>OV702288.1:226894037-236894037 GCA_916181665.1 Avena sativa
GACGGTAAATGGAGAGGCAGCATTCTGACAGTGATCACATCAACTCTTGATCCATTGCCGACATGCATCGTGAACTCATCCCTTGCTAGTGGTCCCCTGTTTCGCAGCCCCTAATTTGAGTTACATATATTAGCAATCGAGCCAGTATAAAATACCTAGGTGCTACTGTGAGTACTAACCAAGTACACATCAATAACATGTATATCAAATATACCTTTGTTCATCTTGCCGGCCTTCTTGTCTTCTAGATATTTGGGGCAATTGCGCTTCTAGTGGCCAGTCCCCTTATAATAGTAGCACTACCTATCAGGCTTAGGGCTAGACCGAGTCTTCTTCACAGGCGCAACAACAGATTTGCTGCCATTCTTGAAGTAACCCTTTTGTTTACGCTTCTTGTCCTTCTTCAAACCGGTGGTCTTATTCATCACCAACACTTGATGTTCTTTCCTAATCTCCACTTCAGTAGTCTTAAGCATTGACAAAATCTTGGGAAGAGACTTCTTCATGCCCGGCATGTTATAGTTCATCACAAAGCTCTTATAGCTTGGTGGCAAAGATTGGAGAACATGATGTATGCCGAAGTCAATGGTAATCATTATTCCCAAGGCTACAAGCTTATCGCCGTATCCAAACAATAGTAGCACTGGGTATCAGGCTTAGGGCCAGCCCGTGTCTTCTTCTCAGGATCAACAACATAATTTTTGCCCTTCTTGAAGTTACCCTTCTTGTCGTTCTTGAAACGGGTGGTCTTATTGATCATCAACAATTGATGTTCTTTCCTAATCTCCACTTCAGTAGTCTTAAGCATTGACAAAATCTTGGGGAGAGACTTTGTCATGCCCAGCATGTGATAGTTCATCATGAAGCTTTTATAGCTTGGTGGAAGAGATTGGAGAACATGATGTATGCCTAAGTTAATAGGAATCATTATTCCCAAATCTACAAGATTATCGGCATACCCAAACATTTTTAGTATGTGCTCACTAACGGAGTTGTTCTCCTCCATCATGCAGTCAAATAACTTTTATGAAGCTTCATAACTCTCCATAGCTGTCGTGGGAACGACCATGGAAGACACTACCGAGGGTAGCGATTGAGTTGAGGGCAAGGGCGAGCGAGCCATCTATGATGTGATATTGATGACACTCTGGGTTTTACCTAGGTTCATCCCCCCCCCCCCCCCCCGCAGGGTAAAAGGCCTACTTCTTGCTAGATGTATTAATCAGAGAGTGTTTACAAGAGGAGGTCGAACTCGGTGATGAGGGCATCGATTTGCCTCTATGGGGTGTATCAAAGCATGTCCGTGTAGAGGGTACCATAGGGAGGTTTATATAGTGTTACCTCGCTAGTGTTTACATGGATCATACCGAATCGGTTAAGGTTTCATTGATCTTGGCCTAATCCGACTGGGCCTAGCTATGCTTCTAGGCCTTCTGCATCCAGTCGCCAAGCTTCTTGGGCATTGACGTTTCTAGTCACCATACCAGAGATCCCACTCATCGTGAGCCTGGCTGGTAGAATCCTACTCTTGGGCATACCCCTATTAGCATATGCCCATCAGTAGTCCCCGAGTGCGTCGGGGGTTCGGCGGAAGCTTCAACTTTGCAGTCGTAGTAAGCAAGTCCAAGTGGACGCCTAGTCAAATCGGCGACGAACTCCCCCAATGAAGGGGAAATTTTTTAGCTTGAGTTTTCCATCCAGTCACACGTAAGTGACTCGTGCAAGCTCCGGGTCGCTATGTCCAAGCGAATGGACCAAAGTGAGTGGAGTAGACGAGTGACCAATTTGGTCGAAGTTGGAACGTGAGTTTGGTCAAACTAGTCGTTAGGTAATCCTTAATGGTAACTTCGGCACAATTACTTTGAAGCAACGGCTAATCCGGGATGTTTTGCTAGCGTCCCCTTCTTAAGGGGGTGTGCATCAGAACTATATGGATATTTCTCCTTACTTCTCCATTTCTTCTCCTTCTTCCTGAGCCACCCCCGATCCAGATCTCTAGACTGAGCGACCACATTTTCCATGGAGCCTCCCATAGATCTCAGGGTGGAATCCAAATGCATGGCATCTGCGCTACAATCCTTCCAAGAAGCCGGAGTCCTTGTGAAGGGAAATTAGCGAATACCCACAGCCATCGAGGTTGAGCCGCAAGCTGGGGAATTCATCTGCTTCCTCAGCAACCTGGAGCGAGGGTTGGGTTCCTCACCTCAATCTTCTTCCGGTGATTCTGCGCTTACTACCAGATCAATCCCTCTGACCTAGGTCCTCACAGCATCGATCAGCTCGTGACCTTCATCGTGTTCTACAAGAGCTATCTTGGTTGCATGTCATATTTCCCCCTCTGGCATGAGTTGTTCCACAGTCGCGTTAGCCGCAAGGGGAAGAAACAGCCCATCTTGGCCGCAGGCCTGTCACCTTCCAGCTGAATCCCATCACTAAGTTCTTGAAGTTGATGTTGCTGAAGAAAGTAGCAAACAAGTGGAAGAAGTTCTGGTTTTATATCAAGTAATCTACCCCCACCGATGAGGTGGCGATCCTAGCATATACCACAGAGCAGAGAAATCCACGACATCTTTCTGTGTAGAAGCTCCCCAAGGACCAGAAGATGTCCATGGCGGAGATCTGCTCCCGAATTATGAAACTGGAGGATGAAGGGTTGGTGATGATCAACCTTTACAACTACTAGCTTGGGAAGCGACTGTATGTACAAGTACACCGGTTCAACGGACCAAACAAAGTCGTCGCACGAGGTGTAGGCCATGGACGATTACATCGTAGCCCTGAAGAAGATCATGGACGAGTAGTTCACGATTTGGCGCAGAGACTTCGTCCGTACAGGACTGTAGCGTGACCTGCCCCCACTGTAAGTCCTTCCCATTCATAGTCGTTTTCCTTGTTCAATTTTCCGAGTAGAGTTACTAACAAACGTACATGGCTTTGTGTTTCATCTCTTTTAGGTCCTAGAGATATGGCTTCCTCCACTCGATGAGGAAGTCCTAGAGGAGCTCCTGGATGAGGACGAGGGGGACACCTCCGAGAGCAAGGAGGAGAAGAGCATGGAGGATAAAGAACCCGCCTACGTGCCTCGGAAGACTCACGGCCAGCAGCGCCTCAAGGAGTACGACATTGATCTGGAGATTGTTAACAAACATAGCTCCAAATGGGTGCCAACCCAACCAAGCCTGTCACAAAGCCGAAGCCGTCGGTGAAGATGGCATCAAAGCTTGACACGGTGTCTAAGCTAGAGGAAGCAACAGAGAAGGAAATGGAGCCGAAGATGGCAATAGAGGAGTTGGTGGAGCCATAGGTAGCGACGGAGGAGGCGATGAACCCAGAAGTGGCGATGGAGCCGGAGATGGCAAAGGAATCGGAGGTGGCGACGGAGTCAGAGGCCCTGTGAAGTCGGAGGCGTCGACAAAGAAGCCAGAGGTACATCCCAACCCACGATGTTAGGCGAGCCTCCTCAAGACAGGATTGACGCGCTCGCTCGCCCCCGAGTTGGAGAAGCCCGCACACGTCAGAATAGGGTTGCAAGTCCTTCCAGTCGACAAGTAAGTGTTTTCTGTTTATTGGGTTGCACTTGTATCATGCCACTCAAAATTTCTGAGTAACTAATCATGTGAGATTTGCAGGAGCCAGACAAAGAACATAAAGCATGCCACTGTGGCGAAGATTCCGTCGAGATGCACCGAGGAGGGGGAAGAAGCCTCCAATAAGAGGAAAGGCGACTTCGGCGAGCGCCTGATTGAGACACCAAAAAGAAGAAGATCAACTTCGACAAGGTAGGCGAGGCGGCAGCAAAGGGCGACGCGGGGGTCAATGTCATGCGTGAAGAGGGCACCAGACCCCAAGGGGGTGGAACGGTGGAGGGGGAGATGTCATGGCAAAAGATGCGGAAGCAGTGTCGCCTTTGGTGGTGACCATGGATGCAACGTTCCCATGGTTTCTTGCCAAGGGATTCTCTACGACTTCCTAGACACAATCTCCAGTGGTGGTAGAGGTCATCGATGGAAGCGTCGGGTAGATGGCTCAAGGGACTAGAGGAGCTGTGTACCCGCTGCCGTCTGTGGGACCAATCGAGTTCCATCGTTTGCTTGTCCGTGTGCTCTAGGTATGTCTAGTTCCTGAATCTCTGGTTGCTAAGTAGTAGCGGCCGGAGGCTTATTCTTCGAGTGCCTAGTCCCCGAGGGTTGGGTCGCTGAATAGCAGTGAGTCGAGTCTTTTATATGGTGTTAATGATATTTGATTGTTTTTGTCTTGCAGCGTGCTGGCTCGTGGTTGATGTAGAGCTCGTTGGGAACCCCAAGAGGAAGGTATGATGAGCGCAGCAGCAAGTTTTCAATCAGTTATGAGACCAAGGTTTAATCAAACTAGTAGGAGCAAGGAAACACCCCAAAGGTGTTACTAGCTGAGCTTTGGCAGGGCGCACTACCGGTGCTAGTAGCAATGTGGACACCTGCACAACACAACCACAGAACTTTGTCCCCAACTTGCGATGAGGTTGTCAATCTCACCGTGTTTTGCGGAAAACAAAGGATTAAACGTATCGAATGGAAAGAAGTAAAAGTTTGCAAAAAGTAAACACAAAGCAGTAAAAGATTGTAGATTGTATGTAAAGTAAAGGACCGGGATCCATAGTTCACTAGAGGTGGCTCTCCTTAGATAGATAACATGCTGGGTAAACAAATTACAGCGGGGCAATTGACAAACACCGAGAAAGCAATACATGCATATACTAATCATCTTGACTCCTCTGAGACTTGATTGGGCATTACAACATAATACATAGACCGCCATCCAACTGCATCTATGACTAATAATCCACCTTCAGGTTATCATCCGAACCCCCTCCAGTATTAAGTTGCAAGCAACAGATTATTGCTTTACGAACTGCGAGTAAGTAAACAATACAATTGTTCTATGAACAAAGGATCGTTGTTTTCTCCCTAGTAGCAACAGCACATCTAGTACCTTAGAGATTTCTGTCACTTCCCCAGATTACCAGAGGCATGAACCCACTATCAATCATAAATACTAACTCTTGGAGTTGCTAGCATCTACTTGGCCAAGATAGCTACTAACAACGGAAAGCATGCAAGATCTCAAATAACAAAGACATGATAGAATCAATAATCAATCTGAAATAGCATCTCAATATCCATCGGATCCCCGCAAACACAACATGTCTGGATTACAAATAGATGATCTTGATCATGAACGGAGCTCACAAGATCTAAACATGAAAGCACAAAGGAGGAGAAACCAGCCATCTAGCTACTACATGGATCCGTAGTCCAAGGATGAACTACTCACGCATCACACCGGAGGCTTGCATGGTGATGAAGAAGGCCTCCAGGGTGAATTTCCCCTCTCCGGCAGGGTGCCGGGAAGAGCTTCATATCCCTCCCGATCTAGGGATGGAGATGACGGCGGCTACAGACTCTTTCGTGGATTTTTGATCGGGTACTTAGGGTTTTTGTCCCGAGGGCAACTTATAGGCGGAAGGAGAGGCCGAGGGGGTGCCAGGAGCCACCACACCACCCCCTGGCGCGGGCCAGGCCTGGCCGCGCGGCCAAGTGGTGTGGCCGGCCCCTGGCCCCTCTCCGTCTTGTATTCTGGCACTTGATCCCTACCGGAAAAATAGGCACTTTGGCTTTTGTCCCGTCCAATTCCGAGAATATTCATTTTTTGACTTTCCTAGAACCAAAAACAGCAGAAAACAGGCAGCTGGCCTGTGGCTCTTGTTAATAGGTTAGTCCAAAAAATCATATGAAAAGTACTCCAAAGTTTGAACAAAACACAAGAAAGTGGATAAAACTAAGCATGGAACATCAAAAATTATAGATACATTTGCAATCTATCAACATCCCCAAGCTTAACTCCTGCTCGTCCTCAAGTAGGTAAGTGATAAAAAGAAATAATTTTTGAGGTGACATGCACCATCAAAGACTTGATCAAGGTATTTGCAAAACATTCAAAGCTGGGATCATAGTACTTCAATCATAACATGAAAGACAAAGTTCTAGCAATAAGCAAAGAAACTATGATGCAACATGAAATGGCACAAACAGAAGATTCATCAATAACAATGCTTTGCAAGACGTTTGTTTGTTTCACATAAAGAAAACATAGCATAAAAGTATTTAGCTTGTCCCTCAATAGAGTAGCAAATATAAATGCATATGACACCTTCAAAATTCATAAGAGTGACTAGATACAATAGTTTCAAACAAGCAATAACAAGTTATGCATCAATCACCTAGTCTTGGGACAATGCACATAGAACTAAGAATGGCCACTATGCTCTCAAAGTAGGTGCATAAAGATAGAAGGTAGAGACTCAATATAATGGTGGAAGAAAGGCCTTTTGTAAAAGGAAGTAGGGATTCAAGTATCATAAAGAGCTTCCAATAATTATGATACTTAAAGCTTTCAGCTCTCATTGCTCCTATCATAAGCATCTTGAAGTGATTAAGGTTAAAGTGAACAAACTATAGTGTACATGCTTGACGAAGTATAAGTCAGAAATCTCATGTCCCTTGTATACGAGGGCCGCTCCTCATGCTACTCAAGTTTAGTCACCGGTAAGTTCTTGTCATTGTAAGTACATGTGTATCATTAAGAACCGCGAACGGGGTACCCTTTGCCCGGTGATATGGAAGAATCCCCATATCAAAATGACAAGGCAAGCAGACAACGAGCATCTCAGCATTCTTCTTATTTACCATGGGAATATGGTGCTTTTTTCTCTCTTTCCTCTTTTCATAGTATCTTTTTTTCTTTTTCTCTTTTCTCAATATAGGACTCTTTTTTTATAAGAAGAATGCTTCATAGACAGCTCATTATGGTTACGCTGCAGGTTTCCACCATGTCCGCATGGATTAGACCAGCGGCCCAGGCGTTTCTCTAACACATATACATAACTCCATGGACTTACAAGCTCCCCTTTCATTTCACACCGACGACATCCATATACAAAAGAGCATGATATCAACTAGGTACAAGTACCAAGTGCAATGTTGAAAGCATTCCTCATGAAAATATGGTTCTGCTAATTCCCAACAAATAAGTGCAGCATATACAACATAGAAGATCAATGGTTCAAGTTTATTAAGGGCAAGTAAAGTAAAGTGTGCCATCAAGTTCATGAGAGCTTTAATCACTAGTTTTCTCATAACAAGTAGAAGGTAAACAAAAGCATGAATATACTTGGAATAGCATAAGCTAGTAGGTAGCTATGGTGGACTCTTTGGAATAACTTGGTTTAGAGAGTTGGATGTATGAGTGGAACTCATACTTGGTGGTGGAGGCTAGCAAAAGACTGGGAGTGACAAACCAAGAGAGCAATAATGGCCATAATCATGCAGAGCGACAAAACATCATTGATTAAAGCATAAAGTGATACTACAAGGTGAAAACTAAAGGATCATAAAGGCTATGGTGACTTGAGATAGTCATAACATGGTGTGAGCATGTGCCAAGTCAACCCAAATAAAGCATCAAAGGAGAATACCAATATACTATGCTTTAATATGCTAAAACAACGCATGATTCATCCAAGGCACATTAAGCAATCTCAATTTTTCATAACAAGTCATGCTACAGCAAATAATACTAAGCATAAAGTCAAAAAAATATCAAGCATGGCATGACAAAGCATAGGCCACAGTCAAAAACAAGCTCTTTTTACCACATAAGTATGAACTTTCCTACTCTTTTCCAAACCAAACCAAACTAAATTCAAACCAAAGTGTGAAAGATGGGGTCCAACCAATTTATTTAGAAAACTAAGCAAACCAAAGCAAACGAAAACAAAAAAAAAACGAAAAATAAGACGCTCCAAAAAAAACACAATTGTGCATAAAACAATAAAAATGAAGTGTTTAGAAGAAACCTGGAATTTTTATTGATGAAGAAGGGGAATGCCTTGGGCATCCCCAACCTTTCACGCTTGTACTTCTTGGATATTTCTTGGGGTGACACGCATGGCATCCCCAAGCTTGAGCTTTAGTCCATCCTTCATCTCATTACTCATTCCTTCCATACACCTGAAATTTTTCCTTCATACAAAACTTCATACAATCTCATTAGCAACATTAGTGCACTTAAGATAAATAAGTCTCAAGGTTCAGTTATAACACCAAATAAACTTTCATTAGAACACTAGCTACTGTAGCACTTTCCTCAGAAAGCTCAATTCCCCAAAAGAACTCAAGAAGGAACCAACAAGAAGCAAATGCAGAAAATGGCAGAAATCTGGCAAAACAGACCAGCAGGTAAAGACGAATTTTTTCGAAAACCTTCTGTTGCTCAAATCAAAAAGTGTTTAACTAACGAAAGTTAGATAACGACCTAGGGCAGAATCCAAAAAAATTACAGCTTAATCTGACGTACAGAGCTCTCTCAGGAATTTTTACGGTGAAGCACAGAAATCTGTTTCGGGACAGCAACTTTCCCAATCATTACTTCACTCTCATTAGAGGTTACTCTTGGCACGAAAAGCAAATAAAAAGGATAAGGAGAGGTTATTACAGAGGTAATAACTTCCAATACTCATCTAAAACTCTTGGGTTATCTCCCAACAAGTACTTTTCTTTAACGCCTTTAAGTTAGGCATAAGAAGTAAAGAAAGAATCAAGTGTTCTCAAATGAAGAAGTATTAAAACCAACTTTCTTGCCCTTACCTCTCTTACTTTTATTCTTAGCCTTGGGGAAAATATGATTGTTTGGTGGAGAAGAAAGGTGCATGGTCCCTTTCCCACGTCTATTATTGCTCCAAGAAGTTCCAATAGGGACCTTCCAAGTGTAATTTGTCCTTTTCCTGCACATTCAATAACAAGATAATCAATAGAAATCGTTTTCCCAAGGATCTTTGTAAACACTCCTTCAGCTATTCCAAGAGGTAATATGGTAGTATTATTAGTAAGAGATATTTCTTCTTCTCCCTCAATGATCTCCCAAGTATTCAGAGATTTATAAATATCTTTGGGCATAAGGCAAAATTCAGACATGATATCACAGCGAGTTTGAAAAGTTTCAGCGTTCATCTCAATCTTTACTGTAGGGAACCACTTTGATGGTTTAGAGTTTATTGGGACATAATCGTGATGCTCCCTAAGCGTATTATAGCACCCTTCTAATCTAGTAGTGCTAGCCTCAAGAGTGTCCAACCTAGCAAATATTTTTGCGAAGGAAATATCAGTTTGGCTAGGCATGTTGTAAGTGAGGATCAATTTCTTTATAGCATTAATAGCATCATCCTTATTACATTGGAGAAAGTCTCCTCCCACAATAGCATCTAGGGCATATCTATAGCAAAGAGCAATCCCAAGGTAAAAACTGCTAAGGAACAAGCTTTTAGTCATTTTAGGCTCAGTTTTTTCATGTAGATCAGAGATTCTAGACCAAGCTTCCTCAAAACTTTCCTCAATTCCTTGTTTAAAAGTGAAAATCATTTCCTTGGGTGACATAGTGACAGGAGCAAGGCTAGACATAATGAGATAGGAACTAATATTTTTTGTGTTTTTGAAATAAGAAAGCAAACAAGCAATACTAATTTTTTTGTGTTTTTTGAAGAAAAAAACAAGCAAACAAAGAAAAAAGAAACTAAGAAAAACATAAACAACAACGTAAAGAGATTGGTTATGAGGGACTCCCCTTGTGAAGATGTCCTTGACTCCCCGACAACGGCGCCAGAAAAATCTTTGCTGGCTCGTGGTTGATGTAGAGCTCGTTGGGAACCCCAAGAGGAAGGTATGATGAGCACAGCAGCAAGTTTTCCCTCAGTTATGAGACCAAGGTTTAATCGAACCAGTAGGAGCAAGGAAACACCCCAAAGGTGTTACTAGCTGAGCTTTGGCAGGGCGCACTACCGGTGCTAGTAGCAACGTGGAGACCTACACAACATAACCACAGAACTTTGTCCCCAACTTGCGATGAGGTTGTCAATCTCACCGTGTTTTGCGAAAAACAAAGGATTAAACGTATCGAATGGAAAGAAGTAAAACTTTGTAGAAAGTAAACACAAAGCAGTAAAAGATTGTAGATTGTATGTAAAGTAAAGGACCGGGATCCATAGTTCACTAGAGGTGGCTCTCCTTAGATAGATAACATGCTGGGTGAAAAAATTACAGCGGGGCAATTGACAAACACCGAGAAAGCAATACATGCATATACTAATCATCTTGACTCCTCTGAGACTTGATTGGGCATTACAACATAATACATAGACCGCCATCCAACTGCATCTATGACTAATAATCCACCTTCAGGTTATCATCCGAACCCCCTCCAGTATTAAGTTGCAAGCAACAGATTATTGCTTTACAAACTGCGTGTAAAGTAAACAATACAATTGTTCTATGAACAAAGGATCGTTGTTTTCTCCCTAGTAGCAACAGCACATCTAGTACCTTAGAGATTTCTGTCACTTCCCCAGATTACCAGAGGCATGAACCCACTATCGAGCATAAATACTAACTCTTGGAGTTGCTAGCATCTACTTGGCCAAGATAGCTACTAACAACGGAAAGCATGCAAGACCTCAAATAACAAAGACACGATAGAATCAATAATCAATCTCAAATAGCATCTCAATATCCATCGGATCCCCGTAAACACAACATGTATGGATTACAAATAGATGATCTTGATCATGAACGGAGCTCACAAGATCTAAACATGAAAGCACAAAGGAGGAGAAACCAGCCATCTAGCTACTACATGGATCCGTAGTCCAAGGATGAACTACTCACGCATCACACCGGAGGCTTGCATGCTGATGAATAAGGCCTCCGGGGTGAATTCCCCTCTCCGGCAGGGTGCCGGGAAGAGCTTCAGATCCCTCCTGATCTAGGGATGGAGATGACGGCGGCTACTGACTCTTTCATGGATTTTTGATCGGGTACTTAGGGTTTTCGTCCCGAGGGCAACTTATAGGCGGAAGGAGAGGCCGAGGGGGTGCCGGGAGCCACCACACCACCCCCTGGCGCGGGCTAGGCCTGGCCGCACGGCCAGGTGGTGTGGCCGGCCCCTCGCCCCTCTCCGTCTTGTATTCTGGCACTTGATCCCTTCCGGAAAAATAGGCACTTTGGCTTTTGTCCCGTCCAATTCCGAGAATATTCATTTTCTGACTTTCCTGGAACCAAAAATAGCAGAAAACAGGCAGCTGGCACTTTGGCTCTTGTTAATAGGTTAGTCCAAGAAATCATCTGAAAAGTACTCCAAAGTTGGAACAAAACACAAGAAAGTGGATAAAACTAAGCATGGAACATCAAAAGTTATAGATACATTTGCAATGTATCACAGCGCGAGTCAGACGGCACGTGAGTGGAGCTAGAGCACCTTTAGCGTGACTTGTAGGTGGCGACCTAGGCCATTAGCCAGCTTCAAGCTACTGCAGGTATGGAACTTTCCATTTGTTCTTTGGTGGCTTATACTCTTTGACTCAACAGCGAATCGACCTTGTTGCCTTGTGTGCAGGTAATCATGCTTCCACGTTGGCGAAAGCCCGTGAAGGTTATGTACCGGTTGCCGAGCTCGAGGCCGTGAAATTGACTGCCGCGGCGGCAGTGGAGAGGGCCAAGGTCGTGGTGGCGGAGGCGGAGGCGGAGAAGGATCGCAAGGCATCCGATTCTATGATTGTGGATTTACAAACGTGATTCTCTGATTTGGAGAAGTTCATTACGTAGAATCGTTGGCGTTTGCTTGGCGTGCATCCTCGCATAGTTCTTCCTTTGAGATTGGTCGAGTCCCCGAGGGGGTCAAGTGTGCTGACGACTGCCATATGTCATTGGTCCTAAGGATCTAGCGGTGCTTCAGTACGGTGCAAAGGACCGCATCAAGGTGGTGCTTGCGGCCGCCACAACATCGTTAATGTGCGTCTAGGCTATTCTCCAGGACATTTCCCCCACTGGGGTGATCCACGAGGGGTTTGCCAAGGTGTGGAGGTTCCTAAGGTCGCTAAGTGGATGATGCGCTCCTTGTTCCGCCATGATGCGACTGCAGCATTGAGTCTTGGCCTCGCGCATTTCCCCGACAACTTCGAGCTTGACAACGTGACGAGTGGGTTCCTCTCCGCGACCAGAGTTATCAAGGTTGCGGACATGTTGCAACTGAACACAAAGGCTGCTCCTTACACGGATCGCGTTTTTGCATTTTTGCGATGAGCGACCTCCTTCCCTATCAAGAGAGCTAGGTCGCGCTAGGAGATCCTCAGCCATAGCACTAGGATTGCCATCGGAGTGTCTGTTTCAATCAGTGGTCATGAAGTTGCTGATGATGTTCCCTGTCAACCGGTGGAAGTCTTCCGCAAGGAGCAAGAGCACAGACGAGGCTTCTTCCTCGCAAGCAGCAGAGTAGTTTGTTTAGCCTGCAATATGTAACAACTTATGTAATTGTTATTAGCATGGTTTGGTTTGTTGTTGTTCGACTCATAATGACTTGTGGAGTCAGCCCTTTTGGGCATTCAATTCTTCGAGTGATGCAGCCGAGGTTTCCTTTTGCAAGTCCCCAAGCGTATGTTGCTATGCAATTGAGTTGCACACGTGTGATTAGCGGGCACTTAGCGATTTCTTAGCTACTTGGGTAGTTTAGGTCGATTCCCTTGACCCGGGGGTTAGTCGTGTCGTGACTCTAGGGGCTACTTTGTACTTGGTGTCCTTGCAAGGCGTGTGCGGGTTTGATGGTCGAGCCCCTGATACGTTGCAAACATATCTATAATTTTTGATGTCCCATGCTTGTTTTATATCTACTTTCTTACGTTTTGTCCACACTTTGGAGTATTTCTATATGCTTTCTTGGACTAATCTATTAGCAAGATGCCACAGTGCCAGTTGCCTGTTTTCTGCTGTTTTTGGTTCCAGGAAAGTCAGAAAATCAATATTATCGGAATTGGACCGGACAAAAGGCAAAGTTGATATTTTACCTGAAGACACATGGAGTCCGAAGGAGAGACGAAGGGGCACAGGGAGGCCACACCACCCCTTGGCGCGGGCAGCCCTAGGCCACGCCAGGGCATGGTGTGGGCCCCCTGGCCGGCCACCGACCTTGCCCCTTCGCCTATAAGAAGCCCCCGATGCAAAAACCCTAGAGGGAACAGCCTCCAGCCACGAAAAGTTCCGCAGCGCCGCCGCCACTGAAGGGGAGATTCGAGAGACAGAAAGTGCCCCCGGAGCCATCTCCATCGATCTCCACCACCATCTCCATCGTCGTTGCTGATTCCCATGATGATGAGAGAGTAGTTCTTTCTCGAGGCTAAGGGTTCTACCGGTAGCTATGTGTTCATCTCTCTCTCTCTATGCATGATCATATTGTGATCATGAGCTTTGTAATCAAGTAGATCTACTTTGCTACTCAAGTGCTTTAATAGATCTCTACTCTCCCCATGTGTGTGAAAGTGACAGCGTGCACACCATGGTGGCACTTAGGCTAGAGATTACAAATACTTGTTATGAGTTATATTTGGAGTTGGATGTTTCTATGAAATTGTGGTGTTTGTTGGAACCATCTAGCGCTCAAGGTGACAGTGTGGGGTTATCTAGATGGGTAAAGCGGACTTTGAGGTGTGTTGTTATAGCCCTACCATGGATTAGAGTGTCCAACCGGAGAGTAGTTCAGAGTACTATCATAAAGAGATGATATTTATATGAGAGTGTTCAATAGCGAAAGTATGATCCCTGGGCCTTGTTTCTAAACATTGAAACACCGTTTGCAACTAGATCTGTTACATGTTTGCTTGCTTCCATCTTTTTGCCTTTAGTCTCTTCCATGCCATCAAACTATTCTCTGCCACCGTTGTCTTATATCCATACCACTTGTATTTCACTATCGCTTCGCCGAACTAGTGCACCTATACACCTGAAAAGTGTATTGGGTGTGTTGGGGACACAAGAGACTTCTTGTATCTTGATTGCAGGGTTGCTTGAGAGGGGATACCTTTGACCACTTCCTCCCTGAGATTCGATAAACCTTGGGTAATCCACTTAAGGGAAACATGCTGCTATTCTACAAACCTCTGCACTTGGAGGCCCAACGACTGTCCACAAGAATAGAAGTGCATAAACATCAGCCCCCGAGCTTGTTACTTAGCCATTCGAGTCGTAGGCCCAAGGTTGACGAGCACATGTGACGCTGTTTCATTTTTAGCGAGTCTCTCCTCTTGGTTTGGTGGGCCAGTCACATGGTGACTCTAGGGGCGGCTCTCGGTCTAGCATTTTCCTGGATAGGCTGAGGCTCGGTTAGCGAGTGCTCGTCTACAGTACTTAGTCGTGCGAGTTGCCTTGCCCGAGATTGAGGGGGATGAGGTGTTGTGGGAAGCATGGCCGATCACCTTGGGTCAGAAAGACAGTTGCACAAGACGACTCTGATGGTGGGTCTCGGTAGGCTTTTTTCGTGGACAACCCAAGGCTCGAGTGACCTCGATGCCCTTGGGTCGCACTACTTGGCCATGCGAGTCATGCTTCCAAGGGTTGATGATGGTGACAAGCTCAATATATTAGAGCGAGTGCATGTGAGCATAGAGTATGGCGAGTTAACGCAGTTCTGGAGAGAGACATATCTTTATTGATATTCAGCATGGTGGTTTACAAGTTTTGGTTCTATGTATAGAACTTTTGAAGTAGGTTCACATTCCATGGTCGCTCGACATCGAGCTTTCCATCACTACAGACGTCGATGAGGTAGTAAGTGTCGTTGCCTAGTACCCTGCCAATGGAGAATGGGCCTTCCCATGGGGGGAGAACTTGTGCATCCCCTTCTTGTCCTAGATGAGACACATGACGAGGTAACCTTCCTAGAAGCTACGAGTCCGGACTCGGCGGTTGTGGTAGCGGCGGACTCCTTGGTGATAGATTGTCATGCGGGAGCGAGCCAGGTCGTGTGCCTTGTCGAGTAGGTTAATCCCGTTTTGACAGGAGACTTCATTGTCTTCATCCGTGCAATTGACGACTCGAGGCGAGTCATGTTCGAGGTCGGTTGGCATGACCACCTCGGCGCCATACACCATGAAGAAAGGGGTACACCATGTTGATCTATTGACGGAGGTGTGGATGCCCCATAGTACTAAGGGGAGTTCCTCGACCCAGTGGATTGAGCCCGTGGAGGATGCTTTGATTGGCGCATTCGGCTTGGCCGTATGACTTCGAGTGAGCGACTGAGGTGAGGTCGCGTTGTATCCCGTCTTCTTCGTAGAACTCGGCCATGGAGCCTTTGGTGAAGTTGGTCCCGTTGTCAGTGATCATGCTGTGCGGGTAGCCGTATCGGTAGATGAGCTCGTGGAGGAACTTGGTGGCTATCTTCCCGTCGCACTTCTTGATTAACTTTGCCATAACCCGCTTTGTGAATTTGTCGACTATGACTAAGAGGTGGGTGTAGCCAGAGGTGGCAGTTTTGAACCTTCCCACCATGTTGATACCCCATACGATGAATGGCCAAGTGATGGGTATTGTCTTCAATGCGGACCCAGGTACGTGCATCTGGTTGGTGTATTTCTACCACCCGATGCAGCGTTAGACGATGTCAACTATGTCGGAGTGGGCGGTGAGCCAGTAGAAGCCGTGGTGCATGGCTTTACCAACTAGTGATTGTGCTCCGGCGTAGTGGCCGCAGTCGTGGGAGTGGCTGTCGTGTAGGATCTTGCGCCCTTCCTCTGACGAGAGGCGGCGCTGGAAGACACTGGTCACGTGTGTTTGTGGAGTTAATTGTTGATGATGACGAACAATTTGCATCGTTGGACGATCATGTGTGCCTCAGTCTCGTCCTTGGGCAGGATCTTGTGCTCGTGGTAAGCGATGTATGGTTCCGTCTAGTCGCTTATCTCGGTGACGATGGCAACTAGGGTGGATTCGGGGTTCAGCAGGATCCTGATGTTGGTCTCCTTAGATGGGGAGACTAAGGGGTGGTCGATGATGTCGAGGAAGAAGCTCGGTTGGGTCGTTTGGTGGGATGAACAATCCACGAGAGTGCGTTGACCTTTTCATTCTTCCGTCGGTCGATCCATTCGACGGAGTGTCCGGTGAAGTAGCCACCATGTTGGTCCACCACCTTGCAGTAGGTGATCATGTTGGGGTCGACGGCGTCGTAGGTGCCGGTGACCTAGCTGACGACCATGTCGGAATCTCCGTAGAACTTCAGCTAATTGACACTCATTTCCTTGGCAACGTCCATGTTGTGGAGAAGCGCCTCGTACTCTTCCATGTTGTGTGTGTAGGGGGTGAAGTTGATCTACATCACATAGCGGATCTTGTCTCCTTTAGGGGAGATGAGGATAATGTCGATGTCGGCGCCCTCAGAGTTCTTGGACCCGTCGAAGTACATGGGCCAAGAGTGCTAGTGTGGTAGCAGTTCGGGTTGTTGTGCCTCCTCCCACTCGACGAAGAAGTAGGCTAGGGCTTGCGATTTGAAGGTTGTGCTTGGCTTGTACTTGATGTTGTGGACGCTGATTTCGACATGCCACTTAGCGACTCGACCAGTAGCGTCGCGGTTGCGAATGATGTCTTGCAACAAGCGAAGGAGACGACCATAATTGGGTGTTCCTAGAAGTAGTCGGGAGTCGCCGCTGTGCTCGGAACACGCCATACACCATTTCTTAGTATCGGGGGTAGCACTACTTCGAATCGATGAGTACTTCGCTAAGGTAGCACATCGGTCTCTCTATGGGGTTCTCTTTGTCCTCCTCGTGCTGCTCCACAGACATGACCGTGCAGACGACTCGATTAGAGGCGGCGGCGTACATGAGCATTGGTTCTTTGTCGAGGTGTGCGTCAAGCACCGGTGCCATGATCAGCATCTCCTTGAGTGCGGAGAGTGCAATGTCAGCTTCGCTGGTCCACTGGAACATGGGCGACTTGCGGAGGAGGCGGAGGTGCATTGCCTTCTTGCCCAGTCGGGGGATGAAGCGGCTTAGAGCTGCCAATCGACCTCGCTAGTTTTTGCACGTCGCGTAGGCACTCGGGTTTTCTAAATCACGCGATGATGTTGATATTGGTGCGGTTCGCCTCGATGCCGCATTTGGAGACAACGTAGTCGAGGAGTTGCCCAGTGGGCACGCCAAACGTGCATTTCTCCGGGTTGAGCTTGATGTTGTACTTCCACAAATTCGCGAAAGTCTCGGCCAGGTCGGCAAGTAGGTCGCTCCATCACGTCGTCAATGTAGACATGGATGTTGCAGCTAATTTGGCTCGCTAAGCAGTCCTGCATGCATCGTTGGTAGGTCGCCCCATTATTCTTGAGGCCTAACATCATGACGGTGTAGCAAAAGGCTCTGAACAGCGTGATGAAAGTTGTTTTCTCCTCATCCTTGGCAGCCATATTGATCTAATTTAGTCAAAGTATGTGTCGAGGAAGCACAACGACTCAGACCCCACGGTCGAGTCAGTGATTTGATCGATTTGCGGGAGTATGAATTCCTCCTTCGGGCATGCACTGTTGAGGTTGGTGTAATCGATAAACATCCTCCATGTGTTGTTCTTATTTAGTACTAGGATTGGGTTTGCCTGCCACTTGGAGTACTTGATGGGTCGAATGAACCATGCGGAGAGTAGACACGACACCTCTTCGACTATTGCATGGCGGTGCTCTTCATTGAAGGGCCGCAGTGGTTGCTTAAGGGGTCGCGTCTTGGGGTCGGCGTTGAGTTTGTCCTCAGTGAGTTCCCTTGGGACACTTGGAATGTCAGATGGCTTCAATGTGAAGATGTTGTAATTCTCATGTAGGAACTCGATTAGCACGCTTTCCAATGAGGGAGTCAAGTCGGTCCCCACCATGACCTTCTGGCTCGAGTCCACTGGGACGAGTTCGATGGTTCGAGTGTGTGTGGAGGCCTCGAAAGCAGACAATGTGCATCTTGCCATGATGGGTTTCATCAGGATTGTCGGATCATCCTTGTCAACACCACTCACATATTTGGCGAGTTCGTCGCATGGTTCGCCACTTCTGTGATGATAGCATCGGTGATCTTGGCACCATTGTCCTCGCACTCCAGGGCCATGTCGGGGTCACCATGCACGGTGATGATACTGCGTGGGCCCGGAAGCTTCATCATGTTGTATGTGTAGTGGGCGCACAATTAATTTGGAGAATGCCTGCCGCCCCAACACGAAATGGTACGGGTTGTGGAAGTTCACTAGCTCGAAGTCAATTTGCTCCGTGGGGAAGTTAGTTGGCGTGCCGAAGGTGACTAGCAATGTCACCTTGCCAATTGGGTATGCCTTCCGACCTAGGATGGTATCGTGGAAGGTGTTGAGGGTAGATTCAACCATCGACTGCCGGAGTTGCAGCCGCTTGAAGGTGTCCAGGTAAATGTGTTGATGGATCTTCCTGCATCCATCAAGGTTTTAAGGAGCTAGTAGTCAGGCACTTTGGGATTGACGACCAGAGAAACTCTGCCTAGGTATTTGATCCGGTGCACATGATCTTTGTGGCTCCAAGTGATGGTGTTACGACCAGTTGAGGTAGCGGGTAATGTCCACTTGGGTCACTAGGTTTACAGCGACTGCTCTCGCGAGCACCTTCTTCTCGTGATTTGTGCCTACGCCGGTGAAGTTGTGTAGTGAGCTGACCACTTTTCCGAATGAGCTGGCATTGTCGTTGTCTCTTGGTGGATCTTGGTTGGGGACCTCCCTGGCGCACCTTTCCTTCTCGATCTCTTTGAGAGAGAGGTAGTCGGCGGTGATACGGGTGGTGGGCTTCCCGTCCATGTTGTGGTAGACACAGGGTTGGTTGAGGAGCGCCGCAGGGTCGAATTTCGGCCTGCGATGTTGTTGTTGCAGTAGTTTCCTTCGTCGTGGCGAAATTTCTTGGGGTAGCGCCGCCCATTGTTTGTGTTGGCGACGAAGTTAGACCTGCCACCATCGCAAAGCTTGCCCATTTGGTGAGTGTTGTTGTAGCATAACTCGCGGTGCCTGCCATTGTCGTGGCCGCTGGTGCGACGTCTCACACCCAACTCGTCGTCCGAGTTTTGGTTCAGGTCCTCCTCCACATAGTGCTTGGCAATCTCAAGGAGGTCGGGGATGATGTTGAGCGTCCGATAGACCCTCTTGATCTTTTCGACTAGGGGTTCGTACGAGCACGTGTTCTTGAAGTAGTGGATCGCGGTTTTCGAGTGGCTGTCGGAGGCATTGATCCATAGGTCCTGCCAGCGTTGGACCTAGTGGCGAGTCGATTTGCGAGGTCCCTGGACACATCATTCCAAATCTTAGGTGGTGGTGGCACGCGTGTAGGATACCGCTTGATGAAGGCCTCTCGCATTTCCTCCCGCGAGTTGATGTTGTTTTTAGGAAGGGTGTTGATCCATTGGTGGGTCACTCCCGCCATCATCAAGGGGAGGTAGCAAGCGGTGAGTAGGTCCATATGGTCGGCGATTCCCATTTCCAAGAGGTATGGGTCGATCCATACCGATGTGTCAAGTGTAGGGTCATACTTCTCGATATCTTTCGCCCCCTGAAGTTTGATGGGTATCTTTCACCTCGGACAATTGGTAGAAGCACTGCGGGCCGATTTGACTGAGGGAGCCTCTGGGCTCGGGCTCATGGTCGCCCCGATTGGAGTGGTCTTGGAAATATGCCCTAGAGACAAATAATAATATGGATTATTATCATATTTCATAAAGTTTATGATTAAGTTTTATATCATGTTATAACTGTATTGAAAGGAAACGTCAATACACGTGTGATATATAAACAATCAGGAGTTCCTGGTGAAGCTCTAGTCACTGGTTCATTGGTCAACAGATGATCAAGGTTTCCACATCATGTGGTATTTATGCCAGTTGACAATGGAGTCACCTCATTGCGGGAATGAGATGATGAGCTATACCCAACCTAAGCATCGTGACCTGATCATGTCACGAAGTTCAAGTTATGATGATTATAAAAGACCTAGTGTCCTATTTCTTAGACCGGGAGACCATATCAATCCCTGTTACCCGAGGATATTTAGATAGCATCAAACGTAATTTGGTAACACGGGGATTATAAAGGTGTATTCTGGTATTCGGAGGAATAGTTGAGGCAATATGTGTCAAGAGAGGGATTTGTCCATCCGCGTGACGGAAAAGATAATCGAGGGCCCACTCGGGGAAGTTATATCCAATAGTTACGCATCATGTGATTTGATCACAGGGATATCACTTGTCAGAATGAGTCAAATTTCATTTGTTGATAACGAGATTGAACATGACATAGTGATGTCATTGATCAGATCTCGGACAATGCAAGTATCGAGAGACAAAAAGGAATACGAAACGACATTCATGGTTCAGCGATGAAAGATTCGTGGAATGCACAGGCGTCAACATGGCCATCCGGGTCCCTCTGATGATCATTGGTACGGGAGGGTCCCGACCATGTCTGGAGTGTTCCCAAACAGTGGGGTATCACGCTTAAGGGCTTGATGATGCTCAGAGAGTGTTTTGGTATCGACAGAATCACCGAAGAAAAGATAGAGAGATAACTGGAAGGGTTTCGGTAAGTATGAAGGATGTTCGAAGTGGGGTGGAAGGAGTTCCATAGCCACGGGGATTGAATAATATGTAAGAGAATGTTAAATAATGAGTTAATCATTCATTTATAATTATTCAATAATAGAAAAAGAATGAAAATGGTCGAAATACCTAATTGGGCCAAAATCCCTAGGGAAAAGGGCCCGTGAGGGAAAGACCAAAGGGAGGAAGGAGGAGGGGTGGCCACCTAGGCCTTGGGCACCCTCTGTAGGGCCCACTAGGGCCTTGGACGGCCGGCCAAGCCCCCTTCTCCCCTCTCCTTTGTTTAGTCCCACATGGTTAAGGCAATAGACTATGTGGGGGGTTTTCTCCTATATAAAGAGAGGTATTTTGACAAATTAAATACACAATAATCAATAAAAGGTTTCCTCTCTTTTGTGGAGACCTCCAGTTGATTATCTCTCTCTCCCCTGACCGTGGTACCAAGTCTGGATCGCGCGAGCAGGAGTCTTCATCACCACGGAGCACCCTCGTGCTGCGAGATTCGGATTTGGAAGCTCTACTTCAAAAACTGCTGCTGGACGGAGGAGCGGGATTCATCGTCAGGCACCGAACGTGTGTAACTCCCTAAGAGGTGCAACAATTGGGGCACAAGAAGTCGTTAGAGCCACAGGAGCTATCAGGACTTCAACACGACCCCAAGGTCGGCTTCGGCTCGTCTACATCAACCACGCTTTCCCGGGTGTTGACAGCGTTTTTCAGTCTTCAAGGGTAAGTTCACGGAAAGACCCTCCCGTTACTATATTACTAATAGATAGGTCCTAGCATTAGGGTCATTGGCATAGGGGAAAATTATTATTTTCATGCGCAAACCCTTACAGTGGTATCAGAGCTAGATATATGTGTAGTATTGCTACTACGAGTAGAACATACGAGTTGTAGCGTGTGGGCATTGATTTTTTAGTTGTTACCCTCCCACATGTATGTCTGTATACCGCAATAATGCTTGATGAAGCAGCTCCCAACTGACTTTACGCGTTCATTTGTGAGACTGGTCCATGCTTGACATATAGCTTGTACCTTATAAAGTGTCTTTGGGGGTGTCTATCTCTCTTGCATTTGTTGGTATACCATTTGCAAAGGAGGGCCCGAAAGGGGTGTAGTATAGACATCTACTTGATCAGCGTTGTGGTGGAAGTTCGTAGGAAAGAATGGTTCTTATACGAAAGCCCTATCAGCCACGTAAAACATGCAAAGATAAAGTAGAGAATCTAACTTTTCTATGTAGGGGCGTTGTGATGTGATACGGTAGTAGCCAAGGTAAAGTAATTTACCTTATGTTGCTAAGTAGTAGTAACAATCATGGAGAAGATGGACTACCACGTCGAAGGAACCGGTACCCTAGTGCCTACGGCGCCGGAACCCTGGCGCCGGAATCCAAAGGCGCGGGATGGAGATCACATCGTGAAGGACCATATCGCATCACACTTACATTCAATGTTTATTGTTTGTGCATCTTATTGTGTGATAGTATTAGATACTCGATGATAGCCAAATAAGATGATCCCTAACCAAAATACCAATGAAAGTGTTCTCCCTTAAGTGTGCACCACCAAGAAATTTCTCCCTTATGAGGCAGGCCGTGACGATCGGGTGTCAGATGTAATACCTCGGACATTACGCTCTAAGCACGAGCCTAGATGAACCCAAAAATGGATAAGGGATTCTACCGTGGAGGCCCAAGGCCACCCACGTGTAGGCACGTCGAAGCGGAATAGGGCACGGTACCGGCCGACCACCTTATCCACTTGCAAGAACATCGGGACAAGAGCAAGCGACAGGTAACGCGACCATGACATACACAAATGAGTATGTATGTCTGCGACTTACAATCGACATTAGAGTCACACCATCTAGAAACAATAGAAATAGAAATATTCAACGTCATACGGCAAGATCCAAATATCCTAGATAGATATAATAGTTTAGGATATCTCCTCATACGTCACGTAACAGAGTATCAAGCGGAAGCGGAATACAAGATCCGAGTATGGATAAGAAGCAAATCAGCATAAGATGCCACAGAACTAAGCACATTCCGCCCACAGATCTCACGGATCTCCATCCCCGGAATCTCTACACCTGATAGTCGTTGCCACCATCATCGGTCTCTTCGACCCATTAGCCTTACTTAGAGTATACATGTCCATCTGAACCAAATATTTATCGTGTGAGACCCTAGGGGTACTCAGCAAGTCTTAATGTATCTAAAGGGAACGACCTAGGGGTGACGCAATTGTAGCAAAAGATAGTAGCTACAAAGTTCTATAGAGACACGCTACACATCCGCCCAACTAGAGATGGACGGACGCCCGTTAATTAATGACAACAGTTATATAAGCAACATAAATTAACCTCGCTCGTCCTCCTCCTCGCGTACCGACGAGAAGGCAGAAGAACATCCCATCCGTTGGCAATTTTATTAACCATTCCATGAGTGTTGCACTATTTACTAGTCATGTCTTAGTCAAATTAAAGGCGGCACATTAGTTATGCTTATCTATGATCGAGAAACTATGCTCCAAGTCGTCCATAACCACGAACACGGCTTTCAGAAAGATTTACCCTGCAGGGATGCACAAATAGCAACACACACACGATCAACCTCGGGATGAATCAAATAAAACACAACAAGGTCTCACGACAATGCATTCATAGGATTCATAAATCATTTCAGGGGCTACCCCACTAAGCTACCCGCAACGAAGTTGGCCGGCTCCGAGACGGACCCAGGGTTTGCGTCAATGGCTATAAACCACTGGGAACCCAGAAGTGTGACTGGGCTTGTCGATACCGCAAAAACACTCCGCATTCCAAAACAGTACAGGTGCTCCATGCACAATCGTAAATAAAGCAGTAAAGCATGGCATAGGTATAGGATAGTAATAAAGCCCCAAACTACTCTGTGGCCCCAAGAAATAAAATGTAAATCAAGCTTAGATGAAGAGGGATCCATAGAGTCTCCCGTATGTGGATAGTGTGAATAGTCAAGAAACAGGAATCAAGTACTCGGGGTCCTACGGGACACAAGTGAGCTTAAAGAGAACCAAATAGCAGATAATGCTCACCGGTGCCTCTTTCATTAGTTATCCCATTACTACTCAGACTAAGTTGTTTAGGTACCTCGTTATCTAACGCCTCGCACAAACCCTACACATGCAATTCTACGACTCGCATGGCTCATACAACTCCTATAGTAATGGATCATAGGATTGGGGAACAAGCTTCAGTGGGGTTTAAAAGTAAAGGCTATGCAATACTTGGGATCCAATTTTAATGCAATCACGACTCAATCATGTAAGAGTAAGATAGAAGCATATGTACTATATGTATACAATCATGGGGAATTGCTTACCAGTTTGCTCCGTTGTTGAATAGAAAGGATCCGGGTAATACTCCTGAGGCTCCTGATATTCTCCTTGCTCAGCGTCTATCCGGATAAAAACCAAACACACAGGGGGCCGAAATAAATACATTTCACAATCATATTCAATAAGCAAACAAGATATGCCATGATGGAATTATGCATAATTTACATGGCATAACATAGCATAACATGGTTGAGGTGTGGTGTACAAGAATAAAGCATTTCATTCAGTTTTTAGTCACATTTGCTTGCATAAACCTTGCTGGTCCGTTAATATTTATATGATATATGTTTCAAATGATATCATGGAATGCATAAACAGAACGGGCTCGTCGCGCTGATCGATTTAGACATATTATTTGTCAAATTTGAAATTGTGAAATTGAAGATATGAGTTATTTCGGTTTTTAATAGAAAAGGCAAAAAGTTTCATATTTTGACTATGTAGGATTAACCAAACAGTATTTCAAGTTTATATTCTGAATATTTGAACAATTTCATTAAGTTTTCAGTTTGGAATATTTCGAATTAGAGCTACAATTTTAGAGATAAAACTATTTGAAAGGGAAGGGGGTTTCAGCAAAAGGATCAAGGCCAGGAGCTTGCTTACGTGTTTATGCATACAAGTACAGCGGGTCCCTTGCAAGAGGTTCTTAATTGAATTTGGGTCAACAGTTTTCAGGTTCAGAACACGCTCAAAGCTCAGAGTTAAAAAGAGGGTTTAAAACAGGATTTAATTTGGCAATCGGCAGGATTTGATCTCATGACTACAAGGTTTGTGCATGGTTCTTCTAGCCACTGAACTAGGATCGAATTGGTGATAGATACTTTTAAAACAATGTCGGGTGTTTGTTTATGACGAAACTGAAGTTTACAGAGGACTGCTGCAATGTTTCTCCGAATTTTCGGAAAACCAAAAGAGATGATTGCAATACATAGTTGGGATTTGTTAAAAAAAAAGGGAGATATACGATATATCAAATAGAGCTAGGTTGGTTTTTGTGTCTTACTTACAAAACTGACGAAAACAGGCATTGCTTAACTGAAATCATTCAGGCATGGTGAGAGGGTGTACGCAGGAGTAGAAATCCATACACGGTGGACTCTAATCAGGGCCGGAGAGGAGGTGAGAAGTACAGGGAAGGGACGGGGGTCTCACCTCGACCGATTCCCACCTCGATCAGGGCCGATGGGCTAGAGCGACGGGGAGAAGGAGAAGACGCTCGGCGGAGCTCACGGGTTCCGACTCGAAAAATTGACATGGCCGACGGCTCCTGGCATCATTGGATTCTCCGGTGTCGCGAGTTCGACGAGGAAGGCCTCGGCGGAGCTTCCCCGCTGCTGAGCTGTGGCAGGAGGTGACTAGGGCGGCGGGGTGAAGGCGCGCAAGGTCGCTGACATGGCGGTGAATGGCGGGGAGCAGAGGAGAGAAACAGGCGGCGCAGCTAGGGTTCCCAGGGGCTAGAGAGGGGATGAAGAAGAGGCGCGGCGCGGCGCGAGTAGCTACGGTCGGACTGGCGCCGGGTCGGAGTAAAGGGGAATGGGGACTCGGCGCTGCTGCTGTGCTCGGTCGATTGATCAGCTGCTGGCTCTGTTCGTACAGAGGAAGGAGACACAAGGTGAACGTGTCCAGCTCTGGGAGTTGTGGGGCTAGGCTTAGATGGAACGGAAGAGAATGCCCATGGTGGGCTGGCTGTCGACGATCGTTACTGCTGGTGAAGGTTTCTGAACCTAAAAAACCACTGCTAACTGAAACTGAAACCGTCGCTGCAGTTTGGCTGAAGTGCTAACACTGAACCAGTAAATGCCTCTGGTTTTTGTCCTGATTTTGAAAACAAAGATGGAGTTTGAAATAGAGAAGAAAGTGAATTCAAAAGAGATAAAGGGACATAGCTGGGATAGATGGAGTGTAAATAGGATTTGCACGAAAACATGTAGACATGCGCATGGTGCACAAATAGAGTAGAATAAGATGGTCTAGAGTAGAAAAAAAAGGCCAATACATGTATCTCTAGCTGTGGTATATGTAGATAGCCACAAGCAAAAGATTTTGGTGGTGATATGAAAAGAATGGAAACGTGGTATCCACATAGAGCTAGATGATGGATTTGATCATGCTAAGAATGTGAGTTTGATTTGGATCAAAACCAAGCGGATAATAATCCATAAGACAAGTGTAAAACTATATGGACCATAAATAGGACATGTGGGCATGGTTTAAAACCACAAGAACAAATAAAAGGAACCCACATGTGCCCTAGATGGTAGAATCTCAACAAGATCATTAGACAAGTATATGTATGGAATTGTGGTATGGCTCCACACATGATATATGGGAAATAATTAAGTACAAGAAAAAGTAAATGGAAACCCATATATCCATGCATGGTGGGATTTAGAGCAAGATCATCATGAGGTCAAGATAAAACACCATGTTAGTAGATAGAATGATTTAAAGAGATATGCCCTCAACTCAATTTGGACATCAAGAAATATATCAAGAAACAAATACAATATATCAAGAAAGTGAATACAATTAATAAGGCAAATACAATATGAGAGGAAGAACCAAATAAAAGGGGTTTTAATATGATGCTCAAATACAATATGGCATGGTGACATGAGCATGATATTATGATGATGCAATAATTTTATGTAGGAAGTAGCAATATATAGACTACGAAAGTAGCATTGCAATTGTTAGACAATTGGGATGCTATATCAGACATAATTGCATTCACATACGGTGGGTGTAAGCCATGTTGCACAGAAGATACACTAAGGTTGAGTTGGCGAGCCTAGCATATGTATACATGGCCTCGGAACACAGATGGTCGAAAGATCGAGCACGGGTCGCATGAATGATGTGATCGACGTTTCAGCGTCCACCTTTGCAACTATATCGCCGGCCGTGACGATCAGGGGCGGTGTAGTGAATAGGGATCGTGTAATCACTAAAACCCTTCTAGGGATAGGAGTTTTTAGTGCAGTTCTTGTTTTAACTCATATAATTATAAACTTAGTCTAAATTCCTTTTGCAATTATAAATGTAGAGATGGCTCACCGTGAAGCTTACTTTGACGTTGATGAGTGGGTGGTTGGTGAAAAACTTAAACTAGATGAATCCAACTTTTCTATGTGGGTTGCGCGTCTCCATGTTCTCCTTAGTGAGAATGATGCGGTCGACTATATACTCTACGAGATGGATTTGGAGCAGCCCTATTTCTATGAGACCCCGGAACAGCGAGAAGACCGCTATACCATCATGAGATGTCCACCTTCATTTCAGTGACGATGCGCTTCAGAATGGTTGATGAGCTATGGCCAACTGTGGGCAATCTTGACCCTCGTGCGATAATGGTATGGCTTATATCACATTTCGTGGAACAAGTGCGCATATGGGAACATGGGCTGACGGGAGATTTCCTCTCCATAAAGATGGAAGAGAACTATTCACTAGAGAGCCACTTGGAGCGCATACATGATGCGTATATGAGGCTTGCTTACTTCCTGGATAACTGGTTGATGAGCTCTTTTGCAATAGGCGTGGTGCTACGGTCACTGCCACCAAGCTACCAAGCACACAATAGGACTTGCATCATGAGAGGTGATGGGGAAACACAAGATTTCCATGAGTTCATAACACATTTTAGGAATGTGAAGGTTGAACCCATTGGTGGAGAGGTCATCGATGACAAAGGTATATATTTGATATACAGTTTTATAAATGTTATAATCTTACAAACACTTGTTGTAGTGTTAAAGTATTTGATACTTGTTCTATTTTGGTGAAAATAGGTCCTTCTGCATGAGATCTGCTTGCTGGAGAGGAGGTGATGTTGAGTGTTGATGGCGAGCATGATGATGATGGCCAACGACACTCTCCCTCGATATTTATCACTTAGTTTATCGTTTTTGGATGATTATTGTAATCGATGGATTTTGAACTTCTTTATCGTGTCTCAAACTTCGTGAGACAGTTAGTCATATGAGTTTGTAACAAATAGTTGTTCTGCTTCTATGATGGATTTCTATTTATGTTCATATGTTGTTCGATTATATGTGAATTATCCTTGTTATGAAACTAATTGATAATGCATGAACATTTGTAAAATATTGAAAATGCCTTGAAAATGCCAAAACTTAATGATATATTCATTTTGAATGAAACCATTGTTTAAATTCGAAGTTATGTTGATAATATGTGAAAGACATTTGATTTCTTGTCACATATGAATCATGTTCAAGTTCGAAAAGATAACTTAAACACTGTGTATTGCATGAATGAAAAGTGTTTGATGAATTGTTGAAAGAGAATACATATTCGATGTATCATATTTCAATGAAGTGGTGATCATCATTTTGTGATTGTTTGAATTTTGTAAAAGGGGTCAAAAGAAACATGATCATGAAACTATTTGATATGATCAAAATATTTCATCATCCAGGGGTATTGAAGATAAAATAGAATCTAATTACTATGATTTGATCAATAGTAATGAAATTCGACATTATAAGATTGGCATAAGAAATTGTGAAATGCAATGCATTTGATGCGTCAAAATGCAAAGCATCGCAATGTGACATCAATTATCAAGTGGGCGAATAGATGGTGCCAAATAAATTGTTGTAGTGTGAATTTAAAGGCCATTAGTTAGAAATAGTAACCACTCAATTAGAATATATAGTAAACCATCTGAATTCGTGGGATCGACGCCATATCTTGTATGGATCATCGTGAAAGTTTTAGAATTATTCGATATCACAAAAATAATAGCGAATAAGTCCTTGTAGAGTATTCATTGGAAACTATGAATACGAAATCCATGGCTAGAACCAAGAGACAGGCAAAACTAGTGTTGCTTAAAATTTTTGGTGCTTTCTCGAGAAAGTTTATGTTCTCAACTACAATGTTAATGGAAGATAGTGAAAACACGATGAGGATTCAAAACCCTTCATCAGAGTGTTGAGAAGCGCAATGGAAAGCGTTCCTAAACAATTCTCTTCATAAAGCAAAGGATTAATGATAATGATCATTGTGTTTTCTCCACTAGTGTTTTCACTACATGAAGTACGATTCAAAAATGTACCCCACATCTTATATGGAGACATTTGTGAATAACTTGTCATGTTACCAGAATATGGCATACCTACGAACTACGAAGGAAATAATGATAAACTAAAATTATGAGAAATCCTAGAGGCAAAATTCACTTAAGATTATAAAGAAATTCATTGTTGAATCTTCCAAAGTAAAGGGTTACTTGAATTTTGCAAACGACTACAAGGTCATGATGGAATAGGTGAATGACAAAGGCACGATTTGTAATGAATATTGTATTATACAAATTCAAAAATAATTTGATTCAAAAGTGTTAAAAGTCTAGAGGATTTGATACTAGTAAGGTACTAGAATATCGTAATAAAACTCTTAGTTTGATAATTGATCAAAGGATTTTGAAGTTATTCCAAATAGTGAGAGGATATGCAATTTGCATGAAATTGAGTGGGAGCTATAAAAGTCTTCCTGAAATAATATGTGAATGACATATTTTTTAGTGGGAGCAATATAAGTCTCGGACTCAAATATGCTGGGAACATATTTTGAGTGGGAGATTAATGATTGATTCTTAAGTGTGTATAACACGTTAAGAATAAAAGAGCAAGTACCGATAAATAATGATTTATAGGAATTAGAAGTTGAAAGTAAGTATATTACAATATTATGTCGTATTCCTAAAAGAGATTTTGAAAATAGTTTTAGAATAGGAATTGATTAAGGAATGGTCCTTAGTTAGTTGAATTAGGAATAAAATAAAATTAAACATCAGTGGTTGAAAGAAATAAAAAGGATGATTGTCATCCACTATGTTGAAACGTAGGTTCTGTCTTGAAAACCCATGATGATAACTTAACACAATATATGATCTAAGAAGGAATGTTTGAAAACTGATTAAGTACGAATCACAGAATATTGAGCTAAGTTTGTCCATAGTGTCTAAATGAGAACTGTAGACATGTTTTCAAATCTATGAAGGATGACATATCTTAAAACGTAAAGGGTTATGTTATAAGGGCATGTGTTAACCTTAGAAGACTGGAAATCCCTACATCAATAATACTGACTGAAATCAAGTAGGAAGCGAGGTGATAAAACATCGAAAGTTGCACATAGTGCACTAGTGTTTCGATGATTACATTTATAATAAAATATAAGGGTACCATCTAACATGATGTATATTGTTGTGGCGGGACTGATTCGTCTTTATGCAGAATGTGTGTCCCAGGGCACAGTGCCCATGAGAAAGCTTGTAATGGCTGATCTAACGTCATTGTTGGCTCCCAGAAACCGACCTCATTCTATTGCCATGACTACGATGCATACACAAAGATGTTATCATATGATGATAAAGTATTAATGTCAATAAAGGTGACATTAGTAAGTTGCAAAGGATTTGGGGTTTTAAAGTCCAGACCCAAGACTCAACCTCTTCCATGAGCAAGCATGATCAAAAAGTGCCGGGATATATGGTGCCATTTGTTAGTAACAAATGCAGCTAGTTTATTTATACTCTAGTGCAAGTGGGAGACTACTGGAAATATGCCTTAGAGACAAATAATAATATGGATTATTATCATATTTCATAAATGTCGTTAGATTAAGGACAAGTACGCCATGAGGGGGTCCTCGAGGCATGTGGAAGAGAGGGGTGTGAGTCTTATGGTGTTCCTAGACGGTGAGCACACAAGTTTACCCAGGTTTGACTCCGCCGACTATGGATGGATCCTACTCCTGCTAGTAATCTAGTAATACGGCAGAGCTGGATATGGGTTACAAGGGTTTCGCCTCTACGAGTTGAGATTGTAGACTATTGTAAGGGTGTCCTAAAGGCTGGTCCCTAGGACGGCTTATATAGATATCTGGCCTTGGGTTTATAGGAGAGACCTATCTGGCTATGACTAAGAGTCGGTTACATAGTACATCTTGAACTACAAGTAACACTACAGGCCTATGTCGGTAAAGTTTCTGGGCCTTCCCGTAGCTGGACTGGACTCCGTATCTTCTCTATGACTGGGCCGCTTGTGAAGCAAAGCTCTAACCCGAAGTGGGCCACCCTGGTCAGCGAGGCATAGTGAGGATACCCGGAAAGTATATCCCCAACAGCAGCCCCCGTAAGCCTCCAAGATCCAGAGTCGGATTTCACCATCGTCTTGCTTGATTTATCTTCGGCTTGCAAAATCTTGAAGGGTTCCTGAAACTACAAAAGAAAGGATAGGATCCGAGTCTTAAAAATAAGTCGGACCTATGGGTACATTATTTAGATTTCCAGCTTGAAATTCAAACTCAGCTAGAACTTGTCTCTGACGTAACCTGACATCTGTCAAGGTCAAGCCACATCACTGACAGACATTCCTGACAACATGACCGTTGGTGGGTCTGCCTTTCGCGGAACCGAGGTGTCGTTTTAATGCGTGCACGGAGATCGAGGCGGCATAATCCTCACGAGGAGGTTGCCTAGCTCCTTCCATGATGTGTGGCACGGTTACTGTTTATTTTGCACGAATCTTGGCATAGGTGAGGAATATAAGGGGTCAAGATTTCCTATTTCTTCCTTACCAATGCCAGTGTCTTTTCCTTCCTCTCGACACCACCGTGCCAAAGCTCCTCTGCCTCCTACCCTAAACACATAGCACCGCCCATCCAAGGTTAGCACCGTTCACAAAAATAGTTGAGGTTTCATCTTCTAGCACGACGGTGACAATGGCGACGGCCTCCGCAGTGGCGGAGAAAGGGAACTTCCGTTGGGTCTGGATCCCCTGCATCCTTGATGACGGCAAGCTTTGTGTTGTCGAGAAGGAGGATGTAAAACTCTCCGAGCTTCTTGACCAAGTTCGTCTTCGTGACAACAAGATGAAGGCCGGTGTGGCTCCGCCACCACTAGTGATCCCTCTGACTCTCACCGAGAAGGTTTCTTCTGAGGTGAACATGTGTCTGAGCAAGCTAGCCCATGAACCTTATGTAAGTCGGAATTTGACTCTCTTTTTTACTTTATTTCATATCATATCATATCCTCTAGCCCCCAAGCATGAAGTTGGATAGGAAATCTGGATTTGCTTTCATAGGATGCCAAAGAACGAACTAGTATAGCCCCCAAGGCTCGTGTTGATATTTAACTTAGTTAAAATATTAGCCCGAGTCTTTAGTAGACTTCTGACTCTGGGTATTATTCTGACTAACAGAAAGTTAATGCTTATAACCAGGAATTGCTAAAGAATATCTCCAATAAGCGGAGATAGATCAGAGCTCTCCGCCTAGAAAATGCTCAATTCAAAATTTCCATGGATGAAGCTGAAGGTAATCATTTTAGTCCTCTTTCTCTTTTGATTTCATAGTCGAATTCTTATTCGACTATTTTCTTGTGTTTATAGAACTGGTGAAACAGTCATGCAAAATGATTGAAGAGGCCGAGAATTTCAAGACTCTGGAGGTGGAGAATGCCGATTTAAGGCGAGAGCTGAATGAGCTTAAGGTGGATCATGAGCGCAATATTAACAATGTTCTTGAATCATCCAACATGGCCACCGAAGAACGTGATCATAAGATCGCTATCTAGGATAAGAAAATCTCGGATCTCACAGACGAGTTGGCCAGGGAGAAGGACATCACCCAAGCTCTCTGGGATGAACTCCAGAGTCTTCGGGCGGAGAAAGTTAAAGTTGACGACGTCGTCTTTGGTAATTTTTCTATCTCTGACCTTTCTTTCTTCTGACTCTAGGAGTGCGGATATATTTTTGACCTTTTCTTTATATATGCAGGCCCTCTGAATTTGCTGGATTCTTCTTCTTCTGAGTCTCGCACGAGCCGGCTTAATGAAGTCGGAGATCTGCTTCACGATTTCTGCCAGTCAACAGAGGATATTGGCGAAGCCTTAAAGATTTCTGATATGAATAGAATGTCTGCCTTTGAAGTGTGAGATAAGGCAAAAGAGATTCCTCAGCTCATCCAGGATTGGAACATGTCGTATGCGCGAACTGTAGCATAGAATGCCCTAACAATGGTTATGAGCCACCATGGAAGCATGGAAATTTGGCAAGTAACCGGGGGTTATTTGACTATTGATGAAGACGGAAAGGAATAGAACATCAAGGATATCATGGACGCCTATGCCGGTTATGGGTGCCACGTAGCTGATCTGACCAGTTACGACACTCCATTCTTCACTCGCGTGGAAACGCCTCCTCCGCCTCTAGAAGAAACAACTAAAGTTTCCGATGACGAGCAAACCGAGTCTGATTTCCTCGTCTCGAAAACATACCAAGGCGGAGGTGATGTCATAAGTGAGCCGACACCTCCTGCCTCTTCTCCTGCATCATAGAGTACTAGAAAAACAATGTGTTATTCTGAAACAATCGGATTGTAATAAGTAGTATAATATTTTGCTAGTGCTAAGTTTGTAAGAACTGATGCTTTTTACTTCCTTTTAGCACTTTTGGCTTTATTTTGACCTGCCTGAAATTTTCATAAGCACTTTATGTTTTTTCCTATACTTATCGCTTATATGGCTTTCCGCCTCGTCCCTTTCGTGAGCTGGCAAACCTTCAACACATAAACTTTGCTGAGCAATAGAGCTCAATTGCTAAACCAGTTTAAACTCGGAAACAAAGCCGGCTTCTAGTACCAACAATTCACTACTCGGAAAATACCCGCATCTAGCAATCATATAAAGAACCAAAGCATAAACTAGAAAATTTTAGATTTATACCAGAAGGTAGCATTTTTAGAATCAGAAATCTAACTAGCACAAACATGAGCATAAAGTACTTTCAAGTATTCTAGGATTTCGACTGTGACATGATCATTCGGAAATAAGACGGTAATATAAAACTTCTTAGAAAATATTGAGGCAACCAATACTTTATTGCACTTTGAACATATATGATTACAAAGAAATAAAATTTAAGAATAAATGGGATGTAGCTGAGAAATATTCTACGGTCTGTCTAATTCTTCCAGGTCTGTAATGCCTCTAGCTCTCTTTCTCTTCTTAGTAGCAAGTCTTTCTTTGATTTCCCGCATATCAGTTAGATAGTAAGAACCATTGTGTAATACTCGGCTAACTTAAAAAGGGCCCTTCCCAAACTGGGGAAAGTTTGTGCTTTCTTTTTTGCACAAGCCGGAGAACCAAATTGCCCTTATTGAAAGATCGGTTTCTAACTCTCTGGCTATGGTACTTGCGTAACTTCTGCTGACAGGCTGTTGATCTCTATTCAGCAACAACATGAACTTCTTTGATTAAATCAAGATTATCTTGTCGAGAAATTTTGGCATCCTCTTCGATATACGCAGCAACTCAGGGAGAAGTATGAATCAAATCACTAGGAAGAACTGCTTTTATGCCATAGACCAAGAAAAAACGTGTGTACCCTATTGACCTGTTCAGAGTTGTTTCTCAAGATCCATATCACAAACAGAAATTCATCTGCCCAAGCCCCCACAACACGACGAAGTGGTGCTTCGAGTCTTGGGTTGAGGCCTTGAAGGATTAAACCATTTTCTCTTTCGAATTTCCCATTGGCTTGTGGATGTGCGATTGACGCAATGTCAAGCCGGACTTTTTGATCGTCGTAGAATTTGGAAAGTTCTCCCATAGAAAAATTGCTCCCGTTGTTCGTGATAATACTGTGTGAATAACCATATCAAATTATAACATCCTCGACAAATCTTTTGGCTGTTGCTCCATCACAACTTGTGATAGGTTTAGCCACAATCCATTTCTTGAACTTATCCACTATCACTAGGAGGTGAGTAAATCCACTTGGAGCCCGTTTAAACGGTCCTACCGTGTCAAGCCCCCAGACCGTGAAGGTCCATGTTATCGGAATTGTTCGCAGCAGATTAGACGGAACATGAGCTTGTTTGGTGTATTTTTGGCAGCCTTTGCATGTCTTGACCAGCCATTTGGCTGTAAGCCAGAAAAATCCGTGTCTAAAAGCTTTTTCCACTAAAGATATGGCTGCAGCATCATGGCCGCATTCGCCTTCGTGAATTTCCGTTAGGATTTCCACTCCTTCTTCCAGACATACGTAGGGATGAAAACCCCCAGATACACTCCGCTTATAGAGCTCAACATTTATTATTGTATAGGTTTTTGCTCGTCAGACGATCTATCGGCTCAGAACCTCGTCTTCGGGTATTTTCCATCTACCAAGAAATCGAGGTAGGGTTTTGTCTAGCTGGGAATCATAGACAAAACTGCTATTAAAGGTGAGTCAGATTTGGTCAGATATTCCTCATCAACTCCTGTGATAGAGGGGACTTTGAGATGCTCTAGAAAAGCACCATCCGAGACCTTTTTCCGTGTAGAGCCTATTCGAGATAATGCATTTGCTTCCTCATTTCCGTTCGAGGGATGTGTTGAACCTCAAACCCTTCAAACGATTTAGATAATTCATCCACGATAGCCCTACATGATGTCATGTGCTTGTTTGAATTACAATGATCCGACACTTGTTGAGCAACAAGATCTGAATCTCCATAACACATAAATCATCAGATGCCAATATCCTTAGCAATCCAGATTCCATGCAGCAGTGCTACATATTCGGCAATATTGTTGGTTGCCGTGAAGTGAATCTGCAACACATATAAGAGCTTATCTCCTTGGGGTGATTTGAGAACCACGCCAGCCCCCGATCCCCTGGCCACTTTAGACCCATCAAAATGCAAGGTCCAGTATTCCAACACTGGTAGGGTCATCTTCTGTACGAGGATTTGGGATTTGATTGCTGTACGAGGTTTGTACTCAATGTCGAAAGATGTAGCGTCGTTGTTGTTAATTATGTCTCTCATGGGAGCTGTGCTCACCACAGTAATTTGGTGCTCCTGAGAGTAATGTCACAACTTCCTAGATGCGAAGAACGCACCATAGACCAGCTTTTGATAGTGCGGATACCGCTGTTTTGATTCAGTTAGGACTTCACTGAGGTAGTAAGTCGGACGCTACACCAAGTCTTCCTGTTTTTCCATTGGCCTTTCCACCACCATGACGATGCTGACGACTCTATTTGTCGCAACTAGATAGAGCAACATCAGTTCTTGAGGCTCCGGCGCTGCAAGGATAGGAGCGGATGAGAGTACTGCTTTCAGGTCTTGTAGTGCAGCTTCAACTTCATCAGTCCGGACGAAGTTTTCGGTCTTTTTCAGGAGCTTATAAAGTGGTGTGGCTCTTTCACCGAGCCGGCTTACAAACTGACTGACTGCAGCAATGCAACCAATTAGCCTTTGTACGTTCTTCAGGCGAGTCGGCCTAGAAATGTTGAGTATAGCCTTAATATTATCCCAGTTCACCTCTATGCCTCTTTAAGACACGATGAAACCTAACAATTTTCCGGCTGGTATTCCAAAGAAGCATTTCTTCGGGTTAAGCATTATGTTGTATTTGCATAGATTGCCAATAGTTTCCTCCAAGTCGGAAATTAAAGTTTCCTTCTTTTTGGACATCACCTGTCATGGTATTACCGACGAGTACTCCATTGAGGGGTCCTCACAGTGCGTGTTTAGAGACGTGGGGTAAGGCGAAGAGTTGGTGGGTACGAGGTAACACAGCTTACCCAGGTTCAAGTCCCACAACGGTGGTGGAACTCTACTCCTAGTATAAATCACTATAATGACAATACGCCGAGTTACAAAGATAGGTTCACTGTGCGAGGTGTTGCATGTTGCACGTAGCAATCTGATAGGCTGTGCCCCTAAAGGCTCCCACATGTCTAGTTTATAAAGGCACCAGAACCTAGGGTTACAGGGAAAGGACCTTGTTGGACAATGTAAAGAGTCTTATACTAATACGAACTAGTCTTTCTTGTCTTGCACTCCAAGGCTCCGAGTACGTCGATGACTGCTGCGTAGCCTTCCTTTATCCGGCATGGGTCTCCCTTCTGGATCTGTCTAGCTGGGCTGCCCAGCAGGCCATAGGCCTTGCTACCAACTGTGGGCCACCCGGGTTAGCCGGATTAGAGGCATGCTATGATGATACTCATTTAGCATATCCCCAACAGTAGCCCCTAGAGGAATTTGAAATCTTGCGCCGTCTTGCCTATTGATCTTGAATGCTCCATCTAGGTGATGCCTATAATCAGTCAAGCAATATCTCCCAAAGAACCCTGCAATCCTCTCTCGCTTCACAATGTAACCGAAGATTCCTTGAGTCTTCGTTTCCAGAGCTGGATATTTTCCGCCTTCGATGGAATCTTCAGATGTGACCCTTCACTGCAACTGTCAGGAGGATGACGTAGGGTATAGCCTACACTACCTCGAAACTCACAGAAGGCAGGGAATTAATCATTAGCCGTTTTTACGCACGCGAAATCCGAAACGGTAAAGCGGCAAAGACGTAGGACGTGGAGAAATTACCGTGCATGCTCATCTCCACGTCGGCAATGCTCCGTCTATCAGATTCTTTTGCACGAATCTTGACGTTGGGCCTATATATTTTAACTGTGGCTAGGTTATTTTCTTTTAACCCGCATTCACTCCCACGTCTTCGTCTTCCTCCGGTCACGCGCCTGTTCAAGCTCCTCCTCAGAAAACCCTAACCAGAGCTTCTCCTTTCTCCACTCACTTCCCAGCAGCGCAATGGCCTCTAGCAGCTCTACCCCTTAGACAACAGCGACTCCCAAGGCTACAACAGAGCCATCTAAGGGAGTGACGGTCCCACCGAAGGGGGTTGTCGTCCCTATCACTGCTTTGGTGGAAACCACCCGCGACGACCAAGAACGGGTGGCGCCTTAAGCCGTTGAAGAGGACAATTACTCCCACAAGGGAGTGTGGAGGGGCTCCGACATCTCCGCCGAAGATTTGCAAGAACTCGTCACTGAGGGGTATCTCCCCGTGGCGAAGGGTTTAGTCTGGTGACTGACGCCGGCCAGCGAGCTGGCTCCTTCTCCCCAAGCCAGAGAGAAGGTGTACCTCAAAGCCCAGCTGGTACGAGGCATAAGCCTGCTACTCTCCGACTTCTTCCTGGACGTCCTCCGGCACTTTCGAGTACTTCCCCACAACCTCTCCCCTAACAACATCCTCGTCCTTAGCAACTTTGTAGCTTTGTGCGAAGGATATCTAGGAATCAAACCTAGATTATATCTGTTTGTATACTTCTTCACCATCAAGATAGAGTCGGTAGAGTCCAAGGACGAATTGCGGACTTGTGGAACCATTAGCTTTAAGATCCATCCTAGCCGGTGCTTCCCCAACATCGTAGGATATGAATCATGCAAGAACTGGAAGCGCACATATTTTTACGGCCCAGATATTCCCCTGCCTGACCGTCTTGAGACGTATCCCGACTTTGTCGATGTAGCCGCTGCCGAAGTGCCTGCCTGGAGGACCCCAGCATCCCTTCTGTCCGACAATGAGGCCAACCATGCCGTAAGGCGGATTGAATGGCTCATGGACGGAGGTTTGACGGGCTTGGACCTAGCCATGTGCTGGTTTGTTAGGCGGATCGAGCCTCTGCAGCATCGTGCCGAGTTTATGTGCAAGTACTCCTAGGACATAAGGGATCCCATGCGAATTTCGCGAGATAACTTCTCCATGGACTCTATCAAACTCCGGCTTAAGGACATCGTCAAGGTGAAGGACAGGAAGTGTGGCTTCAAGATCACGTATGACATGTTCGATTGCGACAAATGCATAGAGGTAGCTTTTGTTTCCTTTGTTGCTCGTTTTATACTCTAAGGTTTATCCGACTTGAAGTTGTCAGTCTAACATTCCTTTGTTTCCCAGCTGGCGACCTTGGTGGAAGTTCAGATGGCCTCCCAGGTCTATGATCCCAAGCTGAAGGATATCAAGGTGGTGTACGATGATGTCACCCCCAAGGATCAGCCAGCTCCGGCAGCACGAAAGCGAAGAGCTCCACCTCTAACATTACTACCGAGGCCAAGAAGAAGAAGAAATCGGAGAGTGGAGTCTCCAAACGATCCATCACCGCCTTAGATGCGGAGAAGAAGAGATCCACCGACATTCCCCTAACCAAGGCTCCTGTCGTGGAGTAAGTGTATTCATTCTCCGGCTTGTATTTTTAGATCGTACCTTATTCAACTCCTGTACTTATACTTTGTACATTTTAGGAGGAAAGCCAGTGTTAGCTTGAAGCGATCCTCCAGAGATGCTAGAGGGTCAAAAAACATTCATGATATGCTGACTAGGGATGTGGCCACCAAGCCCTCTCTCACTACTGCTCCCCCCACTTCTGCTACCAAGCCCTCTTCTGGTCCTACTGGGCCTTTATCCCCATCATCCCTGAGATCTCCACATATGCATGTGCATTGTGTCCAATTTGATCGTGGAGGCAGCACTTCATATTGCGCTGATACGTAGCTCCTGCGTTAGGCATCATAACGAAACAGAAGGTTCCGAATGGGGTTATGATTGAAGTTTTGACTTTTTCTGATTCCTTCATCCGGATTTGGTGATAACTAGAATATCCGTCAAGAAAACATAGGAGTTCCGAGCCTAAGTAGAGTCGATAACTTGATCAATTCTAGGTAGAGCGAATGGATCTTTGGGACAAGCCTTGTTCAAGGTGGTATAATCAACACACATCCTTAATTCAGTGGTGTCCTTTTTAGGGACCATTACAGGGTTGGCCGACCACTCAGTGTGGATGACCTCTTCTATGAATCCAGCTAACTCGAGCCGGGATAGTTCTTTATCTATCGCCTTTTGCTTTTCATCACCAAAACATCGAAAGGACTGTTTGACGGGTTTAGCGTTCAGGTGTACATTTAGAGAGTGCTCGTCAAGTTCCCCTAGGTACTCCGTTCATGTTAGATGGCTTCCATGCGAAGATATCTTGATTGGCTTGGAGGAACTTGACGAGCGCGCTTTCCTATGCGCTATTGCTGACTCGTGTATTAACGAGCTCGTTGGGGAACCCCAAGGGGAAGGTATGATGAGCACAACAGTAAGTTTCCCTCAGTTATGAAACCAAGTTTATCAATCCAGTAGGAGCAAGGAAACACCCCAAAGGTGTAGCTAGCTGAACTTTGGCAGGGTGCACTACCGGTGCCAGCAGCAACGTGGAGACCTGCACAACACAACTATAGAACTTTGTCCCCAACTTGCGATGAGGTTGTCAATCTCACCAGTTTTGCTGAAAACAAAGGATTAAACGTATCGAGTAGAAGAAAGTAATAGTTTGCAGAAAGTAAACACAAAGCAGTAAACAGTTGATTGCAGATTGATAGTAAAAGAAAGGACCGGGGTCCATAGTTCACTAGAGGTGGCTCTCCTTAAGATAGATAACATGTTGGGTAAACAAACTACAGCGGGGCAATTGACAAACATCAAGAAAGCATACAAGCATATACTACTCATCTTGACTCCTTTGAGATTCGATTGGGCATTACAACATTATACATAGACCTCCACCCAACTGCATCTATGACTAATAATCCACCTTCAGGTTATCATCCGAACCCCCTCCAGTATTAAGTTGCAAGCAACAAATAATTGCATTACGAATTGCGTGTAAAGTAAACAATACGATTTTTCTATGAACAAAGGATTGTTGTTTTCTCCCTAGTAGAAACAACACATCTAGTACCTTAGAGATTTCTGTCACTTCCCCAGATTACCAGAGGCATGAACCCACTATCGAGCATAAATACTAACTCTTGGAGTTGCTAGCATCTACTTGGCCAAGATAGCTACTAACAATGGAAAGCATGCAAGATCACAAATAACAAAGACATGATAGAATCAATACTCAATCTGAAATAGCATCTCAATATCCATCGGATCCCCACAAACACAACATGTATGAATTACAAATAGATGATCTTGATCATGAATGGAGATCACAAGATCTAAACATGAAAGCACAAAGGAGGAGAACCAGCCATCTAGCTACTACATGGACCCGTAGTCCAGAGATGAACTACTCACGCATCACACCGGAGGCTTGCATGATGATGAAGAAGGCCTCCAGGGTGAATTCCCCTCTCCGGCAGGGTGCCGGGAAGATCTTCAGATCCCTCCCGATATAGGGATGGATGTGACGGCGGCTACAGACTCTTTCATGGATTTTTGATCGTGTCCTTAGGTTTTACGTATCAGAGGCAATATATAGGCGGAAGGAGAGACCGAGGGGGTGCCTGGGGCGGCCAGACCACCCCCCTGGCGTGGGCCAGGCCTGGCCGTGCGGCCAGGTGGTGTGGACGGGCCCCAGCCCCTCTCCGTTTCGTATTCTGGCTCCAAGTGTCCCTCGGTAAAATAATGACTTTGGCTTTTGTCTCGTCCAATTCCGAGAATATTCATTTTCTGACTTTCATGGAACCAAAAACAACAGAAAACAGGCAGCTAGCACTGTGGCTCTTGTTAATAGGTTAGTCCAAGAAATCATATGAAAAGTACTCCAAAGTGTGGACAAAACATAAGAAAGTAGATAAAACCAAGCATGGAACATCAAAAATTATAGATACATTTGCAATGTATCAACATCCCCAAGCTTAACTCTTGCTCGTCCTTGAGTAGGTAAGTGATAAAAAGAAAGAATAATTTTTGAGGTGACATGTACCATCATAAACTTGTTCAAAGTATTTGTAAAACATTCAAAGCTGGGATCATAGTACTTCAATCATAACAGGAAAGACAAAGTTCTAGCAATAAGACAAAGAAACTATGTTGCAACATGAAAAGGCACAAACAAAAGATTAATGAATAACAATGCTTTGCAAGACGTTTGTTTGTTTCACATAAAGAAAACATAGCATAGTAGTATTCAGCTTGTCCCTCATAGAGTAGCAAACATAAATGCATAGGACACCTTCAAAGTTCATAAGAGTGACTAGAAACAAATAGTTTAAAACAAGCAATATCAAGGTATGCATCAATCAACAAGTCTTGGGACAATGCACATAGAACTAAGAATGGCCACTATGCTCTCAAAGTAGGTGCATAAAGCTAGAAGGTGGAGACTCAACATAAAAGTAAAAGAAAGGCCTTCATAGAAGGAAGTAGGGATTCAAGTCTCATAAAGAGCTTCTAAAAATTATGGTACTTATTAGCTTTCAGCTCTCATTGCCCCTATCATAAGCATCTTGAAGGTGATTAAGGTTAAAGTGACACAACTAAGTGGATATGCTTGACAAGTTATAAGCCGAAGTCTCATGCCCCTTACTTACGAAGACCGAACCTCATGCTACTCAACTTTAGTCACTAGTAAGCTCTTGTCATTGTAAGTACATATGTATCATAAAGAACCGCCAACGGGGTACCCCTTGCACATGATACAAGAGCTATTCCATAATCAAAATGACAAGGCAAGCAGACAATGAGCATCTCAGCGATCTTTTTATTTGCTATTTGCATAGGTTTTTATTGAGGATGCTTCATAGAGTGCTCATTATGGTTATGCTGCAAGTTTCCACCATGATTAGGCATGGCTTAGGCTAGCGGCCCAAGCATTTCTCTAACACAAATACAACCTCCATGATCTTACAAGTTCCCCTTTTATTTCACGCCACCAGGATCCATAAGCAAAAGAACATGATATAAACGGGGTACAGAGTACACGTGCAATGTTGAAAGCGTTCCCCATGATACATGGTTCTGCTAACTTCAACTTATAAAGCGCAAGCATATACGCAACAAAGATGGACGCAATGGTTCAGGTTTATTAAATGCAAAGAATAGTAAAGTGTGCCATCAAGTTCGTGAGAGCTTTAATCACTAGTTTTCTCATAACAAGTTTAATTTGGAAGGTAGACAAAAACATGAATATACTTGGAATAGCATATGCTAGTAGGTAGGTATGGTGGACTCTTTGGAATAACTTGGTTTAAGGAGTTGGATGCATGAGTGGAACTCATACTTGGTTATGGAGGCTAGCAAAAGACTGGGAGTGACAAACTAAGAGAGCAATAATGGCCATAATCATGTAGAGCGACAAAACATCATTAATCAAAGCATAAAGTGATACTAAAAGTCGAAAACTAAAGGATCATAAAGGCTTAGGTGACTTGGGATAGTCATAACATGGTGTGAGCATGTGCCAAGTCAACCCAAATAAAGCATCAAAGGAGAATACCACAATACAATGCTTTAATATGCTAAAACAACGCATGATTCTTCGAAGGCACATTAAGCAATCTCAATTGTTTATAACAAGTCATGCTACAACAAAGAATACTAAGCATAAAGCCAAAACAATATCAAGCATGGCATGACAAAGCATAGGCCACAGTTAAAAACAAGCTCTCTTTACCACTTAAGCATGGACTTTCCTACTCTTTTTCCAATCCAAACCAAACTATTTGAAAACCAATGTATGAAAGAGGGGGTCCAACCAATTTATTTAGAAAACAAAGCAAACAAAAACAAAAAATAAGACGCTCCGAGAACAACACAACTATGCATGAAACAATAAAAATGAAGCATTTGGAAGAAACCTGGGATTTTTATTGATGAAGACGGGAATGCCTTGGGCATCCCCAAGCTTTGACGCTTGTACTTCTTGGATATTTCTTGGGGTGACACGCGTGGCATCCCCAAGCTTGAGCTTTAGTCCATCCTTCATCTCATTACTCATTCCTTCCATACACCTGAAATGTTTCCTTCATACAAAACTTCACACAATCTTTATTAGCAACATTAGTGCACTCAAGATAATAGGTCTTTAGGTTCAGTTCCAACACAAATAAAACTTCCATTAAAATACTAGCTACTGTAGCACTTCCCTCAAAAAGCTCAATTCCCCAAAAGAACTAAAAAAGGAACCAACAAGAAGCAAATGCAGAAAATGGCAGAAATCTGTCAAAATAGACCAGCAAGTAAAGACGAATTTTTTCGAAGACCTTCTGTTGCTCAAATTGAAAAGTGTTGAACTAACGAAAGTTAGATAAAAACCTGGGGCAGAAGCACAAAAATTCACGCCTCAAAAGGACGTACAGAGATTTTATACGAATGTTTACGGTGAAGCACATAAATCTGTTTCGGGACAACAACTTTCCCAATCATTACTTCTCTCTCATTAGAGGTTACTCTTGGCACAAAAAGCAAATAAAAAGGATAAGGAGTGGTTATTACTGAATTAATAACTTCCAAGACTCATCTAAAACTTTTGGGTTATCTTCCAATAAGTACTTTTCTTTAACGCCTTAAAGTTAGGCATAAGAAGCAAGAAAAAGAATCAAGTGTTCTCAAATGAAGAAGCATTAAGAGCAAATTTTGTTTTCATAGGAGAGGCAAAAGAAATCTTCTCTCTCTTCCTAGGGAAGTGTTCTATACCTTTCTTGAGTGGGAGTCGATATTTAATGGTGCCTTCTTTCATATCAATAATGGCACCAACAGTTCTAAGAAAAGGTCTTCCCAAAGTAATAGGACAAGAAGCATTGCATTCAACATCCAAAACATAGAAATCAACGGGGACATAAGCATTGTTAACCATAATAAGAACATCATTAATACTCCCCCTGATTTTCTTTTTAGCATTATCATCAAGTGGGACATTTAAATAACAATCTTCAAGTGGTGGCAAATCAAGCATATTATAAATCCTTCTAGGCATAATAGAAACACTACTATCAAGATCACATAAAGCTTTGAAATCAAAATCATTCACTTTCATATTAATGATGGGTTCCCAACCATCTTCTTGTTTTATAGGAATAGAAGCTTTATGTTTCATCTTTTCTTCTTTAATCTTTATGAGAGCATCAATAATGTGTTTTGTAAAGGCCATGTTCATAGCACTAGCATTAGGAATTTTAGCAAGCTTTTGTAGGAACTTAATCACTTCAGAGATATTGCAACCATCAAGATCAAAATCATAATTATCATCTAAAGTAGTAGAGCTATTACTAGCCTCAACACTAGTGGTAGTGATAGTAGAAACACTAATGTTTCTAGCAATTTCATATTCTCTTTCCCACTTAGCATGCAATTAAGCTAATAGTCTAACATTTTCATCAATTCTTACTTGTATGGCATTAGTAGCAGCAAAGGGATTATCATTAGTTTCAGGTTTAGCAGCCATTTTATTCAAAGAAGTTTGAGCTTCAGCCAAATATGCTATATTTCTTTCAGCATTAGAGAGTTTTTCCTCAATAGTTTTATTGAAAGCAGTTTGTTTACTAATAAAATCTTTAAGCATAACTTCAAGTTCAGAGGGGGCACTCCTATTGTTGTTGTAGGGATTTCCATAAGCATTACCATTGTTGGGAGGATATGGCTTATAATTGTTGTTACCAAAATTATTCCTGTAGGCATTGTTGCTAAAATTATTATTTCTTATAAAGTTCACATCAACTTGCTCTTCTTAAGCAACCAAAGAGGCTAAGGGAACATTATTTGGATCAATATGGGCTTTCCCATTAACAAGCATAGACATAATAACATCAATCTTATCACTCAAGGAAGAGGTTTCTTCAACAGAATTTACCTTCTTACCTTGTGGAGCTCTTTCAGTATGCCATTCAGAGTAATTAACCATCATATTATCTAGAAGCTTTGTTGCAGAACCCAAAGTAATGGTCATAAAGGTACCTCTAGTAGCAGAATCCAATAGGTTCTTTGAAGAATAGTTCAATCCTACATAAAAAGTTTGGATGATCATCCAAGCAGTCAGTCCATGAGTGGGACAATTCTTTACCAAAGATTTCATTCTTTCCCAAGCTTGAGCAACATGTTCATTATCAGATTGTTTAAACTTCATTATTTCACTTCTCATAGATATAATCTTAGCAGGAGGATAGTATTTTCCAATAAAAGCATGTTTGCATTTAGTCCAAGAATCAATACTATTCCTAGTTAAGGAATTCAACCATTCTTTAGCTTTTCCTCTCAAAGAGAAAGGAAACAATTTAAGCTTAACAATATCTCCATCTATATCCCTATGCTTTTGCATCTCACAAAGTTCAACAAAGTTATTTAGATGGGATGCAGCATCTTCATTACCAAAAGCAGAAAATTGTTCTCTAATAACAAGATTGAGTAAAGCAGGTTTTAATTCAAAGAAAGTAGCTTCAGGAACAGGTGGAGCAATAGGTGTGGTCATAAAATCATTGTTGTTGGTGCTAGTGAAGTCACACAACTTAGTGTTTTCAAGAGTAGTCATTTTTTTGTGTTTTTAATAAAGAAAGCAAACTTGTAAAACTAATTTTTTGTGTGTTTTTGATAAAGAAACAAGCAAACAAAACGAAAGGAAACTAAGCAAAACAAAAATAACAAAGTAAAGAGATTGGTTATGACGGACTCCCCTTTTCAAGATGTCCTTGACTCCCCGGCAACGGCGCCAGAAAAATACTTGCTGACTCGTGTATTAACGAGCTCGTCGGGGAACCCCAAGAGGAAGGTATGATGAGCACAACAGTAAGTTTCCCTCAGTTATGAAACCAAGGTTATCAATCCAGTAGGAGCAAGGAAACACCCCAAAGGTGTAGCTAGCTGAACTTTCGCAGGGCGCACTACCGGTGCCAGCATCAACGTGGAGACCTGCACAACACAACCACAGAACTCTGTCCCCAACTTGCGATGAGGTTGCCAACCTCACTGGTTTTGCTGAAAACAAAGGATTAAACGTATCGAGTGGAAGAAAGTAATAGTTTGCAGAAAGTAAACACAAAGCAGTAAACAAATGATTGTAGATTGATAGTAAAAGAAAGGACCGGGGTCCATAGTTCAGTAGAGGTGGCTCTCCTTAAGATAGATAACATGTTGGGTGAACAAATTACAGTGGGGCAATTGACAAACATCGAGAAAGCATACAAGCATATACTACTCATTTTGACTCCTTTGAGATTCGATTGGGCATTACAACATTATACATATATCGCCGTCCAACTGCATCTATGACTAATAATCCACCTTCAGGTTATCATCCGAACCCCCTCCAGTATTAAGTTGCAAGCAACGGATAATTGCATTACGAATTGCGTGTAAAGTAAACAATTAGATTTTTCTATGAACAAAGGATTGTTGTTTTCTCCCTAGTAGCAACATCACATCTAGTACCTTAGAGATTTCTGTCACTTCCCCAGATTACCAGAGGCATGAACCCACTATCGAGCATAAATACTAACTCTTGGAGTTGCTAGCATCTAATTGTCAAGGTGAGAATGGTGCAAGAGCCGCACCGCATCCAAGCCAACCCATTCAAGAAGTGACGTCACTCCCGCAACAAATTGCCCCACTAATTAATCTCAAGAATCCAACCCACACCAACCCGCACAGATTTTAACCCAGTCCACACCACCCCATTTGCCTTTTCCGGTTTTCAACCAACAAACAGCCCACGTAAAACCCATGGGGGCAAACTAAAATGGAAAAACACTTATTTAGCCTTATTAGGCTGTATTGTGTGGCAAGGGAAATGTGCAACCATCACAAATACATAAACTATTCTCAGCATTTCTTCATACAACAAAACAATGTCAAAAAGAAAAAATATGTTAAATTCTCCAAACCATCCCCATACATTAATGTATGAAATTAAAAAACACGACCACACCAAAATCTGATGATAAAGGTGGTGCAGAAGTGCAGTGCCGAGCGTCGCCAACAATGGCTGGTGAATCTGGCTACCACATCATAGCAATGCTCCCAGCTTGTATAATGCATCTGTATACAATAGAATGAACTTACTATATTTATAAAATTTGTTTGACCTTGCAAAGCATATGCTAAGAAATACCAGAGGTAACACATAAAGATCTACTTACCCTTCAAGAACCAAAAAAGAAACAAGAAACTTAGTTGTTAAAGAACATGCTCCTGAAAGAGGCATTTTTTAAGAAACACCAGTTTAAGCATCTTCACAAATAGTAATGATAGAGTCTGACCAACTCAAGTGGATTTGCACTAGCTACCATTACACATTGTTGCTACAAAGCATCAGGTAAAGAATTTGTCGAGGGCTATAAGTTTGCAGTTTTCTATTCTTATCAATAGCATTATTGAAGTTCGCATGATGAGGCATCTCTATTAGAGGTGGCGCAAACGTGACAGTCGATCTTCATCATCATCATTGCATTGTCATTTGACTACTTCATTCATGAGTTTTCCTGCAAGAACTTTCAAACTGCTTTGAAATTGTTTCTGAAGTTACATGATATCTGTACAGAGGAAATTAACACAAGGAAAATAGCAAGTAAGTTGATGGCTATTTGGTTGCAGGCTTATGTGTTGTTACTGGTTACACTAACATACTAGTACATGTCAACACTTAATTATACTAGTAAAACGACAGATGGAAATAACATATCTGATCTTGGTCAGATATAACATGAAGGTATGGAATCTGACAAGCAAGTAAGTATGATAATCAATCCAGCTAAAGCTAACAACCAGATCAAATAATAGGTAAAGAAAATTTCTCTGCAGCTATATATACGCAGTAGTAGTACGAGCAGGCAGAGCCAACAACATCTAGCTAGCAATCAGAAGGTTGACGTAGACCTTGCAAGCTTGGACCTGCACATGAAAATGTATGCTGACCTTCCAAGCTTGGACATACATGAATATAATCATTTAATCATCCAAAAATCCAGTGCATTTAATCATTGTCTACTGAGCAAATGGTTCATTATTTTCCTAGAAAGTCTACTGATTTGTCCAGGAAAAACCAGCCACTAACCCAATGAATATGGGATATGAATATAATATATGAAGTGCAACTATTTCTTTCACAAGAAATTTTATTTGTCTATATTTTTGATCAGTGGGAGCATTAGATTAGGATGTTCGGTTCTGGAGGAACAGATCTGTAGCTAAGGACTAAAGTTAATGTTTGTATGTTTGGTCTTTACATGAAGGGTTGATTTTCACAACTAGTAGTTCCAATTCATACATGGTCACATGTGCGTCTAACTCTGTTCAGAACACATGCCAGCAACAGATCAAGAACCTTTACCAAAAAGACTGGAAATACAACAAATCAAGTAGTAATTGCAAAACAAAAAGGTGTGCACCATCAATCTTGCATACGAGGAGCTTCCGCTCTTCTAACTCCTAGGCGGCTGTTGTAGTGCAGGCAGGTCGACGGCGGCGGCGGCGGTGTAACCGTGCAAGAATCCCTAGGGCGTCGGGGACCAAGAGGCCGAGGTCAGGCATCAGTAGGCGGTGCTCTAGGGAGACGGTGGTAGCTACGCGGGTCAGCAGCGGTGGAGGTGCAGGTGGGCGGTGGCCATGGGGATTGGGGAGGAACAGATGAGGAAAGAACGTAGGAAGCCAGAGGGAATTGGCTGTCTCGCATGGAGTCATGACCCCGCACGGATGATGCGGGTTGAACCCACGGTTTCAGCCCATTTCTCGTTATGTTTTTTCGACACCACACCGCACTGCCCTAGTCTGGTTTTCCGTGAGCCCGCACCGCTCCGCTCCATTGCGCGTTTGCAACCGTTTCAGCCCAATCCAATCGAGTCCATGGCATAAACCACACCATTTTCCCATTCCAGCCCGCACCATTCTCACCTTGATCTACTTGGCCAAGATAGCTACTAACAACAGAAAGCATGCAAGATCACAAATAACAAAGACGAATCAATAATCAATCTGAAATAGCATCTCAATATCCATCGGATCCCCGCAAACACATCATGTATGAATTACAAATAGATGATCTTGATCATGAACGGATCTCACAAGATCTAAACATGAAAGCACAAAGGAGGAGAACCAGCCATCTAGCTACTACATGGACCTGTAGTCTAGAGATGAACTACTCACGCATCACACCGAAGGGTTGCATGATGATGAAGAAGGCCTCCAAAGTGAATTCCCCTCTCCGGCAGGGTGCCGGGAAGAGCTTCAGATCCCTCCTGATCTGGGGATGGAGGTGACGGCGGCTATAGACTCTTTCGTGGATTTTTGATCGGGTCCTTAGGGTTTCTGTATCAGAGGCAATATATAGGCGGAAGGAGAGACAGAGGGGGTTCATGGGGTGGCCAGACCACCCCCTGGCGTGGGCCAGGCCCCAGCCCCTCTCTGTCTCGTATTCTGGCTCCAAGTGTCCCTCGGTAAAATAATGACTTTGGCTTTTGTCCCGTCCAATTCCGAGAATATTCATTTTCTGACTTTCCTGGAACCAAAAACAGCAGAAAACAGGCAGCTGGCACTGTGGCTCTTGTTAATAGGTTAGTCTAAGAAATCATATGAAAAGTACTCCAAAGTGTGGAAAAAACATAAGAAAGTAGATAAAACCAAGCATGGAAAATCAAAAATTATAGATACATTTGCAATGTATCAGCTATCTAAACCTACACCTATCTGAGTCACCTTGGAGGGGTCATCATCCTTCAACGACGTCGTCTTCGTCTCTTTTGATTCCTTGAACTCCGGAGTCGGCTTTGTCACCTATTTCTTCGTCGCAGGCATCTCAGACGGGTCGATAGTCTTCTTGATCTCCTAGTACTCCTGGGTGTGCAATACGACTTCAACAAAGCTGACATTTCCGCCCTAGCACTCCCGTGCTTTCTTCGGGTCTCCCCTCATGGTGATCACGCCCTTGGGACCTGGAATTTTCGTCATATTGTAAATGTAACATGGACGAGCCATAAAATCCCAGTAAGCCGATCGTCCGAAGATAGCGTGGTATGCGCTCTTTAACGGGACCACTTCGAAAGAAAGTGCTTCAGTCTGGTAGTTCTTTGGAATTCCGAAAGTGACGTCCAAAGTGATATCTCCCAGAGAATTTGCTTGCCTTCCAGGGACAACTCCGTGAAAGATCACAGAGCTGTGATTCAGCCGTGCTTCTGATATCCTCATCTGACACAGCGTTTCGACGTAGAGGATGTTGATGCTGTTGCTACAATCCATGAGGGTCTTGGAGAAACCATAGCCATCAATAAGTGGATTGACGACTAGAGTGTACTTTCCTCTCCTGTGTAACTTAGGTGGATGATCCGCACGGTCAAAGGTGATTGTAACTTTCGACCAGTCCAAGAACTAAGGGACAGCCGGAACAGTTGCATTGAGCTCATGCAAAACTGCTTTCTTGACCTTAGATGTTTGAGACCCAAGGAAAGCGATGTAAGTGTCTTTCTTTGTTGGGAAGGTATTCTTTCCATCCGACTTGGGATTTGAAGGCTTTGCTTCCTCCATGTAGGAATCTTCCTTGGTCTCTTTTCCTTTCTTAGAATTTTTCTTTCCTTTTCTTCCCTTGGACCTGTAGCCAGCGGATTCGTCTTTCTTAATGTCGTCATTGAAACGAAACTCGGTGTTTGTGTGGGACGAGCCCCTGTTGGCATCTAGATGATGCACACATGGATTGTTGGCAATGTTGGTCCAAGTGTAGGTTTTACCAGATTGTTGGTCTCCTCTACCTTGGACTCTGGATGTCCCACGACCGCGTCCCGGCCACCTCCGCGCCCTCCTTGTCCTCTAGAACCGAAAGTAGCGTTGACAATAGCTGTTTCCGCGGTGGGTTTTTCTTCCGAGGTGTTCTTGCGCTTCTGAGTTTGTTGCTTCGGCTGTTTAGCTGACTGTCGTATAGCCAGGACATTCAGCAGTCCTTTTGCGTCATCGTCGACATTTGCATATTTGCTTGCCGTCTCTACCATCTCTCCTAGATCGGTGACCTTGTCGCACTTCAAGCGGTGACATAGTAAACCAATTGGGAGTCCTACAATGAAACCTTCAATCGTAGTTTGATCATTTACCCCTTCATAGGAGTTCTTGGTGTTGATCCATCATCCAAGATAATCTCGGCAAGTTTCTCTGGCTTTCTAGGTACAATGCTGTACGTCTCCTACCGTACAGGGCCTCTGATATGTGCCTTAGAAATTCCGAAAGAACGCGCTCTACATGTCATACTAGTTGTGGATGGTGTTTTCCAGAAGTTCATTGAGCCAGGATTGTGTCGTCTTCTTCAGCATAAGTGGGAGATACCGGGTCGCGACCAAGCTATTTTCGTCTTTGGCGATGTAGCAAGGCTAGGAAAAATCCTGAAGCCAAGTGTCTAACCTGGCCACACCGTCGTAGGGTTGAATGTGTCTTGAGATAGCAAATCCTTCCAGAAAGTTTGTTTGTCGAATGCACGGTCTGAAGCATTTTGGACCCACATAGATATTGTATGACTCGTAGAGCCGCGCCTCTATGTTAGAGTCGACCCGGTGCCTCGCGTCACTTGGTGACAGAGAACGCCATCTTAGTTGTTCACTATGGCTACGGTGCATTGGAGCCAGACTTCTACTTCTTCCACCACCTCCTCCGCCATGACTCCCTCCTTGGCCCCCTCGAGAGCCGCTATGATGGCTGCTTGGTGAAGAGGGTGGTGCAGGTGGGTTGTTTCCGGCTGAGCGTCGGCCTTTGTCCGGAGCGTCATTACTCATGTTCCGGGGAGGGTCTTGATTATGATGAGCCCCTTGCCGGCTTGACTCGGCATGGTGTCCATCCTTCTTTCGTCCATCGTTTCCCTCGATATGATGAGGTTCAGCTGGACGGCTTGCATCACTAGGAGGTGGCATCCTTTGTCGGTCCTCCTCCCGACGTCGCTCTTCTTAGTCTTCCCTATGATTGTTTGACTGTCACCGGGGAGGTTTCCTCAGAACCAGTGCCACAACTGCGTCTCACTCTACGGCTGGAGCAACATTACTCCCGTCACATTTGGCTCTGTGCCATTGCCCTGAAGATCCGGTTCTTGAATAGTTGTCTTCCCTACGGTCAAGACGATGCTACTGTTCCAGGTCCTGCCGGGGTCTTATGTTATGCCAAGCTGGATCCATGCGACATTGGTCGGATTTAGAGACCAGTTTTCCGCTCCCGGATTTCGCTTCCTTCTGTTTCTCTAGACCCTTGGTAAGTAGCTTTACGCCCAACCGGATTTGATCTGGATTTCGATTGTTCACCAGGATATCTCGAGATGCAGCAGTGATTTCTACTGCCATTCCATACACCAGATCTTCCTTACTGTCGAGCCGTGGTGCTCCCTTAATGGCGCCATCTCCCTCAAAGAGGGTCTTGTGGACTTTTAGATTTTTTTTAGCCTATACAGGGCCGTTCCGGGTCTTCTGGTGTTGTAGGGAGTTGAACTGTCCTGCGGCCACAATATGCTTTTTCTCCTCGAGGATATTGGTGGCTTCATCCAGGAGTACTTGGCGATGCGCTTCTAGGGCTTGGGCTCTATATTCCAGCTCTATAGGTGTAAGTTCTGCAGCGGTAGGGATTGGCGTAGTTAGCGCGTCTCCAATGAGTTTATGGGCACCATGGATAACCACGTGTCCATCCACCGGAGTATCCTTCAGCTTGTCTGGGATTAGAGATCCATCCGAGTCTTCCTCGTATTCTTCGATGATTACCTCTTCAGCCGGAGGGTCCTTTGCTAGAGTCTTCTTCTTTCTTTGCCTTCTTGGCAGCGCCGGTAGCAAAGACGGCTTTGGGTCCATGATAAGTTGCTAACGTATCCATAATTTTTGATGTTTCATGCTTGGTTTTATCTATTTTCTTGTATTTTGTCCACACTTTGGAGTACTTTCTATACACTTTCTTGGACTAACCTATTAACAATAGCTACGATGCCAGCTGCCTGTTTTTTGCTGTTTTTGGTTCAAGGAAAGTCAGAAAATGAATATTTTCGGAATTGGACGGGACAAAAGCCAAAGTCAGTTTTTCACCGAGGGACACAAGGAGCCAGAATACGAGACGGAGAGGGGCCAAAGGGCACCCACACCACCTGGCCGCGCGACCAGGCCTGGCCCGCGCTAGGGGGTGGTGTGGCCAGCCCAGGCACCCCCTCGGCCTCCCCTTTCGCCTATAAGATGCCTCCGATACAGAAACCCTAAGGAGCCGATCAAAATTCCACAAAAGAGTCTGTAGCCACCGTCATCTCCATCCCTAGTTCGGGAGGGATCTGAAGCTATTCCCGGCACCCTGCCGGAGGGGAGAATTCACCCTGGAGGCCTTCTTCATCACCATGCAAGCCTCCGGTGTGATGCGTGAGTAGTTCATCCTTGGACTACGGGTCCATGTAGTAGCTAGATGGCTGGTTCTTCTCCTTTGTGCTATCATGTTTAGATCTTGTGAGCTCTGTTCATGATCAAGATCATCTATTTGTAATTCTACATGTTGTGTTTGCGGGGATCTGATGGATATTGAGATGCTATTTCAGATTGATTATTGATTCTATCATGTCTTCGTTATTTGTGATCTTGCATGCTTTCCATTGTTAGTAGCTATCTTGGCCAAGTAGATGCTAGCAACTCCAAGAGTTAGTATTTATGCTCGATAGTGGGTTCATGCCTCTAGTAATATGGGGAAGTGACAGAAATCTCTAGGGTACTAGATGTGGTGTTGCTACTAGGGAGAAAACAACAATCCTTTGTTCATAGAACAATCGTATTGTTTACTTTACATACAATGCGTAATGCAATTATCCGTTGCTTGCAACTTAATACTAGAGGGGGTTCGGATGATAACCTGAAGATGGATTATTAGTCATAGATGCAGTTGGATTACGGTCTATGTATAATGTTGTAATGCCCAATCAAATCTCAAAGGAGTCAAGATGAGTAGTATATGCATGATTGCTTTCTCGATGTTTGTCAATTGCCTCGCTGTAATTTGTTCACCCAACATGTCATCTATCTTAAGGAGAGCCACCACTAGTGAACTATGGACCTCGGTCCTTTCTTTTATCATCAATTTACAATCAACTGTTTACTGCTTTCTGTTTACTTTCTACAAACTATTACTTTCTTCCACTCGATACGTTTAATCCTTTGTTTTCAGCAGAACCGGTGAGATTGACAACCTCATCGCAGGTTGGGGGCAGAGTTCTGTGGTTGTGTTGTGCAGGTTTCCACGTTGCTGATGGCACCGGTAGTGCGCCCTGCCAAAGTTCAGCTAGCAACACATTTGAGGTGTTTCCTTGCTCCTACTGGATTGATAACCTTGGTTTCATAACTGAGGGAAAACTTGCTGCTGTGCTCATCATACCTTTCTCTTGGGGTTTCCCAACGTGGTCGATATATTTTGGGCTAAGCAGTCCGTTTCCTAGAGTTAAGCATTGATTAGTACTTTCGGACATATGGACGTCAGGATTGTCTCCGAGATCCATATTATCCTGCGCTTTGAGAGAGTTTTCTCCAGATCCATCGTCCATGGCTTCTCCTTCTTCCACAGCTTTGGAGTTAAACTCCTCTTCATATTCGTTGGAGAACTTCCAGAAATCCGCTGACATCATCGAATCATCCAAAGATGCCGGTAAGTCGGTGTTTATTCCGATCGCCTCCAACACCGAGTCTTCATTGTCTCCAGCATCGGTAGAGCCGGATCCTAATCGAACGTATCCGACAAAGTGCGATGCGTGCATCCTGAGGTAGTTGCGGCTTTCCTTGTGGGATTCCTCGAAACGCCTGACGGTTTCGAGAATCTCATCCACGCTGGCGTCATGCAGCATCATATGCCTCAACGTCTACCTTAGGAACGGTTGCTTGGTTCTAGCGTTGGTAGAGCCGGAACCAGAATTATTGTTGCTTTGTTCCTCCTGGGTTTCGATCTTGCTGGGAAAATCAATCTGGGATTCAACCTCGCTAGGGAGATCCACTCCAGATTCGACGTTCACAGTAAGATCTGCTTCAGGCTCAGCTTTCTCCACTATCTCCGCTTAGGTGCGGGCTGGGTGGGATTAGGTTTTTCCGGGATCCGGAACTCTGCCGCCTCCACGGACAAAGTGGACCCAGAAGCTTCTTCTGCCTCTATCATCACCGCTTGGGTGGGTAGGGTTGGTTCAGCGAAACCAATGTAAACATCGATCTCACTGAAAGACATGATGGTGTAGGTAGTCATGACCTCCCTAGCTGGAATCCAGGTCTCGTCGAGAACAACGAGAGGGACTTCACTAGCATAGAGGACGGGATCGACGATGATCGTCTCACCGATTCTGATTCTCGGAGATTCTGCTCGGAACGCATATCTGAAGCTCACTTGCCCCATGGTGGGCCCCAATTGTCGTCGGATTGAGGACAAGTACGCCATGAGGGGGTCCTCGAGGCGTGTGGAAGAGAGGGGTGTGAGTTGTACGGTATTCTGGGACGGTGAGCACACAAGTTTACCTAGGTTCGAATCCGCCGACGGTGGACGGATCCTACTCCTGCTAGCAATCCAATAATACGGTAGAGCCGGATATGGGTTACAAGGGTTTCACCTGTGCGAGTTGAGATTCTAGACTATTTTAAGGGTGTCCTAAAGGCTAGTCCCTAGGATGGCTTATATAGATATCCGGCCTAGGGTTTACAGGAGAGACCTATCTGGCTACGACTAACAGTCGGTTACAGAGTACATCTTGAACTAGAAGTAACACTACATGCCTATGTCGGTAAGTCTTCTGGGCCTTCCCATAGCCGGACTGAACTCCGTCTCTTCTCTCTGACTGGGCCGCCCATGAGGCAAAGATCTAACCCAAAGTGGGCCACCCTAGTCAGCGAGGCATAATGAGGATACTCGGAAAGTATATCCCCAACAATAAAGTTTATGATTAAGTTTTATATCATGCTATAACTGTATTGAAAGGAAACGTCAATACACGTTTGATATATAAACAACCAGGAGTTCCCGGTGAAGCTCTAGTCACTGGTTCATTGGTCAACAGATGATCAAGGTTTCCTGATCATGTGGCATTTATGCCAGTTGACAATGGAGGCACCTCATTAAGATATTAAGATGATGATCTATACCCAACCTAAGAATCATGACCCGATCATGTCACAAAGTTCAAGTTACGATGATTAGAAAATACCTAGTGTCCTATTTCATAGACCGAGAGACGATATCAATCACTACTACCCGAGGATATTTAGATAGCAACAAACGTCATATGGTAACATGGTGATTATAAAGGTGTGTACTAGTACTTGGAGGAACAGTTGAGGCAATATGTGTCAATAGAAGTATTTGTCTATCTGCGTGACAGAAAATATATTCGAGGGCCCACTCGGAGAAGTTATATCCAAAAGTTGTGCAGCGTATGATTTGATCACATGGATATCACTTGTTGGAACGAGTCAAATAGCATTTGTTGATAATGATATTGAACACGACATAGTGAAGTCATTGATCAGATCTCGGACAATGCAAGTGTAGAGAGACAAAAGGAATACGACACGGCGTTCATGGTTCAGCGACGAAAGATTCGTGGAATGCATAGGGGGTCAACATGGCCATCCAGGTCCCTCTGATGATCATTAGTATGGGAGGGTTACGACCATGTCTGGAGTGTTCCCGGACCGTTGGGTATCATGCTTAAGGGCTTGATGATTCTTAGAGAGTGTTTTGCTATCGGTAGAATCACCGAAGAAAAGAGGGAGAGAAAACTGGAAGGGTTTCGATAAGTCCGGAGGATGTCCGTAATGGGGTGGAAGGAGTTCCATAGCCATGGGGATTGAATAATATGTAAGTGAATGTTGAATAATGATTTAATTATTCATTTATATTTATTCAATAACAAAAAAAGAATTGAAATGGTCAAAATACCTAATTGGGAAAAAATCCCTAGGGAAAAGGGCCCATGAGGGAAAGACCAAAGGGAGGAAGGAGGAGGGGTGGCCGGCTGGGCCTTGGGCACCCTGCATGGGGCCCACTAGGGTCTTGGCCAGCCGGCCAAGCCCCCACTCCCCTCTCCTTTGTTTAGTCCCACATGGCTAAGGCAATTGCCTATGTGGTGGTTTTGCCCCTATATAAAGAGAGGTATTTTGAAAAATTAAATACACAATAATCAATAAATGGTTTCATCTTTTTTGGGGGGACCTCCATTTGATTCTATCTCTCACTCCCGTGACCATGGTACCAAGCCCGGTTCGCGTGAGTAGGAGTCTTCATCACCACGGAGCACCGTCGCGCTATGGGATTCAGATCCTGAAGCTCTATTTCCGCAACTGCTGCTGGATCGGAGGAGCGGGAGTCGTCGTATGTCACCCACGTGTGTAACTCCCTGCGAGGTGCAACAATTGGGGCACTAGAAGTTGTTGGAGCCATAGGAGCTGTCGGGACTTCAACATGACCCCGAGGTCGTCTTCGGCTCGTCTACATCAACCATGCTCTCCCGAGCGTTGACAACACATTTTGGTATTCAAGGGTAAGTTTGCGAAAAGCCTCTCTAGTAACTGCATTACTAATAGATAAGTCCGGGCATTAGGGTTATTGGTGTAGGGAAAATTTATTGTTTTCATGCGCGAACCCCTACAGAGGGTGTGTTGCAGGTCTTTGGGCTAACGAGCTCGCCATGCATAGCTGGCGATGATGTGAGTTCGAGCACCAATCAGCTGACCATGAGTGGCGACTGTGTTGTTTACGGGTCGCGGATCGTTGGTGGAGGTCGCGAGGTTTGTCGCCCGTGGCTGGAGCTGCTAGGGATCAGGCAGTGGGAAGTTGTTGACATTGGCAACCGTCTGCTCGATCGGGCGGTTGCTGGAGGCTATGTGGCTATCGGTCGAGCAGGAGTATATCCTTCCCTGCGGGTTAACCCTCGCGGTCTGTTGCTCTATGGTGTTGGGGATATACTTTTCGGGTATCCTCACTGTGCCTCACTGACCAGGGTGTCCCACTTCGGGTTAGAGCTTTGCTTCACGGATAGCCCAGCCAGGGAGAAGAGACGGGGTCCAATCCGGCTACGGGAAGGCCCAGATGACTTACCGACATAGGCCCATAGTGTTACTTGTAGTTCAAGATGTACTCTGTAACCGACTCTTAGTCATAGATGGATAGGTATCTCCTGTAAACCCTAGGCCAGATATCTATATAAGTCATCCTAGGGAGAGCCTTTAGGGCACCCTCACAATAGTGAAAGAACATTTCATGTTTTCCTATGTTTTGTGTATTAGATAACAATACTGTGGATATTTCTCATGTGCGCTAAGTGTGCAGAAAGTTTGGGGGGCGGATTATCTGCCCCACCAAGGGCCGGATAATCCGGCCTACCCCATTGTTCAAAGACTGCCAAGGCGCGTCACCCAGAGAGGGGGCGGATTATTGCCCGGATAATCCGGCCCCTAGTTTTTGAGCGAAGCATGCCAAGGCGCGTCGCTCGGAGTCCGGTCAGATTTTCTCCCAGAAAATCCGAACTGGGCGGTTTTTCCTCCCCAGGCCGGATAATCCGGCCTTCACATGGGGCTGGATGATCCGGCCCCCAGAAGATGATCAAAGTGCAAGCTCTGTGCGACACTCCGAGAGGGGGCGGACTATCTGCCGGATATTCCGAGTCTGGGGCGGATTTTTCCCCAGGCCGGATAATCCGGCCCTCATTTGTGCCGGATAATCCATCCCCCAAAGTCTCCAACGGCTGGTTTTGAAAGGGGGTATAAATATCCCTTCTTCCCCAACGTTCAGAACTCTTGATTCATTCGAAATTGTTCAGACACAGTGCAAGAGCTCCCATTCTATATCTCCCACTTCAACCACCCGAAGGCTTCGATCTTTGGGGGAATTGAAGGAGGAGAGGATCGTCATCGTCATCTCGAATCAAGTGCATCAACTCCTCTCCATTCATTTTGAGAAATCCTTGATCTAGTATTCTTATCAATATCTAGATCTTGTTCTTTGTTTTTGATAACATTGTTCTTGTGGCAGCTTGTTGTCATTACGTGAGCCTCCAAGTTGATTGTGGAGTTGTGCCCCGCTAGTTGTGTAAAGGTTCCGGTACCCACCTCGAAGGGTCCCTATAGTGGAAAGGTGGATCTGGCCTTTGGTGGCGGGATCCATCGGAGAACAGGGTGAGGCCTATTGTGGCCTGGTGGTCTTAGTATCGCCCACCCCTCCAACGCAGACGTACTTCCCTTCACAAGGAAGGAACTGCGGTCAAACAAATCCTGTGTCTCCTCGTGCTTCATTACGGTTTACCCGTTCCTCTTCCACTCGCTCTTTACTCGCTAGTAGATAGGTTTGCATATAGGGAAATTCCACCTAATAGTATATCTAGAGAATTTACCCTTTGTGCTAAGCATAAAATTGAAAAAGCATTAAAATTTGAAGTAGCACCTATTCAGCCCCCCTCTAGGTGCTCATCCAATCCATTTCAAATAGGCTACAATCTCAACTCGCACAGGCGAAACCCTTGTAACCCATATTCCGGTTCTGCCGTATTACTGGATTGCTTGCAGGAGTAGGATCCGTCCAAAGCCGACGGATTCGAACCTGGGTAAACTTGTGTGCTCACCATCCTAGAATACAGTACGTCTCACACCCCTCTCTTCAACACGCCTCGAGGACCCCCTCATGGCGTACTTGTCATCAATCCGACGACAGTTGGCACCCACCGTGGGGCAAGTGAGCTTCGGATCCGCATTCCGAGCGGAATCTGCAAGAATTGGAATCGGCGAGACCATCGCCATTGGTCGCATCCTCTATGCCAGCGACGTCCCTCTCATCGTTCTCGATGAGACCTGGATTTCGGCTAGGGAGGTCGTGACTTCTTACACCATCATGTCCTTTGGCAAGATCGATGTGTACATCGGTTTCGCTGAACCTGTCCCACCCACCCCAGCGGTGATGATAGAGGCAGAAGAAATCTCTAGGTCCCCTTTGTCCGTGGAGGCGACAGAGTTCCGGATCTCAAAAAACCCTAATCCCACCCAGCCCGCACCCATTGCGGAGATAGTGGAGAAAGCCAAACCTGAAGTATATCTTGTGGTTCAAGTCGAATCTAAAGTGGATCTCCCTAGTAAGGCTGAATCCCAGATCGATCTACCCACCGAGGTCAAAATCCAGGAGGGGCAGGACAACAACCTCGTTTCCGACTCTAGGAACGCCAGAATAGACCAACCTTTTCTGAGGCATACGTTGAGGCGCATGATGCTGCAAGGCGCAAACGTGGATGAGGTTCTCGAAACCATCAGGATTTTCGAGGAAGCCCACGAGGAGAGCCGCAACTACCTCAGGAATCACACGTCGCACTTTGTCGGATATGTTGGATCCGGATCCGGCTCTATCGATGCTGGAGACAACAAAGACTCAGTGCTAGAGGCGATCGGAACAAACACCGACTTACCCGCATCCTCGGATGACTCGATGACATCGGCGGATTTCCAGAAGTTCTCTGCGGAATATGAAGAGGAGTTCAACTCCAAAGTTGCAGAAGAAGGAGGAGCCATGGATGAAGGATCCGGAGAAAACTCTCCTAAAGCGCAGGATGACATGGATCTCGGAGATAATCCGGACGTCCAGATGTCCGAAAGTACCGATCAGAGCCTGACTCCGGGAAACGGACCCAAAGCCGTCTTTGCTTCCGGCGCTACCAAGAAGGAAAAGAAGAAGAACAAGAAGAACAAGACCCCGACAAAAGAACTTCTGACAGAGGAGGTGATTGCCGAGGAATATGAGGAAGACTCACATGGAGAACTTATCCCAGACGATCCCAAAGAAGAGTCGGTGGATGGACACGTGGTCACTACAGGTGCGCGTAAACTCATCGATGCTACATTAACTACACCTATCCCTACAGCTGCAGAACTTACTGTTGAAGAGCTGGAGGAAAGGGCTCAGGCCCTAGAAGCTCGTCACCAAGTACTCCTGGATAAAGCCAACAACATCGAGGAAGATAAGAAGCGCATAACAACTGCGGAGAAGTACAACTCTCTGCAGCATCAGAAGACCCGGAAAAGACACACGCGTGACAATCAGTTTCCATAGGTTCACAAGGTTCTCTTTGAGGGAGATCCGGGGATGCCTCGACTCGACCGTAATGGAGATCTGGTGTACCCAACACCAGTACAAAACACTGCCGTAACTCGAGATATCCTGGCAAATAATCTAGGCCCAGAACAGTTTTGATTAGGCATTAAGATACTCACCAAGGGTCTGTAGCAGCAGAAGGTCGCGAAGTCCGGAAGCAGAAAACTGGTCTCTCAATCCGACCAATGTCACACGGATCTGGCCTGGAATGACGTAAGAGCCCAACGGGTTCTGGAACAACATCACTGTTCCGATCGTCGGGAAGACAACTACTCACGAACCGGATCTTCAGGGCAGCACCATAGAACTGCACGTGACTGGCACAATGTTGCTCCAACCATGGAGCAAGAGGCAATTGTTGCACTGTATCCGAGAAATCCTCCCCGACGAGAGTTAAACAATCGCAGGGAAGAAGATAAAGAGAAACTTCGGGAGGAGGACCGTCAAAGAATGCCACCTCCTAGACATACAAGCCGTCCGGCTGAGCCCCACCGTGGTGGGTGTGACGGACGAAGGAACGACGAACACCGTGCTGAGTCAAGCCGGCAGGGGCTCGTCGCAATGAAGACCCTCCCCAGAACCGGAATAATGAAGCTCCAGATGGAGGCAGGCGATCAGCCAGAAACAATCCAGCCGCTCCATCCTCTCCACCAAGTAGCCATCACAACGGCTCTCAAGGAGGCCAAGGAGGGCGTCGTGGCGGAGGAGGTGGTGGCAGAAGCCGAAGTCCGGCTCCAAGGCACCGCGGCTATAGCGAACAACCAAGATGGCATTCCCTATCACCAAGTGATGCGAGACACCGGATTAACTCTAACATAGAGGCGCGGCGCTACGAGTCGGATAATATCTATGTGAGCCAAAATTCTTCGGACCACGTATTCTACAAACAAACTTCCTGGAAGGATTTGCTATCTCAAGACACATCCAACCCTATGACGGTGTGGCCTGGCCAGATACTTGGCTCCAGGATTTTTTCTAGGCTTGCTGCATCGCTAAAGGCAGAAATAGTTTGGTCACAACCCGATATCTCCCACTTATGTTGCGGAAGAAGGCGCAATCATGGCTCAATGAACTTCTGAAGAACACCATCCACAACTGGTATGACATGCAACGCGCATTCTTTCAGAATTTCGAAGGGACATATCGGAGGCCCTGTACTGTAGGAGACCTACAGCGTTGCACCCAGAAACCCGGAGAAACTTGCCGAGATTACCTCGGACGATGGATCGACACAAAAAACTGTGAAGGAGTAAATGACCAAACTGCGATTGAAGCTTTCATTGCTGGACTCCCAATTGGTTTACTACGTCATCGCTTGAAGTGTGACAAGGTCACTAATCTAGGAGAGATGATAGAAACAGCGAGCAAGTATGCAGATGCTGACGACGATGCAGAGGGACTATTGAACGCCCTAGTTGTGCCACAATTGGCAAAACAACCAAAGCATCAAGCTCAGAAGCATAAGAACACCTCGGAAGAAAAACCCAACGCGGAAACGACAGTGGTCGCTGCTAATTTCGGGTCTAGAGGACGAGGAGAGCATGGCCGTGGCCATGGACGCGGTCATGGGACATCAAGAGTCCAGGGTAGAGGAGATCAACAACCTGGCAAAACCTACTCCTAGAACGGCATTGCCATTAACCCATGTGTGCATCACCTGGATGCCAGTGGGGGCTCATCTCACATAAACACCGAGTGTCGTTTTAATGACGACATCAAGAAAGACGACACCATTGGCTATAGGGCTAAGCGGAAGAAGGGAAAGAAGAATCCCGAAAAAGATAAAGAGACCAAGGAAGATTCCGACATGGAGGAAGCTGACCCTTCAAATCCCAAGTCGGAGGGAAAGAAAAACTTCCCAACAAAGAAAGACAGTTACGTCACCTTCCTCGGATCTCAACCAGCTAAAGTCAAGAAAGCAGTTCTGCATGAGCTCAACGCAACTGTTCTGGCTGTCCCACAATTCCTGGACTGGTCGGAAGTGGCAATCACCTTTGACCGTGCTGATCATCCGCCTAAGTTGCACAAGCGAGGAAAATACGCCTTAGTCGTCAACCCACTTATTGATGGCTATAGTTTCTCCAAGACTCTCATGGACAGCGGTAGCAGTATTAATATTCTGTATGTCGAAATGCTATGCCGAATGCGGATTTCGGAGACCCAGCTGAATCACAGCTCTATGATCTTTCATGGAGTTTTCCCAGGAAGACAAGAAAATTCCCTGGGAGAGATCACTTTAGATGTTACCTTTGGAACTCCAAAGATCTATCGGACGGAGGCACTTTCCTTCGAAGTGGTCCCATTCAAGAGCGCATACCATGTTATATTCGGACGTCCGGCTTACTGGGCTTTTATGGCTCGTCCGTGTTAGATTTACAATATGATGAAAATTCTAGGTCCCAAAGGCGTGATCACCATCAGGGGAGACCCGAACAAGGTGCAAGAGTGTGAGGACGGAAATGCCGTGTTTGCTGAAGCCGTGCTGAACGCCCAGGAGTACCAGGAGATCAAGAAGACCATTGATCCATCCAAGATGCCCGCGACAAAGAAGGAGGTGACAAAGACGAATCCGGAGTTCAAGGCATCGGAAGAGACGAAGAAGATGTCGTTGAAGGATGATGACCCCTCCAAGGTGACCCAGATAGGTGTAGGCCTAGATAGAGCATAGGAAAGCACGCTCGTCAAGTTCCTCCAAGCGAATCAAGATATCTTCGCATGGCAGCCATCTGACATGACCGGAGTACCTAGGGAACTTCCCGAGCACTCTCTAAATGTACACCCGAACGCTAAACCCGTCAAACAGTCCCTACGACATTTTGGCGATGAAAAGCGTAAGACAATAGCTAAGGAGCTAACCCGACTCGAGTTAGCCGGATTCATAGAAGAGGTCATCCATACTGATTGGTCGGCCAACCCTGTAATGGTCCCTAAAAAGGATACCACTGATTTAAGGATGTGGATTGATTATACTGCCTTGAACAAGGCTTGTCCCAAAGATCCGTTCGCTTTGCCTAGAATTGATGAAGTTATCGATTCTACGGCAGGCTCGAAACTCCTATGTTTTCTCGACGTATATTCCGGTTATCACCAAATCCGGATGAAGGAATCAGACAAAGTAAAAAATTTATTCATACCCCCCTTCAGAACCTTCTATTTCATTACGATGCCCTTTGGGATCAAGAACGCAGGAGCTACGTACCAACGCACTATGCAGCGTTGCCTCCACGACCAAATCGGACACAATGTACATGCATACGTGGACGACATTGCGGTGATGTCCAAAAAGAAGGAAACATTAATTTCTGACTTGGAGTAAATGTTCGCCAATCTACGAAAATACAACACAATGCTTAACCCGAAGAAGTGTTTCTTTGGAATGCCAGCTGGAAAATTGTTAGGTTTCATTGTGTCTCAAAGAGGCATAGAGGTGAACCGAGACAAGATTAAGGCTATACTCAATATTTCTAGGCCGACTCGCCTGAAGGACGTTCAAAGACTAACTGGTTGCATTGCTGCAGTCAGTCGGTTTGTAAGTTGGCTCGGAGAAAGAGCCGCACCACTCTACAAACTCCTGAAAAAGACCAAAAAATTTGTTTGGACTGATGAAGCTGAAGCTACACTACAAGACCTGAAAGCAGTACTCTCGTCTGCTCCTATCCTTGCAGCACCGGAACCAACGGAACCAATGTTGCTTCATCTCGCTGTGACAAACAGAGTCGGCAGTGTCTTCATGTTGGTGGAGAGACCCGAGGAAAATCAGGAACACCTGGTGCAGCGTTCGACTTACTACCTCAGCGAAGTCCTAACTGAATCAAAGCAGCGGTATCCGCACTATCAAAAGCTGGCTTATGGTGTGGTTTTCGCATCTCGTAAGTTATGGCATTATTTTTAGGAACACGTAATTACCGTGGTGAACAAGCTCCCATAAGAGATATAATCAACAACATCAATGCTACAGGACGCTTCACAAAAAGGGGCATAGAGCTTTCAGCTTTTGACATTGAATATAAACCTCGTACAACAATCAAATCCAAAATCCTCGCTGACTTTGTCGCTGATTGGACAGAGACAACGGATAATATGACCCTCCCAGAGTCGGAATATTGGACCTTACATTTTGATGGGTCTAAGGCGCTCGGGGGCTGGCGTGGTTCTCAAACCACACCAAGGAGATAAACTTTTCTATGTGTTGGACGACGAATAACATAGTCGAGTATGAAGCATTACTGCTTGGAATCCAGATTGCTAAGGATATCGGCATCCAACATTTGATGTGTTACAGAGATTCAGATCTTGTTGTCCAACAAGTGTTGGATATCTGTAATGCAAATAAGCAAATGGCAGCATATAGAGCTATCGTGGATGAACTATCTAAATCGTTCGAAGGGTTTGAGGTTCAACACATCCCTCGAACAGAAAATAAGGAAGCAGATGCATTATGTTGAATAGGCTCTACGCGGAAAAAGGTCCTGGATGGCGCTTTTTTGGAGAACCTCAAAGTTCCCTCTATAAAAGGAGTAGACGAGGAATATCCGACCAAATCCGACTCACCTTTAGTAGAAGTTCGGGCTATAATTCCTAGCTGGACTCAACCCTACCTTAATTACTTGGTAGATGGCAAATTACCCGAAGACGAAGTTCTTAGCCGACAGATCGTCCGACGGGCAAAAGCTTACACTATAATTAGTGGTGAGCTCTATAAGCGGAGCGTGTCTAGGGTCCTTCAGCGCTGTGTATCTCCAAAAAAGGAGTGGAAATCTTACGAGAAATTCATGAAGGTGAGTGTGGTTACGACGCTGCAGCCAAATCTCTAGTGGCAAAAGCTTTCCGACACGGTTTTTTCTGGCTTACAGCCAAGGCAGATGCCGAACGGCTGGTCAAGACGTGCAAAGGCTGCCAAAAGGACGCCAAACAAGCTCACGTTCTGGCTGATCAGCTGCGAACAATACCTATAACATGGCCTTTCACGGTCTGGGGGCTTGACTTGGTAGGACAGTTTAAACGGGCTCCAAGTGGATTTGCTCATCTCTTAGTGATGGTGGATAAATTCACAAAATGGATTGAGGCTAAACCTGTCACCAGTTGTGATGGAGCAACAACCAAAAGATTTGTCGAAGATGTCATAATCTGATACGGTTATCAGCATAGCATTATCACGGACAACGGGAGTAACTTCTCTATGGGAGAGCTTGCTGAATTCTGCAATGAACAAAATATCCGGCTTGACATTGTGTCAGTTGCACATCCGCAAGCTAATGGACAAGTCGAAAGAGCAAACAGTTTAATCTTACAAGGCCTAAAACCAAGACTCGAAGCACCATTATGACATGCTGTGGGGGCTTGGGCAGAGGAATTACCCTCTGTAATATGGAGCTTGCGAACAACTCCGAACAGGTCAACCGGATACACACCTTTCTTCTTGGTCTATGGTGCTGAAGCAGTTCTTCCTAGTGATTTGATTCACACTTCTCCTAGAGTTGCCGCGTATATTGAAGAGGATGCCGAAATTTCTTGACAAAATGATCTTGACTTAGTCGAAGAAGTTCGCGTCGTTGCTGAGATGAGATCAACAGCCTATCAGCAGAAGTTACGTAAGTATCATAGCCAGAAAGTCAGAAACCGGTCTTTCAATAAGGGCGATTTGGTTCTCCGGCTTGTGCAGAAAAGAAAGCACAAACTTCCCCTAGTATGGGAAGATCCCTTTTTAGTTAGCCGAGTATTGCACAACGGTTCTTACTATCTAACTGATATGCGGCCAGTCAAAGAAAGACCTGCTACTAAGAAAAGAAAGAGAGATGGAGGCAGTACAGACCCGGAAGAATTAGACAGACCATGGAATATTGCTCAGCTACGTCCCTTTTATTCTTAGTTTGTCTTTCTTTGTAATCATATATGTGTACAAGTTCAATAAGAAATAAAGTATTGGTTTTTTCTGAGAAGTTTTATACTACCATCTTATTTCCGAATGATCATGTCACAGTCAAAAATCCCAGAATACTTGAAAGTACTTTATGCTCATGTTTGTTCTGGTTTAGATTTCCGATTATAAAATTGCTACCTTCGGGTATAAATCTAAATTTTCTAGTCTAAACTTTGGTTATTTATCTGATTGCCGGATGCGGGCATTTTTTGAGTAGTGAATTGTTGGTAGTGGAAGCCGACTTTGTTCCCGAGTTTAAACTAGTTTAGCAATTGAGCTTCGTTGCTCGGCAAAGTCTCCATGCTAAAGGTTAGCCGGCTCACGAAAGGGACGAGGCGGAAAGCTAGATAAACGATAAGTGCAGACAAAAACGTAAGTGCTTATGTAATCATTTCAGTCACATTAAAGCCAAAAGTGCTGAATAGAAATAACAAATCTTAGCACTAGCAAAAGTATTATACTACTTATTTACAACCCAAATTGTTTTCAGAATAACACATTTTGTTCTGATGCTCTGTGATGCAGGGGGAGAGGTAGGAACTGCCGGCTCACTGGATACATCAGCCTCACCTTGATATCTTTCCGAGACGTTCAAATCCCATACGGTTTGTTCGTTGTCAGAAACTTCACCAGTTTCTTTGGCAGGCGGAGGCGGCGTGTCCACGCGAGTGAAGAAAGGAGTGTCGTAGCTGGTTAAGTCGGCTACATGGCACCCATATCCGGCACATGAGTCCATGATTGCTTTGATGTCCTGCTCCTGTCCATCTTCATCCACAGTAGAATACCCTCTGGTTACTTGCCAGATTTCCATGCTTCCATGGTGGCTCATAACCATGGTGAGAGCGTTCTGTGCTACGGTCCGCGCATAGGACATGTTCCAGTCCTAGATAAGCTCGGTCATCTCCTTGGCCTTGTCTCGCACTTCGAAGCCGGACATTCTATGCATGTCCAGAACCTTGAGAACTTCGCCAATATCCACAAAGGATTGGCGGTAATCATGAAGTAAATCGCTGACTTGTGTAAGCCGGCTAGTGCGAGACTCGGCGAAGGATGAGTCCATTAAATTCAGAGGACCTACGCATGCAATGCAAAAGGTTAGTAAAATACATCCGTGCACTAAAGAGTCAGAAAGTGCAAAAAAAGTCAGAAAGAGGGAAACATACCAAATATGACGTTGTCAACTTTGGTCTTCTCCTCCCGTAGGCTTTAGAGTTCAGCCTAGAGTGCCTCGGTAATGTCCTTCTCTCTGAACAAAGCATCGTTGATATCCGAGATTCTTTGATCCTGGGCCGCGATCCTTCGATCACGTTCGTCAGTAGCCATGGAAGAGTATTCAAGAATTTGAGCAATGCTCCGTTTATGATCCGCCTTCAGCTTATCCAGCTCCTGACATAAGTCGGTGTTCTCCACCGCTAGGGTCTTCAGATTTTTGGCTTTTTCAATCATAGCACAGGATTGCTTTACCAATGCTGTAGTCAAAAGAACAACAGTTGAATAAAAATTCGACTATGATATAAAGGGAAAGGTTTGAGTACTGGAATGTTTACCTTCAGCCTCATCCCTTGATACTTTCAATTGAGCATTTTCAAGTCGTAGAGCTCGGATTTCTCTCCGCTTGTTACAGATATTCTTCAACAATTCTTGGTTATATGAATTAACTTTCTGTAAGTCAGAATATCCAGAGTCAGAAGTCTACTAAAGACTCGGGCTAATATCTTTACTAATATTAGCACGCGCCTTGGGGGCTACACTAGTTCATTCTTTGGCATCCTAAGGAAGCATAAATCCGGATTGTCTATCCAACTTCATGCTTGGGGGCTAGAGGATATGATATAAAATAGCACAAGGAAAAAAGGTGAGTTGGAATTCGACTTACATGATGTTCGTGGGTGAGCTTGCTTAAGCTCATGGACACCTCAATGCTAACCTTCTCGTGAGGGTTAGTGGGATTACCGGAGGTGTCGGAAGCACACCGATTATTAGCCTCTTGTCGTGAAGACGGATCTGCTCGAGAAGTTCGGAGTACTTGATATCCTCCGATTCTTGTGCCTCTTCCTCGGCAGTAATATACGGCTCTCCAAGCATTGTTGGGCTAGCCGTTGGATCTCCTCCACAGATTTCTGAGTATATAATGCCAAGTTTGGAAAGATGCGGATTGTTGAGGAGGTTTTCAGCGAAGACCTCTGCCGAGGGATCATTACCCGAAGAGGGTTCACCCTTATCAAAACCTGAGTCACCCATGGTGACGTCAGTTTGCGACCCAAGGATCGCTGGCTCTGCTGGTTGAGCTGGATCTTCTATGATAGTCGGAGATGGAGTAATCTCTAGCGCCGTAGAAGGCTGAGGGGCAAGAGTCAGAGGCGCTGTGGCAAGAGAAGTCAAATTTAGCTCTGACTGGTGCAGGGGCTTCGACAAGACTCCTTTCCCTCTGCCCTTGGTGAGTTGTCTAGCTCTGAAGAGGTAATAGAACAAAAATCATTACACTTCAGAGAAAATGAGACATAAAATACAAAGACCTTGTGAGGAAAGATTACCTCTTCACAACGGGCACCTCATTTGTGCCGATAGACACTGTTGGAGCTTTACGCTTTTGAGGAATTATATCTGGAAGTGGAACCAACTCTCCATCGTCCTGAGATAACTCAGGAGGATATCCCTCGATAGGAGCAAGCTCCAACTCGGGGAGGTCAGCAAGCTGAAAAGGAAAATGGAATCTCAGTATTCCAAAACAATGTAAAGATGAACACATAATTCGAGTTACTGCTAGAAACTTACCGGTACCACAGGATCTTCAGCCGTATGCATGTCCAAAGAAAGCACCGGGATTTTCCTCTCAATCCGCTCCCTTATCATCCACTTGATTTGAGACTCGTATTCTTTCTCCGTGTAAGGCTGGGAGCAGATCCGGATGGAATATTTCTTGGATGCTGTAATGGAATGCATAAGCCGGTCTCCAATGTTGAAGAGGCTAGATCCGGCGTGCCACCCAGTAGTGAACTAAGTCGGACCCCTTAAGGCCCTTGTGCTTCATCAAATATTCGATCCACCTCTTGGCAAGAAGCAGATCATCATTGAGAGCTGGCACATCTGCATCCCAGGACTCTTGGGGCGTGGCGGCACCATCGATGAAAGCCGACAAAGCAGTAGCTTTGCGGGGAGCAGGAATATCCTTGTGATAAAAGAAAGTGGATGGCCATTATTTCACCAACTCACTGGCCTTGATTCGAGGATAAACGTGCACTCTTCTAACAGAAAACCAATAGTATCGGTAATGTATGGATTATCGGCAGTGATGGAATTTCTCCGGATATGAAAATAAAACCAGAAAAGAGTGAGACTTGGCCTAATGTCGAGGTACCCCTCGCACAAAGAAGCGAATGCGCTCATCTCTAAGAGAGAGTTCGGGGGAAGATGATGGAGTTGAACTCCGTAGTGATCTATAACCTCATAAAAGAAGTCTGAGGGAGGGAAACTCAAACCTCTATCGAGGTGGGTACCGAAGTATACCCGCTTGTCGGTGTGAGGAGTAGGGACAGTTTGGCCATAGCCTCTCCGCTAGTTGCCAGGGCGAAGGAGCCCTTCGTTCTGCACAACGTGGAGCTTAGCATCGTCAAGAACGCACGAGATCTAGACCCCACGGTTGCTTTCCTTCTCCGCTGCCGAAGCCGTCGCTACGGTCACCGTCGCACGAGAAGATGAAGCAGAAGCCATTTTCTCGCGGGCCGGTGATCTGGGATGGGAGGAGCTAGAGGATTCTAGGGAGGCAAAGGAGCTCTGTGTTCGTGGGAGGCGTTGGGAGGAAGGAAACGGTGCAAGTGCTGGTGAAGAAGATGGGAAGAAGAATCTAAACCACTTATATCCTCCAGCTGCGCCAAGATTCGTGTAAACGCAACAGTGAAACGTGCCACGCATCATGGAAGGAGCTGGGTTGCCCCATGTGATGATTATGCCGCCTCGATCTCCATGCACGCATTAAAACAATGCCTCGATTCCATAAAAGGTGGTCCCACCAACAGTCGTGCTGACGGAAATGTCTGTCAGTGACGTGACTTGACCATGACTAGTGTTAGGTTACGTCAGAGACCAAGTTCCGGCTTAGTTTGAATTTCGAGCTGGAAACCCGAATAATGAATTATAGGTTCGACTCATTTGAGACCTGGATCCTGTCCTTTCTTTTGAAGTTTCAGGAACCCTTCAAGATTATTGAAGCCGAAGATCAAGCTAGACGATGATGAAATCCGACTCTGGATCTTGGAGGCTTCCGGGGGATGCTGTTGTGGATATACTTTCTGGGTATCCTCACTGTTCCTCACTGACCAGGGTGGCCCACTTCGGGTTAGAGATTTGCTTCACGGGCGACCCAGTCAGGGAGAAGAGAAGGAGTCCAATCCGGCTACGGGAAGGCCCAGATGACTTACCGACATAGGCCCATAGTATTACTTGTAGTTCAAGATGTACTCTGTAACCGACTCTTAGTCGTAGCCGGATAGGTCTCTCCTGTAAACCCTAGGCTAGATATCTATATAAGCCATCCTAGGGAGAGCCTTTGGGGCACCCTCGCAATAGTCTACAATCTCAACTCGCACAGGCAAAACCCTTGTAACCCATATTACAGTTATGCCGTATTACTGGATTGCTAGCAGGAGTAGGATCCGTCCAAAGCCGGCGGATTTGAACCTGGGTAAACTTGTGTGCTCACCATCCCGGAATACCGTACGTCTCACACCCCTCTCTTCCACACGCCTCGAGGACCCCCTCATGGTGTACTTGTCATCAATCCGATGACATACGGCTCTAGTCAGTCGGTCCTGAGCGTATTTAACTTGCAGCATGCCTTCACCCATGAGGTTGAGGTTGGCGACTGTAGCTTGACCCATGATGACATTGCCCATTGGGGTAGAGTAGAGTGGGAGGCCATTTGTGTCGAGCTCCTATGCTATGATCGTGATCTGCTACTGCTCCAGAGTAGGCGAGCGGCAGGGTGGTGTTGGAGCTGTGTGTGCGGGCGTCCCAGTGGTCGGGCGCCTGGCACCTCATTGCAACAATATTCGAGCTTGGACATGCGAGTGGTGTCGCGCTCGTCCTCGAAGTTCAGGATGCGGCCATGCGTGGTGGGGTTGAGGCAGCTACTGATGAGAAGCTGGTGGTAAAGCGATAGCTCCTCTGTCATTTTTTGCTCAAGGTGAAATTTATCACACTCGGCATGTTCCTTGGCGATGGCTGCCTCAAGTCGTTGGCGATGATCCTTGACTTCTGCCGCCGTCGCCGTTTGCGAGAAAGGTGTGGTGAAGGGATCCGCATGCACGCTAATGTCCACCATGTAGATGGCGTTGTAGCAGTTGGATCTAGCGTGGGCTTTGTCGAGGGACTCATATGTAGAGTCGGAGTCAAAGATCTTGAGGATGGATGAGTCCTCGAAGTCATCTATGTTGGATAGTCGCATGATGGAGTTTGTGTGTGAGTCGGCGGTGATAGATCCAGCGACCGAAGCAAGGGTCGTCGAGTCAGCGTCATCGCGGAGGGCCGCATCACTTATGGCTGCATCGCTTGTGGTCGGGTCGCACTCGGAGGCTTGGAGGGTGACGAAGCAGACTTTCTCCTCCACGAGTATAACACGCGGGGTGACCTGTTGACGATGTCGAATCCCACCTATTCGGTCAGGTATGTGATGTCTATGAACCCTACGAACAGGTTTATGGTGTTGATCGGTACCACGGTGGTGTGGGTGACTAGACGTGACACCGTCACGTAGCTACTTGGTAGGATCTGGAGGAACCCGTCGTTGTGGATCAGATGACCAGTGGCGAATGGCCGGTCGATGTGAGTGTAGGGTCTTGACGCATATATGAGGCTTGACTGACCATGCCCCACGTTAGGCGCCACTGTCGTGGGAATGACCACGGGAGTCGCTACCGGGAGTAGCGATTGAGTTGAGTGAAAGGGCTAGTGATCCATCTGCAGTGCAAGATTTAGGAGACTTGGGGTTTTTCCCAGGTTCATTCCCCCAGCAGGGTTAAAGGCCTACTTCCTTCTAGATGTATTAATTGGAGAGTGGTTACCAAAGGATGTCAAACTCGGTGATGAGGGAAGCGAGTAGCCTCTATGGGGTGTATCAAAGCGTGTACCTATAGAGGGGGTACCCTAGGGAGGTTTATATAGTGCTACCTCGCTAGGGTTTACATGCATCATACCGAATCGGTTATGGTTTCATTGATCTTGACCAAATCCGAATGGGACTTGCTAAGCTTCTCGGCCTTTTGCATCCCATCGCCAAGCTTCTTGGGCCTTGACGTTTCTAGTCATCGTACCAGAGAGCCCACTCGTCGTGAGCCTGGCTGGTAGAATCCTTCTCCTAGGCATACCCCTATTGGCACATCCCATCAATAGAAGCTTGGGTATCAAATATCATTTTCATTTCACCCATGGTATTAAAGGCATTGCCACTCTCTAAACTCTTTTGGAGTTTCGGCTCTAGCCCATACAGTATGACACAATGAACCATGTTGTGGTCCTCCTAACAATGTAAGTAAACATTCTTTGCATCGTCAGAAGCATCATTAGGTGGTGGGGGGGCCTAGTGGCTCTTCTAGCACATATTCAGTAATGAGGAGTATCCTCAGGTTCAGGGCCCAGTTGGTAAAGTTGCTACCATTCGTTGTAAGTTTATCTTTATCCATGAACACATTGAAATTACAAGTAGGTGGTGCCATCTATAACATAATTTGCAAAGTTTATTTAGACTAATTTTATTATAAATTGAGTTCAACTAATCCAAATTAAAAATGAGCTCCCACTCAAAAACATCTCTCATGTATTTTTGGTCATTACATGAACCAGATTCACTGCACCAAGACCGATCATCACGTGAATTGGTGCAGCTTCAAAGGCGAGCATCTATATGGTCATCATATCAAATATATGACTCATGCTTTACCTTTCAGTCCATTTTCTGAGGCCATGTATGTACATGCTAGCTCGCCAAGTAAGAATCATAGTACCCGTGTGTGTAAAACTGTCTTACAACCGTTGTATGTGAACATAGAGTCTATCACACCCGATCATCACATGGTGTCTCGAAACGCTGGACTTTCTTAATGGTGCATACTAAAGGAAGAACACATTTTTATATTGATATTTAAATGAGAGATCATGTTATAATGCTATTATGCACCATACAAGCAAAATAAGATGCAGACAAACATCATATGCAAAAAGTGGTATGTTATAGTTCTAGCACTTGATCAGTATCTTATTGATAGCTGTGAGATTCGAAACATTTTTGATGGCTTTTATTGATGGTTTTCTCCAGCATTTGATCGTTTTCCAACTTTAGCTAACGCAAATACTTTGATAGCAAACAAAACTTGGATTTTAATGTGTCTTTCAAGTTCTGGACATCAACAGAAGGATATAACTAGAGAAATACAATATTCTGGAGAAAACAAGCAAGTCCCACTTTGGAAGCACGGGAGGGGAGCTCACAGACGGTTTAACGACTAACTATAAGGCGGGAATGGCCATATAGTTCCCGCTGTATAGTTGCCGCCGCCTCTGTCTTGTCAAAAGGGACAACTTTCGTGAAGGGACAGGGGACGAAAACACAATGCAGCAGCCGCCACACCATCCAGAAGGGAGAAATAAGGGATCCAGAGAAGAAGGAGAAGACGTTCTTCATCTCGCTCCACGATCTTCGATCTCCTAGCCAATAAACCTCCATAGCCACTACTTGTACTTGAGAGAGAGAGGGATCTCCACCTTGGAAGACTAGGGCTTGAGATTGTTTCTTCCCATCTTGAATTGTGTTGGATATTTTTCTATTCTTATTGTGAATCTCCACGGTAATACCAAGACGAATTCCCTTTATTCGATTATATTGATGATCCATTCTTCTCTCATGTGTGAGTAATTCCCTTGGGCGTGGGAGATGTAGGGGATTGGTGAGATGTGATGTGCCTTCATATATTTTCCATTAGTTTGTGATTGATTCTAATTACTATATTATGTGTGCTTGACTATCTGTGGGATGCTTAATGCGTGTTGTCCAATTAAGGGCCCAATCAACATGATACCTTGTTCTACATAGATAAGATCTTGTTCGCTAGTGGATCGGTGACCCCTGGGTGACACAGGGATATCAATGGAAAGCTAGTTGACTCGAGGATAACGAGTAACCACTGTGCTTATTGCATTAGTCCAATCCAAGGAGCTTAGTCGCTAAGCGACCTGAAGAGTCTTAATCGTCTAGTGTCTGACCATGGTTTTGGTAGCAGGCTTGTAGGATTATTGAAGTTGGCATGAAATCTACCAAGAGGAGTTCCAGCTAATTATGGGTTGCTCGCCTATACATATATCTATAAGATTATAATTGTTACATTTACACTCATCCACCTGGAACATTCACTATCACCATGAACTGAGTCTCACAGTGCCTTCTTTCACCATCTGCAGGAAACAACAAACAAACAAAGTCGTTCTTTACTTTTATGCATTTTATTTCTGAAGTTTCCATTTTAGTTCTATTTAAATCTATTGCATTTAATCAAAATCCCATTCTTATTTCAACACTTGCAGTCAATTCACTCGAAGACTTGTGACAACTTCGGGTGTGATAGAGACTTCACCCACAAACACTTACTTTTGGGCTCCCAGTGGGATCGATATCTGAACTTCGAAACTAGCTACAAACGATCAATGCACTTGTAGACATCAAGCTATTTTCTGGCGCCGTTGCCGGGGAGATAAGTGCTAAGTGTTTGTCTTTTGAGATTTCAGGCGTTGCTACTACAAAATGTTCTCCTTAGGAGATAAAGGGTCTACACGCTTTGGTAGGACCTACCTGTCGGATTATATTGAGCGCATGCCTGCTCAAAGGCGCGAAGAAATTATAGAAAAACTTTTAAGATCAAATAAAGTTGAAGTTGAAAACCTAAGTGACATTATGGAAATCATGTCTATTTATAGGACAACTCCTCTGAAACCTGAGAAAACTCTCAGGGAATATAGTGCTCCAAGTTTTGAATTTCTTAAACAACCAATAGAGTTCCCTAATCCTAGAGTTAGAGAATATCGATTTGATGGTGGAATTATTAAAAATTTGCAGGAGAAAGATTTCAGTGGAAGGGAAGATGAAGATCTAGGAAGGCATATTAGAGAGTTTGACGATGTGATAACATCGCTTTGACCAAAAGGTTTGCCAAGAGACTTCTCTCGTCTTAAATTATTTCGATGGTCTCTTAAAGGTAAAGCACTAGACTGGTTATATTCTCTCCCTCGCCATTACATTAAATGTTGGGAAAACTGCGTTACTAAAATCATAGATAGGTTTCTTCCTTTTAAAAAGGTAACTGAACTAAGAAAGAACATAGGCAACTTTAGTTAGAACGTGGGAGAAAACTACACACAAGCCTAGGAAAGATTCTTTGGAATGATCAATAGTATTCCTAATCATGGCTATTCTGAACTAACATGTTGCCATTTATTTTTCCACGGTCTCAACACTCAATGTAGAGAGTTACTTGATTTCTCAGCAGGAGGATCGATAAACACCTTGACTATTAAAGAATGTTTGTAATTAATGTCTACTAGGGCTAAGAATGATTCATTATATAATCCTGATTTTGGTACCAAGCCGGAAAAAGGGATCGTTCGGATAACTCCTGATCTTATGCCTGAGGTACGTAAAACTATGAAAGAAAGAGTTATATGTTCTGAACTTGTTAAGGAAAACAAAGTAGACATGTTACAAGTTTTTGCTGAAGAAGATGAAACTAGAAAAGTTTTTCAAGAATTAAAACACCGACAAGTAAAATCTCATAATAACTTGCATAAGCATTTCCAAAAACACAAAAACATTTTGGCAGAACTCACTGAAAATTATGATGAGATTAGCCAAGAAATAAAACTATTTCATAAGTATCTTAGTATGATTGAAACCCAGTGTGAACAAATAGCATCTGGTTATCAAAATTTTCTTCATGATGATAAAGATATTCCTGTTTCTACTAATGTTGTCATAAGAAGGGGTGCAGTTGTCACAAGACCCTTAGGACCACTAGAATACGAAGCTGAAAAAGAGTGCAAGGAAAAAGCCTTGCTTAAAGTAAGTCAATAAGATGATACGTTGGTGGATCCTCAAGATGAAACTGGGATGCAAGAGCAAACCCAAAAGGACCACAATGATGCATAGGAAGATCATTATGACTCTGATGCAGAAACAGTTGATCCAAGAGAAGGTAAAGAAACAGGTAAGGAAGATGAAGTTGTTGTGTTAGAAAAGAAGAAAAGCAATAAGAAACAACAAAATAAAGCAACGAAAGAGCCTGACCCCTCGAAAAAGTTAAAAGACAAGACTAAGTCAGGTGAGAAAAAGCTTCCTTATCCAGATCAAAAAAAGAAAGCACCGGATGAGGTAATTTATAATTCTTTTACAAAGGCACTTAGTGACCTTTGTCTGGAAATTCCATTTGCGGATGCAATTAAATTCCATACTTATGGTAAATTCCTTCGTGATATCCTTAGTAGAAAGAAAGAAATAACTGAAACTGTTGCCATGGTAACTAGCTATCCTGCTAATGGGAAGCTTTTATCTAAGTCTGGAGATCCTGGAATATCAACTATATCATGCTCAATAGGTAAAACAGATATTCATAATGCCTTATATGATCTAGGAGCAAGAGTTAGTGTAATTCCATACTCCCTTTATAAAATATTAGGATTAGGAGAATATTCTCCTACTACTATCACTTTATAGATAGCTGACAAGTCCACTAAAAAACCTGTTGGTACGATTGAGGATGTCTTACTTAGGATAGATGAGCATGTTATTCCCACCGATTTTATCATTCTTGAAATGCCCGAAGATGAAAGATTATCTATAATACTTGGAAGACCCTTCCTCAGTACTACATGTGCGTCAGTAGATTGTGTAGAGGGGAATATAATCTTCAATGTTTATGATGCTGAAATCATCCGGTATTTTCCAAAGAAGTTAGAAGTAGGATAAAGATATGTTTCACCGGCTAAACGAGTTCATGTGGTAAGTTCCATTGATAAGGGGCAACCAAATGTAAGAATTCGAGAAGAGAGAAAATGTTGAGTTATTCAACCACTCTTAATAAATGCTTAATGGGAGTCAACCTATTTTCGTCAATTTAGTAGAATAAAGAATAAGGAGTTCATCGCATTCCTACAACTTTTTCACAGACATTCTTGCGGAAGCGCGCCCGTGAAGATGCAACTATCAAAAAGTTGTAGAAATATCAATTGAATGAGTAGATAATAATAATAATAATTAAAGTTTGAGTTTTCCACTTGTAGAAGCTAAAGTTTTGCTTTTAATATGCTAATGTTGGTCGACAGTTTTTATTGCCTTTTTTCTGTTAGAAACTAGGTATTTCGCTAAGTTATGGAATAAGAAGGTATCCTGGAAGAAATAGATTTTTTTAATAATTACTGATGGTTTAACGACCAACTATACGACGGGAATAAAAATTCCGGCTGTATAGTTCCGGTCGTATAGTTGTCATTGCCATCAACAAATTTTTGTCGAATGCACAGAGAGTTTAACGACCAACTATACGGCAGGAATAAAAATTCTGGCCGTATAGTTCCGGCTGTATAGATATTGATGCCTTCGTAGAATTCTGTTAAAAAAGTACTGAGAGTTTAACGACTAACTATATGGCGGGAAAAAAAATTCTGGCCGTATAATTCTGGCCCTATAGATATCTATGCCTTCGTAGAATTCTATTCCAAAGGTACTGAGAGTTTAAGGACCAACTATACAGCGGGAATAAAAATTCCAGCCGTATAGTTCCGGTCGTATAGATGTCGAAGCTAGTTTTAGAAATTTATCTCAAGGGACAAACGGTTTAACGACTAACTATATGGCGGAATCATTTTGATCCAGCCGTATAGTTGCGCCCGTATAGCTGATTTCTGATCAAAGAAACCCTAGTTGTCGGTGCCGCCACAACTATACGGGCGGAGCAACATCATCTGCCCGTATAGTTCTGGCTGTATAGGTTGGCGTGACCACTTAATCGCACCGTGGTGGCGGGTTCTTCCTCCTCTCCTCATTATTTCTCTCATATTCTCTCTCCAAACCTCTCAAAATCCACCTAGAACTCTTGATTCTTCGTGGATTTCCTTCGTTTGAGTGGGGGAATCAACATATCGATATGTTTCTCTCCCTATCCATGCTTTATTTTCAGATTTCCATGGTTGAAACTCTCACATTGATCTAGTGGATGAACTTAAGCTTATTTAGTTTTTCATATTAATTTCTCACGTTAGGATTGATTTTTTCCACGTAGAATCATTCATATATCATATAAAACCTATATGCCTAAGGTTTTATGGTGAAATTTTCAAGTGTATCATGATGAACAAAATCGGTAGCCTCTTTCGTTCGAGTAAGCGCCAATGGGGAAAGGGCTCAAGTTCAGGGGCCCGAGCCCCGCGCAACTCCAAGATGGACATTATCGCATCGAGGAGGGTGTTTCCCACACGTTGGGACGACCAGAACTTTCTGACCATGGAAGGTTGAAGACGGACTTCGATCTCATGTGCAGCAGGTCGGGGTTGACGGTATTTGGCTTTGCAAGCCACGACACCTACGCCGAGGTCACCCATGAGTTCCTTGCCTCCTTCTACAACGACCACAAGGAGAAAGGTAACTTGTGCACCATAAGCTTCACCATGAACCGTACGCGCTATGATGTGAGTTTCGAGCAGTTTTGCAATGCTTTCAGCTTCCCCCATACTGGGGAGCCCAATATTACTAACCTCTACAGCGTCACGAGTGGAGAGACCTGGGAGGTTATTTCTGTTAATGGTGATAGTCACTTCCATCAGAAGAAGATGTCCACCATTCAGAACCCAACCATTCGCTACTTTGCTTTGTTCCTCGCCAACACGATGCTGGGAAGGGATGATACTGGATCCATGGCCAATGCGGACATGGGAATGATCACCAAGGCCCTCTTCCCCAATGCCACGCAAAGACCCAGTCCTGCAGCTCTACTCATCTAGCACTTTCGCCACCAAAGCAACAAGACCAAAGGTGATATTCGCATTAGTGGATTGGTAACCCACCTTGCCTATGCATTAAACATTACACTGCCTGTTATGGAACCTGTTGACAGCTCCAAACTTATGGACATTAAGTATTTGACCACTTGTGGCATCCTTGGTGTTTACCATGCTAACTGGAAGCTCCGAGCATATCAATTTAGTTATCTTGATGATACACAGATTAAGCAGGTTCAGTTGTCATTCCCCGAGGCCTTCTCGATTGTGGAGGACACTTGGATCCTCACCAAGGACCAAGTGACGGAGATCTTGGCCGAGCACCAGGACAAGGAGGAGGAAGATGAAGGGCAACAGGATGAGTAGGAGTAGGAGTAGGAGGGAGAGCAGGGGCACAACCCTGCTTGGGAAGGACATCAACAATAGCAGCCAGGAGGAGCCTGGTAACCGTGGCCTAACCATCCACAACAGGGGTACGGCTACGTCCCCTATCAGGAGTTCCAGCAGCTCAACCAACACGTTAGGGAGATCGACCACACTCTTCAGGATGTGAATGAATATGTGAACACTTTGACTCACAACTTCAGTCACTTCATGACCCACTTCCCTGACTTCTACCAGCAGTACCTGCACCAGCCGCCAAATGACGACAACAACTGAGCATGGCAATAGCCTAAGCTTGGGGGAGGTTTGAAAACCTCCAAACTTTGCACTCATGTTTTTATTTCTTATTTTGATTTATTTCTTCAAAAATTGCATGTTTATTTTCAGTTTTGCATTCCTAAACGAAAGATACAAAAAAATTAGTTGTAATTTTATTTGCAAGTTTGTTTCTTTGTTTCTCTCGGAGATTGCTCTATTTCAGGTGATTTGGCAATATGGAAATATAGGAGAGGTTCGACTCGAATACAAGAATGAAGCAAGCAAGAAGAGGTATCACATTCCTTTCATCATACTGCTTGCAACCTTAAATTGATGCCACAATTATTTACTTGCTTGCAATGGAGTCACTCCCCACTTAGCTTGTTATCCTACAAATTCTATTCCTTTGCTAGTGTCTCCTTTTTAGCTTTGAAACAATGAGCAATGAACTTGGTTAAAATACTTCCTACATTTTTACAACAAGAAAAAGCATCTGAAAGATGACTTGAGTCCATGCTTAGCTCAATGAATTTGATTTTAGAATTACTCCATCCCAATTGTGCTTAATATAAATAGACTCGATGGTACCCTTGATTGAAATTGTTTGATTAAATGGATGCTTCGAAGTAGTAGAAATTATGCCTACTTTTTCTAATAATTACTGTACGATATTGCTTTACTTGTGTCATTACAACTCTATCGTTCTCCATGGGGAACTATTAACTCCACTGGCCAACGAACGATCTAAATTGGGAAACCACTTGATTTCGGCTATTGAGTTATGTAAACGTCTGTAGCAGCAATGTTATGATGTGTAAATTTTTTAGTCTCCTCATGGTTTCACGTTCCAAGTGAATTTGTAGTACTCTTCTGGCCTACTATTGCAAAACACAGCCCCAATTAACATGTTAAAAATAGTGGCATGATTTCTCTATGAAAGAGCTGAAGTTTTTGGAAAAACAAGAGAAATAAAAAGGTGCTTTGAGAGTCTTGAAATTTTGACATGGGAGTAGATGAGTTGTTATTAAATTAAATATTTTGATGCCAACTTGAGTACTCTTATTGGTTAAGTGAGCAAGAACAAAAAAAAATCATCTCTCAAGAAAGAGAGGCACCAAAAGAATTTGTCTCACCTTCCTAGCTAAACATTCAACACTCACTTGGGCATATGATTTATTTTCTAGCAAGATATACGTGGTTACGGAGTGGACTCAGTGCAATCTTGTGAATACTTGTATGATCATATTTAAGATTGCAGGAATTGTGAAGAAAAGAATTTGACACCAATTCAAACTTGTGAGTCCCTTTATTTTCAATCTAGAATCTCTGCTATTCTTCCTTATTTCCTTGTCACTCGAGGGAGAGAAACATCTAAGCTTGGGGGAGTTGATAGCTGTGAGATTCGACACATTTTTGATGGATTTTATTGATGGTTTTCTCCCGGATTTGATCGTTTTATGGATTTACCTAATTCTAATACTTTGGTAGCGACGAAAACATGGATTTTAGTGTGTGTTTCAGGTTCTAGACGTCAACAGAAGGATTTAACTAGAGAAATACAATATTCTAGAGAAAACAAGCAAGTCCCCTTTGGAAGCACGCGAGGGGAGCTCACAAACAGTTTAACGACTAACTATACGACGGGAATTGCCATATAGTTACCGCCGTATAGTTGCCACTGCCTCTATCTTGTCAAAAGGGACAACTTTCGTGAAGGGACATGGGACGAAAACACAACACAGCAGCCGCCACACCATCCAACAGGGAGAAATAAGGGATCCGAAGAAGAAGGAGAAGACGTTCTTCATATCGCTCCACGATCTTCGATCTCCTAGCCAATACACCTCCATAGCCACTACTTGTATTTGAGAGAGAGAGGGATCTCCACCTTGCAAGACTAGGGTTTGAGATTGTTTCTTCCCATCTTGAATTGTGTTGGATATTTTTCTATTCTTATTGTGGATCTCCATGGTAATACCAAGAAGAATTCCTTTTATTCGATTATATTGATGATCCGTTCTTCTCACATGTGTGAGTAATTCCCTTGGGCGTGGGAGATGTAGGGGATTGGTGAGATGTGATGTGCCTTCATATATTTTACATTAGTTTGTGATTGAATCTAATTACTATATTATGTGTGCTTGACTATCTATGGGATGCTTAATGCTTGTTATCCAATTAAGGGCCCAGACAACATGATACCTTGTTCTACATAGATAAGATCTTGTTCGCTAGTGGACCGGCGACCCCTGGGTGACATAGGGATATCAATGGAAAGCTAGTTGACTCGAGGATAACGAGTAACCACTGTGCTTATTGCATTAGTCCGATCCAAGGAGCTTAATCGCTAAGTGACCTGAAGGGTCTTAATCGTCTAGTGTCTGACCATGGTTTTGGTAGAAGGCTCGTAGGATTATTGAAGTTGGGATGAATCCTACAAGAGGAGTTCTGGCTAATTATGGGTTGCTCGCATACACATATATCTATAAGATTATAATTGTTACATTTACACTCGTCCACCTGGCACATTCACTATCACCATGAACTGAGTCTCCCCGCACATTCTTTCACCATCTGCAGGAAACAACAAACAAACAAAGTCGTTATTTACGTTTATGCATTTTATTTCTGAAGTTTCTAGTTTAGTTCTATTTAAATCTATTGCATTTAATCAAAACCCCATTCTTATTTAAACACTTGCATTCAATTCACTCGAAGACTTGTGACAACTTCGAGTGTGATAGAGACTTCACCCATAAACACTTACCTTTGGGCTCCCTGTGGGATCGATATCTGAACATGAAAACTAGCTAGAAACGATCTGTGCACTTGCAGCATCACTTGTGTATCATGGTATGATCATCATCATTCGATTTGTGTAAGTCCAAGGTCTATGGTGCTTTAAATGTGGTTTGTTATAATTTCCAAGAGTATCAAACTATACTTCAAATTATAACATTACCATATCATAACACTTTCCGAGCAAAAACAAAACTAGACGCTTCTAATTTATCTTTTGCATGTTTTTACGTGGCTTAAGGCTTTTAAAGATAGAACCGTTTTTACCTACAAGCATGGAACCACAACAATGATAATCTAATTTATCTTTTCCATGTTTTTACTATGCCACCAATATCCAAAATACATAAATGATGCAATAACATGATCATCAGATCCCACATATTCATATGTGTTCTACCCGTGCAAATCATCTACGCATCGATCAGGCTCCGATACCACTGCTAGGTTCGCATAAGAGAAAGAAAAAAATTCCTATGATATGAACAACTCAGCACTAAGATCTATATACTTAGATACAATCAACGGGTGGATATACATCCATAGAGAACTTACCCTCAAAGACCAAAAAACATTACGAGATTCTTCCCATGGATGATGTAGTCGTACACTTGCCAATCTCAAGATCGTGTGGAAGTCCAGTGCCACAAATGTCATTGTATTGCCAACGAGTACGCCATGGAGGGTTCCTCATAGATTGTGTTTAGAGAGGTGGGGGTGGCGGTGAGTTGATGGGTCCGAGGTAACACAACTTACCCAGGTTCAAGTCCCACAATGGTGGCGAAACTCTACTCCTATTATAAATCACTATAATAACAATAAGACGAGTTACAAAGATCAGTTAATTGTGTGAGGTGATATGAATCGTATCTTAAAGGCTCCCATAGGTCTGACTTATAAAGGTGCCAGAACCTATGGTTATAGGGAAATGACCTTGCTGGACAGGTTATAAAGTCCTACACTAATACTAACTAGTCTTCGTGTCTTCTACTCTAAGGCTCTAGGTTGGTCGGTAACTGCACCGCAGCCTTCCTTCTTTCGGCAAGCCTCCCATCTGGATCCGACTAACTAGGCCACCCAGCAAGCCATGGGCTGTGCTACCAACACTACAAGTAATGGGCTAACTGGTGACCCCAAATATTGGTCATAGAAAGGTCATAGTAATTCATCTATGACCTTTCTATGAAAAAACAGTAGGTCACATAAAAAGGGTCACTATAGACAGCTAACGACATTTTTTTGAATTGGTCATGAACAGTTATGATCAAAATAGATGGTCTTAGTGTCCATGACCAAACAATTTGGTCACAGGCTATCTACCTTGGCCACATCAGCCAATCCTACGTGGCAGATTTCAGTGACCAAATCAATTGGTCGTGGGTCAGATTTAACCCAGTCTAGTTCAACCTTCTAAATGGGATGAGCCCAAGTTATCATCCTTTTTTAAGGGCCTTGGCCTTTTCAATGTCGATTTCTATTTTGGGCCTTTGGCCTTTCCGTTATCCATTTCATTTAAGCGTTCTCCTTTCACAATACATTTCTCATATTTGGGCCTCGACCTTATTGCAATTCTATTAATTTTAATTTCAGCGTTTTTTTAATCTGATTCAGATATTTTCGCATTGTGGCCTTTTTCCAACAGGTTACAATTTCCATCTCGGGTTTTGATAGTACACAACTTCATCCATAATGGAGAGAAACACATGAAATTTCCTAATAATAGCCAGAATCAATATATTACAACCTTACATATTTGACAACACCAAAATTGTGTAATAATCACAATACTAGCTCTAGAAATATGATTGCCTACTCATTGTAGACTAGTGGCAACTCAGCATCAGAGCCAGGCCTGTCGTCGTGTTCCTCTTCGACTGGAGACAGCACTACTTTAAAGTCTGATGGCAGCTCAAAAAAATTCTGGTACAGATGTTCACTAGCAGTACTACACTTTGGAGTATTTTTATACACTTTCTGGCACTAACCTATTAACAAGATGCCACAGTGTCAGTTGCCTGTTTTCTACTGTTTTTGGTTCCAGAAAAGCCAGAAAATGTATATTCTTGGAATTGAACAGGACAAAATCCAAAGTCAATATTTCACCAAGGGGAACACAGAGCCAGAAGACGAGACGGAGAAGGGCCTCAAGGGGGCCACACCCCCTGGCCGTGTGGCCTGGCCTGGCCCGCGCCTGGGGGGTGCAGCCGCCTCGGGCACCCCCTTGGCCTCCCCTTTCGCCTATAAGAAGCCTCCGATGCAGAAACCCTAAGTACCCAATCAAAATTCCACGAAAGAGTCTGTAGCCGTCGCCATCTCCATCCCTAGATCGGGAGGGATCTGAAGCTCTTCCCGGCACCCTACCGGAGGAGAGAGATCACCCTGGAGGACTTCTTCATCACCATGCCTGCCTACGGTGTGATGCGTGAGTAGTTCATCCTTGGACTACGGGTCCATGTAGTAGCTAGATGGTTGGTTTGCCTCCTTTGTGTTACCATGTTTACATCTTGTCAGCTCCGTTCATGATCAAGATCATCTATTTGTAATTCTGCGTGTTGTGTTTGTGGGGATCCGATGGATATTGAAATGCTATTTCAAAATGATTATTGATTCTATCATGTCTTTGTTATTTGTGATCTTGCATGATTTCCGTTGTTAGTAGCTATCTTGGCCGAGTAGATGCTAGCAACTCCCAAAGGGAGTATTTATGCTCGATAGTGGGTTCTTGCCTCTAGGAATCTGGGGAAGTGATAGAAATCTCTAAGGTACTAGATGTGTTGTTTCTACTAGGGAGAAAACAGCAATCCTTTGTTCATAGAACAATTGTATTGTTTACTTTACACACTTTGCTTAATGCAATTATCTGTTGCTTGCAACTTAATACTAGAGGGGGTTCAGATGATAACCTGAAGGTGGATTATTAGTCATAGATACAGTTGGATTACGGTCTATGTATAATGTTGTAATGCCTAATCAAATCTCATAGGAGTCAAGATGATTAGTATATGCATGTATGCTCTCTCGATGTTTGTCAATTGCCCCGCTGTAATTTGTTCACTTAACATGTCATCTATCTTAAGGAGAATCACCACTAGTGAACTATGGACCCCGGTCCATTCTTTTACCATCAATCTACAATCTACTATTTACTGTTTTCTGTTTATGTTCTGCAAGAAATTACTATCTTCCACACAATATGTTTAATCCTTTGTTTTCGGCAAAACCGGTGAGATTGACAACCTCACTGTAAGTTGGGGGAAAAGTTCTGTGGTTGTGTTGTGTAGGATTCCACGTTGGAAACAACACCTTGGAGGTGTTTCCTTGCTCCTACTGGTTCGATAACCTTGGTTTCATAACTGAGGAAAAACTTGTTGCTGTGCTCATTATACCTTCCTCTTGGGGTTCCCCAACGAGCTCTACATATTGAGCAAGCAAGACTTTTTCTGGCACCGTTGCCGAGGAGTCAAGGGCATCTTCACAAGGGGAGTCCCTCATAACCAATCTCTTTACTTTGTTTTATTTGTTTTGCTTAGTTTATTTCTGCTTTGTTTGCTTGTTTCTTTTATCAAAAACACAAAAAAGTAGTTGTACTAGTTTTCTTTCTTTATTAAAAAACACAAAAAAATGACTACTCTTGAAAACACTAAGTTGGGTGACTTCACTAGCACCAACAACAATGATTTCATGTGCACACTTATTGCTCCACCAGTTCCTGAAGCTACTTTCTTTGAAATTAAACCTGCTTTACTCAATCTTATTATGAGAGAACAATTTTCTGGTCTTTGTACTGAAGATGCTGTTGCTCATCTTAATAAATTTGTTGAACTTTGTGAGCTGCAAAAACATAGGGATATAGATGGGGATATTATTAAGCTTAAATTGTTTCCTTTCTCTTTGAGAGGAAAAGCTAAAGAATGGTTGCAATCCCTAACTAGAAATAGTATTGATTCTTGGACTAAATGCAAAGATGCTTTTATTGGAAAATACTATCCTCCTGCTAAGATTATATCTATGAGAAGTGAAATAATGAAATTTAAACAATATGATAATGAACATGTTGCTCAAGCTTGGGAAAGATTGAAATCTCTGGGAAAGAATTGTCCCACTCATGGACTGACTGCTTGGATGATTATCCAAACCTTTTATGCAGGACTGAATTATTCTTCAAGAAATCTACTGGATTCTACTACTGGAGGTACCTTTATGACCATTACTCTAGGTGCTGCAACAAAGCTTCTAGATAATATGATGGTTAACTATTTTCAATGGCACACTAAGAGAGCTCCTAAAGGTAAGAAGGTAAATTCTGTTGAGGCCTCCTTGAGTGATAAAATTCAGCTTATTATGTATATGCTTGGTAATGGGAAAGCTAATATTGATCCAAATCATGTTCCCTTAACCTCTTTGGTTGCTCAAGAAGAGCAACTTGATGTGAACTTTATTAGAAATAATAATTTTAGCAACAATGCCTACAAGAATAATTTTAGTAATAATAATTATAGGCCATATCCTCCCAATAATGGTAATGCTTATGGAAATTCCTACAACAATAATAGAAGTGCACCCTCTGAACTTGAAGTTATGCTTAAAGTTTTTATTAGTAAACAAACTACTTTCAATAAAACTATTGAAGAAAAACTTTCTAATGCTGAAAAAATATAGCATCATTGTCTGAAGCACAATCTTCTTTGAATAAAATGGCTGCTAAACCTAAAACTATTGAAAATCCCTTTGCTGCTACTAATGCCATACAAGTTAGAATTGATGAAAATGTTAGACTGTTAGTGAATTGCATGCTAAGTGGGAAAGAGAAGATGAAATTGCTAGAAATATTAGTATTTCTACTATCACTACCACTAATGTTGAAGCTAGTAAACCCAATGGAACCTTTTCTAATAAAAATGCTGAAATTCTTCAAAATATGGGGAACAATAGCTCTACTACTTTAGATGATAATGATGATTTTGATATTGATGGTTGCAATGTCTCTGAAGTAATTATGTTCCTACAAAAGCTTGCTAAAAGTCCTGATTCTAGTGCTATGAATATGGCCTTTACAAAACACATTACCGATGCTCTCATAAAAATTAAAGAAGAAAAGATGAAACATAAAGCTTCTATTCCTATGAAATTAGAAGATGGTTGGGAACCCATCATTAATATGAAAGTGAATGATTTTGATTTCAAGGCTTTATGTGATCTTGATAGCAGTGTTTCTATTATGCCTAGAAAGATTTATGAAATGCTTGATTTACCACCGTTGGAGGATTGTTATTTAAATGTACAACTTGATGATAATGCTAAAAAGAAACTCATGGGTAGTATTAATGATGTTCTTATTATGGTTAACAATGCCTATGTCTCTGTTGATTTCTATGTTTTGGATGTTGAATGCAATTCTTCTTGTCTTATTACTTTGGGAAGTCCTTTTCTTAGAACTATTGGTGCCATTATTGATATGAAAGAAGGCACCATTAAATATCAAGTCCCACTCAAGAAAGGTATAGAACACTTCCCTAAGAAGAGAGATAAGATTCATTTTGCCTCTCCTATTAAAACAAAATTTTCTCTTAATGCTTGTTGATTTGAGAATAGTTGATTCTTCTCTTGCTTCTTATGCCTAGCTCAAAGACGTTAAAGAAAAGCACTTATTGGGAGATAACCCAAATTTCGTTAGGAGTCTTTTGTTGAGTCTTGGAAGTTATTGCTTCATTAATAACCTCTCCTTATCATTTTTTTGTGATTTTTGTGCCAAGAGTAACCTCTAATGAGAGAGAAGTAATGCTTGGAAAAGTTGCTGTCCTGAAACAGATTTTTGTGCTTCGCTGTAAACATTCGTGAATAATATCTGTACGTCGGTTTGAGCTATAATGTTTTGTGCTTCTGCCCCAGGTTGTTATCCAACTTTTTTAGTTCAACACTTTTCTATTTGAGCAACATAAGGTCTTCTAAAAAATTGGTTTTTACCTGCTGGTCTATTTTGACAGATTTCTGCCATTATTTGCATTTGCCTCTTAATCTCTTTCCCTTTGAGTTCTCTTTGATCATTAGAACTTTTTAAAGGAAGTGATACATTATCTTGTGTTTTAATGGAAGTTTTACTTGTGTTGAAACTGAACCAAAAGACTTATTATCTTGAGTACACTAATGTTGCTAATGAAGATTGTGTGAAGTTTTGTATGAAGGAAATTTTAAAGTCTAGGGAAGAGTAATGGAATAAGATGAAGAATGGAAAAAAGCTCAAGCTTGGGGATGCCACACCATGTGACCCCAAGAAATATTTAAGAGGTACAAGCGTCAAAGCTTGGGGATGCCCAAGGCATCCCCTTCTTCATCAATAAAAATTTCAGGTTTCTTCCAAACACTTCATTTTTATTGTTTCATGCACAATTGTGTTGTTCTTGGAGCGTCTTCGTTTTGTTCTTAGTTTTCGTTTGCTTAGTTTGCTTGAATAAATTGGTTGAACCCCCGCATTCATACATTAGTTTTCAAATAAGATTGGTTTGGATTGGAAAATAGTAGGAAAAGTTCATGCTTAAGTGGTATAAAAGGAGTTTATTTTTGACTATGACTTAGACTTTATCATGTCATGCTTGATATTGTTTTGGCTTTATGCTTAGTGATTTTTGCTGTAGCATGAAATGTTATAAACAATTGAGATTGCTTAATGTGCCTTGAAAGAATCATGCTTTGTTTTAGCATATTAAAGCATAGTATTGTGGTATTCTCCTTTAAATGCTTTATTTGGGTTGACTTGGCGCATGCTCACACCATGTTAATACTATCCGAAGTCACCATAGCCTCCATGATCATTTAGTTTTCGACTTGTAATATCACTTTATGCTTTAATTAATAATGTTTTGTCGCTTTGCATGATTATGACCAGTATTGCTCTCTTAGTTGGTCGCTCCCAGTCTTTTGCTAGCCTCCATACCAAGTATGAGTTCCACTCATGCATCCAACTCCAAATAAAACCAAGTTATTCAAAAGAGTCCACCATACCTACCTATTATCATTTGCTATTCCAAGTATATTCAAGTTTTTATCTACCTTCCGAATTAAACTTGTTATGTGAAAATTAGTGATTAAAGCTCTCATGAACTTGATGGCACACTTTACTTTTCTTGCACCTAATAAACTTGAACCATTGTGTCATCTATGTTGTATATGCTTGCACTTATACGTTGGGGATTAGTAGAACCATGCTATCATGGGGAACGCTTTCAACATTGCACTTGTACATTGTACCCAGTTGATATCATGCTCTTTTGTTTATGGATGTCGTCGATGTGAAATGAAAGGGGAGCTTGTAAGTCCATGGAGTTATGTATGTGTGTTAGAGAAACGCCTGGGCCACTAGCCTAAGCCATGCCTAATAATGCTGGAAACTTGCAGCATCACCATAGTGAGCAATCTATGAAGCATTCTTCTTATAAAAAAAGAGATAGAGATTGAGAAAAAGAAAAAAAAGATGAGAAAAGAGGAAAGAGAGAAAAAAGCACCATTTTCCCATGGTAAATAAGAAGATTGCTGAGATTCTCATTGTCTGCTTGCCTTGTCATTTTGATTATGGGATAGCTCCTTTATCATGTGCAAGGGGTACCTAGTTGGCGGTTCTCTATGATACACATATACTTACTATGACAAGTACTTACCGGTAACTAAACTTGAGTAGCATGAGGAGCGGCCCTCGTATTCAACGGACATGAGATTTCCAACTTATACTTTGTCAAGCATATACTCCATAGATTGTTCACTTTAACCTTAATCACTTCAAGATGCTTATGATAGGGGCAATGAGAGCTGAAAGCTAATAAGTAACATAATTTTTGGAAGCTCTTTATGAGACTTGAATCCCTGCTTCCTTCTATGAAGGCCTTTCTTTTACTTTTATGTTGAGTCTCCATCTTCTATCTTTATGCACCTATTGAGAGAGCATAGTGTCCATTCTTAGTTTAATGTGCATTGTCCCAAGACCTGTTGATTGATTCATACATTGATATTGCTTGTTCTTAAACTATTTGTATCTAGTCATCCTTATGAACGAAGGTGTCCTATGGATTTATGTTTTGCTACACTATGAGGGACAAGCCGAATACCATTCTTATTATGTTTTCTATATGTGAAACAAACAAACGTCTTTCAAAGCATTGTTATTCATGAATCTTTTGTTTGTACCTTTTCATGTTACAACATAGTTGCTATGTCTTATTGTTAGAACTATATCTTTCATGCTATGTTAAAGTACTGTGATCCCAACTATCAATGTTCTACAAATACTTTGATCAAGATTATGATGGTGCATGTCACCTCAAACATTATTCTTTTCTTTTTTATCACTTACCTACTCGAGGACGAGGAGGAGTTAACCTTGGGGATGTTGATACGTTGCAAACGTATCTATAATATTTGATGTTCCATGCTTGTTTTATATCTACTTTCTTATGTTTTGTCCATGCTTTGGAGTATTTTTATACACTTTCTAGGACTAACCTATTAACAAGATGCCACAATGCCAGTTGCCTATTTTCTGCTGTTTTTGGTTCCAGAAAAGCTAGAAAATGAATATTCTCGGAATTGAACGGGACAAAAGCCAATGTCAATATTTCACCGAGGGGAACACGGAGCCAGAAGACGAGACGAAGAAGGGCCTCGAGGGGGACACACCCCTGGCCGTGCCGCCTAGCCTGGCCCACGCCTGGGGGCGGGGTTCAGCTGCCTCGGGCACCCCCTCGGCCTCCCCTTTCGCCTATAATAAAACTCCGATGCAGAAACCCTAAGTACCTGATGAAAATTCCACGAAAGAGTCTGTAGCCGCTGCCATGTCCATTCCTAGATCGAGAAGGATCTGAAGCTCTTCCCGGCACCCTGCCAGAGGGGAGAGATCACCCTAGAGGCCTTCTTCATCACCATGCCTGCCTCTGGTGTGATGCGTGAGTAGTTCATCCTTGGACTACGGGTCCATCTAGTAGCTAGATAGTTGGTTCTTCTCCTTTGTGCTACCATGTTTAGATCTTGTGAGCTCCGTTCATGATCAAGATCATCTATTTGTAATTCTGCATGTTGTGTTTGCAGGGATCCGATGGATATTGAGATGCTATTTTAGATTGATTATTTATTCTATCATGTCTTTGTTATTTCTGATCTTGCATGCTTTCCATTGTTAGTAGCTATCTTGGCCGAGTAGATGCTAGCAACTCCAAGAGGGAGTATTTATGCTCAATAGTGGGTTCATGCCTCTAGGAATCTGGGGAAGTGACAAAAATACTAGATGTGCTGTTGCTACTAGGGAGAAAATAGCAATCCTTTGTTCATAGAACAATCGTAGTGTTTACTTTAGACACTTTGTGCAATGCAATTATCTGTTGCTTGCAACTTAATACTAGAAGGGGTTTGGATCATAACCTGAAGGTGGATTATTAGTCATAGATGCAGTTGGATTACGGTCTATGTATAATGTTGTAATGCCCAATCAAATCTCATAGGAGTCAAGATGACTAGTATATGCATGTATGCTCTCTCGATGTTTGTTAATTGCCCCGCTGTAATTTGTTCACCCAACATGTCATCTATCTTAAGGAGAATCACCACTAGTGAACTATGGACCCCGGTCCATTCTTTTACCATCAATCTACTATTTACTGTTTTTTGTTTACTTTCTTCAAGCAATTACTATCTTCCACACAATACGTTTAATCCTTTGTTTTCAGCAAAACCGGTGAGATTGACAACCTCACTGTAAGTTGGGGGCAAAGTTCTGTGGTTGTGTTGTGCAGGATTCCAAGTTGGAAACAACACCTTGGAGGTGTTTCCTTGCTCCTACTGGTTCGATAACCTTGGTTTCATAACTAAGGGAAAACTTGTTGTTGTGCTCATCATACCTTCCTCTTGGGGTTCCCCAACAAGCTCTACATATTGAGCAAGCAGCCCACATAGGAGATCAAGACTATTATACTTCAATGTAGAATCAACACAAACTATTATGCATAAGACACATGATGCTCAATGAATGCCCAAGTATACATATATACTGATCAAAAAAAACATAGACATATGGTATTTGGTGAAACAACATAGTATAATGTCTCACTTAACAGTTTAGAACAGTTTTAGGACATCACATCTAAATTCAGAAATGTGACTATGCTTGCGGGTTGCGGCAACAATGTCAAATTCCACCATGTTCTTCAGAATAATAAAACTATGGATTATCGGTGTCATAAACTTCTAAAATTGCATTACATAAGGGGCAGACTAACCAAAAATATGCTTCAGGTACTGAACAACTAAGAACAAATTTGTGAGGTGGTGATGGTATTGAACAACTAAGAACATGTATAGATGAACAAATAAACACCTAAGTGATTATCTGTAGGTACTTATCCAAATTAACACAATCTTTAAGGCCTAATCACATGTTAGAAGGGCAGATAGAACAGTTATAAGTTTCCTTTGATGGAAACAACAGCTGCAGGAAACCTAATAACATGAATGGATAGCATCAAGTGAAATACATGTATTTTGTGCACTCTAAACAGCTAATAAAAACCATTATGAAGCTATTGCAGAAGCGTTGTTGCAATAACACAGCATACTAATAGACTAAATTTGTAGTACTATGCTCAAATTCATCGTATGGAGAACACAGTTGTTGTACTATGTTTAATCAAAACCTAAGAAGACCTTATCACATTCTCACATTGTTCTACCCATTCACACCAAACAAGCATCCGCAGACCCTAGCAAACTTCTACTCTACCGTCGCAGAGCAGAACAGAAAAGGGCAGAAGTATGAGAGCCATATAGATACCAAAGGGGTGATTTCGAAGCTCACCGAGCGAAGCCCTCCTCCCGTGATGACCATGACCTCCTCCTGGGAGACCCTGGCGATCGCCGCTAGGTCCCCCACAGCAGAGATGGTGATGTCGCAGGCGAGGGAGATCTTGAACCCTGCATTGACGGCAAACCCGGGCGATGGAAATCCTGAACCGAGAGATGATGATGGCATAGGAGGGTCGGGCAGCAGCAGCCCATCATTGTTCCTGACGTCATAGGTGAGTAGCATGTCCGTCTCCTTCCCGCTGGACCAGGATAATAGTAGTGGGGGGTGTCGTTCCGTGGTCGAGGTCGAGGAGGAGCAGAAGCTGGCCAAGGATGACCTGATTCTGCATGGACGCCGGCTAGCAGGGGAACACAATGTGGTTAGAGGAACGGATCGGGAGAAGGTGGCAGGGATGGGAGGCCGGCGAGTAGTGGGGATGGGGTGGTCGACGGTGCACGAGGCGAGATGGGGCGGTGGCGGCGCACGAGGCGAGGTCGGGGAGAAGGGTTGGGAGGCTGAGTGGGAAGTGGTACTCACAGCGATAGAGGGGGGTCACTGTATTAGGGTTTGGGGTGTCCGATCAATCTTGATCTGGACGGTGATGTGCAGATTTTACGAAACTTCCCTGACCTCACTTCTATGATGGAAGACTAGGAACTCTAGGGCATTTCGGCCATTTTATTTTCAAAATGTGGGGGACCGGGAGGCTGGAACAACTGGCCCCTGTAACTATGTAAGCAAAATTCTAGGCATTCGATGGAGGACCTATGGATGGCCGAGAACTATTCGGTAGGGTGATCCGTTGGCAGTCTCATTCTCTATTCTGATTAATCGTCTCTATTCTCTAGATACATGATTATTCGGGTTTTGTGAAGAAACCACCAAAGTGCTCATTCAAAATGCTACCACCATAGTTTTCAAATATACTAGACCATACTACATGGACAATGTCCGAACCGGGGTATCTCAAACCTTTCCATCCAACCCCCGCAAAAAAAGATAAATGGTTGTCAAATCGGTAGGAAGTGGATCTGATTTGAAATATAGGTACATGATCTAATGCTCATGATTTTTTGCAAAAATATTTTTTAGACTCACAATATGATGTTTATTCAAAGATCCAATGCAAGTTTAGCGAGTCTCATCCCCTAGATAAGAACCTTCATGCCCGCCGTTTTGACCATAGTTTGAAACATGCATAAGAAATTTTCAAATGGTGCAAACAAGGTAAATAATTCACATGGTGTCATATTATGTGACATAGTTGCAAGTAAAAATACTAAACTTGGTATATTAATTGCATCGCAAAAAAACCTTCACATAAATGACCTATCTTGTTCGATGTTTCATGGCTTTCAGTTAAAATGACCAATGTTATGGCCACAATCGCGGTGTAGTTTGTGATAATGTGCCCATATTATACACACATGTGTATATTACGATGACGAACAATATTGCAGGAGGAAGTTTTCCTTTTCGTCGCATAGAAAATGCATTTTCCATTTTTTGAATGCCAAAAAACGGGGCGTTCTGTGAAGCAACCACCAAAGTGCTCATTCAAAATGCTACCACCATATTTTAAAAAAAATACTAGACCATATTACATGGACAATGTCCGAACCGGGGTATCTCAAACCTTTCGGTCCAACCCTTGCAAAAAAAGATAAATGTCTGCCAAATCAATAAGAAGTGGGTCCGATTTGAACTACAGGTACATGATCTAATGCTCATGATTTTTCGAAAAAAATCATTTTTAGACTCACAATATGATGTTTCTTCAGAGATCCAATGCAAGTGTACCGAGGCTCACCCCCTAGCTAATAACCTTCATGCCCGACATTTTGACCATTGTTTGAAACGGGCATAAGAAATTCAAAATCAGTCCAAACAAGATAAATCCTTCATGTGGTGTCATAGTATGTGACATAGTTGCAAGAAAAAAAATACCAAAATTGGTATATTGATCGCATCTCAAAGAAACCTTCATAGAAATGACCTATCTTGTTCGAGGTTTTAGTGCTTTCAGGTCAAACGACCAATGTTATGGCGAGAATCGCGGCGTAGTTTGTGATAATGTGCCCATATTGTGCACGCATGTGTATATTGGAATGGCGAACAATGTTGCAGCAGGAAGTTTTCCTTTATGTCACATAGAAAATGTATTTTCCATTTTCCGAATACAAAAAATGGCCGTTCTGTGAAGCAACCACCATAATGCTCATTCAAAATGCTACCACTATAGTTTTTCAAAATACTAGACCATACTACATGGACAATGTCCGGACCGGGGTATCTCAATATTTCCATCCAGCATTCGCAAAAAAGATAAATGTCTGCCGAATCGGTAGGAACTGGGTCCGAGTTGAACTACGGGTACATGATCTAATGCTCGTGATTTTTTGCAAAAATCTTTTTTAGACTATATGATGTTTCTTCAAAGATCCAATGCAAGATTAGCAAGTCTCATCCCCTAGCTAAGAACCTTCATGCCCGCTGTTTTGACCATAGTTTGAAACAGGCATAAGAAATTTAAAAATGGTCCAAAAAAGGTAAATCCTTCGCGTGGTGTCATATTATGTGACATAGTTGCAAGGAAAAATACTAAACTTGGTATATTGATTGCATCGCAAAAAAACGTTCACATAAATGACCTATCTTGTTTACGGTTTCATGGCTTTTAGGTCAAACAACCAATATTATGGCCACATTCGTGGCGTAGTTTGCGATAATGTGCCCATATTGTGCACGCATGTGTATATTGGGATGGCGAATAATGTTGCAGGAGGAATTTTCCTTTTTGTTGCACAGAAAATGCATTTTCCATTTTCTGAATGCCAAAAATGGGGCGTTCTGTGAAGAAACCACCAAAGTACTCATTCAAAATGCTACCACCATATTTTTCAAAAATACTATACCATATTACATGGACAATATCCGAACCGGGGTATCTCAAATCTTTCCATCAGCCCTCGCAAAAAAGATAAATGTCTGCCGAATCGGTAGGAATTGAGTCCGATTTGAACTACATGTACATTATCTAATGCTCATGATTTTTTGAAAAATGATTTGTAGACTCACAATATGATGTTTCTTTAGAGATCCAATGCAAGTTTACCGAGGCTCATCCCCTAGCTAATAACCTTCATGCCGGCCATTTTGACTATAGTTTGAAATGGGCATAAGAAATTCAAAAATGGTCCAAACATGATAAATCCTCCGCGTGGTGTCATATTATGTGACATAGTTGCAAGGAAAAATACCACACTTGGTATATTGATTGCATCTCAAAAAAACATTCACATAAATGACCTATCTTGTTCGAGGTTTCATAGCTTTCAGGTTAAACGACCAATGTTATGGAGAAAATCGCGGCGTAGTTTGTAATAATGTGCCCAGATTATGTACGCATGTGTATATTGGGATGGCGAACAATGTTGTAGGAGGAAGTTTTCCTTTTCGTCGTATAGAAAATGCATTTTCCATTTTACGAACGCTGAAAAGGGGGCGTTATGTGAAGCAACCACCTTAGTGCTCATTCAAAATGATACCACCATAGTTTTATAAAATACTAGACCATACTACATGGAAAATGTCCGAACCGGGGTTTCTCAAACCTTTCCATCCAGCCCTCGCAAAAAAGATAAATGTCTGCCAAATCGGTAGGAAGTGGGTCCAATTTGAACTACAGGTACATGATCTAATGCTCATGATTTTTTGCAAAAATATTTTTTAGACTCACAATATGATGTTTCTTCAGAGATCCAATACATGTTTTTTAGACCCCTAGCTAAGAACCTTCATGCCCTCCGTTTTGACCATAGTTTGAAACAGGCATAAGAATCTTAAGAATGGTCCAAACAAAGTAAATCATTCGCATGGTGTCATATTACGTGACATAGTTGCAAGGAAAAATACCAAACTTGGTATATTGATTGCATCGCAAAAAACTTCACATAAATGACCTATCTTGGTCAAGGTTTCAGAACTTTCAGGTCAAACGATCAATGTTACGTCCACAATCGCGGATTAGTTGCGATAATGTGCCCATATTGTGCACATATGTGTATAATGGGATGGCGGACAATGTTGCAGGAGGAAGTTTTCCTTTTCGTGGCACAAAAAATGCATTTTCTATTTTCCGAATGCTAAAAACGGGGCGTTCAATGAAGCAACCACCAAAGTGCTCATTCAAAATGCTACCACCATATTTTTCCAAAAAACTATACCATATTACATGGATAATGTCCGAACCGAGGTATCTCAAACCTTTCCGTCTAGCCCTCACAAAAAAAGATAAATGTCTGCTGAATCAGTAGGAAGTGGGTCCGAACAGGTACATGATCTAATGCTCATGATTTTTCGAAAAAATCATTTTTAGACTCACAATATGATGTTTCCTTAGAGATCCAATGCAAGTTTTCTGACGCTCATCCCCTAGCTAATAACCTTCATACCCGCTATTTTGACCATAGTTTGAAACAGGCATAAGAAATTCAAAAACGGTCCAAACAAGATAAATCCTTCGCGTGGTGTCATATTATGTGACATAGTTGGAAGGAAAAATACCAAACTTGGTATATTGATCGCATCTCAAAAAAACCTTCACAGAAATGACCTATCTTGTTCGAGGTTTCATGGCTTTCAGGTCAAACGACCAATGTTATGGCGAGAAGCACGGTGCTATTTGTGATAATGTGCCCATATTTTGCACGCATGTGTATATTGGAATGGTGAACAATGTTATAGGAGGAAGTTTTCCTTTTTGTCGCATAGAAAATGCATTTTCCATTTTCCGAATGCCAAAAACGGGCGTTCTCTGAAGCAACCACCAAAGTGCTCATTCAAAATTCTACCACCATTTTTTTTCAAAAATACTATACCATATTACATGGACAATGTCCGAACCGGGGTATCTCAAAACTTTCCCTCCAGCCCTCGCAAAAAAGATAAATGTCTACCGAATCGGTAGGAAATGGGTCCAATTTGAACTACAAGAACATTATCTAATGCTCATGATTTTTTTGAAAAAATCATTTTTAGACTCACAATATGATTTTTCTTCAGAGATCCAATACAAGTTTAGCGAGGCTCATCCCCTAGCTAATAACCTTCATGCATGACATTTTGACCATAGTTTAAAATGGGCATAAGAAATTCAAAAACAGTCCAAACATGATAAATCCTTCGTGTGGTGTCATATTATGTAACATAGTTGATAGGAAAAATACCAAACTTGGTATATTGATTGCATCTCAAAAAAAACTTCACAGAAATGATCTATCTTGTTCGAGGTTTCATAGCTTTCAGGTCAAACGACCAATGTTATGGAGAAAATCGCATCGTAGTTTGTGATAATGTGCCCAGATTATGTACACATGTGTATATTAGGATGGCGAACAATGTTGTAGGAGGAAGTTTTCCTTTTCGTCGCATAGAAAATGCATATTCCATTTTACGAACGCTGAAAAGCGAGCGTTCTGTGAAGCAACCACCATAGTGCTCATTCAAAATGCTACCACCATAGTTTTATAAAATACTAGACCATGCTACATGGACAATGTCCGAACCGGGGTTTCTCAAACCTTTCCATCCAGCCCTCGCAAAAAATATAAATGTCTGCCAGATCGGTAGGAAGTGGGTCCGATTTGAACTACAGGTACATGATCTAATGCTCATGATTTTTCAGAAAATGCATTTTCCATTTTCTGAATGCCGAAAATGGGGCATTCTGTGAAGCAAGCACCAAAGTGCTCATTCAAAATGCTACCACCATATTTTTCAAAATATTAGACCATAGTACATGGACTATGTCCGAACCAGGATATCTCAAACCTTTCCATCCACCCCTAGCGAAAAAGACAAATGTCTGTAGAATCGGTAGGAAGTGGGTCCGATTTGAACTACAGGTACAAGATCTAATGCTCATGATTTTTTTTAAAAATCATTTTTAGACTCACAATATGATGTTTCTTTAGAGATCCAATACAAGTTTAGCGAGGCTCGTCCCCTAGCTAAGAACTTTCATGCCCAGTGTTTTGACCATAATTTTAAACGGGCATAAGAAATTCAAAAATGGTCCAAACATGGTAAATCCTTCGCGTGGTGTTATATTATGTGACATATTTGCATGGAAAAAATACTAAACTTGATATATTGATTGCATCTCAAAAAACCTTCACATAAATGACCAATCGCTTGTTCAAGGTTTCATGGCTTTCAGGTTAAACGACTGATACGTCCATTTTGCGTCACTATTCTATATCATAATTTACTATTATTCATTGATATATTTCATATTAAGATATGATACTTATGTTATTTCATCTGTTTTTGCATGGTTGATGACTTTTGGAGCATGGACCGCTGCAGTCAGGATTTTGATGGAAAATGTGCTGTTTGGAGGCAAAATTCGCGAAGATCAGAAAATCCGGGAAAATACATGGAAAATTCTATTTTTCTACAAGACGAAGATTGCCAGAAGGGGATGTGGAGATGGGCCATAGGGGGCCCACACCAACCCTGGCGCGGGCCGCCCTAGGTCGCGCCAGTAGGTGGTGTGGCCACCATGGCCCACTCCAGGCTCTCCCCTCTGGCATATATTATCCTCCCGAAACCCTAAGATTCGGGGAGCGACCACAGAAAGATTCTGCCACCTCTGCGGGGCGGAAAACACCGAGAGAGAAAGACCGCTCCGGCAGATAGAATTCTGCTCGGGGAATTCCTTCCCGGAGAGGGGAGATCATCGCCATCAACACCACCATCAAGCTGCACTTCATCGGGATCATCATCATCATCACCACCATCATCTCCACCAGCACCATCATCACCACTTCATACCGCTGTAACAATTGGGTTGAATCTTGCATAGTTCTTAGGGGAAGCTTTCCCGGTGTTGATTACTCCTTGTAGTTGATGCTATTGAGTGAACCATTGTATTATTGTTTATGTTCAGATTGTTACACATCATTATTTCATCTCTGATCATGATCCATATGATGTCTTGTGAGTACTTCGTTTTGTTCTTGAGGACATGGGAGAAGTCATGTTGTTAGTAGTGGAATTGTGTTGAGAAAGATCCAATAGTTTGATATTTAAGTTATGGTGTATTTCTTCTAGTGGTGTCATGTGAACGTCGACTACATGACACTTCACCTATATGGGCCTAGGGGAATGCATTGTGTATTTGGCTACTAATCGTAGGGGTTGCCGGAGTGATAGAAACCTGAACCCCCATTAGGAAACCTTTGCACAAGGGACGTTAGGGTCTTAGAGTTTAAAGCTATGGTTAGGTTTCTACCTTCATTACTTTCTTGTACTTGCGGATGCTTGCAAGGGGTTTAATCACAAGTATGTGTTAGTCCTAGGAAGGTCGGTACATTAGCACAGGTTCACCCACACAACACTTAGCAAACTAAAGAAGATTAATCAACTATATGAAGCGAAAACACTTGACGATATTCCCATGTGTCCTCGAGAATGTTTGGTCATCCTAAGTAGTACAACCGGCTTGTCCTTTGCTAAAGAAAGGATTGGGCCACTTGCTGCATTTATTCTTATTGTCTTTTATTTACTCGTACTTTATTTACCTGCATTATCAAAAACCCCTAAAAATCCATTTGCTAAGTATTTACAAAGAATTCCTTCTCCTAGCCATTCGCCAACACCTTCTGCTCCTCGTTGGGTTCGACACTCTTACTTATCAAAAATACTGCGATACACCCCCTATACTTGTGGGTCATCAAGACTATTTTCTAGCGCCGTTGCCGGGGAATGAAGCGCTATTGGAGAGTGGAACTGGTAAAGAAAACTTCTACTGTGAGTATTGTTTACTTCGTTTAGTTGCTTTATTTTCAATATGGATAATTCGCTGAGTTCCTTATTTCATAATGCTACTACCACTGCTAAGGTAGTAGATGAACCACCACATGCTGAGAATGATACTTTTAAAATACCTACAAGAATTATTGACCGTGTTATGGATAACTATTATGTTGGAAATGGAACTGTCCATCCTAGTGATCATTTGCTCTTTATACACGAATTATGCGGGTTGTTCAAGTGTGCAGGTATTACAACAGATCAAGTCAAGAAGAAATTATTCTCATTATCACTGAAAGGAAGAGCTGAGGAATGGTATAAGCTGCTGAAGAATGGTCAAGCTCTTGAATGGGAGGAAATAGTGCCTCTCTTTTATTCAAAATTTTATCCTCCTAGTAAGATTCATAAAGATCGGAATAAAATATACAACTTTTGTCCTCTTGATGGAGAGAGTACAGCTCAGGCTTGGGGGAGATTGAAGTTACTAATGCTCAAATGTCCCATTCATGATCTCCCCAACAATATTATTATCAATAACTTTTATGCAAGGCTCCCTCTTCATGATAAGGATTTATTGGATGCCTCTTGTGCTGGATCATTTACACGCATGGAAGAAGAAGCTAAATGGGATCTTCTAGACCGTATTCAAGACAATTTTGAAGCATGGGAGAATGACAAAGGAAGAAAGTCAGGTATAAATTATGATTATGAATGCATTGAATCTTTTATGGGAACTAATGACTTTCATGTTATTGCAAATTGTTTTAAGGCTTTTGCCTCTTATATTGAAATTCCAAAAAAGGGATGTAGCAAGTATCATGCACCATATAAAGATATTGTTGACTATGTCCCTGATAGAGGCACTGAATTTTGCACTATTGATCACATCTTACCTGAACCTTATATCGAGAAAATACCCTTCCCGGATAAGGTAAAGGAACATCCGATGATAACTAGTGTAATCAATAAAAGTACAAAGAGAACTGTAAAACCTGATGAACAAATAAACATTGAACCTGTTGTAGCAATTGTGAAAGACCTTGTCACTAAAAGCATAGAAGATGGACACATTGTCTTCTGTGAGGATGCTTCTAATATTGTCTCACATCCTAATAGAACTAAAAAGGCTAGTGTCCCTGTGCTTTCTGTTAGAATTGGTGATCATTACTATTACGGTTTATGTGATATTGGTGCAAGTTCAAGTGCTATTCGTTACGAGCTTTACAGAGAAATTATGCATGAAATTAGTCCTTGCGAACTAGAAGAGATTGATGTGATTATTCACCTTGCTAATAGTGAGACTATATCTCCAATTGGTATTGTACGGGATGTGGAAGTTCTTTGTGGTAAGATTAAATATCCTGTTGATTTTCTAGTACTTGGTTCAGCTGCTAGTAAAACCTATCCTATCATTTTTGGTAGACCTTTCTTGAGTACTTGTGGAGCCATTATTGCCTGCAAAAGGGAGAAAATTTTAACTAAATTTGATGGGGAATCTTATGATTTTAATTTTTCGAAATTTACTAAAGAACCTTATGAAAATGAAACCCATAATGAGGATTTTAGAGTTGAACAACTTGCTTCTATTTCTCTTGCTCCTAACAATGCTTTGCATCAATTTATGGAAGACCACAAAAGTGAAATCTTCATGGAAGAAAGAAATGAGATTGACGAGATTCTCCATCATCAACCTAAGATGCTTAAGCCTAACTTGCCTGTGGAAGATTTGGGTACCATGTTGCCACCTAAAAAGGATCCGGTCTTTGATCTAAAACCTTTACCTGACGATCTTAAGTATGCTTACATTGATGATAATAAAATATATCATGTTATTATTAGTTCTAAACTTGCAGGGAAGGAAGAGGAAAGATTATTGGAGGTATTGAAGAAACACCGAGGGGCTATGGGCTATACACTGGATGATTTAAAGGGGATTTCTCCTACTATATGTCAGCATGCTATGAATATAGAACCAGATGCAAAGCTAGTGGTAGAGCACCAACGTTGTTTAAATCCTAAGATGAAGGAAGTGGTAAGAAACGAGGTATTAAAATTCACTGATGCTGGTATTATTTACCCTATTGCTGATAGTGAATGGGTTAGTCCTATTCATTGTGTCCCTAAAAAAGGGGGAATTACTGTTGTGCCTAATGTTGTGCCTAATGATAATGATGAGCTTATTCCCCAAAGAATAGTAGTAGGTTATAGGATGTGCATTGATTTTAGAAAAGTTAACAAAGTTACTAAGAAAGATCATTACCCACTACCTTTTATTGATCAAATGTTAGAAAGGTTGTCTAAAAAGATCCATTTTTGTTTTCTTGATCGATACTCTGGTTTCTCTCATATTGCTGTTAAACAACAAGATCAACAAAAAACTTCTTTTACATGCCCTTATGCAACCTATGCTTATAGAAGTATGCCTTTTGGTTTGGTGTAATGCTCCTGCCACTTTTCAAAGATGCATGTTTGCTATCTTTCATGACTTTTCCATCTATGGAACTTCTTTTGATAATTGTCTGCACAACCTTGATAAAGTTTTGCAGAGATGTGAAGAAACTAATCTAGTTCTTAATTGGGAGAAATGCCACTTCATGGTGAATGAAGGGATTGTCCTTGGACATAAGATTTCTGAAAGAGGCATAGAAGTTGATAGAGTTGAAGTTGAGGCAATTGAGAAAATGCCTTGTCCAAGAGACGTCAAAGGTATTCGTAGTATCCTTGGTCATGTTGGTTTCTATAGAAGGTTTATTAAAGATTTCTCTAAGATATCAAAACCCCTCACTAATCTTCTTCAAAAGGATGGACCCTTTGTTTTTGATGATGATTGTAAGGAAGCTTTTGAAACTCTAAAGAAGGTTTTAACTACTGCTCCTATTGTTCAACAACCTGATTGGAGCTTACCCTTTGAAATAATGTGTGACGTTAGTGATTTTGCTGTAGGTGCTATCCTTGGGCAACAAATAGATAAAAAGTTAAATGTTATCCATTATGGTAGTAAGTCTCTTGACGCTGCTCAAAAGAATTATGCTACTACAGAAAAAGAATTCTTAGCCGTTCTCTTTGCTTGTGATAAGTTTAGACCTTATATTGTTGACTCAAAAGTTACCATTCATACTGATCATGCTGCTATTAAGTACCTTATGACGAAGAAAGATGCTAAGCCTAGGCTTATTAGATGGGTGCTGCTCTTACAAGAGTTTGACCTACATATTGTAGATAGGAAAGGTGTTGAAAATCCTGTTGCTGATAATTTATCTCGATTGGAAAACATCTCTTTTGATCCTATGCCTGTTAATGATAGTTTCCCAAATGAATAGTTGGCTGCAGTAGGGGTAAGCTCGCGAGGGAGCCCTTGGTATGCTGATTATGCAAACTTTATTGTCTCCAAGTATTTGCCTCCAACTTTTACAGCTCAGCAAAGAAGGAAGTTCTTTTACAATTTGAGGCATTATTTTTGGGACGACCCACATTTATATAAAGAAGGAGTGGATGGAATTATGCGAAGATGTGTTCCAGAATATGAACAAAAGGAGAAATTGCGGAAATGTCATCGTAGTTCCTATGGAGGACATCATGCGGGAGATAGAACTGCGCAAAAGGTGCTACAATCAGGTTTTTACTGGCCTACCCTTTTTAAAGATGCAAGAAAATTTGTCTTATCTTGTGATGAGTGTCAACGTGTTGGTAATATTTCTGGAGGCAATGAAATGCCTATGAATTATTCTCTAGTTATTGAACCATTTGACTATTGGGGATTCGACTTTATGGGTCCTTTTCCCCCTTCGAAAGGTTATACCCATATTCTTGTTACTGTTGACTATGTTACTAAGTGGGTAGAAGCCATACCTACAAAAAGTGCTAATGGGGAGACCTCTTTAAAAATGCTTAAGGATATTATCTTTCCTAGGTTTGGAGTGCCTAGGTATCTTATGACTGATGGAGGTTCTCACTTTATTCATGGTGGTTTTAGAAAGACCCTTGCTAAATATGATGTTAATCATAGAATTGCTTCAGCTTATCATCCCCAAACTAGTGGACAAGTAGATTTATCAAATAGAGAAATTAAATCCATCTTGCAAAAGACTATTAATAGATCTAGAAAAAATTGGGCTAAAAAGTTGAACGATGCTTTATGGGATTATAGGACTGCCTATAAAAATCCTATGGGGATGTCTCCTTACAAAATGGTTTATGGGAAAGCTTGCCACCTGCCTTTGGAATTAGAACATAAAGCTTATTGGGCAGTTAAAGAACTTAATAGAGACCGTAAGCTTGCTGGTGAAAAAATATTATTTGACTTAAGTTCATTGGATGAATGGAGGAGTGAAGCATATGAGAATGCTAGACTCTTTAAGGAAAACGTTAAAAGATGGCATGACAGACGAATTCTTAAGAGAGAGTTCCATGTTGGTGAGAAAGTTCTATTGTATAGGTCTTGTCTCAGATTTTTTGCATGGGAAACTACTTTCAAAATGGGAAGGACCTTTTGTTATCGAAGAAGTATATTGTTTAGGAGCAATAAAAATTTCTTCTTTAAAAGATAACACTACACAAGTGGTGAATGGTCAGCGACTCAAGCTATTGCTGGAGATTCTTACAATGAAGATATTGATGCTATTCAAGTAGTAACTCCGGAAAAATTTATCAAAGACCAAATTCAGAGACCTGTAGAGTCCATTTTCGAATAGGTAACAGTTCTGGTAAGAAAAGTTCCATGAAAATTCTGTCCAGTTATATCCAATAAGGAAAGCTACGAAGCAAAGGGGGACAGAAACGGAGCCAGGGTGGCTCACACCACCCCCTGGCGTGGCTCCCCTGGCCATGCCAGCAGGTGGTGTGACCGCCCCGGACTCCGTCTCCGACCCGTTTTCTTCCAGTACCTTCCTTTTGTTGTAAAACTTCGTAATATATAATCTCCCGGATCCCCCGAGGTTCGTATATCTTGTTCTCATCGTGTTTTCGTTTCGATCTGTTTCTGACAGGTAGAGTCTTAGTTTTGGAGCCACAACGTCTTCCTCTGGATCAGCCAAAGAAGATGCCCCAGCGAATATCATCAACCCATACATGCGAGAGTTGAAGATTCATCCCAAGGAGTTGTTGCTTGAAGATGGGGAGGTACAGATAAAAGAGGTTCAAGGCCCTAAAGGTGAAGGAAGTCTGGAGGACAAGATGGAAGCACTAGAACAAGAAGTCTTTAGGTACAAGAAGATGGCGGAACACGAAGTGGACATCATCCATAAGATTTGTTCCGAACTTATCACCGAGCACCAAAAGGAGACTGCTGAGCTTAAGGATGAAATTCTCTCACTCCACCAAACAAACAACAAACTTCAAGCACAGCTCTACGACGTGCAAAATCAAAACTGTGAGTATGAGGTTAGGTTTAAACGCATAAGTGTTGCTGCTAGTTTCAGGATGATGGAGACCAGGATGTCTTTTGTTGATGGAGAGCCCTTACCTTGGAAGTCAGATGATGATGAGATAACACCACCACCACTAAAGGAGTAATTCGTCATTAGGTTTTGGCATCCCCTTGGTTTGTTCCGAGCTTAGGGGAGTGTCGCGGTATCACATCACTATCTTCTATCTATTTACCTTTTTAGTAGAGTCATATTATGAATAGAGAAGTTATCATGTAGGATGGTTTGCATTATGGAAGTGTCCCCCGTCTCATTAGATATCTATGTAACCCTTGGTGTGAGTTGCTGTTATGGAATATTAATGAGAACTTCTATCATTTACTCTTTTGCAGATCTTATATTAGTTTTCAATTCATGGTTATATGATTGATCTTGCCGTTAGTATTGGTATCACTTTGGGATCATTGAGTTAATTTAGTTAGTTTTGGCAAACCTGGCACGGTCAGTAGCAACACTATTTTGATAATTGAATGAAAAGAAATATAATTTCATCATCTTTCTTTCTTGATTTGCTCATAAGTTTAGTATTCTCTAGTTAAGATCTTTTGTGCTTCTAAGGAAGATTGCATGTTTGTTTTTATCACTCGTATGTTTGTTTGTTTCCTTCAACTCTGACGCTTGCTACCCAACCTTGCTAGCCAAAAACCTGTACTGAGAGAGAATGCTTCTCGTGCATCCAATCCTTAAACCAAAACCTATGCCATTTGTGTCCACCATACCTACCTACTAGCACTATTGCTATTCCAAGTAAATTCATGTTTTTATCTACCTTCCGAATTAAACTTGTTATGAGAAAATTAGTGATTAAAGCTCTCACGAACTTGATGGCACATTTTACTTTCTTGCACTTAATAAATTTGAACCATTGTGTCCATCTTTCTTGCGTATATGCTTGCGCTTTATAAGTTGAAGTTAGCAGAACCATGTATCATGGGGAACGCTTTCAACATTAAACTTATATTCTGTTGATATCATGATTCTTTTGCTTATGGATCCCGACGGTGTGAAATAAAAGGGGAACTTGTAAGATCATGGAGTTTGTATGTGTGTTAGTGAAACGCCTGGGCCGCTAGCCTAAGCCATGCCTAATCATGGTGAAAACTTGCAGCATAACCATAATGAGCACTCTATGAAGAATCCTCAATAAAAACCTATGCAAATAGCAAATAAAAAGATCACTGAGATGCTCATTGTCTGCTTGCCTTGTCATTTTGATTATGGGATAGCTCCTGTATCATATGCAAGGGGTACCCCGTTGGCGGTTCTCCATGATACATATGTATTTACAATGACAAGATCTTACTTGTGACTGAAGTTGAGTAGCATGAGGTAAGGTACTCGTAAGTAAGGGGCATGAGATTTCAACTTATAACTTGTCAAGCATATCCTCTTACTTGTGTCACTTTAACCTTAATCACCTAAAGATCCTTATGATAGGGGCAATGAGAGCTGAAAGCTAATAAGTACCATAATTTTTGGAAGCTCTTTATGAAATTTGAAATCCCTGCTTCCCTCTGCGAAGGGCCTATCTTTTTAGTTGAGTCAGTAAACCTATTCCCTTCTACCTCAGCAAGTATTTTAAGTTGTTGTGTTTTATTCATTCATATGATGATTTATTCAATCATGTTTCTTATGTTCCTTGTTTTGCACATTGCTCTTATCTTGGTGATTACTATTTTGAAAGCTATCATTGAAAAACCAGTTATTTGTGAACTCCTGCAAATTGTCAACTATTCTTCGACCAAGAGCTAAGTTTTCCATTACCAACTATGATTTACTTTATACATCTTTATTGTGTTTCCTTTACTTATTGCAAGTTAAGTTATATAATAGTGAGTTGTCTTCTATTATGATTTATGTATTGATGAATGTGATGCTTCTTGTCCGTATTCTTTTATCGACTCTTCACTACATAAACTTGAGGTCATGTTTATTGAGCTCAGTTTTCGCTTGGGGACAAGCGAAGTCTAAGCTTGGGGGGAGTTGATACGTCCATTTTGCGTAACTATTCTATATCATAATTTACTATTATTCATTGATATATTTCATATTAAGAGATGATACTTATGTTATTTCATCTGTTTTTGTATGGTTGATGACTTTTGGAGCATGGACCGCTGCAGTCAGGATTCTGATGGAAAAGGTGTTGTTTGGAGGCAAAATTCGCGAAGATCAGAAAATCCGGGAAAATATATGGAAAATTCTATTTTTCTAGAAGACAAAGGTTGCTAGAAGGGGAAGTGGAGATGGGCCACAGGGGGCCCACATCACCCCCTAGCGCGGGCAGCCCTAGGCCAGGCCAGCAGGTGGTGTGGCCGCCCTGGCCCACTCCAGGCTCTCCCCTCTGGCGTATATTATCCTTCTGAAACCCTAAGACTCGCGGAGTGACCACAGAAAGATTCCGCCGCCTCTGCGGGGCGGAAAACACTGAGAGAGAAAGATCTCTCCGGCAGGCAGAATTCTGCCGGGGGAATTCCTTCCTAGAGAGGGGAGATCGTTGCCATCAACACCACCATCAAGCTGTACTTCATCGGGATCATCATCATCAGCAGCACCACCATCATCTCCACCAGTACCATCATCACCACTTCATACCGCTGTAACAATTGGGTTGAATCTTTCATAGTTCTTAGGGGAAACTTTCCCGGTGTTGATTACTCCTTGTAGTTGATGCTATTGAGTGAACCAATAGATTATCGTTTATGTTCAGATTGTTACACATAATTATTTCATCTCTGATCATGATCCATATGATGTCTTGTAAGTAGTTCGTTTTGTTCTTGAGGGCATGGGATAAGTCATGTTCTTAGTAGTGGAATTGTGTTGAGAAAGACCCAATAGTTTGATATTTAAGTTGTGGTGTATTTCTTCTAGTGGTGTCATGTGAACGTCGACTACATGACACTTCACCTATATGGGCCTAGGGGAATGCATTGTGTATTTGGCTACTAATCGTAGGGGTTGCAGGAGTGACAGAAACCTGAAACCCCGTTAGGAAACCTTTGCATAAGGGACGTTAGGGTCTTAGAGTTTAAAGTCGTGGTTAGGTTTCCACCTTAATTACTTTCTTGTACTTGCGAATGCTTGCAAGGGGTATAATCACAAGTATGTGTTAGTCCTAGGAAGGTCGGTACATTAGCACAGGTTCACCCACACAACACTTAGCAAACTAAAGAAGATTAATCAACTATATTAACGAAAACACTTGACGATATTCCCATGTGTCCTCGAGAATATTTGGTCATCCTAAGTAATACAATTGGCTTGTCCTTTGCTAAACAAAGGATTAGGCCACTTGCTGCATTTATTCTTATTGTCTTTTATTTACTCGTACTTTATTTATCTGCATTATCAAAAACCCCTAAAAATCCGTTTGCTAAGTATTTACAGAGAATTCCTGCTCCAAGCCATTCGCTAACACCTTCTTCTCCTCGTTGGGTTCGACACTCTTACTTATCGAAAATACTGCGATACACCCCCTATACTTGTGGGTCATCAACGACCAATGTTATGACACAATCGTGGTATAGTTTTTGATAATATGCCCATATTGTGCACACATGTGTATATTGGGATGGCGAACAATGTTGCAGGAGGATGTTTTCCTTTTCGTCGCACGGAAAATGCTTTTTCCATTTTCTTAATGTGAAAAACAGTGTGTTCTGTGAAGTAACCACTAAGGTGCTCATTCAAAATGCTACCACCATATTTTTAAAAATACTAGACCATATTACATGGACAATGTCCAAACCGGGATATCTCAAACTTTTTCGTCCATCTCTGGCGAAAAAGACAAACGTCTGCAAAATCGATAGGAAGTGGGTACAATTTAAACTATAGATACATGATCTAATGCTCATGATTTTTTGAAAAATCATTTTAGACTCACAATATGCCATTTTATGAGAGATCCACAAAAAGTTTAATAATACTCGGCCCCGAAAATCGACCCTTTAGTATGCTATTGCAAAATTGACGGTAACATTATGTTTTTGAAAAAACATAAGAAATTCAAAAAGTCAAAATTATTATGTAAATTAAGAATGTAAACCACGGAAGTTTTGAATCTCATCAAGATGAACCAAATATATTTTTGGTTCAATTCAATCCGAGATTATATGCAAGATGTATGGTGAAATTACTCAAATATTTAATTTCTAAGATAGCAAAAAGAAAAAAATTAAACTTACCATGGACCGAAATATTCCATGTTCCACTCCCAGTCGCTCCTTTTTCTGTATACATGGCCCTTAGGACAATCCAAGCAGAAAAAACAGCCCACCCATTCTTGTTTATACAAATACAGCGCAGGCACAATAACCTAAGTCCTTGATTAATAGAGTGCACGGGACAAGTGTACACAAGTTGTTTGCTGCCGTGGTGGTCTTGTTCCGTCAGTGAGGCACGTCGCGGGGTCGAGTCCCCCATGGACTTCTTTTTGCTTAATTTAATTTCACGTGTGTGGAGCCCGACGTCAGTAAAACTTGACACATAAACACGACACATAGATTAACTTGTTGAGTGGCAATCTATATTTTTCAACTAATCGTACATAGCATCCACGACCATTTAAATTTATCATGGTCGCCTAAAATTAAAGTCATATACCAATGTTATATATGTTATGACCAATTAGTGTAAGAAAGTTAGGACCTTTCTAACAAAAAAAGATCGTAGTTTTTTAGAGTTTAGACCCTTTCAAATGGCCTACGACCAACTAGTTCGAAATGGTCATAGATCTATCACCAAAAAACCATGGTCGTTAGGAAAAGGTCACTAATTAACACATTTATTGTAGTGCAACTGTGCCTCCCCCTCCCGGGATATCCTGATTAAAGACATGCTATGGTGATACCCATTTAGCATATCCCCAATAGTAGCCCCCAGAGGACTTTGAGATATTGCGCTATCTTGCCTTTTGGTCTTGAATGCTCCGTCTAGGTGATGTCGGTAATTTGTCAAGAAATATCTCGAAGTTCTTCGAAAGAACCCTCCAATCCTCTCCATCTTCAACATGTAAGCCGGAGATTCTCAAGTCTTCTCTTCTAGAGTTGGGCAGTGTCCGCCTTCAATGGCTTCTTCAGACGTGACTGCTCCACTACAACGGTTAGTAGGATGATATAGGCTATAGCCTACGCTTCCTCAAAACTCACATATGGTAGTGGTTTAATCATTAGCAATTTTCCCGCGCGTGAAATTTGAAAAGTTAAGCAGCCAATGGGGGGTGTGGCAAAATTATCGCTCACATTCGCACACACATCTTAAATGCTATTTACCGTTAGATCTCCTGCGCACAATTCTTGGCGCCAGGGGCTATAAATATTTACTATGGCCAAATATATTTCTTTTACCTGCATTCTTCCGCTACGTCATCTTCTTCCTTTTTCCTACGACCCTTCGAGCTCCTAGCGAGAAAACCCTAGCCGAGAAACTTCACCTCCTCTTCATCTCTTAATCCACTCCAATGGACAACAGTAGCAGCATCCCATCAATGGTGGTGATCCCTAAGGCATCAATGGGGCCATCCAAGAGCATCACATTCCTGTCAGAGGGAATAGTAGTTCTTGTCTCCGCCTTGCTGGAGACAGCCGGTGATGACCAGAAATGGGCGGCGTCTGAATCTATGGAGGAGGCGCTGACTCCCACAAAGGACTGTGGAGGGGATCTGATATCTCTAAGGAGTAGGTTAAGGAGCTTGTGGCTGAGGGACACCTCCCTTCGATGGAGGGGTTGGTCCGGTAGACGGCATTGGCCGGCGAGGTCATCCCTTCTCCCCAAGCCTGAGAAAAGGTCTACCTCAAGGCACAGCTGGTACGCGGCGTCTCCCTCCTAGTCTTTGACTTCTTCCTTGAGGTCCTGCGACACTTGCGGGTTCTTCCTCACAATCTTTCTCCCAATAGCATCCTATTACTTAGCAATTTTGTATCTTTGTGTGAAGGATACCTAGCAATTAGGCCTAGGTTAGACCTGTTTATCATTTCTTCACCATGAAGAGAGAGTCTAGAGATTCCAAGTATGAACTTTGGAACTGCGGAACCATTAGCTTTAAGATCCATCCTAACCAGTGGTTCCCTAACATTGTCGGTCACGAATCTTGCAAGAACTGGCAATGATCATATTTCTATAGCCCAGATATTCCTCTAGCCGGCCGACAAGAAACGTACCCCGACTTTGTCGATGGAGCCGCCACCGAGGCCATTACCTAGAGTTCCCCTGCCATTCTCTAGTACGAAGATGAAGCCTCCCGTGCCGTAAGACGGATAGAGTGGCTAATAGACAAAGGGTTAAATGGCTTGGACCTAGACATATGCTAGTTTGAAAGGTGTATCCAACTCCGTAGGGCCGCACCAAGCTTATGCATGAACTAATGGAAGGTAAGCCCAAAGGTAAGACTATCGCTAAGCTATTTGCGAATTATCTTTGTAAGAATGAAGAGGAGCAACTTGATCAACCACTTGAATCTCCTACTTCTGAAAATAAATTTCCACACACAAATAGTATGCATGCAAACAACATCTCATTATCTAGTAATGATTTCTATAAGTCCCAAACTTATGATGATTGTTTTGAGGAGGATTCGTGCCTAGACAGTGATTTTGGGGACTTTGGTGAGCGACTAGAAGATGAATCTTTCTATGAATATTGTGATGCTATTAACATGGGACATGAATCCTCATTGGAAGAGGAGGATGAGTGTTTTGAAGAATAAGTGAGAAATATGATGGTAAGAGAAATGTATTCCTAGATAGTGGAATATGCTAAAAAGTTAATTTCTTCAGATACAATAGACGATCCAATAATATGTCCTCAATGTATGAAACTTAGGCACTACTTTCGTTTTCAATGCTCTGATACCTTTAACCAATCTTCAGTGTCTTATAATAATGGTGATGTTACTAGTGAAGTATTAGAGTATATTATCTTTTGTAACATCCCAAAACTTTAATCCAAGGTTATTAAGATCCAAATCATCAAAATTAGGGTTAACAAAAACTTTTCCAATTAAAATTATTAAGGCATTCATATTTGTGTGTATTTAAATTAGGAGTTGATTTGAATTGCCATGATTAAGTGATCCATTGCTTGTAAAATAATTCTTAGGTGAAATAAACATCATCTAGATCATTCCCAAACAAATCACAAAGAAAAACAAATCAAAATGAATAAAAGATGAGAATGGTCATTTGTGCCATTTTAATCAGCATACCTACTTTGGCTATTCGTAGTACTCAAAACCTAACAGAAACAAGTGTGGATCTTTGCACCCCTTGCTAGTACACATAATGTTGTACCAAGGCCCACTTTGTGATCCGCCAAAAACATTCAAACACTATATTTGAATGACATTTGAAAATTGAATCTAGTTCATATGGGAAGATCCCACTATTTCAAAAACCACTCAAATGAGCTCGAATTTCAAAACCCAAGCACCCACCGAGTCTCAAGCTTATTACTAGCACACCCACCAAAAATCTTTTCAAAACTCAAAACTATTTTTCTTGTGGCCATTTCTTCGAACACTTGGCAAGCATGATTTACACTCTAATCCTAGCTCACTGTTTTCAACAGGGTTTTGCCCCTAAATGATCCCCATTTAATCCCTTTGTCCCCTCTTGATCTAACCAGGCCCTTAGCACCCAACCCCTACCCCCTAGTGGCAATGCCAAGCCATGCCGAGCACCATGCTGGCCGGCCGACCATGCCATCGCCGCAGCAGACCACCTCCCTCCCTCTCACCATGTATACGAGCTAGCTCACACCTCACCACCACTCTCTGTCCCCTCCCAGAGCCAAGCCAGAGCGTGGACCACCGCCAATGCGCCGCGCCCAGTGCGTCTGCACCATGCCGAGCACGCGCCAGAGCACCGCGCCCGACACGCGTGCACGCACCGCTCCTCGACCATAGCCCGCGTCCACCACTCCGCCACGACCCCAGGAACACGCCAGACATGCCCGTTCGCCGCCCAACGCACCACAGCCACCGCTCGCCATTGAGACCGCCGCCTCTGCCGCTCAGAGCGCGCGCACCGCCCGATCAATTGCCACCGTCCCTAGGCCCGCATTCACTCCGTAGAGCACCGCCAGGAGACCAGCCACCGTCCCCTACCTCGAGCCACGCTGCTAGCACACTGTGTAGCCCTCACGGAGCCGCCCGCCCATGCCTCTCGGTCGCGTTGTCGTCCTATAAAGAGAGGGCACCCCAGCCCCATTCGGCACACCACTCACCTCCCCTCACCTCACTGACCATTCCCCACATCTAGCCGGAGTAGCGCGAGCACTTGCTCGCCAGAATTTGGCCGGAGGAGCCCGCATCAGAGGAGGAGAAGGACCCGCTGATTGCGACCACCCCTGGAGCCACATCGACCACCCTTGAGCTCGCCGTCGTCTACCAGTCCGTTTGCCCATGTCGCCGTCGTCGCTGGAGCCCTGGTACGCCCCCTGAGCACCCCCACTAAGCCGCTAGGGTTAGAGTTTGCCGGCGACAGGTCCGTCGTCGACGTCGAGCCCCAGCCGTTGATCCTATTTCTAATCTAACGGCCCACATCGCCCCGTACCGCTTCGCACGTTATGAGCCTCTGACCAGTGGACCCCCTGTCAGCTGAGCCCCGCGCCACGTAGTGTCACTGGGCCGGCCCGTTAGCGTTCCCGCGCGACCCATTTAGTTTGAATTACGATTTTTCCATTTTAGTTTAAACCTAGTTCTATCCCCTAGTTTGAAATTTAATTCAGAGAGATTTACAAGTCCAAATGGAGTGATTCCACTTTTGTTAGAAAGCTACTGAAAAGATCTACCCAAGCCCGTTGGATTTAATTCTATTAGAGTTAGAGATCTCTCCTAGTAAACATAACAAAACAGAAGCATTTGCACCTTGCAACATTTTTATGAAATCAACCATGATAGCTTTTGAGTTGATTCTAACTCTCAAAAATCACATTTAACCATACCTATCTGAATATGTAATAATATTAGGGTTTACATGCAGTGACTTTGGACTAGTACCAAAATAATTCTATATAGGCATTTCTATTCACTTTAAATCATTAAATAATGAACTTAAACCAAAGTAATTATGATACAACCTTTAAATCACATTCCGACATGTTAGAATGTGTGGTGATGAGATGTGTCCACATGATCCCATATTTTAAGTGATGAATATTAAATCTTAGTTAATTTTTCAATGAGTAGAAATTACTTTTCTAAAATAAAAAGAAGGAAACTAGTTAATAAAACTTATGATGCTTGTGATGATAATAGATCATCAAATGTGTTCCTTAGAATGCTAATTATATTAGTTAAGTATTGTTTGGTGATTGTGTACTCCGTATGTATTTATAGACGATAGTATCAACCAAGCTTACGAGGAGGAGGAGTTCTACCAAGAGGAGGAAGGCAACTTCGACCATTGCACCAACCAAGGCAAGCTACTATTTGCATGTTAACACCTGCAAGTATAATGCTTAGCAAGCTCGGATTAAACTAGATGGTTTAGCAAAGATGCTTTAGGCATGCTTTGGTTATACCACTTTGACTATTCTTTACCCCAAGTATTACTTTCCAAGCTTTACTTCCTTTACTTGTTTTGAAGGTAGCATAAAGAGTATAAAACTTGACCTATAGAGATAGTTTTAGATGTCATTCTATGGCATGAGATTGATCCCATCTTTCCACCTTAGTGAACACTCTTGACTTAGTAGTTTAGAGTAGATAAAAACTTGAGTCACTTTAGATGGGAACAATTGGTGAAAATGAATTATGCAAACCTTGGAATGAGTCATTCTATCGAGATGTTTTGACATGTGTTGAGGAACACAAATGGTTTATGATGATGAAAATGTTAAGGCATGAGCCTTGACCCTTTTTACAAAACTGATGGTTGGATTCGGATGCGATACCATTCCAAATTTATCGTACAACCACAATACCTGAATTGGGTAAGGCTAAGCCAGAAGTTTATATGCATTAGTATTAGTTCCCTCGCGGGAGAGGTTTGAGCTGAGGCTACCTCTCAATGTTGTCCACCTATGCAGTGCCCAAGATGACCGATGGTCATGGTTGGGAGGCCATGCTCATAGGAGAGGTGCTTATACTAGGGTGTGTAAAGGAAAGGTTATGTTTGATTATCTCCATACTAAGTATGATGATTTAGGGCTATCCCTGACAGATGTATCGAATCTTGTGGTGAAAGTGTACCACCTCTGCAGAGTGTCAAACTATTCGAATAGCCGCGTCCGCGGTTATGGACAGTTGGAATGGCCATACTGTTTCGTTGTTAGATGTTTTCAAAATAACTTATGAAAGGAATGATGATTTTTGACTTGACCACAACAGGGTTGTGTTGATGACCATGGCTTCCCCACTTAAGTGATTCTAAAACTTTATTTTATCTTTCTTTGTTTCAGAACTCAGCTTAGGTTTCAAACTTAACTTTATAGTTAAACTTAGAGTTAACACTTTAACTTAGAATTATACTACTTGTTAGTGGTAGTTTGCGAGTACTTAAAGAGTACTCATGGCTTTTGTCCCTGGCTATTCTCATGGCCAGACTATGAAGGAGACTACCAAGATGATGGTCAGCAGGACGGCTATGATAACTAGGACTATCTTCCTTCGTCAGCATTGCCTGTGCCCCTAAAGATGGACCCCACCGCTACGCTTATCTTTTATTCCGTTGCTTGTTGTATTAAGACTGGATCATGAGATCCTTATTTGTGTAAGACCTTATGTATGGTTTGTAATGGATGATGTACTGTGATATCCAATCTGTTATGTCTCGTAAAAATGGTAATCCTGGGATTGTGATGGATGACATAACATGCATCTGGGATTAAAAATCCGGGTGTTGACAAGTTGGTATCAGAGCCATCCTGACCATAGGAGACCCTAGTTAGAATGGACGTCCAAACAAAAACTTAGTTTCAAAACCAAAGTGAATATTTATGAAAAACTATTTCCTCTCTTATCCTTGGGAATTCATTCTTTCTCAAAAATTCTTACATTACTACTTAAATTTGACACACTTGATCACTTCACTAATTTCCTCATCCTTAATTCTTGTAGATGGAGACTCAGTTCAGCAAGTTCTACCAGTTGGGAAATGGAGGTCAACTGATCTTCGAGAGGGATCTGGATTCATTGTCAGAGTTACTAGGACGCCCACATCCAGAGTTTCTTGGAGCTCAACTTCCAGGACCCCCAGGAGGAGATTTACAGTGGCTAGTCACCGCTGATCTTAGAGGAAGCATCGAAGCACCAACGTCCGGGAGAATCTAGTTCTCCGTGAGAGAGAATAACTGGCTAGGTGGATTAGCCAGAGCAATGCATGAAGCTCTCGCACGTTATGTGCCCTCAGTGTCAACCAACACCAGGGAACCCGTTTTGCTCACTATGCAAGACGTGACTTCATGGGAATGCCAATGGAGATGCCAAGTCACCCAGAGCTGAAGCATCAAGTGGAGAACCTAGACTTCCTGTTGTACGATCGCCAGAAGGAATTGGACAATGCTAGGGAGTTCGCCAACCACAACCGTGCAATTGCCGCCTAGAAGGCCCAGACTTTCTCACTGCTAGTCAAGGACCGCCAGTCTCTTCGCCTCCAGCGCGAGAAGAAGGATCGCACCATCGCCCATCTTTGCAAGAAGGTGGCCGACCTCGAGAAGACCGTCAAGGAGCAAGAAGCTCAGCTTGCAGCAAAGGACGAAGAAGAGGAGGGTGAAGACATCCAGGGAGACATGGATTCTTACCTCAGCAATGATGATGACTTTCTGGAGGAGGATGCTGTGGACTTCTACACTGACGATGAGGACTCCGACTTCATCGACAATGAGTAGATGCACAAGAGCACTATCATAGCATGAGATGTATTGGTCCCACTGTATCGTAGCTTGTAGAATGGTTCTTCAAACCATCTGTTTTCTTTTGATTGTTGTGGTGTGTGTTTGTATTGTGTGCTTGTTTGCATGAATGAAATGGAGTTAGTTGCAAAACCTGAGTCAAACTCACAGTTTTAGCTTGAAACCAAAACCATGAACCTTAGAACTTTCCCTCTTATCCCTGTATCTACCTCAATCTTCAGATGACTCGTGGAAACCATGGAGGGAGCAGCTCATCGCAAGGCCTAATGCTGCAGATCTTGCAGAATCTCATCGCAGACAGAGAAGCAAGTAGGGCAGAGTGTCAATCTAACTTAGCAACATTGCAGCAGATCGCCCAGATGGCTCTCAACAACCAGAACCATGGAAACGAGGATCACCATGGATCCAAATTTAAAAACTTTCAGAATACCAATCCCCCAATCTTCAACCAAGCTGAAAACCCACTAGATGCAGATGACTGGTTACAAACAATGGAAAACAACTTAGAAGTTGCAGGAGTTGATGACAATGAGAAAGTTCTCTTCGCCACCCACTATCTGGCGGGAGATGCAAGAGCTTGGTGGACTAGTATCCGTAACATGAACCATGGTCAAGTGATGACATGGAAGGCCTTCAAACTCAAGTTCAGCTGCACCCATGTGCCGCAAGGTCTAGTCAACAGAATGAGGGATGAGTTCCGCGACTTGAAGCAAGGAAGAATGACTGTGGTGGAATACCGTGATAGATTCTTGTCACTTGCCAGATATGCACCTGATGAGATCAACATGGAGGCCAAGAAGAAGGAGAGATTCCTGAACAGACTGCATGATGAGATGCAGACTGTCCTCGTCAACATCCGTTTCGAGGATCTTGAAGAGCTAGTCGACTCTGCCATTCAGATGGAAGGGAAGATTAACCAGGCAAACGACAACCACAAACGTCGTATGATGCAGCAATCTGGATCCAGCAGTCACCAGAAGTACCGTCCTAACCCCTCACCAGGATATGCACCAAGGAACAACCGACCCTCAATGTCTCGCCCAAGCTACCCCAACCGTAGCGGAGGCAATGTGAAGTCTAGAGGAACCAACAACAACTCCGGTAACACCAACAATTTCAACCGTGCACCTCCCAAGAACAACAACAACAACACTCCACCCAGAACTGGCAGCAATGTTGTGCCTGTCGCAGCAAAAGACAAGTCACAGATCACCTGTTTCGTGTATGGAGTGAAGGGTCACTATTCCAATGAGTGTCCCAAGAAGACTGCCACCACTGCCAATGTGAATGCCCTAGCTCAACAGCAGCGTCATGTTCAACCAGGAAGAAGATTTGCCCCAGGGAACCCTCACAACCGCAACAGTCGTCTCTTCCACATGAACGCCGAAGCCCAAGAAGCGCCAGATGTAGTGCTGGGTATGTTTTCTGTCAACTTAGTTTTAGCAAGAGTATTGTTTGATTCGGGAGCATCGCATTCATTTGTCACCGAAGAATTGCATGCACTAGTAAGATTCACCCAACCAACCTGAAGCATGTCATGATAGTTCAAATCCTCGGATCAACTACAAAAGCTAGAAAAATTTGCAAAGTTGTACCTATCAGAATACATGGGATAGATTTTTATGCCAACCTAATAGTACTTGGAACCAAAGGATTGGAAGTAGTACTAGGTATGGACTGGATGTCAAGGCATAAAGGAATGATAGACTATGCTAAGAAAGCCATCGCCATGACCAGTAGCTCTGGAGTAACAGTAGAGCATATATCTGAAACCTTACCTCGTCAATTCAAGTGCAACAAGAGTCTAGCCCTACCCACCATAGACCAAATGAGAGTAGTCTGTGAATACCCCGACGTATTCCCAGATGAATTGCCAGGTATGCCCCCGGATAGGGATATTGAGTTCATTATCAAACTAATCCTTGGAACCGGACCCATAGCCTAGAGACCCTATAGCATGAACCCCTCGGAGTTAGTAGAGCTGAAGAAGCAGTTAGATGCTATGTTGGCAACCGGCTTGATTCAACCAAGCGCTTCGCCATGGAGATAACCGGTGTTATTCGTCGACAAGAAAGATGGAGGCAACCGTCTGTGCATAGATTACAGGAAACTGGATGACGTCACCATCAAAAACAAGTACCCTTTGCCAAAGATAGAGGATCAATTTGATCAGTTGACTGGAGCTCAGGTATTCTCAAAGATTGATCTTAGGACTGGTTATCACCAACTTAAGATTCGTGCAACAGATATTCCGAAGACCGCCTTTACTACTCGCTATGGTTTATACGAGTATACGGTTATTTCTTTTGGATTAACCAATGCCCCTGCTTATTTCATGAATCTCATGAATAAGATCTTTATGAATTTCCTAGATAAGTTTGTCGTTGTGTTTATCGATGATATCCTTATCTACTCCAAGTCAGAAGAAGAGCATGAGCAACATCTGAGAATCATCCTAGAAACCCTGAGAGAGCATCGGTTATATGCCAAGTTCAGCAAGTGTGAGTTTTGGCTGAAAGAAGTAGGATTCCTAGGAAATATTGTGTTTGCCGGAGGAGTCTCTGTTGATCCCGCCAAGATCAAAGATGTCGAAGAATGGGAAGCCCCAACCACTCAAACCCAAGTCCGTGCCTTTCTTGGATTAGCGGGATACTACCGCAAGTTCGTAGAAGGATTCTCGAGCATCGCCAGACCCATGACCCAATTGTTGAAGAAGGACAAGAAGTTTGAATGGACAGATAAATGTGAAGCTAGTTTCCAAGAGCTGAAGAAGAGATTGATATCAGCCCCAATATTGATCATGCCAGACATCAAGAAGCCATTTGATGTATATTGTGATGCATCCAAGATTGGTCTAGGATGTGTATTGATGGAAGAAGGCAAAGTCATAGCGTATCTGTCTTGGCAACTGAAGCAGCACGGGCAGAACTATCCGACCCATGATCTTGAATTAGCAGTTGTGGTTTTAGCATTGAAGACATGGTGTCATTATCTGATGGGTAATCGCTGTGAGATTTACTCAGATCACAAGAGATTGAAATATATTTTCACTCAGAAGGAGCTGAATATGAGGCAAAGGAGATGGATAGAGTTAATCAAGGATTATGACCTTGACATTCACTATCACCCCGGCAAAGTCAATGTGGTAGCGGATGCTCTTAGCAGATTGCCGTGTAGGCTAAACACCATGATCAAGGAGAAGCAACCAAGTTTGTATGAGGAGTTGGAGTAGTTCAGAACTGAATTAGTTAGCAAAGGATTCTTAGCTAGCATTGAACTTCAACCCACATTTATTAGCCAAATCAAGGAAGCCCAAAAGGGAAATGAAAGTATCGACGGAATCAAACATCGTATTGGTACAGGAAAGGTACCTGGATTCACTGAAGACGAAGGAGTGCTGTGGTACAAAGGACGTATCTGTGTGCCAGCAGATTCGGAGGTGAAGCAAGTTATCATGAAGGAAGCTCATGATACTCTTTATTCTATCCACCCCGGAGGAACGAAGATGTATCAAGACCTGAAAGAGCAATTTTGGTGGCACGAGATGAAGAGAGAAATCAGAAGCTACATCGCCAAGTGTGACATCTGTCAAAGAGTGAAAGCAGAGAATCAGAGACCCGCAGGACTGTTGCAACCATTGCAGATTCCGGAATGGAAATGGGATTCCGTTGGAATGGACTTTATCACCGGTTCGCCTACTTCTAGTAGGGGAAATGACTCAATCTGGGTCATAGTGGATAGACTATCCAAGGTAGCCCACTTCATACCTGTCAAGACTACCTACCAGAGTGCGAAGCTAGCAGAGCTGTACATTGCTAGGATTGTTAGTCTGCATGGAACCCCCAAGACCATAGTATCAGATCGAGGAACCCAGTTTACCTCGAGATTTTGGCAGAAAGTCCAGGAAGGATTAGGCACCAAGTTGAATTTCAGCATCGCTTATCACCCACAAACTGATGGACAGACTGAGAGAGTCAACCAGATCCTAGAGGATATGTTAAGAGCTTGTGTGTTAGAGTACGGATCAAAATGGCAAGACTGTCTGCCTTTCGCAGAATTCTCATATAACAACAGTTATCAAGCTAGTTTGCAAATGGCACCATTTGAATTCCTGTACGGAAGAAAGTGCCGTACCCATTTGAATTGGTTGCAAGTAGGAGAGAGTCAGATCTTTGGACCCGACATTCTCTGAGAAGCAGAAGAGAAAGTTCACAAAATCCGTGAGCACCTCAAGACAGCCCAATCCAGACAGAAGAGTTATGCTGACAAGAGAAGGAGAGACATGACTTTCAATGTCGGAGATTTTGTATATCTCAAGGTTTCGCCATTGAAAGGAACCCAACGCTTTAGTCTGAAAGGAAAGTTAGCAACCAGATATATCGGGCCGTTCAAGATTCTGAACCGTTGAGGAGAAGTATCGTATCAACTAGAACTACCTGAAGAGATGTCAGCCATCCACAATGTGTTCCATATCTCGTTACTTCGCAAATTCTTGGAAATGCCTGAGAAGACTGAAGTTTTCAAGAACATCGATCACAGAGCTGTGGACATCAACAATGACCTGACATATCGTGAAGTGCCCATCTGTATCCTAGAAGAAGCTTATAGAACCACCAGGACCAGGAGTACCAAGTTTCTCAAGATTCAATGGAGCAACCATACCGAAGATGAAGCCACTTGGGAGAGAGAAGATTACATTAGGACAGAGTTCCCAGATCTCTTTAGTTCCTAGTTTTCTTTGTAAATCTCGGGACGAGATTTTCTTTAAGGGGGGAAGGTTTGTAACATCCCAAAACTTTAATCCAAGGTTATTAAGATCCAAATCATCAAAATTAGGGTTAACAAAAACTTTTCCAATTAAAATTATTAAGGCATTCATATTTGTGTGCATTTAAATTAGGAGTTGATTTGAATTGCCATGATTAAGTGATCCATTGCTTGTAAAATGATTCTTAGGTGAAATACACATCATCTAGATCATTCCCAAACAAATCCCAAAGAAAAACAAATCAAAATGAATAAAAGATGAGAATGGTCATTTGTGCCATTTTAATCAGCATACCTACTTTGGCTATTCCTAGTACTCAAAACCTAACAGAAACAAGTGTGGATCTTTGCACCCCTTGCTAGTACACATAATGTTGTACCAAGGACCACTTTGTGATCTGCCAAAAACATTCAAACACTATATTTGAATGACATTTGAAAGTTGAATCTAGTTCATATGGGAAGATCCCACTATTTCAAAAACCACTCAACTGAGCTCAAATTTCAAAACCCAAGCACCCACAGAGTCTCAAGCTTATTACTAGAACACCCACCAAAAATCTTTTCAAAACTCAAAACTATTTTTCTTGCGGCCATTTCTTCAAACACTTGGCAGGCATGATTTACACTCTAATCCTAGCTCACTGTTTGCAACAGGGTTTTGCCCCCAAATGATCCCCATTTAATCCCTTTGTCCCCTCTTGATCTAACCAGGCCCTTAGCACCCAACCCCTACCCCCTAGTGGCAATGCCAAGCCATGCCGAGCACCATGCTGGCCGGCCGACCATGCTATCGCCGCAGCAGACCACCTCCCTCCCTCTCACCATGTCTATGAGCTAGCTCACACCTCACCGCCACTCTCTGTCCCCTCCCGAGCCAAGCCAGAGCGTGGACCACCGCCAATGCACCGCGCCCAGTGCGTCTGCACCATGCCGAGCATGCGCCAGAGCGCCGCGCCCGACACACGTGCACGCACCGCCCCTCGACCGTAGCCCGCGTCCACCGCTCCGCCACGACCCCAGGAACACGCCAGACATGCCCGTTCGCCGCCCAACGCACCACAACCACCGCTCTCCATTGAGACCGCCGCCTCTGCCGCTCAGAGCACACGCACCGCCCGACCAATTGCCACCGTCCCTAGGCCCGCATTCACTCCGTAGAGCACCGCCAGGAGCCCAGCCACCGTCCCCTACCTCGAGCCACGCCGCTAGCACGATGTACAGCCCTCGCCAGAGCCGCCCGCCCATGCCTCTCGGTCGCATCATCGTCCTATAAATAGAGGTCACCCCCAGCCCCATTCGGCACACCACTCACCTCCCCTCACCTCACTGACCGTTCCCCACCTCTAGCCGGAGCAGCACGAGCACTTGCTCGCCGGAATTTGGCCGGAGGAGCCCGCAGCAGAGGAGGAGAAGGCCCTGCTGATTGCGACCACCCCTGGAGCCACCTCGACCACCCCTGAGCTCGTCGTCGTCTACCAGTCTGTTTGCCCACCTCGCCGTCGTTGCTGGAGCCCTGGTATGCCCCCAGAGCACCCCCACTGAGCCGCTAGGGTTAGAGTTCACCGGCGACAGGTCCGTCGTCGACGACGAGCCCCAGCCGTTGATCCTATTTCTAATCTAACGGCCCACATCGCCCCGTACCGCTTCGCGTGTTATGAGCCTCTGACCACTGGACCCCCCTGTCAGCTGAGCCCCGTGCCGCGTAGTGTCATTGGGCCAGCCCGTTAGCGTTCCCGCACGACCCATTTAGTTTGAATTAGGATTTTTCCATTTTAGTTTAAATCTAGTTCTGTCCCCTAGTTTGAAATTCAATTCAGAGAGATTTACAAGTCCAAATGGAGTGATTCCACTTTTGTTAGAAAGCTACTGAAAAGATCTACCCAAGCCCGTTGGATTTAATTCAATTAGAGTTAGAGATCTCTCCTAGTAAAAATAACAAAATAGAAGAATTTGCACTTTGCAACATTTTTATAAAATCAACCATGATAGCTTTTGAGTTGATTCCAACTCTCAAAAATCACATTTAACCATACCTATCTGAATATGTAATAATATTAGGGTTTACATCCAGTGACTTTGGACTAGTACCAAAATAATGCTATATATGCATTTGTAGTCACTTTAAATCATTAAATAATGAACTTAAACCAAAGTAATTATGATCCAACCTTTAAATCACATTCCCACATGTTAGAATGTGTGGTGATGACATGTGTCCACATGATCCCATATTTTAAGTGGTGAATATTAAATCTTAGTTAATTTTTCAATGAGTAGAAATTACTTTTCTAAAATAAAAGAAGGAAACTAGTTAATAAAAGTTGTGATGCTTGTGATGATAATAGATCATCAAATGTGTGCCTTAGAATGCTAATTAGACTAGTTAAGTATTGTTTGGTGATTGTGTACTCCGTATGTATTTATAGACGATAGTATCAACCAAGCTTACGAGGAGGAGGAGTTCTACTAAGAGGAGGAAGACAACTTCAACCACTGCACCAACCAAGGCAAGCTACTATTTGCAAGTTAACACCTGCAAGTATAATGCTTAGCAAGCTCGGATTAGACTAGATGGTTTAGCAAAGATGCTTTAGGCATGCTTTGGTTATACCACTTTGACTATTCTTTACCCCAAGTATTACTTTCCAAGCTTTACTTCCTTTACTTGTTTTGAAGGTAGCATAAAGAGTATAAAACTTGACCTATAGAGATAGTTTAAATGTCATTCTATGGCATGAGATTGATCCCATCTTTCCACCTTAGTGAACACTCTCGACTTAGTAGTTTAGAGTAGATAAAAACTTGAGTCACTTTAGATGGGAACAATTGGTGAAAATGAATTATGAAAACCTTGGAATGATGAGTCATTCTATCGAGATGTTTTGACATGTGTTGAGAAACACAAATGGTTTATGATGATGAAAATGTTAAGGCATGAGCCTTGACCCTTTTTACAAGACTGATGGTTGGATTCGGATGCGATACCATTCCATATTTACCGTACAACCACAATACCTGAATTGGGTAAGGCTTAGCCGGAAGTTTATATGCATTAGTATTAGTTCCCTCGCGGGAGAGGTTTGAGCTGAGGCTACCTCTCAATGTTGTCCACCTATGCAGTGCCCAAGATGACAGATGGTCATGGTTGGGAGGCCATGCTCATAGGAGAGGTGCTTATACTAGGGTGTGTAAAGGAAAGGTTATGTTTGATTATATGCATACTAAGTATGATGATTCAGGGTTATTCCTGATAGATGTATCGAATCTTGTGGTGAAAGTGTACCACCTCTGCAGAGTGTCAAACTATTCGAATAGCCGCATCCGCAGTTATGGACAGTTGGAATGGCCATACTGTTTCGTTGTCAGGATTTTTCAAAATAACTTATGAAAGGAATGATGAATCTTGACTTGACCACCACAGGGTTGTGTTTATGACACTAGCTTCCCAATTTAAGTGATTCTAGAACTTTATTTTATCTTTCTTTGTTTTAGAACTCAGCTTAGGTTTCAAACTTAACTTTATAGTTAAACTTAGAGTTAGCACTTTAACTTAGAATTATACTACATGTTAGTGGTAGTTTGCGAGTACTTAAAGAGTACTCATGGCTTTTGTCCCTGGCTATTCTCATGGCCAGACTATGAAGGAGACTACCAAGATGATGGTCAGCAGGACGGCTATGATAACTAGGACTATCTGCCTTCGTCAGCATTGCCTGTGCCCCTGAAGATGGACCCCACCGCTACGCTTATCTTTTATTCCGCTGCTTGTTGTATTAAGACTGGATCATGAGATCCTTATTTGTGTAAGACCTTATATATGGTTTGTAATGGATGATGTACTGTGATATCCAATCTGTTATGTCTCGCAAAAATGGTAATCCTGGGATTGCGATGGATGACATAACAAGCATCTGGGATTAAAAATCCGGGTGTTGACATCTTTGAAGGTGCCCATGAGTTGATAATACATGCCATATCACGTATTAATAGTGAAGATAGTGTTCTCATAAAAACAGCTTATGAAATCCTGCAACATATTTCTTGGTATTCTCATGAACATTTTAGTGAGAATACACTTATTATGAGGAGTAAGGCACGGAGAAAACCTGTAGCGCACAAAGTTACTTGTTTGCAGGAAATCTCATTGGAGAAGGACGAAGTTCCTTCCCAAGAAGAGGATGAACATGAAGAAGAACCACTAATCCTTGAGGATATGCAACTACTAGACATGTGGGAGCAGGTGGATTACTGTTCTGGTAATTTGTCAAATTTATTCGAAGGGATGAGGCAATATAATGGTAAGCCTAACAAGATTTATGATTATGAATGCATTCCTCTATTTAAAGAATTTTTATCAACCAATACTCACATAAACAGTAATAATGTAAAAATCTTGGAATACATAGTTTATGAAGGGTCTCGTGAGCTTCTTAGGAAAATTGGTATTATTATGAAAAGTAGCGATAATGAGGATTTAGTAAGGTATCATAATATTATGGATTATATTGTCAAATATTGTCAAGAACATTTTAGTGGGAACACACTTGTCACAAAGAGTAATGAGCTATGTAAAATAATACTTCCCGAAACTAACATTTTACAGGAACCACTAGATAATGAGGAGGAACACCAAAAAGGTGAGGTTGAAGACAAACATCATTCTACTAATAATAAGTTTGTTTATGATGCATCAATCTCTAGTAATGATTCTTATTGTGTTGAAACTGAAGATAATTTATCTGTGGAGGCTTTATGCCTAGATACTCATTTGGAGAACACTAATAATTATGAACTGGAGATAAATCCTTGTAGTATTTATGAGCATGTTTCGGGAGAGCACATCTTTGATGAAATATTTGTTGATGATGCTTCTTTTTGTGAGTGGATTGATAACTCTAGAACTGATGAACTTGATAGCAATGGTTATGAACTAGAGAATAGAGACACTTTTGAATTTTTCCCTGCTACTAAAGATGAGTATTATGAAGTGTTCCCTCGTGATAGTGTAGCCCAAGAAGAGTACTATGAATTGTATCCCAATGATGCTATTAAAGGTAAAAGGTTTGAATTTATATGTGAATATCTAATCCTTTTGTTGAAGCTATCTAGGGAGGTATGCTCACCACACATGGTGCATCAATCATCATTTGTGATCAATAACACATTTATCTACATGACTCCGATGCACCATAAGCAGGTGAGACTTCGACCAAGCTTTAATAGTAAGTTCTCCAAACCTATTTTGGATGTAAGAATAAATAATTATCTGGCTCCTATCTATTGAAATAATAATGGAGAAAAGCCTTGCTACTTGGTTATAAGAAAGCGCTTCCCGGGAGGCAACCCGAAAATCATTAGGTGTGTTTCTTAGTTTTGTGTCTTGAGTCTTGATGCATTCATGTTGCATTGACATTTTTATTCTTTGCATGACTTGCCATTAGAGTTATCTTTTTGTAGTTTTCAAAAGGTAGAATTTATTGTTACTATGTGTTGCAACTCAGTTGTACTTAAATCCCGTTTTATAGATGTTATTATTGGTCGAAAATTAAAGTTGTTATTTTACTGTCAAAACAAGATGTTTCGCTAAGCTTTAGGATAAGAAAGAATTCTCAAAGAAATAGAATTTTCTTGATGTCTACTGAAGGTTTAACGACCAACTATACGGCAGGAATAAAAATTCCAGCCGTATAGTTTGGCTGTATAGATATCTTTGCCATCGATTTTTTTCTTAGGTACAGAAGGTTTAACGACCAACTATACGGCAGGAATAAATATTCCAGCCGTATAGTTCCGGCCGTATAGTTATCGATGCCTTTGTCAAAATTCTTTTCCAGGATACTGAAGGTTTAATGACCAATTATACGGTGGGAATAAAAATTCCGGCGGTATAGTTCTGACCGCATAGATATCAATGCATTCATCAAAATTCTTTTCCAAGGTACAGTAAGTTTAACGACCAACTATACTGTGGGACCCTTTTGGTCTGGCCGTATAGTTGTGCCCGTATAGTTGAGAAAACCCCTCAAACGCCAACTGGAAGGTAACCATTGCTCTAAATTTTATTCTTTCTTCTTATTTCTTCTTCTAAAAACCTCGAAACACCACTTGGGAGCTTCTCCCATGATCTAGAGAAGCTGAGCATATGTAAGCAATAAATTTCTACCTCAGAAACCTCCTAGACTGTAATTCTCTATAGAAGTTCATGTTTTCTTTTTTACTTTCCTTTTATCGGTGGGGTAAACGAACTATGTTCGTATATTAAACCGATGCATTTTATTTTGTGTGTTATTTTCACAAGGACTTGAACCTTGTATGAGGACGTGTATGGTAGTGCCGACCGTGGAAACACTCACATGAGCCACTTGGTTGCTTCGATTCAACGCTTTGACAATCAGTGTCTGGTAAAACCTTCCAACTCGAACCTCTTTTAATAAGCGCATAGGGATGCACACTCGTGTCTTGTATCATGTTTCGCTTTCACCTCATCACAATCTAGGAGAAGCATATTCTAGAACTAGTTTGTTAACTTAAGCGTGGTGCTTAGGTTGATGAACTAACTCAGTGGGACTTGTATTTTTATCACTTGTGAGCTAAACCTGTGTCCTCAGAAACACAAAAATATTTCATTTTCTTTTTAGTTTTTAAGCAGGTCCTCAAGGAAGGCACATCAGGCCATATCAAGAAATACATGTTGAAGCAAAGGTTCTTTGTCCATCAAAAGAGAGGTTACTTGTACCTCAATGGTAAAGTGTGTCACCCTTGTTTTCAACTAAGCTTGGGGAGGTAACCACTTATCACACTCTTTTTTGGAAACTGTATTTTCTCTTTTCTTTTGGTAATATACTCAAGTTTGGTTCTTGCAAAGTTCTAAGCTTGGGGAGGTTACTTCTGCATGTTTAGAGTCGTGCGCAATGTTTGTATTCGATGAAGGCTTAATGCAATCATGTATCCCGCTATTTTTGAATGATTGTTTAAGTGAGTCTAGTTTAGTATTCATATTGGGATACACTTGCTCATGATAGGCACCATAGGAGTTGACTTAGAGCTTGTATGCATCTTGCCAAATTGTTTATCAAGCTTGTGATACTATTTGTGATCCTCTAGAAAACATTGCCACAATCTCTACACTTGGAAAGAATGAATACTTGATCAAGATCTTTTTAAATTTGTTGGTTGTCACTAAATAGCTTTGTCTTAAATGAATAGGTATGCTCGACACCATAATGTAAAAACAATAGACTTGATAGTTTGCTTACGGAAGGAGTTGTCAATTGGAAATGATATTTTGAAGTTTTGAGTTCTATGCTAAATAAGGTGTTGTTTAATTGTCTTAAGAGTTTAGCCTTAAAGATACTCAACACCATAGATGTGATGATCGACTTGATAGTACTCTTTGAAAGGATTTGTTTGAAGAAACTAATATTTAGCGGTAATTGAGATGCATGCCAAATCTTGACCTGTTGATTAAAGTATGATATTGCTTTATGCGTGTCTGCACCACTATCGCACAACATGGGATGCTAACAACTCCAAAAAGAGGAAACTCTTGCAGTTTGGCTACGAGTTGCCCAACATATGTAGAAGAAATGCTATATTTGGTTATGCATTGGTATTCTCATGGGCCCGCGTTCAAAGAAAAAGAGTGAATACTCCTCTGACCATTATGAGAAATCATTATACCGAAAAGGGAAACCTTGGTAATGGTCACGAGCATCCATTCTTAGCCTGCACAGTCTGATTAAACACACTAAGTTTTGGCATGATCTCATTACCGTTGAACTAAAGTTTTAGAAAGAGAAAGAATAGAAAATGAGTGTTTGATAGCCATGATTCATTGATGTGGATGACCAAAAGAGACACTCTAATGCTATGCTTCTTTTGACATGTTATCGCATTTCCTTTTGGCATAAATCTCGTTACTAAGAGATAAACTTTCTAAAACTCAATAACTGATGTTTGCACTTGAGAGCCTTAACTAGATGACATGATTGGGTATAATCAATAAACTTTATTCCTATTTATGCTTGACATCTATTTGTGACTAAGTTTTGCCTCATAAAAATAATGATATGAAACATTATACAAAAGGTGCAATAAGAGGATCACAAGTTTGTCTGCAAGTAGATTCGACAAGGAGCATATAAGTTTTGATGAATCTTTAGTTGTCTTTATAAATGAGCTTGTCTTTCCTTGTATGAATACATGTTTTCTCTCTTCGAGCTTGTAGAAGAAATAAGGATGCAAGGCATTGATTTCCAATGATAAGCTATTTCACAACCATTAATTTATTATCGACCCTTCCTGCTAGGACGAGCAAGGTCTAGCTTGGGGAATTTGATGGTTGTGAAATACCACCTCTTTTAGCCATATAAAATGTGCCATGTATCTCTCATATCATGTTTCTTCTAGCTATAGCTATGCCTTATATGCATGACTTCTAGTTCTCATTTATTTTCATATGAGCTTTGCACATTTAGTAGTTTTGGTAGAATTTTATCACTTTCCTTGTCTATGACATGTGTGTATGTGTTGGTGTAGACTATTGATAAAAAGGAACAAAGAGAGCATAGTATGGAGGAGCTGTAGGGACCAGACTTAGCTATTTGAGAGGTTGGAAAAGTGAATTTTCCAACTTCTGAAAATAAATATGCAAGACATTGGGGTTGTAGCCCTCGACGAGACGAATTCAACAAGCCCAAAAACACCCAAAACAGAGTTCGTATGAAGAAATGGCAACCAAAATACTAAAGGATATGCAAGTTCAACGACCAACTATAAGGCCGGAACTAAAAGTTCCTGCCGTATAGTTGTAAAAAGGTCCCAAACGACGGGATTTCACCCCGGAGAATCTCTAGAACCTTCCCTAAGTCATATGACGGTATTGGGGGCACCCTAGGACACCCCAAGGCCTATATAAAGGAGGGAGGACCCAAGAGAGAGCCACCAAGCCATATCCTCTGTAACTACCTCGGTGAATTACGCTCCTAGTTACAAGCCTGGATGAGCAGAAATGGTTGAAATAGTACGGTGGGGCCCAAATGCCACTCACAAGTAGACCTTTCGCCCGTCCCAACCATTTCCAAACATCGGGACAAGAACGGGCGCCGTAATCGGCAGGCGAAGGGATCAACTACATACACAAATGAGTATGTATGCAAGCCACCATACAATGGTTCTCAGAGTCATTCCATCTAAAAAGAAAGGAAATATTGCAATTCCATACGGCAAGATCCAAATATCCTAGATAGATATAATAGTTTAGGATATCTCCTCATACATCAAACATCAGAGTATCAGGCGGAAGCGGAAGACAGAGTCCGAGTACGGATAAGAAGCAAATCGGCATAAGATGCCCCATAAATAAACACATCCCGCCCACAGATCTCATGGATCCCCGTTCCCGGAATCTCTACACCGAATGATCGTTGCCCACATTGTCCATATCTTCCACCCAGTATCCATCTTGCGAGTGTACCTGTTCATCTGAACCAATAATTTATCGTGTGAGACCCTAGGGGTACTCAGCAAGTCTTTATGCCTCTAAAGGGGACACAACCTAGGGTGACGCAATAGCATCAAAAGATAAACCCTAGCAGTTCTATAGATACTCGCTAACCATCCGCCTAACCAGAGATAGACGGATGTCCGTGAATTAATAACAACAGTTATAACGGTAATCTTAACAGATCCATCCTCCTCCTCGCTTACCGACGAGGAAGCGGACGAACAACCCCCCATCCGTTGGCAGTTTTATTATCCATTCCATGAGTGTTGCACTATTTACTAGTCAGGTACTTAGTCAAATTAAAAGCGGTACTTTAGTTATGCTTGTCTATGATCGAGAAACTGTGCTCCAAGTCGTCCATAACCGCGGACACGGCTTTCAGAAAGTTTTACCCTGCAGGGGTGCACAAATAGCAACACACACTCGATCAACCTCGGAAAAACCAAATCAAAACCCAACGAGGTAGTCACGACAAAGCGATCACAGGATTCAGAAATATTTCAGGGGGCCACCCCATTAAGCTACCCGCGACGAAGTTGGCCGACTCCGAGACGGACTCAAGGTTTGCGCCAATGGCTGTAAACGACTGGGAACCCGAAAATGTGACTGGGCTTGTCGATACCGCGAAAACACTCCGCTTACCTAAACAGTACAGGTGCAGTACCTCGCACAATTTTAAATAAAGCAGTAAAGCATGGCATACGTACAGGATAGTAAATAAAACCTCAAACTAGTTTGTGGCCCCAAGAAATAAGAATGAATCAAGCTCTGTCTCAGGGGGGTTCATAAGCCTCCCGGATGTGGATAGCGCGAATATTCAAGGAACAGGAATCAAGTACTCGGGGTCCTACGGGACACAAGTGAGCCTGAAAAACCAAATAACAGATATGGCTCACCGGTGCCACTTTCATTAGTTATCCCATTACTACTCAGGTTAAGTTGTTTGGGTACCTCGTTATCCATCAGCCTCTCACATACCCTACACATGCTGTTCTACGACTCGCATGGCTCAAACAACTCCTGTAGTAAGGGCTCATGGGATGGAGGAACAAGCTTCGGTGGGGTATAAAAGTAAAGGCTATGCAGTACTTGGGATTCAATTTAATGCAATCGCGACTCGATGATGCAAGAATAAGATAGAGGCAATAGGTACTATATGTATGCAAGCATGTGGTAGTGCTTGCCTGGCAGCTCAGTTGAAGCAAGGGATGGATCTGGGTAGTGCTCCTGGTTGTCTTGATATATCCCCTGCTCAGCGTCTATTCGAAGAAGAACCAAACAAACAAGGGCCAACATAAATAGAGTGCACAAACATATGAATTAAATGCGTCAAGCAACAATCATGCCATGATGAATGATGCACAATTTGCATGGCAATAAGGTAGCATGGCATGGGTGAGATGTGGAATACAAGAATAAACCTTTTTGTTGGGTTTTAACCACATTTTATCCTCATATTAGTTTCTGTACACATTATATTTATATGATGCATGCTTCAAAACAAACCATGGAATGCATAAACATAAAGGTCTCGTCGAGCTAATCATTTTAGACATATTATTTGTTAAATTTGGAGTTACAAAACGAAAGTTATTAATTAATTAAGGAAAAGGGCATTTATTGTAATTGAAATCAACTTGAAATTTTAAGTGTTCCAAATATATTTTGAATGGCATATTTGAATTCCTCACATTTTCCTGATTTGAAAACATATATTATTTGTCTTATTTGGATTTGTATTTTAAAAGTTATTTAAAAACAGAATTAAATTGGAATTTGATTTCATTTGGAAAGGATTTGAATTTAAACAGAAAAGCAGACATACTTTTTATACCCAGACTAACCTAGCCCCTGGCGCTGACGGGTGGGCCTCTCTGCGGACTGGGACACGCGTGCGCAGAAGTGTTTTTCTCACCGCGAGCTAGGCTAGCCCCAGTGAATGACAGGTGGGGTCACGGCTCACGCGGACCCACTCGCAGGCGCGCCAGCGGGGACGCGACACGTGGGGCATCCGGGGACTGCGGGTTGAGGGGTTCAAAACTCCGGGATCCTTTTTGCAAAGCGCCACGGGAGGCTGACAGCTGGGCTCGGTGTACCGCGGGTTTAGCCACAAAAAGAAGTAGGGGCGTAAGTGGAAAACGACCATGCGATGCACTGTGCTTATTCTCTCTCTGACGAAACTGACAGCGGCAGCGCGCGCGGCACGGGGGCTCGATCCCGTGACCTAGGGCTCGGGCGCGGAGGCGGTGGCCACTGGGCTATACGGGGGTAGCTGCCAGGGAGGTGGGCAAGGACTAGATGGGGCTTACGCGACGCTATGGCGAGGAGAAACGTACGCGACGCCGGCGCACAGAGGCCGTTCGTCGGATGGTCCGGCGCGACCAGGGCAAGGCTGCGACGACGAGGATGTCTGGGGGTTGGGTAGCTCACCGAGAGTTGCTTGACGTGGTCGGATCGGCCTGGGGCGCAGGGAGACGGCGATGACGCAGACGGACCGGAGCTAGGGTTTCACGTCGGAGCGCGTCGGTGTTCAGCGGCCTGGGGCTCCTCCTCCTCGCTGCTGTGTACAGAGGCGACGCCGGGGATCTCCTGTTCTTCCTCGACGACCACAACACCACGCCCGCCTCCTCGTACTGCAGGTGGACGCCGAAACCGACGGTGGCCGGCGATGGTTAGCTGGCGGCGATGGAGAAGAGAGGGGAGCGGGCAGGGCGCCTCGGCCAGATCTGGAGATGCAGGAGGACCATGAGGTGGTGGTAAAGCAGAGGGGGAGAGGGGGTGCCGTGGGGAGATGGGGTAGATGGGAAAAGGTGGCCTCGGTGCCACCTTTCTCTCCTCCCCTCCTCACGTGCTTGGGTCGGCCAGGACAGGTGCATGGGGGCTTATAGGTGGGACCAGAGGGCGAGGCCAAGGAGGCAGGGGCAGGCTCGGGCTAGGGGGCAACAAGGCAGGGAGAGAAGAGAGGGAGAGACGGTAGGCTCGGGTTGGGTGGTGGTAGCCTCGGGCTAGGGTTGGCATTAGGGTTGGGGTAGCTAGGTGGGGCCAGGGAGAGAGGGTGGCCAGGTGGGGCCAGCTAGGTAGAGAGAAGAGAGAGAGGCCGAGAGTGAGGGGTGGTAGCTTAGGGTTTTGGTTTAGATGGGGGTGTGGGTTTAGATTAGGATGGGGTGGAGGGGTATGGTGATGATGGGGTAGGTGATTAGAGGGAACTTAGATAGAGGATTAGAGAAAGAGGGGTGAGAGCTAGGGTTTTAGAAGCATGCATGCTCCAAACCTAGATCAAGCAAGATCATGAGGAAAAGAGAGAGAGAGAGAGAGGGATGTGGTTTTATAAAAGATCCACTCAAAATTCAAATAAAAAACAAATGCTAGAAAAAGGTGGCACTTGCATGGCCCATGCAAAATATTTATTGCCATGTTGATTCTTGTGAAAACAATAATATTAAACATGGCATTGTTCATTTGCATTTCCAAAAGTGGAATAAAGCCAAGCAAAAGAAATGAAAGGATGCCCCATGTGGAGTAGTTGGAGATGGCCATGTTTGAAATAAAAATGGGACATGCTAGTGTGTATGTTCCACTAGATGATTACTAGTCCCAAAAATATTCCCACATGAGCATAAATCCATGATAATCCATATGGAAGCTAGGGAAAAAGGGTTCCACTGACAAGGCATGCAAAGGTGGCCATGTGGCTCTCATATATCCATAATGTGAAAACAACATGGTGCATGTATGGGAGCATGTGGAAAAGAATTGGATCCATCCCAACCCACATGAGCTAGAGGTAAAACCCAATAAAGTGCAAAGCTCATATTTAGTTGGATGGTGGAATATAAGGTGGTGAAAAGAAAGGGTGGTGGAGTTAACTAAAAGATATGCCCCCAACTCAACTTGGGCATTTAAACAATATATCAACAACCAAATACAATATCAAGAGGCAAATACAATTAATAATGCATATGAGATAAGAACCAAAAGGAGAAAGGTTTTATATGATGCTCAAATGCAAGGTGGCATGATGACATGAGCATGATATAATGATGATGCAACAATTTTATATATGAAGTAGCATTTATATAGACTAGGCTAGTAGCATTGCAATTGTTAGACAATTGGGATGCTACAACTCTCCCCCACTAAACAAGAATCTCGCCCCGAGATTCCTAGGAAAAAGAAAACAACACAAGGAGAGGCGGGTGTTCGGAACGAAGGTGACCCTCATGTTCCCAAGATGATGAACCATGGAATGGTGCGACCACTACACCTTGCAAAACTTGCTAGACTTGTTGCGAGTCTTGCGTTTTGGTTGAGACACAAAGGTTAGGAGAGTTGAAGGATTGTCGTGAGACAAGAAGGATAGGATGGACATAGCTCCGGTTTTCTCAAGAAACAAGATAAAAGAATAGAACCACTTGTGAAAGAAATGACAAGATGATGCATCATGGATATAGAAAGGCACACCGTTAAGATTAAAGATTTACTGATACTAGAGAGGATGAATCTTTGCCTCGCCGGAAGAAAAGAGCTAGATTGGAGAGACTTTGAACCACTATGACAATAGCATCGTATCCTCTCTCGGATTTGAGAAATGAAGTTCGGAAGCAATATTGCCTTCAAACAATAGAGTCCCTTGATATCAACAGAAAGATTTAGTTAGACATCATCGGATTAGATTCTTGTTGCGCCGGTAAGAACCAAAGGATCACGCAATTGAGGTGCGCGGATATAACTTCCAGAGACGGATGTGATGCCAGATCATGGTGGAATCCCGAGAAGCAAAGAATATAGAGGATCTGGAGTTTATTGTAGAGATACTTATTGCTTCCTTTAGCCTTGAGGCTAACGCAATAGATTTGCGGCTGATGGCCTCAACCAAAATGGGCTTTACCACATAAAAAGAATTGATGAAACAAAGAGAGAGATAGTTTCCTTTCATCTTGTTTGGGGATGTCGAGCATCGGTAGAATGACGAGGACAGAAAAGAGTTTGCGTTTATTTCCACCAGATAATTGAGGATTTTGCTCCGTGTAGAAAGGGTGAGATCACCAACAAGAGATTATTGATTACTTTCTTCGAGAGAGCACTCCGGAGAAACAAAGACGGAAGTAAAAGTATCAAGGGATAAAGGCCACTTCTAACTTCCGTGGAATGAGTGAAATCACATTAATTCACCAATTCAATGTACAAGAGCGAATGATAAGAGTAGTGGTATGGTAGCTACTCCATCCCGCTCTCAAAGCATTACTCCGCACATGAATAAGAAAACCATGCAACCCAACTACCGAAACAGACTGAAGGTATTGACAAAAACTCATGGAACTTCGTTAGAAAACAAGGATAGATGCAAACGATTCGCCGGATTCATAGATAGATAAAGATGATGATGTTGTTGTCATGTCGGAAGTGCCAAGCCACCGGAAAGATATGAAGGAAGATTACGGAGAAGAACTGCAAGATTCAACAGCTACAGAAAAGATAGCACCAACTTGAACAGAAGGATTACGAAAGATCTGAAAAGTCTTCATGGCCTCCGGTGGATTGAGCGTAGATGATAGAACGAGAGGGTTTCAAAAGATCACTTGACGAGACTGGGGTGAAAGAACTCCATGTTCTTCTTGAAATGATTGAGAGAGATTTAGCAGTCTTGAGGAAAAACTTTAGTGAAACGACGATGATAACTTGCCAACAAGGAAAACTCCGGGTTTGATTGAAGATGGAGGATGGAATTAACAATGAACTTGCTGATTCCAGAATTGAAGCGATCTATTTAGCAGAAGGACGTGGCCGAGATAGGTGACTTCAAAAAGTCAGAATTCACGCTTTTAGAACTTGCACACAGGCAGGGTTCTCGAAGCTTGAGAGAAAGAGACATAGATGATCTTCCATGTTCTTCCATTGATATAGACTAGGCAAGCTTATTATCAACATATACCACCATGGATTAACAAGATATTCCCAGAATATCAAGTTCAAGCGACGGGAGAAACGAACGAATGCTCGAAACACTTTCTGAGCTCAACGCCCTTAGAAAGATCAATATTAAGAGCACGGGTTCGTGTTGAAGAAGATGCTCTGGAAGAATAGATTATTTGGTCCTTCGGATAATGCTACCTGTTTCACATTGTCGATCGGATCACCGGTTACAAAGATAAAGAGATCTTGGATAAGAACCGATGACAGCTCATACCTCAAGCAAAGCTACCAGAAGCGAAAAGATGCAATTCCCTCGTATCCAGGAGAATTGTGCAGATATGGGTTCAAAAAGATGTGCAGCATGATGAACAGATGATAGAACGCCGTAGTGCCTTGAGAAACTCCGGATTGCCAAAGATGCTTGAATATGCATAGATATGATCACGGTGTACTCAAAATCACAGGAGATAACCGTCACCATTTGGAGGATAGTGTTGATAGCATTTTCCATATTCCAATCTACACTTATCGTGAGTGGAATATAGCTATGCCGAGAGCCAAATTACAATCACCAGCATCGGATCGACACATGTTATGTAATTAGCCCAAGAGAATTTGAGATGAAAAGAAACTCCAGGATTAAGCGCCGGTGACAAAAGAACGAGTTAGCATGGACATGCTGATAAAAGGGAGATAGGTAATGTTACCCACACGACTGGAAAGGAGTGTGGAAACACAGATGTATCAAAGAAAAAAATTCCGCATTTTTCGGCATTAAAATACCAATAGATGCGCAAAATCACTTATCAGATAGAGATTAGCAACAGATGCTTTCACAGAATGTGGAGTTGCTAGAAGGAAGGACACCCTTAAGAAGATGGCACCGGTTAACAAGGAGTCAGATAGATCGCACCGGTTTTCAAAAGCCTGTCAGTATGGAATGTACCAATAGTTGATAACCAAAAGGCAGATTGTGATAACAAACTGGATGCAACAAATAGACAAGGAATTACACACACACACACACACTTTCTATGGTACTACGGAAACCCAGAACACGTGAATCCTAGTTTGAATTTTAAGAAGATGATTGAAAACGTTACACTTCCTTACCAGAAAAGGGTTGGTGGGTGGGTAAGAAGAAAAATGGAAGCAGTCCTACTCTCACGTTTGTTTTTCCCTAGTATACATAGCTACCAAAAATATTTGCTAGACAGACAACGACCATTTGGCTGAGACCCTGAAGGGCGGGATGGCTCTGATACCAATTGTAACTACCTCGGTGAATTACACTCCTAGTTACAAGCCTGGATGAGCAGAAATGGTTGAAATAGTACGGTGGGGCCCAAATGCCACTCACAGGTAGACCTTTCGGCCGTCCCAACCATTTCCAAACATCGGGACAAGAACGGGCGCCGTAATCGGCAGGCGAAGGGATCAACTACATACACAAATGAGTATGTATGCAAGCCACCATACAATGGTTCTCAGAGTCATTCCATCTAAAAAGAAAGGAAATATTGCAATGCCATACGGCAAGATCCAAATATCCTAGATAGATATAATAGTTTAGGATATCTCCTCATACATCAAACATCAGAGTATCAGGCGGAAGCGGAAGACAGAGTCCGAGTACGGATAAGAAGCAAATCGGCATAAGATGCCCCATAAATAAACACATCCCGCCCACAGATCTCACGGATCCCCGTTCCCGGAATCTCTACACCGAATGATCGTTGCCCACATCATCCGTCTCTTCCACCCAGTATCCATCTTGCGAGTGTACCTGTTCATCTGAACCAATAATTTATCGTGTGAGACCCTAGGGGTACTCAGCAAGTCTTTATGCCTCTAAAGGGGACACAACCTGGGGTGATGCAATAGCAGCAAAAGATAAACCCTAGCAGTTCTATAGATACTCGCTAACCATCCGCCTAACCAGAGATAGACGGATGTCCGTGAATTAATAACAACAGTTATAACGGTAATCTTAACAGATCCATCCTCCTCCTCGCTTACCGATGAGGAAGCGGACGAACAACCCCCCATCCGTTGGCAGTTTTATAATCCATCCATGAGTGTTGCACTATTTACTAGTCAGGTACTTAGTCAAATTAAAAGCGGTACTTTAGTTATGCTTGTCTATGATCGAGAAACTGTGCTCCAAGTCGTCCATAACCGCGGACACGGCTTTCAGAAAGTTTTACCCTGCAGGGGTGCACAAATAGCAACACACACTCGATCAACCTCGGAAAAACCAAATCAAAACCCAACGAGGCAGTCACGACAAAGCGATCACAGGATTCAGAAATATTTCAGGGGGCCACCCCATTAAGCTACCCGCGACGAAGTTGGCCGACTCCGAGACGGACTCAAGGTTTGCGCCAATGGCTGTAAACGACTGGGAACCCGAAAATTTGACTGGGCTTGTCGATACCGCAAAAACACTCTGCTTACCTAAACAGTACAGGTGCAGTACCTCGCACAATTTTAAATAAAGCAATAAAGCATGGCATAAGTACAGGATAGTAAATAAAACCTCAAACTAGTTTGTGGTCCCAAGAAATAAGAATGAATCAAGCTCTGGCTCAGGGGGGTTCATAAGCCTCCCGGATGTGGATAGCGCGAATATTCAAGGAATAGGAATCAAGTACTCGGGGTCCTACGGGACACAAGTGAGCCTGAAAAACCAAATAACAGATATGGCTCACCGGTGCCACTTTCATTAGTTATCCCATTACTACTCAGGTTAAGTTGTTTGGGTACCTCGTTATCCATCAGCCTCTCACATACCCTACACATGCTGTTCTATGACTCGCATGGCTCAAACAACTCCTGTAGTAAGGGCTCATGGGATGGAGGAACAAGCTTCGGTGGGGTATAAAAGTAAAGGCTATGCAGTACTTGGGATTCAATTTAATGCAATCGCGACTCGATGATGCAAGAATAAGATAGAGGCAATAGGTACTATATGTATGCAAGCATGTGGTAGTGCTTGCCTGGCAGCTCAGTTGAAGCAAGGGATGGATCTGGGTAGTGCTCCTGGTTGTCTTGATATATCCCCTGCTCAGCGTCTATTCGAAGAAGAACCAAACAAACAAGGGCCAACATAAATAGAGTGCACAAGCATATGAATTAAATGCGTCAAGCAACAATCATGCCATGATGAATGATGCACAATTTGCATGGCAATAAGGTAGCATGGCATGGGTGAGATGTGGAATACAAGAATAAACCTTTTTGTTGGGTTTTAACCACATTTTATCCTCATATTAGTTGCTGTACACATTATATTTATATGATGCATGCTTCAAAACAAACCATGGAATGCATAAACAGAAAGGTCTCGTCGAGCTAATCATTTTAGACATATTATTTGTTAAATTTGGAGTTATAAAACAAAAGTTATTAATTAATTAAGGAAAAGGGCATTTATTGTAATTTAAATCAACTTGAAATTTTAAGTGTTCCAAATATATTTTGAATGGCATATTTGAATTCCTCACATTTTCCTGATTTGAAAACATATATTATTTGTATTATTTGGATTTGTATTTTAAAAGTTATTTAAAAACAAAATTAAATTGGAATTTGATTTAATTTGGAAAGGATTTGAATTTAAACAGAAAAGAAGACATACTTTTTATACCCAGGCTAACCTAGCCCCTGACGCTGACGGGTGGGCCTCTCTGTGGACTGGGACACGCGCGCGCAGAAGTGTTTTTCTCACCGCGAGCTAGGCTAGCCCCAGTGAATGACAGGTGGGGTCACGGCTCACGCGGACCCACTCGCGGGCGCGCCAGCGGGGACGCGACACGTGGGGCATCCGGGGACTGCGGGTTGAGGGGTTCGAAACTCCGGGATCCTTTTTGCAAAGCGCCACGGGAGGCTGACAGCTGGGCTCGGTGTACCGCGGGTTTAGCCACAAAAAGAAGTAGGGGGGTAAGTGGAAAACGACCATGCGATGCACTGTGCTTCTTCTCTCTCTGACGAAACTGACAGCGGCAGCGCGCGCGGCACGGGGGCTCAATCCCGTGACCTAGGGCTCGGGCGCGGAGGCGGTGGCCACTGGGCTATGCGGGGGTAGCTGTCAGGGAGGTGGGCGAGGACTAGATGGGGCTTACGCGACGCTATGGCGAGGAGAAACGTACGCGACGCCGGCGCACAGAGGCCGTTCGTCGGATGGTCCGGCGCGACCAGGGCAAGGCTGCGACGACGAGGATGTCTGGGGGGTTGGGTAGCTAACCGAGAGTTGCTTGACGTGGTCAGATCGGCCTGGGGCGCAGGGAGACGACGATGACGCAGACGGACCGGAGCTCGGGTTTCACGTCGGAGCGCGTCGGTGTTCAGCGGCCTGGGGCTCCTCCTCCTCGCTGCTGTGTACAGAGGAGACGTCGGGGATCTCCTGTTCTTCCTCGACGACCACAACACCACGCCCGCCTCCTCGTACTGCAGGTGGACGCCGAAACCGACGGTGGCCGGCGATGGTTAGCTGGCGGCGATGGAGAAGAGAGGGGAGCGGGCAGGGCGCCTCGGCCAGATCTGGAGATGCAGGAGGACCGTGAGGTGGTGGTAAAGCAGAGGGGGAGAGGGGGTGCCGTGGGGAGATGGGGTAGATGGGAAAAGGTGGCCTCGGTGCCACCTTTCTCTCCTCCCCTCCTCACGTGCTTGGGTCGGCCAGGACAGGTGCATGGGGGCTTACAGGTGGGACCAGAGGGCGAGGCCAAGGAGGCAGGGTCAGGCTCGGGCTAGGGGGCCACAAGGCAGGGAGAGAAGAGAGGGAGAGATGGTAGGCTCGGGTTGGGTGGTGGTAGCCTCGGGCTAGGGTTGGCATTAGGGTTGGGGTAGCTAGGTGGGGCCAGGGAGAGAGGGTGGCCAGGTGGGGCCAGCTAGGTAGAGAGAAGAGAGAGAGGCCGAGAGAGAGGGGTGGTAGCTTAGGGTTTTGGTTTAGATGGGGGTGTGGGTTTAGATTAGGATGGGGTGGAGGGGTATGGTGATGATGGGGTAGGTGATTAGAGGGAACTTAGATAGAGGATTAGAGAAAGAGGGGTGAGAGCTAGGGTTTTAGAAGCATGCATGCTCCAAACCTAGATCAAGCAAGATCATGAGGAAAAGAGAGAGAGAGAGGGATGTGGTTTTATAAAAGATCCACTCAAAATTCAAATAAAAACCAAATGCTAGAAAAAGGTGGCACTTGCATGGCCCATGCAAAATATTTATTGCCATGTTGATTCTTGTGAAAACAATAATATTAAACATGGCATTGTTCATTTGCATTTCCAAAAGTGGAATAAAGCCAAGCAAAAGAAATGAAAGGATGCCCCATGTGGAGTAGTTGGAGATGGCCATGTTTGAAATAAAAATGGTACATGCTAGTGTGTATGTTCCACTAGATGATTACTAGTCCCAAAAATATTCCCACATGAGCATAAATCCATGATAATCCATATGGAAGCTAGGGAAAAAGGGTTCCACTCACAAGGCATGCAAAGGTGGCCATGTGGCTCTCATATATCCATAATGTGAAAACAACATGGTGCATGTATGGGAGCATGTGGAAAAGAATTGGATCCATCCCAACCCACATGAGCTAGAGGTAAAACCCAATAAAGTGCAAAGCTCATATTTAGTTGGATGGTGGAATATAAGGTGGTGAAAAGAAAGGGTGGTGGAGTTAACTAAAAGATATGCCCCCAACTCAACTTGGGCATTTAAACAATATATCAACAACCAAATACAATATCAAGAGGCAAATACAATTAATAATGCATATGAGATAAGAACCAAAAGGAGAAAGGTTTTATATGATGCTCAAATGCAAGGTGGCATGATGACATGAGCATGATATAATGATGATGCAACAATTTTATATATGAAGTAGCATTTATATAGACTAGGCTAGTAGCATTGCAATTGTTAGACAATTGGGATGCTACATCCTCCACCACGACGGAGCTCTGCCGCCATGCCACCACCATAGCCGCCTCCAATCAGATCTACACCATCACCATCACACAAGAGGATAAGGGAGTAGGATCTTGAAGGCCTCCACAGCGATCTACATCATCATATTCATCAACAACGTCTCTATCACAAATCCCATTTGGTTACTTATTGTAATTCTAGATTGAATCTTGGATTTGCACTTGTCTTCAATTGTATCATCATACTTCATCCATATTCTACATGATGTTTCTTGTCTTCATGTGTGAGTAGTTTCCTTTGTTCTTGGGGAGATGGAGAAACCCTAGTATAAGATCGAATTTAGATAAAGATTATTATGTGATATTGTTCATTATGTGTCTGTGTTAGATTTCCTTCATCTTGATGTTGGGTGAAGCGCGCCACTCAATATTTGCCTCACTGAGGACTATATGGGGGGAACTACTTGTCGGTAGACGGAGGGATGATAGCACTTACGATGACTATAAAGCTATTGTCATTCCTTACGTATCAACTTGGGAACCGAGGAGAACTCACAGAACATTGTCCATGACATGGGATACATCCTACAGGGTAAAGTCTCTTAATAGTGCAGTAATTCGATTGATGTCAATTGTTGTATGTTGTGGTTATGACGGATGATGTGTGTAGTGGTTGCTGCCTATTCGTCCATATATGGAGCTCCTCCCACACAGATCATAAATGGTCTTATTAATATTTTTGATCACTCTTTCTAATTATTAGTGGTGGATCCACTACTCCCTAAGAACTCTTTCCATCATCTTGCAAACTTTCGTAATCATACTTGAATGCTCTTGTTTACTTACAACTTTAGTTTACTTATTGTTCTCTTATTTGAAAAACCAAAAATATCTTTTACACAAAACTCGCATTTTATCTTGTTACTTAGAACGTTATTTAGCATTACTATTTCAGTATTTAGTTTAAAGAGTTATTAGACTTTAGTCTCCTGCTCCCTATGGGATCGATATCTTTATTTAAAAACTAGCTACAAATGATATGTGCACTTGCAGTCATCAGGTGGCGATGGTGGAGGTGGCGGTAGTGGGTTATCCTTCTTGCTGCTCCCTCCATGCGAGTTGTCACCCTAGTCGCGGTTGCTTGTCGGACATGGGGCTTCCTTGCGAGATCTGCTCCTGTATCCGTCATTGCCGCTGCGCTCTCCGTCTAGCCGACGTAGTTCTCCCTAGTCGCGTATAACGATGTCGACCTAAGGGTGCCTAATGGGTGGCATGCTTGTACAGTGGCACGACTATGGGTCATCACGATGTGGGGACTACGGGGGTGGCGGAAAGTGACGGGGTGAGCCTTGTCTCCATTGCTAGAGGATATTGGGATAGCAACGTTCATGTTGCACGCATCCCACCGCCTTCGTTCCATGGAGCCTATGTGGGATCCTTCATCGCAAGGAGATCTTGGTCTACGGCTGTTGTTCATGCTGGACTGGCAAAGCTCTAGGTTGGACTCTAGCCTCTGCGAGGTGGCCTTCTCCTGTTGTTTGCAAGCCTTGGCGACAAGGTCATAGACCTGATCCACCGCTTCAGGTGGTCTATCCTGTTCAAGTAACTTCTTGGCAATGAAAATATTGAGGGCGGTGGTTTGCATGACTTGCTTCCCAGCTGAATCGATGTAGGGGTAGATTTTGTCGGTTTGGATGGAGCCCACCCCAAGATGCTTCAAACACCGGGACCACCGACGACATGAGATGGATCTTTCTTTGCCTTGTGCTTCAGGAGCATCTTCTTGTATTGAGCCTCCATTTCTTGCACCGCCTTGATCGAATGATGTGCCTTGGCAAAATCCTTGTCCAGCCGCGTGACCTGCTCTACGATGCACTTAGACTCCAAAAGGATTTCCTAGCGCTTCTCGTCAAGCTGTGTAACGTTCTGGATGTGGGCGACCGTTAGCGGTTCGATAAGGATCTCGCCATATATCACTTGTCGGCTGGAGTGACTAGGGGGTTGCCAACTAATGATGTGGATGGCGGAGGCGGTAGGTTTGTTTGGTTTGCAGCACTAGGCCCGGTGGTGAGTTCCTTCGGCTGCTGCGGGGGAATAGATGGAGGGGGCATGGCCTTAACCAGACCCGGAGGATCGGCGACTTTTTTACCGTTGGCCACCACAGCTCCGACATTAGCCACTACTAGTGGAGCTTTTCTGGCTCCCTAGTTCTACTGATCTTCTTCCATCATGTTCCCGATGGCCACCAGTACCTGGCGGGAATTGACGGCTTTCTTTGCGCGCTCCTTCCTTCTTGAACTCCTTTTCGATCTCCCTCATGGTAGCATTGTATTCCTCGGAGTTAGGCTCCGAACTGCCGCCATCCATGCTGATGTCGGCGTAAAGTGCATCGAGCACTGAGTCGGAGTTAGCATCAGTATTTTTGATGGTAGATTTGGAGGCGGAGGCTGCGTTGTAGGTAGTCTTGGCTTTTTTAACTACGGCGGTGATTTTGGCCTCAGCTTCCTCATTGGCTTCATGGAAACTTTTAACAGTTGCAATCATCTCGTTGAGTGTATGTAAGCCGGTGGCCTGTTGCCTCCTAAGCGTATGCCAGAGAAGGGTTCCAGGTGTAAGCCCCTCCATGAAATGGTACAATAGTTCATCAGCACGGTCTCCTTCCAAAGTTTCCCTCACCCTTATCCAGCTGTCGAGGTACCCACGTGGGGATTCCCCCATCCTCTTTACATAGTAAGCCAGATCAAAGATGGTGATGACAACGACAAAGTGTGAACTCCGCTTATAACACTCGGGGAAGCCAAGTAGATCTGCGGGGTCCTTCCGCCATTATATCCTGCACAGGGGCGATATGGGTGGGCCTTGATTTTTCCTGATATGAGCTGGAAAACTCCGAAGAGAGATCGGAGCCCGATCCTTCCGTGAACGTGTCCTTGCTGGAGGCAGTTTATGTGGGCCTTGATGTGTTTCCGACTTCCTTGGAGCTTGGTCCCGAGTTAGTTTTTCTGATGAAGAGATGGATGTCCCGGTTGGAACAATGGAGCATCGAGTGGGGTTCAATTCACAAGGATCTAGAACACATTTGGAGGGATGATCGGAACGTTGCCGGAGAAGATAATGCACCCAATAGCCATAGTGTCTCCGATTCCCGTGAAGAGATTGGACCTCGCACGTTGTAGAGCTCAAAGCGCCTCTTACCCCCATGGTGAGCACCAACTGTCGTAGTATCGCCAATGAGTACACCCTGGTGGGGGTCCTCATAGAGCATGTTTAGAGAGGTGGAGAATGGCGGTGATTTGACGGGTACAAGGTAACACATCTTACCCAGGTTCAAATCCCACAACAGTGGCAGAACTCTACTCCTGCTATAAATCACTATAATGGCAATACGCTGAGTTACAGAGATTGGTTCGCTATGCGAGGTGATATGAATCGTGTCCTAAAGTCTCCCACAGGTCTGGCTTATAAAGGCGCCATAACCTAGGGTTACAGGGAAAGGACCTTACTGGACATGTTACATAGTCCTACACTAATACTAACTAGTCTTTTCTATTTTATACTCCAAGGCTCCGGGTTGGTTGGTAACTGCACCCTAGCCTTCCTTATTCCGGCATGGTTCTCCCTTCTGGATTCGTCTAACTAGGCTGCACAGCAGGCCATGAGCCGTGCTACCAACTATGGGCCACATAGGTTATCCGGTGATACCCATTTAGCATATCCCCAAAAGCAAGCTAGCTGCACATCCGTGATTGCACCCACGTCTCGTACCATGACTACCTCCGAGTCCTCGCTCTAACAAAGCAGCAGAAGCAGCAAATCCTTCCAGAGAAACCACCGTGAACATGTACTTCGCTAATTCGAAGCCATGAGGAATATTCTAGAGGGGGAGAGAAATCATTCACGAGGAGGTGTGAGTGTAAGAGGAGAGGAGTTCTCCTTTTATAGGGGGCGCAGTCCCCTCCCATGGCCAGTGGACAAAGGAGGTGCCTCCACCTCTCCCTCATTCATGTGTGTGGAAGCTCCACTCACCCAAATTTATATCCACTCACGTGTCCACTCACATGCATTAATTTCCCACCAAAATTAATGTATCTCTCATTTAATAAAACTATTTTACTTATTTTATCCATAATTTTGTTAATTACTTTAATTAACAAACATCTGCATAAAACCCCTTACAATTCTTTGATATCACATTTGAAAGCATTTTCAGAAATTTGACCCGAAACAATTCCGGTGTCCATCAAAATAATTCCAGCATTTCAAAACCATTCTCTAGTATTATATTTGCTCCATTTGGTGTCGGTATACCTTAAGTGTTTCAGCCTACGATTTGCGAATGATGTAGACATGATTGAGACCCCTCTCCGATCAATAATCACCAAATGGGCATGGAGATTCGTACTAACTCCTACATATTCAACGATGACTCTAGTGATCGTGAAAACCTTTAACATTATAACTAAATCCCTTTGTCTCTCGATATATTACATGTTCGAGATTCGATCATTGGTATCCCCATACCTAGTTTGATCTTGTTACCAACAAGTACTCTTTTCTTTTTTCCGTGATATAAAATTCTTAGTGATCTTATCACTTGGTTGTAAGCTATGTCATTGTGATATCCCCGAGAGGTCCCTGAGTATATCTCTGCGTCATCAGGATGGACAAATCCCACTCTTGATCCATGATCCTCAACATAACACTTTTATATTACTCAAACCCACCTTTATAGTCACCATGTTATGGTGTGACGTTTGTTGTAATCAAAGTACTCTTCCGGTGTAGGAAATTAACATGATCTCATGGTCTAAGGATTAGGGTTACTTCATATGATGTTATAACAATGTAAACATAATGACTTTGATCGTATTACTATACTTTTGGTGAATGTTCATTACATCATTCCACCAATGTTTTGACCTCATTATTAACAAAATCCAATGTCCATGATCAGGAAACCTTGATCATCTTGTTAATCAACGAGCTAGTTTATATGAGAGGCATAATTATGAACTCTATATATTTGTTGTATGAAACACACATGTATTAATGTTTCCAATTAACACAATGATAGCATGCAAAATAAACATCTATCATATACTTGGAATAAGATAATAACCACTTTATTATGCCTCTCAGGCATATTCCCTTCAGCAATTCCTCTTCTAGTGGCCATCCACCTTGCAACATAAGCAAGTGGATATGGCTAAACTAGACGACTTAGTCCTTGAGGCAGTGCTCTGGATCGAGTCATGAGCCTTTCCTCCTAACTTGGCATTCTTTTTTCAGTCCAAGAACTCTTCTTAAACTTAGCCTTATTGTGCACCATCAACACTTTACTGGCATGTTTCTTGAGATAAGCCTCTGCATGCTTGAACATCCCATGTAATTTAGTGAGCTTCTTATCCATACCATGCATGTGGTAGTTCAATATGAACAAACCATATGTAATAGGAAGAGAGTTTGGAATTATGTTTGTAGAAAAATCTTCGCTAATAGGGTAGCCCGGCCTTTCGAGATACTACACGTAACCAATCGTCTTGATCACATGCGGACTTAGTGCATCGCCATCCTTAAGCTTACAACTCAGCAAAACTTGAGAGAATTGATATCTCTCACTTTACATGAGCCTGGAACATACTTTTGAGGCTATCAATCATTTCGTAGGCCTCAACATTCTCGAACTGCTACTGCAAGTCTGATTCCACGTGAGCAATCCTAACACAAATAATTTCCGTGGACTCATCCCAAGACCTACGGTAATCATTGGTCGCAGCAACAATCGCATTCTCATTCGTCTCATTTGGAAGTGGATTATCTAGAACATGGTCCTTGTTTTCTTGTTTGAGAACAATTCTCAGAGTGCAAAACCATTTGGTGAAATTTGTTCCATTAAGCTTATCTTTCTCTAGGATCGTTCTCAACACAAAACTAGACACTTGAGGGAGACTACTACTAGGTGCCATTGATCTACAACAAAAAATATGCAAAAACACTTAAGACATATGTATCCATAAAAGAGAAAGCATATTAAACATGTTAATACTTATGCTCCCACTAGAACCAACACCCCTCCAATGGTTACTAAGTGATTGAGGATCCTAAATAAGCAAGCCGACTAGTGAGTTTTAGCATCACTTCTAGCCGTCAAGTGATCTAGGTAGACAACTCCTTGTCAATCGCATCTCATGTGACTCATGTTGGTCGAGTGGCATCACATTCCCTGGCTACCGACTGACCTCTCCCCGAGTCCCACAACCGTTGTGATAGACCCATCTAGCTTACCAAGTGCTTCTGATGTAAGATCCGACTCGAACCCACCTAGTCAGAAGGAATTGGTAGCACCTCAATTTTATGAGCCCACTACCACGAATGTCCAACTTGTGATGGTGCAGCGCCTACGGGGAAACAGACTAGACATTCTTTGAGGAATTAAATTATACCAACTATCTAATAGAGGTAAAACCAGAGACATAACAATAAGACAAAATAAAGCAATTATAATGTGAAATGGTATGGCTCTCTTCATGGTGATCTCCATCTCCACGAAACATGTAAGTCGACTCGTGCCATCTTACCCCATGACACCGACTTTTACATCTACTTGCATGCCATCCGGGTTCTCCAAATAGTTACACTAGATAGTAAAGTAAATTACATAGAGAATTTGACACGCGGGTCGACAATAAAATAATATCACCTATGCTATAGCCGGCTGACAAAACCATCATACGCATATCACATATGGATTACACACATCACATCCACATAAGCTATGCCATTCACCAAATCATCCTACAAAAACAAGTTATGCATACATACAATATCTACCGGCGTTTTGAAAATCACAACGACATCTAAGGCACTACGACAGGGAGAAGCCAGTGGTCCTAAATCTGATATGTACTCTGATTCGATCAAACTCTTTTGATCTTCGATCACTCCATCTGAATTTACATGTCACATATGTGACCTCAACAGTATGATCACGACCTCAACAATATGATCACGTAAACCCGATAGTCCAGTAGGGGTATATCTACCCTGATGGTGGAAACTGACCAGTAGGGGTATGTCATTCCACGACCTGAACAGTATGATCACGGAAACCCGATAATCCATTCCACGATTATGATTGATCCAATCAACCTTGTACAAAACCAATATAACTCATAGATTTACCACCAAAACAGTAATTAGATCTAACCTAAACCTACCTCATATCACATATGCGAGATCCCGAGCCCAAAACTAGAAGCTATTGCTTTGATACCACTATTGGGTCACGCAGAGATAAACAAAATAATTCCCTATACGATACTCCCAAGATTTAGTCGAGGTAGAAGGCCACGAAGATTACCACTAGACGTGTGGGTGTGGATTACTGATGAAGTGCGTCAGTTGATGCAGCGCAATCCATATGCAATATATCCAATCCCACGATCATCGAAGTGGTAAACTTACAGAACGTGTGCTGGTATCCACACATACGAAGAGGAGCTCCGATGGTGGACTGCTAGGCCTGGTATGGAGGCTAGACTGAATGAGGCTAGGGTTTCCAACACATGGATGTGTCTAACAATGTCCTTTGGGCAACCTGCGCCCCACAATATATAGGAAGTGGAGGTGGCTAGAAAACACTTATGGCCTATTGAAAGGGAATAGTACATCGCTTAGAGGGGGTGAATAGGCGTTTTAAAATTATTACGGTTTAGGCTCTAATAAATGTGGAATAAAACTTAACATTTAATATATCAAGCCAAAACCTATATCCACTAGGTTCAACTAAGTGCATCAAGAACCTATGCTAAGCAAGACAAGCAACAAGGTGAAAGCAAGATATGATACTTCAAGCATGATGGCTATCACAATGTAAATTGCATAAGTAAAGGGCTCGGTTGAGAGATAACCAATCGACGCGGAGATGATGATTTATTTCCCGAAGTTCACTTCCAAAGAAGCTACGTCTCCGTTGGAAAGGTGCGCAGCACAATGTACTTCGAACGCCACAAGGGGCTCACCTCGAGGTGTGGTGGCTCGATGCTCACTGAACGCCACACAAGGCCTCACCCAAGATGCAAAGTAACACAACTCATCGACGCCATAAAAAGCTCACCCTATTCTCCCGTGAGCTCACAACAAAGGCCTATTCTCATTCCACTATGGGAGACTTGAGGGAGGTCACCAAACCCGTACAAGGCTTGGGGCAATCTTCACAACTCAACTGGAGGGATCCCAAGAAATGCCACAAAGGATCCACAATGCCACAAAAGGCCAACAAGCTTGGGAAATCTCCACAACTCAATTGGAGCCCCCAAGGACACACCACAACTCGACACAACTATCTAGGGTTCTAAGAACCCAAGAGAAACAAGCCCAAGATCTTGAACTCACCGAATCTCCGAGGAGAACTAAAACCTATGCACCAAATGCAAGAAGCAAGTCGTTCTCTCTCAAATTCCACCAAAGCTACAAAATCTATTGGGGGAATAAGAGAGGAAGAATACGAGAGGAGAATACAAAACTCTCCAAGATCTAGATCCCAAGGATTCCTTCACATAAAGGGATTTGGTTTGGTGGGGGTTGTAGATCTAGATTTCCTCTCTCAAATCCCTCGAAAAGATGCAGGAATCATAGGAGGGGAAGGGGAGAGGGTAGGATCTTCAAGGTCAACAATGGAGGAGAGAGAGAAAGACAAAACCAAGAAAAGCAAGTTACCCCACGAAGGGGAAGGCAAGCTCCTTTTAAAGGGCTCCCCAATCTGTCTGTTACGCACATTTTCATGCACGGCTGATAGTACCGGTACTATCGATGGCACCCAGCCAATGGTCCAAAACCAACAATGCGAACGAACACAAAAATGATCCTGGCCGATACTACTACCGTCCACCGGAACTTCCGGCAGGGACGGTACTACCGCCAGAAATACCGATCCAAGATCCATCAAATAACACACACTAAGACAGAGAGGGTACTAAAATGAAATCGGGATTACCAAAATTTGGGCCGGAATTAACACCGGTACTACCGGCAGCAAATGCCCTAGCAGTACTACCGGTGGACGGCCGGAACTTCCGGTCAGGCAAAAACTCCAGAAACCAAAACTACCACAACTTTTGCATCCGAACTCCAAATGAGATGAAACCAATTTTGTTAGAAAGATAACGACGTGTAGAATCCAAAAAGGGAGAAAATACCATGAATATATATGTGAGATACCTCCAAAGGTGTGGAGACGGAAAACCCGCAAGACCAAAAACGCAATAAGATATGCAAGGGAAATCCGTTTTTGACGAACTAGAGCTTGATATGAAGATAACCACAAGCTCTAGATCCTCACAAGGACGAGAAACAAACAACAACCAATAAATATGATGCTATGTACTCAAAGGTTTGAGCTCTCTCTGAAAGATATGAACAAGTCACCCACTCGAGAGCCCCTCTTGATAGTACGGCTATCTATCCTAAACCTGGTCTCCCAACACTACATGAGAACGGTAAAATAGAAAACCTATCAAGATCATACCTTTGCCTTGAGCATCCCACTTGAGCTTGATGTAGACGATCTTGTCACCTTCAAGATGAAAAACCTTTCTTGATCGCTCTTGCTTGATGAAGACTTGCGAATAGGTCCCCCATACTCCATGGGGAAACCTCTTCTTTGAACTTGCCGTCATCACTCCATGAACACCAAGGATGGCAAGTTTCAAGTATGGGATCTTCTAGAGATGGCGCACCTTGAGCTTGCACTTCATTTCTTATGATGTCTTGAAGATGACCATAAGGAACTCCATCTTCTTCTTCTTCAAGACATACTTGATCTTCCTCTTCTTGTTTCTCCAACAAGATTCCAATAGGCACAAAGCCCTTGGTCATTTCTTCTTCTTTTTCAACCTTGAGACCAACACATGGTCCAAGCGATGCCAATGGACAAACCTACAAGTGACACTCAATTTACACATTAGTCTATAGAGATTGTCATTAATTACCAAAACCACACATGGGGGCATACATGCCCTTTAACCTATCCACTAATGTCCTATATAGGTCATCTCAAATCAAGACCATATCTCAAGCCTTATCACAAGACCTCATCTCAAGACCTGGTCCAGGACCTTTTCTAACTGGTAGACCTAGTCTGCGTGTGGTTAAGGTCTAAACTGACCAAGACCTTCTCCTTATCTTAAGTGTGTGACCCTGTAGGCACATGGCGACTTGAACACGATTGGAGTCTAACTCACAATCGATCAATCAATAGAGGCTCCTAGTAGAACATGCTGACTCACAAGTACCGAAGAGTCATGACGGCATACCTTCCAATGTGACTAAGGTCTTACTCCCTTCTGCCTCACTATATACCTTGTCGAGCTATCGAGAATTATCTTCATCCCTTATATATCTCAACTCTCTTCTCGATCCATGATATGTGATTCATCTGACTAACTCGTAGTCAGTTGCCTCGGTTAACACTTAACCAAGTCGCGCATGGCCATGCTTCCGAATCATATCACATGAGAGGGCCCAAAGAATATCTCTCTAGTTGGAGGGGCAAAATCCCATCTTGGTTATCCACATCACGCAGGTTGATTCTCTGCCGACCCAGACTCTGCCTACTTAACTCCCCTATTACAAAACAACATTTGACAAAACCTAAGTCAGTTGATCAACAACTAGGATTGTGCAACAACCTCATCTATAAGGATTAAATTGATTGATACATACAAATGATGACTTGTTCGTTGTATCTCAATATGGGTCAGTCCAACTCGCTAAACTCTTTAGTTGAGTCTGTGTAAGTTGACATAGCATCACCATGCCCATGACAGGTGGAACATAGTCATTAGCTGACTTTCACATTAGTCTAAGCTGTGTACAACACAACCTCAATGACCAAAGACATATAGTATGAACAACATGAATATATAGTTCCACAACCGAGTCATAGATTCAACGATACATATCAGATGTTCATACTAGGACAACTTAATAAATTTATGAATACCTCGGGAATGACATCATACATGATTTCCTCTAGGGCTTATTCCCAACAAACAACTCATAGAGAAGGTTCCTATACTAGTGTATACAAGCATAAGAGTTTGTTTGATTGTCCAAACCCCGCATACTTGTGTATGACAATCTGTGGTTAATCATGATGGATGTATCGAATCTTGTGTTTTAAGGAAAAACATAGATAGAACCAATTCATACCGTAACCATATTGCATATTATTATACAAATCCTATTTAGGAGATTTGCGAGTGCATTCATAATCACTAACAATGTTGTCTGTAGCTATTAACTTGCTCAGACTTCGAGGAGAATGAAGAAGCGGAAGGTTTTGTTGATGACTATGTGAACTACAACATTCTCCTAGTCAGTGGCCTATAGGGTTAAGGCATGATTTGGGCCCAATGCTCTCTTGAAGTTCCACTTTTGATGATTGATGTTAGCACGACGAGGCTTATATAAGTTATAGTCATAACAACATTGTTATAAGACTTTTATTTGGTGTGGCATAGATGTATTCTTTGATACCTTGTAGATTATGCGCCACAACACTGATGGGATTCGTTGCATGGAAAACAAAAAATTCCTACAGTTGCAACCACCAAGATCATATCTAGGAGATATATGTAACGGTTTCAAATGGACTCACCCTTGAAGACCGTAACGCGGGATAACGTTCCCGCAAACAAACTTGTCTATTGTAGAGTGTACACGGCTGTCCTCAAGGACGCGATGACAGTACCACATGTGCAGCACCTTCGTAATCGGTCACACATATGGTGTGCCGACGACTTCCGTCCCTGGCTCCAGTGCGGCAGCAGAAGTAGGGGATTCTTGGGAAATCTGCCAACACTACGACATAGTGGTGATGGTTGTGGAGAAGATCTTGAGTAGGTCCTCACCTAAGCACCTCGCTCGTGGCAATGGAAAATCCTAGAAGGGGAGGAAGATGCCAACCAAAGGGCATATGAGAGGAGAGGTGAGTGTGTGTGGAAGAGTAAGGAGGAGGGGACCCTTTTATAGGTGAAGGGGCAGCCCAAGGGGTCATGGCGCACAGCCATGGTGCTGCCGCCACCTCTCCCCCAATTATGTGGACGGACTCTCCTCTCAAAAAATTCACACTCCACTTTCTTCCATTTATTCTCCACTCAAAAATCAAGAGTCACTTCATTAAAACCACTTTTAATTCACTTGATTTAATGTCAGTCATTTAATGAACACTTCATTTAATAAGTACTTCATTTAATGAACACATGTTGGGGGGATGACCCTAGGTAGGTTCAAGTTAAGGTATAAGTACTTTCACAATGTATCGTATCCTAGCATGTTGTCATATGCATAATAAATAATTAAGAGACAACCTCTACAATGGGATGTCTATTAAGAGTTGTTTCTATATTTAACTAGTTGAATACCCGTGCATTGCTACGGTATCTTTCTAATTTCTTTATTTATCCATTGTCATTGTTTCACTTCTTAGAGGTGTCGATTTTGGAGAAACTTTATGTATTTCGGGTGTTGTCTTTGACGGTAGTTTGTGGGCTGCTTCTGTGAGTAGTTGATCATAGTAGTGAGATTTTTTTTCCTTTTTTCATCTTTTTATTTTTTAGGCTATGTGTATCGTGGATATCTTTTGTGGTATTTTGTTGGTGTAGAGGTGGATGTAATTGGTATATCCGTGATATTAATATATTCTCTTGACTAAAAAATATAAACATAATGTATACATAAATTACATGTACACGTGAGTTTTCATTCCTTTCAACAACATTGCAACCGGTTCTTTTCCAATGTCAACACCATTCATCTCCGTCCAGTCCATGGTATGTAAAAGTGGAACATACATCAAAATAAACTTTAAAAAAATCAAATCCAACACGTATAGAAATATGTGATAATTCTAGGTTTTTGTTCTGTAATCCTCGATGAGTCTTTGGTCCCTTCCAACAGCATTGGTCGGGATCTATCTTGGTTGAGTTTTTCAGAATATCCACATAGCTCTATTATGGTGTATGAAATCTATACCTAATGAAAAAAATGATCGCATGGAATATGCACAGAAAAAAACAATAAATTGGTAGCTCAAATATATTTGAATGCACCATGCACGACTTGTGTGGTGTCCACTCAACCTAATATCGTGATTAATCATTTACATGGTTGGTTTTACCAAAAAGTAAAAATATATGGAGCATATACAAAGAGATAATAAAAACAAGGTTATGTTACAAGATTTTAAGCGTTTTATTCCATCTTGATATTATACTAAAAAGGCACAATTATTTTTTCAAACTAAAGTATATGATCCCTTCAAGTTTGTAAAACCAGACAAATCACCCTCTAGGCTCTTCTAAGTTGTTTCTATAGGTGTTATATTGTCTACTACGCGGGAGAGATTTATGGCTGTGTTCGGTTCATGGAACCAAGTGGAATGGAACAGAACCATTCCGCACCTAGAGACAATTCTTGTGTTCGGTTATGGAATGGAACCGAGTGGTTCCTCGGAATAGAATATTCCTCTATATGCAGAATGCACCCATTCCACCGAATCGGTAGAATGAGGTGGAACAGCTGTTAATTACAATGCACTTCAATAATCCAGCTAAAAAATAATTATCCATTGTTAATTATGATTTTGAGATTAAAAAGGCCATCTGCCACTGTTAATTACGATTTTGAGACGTTCTGTTCTACTCTCCAAATTACCTCAACCGAACAAAAAATGATGTCAATTACGATTTTGAGATTAAAAAGGCCATTAGGCGCTGTTAATTATGATTTTGAGATTAAAAAGTTATTTGACAGTGTTAATCACGATACTGAGACAAAAGATTAATTTTAACCTCGTTCCGTTCTGCTCTCCAATTCCCCTAACCGAACAAAAAACGAAACCATTCCGTTCCTCCTTTTTATCCAAACCGAACACAAGGATGGAGCTGACTCATTCCAGTGTTATGGAACCATGGTATTCTATTCCACTTTGTTCTGGAACCGAACACACCCTAAAAGATCCTCCTCAACATTGTGACCTTGTGTAGTACCGCTGCAGAGCCCGCTACTGCTCCAAACTTTCTGCAGCTATTCAGTCACCGTTGATGGAGGCAGCACACGAGGCTGGCCGGTCCTGAGATTTCGAGAGACGAAACTAAGATTTTAAGCCCCTTAAAATAAATAAATTAATAAATAAAGTAATTAATCAAATATATTTACCGTCAACACCGAAATTGCATTAGAAAGCAATACATGTATGAAACATTTTAAACATATCTTGTTCAAATTTCTTTAACATCTCTAGATGTAAAGTCACTTGTCGATGGTATATCAAGATCAACATTACGACAGATTATGTTAACTTAGGATGGAATCGTGTCAATGCGCTGGCAAGTGGGCACCGGTGGCTCGGCCTCTCACCGTACATTTTATATGCTTGCCGAACCGAATAAAAATGAAATGCCATGAATTCCTCCGTTTGGACGTCTTGATGTGTTCTTAAAATAAGCCGAGCGTTATCATATTTACTCACTACATTATAATTCCTTATCTAACCGAACGGGGAAGTGCATCGACTGGGACTGGGAAGTGCATCGACTGGCTGCTGCACTTTTTGGTCTTTTGGATCGATCTTGCATTGTTTTCATATCTAACCGAACGGAAATTTAAAGCTCAAGCTAATAATCATGTAACGCTCTATGCACCGTATCATGGAATCATACCACGGAAGAAGGTCCCAATCTGCTCTCCAATGGCGCCGCCAATCCCCATCCCTGCATATACCATAGCTAGATGCCCCCCTTGGCATTGGGGGCTCGGAGCGCCCGCCCCTGGACCCTCCTCAGGGCCGTCCCTGCAGGTCATGGTCGGGGCCGCGGGGTGCCATGCCGCTCTGAGCTGCGAAGCACATTGATGGAGAAGAAGGACACCATGGGGAGGCGCTCTTTCCGGCGTGCAGGTGTGATAGCGGCGTGGATGTTGACATCGCAGGACGCGCACCTCGTTTCGTCACAAGGCTTGCATGTGATGGCGGCGTCCGCATGCTCGCTGACCTTGCAGAGCGTGGCCATCTCGACAGAGCACGCACGCCCCAGTACGTCACGCACGCTGCCCAATTCTTCAATACCAGCACTGACCCACCCGCATGAATTCCCTTGTTCCTCACAACCGATGCCGACCCCATCCTTGGGGGATGCGGCTTGCCCGCCGCGGGTATGCGTGGAGACCATCGCAAGCTTCGGCTGTTATGTCGCTCAGCCTTGTACGTTTCCGGCAGAAAAAATATATCTAAAATACACGTACTATACGATTCTAGTACTACCGTATCCGTGGGAGGCATAGCGCTTGAGAGGCGACGAGAAGACGGGAAACCGGTGATCTCACACGGATACTCGTGACTTCATGCGTCCAATGACAGGTCGCCGGAGAGATCGAATCGGACACACGACCTCCACCCTGCCATTGAACGACAACAACCACTTGCCGGAATGCCTCCGGTCCTCCTCCGCTGTATCGAAGTCGTAGCCGCGTAGATGTAGAGGGCCGCCGCTCGGACGCGATGAAGATGGTGGTGACGCCGCTGCCGTCGACGGCCGCAGAAGACGATATCTTATCTTGGTCCTTCTCCACCGATACTCAGCCTCTAACAAGGTCGTAGAAAGGGTGAAGGTCTCGATCCCCACATAGATGCTGGAGTTTGGCATGGTCACGATGGACTTGGTGTATAGCTGGAATGGTCTCAGGCCGGTGTCGGTGTTCCCGCCGTGACCGACCGACCTTCTGATCCCCGTTTCTTCTCGATCTTCTTGGCGTTTGTTTCCGATGGCAATGCTTATTCAACTGCTTCTTGTGCTGCTGTGGCTGATCCGCTGATGGGTAGAAGAGGTGCTTAGGGGGGATCCCTGCTTAGAGAGGTCAGGTGGCACGGAGAGAAGACAAGATGCGGCTGACGTACTCGCGCACCACCAGATAAAGCAACCGACGGCGAGTTAAGAGGAATGAGAAGATCACTGGGCGATGTTACATCATATTGCCTGTATTTCCGATTCTTTCTTCGCCGGGACATACGAGCGGGAGCAAAAAATTGCGGAAGCCCACGATAGACACCACCTACCCCGGATGCACAGATGGGCACGAGCGCGACCAGAGGAGTGCTTTGGCCAAGACCCACATAATTTTGCGTGCCGCTGTTGCCGCTGCTGGTTTTGTAGCATTGGGTGGGATTTGAACGCTTGGTAGAAACAAAGATCCCCTTATTGCTGTGTCCTAATCATGATGTAGGTTGAGTAAAAATTGGACAAGAGAAAAGTTTGTGCCATGAAATAAGGAGATAATAGGTGTGGTGGCATATTCCTAGTAATTATATTGAAGTGTGACACCATGTGACACCACCACTTTACTTTTAATAGTAAAGATGAATTAGGTGACATGTAGGAATGGCATTGGGCTAGTGATTATTTTTGCCTATGGTTTTCTACAAGGGCTGTATCTTAGCTAAGATACAACACTAATCTCGTTCTTCATTAACTAAAATGCCACATAGGCAAAATGGCTATGATATCACGCTAAGATACTACCATTGTCAAAGGCCTAAGGATAGACTCCACCGAGGTATAAATCAGCTAAGGCATAAGTTGGCCGAGGTATAGTAGGGTCGGCCGAGTTACGGCCGAATTTCCCAGAGCCGGACTGGCCCGGCAAGACCTGGCCAACATATATCATATGTCAGCAGGGCACCTAGGTTACTTTGTGTGTGCGGGTACTGTCCAGGCCGAGTCACCTGAACAGGACCGAGTCAGGGGTTGGCGTGCTTAGGAAGGAGTGAGCTAGCCCCAAGGTCAGCACTTTTCTCTCTCTCCCGGGACTCCTAGGAGACAAGTGCTATAGACAAGGACCCCTGGAGAGGGGACAGAGCAGAGGTACACGGACGTGACTATGTCTGACCATTGGGTGTCAGACAACATGGACTTTGGGCACTTACCGTGCAGAACCTGGCGACTAAGGAAAGAAGGGCGCCGAACTAATATTTTGGGACAAGCATCTCTAGGGAATATCTGGGCCACATATGCCCAAGTTGTAACCTGGCCACCCCTTTATAAGGTGAGCCAGGGCCTTCAAGGAGAGGGTCGGTCCATTAGAGCTACGCATAAACTCTAGAGGGAGAAGAGAGCAGAGGAACTTCATCTTCTTCCTCTCATCGATACAGCTCAAGGAGCATTTGTACTAGTCCAGAGATCATAATATAAGATCTAGAGAAGGAGTAGAGATTTTATCTCCATAGGAGATCCTCGAACCTGCATATATCGTTTGTTGTGTGTGTGTGTGTTCTTTGTGTGCGGATTAATCGCACTATCCCTCCTCGGATACCACTAGTGTCCATAGGCCCCATATTTAGCCTACCCATGGCATATGTCGTGACAACACCATGATAGTTGGCGCCCACCATGGGGCCAGCAGTGGTGCTAGCTGGTGTGTTCATCCGGACCGGAAACTTGATTGCGTCGAGGGAGCGCACCGTCTCTGGCTTGGTTTAGCGATTTGGCTCGCTAGACTTTGTCAGCGACAACATGGGCAACTTCGGCAAACACCATCTCCCGTGCAATGCCAAGTTCGTCAGCTTCGGCGCACACAAGGTCTACATCATGGTCGACGCCGCTTGCGCGTTTCCACAGTGAGTCATCGTGGCGGCTGATACGTTGCAAATGTATCTATAATTTTTGATGTTCCATGCTTGGTTTATATCCACTTTCTTAAGTTTTGCCCACACTTTGGAGTACTTTTTATACACTTTCTTGGACTAACCTATTAACAAGATGCCACACTACCAGCTGCCTGTTTTCTATTGTTTTTGGTTCCAAGAAAGTTAGAAAATAAATATTCTCAGAATTGGAGGGGACAACAGCCCAAGTCAATATTTTACCGAGGGGGATACGGAGCCAGAATACGACACAAAGAGGGGCCAGGGGCCGCCCACACCACCTGGCCGCGTGACCAGGCCTGGCCAGCGCCAGGGGGTGGTGCGGCCGCCTAGGGCACCCCCTCGGCCTCCCATTTCGCCTATAAGATGCCTCCGATACAGAAACCCTAAGTACTCGATCTAAAAATCCACGAAAGAGTCTATAGCCGCCGTCATCTCCATCCCTATATCCGGAGGGATCTGAAGCTCTTCCCGGCACCCTGCCGGAGGGGAGAATTCACCCTAGAGGCCTGATGTCTATGCACTTCTATTCTTGTAGACAGTTGTTGGGCCTCCATGTGTAGAGGTTTGTAGAACAGCAGCAAGTTTCCCTTAAGTGGATCACCCAAGGTTTATTGAACTCAGGGAGGAAGTGGTCAAAGGTATCCCTCTGAAGCAACCCTGCAATCAAGATACAAGAAGTCTCTTGTGTCCCCAACACACCCAATACACTTGTCAGGTGTATAGGTGCACTAGTTCGGCGAAGAGATAGTGAAATACAAGTGGTATGGATATAAGACAACGGTGCTAGAAAATAGCTTGATGGCGTGGAAGAGACTAAAGGCAAACTGAAATAAATATGGCAACAAGCAAACATGTAACAGATATAGTTGCAAACGGTGTTTCAATGCTTAGAAACAAGGCCTAGGGATCATACTTTCACTAGTGAACACTCTCATATAAATATATTATCTTCATGATACTACTCTCCGGTTGGACACTCTAATCCAAGGTAGGGCTATAACAGCTCAACTCAAAGTAAGCCTTTCCCATCTAGATAACCCAACATTGTCACCTTGAGCACTAGATGGTTCCAACAAACACCACAATTTCATAAAGACATCCAACTCCAAATATAACTCATAACAAGTATTTATAATCTCTAGCCTAAGTGCCACCATGGTGTGCACACTATCACTTTCACACACATGGGGAGAGCAGAGATCTACTAAAGCACTTGAGTAGCAAAGTAGATCTACTTGATTACAAAGCTCATGATCACAATATGATCATGCATATATAGAGAGATGAACACATAGCTACCGGTAGAACCCTTAGCCTCGAGGAAGAACTACTCCCTCCTCATCATGTGAATCAGCAATGGCGATGGTCATGGCGGTGGAGATCGATGGAGATGGCTTCGGGGGCACTTCCCCGTCCCGGCAGGGTGCAAGAACAGACACTTTCTGTCCCCTGAATCTCCCCTTCGGTGGCGGCGGCGCTGCGGAACTTTTCGTGGCTGGAGGCTGTTCGATTTAGGGTTTTTGCATCGAGGGCTTCTTATAGGCGAAGGGGCAAGGTCGGTGGCTGGCCAGGGGGCCCACACCATGCCCTGGCGCGACCTGGGCCTTCTCGCGCCAAGGGGTGGTGTGGCCACCCTGTGGCCCCTCTTCGTCTCGTCTTATGGCTCCGTGAGTCTTCCGGTAAAATATCGAATTTGGCTTTTGTCCGGTCCAATTCCGAGAATATTGATTTTCTGACTTTCCTGGAACCAAAAATAGCAGAAAACAGGCAACTGGCACTGTGGCATATTGTTAATAGGTTAGTCCAAGAAAGTGTATAAAAATACTCCAAAGTGTAGACAACACATAAGAAAGTAAATATAAAACAAGCATGGAACATCAAAAATTATAGAAACGTTAGCAACGTATCAACATCCCCAAGCTTAACTCCTTCTAGTCCTCATGTAGGTAAGTGATAAAAACAAAGAATAATTTTTAAGGTGACATGCACCATCATAAACTTGATCAAAGTATTTGTAAAACATTGATAGCTGGGATCATAGTACTTCACCATAGCATGAAATATAAAGTTCTAACAATAAGACATAGCAACTATGTTGTAACATGAAAAGGCACAAACAAAAGATTCATGAATAACAATGCTTTGCAAGACGGTTGTTTGTTTCACATAAAAAATAGCATAATGGCATTCAGCTTGTCCCTCATGGAGTAGCAAACATAAATGCATAAGACACCTTCAAAGTTTATAAGGGTGACTAGATACAAATAGTTTAAGAACAAGCAATATCAAAGTCATGCATCAATCAACAAGTTTTGGGACAATGCACATTAAACTAAGAATGGCCACTATGCTCTCTCAATAGGTGCATAAAGATAGAAGGTGGAGACTCAATATAAAAGTGGAAGAAAGGCCTTCATAGAAGGAAGCAGGGATTCATGTCTCATAAAGAGCTTCCAAAAATTATGGTACTTATTAGCTTTTAGCTCTCATTGCCCCTATCATAAGCATCTTGAAGTGATTAAGGTTAAAGTGAACAAACTATGGATTATATGCTTGACAAAGTATAAGTTTGAAATCTCATGTCCCTTGAATACGAGGGACGCTCCTCATGCTACTCAAGTTTAGTTACCGATAAGTTGTTGTCATAGTCAGTACATGTGTATCATAGAGAACCGTCAACGGGGTACCCCTTGCCCGATGATACGGAAGAATCCCCATATCAAAATGACAAGGCAAGTAGACAACGAGCATCTCAGCAATCTTCTTATTTACCATGGGAAAATGGTGCTTTTTTCTCTCTTTCCTCTTTTATCATATCTCTTTTTTTCTTTTTCTCAATATCTGACTCTTTTTTTATAAGAAGAATGCTTCATAAGCAGCTCATTATGGTTATGCTATAGGTTTCCACCATGATTAGGCATGGATTAGACCGGCGGCCCTGGCGTTTCTCTAACACACATACATAACTCCATGGACTTACAACCTCCCCTTTCATTTCACACGGATGACATCCATAGACAAAAGAACATGATATCAACTAGGTACAAAGTACAAGTGCAATATTGAAAGCGTTCCCCATGACAGCATGGTTCTGCTAATCCCCAACATATAAGTGCAAGCATATACAACATAGACGACACAATGGTTCAAGCTTATTAAGGGCAAGAAAAGTAAAGTGTGCCATCAAGTTCGTGAGAGCTTTAATCACTAGTTTTCTCATAACAAGTTTAATTCGGAAGGTAGATAAAAACATGAATATACTTGGAATAGAAAATGCTAATAGGTAGGTATGGTGGACTCTTTGGAATAACTTGGTTTTAGGAATTGGATGCATGAGTGGAACTCATACTTGGTTATGAAGGCTAGCAAAAGACTGGGAGAAACCAAGTAAGAGAGCAATAATGGCCATAATCATGCAAAGCGACAAAACATCATTAATTAAAGCATAAAGTGATACTACAAGTCGAAAACTAAAGGATCATAAAGGCTATGGTGACTTGGGATAGTCATAACATGGTGTGAGCATGCGCCAAGTCAACCCAAATAAAGCATCAATGGAGAATACCACAATACTATGCTTTAATATGCTAAAAAAATGCATGATTCTTTAAAGGAACATTAAGCAATCTCAATTGTTTATAACATGTCATGCTACAAAAAAATCACTAAGCATAAATCCAAAACATTATCAAGCATGACATGATAAAGCCTAAGTCATAGTCAAAAACAAGCTCCTTTTATACCACTTAAGCATGAACTTTCCTACTCTTTTCCAACACCAATCGACTTATTTGAAACAACTCAGAAGGATAATAATCAATAAAGATCAGTGAGCTTGTCTCACAAATCCACAAAGAAGAACTAAAAAGTTCTAAGCTGAAAGCACAAGAAAACTAAGGCTAAACACAGTGCTAGCAAAAGAGAACACTCACGGAAGAATAAGAATGAAAACTAGAGTGTTCTAGGCAATGAAAAAGGAGTGTGTCTCTCTCCAAAAGAAGTGTGTTGGGATCCAACCAACTTATTTAAGCAAACCAAACAAAATAAAACAAAAAAACAAAGACGCTCCAAGAAAAACACAATTTTGCATGAAACAATAAAAATGATGTGTTTGGAAGAAACCTGAGATTTTTATTGATGAAGAAGGGGATGCCTTGGGCATCCCCAAGCTTGGACGCTTGTACTTCTTGGATATTTCTTGGGGTGACATGCGTGGCATCCCCAAGATTGAGCTTTAGTCTATTCTTCATCTCATTACATTATTCTCTCCATACACCTGAAAATTTTCCATCATACAAAACTTCACACAATCTTTATTAGCAACATTAGTGCACTCAAGATAATAAGTCTTTGTGTTCAGTTTCAACACCAATAAAACTTCCATTAAAACACAAGATACTAAAGCACTTCCCTCAAAAAGCTCAATTCCCCAAAGAGAACTCAAAAAGGAACCAACAAGAAGCAAATGCAAATAATGGCAGAAATCTATCAAAACAGACCAGCAGATAAAAACCAATTTTTTCGAAGACATTCTGTTTCTCAAATCGAAAAGTGTTGAACTAACGAAAGTTAGATAACAACCTGGGGCAGAAGCGCAAAAATTCACGCCTCAGACGTACAGAGATTTTACACGAATTTTTACAGTGAAGCACAAAAATCTGTTTCAGGACAGCAACTTCCCAAGCATTACTTCTCTCTCATTAGAGGTTACTCTTGGCACAAAAAGCAAATAAAAAGGATAAGGAGCGGTTATTACTGAAGTAATAACTTCCAAGGCTCATCTAAAACTTTTGGGTTATCTTCCAATAAGTACTTTTCTTTAACGCCTTTAAGCTAGGCATGAGAATTTCGATGATGCTCACATAAGAAATATGAATTGAAGTAAAAGATAGCATCAAGAAGCAAATATAAAACACTTTTAAGTCTAACCCACTTCCTATGAAAAATAATCTTGTAAAGAAAAAAGTCATGAAAGCACAAAGCAACAAGCATAGGAAAGCAAAACAAGTGCAACTTCAAAAAATTTAACATAAAGAGGGGAAACTTAATACTGTTGAGATACATAAAACCATGTTCCCTCTCTCATAATAAATTTCAGTAGCATCATGAATAAAATTAACAATATAAATATCACATAATACATTCTTATCATGAGCCACATGCATATAATGATTATTACTCTCCACATAAGCATAGTCATTCTTATTAATTGTGGTGGGAGAAAATTCAACAAAATAGCTATCATTATTATTCTCATCACCATAATCATCAAATATAGGAGGCATATTGCAATCATAATTAATTTTCTCCTCAATAGTAGGTGGACTGAAAATATCATATTCATCATTGTAATCATCATATATTGGAGGTTTGGTATCATCGTAAGCAATAGAATACCTATCTTCTAAAGCTGGAGAACTAAAACGGTCATTTTCATAAAAACTAGCTTCCCCAAGCTTAGACTTTTCCATAGCATTAGTAAGAATGGTGTTCAAAGAATTCATACTAATAACATTGATATTAGCACGGAAATAAAGTTCCATAGGTTTTTTAATTTTCTCTTCAAACACTTCATGTCCTAACTCAAGATAAATACTATAAAGCTCTCTAATTTTGTTGTTGTTTTCCATTAAGCCTAACTAGTGAAAATAAAAACAAGAAACAAAAAGATATAATTGCAGGATCTAAAGGAAATAACTTTGAGCACTCACACACTAGCAACCGCACTAGAAGATAGCTTAGTAGCCAGAAGATGTGAGTACCTTTTACCTTACCTCCCCGGCAACAGCGCTAGAAAATAGCTTGATGTCTACGCACTTCTATTCTTGTAGATAGTTGTTGGGCCTCCAAGTGCAGAGGTTTGTAGAACAGCAGCAAGTTTCCCTTAAGTGGATCACCCAAGGTTTATCGAACTCAGGGAGGAAGTGGTCCAAGGTATCCCTCTCAAGCAACCCTGCAATAAAGATACAAGAAGTCTCTTGTGTCCCCAACACACCCAATAGACTTGTCAGGTGTATAGGTGCACTAGTGCGGCAAAGAGATTGTGAAATACAAGTGGTATGGATATAAGACAAAGGTGCTAGAAAATATCTTGATGGCATGGAAGAGACTAAAGGCAAACTGAAATAAAGGTGGCAACAAGCAAACATGTAACAGATCTAGTTGCAAACAGTGTTTCAATGCTTAGAAACAAGGCGTAGGGATCATACTTTCACTATTGAACACTCTCATATAAGTATATTATATTCATGATACTACTCTGAACTACTCTCCGGTTGGACACTCTAATCCATGGTAGGGCTATAACAGCACACCTCAAAGTAAGCCTTTCCCATCTAGATAACCCCACACTGTCACCTTGATCACTAGATGGTTCCAACAAACACCACAGTTCCATAAAGACATCCAACTCCAAATATAACTCATAACAAGTATTTGTAATCTCTAGCCTAAGTGCCACCATGGTGTGCACGCTATCACTTTCACACACATGGGGAGAGCAGAGATCTATTAAAGCACTTGAGTAGCAAGGTAGATCTATAGATTACAAAGCTCATGATCTCATAAGATCACGCATATAGAGAGAGATGAACACATAGCTACCGGTAGAGACCTTAGCCTCGACGAAGAACTACTCCCTCCTCATCATGGGAATCAGCAACGGTGATGGAGATGGTGGTGGAGATCGATGGAAATGGCTCTGGGGGCACTTCCGCGTCCCGGCAGGGTGCCGGAAAGAGACTTCCTGTCCCCCGAATCTCCCCTTCGGTGGCGGCGGTGCTGCAGAACTTTCATGTATTTTGATTGATGATTTAGGGTTTTGGCCTCGGGAGGAATATATAGGCAAAGGAGACAAGGTCGGTGGCCAGCCAGGGGGCCCACACGATGCCCTGGCACGGCCTGGGGGTACCCGCGCCTAGGGGAGGGGGGTCTGGCCACCCTGTGGCCCCTCTCCGACTCTCCTTCTGGCTCCATGAGTCTTCCAGGAAAATAGGAACTTCGGCTTTTGTCCGGTCAAATTCCGAGAATATTGATTTTTTGACTTTCCTAGAACAAAAAACAGCAGAAAACAGGCAACTGGCACTGTGGCTCTTGTTAATAGGTTAGTCCAAGAAATCATATGAAAAGTACTCCAAAGTTGGAACAAAACACAAGAAAGTAGATAAAACCAAGCATGGAACATCAAAAATTATAGATATGTTAGCAACGTATCATCGCTGACATAGATACTGTCCAAGAACTTCCTAAAATACTTCTTCACATGGTATTTCTGTCAAACTGGCAAGCAGAGAAAAGCAAACATAAGTGATATCAATTGGATAAATAAGTAACAACACATTACCAGTGGTAAATTAAATTTCCATAAAGCTTGAAAAGTATGATAATCCAATAGACTACATGCTTTGAATTTGTACTAGTAGGACATCAATGGGGCACAACTTATCAAGCTAGTAATGTTCCCCAAATCCAAAGATTTTATGTTGTAGATAACAAAGATATATGATACCACTGTTATGAACTATATATGCATATAAGCATAGCATGCAGTCAAGTACCTACAGAACATCAAATGCTTTTCCTATCTGATTGTCTCAATGAGTGGAACTATACATACTAGAAACAAGGCATTAGTCCAACTCTAGTAGCAAGCGGTAGATGTTCTGGCATATGTAAGAGAAAAAAATCAACTACCATGGTCACGGAACATGTATAATAATTGGACGTCGGGGACTTAGTTTAGTGACTCCATTAATTCTTTGTGAGTGCTCAAACAAGTTCTATGAACGACAAAATGCAAATAAATAGTACATATTACAACCATGTCTCATATAAAAAGTGGAGGAGAAAAGGGATGAACCAAGGAACTTACATACACCATGGAGCCCGTGCAGAAGAGGAGCAGCAGGGGTGAGGCCAGTAAGATCTGAAGACCTAGCCAGAGGATCTTGTTTCGTCGGACACTCCAAGTCAATGCTACTTGTGCACTCCAAGTTTCCTGCATCTTCTCATTTCACATCCCCATCTGCCTATGCAATTCCCTGTATGCCAAAACACGTAGGCTAGTATCAGAAACTAGCATCAATATAAACACAACTATAGTTTGATGTATGCCAAGCCACATCACATCTTAGGGCAGTCATAGTCTTCTTTGCATGAAAGATCACACCAAATTATACATGTTAGGGTAAATATGTATATGAAACATTCAGGGAACCATAAGAACATGTGTCTAGGCTGTTCAAAATATAGTAGCAAAAATAAGAAGATGCCATATTAAACAAAGGGAAGTGCTACTGCCATTTATAGTTGTATTCATTCAAACCACTAACATGATAAAGTTATTTGTTAGAAGGAAAAGCTCGGAACAATGGTTTGAAGCTACTGTTATGCATCGAATCAACCATAGTAACTTAAGTAAACATATCCTAAGAAGAACACGAAATGCAGCATCAGCACAATAATTCGACAAGAAATAAAGCTCACAATATTCATATATTGACTACATGCTCACAGTCACTTTTATCACAACAAATAGATCAATCTTATATCAACGCTGCTTTCTTTGATTGGAGAAATACCAGAAACAAAATGTACAAGATAAAAAAATAAACAAAATTGAATAGGAATTTACCAGCCAAATGATGTACTGAAAAGTTGAAACAATATTTACAGGTATGCTTGAACAAACCACTCCCCTCTCAGAATCACATGCCTTCTTAATAGCATCCATCCAACCATCATGCCTGATTGAACATAAAAAGGAATCGGTACTTGATCTGAAACCCACCCACATAGCACATCTAGTTCTTGCGATATGAAGAGTTGGTGCAAATTCACAACTAATTGAACTGTACTTATCTGAGCTGAACTATGAAAAATCGAGAGGCTCTATACTTGCTGACGATGCCCACGAGCCTGCCGGCAGCCAGGTGCACCGCCGTGCCGATGTGGCGTTGCTGCTGCTCCGGGTGGCGCACAACCACGGTGGCCTGGCCGCCATCCATGACCACGCGGACCACCCACGCCTCCGTCTGCATCGGCGGCATGCCACCCACGCCCACCCACGTCTCCATCATCCAGCGCCGGCCGCTGCTACTGGTGCCATCCCACGTGGCTAGTCCGTCGAGGTAGGGCGGGAGGTGGGGGAGGGGAGGCGGCAGAGCATCTAGAAGGTGACAATGCCTCCCTTCTCCCAGATTGAGAGAGAGGAGTGGGTCGCGATGTGGAGCAAGGAGAGGCTGGGTCGGGTGGAGAGCGACGCGGTGAGGAGAGGTGGGTCACGATGTGGAGCGAAGGGATTAGAGTTGCGGTGAGGAGCGGCTATCGAGCAAGAGAGAGGAAGGACTGGCGGCGGGGTCTGCAAAGAGGAGCGAGGGGATTAGGGTTTGGGGGTCAATCCCTCTCGACCATGTTGATATCACGAAATTACCCCTGGTCACTTGTGTGCTGAAGTATATGTGAACTCTAGGGCGCTTCTGTCATTTCACGTACAAAGACAGGGGCAATGTCAACACCCGGATTTTTAATCCCAGATGCCCGTTATGCCATACCTCGCAATCCCAGGATTACCATTTTTGCGAGACATAACGGATTGGATATCACAGTACATCATCCATTACAAACCATACATAAGGTTTTACACAAATAAGGATCTCATGATCCAGTCTTTAATACAACAAGCAGCGGAAATAAACGATAGCGTAGTGGTGGGGTCCATCTTCAGGGGCACAGGCAATGCTGACGAAGGTAGATAGTCCTAGTTATCATAGCCGTCCTGCTGACCATCATCTTGATAATCTCCTTCATAGTCTGGCCATGATAATAGCCAGGGACAAAATCCATGAGTACTCTTTAAGTACTCGCAAACTAGTACTAACAAGGGTTATAATTCTAATTTAAAGTGCTGAATTTAAAGAATAACTATCAAGTTAAGTTTGAAACCTAAGACGAGTTCTGAAGCAAGAAAAGATAAAGTAAAGTTCTAGAATCACTTAAGTTGGGAAGCTATTATCATTAACACAACCCTGTTGTGGTCAAGTCAAAGTTCATCATTCATTTCAAGTTATTTAGAAAACATCTGACAACGAAACAGTATGGCCATTCCAACTATCCATAACCGTGGACGCGGCTATTCGAATAGTTTGACAATCTGCAGAGGTGGTACACTTTCACCACAAGATTCGATACATCTGTCAGGGATAACCCTGAATCATCATACTTAGTATGCAGATAATCAAACATAACCTTCCCTTTACACACCCTAGTATAAGCACCTCTCCTATGAGCATGGCCTTCCAACCATGACCATCAGTCATCTTGGGCACTGCATAGGTGGACACCATTGAGAGGTAGCCTCAGCTCAAACCTCTCCCATGAGGGAACTAATACTAATGCATATAAATTTCTAGCTAAGCCTAACCAATTCAGGTAATGTGGTTGTACGATAAATTTGGAATGGTATCGCATCCGAATCCAACCATCAGTTTTATAAAAGGGTTAATGCTCATGCCTCATCATTTTCATCATCATAAACCAATTGTGTTTTTCAACACATGTCAAAACATCTCAATAGAATGACTCATCATTCCAAGGTTTTCATAACTCATTTTCACCAAGTGTTCCCATCTAAAGTGACTCAAGTTTTTGAGCTATTCTAAAATACTAAGTTAAGAGTGTTCACTAAGGTGGAAAGATGGGATCAATCTCATGCCATAGAAGGACATCTAAAATTTTCTAAGTAGGTCAAGTTTTATACTCTTTATGCTACCTTCAAAATTAATTAAAGAACTTTGTGTAAACTAAGGGAGGTAAAACTTGTCAATAAGACTTGGGGTACTAATAGTTAACGGGGTGTGATCAAAGCATGCTTAAGGCATCTTTACTAAACCATCTAGTTTTATTCTAGCTTGCTAACAATAGCTTACTAAAGCATGTTTTGCAAGGTTTAGCTTGCCACTAATAGCTTGCCTTGGTTGGTGTAGTGGTTGAAGTTGTCTTCTTCTTCTTCCTGGTAGAACTCCTCCTCCTCGAAGGCTTGGTCGGTACTAGCGTCTATAAATACGAAGGGAGTAGACAATCACCAAACAATACTTACCTAGGTTAAGTAGCATTCTAAAACACACAATTGATGATCTATTATCATCACAAACATTACAAGTTTTAATTCAATAGTTTTAACCTTTTTATTTTAGAAAAGTAATTTCTACTCATTGAAATATTAACTAAAATTTAATATTCACCACCAAAATATGGGGTCATGTGGACACATGTCCTCACCACATATTCTACCATGTGGGAATGAGATTTAAAGGTTGGATCAATATTACTTTGGTTTAAGTTTATTATTTAATGATTTAAAGTGACTAGAGATGCCTATATAGCATTATCTTGGTACTAGTCCAAAGTCACTGCATGTTTCAAGTTGCAAAAGCTTCTGTCTTCTTAGTTTTATTAGGAAAGATCTATAACTCTAAATGAATTAAATCTAACAGGCTTGGATAGATCATTTTAATACCTTTCAGACAAAATTAGTTTCATGCAATTTGGATTTGTCAAACTCACAGAATTGAATTTTGAAACACTGGACAGAAACTATATTCTAACTAAAAAGAAAAATCCAGATTTGAATCTACGGGCTCGCGCGGGAAAGAAATGGGCTGGCCCAGTGGCGCTACGTGGCGCGGGGCTCAGCTGACAGGAGGGGTCCACTTGTCAGCGACACTTAAAATGCGAAACGGTACGCGCGCTGTGGGCCGTGCGATTAGAGGCTAGATCTACGGCTGAGGGTCGTCGTCGATGACGAACAGGTCGTCGGCGAGCTCGAACCCTAGCGGCTCGGTGGGGGTCTACTGGGGGCGTACCAGGGCTCCAGTGGGGTCGGCGAGGCGGGCAAACGAAGTGGAAGACGACGGCGAGGTGAGGCGTGGTCGCGGCGGAGCATGGGGTGGACGGAATCAACGACACCCTTCTCCTCCCGAGGCGGCCGCTCCGGCTCCAATTCCGACGAGCTGCTGCTCCACTTGCTCCGGCGAGAGGTGGGTGAGGTTCAGAGAGGTGAGGGGAGTGGAATGGTGTGAGTCTTTGGTGCTGGGGAGGGCTCCTTTTATAGGCTCGACGGTGAGACCGAGCGGGATGGGCGGTCGACGGTGGCGACATGGCTACGGCGAGCTAGCGGCATCGCTGGGGATTACGATCGGTGGGCGGTTACCTGGCGGTGCTCTAGGACTTCAATGCGGCCGTAGGGGCGGTGGCATGCGGTCAGGGCGAGGTGGCGCTCTGCGCGGCCGAAGCGGCTGTGTCCACGACGAGCGGTGGCTGTGGGGCTTTGGGCGGCGAACGGGGGTGTCTGGGGTGTTCTCCAGGTCGAGGCGGAGCGGTAGGCGCGGGCTGGTGCCAAGGGGCGGCCGGTGTGAGCGGGGACAGTGCGCGCTCTGTGGGCGGCGTCGGCATGGTCGACAGGCTCGGGGCGCGGCGGTTCCTGGTCATTCTGGTCGCTGTCCTTGGGCTGGGAGTGGTTGGGCGGTGGAGGTAGACCACGGGCTATCTCCAGGGCAGGGTGGATGGCGCTGGCGGCGGCTGTGGCGTGCTGTCGCCGGTGGGGTGCCCAAATGGGGGCTCGGCCTTAATGGCCATGACCATTTGGTCGTGGCATAGTGCGTGGCTGGGCTAGAGAGGGGTTAGGGGGGGTAGTGGAGAGATTTTGGTGGCAAGTTGGGGAACAAGTTTGGCCAGAACACTATTTAAGATAGTGAAATTTGTTTAGTTCGAAATCTGCCTGCCAAGTGTTTGATGAAATGGCCGCAAGAGAAAAAGTTTTGAATTTTGATTTCAAAATTTTTGAGTGATCTCCACTAGTGATAGGTAGTCTCTGGTTGCAAGGGTTTTGAAAATGGTGCTCAATTAGATGGTTTTTGAAATAGGGGTGATCTATGCATATGCATTAGATTCAATTTTAAACTGTCATTTAAAATAGTTTACAGAATGTTTTTAGTAGATCAAAAGGTGGGCCTTGGTACCTCATTATGTGTACTAGCAAGGGGTGAAAAGATCAAGAATTGTTTCTGTCAAGAAATTAGTACTAGGAATAGCCAAAGTAGGCATGAGAGTTAAATTTGTCAAAATGACCATTCCTTCATTTTAATTATTTTGATTTGATTTTCTTTAGGAAAAGTTTGGGAATGATTTAGATGATGTTTAAATCACCTAAGAAACATTTTACAAGCATTGGATCAATCAATCATGGCAACTCAAACAACTCCTATTTTAAATGCACACATATATGAATGCTTTCATTTTAAATTTGGAAAAGTTTTTGTTAACCCCATTTTTGGATGATTTGATCATGATAAGCTTGGATTAAAGTTTTGGGATGTTACAAACCTTCCCCCCTTAAACAAAATCTCGCCCCGATATTTACACGGAATACTAGGAACTAAAAAGATCTGGAAACTCTGTTCTAATGTAATCCTCGTGCTCCCAAGTAGCTTCCTCCTCTATATGGTTGCTCCACTGAATCTTGAGAAACTTGATACTCCTTGTCCTGGTGGTTCTATAGGCTTCTTCTAAGATATGGATGGGTACTTCCCGATAGGTCAGGCCATTGTTGATTTCCACAGCTCTGTGATCGATGTTCTTGAAAACTTCAGTCTTCTCAGGCACTTCCAAGCATTTGCGAAGTAATGAGATATGGAACACATTGTGGATGGCTAACATCTCTTCAGGCAGTTCCAGTTTATACGATACTTCTCCTCGGCGGTTCAGAATCTTGAAAGGTCCGATATATCTGGAGCTAACTTTCCCTTCAGACTAAAGCATTGAGTTCCCTTCAATGGTGAAACCTTGAGATATACGAAATCTCTGACATTGAAAGTCAGGTCTCTCCTTCTCTTGTCAGCATAACTCTTCTGTCTGGATTGGGCGGTCTTGAGGTGCTCACAAACTTTGTGAACTTTCTCTTCTGCTTCTCGGAGAATGTCGGGTCCAAAGATCTGACTCTCTCCTACTTGCGACCAATTCAAAGGGGTACGACACTTTCTTCCATATAGGAATTCAAAGGGTGCCATATGCAAACTAGCTTGATAACTGTTGTTATATGAGAATTCTGCGAAAGGCAGGCAGTCTTCCCATTTTGACCCGTATTCCAACACACAAGCTCTAAGCATATCCTCCAAGATCTGGTTGACTCTCTCAGTCTGTCCATCTATTTGCGGGTGATACACGGTGCTGAAGTCAACTTGGTTCCTAATCCTTCCTAAACTTTCTGCCAAAATCTTGAAGTAAACTGGGTTCCTCTATCTGATACGATGGTCTTGGGGGTTCCATGCAGACTAACAATTCTAGTAATGTATAGCTCTGCTAGTTTTGCACTCTGGTAGGTGGTCTTGACAGGTATGAAGTGGGCTGCCTTGGATAGTCTATCAACTATGACCCAGATTGAGTCATTCCCCCTACTAGAAGTAGGTACACCGGTGATGAAGTCCATTCCGACGGAATCCCATTTCCATTCCGGAATCTGCAATGGTTGCAATAGTCCTGCAGGTCTCTGATGCTCTGCTTTGACTCTTTGACAGATGTCACATTTGGCGATGTAGCTTCCGATCTCTCTCTTCATCTTGTGCCACCAAAATTGCTCTTTTAAATCTTGATACATCTTTGTTCCTCCGGGGTGGATAGAATAAAGAGTATCATGACCTTCCTTCATGATAATTTCCTTCAGCTCCGAATCTGCTGGCACACAGATACGTCCCTTGTACCACAGTACACCTTCTTCGTCTTCGGTGAATCCAGGTACTTTGCCTGTACCAATACGACATTTGATTCCGTCGATACTTTCATTCCCCTTCTGGGCTTCCTTGATTTGGCTAATCAAAGTGGGTTAAAGTTCAATGCTATCTAGGAATCCTTTGCTAACTAACTCAGTCCTGAACTGCTCCAACTCCTCATACAAACTTGGTTGCTTCTCTTTGATCATGGTGTTCAGCCTACACGGCAATCTGCTAAGAGCATCCGCTACCACATTGGCTTTGCCGGGGTGATAGTGAATGTCAAGGTCATAATCCTTGATTAAGTCTATCCATCTTCTTTGCCTCATATTCAACTCCTTCTGGGTGAAGATATACTTCAATCTCTTATGATCTGAGTAAATCTCACAGTGATTACCCATCAAATAATGACGCCATGTCTTCAATGCTAGAACCACGGCTGCTAGCTCAAGATCATGGGTCGGATAGTTCTGCTCATGCTGCTTCAGTTGTCGAGACAGATACGCGATGACTTTGCCTTCTTGCATCAATACACATCCTAGAGCAATCTTGGATGCATCACAATACAAATCAAACGGCTTCTTGATGTCTGGCATGATCAAAATTGGGGCTGATATCAATCTCTTCTTCAGCTCCTGAAAACTGGCTTCACACTTGTCTATCCATTCAAACTTCTTGTCCTTCTTCAACAATTGGGTCATTGGTCGGGCTATGCTCGAGAATCCTTCTACGAACTAGCGGTAATATCCCGCTAATCCGTGAAATGAACGAACTTGGGTTTGATTGGTTGGGGCTTCCCATTCTTCGACATCTTTGATCTTGGCGGGATCAACAGAGACTCCTCCGGCAGACATAATATGTCCTAGGAATCCTACTTCTTTCAGCCAAAACTCACACTTGCTGAACTTGGCATATAACTGCTGCTCTCTCGGGGTTTCTAGGATGATTCTCAGATGTTGCTCATGCTCTTCTTCTGACTTGGAGTAGATAAGGATGTCGTCGATAAACACAACTACAAACTTATCTAGGAAATTCATAAAGATCTTATTCATGAGATTCATGAAATAAGCAGGGGCATTGGTTAATCCAAAAGACATAACCGTATAGTCGTATAAACCATAGCGAGTAGTAAAGGTGGTCTTCGGAATATCCGTTGCACGAATCTTATGTTGGTGATAACCAGTCCTAAGATCAATCTTTGAGAATACCTGAGCTCCAATCAACTGACCAAATAGATCCTCTATCTTTGTCAAGGGGTACTTGTTCTTGATGGTGACATCATTCAACTTTTTGTAGTATGTACACAGACGGTTGCCTCCATCTTTCTTGTCGACGAATAACACTAGTGATCTCCATGGCGATGCACTTGGTTTAATCAACCCTATTGCTAACATGGCATCCAACTGCTTCTTCAGTTCTACTAACTCTGAGGGGTTCATGGTATAGGGTCTCTGGGTTATAGGTCCGGTTCCGGGGATTAGTTCGATAATGAACTCTATATCCCTATCTGGGGGCATACCTGGCAATTCATCTGGGAATACGTTGGGGTATTCACAGACTACTCTGACTTGGTCAATGGTAGGCACGGCTACATTCTTGTTGCATTTGAATTGACGGGGTAAGGTTTCGGAGATATGCTCTACTGTTACTCCAGAACTACTGGTCATGGTGATGGATTTCTTAGCACAGTCTATCAGTCCTTTATGCCTTGACATCCAGTCCATACCTAGTACTACTTCCAAACCTTTGGTTCCAAGTACAATTTGGTTGGCATAAAAATCTATCCCATGTATTCTGATAGGTACAGCTTTGCAAATTTTTCTAGCTTTTGTGGTTGAACCGGGGATTTGAACTATCATGACATGCTTCAGGTTGGTTGGGCGAATCTTACTAGTGCATACAAATTCTTCGGTGACAAATGAATGCGATGCTCCAGAATCAAACAATACTCTTGCTAAAACTGAGTTGACAGAAAACATACCCAGCACTACATCTGGTACTTCTTGGGCTTCTTCTGCGTTCATGTGGAAGAGACGACCGTTGCGGTTGTGCGGGTTTCCTGGGGCAAATCTCCTTCCTGGTTGAACACGACGCTGCTGCTGAGCTGGGGCATTCACAGGGGGCATTGGCGACAGTCTTCTTGGGACACTCATTGGAGTAGTGACCCTTCACTCCACACTCGAAACAAGTGATCTGGGACTTGTCCTTGACTGCGACAGGTACAACATTGCTGCCAGTTCTGGGGGCAGTGTTATTGTTGTTGCTCTTGGGAGGGGCACGGTTGAAGTTGTTGGCTTTGCCAGGGTGATGATTGTTTCCTCCGGACTTCACATTTCCTCCGCTACGGTTGGGGTAGCTTGGGCGAGAATTTGGGGGTCGGTTGTTCCTTGGTGCATATCCTGGTGAGGGGTTAGGACGGTACTTCTGGTGACTACTGGATCCAGACTGCTGCATCATACGATGCATGCGGTTGTCGTTTGCCTGGTTAATCTTCCCTTCCATCTGAATGGCAGAGTCGACTAGCTCTTCGAGATCCTGGAAATGGATGTTGACGAGGACAGTCTGCATCTCATCATGTAGTCCGTTTAAGAATCTCTCTTTCTTCTTGGCCTCCGTGTTAATCTCATCCGGTGCATATCTGGCAAGTGACAAGAATTTGTCACCGTACTCTACTACAGTCAATCTTCCTTGCTTCAGTTCACGGAATTCATCTCTCATCCTGTTGACAAGACCTTGCGGCACGTGGGTGCGGCTGAACTTGACCTTTAATGCTTCCCAGGTCATCACCTGGCCATGGTTCATGTTGCGGATGCTATTCCACCAAGCTCTTGCATCTCCCGCTAGATAGTGGGTGGCGAAGAGAACTTTCTCATTCTCCTCAAATCCTGCAACTTCGAGGTTATTTTCCATGGTCTGTAACCAGTCATCAGCATCTAATGGGTTTTCAGATTGGTTGAAGATTGGGGGATTGGTGTTCTGAAAATTTTTGAGTTTAGATCCATGGTGATCCTGATTTCCACGTCCTTGGTTGTTGAGAGCCATTTGGGCGATCTGCTGCAATGTTGCTAAGTTGGCTTGACGCTCGGCCCTGCTTGCTTCACGGTCTGCGATGAGATTCTGCAAGATTTGTATCATTGGGTCCTGCGATGAGCTGTGCCCTCCTTGGTTTCCACGAGTCATCTGAAGATTGAGATAGATATAGGGGTAAGAGGGAAATTCTAAGGTTCATGGTTTTGGGTTTTCAAAGCTAAAACTTGGAGTTAGACTCGGGTTTTTCAACTAACTTTACTTTCATTCATGCAAGCAAGCACACGATACAACACACACCACAACAATCAAAGGGGAAAATAGATGGTTTTAAGAACCATTCTGCCAGCTACGATACAATGAGATGATACATCTCATGCTACGACAGTGCTCTAGTGCATCTACTCATCGTCGATGAAGTTGGAGTCTTCATCATCAGTGTAGAAGTCCACAACATCCTCTTCTAGAAAGTCATCATCGTTGCTGAGGTAAGAATCCATATCTCCCTGGATGTCTTCACCCTCATCATCTTCTTCTTTGGCGGCAAGCTGAGCTTCCTGCTCCTTGATGGTCTTCTCGAGGTCGGCCACCTTCTTGCGAAGACGGGCGATGATGCGATCCTTCTTTGCATGCTGGCGACAAAGAGACTGACGATCTTGGACGAGCAGTGCGAAAGTCTGGGCCTTCTGGTCGGCAATGGCACGGTTCTGGTTTGCTAACTCTCTGGCATTGTCCAGTTCCTGCTGTCGGTCATGAAGCAAGAAGTCAAGGTTCTCCACTTGACGCCTCAATTCTGGGTGACTTGGCATCTCCATCGGCATTCCCATGAAGTCACGTCTTACATAGTAGGAAAAACGGGTTCCTTGAATCTGGTTAACGCTGAGGGCACATAGACGTGCGAGAGCTTCATGCATTGCCTTGGCTAATCCATCTAGCCAGTTGTTCTCTCTCACAGAGAACTGAATTCTCCCGGAAGTTGGTGCTTCAATGCTTCCTCGAAGATCTGCGATGACTAGCCATTGTAGGTCTCCTCCTGGGGGTCCTGGAAGTTGAGCTCCAAGAAACTCCGGATGAGGGCGTCCCAGTAACTCCGACAGTGAACCAGACCCCTCTCGAAGATCAGCTGACCTCCGTTTCCCAACTGGTAAAACTTGCTAAACTGAGTCTCCATCTACAAGAATTTAGGATGAGGAAATTAGTGATGTGATCAAGGATGTCAAATTTTAAGTAGTAATGTAAGAATTTTGAGGAACATGTATTTTTGAGAAAGAATGAGTTCACAAGGGTAAGAGGGGAAGTAGTTTTTCATAAATACTCACTTTGGTTTTGAAGCTAAGTTTTGGGTTTGGACGTCCATTCTAACTAGGGTCTCCTATGGTCAGGATGGCTCTGATACCAACTTGTCAACACCCGGATTTTTAATCCCAGATGCCCGTTATGCCATACCTCGCAATCCCAGGATTACCATTTTTGCGAGACATAACGGATTGGATATCATAGGACATCATCCATTACAAACCACATAAGGTTTTACACAAATAAGGATCTCATGATCCAGTCTTTAACACAACAAGCAGCGGAAATAAACGATAGCGTAGCGGTGGGGTCCATCTTCAGGGGCACAGGCAATGCTGACGAAGGTAGATAGTCCTAGTTATCATAGCCGTCCTGCTGACCATCATCTTGATAATCTCCTTCATAGTCTGGCCATGATAATAGCCAGGGACAAAATCCATGAGTACTCTTTAAGTACTCGCAAACTAGTACTAACAAGGGTTATAATTCTAATTTAAAGTGCTGAATTTAAAGAATAACTATCAAGTTAAGTTTGAAACCTAAGACGAGTTCTGAAGCAAGAAAAGATAAAGTAAAGTTCTAGAATCACTTAAGTTGGGAAGCTATTATCATTAACACAACCCTGTTGTGGTCAAGTCAAAGTTCATCATTCATTTCAAGTTATTTAGAAAACATCTGACAACGAAACAGTATGGCCAGTCCAACTGTCCATAACCGCGGACGCGGCTATTCGAATAGTTTGACACTCTGCAGAGGTGGTACACTTTCACCACAAGATTCGATACATCTGTCAGGGATAACCCTGAATCATCATACTTAGTATGCAGATAATCAAACATAACCTTCCCTTTACACACCCTAGTATAAGCACCTCTCCTATGAGCATGGCCTCCCAACCATGACCATCAGTCATCTTGGGCACTGCATAGGTGGACAACATTGAGAGGTAGCCTCAGCTCAAACCTCTCCCGTGAGGGAACTAATACTAATGCATATAAATTTCCAGCTAAGCCTTACCCAATTCAGGTAATGTGGTTGTACGATAAATTTGGAATGGTATCGCATTCGAATCCAACCATCAGTTTTATAAAAGGGTTAATGCTCATGCCTCATCATTTTCATCATCATAAACCAATTGTGTTTTTCAACACATGTCAAAACATCTCAATAGAATGACTCATCATTCCAAGGTTTTCGTAACTCATTTTCACCAAGTGTTCCCATCTAAAGTGACTCAAGTTTTTGAGCTATTCTAAAATACTAAGTTAAGAGTGTTCACTAAGGTGGAAAGATGGGATCAATCTCATGCCATAGAAGGACATCTAAAAGTTTCTAAGTAGGTCAAGTTTTATACTCTTTATGCTACCTTCAAAATTAATTAAAGAACTTTGTGTAAACTAAGGGAGGTAAAACTTGTCAATAAGACTTGGGGTACTAATAGTTAATGGGGTGTGATCAAAGCATGCTTAAGGCATCTTTACTAAACCATCTAGTTTTATTCTAGCTTGCTAACAATAGCTTACTAAAGCATGTTTTGCAAGGGTTAGCTTGCCACTAATAGCTTGCCTTGGTTGGTGTAGTGGTTGCAGTTGTCTTCTTCTTCTTCTTCCTGGTAGAACTCCTCCTCCTCGAAGGCTTGGTCGGTACTAGCGTCTATAAATACAAAGGGAGTAGACAATCACCAAACAATACTTACCTAGGTTAAGTAGCATTCTAAAACACACAATTGATGATCTATTATCATCACAAACATTACAAGTTTTAATTCAATAGTTTTAACCTTTTTATTTTAGAAAAGTAATTTCTACTCATTGAAATATTAACTAAAATTTAATATTCACCACCAAAATATGGGGTCATGTGGACACATATCCTCACCACATATTCTACCATGTGGGAATGAGATTTAAAGGTTGGATCAATATTACTTTGGTCTAAGTTTATTATTTAATGATTTAAAGTGACTAGAGATACCTATATAGCATTATCTTGGTACTAGTCCAAAGTCACTGCATGTAAACCCTAATATTATTACATATTTGGATAGATATGAGGAAATGTGATTTTTGAGAGTTGGAAACAACTCAAAAGCTAACTTGGTTGATTTTATAAAAATGTTTCAAGTTGCAAAAGCTTCTGTCTTCTTATTTTTATTAGGAGAGATCTACAACTCTAAATGAATTAAATCCAACAGGCTTGGATAGATCATTTTAATACCTTTCAGACAAAACTAGTTTCATGCAATTTGGATTTGTCAAACTCAAAGAATTGAATTTTGAAACACTGGACAAAAACTATATTCTAACTAAAAAGAAAAATCCAGATTTGAATCTACGGGCTCGCGCGGGAAAGAAATGGGCCGGCCCAATGGCGCTACGTGGCGCGGGGCTCAGCTGACAGGAGGGGTCCACTTGTCAGCGGCACTTAAAATGCGAAACGGTACGCGCGTTGTGGGCCGTGCGATTAGAGGCTAGATCTACGGCTGAGGGTCGTCGTCGATGACGAACAGGTCGTCGGCGAGCTCGAACCCTAGCGGCTCGGTGGGGGTCTACTGGGGGCGTACCAGGGCTCTAGTGGGGTCGGCGAGGCGGGCAAACAAAGTGGAAGATGACGGCGAGGTGAGGCGTGGTCGCGGCGGAGCTTGGGGTGGCCGGAATCAACGGCACCCTTCTCCTCCCGAGGCGGGGGCTCCGGCTCCAATTCCGGCGAGCTGCTGCTCCACTTGCTCCGGCGAGAGGTGGGTGAGGTTCAGAGAGGTGAGGGGAGTGGAATGGTGTGAGTCTTTGGTGCTGGGAAGGGCTCCTTTTATAGGCTCGACGGTGAGACCGAGCGGGATGGGCGGTCGACGGTGGCGACGTGGCTACGGAGAGCTAGCGGCATGGCTGGGGATTGCGATCGGTGGGCGGTTCCCTGGCGGTGCTCTAGGACTTCAATGCGGCCGTAGGGGCGGTGGCATGCGGTCGGGGCGAGGTGGCGCTCTGCGCGGCCGAAGCGGCTGTGTCCACGGCAAGCTGTGGCTGTGGGGCTTTGGGCGGCGAACGGGGGTGTCTAGGGTGTTCTCCAGGTCGAGGCGGAGCGGTAGGCGCGGGCTGGTGCCAAGGGGCGGTCGGGGACAGTGCGCTCTCTGCGGGCGGCGTCGGCATGGTCGACAGGCTCGGGGCGCGGCGGTTCCTGGTCGTTCTGGTCGCTGTCCTTGGGCTGGGACTGGTTGGGCGGTGGAGGTAGACCACGGGCTGTCTCCAGGGCACGGTGGATGGCGCTGGCGGCGGCTGTGGCGTGCTGTCGCCTGTGGGGTGCCCAAATGGGGGCTCGGCCTTAATGGCCATGACATTTGGTCGTGGCACAGTGGGTGGCTGGGCTAGAGAGGGGTTAGGGGGAGTAGTGGAGAGATTTTGGTGGCAAGTTGGGGAACAAGTTTGGCCAGAACACTATTTAAAATAGTGAAATTTGTTTAGTTTGAAATCTGCCTGCCAAGTGTTTGATGAAATGGCCGCAAGACAAAAAATTTTGAATTTTGAGTTCAAATTTTTTGAGTGATCTCCACTAGTGATAGGTAGTCTCTGGTTGCAAGGGTTTTGAAAATGGTGCTCAATTAGATGGTTTTTGAAATAGGGGTGATCTATGCATATGTATTAGATTCAATTTTAAACTGTCATTTAAAATAGTTTACAGAATGTTTTTAGTAGATCAAAAGGTGGGCCTTGGTACCTCATTATGTGTACTAGCAAGGGGTGCAAAGATCAAGAATTGTTTCTGTTAAGAAATGAGTACTAGGAATAGCCAAAGTAGGCATGAGAGTTAAATTTGTCAAAATGACCATTCCTTCATTTTAATTCTTTTTGATTTAATTTTCTTTAGGAAAAGTTTGGGAATGATGTAGATGATGTTTAAATCACCTAAGAAACATTTTAAAAGCATTGGATTAATCAATCATGGAAATTCAAACAACTCCTATTTTAAATGCACATATATATGAATGCTTTCATTTTAAATTTGGAAAAGTTTTTGTTAACCCCATTTTTGGATGATTTGATCATGATAAGCTTGGATTAAAGTTTTGGGATGTAACAGGCAAGGAGGCGTGGGATAACATTTCGGGTGTTGGATGGAGGGCATGTATACGGCTGGGATCACCTTCTGTGGGGTAATCTGTGGTACTCTGATTCTCTATTCTGATTGGCTGACACTTATTTTCTATTTTCGAGCGCTAAAAATGGGGCGTTTTTGTGAAGCAATCATCAAAGAACTAATTCAAAATGCTACCACCCCATTTTTCAAAAATACTAGACCACCTTAAATGGATAATCTCCCAACCGGGAGATCTTAAACCTTTCCTTCCACTCATGGTGAAAAAGACAAATTTCTGCCGAATCAACAGGAAGTAGGTCAGATTTGAACTACGGGTACATGATCTAATACTCGTGACTTTTTGGAAAAATCATTTTTAGGTTCACAGTGTGATGTTTCTTCAGAGATCCACCGAAAGTTTAGCGAGGCTTGGCCCCGGGGTAAGAACCTTCGTGCTCGTCATTTTGACCATAGTTTGAAACGGGCGTAAAAAATCAAAAATGGTCCGAACAAAGTAAAACCTTCGCGTGGTGTCATATTATGTGACATAGTTGTAAGAAAAAATACCAAAATTGGTATATTGACTGCATCTTGAAAAAACCTTCATAGAAATGACCTATCATGTTCGAGGTTTCATGGCTTTTGGGCCAAACGACCAATGTTATGTCCCGAATCACGGCATAGTTTGTGATAATATGGCCATATTGTGCACTCATATGTATCATGGGATGGGGAACGATGCAGCAGGAGGAAGTTTTCATTTTCGTCGCACAAAAAAACCATTTTCCATTTTCCGAGCGCAAAAAACGGGTCGTTTTGTGAAGCAACCACCAAATGAAAGTTTCAAAATGGTACCATACAATTTTTCAAAAAATAATAGGCCTCCTACATGGACAAATGTCCCAATCGGGATATCTCAAACCTTTCCGTCCACCTCTGGCGAAAAAGATAAATTCCTACCGAATCGATAGGAAGTGGGTCCGATTTGAACTATATGTACATGACCTGATACCCATTATTTTTGAAAAAATGAGTTTTAGACTCACATTATCATATTTCTTTAGAGATCCAATGCAAGTTTAGCGATGCTCAGCCTCGAGCTAAGAACCTTCTTGCACGCCATTTTGACCATAGTTTAAAACGGGCATAAAAATTTTAAAAACGGTCCGATCAATGCAAATCCTTCGTGTGGTGTCTTATTATGTGACATAGTTGCAAGTAAAAATACCAAACTTGATAAATTGAGTATGTCTCAAAAAAACCTTCACAAAATGACCTATCATGTTCGAGGTTTCATGGTTTTCGTGTCAAATGACCATTGTTATGGCGAGAATCAGGGTATAGTGTGTGATAATGTGCCTGTATTATGTATGCATGTGCATCATGGAATGAAGAACAATGTTACAGGAGAAAGTTTTCTATTTCGTCGCACGGAAAATCTATTTTCCATTTTCCGAGCGCAAAATGGGGGTTTTTATGAAGCAACCACCAAAATGCTCATTCACAATGCTACCACCGCATTTTAAAAAAATACTAGACCACCTTACATGGATAATGTCCCAACCGGGAGATCTGAAACCTTTCCGTCCACCCCTGATGAAAAAGAATGTGATAATGTTCCTGTATTCTTACCGAACCGGTAGAAAGTGGGTCCGGTTTAAACTACAGGTACATGACCTAATACTTATGGTTTTTTCAAAAAATCATTTTTAGAATCACAATATGATGTTTCTTCAGACATCCACCAAAAGTTTTGCAAGGCCCAGCCCCTAGCTAAGAACCTTCACTCCCGCTGTTTTGACCATAGTTTGAAACGGGCATAAAATATTCAAAAATGGTCCGAACAATGTAAATCCTTCATGTGGCGTCATGTTATGTGACATAGTTGCAAGGAAAAATAACAAACTTGGTAAATTGAGTATGTCTCAAAAAACCTTCACAAAATGACCTATCATATTCGAGGTTTCATGGCTTTCAGGTCAAATGACCAATGTTATGGCTAGAATCAGGGCATAGTTTATGATAATATGCCTGTATTGTGCATGCATGTGCATCATGGGATGGCGAACAATGTTGCAGAAGGAAGTTTTCTATTTCGTCGCATGAAAAATTCATTTTCCATTTTCTGAGCGCAAAAAAGAGGGGTTTTTGTGAAGCAAAATTCTCATTCACAATGCTACCACCGCATTTTTCAAAAATACTAGACCACCTTACATAGATAATGTCCCAACCGGGAGATCTAAAACCTTTTCATCCACCCCTGGTGAAAAAGGCATTTTTTTGCCGAACCGGCAGGAAGTGAGTCCGGTTTGAACTACAGGTACATGATCTAATGCTCATGATTTTTAAAAAATCATTTTTAGATAGACAATATGATGTTTCTTCAGATATCGACCGAAAGTTTTGCAAGGCCTAGCCCCTAGCTAAGAACCTTCACTCCCGCCGTTTTGACCATAGTTTGAAACGGGAATAAAAATAAAAACGGGCCGAACAATGTAAATCCTTTGCGTGGCGTCATGTTATATGACAAAGTTGCAAGGAAAAATACCAAACTTGGTAAATTGAGTATGTCTCAAAAAACCTTCACAAAATGACCTATCATGTTCGAGGTTTCATGGCTTTCGGGTCAAATGACCAATGTTATGGCTAGAATCAAGGCATAGTTTGTGATAATATGCCTGTATTGTGCATCATGGGATGGCGAACAATGTTGCAGGAGGAAGTTTTCTATTTCGTCGCACGAAAAATCCATTTTCCATTTTCCGAGCGCCAAAAACGAGCCGTTTTGTGAAGCAACCACCAAATGAAAGTTTCAAAATGCTATCATCCCATTTTTCAAAAATAATAGGCCACCTTACATGGACAAATGTCCCAACCGGGGTATCTCAAACCTTTCCGTACACCCCTGGCGAAAAAGACAAATTCTTGCCGAATCGGTAGGAAGTGGGTCTGATTTGAACTACAGGTACATTATCTGATGCCCATGATTTTTGAAAAAAATAATTTTTAGACTCACAATATGCTATTTTTTAGTATTCAATGCAAGTTTAGAGCGGCTCAGACCCTGAACGAGAATTATCACTCCCTAGTTTCAAACTCATATTTTGAATTATGATATTGTCCCTACTATGGACTAATGTGAAATTAGTAATTCTACTATTTTTAAATAATAAAATTATTTATATTTAACACCCTAAGATGATCTACTGAACTTTATAGAAATTTAGAGACAAAAAACAATTATTTTAGACTTTCTAAGAAAAAGCTACAAAAAATTAAGAAAACAGAAAAAAAACTACGGTAACTGGACGACATAATCTACAACACGCAATCAAAGTCGGCCTAGATAACAAGGAAGCCCACCTCCCTTCCCACCGATGGCCCACCACCTTCCCACCAGTAACCACTTATTGAATATTTATAAAGTTTCGATGTACTATTATGACACAAAAGAAAAAGTGGTGTAGTGGTATTGGGTCGTCGCTGCTGCTGGGAGTTAGGGAGTTCGACTCCCCGGCCAGCTTTTTTTTGTGGATTATTTCCACAAAGGCCGCTCCTGGTCGGATTAAAAGTACGTTGCAATTCTAAATTTACTGGATAAGTTGGCTCGCCTAGTGGTTAGGCTTGCCCTTTCTTGACCGCGTGGTCGTGGGTTCAAATTCCTTGGCTGACCTCTTTTTGACTAATAATCCTGCTATTTATGTAATAAATTCTGAGTTTTTTATTAAAAAATATATATTAATATAATTATACTAAATTATACCTAATAATCTGCATGTCTCTTTTTTGACTAATATAATTCTACTAAATATTGACATATATGCCAATATTAACACATGGATAAAACACGTAGTAACGATATATAAGCTAATATTGATACATGGATAAGATACATAGTAAAAACCTGACACATAGACACGCCACATAGGCGCAATTGCTGATGTGGCCGACTACTCATTTCAAGTTATGCTAATTTAGACAATATGACGATTTAAAATCGTCATAGTGAGCTACAAGTAACACCATAGGCTGCTTCCATCAGATTATGACGATTTCAACTAAAGTAACTATGACGATTTTTACCAAAATCGTCGTAATTTTCCAGGGTATAGGCCCTCTTGAACTGCTTACGACTATCTCGTGGAAAATCGTCATAATTCTATGACGATTTTGTTCACGGTCACTATTAGAAGGTCATAGAATAACACATTCCGTGTAGTGCTCCTTAAGATAGATGATAAGTTGGGTGAACAAATTACAGCAGGGTAATTGACAAATATCAAGAAAGCATACATGTATATACTAATCATCTTGACTCCTATGAGATTTGATTGAGCATTACAATATTATACATATACCTAATCCAACTGCATCTATGACTAATAATCCACCGTCAGGTTATCATCCGAACCCCCTCCAGTATTAAGTTGCAAGCAATAGATAATTGCATTACGCATTGCGTGTAAAGTAAACAATACGATTATTCTATGAACAAAGGATTGCTATTTTCTCCCTAGTAGCAACAACAAATCTAGTACCTTAGAGATTTCTGTCACTTCCCCAGATTACTAGAGGCATCAACCCACTATCGAGCATAAATACTCCCTCTTGGAGTTGCTAGCATCTACTCAGCCAAGATATCTACTAACAAAGGAGAGCATGCAAGATCACAAATAACAAAGACATGATAGAATTAATAATCAATTTGAAATAGCATCTCAATATCCATCGGATCCCCGCAAACACAACATGTAGGATTACAAATATATGATCTTAATCATGAACGGAGCTCACAAGATCTAAACATGGTAGCACAATGAAGAAGAACCAACCATCTAGCTACTACATGGACCCGTAGTCTAGGGATGAACTACTCATGCATCACACTGGTGGCTTGCATGGTGATGAAGAAGGCATTGATACGTTGCTAACATATCTATAATTTTTGATGATCCATGCTTGTTTTATATTTACTTTCTTAAGTTTTGTCCACACTTTGGAGTATTTTTATACACTTTATTGGACTAACCTATTAATAAGATGCCACAGTTCCAGTTCCCTGTTTTCTGCTATTTTTGGTTCTAGGAAAGTCAGAAAATCAATATTCTCGGAATTGGATCGGACAAAAGCCAAAGTCGATATTTTACCGGAAGACTCACGGAGCCACAAGACGAGATGGAGAGGGGCCACAGGGTGGCCACACCATCCCTTGGCACGGGCAGACCTAGGCCGCGCCAGGGCATGGTGTGGCCCCTGGCCTGCCACCGACCTTGCCCCTTCGCCTATAAGAAGCCCCCGATGCAAAAACCCTAAATCGAATAGCCTCCAGCCACGAAAAATTCCGCAGTGCCACCACCACCGAAGGGGAGATTCGGGGGATAGAAAGTCTCTGTTCCGGCACCCTGCCGGGATGGGGAAGTGCCCCCAGATCCATCTCCATCGATCTCCACTGCCATCTCCATCGCCATTGCTGATTCCCATGATGAGAAGGGAGTAGTTCTTCCTCGAGGCTAAGGGTTCTACCGGTAGCTATTTGTTCATCTCTCTATTTATGCATGATCATATTGTGATCATGAGCTTTGTAATAAAGTAGATCTACTTTGCTACTCAAGTGCTATAATAGATCTCTTCTCTCCCCATGTGTGTGAAAGTGATAGCGTGCACACCATGGTGGCACTTAGGCTAGAGATTACAAATACTTGTTATGAGTTATATTTGGAGTTGGATGTCTTTATGAAACTGTGGTGTTTGTTGGAACCATCTAGTGATCAAGGTGACAGTGTGGGGTTATCTAGATGGGAAAGGCTTACTTTGAGGTGTGCTATTATAGCCCTACCATGGATTAGAGTGTCCAACCGGAGAGTAGTTCAGAGTAGTATCATGAATATAATATACTTATATGAGAGTGTTCAATAGTGAAAGTATGATCCCTACGCCTTGTTTCTAAGCATTGAAACACTGTTTGCAACTAGATCTGTTACATGTTTGCTTGTTGCCACCTTTATTTCAGTTTGCCTTTAGTCTCTTCCACGGCATCAAGATATTTTCTAGCACCGTTGTCTTATATCCATACCACTTGTATTTCACAATCTCTTTGCCGAACTAGTGCACCTATACACCTGACAAGTGTATTGGGTGTGTTGGGGACACAAGAGACTTCTTGTATCTTTATTGCAGGGTTGCTTGAGAGGGATACCTTGGACCACTTCCTCCCTGAGTTCGATAAACCTTGGGTGATCCACTTAAGGGAAACTTGCTGCTGTTCTACAAACCTCTGCACTTGGAGGCCCAACAACTATCTACAAGAATAGAAGTGCGTAGACATCAAGCTATTTTCTAGCGCTGTTGCCGGGGAGGTAAGGTAAAAGGTACTAACATCTTCTGGCTACTAAGCTATCTTCTAGTGCGGTTGCTAGTGTGTGCGTGCTCAAAGTTATTTCCTTTAGATCCTACAATTATATCTTTTTCTTTCTTGTTTTTATTTTCACTAGTTAGGCTTAATGGAAAACAACAACAAAATTAGAGAGCTTTATAGTATTTATCTTGAGTTAGGACATGAAGTGTTTGAAGAGAAAATTAAAAAACCTATGGAACTTTATTTGCGTGCTAATAGCAATGTTATTAGTATGAATTCTTTGAACACCATTCTTACTAATGCTATGGAAAAGTCTAAGCTTGGGGAAGCTAGTTTTTATGAAAATGACCGTTTTAGTTCTCCAGCTTTAGAAGATAGCTATTCTATTGCTTATGATGATACCAAACCTCCAATATATGATGATTACAATGATGAATATGATATTTTCAGTCCACCTACTATTGAGGAGAAAATTAATTATGATTGCAATATGCCTCCTATATTTGATGATTATGGTGATGAGAATAATAATGATAGCTATTTTGTTGAATTTGCTCCCACCACAATTAATAAGAATGACTATGCTTATGTGGAGAGTAATAATCATTATATGCATGTGGCTCATGATAAGAATGTATTATGTGATATTTATATTGTTAATTTTATTCATGATGCTACTGAAAGTTATTATGAGAGAGGGAACATGGTTTTATGTATCTCAACAATATTAAGTTTCCCCTCTTTATGTTAATTTTTTTGAAGTTGCACTTGTTTTGCTTTCCTATGCTTGTTGCTTTGTGCTTTCATGACTTTTTTCTTTACAAGATTATTTTTCATAGGAAGTGGGTTAGACTTAAATGTGTTTTATATTTGCTTCTTGATGCTCTCTTTTACTTCAATTCATATTTCTTATGTGAGCATCATCGAAATTCTCATGCCTAGCTTAAAGGCGTTAAAGAAAAGTACGTATTGGAAGATAAACCAAAAGTTTTAGATGAGCCTTGGAAGTTATTACTTTAGTAATAACCGCCTCTTATCCTTTTTATTTGCTTTTTGTGCCAAGAGTAACCTCTAATGAGAGAGGAGTAATTCTTGGGAAGTTGCTTCCCGAAACAGATTTTTGTGCTTCACTGTAAAAATTCGTGTAAAATCTCTATACGTCCTTTTGAGGCGTGAAGTTTTGTGATTCTGCCCCAGGTTGTTATCTAACTTTCGTTAGTTCAACACTTTTTGATTTGAGAAACAGAAGGTCTTTGAAAAAAATTGGTTTTTACCTCCTGGTCTGTTTTGATAGATTTTTGCCATTATTTGCATTTGCTTCTTGTTGGTTCCTTTTTGAGTTCTTTTGGGGAATTGAGATTTTTGAGGGAAGTGCTTCAGTAGATTGTGTTCTAATGGAAGTTTTATTGGTGTTGAAACTTAACCTAAATAGCTATTATCTTGAGTGCACTAATGTTGCAAATAAAGATTGTGTGAAGTTTTGTATGAAGGAAAATTTTCAGGTGTATGGAAGGATTGAGTAATGAGATGAAGGATGGACTAAAGCTCAAGCTTGGGGATGCCACGCGTGTCACCCCAAGAAATATCCAAGAATTACAAGCGTCAAAGCTTGGGCATGCCCAAGGAATCCCCCTGTTCATCAATAAAAATCCCTGGTTTCTTCCAAACGCTTCATTTTTATTATTTCATGCACAGTTGTGTTGTTCTTCGAGCGTCTTCTTTTTCATTTTCATTTTCGTTTTGGTTTTTAGTTTGCTTTGTTTGCTTAGTTTGCTTGAATAAATTGGTTGGACCCCCTCTTTCATACATTGGTCTTCAAATAGTTTGGTTTGGTTTGGAAAAGAGTAGGAAAGTTCATAATTAAGTGGTAAATAGAGCTTGTTTTTGACTGTGGCCTATGCTTTGTTATGCCATGCTTGATATTGTTTTGGCTTTATGCTTAGTATTCTTTGTTGTAGCATGACTTGTTATAAACAATTGAGATTGCTTAATGTGCCTTGGAAGGATCATGCGTTGTTTTAGCATATTAAAACATAGTATTGTGGTATTCTCCTTTGATGCTTTATTTGGGTTGACTTGGCACATGCTCACACCATGTTATGACTATCCAAAGTCACCATAGCCTTTATGATCCTTTAGTTTTCAACTTGTAGTATCACTTTATCCTTTAATCAATGATGTTTTGTCGCTCTGCATGATTATGGCCATTATTGCTCTCTTAGTTTGTCACTCCCAGTCTTTTGCTAGCCTCCGTAACCAAGTATGAGTTCCACTCATGCATCCAACTCCTTAAACCAAATTATTCCAAAGAGTCCACCATACCTACCTATTAGCATATGCTATTCCAAGTATATTCATGTTTTTATCTACCTTCCAAATTAAACTTGTTATGAGAGAACTAGTGATTAAAGCTCTCACAAACTTGATGGCACACTTTACTTTTCTTGCCCTTAATAAACTTGAACCATTGTGTCATCTATGTTGTATATGCTTGCACTTAGTTGTTGGGGATTATCAAAACCATGCTGTCATGGGGAACGCTTTCAACATTGCACGGGTACTTTGTACCTAGTTGATATCATGCTCTTTTGTCTATGCATGTCGTCGGTGTGAAATGAATGGGGAGCTTGTAAGTCCATGGAGTTATGTATATGTGTTAGAGAAACGCCTGGGCCGCTGGTCTAATCCATGCTGACATGGTGGAAACCTGCAGCGTAACCATAATGAGCTGTCTATGAAGCATTCTTCTTATAAAAAAAGAGTCCTATATTGAGAAAAAAAGAGAAAAAGAAAAAAAATGAGATTATGAAAAGAGGAAAGAGAGAAAAAAGAACCATATTCCCATGGTAAATAAGAAGATTGCTGAGATGCTCGTTGTCTGCTTGCCTTGTCATTTTGATATGGGGATTCTTCCGTATCATCGGGAAAGGGGTACCTCGTTGGCGGTTCTCTATGATACACATGTACTTACGATGACAAGAACTTACCGGTGACTAAACTTGAGTAGCATGAGGAGCGTCCCTCGTATTCAAGGGACATGAGATTTCTAACTTATACTTCGTCAAGCATGTACACTATAGTTTGTTCACTTTAACCTTAATCACTTCAAGATGCTTATGATATGGGTAATGAGTGATGAAAGCTAATAAGTACCATAATTTTTGGAAGCTCTTTATGAAACTTGAATCTCTGCTTCCTTCTATGAAGGCCTTTCTTCCACCATTATATTGAGTCTCCACCTTCTACCTTTATGCACCTACTTTGAGAGCATAGTGGCCATTCTTAGTTCTATGTGCATTGTCCCAAGACTAGTTGATTGATGCATAACTTGATATTGCTTGTTTTAAACTATTTGTATCTAGTCACTCTTATGAACTTTGAAGGTGTCATGTGCATTTATATTTGCTACTCTATGAGGGACAAGCTGAATACTATTATGCTATGTTTTATTTATGTGAAACAAACAAACGTCTTGCAAAGCATTATTATTCATGAATCTTTTGTTTGTGCCTTTTCATGTTGCATCATAGTTTCTTTGTCTTATTGCTAGAACTTTGTCTTTCATGTTATGATTGAAGTACTATGATCCCAGTGTTGAATGTTTTACAAATACTTTGATCAAGTTTATGATGGTGCATGTCACCTAAGAAATTATTCTTTCTTTTTATCACTTACCTACTCGAGGACGAGTAGGAGTTAAGCTTGGGGATGTTGATATGTTGCTTATGTATCCATAATTTTTGATGTTCCATGCTTGGTTTTATCTACTTTCTTGTGTTTTGTTCCAACTTTGGAGTACATTTCATATGATTTCTTGGACTAACCTATTAACAAGAGCCACAGTGCCAATTGCCTGTTTTCTGCTATTTTTGGTTCCAGGAAAGTCAGAAAATGAATATTGTCGGAATTGGACGGGACAAAAGCCAAAGTTCCTATTTTATTGGAAGACTCACGGAGCCATAAGGAGAGTCGGAGAGGGGCCACAGGGTGGCCACAACCCCCCCCCCCCAGGCGCGGGTACCCCCAGGCCGCGCCAGGGCATGGCGTTGGCCCCCTGGCTGGCCACCGTCCTTGTCTCCTTCGCCTATATATTCCTCCCGAGGCCAAAACCCTAAATCATCAATCAAAAATCCACAAAAAGTTCCGCAGTGCCGCCGCCACCGAAGGGGAGATTCGAGGGACAGAAAGTCTCTGTTCCGGCACCCTGCCGGGACGGGGAAGTGCCCCCGGAGCCATTTCCATCGATCTCTACCACCATCTCCATCACCGTTGCTGATTCCCATGATGAGGAGGGAGTAGTTCTTCCTCGAGGCTAAGGGCTCTACCGTTAGCTATGTGTTCATCTCTCTCTCTCTCTATGCGTGATCTTATGAGATCATGAGCTTTGTAATCTATAGATCTACCTTGCTACTCAAGTGCTTTAATAGATCTCTGCTCTCCCCATGTGTGTGAAAGTGACAACGTGCACACCATGGTGGCACTTAGGCTAGATTACAAATACTTGTTATGAGTTATATTTGGAGTTGGATGTCTTTATGAAATTGTGGTGTTTGTTGGAACCATCTAGAGCTCAAGGTGACAGTGTGGGGTTATCTAGATGGGAAAGGCTTACTTTGAGGTGTGCTGTTATAGCCCTACCATCGATTAGAGTGTCCAACCGGAGAGTAGTTAAGAGTAGTATCATAAAGAGAAGATATTTATATGAGAGTGTTCACTAGTGAAAGTATGATTCCTATGCCTTGTTTCTTAGCATTGAAACACTGTTTGCAACTAGATCTGTTACATGTTTGCTTGCTTCCATCTTTATTTCAGTTTGCCTTGAGTCTTTTCCATGCCATCAAGCTATTTTCTATCACCGTTACCACTTATAATTATCCATACCACTTGTATTTCACTATCTCTTTGCCGAACTAGTGCACCTATACACCTGACAAGTGAATTGGGTGTGTTGGGGACACAAGAGACTTCTTGTATCTTGATTGCAGGGTTGCTTGAGAGGGGATACCTTTGACCACTTCCTCCCTGAGTTCGACAAACCTTGGGTGATCCACTTAAGGGAAAACTTGCTTCTGTTCTACAAACCTCTGCACTTGGAGGCCCAACAACTGTCCACAAGAATAGAAGTGTGTAGACATCAAGCGACAAGGGCATCATTAAGGGGTAGTGAAATTTGTCATGTGTGTGTGATCTGGCTGTGTCTTGTGTGATAGTGATCTAGTGTACGTGGAATTATGTGATAATTGAGTTGAAATGCTGCATTTTAGACTGTCTTGATGTTGTGTAAATTATATTATTGGGAATGTTTCTTTTGTTTAAATTGTACGATTGGAAATATTGCTAGCCTGGTTTAAATATTCGATTCTGTTAGAATGGGATCTATGAAAGGCCATGACCCAGTCGATATTATGCTGAAATGGAATGTACAAACCTAGTGGCCCAAAACTGAAACGGATCGTGAATAGGCCATGGCCCCAAAACAGATGAACCTTACAAAGGCCATGGCGCAAAAAATCAAATGGACCTTACAAAGGCAGCGGCCCAAAAAGAACAACAACATAAAGGGCCAAAGCCTCGAAAATAAAATGTTGGATTTATTGGGCTCAGCCCAAGTAAGCAACCGAAATGGACTGGGCTGATTTTCATTTAAGACAATTTAATTTCGTCACAATTTTGCCACGTCGGATCGGCCACGTCGGATCTGACATGTCCTGGCTAGATGGTCCGTTACAATATTGAATCGTCATAGAGGTTATGACGATCCAATATCGTCATAGACGGTTATGACGATTTTACCAAAAACATCATTATAGTTCATTTGCGACGCCCAGCTTTCAACGATCTCAAAATCATCATAGAATCGTCATAAACAGACTACTATGATGATTCTGTGACGAAAATAGAGGATCATATATAGATAGATTCCTTGTAGTGGAGAACCACCACTAGTGAACTATGGACCCGGTCCTTTCTTTTACCATCAATCTACAATTGTTTACTATTTTCTGTTTACTTTCTGCAAGCTATTACTTTCTTCCACACAATACGTTTAATCCTTTGTTTTCAGCAAAACCGGTGAGATTGACAACCTCACTGTAAGTTGGGGGCAAAGTTATGTGGTTGTGTTGTGCAGGATTCCAAGTTGGAAACAACACCTTTGAGGTATTTCCTTGCTCCTACTGGTTCTATAACCTTGGTTTCATAACTGAGGGAAACTTACTACTGTGCTAATCATACCTTCCTCTTGGGGTTCCCCAACGAGCTCGAGATCGACCACGAGTCAGCAAGTACTTTTCTGGCGCCGTTGTCGGGGAGTCAAGGACATCTTCACAAGGGGAGTCCCTCATAACCAATCTCTTTACTTTGTTGCTTTTATTTTGCTTTATTTATTTTTTCTTTGTTTGCTTATTTCTTTATCAAAAACACACAAAAATTAGTTGTACTAAGTTTGCTTTCTTTATTAAAAACATAAAAAATGACTACTATTGAAAACACTAAGTTGTGTGACTTCACTAGCACCAAAAACAATGATTTCATGTGCACACCTATTGCTCCACCTGTTCCTGAAGCTACTTTCTTTGAAATTAAACCTTCTTTACACAATCTTGTTATGAGAGAACAATTTTCTGGTATTGGTACTGAAGATGATGCTGCTCATCTAAATAACTTTGTTGAACTTTGTGAGATGCAGAAGCATAGGGTTATAGATGGGTATATTATTAAGCTTAAATTGTTTCCTTTATCTTTGAGAGGAAAAGCTAAAGAATGGTTGCAATCCCTAACTAGAAATAGTATTGATTCTTGGACTAAATGGAAAGATGCTTTCATTGGAAAATACTATCCTCCTACTAAGATTATATCTACGAGAAGTGAAATAATGAAGTTTAAACAATCTGATAATGAACATGTTGCTCAAGCTTGGGAAAGAATGAAATCTTTGGTAAAGAATTGTCCCACTCATGGACTGACTGCTTGGATGATTATCCAAACCTTTTATGCAGGATTGAATTATTCTTCAAGAAATCTACTGGATTCTGCTGCTAGAGGTACCTTTATGACCATTACTTTGGGTGCTGTAACAAAGCTTCTGGATAATATGATGGTTAACTATTCTGAATGGCACACTGAGAGAGCTCCACAAGGTAAGAAGGTAAATTCTGTTGAAGAGACCTCTTCCTTGGGTGATAAAATTTATGTTATTATGTCTATGCTTGTTAATGGGAAAGGTCATATTGATCCAAATCATTTTCCCTTAGCTTCTTTGGTTGCTCAAGAAGAGCAAGTTGATGTGAACTTTATAAGAAATAATAATTTTGGTACCAATGCTTATGGCAATAACAATTATAGGCCTTACCCTCCTAATAATACTTATGGTTATCATAGCAAACCTGGAATACCTAGTGAAGGAAGAATTTTAGAAGTTGAAAGAGTCACTAAAAACTTCATGCAAATGCAATATGAGCAAAATATATTATTTACTAAAACCATGGAGGAACAATCTACTATTTTGAAAAATATTAGTCATCAACTTGAGAGTATAAATAGGGAAATTCCTAGTTTGCAATTGAAACTTTCTAATGCTGAAAGAAATATATCATCTTTGTCTGAAGCACAATCCTCCTTGATTAATAAAATGGCTGCTTAACCTAAAACTATTGATAATCCCTTTGCTGCTACTAATGCCATACAAGTTAGAATTGATCAAAATGTTAGATTATTAGCTGAATTGCATGCTAAGTGGGAAAGATAAGATGAAATTGCTAGAAATATTAGTGTTTCTACTATTACTACCACTAATGTTGAAGCTAGTAAACCCAATGGAACCTTTTCTAATAACAATGTTGAAATTCTTCGGAATATGGGAAACAATAGCTCTACTACTTTAGATGATAATTATGATTTTGATCTTGATGGTTGCAATATCTTTGAAGTAATTAAGTTCCTACAAAAGCTTGCTAAAAGTCCTAATGCTAGTACTATGAATATGGCCTTTACAAAACACATTATTGATGCTCTCATAAAAATTAAAGAAGAAAAGATGAAACATAAAGCTTCTATTCCTATGAAACTAGAAGATGGTTGGTAACCCATCATTAATATGAAAGTGAATGATTTTGATTTCAAAGCTTTATGTGATCTTGATAGTAGTGTTTCTATTATGCCTAGGAGGATTTATGATATGCTTGATTTGCCACCATTGGAAGATTGTTATTTAAATGTCCCACTTGATGATAATGCTAAAAAGAAACTCATGGGGAATATTAATGATGTTCTTATTATGGTTAACAATGCCTATGTCCCTGTTGATTTCTATGTTTTGGATGTTGAATGCAATGCTTCTTGTCCTATTACTTTGGGAAGACCTTTTCTTAAAACTGTTGGTGTCATTATTTATATGAAGGAAGACACAATTAAATATCAATTTCCACCCAAGAAAGGTATAGAACACTTCCCTATGAAAAGAGAGAAGATCCCTTTTGCCTCTCCTATGAAAACAAAATTTTCTCTTAATGCTTCTTCATTTGAGAATACTTGATTCTTTTTCTTGCTTCTTATGCCTAACTTAAAGGCGTTAAAAAAGTACTTATTGGGAGATAACCCAAAAGTTTTAGATGGGTATTGGAAGTTATTACCTCTGTAATAACCGCTCCTTATCATTTTTATTTGCTTTTTGTGCCAAGAGTAACCTCTAATGAGAGAGAAGTAATGCTTGGGAAAGTTGATGTCCCGAAACAGATTTTTGTGCTTCACTATAAAAATTCTTGTAAAATCTCTGTACGTCGTTTTGAGGCGTGATTTTTTGTGATTCTGCCCCAGGTTGTTATGTAACTTTCGTTAGTTCAACACTTTGATTTGAGCTACAGAAGTTCTTCGAAAAAAATGGTTTTTACCTGCTGATCTGTTTTGATAGATTTCTGCCATTATTTGCATTTGCTTCTTGTTAATTCCTTTTTGAGTTCTTTTTGGTGAATTGAGCTTTTTGAGAGAAGTGCTACAGTATCTTGTGTTTTAATGGAAGTTTATTGGTGTTAAAACTGAACCCAAAGACTTATTATCTTGAGTACACTAATGTTGCTAATAAAGATTGTGTGAAGTTATGTATGAAGGAAAAAATTTCAGTTATATGGAGAGAATGATGTAATGAGATGAAGAATGGACTAAAGCTCAAGATTGGGGATGCCACCCCGTGTCACCCCAAGAAATATCCAAGAAGTACAAGCATCAAAGCTTGGGGATTCCCAAGGCATCCCCTTCTTCATCAATAAAAATCTCAGGTTTCTTCCAAACACTACATTTTCATTATTTCATGCACAGTTGTGTTGTTCTTGGAGCGTCTTCGTTTTTGTTTTTGGTTTTTGGTTTTCTTAGTTTGCTTAGTTTGATTGAATAAATTGGTTGGACCCCCTCTTTCTTACATTAGTTTTCAAATAAGTTTGGTTTGATTTGGAAAAGAGCAGGAAAAGTTCATGCTTAAGTGGTAAAGAAAGCTTGTTTTTGACTGTGGCCTATGCTTTGTCATGTCATGCTTGATATTGTTTTGGCTTTATGCTTAGTGATTTTTTCTGTAGCATGAAATGTTATAAACAATTGAGATTGCTTAATGTGCCTTGAAAGAATCATGCGTTGTTTTAGCATATTAAAGCATAGTATTGTGGTATTATCCTTTGATGCTTTATTTGGGTTGACTTGGCACATGCTCACACCATGTTATGACTATTCCAAGTCACCATAGCCTCTACGATCCTTTAGTTTTCGACTTGCAATATCACTTTATGCTTTAATTAATGATGTTTTGTCGCTTTGCGTGATTATGGCCATTATTGCTCTCTTAGTTGGTCTCTCCCAGTCTTTTGCTAGCCTCCATAACCAAGTATGAGTTCCACTCATGCATCCAACTCCAAATAAAACCAAGTTATTCCAAAGAGTCCACCATACCTACCTATTAGCATTTTCTATTCCAAGTATATTCATGTTTTTATCTATCTTCTGAATTAAATGTGTTATGAGAAAACTAGTGATTAAAGCTCTCACGAACTTGATGGCACACTTTACTTTTCTTGCCCCTAATAAACTTGAACCATTCTGTCGTCTATGTTGTATATGCTTACACTTATATGTTGGGGATTAGCAGAACCATGCTGTCATGGGGAACGCTTTCAACATTGCACTTGTACTTTGTACCTAGTTGATATCATGCTCTTTTGTCTATGGATGTCGTTGGTGTGAAATGAAAGGGAGCTTGTAAGTCCATGGAGTTATGTATGTGTGTTAGAGAAACGCCTAGGCCGCCGGTCTAATCCATGCCTAATCATGGTGGAAACCTATATGTAACCATAATGAGCAATCTATGAAGCATTCTTCTTATAAAAAAAGAGATAGAGATTGAGAAAAAGAGAAAAAGAAAAAAAAAGATGAGAAAAGAGGAAAGAGAGAAAAAAAGCACCATTTTCCCATGGTAATGCTTGCCTTGTCATTTTGATATGGGGATTCTTCCGTATCATCGGGCAAGGGGTACCCTGTTGGCGGTTCTCTATGATACACATGTACTTCCTATGACAAGAACTTATCGGTAACTAAACTTGAGTAGCATGAGGAGCGGCCCTCCTATTCAAGGGACATGAGATTTCCAACTTATACTTTTTCAAGCATATACTCCATAGTTTGTTCACTTTAACCTTAATCACTTCAAGATGCTTATGATAGGGGCAATGAGAGCTGAAAGCTAATAAGTACCATAATTTTTGGAAGCTCTTTATGAAACTTGAATCCCTGCTTCCTTCTATGAAGGCCTTTCTTTTACTTTTATGTTGAGTCTCCATCTTCTATCTTTATGCACCTATTGAGAGAGCATAGTGGCCATTCTTAGTTTAATGTGCATTGTCCCAAGACTTGTTGATTGATGCATAACTTTGATATTGCTTGTTCGTAAACTATTTGTATCTAGTCACCTTTATGAACTTTGAAGGTGTCCTATGCATTTATGTTTTGCTACATTATGAGGGACAAGCTGAATGTCACTCCGCTATGTTTCCTTTATGTGAAACAAACAAACGTCTTGCAAAGCATTGTTATTCATGAATCTTATGTTTGAATGCCTGATGGTCTCGAGAACCTCATCCATGTCTACGCCTTGCAGCATTATGCGCCTCAACGTGTGCCTCAGGAAGGGTTGATCTGTTCCGACATTGGAAAATCCGGAAACTAAGTTGTTGCCTTGCTCTTCCTAGATTTCAACCTCAACGGGCAAATCAATCTGGGTTTCGGCCTCGCTAGGGAGATCCACTCCAGATTCGACTTGCACCGCAAGATCTGCTTTAGGCTCAGCTTTCTCCACTATCTCCATGATAGGTGCGGGTTGGGTGGGATTAGGGTTTTCCAAGATCCGGAACTCTGCCGCTTCTGTGGACAAAGTGGACCCAGAAACTTCTTATGCCTCTATCATCACCGCTAGGGTGGGTGGCGCAGTTTCAGCGAAACTGATGTACACATTGATCTCGCCAAAGGACATGATGGTGTAGGCAGTCATGGCCTCCCTAGCCGGAATCCAGGTATCATCGAGAACGATGAGAGGGACGTCGCTGGTGTAAAGGATGCGACCGACGGTGATGGTCTCGCCCATTCCGATTCTTGTAGATTCCGCTTGGAACGCATATCCGAAGCTCACATGAACCACGGTGGGCGCCAACTGTCGTTGGATTGATGACAAGTACACCATGAGGGGGTCCTCGGGGCGTGCGGAAGAGAGGGGTGTAAGACATCGGTGTTCCGGGACGGTGAGCACACAAGTTTACACAGGTTCAAATCCGCCGGCTTTGGACGGATCCTACTCCTGCTAGCAATCCAGTAATACGGCGGAGCCGGAATATGGGTTACAAGGGTTTCGCCTATGCGAATTGAGATTGTAGACTATTGTGAGGTGCCCTACAGGCTTACCATAGGACGGCTTATATAGATATCTGGCCTAGGGTTTACAGGAGAGACCTATCCGGCTACGACTAAGAGTCGGTTACAGAGTACATCTTGAACTACAAGTAACATAACAGGCCTATGTCGGTAAGTCTTCTGGGCCTTCCCGTAGCCGGACTGGACTCCGTCTCTTCTCCCTAACTGGGCTGCCCGTGAAGCAAAGCTCTAACCTAAAGTGGGCGACCCTAGTCAGTGAGGCATAATGAGGATACTCGGAAAGTATATCCCCAACACCTCATTCATCACCGCCTACCCCGTGCCACCGCGTCATCGCCTGGCTCCTGCATCTCCGACCACACCGCCACACCCTCTCCTCCCCAGACCCGTAGAGCGTCGTTGCGCCCCCTTGTCGCCCTCATCCCCACGCCGCCGTTGAGATCAAGCCCGTCCGCTGCCGCCACCGCCTGCACCTCCTCCCGAGCACCTCTCCCCACCGACGGTCTCCCTCCTTGTACTCTCTTTGTTTTCCTGAGCCCGCTGACCTCCATGTTGTCCGTGAACCGCCAGTAGCGGAGCTCGCCGCCCCTCCGGTCGTGGGATCACGACCAAGCGTGCCCCAGGCCATCCTCCTCCCGTAGTGCCTTGCCTGCGCCTGACCCTGACCTCGTACATGCTTCTCCGTCGCCTTTTTGGCCCTGCTCTGCCCCGACCTCGCCGGTAGTCCTCTCCAAGTGCGAAAGCTGGTCGCGTCCCCTACCATGCGGAGCACCGACGCCTCCTATAGGATTCCAGCCATCGCCGCTCACGGACAAGACCTTCCCTCGAGCCACGATCCTGATGCTCCCAAGACCTGCATGTTGCTGTAAGCGCTACTATAGGCCAAGTGTCGTTCCATGATGCTAAGACCCGATACGTCTTCTATGGAAAACATAATCTCTACATGGTACCTCATGGACACCACCCGAAGACCCCGACCCCGGAGTCCGAAGCTGACCCCGAAGACTAAACCCCATCGAACCCCCAAGACCTTCGACCCTAATGTGTGACTCTTTCGTGGAATTTTTGATCGGGTATTTAGGGTTTCTGTATCGGAGGCATCTTATAGGTGAAAGGGGAGGCCGAGGGGGTGCCGGAGGCGGTCATACCACCCCCTAGCGCGTGCCAGGCTGGGCCGTGCGGCTAGGTGGTGTGGCGGCCCCCTGGCCCCTCTTCGTCTCATACTCTGGCTCCTTGTGTCCCTCTGTGAAAAACTGACTTTGGCTTTTGTCCCGTCCAATTCCGAGAATATTCATTTTCTGACTTTCCTGGAACCAAAAACAGCAAAAAACAGGCAGCTGGCACTGTGGCTCGTGTTAATAGGTTAGTCCAAGAAAATGTATAGAAAGTACTCCAAAGTGTGGACAAAACATAAGAAAGTAGATAAAACCAAGCATGGAACATCAAAAATTATGGATACATTAGCAACGTATCAACATCCCCAAGCTTAACTCCCGCTCGTCCTCGAGTAGGTAAGTGATAAAAAGAAAGAATAATTTTTGAGGTGACATGCACCATCATAAACTTGATCAAAGTATTCGTAAAACAATGATAGCTGGGATCATAGTACTTCAATCATAACATGAAAGACAAAGTTCTAACAATAAGACAAAGCAACTATGCTGCAACATGAAAAGGCACAAACAAAAGATTTATGAATAACAATGCTTTGCAAGACGTTTGTTTGTTTCACATAAAGAAAACATAGCATAGTGGCATTTAGCTTGTCCCTCATAGAGTAGCAAACATAAATGCATAGGACACCTTCAAAGTTCATAAGAGTGACTAGATACAAATAGTTTAAAACAAGCAATATCAAAGTTATGCATCAATCAACAAGTCTTGGGACAATGCACATAGAACTAAGAATGGCCACTATGCTCTCAAAGTAGGTGCATAAAGATAGAAGGTGGAGACTCAACATAAAAGTAAAAGAAAGGCCTTCATAGAAGGAAGTAGGGATTCGAGTTTCATAAAGAGCTTCCAAAAATTATGGTACTTATTAGCTTTCAGCTCTCATTGCCCCTATCATAAGCATCTTGATGGTGATTAAGGTTAAAGTGACACAACTAAGAGGATATGTTTGACAAGTTATAAGCTGAAATCTCATGCCCTTACTTACGAAGACCGAACCTCATGCTACACAACTTCAGTCACAAGTAAGCTCTTGTCATTGTAAGTACATATGTATCATAGAGAACCGCCAACGGGGTACCCCTTGCACATGATACAGGAGCTATACCATAATCAAAATGACAAGGCAAGCAGACAATGAGCATCTCAGTGATCTTTTTATTTCCTATTTGCATAGGTTTTTATTGAGGATGCTTCATAGAGTGCTCATTATAGTTATGCTGCAAGTTTCCATCATGATTAGACATGGATTAGGCTAGCGGCCCAGGCGTTTCTCTAACACAAATACAAACTCCATGATCTTACAAGTTCCCCTTTTATTTCACACCGCCGAGATCCATAAGCAAAAGAACATGATATCAACGGGGTACAAAGTACAAGTGCAATGCTGAAAGCGTTCCCCATGATACATGGTTCTGCTAACTTCAACTTATAAAGTGCAAGCATATACGCAACAAAGATGGACGCAATGATTCAAGTTTATTAAATGCAAGAAAGTAAAGTGTGCCATCAAGTTCGTGAGAGCTTTAATCACTATTTTCACATAACAAGTTTAATTCGGAAGGTAGATAAAAACATGAATATACTTGGAATAGCATACGCCAATAGGTAGGTATGGTGGACTCTATGGAATAACTTGGTTTTAGGAGTTGGATGCATGAGTGGAACTCATTCTTGGTTACGGAGGCTAGCAAAAGACTTGGAGCGACCAACTAAGAGAGCAATAATGGCCTGTAACTACCTCGGTGAATTACACTCTTAGTTACATGCCTGGATGAGCGAAAATGGTTAAAATAGTACGATGGGGCCAGGGGCCACTCACAGGTAGACCTTTCGGCCGTCCTAACCATTTTCAGAACATCGGGACAAGAACGAGTGGCGTAATCGGCAGGCGAAGGGATCAACTACATACACAAGTGAGTATGTATGCAAGCCACATACAACAGTCCTCAGAGCCATTCCATCTAAAAGAAATAGAAATATTGCAACGCCATACAGCAAGATCCAAATATCCTAGATAGAGATAATAATTTAGGATAGCTCCTCATACATCAAACATCAGAGTATCAGGCGGAAACGGAAGACAAGATCCGAGTACGGATAAGAAGCAAATCGGCATAAGATGCCACATAAATAAACACATCCCGCCCACAGATCTCACGGATCCCCGTTCCCGGAATCTCTACACCGTGTGATCGGTGCCAACATCGTCCGTCTCCTCCACCCAATATCCATCTTGCGAATACACTTGTTCATCTGAATCAAACAATTTATCGTGTGAGACCCTAGGGGTACTCAGCAAGTCTTTATGCCTCTAAAGGGGACATATACCTGGGGTGACGCAATTGCAGCAAAAGATAATAACTAACAAGCCTATAGATACTCGCTAACCATCCGCCTAACCAAAGATAGACGGATGTCCGTTAATTAAGAACAACAGTTATAACAGTATAATTAACAGATCCATCCTCCTTCTCGCTTACCAACGAGAAAGCGGATGAACAACCCATCCGTTGGTAGTTTTATTAACCATTCCATGAGTATTGCACTATTTACTAGTCAAGTACTTAGTCAAATTAACAGCGGTACTTTAGTTATACTTGTCTATGATCGAGAAACTGTGCTCCAAGTCGTCCATAACCGCGGACACGACTTTCAGAAAGATTTACCCTGCAGGGGTGCACAAATAGCAACACACACTCGATCAACCTCGGAAAAACGAACTCAAAACCCAAAGAGGCATTCACGACAAAGCGATCACAGGATTCAGAAATATTTCAGGGGGCCACCCCATTAAGCTACCCGCAACAAAGTTGGCCGGCTCCGAGACGGACCCAAGGTTTGTGTCAATGGCTGTAAACGACTGGGAACCCAAAAGTGTGACTGGGCTTGTCGATACCGCGAAAACATTCCACGATCCAAAACAGTACAGGTGCTCCACGCACAATCTTAAATAAAGAAGTAAAGCATGGCATAAGTACAGGATAGTAATAAAGCCCCAAACTACATTGTGGCCCCAAGAAAATAAGAACGAATCAAGCTCTGGCTCAGGGGGGTCCATAAGGCCTCCTGAATGTGGATAGTGCGAATAGTCAAGGAACAGGAATCAAGTACTCGGGGTCCTACGGGACACAAGTGAGCATGAAGAACCAAATAGCAGATATTGCTCATCGGTGCCACTTTCATTAGTTATCCCATTACTACTCAGGTTAAGTTGTTTAGGTACCTCGTTATCCATCAGACACTCACATACCCTACTCATGCTGTTCTACGACCCGCATGGCTCAAACAACTCTTGTATTAATGGCTCATGGGATGGAGGAACAAGTTTCGGTGGGGTTTAAAAGTAAAGGCTATGAGTGCTTGGGATTCAATTTAATGCAATCGCGGCTCAATGATGCAAGAATAAGATAGAGGCGATAGGTACTATATGTATGCAAGCATGTGGTAGTGCTTGCCTGGCAGCTCAGTTGAAGCGAGAGAAGGATCTGGGTAGTGCTCCTGGGATTCCTGATATATCCCCTGCTCAGCGTCTATTCGAAGAAGAACCAAACAAACAAGGGCCAACATAAATAAAGTGCACAAGCATATGTATTTAAATGCGACAAGCAAACAAGCATGCCATGAAGAATGATGCACAATTTACATGGCAATAAAGTAGCATGGCAAGGGTGAGGTGTGGGGTACAAGAGTAAAGCATTTTATTAAGTTTTAGTCATGTTTTGCTCTCATAACACTTGCTGTATACTTTATATTTATATTATACATGCTGCAATTCAGAACATGGAATGCATAGTTAGCACGGGCTCATCGCGCTGATCGATTTAGACATATTATTTGTCGAATTTGGATTTATAAAACTAAAGTTATTAATTAATTAAGAAAAGGGCAATTTCTTGTAATTTTAACCATCTCGAAAATTAAAGTGCTCAATTAATGTTTTGAATGGCATATTTGAATTCCTCACATTTTTCTGATTCCAAAACATATACTATTTGTGTTATTTGGAAATATAATTTTAAAGTTATTTAAAACAGACTTGAATTTGTATTTAAACATTTACAGAAATCATTTTATTAAAACAGAAAAACGGGCAGCCCTTTTTACTCAGCCGCAGCTAGCACCAGTCGCTGATGGGTGGGACCAATTGCTGACTGGGCGCAGCTGAAACCGTTGCACAGGTGCGGGGTTTTCTCACCGCAGCAGTAGCTAGCCGCAGCCACTGCTCGGTGGACCCGACGCTCCCGTGGGCCCACGCGTCAGCGGGGAGGGGAGAGACTGCCACGCGGCACAGCGGGGAGCATGGGTTGAGGATCTGGGAAAACCAGGTGCCTATCTGTAAAAAGACAGGGTGGCTAATCGGTGGGGTCCAGGGTACCGCGGGTTGAGAGCGAAAAGACGCAGGGGGTATGTGCAAAAAGGGCGCGGTACTATGGATCTTCTCTGCTCTCTCACGACGGGTCGGTGCTCGACAGATGCAGCGCGCGGCGCAGGGATCAAACCCGCGACCTCGTGCGCGCGCGGCGGCGGCTACTGCTACGGTAGGCTGGGTGTTGCTGCTGGGAAACGACAGTACGGCTAGGTAAGCCTAGCGCGGCGCGCAGCGGGGCGGCTACCGGCGAGCACCGTGCACCGAGGTTGCTCGTCGGACGGATCGGCGTTTACAGGAAGCAAAACCAAGCGGGGGTTTGTCAGGGAGGTACAACGGCTCACCGCGGGCTCGTTGGAGGGCTCGGATCGGGACGGGGAGCAGTGGGACGTCGGTGTTGCAGGCGCACCTGGAGCTAGGGTTTGGGGCAGAGCGGCGGTGGTTCTGGTGGTCCTGGGTCTCCTCCTCCTCGTTGCTGTGCACGTAGCGACGCAGTGGTTCCCGCTGGGCTTCCCCGACAACCGAGGCACCCCGCGCGCCTCCTTGATCTGCAGGCGGAAGACGCGGCCGAGAGTGGCGGCCGACGTTGGAGACGAAGCGGAGCGCGGGTGGTTGGGGAGAAAAAGGCGAGACCCTGGGGATCTGGGGTTGCTACCAGACGAGGGAGAGGGAGTAGATTGGGACGGAAGAGAGAGGGGGATGCCGTGGGGATGTGGTGAAGGGAATAAGGTGGCTCGGCCACCTTCCCTCCTTCCTCACGTGCTGAGCATGGGGAGGCCAGGCAGGCCGCTGCAGGTGGGCCAGGGCGAGGTGGAGGCGCGGGTGTGGGGCCAGCATGGCAGGGAGAGAGAGGGAAAAGGAGAGGGGAAGACTCGGTGTAGCTAGGTTAGCTTCGGCTAGGGTTAGGAGGGCTCGGGCTAGGGTTTGTGTAGGGAGTCGATGGGTAGCTCAGGTGTGGCCAGCATGGCAGGGAAAAAGAGAGATTGGTGGTGAGGGTGGGATGGTAGGCTCGGCAAGGGAGGGTGGTGGGTAGAGCTAGGGTGGTTAGGGTGTAAGAGAGGGAAAAGAGAGAGAGAGAGGGTAGGGTTTAGGGATGACCCTCCAAAATCAAGCAAAGATGGAGGGGGTGGAGATGGATAAGGATAAGTAGGGTAGGTGGTAGAGTTCTAGGGTTTAGCATGGTCCAAGATATATCAAACAAGAAAAAGTGGTGAGATGGAGTGGTAGGGTAGGGCTAGGGTTGGATATGATCAACACATGGCATGCATGGATGGGGGATGGTAAGGGAAACAAGATCAAGGTGAAAAGAATCGAGAGAGAAAAGGAGAGCTCACAAGAAGGACCCACTCAAAAATTCCAAGCAGAACCAAGGGAGATCAAAAGGTGGTGATTGTTGCATGGCCCATGCAAAGCATTAAATACCATGGTTTTAATCTTGTGAAAACAAAATAAATAATCATGGCTTTTATACATGTGCATTCCAAAATGATGGTGTAAGGCCAAGCTAAAAGAAATAGTATTGGATCCATCCCAACCCACATGAGCTAGATTAAATGTCAAAAGAAAATAAGAGCTCATGTTTACTTAGTCTGGTGGAATTGTAAGGTGGTAACAAAGAAAGGTGGTGGAGTGGAATAAAAGATATTCCCCCAATTCAACTTGGGCATCAGGCATTTATCAAGAACCAAATACAATGTAACAAGAGCCAAATACAATTCATAATGCATATGGGAGAAGAACCAAATGGAAAAGGGTTTTATATGATGCTCAAATGCAAGGTGGCATGATGACATGAGCATGATATAATTATGATGCAACAATTATATATAGGAAGTAGCCATTATATTATTAAACCAAGTAGCATTACAATTGTTAGACAATTGGGATGCTACAACTCTCCCCCACTAAACAGGAATCTTGCCCCGAGATTCTAGGAAGAAGAAGAAGACTCGAAGAGGGTAGGATACTTGGCACGGAGCTCATCTTCACGTTCCCAAGTGGCTTCATCCACGGAATGGTGCGACCACTACACCTTGCAGAACTTGATGGAATTGTTGCGAGTCCTTCTTTCTGTGACTTCTAGAATTTTTATGGGGTGTTCTTGATAAGACAGGTCTTCTTGGAGATTGATAAGCTCATGGTCCACGGTCCTGCCGGGGTCCTTGAAGCACTTCTTGAGTTGAGAGATGTGGAAAACATCATGGACTTTGAGTTTTTCAGGGAGCTCAAGAGCATAAGCAACTTCTCCTCTTCTTCCATGAATTTTGAAAGGACCGATGTATCTAGGAGCCAGCTTTCCTTTGATACCAAAGCGGTGCGTGCCTCTCATGGGAGTGACACGAAGGTAAACGAGATCACCAGGGACATACTCCATGTCCGTGTGCTTTCTGTCATAGTTGCTCTTCTGGCGACTTTGAGCAACCTTCAGATTTTCAAGAATGATGTGAACCTTCTCCTCCGCTTGAGTTACAATGTCGGGGCCAAACAATGTTCTCTCACCTGCGCCCGACCAACCAATCGGAGTTCTGCATTTGCGACCATAGAGAGCCTCAAATGGTGCCATCTTTAGACTTTTCTGGAAACTGTTGTTGTAAGAGAATTCAGCATAAGGAAGACATTCTTCCCACTTCATGCCGAAAGAGACGATGCAAGCACGGAGCATATCTTCTAGAATCTGATTGGTCCTTTCAACTTGTCCCTACGACTCAGGGTGGTAAGCTGTGCTGAAGTTCAATTTTGTTCCCAAAGCATTTTGGAAACTTCCCCAGAACTTGGAAGTGAAGATGCTTCCACGATCTGAACTGATCTCAAGAGGAACCCCATACAAAGAGACAATTCTATTGATATAGAGCTCAGCCAACTGAATTGCAGAAATTGTTTCCTTAACGGGAAAGAAGTGAGCCACTTTAGAGAGCCTGTCGATGACAACAAAGATTGCATTGTTGCCCTTCTGCGACCTTGGAAAACCAGTGATGAAGTCCATCTCTACTTTCTCCCATTTCCATTCCGGAGGTTTCAATGGCTATAGAAGACCGGAAGGTTTCTGATGGAGAGCTTTAACTCTGCGGCAGACATCACACTCCGAGACATACTTGGCACAATATCGTTTCAACCCAGGCCACCAATACTGTGTTTTCAAGTCCATGTACATCTTAGTGCTGCCAGGGTGGATAGAAAGAACAGAATCATGCACCTCCTTGAGAACTTGCTCTCTTAAACCCGGGTAGTTCGGAACAAACATCCGGTGTTCAAAGAAAAGAGTGCCTTGGTCATCGACGTGGAAGGACTCATACTTCGGAAGCTGAATGTTGGAGATGATGTTTTTATGTAAGGATCCCCAAGTTGAATGGAGCGAACTTTTTGTTCCAACAGAGGGGTTGCCAGAAGGTTCAAAAGATACCCTTGATCCACAATTTCCAGGTTGAGCTGACGAAATTCCTCGCACAAGAGAGGCTATTGTTCTTCCACCATGAGGTTGCTGACATAAGCTTTGCGGCTGAGAGAATCGGCCATCACATTAGCTTTGCCCGGAGTGTAGTTGATGGTCAAATCAAAATCATTGATTGCTTCAATCCACCTCCTCTGACGAAGGTTGAGATCAGGCTGTGTGAAGATATACTTCAGACTCTTGTGATCAGAAAAGATTTCACAATGGTTGCCAAGCAAGTAATGCCTCCATACTTTCAAAGCAAAGACAACTGCTGCGAGTTCGAGGTCATGTGTAGGATAGTTGATCTCATGCGTCTTCAACTGTCGAGAGGCATAAGCAACAACTTGTTTTTCTTGCATAAGGACCGCACCCAATCCTTGCAATGAGGCGTCACAGAATATCTGGAAAGGCTTTGATGTATCTGGAGGAATCAAGACTGGTGTGGAAGTGAGCTTTTCTTTGAGTGTTTCAAAGCTTGCTTGACATGCAGGAGTCCAAAGGTATTTCTTGCCTTTCTTGAGGAGATCGGTAAGAGGCTTCACAATCTTCGAGAAGTTATGCACGAAGCGACGGTAGTAACTAGCCAAACCAAGGAAACTCCGGACTTCTTTGACGTTTACAGGAGGAAGCCAGTCAACAATTGTCTTTACAGTTTCTGGGTTGACAGCAATGCCCTTGGTAGAGATGACGTGACCAAGATAGGTGACTTGAGGCAGCTAGAACTCACATTTGGAGAACTTTGCATACAGGCGGTTCTCACGCAACTTGTTTAGGACACACCGAAGGTGTTCTTCATGTTCTTCCTTTGACTTAGAATAGACTAGGATGTCATCCAAATAGACCACAACGAACTTATCAAGATACTCCATGAAAACCGAGTTCATAAGCCTCGAGAAGGTGGCAGGTGCGTTGGTGAGACCGAAAGACATGACCGTGTACTCATACAAGCCATAGCGGGTGGTGAAAGCTGTTTTAGGAACATCTTCCTTGCGAATCTTGATTTGATGATATTCACTTCTCAAGTCAAGCTTAGAGAATACCACAGCTCCAGCTAGCTGATCGAAGAGATCATTAATCCGCGGAAGGGGATATTTATTCTTGATGGTTTTAGCATTGAGAGCCCGATAGTCAACACAAAGTCTATCAGTCTTGTCTCGCTTCTTCACAAAGATGGTTGGGCTACCCCAAGAAGATGTACTGTGTTGAATGAAACCCAACTTCTCTTGTTCATCAAGCTGACGTTTGAGTTCAGCCAACTCAACAGGACCCATTTTATAAGGCCGCTTGGAGATAGGAGCGATACCAGGTTCAAGCTTAATCACAAACTCAACCTCACGATCTGGAGGCATACCTGGCAACTCTTCAGGAAAGACATCTAGGAACTCACAAACCACCAGAACACTCTGAATAGCTTCCATAGCATCATCATTCAGAGCCGCCAAAGAGAAAAGCTGAATAGCAGGAGTCAGACTTGGAGAATAGACTATATGGCCTTCAGGAATTTTCAGAGAAACCGAGCATTCGGCACAATCAATCACAGTTGTATTTGCTGTTAACCAATCCATGCCCAAAATAACATCAATGTCCGAGTTGCCCAGAAGGATCAATGAGGCCAGAAAAGAAGAACCACCAATCTCAATTTGATTGCCATGGCTGATCTTGGTAGATAACATTCTTGCCCCGGGAGAAAGGACCATTAACTTTTTATCCAGCTGGTCTATAGCTAGCTCATGCTCATTTGCAAACTTGTGAGAAACAAAAGAATGCGATGCACCAGAATCGAACAAAACTCGTGCAGGAACTGAGTTAACAGGAAGCATACCCATCACAACTCCAGGTGCATGCTCAGCTTGAGCGACGTTGACACAATTGACACGAGCAACAGTATACCCGGGCTTGGTGTTGATGTTGAGAGCCCGAGGTGGTGGTGCACGAACCATAGGAGAGCTTGCCGCAGGTCTTGGAGGTGGTGGAGGAAGAGCTTTGTTGTTCATTGGACAGTTCCAGTGTTGATGCCCAGTGTTTCCACAAGTGTAACAAGCACCAGGTGGACATGGAGCAACGTAGCCAGGGACTCCGCCAGGCGCTCCAGGGTAGTTGTGGTTGTAGCTCCTGGGAGCAGCAGTGAAGGAGTTTGGTGGCCTTGCCACGTAGCTTGAAGGTCTTGGTGGATCCGGGAGCGACGGTGGGGTGTTAGGAACCCAGACACGACGCTTAGAAGGAGTTGACATAGCTGAAGAGCTTGCTGCATCGCGGTGGTATTTCTTTGACTCCTCAAACACTTGCCTACTTGCTTCTTCCTGCAGAGCTGTATGTTGGAGTTCTAGAAAAGACCCCGGCCTTGCATGAGTGATTGCATATTTAATTGATGCATTGAGCCCTTGTCTGGACCTCTTTTGCTTCTTCTTGTCATCAGAGATCTCATCGCCACCATACCAAGAAAGATTCATGAAGTTTCTGATATAGGTATTGACATTGTCATTGCCCTGCTTGAGGTTGAGAAACACTTCCTTCATCCTCTCCATGACAATTTCTGACAGATATTGCTCTTTGAAAGCTCTAGTGAACTGTTCCCAAGTAGGCTGAAAACCAGTGTAGTTTGCCTTGAGGTAATTCTCCCACCACAGAGCTGCATCTCCCTTCAGAAGGTGAGTGGCACATTTTACCCATTCTTGCTCAGGAACATCAGCAGTCACCAGTAACCTTGACATCTCACGCAACCAATCATCCGCATCAAGTGGCTGATCAGACACCTCAAAGTGGCGCGGGTTGAACTTCAGGAAGCTTTTGATGTCTCCTCGCTTGGGAGGTGGAGGTAGCGAAACAAACTCATTCCTCCTGACACTTTCTTCAAAACGCTGCTGGTTCTGCTGTATTGTACCCAAGGCATTAGCAATACTTGTCAACGCAACCCCCAGTTCAGGTGGTATGTCCTCCTCAGAACGACGTGGTGGTGCCATCCCGTGATTGATATAAAACACAAGTTAGTACCATAATGGAGAATAATAATAATCCAAAAGAGTACCAAGATGGAATTAACCAAGATTTAAAGGATACAAATTACTAAGATGATATTAAAACATCAACAAAGTTCAAAGCACCTAGAAGATATTAAGCATAATGCACAGGACTGAACAAGGAGTGTGATACACAAGCTAACAAAGAAAAAAATTCTGCAAATTTCGGCATTAAAATACCACTATATGCGCGAAACCACTTAACGAATCAAGATTAGTAACTCTACCAATTTAATATACAAGAGCAAATGATAAAAGTAGTGGTATGGTCGCGACTCCATCCCGCACTCAAATCATTACCCCGCACATGAATGAGTAAAACACATATCCCAACACCTTCTTTTTAAGATGAACCTAAATATTAGTAACTACGGAAAAGAACACCCCAAACAAGATAATGTCGGAAACAAAGAGTAGGACAGATCGCACCGGTATACAACGAATCAGATAGATCGCGTCGGTTTACAAAGGCCTGTCGGTATGGAATGTACCAACAGTTGATAACCAAAGGCAGATAGTGATAACATTTGGATGCAACAGATAGACAAGGAATTCACACACACACACACAACCTATGGTACTACGGAACCCAGAACACGTGAATCCTAGTTTGAATTTTTAGAAGAGAATTGAAAACGTTACACTTCCTTACCAGAAAAAGGGTGGGTGGGTGGGTAAGAAGAAAAATGGAAGCAACCCTACTCTCACGTTTTGTTTTTCCCTAGTATACATAGCTACCAAAAAGATTTGCTAGACTGACAATGACCATTTGGCTGAGACCCTGCAGGTAGGTATGGTGGACTCTATGGAATAACTTGGTTTTAGGAGTTGGATGCATGAGTGGAACTCATTCTTGGTTATGGAGGCTAGCAAAAGACTTGGAGCGACCAACTAAGAGAGCAATAATGGCCTGTAACTACCTCGGTGAATTACACTCTTAGTTACATGCCTGGATGAGCGAAAATGGTTCAAATAGTACGATGGGGCCAGGGGCCACTCACAGGTAGACCTTTCGGCCGTCCTAACCATTTTTAGAACATCGGGACAAGAACGAGTGGCGTAATCGGCAGGCGAAGGGATCAACTACATACACAAGTGAGTATGTATGCAAGCCACATACAACAGTCCTCAGAGCCATTCCATCTAAAAGAAATAGAAATATTGCAACGCCATACAGCAAGATCCAAATATCCTAGATAGAGATAATAATTTAGGATAGCTCCTCATACATCAAACATCAGAGTATCAGGCGGAAACGGAAGACAAGATCCGAGTACGGATAAGAAGCAAATCGGCATAAGATGCCACATAAATAAACACATCCCGCCCACAGATCTCACGGATCCCCGTTCCCGGAATCTCTACACCGTGTGATCGGTGCCAACATCGTCCGTCTCCTCCACCCAATATCCATCTTGCGAATACACTTGTTCATCTGAATCAAACAATTTATCGTGTGAGACCCTAGGGGTACTCGGCAAGTCTTTATGCCTCTAAAGGGGACATATACCTGGGGTGACGCAATTGCAGCAAAAGATAATAACTAACAAGCCTATAGATACTCGCTAACCATCCGCCTAACCAAAGATAGACGGATGTCCGTTAATTAAGAACAACAGTTATAACAGTATAATTAACAGATCCATCCTCCTTCTCGCTTACCAACGAGAAAGCGGATGAACAACCCATCCGTTGGCAGTTTTATTAACCATTCCATGAGTATTGCACTATTTACTAGTCAAGTACTTAGTCAAATTAACAGTGGTACTTTAGTTATACTTGTCTATGATCGAGAAACTGTGCTCCAAGTCGTCCATAACCGCGAACACGGCTTTCAGAAATATTTACCCTACAGGGGTGCACAAATAGCAACACACACTCGATCAACCTCGGAAAAACGAACTCAAAACCCAAAGAGGCATTCACGACAAAGCGATCACAGGATTCAGAAATATTTCAGGGGGCCACCCCATTAAGCTACCCACAACGAAGTTGGCCGGCTCCGAGACGGACCCAAGGTTTGTGTCAATGGCTGTAAACGACTGGGAACCAAAAGTGTGACTGGGCTTGTTGATACCGCGAAAACATTCCACGATCCAAAACAGTACAGGTGCTCCACGCACAATCTTAAATAAAGCAGTAAAGCATGGCATAAGTATAGGATAGTAATAAAGCCCCAAACTACTTTGTGGCCCCAAGAAAATAAGAACGAATCAAGCTCTGGCTCAGGGGGGTCCATAAGGCCTCCCGGATGTGGATAGTGCAAATAGTCAAGGAACAGGAATCAAGTACTCGGGGTCCTACGGGACACAAGTGAGCATGAAGAACCAAATAGCAGATATTGCTCACCGGTGCCACTTTCATTAGTTATCCCATTACTACTCAGGTTAAGTTGTTTAGGTACCTCGTTATCCATCAGACACTCACATACGCTACTCATGCTGCTCTACGACCCGCATGGCTCAAACAACTCCTGTATTAATGGCTCATGGGATGGAGGAACAAGTTTCGGTGGGGTTTAAAAGTAAAGGCTATGCAGTGCTTGGGATTCAATTTAATGCAATCGCGACTCAATGATGCAAGAATAAGATAGAGGCGATATGTACTATATGTATGCAAGCATGTGGTAGTGCTTGCCTGGCAGCTCAGTTGAAGTGAGAGAAGGATCTGGGTAGTGCTCCTGGGATTCCTGATATATCCCCTGCTCAGCGTCTATTCGAAGAAGAACCAAACAAACAAGGGCCAACATAAATAAAGTGCACAAGCATATGTATTGAAATGCGACAAGCAAACAAGCATGCCATGATGAATGATGCACAATTTACATGGCAATAAAGTAGCATGGCATGGGTGAGGTGTGGGGTACAAGACTAAAGCATTTTATTAAGTTTTAGTCATGTTTTGCTCTCATAACACTTGCTGTATACTTTATATTTATATGATGCATGCTGCAATTCAGAACATGTAATGCATAGTTAGCACGGGCTCGTCGCGCTGATCGATTTAGACATATTATTTGTCGAAATTGGAGTTATAAAACTAAAGTTATTAATTAATTAAGAGGGAGGGGGAGGGCAGGCAGGCCGCTGCAGGTGGGCCAGGGCGAGGTGGAGGTGCGGGTGTGGGGCCAGCATGGCAGGGAAAGAGAGGGAAAAGGAGAGGGGCAGGCTCGGTGTAGCTGGGTTAGCTTCGGCTAGGGTTAGCAGGGCTCGGGCTAGGGTTTGTGTAGGGAGTCGATGGGTATCTCAGGTGTGGCCAGCATGGCAGGGAAAAAGAGAGATTTGTGGTGAGGGTGGGATGGTAGGCTCGGCAAGGGAGGGTGGTGGGTAGAGCTAGGGTGGTTAGGGTGTAAGAGAGGGAAAAGAGAGAGGGTAGGGTTTAGGGATGACCCTCCAAAATCAAGCAAAGATGGAGGGGGTGGAGATGGATAAGGATAAGTAGGGTAGGTGGTAGAGTTCTAGGGTTTAGCATGGTCCAAGATAGATCAAACAAGAAAAAGTGGTGAGATGGAGTGGTAGGGTAGGGCTAGGGTTGGATATGATCAACACATGGCATGCATGGATGGGGGATGGTAAGGCAAACAAGATCAAGGTGAAAAGAATCGAGAGAGAAAAGGAGAGCTCACAAGAAGGATCCACTCAAAAATTCCAAGCAGAACCAAGGGAGATCAAAAGGTGGTGATTGTTGCATGGCCCATGCAAAGCATTAAATACCATGGTTTTAATCTTGTGAAAACAAAATAAATAATCATGGCTTTTATACATGTGCATTCCAAAATGATGGTGTAAGGCCAAGCTAAAAGAAATAGTATTGGATCCATCCCAACCCACATGAGCTAGATTAAATGTCAAAAGAAAATAAGAGCTCATGTTTACTTAGTCTGGTCGAATTGTAAGGTGGTAACAAAGAAAGGTGGTGGAGTGGAATAAAAGATATTCCCCCAATTCAACTTGGGCATCAAGAATTTATCAAGAACCAAATACAATGTAACAAGATCCAAATATAATTCATAATGCATATGGGAGAAGAACCAAATGGAAAAGGGTTTTATATGATGCTCAAATGCAAGGTGGCATGATGACATGAGCATGATATAATTATGATGCAACAATTATATATAGGAAGTAGCCATTATATTATTAAACCAAGTAGCATTACAATTGTTAGACAATTGGGATGCTACATGGCCATAATCATGCAGAGCGACAAAACATCATTAATCAAACCATAAAGTGATACTACAAGTTTAAAACTAAAGGATCATAAAGGCTTATGATGACTTGGGATAGTCATAACATGGTGTGATCATGTGCCAAGTCAACCCAAATAAAGCATCAAAGGAGAATACCACAATACTATGCTTTAATATGCTAAAACAACGCATGATTCTTCCAAGGCACATTAAGAAATCTCAATTGTTTATAACAAGTCATGCTACAACAAATAATACTAAGCATAAAGCCAATACAATATCAAGCATGACATGACAAAGCATAGGCCACAGTCAAAAACAAGTTCTCTTTACCAATTAAGCATGAACTTTCCTACTCTTTTCCAATCCAAACCAAACTATTTGAAACCCAATGTATGAAAGAGGGGGTCCAACCAATTTATTCAGCAAACTAAGAAAACCAAGCAAACAAAAAAACAAAACGAAAACAAAAAAGAAGACGCTCCAAGAACAACACAACTGTGTATGAAACAATAAAAATGAAGTGTTTGGAAGAAACCTGGGATTTTTTTGATGAAGAAGGGGATGCCTCGGGCATCCCCAAGCTTTGACACTTGTACTTCTTGGATATTTCTTGGAGTGACATGCGTGGCATCCCAAGATTGAGCTTTAGTCCATCCTTCATCTCATTACTCATTCCTTCCATACACCTGAAATTTTTCCTTCATACAAAACTTCACACAATCATTATTAGCAACATTAGTGCACTCAAGATAATAAGTCTTTAGGTTCAGTTCCAACACCAATAAAACTTCCATTAAAACACAAGCTACTGTATAACTTCCATAAAAATCTAAATTCCCCAAAAGAACTCAAAAAGGAACCAACAAGAAGCAAATGGAAATAATGGCAGAAATCTGTCAAAACAGACTAGCAGGTAAAAACCAATTTTTTCGAAGACCTTTTGTTGCTCAAATAAAAAAGTGTTCAACTAACAAAAGTTAGATAACAACCTGAGGGAGAAGCAAAAAAATTCACGCCTGAAAACGATGTACAGAGATTTTACACGAATTTTTACGGTGAAGCATAGAAATCTGTTTCGGGACAGCAACTTTCCCAATCATTACTTCTCTCTCATTAGAGGTTACTCTTGGCACAAAAAACAAATAAAAAGGATAAAGAGCGGTTATTATTGAAGTAATAACTTCCAAGACTCATCTAAAACTTTTGGGTTATCTCCCAATAATTACTTTTCTTTAACGCCTTTAAGTTAGGCATAAGAAGCAAGAAAAATAATCAAGTGTTCTCAAATGAAGAAGCATTAAGAGCAAATTTTGTTTTCATAGGAGAGGCAAAAGAAATCTTCTCTCTATTTTTAGGGAAGTGTTCTATACCTTTCTTGAGTGGGAGTTTATATTTAATGGTGCCTTCTTTCATATCAATAATGGCACCAACAGTTCTAAGAAAAGGTCTTCCCAAAGTAATAGGACAAGAAGCATTGCATTCAACATCCAAAACATAGAAATCAATGGAGACATAGGCATTTTTAACCATAATAATAACATCATTAATACTCCCCATGAGTTTATTTTTAGCTTTATCATCAAGTGGGACATTCAAATAACAATCTTCCAATGGTGGCAAATCAAGCATATCATAAATCCTTCTAGGCATAATAGAAACACTACTATCAAGATCACATAATGATTTAAAATCAAAATCATTCACTTTCATATTGATGATGGGTTCCCAACCATCTTCTTGTTTTATAGGAATAGAAGCTTTATGTTTCATCTTTTCTTCTTTAATCTTTATGAGAGCATCAGTAATGTGTTTTGTAAAGGCCATATTCATAGCACTAGCATTAGGACTTTTAGCAAGCTTTTGTAGGAACTTAATAACTTCAGAGATGTTACAACCATCAAGATCAAAATCATAATTATCATCTAAAGTAGTAGAGCTATTACTAGCCTCAACACTAGTGGTAGTGATAGTAGAAACACTAATGTTTCTAGCAATTTCATCTTCTCTTTCCCACTTAGCATGCAATTCAGCTAACAATTTAACATTTTCATCAATTCTAACTTGTATGGCATTAGTATCAGCAAAGGGATTCTCATTAGTTTCAGGTTTAGCAGCCATTTTATTCAGAGAAGATTGAGCTTCAACCAATGATGCTATACTTCTTTCAGCATTAGAGAGTTTCTCCTCAATAGTTTTATTGAAAGCAGTTTGTTTACTAATAAAGTCTTTAAGCATAACTTCAAGTTCAGAGGGAGCACTCGTATTATTGTTGTAGGAATTTCCATAAGCATTACCATTGTTGGGAGGATGTGGCCTATAATTGTTGTTACCAAAATTATTCCTTTAGGCATTATTGCTAAAATTGTTATTTCTTATAAAGTTCACATCAACTTTCTCTTCTTGAGCAACCAAAGAGGCTAAGGGAACATGATTTGGATCAATATGGGCTTTCTCATTAACAAGCATAGACATAATAACATCAATTTTATCACTCAAGGAGGAGGTTTCCTCAACAGAATTTACCTTCTTACCTTATGGAGCTCTTTCAGTATGCCATTCAGAATAGTTAACCATCATATTAACCAGAAGCTTTGTTGCAGCACCCAAAGTAATGGTCATAAAGGTACCTCCAGCATCAGAATCTAATAGATTTCTTGAAGAATAGTTCAATCCTGCATAAAAAGTTTGGATAATCATCCAAGCAGTCAGTCCATGAGTGGGACAATTCTTTAACAAAGATTTCATTCTTTCCCAAGCTTGAGCAACATGTTCATTATCAGATTGTTTAAACTTCATTATTTCACTTCTCATAGATATAATCTTAGTAGGAGGATAGTATTTTCCAATGAAAGCATCTTTGCATTTAGTCCAAGAATCAATACTATTCCTAGTTAAGGAATTCAACCATTCTTTAGCTTTTCCTCTCAAAGAGAAAGGAAACAATTTAAGCTTAATGATATCTCCATCTATATGTAGGGGTTCGTAGCATGGAAAACAAAAATTTTCTATCGCATACAAACAAACAAGCCAAGATCTATCTACTAGATTGTAGCAACGAGTCGATGGAATAACTCACCCTCGAAGATTCCAAAGTGTTTAACGAGAGCAGATTCTCGTGGGTGATGTAGTCGTACTCTTTCCGATCTCAAGATCGCGTAGACGATCCTTCCGGCGCCGCGTTCCCGCAGCGCTCCCGCAGTCGGTCACACGTTCGGTACTCGACGAAGACCTTCCTCTCCCTTGTTCCAGCAGGCAGTGGAGGTTGTAGCACTCTCCTCGCGATTCCGGCAGCACAACGGCGTGGTACCGGAGGTAGAGGGGAAATCCCGCAGGGCTTCGCCTTAAGCCGGTGCGAGTATGGTGGAGCTTATGAGAGAGGCTATTAGTGGTCTAGTAATTAGACACACCAATTAGAGGGCTCTAAACCAATTAGAAGGCTCTAAACCGAATAGCTCTAAACCGGGGTCTAGATCTAGGGTTTAGTTTAGAGGATAGGAAACTTGTGTGTAGGAGGGGAGCCCTGCCCCTCCTTATATAGGTGGGAGGGGTGGGCGCGCCAGGGGAGGGAGGGAGTCCCTCCCCAACTCGGCCTAGGCTGGCCGCCGGCTTGGAGGAGAGAAACTCCTCCTCCAAGTCGACTCCAACTCCTCTTGCTTGTTTCCCACAGTTTCTTGTTTTTGGCAGTTTGACTTTCAAACTGGACATTTGACTTTTCTGTTTTAGGATTCAATTTAATCCTATATTTGGGACAGCAAGAACACTTAGTACATGATGCAATCATTCTAATATGTAATGACACATTCATGTACCCCTTCCCCCCCGGAGTGCCGGACAATCCGGAACCTTCTAGAATATCCCCGATGAAAACACCGGAATCATTCCCGAACTCCGAAACGGGACTTTCCTTATATGAATCTTATTCTCCGGACCATTCCGGATCACCTCGTGATATCCCGGATCCCATCCGAGACTCCGAACAACATTCGGTCTCTTTCTCATAATACCATAACTACTCAAACAACGTCGAATCCTTAAGTGTGTCTCCCTACGGTTCGTGAATTATGCGGACATGATCGAGACACTTCTCCGAACAATAACCAATAGAGGAATCTGGAAATTCATATGGCTCCCACATATTTCTACGATTACTTTGCGATCGAATGAACCACTTACATACGATACCAATTTCCCTTTGTCTCACGATATGTTACTTATCCGAGGTTATGATCGTCGGTATCTCTGCATACCTAGTTCATCCTCGTTACCGATAAGTACTCTTTTCTCGTTCCCGTGATATGTGATCCCTTGTGACCAAGTCACATTCTTGCAAGCTAATTGAATGACATTTCACCGAGAGGGCCCAGAGAATATCTATCCGTCATGTGGATGGACAAATCCCACTCTTGATCCATGTGTTTCAACCAATACTTTCCGAACACTCAATGCCACCTTTATAGCCACCCTGTTACGGTGTGGTGTTTGATGACATCAAAGCATCCATCCAGTAAAGGTGATATGCATGATCTCATGGTCGAAGGAGTTAGGTTACTATGTATCAGAAAGCATATAGCAATTGAACTATTAAAATGACTTGATCTTTATGCTACGCTTGTCTATAGGAGTATGTCCACCATATCATTCTCCTAACGATATGATCTTGTTGTTGATAACATCTCAATGTTCATGACAAAGAAACCACATCATCAATCAACCAACAAGCTAGTGAAGTATAGAGGCTATACTAGGGACTTCAAATTAAGTTTACAAATCACACAAGTATTAATGGTTTCCTTGTTAATACTATTATAGCATGAATGCAAACATTTATCATAAACACAAAGATATATAATAATAACTATATTTATTATTGCCTCTAGGGCATATCTCCAACAGTCTCCCACTTGCACTAGAGTCATCTAATCTAGATTACATGGTAATATACCGAACACCCATGGCAGTTTGGTGTTGGTCATGTTTTGCCCTCGGGAGAGGTTTAGTCAACGGATCCGCCACATTCAGATCTGTGTGTACTTTGCAAATCTTTATATCCCCATCCTGGATATGTTCTCGAATAGCGTGAAAACGTAGCTTGATATGCTTCAGCTTCTTGTGTGACCTTGGTTCTTGCGCATTGGCTATGGCGCCCATGTTATCACAGTAGATAGACATTGGGTCCAGCGCACTAGGAACCACACCCAGCTCTGTAATGAACTCTTTCATCCATATCGCTTCTTGTGAAGCCTCCGAAGCAGCCATGTATTCCGATTCAGTTGAAGATCTCGCCACAACGCTTTGCTTTGCACTCCTCCAGCTAACTGCTGCACCATTCAAAATAAATACGTATCCAGATTGTGATTTAGAATCATCCGGATCGGTGTTCCAACTAGCATCGGTGTAACCATTAACAACGAGCTGTTCATCACCTCCATAAGAAAGAACCATATCCTTAGTTCTTCTCAAGTACTTAAGGATGTTTTTGACCGCTGTCCAATGATCCACTCCTGGATCACTTTGATATCTGCTAGTTAAACTAACAGCATATGCGATGTCGGGTCTAGTACATAGCATGGCATACATTAGAGATCCTATGGCTGAGGCATAGGGAGTCTTACTCATCCTTTCTCTATCTTCTGCCGATGTCGGACTTTGAGTTTTACTCAAGTTCGTATTGGGCAACATGGGCAAGAACCCTTTCTTGCTTTCTTCCATTCCAAACTTCTTTAGAACTTTGTCCAAATATGTACTCTGTGACAATGATATTTGGCGTTTCGATCTATCTCTATAAATCTTTATGCCTAATATGTAAGCTGCTTCGCCAAGATCTTTCATTGAAAAACTATTATTCAAATATTCCTTGACACTATTAAGAAGGTCTACATCATTCCCAATCAACAATATGTCATCCACATACAGTATTAAGAATGCTACAGAGCTCCCACTCACTTTCTTGTAAATACAAGCTTCTCCATAAGTTTGTATAAAACCAAAACTTTTGATTACCTTATCAAAACGTTGATTCCAACTTCGGGATGCTTGCTTCAATCCATAGATGGACCGTTGAAGCTTGCATACCTTGTTAGCATCTTTAGGATCGACAAAACCTTTGGGTTGTATCATATACAACTCTTCATCAATGTCTCCATTGAGGAATGCTGTTTTGACATCCATCTGCCATATCTCATAATCATAATATGCAGCGATTGCTAACATTATCCTCACAGACTTTAGCTTCGCTACCGGTGAGAAAGTCTCATCGTAGTCAACTCCTTGAATTTGTCGAAACCCTTTTGCGACAAGTCGAGCTTTATAGACAGTAACATTACCATCAGCATCTGTTTTCTTCTTGAAAATCCATTTGTTCTCGACAGCCTTCCGGCCATCCGGTAAGTCCACCAAAGTCCATACTTGGTTTTCGTACATGGATCCAATCTCGGATTTCATGGCTTCTTGCCATTTATTGGAATCTGGGCTTATCATCGCTTCCTCATATGTCTCGGGGTCATCGGTGTTGTCCACCAACATGACATTCATAACGGAATCATACCAATCTGGAGTGGTACGAGTTCTCGTTGACCTCCGAGGCTCTGTAGCAACTTCAACCGAAGTTTCATGATCACTATCATTAGCTTCCTCTCTTATTGGTGCAGGCACCACAGGAACTTCTTCCGGTGCTGCGCTACTCGCAATTTCGAGAGAAGGTTCGACAACCTCGTCGAGTTCTACTTTCCTTCCAGTCACTTCTTTCGAGAGAAATTCCTTCTCTAGAAAGGATCCACTCTTGGCAACGAAGATTTTGCCTTCGGATATATGATAGAAGGTATACCCAATAGTTTCCTTCGGGTATCCTATGAAGACGCATTTTTCCGCTTTGGGTTCAAGCTTGTCCGGCTGTAACTTCTTTACATAGGCTTCGCATCCCCAAACTTTAAGGAACGACAATTTAGGTTTCTTCCCAAACCATAATTCATACGGTGTCGTTTCAACGGATTTAGATGGTGCCCTATTTAAAGTGAATGCGGCTGTTTCTAATGCATAACCCCAAAATGATAGCGGTAAATCTGTAAGTGACATCATAGAACGAACCATATCTAAGAGAGTTCGATTACGACGTTCAGACACACCATTACGCTGTGGTGTTCCCGGCGGTGTCAATTGTGAAAGTATTCCGCATTTCTTCAAATGCTCGCCAAACTCGTAACTTAGATATTCACCTCCACGATCAGAACGTAGAAATTTAATCTTCTTGTTACGTTGATTCTCTACCTCACTTTGAAACTCCTTAAACTTCTCGAAAGTTTCGGACTTATGTTTCATGAAATAGATATACCCATATCTACTCAAGTCATCCGTGAAGGTAAGAACATAACGATAACCACTGCGCGATGCTACACTCATTGGACCACACACATCGGTATGTATGATTTCCAGTAAGTCCGTAGCTCGCTCCATTATACCAGAAAATGGAGTCTTAGTCATTTTACCCATCAGACATGCTTCGCATCTTTCAAGTGATTCAAAATCAAGTGATTCAAGAAGTCCATCGGAATGGAGTTTCTTCATACGTTTCACTCCAATGTGACCAAGACGACAGTGCCACATATAGGTCAAATTATCGCTTGATTTCAAACGTTTAGCCTCAATGTTATTAATATGTGTATTTCTACTATCGAGATTCAATATGAATAGACCATCTATCAAAGGTGCATGTGCATAAAACACATTACTCATATAAATCGAACAACCATTATTCTCGGATTTAAACAAGTAACTGTCTCGCAATAAACAAGATCCTGATATAATGTTCATGCTTAATGCAGGCACCAAATAACAATTATTTAAGTATAAAACTAATCCCGATGGTAGATGAAGAGGTAGCGTGCCGACCGCGATCACATCAACCTTTGATCCGTTTCCTACGCGCATCGTCACCTCGTTCTTCACTAGCTTCCGTTTATTCTGCAGCTCCTGTTTCGAGTTACAAATATGAGCAACCGAACCAGTATCAAATACCCAGGCACTACTACGAGTACTAGTGAGATACACATCAATAACATGTATATCAGATATACCTTTCTTCTTGATGTTGCCGTTCTTCAAATCCGCCAAGTACCTTGGGCAATTCCGCTTCCAGTGACCTTCTCCCTTGCAGTAAAAGCACTCAGTTTCAGGTTTAGGTCCAGCCTTGGTCTTCTTCGTCGGCGTGGTAACTTTCTTACCACCCTTCTTGAAGTGTCCCTTTTGCTTAGACTTGCCTTTCTTGAATTTGGTGGTCTTATTGACCATCAACACTTGGTGCTCTTTCTTGATCTCCACTTCTGCAGATTTTAACATAGCAAATAGTTCTGGCAACTCTTTGTTCATGTTCTGCATGTTGTAGTTCATCACAAAGTTCTTGTAACTTCGTGGTAGTGATTGGAGGATGCGGTAAACTCCCAAAGTATTAGGAATCACTATACCCAAACTTTGAAGTTTATTTGCGTGCCCAGACATCTTAAGCACATGCTCACTGACGGAGCTACCCTCTTCCATCTTGCAGTTAAAGAACTTTTCAGAAGCTTCATAACTTTCAATTGCCGCATGAGTCTCAAAGATTAATTTGAGATCCTCGACAATATCATATGGATCTGACTCTTCAAACCTTTTCTGAAGCTCCGATTCTAAACCATACAAGATAGCACACTGAACTATGGAGTACTGATTCTTCCGAGCAAGGTAAACATTCTTTACTTCATCGGTAGCATCAGCTGCAGGTGGGTCACCTAGCGGTGCATCCAGCACATAGGTCAAATTACCAGCTGTGAGGACAATCCTCAAATTGCGGAACCAATCCGCGAAGTTGCTTCCATTGTTTTTCAACTTTTCTTTCTCTAGGAACGCATTAAAATTGATGGTAGGGGCTGCCATTGATCTACAACATATTTGCAATAGTTTAGACTAAGTTTATGACAAATTGAGTTCAAATTAATTAATGAAATTAAACTAGGTGAACTCCCACTCAAAACAACATCCCTCACATTGTTTTAGTGATCACACGAACCAAATCCACTACATCAACACCGATCATCACGAGAGCTGATATAGTTTTAATGGCGAACAATCATCATGTTCATCATATCTACTATATGATTCATGCTTTGCCTTTCGGCGATCCGTGTTCCTGAGGCCATGTCTGTACATGCTAGGCTCGTCAAGATCAAACCTTAGCTTCCGCATAAGCAAATCTGGCTTGCTTACGTTGTATTCACCCGCGGAATCAAAGACACCCGATCATCACGTGGTGCTTCGAAGCAGCAAGCTTTGGCAACGGTGCATACTAAGGGTGAACACTCTAGAACTTGAAATTTATGTGCATGAGGGATCATCTTATAATGCTACCGTCGTCTACTAAGCAATACAAGATGCATAAAGGATTAACATCACATGCAATTCATAATATGTGATATGATATGGCCTTTCTTCTTTGTGCTTCCGATCTCCATCTTCAAGCACGAATATGATCTCCATCATCACCGGCATAGCATCAAGGTCAATGACGCTTCTCCATGGTTGTCGTCCACCAGCTTCAACTATTACAACTATTTTGAATAGACACGCAGGTCTTAACAGAAATTAAAGACAACCATATGGCTCCTGCCGGTTGCCAACTTACAATAAGGAACATTGCATACATCAAATATAATCACAATCATGGCCATATCACATCACTGCACACCCCTGCAAAACAAAGTTAGACGCTTCTACTTTCTTTGCATATTTTACGTGGTTTGGGGCTTTCCATAAGTGTCGTTCTAACTTACGAACAAGAACCACAACATTGATACTAGCATTGTTGATCACCCGTTGTAAATTGGATCTTTACTATGCTAGGAGAAACAGGCACCCGCAAAGCCACTTATGCAAAACGAGTTGCATGTCAAGCGTGGAGCAAGTCTCATGAACGATGTCATGTAAGGTTAGCCCGGGCCGCTTCATCCCAACATACCGCAAGATGCAAAGTACACAAAAAGCAATCTACAATAAAAGCATCAACGCCCACAATGACCATTGTGTTCTACTCGTGCAACAGATCTACATATAGACACGGCTCTGATACCACTGTAGGGGTTCGTAGCATGGAAAACAAAAATTTTCTATCGCATACAAACAAACAAGCCAAGATCTATCTACTAGATTGTAGCAACGAGTCGATGGAATAACTCACCCTCGAAGATTCCAAAGTGTTTAACGAGAGCAGATTCTCGTGGGTGATGTAGTCGTACTCTTTCCGATCTCAAGATCGCGTAGACGATCCTTCCGGCGCCGCGTTCCCGCAGCGCTCCCGCAGTCGGTCACACGTTCGGTACTCGACGAAGACCTTCCTCTCCCTTGTTCCAGCAGGCAGCGGAGGTTGTAGCACTCTCCTCGCGATTCCGGCAGCACAACGGCGTGGTACCGGAGGTAGAGGGGAAATCCCGCAGGGCTTCGCCTTAAGCCGGTGCGAGTATGGTGGAGCTTATGAGAGAGGCTATTAGTGGTCTAGTAATTAGACACACCAATTAGAGGGCTCTAAACCAATTAGAAGGCTCTAAACCGAATAGCTCTAAACCGGGGTCTAGATCTAGGGTTTAGTTTAGAGGATAGGAAACTTGTGTGTAGGAGGGGAGCCCTGCCCCTCCTTATATAGGTGGGAGGGGTGGGCGCGCCAGGGGAGGGAGGGAGTCCCTCCCCAACTCGGCCTAGGCTGGCCGCCGGCTTGGAGGAGAGAAACTCCTCCTCCAAGTCGACTCCAACTCCTCTTGCTTGTTTCCCACAGTTTCTTGTTTTTGGCAGTTTGACTTTCAAACTGGACATTTGACTTTTCTGTTTTAGGATTCAATTTAATCCTATATTTGGGACAGCAAGAACACTTAGTACATGATGCAATCATTCTAATATGTAATGACACATTCATGTACCCCTTCCCCCCCGGAGTGCCGGACAATCCGGAACCTTCTAGAATATCCCCGATGAAAACACCGGAATCATTCCCGAACTCCGAAACGGGACTTTCCTTATATGAATCTTATTCTCCGGACCATTCCGGATCACCTCGTGATATCCCGGATCCCATCCGAGACTCCGAACAACATTCGGTCTCTTTCTCATAATACCATAACTACTCAAACAACGTCGAATCCTTAAGTGTGTCTCCCTACGGTTCGTGAATTATGCGGACATGATCGAGACACTTCTCCGAACAATAACCAATAGAGGAATCTGGAAATTCATATGGCTCCCACATATTTCTACGATTACTTTGCGATCGAATGAACCACTTACATACGATACCAATTTCCCTTTGTCTCACGATATGTTACTTATCCGAGGTTATGATCGTCGGTATCTCTGCATACCTAGTTCATCCTCGTTACCGATAAGTACTCTTTTCTCGTTCCCGTGATATGTGATCCCTTGTGACCAAGTCACATGCTTGCAAGCTAATTGAATGACATTTCACCGAGAGGGCCCAGAGAATATCTATCCGTCATGTGGATGGACAAATCCCACTCTTGATCCATGTGTTTCAACCAATACTTTCCGAACACTCAATGCCACCTTTATAGCCACCCTGTTACGGTGTGGTGTTTGATGACATCAAAGCATCCATCCAGTAAAGGTGATATGCATGATCTCATGGTCGAAGGAGTTAGGTTACTATGTATCAGAAAGCATATAGCAATTGAACTATTAAAATGACTTGATCTTTATGCTACGCTTGTCTATAGGAGTATGTCCACCATATCATTCTCCTAACGATATGATCTTGTTGTTGATAACATCTCAATGTTCATGACAAAGAAACCACATCATCAATCAACCAACAAGCTAGTGAAGTATAGAGGCTATACTAGGGACTTCAAATTAAGTTTACAAATCACACAAGTATTAATGGTTTCCTTGTTAATACTATTATAGCATGAATGCAAACATTTATCATAAACACAAAGATATATAATAATAACTATATTTATTATTGCCTCTAGGGCATATCTCCAACACTATATCCCTATGCTTTTGCATCTCAAAAAGTTCAACAACGTTATTTAGATGAGCAGCAGCATCTTCATTACCAATACCAGAAAATTGGTCTCTCATAACAAGATTGAGTAAAGCAGGTTTTATTTCAAATAAAGTAGCTTCAGGAACAGGTGGAGAAATAGGTGTGCTCATGAAATCATTGTTGTTGGTGCTAGTGAAGTCACACAACTTAGTATTTTCCAGAGTAGTCATTTTTGCGTTTTTAATAAAGAAAGCAAACTAGTAAAACTAATTTTTTGTGTTTTTGATAAAGAAACAAGCAAACAAAGCAGAAATATACTAAGCAAAACCAAAATAACAAAGTAAAGAGATTGGTTATGAGGGACTCCCCTTGTGAAGATTTCCTTGACTCTCCGGCAACAGCGCCAGAAAAGTAGCTTCGATGGCGCGTTGTTGACGTGGGAGCTTCTTCTTCTTCAATCCCTGACAACGGCACCAGAAAAGTACTTGCTGACTCGTGTATTAATGAGATCATTGGGGAATCCCAAGAGGAAGGTATGATGAGCACAGCAGTAAGTTTCCCTCAGTTATGAAACCAAGGTTATCAATCCAGTAGGAGCAAGGAAACACCTCCAAGGTGTTGCTAGCTGGACTTTGGCAGGGCGCACTACTGGCGCCAGTAGCAACCTGGAAACCTGCACAACACAACCACAGAACTTTGCCCCAACTTACGGTGAGGTTGTCAATCTCACCGGTTTTGCTGAAACAAAGGATTAAACGTATTGTGTGGAAGAGAGTAATAGTTTGCAGAAACTAAACAGAAAGCAGTAAACAGTTGTAGATTGAAGATAAAAGAAAGGACCGGGGTCCATAGTTCACTAGTGGTGGCTCTGATAGATAACATGTTGGGTGAACAAATTACAGTGGGGCAATTGACAAACATCGAGAAAGCAATCATGCATATACTACTCATCTTGACTCCTTTGAGATTTGTGGGCATTACAACATTATACATAGATCGTAATCCAACTGCATCTATGACTAATAATCCGCCTTCAAGTTATCATCCGAACCCCCTCCAGTATTAAGTTACAAGCAACAGATAATTGCATTACGCATTGCGTGTAAAGTAAACAATATGATTGTTCTATGAACAAAGGATTGTTGTTTTCTCCCTAGTAGTAGCAGCACATCTAGTACCTTAGAGATTTTTGTCACTTCCCCAGATTACTAGAGGCATGAACCTACTATCGAGCATAAATACTAACTCTTGGAGTTGCTAGCATCTACTTGGCCAAGATAGCTACTAACAGCGGAAAGCATGCAAGATCACAAATAACAAAGACATGATAGAATCAATAATCAATCTAAAATAACATCTCAATATCCATCGGATCCCCGCAAACACAACATGTAAGATTAAAAATAGATGATCTTGATCATGAACGGAGCTCACAAGATCTAAACATCATAGCACAAAGGATAAGAACCAGCCATCTAGCTACTACATGGACCCGTAGTCCAAGGATGAACTACTCACGCATCACACCGGAGGCTTGCATGGTGATGAAGGCCTCTAGGGTGAATTCTCCCCTCCGTTAGGGTGCCGGGAAGAGCTTCAGATCCCCCCGATCTAGGGATGGAGATGACGGCGGCTACAGACTCTTTCATGGAATTTTTGATCGGGTACTTAGGGTTTCTGTACCGAAGGCATCTTATAGGCGAAAGGGGAGGCCGAGGGGGTGCCGGAGGCGGTCAGACCACCCCCTGGCGCGGGCCAGGCTGGGCCGCGTGGCTAGGTGGTGTGGTGGCCCCCCGGCCCCTCTCCGTCTCATACTCTGGCTCCTTGTGTCCCTCGGTGAAAAAACTGACTTTGGCTTTTGTCCCATCCAATTCCGAGAATATTTATTTTCTGACTTTCCTGGAACCAAAAACAGCAGAAAACAGGCTGTTGACACTGTGGCTCATGTTAATAGGTTAGTCCAAGAAAGTGTATAGAAAGTACTCCAAAGTGTCGACAAAACATAAGAAAGTAGATAAAACCAAGCATGGAACATCAAAAATTATGGATACGTTAGCAACTTATCATCGGGATCCTGATTCCACTTAATATTGCCTAGTTGCATCGCTTCTTTTCCATCTCATGCATCATGTCATGAACATGTCCGATCTTCTGCCGTAGTATTAAATAGTGCATCCGATGTTTATTTTAGTGCCTTGCTTCTTCATGCATTACGCTGTTGAGTTGATGCAAGCTTAGACCCGATCTCCTGTGAACCTTCGACAATGTTTCTTAGGTGAGCATTCTCCCCCTTTCTACAAATTTTTCTTTTTAGCCTTTAGTTCCTCCTATTGATCTATTGCTATCCCTTTTTATTGATACTTTAGTTTTTCGTACCAGTTATACTCCTTGCAGCCTATATTGCATTGGACACATCCTATTGTCGTTGTTTTGGTAGATAGCTGGCCTTGCGAGTCATAGTTGCTTGCTCAGGTGTTGCTTCGTGTCATCGAGTTCCACCATTGTTGGGAGGTTGGCACATGCTTAATGGTGGAGATGATCATGGCTTTAATTACAACTTGATAATTAAATGTTGGGAATAGATATAATGCAGAGGCACTGGTGGGTAATAGATGTTATTTGCATTTTACCTGCCCACTTGTATCCACCTAGGACCCAAGTTTTTGACACCTGTTTCGAGATTGTGCGTGCTAACCACATCTAGGGTGTGTGGACACCCCTATCGGCTTACTACCTAATTTCAAAGTACTGTGCTGGGGGCCACAAACTAGTTTGGGGCGTTATTACTATCCTGTACTTATGCCATGCTTTACTGCTTTATTTACTATTGCGTGTGGAGCGCCTGTGTTGTTTAAGAACCCCGTGCCACATTTTCGTCGTATCAACAAGCCAGTCACACTTTTTGGTTCCCAGTCATTTACAGCCGTCGCCACACACCATGGGTACGCATCAGAGATGGTCGACTTTCTTGCGGGTTGCTTAGTGGGGTGGACCCCATGTACTTGATTTGGGTCTAGGAAACATCATGTCTGAAGTCCCGTCGACATACTATTGGGTGTATGTTTTATGATCTTGCACCTACCCGATCTGACAACAAGGGTTGAAGTGCATGTAGATACTTTGGTGCACCCCTGTAGAGTTAAATCTTTACGAAAAGCCGTATTCGTGGTTATGTATGACTTGGAGCACAGTTTCTCAATCATATAGAAATATAACTAAAGAATTAATGTTATAATTTGACTTGGATATGATATGACTAGTAAGTTGAATAACCACCATGAAATGAATGAATAAAACTTTCAACTGTGTGAGTTTCCTCAAAATGACTTCCTCATTAGGTCTCGAGGGGGAAATATCAGGATGGGTATGTTTGGTGATAGTATCAGATTGGTTCTGAATAGGTATTTCTTGTCTCTCTCTGATAGACGAGAGTTATATTGAGTCTCTATAAGTTGTTTTGTGTATGCTTCGCTGCCGCTTCAGTCCGCCATACGTATGTAGGCGAGATCCGCTGAATTCTAGACTCACCGTGTACTGGCCTCAGTACCAACCGCTCCATTTTTCCTTTTCCCTTTGTCAGCACCCCGTTTTGTTTTCACGGGTATAAGTTCGACGACATTAGCAAGATTACCCTTCTAGCTTGGCCTGCGCAGGGTTATGGATGCCATTGGTTATTCCTCAGGGCTCTGAGCTCAATTTGCTTCTTATCGGTACTCGGATGTTGTATCGTTTTCAAGTTGATTTGGATCATTATATTGTATATCTATATTTTTGACTCGTTGAGTCATTGTTGTATATATATGTTCTTATGGGTTCCATCATGGACTATTGTGTAATGGTATTACTTTGTTTTCACCCACACGCAAGTGCCTGGTGGGCATCGTTGAATCATTTCTATGCGGGTTGGCAGGAAGCACTAAAATCTGCATAGGGTTGATTCAAGGGTGTTACAAAGTGGTATCAGAGCTCAGCAGTTGCGATACCCAACCGGTCTAGCATGTAGGATAACCTAGCTAACGGCCAATATAGAGTGTCAAAACTATTTTGCAAAATCGGTTGGATAGATCTAATTAGACCTTCTTTTACTCCTAACCCATATGCTATTCTCCTCTTACCTCTGCATGTTTAAATCTGCTCTCTTACTATCGGGGGGATTATCCCCGGGTACCCCAAAGACGGTCCAAAACAGGTCAAAAAGGCAAAACAGGGAAAATACAAAAGAAAAACTACAGCAGATGCAAGCTGGGCCGGCTGAGAAGCTCCAGCCGGCCTGCTAAGCGCTCCCCGCCGACTCCTCCTTCCGGCTGGGCCGACCCAGCCTTCCCGCCTCGTCCCCACTCCCCAGGCGGCCTCTCCGTTCGGTTCCCATGTGGGCCGGCTCCCCACAGGGCCCGCTCCGCGACCCCGAGCCACCGAGCCACTCCCCCGCCTGGCGCTTCACCGGCTGGGCCCTGGCCGTCCTAGCCCCAGCTTCCTGTTGCCCCCGCCGCTGGGCCGGTTGGCCCATCCGGCCCTCTGTCTTGCCCCAGGCCGGCTACGAGCTCCCAGTCGGACCGATCGGCCCCAGGCCATGTCCGGTCGCTCCCTGGCCGGTTCGGCTCCCTCGCCCGGATCGCCAGCAGTTGGGCGGCCTGGTCGGTTGCCTGATCGCTGGGATCGATCGATCCCAGCTGGCCGGGTCGCCTCTTCCAGCTCCAGCAGCTGCCCCTATCGATCAAGACCAAGTACCAGCTATCCCCAAACGTACAGCGAGAAGATAAGAAGAAGGACAACGAGAAAACAACGGACAAGACTGAGAAGACAAAGCCCATACCACTCAATCAGGTGACACAGCAAATAGTGTACACTGTACACTGCCTCATGCATGACATATTGAGTAGTACTAGTTAGGCAGGTGAGCCAATCCTTATTCCCTGGGCACCAATATAAGCACCAGGGAGGCTCACGTCGCCAGGAGGTTCACTGGGAGCTGGGCTCCTTTGATCGATAGCTAGCTCACTCCAGGAAGCTAGCTCTCTCACACAGAGCACACATACACTCAGGCATAGTAAAATAGACAGGTTGGTCATACAGCATTTAAGGCAGCAGCTAGCACATACAGCTCGAGGAGCATTTGTAGTTCGTGTATTCTACATAGTCAGATTCGGCAGGAGTAGGGGCTTTACCTCACCACGAGGGCCCCGAACCTGGGTACTTCTTGCGTCTCGCTACGCTCGCTTGTACCCAATCTCGCCTGCGGACGCTGTCGATAGCTTCCCTGCTAGTCTCCACACCTCTATCTAACCTCCTCAGGTACTGCCATTCCCAATACAATGACAGTTGGCGCCCATCGTGGGGCAAAATATAGCTTCGGCCGGAGTTCCGTTCCGTACGGGACCGATTTTCTTCATCGTCATCATCGACTCCGACGCCGTCTCGAGTTACTCGGGGGCTCGCCGCCTCCGCGCGGTCATCACCGACTCCGTATCGTCAAGTTTCTCGGGGGCTCGGCGGCCTCCGCGCCGCGCCGCGTCTCCCGGGGACTCGTCGCCGCCTTTGCGTCGTCACCGGCTTCGCCGTGCCTCCGCGTCATCATCGCCTTCGTCTCGCCAAGGTTCCCGGGGGCTTGCCGCCGCTGCCGCGCCGTCATCTCGCCGAGGGGCCTGGGGGCTCGTCGGCTTTGCTGTCTCCACATCGCCCACACCGCCGCGTTCGTCATCGACCGGTTCGGCGTGGCCGTGCTCGGGCTCGCAGCAGCCGCGCTCGTCCGCACCTCTGCTGCGCCTCCCCGTGTGCGGCAAGCCAGCAGCGCTCCCTCGCATGCGCATGAGCAAGGTAGCAGGCAAGCAGCAGCACCTCCCCGCGCTCATGTACGTGCACGCAGCAAGGCAGCAAGCGGCTCACGCGTACGGCGGCAGACGCTCCTCACGAGCCCGTCTGCGTCGTCGCCAACCTCGCCGTCTCCATATCTGCACCGAGCTCTGTCCGCGCCCGCGTGTGTGTCCGTGCGCTCGGTCGCGGCCGTCCGCCTCCCGCTGCGCCTGCAGCGGTATCTCCGCGCCCGCCGGCAAGCGTCCTCGCACCCGCGCCCTCGCACGTGGCCGTCGCCGTCTTCCTCGGCTTCCCCGCGTCGGGACTCTAGCTGGGGCCGCCGCAGCTGCCACCATGCCTCCGCGCCGCGCGAGCTGCCGCGCCTGCTCCTCGCGCCCTCGCGTCCGCGCGCGCGTGAGGCCGCCAGGCCGCGCCGCCCCCCCGCCTACGTTGGCCCCGGCCGCCCGCCGCCAAGGCTGCGCGTGTCCCTGCACCCTGCGAGCCGGCAGAGGAAGAATCGGGAGCAAGGAGGTTGTTGGCCGGCCGTGCGGTTGAGAAGCGAGAAGAAGAAAAAGTAAGAAGAAAAAGAGGGCCGGCTGCGGCTAATCACTTGAGCTGATCCGGTTGTGTTAACCGGTTAGGCGAGGAAGAAATAAAAAGTAAAGAAAAAGTAAGGATGTGGCCGGCTGTGGCGTTGACCGATGAGAAATTAGGAGAAGAAAAAAGAAAAAATAGAAGGAAGTAAAGATCCGGCTAGATGCATCCGGTTGGAAAGAATAAAAAAGAGAGGACCGGTTGAGAGGTGGCTTGTTGGAGAGAGAAAGGCAACAAGAGAAAATAAAAAAATGAGAGAGGGCTCGGCTGTTTCGGCCGGCTGAGAAAAAGAAAAAAGAGAAAATCCAGCCGGTTAAGAAAAGTAAAGAGAGAGTCAAACGGCTGTTAGTTGTAGTAGGTGGAAAAAGAAAAATAGAAAAAGTGAGAAGGAAAAAATGAGAGGAAAAAATATGACCGGATAAGAAGAAAAAAGAAAAAGACTGGCTAGGTGTAGTAGGTTGGAGAAAGAATGAAAGAAAGAAGTCCGGCTAGCTCAATCCGGTTTACAAAAAGAAAAAAAATTCGGCTGAGAGAAAAGGCAAGAAAAATCCGGCTATATCAGACCGGTTAAGAGAAAACCGACAGAAAAAGGAAGTGGAAAAATCCAGATCCGACTACGTCAGTCCGGCTGATTCTGTTTGTCTGTCCGATTCGGTCCCGTTCCGGCTGAATCGGGCCGACTCCGCGCATCTTCATTCCGTTTGGTTGCCGGTTCGGCCGGCTGGACCCTGTTCCGGCTGGGCCAGGCCGGTTCGGCGCAGCCTGGCGCGTTTGGTTGCCTGGCCGGCTGGGGACCGAATTCGGCTACACCGCGTTTGGTTGCCTGTCCGGCTGGAGCCAGGCTATCCGGCTGGAACGCCAGTTGGACCGTTTCAGCAGCCGCAACACCTGCGGAATCACGTCTTCGACCCTACCACACCGACAGCTACAATGTGAGTGTTTTTTCGACCTCGAGCAACCCTCGAGGTCTCGCCAGATGTTGTTTTCCTTCCTGCTTTCAGTTTTTCCGGCGTCGGCAACCCCTACCCGGGGGCTCGCCGGTTGGCCCAGCCTGCTAAACCCGTAAACCGACTGAGTAGTGTGCGACGGTGTTAGAGGCCCACTCTTCGTCTCAGCTACAGACCGCAACCCGGCTGTCCGGCTAGCAAGAGCAAAAGCCCAAGGCATCCCACATGAACAACGGCGAAAGGTGCGACAGATCGGACATTCCGGCCTTGTGCCTAGTTGGTATTTTCCGGCTGCTCAGCCCCTAGTACCGTGTGCAATGTACTATCAGCTCCCCCTTCGGTTCCGGCTCCAGACCGCAACCCGGCTGGCCGGCAAGGACACAGCGTAAACAGCAGAGCACACGAGAAAGTGATTAAGTGTTGAGAAAAGCACGAGCTAGTTTTTTGAAAAATAAAACCGTTATCCGGTCGATAGCATGTGTACTATATGTTGATGTACTGACAATCAATTCTGTTTGTTCGTTTTGGTACGACTGCACCGAGTCGGATTTCAAAGGCAGTTGAAGATTCAAAGCACCTGGTGTCACCAGCTACTTCGAATCTCGGGGGCTACACCCACCGGGTGCGCTCGCGCGCCCCCGGTGTAATCAAGCTCTTCGGTCCGGCTGAAGGCGTTCAGCCGGATAGCAAGTTCGAGGTGTCGAAAAGGGCAAGAAATAGAAGATTCGCAGCACCTGTCTTTGTCAGCTACTCCGAATCTCGGGGGCTACACCCCGCGGGTGCGCTTGCGCGCCCCCGCGGTAGTTGTGTTGCTTCCCGGGATGGAGGTGTCCATCCGGACGCTATTCAAGAACTGCATCTACAACGACAACATCAAGTTTTTGTCGCGCTCGTGCAAATTTCCCCCTCCGGGTGAAATCAGCCGGCGCTCGGGGGCTAGTGTTGGGGAGATTATCCCCGGGTACCCCAAAGACGGTCCAAAACAGGTCAAAAAGGCAAAACAGGGAAAATACAAAAGAAAAACTACAGCAGACGCAAGCTGGGCCGGCTGAGAAGCTCCAGCCGGCCTGCCAAGCGCTCCCCGCCGACTCCTCCTTCCAGCTGGGCCGACCCAGCCGGCCCGCCTCGTCCCCACTCCCCAGGCGGCCTCTCCGTTCGGTTCCCGCATGGGCCGGCTCCCCGCAAGGCCCGCTCCGTGACCCCGAGCCACTGAGCCCCTCCCCCGCCTGGACCCCGGCTCGCCCCCGCCTGGGCCGCCTGGCGCTTCACCGGCTGGGCCTTGGCCGTCCCAGCCCCAGCTTCCTGTCGCCCCCGCCACTAGGCCGGTTGGCCCATCCGGCCCTCCGCCTCGCCCCAAGCCGGCTACGAGCTCCCAGTCGGACCGATCGGCCCCAGGCCATGTCCGGTCGCTCCCTGGCCGGTTCGGCTCCCTCGCCCGGATCGCCAGCAGCTGGGCGGCCTGGTCGGTTGCCTGATCGCTGGGATCGATCGATCCCAGCTGGCCGGGTCGCCTCTTCCAGCTCCAGCAGCTGCCCCTATCAATCAAGACCAAGTACCAGCTATCCCCAAACGTACAGCGAGAAGATAAGAAGAAGGACAACGAGAAGACAACGGACAAGACTGAGAAGACAAAGCCCATACCACTCAATTAGGTGACACAGCAAATAGTGTACACTGTACACTGCCTCATGCATGACATATTGAGTAGTACTAGTTAGGCAGGTAGGCCAATCCTTGTTCCCTGGGCACCAATATAAGCACCAGGGAGGCTCACGTCGCCAGGAGGTTCACTGGGAGCTGGGCTCCTTTGATCGATAGCTAGCTCACTCCAGGAAGCTAGCTCTCTCACACAGAGCACACATACACTCAGGCATAGACAAATAGACAGGTTAGTCATACAACATTTAAGGCAGCATCTAGCACATACAGCTCGAGGAGCATTTGTAGTTCGTGTATTCTACATAGTCAGATTCGGCAGGAGTAGAGGCTTTACCTCACCACGAGGGCCCCGAACCTGGGTACTTCTTGCGTCTCGCTACGCTCACTTGTACCTAATCTCGTCCGCGGACGCCGTCGATAGCTTCATTGCTAGTCCCCACACCTCTATCTAACCTCCTCAGGTACTGCCGTTCCCAATACAACGACACGTACCTTTATTTGAGTCCAGGATTTCTCGTTGTTGGGTTTCCGTCGTACCTTCAGGGTTTTGCTTCCTCCCTTTTATAACGGTGGTGCTACAATCATCGAATCAGCATCTTGTTTGGTGTACCTTCATCCAATATTTTTGTCCTTGAACTCCTTATCTGTATGTGCCCCTTGATGGATATCCGTATTGTTGAAAAACATATGAGAAGTATGAGCATTGGTGAACTTGGAGTATACCTTGAGCATGTGTTGTTCATGCCAATGAAACCATCGCGAAATCTAATCATTGTGTCTTTTCATATGATTTTCTTTGAATCTTCCGGCATTTTCCAACACGTCGACATCATCTATTAAGAGCTTGCATCACACCTGTGTTTTCTGAAGCTTTTCGAACATCGCTTGTTGAGATATTCAGTCTAAATTTCAAGAGTTGTGTTGCATGATTTTCCTGTTCATGTATGGAGTTAATAGTTTGGGTATGGGATGGACTGATCACCTTACCCGACTCTTATTGTTCACTCTTGTACATCGAACTGGAGGATCAATGTGACTTTTACTCCTTTCATGGAAGTTAGGGGTGGCATTATTTGTCGAGACCTCTACCTTCGTCTTTTGTTCTCCAGAGTGTTCTCTCGGCGAACATGAAGAACTACCTCTTGTTGGTGGTGTCAACGATTTCAAGATGGAGCAAGAATCTTTGTTAGTGGTGTCGCAAGGATCTCCATGAAGAGAGAAGATCCAGATCATCAACCTTCTTCCTCGTACCATCAGGCGGATCTCGAGGATAAGATCCCTTGTTAGTGGTGTCGAATTGTAGCACCCTGGTAAAACCACCACTAGAAAATCGCTGTGTTTTCCTTTGTTTATCATCATGATAGCATGCTCATATCATCATGCCACATTGCATTTGAGCATCATCATCATGCATATGTTTGCCTAAAACTATTTTCCAAAAGCCTATCTTTGTTTTCTAAATATCCCCCGTATTTATTTCAAATCTAAAACCCGGTCTTATTTGTCTAAAATTATTTTACCAACAGGCTATTTAAAACAAACTAAAAAGTAAAACTATTTTACCCGAGGAGGCATCCTAGCCCATATGTCAGGCTACCTACTGATACGTCCAAAAGGTATCTACTTTCTCGAACACTTTTGCTATTGTTTTTCCTCTAAACTTGTGTGATTTGGATACAACTAACAGGGACTGGCGCTGTTTTCAGCAGAATTACCTTGGTGTCTAGTTTTTGTGCAGAAAATCTACTATCAGGAAATATCTCGAAAAATATGCCAAAAATGCTATTTCACTAGAAGATTCATGGAGCCAGAAGACGAGACAGAGGAGGGCCATGAGGGGCCCACACCACCTGGCCACGCGGGCCAACCTAGGCCGCACCTGAGGGTGGTGTGGCCGCCTCGGTCACCCTCTCGGCCTCCCTCTTCGCTTATAAGTTGCCTCTTGACCTAAAACAAAGGGGGGTTCGACGTTTTTCCAGATAGAGTTCTGCTACGCCGCCACCACCAGATTCCGTGATTCAGAACCAGAAACTCCGTTCTGGCAACCTGCCGGGAAGGGGAATTGGAGGAGGTCATCACCATCATCATCACCATCGTTTCTCCATCGACCATCCATGATTCCCCCATCCATGAATGAGTAATCCCTTGCTGTAGGCTATGGGGATGGTAGGGATTGGATGAGATCGTTCCTGTAATGGCATCAGATTGTTAGGGCATGATGCCTAGTATCTATTATTAGTGCTTTTTGACTTTGTTGCCACTTGTTATGCTTAATGCTTGTCACTAGGGCCCGAGTGCCATGATTTCAGATCTTAACATGTTATTGATTCATTATGATAGTATCGTTTATGGTCTTACCTGCAAGTTGTATACACATATTGTTGTCCGGAACCAAAGGCCCCGAACTAACAATAATCAGGATAACCGGAGGGGATGGCTTTGATGTGAGGATTACATGTGTTCATGGAGTGTTAATGCTTTGCTCTTGTGCTCTATTAAAAGGTGCACCTTAATTGCCAGTAGTTCCCTTGAGGCCCCGCTGCAAACGGGCTAGCAGGACAAAAGATGTTGTGCAAGTTGTCATTGCGAGCACGTATGACTATATATGGAACACATGCCTATGATTATTTAGTACTTGGATGCTTTATCTTATTTATCTACAAATGCCTTATGTCTTGATTGCTATTATGAATTGTCTTGTCCATGCAACGCCCGTCCATCCATCCCTATGCCTACCGCGCTTTAATCCTACTGTTTACTGCAATTGTTACTACTATCTTTACTTTTACTACTGCTATTACTTTGCTATTGCTACTAAAAAACTGTTGCTACTGATAAACTGCTGTGAGCAAGATTGTTTCCAGGTGTAGCTGAATTGACAACTCAGTTGTTAAGGCTTATAAATATTCTTTGTTTCCCCTTGTGTCGAATCAATAAATTGGGTTTCACTTCCCTCGAAAATACTGCGATACACCCCCTATACTTGTGGGTCATCAAGACTATTTTCTGGCGCCATTGCCAGGGAGCATAGCTCTATTTATCAAGTTCACTTGGAATCACTATTGTTTGCTGCCCTCCATTCATCATGGGTAAGTCTCGTGATGGAAAAGTTCCTATATTACCATCCACTACAAGAAGAGGTACGGTTCTGAACACCTCTATTGCTCTTGATTCACCATATGTTATGAGTAAGCTCCTTACACCACCACATACACATGCTACACATACTGCTACTACTGCTGAATCTGAAACTTCTGATGCTTATGATGTTGCTTCTACTGTGCTTGATAAAAGTGGTTCATTAGGTCCTTTCCTAGATGCTACGATTACTAGAACTATAGCTGGAAATACTGAAACTCCTAAAGAAGACACTACTACACCTGTCAGTTCACCTGAGAGCTATGATATTAAAGACGGATATGTAGAAATGAATGATGAATTTAATAAAGAATGTCAAAACACTCATGGTAGGAGTGCTATAAGAGTCTCCTTGAGAGGCGTACTATAAAACCCAAATTGTCCCCTAATGATAAGTTTGCTACATCTCCCATAAACATTAACGATAAGGAGTATGATTTCTCTCTTGATTTATCTTACATAACTATTGTTGAGAAAGAACCTTTTTGTGGGACTAAGAATGAAAGTACTGTAGCACATATGACTGAGCTTTCTACCATGAGTGGCCTATTTTCTGATGATATTAAGATGCGCACCTACTTTGTTGCTAAAATTTTCCCTTTTTCACTGAAAGGAGAAGCTAAGGCTTGGTTTAATAATTTACCTCCTGGATCTATTGATAGCCCTGATTACTTGATTAGTACCTTCCTTCAGAAATATTTCCCTCCTAGTTCTAGACATGCCATTTTGCAGGAACTTTTTGATTTTAAACAGGGAGAAAAAGAGATATTGCCTGAATCATGGGCAAGTTTTTGTGCTTTGATTCATGCACAGGCTGGATGTCCATTACCTAAAAATGAGCTTCTTGATATATATTATAATAGACTAACTGAAGAATCTAGGACATACCTGGATAGTTGTGCTGATTGTGTTTTCATGAAGAGAACTCCCAAAGAAGCTGAGGAATTAATGGCTAAAATAAGCAAGAATTATGAAGACTGGACTTCATCTGAGCCAACTACACCTGAGACGACTACACCTGAGTTAACTGTGCCTGAGCCAACACCAACACCAACATCAAAGAAGAGGGGAGTTATTGAACTAAATGATGAAGTGATGAAGGAAGGTAAGAAATGTCTTAAGGAGAAGGGTATTAAAGCTGAAGACGTGAAGAATTTACCTCCTATAGAAGAACTATGTAAGCTAATCTCCCACTCATCCACTACTGAGGTACACTCTCTCCAACATTTTGATGAAGGTGATATTCCTTATTCTAAACCTCCCGATCAATGCTTAGAAGAATTTGATGTTTTTTTGTTAACCAAGATAATTTTAATAAAAGGGTGCAAAATCATCTAATGGAAAACTCTAGAGCTATTATTGAGTTGCAGGATATTGTGGAAAGAACCTCTAATGATGTTAAAATGCTTATTAAACATTTCCAAATGGTTCAAACTCAAATTGATCAGCTTATTAAAGTACAGAAATATTTGTTAGTGAATGCTGCTAAAGAAAAACATGCTTATGAAATTAGAACTAGAAGTGGTGTTGCCACCCAGGATCCTCTATATCCTGAGGGGCATCCTAAAAGAATTGAGCAAAATTCTCAACAAATTGAAAATAGTGGTACTTCTCCTAAGAAAAGGAAAAAGAAACATAAAACTATTTTAGAGTCTTCTAAACCTGCTAAAGGTCCTAATAGTATATCTGTCTCTAATTCTAAAACTGAAAGTGGTAGTGAACAAAATGATGCTCCTGATAAAGAAAAAGTTGAAGAAGAACCTGAAAGACACATTAAAAATGCTAAATACACTAAGGAAGATTTTGTTGCTAAGAAACATGGTAGTGAAAGAGAGACTTGGGTCCAAAAACCTATGCCTTTCCCTGATAAGAAACACAAGTCAAAGGAAGATGAACAACATAACAAGTTTTGTGAGTGGATGGAACCTTTATTCTTGCAAATTCCCTTAACTGATGCTATTAAACTGCCTCCTTATTCAAAGTATATGAAGGATATTGTCTCTAATAAAAGGAAGATCCCTAAAAAAAGAAAATTCTACTTTGCTTGCTAATTATTCCTTTAATGGTAAAGTTCCAAAGAAGCTTGGAGACCCAGGGATTCCAACTATTCGTTGTTCGATTAAAAATAGCTATGTTAGAACTGCTTTGTGTGATTTAGGAGCAAGAGTTAGTGTTATGCCTTTTTCTCTCTACAAGAGACTTCAATTGGAAAAACTAATACCAACTGATATATCTTTGCAAATGGCTGATAAATCTACTACTATTCATGTTGGTATATGTGAGGATGTACCTGTTCAAGTGGCTCATAATTGCTTGATATTAGCTGACTTTATGGTGCTTGAAATGCCTAAAGATGACAATATGTCTATTATTCTTGGGAGACGTTTTCTTAATACTAGAGGAGCTGTTATTAATTGTAATCAAGGAAAGGTGACTTTTAATGTTAATGACAAGGGGCATACTATCTATTTCCCCAAGAATATTGATAGGACTTATGGCTTAAATTCAATTGAACATGTTGAGGGTATCCAAGTTGGAGAATATATTGTCCCATACCACGAGAAAAATATGAAACTATTATGATTGAGACCATTGCTATCAAGGTTGAGGTAACATAATCATTTAGTGGAATACAAAGTTTTGTTTCATATAAAATTGTTTGGGTAACAAGACCTGATCAACCTTGTTAACAAAGGATTTTAATGAACAATACAATGTTTTCACCATGATTATCTTTGCTTACTTTTATTTTATCCATTTTAGTTTTTGCTTTCATTTAGTTTACTTTTCTGTTGCTAGTTGCTTGCTTATTAGAGTGTCTTAGAATGTCTGAAGTTTTAGTTTTCTTTTGTTATTGCATCATTCCAAAGCCATCTTTCTGTTAGAAATTCATTCATCAATACCTGAAAATTGCTAAAAAAATAAAGTGTCTCGGAAAATTCCAGAAAATTCATATTAATTTTTTATGTGAAAAAAGGGGCAGAGAAGTGCCTGGAGTGACCTAGGGGGGGCCACCAGGCAAGCACACCACCTGGTGGCACGACCACACCAGGGGTGCGTCTGGCCATGGTGTGGGCCACCCTGGCCCTCCACTCACTCTCTCACTTGACACTTCCTTCTCTCTCCCGAGAAAACATCAGTTCATTGCTCAAAATCGCGTTCTTGCTATTCTTGTCCATGGTTTTTAACCTCCTTGCTTAGCCCATCTTCGCTGCTGAAATTTAGAGCATTTGTTCTCTGGTATGTGACTCCTCCGCTTGTCTAAGTAGATTTGTGTTTAGTGGTATATATCTTGAGTATTTTGCTGCTATAGGTGACAGGTTTTGTGAGCTTGTGAGCTTGTTCAATGCTTAGAGAAATTGTTTTGATGCATGTTTAGGCTTCTTACAAGTCCCTATGAGTAGTTCCCTTCACTATGTATTCACTTTGCAATCACTTGTATAATGGGTGTTTAAATTTCAGAATATCAAAGATGAACAACCACACTTTTGGAGAAATATTTGAGGGGGACACGCCCAGGAGAGCAAGGCCTTCAAGATCAGCCTCTCAGTTTAGGCCATCATATAATGAAGATCTTATTACACCACACTTTGGCAATGAAGGAGATGAGGGAGATGCTCACCCATCTACCTTCCCTTGTTTTACCTTTTTGCAAGCTGTAGGGATCCTCTATGATTTCTTACTACTGGTTCAGAGGGTTGGTCTGACCACTTACATGGAAGATGAGAGTGAGCAATATGCCGTGCTCACCAAAACTTTCGTTGAGAGTTTCGTTTTCACTAACACCCCTTATCAGTCAACTGTTTTGTTCAAAATTTATAATCTGCCTATTACCATGTCATTGGAAATATTTTGCTGCATTATAGGCATAGGCATGACTGGGACAGTGAAGAAGATCCAAGGTCGACCCGCTGATTTGCTGGAGCTCTACCGAAGTGTGACAAATGACGATGACCATGTAGCTCAGTGTAGGAAGATAAGGAACATTCAACTCCCAGCTCTTAGATATTTTGCTTATTATCTTGCCACTATCATTCTTGGTAGGGAGAACACTAGTAATATTTCTAATTATCATTTAGCCTTCCTCGCTGCTGCACTGAATAACGATACCAAGTATAATCTTGGTTCTCTCATTGCTCGCCGCCTAGCCGTGAGAGGACCTATTTATGGGGGCATTATTGCCTCATGCATGGTTGCTGCTTTGGAACTTTCTATTGATCCTAATGATATTGTGTTGACACCGCAAAGGCTTGATCTTGCTGCTATGAAAATGCATCACTTTGTCACTACGACTCTAGTACGGAGGGTTTAGTATACAGGATGTTGTATACTGATGGAGACGAGAGGGAAATTCCTTTGCCACAATCCACTTTGTTAAGTATTTACAGGATGCCATGGTCGCGTTCCAAGGAGGAGGTGGACGAGTAGCTCCGCTTGCTTGGTTTCCACGGGCAGCACCAGGGGGATGTGCCCTCTTACGACTATTCTGCGCACTACGCTAGGGCATCCTCGAGCTCGTATCAGGACGAGGCCAGCTCCTCGCCGTACTACGGAGGCGCTCCATCTTGGTCAGCTTGGGATTGATACCCACTTAGGCCAAAATCCTAAGGTTGGGGGGAGGTACACCGATATCACACTCATCTACATATCATGTTCAGTCAGTACTTTGTATATCCATGTTTCTTTCTCTTTTTAGTTTTCGTTGTTTCTTTACTTTTGCTTTCCAAAACACAAAAAGACCAAAAATATTTTCTTTGTTTCTCTTTGTTTGCTTCTTTGTCTTTCTAGGCTTGGTTTGCTTCTTCCTTTTTTCTTTGTTTGATTATTCGAAAAACCCAAAAAGATTTCGCTTTGCTTGTTCTTCCTTTTGGTTCTTGCCTTTAAAAATCTAAAACCCAAAAATATTTGTTGTTCTTCTTTAGTTTTGTGAAGTTCGTTGCAGGGTTCAGCAGTCCTCAGTGGAGTTGGGTTTCATGTTATTATTCAAGCCACACAAGTGAAGGGCAATAATGAAGATTAATGACAACTTGAGGTGTGGTAAGAGGCTGGTAACGAACTCTTTTGGTTTTCATTTTTGTACATACACTCATCATTGTGGGCATGCTTAGTCTATTCATGTAAGGTGTATGTTATTTATGGATGCTTAGTAGTTCTTGCTTTCATATGATTAGCTCCAGCTTGCTAATGGTTTGTAGCATGTCATATGAATGTTTGCTTGCATTGTTCTATTTATAACTTGGTATGATACTGTGGTATCCTCCTCTGAATGTTTCACTTGAATTGACTTGGTACATGCTCATGCATGCATATGACTGAAATAATCAGTTAAGCCTTGATGAATTATTTTTCCTCAGGGTTCTTGAATCACTTTCATGCCATGATTAGTCCTGTTTTGTTGCAAGCACGATTATGACAGTTATTGCTCTCTCATTTGTCGCTCCCTTACTATTGCTAGCCTTCACTTGCACAGAGTATGAGCTCTGCTCGTGTTCCCAACTCCCCAAAACCAATATTGCCAAAAGTGTCCACCATACCGACCTATTAGCATCATTTGCTTTTCCGTGCATATTCAGTATGCCTTGTTTTCTTCCGAATAAAATGTTTGCTTATTATGAGAAAGTTAGTTAGTAAAGCTCTCACGGACTTGATGGCACACTTTATTTCTTGCACTTAATAAACCTGAACCATTGTGACTGCCCATGAAAGTTATATGCTTGCAAATTATAGGTCGGGGATTAGCAGAACCATGCTGTCATGGGGAACGCTTTGAACACCTATAAATATATACCCCGTTGATATCATGCTCTTTTGTTTACGGATGTCGTCGGTGTGAAATAAAAGGGGAGCTTGTAAGTCCATGGAGTTATGTATGTGTGTTAGAGAAACGCCTAGGCGGCTGGTCTAATCCATGCCTAATCATGGTGGAAACCTGCAGCGTAACCATAATGAGAAATCTATGAAGCATTCTTCTTATAAAAAAGAGAGAATAGTTATTGAGAATAAAAAGAAAAAAAGATGAGAAAAGAGGAAAGAGAGGAAAAAGCACCATTTTCCCATGGTAAATAAGAAGATGCCGAGATGCTTATTGTCTGCTTGCCTTGTCATTTTGATATGGGGATTCTTCCGTATCATCGGCCAAGGGGTACCTTGTTGGCGGTTCTCTATGATATGCATGTATTTACTATGACAAGAACTTACCGGTGACTAAAGTTAAGTAGCATGAGGAGCGGCCCTCGTACTCAAGGGACATGAGATTTTCAGTTTATGGTCTCTCAAGCATATAACTCGTATTGGACCTCACTTTCACCTTAACCATTTAAAGATGCTTATGATAGGGGCAATGGGAGCTCAAAGCTAATGAGTACCATACTTTCAGCATTTGGAAGCCTTTCAAACTTTTCAAAACATTTTCATTTCCTTGTTGAGTCTCCACATATTCTATGAGCATTTTCTTGAGAGCATAGTTGTCATTCTTAGTGTAATGTGCTTGTCTCAAAACTTGGTTAATTGTGTCATGACAATGATGCTTGTATCTATGATATCTTTACTTCTAGTCTTCACTTGAACTTCAGAGGTGCCTTGGAATTTATGTTTTCTCTACAATCAAAGGCAAGCGAGATACCACTCTATCGTACCTTTTTATGAGCATTGCAATGTTGCTTATGTTTATGTTTCATGCTACTTACTATTTTTGAGTTAGAATATCTTCATAGCTTGCAATGACTATTGAGTAACCTTATTTGCATACTCCTTATTATGAATTGACCAAGTACTTGATCATATGCTGAGAATATATACATCTTATGAAGCAAATGTGTTCATGAAAGTTTCTTTTATCGCACTCAGTTTTCAACTGAATTGCTTGAGGACAAGCAATAAGCTAAGCTTGGGGAGAGTTGATACGTCCAAAACGTATCTACTTTCCTGAACACTTTTGCTATTGTTTTTCTCTAAACTTGTGTGATTTGGATACAACTAACACAGACTGATGTTGTTTTCAACAGAATTACCTTGGTGTCTAGTTTTTGTGTAGAAAATTAACTATCAGGAAAAATCCCGATGACATGGGTATAACCTACAGGTACTCGAGCTTGGTATATACGTCCTGAATACATGGAGGCCCACGGTGTCACCAGGGCCCAAATGAAGAAATCGAGTAACCTACGGACTCTCGATTGCTTGAAGAACAAGAAGAAGATAAAGATAGAAAGTTTAAAGGGAAAAACCCTAACCTGTAACCGACTCGACCTGCTACCCGAGACCTAGCCTCTCTATATAAAGGCTAGGAGGGGGCGACGAGGAGGACACACGCAACCCTAGTTTCCACAACCCTTGCCAGATTGCATCTGCGTACCATTGTAATCCTCGATTCCTTTGATAATTCCACGAGCAGACAAGCTGGAGTAGGGACCTCTACGAGGCCTGAACCTGGGTAAATCTTCGAGTCCCCTGTGTGCTTGTTTTCTAGCCGATAGATGTCTCCAGCTCTCCCTCCTTCTCCAAAACCCAAGTCCATAACAATGGGCATTGATGAGTTAAACCCTCGTCAATTGGCACCGTCTGTGGGAATTGGGAGTGCTGATGTTGCAGCTTCTTCGTCCCCATCAACTGCGATCTACAACTCCGCAACAGCGGAGATTCGCCAGCTCTTCGGCGCATTCGACTTCACCGTCCACATGCCAGCCACTCGCCCGGCTTTCGAGTCCGTGGGCGACGGGATCAGCCTGGCAATAGGGAGCTTCCGCTTCCAAGTTGGTCAGATGGGCACGCTTCGCATGCCTGATCAGCCGACGGCGCCGTCGATTACCCCAGCATCATGGTTCCCTCCATCGATCGGCACCCTCAGCGAGCTCAACGCCCCGACAGCAGTCGAAAACACGGTCAGCGACAGCAGTCGTGACTCTGATCTGAGCGACCTGGCCACTGAAGACGGAACCTACGGTTCCGTATCTAAGAGTTGTGTTTGTAGCAGCTTCCCCAATCACTTCATGTGTGCCATCATCAACGCAGGCGACACCTCTGGCAACCGCGACATCACGGGCAATCGCGGTAATGGAACCGACCCGCCAAACGGCGGCAATGGCGGCAACGGTGCTAACGGCGGTAACGGTGGCGATCGCACCAACGCCAACAATGGAGGAGCAGTCGAACCTCCAACCATAATAAACAGCAAACCGGCGTACGCGTCGTGATCAGGCTCAACGAGCAAGAATGGGCTCGCTCCCGCGAGGCCCTACGAGGCACTCATCTACCCTCCGGATCTCCGCAAGAACTGCTAATGGGCTACCATTGGCTCCTGAAGGAAGAATTCAAGCGCCAAGTACAAACAATCGCGCAACTCAAGGCATGCAAAAAAACAGCAGACGAGTCGAGCCTTCATCGTGCAGGGCTCTCCTCCCACGGTGGATCCTCCTCAAGAGGCAACGAGTATATTGCCAAAAAGAGGCAATCTCGGATGGCCCTCTCACCAAGAAAGAACGCATAGAAGCTGCAAAGGTCCTCGACTTCAGCTCTATGACAGTCGATACACGGAGCAATGTGGTCCCCAAGACGCCATAGGCTATGGTGACAGCGGCTACCATGTACCTCCTTAACAACCAGCCGCCAGCTGGAGACCCCCGAGCCACCATGCACCGATCTACGATCGCGGGCTTGGGATTAATCGAGGCCGCCCTCGACAAGGAGCCAACACCGGAGACAAAGAAAGGCAAGGCGCTAGCAAAGTGTTACTCCTCGCCCTCATCCAGCGATGACAGTCATGACCTGTCTCGATGTCGCCGCTCACGGTGGCATGACCACGACTACAACGCATGCGATGACATCACACAGCGCAAGATCGACAAATCAAGGGCGTGATGTGCTCGGTCGACTGACTCGGAAGAGGAAGATGTGGAGCTCTGCGGCGCCAGATGCTTCAGCAGATCCATAAGGCAAAAGTGAATGCCCAAGGGGTTCAAACTCCCATCGGAGAACCCGAAGTTTGACGGTCTACAGGACCCAAAGATATGGCTGGAGGATCACATCTCCTCTGCCAGACTCCACGGCGGCAGTCGAAGCACAGCCATGCAATGCTTACAGCTACAGCTGCAGGGCGCCGCCTGAGCATGGCTCAACAACCTCCCGCGCGGATCCATTCGCAGTTGGGATGAGCTGGTTTACAGCTTCGTGCGCAACTTCAAAGGCACGTACAAGCGACCAGCATCAATCGAAGAGCTAAGATGCTGCCAGCAAAGATCGGGTGAATCACTACGCTCCTACATCCAAAGGTGGTCCATCATCAAGAACTCCGCAGAGAACATCTCGGAGGATCGCGCGATTGATGCATTCAACGGCGGCGTCCGCCGCATAAAGCTCAGGGAGGAGCTGGGCCGCTCGAAGCCCAACACCATTAACCACTTGATGGAAATCGCGAATCGGTGGGATAATGGAGAAGATTCGGTGAAAAATCGCGTTCACTCCGACGAGGAGGCAGAACTCGAGCGCAGACGCGACCGCCGAGGCAAACGCCGTATGCGCATCTACGATGACCGCGACGACGTCAACATGGTCATAGCCGGCTACACCGAGAGACGCGATGACAACCGCAACAACGGATACCGTAGCGGCGAATACCGCGACTCCGGGAAGACCACGCAAGTGTGGCAACGCCGCGATCGTGATGAAGCACCCGCAACATCCATTGAAGACAAACTGTCCGGGCCATGTACGGTGCACTTTTACATCGACAAGCATGATGGAAAGAAAAAGTCCAGCCATCTCCTCAAAGACTGCCGTGAGTTCCTCAAACTACACGTGGGATTAGCTCGGATGAACCGCAACGTAGTCGAAAGAGGCTACGGAGCCGCTCTAGGTGTCGTGGCACATGGCGCTCTGCCACCACCACCTGGAATGCCCCCAAACGCAGTTGCACCGGACCAGCACCAGGGAGGCGAACCCTACCCAAGGGCCATGGGTACCATGATGATCCAAAAAGGACGCCCCTCTAATCGGGTGCAGAAGGCCATCACTTGCCAAGTCAACTTGGCCACACACTCGCCACCATCTACCACTGAGTACCTCAGCGGAAGCGAGTCATGCATCACCTTCGACAAACGCGACCACCCGCCTCAAGTACCTTGTCCAGGCCACTGTCCCCTCGTACTCGAGGCACAAATCGGAGGCTTCGACATGAGTCGCGTCTTCATGGATGGCGGAAGCGGCATCAACCTCATATTCGCAAGTACCTTGCGAGCAATGAGGATCCCTCTAACTTGCCTAGAGGCCTCAGATACGACGTTCCACGACATCGTCCCAGGCAAGGGCGTGTATCCCCTGGGCAAAATCAACCTCGACGTCATCTTCAGCACGCCGAAAAACTTTCGGCGTGAGCGCATTGACTTCGAGGTCGTCAACTGGCCCTCATAGTACCACTGCATCCTCGGACGCATCGCGTTCGCTAGGTTCATGGCAGTGCCACACTACGCCTACCTGCAGATGAAAATGCCAGGTCCCAATGGCGTCATCACAGTCAACGGGAACTTTGAGAGGTCCGACAGTTGCGACCGGGAATTCAACAGAATTTCCCAGTCCTTCGGTATGTAGGAGGAACTCGCGAGACTAAAGGAGTCGACAGACAATAGTCTACCTCCACTCAGCCGGCCAAGTTCACCCGATCTATCTTTCAACTCATCAGTACACACAAAGAAAGTGCAGGTTCACCCATCGGACCCCGCCAAAACAGCCCTCATTGCCAACAACTTGAGTCCCGCATAGGAACTCGTGCTCGTCGAATTCCTCCTTGAGCACTGGGAAATTTTCGCCTGGTGTCCTGCAGACATGCCAGGAGTTCCTAGGGAATTCGCCAAGCACGCACTCAACATCAACCCGGACGCAAGGCCAGTCAAGCAAACAATTCGGCGATTGTCTGAGCCACGAGCGTAGGCAGTTGAAATGGAGATCAACAGACTCCTCGACGCCAAGTTCATACGCGAGATCAAGGAAAGCACTTGGCTCGCCAACACGGTGCTGGAACCAAAAAAGGACACGGATATCCTGTGGATATGCGTGGACTTCACCTCTCTGAATAAGCACCGCCCAAAGGATCACTTCCCGCTGCCGCGCATCGACCAGATCATCGACTCCACTGCGGGATGCGAGCACCTCTGCTTCCTAAGATCAAGAAAAAACAGCGTTTACAACGCCCTTCGGTGTGTTCTTCTACAACACAATGCCCTTCGGGCTAAAAATCGCGGGAGGCACCTACCAGCGGTGCATGCAGGCTTGCCTCAAGGAACAACTTGGTCGAAACATTCAAGTCTATGTTGACGACATAGTAATCTAGACCAAGGAAGAAGCCTCTCTAATCGACAATTTGCGCGAAACCTTTGCCAACCTCGACCGTTACCAGATCAAGCTCAATTCGGACAAATGTGCCTTTGGCGTGCCATCTGGGCAACTACTCGGGTACCTCATCTCTGCCAGAGGAATCGAGGCAAACCCGAAGAAAATAAAAGCCATACTAGCCATGGAGAAGCCGAAGAACATAAGGGGCGTCCAACTACTAGCTGGGCGAATCGCGGCCCTCAGCCGATTCATCAGTCGGATGGGTGAACAGGCACTGCCCTTCTACCAACTCCTCCGCAAAGCTGAAAAGTTCGAGTGGACCAACGAAGCGCAGGAAGCATTCGAAGACCTCAAGCGCCTCCTATCCACTTCGCCAATACTGGTGACCCCACGAGAAAGGGAACCGCTGTTGCTATATATCTCCGCCACCAACCAGGTGGTCAGCATAGTGCTCGTGGTCGAACGAGCCGAGGAAAACAAAGTCCATGGGGTACAACGCCCAGTCTACTACCTCAGCGAGGTCCTCACACCAACAAAACAGCGGTACCCGCACTACCAGAAGCTGGCGTATAGCGTCTTCATGACCGCCCGACGACTGCGCCATTACTTCCAGGAGAATAGAACTATTGGGGCATATCCTCAACAACCCCGATGCCACGGGACGAGTCGCGCTTTGGTGAATAGAACTATCTCCACGAGACATTACATACGAAAAGCGCGACGCAATCAAGTCGCAAGTTCTCCCTGACTTCCTCGTGCACTGGATGGAGAACAAGCTCTCTGACAAACCAGACATGTCCTACCTCTAGACAATGCACTTCGATGGGTCCAAGCGGAAGGACGGAGCAGGTGCAGGTGTCATACTGACATCATCTCAAGGGGACAAGCTGAAGTACATCCTGCAAATGCAGTTCACCGCCTCCAACAACGAAGCTGAATACGAGGCCCTGCTACACGGGATGAGGATGGAAAAAGCCTACGGCGCCAAGAGACTAATTATTTACGGCGACTCCAAGTTGGTCGTCAACCAAAGAATGCATGAGTGCGACGCACTGAACGACAACATGATCGCCTACGGCGACCTCAATGACACACTCGAAGGGGACTTTGACAGCTGCGAGCTACGACACGTAGGCCACGAAAGCAATGAAGAGGCGGACACACTCGCCAACATAGGCTCCACCTGCGCCCCCATACCACCTGGGGTATTTCTCGAGCGCATCTGCAAACGCTCTATCAAGCCAAAGGCCGCAGAGAAGAAAACAGGCGCAACAACGGACTCGGGGGCTATGCCACCCAGTGAGCCAATGGCACTCGACGACCTGGAGCTGGACACATGACTCGAAGGGCCAATGAGCATCATGATGATCGAATCATCCTGGACTCAGTCAAACATCACGTACCTCCTCAGCAAAAGGCTACCGGACGACCTGACTGATGCACGACACATCGCGCGGTGATCCAAGGCATTCGCTGTTATCAACGGCAAACTATACAAGCGCAACATCATAGGAGTGCTCCAGCGATGCGTCTCCACGGCCGACGAAAGAGTTGTTCTCCTTGATATCCATGAGGGAACCTGCGGACACCACGCTAGCAGTCGCGCCCTCGTGGCCAAAGCTCTACGAGCTGGGTTCTACTGGCCTACGGCCATGCGCGACGCCAAGGACATCGTCCAGAAGTGCAACGCGTGCCAACGATTAGCGGACAAGCCGCACGCACCTGGCGCAGAGCTCCGGCCAATTCCGTTGGCCTGGCCCTTCGCACAATGGGGACTTGACATGGTCGGCAAGCCCCCTAAGTCCTCACGAGGAGGATACGTCTACCTCCTGGTGGTAGTCGACAAATTCACCCAGTGGATAGAGGCCATGCCAGTGACCAATCAATCAGGGCAAAGCGCAGTCAAATTCTTCGAGTCCATCGTCTTCCGCTTCGGAGTGCCACACAGCATCATCACGGACAATGGAACGAACATCACATCCAAGGAGTTCCAAGAATTCTGTGAGAATCTGGGAATCAACATCAGCTACGCCTCGGTAGCACATCCACATACCAATGGTCAGGTCGAAAAGGCGAACGGGCTCGTCTGCGGTGGCATCAAGAAGAGACTCCTCCGGCCACTCGAACAAGCCGCGGGCTGCTGGCTAGATGAACTGCAATCAGTACTCTAGAGCCTACGCACAACCCCAAATAACCGCTACAGGCTACACCCCGTTCTTTATGGTTCACGGGGCCGAAGCGGTGCTGTCCGCCGAGGTATGGTACAAGGTGTCACGCGTGGTCGCTTACAGCGAGCAGGAGTCATCCCTCGCACTCGAAGACTCCGTCGATCTCCTTGATGAGGCAAGGGAAATCGCCGCGGAAAGATCAACGATCTACCAGCAGAACCTGCGCAACTACCACAGTAGGAGGCTACGCCCCAGATCCTTCGTTGAAGGCGACCTAGTCCTGCGACTAAAGCAGCAAGGACATCTCAAGCTCGAATCCCCCAGGGAAGGACCATACGTGATTACAGAAGTAATCCCAGGTGGAGCCTATCGCCTTCAAGATCTAGAGACAGGAGTCGCATACTCCAACCCCTGGAACGTCGCACAGTTGCGATGCTTCTACCCTTAGTCGTTTTTACTTTTGCATCGCAAAATAAGGCACTCAGCCAAGGCTACTTAGCCACACATTGTACCATGTACTGTCTCACGAATAAATAAAGCTAAGTGCCCCAAAACTCTATGACTTCCTTTATTTTTCCGCAACTTCTCGACTCGGGGGCTACGCCACCCTACACACATCTATTCTATGAACTAAAACACGATATCCTGAGTAGCTGGCACATCAATCAAAACCCTTGACACAAAATCAACCCAGTTGCAACGCATCTAACAGGTTGACAAGGAACTGAGATAAAACGCATGGCCAGGCTAATGAAAAGGAGTCGCATAGTGCAACGCACTCACACGCTAGCAAGCTCTTTATACATATTCGACAATAAATTATATACAACATTTATACGAACTTTACAACACGGGTACACTTATGTGCAGGATACAAACTAAGCTACTACTGCAGCAAGAGAACGTTTGTTTGTTCCTCAAAGAAGTGGATGATCTCTTCTGCTGGGCGATCCACAGCCTGGTAGTGCGGCACCATATTCCAGGTAGAACCTGCTGGTGGCGCAGGTGACCCAACCGCAATTGCGCAACATCTACATCAGGCCTATGCAGTCGCACCAGCGATAGAGCGGCCTTGGCACCAGCCACCAACTGTTGCCTCACACACTCGCGAACCGCGGCCACGTCTTGAAATTTGGCGAGGAGGGCCAGCAGGCTTGATGGAGTAACATCCAGCGGAAACATCGTCCGACAAATGTTCTTCAAGCATGACTGCGACTTCTTCAGAAAGTGCATTACTCGCGACGCACGATCCTGCAGGGTCGCCAGCGCAATCGCACGATCATGATCTACCCAGAAGTACCCACTCTCTTGAAGTTGCTCCTGGGTTAGATCATGCATACGAATGGCAATTCTCTCCTTCTCATCTTGCGGATGACGCGCGCTGACAACTATACGAAGCCAAAACAGAAGCATAAGGACAGCGCACCATCACGAATGACTACAAGGAAAAGATAAGAGCAAGCAAACTAACACTTGAATTGGTCGCCCAACTACGTCACGTCACCAAGAAGATACTGTTCTCGGGCGGCGGCCTTCTCTGCCTTTGATTTCCATACATCCGCGTTACCGCGGAGCACGGGCAATTCACGCTCTAACTGCTTTACATGGTCACGCAGTCGCGAAAGTAGCGACAGCTCATCCACCCTGGAGCGCGATGGCGCCAAGGTATCATCAAGGGGCGGCGAGTCCTGAGGTTCCCTCAAAGGATCACTTGATGTACCCTACCACAAGCCAAGCAAGAAGCGAATAAGAAGATCAAATCGACACATAGACAAAAGATTCGAGTGCATTGAAGAATGGCAAAAACTATCAGCAGATACACCCGCCAAAAGGCATGTTCTAGACAAAAGGCATAAACTAATCAACTATTACAAAACTACTGAGGAGCAATTGGCTTCTTCGAATTCGACGGCTTCGGGGGCTTCATCGAGTCCGTGGCAGTGTCAGATGCCACTGAATTTTCGCCCGCCCCTGATGCCGCAGCCTTTGCCACCTTTTTGGCTCGCTGTAGCTCCTCAGAGTACTTCGCAACCGTGCTAATTAGCTGTGGCCCATATTTGCCACAGGCAGTCGCGAAGGGAGCAATGACTACCTGCTGGCCGCCCGCGCTAATGGGCATCGCCTCCGAAACCGCCGCAGGGTCAACCTCAACCCCATGGGCCTGCACCATGGCAAGTGACATGGAAGCACCAGCCGCACGAAGAGAGTTCTTGAAGGATGCAGGAACACCCCCGGTGAGAGACTCCACCAGCTCGTTCATGTCATCGATTAGCCCCGCCTTGGGCACCAACTCCTCCCGGAGGCGACTGAGCACGCCCTTGGCCTTGGAGAGCATATGCTGAACGGCGGCGCTGCGGTCCTCGACTGCTGAAAGTGCACCCGCCAAGGCATCATCGTGATGGAGGGCCTGAGGGTCGAAGCTCAAATCACCAGCATTTGTACACAAACCCATACATGGACAAAACATCAGCGCCAACAGCAAAAATCGAACAGAGACAAATGATGATATCCAAACATAATACCTGGGAGGGCCTTCGCAATCGAGAAAAGCTGTTCTTCGAACAACTTCTCCCTGGCCGCGATGGAGGCACGCAGATCCTCTTCACGCCTCTGAGCCTCGTCACGCGCCGCGATCGCCTCATCGCGGCCCTTCACAGCCGCGGCGAGTGTTTTCTCCATAGTGGCAGCGTTGCGCAGGAGGGAGTTATGTTCAGCTACAAAATAAAAGGGATTGACTATCAGTCGACCATATAAAAAAGGAGAAGAAGAGGAAGTGAAGGACACTTACTTTCGACCATGCGATGACGCGTCTCCAGCATTGCATGCTAACGACCCATCGCAACCACTTGCTCCGCCAAGTGAGCGGCTTCCTTCACAATAGGCTATCGCACAACAAAGGATCGGCAGAAGTAATAGATACCATTGAATGCAACACGAAAAGAAGAAAATCTACACTTACATGATCCTCCAATGCCTCCGAAGTTGTCTGCTGTACCGTCATCCGGGAAACCATTCGATGCTCCCCTTCATGCGGAGAGCTGGAAGAGTTGTGCCTGGAGTGGGCCGCCAATGGAGGGGAAGGAGCGCGCTCGACCTCTTTCTTGGCCCTTGAGGTCGCGACTCCTGATTCTTTCAAGAATTGGATGTCACCAGAAGATGACGACGCCTCTTGACTACAAGATAAAATCCATATTAAGAAAAGGCAAATCCAGAGACAAACCAACAAGGGAAAATCAGAGAAGAACAAACAAACTAGAAAACTTACCAATCAAACTTGTCAAAGTCAAAAGTGGGCTCCCCCGACTCTGGCAAGGACTCCTTGGGCAGTCGCATCTTCTTGCGAGAGGATGGTGCCACGACGCTTACAGGAATAGCAGGGATCAGCGACTTCGCACCAACACCTGCACCTTCCAGAGTCGAAGGAGACGACGCATCGGAATCCTTGCTGCGCAAACGCTTGCGAGTATCCGGACTACCGGACTCGGGGGCTTCCTCCTCCACATCATATGGGGCAGTCGACTCCGACTGGTCCACTTCCAAGGCTTCGCGAGGGATAATCCCTTCAGGAAGGGGGGCATACAGGGTGACACCGCCCAATCCTACATACAGCCAACAAAATTAGCACAAAAATAAGAAACAACAGAGAAGCAATCAACAAACTAAGCTACTGCGTAGCACAACTATACCTCGGGAGGAGGGTTAGCAGCATCAAATGGAGGAACAACTGGCTCACTAGGGAGCACATCCTTGACGGTGTACTTGGTGACCAGTCGAACCCTTTTGTCCACCTCACTCGCGGACATGCCATCGGCAGACACGCGAGTGGCATCGTCAGTGTCAGTCCACTAAAACATGGGGTGGACTCTGGCCTGCAGGGGTTGGACGCGACGGCGCAACCACGTACGAATGAGGACGCAGCCTCCCTCCTCTTTGCCGACGTGACTCTCGAGATTACAGACGCGCTCGTACAACACATCTCTCTCCGTGGACTCGCCAGGCATGACTACATTTTTCCAGGAGCGCCTCCTCTTGCACGGCGTCGCAGGATCGAAAGGTGCGAGTCCAAAGTGCTGCCCATCAGCCTTCTCATCGCGGATGTAGAACCACTTGTCCCTCCACCCTTGGACGGACGCTGTGAGCTTGATGTCGAAATAGGTGGCGGATGGGTCGACGTGGATTCCGCAACCACCTACATCATAGACTAAGGAGCCAGAAGCAGATTGGCGCTTCAACTTGAAGAGGCGCTTGAAGAGGCCGAAGTGCGGCTTGATTCCGAGCCAGCACTCGCAGAGGGTGATGAAGCAAGAGATGTGGAGGATAGAGTTCGGGGACAGCTGATGGAGCTGAAGCCCGTAGAAATAATGGAGGCCCCTAAAAAAGGATGCAGGGGCAACGAGAGGCCGCGAATGATGAATGCCAAAAACATCACTCGAAAACCAGCGGGAGGAGAAGAAATTATCTCACCGCCGGGGACACGTGTGTCGGCGACTACGTCGGACAACACTCCATCTTGGCGAAGAAGACGAAGATCAGAGGACTTGATGATGGAGGGACGCCACGCGCCATTCGTGACGTGGGTGCCCGTGCCCTTCTTCTTCCCGCCGGCGGCGGTGCTGGTGCCCGCAGCGGTGGAGCCATCCTTCTTCTTCACCGCAGCAGCGGTAGCCGTGGAATCGGCCGCAGCACCTCCCTTCTTCTTCCCCATTGCGCGGCGGCGATGTGATCGAAGAAAATAGCTGGGAAATGCACGGAGCTGGTCCAACACCGCGGAGGAAAAGAGAGCTGAGAAAGCAATGGAGCAGTGGCAATGGCGATGAAGGCATAAGATGAGCGAAAAGCAGATGTGAATTTTACCGTGGCAGCACCACCACTTAACCCCTGAAAGATGCAATCCAACGGCTCAGAAAAACCCTACTGGTCGCGTGGCGATCATCGCGCTAGACACGTGGAGGAGCTGAACACGAACCGTCCCCCCACTACTGCCATTACATGCGGAAATCGAGGAGGCGCGGTTAAAATAAAGATTACGCACGCCTAGTCAAATCAAAGTCAGATAGTAGGGCCCACTGCTCTTCACGTCCTGTCAAACTCGCTCACGCGGGCAACTGAGGTCATGAAACCGTCAGCACTGACGTCATCAAAAGCTACGCAGCAAACGACTTCGACTACTTTAGTCCTTGCTCGAGTCTTCGACTCCACCAAGCACTCGGGGGCTACTACCATAGGGAGCGCTAGTCGCGCACCCTACGATTTTTCTTTTTTTTCTTTTTCAGGAACATGGATAATCAAAGAAGACCCAACCACTCGAAGCATGGCTCGACTATGGACATGGGTTACTCCCATACGGAGCACCGGAAGCAAATTCGACTGAAACAAGCAAACAAAAGACGACAGCAGTCGCAAAAGTTCTTTAGGCCCTGCCTGAGTCTTCGACTCAACTAGGCACTCGGGGGATACTCCCATAGGGAGCGCTGGTCGCGCACCCTATGATTATTTGTACAAAGTACTATGTGTTAATAACATCCACACTCGAAGTTTATGGCGACACCGCCTCATTTCCCTACAAAGAGACTGCGTATCCTGGGTCACCCGAATCGTCTCCGCGATGATAAAATTTCGGATGCCGCGCTTATAGCGTGAAGGTAAGACCTGAATAAGGCTTGGCAACGCATTTGCTGCGCACTACCAGAAATATATCCATGCCTGCAGGTACGATGAATATGCCTTGACGGACACGTCGTGTGCTCACACCCATATACTGGAAATCGACTCCTGTAAGACCTCCGCGGCTTGAGTCGAATTACACCAGCACTTTTCCGGATTCAAGTCCGGGGACTCGAGTTCAAGTAGATTGCGTTGTTTCACCCTAAGATGGTTAACTGATACCGATACATCGGTTAAATCAGGCACGCACATCAACAATCCCTATGACACAAACAAAGCAGTCAGAAATATATTCATTCGTGCACTCAAAAGGCTTCATAAAGTGCCCAGTCGAATTTGCGATTCCACTGGACACTCGGGGCTACTGACATGGGTATACCCTACAGGTACTCGAGCTTGGCATATACGGCCTAAATACATGGAGGCCCACGGTGTCACCAGGGCCCAAATGAAGAACTCGAGTAACCTACGGACTCTCGATTGCTTGAAGAACAAGAATAAGCTAAAGATAGAAAGTTTAAAGGGAAAAACCCTAACCTGTAACCGACTCGACCTGCTACCCGAGACCTAGCCTCTCTATATAAAGGCTAGGAGGGGGCGGCGAGGAGGACACACGCAACCCTAGTTTCCACAACCCTTGCCAGATTGCATCTGCGCACCATTGTAATCCTCGATTCCTTTGATAATTCCACGAGCAGACAAGCAGGAGTAGGGACCTCTACGAGGCCTGAACCTGGGTAAATCTTCGAGTCCCCTGTGTGCTTGTTTGCTAGCCGATAGATGTCTCCAACGCTCCCTCCTTCTCCAAAACCCAAGTCCATAACAAAGGGCATTGATGAGTTAAACCCTCGTCACCCGGAAAATATGCCAAATATCCTATTTCACCAGAAGATTCACGGAGCCAGAAGATGAGACGGAGGAGGGCCATGAGGGGCCCACACCACCTAGCCGCACGGGCCAGCCCAGGACGCTCCTGGGGTGGTGTGGCCGCCTCGGTCACCCCCTCGGCCTCCCTCTTCGCCTATAAGTTGCCTCTTGACCTAAAAACCAAGGGGGGTTGGACGTTTTCCCAGATAGAGTTCCGCTACGCTGCCACCACCAGATTCCGCGATTTAGAACCAGAAACTCCGTTCTGGCACCCTGCCGGGACAGGGAATTGGAGGAGATCATCACCGTCATCATCACCATCGCTTCTCCATCGACCATCCATGATTCCCCCATCCATGAGTGAGTAATCCCCCACTGTAGGCTATGGGGATGGTAGGGATTGGATGAGATCAGTCATGTAATGGCATCAGATTGTTAGGGCATGGTGCCTAGTATCTATTATTAGTGGTTTTTGACTTTGTTGCAACTTGTTATGCTTAATGCTTGTCACTAGGGCCCGAGTGCTATGATTTCAGATTTGAACATGTTATTGATTCATTATGATAGTATCGTTTATGGTCTTACCTGCAAGTTGTATACACATATTGTTGTCCGGAACCAAAGGCCCCGAAGTGACAATAATCGGGATAACCGAAGGGGATGGCTTTGATGTGAGGATTACATATGTTCACTGAGTGTTAATGCTTTGCTCCAGTGCTCTATTAAAAGGAGCACCTTAATTGCCAGTAGTTCCCATGAGGCCCCGCTGCAAACGGGCTGGCAGGACAAAAGATGTGGTGCAAGTTCTCGTTGCGAGCACGTATGACTATATATAGAACACATGCCTATGATTATTTAGTACTTGGATGCTTTATCTTATTTAACTGCAAATGCCTTACGTCTTGATTGCTATATGAATTGTCATGTCCATGCAACGCTCGTCCATCCATCCCTATGCCTACCACGTTTTAATACTACTGTTTACTTCAATTGTTACTACTGTCTTTACTTTTACTACGACTATTACTTTGCTATTGCTTCTGATAAACTGATGTGAGCAAGATTGTTTCTAGGTGCGGCTAAATTGACAACTCAGTTGTTAAGACTTATAAATATACTTTGGCTCCCCTTGTGTCGAATCAATAAATTGGGTTTCACTTCCCTCGAAAATATTGTGATACACCCCCTATACTTGTGGGTCATCACCTACCACCCCAGCAGGCCCGGCCCAAAATCTAGATAAGCAAACCCTAATCCTAAAACCCATGCACACCCGGCTATCCTCCACCCGCCGCCACTCACACCTAACACAAACCCCAACACACGCACACCTACCACACACACGACACGACCCACCTTGGCTGTTCGCACCGACTCACCGGCATGCAGCGAACCCACGCGTAGCGACGTGATGCACCCCACCTGAATGCCCACCTACCCCGCAACATACACTCGCGTGCACGCTCTAGCACTAGCTACCCCGACCACCCCGCGTACACCATAGCGCATCGACGCATCCCGCACGCCCCAGCCCCATGCCGCACGCCGTCCCACCTACTGCTCCCCTGACCCCCGCATACACGCACGACCTGGTGACGCCCTTGCTCGCGAGCCCGACCCTACCACCTTGCCCCGTCTCCGCATGATCCCCTCGCCCCTCCTTCTCGATCCCCACCAACCCCGGTCCCGCTCTCCTCCCGCTGTCGTGGGCTCCCTCACCTGGCGCCACCTTTGCGACCTCCTCCTATTGTCCCCGTCACAACCATGTTCACCACCACCTACCCTGCGACACGGCGTCGTCGCCTGCTCGTCACCCAGCTCCCACATCACCAACCGCACCGCTGCGCCCTCTCCTCCCAGACCCCGCGGAGCGCCACCGCGTGCCCCTCGTCGCCCTCGTCCATGTGCCGCCATCGAGCTCAAGCTCGTTCGCGGTCGCCACCACCTACACCTCCTCCCAAGCACCTCTCCCCACTGTCGATCGCCCTCCTCTCTACGTCGTCGCCTAAGGTCCTCGCCGCCTCTACTCCTTCTATTTTCCTGAGCTCGCCAACCTCCATGCTGTCTGTGCGCCACCAGGAGCGGAGCTCACTGCCCCTCCGACCATGGGCCCACGACCATGCGCGCCCCAAGCCATCCTCCTCCCGTAGTGCCTCGCCTTCCTGGCCCTGACTTTGTCCGTGCTTCTCCGCCGCCTTTTGGCCCTGCTCTGCCCCGACCTCGCCGGCCTCTTCCATCCTCTCCAAGCATGAACACTGGTCGTGTACCCCACAATGCGGAGCACTGGCGCCTCCTACATGATTCCAGCCATCGCTGCTCAAGGATAAGACCTTCCCTCGAGCCACGATCCCGATGCTGCCAAGACCTACATGTTGTTATGACTGCCACCTCTGGGCCAAGTTTTGATCCATGATGCCAATACCCGATAAATCTTCTATGGAAGACATAAGCTCGACATGGTACCTCATGGACACCACCCGAAGACTCCGACCCCGGAGTCTAAAGCCGATCCCGAAGACCGAACCCCGTCGAACCCCCAAGACCTTCGACCCTAATGTGTGACCTTGATCCGAGACCCCTATTTTTATAAATTACCAACCATATAATTGTCGCATATCATGATCGCATACATATTCATTTGTTTGGGGACATTTTGTCGACTCACCGATGCCCATAAGTATAGGGGATCACTAAAATCTTTGATGGGAAGTATTACCCAAATTTATAGTTTGACTCAAGGGGAACACAAGAATATTAATAAGACTTTAGAAATTGAGACGTCACTCTCAACCACACTTGTGTATCAATAAACTCAAGGGAAAATGGTGATGGCAGTAATTTGATTTCAGTAAGAAAAATAAAACAAGAGCAATTGAAACGGTTTTCCAGTTCTCACCAGAAACAGTGAATGTGTAACTCTTAGAGATTAAAACGTAGGCATGAGGTTATAGCGGGGTGCTGCATGAATAAGATTGATCATATAATAAAATACCAATAGCATGGGGTGTTTCTCTAACTACGATGTGTATAGGTATGTGCTCCGAATTTAGTTGTGCGTACTAACCAAGAGAATTTGCACAACATCTATTGTTCTACCTTCCCATTTCACCGGGGCCAACTTGGAACTACAAGTAGTTAAGATCTACCCTTTCGAATAGCCTGAAATAACGCATTAATACTCCATGAACACATAGAATCCTCAAATTAAAACATCTCCCCCTTTATTTCCCTATATGTCGTTTTATGGTTCGCAAGTTCAACATAATAATAGGTAATACACTTTGTAGATAGATACCAAACACAATTATATGATAGGGAAAAATAAGTTCAGTACTAAAATCATGCCACTTGGGCCCTAGTAGAAAGCATTAAACATAGCTAAAGTGCAGCAACACAATACACAAACCCCTCAAATGTCGAACAACTAATACAATTACATAATCAATCTCATCCAAACCCCATCCACCTCATATGCCTATAGCGAACTACTCACCCATGGTGGTGGAGATGGAGCTCATGGTTCATGGGGATGAAGGCGGTGAAGATGATGGTGAAGACGGCCTCCGGATCCCTTCCTCGGGAGAGAAATCCTGGATCAATCTGACCCCAAAATTGAAGATCGTGGCTCTAGCGACGCTCTATTTTGCAAAAAGCTCCGTCCTCCTAGGGCAACCAGTTTTTGGGGTATATAAGGGAGTACGCGAAAACCGAAGGCGAGACGATGCTCGTGGGCCAAACGAGCATGCCACACCCGGCCCCACTACCTGGCCGCATGTGGTGTGCCCGTTTGGGCCTCGGGCACTCTCTCGTGTCCGTCCAATGCCCAAGCTCCTTTTTATAAAAAAATGTGGCCTGTTATTTTCCCTGATTTTATTTCCTGCAAAAACAACCAGAAACAAGACTTTGCTAAAAACAGTGTCAGATTCTGTAGTATTAATCAAATATGGGAGGATTCTGGAGCAAATTGTGAGGCAAAGTACTTGGAAAAGTAGATGCATTTTGAATGCATCAGCTCCCCCAAGCTTAGCTCATTGTTTGTCCTCGAACAACTCAAACATAGTGCTGAAGCGATAAAAGGGTTTGACAAGAACTTTGAATTGCGTATGAATCACCTTTAGTAATGACAAGTACCGAAAACATAATTTCTGTAACAAATAGTAAAATGATAACAAAGGTGCATCTAATGAGTGTTCAAGCATTTATATTTGCTGCAAGGAGGATCATATAGAGTGGCACCACTTAGATGAGTTTGAATGATGGTAGATTTAAACAAAGGTTTTTGCATCGCTTTTGATTGAATCATGAATGATATTTTTGAGATCTCTGATGCTCTCAGTTGTGGACTAATAAATTTATCATGCTTGCTACCTTGCCTTGTTAGTCAATCAAAGTAATTGTGAGAGTTAGTATGGCTTATATGCTTGACCAACTATAAGTTGAATGCCTCATGCCCCTTGAATACGAGTACCTACACCACATTCTACTCAACTTAGGATCCAAAGCAAGTTCTTTTCATTGTAAGTACACATGTATCATCGAGAACACCAACGGGGTACCTCTTGCCTCATGGTATGGAAGGTTTCCCATACCAAATTAACAAGACAAATAGACAATGAGCATCTCAGCAATTCTTTTAATTTACTATTGGCATAGATTTTTTATTGAAGATGCTTCATAGAATGCTTACTACGAGATGATGTAAATTTTCTACCATGAATGATGCATGGCTTGGGTTAGCAGCCCAGGCGTTTCTCTAGCACATATACAAACTCCATGAGCTTACAAAGGTTCCAACTTATTTCATAATGATAGGCATCCATAACAAAAGAACATGATATCAACTAGATATGAAAGTGCAATGTTGAAAATCTGCCCCATGAAATCATGGTTATGATAACTCCCAACCCATAGTTCATCAAGCTTATAACCTCATAATTTGTATTTAAGAATACTTTTTTATTGTGCAAGTGTGGGGAAAGTTTAGCAAGCACAATGGGATATGTAGACCTTTACTTAAAAATACAATCACTCAGCCACAACTAAGTGTTGTCACTTAATAAAATCTTCCTTGCATCACCATATAACATAAATAAACACGGACAAGATAAACATTTATCACTACTTTCCTAAGTGTTAAAGAAACGATGATATGCACACTTATTATTATTAAAGATGTATACATATGCACGGAAAAGGTGTCATACCTCTCGTCTCGATTCATACACATTGAATTCATCATTGTTGTTCTCATTTCCCAACTAGAACTTCACAATAAAATTTCAATTCTGCCAGAAAACTTCATTGAAAATCATAATTGTTTTTACCCTACTTAAACACCTCAGAATGGTACCAAATTTTTTATATGTAGGGAATGGAAAGTTGCAGAAGTGGTTAAAATTTGAGCTCAGTCGAAGTTAGAGAAAAAATACGAAAAATCAAACTGTGGACAACTTTCAGCAAATTTCTGCAACTCAGATTTTCATTATATTCTGGAAAACGATAATGTTTTTGTTCTTTTCGATTTTAAGATGAAGAAGATAAATAACCAGAGACAAATAAGTGAAGGAGACAACTAAAATCTTTTTGTGTTTTCATAATTTTCAGAACAAAGGAACTAAAAACATATCAAAGGAAATATGATATAAAACAACAGATGAAAGAGGTAGCAGTACTCCCCCAAGCTTGGATCAAAACTAGAACCCCGGGTTGTAGTGGTCCCAACCTCCTGCGCCATCCTCATATGGGGGAGGAGCATTCCCCCACTATAGCGGTGCTGTGTTCCTTGGTACGGTAGGTTCCACCTCCTGTGGTGCGGCTTCCTCCTCCTAGGCTGAGTTGTCCACCTCTGGGACTATCCACTTGTCAGTGTTCCTATCAAAATAATCCAAGCGAGGGAGTAGGGTGGACACCATTAGTCCACCTCTGGCCATATATTGATACATATAGTATGCTTCATATTCTCTCATCATTCCCATACGTTTAAGTTTTTCAAAATCAAGCAAGTTAGATTCACGCACTTTCGTGCCCATGTGGGAAAAACTTCTCTCATCTTTAATATGATCAAAAATCAAAGTAGCAATTGAACCAGCGTAGAGAGGATTTATGTGATCATTATTCTTAACTGCAATAGACAAGGACCTAGCAAGCATTACTCCCAAATTATATTCAGATCTTCTTCCCTCTTTTGCACATTTTAACAAGTGTATAAAATATGAAGTGCAAGCGGAAGTATTATATCTAGCAAGAAAGCCTCCAGCTAAAAACAATGAAAAGTATCTAAGCCCAGGGTGCTGAATGTGAGTGATTTTACCCCTATTAAGAGTGGGAGGTGCATTTACGCTAATACTTTGCCAAAAAGAAACAAGTCCCTCATTAGAATCCCCCTGGACTTCAGCTCAACGCCCCGTGTTTTCAACATGTATCGCTCTACAGAATTCTTCAAGAGACATAACGAACCTCTCACCTCTCATATTGAACTTAATAGTAAAGGTGGGTGCAGTCTCTTTACCTCTTTTGCTTGGTCTGTAGCTTTTGATATGATCGAACCTGAAGGTGGCGAGGAATTCCTTGCTGATTTCGACATATGTATCTTGTGGATGATGAGAAAACTCAAGCAACCCTATTTGGGTCACGAAGAAGTTGAAGTCCTCATGCAACCCCCATGTTTGAAGAACAAAGGGGTCTTGCCAACTTTTGCTACAAACACGAAGTGACTCCGATTGGTACAAAGCATCATCTTCCCATTGTTGAGCTTTTTCAAAGTTCATTGAGACCCTTGCTACACCCCTGCTTGTTCTAGTAGCCATGTTGCCCAATAGTCCTTTTTCCTTAAACATGGTGAGAACTTTGCTACCCAAAAATAAAGATCACTAAAAAGTAAGATGTAGCAAGTTAAAACAACATTAACTCAACTATGAAGAGTCCAATAAACAATATTATGCATAAACATCAACTAGAAAACTCAAATCCATGGATTTCTTAAGCATATTAAGTGGCATCTAGTGCAGCAAAATAATCAACATATAAGGCATGAGAAAAAAAAGTAATTGGATGTGTGGAAGAGTCACATCCCAAGGAGCAATCCCACCAAAGGGATTTGAAAAATCTGCTCTAAACTTCAAGATCCAAGAAAGGCATGGAGAGAGCTCGGGATTTTTTTGAAAAATACCAGGGAGTGTTCTGAGTGGGGAAGACAAACCTGGGCACTTTATGCTCACCTAACACCCACTTGGGCCCATTTGGGCATGCCACATGTGGCCCCACCACCTCGCCACGTGTGGCGTGCTCATTTGGCCCCAGGTGGCCTTATGTGGCCACTCTTTTGCCCAATGGCCCCTCTAGTAAAGTTACTGACCCCTGAATTTTTTTGAGAAAAATTTCTCTATAGAATTTTTCAAACTTCATTTTCTGTTAATTCTGTCCTCTAAAATAATTATGGTTATTCAAAATAAAGTAAAGCCCAATGTAAATAAAATTAAAATATAACTACAATTTTTATGGGACTCAAGTCTCCATCTTTTCCACATTAGTAATAAGGTTGATCAGGTCTTATTAATAACATGGTAAAGATAAAATACATGATTCAATTTTCAATATAAAAAGGAAAAGTTTAGGATACCTTATATTTGGTTGGAATAGCTCCAATCATCAAGGTAGCATATTTTGGTTCAGGAGGTGGTAGTGAAAATTCAAAGCTCCCAATCATAAGAGTATTCATTTGAATAGAATTCACACTTTTCTTCATAGATTTTATAGGATTCTTCTTGGGAAAATAAATAGTATGCTCATTTCCTTTGACATTAAATGTCACTTTGCTCTTAGTGCATTTTATCATAGCTCCTGCAGTATTCAAAAAGGGTCTCCTAAGAATAATAGATATCTTTAGGCATTTCTCATATAACAAAGTCTATAGGGATTGGTACATTATCAATAGAAACAGGAACATCCTCACAAATGCCTATAGGAATAGCAATGGATTTGTCAGCCATTTGTAGTGAAACTTCAGTTGGAACCGATTTGTTTAGGATAAGTTTCTTATATAGAGAGAAAGTCATAACACTAACACCATCTCCTAAGTCTCATAAAGAATATTTCACATAAGTTTCTTTAATCTTACAGGGAATAGTTGGAATACCAGGGTCTTCACGCTTCTCAGGAAATTTCCCTTTGAAAGAATATTCAGCAAGCATAGCAGTTATAGCTTCATTAGGTATCTTTATTTTATTAGTAACAATATATTTCATGTATTTAGATTATGGTGGAATTTTAATAGCATCAACAAGAAGAATTTGTAAACAGAAATTCTTAATTAACTCAAGAAACTTGTTAAATCTAGCATCATCCAAAGATTTCATTACCTCTTAGGGATATGGTATGGGTCTTTGCACCCATGGATCCCTATATTAACCTTTTTTGGCTTGTACATTTCTTCTTTTTACTCTTCTCAGTGGATGGTTGAGCATCCTCTCTTGTAGTAGGTTCGGATTCTTCATTATTTTCAACTTCTTATTATTCTTCATCAGGTGGAGATAATTCCTGATCTTCATTATTATTATCATCCTTAGTCTCATCATCAGAAATATAAATATCCTTCTCTTGTTCTTTAGATTCCCGTTGACTTCACTTTCATTGGGAGATTTACCTGCATAATATTTCTTTTTGAGAGCATCTTGCTCTCCTTCTTGGATGATCCTCAGGAAAATCAGGATCCTGAGTACTTGCACCTCCCTTAGTATTAACTCCACAAACTTGTTTCTTCTCAACAATAAGCTTTTCATATAATTGGTTTTGAAGAGAAACCATTTGTTCAACTTGATTATTCATCATTTCACAATTCTTAACAATCATTTTAATAGAATCTATACTAGCATTTAGCTCTTCATGAAGAAATTTTTATGAGAGTTCTCCATAAGCTTCATTCTAATATCATACTCTTCAGAATTATTATGTTAAGCAAAGTCATTAACATATGATACTTCAGCAGTGGGTGTTACCTTTTCTTTACCTTCCATAGAACATACATAATTAACTTGAATAGTAAAGCATGGTTGGTCAATAGGAATTTTAACACCCATTTCAGATAATTCCCTGAGATGTGAGGTTTTAATTCCCTTCTCTTTAATAGACTTTGAGGGTTCCTTCATTGTTTCTTCAGTTAATTTAAGAATACCTCTCTTACTAGGAAATAATTCGTCCTCATTCATATCTTCAATATTCCAATCTTCATAGTTCTGAGAAATGGTATTCAATAATTCTGTGGCTTCATCAATGGTCTTGTCCCTAAAAACATTACCTGCAATGGTTATCTAGGTAGCACCTAGTACTTTCAGTTAGTCCATTGTAAAATATATCAAGTAATTTATTATCCTTGAAACCATGGGTAGGACATTGCCTGACCAAAGCACGGTATCTCCCCCAAGCTTAAGGTAATTCCTCTCTTTCCCTTAGTGAAAAATTGCTGATATCAAGAGTTAGAGCATGCATCTTACTAGCAGGAAAAAATTTGTTAAATAATAGATTAATACATGCCTCCTTGCTAATAATAGATTTTGGTGCTAAACCATTGTACTAAATTTTAGCATCTCCCCCTAAAGAGAAAGGGAACAATTTCAAGAAATAATATCGTTGTTGGATTTCATTTTTACCAAATAAGATAGATAATTCATGCAAGGTAGTGATGTGTTCATAAGGAAACTCGTCCTATTTCCCGAATTTAGACTTCTCAGCCTTTCTAATATTTCAGGATCAATGTTGAATTCATAATCTTTATCTTTAATGTAAATAGCAGAAGCATTGGATTTTCTAGTAGCAAGGAATAGTTCATTAAGATGAGAATCCTTGTAATGATCAAGTTTATCCAGATCATCAAAATTTGCATTAATGAAAGCCTTGGTAAAAGCATCTTCCTCTTTAGATTATCATCATCATATTCATTATCATCCAAATCATATTCTACATTATCAATTGTGGGAGATTTAGATAACTCTTTGTCTACACTACCACACATAGAATCATTTTCAGTACTTGTAGACATCTTAGACAATGGGTGAACCAGGTAAAGTAACACTTTTCTTTTTAGTGGCAGTAGCAGAAATAGCATTAGGATTAAAGATGGGCCTAGTTGGAAAATCTTTACCCCCTCGAGTAGTGGAAGGCATCAGAAACTTCTTAGCAATATCCTTTTCCATTCCTATAGTTGGAAAGCAAATAAGTTCAGCAAGTAAATTATAACAAGTGGTCCTACTAATAAAGCTAGGATCCCCGACAATGGCACCAAAAAATGTCTTGATGCCCACGAGTATAGGGGATCACTGAAATCTTGGATGAAAAGTATTACCCAAATTTATAGTTCGACTCAAGGGGAACACAAAAATATTAATAATACTTTAGCAATTGAGACGTCACTCTCAACCACACATGTGTATCAATAAACTCAAGAGAAAACGGTGATGGCGGTAATTTGATTCGAGCAAGAAAAACAAAACAAGAGCAATTGCAACGGTTTTCCAGTTTTCACCGGAAGTAGTGAATGTGTAACTCTCAAAGATTAAAACATAGGCATGAGGTGATAGCAGGGTGCTGCATGAATAAGATTGATCATATAATAAAATACAAATAGCATGGGTTTTTTCTCTAACTCTGATGTGTGTAGGTATGTGCTCCGAATTTAGTTGTGCATACTAACCAAGAGAATTTGCACACCATCTATTGTCCTACCTTCCCATTTCATCGGGCCCAACTTGGAACTACAGGTAATTAAGGTCTACCCTTTCGAATAGCCCGGAACAACGCATTAACACTCCATGAACACATAGAATCCTCAAACTAAAACATCTCACCCTTGTTTTCCCTATATGTTGTTTTAGGGTTCGCCGATTCAACATAATAATAGGCAATACACTTTGCAGATAGATACCAAACTCAATTATATGATAGAGCAACATAAGTTTAGTACTGAAAGCAAGCCACTCGGGCTCTAGTAGCAAGCATTAATCATAGCTAAAGTGCATCAACACAATACACGAATATCTTCAAGACAAACCCCTCAAATCTCGAACAACTAATATAATTACATGATCAATCTCAACCAATCCCCATCCACCTCATATGCCTACGATGAACTACTCACCCATGGTGGGGGAGATGGAGCTCATGGTTGATGGGGATGAAGGAGGTGAAGATGATGGTGAAGACAGCCTCCGGATCGCTCCCTCGGGGGAGAAATCCTGGATCAATCTGACCCTGAAATTGAAGATCGTGGCTCTAGCGGCGCTCTGTTTCACGAAAATCTCCGTCCTCCTAGGGCAACCAGTTTTGGGGGGTATATAAGGGAGTATGTGAAAACCGAAGGCGAGACAATGCTCGTGGGTCAAACAAGCATGCCACACGCGGCCTCACTACCTGGCCGCATGTGGTGTGCCTGTTTGGGCCTCGGGCACTCTCTCATGTCCATCCAATGCTGAAACTCCTTATTTTGATAAAAAAAAGTGGCCTGGTATTTCCCCTGATTTTATTTCCTCCAAAAACAACCAGAAACGAGACTTTGCTAAAAACAGCGTCAAATTCTGCAGTTTTAATCAAATATGGAAGGATTCCGGAGCAAATTGTGAGGCAAAGTACTTAGAAAAGTAGATGCATTTTGAATGCATCACTCACCTAATATTTAAATTTGGAGAGTATATGCGGGCTGTTTTAGTCTTAAGTCAACTCCATTTAAATTTGTGTAGCGAACCGATGCCATGTTTTGCCTTGTTAATACAACATATAAATTGCGAGTTATCTAAATAATTTGAACCTTATATTTAATTTTCGGGATTCCGATTCCACTTAATATTGCCTAGTTGCATCGCATCTTTGCCATCTCATGCATCATGTCATGAACATGCCCGATCTTCTGCTGCAGTATCAAATAGTGCATCCGGTGTTTCTTTTAGTGCCTTGCTTCTTCATGGATTAGGTCGTTGAGTTGATGCGAGCTTCGACCCGATCTCTGGTGAACCTTTGGCAATTTTTATCAGGCAATCATTCTCCCCCTTTCTACCTATTTTGCTTTTATTGTCTTTACTTCCTCATGTTGATCTATTGCTATCCTTTTTTATCGATGCTTTAGTTTTCCATACCAGTTATACTCCTTGCAGACTATATTGCCTTGGACACATCCTATTGTCGTTGTTTTGGTAGATAGCTGGCCTTGCGAGTCGTAGTTGCTTTCTCAGGTGTTGCTTTGCATCATCGAGTTCCATCGTTGTTGGGAGGTTGACACATGCTTAATGGTGGAGATGATCATTGCTTTAATTACAACTTGATAATTAAATGTTAGAAATAGATATAATGTAGAGGCACCGGTGGGTAATAGATGTTATTTGCTTTTTACCCGCCCACTTATGTCCACCTAGGACCCGAGTTCCTTACACTTGTTCCGAGATCGAGCGCGTTAACCACATGTGGGGTGTATGGGTACCCGTATCGGCTTACTACCTGATTTCAAAGTACTGTGCTGGGGGCCACAAACTAGTTTGGGGCATTATTACTATCTTGTACTTATGTCATACTTTACTGCTTTATTTACTATTGCATGTGGAGCACCTGTACTATTTAGGAATATCGTGCCATGTTTTTGCTGTATCGACAAGCCTAGTCACACTTTCAGGTTCTCAGTCATTCGCAGCAGTCGCCACACACCCTGGGTCCATACCAGAGACGGCCGACTTTGTTGCGGGTAGCTTAGTGGGGTGGCCTCCATGTACTTGCTATGGGTCTGGGAAACGTCGTGTCCGAAGCCCTATCGACATACTGTTGGGTTTATGTTTTATGATCTTGCACCTACCTAATCTGACAAGAAAGGTTGAAGTGCGTGTGGATACTTTGGTACACCCCTACAGGGTTAAATCTTTTTGAAAATCTATGTCCGCGGTTATGGACGACTTGGAGCACAATTTCTCGATCATAGACAACTATAACTAAAAAATTACTGTTATAATTTGGCTTGGATCTGATATGACTAATAAGTTGAATAACCACCATGGAATGAATGAATAAAACTATCAATTGTGTGAGTTTTCTTGGAATGACTTCCTGTTTGTCTCAAGAGGGAAATAACAGGATGGGTATGTTTGGTGATAGTATCAGGTTGGTTCCGAATAGGTCTTTCTTGTCTGTCTCTGATAGCCGACAGTTATATTGAGTCTCTATAGGTTGTTTAGTGTATGCTACGGTGCCGCTTCAGTCCACCATACCTATGTAGGCGAGAGCCACCGAATTCTAGACTCGCCGTGTACTGGGCTTAGTACTGACCGCTCCCTTTTTCCTTTGCCCTTTGTCGGCACCCATTTTGTTTTCACAGGTATAAGTTTGACAACATTAGCAAGGTTACCCTTCCGGCATGGCCTGGACAGGGTTATGGACGTCATTGGTTATTTTTAAGGGCTCTTAGCTCAAATTTGCTTCTTATCCGTAATCAGATGTTGTATCATTTTCAAGGTGATTTGGATCTTTATATTGTATATCTGTATTCTTGACTCGTTGAGTGTTGTTGTATATATATGTCTTGTGGGTTCATTGTGAACTAGTGTGTAATGGTATTACTTTGTTTTTCACCCGCACGCAAGTGTCTGATAGGCACCTTTGAATCGTTTCTATGCGGTTTGGCGGAACTAAAATATGCATAGGTCCGATTGAAGGGTGTTACATTAAGCCATCTTCATGTAGCAGCTAGTCAAAAGATTGTATTGCATATGTTGGTCTTGCAAAGACAAGAAAAGGTCTACTTGATTCATTGATTTGGTTTTGGTTTAGGTCCTTCTAGAATAATATCTTTCACACTTCAGATTTCCTAATTCAGCGGGCTGGGTTGTGAAAACCAAGCAATATGTCCCGCTTGGTTAATTTTTTTCATGGATTTCAAATATGTACTATGCCTCAACTAATCAAATATGTTCTGAACTTCTATTTTCCCCCTTTATTGTATTAGATTTAGTGCATTGCTGAAGGAGCATACCACTACCAAGGGCAAGATGCTCATTCATTGGAACAAGAGATAATAAGAACTATATATTCAGATATATCTTTGCTTGGTCATGATGACTCTGCTATGCTGCTATAATGGCATGGTTTTGAGTCTTGTACTTCTCATGTGGCCTAGACAAAATGTTCCTCTCTGATCCATACTAACCATGTCCTCTTAGTAGAGAGGAACCTTTTTTTTCAATATTTTATCTCAATTGCTTATTCCTTGATTGATAGGTGTTCTGACTTATGACGACTTATAGCTTGCAAGATGGGTTCAATCTGGTCCTATATATCGATGTATCAGACTGAGGCACCCCAGATCGGTAGACATGTCGAGCTTGAACCAAGAATGGAGACTAAGTTTCTGAGTATGGCCATTCCAGAAAACAAAGGTAGTGTCTGCATATATTGATGTTCGACTACCTATGTACAAATGGTCCAGTGATTTGCATTCTCTATTCTCCCTTTGTTGGCACCGAAGCACATGTCATCTGTATTTTTTCTTCTTTACCAGATCATATGCTCTTTTTTAATGAAGTTGGGAGAAATGCAGTTGTGAGGTAAACTGGGCTGCTAAATACACTGCTATTTTATTTAAGAAATAAATATCAAGATACATATTTTTATGTTGTGTCATTAAGATGACCGTGGCACTATCAGATCTCTGTCTTCTCAACCACTTGCTGAATACACTGCTATTTTACTTTAACAAATACTAATATATGAAGATACATATTTTTGTGTGTCATTGAGATAACGGTGGCCGTGTCAGATCTATGTATTCTCATCCACCTACCGAGACAATTTCAAGGTACATACACAGTTCCAATGTCGGTCTCATTTTTGGCATCCCTTTTCACTAAAATCCTTCTCAGTATTGCGTAGTTGAAAGCATGCTCCCATTTTAGTGTAAGTTTCTACCTTTTCCAAGTAACTAGGTGAACATGCGTGCTTCATCGCGTCGTCTACAGTTTATTTGTCAGAGTATGGTAGGTGTGTTGTATTCACTACTGGTAACACATTTTGTTTTATTTGTGTTACTATAAATTAAATATGTGAGTATGTGCGCGGTTGAGTGTTTTAATTTAGTAGACAAATGTGTCATTTACGTGTTAGACATGTCTGAGACTGAGAGATCTGGTCTTAGACGCAATAAGCGGCCCCTTATTTCTTGTTGAAGCTCATAAGCAATATAAGGGTATCAGTATTTCTTCAGGTAAACAAAAAGTACATCGAGCAAACTTTAAACAAAGATACATCGAGCAATAGACCAAGTTCAGTACCACAAGAAACTGGCATGTTACATGATAAATGTAAAAAACTAATGATATCAAAACAAACTAACTTATGAAGATCGCAAGGTAACCTTGTTCGACTGCCTCAAAATCGATGCTTGCAACTATTTGGATTGCAGAGCTCCAAGGAAAGGCACAACTTTGTATTCAAAAGTTATAAGTGGCTGAATTATTAAATGATTAATTTAGTCAATATAGACAACCGCATTACATATATACTAATTCTATGCAGAGTTATACTTGATATATTGCAAATTATTCACCGGTTCGATAAAATTTAAAAGAAAAGGTCTGGCTGAAAGTTGCCACGAATCTTTATATAAAAGCAAGATTTAATTTGTAATCAAGTTTGATAATTTATGTACATAAAAATGACAAATAGAAGTTATGATATTTTTTTGGACCCACTTAGTCTTTGGAACCCGCTTGTTCATTAATCATAGAGCATGATCCAAGTCAAGGGCACTGAAATTTTTGTTAACTCGTGTAAAAATTATAGAACAACATAGAACATGTATCAATTTACACAAGCATATCATATTCTCGAGATATGCTAATATATTCAAAAATAAATTCAGTTGCAGAGCCTAAGAAGGGCCAAAATCAGCTTATTCTGTTTTGTTTCAGGAATACATACATGCTAATTGTTGAAGTGGCATGAAACATGACCGTTTCTTGGAAGGCGCGACCATTTCTTGCATGTTAGCGGTCCACGCTTTCTGTCAGCGATTCTTTCGTTCGGTTACTGTAGATTCTGGGTTCTAGACATTCTCTTTACGCCGCGTCATCGCATGCATTGCGAGCCTTCTCCTTTTCAATTCCTTTTTTCCCGCCATCCTTCCCTAATTTTTCCAGTCAAAGCGGTGAGGATGATGCGACATCTTCGTGTAGTCCCGTATAGGAGCATCTCTACCCGCACCGCCCCCCCTCTCTCTCTCTCACCCCCATCGTCCCACACGTTGACCTCCAACTTATCTTCCTCACCATCGACAAAGTGTGACGGCGGATAGGTGCGCGAGGTTGGGAGCGATGTTGGTACTGGGCAGGTTCGAGGCAGGAAAGCAGAGGAAGCCAATGCTGGATGCGGGAGCTGGATGGGAGGCGGCAGACTCGTGAATGGTTCGGGCGGAGGGAGTGGAGGTGAGAGGAATAGCTTGGGAGCGGAGGGGCCTTCTACCTTCAATTCCTTTTTTTCCGCCATCCGTCCCTGAATTTTCCAATCAAAGCGGTGAGGATGATGCTACATCTTCGTGTAGTCCTGCATAGGAGCATCGATGCGGGACCTAGATGGGAGGCGGTGACCTCATGAGTGGAGGCAGCGGCGGGAGTGGAGGTGAGAGGGAGAGCTCGAGAGCGAAGGGGTGGCGTAGGTTGCTAGGGGAGACGAAGGAGGGACTGGGATGAGCGGGGTCTCGGGTGGAGGGGAACAGGATCGAGATGGGGTGGGGATGGGGGCGAGGTCGGGAAGGACCAGCTCCTAAGACTTCGGTCAATACCTGAAACTACATAGTTGAGATGACTCAGAGTGAAGATCAAACGACCAGAAACGCGCGCGCAGAAAGATGGCCTCAAATGTCTCGCTTTTTCTCAAGCTTAAGCTATAGTATAATTTAGTCTCATGGATTCGAGTACTCTCTATATAGTGCTGATGTTACTATTGAATTCCATACACTAGCCAACACAACCAATAGTCCGAATTGATGGAAAGGGCTAGACAATTTATTTCAACACTCACCATACGTCTTTGCCATTTGGCCTATTGTGACGTGTTTTTGGAGAGTCGCAATATTTGTTTTTAATTTTTGCGTTGGTCAAGATTTGATCCTAGGACCTCATGCTCTGACACCATATTGAATTGCATGCACTAGTGAAAGAACATTTCATGGTTCCCTGTGTTTTGAGTGTTAGATAACAATACCGTGGAGTTTTCTCATGTGTGCTAAGTGTGCAGGGAATGATTTTGTGCTTGGAGGGGGGGCGGATTATCCGCCCCTATCAAGGGCCAGATAATCCAGCCTAACTCATTTGGCAAAGGAAGCCAAGGCACGACGCTCAGTCTAGGGGCGGACTTTTCCCCGGAAAGTCCGAACAGGGGCGGATTTTCTTCCCCTGTCCGGATAATCCGGCCCACGCCTTGGGACGGATAATCCGGCCCCCAGAAGACGATCAAAGGCAGCCAAGGAGCGACGCTCTTAGTGGGTTTGGATTTTCTCACAGAAAATCCGAACAGGGGCAGATTTTCCTTCCCTCACCGGATATTCCGGCCCCCAGGAGACCATCAAGGGCAGGCTCGACGCGTAGCTCTGAGTGGGGGCAGATTATTTGCTGGATAATCCGAGTCTGGGGCAGAGTTTTCCCCAGGCCGAATAATCTGGCCCTCACTTGGGCCGGATAATCTGGCCCCAAATGGCTCCAATGGCTCAGTGGGTGCAGGGGTATAAAAGCCCCTTCATCCCCTCCATTCAGGCTTCTTGATTCACTCGAAAATTGCTAGACCTGTTGCAAGTGCTCCCTCTCTAGATCTCCCACTTCAACCACCCGAAGGCTTCGATCTTTGGGGGAATTGAAGGAGGAGACAATCTACATCATCATCACAAATCAAGCACATCAACTCCTCTCCATTCACTTGGAGAAATCCCCGATCTAGTATTCTCGTTAATATCTAGATCTTATGTTTTGTTATTGATAACTTGTTCTTGTGGCAGCTTGTTGTCATTACGGGAGCCTCCAATCTGATTGTGGAGTTGTGCCCCGCTAGTTGTGTAAAGGTGCCAGTTCCCGCCTCGAAGGGTTCCTATAGTGGAAAGGTGGATCAGGCCTTTGGTGGCGGGATCCATCGGAGAACAGGGTGAGGCCTATTGTGACGTGGTGGTCTTAGTACCGCCCACCCCTCCAACGCATATGTACTTCCCTTAACAAGGAAGGAACTGCGGTAAAATAAATCCTCTGTCTCCGCGTGCTCCACTATGGTTTACTCGTTCCTCTTTCTCACTCGGATTTACTCGCTAGTAGTTAGGTTTGCATATAGAGAAATTCTATATAATAGCTATCTAGAGAATTTATCTTTTATGTCAAGCCTAAAATTGAAGGCATTAAAATTTGAAGTAGCACCTATTCACCCCCCCTCTAGGTGCCCTTACGATCCATTTCAATTGATATCAGAGCCCCGGCTCTTTATTCGGGCTTAACCGCCTAAGAGAAGTATGGGTACCAAGGAGAATGGGAATGAGGTTGTGGACAAGGTCACAATGGATGACCTCAAGATGTTGGAAACAACCTTGTTGAAATCCTTTGAGACCAAGATGGCGGAGATGCAACAAATGATTTCTCGCCTCACATCATCCATAGCCCCATCTCCATCTTCCTCTGAGGCTGCCACTCCATCATCCAAGGATAAGGCTAACACCGGATCTAAGGAATATGAAGTGGTAGGTGAAAAACATAATGGTTCCACCTCCAAGAAGGGAAGTGGTAAGGAGGACTATAGTGAGGTCCATCACCTATATTATCCTAACCCACCTATCCCACATCATCATATAAACAATAGGGGTGATCCACCCAAACTTACTGCATCTTCATTTAATCAATGGCAATTCTTAATGAAGTCTCATGTATGCAGTTCCTCAATTGAACTTTGGAGGATTATCGAAGAGGGTCTTCATATTGGAGATCACACCAACTTGACAAGAAGAGAAGTGGTGGATAGCCAATTGAATGCAACGACTCTCCACATGATACAGCTCGGAGTGGGTCCCAAGGACATGCCCCACATTGAGAATTTCAACACATCTAAAGAAGCTTGGGATGCTCTCACCGACCTCTTTATTGGAAATGAAAGCATTAGGATGAATAGGTATGATGTCCTTAGTAATGAAGCTGAAGGATTCTACATGTTGGATGGTGAAAACTATGAATATATGTATAGAAGACTCAAGGGCATCGCAACAACATTTAGAAAGCATAGAGCCACTCACATTGATGATGCTTGGATAAAAAGGAAATACGTGAGTGCTCTAATGCCTTTTGAGCCAATAGACTTGAAGAGCTTGCAAGGTAGACACAACAACCATCAAATGACTTCCAATGAAGTCATGCAAGAAATGGCATTATTTAAGGTTGTAGCTAAGAACGCAGAAGATGCCCGTGCCCGAGCCATTGGAATGCAAAAAGGGGTCAATGTTGCTCTAAAGGCAAATGTTGTTGAGCAAGATGAGGATGAAAGAAGTTTCGAGGGTGTCTCCATGGACTGCCCTGATGAAGTCAAGCGTACTCATGGTGAGTACATGGTGTTCTATGCAAGGAACTTTTGGAAGGATCCAGCCAAGGCCAAGTCGAAACTCGAGCGTAAGAATGGGTCAAGTGGAAGAGGAGAGAGTGGCCCAAAACTGAGAACATGCTACAATTGTGGAGATAGGCTACACTTTGTGGCTGAGTGTCCATATCAAAATAGAGAAGACAATGGTGGCAGGCTCATCCTTAAAGAAAAATCCAAGGCACCTCGAAAGAAGCCATTTATCAAAAAGAATGGCCCTTACAAGAAGCAACCTAAGATTGTCTTGGTGGCACAAGAAGAATATTCCTCTGCAAGTGAAGATGAAGAGGATGAAGATAATACTCGTGAGGTGGCTGCTATAGCCACCACATCTACTCCGTCATCACTCTTCGACTCTCCAAACAAAAACGCCATCAACAACAACGACACCTGCCTTATGGCGAGAGGGTCCGAGGTATCATCTTCTATTTCTTCATTTCCTAAGACTAACATAAATATGGATATGGATGATCATACTAGTCTTAAGATAAAAGAAGAAGTTGTTGCTTTGCACACCTTTTTCACTAACTTGCAAGGTGAGCACAAACTTCATTTTGATGCTCTTATGAGTCAACTTGTCCAATCCGAAAATCTTCTAGAAGAAAAGGGCAGAATTGAATGAGAAGATGCCTTGGAGATAGCCTCCTTGAAGAATTTTTTGGAGGAATAAGAGGAAGCTCGAGTATCCTTGGAAGAGATACTTGAGTCAATTGGGTAGTCCCATGAAGAGGTTGTTGCTCAGCTCATCAAAGAATGTGACAACGCTCTTGCTAAGGTAAAGAAACTAAAGAAGGAAAAGATTGAATTTGGGGTTGCTCATGCTAGACTCTTGGAGAAGTATGAGAAACTTGGCATTGCTCACAAGGCTTTGGAGAGTGAACATTCTACTCTAAATGAGTCTCATGACCAGCTCCAAACTCAATTGGAGAAGTATGATATGCCCAGCACCTCCACACCATCTTGTGGACAAGAAGAACTTGCAAAGGGATCTCAACACAAAGGTAAAGAAGTTCTAGATGAGGTACTTAGCAAGCAAAGGACAAAAAATGGAAAAGAGGGTCTTGGTTATATTCCCAAGACAAAGAACAAGAAGAACTAGAAGAAGAAGAAGAAGAGCAAGACTGCTCAACCAAAGACTAGCACCACCACTAATGACAAGTCTAATTATGATGGTTTTGCAGGGGCTAACAATCCTAACTATGAGTTATATTGTGATTATTATGGTGATGTTTGTGCTAGTTATGTAGGTCCTTATGATTGTTACATTCCTTGGTCTATTTGGGTCCCCAAGACCCTTGTCACTAACATGAGAGGACCCATTGAAAAATGGGTACCTAAAACCAAGAAGTAACTTTCTTGCAGGGATATGCTTCCGGTGGGTCTAAATGGGTACTCGATAGCGGGTGCACAAGTCACATGACCGGAAGCAAGGAGATCATCATGGAGATGTGGCCAAATCATGATCATATAACCGTCTCCTATGGTGACAAGTCAAAATCTGAGGTATTGGGTCTCGGCAAAGTTGTGGTTGCTCATGATATCTCTCTCGTGAACGTCATGCTTGTTGAGACCCTCGGTTACAATTTACTTTCAGTTCATGCCCTTGGTAAGATGGGCTTTGCAGTTTTTATTGATGTTGATTTGGTGGTACTCTTGTGGAGCAAGTCTCTAAAAGTTTCTTTCGTGGGATATGTCGAAAATGACCTATACGTGGTGGACTTCTCAGGGAAAACCACTATAGGCCTGATGTGTATTTTTGGAAAGGCTAACGCGGGTTGGTTATGGCATCGCCGACTAGCCCACGTCAATATGAGAACTTTGCAAAGTCTCCACAAGGGTGTCCACATCCTTGGACTAAAATAAAATGTTTCCTTTGCCAAAGATCGTGTTTGTAGGGCTTGTGTTGAAGGGAAAATGCATGACTCCCCTCATCGAAGGAAGACTATTATTTCGTCAAAGAGGATCTTGGAGCTCCTTCATGTGGACCTCTTTGGACCTCCATCACATGCAAGCCTCAGTGGGAAGAAGTATTTCCTTGTGATTGTTGATGATTACTCAAGATACACTTGGGTCTATTTCTTTAAGTTGAAGAGCGAGACTCAACAAACTATCATCGACTTCGCCAACGAGGTTCAACGTCAACACAATGTCCCTATATTGCAATAAGAAGTGATAACGGCTCCGAGTTCAAGAACTACACCTTAAATGAATTCCTAAGTGAAGAGGGGATAAGACATCAATATTCCGTTGCGTACACCCCTCAACAAAATGGTGTTGCCGAGAGGAAGAACTGGACCCTAATGGATATGGCGAGGTCTATGCTAGCTGAATTCAAGTCTCCATATAACTTCTGGGCTGAAGCAACCTCTACCACTTGTCATTCATCCAACCGGCTATACCTTCATAAAATCTTGGACAAGACTTCGTATGAAATACTTACCGGTAACAAGCCAAACATCTCATACTTTTGGGTATTTGGGTGTAAGTTTTTCTTTCTCATCAAAGGAGTTCGTTTATCTAAATTTGAGTCTAAGGCTTTAGAAGGTATTTTTGTTGGTTATGGTGCCGAATCCCACACTTATAGAGTCTACAATAAGCTCTCGGGAAAATGATGGATCCCATGCGGGGCAAGTTGATGTTTGTGATGCAGATGTTGAAATACCCCAAGATGCCATAAGAAGAATGGGCATGGGATTTTTCTGCCCCATTGAGGAACCCCTTGTGGCAGATCAGGAAGGACAATGCTCTACTCATGTAGAGCCCTCATCTACACAGACTCAACATGCTCCAACCACAGGAGAAACTTCTACACCAAGTCCTCCAGATGCTGAAGGTCAACATGCTCCTGAATGCTCTAGGCCGAATTATCCGGTCGACACCGAATTATTCGGCCGTCACTCCACTGGCGACCAAACTGATCATCATGTCGAAGAAACAGCTGCAAGTCCCAGGCCAGATTTTCCAGCTGCCCTCGGATTATCCGGCCACTTGCCAATTCAAGCAAGTTCTAGTCAAGCTAGTGAAGATGCTTCAGGATCTCCCAGGCCGGATTATCCGGCCCCACCCATTGCCGGATTATCCAGCCCTGAAACTCCTGATGATCAGCAGCCTCTTGTTACGGCTGTTGATCCACTTCAAGGGCAAGGTTCATCATCTCCTACTACTACTAATCAAGCTACTGATCAAGTCCAAGCAAATGATTCCAAGGAAGACTCAAATGAGGAAGCTATTCCACCAAGAGACAACAAGCTTATTGAACTTCGTCGCAAGGCTCGTGCCGATAGGAACCTTGAGTTAAGGGGTCATACTCTTGACAAAGTTGTAGGTGATCTTCGACGAAGGGTTTCCACAAGAAGGGAGTTGGCAAGTTTCGGTGAGCATCAAGCCCACATCTCAATGGTGGAACCCAAGAAAGTGTTTGAAGATCTTGAAGATCTGGACTGGGTTATTGCTATGCATGAAGAGTTGAATAACTTTGAACGCAAAAAGGTTTGGAAACTAGTGGAGAAGCCCAAGGATTGCCGCAATGTTATCGGCACTAAATGGATATTTGAAAACAAGCAAGATGAGAATGGCATAGTTGTGAGGAACAAAGCAAGACTCGTGGCACAAGGCTACTCCCAAGTTGACGGCATTGACTTCGGCGAGACCTATGCTCCTGTGGCTCGTCTTGAGTCCATTCGTATCCTTCTTGCTTATGCTGCTCATAATAATTTTAAATTATAGAAAATCGATGTTAAGAGTGCTTTTCTTAATGGTCCTCTACATGAGTTGGTATATGTAAAGCAACCCCCGGGATTTGAGGATCCTAACTTCCCGAACCATGTCTACAAACTCGATAAGGCACTATATGGCCTTAAACAAGCCCCACGTGTGTGGTATGAGCACCTTAAAGAGCTTTTGTTAGATCGTGGCTTTGAAGTTGGGCAAATCGATCCCACTCTTTTTACTAAGAAGGTTAAGGGGGAGCTCTTCGTATGCCAACTATATGTAGATGACATCATCTTTGGCTCTACTAATAAAGCTTTTTATGATGAATTTTCAAAGCTTATGACTAACAGGTTTGAGATGTCTATGATGGGGGAGTTATGGTTCTTTCTTGGATTCGAAATCAAGCAACTTAGAGAAGGAACCTTCATCAATCAAGAAAAATACATCCAAGACATTCTCAAGAGATTCAAGATGACGGATCTTAAGGGTGTCGCCACTCCAATGCAAACAAAATGTCACCTTGAACTCAATCCTCACGGTAAAGATGTGGACCAAAAGGTATACCGGTCCATGATCGGCTCTCTCCTTTACCTCTACGCATCTAGACCCAATATTGTGTTGAGTGTGGCATGTGTGCAAGGTATCAAGCAGCTCCTAAAGAAAGCCACTTAGTGGCGGTCAAGAGGATCTTCCGATATTTGGTTCATTCCCCTAACTTTGGTCTATGGTATCCCAAAGGCTCCAATTTCTCTCTATGTGATTATACTGATTCAGATTGGGATGGTGATGAGGATGATCAGAAATCAACTTCTGGAGCTTGCCAGTTCTTGGGAAGTTCTCTAGTCTGTTGGTCTTCTAAAAAGCAGAATTGTATATCTCTCTCCACCACCGAAGCTGAATATGTTGTTGCTGCTAGTGCCTGCACTCAGTTATTATGGATGAGACAAACTTTAAAGGAATACGGTGTCAATTGTGACAAAGTGCCTCTTTTATGCGATAATGAAAGTGCAATCAAAATTGCGTACAACCTGGTACAACACACAAGGACGAAGCATATTGAGATTCGGAATCATTTTATTTGGGACCATGTTGCTCGAGGTGATATTGATCTATCCTTTGTGAGCACGAAGAACCAACTTGCTGATATTTTCACTAAGCCACTTGACGAAGCAAGGTTTTGTTACTTGAGGAATGAGCTAAATATCGTTGATTCAAGGAGCTTGTCTTGATTACCCATGCACACACTCTTACATCTCAGTCTTATTTGGTCTAGATGTGGGCATGGACATAGGGGGAGTGTGGTCCTAATTGATTGGGCTAACCCTCCCCCCGTAATGCCGAAAGCAAGTCAAATCATTTCTCTTAATATCATTTTGTGATACGTGAGCTTATTCATGGGTATTGGTCATGAACCCAAGATATATCTTCGCGGTGTCATACCATACACTCCAACAAGGTGGCTTCGGCCACCGCCCTCTTCCATGAGAATACTTGAGTTTATTTGGATCTTTTTGGTTGTTCTTTCTCATCTTATGTTCTTATGGGAATCACACTTAATTTTGGCCTTTGGTTGATTTGATTCTTGTAATTTTGAGAGTGTAGTGCCATCTCAGTTTGGTTCTCTTTATCCTAAGCCTTTCCCTACCCCTAAGCCATCTTTTCTTGCACACAAGTCCCTTGTACACCTTGTGGGGGTGTTGTTTGGGGACGCACGGGCCTGAATCTGTGAATAACAGAATTTCAGATTTTAGGCCGGAAAATCCAGCCCAAGTGTAGGACGGATAATCCGGCCCTAGCGGATGCAGTCTTTAAGGGCTGGGGTCGGGGGAAGGGCTCATAACGAGCAACACTTCTCCCCCGACCCTCTCCCTCTCCCCAGCCTCCACCTACCGTCCCCCACCCTCCTCGGAGCCTCTCCGGCCACCGGATTCTCCGAGCCTCCCCGGATCTTCTTCTCCACGCCTCCGGGTACCTTCTCCTCCGTGTTCTTCCTCCAATGAGTGAGGGTCACTCCCTCTCTCCCCATCTTTGGCTAGATGTGTTACTTGTTGGATGGAACGTTGTCTAGAAGGATGTTATTTCGCATAGAAATTGTAGTCTTGCAGTATCTAGGCCCGATCTACTCTTTTGCATTCAATCTAGGTGATTCTAAAAATTTCTGCCAGGGCTGGATTATCCGCCCCTGGCCAGGCTGGATAATCCATCCTGACAGACTCAAAACTGGTTCAGTTTCATATAGATTTGTGCATTGAGTAGGATTGGACTATGAACTATTTGCCTACTGTTTCTACGTTCTATCTTGGACTTGTGTGTATGCTTATCCCCTTGCTATCCTCCTTATTCGCTTCATAGGTGGTTCTAGCGCTCCCAAGACCTACAAGCGCCGTACTCCTGCTAAATACTTTCGGGACGACGGAAAGGGTAACTTAGTGGACGAGGTTGAGCTGAGGAGAAGGAAGAATGAGGAAAAGTGCATGGCTGAACAGGCAAAGAGGGATAGGAAGGGAGTGTCCAAGAGGAAGGGCAAAGGGCCCAAGATTAACTATAAGAAGATGGATCCAGTTACCTTCTCCTCCATTCGTCATCGGGATCTGTTTGATGAAGTGTCACATGATACTAAGATGGGTGACTCTTGTTTTTGGTGTGCTGAACAAAAGGGTACCTATGAAGATGTGTATGCTCAGTAGAGAATTCGGCCTATGCATCCTCTGGTCCTTGCTGAGGCCTTGGAGAAGCCTCACCATGTTGATGCCATGTATGTGTCTAAGAGGATGGGGCTGCACCATCTCATGGCCCTCCAATGCTCCTATGATTATGAGATTGTGAAGCAGTTCTTCTCCACCTTGGTCATTTGCGGTGATGAGCACCGCACCATGAAGTGGATGACTCGTGACATGCCTATGCAAGCTGATTTCCCTATTTTTGCTGAGGTTCTTGGTTATCCCTTCCGCCACAGAGACCGTGCTCACCGCATCATCACCCAACTGAAGCCCAATAAAGATGTCGCCCACTCTCCGTGCACCGATGACAATGGTATTGTGGGCACCATTGCTGGTCTTTCTCCCATATATGCTAGCTTGGTGGGTCTCTTTCGTGATTCCATCACTCCAAGTGGAGGCAACAATGACAGTATCCGTGGTCACCTGGTTCAGCTTCTTGCCTTCTCTCATGAGGTGACATCCTGTGAGGATGAGTCTGTGTCATACAAGCTGGACGTGATGGACTTTATTTACCATGAGTTGATCGATGCCATGTTCAACAGGCTTTCCATCCCATATGCTCCTTACATCATGATGCTGATCATGCACTTTCTCCCCTCTGAAGAGTTCAACATTGATGTTGTGCACAAGGCCAAGAAGATCTACACCAAGGTTAGGAAGACCTCTTGCCCCTCCTCTTCTCCTGAGGGTCTCATGAGGGATGCTCGTGCTAGTGCTCATAGGCCTCTAGTGCCTCCCATTGCTCGTGAGATCAAGCAGCTGAACTGGTTCCAGTGGAACATTCTTTGCATGGGCATGGACACTCGCAAGGGATAGTATGAGGCTTACAAGTAGCGCCATGAGATGGCTCACACTCAGCAGCTCATTCTTCACCATGTGTCCGGTACTTCGGGCGATCCCCCTGCTCCTACTACTCCCACACCATATGCTTGGTGGAACTCTTCTTCTGGGCTTAACTATGGAGAGCTAAAGCGCCACCTGTTCCCTTCCACGGATACTGCTGATGATGAGGAGGATGACACCGAGGAGCTTGAGGATGAGGATGAGGACGGGGACGAGGACAAGGATGATGACTATGAGTGATCCCTTGGGGAGTTAGCATCGCTCTTCTTCCTTTTTGGTGCCTTGATGCCAAAGGGGGATAAGTAGTTCTATTAGGTCTCCAAGGATTTGCATGGGTCGGGCACAAGTTCTTGCTCTTTAGCATTTCGTTTTTTCTCTCGCTTGTGCCCTTTTTAGTGTCGAACTTTGATGTGTGTTTTGTGTCGTATAAGACTATGTTCGTTTGGCTGTGGATTTATCTTGTGGACTATTCATATGGAGTCATCTATCATATTGGATATTCTTATGGCTATTGGATATCTATATCGAGGGAGGCGCTCACTATGGCTATCATTGGATAGTCTTATAATGTTTTGACGCATTTATCTCCCTACCGGTGATATGAGCTTTTCACATATGTTCCAATGAAATAGACTTCTACCCTCTTGTGTGTATTTGTAATAAAATGCATTTTTCTGGTATGCACACTTTGAGGGGGAGTCTTATTCATTCATTAATTTTTGTTGTCTTGAGAACTATCTTGCAAATCCTAATATTGTCATCTAACACCAAAAAGGGGGAGATTGAAAGAACATTTCATGGTTCTCTGTGTTTTGAGTGTTAGATAACAATACCGTGGAGTTTTCTCATGTGTGCTAAGCGTGCAGGGAATGATTTTGTGCTTGGGGGGCAGATTATCCACCCCCATCAAGGGTCAGATAATCCGGCCTAACTCATTTGGCAAAGGCAGCCAAGGCGCGACGCTCGGTCTGGGGGCGGACTTTTCCACGGAAAGTCCGAACATGTCAACACTCGGATTTTTATCCCAGATGCCTGTTATGTCATACATCACAATCCCAGGATTGCCATTTTTGCGAGACATAACAGATTGTATATCACAGTACATCATCCATTACAAAACTTAAATAAGGTCTTACACAAATAAGGATCTCATGATCCAGTCTTAATACAGCAAGCAGCGGAATAAATAATAAGCGTAGCGGTGGGGTCCATCTTTAGGGGCACAGGCAATGCTGACGAAGGCAGATAGTCCTAGTTATCATAGTCGTCCTGCTGGCCGTCATCTTGATAGTATCCTTCATAGTCTGGCCATGAGAATAGCCAGGGACAAAAGCCATGAGTACTCTTTAAGTACTCGCAAACTACCACTACAAGTAGTATAGTTCTAGTGTCAATGTTAACTCTAAGTTTACTATAAAGTTAAGTTTGAAACCTAAGCTGAGTTCTGAAACAAAGAAAGATAAAATAAAGTTCTAGAATCACTTAAGTTGGGAAGCTAGTGTCATAACCACAACCCTGTTGTGGTCAAGTCAAGATTCATCATTCATTTCATAAGTCATTTTGAAAATATCTGACAACAAAATAGTATGGCCACTCCAACTGTCCATAACCGCGGACGCGGCTATTCGAATAGTTTGACACTCTGCAGAGGTGGTACACTTTCACCACTAGATTCGATACATCTGTCAGGGATAACCCTGAATCATCATACTTAGTATGCAGATAATCAAACACAACCTTTCCTTCACACACCCTAGTATAAGCACCTCTCCTATGAGCATGTCCTCCCAACCATGACCATCTGTCATCTTGGGCACTGCATAGGTGGAAAACATTGAGAGGTAGCCTCAGCTCAAACCTCTCCCGCGAGGGAACTAATACTAATGCATATAAATTTCCGGCTAAGCCTTACCCAATTCAGGTATTGTGGTTGTACGGTAAATTTGGAATGGTATCGCATCCGAATCCAACCATCAGTTTTTATAAAAGGGCTAAGGCTCATGCCTCAACATTTTCATCATCATAACCATTTGTGTTTATCAACACATGTCAAAACATCTCAATAGAATCACTCATCATTCCAAGGTTTTCACAATTCATTTTCACCAAGTATTCCCCATCTAAAGTGTCTCAAGTTTTAGTTTAGCTCTAAACTACTAAGTTAAGAGTGTTCACTAATGTGGGATGCTAAGATCAATCTCATGTCATAGAATGACATCTAAGGTTATCTAGATAGGTCAAGTTTTATACTCTTTATGCTACCTTCAAAACAAGTAAATGACTTGGTAAAGTAAAGAAAGTAAAACTTGGAAATAAAACTTGTGGTAGGTAATAGTCAAGGTGGTATAACCAGGGTATGTCTAATGTATTTGCTTGGGTTATCTAGCTTAATCCTAGCTTGCTAAGTATTATACTTGCAAGTGTTAGCTTGCCTTGGTTGGTGCAGTGGTTGAAATTTTCTTCCTCCTCCTCTTGGTAGAACTCCTCCTCGAAAGCTTGGTCGGTACTATCGTCTATAAATATATATGGAGTACACAATCACCAAACAATGCTTAACTAGTCTACTTAGCATTCTAAGGCACAGATTGGATGATCTAATATCATCACAAGCATCACAAGGTTTTATTAACTAGTTTCATTCTTTTTATTTAAGAAAAGTAATTTCTACTCATTGAAAAAATCTAAGATTTAATATTCTCCCATTAAAATATGGGATCATATGGACACATGTCATCACCACATATTATAACATAAGGGAATGTGATTTAAGGGTTGGATCATATTTACTTTGGTTTAAGTTTAATATTTAATGATTTAAAGTGACTAGAAATGCCTATATAGGATTATTTTGGTACTAGTCCAAAGTCACTGCATGTAAACCCTAATGTTATTACATATTCAGATAGGTATGGTTAAATGTGATTTTTGAGAGTTGGAATCAACTCAAAAGCTAGTATGATTGATTTTATAAAAATGTTTGAATGTGCAAAAGCTTCTGTCTTGTTATTTTTACTAGGAGAGATCTCTAACTCTAAATGAATTAAATCTAACGGGCTTGGATAGATCTTTTCAGTAGCTTTCTAACAAAATTTGAATCACTCAATTTGGTTCAGTAGATCTTCTGTAATTGATTTTTAAACTAAGGGCCAGAAGTGAGTTCAAACTAAAATAGAAAAATCCACATTTGAATTCACGGGCTAGTGCGGGAAAACTAACGGGCCGGCCCAGTGGCACTCCGCGGTGCGAATGACAACTGACAGGGGGGTCCCGCAGGTCAGCGGCACATCAAACGCGAAGCGGTACGGGGCAACGTGGACCGTGCGATTAAAAAGAAGATGTACGACTGAGGATCGTCGTCCCCGGCGAATAGGTCGCCGGCGAGGGCTAACCCTAGCGGCTCGGTGGGGGTGCAATGGGGGCATACCAGGGATCCAACTAGCATGGCAATGGGGGGCGATCGAACATGCTGTCGACGGCGGACTCAGGCGTGGTCGCGACAGCTCCTGGGGTGGACGAAATCGATGGCGCCTCTCCTCCTCTGCTGTGGCAAGCTCCGCCTAAATTCCGGCGAATGGTGGCTCGCCTTGCTCCAGGAATGGGGTGGAAGGATCAGGGGAGGGAGGGGAGTGAGATGGTGTGAGTAGTTTGTGCTGGGGAGGCCTCCTTTTATAGGGCGACGAGGGGACCGAATGGCATGATGGTGAGCTCATCGATGACATTGATACAGGCGGCTAGAGGCATGGGCGGCGTAGGCGGATGGTGGCCTGCCTCCTGGCGGTGCTCTACGGCTTCAATGCACGGCTAGGGGCAGTGGCGTTTTGTCGGGAGCGTCCCGCGCTCTGGGAGATAGAGGCGGTGCTCGACGCAGCGCACGGCGACTGTGGGTCGCACGGCGGTGCATGGCCGTGTCTGGCGGGGTGCTGGGGTCGAGGCGGAGCGGCGTGCATGGTATTGGGTCGAGGGGCGGTTTATGGCATGCTGGCGGCTAATGCGCTCTGGCGAGCTCGCAAAGAGAATGGGCGGCGGTGCTGGGGTGTGGTCCAGGGCCTGGCTGGCCTTGGGGAAGGGGCAGGGAGGTGCGGTAGGGTTAGGCGGAGCTAGTGGTGGTGCTGGAATGGCCCGACGCTGTCTGTGGCGTTTTGCCCATGTTTGGCCAGCGGTGACCAAAATGTGGCGGCGCTCCACTACTGCTGTGGCTAAGGGGTAGGCCGGTGAGGACTTGGTTGGACTCAGGGGGAACAGGGGAACCAAATAAGGGCTTAAAACTCGACAATGCATTGATCTACAAATAGTATAAGTTAGGCAGAGAAATCTTGCCTGACACCTGTTTGACACAATGGCCGCATGAAAGTTTTATTTGAATTTTGGGCTGATTTTTGCTGGAGTGGTTGATCACATGCTTGATCTTCTAGGTGTGCTTGGGTTTTGAAAATGGAGCTCATTTGAGTGGTTTTTGAATAAGCGGGATCTTCTCATATGAACTACATTCAATTTTCAAATGCCATTTAAAATTAGTGTTTGAAAATTTTTGGTAGATCACAAAGTGGGCCTTGGTACATCACTACATGTACTAGCAATGGGTGCAAAGATCCACATTTGTTTCTGTTAGGATTTGAGTTCTAGGAATAGCCAAAGTAGGCATGTTGATTAAAATGGCACAAATGACCATTTGGTTATTTTATTCATTTTGATTTGTTTTTCTTTGGGATTTGTTTGGGAATGATCTAGATGATGTTTATTTCACCTAAGAATCATTTTACAATCAATGGATCACTTAAACATGGCAATTCAAATCGACTCCTAAACTATATGCACACACATATGAATGCTTTAATATTTTTAATTGGAAAAGTTTTTGTTAACTCTAAATTTGATGATTTGGATCTTGATCACTTGGATTAAAGTTTTGGGATGTTACAAACCTTCCCCCCTTAAACAAAATCTCGTCCCGAGATTTACGAAAGAAAACTAGGAACTAAAGAGATCTAGGAACTCTATCCTAATGTAATCTTCTCGCTCCCAAGTGGCTTCCTCTTCGGTATGGTTGTTCCATTGAATCTTGAGAAATTTGATACTCCTGGTTCTAGTGGTTCTGTAAGCTTCCTCCAGGATACGGATGGGCACTTCACGATACGTCAGGTCCTTGTTGATCTCCACAGCTCTGTGATCGATGTTCTTGAAAACTTCAGAATTCTCCGGCACTTCTAGGCATTTGCAAAGTAACGAGATATGGAACACATTGTGGATGGCTGACATCTCCTCTGGCAGTTCCAGTTGATACGATAGTTCTCCTCGATGGTTTAGAATCTTAAAGGGCCCGATATATCTGGGGGCTAACTTTCCTTTCAGACTAAAGCATTATGTTCCCTTCAATGGCGAAACCTTGAGATATACAAAATCTCCGACATTGAAAGTCAGGTCTCTCCTTCTCTTGTCAGCATAACTCTTCTGTCTGGACTGGGCAGTCTTGAGGTGCTCACGGACTTTGTGCACCTTTTCTTCGGCTTCTCAGAGAATGTCGGGTCCAAAGATCTGACTCTCTCCTACTTGAGACCAATTCAAAGGGGTGCGACACTTTCTTCCATATAGGAACTCAAATGGTGTCATTTGCAAACTAGCTTCATAACTGTTGTTATATGAGAATTCTGCGAAAGGCAGGCAGTCTTCCCATTTTGATCCTTACTCTAACACACAAGCTCTTAACATATCTTCTAAGATTTGGTTGACTCTTTCAATCTGTCCATCAGTTTGCGGGTGATAAGCGGTGCTGAAATTCAACTTGGTTCCTAATCCTTCCTGGACTTTCTGCCAAAATCTCGAGGTAAACTAGGTTCCTCGATCTGATACTATGGTCTTGGGGGTTCCATGCAGACTAACAATTCTAGCAATATGCAGCTCTGCTAGCTTCGAACTCTGGTAGGTTGTCTTGATAGGTATAAAGTGAGCTACCTTGGACAGTCTATCAACAATGACCCAGATTGAGTCATTTCCCCTACTAGAAGTAGGTAAACCGGTGATAAAGTCCATTCCGACGGAATCCCATTTCCATTCCAGAATCTGCAAAGGTTGCAACAGTTCTGCGGGTCTCTGATCCTCTGCTTTGACTCTTTGACAGATGTAACACTTGGCGATGTAGCCGCCAATTTCTCTCTTCATCTTGTGCCACCAAAATTGCTCTTTCAAATCTTGATACATCTTCGTTCCTCCGGGGTGGATAGAATAAAGAGTATCATGAGCTTCCTGCATGATAACTTGCTTCATCTCCGAATCTGCTGGCACACAGATACGACCTTTGTACCACAGCACTCCATCTTCGTCTTTGGTGAATCCAGGTACCTTTCCTGTACCAATACGACGTTTGATTCTATCGATACTTTCATTTCCCTTCTAGGCTTCCTTGATTTGGCTCATCAAAGTGGGTTGAAGTTCAATGCTAGCTAATAATCCTTTGCTAACAAGCTCAGTTCTAAACTGCTCCAACTCTTCATACAAACTTAGTTGCTTCTCCTTGATCATGGTATTTAGCCTACACGGCAATCTGCTAAGAGCATCCGCTACCACATTGGCTTTGCCGGGGTGATAGTGAATGTCAAGGTCATAATCCTTGATTAACTCTATCCATCTTCTTTGCCTCATATTCAACTCCTTCTGAGTGAAAATATACTTCAAGCTCTTGTGATCTGAGTAAATCTCACAGCGATTACCCATCAGATAATGACACCATATCTTCAATGCCAAAACTACGGCTGCTAACTCAAGATCATGGGTCGGATAATTCTGCTCATGCTGCTTCAGTTATCGAGAAAAATAGGCGATAACTTTGCCTTCTTGCATTAATACACATCCGAGACCAATCTTGGATGCATCACAATACACATCAAATGGCTTCTTGATATCTGGCATGATCAGTATTGGGGCTGATATCAATCTCTTCTTCAGCTCTTGGAAACTGGCTTCACATTTGTCAGTCCATTCAAACTTCTTGTCCTTCTTCAACAATTGGGTCATGGGTTTGGCGATGCTCGAGAATCCTTCGATGAACTTGCGGTAATATCCCGTCAATCCAAGAAATGCATGGACTTGGGTTTGAGTGGTTGGGGCTTCCCATTCTTCGACATCTTTGATCTTGGCGGGATCAACAGAGACTCCTCCGGCAGACAAAACATGTCCTAGGAATCCTACTTCTTTCAGCCAAAACTCACACTTGCTGAACTTGGCATACAACCGATGTTCTCTCAGGGTTTCTAGGATGATTATCAGATGTTGCTCATGCTCTTCTTCTGACTTGGAGTAGATAAGGATATCATCGATAAACACAACGACAAACTTATCTAGGAAATTCATAAAGATCTTATTCATGAGATTCATGAAATAAGCAGGGGCATTGGTTAATCCAAAAGACATGACTGTATACTCGTATAAACCATAGCGAGTAGTAAAGGCGGTCTTCAGAATATCCGTTGCACTAATCTTAAGTTGGTGATAACCAGTCCTAAGATCAATCTTTGAGAATACCTGGGCTCCAGTCAACTGATCAAATAGATCCTCTATCTTTGGCAAAGGGTACTTGTTTTTTATGGTGACGTCATTCAACTTTCTGTAATCGGTGCACAGACAGTTGCCTCCATCTTTCTTGTCGACGAATAACACTGGTGATCTCCATGGCGAAGTGCTTGGTTGAATCAAGCCTGTTGCTAACATGGCATCCAACTACTTCTTCAATTCCACTAACTCTGAGGGGTTCATGCTATAGGGCCTCTGGGCTATGGGTCCGGTTATAGGGATTAGTTCGATAATGAACTCAATATCCCTATCCGGGGGCATACCTGGCAATTCATCTGGGAATACGCCGGGGTATTCACGGACTACTCGGACTTGATCTATGGTGTGTAGGGCTAGACTCTTGTTGCACTTGAATTGACGAGGTAATGTTTCAGATATATGCTCTACTGTTACTCCAGAGCTACTGGTCATGGTGATGGCTTTCTTAGCACAGTCAATCAGTCCTTTATGCCTTGACATCTAGTCCATACCTAGTACTACTTCCAATCCTTTGGTTCCAAGTACTATAAGGTTGGCATAAAAGTCTATCCCATGTATTCTGATAGGCACAGCTTTGCAAATTTTTCTAGCTTTTGTAGTTGATCCAGGGATATGAACTATCATGACATGCTTCAAGTTGGTTGGGTGGATCTTACTAGTGCATGAAAATTCTTCGGTGACAAATGAATGCGATGCTCCCGAATCAAACAATACTCTTGCTAAAACTGAGTTGACAGAAAACATACCCAGCACTACGTTTGGCGCTTCTTGGGCTTCTTCGGCGTTCATGTGGAAGAGACGGCCGTTGCGGTTGTGATGGTTCCCTGGGGAAAATATTCTCCCTGGTTGAACACGATGCTGTTGTTGAGCTGGGGCATTCACATTGGAAGTGGCGGCAGTCTTCTTGGGGCACTCATTGGAATAGTGACCCTTCACTCCACACTCAAAACAGGTGATCTGAGACTTGTCTTTTGCTGCCACAGGCACATCATTGCTTCCAGTTCTGGGTGTAGTGTTGTTGTTGTTGCTCTTGGGAGGGGCACGGTTGAAATTGCTGGTGTTGCCGGAGTTGTGGTTGTTTCCTCCGGGCTTCACATTGCCTCCTCTACGGTTGGGGTAGCCTGGGCGAGACATTGGAGGTCGATTGTTCCTCGGTGCATATCCTGGTGAGGGGTTGGGATGGTACTTCTGGTGACTGCTGGATCCAGTTTGCTACATCATATGACGTTTGCGGTTGTCGTTTGCCTGGTTAATCTTCCCTTCCATCTAAATTGCAGAGTCGACTAGCTCTTCGAGATCCTAGAAACGGATGTTGACGAGAACAGTCTACATCTCATCATGTAGTTCGTTCAAGAATCTCTCCTTCTTCTTGGCCTCCATGTTGATCTCATCAGGTGCATATCTGGCAAGCGACAGGAATCTGTCATGGTACTCCACCACAGTCATTCTGCCTTGCTTCAACTCTCTGAATTCATCCCTCATTCTGGTGACTAAGCCCTGCGGCACGTGGGTGCGGCTGAACTTGATTTTGAATGCTTCCCATGTCATCACTTGACCATGGTTCATCAGGAGGATGCTATTCCACCATGCTCTTGCATCTCCTGCCAAGTAGTGGGTGGCAAAGAGAACTTTCTCATTGTCATCAACTCTGGCTACTTCTAGATTGTTCTCCATCGTCTGCAACTAATCATCTACATCTAATGGGTTCTCTGAAGTGCTAAAGATTGGGGGATTGGTATTCTGGAAGTTTTTCAGCTTGGATCCTTGATGATCCTGATTGCCATGGTTCTGGTTGTTGAGAGCCATATGGGTGATCTATTGCAGTGTTGCTAGATTAGCTTGGTGCTCTTCTCTGCTTGCTTCTCTATCTGCGATGAGATTCTGCAGGATTTGCAGCATTGGGTCTTGCGACGAGCTGCTCCCTCCTTGGTTTCCACGAGTCATCTGAAGATTGAGGTAGATAAACGGATAAGAGGGAAAGTTCTAAGGTTCATGGTTTTGATTTCAAAGCTAAAACTTTGAGTTTGACTTGGGTTTTGCAACTAACTCCATTTCATTCATTCACACAAGCACACGATACAAACACACACACCACAACAAGGAAAATAGATGGTTTAAGAACCATTCTGCAAGCTACGATACGGTGGGACCGATACATCTCATGCTACGACAGTTCTCTTGTGCATCTACTCATCATCGATAAAGTCGGAGTCCTCATCGTCAGTGTAGAAGTCCACGACATCCTCCTCCAGAAAGTCATCATCATTGTTGAGGTAAGAATCCATGTCTCCCTGGATGTCTTCACCCTCTCTTCTTCCTCCTTTTCTGCAAGCTGAGATTCTTTCTCCTTGACGGTCTTCTCGAGGTCGACTACCTTCTTGCAAAGACGGGCGATGGTGCGATCCTTCTTTTCACATTGGAGGCGAAGAGACTGACGGTCCTTGACGAGCAGTGAGAAAGTCTGGGCCTTCTGGTCGGCAATGGTACGGTTGTGGTTGGCAAACTCCCTTGAATTATCCAATTCCTTCTAGCGATCATACAGCAGGAAGTCAAGGTTCTCCACTTGACGCTTCAGCTCCGGGTGACTTGGCATCTCCATCGACATTCCCATGAAGTCACTCCTTGCATAGTGAGCAAAACGGGTTCCTTGGATTTGGCTGACACTGAGGGCACATAGACATGCGAGAGCTTCATGCATTGCCCTAGCTAATCCATCCAGCCAGTTGTTCTCTCGAACTGAGAATTGATTCTCCCGGACGTTGGTGTTTCTATGCTTCCTCGAAGATCAGCGGTGACTAGCCACTTTAAATCTCCTCCTGGGGGTCCTGGAAGTTGAGCTCCAAGAAACTTCGGATGCGGGCGTCCCAATAACTCAGACATTGAATCTAGATCCCTCTCGAAGATCAGCTGGCCTCCGTTGCCCAATTGGTAGAACTTGCTGAACTGAGTCTCCATCTACAAGAATAAAGGATGAGGAAATTAGTGAAGTGATCAAGTGTGTGAAATTTTATGTAGTAATGTAAGAATTGGAGGAACATGAATTTTTGAGAAAGAATGAATTCCCAAGGGTAAGAGAGGAAATAGTTTTTTATAAATACTCAATTTGGTTTTGAAATTAAGTTTTTGTTCAGACGTCCATTCTAACTAGGGTCTCCTATGGTCAGGATGGCTCTGATACCAACTTGTCAACACTCGGATTTTTATCCCAGATGCCTGTTATGTCATACATCACAATCCCAGGATTGCCATTTTTGCAAGACATAACAGATTGTATATCACAGTACATCATCCATTACAAAACTTAAATAAGGTCTTACACAAATAAGGATCTCATGACCCAGTCTTAATACAGCAAGCAGCGGAATAAATAATAAGCGTAGCGGTGGGGTCCATCTTTAGGGGCACAAGCAATGCTGATGAAGGCAGATAGTCCTAGTTATCATAGCCGTCCTGCTGGCCGTCATCTTGATAGTCTCCTTCATAGTCTGGCCATGATAATAGCCAGGGACAAAAGCCATGAGTACTCTTTAAGTACTCGCAAACTACCACTACAAGTAGTATAGTTCTAGTGTAAATGTTAACTCTAAGTTTACTATAAAGTTAAGTTTGAAACCTAAGCTGAGTTCTGAAACAAAGAAAGATAAAATAAAGTTCTAGAATCACTTAAGTTGGGAAGCTAGTGTCATAACCACAACCCTGTTGTGGTCAAGTCAAGATTCATCATTCATTTCATAAGTCATTTTGAAAATATCTGACAACAAAACAGTATGGCCACTCCAACTGTCCATAACCGTGGACGCGGCTATTCGAATAGTTTGACACTCTGCAGAGGTGGTACACTTTCACCACTAGATTCGATACATCTGTCAGGGATAACCCTGAATCATCATACTTAGTATGCAGATAATCAAACACAACCTTTCCTTTACACACCCTACTATAAGCACCTCTCCTATGAGCATGGCCTCCCAACCATGACCATCTGTCATCTTGGGCACTGCATAGGTGGACAACATTGAGAGGTAGCCTCAGCTCAAACCTCTCCCACGAGGGAACTAATACTAATGCATATAAATTTCCGGCTAAGCCTTACCCAATTCAGGTATTGTGGTTGTACGGTAAATTTGGAATGATATCGCATCTGAATCCAACCATCAGTTTTTATAAAAGGGCTAAGGCTCATGCCTCAACATTTTCATCATCATAACCATTTGTGTTTATCAACACATGTCAAAAAATCTAAATAGAATGACTCATCATTCCAAGGTTTTCACAATTCATTTTCACCAAGTATTCCCCATCTAAAGTGTCTCAAGTTTTAGTTTAGCTCTAAACTACTAAGTTAAGAGTGTTCACTAATGTGGGATGCTAAGATCAATCTCATGCCATAGAATGACATCTAAGGTTATCTGATAGGTCAAGTTTTATACTCTGTATGCTACCTTCAAAACAAGTAAATGACTTGGTAAAGTAAAGAAAGTAAAACTTGGAAATAAAACTTGTGGTAGGTAATAGTCAAGGTGGTATAACCAGGGTATGTCTAATGTCTTTTCTTGGGTCATCTAGCTTAATCCTAGCTTGCTAAGTATTATACTTGCAAGTGTTAGCTTGCCTAGGTTGGTGCAGTGGTTGAAGTTTTCTTCCTCCTCCTCTTGGTAGAACTCTTCCTCCTCGAAAGCTTGGTTGGTACTATCGTCTATAAATACATACGGAATACACAATCACCAAACAATGCTTAATTAGTCTACTTAGCATTCTAAGGCACACATTGGATGATCTAATATCATCACAAGCATCACAAGGTTTTATTAACTAGTTTCATTCTTTTTATTTAAGAAAAGTAATTTCTACTCATTGAAAAAATCTAAGATTTAATATTCTCCCATTAAAGTATGGGATCATGTGGACACATGTCATCACCACATATTCTAACATAAGGGAATGTGATTTAAGGGTTGGATCATATTTACTTTGGTTTAAGTTTAATATTTAATGATTTAAAGTGACTAGAGATGCCTATATATCATTATTTTGGTACTAGTCCAAATTCACTGTATGTAAACCCTAATATTATTACATATTTAGATAGGTATGGTTAAATGTGATTTTTTAGAGTTGGAATCAACTCAAAAGCTATTATGGTTGATTTTATAAAAATGTTTAAACGTGAAAAAGCTTCTGTCTTTTTATTTTTACTAGGAGAGATCTCTAACTCTAAATGAATTAAATCTAATGGGCTTGGATAGATCTTTTCAGTAGCTTTCGAACAAAATTTGAATCACTCAATTTGGTTCAGTAGATCTTCTGTAATTGATTGTTAAACTAAGGGCCAGAAGTGAGTTCAAACTAAAATAGATAAATCCACATTTGAATTCACGGGCTAGCGCGGGAAAACTAACGGGCCGGCCCAGTGGCGCTCCGCGGTGCGAATGACAACTGACAGGGGGTCCCGCAGGTCAGCGGCACATCAAACGCGAAGCGGTACGGGGCAACATGGACCGTGCGATTAAAAAGAAGATCTACGGCTGAGGATCGTCGTCCCCGGCGAACAGGTCGCCGGTGAGAGCTAACCCTAGCGGCTCGGTGGGGGTGCAATGGGGGCATACCAGGGATCCAACTAGCATGGCGATGTGGGCGATCGAACGTGTTGTCGACGGCGGACTCAGGCGTGGTCGCGGTAGCTCCTGGGGTGGACGAAATGGACGGCGCCTCTCCTCCTCTGCTGCGGCAAGCTCCGGCTAAATTCCGGCGAATGGTGGCTCGCCTTGCTCCGGGAATGGGGTGGAAGGATCAGTGGAGAGAGGGGAGTGAGATGGTGTGAGTAGTTTGTGCTAGGGAGGCCTCCTTTTATAGGGCGACGAGGGGACCGAATGGCACGATGGTGAGCTCGTCGATGACGTTGATACAGGCGGCTAGAGGCATGGGCGGCGTAGGCAGACATTGGCCTGCCTCCTAGCGGTGCTCTATGGCTCCAATGCACGGCTAGGGGTGGTGGTGTTTGGTCGGGAGCGTCCCGTGCTCTGGGAGACAGAGGCGATGCTCGACGCGGCGCACGGTCGTGTCTGGCGGGGTGCTGGGGTCGAGGTGGAGCAGCGTGCATGGTATTGGGTCGAGGGGCGGTCTATGGCATGCTGGCGGCTAATGCGCTCTGGCGAGCTCGCAGAGAGAATGGACGGCGGTGCTGGGGTGTGGTCCAGGGCCTGGCTGGGCTTGGGGAAGGGGCAGGGAGGTGCAGTAGGGTTAGGCGGAGCTAGTGGTGGTGCTGGAATGGCACGGCACTGTCTGTGGCGTTTTGCCCATGTTTGGCCAGCGGTGACCAAAATGTGGCGGCGCTCCACTGCTGCTGTGGCTAAGGGGTAGGCCGGTGAGGACATGGTTGGACTTAGGGGGAACAAGGGAACCAAATGAGGGATTAAAACTCGACAATGCATTGATCTACAAATAGTATAAGTTAGGCTGAGAAATCTTGCCTGCCACCTGTTTGACACAATGGCCGCATGAAAGTTTTATTTGAATTTTGGGCTGATTTTTGGTGGAGTGGTTGATCACATGCTTGATCTTCTAGGTGTGCTTGGGTTTTGAAAATGGAGCTCATTTGAGTGGTTTTTGAATAAGTGGGATCTTCTCATATGAACTATATTCATTTTTCAAATGCCATTTAAAATTAGTGTTTGAAAGTTTTTGGTAGATTACAAAGTGGGTCTTGGTACATCACTACATGTACTAGCAAGGGGTGCAAAGATCCACATTTGTTTCTGTTAGGATTTGAGTTCTAGGAATAGCCAAAGTAGGCATGTTGATTAAAATGGCACAAATGACCATTTGGTTATTTTATTCATTTTGATTTGTTTTTTTTGGGATTTGTTTGGGAATGATCTAGATGATGTTTATTTCACCTAAGAATCATTTTACAATCAATGGATCACTTAAACATGGCAATTCAAATCAACTCCTAAACTATATGCACACACATATGAATGCTTTAATATTTTTAATTGGAAAAGTTTTTGTTAACTCTAAATTTGATGATTTGGATCTTCATCACTTGGATTAAAGTTTTGGGATGTTACAGAACAGGAGCGGATTTTCTTCCCCTGCCCGGATAATCTGGCCCACGCATTGGGTCGGATAATCCGGCCCCCAGAAGACGATCAAAGGAAGAACAGGGGCGGATTTTTCTTCCCTCACCGGATAATCCGGCTCTCGCAAGGGGCCGGATAATCCGGCCCCCAGGAGACCATCAAGGGAAGGCTCGGCGCATCGCTCTGAGTGGGGGCGGATTATTTGCCGGATAATCTGAGTCTGGGGCGGAGTTTTCCCCAGGCCGGATAATTCGGCCCTCACTTGGGCCGGATATTCCGGCCCCAAATGGCTCCAACGACTCATTGGGTGCAGGGGGTATAAAAGCCCCTTCATCCCCTTCATTCAGGCTTCTTGATTCACTCGAAAATTGTCAGACCTGTTGCAAGTGCTCTCTTTCTAGATCTCCCACTTCAACCACCCGAAGGCTTCGATCTTTGGGGGAATTGAAGGAGAAGACAATCTACATCGTCATCACAAATCAAGCGCATCAACTCCTCTCCATTCACTTGGAGAAATCCCCGATCTAGTATTCTCGTTAATATCTAGATCTTATGTTTTGTTATTGATAACTTGTTCTTGTGGCAGCTTGTTGTTATTACGGGAGCCTCTAATCTGATTATGGAGTTGTGCCCCGCTAGTTGTGTAAAGGCGCCGGTTCCCGCCTCGAAAGGTTCCTATAGTGGAAAGGTGGATTAGGCCTTTGGTGGCGGGATCCATCGAAGAACAGGGTGAGGCCTATTGTGGCGTGGTGGTCTTAGTACCGCCCACCCCTCCAACGCAGATGTACTTCCCTTAACAAGGAAGAAACTGCGGTAAAATAAATCCTCTGTCTCCGCGTGCTCCACTACGGTTTACTCGTTCCTCTTTCTCACTCGGATTTACTCGCTAGTAGTTAGGTTTGCATATAGAGAAATTCTATATAATAACTATCTAGAGAATTTATCTTTTGTGTCAAGTCTAAAATTGAAAAAGCATTAAAATTTGAAGTAGCACCTATTCACCCCCCTCTAGGTGCCCTTACGATCCATTTCAACTAGCCAACGCAATCAAAAGTTCGAACTTATGAAAAGGACTAGACAATATATTTCAATACGCACCCTACGTCTTTCGCCCTTTGGCTTATTGTGACGTATGTTTGGGGAGCCGTAATATTTGTTCTTTAATTCTTGCGTTGATCATGATTTGATCCTAGGACCTACTGTTCTGATACCATATTGAATTGCATGCACTAGCCAATGCAACCAACAGTCCGAACTGATAGAAAGGCCTAGACAATTTATTTCAACGGTTACCACATAATTTCCAATTTACCATAGTATGTAACGTGACTTGGTGTTCTTATTTTTGTTTACAGAAAATGCACGTTGCGGACTACAGATTAGAAAGTGCCACTCTCCTATAGGCCAACGGTAATTGGACAAAACTTTCTCTTAAGAAACCGAGCACACTTTCCTTAGTTTCTGCCTTTTGTTTTGCTAATTTTGTTTTGTTCTTTTTGACTTATAACTCGAACTAGAGAGGACTTGATTCTGCTTTAGAAGTAGAGCGTAAAGGTAATGGTACAAAAGTTGCGCAAACACAATAAGGCAAAGTTGCATACTTAATTGAGCTTGCTTTTCTTTGTAGCATGGTCCACTGTTGTCACATTATTATCCACGAGAATTTAGTCTTTACGTTTCCTAATCTTTTAATCACATAAAGTACAATTAGGTTCCGCTAACCTGGAAAGTGGAAAGAGATTATTACAAATATTTTTTTTACATTGCATATGCTCTTTGAGTTGGTTCTTCAGGTCAAAGTTTCTTCGAAGTATGAAATCCATTTAGAAGAAGACGTACTCCAGTTTTAGAGAGTCTAAGTGCCTGTATTTTCATGAACTGTAAAATCGAAGTACAGGCTTCCGAAAACATATAAATATGTCGCATTTTTTACGGCGCAGAACAAAACCTCCAAAACTGAACTGCATATTCGAATTTTTTATATCGTGGCATAGTTTATCGATTAACAGAGAAGATTTTAGCGCAAATTAGTTCTAATTACACATAGTGCAGCTTCACAAAAATTCAATTACATAGCAAATCTACTAGCGGTGGACGCTGCCGCAACCTAGACCAAAATTGATGGTCGGAGCTGCAGGCTGCAGCGGCGTTAGGGGTGGCGTCGACCTCAGTCCGTGAGGCCGATCAGGTCCACCATATCCAGCTTGACGACTGGCGCGACAGCGTGCTCCCTTGCCAGGTTTCCTTCTCTTGCTCTCGCGCCAGCCGCACCTCGACGAGCTTTACTGCCCGGCGCGCGTCGGCTTGCTCGATCTCCTCCTCCGCCTCCCGCTCCAGCTCTGACTCTCGGACGAGGATCTCCATCGCGAGGCGCTCCTCGTCGGAGTCGTTGGCGTAGTCGGCGGCCGCGACGACGCGTGCACGCGGCGGGGACGGCGAGCTCCAGTAGTCCCTGTCGGAGGACAGTGAGCTTGGAGGTGTGAATCCGCGCGAGGAGCTCCCACCGCGGGACGATCCCTCACCAGCCGCACGAGCACGGGCGGAGATGAAGCCCCGGGGCGCGTACGCGCGGAGAATCGGCGGCGGCTACTCCTCGCAGTTCTTCCAATGCCGAGCCGCCCGCTTCTTGGCGTCGTCCGAGCAGACGAAGGCGTCGCGTGCCGCCTCGTCGACGAAGCGGTGAGCTCCGCTGCCGAAACCTCCCCCGCCTCCAGATCGGCGCCCCCAAGCCATTAGTTGCTGCTGCGGGTCGACATCGTCGGTATCTGAGCACGTGGACGTGACGAATTGCTCATCAGATCGGTGGGCTGGCGGCGATGGCACTAGGGTTGGGACAACAGAGTGCGGGTTTCGACGCTCACTCGCTCACGCCTATATGTACCGGCCGCGGAGAATGCTAAATGGTCCGTGGTAAAAGTTTTACAGGCCGGGCCGCATATACGGGCCTCGCTAGAGCGGCACAATTCGCGCAAGCCTGTAAACTCGTCGGAATTTCACAGTTTCAGGCGATTTACAAGCATTGTTAGAGTCGCTCCTAACGGCTGGTTTGGCTGCCTCTCTTTGTCTTAGTATTTACCAACTCAGTCACTTAATTTGTCATGTAACCAGCACCGATGTATCACTCTGTTCATTTTCAATATCATGATTTATGGTGTGATTCTTTTGTAGTGTTGGTAAACTATGTGGGTTTTATGGGAATATATGTTTGTATTGCTGCAGGTTATGCTTTTTTGTGTGATATAAAGGAATTGGGTAGCTCTTGTAGATTTTGTATTTCTTAACAATGGGTGTTTCAATCTCCATAATCTGACAAATATATTGTTACATGGGTGTTAAATGTATGATATAGGAAGAGGTAAGGATTGGAAAGTTCTTCCGCTGAATTTTTATTCTCGAAAATCTTTACTACTCCCTCCGTTCTAAAATATAAGATGTTTTAGCTTTTCTGAAACGAATGTATCTAAATGATTTTTATGTGTATATTCACTCCGAACCTACACAGCTTCACAAAAACAAGAACATCTTATATTTTGAAACGGATGGAGTATTAAATCCAAAGATGCGGTGGTGCGTGATGTCACACTTCGAAATAATTACCACAAAAGTGCCACCGCAATGATAAATAGACTCGTCCCTGCTTTTTAGCTCATATCTACTCGACTGTAGAACTAATTGGCCAACAAACTTTTTACTCCTACCAGGGGACTACAGCAAGGTGATCCATTGTCTCTATATTTGTTTCTCCTATGTGCAGAAGGTCTTTCTAGTGCTTTGGATCATAAAGAGGAGGTTCCTGGCATTGAAGGTCTTAGGATGTGTAGAAATGCACCATCAGTATCACATTTACTTTTTGCTCATGATTTCCTAATACTTATGAAGACAGAGTTATTTAATGCAACCTCATTGAGACAAGTGTTGAATGATTATTGTGCTAGCTCGGGATAGATGGTAAGCAAAGCAAAGTGTGGTATCTTTTTTAGTCCTAATGTACATGTGGATGTTAAAGCACAAATATGTACAGAACTAAATATCATGATAGCGGCAATCTCTGAGAAGTATCTAGGCCTCCCAAGTATGGTAGCTCTTGATAAGAGTGAGAGCTTTGTTTACTTGCTAGAGAGAATAATTCAGAGGTTAACAAGTTGGAAAGAGAAGTTATTATCTATGAGAGGGAAAGAGATTTTACTTAAAGCTATAATTCAGTTGATACTAGTTTTTGCAATGGGGGTTTTCAAGTTGCCAAAGAGCTTATGTAAAGAAATTAATGATGCCATGGCAACCTTTTGGTGGGGAGATACGAACTCCATTGCTTTGCATGGTGGAGGATGTGTATTCCGAAGAAAATGGGAAGTATGGGCTTCCGTGATTTGCTTTGCTTTAATCTAGCTATGCTATCAAAACAGGTTTGGATATTAATAAACAGACCGGATTCCTTGTGTGCTCAAGTTCTAAGGTCAAAATATTACCCCCATCGAAATATACTAAAGGCTGGCCCTAAGAGTGGATCGTCGAACACTTGGCAAAGCATCTTTGCTAGGATCCAAACATTTAAAAGAGGACACATATGGAGAGTTGGATCAGGTGAGAACATTAACATCTGGAAGGATCATTGGGTTCCAACAAGCCCCACGAGGAGGGTCTATACTAGAAAAGGGAAAAGTTTGCTCCATATTGTTGCTGATCTTATTGACCCAATCACTGGCGGGTGGGATGAAGATTTGATTAGACAAAACTTCTGGCAGAAGGATGTGGAGAGCATATTGGGGATCCCTTTGAGTGTGCATATGACAGAGGATTATGCCACATGGCATAAAACGAAGTCCTTTTCGTTTCCAGTCCGATCCGCATATCATTCAGAGTGGGAGCACCAATTCAGGAATCACGTTAGATATGAAGATGACCAAGGCTTGGTGAGAATAAATCCTGCCTGGGATAAAGTGTGGAAGTTAAAAGTACCTAGGAAAATTCAAATTTTTGTGTGGCTGGCTTTGCATGGAGCTATATCGGGTAGAGCTGTGTTGGCAGACAGACATATGAAAATCAACGCAAGCTGTCACGTTTGCCATGGTGGAGCTGAAGATATCTTACACATTCTGTTCAAGTGCTCTAGAGCTCAAGAGGTTTGGAAGGTGACATGGGTATACCAAGTACTCGAGTTTGGTATATACGGTACAGATACGGCAGAAGCCCACGGTGTTACAAAGGCCCAGTGGAGAATTCGAGTGGCCCACGGACTCTCGATAGCTTGCGAGACAAGAAGAAGTGTAAGATAGAAAGTTCAAAGGGAAAACCCTAATCTGTAACCGACTCGACCTGCTACCCAAGACCTAGCCTATCTATATAAAGGCTAGGAGGGGGCGGCGAGGAGGACACATGCAACCCTAGTTTCCACAACTCTCGCCAGATTGCATCTGCGCGTCCCTATAATATTCGATTCCTTCGTTAATTCCAAGAGCAGACAACCAGGAGTAGGGACCTCTACGAGGCCTGAACCTGGGTAAAACTTACGTCCCTGTGTGCTTGTTTGCTAGCCAACTGATGCCTCCAGCGCTCCCTCCTTCTCCAAAACCCAAGTCCATAACAATGGACATTGATGAGTTAAACCCTCGTCAATTGGTGTCGTCTGTGGGAAGTGGGAGTGCTGATGTCGCGGCTTCTTCGGCCCCATCAACCGTGATCTACAACTCCGCAACATCGGAGATTCGCCAGCTCTTCGACGTTTCGACTTCACCATCCACACGCAGGCCACTCGCCTGGCTTTCGAGTCCGTGGGCGATGGAATCAGTCTGGCGATTGGGAGCTTCTGCTTCCAGGTTGGTCAGATGGGCATGCTTCGCATGCCTGACTGGCCGACGACACCTGCAATTGCTCCAGCATCGTGGTTTCCGCCACCAATCGGCACCCTTAGCGAGCTTAATGCCTCAGCAATACCTGGGAGCACGGACAGCGACAGTAGTCGCGGATCCGATCTGGGTGACCTGGCCACTGAAGACGGAGCCTATGGCTCTGGATCTAAAAGTTGCGGGAGCAACAGCTTCCCCAACCACTTCATGTGCGCAGTCATCAATGCAGACGACACTACCGCCAATCGCGAAAACGTTGGCACCGGACCGCCCAACGGCACCGGGCCACCCAATGGCAGTATGCCCAACGGCGGCCCCACCAACGGTGGCAACGGCGTGCCCGTCAACAATGGAGCGGCAGGAGAACCGCCGACCATAGTGAATGAACACACTGGAGAACGCGTGGTGATCAAGCTCAACGACAACGAGTGGGCCCGCTGTCGAGAAGCTCTGCGAGGCAATCCTCTGCCCCTCAACTCCCCGCAAAGACATGCTGATGGGCTACCATTGGCTACTGAAGGAGGAATACATGCGCCAACTACATGCAATCGCGTAACTCGAGGCGCGTAAAAAGGCGGCGGACGAATCAAGCCTTCGGCGAGCCGGGCTCTCCTCCCACGGAGGATCCTCCTCCAAAGGCAACGAGTACTTGGCCAACAAGAGAAGATCTCGACTAGCCCACCTCACTGAGGAGGAACGCGTGGAAGCCACGAAAGTCCTCGACTTCGGCTCCATGACAGTGGACACACAGGGCAACATGCTCCCGAAGACGCCGCAGGCCCCGATAACGGTGGCCACCATGTACCTCCTCAACAACCAGCTGCCAGCTGGAGATCCATGAGCCGCCATGCACCGATCTATGATCGCGGGCTTGGGGCTAGTCGAGGCAGCCCTCGACAAAGAGCCTATACCAGAGCCAAAGAAAAGCAAGGCTCCGGCAAAACGCTATTCTTCGCCCTCGTCCAGCGACAATAGCCACGACCTATATCGACATCGCCGCTCACGGCGGCACGATCGTGACTACGATGCACGTGATGACCTCACACAGCCCAAAGTTGACAAGATGTGGGCAAGACGTGCTCGTTCGACTGACTCAGAAGAGGACGAGCCTGAGCTCTGCGGCGCCAGATGCTTCAGCAGGGCCATCAGGCAGAAGAGAATGCCTAAAGGGTTTTAACTACCATCAGAGAACCAAAATTTGACGGTCTACAAGACCCGAAAATCTGGTTGGAGGACCACATCTCCTCCGTCAGACTACACGGCGGGAGTCGAAGCACGGCCATGCAATGCCTAGAGCTACAGCTGCAGGGCGCCGCCCGTGCATGGCTCAACAATCTCCCGCACTGATCCATTCATAGCTGGGAAGAGCTGGTATACAGCTTCGTGCGCAATTTCAAGGGCAACTACAAAAGGCCCGTATCAATCAAAGAGCTGAGAAGCTGCCAGCAAAGATTGGGCGAACGCTACACTCGTACATCCAGAGATGGTCCATCATCAAGAACTCCGCAGGAAATATCTCGGAGGACCGCGCAATCGACGCGTTCAATGGCGGTGTTCACCGCATAGAGCTCAGGGAGGAGCTGGGCCGCTCAAAGCCCAAAACGATCGACCACTTGATGAAAATCGCGAATCGGTGGGCTGACGGAGAAGACTCAGTGAAGAACCGCACATACTCCGACGATGATGACGACCTTGGGCGCAGACACGATCGCCGAAGCAAACGTCGAATGCGTGTCTATGATGACCGCGACAAAGTCAACATGGTCGCAGCTGGCTATGCCGACAAACGCGATGACAACCGCAACAACATATACCGCAGTGGTGGATACCGCGACAGCGGAAAAACCACGCAGGTGTGGCAACACCGCACTCGCGAAGAGGCACCCGCAACATCTATCGAGGACAAACTGTCTGGGCCCTGCAATTTTCACTTCTACATTGACAAGCACGATGGAAAGAAGAAATCCAGCCACCTTCTCAAGGACTGCCATGAATTCCTCAAACTCCACGAAGGCCTGGCCTGGATGAATCGCGACGCCATCAACAGGGGCTATGGAGCCGCCCCAGGCGCTGTGGCACATGGAGCTCCTCCACCACCGCCCTCGGCCGCATCGGTCTAGCATCACGGAGGCGAACCATACCCACGAGTCGTGGGCAACATGGAAATGATCCAAAAAGGGCGTCCCTCAAATCGAGTGCAGAAGGCCATCACTCACCAAGTCAACTTGGCAATAAACTCTCCACCTCCCACCACTGAGTACCTCAGTGGAAGCGACTCTTGCATCACCTTCGACAGGTGTGACCACCCGTGCCAAGTTCCTTGTCCAGGCCATTGTCCCCTCATACTCGAGGCGCAGATTGGGGGTTTCGACATGAGTCGCGTCTTTATGGATGGCGGCAGCGGCATTAACCTCATGTTCGCGAGCACCTTGTGGGCGATGAGGATCCCTCTAACGTGTCGGGAAGTTTCAGACACGACATTCCACGACATCGTCCCAGGGAAAGGCATATATCCCCTGGGAAAAATTAACCTCGACGTCATCTTTGGCACGCCGCAAAACTTTCGGCGAGAGCGCATCGACTTTGAGGTCATCGACTGGCCTTCACAATATCACTGCATCCTCGGGCGTGTCGCGTTCGCGAGGTTCATGGCAGTGCCACACTACGCCTACCTGCAGATGAAGATGTCAGGTCCAAACGGCGTAATCACAATCAACGGCAACTTCGAGAGGTCCAACAGTTGCGACAGGGAATTCAATAGAATTTTCCAGTCCTTCGGCATGCAGGAGGAACTCGCAGGACTGAAGGAGTCAACAGACAATAGTCTGCCTCCCCTGAGCAGGCCAAGTTCACCCAACTTGTCCTTCGACTCGTCGGTGCACACGAAAAAAGTCCAGGTCCACCCTACGGACCCAACCAAGACGGCCCTCATCGCCAACAACTTGAGTTCCGCATAGGAACTCGTGCTCGTCGAATTCCTCCGTGAGCACTGGGAGATCTTCGCCTGGTGTCCAGCGGACATGCCAGTAGTTCCCAAGGAATTCCCCGAGCATTCACTCAACGTAAATCCAGACGCAAGGCTAGTCAAGCAGACAATTTGGCGACTGTCTGAACCAAGAGCAAAGGCAGTCGGAATGGAGATCAACAGACTCCTCGATGCCAAATTCATACGCGAGATCAAGGAAAGCACTTGGCTCGCCAACACGGTGCTTGTGCCCAAAAAATACATAGATATCCTGCGGATGTGTGTGGACTTTACCTCCTTGAACAAGCACTGCCCAAAGAACCACTTCCCATTGCCACAAATCGACCAGATCATCGACTCCACCGCGGAATGTGAGCACCTCTGCTTCCTTGATGCCTACTCAGGCTACAATCAGATTCGAATGAAGGAGTAAGATCAGGAGAAAACAACGTTTACAATGCCCTTTGGTGTGTTCTTCTACAACACGATGCCTTTCGGGCTAAAAAACGCAGGAGCCACCTATCAACGGTGCATGCAGGCTTGCCTCAAGAACCAACTTGGCCGCAACATCCAAGTCTACGTTGACGACATCGTCATCAAAACCAAAGAGGAAGCCACGCTAATCGATGATCTCCGCGAGACCTTCGCTAACCTCGACCGCTACCGGATTAAGCTCAATTCAGACAAATGCACCTTCGGCGTGCCATCAGGGCAATTACTCGGGTATCTCATCTCTGCGAGAGGGGTCGAGGCAAATCCAAAGAAAATAAAGGCCATACTGGCCATGGAGAAGCCAAAAAGCGTAAAAGGCGTTCAACAGCTGGTTGGGCGAATCGCGGCGCTCAGTCGATTCATCAGTCGAATGGGCGAAAAGGCACTGCCCTTCTACCAACTTCTCCGCAAAGCTGACGAGTTCGAGTGGACAGACGAGGCGCAAGAAGCATTCGAAGACCTCAAGAGTATACTATCCACCTCGCCAGTACTGGTAACGCCTCGCGAAAAGGAACCACTATTGCTCTACATCTCCGCCACCAACCAGGTGGTCAGCACGGTGCTCGTGGTGGAGCGAGCCGAAGAAAACAAGGTCCACAGGGTCCAGCGCCCAGTCTACTACCTCAGCGAGGTGCTCACGCCAACTAAACAGCGGTACCCGCACTACCAGAAGCTAGCATATGGCGTCTTCATGACAGCCAGGCGACTGCGCCACTACTTCCAGGAGCACCCAATCGTGGTGGTCATCGACGCCCTGCTCGGACACATCCTGAATAACCCTGATGCCACCGAGAGAGTCACGCTTTGGGGAATCGAACTGTCTCCACAAGACATCACATACGAAAAGTGTGACGCGATCAAGTCGAAGTCCTCCCTGATTTCCTCGTGCACTGGATGGAGAACCAGCTCCCCGAAAAGCCAGATATGCCCTATCTCTGGACAATGCACTTCGATGGGTCCAAACGAAAGGACAGAGCTGGCGCAGGTGTCATACTGACATTGCCCCAGGGGGACAAGCTGAAATACATTCTATGAATACAGTTCACTGCCTCCAACAATGAAGCTGAGTATGAGGCTCTAATCCATGGGATGCGGATGACGAAAGCCTGCAGCGCCAAAAGGCTCATCATCTACGGCGACTCCAAGCTGGTGGTCAACCAAATTATGCACGAGTGCGACGCACTGAGCGATAACATGATCGCCTATCGCAACCTCTACGACACACTTGAAGGGGACTTCGACGGCTGTGAGCTGCGACACGTAGGCCGCGAAAGCAACGAAGAGGTGGACACACTTGCCAACATTCGCTCCACCTGTGCCCCCATACCACTTGGGGTATTTCTCGAGCGCATCTGCGAATGCTCCATCAAGCCAAAGGCTCCAGAGAAGAAAGCAAGTGCGTCAATGGACTCAGGGGCTACGCCACCCAATGAGCCAATGGCACTCGACGACCTGGATCTTGACACCAGACTCGAAGGACCAATGGGTGTCATGATGATCGAGCCATCTTGGACAGAACCGTACATCACATATCTACTCAGCAAGAGGCTGCCAGATAATTCGACTGACGCACGACACATCGCGCGATGATCCAACGCATTCGCCGTCATCAACGGTGAACTATACAAGCGCAGCATCACCGGAGTGTTCCAACGGCGCGTCTGTAACGGGGACGGAAGGGCCGTCCTCCTCGACATACATGAAGGGACCTGCGGGCACCATGCTGGCAGTCGCGCCCTCATCACCAAAGCTCTACGAGCTGGATTTTATTGGCCCACGGCCATGCATGATACCAAGGACATCGTCCAGTGCCGCAACGCTTGCCAGCGATTCGTGGACAAACCGCACGCACCTGGCGTGGAACTCCGGCCAATACCATTGGCTTGGCCCTTCGCTCAATGGGGACTCGACATGGTCGGCAAGCTCCCGAAATCCTCGAGAGGAGGTTACGTCTACCTCTTGGTCACAGTCGACAAATTCACCAAGTGGATCAAGGCCATGCCGGTGACAAACCAATCAGGAGCCAGCACCGTCAAGTTCTTCGAGTCCATTGTCTACCGCTTCGGGGTGCCACACAACATCATCATGGACAACGGGACGAATTTCACCTCCAAGGAGTTCCAAGAATTCTGCAAAAACCTGGGAATCAACATAAGCTACGCCTCGGTGGCTCACCCGCTGACCAACGGTCAAGTCGAAAAGGCCAACGGCCTCGTCTGCGGTGGAATCAAGAAGCGACCCCTCTGGCCACTCGAACAAGCCACCGGATGCTGGCCAAACGAGCTGCAATCCATACTCAGGAGCTTGCGCACAACTCCAAACAGCGCCACGGGATATACCCCGTTCTTCCTGGTGCACGGTGCTACCCGCAGAAGTACGCTACAAAGCCCCACGGGTGGTCACCTACAGCGAGCAGGAGTCAACTCTTGCACTCAAAGACTCCGTCGACCTTCTTGACGAGGCGCGAGAAATCCTAGCGGAAAGATCAACGATCTACCAGCAGAGCCTCCACAACTACCACAGCAGAAGGCTACGCCCAAGATCCTTCATCGAAGGAGACATGGTCCTGCGACTCAAGCAACAAGGGCATCTCAAGCTCGAGTCTCCCTGGGAGGGACCTTACATGATTACAGAAGTAATCCCAGGTGGCGCCTATCGCCTTAAAGATTGCAAGACAGGAGTCGCATACTCCAACCCCTGGAATGTCGCACAGCTGCGTTGTTTCTACCCCTAGTCGTTTTTTACATTACAAATAAGGCTATTCAGCCAGGCTACTTAGCCACACATTGTACCTCGTACTATTCGACGAATAAATAAAGCTAAATGCCCCGAAACCCTGTGTTTTCCCTTATTTTTCCAACAATCTTATCACTCGGGGGCTGCACCACCCTTTACATCCTCGTTCTACGAACAAATCGCAGTATCCCGAGTAGCTGACACAACATTAATCGAACCTTTGATAAAACCAACCCAGTTGCAACGCACCTGACAGGTTGGCAAGGCGCTGAGATAACACAAGTCAGGCTAATGAAAAGAAACTGCAGAGTACAATACACTCGCAAAATATATCAGCTAGCAAGCTCTTCACATATCAATAGGAATTAATTACATCCAACATATCCATACGAACTTTACAACACTTGTACAATTATGCGCAGGATACAAGTCAAAGCTACTGCTGCAATAGAAGAACATTCGTTTGCTCCTCGAAGAAGTCGATGATTTCTTCTGCTGGGCGATCAACTGCCTGGTAATGCGGAACCATGTTCTAGGTCATACCTTCCGGCGGGGTCGGCGGCCTAGCAGCAACAGCTGCAACGTCCACATCTAGCCTATGCAGTCGCACCAGCGATAAAGTAGCCTTAGAACGAGCCAATAACTGCTGCCGCACACACTCGTCAACTGCACTCAGATCTTGGAACTTCACCAGAAGAGCCAACGGGCTTGAAGGGATGGCGTCCAGCGGAAACATCGTTTGATAGATATGCCTAAGGCACGACTATGCCTTCCTCAAAAAGTGAAGTACTCGAGAAGCACGATCCTGCAGGGTCGCAAGTGCGATCGCACGATCATGGTCCACCCAAAAGTACCCACTCACCTGAAGTTTCTCCTGGGTCAGGTCATTCATTCGGATGACGAGCACTGTCAACTACACCAAGCAAAAAAGGGCAAAGTATGAAGACAAGATGTTGCCGTGACTGACTAAAAGAAAAGATAAGAGGGCAGAAAGCTAACATTTGAATTGCTCACTCAGTTGTGCCACTTCCTCCAAGAGATACTTCTCACGGGCGGTGTCCTTCTCCGCCTTTGACTTCCATACATCTGCGCTACCACGGAGGATGGGCAATTCACGCTCCAATTGCTTAATGCGATCGCGTAGTCGCGAAAGCAAAGACAACTCCTCCGCCTTTGAGCGCGGCTATGCCAAGGTTTCATCGGTGGATGGAGGATCATGAGGACCACTCGAAGGACCACTCGATGTACCCTATCACGAATCAAGCAAAAGGTAATAAGAGACCAAGAATACATTGACAATAAGGCATAGATGCGTTCAAGCACAGCAAAAGTCATGACTGGGACACTTCCACAAATGCATTGTTCCAACACAAAAGCTAAACACTATAGCTATTACATATACAAACTAAGGAGCAGTGTGTTTCTTCAACTTCGACTTTGGCTTCGGGGGCTTCATCGCATCCGTGGCAGTCTCCGATGCCACGGACTTGTCGGTGCCACCCCCAGACGCCGTAGCCTTTGCCGCCTTCACTCGCCGCTGCTCCTGGAATACTTGGTGAGTGTCTGGATGAGTTGGGGACCATATTTAGTGCAGCTACCAGCGAAGGAACCAAACGTTACCTGCTGGCCTCCGGCGTCGATAGGCATCGCCTCAGAAACAGCAGCGGGGTCCATCTCCACGCCATGGGCTTGCACCATCGCAAGTGCCATGCTGGCGCCGACAGAGCGCTGCGAGTTCTTGAAGTCCACGGGAATACCTCTAGCAAGGGATTCCACTAGGTCTCCAAAGTTGTCGATCAGCCCGGCCTTGGGAGTTAAATCCTCGCGGATGTGACTGAGCACATCCTTGGCGTTCCCTGGCGTCTCCTAGAGGGAAACACTACAGTCTTCGACTGCAGCGATCGCGCCTGCCAACGCATCCGCGCGGCACAGAGACTGGGCGGCAAAGCTCAAGCCACTGGCATCTATATAGTCACAAGTGTTAGTACAACTACCACACGTCAAAGCAGAAAGAACAACGCAGCATCCAGCTGAAAGGATACCTGAGAGGGACTTGGCAATTGATAAAAGTTGCTCTTCGAACAACTTCTCCCTCTCAGCAGTGGAGGCACGGAGATCTGCTTCCTGCTTTCGCGATTCTTCCAGGGCTGCGATTGCCTCGTCACGACTCTTTGTCGCCACGGCAAGCGTCTTGTCGAGTGCAGTGGCACGGCGAAGTAATTCATTATGTTCAACTGCAACATGCAGAGCGTATCATCAATGGAATTCCTACAATTCACAAAGACAAAGACGAAGTCAAAAACTCACCTTCGACGACAGGGCGGCGATTGTCCAACAGGGCATGCTGCCGACCCATGGCAAGGACTTGCTCTGCCAAACGAGCAGCTTCCTTCACAATGAGCTGCCATAGAAGAAAACAAAAGATCGGAAAACAGCACCAAGTGTAAATTCGACTGCCAAACCAAACAAAAGGGCGCTTACGTGGTCCTCCAGAGACTCCGAAGATGACTGTCGCGCAGTCGTCCGGGTAACAATCTGGTGTTCCCCAACATGTAGGGAACTCGACGAATTGTGCCCGGAGTGGGCTGCCAATGGAGGAGAAGAAGATTGTTCGGCCACCTCTTTGGCCTTGGAGTCTGCGACTCCGGACTCCTTCACAAACTGGACGTCGCCAGAAGACGACGATGCCTCTCGGCTAGAAAACACATCAAACAAAAACTTCAGGGAAAAAGCAACTCCAAGAAGAAATCACAACAAGGCTGCGAACATAGAACTTGCCAGCTAAATTTATCAAAGTCGAAGGATTGCTCCTCTGACTCAGACGATTCCTTCAGGAGTCGCAGCTTCTTCCGGGCAGGAGGAGCCATGGAGCGCACAGGAACGGCGGGGATCGGCTCCTCTACAATAGCGGAAGGGCCTTCTGGCGTTGACGGCAATGAGGCATCCGAGTCCTTATTGCGGGACCGCTTGCGAATGTCCTGGCCGCTGGACTCGGAGGCCCCCTCCTCCTCTTCGATTGGGACAGTCGACTCCGACTCGTCCTCTTCATCCACTTCGTGTGGGATAATCCCTTTAGGTTGAGGGGGCAAGTTGGGAGACACCTTCTAGTCCTACATTCAAAAGATACAACATTATATATCAAAACATGATAAAGGCATTCGCAAAAAGGAAACTACTTCACAGAATAATTCTACCTCAGGAGGAGGGTTAGAAGCGTCGAAAGGAGGCACGACTGGTTCGCCTGGGAGAACCTCCTTGGCGGTGTATTTGGTCACCAGTCGCACCCTCTTATCCACCTCACCCATAGAAATGCCCTCGGCAGACACGCGAGTGACATCGTCAGCACCAGTCCAGCAGTACATCGGGTGCACTCTGGCCTGCAGAGGCTGGACGCGGTGGCGCAACCATGTGCGAATGAGGGCGGCGCCACCCTCTTCTTTACCTATGCGACTTTTGAGGTCATAGACGCGCTTGTACAGCACCTCCGTTTCCTCGGACTCGCCAGGCATCACTATGTTCTTCTAGGAGCGCCTCCTCTTGCAAGTTGCTGCGGGATTAAAGGGCGCGAGTTCGTAGTGGTCTCCGTTTTCCTTCTGGTCGCGGATATAAAACCACTTGTCCCTCCACCCTTGGACGGACGCGGTGAGCTTGATGGCAAAATAGGTGACAGAGAAGTCGACGTGGATTCCGCAGCCTCCTATGTTGTAGACTATGGAACCGGACACCGACTGGCGTTTCAGCTTAAAAAGCCTCTTAAAGAGGCCACAGTGTGGCTCGACTCTGAGCCAGCACTCGCAAAGAGTAATGAAGCAGGAGATATGGAGAATAGAATTTGGGGACAACTGATGCAGCTGGTGCCCGTAGAAGCAAAGGAGGCCCCTGAAGAAAGGATGCAGGGGCAGAGAAAGACCTCGGATGATGAACGCAAGGAACATCACCCGAAAGCCAGGAGGAGGACATGGGATTACCTCCTCGCCGGGCACACGCGAATCGCCCTCCACGGGAGAAAGAACTCCATCTTAACGATGAAGATGAAGCTCGGAGGATTTGATGATAGACGCTCGCCAAGCGCCATTGGTGATGCGGGTACCCGCACCCTTCTTCTTCCCAGCACCGGCGGTGCTGGTGCCCATAGTGGCGGAGCCGCCCTTCTTCTTGGTGGCGGCAATGGCGGCGGCAGACCCAGCGGCGGCGCCTCCCTTCTTCTTGCCCATCTTCCGATGGCGGTGAGAACGGAGGAAGTAGCTGGGAAAGATGCGGAGCTGGTCCAGCGCCGCAACGAGAAAGTGCGCAAGGAAGCAGAAAGCAGCAGCAATGGCAATGGAGGCAAGAACAATGAAGACAGATGGGGAAATTACCGCAGTTGTGCTGCTACTTAACCTCATCACAGACACCATCCAACAGCCAGCAGAAACCCTACTACACGTGTGGCGCACATCGCCATCGACACGTGGCGAAGCTGAAGCACGAACCGTCCCCCCACTATTCCCATTATGCGTGGAAATCGAGGAGACGCGGTTAAAACAAAAGATTACGCATGCCCGGTCAAATCAAAGTTAGAAAGTGGAACCCACCACTCTTCACATCCCATCAAAGCCGCTCACGCGGGCAACCGAGGTCATCACATCGTCAACACTGACATCATTGATTTTTAGCAATAGAAGATTTTAACTACTTTAGTCCTCGTTCGAGTCTTCGACTCAATCGAGCACTCGGGGGCTACTCCCATAGGGAGCGCTGGTCGCGCACCCTATGATTATCTTTATGCAGGTATTTGAACATTCAGGACATACCCACCACTCGACTCTATGATTCGATTGAAGACTATGGGTAACTCCCATAGGAAGCACTGGAAGCAAATTCGATTGAAACAAGCAGCAAAAGATGACAGCATTCACAAAAGGTCTTTAGTTCCCGCTTGAGTCTTTGACTCAACCAGGCACTCGGGGGCTACTTCCATAGGGAGCGCTGGTCGCACACCCTATGATTATTTGTACATCGTACTATGTATTGATAACATCCACACTCGAATGCTATGGCGACTCCGGCTCATATTTTCCCTACAAAGAGATTATGTCTCCTTGACCACCCGAATCATCTCCGTGATGACAAAAGTTTGGATGCCGCGCTTACAACGTGAAGATAAGACCCGAATAAGGTCTGGTAACGCATCTGCTGCGCACTACCAGAAACATATCTGTGCCTGTAGGTACGATGGACATGCCTTGACGGGCGTGTCGAGTGCTCACACTTATACACTGGAATTTGACTCCTATAAGACCTCTACGGCCTGAGTCGAATTATGCCAGCATTTTTCCGAATTCGAGTCCGAGGACTCGAATTTGAGTAGATTGTGTTGTTTCGCCCTAAGGCAGTTAACTGATACCGATACATCGGATAAATCAAGCACGCATATCAATAATCCCTATGACCTAAACAAAACACTCGAAAAATGCTCAGTCATGCACTCGAAAGACTTTATAAAGTCCCCAGTCGAATCTGCGATTCCACTGGACACTCGGGGGCTACTGACATGGGTATACCCTACAGGTACTCGAGTTTGGTATATACGGTCCAGATACGGCCCAGTGGAGAATTCGAGTGGCCCATGGACTCTTGATTGCTTGCGAGACAAGAAGAAGTTTAAGATAGAAAGTTCAAAGGGAAAACCCTAATCTGTAACCGACTCAACCTACTATCCGAGACCTAGCCTATCTATATAAAGGCTAGGAGGGGTGGCGAGGAGGACACACGCAACCCTAGTTTCCACAACTCTCGCTAGATTGCATCTGCGCGCCCCTGTAATCCTCGATTCCTTCGTTAATTCCAAGAGCAGACAAGCAGGAGTAGGGACCTCTACGAGGTCTAAACCTGGGTAAAACTTGCGTCCTTGTGTGCTTGTTTGCTAGCCGACTGATGCCTCCAGCGCTCCCTCCTTCTCCAAAACCCAAGTCCATAACAATGGCCATTGATGAGTTAAACCCTCGCCAAAAGGCGTTGAGGCTTAATGCTTACTAGATCATGAAAGCGCGCGTTTCCACGTCCGTCCTTCCTGGAGATGGAAATGATAAAATTATTCACTACATTGAGATGCTAAAAATATATGGTGAAATTTGATGTAGACAGATTACGATGGCTGCAAGTACCATACATATGGCGTACTTTAATGGTTAGAAATGAGGATGGTTCTATCTATAAAATATATGTATACTATGATCCGTTGGGTAAACTAATGTGGAAAAGATTTCGGAGGGAGAAAAAACTTAGTTGAATTTAGGTGTAGCTAGCTCCATCCAAATTAACACAATCATATTATATTACACAAAGGATTTGGATCTAGACAACATAATGTGAAATGAGCATATCAAAATAGCTTTGTTTTATATTTCTTTACAAAATGGTGCATCCTTGTAATTGCCTACATACATACAAATGTAGAATCAAACAACGCATTAGTTTACATAAAATTATATTATTCAAATTGCTGCCAAAAGCTTCATATAACGTATCAACCATTGATGTAAACCTTTGCATTACTTTTTTTGTAAATTAGTGGCACAATAGGTTAGATCTTGTGTTGTGATGCACTGATGTTTCTGAGCAGCATACACCAAATGGACATCAACAATTGTAGATTCATACTTCAATCGATCGCAAGTGATGTAATTGGTCATATAAGGATGGTCAGATCTACAACAATCCTGCTCTAATTCGAGTACAAACTCCCCAAAAGAGCACAACAAACTCCAACCTTTACCATCAAATAAACAAAACATGACATTGGGAATGACATATGGAGAGAAAGAACAATATCATATAGTGTCAATCCGACTTACCTTTACTATTTTTCTACCAATTACCTTGCTTAGGTATCTTGCGCAACCTGGAGTGATCAAAGACATGGGTATCAAGAATGTACTGAGTCTTCCATGGTCTACTTGGTTGACAAAGTAACTTCAGTAATGCAACCAACTGACTCAGTATAAGTGGTTCTGGATCATCCCAGCCTCCACGTTCCAATAAAACCAATGAATCATACAATAATCATGTTTCTGTTGAATTTGAAATTCAGTTATGGAATAAGATTGTGAAACCCAGCTTGGTGCATAGTTCAGTATACCGAGTAGGTGGCAAGAGAACCTCAGATTAAATCTTTAGGGACTCTAAAGTACTTCATCCGATGTGAAAGTATGCCTATCCAAAACAACAGGGAGGATATTAATTCAGCAAACTTGCTCCAAGCTCTGTTCCCTAACATCTAAGAACATCATCTATCTAGAAAAATATTCAGATAAAAAAATGGTTTAGAAAACTCACGATGGGAGATCTATCATGCCAAATTCAGAGACCGAATAGATCACTATCATGCATGCTGAGCTAGCTGAATGAACCAAAGCCATTAATTGATAGCCAAATATCTAACAGTGTGATGTGCATATACAGATCCGTGCATGCAATAACATGAAAGCAACTCTAAAGTGTAGGCATCCAATCCGGTTATTGCATCATTTGGAGCATTTAACAAGATCGGTTCCATGTTCTGCCTTCTTTGTCGTCACTGTGAGCAAGATGTGTGACAAGGTTCTTCTGATCGGTGTTGCCATGTTCAACACGAATATGGCAATATTAGAAGGCAACATTTACACGTGACAAGCAAGGATAAACATCGACAAGAAATCTTGATTGATAATAAATTACCTTACGATAGAATTGCCAAGGAACATGACCAATTGGATCATATTTTGCATATCACTGTCATGGGATTTTCATCAAACAGCTCTAGTGCAAAAGCCAAAAGCCATCTCAACAGGAAGGCAGTGAGTCCAAGTTGCATAGTTCGTGATTCACGACCTAACCAACACACCAAGCGCATATCAGCCAAGGGTTAGAAACTTAGCTCATGGAAGCGTGCATGGAGGAGGTTGTCATGACGCCTAGTACAGACAGGGGCCATGGGATACCGACCAGCCTACTCGACAGTCTAGGGCTTCGAAGGCTTCGATAGGACGGAGTGTAGAGAGTCGGTACACCGCCTCCCCCGTCGGTGGTGCCGCCTTGATGGTTGTTACCATGCTGCTCCCCGGTCATCCCTTTTCCTCCCACAATTTTTCCTCGCCCTCGCCTCCACCACGGTCTTCGTTCCTCGACGGTGGTCACCACAGCGTATTGCGGGACAGAGCGGGTGGTGATGGTAGACGAAGAAATCTAGGACACGGCTCAGCCTGCGGCGGTGGCGGCGCACCTAGGGGTCAGACTCGGTAAAGAAAAGAGACAAGCAAGGCTTCACATGCAACGAGGAAACACATGATAGAAGAAATTGCACAGAAAGGGAGGACCAAAGTGGCTGCCGTGTTTGAGCTAGGTCCAAAGTGGCTGCCGTGTTTGAGCTAGGTCGGCCCGGTTAATGAGAGGACGTCTAGGCTTGTTTCCAGAGTAGCAGCCCTTTTATGGTTGGCAGGCCTCAATGCGGGTTGGAGACGTGGTTGAAAGCACATAACGACTCTCAGTAGCACAACAAAACAGATCTCGAACGTACGAAGGCACGATCGGATGGCTATAGGTGTCAAGTCATTGAGAGAGGTCCTAGGTGGTTCAGTTTTACTGTTTCTTAATATAAATTAGTATTGCATGGGAGAACGATCGGACTCCTCTGTCTTGGAAACAATTTGTGACATCCTCGGGATTAGGATTAAACAAATCCCAGACCTTAGCCTGACATTAGCTTAACCTAGAGCTCGAGGATATCTAGTGAATAATAGATAATATAACAGTAACCCTGCGACACAAAAATTATTACAGCAAGCTCATAACTGAGAAAAAATCAAAATATTACAAGCAGAGGTCACTGACCATAAACATCAAACAACGGAAGGCGAATTATGCTATTAAGTATAGCAAACTTAACAAATGGCCTAAGAGGCCTGAAGCATAACAATGACGTCCCAGCCCATAGATTTCAGGTTGCCAGCCGGGAACCCCAAGCTACTCGTCGGTGTCGATGTTATACCAAACTTGTCTTCAGGTGGGAACACTTACTCTGCTACAAAAGTATCAACAAAGCAAGGGTAAGTACAGGATGTGCCCTGCAAGACTTATGGCTAGTGGGGTTATTTTGCATAAAACTATCTTTGTTTATAAACCAATAGGGAGAAGAAGCTCGTCTAATCAGAATATTTTAAAAGGAGATAAGAGAGTGATATCTCCGAAGAATTGGTCATCATATTTTGATATCCACCAAAGTAATCCTCATCTCACAACTAGAATCACCCCCTCGTACCCATGAGGAAGCATCCATAACAAACCTTAGTTGCCAAGTTTTACGATTAGGTTAATGTTCTCTATGATCTCACGTTCATTTCCAAGTCATCCAGAACCGTGGACACGGTTTTTGAAAAGATTTAACCCTGAAGGGGTGTACAACTTTATCCACACGTACCAACCGACTCTTAATGCCAGTACATTAGTCCTCTTCCTTGGAAGGTCGGCAGAGGGTGGTTGGCCATGACCTTTACCTTGATTTCGTCGAGACCATGAGTCACGCCCTAAGAATGGTTCCGCCGTAACGGGTCAAATCCCGAAGCCGGACCCTAGAGATGTGGGCGAGGTTGGTTTATCAGGAGCTCCGCCGATCCCAAGACACCTAGTCCATGCTTCCCTACCTGTTATGATGCACCTCCTTCACTGCCTTCGAGAAAAACCAAATATGCATATGTTGAATGGAACGTCTGAACTAGGTGACTCATGGAATCTACTAGGCAAGTTAGTTGGTCGAGAGATTCTCAGTCCCGTGTGGTTGTACGCTCGTCTTGGTTCCGAGGGCAAGAACTCAGGTCCTAATGGTGGCGAGCATGGGACTATAAAAACCACATCCCACTGTGGCCTCCCATACAAGCCTTAGCATGTTTAAACTTTACCACTGATCTAATCACATCACGTCCTCCTATCATACTAGATTTTTTGCATCTGATACATCATCTGGATGAACCAGCATTGACAGCTAAGCATGGCTAAGCAAGACATAGATAATAGCTCTAACAGTACACACAACCCAAACCTAGTTATGCTAGGAGTAGTGGATTAGGTAATATAAGCTCAAAGGGGGTAATGCAATAGATAGGATACTCTATATATTGATAAAAGACCATAGTAGAATTGTATGCATCATGGCAAGAGTTGGAATGCTTTCAAAATCATATGATTCTATAATGGTGGGGTTGTGCTTGCCTTTGCATGTTGATAACCAGAAAGCAGATCTTTGGATATCTTGTACTTGACTTGATTATAGTTGGTCAACTGTTGATCCTCGGTCTTCGATGATGTTGATTTCGGTCTTCAATCTTGATCTCGATGTCGTCTTCTACCAGGAAGAAGCAAACACCGGAAAGAAAGAGAAACTATCAACACATGGCATAGATACAATACTCAAGCAAGGATGATGATATGACAAGTTAAATTTCATTGAAATGTCACCCTAACGCATGCTTGGCAATTTTAACGGGATCCGAGGGGTCCAAACCCTAATACAAGAGAGACCCTGGAATCACCTACGGGGTTCAATTGATTCTTCTAATTAAACTTGCGATTGAAGTTGTTGAACAATGCATGATTTTGATGCTATGAGATAGATCTCATTTTTCAGAATATTTTGATATATTATACATATTTTTCTAAATAATTAGTTATTGAATTTATAAGATTTAAATTATTTCTGAAATTTTTAAAACAATTTATTAAACTTTTATTGCGTCACCGTGACACATGGCTGACGTCACCAGCGGGGAGGGGTTGTTTCTCACAGAGGCAGGGGCTACCCACTGTGACTGATGAGTATGGTGGGGGCCATGTCAGCGTGCTGCCACGGCGAGGGAGGGGCCCGCCACGCCTACCTCGCGTTGACCCGCACGGTGGATGGTGGACGACGCCGGCGACCTTCGGGCGACAGCGCTACGGCGCGCGCGGATGCGCCCTTGCACATAAAGGAAGTGCCTCTACGTGGGCGACCTAACTAGGGCATTGCGGGGTCTTGGGGTGGCTGGGAACCTTGTCGGCGACGAGCATGCACGACAGCAAACGACGGAGCACGGCGCAGGAGCGAAGCAAAGCGAGAGGCAGACAGAAGAGTGGTCCCTGGGGACCAGAATCTCACCAGGAGTGCGATGGTGTTGACGACGAGCTCGGGGGAGGCTGGGATGAGCGGCAATGACGACGGCGACGCTCGGACGGAGTCGGGGAAGACATGATCGATCCTCTCGATCTACTACGCTCTGCTTCGATTCCTTCTACTAAGAAGCTCCAAGGAGCGAGGTGGAACTCAGGGCATCGTCGGCGTGACTAGAGGAGGCGTGTACCGGCAGCACGACGCGACAGCCGTACGGCTGGGGTTCGGGTGAGGAGGGGATTTGAGGAAGAGAGGGCCAGAGGGGAAGATAAGACTAGGGGAGATAGCTGAGGGCCTCGGCGTTCTTATCATCTGCTTCTGGGGCGGTGGTGTGCATCGTAGCATGTACGAGATCGACGGCCGAGGACGGAATACGCAGGAGCTTCGCTCCGTCCTTCTGTCCAGAGTAGAAAAAAGGGAAAAGAAGCGAAGGGGTACGCGGTCTTGGGCTGAGTTTAGTTCTCGCGGCTGCTGGCTTGCGCGCGTGGGCGGCAGAGAGGGAAAAGGGAAGATGGGCCGGCTGCGGCTACTGTTCTCTTTTTTTTAAATCTTTTTTATTCCTGATTTCATTTTCCCTTTTGTATAATCAAGTTCAACACTATTTTGAATATTCCAAAAATACAAGAGGGTGTATAAATAGTTTTGGAACACATAGGGGCCCTCTATACTATTTGGGCTCCACACCTTTTGTGGTTTTCAAAATTCAAAACCCCTTTTGAATTGATTTGAGAGAGAGAGGGGAAAATAGGGTTTTAGGGTTTCACATTTTCTTGTTTGCATTTTTATTTTAACAAAATAATGATGCTCATGAGTGCACAAACAAACCCTAACTAAGATTAACTAAAAATGGGGTGTTACACAATTCTTTGTAGGCCTAATGATAATCTCCAGTTCTGCGTATGCTCATGCTGCAGGAGTCAATTGATGTAGCTTGTTGGTATTTATGGTGGCAAAGGCGAGAAATTGTAAAAGACGAGGATGCTGCTGGGCCAATTTAGACGCCGTTTGCTATCAATGCTATCACGGCGAACTTTTCATCGGTGGCCTCCCCGAGACCTATCGAGAAAGAGCATATTAGGAAAAAACAAGCACTAGGTACTTACAAGCTAAACACTGATGCATCATATCATGCAGATGGCTCGGGTTCTATAGGAATGGTTTTGAGAAATGACCATGGTGAAGCTTTGGCTGGTTTTGCTTGTCCTATAAATTCCCTGCTTAGTCCGGCAACAGCTGAAGCAATGGCGATTGCCGAAGGTCTGGAACTTCTTGAGCAAATTGGGGTTTTAAAGGCTACTATTGAATCTGACTCCCTGGAGTTAATACAATCATGCAATTCGGAGACCGAGATCTAGAGCCCCTACTCTACAGTTTTAGCTGATTGTTTTATGCGCGCGTTCGTTTAGCTCTATTTCTTTTACTCATTGTTCTAGAGAAGTTAATGAGGCGGCTCATCATTTGGCTAAGCACTCTTATGAGTCAAAGTCCGTAATTAGTTGGGATGGTAATCCACCCAATTTTATTAAGCATCATGTAATGAACGATGTAATTTTGTTGGTTAATCAATAAAGCGCGTCGCATGGCTTTTCCTAAAAAAAAATCTGGCTAACAAACTTTCCTTATCCCAACAAACGATTCAAACCTCCTAGAAATATGCGTCCATCCATGGCTCATCAACTCATCACTCCCTACTGTCAAAAAAAAAACTCATCACTCCCTTCCTATGATCACGTCGTTGCGTGGGCCGCTCCTTTCTCCGTCTCTCTCGCACAATCTCCACTCAGGCGCGTTGAAGGAGCAACGCCACACCTTGCTGAAGCACCGCTGCCTCACGTGCCTTAGATCTTTTGCCGCCGCCGAAGCACCGCTGCCTCACGTGCCTTAGATCTTTTGCTGCCGCCGCTGAAGGAGATCAATCGTCAGCAGCTTCGTACAACCACATAGTAACAAGCCTCATTACGCTGATGCCTCCTCTGACCCGATCTCTCCTCAGCTAAGGTATTCCCTTGACCCTCCTCGCCTCTCCTCTCTTCTCTCGGGAGAGAGCTAACGTTGTTGCCTCCGCAGAAGTTACCGTCAGAATTCCTATGCTACGGCCATGGACGCTTTTGTCATCTCCAGCATCTGCAGCGACGCGCATGGCTGACACGGCGATGTGCCATGGATCCTCGCACTCCACGAACTCATCCACCGGCCGTCAACACGGCTCCGGGAAGCGCAACCTCGCTCAACGTCTGCTTTGTGCCTTTGTCCACCAGGTTGGTTGGGGTCCGGCTTCCCCTTAAATTTATTTCATGGTGTTGAACTGCTAATTCAGTCTTCGTCGTTTGGTTGGCTCCTCTGGTCTGGTCTGGAGGTTGAATGGTAATTATCACTGCAGTCTCCTGTCTAATTCACCTCACCTCTTCCACCTGCAGGTCGCGCCGCCCGCAGCCACGCCGCCTCACCTCTCGCCGCGCATGCCCCCCAGCGGCTCTCCGCCGGCGTCGAGGACGACGTTGTCCTCTTCCAGCAGACCATAGCCTTCCTCTGCGTCTACGCAAGCCCCGACTCCTCATCCTTCACGTCGCCGGGACGCCCCACCAGCTCACCGGAGCGCCGCCTCCCCCTACCTCGCAGGAGTCGTACTCCCTGCCTCCCCGGAGCTCCCTCTGGGTGCACCTCATTAGGGCCGCGCCTCCCTGCACATCGCCGAAGCTCCACCCCCTTGGCAGTGTTTGCCGCCGCCGCCGCCCTAGCTACATGAAGGCCCGCGGCATTGCTACTGAAGGTCAGTGGCGCTGCTACCTACTGCCACCAGCGCTGCTACCTACGACATCAAGGTTTTGCTATATGGTTTTGATGACGCTGCTACGTGCGACCAGCGGCGGTGCTACAAGCAGTGTCGGGTTTTGCTACATGCGGTCGGCAGCGATGCTACAAGGATGCCTTGGGTTTTCCGGCGAGATCTCCGGCAAAGTCAGGGTTGCTATAGTATAAGTTTTTTTTTTTTTGCTATAATTGTTATGTGGTTTTGCTACAGTAGCGTAAAATACTTGCTACACGGTCTCCGGCGAGGTCTGCGGGTGAAAGTTTCGGTGAGTCTCCGGCGAGGTCGGATTTTCTACAATACGACTTTTTTTGCTACATAAGTTTTATGGTTTTACTACAATAGTGTAAAGTTTTTACTACACGGTCTCCGGCGAATTTTCCGGCGAGGTCTAGTCTATCTGTGTTTTTTCTGAACCGAATCGTTTTCGCTACATGTAGCAAAAGCGGGGCTATTTATAGCAAAAGCGGGATAAAAGTCAGGGGACAGATCTGATCCGTTGATTTGGTTCGATCCGACGGCTGGGGACCAGGATGGAAAGTGGAGTCGCCACTAGGCTGATGTCCTGGTGCGTGTTAGGAAGGGTCCTCTCACCAAATTGATGCATATCCTGCGTGGGATCCGAAACAAAAAGAGAGAAACTGGGATTTGAACCGAGGTTTCGCAGGTGGAGGAGCAAGGTCTTGGCAGTGTACCTGATACATGTTTTGTATACGAACAAGAGGCGACGTGTTCCTTTTTTAAAAATATACTCCCTCCATTCAGTAATATAAGACATTTTAGGTTTGTGTATCGAATTTATCTAGACGCTTTTTAGTGTATATGTTCGTAGAGGTTTAGAGTGAACATATACACTAAAAAAAGTCTAGGTACATTCATTTTACAAAGCTAAAATGTCTTATATTCTAAACGGAGTGAGTAGCTACATAAGCTCATGCTGCTTAATCAAAAGGCAAAAGAAACCAGCTGATTTGTGCTCCACTAGGCAGCAGCTCGGATGCTCTCAGGTGTTTCCGCGGACGTGCGTTTGGCAGCTGAAACAAGACGCAACTAGCTAGCTTTGCCGGACATGCGCGGCTGCGGATGGTTTCTGACGAAACTGACGAAAGGATACGGTGACAGCGGAGAAGAGGTTAACTTGCTAAGATGATTGCGACGCGTTGGGTGCTCGAAAATGCCCACTTCTTTTTGCGCATCGGAGAGGGTGCAACTGGGGTTAACTTAGTGTGCTAAGCGTAGACAGAAGTGCAGCAAGGTGAGCAGGAGGTGGCTCTGAACTTGGCAGAAAAAATGACGCGCCCGCGGACTGACGAACTGCAGTTCCGGCGACAGTTCAGAGTGAATTTTGGCAAACTTCGGAGGACGATTCCGATACGCACGGGGCTCCAAATCGAGCGCCGTTTGAAGCTGAGGGTATCTGGATGTTCCTTCCACGCCGTCGGTTGAAGGGCGGCGAGCTGAGGTGGGCGGGAAATTGCGGGGAACAGGGGGTTGCGGGATGTCTGCGCGCGCGGCGTGGTGAGGCTGCTACGAAGGAACAGCGACGGTGGAGATGGGGAAGGAAGAAGGGAGACGCGGTGCTCACCGAGAGGTCGCGGCGGGGCTGGTCGAGCTCGAGGATGGCGGAGACGGCCGAAAGAGGAAGTTGATGGCGGCGGTGACTGCATGTGTGCACAGATGGCGATGGACGCGGGCGTGCGCTGGTCTTGTCCTCCTTGCGAGCTGCTCCGTGAGGTAGTGGTGGACGTCGCGTAGCTCTTGGATGTGGTGGCTTCTCCGGTGACAGAATCAGCGGCACAGCGGCCAGGCGTGGCGAGGGCGTCGATCTGATCTGACTTGGAGGAGGTTTTTGCAATTAACACCACATTTTGCGGATTTTTTTCACAGAAACACAACCCCAAACTTCTTTTGCACAGAAAACACCACTATTTGGGTTAATTTATCGGGAAACTCGTCCTTACCGTCTATCGCGCAGCCCAGACGTGGAGTGTGCTCGCTCTGTCCATGCCATAATATGTATATTATCCATCATGTAACACATAAGTTATCTAGCATATAAACGTGTTGGGTATATGTGTGCTCGCATACATACTGAGTCGCATACATGTTGAGCAAGTTTAAATTGGAACACTATAGCTTAGGTGCTAGGTTATCGACGCATCGACGAGCGATAAAGACTTGGTACCCTAACATCCTCGAGGCTTCATTACTCGTACACCACGTTAGCGGCGACGGATGATGAAATCGAACCGCTAGACTACTGATTGCATGTTACGTTTGTTCATTACGACTTATGGTGATGGGTTGTAGGATATAAGACCCTATTTATTATAGCTTTAGTAAAATGAGCTTAGATTTAATTTTAAATAAATTATGTTGAATGTTTGACGCGGTAGCCTTTCGAGGCAGAGTCGCACGTACGTCACATGAGCAGCGGCGGGCGACAAAGTTGCACCGCTTTTTATATTCTATTTCTGAGTAATTATTGTAGTGGTGGATAACTTACGTGTTATTGGGTGGGTAACTTACGTGGTAGAGTCTGGATAACTCTTGTGTTACTGACGGATAACTTTTGGGGCAAACAAAATCGTGTTATCCGTCTCTAACACGTGACTTATCCATGTTATAGTAAATAAATTATCCACCCTGAAACATATAAGTTATCCAGCATATAAATTTTATATTCTATTTGTGTGTAAATTTTTATATGGTGGATAACTTATATGCTATGGCATGGATAACTCACGTGTTACGGTGGATAACTTTTTGTCAGAAAAAAGTTATTAGAACATATCAACATGGAATTTAGTTTTGAAGATCTCGTCTTGACGAGCCCAACGGTGAAAATGGATCGTAAATCGGACAAAGGTTTGATCTACAAAATATTTTGAATTTTGAATTTTCTGCATTAAATGCTGATGACATCAATAGTTTTATCCTTTAGTATTTGTGAGCTAATTTCTCATGTTTACATCTGAGTATCTCTCTTTAGCAGCCTATTAACGATTTGGACCCTCGTATTAAGAAAAAAAGAAGTTTATGAGCTTTACTCGATCGGTCTATTAACGATTTGGACCCTGAGTATCTCTCTTTAGCAGCCTATTATCCTTTAGTATTTGTGAGCTAATTTTGAATTAGCCATGTCAAGGCCCACCGGCATTAGTTAAGTGGCTCTTGGAAACCTGCGTTCACATAGGAGCTAGACAACGTCATCCATGTCTCCTTCTCCAGCCACGTTAGGTGGTGGCCGTGGTGGAATGCCTCAATATCGTCGTTGTCTATCGTGGAGGCTGCATGTGATGAGCAGGTCGAGCAGCAAGGCGAAGCACGTCGGGTTACCGTCGATGAAGCATTCGGTTGTCGCTTCCACTTTGGCACGCTGATGGTGCGTCTGCACGAGGCCTGTGAGGATGCGGAGATCGATTTCTACCCTCGATGGCGTGGCCAGCCGGCACATGAACTTGGCAAACACGGGGAGTGCGCATACGACGGTGCTAGACCATACAAGTCATCGCCCATGTTGCTCGGACCTGCTCCCTGATTATTTGTCAAACTACCTAATTGGAAGTTTTGTGTTTTGTGCAATATATTACCCCCAAATAGTGGTGTTCTCTGCAAAAGAAGCTTGTTGTTGTGGTTTTGTGAAAAAAAATGCCCCAACATGTGGTGTTAAGTGCAAAAACCTCGACTTCGAGAGGGGGAAAGATATGAGCGAAGTGGTTGCCTCGGATGCTTTTAGCCTCGGTGCCTACTTTATAGTGAGGGAGCGAAAGGCGCTAACATATCCACTCGTTCAGCGTTGCCAGGCCGAAATCTAGCGTGCGTCGGACGGATGTAACTTTCGGTCTAGGAACGACCATTTTTCCACTCGCGTTCCTAGTTGTGGTTCCTAGGCGAGGCCATATCGGTGACTTTTTGCCCAAATTCGGCTCAAATTCAAATAGTTCGACATAAATATGAATGCAGAGCAACGCTAGGCATAGTTCGGCATGATCATCCTGCAGCTATTGATGCATTACCAGGTCCCGGATCTCCTGATGCATAATGATGAAGGCAGTCCATGTTGGCGGCACCTAGTGATCAGGCTCTGCAAGAGGTCCCTGTCTGTAGTATGGCTCCTCCTGCTTGAGCAAATCCACTGGTTGCTTTCGCTCATCCTCAATGATCATGTTGTGCAAGGTCACGCAACAGTTCATCGCTTCCCATATCTTATCTTTCGACCAAATCATAGCAGGGAACTGGATAACTACAAACCTCTGTTGGAGCATATCAAATGCCCGTTCCACATCCTTCCTGCAAGCTTCTGTTCCTTGGCAAACTGAGCATGCTTGGGGAGCATCGGGCTAGAGATATTCTTCACAAATGTTGGCCATCTTGGATAGATGCCATCTGCAAGATAGTATCCCTTGTTATAGTGGTGCTCGTTGATTCCAAAGTCCACAGGAGGAGCATGACCCTCAACAAGCTTGGCAGAGACATTTGAGGACTAGAGGACGTTGATGTCGTGTTCGATCCTGCCATACCAAACAAGGAGTGCCAAATCCAAAGATCATGTGCAGCAACTACCTCGAGTATCATAGTGCAACCTCCTTTGTGGCCTCTGTACATTCCTTGCCAAGCAAATGGATAGTTCTTCCAATGCCAATGCATGTAGTCGATGCTTCCAGGCATTCCAGGAAATCCTCTACTTTCATTGGCTATGAGGATCCTAGTAGTGTCTTCAGTATTGGGTGTTCTCAAGTATTGTGTCCCAAACACTGCAATCACTACCCTGCAGAACATGTACAAGCAATCAATGGCGATGGACTCGTCCATGTGGAGATAGTCATCGACACCGTCACCCGGGAGGTTCGTATCAAGCAACCTCATCACTACTGTTCACTTCTGTAGTGAGGAAAACCCTACCATGTCGGTGCAGTCCTTCTTTCATATGAAATAGGGGTCGAACTCCCGGATGTCATGCACGATGTCGAGAAAGATTTTCTGGCTCATCCTGAAACAACGTCGAAACACGGCCTCTTCATCCAGCGACTCGTCAGTGAAGTAGTCAGCATACAGCATGCAGTAGCCCTCCATCCTTTGCCTTGCTTTACACTTTCGGTGACCCTTCGTCGAGCCTCCATGCTTCAGTGTTGCAGTCTGCGTGTACAGCTGGGCAAAGGAGGCAAGGATCTGCATGTAATCTTCATCTTCGGCAGTTGTGGCGGTCTCTTCCTCCAGCAACAAGGCGAACATCTCCTCATCGTCAAAGTCCATGGGTGAACCGGCAAAACGTCGAACACTTTGTGCGCGAGGTGGGCGGGAGCTCGGAACGAAGCCGAGCTGCGATGAAGGCTAGAAGAGGCGAAACAAGGCCTAGGCTAAGGGAAAGGGATGCGGCGGCGGCAGACCTTTCTATAGGCTTGGTTTCGAATCGGCAGGGCGGTGCTTCGTCAGCGTCGGCATAGCGGCGAGGGGGCAGCTAGGAGAAAGCCCTGCACCATGGGAAAGACGAATCGCAGTGGGGAATGGGTTGTGTCACTGATAGGGTTGGCCCACCCAGTTTTCGCTTCATCTGGCGTTCCCAGGAGGTTCCCAGTGCCCCGGTTCGGCCTGGGAAACCCGTATGTAAAATTGGCCAAATCCGGCGAAAAGTGGGCGCCTAGGAACACGACTCGGCGATTTTTCACCATCCAGACAAACAAACATCCTGAGGAGGCCCTCCTGGGAACGCTAGTGGAGATGCTCTTAGCAAAGGGGGTCATGAGCGGTGCATGCTCTCTAGGAGGAAGAGAAATAGGGAGATGGTTCAGATATGGTTTGGTCCGGAGATGACCAGGACAGGCGGGCGAGGCGTGCATGTGCTGGCTTGCTGATCAGAGATGGAAGCCATGAAAAGGGTGCTAGCTAGCTAGGTTTAGGTTGGAAACGAGATGCACTTTGTTAGGTTACAGCAAGAAGGGTAGAGAATGAACAACGCCAAATCTAGAAAATGGACGCCCGTTTTTTGTCTAATCTAGTGGGCGCACAGGAACCGTTCGATCGAAATTGCACGCGCATGATTTGACGCGGAAGTTCACACAATAGCAACATACGCACGTGTTCACACTTGTTCGCACATGTCCACACATGTTGATGCATGTAAAATGCATACATGAACTTTGTAGTTTGTTAACATGTTTTCCCACATGTTTGCATCATATATAATGTTATATCCATGTTTTATATTGATTTTTGGGGATTTACCAATGATCCCCTTTATTTTGGTTATAACTCTGTAGGGCAAAAAAACCCTGTTTTCAATGTTTTTGATGTTTCAGGACCTATACGAAGTCAAATAGACCTGCACTTTTGGGAATGCGAATATTTATCCACGAGAAGCATCTGGAGCACTGGAATCTCACTAGGAGGTCCAGGAGGACTAGGAGGGCCAAACGAGCCTAGGTGGTGCGCCTAGGCCTGGTGGGCATGCCACACATGCTCGTTTGCTCCTCGGTTGTCCGATCGCCTTGATTCTTTCTCCCACAGAGTTCTCTTGACCTAAATACCCTATATAAGGACCCCCGAGGCATCCTCCAAAAGGGAGAAACTAAGAGCGACCAGAGACGAAAACACCACCAAACAGAGTTAGATCCAGTGAAGATTGGAGGGGTAACTCCACAAGAGCCACCTCCTAGGAGATCTCCACCCTCTCCGACATCTCTAACTTCATCACCATGATGAAGAGGGAGTATTCTATCTTCGGGCTATGGGTTTGTGGCAGTAGCTTGATCTATTTCTCTCTTGTTCTTCATAGATCTAGATAAACAAGTGTAATACCTCGGACCCTATGCTCTAAGCACGATCCTGGATGAACCCAAAAGTGGATAAGGGATTCTATCGCGGAGGCCCAAGAGCACCCACATGTAGGCCCTATCCACTTTGAAGAACATCGGGACAAGAGCGAGCGGTGTAGTTGACAGGTAAAGTGATAAAAACATACACAAATGAGTAATCTCTACACTTGATGGTCGTTACCACCATCATTAGTCTCTTCGACCCAGTAGCCATCCTGAGAGTATACCTATCCATCTGAACCAAATATTTAGCGTGTGAGACCCTAGGGGTACTCATCAAGTTTTAATGCATCTAAAGGGAACAACCTTGGGGTGACACAATTGTAGCAAAAGATAATATCGGTACGCATCCTCCCAACCAGATATGGACGGATGCTCGTTAATTAATAACAACAGTTATATAAGAGACATAAATAAACATTGCTCGCCCTCCTTCTCGCTTACCGATGAAAAGGCGGAAGAACATCACATCCGTTGGCAAATTTTATTATCCATTCCATGAGTGTTGCGCTATTTACTAGTCGTGCTTTAGTCAAATTAAAGGTGGTACTTTAGTTATAGTTATCTATGATCGAGAAACTGTGCTCCAAGTCGTCCATAACCGCGGACATGACTTTTAGAAAGATTTACCCTGCAGGGGTGCATAAATAGTAACACACACACGATCAACCTCGGAAAGAACCAAATAAAACGCAACAAGGCCTCACAACAATGCATTCACAGGATTCATAGATTATTTCAGAAGGCCACCCCATTAAGCTACCCGCAATGAAGTTGGCCAGCTCCAAAACGGCTCAAGGTTTGTGCCAATGGCTGTAAACGACTGGGAACCCAAAAGTGAGGTTGGGCTTGTCTATACCGCGAAAACATTCCACAATTCCTAAACAGTACAGGTGCTCAATGCACAATCGTAAAATAAAGCAGTAAAGCATGGCATAAGTACAGGATAGTAATAAATCTCCAAACTAGTTTGTGGCCCCAAAGAAATAAAGTGTGAATCAAGCTCAGTCGAAGGGGGGTCCATAGAGTCTCTTGTATATGGATAGTGCGAATAGTCAAGGAATAGGAATCAAGTACTCGGGGTCCTACGGGACACAAGTGAGCTTAAAGAACCAAATAGCAGATAATGCTCACTGGTGCCTCTTTCATTAGTTATCCCATTACTACTCAGATTAAGTTGTTTAGGTACCTCGTTATCCAAAGACTCGCACAAACCCTACACATGCAATTCTACGACTCGCATGGCTCAAACAACTCCTGTAGTAATGACTCATGGGATTGAGGATACAAGCTTCGGTGGGGTTTCAAAGTAAAGGCTATGCAATACTTGGGATTCAATTTAACACAATCGCGGCTCAATGATGCAAGAGTAAGATCGAAGCATAAGTACTATATGTATGCAAGCATGAGGAATTGCTTGCCTGGCAGTTCTGTTGTGGAATAAGAAGGATCCGGGTAATACTCCCGAGACTCCTGGTACTCTCCTTGCTCAGTGTCTATCCGGATAAAAACCAAACACACAAGGGCCTAAATAAATACATTGCACAATTATATAAATCATATGCAACAAGCAAACAAGGTATGCCATGATGGAATGATGCACAATTGCATGGTATAACATAGCATGGCATGGGTGAGGTGTGGAGACAAGAAACAAGCATTTTTAGTATTTATTTAGTCAAGTTTTACTTGCATATTCCTTGTTGTTTTCTTAATATTGATATGATGCATGTATGATGTGTGGCATGGCAAAGATGCGATGCAACTGGGCAATATTAAGTGGAACCAGGGCCCCGATAATTAATTAATATGTTCATGTTGTTTAGGTACCCCGCAGTTTAAATGTTGTTGAAAGGATCGTACACGCACCTAGAGGGGGGTGAATAGGTGCTACTTCAAATTTTACTCTTTTTCAAGTTAGGGTTTGACACAAAAGGTAAATTCTCTAGATTATGCAACTATGGTGAATTTACCTATATGTCAATCTAGCACTACCACTAAGCAAGAACAATATAAGTAAAGTGCAGTAAAGGATAGAAGTAACCAAAGTGGAGCACGCGGAGACACAAGGGTTTGTTTCCTGTAGTTCCTTCCTTTTGAGGGGAAGTACATCTATGTTTGGAGAGGGGGTGGTTTCAAACCACCAACGCCATGAGAGGCCTCCCTTGTTCTCCGATGAACCTCACCCCAACGGGTTCGATTCACCTCTTCCACTATATCGTCAACCTTCGAGGTGGAAGCCGACACCTTTACAACAAGTTCGGGGCACAAATCTATAACCTAATTGGAGGCTCCCAAATACAAGAAAGCTGTCAAACAATCAAAGACAAGCTTGTAAGAACCAAATCACAAGCTAGGGTTTCCAATGAAACACTAGAGCAAGGGGCCCTTAAGTGAATGAGGGGGAAATGAAGATCGCTCTTGGTGAAGCTATAGATCAAGGCCTCCTCCTTCGATTCTCCAAAGATCAATGAATTTGGATGGTTGAGTGAAGAGACCTTGAGGATTTGGTGGCTCAAATGGTGCTATTGTTCTTAAGGTGGACGAGCAGCTCCCAAGATAGAAGGGGCCTTTATATAGGGCCCCTGGAATTAGAGCCGTTGGGAGACACTTACCCCGGACAGTCCGACAAACACTAGCCGGACACTCCGGGTGACAACCACCAGACACTCCGGCCTAGCAAAGTTTCCGGCCAGAGTCCAGGTGGTGTCCGATGTGGCAGATAGAATGTCCGAGCTGGTCGACGAATCCTCAGGGCTGGATAGTCTGGCAGACACCAGTCGGATAGTCCGACCACGCACATCAGCCAGACAGTCCGGCAGTGACTTTGTCTCTGTCCACATATTATCTTGGTGAGTCCTTTTTCCTTAGGTACAGATTACACAAATGTAGCTGATATATCCTAAAACATTTAACAACAAATTAAACTTATCCAAGTGTTGTCAAAAAACATCAAAACAATAGGAAGGGCATAAATGCCCTTTCAAGCTCCCCCTTTTTGGTGTTTGATGACAACCCAAGGATTTGCATATAGGATAGGTAATACTTTTCACAATAGGAGATTTACAAAATATAGTAAGGCTCCCCCTAGATGTGTGACCAATTTTAGCTTTGCATTTGAATACAAGACCACACACCCTAGGATCACATCCTCGCTAGATTTTGTAGGTAACAAGTTATGACATGATATACTAAAGACTAGATCAATAAGCTAGGCATAACATAGTCTTTAACGTAACCGGGTAAGCATGTCAACACACATAACGGAGTTCAACATAGTAATCAAACATATAAGATAAAGACACGGAGCTTCAAAGAGGCAAATCGAAATAACGTGAAGCTCGTGTACCCATGCAAATTCCCGATAGCAACCTAATAAAAGGGCTACTTCTCCCCCTTTGGCATCGAGACGCTAAAAAGGGAAAAGAGCACAGCTAAAGCGTCCCCAAGCCAACTCTAGCCACTGTAGTCATCGTTGGCGGCATCCTCCTACTCATCCTCGTCCTCATCCTCATCCTCATTGCCATCCTCATCATCATGATCATCCCGAGTAGACCTCTGGCTGTGAGGGCGAGAAGAAGAAGATACGTCCTCAAACATGGACCAGTCCACACGTCCCTGACTCTATGACCATAGGAAAGAGTGCCATCTGATGACTGCTGCTGAGAAGGATCAACATCCATGGGCTGGTTGATCCGCTTGAGTTCCTTCATGGCATTCTGGTTAGCCTTGTATGCATCATACTGTCCATGGCGAATGTCAATGTTTTGGCATAGGAGAAGCTTCTTCCACTAGGAGGCCTTCTTCACCTTCGTGTGCACTTCCTCCTTAGAGGTGTTGAAGTGAAATGCGTTGCTAGAATTCTTCATGCGAGGGCCACATGCCACAGCCTCCGGTACCTCCTCAGACCCATCATCACTGTCAGAAGCATCTGCATCCATCTCATCATCCTCAAATATGTCCTGAGCAGGGGTAGCCACGAGGAGCCTTGGTGGTAGGGGCACCATTCCTCTTTAGCTTGACAGGAAGGTGTAGGACAAGATCATTGTAGAGCAATGGAGTTGCTGGAGCCTGAGCAGCAATGAGCTTCATCACATAGGGAGCAAACAGAGGACATTTCTTGTCAGTGATGCACTTGTACATGTCCTGATAGATGAAATCCATGACATCAATAGCACCACCTGGATGGTCTGGACCATGAGTATACACTGAGTGAGCATGGGCCATAAGATTGATTTCTGCACCTCTCATCTCATCCTTGTTGCCCGCCTTAGGAGTGAGTGTGTGGCAAAACATGCGAAGCGGAATGTTGTAGATGAGCTTGATGTTGGTGGTTTGGCCAACCATACCATTCTGAGAGTAGATTGGGGCCAACCTCTTCTTGTCATATGCCTGACCATGTACATGCATTCTGAGACCACTGGGAGCATTGGGATTGAAAGGCAATCCAAGAAGGTGTGCAAACTGAACCATGTTGGAACGACACCTAGTAGTGCCGGAGATCCACTCAAGGGGAATATCTGTAGTGTCCCCAAAGACCACAGTGGCATAGAACTGCTGGACCAACTCAACATTGTAGTCTTCTTTTGCTTGAAAGATGGTGTGCAACCCCATCTTCTCAGTCACCCAAAGAGCATCCTCAAAGTAGCGGTGAGCACGGAGCTTCTCGATATCCAACCACTTCATGGGGCACACAGGAGTCCTGAAAGCACAAAACACCTCAGAAATGAGTAGGGATTATTCATTTTTCTAGAAGCGATCATCATCCGAGGTGCGAGACAGAGAATAGAACTGCTAGACTCTCATCTCCACAAACTCCTCGGTACCCAAATCTGTCAAAGTGGTCAATGCTTCAAACTTCATGCGCTTGGCTTCATCCCTTTTCACTTTTCTGACCTTTTCTTGCTTTGCTGCAGCACAGTCACGAGCAACCTATCTGACCATGGAAGGATCAACATGAACGTCATTCTCTTCATCACGGAACCTGCAAGGATGGGCTTTTTGAGCAGCCCTAGACCGACGAGGACAAGAGCTACCTGTGAAATCAGAGTAGAAGGATAACATATGGATAAGCACATTTATCCGGGAAATACAAACACATAGTAGTAGTCAAAGTAATACAGGAGTTGTACTGGGTGAAAACACCCGGATTGTCCGGAAAAATCACCCCGGATACTCCGCCTTGACCGGACATTTTGGGGCGTATGCACCGGACACTCCGGTCAGACCGGAGTGTCCGGCCTGTATACGCCTGACATTCTGGCTGGACCGGAGTGTCCGACTTGTACATGCCGGACATTCCGGCTGGAGTCTTGATGATTTTCGGGCAGTGCGAGAGTGTTCAATCGGAGCAGATTGGGATTGCTAGAACCTCTACAAGGACGAGTATTGCACACAGTATGATGTATCCATGGATCTAGGGAAGACATTCCCCAAAAAATTCATCTAGAGCAAACCCTAGAGATGGAGAAGGGGAGGGGCACTATACCAGCATCCATGGAGACCTTCACCGGAGGGGAACGGATCCCAGCGGCAAAGGGAAGGGAATGGCCGGAGGTAACGGTCGGATCCGGGGGGAGGAGCCCTCCCGGTGGTGCTCCTTGACGGGGGCAGCAGGTTGGGTGCAAGAGTGAGTCGGGGAGAAGGAGGATTGAATCGTCCACTTCTCCCCGACCGCTTTTACGAGTTTGAAACTGCTCGGGATGGAGTGTCCGCGTGAAATTCACCGGAGTGTCTGGCCCGGACGGAGTGTCCGGAGTGAATCAAGTGGAGAGTCCAGCATGGCCGGACACTCCGGTTGGTTCAGTGCAAATAGTCCAGCCTCTGACGACCAGAAAGCCTAGTATCAAGTAGTGGGCAAATGTGTGGCAAGAGGAGCATGTTTTAGAGGTGAGAATAGGCCTAGGATCTAGAAGATGTACTATGAAGAACCAAGAAAGCATAGATTTTCAAGAAGATGACAAATTAAGTCCCAAATCAAATGAACCAAGAACCAATTCTTCAATAAGAAGAGGGCGGTAGCCGAGGCCACCATGTAAGAGTTTGTGGTATGATACCGCGAAGAATTATCCTTGGGTTCATAGCCACTACTCATCAATGAAGCTCAAATATCTCTAAATGATATTAAGAGAATTGAATTTCTTAATGTTGGCATTACGGGGGAGGGATAGTCTAATGTATTATGACCGCACTCCCCCTATCTCCATGCCTGCACCTAAACCAAATAAGAGTCAAGATATAGGTGAGTATGCAAGGTGATCAAGTCAAGCTCCTTGAATCTATGATATTTAGTTCATTCCTCAAATAGCAAAACCTTGATTCATCAAGTTGTTTCGTGAAAATGTCGGCAAGTTGGTCTTTGGTTGACACATAAGATAGCTCAATATCACCTCGAGCAACATGGTCTCTAATGAAGTGATGACGAATCTAAATATGCTTTGTCCTTGTATGATCCACTGGGTTTTAGGCAATCTTAATAGATTTCATTGTCACATAGAAGAGGCACTTTGTCACAATGGACACCGTATTCCTTTAAAGTTTGCCTCATCCATAGCAATTGAGTAAAAGCACTAGCAGCTGCCACATACTCGGCTTCGGCGGTGGAGAGAGATATACAATTTTGCTTCTTAGAAGACCAACACACCAAGGACCTTCCAAGGAATTGGCAAGTCCCGGAGGTTGATTTTCTATCATCCTTATCACTAGCCCAATCCGAATCCGAGTACCCACAAAGAGAGAAAGTTGAGCCCCTAGGATACCAAATACCATAGTTTGGGGTATGAACCAAGTATCGAAAGATTCTCTTGACCGCCATTAAATGGCTTTCTTTAGGAGCCGCTTGATATCTTGCACACACTCCTACACTCAACACAATATCGGGTCTAGATGCACAAAGTTAAAGCAAAGAACCAAATCATGGATCGGTATACCTTTTGATCCACATCTTTACCATTTGGGTTTAGTTCAAGATGAGTCTTTGTTGCCATGGGAGTAGGAGATCCATTTAGATCTTTCATGGTGAATCTCTTGAGCATATCTTGAGTATACTTGGCTTGGTTGAAGAATGTTCCTCCTCTTACTTGCTTGATCTCAAAACCAAGAAATAATCTCAATTCCTCCATCATAGACATCCGGAACCTATTAGTCATAAGCTTCGAGAATTCATCATTAAAAGCTGTGCTAGATGAGCCAAAGATAATATCATCAACATATATTTGGCATACAAAAAGCTCCCCATTGACCTTCTTAGTAAAAAGAGTGGGATCGATTTTCCCAACCTCAAACCCATGATCCAACAACAACTCTCTAAGGTGCTCATACCACGTGTGTGGGGCTTGTTTTAGCCATAGAGTGCCTTATCAAGTTTGTAGACGTGGTTTGGGAAGTTGGGATCCTCAAACCCCGGGGGTTGCTTTACATATACCAACTCATGCAATGGACCATTAAGAAATGTGATGTCTACGCACTTCTATTCTTGTAGACAGTTGTTGGGCCTCCAAGTGCAGAGGTTTATAGAACAGCAGCAAGTTTTCCCTTAAGTGGATCACCCAAGGTTTATCGAACTCAGGGAGGAAGTGGTCAAAGGTATTCCCTCTCAAGCAACCCTGCAATCAAGATACAAGAAGTCTCTTGTGTCCCCAACACACCCAATACACTTGTCAGGTTTATAGGTGCACTAGTTCGGCGAAGAGATAGTGAAATACAAGTGGTATAGATAATTATAAGTGGTAATGGTGATAGAAAATAGCTTGATGGCGTGGAAAAGACTAAAGTAAAACTGAAATAAAGAAGGAAGCAAGCAAGCATGTAACATATCTAATTGCAAACGGTGTACCAATGCTTAGAAACAAGGCCTAGGGATCATACTTTCACTAGTGAACACTCTCATATAAATATCTTCTCTTTATGATACTACTCTTAACTACTCTCCGGTTGAACACTCTAATCGATGGTAGGGCTATAACTACACACCTCAAAGTAAGTCTTTCCCACCTAGAAAACCCCACATTGTCACCTTGAGCACTAGATGATTCCAACAAACACCACAATTTCATAAAGACGTCCAACTCCAAATATAACTCATAACAAGTATTTGTAATCTCTAGCCTAAGTGCCACCATGGTGTGCACGCTGTCACTTTCACACACATGGGGAGACCAGAGATCTATTAAAGCACTTGAGTAGCAAGGTAGATCTATAGATTACAAGCTCATGATCTCAATAAGATCATGCATAGAGAGAGAGATGAACACATAGCTACCGGTAGAACCCTTAGCCTTGAGAGAGAACTACTCCCTCCTCATCATGGGAATCAGAAATGATGATGGATATGGTGGTGGAGATCGATGGAGATGGCTCCAGGGGGCACTTCCCCGCCCCAGCAGGGTGCCGGAACAGAGACTTTCTGTCCCCTGAATCTCCCCTTCGGTAGCGGCGGCGCCGCGGAACTTTTCGTGGCTGGAGGCTTGACGATTTAGGGTTTCTGTATCGGGAGGAATATATAGGCGAAGGGGCGAGGTCGGTGGGCGGCCAGGGGGCCCATACCACCTGGTGGCGCGACCTGGGGGGACCCGCGCCTAGGGGTGGTGTGGCCACCCTGTGGCCCCTCTCCGGCTCTCCTTCTGGCTCCGTGAGTCTTCCGGGAAAATAACAACTTTGGCTTTTGTCCGGTCCAATTCCGAGAATATTCATTTTCTGACTTCCTGGAACCAAAAACAGCAGAAAACAGGCAGCTGGCACTATGGCTCTTGTTAATAGGTTAGTCCAAAAAATCATATGAAAAGTACTCCAAAGTGTGGACAAAACATAAGAAAGTAGATAAAACCAAGCATGGAACATCAAAAATTATAGATACATTTGCAATGTATCAACATCCCCAAGCTTAACTCCTGCTCGTCCTCGAGTAGGTAAGTGATAAAAAGAAAGAATGATTTTTGAGGTGACATGCACCATCATAAACTTGATCAAAGTATTTGTAAAACATTCAAAGCTGGGATCATAGTACTTCAATCATAACATGAAAGACAAAGTTCTAGCAATAAGACAAAGAAACTATGATGCAACATGAAAAGGCATAAACAAAAGATTCATGAATAACAATGCTTTGCAAGACGTTTGTTTGTTTCACATAAAGAAAACATAGCATAGTGGCATTCAACTTGTCCCTCATAGAGTAGCAAACATAAATGCATAGGACACCTTCAAAGTTCATAAGAGTGACTAGATACAAATAGTTTAAAACAAGCAATATCAAAGCTATGCATCAATCAACAAGTCTTGGGACAATGCACATAGAACTAAGAATGGCCACTATGCTCTCAAAGTTGCTGCATAAAGATAGAAGGTGGAGACTCAACAAAAAAGTAAAAGAAAGGTCTTAATAGAAGGAAGTAGGGATTCAAGTTTCATAAGGAGATTCCAAAAATTATCATACTTAATAGCTTTCAGCTCTCATTGGCCCTATCATAAGCATCTTGAAGTGATTAAGGTTAAAGTGAACAAACTATGGTGTATATGCTTGACGAAGTATAAGTTGGAAATCTCATGTCCCTTGAATACGAGGGTCGCTCCTCATGCTACTCAAGTTTAGTCACCGGTAAGTTCTTGTCATCGTAAGTACATGCGTATCATAGAGAACCGCCAATGGGGTACCCCTTGCCCGATGATACGGAAGAATCCCCATATCAAAATGACAAGGCAAGCAAACAACGAGCATCTCAGAAATCTTCTTATTTACCATGGGAATATGGTGCTTTTTTCTCTCTTTCCTCTTTTCATAATCTCATTTTTTTCTCTTTTTCTCTTTTTTCTCAATATAGGACTCTTTTTTTTATAAGAAGAATGCTTCATAGACAACTCATTATGGTTACGCTGCAGGTTTCCACCATGACAGCATGGATTAGACCGGGGGCCCAGGCGTTTCTCTAACACATATACATAACTCCATGGACTTACAAGCTCCCCTTTCATTTCACACCGACGACATCCATAGACAAAAGAGCATGATATCAACTAGGTACAAAGTACAAGTGCAATGTTGAAAGCGTTCCCCGTGACAGCATGGTTATGCTAATCCCCAAAAAATAAGTGCAAGCATATACAACATAGACGACACAATGATTCAAGTTTATTAAGGGCAAGAAAAGTAAAGTGTGCCATCAAGTTCGTGAGAGCTTTAATCACTAGTTTTCTCATAACAAGTTTAATTCGGAAGGTAGATAAAAGCATGAATATACTTGGAATAGCATATGCTAATAGGTAGGTATGGTGTACTCTTTGGAATAACTTGGTTTTAGGAGTTGGATGCATGAGTGGAACTCATACTTGGTTGTGGAGGCTAGCAAAAGACTAGGAGCGACCAACTAAGAGAGCAATAATGGCCATAATCATGCAGAGCGACAAAACATCATTAATCAAAGCATAAAGTGATACTACAAGTTGAAAACTAAAGGATCACAAAGGCTATGGTGACTTGGGATAGTCATAACATGGTGTGAGCATGTGCCAAGTCAACCCAAATAAAGCATCAAAGGAGAATACCACAATACTATGCTTTAATATGCTAAAACAACACATGATTCTTCCAAGGCACATTAAGCAATCTCAATTGTTTATAACATGTCATGCTACAGCAAAGATCACTAAGCATAAAGCCAAAACAATATCAAGCATGGCATGACAAAGCATAGGCCATAGTCAAAACAAGCTCCCTTTACCACTTAGCATGAGCTTTCCTACTCTTTTCCAATCCAAACCAAACTATTTGAAAACCAATATATGAAAGAGGGGGTCCAACCAATTTATTCAAGCAAACTAAGCAAACAAAAACCAAAACCAAAAACAAAGACGACGCTCCAAGAACAACACAACTGTGCATGAAACAATAAAAATGAAGCGTTTGGAAGAAACCTGGGACTTTTATTGATGAAGAGGGGGATGCCTTGGGCATCCCCAAGCTTTGACGCTTGTACTTCTTGGATATTTCTTGGGGTGACACGCGTGGCATCCCCAAGTTTGAGCTTTAGTCCATCCTTCATCTCATTACTCATTCCTTTCATACACCTAAAAATTTTCCTTCATACAAAACTTCACACAATCTTTATTAGCAACATTAGTGCACTTAAGATAATAAGTCTTTAGGTTCAGTTCCAACACCAATAAAACTTTCATTAAAACACAAGCTACTGTAGCACTTCCCTCAAAAAGCTCAATTCCCCAAAAGAACTCAAAAAGAAACCAACAAGAAGCAAATGCAGAAAATGGCAAAAATCTGTAAACAGACCAGCAGAAAAATACGAATTTTTTTTGAACACCTTCTGTTGCTCAAATCGAAAAGTGTTGAACTAATGAAAGTTAGATAACAACCTGGGGCATAAGCACAAAATTTCACGCCTCAAAAGGACGTACAGAGATTTTACATGAATTTTTACGGTGAAGCACAGAAATCTGTTTCGGGACAACAACTTTCTCAATCATTACTTCTCTCTCATTAGAGGTTACTCTTGGCACAAAAAGCAAATAAAAAGGATAAGGAGTGGTTATTACTAAAGTAATAACTTCCAAGACTCATCTAAAACTTTTGGGTTATCTCCCAATAAGTACTTTTCTTTAACGCCTTTAAGTTAGGCATGATAGTTTGAGAAGATGCTCACATAAGAAATACGAATTGAAGTAAAAGAGAGCATCAAGGAGAAAATTCAAAACACATTTAAGTCTCACCCACTTCCTATGAAAAATAATTTTGTAAAGAAACAAGTCATGAAAGCACAAAGCAACAAGCATAGGAAAGCAAAACAAGTGCAACTTCAAAATTTTCAACATAAAGAGGGGGAACTTAATAATGTTGAGATACATAAAACCATGTTTCCCTCTCTCATAATAACTTTCAGTAGCATCATGAATAAAAGTAACAATATAACTATCACAAGAAACATTCTTATCATGAGCCATATGCATAAAATAATTAATACTCCCCACATAGTCATTCTTATTAATTGTAGTGGGAGCAAATTCAACAAAATAGCTATCATTATTATTCTCATCACCATAATCATCAAATATAGGAGGCATAATGTAATCATAATTAATTTTCTCCTCAATAGTAGGTGGACTGAAAATATCATATTCATCATTGCAATCATCATATATTGGAGGTTTGGTATCATCATAAGAAATAGAATAGCTACCTTCCAAAGCTGGGGAACTAAAAAGATCATTTTCATAAGAACTAGCTTCCCCAAGCTTAGACTTTTCCATAGCATTAGCAATAATGGTGTCCAAAGAATTCATACTAACAACATTGCTATTAGCATGCAAATAAAGTTCCATAGGTTTTTTAATTTTCTCTTCAAACACTTCATGTCCTAACTCAAGATAAATACTATAAAGCTCTCTAATTTTGTTGTTGTTTTCCATTAAGCCTAACTAGTGAAAACAAGAAACAAAAAGACAAAATTGCAGCATCTAAAGGAAATAACTTCGAGCACTCACCGGAGGATGTGAGTACCTTTTACCTTACCTCCCCGGCAACGGCGCCAGAAAATAGGCGTTTGCTGTGGGAGGTTCTTCTTCTTTAATCCTCCGGTGTGAATACCTTTTACCTTTCCTCCCTGGCAACGGCGCCAGAAAATAGCTTGATGTCTACGCACTTCTATTCTTGTAGACAGTTGTTGGGCCTCCAAGTGCAGAGGTTTGTAGAACAGCAGCAAGTTTTCCCTTAAGTGGATCACCCAAGGTTTATCGAACTCAGGGAGGAAGTGGTCAAAGGTATTCCCTCTCAAGCAACCCTGCAATCAAGATGCAAGAAGTCTCTTGTGTCCCCAACACACCCAATACACTTGTCAGGTGTATAGGTGCACTAGTTCGGCGAAGAGATAGTGAAATACAAGTGGTATAGATAATTATAAGTGGTAATGGTGATAGAAAATAGCTTGATGGCGTGGAAAAGACTAAAGTAAAACTGAAATAAAGAAGGAAGCAAGCAAGCATGTAACAGATCTAATTGCAAACGGTGTACCAATGCTTAGAAACAAGGCCTAGGGATCATACTTTCACTAGTGAACACTCTCATATAAATATCTTCTCTTTATGATACTACTCTCCGGTTGAACACTCTAATCGATGGTAGGTCTATAACAGCACACCTCAAAGTAAGTCTTTCCCATCTAGAAAACCCCACACTGTCACCTTGAGCACTAGATGGTTCCAACAAACACCACAATTTCATAAAGACATCCAACTCCAAATATAACTCATAACAAGTATTTGTAATCTCTAGCCTAAGTGCCACCATGGTGTGCACGCTGTCACTTTCACACACATGGGGAGAGCAGAGATCTATTAAAGCACTTGAGTAGCAAGGTAGATCTATAGATTACAAGCTCATGATCTCAATAAGATCATGCATAGAGAGAGAGATGAACACATAGCTACCGGTAGAACCCTTAGCCTTGAGAGAGAATTACTCCCTCCTCATCATGGGAATCAGCAATGGTGATGGAGATGGTGGTGGAGATCGATGGAGATGGCTCCGGGGGCACTTCCTCGCCCCGGCAGGGTGCCGGAACAGAGACTTTCTGTCCCTCGAATCTCCCCTTCGGTGGCGGCGGCACTACGGAACTTTTCGTGGCTGGAGGCTTGACGATTTAGGGTTTCTGTATCGGGAGGAATATATAGGCGAAGGGGCGAGGTCGGTGGGCAGCCAGGGTGTAACTACCTCGGTGAATTACGCTCCTAGTACAAGCCTGGATGTTCAGAAATGGTTGAAATAGTACGGTGGGGCCCAAATGCCACTCACAGGTAGACCTTTCGGCCGTCCCAACCATTTCCAAACATCGGGACAAGAACGGGCGGCGTAATCGGCAGGCGAAGGGATCAACTACATACACAAATGAGTATGTATGCAAGCCACCATACAACAGTACATCAGAGCCATTCCATCTAAAAAGAAAGGAAATATAGCAACGCCATACGGCAAGATCCAAATATCCTAGATAGATATAATAGTTTAGGATATCTCCTCATACATCAATCAACAGAGTATCAAGCGGAAGCGGAAGACAAAATCCGAGTACGGATAAGAAGCAAATCGGCATAAGATGCCCCATAAATAAGTACATCCCGCCCACAGATCTCACGGATCCCCGTTCCCGGAATCTCTACACCGAATGATCGTTGCCCACATCGTCCGTCTCTTCCGCCCAGTATCCATCTTGCGAGTGTACCTGTTCATCTGAACCAATAATTTATCGTGTGAGACCCTAGGGGTACTCAGCAAGTCTTTATGCCTCTAAAGGGGACACAACCTGGGGTGACGCAATTGCAGCAAAAGATAAACCCTAGCAATTCTATAGATACTCGCTAACCATCCGCCCAACCAGAGATAGACGGATGTCCGTGAATTAATAACAACAGCTATAACAGTAATAACTATAATATCCACAGATCCATCCTCCTCCTCGCTTACCGACGAGGAAGCGGACGAACAACCCCCCATCCGTTGGCAGTTTTATTATCCATTCCATGAGTATTGCACTATTTACTAGTCAGGTACCTAGTCTAGTCAAATTAAAAGCGGTACTTTAGTTATGCTTGTCTATGATCGAGAAACTGTGCTCCAAGTCGTCCATAACCGCGGACACGGCTTTCAGAAAGTTTTACCCTGCAGGGGTGCACAAATAGCAACACACACTCGATAGGCCTCGGAAAAACCAAATCAAAACACAACGAGGCAGTCACGACAAAGCAATTACAGGATTCAGAAATATTTCAGGGGGCCACCCCATTAAGCTACCCGCGACGAAGCTGGCCGGCTACGAGACGGACATAAGGTTTGGGTGGACGGCTGTAAACGACTGGGAACCCGAAAGTGTGACTGGGCTTTTCGATACCGCGAAATCGTGTCCCGGCCCTAAACAGTACAGTGTGCTCCTCGCACAATCTTAAATAAAGCAGTAAAGCATGGCATAAGTACAGGATAGTAAATAAAACCTCAAACTAGTTTGTGGCCCCAAGAAATAAGAATGAATCAAGCTCTGGCTCAGGGGGGTTCATAAGCCTCCCGGATGTGGATAGCGTGAATATTCAAGGAACAGGAATCAAGTACTCGGGGTCCTACGGGACACAAGTGAGCCTGAAAAAAAAACAAATAGCGAATATGGCTCACCGATGCCACTTTCATTAGTTATCCCATTACTACTCAGGTTAAGTTGTTTAGGTACCTCGTTATCCATCAGACACTCACATACCCTACACATGCTGTTCTACGACTCGCATGGCTCAAACAACTCCTGTAGTAATGGCTCATGGGATGGAGGAACAAGCTTCGGTGGGGTTTAAATGTAAAGGCTATGCAATACTTGGGATTCAATTTAATGCAATCGCGACTCAATGATGCAAGAATAAGAAAGAGGCAATAGGTACTGTATGTATGCAAGCATGTGGTAGTGCTTGTCTGGCAGCTCAGTTGAAGCAAGGAATGGATCTGGGTAGTGCTCCTGGTTCTCTTGATATATCCCCTGCTCAGCGTCTATTCAAAGAAGAACCAAACAAACAAGGGCCAACATAAATAAAGTGCACAAGCATATGAATAAATGCATCAAGCAAACAATCATGCCATGATGAATGATGCACAATTTGCATGGCATTAAAGTAGCATGGCATGGGTGAGGTGGGGAATACAATATTAAAGCATTTTATTTAGTTTTGGCCCCATTTTATACTCATATTAGTTGCTGTATCCTTTATATTTATATGATGCATGCCCCAAATCAAACCATGGAATGCATAAACAGAAAGGTCTCGTCGAGCTAATCATTTTAGACATATCATTTGTTGAATTTGGAGTTATAAAACAAAAGTTATTAATTTATTAAGGTAAAAGGGCATTTAATTGTAATTTAAATAAACTTGGAATTTTAAATGTTCAAAATATATTTTGGAGGCCATATATGAATTCCTCACATTTTTCTGATTTGAAAGCATATATTATTTGTATTAATTGGATTAATATTTTAAAAGTTATTTAAAAACAGAAATAAATTTGAATTTGAATTAATTTGGAAAAGATTTGAATTTAAACAGATAGACTGAATTACTTTTTATACCCATACAGACTCAGCCACTATCGCTGACGGGTGGGGCCAAGGTGACTCAGCAAAACAGCGCACAGAAAAGGTTTTGTCACCGCTGGTTGAGCTAGCCCTAGAGGATGACAGGTGGGGCCACCGACTTCGCAGGCCCACGCGACAGCGGGCAACCCAGGGGGTGCCACGCGGCGCAGCGAGGGAGCGCGGGTTGAGCGTAAAAACTAGCAGGGGGTTAAGCGGAAAAAGTCCACAGCCGTACTGTGGATCTTCTCTGCCTCGAGCGACAGGTCGATGCGCAGCAGGGCGCGGGGCGCGGCGCGCGGGATCGAACCCGGGCCGTTGCGGGCGCGCGCGCAGAGGCAGAGCCACTGCGGTGGCTTGGGCTAGGTGTCCGCTAGGAGGTTGGGGCCTAGCTAGGGTTTCTGCGCGCTGCGGGGACGAGCAGACGCACGCGACGCCGGCGCACAGAGGCCGTTCGTCGGATGGTCCGGCGCGACCAGGGCAAGGATGCGACGGCGAGGATGTCAGGAGGGTAGGGTAGCTCACCGAGAGGTGGTTGACGTGGTCGGAACGGGCAGGGGAGCAGGCGATCGACGAGGATGCAGACGGCCGGCTCGGGTTAGGGTTTCGAGGAGGCGCGTCGGTACTGGCGGCTCCGGTGCTCCTCTTCGTCGACGGCGTGTACAGGGCGATGCAGTGGTCAGCCGTGAGCTTCCCCGACAACCTAGAACGCCACGCCACCGGCTGGTTCGTGTGGAGGAAAAGGAGGCCGACGGTGGCCGGCGTCGGGGGTAGACGGTGGCGGGGGAAGGCAGGGAGAGAGGAGACGGCCTGGGGTGGATCTGGGGGTGGTCTGGCGAGACAGAGAGGCGGGGATAAGCAGAGGAAGGGAGAGGCTGCCGTGGGGAGGTGGGTGGATGAAAAGGTGGCTCGGTGCCCCTTTTTCCTTCTCTCCTCGAGCACGTGCTCGGGCAGGGAGGCCAGGGCAGGGGCAGGCGCATGGGGAGCTGGCAGGTGGGGTAGGGCAGGCCAGGGTCGGGGTGGTTCGGGCTGGGGCCCCTAGGGAAGAGAGAGAGAGCTAGGGAGAGAGAGGTGAGGCTCGGGTTGGGGGGGGTGGTAGCCTCGGGCTAGGGTTGGTGTTAGGGTTGGGGGTAGCTAGGTGGGGTTTGGATGGTCAGGTGGAGCCAGCTAGGTGGGGCTCGGCATGGAGACTAAGGGAGGGGGAGGCCGAGAGAGAGAGAGGTGGTGGACTTAGGGTACTTAGGGTTTGGTCTAGGTTTTAGCTTAGAGCTAGGTTTAGAGGGGATGGTAAAGAGAGGAGAGGTGAGGTAGGGTGGTGATAGCTAGGTGATTAGGGTGATGGGGTGGTGGCTTGGGGTTTATAGGAGTTTGCATGCTCCAACTAGATCAAGCAACACAAGAGAGGGGTGTGGTGATGATGGTCTTAAGCAAGCACAAACAAGATCAAGCTAAGAGGAGAGAGAGATGTGGTTTAAATTCACTCAAAATTCAAATAAGATCCAAAGAACAAGCAAAAGGTGGGGCTTGCATGGCCCATGCAAAACATTTATGGCCATGTTGATTATTGTGAAAACAACATTTTTACATGGCATTATTATCATGCATTCACAAAATTGGAATAAAGGCCAAACAAAAAGAATTATAGGGATGCCCCCTGTGGAGTAGATGGAGAGGACCATATTTGAAATAAAATGGGACATGCTAGGGTGTATGTTCCACTAGATAATTAGTAGTCCCAAAAATATTCCAACATGAGCACAATTCCATGATAGTCCATATGGAAGCTAGGAAAAAGGTCCCACTCACAAGGCATGCAAAGGGGGCCATGTGGCTCTCATATATCAATAATGTGAAAACAACATAATACTAAGATGAGAGCATGTGGTAAAAGAATTGGATCCATCCCAACCCACATGAGCTCGAGGTAAACCAATAAGTGCCAAGCTCATATTTAGTTGGATGGTGGAATTATAAGGTGGTGAAAGAAAGGTGGTGGAGTTAATAAGAGATATGCCACCAACTCAACTTGGGCATTAAACAATATATCAAGAGGCAAATACAATTAATAATGCATATGAGATAAGAACCAAATCAAAAAGGGTTTTATATGATGCTCAAATGCAAGGTGGCATGATGACATGAGTATGCTATAATGATGATGCAACAATTATATATTTGAAGTAGCCATTATATTACTAGACCAAGTAGCATTACAATTGTTAGACAATTGGGATGCTACACAGGGGGCCCACACCACCTGGTGGCGCGGCCTGGGGGACCCGCGCCTAGGGTGGTGTGGCCACCCTGTGGCCCCTCTCCGGCTCTCCTTCTGGCTCTGTGAGTCTTCCGAGAAAATAACAACTTTGGCTTTTATCCGGTCCAATTCCGAGAATATTCATTTTCTGACTTGCTGGAACCAAAAACAGCAGAAAACATGCAGCTGGCACTGTGGCTCTTGTTAATAGGTTAGTCCAAGAAATAATATGAAAAGTACTCCAAAGTGTGGACAAAACATAAGAAAGTAGATAAAACCAAGCATGGAACATCAAAAATTATAGATACATTTGCAATGTATCAAAATGCACTTTCTACATCCAATTGTTGTATTTAAAGTTATGATGTGCTGCATAAGCAATAAGGATGCAGATGGGCTCAAGGTGAGCCACGGGTGCATATGTCTCTCCATAATCAATGCCTTCAATTTGAGAGAACCCTTGTGCAACCAATCTTGCCTTGTTTCTCACAACAATTCCATGCTCATCTTGCTTGTTCTTGAATATCCACTTGGTGCCTATAACATTGCGGCAATCTTTTGGCTTTTCAACTAACTTCCATACTTTGTTTCTCTCAAAGTTGTTAAGCTCTTTGTGCATTGCTTCCAACCAATCCGAATCTTCAAGAGCTTCCCATACTTTCTTTGGTTCCACCATGGAAATGTGTGCTTGGTGTTCACCAAAACTCTTCAATTGAGCTCTAGTAGATATCCCTCTTCTTAGATCCCCTACCACATTGTATAGAGTGGGGTCTCTTAATTCCAAGATTCTATCCGTTCTAGCTTGGCGACGAGTTTCGATCTCCTTGTTGTTTATTATGGGGATCACTTCATCATTTTGGTCCTCGTCTTGACCATTAACTTGACCTTGATCATCATTGGAATCATTCTCTTTATTAAGAGGCAAAGATTAACCTTGGTCTTGATTAGGCACACTTCTAGACAGGCATTGGGCTGCTCTTATGGAAGTTTCTACAGATCTTCCTTGTGTAATAGACTTAGCAGTGCTGGACATTCTAGCAAATGGAGACTCAAGCTCCTCCTGGATATAGGTTACTCCCTGATCAACTTGTTGAGGGTCCATAGCTTGTCTTTGGCTTGGCTCATTGTCCTCCTCGATAGGAGCTTGTTGATGTTGTGAAGATGAGGGCTCCACTTGAGTAGAGCATAGTTCTTCTCGATCCGCCATAAGGGGTTCCTCAATGGGGAGGATGAATCCCGCACCCATTCTTCCTATGGAATCCTGAGGCATTTCATCATCTACATCACAAACATCAATGATGGCTCGTGTATTAACAAGCTCGTTGGGGAACCCCAAGAGGAAGGTATGATGAGCACAGCAGCAAGTTTCCCTCAGTTATGAAACCAAGGTTTAATCGAACCAGTAGGAGCAAGGAAACACCCCAAAGGTGTTGCTAGCTGAGCCTTGGCAGGGGGCACTACCGGTGCTAGTAGCAACGTGGAGACCTGCACAACACAACAACAGAACTTTGTTCCCAACTTGCGATGAGGTTGTCAATCTCACCGGTTTTGCTGAAAACAAAGGATTAAACGTATCGAATGGAAGGAAGTAAAAGTTTGCAGAAAGTAAACACAAAGCAGTAAACAGTTTGTAGATTGTATGTAAAGGAAAGGACCGGGATCCATAGTTCACTAGAGGTGGCTCTCCTTAAGATACATAACATGCTGGGTGAACAAATTACATCGGGGCAATTGACAAACATCGAGAAAGCAATACATGCATATACTAATCATCTTGACTCCTTTGGAACTTGATTGGGCATTACAACATTATACATAGACCCCCATCCAACTGCATCTATGACTAATAATCCACCTCCAGGTTATCATCCGAACCCCCTCCAGTATTAAGTTGCAAGCAACAGATTATTGCTTTACGAATTGCGTGTAATGTAAACAATACGATTGTTCTATGAACAAAGGATTATTGTTTTCTCCCTAGTAGCAACAACACATCTAGTACCTTAGAGATTTATGTCACTTCCCCAGATTACCAGAGGCATGAACCCACTACCGAGCATAAATACTAACTCTTGGAGTTGCTAGCATCTACTTGGCCAAGATAGCTACTAACAACGGAAAGCATGCAAAATCACAAATAATAAACACATGATAGAATCAATAATCAATCTGAAATAGCATCTCAATATCCATCGGATCCCCGCAAACACAACATGCAGAATTACAAATAGATGATCTTGATCATGAACGGAGCTCACAAGATCTAGACATGAAAGCACAAAGGAGGAGAACCAGCCATCTAGCTACTACATGGATCCGTAGTCCAAGGATGAACTACTCACGCTTCACACTGGAGGCTTGCATGGTGATGAAGAAGGCCTCCAGGGTGAATTCCCCTCTCCGGCAGGGTGCCGGGAAGAGCTTCAGATCCCTCCCGATCTAGGGATGGAGATGACGGCGGCTACAAACTTTTTCGTGGATTTTTGATCGGGTACTTAGGGTTTTCGTCCCGAGGGCATCTTATAGGCGGAAGGAGAGGCCAAGGGGGTGCTGGGGTCAGCCAGACTACCCACTGGCGCGGGCCAGGCCTGGCCGCCCGGCCAGGTGGTGTGGCCGTCCCCTAGCCCTTCTCTGTCTCGTATTCTGGCATCTGATGACTTCCGGAAAAATAGGCACTTTGGCTTTTGTCCCGTCCAATTCCGAGAATATTCATTTTCTAACTTTCCTGGAACCAAAAACAGCAGAAAACAGGCAGCTGGCACTGTGGCTCTTGTTAATAGGTTATTCCAAGAAATCATATGAAAAGTACTCCAAAGTGTGGACAAAACACAAGAAAGTGGATAAAACCAAGCATGGAACATCAAAAATTATAGATACATTTGCAATGTATCAATCAACACGCCCCCCTTGGGGACCATCATATTCTTCAAACACCACACTACAATATTCTATGACAATTCTAGAGAGCTTGTCATAGATTCTATAAGTATGGGATTCAAGACCATAACCAACAAAAATACCCTCTAATGCTTTGGAATCAAATTTGGACAAACGAATACCCTTAATGTGATAGAAACACTTACAACCGAACACACGGAAGTATGTCATGTTGGGCTTGTTACCAGTAAGAATTTCATATGGAGTATTGATCAATTCTTTGTGGAGGTAGAGACGGTTTGATGCATGGCATGCGGTGGAGATTGCTTCGGCCCAAATATTGTATGGAGATTTAAACTCCGCCAACATGGTCCTTGCCATATCAATAAGAGTTCGGTTCTTCCTCTCAGCTACACCATTTTGTTGAGGGGTATACGCAGCGGAATATTGGTGTTTTATTCCCTCATCACTACAAAATCCATTCAAGGCGTAGTTCTTGAACTCGGTGCCATTGTCACTTCTTATTGTTAACATAGGGACATTGTGTTGACGTTGAGCCATGTTGATGAAGTCAATGAAGTTCTCTTGGGTTCACTTTTCATCTTGAAGAAATATACCCATGTATACCTTGAGTAGTCATCAACAATCACCAAACAATATTTCTTCCCACCAAGACTTGCATGAGATGGAGGACCAAAGAGATCCACATGAAGGAGCTCTAAGATCCTCTTGGACTTCATATAGTTCTTTGGCTTGTGGGGAGAATCATGCATCTCTCCTTCAACACACGCCCTGCAAACACGATCTTTGGCAAAGCAAACATTTTCTTTTAGTCCAATAATATGACCATCCTTGTGGAGACTTTGCAAAGTTCTCATGTTGACATGGGCTAGACGGCGATGCCATAACCAACCCACATAGGCCTTTCCGAATAAGCACATCGCACGTGTAGTGGTTTTCCCCGAAAAGTCCACCACATACAAGTCATTTTCGATGTACCCAACGAAAGTGACCTTTAGAGACTTGCTCCACATGAGGATCACAATATCATTATCAGTAAAGACAACAAAGCCCATCTTTCCAAGAGCACGGACTAAAAGTAAATTATAGCCAAGGTTCTCAACAAGCATGACGTCCATGAGAGTAATGTCGTGGGCAACCACAACCTTGCCGAAACCCATTACCTTAGACTTTGACTTGCCGGCATATGTCACGGATATTTGATCAACATTTGGTCTCAACTCCTTGACACTATATGCGCTTTCGATCATATGACTTGTGCATCCACTATCAAGCACCCATTTTGATCCATCGGAAGCATAGGTGTACAAAAGATCAAACTAGTTTTTAGGTACCCATTTTTCAATGGGTCCTCTTTTGTTAGCAACAAGGGTCATGGGAACCCAAATAGACCAAGCAATATAACCATCAAATGGGCCAACATATTGTGCATACACATCACCATAATAATCACGCATTAAAACATAGTGAGGGTTAGCACTATCCGCAAAGTCATCATGAGACATAGTTTTGCCACTTGTGGTCTTACTACCCACATTGGCCTTGTATTTTTCTTGTGCGGGCTTGGCCTTCTTCTTCTTGTTGTTCTTATTCTTGGCTTTAGAGGCAAAGCCAATGCCCCCTTTTCTCGCCATTTGGCCTCTGCTTACTCAAGAGGTCACCAATTAACTTGTTTTCTTTGGTAAAGGTGGCCTTAGCTAGCTCCCCCTTCAGCCTAGCATTTTGTTCAAGTATATTTGTACAACTAGAAGGAATTAAAGTACTAGGTGAAAATATATTGGTCAATTGAGTTTGAAGCTTTTCACGAGACTTTGTGAGTAACAAGAGTTCACTCTCCAAGTCCTTGTGAGCCTTGTCAAGCAACCTAAAGTCCTCGGCAAGTTTTTCATAAACAAAACCAAACTCAATCTTGTCCTTTTTAGGCTTTTTATATTTAGCAATAGCATGGTCACGTTCCTTGATGAGTTTATTAATAATGAGGTCATTTGCTTCATCAAGCCCTTCAAGTTTAGTTTTAAGAGACATCCTAGTCTCTTGTTCTTCTTCTAGAGCATTATTTAGAGCTTCTACCTCAATCATGTGCTCTCTTCCTAATTTACATCTCTCATCAAGAAGCTCTTGTGTGTGTGAAAGTTGATTTAAGAGGTCCACAAAATGTTTCTTGTGTTCCCCTTGCAAGTTAGTCATAAACACATCAGAAGCAACTAATTCCTTTTTACCTCAAAAGATATCTCATCATCAAATTCATCATCAACTAAGGAGGTGGGGTGTGGCGATGATAATACCTCCGTTCATCTTGCCATGAGGCAAGTGACGTTCTTGTTGGCGATATTCTCATTTGGAGAGTCGAAGAGTGAGAAGGTAGGTGTAGAAGTAGTGGCAAGAGTAGCCACACCACTTGATGTTTCCTCTTCTTCATCTTCATCATCATCATTGTCGGAGGAGAATTCTTCAAGTGTTATCAAGACAATTTCACCCGACTTCTTGTTGGTGGGATTCCTTTTGATGAAAGGTTTCTTGAAAGGAGCTTTGGAGGTTTTCTTCAACACTAGTTTACCCCCATGATCTTCTCTTTTCTCATAGGGACAACCGGCAACAAAGTGGTAGCGGTCACCACAGTTGAAGCAAGTTCTCAGTTTAGACCCATTGTCTCTTCTCCCATTGGGGTTGCTTCTTTGTTGCATTTCCATCTTGGCCTTGGCGGGGTCTTTCCAAAAGTTTCTTGCATAGAAGGCCATGTATTCACCATGAGCAACCTTGACATCTTTGGGGTGGCTCATTGAGAGTGCATCATCACTCCCTTCTTCTTTATCATACTCCGCAACCTTGGCCTTCAAGGAAGATTGACCCCACTACTCATTCCAATAGCACGAGCACAAGCGTCTTTGGCATTCTTGGAAGAAACCTTGAAAGCGGACATCTCTTGTATAACTTCATTGGAGGTCATGAGATGGTAGTTGTGTCTTCCTTGGAGACTCTTCAAGTCAGTGGGCTCGAAGGGCATGAGTGCACTCACATACTTCCTCTTGATCCAAGCATCATCAATGTGAGAGGCACCAACATTCCTGAAGGTGCTGGCTGTGGATTTGAGTCTTTGATACATGTCTTCATGATCCTCACCATCCTTCATAAAGAAACCTTCAGCCTCATTTCTTAAGGCATCATACCTATTTCTTCTCATGCTCACATTGCCAACAAACAAGTCAATGAGAGCATCCCAAGCTTCCTTGGCGGTGTTGTAGTGCTCAATGTGGGGGAAATCCTTTGGCCCCACTCCAAGTTGGATCGTGTACAAGGCTATCGCATTGAGTTGGCTATTGACCACTTCTCTTCCAGTCAAGTTGGTTGGATCCTCAATTTTGAGTCCTTCTTCAATATTGTTCCACAAATCAATGCAAGAGCTGCGCACATGAGATTTCATGAAAACTTGCCATTGAGCAAAAGTATGTGGAGCTAACTTAGGTGGGTCACCTCTATTGTTTATATTCGGATGAGGGATTGGAGGGTCGGGAGAGTACCATTCGGGAACTACATGGTGCTCTTCCTTCCCATCACCCTTTTTGGTGGTAGAGTTAGTGGAATTATGTTCATCCCCCACCACTTCACCTATTGGCTTAGCCGGAGCATTTTCCTTAGGGTTAGGTGGTGATTCCTCTTGAGAGGGAGGTGGTGAGGCTGACTTTTCCATAACAAGTCGCTCAACAAGTTGACACAACTATTGGATTTCGTTGCCCAAGGTAGAGCTCAAGCTTGTTTACAAATTCTTGAAATCTACCATGGTCACCGAGTTGCTAGCCTCACCCTCTCCCTCTTCTCCTTGGTTGCCCATGGTCTCTTAGGCGGTTAAGCCCGAATAAAGAGTTGAGGCTCTGATACCAATTGAAAGGATCGTATGGGCACCTAGAGGGGGGGTGAATAGGTGCTACTTCAAATTTTACTCTTTTTTCAAGTTAGGGTTTGACACAAAAGGTAAATTCTCTAGATTATGCAACTATGGTGAATTTACCTATATGTCAATCTAGCACTACCACTAAGCAAGACCAAGATAAGTAAAGTGCGGTAAAGGATAGAAGTAACCAAAGTGGAGCACGCGGAGACACAAGGGTTTGTTTCCTGTAGTTCCTTCCTTTTGAGGGGAAGTACATCTACGTTTGTAGAGGGGGTGGTTTCAAACCACCAATGCCACGAGAGGCCTCCCTTGTTCTTCGATGAACCTCTCCCCAACGGGTTCGATCCACCTCTTCCACTATATCGGAAACCTTCGAGGTGGAAGCCGACACCTTTACAACAATTTCAGGGCACACATCCATAACTTAATTGGAGGCTCCCGAATACAAGCAAGCTGTCAAACAATCAAAGACAAGCTTGTAAGAACCAAATCACAAGCTAGGGTTTCCAATGAAACACTAGAGCAAGGCGCCCTCAAGTGAATGAGGGGGAAATGAAGATCTCTCTTCGTGAAGATATAGATCAAGGCCTCCTCCTTCGATTCTCCAAAGATCAATGACTTTGGATGGTTGAGTGGAGAGATCTTGAGGATTTGGTGGCTCAAATGGTGTTGATGTTCTTCAGGTGGACGAGCAGCTCCCAAGGTAGAAGAAGGGGCCTTTATATCGGGCCCCTGGAATCAGAGCTGTTGGGAGCCACTTATCCCGGACAGTCCGGCAAACACTAGCCGGCAGTTCGGCCTAGCCGGACACTCCGGTCTGGCAAAGTTTCTGGCCAGAGTCCGGCTAGAGTCCGGGTGGTGTCCGATGTGGAAGACAGAATGTCCGAGCTGGTCGATGAATCCTTAGGGCTGGACATTCCGACAGACACCAGCCGGATAGTCCGGCTGGGCCTGACACTCCAGCGCACATCAGCCGGACAGTCCGGCAGTGACTTTGTCTCTGCCCACATATTATCCTGGTGAGTCCATTTTCCTTAGGTACATATTACACAAATGTAGCTGATATCTCCTGGAACATTTAGCAACAGATTAAACCTATCCAAGTGTTGTCAACAAACATCAAAACAATAGGAAGGGCATAAATTCCCTTTCAGTTGTCTTAACAAGGCAAAACTTGGCATCAGTTTGCTACACCAATTTAAATGGTGCCAATATAAGACTAGAAAATCCCGCATATAGTTTGGATGGTGGAATTATAAGGGGGTGACAAGAAAGGTGGTGGAGTCAAGAAAAGATATGCCCCCAACTCAACTTGGACCTGAAGCAATATATCAAGAACCAACTATAATGTATCAAGAGGCAACTACAATTAATAAGAATACAAATGCATGAGAGAAGAGCCAAAAAGAGGGGTTTTATATGATGCTCAAATGCAAGGTGGCATGGTGACATGAGCATGATATAATGATGATGCAATAAATGACATGTAGGAAGTAGCAATATAGACTAGGCAAGTAGCATTGCAACTGTTAGACAATTGGGATGCTACAACTCTCCCCCACTAAACAAGAATCTCGCCTCGAGATTCCTAGGAAAAAGAACAAGACACGATGAGAGGCGGGTGCTCGAAACGAAGGTGAACCTCATGTCCCCAGGTGATGAACAATGAAACGGTGTGATCATTACACCTTGCAAAACTTGCTAGACTTGTTGTGAGTCTTGCGTTTTGCTTCTTTAAAACAAGGGACATGAAGAACCTAGAAGGTTGTTTTGAGACGAGAAAGATAGGATGAACATAGCTCCGGTACTCTCTAGAAACACGATAAAAGAATAGAACCACTTGTTGAAAGAATCTTGAAATACGATGAATCAAGAAGAGAAAGAAAAACACATCGTCAGGATGAAATATCAACAGATGCATGTGAAGATGATTCTTTGTTTCACCGGAAGTAAGAACGACTTTGGAGAAGTTATCAACCACTATGAAAATAGACTTGTTTCTTCCCTCGGATTTAAGAAATGAAGTTCGGAAAACAATATTGCCTTCAAACAATAGAATCCCTTGATATCAACAGAAGGATTTGGGTTAGGAGTTCTCGGATTAGGTTCTTCTTGCGCCGGTAAGAACCAAAGGATCTCGCAATTGAGGTGCGCAGATATATCTTCAAGAGAAGGAGGTGATGCTAGTTTATGGTGGAATCTTGAGAAGAAGTTGAATATTGAATATCTAGAGTTGTTGCAGGGATGCCCATTTCTTTCCTTAACCATGAGGTAGATTTTGAGATTGATGGCATCGACCATAATTGGCTTTACCAAAAGTGAAGAATTGACAAAATGGAAGTCAAAGATATCTTCCACCCATCTTGTTTAACGATGTCGAGCACCAGTAGAAAGAAGAGGATGGAGAAGATTTTGCATTTGTTTCCCCCAGATTGTTGAAGATTTTGCTCCATCTTGAAATAGACGAGATCACCAACAAGAGATTATTGATTACGTTCTTGAGCGAACACTCCGAAAAACAAGGACGAAAGTAAAAGTCTCAAGAGATAAAGACCATTTGTAACTTCTATAGAGTGAGCGAAATCGCATTAATCCACCAATTCAATGTACAAGATTGAATGATAAGAGTAGTGGTATGGGAGATACTCCATCCCGCACCCAAAGCATTAATCCATACATGAATAAGAAAATCATGCAACCTAACTCTCGAATTTCAGGCTGAAGATCTTGATAAGCTGGATTCATGAAGCTTCACAAGAAAACAAGGATTTGATACAACACTTCGTCGGATCTAAAGTAGATAAAGATGATGATGTTTTCGTCGTGTTGGAAGTCCCAATCCATCGGAAAAGATACTAATGAAGATCACGTAGACAGATAGAAGATTCAATAGATAGAATAAGGATAGCATGAAACTTGAATAGAAGAATTGCAAAGGATTTGAAAATCTTTGTGGCATCTGGTGGATTGGGGATAGAAGATAAAATGAGAGGGTTTCAAAAGGTTCTTGATGAGCGAAACAACAAAAGAATTTCTTGTCCTTATTAAGAAGATCCAAGAGAGATTTAGCAGTCTTGAGGAAACTTCAGCGGAACAATGATGATAACTTGCCAAACAAGGAAAAGCTCTGGATTTGGTTGAAATCTCATGATGGGTGAGATTTAACAATTGATTAGATGATTCCAGAATGGTAGCAATGTATTTAGCGAAAGGACGTGGCGGAAATAGGCGACTTCAAAAAGTCAAAACTCATACTTTGAGAACTTTGCACGCAAGCAGCGTTCACGAAGCTTGAGAGGATGAGACACAGATTATCTTCCATGTTCTCCCATTGATATAGAATAGGAAAGCATATCATCAAGATATACCACCAAGAATTATCAAGATGTTCCAAGAATACGAAGTTCATGAGGTGAGAGAAACAAATGAATACTCGAACACCTTCTAAGCTCAACGCTCTTTGAAAATCAATGTTACGAGAAACGAATTTGTGTTGGAAATTGATGCATTGGAAGAATAGATTATACGGTCCTTCGGATAAGAAAAGAGATATTGACTTGTTCACCTTGTTGATCGGATCACCGGTAAAAAAAAAGAGATCATGGATAAGGAAGCGATGATAACTCATACATTTAAGCAAAGTTATCCGAGATGAAAGGGTGGGATTTGATGTCTACGCACTTCTATTCTTGTAGACAGTTATTGGGCCTCCAAGTGCAGAGGTTTGTAGAACAGCAGCAAGTTTTCCCTTAAGTGGATCACCCAAGGTTTATCGAACTCAGGGAGGAAGTGGTCAAAGATATCCCCTCTCAAGCAACCCTGCAATCAAGATACAAGAAGACTCTTGTGTCCCCAACACACCCAATACACTTGTCAGGTGTATAGGTGCACTAGTTCGGCGAAGAGATAGTGAAATACAAGTGGTATAGATAATTATAAGTGGTAACGGTGATAGAAAATAGCTTGATGGCGTGGAAAAGACTAAAATAGAACTTAAATAAAGATGGAAGCAAGCAAACATGTAACAGATCTAATAGCAAACGGTGTTTCAGTGCTTAGAAACAAGGCCTAGGGATCATACTTTCACTAGTGAACACTCTCATATAAATATATTCTGTTCATGATACTACTCTTAACTACTCTCCGGTTGAACACTCTAATCGATGGTAGGGCTATAACAGCACACCTCAAAATTCGTTTTCCCCAACTAGGTAACCCCACACTGTCACCTTGACCTCTAGATGGTTCCAACAAACACCACAATTTCATAGAGACATCCAACTCCTAACTCATAACAAGTATTTGAAATCTCTAGCCTAAGTGCCACCATGGTGTGCACACTGTCAACTTCACACACATGGGGAGAGAGAGATCTATTAAAGCACTTCAGTAGCAAGGTAGATCTATAGATTACAAGCTCATGATCTCAATATGATCATGCATAGAGAGAGAGATGAACACATAGCTATCGGTAGAACCCTTATCCTCGAGAGAGAACTACTCCCTCCTTATCATGGGAATCAGCAATGGTGATGGAGATGGTGGTGGAGATCGATGGAGATGGCTCCGGAGGCACTTCCCCGTCCCGACAGGGTGCCGGAACAAAGACTTTCTGTCCCCCGAATCTCCCCTTCGGTGGTGGTGGCGCTGTGGAACTTTTCGTGGATTTCTGATTGATGATTTAGGGTTTCTGTATCGGGAGGAATATATAGGCGAAGAGGCAAGGTCGATGGCCAGCCAGGGGGGCACACCATGCCCTGGCGCGGCCTGGGGGTACCCGCGCCTGGGGGTGTGGTTAGGCCCTAGCCCTCCTCTGTCTCGTATTCTGGCTCCGTGAGTCTTCCGGTAAAATAATAACTTTGGCTTTTGTCCCGTCCAATTCCGAGAATATTCATTTTCTGACTTCCTGGAACCAAAAATAGTAGAAAACAGGCAACTGGCATTGTGGCATCTTGTTAATAGGTTAGTCCAAGAAATCATATGAAAAGTACTCCAAAGTGTGGACAAAACACAAGAAAGTAGATAAAACCAAGCATGGAACATCAAAAATTATAGATACATTTGCAATGTATCAACATCCCCAAGCTTAACTCCTGCTCGTCCTCGAGTAGGTAAGTGATAAAAAGAAAGAATAATTTTTGAGGTGACATGCACCATCATAAACTTGATCAAAGTATTTGTAAAACATTGATAGCTGGGATCATAGTACTTCAATCATAACATGAAAGACAAAGTTCTAGCAATAAGACAAAGAAACTATGTTGCAACATGAAAAGGCACAAACAAAAGATTAATGAATAACAATGCTTTGTAAGACGTTTGTTTGTTTCACATAAAGAAAACATAGCATAGTAGCATTCAGCTTGTCCCTCATAGAGTAGCAAACATAAATGCATAGGACACCTTCAAAGTTCATAAGAGTGACTAGATAGAAATAGTTTAAAACAAGCAATATCAAAGTTATGCATCAATCAACAAGTCTTGGGACAATGCACATAGAACTAAGAATGGACACTATGCTCTCAAAGTAGGTGCATAAAGGTAGAAGGTGGAGACTCAATATAATGGTGGAAGAAAAGCCTTCATAGAAGGAAGCAGAGATTCAAGTTTCATAAAGAGCTTCCAAAAATTATGGTACTTAATAGCTTTCAGCTCTCATTGCCCCTATCATAAGCATCTTGAAGTGATTAAGGTTAAAGTGAACAAACTATGGTGTACATGCTTGACGAAGTATAAGTTAGAAATCTCATGTCCCTTGAATACGAGGGCCGCTCCTCATGCTACTCAAGTTTAGTCACCGGTAAGTTCTTGTCATCGTAAGTACATGTGTATCATAGAGAACCGCCAACGGGGTACCCCTTGCCCGATGATACGGAAGAATCCCCATATCAAAATGACAAGGCAAGCAGACAACGAGCATCTCAGCAATCTTCTTATTTACCATGGGAATATGGTGCTTTTTTCTCTCTTTCCTCTTTTCGTATATCTCTTTTTTTCTCTTTTTTTTCTCAATTTAGGACTCTTTTTTTATAAGAAGAATGCTTCATGGACAACTCATTATGGTTACGCTGCAGGTTTCCACCATGTCAGCATGGATTAGACCAGCGGCCCAGGCGTTTCTCTAACACATATACATAACTGCATGGACTTACAAGCTCCCCTTTCATTTCACACCGACGACATCCATAGACAAAAGAGCATGATATCAACTAGGTATAAAGTACCAGTGAAATGTTGAAAGCGTTCCCCATGACAACATGGTTCTGCTAATCCCCAACAAATAATTGCAAGCATATACAACATAGACGACACAATGGTTCAAGTTTATTAAGGTAAGAAAAGTAAAGTGTGCCATCAAGTTTGTGAGAGCTTTAATCACTAGTTTTCTCATAACAAGTTTAATTCAGAAGGTAAACAAAAGCATGAATATACTTGGAATAGCATATGCTAGTAGGTAGGTATGGTGGACTCTTTGGAATAACTTGGTTTAGGGAGTTGGATGCATGAGTGGAACTCATACTTGGTTGTGGAGGCTAGCAAAAGTTTGGGAGCGACAAACTAAGAGAGCAATACTGGCCATAATCATGCAGAGCGACAAAACATCATTGATCAAAGTATAAACTGATACTACAAGTTGAAAACTAAAGGATCATAAAGGCTATGGTGACTTTGGATATTCATAACATGGTGTGAGCATGCGCCAAGTCAACCCAAATAAAGCATCAAAGGAGAATACCACTATACTATGCTTTAATATGCTAAAACAACGCATGATTCATCCAAGGCACATTAAGCAATCTAAATTGTTTATGACAAGTCATGCTATAGCAAAGAATACTAAGCATAAAGCCAAAAGAATATCAAGCATGGCATGACAAAGCATAGGCCACAGTCAAAAACAAGCTCTCTTTAACACTTAAGCATGAACTTTCCTACTCTTTTCCAAACCAAACCAAACTATTTGAAAACCAATGTATGAAAGAGGGGGTCCAACCAATTTATTCAGCAAAATAAGCAAACCAAGTAAACTAAAAACCAAAACGAAAGCGAAAAATAAGACGCTCCAAGAACAACACAACTATGCATGAAACAATAAAAATGAAGCGTTTGGAAGAAACCTGTGATTTTTATTGATGAAGAGGGGGATGCCTTGGGCATCCCCAAGCTTTGACGCTTGTACTTCTTGGATATTTTTGGGGTGACACGCGTGGCATCCCCAGGCTTGAGCTTTAGTTCATTCTTCATCTCATTACTCATTCCTTCCATACACCTGAAATTTTTCCTTCATACAAAACTTCACACAATCTTTATTAGCAACATTAGTGCACTCAAGATAATAAGTCTTTAGGTTCAGTTCTAACACCAATAAAATTCCACTAAAACACAAGCTAATGTAGCACTTCCCTCAAAAAATCTCAATTCCCCAAAAGAACTCAAAAAGGAACCAACAAGAAGCAAATGCAGAAATCTGTCAAAACAGACCAGCAGGTAAAGACGATTTTTTTTTAAGACCTTCTGTTGCTCAAATCGAGAAGTGTTGAACTAACGAAAGTTAAATAACAACATGGGGCATAAGTGCAAAAATTCAAGCCTCAAAAGGACGTACAGATATTTTACACGAATTTTTACGGTGAAGCACAGAAATCTGTTTCGGGACAACAACTTTTCCAATCAATACTTCTCTCTCATTAGAGGTTACTCTTGGCACAAAAAGCAAATAAAAAGGATAAAGAGCAGTTATTACTGAAGTAATAACTTCCAAGACTCATCTAAAACTTTTGGGTTATCTCCCAATAAGTACTTTTCTTTAACGCCTTTAAGTTAGGCATGATAGTTTGAGAAGATGCTCACATAAGAAATATGAATTGAAGTAAAAGAGAGCATCAAGAAGCAAATTCAAAACACATTTAAGTCTAACCCACTTCCTATGCAAAATAATCTTGTAAAGAAACAAGTCATGAAAGCACAAAGCAACAAGCATAGGATAGCAAAACAAGTGCAACTTCAAAAATTTCCACATAAAGAGGGGAAACTTAATAATGTTGAGATACATAAAACCATGTTTCCCTCTCTCATAATAACTTTCAGTAGCATCATGAATAAAATTAACAATATAACTATCACATAAAACATTCTTATAATGAGCCACATGCATAAAAGAATTAATACTCTCCAGATAAACAAAGTCATTCTTATTAATTGTAGTGGGAGCAAATTCAATAAAATAGCTATCATTATTATTCTCATCACCATAATCATCAAATATAGGAGGCATATTGTAATTGTAACTACCTCGGTGAATTACGCTCTTAGTTACAAGCCTGGATGAGCGGAAATGGTTAAAATAGTACGGTGGGGCCAAATGCCACTCACAGGTAGACCTTTCGGCCGTCCTAACCATTTCCAAAACATCGGGACAAGAACGAGCGGCGTAATTCGGCAGGCGAAGGGATCAACTACATACATAAATGAGAATGTATGCAAGCCACCATACAACAGTCCTCAGAGCCATTCCATCTAAAAGAAATAGAAATATTGCAACGCCATACGGCAAGATCCAAATATCCTAGATAGATATAATAGTTTAGGATATCTCCTCATACATCAAACATCAGAGTATCAGGCGGAAGCGGAAAACAAGATCCGAGTACGGATAAGAAGCAAATCGGCATAAGATGCCCCATAAATAAACACATCCCGCCCACAGATCTCACGGATCCCCATTCCCGGAATCTCTACACCGAGTGATCGTTGCCAACATCGTCCGTCTCCTCCACCCAGTACCCATCTTGCGAGTTTACCTGTTCATCTGAATCAAACAATTTATCGTGTGAGACCCTAGGGGTACTCAGCAAGTCTTTATGCCTCTAAAGGGGACACAACCTGGGGTGACGCAATTGCAGCAAAAGATAATACCTAACAATTCTATAGATACTCGCTAACCATCCGCCTAACCAAAGATAGACGGATGTCCGTGAATTAGTAGCAACAGTTATAACGGTAATATCAACAGATCCATCCTCCTCCTCGCTTACCAACGAGGAAGCGGACGAACAACCCCCCATCCGTTGGCAGTTTTATTATCCATTCCATGAGTGTTGCACTATTTACTAGTCAGGTGCTTAGTCAAATTAAAAGCGGTACTTTAGTTATACTTGTCTATGATCGAGAAACTGTGCTCCAAGTCGTCCATAACCGCAGACACGGCTTTCAGAAAGATTTACCCTGCAGGGGTGCACAAATAGCAACACACACTCGATCAACCTCGGAAAAACCAAATCATAACCCAACGAGGCATTCATGACAAAGCGATCACAGGATTCAGAAATATTTCAGGGGGCCACCCCACTAAGCTACCCGCAACGAAGTTGGCCGGCTCCGAAACAGACCCAGGGTTTGTGTGGACGGCTGTAAACGACTGGGAACCCGAAAGTGTGACTGGGCTTGTCGATACAGCGAAAACGTGTCACGATCCTAAACAGTATAGGTGCTCCACGCACAATCGTAAATAAAGCAGTAAAGCATGGCATAAGTATAGGATAGTAATAAAGCCCCAAACTACTTTGTGGCCCCAAGAAATAAGAATGAATCAAGCTCTGGCTCAGGGGGGTTCATAAGCCTTCCGGATGTGGATAGCGCGAATATTCAAGGAACAGGAATCAAGTACTCGGGGTCCTACGGGACACAAGTGAGCATGAAAAACCAAATAGCAGATATTGCTCACCGGTGCCGCTTTCATTAGTTATCCCATTACTACTCAGGTTAAGTTGTTTAGGTACCTCGTTATCCATCAGACACTCACATACCCTACACATGCTGTTCTACGACCCGCATGGCTCAAACAACTCCTGTAGTAACGGCTCATGGGATGGAGGAACAAGCTTCGGTGGGGTTGAAAAGTAAAGGCTATGCAATATTTGGGATTTAGTTTAATGCAATCGCGACTCAATGATGCAAGAATAAGATAGAGGCAATAGGTACTATATGTATGCAAGCATGTGGTAGTGCTTGCCTGGCAGCTCAGTTGAAGCGAGGGACGGATCTGGGTAGTGCTCCTGGGTTTCTTGATATATCCCCTGCTCAGCGTCTATTCGAAGAAAAACCAAACAAACAAGGGCCAACATAAATAAAGTGCACAAGCATATGAATAAAATGCGACAAGCAAACAGTCATGCCATGATGAATGATGCACAATTTGCATGGCAATAAAGTAGCATGGCATGGGTGAGGTGTGGAATACAAGAATAAAGCATTTTATGGAGTTTTAGTCTCATTTTATACTCAAATAAGTTGCTGTATACTTTATATTTATATGATGCATGCTGCAAAACAGAACATGGAATGCATAAACAGAAAGGTCTCGTCGAGCTGATCATTTTAGACATATCATATGTCAAATTCGGAGTTATAAAACAAAAGTTATTAATTAATTAAGAAAAAGGGGCATTTTATTGTAATTTTGATCAACTCGAAAATTAAAGTGTTCAAATAATATTTTGAATGGCATATTTGAAATCCTCACATTTTCCTGATCTCAAAACATATATTATATGTTTAATTTGGAATTATAATTCAAAAGTTATTTAAAACAGATTTGAATTTGTATTTAAACATTTTCTAGAATCATTTTTTTTAAACAGATAAACAGGCAGATTTTTATACCCAGCCAGAGCTAGCCCCAGTCGCTGACGGTGGGGCCGATGCTGACTAAGCGGAAAACGGCGCACAGGACTTTTCTCACCGCGAGCTACTCTAGCCGCAGCAACTGACCAGCAGGCCCGACGCGCGAGCGGACCCACGCGCCAGTGGTTGGACGCATCGGTGACACGCGGCGGACCCAGGGACTGCGGGTTGAGAACCGCAAAGTAGCGGTGCCTTTTTGTAAAACCGCACAGAGGCAGACAGGTGGGGTCGGCAGGAGCGCGGGTTGAGGAAACAAAACGGAAGGGGGTTTTCTGAGAAAAAGCCACGCGGTACTGTTTTTCTTCCTGGGTTGTCTGACGAAACTGAAGACGCGGAACTAGGCGCGGCGGGGCTCGATCTGGCGACCTCGCGCGCGCGCGGCGGCGGCTACCACTGCGGTGGCTTGGTTTGATGCTAGGAAACGACAGCGCGGCCAGATGAAGGCTTACTGCGGTGCAACAGCGGAAACGCGAACGGCGAGCAGCGCGCCCAGAGAGCGTTCGGCGAAAGGATCTACGTGTCCAGGAAGCACGAGGCCGAGAGAGGTTGTCCGGGGGAACCAGGGGCTCACCGGGAGTGCGTCGGTGGGGTTGGTGCGACCGGGGAAGCAGCGGATCGGCGGCGTTGCTGGCGCACCCAGGGTTAGGGTTTCGGGTCGGAGTCGTGGACGTGCAGGGATCCTGGGCCTCCTCCTCCTCGTCTGCGGGCACAGGGGCGTTGCAGAGGCCGCCCCGGTCTTCCTCGACACCCAGAGCACCACGCCCGCCGCCTGTTTCAAGGAGGTGGTGGTTGACACCGACGGTGGACACCGGGATGGAGAGGAGGTAGCAGGGGGAGGGAAGGGGAGGTGCAGGGGCCAGGGGAGATCTGGGCGAATCCAGGCAGAGAAGAGGGAGCAGATAGGAACAAGAGGGGAGAAGGGGATGCCGTGGGGAGGCTCGGGGTGGAAAAGGTGGCTTCGGCCACTTTTTCTTCTCCTCCTCCTCACGTGCTCGACGCTGGCTTGGTTTGAGCAGGGTAGGGGCAGGTAGGGTGGAGCCAAGGCGAGGCCAAGGTGGCTGGCTCGGGTGTGGGGTCGGCCTGGCAGGGAGAGAGAGGGAGAGGGGGTGTGGCATGGAGCTAGGGTTGGAGGGATGGGGTGGCTCAGGTTAGGGCTGGTTAGATGGGGTAAGGCTTCAGCCTGGGGTAGGTTAGGGCTGGCAGGGAGAGAGAGAGGTGGGGTTAGGGTTAGCTAGAGAGGGTGGCTCGGGTTAGCTAGGTAGGGCTCGGGTTAGGGTTTTGGAGAGAGGGGGGCTTAGGGTTAGGGTTCTTGCATGCATCAAGCTAGATCAAACAAATAGGAGAGGTAGAGAGGGATAGAGGTGATTCACTCAAAAATCAAATAAAAACAAAAGAGGACAAAAGATGGAGATGGTTGCATGACCCATGGAAATATTTAATGCCATGTGTTAATATTGTGAAAACAAAATAAAATCTCATGGCCTTTATTTATGTGCATCCTCAAAAGATGGAGTAAGGACCAAGCTAAGGATTGAAGGAATGTTCCATGTGGAGTGAATGGAGATGACCATATTTGAAAATATTTTGGACATGCTAGTGTGTAAATTCCACTATGTGCATATTATTCTCAAAATATTCCAACATGATCAACCTTCCCATATCATTCCATATGGAAGCAGGTAGAATGGAAAAGAGTCCATTCCAAACAACATGAGCTAGAGATAAACCCAAATAAAATGCAATGCTCACATATGGTGGAATGGTGGAATGATGGGGTGGTGACAAGAAAGGTGGTGGAGTGGAATAAAAGATATGCCCCCAACTCAACTTGGGCATTTAAACAATATATCAATAACCAAATACAATATCAAGAGGCAAATACAATTTACAATGCATATGAGAGAAGAACCAAACAAAAAGGGTTTTATATGATGCTCAAATGCAAGGTGGCATGATGACATGAGCATGATATAATTATGATGCAACAATTATATATAGGAAGTAACCATTATATAGACTAGGCTAGTAGCATTGCAATTGTTAGACAATTGGGATGCTACAGTAATCATAATTAATTTTCTCCTCAATAGTAGGTGGACTGAAAATATCATATTCATCATTGTAATCATCATATATTGGAGGTTTGGTATCATCATAAGCAATAGAATAACTATCTTCCAAAGCTAGGGAACTAAAAAGATCATTTTCATAAAAACTAGCTTCCCCAAGCTTAGACTTTTCCATAGCATTTGCAATGATGGTGTCCAAAGAATTCATACTAACAACATTGCTATTAGCATGCAAATAAAGTTCCATAGGTTTTTTAATTTTCCCTTCAAACACTTCATGTCCTAACTCAAGATAAATACTATAAAGCTCTCTAATTTTGTTGTTGTTTTCCATTAAGCCTAATTAGTGAAAACAAGAAACAAAAAGACAAAATTGCAGGATCTAAAGGAAATAACTTCGAGCACTCACACCGGAGGATGTGAGTACCTTTTACCTTACCTTCCCAGCAACGACGCCAGAAAATAGGCGTTTGCCGTGGGAGGTTCTGTTGGGTCCGCAGCATAGAAACAAAAAATTTCCTACGATGAGAACTATACGCCAAGATCTATCTACTAGATATAGAGCAACAGGTGGACATACATCCATGGAGAACTTACCCTTGAAGACAACGAGTTTTGTTAACGAGTAGGAACTCATGGTTGATGTAGTCGTATGCTTGCCGATCTCAAGATCGTGTGGAAGTCCGAGCGCCGCAAATCAGCAGCGCATCCATCCTCGCACACACGTCCAAGCTACCGGAAAACCTCCACCTCCTCGCTCCAGCGAACAGCGGAAGCAGCAACTCCTTCCAGACGCAAGGCCACCGGGAACATGTATCTCGCTAATTCGAGACCATGGGGGAATATCTAGAGGGGGGGAGAGATCCTTCACGAGGAGGTGTGTTTTGTGAGGGAGGAGAGGGGGCCTTTTATAGGAGAGGGGGGACTCCTCCCCTACCATGGCCGGCAGCCAAGGAGGGACCCCCTCCTCTTCCTCATTCATGTGGTGGAAGCTCCACTCACATCAATTCAAGATCCACCCAAAGTTCCACTCACATGCATTAAATTTCCACCAAATTTAATGCCACTCTCAATTAATAAAACTCTTTTATTTATTTTATTCATAATTTTGTTAATTACTTTAATTAACAAACATTCACATAAAACCCCTTGCAACATTTCAATATCACATGTAGAACCACTTCTGCAATTTCACCCGAAACAATTCCGGTTTCTATCGAAACAATTCCTGTTTCTATCGAAACATTTCCTGCACTTTGCAAACCTTTTGTCTGGAACATATGTGCTCCTAAATGGTGTCCGGCAACCCTTAAGTTTGTCACCCTATAGTTCGCGAATAATGCAGACATGATTGAGACTCCTCTCAGATCAATAATCAGAAGCGGGACCCGGAGATCCATACTGACTCCTGCACATTCAACGATGACTTCTGTGATCGTGAGAACCTTTAACGCTAGCAATTTAACCCCTTTGTCTCATGATATAATACATGTCCAAGATTTGATCATCGGTATCCAAATACCTAGTTTGATCTCGTTACCGACATGCACTCTTTTCTCGTTCCTGTGATATAACATTCTAGTGATCACATCACTTGCTTGCAAGCTATCTTAATGTGATATCACCAAGAGGGCCCAGAGTATATCTATCCGTCATCGGGATTGACAAATTCCACTCTTGATCCATGAGACTCAACATGACACCTTCATAGCACTGAACCCACCTTTATAGTCACCCTGTTACGGTGTGACGTTTGATGTTATCAAGATACTTTTCTGGTGTTAGCAATTATCATGATCTCATGGTCTAAGGACTAAGACTACTTGATCACCTCATCAAAGCGGAGATTCCAACTTCGGGATGCTTGCTTCAGTCCATAGATGGATCGCTGAAGCTTGCATACCTTATCAGCATCCTTAGGATCGACAAAACCCTTAGGTTGTATCATATACAACTCTTCTTCAATATTACCATTAGGAACGTAGTTTTGACATCCATCTGCCATATTTCATAATCGAAATATGCAGCAATTGCTAACATAATCCTAACCAACTTAAGCATCGCTACGGGAGAGAATGTCTCATCGTAGTCAACTCCTTGAATTTGTCGAAACCCCTTTGCGACAAGTCGAGCCTTATAGATGGTCACATTACCATCAGCATCGGTTTTTCTTTTGAAAATCCATTTATTCTCAACGGCCTTTCGATCGTGAGGTAAGTCTACCAAAGACCAAACCTGGTTTTCGTACATGGATTCCATCTCGGATTTCATGGCTTCTAGCCATTTGTTGGAATCAGGGCTCATCATCGCTTCTTCATACGTCGCAGGGTCATCTATTTCATCAATCATGAAATTCATAACAGGGTTGATGTACAGTTCAGGAGCTGCACGTGTCCTGCTTGACCTGCGAGGTTTGGTAGTGTCCTCTTTTGGAGTTTCATGATCAATATCATTAGCTCTCTCCTCATTAGGTGAAGTCAACTCTGAAACAACTTCTGGTGCTGCGCTACTCGCCATTTCATGAAGAGAAGGTTCAATAACCTCTTCGAGTTCTACCTTCCGACTACTCACACCTTTCGTGAGAAACTCCTTCTCAAGAAAGGATCCATTCTTGGCAACAAAAACCTTGCCCTCGGATCTGTGATAGAAGGTATACCTAATCGTTTCCTTAGGGTATCGTATGAAGACGCATTTTTCCGCTTTGGGTTCGAGTTTATCCGGTTGAAGTTTCTTCACATAAACATCGCATCCCCAAACTTTAAGAAATGACAGCTTAGGTTTGTTTCCAAACTATAATTCATACGGTGTCTTTTCAACGGATTTAGATGGTGCCCTATTTAAAGTGAATGCAGTGATTTCCAGTGCATAACCCCAAAATTACAGTGGCAAGTCAGTCAGAGACATCATAGATCGAACCATATCCAATAAAGTATGATTACGACATTCTGACACACCATTACGTTGTGGTGTTCCGGCAGGCGTAAGTTGTGAAACTATTCCACAGTCTTTCATATGTGTGCTAAACTCGTAACTAAGATACTCTCCTCCACGGTCGGACCGTAGAAATTTGATCTTTCTGTTACGATGATTTTCCACTTCATTCTGAAATTCCTTGAACTTTTCGAAGGTTTCAGACTTACGTTTCATTAAATAGATATACCCGTATCTACTCAAATCATCCATGAAAGTAACAAAATAACGATATCCACCTCGCGCCGACACACTCATTGGTCCACATACATCAGTATGTATGATTTCCAATAAATTTGTCGCCCATTCCATTGAACCGAAAAACGGCATTCTAGTCATCTTGCCCATAAGGCATGGCTCACATGTATCAAATGATTCAAAATCAAGTGATTCCAAAAGTCCATCAGAATGGAGTTTCTTCATGTGTTTAACGCCAATATGACCTAGACGACAGTGCCACATATATGCAGATATATCATCATTAAGCTTAATCCTTTTAGCATCAACATTATGAATATGCGTAATACTACTATCGGGATCCAACATAAATAAACCATTCAACACAGGTGCATGACCATAAAAGATATTATTCATATAAATCAAACAACCATTGTTTTAAGACTTAAACGAATAACCACTTTTCATCAAACACGATCCGGATACAATATTCATGCTTAGTGCAGGCACCAAATAACAATTATTCAGGTTTATAACTAATCCCGATGGCATATGGAGAGGCAGCTTTCCAACAGTGATCACATCAACTCTTGATCCATTGTCGACCCGCATCGTGACCTCATCCCTTGCTAGTTGTCGCTTGTTCCGCAGCCCCTGAACCGAGTTACATATATTAGCAACCGATCCCGTATCAAATACCAAGGTGCTACTGCGAGTACTAGTCAAGTACACATCAATAACATGTATATCACATATACCTTTGTTTGTCTTACCGGCCTTCTTGTCCGCCAAATACTTGGGGCAGTTGCGCTTCCAATGGCCAGTTCCCTTGCAATAGTAGCACTCGGTATCAGACTTAGGGCCCGCTCGGGGTTTCTTTTCAGGTGTGGCAACAGATTTGCCGCCCTTCTTTCCCTTCTTCTTGCCTTTCTTGTCCTTCTTGAAACCGGTGGTCTTATTGATCATCAACACTTGATGTTCTTTCCTAATCTCCACTTATGCAGTCTTAAGCATTGACAGAAGCTCGGGAACATACTTCTTCATGCCCTGCATATTATAGTTCATCACGAAGCTCTTGTAGCTAGGTGGCAGAGATTGGAGAACACGATGTATGCCTAAGTCAATGGGAATCGTTATTCCCAAGGACACAAGCTTATCGGCGTACCCAGACATTTTGAGTACGTGCTCACTAACGGAGCTGTTCTCCTCCATCATGCAGCTAAAGAACTTTTCAGAAGCATTATAACTCTCTACGGCAGCATGGGTATCGAAAATCATTTTCAATTCTCCCATGGTATCAAAGGCATTGCCATTGTTGAAACGCTTTCGAAGTTCTGGCTCTAGCCAATACAGTATGGCGCAATAAACTAAGTTGTGGTCCTCTTGACGAGTTATATAGACGTTCTTTTCCTCGTCAGGGGCATCAGGAGCTGGTGGGGGGCCTAGCGGCGCCTCTAGCACATATTGCTTTTGTGCAGCAGTGAGGAGAATCCTCAAATTCATAGCCCAGTTGGTGAAGTTGCTACCATTCGCAGCAAGCTTCTCTTTCTCCATGAACACATTGAAATTAAAAGCAGGTGGTGCCATCTACAACAGAATTTGTAAAGTATATTTAGACTAAGTTTACGATAGCTTGAGTTCAACTAATCCAAATTACTAATGAACTCCCACTCAAAAACGACATCCCTCGTGTCCTTTTGGTGATTACATGAACCAAATCCACTACACCAAGTCCGATGATCACGTGAGTCGGTGTAGCTTCCAAGGCGAGCATCTATAAGGGCATCATATCAACTATATGACTCATGCTTAACCTTTCGGTCCGTGTTCCGAGGCCATGTATGTACATGCTAGCCTCGCCAAGTAAGAACCTTAGTATTCGCGTGTGTAAAACTGTCTTACACCCGTTGTATGAAAGCGTAGAGTCAAGAACACCCGATCATCACATGATGCCTCAAAACACGATCCACAATACGGTGCATACTTAAGGAAGAACACATTTTATCTTGATATCTAAATGAGGGATCATCTTATAATGCTACCAAAAACGCCAAACTAGCAATATAAGATGCTAACATTTAATGTGTGAATTGAGATGATATGGTCCATGCATTTGATCTCTATCACTTGCATCGTGGTATGATCTCTATCATTCCTTTGTGTATAAGGCCAAGGTCTATGGAACTTACATGTTAAGTGAGTTGTAAGAGTATCTATCATGCATCTACTTACAACAATACCATATCAAGACACTAGCCTAGCAACGATCTAAACTAGACGCCTCTAATTTATCAATTGCAAGTTTTACGTGGCTTAGGGCTTTCGGAGATAGAACCAGTCTTACCTACGAACATGAACCACAACGAGGATAACCAAGTTATTAGCAACTCGTTGTAAATCAGATATTGACTATAGTAGGAGAGACAGACACCCGCTAGCCACTTATGCAAAGCTAGTTGCATGTCAGTCGTGGAACCGGTCTCATGTACGATGACATGTAAGGTTGGTCCGGGCCGCTTCATCCCACTATGCCACCAATATCCAAAATACATAGAAGATGCAATAACATGATCATCATCGCCCACATATAAACATATGTGTACTACCCGTGCAAAGCACCTACGCATAGATCAGGCTCTGATACCACTGTTGGGTCCGCAGCATAGAAAACAAAAAATTTCCTACGATGAGAACTATACGCCAAGATCTATCTACTAGATACAGAGCAACGGGTGGACATACATCCATGGAGAACTTACCCTCGAAGACAACGAGTTTTGTTAACGAGTAGGAACTCGTGGTTGATGTAGTCGTATGCTTGCCGATCTCAAGATCGTGTGGAAGTCCAAGCACCGCAAATCAGCAGCGCATCCGTCCTCGCACACACGTCCAAGCTACCGGACAACCTCCACCTCCTCGCTCCAGCGAATCAGCGGAAGCAGCAACTCCTTCCAGACGCAAGGCCACCGGAAACATGTATCTCGCTAATCCGATACCATGGGGGAATATCTAGAGGGAGAGAGAGATCCTTCACGAGGAGGTGTGTTTTGTGAGGGAGGAGAGGGGGCCTTTTATAGGAGAGGGGGACTCCTCCCCTACCATGGCGGCGGCCAAGGAGGGAGCCCCCTCCTCTTCCTCATTCATGTGGTGGAAGCTCCACTCACATCAATTCAAGCTCCACCCAAAGTTCCACTCACATGCATTAAATTTCCACCAAATTTAATGCCACTCTCAATTAATAAAACTCTTTTATTTATTTTATTCAGAATTTTGTTAATTACTTTAATTAACAAACATTCACATAAAACCCATTGCAACATTTCAATATCACATGTAGAACCACTTTCTGCAATTTCACCCGAAACAATTCCGGTTTCTATCGAAACAATTCATGTTTCTATCGAAACATTTCCTGCGCTTTGCAAACCTTTTGTCTGGAACATATGTGCTCCTAAATGGTGTCCGGCAACCCTTAAGTGTGTCACCCTACGGTTCGCGAATAACACAGACATGATTGAGACTCCTCTCAGATCAATAATCAGAAGCGGGACTGGAGATCCATACTGACTCCTGCACATTCAATGATGACTTCTGTGATTGTGAGAACCTTTAACGCTAGAAATTTAATCCCTTCGTCTCATGATATAATACATGTCTGAGATTCGATCATCGGTATCCAAATACCTAGTTTGATCTCGTTATCGACATGCACTCTTTTCTCGTTCCCGTGATATAACATTCTAGTGATCACATCACTTGCTTGCAAGCTATCTTAATGTGATGTCACCGAGAGGGCCCAGAGTATATCTATCCGTCATCGGGATTGACAAATCACACTCTTGATCCATGAGCCTCAACATGACACCTTCATAGCACTGAACCCACCTTTATAGTCACCCTGTTACGGTGTGACGTTTGATGTTATCAAGATACTTTTCTGGTGTTAGAAATTAACATGATCTCATGGTCTAAGGACTAAGACTACTTTGTATGATGTTATAGCAATATAAACATAATGACTTGATCCTAATGCTATACTTCGGATGAATGTTCATCACATCATTTCACAAATGTTGTGACCTTGTTATTAACAACATCCAATATCCATGATCAGGAAACCTTGATCATCTTGTTAATCAACAAGCTAGTCTATAAGAGAGGCATAACTAGGAACCCTTTTTGTTTATTAAACACACATGTATTGACGTTTCCTATCAATACAATTATAGCATGCAAAATAAACATCTATCATATACAAGGAATACATAATAACAACTTTATTATTGCCTCTCAGGGCATATTTCCTTCAGGTTCTTCTTCTTTAATCCTCCGGTGTGAATACCATTTACCTTACCACCCTGGCAACGGCCCCAGAAAATAGCTTGATGTCTACGCACTTCTATTCTTGTAGATAGTTGTTGGTCCTCCAAGTGCAGAGGTTTGTAGAACAGCAACAAGTTTTCCCTTAAGTGGATCACCCAAGGTTTATCGAACTCAGGGAGGAAGTGGTCAAAGGTATCCCCTCTCAAGCAACCCTGCAATTAAGATACAAGAAGTCTCTTGTGTCCCCAACACACCCAATACACTTGTCAGGTGTATAGGTGCACTAGTTCCGCGAAGAGATAGTGAAATACAAGTGGTATAGATAATTATAAGTGGTAACGGTGATAGAAAATAGCTTGATGGCATGGAAAAGACTAAAATAAAACTGAAATAAAGATGGAAGCAAGCAAACATGTAACAGATCTAATAGCAAACGGTGTTTCAGTGCTTAGAAACAAGGCCTAGGGATCATACTTTCACTAGTGAACACTCTCATATAAATATATTCTCTTCATGATACTACTCTTAACTACTCTCTGGTTGAACACTCTAATCGATGGTAGGGCTATAACAGCACACCTCAAAGTTAGCTTTCCCCATCTAGGTAACCCCACACTGTCACCTTGATCTCTAGATGGTTCCAACAAACACCACAATTTCATAGAGACATCCAACTCCAAATAAAACTCATAACAAGTATTTGAAATCTCTAGCCTAAGTGCCACCATGGTGTGCACACTGTCAACTTCACACACATGGGGAGAGCAGAGATCTATTAAAGCACTTGAGTAGCAAGGTAGATCTATAGATTACAAGCTCATGATCTCAATATGATCATGCATAGAGAGAGAGATGAACACATAGCTATCGGTAGAACCCTTAGCCTCGAGAGATCACTACTCCCTCCTCATCATGGGAATCAGCAATGGTGATGGAGATGGTGGTGGAGATCGATGGAGATGGCTCTAGGGGCACTTCCCCATCCCAGCAGGGTACCGGAACAGAGACTTTCTGTCCCCCAAATCTCCCCTTCGGTGGCGGCGGTGCTGCGGAACTTTTCGTGGATTTATGATTGATGATTTAGGGTTTCTGTATCGAGAGGAATATATAGGCGAAGGGGCAAGGTCGGTGGCCAGCCAGGGGGGCCACACCATGCCCTGGCACGGCCTGGGGGTACCCGCGCCTGGGGTGTGTGGCCAGGCCCTATCCCTCCTCCGTCTCGTATTCTGGCTCCGTGAGTCTTCTGGTAAAATAATAACTTTGGCTTTTGTCCCGTCCAATTCTGAGAATATTCATTTTCTGACTTCCTAGAACCAAAAACAGCAGAAAACAAGCAACTGTCACTATGGCATCTTGTTAATAGGTTAGTCCAAGAAATCATATGAAAAGTACTCCAAAGTGTGGACAAAACACAAGAAATTAGATAAAACCAAGCATGGAACATCAAAAATTATAGATACATTTACAATGTATCAGGATTCTCTCGTATCAAAGAGAACCTTTGCAGATATGGACTTCAAGTGAGGTATAAAGCACAACCATCGTATGAAAATCCACCATAGTGCGTTAAGAAACCTTCGGACCATAGATACTTGAATATGATATAGATATGATCACGGTATAACTCAAAATCACAGGAGATAACCACCATCATTTGGAGGATTAGATTGATAGCATTGACCATATTCCACTCATGATAAGTGTTAAATAGCTATATCGAGAACCCAATTACAATCACAAGCATCAGATCGACACAAGTTATGTATTTAGCCCCAAAAGAATTGAAGATGAAGTAAAAACTTCAGATTATGCACCGGTGGCAAAAGATCAAATTAGCATGAACATGCCACAAAAAGAAGATAGATAGCATATCACAAACGACTAAAAAGGAGTGTGGAAACATAGATGAATCAAAGATTTTTTTTGCATTTTTCGGCATTAAAATGCCAACTAAGAAGCACAAAACCACTTAACAGATAGATATTAGCAAGTCCACATTCTGTGAAAGCATGCCGGAAGGAAGAACACCCTTAACAAGATTGCGTCGGTAACTAAGAGTAAGATAGATCACATCAGTTTACAAAGAGTTAGATAGATCGTGTCGGTTTACACACAAGCCTGTCGGTATGGAATGTACCAATAGTTGATAACCAAAGGCAGATTGCGACAACAAGGTTGGATGCAACAGATAGACAAGGAATTAACACACACATCCTATGGTACTATGGAAACCCCAAACACGTGAATCCTAGTTTGAATGTTTAGAAGAGGATAGACAAATGTTACACTTTCTTACCAGAAAAGGGTGGGTGGGTGGTAAGAAGAAAAATGGAAGCAGTCCTACTCTCATGTTTAGTTTTTCCCTAGTATACATAACTACCAAAATACTTTCTAGACTGACAACGACCATCTTGGCTGAGACCCTGAAGGGCAGAATGGCTCTGATACCAATTGTAATACCTCGGACCCTACACTCTAAGCACGAGCCTGAATGAATCCAAAAGTGGATAAGAGATTCTACGGCGGAGGCCCAAGGCCACCCACGTGTAGGCCCGTCGAAGCGGAGCAGGGCACGATACCGGCCGACCACCCTATCCACTTGTAAGAACATCAGGACAAGAGAGAGCGACGTAGTTGATAGGTAAAACAATCAAAAACATACACAAATGAGTATGTATGTCAGCGACATACAATAGTCATCAGAGCCACACCATCTAAAAAGAAATAGATATATTGCAATGTCATACGGTAAGATCCAAATATCCTAGATAGAGCTAATATTTTAGGATACCTCCTCATACATCACACAATAAAGTATCAAGCGGAAGCGCAATACAAGATCCGAGTATGGATAAGAAGCAAATCGGCATAAGATGCCGAAGAACTAAGCACATCCCGCCCACAGATCTCATAGATCTCCATCCCCAGAATCTCTACACTTGATGGTCGTTGCCACCATCATCAGTCTCTTCGACCTAGTAGCCATCCTGAGAGTATACCTATCCATCTGAACCAAATATTTAGTGTGTGAGACCCTAGGGGTACTTAGTAAGTCTTAATGCATCTAAAGGGAACAACCTGGGGGTGACGGAATTGCAGCGAAAGATAATATCTACAAGTTCTATAGAGACACAGTACGCATCCGCCCAACCAGAGATGGACGGAAGCTCATTAATTAATAACAACAGTTATATAAGAGACATAAATAAACATCGCTCGCCCTCCTTCTCGCTTACCAACGAGAAAGCGGAAGAACATCCCATTCGTTGCCAAATTTTATTATCCATTCCATGAGTGTTGCGCTATTTACTAGTCATGCTTTAGTCAAATTAAAGGCGGTACTTTAGTTATAGTTATCTATGATCGAGAAACTATGCTCCAAGTCATTCATAACCGCGGACACGGATTTTAGAAAGATTTACCCTAGACAGGTGCATAAATAGCAACACAGACATGATCAACCTCGGGAAGAACCAAATAAAATGCAACGAGGCCTCACGACAATGCATTCACATGATTCATAAATTATTTCAGGGGGCCACCCCATTAAGTTACCCGCAACGAAGTTGGCCGGCTCCGAAATAGACCCAAGGTTTGTGCCAATGGATGTAAATGACTGGGAACCCAAAAGTGTGGTTGGGCTTGTTGATACCGCGAAAACATTCCACAATTCCTAAAAAGTATAGGTGATCCACGCACAATCGTAAAATAAAGCAGTAAAGCATGGCATACGTACAGGATAGTAATAAATCCCCAAACTAGTTTGTGACCCCAAGAAATAAAGTGCGAATCAAGCTCGGGCGAAGGGGAATCCATAGAGTCTCCCATATGTGGATAGTGCGAATAGTCAAGGAATAGGAATCAAGTACTCAGGGTCCTACGGGACACCAGTAATCTTAAAGAACCAAATAGCAGATAATGCTCATTGGTGCCTCTTTCATTAGTTATCCCATTACTACTCAGATTAAGTTGTTTAGGTACCTCATTATCGAAAGACTCGCATGAAACTTACACATGCAATTCTACGACTCGCATGGCTCAAACAACTCCTGTAGTAATGGCTAATGGGATTGAGGATACAAGCTTCAGTGGGGTTTAAAAGTAAAGGCTATGCAATACTTGGGATTCAATTTAACACAATCGCGACTCAATGATGCGAGAGTAAGATAGAAGCATAGGTACTATATGTATGCAAGCATGAGGAATTGCTTGCCTAGTAGTTCAGTTGTGGAATAAGAAGGATCCGGGTAATACTCCTGAGGCTCTTGGTATTCTCCTTGCTCAGTGTCTATCCGGATAAAAACCAAACACACAAGGACCAAAATAAATACATTGCACAATTATATAAATCATATGCAACAAGAAAACAAGGTATGCCATGATGGAATGATATACAATTGCATGGTATAACATAGCATGGCATGGGTGAGCTGTGGAGACAAGAAACAAGCATTTTTAGTATTTATTTAGTCAAGTTTTACTTGCATATTCCTTGTTGTTTTCTTAATATTGATATGATGCATGGCATGACAAAGATGCGACGCAACTGGGAAATATTAAGCGAAACCGGGGCCCCGATAGTTAATTAATAGGTTCATGTTGTTTAGGTACCCTGCAATTTAAATGTTGTCTTAATAAGGCAAAACTTGGCATCGGTTCACTACACCAATTTAAATGGGGCCAATATAAGACTAGAAAAGCCTGCATATAGTTTGGATGGTGGAATTATAAGGTGGTGACAAGAAAGGTGGTGGAGTCAAGAAAAAATATGCCCCCAACTCAACTTGGACATGAAGCAATATATCAAGAACCAACTATAATGTATTAATAGGCAAATACAATTAATAAGAATACAAATGCATATGAGAGAAGAACCAAAAAGAGGGGTTTATATGATGCTCAAATGCAAGGTGGCATGGTGACATGAGCATGATATAATGATGATGCAATAAAAGACATGTCGGAAGTAGCAATATAGACTAGGCAAATAGCATTGCAATTGTTAGACAATTGGGATACTACAACAAGTAGAAGAAGTAAAAATGTTAAGTGAGACAAAAGAACCTCTACTTGATCTTGATAAATGTAGCTTGCATGAACTCATTAATGTGTTGCAAAAGTTTTCTAATGATCCATCCTTTAATGGTCATCAAGTAGGATTTGGTTCCTACCTAGCAAATTATGTTGTAAAAGAAAAGATTGAGGGATATAATAGAGAAGCTATGGTACCACCAAAGCTTAGGGATGTATGGATCCCGAAGGTTTTAATCACTATTGGAAAAGAGACACATCATGCTATTCTAGATTTAGGATCTAGTGTCTCAAATTTATCTAAAGATCTATATGACTTACTTTATTTGAAATGTATGGAAAAATGCTCAATAGATCTTTTACTTGTTGATGGTTCAATTAAACATGATCTAGGAAAAGTTCAAGATATTATGGTTGAAAGACATATGACATTTGTACCTGTTGATTTTATTGTCATGGATATGGTGAGTAATACCTCAAGTCCTATAATAGTTGGTAGACCTTTTTTGAGAACCACATGTGTAGTCATTGATACAAAAGAAGGAAATGTGAAGTTGCAATTTTATCACAAGATGTGTATAACACTTTCTAAGGAATAAGGAGGTAGCTAAGAAGCACAAGTTATCACATGAGTTCCACATCACCTAAACCAAGTAAGTAATTCTAACTATATGGCTATAAAGAAAGCGCTTTGCGGGAGGCAACCCGATTATTTTTCTTTTGGATTTTTGTTTTAAACTCTTGCTGTAGTAAGATAGTTTTGTTTTGGGTTTCTTTCTGGAGTTTTTAATAAAGTACCAACTGGAACCCATTTTAGATTTTTTAAAAGTTGCTAAACATATGGAGTAGCAAATTTCTGCAGAACAGTTTTTAGTGCGTGAATTTTATGATTTTTCCAGTAACTCTGATTGCGCTCAAATTCATACAGAATTTACAACCTGTCATCCTATGTATGCAAAACAATTGGCTAAAATTCTTGACATGTCTAAGTGGACGAAAAAGATTCGTTTTGCTGTTGCTGAAAATCTAGACAGATTCTGCCATGTTTTGCTTTAACCATTCCCAAGTGTCCTAAGATGATTTGTATGGGTCATATTATATGCTAGAGATATGTATGAACATTATATTCTTTCTGTAAAATTTAGAAAGAATTTTGTATTTGATATATATAGCAACTATTATATTCTTGTTCCACTAATGTCACCTCTTAGAAAAGATATGGGAGAAAAAGTTTTGTGTTGAAGTTTTTTGACAGGGAATAGAGGAACACCACACCAAGAGCAATCCAAGGATGGTGAAAACCATAAGATTGGTGATGCCCAAGGCACACCACTGGACCAACTCAACTCTCGGTTTGCAAACCTCTAAACTTTATTTTTTGAGCAACATAGAACTAGAAATTTGGAGCATCTGTTTTGTCATTTTACTTTTTTTTGCATTAGAAAGACCATGACCACCATTATTATAAATGTGTATGATTATCTACTGGAAATAAACTCTACCTTTATGAGATTAAAATTGAAAAAGAATGCCATGGAATAAAATAAAAGGGGAGATAAAAACAAAAGTTGAAATTCATGTTGTGTTTAGTTCTTAAGCTCATGTACTTTATATGAAGCATGATCTGTTTTATGCATATTAAATTGTATCCTTTGCTTGTGTATATTTATGTTCAACATTAAGAAGCAAGGTTAGGTGTTTACATTATAAACTAGAGGGTACACTCTTTAGATCTCTTTTTGCTAAGCCCTTTCTACACAAGCTAAGACTTGTTCCAAGCCCCTTAAAACTAGACTAGGCATATCCACCTACTTGTGGCAAAAGCTACTTTCAAGTATAGTATTCATAATCCTTCAAACACTCTTAAAAACACCCTTTTTCATGTATTTTAAAGGTCATAAGATAGTAAGGTTTGGGGTGATACCACTATGGAAATTTTTGTGCTTCACATCTTATTAGTGGTTGTTAGCTAAACCATGACTGACATGGACAAAGCTTTCAATGTTAAATATTGAATATTAATCATGTTTAAGTTGTACCTATAGATTGCAATGATGTGAAATGAAGTGTGCACACTGTAGTAGGCATGTTGGTAGAAAACGCTCCTGAACTTCTAGCCAAAGCCATGCATGACATGGTGGAAACTTACAACATGATGATCCTTGATGATATGATTTATATGTCTATTTTTCTTGTTCTTATGGAGTAGAGATACTTCCCCCTCCCACCTTGAACACAACAAAGGAATTATATTATCTTTTATGCTAAATGAATAAATAAGCAAATAAATAAATGCCAAAAGGGGGGCATATAGCTACATAGGGGCAAGAGGTACTTCAGTGATGCGGTTTCATAGACCAACATGAGTATACAATGATAGGCCTAAGTTGAGTAGCATGAGGAGTGCAAGGTCATAGGCTAGGTGCATGAAACAATCAACTTCTAAGATGTTTAGCACATAAACCATATGAAGCTTTAAAATAAAGTGAAATAAAAAGATACTTGGAACCCCATCCTTATTAGTATTGTTGACATGAATTACATAGATCAAAATTCTATTTTTTATTCTTTATTGAGGATTAACATATGTATTAAATGCTTACTTTCGGTATGGCATGCAAAACATCTCAAGGGAAGACATAAAACTAAGAAGTGAGTCTTCCAGTCAAGGGCATGAAACTAAGAAGTGGCCCAAAAATAAAGGCATGAAAATACCAATGCTAATCATGAAAAGAGTCTCCTATTCTATAGGTTCATCAAAATGTGCTTGAAGGTTTATTTTGTTCATCATTTGTTTTATCACACCATCACTTATTGTTTAGCATATTTATAGATGTGTAAAAGAGACAACTTGATAGTACACTTGCATATTATGTTTCATTGAAAGTAATTGAGCCTATGAACTCTACATGATAATGAAGGAAGTAAAGGTAACAAACTCCAAACTCCATGTTTGGTTTTATCACCTTCATGCTCGAGGACAAGCATAGGTTAAGCTTGGGGATGTTGATGCATGTAAAATGCATACATAAACTTTGTAGTTTCTTAACATGTTTTCCCACATGTTTGCACCATATATAATGTTATATACATATTTTATATTGATTTTGGGGTATTTACCAATGATCCCCTTTATTTTGGTTATAACCCTGCAGGGCAGAAAAACCATGTTTTCATTGTTTTTGATGTTTCAAGATCTATACGAAGTCAAATGGACCTGCACTTTTGGGAATGCCAATATTTATGCACGATAAGCATGTGGAGCACTAGAATCTCACCAGGAGGGCCATCCCAGGTGGTGCGCCCAGGCCTGGTGGGCGCGCCCCCATGCTCGTTTGCTCCTCGGCCGTCCGATCGCCTTAATTCTTTCGCCCATAGAGTTCTCTTGACCTAAAAATCCCTATATAAGGACCCCTCGGGGCATCCTCGAAAAGGGAGAAACATAGAGCGACCAGAGATGAAAACACCACCAAACAGAGTCATATCCAGCAAAGATTGGAGGGAGAAACTCCATCGGAGCCACCTCCGGGGAGATCTCCACCCTCTCCAACATCTTCAGCTTCATCACCATGATGAAGAGGGAGTAATCCACCTCCGGTCTATGGATTTGTGGCAGTAGCTTGATCTATTTATCTCTTGTTCTTCATAGATCTAGTACCATATGAGTCGCGCAACATGATTATGGTCATATTTGTAATTCCAATATGGTGGATATTTGTTCTATGATTTGATATTTGAGATTGGAATCTATTTTATGTAAGATGTTTTTATAGATGCATATCATGCACCTGTTCTTCATTGCTTGTTTTGATCTAACTTGTATGCAAGAACTTGTATGGGGGAAAGTGTGTGTTAGATGAAGTAACATGGCGGTAGAGATTGAATCGTGACACATAATATTTAAGATCTACTTTGGTTTTTACCTTTCGTTTGTTGTCTCACTATGGATAAAGTGAAATCATGTTCTATAGTTATCATGTGGCAGTGTGATGACCTTGTTAGATCAAGGTAGCATATTAGTATTTCAAACATCATATAATATTGCTTAAATCTATACTCTGATTTGTTCTTAAATCAAGATTGCATGGAGATTTCCCTTTCTTGAGGAGTATAAGAGAGAGATGAATTCCATATCAATATTAGAATGTGATCCCCATATTAATTCCTTTTATCAAGCACTTATAGAATTTTTGATGATTTTTTATCATTGATGAATTCTTTTATGATCACTATAACCTAAAATGAGAGTAGACAAGTGAACCCATGAACCCCGGTCAGACTTTTATCATAAGAAACACCTTTCCACTGCATCTACTATCATTTATAATTTCTGCAATTTATTATTTTGAAAATACAAAAATACTTTCTCTACTTGCAATCACCCATAAAACCCAAAAACAACTCTATTATCTTCCATATCATATAGTTTGTATTTTTTTACTTTGTTTTATATTTTATTTCATATTACTAATATGAAACCTTGTGCTTGACAACCACTTGGTGGAGTTGGGGACACAAGACAAATTATTTTACTTTATAGGTTGCTGAAGAGGAGAAGACAAATATCCACGTAATTCCCCGAGAGTTCGATATAAACCCTCGAGTCACCATTGTGGAGAAAAGAAGCTTGCTACAATACTCTGCACTTGGAGTCCCAATGAAAAATGGTTGCATTTGTTGCCATCACATGTTCACACCCGTAGCGTTCGCATGTAGCGTTCACACTCACGTGCACATAGGATCCCTGGTTGCACGTATGCACTAAAAACCGAATATGCTAACATCATTGATATTAAATGCAGAATCTAAATATTCAAAATGTTTTGTACCTCGAACGGTTTGTCCGATTTAGGTTCTTTTTCACCGTTGGATTAGTCGCGAAGATATCTTTAATACTAGATCCCATGTTGATAGGTTTCGATCAAAAAAATCGGACCAAAAAGTTACCCACCCCGAACACGTGAGTTATACGTGCTATAATATGTAAGTTATCCCCCATGTAACTCATAAGTTACCCACCATGTGAACGTGTTGGGTAGAGACGTTCTCGCACACGTGTTGAGTAAGTTTAATTAAAACATGGTAGCTTAGGTGTTAGGGTATCAAGACTTTATCGTCGTCGATGCATTAGCAATGACAAGTGATGAAGGCTTAGTACCTAACACCCCTTTGAGGTTTTGTCACCCATACGACACGGTAGCGGCGACGAGCGACAAAACCAGGATGCTAGAATAACTTTTATATTTAATTTTTATAGTGGTAGATAACTTGCATGTTATTGCGGTGGACTTACATGTTGAAGATTGGATAACTCTCATGTTACCGATGGTTAACTTTTGGGTAAAAAATTTAAAGTTACCCACTCCTAATACGTGTTATGGATGGATAACTTTTAGCATCAAAAAAACATCATCGAAACATATCAACATGTGATCTAGTTTTGAAGATCTCGTCGCGACTAGCACAATGGTAAAAATGGATCATAAATCAGATACATTGTTTGATCTATAAAATATTTTGAATTTTCGAAGTTTACATTAAATGTGATGATGTTAGCCATCTTGTTTTCTAATGCATGCATGCATATTGGGTCATGGAAAGAGTGCATGTCGGAACGTCCGCTAGTTTTTATAATCTAACGGGATCTGTTGTGTAGGAGAGTCCATGAATAAAGAGAGAGGAGAAGCAAAAGCGTGAACATTTATATACATATATATGTGTGTGTTACACAAACAAAAGGATTAGAGAGAGAAATGAACAAAAGCGAAAATATTATGCAACACAATACGATGCAACAAGCATAAGGTGACATGAAGGCTTGTATGTGGATGTATGTTTTCTTTAAGAGGAATTGTGTGGTGAAAGGATAGCATGGTAGATCACCAGAGAGAGATGGAATATAGAGGGTGCCAAAATAGACTCTAACAAAATAAAAAGAGGGAGGACTTCACAAGAGGAGTAGATGGAGTATGTGAAGAAATGGAAATAGATGGATGAATAGAAGATCACAAGAAGAATAGAAATATAGCATGAATGCAAGGGATGTGAGTTCGAATAGAACCATGAGGTAGAGTTGAATTTGATAGAAGAGACAAAAAACAAATAGATACAATTAAGAGATGATGCCCCCTATTTAATTTGGGCATTTTGTAAAATTAGAATTTGCAAGACTCAAATTAAATGACATTATGGTTCCAACACATATGACACCAACTAGAATAGCGGAAGAGTAAAATAGAGAGAGACAATCAAAAACTCAAATTTAAATATCAAGAACCAAATACAAGTGCAACAATTTAATTATATGTTTCATGAAATGTGGCATGAACATGATGATGTCATGATGATGCAGAAAATAAAATAACAAGTAATTTTCTAGTTTGGGATTTTTCCGGGGTGCTATAGTACTATCCTCATGGTGAGCTTCACGTACCTGATGAAGTTGTCGATGGATCCGACCAAAAGGATGGCTCCGCTAGTCGCCACCTAAGTCAACAACATACGTGTTGCCTCATCGATGAAGTTGAGGCTACCAAATTGCATGAATTAGCTGACAAGATAGTCGAGTCGATTGGTGATCTCGCCTAATCCTTAAAACCTTGATCGTAGGCCCCATGGTGGGCGACAAATGTTGTGGGAATACCACAATGGCTACCATCGCAAGAGGGACCGTTAGGGTGAAGCGTAGTGATATATGTCGAATTAGGAATGAGATTGGTACACGTGAGTTGTCTAGGTTCGGCTCCTCACTCTGGAGGTAAAGACCTACTCCTGTTTTATTAAATTGCTTATGTATCGAGTTACAAGGTTCTGTTGAGTAAGTCATTTGTGCTTAGCCGGAGGGTTTTGGTTCTATGTGATATGTTCGCTGACTACTGATTTTCTTGTTTTGGCTCTCGAAGATATATCTCTAGCTGATTTTATATATAGCTAGCCTAGAGTTTACAAGGCTCCTATATCGGTACAGGAGTAGGATGTAACATCCCACGATTAGCACCTAGAAATAGATGGGACATAGGTTTGTGCATTGTATTCATGCATAGAAAATCTGGGTAAATTTTTCGCTTTTGAATAAGTTCAGCAAAGGGATCGAGGTCTCTCTTATATCGATGAGTAGGATTAGGAGTTGACGTGAGTGCGATGGATTTCGACATGACCTTTCTGTAACATCTTTGTTTTTTTTGGGGGGGAAACAATTCGAAAGCAATTCAAATACGAATAATAATAATTTAAATGTGAAGTAGTAATAGAAATTGTAATTACATTAAAGCATGTGAGATAATAATATAAAATCACATTACATATGATTTACACAATAAATTGGAATCATTATTCCAAAAAGAATAGATATTACACTTCCATAATACGTTATAATAATACAAGTAGATAAGATATACAACAATAATAAGAATGAAATATTACAAGTGCTCATACACAAAAATAAAGTTTTACAACAATTATTGAATAATACAATTTATAAATGAAATAAAAGAAAAATACAAAAATAGGAATAAAAATTTACATAAGACTAAATTAAAATCCTACACTAATATTTTAGATGATTTCTTCATCTTCCTAAACTTTTCCTTCCTCAGTTGATCCCTGCAAATGGGACAGATAACAAGAAATGAAAGTAGAAAAAAAGAGTGTCCGGGTTAGTGAACTCTCGGAATGGCATAGAGTTGCTATGCCAGGCTCATTATAGAGTTTGCAATAAAGGAGCCATTTAGTAACTATTCTTATCAGGGTATTTGCCTCAGACTTATTGCATCATAGGCTAAAGGAAATCACATCTCAAAAATGACAGCTAACCAGCAGAAATATCTCAGTCAAGCTGATCCATATGGGATAAGTTCCATTTGTGGAAACTTGAACCAGAGGGGGGCCACAGGAAATAGCTCACCCAACACATGCAAGTGATGTGTTATCAACACAGCAAGGATTGGATCAGGCAGCTAAAAGTAGCAGCTAGCTATAACACCACCCAAGCACCTCACCAGTTTCACCACATCCACATCGTCAGTTCAAAACACCAACACAATTCATCTAGCTCATTCCAGTTCATTACAAGGTAATTCCAACACCACCAAAAGCCACGCTTATTACTTAGAACACCAGATCTCATGTCAAGAGAAGGAGAAGGTCACTAGGTGAGGAGAAGGAACAACACAAGCTAATCACCAGGAGGAGATTGAGAAAGGAAACAAGGGTGACCACGAGCAACAGTAGCTGATTAAGATCAACAATAAGACCACAAGTACAACTCCATAATAGTAGCAGCTACACCACAATCAACAGGTTGATCACTAAGACCATCTTTAGCCTTTGTTCATATTACTTTAAATAAAGGAGTTGTTGTGGGAGAAGATTACTCACAGTCATGCATACAGTTGGTATGCAAGACTCATCGTTGAGTATTTGGAGCAATAAACACAATAGTTCTTATCCAACTAGTATAATTAACAGCAGATCATACCACTATGGAGTATACTACTGTGCACACTCTAGTGAGGCACCACAATAGTAGATCCACTATAGTAGAAGCCATTAAAATGTACACTAATCACAGTTATTCTTATCAAGGTTTGATGCCTCATCCTATGCATCATCAACAGCCAACTATGAATCTCTAGTTATTCACTCAGGTAGCATGTTCAATAAATGTGGTGTTCACCACTGTGCACACTTCTGAGGAAGGCACCATAGTGGCCAACACCGAACCACAACTACAAGAAATCAAGCTCAAGATTTGTTCTTATCAGTTTAGAGAAAGAGAGAGAAAGAAGCAGAGAGGGGAACTAGATCAACCAGTTGAGCTGGTGATCCCTGGTATAACCAGGAGTTCACACATTAACTGCAGAAAGAGAGAGAAGCAAGGTCAGGTATGGAGAGTAGCACTGATACATAGCATATATATGATCGAGGAAAATATCCCATACATTTGAGTAATCAAATGATGCCAAGAACAAATAATTATAAACAGAAATAAATCACCACCAAGTATATCAGCAATAGATCATATACTTATATAAACTTGAATTACATCAGGTCAAACACATCCAGATGATTTTCTTTTAAGAATTAATCATAGAAATCAAGTAGCAAAGCTATTAAGCAATTTACTGAAGCATCATGACTAGGAAAACCAATCAGAGGCTGATCTTATGAAACTTAATCAATGAGACATGAGAGGAACTATAAGCCAAGCAACCAACAACAAGAGTATTTAGCACCTGTAGTAATCCTTGTATTATCATGCAATGGTACAAGTAGGTGAAGCAATAATTATTAGTATGAGTGTATATATATTCTATCATGATTGAGTGTACTATAGAACATCACATGCACCTCTAATATAAATAAACAACATGTATTTCTCTTATTAGAAGAAATAGATCAGATACAAGCAAATATTAGCCTATAGATAAAAAGAAGTATTACTTGCCAATACACATTGTCTAATGGTCATGATCATTAGGAAGCCACACACAAGCAAATGCCATGGATAATCCAAACTTCTCAACTAAAGCGTGTGACATACACAAGAGTTTATCAAAGTAGTGTGTTCATCTTTTTATACACAGTCCATAGTGTATTGAAATAATTGGATAACATGTTTAGGCAACTAGACAAAACCGCAGCAAATCAAAAACAAAGCATTACTAGAGCTACAAAGTGTTCTTGGCTCATTGGCCAAATCACTGGAACACTACTATTTTGCGCCTAGCGTAGTTCATCGGCTCGAAGGCTGGTCATAGAGGAATTACCTGAACCGGAGGCGTGGTCGATGCATCAGGGGAATCGTTGATGAACTAGGCAAGGAGATCAATGTCGGGGTTGCGCCACAGCACCGTCCCTCTGGCGTCGAGGTTGAGAAATACATCCCGGCAATATCATCATATTAGCAGCACCACCACACCAACCCCACATACATCCCCTGGCCGAGAGGTCGAGGTCAAGCCCGAGCGTCAGAGGTAGTCGTGGGCATCGATGAGTTGGACCTGCAGCTCAAGGGGAGTCAGAGGAGGTCGTGATCGACACGAAAAGCATGGTCGGAGGCGTGGAAGCCGGAGCCACACCGACGACCTAGACACCGATAAGGGTTTCGAGATTGGAGACGTACTCGTAAGGTGGTGATGAGCAAATCAAATTGGGGGGGGGTGTAGAGCGCATCACGGGGAAACTGATGTTCAACTAGCTTGTGCCAGAGAGGGCCAGTAGCAGCCGTGAGGTGGCCGGCCATGACGGAGTTGGGAGTCTACGCAGGCGTACACGCATGTGTGGAGAGGGATTATAAGATAGCAGGATTGGTGGAGCAGAATAAGGCGGAGCAGCACTACGCTGCGGCTGGGCTGGAGTCGGACGGCGACTGGCCAGAGTAGCACTGGCGGCGACGGCCTCCCTGTAGAAGGGGAGCGAGATAGATAAGCCCGTGCGTGTAGTGGGTGTGTGCGTGTGAGTGAGAGGAAGGAGAGGGGGTTGGGCTGGGGTGGGGTTTGACCCTAGGCCCAACTGGGCCGGGTTGGTCTTAACCAGCCCACGGGCCAGAGTTAGTTTTATAGGGAAAAATTGAATATTTTGAAAGAAATAATAAACCAAATGCGAAATTCCAAAAATAACCCTGAAAGAATTTTAGCTCAAGAAAAATATATAAAAATCCTAAAAATACATATAATATAACAAAATGTTCACAAAAATAAAAGCTACCTAAGAAAAATATAACCTTACTTATTTAAGTTAGATAGAATGCAAATAATTATTAACACTATTAAATTCTAAATGAAATTTCGTAAAATAAGTAAAAGTCCTAAAATTCATTTTTGTGTATTAAAATCAATCTACTACCTTATAAAAATATTAACTTAAATTTTTACAAATAAAACATGAAGCAAATATTCTAAGACATTTTATCCTTTGTGGAATTTTATAAAAATAAGAATAATACTTAAAAATAAAATAAAAATCATTTTTAAGATCTAGAATAAATATAGTTTACTATAAAAATACTAGATATATGAATCCAAAGGTGTTTAAAGTTTTAAAGTAATAAATCCTTATCTATTATGTAAAATATCTATTTTATAAATTCTTTAGGAACATTTCTCAAATAAGTTTATATTCAAATGCTAGTTCCAAAACCATAACTTGAAGTTATGCAAAACTTAAAGTATAAACTATTAACTTTCTAAAACTCTTATAAAACCTTAAATCCAAGTAAACCAACAATTTTAACTAAGTTTTAAACATAAATCATTTATAATAAAAATCAATCTGATACCTTATAAAAATATTAACTTAAATTTTTACAAATAAAACTTGAAGCAAATATTCTAAGACATTAAGATATAAAACCTTAAATCATTTATATTCAAATGCTAGTTCCAAAACCATAACTTGAAGTTATGCAAAACTTAAAGTATAAACTATTAACTTTATAAAACTCTTATAAAACCTTAAATCCAAGTAAACCAACAATTTTAACTAAGTTTTAAACATAAATCATTTATAATAAAAATCAATCTACTACCTTATAAAAATATTAACTTAAATTTTTACAAATAAAACTTGAAGCAAATATTCTAAGACATTTAATCCTTTGTGGAATTTTATAAAAATAAGAATAATACTTAAAAATAAATAAAAATCATTTTTAAGATCTAGAATAAATATAGTTTACTATAAAAATACTAGATATATGAGTCCAAAGGTGTTTAAAGTTTTAAAGTAATAAATCCTTATCTATTATGTAAAATATCTATTTTATAAATTCTTTAGGAACATTTCTCAAATAAGATATAAAACCTTAAATCATTTATATTCAAATGCTAGTTCCAAAACCATAACTTGAAGTTATGCAAAACTTAAAGTATAAACTATTAACTTTATAAAACTCTTATAAAACCTTAAATCCAAGTAAACCAACAATTTTAACTAAGTTTTAAACATAAATCATTTATAATAAAAGTACAAGCTTCTTACCTTTTAACTCAACCATGTTTAACATGATTTTGAAACCCTAACACATTAATGTCATTAGCCAAATTTGCTTTCTTTAATAAGTCAAATCAAATTCATAATAACCAAGTACATTTAAACTCATCATTCACTTAAATAGAAAGTGAATTATTTGACAGTCTCAAACATGCCTATTATAAAGCTTAAGACTTTTTAATACTTTAAACACATCACACCCTAGGTCTATTTATGTTTTAAAGTTAACTTTGGTCCATAAAGTTATATAGACAATGTATAAAGTTTAAATATGTTTTTATAGTTAACTTTTGTCTATTTCCGTTAAATCTTAAGGCATCTCGAGTCCAAACTTATCGAACAAACACAAACGACATCGATCACATTATATTAACCATAAAGTTTGGTTAAACCTTATCAAAGAAACCTTTTCTTCAAAAGTTATTCGTTTTGCCACTTCAAACAACAATCTCATAATAAGTTCTTCAACTCTTATCAACCTAAAACATGAACTTCCATAATGGTTACATAATACCAAATAACTCTAATCATGTGTTGTTATACTTACTTTGAATCATACATGTTAGTATTAAGTTCCTTGTATTTATATATTTGTTTGTAAAGTAAACCTATAGACAAACTAAATCTTAAAGAAATTACCCAAACTTAACCTATTCACCATATTGGGTATTACTCCAGGGTTTTCCAAACTTCATTACATTACTTATACATCATAACATATTGCTTCTTTAAACATTAGTCCTTACCGGACCAATGATGCTAATTTCAGATTTTGGATCTTCTAGTGTCTCGAAGACCATGATTGCATATCTTGTAATCACAAAAAGCAAGTACACACTTGCTCATGTCCATTGGTTATTTTCTATCAAATGCTTGTAACTCAAATGTTGTCATCACCTGCATTTCAAAAAGTCAGAAAACACTATTTTCATAATAATATGATTATGGATTATTTACCAAATGGTAATAATCTAGTGATACACTTCAAGTGGTAAAGGAACATAATATCTAGGACTTAACAACCAATGTCGCCAGTGATTCTAGCGTCGTACATTACGCGTTAACCATGAGATCTAGAATGAGACGGAGAAGTTAGCTAGATCTTCTTCCTTTCGCATGGACGGATGACCTTATCATGAGGCTGTAGCTTCCTTGCGGGGACTCAACAGATGGGTGGGACTCCTAGTTCCCCGTGATATTTGAAGGGATTATGCCCGAGAGGCAATAATAAAGTGGTTATTATCTTATTCCATGTTTATGATAAATATTTATTTTGCATGCTATAATTGTATTAATTGGAAACGTTAATACATGTGTGTTTAATAAACAAAATACAAAGTTCCTAGTAATACCTCTCATATAAACTAGTTCGTTGATTAACAAGATGATCAAGGTTTCCTGATCATGGACATTAGATGTTGTTAATAACGAGGTCACAACATTGGTGGAATGATGTGATGAACATTCATCGAAGTATAGCATTATGATCAAAGTCATTATGTTTATATTGCTATAACATCATACGAAGTAATCCCAGTCCTTATACCATGAGATCATGTTAATCACTAACACCGGAAGGGTATCTTGATAACATCAAATGTCACACCGTAACAGGGTGACTATAAAGGTGGGTTCAGTGCTACGAAGGTGTTAGGTAGAGGCTCATGGATCAAGAGTGGGATTTGTCCGTCCCGATGACGGATAGATATACTCAGGACCCTCTTGGTGATATCACATTGAAATAGCTTGCAAGCAAGTGATGTGATCACTAGAATGTTATATCACGGGAACGAGAAAAGAGTGCATGTCGGTAACGAGATCAAACTAGGTATTGAGATACCAATGATCGAATCTCGAACATGTAATATATCGCGAGACGAAGGGATTTAGTTACAACATTAAAGGTTCACACGATCACAAGAGTCATCGTTGATCGTGTGGGAGTCAGTACGGGTCTCCAGGTCCCGCTATTGATTATTGATCGGAGAGGGGTCTCGATCATGTCTGCATTATTCGCAGACCGTAGGGTGACACACTTAAGGGATACCGACACCATTTGGAGAAAATATGTTTCAGATAAAGATTTAAGAAAGCGCTGGAATAATTTCGATGGAAAACGGAATTGTTTCAGGTAAAATTGCAGAAACGATTCTGCATGTGATATTGAAATGTTGCAGGGGTTTTATGTGAATGTTTGTTAATTAGAGTTGTCATCGGATTGATGACAAGTATGCCATGAGGGGGTCCTCGAGGCATGCGGAAGAGAAGGGTGTGAAACATACGGTGTTCCGGGACGGTGAGCACACAAGTTTACCCAGGTTCAAATCCACGGCTTTGGATGGATCCTACTCCTGCTAGCAATCCAGTAATACGGCAGAGCCGGAATATGGGTTACAAGGGTTCGCTCGTGCGAGTTCAGATTGTGATTGTAAGGGGTTGCCCTAAAGTCTCTCCCTAGGACGGCTTATATAGATATCCAGCCTAGGGTTTACACGAGAGATCTATCCGGCTATGACTAAGAGTCGGTTACAGAGTACATCTTGCACTACAAGTAACACTATGGGCCTAAGTTGGTAAGTCTTCTGGGCCTTCCCGTAGCCAGACTAGACTCCGTTTCTTCTCCCTGACTGGGCTGCCCGTGAAGCAAAGCTCTAACCCGAAGTGGGCCACCCTAGTCAATGAGGAACTGTGAGGATACCCAGAAAGTATATCCCTAACAACAGCCCCCGGAAGTCTCCAAGATCGAAAGTCAGATTCATCATCGTCTAGCTTGATCTTCGGCTTGCAGAATCTTGAAGGGTTCCTGAAACTTCAAAACAAAAGATACGATCCGGGTCTCAAAACAAAGCCGGAGCTATCAGTACGTTATTCGGATTTTCCAGCTTGATATTCAAACTAAGCCGGAACTTGGTCTCTGACGTCATCTGACATTGGTCATGGTCAAGTCACGTCACTGACAAACATCCTGTCAGCACGACCGTTGGTGGGTCCGTCGTTCGCGGAACCGAGGCGTCGTTTCAACGCGTACGCGGAGATTGAGATGACGTAATCATCGCATGGGACCTTCCCAGTTCTTTCCCAGTTCTTTCGCGGATTTACTTTGCCTTTTGCACGAATCTTGGCGCGGTTAGGTGGTTATAAGGGGTGAGGATTCTCTTTCCCTCATCTTCACCTATTCCCCTTACCATTTCTTCTCATCCACTTCTCCCTCGCGCTCAGAGCTCCCCTGCTTCCCAGATTCCCAACGCCGCCCACCTAAGGTCACCAGCGCACCGGAGGAATGGCTTCGTCTTCATCATCCGGCTTGGCTGGAGCCGTAGCAGCGGCGACGGCGGTGGCAACGGTGGAGAAAGAAAGCAATCGCTGGGTCTGGATCCCCTGTGTCCTCGACGACGAGAAGCTCCGTGGCGTGGAGAATGAAGGGCTCCTCTGCGCCGGAGACTGGTGGAGCGGTTTTGGTGAAACCATCCCTAATCCACGCGCCGACGAGCGGGTGCACTTCGGCACCCACCTCGACAGAGGTTTGTCTTTCCCTCCCTCAGAATTCTTTTCCGAGGTGATAGATCACTATGGTGTTCAACTTCACCATCTTCCCCCAACTCCATCTTAGAGATGAGCGCCTATGCGGCTTTGTGTGAGGGATATATCGGCATTAGGCCGAGTCTCACTTTATTCTGGTTCTATTTTCATGTCCGGAGAAACTCCATCACTGCCGGTAATCCTTATATTACCGGCACGATTAGCCTTTCAGTTAGACGCGAGCGTGCTTATCCTCGCATTTTAGCTAGTGAGTCGGTCAAACAGTGGCCAGCCACCTTCTTTTACCATAAGGATATTCCTGCTCACAGCTTTGCCGGCTTTCATCGACGAAGATGCCATAGCCCTAGCGTCTTGGGACGAGGCTCCTCCGGCTCTCAGTGACGATCTGATCCTTGCCAAGAGGCGGATCGAATATCTGATAAAACACAAGGGCCTGAGAGGATCCGACTTAGTCCAGTCTTGGGTCGCACGCCGGATCCAGCCTCTCCAGCACCACAGCGACCGTCTGATGCATTCCATCATGGTGTCAAAAAATGACTCCCTCCGCATTATTCCCAAGGATTTAAAGCCACAGAATTACATAAGCCAGATCAAATGGCTGATAAAGGAGCGGATCGAGAGAAAGATCCTGGATTTGTCATTGGACATGTATACAGCGGAAGACCCTATAGTGCCGGTAAGCTTTAGCAATAAACCTTTTTTTTATATGTTTCGCCTTTAACTTGTTTCGCAATACTGAGATATTATCTTCTTTTCAGTTTGTCGACCTCCTCGAGTCGGAACTGGCTCCTATCGAGGGATATCCTCTGGAGTTTTATCAGGAGGAGGAACTGGTTCCACTGCCAGATATTGTGCCCAGGAAGCGCAAAGCTCCGACAGTGGCCGTCGGCACAAAGGAAGTGCCAGTTGTGAAGAGGTAACTTTCCACACAACTTCCGCCTTTGTACCTTACTCGTAATTTCTTCTGAGACGTAATGTTCTTTATTCTATCACTTTCTCAGAGCAAAGCAGCTCATCAAGGGCAAGGGGAAATGGAATATCTCGAAGCCCCTATGCTAGACGAAGCTAACCATGGCTTCTCCTGCCGCAGCTCCTCCGACTCCTGCCCCTCAACCTTCTGCAACGCCGGTGATTACTCCATCGCCGGTTGTCGCAGAAGATCCGTCTCCTTCAATAGAGCCAGCGACCCTTGAGTCGCAGACTGACGCCACAATGGGTGGCTCCGGATTTGATAAGGGTGAACCCTCTTCGGGTAATGATCCCTCGGCAGAGACTTTCGCCGAAAACCTCCTGAATAATCCGGGACTTGCCAAATTTGGCTTGTCTCGGAAATCTGCGGAAGAAATCTAGCGGCTGGCCCGGCAATGCCTGGAAAGCCGTAATCTCTCTGCCAAAGAAGAAGCACAAGAAGCGGAGGACGTCAAGTACTCCGATCTTCTTGAACAAGTCCGCCTTCGCGACAAGGGATTAAGAGCTGGTGTGCTTCCACCACCTCCGGTTATTCCACTCACCCTCGCCGAGAAGGTTACCACTGAGGTGAACATGTGCCTAAGCAAGCTCACACATGAACAACATGTAAGTCGGAATTCCAACTCACGTTTTCCTTTATTATACTTTATATCATATCCTCTAGCCCCCAAGCATGAAGTTGGATATACAATCCGGGTTTATGCTTCCTTAGGATGCCAAAGAATGAACTAGTGTAGCCCCCAAGGCTCGTACTGATATTAGCTACAATATTAGCCCGAGTCTTTAAAAGACTTCTGACTCTGGGTATTCTGACCTACAGAAAGTTAATTCATATAACCAGGATTTGTTGAAGAATTTCTGCAATAAGCGGAGAGAGATCAAAGCTCTACGACTTAAGAATGCTGAGCTAAAGGTTTCCAAGGATGAGGCCGAAGGTAAACATTCTGAGACTCAAACCTTGTCTTGTGTTTTCATGGTCGAATATTTTTTGTTGAACTGTTGTTCTTTTTGACTTACAGCACTAATAAAGCAGTCTTGTGCTATGATCAAAGAGGCCGAAAATCTGAATACCCTGGTGGTGGAAAACAAGGATCTCCGCCGAGAGCTTGACCAGCTTAAGGTGGATCATGAGAAGAGCATAGCTCAAGTTCTCGAATCCTCCTCCATGGCCACCGTGGAGCGTAATCGCAAGATTGCACTCCACAAGCAGACAATTTCGGATCTCAACGACGATCTTTGTAGAGAGAAGGATCTTTCTGAGGCACTCCGGGCTGAACTCTGGAGTCTTCGTGAAGAGAAGACCAAAGTTGATGATGTCATCTTTGGTATGTTTCCATCTTTCTGACTTGTCTACATTCTTCGACTCTTTCGATGTCAGATTTACTTAACTGTTTTGCGTTATATGTATAGGTCCTCTGAACTTGATGGACTCCACTTCTGCCAAGCCTCGCACCCACCGGCTTACCCAAGTCGGTGATCTGCTTCATGACTTCCGCCAATCCATTGAGGATATTGGCGAAGCTCTTAAGGTTTCGGACATGCATCGCATGTCCGACTTTCAGGTGCGAGACAAGGCAAAGGAGATGCCGCAACTCGTCCGGGACTAGAACATGTCCTACGCGCGATCAGCAGCGCAGAACTCCCTCACAATGGTCATGAGCCACCATGGACTCCTGCGCTGGATATGGGTGTCATGTAGCTGACCTAACCAGCTACGACACTCCCTTCTTCACCCGCGTGGACACGCCGCCTCCGCCTCCCAAAGAAGCAGCCAAAGTTTCCGATGATGGACAAACCATATCGGATTTGGACATCTCGGATCGTTATCAGGGCGCGGCGGATGTGTCCAGCGAGCCGGCAGCTCCTACCTCCTCTCCTGCATCATAGATTATTAGGAACAAATGTATTATTCTGAAAACATTATGGGTCTATAAATATGCAGTATGATACTTTTGCTAGTGCTAAGCTTTTAATCTATTCAACACTTTTGGCTTAAATTTTTGTGTGCCTGAAATGTTTGCATAAGCACTTATACTTTTTTCTATACTTATCGTTTATCTGGCTTTCTGCCTCGTCCCTTTCGTGAGTCGACTAAACTTTCTACACGGAAACTTCGCCGAGCAACGGAGCTCAATTGCTAAACCAGGTTAAACTCGGAAACAAAGCCGGCTTCCAGTACCAACAATTCACTACTCGGAAAATGCCCGCATCTCGCAATTAGATAAATAACCAAAGTATAGAGTAGAAACTTTAGAGTTATACCCGAAGGTAGCATTTTTAGAATCAGAAATCTAAACAAACATGAGCATAAAGTACTTTCAAGTATTCTGGCATTTTCGACTATGACATGATCATTCGGAAATAAGATGGTAAAAACTTCTCAGAAAAAACTTGAGGCAAGCAAAACTTTTATTTCTCATAAAACATGTACATATGTATGATTACATAGAAGGATAAACTAAGAATAAAAGGGACGTAGCTGAGCAATATTCCATGGTCTGTCTAACTCATCCGGATTTGTACTGCCTCCAGCTCTCTTTCTCTTCTTAGTAGCAGGTCTTTCTTTGACTGGCCTCATATCAGTTAAGTAGTACGAACCATTGTGCAATACTCGACTAAGTAAAAAGGGCCCTTCCCATACTGGGGAAAGTTTGTGCTTTCTTTGTTGCACAAGCCGGAGAACCAAATCGCCTTTATTAAAAGATCTGTTTTCGACTCTCTGGCTATGATACTCGCGTAACTTCTGCTGATAGGCTATTGATCTCATTTCAGCAACGACGCGAACTTCTTCGACTAAGTCGAGATCATTTTGTCAAGAAATCTCGGCATCCTTTTCGATATACACGGCTACTCTAGGAGAAGTGTGAATCAAATCACTAGGAAGAACTGCTTCTGCGCCATAGACCAAGAAGAAAGGTGTGTATCCGGTTGACCTGTTCGGAGTTGTTCGTAAACTCCATATTACAGAAGGTAATTCCTCTGCCCAAGCCCCCGCAGCACGTCGTAGTGGTGCTTCGAGTCTCGGTTTTAGGCCTTGTAGGATTAAACCATTTGCTCTCTCGACTTGTCCATTAGCTTGTGGATGTGCGACTGACGCAATGTCAAGCCGGATATTTTGTTCATTGCAGAATTTGGCCAGTTCTCCCATAGAGAAATTACTCCTATTGTCCGTGATAATACTATGCGGATAACCATACCGGATTATGACATCCTCGACAAATCTTTTGGTTGTTGCTCCATCAAACCTAGTGACGGGTTTAGCCTCAATCCATTTGGTGAATTTATCCACCATCACTAAGAGGTGAGTAAATCCACTTGGAGCCCGTCTAAACGGTCCTACCATGTCAAGCCCCCAGACCGCGAAAGGCCATGTTATAGGTATTGTTCGCAGCTGATCAGCCAAAACGTGAGCTTATTTGGCGTACTTTTGGCAGCCCTTGCACGTCTTGACCAGCCGTTCGGCATATGCCTTGGCTGTAAGCCAGAAAAAACCGTGTCTGAAAGCTTTTGCCACTAAAGATTTGGCTGCAGCATGGTGACCACACTCGCCTTCGTGGATTTATCTTAAGATTTCCACTCCTTCTTCCGGAGATATGCAGCGCTGAAAAACCCCAGACACACTCCGCTTATAGAGCTCACCACTAACTATAGTATAGGCTTTCGCTCGTCGGATGATCTGCGGGCTCAGAACTTCGTCTTCGGGTAATTTTCCATCTACCAGATAGTCAAGGTAGGATTGAGTCCAGCTGGGAATTATAGCCAGAACTGCTATTAGAGGTGAGTCGGATTTGGTCGGATATTCCTCATCCACTCCCTTTATTGAGGGAACTTTGAGGTGCTCTAAAAAAGCGCCACCCGGGACCTCTTTCCGTGCAGAGCCTATCCGAGATAGTGCATCTGCTTCCTCGTTTTCTGCTCGAGGGATGTGTTGAACCTCAAACCCTTCGAACGATTTAGATAAATCATCCACGATAACTTTATATGCTGCCATGTGTTTATTTGCGTTACAAATATCCGATACTTGCTGAGCAACAAGATCCGAATCTCCATAACACATCAAACATCGGATGCCGATATCCTTAGCAATCCGGATTCCATGTAGCAGTGCTTCATACTCGGCAATATTATTTGTCGCTGTGAAGTGGATCTGCAACACGTATAGAAGTTTATCTCCTTGGGGTGATTTGAGCACCACGCCAGCCCCCGAGCCCCTGCGAGCCTTAGGCCCATCAAAATATAGGGTCCAATATTCCGACTCAGGGAGGGTCATATTCTCCTTTGTCTCTGTCCAATCAGCAACAAAGTCGGCAAGGATTTGGGATTTGATTGATGTCCGAGGTTTATACTCAATATCAAAAGCTGAAAGCTCTATGCCCCATTTGGCAACGCGTCATGTGGCGTCACTGTTGTTGATTATATCTCTCATGGGAGCTGTGCTCACCATGGTAATTGGATGCTCCTAAAAATAATGTCGTAGCTTACGAGATGCTAAGAACACACCATAAGCCAGCTTTTGATAGTGCGGATACCGCTGTTTCGATTCTGTCAGGACCTCGCTGACAAAGTAAGTCGGACGCTGCACCAAGTGTTCCTGATTTTCCTTCGGTCTCTCCACTACCATAACGATACTGACGACTTTGTTTGTCGCAGCAAGATAGAGCAACATCGGTTCCTGTGGCTCCAGCGCAGCAAGGATAGGAGCAGATGAGAGTACTTTCTTTAGGTCTTGTAGTGCGGCTTCAGCTTCGTCGGTCCACACAAAATCCTTAGTCTTTTTTAGGAGTTTGTATAATGGTGCGGCTCTTTCATCGAGCTGGCTTACAAACCGACTGACTGGAGCAATGCAACCAGTTAGTCTTTGTACATCCTTCAGGCGAGTTGGCCTGGAAATATTAAGTATAGCCTTGATTTTGTCTCGGTTCACCTCTATGCCTCTTTGAGACACGATGAAACCTAACAATTTTCTGGCTGGAATTCCAAAGAAGCATTTCTTCGGATTAAGCATTATGTTGTATTTTCGTAGATTGGCGAATGTTTCCTCCAAGTCGAAAATCAATGTTTCCTTCTTTTTGGACATCACCGCAATATCATCCACATATGCATGTACATTGCCTCCGATTTGGTCATGGAGGCAACGCTGCATTGTGCGTTGGTACGTCGCTCCTGCGTTCTTCATCCCAAAGGGCATCGTAACAAAACAGAAGGTTCCGAAGGGGGTTATGAATGAAGTTTTGACTTTGTCAGATTCCTTCATCCGGATTTGGTGATAACCAGAATATGCGTTGAGAAAACAGAGGAGTTCCGAGCCTGCCGTAGAATCGATAACTTGATCAATCCTAGGCAGAGCGAACGGATCTTTGGGACAAACCTTGTTCAAGGCGGTATAATCAACGCACATCCTTAAATCAGTAGTGTCCTTTTTAGGGACCATTACAGGATTGGCCGACCACTCAGTGTGGATGACCTCTTCTATGAATCCGACTAACTCGAGTCGTGCTAGTTCCTTAACTATTGCCTTACGCTTTTCATCGCCGAAACATTGTAAGAACTGTTTGACGGGTTTAGCATTCGGGTTTACATTTAAAGAGTGCTCGGCAAGTTTCCTAGGTACTCTGGTCATGTCAGATGGCTGCCATGTGAAGATATCTTGATTTGCTTTGAGGAACTTGACGAGCACGCTTACCTATGCGCTATCTAGGCCTACGCCTATCTGGGTCATCTTGGAGGGGTCATCATCCTTCAACGGCGTCTTCTTCGTCTCTTCTGATGCCTTGAACTCCGGATTCGGCTTTGTCACCTCCTTCTTCATTGCGGGCATCTCAGACGGATCTATGCTCTTCTGGATCTCCTGGTACTCCTGGGCATGCAGCACGGCTTCGGCAAAGGCGGCATTTCCATCCTTGCACTCTTGCACTTTCTTCGGGTCTCCCCTGATGGTGATCACGCCGTTGGGACCTGGAATTTTCATCATATTGTAAATGTAACACGGACGAGCCATAAAAGCCCAGTAAGCCGGACATCCGAATATAGCGTGGTACACGCTCTTGAACGGGACCACTTCGAAGGAAAGTGCCTCTGTCCGATAGTTCTTTGGAGTTCCAAAGGTAACATCCAAAGTGATTTCTCCCAGGCAATTTGCTTGTCTTCCTGGGACAACCCCGTGAAAGATCACAGAGCTATGGTTCAGCTGGGTCTCCGAGATCTTCATCCGACGTAGCGTTTCGACATACAGAATATTAATACTTCTGCCACCGTCCATGAGAGTCTTGGAGAAACCATAACCGTCAATAAGTGGATTAATGATTAAGGCATATTTTCCTCGCCTGTGCAACTTAGGCGGATGATCAGCGCGGTCAAATGTGATTGCCACTTCCGACCAATCCAAGAATTGGGGGACAGCCGGAACTATTGCATTGAGCTCATGTAGCACTGCCTTTTTGACCTTTGATGGTTGAGATCCGAGAAAGGTGACATAAGTGTCTTTCTTGGTCAGAAATTTTTTCTTCCCTTCCGGCTTGGGATTTGAAGCATCAGCTTCCTCCATGTCAAAATCTTCCTTGGTCTCTTTATCTTTTTTGGGATTCTTCTTTCCCTTCTTCTGCTTAGCTTTGTAGCCAGCGGTATCATCTCTCTTAATGTCGTCATTGAAACGAATCTCGGCGTTTGTGTGGGACGAGCCCCCATTGGCGTCTAAGTGATGCACACATGGGTTATTGGCAATGTCGGCCCAAGAGTAGGTTTTTCCGGGTTGCTGGTCTCCTCTACCCTGGACTCTTGATGTCCCACGACCGTGGCCGCGGCCCCTGCCACATCCTCCTCGTCCTCCAGACCCGAAAGTAGTAGTGACTACTGTCATTTCCGCGTTGGATTTTTTCTTCCGAGGTATCTTGCACTTCTGAGCTTGTTGCTTTGGTTGTTTTGTCAACTGTGGCACAGCCAGGGCGTTGAGTAATCCCTCTGCATCGTCGTCAGCATCTGCATACTTGCTCATTGTTTCTATCATCTCTCCCAAATCAGTGACCTTGTCACACTTCAAACGATGACACAGTAAACCAATTGGGAGACCTGCAATGAAAGCTTCAATCGTAGTTTGGTCATTTACTCCTTCACAGGAGTTCTTGGTGTCAATCCATCATCCAAGATAATCCCGGCAAGTTTCTCTGGCTTTCTGGGTGCAACGTTGTAGGTCTCCGACCGTACAGGGCCTCCGGTATGTGCCTTCGAAATTCCGAAAGAACGCACTTTGCATGTCATACCAGTTGTGGATGGTGTTCTCCAAAAGTTCATTGAGCCATGATCGTGCTGTCTTCTGCAACATGAGTGGGAGATATCGGGTTGCGACCAGGCTATTTCTGCCTTTGGCGATGCAGCAAGCTTGGAAGAAATCCTATAGCCAAGTATCTGGCCGAGCTATACTGTCGTAGGCTTGAATATGTCTAGAGATAGCAAATCCTTCTAGGAATCTTGTAGCTCTTATGCGTGGTCCGAAGCACTTTGGGCCCATGTATATGTCATCATTTTCATAGCGACGCGCTTCTATATTGGAGTTTATCATGTGCCTTGCGTCATTTGGGGATAAAGATCGTCCCGAGTGATGGCTATGGTTGCGGTGCCTTGGAGCCAGACTTCGGCTTCTGCCACCACCTCCTCCACCACGACGCCCTCCTTGACCTCCTTGGGAGCCGTTGTGATGGCTACTTGGCGGAGAGGGTGGAGCAGCTGGGTTGTTTCCGGCTGATCGCCGGCCTCCATCCGGAGCGTCATTATTCCGGTTCTGGGGAGGGTCTTCATTGTGATGAACCCCTGCCGGCTTGACTCGGCACGGTGTCCGTCGTTCCTTTGTCCGTCATCTGGACGGCTTGCATGTCTAGGAGGTGGCATTCTTTGTTGGTCCTCCTCCCGACGTTTCTCTTTATCTTCTTCCCTGCGGTCCTTCGACTCTTGCCAGGGGGGGTTCCTCGGATTCACTGCAGCAATTGCCTCTAGCTCCACAACTGGGTTAACGTTACACCAGTCACGGGCAACTTTGTGGTGCTATCCTGAAGATCCGGTTCTTGAGTGGTTGTCTTCCCGACGGTCGGAACGATGTTGCTGTTCTGGAACACGTTGGGGTCTTACGTCAGCCCATGCCGGATCTGTGCGGCATTGGTCAGAATCTGAGACCAGTTTTTGACTTCCGGACAGGGCGACCTTTTGCTGCTCCAGTCCTTTGTTGAGTAGTTTGATTCCCAACCGGATCTGCTCCGGGCCTGGATTAGCCGATAGGATTTCCTGAGCCGCAACGGTGTTCTGTACTGGCGTTGGATACACCCAATCCCCGTTGATGTCGCGTCGAGGCATCCCAAGTTCTCCTCCGAAAAGGACTTTGTGAATCTGCGGGAATTGGTTGTCATTAGTATGACGTTTCCTATTCTTCTGGTGTTGCCTGGAGTTGTATTTCTCCGCAGATGCCATGCGTTTCTTTTCCTCCTCAATGTTTTTGGCTTCATCGAGGAGTACTTGACGACGCGCTTCTAGGGCATGTGCCCTCTCGTCCAAAGCTTCAGCAGTAAGTTCTGCAGCTGTAGGAATAGGTGTGGTTAATGCAGCATCGATGAGTTTACGCGCACCTTCAGTGATCACGTGTCCATCCACCGACTCTTCTTTTGGATCGTCTGGGATAAGCACTCCATCCGAGTCTTCCTCGTATTCCTCGGCAATCACCTCTTCTGCTGGAGGATCTTTCGCTGGGGTCTTGTTCTTTTTGTTCTTCTTCTTTGCCTTCTTGGCAGCGCCGGTAGCAAAGACGGCTTCGGGTCTATTTACCGGAGTCAAGCTCTGATCGGTACTTTCGGACATCTGGACCTCGGGATTATGTCTGATTTCCATGTCATCCTGCGCTTTGGGAGAGTTTTCGCCGGATCCTTCATCCATGGCTTCTCCTTCCTCTACAGCTTTGGAGTTATACTCCTCTTCTTATTCCACGGAGAACTTTCGGAAATCTGCTGACGTCATCGATTCATCCGAGGATGCAGGTACGTCGTCATTTGTTTCGATCGCCTCCAACACAGAGTTGGTGTTGTCTCCAGCATCGGTAGAGCCGGATCCGGATCCCACATATCCGACGAAGTGCGACACATGCCTCCTGAGATAGTTGTAGCTCTCGCGATCGGCCTCCTCGAAACACCTGATGGTCTCGAGAATATCGTCTATGCTTGCATCTTGCATCGTCATGCGTCTTAGCGTGTATCTCAGGAAAGGCCTGTCTGTCCCGGCATCATCAGAGCAAGAACCAGTGGCGTTGCTATGCTCCTCCTGGATTTCGACTTCAGCGGGTGGGTCGATCTGGGATTCGGCCTCTCCAGGGAGATCCACTCCAGATTCAACTTGGACCGCCAGGTCTGCTTCAGGTTCGAATTTCTCCACTATCTCCGCAACTGGTGCGGGCTGGGTGGGATTAGGGTTTTCTGAGATCCGGAACTCTGCCGCCTCCGCGGACAAAGGGGATCCAGAGATTTCTTCTGCCACTATCATCACCGCTGGGGTGGGTGGGGTAGGTTCAGCAAAGCCAATGTAAACATCGATCTCGCCAAAATACATGATGGTGTAGGCAGTTACAGCCTCCCTAGCCGGAATCCAGGTCTCGTCGAGAACGATGAGAGGGATGTCGCTGGCGTAGAGGATGCGACCGACGGCGATGGTCTCGCCGATTCCGATTGTTGCAGATTCCGCTTGGAACGTAGATCCGAAGCTCACTTGCCCCATGGTGGGCGCCAACTGTCGTCGGATTGATGACAAGTACGCCATGAGGGGGTCCTCAAGGCGTGCAGAAGAGAAGGGTGTGAGACGTACGGTGTCCCGGGACGATGAGAACACAAGTTTACCCAGGTTCGAATCCGCCGACTTTGGACGGATCCTACTCCTTCTAGCAATCCAGTAATACAGCAGAGCCAGAATATGGGTTACAAGGGTTCGCCTGTGAAAGTTGAGATTCTGATTGTAAGGGGGTGCCCTAAAGGATCTCCCTAGGATGGCTTATATAGATATCCGGCCTAGGGTTTACAGGAGAGATCTATCTGGCTACGACTAAGAGTCGGTTACAGAGTACATCTTGAACTACAAGTAACACTATGGGCCTAAGTCGGTAAGTCTTCTGGGCCTTCCCGTAGCCGGACTGGACTCCATTTCTTCTCCCTAACTAGGCCGCCCGTGAAGCAAAGCTCTAACCCGAAGTGGGCCACCCTGGTCAGTGAGGAACTGTGAAAAAAAAATAGTTTTATTTAATGAGAGCTTGCATTAAATTTGGTGGAAATTTAATGCATGTGAGTGGAAGTGTGAGTGGAGGCATATTTATGTGAGTGGAGCATCCACCACATGAATGATGGAAGAGGTGGGGGCACCACCATGGCTGCCATGCCATGGCCCTTGGTTGCCCCTTCTTCCCTATAAAAGGCCCCCCCTCTCCTCCTCACAAAACACACCTCCTCGTGAAGGATCCCTCTCCCCCTCTAGTTATTCCCCATGGTCTCGGATTAGCGAGATACATGTTCCCGGTGGCTTTATCTGGAAAGGAGTTGCTGCTTCCGTTGCTTTGCTGGAGCGAGGGACGGAGGTTGTCGGGTACCGGACGTGTGTGCGATCACGTATGCACCGCTGCTTTGCGATGTTGGACTTGGTGGTGCTGGACTTGCTAGAGCTGGATCTAATGGACATGTTGGAGCCGGACCTATTGGACTTGATGGACTTCATCATGATCTTGAGATCAGCAAGTGTACGACTACATCATCCACGAGTTCCATCTCGTAAACAAAGCTTTGTTGTCTTTGAAGGTAAGTTCTCTATGGATGTATACTGATACATTACAAATGTATCTATAATTTTTGATGTTCCATGCTTGGTTTTATCCACTTTCTTGTGTTTTGTCCACACTTTGGAGTACTTTTCATATGATTTCTTGGACTAACCTATTAACAGGAGCCATAGTGCCAGATGCCTGTTTTCTACTGTTTTTGGTTCCAGGAAAGTCAGAAAATGAATATTCTCGGAATTGGACGGGACAAAAGCTAAAGTGCCTATTTTTCCGGAAGTCATCAGATGCCAGAATACGAGACGGAGAAGGGTTGGGGGCCAGCCACACCACCTGGCCGTGTGGCCAGGCCTGGCCCGGTCTGGCCGACCCCATCACCCCCTCGGCCTCTCCTTCCGCCTATAATATGCCCTCGGGACGAAAACCCTAAGGACCCGATCAAAAATCCACGAAAGAGTCTATAGCCGCCGATCGGGAGGGATCTGAAGCTCTTCCAGGCACCCTGCCGGAGAGGGGAATTCACCCTGGAGGCCTTCTTCATCATCATGCAAGCCTCCGGTGTGATGCGTGAGTAGTTCATCTTTGGACTACGGATCCATGTAGTAGCTAGATGGATGGTTCTCCTCCTTTGTGCTTTCATGTTTAGATCTTGTGAGATCTGTTCATGATCAAGATCATCTATTTGTAATTCTGCATGTTGTGTTTGCGGGGATCCGATGGATATTGAGATGTTATTTCAGATTGATTATTGATTCTATCATGTCTTTGTTATTTGTGAACTTGCATGCTTTCCGTTGTTAGTAGCTATCTTGGCCAAGTAGATGCTAGCAACTCCAAGAGTTAGTATTTATGCTCGATAGTGGGTTCATGTCTCTGGTAATCTGGGGAAGTGACAGAAATCTCTAAGGTACTAGATGTGTTGTTGCTACTAGGGAGAAAACAACAATCCTTTGTTCATAGAACAATCATATTGTTTACTTTACACGCAATTCGTAAAGCAATAATCTGTTGCTTGCAAATTAATACTAGAGGGGGTTCGGATGATAACCTGAAGGTGGATTATTAATCATAGATGCAGTTGGATGGCGGTCTATGTATAATGTTGTAATGCCCAATCAAGTTCTAAAGGAGTCAAGATGATTAGTATATGCATGTATTGCTTTCTCGATGTTTGTCAATTGCCCCGCTGTAATTTGTTCACCCAACATGTTATCTATCTTAAGGAGAGCCACCTCTAGTGAACTCTGGATCCCGGTCCTTTCTTTTACATACAATCTACAGACTGTTTACTGCTTTGTGTTTACTTTATGCAAACTATTACTTCCTTCCATTCGATACATTTAATCCTTTGTTTTCAGCAAAACCGGTGAGATTGACAACCTCATCGCAAGTTAGGGACAGAGTTATGTGGTTGTGTTGTGTAGGTCTCCACGTTGCTACTAGCACCGGTAGTGCGCCCTGCCAAGGCTCAGCTAGCAACACCTTTGGGGTGTTTCCTTGCTCCTACTGGTCCGATTAAACCTTGGTTTCATAACTGAGGGAAACTTGTTGTTGTGCTCAGCATACCTTCCTCTTGGGGTTCCCAACGAGCTCTACATCAATACTGAGCCATCAAGCATTTTTCTGGCGCTGTTGCCGGGGAGTCAAAGACATCTTCACAAGGGGAGTCCCTCATAACCAATCTCTTTACTTTGTTATTTTTGTTTTGCTTAGTTTACTTTTGTTTTGTTTGCTTGTTTCTTTATCAAAAACACACAAAAATTAGTTTTACAAGTTTGCTTTCTTATTCAAAAACACACAAAAATGACTACTCTTGAAAACACTAAGTTGTGTGACTTCACTAGCACCAACAACAATGATTTTATGAGCACACCTATTGCTCCACCTGTGCCTGAAGATACTTTCTTTGAGATAAAACCTGCTTTGATCAATCTTGTTATGAGAGAACAATTTTCTGGTATTGGTAATGAAGATGTTGCTACCCATCTAAATAACTTTGTTGAACTTTGTGAGATGCAAAAGCATAGGGATGTAGATGGTGATATTATTAAGCTGAATTTGTTTCCTTTCTCTTTGAGAGGAAAAGCTAAAGAATGGTTGAATTCCTTAACTAGGAATAGTATTGATTCTTGGACTAAGTGCAAAGATGCTTTCATTGGAAAATACTATCCTCCTACTAAGATTATATCTATGAGAAGTGAAATAATGAAGTTTAAACAATTTGATAATGAACATGTTACTCAAGCTTGGGAAAGAAATGAAATCTTTGGTAAAGAATTGTCCCACTCATGGACTGACTGCTTGGATGATCATCCAAACCTTTTATGCAGGATTGAACTATTCTTCAAGGAACCTATTGGACTCTGCTGCTGGAGGTACCTCTATGACCGTCACTTTGGGTGCTGCAACAAAACTTCTGGACAATATGATGGTTAATTATTCTGAATGGCATACTGAGAGAGATCCTCAAGGTAGGAAGGTAATTCTGTTGAGGAAACTTCCTCCTTGAGTGAAAAGATTGATATTATTATGTCTATGCTTGTTAATGGGAAAGCCCATATTGATCCAAATAATGTTCCTTTAGCCTCTTTGGTTGCTCAAGCAGAGCAAGTTGATGTGAACTTCATAAGAAATAATAATTTTGGCAATAATGCTTATAGGAGTAATTTTGGTAACAACAATTATAAGCCATATCCTCCCAACAATGGTAATGCTTATGGAAATTCCTACAACAAAAATAGGAGTGCACCCTCTGAACTTGAAGTTATGCTTAAAGACTTTATTAGTAAACAAACTGCTTTCAATAAAACTATTGAGGAAAAACTCTCTAATGCTGAAAGAAATATAGCATCTTTGGCTGAAGCTCAATCTTCTTTGAATAAAATGGCTGCTAAACCTGAAACTAATGATAATCCCTTTGCAGCTACTAATGCTATACACGTAAGAATTGATGAAAATGTTAGACTATTAGCTGAATTACATGCTAAGTGGGAAAGAGAAGATGAAATTGCTAGAAACATTAGTGTTTCTACTATTACCACCACTAGTGTTGAGGCTAGTAATAGTTCTACTACTTTAGATGATAAATTTGATTTTGATCTTGATGGTTGCAATATCTCTGAAGTTATTAAGTTCCTACAAAAGCTTGCTAAAAGTCCTAATGCTAGTTCTATAAACATGGCCTTTACAAAACACATTACTAATGCTCTCATAAAGATTAAAGAAGAAAAGATGAAACATAAAGCTTCTATTCCTATAAAACAAGAAGATGGTTGGGAACCCATCATTAATATGAAAGTGGATGACTTTGATTTTAAAGCTTTATGTGATCTTGATAGTAGTGTTTCTATTATGCCTAGAAGGATTTATGATATGCTTGATTTACCTCCACTTGAAGATTGTTATTTGAATGTCCCACTTGATGATAATGCTAAAAAAAACTCATGGGGAGTCTTAATGATATTCTTATTATGGTTAACAATGCTTATGTTCCTGTTGATTTCTATGTTTTGGATGTTGAATACAATGCTTCTTGTCCTATTACTTTGGGAAGACCTTTTCTTAGAACTGTTGGTGCCATTATTGATATGAAAGAAGGCACCATTAAATATCAACTCCCACTCAAGAAAGGTATAGGACACTTCCCTAAGAAGAGAGAGAAGATTTCTTTTGCCTCTCCTACAAAAACAAAATTTGGTCTTAATGCTTCTTCATTTGAGAACACTTGATTCTTTTTCTTGCTTCTTATGCCTAACTTAAAGGCGTTAAAGAAAAGTACTTATTGGGAGATAACCCAAAAGTTTTATATGAGTCTTGGAAGTTATTACTTCAGTAATAACCGCTCCTTATCCTTTTTATTTGCTTTTTGTGCCAAGAGTATCCTCTAATGAGATAAAAGTAATGATTGGGAAAGTTGCTGTCCTGAAACAGATTTCTATGCTTCACCCTAAAAATTCGTGTAAAATCTCTGAACGTCTTTTTGAGGCGTGATTTTTTTACTTCTGCCCCAGGTTGTTATCTAACTTTCGTTAGTTCAACACTTTTTGATTTGAGCAATAGAAGGTCTTCGAAAAAATTCGTCTTTACCTGTTGGTCTGTTTTGACAGATTTCTGCCATTTTCTGCATTTGCTTCTTGTTGGTTCCTTTTTGAGTTATTTTGGGGAATTGAGCTTTTCAAGGGAAGTGCTTCAGTATCTAGTGTTCTAATGGAAGTTTATTTGGTGTTAGAACTGAACCTCAAGACTTATTTATCTTGAGTGCACTAATGTTGCTAATAAAGATTGTGTGAAGTTTTGTATGAAGGAAAAATTTCAGGTGTATGGAAGGAGTGAGTAATGAGATGAAGGATGGACTAAAGCTCAAGCTTGGGGATGCCACGCGTGTCACCCCAAGAAATATCCAAGAATTACAAGCATCAAAGCTTGGGGATGCCCAAGGCATCCCCCTCTTCATCAATAAAATCCCAGGTTTCTTCCAAACGCTTCATTTTTATTGTTTCATGCACAGTTGTGTTGTTCTTGGAGCGTCTTCTTTTTATTTTTTGTTTTGGTTTTCGTTTGCTTTGGTTTGCTTAGTTTGATGAATAAATTGGTTGGACCCCCTCTTTCATACATTGGTTTTCAAATAGTTTGGTTTGGTTTGGAAAAGAGTAGGAAAGTTCATACTTATGTGGTAAAAAGAGCTTATTTTTTACTGTGGCCTATGCTTTGTCATGCCATGCTTGATATTGTTTTGGCTTTATGCTTACTATTCTTTGCTGTAGCATGACTTGTTATAAACAATTGAGATTGCTTAATGTGCCTTGGATGAATCATGCGTTGTTTTAGCATATTAAAGCATAGTATAGTGGTATTCTCCTTTGATGCTTTATTTGGGTTGACTTGGCGCATGCTCACACCATGTTATGACTATCCCAAGTCACCATAGCCTTTATGATCCTTTAGTTTTCAACTTGTAGTATCACTTTATGCTTTGATCAATGATGTTTTGTCGCTCTGCATGATTATGGCCATTATTGCTCTCTTAGTTTGTCGCCCCAGTCTTTTGCTAGCCTCCACAACTAAGTATGAGTTCCACTCATGCATCCAACTCCCTAAACCAAGTTATTCCAAAGAGTCCACCATACCTACCTACTAGCTTATGCTATTCCAAGTATATTCATGCTTTTGTTTACCTTCCGAAATAAACTTGTTATGAGAAAACTAGTGATTAAAGCTCTCACGAACTTGATGGCACACTTTACTTTTCTTTCCCTTAATAAACTTGAACCATTGTGTCGTATATGTTGTATATGCTTGCACTTATTTGTTGGGAATTAGCAGAACCATGCTTTCATGGGGAACGCTTTCAACATTGCACTTGGTACTTGTACCTAGTTGATATCATGCTCTTTTGTATATGGATGTCGTCGGTGTGAAATGAAAGGGGAGCTTGTAAGTCCAAGGAGTTATGTATATGTGTTAGAGAAACGCCTGGGCTGCTGGTCTAATCCATGCTGACATGGTGGAAACCTGCAGCGTAACCATAATGAGCTGTCTATGAAGCATTCTTCTTATATAAAAAAGAGTCCTATATTGAGAAAAAAAAGAGAAAAAGAAAAAAAAAGATTATGAAAAGAGGAAAGAGAGAAAAAAGCATCATATTCCCATGGTAAATAAGAATATTGCTGAGATGCTCGTTGTCTGCTTGCCTTGTCATTTTGATATGGGGATTCTTCCGTATCATCGGGCAAGGGGTACCCCGTTGGCGGTTCTCTATGATACACATGTACTTACGATGACAAGAACTTACAGGTGACTAAACTTGAGTAGCATGAGTAGCGGCCCTCGTATTCAAGGGACATGAGATTCCTAACTTATACTTCGTCAAGCATGTACACCATAGTTTGTTCACTTTAACCTTAATCACTTCAAGATGCTTATGATAGGGCAATGAGAGTTGAAAGCTATTAAGTACCATAATTTTTGGAAGATCTTTATGAGACTTGAATCCCTGCTTCCTTCTATGAAGGCCTTTCTTCCACCATTACATTGAGTCTCCACCTTCTATCTTTATGCACTTACTTTGAGAGCATAGTGGCCATTCTTAGTTCTATGTGCATTGTCCCAAGACTAGTTGATTGATGCATATCTTGATATTGCTTGTTTTAAACTATTTGTATCTAGTCACTCTTATGAACTTTGAAGGTGTCCTATGCATTTATATTTGCTACTCTATGAGGGACAAGCTGAATGTTATTATGCTATGTTTTCTTTATGTGAAACAAACAAACGTCTTGCAAAGCATTGTTATTCATGAATCTTTTGTTTGTGCCTTTTCATGTTGCATCTTAGTTTCATTGTCTTATTGCTAGAACCCTGTTTTTCATGTTATGGTTGAAGAACTTTGATCCCAGCTTTGAATGTTTTACAAATACTTTGATCAAGTCTTTGATGGTGCATGTCACCTTAAAAATTATTCTTTCTTTTTATCACTTACCTACTCGAGGACGAGCAGGAGTTAAGCTTGGGGATGTTGATACATTGCAAATGTATCTATAATTTTTGATGTTCCATGCTTGGTTTTATCCACTTTCTTGTGTTTTGTCCACACTTTGGAGTACTTTTCATATGATTTCTTGGACTAACCTATTAACAAGAGCCAGTGCCAGCTGCCTGTTTTCTGCTGTTTTTGGTTCTAGGAAAGTCAGAAAATGAATATTCTCGGAATTGGACGGGACAAAAGCCAAAGTGCCTATTTTTCCAGAAGTCATCAGATGCTAGAATACGAGACGGAGAAGGGCTGGGGCCAGCCACACCACCTGGCCGCGCGGCCAGGCCTGGCCCGCGCCAGGGGGTGGTCTGGCCGCCCCCAGCACCCCCTCGGCCTCTCCTTCCGCTTATAAGATGCCCTCGGGACGAAAACCCTAAGGACCCGATCAAAAATCCACGAAAGAGTCTGTAGTCGCCGTCATCTCCATCCCTAGATCAGGAGGGATCTGAAGCTCTTCCTGGCACCCTGCCAGAGAGGGGAATTCACCCTGGAGGCCTTCTTCATCATCATGCAAGCCTCCGGTGTGATGCGTAAGTAGTTCATCTTTGGACTACGGATCCATGTAGTAGCTAGATGGCTGGTTCTCCTCCTTTGTGCTTTCATGTTTAGATCTTGTGAGCTCCGTTCATGATCAAGATCATCTATTTGTAATTCTGCATGTTGTGTTTGCGGGGATCCGATGGATATTGAGATGCTATTTCAGATTGATTATTGATTCTATCATGTCTTTGTTATTTGTGATCTTGCATGCTTTCCGTTGTTAGTAGCTATCTTGGCCAAGTAGATGCTAGCAACTCCAAGAGTTAGTATTTATACTCGATAGTGGGTTCATGACTCTGGTAATCTGGGGAAGTGACAGAAATCTCTAAGGTACTAGATGTGTTGTTGCTACTAGGGAGAAAACAACAATCCTTTGTTCATAGAACAATCGTATTGTTTACTTTACACGCAATTCATAAAGCAATAATCTGTTGCTTGCAACTTAATACTGGAGGGGGTTTGGATGATAACCTGAAGGTGGATTATTAGTCATAGATGTAGTTGGATGGCGGTCTATGTATAATGTTGTAATGTGCAATCAAGTTCCAAAGGAGTCAAGATGATTAGTATATGCATGTATTGCTTTCTCGATGTTTGTCAATAGCCCCGCTGTAATTTGTTCACCCAGCATGTTATCTATCTTAAGGAGAGCCACCTCTAGTGAACTATGGATCTCGGTCCTTTCTTTTACATACAATCTACAAACTGTTTACTGCTTTGTGTTTACTTTATGCAAACTATTACTTCCTTCCATTTGATACGTTTAATCCTTTGTTTTCAGCAAAACCGGTGAGATTGACAACCTCATCGCAAGTTGGGGTCAGAGTTCTGTGGTTGTGTTGTGCAGGTCTCCACGTTGCTACTAGCACCGGTAGTGCGCCCTGCCAAGGCTCAGCTAGCAACACCTTTAGGGTGTTTCCTTGCTCCTACTGGTTCGATTAAACCTTGGTTTCATAACTGAGGGAAACTTGCTGCTATGCCCCTTCCTCTTGGGGTTCCCAACGAGCTCTACATCAATACTGAGCCATCATATGTCCACCCGTTGCTTGTATCTAATAGATAGATCTTGGTGTATAGTTCCCATCATAGGAATTTTTTTGTTTTCTATGCTGCGAACCCAACAATGGTATCAGAGCCTGATCTATGCGTAGGTGCTTTGCACGGGTAGTACACATATATTTATATGTGGGCGATGATGATCATGTTATTGCTTCTTTCATGTATTTTGGATATTGGTGGCATAGTGGGATGAAGCGGCCCGGACCAACTTTACATATCATCGCACATGAGACCGGTTCCATAACTAACATGCAACTAGTTTTGCATAAGTGGCTAGCGGGTGTCTGTCTCTCCTACTATAGTCAATATCTGATTTACAACGAGTTGCTAATAACTTAGTTATCATCGTTGTGGTTCCATGTTCATAGGTAAGACCGGTTCTATCTTCGAAAGCCCTAAGCTACAACTTGCAATAAATTAGAGGCGTCTAGTTTAGATTGTTGTTGGGCTAGTGTCATGATATGGAAATTTTGTAAGTTGATGTATAATTGATACCCTTACAACACACCTATCGTGTAATTTCCATAGACCTTGGCCTTACACATAAAGGAATGATAAAGATCATACCACGATGCACATGATAGTGATCAAATTCATGAACCATATCATTCCACTTTACACATATGATGTTTGCATCTTATAATACTAGTTTGGCGTTTTAGTAGCATTATAAGATGATCCCTCATTTAGATATCAAGATAAAAATGTGTTCTCCCTTAAGTACACACCATTTATGTTTCGCCGCTTCAAGACATCACGTGATGATCGGGTGTACTTGAAGCCACGATCATATTTTGGGTGTAAGACAGTTTTACACACGCGAGTACTAAGGTTCTTACTTGGCGAGCCTGGCATGTACAAACATGGCCTCGGAACACGGACCAAAAGGTTAAGCATGAGTCATATGGTAGATATGATGCCCATATAGATGCTCGCCTTTGAAGCTATACCGACTCACGTGATGATCGGACTTGGTGTAGTGGATTTGGTTTATGTAATCACCAAAAAGACACGAGGGATGTCGTTTTTGAGTGGGAGTTTATTTCTAGTTTGGACTAGTCGAACTCAATTTGTCATAAACTAAATCTAAGTGAATTTGCATAATTTGTTATAGTCGTTGACATATGTTTACTACCTTATGATTAGTTTTAATTGAGATAATAGAACTATAGAATTCTGGATATTTACTTTACGAACTGGTATCGTATTGTTTTGAATGTCAATTTTAGAAGTCCTATTGCAAACTTTCAGCAAAGTCTATTCACTCCTTGAAGTTCAATAAGTAATATTAAATGGAGAGTAAGAATTCCAATGTTAGTATCTAAAGTATCATGTTTGCCTCCATAATTCTTGATATTCAAAAGTTAATTTTAATATCGAGGTTATCTAGGAGCTGAAAAAATTGTTTCAGAAGCCATCATGTGTGGAAGATATTTTGATATCTGAAACAATGTTTATGGTTACAATATGATAGAGTAAAATTTGGAAAAATACATGTTCTCACATTGTATGAGAATTTGCGAAGGTTGGAGACACTAGACGTCCTAATCTCCCGAAAAGGTTTTGGGAACTGACATTATACTCACAATTCGTCCTTATAAGCCATAGTAGCTTGATAATGAAAGTTTTCATGATAAAGATGAATAGAAGATGTAAGTAAAATGTTTACTACACTAAAAGATTACTAAAGTATGGATTTTTGAAAGAACACCAAACATTTGATGATGCTGATCTACTTCAAAGTACAAGTCCAAAGGTATTAGTATTTTACTATACATGCTTTGGACTATGTGTCATATGTATGGCACCACTATTGATGTTGATATATTCTTTTAAAAGTAAAAGGAAATGCTGAAAGAGAATCTATAAACTATTTGGCAGAAAATAAAAGACTGGTAATGTCCAGCTAAGGTATATAGATAATATACATGGTATGGTTATATTCTTTGCTTGTTAAACAATGTGGTTCTTGGGTATTCGATATCGAATTGGTTGGTATGAAATATCATACAAAACGACGCAATTCATGAACTACAAATGGCCTAAGTAACTAGCAAAAGAATATGTGATGATGTTCATCGAAAACAAATAAGGAGTTATTGTATTCATCATTGACATCAAAATTTGCCTTCAAGATTTGTTTAAATAATTGTTATTTTGTTCCGGTATAATGAGAACAATAGTTGTTCAAATAATTACCGTATTCCATAGAATATGGATGAACTTTTACAAGTCTAGTTGAAGAAATCACATCCATAAACTGATGCTAAAATGTCGTAAGACAAATGATTGAAAGATCACTTACAAAGTGACATCGCCGTTTAAATTATATTGGAAAGAGAACATGAAGAAACTCCATTTTGATGGATTTTTGGAGTCTATGATTTTGATCAATTGACGTTTGTGAAACTTTCCTCAGGATAATTGAAACTCCGTTCATCGGCCAAAGAGAAACGTATGACTAACTTATTGGAAATTGTGCATGATGATGTGCATAGTCCATTATATGTAGCCATGTGCGGTGCATCTTTCGACTTCATATGCTTTCTCCGAAAATTTGAGTAAATATATCTATATATTTACTTAATAAGGAAGAAGTATGAAACATTTGAAAATTGTTCAAAGACTTTCAAGATGAAGTGGAAAATCATTGTAACAAGAAAATAAATATTTTATGATTCGATCATAAAGGAAGATATATGAGTTACAGGTTTAGCAAAACACCTAAGATTTCGGGATTTGTTCCATGGATTTGCATTTCCCGATAAACAACAGGAGTATGGTATATTCGAGAGATCAAATCAAACCTTGTTTGACATGGTAAGATCAAAGGTGTCATTTATAAAACTGCCATTATGTTTTAAAGATTAAAGCTTTAGAGACTACCACTTTTACACTGAAAAGAGCACCATTGTGATCCGTTGAAATGACACCATATAAGTTATGGTTTGGGATAAAACCCGAATTGTCTTTTCTTAAATTTTGGCTTGCTATGCGTAAGTAAATGTTTACAACCAAAATCGGATAAGCACATCTTTGTAGGTTATCCCAAAGAATTTGTTGGGTGTTCCTCCATAACACCGAGAACAAAAGAGTTTGTCGCTTGGAACATTAAGTTTCTTGAAAAAAGATTTTTGTGTGAAAAGTTAAGTGGGAGGACAATAGAACTTTGATAAGGTTATTGAACCTTAGCTATATGTGCTAAGTAGCGTAGCGCCGGAAAGTGTTCCAGTGGTGGCCACAATGATCAGGCTCCCGTGATTACAAAGGTTGTGATCTTGGAGATTAGAGTTCCTATTTGAACCATATGCATCGGGTAACAATCAAATAATGAGATTTGATAAACAAGTCGTTATTGTTTTGACAATAATGAACCGACTGCATGCAAAGAAGCGATGATGGGCCCTGACTCCATAGAATGACTAGAAGTCATAAAATCCGTGATAGTTTCCATACATGAGAAATCAAGCTATTAAACTTGGAAGACCTTCCGAAAAGGCATGAAGCCTATCGGTTGTGTTTGGATCTGTAAAGAAATAGACATGGATGTTTCACATCTATGAAATAATCGACATGTCGGAAAGAAATTTACGACAATGTTCAAGAAGTTGACTATGACAAGATTTGATCTTTCATAGCGATATTTAGTCTTGACGGATTAATCTAGCGACCACTACAAATAATTTGGTATATGGTAGTTGAACAAACAAAACAATGTTCTTCTAATAGAATGGTTACCTAGAACATGTACTAGACACGGTCCGAAGGGTTTTGTTAATTCAAAGGGTGCTAAAAGGGCATGCAAACTTTAATAGTTGAAGTGAGCATAACGGAGTTGGAATCTTCACTGTGATGAAAATGTTAAAGGAGTTTAATTTCATCGAAGATGATGAAGATGCTTGCATTTGCAAGAAATTAAGTGGGAGCGCTGAGATAAATTTTCAATACATTATGCAGAGTACATATTATTGATTGGAAATGACGTATCTTTTATTGACATGGGTTAAGAATTTCATATTGATGAAAGACTTGGGAAAAACTGGAATATTCGGCATCAATGTCTATATGGATAGATTGAGGCACTAATATGGTTGTGCCAGACGTACATATATGAGATATTGAAAAGGGTTCAATATGGAAACAACAAGAAAGATTCTTGCTGCATGGAAAGGATTATATCAAGATTCAAGTGTTTCAACACTTGGTGAGTAAAATCACATGAAGATTTTGATCAATAATACCATGATATGTACATATCTAGATATGTCCAATGCTCTAAATGTTATGAGCATATACCAGAATGATTCATAATATGATCATTGGACGATAGTAAAGATATCCTTATGAGCTTTGCAAGAACTAAGAATATATCATGTATAAGTGACAAATAGTTGATAATAGTTCATTGTAATATGTTACATTGATACTAATTTGTCACAAGATACAAATTAAATTTATCTCAATTTAAACTATGGGTGGCACAATATAATGGAAAGGAAATCCCATGATGGATTTGGATGAGTTACAAAGTTAAGATATTGTGACGGATACTACAACAAAATGCTAAGTATATGACTACCATAGTAGCAGAAAAGGAGGGCATTTGTGTCAAGAAGTTTGTTATCAAACTAGGTGTGGTTCATAGTGGGATAGTGCTATGAAGATATATTGTACGACAATACAATCGACATGTTTTAACCCAAAAAGAACTAAAGGTCTCACCAAAGGACTAAATTTATACAAAGCCATCTCATTAGAGAATGAGTGATGCGTAGAGACGCAAAGACATGCAAATACACACGGACCTGAAAGTACTAGATCTGGAGATTATGTTAACCACTAGAAAATGCGTATATTCAACACCTAGGTGTTGTATATACAAGTTTACAAACTAGATTATTGACTCTAGTGCAAGTGGGAGACTGAAGGGAATATGCCCGAGAGGCAATAATAAAGTGGTTATTATCTTATTCCATGTTTATGATAAATGTTTATTTTGCATGCTATAATTGTATTAATTGGAAATGTTAATACATGTGTGTTTAATAAACAAAATACAAAGTTCCTAGTAATGCCTCTCATATAAACTAGTTCGTTGATTAACAATATGATCAAGGTTTCCTGATCATGGACATTAGATGTTGTTAATAACGAGGTCACAACATTGGTGGAATGATGTGATGAACATTCATCCGAAGTATAACATTACGATCAAAGTCATTATGTTTATATTGCTATAACATCATACAAAGTAATCCTAGTCCTTAGACCATGAGATCATGTTAATCACTAACACTAGAAGAGTATCTTGATAACATCAAACATCACACCGTAACAGGGTGACTATAAAGGTGGGTTCAGTGCTACGAAGGTGTTATGTAGAGGCTCATGGATCAAGAGTGGGATTTGTCCATCTCGATGACGGATAGATATACTCAGGGCCCTCTCGGTGATATCACATTGAAATAGCTTGCAAGAAAGTGATGTCATCACTAGAATGTTATATCACGGGAACGAGAAAAGAGTGCATGTCAGTAACGAGATCAAACTAGGTATTGAGATACCGATGATCAAATCTCGGACATGTAATATATTGAGAGACAAAGGGATTTAGTTACAACGTTAAAGGTTCACACGGTCATAAGAGTCATCGTTGATTGTGTGGGAGTCAGTACGGATCTCTAGGTCCCGCTGCTGATTATTGATCGAAGAGGGGTCTCGATCATGTATACATTATTCGTGAACCGTAGGGTGACACACTTAATGGATACTGACACCATTTGGAGCAAATATGTTTCATATAAAGATTTAAGAAAGCGCTGGAATCATTTCGATGGAAACCGGAATTATTTCGGGTGAAATTGCAGAAACTGGTTCTGCATGTGATATTGAAATGTTGCAGGGGGGTTTATGTGAATGTTTGTTAATTAAAGTAATTAACAAAATTCTCAATAAAATAAATAAAATAGTTTTATTTAATGAGAGCTTGCATTAAATTTGGTGGAAATTTAATGCATGTGAGTGGAAGTGTGAGTGGAGGCATATTTATGTGAGTGGAGCATCCACCACATGAATGATGGAAGAGGTATGGGCACCACCATGGCAGCCACGCCATGGCCCTTGGTTTCCCCCCTCTTTCCAATAAAAGGCCCCGTCTCCTCCTCACAAAACACACCTCCTCGTGAAGGATCTCTCTCCCCCTCTAGTTATTCCCCATGGTCTTAGATTAGCGAGATACATGTTCTTGGTGGCTTTATCTAGAAAGGAGTTGCTGCTTCCGTTGCTTTGCTGGAGCAAGGGACGGAGGTTGTCGGGGTCCGCTGACGTGTGTGCGATCACGGATGCACCGCTGCTTTGTGGTGCTGGACTTGGTGGTGCTAGACTTGCTGGAGCTGGATCTGATGGACGTGCTGGAGCCGTACCTGTTGGACTTGCTGGACTTCATCACGATCTTGAGATCGGCAAGTGTACGACTACATCATCCACGAGTTCCATCTCGTTAACAAAGCTTTGTTGTCTTTGAGGGTAAGTTCTCTATGGATGTATATACACTCGTTGCTTGTATCTAATAGATAGATCTTGGCGTATAGTTCCCATCGTTGGAAATTTTTTGTTTTCTATGCTGCGAACCCAACAATATTGGTGTCTAGACTTTTCGTGAGGGACTGTCAGAGGTATATCTGTCTATATGGGGGCTGCCAGGGACATGATCTGCTCACTGGAGTCTCTAAGGGGTTGCCAGGGCTATATCTGCCTATATGGGGGTTACCGGAGGTATATCTGCTTGGGGAGGTCGTGTCTTCATGCGGGAGAGGAGCAGTGATTGGCTTGGATCTTAGACTGGGCCCCATACCAAGGAAGTATGGACAATCTCGCGACTTGGATGTGCAACAAGGCAAAGGTCTCTTATGGGTAAAGTAACGCACCTCTGCAGAGTGTAAGAACTGTGACATGTTACTCCCTGTTTCGGGAAGGATCTACGAACGCGGCAGGAAAGGAACTCCATAAAAGTTCTAGTAAACCTGTGAAGGCTGTCGGACATAGTTTTTAGAATAAAAGCAACCTTTGAAGAAATGTTTACGAAAACCTGCATTGCCTATGACCTTTGGTCTGTGGCTGTAGAGATAGTGCATCATACACTCCTTTTTAGTGAACTTGCTGAGTACGCTCGTACTCAACCGTACCTTCTTAACCCTTGCTAGGTTCTAAGTCGTTGAAGACGACGTCAAGACTAACTAATGCTCAAGAATCCATCATCGATAGCTCAAGCTCTCCAACCAAGTCAGCAAAGTCAACTTGTGCATCAACTGAAGTGAAGACTGATGGCTCAGTGCACGGCGCCCAAAAAATTGCTTGATGGCGGTGTTGATGTAGAGCTCGTAGGGAACCCCAAGAGGAAGGTATGATGAGCACCGCAACAAGTCTCCCTCAGTTATGAAACCAAGGTTTAATCGAACCAGTAGGAGCAAGGAAACACCCCAAAGGTGTTACTGGCTGAGCTTTGGCAGGGCGCACTACCGGTGCTAGTAGCAACGTGGAGACCTGCACAACACAACCACAAAACTTTGTCCTCAACTTGCGATGAGGTTGTCAATCTCACCGTGTTTTGTGGAAAACAAAGGATTAAACGTATCGAATGGAAAGAAGTAAAAGTTTGCAGAAAGTAAACACAAAGCAATAAACAATTTATAGATTGTATGTAAAGAAAGAGGACCAGGATCCATAGTTCACTAGAGGTGGCTCTCCTTAAGATAGATAACATGCTGGGTGAACAAATTACATCGGGACAATTGACAAACACCGAGAAAGCAATACATGCATATACTAATCATCTTGACTCCTTTGAGACTTGATTGGGCATTACAACATTATACATATACCGCCATCCAACTGCATCTATGACTAATAATCCACCTTCAGGTTATCATCCGAACCCCCTCTAGTATTAAGTTGCAAGCAATAGATTATTGCTTTATGAACTGCGTGTAAAGTAAACAATACGATTGTTCTATGAACAAAGGATTGTTGTTTTCTCCCTAGTAGCAACAGCACATCTAGTACCTTAGAGATTTCTGTCACTTCCCCAGATTACCAGAGGCATGAACCCACTACCGAGCATAAATACTAACTCTTGGAGTTGCTAGCATCTACTTGGCCAAGATAGCTACTAACAACAAAAAGCATGCAAGATCACAAATAACAAAGACATGATAGAATCAATAATCAATCTGAAATAGCATCTCAATATCCATCGGATCCCCGCAAACACAACATGCAGAATTACAAATAGATGATCTTGATCATGAACGGAGCTCACAAGATCTAAACATGAAAGCACAAAGGAGGAGAACCAGTCATCTAGCTACTACGTGGATCCGTAGTCCAAGGATGAACTACTCACGCGTCACACCGGAGGCTTGCATGGTGATGAAGAAGGCCTCCAGGGTGAATTCCCCTCTCTGGCAGGGTGCCGGGAAGAGCTTTAGATCCCTCTCGATCTAGGGATGGAGATGACGGCGGTTACAGACTCTTTCGTGGATTTTTGATCGGGTCCTTAGGGCTTTCGTCCCGTGGGCAATATATAGGCGGAAGGAGAGGCCGAGGGGGTGCCGGGAGCGGCCACACCACCCCCTGGCACGGGCCAGACCTGGCTGCGCGGCCAGGTGGTGTGGTGGCTCCCTGGCCCTTCTCCGTCTCGTATTCTGGCACTTGATCACTTCCGGAAAAATAGGCACTTTGGCTTTTGTCCCGTCCAATTCCGAGAATATTCATTTTCTGACTTTCCTGGAACCAAAAACAACAGAAAACAGGCAGCTGGCACTGTGGCTCTTGTTAATAGGTTAGTCCAAGAAATCATATGAAAAGTACTTCAAAGTTAGAACAAAACACAAGAAAGTGGATAAAACCAAGCATGGAACATCAAAAATTATAGATACATTTGCAATATATCAAAGATGAAGCTCTTGAGTAGGAATAGATTCTCTAGCCATAAAACCTATTTCTGTAAAGCATTGCTTGAGTAGTAATTGCAAGCCAGATAGTTTAGATATTAGCCTTGTTAGTAGAATAGTGCCTAGTTATTACTTCTGGTTCTTCTTTGTAAGAAGTTATTTCCTCTTTAACCTAGAGTGTTCTCTGGATTTTTTGTAAAGAGTCGAGTTGTAATCTGTAGTCATGTCTTGGACCTGCTGTGTTTCTGTTGTACCACTCTAAGGGATGTAATACTAGTGAACGGTGTTTCATTGGTGTTATGTCACCGACTATAGTGTACTACATCATGCAGTGGTATGTTGGGTAACCGCATAGGAGTCCTAACAGAAACCGACTATTCACTTCTTGCCTTGTACTTCAAGTTTTTAGTCTCCGGTCTCCCTACGACTCCCTTGAACCCACCAAGTACTAGGCCTCGACCGACTCAAGTATTACACGTGTAAGCCCACCAGGGGGCGACCATGGGCCTGCCATGTGTAGCACCCCGGGTAAAACCACTACTAGAGATCGCTCTATTGTGCATCATCATGGCGGCATTCTCATGTCATCATGCCTTATTGTATTTGAGCATCTTCATGTCGCATGCATACAATTTGCCTAAAACTATTTTATAAAAGTCTATCTTGTATTCCCAAATACCCCCGCCTTATTTCAAATCAAACCCCCGGAACCTTCCGCATATTTTATTTGTCTAAATCTATTTACGAAAATATTTTTCAGTAAAGAAAAAATAAAACATTTTATTATTAGTGGGGAAGGCAGCCCAGTCGGCCAGGCCCAAACCCTAACACCCCACCTACCCCTAATCCTACCCAACCGTCGCCAGCTCGCACAAACCCGCACCAGCGTGCGCAGCCATGCCTGCACCAAGCCCAGCCCCGCGTGTAGTACACCACCCGGCCCCACGCGCGGCAACACGATCCGCACGGCCTCGCTCGCGTACATCACACGCGATAGACGCGCCCTCTCCCTCGGTACCACCACCGCAAAGCACACACTGACCTAACCGCCCCAAATCCCAATCAAACCGGCCCTACCTCCCCACGTCGCACGCCCACCTCCTTATTCCGCAATCCCGTCCCCTGCTTCTTCTTTCCCTCTCCATCGCGAACCACCACCTACCCTCACCACCAACAGCGGCCAAGCGCCCCGATCGCCTTGCCTCTGCCCTGCGCCTCCCTGGGCCTCGCCTGCACCCACCTCAACCTCGCCCCCATTGTCGACCTCCTTCCTCGGCTACCGCCGCGGCACCACCGGGTCTCCGACCTCCTGCCAGTGCTCTGGTCGCCCTCGTTACTGCCGGGCCCCTCCCCACAGCGAGCCCCCTGGAGCGTCGTCGCTGCCAGGCCCCTCTCCACAGCGAGCCTGCTAGAGCATCGTCGCCCGCCCTTGTCCTCGTTGGCCTCCGTGACCTTCCCTTCCAGCCTGACGCCCCTATCGCCTTCGCTGATGCCATCGATCTCGCCACCGTCTTCTCGCGCCCTCTCCCGTGAGTGCCTCGGCCCCGCTATCCACCGTCCAGCCACCCCGTCTCCAACCGTGCGGCCAGGACCTCGCCGCACCTCCCGTCGTTGACCTCGTCCCCACCCTAGCGTTGTGCTCGGCCTCCTAGTGCCTGTTGAGGGCAAACCTCTAGGGTGGCCCGATCTTTCACGATTCCCTTTTAAATCGAGGGTGGAGTGCGGGGAAAGGAGGGAAGGATGAACACGACAAACACACACACGAAGAACGCGATGAACACACACACGAAGAACGCGATGAACACACACACGCAAAACCACGATAATCACCAATAGCTCACGCCGACGGTGACCTGTCCGGTGCAATCCCTAGGATCGGCGTCGGGCGGAGGACTCTCTCTCGAACCGGCACGGCGAGATGGGAGACTCGGTGAGATCTTGACGTCTAGGCAAAGGGACACCGATGCCTAGGCCTTGTACAACACGGAGGCACGATGCAAACTCCAACGAGGTTTGGGAATATTGGTGCTCCTTAGTCAAGGAGCATGAGGCAAGAATTAGATAGATCCACAAAGGGGTTTCCACTAATTCCAATATCAAGCCTAGGGTTTACAATGGAGGTGGGGGTCTATATATAGGCCAACCACAAGTTCAGGGGTAATTCTAGCATTAAAGTAGAGTTCTAGGCGAAGTAGAGGGGTACATGGGCCATAGGGCCCAGCTAGGCTCGCAGGCCCATCGCTTGGGCCGGACAGTCCGGGTCGGCACGGCCGGACAGTCCAGGTCGGCACGGCCGGACAGTCTGGGGTGACCGGACACTCCGGGTGGTGTCCGGGGAGTGTCCGATTTGACCTTCTAAATGTCCACGCCAGGTCCGGGCTCGGGCAGGCCGGACACTCCGGCTGAGTCGCGTCGGACACTCCGGTTGCGCCAAACACTCCGGCCTGATTCGGGCGGACACTCCGGCTCATGCAGCTTCCGGACAGGTGCAACTTCAGGGCTCGTGGGTCGACGCGGCGGGGATTCGTACCTGATGATGCACAGAGTAGATGTATGAAGTAGCACGCCATCCAAGGAGGTATCAAATTGGCACGTCGAGAGGAGCGAGTTCACCTTATCTTGGAGGAGTTTGGCTCGGGCACGAGTCATGGGTCCACTTGGGGGACTTGTTGGTGTAGATGTGGAAGCGTTCGTAGGACGGGCTGCATCAGCTCCCCCCCTTGGGAAAGAGTCGTCCTCGACTCTTCATGGATATCATCTTGAACATCTCCATGGTAGGGTGAGAGATCCTTGACATTGAATGTATTGCTTGCAAGGTACTTGGAGGTCGAGATGTCGATGATGTAGGCGTTGTTGTTGATTCGTTTGAGGACCTTGAAGGGAGCATCTCCTCTTGGCTTGAGCTTGGAGTCACGTTCCTTGGGAAAGCGGTCCTTGCTTAGGTGTATCCACACAAGGTCACCTTCTTCAAATATCATCTCCTTCTTGTCCTTGTTTAACCTTGAAGCTTGGCGAAGGACTTGTTGTTCGATAGTAGCTCTTGTTTCTTCATGAAGCTTCTTCATAGCTTGTACGCGCTTCTCGACGTCCATGTTTGTGCGCTCATGGAGAGGTAGTGGTAGGATGTTGAGCGCGGTGAGGGGCTCGAAACCATATACGATCATGAATGGACTCATCTTGGTTGTTGAGTGCTTGGCTCGATTGTAGGCGAACTCGGCGTGGGGAATGCATTCCTCCCAATCCTTCAGGTTTTTCTTGATCAACACACAAAGTAGAGTTCCGAGGCTTCGGTTGACAACTTCGGTTTGGCCATCAGTTTGAGGATGTGATGCGGATGAGAAGAGGAGGTTGACGCCGAGCTTGGCCATGAGGGTATTCCACAAGTAGCTCATGAATTTGACGTCGCGGTCGGAGACGATTGTCCTTGGCACACCGTGAAGACGGACGATTTCCCTGAAAAACAGATTTGCAACATGTGAAGCATCGTCGGTCTTATGGCACGGTATGAAGTGTGCCATTTTGGAAAAACGATCCACAACAACAAATATAGAATCATGACCATGCTTAGATCTAGGCAATCCTAACACGAAATCCATGCTAATGTCGGACCAAGGTGTATGAGGAATAGGCAATGGCATATAAAGACCATAGGGATTAGCTTGTGACTTAGCTTGAACACATGTCGTGCATCGTTGAATGTAGCGCTCCACGTCACGCTTCATATTGGGCCAAAAGTAGTGATTGGAGAGCATGTCCAATGTTTTGTCACGACCAAAGTGACCCATAAGGCCTCCACCATGAGATTCTTGGAGAAGCAAAAGTTGAAGCGACGACTTCGGGATGCATAGCTTGTTTTGTTTAAATAGAAAGCCCTTATGCACATAGAAATCATCAACTCCCTTGTCATTGGAACACTTTGTGAAAATTGGTTCAAAGAACGGGTCGGAATCATACAAAGATTTTATTTCCTCAAGACCCAACACGTTGATTTCAAGTCTCGGACCAAGAAAAATCAACTTGTCTTTAGCAAAAGTGCACTTGGGAAGATTAGCATAAAGCTTTTCATGTCGAAGGATTTGCAAAACTTCCTTGACATGTGTTATGTGGTCCTCAAGTGATTTGCTATAAACAAGAATATCATCAAAATAGACAACAACACTTTTTCCAATGAGAGAACGCAAGATGTGATTCATAAGGCGCATGAATGTGGATGGGGCATTTGATAAACCAAAGGGCATAACCAACCATTCATAGAGACCAAGTTTGGTCTTGAAGGCGGTTTTCCACTCATCACCTTCAGACATGCGTATTTGATGGTAACCACTACGAAGATCAATTTTCGAAAAAATAGTGGCTCCACACAACTCATCAAGCATGTCATCGAGACGTGGTATGGGATGTCGATAACGCACGGTGATAACATTGATTGGACAACAGTCCATGCATAACCGTAACGTATCATCCATCTTTGGAACAAGAATCACGGGTACGACACTTGGACTAGTGCTAACTTGGATCAAACCTTTGGAGACGAGTTGGTTGATTTGACGTTCGATCTCTTTTGTGTCCTCCGGGTTCGTGCAGTAAGCGGCGCGGTTGGGAAGTGGTGCACTGGGGATGAGGTCTATTCGATGTTCGATGTCGTGAAGAGGAGGTAGTCCATGTGGAAGCTCTTCGGGGAACACATCCTTGAATTCCTGCAAAACATTCATCAAAGATGGGGGAACATTGGTTAATTCATTAGTTCCTTGCGCTAGTCCCTTGCAAAGGAGGACATAGTGCAAGATGGATGGGTTGTTCCGAACATCTCTCATCTCACTTTTGGTGGCAAGGAGAACACTCTTATTTTTTCCACTCGAATTTGGCTTGTGGCTCTCACTCACTATGAGGTGGTTCTCTCTCTCACCGCTCTTCTCACAAGTAGGTGTTGTGTTTTGCGCCCTCGCTAAAGCCTTTGCATTGTCCGCAATTATTTGGCTAGGAGTCATCGGTTGCAAAACACATGTTTTGTTGAGCCATTTGAAGTTGTATATGTTGGTGCGACCGTCATGTTGAGCAGCCTTGTCAAATTGCCACGGTCGACCAAGAAGCATGTGGCAAACTGTCATAGGAACCACATCATGCTCCACCGTATCTTTGTAAGGACCAATGGTGAAGGAGATCGATACGGTATGCTTGATCTTCACGGACCCTTGGTCACTTAGCCATTGCACGTGGTAGGGGTGCTTGTGTGGATGGAGGGTGAGGTTGAGCTTCTCACACAACTCGGTGCTAGCAAGGTTGTGGCAACTCCCTCCGTCAATGATCACCTTGATAGATTTGCCATTGATGCCGGCTCGTGTTTGGAAGATATTGGAGCGTTGGTCTTCATGCTCTTGTGCTTGAGTGGTCAAGATTCTTGTGACGACAAGCGATGGACTTGCGTCATGTTCACACATGAGGAGTTCTTGATCATCTTCCACTCGTTGCCTTGCCATTGCTTCCTTGACACGGGCATCAAACTCATCTTCACTCAAGTACTCTTCATCACCATTGTCATGGATGAACAAGACTTTCTTGTTTCCACATTCGGCCGACTTGTGTCCTTTACCTCCACACTTGTAGCATTCACCGTTGAAAGATGCATCACTCTTTGCTTGCTTGCCACTTGGGGGCAGTTTTCCTTGAGGAAGTGTGGGCTTGAAGGAAGGCTTGGAGGTACTTGAGGAGCTACCAGTGAAAGTTGTTGGTGTAGCGGTTGAAGCTTGCTTGTAGGTGAAGTACGTCTTGGGCTTGTTGTACTTGATATCCTCTTGCACTTGACGTTCAACCTTTGTTGCTATGTGCATAAGCTCAACCATTGTGTTGTATGTTTGGAACTCGACGATGCACTTGATTGGGTGATTCAAGCCAATAAGGAAACGTGCCATTGTTTGCTCCATGCGCTCATCAATGTTGGCGCGAATCAAGTTGAGTTCCATTTCCTTGAAGTACTCTTCCACGGTCTTTGTCCCTTGACGAAGCGCTTGAAGGTTGTTGAAGAGGTCACGCGTGTAGTGCGCGGGGACAAACCGGGATCTCATGTGAGCCTTCATGTCATGCCAAGTTGTGATTGGCGGTTCTTGTCTTACATCTTGAGCAACTTGAACTTGTTCCCACCAAAGGTTGGCGTAATCATCAAACTCAAGCAAAGCCATGGCGACCATCTTCTCGTTGCTATAGTTGTGCATGCGGAAGATATTGTTGACTTTGAGTGCCCACGAGAGGTATTCTTCGGGGTCATTAGATCCGGTGAACTTGGGCATTGCGAACTTGAGCTTGCCAAAAGTTTCTTCATCATTGTGGTCATTGCGACGAGCTTGGTGACCTTGTTGATGATCTTGTAGTTGGGGAGGTGGAACTTGGTTCTCGCGTCCTTGTTGCGGAGCTTGCTCTTGATATTGTTGTTGAGGAGCTTGCTCTTGCTCTTGGCGCGGCTATTGACGTGGTTGAGGCGCTTGGGCCTCATGGTGGCGAAGGTGTGGAGCCTCTTGACACGGTTGATGATGAAGAGGAGGCTTGTTCCTTGGTTGGTGATGTTGGTTAGGCACATGGGCCTCACGGCGAAGAACATGGTCATGAGCCTCTTGACGTGGTGGGCATCGCTCAACTTGTATCACTTGACGCTCCAAGTTTTGTTGATGTGGAGGAGGCACCACGTGATGACCATGGTGTCGTTGTTGACGTTCATGACGTTGATGACGAGGAGGATGATCTTGGAGAGCTTCACATCGATGACGAGCTTGATTCTCTAAGTTGGAGTCATCACTTGTTGTGTCAAGTATGTGTCGCGGTCGATGGTGGTAGACTTGCGGTTGTACTTGCGGTTGCGCTTGCGGTTCCTCTTATTGTTGCTCTTGTTGGATCACTAGTGCCCTTGCGTGATTATGGTGTGCTTCTTGCCTTGCTCGTGGCCTTGAAGAGAGGTCACCATCATAGCTTGATGTTGCGGCGTGCCATGGGGAAGGTACATAGTTCGAAGAGATTCCATCTTCAACCATGGGGGCATCATTGCGTCTTTGAGCACTTTGATGTAGATCTTGTGGAAGAGGTGCATGACGATGCGAAGAACTTGCCGAGCTTGATGCGCGTGAACGTGGTCTTGCCATGCCATCGATGAGGCGTCGAAGATTGTCATTTGTTTCGGCGACGGAGCATTGGAGCGCTTCATTTTGGTGGCCGAAGTTGTGATGCATTGCATGCATTTGTCGTTCGAGGCCGTCGAAGCGGTCATCGATGTTCTTGAACTCGGCTTGCGTCTCGCCAAATTGTTCATCTTGTCGCGTCTCAAGTGCTTGGCAACATTCACGGAACTCTTGGCGGACGATGAAGTGACTTGCACGCGTCATGTATGGACCTTGATCTTCTTCTTGGGGAGGTGGTTGGCTCGTCTCACCGTGCCTATCCATCATGCTGAACACACAAGTATTGTATATGGAAGTGGAATATGGTGGTGTTAGCCTTGTACCTCACCTTGGGTATTGCACCAAACTAGAAACCACAAGTGAGAGCTATAAGCGTGCAAAGTGGAATTGCAAAGAAAACTCACGCTAAAGAAAGAACTAACTCTCAAAAGCTTGTTGGTGGTAGGTTAGGATTGTGGAAAGCCAAAGAACCAACCAAAATAAAAGGGATAGTCAAAAGTGGGTAAAATCCAACAAAACTCAAGTCAAAGGCGAAGGTCAACAACTCAAAAGGGTGACGGGAACCTACGACTATGTACACACACGTGGAGAAAGTTGGGATTGACACGACTATGAAAATGAGCAAACAAAATGTCCTAACGAAGACTAAGCTCGTTGTCGTGCCAATGCAAGGAGAGACCGTGGCTCGTTTGCAAAGAGGAAAAGTGAGCAACGGATTTGTGCACTTGCCTTGGCCGCTCTTCTTTCTCTCGGCTTACAAGCTTTGAGACTCTCTTTGGCAATGGGAGACTATTTTTCTTTTGCTTTTTCTTTGTATGTTTTTTTGCTCTCCCTTGGTGCTACCTAGTCACACTTGCTATTGCTCTTTCACTCTCACTATCCAAGGACAAATGCACAATGCTCAAGCAAACACAAGATGAGCCACTCTCATGGGGTAGGTACACACAAAGGAAGATGGGGGTTAACAAGGTGACGCAAGTTATACCTTCGTTGATGATGAACTTGGCGTCGGTGGTGCGGGATGATGTTCGTGGTCTGTGGTGTCGATGAGCGCGGAAGATGATGATGCGGAAGCTTGCTGGTAGTTGCTGACACGCACACGGGACACGAACAAACCAAGGAGATTAGCCAATGCGAAAAATGAGGCAAAATTGTCAAAACTGGCGTTACAGCCGGACACTCCGGTCTGTTTGGGCCGAACACTCCGGTCTGGTTCAGCCGGACACTCTGGTCGGTATGAGCCGGACACTCCGGCGCGGTTTTCTTGCTCGTGTTTTTGAGCGGAAATCCCCGCCTTCAGGCCTCAAATCCGTGAAAAACTGGCCAAATCAGGCTGGGGAAACGCAGGATAAAGCTGGACCAACTCCTTATATAAGGTTTGGTCAGATCAAAACCACAAATAACACTCCAAATCAAGAGATCGATCCAAAGGCAAATATGGGCCTTTTTTGTGGGGATTTTCGAATTTTTGGTGGATAGAAGAAAATTTTGTGAGGGAAATCGTGAGCAACGAAGCTCTTGATACCAATATGTTGAGGGCAAATCTCTAGGGTGGCCCGATCTTTCACGATTCCCTTTCAAATCGAGGGTGGAGTGCGGGAAAAGGAGGGAAGGATGAACACGACGAACACACGCACGAAGAACGCGATGAACACACACACACGCAAAACCACGATAATCACCAATAGCTCATGCCGGCGGTGACCGATCCGGCGCAATCCCTAGGATCGGCGTCGGGCGGAGGACTCTCTCTTGAACCGGCACAGCGAGATGGGAGACTCGGTGACATCTTGACGTCTAGGCAAAGGGACACCGATGCCTAGGCCTTGTACAACGCGAAGGCACGATGCAAACTCCAACGAGGTTTGGGGATATTGGTGCTCCTTAGTCAAGGAGCATGAGGCAAGAATTAGATAGATCCACAAAGGGGTTTCCACTAATTCCAATATCAAGCCTAGGGTTTACAATGGAGATGGGGGTCTATATATAGGCCAACCACAAGTTCAGGGGTAATTCTGGCATTAAAGTAGAGTTCTAGGCAAAGTAGAGGGGTACATGGGCCATAGGGCCCAGCTAGGTGTTGGAGATATGCCCTAGAGGCAATAATAAATATAGTTATTATTATATATCTTTGTGTTTATGATAAATGTTTGCATTCATGCTATAATAGTATTAACAAGGAAACCATTAATACTTGTGTGATTTGTAAACTTAATTTGAAGTCCCTAGTATAGCCTCTATACTTCACTAGCTTGTTGGTTGATTGATGATGTGGTTTCTTTGTCATGAACATTGAGATGTTATCAACAACAAGATCATATCGTTAGGAGAATGATATGGTGGACATACTCCTATAGACAAGCGTAGCATAAAGATCAAGTCATTTTAATAGTTCAATTGCTATATGCTTTCTGATACATAGTAACCTAACTCCTTCGACCATGAGATCATGCATATCACCTTTACTGGATGGATGCTTTGATGTCATCAAACACCACACCGTAACAGGGTGGCTATAAAGGTGGCATTGAGTGTTCGGAAAGTATTGGTTGAAACACATGGATCAAGAGTGGGATTTGTCCATCCACATGACGGATAGATATTCTCTGGGCCCTCTCGGTGAAATGTCATTCAATTAGCTTGCAAGCATGTGACTTGGTCACAAGGGATCACATATCACGGGAACGAGAAAAGAGTACTTATCGGTAACGAGGATGAACTAGGTATGCAGAGATACCGACGATCATAACCTCGGATAAGTAACATATCGTGAGACAAAGGGAAATTGGTATCGTATGTAAGTGGTTCATTCGATCGCAAAGTAATCGTAGAAATATGTGGGAGCCATATGAATTTCCAGATTCCTCTATTGGTTATTGTTCGGAGAAGTGTCTCGATCATGTCCGCATAATTCACGAACCGTAGGGAGACACACTTAAGGATTCGACGTTGTTTGAGTAGTTATGGTATTATGAGAAAGAGACCGAATGTTGTTCGGAGTCTCGGATGGGATCCGGGATATCACGAGGTGATCCGGAATGGTCCGGAGAATAAGATTCATATAAGGAAAGTCCCGTTTCGGAGTTCGGGAATGATTCCGGTGTTTTCATCGGGGATATTCTAGAAGGTTCCGGATTGTCCGGCACTCCGGGGGGGAAGGGGTACATGAATGTGTCATTACATATTAGAATGATTGCATCATGTACTAAGTGTTCTTGCTGTCCCAAATATAGGATTAAATTGAATCCTAAAACAGAAAAGTCAAATGTCCAGTTTGAAAGTCAAACTGCCAAAAACAAGAAACTGTGGGAAACAAGCAAGAGGAGTTGGAGTCGACTTGGAGGAGGAGTTTCTCTCCTCCAAGCCGGCGGCCAGCCTAGGCCGAGTTGGGGAGGGACTCCCTCCCTCCCCTGGCGCGCCCACCCCTCCCACCTATATAAGGAGGGGCAGGGCTCCCCTCCTACACACAAGTTTCCTATCCTCTAAACTAAACCCTAGATCTAGACCCCGGTTTAGAGCTATTCGGTTTAGAGCCTTCTAATTGGTTTAGAGCCCTCTAATTGGTGTGTCTAATTACTAGACCACTAATAGCCTCTCTCATAAGCTCCACCATACTCGCACCGGCTTAAGGCGAAGCCCTGCGGGATTTCCCCTCTACCTCCGGTACCACGCCGTTGTGCTGCCGGAATCGCGAGGAGAGTGCTACAACCTCCGCTGCCTGCTGGAACAAGGGAGAGGAAGGTCTTCGTCGAGTACCGAACGTGTGACCGACTGCGGGAGCGCTGCGGGAACGCGGCGCCGGAAGGATCGTCTACGCGATCTTGAGATCGGAAAGAGTACGACTACATCACCCACGAGAATCTGCTCTCGTTAAACACTTTGGAATCTTCGAGGGTGAGTTATTCCATCGACTCGTTGCTACAATCTAGTAGATAGATCTTGGCTTGTTTGTTTGTATGCGATAGAAAATTTTTGTTTTCCATGCTACGAACCCCTACAGTGGTATCAGAGCCGTGTCTATATGTAGATCTGTTGCACGAGTAGAACACAATGGTCATTGTGGGCGTTGATGCTTTTATTGTAGATTGCTTTTTGTGTACTTTGCATCTTGCGGTATGTTGGGATGAAGCGGCCCGGGCTAACCTTACATGACATCGTTCATGAGACTTGCTCCACGCTTGACATGCAACTCGTTTTGCATAAGTGGCTTTGCGGGTGCCTGTTTCTCCTAGCATAGTAAAGATCCAATTTACAACGGGTGATCAACAATGCTAGTATCAATGTTGTGGTTCTTGTTCGTAAGTTAGAACGACACTTATGGAAAGCCCCAAACCACGTAAAATATGCAAAGAAAGTAGAAGCGTCTAACTTTGTTTTGCAGGGGTGTGCAGTGATGTGATATGGCCATGATTGTGATTATATTTGATGTATGCAATGTTCCTTATTGTAAGTTGGCAACCGGCAGGAGCCATATGGTTGTCTTTAATTTCTGTTAAGACCTGCGTGTCTATTCAAAATAGTTGTAATAGTTGAAGCTGGTGGACGACAACCATGGAGAAGCGTCATTGACCTTGATGCTATGCCGGTGATGATGGAGATCATATTCGTGCTTGAAGATGGAGATCGGAAGCACAAAGAAGAAAGGCCATATCATATCACATATTATGAATTGCATGTGATGTTAATCCTTTATGCATCTTGTATTGCTTAGTAGACGACGGTAGCATTATAAGATGATCCCTCATGCACATAAATTTCAAGTTCTAAAGTGTTCACCCTTAGTATGCACCGTTGCCAAAGCTTGCTGCTTCGAAGCACCACGTGATGATCGGGTGTCTTTGATTCCGCGGGTGAATACAACGTAAGCAAGCCAGATTTGCTTATGCGGAAGCTAAGGTTTGATCTTGACGAGCCTAGCATGTACAGACATGGCCTCAGGAACACGGATCGCCGAAAGGCAAAGCATGAATCATATAGTAGATATGATGAACATGATGATTGTTCGCCATTAAAACTATATCAGCTCTCGTGATGATCGGTGTTGATGTAGTGGATTTGGTTCGTGTGATCACTAAAACAATGTGAGGGATGTTGTTTTGAGTGGGAGTTCACCTAGTTTAATTTCATTAATTAATTTGAACTCAATTTGTCATAAACTTAGTCTAAACTATTGCAAATATGTTGTAGATCAATGGCAGCCCCTACCATCAATTTTAATGCGTTCCTAGAGAAAGAAAAGTTGAAAAACAATGGAAGCAACTTCGCGGATTGGTTCCGCAATTTGAGGATTGTCCTCACAGCTGGTAATTTGACCTATGTGCTGGATGCACCGCTAGGTGACCCACCTGCAGCTGATGCTACCGATGAAGTAAAGAATGTTTACCTTGCTCGGAAGAATCAGTACTCCATAGTTCAGTGTGCTATCTTGTATGGTTTAGAATCGGAGCTTCAGAAAAGGTTTGAAGAGTCAGATCCATATGATATTGTCGAGGATCTCAAATTAATCTTTGAGACTCATGCGGCAATTGAAAGTTATGAAGCTTCTGAAAAGTTCTTTAACTGCAAGATGGAAGAGGGTAGCTCCGTCAGTGAGCATGTGCTTAAGATGTCTGGGCACGCAAATAAACTTCAAAGTTTGGGTATAGTGATTCCTAATACTTTGGGAGTTTACCGCATCCTCCAATCACTACCACCAAGTTACAAGAACTTTGTGATGAACTACAACATGCAGAACATGAACAAAGAGTTGCCAGAACTATTTGCTATGTTAAAATCTGCAGAAGTGGAGATCAAGAAAGAGCACCAAGTGTTGATGGTCAATAAGACCACCAAATTCAAGAAAGGCAAGTCTAAGCAAAAGGGACACTTCAAGAAGGGTGGTAAGAAAGTTACCACGCCGACGAAGAAGACCAAGGCTGGACCTAAACCTGAAACTGAGTGCTTTTACTGCAAGGGAGAAGGTCACTGGAAGCGGAATTGCCCAAGGTACTTGGCGGATTTGAAGAACGGCAACATCAAGAAGAAAGGTATATCTGATATACATGTTATTGATGTGTATCTCACTAGTACTCGTAGTAGTGCCTGGGTATTTGATACTGGTTCGGTTGCTCATATTTGTAACTCGAAACAGGAGCTGCAGAATAAACGGAAGCTAGTGAAGAACAAGGTGACGATGCGCGTAGGAAACGGATCAAAGGTTGATGTGATCGCGGTCGGCACGCTACCTCTTCATCTACCATCGGGATTAGTTTTATACTTAAATAATTGTTATTTGGTGCCTGCATTAAGCATGAACATTATATCAGGATCTTGTTTATTGCGAGACAGTTACTTGTTTAAATCCGAGAATAATGGTTGTTCGATTTATATGAGTAATGTGTTTTATGCACATGCACCTTTGATAGATGGTCTATTCATATTGAATCTCGATAGTAGAAATACACATATTAATAACATTGAGGCTAAACGTTTGAAATCAAGCGATAATTTGACCTATATGTGGCACTGTCGTCTTGGTCACATTGGAGTGAAACGTATGAAGAAACTCCATTCCGATGGACTTCTTGAATCACTTGATTTTGAATCACTTGAAAGATGCGAAGCATGTCTGATGGGTAAAATGACTAAGACTCCATTTTCTGGTATAATGGAGCGAGCTACGGACTTACTGGAAATCATACATACCGATGTGTGTGGTCCAATGAGTGTAGCATCGCGCAGTGGTTATCGTTATGTTCTTACCTTCACGGATGACTTGAGTAGATATGGGTATATCTATTTCATGAAACATAAGTCCGAAACTTTCGAGAAGTTTAAGGAGTTTCAAAGTGAGGTAGAGAATCAACGTAACAAGAAGATTAAATTTCTACGTTCTGATCGTGGAGGTGAATATCTAAGTTACGAGTTTGGCGAGCATTTGAAGAAATGCGGAATACTTTCACAATTGACACCGCCGGGAACACCACAGCGTAATGGTGTGTCTGAACGTCGTAATCGAACTCTCTTAGATATGGTTCGTTCTATGATGTCACTTACAGATTTACCGCTATCATTTTGGGGTTATGCATTAGAAACAGCCGCATTCACTTTAAATAGGGCACCATCTAAATCCGTTGAAACGACACCGTATGAATTATGGTTTGGGAAGAAACCTAAATTGTCGTTCCTTAAAGTTTGGGGATGCGAAGCCTATGTAAAGAAGTTACAGCCGGACAAGCTTGAACCCAAAGCGGAAAAATGCGTCTTCATAGGATACCCGAAGGAAACTATTGGGTATACCTTCTATCATATATCCGAAGGCAAAATCTTCGTTGCCAAGAGTGGATCCTTTCTAGAGAAGGAATTTCTCTCGAAAGAAGTGACTGGAAGGAAAGTAGAACTCGACGAGATTGTCGAACCTTCTCTCGAAATTGCGAGTAGCGCAGCACCGGAAGAAGTTCCTGTGGTGCCTGCACCAATAAGAGAGGAAGCTAATGATAGTGATCATGAAACTTCGGTTGAAGTTGCTACAGAGCCTCGGAGGTCAACGAGAACTCGTACCACTCCAGATTGGTATGATTCCGTTATGAATGTCATGTTGGTGGACAACACCGATGACCCCGAGACATATGAGGAAGCGATGATAAGCCCAGATTCCAATAAATGGCAAGAAGCCATGAAATCCGAGATTGGATCCATGTACGAAAACCAAGTATGGACTTTGGTGGACTTACCGGATGGCCGGAAGGCTGTCGAGAACAAATGGATTTTCAAGAAGAAAACAGATGCTGATGGTAATGTTACTGTCTATAAAGCTCGACTTGTCGCAAAAGGGTTTCGACAAATTCAAGGAGTTGACTACGATGAGACTTTCTCACCGGTAGCGAAGCTAAAGTCTGTGAGGATAATGTTAGCAATCGCTGCATATTATGATTATGAGATATGGCAGATGGATGTCAAAACAGCATTCCTCAATGGAGACATTGATGAAGAGTTGTATATGATACAACCCAAAGGTTTTGTCGATCCTAAAGATGCTAACAAGGTATGCAAGCTTCAACGGTCCATCTATGGATTGAAGCAAGCATCCCGAAGTTGGAATCAACGTTTTGATAAGGTAATCAAAAGTTTTGGTTTTATACAAACTTATGGAGAAGCTTGTATTTACAAGAAAGTGAGTGGGAGCTCTGTAGCATTCTTAATACTGTATGTGGATGACATATTGTTGATTGGGAATGATGTAGACCTTCTTAATAGTGTCAAGGAATATTTGAATAATAGTTTTTCAATGAAAGATCTTGGCGAAGCAGCTTACATATTAGGCATAAAGATTTATAGAGATAGATCGAAACGCCAAATATCATTGTCACAGAGTACATATTTGGACAAAGTTCTAAAGAAGTTTGGAATGGAAGAAAGCAAGAAAGGGTTCTTGCCCATGTTGCCCAATACGAACTTGAGTAAAACTCAAAGTCCGACATCGGCAGAAGATAGAGAAAGGATGAGTAAGACTCCCTATGCCTCAGCCATAGGATCTCTAATGTATGCCATGCTATGTACTAGACCCGACATCGCATATGCTGTTAGTTTAACTAGCAGATATCAAAGTGATCCAGGAGTGGATCATTGGACAGCGGTCAAAAACATCCTTAAGTACTTGAGAAGAACTAAGGATATGGTTCTTTCTTATGGAGGTGATGAACAGCTCGTTGTTAATGGTTACACCGATGCTAGTTGGAACACCGATCCGGATGATTCTAAATCACAATCTGGATACGTATTTATTTTGAATGGTGCAGCAGTTAGCTGGAGGAGTGCAAAGCAAAGCGTTGTGGCGAGATCTTCAACTGAATCGGAATACATGGCTGCTTCGGAGGCTTCACAAGAAGCGATATGGATGAAAGAGTTCATTACAGAGCTGGGTGTGGTTCCTAGTGCGCTGGACCCAATGTCTATCTACTGTGATAACATGGGCGCCATAGCCAATGCGCAAGAACCAAGGTCACACAAGAAGCTGAAGCATATCAAGCTACGTTTTCACGCTATTCGAGAACATATCCAGGATGGGGATATAAAGATTTGCAAAGTACACACAGATCTGAATGTGGCGGATCCGTTGACTAAACCTCTCCCGAGGGCAAAACATGACCAACACCAAACTGCCATGGGTGTTCGGTATATTACCATGTAATCTAGATTAGATGACTCTAGTGCAAGTGGGAGACTGTTGGAGATATGCCCTAGAGGCAATAATAAATATAGTTATTATTATATATCTTTGTGTTTATGATAAATGTTTGCATTCATGCTATAATAGTATTAACAAGGAAACCATTAATACTTGTGTGATTTGTAAACTTAATTTGAAGTCCCTAGTATAGCCTCTATACTTCACTAGCTTGTTGGTTGATTGATGATGTGGTTTCTTTGTCATGAACATTGAGATGTTATCAACAACAAGATCATATCGTTAGGAGAATGATATGGTGGACATACTCCTATAGACAAGCGTAGCATAAAGATCAAGTCATTTTAATAGTTCAATTGCTATATGCTTTCTGATACATAGTAACCTAACTCCTTCGACCATGAGATCATGCATATCACCTTTACTGGATGGATGCTTTGATGTCATCAAACACCACACCGTAACAGGGTGGCTATAAAGGTGGCATTGAGTGTTCGGAAAGTATTGGTTGAAACACATGGATCAAGAGTGGGATTTGTCCATCCACATGACGGATAGATATTCTCTGGGCCCTCTCGGTGAAATGTCATTCAATTAGCTTGCAAGCATGTGACTTGGTCACAAGGGATCACATATCACGGGAACGAGAAAAGAGTACTTATCGGTAACGAGGATGAACTAGGTATGCAGAGATACCGACGATCATAACCTCGGATAAGTAACATATCGTGAGACAAAGGGAAATTGGTATCGTATGTAAGTGGTTCATTCGATCGCAAAGTAATCGTAGAAATATGTGGGAGCCATATGAATTTCCAGATTCCTCTATTGGTTATTGTTCGGAGAAGTGTCTCGATCATGTCCGCATAATTCACGAACCGTAGGGAGACACACTTAAGGATTCGACGTTGTTTGAGTAGTTATGGTATTATGAGAAAGAGACCGAATGTTGTTCGGAGTCTCGGATGGGATCCGGGATATCACGAGGTGATCCGGAATGGTCCGGAGAATAAGATTCATATAAGGAAAGTCCCGTTTCGGAGTTCGGGAATGATTCCGGTGTTTTCATCGGGGATATTCTAGAAGGTTCCGGATTGTCCGGCACTCCGGGGGGGAAGGGGTACATGAATGTGTCATTACATATTAGAATGATTGCATCATGTACTAAGTGTTCTTGCTGTCCCAAATATAGGATTAAATTGAATCCTAAAACAGAAAAGTCAAATGTCCAGTTTGAAAGTCAAACTGCCAAAAACAAGAAACTGTGGGAAACAAGCAAGAGGAGTTGGAGTCGACTTGGAGGAGGAGTTTCTCTCCTCCAAGCCGGCGGCCAGCCTAGGCCGAGTTGGGGAGGGACTCCCTCCCTCCCCTGGCGCGCCCACCCCTCCCACCTATATAAGGAGGGGCAGGGCTCCCCTCCTACACACAAGTTTCCTATCCTCTAAACTAAACCCTAGATCTAGACCCCGGTTTAGAGCTATTCGGTTTAGAGCCTTCTAATTGGTTTAGAGCCCTCTAATTGGTGTGTCTAATTACTAGACCACTAATAGCCTCTCTCATAAGCTCCACCATACTCGCACCGGCTTAAGGCGAAGCCCTGCGGGATTTCCCCTCTACCTCCGGTACCACGCCGTTGTGCTGCCGGAATCGCGAGGAGAGTGCTACAACCTCCGCTGCCTGCTGGAACAAGGGAGAGGAAGGTCTTCGTCGAGTACCGAACGTGTGACCGACTGCGGGAGCGCTGCGGGAACGCGGCGCCGGAAGGATCGTCTACGCGATCTTGAGATCGGAAAGAGTACGACTACATCACCCACGAGAATCTGCTCTCGTTAAACACTTTGGAATCTTCGAGGGTGAGTTATTCCATCGACTCGTTGCTACAATCTAGTAGATAGATCTTGGCTTGTTTGTTTGTATGCGATAGAAAATTTTTGTTTTCCATGCTACGAACCCCTACACTAGGCTCGCAGGCCCATCGCTTGGGCCGGACAGTCCGGGTCGGCACGGCCGGACAGTCCAGGGTGACCGGACACTCCGGGTGGTGTCCGGGGAGTGTCCGATTTGACCTTCTGAATGTCCACGCCAGGTCCGGGCTCGGGCAGGCCGGACACTCCGGCTGAGTCGCGCCGGACACTCCGGTTGCGCCAGACACTCCGGCCTGATTCGGGCGGACACTCCGGCTCATGCAGCTTCAGGACAGGTGCAGCTTCAGGGCTCGTGGGTCGACGCGGCGGGGATTCGTACCTGATGATGCACAGAGTAGATGAATGAAGTAGCACGCCATCCAAGGAGGTATCAAATTGGCACGACGAGAGGAGCGATTTCACCTTATCTTGGAGGAGTTTGGCTCGGGCACGAGTCATGGGTCCACTTGGGGGACTTGTTGGTGTAGATGTGGAAGCGTCCGTAGGACGGGCTGCATTAGTGCCTCTGCTTTTCCTCAACCACGCGCGCCCCTCATCTCTGCTAGCCCCTGCCAACGCCGCTTGGTGCTTGTGTTGTTGCAAGGAGCCTGTTTTCCGTGCCTCAGTGTCTCGTGAGCACCTCGTGTGGTGTCAATTTGCGCCCTATCGTAGATAGGATATTCCTGTCTCGGCCCCAGTTTGTGGATATGGTGATACTGTGGAGATGTTGATAACAAAGACCAAGTCGAGCTCTGTTACATGGAACTCTATGTTCTTCTAAGATAAATTGATGCAAGTCTGATGCGACAAGGTCTCCTTGTTAACAAGCAACCTAACTCCAACACCGACGATCGAAGTGGGAACCCAAGTACTCCGTCATGGAACCCGGGGGCGATGACGTGGATCGACAAGATCTCCGTCACGGACCCTGAGAGCGATCCCGGATCCGAAGACCGAACCCGAACCCCCCCGGTGAACACCAAGATCACCGATCCGATGTGTGACCCCTATCCGAGACCCCTATATTTTATAATATATGACATATACTTGTTGCATATTAATTGAACATGTTTGCATACATATTATTGTTGTTTGGGGGTATTTCAATGATTCACCTAAATTAAATATGGAGATCATAGGCAGGCAAGTTTAGTCTTATACTGACTCCATTTAAATTTATGTAGCGAACCGGTGCCATGTTTTGCCTTGTTAAGACAATATTTAAATTGCGAGATACATAAACAACTTGAACCTCCTAATTAATTGCCGGGACCCCGGTTCTGCTTAATATTGCTTAATCACATCACATTTTTGCCTTGTCATACATCATACATGCATCATGCCGATCTTCTGCCATAGTATTAAATAGTGCATCCGGTCTTTCTTTTAGTGCTTTGCTTCTTCACAGATTAGGCCGATGAGTTGATGCGAGTGTCGCCTCGATCTTCGGATGAACCTTCGGTAGTGTTTCCCAGGTGAGCATTCTCCCCCTTTCTACCTATTTTTCATTTATAGTTTTTACTTTCTCCTGTTGACCTATTGCTATCTGTGTTGCATGCTTTAGTTTCCGTACCACTGATATCCCCTTCAGCCTATATTGCCTTGGACACCTCCTATTACCTATTGTTTGGTAGATAGTCGTTCTTGCGAGTCGTAGTTGCTTACTCAGGTGCTGTTTTCATGTTGTTGATGTTCTACTGATGTTGGGGCTTGCCACATGTTTAATGGTGGAGATGATCCTGACTTTAATTACAGTTGTTAATTAAATGTTGGAAGTAGATAAATAATGTAGAGGCACAAGTGGGTAATAGATGTTATTTGGTTTTTAACTGTCCACTTGTGTTCATCTAGGATCCGAGTTCTTGACACCTATTCTGAGACCGAGCGCACTAACCACATGTGGTGTGTCTAAGCACCCCTATCAGCCGCACTAACCATACGTTACCTACTGTACTTATGCCATGTATGCCATGTTTATTACCTATTGCTCGATGGGCGTTTATTATTGTTGCGTAGGTGCGGCACTCCATCACGAAAATATATTGTCTATGGCCTCTACTCGCGTGACAAGTGCATGCAACCTCAGGGTCCGTATGCGGAGGATTAGCAATACCTCGTACGGGTAGCTCTTTCGGGTGCCCCCCATGTACTTGCTTTGGGTCTGGAAAAGCGTCGTGTCTAAATCCTTGCCGACACACTGATGGAAGTATGTTAATTAATGTGGCAAAAAAGGTGGAAGTGTGTGTGTAAACTTTGGTGCACCCTCGCAAGGTTAATTTTTTTCGAAAAGCTGTGTTCGCGGTTATGGACAACTTGGAGCATAATTTCTCGATCATAGACAACTATAGCTAAAGTTTACTGTTATAATTTGACTTATACCTGATATGGTTAGTAAGTTGGATAACCACCATGAAAGAATGAATAAAATTGCCAACTATGTGAGTTTTCTCGGCAGGACTTTCTCGTTTGGTCTCGAGGAGGAAATACTAGGATGGGTATGTTTGGTGGTAGTATCAGGTTGGTTCCGACTAGGTCTTTCTTATCTCTCTGATAGCCGACAGTTGTACCCAGTCTCTATAGGTTGTTTAGTGCATGCTGCGCTGCCGCTTGAGTCCACCATACCTATGTGGACGAGAGCCGCCGAATTCTAGACTCGCCGTGTACTGGCCTCAGTACTGACCGCTTCCTTTTTTTCTTTGCCCTTTGTCGGCACCCCTTTTATTTAACAGATATAAATTCGACGTCGTTAGCAGGGTTATCCTTTCGGCTTGGCTTGAGCAGGGTTATGGACGTCATTGGTTATTCTTCAGGGCTCTTATCCCAATTTGCTTCTTATCCGTACTCGGATGTTGTATCGTTTTTAAGGTAATTTGGATCTTTGTAATGTATATCTGTAATATTGACTTATAAAGTTGTTGTTGTATATACATGTTCTATGAGTTCTATCATGGGCTATTGTGTAATGATATTACTTCGTTTTCCACCCGCACGCAAGTGCCTAGTGAACATCTTTGAATCGTTTCTATGCGGGTTTGACGGGAATCAGTAAAACTTGCATAGGACCGATTCGAGGGTGTTACACCATGTCCACCGACTAACCTTCGATGAGCATACCCGACCAGACCGAAATCCAGGTGTATGCTACCAAAACGTGCACTTGGAGTGGTTGGATGCAGAAATCCTAAAAAAGCATTGACCTTCTCAAAGGTCGGTCCTGCGTGTTGTCATCATGCCAAGCGGCGGCTTCTCCTTTGCACGGTCCTCCTATTGAGGCTCTGCATGCTTGACAAGTATCACAACAAGAAAAGTGGGATTATGATGAGAGAGAGAGGGAGACACGGGAGTATGAGAGTATAAATTTTCCTTTTTATTTTTCAAATCCAATGATTCAAAATAAAATATTTTGAGAATCAGTTGTCCAAATTATGAACCGTTTTCACTTTTGAACTCCTCGTGCCGAGAGCTTCAAAACTAGATCCCATGTTCATAGGTTTTGAACAACCTTTTTTTAATTTCAAAACCGCTGCGTTCGTAATTTAGATTACTTCACTTCTATATTTTTTTATTTCGGGTTTTGGTGTACTTTATACTTAGGTTATTATACTTTTTGTACTTCCGCATACTTTGAAAGTGAGTATACTTGTAATTTTCTGTACTTTGACGCTTAGTACAATAATACTTTCGTGTACTTCGCTCTGAGTACACTTGTACTTTCGTGTACTTCGGCTGTGAGTACACTTGTATTTATACTTTGGCTCTTAGTACAGTTGTTGCTCCGCGTACTTCAACTCTTACTACATTTATACTTCCATGTACTTCAGACTGTGTAGATTTGTCCTTTTGTATATTTCGACTTCGAGTACAGTGTACTTTCGTTGTACTTTGGCTGGGAGCATAATTGTACTTTCGCGTACTTTGGATCTACACATTCTTTACTTCCGTGTACTTTGGATCTTAGTACAGTTGTTGTTCTGTGTACTTCGATTCTTACTATATTTGTACTTTCGCATACTTCAGACTGAGTAGAGTTCTACTTTTGTGTATTTCGACTTTGAGCAGTTGTACTTTCACTATACTTTGCTTGTGAATTATAATTTCGCGTACTTTGGATTCGCATATACTTGTACTTTCATGTACTTTGCCTTTTAATACAGTTGTTGTTCCGTGTAATTCGATTTTAGTATATTGTACTTTTGCGTACTTAGACTCTAAGTAGAATTGTACTTTCGTGTATTTCGATTTTGAGTACAGTTTTACTTTCGCTGTACTTTGCCTGTAATTATACTTTCGCGTATATTGGCTCTTAGTCGGTGTTATTTTAACCGTACGCTTTAGCGCTAAGGGAGAGCAAACGAGGCCGCTTAAGCGTTTAATCGCGCTTTAAGCATGCGCTTAGCGTTTAAGTCTTCATTGTGTAAAAAAGCGACCGGAAAACGCTCGCTCATCGTCTTTTTAACCTTGCTCTTAGTACACTTGTACTGTTATATTTCGATGCACCGTAAACGTCTTGATTCGAGGTGAAGTCGTAGAACGCGCTACGATAAATTGGAGAAATGCAAAGAGACGCTACGACTAATACATTCTTTTAAGATGTTTATGAAAATTTAATGCGCCGTAGACGCGTTGGTTCGAGGCCGAGCTGTAGAGCACGCAGCAAAAAAAGAAAAGGAAAGAAAACACACGTATCCCCGATTAAATTAGAAAGAAAACTAATTTAATGGAAAAGCAACACGTGTCGTACATAGGAGCGCTTGTGCACGAAAATAAAAATAGAATGTCCTTTTTCTAGGGGGTTGGATGATTTGTCGTGTCTACCGTAAATCCAATCAGGCCCAGGAAAAGGTTAAATTGGCCGCCCCCACTTAGTGTGCTTGGGCCGATGCTACCTTTAGTCCCGCCGGCGGAAGATAGGAGGAGCACCGTGGACCGTGCGGCGCCGGCAAAAGAAAACGGAAATCGGCGACGGCAACCGGTGAGGATCTAAACTCCAGACCGCACCACCACCAGCGCCGACGCTCGTGCAGTAGCCGGCACGATGAGGGACCGGGACGCGCTGCCGCAGCTGCCGCTCGCCCTCCACCCGCCGCATCTGATCCCTCCGGCGCCCACCCCCGACCACCGCGCCCTCTCCTTCCTCAACGACCTCGGCGGCCTCTCCTGGGTCGCCTACGCTGCCGGCTCCCTCCTCGTCGTCTCCCACCTGCCCTCCCCTCCCCGTACCAGCGGAAGCGGCACCACGGACGACGAATCCCCATTCTTCCGCCAAGTCATCGACCTCCAAGCCCCCGTGTCCGCCGTCGCCTGGTGCGGCCACGGGGGAGGCGAGCTCGCCGCCGCGTCTGCCAACTCCGTCTCCTTGTTCCAGCCCGCGCCCTCGTCTTCTGCAGGTCCGTTCACCCGACTATTGTCCAATTCTCGTCGTTAGCTAACTTAGGTGGTTGCTGCACGGCTCATCGTGTGGAGATTAGAACTAGCAGGTTCCTTCAGTTGGCTCCTGAGATGGGCCATCACCGAGACGTTCACGGTCACTGCTGTTGCCTGGACGGGCTCTGGCGACGGCATTGTGGTGGTCGGTGGGGGCGTTTCCATGTGGGCCAAGGCACAGTCCTCCTGGCAGCTCGCTTGGAGGTCCATGTCACAGGTGCCACAGTCCCTCGTTTCCGCTACCTACTTCATCCATGGCCCTGTGGTGGCCGCTTCAGCCGCTGCTCCTTCCGAGGGCAATGTGCCTGTTCTGGTCTTTCTGAATGATGCCAAAGTGCGGCTTGAGACAGCTGAGCTTCCACATCCTCAGCCTGTTTCCATGATCCAGTGGAGACCTTTGACGATATGTGTCGACGGTCAGTCTGAAATAAGGAGAGAGATCCTCATGACCTGCTGCTTGGATGGAACTGCCCGGCTGTGGACTGAAGCTGAGGTGATCAGGTCGAAGAAGCAGCCTGCACCACGAAGATCTTTCAGTGTCGTTGCAGTAATCGAGTTGAACAATGTTCTAAATGGAGTGCTTGGAGTTGATATAACCGTGAGATGGGTGGTAGAAACGGGAAGTGTCGTATCGCGAGAGGACGAAGGTAAGTTCAAGTTGTTCTCACCTGATCCTAGGCATACCCAGGTTGGCAAATGTGAGTGGCTGGTAAGCGTTGGTCCTGGGCACTGTACCAACTTTTGGGCTTTTCATTGTCTTGATGATGTATGTCCACCAAGGTACCCACGGATTACGCTATGGAAACAGAGCAAACCACATGAGGAATCTGCTATTAACTTGGGTACCCCAAAATCTATATCACAGTCAATTTTTATTGAGGCTGTCATGTCGAGAAGGATATGTTCTGGCCCACCTACAACATGCTCTTTTCTTCATTTACTGCCTGATAGTTCATTCATTTCAGCCCAACTGTCTTTTGGCCTATCATCAGATACTGGGAGCCATATTTCAAGTGATTCTTCTAACAGCATCTCATCTTGCTCAACCAAAACTATTAATCAAGTTGGACATAAGGGTACCATCATAGAGGTGTCTATACATCCATATAGCTGCGAAATAGAGCTAGCTGTTTCTATGGATTCTAGCAGAATGCTATTTCTCTGGTCTCTTTCAACCTTATCAACTCTCTTACCGACCTTGCATGCATCCACTTATCCTTTATGGAAGCTCCTATGCAAATTCGATCCGCGTGGCATTTCTGCAGATGTACAATACTCATGTCTGTGTTGGGCTCCTTCTGTTCTCTGTGATAAAAGGTTTCTTGTCCTGGGAGGTGAAAATGGAGCAGATTGTTTTGTTGTTAGAATCCCAAAGGAAGGAGATGATTTCTCATGTCACAAGGTGTTCTCAGTTCCTTTCCTTCGAGGGACTAATACAGAAGGGCCACCTGACAGCATTCATACCATACCTTTAGCTTCTAACTGCAGCAAACCTTTTTTCAGCAACAGTTTCCTAGTAGTATGTGTATGGAGTAAGAGTTTTCAAGCTTTATCATGGAAAATAGTCCTGCATTCAGAAAATCATCATGAAGAAGAGGGGTGTTTGTGTGATCTTTTTGCCAGCTCACTTTCCACTGCAGATCAAGGGAGGCATGTTACTTACGTCCATGGTGAAAACTTTTCAGCCATTATTCATGAAGGTTCTTTGGTTTTTCCTACTGGCCTGGATGGAGAATATCCTACCTGCATTTCTGTTATGTCGCTGAACAATACCGTATTACCTCTACAGCAGCATGTACCTTCTGGAACTTTCCCAGGTTATCATATTGCTACTGGGTGCTCTGATGGCACTGTAAAACTTTGGAAGATGTCTGGTGCAGATAACCCAGAGCATACCGGGAGAGAGAGCAACAGCTGGGAGCTAGTTGGCATGTTCAGTGCTCATCGAGGACCAATCAGTGCAATTTCACTATCCAGATGTGGCAGAGTTGCTACTGTTGGCAGAAATCTTCAGAAAAATAGCACCTCCATTCATATCTGGGAAGCAGTAAAACTCATGGGAGATGGTTGTTTTATCCTGGAAGACGCACTAATGATTCAAAACCCTGTTGTTGGTTTAGATTGGCTATCTTTAGGCGATGGTAGATTCTTACTTGCAGTCTGTTTTCATAACGAGTTGCATATATATTCCCAGAAGCACCCCTCCTTCGAGAATGTGCTGCACACTATGAATTTGGAAGAGAAGCATATTTGGAGTTGTATTGCATTAGCCCATTCTCATCATGATATTGCGGGCTTCCATTGGGGGCCAAAGTCAACAATCGTGCTTGTTCATAAGAATCATCTTTCACTCTTCAGTTCATGGTTAGTAAGAGGAACAAACAAACATATTACCCAGAAAGGTTATTGTTCTGCTACAGATATAGAGTTGCCATGTATTGTGCATTTTAATGGAACTATCTTTGATAAACATGGGTTGTCAGAAAATCACAGCAACATGGAGACTATTGAGAACAACTGTACACCGTTACCAGACCAACACAATATTCATTGTCCTAATGGTTTGTGGAGCTTGTTGGATATATCTGGTATTCTGAGTGGACCTTTGCCATCATATCACCCAAGAGCACTTGTCCAGTATCTTTATTCAGGTGTTGAACTATTCTTAATTTACTTTTAATGTTCGCCTCTGGATTCTATATCCGTTGCACATGGCCTTGCAAATTTAGCCATTGCAGGCTTCTTTTTAACTCTCCAGTGAGACTGTAACAAGAAATGTGTTGACTGCAATTAATTTATGATTTAGGCCCATCGAGTATGCAGCGCTGATACAGAATATTTTTAGTCAAGAGAATCTTCACCATTTCTTATAAATACCTGTTATGGCTATTAAAAACAGTTATGTATTAGTTGGTATACCAAAATGATAGAATTAAACTGCAGATTAAAACCCACTGGAGTGCTAATTAGGCCTGATTGTATCACTTGCATTAATTCCATCCAGGGTTAAAAAACCATTTCAATTAAAAGCCGACCTTATTGTGCTGGTTCCTAACAGTCCTTTGAACCCTTCAATCTACGAATCTACTAGAGTAACATTTTTTATACTGGGATAAAATGGTGGCATTAGCGATGCTACTGCAATTCATATAATTGAAAACACAATTAGAATAAATTTCTGTTTTAATATTAGACTTCCAGTATTTTGTATCATGTTAGTGCAAATGCAAATTAGATCTACCTAGCTTTAGTTTTTACAGTTTTATTTCAAGTTTTAAGTGGTCAAGTTGAGAAGGATAAGATATATAACATTATCGTAAATATTCTTTGGCCCTTGGTTTGCAGTGCTTTGAGCTATGCCTTCTTCAAACTGGGATTGTGATATGCTGAATTCTACAGTTACAAACACGATGATATATGTTGTAGCTGCTAACTCATGGCCATTTCTATCTTAATGATTTGCCCTGGTAGTAGAAGTCCAAGTTCATCATTGATTTCTTTCACAGTATTTTCAGTAATCTTGCATAATTTTTTCTACAAAATTGCAATATATTTTGTAACTCTATGTTAATTAGGTAATAGTATGAACTTCTATTGTTTGTGCACAGGTGAATGGAAACGTGCAGATGGTGTTCTGCAGCATCTTGTTCAATCCATGAAAACGAGTAAAACTTTAGACACCATGTTGAACAGTTCATGCAGTAAACCTTGCCATAATATTTCTGACATTCCTTTGCCGCAGTACTTTACTGATACACCATCAAGTGACATTTCTAGCAAAGGGTTACTGTGGGGTGACAATAGAAGTAGCACAACCTTTAATTTGCAGTCACCATCAAATTCATTTTCTTACACTGAGAGTGATTTAGGTGTCAACACTGCCACTAGTGCATCTCAAAAGTCGGAGATAAACCAGCTCCTTGATAAGAGCTTTGGCATGTTGGTGATAAGCAACAGTGAGAAAATACAGATACTTACAGTTTCTGATCTGTTGGCTGAAATTACTGATCAGAACCGTGCTTCTCCCTATAAAAGCCTTGATGAAGCAGGACGAAGGTAAGGCTTTAATGTATGGATTCTGTTGGTATATATTTCTATTAATTACTACAATCTAGACTCTAGAGATTGTAAATACTTGACAAGAAAATGTTGCCAACCGCATTTTTTTTCCGCTTTTGTTGTTGTAAAATCTACATTGATTGATGATTGTATTTCTCTTAAGGTTCTGGATTGCTGTGCGGTTCCAGCGCCTATATGTGCTTAGGAGATCTGGAGATCCATCAAGTGCTGAAGGGTGCCATGTTGATTCTGCTTCCATTGCATGGGCCTTCCAATCTGATTGTCAGGATGATCTACTTAATTACATTCTTCCTGCAGAATCAACCTGGTCAGAGATGCAAACCCTTGGTATAGGATTATGGTATACCAATGTGCCCCAGCTAAGGACCAGGGTATGGAAGTACCTTTCTCAATAATAGCCAGGTGTTTCGGAACTACTATTTATGCTCTCATTAGTCTCACTAATAGCAAATGCCGTAACAAAGCCATGATTGGAGATAGAAAATTTACGGTATCAAATATATCATATTATCAACCACTGAAAGGTCTGTTTACCAGTTTGTAGTGTACTCCCTCCGTTTCAAAATATAAGATGTTTTAGCTTTGTGAATGGAGTGTATCTAGACCACTTTTAGTTTGTAGGTTCATCTAGGCTTGGAGTGAACTTACACACTAAAAGGGGTCTAGATACACTCCTTTGACAAAGCTAAAACATCTTATATTTTGAAACGGAGGGAGTATCTCCTTCTCACATCCCTAAAACACCCTTGAAACGAAACAAACAGTTTCAACAATATACAACGAACCCATTTAAAACTAAAAGTACGTAATGTAAATAACTTAGTTTCCTCCCTAAAAAATTTCAAACATGAACAGAGTACGATGTAGGACTTGCTTTGGCAATATGTCAGTAACAAAGCATGGTAATTCATCTAGAACTGATTATGGTGACAAAGTTTGAGTTGACATAGATTCTTTCTGGCCACTAGTATCCTACACTACTTGATTCCTTAATTTTTCTGTATTTAATGCATTCAATTTTGCGGTTTACATTTGAAATCACGTTCTTTTTGACTAAGGCGTCAAATTTGGAACATTTGATGTCTGATGTTCTCTACAGCTGAGACCATCGTCATTATGGTGACAAAGTTTGAGTTGACATAGATTCTTTCTGGCCACTAGTATCCTACACTACTTGATTCCTTAATTTTTCTGTATTTAATGCGTTCAATTTTGCGGTTTACATTTGAAATCACGTTCTTTTTGACTAAGGTGTCAAATTTGGAACATTTGATGTCTGATGTTCTCTACAGCTGAGACCATCGTCATAGTTGTTAGTGTTGTGTGTCCAGATTCCTGCCCTATGTATGGACACCATAATGAATGTTGTTTACATTTGCAGTTATCTGGATAATCACCTGTGCTTATTAAGTATGATATGTCTGAAATTGCAGATGGAGAAGTTGGCAAGGTTGCAGTATCTTAAAAGCAAGGACCCCAAGGATTGTGCTCTGCTTTATATAGCATTAAACAGAATGAAAGTGTTAGTTGGCCTATTCAAGATCAGCAGGAATGAAAAGGATAAACGTCTGTATGACTTTCTCTGCAGGAACTTTGAGGTACACGTTGTATAGTGATTTCATATTTTGACAGCTTCAACTACGTGGTTATGCTTAAGAGTATCATTTACACAATCTATTAATACTATAGTCGCAAATTTGAACTTGCTCATGCTGAAATCCTTCAGAGAGTAATAGTTGCTAGTCCTGACTTCTCAAGTTTTTGCTAGACCCTTCATATCTGTAGTATCGCGGTATTGGTAGTACCATCTTTCTGTCAGAAATGCAGATGAAGCGTGACTGGAAGTAATTTCATACACCAATGCTTTGTGTTAAGTATATCGTTGCATCATACTTATTCAGATAAATCTATCTAGGAAGAAAAAAACAAAGCTGCTGCTCTTAAAAATGCTTATGTACTACTGGGAAGGCATCAGTGGGAGCTTGCTATAGCATTTTTCCTGCTTGGAGGTGATGCTTCCTCAGCTCTCAGTGTTTGTGCGAAGAATCTTCAAGATGAACAGCTTGCTCTTGTAATTTGTCGGCTTGTTGAGGGATCTGGAGGGCCCTTGGAGCATAACATCATTTCAAATGTGCTGCTCCCTGATGCAGTTGAGAAAGGAGACCACTGGCTCTCAAGCCTGCTTGAAGTATGTTATATCTTTGCCCTCTCTTTGTTTTTCCATTTTTGAGATCAAAATACTTTATACAGAGTCCGAAATGGATCTTAAGCTTCTTAACTAGATTTCATCTAAACTTTCACTCTTCAGTGGATGCTAGGGAATTATTCTCAGTCTGTCAGTAAATTATTTGGCTGCCATCCCAAGTTACTGTTTGATGAATCCAACACTCGTGGTGGTCAAAATGTGTTTGCAGACCCAGAATTGGGTCAGTATTGTGCAATCCTTGCAACGAAACACAGTTTCAGAAACAGTGTTGGTGAAGCTATATCTGCAAAGTTATCTAAGCTTTCATTTGCACTGGCTGCATGTGCCTTAAACATATGTGGACTACCTGTAAGTACGACCTCTTAGCAGCTGAAATCTTCTCGCTTGTTGATATCAGGATATTATTTCTTCTGTTTTGCATTATTTTTAATCTTGTTTTTTTTCTCGCTCATTAGCTTGAAGCACTTGAATACCTATCTTGTAAATCGAGTATAGATTACAAGGACAGCACCAGCTTACCACATGGTGCAGATGACAAGATTTTTGATGGAATACTAAACCCTTTCGATGCTTCTTCCAATTGGCTTTCATCAACGGTCGTTAGTGAGTTTGAATCAAATCTAAGAGTAATCATGGCTTCAAAGTATTTGTCACGGATGCTAAGAAATCGCTCTCTCTGCTCACAATGCAATCTACCACTAAATAAAGATAAGGTCCTTAAAGAGCACAGCAGTCATGGCATCGAAGAACTTACACGTGATGTTAATGCTGCAATTTCAATATTTGATCGAAGGTTCTCACTCCAAGTTTTTGATATAGCTGAGAAGGTAACAACAGGAGATATCAACATTCATATTTTTCTTTTACTCTATTTTCCGTACATGCCATCCTAAGTTCCACTATCTGTTACATTGCAGATCCTTATCTTTTGTTGCAATGATGGTCTACTGTTTCTTGCATACATTTTGTTATTGGGTCGTAGAACACCAGATGGTGGAACTAATAGTCATGGTGTTGAAGGTTGCTCTCTCCGTCCAACTGACTATCTTTTGTTGGTCTCATGCAAGGAGAGTTGTAAATTTCTTACTCGATATGTTGTCTCCTGCTGCTTCATCTCTTCTGTTCGTAATACAGAATTCACCAAAATTACTGCATGCACACCTAAGGAGAACATTAAATACGTTATAGCAAGTTTATTACATTTCCTGAGTACTAGCAGGCTACTACTGAAACAGGACCACGGTAGACCTTCTGCGCTGGACAATATGTCAGCTCTATCCACTGTTATGGATCTCCTTGAGTACAGCATAGAGTTTTCCGTTTCTTGGCTGTGCCATGACATAAAAGCATTACTTATCATGATTAATCCAGTGTTAGGCGCTTCTGTCAATGAAGAGTCCTTTCAGGTACTATTAGGTCAGCTGATGCAAGCTGCACACCACAGAAGTCACGGTATATCAATTAACACAGACATGGTATTGCCTAATGGTCCGTTGGACACAAGACAACCGGAAACAAGCGAGGATTCAAGTTTTTCAGTTGATGAGAAATGGCATTTGATAGGCGTGTCCTTGTGGATTGGACTGTCATCCTTCATGAAACATCATTTAACAGAGTTCATCGGAAAAGAAAGACTTGAAGTTGAGGCTAGTGCATGTGACGTGGAATTCAAGGGTCTCATCTCTTCAGTTGCTGCGAAGTTTGTTATTGACTCCCTGCATTTTGTGTCGTCTTCATTAGTAAAACTTCATGCATCATTTTTCAGACAGAAGTTATCGAAGGATGTACATCCGACTGTGCTTTTCTGGTTAGAATATATGTCGTCTCAGCAAAAGTCCGATAAGACTAGCCACGACCAGCTCGTGCATATCGTACAGCGTCTAAACACTGAGAACGTAGAGGTGCTGTTTGATATTTTATGGGAAATATCTGCTCACCCTGTTGATATTTGCACTGCTTTTATGAATGAAGAAGTCAATTGCTTTCCGTTAAACAGCACAAAGCTCGCTAAATCTTGGAAGGATATGGTCGGTAGTTGCATTAGCTCCGAGAACAATGAGAAAGGACATGGATTTATTGACAAGGCTTATTCTAATGGGGAGATTCTTGAACCAAAAAGAAAATACTTGATCACACAAAATGTTTTTCAGACCCCAAGAGAACTTGTAAGGAGAAATGGGGAACTCCTTGAGGTATTCCTATTGACTTTATGGATTCATCCTCTCATTTCATTTTTCCATTGTATTTTAACCTGTTGTAATGGTGTAGGCAATATGTCTCAACTCAATCAATGAACAGCATGCTGCTATTGCTACCAACCGAAAGGTATATTTGTAACCATTCATCTTTTTAGAATTATATTGGTGCACTTTTTTAATTTTAGTTTTTGTCTATATTGATTTCTTCTCTTATATTAGAGCATCTCCAGCTGTCAATCTCCTAGCCGCCCCCAGATGTCCGTTTTCCGCCGGATTGGGCCGAAACTTCATCCGGCGAACCCCAAGCCGAACCCAGCGCGCCGGGGCGCTGGCTTAAGCGAAAAGGCGTGTGGGCCAGCTCTGTCGGCGATCCAAGCTGATTTTCCCTCCTTTTCCTTCCCACATACCCCCATCTCGCCCGCCATCTGCCGCAGCTCCTGACATTTTCACTCGTGCGCCCCTGATCTGCCCACCATGCCGTCCTCGATCCCCGCTGATCCGGATCAGCCGAAACAGAGGAAGCAGATAGCGGGGAAGAAGAGGCCGCCGGGCATGAGCAACGCTGAGTGGGTGGCCGACGTGAAGCGCAGGGGGACACTCTCATTTGACTGCTGGGAAAGGGATGTGAAGCTAAAGGCCAGGCAGGCGGTGGAGGCGGCACAGGCGAAGATGGCCATGGAGAAGCCGGGTCTTCCACCACACCAGCCAGTACTTTCTAGGTGGTGTGTAAGGCCAAGCAAGTGTCGCATCCTTGCTGACCTTCTTACTGTCCTCGCCTGAGTACGCCGATGGTGACCCGCTCGGCGGCTTCAACCGCAACGTTGCCTTTCCACACTGCCCTCCTCCTCGTGGTCTACGCATCCTCCTCGTGGTCTTCAACGCTGTCATCAACGTCCCCTACGGCTCACCAGCCTACGCATGCTTGCCAGCGTGCGTCGCGGGCCTCTCTCCTTCGTCCCAAGCCATGGAGCCAGTTCGTCGCACCAGTTCAATGGTAGCAACGCCGACAACGTCAACGTGCTTGGTGGAATGACAGGCGACGCCTACATGAACGAGCTCATTGCAACCGATTCCATGGCCGCTGCGTCCTGCCCTGAGTTCTTCAGACAAGAAGAAACCAACATGGACTCATAGGAGATCGGCGATGACCAGGAGGAAGGCAAGCCTGAAGCAGATCAGGAGGAAGGTGAGGCCGACAAGGAAGAACCGGCGGTGTCTGTGACCAACAGGAAGAAGAAGGGAAAGCCGGCGAAATCTCGCGTGCTGGCCGAGCCTCGTATCAAGTGGAGCGCCAAAGAAGACGAGTGTCTCACCGAAGCGTGGAAGACCGTGAGCATGGACGCGATCACCTGCGCGAATCAGAATTCCAAGAACTATTGGAAGACGGTGAAGACGTTGTTCGACGAGCGCAAGCTTTGTGATCGCAACTTAAACACGGTCCACATGGAGCGCGGCGAGAGGCCATGGCCAACCATTGGGAAATTGTCCAATAAGCTTGCAGAAAATGACATGGGATTCAAGAAGAGGCCCAAGCTTGCCCAGAGAGCGGTGCCAATCTTGAGCGTTAGGTAAGCTCACTTTCTCTCCCTAATCGCCGATCAAATGTCTTTCTGTGCCACCAGTTGTGTTCGCCGACCATTGCTCTCGTTTGGTTTTGCAGATGGTCCAGATGTTCGACGCCTACTGCCAAGACAACAATGGCGACTTCAACTGCCACAACTGCGGGGGAGGCGCCTTCTACCACATCGGAGGAGACTGCTATTTGATTTTCGCGTCTTTGTAATAATTTGATCGCCGGACTGTGGCTGGTTTAATCGCCGAGATTGTCGAATTGGGCGAGAATGTTGGACTTGTGTCGTTTTTTGGTAGCGAGAAAATCAACTTCCAGATAAATCGCCGATATGCTCTTAGATTCTGAAACATACTATTGTTAAGATATGATTGAACGGGACCATGCTGCTTTAACTTTTGTGGTTCAAACAATGAGGCAAATAATAGTTTTTTGAGCTGAAAACTGTAGGGGAGGCCTCGACAGTAAATTTTATTAAGAGAAAAAAATATGTACAAGAAGGGCGAAAGAATATACAAGAGGGCTTAGCCCAGGGCATAGCCCAGAAAAACTACAGAGCATCTAGCCAAGTGACTAGGGAGGTTTTCGGATCCTCCTTCATTCTATAAGAAAGAAGGAAAAGATCCCTTTTAAACGAGTAGGACCAAGTGCTAAAGGAAGGAGTTACATTGTCAAAAACTAGAGCATTCCTGATCTTCCAAATATTCCAGCATGATGTGGCAAAAGCCTCAAAGAAAAAAGATCTTCTAAAGTTACTTCTTGCAGCGATGATCATTTGAGAGAGTTCCAAAGTGTCATCGAGTGTTATATTAATAGAATGCCAGCATTGCCTACTAAAACTGCAGCTCCAAGTGACCCATCATCGCAAATTTTGCAGAGGCCATTGTCATCTAGATTGAAACTTTTCCTTAGGAGCATGTCCTTTGTGTTTAGGCGATCATTCGCGAGGAGCCAGAAAAAGGATTTTATCTTAGCTGTGCATTTTGAACGCCAGATCCATGGGGAGAAAGTTGGGGCCTCGATATGGTCGAAGTTCATCTTGTACAACTTGCTCGCAGAGTAATGGTTGCCCCAATTATATGACCATAGGTCGTTGTCCTCCGTGTTTCTAGTGGATCTGGTTTGAACTATGAGTTGGTTGAATTCATGGAACTCCTCAAAAGCTTGGGTGGATAGAGGAAGATGAAAAGCATCGATGGGGTCATCCAAATCGAGGATATTTTCCACCGAGGCAAGCTTTTCAACAGCAAAAGAGTGCAGTCTTGGGAATTTAATCATTAGAAGATCAGTAGCCCAATTATCACTCCAAAAGAGGGCAGTATCCCCTGAAGCGATCGAGCAGGATGCAATCCTTTTAAATTTCGCGCATAGTTTGACAATGTCCCTCCACCAAAAGGAGCTGGAGATGTTGGTGGCTTGTGGTGAAGAATTATTGTAAATCCTCCAAACCAAATGAACCCAAGGGATGTTCTCCTTGTTGAAGAATTTATGTAAGAACTTGATGAGAAGGGCCTCATTGTGAGCAACGAGATTAGTGATGCCTAAACCACCCTTAGATTTTGGCCTACAGACTAGGTCCCAAGCCGGCAAGGATTTAGGCCTGTTAGAGTTCTTCTGCTTTCCCCACACGCCAATTCTCCTAGATTTATCCACAATCTCAGTGGCTCCATCGGCAAGCTTAAGGGTGCATAAGTAGAAAGTGGGAAGCGAGCTAAGGATGGCCTTAGTCACCATGATTCTTCCATCAAACGAGAGGAAGGATGAAGTAATCGCAAGACGATGATTTATTCTAGAATAGAGAGAGCTAAGGTCTCTAATGCAAGGTCTGCTTAGACCTACTGGGAGACCAAGGTAAGTGAAAGGGAAGGTTTCAAGCTTACAACCATTCAAGCTTACAACCAAAAAGACCCGCCAGAAGGGTCGCTTTCTCATGAGAGAGATTAATTGGAAGTAGGCAAGATTTGGCAAAATTGACCCTGAGACCTTTAGATTGTGCAAAGGTTCCGAGGATGCCTTTAAGGCAGAGGAGTTGACGAGGACAAGCTTGCATAATAAGAAGGGTATCATCCGCATATTGTATGATCGGGAAATCGCCATTGACCGGTGGGATGGGGTGGTGAAGGAGGTTCAACTGGCAGGCTTTGTTAATAACAGTTTGTAGAAGGTCCGCCGTCGAGACAAAAAGAAGAGGTGAGAGGGGGTTTCCTTGCCTTAGGCCCCTACGACAGTGGAAAGATTTCCCCGGGACACCATTCAGAAGGACCGAAGAAGTGCCAGATGCGAGGATAGCCTTGATCCAACCAATGAATCGATCATCAAAACCATAATGATGCAGCATATAAAGGATCGTAGAGTGCTCAATCATGTCAAAAGCTTTGGTGAAGTCAAGTTTAAGGATAATGATCTCCCTTTTGGATTGGTGGCATTGGTGAAGGAATTCAAAGCTCCAGGCGAGGCAATCCTGAATAGTCCTATTTTTTATGAAGCCATATTAGTTTTGATGAACGATTTTTAGGATCAGCTTTTGAAGACATGTCAGCGAGGAGCTTGGTGAGTAATTTAAGGCAAGAGTTTAGGAGCGAAGGCCTGTAGTCGCCAAGATTTTCTGGATTTGGAACCTTTGGGATCAACGTGATGTGTGAGTTATTGATGCATTGAAGGTTTACGGTACCATTAAAGAAACCATGGCACAAAGCATAGAAATCATCTTTGATAATGCGCCAGCACCTCTTGAGAAAAAGGCCGTTAAAACCATCCGGCCCCGGAGCCCGGTCAGAAGGTAGAGATTTTATAATATTGCCTATCTCTTCGGAGGTGAAAGGGAGGGAGAGGGAAACCAGCCCATCAGTCCTATCCACAAGGTTATCGAGGGAGAAATGCATGGTGGGATTATCAGAAGAGCCCAGACGTTTGGAGAAAGTGTTCCAAATTATGGCAGCTTTGGACTCATGGTCATTATAAGAGATGCCTTCACTAGGTCAACGAAGGGATCTTATTTCTTCTGTAGGATTTAGTAGCGACCGCGTGGAAAAATTTCGTGTTTTCTCCACCAAGTTTGACCCATCTGATGGTGCATCTATTCTTCCAGTAGATGCGCTTGTAGTGTAGGAGGTTTGGCAATGCGCTTTTTGACAATGTTTCGGAAATTGAATTCTGGGAGAGAAAGCGGCCTCTGTTCTTCGAGACCATCCAGGAGATTGAGAACCAGGTTGCACCTCTCCATCCACATGGAGATACGCGAGGTATTTTTGCTCCAATTTTTTAGAGCTTTTCTAGTATTTTTGAGCTTCGAGGAAATGATCCCGGCGCTGCCACGAGACCTGCTGCAAGGTATCGACCAGGCGTTCTCGACAATGCTGAAGAAACCTTGGCAATCCATCCAGAAGTTTTCAAAGCGGAAGATTTTAGCCTTTGGGATCTCCGTACCGACAGCGATTAAGAGAGGGACATGATCCGAAGTATTACGGGAGAGAGGTTTAACCTCAGTGTTTGGAAAGGTCGTAGTCCACAGTGCAGAGGAAAAAATCCAGTCTACTTGTTCCAAGAGGGGGCTCTCCTGCATATTACTCCAAGTAAAGGCACGACCAGAGATGGGAATTTCCACCAAACCATGTGAGTTTATAAAATTATTGAAGGTGCACATATCCTGCAGGTTACCACCTTCCTTGTTCCTGTTCTCTTCAGATCTGTAGAAATTAAAATCACCAGCTAAGAGCCAAAGCTCATCGTCTGGGATCTCCAAGTTCAACATCCATTCAACAAAATTTTCCCGCGCTTCCCCGGAACAAGGGCCGTAGATATTAAGCAAGTGCCAACTTTGTCCAGAGACCAGAGAAGAGAACTTGATGTGAACGACAAAACGTGTGAGTTCTATAACTTCCCCATGGAAGAGAGCTCCATTCCAAATAGTGATAATGCCTCCCGAGCTACCATAGGATGGGAAGAAAGCAAAATGATCAAAACGTTTCGGGGCGAATTTCTTGATGTAAGAGTGATCAAAAAAATCTCTCTTAGTTTCTTGGAAACATAGGATGGAGCAATTAGATTCGTCGATTTTTTCTCCGATCGCATCATGCTTAGAATTGGCACCAATCCCTCTAATATTCCAGTCGAGGATAAACCATTTGGTTTTATTAATCATGACAAAACAAGGGAGGGAGATAAAAAGGAGAGTGTCGCATAGCAACAACTCTCAAAGGCAACTCTAGTCAAACCAGAGCACACGCAACTCCAGGTGCCAAATTTAGCATAGTAGCATTGGATAACAAAGGAGAAACATCTCCACATAAGGTTCATTACATAGTAAGATATAAAAAGATGGCTAGCATCACTGAGACGATGCCGTGGGACATGAGCCTGTTCACCGGCGTGCACACGCACCAGCAGGCCCTGTCGATCGACTTCTTCAGTCCACATCTTCATTGAGAACGTTCAGGCGAAGCAGCTGCTCATCGGCAGTCTCCTCAGGAGGGATGCCGCAGAAATTAGTCCCTAAGGCACGTAGGGTCACGATCGGCAGATAAGGAGCAGGCTTGTGATGGAGAGGAGAAATGTCCGGGATATCATCTAAAACTGCAGACGAGGAAACAGTCGGAGCAACAGTCTTCTGTGTCTTCAACTTCATCTTGGAGGAGCTCTTTTTAAAGAGAGTGGACTGTCGTGTACGCAGTTTGAAACAGCAATCTGCAGGGGCAGGCTTGTAACCATCAGCAAGGTGGCGAGGGCTCCTTCTCAGGCTGCAGACTGAAACTGGGACACCATGACGAGTGCGGCGCCGATATGTGATGAGCACGCCCTGCCTGTTACAGAAACGGTTGAAGGCCATGGGCTGGGAGCATGCAGATGAGGCAGAAAAGCCAGAGGGAGTAGCAGGGCCGGCTATAGCCAGCGGCTCAAAAGCCAGCTTCTTAGAGATTCTGTTGCCATCAGTAAGGTGGAGCTTCGTGTTGACAGTAGCAGCAAGCTTCTTAACAAACTGATCAGCAAGGGCCCTTTTGTCCTTTGTATTGATTTGCATGTGCTTTAGCGGTCCTCCAGAAAAGTTGATTAGCAAATCTTGAAGAGTGGACTGATTGTTCTCAAAAAGATCTGGAGTAAACGACTTGCTCAAAGAGAGAAAGGCATTTGCAGGTGTAGAGCCCGCATGAAGAGTCATGAAATGGCAGGTAGGTGTCTTCAAAAGAGTCCAGGGAGGAAGCTAGCCATAAAAGGTACCCCCATCTGTTTGAAAACCTCAAAGAAAGAGGTGATTTCTTCGGTAGAGTAGCCAGCATTCTTCAGTTCCTTGGCAACATCTGAGTGGTTGATAGGCAGCTTGGGTACCCAGGGAGGGGATCCAGGAACGTACGGCTTGCCTGAGCGCTTGAAATCCTCCAGAGTGACTAAAATTTCCAGCTCAGAATGCCCAGCTTGTTTGAGATCTTTGGCAGCCATAGCGAGGTCAAAAGGTTCCTCAAAAACCTCAGTCTTGGACAGGCTAACAGACTCAACATCGACGATAGCATCTTCAGCGGGAGATGAAACAGGGACCAAAGCCAGACGACTAGCAGCAGCCGAGACACTTGGGTTGATGGAAGAGGTAGGAGCCCCACTGGCCAGGGTTGGTGACTGATTCAGATTAACAGGCCGCACTTTGGCAGTGCCAAGGTCCAAAGGAATATCACCAGAATAAGGATAGAGACTGTTCCAAGCCGCATCCACAGGGTGCTCCGGAAAAACAGGCCCTTGGTATGGGTGAGCGTCAATGTTGACAGGCGGTAAAGCTTCGGTAGCCGGCAAAGCAGCAGGTTGCAAATCGCCAACGAGAGGATAGGCAGTGATTGTCCAGGATCTGCAAAAGCCATTGCGAGAGAAAACTTTCCCGTAGGTAATATCCCTAGGAATATGGCCCAGATCTTCCACCAAGCATTTGAGAATTACCCTTTCTTTCCTTGTATTTATGGATAAGGACTAGAAGTTTATACAGATGATGCAGAAAACTGGTCCTTTATGATGTTTTAACCTCTGCGATCTCTTTTGTCCAGACTCGAAGATAATATCTGTACCAATATAAAAAAGTATTAGCTATGGTTTGAAACAAGCCATCTTAGCCATCCAATCTAATCTAACGGCACACAAATTAAGTTGTAAAAAAACAGCTCTTATGGAGTTACGACTGTAGGAATTTTGAATTGGATACTAGAAAATCAAGGTAATATACTTGCTTCTTGAAATGAGAAACTTTGTACATAAGTTGATGATTCTCTCATGTACTTCTTTGTTGTATGAAGTGTTCATCTTCAAGCTCATTGTAAGAACTGTGACGCGAGTGTCTTAACTGGTCCTAAAATTTTCAACATCATTGTTTGTAGTGTTGTATGTGTGCTGTTTGTCTCCTTAAGTCAGTAGTTGCGTCAGGGCATCATATTTTTTTTACTAACCAAGGTCATCCATTTTTCAGGGTCTTGTTTTTTTCAACTGGTCCGACAAGCAACATGACAAGAAACCAGCGGAGTATATTTGGTCAGGATCTGATTGGCCATCAGATGGCTGGGCTTGTTCTGAATCTACACGTACACCTACACCTGCTGCAACTCTTATTTCACCTAGTGTTCGTCTTGGGAGAAGAGGATCACATCTTGATTCAGATGGAGCGACTATAGGTGTAGGTTCTTTGGCAAAACCTGGAAGAGACTTAACTGGTGGTGGAGCATTTGGAATTCCTGGTTATGCTGGTATTGGGGCCTCTGGGTTTGGGTGGGGCGAACCTGACGAATTTGAGGATTTTGTTGATCCTCCAGCAACACTTGAGAACATTCATTCAAGAGCACTATCACGCCATCCTTCTCTTCCATTTTTGCTAGTTGGGTCAAGCAATACACATGTGTATTTATGGGAGGTTAGTATTCCTTTACAGAATATTGTGCGGAATTGTCAGGACCTCCTATTTTATGACATAATTTAAATGTCATGTGCGAAAGATCATGAGAGTAAACAGCCGACAAAACTCAAAACGGCCATTCAAATGTCTTGAATCCATATTATCTTGGAGACACAACTAGCTATGTAGTTGTACGGCTCACAACATTCACAAATCAATGAATGTATATGCCTGGAAATGATTTTGTTTTTGCGAGAACCAGAAATGAATTAACATGAAAGATTAATATAATACGAAAAATAATTTCCAATTTTTTTCTGCAGTTTGAGGTTAGGAATGATAATAGCCCATTTCATTGATCAGAGGAGAACATTTATTTGTCAAATTAAAGAACAAATTATTTTGTAAGATAAATTTGGGGGGGGGGGGGGGGGGTAAATGTGGATAGTTTTCTATGTATGCTCTGTAGAATGTAAAACATATATTAAGTACATCATAAGTACCCTACCTTTGGAGATGTGCCCATTGCACACTTTTTCCGCTATTTTGCTCTACAATTTATTTGGTTCTTAATATGTACACCTGCTGTTATTATACTAGAAATAAAGATAAGTCATTTGAGGATAAAGCTTTCCTCTCTTTTGTTTGTCAAGTCATTTTATGATATTTCAGTTCATACCTTCTACAAAATTATGTATTTTTGTTTAGTGTGCATGCTGTTGAAGTGTATAAGTGGATTGTCTAGCCCTTTCCATCAGATCGGTCTTTTGGAATAGTTGGTTAGTGCATGAAGCTTGACATGGTATGAGAGCCAAGGTCTCGAGTTTGAGTCCTGTGTGGCGCAATTTTTGGGAAAAATTGCTGGTGCCCCTCCGTCGGTTAGTGCATGAAGCTTGACACATGCGACATCTATCTATTTTTTTAATAATAAAGTACGGAGTGTTTCTTATGGTTTCCGCTTTTTCTGGATAGTTTTTCCCTACCACCAGACACCAAATTACCCACCAATGCCACCGGTAAGTGGGAAAAACGTTTCGACTTTTTTCTGCATGTGCAGGGCGTTTTTCTCCTCGAGTTTTCAAAAGACCTAGCCTTCCTTTTCTTGCGTGCTACTATTTCCCGCACATATGTGCCAGCTTACATAGATGAGCTACCTAGCCATGTTTAGCCCAACCTCAATCGATACAGATGTACGTACGTGGCCAGAATTAGTTCGAGCTCTAGCTCTAGCTAATTCCTGAAAAAGGCAGGCGTGCACGTGATGTAACAATTTGCAGATTGTAGATCGTCCTACGTGAAGGTGCCGAGCCACTGTTCATGAATGTCCTGGATGAGTACCCTGGCTGCATGGGATATTGGCGGCTTCGAGACCGATCGACCGGCTTTCACCCCTGGCCTGCCTCGCCCCCCAAACTCCGCCACTTACCCCGTGTGCGGGGCCCTGGGGAATACATGAGCCGGCGGTGGTTGACGTCGGCCGGCAGAGCAGCGGTGGCGTGATCGGTGGAGCATGGCAGCGGGGGTTGCGAGTGGCTGGGGCGGGGCAAGGTCGGCCGAGACGTCGACGGGCGGTGGAGTACAGGCCTGTGGCGGCGGCTGGAGGCGGAGCTAGCAGTGGCAGCGGCGGTGGCAGGGAACCCCATGCTGGCATGCGTGGTGGCGGAGTTGCATGCGTGTGTGGTGAGAGGGATAGGGTTGGGGGGTCCTCGGCAAGTGGCCTGGGCCTTGGGCGGTTTGGCTGGGTCTAGATTGGCTGGTCGACCGAACATGTATGCCTGTCTCTCTTTTTCTATCCTTTTCCATTTATATTATTAAAAAAAGAATAGAAAGAGAAAGAAAGGGCTTGGGAGACACGAGACCACCCAATGACAGCCTTACTGATGCAGGTGGAACTAGCCGTAAGTCATATTTGAAATATTAATTTTCTTCACGGTGGTGTTGTATGCACATGCATGTTTCCTATGCAAATTGTCTGGTCAAACCTAGAAGGTCAACAACCTTGCTCTTCAGTAGCAACGTGTGGGCATTTTGCTAGTACACTTCCTATATGGCACCGAATGTTGACCCTTGAACTTGATGCCAGGTTCATTTTAAGCCTTGCACTGTGCTCCCACTAGTTCACAGAACTCGTCACATGGATATCAAATGTCTTCAAAACGTAACTTTGATCACTAATTTGTATTAGCAATGCATCTAAAAGACGTAGCAACATTATGATAATGTGAAAGCACTTGCAGAGGATTTTCATGCATCTTATCTACCATCCTACCAAAATTGTGAGCCCAAACTCTATCAGTTTATAAGAAACAGAACAGTAGACTTTGCTGAATGGCTAGATGTTTCACTATTTGTTGGGCCAGTCGAAAAGTTTATCATGTCACTGCCTATAAGGTGGTTTGAACTAGATATGCTCCTGTGTTCAATTATCCACTGATAACTTCTGTATTTTCTTTGTTACAGTTTGGTAAAGATAGTGCAAGGGCTACTTATGGTGTTCTCCCTGCTGCTAATGTCCCACCACCTTATGCACTTGCTTCCATATCAGCTGTTCAATTTGATTATTATGGGCAGCGGTTTGCCACTGCTGCATTAGATGGTACAATTTGTACATGGCAAGTTGAGGTGGGTGGAAGAAGCAATGTCCATCCTACAGAGTCATCCCTGTGCTTTAACAGCCATGCCTCGTATGTCGACTGAACTTTTTCATGCAATTATTACTACTGCTTGATACAGTTATGCTGTGTCTTAATGGTTTTTTATTGATCACAGGGATGTTGCATATGTGGATGCAAGTGGATCTGTTCTTGTTGCAGCTGGATGCAATTCAAATGCTGCAAATGTTGTTATCTGGGACATGCTAGCTCCACCAGCCACATGTCAAACTTCTATTTTGTGTCATGAAGGTATTTAACTGAACAATCAGTTCTGTCTTTGAACTTGAAATACTAATATATTGTTGGAGACTGTCCTAGGAGAGCCTAGAATATTCCAGGGAGTGTTAGTATATTAGTGCTGTCCTAGGAGTGCCTGGAACATTCCAGTATGTTGTAGTCTAAGTTAGTGTCCTACCTGATTCTAGAGTATTCTATAGTGTACTAGTTAAGATGTACCTAAGTTCAGCTATATATATATATATAAGAGGGTGTGGAGGTCCAAGGGACTGACCCATCCTAGATTTTTTTCCCCTAAAGACTACATGGTATCAGAGCAAGGTTCTCCTGAGAAGTGGCAATGGTGATGAAGCAGGGCTGCTCTGCTATGGCATAAGCTGAGGAAGGGGGCGCTTGGTCCTGGTGGTGGCTGGTGGTGAAACAGCGGCTAGTGGAGGAGCTCCAGGCGTTCAGGTGTGAGTGCAGACAAGGGTAGCTAGCTCAAGTGGAAAAGTGTTGGCCAGGTTGACTCGTAGGGAAGAAGGAGAAGCAAGAGAGTTGCAGCTGCTCAAAGCAGAGGTGATTGTTGTTTGCGGTGTGTGCTAGCAGAGGACAGAAGGGAGAGCTTCGTGAGCTCGTGTCTCTTAGCAAAAGCAACGGGGACCGGACGTTGTGCTGCTCCACTTTGAGGTTTCTGTGGTGGCGGACAGCGGTGTGTGTAGTGCAGCCAGGAGAAGTGGTCAGACAATGCAGCTAGGAGTGGGCTGTACTGCAGCGGAGGAGCGGTTTGGGTTGTGCTATAGCTACGGAGAAGAGTGTGTGCAGGCTGGACTTGTAGAACAGCTGAACAGCGTTGTGGATTCAGTCTCAACAACACTGATCAATGGCGGAAAATCAAAGAATTGAGAAGCTACTTCAGAAAATGACTCAATTGATGAAGGAGATAGAAGAATTGAAAGAGTCGAAGAAGATTGCAGAAGTTCCAAAACAAGGTGAAAAAACAACAGCCCTACGAAATTGTGTAAATCTCGCACAAGCGGAAGAAGGTATGTCAAATCAAACTCCTACATTAAATGGAACTTGTTCAAATTGGATACTAGATTCGGGAGCATCTGCACATGTCACGGGAAGGTGGAGTGAGTTCGCATCATATGCGCCAAATCCACCCATGCATAAAGGGACCATCCAGACAGCTGATGGAACTTATCAGCCCGTCAAAGGAGTCGGCACGGTGAAATGCACTCCGTCAATTACATTGTCTTCGGTCTTGTATGCTCCATCATTTCCAGTGAGTTTGGTGTCTATGAGTGCCTTGGTTGACGACATTGATTGTCGAATTATTGTTGACCGATACAACTGTATAATTGAGGAGAGGACAACTGGAAGGCGACTTGGGGTTGGCATCAGGCATAAGGGACTATGGTACTTGGATAGACATGAAACAGATGATGCATTATGCACCGCTTTGACAATTGGTTCACTCTGATTCACTCTGATGTTGATTCACTTTGATTCACGCCTTTCGTGTTGATTCACTCTGATGTTTGGACTTCTCCTATGGTCTCTATTAGTGGAATGAAGTACTTTGTCACCTTCATTGACTGTTACTCGCGGATGACTTGGATATATCTCATGAAACAAAAAAGTGAGGTGCTTAGTTGTTTCAGGGACTTCTATGCATATATCCAAAATCGTTTCAACATTGGTATTCAAATTATCAGGACTGATAATGGGCCAGAGTATGTGAACCATGAATTTGGCAACTTTCTTTCAGAAAAAGGAATACTTCATCAAACTTCATGCCCTGATACTTCTCCATAGAATGGAGTAGCTGAGAGGAAGAATCGACATCTGCTAGAGGTAGCTCGATCACTTATGTTTACTATGAATGTGCCAAAATTCTTATGGAGTGAAGCAGTTATGACTGCTACTTATCTCATCAACCGAATGCCATCAAGAATTCTTGGGATGAAGACCCCATATGAAATGATCTTTGGTAAAAATGAGTTCATTGTTCCACCAAAGGTGTTTGGGTGTACATGCTTTGTCAGAGACCATAGACCTTCGGTAGGAAAATTGGACCCACGTGTTGTGAAGTGCATCTTCATTGGATACCCATCTGGACAAAAGGGCTACAAGTGTTGGAGCCCTAGTGAGCGGAGAACATTTGTTAGCATGGATATGACATTTAGAGAGTCCGAGCCGTTCTACGGAGAGAAGACGGACCTCAGCTCATTGTTTGACTTTGACTCTCCTAGCACAATTGATGCTAGTCGAGAGGGGGAGACTGAACTGTTGAGGACAAAGGAAGATGAACAATCGAGAGTTGTTGTTGGTTCAATTCCATCTCCTGCAAGTGAAGATAGATGGAGGAAGCCAAATGAGGAAGAAAACTTGAAAGTGTATACACGGAAAAAACCACAACATGAGCAGCAGCAACAGGCTCCTACAGCAGGTGACACACAGGTGCAGGGGGAGCAACATGCTCCAACAAGTGGTGGAATTGTTGAATCGACCGAGGGCGCGGCTCCTACAACAGGTGACACACAGGTGCTGGGGGAGCAACATGCTCCAACAAGTGTTGAAATTGTTGAATTGACTGAGGGCGCAGGTCCATCTAATACGAGAGATTCAATGGACTTGCCCATTGCCTTAAGAAAAGGAATCCGAGTTGGAGCTAGAAAACCTCCAAATTGGTACCGAGATGAGCATGACATAGCTAATTATGTATCATATACATCTCTATCAACAAACTACTTGGCCTTCATTGCATCATTGCAACCCGTGGTGATCCCAAGAGACTGGAAAGTAGCAATACAAGACCCGAAGTGGCACGAGGCCATGATAGAGGAGTTAAATGCTCTCGAAAAAAATAAAACTTGGGAACTTGTACATCTTCCAGCAGGAAAGAGAGCTGTTGGGTGTAAATGGATTTACACTGTGAAACAAAATCCAGAAGGGAAAATTGAAAGGTACAAGGCAAGACTAGTTGCCAGAGGATATAGTCAAACATATGGGATTGACTATGATGAGACATTTGCGCCGGTGGCAAAGATGAACACAGTGAGGATCCTAATCTCTTGTGCAACTAACTTTGGGTGGCCTTTGCATCAGTTGGATGTCAAGAATGCATTCTTGCATGGAGATTTACAGGAGGAGGTATACATGGAGATCCCACCTGGTTTCTCCACTCCTAGAACATTAGGAAAGGTATGCAGGTTGAGAAAATCTCTATACGGCCTCAAGCAATCTCCACGGGCATGGTTTGATAGATTTAGACGAGTTGTATGTGGTATGGGATATAAGCAGTGTAATGGGGATCATACGATGTTCTATTGGCACTCAAATAGCCAGATTACAATCCTTGCTGTATATGTTGATGATATCATAATCACGGGAGATGATGCGATGGAGATATCACGGCTAAAAGACAACCTACGCAAGGAATTTGAGGTAAAGGATCTTGGTCAACTCAAGTACTTTCTTGGCATAGAAATTGCTAGATCTCCCGAAGGGATTGTGCTCTCCCAGCGGAAGTATGTTTTGGACTTGCTTAGTGACACGGGCATGCTTGAGTGTCGGGTTGCATCAACACCTATCGACCAAAACCACAAATTATGTGCCGAATCTGGTGATCCAGTGGATAAGGAGAAGTACCAGAAGCTTGTTGGAAGACTCATCTATCTATGTCACACAAGACCTGATATTTCATATGCAGTGAGTGTAGTGAGTAGATACATGCATGATCCTAGGAGCGGACACTTGGATGCGGTCAATCAAATCCTCCGGTACTTGAAGGGTAGTCCAGGAAAGGGACTATGGTTCAAAAGGATTGGTCATCTAAATGTGGATGGGTATTGTGATGCTGACTGGGCAAGTTGCTTGGATGATAGATCAACTTTTGGTTATTGTGTGTTTGTGGGGGGAAATTTGATGTCATGGCGAAGTAAGAAGCAGCAGGTGGTTTCAAAGTCAACAGCTGAAGCTGAATATAGAGCTATGTCGCAAGGTTTGAGTGAGATGTTATGGGTGAGGAATCTTCTTTCAGAACTGAAAGTGTTGAGGAAAGGCCCGTTAAATTTGTGGTGTGACAACAACCCCGTTCAACATGATAGAACCAAGCATGTGGAGATTGATCGCTTCTTCATAAAGGAGAAATTGGATGACGGTATAATTAAGATAAATCATGTAACCTCTAGCGAGCAAATTGCAAACTGTTTAACTAAAGGATTAGGAAATAAAGAGTGTAGTTCAGCTTGTAACAAGATGGGAATGATAGATATCTATCACCCATCTTGAGGGGGAGTGTTGGAGACTGTCCTAGGAGAGCCTAGAATATTCCAGGGAGTGTTAGTATATTAGTGCTGTCCTAGGAGTGCCTGGAACATTCCAGTATGTTGTAGTCTAAGTTAGTGTCCTACCTGATTCTAGAGTATTCTATAGTGTACTAGTTAAGATGTACCTAAGTTCAGCTATATATATATATAAGAGGGTGTGGAGGTCCAAGGGACTGACCCATCCTAGATTTTTTTCCCCTAAAGACTACATATATATATAACAGTACAAAGTGTCGCAGTTAGAAATACTAATAATCTAGTGCAGAAAGTAGAAATGTAACAAATACTAAGAAATGACCAATGAAAAAATAGTGGACTGCTGAATTGGGCAGTGATAACATTTTATACTGAGCACACACCAAAATCCATGCCATTTTGTATTAGAAAAAGACACTGAGAAGGCACACAAGTATGCAAAGGTACCAAGGGACAAAACAAAACAACACAACTTTTATACGTCACCCTGGAGCCGAGAACTATGTGAGAGTAATCCTTGCATAGGAGTTAAGCTAGTATAGTAGGTTCTAGTAAGTACTGGTAATTCTAGTAAGTACTGGTAGGTTCTAGTAGCACCTTTAGGTGTGTAAACCTTAGGCAGTAAGCTAGGGAGAAGTAGAAAGCTCTAGAACAATCAGGAGCAAAACAACCTGCCCTTGTACTCTTATATATAGCACTATGCAATACAAGCTGCACAAGCTTTTGGCAGCCACAAACAAAACTACTTCCTACACACTACCTGTGAGCTAACGAGACTAACAGTTGGTATCAGAGCCAGGGTGTTGGTGAAGGTAGGATCATGAGAGATGTCAGCTCCAATTCAAGGTGTTGTTGGCAGTCCGCCTCGCCAGCCGCGGCGCCGTTCCTCTTCACCGCTATTGAGACGACCGCGCCACCGCGATGCAGGAAGGCGCGAGGTCGTAGTTGAGCGTGTTGTAAGGATGTCGGCGGTGGCAGTTACTCGATATTGACGCAGATGAACTACACCGAATGGGCCTCCTCATGAAGGTGAAGCTGCAGGCTCGGGGCATCTGAGATGCGATTGAGCTCGGTGCCGATGACTTCCAGGAAGATCGAATGGCGATGGAGGCCATCTTGCAAACGGTGCTACCAGAAATTGTGGCTGGACTGGCTGTCAAGCGGACAACGAAGGAGGCGTGGGAGGCAATTCGAGCCATGCGCGTCGGTTCAGACCACGTGCAGAAGGGCAAGGTGCAGCAGCTAAAGAAGGAATTTGAGATGATCTCGTTCCATGACGGGGAGACCGTTGACGATTTCGCGCTGCGCCTCACCAACCTCGTCACAAGCCTCACCGCGCTCGGAGCACCTATTGATGAAACTCAAGTCGTTGACAATGCGAGTTGTGCCGTCTAGGCTCTCGCAGATAGCCCTTGCAATTGAGACCCTCCTTGACACTTCTGAGATGTCATTTGAGGAGGTCACCGGTCGGCTGAAGGCAGCGGAGGACCGTCTTGAGTCGCCGGAGCCGCTGCGTGAGCAAGGCAAGATCCTACTCACCGAGGAGCAGTGGCTAGAAAAGATGAAGGGGCGCCAACGAGGTAGCTCCTCCAGCCCTGGACATGTCAGTGGGCAGCGAAGACGACGGTCATGCAGTAGCTAAGGATGGCCGGCGTGATGACACATGTCGCAACTGTGGCCTTCATGGCCATTGGGCCAAGGATTGCAAGCAGCCTAGGAGAAATAGGCAATACTTCGCCCAAGCAGAGGAAGATGATGAGGAGCCTGCACTCCTTATGGCGCAGGTCTGCACCACTCCTGCCCTAGCCATGGTGGTGCAGCAAAGCATCACTACTGCCCCAGCCATGACAGTGCAGCAAAGCGACACTGCAGCTGCTGCCACGGTGATGCAGCAAAAGGTTGCTCCAGCCCCAGCCATAGTGGTGAAGGGACAACACCGCTACAGCTCGAGAGCATGCCCCTCTTCACATCGACGAGCTGAAGGCAAAAGCCTACCTTGGGATGAGCAGCTACGACGAGCGAATCGAGGGCTGGTACCTCGACACCGGTGCCAGAAATCACATGACGGGCCACGGCGACGCCTTCGCTGAAATTGATAGAATGGTAACCGGCACCGGCAAATTCGGTGATGGCTCTGTCGTCAAAATCAAGGGCATGGGCACAATCATATTTGCAGGCAAAAATGGTGAACACAAGGCTCTCACTAGCGACTACTACATCCCGCGTCTGAAGAGCTCGATTATCAACATTGGTCAACTCGATGAGAGAGGCGCATGTGTGCTGATCAGGAGAGGTGTGCTTCGCATATGGGATCAACAAGGTCGGCTCCTTGTTTGAGTCGGGCGCGACCGGAATCGCCTCTACCGCCTCCATCTTGAGATTGCCTGGCCGATTTGTCTCTCTGCCCGCCGCGATGATATTGCTTGGCGCTGGCATTAGCGATTTGGGTATCTCAACTCTGATGCTTTGGAGAAGATGGGACGCCTCGCCATGTCACATGGGCTGCCACAACTGGAACATGTGGAGCAGTTCTGCGACACGTGCGTCATCACGAAGCATCGCCGGAGCCCGTTCCCTCGGCAAGCAAGGTATCGCGCACAAGAGCTACTTGAGCTTGTCCATGGTGACCTCTGCGGTCCCATTTCACCAGCGACACCTGGAGGCCAGAGCTAACTCTTGCTATTGGTGGATGACTCCACTCGCTACATGTGGGTGATGTTCCTGGCAGCCAAGAACAACGCACTGGATGCCATCAACAGAGTCCAGGTAGCTACCGAAGCTCAAAGCGGATGCAAACTGCGAGTGTTCCGCACGAACAGCGACTGCGAATTCACCTCAATGGAGTTCGCCGCCTATTGTGCTGAAGAAGGAATCCAACGCCACTTCTCCACGCCATATGCTCCGCAGCAGAATGGTGTCGTCGAGCGGCGGAACCAGACAATGGTGGCAATGGCACGTGCTTTGCTGAAACAAAGGATTATGCCTGCTGAATTTCGGGGGGAGGCGGTGAGCACTGCTGTCTTCCTGCTCAACTGAGCTCCCATCAAATCCCTCACTAGAAAGACGCCTTATGAGGCATGGCATGGCCGCAAGCGGGCGGTCCACTACCTTGCACCTTTGGGTGCTTAGCGTACGTCAAGGAACATGGGAACCTATACAAGCTCGATGACCGCAGGTCTCCTGCTGTCTTCATTGGCTATGAGGAAGGAGTAAAGGCGTACTGCTGCTGGACCAAACGACAAGGCGCGTTCGCATCGCCCCTGATGTTGCCTTTGATGAAGAACGTGGCTGGGATTGGACAGAAGGCAACAACGGTCACTCTATCAGCAACTTTGATTATATTAGCCGTCCTGCCACGAGGACGCCTAGTTCAGGAGAAGATAGATCTGCATCGTCGAGACGTGGGGCTCATGGTGCCTCTGCCAGCGCACCACCATCGCCTCCATCTGCTCCAGCAGCAAGTGCTACAACCCCAACAACTCCAAGATTCGTCATGCCACTAGAAGATGACGATGATCGACTCGATGCTGCACATGGCGACACACCAGTTCGCTATTGCAAGGTTGAAAATCTGATTGGAGGAGAAGAACTAGTGCCTAGGCTCGCACCGCGCAACCTTGACTCCGAGCTACACGGGGGAGCCGTGCTCATTTGCAGAAGCTGAGCGTGACAAGGCATGGCAGGCAGCCATGCGCGAGGAAGTCAAAGCGGTGGAGCGGAACAAGACATGGGAGCTTGTCGATCCGCCACACGGGTATCAACCAATAGGCCTCAAATGGATATATAAATTGAAGAAAAATGAAGCCGGCGAAGTAATCAAACACAAAGCGCGGTTGTTTGCCCGCGGTTTCATCCAGCAAGCCGGCGTAGACTTTGATGAAGTCTTTGCTTTGCTCTGTTTATTTTTTTGAAACCCGAAGGGCCTGGATGCCTCTTAATTCATGGCGGTACAGGTACAAATTACAGAAAAGGCCTTAACAGAAAAAGAAATAACAACCGAGCCCCTACTTCTAATAGAAAAGACCCTAGTCAACTGATAGGAAAAGTGATCAGGTCCTCTGCAACCGCCGGTCTTCGTGGAGCTCGTAGCAAAGCCTTCCTCATCGGCGCCGGGGACATAGCCACTTGGAGCCAAAGAGAAAGTGAAGCGCCGCCATGAGCTCCGAACAGGGCCTCCACGAGGAGGTAGAAATTTCACCGACAGTCATCGTCGGAAGCGGTGCCTACCCATTGGCCAAAAGAGTCGGACGCCAAATCGAAGGGCGCCGAGGATCATCCGCAGGGACGACATCACAACTCCATGGCAAACTGGAAGCAGGATTCGAAACAGTGCGTCGATTCACCTCTTTCCGCCACCATGACGCCAAGAAGGGGAAGGAACACTAGTACTCGCATCAAAGCTCTAGCCGCCGGCATCACGGGCCTCCAACAACTGCTGCGTTGAAATCCGGCCACCATCAAACTCCAGGGATCTGCTACATTCAGCAGGAGGAAGGCCAAGAAGATAGCAGTAGAAGGAGCCCAGACTTGGGACCTTATATGAGGAGCCTACAACGCTGCTCCGTGTCGCCGCCATCGGCTCACTCCACCGGAGCACGACCACGACCTGGAGAAGCACCACAACGCATTGAGCTAGGCCCAAGTAGCCCAATCCTAAGCTCCAAAGGCAGGCCTTATTATGAGGGATGCGGGAGCCCACCAAGTCCGCTCGCCTCACCACCTGCCACCGGCGAGAAGCGGGGAGAGATGGCCAGGTCAAGACGCGGTGGTTCCAGCCGCCAAGGACCACCGGATTCCACAAGGGAAAACACGGGATTGACCCAAGATCTAAACCTAATCCTAAAACTATTGCTAGGGGGAGGAAGCCGGGGTCCGGATCCATCTCTACACCGGCCAGCGAAGCCGCCGGCGGCAAGAGGGATTGGATCCGGCCGGTCAAAGCCGACTCTCAAAACATAGGGGTGGGAGGTTTCAGGAGAGAGGAGAAAGCTAGAGAAGGTTCCTCTGCACCGTGAGATGTCCAAACCCTTTGCTCTGGTTGCTCGCATGGAATCAATCAGGTTGTTGCTTGCCCTGGCTGCCCAGGAGGGGTGGCCTGTCCACCACATGAAAGTAAAATCAGCCTTTCTCAATGGAGAACTGAAGGAGGAGGTCTATGTGAAGCAACCACCAGGTTTTGTCGTCAAGGGAGAAGAAGAAAAGGTTTTGCGGCTGCGCAGGGCCGCAAGGCCCTCTATGGCTTGCGACAGGCGCCATGAGCATGGAACGGGAAGCTTGACTGCACGCTGAAGGAAATTGTCGGAGATTCGTCCCGCGAAGGAACTAGGGTCCAACGGTCCCTTGGTTCGTGAGGGGGCTGAACACGCGATTTCGAAGGAGTCCGGCGACGGCTATGGCGGCGGAGCGGGTGCACGACAGAGAGTTGACACCGGGGTTTTTTACCCAGGTTCGGGACCCTCGTGAGGAGGTAAAGCCCCTACTCTTGCTTGGTTGTATTGCTCGCTTGCCTCGCGAAGTTACAATGGAGGATGAAAGTCTAGGGTTTTAGATCTCTGGGATCCGTCCCTTGCAAGGTAGGAGAAAGACTCCTTATATAGGGCGGCGTCGGGCCTCTTTCCCTCGGTTCATGAGCGGGAGGGGTGCCCACAGTGTCGCCCCCGTGATCCTGGTCTAGGAGACTACTTTACATGGACTTGGTCCAACTCGCCGTGCTCCACCCCATCCTCTTGTAAAGTGTCCCTTGTCGACGTCGCTTGTCTTCATCCAGCGCTCTCTGCCTTTTCCCTCCTTTCGCCAGAACGGCAACTGGGAGAGCCTCTTGCCATGAGGTCACCTGTCCCCGCCCTGCGAAAGGAGGGTGGACCGGGTCTTCTTTTCCGAGGCGGTTGACGCTGCGGAAGTCCTTTACCTGCTGTACTTGCTGTCAGGGCTGTAGTCCATGCTCCGCGCGGTGTAGTTACTATTCTGCCCCGGACGCACCCAGGGTTATCCGAGGCTTCGAGGACGTTATATGATGCCGTGGCATTCTCCCTCGGGAGGATGCCTCGCGATGCCCACCCGGTTTGGTCCCTTCAAGAGGCATCCACCTCTAGAGGTCGAAGACTCCTAGGATGCAGGGCGCGTCCAACGCGGGGACGTGGCACCCTGGATGCCAGGGCTCCGACAGTAGCCCCCGAGCGCTTGTCCTGCACGTGTCCCCCCATGGGCCCGAAGGGGCAAGTGGCCTCAGACGGTTGGTGGGCCTCTGCGCTCACTTGGTCAACGAAGATCCGGCCTGCTCGAAGGCCGCGAAGCCCAACCGGCCGTGAGCTCTCGTCCGTAGATCTAGAGCGCACTGTTCTCGCTCCGGGAGTTGTTCCCACGATGTGACGGCGCGTGGGGCCTTGCGGTTAATACCATGTATGCGGCGCAGCGATACGTCTTTTCAGCTGAAGCAGTTAATGGTGGGGAGGGAATCTTTTGCTTCCACTCTGCTGCCTTCTCCCTTCCTCTCTTGCACTCTCGAGTCGAAAACCTCTCCCCCTCTCCATGGCTCCCTCGCGCTTCTTGGCTGAGAAGGGCAAAGCTGTGCTGATTGAGGGAGTAGAGGCTCCACTGGTGAAGCGTGGCCGTGGGCGACCCCGCGGTAGTGGCCGAGGGAGGCGTGGCGGACTCGGCACGGCTCTTGCCGTGCTTGCACCCGTGGAGACGAGCGCGGCCTTGAGTGAGACTCCCGCCAAGCGCGGACGCGGCCTCCCTCGCAGGAGTGGCGGGGGTCGCCGCGGAGGGCGCGGTGGTAGGCCCGGGGCTGGATCTGGCCCGCACACCCCTGCTGCTGCCGAGGCCCTGGCTCTGGCGGCCCCTGCTCTTGTGGTTACCAAGGTCGAGGATGACCCTGAGCCCGAACGGGTCATCGACTTCATCGTCGTCCTCGATGGCTTGGACTGGTTCATGAGGGTGAAGCTCCCCAATCGCTTCGTGCGCGGGACCGCACATGACCTCTCGGACGCGGTGCAGCTGCGCCACTCTGGGGGGCGCGAGAAGTGGGAGGTGAGCATCACGACCTTTTCGGGAGGCGAGAAGTTCCTCTCCTGCAGCTGGCGTCGCTTCCTCTCCGAGCACCGCATCCAGCGTGGCTTCGCGCTGTGATTTCGGTATGCCGGCAATGGGGATTTCTCCATCTCGGTGTTCGACACACAGTTGTGCCGCGTCGACTATCCTCCTCACCTTCGGGCCACCCAGTAGGCGTGACCACCGCGGCGCTGCCAGGATGCGCAAGGCTCGGTCCCTGGGGGTGTGATGTCGAAGCAGTCGTCGGCTCCTTTTGCCTTTGTAATTAAGACTTTAGGATGAACTTCCCGGTGAAGGTCCTTGTTCTGTTTTGCCTCCTTGTGTTTGTTTTTGTTGTTCCTGGAGTTTGTCGCATGTTCGTGATGTAGCGCCCTCTTGCCGGGGTCAGCGACGGCGGTTCGCGCATTCCCTCCGCGGGGACGGTCCTCTAGAGGCATCAAACGCGTCCGTTGGGGGGTTACACGTCCTGGGACGGCGCCCACGTGAGGCAAGGTTGCAGGCACAACGCTTGTGGGGGTGATTCCTGAGGACGGTGTTCGCGGGGCGTAGCTAGCAGGGTTCCCTTCAGCCAACGAGCCGGGCTGTCGCGCGTGCGAACCGCGTTTGATTAGGCCCGCACGACTTCTAGCGCCTTGCGAGGGTAGGCCCATGTCCTCACAGGGGATAACCCAGGTTATTGGGCCTCGGGGTGTCCAGGCCGCTTGCCGTGGCTCGTTGATTGTAGCGGATTTCGGGGGGTTCTCTCGAGGAGAGGCCCCAACGCGTACCCTTGAGGAGGGGCCCTATGTTAACTTCTGGAGCCCGCCCGTTTGAGAGGGGGCGCGGCCTCGTGAGGCTTACGTGCCCTTCCCAGGCGCCTCCCGCAAGGATGAACTGCAGCTGAGGTAACTAATCCCCGTCTAGGGTTGTAAGTTTAGAGTCCACGTTTTTGGCCCTACGAAGTTTAACCGCTAAAGAGGGTGTCTCCAGGGTCACCCTGTAAGCCTCTTGAGGAAAAACGTAGGATTAGGTGTTTTTCCTTCCAGACCCGTGCCGAGGGTTTTGTGGGTTTCACGTGAGTTTTTCACGAATGTCAGGGACCGGGGATGAGATGACTCACGGCCGAGGAATGAGCCGTGGAGTTCAGAGCTCGACACTTTAGGTCTGACGAGCTCGGGCTGCAGAGGGTCAGGGCCTCATGAGCCGTCGCGAGGATAAAAACGAGGTCAGGAACCGTGGGCGAGGTAACTCACGGCCGAGGAACGGGCCGTGGAGTTCAGAGCTCGACACTTTAGGTCCTGACGAGCTCGGGTTGCGGAGGAACAAGGCCTCATGAGCCGTCGCGAGGATAAAACGAGGTCAGGAACCGTGGGTGAGGTAACTCATGGCCGTGGAACGAGCCGTAGAGTTCAGAGCTCGACACTTTAGGTCCTGACGAGCTCGAGCTACGGAGGAACAGGGCCTCATGAGCCGTCGCGAGGATAAAAACGAGGTCAGGGACCGTGGGTGAGGTAACTCACGACCGAGGAGTTCAGAGCTCGACACTTTAGATCCCGACGAGGTGCCCCGTAGACCTTACAAGGAGAGGGCCGTAGGGAAAGAGCACCCACCGTCAGAGGCCCGTACACGCGTCGCACGAGGATCTTAGGCATCAGGAACCGTGTGACGATGTAACTCATGGCCAGGGCTATCCGGTGAATTCAGAGCTTGGCACTATAGGCCCTGATGCCAACAGGGAGCTGGCCCGGTGAAGGGTACCGTCCCTAGCCCCCGCTCGCGTGGAGTGTGTGAGGGAAATCTGGTGGTACGGTTTTTCGGAGAAAATGCTTTTTTGAAGAAAAAACCAAATAGCCAAACGTGCGCGCGGCACAAGATCGAAGGAAGCGCCAATAGTACAGGCTTATTACAAATGCCACCATGGCTCGTACGGGGTCTAATCGAGTGGCAAAACTGCAAGGGGTGAGGTTTTTTCGGGGTTCACCTTCAAAAGTCGCGGAGTCAGGTGCGCCATTCGGAGAAGTCTGTCCACCTTCCAGCAGCCCGGCCCGCCGGCTTGTCTGGTCGCTTAGCTGCCGCCACGGGGGCAGTAGGTGCTGTACGCGCGTTGGGTACAGTCCATGGGGAAGTCCGGGGTCCTCGCGTCATCGCCGTCCTCAGGAGGTACCTCATCCCTCGCGAGGACGGGAGGGGAAGCTCTCGACCCCCTCTTGAGGTCGCGGGTACCGGTCATGCCTGGCTCCTCGCGAGGCGGAAACAGCCGGGTTGCTGCCCTCTTTGCCATGGCGTTCTCCTGGACATCATTTGCTTCCTCCTGGTGGAGCCTCCGACGTAGTCTAGGGCGTCCCCATCCTCGGGATAGGTGGCGGCAACTGTCTTGTAGGCATGCTCCAGGGAGCGCAAGGCTTCCACCTCATCGCAGCGGACCGTGATGACTCCGCCGATGCCGCCAGGCATCTTGAGCATGTTGTAGACGTGGTGAGTGGCGGCCATGAACTTGGCCAGCGCAGGGTAGCCGAGGATGACGTTGTACGGAAGGTTGATGTGTGCCACATCGAAGTCGACGAGTTCGGAGTTATTGCGCGTTCCGAACGTGATGGAGAGGCGCACCTGCCCGATGGGTTTGGTGGACCCGCTTGCCACCCCGGAGAACGGCATGGTCAGCATCAGCCTATCGTAAGGCACTTGCAGCTAGGCGAAGGTCTCGGTGGAGATCACGTTCAGGCCCGCGCCTCCGTCGATGAGGTTCTTTACAACCGCGATGTTGTTGATGGTGGGGGTGCAGATCAGGGGGAGTGTGCCCACAGGCCTGGTGGAAACAGGGTGTCGCTGGCGTCGAAGGTGATGGCGCACTGGGACCATTTGAGCTTCGGCGGGGGGATTCCCAGTCTGGCGGCTACGACCTCACGAGTGAGTAGCTTGAAGTGCCGGTTGGACATCGGGGCTTGGGAGCCACCAAGGATGCAGGCTATAGCACCTTGTGGCACTTGGTAGCCCCTGGGATCCTCGATGTGTCCTTGCTCCTATGGGTGCGGATGCTGTTGCGCGGCGTTGGCTTGGTGGCCCACCGGAGGGGCGTCATGCCTGCTGGAGTTGTTATTCCAGCGGTTTCCTCCCTAGTTGCCCCCGCCTTGGCCGCCTCGCTCGCCTCCCGGCCTTCCCTTTCTTTGGCTGTTGCGCAGGTCACGGAGTTTCTTGAGCTCATAGCAGTCGTCGGTGGGGTGGCCTGGCTTCTTGTGGAAGTGGCAATACGAACTGTCGTCCCCTTCCCGCTCGCTAGCCCCCTCGCGAGGGCTCTTCCGATCCGGCTCTGCCGCCAGGACGGTGGCGGTCTTGCGCTGGGCTCTTTGTCCTTACCCTTGGATGAACCGGAGGCCTTGGGAGTGGTTTCTGCCTCCGCCAGGCCGAACATCCGCCCTGCCTCGGCCTTGGCGCACTTCTCGGCCATGACGAAGAGCTCGGTGGCGGTGGTGAGGCTCTCGCCCCTAATCCTGACCTTTTCCCTCATCTTGACGTCCTTCACGCCCTCGGAGAAAGCAGTGATGACGTTGGAGTCTGAGATCTTGGGGATTTTGTTGCGGACTCGACTGAACCTCTGCAGGAACTTGAAGAGGGTCTCTCCAGGCTGCTGGCGTATCTGGCGGAGGTCGTAGTAGGTGAGCGGACGCTCGTAGGTCCCCTTGAAGTTGGAGATGAAGAGGGAGCTGAGCTCCGCCCATGAGTCGATTGACTCCTCGGGGAGGTTCATCAGCCAGGTACTGGCCGCCTCCTTCAGACACAGGGGAAACCAGTTGGCCATGACGCGGTCGTCTCCTCCTGCTGCTTCGACGCCCGTGGTGTAAAGCTGGAGGAATTCGCACGGGTTCGTGGTGCCGTCGTAGCGCGCTGGCGTCTCCGGGCGGAACTTGTGAGGCCAGACCACGCGGCGGAGGTTCTTGGTGAAGGCGAGGCAGCCGTTGGCCTGGACCGCCCTGCCACTGTCGAGGGCCGCGCGGTTCTGCTGTCACGCGGCGGCGAGTTCCTCGGCGAGGCGGTCCTCGCGTTCGCGCGGTGACACCGCGGCGACCGGAGGCGAGATGATTTGGCAGCTGTTCGCGGGCGGTGGGGAGGCGTCACCCGGCTTGGCCGCACCTTGCACCGGCGGGGCGGGAGTGAGCCCCCAGCCCCCGGCTCTCTGCCTGCGGCCCGAGCCCTAGGGCCCTCCGGGGAGAGGGTGGCGGCGTTGAGGAGCTCGGCGATCCGGTCGCGCCACTTCTCCTAGCCTGCTCAGCCGGCGGGTGGTCCAGGAGCTCGCACACAATGCGCTTGGCGGCCTTCGGGTTGAGGTGCTTGGGGTGGCCGCGAGAAGATGCGGTGCGGGAGAGCGACGTGACACCGTGCGAGGAGGGGGCCAGCTCCCGCGACGGGCGGTAGGAGGATCCCCCTCGTCTTCCGTCCACGGGACCTGCTCGGAGGCGGTGCGCTGTGGGGCTGGCTCCGTCTGGGCCTTGCTCGCCGCACGACGGAGAGCCCACTCGGCGCGCGTCTCGTTGCCGGCTGACATGTCGCCGAGGTCGTCGAAGATCTTGAAAGCGCGCCTCAGCCCCTGCCTGGCGCGCCAAATGTCAGAGATTTGTCTCGCGAAGGAACTAGGGTCCAACGATCCCTTGGTTCATGAGGGGCTGAACACGCGATTCCGAAGGAGTCCAGCGACGGCTACGGCGGTGGAGCGGGTGCACGACAGAGAGTTGACACCGCGGTTTTTTACCCAGGTTCGGGACCCTCGTGATGAGGTAAAGCCACCACTCCTGCTTGGTTGTATTGCTCGCGAGGTTACAATGGAGGATGAAAGTCTAGGGTTTTAGATCTCTGGGATCCGTCCCTTGCAGGGTAGGAGAAAGGCTCCTTATATAGGGCGGCGTCGGGCCTCTTCCCCCGGTTCATGAGCAGGAGGGGTGCCCACAATGCCGCCCCCCGTTGATCCTGGTCTAGGAGACTACTTTACATGGACTTGGTCCAGCTCGCCGTGCTCCACTCCATCCTCTTGTAAAGTGTCCCTTGTCGACGTCGCTTGTCTTCATCCGGCGCTCTCTGCTTATTCCCTCTTTTCGCCAGAACGGCAACTGGGGGAGCCTCTTGCCATGAGGTCACTTGTCTCTGCCCTACGAAAGGAGGGTGGACCGGGTCTCCTTTTCCGAGGCGGTTGACGCTGCGAAAGTCCTGTACCTGCTGTACTTGTTGTCGGGGCTGTAGTCCATGCTCCGCGCGGTGTAGTTACTGTTCTGCCCCGGACGCACCCGGGGGTATCCGAGGCTTCGAGGACGTTATATGATGCCATGGCATTCTCCCTCGGGAGGATGCCTCGTGATGCCCACCCGGTTTGGTCCCTTCGAGAGGCATCCCACCTCTAGAGGTCGAAGACTCCTAGGATGCAGGGCGCGTCCAATGTGAGGACGTGGCACCCCGGATGCTAGGGCTCCGACAGAAATGGGCTTCAAGCAGAACGAGCACGAGCACGCAATCTACTGGCGCATCACTGGTGACGCAATCTTGCTCATATGAGTATATGTGGATGATCTGATCATCACAGGTTCGTCCAAGGGAGCAATTGAGAGCTTCAAGGATGAGATGAAGACAAAAATCCAGATGAGTGACCTTGGATTGTTGTCATTCTACCTCGGAATTGAAGTCCAGTAGCACGGTGATGGCATCAGCCTATGTCAAGCACACTATGCCTCGCGCATCCTTCAGCTGGGAGGAATGGAAGGATGCAATTCAGCACACACCCCAATGGAGGAGCGGCTCAAGTTGAGCCGTGAAATTACAACAAAAGAGGTGGACACTACCAAGTACCAACAGATCGTTGGCAGCCTCCGCTACCTCATCCACACCAGGCCAGGCCTAGCATGCACTGTTGGGTTCGATTCATGGAACGACTCATGGGGAGCACATGATGGCTATGAAGAGAATTCTTCGCTACGTCGCTGGCACGACCCACTATGGTCTTCACTACCGGCGGAAGACAAAGGAGGCACGACTGATTGGTTATAGTGACGGTGACCTAGTGACAATGACCTAGCCGGCGATGTTGACACCAGGAAGAGCACGAGTGGCACTCTATTCTTCCTCGGCGACTGCTCGGTGAGTTGTCAATTTGGCTCAGGGTGGTTGCTCAGTCTTCCTGTGAGGCAGAGTATGTCGTAGCCACAACTGCAGCAACTCAAGGAATTTGGCTGGCTCGACTGCTTGGAGAATTTCTTGGAAGAAAAACTGAGACAGTTGAGCTAATGGTGGACAGCAAGTTTGCCCTGGCATTAGCCAAAAAGTCTTCCATGAGCGCAGCAAACATATCGATATTCGGTATCACTTCATCTGGGGCTGCTTGGAAGATGGAAGCATCAGCGCCAGCTTTATTACTACTTCAGATCAGCTCGCTGACATTTTGACAAAATCACTTGGGCGAGTAAAGTTTCAGGAGCTGCGTGCGAGAATTGGAATGGTCCAAATCAAGTCAAGCATGAAGAGCAAGGATCAGGGGGAGAATTGTGAGTAATCCTTGCTTAGGAGTTAAGCTAGTACTGGTAGGTTCTAGTAAGTACTGGTAATTCTAGTATTACTGGTAGGTTCTAGTAGCACCTTTAGGTGTGTAAACCTTAGGCAGTAAGCTAGGTAGAAGTAGAAAGCTCTAGAACAATCAGGAGCAAAAGAACCTGCCCTTGTACTCCTATATATAGCACTATGCAATACAAGCTGCACAAGCTTTTGGCAGCCACAAACAAAATTACTTCATACACACTACCCGTGAGCTAACAAGACTAACAAACTCAGAGTTTGGAGCTAGGATTTCAGGTGGTCCTTTGGTCCAGTCAGCTTCCAGAGATCAACCTCACTTCAATCTTGTTGACCAGTAATTGGTAGTCCCATCCCGCGCCATCGACAATGCAATTTGTGCAGAAACCAGATTCACCAGTCTATGGGCAGTAGCCATACCCCTTCTCTGTTTCCTGTGTATATTGTGGCAACCACAACCTAATCATTGAGTTCCTTGTCTGCCACGGGGGTGATAGCCTGCAATCTAAACTAAGCTGGAAAAATCACAGCTTTTTTTCGCGAAAACGCAAAGCTTGCGTTTCGATTCATTGATAGAAAAGAGAGTTTTGCACACACATATATACACGCTCGGGAGCGAGCGAACACCTAGCACGATGCAACCCACTCGACACCCTGGATCTAGGCGGCGGGTATCAGGGCACGCAGTCCCTTCGCCCCAGCAGCAGCCCAAGCTCGTGCCTCAGATTGAATCGTGCCCAGGAGGCCTCCCAGGTTCGGGGAGATGATCTCGAATACGACGGAGTTCCTAAGCTTCCAGATCCACCACGCCGTCAACATCACTAAGGATGAGGTGCCCTTACGCAAGGCAAGGGGGGTGGATTGGGACACCTTGAGCCACCAGTCGACGAAGTCCATCTCGTCCTCCTCAGGAGGGGCAGCCGTAGATCGGATCTAGGACAGGACCTCGTGCCATATCGATCGCGAGAAGGGGCATCCAACAAGTAGGTGTCTCATAGTCTCAATCGATTGGTCGCACAGGGGGCAGTGAGGATGGTGTGGGAGCCCATGCCGTGCCGGCCTCTCACCTGTCCAGCAGCGGTCCTGGCAGGCTAGCCAGACAAAGAACTTGACCCACGGCGGGGCCCACGTGCGCCAATTCAACCTCCAAGAGCTCAATAGGAGAGCGCCCTCAAAGAGGAACTCATAGCAAGACTTGGAGGTGTACTGCGCATCCGTCGTCCACCTCCAAACAAGGGTGTCCGACTCCTCGGTCAGGTGGAAATCCTGCAGTCTGATCCACAACTGGACGTACTGCTAGAGGGCAAGCGAGCTCAGCGCGTCCTGAATGTCAGCAATCCACCGGCGCTGGAGGAGCGCCTCTCTCACCGTGCGGCTCTTACGAGCACGTTTTTGGATTAGCGCGTATAGTTCTGGCGCTGTTTCTCCCAAAGTCTTCCCATCGAGCCATCTATCCGTCCAGAAGAGGGCGGTATTGCCATCCCCAACCACCATCATAGTGGAGGCATCAAACACCTGCAACTCGGTCTTGGAGAAGTGCATATCGAGACCGCGCCAAGGTCGCCCCAGCGAGTCCGGAGGCTAATAGCCGTGCGGGCTAGGTCCGGGACTCCTAGGCCCCCGAGCCTTAGGGGTCTGCATACCCTATCCCAGTTCACGTGGCAGTGTCCTCTGTTGGCGTCTGCTCTGCTAGCCCAAAGAAAGCCTCTACAAATCCTCTGGATCTGCTTGAGAGTTTTTTTGTTGAGTGCTAACACGATGATCTGGTGTAGGGGGATCGCCATCAATACCGACTTCACAAGTGCCAAGCGCCCAGCCTTCGTCATCATGGAGGATTTCCAAGATGGTAGGCGGTCAGCTATACTATCCACCAGAGGCTGGAGTGCAGCCGCGGAGAGACGTCGAACCGATAGCGGTATGCCTAGGTATTTGACGGGGAAATTTGCCAGCTGGCATTCCATGATCCCTGCCGCACCTTGAGCCTCCTCCTCCGTGCAGGCGATAGGGGTAACCGAACACTTGGCGAAGTTTGTATGTAGACCTGATGCCTCCCCAAAGAGGCCGAGGATGGCGCGTACCGCGCGAAGCTCCGCCTCATCCGGGTGGCAAAAGATGACTACGGCGTAAAGAGAGACCGATGTCACCAGATTTCGGGGTGCAATCCGCCTGAGCACCCCAAACTCCTTGGCCTTAGCCAACAACCTGTTGAGCGAGTTGATGAACAACACGAACAACATCGGCGACAAGGGATCTCCCTGCCTCAGACCCCGGCGGTGCCATATCGGGGGGCCCGGCTCACCATTGAGCAACACCCGTGTGCTAGCCGTAGACAATACGATAGCCACCAGTTCCCTGAATCTGGGGCCAAACCCTATTCTGCGCAGCACCTCGAACAGAGGAAAAAAAAATAAAAAAAAATCACAGCTTATGAGCAGATGGGAGATGGTTTCATCATCCTCGTCTCACAGGCAGCAATTGTTAGGGTGCTGGTGCCTGCATTGTGCCAGTCTTCTGTCCAACATCTGTTCTGCACTAACCAAGCAAACACTTTCTTTAAGCAACACTCAACACTGCTAGTTTTGCAGCCACGGAGGCGCTTCTATCTTCCACATGGCACCTGGTAAGATTTTGCGGAATATGCACAGGACTCTCCAACGATAGGCGAAGTTGTCCTCCAGGTCAAGGGAGAGGTGATCCATGGATCCAACCAAAATCTTACGCGCTTGCCATTGCCAATGATTACCTTGGTTGACGCGTGCAACCGCTGGGTGCGCACATGCGATAGGACAGTGTGAAGACTGACAGGTGGCACTTATCTGCCATGAAATCAACCACGAGCTGGCGCGGGGGCAGGGCAAGGGGCGGTGCTTGGAGCTCCTGGATGATGATGGATGGCCCTATCTTTCACTGCGAAACAGCAAGATAGCAACATGGATTCCAATCAATCCAATGGATCAACCATAAACCCTAGATAAATTCCAATGTTGAGCAGATTTGATCTACTCCACGATCCGCGAAACAGAACCTTTGCGAATCAGCAATCAAACAAGCCACACAATATCCGTATCCCCCCGACATGGGAACCTTTTCGACAAACTCAAACTTCAATAATTTTCAACACTCCTAAATCCTAGCCACCCGGCCTCCTTATATAGGCAACCAGGAACTAAGTCGGTTGGACAGGCCCAAACCAAAACACAAAATAAAAATCCTAAAGTGGCCCACAACATGACCTGGAACAATAAAAAATAAATAAAATCGCAACCGACCAAGTCCCTACATGGTTCGGTCGACATCCTTCTTGGCACACCTGCAGGTGGCGCCATCCGGACTCCTTCAAGGACAGCACACACCATGTGCTATGTGATTTGAGCTCTTCCCCGATCTTCTCCTTGTGTGGTAAGAACAGAAACAGCAGCTTCCTTGACAGCAACAGACATAGCAAAATATGCACCATCAAGCTTATAGGAGGCGCCACATCACTGGAGAAGACAAGGCTGGAGTTCCTTACCCTTGCTCCAAGACGACAGGATGGGATCCACGAAGAGCCATGCCAACAACCTTGACTCTGAGGAGAGCAGGCTCTCCATGTATCCAGAGCCAATGCCGCCCAGAGGTTGATCCAGAGCTTGGTCTGCGCTCCTGGATGCGGAACGCAACGAAGGGGTATGGCCATCGTGTCTATGTGGAGGTGAGGATAGAGAGCGTCACAAGTTCAGCAGGAGAGTTCTGCCAAGCAGCAGTGAGGGGTCGGTGGTTTGCTACTGTCGAAGAGAGTTGGCATAGTGAAGACGTTAGAGCATCTCCAATAGATGGTGCAAAATAGGCGCGGCTGGGGAGCGAGCATCTCTGCGTATTCGCGGGACTCGATCTCCAGGAAGTTGATGTCAGACCTCGGATGGCCGAACCTCCACGCGGCGGCATCGACAGCGCGGGTGGCCTCGTGTGCCGACTCGTGCCGAGCCACAGCTGCTGGCCACTGGCGGGGATTTTGGCCGCGAAGTAGCCAAACGGCTGCTCGCGGACGCCGAGGAGTCGAGGTCGGGGGGCGCGGCGGTGGGGAAACGAAGCGGCGGGAATAGGGTGGATCTACCAGGACATCATCTGTTGGAGATGCTCTTAGGAACACCATGTTGGACAGCCGCAGTTCGAACAGACCACCAGGGTATGATGGAACATGATAAATTATCTAGCAGCCTTGAGCATTTTCTTTGCCCTGCTCTTCAACAATTGAGCCTAAGGTGCTGTTCACAGAGTGACAAAACAGTGCTGCAGTCTGACAGGTTGTTGCAGCATGTGGCCATGACAGCGGTGCAGATCAAAGTTAGGATATTGAAATTTTAGTTTGATAATCTATTAAAACAAAGAATGTCTTCTGCACCGCCTGATCAGTGCTGCAGTCTGACAGGTTGTTGGAGCATGGGGCCATGACAGCGGTGCAGATCAAAGCTAGGATATTGAAATTTTAGTTTGAATATCTATTAAAACAAAGAATGTCTTCTGCACCACCTGATCAAGATGACATTGTTCATGTTACGGATTACATCTAAACAACATGGAAACTAAATAAGTTGTTCTGTAAGTTTATAGTTAATAAGGCATGTATGTGTTGAATTGCATGTCTTTGCGCATAATCATAGCAACACAGAGGTTTCACTGCTAACATTTTTCTGAAACGACTTCATATTGGATATAGTAGGTATGGTTCACACACTTCATCTTGTAGGAGGAGCGCGTTCTTTTTCAGTGTTTGATAATGATATAGGCTCTGGAACTGTCCCACCGCTGATTGTAACTGGTGGGAAAAGTGGAGATGTGGCATTGCATGATCTCCGGTTCATTTCTACAGGAAAGAGTAAGCAGCAAAAAACTTCCGCTGGTGGTAGCTCCAGTGGGATGATTTGGCATATACCAAAGGCTCATTTAGGTAAGTTCTCACATTGCCATCTCACTCGTGAGTCCTAAAGTTGGCTTTCTGTTTGACCGCTTGTCTTCCATCTGCAGGAAGTGTTACCAGTTTATCAACCATTCCGAATACCACCCTGTTCTTGACTGGAAGCAAAGATGGAGATGTGAAGCTCTGGGATGCTAACAATTCCCAGCTGGTTTTTCACTGGCAAAAGTTGCATGAACGGCACACATTTTTTCAACCAACCTCCAGGGGCTTTGGTGGTGTTGTTAGGGTATGCAATATTATATAAAGTGCAGATAATCTTTGACAACCTCGATGTTGACTTATGATTATGTTATGACATGTTTTTCATTAATACATCTAAGCGCTGATTGCAGGCTGGTGTAACAGATATCCATGTCTTACCTAATGGCTTTGTTTCGTGTGGTGGTGATGGATCTGCGAAACTTGTGCAGTTAAAGAATGATTTTGCTGCAGTACATCTGCACTAGAGCAAGCAAGACAGGAGATACATGATACGTATGGTTTTATTGTGATGAAAGTGCTTGTTGATTCAGTATCCTGAATGGTTTCTCCATGAGTTGTTCTGTCCTTGTAAGGGATGGCACAGCAACGATGGGGCATACTTTAAGGAGCTAGGCAATATCTCGAGTTTGTATACAAAGGAGTCTTCTCTGGATGGAGGACACAGGAGTTCTCAAGCCCTGTGTATATAGTGGGTTATTTTTGGTGTTTCTTGTAGGCAATATAATCTTTGTAATTTGCACTAGACATTGCAGAATTTTGCGTACAAGTTTTTTTTAGAAGAAAGCTGCGATCTATTAATGGCAATTTCAGATGCAAGGAGGTTTATAACCAGTTCTGGGGGGACAACCACACCCTACACACTTTATTTTCGCAGCCAAATTTAGCTAGAAGATGTGCTACTCGGATTACCAGAACGCCACACATGTTTGACCAAGTGACAGACAAAGTTAGCCAGCATCGACTTTATTTCCTCGACTAAAGGTCCGTGAAGAGACCGGTTGGTGTCTCTGCTCTTTATCTTTGCCACAGCACAAGACAATTTGATTCCAGGCAAACTTTCCTTACGTCCTTCTCCAATGCCAGCTTCAGAGCTTGCTTGCATGCGAGGAGCTATCCTCTCTGGATCAGGTACGAACGACAAAAAATGGCTCGCCCCTGTCATGAAGCTTCAGAGCTTGCTTGCATGCGAGGAGCTATCCTTTCTGGATCAGGTACGAAGGAGAAAAAATGGCTCGCCCCTGTCATGAAGCTGCCATGGTGGTCTCTAAAAACCACACCCACACCGCTACCTCCACGCCCATCCTTCTCCAAAAAAGCCCCATCAACATTTACCTTAATCCAGTCATCCTCGGGTGGACACCAGTGCTCCACCACTGTCGCCTGTGGTTGAGAGCAAGCGGGTTTCAGGTCCCGCCACTCCTCGACCAGGAAACGAGGTCGCCGCACTACCTCCTGTGGTGCTATAATCTGATGATCCTCTCTGACATCATTTCTAGCAAGCCAAAGCTGATAGATGATCATCAAACTGACATATAGGTACTTTTCCTCCAGCTTTCCTATCCAGTCCAAAACCCAGCCATGTAGGTCTCGGTGGTGGCAAATCAAAACATCAGGTTGAATTCCACGCCATGTAGTCGTCAGTTCCAGCTCGACCTACGGGAATTTTCAATATATCATCAATATCCCCATCGAAGAACAACTCATGTAACTTCTCCTTGTTCCATCATTGACCCTCCGGGAGAAGAAGTTCTCCAACTTTTTGGACTTCAGTCTCAGGTTTTAGACCCAGTGGTCTTTTTAACCCTGATCTAGGTATCCAACTATCGGTCATAACATTTGCTGCAGCCCCATTGCCGATTCACCATACCAGGCCTTCTTTTAGCAACTCTCTTTCATGCAAAATACTTCTCCAGGTATATGATGCTGCCTTGAGACAATTTGCTGCCAAAAAATCCCCATCTTTAAAGTATCTCGCACAAAGGACCCGAGAGCATAACGATGATGGGTTTATGAGAATCCGCCAAGCCTGCTTAGCTAACAACACTTGATTGAACACACAAGTAATTCCTGAAACCCATTCCACCTCTCGTTTTTGGCACACACATCCTGTCCCAGCTAATCCACGACGACACCTTGCGCCTACCATCAGCTGAACCTCACCAAAACCCAGTGGCTATGGAGGTTAATTTAGTGCACATCTTGTTAGACAATCTGAAACACCCATTGGGTAGGTCGAGACCGCTTGCAGGACAGATTTAATCAGAGTTTCCTTGCCCTCCATCGACAAGACTTGCCCCTTCCATCCATGGACCATGCCCCAAGATCTCTTTGGCAGATGTTTGAAAGCCCCATCTTTTGATCGGCCAACTACTGTGGGAAGGCCCAAATACTTTTCAGGGAGGGCCTCACAGCTGATGCCAATAGTTTCCTTCAACTCGATCTTAGCCGCATCGGTACAAACCTTTTCGAAGATAATAGAGGATTTCTGTTTATTTACTTTCTAGCCAGAGCTATCCTCATATGCTTGCAGAACTCTTCGGATAGCTGAAAGACTATCCTGGCTAGCCTCCAAAAACACGACGTTGTCGTCATCAAAGAGTAAATGAGTGATAGTAGGACCCTGTGGTCCAAAACTTATTCCATGAATTTGACGCTCCCTCTAGGCTTGACGAAGGAGTGCCAAAAACCCCTCCACACAGAAGAGAAACAAGTAGGGAGACAACAGGTCACCCTGCCATAGGCCCCTCATCGGTACAAACATTTCCGACAGGCCTCCATTCAACTTCACTGAAAATCTTGCAGTAGTAACACATCTCATAATAATCTCAATCCATCTATGTGAAAACCCCATCTTCTCCATCATTTGTGCTAGGAAACCCCACTCAACCTTGTCATAGGCCTTCATCATATCCAACTTAACCGCACACAAAGGTTTCTCTCTTCCTCTTCCTAATGGAATGCACACACTCATACGCAATCAACACATTATCTGAAATAAGTCTTCCGGGGACAAAGGCACTCTGCTCCTCAGAAATTAGTATTAGCAAAATCTTTTTAAGCCTATTTTCAATCACTTTAGATGCAATCTTGTAAAGGACGTTGCACAGGCTGATCGGCCTAAACTAAGACAAAAGATCAGGAAAGTTCACCTTGGGGATTAGCACAAGGATGGTGTCATTAAAATCCTTGGGATGCTCCTTCCCCTCTAGAAAATCACATACAACTCTGATCACCGAATCCTTTAGGAAGGCCAATGCCTTTGATAAAACAAGGCCGGCAGCCCATCGGGGCCCGACACTTCTGTTGGGCCCATTTGGAAGAGGGACTCTTCAATCTCCTTGTCCGAAAACCCTCCAGTGAGGTTCCTGTTCATACCATCACTGACAAACAAGTCAATTAGATTAAGAATTTGATAACAATTAGAAGAGCCTTCAGAGAAGTAAAGGTTGTGGTAAAAGGCCAGTGCCAAGTTTATCATCTCTTCATTTGTGTTACACAGAGTGCCATCTACTCTACGGAGTGCATGGACCGTGTTTTTTGTTTCCCGTGAGACGCATGGTTCTAAAAAAACTTACTGTTGCGATCACCCGCTTTGAGCGACTCCTGCCGGGATCGTTGATGGTACATAATCTCCTCTCGCTCATACATGTCGTGGAGTTTTTTCTCTATCTCACGTACCTCTAGTGAGGAACCCGAGACTAAGGCATGTGTTTTTCCCTCTTCTAATTTGCTCCGCAATGATTTGAGCTCAGCCTGTACCGAGCCAAAAGTGTTGAAACTCCACCTTTTTATATCCACTAACATGTCACGTAGTCGCCTCCATAGCCTGTTCATACTTTGCGGAGGACCTTCTGACTTGTCCCATGCAGCAGTGATCATTGCTTCTTATTTTTCATGTTTGGTCCATATTTCCTCAAAAACAAAACCTCGCTGCTACCTAAAACTCCCTCTAGGCGCCGCAGAATCCACCCAGACTAGCAAGGCTGCCTGATCAGACTCTTCGGTCATTATGTGCTCTACTCGGGTATCAGGGGAGGGGTGGAGGAAAGTCGATGTCACCGTCCCCCTATCCAGCCTGACCTGGACACTATCCTCCGCCTCTCTTCTGTTGTTCTAGGTGTACGTATACCCTTTGTAGCCTAAATCCATGAGCTCACCGTCCAATAGACATTCACGAAACGCCAGCATTTGCGGCTCGCTCCTTGGACTGCCACCAAGCGGATCGTCCCGCGACAACACCTCAATTAAATCACCTGCACACATCCACGGTAGATCATCTTGTCGTTTCAGATACTGCAGCGCCTGCCAAGTCTTGTGCCTCTGTTCTGTACGTGGCTCACCGTAGATACCCGTGAATCTCCAAGTATTGCCTTCATAGCTAATTTTAGCATCGATGTAGTATTGGCACCACAGAAGAATGGACACCTCGACCCCATCCCTCCACCACAAAGCTAAACCACCACTCCTCCCCACACAGTCCATAGCCACACCGTGTTTGAACCCTAAACTCCATTTCAATCTGTCCATAGCTTTAGCCTTTTTCTTGGTCACGCTTAGGAAAACCACCACTAGGTTGTATGATCTAACTAGATCACGCAATTCGCCTACTGCTGCATCCAACCCTAGACCACGACAGTTAAGGCTTAGGTGAGTCATTGTTCTCAGAGGCCCAGCTACACAGGGTCCGCCGCTGGATCTTCTAGTCTATTGAAAACAGAGTATACATGTTGAACATCATCCACCTGCTCCTGTAGCCTGACAAACACATTGCTTGTGCGCTAACATTTACCGGTGCTTTCCAAGTCTCCATCTCCTATAACCTGCACTATCACAGGCTGCCAGACCCACCTCTGCTCTCTTTTCTTGTTTTGCTGAGATACCTGGGCCTCAAGGTTCCTATTTCTGGCAGTGGCATTTTTGCGTACAAGTTGTATTGATTTGTTATCCAGGATAAATGCTCTAGAAGTAAAGCAGATGAAGGAGGATGTAAAAATTAGTAGGGCGACATCAAAGTACATTATATTTTGGTGGTTTGATTGCACAACACAGAACTATCGAATACTCTGGGTGATTCATGATATAGAACTATGTGGCAACTGGAAATGGGGTTTACTCTACATTTACATGGCTATGATATTTCAGTTTTTTTGTGTGTGTGCATTTTTTTGAAACAAGGCAAAAGATTTGCCATTTTCATTGATTAAGGAGGAGGGTTTTTAGAGGTCTTACAAACCAAGCTTGACTGTAGCCAAGCCGATACAAGAAAATCTACTCTCGCGGCATCACGCTACTCAACGCTTTTGCCTGGCTAGGCACCACATTGCTGCCACATCTTTAACTTTCGTAACTAGCATATTAGATATTATGGAAGTGTTGCAGAAGATGCGAGCGTTTCTTTCTTTCCAAATTTCCTATGAAACCAACATGGCAAGCAAAGAGAATATAATGTTTTGGCCCGAAAGTTGAGACGCCAAGGCATAGCGGTATCCAAGTTGCTTGTAATCACCGCGATTCGAAAAGTTGGGGGGGCATTTAGAGTGAACGATGGAAATACCAAATATTTTAGAATCTTCCCTGTTAAGTCAGGGTATTCCGTTACACTAGTTCCTGTCATGCCCCTTCTTAGCCACCCTACACGTGTCGTTAGGGTAAATCCATTACTGTACTTTCCTAGCTCCCGACTGAATTTGTGTGCAGCAGCAGTGGTCCTTTTCTCCCTTCCTCGATACTGAATCCGGTGGCGGCAGAGGTCCTTTTTTATTCCTCCCCCGACACTCACTTCGGCGGAGGTGGCGGCGACCCTGTATGTCTTGGAAGGCGAAGGTGGTAGCTACGCCGACGACTGATTCGGGTTCGTCGAAGCCAGAGTCTCGAGCTCAACGAGAAGCAACAACGAGGTCTTCATCCTCGATTAGTGAGGAGGTCAGTCTGCTACCAAGGTACCTACGAGCAGCAGGTTGAAGAGAAAAGCAAGGCCGACGGCGGATTGTTCAGTGGTGGTGCAGGGATGCAGCACCCAGATCTCGAAGAAAACAACCCGGGTGAAGAGCAAGAGGTGAATTTTTATTATCCTGCCTTATCTTACAAGTAGATTAGTTACTGCAATATAGAATCGAATGAACTGAAAAAATCCCCTTTTTAATCAAATTAGGCACAACTTCGATACAAAGGACCTATATGAGTTCACAGTTCATGTCCACCAGTACACTGCAAAACTAGATTTTGGTTGCGAGAGGGTTGTTTTCGGGCAGGATGTGCATCTTCTTGTGAATTGCAAAGAGGTTGTGTCTGTTTCACATCTAGTAGATATGCTTCATGCTAGGATTCCTTGGGGATCCATACAGAGGACAAAATTGGTGTGGCGCAACATAAGTGATACCTATATGGAAATTGAGCACTCCCAAGATCTTCAGATGATTTGGGAGTGTTGTGCAGCTGATCGTAAGGTGAAAGTTGAAGTGATGATTGATGATATGTATGCAGACACTGGAGATCTTGCCTCGAGACTATGGACCAATAGATGCTGATATATTTAAGTTCATCATACACTTAGAGGTGGATTCATACATGGCAAAACTGGATGACGGATTTAATAAGCCAGTTTCGTCATGTACTGTGGAGATCACCATCGATTCCAAAAACATAACTCTTGATAAAATGAGAGAGATGATTGGTAAGGAAATAAGTATTGGCCCTAAGCAGATGGCATGACTCCGGTGGTGGCATCATAAGATGAAAGAATTCATAGAGGTTTTGGATACTAAAGATCTGTTGCAGATTATGCACCGAAAGGAGCAAACCATGAAGGTGTTCTTCTTGGTTACCATTACTGATGTTGTTGATCAGGTTATAGTGGATGTAGAGGCTCCTGTAGTGGCTGAACAGAACAAGGTGATCAATGTTCATGAGATCTGATGAGAGCTTCTACCCTAGGCTTGTCATATGGACCACGGGGGTTCCGCTGCATGTATTTGTAACATAGATAGTTGTTGCATTTAAATTGTTTTTCTGTGATTATGTTTATTGTGAGATTGTGATATAATGTTGTGCGAGCTATTGAGATTTTCGGACATATCACTCACTAAAACCATCTTTGTTGTAATAAGACATAAGTACATTGTAGTTGACATGCTTATGTTTCTTGGTAAGATGTACTATACTTGTTTCTATGATTATGTTTGTTGAGAGATTGTAATATAATGTTCTGTGAAACATCACTGAACAAGTGATGCATAAGGACATTGTAGTTGACATGATTTTGTTTCTTGAGATGATGTAATATACTGCTATGTTGCTATTAGTCACAGAAAATGGGATGGAGGAAGTACAAGTTTAGATTTGAAATTAGAATATAGGAAGAGAAAACCTATTAGGAAGGAGACAGTAATCTAGTGAAAGGGCACGGTATCCATTAAACTATTGTACATGCCAATTTAGTCAATGTTGCAGCGGTGACACACTTCTACCCCACACTTTCTGCGGTGACCCAGCATACCACTACATGTGTAGTACACTATAGTCGTTGATATGACATTCACAGAACACCGTTCCGTAAATATCACACCCCTCAGAGTGGTACAATAGAAACATTGCGGGTCCATATTACAAACATACACACTTCATTATTACAAACCAAGAGTTCTCAAACTTCAAGCATTATGAGATTACAAACCAAACTTAAGTAGTTTCAGCAGAAAATATAAAATCCAAACTCATACTTCGAATTGAGCTCAACAACTTATTCTATATAGTTCTTGCTGCTCGGCCCAATTGGTTTACTAATAACTAAGGCAACTACTCGGACTCGTTGCCCTCCACTCCATAGTGTATCTCGTAGTCCACCCCTTCAACTCCTCTGGACAGGTCGGGTTCTTCGTAGCAGACGTCCTCTTGTCCATCAGCTACGTATATCGAAGTGTCTTCTGGATTCTCAGAGTCTAAGCAGGGGTTCAAAGGAAAGAGTGAGTAACAGCGTTACCCAGCAAGTTCATTATATGCAAGGTGGGAAGTTTGATGCTCTATCTACCACCTCAGACGATACGCCCTTGGTACTATGCAATTTTCATAAAAATTTCTTTAAAGATTGATTTTATTATCAAAAACTATGCCCATCAACCTTCACAGGTTGACAAGAACTTCATGGAGTTACTTTCCTGCCGCGTTCGTAGCTCCTTCCCAGAACAGGGAGTAACATGTCACAATTCTTACACTCTGCAGAGGTGCGTTGCTTTACCCATGAGAGATCAACTCCTTGTTGCACAACCGGGCGTACTTTTCCGTCCACAATTCCATGATGTGGGGCCCAGTAGGTGATCCAAGCCAATCACTGCCCTCTCCGTGACCCCATATGTCTGTACGATCCTTTGGGGTTGACTACACCTCCGTTAAGCCTCCAACTAGGGCAAGCTATAACCCTGGTGAGTTCCCGAAGACTCTATGAAGTGGTGATGCCCCTAGTAAGTTCCCTAAAAGGCCCGACTATACCTCTGGCAGCCACTCATAAATAATCTAGACACCAAAATCGTGGGGCCTAAGGGTGCCCACCCATATGTTGGATCCATACCAGGAATTCCAACGCCATAATAAGGTCATCTTGCCTCCATATGAAAGGAAGAAGATACATCTGACTTCTCTGTCCCATTCCAAATCTCATGGTTAACGCGTATTATACGGCGCCAGAATCACTGATGTCATGGGTTGTTAAGCCTATGTGACTTATGCAATTGGAACCCTAAGTTCCATTGCTGATCTTTATCATCACTTAGGATGATACTACATCTTATTTATTAGAGAAGATATCATTTTCTTTCTCCAAATCATAGATGATAACACACAATTTGCAATATCTTTGATAAAGACTCTTCAAAGGACATGAGCAAGTTATGAACTTGCCTTGTGACTGCAAGGTAGTGAAGTCGGATGCTTCCACCTGACCTTGTGCTCCGGTTTCTGCAAAGAACCATTATTGCCCGATAAGGACAATATTTAAAGAAGCAATATGCAATGCATAGTAATGTCATCCAATAATGTACTATTTGCTGCTTAGTATGTTTTACCCTTTTAGTAAAAGTTTATTATTTTATTTATTTAATAAAAGACAAATATCATTCTATGAATTTATTTCATTTTATTACTTTTTTAAATATTTTCTGAAATTCCTTTAAGGAAATAAGATTTATTTTTATCACACCAAATTCACTTTTCAAAAATACAAATTAGTATTTTTCTATAATAATATATTCATTTAGGATCTTAAAGGAGAATTTTTATTCAATTTTAAAATGTTTCCTATGTTTTTGTAAAATTCAAAAGTAATTAGCATCCTATAACTAATAGCCCTAAATTTTAGTTGCCAAAAATTCTATTGATTATTTTTACTCAATAGAAAATATTTTTGTGAGTTTATAGATATATTATTTGTGTTTTTAAGATTTTTATTTATTTATCGAGAGTTGTTTTTATTTCAGGGGAATATTTGTAATTATTTCCTTTTTAAATAACCCTATTAATATACGGGCCTGCCCCCTGGGCTGGCCCGGCCCATCCTAACCCGGCCCACTTGGCCTGGTTATGCCCACCAGGGTAGTACTGGGCTGCCCACAGGCTCAGTACCCCCACGCACTCACACTCCTCTCTCTTCTCTCTCTCTCTCTCTCTCTCTCTCTCTCTCTCTCTCTCTCTCACGCGATCACCTCCTCCGCCTGCTGCCGCCGCCACGCACGATTCCGGCCGGATCCGGCCGCTGTTGCCGCTGCCACGGTGCAGGATGGCTAAGTCGACGATGCTGCTCCATTCTGTCCGAGCAGATTCGCCGCTAGGACTCTCTCCTAGCCGCGCTGACATCTGCCTGAAACTAGGGTTAGGGTTTGGCCACCCTAGAGCATCGGCGATGGTGCACCGGGATTTCTCACGGTGTATTTCCCTCTTCTCCGGCGGTTCTGACGTGCTGTAGGCGCGGGTTGCAGCGCCCCTTCGGGGTGCTCCCCGTGCTGCCGCTTCCGCTTCGCCGCCGGCCATCCTTTGCTTCCTCTTCAGTTATTTTTGCGAGGACCTTGAGTAAGTCTGACTACTTCCCCTTATGTGCTCCTCTCTTGTGCTCTAATTACTTCCTAGGCATGATGAACACTAGTAATTCCCCTGTCTAGGGTTCATACTCTGCAGAATATGTTGGTTGGTTGCTCTGGTTCCACCTACCAGTGATACCCTTCTAGTATTTTGGTTGGGCTAGTGATGTTTGTTGCATGTTATTGGTTCTAGCCAATTGTTCTCCCTTCTGTCAGTTGGTACTCTGTTGACTAGTTGTTACCATCTTGTTCTCGGTCAGAGAACCCCTTGTGAATGTATACTGAACCCTATGTGATCACCCTTGTTGCCTCTGTGATGGTTTCATTTTATTGAAACCCACTGTGATGTCTGAGTTGGAATACTCTTTGTTAATAATCCTTCTGTGAAATATGATTTCCAATTGAAGTATTGGGAAGATGACTCGTCGTCGTTGGAATACTCGTCGTCGTTGGAATACTCGTCGTCGGAATCGACCATCGGAGTTCACCGTGGAATACAAGCTTCGTATCGACAAGATTCTTAGAGATTAACACATCTTTATGTTCTTGTGATGATCCTAACTTGAACACATGTACTCCCCGACAATTTTTTTCTTATCATTTTGGGACATGTGGTTCCTAGCTTAATATAGTTATGAGTATTTTGTATGGAGTCCTAACTGCTATCTATTTTGTAGTAGGATTAATACCTATGTACTGGTACTTGTTCAGACCGACGGATCTAGTGCAGAATATGGTCTCTCTTTTATTTTGAATCATGGCCTTGCTACATCTACCGAATTTCAATGTGTGCATTGCTGAATCTACCAATTCCTTTGGTCATTATCTATACTGCTAAATCGGTCACTTTAAAAGGGTGCTAAATCTGTCAAGTGCCGCTTATTATGAACTAGCAATTTGTTGATATTTTTCTGTCTTATTCAGTACTGCTGAATCTTTCAAATGCCAGTGAATCTGTCAAATGTTCTGTTATTGCTATTACTAAAGTATTTTTTAGAACTAATAGTGATGTATTGGTACTTGTTTAGATCAAGACCAGTAGATGGTCTTGCTCTTATTTTGGAACATGGCTAGAATATGTTCTCTCTGTCCTTTTGAATTATGGCCTTTCTACATCTATTGAATTTCAGTATCTACATTGTTAAATCTGTCAATTCTTTTGGTCATTATCTGTACTGCTAAATTGGTCACTTTGAAATGTTGTTGAATATGTCAAGTGCCATTGATTATGTATTTGGAATCTATTGATATTTTTATGTTTTACTCAGTGCTGCTGAATCTTTCAAATGGTAGTGAATCTGTCAAATGTTCTGTCATTTTTATTACAGTACTAAAGTATTTTGTAGAACTAATACTAACATACTGGTACTTTTTTTTAGATCAAGGGCAGTAGATGGTCTTACTGTTCTTTTGAAACATGGCCTTGTCACAATCTAGATGAGGCTTAGGGCATTTTGGTTTGCATATGTAGGTCACACAGTCATTGATGTGAGTAGAAGGTATGCATAGAAAAGCAGGCTTGATGGTCAGTTTTGCTTGCTCCGATGATCGAGTGTGTTCGGAGAAAAGCGACTGATCCCGCACCAAGGTCTTCAGTGCTGAAACAAGAATTGATTCTCGCCATCCTGCTATTGAATTTCAGAGTCTGTATTGCTGATTCGGTCACTTTGAAATGTTGTTGAATATGAACTAGGAATCTGTCGCTATTTCACTAAGCATGATGCAATTTAGGCAGTGGATTCTTGCCTTTCTAGAAGTTTCAGCAATTTTAGCAGGCTTCCCAATCTTTGCAATGTGTTACCGTTCTAGAAAGTTCATATGAGGTTCAACATCTTGGTATTTTGGTACGTACTATGAAGTACCAAAAAACCTAAGTTACTCAACTTACAACTACTATGATGTGAATCTAGACAAAGTTGAGGCCATTAGAATACGAACTGGAGGGAGTAGTATAAAATGGAAGCAGTAAATAAATCATCTCTCAGTTCTAATAACTAAGATGTGATGAGAGAACACTCCATGGCAGCATGCCAGTCTAGAGTACCTATAGTAGTCCCTACTCCATAACTTTAGTCGACGTGCTCAATGAAGTACGCCCGGCAGAAGACGGCCGAAGGAGCATGGCAAAACCCCCTCCTTCAAAGCGCCATTCCCAACTCCGAGAGGTCACATTTGGATCTTCTCGAGCGTGCACTTCACACATTTTTCTCGCCATCTCACCCACAGCATCGATCCTTCCAGCCCGCCACCCCTCTCTTCTAAATAAGCCCAATAGTCATACAAAGATCCGTCCTTGCCCCCAATCCATCCGGACGTGATGGTTGTGGATTCAAGGCACAACCGGCTGAACAACGTCTAGACGAAGGTTGGCGATGACATCTTCAACGAAATAGCTAAGCGTCTGGACACTACCAGTGCCGTTCGGCTGGCCGCATGCTCCAAGGAGCTATACCACCAAGTCATTGGTGGAAAAGGTAGTATATGCCCCAACGACATCTGCTGGACTTTGGTCACCTACAAGGACATCTACGACCATAAGATCGCGTGCAACTACCGCCGGTGTGTCTGCATGGAGCCAAGATGCGAGTTCACCGGCGTCAAGAAAGTGTTCGTCGAGCACCTCATATCTGCCCACTTGATGACAGTGCCCAGATACATCCCAAAAAATGGGACCCAATTGTGCCAGTTCGTGCACCGGTCTCACTTAGAGCTGAGGTCATCGACATCGATAAGGAGGGCAAGCTGTTTGTCGCCCAAATTGATGGGCATAGCATGAACTTGCTCCTGTCCATCAGGCCGGTCAGGTCGGTGGCGTGTGAATCACCACAGTACGAGGTGAGGTTTTGGTCGTTGGTCTTGTTCATTAGTTTCAATCAGGTTGTAGTAACGAGGTCATCAGAGACAACAATTAGGCCGCCACCGGCCAACACCATGCAGGAAGTGCTCATGTCTTTTCTATCCAAGCCGCGGCTTTACTGGCATATTACTGAAACTGTCGTCGGACAAGATTTACTGGTGAGATATCACATATTAATCCTCTTGTGATGATCCTACTGTGAGTGTATGTAATGTTGTACTAATTAGCTTGTTTATGGTGGTGGCAGATTCCCTTCGTAATTGGAATTGCTGAAATTAAGGATCCCGAATTTCCTAGTTTATCGTATGAATTTTACATGAATGCTTCTGACCTAGAGGCCGACAGGCGACAATAAAATGAGAGACGCGTCCTAGGCAGGAAATCAAGGGCGCAGCCCGGCCAGCACTTTGACACGCTGAAGCATTCTCATTTCTTTGAGTACGTATGATGGAACATGTAGTGGTTCCTAGCTTAGTGTAAGATTGTAGTTCTACACTTCTACTAAGTATTTTGTATGGAGTTCAGCTACTGCTAATCTATTTTATAGTAATACCTATGTATTGGGACTTATTCAGATCGAGTGGAGAAAATGCATGGTCACGCTTTCCTTTTGAAACTTGGCCTTGCCACATTGTTGTACATCCATTGAATTTCAATATCGGCGTTGTTGAATCTGTCAATTATTTTGGTCATTTTCTACCACCTTTGAATCCGTCACTTTAAATTGCTGATGAATCTGTCATGTGCTGCTGAATGTGAACCGTACGCGTGCTCATCTCCCTTGTACAATGTGCTGATCACTGCCTATTACTTGACAGTAGAGCTAGGGTTTTGGACCGGTGCAATATGCAGTTCCTCCATGACTGGGAGTTGGGCGGTGCCGACATCATCCTGAGGAAAAATCATTCATTTTTGTTGTTCTATGAACCATCTCATATTAGCCAGGGCCTGCATTACTCAATATGCATCAATCTCTATGTGTTGGAGGGTGGATTTTGGATGCATAGTAGTACTAGTTCTTGTACTTCGGAGTATTTTGTACTATATACTGGTAGTACTTGTTTAGGTCAAGGGCAGGAGATGGTCTTGCTTTGTCTTTGTTCTATCATTGCTATTATCAAAGTATTTTGTTTAACTAATAGTGATGTACTGTTACTTGTTTAGATCAAGTGCAGCAGATTGCCTTTCTTTTATTTTGAAACCTAGTAGTCACAATTATCTAGATGAGTCTTGGGCATTTTGGGTAACACATGCATTAATGAAATGAGGTGGTATTCACACACAAGTAGACTTGATTGTCAGCTTTGCTTGTTCCAATGATCGAGCCTGTTTGGAGAACACGACAAACAGATTGTGCGCCAAGGTTTTTTGAGATGGAACAAGAACTTATTATCTCTGTACTGCTATTGGATTTCAAGCAGGAAAGCTACTTAATCTCTCAAATGTTCTGTCGTTGCTATTATTAAAGCATTTTGTGGATATACTGTTGTACTAGTACTTGTTTAAATCAAGGGCAGTATATAGTCTTGCTTTTCTTTTGGAACATGGCCTTATCACAATCTAGATGAGACTTGGGCATTTTGGGTTGCATGCGGGGGTCACATAGGCATTGATGTGAGAAGAAGGTACTCAAAGGAGACTCGATCGTTAGTTTTTCTTGCTCCAATGGTCGAGTGTGTCTGGTGAAAAGGGCAAACTGATCGCGCGACAAGGTTTTTAGAGCTGAAACAAGAACTGGTCCTCTCTGTACTGCTATTGTATTTTAGTGTCTGTATTGCTGAATTGGTCACTTTTAAAATGTTGCTAAATTGGTCAAGTGCTTCTGAATATGAACTTCGAATTTGTTGATAATTTTTCTATCTTATTCTGTACTGTTGAATTTTGACATGAATATCTACCAAAAAGAATTATCGCTTTCCCTTCCCTCTCTAAGGTCTTTGTTTCGAATCCGGCCGAGCACATCATAATGCAATTTTTGTTAACCAGGAGAAGAAATCTAGTAGCTCATTCAGCCCCTCTTTAGCCCAGAGCATTTCAATTCTATATTTTTGGGGTTAGGAGACTGTTGACCACAACCCAGTGAAATTTGAGAAAGGAGCCCATGAAGCATAGTCGAGAACATATTAATTCGGCCTTTTAGGTGTCAGGGGACTGCTGAGCACATCCCAGTGAAATTTGAGAAATAAGCCCATGGAGCATAGCCTATGGATTATAACTCACGTAGAGCATCCTATGTAGAATAGCCAAGCTCTTTTTAATTCAGCATATGATATTTTTTCTATAAATATCTTTATTATAGTGGGAACACACTCAGTTTAAGTTTATTTGATTTGAAGATCTTTTGTTTGAATCGCCTGCGTGTGTGTGTGTGTCTTGGGTTTACATTTTTTTTCTTCTAGCAATATTGCATTACGGAGAGGCTGATATCACGGACCCACCAGCCTGCAGCGTCCCTTGAGTTTATTTTTGAGGGTGGATTTGAGAAAAAGTTTAAATACTTGTGCAGAGAGGCTGGCATTAAGGACCCACCAGACAGAATATACAAGGCCGCATCAAGGACCCACGATCCAGAACATACCAGAGAGGCTGACATAAGGTCCCTAGTAGTAAGACCATACACGGCTACCACGGTGAAAACAACGGACGCGGCCAAAAAAAAGTTCATCATACACACGTTGCACTTTCAGAGAAGCTGACATGTCAGACCCAACAGGCCCAAGCATAGCCCATGAAATTAGCCTATCAGCCCCAAGCATAGCCCAAAACATTCTAATTCGGCCTTTTCATGGTCTTGTGGCCACCGACCATAGCCCATTCAATTTAGGAGTGAGCCCATGGAATATAAGCCATGATGGATAGGGCATCCACCCTGAGTTAGACCAGGATATTTTTAATTCAGCCTCTATGAGCATTTTTTCTACTTTGAGGCTGACATCTGGGACCCAAAAAAATAGTCCAACATACACACGTTTCTTTCAAATAGAGGTTGTCAGCTGGGACTTAGCATGTTGCCAAGGTCAAAACAGCGGACATGGGCCAAAAAAAAGTCCATCATACGCACATTTCATTACAGCGAGGCTGATATGTGGGACCCAGCATAACGACCTTATACAGATGTTGCATCGAGCAACATTGCTAGTTCGAAACAAGGAGGCACGAGCGAGAAAAAAGTTTAGCATGCACATATTTCTTCTAATGAGATGCTGAAATGTGGGACCCAGTAGTGTGAGAAAATGGTAGATTCGTCGAGCAACGCTATCTAGTTCAGAATAGGGTAGCGGTAGGGAAGAAAATAATTCCATCATACCCACAATTCTTCTAATGTGACGCTGACATAAGGGACCCACCAGCCTGAATAAATGGCTGATGCAGCGAGCAACGCTATCAAGTTCGGAACATGAAGGCATGACAGAGGGTAAAAAATCCATCATACACACGTTTCTTCTAATGAGAGATGACATGTGGGGCACGACAACGTGATTAAACAGTAGATGCATCAAACAACGATATCAAGTTCAGAATAGGATAACGCGAGCGAAGGAAAAGAATCCATCCTACACACATTTCTTCTAATGAGAGGATGCCATGTGGGGCTCAGCAGGTTGGTTAAACGGTAGATGTGTCGAGCAACGCTATCAACTTCAGAACAGGGTAGCACCAGCGAAGAAAAAATTCCATCATAGACACGTTTCTTCTAATGAGAGGATGACATGTGGGTCCCAGAAGGTTGATTAAATGGTAGATGCATCGACTAGGGCTATCAGCTTCCAAACAGGGTAGCGCGAGGGAAGGAAAAAAATTCCATCATACACATGATTCTTCTAATGAGAGGCTGACATGTGGGACCTAGCAGCCTGACTAAACGGCAGATGCATCGAGCAACGTTATCGAGTTCAAATCAGGGAGGCACGACTAAAAAGTATGGTCTGCTAGAGGCACTGACGTCTGGGACCCACATGCCTCAAAAGACTTTGGCGAGTCAACATCATGCGAGGAAACGAAAATCTTGCTTCTACCACACGCTGGCTAAGATTCCTCCATGTTATTAGCAGTTCCGTCTTAGTAGAGGGCCATGAAACCATAAAAAAAGTTTTTCATCGGCCATTGCCGAGCCGAGAATTTCGTCGCGGAAGACGCGCCTTCTACGACGACCGTCGGGCCAAGTCATTGCGGAAGGAAACTTTTCTTCTAGTGAGGCCTAGGTGGTGGTGGCAGAGGCATTGCATGTCGCTACCGGCGATGATGACGACCTCCAGGTTACCGATTGGCGGCCAGCCCGAGCTGCGCTGACGCCGGACAATGTCCTGGCACAGCTCTCCGAGTCGGCGCCCATCTCCCTCGGCCAGGCGCGCCACCTGGTGGACGTGATGGAGCAGGGACTTGGCCAGGCCAAGGCACTAGGGGCTTCGTTGGAGGTAAATATAATCTCATGGTTTTGTTCCTTTTCCTCAGCCAGTTTCCCCATTCTCCTTTTCACTTCTCCTTTTCTGTAGAAAGCTTTTGCTGAGGCGACCAAGAATACGCAGGACCTGTGGTGTAAGATTGCTTGCTCTTCCATGTCCGCCCAATTGCACGAATTTTCGTGGTTTTTGTTGACCATCGGGTACCCTCCTGCAACCATGATAGCAGACAGGGAGCGAGAGGTGGAATGGATGAAGGTGGGGGTTCTCAGGCTGCAAGACTCCATCAACACTCACAAGTCTCAAATTAACGAGCCGGTGGAGAATCAAAAGAAGATGGAGATTGTAGCCAGCCTGGCTAAGAAAATTGTCAGTATCTGTGCCGACGCTCTCAAGAACCTTGAGGGCATGTACACGAAACAGGAGGAGGCTCTAAAGGATGCCAAGGCTCGGGAGAAGGCCGCGCAGGCAGAGCTGAAGCAAATCACAGAGATCATCATCAGTAAGTCATTATTCATCTGCCGAACTTGTTTTTTGCTAGCCATAGCTGGTTTGTAACGGTTTATTTGGCTAAGCACAACTCAATATCCTGAGGCAATTGACCAAGCTCTTGCCCGCGTGCCCAAGGCGGACGCTGTGCGGGATCTATGCCCTAAGGAGCTAGTTGCAGTGGTGAGTGAGGAGGCCGGCCAGCTGCATAATGCTGCCCTGGACATCTTCACCTACCTCTAGCCTGATGAAGCCCCGCCTTCTTTGATTGACGCCCTGGCTACCAAACTTGGCACTACTATTGATCCCATGGATGTATCGTGGGAATGGGCGGCGCGCGGTGGCTCGGAGATGGTGCTCGCGCTGCTGATGTCCTAGTACACTTGCACAGATCTTTGGAGCCTTTCCCGAGGGTTTTAGCAAGGGACCAGTTACGTCCAGCTTCGCGCTGAGGTCCCTAACATCCTCTCTTGTGATGTCAAGATTGGGAGCTTCGTCCAGCTAGATTGGGACTTCATTGACCCGGAAAGGCTAGAGCCATTCTGCTTTGTCCCGGTTCCATCTCTAGCGCAGACTGATGCCTCGGCTACACCAGTCTCTGGTCCGGCTGACATCGCCTTCGGCAGCGAGCCTCCGACGGATGCCTCTGATCCTTCTGTTGAGCCCCAGACCTGATCCCTGGAATGTCAGGAGTATTTGTATTTCTTGAAAACTTGTCCTTTATCCGCATGGGTGTTCATAACTTCGTCTTTGCGGTACGCTGAATTTTGATGGGAGCTTCATCTCCCTTTCGTGTTATAATATTGCCTCGTGCTCTTCTGCTTCCACTTTATGATTGTTTGATCTGCCTTCACCATTTGCAGACTTTTTTGTGGGGGCACGGGACTGCACCCACATGGTGTAGTCCTCAAGGTTCGGGCCAACTAGAAAATCCAGTTGGGTCGAAGCTCCTTGGTGTTGATGCCGTTTGCAGGTCTTTGTGTGGGGGCACGAGAGTGCACCCACATGGTGTAGTCCCCGAGGTTTGGGACGGCTACATGATCCAGCCGGGTCGAAGCTCCTTTCTGCCTTCTACCATCTGCGGGGGGTGATGAGCACCCAGCCATGTGTAACACCCCCGAGATTAGGGTTAAACAAACCTCGGATTAGCCTCTGAGATAAACTTAACTCAACCTCAGAGACTCATAGTATATGATTTGGTACCATTACAGAACACAGGGATACAACAACATAAGTTTAAACTCTTAACAGAGTATGATATCAGATTATTACAAACCAGGGGTCACAGACCCATCATTGCATCAAATAGCAAATTATGTAGTTCTACACAACAAACTTAACAAATGGCCTAAGAGGCCATAAACATAAGCGATGTCCAACCCATAGTCCTCAGGCTACTACCTGGGACCCCCAACTACTCGTTGATGTCAATGTAGAAGCCACCTTCGGTTGCATTTAAATCATCTGTAGAAAAACAACAATGGCGCAAGGCTGAGTACGAGAATGTACTCCGCAAGACTTAGATAACCTAGTATCTACATGCTCTATCTAGAAAATCTTTCTCTGGATTTTCATTGCGTAAAGCCAACTTTGTTTGTAAATAGGAGAGAGTAGAGGCTTGTCTACATAGAACACTTTTAAAATGGGGTAAGAAAGCAACGACTCCATCTTGAACATCCGAACTTGTTAACCTAGAACATCTGAACTTCGCATCTAGGATCACCCCCTCGAACCCCCCGAGGAAGCATCCTAAAGCACACGTGGATCAACAAGTTTTATCTTTAGTTAATGTTATCTATGATCATCACGTCCTTTCAGAAGTCGTTCATAACCGTGAACATGGCTTTTCGAAAAGGTTTAACTCTATAGGGGTGTACAACTTTACCCACACATACCAACCGACTCTTAGTGCCAAATATTATTAGCCCTCTTCCTTGGAGGGCCAGCAGAGGGTGGTTGACCATAACCTTTACCTTGCATTCGCTGAGACCATGAGTCACGCCCTAAGGAGGGTTCCACCATAACGGGTCAAATCCTGAAGCCGTTCCCTAGAGATGTGGGAGAGGTTGGTTTATCAAGGGCTCTATCTACCCCAAGCAACCCGGTCCACACTTCCCTACCTGTTATTATGCACCTCCTTATCCTCCTCTTTTGAAAGCAGTTTCAATGCGTATGCCAAATGGAAAGCCCGAACTATGTGACTCATGGAATCTACTAGGCAAGTTAGTTAGTTGAGAGGTTCCCGGCCTCATGTGGTTGCACGCTCAGTCTTGGTTCAAGAGGCAACAACTCGGTTCCTAGTGATGGCGAGCATGGTACTACAAAAACCACACCCAACGTGGCCTCCCATACAAGCCTTAGCATGTTTCTCCGTCGCCTTCGATCATGTCTCCATCTCCTACCTTTCTAGATTCTTTGGCATCTCCGATTCATCATCATCGGGATGGATCAGGCGTAATTTCTAAGCATGGCTAAGCTTGACCATCGAAGAAGCTCTAGCAACACTCACATGCCAGATCTAGGTATGCTAGGGATAGTGGATCAGGTGTATAAGGCTACAACAGGGAAACCATGCAGCAGATAGGTAACTCTAGCTACTGACAAAAGACCATATTAGAATCATGTGCAATATAGCGAGAAAGTAGATACTTTGTAAAACATAGGTTCAGAATGAGAGGCTACGCTTGCCTTGTCCTTCAGTAGACAGATATGGATCTTTGGTGTCATTGACTTCGGTCTTGTGTTTGGATCCTATCACGAAGAAGCAATACCGTAAAAGGAAGGAAACAATCATAATTTTGAACCATGCAATGCGCAAGCACATGAATTATATGTCAGATTAAAGTTATCATGGCAACCCTATGATTAGCATCGATTTAAATTGGTTCGTAGTGCCGAGGGTTTGGCATTCCATCGATCCCATATGCAATTAGGGGGGTTCGAAGTTCCTCTAAACTAGCTAGGGTTTAGGTTGATCAATAATGCATGATTATATTTTTAAAGTGTAGATCGCATTTTTCTGAATATTTTGATATATTATTCATATTTTTCTGATTAAATATGAATTATTTATGAATTTTATAAGATTATAACAATTTCTGCCTTATTTAAATCATTTCTGAAAATATTTAAAGCTTTTATGACATCAGACTGACGTCATCAATATAGGTTAATTTTTTATTACCGCACCCTATTCTACCCACAGACATTGATGAGTGGGACTAGGGCCACGTCGGATTGCCACCGTGGCAAAGGTTGCCAGGCACTAGCGTCAGCACCAAATCGTCCCATGCGGCGGCCACGCGGAGCCCATGCGAGGGCCACGTCTGCCTCCATGTCAGACTCGCCGGCAGGAGCTGCAGGAGGTTGTCGCCGGTGACGTTCCCGGTGGTTCCAGGAAGCGCCGTTGGCGAAGTTTGAACCGTGCGGACAAGACTAACCTAGGGAGACTAGCGCAGCTACCTTTTGGTCACCGGAGCAAGCGACGCGACGGTGAGCTGTGGCAGCGAGCGGTGACGCATGACGTGAGGGAGCTATGGGCCACGCCAGGAAGCACGGAAGGGATGGGGAGATGCGGAAGCTCACCCTGAAGCTAACCGTGAGGTCGGGGAGGCGAGAGGGAGCCCGGAGCGATGGCGAGGTGAACGGCGGGGTTTGTCGGTGTTGGAGAAGACAACGTCGATGCGGGCGACTAGGAGCTTCTCAGCTCGATTCCTTCGGTGAAGATGAAGCTAGCAACGAGGCGGAGCTCAAGGCGAGGTCAGCAGGGCCTGGGGGCGACAGAATCGGCGGCTAGCCGGCAGCCATGGCGGCTAGAGTTTCGGTGACGCGGTGAGAGGGGGAGGGAGGAAGAGAGGGGAGATCTAGGGCGAGTGAGGACAAGGAGAAGATGTCCACGGCTCGGGGGAAGCCTTATCCCCTCCTCAACGCGGTAGACGGGCGGGAATCACGGCGCACAGCGCCGACGGCGGCAGCACGCAGCTGCTTCCAGCTGGTGGAGACGATGGTAGTTTTGCGAAACGCCCCTAGGGTAGCGAAGAATCAACCCGCGGTCCAAAGCTCGTTCCAGGGGATGGGTTTTGTGCAACCCCTGGCTTTTATTAAAACCTGTATTTTTATTATTAAAAGTCATTTTAATTGATTTTTATGTCTTTTTAAATAGGGAAAAGGTAGGGACCTTTTGGTAAAATACTAGAGCAACCCAAAATTTCGATTTGGGCATATTTTGAAACCAATTGTACAGAAACTAAGGTTTTGCACTTGCATTTGTTCATACATATAGCTCACATGCATAGATTTTATTGATTTGGACATATGCATGCAATGCTTAAGTACTAAATACAAATATTACAAACTTGGGTTGTTACACCCTGGCCCTTGGTTGAATTTTGACTCGTGCAAAAAATAAAACACAAGTGACGGTTTCTGCGTTATATATGTAGAAGGGGAACATAGTTTATACTTCATTCATTTAAGGTTGGAAACTTTGCCGTTTCGTGCTAGGCCAACAACTTTGTCCTTTTCTCAGTGAGCATAGGCCATTTAAGCTGTGTCCTTGCCGGCCACGAGCCGGGTTGCGGTCTACAGCCGGAACCAAAGGGGTAGCTAGTGAGCGTACTGCACGATACTTCAGATTTCTGCAATCAGTGCCGAGCGAGCGATCGCAATCGGAACATCTAGACGTTTTTGTTTTCCTTATGACTTTTCGTGTAGGGGTCCTCGAGCTTACTGCTCTTGCCGAACTGTCAGCTGGATTGCGGTCTGCAGCCAGAACTGAAGAGGAAGCCCTTAGAGACACATACAATACTTTGTCATTTGGAACGCCTGGACGTATGGGCCACCCGGCAAGCCCCCGGGAGAGATTGCTGGATCCGAGGTTAAAAAATAATGCAGCCGGAAAATGCCAAATGATGCAACAAGAAATGCCAAATGATTATGGAGTCCCCTAGACTATGTCGAGGCTCCTCAACTTGTTCATTACATAAAAGTAAGATACATACACTTCTTGTTTAAGTGTAAAATGGGCAAAGCAGGTTCACATTCCATGGGCGCTCAGTTTCTTCGCCGAAATGGTCCGTCTTGTTCTTGTCGACTGGCGGGCATCGATGTAGTAATACGAGTTGTTCTGCAGTGCTCGACTAACAATGAATGGCCCCTCCCAAGGTGGAGACAACTTGTGCATCCCCTTGGTGTCTTGTACCAATCGCAGCACTAGGTCGCCCTCTCGGAACGAGACATGGCGGATCCGGCTAGCATGGTAGCGGTGCAGGTTCTGCTGGTAGATGGCGGATCTGGACAAGGCCAGCTCGCGTGCCTCTTTGAGGAGGTCGACGCTATCCTCACGTGCTTCCTTGGCTTGCTGCTCTGTGTATAACAGCTTACGAGGTGCGTCGACCTCGATGTCAGTTGGTAGGACCGCTTCTGCTCTATAGACGAGGAAGAATGGCATGTAGTCGGTGGACCGGTTTGGCGTGGTGCGAAGACTCCACAGTACAGCTGACAACTCTTCTATCTAGCATCCTGGGATCTCATCTGTGGCTCGATCAGCCGGGGCTTGATTTCGGCTAGGATCGGGCCGTTTGCTCGTTCGCACTGCCCATTTGACTAGGGGTGCACGATGGAGGTGAGGTCTAGGCGTATACCTTTTTCTTCGTAGAAATGCGCAAAGGCCCCTTTGGTGAAGTTCGTGCCATTGTCGGTGATGATGCTGTTGGGGTAGCCGGAGCGTGTGATGATGTCTGTGAAGAACTTGATCACCATTGGTCCGTCCAACTTCTTGATTGGCTTTCACTCGATCCACTTGGTGAATTATTCCACTGCCAACAACAAGTGTGTCATGCTAGATCACGCTATTTTGAAGGGTCCGACCATGGCTAGCCCTCAGACGGCGAATGGCCAGGTGATGGGGATTGTCTTGAGGGCCGCAGTCGGAGTGTGCTTTTGCTAGCTGAAACGTTGGCACCCATTGCATGCCTTCACCATTTGCTCGGTGTCTTCTAGCGCAGTAGGCCAGTAGAATTTGTGGTGAAATTCCTTGGCCACTATGGCCCATGATGATGTGTGGTGGCCGCATTCGCCTTGGTGAATATCCACCAGCAGCCGGATTCCTTCTTCTTGGCTCACACAACACTGATAGATTCCTCCGACGCTATGCTTGTACAACTCGTTGTTGATGATGGTATATGCACTTGCTCTACACTTTACTTGCCTTGCCTCAACCTCTTTGTCAGGTAGCTCCCCTTTGGCCAGGAAATTCATGAATGGCTTGGCCCATACCGGGGTGTCCCGGATGGAGTACACAGTATCCATGATCAGCTTGATTTCTTCACGCTCGACTGTCTCGGGCTTGTCAGGTGGCCTGCCGGGTGGAAGAGCATAGCCGGTAGTCCCCAGGCTGCTGGAGCCATCTAGGAGAGTCGGGTCCGCCGACCCGGCAGTCCCCGGGATTGGTGCGGCAGTCCCCGGGTTTGACGTGGCAGTCCCCGGGAGCTTTGCGGCAGTCTCTGGCCACTTGGAGCCGACAGTCCTCGGGTCTGCGTCCAATATGATGGAGTAGGATTCCGGAGACGTCATGATGGATGGCTTGCGCAGGTGCTCGAGAGAGACTCCTGGTGGAATTGCTTGCCTTATTGACCCAACACAAGCAAGTGCGTCCGTGGCCTCGTTATTGGCTCGAGGGACATGGTGAAACTAGCACCCCTCGAAGCAGGTGCATTGCTGCTGCACGAAGAAGTCGTATAGGGACATGTTTGCGTCCTTGGCGTCCCAATCACCCGATACTTGCTGCATCACCAGGTCCGAGTCGCCAAAGTAGAGGATGCGCCGGATGCCGATCTCTTTTGCCATTTTGAGGCCATGGACTAGCGCCTCGTATTTAGCGACATTGTTGGATGCATAGAATTGGATCTGTAGCATGCACTCTAGCCGGTCTCCTTTTGGAGAGGTGATGAAGACTCTGGCTCTGAGCCCTCCGTACATCTTGGAGCCGTTGAAGTGTAGCTTCCAATGCGTGGAGTCGGGGAACATCGGTAGGTATTGGGTCTCTGCCCAATCAACGAGGAAATCTGCCAGAGCTTGAGACTTGATTGTTGTTCTTGGTTCGTATTGGATGCTGTGGGCGGCGAGCTCTATTGCCCATCCAACCCATGGCATCCCTGTTGCCGATGATCTCTGAAAGCGGTGCTAATGCCACCACCCGGATGGAGTGCTCCTGGAAGTAGTGCTTCAGTTTCATGGCGGCCATGTATATGCCATACACCAGCTTCTGGTAGTGGGGGTAGTTCTGCTTTGAGAGTGAGAGTACCTTACTCAAGTAGTACACCGGGCGCTAGACCGGCTATGTCTTTCCTTCTTCTGGCCTTTCAACCATGATCACGACACTGACGACCCGGTTGGTGGCTGCGATGTACATTAGCATTGGTTCATTTGCAGCGGGGGCCGCCAGTATTGGTGGGGAGGATAGCATGCGCTTGAGGTCGTAGAAAGCCTCGTCCACCTGCGCCTCCAAACGAACTTGTCTGTTTTCTTCATGAGCTAGTACAGCAGGAGTGCTTTCTCGCCTAGTCGGTTGACGAACCAGCTGAGGGAGGCCAGGCACCCGATGAACTTCTGCAAGTCATGGAGGTTCTACGGCGGCTGCATGCACTCGATTGTGTTGATATTCTCTGGGTTGACCTTGATTCCTTGTTCTGAGACAAGAAAACTGAGGAGCTGGCTGGCTGGAACGCCGAACACGCACTTCTCCGAGTTCAGCTTCATCTGGAACCAACGCAGGTTGGCGAATTTTTCCTTTAGGTCTTCGAGGAGTGTTCATCGCTCTTTTGTCTTGACCACCATATCATCGATGTAAGCATGTACATTTCTGTCGATCTGTTATTGTAGGCATTTCTGCATGCAGTGCTGGTACGTAGCCCCTGCATTTTCAGTCCAAATGGCATGGTGGTGTAGCAGTAAGCCCCATACAGGGTGATGAATGCTGTCTTTATTTGATCAATGGGGTTCAGCCAGATCTGGTGGTATCCAGAATACGCGTCCAAAAATGACAGCAGTTCACAGCCGGCTATGGATTCGATCACTTGATCTATCCTTGGCAGGGCGAACGGATATTTGGGGCATGCCTTGTTGAGGCTGGTGTAGTGAACACACATGCGCCAGGTCTTGTTCTTTTCTAGCACCAGCACTCGGTTTGCCAGCCATTCCGGGTGGAAAACCTCCATGATGAATCCGGCTGCAAGGAGCTGGGTGATTTCTTCACACTTGTTCTTCTCTTCTCCTTAGCGAAGCGGTGTAGAGATTTCTTCACACTTGTTCTTCTCTTCTCCTCGGAACACCAGGCATGTCCTTGGGGGACCATGCGAAGATATCCCGATTCTCACGGAGGAAGTCAACAAGCGCACTTTCCTATTTGCTGTCAAGGCTGTCTCCTACCAGGGCAAACTTGTCTGGCTCGGCCTCATTGAGCAAAATATTCTTGGTGCCCTTTGATGGCTTGAACTGTGCCTCTCCGGCTAGCTTTGGCTCGCCAGCCGGCATTTCCTCCTACAGGGCTTCCACGTTCTGCATGATGATGCGCTTCTACTCCACGATGATCATGGCTTCGGCTAGCTTGGATCCATCTGTGGCACATTCCACTGAGCGCATGTAGTCACCAGCAATGGTTATTACCCCCTTGGGCCCGGGGAGCTTCATCTTGAGGTACGCGTTGTGCGGCACCATTATAAACTTGGTGAGCGCTAGGCGTCCAAGATTGGCGTGGTACGTGCTGGAGAGGTTGACCACCTCAAACCAGATGGGCTTGCGACGAAAGTTGCCCCCTGCAAAAAATGACGTCCAGGCGGATCTTGCCGATGGGCAAATGCGATGGACCCGGGACTGCTCTATGGAAGGAGGTACTGGACCGCTCCAGCTGGGACTCGCTGATGCCGAGCCGGTCCAACAAGTTGCGGTATAGGAGGTTGATGCTACTGCCACCATCCACGAGGACACGGTAAAATCTGCAGGAGTGCTTCTTGGAGACAATGATAGGATCCAAGACCATCGCGTCGGTGCCTGTATGTGGTAGCACATCCAGCTGGTCCTTCTTGCTCCACGAGATCTCTTGCTCAGACCAGTTTAGGTACTGAGGAATAGGGGGAAAATTGCGGTCACCTCCTCCTCATGACGCCTCTTGCTATGCTTCGTCTCCGGCTCAGTGGTGAAAATGTGGTAGTTTCCCACCCGGTGAGGGTAATCACCGTTGTCCTTGTCCTGGCAGTTCTGGCGTTCACGATTGTCCTACTGGCCACTGGCTGGTGGAGGCGGCGGTGGTGGTGGTAATCCACAAACCTTGGCCATCCTCTTCGTCCAGGTGCACTAATGAGTTGTGTGCATATACAGCTTGTTGCCGCCACTTTGGAACTTGCACAGGCTGTCAAGCATTTATTCGATGGTGTACTTGGGTCGTGGTGGCCGGTCATCGGGCTTCTGCCTCTGGTTGCCGACTGCGGCCAGATCCTCTTGGATGGCTACCACCTGCTCGGACCTATAACGATTGTCCAGCTAGTCGTCCTTTCTTTTGCCATGGCGGTTGTCATGACCATGCCATCTGGAGTTGTTATGATGCCTATCCAGATGGCGCCGGTCTGTAGGGTTATCCATGATGATCTGCCCTTGGTCATCAACCACGATGGCCTTCTTCATCACCGCGTCGGCGGTGGCATACTTGTCCGCGATGACCATGGCTTGAGCCATGGTCTCGGGTTCCACCCGGCTGAGCTTGTGCTTGAGCATGGTGCCATCTCTGCAACCATTGACAAAGAAGTCGATTGCCTGGTGCTCGCGCACCCCCTCATAGGAGTTGTGCATGCTTGTCCACCGGGTGACATAGGATCTGTCGGACTCGTCCTTGCCCTGAACGCATAGGGCAAGCTTGCGTGGCCGCCTAGGCTGCTTGTAGGTGCCAGTGAAGTTGCGAATGAATGCCTCCTTGAAGTTGACCTAGGCGTTGATGCTATTGCCAGGGAGACTATTCAGCCAGGTTCTCGCCGAGTCGAGGAGCATGAGGGGGACGTAGCGCACCGCTACTCGCTGGTTGCCGGTGGATATGCCCACCGCAGTGACGTAGTCCACTTATGGCCCAAAATATATCAAGCTCATTGGGGAACGCCAAGAGGAAGGTATGATGAGCACAGCAGCAAGTTTTCCCTCAGTTATGAAACCAAGGTTATCGAACCAGTAGGAGCAAGGAAACACCTCCAAGGTGTTGCTAGCTGGGCTTTGGCAGGGCGCACTACCAGTGCTAGCAGCAACGTGGAAACCTGCACAACACAACCACAAAACTTTGCCCCCAACTTACAATGAGGTTGTCAATCTCACCGGTTTTGCTGAAAACAAAGGATTAAACGTATTGTGTGGAAGAAAGTAAAAGCTTGCAGAAAGTAAACATAAAGTAGTAAACAGTTGTAGATTGATGATAAAACAAAGGACCGGGGTCCATAGTTCACTAGTGGTGGTTCTCCTTAAGATAGATGACATGTTGGGTGAACAAATTACAGCAGGTCAATTGATAAACATCGAGAAAGCATACAGGCATATACTACTCATCTTGACTCCTTTGAGATTTGATTGGGCATTACAATATTATACATAGACCGTAATCCAACTACATCTATGACTAATAATCCACCTTCAGGTTATCATCTGACCCCTCCAGTATTAAGTTGCAAGCAACAGATAATTGCATTATGCATTGCATGTAAAGTAAACAATACGATTGTTCTATGAACAAAGGATTGCTGTTTTCTCCCTAGTAGCAACAACACATCTAGTACCTTAAAGATTTCTGTCACTTCCCCAGATTACTAGAGGCATGAACCCACTATCGAGCATAAATACTAACTCTTGGATTTGCTAGCATCTACTTGGCCAAGATAGCTACCAACAACGGAAAGCATGCAAGATCACAAATAACAAAGACATGATAGAATCAATAATCAATCTGAAATAGCATCTCAATATCCATCGGATCCCCGCAAACACAACATGTAGGATTACAAATAGATGATCTTGATCATGAACGGAGCTCACAAGATCTAGACATGGTAGCACAACAGAGAAGAACCAACCATCTAGCTACTACATGGACCCGTAGTCCAAGGATGAACTACCCACGCATCACACCGGAGGCTTGCATGGTGATGAAGAAGGCCTCCAGGGTGAATTCTCCCCTCCGGTAGGGTGCCAGGAAGAGCTTCAGAACCCTCCTGATCTAGGGATGGAGATGATGGTGGCTACAGACTCTTTCGTGGAATTTTGATCGAGTACTTAGGGTTTCTATATCGGAGGCATCTTATAGGCGAAAGGGGATGCCAAGGGGGTGCCCTAGGTGGCCAGACCACCCTTGGCGCGGGACAGGCCTGGCCGCGTGGCCAGGTGGTGTGGCTGGCCCCTGGCCCCTCTCCGTCTCGTATTCTGGCTCCGTGCCCCCCTCGATGAAAAACTGACTTTTGCTTTTGTCCCGTCCAATTCCGAGAATATTCATTTTCTGACTTTCCTAGAACCAAAAACAGCAGAAAATAGGCAACTGGCACTATGGCATCTTGTTAATAGGTTAGTCCAAGAAAGTGTATAAAAAGTACTCCAAAGTGTGGACAAAACATAAGAAAGTAGATAAAACCAAGCATGGAACATCAAAAATTATGGATACGTTAGCAACGTATCAACATCCCCAAGCTTAACTCCTGCTCGTCCTCGAGTAGGTAAGTGATAAAAAGAAAGAATAATTTTTGAGGTGACATGCACCATCATAAACTTGATCAAAGTATTTGTAAAACATTGATAGCTGGGATCATAGTACTTCAACATAGCATGAAATATAAAGTTCTAACAATAAGACAAAGCAACTTTGTTGCAACATGAAAAGGCACAAACAAAAGATTCATGAATAACAATGCTTTGCAAGACGTTTGTTTGTTTCACATAAAGAAAACATAGCATAGTGGCATTCAGCTTGTCCCTCATACAGTAGCAAACATAAATGCATAAGACACCTTCAAAGTTCATAAGAGTGACTAGATACAAATAGTTTAAGAACAAGCAATATCAAAGTTATGCATCAATCAACAAGTCTTGGGACAATGCACATAGAACTAAGAATGGCCACTATGCTCTCAAAGTAGGTGCATAAAGATAGAAGGTGGAGACTCAACATAAAAGTAAAAGAAAGGCCTTCATAGAAGGAAGTATGGATTCAAGTTTCATAAAGAGCTTCCAAAAACAACGCATGATTCTTCCAAGGCACATTAAGCAATCTCAATTGTTTATAACATGTCATGCTACAACAAAGATCACTAAGCATAAAGCCAAAACAATATCAAGCATGGCATGACAAAGCATAGACCACAGTCAAAAACAAGCTCTCTTTACCACTTAAGTATGAACTTTTCCTACTCTTTTCCAATCTAAACCAAACTATTTGAAACCAATGCATGAAAGAGGGGGTCCAACCAATTTATTCAGCAAACTAAGAAAACCAAGCAAATGAAAAAAATATGAAAAAGAAGACGCTCCAAGAACAACACAACTATGCATGAAACAATAAAAATGAAGTGTTTGGAAGAAACCTGGGATTTTTATTGATGAAGAAGGGGATGCCTTGGGCATCCCCAAGCTTTGACGCTTGTACCTCTTGAATATTTCTTGGGGTGACATGGGGTGTCATCCCCAAGCTTGAGCTTTAGTCCATTCTTCATCTCATTACATCATTCTCTCCATACACCTGAAATTTTTCCTTCATACAAAACTTCACACAATCTTTATTAGCAACATTAGTGCACTCAAGATAATAAGTCTTTAGGTTCAGTTTCAACACCAATAAAACTTACATTAAAACACAAGCTACTGTAGCACTTCCCTCAAAAAGCTCAATTCCCCAAAAGAACTCAAAAAGGAACCAACAAGAAGCAAATGCAAATAATGACAGAAATCTGTCAAAACAGACCATCAGATAAAAACCAATTTTTTCGAAGACCTTCTGTTGCTTAAATCAAAAAGTGTCGAACTAACGAAAGTTAGATAACAACCTGGGGCAGAAGCACAAAAATTCACGCCTCAAAACGACATACAGAGATTTTACACGAAGTTTTACGGTGAAGCACAAAAATCTGTTTTGGGATAGCAACTTTCCCAATCATTACTTCTCTCTCATTAGAGGTTACTCTTGGCACAAAAAGCAAATAAAAAGGATAAGGAGAGGTTATTACTGAAGCAACAACTTCCAAGACTCATCTAAAACTTTTGGGTTATCTCCCAATAAGTACTTTTCTTTAACGCCTTTAAGTTAGGCATAAGAAGCAAGAAAAAGAATCAAGTGTTCTCAAATGAAGAAGCATTAAGAGCAAATTTTGTTTTCATAGGAGAGGCAAAAGAAATCTTCTCTCTATTCTTAGGGAAGTGTTCTATACCTTTCTTGAGTGGAAGTTGATATTTAATGGTGCCTTCTTTCATATCAATAATGGCACCAACAGTTCTAAGAAAAGGTCTTCCCAAAGTAATAGGACAAGAAGCATTGCATTCAACATCCAAAACATAGAAATCAACGGGGACATAGGCATTGTTAACCATAATAATAACATCATTAATACTCCCCATGAGTTTCTTTTTAGCATTATCATCAAGTGGGACATTCAAATAACAATCTTCCAATGGTGGCAAATCAAGCATATCATAAATCCTTCTAGGCATAATAGAAACACTACTATCAAGATCACATAGAGCTTTGAAATCAAAATCATTCACTTTCATATTAATCATGGGTTCCCAACCATCTTCTTGTTTTATAGGAATAGAAGCTTTATGTTTCATCTTTTCTTCTTTAATTTTTATGAGAGCATCATTAATTTGTTTTGTAAAGGCCATATTCATAGCACTAGCATTGGGACTTTTAGCAAGCTTTTGTAGGAACTTAATAACTTCAGAGATATTGCAACCATCAAGATCAAAATCATAATTATCATCTAAAGTAGTAGAGCTATTACTAGCCTCAACACTAGTGGTAGTGATAGTAGAAACACTAATGTTTCTAGCAATTTCATCTTCTCTTTCCCACTTAGCATGCAATTCAGCTAATAGTCTAACATTTTCATCAATTCTAACTTGTATGGCATTAGTAGCAGCAAAGGGATTGTCAATAGTTTCAGGTTTAGCAGCCATTTTATTCAAAGAGATTGTGCTTCATCCAATGATGTTATATTTCTTTTAGCATTAGAGAGTTTTTCCTCAATAGTTTTATTAAAAGCAGTTTGTTTACTAATAAAATCTTTAAGCGTAACTTCAATTTCAGAGGGAGCACTCCTATTATTGTTGTAGGAATTTCCGTAAGCATTACCAATGTTGGGAGGATATGGCTTATAATTATTATTACCAAAATTATTTCTGTAGGCATTGTTGCTAAAATTATTATTTCTTATAAAGTTCACATCAACTTGCTCTTCTTGAGCAACCAAAGAGGCTAAGGGAACATGATTTGGATCAATATGAGCTTTCCCATTAACAAGCATAGACATAATAACATCAATTTTATCACTCAAGGAGGAGGTTTCTTCAATTGAATTTACCTTCTTACCTTGTGGAGCTCTTTCAGTGTGCCATTCAGAATAGTTAACCATCATATTATCCAGAAGCTTTGTTGCAGCACCCAAAGTAATGGTCATAAAGGTACCTCTAGCAGCATAATCCAATAGATTTCTTGAAGAATAGTTCAATCCTGCATAAAAGGTTTGTATAATCATCCAAGCAGTTAGTCCATGAGTGGGACAATTCTTTACCAAAGATTTCATTCTTTCCCAAGCTTGAGCGACATGTTCATTATTAGATTGTTTAAATTTCATTATTTCACTTCTCATAGATATAATCTTAGCAGGAGGATAGTATTTTCCAATGAAAGCATCTTTGATGAGGACATCCCTACAATTACACCTACCCCAATTGCTAATGAAGTTGTTCCAATTGCAAAGAAGGATCAATCCAATGAGATAAGGATTGGACCAATCACAAGAGCTCGTGCCAAGCTACTAGAACAACAGGTGAACTTGTTTCTTAATGAACCTGGTGTTTTAATTAATGAGAATTTTATACTACCTAAGTCTTTGAATTATTGTATGATCAGGTACTTAGGAGAAGAAGGCATAGCACAGAGTGAGGAGCTGAAGAAACATGGCGTGTTGATCAATGAGGAATGCACGAGGGAGGAGAGGGAGGAAGCGCAAGGTGCTGTCCAAGACGAAGATCAACAAGAGGAGGAAGTTCTCTGCCGCGGCAGAGAAAAGCCTCGTTTCTCTGCCACGGCAGGCTACCGCGGTAGGAAAACCGACTAGGACTCTGCCACGGCAGAGCCAGTCTTGGCCGAGCCACTTGTGGCCGGTTTGTATCCAGGTTGGGTGGAACCGACTCGGGTTCCACCATAGGTCGCCGCCCTTTGGACCCATAAATAGATGGGGGCGTCGTAGATTAGGGTTTAGACCACGTTAAAATATTTTGGAGTTGTTTCTTTCATAGAACCTCTGAAATTACCCTGTGTTTGAGTTTACCAACTATAATTGAGTGTGATATGTTGTTCCATTGGGAATTAGTAGATTGCATACTACCGTTCGTGGTCACGGCTGCGTGCGCAAGAGCGTGGTGTTGTGAATATCCTACAAGGTTTGAGAGCTGTTGCATTGGCATCAGGGATCGAGCGGGAGAGTTCATAGCTACAGGCTAGTTATCTATCATCCATCATCACCATCGACAAGTGCTTGCTGAGAAGATCGGGCCACCCCATATCATCTTGGTATCAGATTTCCTCGTTGCCTCGGTAAGCCATCCACAATCCATCTATAGATTAGAGAGTGTTTTTAGTCCTATCCAGAAAAAGCCCCACAAAAAAGAGTTGTCATAGACTAGATTGCATCGTAGACGAGTAATAGTTGCTGGTCGTGTTCATCTGTTAGTTTTCAATCTAGATCTGCTCTTCGTCGTTTTGTTCTCTTGTTTTTAGTCGTTTGCCACCATTGTTTTCCGCCACCATCAAGTCAGATCCGATCTACTCTAAGAGTCCTCGTATTCTACTCTTGGCTGAGTCGGAATTAAAAAAAATACTTTCCAGGTTACCGAGTCTGCCACGGTAGGATTTCAGCGTCTTTTTCTGCCATGGCAGGACTTTCTGGGTTACCAAGTCTGCCACGGCAGGATTTCTGTGTTTTTCTCTGCCACGGCAGGACTTTCTGAGTTACTAAGTTACCGCTCTACCACAACAGTATTTTGAGCTGTTTTTCTGCCCCGATACCATAATTACAAAGTGTGATCGATTTGCACTTTTCCAAAACCCTTAGCCACAGCCAATCTACTACATAGGTGTAGGAACTGGCCTATTGAGACTAGTTTCAGCTCCGATAGGCTGCTCTTAGGACTTTTGGTGCCGTACTTTGTAATTAGCCGTGTGTTATCTATCAAAACAAAAAAAGGGAAGATAGCAAAAAGAAAAGTATCAAGGAAAAGCTATCCAAAAGAAAAAGAAAAAGTTGTATAAAAAAAGGAGAATCTGAGCAAGAGGCCTAGTATTATCTTTGTGCACCGGTAGATTGAGCAATCTTGTGCCTGTTTACTTTGAGCTTTGCTAGTGTCTCTCGAGCGTAGTGCAACACCCTTCATAGTTGCATTGCCATGTTTTTCTCCACGTGTGTGTTTCTTGGGTTTTTGTACGATCAGCACTAGGACTTGTTTGCGGTGTAGTTAGGATACCATACCTATAGCTCCACCATAAATACCTTGTGTGCCTTGTGATCGTTCTCTATACCTTTGATATTCACTTCATCACATCAAGTGCATCAGTCTTTGCTTTCGTTGGTAGAGCATCTCTATTCACTTTGGAATGGTAAGATCTCCTTTCTTATTAGTTGTGAGTGAGCTGTGAGAGTTCCACCATACAGATTTTTGATTTTGTGCACTAACCTATTAATCATGTCTTCTAGTGATGATGATGTTGTGATGCAGAAAAAGAAGGATGAGGAACTCGTCAATTGGCGTGAATATGAGGCTTTGAAGTCCCACTTGACACGTGTGTTTACCCACACGACAGATGCCATTGACAAGAATCTCCAAGATCTGAATGTGAGATTGGATCACCATGTTGGAACGGTGGATACTATTCAAACACAAGTGGCTACGCTCAATGTCAATGTCACCGCTTTGCAGCAGTCCATTGAGGGTTTGACAGCCGCTTTACATAGAAGGGAAGAGCCTCAACATGATGATGCCTTTGATGATTTTGATGAGGGTAGCGCTGTGGATGCTGCTCCACATGTTAGAAGGGGACGTGCCATTCCCCCTGCCCATGCACCTGCCCATGCACCTCATGGCCGTGGGTATGCTCCTCTTGGGCGTGCTCAACGTGTTCCCAACCAAACTGCTGATGATGGTTTGGGCAAGCCAAATTCTCAATTCCTAAGTTTGATGGTTCCATTGATCCTGAAGACTACCTCACATGGGAGTTGAAGATTGAGAAACTCTGGCGCTTATTTGACTATCCAGAAGATAAGAAGGTCAAGCTTGCAGCATCTGAATTTGACGGTTATGCTTGGCGTTGGTGGGATGCTCTTGTACAACATAGGAGGGAGGAAAATGAACTTCCTGTGATGGATTGGCGCGAGATGAAGCAAATCATGAAAGCTCGTTTTGTTCCAACCAACTACTTGCGTTCAGTTTTTGATAAATTGATGAAACTGAAGCAAGGAACAATGACAGTTGATGAGTACTACATGGAGATGGAGATGCTTATGCAGCGTGCTAGAATTCGTGAGTCCATTGAGATGACCATGCAGCGATTCCTAAACAATTTGAAGTTACCAATCAAGAGCATTGTTCGTCATCACAAGTATGAGACCATGAATGAGTTGTTGCATCATGCTAGAGAGGCCGAATCCCAGTTGGCAGAAGAGGCGAAGTCACGTACTCATTTTCCATCCTCCAGTAGATTTTCGGCCAGACCTATTCCTCCTACAGCAGTGTCACCAGCTGCTGTTCCGTTTACACCATCGGCCAAACCAGCAAGTACACCTTCGTTTGGTTCTAATGCTCGGAAACCCACTGCTCCTGCTGCTAGCTCGGGTTCCAACATGTCTACTGCACGTACTCGTGATGTGGTGTGCCACACTTGTGGTGGTAGAGGTCACTACAAGAAGGATTGTCCAAACAACAAGGTTATGTTTGTTAATGCACAAGGTGAAGTAGAAAGTGGAGATGACGCTTCTGATGTTGATATTGATGATGGCGAGGATGGTGCTGATGCATATGCTGAGCGTGCACCAACTATCGTCATGTCTTCACGTGTACTTACTGTGCAACCGGTTGAGGAATCCTAGCGTTGCAACTTGTTCCAAACAAAAGCTCTAGTTGGACCAAATAAAGCTTGCAAGGTCATTATTGATGGAGGTAGCTGCAGAAATCTTGCAAGTAAGGAATTATGTGCCAAACTAAATTTGACATGCTTACCTCATCCCAAGCCATACTACATACAATGGTTGAGCAACAATGGTGAGATGAAGGTAAATCATATGGTACGAGTGAACTTTCAAATTGGGCCATACAAAGATTCTATTGATTTTGATGTGGTTCCTATGACTGTTTGTCACCTCCTATTGGGTCGGCCATGGCTCTATGATCACCATGTGCAACACAATGGCCGAGCCAATACATATCAGTTGGAATTCAAAGGAAGAAAGATTACTATGCAGCCAATGACACCACAAGAAATTGTGAATGATTCTCGCCAGAAGATAGAGGTGAATTTGAAGGAAGATACTACTACTCGGCGAGATTGTGTGACAGCTGTTCCTGATGTAATTGAGCCTAAATTGAGTGATATAACGAAAAGTGAGAGAGTGCCTGGTTTATTGATATTAGCCACTAAGGAAGATATGAGATAATTTCATGAGGATCCTATAGCCATGCCACTTGTGCTCATGTATAAGGGCGAGGTATTGGTTTCTAACGACATGACCCCTATTTCTCTTGGTGTTTCATCTGTTTTGCAGGACTTTGGGGATGTGTTTCCAGAAGACATACCCGCAGGTTTGCCTCCCTTGCGTGGTATAGAACATCAAGTGGACTTGATTCCTGGCGCCACACTTCCAAACCGTGCACCCTACAGGACTAATCCCGAAGAAACTAAAGAAATTCAGAAGCAAGTACAAGCGTTGTTGGATAAAGGGTACATTCGTGTCTCTCTTAGCCCTTGTGTTGTTCCTGTTATTTTAGTTCCTAAGAAAGATGGTACTTGGCGCATGTGTGTTGATTGTAGAGCCATTAATAACATCACTATTCGATATCGTCATCCTATTCCACGCTTAGAGGATATGCTAGATGAATTGAGTGGTGCTGATGTTTTCTCTAAAATTGACTTGCGTAGTGGTTATCATAAAATTAGGATGAAAGAAGGGGATGAATGGAAAACTGCTTTCAAAACTAAATTCGGCTTGTATGAGTGGTTAGTTATGTCGTTTGGTCTTACTAATGCACCTAGTACTTTCATGCGTTTGATGAATCATGTTTTGAGAGAGTTTATTGGTCGTTTCGTGGTTGTTTACTTTGATGATATACTCATATACAGCCACACCGAATCTGAACATTGCACTCATATTAGACAAGTTTTGCAAGTGTTACGTGATAATAAACTATATGCTAATCTTGAGAAGTGTACATTTGCAAAAGATAAGGTCATATTCTTAGGATTTGTTGTTTCTAAACATGGAGTAGAGGTGGATCAATCTAAAATTGAATCAATTCAGAATTGGCCTACTCCAATGAATGTAAGTCAAGTGCGCAGTTCCCACGGTCTCGCTGGTTTCTATAGGCGCTTTGTGAAAGATTTTAGCACCATTGCTGCACCTTTGAATGATTTGACAAAGAAAGGTGTTCCTTTTATATGGGGCGCGGCCCGAGACATTGCTTTTGATACTTTGAAACGTTTGCTTACTTCTGCACCATTGCTTGCATTACCTGATTTTTCGAAGAAATTTGAAGTTGAATGTGATGCTAGTGGTATAGGCATAGGTGGCGTTTTGATGCAAGAGGGTCGGCCTATAGCTTATTTTTCTGAGAAATTGACTAGTGCTCGTTTGAATTATTCAATCTATGATAAAGAATTGTATGCACTTGTTAGAGTACTCGAGGTTTGGCTACATTATTTGTGGCCAAAGGAATTCATCATACATTCTGATCATGAAGCATTGAAATACTTGAAAGCTCAATCAAACTTGGATAGAAGATTAGCTAAATGGGTTGAGTTCATTGAGTCTTTTCCTTACATCATTAATTATAAGAAGGGAAAAGAAAATGTTGTTGCTGATGCTCTGTCTAGGAAGAACATGCTATTAACCAATCTTGATGTTAAAATTCCTGGATTAGAAGCTATTTGTGCACTTTATGCAACTGACCACGATTTTGCTGAACCATATCGTTTGTGTGCTCTTAGAAATGCATGGGATCATATACATGATGGATATTTGTTAAAAGCTAACAAACTATGTATTCCAGAATCGTCGTTGCGTTTGTTTTTAGTGCAGGAATCACATGCTGGTGGTTTGATGGGCCACTTTGGGCGTGAGAAGACGTTGCTCATGCTTGCTGATCACTTTTATTGGCCCAAGATGAGGCGTGATGTGTACAGATTTGTGAGCCGATGTATTACATGCCACAAGTCGAAATCTAAGCTGAAGCCTCACGGTTTGTATACACCTCTCTCTGCACCTACTATTCCATGGGAAGACATTAGTATGGATTTTGTGCTAGGTCTACCTAAAACTCAGAGAGGTCATGATTCTATATTTGTGGTAGTAGATAGGTTCTCTAAGATGGCTCATTTTATTGTCTGCCACAAAAGCGACGATGCGTCGCATGTTGCTAACCTGTTTTTCAGGGACATCGTGAGATTACATGGAGTACCCAAGACGATTGTTTCTGACCGTGATGTGAAGTTCATGAGCTACTTTTGGAAGACCTTATGGGGGAAGTTAGGAACGAAGTTGCTGTTCAGTACTACATGTCATCCCCAAACAGATGGTCAAACGGAGGTGGTGAATAGAACATTGTCACAGCTGCTAAGGACCATGATTAAAAAGAATCTGCGGGAGTGGGAAGAGTGTTTGCCACATGTTGAGTTTGCTTACAACAGGGATGTGCATTCAACTACTCAGCTTTGTCCTTTTGAGGTGGTGTATGGTTTCAAGCCATTGACGCCACTCGATATGTTGCCTCTGCTATTACATGAGAGAGTTGATATGGAGGCATCAAAACGTGCTGATTATGTGAAGAAAATACATGAGAAGGCTCGAGAGGCTATTGAGAAGAAAGTCAAGAACATTGCTGCTGCAAGGAATCAAACACGAAAACAAGTGTTGTTCGAGCCTGGAGATATGGTTTGGGTGCATCTATGCAAGGATAGGTTCCCACTACTTCGAAAATCAAAATTGAAGCCACGTGGTGCTGGTCCTTACAAGGTGTTAGCCAAAATTAATGATAATGCCTACTCGGTTGATATACCTATTGAGGAGTTTGGTGGAGTTAGCAACAGCTTCAACGTTGTTGATTTGTCACCATATGCTGGAGAAGACCTTGGAGCGTCGAGGTCGACGCCTTTTGAAGGGGGGGAGATGATGATGACATCCCAACAATTACACCTACCCCAATTGCTAATGAAGTTGTTCCAATTGCAAAGAAGGATCAATCCAATGAGATAAGGATTGGACCAATCACAAGAGCTCGTGCCAAGCTACTAGAACAACAGGTGAACTTGTTTCTTAATGAACCTGGTGTTTTAATTAATGAGAATTTTATACTACCTAAGTCTTTGAATTATTGTATGATGAGGTACTTAGGAGAAGAAGGCATAGCATAGAGTGAGGAGCTGAAGGAACATGGCGTGTTGATCAATGAGGAATGCGCGAGGGAGGAGAGGGAGGAAGCGCAAGGAGCTGTCCAAGACGAAGATCAACAAGAGGAGGAAGTTCTCTGCCACGGCAGAGAAAAGCCTCGTTTCTCTGCCACGGCAGGCTACCGCGGCAGGAAAACCGACTAGGACTCTGCCACGGCAGAGCCATTCTTGGTCGAGCCACTTGTGGCCGGTTTGTATCCAGGTTGGGTGGAACCGACTCGGGTTCCACCATAGGCCGCCGTCCTTTGGACCCATAAATAGATGGGGGCATCGTAGATTAGGGTTTAGACCACGTTAAAATATTTTGGAGTTGTTTCTTTCATAGAACCTCTGAAATTACCCTGTGTTCGAGTTTACCAACTATAATTGAGTGTGATCTATTGTTCCATTGGGAATTAGTAGATTGCATACTACCGTTCGTGGTCACGGCTGCGTGCGCAAGAGCGTGGTGTTGTGAATATCCTACAAGGTTTGAGAGCTGTTGCATTGGCATCAGGGATCGAGCGGGAGAGTTCATAGCTACAGGCTAGTTATCTATCATCCATCATCACCATCGACAAGTGCTTGCTGAGAAGATCGGGCCACCCCATATCAATCTTTGCATTTAGTCCAAGAATCAATACTATTTCTAGTTAGGGATTGCAACCATTCTTTAGCTTTTCCTCTCAAAGAGAAAGGAAACAATTTAAGCTTAATAATATCTCCATCTATATCCCTATGCTTTTGCATCTCACAAAGTTCAACAAAGTTATTTAGATGAGCAGCAGTATCTTAATTACCAATACCAGAAAATTGTTCTCTCATAGCAAGATTGAGTAAAACAGGTTTAATTTCAAAGAAAGTAGCTTCAGGAACAGGTGGAGCAATAGGTGTGCACAAGAGATCATTGTTGTTGGTGCTAGTGAAGTCACACAACTTAGTGTTTTCAAGAGTAGTCATTTTTTTGTGTTTTTAATAAAGAAAGCAAACCAGTAAAACTATTTTTTTGTGTTTTTGATAAAGAAACAAGCAAACAAAGCAAAAATAAACTAAGCAAAACAAAAATAACAAAGTAAAGAGACTGGTTATGAGGGACTCCCCTTGTGAAGATGTCCTTGACTCCCTAGCAACGGCGCCAGAAAAATAGCTTGATGGCCCAAAATATATCGAGCTCGTTGGGGAATCCCAAGAGGAAGGTATGATGAGTACATCAGCAAGTTTTCCCTCAGTTATGAAACTAAGGTTATCGAACCAGTAGGAGCAAGGAAACACCTCCAAGGTGTTGGTAGCTGGACTTTGGTAGGGCGCACTACCGGTGCTAGCAGCAACGTGGAAACCTGCACGACACAACCATAGAAATTTGCCCCCAACTTACAGTGAGGTTGTTAATCTCACCAGTTTTGCTGAAAACAAAGGATTGAATATATTATGTGGAAGAAAGTAAAAGCTTGCAGAAAGTAAACAGAAACAGTAAACAGTTGTAGATTGATGATAAAAGAAAGGAACGAGGTCCATAGTTCACTAGTGGTGGTTCTCCTTAAGATAGATGACATGTTGGGTAAACAAATTATAGCGGGGCAATTGACAAACATCGAGAAAGCATACAAGCAATACTACTCATCTTGACTCCTTTGAGATTTGATTGGGCATTACAACATTATACATAGACCGTAATCCAACTGCATCTATGACAATCCACCTTCAGGTTATCATCCGAACTCCCTCCAGTATTAAGTTGCAAGCAACAGATAATTGCCTTACGCATTGCGTGTAAAGTAAACAATACGACTGTTCTATGAACAAAGGATTGATGTTTTCTCCCTAGTAGCAACAACACATCTAGTACCTTAGAGATTTCCGTCACTTCCCTAGATTACTAGAGGCATGAACCCACTATCGAGCATAAATACTAACTCTTGGAGTTGCTAGCATCTACTTGACCAAGATAGCTACTACCAACGGAAAGCATGCAAGATCACAAATAACAAAGACATGATAGAATCAATAATCAATCTGAAGTAGCATCTCAATATCCATCGGATCCCTGCAAACACAACATGTAGGATGACAAATAGATGATCTTGATCATGAACGGAGCTCACAAGATCTAGACATGGTAGCACAACGGAGAAGAACCAACCATCTAGCTACTACATGGACCCGTAGTCCAAGGATGAACTACTCACGCATCACACCGGAGGCTTGCATGGTGATGAAGAAGGCCTCCAGGGTGAATTCTCCCCTCCGGTAGGGTGCCGGGAAGAGCTTCAGAACCCTCCCGATCTAGGGATGGAGATGACGGCGGCTACAGACTCTTTCATGGAATTTTGATCGGGTACTTAGGGTTTTTGTATCGGAGGCATCTTATAGGCGAAAGGGGAGGCCGAGGGGGTGCCCTAGGTGACCAGACCACCCCTGGCGCGAGCCAGGCCTGGCCGCGTGGCCAGGTGGTGTGGCTGGCCCCTAGCCCCTCTCCGTCTCGTATTCTGGCTCCGTGCCCCCTCGATGAAAAACTAACTTTGGCTTTTGTCCCATCCAATTCCGAGAATATTCATTTTCTGACTTTCCTGGAACCAAAAACAGCAGAAAACAGGCAGCTGGCACTATGGCATCTTGTTAATAGGTTAGTCCAAGAAAGTGTATAAAAATTACTCCAAAGTGTGGACAAAACATAAGAAAGTAGATAAAACCAAGCATGGAACATCAAAAATTATGGATACGTTAGCAACGTATCATCCACCAGCCAGTCTTCTGGCTTGACCAAGCCATCGTACTTTGGCGTGTCCCTTGGGAGCAAAAATCCCTTTGGAAATGGTTCGTTCTGGATGCGCGGTCCGAAGCATCTTGGACCGGCTGGACTCTCTTCCTCCAACGCGCGTGACTGTATCAAGAGGTTGATGCGTGCGCACGCGTCACGCATTTTCATCTCTCGCGGGCCGAGTCTCCCCGTTAGGCGGTACTTGGGCGACGCGAGGCTTCTTTTGGCTTCATCGTCGGTTGATCGCATTGCCCTTGTCCGACTCCATCAGCCGGAGCTCGATTTCTGTTGGTGACTGCCGCGACATCGTGCAGATGATGCCTGCGGCGAGCCGACCCGCTGCATGGACGGCTGTTCTGACTCATTCCGTTTGGAGAGGAGGCATTGCTTCCGCCAGCTACCGGATCCGCCATCCGGCGAGGTGCCTGGCTCTTGCTGTTTCCCCCAAGGCTTGCACCTACCTCGGCCTGCTGCTTGTTGGCCGTTGCTACGAGGAGCTGCACGCGCACCTGTTGACGGCATAGCTCATAACCCTCAAGGTGGCTCAGCTCAGCGGCGGCTGCCTCCACGGCCCTCATGTTCTTGGCACGAGTACTATAAACCGGCTGAACCGCGGGGGTTCGCGGGTCAGCAGCATGGTCCATCTTTGAGCCAAGGTTACGACCCTAGAACGGAATCTGCCGGTTGGCACCGGGCAGGCGAGTGAAGCCATGTGCGGTGTTGTATTCACGCATGGTCGTGGTTAGGCGGCGCTACTGGGTGGTGACCTTGTTGGCTTCCTCTAGGAGGTTTTGGCGTGTGGCTTCCAGCGCAGCCACGGCTGCTGCCGGATTTGCCTCGGGGATGATGGGGTTACGGATGTGTTGGATGGAGGTGTCCAGCGAAGCAGAGCTGTTGCCTCCCATGTTGCGCTCTAGAGGCGGGCGACGGCCCTCGCCTAAGCCGGCCATCATGACCTCGACGCTGCCGCTGGTGAAGCACGGAGCGGAGAAGCCAGGCGGTGCACCAGAGACAGCGATGTTCTCGTGAGGGAAGGCATCGGTGACGGTGGCAACATAGACGCGGTGCTCACCGAAGTGCATGACAGAGCCATCACTAGGGAAGGTCTCCCCGGTGAAGCATGACGCGTTGTCGATGACGCAATCGAAGGAGCCGAGAGTGAGGACGAGGCCGGAGGCGACTCACTCACCGGTGATGAGCAGAAGTACCGTGTGAAAGATGACCCCAGCCGAAGCGTTGTGCTCCACGGTGGGCGCCAACTATCGTGGTTGGAACACGGCAGTGCCATCGGGGATGGCATGAGAGGGGACTATCAGGATGCTATTAGTGGCTACTTGCAACGGGTTGGGCACAGATACTACAGACACAACGATGTACCCAGGTTCAGAGCCCTCTTGGCGAGGTAACACTCCTACTCCTACAAGGATCTACTATATTGGGGGTGAATGCCTAGTATAAGCCCTCCTTGAGTTGTTTCCTTAGCTACTATCAGGAGCTACAAGAAGAACATGAACTATGAGAATGAACTTGAATCTACTTGAGCTTACCTAGAACCCTAGCTCTACTCTCCCTTATATATTGGCTGGGAGAGATAGGTTACAATATGGGTTCTAGGGTTTATTGTTTGGGCTTTGGGTTTACAAAGTAGGCCGGCTGGCAGGGCCTAGCTGGTGGACCAGGACCCGGTTAGACCTTCAGTATAGGGGGACAACGCTACAGTGTCCTAGCGCTGGTGCTTTAGGCGTCATCTGATGCTTTAACGGTCAACCGAGGCTTTAGCGGTCAGCCGACAGCGACTCGCTCAGATGCAGCTTTGGCACTTTGGCCTAGTTGTCTAGTAGCACCGACAGGGGTGGCACGCTCAACAAGGAGTGTCACCCCCTCTGTAGCCTTTCCATCGAATCTGAGGCGGCCGGGTGGAAGCAACCACCTAGCCGGTTCTTCTGGCCATCCGGCTAGATGGGTCAGCCGGGAATCTTGAGGGAAGACAAGATGGAGTAGGCCATCTTGTTGTGGTTCTTTGTCTTGTGGCCATCCGCCCAGGCGCTCCTGGAGCTGGCCAATTGAGCTTGGCCTACCCGGGGGTCATCCCCCCTAACATTGCTGTTTCAGAATGCAAAAAGGTGAGGGATCAGCTCGGGGAAGATAAGAAGAAGCTAGAGTACTACATTGCAGATCTGTTGAAGGAACAGAAGAAGGCGCGTGAGGTGAACAAGGACAGACTGCAGAGGATAAAGAAAATTCTAGATGAATAATTCATGCCGTGTCAATGCCTGAAACTAGTTAACTGTAAGACTTGCAGTTGCGCTTTCTTAACTAAGCCAAACTCAATGCTCGAGCAAATTAATTTTAGACAAACACAAATTGTGCATAGAGTTAAGTTCACGTTTACAAAATCACCACTACAGAGGATAAAATAGGTAGTTCAGTACTAAATAGACATATGTTGGGTTCAAGCGAGCCTGGCCCGGGGCTTCTCGTTTTCCTTCCTAAGATTGGCCAGGTCCGCTTTGGTCTTTGCCTTCTCCTTCAGTACTTGGTCATGTGCCTCCTGCAGGTCCCAGCGCTCTATCAGGGATTCGATAAGTTGGTATGTAACCTTATGATTTTCCTCCATGAGCCCCTTCATGATCTCTGTCTGCTTACTAGCTGAGGTGTGACCTTTCCTGTGAAGTTTTGCCCAGTCGGCGTTTTCCTCCTTCAGTTTGTGGCACTTGTCAAAAAGCACCGCGACTTCAGCGAGCGGGTGGTCAAAGGCCAGCTTCTGAGAATCCTGCTTCTCCCTTTGGATGGCTATCTTGTCATTTAGCCAGGTTGCCAGGTCCTGGTTAAGCTTTTGCCTCTTTCCCTACAACAAAAATATATAGTATGGTTTGTTCAGTTCACCAGGCCAAGGTGGTTAGTTTCCATAATTAACTGAATCAACTTGTGGCAGAATCATAATTTCAAGGAAGAAGAAATCTAGGATTAATAAACATTTTATGAATCGACTAGTGGTACTATCATAATTTCAATTTCAAAGAAAATAAGATTTTTCTACAGTTTAGTGTGTTATGGTTTTTTCCAATGTCACCAAATAGTAGTGGCAAACTTATAATGCAGAAACCCATGTCTAGATACAGAATGGAAAGAGCTCATGGTGTCCATTCATGAACTTGAACACCAGCACATGTCCAGATAGATAAGCAATTGATCTAGGATTCCTTAAATGCATATATATATTACAAAAAGAGTGGAGCAAGAACTGATATTCATGCCCCCTCTAATGGGAATCAGATTTCAGCATTTCCCCGATACGCCTCCAGACAAGCCCTTATCTCCTCATTCTCTTTCTGAACACCCTCGAGTAGAGTGATCCCTCAGCTCATGTCCTTGTTCATCTCTTTCACTGCATCCAGGCAATTGTTCCTGTCATGGTAGGCTCGGATGGCAACCTTTGTTTCGTCGATGTGTCCTCTGAGTGCCTTGGTGATTTCCTGCAGGTGGGTGCATCTTATCTAGAGATTCTTCTTGTCCTCCATGAGCTCGTTGATTATCTTGATGGCATGTTCTAGCCTGTTCAAGTTACAGTCGAGCAGGTTCTATAGCCTCACGATGTCACGTGCAAAATCTAGCGAGATCTCCTCCTACACAAATAAATGCTTGTGTAGGCTCTCATTAGCATCGGTGAGGGATCATGCACACTCATGTTGGTTGTCAATGTTGGCACTGATCACGGCTACCTTGTCATGGTACTCGGCCTTCGCTTGCTGCATCGTTCATGTTATTTGAAATAGAAATTCTATAATTATACTCTAGGTTCCAGGTGTACAAATCACAAAATCTCCATTGAATCTATGAACAATAGTATTAAAAAAGACCAAGAGATCCAGTCATAATCATGAAAACTAATCCAAATCACAAAATACCCATTGAATCTATGAACAATAGTATTAAAGAAAGACCAAGAGATCCAGTCATAATCATGAAAACTAATACAACTTGCAAAACCCCCAATGCGGGGTAGACATGATCTAAGAAACCCACATTAATACTCAAAGAAATAGAAGTGTGGAGATTTGCTACCTCGCTAAGACGTGGAACAGGGCCGAATGGGTCCTGCAACGCCGCCATCGTGGTGGATTCTGGGTCCACGTCTGGCCTATAATACATAGAAGAGGAAGAGCAAGAAGAAGCAGAATAAGATCAAGATGGAGATGGATAAGTAGAACAAGAAGACCATATCGGGAGGAGCCCTCACCCGCCGGAACATTTGGTGCCATTGTCAGGAGAGATTGGGCCTCTATGAGAGGGGGAGCTTGAGGGGCTGGTAGAGAAAGAACTGCTAGGCGGCAAGCTCTCTCCTTTTTCTCCGTGAGGATGTCGACCGGCCTCTCCTCAGGGGAGCCAGGAGGTGGTGGCAAGAGGAAAAAGAGAGTGATTAGTGTGGGAGAAGAGTAAAATAGTATAGGATGTGGTCCAATATTATACAAGACCATCGTCTACCTTCTCAAAGAAGCCATGGAATAGATGGGACTCGATTGGATTTGTCTTTATTGCGATGGACAGTTCAATAGTCTTCGGTGCTGCCTAAAATCCAGTAGATAATAAAAGGAGTGGGACCTTCCCCTTATGGTAATTACGGGTAACGGCATGCACGTCCCGCGTGTGTGCGTCATGAGTTGATGGGGCAATGACGCGCGCAACTGCTACACGATCATGTGAGCATGTTGAACTCTACGTCTATAGGCACGCACAATGAACTCCACATCGACATGCACACATGGGATATTTACGAGTCTAGAATATGTTGTGCCACTATTATTGTGATCAAATTATATTCAGTATGCGAGATAATATTTTTTTAATAATAGAAAAATGCATGCGCATACACGACACTTGAATTGACGAGTAAAACCGCTGCTTGCCCCATGATCAGATCGGCACCCAACTCTCTGTACCCACCATCGTTCATTCTGAACAACTTCCTCGATCTTCCATGGCCCCTCACCGTGGCAATGGAAGATCCAAGCCAGCCATTGACTGTCCTGCGTCCCCTGCAATTTGAGGCATCGTTCGTGCCCGTGAGTCTCCAACTAAGGCACCACGTCATGTCCAACTGCGCCAGGATCTATCGATATCGGCACTCGAGGACACCGCGACGTCGAAGTTCATACCAACCTAGAAGGAGGAGCGTGGTGCACCTCCAGCGATGGTCGATAGCAAAGCAGACGCCAAGACAGGGGCACGTGTTGCACCGGCAAGTACGGACAACAAGAGGAACAAGAGGAAGACCTACGAAACCAGCATGAAGAAGACCAGGAAGAAGAGATGAGATAGCTATGTGGATGACTTCGACTCGACCAATGAGGAGGCATTCATAGATCAGTTGGAGGCAGAAGCGGAGGAGAGTGACATGGACCCGTGGGACTACGAGGAGGAGGACTCCGACGAGGAGAGAGCGTGCCTATATGAAGAAGGGCGCGGTGACGAGTCATCAAAGGAGGACACAGACGACGGTGACGGCAAGTACGGTGATGGTGACGAAGACGACGATGATGGAAAAGACGATGAGTAGCCATCACCGGCATCGGATGGAGCATTTGCATTTATTTTTATTATTTTAGATGGTTTTAATTTTCTTATGGAGATAAAGTATCGGTGGCACGGATAGAGAGGTGGCATAGATAGAAAGGGGTTATCCTGCTCGTTGGATCACAGAGGATCAACGGTTGGTGGGCACGATCCACGTGACATCTGTGCCAACCAATCAGGGCATAGCAGCTAGAGTGAGCACAAGTTTGTGCTTTTGTGAGAGGGCAAAACATGTATGGGTTCTCGCATAAAAACAATATTTTTTTCCCTACGCCCAGAACCCCAGTTGCCAGGACCTATCTATTAGTAATGCAGTAACGGGAGGGGCTTTTCACGAACTTACCCTTGAAGACCGAAAAGCGTTGTCAACGCTCGGGAGAGCATGGTTGATGTAGACGAACCGAAGCCAACCTCAAGGTCGTGTTGAAGTCCCGACAGCTCCTACGGCTCCAACAACTCCTAGTGCCCCAAGTGTTTCACCTCGCAGGGAGTTACACACATTCGGTGCCTGGCGATGACTCCCGCTTCCCCGATCTAGCAGCAATTGTGGAAGTAGAGCTCCTGGATCCGAATCCCGTAGCGCGACAGCGCTCCGCGGTGAAGAAGTCTCCTGCTCGCATGATCCGAACTTGGGACCACGTTCATGGGAGAGAGAGAGAGAATCAATTGGAGGTCTCCCGAAAATAGAGGGAACCTTTTATTGATTACTGTGTTTTTATTTTGCCAAAATACTTCTCTTTATATAGGGGAAAACCCCCCATAGCTAACTAGCTTAGCCATGTGGGACTAAACAAGGGAGAGGGGAGAGGGGGGCTGCCACTGGCTAGGGCCCAGGTGGGCCCCACGCGGGGTGCCTTGGCCCAACCGGCCACCCCTTCCTCCTTTCTCCCTTTGGTCTTTCCCTCATGGCCCCTTTTCCCTCCAGATTTGGCCCAATTAGGTATTTCACCCTTTTTAATTCTTTTTATTTTATTAAATAAATATAATTGAATGATTAAATCAATATTCAACATTCTCTTACATATTATTCAATCCCCGTTGATGTGGAAACCATTTCCTCTCATTCCGGACATCTTCCGAACTTACCGAAACCCTTCCGGTTTTCTCTCTTCTCTTTTCTTTGGTGATTCTACCGATCCTAAAACACTCTCTAAGCATCATCAATCCCTTAAGCATGATACCCCATGGTTTGGGAACACTCCACACATGGTCGGGACCCTCCCACACCAATGATCAACAGAGGGACCTCGATGGCCATGTGACCCCTATGCATTCCACGAAATCTTTCATCGTTTGAACCATGCGTAGTGTCTTATTTCTTTTATCTCTCGATACTTGCATTGTCCGTGATCTGATCAATGACATTACCATGTTGTGTTCAATCTCGTTACCGACAAATGCTACTTGACTTGTTTCGACAAGTGATACCCCCATGATGAAATCACACGTTACGCAACTATTAGATACAACTTCTCCAAGTGGGCCCTTGTAACACCCTCAAATCGGCCTTATACAAGTTTTAGCGTTTCCCGCCAAACTCGCATAGAAACGATTCAAAGATTCCTACCAGGCACTTGCGTGCGGGTGGAAAACAAAGTAATATCATCTCACAATAGTCCATGATGGAACCCACAGAACATATATATACAACAACGACTCCATGAGTCAAGAATACAGATATATAATACAAAGATCCAAATCACCTTGAAAACGATACAACATCCGAGTACGGATAAGATGCAAATGGGGCTAAGAGCCCTGAAGAATAACCAATGGCATCCATAACCCTGCCCAGGCCAAGCCGGAAGGGTAACCCTGCTAACGACGTCGATCTCAAACCTGCTAAACAAAAAGGGGGTGCCGACAAAGGGCAAAGGAAAAAGGGAGCGGTCAGTACTGAGGCCAGTACACGGCGAGTCTAGAATTCGGCGGCTCTCGCCTACATAGGTATGGTGGACTGAAGCAGCAGCGAAGCATGCACTATACAACCTATACATAGTCGATATAACTACCGACTGTTAGAGAGGGGTAAGAAAGACCTATTCGGATCCAACCTGATACTAACACGAATCATACCCATCCTGGTATTTCCCCTCGAGACCAAACGAGGAAGTCAAACCGAGGAACTCACACAGTTGGCAGTTTTATTCATTCCATTATAGTTGCAGCACTTACTAGTCAGATATATATAGCATGAGTCATCCCGATATCGTAAGAAGTGGGCAGTTTTAGTTAACCATTCCATTGTAGTTGCAATACTTACTAGTCAGATACAATTAGCATGAGACATCCCAACTCCAGCAGTTGTTAGCACTTTTATTTACTCATTCCGTTGTAATGAAACTGATTACTAGACATGTCAAAGTTAAATTTATAGCATTACTATAGTTATAGTTGTCTATGATCGAGATACTGTGCTCCAAGTCGTCCATAACCGCGGACATGGCTTTCAAAAAGTTTTACCCTGCAGGGGTGCACAAATAGCAACACACACACAATCAACCTCGGAAAGAACCAAATAAAAAGCAACTAGGCCTCACGACAAAGCATTCATAGGATTCATAAATCATTTCAGGGGGCCACCCTACTAAGCTACCCGTAACGAGGTTGGTTGGTTCCGAGACGGACCCAGGGTTTGTGTAGACGGTGGTAAACGACTAGGAACCCGAAAGTGTGATTATGCTTGTCGATACAGCGAAAACGTGTCACGATCCAAAACAATACAGGTGCTCCACGCACAATCATAAATAAAGCAGTAAAGCATGGCATAGGTACATGATAGTAATAAATTACTAAACTAGTTTATGGCCCTAAGAAATAAAGTGCGAATCAAGCTCAGACAAAGGAGGATCCATAGGGTCTCTTGTATGTAGATAGTGCAAATAGTCAAGGAACGAGTATCAAGTACTCGGGGCCTACGGGACACCAGTGAGCGTGGAAGAACCAAATATTAGCTATTGTCCACCGGTGCCTCTGCATTAGTTATATCTATTCCCAGTATTTTAATATCAAGTTGTAATTAAAGTCATGATCATCTCCACCATTAAACATGTCCACCATTAAGCATGTGCCAACCTTCCATCAATGATGGAATGACAACGATGCGAAGCAGCACCTGAGAAAGCAACTACGACTCGCAAGGCCGACTGTCTATCAAACAACAGACAATAGGATGTGTCCAGGCCAATATAGAGGCTGCAGGGAATATAATTGGTGCACGGAAACTAAAGCATCACAACACGGATAGCAATAGATCAACAGGAGAAAGTAAAGGTTATAAATTTAAAATAGGTAGAAAGGGGGAGATTGCTCACCTGGGAAACATTGTCAAAGATACATCCGAAGAACTTGTCGAATCTCACAACATCTCATCGTCCTATCCGGGAAGAAGCAAATCACTAAAAGAAACACCAGATGCACTATTTAATACTACGGCAGAAGATCGGGCATGATGCATGACATGGCAAAGATGCGATGCAACTAGGCAATATTAAGCGGAATCGGAATCCCAACAATTAATTAGATGGTTCATGTTGTTTAGGTACCCCGCAATTTAAATGTTATCTTAACAAGGTAAAACATGGCATTGGTTCGCTACACAAATTTAAATGGAGGCAATATAAGACTAGAATAGCCCGCATATAGTCTCCATATTTAATTATGAGGTGAATCAACTAAGTACTTCCAAAAAATGATATATGTATGCCAAATGAATGATTTAAGATGCACAAGTATATCTTATATTATAAAAATAGGGCAGGTTAAGATAGGGTCACACGTTGGGGGTTTTGGATCCACGCGTTTCGGGGGCCGACGAGATCGGTCTTCAAAATCCGAGGGTGGAGTCTTTGGGTCCAGCCATCGGATCCATGAAGGAGGACTCGTGGTCTTGTAGAAGTAGTCAAATAATCGAAGTGGTCGAAGTAGCGAACACAGAGAAGGAGACCTTGGCGAAGGTGCCAACATGGACCGTCGGCTTCCGATGTGGCTGTGAAGCAAAAGATCTTAAGGTAGAAAAGCAGAGACCAAGACTCTCGTGAGCATTTTAGCAAACACCTACCAGGCATGACGACTGAAGATGGAGACGTGTTGAATTTGTTTGCTGCCAACCAGTTCGAGAACCAAGGAAGCTGCAAAGATGTGCACACACGGACGCGATGAGAAACAGAGACAGAAGGCTTTGTCCTAGGATTGGCGCTACGCCCACAGCGAGGAGAAACAGAGGAGCGGCTGGGATGGCATGGGCGCATGAAGACGGCATGCGTGCCAGAAGTGATGGAGCATCGGAGTCCTGATCTGTCGATGGGAATAAAACAATCAGGACAAGGAGAACGGGAGGCGCACGCATACCATAGGAGCATCGGGCAAGATGCTGTCGGCGATGAGACACGCCTCGCGCAGGAACAAGGCGGGAAAGCGCAGCGTGTGGAAGTTGCAGTGTAGAAGGGATCTGCAGCTGGGCGTTGACCCTCTTCTGCATGGTAGAATATGACGGGCCAGAAGATTGTGCGCATAGGAATCTCGGTCTTGGTGTGGAGATCGATTAGGATCTGGTGAGATGGAGCTACATGGCAGCTGCTTGCTGTCTGGCGCATGGGCAAGGCTCACGTTGAGCTTGAGCAAAGGAGCAACGAAGCCTAGCTAGCTTTAGGGAGAAGGAGAATGGATCAAAACGAGAAGGATTTAGCTTGCTGAGCTGAATAGAAGAGAGCAACTGTAGGGAATCGGCCGGCCAGCGAGAATTAGTGTGGAAACTTTAGACCAACTTTTGGCTTATTTTTATTATCTATCTATATCTATATCTATACCTAATAATAAAGGACGAATTGTTTCTTCCGGTCCAACACTTTTTTAGACGATTTTACCCTCCCATCAGACAGCAAATTGCCCACCAATGACACCAAACTGCACAGTTAGTTTGAAAAAAAAACGGAATTACACACCGCACTATACCGTTTCCTTTTTTTCTCCCGATTGATCAGCGTCCGCACGTACTGTTTCCTTTTTTCTCCCGATCCATCAGCGTCGTGTGTTGGGCTTTTTCTATTGGGCCGTGAACATGTACTACCGGTAAAAAATGGAGAAACCACACGGATATTTTGTAGTAGTATAGTCCCACCTTGCCCCATTGCAAAGAGTTCCAATGGTTTATATGCGCTTCTAAATTGACAGGAATCAGCCCCTTCTAAAATAAGTATATACAAGCAACACGACGGTGATTGATCGGAGAAAAAAGAGACGGGGGAGAGTTGAGCGAGTTATCCTGTATACAGGACGACGGAATAGAAAGGGTGTTGTCTTGTAGGCAAGAGGCGACCGCCGGACTTGCAGACATAGCCGGAATTGGATCGGGATGTGTGTGGATTCAAGGAGAGGTCTTGTGTTGGCGGGAGGCGACCGCCGGACGGCAGACAACACAACCGGAATTGGATAGGGAGGTGTGTGGATTCAAGGAGAGGTCAATGGCGCGTGGTAGAGAGCCAGAGCAGCTGAGCTGGCGTGCGATGATGCTAGAGGACCAGGCTGCGGACGGTTGGGGGCTAACGTGTTGATTGATCAGGGTGAGGAGGCTCTCGCATGGTGTTGTTTACGTAGATCAGGACACCAAAGGTTGTTGTGTTGACTACTGGGCCTTGACATCTTAGACCCGTTGGTTCAATGGAAATATGCCCATTTATTTTCCACTTTAATTCTTTTATGTTAGAAAACAAAGGCTAATAAACTTGTAAGCGGTCTAAAACAAAAATTGAAGATGATGCTTCTAATGACATAAAGCCAAAATCTAGATGAAACCTAATTTAAAATGTTCTTTTAGATCATTTTGAATATACAAATTACATACTCACTTTCACCCAAATTATTAATGCTCAGATTGTGTACATATTTGGGTCGGAGGGATTTTAGTTACGATACATATCCCCGTGCTCGAACGAGGATATCCTCCTTTCGTTCCCCAATCTCGTCTCCTCCCCGACCGTTGCTGCTCGTCGACCTTTCTCTCCTCTACTCGAGCACCTGAACGAGCACGCTCTAATATCTTTCAATGGTTTCTCTCAGCTTCTCTACTTCTCACGAGCATGTTCTGCCTGTTGCTGCTCGGGTGCTCCTGCCCCGATCCTATCCGGTCACCAGGCTGAATTGTAATCATTATAGCTGCTTGATTACTTCTGCTGATTGACTGCTACTAGCTTTGCATGATTTAATGTATTGTGTTGACGTTCTCTACCGTAGCAACGCACGGGTATTGTGCTAGTTAGTAAAATAAACAAACCTTTTGTAGTCTTATAATAGAATAAAAACTATTAATTTGTTTTGTTATAAAATGAGAAAAGGGAGGCGGGCCCGTATATATTAACCGTACGTATATTTAAACACATAAATGAAATAGGGTTTTTAGTATAAATAATTTTGTTCTTCAAAATATGCACGATGATGACAACGTCCTGCAGCAAGATCGAAATATGTTAAAGATGATTCGAGTTAGTACGAATATAGAGTAGATCCATTATAGGATAATAATAGAGGTGAAAAGGAATTAGAGGATATCAACTAGAGATGGCATCAAGACGGACAAAAAATGGAGAATAGGCAAAGTAAAAAGGATTAGAGGATTCAAAAGAAAACAAGAAGAGGATAGGGAGAGAATAAGAACACAAGAATAAAGAGATAGAATATGGAGGAGGATGGTCACGTGATGATAGGTAGATCCATACATAGGGCATATGAGCATATATTGGAACAAAGCCAATAAATCGAGTTCATATGACAAGGTGCGGTAGAACATAGACAAGATCAAGTGGACAACATTGGGATGGATCCACGCATGATATATGGACATGAGTTAAATACAGTCAAATATAAATAAAACCCATATATCCATGCATGGTAAAAAAATAGAGCAAGATCATTGGGCCAAACAAGATGGCTAGGATCCACACAATAACACATGGATATAATTAAATCCAAACAAATGAAGAAACCCATATGGCATGTGTGGTGGATTTTAGAAAAAGAACATATGGCAAGATGGTATGGCTTGTTAGTAGATAGAATGAATATAAAAGATATGCCCCAAAATCAATTTGGGCATTATTGGCAAAAATAATATCAAGACTTAAGTAAGATAAAATTGGACATTATGGTTCCATCAAGTATGGCACCAACTGGAATGAGAAAACATAGAAGGCAATTAGAGAGCGGCAATCCAAACTCAAATTCAAATATCGAGAACCAAATACAAGTGCAACAATTAAATGCACAATTTAGATTATGCTCCATGCAATGTGGTATGATGAACATGATGATGATGCATTCTGATGTCATGATGATGCACAAAGTAGAAACAACAAGCGATTTTCTAGTAGTGGTTTTACTCGGGGTGCTATAGCCCTCGAGTATCTTTCCGTCACGCGGATGGACAAATCCAGCTCTTGATGCATATTGCCTGAACTGTTCCTCCGAATACCTGAACACACCTTTATGATCACTGTTTAACCGAGTGAGGTTTGATGCTATCAAAGTACCCTCGGGTGACAGTCATTGATATGGCCTCACGGTCTAAGAAATAGTACACTATGTTTATTCCAATCATCGTAACTTGAACTTCGTGAGATGATCGGGTCATGATGCTTAGGTTCGGTACAGTTCATCATCTCATCCTCATAATGAGGTGACTCCATTACCAACTGGCATAAATGCCACATGATCAGGAAACCTTGATCATCTGTTGACCAATGAACTAGTGACTAGAGCTTTTGTATATATCACACGGAACTCCTGGTTGTTTATATATCACACGTGTATTGACATTTCCTTTTAATACAGTTATAGCATGATATAAAACTTAATCATAAACTTTATGAAATATGATAATAATCTTTATTACTATTTGTCTCTAGGGTATATTTCCAACAGTTTCCCACTTTCACTAGAGTACAAATAAACTAGTTGCATTTGTTCTTTATCATTGGCACCATATATCCTAGTACCTTGAACATGCTTGATCATGGAATATGTTGAGTCTTGGGTCTATACTTTACAGTCCCAAATCCTTTGCAACTTACTAATGTCACCTTGATTGACATTAATACTTTATCATCACATGATAACATCTTTGTGTATGCATCATAGTTATGGCAATAGAATGAGGTCGGTTTCCAGGAGCCTACAGTGACTTTAGATCAGCCACTTTGAGCTTTCTCATGGGCACTGTGCCCTAGGACACACCTTATGCGTAAAGATGAACTAGTCCCGCCATAACAGTATGTATCACTTTAGATGGTACCCTTATCTATTATTATAAATGTAATCATTGAAACACTAGTGCACTATGTGCAACTTTCGATGTTTTATCACCTCGCTTCCTACTTGACTTTAGTCAGTATTATCGATACAGGAGTTTCCAATCTTCTAAGGTTGACACATTCCCTTATAACATAACCCTTTATGCTTTTAAGATATGTCATCCTTCATGGATTTGGAATTATGTCTATAGTTCTCAATTAGACACTACAGACAAACTTAGCTCAACGTTCCGTGATTCATACTTAATGACTATGTTCCTTCATGGATCATATATTATGTTAAGTTGTCTTCATGGTTTTTTTCAAGATAGAACCTATGTTTCAACATAGTGGATGATGATCATCCATTTCTTTCTTTTAACCATTGATGTTTAACTTAATGATATTCCTAATTTGATTGACCAAGGACCAGTCCTTAATCAACTATTTTCAGAATCCCTTTTAGGGATACAACATAATATCATAATATACTTATTTATCAACTTCTAATCCCTATAAATCATTATTTATTGGTACTTGCTCTTTTATTCTTAATGTGTCGTACACACTTAAGAATCACTCTTTTAAGCTCCCACTCAAAATATGTTCCCAACATATTTGAGTATGAGTCACCCATTGCTCCCACTCATAATATGTTCCTAAATATTCGAGTTCAAGACTTATATTGCTCCCACTCAAAAATATGTCATTCACATATTGTTTAAGGAAGACTTTCACAGCTCCCACTCAATTTCATGAAAATTGCATATCCTCTCACTATTTTGAATGACTTCAAAATCCTTTGATCAATTATCAAACTTGAGAGTTTTATTACGAGACACTAGTACTTTACTAGTATCAAATCCACTATACTTTCAGCACTTTTGAATCAAATTCATTTGAATTTGTCCAATACATTATTCATGACAAATCATGCCTTTGTCATTCACTTTTTCCATCATGACAAGTCATGCCTTTACTTGTTAAGATTTAGCAACAAATTACTATCTAATCTTAAGTGAATTTTGCCTCTAGGATTTCTCATAATTTCAGTTCACCATTATTTCCTTCGTAGTTCGTAGGTATGTCATATTTCGGTAATCATGACAAATGATTCAAAAATGTCTCCATACAAGATATGGGCTATATTTTGAATCCTACTTCATGTAGTGAAAACACTAGTGGGGATAACACAATGATCATAATAATTGATTCTTTCCTTTATGAAGAAAATCATTCAGGAACGCTTTCCGTTGTGCTTCTCAACACTCTAAGGCAGGGTATTGAATCCTCATCGTGTTTTCACTATCTTCCATAAGCTTCATATTCGAGAACATAAAATTTCTTGAAAAAGCACCAAAAAATTTAAGCAATACTAGTTTTGCATTTCTTTTGGTTCAATCCATGGATTTCATATTCATATTTTCCAATGAATACTCTTCAAGGACTTATTCACTATTGTTTTGGTTATATTGAATAACTCCAAAACTTCCATGACGATCCATAGAATATATGGCGGCGATCTCATGAATTCAAATGTTTCACTATATATTCTAATTGAGTGCTAACTATTTCTAACTAATGGTCTTTACATCTACACTACAATGATTTATTCAGCGCCATCTATTCACCCACTTGATATCAAATATCACATTGCGATACTTTGCATTTTGACATTTCAAATGCATTGCATTTCACAATTTCTTTATGCCAATCTTATAAAGTCAAATTTCATTACTATTGATCAAATTGTAGTAATCAGATTCTCTTTTATCTTTAATACCCTTGGATGATGAAATACTTTGATCATATCAAATAGTTTCATACTCATCTTTCCTTTGGTAAACCTCTTTACAAAATTCAAACAATCATATAATGATAATCACTATTTTGTTGAAATACAATACATCGAATATATATTTACTTTCAACAATTCAGCGAACACTCTGTATTCATGCAATACACGATGTTCAAGTTATTTTACCTAGCTTGGGCAGATTCATATGTGATAAGAAATCAAATGTCTTTCAAATATTATCAACATAACTTTGAATTTAAATAATGGTTTCATTCAAAATGAATATATCATTAAGTTGGGTATTCTTCAAGGAATTTTTCAATGTTTTACAAATGTTCATGCATTACCAATTAGTTTCAACAACAAGGATAATTCACACATAATCGAATAAGATATGAATACAAATAGAAATCATTCAAAAAAGTGGAACAACTATTTGTTACAATCTTGTGTGAATAACCGTCTCACGAAGTGTGATACACACTAAAGAAGTTCACATTCTATCGATTATAATAATCATCCAAAACGATAAACTAAGTGATAAATGTCAAGGGAGAGTGTCGTTGGCCATCATCATCATGGTCGCCATCAACACGCAACGTCACCTCCTCTCCAGCAAGCATCTCTCATGCAGAAGGACCTGTTTTCACCAAAATAGAACAAGTATCAAATACTTTAACACTACAATATGTGTTTGCAAGATTATAACATTTATAAAACTGTATATCAAATATATACCTTCTTCATCGATGACTTCTCCAGCAATTGGTTCAATATTTATGTTTCTGAAACGTAATATGAAATGCTAGAAATCCAATGTTTTTAGTATGACCACTCAGAATGCTACTCCGGACATGTCCTTCGTAGCTAGGAGGCAACGATCAAAGTAGCACGCTTATCATAAATGACTCAGTCATCTAGTAGTACACGAAGTAAACCAGTCTCATGTGTTCATCAAGCATGCGCTCCAAGTGACTCTTCAGACAAGTGTTTTCCTCCATCTGTATGAAAAGGAAATCTCCAAGCAGCTCGTGCTGCCACATGCGCTCCAAGTTTTTGGTCTCTATGACCATGGTTTGAAACATAGATCCACTAGAGTCATTGCATGTGTTCTTCTCCTAAACCACATTGATCCACTAGTGTCATTGCATGTGTTCTTCTCCTAAACCACATTGATCCACATGACCATACAAACTCTAGTGGATTCTGTGGTGCAGCTTCTGTCACACTAGTGCACCATGCAATGCGCAAGCTGATTTCTTATGTGTTTTTGGTCTCTATGACCATGGTTTGACACATGGATCCACTAGTGTCATTGCATATGTTCTTCTGGTAAACCACATTGATCTAGATGACCACACACACTCTAGTGGATTTTGTGGTGCAACTTCTTTCACACTGGTGCAACATACAATGTAGAAGCAGCTTTCCTATGTGTTTTTTGTGTTTGTGACCATGGTTTGACACATGGATCCACTAGAGTCATTGCATGTTTTCTTCTCCTAAACCACATTGATCCACTAGTGTCATTGCATGTGTTCTTCTCCTAAACCACACTGATCCACATGACCACACACACTCTAGTGGATTCTGTGGTGTAGCTTCTATCACACTAGTGCAACATGCAACATGGAAGCTGCTTTCCTATGTGTTTTTGGTCTCTGTGACCATGGTTTGACACATAGATCCACTAGAGTCATTGCATGTGTTCTTCTCCTAAACCACACTAATCCACTAGTGTCATTGCATGTGTTCTTCTCCTATACCACATTGATCCAGATGACCATACACACTCTAGTGGATTCAGTAGTGCATCTTCTGTCACACTGGTGCAACATGCAATGTGGGAGCTGATTTCTTATGTGTCTTTGGTCTCTGTGACCATGGTTTGACACATGGATCCACTAGAGTCAATTCATGTGTTCTTCTTCTAAACCACACTGCTCCACCAGCTAGGTTCATTGATCCACTAGTGTCATTACATGTGTTCTTCTCCTAAACCACATTGATCCACATGACCGCACACACTCTAGTGGATTCTATGGTGATGCTTCTGTCACAATCGTGCAACATGCCATGTGGAAGCTGCTTTCCTATGTGTTTTTGGTCTATGTCACCACTATTTGATACATGGATCCACTAGAGTCATTGCATGTGTCCTCTCCTAAACCACACTGATCCACTAGTGTCACTAAATGTGTTTTTCTCCTAAACCAAACTAATCCACATGACCGCACACACTCTAGTGGATTCTGTGATGGAACTTCTGCCACACTAGTGAACCATTCCATGTGGAAGCTTCTTTCCTATGTGTTTTTGGTATCTGTGACCATGGTTTGACACATGGATCCACTAGAGTCATTGCATGTGTTCTTCTCCTAAAACACACTGATCCACCAGCTAGTGTGATTGATCCACTAGTGTCATTGCATGTGTTCTTCTCCTAAACCACACTCATCCACATGACCACAAACACTCTAGTGGATTTTGTGGTGCAACTTCTGTCACACTGGTGAACCATACAATGTGGAAGCTGCTTCCCTATGTGTTTTTGGTCTCTGTGACCATGGTTTGGCACATGGATCCTCTAGTGTTATTGCATGTGTTCATCTCCTAAACCACATTGATCCACATGACCACACAAATTCTAGTGGATTCTATGGTGCAGCTTCTATCATACAAGTGCAACATGCAATGTGGAAGCTGCTTTCCTATGTGTTTTTGGTCTCTTTGACCATGGTTTGACACATGGATCTACTAGAGTCATTACATGTGTTCTTCTCCTAAACAATGCTTATACAGTAGAGTCAGTTATCCACTAGTGTCACTTCATGTGTTCATTTTCCTAAACCACATTCATCCACACATACACACACTCTAGTCGATTTTCTGGTGTAGCTTCTCTCACACTGATGCAACATTCCATGAGGAAGCTGCTCTCCAATGTGTTTTTGGTCTCTGTGACCATGGTTTGACACATGGATCCACTAGAGTCATTGCATGTGTTCTTCTCCTAAACCACACTGATGCACCAGCTAATGTCATTGATCCACTAGTGTCATTGCATGTGTTATTTTTCCTAAACCACATTGATCCACACACATACACAGTCTAGTGGATTCTGTGGTGCAGCTTCTCTCACACTGGTGCAACATGCAATGTGGAAGATGCTTTCCTATGTGTTTTTGGTCTCTGTGACCATAGTTTGACACATGGATCCATTAGAGTCATTGCATGTGTTCTTCTCCTAAACCACACTAATCCACGTGCTACTGTCATTGATCCACTAGTGTCATTGCATGTGTTCTTCTCCTAAACCACACCGATCCACATGACAACACACACTCTAGTGGATAATGTGGTGCAGCTTATGTCAAAATGGTGCAACATGCAATGCGGAAGCTGCTTTCCTATGTGTTTTTGGTCTCTGTGTCCATGGTTTGACACATGGATCCACTAGAGTCATTGCATGTGTTCTTCTCCTAAACCACACTAATCCACTAGTGTCATTGCATGTGTTCTTCTCCTAAACCACACTGATCCACATGACCACACACACACTCTAGTGGATTCTGTGGTGCATCTTCTGTCACACTGGTGCAACATGCGATGTGGAAGATGCTTTCCTATGTGTTTTTGGTCTCTCTGACCATAGTTTAACACGTGGATCCACTAGAGTCATTGCATGTGTTTTTCTCCTAAACCACACAGATCCACTAGTGTCATTGAGTGTGTTCTTCTCCTAAACCACATTGATCAACATGGCCACACACACTCTAGTGGATTCTGTGGTGCAGCTTCTATCACACTGGTGCAACATGCAATGTGGAAGCTACTTCCCTATGTGCTTTTGGTCTCTGTGACCATGGTTTGACACATGTATCCACTAGTGTCATTGAATGTGTTCTTCTGCTAAACCACATTGATCCACATGACCACACACATTCTAGTGGATTCTGTGGTGCAGCTTCTATCACACTGGTGTAACATGCAATGTGGAAGTCACTTTCCTATGTGTTTTTGGTCTCTTTGACCATGGTTTGACACATGTATCCAGTTGAGTCATTACATGTGTTCTTCTCCTAAACAACATTGATCCACTAGCGTCATTGATCCGTAGTGTCACTGCATGTGTTCTTCTTCCTAAACCACATTAATACACACACAAACTCTAGTGGATTTTGTGGTACAACTTCTCTCACACTAGTGCAACATTCCATGTGGAAGCTGCTTTCCAATGTGTTTTTGGTCTCTATGACCAAGGTTTGACACATGGATCCACTAGAGTCATTGCATGTGTTCTTCTCCTAAACCACACTGATCCACCAGCTAATGTCATTGATCCACTAGTGTCATTGCGTGTGTTCTTTTTCCTAAACCACATTGATCCACACACACATACACACTCTAGTGGATTCTGTTGTGCAGCCTCTCTCACAGTAGTGCAACATTCCATGTGGAAGATGCTTTCCTATGTGTTTTTTGGTCTCTATGACCATGGTTTCACACATGGATCCACTAGAGTCATTGCATGTGTTCTTCTCCTAAACCACACTAATCCAATAGTTAATGTCATTGATCCATAGTGTCATTGCATGTCTTCTTTTTCCTAAACAACATTGATCCACACACATAAACACTCTAGTGGATTCTATGGTGTAGCTTCTCTCACACTAGTGCAACATGCAATGTGGAAGCGGCTTTCTTATGTGTTTTGGTCTCCGTGACCATGGTTTCACACATGGATCCATTAGAGTCATTGCATGTGTTTTTCTCCTAAACCACACTGATCCACTTGTGTCATTGCATGTGTTCTTCTCCTCAAACACACTAATCCACATGACCACACACACTCGAGTGGATTATGTGGTACTGCTTCTGTCAGACCGGTGCAACATGCAATGTGGAAGCTAGTTTCCTATGTGTTTTTGTATCTGTGACCATGGTTTGACACCTAGATCCACTAGAGTTATTGCATGAGTTCTTCTCCTAAACGACACTAATCCACTAGTTAGTGCCATTGATCCACTAGTGTCATTTCATGTGTTCTTCTCCTAAACCACACTCATCCACATAACCACACAAACTCTAGTGGATTCTGTGGTGTAGCTTCTGTCACACTGGTGTAACATGCAATGTGGAAGTTGCTTCCCTATGTGTTTTTGGTCTCTATGACCATGGTTTGGCACATGGATCCACTAGTATCATTGCATGTGTTCTTCTCCTAAACAAAACTGATCCACTAGTGTCATTTCATGTGTTCTTCTCCCAAACCACACTGATCCACATGACCACACACACACTCTAGTAGATTATGTGGTGCAACTTCTGTCACACTGGTGCAACATGCAATGTGGAAGCTGCTTTCCGATGTGTTTTTGGTCTCTTTGACCATGGTTTGACACATGGATCCACTAGAGTCATTAGATGTGTTCTTATCCTAAACAACACTGATCCACTAGAGTAGTTGATCCACTAGTGTCACTGCATGTGTTCTTTTTCCTAAACCGCATTGATCTACACACACACACGCACTAGTGGATTTTGTGGTACAACTTCTCTCACATAGGTGCAACATTCCATGTGGAAGCTGCTTTCCTATGTGTTTTTGGTCTCTATGACCATGTTTTGACACATGGATCCGCTAGAGTCATTGCATGTGTTCTTCTCCTAAACCACACTAATCCACCAGCTAATGTCATTGATCCACTAGTGGCATTGCACGTGTTCTTTTTTCTAAACCACATTGATCCACACACATACACACTCTAGTGGATTATGTGGTGTAGCTTCTCTCACACTGGTGCAACATGCAATGTGGAAGCTTCTTTCCTATGTGTTTTTGGTCTTTGTGACCATGTTTGACACATGGATCCACTAGAGTCATTGCATGTGGTCTTATCCTAAACCACACTAATCCACTAGTGTCATTGAATGAGGTTTTCTCCTAAACCATATTGATCTACATGACCAGACACACTCTAGTGGATTCTATGTGTAACTTCTGTCACACTAGTGCAACATGTAATGTGGAAGCTGCTTTTCTATGTGTTTTTGGTCTCTATGACCATGGTTTGCCACATGGATCTACTAGAGACATTGCATGTGTTCTTGTGCTAAACCACACTAATCCACCTGCTAGTGTTATTGATCCACTAGTGTTATTGCATTTGTTCTTCTCCTAAACTACACTGATCCACATGACCGCACACACACTCTAGTGGATTTTGTGGTGCGGCTTCGCTCACACTGGTGCAACTTGCAATGTGGAAGCTGCTTTCCCATGTGTTTTTGGTCTCTGTGACCATGGTTTGTCACATAGATCCACTAGTGTCATTGCATGTGTTCTTCTCCTAAGCAGAACTTATCTACTAGTGTAATTTCATGTGTTCTTCTCCCAAACCACACTGATCCACATGACCACACACACATATTCTAGTGGATTCTGTGGTGCGGCTTCGCTCACACTGGTGCAACATGCAATGTGGAAGCTACTTTCCCATGTGTTTTTGGTCTCTGTGACCATGGTTTGACACATAGATCCACTAGTGTCATTGCATGTGTTCTTCTCCTAAACCACACTCATCCACTAGTGTTATTGCATGTGTTCTTCTCCTAAACCACATTGATCTACATGACCACACATACTCTAGTGGATTCTGTGGTGCAGGTTCTATCACACTAGTGCAACATGCAATGTGGAAACTGCTTTCCTATGTGTTTTTGGTCTTTGTGACCATGATTTGGCACATGGTTACACTAGAGTCATTGCATGTGTTCTTCTCCTAAATCACACTAATATACCAGCTAGTGTAATTGATGCACTAGTGTCATTGCATGAGTTCTTATACTAAACCACACTTATCCACATGACCACACACACTTTAGTGGATTCTATGGTGCAGCTTTTGTCACACTAGTGCAACATGCAATGTGGAAGCTGCTTTCCTATGTGTTTTTGGTCTTTGTGACCATGGTTGGACACATGGATCCACTAGTCATTGCATGTATTCTTCTCCTAAACCACATTGATCCACTAGTGTCATTGAATGTGTTCTTCTCCTAAACCACACCGATCCACATGACCACACACACTCTAGTGGATTCTGTTGTACAGCTTCTATCACACTGGTGCAACATGCAACATGAAAGCTGCTTTCCTATGCGTTTTTTGTCTCTATGACCATGGTTTGACACATAGATCCACTAGAGTCATTACATGTGTTCTTCTCCTTATCCACATTGATCCACTAGTGTCATTGCATGTGTTCTTCTCCTCAACCATATTGATCCACATGACCACACACACTCTAGTGGATTCTGTGGTGCAGGTTGTGTCACACTGGTGCAACATACAATGTGGAAGTTGATTTCTATGTGTTTTTGGTCTTTGTGACCATGGTTTGACACATGGATCCACTAGAGTCATTGCATGTGTCTTCTCCTAAACTACACTAATCCACCAGCTAGTTTCCTTGATCCACTAGTGTCATTGGATATGTTATTCTCCTATACCACATTGATCCACATGACCACACACACTCTAGTGGATTCTGTGGTGCAACTTTTGTCACACTGGTGCTACATGCAATGTGGAAGTTGCTTTCCTGTGTGTTTTTGGTCTCTGTGACCATGGTTTCACACATGGATCCACTAGAGTCGTTGCATGTTGATACATTGCAAATGTATCTATAATTTTTGATGTTCCGTGCTTGGTTTTATCCACTTTCTTGTGTTTTGTCCACACTTTGGAAAACTTTTCATATGTTTTCTTGGATTAACCTATTAACAAGAGCCACAGTGCCAGCTGCCTGTTTTCTGCTGTTTTTGGTTCTAAGAAAGTCAGAAAATGAATATTCTCGGAATTGGACGGGACAAAAGCCAAAGTGCCTATTTTTTCGGAAGTCATCAGATGCCAGAATACGAGACAGAGAAGGGCTGGGGGCGGCCATACCACCTGGCCGCGTGGCCAGGCCTGGCCCACGCCAGGGGCTGGTCTGGCCGACCCCAACACCCCCTCGGCCTCTCCTTCCGCCTATAAGATGCCCTCGGGACGAAAACCCTAAGGACCCGATCAAAAATCCACAAAAAGTCTGTAGCCGCCGTCATCTCCATCCCTAGATCGGGAGGGATCTGAAGCTCTTCTCGGCACCCTGCCGGAGAGGGGAATTCACCCTGGAGGCCTTCTTCATCATCATGCAAGCCTCCGGTGTGATGCGTGAGTAGTTCATCTTTGGACTACGGGTCCATGTAGTAGCTAGACGGATGGTTCTCCTCCTTTGTGCTTTCATGTCTAGATCTTGTGAGCTCCGTTCATGATCAAGATCATCTATTTGTAATTCTGCATGTTGTGTTTGCAGGGATCCGATGGATATTGAGATGCTATTTCAGATTGATTATTGATTCTATCATGTCTTTGTTATTTGTGATCTTGCATGCTTTCCGTTGTTAGTAGCTATCTTGTCCAAGTAGATGCTAGCAACTCCAAGAGTTAGTATTTATGCCCGATAGTGGGTTCATGCCTCTGGTAATCTGGGGAAGTGACAGAAATCTCTAAGGTACTAGACGTTCTGTTGCTACTAGGGAGAAAACAACAATCATTTGTTCATAGAACAATCGTATTGTTTACATTACACGCAATTCGTAAAGCAATAATCTGTTGCTTGCAACTTAATACTGGAGGGGGTTCGGATGATAACGTGAAGGTGGATTATTAGTCATAGATGCAGTTGGATGGCGGTCTATGTATAATGTTGTAATGCCCAATCAAGTTCCAAAGGAGTCAAGATGATTAGTATATGCATGTATTGCTTTCTCGATGTTTGTCAATTGCCCCGCTGTAATTTGTTCATCCAGCATGTTATCTATCTTAAGGAGAGCCACCTCTAGTGAACTATGGATCCCGGCCCTTTCCTTTACATACAATCTACAAACTGTTTACTGCTTTGTGTTTACTTTCTGCAAACTTTTACTTCCTTCCATTCGATACGTTTAATCCTTCGTTTTCAGCAAAACCGGTGAGATTGACAACCTCATCGCAAGTTGGGGACAAAGTTCTGTGGTTGTGTTGTGCAGGTCTCCACGTTGCTACTAGCACCGGTAGTGCGCCCTGCCAAGGCTCAGCTAGCAACACCTTTGGGGTGTTTCCTTGCTCCTAATGGTTCGATTAAACCTTGGTTTCATAACTAAGGGAAACTTGCTGTTGTGCTCATCATACCTTCCTCTTGGGGTTCCCCAACGAGCTTATTAATACACGAGCCATCACATGTGTCTTCTCCTAAACCACACTGATCCACTAGGGTCAGTAAATGTATTCTTCTCCTAAACCACACTGATCCACCCGACCACACACACTCTAGTGGATTCTGTGATGGAACTTCTGCCACACTGGTGCAACATTCCTTGTGGAAGCTACTTTCCTATGTGTTTTCGGTCTCTGTGACCATGGTTTGACACATGGATCCACTAGAGTCATTGCATGTGTTCTTCTTTTGAACCACAATTATCCACCAGCTAGTTTCATTGATCCACTAGTGTCATTGCGTGTGTTCTTCTCCTAAACCACACTCATCCACATGGCCACACACACTCTAGTGGATTTTGTGGTGCCGCTACTGTCACACTGGTGCAACATGCAATGTGGAAGCTGCTTACCTATGTTTTTTTGGTCTCTGTGACCATGGTTTGACACATGGATCCACTAGTGTCATTGCATGTGTTCTTCTGCTAAACAAAATTGATCCCAGGACCACACACACTCTAGTGGATTCTGTGGTGCAGCTTCTGTCACACTGGTGCAACATGCAATGTGGAAGCTGCTTTCCTATGTGTTTTGGTCTCTGTGACCACGGTTTGACACATTGATCCACTAGAGTCATTGCATGTGTTCTTCTCCTAAACCACATTGATCCACTAGTGTCATTGCATGTGTTCTTCTCCTAAACCACACTGATCCACATGACCACACACACGCTAGTGGATTCTGTGGTGCAGCTTCTATCACACTGGTGCAACATGCAACATGGAAGCTGCTTTCCTATGTGTTTTTGGTCTCTATGACCATGGTTTGACACATAGATCCACTAGAGTCATTGCATGTGTTCTTCTCCTAAACCACACTGATCCACTAGTGTCATTGAATGTGTTCTTCTCCTAAACCACATTGATCTACATGACCACACACACTCTAGTGGATTAAGTGGTGTAGCTTCTGTCACACTGGTGCAATATGCAATGTGGAAGCTGCTTTCCTATGTGTTTTTGGTCTCTATGACCATGGTTTGACACATGGATCCACTAGTCATTGCATGTGTTATTGTACTAAACTACACTAATTCACCTGCTAGTGTTATTGATCCACTAATGTTATTGCATTTGTTCTTCTCCTAAACCACACTTATCCACATGACCACACACACTCTCGTGGATTCTTTGGTGCAGCTTATGTCACACTGGTGCAACATGCAAGTGCGGAAGCTAATTTCCTATGTGTTTTTGGTCTTTGTGACCATGATTTGACACATGGATCCACTAGAGTCATTGCATGTGTTCTTCTCCCAAACGACACTTATCCACATGGCCACACACACACACTCTAGTGGATTCTGTGGTGCAGCTTCTCTCACACTGGTGCAACATGCAATGTGGAAGCTGCTTTCCCATGTGTTTTTGGTCTCTTTGACCATGGTTTGACACATAGATCCACTAGTGTCATTGCATGTGTTCTTCTCCTAAACCACATTTATCCACATGACAACACATACTCTAGTGGATTTTGTGGTGCAGCTTCTGACACACTAGTGCAATATGCAATGTGGAAGCTGCTTTCCTATGTGTTTTTGGTCTTTGTGACCATGATTTGGCACATGGTTACGCTAGAGTCATTGCATGTGTTCTTCTCCTAAACCACACTAATCTACCAACTAGTGTAATTGATGCACTAGTGTCATTGCATGTGTTCTTCTACTAAACCACACTCATCCACATGACCACACACACTTTAGTGGATTCTGTGGTGCAGCTTTTGTCACACTGGTGCAACATGCAATGCAGAAGCTGCTTTCCTATGTGTTTTTGGTCTCTGTGCCCATGGTTGGACACATGGATCCACTAGTCATTGCATGTATTTTTCTCCTAAACTACATTGATCCACTAGTGTCATTGCATGTGTTCTTCTCCTAAACCACACTGATACACATGACCACAAAGACTCCAGTGGATTCTGTTGTGCAGCTTCTATCGCACTGGTGCAACATGCAACGTGGAAGCTGCTTTCCCATGTGTTTTTGGTCTCTGTGACCATGGTTTGACGCATAAATCCACTAGATTCATTACATGTGTTCTTCTCCTTAACCACACTGATCTACTAGTGTCATTGCATGTGTTCTTCTCCAAAACCACATTGATCCATATGACCACACACACTCTAGTGGATTATGTGGTGCAGGTTGTGTCACACTGGTGCAACATACAATGTGGAACTTGATTTCTATGTGTTTATTGTTTCTATGACCATGGTTTGACACATGGATCCACTAGAGTCATTGCATGTGTTCTTCTCCTAAACCACATTGATCCACTAGCTAGTTTTATTGATCCACTAGTGTCATTGCATGTGTTCTTCTCATATACCACATTGATCCACATGACCACACGCACTCTAGTGGATTCTGTGGTGGAGCTTCTATCACACTAGTGCAACATGCAACATGGAAGCTGCTTTCCTATGTGTTTTTGGTCTCTATGACCATGGTTTGACACATAGATCCACTAGAGTCATTGTATGTGTTCTTATCCTAAACCACTAGTGTCATTGCATGTGTTCTTCTCATATAGCATATTCATCCACATGACCACACACACTCTAGTGGATTCTGTGATGGAGCTTGTGTCACACTGGTGAAACATTCAATACGGAAGTTGCCTTCCTATGTGTTTTTGGTCTCTATGACCATGGTTTGACACATGGATCCACTAGAGTCATTGCATGTGTATTCTCCTAAACAACACTGATGCACTAGAGTCAGTAAATGTGTTCTTCTCCTAAACCACATTGATCCACATGACCACACACACTCTAGTGGATTCTGTGATGGAACTTCTGCCACACTGGTGCAATATTTCATGTGGAAGCTGCTTTCCTATGTGTTTTTGGTCTCTCTGACCATGGTTTGACACATGGATCCACTAGAGTCATTGCATGTGTTCTTCTCCTAAACCACATTCATCCACAGGCTAATGTCATTGATCAACTAGTGTCATTGCATGTGTTCTTCTCCTAAACCACACTCATCCACATGACCATACACACTCTAGTGGATTATGTGGTGCAGCATCTGCCACACTGGTGCAACATGCAATGTGGAAGCTGATTTCCTATGTATTTTTGGTCTTCGTTAGCATAGTTTGAGACATGGATCCACTAGAGTCATTGCATGTGTTCTTCTCCTAAACCACACTGATCCACCAGCTAGTTTCATTGATCCACTAGTGTCATTACATGTGTTCTTCTCCTAAACCACATTGATCCACATGACCACACACACTCTAGTGGATTCTGTGGTGCAGCTTCTGTCACACTAGTGCGACATGCAATGTGGAAGGTGTTTTCCTATGTGTTTTTGGTCTCTATGAGCATGGTTTGATACATGGATCCACTAGAGTCATTGCATGTGTCTTCTCCTAAACCACACTGATCCACTAGTATCACTAATTGTGTTCTTCTCCTAAACCGCACTGATCCATATGACCACACACACTCTAGTGGATTCTGTGATGGATCTTCTGCCACACTGGTGCAACATTCCATGTGGAAGCTGCTTTCCTATGTGTTTTTGGTATCTATGACCATGTTTTGACACATGGATCCACTAGAGTCATTGCATGTGTTCTTCTCCTAAACCAAACTCATCCACATGACCACACACACTCTAGTGGATTCTGTGGTGCAGCTTGTGTCACACTGGTGCAACATGCAATATGGAAGCTGCTTCCCTATGTGTTTTTGGTCTCTATGGCCATGGTTTGACACATCGATCCACTAGTGTCATTTCATGTGTTCTTCTTCTCAACCTCATTGAACCACATTACCACACACATTCGAGTGGATTATGTGGTGCAGCTTCTGTCACACGGGTGCAACATGCAATGTGGAAGCTGCTTTCCTATGTGTTTTTGGTCTCTCTGACCATGGTTTGACACATGGATCCACTAGAGTCATTACATGTATTCTTCTCCTAAACAACACTAATCCACTAGAGTCATTGATCTACTATTGTCACTTCATGTGTTTGTTTTCTTAAACCACATTGATCCACACACACAGGCTCTAGTGGATTCAGTGGTGCAGCTTTTCTCACACTGGTGCAACATTCCATGTGGAAGCTGCTTTCCTATGTGTTTTTGATCTCTGTGACCATGGTTTGACAGATGGATCCACTAGAGTCATTGCATGTGTTCTCCTCATAAACCACATTGATCCACTAGTTTTATTTCATGTGTTCTTCTCTAAAACCACATTGATCCACATGACCACACACACTCTAGTGGATTTTGTGGTGCAGCTTCTATCACACTGGTGCAACATGCAATGTGAAAGCAGCTTTCCTATGTGTTTTGGTCTGTGCTACCATGGTTTGACACATGGATCCACTAGAGTCATTGCATGTGTTCTTCTTCTAAGCCACACTGATCCAAGATAGTGTCATTGATTCGTTTGTGTCATTGCATATGTTCTTCTCCTAAATCACACTGATCCAAATGAACACACACACTCTAGTGGATTCTGTGGTCCAGCTTATGTCACACTGGTGCAACATGCAATGAGGAAGCTGCTTTCCTGTGTGGTTTTGGTCTCTATGACCATGGTTTCACACATGGATCCAGTAGAGTCATTGCATGTGTTTTTATCCTAAACCACACTAATCCACTAGTGTCATTTCATGTGTTCTTCTCCTAAACCACACTGATCCACATGACCACACACACTCTAGAGGATGTGGTGCAGCTTCTGTCACACCGGTGCAACATGCAATGTGGAAGCTGCTTTCCTATGTGTTTTTGGTATCCGTGACCATGGTTTGACACATGGATCCACTAGAGTCATTGCATGTGTTCTTCTCCTAAACAACACTGTTCCACCAGCTAGTGCCATTAATCCACTAGTTTCATTGCATGATTTCTTCTCCTAAACCGCACTCATCCACATAACCACACACACTCTAGTGGATTCTGTGGTGCAGTTTCTGTCACACCCGTGCAACATGTAATGTGGAAGCTTCTTCCCTATGTGTTTTTGGTCTCTGTGACCATGGTTTGACACGTGGATCCACTAGTGTCATTGCATGTGTTCTTCTGCTAAACCACATTGATCCACATGACCACACACATTCTAGTGGATTCCGTGGTGCAGCTTCTATCACACTGGTGTAACATGCAATGCGGATACACTAGTGTCATTGCATGTTTTCTTCTCCTAAACCACACTCATCCACATGACCACACACACTCTAGTGGATTCTGTGGTGCGGCTTCTGTCATACTAGTGCAACATGCAATGTGGAAGCTGCTTCCCTATGTGTTTTTGGTCTCTATGACCATGGTTTGACACATGGATCCACTAGTGTCATTGCATGTGTTCTTCTGCTCAACCACATTGATCCACATGACCACACACATTCTAGTGGATTCTGTGGTGCAGCTGTTGTCACACAGGTGCAACATGCAATGTGGAAGCTGCTTTCCTGTGTGTTTTTTGGTCCCTGTGACCATCGGTTGACACATGGATCCACTAGAGTCATTGCATGTGTTCTCCTCCTCCTAAACCACACTGATCCTCCAGTTTTATTGCATGTGTTCTTCTCTGAAACCACATGATCCACATGACCACACACACTCTAGTGGATTTTGTGGTGCAGCTTCAGTCACACTAGTGCAACATGCAATGTGGAAGCTGCTTTCCTATGTGTTTTGGTCTCTGTGACCATGGTTTGACACATGGATACACTAGAGTCAGTGCATGTGTTCTTCTAAGCCACACTAATCCACCAGCTAGTGTCATTGATCCATTAGTGTCAATGCATATGTTCTTCTCCTAAACCACACTCATCCAAATGTCAACACACACTCTAGTGGATTCTGTGGTGCAACTTATGTCACACCGGTGCAACATGCAATGAGGAAGCTGCTTTCCTATGTGTTTTTGGTCTATATGACCATGGTTTCACACATGGATCCACTAGAGTCATTGCATGTGTTTTTCTCCTAAACCACACTGATCCACATGACCACGCAAACTCTAGTGGATGTGGTGCAGCTTCTGTCACACCAGTGCAACATGCAATGTGGAAGCTGTTTTCCTATGTGGTTTTGGTCTCTGTGACCATGGTTTGATAGATGGATCCACTAGAGTCATTGCATGTGTCTTTTCCTAAACCACACTGATCCACTAGTGTCATTAAATGTCTTCTTCTCCTAAACCACACTGATCCACATGACTACACACACCCTAGTGGATTCTGTGAATGAACTTCTGCCACACCAGTGCAACATTCCATGTGGAAGCTGCTTTGCTATGTTTTTCTGGTATTTGTGACCATGCTTTGACACATGGATCCACTAGAGTCATTGCATGTGTTCTTCTCATAAACCACACTAATCCACCAGCTAGTGTCATTGATCCACTAGTGTCATTGCATGTGTTCTTCTCTTAAACCACACTCATCCACATGACCACACACACTCTAGTGCATTATGTGGTGCAGCTTCTGTCACACTGGTGCAACATGAAATGTGGAAGCTGCTTCTCTATGTGTTTTTGGTCTCTATGACCATGGTTTGACACATGGATCCACTAGTGTCATTGCATGTGTTCTTCTGCTCAACCACATTGATCCACCTGACCACACACATTCTAGTGGATTCTGTGGTGCAATTTCTGTCACACAGGTGCAACATGCAATGTGGAATCTGCTTTCGTATGTGTTTTTGGTGTCTCTGACCATGGTTTGACACATAGATCCACTAGAGTCATTGATCTACTAGTGTTACTGCATGCGTTCATTTTCCTAAACCACATTATTCCACAAACACACACACTCTAGTGGATTCTATGGTGCAGCTTTGCACTAGTGCAACATTCCATGTGGTAGTTTCTTTCCTATGTGTTTTTTGGTCTCTATGACCATGGTTCGACACATGGGTCCACTAGAGTCATTGCATGTGTTCTTCTCCTAGAACACACTAATCCACCAGCTAATGATATTGATCCACTAGTGTCATTGCATGTGTTCTTTTTCCTAAACCACATTGATCCACACACATACACAATCTAGTGGATTCTTTGGTGCAGCTTCTCTCACACTGGTGCAACATGCAATGTGGAAGCTGCTTTCCTATGTGTTTTTGGTCTCTGTGACCATCGTTTGACACATGGATCCACTAGTCATTGCATGTGTCTTCTCCTAAACCACACTGATCCACTAGAGTCAGTAAATGTGTTCTTCTCCTAAACCACAGTGATCCACATGACCACACAGACTCTAGTGGATTCTATGGTGGAACTTCTGCCACACTAGTGCAACATTCCATGTGGAAGCTGCTTTCCTATGTGTTTTTGGTCTCTCTGACCATGGTTTGACACATAGATCCACTAGAGTCATTGCATGTGTGCTTCATCTAAACCACATTGATCCACCAACTAGTGTCATTGATCCACTAGTGTCATTTCATGTGTTCTTTTCTTAAACCACACTCATCCACATGGCCACACACAATCTAGTCGATTATGTGGTGTAGCTTCTATCACACTAGTTTTACATGCAATGTGGAAGCTTCTTCCCTATGTGTTTTTGGTCTCTATGACCATGGTTTGACACATGGATCCACTAGTGTCATTGCATGTGTTCTTCTGCTAAACCACATTGATCCACAGGACCACACACACTCTAGTGGATTCTGTGGTGCAGCTTGTGCCATACTAGTGTAACATGAAATGTGGAAGCTCCTTTCCTATGTGTTTTTTGTCTTTGTGACCATGGTTTGACACATGGATCCAGTAGAGTCATTGCATGTGTTCTTCTCCTAAACCACATTGATCCACTAGTGTCATTGCTTGTGTTCTTATCCAAAACCACACTGATCCACATGTCCACACACTCTCTAGTGGATTTTGTGGTGTAGCCTGTATCACACTGGTGCAACATGTAACATGGAAGCTGATTTCCTATGTGTATTTGGTATGTGTGACCATGGTGTGACACATAGATCCACTAGAGTCATTGCATGTGTTCTTCTCATAAACCACACTGATCAACTAGTGTCATTGCATTTGTTCTTCTCCTAAACCACATTGATCCACATGATCATACACACTCTAGTGGATTCTGTGGTGCAGCTTGTGCCATACTGGTGTAACATGAAATGTGGAAGCTCCTTTCTTATGTGTTTTTTGTCTTTGTGACCATGGTTTGACACATGGATCCAGTAGAGTCATTGCATGTGTTCTTCTCCTAAACCACATTGATCCACTAGTGTCATTGCTTGTGTTCTTATCCAAAACCACACTGATCCACATGTCCACACACTCTCTAGTGGATTTTGTGGTGTAGCCTGTATCACACTGGTGCAACATGTAACATGGAAGCTGATTTCCTATGTGTATTTGGTATGTGTGACCATGGTGTGACACATAGATCCACTAGAGTCATTGCATGTGTTCTTCTCATAAACCACACTGATCAACTAGTGTCATTGCATTTGTTCTTCTCCTAAACCACATTGATCCACATGATCATACACACTCTAGTGGATTCTGTGGTGCAGCTTCTGCCACACTTGTGCAACATGCAATGTGGATGCTGATTTCTTATGTGTTTTTGGTCTCCGTGACCATGGTTTGGGACATGGAACCACTAGAGTCATTGCATGTGTTCTTCTCCTAAACCAGACTGATCCACCAGCTAGTTTCATTGATCCACTAGTGTCATTACATGTGTTCTTCTCCTAAACCACATTGATGCACATGACCACAGACACTTTAGTGGATTCTGTGATGCAGCTTCTGTCACACTGGTGCAACATGCAATGTGGAAGCTATTTTCCTATGTGTTTTTGGTCTCTGTGACCATGGTTTGATACATGGATCCACTAGAGTCATTGCATGTGTCTTCTCCTAAACCACACTCTAGTGGATTCTGTGGTGCAGCTTCTCTCACACACATACACACTCTAGTGGATTCCTATGTGTTTTTTGGTCTATGTGACCATGGTTTGACACATGGATCCATTAGAGTCATTGCACGTGTTCTTTTCCTAAACCATACTAATCCACCAACTAACGTCATTGATCCACTTGTATCATTGCGTGTGTTCTTTTTCCTAAACCACATTGATCCACACACATACACAGTCTAGTGGATTCTGTGGTGCAGCTTCTGTCACACTCGTGCAACATACAATGTGGAAGCTTCTTCCCTATGTGTTTTTGGTTTCTGTGACCATGGTTTGACACATGGATCCACTAGCGTAATTGCACGTGTTCTTCTGCTAAACCACATTGATCCACATGACCACACATATTCTAGTGGATTCTGTGGTGCAGCTTCTATCACACTGGTGCAACATGCAATGCGGATCCACTAGTGTTATTCCATGTGTTCTTCTCCTAAGCCACACTCATCGACATGACCACACACACTCTAGTGGATTTTGTGGTGTAGCTTCTATCATACCGGTGCAACATGCAATGTGGAAGCTGCTTCCCTATGTATTTTTGGTCTCTATGACCATGGTTTGACAGATGGATCCACTAGTGTCATTGCATGTGTTCTTCTAATCAACCACATTGATCCACATGACTACAAACATTCTAGTGCATTCTATGGTGCAGCTGCTGTCACACAGATGCAACATACAATGTGGAAGTGTTTTTGGTCTCTCTAGCCATGGTTTGACACATGGATCCACTAGAGTCATTACATGTGTTCTTCTCCTAAACAACACTGATCTACTAGAGTCATTCATATACTAGTGTCACTGCATGTGTTCTTTTTCCTAAACCACATTGATCCACACACACACACTCTCTAGTGGATTATGTGGTGCAACTTCTCCCACACTGGTGCAACATTCCATATGGAAGCTGCTTTCCTATGTGTTTTTTGGTCTCTGTGACCATGGGTTGGCACATGGATCCACTAGAGTCATTGCATGTGTTCTTATCCTAAACCATACTAATCCACCAGCTAATGTCATTGATCCACTAGTGTCATTGCATGTGTTCTTTTTCCTAAACCATATTAATCCAAACATGCACACGCTAGTGGATTCTGTGGTGGAGCTTCTCTCACACTGGTGCAACATTGAATGTGGAAGCTACTTTCCTATGTGGTTTTTGTCTCTGTGACCATTGTTTGACACATGGATCCACTAGAGTCATTGCATGTGTTCTCCTCCTCCTAAAACACACTGCTCCACTAGTTTTATTGCATGTGTTCTTCTCTGAAACCACATGATCCACATGACCACAAACACTCTAGTGGATTTTGTGGTGCAGCTTCTATCACACTGGTCCAACATGCAATGTGGAAGCTGCTTTCCTATGTGTTTTGGTCTCTGTGACCATGGTTTGACACATGGATCCACTAGAGTCATTGCATGTGTTCTTCTTCTAAGCCACACTAAGCCACCAACTAGTGTCATGCAGATGTTCTTCTCCTAAACCACACTGATCCAAATGTCAACACACACTCTAGTGGATTTTGTGGTGCAGCTTATGTCACACCGGTCCAACATGCAATGAGAAAGCTACTTTCCTATGTGTTTTGGTCTCTGTGACCATGGTTTCACACATGAATCCACTAGAGTCAATGCATGTGTTTTTCTCCTAAACCACACTAATCCACTAGTGTCATTGCATGTGTTATTCTCCTAAACCACACAGATCCACATGACGACACACACTCTAGTGGATGTGGTGCAGCTTCTGTCACACCGGTGCAACAGGCAACGTGGAAGCTGCTTTCCTATGTGTTTTTGGTATCTGTGACCATGGATTGACACATGGATCCACTAGAATTATTGCATGCGTTCTTCTCCTAAACCACACTGTTCCACCAGCTAGTGTCATTGATCCACTAGTGTTATTGCATGTGTTCTTCTCCTAAACTGCACTCATCCACATAACCACACACACTCTAGTGGATTATGTGGTGCAGCTTTTGTCACACTCGTGCAACATGCAATGTGGAACCTGCTTCCGTATGTGTTTTTGGTCTCTATGTTCGTCATTTCACACATGGATCCACTAGTGTCATTGCATGTGTTCTTCTGCTAAACCACATTGATCCACATGACCAAACACATTCTAGTGGATTCTATGGTGCAGCTTCTGTGACACTGGTGTAACATGCAATGTGGAAGCTGATTTCCTATGTGTTTTTGGTCTCTCTAACCATGGTTCTACACATGGATCCACTATAGTCATTATATGTGTTCTTCTCCTAAACAACACTGATCCGATAGAGTCATTGATCCACTAGTGTCACTCATGTGTTCTGTTTCCTAAACCACATTGATCCACACACACACACTCTAGTGGATTCTATGGTGCAACTTCTCTCACACTAGTGCAACATTCCAGGTGGAAGTTGCTTTCCTAATTGTTTTTTGGTCTCTATGACCATGGTTTGACACATGGATCCACTAGAGTCATTACATGTGTTCTTCTCCTAAACAACACTGCTCCACTAGAGTCATTGATCTACTAGTGTCATTGCATGTGTTCTTTTTCCTATACCACATTGATCCACACACACACACTCTAGTGGATTCTGTGGTGCAGCTTCTCTCACACTAGTGCAACATTCCATGTGGAAGATGCTTTCCTATGTGTTTTTTGGTCTCTGTGACCATGGTTTGGCACATGGACCCACTAGAGTCATTGCATGTGTTCTTCTCCTAAACCACGGTAATCCACCAGCTAATGTCAATATCCACTAGTGTCATTGCATGTGTTCTTTTTCCTAAACTACATTGATCCACACACATACACACTCTAGTGGATTCTGTGGTGTAGCTTCTCTCACACTGGTGCAACATGCAATGTGGAAGTTGCTTTCCTATGTGTTTTTTGTCCCTGTGACCATGGTTTGACACATGGATCCACTAGAGCCATTGGATGTGTTTTTTTCCTAAACCACACAGATCCACTAGTGTCATTGCATGTGTTCTTGTCCTAAACCATACTGATCCACATGACCACACACACTCTAGTGGATTCTGTGATGCAGCTTCTGTCAAAGTAGTGCAACATGCAACGTGGAAGCTACTTTCCTATGTGTTTTTGGTCTCTATGACCATGGTTTGACACATGGATCCACTAGAGTCATTGCATGTGTTCCTCTACTAAACCACACTAATCCACCTGCTAGTGTCATTGATCCACTAGTGTCATTACATGTGTTCTTCTCGTAAACCACAATAATCCACATTACCACACACATTCTAGTGGATTCTGTGGTGCAACTTATGTCACACTGGTGCAACATGCAATGTGGAAGCTGCTTTCCTATGTGTTTTTGGTCCTTGTGACCATGGTTTGACACATGGATCCACTAGAGTCATTGCATGTGTTCTTCTCCAAAACCACACTAATCCACTAGTGTCATTGCATGTGTTCTTCTCCTAAACCACACTGATCCATATTACCACACACACACACACTCTCTAGTGGATTCTGTGGTGCACCTTCTGTCGCACTGGTGCCACATACAATGTGGAGGCTGCTTTCCTATGTGTTTTTGGTTTCTATGATGATGGTTTGACACATGGATCCACTAGAGTCATTGCATGCGTTTTCTCCTAAATCACATGATCCACTAGTGTCATTGAATGTGTTCTTCTCCTAAACCACATGGCCACACACACTCTAGTGGATTCTTTGGTGCAGCTTCTATCACACTGGTGCAACATGCAATGTGGAAGCTGTTTCTCTATGTGTTTTTGGTCTCTATGACCATGGGTTGACACATGGATCCACTAGTGTCATTGCATGTGTTCTTCTGCTCAACCACATTGATCCACATGACCACACACATTCTAGTGGATTCTGTGGTGCATCTTATGTTACACAGGTGCAACATGCAATGTGGAAGCTGCTTTCCTATGTATTTTTGCTCTCTCTGACCATGGTTTGACACATGGATCCACTACAGTCATTACATGTATTCTTCTGCTAAACAACACTGATCCACTAGAGTCATTGATCTACTAGTGTCACTGCATGTGTTCCTTTTCCTATACCACATTGATCCACACACACACTAGTGCATTCTGTGGTGTAGCTTCTCTCACATTGGTGCAACATTCCATTTGGAAGGTGCTTTCCTATGTGTTTTTTGGTCTCTGTGACCATGGTTTGACACATGGATCCACTAGAGTCATTGCATGTGTTCTTCTCCTAACCCGCACTAATCCACCAGCTAATGTCATTGATCCACTAGTGTTATTGCATGTGTTCTTTTTCCTAAACCACATTGATCCACACACATACACACTCTAGTGGATTATGTGGTGCAGCTTCTCTCACATTGGTGCAACATGCAATGTGGAAGCTACTTTCCTATGTGTTTTTGGTCTCTGTGACCATCGTTTCACACATGGATCCACTAGAGTCATTGCATGTGTTCTCCTCCTAAACCACACCGATCCACTAGTTTTTTCTCATGTGTTCTTCTCCTAAACCACATTGATACACATGACCACACACACTCTAGTGGATTTTGTGGTGAAGCTTCTATCACACTGGTGCAACATGCAATATGGAAGCTGCTTTCCTATGTGTTTTGGTCTGTGTTACCATGGTTTGACACATCGATCCACTAGTGTCGTTGCATGTGTTCTTCTGCTCAATCACATTGATCCACATGACCTCACACATTCTAGTGGATTCTGTGGTGCAGCTTCAGTCACACAGGTGCAAGATACAATGTGGAAGTTGATTTCCTATGTGTTTTTGGCCTCTCTGACCATGTATTGACACATGGATCCACTAGAGTCATTACATGTGTCCTTCTTCTAAACAACACTGATCCACTAGAGTCATTGATCTACTAGTATCACTGCTTGTGTTCTTTTTCCTAAACCACATTGATCCACACACACACACACTCTAGTGGATTCTATGGTGTAGCTTCTCTCACACTGGTGCAACATTCCATGTGGAAGCTGCTTTCCTATGTGGTTTCTGGTCTCTGTGACCATGGTTTGGCACATGGATCCACTAGAGTCATTGCATGTGTCCTTCTCCTAAACCACACTAATTCACCAGCTAATGTCATTGATCCACTAGTGTCATTGCATGTGTTCTTTTTCCTAAACCATATTGATCCACACACACATACACACTCTAGTGGATTCTGTCGTGCAGCTTCTCTCACACTAGTGCAACATGCAATGTGGAAGCTGCTTTCCTATGTGATTTTGGTATCTATGACCATGGTTTGGCACATGGATCCACTAGAGTCATTACATGTGTTCTTCTCCTAAACAACAATGATCCACTAGAGTGATTGATCCACTAGTGTCACTACATGTGTTCTTTTTCCTAAATCACATTATTCCACACGCACACTGCAGTGACCTAGCATACCACTTCATGATGTAGTACACTATAGTCGTTGACATAACACCAATGAAACACCGTTCACTAGTATTACATCCCTCAGAGTGGTACAACAGAAACACAGCAGGTCCAAGACATGACTATAGATTACAACTCGACTCTTTACAAAAGATCCAGAGAACACTCTAGGTTAAAGAGAGAGAAAGAACTTACAAGGAAAAACCAGAAATAATAACTCCGAACTATCTGGATAAAAGGACTAATCACTAAACTATCTAGCTTGCAATTGCTACTAATGCAATGCTCTACAGAAGTAGGTTTTATGGCTAGAGTATCTATTCCCATCTAAACAGAGACTTTGTCTTCACTTTAGCTAATGTATATTTTGACTTCATAGCCTCTATTGAAGAAATTGAGCTGTCGATGATGGTTTCTTGAGCAGAAATTGATGTTGATGTTGTCTTCAATGGCTTAGAACCTATCAAGGGTTAAGAAGGTACGGTTGAGTATGAGCGTACTCAGCAAGTTCACTAAAAAGGAGTGTATGATGCACTATTTCTACAGCCACAGACCATAGGTCGTAGGCAATGCAGGTTTTCATAAACATTTCTTCAAAGGCTGCTTTTATTCTAAAAACTATGTCCGACAGCCTTCACAGGTTGACCAGAACCTTTGTGGGGTTCCTTTCCTGCCGTGTTCATAGCTCCTTCCCGGAACAGGGAGTAACATGTCACAATTCTTACACTTTGCAGAGGTGCGTCACTTTTTCCACAAGAGACCTTAAGCTTTGTTGCACATCCGGGAGTATGTCCCCGTTCAAACTTCCATGGTTTGAGGCCCAACTTAAGATCCAAGCCAATCGCTGCCCTTCTTCGCGACCCAGCATTAAGACACGATCCCCTGAGACAACTACCATGGTTACTCTTTGGGTAGCCTCTCGGAGACTCCGTACGCAGCTCTGTCTGGTGGTTACCATCAGCTATGGTGAACTCAGACCCAAACAGAGATGCACAGATAATCTAGACACCTAGCTCACGGGGAACTAAGGGGTCCCACCCATGTGATAGATTCTCTAGAACTCCACGAGAAATCAACAGCCTCACGATAAGGTCATCCGGCCATGCGAAAGGAAGAAGATCCAGCTGACTTCTCGATCTCATTCCAAATCTCATGGTTGACGCGTAATATACATCGCTAGAATCACTGGCGACATTGGTTGTTACGTCCTAGATATTATGTTCCTTTACCACTGGAACTGTATTAGTAGATTATTACCATCTGGTAAATAAACCATAATCATATTATTATGAAAATAGTGTTTTTTGACCTTTTTGGAATGCAGGTGATGATAACATTTGAGTTACAAGCATTTGATAGAAAATAATCAAACGACATGAGCAAGTTGTGAACTTGCCTTTTGTGATTGCAAGATTATGCACTGACGGTCTTCGACATAATAGAAGATCCAAAATCTAGAAATAGCATCATTGGTCCGATAAGGACTAATGTTTAAAAAGCAAGATGCAACGATGCATAAGTAATGTAATGCAGTTTGATAAATGCGAAACCCCGGACTAATCGTATATAATCTAGGGTTTAGAAACTGGAAATGGTTCTTTAGAATGTGTTTCACTTTTATATCAGGTTCACACTTGTGCTTCTTATTAAGGCTTGTGAGAGTGTGTGAAATAATAAGTAAATATCGCAAGTAGCATGCAATATCAAAACACTCAAATGAATCATGGTATCTAAAATATTTCCTAAGCAAGATTATTAGTCAATTAAAGTCTTTATAGAAGTGTTCAAGGATCACTTTTAATGCTCTTGAAAGAATAACTTTTGAAGAAAACATTACTTTACAAAGTAAAAAGTGTTCAAACTTAAGGCTTAACACTTTAAGCTTTTCTTATTAGCTAAGATTATTAAAAGAGAAAAAATCACAACAAAGTACTAGAGATTTACATGTTTTGGATGAGGTATTAAATTATATGTGGTTCACTTCTTAATGTTTTATAAAGATGGAATAAAGTATTATTGCTTTTATAGAAGTAGTGTTTTCTTAAATCTATAATCATGGGAATGGCAACATGTTAAATACTTAAGATCCTTGTTTAGCTTTTAAAGTGGATTCCCAACTTGTAAAATAATTAATACACAAATCTTGATGATTTTATAATTGATAAAATATTTTTCGAGAGTAAGGCTTACTTAATTTTAAATGGTAGTTTTAGTAAGTACAACTTAAAATGGTTAGACCTGTTTTAACTTCATCTAAACCTAACTTGTACTTGTTATTACACTTTTAGACTTTAAACAAATAATGCTAAAGTTAATAGTAAGTATTTATATATTTTTAATGAATTAAAATAAAAGAAAAGAGTTAAAATAAGAGTTATTAGACATTTACCTTTTATTTTACTTCAAAAGTGAGAGTTTACATTTTTGATGTGTAGAATTTATTTTTGTGATTATTTTGGTATATTATAAGTCTTTTTGTGATTTTTAAATAATAAGATATGATTTTTACAAATTTTATCACTTTATAAATACTAAATAAATAATAAATATTAGTTAAGTGATATAATATTTTAAGTTTATAGTTTGATATTTTAGTTCTTATTTTTCCAAGAATTTTAGTATATTATTTATATTTTTCTTATTTACCAATATTAAAATATGAATTTTTAAAGTATTATAACTTATAAAATCTTTATTAAATAAAAACTATTTAAATAGTTAACATATTAATGTTGGATAATAAGGTTAAATTATAGATTTTATTTTTCTATAAATTTTCATATATTAAACATATTTTTCTGAATTATAAAATAAAAGATATTAAATTTATAAGATTTAATCATTTATTAAATTTCTAGAAATTATATTTATATCTAAACTTATTTGTTTTATCTATTTATTAAATAGAGAATACTTCTTACACCTGGATCCAAACTGACCCTAGCCATTGACCAGTGGGGTCAGGGCCACGTCGGCAGGACACGCATGTAGAAGACCATTCAAACCGGCTGACTGGGCGAGCGGTGACGCGAGCGTGACGTCAGCCTGACGTCACCTCACTGGCCACCACCAGATGGTCACCGGCGACGGCGGATGCGAGCGTGCGTGCGGCTACGGAGGGTGGCGTTGGAACGAGGAGACCGAGGCGAACCTAATAGAGGTGGCGCCGCCCGGAAAGGGTCACTGGGAAGCGGTCACCGACGGCGAACAGCGGCGAAAGTGTTGGGTGCTCGTGGCGGGAATGACCGAGAAGGAACGAGAGATAAAGGAGAGGTGCATGAGCACCGGTAGCTCACCGGGAAACTGAAGGACGTGATGACGAGGTAGGAGGAGATCAGAGACGACGACACGAACAACGGCGGACCTCTTCAGAGATGATGAAGAAGATGGCATGGGGCTCGATTCCGTGAACCCCGGTTCGATTCCTTCAGCGAGCCGAGGTAGATCATGGCGGAGCTCCTGGGCTACTCTTCTGGTCACGGGGCGGCTCGGAACAACGGCGATTTGGGGTGGCCGAGAGCTAGGGTTTTGGCCATGTGGGAGATGGAAACAAAGAGAGCTTCAGAGAGGGAGGGAAGTGAGGATGAGGACAAACGGGAGACGTCTCGGTGTCGATATTATCCTCGTCCAGGATGGCGGCGAGCATCTAGGCGGTTGGTTCCTGCTGACGCCAGTGATTCGCATCCAGTGGCAGCGCGATCCTCCAGCGAGTTGCTTGTGTGCGTCGCGGTGATGACGACGGCAATTTTCCAGAAAATCCCCTATCGTTTCTAGGAACTAACCCACAGTCCATCCTTTGTCCCACCTGTTAGTGAGAGCGAGAGGGATGTCGGGTTGCTGTTAATGGGCTGTGGCTATTGGGCCGGTGTGGGCGGTAGATAGACAAAGAGAAACTCGGGGCCGGCCTGCTGCTCGGACCAGGTTCTTTTTTTATTTTTTTTTCCTTTTTCTATTTTCTATTTTGTTTTCATATTTATATTTTCACATTTGCTTTGTATTCTTTCCCATAGAAATTTATTCGCTAATTAGTTATAGCAATACGAAAATATATTTATTATAATTTTGTGAACTTTTATTATATAATGTTATAGTTTCTTTATTTTCTTTATATAGGTCCTTTTCCTTTTAATAATTTGTAAGGACATTTGTTATGAATTTAATTTGCACAATAAACCATAACTTATAAAAGGATTTATTACTACTCATTCATAAAACTTGATTTTTATTAACTTATAGTTTTAAGGAAACTTTTATATGGTGATCCTTCATTATTATATGATACATAAAGTTCCGAGGAATTAATATGGTTAATATTATTCCCAAGAACTTAGGTGATATCAAAGTGTATATTTTGTTATAACTTGCATAGAAGTTAGGGTTTAAAAACTATAAATGTGTACCATGGATAATAACTCATCTTAGAGTGAGATATTGAGATTTCTTCCTAAGGTGATCTTGCTAGTTTATAAAACTTGGTTTCTATTAAGATTTATGATAATAAAGCAAACAAGGCTTTCATCCATAACACTCATCTAGTTCTCTAATTATCTCTTGGACATTTCATTTGACTAAGGGATACTATCCATTTGCTGCCTAAAAATAGGAATTGTTTTAACTACCCTCTTTATTCTAAGCTTTTAAACAAAGAGGTAGACATGGGTCTTGTCCTAATTTGATGATATTGATTAAGGCTTCTAAAGAATCCTTACCTCAATACCTCACTAAGGTTAACTTTAGATAAGGAATTCCTTTCCTAAATATACTCTATAAATCTCCCTTCTTTTTAATCACAAAGACCACATCTTCCTGAATAAGTCAATCATCTGACTCCACCATATTCATCACCATATGATGACATGGTCATGCCACTTCAAAATTACTCCTCCATTCTTCTCCTAGTATATATATAACTTCCATTTATTAACTTCCTTAAACTCATCTTGCAACTATATCCAAGGCTTACAAGATTATAGTTCTCTCTATATCACATATGATAACAATCCTCTAGAATAGGTATGGTACTACTCTCCATAATACAAGTTGTTCTTGTATTAACTTGGTTAAACTATTATACTTCCATCTACTCCTACAACTTATGTTATATACTTCCTTATACTCTAGCTTGACTTCTTCTAATCAAGCTAGATGATTCATCTTACTAGGGCTTTACCTAATTTGGTATACTCCCAACTCTTCTTCAACACCTAGTCATCTATTCTCAAGTGACTTGAGAATAATGACCACCAACCCTTGATCAAACAAATCTTAGGCTTTTAATTGTTTGATCAAGATCTATATTCAACTAAGTAGTAGGCTTATACTAGTCTCTCAATAGGCTTATCTTGTTAAGCAAGCTTACTCTAAATTTACACCCACTTGGCTTAACAAGATTATTATTGGATACCCTAATACTACTAGCTTCCTCATAGCTTCATGATCACTAACTTAACTCTTGGTTTTAGGTACTGCTTCTAGTTAACTCATGAGTGAGTTAACTCCTCCAACACCAAATGGTTTGATCACCACTAAGGATCTCATTCCATTGATGATGGTACACTCTACCATAGCTAGTTCCTCCTTCTTATTAATTTACTTGAGGTTCTTGGAAGGTCAATATAATAGGTCAACGCTAAAGGTTAACAAGTGCTAGGTCAAGAATTGATCACACAGTAGTGATGATCCATTGACACTAGGACTTGGTTAAATAGGAATGCCACCTCTTAATATCATATTAAGGGGATGTGTTGAATGGTCTTGGCTTGACTTCCTTTACTACTCTATTTGTAATAAGAGTTAGTGTTTAGAAACTACCATGAATCTCATAGTAGGAATAACTATGGCAAGCAAGTATATCAAGGTTTAGTTATAGAGTTTTCTTTACTTAAGTTACATACTTAACTTGGTATTCAGGGTTTGTTATTGGTAATACCTTGATATCATCTTTAGAATATTAAGTATTCATCCTTGAGTAGTGGTATGGAATACCATGAAATGATCTCTAGAAGATCAAGTACTCCTTATTAAGTAGTGTGTTGTGACTTAATTTAATTACATTTGATCTACCCTTAGATCAAATTATATTACCCAAAGATAATGTTTTAGCAAAGGTCATATTGAAACTTATCACAGTGAACTTGATGATATACTTCAGTTCCACCAAGTTAAGAGAAGCTTCAATCACTTTGACAAGTTTTATTTAAAAGCGCGAAAATTATACGGATTTTCTATGCGTGAATGCAATGCACACACCTTATCTCAGCTTATTTCTAAGCTCTAATGCACACACACTCTAGTGGATTTTGTGGTCTAGCTTCTCTCACACTGGTGCAACATGCAATGTGGAAGCTGCTTTCCTATGTGTTTTTGGTATCTGTGACCATGGTTTGACACATGGATCCACTAGAGTCATTGCATGTGTTCTTCTCCTAAACCAAACTGTTCCACCAGCTAGTGTCATTGATCCACTAGTGGCATTGCATGTGTTCTTCTCCTAAACCGCAGTCATCTACACAACCACACACACTCTAGTGGATTATGTGGTGTAGCTTCTGTCACACTCGTGCAACATGCAATGTGGAAGCTGCTTCCCTATGTGTTTTTGGTCTGTGTGACCATGGTTTGACACATGGATCCACTAGTGTCATTGCATGTGTTCTTCTACTAAACCACATTGATCCACATGACCACACATATTCTAGTGGATTCTGTGGTGCAGCTTCTATCACACTGGTGTAACATGCAATATGGAAGCCGCTTTCCTATGTATTTTTGGTCTCTCTAACCATGGTTTGACACATGGATCCACTAGAGTCATTACATGTGTTCTTCTCCTAAACAACACTGATCCACTAGAGTCATTGATCTAATAGTGTCACTGCATGTGTTCTTTTTCCTATACCACATTGATCTAGACACACACACTCTAGTGGATTCTGTGGTGCAGCTTCTCTCACATTGGTGCAACATTCCATGTGGAAGTTACTTTCCTATGTGTTTTTTGGTCTCTGTGACCATGGTTTGACACATGGATCCACTAGAGTCATTGCATGTGTTCTTCTCCTAAACCACACTAATCCACCAGCTAATGTCATTGATCCACTAGTTTCATTGCATGTGTTCTTTTTCCTAAACCAAATTGATCCACACACACACATACACACTCTAGTGGATTCTATGGTGCATCTTCTATCACACTAGTGCAACATGCAATGTGGAAGCTACTTTCCTATGTGTTTTTGGTCTCTGTGACCAAAAATGGACACATGGATCCACTAGAGTCATTGCATCTGTTCGCCTCCTAAACCACACCGATCCACTAGTTTTATTGCATGTGTTCTTCTCTGAAACCACATTGATACACATCACCACACACACTCTAGTGGATTTTGTGGTGCAGCTTCTGTCACACTTGTGCAACATGCAATGTGGAAGCTGCTTTCCTTTGTGTTTTGGTGTGTGTGACCATGGTTTGACACATGGATCCACTAGAGTCATTGCATGTGTTCTTCTTCTAAGCCACACTGATCCACCAGCTAGTGCCATTGATCCATTAGTGTCATTGGATATGTTCTTCTCCTAAACCACACTGATTCAAATGTCCACACACACTCTAGTGGATTTTGTGGTGTCGCTTATGGCACACCCGGTGCAACATGCAATGAGGAAGTTTACTATGTGTTTCTGCTCTCTATGACCATGGTTTCACACATGGATCCACTAGAGTCATTGCATGTGTTTTTCTCCTAAACCACACCGATACACTAGTGTCATTGGATGTGTTCTTCTCCTAAACTACACTGGTCCACATGACCACACACACTCTAGTGGATTTGGTGAAGCTTCAGTCACACCGGTGCAACATGCAATGTGGAAGCTGCTTTCCTATGTGTTTTTGTATATGTGACCATGGTTTGACACATGGATCCCCTAGAGAGTCATTGCATGTGTTCTTCTCCTAAACCACACTGTTCCACCAACTAGTGCCATTGATCCACTAGTGTCATTGCATGTGTTCTTCTCCTAAACCGTAGTCATCTACATAACCACACACACTCTAGTGGATTCTGTGGTGCAGCTTCTATCACACTCGTGCAACATGCAATGTGGAAGCTGCTTCCGTATGTGTTTTTGGTCTGTGTGACCATGGTTTGACACATGGATCCACTAGTGTCATTGCATGTGTTCTTCTGCTAAACCACATTGATCCACATGACCACACACATTCTAGTGGATTCTGTGGTGCAGCTTCTATCACACTAGTGTAACATGCAATGTGGAAGCCGCTTTCCTATGTGTTTTTGGTCTCTCTGACCATGGTTTGACACATGGATCCACTAGAGTCATTACATGTGTTCTTCTCCTAAACAACACTGATCCACTAGAGTCATTGATCTAATAGTGTCACTACATGTGTTCTTTTTTCCTATACCACATTGATCCAGACACACACACTCTAGTGGATTCTGTGGTGCAGCTTCTCTCACATTCGTGCAACATTCTATGTGGAAGCTGCTTTCCTATGTGTTTTTTGGTCTCTGTGACCATGGTTTGACACATGGATCCACTAGAGTCATTGCATGTGTTCTTCTCCTAAACCACACTAATCCACCAGCTAATGTCATTGATCCACTAGTTTCATTGCATGTGTTCTTTTTCCTACACCAAATTGATCCACACACACACACATACACACTCTAGTGGATTCTATGGTGCAGCTTCTATCACACTAGTGCAACATGCAATGTGGAAGCTACTTTCCTATGTGTTTTTGGTCTCTGTGACCAAAAATGGACACATGGATCCACTAGAGTCATTGCATCTGTTCTCCTCCTAAACCACACCAATCCACTAGTTTTATTGCATGTGTTCCTCTCTGAAACCACATTGATACACATCACCACACACACTCTAGTGGATTTTGTGGTGCAGCTTCTGTCACACTTGTGCAACATGCAATGTAGAAGCTGCTTTCCTATGTGTTTTGGTGTGTGTGACCATGGTTTGACACATGGATCCACTAGAGTCATTGCATGTGTTCTTCTTCTAAGCCACACTGATCCACCAGCTAGTGTCATTGATCCATTAGTGTCATTGGATATGTTCTTCTCCTAAACCACACCGATTCAAATGTCCACACACACTCTAGTGGATTCTGTGGTGTAGCTTATGGCACAACCGGTGCAACATGCAATGAGGAAGTTTCCTGTGTGTTTTGCTCTCTGTGACCATGGTTTCACACATGGATCCACTAGAGTCATTGCATGTGTTTTTCTCCTAAACCACACCGATACACTAGTGTCATTGGATGTGTTCTTCTCCTAAACCACACTGGTCCACATGACCACACACACTCTAGTGGATTTGGTGAAGCTTCAGTCACACCAGTGCAACATGCAATGCGGAAGCTGCTTTCCTATGTGTTTTTGTATATGTGACCATGGTTTGACACATGGATCCGCTAGAGAGTCATTGCACGTGTTCTTCTCCTAAACCACACTGTTCCACCAGCTTGTGCCATTGATCCACTAGTGGCATTGCATGTGTTCTTCTCCTAAACCGCAGTCATCTACACAACCACACACACTCTAGTGGATTCTGTGGTGCAGCTTTTGTCACACTCGTGCAACATGCAATGTGGAAGCTGCTTCCCTATGTGTTTTTGGTCTGTGTGACCATGGTTTGACACATGGATCCACTAGTGTCATTGCATGTGTTCTTCTACGAAACCAGATTGATCCACATGACCACACACATTCTTGTGGATTCTGTGGTGCAGCTTCTATCACACTGGTATAACATGCAATGTGGAAGCCGATTTCCGATGTGTTTTTGGTCTCTCTGACCATGGTTTGACACATGGATCCACTAGCATCATTACTTGTGTTCTTCTCCTAAACAACACTGATCCACTAGAGTCATTGATCTAATAGTGTCACTGCATGTGTTCTTTTTCCTATACCACATTGATCCACACACACACACTCTAGTGGATTCTGTGGTGCAGCTTCTCTCACATTGGTGCAACATTCCATGTGGAAGGTGCTTTCCTATGTGTTTTTTGGTCTCTGTGACCATGGTTTGACACATAGATCCACTAGAGTCATTGCATGTGTTCTTCTCCTAAACCACACTAATCCACCAGCTAATGTCATTGATCCACTAGTTTCATTGCATGTGTTCTTTTTCCTAAACCAAATTGATCCACACACACATACACACTCTAGTGGATTCTGTGGTGCAGCTTCTCTCACACTAGTGCAACATGCAATGTGAAAGCTGCTTTCCTATGTGTTTTTTGTCTCTGTGACCAACAATGGACACATGGATCCACTAGAGTCATTGCATCTGTTCGTCTCCTAAACCACACCGATCCACTAGTTTTATTGCATGTGTTCTTCTCTGAAACCACATTGATACACATCACCACACACACTCTAGTGGATTTTGTGGTGCAACTTCTGTCACACTTGTGCAACATGCAATGTGGAAGCTGCTTTCCTATGTGTTCTGGTGTGTGTGAGCATGGTTTGACACATGGATCCACTAGAGTCATTGCATGTGTTCTTCTTCTAAGCCACACTGATCCACCAGCTAGTGTCATTGATCCATTAGTGTCATTGGATATGTTCTTCTGCTAAACCACACTGATTCAAATATCCACACACACTCTAGTGGATTCTGTGGTGTAGCTTATGGCACACCCGGTGCAACATGCAATGAGGAAGTTTTCTATGTGTTTTTGCTCTCTGTGACCATGGTTTCACACATGGATCCACTAGAGTCATTGCATGTGTTTTTCTCCTAAACCACATCGATACACTAGTGTCATTGGATGTGTTGTTCTCGTAAACCACACTGGTCCACATGACCACACACACTCTAGTGGACTTGGTGAAGCTTCATTCACACCGGTGCAACATGCAATGTGGAAGCTGCTTTCCTATGTGTTTTTGTATATGTGACCATGGTTTGACACATGGATCTGCTAGAGAGTCATTGCATGTGTTCTTCTCCTAAACCACACTGTTCCCCTAGCTAGTGCCATTGATCCACTAGTGTCATTGCATGTGTTCTTCTCCTAAACCGCAGTCATCTACACAACCACACACACTCTAGTGGATTCTATGGTGCAACTTCTGTCACACTCGTGCAACATGCAACGTGGAAGCTACTTCCCTATGTGTTTTTGGTCTGTGTGACCATGGTTTGACACATGGATCCACTAGTGTCATTGCATGTGTTCTTCTGCTAAACCTGTCAACACCCGGATTTTTAATCCCAGATGCCCGTTATGCCATACCTCGCAATCCCATGATTACCATTTTTGCGAGACATAACGGATTGGATATCATAGTACATCATCCATTACAAACCATACATAAGGTCAAATAAGGATCTCATGATCCAGTCTGAATACAATAAACAGCGGAAATAAAAGATAAGCGTAGCGGTGGGGTCCATCTTTAGGGGCACAGGCAATGCTGACGAAGGCAGATAGTCCTAGTTTATCATAGCCGTCCTTTTGGCCATTATCTTGATAGTCTCCTTCATAGTCTGGCCACGAGAATAGCCATGGACAAAAGCCATGAGTATTCTTTAAGTACTCGCAAACTACCACTAACAAGTAATATAGTTCTAAGTCAAGTGCTAAACTCTATGTTTAACTATAAGGTGAGTTCTGAAGCAAAGAAAGATAAAATAAAGTTCTAGAATCGCTTAAGTTGGGAAGCTAGTATCATAAACACAACCCTGTTGTGGTCAAGTCAATATTCATCATTCACTTCAAGTTATTTGGAAAACATCTGACAACGAAACAGTATGGCCATTCCAACTGTCCTTAACCGCGGACGCGGCTATTCGAATAGTTTGACACTCTGCAGAGGTGGTACAGTTTCACCACAAGATTCGATACATCTGTCAGGGATAACCCTGAATCATCATACTTAGTATGCAGATAATCAAACATAACCTTTCCTTTACACACCCTAGTATAAGCACCTCTCCTATGAGCATGGCCTCCCAACCATGACCATCAGTCATCTTGGGCACTACATAGGTGGACATCATGAGAGGTAGCCTCAGCTCAAACCTCTCCCACGAGGGAACTAATACTAATGCATATAAATTTCCAGCTAAGCCTTACCCAATTCAGGTAGTGTGGTTGTACGGTAAATTTGGAATGATATCGCATCCGAATCCAACCATCAGTTTTATAAAAGGGTTAAGGCTCATGCCTCAACATTTTCATCATCAGAAACAATTTGTGTTTCTCAACACATGTCAAAACATCTCAATAGAATGACTCATCATTCCAAGGTTTTCACAATTCATTTTCACCAATTGTTCCCATCTAAAGTGACTCAAGTTTTGATCTACTCTAAACTACTAAGTTAAGAGTGTTCACTAAGGTGGAAGGATGATGGGTTCAATCTCATGCCCTAGAATGACATCTAAAGCTTAGCTAAATAGGTCAAGTTTTATACTTTTTATGCTACCTTCAAAACAAGTAAGGGACTTTGTGTAAACTAAAGAAATTAAAGCTAGTAAGGTAATACTTGGGGTAGTAATAGTCAAGGTGGTGTGACCAAAGCATGCCTAAGGCATCTTTGCTCATTCATCTCTCTTCATTCTAGCTTGCTAACAATAGCTTGCACTTTTAATGGTGGCTTGCAAGTACAACTTGCAAGGGTTAACTTGGATAATGCTAGCTTGCCTTAGTTGGTGCAGTGGTTGAAGTTTTCTTCTTCTTCTTGGTAGCACTCCTCCTCCTCGTAAGCTTGGTCGGTACTATCTTCTATAAATACATACGGAGTACACAATCACCAAACAATACTTACTAATCTAATTAGCATTCTAAGACACACATTTGATGATCTATTATCATCACAAGCATCACAAGTTTAATTCACTAGTTTCTTCCTTTATTTTAGAAAAGTAATTTCTACTCATTGAAAAATTAACTAAGATTTAATATTCACCACTTAAAATATGGGATCATGTGGACACATGTCATCACCACATATGCTAACATGTGGGAATGAGATTTAAAGGTTGGATCATAATTACTTTGGTTTAAGTTCCTTATTTAATGATTTAAAGTGACTAGAAATGCCTATATAGCATTATTTTGGTACTAGTCCAAAGTCACTGCATGTAAACCTTAATATTATTACATATTTAGATAGATTTTTGAGAGTTGGAATCAACTCAAAACCTATCTTAGTTGATTTTATAAAAATGTTGCCATATGCAAAAGCTTCTGTTTTGTTATTTTTACTAGGAGAGATCTATAATTCTAATTGAATTAAATCTAACGGACTTGGATAGATCATTTCAATACCTTTCAGGAAAAATTGGTTTCATGCAATTTGGATTTGTCAAACTCCCAGAATTGATTTTTAAACTAATGGACATAAACTAGATTAACTCTAAATAGAAAAAACTAAATTTGAAATCCTAACTCACGCGGGAACTAACTGGGCCGGCCCAGCTACGCATAGTGCACGCAACGGGCTGCCTGACATGCGGGCTCCACCAGTCAGTGGCACAAAAACACCGAAACGGTATCTAGCATTCTAGGTCGCACGATTAAAAGGGGATCTAACGGTGGAGAGTCATCATCGATGACAGATTACTCCGGCGAGAGTCTAACCTAGACGCGGCGGTGGGGGTCGATTGGGGGCGTACCAGGGCTCCAGCAAGGTCGGCGAGGCAGGCAAACGGGCTGGTAGACGACGGCGAGGCGAGGCGCAGTTGCGGCGGAGCTTGGGGTGCCCTAAATCGCAGGCACCCTTCTCCTCCTGCTGCGGCGACTTCGACTCCAATTCCGGCGAGGCAGAGCTCGAGCGGCGTCGACTAGAGGTGGGTGAGGTTCATGAGAGGTGGGGAGTGAGAGAGTGTGGAGAAATGGTGCTGGGGTGGCCGCTTTATATAGGGTCGACTGAGCGGTAGAGAAGCATGGGCGATGCTCGCCGGTGATGACGGCACAGCGAGCTAGAGGCGTGGGTGGTGCGCTAGGACGGTGGGCGGTGCCCTAGCGAGTGTCACGGTGGTGCTGGTGCAGTGGTTTGCAGTCGGGGACAGTGAAGAGCGTGGCGCGCACTAAGTCTCTGCCGACGGCGAGTTTCACGGCAGCTGGCGACTACGGGGTACGGTCATGGGATTGGGCATGTTTGTTAACTTGCTAGGTCGGTGGGGATCGTGTAGACGAGCGGCTGGAGCTAGGCGAGGTCTGGCTATGCGGGGACAGGGCGCGCTCTGCGGGCGGCATCGGCATGGTCGACAGGCTCTGGGCGCGGCGGTTCCTGGCCGTTCTGGTCGCTGTCCTTGGGCTAGGGCTGGTTGGACGGTGGAGGTGGACCACGGGCGATGTGCTGGACATGGTGGGCGAGGCTGGCGGCTGTTGTGGCGCGCTATCGCCGGTGAGGGTGCTCAAGGTGCTCGGCCTTAATGGCCATGACCATTTGGTCATGCGCACAGGGCTTGGCCGGGCTAACAAAGGGTAGGGGTGCACTGGGGTGGCTCGGGTTGCAAAATGGGAGACCACATTGGTCCAAACACTGCTCACAATAGTGTTTGTGATTTTTCCAGATTTTTGCACACAAGGTGTTTGACAAAATGGCCGAAAGACATCAAGTTTTGAAATTTGGTTTCAAAAATTTTGGGTGTTCTCCACTGATACTAGGTAGTCTCTGGTTGCAAGGGTTTTGAAAGTGGAGCTAGAGTTGATGGTTTTTGAAATAGGGGTGATCTAGGCATATGCATTGAATTCAATTTTCACATGCCATTTAAAATAAGTATTTGAATGTTTTTAGTAGATCAAAAGGTGGGCCTTGGTACCTCATTATGTGTACTAGCAAGGGGTGTAAAGACCTAGAATTATTTCTGTTGAGAAGTGAGTGCTAGGAACACTCAAAGTAGTGTAGTGGATTAAAATGGCCAAAATGACCATTCCTCCTTTTTAATTGTTTTTGATTTGATTTTCTTTGGGAAAAGTTTGGGAAATGGTGTAGATGATGTTTAAATCACCTAAGAAACATTTTACAACCAAAGAATCACAGAACCATGGCAATTCAAATCAACTCCTAATTTAAATGCTCATACACATGAATGCTTTCATTTTTAATTTGGTAAAGTTTTTGTTAACCCTAATTTTTGATGATTAGGATCTTGATAAGCTTGGATTAAAGTTTTGGGATGTTACAAAACCAGATTGATCCACATGACCACACACATTCTAGTGGATTCTATGGTGCAACTTCTATCACACTGGTGTAACATGCAATGTGGAAGCCGCTTTCCTATGTGTTTTTGGTCTCTCTGACCATGGTTTGACACATGGATCCACTAGAGTCATTACATGTGTTCTTGTCCTAAAAAACACTGATCCACTAGAGTCATTGATCTAATAGTGTCACTGCATGTGTTCTTTTTCCTATACCACATTGATCCACACACACACACACTCTAGTGGATTCTGTGGTGCAGCTTCTCTCACATTGGTGCAACATTCCATGTGGAAGCTGCTTTCCTATGTGTTTTTTGGTCTTTGTGACCATGGTTTGACACATGGATCCACTAGAGTCATTGCATGTGTTCTTCTCCTAAACCACACTAATCCACCAGCTAATGTCATTGATCCACTAGTTTCATTGCATGTGTTCTTTTTCCTAAACCAAATTGATCCACACACACATACACACTCTAGTGGATTTTGTGGTGCAGCTTCTCTCACACTAGTGCAACATGCAATGTGGAAGCTGCTTTCCTATGTGATTTTGGTCTCTGTGACCAAAAATGGACACATGGATCCACTAGAGTCATTGCATCTATTCTCCTCCTAAACCACACCGATCCACTACTTTTATTGCATGTGTTCTTCTCTGAAACCACATTGATACACATCACCACACACACTCTAGTGGATTTTGTGGTGCAGCTTCTGTCATACTTGTGCAACATGCAATGTGGAAGCTGCTTTCCTATGTGTTTTGGTGTCTGTGACCATGGTTTGACACATGGATCCACTAGAGTCATTGCATGTGTTCTTCTTCTAAGCCACACTGATCCACCATCTAGTTTCATTGAACCATTAGTGTGATTGGATATGTTCTTCTCCTAAACCACACTGATTCAAATGTCCACACACACTCTAGTGGATTCTGTGGTGTAGCTTATGACACACCGGTGCAACATGCAATGAGGATGCGGCTTTCCTATGTGTTTTTGGTCTCTGTGACCATGGTTTCACACATGGATCCATTAGAGTCATTGCATGTGTTTTTCTCCTAAACCACACTGATACACTAGTGTCATTGGATGTGTTCTTCTCCTAAACCACACTGGTCCACATGACCACACACACTCTAGTGGATTTGGTGAAGCTTCTGTCACACCGGTGCAACATGCAATGTGGAAGTTGCTTTCCTATGTGTTTTTGTATTTGTGACCATGGTTTGACACGTGGATCCGCTAGAGAGTCATTTCATGTGTTCTTCTCCTAAACCACACTATTCCACCATCTAGTGCCATTAATCCACTAGTGTCATTGCATGTGTTCTTCTCCTAAACCGCAGTCATCTACACAACCACACACACTCTAGTGGATTCTGTGGTGCAGCTTCTGTCACACTCGTGCAACATGCAATATGGAAGATGCTTCCCTATGTGTTTTTGGTCTGTGTGACCATGGTTTGACACATGGATCCACTAGTGTCATTGCATGTGTTCTTCTGCTAAACCACATTGATCCACATGACCACACACATCTAGTGGATTCTGTGGTGCAGCTTCTATCACACTGGTGTAACATGCAATGTGGAAGCCACTTTCCTATGTGTTTTTGGTCTCTCTGACCATGGTTTGATACATGGATCCACTAGATTCATTACATGTGTTCTTCTCCTAAACAACACTGATCCACTAGAGTCATTGATCCACTAGTGTTACTGCATGTGTTCTTTTTCCTAAACCACATTGATCCACACACACACACACTCTAGTGGATTCTATGGTGTAGCTTCTCTCACACTGGTGCAACATTCCATGCGGAAGCTGCTTTCCTATGTGTTTTTGGTCTCTGTGACCATGGTTTGACCATGTGGAAGCTTGTCTTTTTCTTGTTCTTTCAAGTGCCACCAAACCAATTATACTTCTCTTTAGTCTAGCTCGAAGATCCCTCTCCTCAATACTAAGAGACCTATTTTGTTGAGCAATATCCAACCTTAGAATGACCTCAAGGGCCATGTGAAGCTCAACTTTTGCTTTGAAGAATAGAGACTTGCTCCATTTCTTTAGGCACTTGTCGGTCTTGGTGAGCTTGTGGAAGAGGCGTTGGAACAGTCTGGCATGGGAGGAAGCACCATTCCACGCTTCATCCACGACATCCTTGAACCCCGACATTTTCACCCAAAAGTTTTCAAAACGGATGGACTTGGGTATCTTAGGTCTGCTATCATTGGCGAGCAGAAGTGGACAATGGTCAGGCAAGGATGACAAAAGGGCGGTTAGGATGTGGTTCGATAAAGTCAAGTCCCAATCTTCATTGCAAAATAACCCGTCGATCTTTCTCATCGTTGAGTCTTGTTGCTCATTACTCCATGTGAACTTGCGATTTTGAAGGTGGATCTCTTTGAGGTCACAATCATTACGAGCATTCTGGAATCAAACTAGCCAACTTCGGTTGGCATTGTCTCGGTTTTTATCTCAGACCTGGTATTTTGATTGAAGTCGCCCGTGATTATCCATCTTGTTCTAGCGAGAGGCTTTGCAGCGACAATCTCGACCAAGAAAGCATCTTTTAGGTTCCCCGTGTGTGTGTAATTATCATATGATCTAACATGGGATAGGTGCCTGATCCAATCTACAATTTTTAATAGTACCTGTTGCTATTTTCCATCATTCCTATGTGCTTGTGTTTTGTATAGTTAGATTCTTATGATCATGTTTGTACAATCTGTTGGTAAATAAGATGATATTTTGCTAGTTGATCTTTTTTATGCTTTATTCAAGTTATTTTCTTGATGAAAGAGTCCCAGAAGAAACTGTACTGAGAAAATGTTGGTGACAAATTAAACCATAGTTGATGATATAAATTGCTGCCAAGTTGTTCCCTAAGTGCTATGGTTCTCAGAGCGCATCTATGGGAAGAGACATCGTGGTTCCTGTTTGCTGCTCAGCGCGACAAACTCGATGTTTTTGCATGCTAAATGCTAAGAGTATTTGGTGAGTGAACATGATCTCCGCGAAGTCTATGGTGAAGTCAGGTTCGCAGGCTAGATGAGGAGGGACGATGATGATGTCTATGTGCTACTCCGATGGTGTGTTTTCCCTTGACTCTGTGTCTGTCATAACGTTTTCGTGTGCCACTTCAACAGTCCTGCTGTACCAGTTTTTGGCTGATTTCCCGTTAATGAACTGGTCAACTCTTTCCTACATTTTAAAAATAGCACACGTGCCCGTGCGTTGCAATGGGAAACACAAACACGTGCTCATCGCTAGTGTTTCCTTTGCTCGCCGTTTCGACCCGACCATCCTGTACACATGTGCTAATGCCAGAAAAGCCCATGTGCCGCCACCTCAACCCACTCCGCTATAGTCTTCTCGCTTAGGCTGGATAAATTGCTCGTTTGATCACCTTCTCCCTCCAACACTGGCTGACGCCTACGCATATGGCACGACCTTTCATAATAATATGTACTACCTCCATTTTAAATTAGAAGATGTTTTGTTAGGTTATTTATCAGTAAATCAGATATATCGACGCAACTCATAAATGCAATTTATCAGTTATAGATATGCTCACATAGAAAATCAGGTAGTCAAGAAAATAAAGACAAAACACAACACAAAGTAGCGGTTGGCAAATCCTCCTTAATCCGAATGCCCCAGCTTAGGGTATGAGTTAAAAAAGTGCTCACAGAGGAACTCCACACTGACTACCAGATTCATGGAGCAGATCGAGATCATAGGCTAACCATTTTTTCCCGATTTGTAATCCATGGTATGAGGAGAAGAGAGATGCACCACGACTGAGTGCAGAATTGTTAGTCAATCTTTTACACCAAATTTGTAATATAAGAGCAAAAGAAATGCATCACGACCATGTATAGAATCTGTTGATGTTTGTGTCGCCACCAGGATGAGGAGCTTAAAGCAAACATGGACCAATCTGACAATCTTTAGGCTTTAGATGACACAAGCATCAACACAGAACAAACAAGAGAAAAAGCGAAAATGAAAATCAGTCAATGGAATCCTTAATTTCTGATTCATCTAGCAGAGCAAGAACGACCCATCTAATTTGAATTTAGAGAAACCAATGTCATAGGCAAATTGGGTGACCTGAGAAACTTTGGATATACAGTAATAACTGAGAGAACAACAACAACAGACATGAATCTAATCACATCAATCCAGAATTCCAAATCCAAACACAAACATATGTACTCACACAAGTACTCCCTCTGTCCTAAAGCAAGTGACTTGGATTTGTCTAATTTAGAATATATCTATATACTAAAATGCGTCTAGATACATGCTAATCTAGACAAATCCACATCACTTATTTTGGGACAAAGGAAGTATACAACTTCAGAGATCAATCAATTCGTCATATATATATATATATATATACATATATATATATATATATATATATATATATATATATATATATATATATATATAGATAGATAGATAGATAGAATATGCAGAGAACTCAACGTGTGAAGATCAACACTGAAGTGAGTGTGAATTTGATGCAGGGGCTGCAACGACCTTGCCGCAGCTACGTACTGGAGGTGCCGTCAGCGTGTCTGGGAAGCAGAAAGGGGCGACCTCGATGCATCTGCACAGCGGACGACTGCGACCACGACGCATCCAGCAGCAGATGACTGTGACCTCCCTCTGCAATGTGGCACCGCGGCGTGGACCCTCCCCTGCATCCAGCACGGCCTCCGCCCTCCCCCTACATCGTGATGACTGGCGGTGCAGCAAGGCACCCCATACCGCGCAGCATCGACACCCGATCCATCCCAGCATCTGCCGCAAGCCACCCCATTCGGGCGGCATCGACGCCTCGACCCACCGCTGCATCCCGAAGGCCGGCGAGGGACTAGCGCTCGTCCTCTAACCTCCCTTGCATCCCCAATAGAGGCCATCACATCTTCCACAGTCCGATACTTATTTCTCCAGGATTCTCTGACCAAATCCGGGCATGCCTGGCCGTGAGCCGCTCCCCTTCTTTTGCAGCCCCTCGCCGAGCTCTGCGTGGCGGCGCGGAGCCATCGGGGCTCGCTGGCCGGGAACGACGGCTGGGAGACTAGGAGCAGGCGAGGTAGTACGGTGAGACGACGGGCGGGTGTCGGAAAAACGGAGCACGGCAGGCCACACTTCTATGGCGGAGTGAGATAGAGACAATCTGACCGCCGGCGTACCTGTCGGGATGGACATGGAGCTACGGCTTGGGGGCAGACTGGGGTGGAATTACTGGTAGAACCTTCTGATCTTGTCCTTTTCTATCCTGGTTACTAGGTCATAGGCTATCGAACTAGATCATGACCCGGCCACTGACCCTCGTCGACCCGTCGTTGTTCCTGACACTTGGTCGTGGAATGCAAGTAGCGCCGACAGTCGGGCTGAATCAGGCGGCATCCCATCGTCCCCTTGGTCACGCGGATCCCAGCGGCTGAGCGGGTGCCTCTGGCGGCTATTCCTCCTCCACATGACAGGGAGTCGGGGATGCGGAGGGAGCGTCGGCTGTCAGGTCGAAGCCGCAGTGTGGAGCGCCACAATCATCCGCAGCCGGCGACCACGACCCCATCGACCTCCGCCGCTCCTGACCGTCCGCTCATTTGCTTCCGCCTCTCCGGCTATTCTTGCTCCGGACCGGATAGGAGACTCGTTGTTTTTTCCTCCGTCCATCCCGCGTCACGGATTTCACTCCCGTTGATGGACAGCGAACAAAGAGCAGAGAGGAAGAAAAGGGAGGGGAGGTGTCGGTCGCGATCGACACACGAAAAATAAAACCAACCAGTACCTGACGACTTTGGTGGGTAATAAGTAGTTTTTACGGGAGGCTAAAATCATCCAAATAAAAAGCTGGTTGAAACATTTTGTCCTTTATTATTAACTAATAAAATGCCCGCGTGTTGCAGCGTAAGGTAAACAATATGCTTATATATTTTCTCACTGAGCAAACACATAGCCGTCGCGGGCCAAAGGATCTGAAAATATGTGGGAGATCGAGCTCGTACTCAGCGTATCAACTTTTCGCGCCGCGAACAACCACTTGATGACCTTTAGATCACTATTGTTGTCTCATGGTCGCTTCAATGGCGCCATGAGTAAAAATATACAATCAAATAGTCCAAAAGATATAAAACTAAGCTACGAACGGTTTCTTGGAAAATAAAGTTGGCCGATGGCTTGGTCACGTCCAAGGAGCCATATACTACCTCCTGAATTCGCCACGAATCTAAAATCTATTTATGTCAAGGATTAAACATGTTAGCATTCAATTTACTATTTGTGCTTGTTTAACAGATACCCTTTAATTGTTTAAATTGGATGGGTCGACTTTTTGTTAACATGCGGCAACTCGACGTAGGGCCCTTTTGACAGCTAGATCTTGACTAAACTATCATGGCTAGTCTCCGAAAATCCAATTTGGCTCAGTGTATGAACCTATTGTTTAAAAAACATTTTAAAATGTTAAAATATTTAGAAAATATAGTAGCATCTTCATTCGGATATTCTATATTCGTACATAATTTTTTGGAAAAAACATACATTTTTTTCTATTTTACACAAACCACATAAAATGTAACTTTTCCGTATAAACATAGAATGTCTAGACGTAAGAAAAATATATATTTTATAATTTTTAAGTTTATTTTATATATATTCAGAATAGATCCATTTGCATAGTGGGAGCAAAAATACCACATCAGGCTAGTCCCTAAATTTCTCGCGTTATGTTTTCATCCTCCTCTCATACCTAAGAAAAATCAAAGAATTAAAAAAAAAACTCTCCTAGATTCTAGTGTTGCGCTTCTGGCGGGGCACCTCCTCGGTCTCTCCCACCATCCACACAATCACATATGAGTGGACACCGCACCTCCTCAGTTTCCCCCACCACCCCGTTCTAATTAGTATCCACCATGCATGGTGGCCCACCATCATGTTTAGGGGCCAATTATCATCACTCCACAATCGCTTCCCTCGGTTTTAATTAAGCCCACACAATTCGCTTCCATCACTTTCAATTAAGCCGAAATTTGGTCCCCTCACTTTAGGCAAGGTGTGGCTGATTCTATAAGCTCGCTGGTATCTAGGTAATTTGTGCGGTATATAAACTGGTGAGCTGGATATAAGGAGACAGGGTGGGACTAAACATGAAAAAACGTCCCTTCTTCTTGTTTATTTTTTGTTTTTCCCTTGGGCCTTTATTTCCCACTTGCCTAGTTCCTTATTCGGAAGCCCATCCGGCCAACCAACCAAGTCCAGCTCATGCCTGTGGTCAGCGAAGCAAATTCTGCTGCGATCAGAGAAGGGCAGCCTGAGGTGATATGCTAGGCCGTTGTCGCACACAAAGCAAAGCATGCCATTAGGCCCGTACAGAGCCGGCGCCGGGCGCTACTCGTGGCGCGGCGTGCCGGTGTCACTTGGGCGCGTACAATGCCTCTGTACTGAGTCATGGCCAACACAGGGACCGCCGTTTGCGCGATCGTAGTCATTCACTGCGCGCGCACACACACATGTCATTAATCAAAGTAGATTAAACCGGCATGGATCGTTTGGCTAATTTGTTATCCTTTTCCGCTCGGTGTTGTGTCAGGGATTGAGTACCGCGCACGCGAACCGTTATTTGAATATAAGCGGGTATATACATAAGCGGGGCAGCTGTGGGTAATACATGATTTTGTGGGAAGGTAAAAATGTCTAAAAAATGTTGGACCGAAAAAAACAATCCATCATTTATTATTAGGTATAAATATATATATATATATTAATATATATATAGGGAACATGTCCGTGCGTTGCAACGGGAGAAAAAATTACATCGCTTTTACCTAATAAGTATGGCTCAAGTTCCAAGTCATCTATTTCAACACTGCACCTAACACATGTTGTTGCCGCTTATCATCCTTCTCACCATCGCAGATGGTGGCCATGGTGTGGACTTGATGCCATGGCGGATGGTGGTCGTGGTGTAGACGAGATGACACCATATCCAAAATTGGTTAGTTCGAAAGCGATATGCCTAGTCGCCACACATCACACCTGTCATTGAACTGGGCAGATGAATGAATGTTTAAAAGTTCAAAAAACTAATCAATCTGACCTGGACATGAGGGCTGCCAAAACCCACATTAGACAGAAGATTTCTAAAAAATAAAAAGAACAATTAGAACACAACTGTGATCCAATATAAGTAGATCAGACCTTCATATAATGAACTTGTCATGGCTTTTCTTTATAATATATCAGCTTTCCAACCGATTTAAATAGGGTTTATAATGCATTATACATTATTAAAAATAGAGCTATGAGACATCCAACCAATTATAGTAGCTCTAGAATAGCCAAGGCAGCATAATCTTGTAACGTGTAGTGTCACAAACAACTCTGGATACCCTTCCAAGATGCATGTAGATCAACTCAAATATACGCCATGATCGTGTTCCCCATCGCCGTGAACCCTGCCTCAAGGTAGTCGGTTATGTGCGTGGTCTTGACAGACGCTGCCTTTCTGACTATAATCAACACGAACTTCTCGACGGACTTTAGCAGATCATCTTAAGATTTACTCAGTAAGTTTGATAAAGGATGACATTATCAATTTTAAAATTAAAATATTAGATAGAAAATTAATCCAATACCGTAAGAGTATGGAGAGCAAAGACTTACCGACTTCGCAGATCGCAAACCAGTTAAATCAATACGCTAAATCAATTTGGTGTAATGCATTATTTGTTTACATATCCTCTGTACACCGTAATCCAATATGAATTGCAAGAATCATGAGGACACATACATGTTGAAAGAAGATTTGCATGGCTGCATGTAGCTAGAATTTCTGAAAAGAAGAAAAAAAACATAGATCATGTGACACAAAGATCAGATCAAGCCTAGCCAAGCTCCACAATATATCCAGCTGTTGCGTTGCCGGTCACTTGGCCGTAATTAATCACCATCAATTGACAAAATTTATCTTTTTTTTTGAACGAATAACGGGTGCAAAGCACTCGATAAAACTGCTGCATTGAAGTCTCTGGAAGAAACAAGAAGACCTAAAAGATAAAAATTACACAGAGGCCTAGCAAAATGCACAGAGGACCCTAGAGAAAACTTGGAAAAGCAATCAGGTCCCTAGTCTTCGACTTCCAGAACGACGACCGCCTTCGACGCCGGCCTGCAACTTCACCACCGGGGACGCACCACTTGTGGCGGAGGGCAGAGGAGATCCAGACGCACAGAGGAGAGCAGCGGCGGAGCGGCAGCCCTACTGCCATTGGGTCCGGCGCGGTGACGGACAACGAGCCGCCCATAATCGTCGGAGAGAAGCTCCAAATCGAACCCGCCACTGTAGGAGCCAGCGATCCCGCTTCGAAGGCAGCCACCATGGCCATCAAAGCAAGACGGGAACGGGATCCTGCCGCAACACTACACGCCTTGCCAGCCAGTCGGGGAAGAAGAAGACGACGAGAAGCTCCACGACCCCCTCGCCTCCACGGCCGGTCGGGAAGAAGGAGCACACACGCCATCCGCCGCCAGAACTTCCTCCCTCGCCACCACGGCCGGCCGAGGAAGACCTGAGGCTTCGCCTTCCACTCAGGGAGGCAAGTCCTAAACTTTTATTGGCCCACCAGAGGAAAATCTGCTCAGCACCATCGACTCCAACCACCGGAGTACACGGGTGAGAAGAGCATCTCTGAGGAGCCCCAGCCACTACCAGATCAAGCAGAGAAGGACTTGCTTCCCCAATCCCCCCGCCACCACGGCCGACCAGGAGCGGGGAAGCAGAGCCACCATAAGCTTAAATCAGAGCGGCGGGTCTTATTGCGGAGATCCCGGCTCCAAAGACGAGGCGCTTCAACTCTGACCGCCGGAGTACACCGCATCCCACCTCCACCACCGGATGTGCCAAGCTCGACCCACAGCAATGGCACCCTACTCCAAAACTACTGGCACAACAGCCACCAACCCTACTGCTACACCTAAAACTACTTCGGCGCCTCCCCTCCGCCGCCTCCGGCCGCCATGGCCGCCGGAGTGGCTCGGGATCGGGCCGGTTCTACTGGATCTGGGAGGGGTACTGTAGAGGGCTCTCGAAGGAAGGAGACCGGTCCCGTAACGAATGGCTCGGCCTCGTTGGTACGCTGCAACCACCTTTGATTTAGCTAGGATAGTGACAAAATTTATCTAAAAAAAAGATAAATAGAAAGCTAGCTTCCTCTAGCTCTATATTGTATCACAGAAGTGGTATTACAGTATCTTCATGTGACATTGGGAAAGATTGCTGGTAATCGTGAGGCAACAAAATAACTGAGAATAAAGATGAAGGATGGGCGATGCTTTCTTTGCGTGTAGGTTAAATCGGTTGAGCGGAAAAGAAATAAATCGAACCGGTTCCATACGCGAGGGCGAGGCCCTTCCACGGCCGCTCCACGTGAGGCCGGGTCGGGCCGAGGCGAGTGGACCATGGCGACTTGGACGCTTAGATTGACTCATCGATCGGAAAAAGGATTGAAATGGGCTGCGTGTATTTTTTTTTTTCAAATTAACTGTACAGTTTTAGTCTGTTTGACTTACAGGTGGCATTGGTGGGAAATTTGCTGTCTGATAGGAGGGTATTTTTTTTCAAACTAACCGTACAGTTTTAGTCTGTTTGACTTAGCGGTGGCTTTGGTGGACAAATTTGCTGTCTGATGGGAGAGTAAAAATGTCCAAAAAAAGTATTGGACTGGAAGAAACAATCCGAATTTTAGTCTGTTTGACTTACCGGTGGCATTAGTGGGCAATTTGCTGTCTGATAGGAGGGTAAAATGATCCAAAAAAGTGTTGGACCAGGAGAAACAATTCGTCCTTTATTATTACTAGCACAAATGCCCGTGCGTTACACCGGGAATACATGTTAGAGTGTGTTTTGGACACACCGATTCCGACTTTTCATGCTACCGTCAAGAAAGGCGGTCCCACCCTTAAGCACACACTATTTTGTTTTGTTCGCCATGTAACTGGCCTCGTGGAGGTACTGGTATGTGTGTGGGCTTGATGGAGCTCATCTCTAAGGAAATTATTAGAACTTAGATTCATTAGATCATCCTTGAGTTTGTAGAAGGAGTTTGTTCTTCCACTCGTCTTAGAGGTTTAGCTAAAATTTGTCTTTCGTGTTGTTGCCCACGTTAAGTTTGTCCATCTCACCACTAACATTAGCGATGACCTTCAGCATTGACTTTACGAAATCGATGTCAACATTGTCATCGGCCCAACCACCATTGTAACTTGATGTTCTCGGCATGGCCACCATCATAAAACTATAACCGAAGTATTCTTATCCGAGAGCTCGCGTCTTAATCGGCAACTATGTTTTTTTTTTCTAGTACTCCCTCCGACCCATATTAATATTAGTTGATTCTACTTTGCCTAGATTTATATGTATCTAGTTAAGTATTTAGTCTAGATGCATCCATATTTAGACAAAGTTGAGTTAACTAATATAAATCGGAGGGACATCTGATTAGCCAAGCTAGGCCGTCCTTTTTTTTTGAAACACGCGTTTCATCTGCTACGGCCGAGTCTCGTGATACTACAATACTAAAATAACATTGGGGGCTTAAAAATAAAAAGGCTGCCAAAGAGATGAGAGGTTCTATCGTTATCCTTTTGTGCGTACGTGTGTGTGGTAGAGATGTGAAATTCCCGAGGAGTCAGGAATCAATCCCTCACGCTGCGTCATCTTCCTCCCTCTTCCACAGACCTGCTCGCGTCGTCCTTCTTCGTCTCTTTCTAGCATCTGCTCATTAGATCTCAAACCATGGTGCTAATGCTTGCTGATTTATGAGGCGACTGATTCCTATCGATTTACAGGTGTATATAAATTGGTAGAATTCCTTGCAAGAGAGCAAGGTGGTACTATTTAGTAGTACAAAATATCCATCCGTTTATGTCTACCGGTAAAGGAAAATCTGGGCATCTCGGCCCAAATACGACCATTGGTTGACAGGCGGGGGCATGAGCTTCATACGGAGCTTGTGCTAGTTTTTTCTGTTGCGTCTGGTCGCTGCACCTTTTATAATTAGCGGGCTAGTCCAAACCCAGCGATCCACCCGAAGCAGCTAGGGTCGGGTGATGGATCCATCTATCCGTGTCAGTGGAAAAAAAATGTCAGAGGAGGATCGATTGGTATACACGACTCGGGCCACAGTACGTTTCACGACCTTTTTCGATTTTGATTTTTGACTTATCGGTGGCATACGTGGTAATATGTATTTTGGTGGAGGGTAAAAGGGTCTAAAAAAGTGTTGGACCAGAAGAAACAATCTGTCCTTTATTATTAGGTATAGACTAGCAAAATGTCCGCGCGTTGCGACGGAAGAAGTTAGTCTTTGTTGTGCGGTAATGAGTTTTTTACTCCCTTGTCCAGAAATAACTGACTTGGGTTAGTCTAGATTCAAATGTATCTATACACTAAAATACGTCAAATTTAGACAAATTCAAGTTAGTTATTTCTAGACCGAGAGAGTAAAAAGAGGGACATGTCGTAGCATATACAATTTTTTAAAACTTGCCCCAAGCTCACGTATTCAAACATGCATATAATTTAACAAAGTAACAATATGGCATAAAAATGAAACGCTCACGTGATGTTCTTACCACGGATGGCAGTGGAAGAACCTGTATTAGCAGCTGCAACAACAAGGCTCTCCATGTAGAAGCACCGAGCGGCGACTGTCCACCCAGGATAGGCCCATGGATTTGACCACTGCCTGGATCGGATGCCGTAGGCAGAAGACGAAGCCGACCAGGCTCCTCGTTTCCGGTTTCCGGTTTCCGGTTTCCGGTTCCCCTTCCTTTCAGCTTGGATTGGATATACGTGTACTGTACAGTAGTCGATGAGCTGGCTTTGCTAGGGGTAGCCGTGCACGCCTGCTCCTGGAAGGAGGCGGAGCTGGCCGGTCAACTAACCCCCCGTCCAGTCGGTTTCGCGGCGGGCTCTCAGGGCGGAGGCGGGACACGCCAAGGATATCGGTTGGTAAATCCATGGCGACGATCCTGGCAGCATAGATCGAACACGACGATAGTATAGTCCCACCATAGATTAAACATTGGCATATATCGAACTTGACGACGGTGCAGTCCCGCAAGGTCGTGGCCGGTGGGAGCCAGCCATCTACCAGCGAATATATGCGTGCCGCGTCTCTCTAGATGGTGATGGCGCCACGAGATGATTCGAGAGATCCAACTATCCAATCTCGTATATATACATGATGCGGGCCAAGACCTAGCTTGCTACGATAGGTGTTTTAGTTCGGGTAGAACTCTTCTTAGAGGGATATATGTACGTAGATGGTGTGTCCTGTTGCCCGGATCGAAGTTTTTTTTTCTTGGATGCGAACTCCGTCTCAGCTCCGAACGTAGTTTTTTTACTCATCATCCAGGTAGTTTTTTCCGACCGTTTTTTCTGACTTACCGGTGGCGTTGGTTGTAATATGTAATTGGTGAGAGGGTAAATCTGTTTAAAAAAAGTGTTGGACCGGGAGAAACACTTCGTGCTTTATTATTAGGTATAGATTATGTATGGATTATTAGTATAGACTAGTTGAATGTCCGTGCGTTGCTACGGCCGATTAAAATTATATCTTGTTAACGGATAGGTGGTACAACCTCAGAGAGATCTAGCCATATGTGGACTAACGTTCGAGCAAGGTCTTGCCACCTATATGTCAAATTATCAAGTGCATAATCGTCACATCAGAGACATAAATAATGTTCTAATAATATATTAACATTTGCATAATAAAAAGTTGAGCCGGTTACATTTCGATTTCCAGATACTACTTTCATGTGAATCCTGCTTCCATTACGGACACATGTATCTGGTCACATTATGCAATCCGTGGCAAAAAATGTGCCCCGCTCGTCGCCTCCATGCGCTGGCCACATCTCCCGGAGCAAGCTGCGCCGCCGTACATCCTCGCCGTTCTCCTTTTCCCCGTCGTGTGCGTGGCCTGCCGCGCCGCTGGCCTACCACCGGCGTCGACCCGCGCGTGGCTTGCCGCTTCCACCAACCCGTGCGTGTGTGGCCTGCCGCCGAGCTCGCCGACCCGTGCGTGGCATGCCACCGCCGACCCTGCGTAGCCGCCGGGATTCCTCGTCCATCACCGGCGCTCCACTCCATCACTGCCGCCACCATCTTCTACTCCCGCTTCTTCTTCCCGTGGTATGAGCTCTTGCTCCATCGTGGACGAGCTTTGGCTTCTCCGGTGAGACGGCTCCGGCCAGACGCATTTTCACCGTTGGGGGCACGACCCGTGCAAAATGGACAAGGGGAGGATATTCTATCTGGTTCTGTCCTTCCCAGCCGCAAATGGACGGAACCATACCGCTTCGATGTCCGATTTGAAGTAGCCCGTTGGAGTTGGCCTTACCTCTTTCAGTTACAATTCCTGCAAGCTGCTTCTCATCACCTGAATTGAGCACAACCAGAGCTCTAACATTATATGGTGCCATCTAAATATTTAAGCACGATAGTTAGTCATTTAATTAATTAAATATATTTATTAAAGGAAGATCAGACATGTAAATGCGAAATTTTTACATGCTTGACAGCTTCATGCACCAAATGCCTGGTGCTGCGCCAGCTCCAACTTGAGGCTCCTCTTTTGACTTGATAATTTCTTGGACCGTGCTTTCTCCACTCCCATGTGAGGTATAATTACCGCTAGAGATTCACTCTGTATGCTCGAGATCAGGGTTGCCCATGAGAAGATCCCCTTGTTCATATGCTGCAGAATTGTGAGACTTAGCTGCTTCCCATGTAAGCCCAGCGCCTTCGCAATTCCTTGCATCTTGTATCTACCCGAACGATCGACATGGAGATTTACCAGCAATTCGTCAGAGTTTCATTCCTTTACCTTAGCTATTATCCTCTGAATCTCATTCCAATAGCTTTGTCTTCGTAATTTTCTTCTTGACCAGGCAGAAAAAAGAAGCATCAGCCGACTCGCATCAGATCAGACCAGAGCAAATTACTGAATTCTGGATCCCGGTGGTGAAGCTCTAGGTCAGCACGCCCAGATTTGGGGGTCGTCGGGGGAAAAGGCCCCGTCCTCGCCGCGGGCGGTCGCTGCGCTCTGGACCAGTTACGAGAATCTAGGCCCTCCCAGCCACTGTCCACGTCGAGTTCCGGTCTGACCTGCCGAATTCCGGCAAGGAACAACTTGCTGGAGGTGGATCTCGGGCTAGATTCCGGCCAAGAACGGCTTGCTGGATTCCGGCCAAAACGGCTCGCTTGAGGTGGATCTCGGCGCGGCCTCGTTCCTAGCAACACCCTCTTATCCAACGGCCGGCGGCGGCGCAACAGGGCAGGCCGAGGGCAGGCTCGCTCCCTGGAGGGACGACGACGGGTTTCGCGAACCGATCTGAAACGGAGAAGGTGGGGGTCCGGGAGCGCGAGCGTGTCGGGGTCTGGGAGAGGGAACGTGTCGTGTGCTGCGTGGACAGTATGTACTGCGGGTTGATGCACTAATTTTTGAGGGACTAAACTGCAAAATGGCCGACGGACGAAAAAGCAGACGAAAACAACCTCTAGACAAATTATATAGTAGAAGATAAAATAAGGCAATATTATCCGATTTGTTAAAAAAAATCAGGTAAGTGATCTAGGAAATCTTTGGAGAATCCATGTCTTATGTTTACATTATCAACATGAATAACCTGAAAACGGGACTGTAGCCTAGTGGTTGGGTCGTAGTTGGTGCATCCCAGTGACCGGAGTTTGATCCATGTCAGGGATGAAATTTTGGAATTCTCATGCTGTCTGCCCGCTTTTTTTTTAAACATGAGTAACCTGTATATGTTGCTATTATCTATAGATATAGACTTAAGTCTGAGAGCGTTCAGCACTGGTTCAGCTCCATTTGAACAGTAACGTGTTCAGCACCATTTCAATAGTAAATAAAAAAAATCTAAGGCTTAAGTTTAGCGTTTCCGGCCGTTGGTTATCTGATGAAAAGCAATTGGATCATTGAGGAGCTTGCGACGCGTGAGTTTTGTTACTGCGACTAGCACTTTGTGTGTAATTGTATAGGGTCCACCCGCCACACCGGTCCATAGGGCAGTGACCAAGTATAAGAAACTAAAACAGTGAAAAAAACAGCCATTGTAACACCACTACTAGGTCACGGTTTGTCCGGTTCAGTAAAAAAAGGTCTGCACGGTTCATCCTCCCACACGGCCACATCAAACCCTTGCCAAAGCACCGCCCTCACAAATCACCACGCCGCTTTCCTCGACCTTCCTCCCCACCTTGAACCGGCGGCGGCGACGACGAGGCTCCTCGCCCCCGTGTGGCTGTGCTCTCCGCCCACTTTTTCCTTACGTCGGTGCCCACCATTGGATCAACGCTGCTGGTAGACTCGCCCCACCCTTGCTGCCTCCGAAGGGGAAGTAGGTGATGGGTTGCAGCAATTAGCAAGACGTAGACATGAAGATTGGTGAGATTTTCTGGGCACGTCTGCCACGCCAGTTGGTCGCACCGCAATCTGAGTTCTCATAAGAGGTGAACGAATTTGGTTTCTTGGTTTGATTTGAGGCGCCGGTGCTAGGTAAACTCTTTGCCGTCTCCTGCGTTTATTATACTTTTTTTTGTTTCATTGGAGGTAGGATTTAGTTGTTCTGATGTTCTTGCTCACATCAATTGTTTTACATGAGAAGTCGTAGCTTTTGCCTCCAATTTTTTGGTGGATTATCTATTGGTATTATTGTTTTGAGCTGCTCCATCTTATGACTGTGGCGTTCTGTTAGATTGTAGCTTTTCTTCCTCATCATGCTTACCGCCTGCAATCTTCCTGTAGAAAGAACATTAAAAAGTCTGTACAACTGAACTGTACGCATGGAATTTAGAAAAAGGAGAGAGACAGTACATAAATATTTCATTCTGTTTACCATGAAATTTTGCAAACGTGTATGATATATGTGAAGAACTTCCATATTATGTAGATTTCAATGTTTATTTACGATGCCATTATCCGTATTTTTTTGCAAGAGACTTCTACACATAATAGCATGTCTCAATAACATTTCCTCCATGTTTTGTATTTATTTATTCTATTTAAAGCTTGTCCTTGTGGCCAAAATGCATCACCCTAACATCTCCAATCTGCTGCTGCGCTCCTAACTACCCATTATCCCCCGCGTCTAGCGCCCCCGCAGTGGTCGGCGACTGGAACAGTGGCGGAAGAGAGGCAACGGTGCACGGCCGCATGAAGGCAGATAGCTCCACTGCCATTATCCTTATTCACCAACGTCGAGTCGCTACGGATTTTCCCTTGGTTTGTCGACACGCCACGTATCTGACTTGTGGGGGCCTGCACCAATCTTGGCCTGACCACGAGAGACACCTCTGCTATGGGGTGGACGTCATTGCTTAGTTCTTCGTATCCTCCTGACTCAGAAGTATATACCTGGTAGATGTCCTGCTCTAATTACACCTTTTGGTTTAGTAATTAGTTCCAGGCCTCATAAATTTCTGTTAGAGGGGACAGATAAATTGATCCTGAGATTTGAGATACTTTTCATGTAGTTAAATATTGTAGCTAACACGATTATCTGACAGTTTAGTCAATTCGCCATTCCATTCGTGTTCCCATCTGGTGTATAAAGCCTGTGGAGTTTTTCCTGTACAGGTTGTGTTGATTTGGTTAACTAAAAGTGATTTATTGTATTTATCTATAACATAACTTTGCAGTGAAAGAAATATCCTAATTACTAAGATTGCAAGTAACGTGTTAATTTAGAATATGCATTTTACTTCCTCCATGTTGTAGGACTCATGTTTTTCCAGAGATAAATACTAGGATATAATTTTTTATTATTAACATAACATAGTGTTGTGACTTGTTTTAGCTTCAGTTGCTAGCATTCTCGAAACAGTTAAACATAATATGTTTAAGTGGCATGCCGTGACGAAACTAATGTGTGTTGGAAATAAGTATTCTGACCATTAAAATGAGATGGGAATGCATCTTCCATTTATCGTACATGCTAAAATCCTCTAAATAGTTGTGAAATCATCTGGAGGAGATGAAAATGTCCCTTTGTCATTCTTTTCACCTTGGGCAGATGTTTAGTTCCGCATGCAATAGGATATTACAGTGGTTTGTGGTTTTCACATCTTAAGACATGGTTCTAGAAATGATGCACCTCTCATGTGTGTAAGAACAAACTTTACTGAGGTGTGCTCCGTTTTAGCTCTTCGTGCACGCATAATCATATATGAGATTTCGTTTCCTTGGTATCTGCAAACATATGGGCGTGGTGTCATGCATTTTGTTGTTGGCTGTGTGAGGAAGATCTATGGCCTTGGAGACTTTCATGTTCTTTTTTGTCCAATGCTTTTGCTTTTCGGCTGTTTTTACCTCGGCTGGTGTTCCTCTTTCCGTGTAGTTACAAATTAACTGTTTATACGGGAGTATTGGTAGGCGGGTAGCTCCACTTCACCAAGTTCTCACCGATTTTGGCTTTTGGGATTGTTAAACTTTAAGTGTTTACTTACCTATATTTAGATTCTCTTTTAACTATACCTTATTCATTACAAGTTTGAAGGCAATTCAGCTAACAAATTTATTTATGAGGAGAGAGAGCGCAAGCAAATAAAGTGGGATGTAGGTGCTAAAAGGGTGTTTTCATATGAACTACTTGATCTCTTTATTTAGCTTGGATTTTCATAGTAATCTAATTCCCCTTTCATGTTTTGAAGTCTTACTAAAATGATTCCAATTGCATTGCAGTTTTGGCTTTTCTTTCGGGCTGTCTAGATTGCTTATTTATATTATAAAGAAAGAAGAAGTGTGTTTTCTTCAATCATTCAATGCTCGTGTAAACACTATATTTTTCTGTTGATCTCTCAAACAAAGTTGTCTTCTTGTTCCTCTTAAAATTGCCAGATATATACCAATCAGAACAGACTTACCAATCAAGCAATGGTGCTATTGATGTAGTGATAATAGTATTGATATTATATCCCTAGACTGAAGTATTTCTCCTTGTAGGTGTTACTTTCCTTCTCTTCTCACTTCTGTAGGTGATCATTTGTCAACCAATATGAAAGCTCATATCTTCAGCATGCTTTAGTTGGAACTGTATACAAGTTGCATATACAAGCTGCAGGTTCAGAAAGACCGAGGAACAAGTGCTGTAAGTTTCACGTAAGTTATGCAATTATTTTGAGCCTTAAATTGTACAGATCAATGAACAAGATTATACTGGCGTCCTATCAAAATTTACGCAAGTGCCATGCCAGAGAGCAATTGGAGTAACCCACTTAATCGACATTTCTTATGTTCATCGTGATTTCTATAATTTTTGATAAATTTTTGGCGCTGATATTAATTTGAAGTAAAAGGCTTTTGTCCATTTGATTTGTATAGTACTCCTACTATTCTCATTTTGGTACCCTTTGATATCAGTTTTGTGCCTCTAAATGCTCCTATGAAATAATACCGCTAAAAAGAAATTTTATTCAGTGGTCTAGATGTTGTTCCAGTAACAGGAGTAAAGAAGACATGATTATAACGCGCTCAAGAATAATGTATCACTCAGAATGATTTTACTAGACTATTCCCTGTTGCTCACATTTTCTTAGAGAGATATGAGAAAATCTGAATTGCTATGGTTTTATTACCGTGCTACTAGGGAGTAAAGCTTACCTTGAAAACATTTTCCGTTACATGTCTCCCATGTTTTCAAAGCTTAAGCAACTTCAAAGTGATGGAACTTCCAATTCAAAGAATAATGAGATGCATAAAGGAAGGAAAACAGTGGCAAGGTTACTCTCAGCTAATCCCTTGTGTTACATTCAAATGTCGGTGTATGAACCCGCTCCCAGCTGAGGTATGGACAAACCGCAGGTACTGGTCTAGAGGCATATGTCACTGTATAGGATAGCTAAGGGTGTGAGCTGTGATAATCCCATAAAAAGTTCACATTTTTGTAACCACTTTTGGTAGTCCAAAACTATTATTATTTTGTGTTGGTTTCTTATAATATGTGTGATTTCTTATAGAAATGAAACCAAAGGTGTTGCCATGAGCTATGCATGTCCATGGACCTTTAGATGTGCCGCAGAAGTTTAATTGGTGAGGTTTTGTTCAGATGCATCCACACCAAATATCAATGAGTTGGTCTTCTTTAGAGGATTTCCTATTGTACTCCCTCCGATCCATATTACTTGTCGCTAAAATGGATGTATCTAGACATGTTTTAGGACTAGATACATCTATTTTACCGACAAGTAATATGGATCGGAGGGAGTAACATTAATTGATTTATTTTATACTATTCTCTCTGATCCAAATTAATTGACTCAAGTTTGTCTAGAGATGCATTTATCTAAACTTGTTTAGTGTCTAGATACATACGTATATGGACAAAATTGACTCAATTAATATGGATCAATATGGATCAGAGGGAATATGTCATTGTTTATCATATATCATTAGCTGTACGGTCAGCCAATAGAGGATAGACCCACCATAATTTTTCTATTTTTTGTGCTTGGATTCTGAATCCGCTTGCTCACACATTCATTGTTGTAGACTTTGGACATCTGATGGTTCCTGGCATTATTTTTGGTGCCAAATTCCTGATGGTGTTCTTTTTAGCTATAATATATATGGTGCTTATTGTTATTAGTTTTTTTGTTCACGTAACTGCACATGTTTTCCTGGTGCAAACTAACTATATGCACTTTTGTTATCAAGAAGATAATATCTTTCAGATTATAGTTCCTTCTACTCAACATGTCTATTAGATACTAAAACTTTTTGACTGTTGAGATCCTACATGTTCTGTAGTTCTATTTTTATTCGTTGAAAGTAGTAATTCAATCTTCAATGCAATAAATCATAATATTGGCACTGATAATGTCCATGCTACTATCTGGGGAAAGGGTTATGAGTTAGACAAAATCCATATTATGAACCTACTGAAACATTGTGCTTTTGTACATTTAAATGTTTGTCTCTCTTTAGCCAGGTTCCACTGCTGATGTGCACCTAACATATCAACGTGCTTAATATTTATACGGTGAAGGGTAATTGGTATAATGTTGAATTATTAGAGACAAATTTATGTACTATTCTCACTTTTTTGTATTTTTGTATATGGTAATATGTTATGAAGTATTGAGATTGCAAACATAATATTGAAACAAAAATATGTTTAGTTGATCGCAGTCTGCGGAGCTTATGGTCACTAATAATTCTACTGCTCCGGCCACGCTGTGCTAGAACGAGATGCAGGCGGCGCGGCGAAGCGCACCTCTTCACCTAGTACAATATAATCTTTATATCAAGGGCCAATCACATTTGACTTGGAGCTATTCAGATACTGAAGTGCCATCTGGTGTTAGGACTCAGTAGTCCTCGAAGTAACAAGGCAGTGGTTATTCTTTTCTAAACTTTCGCCTGCTGAGCAGCGAATTGAGAAACTTCTTGCTCTTCTTTGGAGTCTGCTCGCCTTCCTTAGAATCATCGCTGTACCTGTCAGCATACGACCGTAGTGGTGCCAATATTTTGGGATCTAAAATGGCGTGCATCTTCACAAGCAACAAATACTGTCAGTGTTACAAGGCATATAACTCCTGGTGGTTTTATGTTCAAAAGCTGGCTTGATTTACCTGCAGCCTGACACGTGATGTCTTGAGCAAGGATGATTTTTTTTAGAGTGATCCAGACCTTGTCAGTGGACTTGTTGATGAAATTGCGGAGTCTGACCTATTATATGCTTTGAAAAACAAAATTGGTTAAGGTAACACCTCGGGATCGGGGTTAAACAAATACCAGATCTTAGCCTAACATAAGTCTAACCTAGAGCTCGAGGATATTCAATGAGAAATAGGTAACACAACAGTAATCCTGCGACATAAAAATTATTACAGCAAGCTCATAACTGAGAAAAACCAAAATATTACAAGCAGATGTCACTGACCACAAACATCAAACAATAGAAGAAAAATTACGCTATTAAGTATAGCAGATTTAACAAATGGCCTAAGAGGCCTGAAGCATAACGATGACGTCCCAGCCCATAGATTTCAGGCTACCGATCGGGAATCCCAAGCTACTTATCGATGTCGATGTCGTACGGAACTTGTCTTTAGGAAAACATTATTCTGCTACGAAAGTGTCAACAAAGCAAGGGTGAGTACATGGTGTACTCCGCAAGACTTACGGCTGGTGGGATTATTTTGCATAAAGCCATCTTTTTTTATAAAATAGGAGGGAGAAGAAGCTCATCTAATCAGAATATTTTGAAAGGGGATAAGAAAGCGACATCTCTAAAGAATTGATCATCATGTCCTTAATATCCACCAAAGTAATTCTCATCTCACAATTAGGATCACCCCCTCGTACCCATAAGGAAGCATCCTTAAGCACTCGTTGAAACCTCCAAGTTTTACGGTTAGGTTAATATTCTCTATGATCTTAGAATTCGGTCAGCAAGAATTCATAAACATGAACATGGCTTTTTAAAAAGATTTAACCCTGCAGGGGTATACAACTTTACCCACACGTACCAACCGACTCTTAATGCCACTAGATAAGCCCTCTTCCTTGGAATGCCGGCAGAGGGTAGTTGGCCATGACCTTTAGCTTGCTTTCACTGAGACCATGAGTCACACCCTAAGGATGGTTCCACTGTAATGGGTCAAATCCCGAAGCCGGTCCCCAGAGATGTGGGCGAGGTTGGTTTATCAGGGGCTCTATCCACCCCAAGCAACCCCGGCCATGCTTACCTACCTGTTATGATGCACCTCCTTCACCGCCTTCGAGAACAACCAAATATGCATATGTCGAATGAAACGCCCGAACTAAGTGATTCATGGAATCTACTAGACAAGTTAATCAGCAGAGGGGTTCTGTCAACACCCATATTTTTAAGTCCAGATGCCTGTTATGCTGTGCATCGCAATCCCGGGATTACCATTTTTGCGAGACATAACAAAATTGGTACCACAGTACATCATCCATTACAAACCATAATAGTCTTACAAATAGTTGATCTCATGATCAAGTCTTAATACAAATCAGAGCAGCGGAAATAAACGTAGTAGACTCCATCTTCATGGTCACAAGCAATGCTGAAATGGGAGATGATCCTAGTTATCATAGACCTTCCGTTGTCTGTCTTCGGGATAGTCCTCCTTATAGTCTGGCCATGGGAATAGCCAGGGACAAATCCATGAGTACTCTTTAAGTACTCGCAAACTAACACTAACACAAGTAATGTAATACTAGTAGGAATCCTATGCTCTAGGTTTGTTTGCAAAAAGCCAGGTTTATTTCATATGTAGTTCAGAGTAAAGACCTAATTTAGTTCTCTAGATTACTTAAGTGGGAACTTAGTTTTCATTTCCACAACCTTATTGTGGTCAAATCAAAGTCATAGTTCAAGTCACAAGTCATTTTGAAAACATCTGACAACGGAACAGTATGGCCACTCCAACTGTCCATAACCGCGAACGCGGCTATTCAAATAGTTTGACACTCTGTAGAGGTGGTACACTTTCACCACAAGATTCGATACATCCGTCAGGGATAACCATGAATCATCATACTTGGTATGCGGATAATCAATCCTAACCTTTCAATTACACACCCTAGTATAGGCACCTCCCCTATGAGCTTGGCCTCCCAGCCATGGCCAACTGCCATCTCAGGAACTGCATAGGTGGACATTTATATTCACGAGGTAGCCTCAGCTTAACCTCTTCTGCAAGGAACCCATACTAAGACATATAAACTTTCAGTTAAGCCCTACCCAACTCAGGTATTGTGGTTGTATGGTAAAATTAGAATCGTATCGCATCCGAACCCAACCATTAGTTTTTATCAAAGTCTAGGCTCATGCCTCATTCAGTTTCATCATCAAATCATTGTGTTTCATAACCCATGTCAAAACATTTTAATAGAATGACTCGTCATTCCAAGGTTTTCATAATTATTTTCTCCAAGTGTTCCTATCTAAAGTGATCAAGTTTAGCTTAGCACTAGCTACTAGTAATGAGGATATCACTATTAAGGGGTGCTAATCAAGTGTAACTTCCCAAGCCTATTGCTATGCTCTTGATGGCACCAATCCTATTTATCCACTAATCACAATTAATTAACTAGGTAAAAACTGTAGTAAAGGAAAAAATAAAGCTTGTAGGTAAAACTAGGAATTGGTAAGGTTGCATCTCAATAGTATGCATAAGGTATATGCACAAGTCAGCTTGCATGGATATCTTGCATAGTGGGCTTGCCTTGAGTAGTGCACTTGTTGAAGTTCTCTTCTTCTTCCTCGTAGTACTCCTCCTCTTCGTACCCCGGGCCGTTCCGACGTCTATAAAGAAATACAAGGTACACAATCACCAAACAATACTTAACTACTTCTATTTAGCACACAAGGGCTCACACTAGATGATCTAGCATCATCTCAATCATCACATGAAATATTGACATATTCTTATTTATCTTATTTTGGAAAAGTAATTTCTACTCATTAAAAAAACCCTAAGATTTAATATCCTCCAATTAGAATAATGGACCATGTTGACACATGTCATCACCACATATTCCAATACTTGGGAATGGAATTTAAAGTGGTGGTCATATATTACAAGTTTTAATATTGCTATTTAATAATATTAAAGTGACTAGAAATGCCTATATAGCATTCTTTTAGTATTAGTCCAATATTAATATATGTAAAACCAAATATTTTTACCTATTCAGATAACATGGGAAATGTGATTTTTGAGAGTTGGAATCAACTCAAAAGCATTTAGGGTTGATTTTATAAAAATGTTTGAAGTTGTAAAAGTCTCTATCTTGTTATTTTTACTATAGGTGAGCTATAATTTCAAATGGTTTGAATCCAACAGGAGTGTGTAGATATTTTCAATACCTTTTTCTAACAAAATTGGAATCATGCATTTTGGTTAAGTAAATTTCTTTGAATTCAGTTTTGAATCTACTGACAGAATAATATTTTTAATTAAGTGGGAAAATTCTATTTGTATCGCTGGGCTAGGCACGGGAATGAACATGGGCCAGCCCAACTGCACAGCGTGCACGCAGCAGGCTGCTTACAGGCTAGTCCCACACGTCAATGGCAGTATCTAAACAAAACAATATCATCTATTCTAAGCCACACGATTAGAACGAGATCAATGGCTGAGCGTCCTCCGGTGAACGGCGTGCGGGGGATTCTAAACCTAGCGCCACTGTGAGGGTCATCGGAGGCTTACCAGGGCTCCATCTAGGTCCGGTGATGGGGGCAAATGGGATGGTAGATGACGGCGAGTCGAATGGTGGTCGTGGCGGCGCCAGGGCTGGCTCCAATCAACGACGCCCTTCCTTCACTTCAGCAGCGAGCTCCGGCGAAATTCCAGCGATGTGGTGCTCGCCTTGCTCCAGAAAAGGGTCAGGGGTGTTTCTCAGGGAGAGGAGAGTCGAATGGTGTGCTATTTGAGGCTGGGGGAGGGTCCTATTTATACACCGGCGAGGGGAGCAACGCTTGCATGGCTCAGGCTCGTCAGCGACATTGCTACAGGTCGCTATAGGCATGGCAGTGGGCATAGGTCGATGCGGTAGTCTGCGGCAATCGTCATGCACATAGTGGCACAGCGAGGCGCGGTCTTAAATGGTCGGGAGATGTCCATGCTCTATGCGGGTACGGCGGTGTTCGTCATCGCGTACGGTGGTCACGAGGTGCGCGGCAGCGAATGGTCATGTCTGGGAGGTCGCTGTTGACGTTGCGAGTGCAGGTACGCGCGGAGAGAACGAGGCGTGGTGTGGCTGCGCGGGAGTGGTTTGGCGCTCTGGTGTGCGCTCGGCATGGCGGACAGAGGAGAGTGGCATGGCTGTGTTGGCTTCTCCGCTGCTTGTCGTTGGTCGAGGGATGGACAGAGGGGTGCGGTGAGGTCACGCCTAGCTGCTGGTAATCGTGGGAGAGGGCGGTGTGGCGTGTGGTGTCGTGTCCATGATCTACCGACATGACACACTCGGGTACGGGCGACACTAGTGCAAACGGCGAAGGAGACAGGCTCCACTATATGGCTGGGTACTGGGAGTGATCACGGGCTAGTTATGGAGTTGAATTGGGTACAAATGGTGAGAAATTGATTGATCACAAACAATAGATAGTTGGTAAGTTGTACTCTGTCTACTAAGTGCTCGATCAAATGGCCGCATGTACTAAACCTTTGAATTTTCAAATGATTTTTGGTGGGTGTGCTGGTCACATGCTTGGGTGTCTCTGGTTGCTGGGATTTGTCAAGTAGTGCTGGTTTGAGTGGTTTTTGTAAAATGGTGATCTAGGTACCTACACTTGATTCAATTTTGAAATGCCTCTCAAATAGATTTGAAATTGGTTTCTGTAAGTTTGTAAAGTTTGCTTGTGTTCATTGTCACTTGGTCTAGTAAGGGGTGAAAAGAAGTAGAATTGTTTCCGTTTGAAATCGTTTACTAGAGATGCCCAAAGTGGGCTAGTGGTTAACTTTGGCAAAAATGACCATTTGATCCTGTTATTTGATTTTCTTTTTATTTGATTTTGTTTGGAATTAACCTAGATGATATTGTTTTGATCTTTAAACTAATACTTATCATTTATAGCAATCAAACATGGCATATCAAGCATTCACGCATTAATAGAAAAACACACATGCATTCATAAGGGTTTAAGAATAAAAGTTTTTGTTAACCCTAAACTCGGGTGATTAGAACTTGATAATCCTGTTTAATAATTTTGAGATGTTACAAACCTTCCCTCCTTAAACAGAATCTCATCCCGATATTCATGAAAAACTAGGAACTAAAGAGATTTGGAAACTCAGTCCTAATATAATCTTCTCGCTCCCAAGTGGCTTGTTCTTCGGTATGGTTACTCGACTGGATTTTGAGAAACTTGATACTCCTGGTCCGGGTGGTTCTGAAAGCTTCTTCCAAAATACGAATGGGTACTTCACGATAAGTTAGATCCTTGTTGATATCTATGGCTCTGTGATGGATGTTCTTGAAAACTTCGGTCGTCTCCAAAACTTCTAGGCATTTCCTAAGTAACGAGATATGGAACACATCATCTACGGCTGACATCTCTTTAGGCAGTTCCAACTGATAGGATACTTCTCCTCGGTGACTTAAAATCTTGAAGGGTCCAATATATCTGGGGGCAAGCTTCCCATTCAGTTGAAAATGCTGCATTCCTTTCAAGGGTGATACCTTGAGATACACAAAATCTCCGACACTAAAGGTCAGGTCTCGATGTCTTTTATCAGCGTAACTCTTCTGTCTGGATTGGGCAGTCTTGAGGTGTTCACGGACCTTGTGAACCTTCTCTTCGGCTGCTCGTAGGATATCTGGTCTGAATATCTGACTCGCTCCTACTTGCGACCAATTTAGGGGGGTATGACACTTCCTTCCATATAAAAACTCAAATGGGGCCATTTGCAAACTAGCTTGATAACTATTATTGTATGAGAACTCTGCGAAAGGCAGACAATCTTCCCATTTAGATCCATATTCTAACACACAGGATCTCAGTATATCTTCTAGGATCTGGTTTACTCTTTCTGTTTGTCTGTCGCTCTATGGGTGATAAGCTGTGCTAAAGTTCAGTTTGGTTCCTAATCCTTCCTGGACTTTCTTCCAGAACCTTGAGGTAAACTGGGTTTCTCGATCTGACACAATGGTCTTGGGGGTTCCATGCAGGCTGACTACTCTAGCAATGTACAACTCCGCTAGCTTCGAGCTTTGATAGGTGGTCTTGATGGGTATGAAATGAGCTACTTTGGACAGTCTATCTACTATGACCCAAATAGAATCTTTTCCCCTACTAGATGTAGGCAAACATGTGATGAAATCCATTCCAACAGAATCCCATTTCCATTCCGGAATCTGCAATGGTTACAAAAGTCCTGCGGGTCGCTGATGTTCCGCTTTGACTCTCTGACATATATCACACTTGGCTATATAGCTTCTGACTTCTCTCTTCATTTTATGCCACCAAAATTGCTCCTTCAAGTCTTGATACATCTTGGTTCCTCCTTGGTGAATAGAATAAAGGGTATCATGGGCTTCATGCATAATGACTTGTTTCAACTCTGAATCTGCAGGCACACATATACGTCCTTTATACCACATAACTCCTTCTTCATCTTCATTGAATCCAGGTACTTTCCCTGTACCGATATGACGCTTAATTGCATCGATACTTGCGTTTCCTTTCTAGGCATCCTTTATCTGACTGATCAATGTGGGTTGAAGTTCTATACTGGCTAGAAATCCTTCGCTAACTAGATCCATTCTAAAATTTTCCAACTCCTCATGCAAACTAGGCTGGTCTTCCTTAATCATGGTGTTTAGCCTACACGGTAGTCTACTAAGAGCATTCACTACCACATTGGCCTTGCCCGGGTGGTAGTGAATGTCAAGGTCATAGTCCTTGATTAACTCTATCCATCTCCTTTGCCACATATTCATCTCCTTCTGGGTGAAAATATACTTCGGACTCTTGTGATCCGAATAAATCTCACAGCAGTTACCCATAAGGTAATGATGCCATGTCTTCAAAGCTAACACTACGGCTGCCAGTTCTAAGACATGGGTAGGATAGTTCTGCTCATGTTGCTTCAGTTGCCGGGACAAATATGATAGTACTTTGCCTTCTTGCATCAACACACATCCGAGACCAATCTTGGATGCATCACAATATACATCAAAAGGCTTCGCGATATCAGGCATGATCAAAATTGGGGCTGAAATCAATCTCTTCTTGATCTCTTGAAAGCTTGCTTCACGTTTGTCTGTCCGTTCAAACTTCTTATCTTTCTTCAACAGCTGGGTCATCGGCCTTGTGATGCTTGAAAACCCTTCAACAAACTTGCGGTAATATCCGGCTAATCCAAGAAATGCGTGGACTTCGGTTTGAGTGGTTGGGGCTTTCCATTCTTCAACATCCTTAATCTTGGATGGATCGACAGCAACTCCGCCTGCCGACAAGATATGTCCTAGGAATCCTACTTCCTTTAACCAGAACTCACATTTGCTAAACTTGGCATACAACTGATGCTCCCTAAGGGTTTCAAGGATGGTTCTTAGGTGCTATTCATGGTCTTCTTCTGACTTGGAGTAGATCACAATGTCATTGATAAAAACAACGACAAACTTATCCAAGAAGTTCATAAAAGTCTTATTCATGAGGTTCATGAAATAAGCGGGGGCATTGGTTAATCCAAAGGACATTACATTGTACTAATACAATCCATATTTGGTGGTGAAGGTGGTCTTTGGAATATTCGTTGCACGGATCTTCAATTGATGATAACCAGTTCTAAGATCAATCTTAGAAAACACTCTAGCACCAGTCAGTTGGTCAAATAGATCTTCCATCTTTGGTAGTGGGTACTTGTTCTTGATGGTGACATAATTCAGCTTCCGATAATCCGTACACAAACGGTTGGCACCATCCTTCTTATCCACAAACAAAACAGGTGATCTCCATGGCGATGCACTTGGTTGTATCAGACCTTTCCCTAGCATATCATCAAGTTACTTCTTTAACTCCACTAATTCAGATGGGTTCATACTTTAGGGTCTCTGAGCTATGGGTCCAGTTCCAGGAACTAGTTCAATGATAAACTTGATATCCCGATCTAGGGGCATACCGGGCAATTCATCTAGGAACATATCGGGGTATTCACAGACTACTCTGACTTGGTCTATGGTTAATTTGACTAAACTCTTGTTGCATTTGAATTGACGGGGTAGCGTCTCAGATACATGCTCTACTGATACTCTGGTGCTACTGGTCATGGTTATGGCTTTCTTGGCACAGTCTATTAATCCTTGATGTTTTGACATCCAATCCATTCCTAGTACTACTTCCAAACCTTTGGTTCCAAGTACTATTAGATTGGCATAATCTATTCCATGTATTCTGATAGGCATAACCTTGAAATTTTTTCTAGCTTTGGTGGTTGAACCAGGTATTTGAACTATCATAACATGCTTCAAATTTTTGGTTGAATCTTACTAGTGCATGCAAATTCTTCTGTAACAAACGAGTGCGATGCTCCAGAATCAAACAACACTCTTGCAAGTACTGAGTTAACAGAAAACATACCCAACACGATATCTGGCGCTTCCTGGGCTTCTTCCGCATTCATGTGGAATAGACAGCCGATACGGTTGTGCGGGTTTCCTGGGGAAAATCTCTTTCCAGGCTGGACACGGCGCTATTGTGAAGGGAATATGCCCGAGAGGCAATAATAAAGTGGTTATTATCTTATTCCTTGTTTATGATAAATGTTTATTTTGCATGCTATAATTGTATTGACCGGAAACATCAATACATGTGTGTTTAATAAACAAAAATGGTTCCTAGTTATGCCTCTCTTATAGACTAGCTTGTTGATTAACAAGATGATCAAGGTTTCCTGATCATGGACACTGGATGTTGTTAATAACAAGGTCACAACATTAGTTGAATGATGTGATGAACATTCATCCGAAGTATAGCATTACGATCAAAGTTATTATGTTTATATTGCTATAACATCATACGAAGTAATCTTTATCCTTAGACCATGAGATCATGTTAATTGCTAACACCGAAAGAGTATCTTGATAACATCAAACATCACACTGTAACAAGGTGACTATAAAGATGGGTTCAGTGCTACGAAGGTGTTATGTTGAGGCTCATGGATCAAGAGTGGAATTTGTCAATCCCGATGACGGATAGATATACTCTGGGCCCTCTCAGTGATATCACATTAAGATAGCTTGCAAGCAAGTGATGTGATCACTAGAATGTTATATCACGGGAACGAGAAAAGAGTGCATGTCGGCAATGAGATCAAACTGGGTATGGAGATACCGATGATTGAATCTCGGACATGTAATATATCGCGAGACAAAGGGATTTAGTTACAAGCGTTAAAGGTTCTCACGATCACAGAAGTCATCGTTGAATATGCACGAGTCAGTATGGATCTCCAGGTCCCGCTTCTGATTATTGATCTAAGAGGAGTCTCAATCATGTATGCATTATTCGCGAACCGTAGGGTGACACACTTAAGAGTTACCGGACACCATTTTGGAGCACATATGTTTCATACGAAAGAATTGCAAAGCGCAGGAATTGTTTCGATAGAAACCGGAAATTATTTCGCGTGAAATTGCAGAAAGTGGTTCTACATGTGATATTGAAATATTGCAAGGCGTTATATGTGAATGTTTGTTAATTAAAGTAATTAATAAAATTCTTAATAAATTTAATAAAAAAGTTTTATTAAATGAGAGAGCATTAAACTTGGAGAAGTTTAATGCATTTAAAGTAGGGACTTTAAAGGGGAATGTGAAGAGGCATTTTAATGTGGAGGGGTTACCACCACATGAATGGGGGAGGTGAGGAGTCACCCCCATGCACCGGCCATGAAGGAGGGGCACCCCCTCCTCCTATAAAAGGCCACTCTCTTCCTCCTTCTTCCTCACACCTCCTTGTGAAGGATCTCTCCCCCCCTCTAGAATTTTTACCCCATGGTCTCGGATTAGCGAGATACATGTTCCCGGTGGCATTTCGTCTGGAAGGAGTTGCTGCTTCCGCTAGATCGCTGGAGCGAGGAGGTGGAGGTTGTCCGGTGGCTTGAACGTGTGTGCGAGTACGGATGCGCTGTTGAGTTGCGGCGGTCGGACTTCCTCACGACCGTGAGATCGGCAAGTGTACGACTACATCAACCACGAGTTCCTACTCGTACTCGTTGTCTTCAAGGGTAAGTTCTCGTTGGATGTATGTCCACCCGTTGCTTTGTACCTAGTAGATAGATCTTGGCGTGTAGTTCTCATCGTAGGAATTTTTTTTGTTTTCTATGCTGCGGACCCAACAGTGGTATCAGAGCCTGATCTATGCGTAGGTGCTTTGCACGGGTAGTACACATATGTTTATATGTGGGCGATGATGATCATGTTATTGCATCTTCTATGTATTTTGGATATTGGTGGCATAGTGGGATGAAGCGGCCCGGACCAACCTTACATGTCATCGTACATGAGACCGGTTCCATGACTGACATGCAACTTGTTTTGCATAAGTGGCTGGCGGGTGTCTGTCTCTCCTACTATAGTCAATACCTGGTTTACAACGAGTTGCTAATAACTTGGTTATCCTCGTTGTGGTTCATGTTCGTAGGTGAGAACGGTTCTATCTCCGAAAGCCCTAAGCCACGTAAAACTTGCAATTGATAAATTAGAGGCGTCTAGTTTAGATCGTTGCTGGGCTAGTGTATTGATATGGTATTGTTGTAAGTAGATGTATGATAGATACTCTTACAACACATTCAACGTGTAAGTTCCATAGACCTTGGCCTTACACACAAAGGAATGATAGAGATCATACCACGATGCAAATGATAGAGATCAAATGCATGGACCATATCATCTCACTTTACACATTAGATGTTAGCATCTTATACTGCTAGTTTGACGCTTTTGGTAGCATTGTAAGATGATCCCTCATTTAGATATCAAGATAAAATGTGTTCTTCCTTAAGTATGCACCGTTCTATGGATCGTGTTTCAAGACATCACGTGATGATCGGGTGTACTCGACTCTACGCTTTCATACAACGGGTGTAAGACAGTTTTACACACGCGAGTACTAAGGTTCTTACTTGGCGAGCCTAGCATGTACAGACATGGCCTCGGAACACGGACCGAAAGGTTAAGCATGAGTCATATAGTTGATGTGATGCCCATATTGATGCTCGCCTTTGAAGCTACACCGACTCACGTGATGATCGGACTTGGTCTAGTGGATTTGGTTCATGCAATCACCAAAAAGGCACGAGGGATGTCGTTTTTGAGTGGGAGTTCATTTCTAATTTGGATTAGTCGAACTCAATTTGTCATAAACTAAATCGAAGTGAATTTGCATAATTTGTTGTAGTCATTGGCGGCCGTTCACTACCTTATGCTTAGTTTTAATTGAGCTAATAGAACTATAGAATTCTGGATATTTACTTCACGAACTAGTATCATATTGTCTTGAATGTCAATTTAAAGTTTATAAGTCCTATTGCAAACTTTCAGCAAACTCTATTTACTCCATGAAGTTTAATAAGTAGTATTAAATCAAGAGTAAGAATTCCAATGTTAGTATCTAAAGTATCATGTTTGCCTCCATGGTTATTGATATTCAAAAGTTGTTTTTATATCAAGATTATAAAGGAGCTGAAAATTGTTTCAGAAACCATCATGTGTGAAAGATATTGTGATATCTGATACAATGTTTTTGGTTGCATTATGATAGAGTATAATTTAGCAAAATACATGTTCTCATATTGTATGAGAATTTGTGAAGGATGGAGATGCTAAGCATCCGGATCTTCCAAAAGGTTTTGGGAACTAAAATTATACTCATCATTCTTCCTTATAAGCTATAGTAGCTTGATCATGAAATTTGTCATGATAAGGATGAATAGAAGATATTAGTAAAATGTTTACTACACTAAAAGATTACTAAAGAATGGATTTTTGAAAGAATGCCAAACATTTGATGATGGTGATCCACTTCAAAGTGCAAGTCCAAAGGTATTAGTATTTGACTATATACAAGCTTTGTACCATGTGTCATGTTAATGACACCACTATTGATGTTGATAGATTCTTTTAAAAGAAAAGGAATTGCTGAAAGAGAATCTATAAAATATTTGGTAGAAAATAAAAGGTTGGAGATGTCCAACTTAGGTATATAGAAGATATACATGTTATGGCTGTATTCCTTGCTTGTTAAACAATGTGGTTCTGATGTATTGGATACCGGTATTGGATACCGAATTGGTTGGTATGAAGTGTCATACAGGACAACATAATTCATGAACTGCAATGGCCTAAGTAACTAGCAAGAGAATAAGTGATGATGTTCATCAAAAACAAATAAAGTGTTATTATGTTTTTCGTTGTCGTCAAACCTAGTCTTCAAGATTTGTTTTAATAATTGTTATTTTTTTCCGGTATTACGAGAACAATGGTTGTTCAAATAATTACCGTATTCCATAAAGGATGGATGAACTTTTACAAGTCTAGTGGGAGAAATAACATCCATAAACATTATTGCTAAAATGTCGCAAGACAAATGATTAAAAGATCACTTATGAAGTGACATCGCTGTTTTTAAATTATATTGAAAAACAAAACATGAAGAAACTCCGTGTTGATGGATTTTTGGATTCTTTGATTTTGATCAATTGACGCATGTGAAACTTTCCTCGAGATAATTGAAACTACGTTCATAGGCCAAAGAGGAATGGATGACTAGCTTATTGGAAATTGTACATACTGATGTGCATAGTCCATTATGTGTAGCCATATGTGATGGATCTTTTTGCTTCATATGCTTTCTCCAGAAATTTAAGTGAATATATCTATATATTTACTTAATAAGGAAGAAGTATGAGACATTTGAAAGTTGTTCAAAGACTTTCAAGATGAAGTGGAAAATTATTGTAACAAGAAAATAAAGAGTTTATGATTCAATCATAAAGGAAGATATTTGAGTTACATGTTTAGCAAAAACACCTAAGATTTGAGGAATTGTTCCATGATTTGTGTTTCCCGATAAACCATAGGAGTATGGCATATTCGAGAGACGAAATCAAACCATGTTTGACAAGGTAAGATCAAGGGTGTCATTTATAAAACTGCCATTATGTTTTAAGGATTGAAGATTTAGAGACTACCGCTTTTACACTGAAAAGAGCACCATCGTGATCCGTTGAAATGACACCATATAAATTATGGTTTGGGATAAAACCCAAATTGTCTTTTCTTAAATTTTGGTATGCTAAGCATAAGTAAAATGTTTGCAACCAAAGTCAGATAAGCACGTCTTTGTAGGTTATCCCAAAGAATTTGTTGGAAATTTCTCCATAACACCAAGGACAAAAGAGTTTGTTACTTGGAACGTCAAGTTTCTTGAGAAGGATTTTTTTGTGAAAAGTTAAGTGGGAGGACAATAGAACTTTGATAAGGTTGTTGAGCCTTAGTTATATGTGCTAAGTAGCACAGCGCCGGAAAGTGTCCCGATGGCGGCCACAATGCTCATGGCTCCCGTGATTACAAAGGTTGAACCGACTACATGCAAAGAAGCGATGATGGGCCCTGACTCCATAAAATGACTAGAAGTCATAGAATCCGTGATAATATCCATACACGAGAAATCAAGTTTCTGAACTTGGAAGACCCTCCGAAAAGGCGTGAAGCCTATCGGTCGTGTTTGGATCTATAAAGAAATAAGACATGGATGTTTAACATCTATGAAATAGTCGACATGTCGGAAAGAAGTTTACGACAATGTTCAAGGAGTTGACTATGACAAGATTTGATCTTTCATAGCGATATTTAGTCTTGACGGATTAATGTAGCAACCACTACATATAATTTGGTATATGGTAGTTGAATAAACAAAACAAGGTTCTTCTAATAGAATGGTTACCTAGGACATGTACAAGACACGTTCCGAAGGGTTTTGTTAATTCAAAGGGTGCTAAAAGGGCATGCAAACTTCAATAGTTGAAGTAAGGATAGCGGAGTTGGAATCTTCACCATGATGAAACTGTTAAAAGAGTTTAAATTCATCGGAGATGATGAAGATGCTTGCATTTGCAAGAAATTAAGTGGGAGCGCTGAGACATATTTCTAATACATTATGTAGAGGACATGCTGTTGATTGGAAATGATGTATCTTGTATTGACACAAGTTAAGAATTTCATTCAAATGAGATTTCGATAAAAGACTTGGGCAAACCCAGAATATTTGGCATCAATATCTATATGGATAGATTGAGGCGCTAATATGGTTGTGCCAGACATACATATATGAGATATTGAAAGGGTTCAATATGGAAACAACAAGAAAGGTTCTTGCTGCATGGAAAGAATTGTATCAAAAATTCAAGTGTTTCAACACTTGGTGAGTAAAATCACATGAAGATTTTGATCGATTATACCATGATATGTATATATCCAGAATGTCCTATGCTCTAAATGAGCACATACCAGAATGATTCATGAGATGATCATTGGACGATAGTAAAGATATTCTTATGAGCTTTGGAAGAACTAAGAATACATCATGTATAAGTGACAAATAGTTAAAGGTAGTTCATTGTAAAGTGTTACATTGATACTAGTTTTGTCACAAGATACAAATTAAATTTATCTCAATTTAAACTATCGGTGGCACAATGTAATGGAAAGGATGTTCCATGGTGGATTTGGATGAGTTCCAAAGTTGAGACATTGTGACGGATACTACAACAAAAGGCTAAGTATATAACTGCTATAGTAGCAGCAAAGGAGGGCATTTGTGTTAAGTAGTTTGTTATCAAACTAGGTGTGGTTCAAAGTGGGCTAATACTATGAAGATATATTTTGTGACAATAATATTAACATATTTTAACTGGAACGAGCTAAAGGTCGCACCAAAGGACCAAATTTATACAATGCCATCTCATTTGAGAATGAGTGATGCGTAGAGACACAAAGACATGCAAATACACACGGACCTGAAATTGTCAGATCCAGAGATTATGTTAACCACTAGCAATAGCGTATATGCAACACCAGAAAGCCATAGGTGTTCAATACGCAAAGTTTTTCAAACTAGATTATTGAATCTAGTGCAAGTGGGAGACTGAAGGGAATATGCCCGAGAGGCAATAATAAAGTGGTTATTATCTTATTCCATGTTTATGATAAATGTTTATTTTGCATGCTATAATTGTATTGATCGGAAACATCAATACATGTGTGTTTAATAAACAAAAGGGGTTCCTAGTTATGCCTCTCTTATAGACTAGCTTATTGATTAACAAGATGATCAAGGTTTCCTGATCATGGACATTGGATGTTGTTAATAACAAGGTCACAACATTAGTTGAATGATGTGATGAACATTCATCCGAAGTATAGCATTACGATCAAAGTCATTATGTTTATATTGCTATAACATCATACGGAGTAATCTTTATCCTTAGACCACGAGATCATGTTAATTGCTAACACCGGAAGAGTATCTTGATAACATCAAACGTCACACCGTAACAGGGTGACCATAAAGATGGGTTCAGTGCTATGAAGGTGTTATGTTGAGGCTCATGGATCAAGAGTGGAATTTGTCAATCCCGATGACGGATAGATATACTCTGGGCCCTCTCGGTGATATCACATTAAGATAGCTTGCAAGCAAGTGATGTGATCACTAGAATATTATATCACGGGAACGAGAAAATAGTGCATGTCAGCAACAAGATCAAACTGGGTATGGAGATACCGATGATCAAATCTCGGACATGTAATATATCGCGAGACAAAGGGATTTAGTTACAAGCGTTAAAGGTTCTCACGATCATAGAAGTCATCGTTGAATATGTAGGAGTCAGTATGGATCTCTAGGTCCTGCTTCTAATTATTGATCTGAGAGGAGTCTCAATCATGTCTGCATTACCGGACACCATTTTGGAGCACATATGTTTCAGATGAAAGAATTGCAAAGCGCAGGAATTGTTTCGATAGAAACCGGAAATTGTTTCGGGTGAATTGCAGAAAGTGGTTCTGCATGTGATATTGAAATATTGCAAGGGATTATATGTGAATGTTTGTTAATTAAAGTAATTAACAAAATTCTGAATAAATTTAATAAAAGAGTTTTATTAAATGAGAGAGCATTAAACTTGGAGAATTTTAATGCATTTAAAGTAAGGACTTTAAAGGGGAATGTGAAGAGGCATTTTAATGTGGAGGGGTTACCACCACATGAATGGGGGAGGTGAGGAGTCACCCCCCATGCGCCGGCCATGAAGGAGGGGCACCCCCTCCTCCTATAAAAGGCCACCCTCTTCCTCCTTCTTCCTCACACCTCCTTGTGAAGGATCTCTCTCCCCCTCTAGAATTATTCCCCCATGGTCTCGAATTAGCGAGATACATGTTCCCGGTGGCACTTCGTCTAGAAGGAGTTGCTGCTTCTGCTGGATCGCTGGAGCGAGGAGGTGGAGGTTGTCCGGTGGCTTGAACGTGTGTGCGAGTATGGATGCGCTGCTGAGTTGCGGCGCTCGGACTTCCTCACGATCTTGAGATCGGCAAGAGTACGACTACATCAACCACGAGTTCCTACTCATTAACAAAACTCGTTGTCTTCAAGGGTAAGTTCTTGTTGGATGTATGTCCACCCGTTGCTTTGTACCTAGTAGATAGATCTTGGCGTGTAGTTCTCATCATAGGAATTTTTTTGTTTTCTATACTGTGGACCCAACATGTTGCTGGGCAGGTGCAGTAACATTGGTGGCTGCGAAAAGCTTATTGGGGCACTCGTTGGAGTAGTGACCCGTAACTCCACATTCAAAGCAAGTTATCATTGAATTGTCTTTCCCTGCAACTGGCACAACATTGCTTCCAGTCCTTGGGGCAATATTGTTGTTGTTGTTGGACCTTGGCGATGCACGATTGAAGTTACTGGGGTTGCCAGGGTTGTTGTTGTTGTGGCCTACGGGCCTCGGGTTTCCTCTGCCACGATTGGGATAGTTCGTACGGGATATAGGGGGTCTGTTGTTTCTTGGTGCAATTCCTACAGATGGGTTGGGGCGATACTTCGGGGAATGGTGGGGTCCAGGTTGGTGCATCATATGACGCTTACGCTTCTCACTGGTTTGGTTAATATTTCCTTCCATTTGGATAGCAAATTCCACTAGAGCTTCTAGGTCATCAAAGGGAATGTTGACTAACACGGTCTGCATCTCATCATGCAGGCCATTCAGGAATCTCTCCTTATTCTTGGCTTCTGTGTCAATCTCATCAGGGGCATACCTAGCCAGATATAGAAATTTGTCACGGTATTCTACCACAGTCATTCTTCCCCGCTTCAGCTCCCTGAATTCATCCCTCATCCTCTTGATCAAACTTGGGGGCACATGTTTCCTGCTGAACTTGAGCTTGAATTCTTCCCAAGTCATCATCTGTCCTCCATTCATGGTACGGGTGCTATTCCACCATGATCTTGCATAACCTGCCAGATAGTGGGTGGCAAACAGTACTTTCTCTGCGGCATCAGCTCCTGCGACTTCTAAGTTGTTCTCCATGGTCTGTAGCCAGTCATCAGCATCTAAGGGTGTCAACACCCGGATTTTTAATCCCAGATGCTTGTTATGCCATACATCGCAATCCTAGGATTACCATTTTTGCGAGACATAATAGATTGGATATCACAGTACATCATCGATTACAAACCATAATAAGGTCTTACACAAAAAGAGGATCTCATGATCTAGTCTTAGTACAATCAAGCAGCGGAATAAATAGCGTAGCGGTGGGGTCCATCTTCAGAGTCACGGGCAATGCTGACGATGGGAGATGGTCCTAGTTGTCATAGTCGTCCTGCTGTCCTCCTTTAGGGTAGTCATCCTCATAGTCTGGCCATAGGAATAGCCAGGGACAAAAGCCATGAGTACTCTTTAAGTACTCGCAAACTACCACTAACAAGTAGGATAGTTCTAGTAGGAAAATGCTAACTCTAAGTCTATTTGTAAAGTTAAGTTTGAAACCTAAGCTGAATTCAGAAACAAAGAAAGATAAAATAAAGTTTGAAAACACCTAAGTGGGAACTTAGTTGTCATAGTCACAACTCGGTTGTGGTCAAGTCATGTCACAATTCATTTCATAAGTCGTTTTGAAAACATCTGACAACGGAATAGTATGGCCACTCCAACTGTCCATAACCGCTGACGCGGCTATTTGAATAGTTTGACACTCTGCAGAGGTGGTACACTTTCACCTCAAGATTCGATACATCTGTCAGGGATAGCCCTGAATCATCATACTTAGTATGCAGATAATCAAACATAACTTTTACTTTACACATCCTAGTATAAGCACCTATCCTATGAGCATGGCCTCCCAGCCATGACCATCTGTCATCCTGGGCACTGCATAGGTGGACAACATTGAGAGGTAGCCTCAGCTCAAACCTCTCCCGCGAGGTAACTAATACTAATGCATATAAACTTCCGGCTAAGCCTTACCCAATTCAGGTATTGTGGTTGTACGGTAAAATTGTAATGGTATCGCATCTGAACCCAACCATCAGTTTTATAAAAGGGCTAAGGCTCATGCCTCAACATTTTCATCATCATCATAAACCATTTGTGTTTCTCAACACATTTCAAAACATCTCAATAGAATGACTCATCATTCCAAGGTTTTCACAAATCATTTTCACCAAGTATTCCCATCTAAAGTGAATCAAGTTTTGGTTTAGCTCTAGACTACTAGGTTAAGAGTGTTCACTAATGTGGGATGCTAATCTCAATCTCATGCCATAGAATGACATCTAAGTCTAACTAGATAGGTCAAGTTTTATACTCTTTATGCTACCTTTAAACAAGTAAAGAACTTTTGTAAAGTAAAGAAGGTAAAGCTTGTAAAGAAAACTTGGAGTAGGTATAAGTCAAAGGGTATAACCAAAGCATGCCTAATGCATTTGCTTAGGTTATCTAGCTTAATTCTAACTTGCTAACAATAGCTTGCAAGGATTATCTTGCATTGTTAATGATGGCGTGCTAATGCAAGCTTGCTCAGTTTACTTGAAGTGCTAGGCCTGCCTTGGGTAGTGCAGTGGTTGAAATTCTCTTCCTCCTCTTCTTGGTAGAACTCCTCCTCATAGACTTGGTCGGTACTATCGTCTATAAATACATACGGAATACACAATCACCAAACAATACTTAACTAGTCTACTTAGCACACTAAGTGTAGCACCCCGATAAAACCACTACTAGAAAATCGCTTGTTGTTTTTATTTTTGTTTTTATTTTTGTGCATCATCATGACCGCATGCTCATGTCATCATGCCACATTGCATTTGAGCATCGTCATGTCATCAAGAATTTGTTTGTCTAAAACTATTTTCTAAAAGCCTATCGTTGTTTTCTAAATGTTCCCCCGTCTTCATGTCAAATCAAAACCCCGGCCACTTCCGGATATTTTGTTTTGTCTAAAAACTGTTTGCGAAAGATTTTATAAAATAAAAATAAAACAAATATTTTTATTAGGGGAGGCAGCCGGCCAGGCCCAAAAGCCCAGCCAGCCAGCCTACTACCCCTATCAAAACAAAACCCTAGCTAATCCTAGCCCCACATCTAATCACAACCCTAATTCTACCCACCACCAGTCCAACACACCCCAGCCGCCGCCGCACACAGCTACACGGTGTGCTTGTTCTCGTTCCACCCGCGCGACCGACACGCCTCTCCCGCCAACCCCGACCCGACAACCCCCGATTCCCGGCCCCACCCCGCGTCATACCCGCTCGCTCTCCACCCCACCCTGCCAACCGCCACCCCAGCGGCATACCACCCTCAAACGCATACGCGTACGCGCACGCACGCACACCCAGTGCACGCACCCCACCCCACCTTCCCAACACGCACGCTTCCTCTGCACGTCACGCAATCCCATGGTTCCACCCACCCCACTATCGATCGTTCCCTTGGGCCACCAACTCCTCACGTTGTCACATGTCCGCCCTCGTTTTCCCCACCTACCCGCGCGCCCTCCTGCTTCTCGCTGCGCCCCCGAGAGCATCGCCGCCTTTGCTTCCTCTCGCCGGTAACGCCATGGACGCCCTCGTCCTTATCGCCCCGACAGCGAGCGCCGCCTCCCTGACCCGTCCTCGGTGCTCCCTCGTCCCGCAACCGCCGCCAGGCCCTGCGAGCCGAGCTCCTCGCCGCTGGAGCCCCGCTGCCCAGCATCGTCGCGGCCCTCTCCTCGTCACCGATCCCGCACGGCCGCGTCAATGTCTCCTCGTCACCAAGCTCTGGTCGTCGCCTCCTCTGCTCTGCCGCACCGAGCGTCGCGCCCGCCGTTCGCTCAAGGTCGCCTGCTTCTGCCTCCGTCTCGCCGGCCTCGCCTCTGGCTGCCGTCCTCCGCCGCGCCACGCAACCTCTGTCCCCGGGCCCCTCCGCGCCTTCCTGTGACTACCGCCGCGGCTCTCCTCCCCGGTCACCCTCTCCTCCCCGGCTCTGCAGCGCTCCGCCGCCTTCCCCTCTGCCACAGGAGCTCGCCCAACCGTCGCCGGCTTCCTCCACCTCAAGGACCGACTCGTCCTCGACCGCCGTGCCTCTGCCCGACGCGTCTCTGCTTCTTGATGCCCGCGTCGCCGCCTTCGCCTTGCCCTCTGGCCATGAGCCCCTGCACCACCGCCATGGTCGCCTCCTGGAGCTCCTCCCGAGCTTGTCCCTCCTAACCGTCAACCTCCGACCACCGCCGCTGCGGGCCCCTCCCTAGCGGGGCTGCCTTGTTGTCCTGCTGTGTGTCGTTCCGTCGTCAACACATGCCGAGTACTGCACGTTACCCGTTCTCCTGCTGGTGAGTACACTCACGGTTTGCTGTCATTGTGTTGATGCCTCTCGGTCGTGTGACGAGTGTATGCCCATGTTTTTTTCTCAAGACCACATGAAGATGGAGAGAGATATCTATCGTGGCGACCATGTTTCTTTGGTCGGATGCCACCCGAACACCACGGCGTTGAACCAAAGGGATCCGAGCACCAAGTTCACCTTCTTGGGTGGCGAGATCGCCCATACGGAACCCGAAGATCGTCTACATGGAACGCCAAGTTCTTCTACTCGGATCCAAAGACCGAACCCCGTCGAACCCCCCGGGACCCAAATTCATCGAACCTTAATGTGATCCCCTTTCCGAGCCCTATTTTATAAATGCTATATATAATTGTTGCATATTAAATTGATCATACTGGCATACATATTGTGGGTGTTTGGGGCTTTTTTCGATGATTCCATCTAAATTAAATATGGAGACCATATGCGGGCTATTCTAGTCTTATATTGGCCCCCATTTAAATTTGTGTAGTGAACCAATGCTATGTTTTGCCTTGTTAAGACAACATTTAAATTGCGGGGTACCTAAACAACATGAACCTTCTAGTTAATCGTCGGGACCCTGGTTCCGCTTAATATTGCCTAGGCGCATCGCATCTTTGCCATGTCATGCATCATATCATAAACATGCAGATTCTTCTGCCATAGTATTAAATATTGCATCCGGTGTTTCTTTTAGTATTTTTCTTCTTCATGGATTAGACCGTTGAGTGGATGCGAGTATCGACAAGTTCTTCGGATATGAACCTTCGGCAGTGTTTCCCAGGCGAGCATCTCCCCCTTTCTACCTATTTTGCATTTATAGTCTTTATTTCCTCCTATTGATCTATTGCTATCCGTATTGCGATGCTTTAGTTTTCGTGCACCATTTATATTCCTTGCAGCCCCTATATTGCCTTGGACACATCCTATTGCCTGTTGTTTAATACATAGTCGGCCTTGCGAGTCGTAGTTGCTTGCTTATGTGCTGCTTCATGTCATTGTCGTTCCACTGTTGATGGAAGGTTGGCACATGCTTAATGGTGGAGATGCTTAACGGTGGAGATGATCATGTCTTTAAATACAACTATTAAATTGCTCGGATAACTAATGAAAGAGGCACCGCTAGGCAATATATGCTATTTGGTTTTTCATGTCCACTTGTGTCCCGTAGGCCCCGAGTACTTGATACCTGTTCCTTGACTATCACACTATCCGCATATGGGACCATGAATCCCCTTAGCCAGAGCTCGATTCATTTCTTATTTCTTGGGGCCACAAACTATTTTGGGGTTTTATTACTATCCTGTACTTATGCCATGCTTTACTGCTTTATTTACGATTGTGCGTGGAGCACCTGTACTGTTTTGGATCGCGGCACGATTTCGCGGTATCGACAAGCCCAGTCACACTTTCGGGTTCCCAGTCGTTTACAGCCCTTCTCGCAAACCCTAGGTCCGTTCCAGAGCCGGCCAACTTCGTTGAGGGTAGCTTAGTGGGGTGGCCCCCTAAAATATTTTATGAATCCTATGATTGCTTTGTCGTGAAAGCCTCGTTGGGTTTTGATTTGGTTTTTCCGAGGTTGATCGTGTGTGTGTTGCTATTTGTGCACCCCTGCAGGGTAAATCTTTCTGAAAGCCGTGTCCGCGTTTATGGACGACTTGGAGCACAGTATCTCGATCATAGACAAGCATAACTAAAGTAGTACTATAACTTGACTTAATATGTGACTAGTAATCAACTTCACTACAACAGAATGAGTAAATAAAAGTGCCAACAACTGTTGGGTTTGGTATGTCACATGCTAATTGTATCTGACTAGTAAGTACTGCAACTACAACTGAATGGTTAACTAAAACTGCCCACTACTTATGCTATCAGGATGACTCATGCTATCTATATCTGACTAGTAAGTGCTGCAACTATAATGGAATGAATAAAACTGCCAACTGTGTGAGTTCCTCGGGTTGACTTCCTCGTTTGGTCTCGAGGGGGAAATGCCAGGATGGGTATGATTGGTGTTAGTATCAGGTTGGTCCCGAATAGGTCTCTCTTATCCCTCTCTAATGGCCGACAGTTGCATTCAGTCTCTATAGGTTGTTTATGCATGCTGCACTGCCGCTTCAGTCCACCATACCTATGTAGGCGAGAGCCGCCGAATTCTAGCCTCGCCGTGTACTGGCCTCAGTACTGACGCTCCTCCTTTTCCTTTGCCCTTTGTCGGCACCCCTTTTGTTTTATCAGGTTTGAGATCGACGTCGTTAGCAGGGTTACCCTTCCGGCTTGGCCTGGGCAGGGTTATGGACGCCATTGGTTATTGTTCAGGGCTCTTAGCTCAATTTGCTTCTTATCCGTACTCGGATGTTGTATCGTTTTCAAGGTGATTTGGATCTTTGTACTGTATATATATGTATTCTTGACTCAGTGAGTCGTTGCTGTATATATATCTGTTCTGTGGGTTCCATCGTGGACTAATGTGTAATGGTATTACTTCGTTTTCCACCCGCACGAAAGTGCCTGGTGGGCGTCCTTGAATCGTTTCTATGCGTGTTTGGCAGGAAGCACTGAAACTTGCATAGGGCCGATTCGAGGGTGTTATAGAGTGGTATCAGAGCTCAGCAGTTGCGATACCCCACTGGTCCAGCCTATAGGATAACCTATCTGACGGCCGATGTAGAGTGTCAAAACTATTTTTGCAAAATCGGTTGGATAGATCTGATTAGGTTTGCTTTTACTCCTTACCCCTATGCTATTCTCCTCTTACCTCTGCGTGTTTTGAATCTTCTCTCTTATCTTTTCTTCAAGTCTAGGAATTCTCGTGGTTGGGTTTCCGTCGTGCCTTTAGGGTTTCGATTCCTTCCTCTTGCAACGATGTTTCCACATCTGGTCTTCGTGCCATCGAGTAGCCTTCATCTGTTGTACCTTTCGGTGGAACAAATTCACTAAAATCTTTCTTTATATCTTCTGGTGTTTTTCAATGCGATGACATCATCTATGCTAGATCCGATGAAGAACCTACATCATTCCTTTGTTTCCAAACCTCGCTTGTGAAGATCTTCAGTCTAAATTATGAGAATGGGTTGCACAATTTTTCTACTACATCTACGGAGTAATAGTTTGGGTGCGTGATGGATTGACCCCCATACCGACTACTCATTCTATTCGCTCTTGTACATTGAAGTGGATTAGGTTGTACCTGTTTCTCTCCTTTTGTCAAAGTCAGAGGCAGCCCTATCTTTTGTATACCTCTACCTTCGTCCTTGTTTCTCCGGAGTGTTCTCTCGACGGACGTGAGCAACGACCCCTTGTTGGTGGTGTCACCAATTTCAAGATGGAGCAAGAATCATTGTTAAGTGGTGTCGCGAGGATCTACACGAAGCAAGAAGAATTCGATCATCAGCCTTCTTCCCCGTACCATGAGGCGGATCTCGAGGGCGAGATCCATTGTTAGTGGTGTCGAATTGTAGCACCCCGATAAAACCACTACTAGAAAATCGCTTGTTGTTTTTATTTTTGTTTTTATTTTTGTGCATCATCATGACCGCATGCTCATGTCATCATGCCACATTGCATTTGAGCATCGTCATGTCATCTGGCATTTGTTTGTCTAAAACTATTTTCTAAAAGCCTATCGTTGTTTTCTAAATATTCCCCCGTCTTCATGTCAAATCAAAACCCCGGCCACTTCCGGATATTTTGTTTTGTCTAAAAACTGTTTGCGAAAGGTTTTATAAAATAAAAATAAAAAACAATTTTTATTAGGGGAGGCAGCCAGCCAGGCCCAAAAGCCCAGCCAGCCAGCCTACTACCCCTATCAAAACAAAACCCTAGCTAATCCTAGCCCCACATCTAACCACAACCCTAATTCTTCCCACCACCAGTCCAACCCACCCCAGCCGCCGCCGCACACAGCTACACGGTGCGCTTGTTCTTGTTCCACCCACGCGACCGACACGCCTCTCCCGTAAACCCTGACCCGGCAGCCCTCGATTCCCGGCCCTACCCCGCGTCAGACCCGCTCGCTCTCCACCCCACCCTGCCAGCCGCCACCCCAGCGGCATACCACCCTCAAACGCATACGCGTACGCGCACGCACGCACACCCAGTGCATGCACCCCACCCCACCTTCCCGACACGCACGCTTCCCCTGCACGATACGTGATCCCATGCTTCCACCCACCCCACTATCGATCGTTCCCCTGGGCCACCAACTCCTCGCGTTGTCACGTGTCCGCCCTCGTTTTCCCCACCTACCCGCGCGCCCTCTTGCTTCTCGCCGCGCGCCCAAGAGCGCCGCCGCCTCTGCTTTCCCTCGCCGGTAACACCATGGGCGCCCTCGTCCTTGTCGCCCCGACAGCGAGCGCCGCCTCCCTGACCCGTCCTCGGTGCTCACTTGTCCCACAACCGCCGCCAGGCCCTGCGAGCCGAGCTCCTCGCCGCTGGAGCCCCGCCGCCCAGCATCGTCGCGGCCCTCTCCTTGTCACCAATCCCGCGCGGCCGCGTCAATGTCTCGTCGTTGCCAAGCTCTGGCCGTCGCCTCCTCTGCTCTGCCGCACCGAGCGTCGCGCCCGCCGTCCACAAAAGGTCGCGTGCTTCTGCCTCCGTCTCGCCGGCCTCGCCTCTGGCCGCCGTCCTCCGCCGCGCCACGCAACCTCTGTCCCCGGGCCCCTCTGCGCCTTCCCATGACCGCCACCGCGACTCTCCTTCCCGGTCACCCTCTCCTCCCCGGCTCTGCAGCGCTCCGCCGCCTTCCCCTCTGCCACAGGAGCTCGCCCAACCGTCGCCGGCTTCCTCCACCTCGAGGCCCGGCTCGTCCTCGACCGCTGTGCCTCTGCCTGGCGTGCCTCTGCTTCCTGATGCACGCGTCGCCGCCTTCGCCTCGCCCTCTGGCCACGAGCCCCTGCACCACCGCCATGGTTGCCTCCTGGAGCTCCTCCCGAGCTTGTCCCTCCTTCCCGTCAACCTCCGGCCACCGCCACTGCGGGCCCCTCCCTAGCACGGCTGCCTTGTTGTCCTGCTGTGTGTCATTCCGTCGTCAACACATGCTGAGTACTGCATGTTACCCGTTCTCCTGCTGGTGAGCACACTCACGGTTTGGTGTCATTGTGTTGATGCCTCTCGGCCGTGTGACGAGTGCATGCCCATGTTTTTTTCTCAAGACCACATGAAGATGGAGAGAGATATCTATCGTGGCTACCATGTTTCTTTGGTCGGATGCCACCCGAAGACCTCGTCGTTGAACCAAGTTCTCCACCGACACCCGAAGTCGGATCACCAAGATAATCGACATGGAACCAAAGGGATCCGAGCACCAAGTTCACCTTCTTGGGTGGCGAGATCGCCCATATGGAACCCGAAGATCGTATACACGTAACACCAAGTTCTTCTACTCGGATCCGAAGACCAAACCCCGTCGAACCCCCCGGGACCCAAGTTCATCGAACCTTAATGTGATCCCCTTTCCGAGCCCTATTTTATAAATGCTATATATAATTGTTGCATATTAAATTGATCATACTGGCATACATATTGTGGGTGTTTGGGGCTTTTTCGATGATTCCATCTAAATTAAATATGGAGACCATATGCGGGCTATTCTAGTCTTATATTGGCCCCCATTTAAATTTGTGTAGCGAACCGATGCTATGTTTTGCCTTGTTAAGACAACAATTAAATTGCAGGATACCTAAACAACATGAACCTTCTAATTAATCGTCGGGACCCTGGTTCCGCTTAATATTGCCTAGGCGCATCGCATGTTTGCCATGTCATGCATCATATCATAAACATGCCGATTCTTCTGCCGTAGTATTAAATATTGCATCCGATGTTTCTTTTACTATTTTGCTTCTTCACGGATTAGGCCGTTGAGTGGATGCGAGTATCGACAAGTTCTTCGGATATGAACCTTCGGCAGTGTTTCCCAGGCGAGCATCTCCCCCTTTCTACCTATTTTGCATTTATAGTCTTTATTTCCTCCTGTTGATCTATTGCTATCCGTATTGCGATGCTTTAGTTTTCGTGCACCATTTATATTCCTTGCATCCCCTATATTGCCTTGGACACATCCTATTGCTTGTTGTTTAATAGATAGTCGGCCTTGTGAGTCGTAGTTGCTTGCTCAGGTGCTCCTTCATGTCGTTGTCGTTCCACTGTTGATGGACGGTTGGCACATGATTAATGGTGGAGATGCTTAATGGTGGAGATGATCATGTCTTTAAATACAACTATTAAATTGCTCGGATAACTAATGAAAGAGGCATAGGTGGGCAATATATGCTATTTGGTTTTTCATGTCCACTTGTGTCCCGTAGGCCCCGAGTACTTGATACCTGTTCCTTGACTATCGCACTATCCGCATATGGGACCATGAATCCCCTTAGCCAGAGCTCGATTCATTTCTTATTTCTTGGGGCCATAAACTAGTTTGGGGTTTTATTACTATCCTGTACTTATGCCATGCTTTACTGCTTTATTTACGATTGTGCGTGGAGCACCTGTACTGTTTTGGATCATGTCACGATTTCGCGGTATCGACAAGCCCAGTCACACTTTCGGGTTCCCAGTCGTTTACAACCGTTCTCGCAAACCCTGGGTCCATTCCGGAGCCGGCTAACTTCGTTGCGGGTAGCTTAGTGGGGTGGCCCCCTAAAATATTTTATGAATCCTGTGATTGCTTTGTCATGAAAGCCTCGTTGGGTTTTGATTTGGTTTTTCTGAGGTTGATCGTGTGTGTGTTGCTATTTGTGCACCCCTGCAGGGTAAATCTTTTTGAAAGCCGTGTCCGCGGTTATGGACGACTTGGAGCACAGTATCTCGATCATAGACAAGCATAACTAAAGTAGTACTATAAACTTGACTTAATATGTGACTAGTAATCAACTTCACTACAACAGAATGAGTAAATAAAAGTGCCAACAACTGCTGGGTTTGGTATGTCACATGCTAATTGTATCTGACTAGTAAGTACTGCATCTACAACTGAATGGTTAACTAAAACTGCCCACTACTTATGCTATCAGGATGACTCGTGCTATCTATACCTGACTAGTAAGTGCTGCAACTATAATGGAATGAATAAAACTGCCAACTGTGTGAGTTCCTCGGTTTGACTTCCTCGTTTGGTCTCGAGGGGGAAATGCCAGGATGGGTATGATTGGTGTTAGTATCAGGTTGGTCCCGAATAGGTATCTCTTATCCCTCTCTAATAGCCAACATTTGCATCGAGTCTCTATAGGTTGTTTATTCATGCTGCACTGCCGCTTCAGTCCACCATACCTATGTAGGCGAGAGCCGCCGAATTCTAGCCTCGCCGTGTACTGGCCTCAGTACTGACGCTCCTCTTTTTCCTTTGCCCTTTGTCGGCACCCCTTTTGTTTTAGCAGGTTTGAGATCGACGTCGTTAGCAGGGTTACCCTTCCGGCTTGGCCTGGGCAGGGTTATGGACGCCATTGGTTATTCTTCAGGGCTCTTAGCTCAATTTGCTTCTTATCCGTACTCGGATGTTGTATCGTTTTCAAGGTGATTTGGATCTTTGTACTGTATATCTGTATTGTTGACTCAATGAGTCGCTGCGGTATATATATCTATTCTGTGGGTTCCATCGTGGACTAATGTGTAATAGTATTACTTCGTTTTCCACCCGCACGAAAGTGCCTGGTGGGCGTGCTTGAATCGTTTCTATGCGGGTTTGGCGGGAAGCGCTGAAACTTGCATAGGGCCGATTCGAGGGTGTTACACTAAGGCACACATTTTGATGATCTAGTATCATCACAAGCATCACAAGGTTTAATGAACTAGCTTCATTTATTTTATTTGAGAAAAGTAATTTCTACTCATTGAAATTAACTAAGATTTAATATTGTCTAATTAAAATATGGGATCATGTGGACACATGTGATCACCACATATTCTAACATATGGGAATGTGATTTAAAGGTTGGATCACATTTTAATAAGTTTAAGTTTAATAATTAATGATTTAAAGTGACTAGAAATGCCTATATAGCATTATTTTGGTATTAGTCCAAAGTCACTGCATGTAAACCTTAATATTATTACATATTCAGATAGGTATGGTTAAATGTGATTTTTGAGAGTTGGAATCAACTCAAAAGCTAATATGGTTGATTTTATAAAAATGTTTGAATCTGCAAAATCTTCTGTCTTGTTATTTTTACTAGGAGAGATCTCTAACTCTAAATGATTTAACTCCAACTGGCTTGGATAGATATTTTCATTATCTTTCCAACAAAATTAGAATCATTTTATTTGGATTTGTAAAACTCTCTGAATTGATTTTGAAACTAAAGGACAAAACTAAGTTTTAATTAAAATAGAAAAACCTATATTTGAATTACTAGGTCAGTGCGGGAAACTAAATGGGCCGGCCCATGTACACTCCGCGGCACTGACGGCTACTGACAGGGGGGTCCCTCCTGTCAGTGACTCATTAGACGCGAAGCGGTATGGGGCGATAAGGACCACACGATTAGAACTAGATCTAACGGCTCACGGTCGTCGTCGACGACGGACACGTCGCCGGCGAGACTGAACCCTAGCGCGGTTGGTGGGGGTGCAGTGGGGATGTACCAGGGCTCCAGCTAGTGCAGTGATGGGGGTGATTAAACGAGATGATGACGGCGGACTCAGGCGAGGTCGTGGCAGGGGCTGGGGTGGACAAAATCGACGACAACGTCTCCTCCTCCACAGCGGCTACCTCCGACGAAATTACGGTGATGGGCTGCTCGAGCGGCTCCAGCAAGAGAGGGGAAACGATCAGTGGAGAGAGGGGAGTGGAATGGTGTGGCGATTGAGGCTGGGGGTGGCCTCCTTATATAGGCTCGACGAGGGGACCGAAGGGTGTGGGCGGAGCTCATCGGTGACGACGGCACAGGGGGCTACCGGCATGGGTGAGGTAGACGGACGGTGAGCAGTTCCCTGGCGATCATCTAGAGCTTAATGGCGACGCTAGGGACGGTGGCTAATGGTCGGGAGCTTCCCGCGCTCTGAGGGACAGAGGCGGTGCTCGACGGGGTTCCTGGCGACTGTAGGTCGCGCGGCGGTGCATGGCTGTGTCTGGCAGGGTGAGGTGGCCAAGGCGGAGCGGCGCGTGCGGTCTGCGGTCGAGGCGCGGCCTGTGGCGTGCTGGCGGCGAGGGTGCTCTGGCGTGCGCTGCGCATGGCGCAGCGGCTCAGTGTGGGGGCTGTCCATGGTGGTCCACGGGCTGGCTGCTCTCGGGGACGAGACAAGAAAGTGTGGTAGGGTTGGGCGGAGCTAGTGGCATTGCTGGATTGGCGCGGCGTGGTCTGCGGAGTGTTGCCCACGCTCGCTGGCGGTGACCAAAAACGGACGGCACGCAATTGCTGCTCCAGGCTAAAGGGTAGGCTGGTGAGGGTTTGGTTAGGGCTGGGAGGGACAGGGGAACCAAAATGGGCCCAAAAACTAGACAAGGCATTGATCACTAAACAGTATTAGTTAGGCAGAAAATTTGTGCCTGCCACCTGTTCGACACAATGGCCGCATGAACAAAAGATTTGAGTTTTTCAAAGATTTTTGGTGGAGTGGTTTATCTTATGCTTAAGCATCTAGGTTTGCTTGGGATCTTCAAATTGAATTCATTTGAGTGGTTTTTGAAAAAGTGTGATCTAGACATATGAACTAGATTCAATTTTCAAATGTCATTTAAAATTAGAGTTTGAATGTTTTTGGGATGACACAAAGTGGGCCTTGGCACATCACTACTTGTACTAGCAAGGGGTGCAAAGATCCACAATTGTTTCTATTGGGAATTGAGTGCTAGGAACACCCAAAGTGGGTTAGGTGATTAAAATGGCAAAAGTGACCATTTGCCTTATTTAATTCTTTTTGATTTCTTTTTCTTTGGGATTTGCTTGGGGATGATCTAGATGATGTGTAATTCACCTTAGAGTCATTTTACAACCAATAGATCACTCAATCATGGCATTTCAAACAACTCCTATTTTAAATGCACACACATATGAATGCTTAAAGATTTTTAGTAGAAAAAGTTTTTGTTAACCCTAAATTGGGTAGATTTGAACGTGATCACTTGGATTAAAGTTTTGGGATGTTAGAAACCTTCCCCCCTTAAACAAAATCTCGTCCTGGGATTTAAGAAAGAAAACTAGGAACTAAAGAGATCTGGGAACTCAGTCCTAATGTAATCTTCTCGCTCCCAAGTGGCTTCTTCTTCGGTATGGTTGCTCCATTGAATCTTGAGAAATTTGATACTCCTGGTCCTGGTGGTTCTGTAGGCTTCCTCCAAGATACGGATGGGCACTTCACGATATGTCAGATCCTTGTTGATATCAACAGCTCGGTGATCGATGTTCTTGAAAACTTCGGTCTTCTCCGGCACTTCTAAGCATTTGCGAAGTAGCGAGATATGGAACACATTGTGGATGGCAGACATCTCTTCATGCAGTTCCAGTTGATAAGATACTTCTCCTCGGTGATTCAGAATCTTGAAAGGTCCAATATATCTAGGGGCTAACTTTCCTTTCAGACTAAAACGTTGGGTTCCCTTCAATGGTGAAACCTTGAGATATACAAAATCTCCGACATTGAAAGTCAGGTCTCTCCCTCTCTTGTTAGCATAACTCTTCTGTCTGGATTGGGTGGTCTTGAGGTGCTCACAGACTTTGTGAACCTTCTCTTCGGCTTCTCGGAGAATGTCGGGGCCAAAAATCTGACTCTCTCCTACTTGCGACCAATTCAAAGGGGTACGACACTTTCTTCCGTATAGGAACTCAAATGGTGCCATTTGCAAACTGGCTTGATAACTGTTGTTATATGAGAATTCTGCGAAAGGCAGACAATCTTCCCATTTTGATCCATATTCTAACACACAAGCTCTCAACATATCCTCTAGGATTTGGTTGACTCTTTCAGTCTGTCCATCGGTTTGCGGGTGATAAGCGGTGCTGAAATTCAACTTGGTTCCTAATCCTTCTTGGGCCTTCTGCCAAAATCTCGAGGTAAACTGGGTTCCTCGATCCGACACTATGGTCTTGGGGGTTCCATGCAGAGTAACAATTCTAGCAATGTACAACTCTGCTAGCTTCGAACTCTAGTAGGTTGTCTTGACAGGTATAAAATGAGCTACCTTGGATAGTCTATCAACAATGACCCAGATTGAGTCATTTCCCCTACTAGAAGTAGGCAAATCGGTGATAAAGTCCATTCCGACGGAATCCCATTTCCATTCCGAAATCTACAATGGTTGTAACAGTCCTGCGGGTCTCTGATGTTCCACTTTGACTCGTTGACAGATATCATACTTGGCGATGTAGCTTCCGATTTCTCTCTTTATCTTGTGCCACCAAAATTGCTCCTTCAAATCCTGATACATCTTTGTTCCTCCGGGGTGGATAGAATAAAGAGTATCATGAGCTTCTGGCATGATAACTTGCCTCAGTTCCGAATCTGCTGGCACACTGATACGGCCTTTGTACCACAGAACTCCTTCTTCATCTTCGGTGAATCCAGGTACCTTTCCTGTACCAATACAACGTTTGATTCCGTCGATACTTTCATTTCCCTTCTGGGCTTCCTTGATTTGGCTAATCAAAGTGGGTTGAAGTTCAATGCTAGCTAGAAATCCTTGGCTAACTAGCCCAGTTCTAAACTGCTCCCACTCCTCATACAAAATGGGTTGCTTCTCCTTGATCATGGTGTTTAGCCTACACGGCAATCTGCTAAGAGCATCCGCTACCACATTGGCTTTGCTGGGGTGATAGTGAATGTCAAGGTCATAATCCTTGATTAACTCTATCCATCTCCTTTGCCTCATATTCAGCTCCTTCTGAGTGAAAATATACTTCAAGCTTTTGTCATCTGACTAAATCACACAACGATTACCCATAAGATAATGACGCCATGTCTTTAATGCCAAAACTACGGCTGCTAACTCAAGATCATGGGTAGGATAGTTCTGCTCATGCTGCTTCAGTTGTCGAGACAAATACACGATGACTTTGCCTTCTTGCACCAATACACATCCTAGACCAATCTTGGATGCATCACAATACACATCAAACGGCTTCTTGATATCTAGCATGATCAATATTGGGGCTAAAATCAATCTCTTTTTCAGCTCTTGGAAACTCGCTTCACATTTGTTAGTCCATTCAAACTTCTTGTCTTTCTTCAACAATTGGGTCATGGGTCTGGCGATGCTCGAGAATCCTTCTACGAACTTGCGGTAATATCCCGCTAATCCGAGAAATGCACGGACTTGGGTTTGAGTGGTTGGGGCTTCCCATTTTTCGACATCTTTGATCTTGGCGGGATCAATAGCGACTCCTTCGATAGACACAATATGTCCTAGGAATCCTACTTCTTTCAGCCAAAACTCACATTTGCTGAACTTGGCATACAACCGATGCTCTCTAAGGGTTTCAAGGATGATTCTCAGATGTTGCTCATGCTCTTCATCTGACTTGGAGTAGATAAGGATATTGTTGATAAACACAACGACAAACTTATCTAGAAAATTCATAAAGATCTTATTCATGAGATTCATGAAATAAGCAGGGGCATTGGTTAATCCAAAAGACATGACCGTATACTCGTATAATCCATAAAGAGTAGTAAAGGCAGTCTTCGGAATATCCGTTGCACGAATATTAAGTTGGTGCTAACCAGTCCTAAGATCAATTTTAGAGAACACATTTGCTCCAGTCAACTAATCAAATAGATCCACTATCTTTGGCAAAGGGTACTTGTTCTTGATTGTGACGTCATTCAGCTTCCTGTAATCTGTGCACAAACGGTTGCCTCCATCTTTCTTCTCGACGAATAACACTGGTGATCTCCATGGCGATGCGCTTGGTTGAATCAAGCCTGTTGCCAACATAGCATCCAGCTGCCTTTTCAATTCCACTAACTCTGAGGGGTTCATACAATAGGGTCTCTAGGCTATGGGTCCGGTTTCGGGGATTAGTTCAATAATGAATTCTATATCCCTATCCGAGGGCATACCTGGCAATTCATCTGGGAATACGTCGGGGTATTCACAAACTAGTCCGACTTGGTCAATGGTGGGTAGGGCTAGACTCTTATTACACTTGAATTGATGGGGCAAAGTTTCAGATATATGATCTACTGAGACTCCAGAGCTACTGGTCATGGTGATGGCTTTCTTGGCACAGTTAATCAATCTTTTATGCTTTGACATCCAATCCATTCCTAGTACTACTTCCAAACCTTTGGTTCCAAGTACTATTAGATTGGCATAAAAATCTATCCCATGTATTCTGATAGGCACAACTTTGCAAATTTTTCTAGCTTTTGTAGTTGAACCGGGGATTTGAACTATCATGACATGCTTCAAGTTGGTTGGGTGAATCTTACTAGTGCATGCAAATTCTTTGGTGTGCAAATTCTTTGGTGACAAATGAGTGCGATGCTCCAGAATCAAACAACACTCTTGCTAAAACTAAGTTGACAGAAAACATACCTAGCACTACATCTGGCGCTTCTTGGGCTACTTCGGTGTTCATGTGGAAGAGACGGCCGTTGCGATTGTGAGGGTTCCCTGGGGCAAATCTTCTTACTGGTTGAACGCGACGCTGCTGCTGAGCTGGGGCATTCACATTGGCAGTGGCGGCAATCTTCTTCGGGCACTCATTGGAATAGTGACCCTTCACTGCACACTCGAAACAAGTAATCTGAGACTTGTCTTTCGCTGCCACAGGCACAACATTGCTTCCAGTTCTGGGTGCGGTGTTGTTGTTGTTGTTGTTGTTGTTGTTGTTGTTGTTGCTCTTGGGAGGTGCACGATTGAAATTGCTGGCATTGCCGGGGTGATTGTTGTTTCCTACGGACTTCACATTTCCTCTGCTACGGTTGGGGTAGCTTGGGAGAGACATTGGGGGTCGATTGTTCCTCGGTGCATATCTTGCAGAAGGATTGCGATGGTACTTCTGGTGACTGTTGGATCCAGCTTGGTGCATCATATGATGTTTGCGGTTGTCGTTTGCTTGATTAAGCTTCCCTTCCATCTGAATGGCAGAGTCGACTAGCTCTTCGAGATCCTCGAAACGGATGTTGACAAGGACAATCTGCATCTCATCATGCAGTCCGTTCACGAATCTCTCCTTCTTCTTGGCCTCTGTGTTGATCTCATCAGGTGCATACCTGGCAAGGGACAAGAATCTGTCACGGTACTCCACTACAGTCATTCTGCCCTGCTTCAATTCTCCGAATTCATCCCTCATTCGGGTGACTAGACCCTGCGTCACGTGGGTGCGGCTGAACTTGATTTTGAAGGCTTCCCATGTCATTACTTGACCATGGTTCATTGTGCAGGTGCTGTTCCACCATGCTCTTGCATCTTCTGCCAAATAGTGGGTGGCAAAAAGAACCTTCTCATTGGCATCCACTCCTGCTACTTCTAGGTTGTTCTCCATTGTCTGCAACCAGTCATCAGCATCCAGTGGGTTCTCTGAAGTGCTAAACATTGGGGGATTTGTATTCTGGAAGTTTTTGAGTTTGGATCCATGATGATCCTGATTTCCATGGTTCTGATTGTTGTGAGCCATCTGGGCGATCTGCTGCAGTGTTGCTAGATTAGCTTGGCGCTCTGCCCTACTAGACTCATGGTCTGCAATGAGAGTCTGCAAAATCTGCAGCATTGGGTCTTGCGATGAGCTGCTCCCTCCTTGGTTTCCACGAGTCATTTGAAGATTGAGATAGATAAAGGGGTAAGAGGGAAAGTTCTATGGTTCATGGTTTTGATTTCAAAGATAAAACTTTGAGTTTGACTCAGGTTTTGCAACTAACTTCTTTTCATTCAAGCAAAACACACGATACAAACACACACACCACAACAAAGGAAAATAGATGGTTTGAAGAACCATTCTGTAAGCTACGATACAATGGGACCGATACTCCTCACTCTACGATAGGGCTCTAGTGCATCTACTCATCATCGATGAAGTCGGAGTCATCATCGTCGGTGTAGAAGTCCACGGCATCCTCCTCTACATAGTCATCATCATTGCTGAGGTAGGAGTTAATATCTCCTTGGATATCTTCACCTTCCTCTTCTTCTTCCTTTGCTGCAAGCTGAGCTTCTTGCTCCTTGAGGGTCTTCTCGAGGTCGGCCACCTTCTTGCGAAGACGGTCGATGGTGCGATCCTTCTTGGCGCATTGACATCGAAGAGACTGACGATCCTTGACGAGCAGTGAGAAAGTCTGGGCCTTCTGGGCAGCAAGGGCGAGGTTGTGGTTGGCGACCTCTCTAGCATTGTCCAACTTCTTTTGTCTGTTGTATAGTAGGAAGTCGAGGTTCTCCACTTGACGCTTCAATATTGGGTGACTTGGCATCTCTAGTGGCATTCCCATGGAATCACGCCTTGCATAGTGAACAAAGCGGGTTCCTTGGATTAGGTTGACACTCAGGGCACACAGACGTGTGAGAGCTTCATGCATTGCCCTGGCTAATCCCTCTAGCCAGTTGTTCTCTCTCATGGAGAACTGAATCCTCCCAGACACTGGTGCTTCTATCTTGCCTCGAAGATCAGCAGTTACTAGCCATTGTAAATCTCCTCCTGGTGGACCCGGGAGTTGAGCTCCAAGAAATTCCGGATGAGGATGCTCCAAGAACTCAGACAGTGAATCCAGATCCCTCTCGAAGATCAGTTGGCCTCCGTTGCCCAACTGGTAGAACTTGCTGTATTGGGCTTCCATCTATAATAATTTAGGATGTGAAAGTTAGTGAAGTGATCAAGTGTGTCAAAGTTTTATGTAGTAATGTAAGAATTTGGAGGAACATGTAATTTTTTTGAGAGAAAGAATCCCCAAGGGTAAGAGAGGAAATAGTTTTCATAAATACTCAATTTGGTTTTTGAAACTAAGTTTTTGTTCGGACGTCCATTCTAACTAGGGTCTCCTATGGTCAGGATGGCTCTGATACCAACTTGTTAAAACCTGGATTTTTAATCCCAGATGCCTATTATGCCATACATCGCAATCCCAGGATTACCATTTTTGCGAGACATAACAGATTGGATATCACAGTACATCATCCATTATAAACCATAATAAGGTCTTACACAAATAAAGGATCTCATGATCCAGTCTTAGTACAATCAAGCAGCGGAATAAATAGCGTAGCGGTGGGGTCCATCTTCAGAGTCACAGGCAATGCTGACGATGGGAGATGATCCTAGTTGTCGTAGTCGTCCTGCTGTCCTCCTTTAGGGTAGTCCTCCTCATAGTCTGGCCATAGGAATAGCCAGGGACAAAAGCCATGAGTACTCTTTAAGTACTCGCAAACTACCACTAACAAGTAGGATAGGTCTAATAGGAAAATGCTAACTCTAAGTCTATTTGTAAAGTTAACTTTGAAACCTAAGGTGAGTTCAGAAACAAAGAAAGATAAAATAAAGTTTGAAAACACCTAAGTGGGAACTTAGTTGTCATAGTCACAACTCTGTTGTGGTCAAGTCATGTCACAATTCATTTCATAAGTCGTTTTGAAAACATCTGACAATGGAACAGTATGCCCACTCCAACTGTCCATAACCGCGGACATGGCTATTCGAATAGTTTGACACTCTGCAGAGGTGGTACACTTTCACCACAAGATTCGATACATCTGTCAGGGATAGCGCTGAATCATCATACTTAGTATACAGATAATCAAACATAACCTTTCCTTTACACACCCTAGTATAAGCACCTCTCCTATGAGCATGTCCTCCCAGCCATGACCATCTGTCATCCTGGGCACTGCATAGGTGGACAACATTGAGAGGTAGCCTTAGATCAAATCTCTCCCGTGAGGGAACTGATACTAATGCATATAAACTTCCGGCTAAGCCTTACCCAATTCAGGTATTGTGGTTGTACGGTAAAATTGGAATGGTATCGCATCCGAACCCAACCATCAGTTTTATAAAAGGGCTAAGGCTCATGCCTCAACATTTTCATCATCATCATAAACCATTTGTGTTTCTCAACACATGTCAAAACATCTCAATAGAATGACTCATCATTCCAAGGTTTTCACAAATCATTTTCACCAAGTATTCCCATCTAAAGTGAATCAAGTTTTGGTTTAGCTCTAGACTACTAGGTTAAGAGTGTTCACTAATGTGGGATGCTAATCTCAATCTCATGCCATAGAATGACATCTAAGTCTAACTAGATAGGTCAAGTTTTATACTCTTTATGCTACCCTTAAACAAGTAAAGAACTTTTGTAAAGTAAAGAAGGTAAAGCTTGTAAATAAAACTTGGAGTAGGTATAAGTCAAAGGGTATAACCAAAGCATGCCTAATGCATTTGCTTACGTTATCTAGATTAATTCTAACTTTCTAACAATAGCTTGCAAGGATTATCTTGCATTGTTAATGATGGCTTGCTAATGAAAGCTTGCTCAGTTTACTTGAAGTGCTAGGCTTTCCTTGGGTAGTGCAGTGGTTGAAATTCTCTTCCTCCTCTTCTTGGTAGAACTCCTCCTCCTCGTAGACTTGGTTGGTACTATCATCTATAAATACATACGGAATACACAATCACCAAACAATACTTAACTAGTCTACTTGGCATACTAAGGCACACATTTTGATGATCTAGTATCATCACAAGCATCACAAGGTTTAATGAACTAGCTTCATTTAGTTTATTTGAGAAAAGTAATTTCTACTCATTGAAATTAACTAAGATTTAATATTCTCCAATTAAAATATGGGATCATGTGGACACATGTCATCACATATATTCTAACATATGGGAATGTGATTTAAAGGTTGGATCACATTTTAATAAGTTTAAGTTTAATAATTAATAATTTAAAGTGACTAGAAATGCCTATATAGCATTATTTTGGTATTAGTCCAAAGTCACTTCATGTAAACCTTAATATTATTACATATTCAGATAAGTATGGTTAAATGTGATTTTTGAGAGTTGGAATCAACTCAAAAGCTAATATGGTTGATTTTATAAAAATGTTTGAATGTGAAAAAGCTTCTGTCTTGTTATTTTTACAAGGAGAGATCTCTAACTCTAAATGATTTAAATCCAACTGGCTTGGATAGAGATTTTCATTATCTTTCCAACAAAATTGGAATTATTCAATTTGGATTTGTAAAACTGTCTAGATTGATTTTTAAATTAAAGGACAGAACTAAGTTTTAATTAAAATAGAAAAACCTATATTTGAATTACTGGGTCAGCGCAGGAAACTAAATGGGCCGGGCCGTGTACACTCCACGACACTGAGGGCTGCTGACAGGGCGGCCCCGCGTGACAGTGACTCATTAAACGCGAAGCGGTACATGGCGATAAGGACCACACGATTAGAACTAGATCTAACGGCTCACGGTCATCGTCGACGATGGACACATCGCCGGCGAGACTGAACCCTAGCACGGTCGGTGGGAGTGCAGTGGGGACGTACCAGGGCTCCAGCTAGTGCGGCGATGGGGGCGATTGAACGAGACGACAACGGCGGACTCAGGCGAGGTCGCGGCAGGGGCTGGGGTGGACGAAATCGACGGCAAGGTCTCCTCCTCTGCAACGGCTACCTCCGGCGAAATTCCGGCGATGGGCTGCTCGAGCGGCTCCGGCGAGAGAGGGGAAATGATCAGTGGAGAGAGGGGAGTGGAATGGTGTGGCGATTGAGGCTGGGGGTGGCCTCCTTATATAGGCTCGACTAGAGGAGCGAAGGGTGTGGGCGGAGCTCGTCGGTGACGACGGCACAGGGGGCTACTGGCGTGGGCGAGGTAGGCGGATGGTGGGTGGTTCCCTAGCGATCATCTAGAGCTTAATGGCGACGCTAGGGATAGTAGCTATAGGTCGGGAGCTTCCCGCGCTCTGAGGAACAGAGGCGATGCTCCTGGCGACTGTGGGTCGCACGGCGGTGCACGACCGTGTCTAGCGGGGTGAGGTGGTCAAGGCGGAGCAACACGCGCGGTCTGCGGTCGAGACGCGGTCTATGGCGTGCTGGCGGCGAGGGCGCTTTGGCGTGCGCTGCGCATGGCGCAGAGGCTCAGTGCGGGGGCTGTCCATGGTGGTCCAGGGGCTAGCTGCTCTCGGGGATGTGACAGGGGAGTGCGGTAGGGTTGGGTGGAGCTAGTGGCGTTGCTGGATTGGCGCGGCGTGGTCTGTGGAGTGTTGCCCACGCTCGGCCGACGGTGACCAAAAACGGGCGACGCACAACTGCTGCTCCAGGCTAAAGGGTAGGCCGGTGAGGGTTTGGTTAGAGCTGGGAGGGACAGGGGAACCAAAATGGGCCCAAAAACTAGACAAGGCATTGATCACTAAACAGTATTAGTTAGGCAGAAAATTTGTGCCTGCCACCTGTTCGACACAATGGCCGCATGAACAAAAGATTTGAATTTTTCAAAGATTTTTGGTGGAGTGGTTTATCTTATGCTTAAGCATCTAGGTTTGCTTGGGATCTTCAAATTGAATTCATTTGAGTGGTTTTTGAAAAAGTGTGATCTAGACATATGAACTAGATTCAATTTTCAAATGTCATTTAAAATTAGAGTTTGAATGTTTTTGGGATGACACAAAGTGGGCCTTGGCACATCACTACTTGTACTAGCAAGGGGTGCAAAGATCCACAATTGTTTCTGTTGGGAATTGAGTGCTAGGAACAGCCAAATTGGGTTAGGTGATTAAAATGGCAAAAGTGACCATTTGCCTTATTTAATTCTTTTTTATTTCTTTTTCTTTGGGATTTGCTTGGGGATTATCTAGATGATGTGTAATTCACCTTAGAGTCATTTTACAACCAATAGATCACTCAATCATGGCATTTCAAACAACTCCTATTTTAAATGCACACACATATGAATGCTTAAAGATTTTTAATAGAAAAAGTTTTTGTTAACCCTAAATTGGGTAGATTTGAACTTGATCACTTGGATTAAAGTTTTAGGATGTTACAAAGGGCTCTTCTGATTTGCTAAACATAGGAGGATTGGTGTTTTGGAAGTTCTTGAGCATGGATCCATGGTGATCCTGGTTTCCATGGCCTTGATTGTTGTATGCCATCTGGGCGATTTGTTGAAGAGTGGCTAGATTGGCTTGATGCTCGGCTCTACCGGCTTCACGATCTGAAACTAGCATCTGCAGAATCTGAAGCAGTAGATCCTAGGATGACCTGCTTCCACCGGGGTTTCCGCGAGTCATCTGAAGATTGAGATAGATCATAAGACAAGAGGTAAATTTTTCTATGGTTTATGGGTATGGTTCAAAAAGCTTTTAAACTTTGAGTATGACTAAGGTCTAGAAACTAACAAATCTTTTTCATTCATTCATTCCAAGCACACAATACAAACACACACCACAAGTACGAAGCATATGGTTTTAAGGACCATTCTGTCAAGCTACGATACATCGGGACCGGATACACTGACACCTACGATAGTGCTCAGGTGCGACTACTCATCATCAGAACAAGGGGTTTCTTCATCATCTATGAAGTCGGCGTCATCCTCGTCAGTGTGGAACTCCGTGGCGACGTCCTCCAGGTAGTCATCATCATCACTGAGGTAAGAGTGGATATCACCAAGGATATCTTCACCTTCCTCCTCCTTCTCCTCAAGCTGGATCTCCTGGTCATGCATGGTCTGCTCAAGGGTTACCACCTTCTGGCGAAGACGAGCAATGATGCGGTACTTCTTGTCACGCTGGCGACAAAGTGACTTGCGCTCCTTGGAGAGGATAGCTAGAGTTTGCTTCCTCTCAGCGGCTTCTGCATGATTCTGGTTGGCGTAGTCATGGGCGTTGTCCAACTCCTTCTGAGTCCCGTGCAGCATGAAGTCAAGGTGATCCACGTGATGCCTCAGCTCCAGATGTGACGGCATGGCCAAGGGGCATCCCATAGAGTCATGTCTTGCATAGTGGGCAAAGCGGGTGCCACTGATCTGATTGATGTTTTGTGCACACAAACATGCAAGAACTTCCTGCATTTCCCTGGATAGTCCGTCTAGCCAGTTGTTCTCCCTCAAGCTAAACTGAATCTTCTCCGAAAGAGGTGGCTCCATTTTGCCTCTCACATCCACAACTATCAACCACTGTAGTTATCCTTCGAGCTGGTCATTGAGATGTGCTCTTAAGAACTCCGAGTGCGGACGTTCCAGAAGCTCTGCTAGCTGGCTTAGGTCCCTGTCAAAGACGAGCTCTCCTCTGTTTCCCAACTGGTAGAAGTTGTTGTACCTAACTTCCATCTATAAGCAATTAGGATGAGTAAGTTAGTGAGGTGATCAAGTGTGTCAAATTTTATGTAGAATTGTAAGAATTTTGAGGAACATGTGAACTCCTTTTTGAAAGAATCTCAAGGGTAAGAGTGAGAATAGGTTTTCATAAATACTCAATTACTTTGTTTGGAAACTAGGGTTTTGAGACGTCCATTCTAACTAGGGTCTCCTATGGTCAGGATGGCTCTGATACCAACTTGTCAACACCTGGATTTTTACGTCCAGATGCCTGTTATGTTGTACATTGCAATCCCGAGATTACCATTTTTGCGAGACATAACAAAATTAGTACCACAGTACATCATCCATTACAAACCATAATAGTCTTACAAATAGTTGATCTCATGATCAAGTCTTAATACAAATCAGAGCAGCGGAAATAAATGTAGTAGACTCCATCTTCATGGTCATAGGCAATGCTGACGATGGGAGATGATCCTAGTTATCATAGACCTCCTGATGTCCGTCTTCAGGATAGTCCTCCTCATAGTCTGGCCATGGGAATAGACAGGGACAAAGCCATGAGTACTCTTTAAGTACTCGCAGACTAACACTAACACAAGTAAGGTAATACTAGTAGGAATCCTATGCTCTAGGTTTGTTTGCAAAAAGCCAGGTTTATTTCATAGGTACTTTAGAGTAAAGACCTAATTTAGTTCTCTAGATTACTTAAGTGGGAACTTAGTTTTCATTTCCACAACCTTATTGTGGTCAAATCAAAGTCATAGTTCAAGTCACAAGTCATTTTGAAAACATCTGACAACGGAACAGTATGGCCACTCCAACTGTCCATAACTGCGGACGCGGCTATTCGAATAGTTTGACACTCTGCAGAGGTGGTACACTTTCACCACAAGATTCGATACATCTATCAGGGATAACCCTGAATCATCATACTTGGTATGCGGATAATCAATCCTAACCTTTCAATTACACACCCTAGTATAGGCACCTCCCCTATGATCTTGGCCTCCTAGCCATGGCCAACTGCCATCCCAAGAACTGCATAGGTGGGCATTCATATTCACGAGGTAGCCTCAGCTCAACCTATTCCGCAAGGGAACCCATACTAAGACATATAAACTTCTAGTTAAGCCCTACCCAACTCAGGTATTGTGGTTGTACGGTAAAATTGGAATGGTATCGCATCCGAACCCAACCATCAGTTTTTATCAAAGTCCAGGCTCATGCCTCATTCAGTTTCATCATCAAATCATTGTGTTTCATAACCCATGTCAAAACATTTCAATAGAATGACTCATCATTCCAAGGTTTTCATAATCATTTTCTCCAAGTGTTCCCATCTAAAGTGATCAAGTTTAGCTTAGCACTAGCCACTAGTAATGAGGGTATCACTATTGAGGGGTGCTAATCATGTGTAACTTCCCAAGCCTATTGCTATGATCTTGATGGCATGAATCCTATTTATCCACTAATCACAATTAATTAACTAGGTAAGAAACTTTAGTAAAGGGAAAAGTAAAGCTTATAGGTAAAACTAGGAATTGGTAAGGTTGCATCTCAATAGTATGCATAAGGTATCTGCACAAGTCAGCTTGCATAGCTAAGATTGCATGTATAGCTTGCATAGTGGGCTTTCCTTGAGTAGTGCAGTTGTTGATGTTCTCTTCTTTTTCCTCGTAGTACTCCTCCTCTTTGTACCCCGGGTTGGTACTAGCGTCTATAAATAAATACGAGGTACACAATCACCAAACAATACTTAACTACTTCTATTTAGCACACAAGGGCTCACACTAGAGGATTTAGCATCATCTCAATCATCACATGAAATATTGACATATTCTTATTTATCTTATTTTGGAAAAGTAATTTCTACTTATTGAAAAATACCTAAGATTTAATATCCTCCAATTAGAATAATGGATCATGTTGACACATGTCATCACCACATATTCCAATACTTGGGAATGGGATTTAAAGTGGTGGTCATATATTACAAGTTTTAATATTGCTATTTAATAATATTAAAGTGACTAGAAATGCCTATATAGTATTCTTTTAGTATTAGTCCAATATTAATATATGTAAAACCAAATCTTTTTACCTATTCAGATAAGCTTGGAAAATGTGATTTTTGAGAGTTGGAATCAACTCAAAAGCATTTAGGGTTGATTTTATAAAAATGTTTGAAGTTGTAGAAGTCTCTGTCTTGTTATTTTTACTATAGGTGATCTATAATTTCAAATGGTTTGAATCCAATGGGAGTGTGTAGATATTTTCAATACCTTTCTAATAAAATTGGAATCATGCATTTTGGTTAAGTAAATTTCTTTAAATTCAATTTTGAATCTACTGACATAATAGGATTTTTAATTAAGTGAGAATTTCTATTTGAAATTGTTGGGTTATGCGTAGGAACGAACATGGGCCTGCCCAATTGCATAGCATGCGCGCAGCGGGATGCATACAGGCTGGTCCCACGCGTCAGCGGCAGTATCTAAACGAAACGGTATTATCTATTCTAAGCCACACGATTAGAACGAGATCGACGGTGAGCGTCGTCGTCTCCGGTGAACGACGTGTGGGGGATTCTAAACCTAGCGCCACTGTGAGGGTCGTCCGAGGCTTATCAGGGCTCCATCTAGGTCAGGCGATGGGGGCGAATGGGCTGGTAGACGACGGCGCGTCGAATGGTGGTCGTGGCGGCTCCTGGGTGGCTCCAATCAACGACGCCCTTCCTTCACTGCAGCAGCGGGCTCCGGCGAAATTCCGGCAATGTGGTGCTCGCCTTGCTCCGGGAAAGGGTCAGGAGTGTTTCTGAGGGAGAGGAGAGTCGAATGGTGTGCCGTTTGAGGCTGGGGGAGGGTCCTATTTATACACCAGCGAGGAGAGCAGCACGACATGGGTCGAGGTCGTCGGCAACGTTGCTACAGGACACTATAGGCATGGCGGAGGGCATAGGTTGGCACGGTGGTCTTTGGCGATCGTCATGCGCATAGTGGCACGGCGAGGCGAGGTCTTAAACGGTCGGGAGACGTCTGTGCTCTGTGCGAATACGACGGTGTTCGTCATCACGTACGGTGGTCACGGGGAACGCGGTGGCGAATGGTTGTGTCTGGGAGGTCGCTGTTGACGTGGCGAGTGCGGGTACACGTGGAGAGAGCGAGGTGCGGCGTGGCTGCGTGGGAGTGGCTTGGCGCTCTGGCGTGCGCTCGGCACTGCGAACAGAGGAGAGTGGCATGGCTGTGCTGGCTTCTCTGCTACTTGTCGTTGGTCGAGGGGTGGACAGAGGGGTACCGTGAGGTCACGCCTAGCTGCTGGTGATCGTGGGAGAGGGCGGTGCGGTGTGTGGTGTCATTTCCATGATCGACCGGCATGACACGCTCGGGTACGTGCGGCACTGGTGCAAACGACGAAGGAGAGAGGCTCCACTGCATGTCTGGGTACTGGGAGTGATCGTGTGCTAGTTATGGTGTTGAATTGGATACAAATGGTGAGCAATTGATTGATCACAAACAGTAGATAGTTCGTAAGTTGTACTCTGTCTGCTAAGTGCTCAATCAAATGGCCGCATGAACTAAACCTTTGAATTTTCAAATGATTTTTGGTGGGTGTGCTGGTCACATGCTTGGGTGTCTCTAGTTGCTGGGATTTGTCAAGTGGTGCTGGTTTGAGTGGTTTTTGTAAAATGGTGATCTAGCTACCAACACTTGATTCAATTTTGAAATGCCTCTCAAATAGATTTGAAATAGGTTTCTGTAAGTTTGTAAAGTTTGCTTGTGTTCATTTTCACTTGGTCTAGCAAGGGGTCAAAAGAAGTAGAATTGTTTCTATTTGAAATCATTTACTAGAGATGCCCAAAGTGGGCTAGTGGTTAACTTTGACAAAAATGACCATTTGATCATATGCCTCTTATTTGATTTTCTTTTTATTTGATTTTCTTTGGAATTGACCTAGAAGATATTGTTTTCATCTTTAAACTAATCCATATCATTTATAGCAATCAAACATGGCATAGCAAGCATTCATGCATTAATAGAAAAACAAACATGCATTCATAATGGTTTAAGAATAAACGTTTTTGTTAACCCTAAACTTGGGTGATTAGAACTTGATAATCTTGTTTAATATTTTTGAGATGTTACAGGTTCCCAAGTCTTGTGTGGTTGTACGCTCGTCTCAGTTCTAAAGGCAAGAACTCGAGTCCTAGTGATGGCGAGCATGGGACTACAAAAACCACATCCCACCGTGGCCTCCCATACAGGCCTTAGCAAGTTTAACCGTTACCACTAAACTTACCTCATCATGTTCTCCTATTAAACTAGATTCTCTACATTTGATACATCATCTGGATGGACCAGAACTGACAGCTAAGCATGGCTAATCAAGACACATATATAATCTCTAGCAGTGCACACAAGCCAAACCTAGTTATGCTAGGAGCAGTGGATCAAGTAATATAAGCTCAAAGGGAGTAATGCAGCAGATAGGATACTCTATCTATCGATAAAATACCATCGAGAATCGTATGCATCATGCCGAGAATTAAAGTGCTTTGAAAACATAGGATTCTTTTATGTGTGGGGATATGCTTGTCTTTGCCTGTTGATAACGAAAAAGACGAACTTCAGAAGCCTTGCACTTCACTTGATTATAGTTGATCAAGTATTGTTCGTCGGTCTTCGATGGTGTTAATCTTGGTCTTCGATCTTGATCTCGATATCATATTCTACCGGGAAGAAGCAAACACTAGAAAAAAAGGGAAACAACAATCAACACATGGCAGCGATGCAATGCTCAAGCAAGGATGATGATATGAAAAGTTGAATTGTATTGAAATGTAACCCTAAGGCATGCTTGGCCATCTTAAACAGGGTCCGAGGGGTATAAACCCTAAAACAGGAGAAATCCGGGAACACCTATGAGGGGTTGATTTGTTCTTCTAATTAAACTTGTAATAAAATTTGTTGAACAATGCATGATTATGAGTTTATTTTTTAGATCTCATTTTTCTGAACATTTTGATATATTATACACATTGTTCTGACTTATAAACAGTTACTTATTGAATTTATAAGATTAAACCAATTTCTGAAATTATTAAACCATTTTAAAAAGATTTATTGCATCATTATGACGCCAGCACAGGCGTTACTACCTTTGTACACAAGAACTGGCCTAGCCACTAAGGCTGACAGACAGGACCCAATGACACCTCAGCGTCCACACGAGCAGGGGGGACACACCCATGTTAGACTGAGGTTGACCCGCGCGGTGACGCTCGGGCGACTTCACAGTGACGTCACGCCAGCGGGGGCTCTCAGGTGGACGGCGGGGAAGGCGCTAGATGGCGATATGGAACACGCGAGATAGCTAGTTCGAACGGTGCTAGACATTGCTTTGCGCTCGTTCGAACTAGCTATCTCGCGTGTTCCAGACCGCCATCCACCTGAGAGCCCCCGTCGGCGTGACGTCACTGTGACGTCACCCGAGCATCACCGCCTGGGTCAACCTCAGTCAAACACGGGTGGGTCCCTCCTGCTCGTGTGGATGCTGAGGTGTCGTTGGGTCCCGTCTATCAGCCTCAGTGGTTAAGCCAGCCCCTGTGTAAAAAGGTAGTAACGCCTGTGTTGACGTCATAATAACGCAATAAATCTTTTTAAAATGGTTTAATAATTTCAGAAATTGGTTTAATCTTGTAAATTCAATAAGTATTTATTTATAAGTCAAAAAAATATGTATAATATATCAAAATGTTTAGAAAAATGAGACGTACACAATAGACTCATAATCATGCATTGTTCAACAAATTTTATTACTAGTTTAATTAGAAGAACAAATCAACCCCTCATAGGTGTTCCGGGGTTTCTCCTGTTTTAGGGTTTATACCCCTCTGACCCTATTTAAGATGGCTAAGCATGCCTTAGGGTTACATTTCAATACAATTTAACTTGTCATATCATCATCATTGCTTAAGCATTGCATCACTGCCATGTGTTGATTGTTGTTTCCCTTTCTTTCTGGTGTTTGCTTCTTCCTGGTAGAATACGATATTGAGATCGAGATCGAAGACCGATGAATAATACTTGATAAACTATAATCTAGTCAAGTACAAGGCTTTCGAAGATCTTCTTTTTAGTTATCAACAGACAAAGACAAGCATATCCCCACACATAAAAGAATCCTATGTTTTCAAAGCACTTTAATTATTGCCATGATGCATACGATTCTATTGTGGTCTTTTATCGATAGATAGAGTATCCTATATGTTGCATTACTCCCTTTGATCTTATATTACCCGATCCACTGCTCCTAGCATAACTAGGTTTGGCTTGTGTGCACTGCTAGAGCTTATATCAGTGTATTGCTTTGCCATGCTTAGCTGTCAATTCTGGTCCATCCAGATGATGTATCAAATGCAGAGAATCTAGTTTGACAGGAGAACGTGATGGTGATGAGGTAAGTTTAGTGGTAACGGTTAAACTTGATAAGGCTTGTATGGGAGGCCATGGTGGGATGTGGTTTTTGTAGTCCCATGCTCGCCACCACTAGGACCCGAGTTCTTTCCTTTGGAACCGAGACGAGGGTATTGCCACACGGGGCTTGGGAACCCCTCCGCTGATTAACTTGCCTAGTAGATTCCATGAGTCACCTAGTTCGGGCGTTCCATTCGACATATGAATATTTGGTTGTTCTCGAAGGCGATGAAGGAGGTGCATCATAACAGGTCGGTAAGCATGGTCGGGGTTTCTTGGGGTGGATGGAGCCCCTGGTAAACCAACCTCGCCCACATCTCTAGGGACAAGCTTCAGGATTTGACCCGTTATGGCGGAACCATCCTTAGGGTGTGACTCATGGTCTTGGTGAAAGCAAGGTAAAGATCGTGGCCAACCACCCTGTGCCGGCCTTCCAAGAAAGAGGGCTTATCTAGTGGCATTAAGAGTCGGTTGGTACCTGTGGGTAAAGTTATACACCCCTGCACGATTAAATCTTTTTGAAAAGCCGTGTTCACGGTTATGAACGCTTGGTGACCGAATTCTAAGATCATAGAGAACATTAACCTAATCATAAAATTTGGAGGTTTCAACGTGTGCTTAAGGATGCTTCCTCATGGGTACGAGGGAGTGATCCTAGTTGTGAGATGAGGATTACTTTGGTGGATATCAAGGACATGATGATCAATTCTTTGGAGATGTCGCTTTCTTATCCCCTTTTAAAATATTCTGATTAGACGAGTTTCTCCTCCCTCATGTTTTATAAACAAAGACGGCTTTATGCAAAATAATCCCACCAGCCATAAGTCTTGCGGAGTACACCCTGTACTCACCCTTGCTTTGTTGATACTTTTGTAGCAGAATAAGTGTTTTCCTGAAGACAAGTTACGTACGACATCGACACCGACGAGTAGCTTGGGGTTCCTGGTCGGCAGCCTGGAATCTATGGGCTGGGACGTCATCGTTATGCTTCAGGCCTCTTAGGCCATTTGTTAAGTCTGCTATACTTAATAGCATAATTTGCCTTCCGTTGTTTGATGTTTGTGGTCAGTGACCTCTGCTTGTAATATTTTGGTTCTTTGCTCAGTTATGAGCTTGCTGTAATAATTTTTGTGTCGCATGGTTACTGTTGTGTACCGATTTCTCACTGAATATCCTCAAGCGCTGGGTTAGGCTTATGTCAGGCTAAGGTCTGGGATTTATTTAACCCTGATCCCGGGGGTGTTATATCAGAGCCGTACCGACCGTAGGAAAACCTTGCTATTGGTCGATGTTGAGTCTAATGTTTATGAAAACTATTTAAAGATCAAAAGTATTTGTAAAAATTCTAGTATGCTTCTTTTGCTTCTCATCTGGTATCGCTCTAACTCTGGATCATCCTACATTGTGTTGATTTAGAAAAAAAATTTACCAGAAGGTTTACAAAGTATATAAAATACTCAGGGGCCCTTGTATTCAGTTTGGGCTCCAACATTTTGGGGTTTTCAAAATTCAAAACCATTTTTAATACATTTTAGAGAGGGAGGAGAGATTAGGGTTTAGGGTTTTGTCTTCATTTTCTTTGCATGCATTTTAAGGAATGATGCTCATGAATGCACAAATAAAACCCTAATTAGGATTAGCTAAAACTGGGGTGTTACAGTTATGGAACATTAGTACAGTATATTCAACTGAAATTTGTTAGCAGATTAAGTCACTCTGTAATCATTTCACTGAAGTAGACGTATTGTACAGTCATGTACCACCATTAGCTGCTGAACTTATTACCCCCTTCGTCCCAAAATAAGGATGATGTGCTGGAGAGGATGGATGTGCACGCTGATAAGGAGCACGTGCCATCGACCGAAGCTTGCTACAAATGATAAAATTTAGTTTGGGAACTTAGCTGCGAATAGAGAAACAATAAGGAAAAATGCATCCCAGGCTGAGTTGTGCTTTCATATTAAAACTGACCGGAATGAAGGTTACTTGTCTTTGGTTTTTGGTTGGGTTGCAGCAGCTACTGCTAACGAAAAAACATCAGGTCAAAAACAAGTTTACTATATCCAATATTGTTCATGGATTGAAGACTCTTACCGCTGAAAGCTTGATGCATATGTGCAGTCCTGTTCTTGACCTTATTCTTCTCGCTGAAGTTGGGCACATCATTGGGAATTGATTCACTTCCTGCTAAAATCACTGAAGTAAGAGATCAAGATGTCTCACTCAAGTCAACTCTCTTATTCACTTGTTGTATTGTGAACTTGCTGAAAAGCTTGGAAACAGTGATAGGTCAGGTGCAAGGTATCTAATGGTTACTTACCTGGTAAGATGTACCTCTTGTAATACTTTGGAGCAGTGATCACCAAGGATTGACGCGAAAGGCCTTCCCTATTTATGGACGATTGGCATACTTGAGTTCTCTGAAATCAACCACTTTGTTAATACAAAGGCATAAGTGTTATATGTTGATCCAAATTCTACAAAGTATAGGCCAACTTCTGACGAGTGGAGCGAGGCCCGTCGCCGGAGGCTTGGGCCCCACACTGTGCCCAACAGGGACGCCTGTGGGGGGTGCGGGGGGCCACAGCCCCCCGCGGTACAGTACGGATCGTCGAAGACCTAGGTTTCCACCAATATATAAACCCCTTGTAAGCCGCCGGTTGGGAGAGTTGCATCTGTGAAATCCCCGGCGTTTGTAAACACTCCTCGATATAGTGAAGTTTTGCTGGCTGGCGCCCGTGGTTTTTTCCTCTCTTTGTTGGGGAGGTTTTTCCATGTTAAATCTGTGTCCCCTTGTTGTGTTTTTCGTTTTCGTTCTTCGTTATCTTCTTGTCGCAATTGTAACAAGTGGTATCAGAGCCCCAGGTTCTAATCTAGGGTTTGCGACATGTCGTCATTGAAGTTCGATCTACCACAGCTGGACTACACCACAAGATTCTCCTTGTGGCAGGTGAAGATGCGGGCGATTCTCGCCCAAACTTCTGATCTGGATGAAGCGCTGGATGGATTCGGTGAAAAGGATGCTAAGACCTGGTCCGCCGAAGAGAAGCGGAAGGACCGTAAGGCTTTGTCTTTGATTCAACTTCATCTGTCCAATAATATTTTGCAGGAAGTACTGGAGATGAAATCTGCTGCTGCCCTATGGAAAAAACTGGAAACGATCTGTGTGTCAAAGGATCTAACCAGTAAGATGAACGTGAAGATGAAGTTGTTCTCGCACAGGCTGCAAGAAGGTGGATCGGTAATGAATCACATATCTGTTTTTAAAGAGATTGTTTCAGACTTGCAGTCTATGGAGGTAAAATATGATGATGAGGATTTAGCTCTTCTACTCTTATGCTCGTTGCCTAGTTCCTATACACATTTTCGTGATACAATATTGCTGAGCCATGATGAACTAACCCTTGTCGAAGTACATGACGCCCTCAAACAGAGGGAAAAGATGAAAACTATGGTAGGGTCAGATGGGACGTCATCCAAGGCTGAGGCTCTGCAGGTTCGTGGCAGGACCGAGCAGAGATACAACAACTATGGCAACAGAGATAAGAGCAAGGACGGTAAAAGTCGTTCAAAATCCAAGGGAAAGGATAAATTCTGCAGGTATTGTAAGAAATCTAATCATGTTATTGATGATTGTTGGAAGTTACAGAATAAGGAGAAAAGAAACGGAACTTACCAACCGAAAGATAGGTCTGAAGGTTCGGGTAAGGCTGCTGTTGTTTCTGATAGTTCTGATGGTGAATGCTTAGCTGTTTTTGCTGCTTGTGCTTCTCGTGATGATGAATGGATACTTGATTCTGCATGTTCGTTTCATATTTGCTGTAACAAAGATTGGTTCAGTTCATATGAGTCTGTGCAGACTGGAGATTTTGTGCTTGTGGGGAATGACAACCCATGCCATATTGTTGGTGTTGGATCTGTTAAGATCAGGACACATGATGGCGTGACACGCACGTTGAGTGAGGTGAAGCACATACCAAGCATGGCCAGAAATTTGATCTCCCTGAGTACCATGGACGTTGATGGATACAAGTATGCCGGTGGGCATCGAGTTCTGAAGGTATCAAAAGGTTCTCTTATTCACATGATAGGTGATATGAATTCTGCAAAATTATATGTTCTTAGAGGTAGCACTTTGCCTGGTATTGCTGCTGCTGTTACTTCTAATGATTCTAATGATTGTGGTAAAACACATCTGTGGCATATGCGTCTTGGGCATATGAGCGAACAAGGCATGGAAGAGTTGGTCAAGAGAGAGCTGATTGATGGTTGCAACATGAGTAAGTTTGAGTTCTGTGAGCACTGCATCTTTGGTAAGCATAAAAGAGTTAAATTCAATGCTTCCGTTCATACCACCAAAGGCATATTAGATTATGTGCATGCTAATGTATAGGGTCCTTCCCGTAAGACTTCTATTGGTGGTGCTAATTACATGCTTACTATTATTGATGATTACTCAAGAAAAGTGTGGCCTTATTTTCTGAAGCATAAATCTGATGTTTTTGATGCTTTTAAGAAGTGGAAAGTTATGGTTGAAAAGCAAACTGAGAAGAAGGTAAAGGTACTACGTACTGATAATGGTATGGAATTCTGTTCTAATGAGTTTGAGGAGTTTTGCAGTAACGATGGTATGATCAGGCATCACACCATCCCATATACTCCTCAGCAGAATGGCGTGGCTGAGCGCATGAACAGAACCATCATCTCGAGGGCTCGTTGTATGTTGTCTAATGCAGGTATGCATAGGCGTTTCTGGGCTGAAGCAGCCAACACAACGTGTTACCTCATCAACAGGTCACCTTCTATTCCACTTGAGAAGAAAACTCCCATTGAGGTATGGTCAGGTTCGCCTGCTGATTATTCACAGTTGAGAGTTTTTGGCTGCACTGCATATGCTCATGTTGATAATGGAAAGTTAGAGCCTAGGGCTGTTAAGTGCATATTCCTTGGTTATGGTTCAGGAGTTAAAGCATATAAACTATGGAATCCTGAAACTAAAAAGATTTTGCTAAGTAGAAACGTTGTTTTCAATGAGTCCGTTATGTATCATGATAGCTTGCCATCAGATACCTCTCCTGTTGCTGTTGGAGAGGAGAGAGTTAATGTGCAGGTGGAGAACCTGCAGAAAACTGTTGATAATGATGCTATCGTTGAAGATACACATGAGGAAAACATTGATGATATTGTTGTTCAGCACTCACCTACTGTTTTGCAGCAGCCACATGAGTCCATTGCTGCTGATAGACCGAGGCGTAATTGTGGTCCTCGTCCTCGTTTAATTGAAGAGTGTAATCTTGTACATTATGCTTTGAGTTGTGCTGAACAGGTGGAGAACGATTCTGAACCTACTGCATATAATGAAGCCATTGCATCCGTTGACCGCGAGAAGTGGGTTTCTGCTATGCAAGAAGAGATGCAATCGCTTGAGAAAAATGGCACATGGGATGTTGTGCGCTTGCCTAAACAAAAGAAGGCGGTCCGCTGCAAATGGATCTTCAAGAAAAAGGAAGGTCTGTCTCCCAAAGAGCCTTCAAGGTACAAGGCAAGGTTAGTAGCAAAAGGGTTCAGCCAGATTCCAGGCATTGATTATAATGATGTGTTCTCTCCAGTTGTGAAGCATAGTTCCATTCGTACTTTCTTTAGTATTGTGGCTATGCATGATCTTGAGCTTGAGCAGTTAGATGTCAAGACTGCTTTTCTGCTGGAGAGCTTGATGAGGAAATATACATGGACCAACTAGAAGGGTTCATAGTGCCTGGTAAAGAGGATTTTGTGTGCAAATTAAAGAAGTCTCTTTATGGCTTAAAGCAATCTCCAAGACAGTGGTATAAAAGGTTTGATTCATTTATGATCTCACATGGTTTTGAGAGATCTAAATATGATAGTTGTGTTTATATCAAGTTTGTTGATGGGTCACCTATATACTTGCTGCTATATGTTGATGATATGTTAATTGCTTCCAAGGGCATGAAAGAAATCACTACTTTGAAGGCACACCTAAGTAGTGAGTTTGAGATGAAGGATCTTGGTGCTGCTAAGAAGATCTTAGGTATGGAGATTACCCGAGATAGAAAATCTGGTTTGTTATTTCTTAGTCAGCAAAGTTACATGAAGAAAGTTCTTCATCGTTTTAATATGGATGGTGCCAAGTCAGTTAGTACTCCTATTGCTCCTCATTTTAAATTGTCAGTTTCTCAATGTCCTACTACTGATGAAGAGTTTGAGTACATGTCAAAGGTGCCATATTCTAGTGTTGTTGGTTCTTTAATGTATGCCATGGTTTGTTCTCGTCCTGATTTATCATATGCTATGAGTTTGATAAGTAGATACATGGCTAATCCTGGTAAAGAACATTGGAAGGCTGTTCAGTGGGTTTTCAGGTACCTTCTTGGCACTTCCAATGCTTGTTTGAAGTTGGCAGGACCGGTGAGGGACTCGTTGGTTATGTGGATTCAGATTTTGCCGCCGATTTGGATAAGAGAAGATCCCTCACAGGTTATATGTTTAATGTTGGTGGTTGTGCTGTTAGCTGGAAGGCTACATTGCAGGCTGTTGTTGCACAATCTACTACTGAAGCTGAATACATGGCTATTGCTGAAGCTTGCAAAGAATCTGTTTGGTTGAAAGGTTTGTTTGCTGAGCTTTGTGGAGATGATTCTTGCATTACTTTGTTTTGTGACAGTCAAAGTGCCATATACCTTACAAAAGATCAGATGTTCCATGAGAGAACTAAGCACATTGATGTCAAGTACCATTTTGTTAGAGACATTGTTGCTCAAGGTAAATTAAAGGTATGCAAGATCAGCACTCATGATAATCCTGCTGATATGATGACTAAACCTGTTCCTGTTGCTAAGTTTGAGCTTTGCTCGAACTTAGTTGGTTTAACTGATTAGCCCAAGTGGCTATTGGCGTCGAAAGTATTTGCTTTGTTTGTTCAGGGAGATGGTTGCTGTTGATACTACAAGGAGGAATTTGTCTCAAGGTGGAGTTTGTTATATGTTGATCCAAATTCTAAAAAGTATAGGCCAACTTCTGACGAGTGGAGCGAGGCCCGTCGCCGGAGGCTTGGGCCGAGTGTAACGAGTCTGAAGTTGGCCCACACCGTGCCCAACGGGGACGCCTGTGGGGGGTGCGAGGGGCGACATCCCCCCGCGGTACGGTACGGATCGTCGAAGACCTAGGTTTCCACCAATATATAAACCCCTTGTAAGCCGCCGGTTGGGAGAGTTGCATCTGTGAAATCCCCGGCGTTTGTAAACACTCCTCGATATAGTGAAGTTTTGCTGGCTGGCGTCCGTGGTTTTTTCCTCTCTTTGTTGGAGAGGTTTTTCCACGTTAAATCTGTGTCCCCTTGTTGTGTTTTCGTTTTCGTTCTTCGTTATCTTCTTGTTGCAATTGTAACAATAAGACAATGAGATTACTACTGCGAGGAGTCGCTAATTAAAACCTGCTGGATGCAGGAGACCCGCAAATTAGCCTCGGTGACCTCATCGAACCTTTGATCGACAAGGATTCAGAGCTTGAAGGATATGGACCCCAGGTGATCGACAGTGTTGACGAGGGCCTTCACAAAATACTCCTTAAGGTTACTCATCATCGTACACATATATGTGTGTACTCATAAGGGATGTGCAAACCAGGCGTTTAAGTTGCAACTTTGAGAAAACTTGCGGATTATTGTGAAACAAACAAGAGGAATCAATGGCTACATGACATACGTCTGCATTCCACTTCCAGTATATAGGATAGCTCGAAAAACTCTGCTGCGGAGTACAGTTGCGACCGTAGAGTCTTGAGATCCTGCATAGAGAGATTGTTGTGAGCCGTCAATTGCATCAGTTAATGTCTAAAAATGTCGAAATTGTGGATACAGTGTATTTTTAGAGCTGAAAACCACATGCCAAGCAATATCTGTTCCAAATGCTGATTTTGGTACCAGTTTTAAGCTTTTAGCATTTTGGTGTCAAGTAAGTTGTAGAAAGTGAAGCGAAGATGCGCAATTGTACTGTAGATAAAAGAAGGGAAAGGAAGAGAAACACAAGAACAGAATGGAAAGGATAAACTGACCTTGGTGGTTTCAGAGAAGACGAGGGACTCCTCCATCTGTGCCTCCTCTCGACTGTTGTGCATCCCCATGGTGTCAGAGTTGGTGCCTCTCCTCTGGAAAGACCCCACTGCTTCCACCATTCTAGGTTTGTAGCTACCCTCTCTGTTTCTTTGCCTCTATAAGTCCTCTCTAATCAAAAAGCTGAATGTAAGTGTAGGATCAGGTTATTGCGATGGTGATGCAAAAGAGGAGAAACACTAATGAATTCTAAGACCTGAGAGGAAGAAGACAACAGGGGGCAAGCAGAAGGAGGAGGAGGCATGTCATTAGCACGACAATATTTTAAATACTACGCCCTCCATTTCAAAATATAAAATGTTTAAACTTTATGAAAGAAATATACCTAGACCCCTTTTAGTGTTTAGGTCAAAGCTAAAACGCTCCATGTTTTGCGGAGAGCCGTTTGGGCGCTCCAGAGGGCTATTCTAGACGATCTTGTCTGATTTCGATGATGAGGATGTTTCATCGAGATCAGAATCTTTGGACTGTTCAGAATCCGTGGGCTGTTCACCAGGATCTACTGATTCCTTGTCGTACTTCTGTAGGCCAGTGGAATCGGGGATCTGCGATCTCGTGGAGACGTCCTTGGCTTCGATTAAAAGAAAGGAGCAGAAGAAACTGATGCAGCGGGAGATGGCTTTGATCCTTGACGCTGATTTGAGTCAGGTAAGTGATCAGATTTCATCTGTTCGCTGTGCAGGTGGTCGAATCAAGATCGGGAAGGAGCAGCCGGTGCTACCTCGGTCAACATTCGTCCTTGACAATTTTAATGCGGTGGAATGGACTATGGTACATCAGAGGAAGATGTCAAGTAAAACTTCTTGGCGTCGGGGACGTGCTACTGCTTGGAGGTCTCTGCTGCCATCGTCAACAGCAACGTCTCCGGCGTTCTCCTCGCCTTTGGTAGATCCTTCCCGTTCCGACTCTATTCAAATTTTGTTACAAAATTCTGAGATTTTTGAGGTGGGCCATATGAGCCAACCTCTTTTGGGATTTGCTAATCTCAAGGCTCGATCTGATGGTCGAATGGGCCTTAGATCGTATGTGGCTGAGCACACGTTGATGAGATGTACAAATAGAGGGCGTTATGCCCCTCTAGGGTTTTCGTCACGAAAATTGTCATCGCCGGCGCCTCTGGTGCTTCCATCAGATCTCAGCTTTGGTGGCTCTGCCACTGCTGCGATGGCGAATAGAGGTGGGAGTCAGTTCCCTAATCACGGTGGAGGGCAAGGCGCTGGTGGTGGTCGCGGCAATGGGTGCTGGGATGGGCCTCATGGAGGTCGTGGGAATTTCTTCCAAGGAAGCTCGAGTGGTACCGCAGGCTAGGAAGATGGTAACCGGGAAAACAATGTCTTTGGGGATGGTGTCTTCCGTTCGGGGCAAGAGAATCAAGAAGGAGGATGAGGTGGTTTCAACCAGGGCTACTATCGGGGCAATGGTCGCCAATCTTATGGTCAGAATATTTGGAACCGTGGTGGCTATCGTCGTCGTGGCAATAGAGGTGCACACAACCTGTTCCGAGGAAGGGGCAATGGTCTGGTGCTGACTAAAGTGCAGAACCAATTGGTGAAGAAAACGGCGGCTGCTTTTGTGTGGCAACTTGCAGATCTACCACAACAGGTGGTGCCAACGACAACTGATACTTTGCCTGCGCCTGCTGTCAATACCGTGACATAGAGGGTGGGGCGACAACCGGCTCCTGCTAATGCTTAGAGGCAGACTCAACCTGCTCAGTAGGGGCAACGGATCCCGATGGAAACGCTATTCACAGTGGCTGGTTTAAATCAGCCGAGGCCAGTGTAGAGACACACCAATGGGGCTGCTTATTCCCAGTCTGTGAACGCTGCTAACTCTCAAGTCATAGCTGCTGCACGAGGAAAGAAGAGGATGGCTAATTGTTTAGGTGTGGCAGAAGTGGGCATTGCTTAAACGATTGTACTACTAAACTGTGCTTGTGTTGTCAGAGCCCTGATCATGAATCGAGAAACTGTCCTTTGATCTCTGCTCCTAAACCTTCCATGACATTATATGGAACTGCTCATGATGAACTTATGTTTTGGGAATTTCCAAGATCAGGTTCAGTCCGGCCTAGACTTGATAACACTCGTTTAAGCAGGGTTACAATTTCTAATGGCCAGTTGACTGTGGATGAGATTATCAATCAGCTTAGATGGATTGTGCCAGATGTGACTTATCAGTGGGAAGTGAGACAAATTGATAGGAATGTTTTCAGGGTTACTTTCCCTAGCAAAGCTGAAGTTGAGAGGGTACGGTACTTTGGACGGTACAATATCCCAAATAGTAATATGACTATGACCTTTGAAACCTGGAAGAAGCCAATTGAACCTGCTTGGACTATTGATAATTTCTAGGCGAGGGTATATGATCTACCTTCAGAGGCTCTTGATGACTACCTTGGTCTTTGGACTCTTGGTAACCTTTTTGGTCGAACCATTCACATTGATATGGAGTTTAGTAGGAGAACAGATGTTTTAAGAATCAGAATTGACCGTCTTGATGCAAGACTGATTTCGTCAAGGTTGGATGTTAGAATTAATGGGGAGTTTTATAAACTGAGATTTGAATAGAAGGGATGGTTGAACCTCCAAATGAGGATGTGCCCATGATGGATGCTTCGGATAATGATGTGAGTGGTAATGACCATGCTAATGAGGATGGCAATAATGCTTCGGATGGTACCGCAAAGGGAGTTGCTAACACTGAAAATGAACAAAATAACGTTGGTGGAGATCCAGGTATGCATAATGTACCAATGGATGGAAATACTTTATCCCTCTCATCTCTAAGAGTTGGGGCTTTGGATTTACCCATCCGAGAAGAAAAGAAACAATCGTGGGCGGATATGGTAGAGGAAGACGAGCGTCAATCAAAGTCGGCTCCTCCGAAGATGCAAAATATTCAGACTCCAGTCGCTGCTGGTTGCCGCTCTACTGTGAACCCACAACCAGCTGCGATGACTTCGCATCCTTCCGTGATGCCTACACAGCCTGTCGTGATGCTTCGGCAGCCTTCCGTGATGTTTGGGCAGCATGCCATGTTGCATCAGCAGCCTGCCACGATGCTTGGCCAGCATGCTGGGCTGCCGAAGCAGAGCTCGATCATCTCTCCTACAGGTATGTCTAATTATTCTGATAAAATTATTCCTACTCATAAATATGGTGTATATGATTATGATGATGTGTCACATGGTGTTATATCCGATCTAGCTTTAATGCATTCTTTGACATGAGCATCGACTGTTTCCCCAACTAAAGAAACTCTAAGTGGAGTAACACTTTATCTAATCATATGCATGTTTCAACAAGCTATCTGGTTTCTCACCAGGCAGGTTCGGTTATTTCTGAATATTCGGTGTTAAAAAATATGGTTTCTGAGAAGTCTGAGTCAAATAGTGACCAATCTGATATGTTGTCTATTTCTCAAACGGTAGGGATGCCCATTTCAGACTTGATGACAAAGGGTTGCAACAAAGATTGTTGCGCTCCAGAATGCAGGTTGGATTTTAAACCCTATTTCACAACCTTCTTTGAACACGGCGGAAAAAAACAGGAAAATTTATGAAAATGAATTCAGTTAAAACTTATCCTCCTTTGGATATTGACAATGTGTCAGGTGTAGGTGCTGTTCTGCCCAGGACGTCGACTAAGGGAGAGGTGGACCCTAGTCTGACACGGAACATCGATGCGATCGGGAAGGCTGGCAGTGTCCAAAGCCGGCCGACGAAGGAAGAGATCATCCGTTTTGGTGGTGTGCAGCCACCGGCTGGGGTGAGACAAAGTAGGCGTATTCAAGCTCAGCCTGATGCTCATGTTCCGCAAATGGAAAGAGCAATATCGTGGACTCAGCAACGAAACAATGTCTATGGACAAGGTACGAATCTTTTGAACAAATTTGATGTTTATTGCTAGGGCAAATTGTTTGGGTGTTTCGATGGGAAGCAGTCAAAAAAGAAAAGAAAAGGCAGCCAGATCGATATTAGACTCTGAAATAAATCAAAATTTAACATTGCTTAAAAAAAATGTTGACACATGTACTTCTGTACAAAACCATTTAGTTGCTCATACTTCTATCCTTTGCGAAGATTTGTTAGATGATTGTAGTCCCGTGAGTGAATGTCTCTTGGATTTAGATGTTCCCTGTGCGAAAGTGGGATGCTCAAGGAGACGTAAGTCTTACGATAAGACAAACGTGAGACGACGTACATGTGTGAGGAATAAAACTACTAAATTTTGATGATATGATTGAGAGGAATTATTTGGAATAGCGAGGGGTTCACTATTAGAGAAAGCCCTACCGCTGGCGAACACAAAAGCGTCATCGCCGGCGCATTGGTGCTCGCCCGCGACCACCTCGCCGGTGGTAAGTCCTCATCGCCGGTGCCTTCGTAATTCGCCGGTGGTAATATGCCTCTACCGCCGGCGAGTATCTATATACACCGGGGTAAGTCCTCATCGCCGGCGCCATATGAATACGCCAGGGGTAGTGTAGTACCACTGGCGCTACCTCTCTTTCGCCGGTGGTAGTACAACGTAGCACAGGCGAATACTAATTCGCCAGGGATAGCACCACGATTTCGCCAGGGATAATATTACCAGGAGTAAAAAAACAGATCGAAATTACATAGAATACACTGTAATATTGACAAAATACACAAGATAATGACAGAATACACACAACAGATACAGAGAATACACATATGTTCAAACCATGCATCAGTAACATTCAAACAGTTCACACAAGTGTAGAAAGTGACCATATGGTTTAAACTTAGACTCCAACTAGCAAATATTACACAAACACATAGGACAGAACAATTAGTCGTGATTTTCACTGAACATATATGTATTTACATTCTCCACATGAATTTCAGAGAACATACCGTCCTAACACCAAAGTTTGCAGGGAGCGGTATGGTGATCTTCCTGTCTATGCAATGCCAACTATGTTGACCACAATTGCCGCACGTTTCTTCGCTATAATCCAATCTACATATATTAAGAAGAAGTCAAAAAAATACATGTATAGAGTAAACGACATATAAGGATGGTCTCAACTACATAGCTAGCTTACTGTTGGATATCATCATCAGGGGCGTGTACATGTAGTAGATTACGGTTGCTTGATGCACGAGAAAGATCTTTATCTTGTCTCTGTATTGCATGTCATGATCATTCAAGAAGTTTATCCAACCAGGTCCACTGAAAGATGTCCTGATCGCTATGTTGGTCACTGTAACCACCGGCGAGCCCGTGCCCACTTTGCCGGCAGTAAGGAGTGCTGCTATAAGATTTTCTCTACTAGTGGTTTAAAGATCCGACGAAACACCCTTTTGTTAATGAGGCAATTAGAGATTATCGATTAGATTTTATTGCGTTATTGGAAATGGGTAGATCTAATTTTACGGGGCCCTTCTTAAAACACCTTGCTGCCAGTAGAGAATTTCTTTGGTTTTGTCTTCCTCCACATGGGAGATCCGGACGAATTTTGGTAGGTATTAATGCACAAACACTATAAGTTAAAAAAGCTAGAAACAGGTCATTATTATGTGAAACTTCAAATGAGATCTAAGCACGATGGCTTTGAATGGATCCTTATGCCAATTTATGGGGCGGCACAGAATGCACATAAACACTTTTTTGTCTAGGTTGCTACGTATGTGTGAGACTGAATCTCTACCTATCTTGCTAGGGAGAGATTTTAGTATCTTATGCAAAAGAGAAGAGAAAAGTAATCAGAAATTTAATCCTAGGTGACATTTTATGTTTAATGCGATTATTGAAAATCTTGATATGCGTGAGATTGCTTTATCGGGTCGACAGTTCACATGAGCGAATAGACGGGATAATCCAACATTTGAAAAATTGGACCGTATTCTTGTGAGTGTTGAATGGGAGCAAAAATTTCCTTTGGTAAATGTACGAGATTTGACACGGTCGGGTTCAGATCACACACCTCTACACACCTCTACTAATAGACTCTGGCCATCAAACTTTTATGGGAAACAAAGGTAAATTTTCATTCGAGCTATCTTGGTTGTGTACAGATGGTTTTTTTTAAATGATTAAACGGGAATGGGAATTCTATTATTAAGGGTAAGACTCCTATTCTTAGATGGTGGAATAAAATCTGACACTTACGGCGTTTTTTGAGAGGTTGGGCGAAAAACCTTAGTGATAAATATAAGAAGGAAAAAGAGCGCTTGTTATTCATTATTGATGAATTGGATATTAAGGCTGAGACCATGTCTTTGTCTGCTCAAGAGAAGAACAAACTTAAAGATGCGAATGAAAGCAAAACTTAGACGCGATGAAGAGACCAAATGGGCCCAATGTGCTAAGGTTAAACATGTTCAAGAAGGAGAAACCAATACTAAATATTTTCACTTGATTGCAAATGGCAAACATAGGAAAAATAAAATCTTTCAACTTAAGTAAGACGAAGGAATTATTGTAGGGAGGATAATTTAAAGGTATATATTACTGAATATTATAAAAAGCTATTTGGGGAGCCTGACCATAATGGTGTCGCCTTAATGAAAGATAGGACTGATGATATCTCTCAACTCTCAGTGGAAGAAAATGTCACTCTTACTGATGAGTTTACCGAGAAATAAGTTTTTTAAGCTATATCTCAGATGGAACATAATAAAGCTCTAGGACCGGATGGGTTGCTTAGAGTTTTATCAAACATTTTGGGATGTCATAAAGAATGATATCATGGATCTTTTTGTTCAATTTTAAAAAGGAGACCTGCCTTTGTTTAAATTGAACTTTGGGACCATCAGTATTCTGCCTAAAAAAGAGAACGCCACACAAATACAACAGTATCGACCTATTTGTCTACTTAATGTCAGCTTCAATTTCTTTTTACCAAAGTGGCTACTAATTGAATTACTGAAGTGCCAAGTAAAGTAATCAAACCCACTCAAACTGCTTTCATGCCTGGACGCCACATTCTTGAGGGTGTGGTCTTCTTGCATGAGACTATCCATGAGTTGCATCATAAAAAATTATATGGTGTTCTTTTTAAAATTGATTTCAAAAAATCATATGACAAAGTGAAGTGGTCTTTTTTACAACAAGTTCTATGTATAAAAGGTTTTGATGCACAATGGTGTGAGTAGATCAAACAATTTGTGGAAGGTGGGAGTGTAGAAATAAGAGTAAATTATGATATTGGTCACTATTTTCAAACTATAAAAGGGTTGCGACAAGGTGATCTCTGTCTCCAATTCTTTTCAATATTATGGTATATATGCTAGCTGTGTTAATTGGCCCCGCAAAAGAGGATGGTCAAGTTGGAAGTCTTATCCCACATTTGGTGTATGGTGGGGTTTCTATACTTTAATATGAAGATGATACCATTCTCTTTGTGGAGCATGATTTGTATAAAGCGGTCAATATGAAACTAATTCTCTTTATTTTCGAACAGTTGACGGGTTTAACACTAATTTTCATAAGAGTGAGATTTTCTGTGTTGATAAAAAGAAAAAGACATGGAACTAGAATACAATCAAATCTTTGGGTGTTAATCTAGTTCACTGCCTTTCAGGTACCTGGGTGTATCCATTCACTATAGAAAATTAAAAAATTCAGAGTAAAATCTATTTGAGAGCCGCTTATTATCCAAACTTGGTTCTTGGCAAAGGAAATTGTTATCCTATGGGGATCGACTAATTCTTATAAACTCAGTCTTAACTAGCCTACCAATGTTTATGCTTTCTTTCTTGGAAATTTATAAAGGAGTACGAAAACGATAAGATTTTTATAGATCCATATTTTTCATGGCAAAGTATAGATACTAAGAATAAGTATAGGCTTTCAAAATAGAGTATTGTCTGCCGTCCGAAGGATCAAGGGGGGTTAGGTATAGAAGTGCTTGAGATAAAGAATAAATGTTTACTTAACAAATGGCTATTAAAACTTTTAACTGAAGAGGGTATGTGGCAACAACTTTTACAAAACAAATATCTTGGTGATAAAACTTCATCTCAAGTAGAAATAAAACCAATATACTCCCCATTTTGGAAAGGACAAATGTGAGTAAAAGATTTGTTTTTTACCCACGGTTCTTCTACAATAGGTAATGGCGAAAGTGTTCGTTTTTGGGAAGATGTTTGGTTATGGGACACATCATTGGTCCAACAGTACCCGTCTTTATACAATATTGCTAATAGAAAAATGTTATAGTATCAACTTTCTTTGCACAAACACCTCTTAACATTGGTTTTAGAAGGGGTTTGACTGGTAATAAGTGGACACAATGGTTACATTTGTGCCAAAGGATAATGATGGTTCAATTAAACAACACTCTAGATAAATTTGTGTGGAAATTAACTACCACAGGAATTTTTAGTGTTAAATCTATGTACTTAGATCAGATGAATGGTCATACAAGATTCTTATAAAAATACCTATGGAAACTAAAAATACCACTGAAATTCAAAATATTTATGTGGTTTAGCAAACATAAAGTCCTTCTGACTAAGGATAATCTAGCTAAGCGTAAATGGATGGGATGTAAGAAATGTTGTTTTTGTGATTCATTGGAATCTATAGATTTTTTTCATGCCCTTTTTCTCGTATTATTGGGAGAATTGTTTATTTTACTTATAATATTCCTCTGCCATCCAATATTACAAACATGTTTGGTAATAGGCTTAATGGTGTTGAAAAAAATGATAAGGCTAGATTACGCATTGGAGTGTCGGCTTTATGTTAGCCTATTTGGACCACTCGAGAAAACATTGTTTTTAACAAATAAACGGGCACTAATGTTTTGCAGGTTATTCGACTGGCGGTGCACTGGATACAACTGTGGTCCTACCTACTCCTCGCGGATCAGTGGGAACCTATGGAGTCTGGATGCATCCATGTGCTTATGGTTACACATGACTTCTATATCCAGGCTACTGGGTGACGGCATGTTAGTAGAATTCAAAATGGATAGATTTATGTTGCTCTTCATTTTTAGATGGTTGATACATGTTTCAAACATTTATGATCCATGAGTGTACTAACTTGAGTACGGTTTGGAATGATGCAATAAATAAGGTTGTGTGCATCGCTTGATGCAGAGGCCGGTGCTATGCTTCCCATTTCAAAAAAGCTAAAACATCTTATATTTTGAAACAGAGGGAGTACTAGAAGAGTAGTTATGGCGATGGGCAGAAACATCTATAATAATGGCATGAAAGGCAAGGCAACATAAGACATCTTTTTTTTTCTTTTGATGTAAGGCTCTACTCACTCTACTTGCATCAGATAGTATAGTACTATCAACAAGTCTACATGCACCCCATTAACCCCACAATGATATTAATTCCCTAGTACTCTCATCAGCTCATTAGACCTTGATCTGTTACTCTACGACAACAAGTAGTCAAGCAAAGCCTACCCTCAAGAGTGACAAGCAATATAGGGTAAGGTGAAGTTGGTAGGGCTAGGCGCTGATTTAATACCACCACTTTTGAGGTGGTTAAGCAATCAGTCAAGCTACTTTGGCTCACACTCTACATGCACGTAACCAAAAGGTCCAAAAGTGGCAAGTCAGGGTGAGATTTGGTTGGGATGCTAGACCAGACCGGACACTTGTCTGCTTTCTCTTTCTTTTTTCTTTCTATCTTGTGTGTGCATGCTCATCACTCCTACCCCATGCTCTTCATGAGTCACCACACCAGCACAGCTGGTCGCATCATAATCAGACTCTGAAGGTACTCTTCTCAACAAACACTCTCAGACTTATACTACCTGTGCAACGTACTAATATTAATCCCTCCCCTAATGTTTGCAGGAACATAAAAGATCCAACTCCTACTCCAAGCAATAGCCTTGGGGGTAGTGAATCATTACACATGGATTAACATCTATTTCCTCTGTTTGGGACATCATTGGCTTTAACCTTGATTAAGCAAAAGTCAAAGGTGCTCTGTCCTCTACGCCTTGCCCATGGTTGCAAGTAGTACTCCCCTTGCTTTCTCCTGCTCTTTCATGTCATTTTTCCTTTACCCCTACATGAGGCAGCGGCTCTGGAATCTGGTGCCGGATGGGGATGGATCCACTGATTCAACAGAAATTGGCGCATTTCACGCCGGACTAGCCGGTGTGCGTGGCTCTAGAAGAATGATTAGACAGATGTAGGTAGCGTGAGAGAGATATTTCTGGCCAGTGCGGCTTGTTCCTTTTGTTTTAGGGTGTATCAAATGGCAATGTCTTCCTTGGCTCCTAGCTAATGGCTATGTTTACAGGTTTTCATGTGATGTGTTCACAACAATAATAATTCTTATGTAGTCGCCTCCCATCACGTCTAGTTTTAGCCCACATTCTGAAATTCTTACATAAATAAGTTACACGCTTTCTCCTCGCGTTTCTAGAAATTCCTTGCATTATGGTACAACAAAAGAAAGAATATAAGTCATTCTTTAGAGCTAACCCCTAACCCAAGTTCGAAGGGGTATTTTAGCCCTCCTGTGTTTGCGAACCAATATCCAAGCCATGTATACCCATGTGTATGTATAAGGAATAAAAAAAATTCACGATTGAGGATCCCGACCGTTTCATTAGCAGCACCCACATCTTGCATGCGCGAATTGTGGAACTATCGCGGCTAAGTTGCTTATCCTTGGCGGCCAGGATTCGATCGTTGCCCTCGTACAGAGCCACTCCACCGACACGGATCCCATTGATGCCACCGTATGTAGTCGCTCCGTTTTCACGGATCGGTTTCGCTATGGCTACTCCTTGCTTCTCGTCCCCATCGCTGGTGATTTCGTCGCCGCTCTAGATCCGCCAGGATACGGTCGACGCCGCATATTGTCGGTCTCTCCCTCGATAAGGCTAGGTTTCCTTCCCCACTTACCTTATCTAGTGGATAGGGTCCGTGCGCGGCCACGATCTTAACGCCATAGGCCGATGGTAGTAGTTTTCTGCATGAATTGATCGTAGTTAGCAGCTGGTGTTGCTTGCACAATCTGGTGTTCTTCAATGTCTTCGGTTCTTAGGTAATCCCATGCTCTCTTTTGTTGATGACATATAGTTTGTTGTTAGAAATTATTGTAGCTATAATGACACTATGAACTATTGTACGAAATAACCAACTCTAGGTTTAGCGCTTTTGAGCAAGATGAGGAGCGTGGAGACGTCTCATATGATTCTAGTAATAGGCTTGGTGATTGGTCAGATGATTCTGGTCCCGCTAGTGAAGATAGGTCAAATGATCCAAGTTCATAGCGTGGGGATAGGTCAGAGCATGGAACATGAGTGAAACTATCATGTTCAATTTTTGTCATGTCATCCAGCAACATTATGTCATATTATGTAAATGTTAAACATTGGTATTACTTTAAAATTTGTAGGTGAACATCGATTATAATGTTGAGCAAAATGAATCAGAAGTTGCGTTCGAGGAATACATTAATGAGGTATGTATAGTGTAATAGTAATATGACAATCAATGATTGAGATGATTACATGATAACTAATTATCTCTTCGGATTCGATTTTTCAGCTAAAATTTGGTTCTTATAATGCGCATGACTACTATGGTGAATCCGACATGGAGACCGGTCCTTATGAGGATTCAGTAGACGCACCAGATTCTACGGAGTGGCACTCGGTCAAAATAGTGAGGTATGTCTCTAGTCAATTTTTGTTTGGAAAAGCACTACTGGATCATAGAAAAATAGGTTTTCATGGATGTGTTTTGAATGTGTATTTGCCGGTAGATAGATTATAAGAACAAGAATGTCAATTATATTAGCCATGCAGAACATAAAAATGATATGTTTTGGAAAATTAAAGAAATGGCGTTTGTCTCTGAAGTAGTTGTTTATGATTTTTTACAACAACTATGCTAGGGAGAATGGATTTAACATTAGAAAGAATAAGATCATACGTAGAAAAGGTACTTCAGCACATGTACGTTTGAGGAGGTATGCTTGTTTGAGCGAGGGAAAACATGACAACAAGTTGTTAACCGTGGATGGACGTAGCCGTAGGTTCAGAGCCGAGTCTCGTTGCAACTACAAACCACATCTAACCATGAAGCTTGATGCAAAACTTGGGGTCTAGTATGTTGTAAGTTTTGATGAAAATCACAATCATATGTTAGCAAGACTGGATGAAATACCTTTTATTTGGTCCCATAGAGAAAATCAAAGAGTACCCGATAGTTGAGATATTATCAATGGAAGCCATAGGGATTAGAACGCACATGATCATGGATTCATTCCTTAGAAAAACTTCATGGTACGATGGTGTTGGGTTTACGAGACGGGATGTTGTGACACCCTCGGGATCAGGGTTAGACAAATCCTAAATCTTAATTTGACATAAGCATAACCTAGAGCTCGAGAGAATACAATGAAAGAATTGGTAACACAACACTAACCTTATGACATAAAGATTATTACACCAAGCACATAACTGAGAAGAGAACCAAATATTACAAGAATAGGTCAATGGCCACAAATATTAAAAAATGGAAGGCAAATTATGCTATTAAGTATAGCAAACTTAACAAATGGTCTAAAATACCTGAAGCATACAATGACGTCCTAGCTCATATATTCATGGCTACCAGTCGGGAACCCCAAGCTACTCGCCAGTATCGATGTAGTAAGAACTCATCTTCAGGGGAACACTTACTCTAATAAAAAGTATCAACGAAGCAAGGGTGAGTACTTGGTGTACTTCGCAAGACATATGGCTACTGGACTTAATTTGTATACAGTTATCTTTGCTTGTAAAACAAGAGGGAGTAGAAGCTCGACTAATCATATCATTTTTAAAGGGAATAAGAGAGCAACATCTCCAACTATAATCATCATATTCTTTTGATATCCACCAAACCATAATCATCCAAATCTCAACTAGGATCACTCCCTCGTACCCATGAGAAAGCATCCTTAAGTCACATTGATCTGCCAAGTTTTACGATTAGGTTAATGTTCTCTATGATCACCATGTTCATTACCAAGTCGTCCATAACCATGGAGACGGATTTAAAAAAAAATTAAACCCTGCATGGGTGTACAACTTTACCCACACGTATGACTCTTAGTGCCAGTACATTATCCCTCTCCTTAGAAGGCCGATATAGGGTGGTTAGACACGACCTTTACAGTGCTTTCACTAAGACCATGAACTCATACCCTGATGTGCTCGTCGTTCGACATAGAGCTCGTTGGGAACCCCAAGAGGAAGGTATGATGAGCACAACAGCAAGTTTTTCCTCGGTTATGAAACCAAGGTTTAATCGAACCAGTAGGAGCAAGGAAACATCCCAAAGGTGTTACTAGCTGAGCTTTGGCAGGGCGCACTACCGGTGCTAGTAGCAACGTGGAGACCTGCACAACACAACCACAGAACTTTGTCCCCAACTTGCGATGAGGTTGTCAATCTCACCATGTTTTGCGGAAAACAAAGGATTAAACGTATCGAATGGAAAGAAGTAAAAGTTTGCAGAAAGTAAACACAAAGCAGTAAAAGATTTTAGATTGTATGTAAAAGACAAAGACCGGGATCCATAGTTCACTAGAGGTGGCTCTCCTTAAGATAGATAACATGCTGGGTGAACAAATTACAGCGGGGCAATTGACAAACACCGAGAAAGCAATACATGCATATACTAATCATCTTGACTCCTTTGAGACTTGATTGGGCATTACAACATAATACATAGACCGCCATCCAACTACATCTATGACTAATAATCCACCTTCAGGTTATCATCCGAACCCCCTCCAGTATTAAGTTGCAAGCAACAGATTATTGCTTTACGAACTGCGTGTAAAGTAAACAATACGATTGTTCTATGAACAAAGGATTGTTGTTTTCTCCCTAGTAGCAATAGCACATCTAGTACCTTAGAGATTTTTGTCACTTCCCCAGATTACCAGAGGCATGAACCCACTATCGAGCATAAATACTAACTCTTGGAGTTGCTAGCATCTACTTGGCCAAGATAGCTACTAACAACGAAAAGCATGCAAGATCACAAATAACAAAGACATGATAGAATCAATAATCAATCTGAAATAGCATCTCAATATCCATCGGATCCCCGCAAACACAACATGTATGAATACAAATAGATGATGTTGATCATGAATGGAGCTCACAAGATCTAAACATGAAAGCACAAAGGAGGAGAACCAGCCATCTAGCTACTACATGGATCTGTAGTCCAAGGATGAACTACTCATGCATCACACCAGAGGCTTGCATGGTGATGAAGAAGGCCTCCAGGGTGAATTCCCCTCTCCGGCAGGGTGCCGGGAAGAGCTTCAGATCCCTCCCGGTCTAGGGATGCAGATGACGGTGGCTATAGACTCTTTCGTGGATTTTTGATCGGGCCCTTAGGGTTTTCGTCCTGAGGGCAATATATAGGCGGAAGGAGAGGCCGAGGGGGTGACGGGAGCCACCACACCACCCCTGGCATGGGCCCAGCCTGGCCCCGCGGCCAGGTGGTGTGTCCGGCCCCTGGGCCTTCTCCATCTCGTATTCTGGCACTTGATCCCTTCCGGAAAAATAGGCACTTTGGCTTTTGTCCCGTCCAATTCCAAGAATATTCATTTTCTGACTTTCCTGGAACCAAAAACAGCAGAAAACAGGCAGCTGGCACTGTGGCTCTTGTTAATAGGTTAGTCCAAGAAATCATATGAAAAGTACTCCAAAGTTGGAACAAAACAAAAGAAAGTGGATAAAACCAAGCATGGAACATCAAAAATTATAGATACATTTGCAATGTATCAACACCCCCAAGCTTAACTCCTGCTCGTCCTCGAGTAGGTAAGTGATAAAAAGAAAGAATAATTTTTGAGGTGACATGCACCATCAAAGACTTGATCAAAGTATTTGCAAAACATTCAAAGCTGGGATCATAGTACTCCAATCATAACATGAAAGACAAAGTTCTAGCAATAAGCAAAGAAACTATGATGCAACATGAAAAGGCACAAACAAAAGATTCATGAATAACATGCTTTGCAAGACGTTTGTTTGTTTCACATAAAGAAAACATAGCATAATAGTATTCAACTTGTCCCTCAATAGAGTAGCAAATATAAATGCATAGGACACCTTCAAAGTTCATAAGAGTGACTAGATACAATAGTTTAAAACAAGCAATAACAAGTTATGCATCAATCAACTAGTATTGGGACAATGCACATAGAACTAAGAATGGCCACTATGCTCTCAAAGTAGGTGCATAAAGATAGAAGGTGGAGACTCAATATAATGGTGGAAGAAAGGCCTTTGTAAAAGGAAGTAGGGATTCAAGTCTCATAAAGAGCTTCCAAAAATTATGGTACTTGTAGCTTTCAGCTCTCATTGCCCCTATCATAAGCATCTTGAAGGTGATTAAGGTTAAAGTGACACAAGTAAGAGGATATGCTTGACAAGTTATAAACCGAAATCTCATGCCCCTTACTTATGAAGACCGATCCTTATGCTACTCAACTTCAGTCACGAGTAAGCTCTTGTCATTGTAAGTATATGTGTATCATTAAGAACCGCCAACGGGGTACCCCTTGCACATGATACAGGAGCTTTCCCATAATCAAAATGACAAGGCAAGCAGACAATGAGCATCTCAGCGATCTTTTTATTTGCTATTTGCATAGGTTTTTATTGAGGTTGCTTCATAGAGTGCTCATTATGGTGATGCTGCAAGTTTCCACCATGATTAGGCATGGCTTAGGCTAGCGGCCCAGGCGTTTTTCTAACACACATACAAACTCCATGATCTTACAAGTTACACTTTTATTTCACACCACCGGGATACGTAAGCAAAAGAACATGATATCAACGGGGTACAAAGTACAAGTGCAATGTTGAAAGCGTTCCCCGTGGTACATGGTTCTACTAATTTCAACTTATAAAGCGCAAGCATATACGCAACAAAGAAGGACCCAATGGTTCAAGTTTATTAGAGGCAAAAAAGTTAAGTGTGCCATCAGGTTCGTGAGAGCTTTAATCACTAGTTTTCTCATAACAAGTGGAAGGTAAACAAAAGCATGAATATACTTGGAATAGCATAAGCTAGTAGGTAGGTATGGTGGACTCTTTGGAATAACTTGGTTTAGGGAGTTGGATGCATGAGTGGAACTCATACTTTGTTGTGGAGGCTAGCAAAAGACTGGGAGTGACAAACTAAGAGAGCAATATTAGCCATAATCATGCAGAGCGACAAAACATCATTGATCAAAGCATAAAGTGATAGTACAAGTTGAAAACTAAAGGATCATAAAGGCTATGGTGACTTGAGATAGTCATAACATGGTGTGAGGATGTGCCAAGTCAATCCAAATAAAGCATCAAAGGAGAATACCACTATACTATGCTTTAATATGCTAAAACAACGCATGATTCATCCAAGGCACATTAAGCAATCTCAATTGTTTATAACAAGTCATGCTACATCAAAGAATACTAGGCATAAATCCAAAACAATATCAAGCATGGCATGACAAAGCATAGGCCACGGTCAATAACGAGCTCTTTTTACCACATAAGTATGAACTTTCCTACTCTTTTCCAAACCAAACCAAACTATTTGCAAACCAATGTATGAAAGAGGGGGTCCAACCAATTTATTCAGAAAACTAAGCAAACCAAAGCAAACGAAAACCAAAATGACAATGAAAAAGAAGACGCTCCAAGAACAACACAACTGTGCATGAAACAATAAAAATGAAGGGTTTGGAAGAAACCTGGGATTTTTATTGACGAAGAAGGGGATGCCTTGGGCATCCCCAAGCTTTGACGCTTGTACTTCTTGGATATTTCTTGGGGTGACACACGTGGCATCCCCAAGCTTGAGCCTTAGTCCATCCTTCATCTCATTACTCATTCCTTCCATACACCTGAAAATTTTCCTTCATACAAAACTTCACACAATCATATTAGCAACATTAGTGCACTTAAGATAAATAAGTCTTAAGGTTCAGTTTTAACACCAAATAAACTTCCATTAGAACACTAGCTACTGTAGCACTTCCTTCAAAAAGCTCAATTCCCCAAAAGAACTCAAAAAGGAACCCACAAGAAGCAAATGCAGAAAATGGTAGAAATCTGTCAAATAAGACCAGCAGGTAAACACGATTTTTTTCGAAGACCTTCTGTTGCTCAAATCAAAAAGTGTTGAACTAACGAAAGTTAGATAACAACCTGGGGCAGAAGCACAAAACATTACAGCTCAATCCGACATACAGAACTCTCTCATGAATTTTTACGGTGAAGCACAAGAATCTGTTTCGGGACAGCAACTTTCCCAATCATTACTTCACTCTCATTAGAGGTTACTCTTGGCACAAAAAGCAAATAAAAAGGATAAGGAGCGGTTATTACTGAAATAATAACTTCCAAGACTCATCTAAAACTTTTGGGTTATCTCCCAATAAGTACTTTTCTTTAACGCCTTTAAGTTAGGCATAAGAAGCAAGAAAAAGGATCAAGTATTCTCAAATGAAGAAGCATTAAGATCAATACCAGAAATATTTTCAACAAGGCAAGGTATATCATCCAAGTAAGTTCTAGAGGATCCTTTCTCAATGCTCTTGGGTTCACTATTCTCATCAAAAGGGTTTGCAGGAACAATCCAATCAAGATTCTTTTCTATGGCATCATGTATTGCTACTAGTTTAAAGGGTATTGGTACCTTAGGTTCCTCCCCATTAGGTTCTGTTTTGTTCATCTTTTCTCGTGTACCAACAACATCTAGACATGATCCTAGCATATTGAAACGTTCAAAAACTTTTCTAGCTTCCTTGGCAACATCATAGAACTCCTTAAACAAAGTTTCTAGAATAAAATCCCTCTTTTCAGGGTCTTCAATTTCTTTAAGATTAAGAAACATTACTTGCATTAAGGGGTTGAGGTTAACAAACCTAGCTTCTAACATGTGAATTAAAGAGGCTGCAGCAATCTCATAATTTGGAGTAAGTTCTACAAGGGATCTATCCTCAGTATCTTCAAGTTTGCTAACATGATTAAAGAAAATTCTTCAATATTATCTTTTCCAATTATAGAACAACTACCAATTGAAAGGTCTTTCAAGGTGAATGAAGGGATCAACATGGTGAGTTAAGGAAGAGGTGACAACTAAAGGAGACTTAATTTTTTTGTGTTTTTGATAAAGAAAGCAAACTAGTAAAACTATTTTTTGTGTGTTTTTGAAAGAACAAAACAAGCAAACAAAGCAAAAAGAAAACTAAGAAAAACAAAAACAACAAAGTAAAGAGATTGGTTATGAGGGACTCCCCTTGTGAAGATGTCCTTGACTCCCTGGCAACGGCGCCAGAAAATCTTGATGTGCTCGTCGTTCGACGTAGAGCTCGTTGGGAACCCCAAGAGGAAGGTAAGATGAGCACAGTAACAAGTTTTCCCTCGGTTATGAAACCAAGGTTTAATCGAACCAGTCGGAGCAAGGAAACACCCCAAAGAAATTACTAGCTGAGCTTTGGCAGGGCGCACTACCGGTTCTAGTAGCAATGTGGAGACCTGCACAACACAATCACAAAACTTTGTCCCCAACTTGCGATGAGGTTGTCAACCTCACCGTGTTTTGCGGAAAACAAAGGATTAAACGTATCGAATGGAAAGAAGTAAAAGTTTGCAGAAAGTAAACACAAAGCAGTAAAAGATTGTAGATTGTATGTAAAAGACAAGGACCGGGATCCATAGTTCACTAGAGGTGGCTCTCCTTAAGATAGATAACATGCTGGGTGAACAAATTATAGCGGGGTAATTGACAAACACCGAGAAAGCAATACATGCATATACTAATCATCTTGACTCCTTTGAGACTTGATTGGGAATTACAACATAATACATAGACCGCCATCCAACTGCATCTATGACTAATAATCCACCTTCAGGTTATCATCCGAACCCCCTCCAGTATTAAGCTGCAAGCAACAGATTATTGCTTTACGAACTACGTGTAAAGTAAACAATACGATTGTTATATGAACAAAGGATTGTTGTTTTCTCCCTAGTAGCAACAACACATCTAGTACCTTAGAGATTTCTGTCACTTCCCTAGATTACCAGAGGCATGAACCCACTATCAAGCATAAATACTAATCTTGGAGTTGCTAGCATCTACTTGGACAAGATAGCTACTAACAACGGAAAACATGCAAGATCACAAATAACAAAGACATGATAGAATCAATAATCAATCTGAAATAGCATCTCAATATCCATCGGATCCCCGCAAACACAACATGTATGAATACAAATAGATGATCTTGATCATGAATGGAGCTCACAAGATCTAAACATGAAAGCACAAAGGAGGAGAACCATCCATCTAGCTACTACATGGATCCGTAGTCCAAGGATGAACTACTCACGCATCACACCGGAGGCTTGCATGGTGATGAAGAAGGCCTCCAGGGTGAATACCCCTCTCCGGTAGGGTGCCGGGAAGAGCTTTAGATCCCTCTCGGTCTAGGGATGGAGATGACGGCAGCTACAGACTCTTTCGTGGATTTTTGATCGGGCCCTTAGGGTTTTCGTCCCGAGGGTAATATATAGGCGGAAGGAGAGGTCGAGGGGGTGCCAGGAGCCACCACACCACCCCCTAGCGCGGGCCCAGCCTGGCCGCGCAGCCAGGTGGTGTGGCCGGCCCCTGGCCCTTCTCCGTCTCGTATTCTAGCATTTGATCCCTTCCGGAAAAATAGGCACTTTGGCTTTTGTCCCGTCCAATTCCGAGAATATTCATTTTCTGACTTTCCTGGAACCAAAAATAGCAGAAAACAGGCAGCTGACACTGTGGCTCTTGTTAATAGGTTAGTCCAAGAAATTATATGAAAAGTACTCCAAAATTGGAATAAAACACAAGAAAGTGGATAAAACCAAACATGGAACATCAAAAATTATAGATACATTTGCAATGTATCACACCCTAAGGATGGTTCCTCTATAATGGGTCAAGTCCTGAAGTAGGTCCCTCGGTGACATGGGTATGATTATTCGGGTACTTATGGTCTGCTATCTTGGTTGTATAAAGGTTCACGACCCATGAAGATTCAAGATGATGGCCTAGGAAGCATCTGACAGAAACCTTTGTTATATTAGGAAAGAAAAGATGAACCGAAATTGTATTGACGTTGTAATCGAACATGTGTAACCTATCTGTATATGACTTTGGGACCCGACCTATTATATATAGGACGAGAGAAGCCTATGAGGAAGTACCGAAAAACCCCTAAGTGATCTATAATAGTATTGTCCACTAATAATTAGGTGACTTCAACTCCCTTGTTTGCCTGACATCTGACGAAATCCCCAACATTCTATTTTCCGCGAAAGCCTAAGTCCATAAGCATGGGCATTGCCGAGGTTACCCCTCGTCAATTGGCGCTGTCTGTGGGAAACCTGAACGCTGGAGTCATGGATTCAGCGGACCCCTTTTCATGAAGCAACAATCCAACAGAAGCGGCACCACGCCCGCCCACCCCTGTTTCGCTACCCGCCGATTCCAATGGCGGATCCGATCTCATCATCGGAAGATTCCACTTTCAAGTGGAGGGTCCCGAAGAACCACACCTCTCGGCTCCGATCTCATCGAGACCGTCGGTCAAAAAAATTGCGCCTACAGCAATTTCTGCATCATCCATCGAATCATCCGCAGAAGTCATGCTGCAGGCTGAGACAACTGAAGAAAACTAGGAAAACACGATAGATCTAGGGGATCTTGATGGTCTTTATGATGATCTCTCCTTCGAATTAGACCCCCAGCAAACCACACCATGCGGATCAAGTCCGATAAACACAGAACCTGAAGAATGTGATGAGAGTATCGACTTCGGAATTAGGATGGCTGAAATTTACCTAGAACAGAAACTGCTAGACTTCCCTGATCCACTGGACAATGTCTCCCTTAGTTCCGATGATGATGACACAAGTTCATACATAACTCAGCACCAACTGTGCATGATCATCGGGGACTGATGGCTCGTGATTGATGAGCTCGTTGGGGAACCCCAAGAGGAAGGTATGATGAGCACAGAAGTAAGTTTCCCTCAGTTATGAAACCAAGGTTATCGAACCAGTAGGAGCAAGGAAACACCCCAAAGGTGTTGCTAGCTGAGCCTTGGCAGGGCACACTACCGGTGCTAGTAGCAACGTGGAGACCTGCACAACACAACCACATAACTTTGTCCCCAACTTGCGATGAGGTTGTCAATTTCACCGGTTTTGCTGAAAACAAAGGATTAAACGTATCGAATGGAAGGAAGTAATAGTTTGCAGAAAGCAGTAAACAGTTTGTAGATTGTATGTAAAAGAAAGGACCGGGGTCCATAGTTCACTAGAGGTGACTCTCCTTAAGATAGATAACATGCTGGGTGAACAAATTACAGCGGGGCAATTGACAAACATCGAGAAAGCATACAAGCATATACTAATCATCTTGACTGCTTTGAGACTTGATTGGGCATTACAACATTATACATAGACCGCCATCCAACTGCATGTATGACTAATAATCCACCTTCATGTTATCATCCAAACCCCCTCCAGTATTAAGTTGCAAGCAACAGATTATTGCTTTACAAATTGCGTGTAAAGTAAACAATACGATTGTTCTATGAACAAAGGATTGTTTTTTTATCCCTAGTAGGAACATCACATCTAGTACCTTAGAGATTTTTGTCACTTCCCCAGATTACCAGAGGCACGAACCCACTATCGAGCATAAATACTAACTCTTGGAGTTGCTAGCATCTACTTGGCCAAGATAGCTACTAACAACGGAAAGCATGCAAGATCACAAATAACAAAGACATGATAGAATCAATAATCAATTTGAAATAGCATCTCAATATCCATCGGATCCCCGCAAACACAACATGGAGAATTACAAATAGATGATCTTGATCATGAACGGAGCTCACAAGATCTAAACATGATAGCACAAAGGAGGAGAACCAGCCATCTAGCTACTACATGGACCCGTAGTCCAGAGATGAACTATTCACGCATTACACCAGAGGCTTGCATGATGATGAAGAAGGCCTCCAGGGTGAATTCCCCTCTCCGACAGGGTGCCGAGAAGAGCTTCAGATCCCTCCCGATCTAAGGATGGAGATGACGGCGGCTACAGACTCTTTCATGGATTTTTGATCGGGTACCTAGGGTTTTGGTCCCGAGGGTAATATATAGGCGGAAGGAGAGGCCGAGGGGGTGCCTGGGCTATCCACACCACGCCCTGGCGCGGCCAGGCCTGGCCCGCGCGACCAGGTGGTGTGGCCGCCCCCTGGCTCCTCTCCGTCTCGTATTCTGGCTCCAGATGTCTTCTGGTAAAATAGCGACTTTGGCTTTTGTCTCGTCCAATTCCAAGAATATTCATTTTCTGACTTCTTGGAACTAAAAACAGCAAAAAACAGGCAGCTGGCACTGTGGCTCTTGTTAATAGGTTAGTCCAAGAAATCATATGAAAAGTACTCCAAAGTGTGGACAAACACAAGAAAGTAGATAAAACCAAGCATGGAACATCAAAAATTATAGATACATTTGCAGTGTATCAGGGGCACCTCAACTCAGTAGGACTCCAACGGTAAACCTATTTTTAACCCCGATGATATTTTGTCAAGCGATAATGCAGGAGATCACGGAAACGAAGGAAATCATGGAAACGAAGGAGACCCGACGAACAACCGCATAATCCCAGAGGAGGAGAACCACGCAGAGGCATGAGGCAAACTCTCTGGCTACTAGCTGAAGCATGGGAAAAAGGAAGAGAAACAATTTCGGATGCAGTTCCAATGATAGCCGATGCCACGCGCGAAGATCTACTAGTATACCAATACTGGCTTCATCAGAAAAAAGAGATCTTCTAAGGATGCAGAGGCAGCTCGACGAAAGGAAAAGACTAGCTGATGAATCCAGCCTTTGGTGGGCCCAACTAAGTTGTACCCAAGGATCAGGAAGCGTAAGGAGCGCAACCAAGGGGAGGAGCCTCACGGCTGCAAAATATCCCTGAAGCTGAAAGAAACGAGATGGTGCGAGATCTTGATTTATCATTCATGTCAGTAGATCCAACATGACACATCAAAGTAAAAACAACCCAAGCTGCAATTGTAGTCGCACAAACGTACTTGCTCACCACTCAACCCGCACCCGACGATCCTCGTGCAGCTCTCTACCGCTCCGCCCTGATGAACCTCGGCATGGTAGGAGCATATCTTGCACAAGTAGAACAAGGAATCACACGACAACCCGACACATCCCCATGCCGTCGCAGCAGCACTCAGCAGGTGGGTGATACGTCGTAAACGTATCTATAATTTTTGATGTTCCATGCTTGTTTTATATATACTTTCTTATGTTTTGTCCACACTTTGGAGTATTTTTACACATTTTCTGGAACTAACCTATTAACAAGATGACACAGTGCCAGTTGCCTGTTTTTTGCTATTTTTGGTGTCAGAAAAGCTAGTAAGGAAATATTCTTGAAATTGGACCGGACAAAAGCCAAAATCAATATTTTAACTGAAGCAACACGAAGTCCGGAGGGGAGCCGAAGAGGGGCACCAGGGCGGCCACACCCTAGGGTGGCACGACCAGCCCTAGGCGCACCGCCACTTGGTGTGGGCCCACTGGTACTCCACCGACCTAGCCCTTCCGCCTATAAAAGCCTCCTGGGACGAAAACCCTAAGTACCCGATAAAAAATTCCACGAAAGAGTCTATAGCCGCTGTCATCTCCATCCCTAGATCGGGAGGGATCTAAAGCTTTTCCCGGCACCCTGCCGGAGGGGAGAGATCACCCTGGAGGCCTTCTTCATCACCATGCCTACCTCCGGTGTGATACGTGAGTAGTTCATCCCTGGACTATGGGTCCATGTAGTAGCTAGATTGTTTGTTCTCCTCCTTTGTGCTATCATGTTTAGATCTTGTGAGCTCCATTCATGATCAAGATCATCTATTTGTAATCCTACATGTTGTGTTTGTGGGGATCCGATGGATATTGAGATGCTATTTCAGATTGATTATTGATTCTATCATGTCTATGTTATTTGTGATCTTGCATGCTTTCCGTTGTTAGTAGCTATCTTGGCCAAGTAGATGCTAGCAACTCCAAGAGGGAGTATTTATGCTCGATAGTGGGTTCATGCCTCTAGTAATCTGGGGAAGTGACAGGAATCTCTAATGTACTAGATGTGCTGTTGCTACTAGGGAGAAAACAACAATCCTTTGTCCATGGGACAATCGTATTGTTTACTTTACACACTTTGCTTAATGCAATAATCTGTTGCTTGCAACTTAATACTAGAGGGGGTTCAGATGATAACCTGAAGGTGGATTATTAGTCATAGATGTAGTTGGATTACAGTCTATGTATAATGTTGTAATGCCCAATCAAATCTCATAGGAGTCAAGATGATTAGTATATGCATGATGTTTTCTCGATGTTTGTCAATTGCCCCGCTGTAATTTGTTCACCCAACATGTCATCTATCTTAAGGAGAATCACCGCTAGTGAACTATGGACCTCGGTCCATTCTTTTACCATCAATCTACCATCTACTATTTACTTTTTACTATTTACTTTCTGCAAACAATTACTATCTTCCACACAATACGTTTAATCCTTTATTTCAGCAAAACCGGTGAGATTGACAACCTCACTATAAGTTGGGGCAAAGTTTTGTGGTTGTGTTGTGCAGGATTCCAAGTTGGAGACAACACCTTGGGGTTGTTTCCTTGCTCCTACTAGTTAGATAGCCTTGGTTTCATAACTGAGGGAAAACTTGCTGCTGTGCTCATCATACCTTCCTCTTGGGGTTCCCAACAAGCTCGATATATTTTGAGCCATCAAGCCTTTTTTCTGGCACCGTTGCCGGGGAGTCAAGGACAACTTCACAAGGGGAGTCCTGCATAACCAATATCTTTGCTTTTTTTTGTTTTGCTTAGTTTATTTCTGCTTTGTTTGCTTTTTTTCTTTTATCAAAAAACACACAAAAATTAGTGTACTGGTTTGCTTCCTTTATTAAAAACACAAAAAATGAATACTCCTGAAAATACTAAGTTGTGTGACTTCACCAGCACCAACAACAATGATTTCATGTGCACACCTATTGCTCCACCTGTTCCTGAAGCTACTTTCTTTGAAATTAAACCTGCTTTGCTCAATCTTGTTACGAAAGAACAATTTTCTGGTGTTGGTACTGAAGATGCTGGTCACCTTAATAACTTTGTTGAACTTTTTGAGATGCAAAAACATAGGGATATAGATGGAGATATTATTAATCTTAAATTGTTTCCTTTCTCCTTGAGAGGAAAAGATAAAGAATGGTTGCTATCCTAACTAGAAATAGTATTGTTTCTTGGATTAAATGCAAAGATGCTTTCATTGGAAAATACTATCCTCCTGCTAAGATTATATCTATGAGAAGTGAAATAATGAAATTTAAACAATCTGATAATGAACATGTTGCTCAACCTTGGGAAAGAATGAAATCTTTGGTAAAGGATTGTCCCACTCATGGACTGACTGCTTGGATGATTATCCAAACCTTTTATGCATGACTGAATTATTCTTCAAGAAATCTGCTAGATTCTGCTGCTGGAGGTACCTTTATGACCATTACTTTGGGTGCTGCAACAAAGCTCCTTGATAATATGATGGTTAACTATTCTGAATGGCACACTGAGAGAGCTCCACAATGTAAGAAGGTAAATTCTGTTGAAGAAACCTCCTCCTTGAGTGATAAAATTGATGTAATTATGTCTATGCTTGTTAATGGGAAAGCTCATATTGATCCAAATCATGTTACTTTAGCCTCTTTAGTTTCTCAAGAAGAGCAAGTTGATGTGAACTTTATTAGAAATAATAAATTTAGCAACAATGTCTACAGGAATAATTTTGATAATAACAATTATAGGCCTTATCCTCCTAATAATACTTATGGTTATCATGGTAAATCTGGAATGCCTAGTGAAGAAAGAATTTTAGAAGTTGAAAGAGCCACTAAAAACTTCATGCAAATGCAATATGAACATAATAAATTATTTACTAAAACCATGGAGGAACAATCTACTATTTTGAAAAGAATATTAGTCATTAACTTGAGAGTTTAAATAGGGAAATTCCTAGTTTGTAATTAAAACTTTCTAATGCTGAAAGAAATATATCATCTGTAACACCCCGGTTTTAGTTAATCTTATATTTAGGGTTGTTTGTGCATCATGAGCATCATTCCTTAAAATGCATGCAAAGAAAATAAAGCAAAACCCTAAAACCCTAATCCTTCCCTCTCTTTGAAAGCCTTCCAAATGATTTTTGTATTTCAAACATTATCAAAATGCATGGAGCCCAAATGGACTAAGAGGGCCCCATAATGTTTTTAATATTTACAAATGTTCTAGTATTTTTGGAATGATCCAAAACAGATTTGAAATTAAATACAAAAGAGAAAACACAAAACAGAAAAGGAAAAAGGTTTTCTGTGAAAAAATGGAGCCATCAGCCAACAGGCCAGCCCAGCTATCCCCGCGCCTATCTGCCGCTCAGCGCGTCTCACCGTGTCCCAGCTTGGCCCAGCCGCAGCCTAGGTCCGCATACCCCTTCGGCTCTTCTATTCGTCATCTTCGTCGATGATAGCAACCAGCTCGCTGTCGCCACCGTCGTCGTCAGTCCGCACCGTGATTCCCACCTACGCCAGGATGCACTCTACCATCATCCGCTGCGTCTACAATTACCCCTTCTGCGGAGGCGAACCCTAGCTTCCTCTCTTCTCCAAATTTCCCCTCAGGCCAAACACTAGCTCTGGCCAGAGCTTTCCATCGCCATGGACTCCAGCCTCCCCTCGTCCATCTGAGACCGCTACATGCTCCGCCTCATCGCCCTGACCATCCTCGCTGAAGGAATCGACGCGGGTGCCTCGAATCGCCGCCGCCAACCTCGTCTTCCTCGACACTGACCAGCACTACCGCCGCCATTGCCGTCTTCCCTGACCTCGCCTCGTCGACCTATCCGTCGCGTTCAGGGTGAGCCTCTGGCCCATCTGGGCCCTTCCCTTCCTCTCCTCCCTCTTTTGTTTGCTCTAGCCTCGAGCGCTGCCGTGCGACCTCCGCTCTGGTCATCGCCGGCGAGGTTCTCGACCACCCCAAGAGATCGCGTCGCCCTAGTTAGGTTGCCCTTGTTGAAGTGCACCCGATCCACACAGGTGTGCGTCCATGCGCGTGCTATAGTGCCGTCGCCAGATGGTCGCCGGCGTCGGCCACCGTCCATCGTGTGGGTCAGCACGAGTCAAACTCGATGCAGGCCCCTCCACTGAGGTGGCTCGCTGATGTGGCCTGGGCCCAGCAGTCAGCAACCGTGGCTAGAGCTAGATCCGGTGTAAAAAGAATTTAACGCCCCGATGACGTCAGCCCGGTGTCATGCTGACGCAGTAAAGTTTAATAATTTCAGAAAATGGTTTAAATCTTATAAATTCAATAACTAATTATTTATAAGTTAGAAAAATGTGTATAATATATCAAAATGTTCAGAAAAATGAGATCTACACTTTAGCATCAATATCATGCATTGTTCAACAACTTCAATTACAAGTTTAATTAGACAACGAAATCAACCCCTCGCAGGTGACTCTAAGGTCTCTCCTGTCTTAGGGTTTGTACCCCTCGGATGCCACTTAAATTGCCAAGCATGCCCTAGGGTTTCATTAAATCTCTATTTAACTTCTAATGTAATCATCCTTGCTTGAGCATTGCATTGATGCCATGTGTTGATTGTTGTTTCCCTTTATTTCCGGTGTTTGCTTCTTCTCCGTAGAATATGATATCAAGATCGAGATCGAAGACCAATGTTAACACCATCGAAGATCGACGAACAATACTTTACCAACTATAATCAAGTCAAGTAAGGCTCCCAAAGATCTATATTTGGGTATCAACAAACAAGGCAAGCATAGCCCCACCATTATACAATCCCATGGTTTCAAAGTATTTCATTCTTGCCATGATGCATACGATTCTATTGTGTTACTCCCTTTGAGCTTATATTACATCCACTGCTCCTAGCATAACTAGGTTTGGCTTGTGTGCACTGCTAGAGCTTATATCTGTGTCTTGCTTAGCCATGCATGGCTGTCAGTACTAGTTCATCCAGATGATGTATCAGATGCAAAGAATCTAGTATGATAGGAGAATAAGGCATACTAATAAGGTAAGTTCAGTAGTAAAGGTTTAACATGCTAAGGCTTGTATGGGAGGCCACGATGGGATGTCGTTTTTGTAGTCCCATGCTTGCCACCACTAGGAACCGAGTTCTTGCCTTTGGACCAAGACAAGCATATAGCCACACGGGGTTTATGGGGACCTCACGATTAACTAACTTGCCTAGTAGATTCCATAAGTCACCTAGTTCGGGCCTTCTATTTGGCATACGCATTGAAAATGTTTTCGAAAGAGGAGGTGAAGGAGGTGCATCATAACAGGCAGGTAAGCATGGACGGGGTTGCTTGGGGTAGATGGCCCCCTTGATAAACCAACCTCGCCCACATATCTATGTACCGGCTTCGGGATTTGACCCGTTACGGCGGAACCATCCTTAGGGTGTGACTCATGGTCTCGGCGAAGCAAGGTAAAATGGTCGTGTCCAATCACCCTCTGCCAGCACACCAAGGAAGTGTGTCAAGTGGCGCTAAGAGTCGGTTGGTACATGTGGGTAAATTTGTGCACCCTTGCGGGGTTAAATCTTTTCGAGAAGCCGTGTTCATGGTTATGAACGCTTGGTGACCGAATTCTAAGATCATAGACAACGTTAACCTAATCGTAAAACTTGGAAGTTTCAACGTGTGCTTAAGGATGCTTCCTCATGGGTACGAGGGGGTGATCCTAGTTGTGAGATGAGGATTACTTGGTGGATATCAAGATGATAATCAATTCTTTAGAGATGCTGCTCTTATCCCCTTTTAAAATATTCTAATTAGACGAGCTTCTTCTCCCTCTTATTTTAGAAAACAAAGATGGCTTTATGCATAATAACCCCACGAACCATAAGTCTTGTAGAGTACATCCTGTACTCACCCTTGCTTTGTTGATACTGTTGTAGCAGAGTAAGTGTTCCTTAGAAGACAAGTTTGGTATATCATCGACACCGACGAGTAGCTTGGGGTTCCCGGCTGGCAGCCTAGAATATATGGACTGGGACGTCATCCTTATGCTTCAGGCCTCTTAGGCCATTTGTTAAGTTTTCTATACTTAATTGCATAATTTGCCTTCCGTTGTTTGATGTTCGTGGTCAGTGACCTCTGCTTGTAATATTTTGGTTCTTCGCTCAGTTATGAGCTTGCTGTAATAATTTTTGTGTCGCAGGGTTACTGTTGTGTTACTGATTTCTCACTGGATATCCTCAAGCTCTAGGTTAACCTTATGTCAGGCTAAGGTCTGGGATTTGTTTAACCCTGATCCCGGGGGTGTCACATCATCTTTGTCTGAAGCACAATCCTCTTTGATTAATAAAATGGCTGCTAAATCTGAAACTATTGAAAATCCCTTTGCTACTACTAATGCTATATAAGTTAGAATTGATGAAAATGTTAGATTGTTAGCCAAATTGCATGCTAAGTGGAAAGAGAAGATGAAATTGCTAGAAATAGTAGTATTTGTACTATCACCACCACTAATGTTGATGCTGGCAACCCACATGAAGTCCCCATTCCTTTTGTAACAATGGCTAAAACCAATGTAACCTTCTCTAATAAAAAAGCTGAAATTCTTCAAAATATGGGAAACAATAGCTCTACTACCTTGGATAGTAATTATGATTTTGATCTTGATGGTTGCAATATCTCTGAAGTAATTATGTTCCTACAAAAGGTTGCTAAAGTCCTAATGCTAGTGCTATGAATATGGCCTTTACAAAACACATTACTGGTGCTCTCATAAAAATTAAAGAAGAAAAGATAAAACATAAAGATTCTATCCCTATGAAATTAGAAGATGGTTGGGAACCCATCATTAATATGAAAGTGAATGATTTTGATCTAAAAGCTTTATGTGATCTTGATAGCAGTGTTTCTATTATGCCTAGAAGAATTTATGAAATGCTTGATTTACCACCATTGGAAGATTGTTATTTAGATGTCCAACTTGATGATAATGCTAAAAATAAACTCATGGGGAGTATTAATGATGTTCTTATTATGGTTAACAATACCTATGTTCCTATTGATTTCTATGTTTTGGATGTTGAATGCAATGCTTCTTGTCCTATTATTTTGGGAAGACCTTTTCCTAGAACTGTTGGTGCCATTATTGATATGAAAGAAGGCACCATTAAATATCAATTCCCACTCAAGAAAGGTATTGAACACTTCCCTAAGAAGAGAGAGAATATTCTGTTTGCTTCTCTTATTAAAACAAAATTTGCTCTTAATGCTTCTTCAACTGAGAATACTTGATTCTTGCTTCTTATGCCTAGCTCAAAGGCGTTAAAGAAAATCACTTATTGGGAGATAACCCAAATTTTTAGTCAATAAATTTTTATTTTGTTGAGTCTTGGAATTTATTGCCTCTGTAATAACCTCTCCTTATAATTTTTGTGTGGTTTTTGTGCCAAGAGTAACCTCTAATGAGAGAGATGTAAGACTTGGGAAAGTTGCTGTCCCGAAACAGATTTTTGTGCTTCGCTGTAAAAATTCGTGAAAAATCTCTGAATGTCGGATTGAGCTGTAATTGTTTGTGCTTCTTCTCCAGGTTGTTACGCAACTTTATTTAGTTTAACACTTTTCGATTTGAGCAACAGAAGGTTTTCGAAAAAAATGGTTTTTATCTACTGGTCTGTTTTGACAGATTTCTGCCATTATTTGCATTTGCCTCTTAATCTCTCTCTCTTTGAGTTCTCTTTGATCACTTGAACTTTTAAAAGGAATTGCTACAGTACCTTGTGTTTTAATGGAAGTTTTACTTGTGTTGAAACTAAACCAAAATACTTATTATCTTGAGTACACTAATGTTGCTAATGAAGATTGTGTGAAGTTTTGTATGAAGGAAATTTTAAAGTGTAGGGAAGAACAATGTGATAAGATGAGTATGGACAAAAGCTCAGCCTGGGGATGCCACCCGTTTCACCCCAAGAAATATTCAAGAAGTACAAGCGTCAAAGCTTGGGGATGCCCAAGGCATCCCCTTCTTCATATATAAAAATCTAAGGTTTTCTTCCAAACACTTCATTTTTATTGTTTCATGCACAATTGTGTTGTTCTTGGAGCGTCTTCGTTTTTGTTTTTAGTTTTCATTTGCTTAAATAAATTGTTGGACCCCCGCATTCATACATACTTTCAAATAAGTTGATTTGGATTGGAAAGAGTAGGAACGTTCATGCTTATAAGTGGTATAGAAGGAGCTTGTTTTTGACTGTGACTTAGACTTTATCATGTCATGCTTGATATTGATTTGAATTTATGCTTAGTGATTAATGTTGTAGAATTACTTGTTACAAACAATTGAGATTGCTTAATGTGCCTTGAAAGAATCATGCGTTGTTTTAGCATATTAAAGCATAATATTGTGGTATTCTCCTTTGATGCTTTATTTGGGTTGACTTGGCGCATGCTCACACCATGTTAAGACTATAACAAGTCACCATAGCCTCTATGATCATTTAGTTTTCGACTTGTAATATCACTTTATGCTTTAATTGATAATGTTTTGTCACTTTGCATGATTATGGCCATTATTGCTCTCTTAGTTGTTCGCTCCCAGTCTTTTGCTAGCCTCCACATGTACCAAGTATGAGTTCCACTCATGCATCCAACTCCAAATAAAACCAAGTTATTCCAAAGAGTCCAACATACCTACCTATTAGCATTATTGCCATTCCAAGTATATTCATGTTTTTTCTACCTTCAAAATTAAACTTGTTATGTGAAAATTAGTGATTAAATCTCTCACGAACTTGATGGCACACTTTACTTTCTTGCACTTAATAAACTTGAACCATTGTGCCCATCTATGTTGCGTATATGCTTACACTTTGTAAGTTGTGAATTAGCAGAACCATGTATCATGGGGAATGCTTTCAACATTGCACTTTATTTAGTTGATATCATGTTCTTTTGCTTATCGATCCTGGCGGTGTGAAATGAGAGGGGAGCTTGTAAGGCTCATGGAGCTCATATATGTGTTAGAGAAATGCCTGGGCGGCTGGTCTAAGCCATGCCTAATCATGGTGGAAACCTTCAGCATAACCATAGTGAGCAATCTGTGAAGCATTCAAAAAAGAGAAAAAAGGGGAAACCCTATGCAAATAGCATATAAAAAGATTGCTGAGATGCTCATTGTATGGTTGCCTTGTCATTTTGATATGGGGAATCTTCCGTATCATCGGGCAAGGGGTACCCCGTTGGCGGTTCTTTATGATACACATGCACTTACAATGACAAGAACTTACTTGTGACTAAAGGTGAGTAGCATGAGATTCGGTACTCGTAAGAAAGGGGCGTGAGATTTTCAGCTTATAACTTGTCAAGCATATCCTCATATTTGTTCACTTTAACCTTAATCACCTTAAAGATGCTGATGATAGGGCAATGAGAGATGAAAGCTAATAAGTACCATAATTTTTGGAAGCTCTTTATGAAACTTGCATCCCTGCTTCCTTCTATGAAGGCCCTTTCTTTTACTTTTATGTTGAGTCTCCATCATCTATCTTTATGCACCTATTGAGAGAGCATAGTGGTCATTCTTAGTTTAATGTGCATTGTCCCAAAACTTGTTGATTGATTCATAACTTTGATATTGCTTGTTCTTAAACTATTTGTATCTAGTCACCCTTATGAACTTTGAAGGTGTCCTATGCATTTATGTTTTGCTACACTATGAGGGACAAGCTGAATACCATTCTCATTATGTTTTCTATATGTGAAACAAACAAACGTCTTTCAAAGCATTGTTATTCATGAATCTTTTGTTTGTACCTCTTCATGTTATAACATAGTTGCTATGCCTTATTGTTTGAACTATATCTTTCATGTCTATGTTAAAGTATTATGATCCCAACTATCAATGTTTTACAAATACCTTGATTAAGATTGTGATGGTGCATGTCACCTCAATAAATTGTTCTTTTCTTTATCACTTACCTACTCGAGGACGAGCAGGAGTTAAGCTTGGGTATGTTGATACGTCGTAAACATATCTATAATTTTTGATGTTCCATGCTTGTTTTATATCTACTTTCTTATGTTTTGTCCACACTTTGGAGTATTGTTACACATTTTCTGGAACTAACCTATTAACAAGATGCCACAGTGCCAGTTGCCTGTTTTATGCTAGTTTTGGTTTCAGAAAAGCTAGTATGGAAATATTCTCAGAATTGGAACGGACAAAAGCCAAAGTCAATATTTTACCCAAATCAACACGGAGTCCGGAGGGGAGCCGGAGAGGGGCACCAGGGTGGCCACATCCTAGGGTGGCACGGCCAGCCCTAGGCGCGCCGCCACTTGGTGTGGGACCCCTGGTACTCCACCGACCTAGCCCTTCCGCCTATAAAAGCCTCCCGGGATGAAAACCCTAAGTACCCGATCAAAATTCGACGAAAGAGTCTGTAGCCGCTGTCATCTCCATCCCTAGATCGGGAGGGATCTGAAGCTCTTCCTGGCACCCTGCCGGAGGGGAGAGATCACCCTGGAGGCCTTCTTCATCACCATGCCTGCCTCCGGTGTGATGCATGAGTAGTTCATCCCTGGACTACGGGTCCATGTAGTAGCTAGATGGTTGGTTCTTTTCCTTTGTGCTATCATGTATAGATCTTGTGAGCTCCGTTCATGATCAAGATCATCTATTTGTAATCCTACATGTTGTGTTTGCGGGGATCCGATGGATATTGAGATGCTATTTCAGATGGATATGGAGATCTAAACATGAAAGCACAAAGGAGGAGCACCAGCCGTAGTCTAGAGATGAACTACTCACGCATCACACCGGAGGCTTGCATGGTGATGAAGAAGGCCTCCAGGGTGAATTCCCCTCTCCGGGAGGGTGCCGGGAAGAGCTTCAGATCCCTCCCGATCTAGGGATGGAGATGACGGCGACTACAGACTCTTTCATGGCTTTTTGATCGGGTACTTTGGGTTTTGGTATCGAAGGCAATATATAGGCGGAAGGAGAGGCCGAGGGGGTGCTGGGGTCAGCTAGACCACCCCCTGGCGCGGGCCAGGCCTGGCCGCGCGACCAGGTGGTGTGGCCGGGCCCCAGCCCTTCTCCGTCTCGTATTCTGGCTCCAGATGTCTTTCGGTAAAATAGCAACTTTGGATTTTGTCCCGTCCAATTCTGAGAATATTCATTTTCTGACTTCCTGGAACCAAAAATAGCAGAAACCAAGTAGCTGGCACTGTGGCATCTTGTTAATAGGTTAGTCCAAGAAATCATATGAAAAGTACTCCAAAGTGTGGAAAAACACAAGAAAGTAGATAAAACCAAGCATGGAACATCAAAAATTATAGATACATTTGCAATGTATCAACATCCCCAAGCTTAACTCCTGCTCGTCCTCGAGTAGGTAAGTGATAAAAAGAAAGAATAATTTTTGAGGTGACATGCACCATCATAAACTTGATCAAAGTATTTGTAAAACATTCAAAGCTAGGATCATAGTACTTCAATCATAACATGAAAGATAAGGTTCTAGCAATAAGACAAAGAAACTATGATGCAACATGAAAAGGCACAAACAAAAGATTCATGAATAACAATGCTTTGCAAGACGTTTGTTTGTTTCACATAAAGAAAACATAGCATAATAGTATTCAGCTTGTCCCTCATAGAGTAGCAAATATAAATGGATAGGACACCTTCAAAGTTCATAAGAGTGACTAGATACAAATAGTTTAAAACAAGCAATATCAAGGTATGCATCAATCAACTAGTCTTGGGACAATGCACATAGAACTAGAATGGCCACTATGCTCTCGAAGTAGGTGCATAAAGTTAGAAGGTGGAGACCATCAAGCTTAGCTTGAGGTGAGTATGGAAATTTTTGAAAGGTTGGACCTTGAATAAGGTAAGAGTCCTTGATATCCCTACCAAGAATAGAATTCAAAAGTTTTATACAAGGTTTTGGAAATCCTAGAGGTAAGAGTAGTTAAAGGTTCTGTCTTGAAGACATAAGGAGATCATATTATATATCTCTCCATAGTTTTGTCAGTAGAAGCTACTAAAATAGTTTTGGTTACATAAGCATCTTGGCTCATGTTTTGAAATGGCAGAACATTTGAGAATATGTAAAATGAGCCAGGATAGTTTTGGTAAATAGCTTTTGTCAACTGATGTTGAGGTAAGGAGTATATCATAGGCTATACAATCAGAAGCATGAGCACTGACAATCAGCAAGCAAACACTGTAGCACTTAACAAGAAAAAGTTTTTGTTCCCCCTGATTTTTGCATTCTGGATAGCTAATCAGGGTTGCTGAAATTGGGATGTTACAGCTATCCCCAGGACCAAGGATAGCGTGCGTGCACTAGAGATATATTAGAAGCAGGAGCTACTCCATCGCATCGAAGTCCGTCACTGTCTCAATGAGATGGAGAAGAAGGAAGACCTCCTTCCATTGGTGACCAAGCTCGCAGATAGAGTGGACACTCTGCAATTTGATCTGCGCAGGTGCTACAGCCGCATAACTACTCTGGAGGAGACCAACAAGAAGCTACACACCGTGGTGTTACATGCCATGGTGCCACAGTGATCTACAACAATCACGGTATCAAATAATCGCAAGGGATTATTTGATCCTGCCTGGCTTGATTCCAAGCTTGGGGAGATCTTTAAGACCTTGTAATCTATCCTATAAGTTATTATTATTATCTTTGTATTAGTTCAGACTACAAATAAGGTTTGCATTATTAGAATTCCCTTTAGAAGTAGTCGATCCCTTTTACGAAATTCCGAGTGTATTATTATATATGGAGCAATATTGAGTTTATGTTTGCTTTATTGATATATGAATGGCTTGAGTATGATTTTACTTGCACTTGATGATAGCAATAGGAGTCTTCCACATCATTGGTATTGATGGAACACATAAAGATAATTTGGTCAATATGCTGTAAGTCTACGATTTGATTCATAGAAAAAATTATCTATACAATTAAGTTGAAAAAGAAACCTTGAACAAAGGAAAATGAAAGTGCTATCTAAATAGAGCGAGAACAGGTCGTGGTAGAATCTCAAGTCATAAGAATGCTTCATATACATTTGAAATTTGATAATTGAGATCGTTGAACTTTGAATTCATACATAAGGTGGAATATATGGGTAGCTTCTTTGCATAGCACATAAAACAAAAGTGTGAGCATATATGCAAAGGAAAAGAAAAAGAAAGAAGAAAAAGAGTGAATGTCCAAAGAGAAAATAGGCATATACCACTGTATTGTAGTATGACAAAGATACACTTTTGAGATTTTGAATCCCAAGTGAATACGTTGATCCTAAAACACTTGGGACTACCTTGTTAACTCATTCGGTTGAACCGGCTTCTTTTACATTATGTTGAGATTCATCTTTTATGAACTTTTGATAACTAAGGTGTGGAATCCTTCTAATACTATTCAGATGGTTTGAGTAAGGTACTATTCATGACCTTATTCCCCTGTATCGTACATGATAAACACATGCTGCAATTGCCTCATTTATTTTATCGACTCAACTCCATGAATATGAGGATCACATCCATTAAGCTAAAAACTTTCCTAGGACGAGCAAGAGTCTAAGCTTGGGGAAGTTGATGAGTGCATATTTGCATCATGTTTTACATTATTATTTTGCATTATAGATGTAGGATCTTGGTATTTTACAGCGCTCGCGTGCACATTTTATGTCTATTTTCACCAGCATCAGGACAGATGATAGATACAATGGATACAATTATTGGAGTAGTTATACCGAGGAGAAAAGGAGTCAAAAACAACGTAAATCGCTTATTTGGGAAATATTAATAATACTAGAAGAAAACTAGAAGCGAATAAGGGAGGCAGAAGGTTCAACGACCAACTAAACGGTGGGAGCAATTTTTCCAACTGTATAGCTCTGGTCGTATAGTTGGCTCCGCCTCCGCCTTGTTAAACAGTCCCCGTGCAATTGGTTCGAGGAGACGACATACAAAACACCTAGAAATCGTAGAAACCTCACCTCCGGAAGGCATATGGAGGGGGAACTCATCCACGAGGGATCCATCTTCGCCCTGCACAGATCTGGGAGGCTAAGGAATCGATCTTCATCATCCACCACTGCATCACCACCATCTCCATCCATCCCATCTACATCTTGTCTAGATCTTGTTGTAATTCCTATACTCGTTGTGTATTTATACAAGTACTATTCATCTATGATTGTTTCCATTACCATTGCCATGATGTTGATTGCCTCCATGTCTGAGTAGATCATTAGTTCTTGGGGAGATGGAGAAACCCTAGTATGAGATTGAAATAAGATAAAGTCTATTATGATATTCATTGATGTGACCATGTGTTAGATTTTCTACATCTTGATGTTGAGAGAAGTCGACCACTCAATATTTGCCTCTCATGCGGACTTGATGGAGGGAACTACTTTCTGGTATACGGAGGCGTGCTAGCACTTATAGTGACTATAAAGCTGTTAGCACCCCTTACGTTTCAACTTGGGAAATCGAGGAAACTCACGGAACACTATCCATTCCATGGGATACGTCCTGCAGGATTACATCCCTTAATAGCGTTGTAATTCGATTGATGTCAATTGCTGACTATTGTGGTTATGAGGATGATGTGAGTAGCAGTTGCTGCCTATTCGTCCAAATACGGAGTTCCTCCCACACATACATAATTGAGAATGTTCATGATTATAATCTTTATCTTAAATCTTTACAATACTAGTGGTGTATTCGCTACTCCCCGAGAACACCTTTTCCCTACTGCAATTCCAATCTCTCTTACATACATGATACTTACTTTCTGTATTAAGTTATTTTGCTTTACTTTATTATTGCTCTTATACCCAAAACACCAAAACACCTTTTTACACCATACTCGCATTTTATCTTGTTACTTAGAACTTTATCTAGCATTTCTATCATAATATTTATTTCAAGAATTATTAGACTTCAGACTCCTGCTCCCTATGGGATCGATATCTTTATTTCGAAACTAGGTATAAATGATCTATGCACTTGCAGTCATCATGGACCGAACCACTCCTTCCTCCCTACATTCACTCCCTCATGCTCTCTCTCGTTCTCTCGCGAACCCGTAGTTGTCGTTGCCCGATGACTCCGGCCAGCTCCCACCATCCCAGCCTCCACCGTTGTCAAAAATGAAACTCCTTCCTCTTCTGCATCACCCTATCCAACTCGATTTGTTGCTCGAGCCCCTCTCTATCTTCCCTTAACCCTACCGAAGTTCTATGGTTTCAGCCAACTACAACCTCCGCTCGCAAAAATCCCATCGGTGGTTTCCTGGAGGTGCGGTGATGCTGTGGTGCTTGCCCGCTATGTCCCCTTTGTTGATCATGTGGCTATCAGCACAACTTAGCATAGGTAGCAGTGCTCCATCGCTCCCTGTGCCACCGCCATGGTTCCTGTCATGGGCCTCTTCTTCCTCTTCTTCCCGTTTAAGCGAGGTTGTCAAGTAAGTACTTTCTCTTTTATTTCTCTGATTACTAGCATCTGGCCCTTGATACTCATGCTTGACCATGATCTGGTCATGGTTAATTTCTAGGTTTTCAAGTTCGATTGAGATCATCTGTGTAGTGATCTAGGTTGTGGTTAATCTCTAGTACTTTTTCTTGGTGGACTTACATGTTTTGAAGCCTAAACATGAGTTCATGTTCTGCTATTTGCTTGAACTTGGTATGATTAGGATGATTTGAATTCAAAACATGGATTTGAATCCATTTACTAGTGGTCATAATATTGATCATGGTATTATTGATTACTTGTACTATTAAGTGAAGATTGGGTTCATAGATTGTTTACGAAACCTTTTACGGTCAATCTTGACACTGAAGTTGTATTCTGAACTTTTGATTTGTATAGTTTCTTCTAGGAAGATGATACCAAATATATTTTCTAGTTGCTAGCAGATGGAATAAGAAGATTGTGCTGGTTATTGAACTTCTTGCTACTATAGGCTACTATGATCTTGCTTACCCTGTAGCTTCTACTTTATAAAATCAAAAGAATAGGTTCTACTGCCTTTGTCTACCACTGTGGTGCCTCCCTTTGAGGAGTCTGGACAATGTTGACTTTAGGTGGCATGATATGCTGTTCTTAGATGTTTCTACAAGATCATCATGCATTTGGATGATTCTCATGCAAGATTAAGTTTAAGATCACCCTAGGCTTGTGATGCACAGACACATGCTAACTCTTTTTATAAGAGTAGATGCTTGCACTGTTTTCCCTGCATACTGTAATGTATTTACATTCCCCTTGAGTGTAAAACTAAGGAGTACACTATTATACCACATTCTATGTTTAAATAATTGATAAGAATGGTACTGGGCATAAATCTAATGGCCAACATGATGTTTGTAGAGTAGACAAGTGTTTTTCCTGGTTGTTTAGGATGATCTTGTCCTACTTATTGGCATTGGGGTGGTTACTTCCCCTCTGCTATATCCTTTGCTTGCTCCTACTAGATGTTGGCCTTGTCCTTCTTCTCTTGGTATTTCATAATCTTGTATCCTAGCTAAAGATCATGATGTGTGTGCTCTCTATAGTGGTGAGATGTGAGAAATGGTGTAGCTTATATTTTGCTATGGTTGTAGCTGGCTTCTTATCTACAGGTTTGTTTCACTGCTGTGATGACATATAGAATTATGTGTGCTTGTTTAGGCATCCTTCCATGTGTCCCTTGGTTCAAGTTACCAAGTTTGAGATATTTTCTCTACACCGTGGATAAGCTCAAGTGAAAACTTGTAAATTTTATGATTTTTAACTTCTCCCCTCTTACTATCCATCATTAAACTTGCCACTTAGCCAATGATATTTAATTTGAGGAAAAAATGTGATAGGGCAAAATGTGATTAATATTGGAATTTATTTTGGAAATGCTCAATGATGAACCTGGTAGTGCACTTCACTGCCAGTCTGAGCGCAATATATTCCACTAAGATATTTATTTTGTTTTGTTTTGTCTTTCTCTTTTGCAGGAACTGATGATTAATATGAAAATTAGCTTTGATTAGTTTTAGGATTTTATTTTTTATATTTTTGTAATTTTATTTTGTCTTCTTCCTTTGTAAAGAGAATGTGATATCCATTTTGTGATATATATTATTTCTCTTCATTATTGTATTGCATTTCTCTAATTGTAATTGTGTATTACATTTGTGTGAATAATGTGGATTAAGTGTTATCCTTAAGTAATGAAGATATTATATTTGAATTCATCCTTGTTTGTTTATATTTGAATTCGAATGTTCATTTTAAACACTCAAATTCAAATACCCCCCACAAATTAAGGAAAATATAGTGAGATCATGTCAAACTTTATCACACTCATCTAATAACCTAAATCTAAAATTGTCACAATGAGAGAAACTCTGATCTCCCATGGTTTTAAAATTAAATGCAAAAAATTCCCCTACTTTTCAAATGCATACATGCAAATGCACATATTCGTATTTCTACCCCTCACATGGTCCTAAACGCTAGGTTGTTACAGTCTTCCCCACTTATTGAAAATTTTGTCTCGAAGTTGTAGCTTAATGTATTTTGTGAATTCTGGATAAGTTTGTCTTAGATCTTCTTCCTTATCCCAGGTAGCTTCTTGCTCAGGTTGATTATCCCACCATACTTTAAAAAACTCGATACCTCTGATTCTCAATATTTTTTGATTCTCTTTTAGTATTTTGGATGATTTCTCGACACATGTAAAATCTTCTTGCAACTCTAGGTCCATATGTGTAACGGATTCTTTCGGTGCTTTTAAGCATTTTCGGAGTTGTGACACATGAAAGCCATTGTAAACTATGCTAACTCCTTTGGTAGCTCTAATGCAAAAGCTATAGCTTTGTTTTGACTGAGAATCTTGAAAGGTCTGATATATCTGGGACTCAATTTCACTTTCACTTTGAATCTTTTCACTTCATTCATCGGACTAACTTTAAGATACACCATGTCCCCTACTTGAGGGTTCCATATTATTATCTTTTTATCTAGATAGCTTTTTTATCGGATTTGGGCTATGTTGAAATGATCCCTGATGATATCAATGATGTCATATTTCTCTTTGATATAATCTGGTTCAAAATCTTTGTTTCCTCCAACTTCATACTAACATATTGGTGATCATCATTTGCATCCATAAAGTACTTCAAATGGTGCTTCCTTCAAGCTACTTTGATAACTATTGTTGTAGGAAAACTCTTCCAAAGGTAGATGTTCTTCACACGAACCTCCAAAATATAATGCACATGGCCTAGACATATCCTCTAAGATCTAATTGGTTCTGCCCGTCTCTCCTCCCGTCTCCGGATGATAAGCTGTATTGAAATATAACTTTGATCATAGTTCTCCTTATAGTTGTTTCCAAAATGCTGATGTAAATAAATATCCTATGGCTGATACTATTTTCTTGGGAACTCCATGCTTGCTTACAATCTCTTTAACATAAATATAGACTAACTTCTGTACATTGTCCTTATGATTCACTGCTAAGAAATGTGCACTTTTAGTTGATCTATCAATGATTACCCATATCATATACTTATGCTTCATAGTCATTGGTAATCCTATGATGAATTCCATTCCGATTTCGTCCCATTTCCATTTCGGAATATCTAAAGGTTGCAAAGGTCATGCTGGACTCTGTTGCTCTTCCTTCACTATCTGACATGTATGACATTTAGACACATACCTGGAAATCTCCCTCTTCATTGTTGTTCCACCAAAACAATTCTTTGAGATCCATCTTTATACTCCGTAGATGTATAGATATGGTGTCTCATGTGCTTCATGAAGTATTAACTCTTTTATTTCTTGTACATCAGGTACACAAATTCTCTTCTAAAACCACATTGAATCAAATCACCCAAATGGAATACTGATGGTTTTCCTTCTGTAATTCTCCGAACATCATGTACTATGAATGGATCATCTAACTATTGTTGGATTATTTCATTTCAAAGATCACTCTTCATTTCCTTAATTACTGTCATACTAGCTAACCCTCCGAGAGATGTGCTCTTTAGCAACTGAACTTGTAGACGTTCTAAGTCCAACTTCAATTCTTTTGGCAACTCCTATCCATTGGTTAATTATATATGTTCTTATAACTCAAAACGTCGGCTACTACATTCCTTTCCTGTAGTATAATTGATTATAATATCATAATCTTTGGTCAACTCCAACCATCTCTTCTTTCTCATATTCAACTCGTTTTGAGTAAAGAAATATTTGAGACTTCTGTGATAAGTGAATAATTCACACTTTGCACCATAGAGATAATGCATCCAACTTTTCAATACAAACATAACTGCCGCTAAGTCGAAACCATGTGTTGGGTAATTCACTTCAAGAGGTCTAAGATGACTAGAACCATAAGAAATTACTATGATATTTAATAAGTAAACAACCTAATCCATCCACGGATGCATCACAATACCCTATGTAATCCTTACTGTTTCCAGCACTACTAAGACTGGTGTTGTTGTCCACCTAATCTTCAACTCCTGGAAACTTGCTTCACACTTGTCAGTCCACTCAAATTGAGTATTATTTCTTAGCAATTTAGTCACTAGCCCTGTTATTTTGAAAAATCCTTCAATAAATCTTCTATAATAGCCTGCCATTCCTAAGAAACCTATGATTTCCTTAACATTGGTTGGTGCTTTCTAATTTGAAACTAATTGAACTTTTGTTGGATTTACTACAATTCCATACTTGTTGATAACATGTCCACGAAATTCTACCTTATCCAACCAAATTTCACACTTGCTAAACTTAGCATATAGTTTATGTTCCCTTAGGATTTACAATGCTATCCTCAAATTCTTAGCATGCTCTACTTTATCCTTGGAATATATCAACATATCTTTGATGAACACTATCACAAACGTGTCCAAATAAGGTATAAAGACTCTATTCATTAAATTCATGAAGATTGCTGGTGCATTGATTAATAAAAGTAGCACAACTAGATACTCATGATGTCCATATCTGGAAACAAGGAATATCTTCTGGCTTGATCTCGATTTGATGGTGACCGAATCTCATATCAATCGTGGAAAATACTCCCGCTCCCTTGACTTGATCAAACAAATCTTGGATTCTTGGTAATGGATAGTTGTTATTGATGGTGACTGTTGGGGGGGATGACCCCTGGTAGGGTCAAGCCGGGTATAAAGGAAATGCATTCCAAGGTACAGTGAGGTCAAAGCAAGTGCTGGCCGGCGTACTTTAAGGCCAGCCGAGTTATGCTCGACCCAACGAAAGTGGTGTTCACCCAACGCTACGTCGACCGACATTAAGCATATGTCGGCACCTTCAATGTTACTTTTGCAGGTACCCTTAGGGACAAGTTAACCAAGCAGTAGCCGAGTTACTACTTGGCTTACATGAGAAGGAATGTATCTTCCATACTCAACGCTTTTCTCTCTCCACTATAGAGAGAGCACAGAAGACAGAGAGATGGACGAATAGCTCGGGCCAACAAAGGTGACGTCGCAGCTAGTCAAGTGACACGGCGCCGTAGAGACTTACGCCAGGGGTTCAGAGAGGCTTACACCATGGGCTCTGGGCGGCATACGAAGGGAAAAAGGAGAGCATCGCTTTGCTATTTCGGGAGGAGCATATTCTAGGAATATGCCCTCCACGTATACCTAAGTGTAACCTGGCCACCCCTTTATAAGGTGCACCATGACCTCCTATAAGAGGGGTTGATCATTTTGCTAAGGGAATAACCCTAGAGAGAGGGTTGAGTAGAGAAGAACTTCATCTTCCTCCTCCCCACGAACAGCTTAAGGAGCAACTGTAGCCACCATTGGTCTTGATAATACAAGTCATCTGTGTGTGGAATCACCACACTATCCCTCCATAGATACCTCTAGCGCACTTCGGGCCCATCTTTATCCTATCCATGGCATCTTCCATGACACCACCACGACAGTTTGCACCCACCGTGGGGCCAGCAGTGGCGCTAGCTGGAGTGAAGATCCAGACGGGAAGCATCATCGCCACCGGGGAACGCATCATATCCGGGATTTTTCAGCGCTTTGGAGCACTGGACTACGTCAACGACAACGCACGCAGCTTCGGAAACCTTCCTCCTCCGTGCAACGGGTTCTTCATCAGCCTCGGTGCCCACAAGGTCTACGTTGGCGTGGACGAGTCCCGCATTCACCAGCTACACGTCGTCGAGGAAGGAGAACCACCTCTCAGGGTGGCTCGGGGCCCATGTATCACTCGCCCCGCTAGCTGCACTGAGGGAATGATGACTGCGCCTGACACGGGAACAAGCAAGGACCCGACAGAAGACACGGAGGCAACACCGAAGGTACCTAGGAAGAGAGGTCCTCCACTAGAGAGGCCGGAAAATGTGTTGCAGTAGGCAATAGAGAGATTAGCTACTCCCATAGCACCTATAGCAAATCCGGCTCAGGCACAGGCCGAGCTGGAGGAAACCCGAAAGAAAATGTTAGCAGCGGCTAAGAAAGTAGCAGCGCTTCAGCAGTCATTGAACATCATGCTGCATGAATATGCAAAGGCAAACAGGATTAGTCCCACCCGCATGGACGGAGTGAAGATTAGGGGTAGGAATCTCATAAGTGAGATAGACAAGGAGTATGTACCTAGGCCAGGGTATTCAGCTACCCTTGTGACAGCAGGGTTGCCGAGGTATAACACCCCAGCAAAGAACCTCAGGGCTGCATATGCAGCAACATCCAAGCTACACGGTCTGACTAGCGAAGCCCGGGAGAGGCAACATGAAAGTGTTAATAACCGAGTAAAAGTTGCTAGTAAGAAAAATGAGGAATTACTCACGGCAAACCCGATGGGAGAAAGAGGTTACCATGTCGTTCATTCGGCAGGGGGCACTCTGGCAAAATCTGCTGGGGCGACATCATCCCCTCACACGGGCCCAAGAAGGGAAGAGGTAGTAACCTCAGCGAGAAAGAATAAGCAGATGGTTCCATATGACCCGGCAAGGGTAGGGAAAGTAAAAGTTGTGCATGGTGATGAGGATCGCCATAGTGCCAGCCGAGGTGAAGGAGGACGAGGTAACCACAACCAAGGTCATGAAGGACATGGAAACACTAGGCACGACAATGCAGGACAACGTAACCTGGCAGGAGGTGGACAAAATCCACCTCGACAGCACCATCAACAGTACATAGCTCAGCAAGAGCAAAGTGCTAGCCTAGCTATGCAACAACAGTGTATTCGTCCGAGGCAAGATAGGTACAATGATGGTTATTCGGCAATGGCCAATGTCGGGTTTCCCAGGCCGGATCACCATGTGATAGGGTCAAGGCTAGGAAACAAGAACCTATAGCCAGATGATGCAAGGTTGAAGCTAGACCTGATTTATAGGTCGGAAATGATAGAGGGACAAGGTCCTACGGGTCTAGCTTGCTTCAGACCTCGGATTATGAGGGAACCTCATGTGCCGAACTTCTAGTTGGCTAGAGGGACAAAGACATATGATGGAAGTACCAAGCCGGAGGTTGGGTTGATTGCTTATGCCACCGCGGTAAACATTGCCAGAGGCAACTTGAGATGGGTTGTGAGATATGTACCTCAGATGCTGGAAGGGCCAACAAGGGTCTGGCTAAACAATTTTCTTCTAGGAAGTATCAACTGTTGGATAGATTTTGAGGATATGTTTATTAGTAACTTCATGAGCACATATAAGAGGTTGAATAGGCCACAGACTCTGGGAATGTGCAAGCAAAGGCCGAATGAGACAGACCGGGAATTCTTAACTCTCTAGAGCAACATGCGCAATTCATGCGAGGGGGTGATTGAGTCACATGCTATTGCTTGGTTTGCACAAGGATGCAGGTATGCAAGTATGTTTTGACAAAGGCTACAAAGAGATATTCCAACTACGTTGGCTGAAACAATAAGGCTTGCTGACTCATATGCGTTGGGTGATCCAACTCAACCTCGGCTTCTGGCAAGCAAATTAAATGAGGAGTATTACCCTTAGTACAGAGCTGGGTCATCCCGGCAAAATGATTTAAGGGGTAAGAGGAGAGATGAGCAGCTGGATTATAGATATGGTTTGCAACAAGTTGCAGCAGTGGACCAAGATCAACCCGGAGCTAGGAATAGTCAGCGCCAAAAGAGTGGAGACAACAGTGGACTCCGAGAAATGATGGCAAGAAAACTTGGACGCTAGAACAGAAGAAGTAGTGGCAAGAAAAGAAAGACAGGCCGAGGTATACGTATGAGTGTATGCTAGATCAACCATGAAAGTTTCACACGCCTAACCCAAGTAACTCGGCTAACCACATGACTCGGTAGTGTGAGTGGATGAGGAAAATAGAGCAAAGTAACTCGAGGAATGCGCAAGCACCTTGGAACGACACACCTCGACACCAGCAGCTCACTTGGGCAAATGGGCATGAGTTGATGTTACCATAACCCCCACCGAGGTATGAAAATCATGACAGAAGGGATGCAGTGCATCAGGTGGAGAACCAGAACCAGCTGAACCAAAGATACCCTAGCAATGACGGGAGAAATGATTACATGGAACATCATCAAGCTTACTGTGTGTTCACCACGGAAGAAACTGATAGGCAAAGTGTGAGACACCGACATATGGAAGTCAATGAAGTTATGCCGGCTATGCCAAGGTATATGCCTTGGTCAGATCAGGAAATCACATGGAGTATCAAGGATCACCCTAGGCTCATGCCGAGTCCTGGATCATATGCTTTGGTGCTAGACCCAACTTTCATTGGGCCAAACATTAACTTAAATTCTCCAAGGTGTTGATTAACAATGGCAGCAGCATTAATATATTGTATAAGGACACAATGCACAAGCTGGGGTTTTTGGAGAATATGCTACATGCCACCAAGACCACCTTTCATGGCATTGTGCCAGGTATATCCTGTGAGCCTATAGGCAAGGTCCGGATTGATGTATTATTCGGCACAGGGGATAACTGCCGAACTAAGAACTTGGAGTTCGAGGTAGTGGATTTGGACAACACTTATCATGCGTTACTCGGCAGGCCATCTCTATCAAAGTTCATGGCAAGTGATCACATCAGCTACCTAAAGATGAAGATGCCAGGACCAAATGGGGTGATCACCATAACAGGGACTTCAGGCGCTCCATGGAGTGTGCCTCAGCCGGGTCAAACCTAGCCGAGTCACTGGTTATTGCTTAAGAGAAGAGAAGGACCCAAGAGGTTGCCGCGCTAGCTCAGTCCGCGCAGCTGAATATTCCGGCTCTAACTAACCCACATGGAAGTGTGTCATTTTAGCCGACAAAAGATACCAAGAAGCTGCCAATTGATGATCAGTTCCCAAAGCACACCATAACTATTGGTGCAGGCATCAACGACAAATAGGAAAGCGAGCTCGTCAACTTCCTCCATGAGAATCGGGACATCTTTGCTTGGTCCACGCAGGATCTACAAGGTGTTCCGAGGGAGTTGGCCGAGCACTCTTTGCACGTTAGACCTGGCACAAAGCCGGTGAAGCAACCTCTCCGCTGCTTCGCCAAACACAGGAGAAAAGTCATTAGAGATGAGATAGCTCGGCTCCTTGCAGCCGGGTTTGTCATGGAAGTGCTTTACCCGGATTAGGTGTCTAATCTAGTGATGGTGGAAAAGAAGAAAGATGATCCGAACGTAGTAGTGGTCTGGCGTGTGTGTATCGATTACACGAGCCTGAATAAGGCGTGTCCGAAAGATCCATTTCCATTGTCGAGGATAGATCAGGTCATTGACTCGACTAGTGGGTTTGAGCTATTGTCATTTGTAGATGCGTATTCTGGTTTCCACCAGATACCACTTAACCCGAATGATCAAAAAAATTGCCTTCATTACCCTGTATGGGGCTTATTGCTATCGTACTATGCCATTTGGCTTACTAATGCAGGGGCAACATATCAAAGGTGCATGCAAAAATGTTTACATGATCAAATTTGTAAAAATGTCCAAGTATATGTGGATGATGTTCTGATAAAAACAAAGGAAAGTGAAACACTCCTAGATGATATCTGGCAAACCTTTGCGAACCTAAGGAGGTTCCGAATGAAGCTTAACCTAGATAAATCTACTTTTGGTGTGTGGGCTGGGAAGTTACTTGGTTTCCTTGTGTCCAGCCAAGGTATCGACGCTAACCCCACTAAGATCCGAGCTATAGAGCGAATGGAGCTGCCGAAGTGCCTTAATGATGTTCAGAAGTTCACTGGTTGCTTGGCATCATTAAGCCAGTTTGTATGTCGGCTGGGAGAAAAGGCATTGCCTCTCTATCAGCTAATGAAAAAATCAGATAAATTCATATGGACACCGCAAGCTGATAGAGCATTTCATGAACTAAAAAATATGTTAGCCTCTACACTAGTGTTAGCCTCACCACTATCCAAAGAGCCGATATTGCTCTATATAGCAGCGAACAACCGAGTCATAAGTGTCGTGTTAGTGGTTGAGCGTGACGAGGAAGGTAAGTTGGTGCAGAGGCCAGTATATTACCTAAGCAAGGTATTGTCCACTTTGAAGCAGAACTATCCTCTTTTCAGAAGATGGCGTATGGCGTCTATATGGCGGCCAAGAAGCTCATGCAGTATTTTGAGGAACACCCCATTAAGATGATATGTGAAACACCAATATCTGAGATAATGAGTAACAAAGATGTAAGTGGCTAGATCACGAAATGGGCAATTGAGTTAGCCCCTTATGCTTCACAATGTGATAGAAGAGACGCGATCAAGTCTCAGGAAGTAGCTAATTTTTTCGTGGATTGGGCCGAAATGCAGTATGAGCCACCTTTGCCGGACTCGAATTATTGGAGAATGCACTTTGATGGATCAAAATTGAAGGACGGGCTAGGGGACGGGGTATTCCTTACCTCGCCCAAGAAAGATCAACTTCAATATGTGCTTCAGATTTATTTTCGAGCATCAAACATTATGGCCGAGTATGAGGCACTCATGCACGGACTAAAAGTGGCAAAAAAGGTTGGGATACATCGATACAATGCTTCGGAGATTCAGATCTAGTGGTGCAGCAAGTGTCTGGTCATTGGGATGCCTTATATGCAAACATGGCTCTTTATAGATTCCACGTCCAGAAAATATGTGGGTACTTTGAGGGATGTGAGTTCCATCATGTACCCCGAGTTGAAAATGAAGCAGCCGACATGCTATCTAAGATAGGCTTATCTCGGCAAGCCATCCCGCTAGGAGTGTCTTTGCAAAATGTGAGAAAACCATCTATTACCCATTCACCAGAATCTAAGTCAATTTATATCCCGACAAACCCTGGATCAGAAGCTACCCCTATGGAAATTGACTGGGGGAACACCTCGATAAACCTGGGGACTACCTCGGTGAACCCGAGACTACCTCGATAAATCTGGGGACTGCCTCGCAGAACCCAGGGACTTCTAAACTTGGTCCGATAGAGGTTATGTCGGTTGATCTGATGGAAATTGATGAAGTACTTTCCCAGCTCATACTGTACCAACATGGGTGCAACCAATATTTGAGTTCTTGAAAGATGGAACTTTGCCAAGTGCCGAGATACTATCGAGGCAAGTGCAGAGGAGAGAAAATGCATATACTAGAATCAATGCTGAGTTATACAAGAGAAGTGTCACAACTATCTTGCAGCGATGTGTTGACCCAGAAGAAGGGCTGGACATCCTCCGAGATATCCATCAAGGGGAATGTGGGCATCACGCCTCGTCCAAAGCCTTAGTGGTAAAAGCTTTTCAGCATGGGTTTTACTGGCCAAGTTCCTTGCACCAAGCCGAGGAGCTTGTCAAGAAATGTAATGGTTGTCAGAGGTATGCTAGCAAGACACATCTGCCAATGTACGAACTTAAAACTATACCAATCACTTGGCCATTTGCAGTGTGGTGTTTGGATATGGTTGGACCATTTAAGCCAGGCAAGGGAAACACGACCCATATCTTAGTCATGGTGGACAAGTTTACGAAATGGATTGAAGTAAAGCCAATAAGAAAGTGTGATGAAGCTACTACCGTAACGTTACTCAAAGATATCATCCTGAGATATGGCTATCCACACACTATAATAACAGATAATGGCACAAATTTTGCTGAAGGAGCGTTTGCCCGGTTCTGCCGAGATAAGAAGATCCGGCTAGATGTCACATTAGTGGCCCACCCCGCATCAAACGGGAAAGTGGAAAGATCCAACGGACTGGTAGTGTTCGGGATAAAACCCTGACTCATTGATCCGCTACAAAGATCAGCGGGGTGCTGGATTGAGGAACTTCCATCAGTATTGTGGAGCTTAAGAACAACTCCGAATCGATCAACAGGCTATACGCCATTCTTTCGGGTATATGGGGCCGAAGCTGTTTTACCAGCCGACATAGAGCATGACTCGCCTAGAATCACCCAATACACAGAAGCCGAAGTGCAATAAGCCCGGCAAAATGATGTTGATCTGCTAGAAGAAGCGAGAGAATTGACATTGTCCAGGTCCGCCATATAACAGCAAAATCTTCAACGCTATCATAGCCGGAAAATGAACCCCCGAGTCTTCCAGGAAGAAGATCTGGTACTTTGGCTGGTGCAACACACTGCCGACATGCATAAGCTGACCCCCCATGGGAAGGGTCATTCATTGTAAGGAAGGCACTACACAATGATGCCTATTACCTCATTGATGCACAACCATAGGGGAAGAATAAGGCGTACATGTCCGGCGAGGAATCAAAGAGGCCATGGAACGTAGATCTACTTCGTCCGTTTTACACTTAGTAAAAGTGTATGTATCTCAAACTCTCATATGTCGGCCTTTATGTCAGCAATGAGCCTATCAATGAAACCTCGGCACCCCGAGAAGAAACTCAAGGACTGCCTTAATTATAATTGTCATTTTTTGTATTTACTCTTTATACGTTGGCTGGCTTAAATTACTTACACCTTAGCCGAGTTAGTAATGTGTTGGCACCAAAAGATAACTCTTCGACTTGCTGATGTCCAACAAGAATTGGCTTCATGGCAAGCAAGAGAACAAGTTTGGAATTGCTAGGCACATGAAAAATGACTAAGGAAAGGAACGTAATCGAGCCGACGTTTGTTTTTTGGACCAACCCCTGTATTTACTTTATTTATTTTCTTATGCTAAATTATTTTGAGCTAGTCCTTAAAGTTTCAAGTATTGTTAGATCAATTTTTTGAACCTCGGACTCGTAAGTCAACCACGGAATCAAGGCAGACGCGAGCCGAATCACTGAATTGGGAGAACAAGAAAATGAAACCTAGGGACTTTTCCCAAGCTAATCCGGCAAAAGAACATAAAATGTAGCAAAATAACCCATTGTTCATTACATCTGCTCCTGGCATATCAGGGATTTAACGAATTTCAAAGTTTTGTTGTTTAAGGAGTCACAACGGCCAAACCATCTGCAGCAACAGGAGGAAAGTTGTCCTCGGTGTTGGGAGCCTCGGTTCTAGCTTCGTCGACTTCAACATACTCATTATCGATGGCTTTGAGGAAGCTCGACCCCTCATTCCATTCATGACAATGAGCATATTGGATAAGATCATAGGCGTGAGCCTGACACTAGGTGATGCAGGTCAGGTCATTGGTCCATTTGGATCCGGTGCGCAGGCGACCAAGTATTTAAGATCAATGCCTTCATACCAAGAGAGCACAAAGGATAGGGCCGTGTCAGCTCCGGCATGAGCAGCGGACCCTCGCCACAAACTGAGTTGGGTGCTGCTATACTGGAGTTTCTCGATTAACGTGGCAACTCCCTTCGGATCAGTTTCACCTGGCCACACAGTATGGAAAGTGTGGATGGCAGCACCAGGGAGCCCCACCCCAAAGACCATCATGGGTCCGAGGCAGGCCACAAGACCAGCCAAGGACTCGTCAATGGTAGTTTCCTCCGAGATAGGGCCAACTCCAGCTTTGTTATCCCAGACGTTGCGGATGGCAACGTCGAAGTGGGCCTTGGACTGGGGGAAATCCTCTAAAAGTACAAACATAAAACAACTCAGAAAAGGTAAAAAGAAGAGTAACCTCGATAATAAGGAGCAAACTTGGAGCAAAAAATCTTACGAGCTATGAGGCCATGGATCCGGGTTAGTTGGGCCAGCCAAGTTGCCTAGTTCTTTCGGAATTCCTCGAGAGCAGTATTCAGCGACTCAACTTTAGCTTCGGATTCTTGGAGAAGCCCTTTGCTCTTATCAAGCTGGCCCGCGAGCTGGACCTTTGCATCAGAGAACTCTTGGTCTAATTTTTCAAGCTCAGTCTTATGGAGTTGTTTGAGTTTCTCATTCTCGGCACGAAGCCAAAGAATATCATCATCCTTCTCCTTCAGTTGGGCCTGATGTTGCCCTGCTTGTTCGATAAAATGGAGCATTATGTCAGGCAGGGGCACACTATCTTGAAGAGACACTTCAATGATTTTTTGACCCAGCAGAGCCGAGGTATAATAACCTGCTGATCCAGAAGGAAAAAAGTACAAATGTTAAGACACAATCAAAAAGTACCTTTCAGCTCGGCCACCTTTTTCTGCAATGCCTTGTTCTGGGCCTCCACATTGGCTGCAAAATCTGAGTCACGAGTTAATTCGGCAAGCCAAGATGAAGAGGAGAAAAATTAAGAGTATAAAGGAGAAAATTGTACCTTTCTTCTTCAGCTCAGGCAACAAGGCCTTATGCTTCGAAGAAAGATCCTTTTGTACGTCTAGAAGCCGCTGAAACTCGACGGTGCGATGGGTGGTGGTGATCTGATAAGCGAAGTGTTAATTCGTGAGTAATAAGGAATATTTGAATTTGCTCAAGGCCTGGGCCAAGTGGAACTTAACCCGACTCTAGGTGAGTGAATATTTGAAGTTGCTCAAGACCCGGGCCAAGTGGAACTTAACCCATCTCTAGGTGAGTGAATATTTGAAGTTACTCAAAACCCGGGCAAAGTGGAACTTAACCCGGTTCTAGGTGAGTGAATATTTGAAGTTACTCAAGACCCGGGCCAAGTGGAACTTAACCCGACTCTAGGTGAGTGAGTATTTGAATTTACTCAAGACCCGTGCCAAATGGACTTAACCCTACTCTAGGTGAGTGAATATCTGAAGTTACTCAAGACCCGGGCCAAGTGGAACTTAACCCGACTCTAGGTGAGTGAATATCTAAAGTTATTCAGATCTGAGTCAAGTGGAACTTAACCTGGATCTAGGTGATTGGATATTTGAAACTACTCACTAATTTCAGCAAGTTAAAATACCTCGGATTTGGGAACAAGTTTAGGGAAAATTGCAGAAGTATATTAAGAGCATCTAACCGAGTAACGTGTTACTCCCCTGAAGGCTCAGGGACTAGAGGATATATCTACAAGTAATTGAGCATATGTAAAGAAATGGCTGAAGGATTTACCTCCATCATCTTGCTGGCATAAGCAATGGCCTTGCTAGATGTATTCATCTGCGCTCCAATCTCCGCTGGACCAAACTTTGCAGGGTTACCAGAGCTGACATCAACGTATTCAACATTGTTCTAGTTCTTGTCGAACTCAACAAGTGAGCCGAGGCTCCCACCAATGAGAGTCTGAGCCACGACCAAACCTTTTTCAAGTGCGGCTTGGCGTGCGAGCTTAGCAGCAGCTGGACTGCTATGCAGCGTAAGCTGTTTGTCCGGAGTGGGGCCTGAGGTGGCATTGCCTTGCTACATCATTGATGCAATTGTGTGCTGCCCGGACCCAACAGTTGATCCCTTAGGTGTTTCCTTGGTTGCATCAGCAGCAGGGTTAACCTTGGTCATGTCGGCAGGTTTCTTTTCCTTGGTGATTGGCTTGGCCTGTTGCCGTGGGGCTGAAGGTTGCGCTCCGGCTGAAAAAGCTGGTGTGGAAGACTTGGTCTAAGGTTTCAGCTGGGTTTGGTCTTCTCGCTGAGTCTGGATAGACTCGAACGAGGCAGGAGGTTCTTGCGGAGAAGAACTTGAAGCTGGAACTGGTCGGGGTTGAGGTTGAGGTTGAACTTGGGTCGGTGCCGGAGTACATGGCACCTCGGTAGAATCTTTCTCGGTGTCGATGTTGCTAGCACCATCATCACCTTGTTGCTGCGGAGAAGAAGAGGCACTTGGTTGATCCGTCATAACCACGTCCTCGGGGGCATCTTCTCCTTCCGTGCCGATGTTACCCTCTTCCTGCTGAGGTGCACTGACATTGGCGCAACCACAGAGCTTTCCCGGACGGGGCTCAGAATGGGAGCATCGTCATGGTGCGAATAAGGTGGATTATGGCAAAGAGGAGAGGCTATGCTGGGGCCACTCCGGGAAATGTCCTTCGGGGCCCTACCGAGTCAAAAGGAAAAAAGTATCAAGTTAGGACAAAAACAGAGAAACAAGAAATACATGTAAAAGAGCTACACAACTCAAAGAAGAAGAAAGGAAAGAGTAAGTTACTTAGAGGCAGTTGGTGGATCCTTGGGCTTTGGAGCTCTACGAACGGTGGTCTTGATAGGGGGTTTGGTCCTGACCTTGTTGGCAGTCTTCTTGTATCGTTTCTCGGTCTGAGGTGGTTCGGAAGAAGCCGCCGAGGTTGCATGTCGCTTCTTCACAGGGGCTTGTTCACCCACAGCAAGAGGAGGATCGGTGTGGACCAGACCAGCCGGGTTAGCTGGAGTTGGATTAGCCAGAAAAGCGTAATAAATAGGCATCGGATCAAATACCTCAAGAACTTCACAATCATCATCATCTCCATCATCATCCGACCAATCCTTTAAGATACAAGTCTTACCAGAGGGTTGGCTGGAGCTAGAGTCCACAGTATGCATCAACGTCTCAGAGTCCGGCTCCTCCAAATCTGAGGTATCCCGATCCTTGCCCCACTTGAGGGCCAGAGTCCCGGTGTCCTCTATTGTTTGCTGAAGGAATTTCTGAAAAGGATAAAGCAAAAGAATCAAATAGGTGATACATGCCGACATAAAACGTAACTTGAAAAAATGATCACAAAAGAGATGTATCACCGGAGCAGGCCTATCTCGGCTAAATTGCTCGAGTCCCCACTCCCAATCCTTGGTCAAGGGCGTCTTGAAGATAAACTTAACCCAGAGGAAGATCTAGGAGTCAGAGAGCTCGGATGAGGAGAATCGGTTAGGGTCGAGGTGACCGCTCATGTGGAAAATCTTGTGGGTGCATATCTACAGTAGGCAGATTCGGCTCTGAATGAAAGCGAGCATCATATCCTCACTGGTCATCCCCTCTAGTTTCAGATCGATGATGCGCTTCTTGATACATTGCAAATGTATCTATAATTTTTGATGTTCCATGCTTGGTTTTATCCACTTTCTTGTGTTTTGTTCCAACTTTGGAGTACTTTTCATATGATTTCTTGGACTAACCTATTAACAAGAGCCACAGTGCCAGCTGCCTGTTTTCTGCTGTTTTTGGTTCCAGGAAAGTCAGAAAATGAATATTCTCATAATTGGACGGGACAAAAGCCAAAGTGCATGTTTTTCCGAAAGGGATCAAGTGCCAGAATACGAGACGGAGAAGGGCCAGGGAGCCACCACACCACCTGGCTGCGCGGCCAGGCCTGGCCCACGCCAGGGGGTGGTGTGGCCGCTCCTGGCACCCCCTCGGCCTCTCCTTCCGCCTATATATTGCCCTCAGGACGAAAACCCTAAGTACCCGATCAAAAATCCACGAAAGAGTCTATAGCCGCCGTCATCTCCATCCCTAGATCGGGAGGGATCTGAAGCTCTTCTCGGCACCCTGCCGGAGAGGGGAATTCACCCTGGAGGCCTTCTTCATTACCATGCAAGCCTCCGGTGTGATGCGTGAGTAGTTCATCCTTGGACTACAGATCCATGTAGTAGCTAGATGGCTGGTTCTCCTCCTTTGTGCTTTCATGTTTAGATCTTGTGAGCTCCGTTCATGATCAAGATCATCTATTTGTAATTCATACATGTTGTGTTTGCGGGGATCCGATGGATATTGAGATGCTATTTCAGATTGATTATTGATTCTATCATGTCTTTGTTATTTGTGATCTTGCATGCTTTCCATTGTTAGTAGCTATCTTGGCCAAGTAGATGCTAGCAACTCCAAGAGTTAGTATTTATGCTCGATAGTTGGTTCATGCCTCTGGTAATCTGGGGAAGTGACAGAAATCTCTAAGGTACTAGATGTGTTGTTGCTACTAGGGAGAAAACAACAATCCTTTGTTCATAGAACAATCATATTGTTTACTTTACACGCAGTTCGTAAAGCAATAATCTGTTGCTTGCAACTTAATACTGGAGGGGGTTCGGATGATAACCTGAAGGTGGATTATTAGTCATAGATGCAGTTGGATGGCGATCTATGTATTATGTTGTATTGCCCAATCAAGTCTCAAAGGAGTCCAAATGATTAGTATATGCATGTATTGCTTTCTTGATGTTTGTCAATTTCCCCGCTGTAATTTGTTCACCTAGCATGTTATCTATCTAAGGAGAGCCACCTCTAGTGAACTATGGATCCTGGTCCTTTTTCTTTACATACAATCTACAACTGTTTACTTCTTTGTGTTTACTTCTGCAAACTTTTACTTCTTTCGATACGATACGTTTAATCCTTTGTTTTCCACAAAACACGGTGAGATTGACAACCTCATCGCAAGTTGGGGACAAAGTTCTGTGGTTCTGTTGTGCAGGTCTCCATGTTGCTACTAGCACCGGTAGTGCGCCCTGCCAAACATCAGCTAGTAACACCTTTGGGGTGTTTCCTTGCTCCTACTGGTTCGATTAAACCTTGGTTTCATAACTGAGGGAAAACTTGCTACTGTGCTCATCATACCTTCCTCTTGGGGTTCCCAACGAGCTCTACGTCGAACGACGAGCACATCAAGATCTTTTCTGACGCCGTTGCCGGGGAGTCAAGGACATCTTCACAAGGGGATTCCCTCATAACCAATCTCTTTACTTTGTTGTTTTTGTTTTGCTTAGTTTCTTTTTGCTTTGTTTGCTTGTTTTGTTATCAAAAACACAAAAAAAAATAGTTTTACTTGTTTGCTTTCTTACTTCAAAAACACAAAAAAATTAAGTCTCCTTTAGTAGTCACCTCTCCCTTAGCTCATCATGTTGATCCCTACATTCACCTTGAAATACCTTTCAGTTGGTAGTGGTTCTATAATTGGGAAAGACAATATTGAAGAATTCTTCAATCATGTTAGTAAGCATGAAGATACTGAGGATAGATCCCTTGCAGAACTTGCCCCAAACTATGAGATTGCTGCAGCTTCTTTAATTCACATGTTAGAAGCTAGGTTTGTTAACCTCAACCCCTTAATGCAAGTAATGTTTCTTAAGCTTAAAGAAATTGAGGACCCTGAAAAGAGGGATTTTATTCTAGAAACTTTGTTTAAGGAGTTCTATGATGTTGCCAATTAAGCTAGAAAAGTCTTTGAACGTTTCAATATGCTAGGCTAATGTGTAGATGTTTTTGGTACACGAGAAAAGATGAACAAAACTGAACCTAATGGGGAGGAACCTAAGATACCAATACCCTTTAAACTAGTAACAATACATGATGCCATAGAAAAGAATCTTGATTGGATTGTTCCTGCAAACCCTTTTGATGAGAATAGTGAACCTAAGAGCATTGAGAGAGGATCCTCTATAACTTACTTGTATGATATACCTTGCCTTGTTGAAAATATTTCTGGTATTGATCTTAATGCTTCTTCATTTGAGAATACTTGATCCTTTTTCTTGCTTCTTATGCCTAACTTAAAGGCGTTAAAGAGAAGTACTTATTGGGAGATAACCCAAAAGTTTTAGATGAGTCTTGGAAGTTATTACTTCAGTAATAACCGCTCCTTATCCTTTTTATTTGCTTTTTGTGCCAAGAGTAACCTCTAATGAGAGTGAAGTAATGATTGGGAAAGTTGCTGTCCCGAAACAGATTCTTGTGCTTCACCGTAAAAATTCGTGTGAGAGTTCTGTATGTCGGATTGAGCTGTAATGTTTTGTGCTTCTGACCCAGGTTGTTATCTAACTTTATTTAGTTCAACACTTTTTGATTTGAGCAACAGAAGGTCTTCGAAAAAAATCGTGTTTACCTGCTGGTCTGTTTTGACAGATTTCTACCATTTTCTGCATTTGCTTCTTGTGGGTTCCTTTTTGAGTTCTTTTGGGGAATTGAGCTTTTTGAAGGAAGTGCTACAGTAGCTAGTGTTATAATGGAAGTTTATTTGGTGTTAGAACTGAACCTTAAGACTTATTTATCTTAAGTGCACTAATGTTGCTAATACGATTGTGTGAAATTTTGTATGAAGGAAAATTTCAGGTGTATGGAAGGAATGAGTAATGAGATGAAGGATGGACTAAAGCTCAAGCTTGGGGATGCCACGCATGTCACCCCAAGAAATATCCAAGAAGTACAAGCGTCAAAGCTTGGGGATGCCCAAGGCATCCCCTTCTTCATCAATAAAAATCCTAGGTTTCTTCCAAACACTTCATTTTATTGTTTCATGCACAGTTGTGTTGTTCTTGGAGCGTCTTATTTTTCGTTTTCATTTTGGTTTTTAGTTTCCTTGGTTTGCTTAGTTTTCTAAATAAATTGGTTGGACCCCCTCTTTCATACATTGGTTTGCAAGTAGTTTGGTTTGGTTTGGAAAAGAGTAGGAAAGTTCATACTTATGTGGTAAAAAGAGCTTGTTTTTGACTGTGGCCTGTGCTTTGTCATGCCATGCTTGATATTGTTTTGGATTTATGCTTAGTATTATTTTCTGTAGCATGACTTGTTATAAACAATTGACATTGCTTAATGTGCCTTGGATGAATCATGCGTTATTTTAGCATATTAAAGCATAGTATGGTGGTATTCTCCTTTGATGCTTTATTTGGGTTGACTTGGCGCATGCTCACACCATGTTATGACTATCTCAAGTCACCTTAGTCTTTATGATCCTTTAGTTTTCAACTTGTAGTATCACTTTATGCTTTGATCAATGATGTTTTGTCGCTCTGCATGATTATGGCCATTATTGCTCTCTTAGTTTGTCGCTCCCAGTCTTTTGCTAGCCTCCACCACCAAGTATGAGTTCCAATCATGCATCCAACTCCCTAAACCAAGTTATTCCAAAGAGTCCACCATACCTACCTACTAGCTTATGCTATTCCAAGTATATTCATGATTTTTTTTACCTTCCAAATTAAACTTGTTATGAGAAAACTATTGATTAAAGCTCTCACGAACTTGATGGCACACTTTACTTTATTGCCTCTAATAAACTTGAACCATTGGGTCCTTCTTTGTTGCGTATATGCTTGCGCTTTATAAGTTGAAATTAGCAAAACCATGTTTCATGGGGAACGCTTTCAACATTGCACTTGTACTTTGTACCCCGTTGATATCATGTTCTTTTGCTTACGGATTCCGGCAGTGTGAAATAAAAGTGGAATTTGTAATATCATGGAGTTTGTATGTGTGTTAAAGAAACGCCTAGGCCGCTAGCCTAAGACATGCCTAATCATGGTGGAAACTTGTAGCATCACCATAATGAGCACTCTATGAAGCATCCTCAATAAAAGCCTATGGAAATAGCAAATAAAAAGATCGCTGAAATGCTCATAGTCTGCTTGCCTTGTCATTTTGATTACGGGAAAGCTCCCGTATCATGTGCAAGGGGTACCCCGTTGGCGGTTCTTAATGATACACATATACCTACAATGACAAGAGCTTACCCGTGACTGAAGTTGAGTAGCATGAGGATCGGTCTTCGTAAGTAAGGGGCATGAGATTTCGGTTTATAACTTGTCAAGCATATCCTCTTAGTTGTGTCACTTTAACCTTAATCACCTTCAAGATGCTTATGATAGGGGCAATGAGAGCTAAAAGCTATAAGTACCATAATTTTTGGAAGCTCTTTATGAGACTTGAATCCCTACTTCCTTTTATAAAGGCTTTTCTTCCACCATTATATTGAGTCTCCACCTTCTATCTTTATGCACTTACTTTGAGAGCATAGTGGCCATTCTTAGTTCTATGTGCATTGTCTCAAGACTAGTTGATTGATGCATAACTTGATATTGCTTGTTTTAAACTATTGTATCTAGTCACTCTTATGAACTTTGAATGCATTTATATTTGCTACTCTATTGAGGGACAAGCTGAATACTATTATGCTATGTTTTCTTTATGTGAAACAAACAAACATCTTGCAAAGCATTGTTCTTCATGAATCTTTTCTTTGTGAATTTTCATGTTGCATCATAGTTTCTTTGCTTATTGCTAGAACTTTGTCTTTCATGTTATGATTGAAGTACTATGATCCCAGCTTTGAATGTTTTGCAAATACTTTGATCAAGTCTTTGATTGTGCATGTCACCTCAAAAATTATTCTTTCTTTTTATCACTTACCTACTTGAGGACGAGCAGGAGTTAAGCTTGGGGATGTTGATACATTGCAAATGTATCTATAATTTTTGATGTTCCATGCTTGGTTTTATCCACTTTCTTGTGTTTTGTTCCAACTTTGGACTAACCTATTAACAAGAGCCACAGTGCCAGCTACCTGTTTTCTGCTGTTTTTGGTTCCAGGAAAGTCAGAAAATGAATATTCTCGGAATTGGACGGGACAAAAGCCAAAGTGCCTATTTTTCCGGAAGGGGTCAAGTGCCAGAATACGAGACGGAGAAGGGCCAGGGATCCACCACACCACCTGGTCGCGCGGCTAGGCCTGGCCCGCTCCAGGGGGTGGTGTGGCCGCTCCCGGCATCCCCTCGGCCTCTCCTTCCGCCTATATATTTCCCTCGGGACGAAAACCCTAAGTACCCGATCAAAAATCCACGAAAGAGTCTGTAGCCGCTGTCATCTCCATCCCTAGATCGGGAGGGATCTGAAGCTCTTCCCGGCACCCTGCCGGAGAGGGGAATTCACCCTGGAGGCCTTCTTCATCACCATGCAAGCCTCCGGTGTGACGCGTGAGTAGTTCATCCTTGGACTATAGATCCATGTAGTAGCTAGATGGCTGGTTCTCCTCCTTTGTGCTTTCATGTTTAGATCTTGTGAGCTCCGTTCATGATCAAGATCATCTATTTGTAATTCATACATGTTGTGTTTGCGGGGATCCGATGGATATTGAGATGCTATTTCAGATTGATTATTCATTCTATCATGTCTTTGTTATTTTTGATCTTGCATGCTTTCCGTTGTTAGTAGCTATCTTGGCCAAGTAGATGCTAGCAACTCCAAGAGTTAGTATTTATGCTCGATAGTGGGTTCATGCCTCTGGTAATCTGGGGAAGTGACAGAAATCTCTAAGGTACTAGATGTGTTGTTGCTACTAGGGAGAAAACAACAATCCTTTGTTCATAGAACAATCGTATTGTTTACTTTACACGCAGTTCATAAAGCAATAATCTGTTGCTTGCAACTTAATACTGGAGGGGGTTCGGATGATAACCTATAGGTGGATTATTAGTCATAGATGTAGTTGGATGGCGGTCTATGTATTATGTTGTATTGCCCAATCAAGTCTCAAAGGAGTCAAGATGATTAGTATATGCATGTATTGCTTTCTCGATGTTTGACAATTGCCCCGCTGTAATTTGTTCACCCAGCATGTTATCTATCTAAGGAGAGCCACCTCTAGTGAACTATGGATTCCGGTCCTTTTTCTTTACATACAATCTACAACTGTTTACTTCTTTGTGTTTACTTTCTACAAACTTTTACTTCTTTCCATTCGATACGTTTAATCCTTTGTTTTCCGCAAAACACGGTGAGATTGACAACCTCATCGCAAGTTGGGGACAAAGTTCTGTGGTTGTGTTGTGCAGGTCTCCGCGTTGCTACTAGCACCGGTAGTGCGCCCTGCCAAAGCTCAACTAGTAACACCTTTGGGGTGTTTCCTTGCTCCTACTGGTTCGATTAAACCTTGGTTTCATAACTGAGGGAAAACTTGCTACTGTGCTCATCATACCTTCCTCTTGGGGTTCCCAACGAGCTCTACATCGAACGACGAGCACATCACTTCTCCACCAGATCGACCAAGGTGCTTGATCTATTGGGGATCCGGCCCCATCTATCACTATTAGGGACGCCAAGATAAAAAGGAGGCAGCCAAATCTTGTCCTCTGAGGTACTGTTCTTTACATATAATAACGTCTTGGCACACCCTTTAATGGACTCCAAGCCAGCAACCCAGGGAAATACCGAGTCTCACCGGGGTGAGATCGAAGCCGCCCCGCATTTGGTGAGAGATTTGTCGGCGGGGCAAAGTTCCTTATTCGAAATGACATTATCTCAGAAGCCAAAGAACTCAAATCGGATTTGTATTGAGGGCCACATGTCGAGATAGCCCTCGGCGCCGGAAACACAGGCAGAGAGAGATGCGATGGCATTCGCAGGAAGATGATGAGATTGAAGGACGAAACTGGTGAGGAAATCATGGAAGAAATTGCTGATAGGAAGGCCGAAGCCACACTGGAAGTGGGAAGGAAGACCACAAACTCACCAGGCCCGGGAGCAGGGAGAAGCTCATCAGCAAGGAGGCGGTAGCTAACTCCGGTGGGATGTGGCAGTCTGGATGAGCTAGTCAAGATCATTCTGGCACACCCAGGAGCTGGCCTAGGCACCACGCTCATGGGCGACGCCGCCCTCCTCATGCTCCTCGACAGTGGCGATGTCCTGCGGCATCTGCAGATCTTCTTCTGAGGAGAAATCCGAAGTAGGGGAGAAGGGTCGCGATTGGCGGGGCCTCGTGGCTACCGCGAACGGTAATGCTACGGTGGAGCAAGCAAGAACAGAGCGCGGCAGTGGTGGCGCAATCGCTAAGCGGAAGCGGTGATGCTGCGAGGAAGAAGAAGAGGAAGAGGATTCGAACGGGGGAAATGGCTAAGGGGTGCCCCCGCTCCTCTATTTAACCATACCCCAAGTAGGGGTAGTGGGATCGTAGGGTGTGGAGGGCCACACAGTATGGCCATGTATTTGCAAGAGAAGCCAATCATCGACAAGCCACATGGAGGGTTACATGGCGCAGCGGATCGTGTGATGCGACGTGGCTCTGTGGTTAACGAGGAGGCACCCACGATGTGACGTCTACGCAGTAACTTCTGGCAGCATGCACAGTAACTGGCGCATGCCCTTAAAATAAGGCAAAGGTAATGATTCCCTATCACGTAGGACGCAAGGAAGTGAACAAGAAAAGGAAAGCATCTAGGTGGGATAACCCGGATGCAAGAATATAACCCGGCCAACGAGGAATAACTCGGAAAGAGCCAAGGGAGGTTAAAGTAAATATCAAGTCCACAAGGTAAATAGCCAAGTTAAGTTCGGAATGTGCCGACATAAAAATACCTCCGCAAGAAGAACTGAGAATCTGGCGGGTTGAACCTGCTGTCGCCTTATCAGCTGAAGTTGTTAAGCTCGCACCAGCTTTGGGGACTAATGTTGGGGGGATGACCCCGGGTAGGGTCAAGCTGGGGTATAAAGGCGAGGTCTGTCGAGGTACATTGAGGTCAAAGCAAGTGCTGGCCGACGTACCTTAAGGCCAGCCGAGTTACGCTCGACCCGGCCAAAGTGGTGTTCACCCAATGTTACCTTAGATGACATTAAGCATATGTTGGCACCTTCAATGTAACTTTTGCAGGTACCCTCAGGGTTGAGTTAACCAGGCAGCAGCCTAGTTACTACTTGGCTTCCAGGAGAAGGAAGGTATCTTCCATAGTCAGGGCTTTTCTCTCTCCACTGTAGTGAGATCGCACAAGATAGAGAGATGGACCAGCAACATGGGCCGACAATGGTGACGTCGCAGCTGGTCGGGTGCACGGTGCCGCAGAGGCTTACGCCAGGGGTTCAGAGAGGCTTACGCCATGGGCCCTAGGCGGCTTACAAAGGGAAAAAGGAGAGCACCACTTTGATTCTAGGAGGAGCATATTCTAGGAATATGCCCTCCATGTATGCCCTAAGTGTAACCTAGCCACCCCTTTAGAAGGTGTGCCAGGACCTCGTAGAGGAGGGGTCGGTCATTTTGCTAAGGGAAGAACCCTAGAGAGAGGGTTGAGTAGAGAAGAACTTCATCTTCCTCCTCCCCATGAATAGATCAAGGAGCAATTGTAGCCAGCATTGGTCTTGACAATACAAGTCATCTGTGTGTGGAATCACCACACTATCCCTCCCTGGATACCTCTAGCGCACTTTGGCCCCATCTTTAGCCTATACATGGCATCTTCCATGACACCACCACGACAGTGATATTGTTCAGAATCTCCAAAGATCCTCCATCCACCATCATGTTTGTCCACAAAGATTTCTAGTGTTCCCAATGGAGATACACTTTCTTGAATGAACCCTCTATCAGCCCAATCATCAATTTGTTCCTTAAGTTCCACTAACTCCACAGGACCCATCTTGTATGGTGCTTGCGAAATAGGTGTTGTGCTTACTATTAAATTAGTGGTGAATTCCATCTCCCGATCCAGTGGCAATCCAGGTAGTTCTGTTATAAATACATCCGTAAACTCATTTACTATCGGTATATCTTCCAACTTTGCCTCCTTCATTAAGCTCAATTATAATCCCACTTCTATATGCAGTGATCTAGCATACCACTTCATGATGTAGTATACTATAGTCATTGACATAACACCAATGAACCATCGTTCCACTAGTAATACATCCCAAAGAGTGGTACAACAGAAACATCACGGGTCCAAGACATGACTATAGATTACAACTCAAGGATTTACAGAAGATCCAGAAAAGTTCCTCGAAACAGTGAGGAGAACAACATTGATGGCTTGCAAGAGCACAGGTTCGTTAGAGCATGTTTGTGCAGAAGTATTAATTCCAGTTTTTATATCAATCCAACAAAGAGGTTAGGAAAGTGTTTATCTGCGGCGTTTTTGTCGCACCCAAGGTGTCATGTTGTCTTAAGTGAATTAACTACAAGTGTCGAGAGTGGAAATGGTGAGTGAAGTAGATAGTAGTTTGAAGTAATAAAAGGTACTGAAAGTAATTAACATAAATGTAAAAGTATCAGAGTTGTTTGAGATTCATGTAGACAAAAAGTTAGGCGTAGGGAGAAACAATTCATGGTGATAGTGAATGTGCCAAATGGATAAATATGAGGTAAGTGATTGTGATACTTCTTATTCATATGTGAGTAGGCAAGAAACCCATATGCTGATCAGGAGTCTTCTTGGTAGATTTTCCCCAATCCCAATGATCCTTCTGTCTATTAGCACAATAATGGCCAACACATCAATTAAGGTCTTGCGACTAGATAAAGGCTTTAAACTTGATGGCTCCTTGTTATCCTCGAGTTATACTAGCTGCTCTTTGCTATCGGCCGTGTCACTCGAGGGTCGCCGATTCACTAGTAAACAAGTTCATACCTATGATATCTCAGGATCATGTTATCTAGGCCATTAAATTGGACAACAAGCATTAGGCAAACATAGGTAGTCATTATCACAATATAATAATCATGACAACAATCACAAATAGATAGAAATATAGGAGGCACAACACATCTCACTAATCCCCTACATCTCCCACACCCATGGGGATTTACTCAGACATAAGAGAAATAGATCAAATGCATAACCATATTGCAAATATAAATCATCTCAACTTTATCGTAGCAAGCCAGAACACGGTTGAAGATCAAATAAAATACAAACCAAAGTGGAATAGAGGTTTCGAACCATAATCTTACAAGTATTAATCTCTCTCTCTCTCTCAGTACAAGAAGGAATGGTGGTGGAGTTGATGATGGAGAGGTTGGGGATCATTGAAGGATGCGATGGTGTTCTTCTCCTTCTTCAGATCTGATCTCCTCTCTTCTGGGACTCTTTGCGGCGGCTGTGTGCATAATTCGTCCTCCTCCCCTTTACAGAAGTTTCTTGTATTGGTATACCGGAGGCGATGGTGGGTTATATAGGCGGACGGTACGCACAGGCTACGATCATACCAGTGGTCGTTATGGTCTTTGGACGTCTTGGATGAAAGGGTCTTCAATTGAGGATTTTCTCTAATTGGTGTAATTAGCCCATAAACACTCTCAAAACTTCCATTAGTGCTCAATACTTGAAGAACAATATAAGAAAACAAGATTTCGCTAATTATCGATATTAACATTAGTTAAAAGGTAAAAATCAACGAAATCTAGTGATAAGTAATAGAAAATCCTAGATAAAAAGTATCAATATTTGGAGCTATAAACGTCCCCAAGCTTAGCTGTTACCCGCCCTCGAGTGACAAAGCTATAAAGAATAATAGCGAAAAATGAATTAAACGAGGGAACTCACAAGTTCAAGGTTGTACCATATTCCATCATCTCAAATCCTTCAACCTTAAACATGAGCATAATATATCTGAACAATTGCACTTAAGTTCGCTTCCTAACCGCATATAACTCGCTAGCTAATAATTAATTTTTGAACACAAAAGAGACTGTCAATTTTTTTGATAGGCTTGTGAATCATTTCTTTCAGCGCCTCTGTTTGTGAGAGTAAAATCATTTTAAGCTCGAATGCTTTTGTCAAATTAGAGGTGCAATCATAGATGTCAAAATATGGTTAAACTTAGAGCTTTTTATTAATATCCACTTCAAAATTCGTGGCTTTCCAACACCCCATATTTTTCTTGTTTTTCAGAACTTTTATTTTTTAAGTGGTGAGGTGATGCCAAAATTTTAATATGGCTCAAACAATTTCAGCACATAACTTAACGATATTTTATTTTTGCTCAAATACTTGGGCTCATGGAATTAAAATTTTGCACATTGCAGAAATGCTACAAATATCTCCACAACGTAACCGGCATCTGAGATGAACTCAAGATCGTTCGTAGGCCATATGAGCTGTTATCTCCATGGAGTTTGGGTACTCCCATAAATCTCTTCAAATAAATGTATATCTTTTCAACTAAGCAAGGCAAGTTTGGCATCTCATTCAACCCACCACAAAATATCCATTCCTTCAAACAATTATTTTTCAAAAGGTGTTTTCAAGTCAAACTGTTAAGATGTAGGGTTGATTTCTACTAATATTAAACTCTTAAGACAAAAACATGGCACCAAAGTAGTCAAGAAGTCTCTTGTTCTCAAAAGTTTGGACTTTAATCCAAAGCGGTTGTTTTTATAGCTGATCATAATTGTCATAAGTCAAAACCAAAGTACAAACATTAGCCTTGAGAGTAAGTCTTAAAAGATAACAAGCTAAACATGGAGCAGAATTGAAGTTCAACCGAACAAACATAGTACATTCATGAATAAGCTTACATGAAGAGGGAAAATAGGAATGTGGTACCTCCTATTACTTGCTCATCTCTCACTTGAGTTGACTCCCCGTGTTCTTCTCCATTGCTATGTCACTTGAAGTGAATAACCTGTAAGAAACAAAAACAAAGTAGAAAGATCCTCAAATAAAATAAGATAAAAGCTAATTCTATGTTTTTGTGTTTTCTTTTACCAACGCAAATCTGAAAGAAAATATACAATTGCAGAAAAATAAATAAATCAAAATAAGAAATGAAAATATTAATGCAAAGGCGGGGAGGAGTTAAACCTCCCCAAGCTTAGACTCTTGATCTTCTCAAATCAATTGTTGTTGCCATCATTGGGCGGTTGCTGCTGGTGTGGCTAGTATGGATAGTAATCCAGGGATTTGGTCCTTAAATGGGTAAATTTTTGAGTGAGTTTGACATATGTTGGTGTTCACATCATGCAACTTGTTCTCCACATTGCTGATGCGATGCACCACCTAGTCGAAGTCCCCCTAGGGACGTAGTCGAATCCCGGCTAAGGTGGAGGCATGTTATGCTTCCATTGGTACTGGGGAAATGGTTGTTGATTAAGATGTTCTTGACCATAGTCGTCCTAGCCCATGGTGTTCCTACCTTCTCCTCCTCCTTATTTTGCTAATGGCTACCTCCTGCACCTTCCCAAGCGGGGTTCCCTCCCGGGGCACAATCCTCGCTGAGGAAATCATTACTTCATGGAATTCCTCTTCACTGAGGACCTACTTCTGCTTTCTTGGCAAACTAAAAGCTTGAACAAATGGAAACAAAGTTTGGTGGGCATCACCGTTAGGTTCAAAATAAAATTTATAAGCATGAAGTTTGCGCTGGAACTTATAGACTCCCATGAATTTGGTGCTTGCCATGTGAACATCATCCAAAAACTTACTCCCAGCCACGACCCTCTCATGAGACATGACAATCTCACTTTTGTAGGCGATCTGAGTGATCAAACATCCACAACGGATGTCACCCGAGTGATCTGATCTTTGGCAATGAAAGTGTTGGATGAGCAAAGCACCAATGTTTACCTTGTGCTGCATTTTTTGATGAAGAGCCATTTAAATAACACTTATCTTGGGGCTTGCCATTGCCATGGTATCTCTCTTCCCAAAGACTGAGTTCACCAAGAGTGTGGCGAAGTAGTGGATAGTAGGATTCTTAATAGTAGCACTCTCCCTCTGCAAATAATTAGTGTTCTTGAAAACAGAAATCTGCTCCCAGACATGCATTGCCTCAAAGAGGACTTCCTCAGTGGTATCGAGCTCTCCATCATGGCGAACACGAACCAATCACAAAATTCATAGAATGTGAGGCTATGAGGTTTCCCATTGAGCATGAATATAGTGCAATGACATTGTTAGAGCTCGAGGTCATCGTGGAAGGATGACAAGAATCCATGCATGGCGCTCTCATAGGTGTCGGTGGAGATAAGGGCAAAGCCTACCATTCCAGCATTCTCGATCATCACGTCCAAGTCCTCCTTCAACCCATGACGAGAGAGGAACTCATGGCATGCCCATTTAGTGGGTATCACCTTGTGTTTGCTCACCCTCTTATAGTCCTTGTCTAGGGCGACCTTCAAAGTATCCCCCTCTGAATGCCTCTTCTATGATCCCGACGCCTTGGAGGTGCCCGAAATTCCTGCAGTTCCTGAGCCCCTCCCGGTGTGGAAAATCTTTCTAATATTCATTCTACTGCAAAATTTCAAAGCAAAACTATAGGCATCAAGTTTCTGTTATATAAACAAACGATTACAGGTAGAAATTACAAATCCTAATGTGAGGAATCAAAAATAAACTCGAAATATGAAGAACTAATCTAGATAGCTAATGTGAGAGATTGAACCATGGATTTTAGAAAATAAAGCATGGATCGGGTGAGAAACTTACCGATGTGAAGATTTCCCCACTCAAACAAACAAAATCTTAGAAGAATCAAGAATTCTAGGTGGTTCTGGTTTGAGTTTAAGAGAGAAAGATAGAGAGAAAATGAGAGAGGAAGATGAAAGAGGCTGGCTGGAAGCCAGCCGCCATCGTCTTTATAGGGCGGCACAGTCGGTATGAGCACATCTCGCCCGTACCTACGGTCATCACCATTGGATGCGGTTCTAGGGTTTTGATATCAAACCTGGGAAGCCAGTACAAGCAGACGCTACAGGCGGGTCCTGCCATACCACTGATCGTTAACTCTCTAGTATCTTTGGAGATAAATTGATCAATTCGTTCGACATTCGGTACAGGCGGGCGGTACAGGTCGCTTCGGTCGTACCGGTGCTCATTAAGAGCTTTGTATCAAAGAAGTGACTTGATAAATTCATCACCCCTTCGGTACGGGCAGGCGGTACGGGCCGCTTCGGTCGTACCAGTGCTCATTAAGAGCTCTGTATCAAAGAAGTGATTTGCTAAATTCATCACCCCTTCGGTACGGGCATGTGGTACGGGAAGCTTCAGCCATACTATTGCTCGTTATGGTCTCTTCCCTCTTCTTCTTCTTCTTTAAATTTTCAGCTCCTTCTTTCAAACTTTAAAACTTGCTTCATAGCATTCTATTTTCTGAGCACTTTATGGCTACAAGCTTTTATTAGAATAACTAAAACTTAAAACAAGATAATAACTAAACAAAATGATTTCAACAATGGGTTGACTCCCATTAAGCATTTTATTCAAAAAGGTCAGTTTTGGCTAACCGACCTCTGAGTTTTTAGCACATACCTTGGGTTTCCCTTCATCGAGGGTACTTACCACTTGAACACACATAGGAGGAGGTATATATTTTTCACCCTATTCTTGTTTCTTAGGAAAATAACGAACAATCTAATCATCATAGATGTTGAAAACAATTTTCCTACTAGAGCAATCCACATTAGCTCCTGCAGTTCTAAGAAAAGGTCTTCCAAGGATGATTGAAAGTTTGTCATCTTCAGGAACATCAAGTATAATGAAATCTATGGGTATAAAATGTTGATCAATTCTAAGAAAAACATCTTCTATCATACCCACAACTTATTTAGTGGCCTTATCAGTCATTTGCAGAGTAATATCCTAGATTTAGTTTCTTAAAAGGGAGTAAGACATGCACTAACACCTACACCTAAATCATAAAGGGCATTAATAATGATAGTTTTTCTAATAGCATAAGAGATAGTTGGGATGCCGGGATCCCCAAGCTTAGACGGCAGCTTGTCCCCAAAGCTTGTCATCACTGCTATAGTCTTAGTTACCTTTTTATTTCTATTAAGAATGCCTCACATGATTTTTTTATAAGTAGGAACTTGAATTGCATGAGCTAAAGGAAGTTCTAAATGAAGATTACTCAAAGCCTCGGCAAATGAGTCATAAACAGTCTTATCAGGTTCATACTAAACACGATTGGGATAAGAATTTTTTTGTTGGTGTTACCTTTTCTTTTACCTTGACTGTTGGTTCAACATCTGTTTTAGTCTTCTTATTTGTTGTAGGCTTTTGGTTCTCATCTTGCTTTTAGCTAGAGGTGATAGCTTCCTCTTCTTGTTCCTGTCTAAGTTCAGATTATTCCTTTGGATCAATAGTTTTGGCATCTAAATCATATTGCCTCTCTTTTTCTTGTACCTCTTCCTCTTATTTATCATTATCTAAAGCTTCTTTTTCTTTCGTTTGATCTTAATAATCAATATCATCTTGTGGATCAACAAGGTCCTCTTCTTGTTGATTCATTTCTTGAGTTTCCTTTGCTTTCCTGGTCTACTCTTCTTGATACCATGGTGGCCCCTGAGGTCCCCGTGTCTCTGTACCACGTCTAGTAACAATATTAATGGATTATAGTTATCTTGACTTAATATCAAAGCTTGATTTTTACTTATTTGATCACACTGAGTTTTAACCATACTTAAATATTTTTCAAGGCGCCTCATGGCATGTCCTAGATCGTAAAAAAATTCAGTTAATTCTTTTATATTTTTGTCTTGAATCATTAAACATCTACAGTATTTTTTGCGGAACTGGTTCTGCCGATGTTTAAACTTTGGCACTGCAATTTCATCTTCTATAACAAAAGTTTGAAAAACATCCACTTTACTTTATTTAACAAGCTCCTCTGCAATTCCTTTTTCTTCCATGGACTTTTTAACTTCAGCCATAAGTTCGTGGGGTATATGAAACATACCTTTTCTTGGTTCGATGCCCTCAACATGGTTGTATTGTTCATCACTAAAGGATCTTACCTCGAAAAGCTTAATGCACTAGGGTAGTGGCAGGTTACTAATAGTTCCCCCTGCAGTTAAACCAATCATTTCCTTTGATTCATTAGAAAGCCCATTACAAAAGTTTTGGATAATCTGGCGCTCCTTAAAGCCATGATTTGGGACTTTCATGATCATCCCATAGAATGTTTTCCATGCTTCATAAAAGTTTTCTCCAACTCTTTGGAAGATATTTGCAATGTTCTGCTTGATCTGCATAATTTTAGTAAATGATAAATATCTTTGCATAAATTCTTGGATACAATCTTACTAGCATTTTATAGTATGATTAGGCAAGGACTATAACCAAGCAATAGCTTTATTTTTACAGACAAACAAAAAAGTTTTAGAAGTACAAACTCTTTTGGTAGTCCCGCATGTTTTAGAGTGTTGCAAAGGTCATGGAACTTTGTAAGATGATCACTTGGATCTTCATATTCTATTCCTACAAAAGCAATTACTTTTGTCATATAAATTAGCTCAGGATATATTTCAAATTCGTGGCTCTCTAAATCAGGATAGGGAATAGGCATTTTTCTCAGATGCCTAGATGGATTCCCATATTCTCCCAATGGTTGTTCAAGTTCTTCGGCCTCTTGGGTAATGGTCAAATCTACCATCATAGTAATAAAACTGTTCACTTCTATAGAGTGTGAGTTAGAAAAATTTCAATAAATTCTAGATGTCTTTCAGTTGGAATACATTCAATATAAGGACGTAAATAAGTTCTACCAGAATGCGTAGTACCTCTATCTTCACAAAGATCATGAAGAATGGTAACACTTACAAATGTCAAGAAACAAACACCTAGCTCCCCGGCAATAGCGCTAAAAAATAGCTTAATGGCCTGGAAGGGCACATGTTCATCAAAGCATGTTTTCACGGAAGTATTAATTCCAGTTTTACATCGATCCCAACGAAGATCTTAGGAAAGTTTTTATCTACAACATTTCTGTCAAACCCAAGGTGTCAGGTTGTCTTGAGTGAATTGACTTCAAGTGTCGAGAGTGGAAATGGTGAGTGAAGTAGAGAGTACTGTGGGCCCCCCGGATTAATCCTCCGAGAATCCCTGTTATGCATACAACCACGATCCCATGATCAGTTAGTCATGGCACATAACCGACAAGTATCAAAGTAAACATCCAAAACATAACGGATAAAAGTCATACCTTATTTGCCAGTATGGCTACATCGATCAACATCAGCGAAACTTCATTAAGCGTAGAGCCCGAGCCATGCCTTAACCTACATGCAACTGACTGGGAGAACGTCCTAGCTCACATAGTCGCCAACGTCATCAACTTCTTGATATCTGACCAAGTTAATAGCCAGGGACAATGACAGTGAGTACTTTCAATGTACTCGCAAACCACCTTAAGATAACAATAATAACAAGAGGATATGCATTATGGCTGTGGTAGTAGGAGGGCTCCAAGAGAGGTTCTTTTCTCAATTAGTTTCTCTTGTAGATATATCATCTACACATCTTTGTTGAAAACTTTTGTAAAACATTTTGGAAACCATTTTGAAAAGTTTTAGGAAACCTTAGGACTGGGTCACCCATTTGTTCCTTTCTTCCGGTCGTCCCATGTGTTGGGAATATACTTTCCGGGTATCCTCACGATTCCTCACTAACCAGGGTGGCCCACTTCGGGTTAGAGCTTTGCTTCACGGGCGGCCCAGTCAGGGAGAAAGACGGAGTCCAATCCGGCTACAGGAAGGCCCAGAAGACTTACCAACTTAGGCCCATAATGTTACTTGTAGTTCAAGATGTACTCTGTAACCGACTCTTAGACGTAGCCGGATAGACCTCTCCTGTAAACCCTAGGATGGATATCTATATACGCCGTCCTAGGGAGAGCCTTTAGGACACACTCAATACTTTAGACCCTCAACTTGCACAGGCGAAACCCTTGTAACCCATATTCCGGCTCTGCCATATTACTGGATTGCTAGCAGGAGTAGGGTCCGTCCAAAGCCGGCGGATTCGAACCTGGGTAAACATGTGTGCTCACCGTCCCGGAACACCGTACATCTCACACCCCTCTCTTCCACACGCCTCGAGGACCCCTCATGGCGTACTTGTCATCAATCCGACGACAGTTGGCGCCCACCGTGGGGCAAGTGAGCTTCGGATCTGTGTTCCGAGCAGAATCTGCAAGAATCGGAATCGGCGAGACTATCGCCGTCGGTCGCATCCTCTACGCCAGCGACGTCCCTCTCATCGTTCTCGATGAAACTTGGATTCCGGCAAAGGAGGCCGTGACTGCCTACACAATCATGCCTTTTGGCGAGATCGATGTTTACATCGGTTTCGCTAAACCTGCCCAACCCACCCCAGCGGTGATGATACAGGCAGAAGAATTTTCTGGGTCCCCTTTGTCCGCATAGGCGGCAGAGTTCCGGATCTTAGAAAACAATAACCCCACCCAGCTCGCAGCCGTTGTGGAGATAGTGGAGAAACCCGAGCCTGAGGAAGACCTAGCGGACCAAGTCGGATCTGGAGTGGATCTCCCAGGAGGAGCCGGATCCCAGATCGACCCACCCGTAGAAGTCAAAATCCAGGAGGAGCATTTCAACGACACTGATTCCGGCTCTGATGATGCCGGAACAGACAGGCCTTTCCTAAGGTACACAGTACGACATATGATACTGCAAGGCGAAAGTGCAGATGCAATCCTCGAGACCATCAAAAGTTTCGATATGGCTGATCGTGAAAGCCGCAGGTACCTCAGGAAGCACGCGTCGCACTTTGTCGGATACGTGGGATCCGGATCCGGCTCTGCCGATGCTGGAGAAAACACCGACTCGATGCTGGAGGCAATTGGAACAAACGCCGACATACCCGCATCCTCGAATGAGTCGATGACATCAGCAGATTTCCGAAAGTTCTCCGTGGAATATGAAGAGGAGTATAACTCCAAAGCTGCAGAAGATGGAGAAGCCATGGATGAAGGATCCGGGGAACACTCTCCCAAAGCGCAGGATGACATGGACGTCGAAGATAATCCCGAAGTCCAAATGTCCGAAAGTACTGATCAGAGATTGACTCTGGGAAACGGACCCAAAGCCGTCTTTGCTACCGGCGCTGCCAAGAAGGCAAAGAAGAAGAACAAGAAAAACAAGACCCCGTCAAAAGACCCTCTGACAGAGGAGGTGATTGCCGAGGAATACGAGGAAGACTCGGATGGAGCACTTATCCCAGACGAGCTGAAAAAAGAAGCATCGGTGGATGGACACGTGATCACTGAAGGTGCACGTAAACTCATCGATGCCGCATTAACCACACCTATCCCTACAGCTGCAGAACTTACTGCAGATGAGCTGGACGAAAGGGCGCAAGCCCTAGAAGCGCGTCGTGAACAACTCCTCGATGAAGCCAAAAACATCGAGGTGGAGAAGAAACGCATGTCAAACAAGGAATACATGTCTCATCTACATCAGAAGACACGGAAGCGTCATATAGATGACAACCAATTCCCACATGTCCGTACCGTCCTTTTTGGAGATGAGATGGGGAAGCCACGGAAAGATAGCAACGGAGATTGGGTATACCCAACACCAGTACAAAATACCGTGGGAGCCCGAGAAATTCTATCGGCTAATCCAGGACCAGAGGAGATCCGTTTGGGCATCAAGCTACTCAACAAGGGACTGGAGCAGCAAAAGGTCGCCCTGTCCGGAAGTCAAAAACTGGTCTCAGATTCTGACCAATGTCGCACAGATCCGGCATGGGCTGGCGTAAGATCCCATTACGTTCGGGCGCAGTATCATCACCCCGAACGCCAGGAAGACAACTATTCAAGAACCGGATCTTCAGGACAGCATCACAAAACTTCACGTAACTGGAGCAACGTCGCCCTAGCGGTCGAAAAAGACGCCATCGCTGCCCTGAATCCGATGAACCCTCCCCGACGAGAATCTAAGGATCGAAGGGGAGAAGATAAAGAGAAACGTCGGGAGGAGGATCGTTAGAGAATGCCACCTCCTAGACATGAGAACCGTCCGGCTGAGCCTCACCATGGTGGGAACGACGGACGAAGAAACGATGGAAACCATGCCGGTACAAGCCGACAGGGGGCTTGTCGTAGTCAAGCTGCTCCACCCTCTCCACCACACAGTCATCACAACGGCTCCCATGGAGGGCAAGGAGGACGACATGGCGGAGGAGGTGGTGGCAGAATCCGAAGTCTGGCTCCACGGCACCGCAGCCACAACCGGCATTCGGGACGATCTCTATCCCCGAACGACGCAAGGCACAAGATCAACTCCAACATAGAGGCTCGGCGCTATGAAAATGATGACGTGTACGTGGGCCCAAAGTGCTTCGGTCCACGCATCAGAGCTACAAAATTCCCGGAAGGATTTGCTATCTCAAGACATATCCAAGCCTACGACATCATTGCTCGGCCAGACACCAGGTTACAGGATTTCTTCCAAGCTTGCTGCATCGCCAAAGGCGGAAACAGCCTGGTCGCAACCCGATATATCCCACTTATGTTGCGGAAGACGGCACGATCATGGCTCAATGAACTTCCGGCAAACACCATCCATAACTGGTATGATTTGCAAAGCGTGTTCTTTCGGAATTTCTAAGGCACATATCGGAGGCCCTGTATGGTTGGAGACCTACAACGTTGCACCCAGAAAGCCGGAGAAACTTGCCGGGATTACCTCAGATGATGGATCGACACCAAGAACTCCTGCGAAGGAGTAAATGATCAAACTGCGATTGAAGCTTTCATCGCAGGTCTCTCTATTGGTTTACTGCGCCATCGCTTGAAGTGTGACAAGGTTACTGATTTGGGAGAGATGATAAAAACAGTGAGCAAGTATGCAGATGCTGACGACGATGCAGATGGACTACTCAATGCCCTAGATGTGCCTCAGTCGGCAAAACAACCAAAGCAACAAGCTCAGAAGCGCAAAAATACCTCGGAAGAAAAACCCAACATGGAAACGGCGGTAGTAACTACTGTTTCCGGGTCTGGAGGACGAGGAGGACGTGGCGGAGGCCGCGGTCGTGGCCGTGGGACATCAAGGGTCCAAGGTAGAGGAGAACAACAACCAGGCAAAACCTACTCTTGGGCCGACATTGCCAATAACCCATGTGTGCATCACCTAGACGCCAATGGGGGCTCGTCCCACACCAACGCTGAATGTCGTTTCAATGACGACATCAAAAGAGATGACACCGCAGGCTACAAAGCTAAGCGGAAGAAGGGAAAGAAAATCCCGAAAAAGACAAAGAGACCAAGGAAGATTCCGACATGGAGGAAGCTGATGCTTCAAATCCCAAGTTGGAAGGGAAGAAGACTTTTCCCACCAAGAAAGACACTTATGTCACCTCCCTCGGATCTCAACCAGCAAAGGTCAAGAAAGCAGTTCTACACGAGCTCAATGCAATAGTTCTGGCTGTTCCCCAGTATCTGGACTGGTCGGAAGTGGCAATCACGTTTGACCGCGATGATCATCCGCCTAAGTTACACAGGCGAGGAAAATACGCCTTAATCGTCAACCTACTTATTGATGGTTATGGTTTCTCCAAGACCCTCATGGACGGTGGTAGCAGCATCAATATTCTCTATGTCGAAACGCTACGCCGGATGAAGATCTCGGAGACCCAGCTGAACCATAGCTCTGTGATTTTTCACGGAGTTGTCCCAGGAAGACAAGCTAATTCCCTGGGAGATATCACTTTGGATGTTACCTTTGGAACTCCAAAGAATTATCGGACGGAGGCACTTTCCTTCGAAGTGGTCCCGTTCAAGAGCGCATACCACGCTATATTCGGACGTCTGGCTTACTTGGCTTTTATGGCTCGTCCGTGTTACATTTACAATATGATGAAAAGTCCAGGTCCCAACGGTGTGATCACCATCAGGGGAGACCCGAAGAAAGCGCGAGAGTGCAAGGATGGAAATGTCGCCTTTGCCGAAGCCGTGTTGCACGCCCAGGAGTACCAGGAAATCAAGAAGAGCATAGATCCATCCGAGATGCCCGCAACGAAGAAGGAGGTTACCAAGCCAAATCCGGAGTTCAAGGCATCATAAGAGACGAAGAAAGCGCCGTTGAAGGATAATGACCCCTCCAAGGTGACCCATATAGGCGTAGGCCTAGATAGCGCATAGGAAAGCACGCTCGTCAAGTTCCTCCAAGCAAATCAAGATATCTTCGCATGACAGCCATCTGACATGACTGGAGTACCTAGGGAACTTGCTGAGCACTCTCTAAATGTAAACCCGAACGCTAAACCCGTCAAACAGTCCTTACGACGGTTTGGTGACAAAAAGCATAAGGCAATAGCCAAGGAACTAGCACGGCTCGAGTTAGCCGGATTCATAAAAGAGGCACACTGAGTGGTCGGCCAATCCTGTAATGGTTCCTAAAAAGGACACCACTGATTTAAGGATGTGTGTTGATTATACTGCCTTGAACAAGGCTTGTCCAAAAGATCCGTTTGCTCTGCCTAGAATTGATCAAGTTATCGATTCTACGGCAGGCTCGGAACTCCTCTGTTTTCTCGACGCATATTCCGGTTATCACCAAATCCGGATGAAGGAATCTGACAAAGTCAAAACTTCATTCATAACCCCCTTCGGAACCTTCTATTTTGTTATGATGCACTTTGGGCCGAAGAACGCAGGAGCTACGTACCAGCGCACGATGCAGCGTTGCCTCCACGACCAACTCGGACGCAATGTACATGCATACGTGGATGATATCGCGGTGATGTCCAAAAAGAAGGAAACACTCATTTCCAACTTGGAGGAAACGTTCACCAATCTACAAAAATACAACATCATGCTTAACCCGAAGAAATGCTTCTTTGGAATACCAGCCGGAAAATTGTTGGGTTTCATCGTGTCTCAAAGAGGCATAGAGGTGAACCGCGACAAAATCAAGGCTATACTCAATATTTCCTGGCCAACTTGCCTGAAGGACGTACAAAGATTAACTGGTTGCATTGCTACGGTCAGTCGATTTGTAAGCTGGCTTGGTGAAAGAGCCGCACCATTATACAAACTCCTGAAGAAGACCAAAGATTTTGTTTGGACTGACGAAGCTGAAGCTGCACTACAAGACCTAAAGAAAGTACTCTCATCTGCTCCTATCCTTGCAGTGTCGGAACCTCAAGAACCGATGTTGCTTTATATTGTTGCGACAAATACGGTCGTTAGTATCGTCATGGTGGTGGAGAGACCAGAGGAAAATCAGGAACACCTGGTGCAGCGTCCGACTTACTTTGTCAGCGAGGTCTTGACAGAATCAAAACAGCGATATCCGCACTATCAAAAGTTGGCTTACGGTGTCTTCCTAGCATCTCGTAAGTTACGACACTATTTTTAGGAGCATCCAATTACCGTGGTGAGCAAAGCTCCCATGAGAGACATAATCAACAACAGCGACGCCACAGGACGTGTCGCCAAATGGGGCATAGAGCTTTCAACTTTCGATATTGAGTATAAACCTCGGACAACAATCAAATCCTAGATCCTTGCCGACTTTGTCGCTGATTGGACAGAGACGAAGGAGAACATGGTCCTCCCTGAGTCGGAATACTGGACCCTCTTTTTCGATGGGTCTAAGGCTCGAGGGGGCTCGGGGGCTGGCGTGGTGCTCAAATCACCCCAAGGAGATAAACTATTATACGTGTTGCAGATCCACTTCACAACGACAAACAATATTTCCGAGTATGAAGCACTGCTGCATGGAATCCGGATTGCCAAGGATATTGGCATCCGACGTTTGATATGTTACGGAGATTCGGATCTTGTTGCTCAGCAAGTCTCGGATATTTGTAATGCAAATAAGCACATGACAGCATATAAAGCTGTCGTGGATGATCTATCTAAATCGTTCGAAGGGTTTGAAGTTCAACACATCCCTCGAGCAGAAAATGAGGAAGCAGATGCACTATCTCGAATAGGCTCTGCTCGGAAAGAGGTCCCGGATGGAGCATTTTTAGAGCACCTCAAAGTTCCCTCGATAAAGGGAGTAGATGAGGAATATCCGACCAAATCCGACTCACCTTTAATAGCAGTTCTGGCTATAATTCCCAGCTGGACTCAACCCTACCTCCATTATTTGGTAGATGGCAAATTGTCCGAAGACAAGGTGCTGAGCGGGTAGATTATCCGACGAGCAAAAGCCTATACTATTGTTAAGGGTGAGCTCCATAAACGGAGTGTTTCTGGGGGTTTTCAGTGTTGTGTATCTCCGGAAGAAGGAGTGGAAATCTTAAGGGAAATCCACGAAGACGAGTGTGGTCACCATGCTGCAGCCAAATCTTTAGTGGCAAAAGCTTTTCGACATGGATTTTTCTAGCTTATAGCTCAGGCAGATGCCGAACGATTAGTCAAGGCATGCAAAGGCTGCCAAAAGTACGCCAAGCAAGCTCATGTTCCGGCTGATCAGCTGCGAACAATACCTATAACATGGCCTTTTGCAGTCTGGGGGCTTGATATGGTAGGAACTTTTAAACGAGCTCCAAGTGGATTTACTCACCTCTTAGTGATGGTGGATAAATTCACCAAGTGGATCGAGGCTAAACCTGTCACTAGTTATGATGGAGCAACAGCCAAAAGATTTGTCGAGGATGTTATAATACGGTATGGTTATGCGCATAGCATTATCACGGACAACGGGAGTAATTTTTCTATGGGAGAACTGGCCGAATTCTGCGATGAGCAAAATATCCGGCTTGACATTGCGTCAGTCGCACATCCACAGGCTAACGGACAAGTCGAAAGAGCAAATGGTATAATTCTACAAGGCCTGAAACCAAGACTCGAAGCACCACTATGACGTGCTGCGGGGGCTTGGGCAGAGGAACTACCCTCTGTAATTTGGAGTTTACGAACAACTCCGAACAGGTCAACAGGATACACACCTTTCTTATTGGTCTATGGCGCAGAAGCAGTTCTTCCTAGTGATTTAATTCATACTTCTCCTAGAGTGGCCGTGTATATTGAAGAGGATGCCGAGATTTCTCGACAAAATGATCTCGACTTAGTCGAAGAAGTTCGCGTCGTTGCTGAAATGAGATCTACAGCCTATCAGCAGAAGTTACGCAAGTATCATAGCCAGAGAGTCCGAAATAGATCCTTCAATAAAGGTGATTTGGTTCTATGGCTTGTGCAACAAAGAAAGCACAAACTTTCCCTAGTATGGGAAGGGCCCTTTTTAGTTAGTCGAGTATTGCACAATGGATTGTACTACTTAACTGACATAAGGCCAGTCAAAGAAAGACCTGCTACTAAGAAGAGATAGAGAGCTAGAGGCAGTACAAATCCGGATGAGTTAGACAGACCGTGGAATATTGCTCAGCTACGTCCCTTTTATTCTTAGTTTATCCTTCTTTGTAATCATACATATGTACATATTCTGTGAGAAATAAAAGTTTTGGTTGCCTCAAGTTTTTTCTGAGAAGTTCTTAAACCATCTTATTTCCGAATGATCATGTCATAGTCGAAAATCCCAGAATGCTTGAAAGTACTTTATGCTCATGTTCGTTCTGGTCTAGATTTCCGATTCTAAAACTGCTACCTTCGGGTATAACTCTAAAATTTCTAGTCTTTACTTGGGTTATTTATCTGATTGCCGGACGCGGGCATTTTCCGAGTAGTGAATTGTTGGTACTGGAAGCCGGCTTTGTTTCCGAGTTTAAACTGGTTTAGCAATTGAGCTCCATTGCTCAGCAAAGTTTCCGGCTGAAGGTTTAGCCGGCTCATGAAAGGGACAAGGCGGAAAGCCAGATAAACGATAAGTAGAGACAAAAAAATATAAGTGCTTATGTAAACATTTCAGGCACGGAAAAATTTCAAAAGTCAAAAGTGCTGAATAGATCAAAAGCTTAGCACTTGCAAAAATAAATAGTACTTAATATTTACAATCGCATTAGGTTTTTCCGGAATAATACATAAATTTCTGGTCTATGATGCAGGAGGAGATGAAGGATCTGCCGGCTCGCTGGTCACTCCGCCTTGATATCGTTCCAAGATGTCCGCATCCGAGTTGGTGCGTTTATCGTCGGAAACTTCTTCGGCTTCTTCTGCAGAAGGAGGCGGAGTATCCACGCGGGTGAAGAAGGGGATCTCGTAGCTGGTCAGATCAGCTACGTGGCACCCATATCCGGCGTAGGAGTGCATGATGGCTTGAAGGTCCTGCTCCTGGCCATCTTCGTCTACCTTGAAGTACCCTCTAGTCACTTGCCATATTTCCATGTTTCCATGGTGGCTCATGACCATGGTGAGAGCGTTCTGCGTAGCAGTCCTCGCGTAGGACATGTTCTAGTCCCGATCAAGCTGCGGCATCTCCTTGGCCCTATCCTGCACCTCAAAATCCGACATGCTTGCCATGTCCGGAATCCTGAGAGACTCGCCAATGTCCTCAAGGGACTGGCGGTAGTCATGAAGAAGATCGCCGACTTGGGTAAGCCGGTGAGTGCGGGGCTCGGACGAGGAAGAGTCTGTCAACTTCAGAGGACCTATACACAAAACAAGTTAAGAAAAAACCGACATTGATAGAAGTCGATGAAAAAGATAAGTCAGAGAGGTGGAACGTACCAAAAATGACGTCGTCAATCTTGGTCTTCTCCTCCCGGAGACTCTGGAGTTCAGCCCGGAGCGCCTGGGATATGTCCTTCTCTCTGCCAAGCTCATTCTTGAGGTCCGAGATTATTTTATCCTGAGCAGCAATCTTGCGATCACGCTCATCAGTGGCCATGGAGGAGGATTCAAGGACTTGAGCTATGCTCTTTTCATGATCTGCCTTGAGCTTATCCAGCTCTTGGCGAAGTCCCTTGTTCTCCACCACCAGGGTCTTGAGGTTCTCGGCCTCTTCAATCATAGCGATGGATTGTTTCACCAGTGCTGTAAGACAAAAAAGAACAACAGTTCAGAAAAATTCGACATTGAAAAAAGCAAAGACAAGGTTTGAATCTTGGAATGTTTACCTTCAGCTTCATCCTTGGCTACTTTCAGCTCAGCATTTTTAAGCCGGAGAGCTTTGATCTCTCTCCACTTATCACAGACATTGGTCAGTAATTCCTGGTTATAGGAACATACTTTCTATAAGTCAGAATACCCAAAGTCAGAAAGCTACTTAAGACTCGGGCTAATATTTTTGCTAAATATCAGCACGAGCCTTGGGGGCTACACTAGTTCGTTCTTTGGCATCCTAATGAAGCATAAACTCGGATTTTATATCCTACTTCATGCTTGGGGGCTAGAGGATATGATATAGCATAATGGAAAAACAAGAGTTGGAATTCTGACTTACATATTGCTCGCAGGTGAGTTTATCTAAACCCGTGTTCACTTCAGCGGCCACCTTCTCGGCAAGAGTAAGAGGGATAACTGGGGCGGTTGGAAGCTCCCCAGTCCTGATCCTCTCGTCGCGAAGGCAGACTTGAGTGAGAAGGTCAGAGAACTTGACGTCCTCTTCTTATTGCGCTTCCTCCTCGGGGGATAAATGGCTTTTATCCAGGACTTGCCTGGCTAGCCGCTGGATCTCCTCTGCAGATTTCCGGGTCAGGCCAAACTTGGCAAGACCCGGATTGCTGAGGAGGTTTTCGGCGAATAATTCAGCTGAGGGATCATTACCCAAAGAGGGTTCACCCTTATCTTGAGCTGACGCACCCACGGTGATGTCAGTTTGTGACCCAAGGATCGCAGGCTCCGTTTGAGGAGCCGGATCTTCTACAACATCCGACGAGATAACCGGAGTTGCAGAAGGTTGAGGGGCTGACGTCGGAGGAGCCACGGCAGGGGAAGCTATGGTAAGATTCGTTTGGCGTAAGGGCTTGAAAGAAATCCCTTTCCTCTTGCCCTTGATGATCGATTTTGCTCTGAGAAGGTAACATAGTCGGAAACGTTACATCTCGGAAAGAAATTTGAGTAAAGTACAAAGACGGAAAAGTTGTGACTGAAAAGATACCTCTTCACGACAGGCACCTCCTTTGTGCCAACCACTACCGTCGGAGCTTTGCGCTTCTTGAGCGCAAAATTCGGCAGTGGAACTACTTCTACCTCCTGAGAAAACTCCGGAGGGTATCCTTCGAGCGGAGCAAGTTCCGACTCGGGAATGTCAGCAAGCTGAAAACAAGAAAACATATCAGTATTGCAATATAACTCGAAGATAGAAACACATAAAAGATGTGATGATAGAAGCCTACCGGCACCACGGGGTTTTCCGCCGTGTGCATGTCCAGAGAAACCTCCGGAATCCGCCTTTCGATCTGCTCCTTGATAAGCCACTTGATTTGGCTTATGTAGCCTTGAGTGGTGTAAGCTTTGGGGCTGATGCGGAGGGAGTCGGTTGGAGAAGACGTGATGGAGTGCATCAGTCTATCCCCGTGGTACTGAAGTGGCTGGATCCGGCGTGACACCCAGCACTGGACCAAGTCGGATCCCTTCAGACCACTGTGCTTGATCAGATATTCGATCTACCTGTTAGCGAGGATCAGATCATCAGTGAGAGCCGGAGCAGCCTCGTCCCAGGAAGGCTGGGCCATGGCGGCTCCGTCGACAAAAGCCGGCAAAGCAGTAGCTTTGCCGGGAGCCGGAATATCCCTATGGTAGAAAAAGTGGCTAGCCATTGTTTGACCGAGTCACTGGCAGAAATTTTGGGATATGCCTGGTCTTGTCTAAGAGAAAAACTAATGGTGCCAGTGATGTAAGGAACACCGACAGTAATGGAATTCCTCCAGACATAGAAATAAAACTTGAAGAGAAGCAAACTCGGCCTAATGCCGAGAAAGCCCTCGCAAAGCGCAGCGTATGCGCTCATTTCTAGAAGTGAATTGGGAGGAAGATTGTGGAGTTGAACTCCATAGTGATCTATCACCTCGGAGAAGAACTCCGAGGGAGGAAAAGACAGAAGTGGACTCGCTCGCCCTCGTGCGGGTTGGGGATGGTTTCACCGGAGCCGCTCCGCCAGTCGCCGGCGACGAGAAGCCCCTCCTTCTCCACGTTCTTGAGGCCTGCTTCGTCAAGGGCGCATGGGATCTAGATTCCACTATAGCTTTCTTTCTCTGCTGCAGCTTCCGCCTTCGTCGCCGCTGCTGCTGCCGCCAAACCGGAGGAAGAAGATGATGAAGCCATTTTCTCCGGTGAGAGGGTGACCTTAAAGGGGCAGCACTAGGAGTTTCTGTGGGGGAGGACGAGGAGGCTCTGTGCATGCAGGAAGATTGGGAAGGAAGGAAACGGCAAAGGACTGGTGGAAAGGAGAAGAAGAAATCTGAACCCCTTATATCCACCTACCTGCGCCAAGACTCGTGCAAGCGCTACAGTGTAACCGCCAAGCGTCATGGAAAGAACTGGGAAGGACCCGCGTGATGATTGCGTCGCCTTGATCTCCACACATGCATTGAAACGGCGCCTCGGTTCCGTGGACCGTGGACCCACCAACGGTCGTGCTGACGGAACGCCTGTCAGATGACGTGACTTGATCATGCTTGTGTCAGGTGGCGTTAGAGACCAAGTTCCGGCTTAGTTTAAAAACGAGCTAGAAAATCTGAGTAACCAATTGAAAGGTCCGACTTATTTTTGAGACCCGGAACGTATCTTTTGTTGTGAAGTTTCAGGAACCCTTCAAGATTCTGCAAGCCAAAGATCAAGCTAGACGATGATAAATCCGACTTTGGATCTTGGAGGCCTCCGGCGGCTGCTGTTGGGGATATACTTTCCGGGTATCCTCACAGTTCCTCACTGACCAGGGTGGCCCACTTCGGGTTAGAGCTTTGCTTCACGGGCAGCCTAGTCAGGGAGAAAGACGGAGTCCAATCCGGCTACGGGAAGGCCCAGAAGACTTACCGACTTAGGCCCATAATGTTACTTGTAGTTCAAGATGTACTCTATAACCGACTCGTAGACGTAGCCGGATAGACCTCTCCTATAAACCCTAGGCCGGATATCTATATAAGCCGTCCTAGGGAGAGCCTTTAGGACACACTCAATACTTTAAACCCTCAACTCGCACAAGCGAAACCCTTGTAACCCATATTCCGGCTCTGCCGTATTACTGGATTGCTAGCAGGAGTAGGGTCCGTCCAAAGCCGGCGGATTCGAACCTGGGTAAACTTGTGTGCTCACCGTCCCCGAACACCGTACGTCTTACACCCCTCTCTTCCGCACGCCTCGAGGACCCCCTCATGGCGTACTTGTCATCAATCCGACGACACCATGACCAAACTCCTTTCTTTCCTGTCCGACCATCCCATGGTCAAAACCTTTCTCCTTTTTCGACCATCCCATGGTCAAAACATTCCCAACGACATTTCATTTCTGAAATCCTTTTTGAAAACAAAACCAGCACCGCTCTACAGAAGTTTGTCCAACCCATCCTTAACCGCGGACACGGCTATTCGAATAGATTTACACTCTGCAGAGGTTGTACACTTTACCCACACCATCCGGGTACACTAGTCTGTGGGGCCCCTGGATTAATCCTCCGAGAATCCCTGTTATGCATACAACCACGATCCCATGATCAGTTAGTCATGCCACATAACCGACAAGTATCAAAGTAAACATCCAAAACATAACGAATACAAGTCATACCTTATTTTACAGTATGGCTACATCGGTCAACATCAGCGGAACTTCATTAAGCGTAGAGCCCGAGCCATGCCTTCACGTACAGGCAACTGACTGGGACACATCCTAGCTGGCATAGTCGCCAACGTCATCAACTTCTTGATATCTGACCAAGTTAATAGCCAGGGACAATGACATTGAGTACTTTGAATGTACTCACAAACCACCTTAAGATAACAATAATAACAAGAGGATATGCATTATGGCTGTGGTAGTAGGAGGGCTCCAAGAGAGGTTCTTTTCTCAATTAGTTTCTCTTGTAGATATAGCATCTACACATCTTTGTTGAATACTTTTGTAAAACATTTTGGACACCGTTTTGAAAAGTTTTAGAAAACCTTAGGACTGGGTCACCCATTTGTTCCTTTCTTCCGGTCGTCCCACGACCAAACTCCTTTCTTTCCCGTCCGAACATCCCATGGTCAAAACCTTTCTCCTTTTTTGACCATCCCATGGTCAAAACATTTCCAAAGCCATTTCGTTTCCGAAATCCTTTTTGAAAACAAAACCAGCACCGCTCTACAGAAGTTTGTCCAACCCGTCCTTAACCGCGGACACGGCTATTTGAATAGATTTACACTCTATAGAGGTTGTACACTTTACCCACACCATCTGGGTACAATACCCTGATCTACACCGATCGTGAGTCGAGTAACCGATCAAGACTCTCCGGATGCCCACTCCAGTATAAGTGCCTACCCGATGAGTGTTGTTCCCCTCAAAACCAGGACGTTGGGTACCTAGGACCAACCGGAGCGCATTTTGCACTTCCCAAGTGTTGCACTTTCAATGAGGGGCTCATAGTAACACGTGGAGGTCCGTAAACCCTTCGTTCCTTCTCAAGGTCAATGTCTCACATGGACCCTTATGTCACAAGGCCCACCCTCCAGGGATTTTTATCCCCTGTACTTGTTGTGAGGCAGCTTATACCCGAATAGACAACCATCAAATCCAGCCCTGTCCCATTCCAGAGTAATGTGGTTGCACGGGTTAAGTTGTTATAGCTAAACTGCAAAGAACCGGGTGCGTTTTCGTAAACCTTTTTCCTCCATCTTTCCTTCAGCATTTTGTAAAACAAAACCTTTTTATTTCTCAATATCTCTAGGGAGGTCCCACCTCACCAAGGTTTTATCATAAAACATTTGTTAAAACTTTTCCGGGGTCTTCACATCCTAGCTTTGCTTCGGCTAAAACGGGGTCTCCAAAGGGGGTATGGTGTATTACACCATCTACCATACTAGGGACAAGTAGATATCGTCAAGGGGGTTGTACTTAGTAGTACCCAAGTATAATAGTTCGGAGGAGCCAAACCACTACCATATACATATACATCAATATATAGTAAAACAGTGCAATTTTAGTAAACAGTAGATAAAACATGCATAAGTAAAACAGTAGGACAAGGCTTATGAGGAAGAAGGTGGCTTGCCTGAGGATCAGCAAAATGACAGTATGTCCCTGGACTTATTCTTAGAATACCCAATAATACCAATAATAATTACCACTTCTCCTGCTCTCTGATTTCATCGCAACTATCGTCGTCAAGACGACACATGCAAACAAACAAGGCCACAATCAACATAAAGCAATGCAAGCATCAATACAATATAGAAGACAAACATACCACACATTACTCAATTTAGTAGGTTTTTGAGAGGATTGGATTTAGGAGATTGAGATGGCCTTGGAGAAGGGAATGAACACCCCTGAGGTTTTATAGCCGAGGAACTAACTAAGAGGGGTTTTGGACCAAAGACATATTCTGTATGATACCATTGTGTAAATATGATACCAACAGATAGGTAGTGATAATATGAAACCAACAAAAGTGGTTTCACCAAATTATCAATTTCCATTGATTTATAATAAAATTTTCTAGTGGGAAATACTCTAGTTTTAGGAAATAATTCACAAGAAATGTTTTGGAGCTCCAAAAATTATTTCCTTGGATTGTCGGGTAGAGTTTTATGTATTGAATCACTGAGAGTTGGAATCACTGCAAAATAATTACCAGAATTCCCTCAGGAAATTCCCAAAGACAGTTCTGGAGCTGTTTTGTCTTTTTCACCAAATTAAATCTACAGAAGCTTTTGGTTTGATTCCAAAGACACAATATAGGTATTTAGAATACCTTTCTTTAGAAATTGGACTCAACCTTTTTGGAGTTGCAGAGCTACTGTGGTAAAAATTATTGGTGAATTAACCATGCACATAATTGTTGAATTCTCCAGAAATCAAAGATGGCACAGAAAATATTGAGCTCCTAGATTTTGGTAGGTTTTATGTTTTAGGAACTAGGATAGTTGGATTTAGGTTAGTACCTATTTTGGTTTGACCTAGAGAAATTTCTAAAGTCAGACTAGAGCTGTTTTTGCTATTTTGCTAAGGGCAAACTATTGCTCACCTTGGCATGGGACCAAGGCTAGGTAGTAGGAACATGTGATACCTTCCAGTAGCCATTGGTTTTAATTCATTTGGAGAGGTGAAATGCCCTGAGAGATTTATTGATGGTAATGGACACATCTTGGGAGATAAAATGCCAATAAATAATGAAAATTATTTTTGGCCGAGGGTTTGTTCTGCATGATTGAGAAAACATACTACAACATGTGGAAAAATTATATCTGGTCAAATATGTATTTACACATTTTTGTTTTTATTTAAATTGACAGCTATAAAAACATATCTGTAATTAAATTAGAAAATGGAGGAAGGGAAATGGGCTAGATCTGCTGGCTGCTGGGCCACGAGCAGCAGGGAACGACCAGGCCGTACTGGGCCGAGGAAGTGGATCCAGCCCACCCCGGGCGGATAAGCGCACGCAGCAGGGCGAGTTCAAAAGCCGGGGTGGGGCCCGGCCGTCAGCCACACGGGGGCGCGAAGGGTTATAGAGGGATGAGGGCCGTCGGATCTAGTGGAGATCGACGAAGCCTAGTTATCTCCTTCCTCTATTCGTGCAGAACAGAGGAGGAAACCCTAGCGGGTGGCGATGGTTGCAGGGGGACTCAGCAGGGTGTAGCGTGGAACTGGGAGGTGGCGAAGACGATGTGGTGTCTCGTGGGAAGCTCAAGAATGGGCGGGAACAAAGGTTATGGCCCAAATCCATGGTCGCGTACTTCTCCGCGACGGAGGACACTCGGAGGGCTGCTGGTGCTCGTCCTGGGTGCCTGCATGTTGCAGGGGAGGCATCGGTAGGGGAGTTGGAGGCTCTCCGCGGTCATAGCGGTAGGTGGGCATGGCCGAGGGTGCTCAGGGATGCCAGCCCCGACAACATGGGCTCACCACGACCATGCAACTGTGGTAGCTTCTCCAGCGTTGCTCCATGCAAGGAAAAAGGTAGGGGATGGATCAGAGTAGGGTAATAACACTTGTTCCGAGGAGAGGAGTAGAGAGGGACCTTGCTGACGGCAGGGGATTCTTCTCTCTTGCATACCGAGAGGAGAAACTCTCCTTTCCTAGGGAGGAAGAGAGCAAGGGAGGGAGCAGGGGCTCGTGGAGAGGGGCTCTGGTGGCCAGGGAGAGAAATGAGTGAGCAGGAGCGAGGTTGGTGGCCTCTGGCCTATTTAGCAAGGGAGGTATGGAGTATGGTGCACCAACCTCACATAAGGCAAGGGTTTGTCCATGGCTCTCTTATTGGACGGTGTGGGCGGTGGAGCTCGTGCAGATGAGTCAAAGAGGGCAGAGGAGTGACAGGAGGAGTCTTACACTGCAAGGGTGCTACTCCTCTACTCCACTCGGGTGTGGTAAAGAAATAGGAGGGGAAGGGCTAGGGCAAGCTTGAGAGGCTGTCTTGTGGGGTGTTGGGAGAGAGACGGTGGTGCTCTGGGTCGTGCTGAGTGACAGAGAGGCTAGGGTGTAGCAGCTGCAAGGGACTAAAATAGGCAAGATAGGATGGTTCACATGCCTCCCTAGTTCCAAGGATAAGAGACAAGAGGAGGGGTTTGCTACAGTGGTGCTACAGTGTATGGTCGACCAGGGTGTGTAATGGGTGCAGGAGAGGAGTGCTTGACAAGCTTTGGTGATGGTTTGATCTTGGTTTATCTCAATACTAGCTAAGTTTGCCAAATTGAGTAAATAGGTGATTGTGAAGGAAGTTTAGAAACTTGTCTTTGACAGGATGAGGAAATGGTACTGGGATGTAGATAGGGTCAATGCATAGCCCTAGGAATTGATTGGGATTTTTCAGAGGGTTTTAAGTCCACTTAGAATCATTTATTCACTAAGTGCAAAAGTAGTTTCTAGAATCTCATTTGATATTTTTACATTGTACAAGGTTGGTTTTTGGTGTGAGATGGTCCCAAATGTGAATAGACACTTGGGGGAATTTTCCCAAGATTTATTGTGGCTTAAAAGTATTTAAAACAATTATTATTCCATTTCTGCCATTTAAGAAAATAGGCAAAAAGAAATAATAAAGGATCTCAAAAATATTTATTTTTGAAGTGTGAAGATAGGGTATGATATATGGGCCTCAAAAGTCCTTATAGTTGGGGAAGTGTATTGGCAAAAACCAAAATTTCCTTTGGGAAAGGAGTTTTGGAGATTTTGACTATTAGATAGATTTATTAGATTTGGAGCCATAATAATTATGGATAATATTTGATAAATCTTGATGATCAAGGTAGATGATTTATACAAGGTGTAGTAAGCATTTGCAACCTTGGTAATTGGAAATCCAACTTGAATTAGGTGGAAAACAAGGAGTTGTGGATCTAGGGTGATGTTATTTTTATACCACCAAAACCTTGTTGGATCTTGGAGCTCAGAGCTCACCTTGATGCAAGGGATAGATGTATAGTTATACCAAGTCATATAGATGATCATGGCAGAAGGATTTTTGGATTGGTTACATCTGAGGTGGTCTGGAAGTGATGGCAAACTTTGTTGAAAATAAGGCTGCCATACCAGATGAGTCATGATGCCTTATAAACCATGTGGGTTTAAGAAGCACAAAGATCCACTTGGAACAAGTGAAGTAGATGTTGATATACCTATATGAGTAGAACACAACCATGCAAAGAGTTGGTACATAGAAGGTTGGATTATGGTGTGAGCTTCTGTCAAAGTAGGCATGATGACTAGATTTGCAGGAATAGTTATTTTCTTGCCTGCAAAACCATCAAGAACAAGTAGGTTGGAGGATGATCTAACCAAGGGAAAGAGTGGTCCTTGGTAGTCCTTAGGATGGTTAACAAGATGGTTCAGATGCATTTTCAAACATGCACAAGGGTTGAGAAAGGGAGGCATTCAAAAAGGTGATGTTGGAAATAGTTTTCCAGACTTAGCCAAATTTGGCAGATTTAGGGTTTTTGACTAGAGTATGAGAGGGGATGTTTTTGATGGGGTGCAAGGTACCCAAGAATCATCAAGTGGATGATGTTGAAGTTTAGATTGAGTAGACAGGATCCTTGCTTGATATTGGTCTTCATTGACTTGGAAGCTTCTAGAAGGGATATGTTCAGAATTGATCTGGTTAAGGGTTTAAGATGATCGACTAGTATCTAGAGATTAGATCCTGCTTTGTATTCTTGCTTAGGGTGTGGTGATTTGTAAACCTCTTGATCCTAGTGATGATCTCCTAGAGTAGCTCATACTATCTCCTAAGCAATCAAGTCAAACAATAGATCAAGGCAACTCATCTTACAAACAAATCAACTACTACTAGGATTATCATCAAGTTTAGCTTGAGGTAAGGATGGGCAATTTTGAAAGGTTGTAGTTTGAGTAAGGTAAGAGTTCTTAGTATCCCTACCAAAAGAGTAGAATTCAAAAGTTTTATACAAGGTTTTGAGAATCCTAGAGGTAGGAGTAGTTGAAGGTTTTGTCTTGAAAATATAAGGAGATTATATTATATATCTCTCCATAGTTTTGTCAATAGAAGCTACTAAAATAGTTTTGGTTACATAAGCATCTTGGCTCATGTTTTGAAATGCCAGAACATTTTAGAGTATGTAAAATGATCCATGATAGTTTTGTTAAATATCTTTTTGACAACTGATGTTGAGGTAAGGAGTATATCATAAGCTATACAATCAGAAGCATAAGCATGGACAATCAACAAGCAAAAACTGCAACACTTAACAAGAAAAAGTTTTTTCCCCCTGATTTTTGCATTCTGGACAACTAATCAGGGTTGCTGAAATTGGGATGTTACAAGTACTTTGATCTAATAAAAGGTACTGAAAGTAATTAACATAAAAGTAAAAGTATCAAAGTTGTTTGAGATTACTACGGATGAGACGTTAGACGTAGGGAGAAACATTTCATGGTGATAGTGAATGTGCCAAATGGATAAAAATGGGATAAGTGATTGTGATACTTCTTATTCATATGTGAGTAGGAAAGCAACCCTGATGCTGATCAACAGTCTTCTTGGTAGATTCTTACCAATCCCAATGATCCGTCTGTCTATTACCATGGTAATGTTCAGCACATCAATTAAGGTCTTGTGACCATATCAATGCTTTAAAATTGATGGTTCATTGTTATCCTCGAGTTATACTAGCTCCTATTTGATATCGGCCATGTCACCCGAGGGTCGACGGTTCACTAGTAAACAAGTGCATACCTATGAGATCTTAGGATCATGTTATCCGGGTCCTTAAATTGGGCAACAAGTAGTAGGCAAACATAGGTAGTCATTCTCACAATATAATAATCACGACAACAATCAAAAATATATGGAAATATAGGAGGCACAACACATCTCAACAATCCCCTACATCTCCCATGCCTATGGGGATTTACTCAGACATGAGAGAAACACAGATCAAATGCATAATCATATTGTAGGGGTTCGTAGCATGGAAAACAAAAATTTTCTATCGCATACAAACAAACAAGCCAAGATCTATCTACTAGATTGTAGCAACGAGTCGATGGAATAACTCACCCTCGAAGATTCCAAAGTGTTTAACGAGAGCAGATTCTCGTGGGTGATGTAGTCGTACTCTTTCCGATCTCAAGATCGCGTAGACGATCCTTCCGGCGCCGCGTTCCCGCAGCGCTCCCGCAGTCGGTCACACGTTCGGTACTCGACGAAGACCTTCCTCTCCCTTGTTCCAGCAGGCAGCGGAGGTTGTAGCACTCTCCTCGCGATTCCGGCAGCACAACGGCGTGGTACCGGAGGTAGAGGGGAGATCCCGCAGGGCTTCGCCTTAAGCCGGTGCGAGTATGGTGGAGCTTATGAGAGAGGCTATTAGTGGTCTAGTAATTAGACACACCAATTAGAGGGCTCTAAACCAATTAGAAGGCTCTAAACCGAAACAGCTCTAAACCGGGGTCTAGGTCTAGTTTCTAGTTTAGAGGATAGGAACTTGTGTGTATTGGGAGGGGAGCCCTGCCCCTCCCTTTATAGGTGGGAGGGCTGGCGCGCTAGGGGAGGGAGGGAGTCCCTCCCCAACTCGGCCTAGGGCTGGCCGCCGGCTTGGGGACTCCTTCCCCAAGTCGGTCTCCTCTTCTCCTCCTCTTCCCACTTTCCAAAACTGGCAGTTTGACTTTCAAACTAGCCGTTTGACTTTTCCAATTTAGGAATTAAATAAACCCTTTATTTTGGACAGCGAGAACACTTAGTACATGATGCAATCATTCCATCTTGCAATGACACATTCATGTACCCCTTCCCCCCCGGAGTGCCGGACATTCCGGGACCTTCTAGAATGTTCCCGATGAAAACACCGGAACCATTCCCCAACTCCGAAATGGGACTTTCCTTATATGAATCTTATTCTCCGGACCATTCCGGATCACCTCGTGATATCCCGGATCCCATCCGAGACTCCGAACAACATTCGGTCTCTTTCTCATAATACCATAACTACTCAAACAACGTCGAATCCTTAAGTGTGTCTCCCTACGGTTCGTGAATTATGCGGACATGATCGAGACACTTCTCCGAACAATAACCAATAGAGGAATCTGGAAATTCATATGGCTCCCACATATTTCTACGATTACTTTGCGATCGAATGAACCACTTACATACGATACCAATTTCCCTTTGTCTCACGATATGTTACTTATCCGAGGTCATGATCGTCGGTATCTCTGCATACCTAGTTCAACCTCGTTACTGATAAGTACTCTTTTCTCGTTCCCGTGATATGTGATCCCTTGTGACCAAGTCACATGCTTGCAAGCTAATTGGATGACATTTCACCGAGAGGGCCCAGAGAATATCTATCCGTCATGTGGATGGACAAATCCCACTCTTGATCCATGTGTTTCAACCAATACTTTCCGAACACCCAATGCCACTTTTATAGCCACCCTGTTACGGTGTGGTGTTTGATGACATCAAAGCATCCATCCAGTAAAGGCAATATGCATGATCTCATGGTCGAAGGAATTAGGTTACTATGTATCAGAAAGCATATAGCAATTGAACTATTGAAATGACTTGATCTTTATGCTACGCTTGTCTATAGGAGTATGTCCACCATATCATTCTCCTAACGATATGATCTTGTTGTTGATAACATCTCAATGTTCATGACAAAGAAACCACATCATCAATCAACCAACAAGCTAGTGAAGTATAGAGGCCATACTAGGGACTTTCAAATTAAGTTTACAAATCACACAAGTATTAATGGTTTCCTTGTTAATACTATTATAGCATGAATGTAAACATTTATCATAAACACAAAGATATATAATAATAACTACATTTATTATTACCTCTAGGGCATATCTCCAACAGTCTCCCACTTGCACTAGAGTCATCTAATCTAGATTACATGGTAATATACCGAACACCCATGGCAGTTTGGTGTTGGTCATGTTTTGCCCTCGGGAGAAGTTTAGTCAACGGATCCGCCACATTCAGATCTGTGTGTACTTTGCAAATCTTTATATCCCCATCCTGGATATGTTCTCGAATAGCGTGGAAACGCAGCTTGATATGCTTCAGCTTCTTGTGTGACCTTGGTTCTTGCGCATTGGCTATGGCGCCCATGTTATCACAGTAGATAGACATTGGGTCCAGCGCACTTGGAACCACACCCAGCTCTGTAATGAACTCTTTCATCCATATCGCTTCTTGTGAAGCCTCCGAAGCAGCCATGTATTCCGATTCAGTTGAAGATCTCGCCACAACGCTTTGCTTTGCACTCCTCCAGCTAACTGCTGCACCATTCAAAATAAATACGTATCCAGATTGTGATTTAGAATCATCCGGATCGGTGTTCCAACTAGCATCGGTGTAACCATTAACAACGAGCTGTTCATCACCTCCATAAGAAAGAACCATATCCTTAGTTCTTCTCAAGTACTTAAGGATGTTTTTGACCGCTGTCCAATGATCCACTCCTGGATCACTTTGATATCTGCTAGTTAAACTAACAGCATATGCAATGTCGGGTCTAGTACATAGCATGGCATACATTAGAGATCCTATGGCTGAGGCATAGGGAGTCTTACTCATCTTTTCTCTATCTTCTGCCGATGTCGGACTTTGAGTTTTACTCAAGGTCGTATTGGGCAACATGGGCAAGAACCCTTTCTTGCTATCTTCCATTCCAAACCTCTTTAGAACTTTGTCCAAATATGTACTTTGTGACAATGATATTTGGCGTTTCGATCTATCTCTATAAATCTTTATGCCTAATATGTAAGCTGCTTCGCCAAGATCCTTCATTGAAAAACTATTATTCAAATATTCCTTGACACTATTAAGAAGGTCTACATCATTCCCAATCAACAATATGTCATCCACATACAGTATTAAGAATGCTACAGAGCTCCCACTCACTTTCTTGTAAATACAAGCTTCTCCATAAGTTTGTATAAAACCAAAACTTTTGATTACCTTATCAAAACGTTGATTCCAACTTCGGGATGCTTGCTTCAATCCATAGATGGACCGTTGAAGCTTGCATACCTTGTTAGCATCTTTAGGATCGACAAAACCTTTGGGTTGTATCATATACAACTCTTCATCAATGTCTCCATTGAGGAATGCTGTTTTGACATCCATCTGCCATATCTCATAATCATAATATGCAGCGATTGCTAACATAATCCTCACAGACTTTAGCTTCGCTACTGGTGAGAAAGTCTCATTGTAGTCAACTCCTTGAATTTGTCGAAACCCTTTTGCGACAAGTCGAGCTTTATAGACAGTAACATTACCATCAGCATCTGTTTTCTTCTTGAAAATCCATTTGTTCTCGACAGCCTTCCGGCCATCCGGTAAGTCCACCAAAGTCCATACTTGGTTTTCGTACATGGATCCAATCTCGGATTTCATGGCTTCTTGCCATTTATTGGAATCTGGGCTCATCATCGCTTCCTCATATGTCTCGGGATCATCGGTGTTGTCCACCAACATGACATTCATAACGGAATCATACCAATCTGGAGTGGTACGAGTTCTCGTTGACCTCCGAGGCTCTGTAGTAACTTCAACCGAAGTTTCATGATCACCATCATTAGCTTCCTCTCTTATTGGTGCAGGCACCACAGGAACTTCTTCCGGTGCTGCGCTACTCGCAATTTCGAGAGAAGGTTCGACAACCTCGTCGAGTTCTACTTTCCTTCCAGTCACTTCTTTCGAGAGAAATTCCTTCTCTAGAAAGGATCCATTCTTAGCAACGAAGATTTTGCCTTCGGATCTATGATAGAAGGTATACCCAACAGTTTCCTTCGGGTATCCTATGAAGACGCATTTTTCCGCTTTGGGTTCAAGCTTGTCCGGCTGTAACTTCTTTACATAGGCTTCGCATCCCCAAACTTTAAGGAACGACAATTTAGGTTTCTTCCCAAACCATAATTCATACGGTGTCGTTTCAACGGATTTAGACGGTGCCCTATTTAAAGTGAATGCGGCTGTTTCTAATGCATAACCCCAAAATGATAGTGGCAAATCTGTAAGTGACATCATAGAACGAACCATATCTAAGAGAGTTCGATTACGACGTTCAGACACACCATTACGCTGTGGTGTTCCCGGCGGTGTCAACTGCGAAAGTATTCCACATTTCTTCAAATGCTCGCCAAACTCGTAACTTAGATATTCACCTCCACGATCAGATCGTAGAAATTTAATCTTCTTGTTACGTTGATTCTCTACCTCACTTTGAAACTCCTTAAACTTCTCGAAAGTTTCGGACTTATGTTTCATAAAATAGATATACCCATATCTACTCAAGTCATCCGTGAAGGTAAGAACATAACGATAACCACTGCGCGATGCTACACTCATTGGACCACACACATCGGTATGTATGATTTCCAATAAGTCTGTAGCTCGCTCCATCATACCAGAAAATGGAGTCTTAGTCATTTTACCCATCAGACATGCTTCGCATCTTTCAAGTGATTCAAAATCAAGTGATTCAAGAAGTCCATCGGAATGGAGTTTCTTCATACGCTTCACTCCAATGTGACCAAGACGACAGTGCCACATATAGGTCAAATTATCGCTTGATTTCAAACGTTTAGCCTCAATGTTATTAATATGTGTATTTCTACTATCGAGATTCAATATGAATAGACCATCTATCAAAGGTGCATGTGCATAAAACATATTACTCATATAAATCGAACAACCATTATTCTCGGATTTAAACAAGTAACCGTCTCGCAATAAACAAGATCCCGATATAATGTTCATGCTCAACGCAGGCACCAAATAACAATTATTTAAGTATAAAACTAATCCCGATGGTAGATGAAGAGGTAGTGTGCCGACCGCGATCACATCAACCTTTGATCCGTTTCCCACGCGCATCGTCACCTCGTTCTTCACTAGCTTCCGTTTATTCTGCAGCTCCTGTTTCGAGTTACAAATATGAGCAACCGAACCAGTATCAAATACCCAGGCACTACTACGAGTACTAGTGAGATACACATCAATAACATGTATATCAGATATACCTTTCTTCTTGATGTTGCCGTTCTTCAAATCCGCCAAGTACCTTGGGCAATTCCGCTTCCAGTGACCTTCTCCCTTGCAGTAAAAGCACTCAGTATCAGGCTTGGGTCCAGCCTTGGTCCTCTTCGTCGGCGTGGTAACTTTCTTACCACCCTTCTTGAAGTGTCCCTTCTGCTTAGACTTGCCTTTCTTGAATTTGGTGGTCTTATTGACCATCAACACTTGGTGCTCTTTCTTGATCTCCACTTCTGCAGATTTTAACATAGCAAATAGTTCTGGCAACTCTTTGTTCATGTTCTGCATGTTGTAGTTCATCACAAAGTTCTTGTAACTTGGTGGTAGTGATTGGAGGATGCGGTAAACTCCCAAAGTATTAGGAATCACTATACCCAAACTTTGAAGTTTATTTGCGTGCCCAGACATTTTAAGCACATGCTCACTGACGGAGCTACCCTCTTCCATCTTGCAGTTAAAGAACTTTTCAGAAGCTTCATAACTTTCAATTGCCGCATGAGTCTCAAAGATTAATTTGAGATCCTCGACAATATCATATGGATCTGACTCTTCAAACCTTTTCTGAAGCTCCGATTCTAAACCATACAAGATAGCACACTGAACTATGGAGTACTGATTCTTCCGAGCGAGGTAAACATTCTTTACTTCATCGGTAGCATCAGCTGCAGGTGGGTCACCTAGCGGTGCATCCAGCACATAGGTCAAATTACCAGCTGTGAGGACAATCCTCAAATTGCGGAACCAATCCGCGAAGTTGCTTCCATTGTTTTTCAACTTTTCTTTCTCTAGGAACGCATTAAAATTGATGGTAGGGGCTGCCATTGATCTACAACATATTTGCAATAGTTTAGACTAAGTTTATGACAAATTGAGTTCAAATTAATTAATGAAATTAAACTAGGTGAACTCCCACTCAAAACAACATCCCTCACATTGTTTTAGTGATCACACGAACCAAATCCACTACATCAACACCGATCATCACGAGAGCTGATATAGTTTTAATGGCGAACAATCATCATGTTCATCATATCTACTATATGATTCATGCTTTGCCTTTCGGCGATCCGTGTTCCTGAGGCCATGTCTGTACATGCTAGGCTCGTCAAGATCAAACCTTAGCTTCCGCATAAGCAAATCTGGCTTGCTTACGTTGTAGTCACCCGCGGAATCAAAGACACCCGATCATCACGTGGTGCTTCGAAGCAGCAAGCTTTGGCAACGGTGCATACTAAGGGTGAACACTTTTAGAACTTGAAATTTATGTGCATGAGGGATCATCTTATAATGCTACCGTCGTCTACTAAGCAATACAAGATGCATAAAGGATTAACATCACATGCAATTCATAATATGTGATATGATATGGCCTTTCTTCTTTGTGCTTCCGATCTCCATCTTCAAGCACGAACATGATCTCCATCATCACCGGCATAGCATCAAGGTCAATGACGCTTCTTCATGGTTGTCGTCCGCCAACTTCAACTATTACAACTATTTTGAATAGACACGCAGGCCTTAACAGAAATTAAAGACAACCATATGGCTCCTGCCGGTTGCCAACTTTACAATAAGGATCATTGCATACATCAAATATAATCACAATCATGGCCATATCACATCACTGCACACCCCTGCAAAACAAAGTTAGACGCTTCTACTTTCTTTGCATATTTTACGTGGTTTGGGGCTTTCCATAAGTGTCGTTCTAACTTACGAACAAGAACCACAACATTGATACTAGCATTGTTGATCACCCGTTGTAAATTGGATCTTTACTATGCTAGGAGAAACAGGCACCCGCAAAGCCACTTATGCAAAACGAGTTGCATGTCAAGCGTGGAGCAAGTCTCATGAACGATGTCATGTAAGGTTAGCCCGGGCCGCTTCATCCCAACATACCGCAAGATGCAAAGTACACAAAAAGCAATCTACAATAAAAGCATCAACGCCCACAATGACCATTGTGTTCTACTCGTGCAACAGATCTACATATAGACACGGCTCTGATACCACTGTAGGGGTTCGTAGCATGGAAAACAAAAATTTTCTATCGCATACAAACAAACAAGCCAAGATCTATCTACTAGATTGTAGCAACGAGTCGATGGAATAACTCACCCTCGAAGATTCCAAAGTGTTTAACGAGAGCAGATTCTCGTGGGTGATGTAGTCGTACTCTTTCCGATCTCAAGATCGCGTAGACGATCCTTCCGGCGCCGCGTTCCCGCAGCGCTCCCGCAGTCGGTCACACGTTCGGTACTCGACGAAGACCTTCCTCTCCCTTGTTCCAGCAGGCAGCGGAGGTTGTAGCACTCTCCTCGCGATTCCGGCAGCACAACGGCGTGGTACCGGAGGTAGAGGGGAGATCCCGCAGGGCTTCGCCTTAAGCCGGTGCGAGTATGGTGGAGCTTATGAGAGAGGCTATTAGTGGTCTAGTAATTAGACACACCAATTAGAGGGCTCTAAACCAATTAGAAGGCTCTAAACCGAAACAGCTCTAAACCGGGGTCTAGGTCTAGTTTCTAGTTTAGAGGATAGGAACTTGTGTGTATTGGGAGGGGAGCCCTGCCCCTCCCTTTATAGGTGGGAGGGCTGGCGCGCTAGGGGAGGGAGGGAGTCCCTCCCCAACTCGGCCTAGGGCTGGCCGCCGGCTTGGGGACTCCTTCCCCAAGTCGGTCTCCTCTTCTCCTCCTCTTCCCACTTTCCAAAACTGGCAGTTTGACTTTCAAACTAGCCGTTTGACTTTTCCAATTTAGGAATTAAATAAACCCTTTATTTTGGACAGCGAGAACACTTAGTACATGATGCAATCATTCCATCTTGCAATGACACATTCATGTACCCCTTCCCCCCCGGAGTGCCGGACATTCCGGGACCTTCTAGAATGTTCCCGATGAAAACACCGGAACCATTCCCCAACTCCGAAATGGGACTTTCCTTATATGAATCTTATTCTCCGGACCATTCCGGATCACCTCGTGATATCCCGGATCCCATCCGAGACTCCGAACAACATTCGGTCTCTTTCTCATAATACCATAACTACTCAAACAACGTCGAATCCTTAAGTGTGTCTCCCTACGGTTCGTGAATTATGCGGACATGATCGAGACACTTCTCCGAACAATAACCAATAGAGGAATCTGGAAATTCATATGGCTCCCACATATTTCTACGATTACTTTGCGATCGAATGAACCACTTACATACGATACCAATTTCCCTTTGTCTCACGATATGTTACTTATCCGAGGTCATGATCGTCGGTATCTCTGCATACCTAGTTCAACCTCGTTACTGATAAGTACTCTTTTCTCGTTCCCGTGATATGTGATCCCTTGTGACCAAGTCACATGCTTGCAAGCTAATTGGATGACATTTCACCGAGAGGGCCCAGAGAATATCTATCCGTCATGTGGATGGACAAATCCCACTCTTGATCCATGTGTTTCAACCAATACTTTCCGAACACCCAATGCCACTTTTATAGCCACCCTGTTACGGTGTGGTGTTTGATGACATCAAAGCATCCATCCAGTAAAGGCAATATGCATGATCTCATGGTCGAAGGAATTAGGTTACTATGTATCAGAAAGCATATAGCAATTGAACTATTGAAATGACTTGATCTTTATGCTACGCTTGTCTATAGGAGTATGTCCACCATATCATTCTCCTAACGATATGATCTTGTTGTTGATAACATCTCAATGTTCATGACAAAGAAACCACATCATCAATCAACCAACAAGCTAGTGAAGTATAGAGGCCATACTAGGGACTTTCAAATTAAGTTTACAAATCACACAAGTATTAATGGTTTCCTTGTTAATACTATTATAGCATGAATGTAAACATTTATCATAAACACAAAGATATATAATAATAACTACATTTATTATTACCTCTAGGGCATATCTCCAACACATATTACAAACAAAAATCATCTCAACTTTACCATATCAAGCCACAACATGGTTGAAGATCAAATCAAATACAAACCAAAGTGGAATAGAGGTTTAAAACCCTAATATTACAAGTATGAATTTCTCTCTCATACAAGAAGGAATGGTGGTGGAGTTGATAATAGAGAGGTTGGGGATCGTTGAAGGATGCAATGGTGTTCTTCTCCTTTAGATCTAATCTCCTCTCTTCTTGGACTGTTTCTAGCAGATGTGTGTGTAATTCGTCTTCCTCCCCTTTACAAAAGTTGTGTGTATTGATATAATAGAGGCGACCTTGAATCATACGGGTGGACCATACGGGCTGCCTCCGGCTATACAACTGGTCGTTATGGTCTCTAGACGCCTTGGATGAAAGGATCTTCAATTGGGAATTTGCTCTAATTGGTTTAATTACCCCATAAATGTTCTCAGATCTTCCATTGGTGCTCCATACATGAAAAATAATATAAGAAAACAAGATTTCACTAATTTTCGATATTAACATTAGTTCAAAGGTCAAAATCAATGAAACTCGGTGAGAACCAATAGAAAATCCTCGATAAAAGTATTAATATTTGGAGCTATGAAACATATAGAAGGAAAACAAAAATAGCAACTCGAAGTCTACTCTAGAAATCATACTACTATTAATATATATCTATGGCTTGCGATTGCTGTTAAAGGAATGCTTTAAAAAAGTAGGTTCTATGGCTAAAGATTATACTCCTATTAAATCAGGAGCTTCACCTGCACTTTAGTTGATATATATGTTGACTCTGTTGACTTCCTTGAAAACTCGAGCTTTTGGTGTTGATTCTTTTGGGTATCAGTGGGTGCTAATGTCGTCTTCATTGGCTTTCGAATCTAGCAAGGGTTAAGAAGTTACAGTTGAGTACAAACGTACTTGTAAAGTTCACTAAAAAGGACTATTTTATGTACTATCTACAGCCACAGAACAGAGGTCGTAGGCTATGCAGGTTTTCATAAACATTTCTTGAAAGTTTTATTTTATTCCAAAAACTATGTTCATCAGCCTTCACAGGTTTATCATAAATTCATCGAGTTCCTTTCCTACCATGTCCATAGCCCCTTCCCGGAACATGGAGTAACATCTTAGAATTCTTACACTCTGTAGAGGTGCATTGCTTTACCCATAAGATATCCTTATCCTTGTTGCACAGCCAGGCGCACATTCCCATTGACACTTCCTTGGTATAAGTCCTGGTATAAATATGCAAGCCAATCACTACCCTTCTCCATGACCCCACATGACAACACGGCCCTACAAGTAGAAATACCTCTATTAACCCCATATAGGAAGATATAACTCTGGTAGACTCCTTGAAGCCTCTGTAAGCAGATCATGTCCCTAGCCACCCCCACTAAAGTGGCAGAAATACCTCTGACAGGCCATGATAGATGACCTAGACACCAATATCGTGGGGCATTGAGGGGTCCCACCCATGTGTTGTATCCTCGCAAAGATTCTAAAACTCAAGATAAGGTCATCCGTTGGCACACAAAAGAAAGAAAATCCAGCTAACTTTCCAGTCCCATTCCAAGTCTTATGGTTAACGCGTATTATATGGCGCTAGAATCACTAGCGGATTTTTATTAAGTCCTAGGTATTATTTTCCTTCACCACTGGAACTTAATAGTCGGCCATTACCACATGGTAAATAACCCATAATCATTTCATTATGAAATTAGATTTTTTTGACCTTTTCGAAATGCAAGTGATAACAATAGTAGATTGCAAATACTTGATATAAAATAACCAAAGGACATGAGCAAGTGTGAACTTGTCTTTGTGATTACAATATTATGTAATCACGGTCTTCAAGACAAGGTAATATCCAATATCTAAAAACAACATCATTGGTCCGGTAAGGACTAATGTTTAAAGAAGCAAGATGATATGATGCATAAGTAATGCCATGAATTTTGTATAACCCCGAAGTAATACCCAATATTGTGAATGAGTTGAACTTAGGTGATTTCATTAAGATTTGGTTTATCTTCAAGTTTACTTCACAATCAAATATATCTACAAGGAACTAAAGACTAACACACAAGATATATAAAAGTAAAGCACAATAACAACATAATATTGATGTTTATTGGTGCCACTTGACTGTTATGAAATCTCATGTTTTAAGTTGATAAGACATAAAAGAAATAACATAACGTGTTTGTTTGAAGTGGCAAAAATAATAACTTTTGAAGAAAATATTTCTTATATTTAGTTATTGAATAGTTAAAATTATTCGAATATAACTATTAAAACATAAAATGAATTTAAAATATAATGTGTCTATATCATTACCAAGCTCTAAGGTTTTTCCTAGGCATGACCAAATATGTGAGATCATTCCTTTTCAATGCAAACAAATGATCAGTTTGAGACTTGGTTTGCTACCATCATCCTAAAGAAAAGATTTAATTCATTAATGATAGCATCAATATATGATTTCATTAATTTGTTAGGGTTTGAAGTATTTAGACAAACTTCAATGATAATTCCATTGTTTAAAGGGATGGCTTTATATAATTTCTACATGTTTTAGCTTTAAAGAATTGCATTCTAAATTTCAATAAATCCTAAGTGATCATTGTAGCATCCCAATTGTCTAACAATTGCAATGCTACTAGCCTAGTCTATATAGATGCTACTTCCTACATATAATTGTTGCATCATCATGATATCATGCTCATGTCATCATGCCACCTTGCATTTGAACATCATATAAAACCCTTTCTTTTGGTTCTTATCTCATATGCATTATTAATTGTATTTGCCTCTTGATATTGTATTTGGTTCTTAATATATTGTTTAAATGCCCAAGTTGAGTTGGGGGCATATCTCTTACTAACTCCACCACCTTTCTTTCACCACCTTATAATTCCACCATTCCACCATATATGAGCCTTGCAACTTATTTGGTTTTACCTCTAGCTCATATGTGTTGGTGTGGATCCATTCTTTGCCCACATGCTCTCATCTTAGCATCATGTTGTTTTCACATTAGTGATATATGAGAGCCACATGGCCACCTTTGCATGCCTTGTCAGTGGAACCCTTTTTCCTAGCTTCCATATGGATTATGCTCATGTTGGGATATTTTTGGGACTATTGAGCATCTAGTGGCACATACACACTAGCAAGTCCCATTTCTATTCAAACATAGTCATCTCCATCTACTCCACATGGGGCATCCTTTCAATCCTTTTTGCTTGGCTTTATTCCAGTTTTTGGGAATGCAAAATAATAATGCCAGGTAATAACATCGTTTTCACAAGAGTCAATATGGCAATAAATATTTTTGCATGGGCCATGCAAGTGCCACCTTTTCTAGTATTTGGTTTTTATTTGAATCTTGAGTGGATCATCATCTCTCTCCCTCTCTCCCTCCTTTTTGGCTTGGTCTTAGTTGATCTTGCTTAAACCATTCTACCTCATCTCATCCCTCTCTTTTTCTTGACTTGATATTGTTGGAGCTTGTCATGCTCTAGCTTGGTCTTGTCAAAAGAAAGCCACTCCATCTATCTCTCTCTCTAAACCCTACACCATCACCTACCCATCTAACCATACCCCCATCTAAGCTAAACCCTACCACCCTAATCATCATATCCCCCCTCTCTCTCTTCTCCTTCTAAACCTAACCCTCCCTTAGTCTCCATGCCGAGCCCCACCTTGCAGGTCCCACCTGGCCACCTACCCCCTGCCCTAGCTACCCTCCATCCCAACCAAAACCCTAGCTACACCCGAGCCACCCATTCCTCTACCACACCCTAAACCCGAGCCTCTCTCCCTCTAGCTCTCTCTCTGCCTGCAGGCTCCATCAGCCGAGCCTCCCTTCTGGCCCTACCGTCCCCACCTGGCAGCCCTCCTTCACCACCTTGCCCTGCCCCTGCCCTGCCGAGCACGTGAAGGAGGAGAGAAAAAGTGGCCGAGCCACCTTTTCCATCTACCCCCTCCCCACGGCATCCTCCCTCTCCCTCTTATCCTTCCCCACACGGCTCTGCCTCGCCCTGCTACCCCAGATCTAACCCAGGGCCCTGCCCTCTCCCCTCTCTTCTCCATCGCTGCCAGCCACTCCATCGCCGGCCACCGTCGGCATCACCCTACCACCGCCGTAGCAGAAGGAGGGCGCGGTGACTGGACGTTGGGGAAGACCAAGCCGAGCAGCAGCGTCGCCCCTGTACCCGGAGCCGAGCAGGAGGGGCACCAGAGCGCCGGTACCAGCGCGAGCCCGACGCCCAAACCCTAGCTCCGGTCCGTCTGCGTCGACGCCGATCAACCGCTCCCCAAGCCGATCCATCTACACCAACGTCTCCTCGGTGAGCCCCTAAGCCCCCTGGGCATGTTTCGCCTCGCTGTCGTCGCCTGTGCTCGCCGGCCGTATCGTCGAACAGCCTCGGTGCGCGGTGGCCGACGTCGTTCCTGCGTTGCTACGCCGCGCAGCGACTTAGCTAGGCCCCGTCCGCCCTCCCTAGCAACTACCTCACCTAGCCGCACTGGCTCGCACCCCCAGCGCGCACCAGCACGTCCCCAGGTCGAATCCCCACCCCACGCTGGCGCGCACCGATCCGTCCGCGGCGAGAGGAAGAGAAACAGTACCGCGGGCGCTGTTTTGCTAATACCCCCCTGCACCTTTTTTCTGCATCAACCCGCGCTCCTTTTGGCCCACCAGTCAGCCGCGCCAGCGTTTTGCAGAGAACCCCATGCCCTCTAGTAGTCTCAACCCGCACTCCATCTTGACCCCATCTATCAGTGCCTGCCCCTTCGCCCGCTGACACGTGGGCCTGCGAGGCCGTTGGTCCCACATGTCTGCCTCCTGGGCTAGCTATCTGCGCAGTGAGAAAAGCCCCAGCGCGCTCCGAGTCGCTCAGTCAGCACGGGTCCCACCCGTCGGTGACTTGGGTTAGCTCTGCCTGAGTGCAAAAAGTCTCTGCTTATTTCTGTTTTTAATTCAAATCTTTTTCAAATTATTTCAAATTCAAATTTATTTCTGTTTTTAAATATCTTTTAAAATATAAATCCAATTTAAACAAATAATATATGTTTTGAGATCAGAAAAATATGAGGAATTCAAATATGGCCTCCAAAATATATTTTGAACACTTAAAATCTCAAGTTGATTTAAAATTACATTAAAATGCCCTTTTCTTAATGAATTAATAACTTTTGTTTTATAACCCCAAATTTAACAAATAATATGTCTAAAATGATTAGCTCGATGAGACCTTTCTGTTTATGCATTCCATGGTTTGATTTGAAGCATGAATCATATAAATATATTGTGAACAGCAACTAATATGAGAATAAAATGGGGCCAAACCTAAATAAAATGGTTTATTCTTGTATGCCACACCTCACCCATGCCATGCTACTTTAATGCCATGCAAATTGTGCATCATTCATCATGGCATGATTGTTTGCTTGATGCATTTAATTCATATGCTTGTGCACTTTATTTATGTTGGCCATTGTTTGTTTGGTTCTTCTTCGAATAGACGCTGAGCAGGGGATATATCAAGAGAACCAGGAGCACTACCCAGATCCTTCTCTCGCTTTAACTGAGCTGCCAGGCAAGCACTACCACATGCTTGCATACATATAGTACCTATTGCCTCTATCTTATTCTTGCATCATTGAGTCGCGATTGCTTTAAATTGAATCCCAAGTATTGCATAGCCTTTACTTTTAAAACCCACCGAAGCTTGTTCCTCCATCCCATGAGCCCTTACTACAGGAGTTGTTTGAGCCATGCGAGTCGTAGAACAGCATGTGTAGGGTATGTGAGTGTCTGATGGATAACGAGGTACCTAAACAACTTAACCTGAGTAGTAATGGGATAACTAATGAAAGTGGCATCGGTGAGCCATATTCGCTATTTGGTTTTTCAGGCTCACTTGTGTCCCGTAGGACCCCGAGTACTTGATTCATGTTCCTTGAATATTCACGCTATCCACATCCGGGAGGCTTATGAACCCCCCTGAGCCAGAGCTTGATTCATTCTTATTTCTTGAGGGCCACAAACTAGTTTGAGGTTTTATTTACTATCCTGTACTTATGCCATGCTTTACTGCTTTAATTAAATTGTGCGAGGTAATGCACACTGTACTGTTTAGGTCCGTGACCCGTTTTCGCTGTATCGACAAGCCCAGTCACACTTTCGGGTTCCCAGTCGTTTACAGCCGGCTCCACAAACCTTGAGGCCGTCTCGGAGTCAGCTAACTTCGTTGCGGGTAGCTCAATGGGGTGGCCCCCTGAAATATTTCTGAATCCTGCAATTGCTTTGTCGTGACTGCCTCGTTGGGTTTTGATTTGGTTTTTCCGAGGCATATCGAGTGTGTGTTGCTATTTGTGCACCCCTGCAGGGTAAAACTTTCTGAAAGCCGTGTCCGCGGTTATGGACGACTTGGAGCACAGTTTCTCGATCATAGACAAGCATAACTAAAGTACCGCTTTTAATTTGACTAGACTAGGTACCTGACTAGTAAATAGTGCAACACTCATGGAATGGATAATAAAACTGCCAACGGATGGGGGGGGTGTTCGTCCGCTTCCTCGTCGGTAAGCGAGGAGGAGGATGGATCTGTTAAGATTACCATTATAACTGTTGTTATTAATTCACGGACATCCGACTATATTTGGTTATGCGGATGGTTAGCGAGTATCTATAGAATTGCTAGGGTTTATCTTTTGCTGCAATTGCGTCACCCCAGGTTGTGTCCCCTTTAGAGGCATAAAGACTTGCTGAGTACCCCTAGGGTCTCACACGATAAATTATTGGTTCAGATGAACAGGTACACTCGCAAGATGGATACTGGGGGAAGAGACGGACGATGTGGGCAACGATCATTCGGTGTAGAGATTCCGGGAACGGGGATCCGTGAGATCTGTGGGCGGGATCTGCTTATTTATGGGGCATCTTATGCCGATTTGCTTCTTATCCGTACTCGGATTTTGTCTTCCGCTTCCGCTTGATACTCTGATGTTTGATGTATGAGGAGATATCCTAAACTATTATATCTATCTAGGATATTTGGATCTTGCCGTATGGCGTTGCTATATTTCCTTTCTTTTTAGATGGAATGGCTCTGATGTACTATTGTATGGTGGCTTGCATACATACTCATTTGTGTATGTAGTTGATCCCTTCGCTTGCCGATTACGCCGCCCGTTCTTGTCCCGATGTTTGGAAATGGTTGGGATGGCCGAAAGGTCTACCTGTGAGTGGCATTTGGGCCCCACCGTACTATTTCAACCATTTCTGCTCATCCAGGCTTGTAACTAGGAGCGTAATTCACCGAGGTAGTTACAATTGGTATCAGAGCCATCCCGCCCTTCAGGGTCTCAGCCAAATGGTCGTTGTCTGTCTAGCAAATATTTTTGGTAGTTATGTATACTAGGGAAAAACAAAACACGAGAGTAGGACTGCTTCCACTTTTCTTCTTACCCACCCACCACCCTTTTCTGGTAAGGAAGTGTAACGTTTTCAATCCTCTTCTTAAAATTCAAACTAGGATTCACGTGTTCTGGGTTTCCGTAGTACCATAGAAAGTGTGTGTGTGTGTAATTCCTTGTCTATCTGTTGCATCCAACATGTTATCTTTATCTGCCTTTGGTTATCAACTGTTGGTACATTCCATATTGACAGGCTTTTGAAAACCGGTGCGATCTATCTGACTCCTTGTTAACCGTTGCCATCTTCTTAAGGGTGTTCTTCCTTCTAGCAACTCCTCTTTCTGTGAAAGCATCTGTTGCTAATCTCTATCTGCTAAGTGATTTTGCGCATCTATTGGTATTTTAATGCCGAAAAATGCGGAAAATTTTTCTTTGATACATCTGTGCTTCCACACTCCTTTTCAGTCGTGTGTAAAACATTATTTATCTCCCTTTTATCAGCATGTCCATGCTAACTCATTCTTTCGTCACCGGCGCTTAATCCTGGAGTTTCATTTCATCTCCAATTCTCTTGGGCTAATTACATAACGTGTGTCGTTCCGATGCTGATGATTGTAATTTGGCTCTCGGCATAGCTATATTCCACTCATGATAAGTGTCGATTGGAATATGGAAAATGCTATCAACTCTATCCTCCAAATGGTGATGGTTATCTCCTGTGATTTTGAGTACACCGTCATCATATCTATGCATATTCAAGCATCTTTGGCAATCCGGAGTTTCTCAAAGCACTACGGTGGTCTATCATCTGTCCATCACGCTGCACATATTTTTGAACTCCATATCTGCAAAATTCTCTTTGAGACGAGGGAATTGCATCTTTTCATCTATGATAGCTTTGCTTAAGGTATGATCTATCATCTTTTCTTTATCCAAGATCTCTTTATCTTTGTAACCGGTGATCCGATCGACAATGTGAACCAGGTGACATCTCTTTTTCTTTCGAAGGACCAGATAATCTATTCTTCCAGTGCATCTTCTTCAACGCGAACCCGTGCTCTTAATATTGATCTTTCTAAGAGCGTTGAGCTCAGGAAGTGTTTCGAGCATTTGTTTGTTTCTCCCGCCTCTTGAACTTGATATTCTGGGAATATCCTGTTAATCCAGGGTGGTATATGTTGTTAATATGCTTGCCTATGCCATATCAATGGAAGGACATGGAAGATCATCTGTGTCTCTTTCTCTCAAGCTTCGTGAGCACTGCCTGTGTGCAAAGTCTCAAAGTGAGAATTCTGGCTTCTTGAAGTCACCTATCTCGACCACGTCCTTCTGCTAAATACATCACTTCAATTCTGGAATCAGCAAGTCCATTGTTAATTCCATCCTCCCTCTTCAACCAATCCGGAGTTGTTCCTTGTTGGCAAGTTATCATCGTCGTTCCGCTAAAGTTTTCCTCAAGACTGTTAAATCTCTCTCAATCATTTCAGGAAGAACATGGAGTTCTTTTCACCTCTATCTCGTTAAGTGATCTTCTGAAACCCTCTCGTTATATCATCTATGCTCAATCCACCGGAGGCCATGAAGATTTTTCAGATCTTTTGTAATCCTTATGTTCAAGTTGGTGCTATCTTTTCTGTAGCTGTTGAATCTTGCAGTTCTTCTCCGTAATCTTCCTTCATATCTTTCCGGTGGCTTGGTACTTCAGACATGATGACAACATCATCATCCTTATCTATCTATGAATCCGGTGAATCGTTTGCATCTATCCTTGTTTTCTAACGGAGTTCCATAAGCTCTTCTTATCAATACCTTCAGTCTGTTTCGGTAGTTGGGTTGCATGGTTTTCTTATTCATGTGCGGAGTAATGCTTTGAGTGCGGGATGGAGTAGCTACCATACCACTACTCTTATCATTCGCTCTTGTACATTGAATTGGTGAATTAATGCGATTCCACTCATTCCACGGAAGTTAGAAGTGGCCTTTATCCCTCGATACTTTTACTTCTGTCCTTGTTTTTCCGGAGTGCTCTCTCGAGGAAAGTAATCAATAATCTCTTGTGGTGATCTCGCCCTTTCTACACGGAGCAGAATCCTCAATTATCTGGTGGAAACAAACGCAAACTCTTTTCTATCCTCGTCTTTCTACCGGTGTTCAATATCCACAAACAAGATGAACGGGAACTATCTCTCTTTGTTTCATCAATTCGTTTTCTATGGTAAAGCCAATTATGGTTGAGGCCATCAGCCGCAAATCTATTGCGTAGCCTCAAGGCTAAAGAAAAACAATAAGTATCTCTGCAATAAACTCCAGATCCTCCATATTCTTTGCTTCTCGGGATTCCACCATGATCTAGCATCACATCCGTCTCTGGAAGTTATATCCGCGCACCTCAATTGCGTGATCCTTTGGTTCTTACCGGCGCAACAAGAATCTAATCCGACGATGTCTAACTAAATCTTTCTGTTCATATCAAGGGACTCTATTGTTTGAAGGCAATATTGTTTCCGTACTTCATTTCTCAATCCGAGAGCAGATACGATGCTATTGTCATAGTAGTTCAAAACCTCTCCAATCTAGCTCTTTTCTTCCAGCGACACAAAGATTCATCCTCGCTAGTATCGGTAAATCTTTAATCTTAACGGCGTGTCTTTCTTTATCCATGTTACATCATCTTGTCCTTTCTTTCACAAGTGGTTCTATTCTTTTATCATGTTTCTTCAGAAAATCGGAGCTATGTTCATCCTATCCTTCTTGTCTCACGACAATCCTTCAATTCTTCTACCCCTTTGTGTCTCAAGCAAAACGCAAGACTCGCAACAAGTCTAGCAAATTTTGCAAGGTGTAGCGGTCACACCATTCCGTTGTTCATCAACTTGGGAACGTGAGGGTCACCTTCGTTCGAACACCCGCCTCTCCTTCTGTTGTTTTCTTTTTTCCTAGGAATCTCGGGGCGAGATTCTTGTTTAGTGGGGGAGAGTTGTAGCATCCCAATTGTCTAACAATTGCAATGCTACTAGCCTAGTCTATATAGATGCTACTTCCTACATATAATTGTTGCATCATCATGATATCATGCTCATGTCATCATGCCACCTTGCATTTGAGCATCATATAAAACCCTTTCTTTTGGTTCTTATCTCATATGCATTATTAATTGTATTTGCCTCTTGATATTGTATTTGGTTCTTAATATATTGTTTAAATGCCCAAGTTGAGTTGGGGGCATATCTCTTACTAACTCCACCACCTTTCTTTCACCACCTTATAATTCCACCATTCCACCATATATGAGCCTTGCAACTTATTTGGTTTTACCTCTAGCTCATATGTGTTGGTGTGGATCCATTCTTTGCCCACATGCTCTCATCTTAGCATCATGTTGTTTTCACATTAGTGAAATATGAGAGCCACATGGCCACCTTTGCATGGCTTGTGAGTGGAACCCTTTTTCCTAGCTTCCATATGGATTATGCTCATGTTGGGATATTTTTGGGACTATTGAGCATCTAGTGGCACATACACACTAGCAAGTCCCATTTCTATTCAAACATAGTCATCTCCATCTACTCCACATGGGGCATCCTTTCAATCCTTTTTGCTTGGCTTTATTCCAATTTTTGGGAATGCAAAATAATAATGCCAGGTAATAACATCGTTTTCACAAGAGTCAATATGGCAATAAATATTTTTGCATGGGCCATGCAAGTGCCACCTTTTCTAGTATTTGGTTTTTATTCGAATCTTGAGTGGATCATCATCTCTCTCCCTCTCTCCCTCCTTTTTGGCTTGGTCTTAGTTGATCTTGCTTAAACCATTCTACCTCATCTCATCCCTCTCTTTTTCTTGACTTGATCTTGTTGGAGCTTGTCATGCTCTAGCTTGGTCTTGTCAAAAGAAAGCCACTCCATCTATCTCTCTCTCTAAACCCTACACCATCACCTACCCATCTAACCATACCCCCATCTAAGCTAAACCCTACCACCCTAATCATCATATCCCCCTCTCTCTCTCTTCTCCTTCTAAACCTAACCCTCCCTTAGTCTCCATGCCGAGCCCCACCTTGCAGGTCCCACCTGGCCACCTACCCCCTGCCCTAGCTACCCTCCATCCCAACCAAAACCCTAGCTACACCCGAGCCACCCATTCCTCTACCACACCCTAAACCCGAGCCTCTCTCCCTCTAGCTCTCTCTGCCTGCGGGCCAAATCAGCCGAGCCTCCCCTATGGCCCTACCGTCCCCACCTGGCAGCCCTCCTTCACCACCTTGCCCTGCCCCTGCCCTGCCGAGCACGTGAAGGAGGAGAGAAAAAGTGGCCGAGCCACCTTTTCCATCTACCCCCTCCCCACGACATCCTCCCTCTCCCTCTTATCCTTCCCCACACGGCTCTGCCTCGCCCTGCTACCCCAGATCTAACCCAGGGCCCTGCCCTCTCCCCTCTCTTCTCCATTGCCGCCAGCCACTCCATCGCCGGCCATCGTCGGCATCACCCTACCACCGCCGTAGCAGAAGGAGGGCGCGGTGACTGGACGTTGGGGAAGACCAAGCCGAGCACCAGCGTCGCCCCTGTACCCGGAGCCGAGCAGGAGGGGCACCAGAGTGCCGGTACCAGCGCGAGCCCGACGCCCAAACCCTAGCTCCGGTCCGTCTGCATCGACGCCGATCAACCGCTCCCCAAGCCGATCCATCTACACCAACGTCTCCTCGGTGAGCCCCTAAGCCCCCTGGGCATGTTTCGCCTCGCTGTCGTCGCCTGTGCTCGCCGGCCATATCGTCGAACAGCCTCGGTGCGTGGTGGCCGACGTCGTTCCTGCGTTGCTACGCCACGCAATGACTTAGCTAGGCCCCGTCCGCCCTCCCTAGCAACTACCTCACCTAGCCGCACTGGCTCGCACCCCCAGCGCGCACCAGCACGTCCCCAGGTCGAATCCCCACCCCACGCTGGCGCGCACCGATCTGTCCGCGGCGAGAGGAAGAGAAACAGTACCGCGGGCGCTGTTTTGCTAATACCCCCCTGCACCTTTTTTCTGCATCAACCCGCGCTCCTTTTGGCCCACCAGTCAGCCGCGCCAGCGTTTTGCAGAGAACCCCCTGCCCTCTAGTAGTCTCAACCCGCACTCCATCTTGACCCCATCTGTCAGTGCCTGCCCCTTCGCCCGCTGACACGTGGGCCTGCGAGGCCGTTGGTCCCACCTGTCTGCCTCCTGGGCTAGCTATCTGCGCAGTGAGAAAAGCCCCAGCGCGCTCCGAGTCGCCCAGTCAGCACGGGTCCCACCCGTCGGTGACTTGGGTTAGCTCTGCCTGAGTGCAAAAAGTCTCTGCTTATTTCTGTTTTTAATTCAAATCTTTTTCAAATTATTTCAAATTCAAATTTATTTCTGTTTTTAAATATCTTTTAAAATATAAATCCAATTTAAACAAATAATATATGTTTTGAGATCAGAAAAATATGAGGAATTCAAATATGGCCTCCAAAATATATTTTGAACACTTAAAATCTCAAGTTGATTTAAAATTACATTAAAATGCCCTTTTCTTAATGAATTAATAACTTTTGTTTTATAACCCCAAATTTAACAAATAATATGTCTAAAATGATTATCTCGACGAGACCTTTGTGTTTATGCATTCCATGGTTTGATTTGAAGCATGCATCATATAAATATATTGTGAACAGCAACTAATATGAGAATAAAATGGGGCCAAACCTAAATAAAATGGTTTATTCTTGTATGCCACACCTCACCCATGCCATGCTACTTTAATGCCATGCAAATTGTGCATCATTCATCATGGCATGATTGTTTGCTTGATGCATTTAATTCATATGCTTGTGCACTTTATTTATGTTGGCCATTGTTTGTTTGGTTCTTCTTCGAATAGACGCTGAGCAGGGGATATATCAAGAGAACCAGGAGCACTACCCAGATCCTTCTCTCGCTTCAACTGAGCTGCCAGGCAAGCACTACCACATGCTTGCATACATATAGTACCTATTGCCTCTATATTATTCTTGCATCATTGAGTCGCGATTGCTTTAAATTGAATCCCAAGTATTGCATAGCCTTTACTTTTAAAACCCACCGAAGCTTGTTCCTCCATCCCATGAGCCCTTACTACAGGAGTTGTTTGAGCCATGCGAGTCGTAGAACAGCATGTGTAGGGTATGTGAGTGTCTGATGGATAACGAGGTACCTAAACAACTTAACCTGAGTAGTAATGGGATAACTAATGAAAGTGGCATCGGTGAGCCATATTTGCTATTTGGTTTTTCAGGCTCACTTGTGTCCCGTAGGACCCCGAGTACTTGATTCCTGTTCCTTGAATATTCGCGCTATCCACATCCGGGAGGCTTATGAACCCCCCTGAGCCAGAGCTTGATTCATTCTTATTTCTTGAGGGCCACAAACTAGTTTGAGGTTTTATTTACTATCCTGTACTTATGCCATGCTTTACTGCTTTAATTAAATTGTGCGAGGTAATGCACACTGTACTGTTTAGGTCCGTGACCCGTTTTCGCTGTATCGACAAGCCCAGTCACACTTTCGGGTTCCCAGTCGTTTACAGCCGGCTCCACAAACCTTGAGGCCGTCTCGGAGTCAGCTAACTTCATTGCGGGTAGCTCAATGGGGTGGCCCCCTGAAATATTTCTGAATCCTGCAATTGCTTTGTCGTGACTGCCTCGTTGGGTTTTGATTTGGTTTTTCCGAGGCATATCGAGTGTGTGTTGCTATTTGTGCACCCCTGCAGGGTAAAACTTTCTGAAAGCCGTGTCCGCGGTTGTGGACGACTTGGAGCATAGTTTCTCGATCATAGACAAGCATAACTAAAGTACCGCTTTTAATTTGACTAGACTAGGTACCTGACTAGTAAATAGTGCAACACTCATGGAATGGATAATAAAACTGCCAACGGATGGGGGGGTGTTCGTCCACTTCCTCGTCGGTAAGCGAGGAGGAGGATGGATCTGTTAAGATTACCATTATAACTGTTGTTATTAATTCACGGACATCCGACTATATTTGGTTAGGCGGATGGTTAGCGAGTATCTATAGAATTGCTAGGGTTTATCTTTTGCTGCAATTGCGTCACCCCAGGTTGTGTCCCCTTTAGAGGCATAAAGACTTGCTGAGTACCCCTAGGGTCTCACACGATAAATTATTGGTTCAGATGAACAGGTACACTCGCAAGATGGATACTGGGGGAAGAGACAAACGATGTGGGCAACGATCATTCGGTGTAGAGATTCCGGGAACGGGGATCCGTGAGATCTGTGGGCGGGATCTGCTTATTTATGGGGCATCTTATGCCGATTTGCTTCTTATCCGTACTCGGATTTTGTCTTCCGCTTCCGCTTGATACTCTGATGTTTGATGTATGAGGAGATATCCTAAACTATTATATCTATCTAGGATATTTGGATCTTGTCGTATGGCGTTGCTATATTTCCTTTCTTTTTAGATGGAATGGCTCTGATGTACTATTGTATGGTGGCTTGCATACATACTCATTTGTGTATGTAGTTGATCCCTTCGCCTGCCGATTACGCCGCCCGTTCTTGTCCCGATGTTTGGAAATGGTTGGGACAGCCGAAAGGTCTACCTGTGAGTGGCATTTGGGCCCCACCGTACTATTTCAACCATTTCTGCTCATCCAGGCTTGTAACTAGGAGCGTAATTCACCGAGGTAGTTACAATCAATTAAAGCTAGCAAATATTTACTTTCATTTATAAATTATAAGACAAGATATATCAATTTATTTTAATAGAACAAAAGGACTTTATAAAGCCAAATATAACGCTTATTTTTTATAAATCCTAAAATTACTTGGAATCTTATAATTAGCATTATCTTATAATTAGCATTTTTCAAAAATAATAAAGTTATTTTCATACCAAAAATGATTTTTAATTGTTTTTAGAACTTTTCCTTATTTTTCTATGTTTTATTGAGAGATTTAATGGCTTTAATTTTTAGTTGAAATTTATTTCACTCAAATAGGAAAATTTATATTTCTCCTAGTTAGCTATTATTTTCGGAACATTTTGATATATGTTATGCATTTTTTAGGAATTTTATTCATTTTTCTAGAGCTTGAAATGTTCATAGGGACATTTTGGTAATTTCCATATTCTTTACTAAATTATTTATAAATTTCTATTTCTACTAAGACTGGCCCACGAGCCAACCTTGCCCACAGTCTGACTCAGACCACCATGGTCCAACTAGTTGGGTTGACCCAGGCCCTAGCCCAGCCCATCACTAACATACGCACACCACGCACTCGCATCGCTCCCCTAGTGTCCGCATCCGAGGCTGCCACCACCGTCGCCCGCTAACCCTGGCCGACTCCGTCCACCATGGCCTATGTCATATGTCCTAAATGATGTGCCCTGCCACTCTCTACCCCGCCAACCACTTTGATTTGCAATTCTCGTCTTCTGCTAGCCACCCTTTCTCCAACTAGCGCTAGGGTTCCGGTTATGCGGCTGCAATGGTGCTTTGACTCCACGCTCGTGGTTGTTGGGATCTCAAGAGCTCCCTCCTCGATGTCGGTGATCTGCTGGTTGCGGCTTGGCACATGTACATCACTGATGTGCCCCATGTGCCACCGTGTCGTGGCCTCAGCCGACATCTGCCTCTCCTCCATTGCCTACTTCCTCTCTGGCGAGGTCTAAGCTTCCCAAAGGTAGGTGCTCCACCCTCCTGTCCCTCTTCTACTACTGCTCCTTCCTCTACAACAAAACCTAATCTCATTAGGATACTTGATGTTGCTCACTGGTGAATAAATCTTGGTCTAATTTAGTTGTTCAATTAGATGATTTAGCAAATCTCTTTACACTATTGTATACATGATTTCTTGTGGTGTTGATTAAGAATTTGGTTTACCCAAATTTTGGGTGGTGCCCATTTTATTCCTATGTTAGTGATATGAAGTGTGTGTGTGCTGCAGAACAAAACTGAATTTAGATTGTTCCATTTAAACATGATTACTTGCCAAGTATCTCATTGAACCAGCTAAGCTTTTGGTTGAGCTAAGTGTGATACCTAGTTATTTTTTGGTTTTGTTCTTATGGTAGTGATAATCATATACTAGGAGATGGTTATGTTCTAAGTAAGTACCTGGTCTGGTCCATGTAAATGCTATAGCTAAGTATCCAATACTGTTGAAATGGTTGCATGAACACTTGCAATTTTAGTGCTTATAAACCTGTGGCATTTTTTATGTCATAAATAGAGGACTAGATGATTAACTATATTCCTGGTAATTGGCCTTAGCTATAATGTGAGCTAAGTGATGCTCTCCTTTGAATATATTCATCACCCAAGCACTTGTGAAGTGTGGCTTGAGTTAGTCAAGTTTTGGTTTAATAGATATATATATTATGTTTAAACAGGTGCCTCAATTTGGATGATTATATAAATAAGTTGATCTGTACACTCTAGATTCAGTGTTGAGTTCACTGATCCTGTGACCTAAGGTAACTTGATCATGATATGAACTTGATTGTAAATATTAACAAGTATAAATTACTAAGAATGGTTCCTAGGTGCATCTTACTAGGAAGATGATTTGATATCTTTTCTTGATTGTTGGTACATGATACAACAGTGTTTTAGTTGGACTATTATTATTGCTAGTGAAGAATAGTGGCTCCTACTATTTGGTTTGTCACTGTGGTGCCTCCATTTTGGAGTGTGCATAATGTATAGCAGATGGCATGATCTGTTACTATCTTTGCTCCTAGGGATCAAATTTGGCTAGTCAAGGATTTAAAAACGCTGAGGCTTGTATGCTTGGCTTGTTGCTCATTTAATGTGCTATAGCTTTGCTGGATAAGTGTGGGGTCCCCCGGATTTAATCATCCGAGAAATCCTTGTTATGTAAATATCCACGTTCCCATGATCAGTGAGCCGTGGAGCATAACCGACAAGTATCATTACAGCATCCGAAACATAATGAAAACTAGACCTACATAGTTGCCATTATGGCTACATAACCTTCAGCAGCGGAGCTTCATCACACGCAGGGCCCAATCATGCCTCAACCTACAGGCGACTGACTGGGAGGACGGCCTAGCTCGCGTAGTCTTCAACTTCACCTTCTTCTTGATATCTGACCAAGTTAATACCCAGGGACAAGGCCAGTGAGTACTTTGAATGTACTCGCAAACCACCTTAAGATAACAAGAGGATATGCATTATGGCTATGATAGTAGGAGGGCTCCAAGAGAGGTTCTTTTCTCAGTTAGTTTCTCTTGTAGATATAGCATCTACATATCTTTGTTGAAAACCCTTGTAAACATTTTGGAAACCTTTTTAAAAGTTTTGTAAACACTAGGATTGGGGTACCCATTTGTTCTCGTCTTCAGGTCGTCCCATGACCAAACTCCTTTCTCCTCCTTCCGACCATCCCATGGTCAAAACCTTTCTCCTTTACGACCATCCCATGGTCAAAACATTTCCAAGGCCATTTCATTTCCGAAATCCTTATTGAAATCAAAACTAGCACCGCTCTACAGCAACCTTCCCAACCGTCCATGACCACGGACACGACTATTCGAATAGATTTACACTCTGCAGAGGTTGCACACTTTACCCACACCATTCGGGTACACTACCCTGATCTACATCGATCGTTGCCGTGGTGGTATCACGGCAGATGCCATGGATAGGCTAAAGGTGGGGACACGATGCACTAGAGGAATCCAGGGAGGGATAGTGTGGTGATTCCACACACAGATGTGTTGTATTCAATATCTTTCCAAGAGTTACAAGTGCTCCTTGAACTGTATTGGGGAGAGGAGAAAGAAGGAACTCTCTTACTCTCTCCACTAGCTAGCCCTCAGGAACATACTAGAGAATAACCAAGTCAAGCTCAACCAACTAGCAATCAACCCCCTCTACAGAGGCCCTCGCCCTCCTTATATAGGGGTGGCTAGGTCTCTAAATAGGGCATACGTGGAGGCATATTCCAGGGAATATGCCTCTTCCCAAAATAGCAAACCGACCGGGTCACTTTTCTCCTTCGTAAGCCATGCAGAAGCTACGTGAGCCTCTGCGGTGCTAGCGTCATCCGACACAGGCAACATCACCCTTGCCGGCCACGCCTCGGTGGTCCTGGCCTCTGTTCGCTTTGCTCATGCTCTGTGTACCGTGGTCACCTTTTGACCAGCGAGATACCTTCCTTCTCTTGCAAGCTTGATATAACCCGGATCGTGCCTGGTTGATTCGGCCACACCGGTACCTGCATACAAGTTACATAAATCCTGCCGGCATACGACATAAGTCGGCTGGGACTCAGTTAGGCGGACATCCTCAGGTCCGGGTTACTCCGTGATTCAGCTTGCCTTGAGGTGACTCGGCCAGCACTTGCTTTGACCTTGCCGTACCTCGGCTAACTCGGCATGTATACCCCGGCGTGACCCTACCCGGGGTCGAGTAACCGATCAAGACTCTCCGGATGCCCACTCCAATATAAGTGCCTACCCTATGAGTGTTACTCCCCTCAAAACCGGGACGTCGGGTACCGAGGACCAACCGGAGCGCATTTTACACTTCACAGAGTGGGCGCTTTTAATGAGGGGCTCATAGTAACGCCTGGCTGCCAGCAGACAGTTCGTTCCTTCTCCAGGTCGATGTCCCACATGGACCTTTAAGGGAGAAGGCCCAGCCTCCGGGGATCGTGATCCCCTGTAGTAGTTGCAAGGCATCTTATACCAGAATAGACAAACATCAAATCCAGCTCTATCCCATTCCAGAGTAATGTGGTTGCACAGGGTTAATTGTTCTAGCAAAACTGCAAAGAACCGGGTGCGTTTTTGTAAACCTTTTTCCTCCATCTCTCCTTCAGCATTTTGTGAAACAAAACCTTTTTCTTTCTCAACATCTCTTGGGAGGTCCCACCTCACCAAGATTTTATCATAAAACATTTGGTAAAACTTTTTCCGGGGTCTTCCCATCCTCTAGCTTTTCTTTGGCTAAAACAGGGTCTCCAAAAAGGGGTCTGGTGTATTACACCATCTACCATACTAGGGGCAAGAGGTATCATCAAGGGGGTTGTACTTACTAGTACCAAAGTGTAATAGTTCGGAGGAGCCAAACCACTACCATATATACATCAATATATAGTAAACAAAGCAGTTTTGATAATCAGTAGATAAAACATGCATAAGTAAAATAGTAGGACAAGGCTTATGAGCAAGAAGGTTACTTGCCTGATGATCAGCAATATGGCAATATGTCCCTGGACTTCTTCTTAGAATACCCAAATAATATCAATAATAAGAACCATCTTCTGATCTCCGATTTCACCGCAACTATCGTCGTCAAGATAGCACATGCAAGCAAACCAAACCACAATCAACACAAGGCATACAAGCATCATTACAATACAGCAAACAAACATACCACACATTAGTCCAATCAGTAGGTTTTGATAGATTGAGTGGGTTGTAATTGGAATTACTTTAATTGCCCTTGTGGTCTTTATTTTAGGACGTATTTGTCCAAATACCACCTATTAAGGGGATTTAGAACTAGGCTTGGGTCTGTATGATATAAATATGCAAGGATGATTCCATTAGGTAGGTATTGACAAAGTAAGGCCAACAAAGTGGTTTCACTATTTTATCACTTTTCTTTAATTTCTTATGAATATTCTAGTGATAAAAGCTCTAGTTTTAGGAAATAATTCACCAGAAAAGTTCTGGAGCTCCAAAAATTATTTCCTTGGATCATTTCGTAGGGTTTGATGTACTGAGTAGCTTAGAGTTGGAATCACTCCAAAATAGTTACCAGAATGCCTTCGGGAAATTCCCAAAGGAAGTTCTAGAAGGTGTTTGTCTTTTTCACCAGATTTAATCTACAGTATCTTTTGATTTGATTAAAAAGACACATGGTGGGCATTTAGAGTACCTTTCTGAAGAATTTGGAATCAACCTTTTTGGAGTTGTGGAACTACTGTAGTCCATTTATTGGTGAATCAGATGTGCACGGAATATTTTAATTCACCAAAATTCAATTAAGGCTCAAATAATTATGACCTCCTGGGATTTTAAGAATATGGATATGTATGTGTACTGGGAATTGGAAATAGGTCAAAACAGAATATGGTTTGACCTAGAGAATTTTCTAAGGGTGTGTTAGGGCTGTTTTTGCCATTTTCACTACAGTTAAACTATTGTTCAACTTGGCATGAGACAAAGCACATGAGATAGGTACCTGGGATACCTACGAAAGGCAATTTGTTTTACTCCAATTGGAGATGTAAAACTCACAGAAAGATTTTATTAGTGCAAATGGATACCTCTGGGTAAAGGGTTTATTAGGATTATTCTTGTGCCTATTCGGAGCAACCAATGATGCTGCATGTTTAAGAAAACATTCGCGGACATCAGGAATTTTAGATCTGGGCATTTGGTGGGGGTTTTCATTTTCAAAGACATCTAAACCAAACTGCTAACTTATAGATCTAGAGGAGAGTTCATAAAAGAAAAGGGCCTAGGGGTGTATTGGGCCGGATCTGGGCGTAGCTGTCACCGGACCGGCCATCGCTGCACTGGGCCAGCCCAACAGCGCACCTCTGGTGCGCGGGGGTGGTGGTTTTGAAACAGCCAGGGCGGGCTCACCTGTCACTGACCCGCGGCGACGAAGCGGTAGGAGTTGATCTGGGCCGCCAGATCAAGTGCGATCCGACGGCGCCCGCTCGTCGCCTACCTCTGTTCAAACGTGGCAGAGGGAAACCCTAGCTAGGCTCTGCAGCATGCGGGGAGCTCACCTGGGGCCGTCTCCGGCGATGTGGGGAATGCAGTGCGATGCAGAGCGACGTGACAGACCAGGAGAGGGGCGGCACGGTGGGTTTCCGTGTCAGGATCTGGCTCACGCGAGGACACCCGAGAGCAACCTCGTCGGAGCTCGATGGAGCCACCAGTGGAGCTGTTCCTGGGAAAGAAAAAGGAGGGGATTAGATGCAGGGGATTAAGGGGAGTCCAGTAGTGTGACATGTAGAGGAGGGGGAGCACGGGAGAGGGAGCTTAGCTCGAGGAGAGGGAGGAGGCCGAGAGCTTGCTCTCTGCTTCACAATGGCAAGGCATCGAAGGGGAGAGGCTAGGGAGCTCGGGGATAAGAGAGGGGAGCAAATGAGGGGTAGGGGAGGCACTGGGTGGCCTCTGGCCTATTTAAACCGGGAAAAGAGATGGGGATATGCAATGTCAATTTTGGACATGGGAGGGAGGTGCTGGCCAGGGGTTGGTTGATCTGGGCGGTGGAGGGCGGTGGTGAGAGGGTGGTGGGGTCCTGTGTCGGGGAATGTTCGTTTGCGGTACCAAACTTGGTGGGTGAGCGCACCACGGTACCCGAGTTGCCATCAATCGCGTGGAGGGGCCATAGTAGATTCGCCAATTGTCCAGAAGGGCCAAATGGGGGTGAATACAAATCTAACGGCCAAACGGTCGTTTAAACCAGACGAAAAACGGTTGAACTCAAATACCGCCGTTAGGTTAACTCTTCTTGGCCTGCCATGTCAGTATTCCCTGTTATCTTTTGCGGTCGTGGACTAGCTTACCCCTGCGTGGACCAGATCCCTGAGTGGACGAGATCTATTTCTTTGCTCTGCTCTGGTCTTCTCCCCTACTCCCCTCCCCATAACGTTTGCTCAGCTCCGGCTGCTCGTCTCAGATCGGAGCTTGCACTTGCTCTAATTTTCGTCTCTGCCATGTCCGGTCAACCTCCCACGCCTCTAATCGAAGCTCGCAGCCGTCGCCGTTGCATCGTCCGCCGTATCGGAGCTTCGCGTCCCCGGACTAATATCTCGCCTCTGGCTAGTCCTTCTCGCACGGCAGAGCGCGTCCCGTCGGGCGATCCAGGCCGGCAACCGGCCTCGGTAAGTTGCGTGCTACCGCGCACCCCAGGCATGGTAGCCCTGGCACAGCAGTTCGACGACCACGCTCTCATGGCCACCATGATGGGCGTCCGCCCCGACGTGTCGCCGGCAGAGTTGCTGTCGGCTTTCAGGTCTCGTTTTGGGATCAGACGAAATGAGGTCAACATTGAGGTATGCGTGCCGCCATTCGATTTTTTCGTCCGGTTTGAGCACAACTCAGACACCGAGCGCATTTTGCATTCTTCCCGTTCTTTCGAGTGCTGCGGGGAGAAAATGAGCTTCATGCGTTGGCATCGCGCCTGTGGGTGGGACGATCGCTTGGGGCAGCTTCGTTTCTTCTCCATACTCGGCTTTGACGGCCTCCCATTGGATGCTTGGGAGCTGGAGGCCCTCAAGCAGGTCGTCAATAGCCTTGGCGGCGAGCTGGTGGAAATCGTGCCACCGAGCGACAGATGGGTCATCGAAGTAAAGGCGTGGCTGAAAGATCCTGACGCCGTTCCTAAGATGTATGAGGTGCAGATTCCAAGCAGGGCAGGGCCACAGCTTTGCTGGAAGCACCCGGTCATCATCCACCTGGAGGAGGTTCTGGACTCGGTACATGGCATTCAGGGCCCCGAAGAGGCTGCCAGAAAGTGCCCTCGTCGCCTGCAGTGTTGGCCTGGAAGGATCGATGGCACAGGACCGCCACCATTTCGCGACGGGGCACACAGTTTCGGTGGGGGGACCGGGCTTGGACGAGCTGGTGGTTCTGATTTCCCTCGAGTGAAGACAGAGCTCTAGTGAATTGCCGTGGTGTGTGTGGCTAATGAATTTGTAGTATGGAGAGCGTAGCAGGAAGTTAGCATCGACTAAAAATGTGTAATAATTTGAATCGATGTAGTACGTGTGTGTAATAGTTTGAAGTAGTATGTGTGTGTAATAGTTTGAATCGATGTAGTATGTGTGGGTAATGAATTTGATGTAGTTTGTGTGCGTGTAATAGTTTGAATCGATGTAGTTGAACACTGTGCTTTATAATTTCTATGAATAACCAAGGACAACCTCATGAAAAGAGGGTGGTCTGGCAATGAGCAATGTCAATTTTGTGGATGCCAGGAAAATGTAGTCCATCTCCTCTTCAAGTACTCCTTCCGTTTCAAAATATAAGATGTTTTAGCTTTGTGAATGGAGCGTATCTAGACATCTTTTAGTGATGGTGCTTTCTAAACCTAGATGAACCTACATACTAAAAGGGGACTAGATACACTTCATTCACAAAGCTAAAACATCTTATATTTTGAAACGGAGGGCGTACAAGGTAGCTATATTTGTAACACGTTGAACTGCAGGACCATTTTGCAGGCAACACAAGATAAAGGAAAAAATGGTTTACAGCACAAACAACAGACGCAAAATCTGTAGTCTGGGATAAAAAGATGCCAGTTAACTGGATTGAACCACGACTAGTAATTGAAGGAAATGGGTACTTGATAGTATTTTCTTACAACAGTAGTACTTCCATACAAAAGGGTCTTATACCTGCACAAAAGTGGGCTAAACTTCCTACTAGTTTATAGAACAATTCGTCAGCATTTCATCTACAAAAGCCATTCTTCAGTCTGAACTTAACTATTCTACACTGAAGAAACTACAGATCTCCACCAGAAAAGTTGGCTGGCCAATTGCCTTGAGAGGACATAAGTTCTTTGATTATTTAACCCAAACTGATCTATTGCCGTTCCGCCAAACTACAAGAAATCTGCATCGTTCATGCACGAGCGATTTGCATGCGCCAGTCCCGGTTCAGTTGGACCATCTGCGCCGCCGCAACGATTTCTTCGAAACTGAAATTTGGCATCTCCTTCTCGGGATCGTAGGTCCGTGTGAACTCGAACCTGAATTCCGGGGCTGAGCTAATGCCTGCCGCCGGCTCCGGCTGTCGAACAATCCAGCATGCTGAGTGTAGACGCTTGGTCGCCGCCACGGTACGGCCTTCGACGGTGCGTAGGATGGAGCGTCTTTGCCGCAGACGGCGTGCTCCCAGCCTACCCCACTGAGGTAAGTTAGTCTGCGCCGAAGCGTGGACGCGAGAGTTCCTAGATGTTGGCGCTGCCCTGTTCGAGGGTGTGTACCCTCGGCGGCGGCATGCTCTCATGAACGATTTGATACGTACCTTGTTCCCATTGCCTAGAGCATGCCGTAATGCTGCCGCGCGATTTCTCCACATCGCTCTCTTGGCCCTGCTTGCCGCATCTGGCACCGACGACGGCGCAGTCATCACCGCGGCCAATTCGGCACATTTAGGAAAATCATCCGCCTGGCAGGGCAATGGGAGACCGGCCTTGAAGTAGAGCTTCATGGCCTGCCTTAGAGGGGCTAAATACCCCAGTTTCGGCGGCTGTCGCGGCAGCAGCGGCGGCTTAGGCAGGGCCATGTACCCTAGTTGGTGCGGCGCGGAGGAGCTGTGCAAGGTGAACTGTGGTTAGTCTTAGAAGGGGAGTGAAAGACTGACAGTAGGTTTGGACTACGGGCACACGTGAAAATAACCATTTCCCATTTCCTTAGAGGGTAATAATTCGACACTCGTTGCATTAACAGCTCAATCTTTATTTCCCTTCTCAGCATAAGAGTGCGAACATATTAAAAAGATCGGTCGTGGCTATCCACCTCATCGGGAAATGTACCAGGACAGGTAGGAGACGGGACCGGGTTTCATTTTAGAAATATTGACGACTGTGCCCTTATGTTTATACGATATTATTTATATGCCACCATGTACCATCGAGTGTAGCAACACCATCAGAAACAGGGGATAACGACGTGGCGTGTTTTATTTTTTTAAAGGGTATCAAAAACAGGGGATGCCGACGTGGTATGTTTTCTGACTAGCGGGCCTGCCCCCTCCACCTTCGACGGCGCGCATCCCAGGTTCGAGGGGTGGTGCCGCCCACCAACACATTATTGTGCAATTTTCCATGTGGGACCTGAATTCCGGCGCTGAGCTGATGCCCGTGTCGAACACAGAGAATGTTGAAAGAAGCTACTCAAAATAAATACTTTGAATTTTGCGTGCAAGTTTTGATCAAACAGACTGACATGTGGGACCTGCTAAAAATTCCGTGAAGTGCTCCCCGTGCATAGTGCACTAACAGGTGGCATGTTTTCTGACAGGCGGGCCCGCCTCCTCCACCTACGACGGTGCGCGTCCCAGGTTTAAGGGCTGGTGCCGCCCACCAACACATTATTGTGCAATTTTCCATGCTTTGTCACAACCAGCTCCGCTCCTCTCGTCTGCTCCTGCCGCCGCCACTCCGCTCAGTCGTGCACCGCTCTCGTCGTCCCCTTGGGTCGTCGTCCTCTCGCCCTCCCCTCCCTGCCATCCCCTCACGTCCCCTCCCCTCCCCTCCCTGTCCTGTCTCCTTGCCGCCGCCTAGGCGCGTCTCGAAACAAAAACCGAGAGTCGGCCGTTAGGTTAGGGGCCCAACGACGCCGGTGATCTGGATCCCGCTCGGAGATGGATCCTACAAGGCTTGAGAGCACAGATATGGGTCCTGCGCGGCTGCAGAGCACGGAATCTCCTTCAAGTCTAGAGAGCACAGAGGACAACGAAACGGGAGGAGAAGTAGCGGGGTGCAGAGCTTTGGAGGTATGGAGCCCAGAGAAGGTGTCATGCGTCCACATTGAAAGGTAAGAACTGTGATTCCTTATCTGCATACCCCAATTAGCGTTTATAGTCCCGTGGTGATGCCAAGGATATGGGTTGGTAACCGCAGGACGTCTGTACAGCTTGTCCTTGAGCATGATGCTTTGTCAAGCGAGCATGAAGGCACTGAAACGTGTGGCGGTGCGGATGATGATGAGAAAGCATATCCAGACATGGCTGCTGACCCTGATAGGATGGAGAGTATGGAATATTTGGTTGATTCGAACTTTGAGCCTGACTATGGGACTGATGAGGAAGAGGAATGTGAAGATGTGGAAATGGGATGTAGATACGACGACGAAGACGTGGACATGCCAGTGATACACTTTGATAGGGACAATCCTACAATTGATGAGGGGACTGCCTTTGATAATGTGGAGGACTGCAGATATGCAGTTGCAACCTATGCAATCAGAGTTGGGTTTGAATTTATCATTGAAAAGAGCAACCAAAAGAGATTTAGGGTGCACTGTAGGGAAAGTAATGTGTGTAAATGGATATTACATGCATCTCCAATGCGGGGTGGACACCCATTTCAGGTTGCAATAGCTACATTTAGTTTCAGTCTTTCTCATATTTATTCTGCTGATAACTAGCTCTGAATTATTTGGATTCTTATCGAATGCAAATCAAAGTAAACACGAAGGAACACAACTGCCCTAATACTTCTTTAAGTGGTAAAATTAGACCAGCGACTACCAAGTGGATTGCTGCTACTGTACTTGACTGGGTGAGGCAGGATCATAACATTGGACCAGCTGAACTCAGAGCAAAGATTAGCAAACAGTTTAACGTTCTGATTCCTTATCACAGAGTCTTTGATGGGAAGGAGATGGCTCTAGACTTCATTCAAGGCAAGTGGAATGACAGTTTTCATATGTTGTATAGTTTCAAAGCTCAGGTAGAGAAAACATCACCTGGTAGTGTTGTTAACATCGATTACGAGGTTGTGAAAGGGAGAGAAAAGGTCTCGAGGGGGGTCAGGTATAAGTTCAGGGGACATGTTGCTTCTGCTTGTGCTTTGGACGCGCATAATTGGCTTCTACCCATAGCTTATGCTGTTCTTGAGGGTGAATCAAATGAAAGCTGGACATGGTTCATGCAGAGACTACGGGAAGTAATTGGTCACCCTGAAGGCTTGGTGATACACACCGGTGCATCCGAGGGTCTTGAGAATGTTGTTGATGCTGTGTTTCCTGGGGTTGAGCATAGGGAATGCATGCGGCACCTCGCTACTAACTTCACGAAGAAGTTCGAAGAAAAGATCTTTGAAGAGGACTTGTGGCGATCAGCATACACATACATCCCAAGCACGCATGCTACTTACTTGCAGAACATGTATGTAGTTCCAAAGGTGAAAAAATACCTTGAGGAAAATCACACCAAGCTATGGGCCAGAAGCAAGTTTGGTGAGTTAAGCAAGGTGGATTTTGTATGCAATAATTTGGCAGAGAATTTCAATGATAACATTTCGGGCATGAAGACACTTGGAATTGTTATTTTGTTGGATGCAATAAGACAGTGCATAATGGTGAAGATAGATTTAAGGCAAAGAATTTGTGCAAGAAAATTTTTAGGCCATAAAATAGTTCCAAAGGTGGTTATGTTACTGAATGCAAGAACCAGGGCAATGAGAACGATAAAGATGAGGGTGGTCAGAAGTTCCAGAACATTGGCTGAGGTTTATGCAGAATACAAGCGTGGAAGTGAACGGAGGTACACTGTAGACATTGGAAACAAGACTTGTTCATGCAGGTAGTGGCAGATTACTGGTCTGCCATGTCACCATGCAATTTACTTCATCCTAAAGCTTAGAGGTAACAGAGCTGAAATAGAGAACTATGTCGACAACTATTTCTCTGTTGTCAAGTTTGCTGCAACTTATGCAGAAAACGTACCACCTATGGCCGATGAAAATGATTGGGAGATTGTTGATCCAGGGTTCAAACTTCAACCACCAGTTCTTAGGAGGACACCTGGGAGGCCTAGAAAGCTAAGGATCGTAGCCTCCACCGATAAAGGTCCAAGGCTTGGTGCTAGGAAAAGGAAATGCGGACGTTGTGGCGGATTCGGCCATATCAAGAGGTTGTGCAAAAACCCAGTTACACATGTTGTCGTCCCTGTTCACACCCCGGTGGCAGAAAATGAGGCTTCTCAGCCAGAACTAGCGGAAGAGCAGCGTGAAGACGATGATGAGCACTCGGAGGAAAACGTACATAAGCAGCCAATTTATGAAGAAGTGGAGGTACAGGCGAGAAAAGGGTGTGAAAAGAAACAAAAGGGTCAGTGGAACAGGGAGGAAAGGGCAAATAATGGAGGTGTATTAGAATATGAAGAAGTCGTAGGGGTGATTGAGGATGTTCTTGAGGATCTTTTGGCTAACTGCAGGAGAAATAATAAATCCCTGCCAATTTCATCTTTGTACGATTCTCCGGATGAAAGGTAAGCTTAAAAATTGTTTTATTTGCCATTTTATCATTTTTTATCCTCATCAACTGATGCTTAATGCAGCGTGGGCTAGCAGACTAATAAGAGGAGCAGAAAGATGCGGGCACAGTAACGTCCTATGTTGAATTGTATCACTGAAACTAAACTAGCTGTGTCGTCTTTATTTATATCTGGCGCGTGCAACGTGTCTGTGATGGGGTCATGTGGACCAGATTACATTTTTTAAAATATTATTACATTAATTTTTTACCTGTGTTTGGACGCGGCTACTAGTTCCCATCTACCTTGCATTCCCATCTCCTCTGGCGCACTCCAGAATTATGGTTGTGCCATCAAGTAGCAGAGTCAGCGTATTGTCCCATCAGGTGTGAACGCAATGACTTTGTTTGTTCAGAATGACTTTGTTTGTTCAGAATTTGACAACTTTTGATTAGTTTGAAAGACAGAGAAACCTAAAACTTGTATCTAGACATATTTTGGGTATAGACACATTTATTAAATATCTAAAAAAACTAAGTCAGTTATATCTAGACAGGAGTAGTACACTATTACAACACGCTCGATCCCTTCTCCTCAGGCGCACTCCAACTTACTGTTGTGCCATCAAGTGCTGGGAGCAGAGTCAGCGTATTGTCCCATCAGATATGCCAGGGAACGCGCGAACTTTATTTTCAGGATCAGACGAGTTTCGATCGACTAGTTTCAAAGACAAAGACAACTAAAACATGGCCAACATATATAGATTATGACGATAATCTACCATGACTCAGGTGACCCAGATCCAAAGAGCGCATTAAGATACCGTACATAGATTTAATTTATGCTTAAGTGGCCCTAATCGACTATGACGCTCCCGCAGTCTCCATCATTGACGATGTTGTCCGCGTCGCCGCCAGCCTCCTCCATGTCGGAATCGATGCCGACGTTTCCGGCAATGTTCCTCCTCCTCATGGATTCTTCACGGCATGCTGCATCGATAACGGTGGAGGGCGTATGCCCAGGCACTTCCCAGAAGCGCTGCCTCCCTTCGGGGTTGCGCAGATCCGGGTGGATCTCCCGCCGGTGGGTTCCGCACAGCTCAATCAACACAGCCCGCTCCTTCTTGAACAGCTTTCGCCAGTACGCGCTCGTACGCGAGTACCGCGCCATTGCCCTCTTCTGGTTTGACAGCTGGTGGCGGTGCTCCTAGATCTGCCTCACTAACGCGTTGTCGCACAAGAGCGGCACGACAGGAACCCCGGCGTAGCTAAGCTCGAAGCCGTCCGGAAGCCTCGCTAACGGTGGCGCGAGTATGCCGTAGTGGGCGATCATCTGAGCCTCGTGCAAGCTGAGTTTGGGCCTCTCCCTCTCCATGGCGATGAAGGAACACGATCTGATTTTCGGCCCCGAGGTTAAGGGGATAAAGGCAAGGACGTAGGACCAGCGTAGTTGCCACGGCCAATCAGTTCGCAGAACAGACTTCTCGCAGATCGCCCTCGTGAAGGACATCACTATCGTCGACACACCCCGATCCAATGGCGCCTAACAATCGGGGATCGGGTCTTCTAGAAGCCCAGAGCGGTTGCTGGTTAGTTCTGCATCCCGATTGTTTGTGGCCAACGGTGGTAGTTGAAAATAATACACATTTCAATGACACTGGTGGATCCATGTGTGGTCTCTAAAGAGAACACACATCGAATGACTCTTGTTGTTGTCAGTAAAAACAACACACATGCAATCACACTGGTGGATCCATAAGTGGTATGTGAAAAGAACACGCATGCAGTGACTCTAGTTGTTGTTAGTGAAAAGAACACACATGCAATGACACTGGTGGATCCATGTGTGATCTCTAAAGAGAACACACATTTCAATGACACTGGTGGATCCATAGGTGGTATGTGAAAAGAACACAAATGCAAAATGACTCTGGTTGTTGTTACCAAAAAGAACACACATGCAATGACTCTGGTGGATCCATGTGAAAAGAACACACATGCAATGACACTGGTGGATCCATAGGTGGTATGTGAAAAGAACACACATTTCAATGACTCTGGTTGTTATTACGAAAAAGAACACACATGCAATGACACTGGTGGATCCATGGGTGGATTGTGAAAAGAACACACATGCAATGACATTGGGGGATCTATAGGTGGTATGTGAAAAGAACATGCATGCAAAATGACTCTGGTTGTTGTTACTAAAAAGAACACACATGCAATGACACTGGTGGATCCATGTGTGGTCTTTGTAGAGAACACACATTTCAATGACACTGTGGATTAATATGTGGTATGTGAAAAGAACACACATGCGATGACTCTGGTTGTTGTTAGTGAAAAGAACACACATGAAATGACATTGGTGGATCCATAAGTGGTATGTGAAAAGAACACACATTTCAATGACTCTGGCTGTTGTTACTAAAAAGAACACACATGCAATGACACTGGTGGATCCATGTGTGGATTGTGAAGAGAACACACATGCAATGACTGCAGTTGTTGTTAGTGAAAAGAACATACATGCAATGACACCGGTGGATCCATGTGTGGTCTCTGTAGAGAACACACATTTCAATGACACTGATGGATCCATAGGTGGTATGTGAAAAGAACACACATGCAAAATGACTCTAGTTGTTGTTAGTGAAAAGAACACACATGCAATGACACTGGTGGATCCATAGGTGGATTATGAAATGAACACACATACAATGACACTGGTGGATCCATAGGTGGTATGTGAGAAGAACACACATGCAAAATAACTCTGTTGTTGTTACTAAAAAGAACACACATGCAATGACACTAGTGGATCCATGGGTGGATTGTGAAAAGAACACACATGCAATGACACTGGTGGATCCATAGGTGGTATGTGAAAAGAACACACATGCAAAATGACTCGTGTTGTTGTTACTAAAAAGAACACACATGCAATGACACCGGTGGATCCATAGGTGGATTATGAAATGAACACACATGTAATGACACTGGTGGATCCATAGGTGGTATGTGAGAAGAACACACATTTCAATGACACTGGTTGTTTTTACTAAAAAGAACACACATGCAATGACACTGGTGGATCCATAGGTGGTATGTGAAGAGATCACACATGCAAAATGACTCTGGTGGATCCATAGGTGGTATGTGAAAAGAACACACATGCAAAATGAATCTGGTTGTTGTTACTAAAAAGAACACACATGCAATGACACTGGTGGATCCATGGGTGGATTGTGAAAAGAGCACACATGCAATGACACTGGTGATCCATATGTGGTATGTGAAAAGAACACACATGTAATGACTCTGGTTGTTGTTAGTGAAAAGAACACACATGTCATGACACTGGTGGATCCATGTGTGGTCTCTGAAGAGAGCACACATTTCAATGACTCTTGTTGTTGTTAGTAAAAAGAAAACACATGCAATGACACTGGTGGATCCATGTGTGGTCTCTGAAGAGAGCACACTGGTTGTTGTTACTAAAAAGAACACACATGCAATGACACTGGTGGATCCATGTGTGGATTGTGAACAGAACACACATGCAAAATGACTCTGGTTGTTACTAAAAAGAACACACATGCAATGACACTGGTGGATCCATAGGTGGTATGTGAAAAGACAACACATGCAAAATGACTCTGGTTGTTGTTATTAAAAAGAACACACATGCAATGACACTGGTGGATCCATGTGTGGATTGTGAAAAGAACACACATGCAAAATGACTGGTTGTTGTTACTAAAAAGAACACACATGCAATGACGCTGGTGGATCCATGTGTGGATTGTGAAAAGAACACACCTGCAAAATGACTGGTTGTTGTTACTAAAAAGAACACACATGCAATGACACCGGTGGATCCATGTGTGGTCTCTGTAGAGAACACACATTTCAATGACACTGGTGGATCCATATGTGGTATGTGAAAAGAACACACATGCAAAATGACTCTGGTTGTTGTTACTAAAAAGAACACACATGCAATAACACTGGTGGATCTATGGGTGCATTGTTAAAAGAACACACATGCAATGACACTGGGGGATCTATAGGTGGTATGTGAAAAGAACACACATGCAAAATGACTCTGGTTGTTGTTACTAAAAAGAACACACATGCAATGACATTGGTGGATCCATGGGTGGATTGTGAAAAGAACACACATGCAATGACACTGGTGGATCCATAGGTGGTATGTGAAAAGAACACAGATGCAAAATGACTCTATTTGTTGTTACTAAAAAGAACACACATGCAATGACACTGGTGTATCCATGTGTGGTCTTTGTAGAGAACACACATTTCAATGACACTGTGGATTAATATGTGGTATGTGAAAAGAACACACATGCAATGACTCTGGTTGTTGTCAGTGAAAAGAACACACATGCCATGACACTAGTGGATCCATAGGTGGTATGTGAAAAGAACACACATTTCAATGACTCCGGTTGTTTTTACTAAAAAGAACACACATGCAATGGCACTGGTGGATCCATGTGTGGATTGTGAAGAGAACACACATGCAATGACTCCAGTTGTTGTTAATGAAAAGAACATACATGCAATGACACCGGTGGATCCATGTGTGGTCTCTGTAGAGGACACACATTTTAATGACACTGGTGGACCCATAGGTAGTATGTGAAAAGAACTCACATGCAAAATGACTCTGGTTGTTGTTAGTGAAAAGAACACACATGCAATGACACTAGTGGATCCATAGGTGGATTATGAAATGAACACACATGCAATGACACTGGTGATCCATATGTGGTATGTGAAAAGAACACACATGCAATGACTCTGGTTGTTATTAGTGAAAAGAACACACATGCAATGACACTGGTGGATCCATGTGTTGTCTCTGAAGAGAGGACACATTTCAATGACTCTTGTTGTTGTTAGTAAAAAGAAAACACATGCAATGACACTGGTGGAGAGACCACACATGCAATGACACTGGTTGTTGTTACTAAAAAGAACACACATGCAATGATACTGGTGGATCCATGTGTGGATTGTGAAGAGAACACACATGCAAAATGACTCTGGTTGTTGTTACTAAAAAGAACACACATGCAATGACACTGGTGGATCCATAGCGGGTATGTGAAAAGACAACACATGCAAAATGAATCTGGTTGTTGTTACTAAAAAGAAAACACATGCAATGACACTAGTGGATCCATGGGTGGATTGTGAAAATAACACACATGCAATGACACTGGTGGATCCATAGGTGGTATGTGAAAAGAACACAAATGCAAAATGACTCTGGTTGTTGTTACCAAAAAGAACACACATGCAATGACTCTGGTGGATCCATGTGAAAAGAACACACATGCAATGACACTGGTGGATCCATAGGTGGTATGTGAAAAGAACACACATTTCAATGACTCTGGTTGTTGTTACGAAAAAGAACACACATGCAATGACACTGGTGGATCCATGGGTGGATTTTGAAAAGAACACACATGCAATGACATTGGGGGATCTATAGGTGGTATGTGAAAAGAACATGCATGCAAAATGACTCTGGTTGTTGTTACTAAAAAGAACACACATGCAATGACACTGGTGGATCCATGTGTGGTCTTTGTAGAGAACACACATTTCAATGACACTGTGGATTAATATGTGGTATGTGAAAAGAACACACATGCAATGACTCTGGTTGTTGTTAGTGAAAAGAACACACATGAAATGACATTGGTGGATCCATAAGTGGTATGTGAAAAGAACATAGTTCAATGACTCTGGTTGTTGTTACTAAAAAGAACACACATGCAATGACACTGGTGGATCCATGTGTGGATTGTGAAGAGAACACACATGCAATGACTGCAGTTGTTGTTAGTGAAAAGAACATACATGCAATGACACCGGTGGATCCATGTGTGGTCTCTGTAGAGAACACACATTTCAATGACACTGGTGGATCCATAGGTGGTATGTGAAAAGAACACACATGCAAAATGACTCTAGTTGTTGTTAGTGAAAAGAACACACATGCAATGACACTGGTGGATCCATAGGTGGATTATGAAATGAACACACATACAATGACACTAGTGGATCCATACGTGGTATGTGAGAAGAACACACATGCAAAATAACTCTATTGTTGTTACTAAAAAGAACACACATGCAATGACACTAGTGGATCCATGGGTGGATTGTGAAAAGAACACACATGCAATGACACTGGTGGATCCATAGGTGGTATGTGAAAAGAACACACATGCAAAATGACTCTGGTTGTTGTTACTAAAAAGAACACACATGCAATGACACCGGTGGATCCATAGGTGGATTATGAAATGAACACACATGCAATGACACTGGTGGATCCATAGGTGGTATGTGAGAAGAACACACATTTCAATGACACTGGTTGTTTTTACTAAAAAGAACACACATGCAATGACACTGGTGGATCCATAGGTGGTATGTGAAGAGATCACACATGCAAAATGACTCTGGTGGATCCATAGGTGGTATGTGAAAAGAACACACATGCAAAATGACTCTGGTTGTTGTTACTAAAAAGAACACACATGCAATGACACTGGTGGATCCATGGGTGGATTGTGAAAAGAGCACACATGCAATGACACTGGTGATCCATATGTGGTATGTGAAAAGAACACACATGTAATGACTCTGGTTGTTGTTAGTGAAAAGAACACAAATGCCATGACACTGGTGGATCCATGTGTGGTCTCTGAAGAGAGCACACATTTCAATGACTCTTGTTGTTGTTAGTAGAAAGAAAACACATGCAATGACATTGGTGGATCGATGTGTGGTCTCTGAAGAGAGCACACTGGTTGTTGTTACTAAAAAGAACACACATGCAATGACACTGGTGGATCCATAGCGGGTATGTGAAAAGATAACACATGCAAAATGAATCTGGTTGTTGTTACTAAAAAGAAAACACATGCAATGACACTGGTGGATCCATGGGTGGATTGTGAAAATAACACACATGCAATGACACTGGTGGATCCATAGGTGGTATGTGAAAAGAACACAAATGCAAAATGACTCTGGTTGTTGTTACCAAAAAGAACACACATGCAATGACTCTGGTGGATCCATGTGAAAAGAACACACATGCAATGACACTGGTGGATCCATAGGTGGTATGTGAAAAGAACACACATTTCAATGACTCTGGTTGTTGTTACGAAAAAGAACACACATGCAATGACACTGGTGGATCCATGGGTGGATTGTGAAAAGAACACACATGCAATGACATTGGGGGATCTATAGGTGGTATGTGAAAAGAACATGCATGCAAAATGACTCTGGTTGTTGTTACTAAAAAGAACACACATGCAATGACACTGGTGGATCCATGTGTGGTCTTTGTAGAGAACACACATTTCAATGACACTGTGGATTAATATGTGGTATGTGAAAAGAACACACATGCAATGACTCTGGTTGTTGTTAGTGAAAAGAACACACATGAAATGACATTGGTGGATCCATAAGTGGTATGTGAAAAGAACACAGTTCAATGACTCTGGTTGTTGTTACTAAAAAGAACACACATGCAATGACACTGGTGGATCCATGTGTGGATTGTGAAGAGAACACACATGCAATGACTGCAGTTGTTGTTAGTGAAAAGAACATACATGCAATGACACCGGTGGATCCATGTGTGGTCTCTGTAGAGAACACACATTTCAATGACACTGGTGGATCCATAGGTGGTATGTGAAAAGAACACACATGCAAAATGACTCTAGTTGTTGTTAGTGAAAAGAACACACATGCAATGACACTGGTGGATCCATAGGTGGATTATGAAATGAACACACATACAATGACACTAGTGGATCCATACGTGGTATGTGAGAAGAACACACATGCAAAATAACTCTATTGTTGTTACTAAAAAGAACACACATGCAATGACACTAGTGGATCCATGGGTGGATTGTGAAAAGAACACACATGCAATGACACTGGTGGATCCATAGGTGGTATGTGAAAAGAACACACATGCAAAATGACTCTGGTTGTTGTTACTAAAAAGAACACACATGCAATGACACCGGTGGATCCATAGGTGGATTATGAAATGAACACACATGCAATGACACTGGTGGATCCATAGGTGGTATGTGAGAAGAACACACATTTCAATGACACTGGTTGTTTTTACTAAAAAGAACACACATGCAATGACACTGGTGGATCCATAGGTGGTATGTGAAGAGATCACACATGCAAAATGACTCTGGTGGATCCATAGGTGGTATGTGAAAAGAACACACATGCAAAATGACTCTGGTTGTTGTTACTAAAAAGAACACACATGCAATGACACTGGTGGATCCATGGGTGGATTGTGAAAAGAGCACACATGCAATGACACTGGTGATCCATATGTGGTATGTGAAAAGAACACACATGTAATGACTCTGGTTGTTGTTAGTGAAAAGAACACACATGCCATGACACTGGTGGATCCATGTGTGGTCTCTGAAGAGAACACACATTTCAATGACTCTTGTTGTTGTTAATAAAAAGAAAACACATGCAATGACATTGGTGGATCGATGTGTGGTCTCTGAAGAGAGCACACTGGTTGTTGTTACTAAAAAGAACACACATGCAATGACACTGGTGGATCCATGTGTGGATTGTGAACAGAACACACATGCAAAATGACTCTGGTTGTTACTAAAAAGAACACACATGCAATGACACTGGTGGATCCATAGGTGGTATGTGAAAAGACAACACATGCAAAATGACTCTGGTTGTTGTTACTAAAAAGAACACACATGCAATGACACTGGTGGATCCATGTGTGGATTGTGAAAAGAACACACATGCAAAATGACTGGTTGTTGTTACTAAAAAGAACACACATGCAATGACACTGGTGGATCCATGTGTGGATTGTGAAAAGAACACACATGCAAAATGACTGGTTGTTGTTACTAAAAAGAACACACATGCAATAACACTGGTGGATCTATGGGTGCATTGTTAAAAGAACACACATGCAATGACACTGGGGGATCTATAGTTGGTATGTGAAAAGAACACACATGCAAAATGACTCTGGTTGTTGTTACTAAAAAGAACACACATGCAATGACACTGGTGGATCCATGGGTGGATTGTGAAAAGAACACACATGCAATGACACTGGTGGATCCATAGGTGGTATGTGAAAAGAACACAGATGCAAAATGACTCTATTTGTTGTTACTAAAAAGAACTCACATGCAATGACACTGGTGTATCCATGTGTGGTCTTTGTAGAGAACACACATTTCAATGACACTGTGGATTAATATGTGGTATGTGAAAAGAACACACATGCAATGACTCTGGTTGTTGTTAGTGAAAAGAACACACATGCCATGACACTAGTGGATCCATAGGTGGTATGTGAAAAGAACACACATTTCAATGACTCTGGTTGTTTTTACTAAAAAGAACACACATGCAATGGCACTGGTGGATCCATGTGTGGATTGTGAAGAGAACACACATGCAATGACTCCAGTTGTTGTTAGTGAAAAGAACATACATGCAATGACACCGGGTGATCCATGTGTGGTCTCTGTAGAGGACACACATTTTAATGACACTGGTGGACCCATAGGTAGTATGTGAAAAGAACTCACATGCAAAATGACTCTGGTTGTTGTTAGTGAAAAGAACACATATGCAATGACACTAGTGGATCCATAGGTGGATTATGAAATGAACACGCATGCAATGACACTGGTGATCCATATGTGGTATGTGAAAAGAACATACATGCAATGACTTTGGTTGTTATTAGTGAAAAGAACACACATGCAATGACACTGGTGGATCCATGTGTTGTCTCTGAAGAGAGCACACATTTCAATGACTCTTGTTGTTGTTAGTAAAAAGAAAACACATGAAATGACACTGGTGGAGAGACCACACATGCAATGACACTGGTTGTTGTTACTAAAAAGAACACACATGCAATGATACTGGTGGATCCATGTGTGGATTGTGAAGAGAACACACATGCAAAATGACTCTGGTTGTTGTTACTAAAAAGAACACACATGCAATGACACTGGTGGATCCATAGGGGGTATGTGAAAAGACAACACATGCAAAATGACTCTGGTTGTTGTTACTAAAAAGAACACACATGCAATGACACTGGTGGATCCATGTGTGGATTGTGAAAAGAACACACATGCAAAATGACTAGTTGTTGTTACTAAAATGAACACACATGCAATGACACTGGTGGATCCATAGGTGGTATGTGCGAAGAACACAGATGCAAAATGACTCTGGTTGTTGTTACTAAAAAGATGACAAATGAAATGACACTGGTGGATCCATGGGTGGATTGTGAAAAGAACACACATGCAATGACACTGGTGGATCCACAGGTGGTATGTGAAAAGAACACACATGCAAAATGACTCTGGTTGTTGTTACTAAAAAGAACACACATGCAATGACACTGGTGGATCCATAGGTGGATTATGAAATGAACACACATGCAATGACACTGGTGGATCCATAGGTGGTATGTGAGAGGAACACACATTTCAATGACACTGTTGTTGTTACTAAAAAGAACACACATGCAATGACACTGGTGGATCCATAGGTGGTATGTGAAGAGATCACACATGCAAAATGACTCTGGTGGATCCATAGGTGGTATGTGAAAAGAACACACATGCAAAATGACTCTGGTTGTTGTTACTAAAAAGAACACACATGCAATGACACTGGTGGATCCATGGGTGGATTGTGAAAAGAGCACACATGCAATGACACTGGTGATCCATATGCGGTATGTGAAAAGAACACACATGCAATGACTCTGGTTGTTGTTAGTGAAAAGAACACACATGCCATGACACTGGTGGATCCATGTGTGGTCTTAGAAGAGAGAACACATTTCAATGACTCTTGTTGTTGTTAGTAGAAAGAAAACACATGCAATGACACTGGTGGATCCATGTGTAGTCTCTGAAGAGAGCACACATGCAATGACACTGGTTATTGTTACTAAAAAGAACACACATGTAATGACACTGGTGGATCCATGTGTGGATTGTGAAGAGAACGCACATGCAAAATGACTCTGGTTGTTACTAAATAGAACACACATGCAATGACACTGGTGGATCCATAGGTGGTATGTGAAAAGAACACACATGCAAAATGACTCTGGTTGTTGTTACTAAAAAGAACACACATGCAATGACACTGGTGTATCCATGTGTGGTCTTTGTAGAGAACACACATTTCAATGACACTATGGATTAATATGTGGTATGTGAAAAGAACACACATGCAATGACTCTTGTTGTTGTTAGTGAAAAGAACACACATGCAATGACACTGGTGGATCCATTGGTGGTATGTGAAAAGAACACACATTTCAATGACTCTGGTTGTTTTTACTAAAAAGAACACACATGCAATGACACTGGTGGATCCATGTGTGGATTGTGAAGAGAACACACATGCAATGACTCCAGTTGTTAATGAAAAGAACATACATGCAATGACATCGGTGGATCCATGTGTGGTCTCTATAGAGAACACAGATTTTAATGACACTGGTGGACCCATAGGTAGTATGTGAAAAGAACACACATGCAAAAGGACTTTGGTTGTTGTTAGTGAAAAGAACACACATGCAATGACACTAGTGGATCCATAGGTGGATTATGAAATGAACACACATGCAATGACACTGGTGCATCCATAGGTGGTATGTGAGAAGAACACACATGCAAAATGACTCTGGTTGTTGTTACTGAAAAGAACACAAATGCAATGACACTGGTGGATCCATGGGTGGATTGTGAAAAGAACACACATGCAATGACACTGGTGGATCCATAGGTGGTATGTGAAAAGAACACACATGCAAAATGACTCTGATTGTTGTTACTAAAAAGAACACACATGCGATGACACTGGTGGATCCATAGGTGGATTATGAAATGAACACACATGCAATGACACTGGTGGATCCATAGGTGGTATGTGAGAAGAACACACATTTCAATGACACTTTTGTTGTTACTAAAAAGAACACACATGCAATAACACTGGTGGATCCATAGGTGGTATGTGAAGAGATCACACATGCAAAATGACTCTGGTGGATCCATAGGTGGTATGTGAAAAGAACACACATGCAAAATGACTCTGGTTGTTGTTACTAAAAAGAACACACATGCAATGACACTGGTGGATCCATGGGTGGATTGTGAAAAGAGCACACATGCAATGACACTGGTGATCCATATGCGGTATGTGAAAAGAACACACATGCAATGACTCTGGTTGTTGGTAGTGAAAAGAACACACATGCCATGACACTGGTGGATCCATGTGTGGTCTCAGAAGAGAGCACACATTTCAATGACTCTTCTTGTTGTTAGTAAAAAGAAAACACATGCAATGACACTGGTGGATCCATGTGTGGTCTCTGAAGAGAGCACACATGCAATGACACTGGTTATTGTTACTAAAAAGAACACACATGTAATGACACTGGTGGATCCATGTGTGGATTATGAAGAGAACACACATGCAAAATGACTCTGGTTGTTGTTACTAAAAAGAACACACATGCAATGACACTGGTGGATCCATGAGTGGATTGTTAAAAGAACACACATGCAATGACACTGGTGGATCCATATGTGGTATGTGAAAAGAACACACATGCAATGACTCTAGTTGTTGTTAGTAAAAAGAACACACATGCAATGACAGTGATGGATCCATGTGTGGATTGTGAAAATAACACACATGCAAAATGACTAGTTGTTGTTACTAAAAAGAACACACATGCAATGACACCGGTGGATCCATGTGTGGTCTCTGTAGAGAACACACATTTCAATGAAACTGGTGGATCCATATGTGGTTTGTGAAAAAACACACATGCAAAATGACTCTGGTTGTTGTTACTAAAAAGAACACAGATGCAATGACACTGGTGGATCCATGGGTGGATTGTGAAAAGATCACACATGCAATGACATTGGTGGATCCATAAGTGGTATGTGAAAAGAACACACATTTCAATGACACTGGTGGATCCATAGGTGGATTATGAAATGAACACACATGCAATGGCACTAGTGGATCCATAGGTGGTATCTGAGAAGAACACACATGCAAAATGACTCTGGTTGTTGTTACTAAAAAGAAAACACATGCAATGACACTGGTGGATCCATGGGTGGATTGTGAAAATAACACACATGCAATGACACTGGTGGATCCATAGGTGGTATGTGAAAAGAACACACATGCAAAATGACTCTGGTTGTTGTTACTAAAAAGAACACACATGCAATGACACTGGTGGATCCATAGGTGGATTATGAAATGAACACACATGCAATGACACTGGTGGATCCATAGGTGGTATGTGAGAAGAACACAGATTTCAATGACTCTGGTTGTTGTTACTAAAAAGAACACACATGCAATGACACTGGTGGATCCATAGGTGGTATGTGAAGAGATCACACATGCAAAATGACTCTGGTGGATCCATAGGTGGTATGTGAAAAGAACACACATGCAAAATGACTCTGGTTGTTACTAAAAAGAACACACATGCAATGACACTGGTGGATCCATTGGTGGATTGTGAAAAGAGCACACATGCAATGACACTGGTGGATCCATATGTGGTATGTGAAAAGAACACACATGCAATTACACTGGTGGATCCATAGGTGGATTATGAAATGAACACACAATGAATGACACTGGTGGATCCCTAGGTGGTATGTGAGAAGAACACACATGCAAAATGACTCTGGTTGTTGTTACTAAAAAGAACACACATGCAATGACACTGGTGGATCCATGGGTGGATTGTGAAAAGAACACACATGCAATGACACTGGTGGATCCATAGGTGGTATGTGAAAAGAACACACATGCAAAATGACTCTGGTTCTTGTTACTAAAAAGAAAACACATGCAATGACACTGGTGGATCCATAGGTGGATTATGAAATGAACACACATGCAATGACACTGGTGGATCCATAGGTAGTATGTGAGAAGAACACACATTTCAATGACTCTGGTTGTTGTTACTAAAAAGAACACATATGCAATGACACTAGTGGATCCATAGGTGGTATGTGAAGAGATCGCACATGCAAAATGACTCTGGTGGATCCATAGGTGGTATGTGAAAAGAACACACATGCAAAATGACTCTGGTTGTTGTTAGTAAAAAGAACACACATGCAATGACACTGGTGGATCCATGGGTGGATTGTGAAAAGAGCACACATGCAATGACACTGGTGATCCATATGTGGTATGTGAAAAGAACACACCTGCAATGACTCTGGTTGTTGTTAGTGAAAAGAACACACATGCAATGACACTGGTGGATCCATGTGTGGTCTCTGAAGAGAGCACACATTTCAATTACTCTTGTTGTTGTTACTAAAAATAAAACACATGAAATGACACTGGTGGATCCATGTGTGGTCTCTGAAGAGAGCACACATGCAATGACACTGGTTGTTGTTACTAAAAAGAACACACATGAAATGACACTGGTGGATCCATGTGTGGATTGTGAAGAGAACACACATGCAGAATGACTCTGGTTGTTGTTACTAAAAAGAACACACATGTAATGACACTGGTGGATCCATAGGTGGTATGTGAAAAGAACACACATGCAATGACACTGGTGGATCCATAGGTGGTATGTGAAAAGAACACACATGCAAAATGACTCTGGTTGTTACTAAAAAGATAACACATGCAATGACACTGGTGGATCCATGTGTGGTCTCTATAGAGAACACACATTTCAATCACACTGGTGGATCCATATGTGGTATGTGAAAAGGACACACATGCAAGGACTCTAGTTGTTGTTAGTGAAATGAACACACATGCAATGACACTGGTGGATCCATAGGTGATATGTGAGAAGAACACACATGCAAAATAACACTGATTGTTGTTACTCAAAAGAACACACATGCAATGACACTGGTGGATCCATGGGTGGATTGTGAAAAGAACACACATGCAATGCCACTGGTGCATCCATAGGTGGTATGTGAAAAGAACACACATGCAAAATGACTCTGGTTGTTGTTACTAAAAAGAACAGACATGCAATGATACTAGTAGATCCATAGGTGGATTATGAAATGAACACACATGCAATGACACTAGTGGATCCATAGGTGGTATGTGAGAAAAACAGACATTTCAATGACTCTGGTTGTTGTTACTAAAAAGAACACACATGCAATGACATTGGTGGATCCATAGGTGGTATGTGAAGAGAACACACATGCAAAATGACTCTAGTTGTTGTTACTAAAAAGAACACACATGCAATGACACTGCTGGATCCATGGGTGGATTGTGAAAAGAACACACATGCAATGACACTGGTGGATCCATAGGTGGTATGTGAAAAGAACACACATGCAAAATGACTCTGGTTGTTGTTACTAAAAAGAACACACATGCAATGACACTGGTGGATCCATAGGTGGTATGTGAAGAGAACACACATGCAAAATGACTCTGGTGGTTGTTACGAAAAATAACACACATGCAATGACACTGGTGGATCCATGGGTGGATTGTGAAAAGAACACACATGCAATGACATAGGTGGATCCATAGGTGGTATGTGAAAAGAACACACATGCAAAATGACTCTGGTTGTTACTAAAAAGAACACACATGCAATGACACTGGTGGATCCTTGTGTGGTCTCTATAGAGAACACACATTTCAATCACACTGGTGGATCCATATGTGGTATGTGAAAAGAACACACATGCAATGACTCTGGTTGTGGTTAGTGAAAAGAACACACATGCAATGACACTGCTGGATCCATAGGTGGTATGTGAGAAGAACACACATGCAAAATGACTCTGGTTGTTGTTACTAAAAAGAACACACATGCAATGACACTGGTGGATCCATGAGTGGATTGTTAAAAGAACACACATGCAATGACACTGGTGGATCCATAGGTGGTATGTGAAAAGAACACACATGCAAAATGACTCTGGTTGTTGTTACTAAAAAGAACAAACATGCAATGACACTGGTGGATCCATAGGTGGTATGTGAAGAGAACACACATGCAAAATGACTCTGGTTGTTGTTAGTAAAAAGAACACACATGCAATGACACTGGTGGATCCATGGGTGGATTGTGAAAAGAACACACATGCAATGACACTGGTGGATCCATAGGTGGTATGTGAAAAGAACACACATGCAAAATGACTCTGGTTGTTGTTACTAAAAAGAACACACATGCAATGACACTGGTGGATCCATAGGTGGTATGTGAAGAGAACACACATGCAAAATGACTCTGGTGGTTGTTACGAAAAATAACACACATGCAATGACACTGGTGGATCCATGGGTGGATTGTGAAAAGAACACACATGCAATGACACAGGTGGATCCATAGTTGGTATGTGAAAAGAACACACATGCAAAATGACTCTGGTTGTTACTAAAAAGAACACACATGCAATGACACTGGTGGATCCTTGTGTGGTCTCTATAGAGAACACACATTTCAATCACACTGGTGGATCCATATGTGGTATGTGAGAAGAACACACATGCAATGACTCTGGTTGTGGTTAGTGAAAAGAACACACATGCACTAACACTGGTGGATCCATAGGTGGTATGTGAGAAGAACACACATGCAAAATGACTCTGGTTGTTGTTACTAAAATGAACACACATGCAATGACACTGGTGGATCCATGAGTGGATTGTTAAAAGAACACACATGCAATGACACTGGTGGATCCATAGGTGGTATGTGAAAAGAACACACATGCAAAATGACTCTGGTTGTTGTTACTAAAAAGAACAAACATGCAATGACACTGGTGGATCCATAGGTGGTATGTGAAGAGAACACACATGCAAAATGACTCTGGTTGTTGTTAGTAAAAAGAACACACATGCAATGACACTGGTGGATCCATGGGTGGATTGTGAAAAGAACACACATGCAATGACACTGGTGGATCCATAGGTGGTATGTGAAAAGAACACACATGCAAAATGACTCTGGTTGTTGTTACTAAAAAGAACACACATGCAACGATACTAGTAGATCCATAGGTGGATTATGAAATGAACACACATGCAATGACAGTGGTGGATCCATAGGTGGTATGTGAGAAGAACACACATTTCAATGACTCTGGTTGTTGTTACTAAAAAGAACACACATGCAATGACATTGGTGGATCCATAGGTGGTATGTGAAGAGAACACACATGCAAAATGACTCTAGTTGTTGTTACTAAAAAGAACACACATGCAATGACACTGGTGGATCCATGGGTGGATTGTGAAAAGAACACACATGCAATGACACTGGTGGATCCATAGGTTGTATGTGAAAAGAACACACATGCAAAATGACTCTGGTTGTTGTTACTAAAAAGAACACACATGCAATGACACTGGTGGATCCATAGGTGGTATGTGAAGAGAACACACATGCAAAATGACTCTGGTGGTTGTTACTAAAAAGAACACACATGCAATGACACTGGTGGATCCATGGGTGGATTGTGAAAAGAACACACATGCAATGACACTAGTGGATCCATAGGTGGTATGTGAAAAGAACACACATGCAAAATGACTCTGGTGGTTGTTACTAAAAAGAACACACATGCAATGACACTGGTGGATCCATGTGTGGTCTCTGTAGAGAACACACATTTCAATCACACTGGTGGATCCATATGTTGTATGTGAAAAGAACACACATGAATGACTCTGGTTGTTGTTAGTGAAAAGAACATACATGCAATGACACTGGTGGATCCATAGGTGGTATGTAAGAAGAACACACATGCAAAATGACTCTGGTTGTTTTTACTAAAAAGAACACACATGCAATGACACTGGTGGATCCATGGGTGGATTGTTAAAAGAACACACATGCAATGACACTGGTGGATCCATAGGTGGTATGTGAAAAGAATACACATGCAAAATGACTCTGGTTGTTGTTACTAAAAAGAACACACATGCAATGTAACACCCTCAGAATCGGCCCTATGCAAGTCTTAGCGATTCTCGCCAAACCCGCATAGAAACGATTCAAAGGTGCCCACTAGGCACTTTCGTGCGGGTGGAAAACGAAGTAATAACATTACACAACAGTCCTCGATGGGACCCACAGAACAGATATATATACAACAGCGACTCAATGAGTCAAGAATACAGATATACAAGACAAAGATCCAAATCACCTTGAAACGATAGAGCGTCCGACTACGGACAAGATGCAAATGGGGCTAAGAGCCCTGAAGAATAACCAATGGCGTCCATAACCCTGCCCAGGCCAAGCCGGAAGGGTAACCCTGCTAACGACGTCGAAACCTGCTAAACAAAGGGGTGCCGACAAAGGGCAAAGGAAAAAGAGGAGCGTCAGTACTGAGGCCAGTACACGGCGAGACTAGAATTCGGCGGTCCTCGCCTACATAGGTATGGTGGGCTGAAGCGGCAGCGCAGCATGCACTAAACAACCTATAGAGACTCGATATAACTGCCGGCTATCAGAGAGGGATAAGAAAGACCTAGTCGGAACCACCTGATGCTACCACCAATCATACCCATCCTGGTATTCCCCCTCGAGACCAAACGAGGAAGTCAACCGAGGAACTCACACAGTTGGCAGTTTTATTTATTCAGTTATCGTTGCAGCAATTACTAGTCAGGTATAGATAGCCAGAGTCATCCTGATATAATAAGCAGTGGGCAGTTTTATTTAACCATTCTGTTGTAGTTGCGACACTTACTAGTCAAATACAATTAGCATGAGATATCCCAAACCCAGCAGTTGTTGGTACTTTTATTTAGCCATTCCGTTGCAGTGAAGCTGATTACTAGTCATATCGGAAACAAGTCAAATTATAACAGTAAACTTTGGTTATAGTTGTCTATGATCGAGAACTGTGCTCCAAGTCGTCCATAACCACGGACACGGCTTTTCTAAAAGATTTAACCCTGCAGGGGTGCACCAAAGTATCCACACGCACTTCGACCCTTTTTGCCAGATCAATTAACATACACCCATCGGTATGTCGGCGGGGCCTAAGTCATGATGTTTCCCAGACCCAAAGCAAGTACATGGGGGCCACCCCACTAAGTCTACCCGCAACGAAGTCGGCCGGTCTCCGAGACGGACTCAGGGTTTGGGTGGACGGCTGTAAACGACTGGGAACCCGAAAAGATGACTGGGCTTGTCGATACAGCGAAAACGTGTCCGGATCCTAAACAGTACAGTGTGCAGTACATCGCACAATTTAAATAAAGCAGTAAAGCATGGCATAAGTACAGAATAGTAAATAAAACCTCAAACTAGTTGTGGCCCCTGGTATAATACTTTGAAATCAGGTACTAATCGATGGGGTGCCCACACATCCCACATGTGGTTAGCGCGCTCAATCTCGGAACAGGTGTTAAGAACTCGGGGTCCTACGGGACACCAGTGAGCGGTCGGAAACCAAATATTGTCTATCACCCACCGGTGCCTCTGCATTACCTACTTCAATTTTAGTTATTAAACAGTAATTAAAGCCATGATCATCTCCAACATTAAACATGCGGCAAAACTCCAATAACTGTGGTACTGGATGACACGCAACAGCACTGGAGCAAGCGACTACGACGCGCAAGTACAACTATCTACCAATCAACAGGTAATAGGATGTGTCCAAGGCAATATAAGGCTGCAAGGGATATCACGGGCACGAAAACTAGAGCATCGCAACTCAGATAGCAATAGATCAACAGAAGGGAATAAATACTATAAAAGTAAGATAGGTAGAAAGGGGGAGAATGCTCGCCTGAAAACATTGCCGAAGGTTCATCCGAAGATCGGATCGACACTCGCAACAACTCATCGGCCTAGTCCGTGAAGAAGCAAAACACTAGCACAAACACCGGATGCACTATTTAATACTATGACTGAAGATCGGGCATGATGCATGTATGATGTATGCCATGGCAAAGGTGCGATGCAACTAGGTCATATTAAGCGGAACCGGAGCCCCGATAATTAATTATATGGTTCAAGTTATTTAGATACACAGATCCATAGGTGGTATGTGAAGAGAACACACATGCAAAATGACTCTGGTTATTGTTACTAAAAATAACACACATGCAATGACACTGGTGGATCCATGGGTGGATTGTGAAAAGAACACACATGCAATGACACTGGTGGATCCATATATGGTATGTGAAAAGAACACACATGGAATGACTCTGGTTGTTGTTAGTAAAAAGAACACACATGCAATGACACTGGTGGATCCATAGGTGGATTGTGAAAAGAGCACAAATGCAATGACATTTGAATGGTACGGGTGGATCCATAGGCGGATTGTGAAAAGAGATTTTCCCTCTCTCTCTCTCGGTCAGAAATCTCACAAAAGCCTAAACATGTGGAGATCCCAAACATGTGCTCACTCTCGGTGCTATGCCCTGATTGGCTGACACAGATGTCACGCGGATCGTCTCCACCAACCGTTGATCCCATGTGATCCAACGGGCAGGATAACCCTCCCTTCTCCACTTTTTTTATGCATGGTCAATCCGTGCCACCTCTCTATCCGTGCCACCGATACTAAACCCCCATAAACAAGTGAAAATCCATCTATCTAACTAAAATAAATGATCATATTTCGAAGAAGCCATCGTCTTCGTCTTCCTGTTCGTTCTCGTCTTCGTCAACGCCATGGTCCCTGCCATCACCACCGTCGGTGCCCTCCTCTGACGACTCGACACCGCCCCCTTCCTCGAATAAGCGTGCTATGTCCTTGTCGTAGTCCTCCTCCTCCTCTTCGTAGTCCCACGGGTCCACGTCACTCTTCTCCGCTTCTGCCTCCAACTGATCGATGAACGCCTCCTGGTTGGCCGAGTTGGACTCGTCCAAATAGCTATCTCCTCTCTTCTTCCTGGTCTTCTTCTCGTTCCTCTTCTTGTCCGTACTCGCCGGTGCAACACGCGCCCCCGTCCTGGCTGCTACTTTGCGCTCGCCCGACGCTGCAGGTACCCCACGCCCCTCCTGCGCGGCCGGTACGAGCTTTGACGTCGCGGTGTCCTTGAGTGCCGATGTCGATGGATCCTGGTGCAGTCGAACATGACATGCTGCCTCAGCAGGCGACTCGCGAGCACGGACGATGCAGCGAAGAGCTGGGGACGCATGACGGTCAGTGGACGGCTTGGACCTACCATTGCCATGGAAAGGGGGCATCGTGCTCGAGGTAGTTGCTCCGAATGGTCGATGGCGGGTACACAGAGTGGGGTGCCGATATGATCAAGGATGAGCAGTGGTTTCATGCGACGTGTCCACGCGTGCATTTGTCGATTATCAAAAAAAAGTAATATCTTGCGTACTGAACATAATTTGATCACAACTGAAGTGGCACAGCGTATTCTAGACTCGTAAATATCCCGTGCGTGCCTGTCACGTGGAGTTCGACGGAGTTGGACGTGCCGACATGATCGTGCAGCAGTTGCGCGTGTCATTGCCCCATGAACACGTGACACACGCACGCGGGATGTGCACGCCGATTCCCATGATGACCACCCGGCTCGCACTCCCCTTATTATATACTGGATTTTGGGCGGCGCCGAAGACCATTGAAGTGTCCATCGCAATAAAGACAAGTCCCATCGATTCCCTACCCCTGCCTCCCTGGCTTCTTTGAGAAGGTAGACCGTACACGGTGGTCTTGTATATTAGTACTAGTAATACTGGACCACGGCCTGTACTCTTTACTCTTCTCCCACACTAATAATCACTATCTCCTTCCTCCTGCCTCCGCCACACTCACCCTGCAAGCCATGGCTCCACTGAGGAGGGGGAGAGGCCGGTCGACGATCCTCGCGAAGAAAAGGGAGAGAAATCGCCGCGAGGTACTTCTTTCTCTACCAGCCGCTCAAGCCCACCCTCTCATTGAGGCCCAATCTCCCCCGAAAATGGCGCTGGATGTTCTAGCAGGCGAGGGCTCCTCCCGGTACGGTCTCCTTATTCTACTTCTTCTCCATCTCCCTCTCCATCATGATCTTAATCAGCTTCTTCTTGTTTTTCTTGTTCTTCTAGCTCTTCCTCTTCTACGTATTACAGGTCGGCCGTGGAGCCCGAATCCACCACGACGGAGGCGTTGCAGGACCCGTTCGGCCCTGTTCCATGTCTCAGCGAGGTAGAAAATCTCCACGCTGTTATTTCTTCGAGTTATGATGTGGATTTCTTAGATGTTGTCCGCCCCGCATTGGTTTTTATTCTTCTTTTGCGAGTTGTATTTGTTTTCATGAATATGACTGGATCTCTTGGTCTTTCCCTAATATCGCTGTTCATAGATTCACTATGGATTTTTTGTGATTAGGATTAGTTTATCATGGTCATGAATATATCTCCAGGTCCATTTTTTAACACTGCGGCCAATAGATTCAACAGGGATTTTTTTGATCTGTATTAGTATTCACTTGGGACCTGGAGTGTAATTGTAGAATTCCTATTTCAATTAACATGAACGATGCATCGATCGAAGGCCGAGTACCGTGAGAAGGTGGTCGCGATCAGTTCCAAGATTGCCAACCAACATGAGCTTGCACGCTCCCTCACCCAAGCTAATTAGAGCCTATGCAAGCAATTATCTGTGCAGAAGGAGATCTCGCTAGATTTTGCACGTGACGTCATTAGGCTGTAGAAAGTGCTCGACCGTAACTTGATCAGGCAAGAACAGGCCATCAAAATAATCAACAAGCTCACGGAGGAGAAGAAGAATCTCGTGGAAAGGTGCATTCTCCTGCAGGACGAAGTCAGCGAGGCACTCAGAGGACGTGTCGAGGAAACCAAGGCTACCATCCGAGCATACCATGACAGGAACCGTTGCCTAGATGCAGTCAAGGAGATGAAGGCGGACATGAGCAGAGGGATCACCATACTCGAGGGTGTTCGGAAAGAGAACGAGGAGCTAAGGGCATGTCTGGAGGCGTACCGGAGCAATGCCCAAGTCTGATTCCCGTTAGTGGGGACACGAATACCAGTTCGTCCTCCTCTCCTTTTGTAATGTTTAGGGTTCAGGGAGCAATGCCCATGTTTGCTTCCCATTATAGGGTGCAATAAGAATCCTAGGGCAACTCCTTATCTATCTGGACATGTGTTGGTGTTCATGTTCATGAATGGACAGCATGTTCTCTTTCCATATGTATCTGGACATGGGTTTCTGCATTATGAGTTTGCCACTCTCCCACTACTATTTGGTGATATTGGCAGCACACTAAACTGCTGATAAATCTTATTTGTCTTCGAAATTGAAATTATGACAGTGCCACTAGTCGATTCATAAAATTTTGATTAGTCCTAGATTGCTTCTTCCTTGAAATTATGGCAGTGCCACTAGTCGATTCAGTTAATTATGGAAACTAGCCAGCTTGTCCTGGTGAACTGAATAAACCATACCATGTATTTTTGTTGCAGGGAAAGAGGCGAAAGATCGACCAGGACCTGGCGACCTGGCTAAATGACAAGATAGCAATCCAAAGGGAGAAGCGGAATTCCCAGAAATTGGCCTTTGACCAACTGCGTGTTGAATTCGCGATCCTTTCTGACAAGTGCTAGAAACTGAAGGAGTTGAACGCCGAATGGGCGAAGCTACATAGTGAAGGTCGCGCCTCGGCTAGGAAGCAGACGGAGATCATGAAAGGGATCTTGAAGGAAAATCGTATGCTACGGACAAAATTCTCCAATCCGTGACGGAGCGCTGGAACCTACAGCTGAAGCACGACATAGTACTGAAGGAGCTGGCCAATCTTAGGGAGGAAAACAGGCAGCTCCGGGCTAGGCTCGCTTGAACACAACATATGTCTATTTAGTACTGAACTGCCTGGTTTATCCTCTGCAGTGGTGATTTTGTAAGCGTGAACTTAACTCTATGCACGATATGTGTGTTCGTCTGAAATTAGATTGCTCGAGCATTGAGTTTGGCTTAGTTCGGAAAGCGCAACTGCAAGTCTTACAATTAACTAGTTTCAGGCATTGGTACAACATAAATTATTCATCTTGACTTTCCTTTATCCTCTATAGTCTATCCTTGTTCACCCTCGCGCGCCTTCTTTGGTTCCTTCAACAGATCTGCAATGCAGCACTCTAGCTTCTTCTTGTCTTCCTTGAGATGATCCCTCTCCTTTTCTGCATTATGAATCAGCAACCTGTGACTATCCTGAAGCTTCTTTGCAGTTCCAACAACCAAGCTCCCATCGATTCCATCAGTTAGCTTTGATTGCAAATTCTTGATTTCTTGTTCCAGCTCCTTATTTCGTACCGACAGCTTATAATTTTTTTTAGCTACATCACTTACATCAGTAAATCTCCCCGACCTTTCCAACTCATACATCTCCCATAACTGTGCCAAACATTTCTTAAGTGCATCTGGCCACTCTAGATCCACCCACTCTACTGCTTTACACACCGGGCCAACCTAAAAACACACACACTATAGTGTTATGAACATGCACGATACATTTTACTTCATGTCACAGTTGCACATAATGTAAACAAACCTGATTTGTACAGCCCAAAAACCTTCTCCCAGTGTTACTGCCTTCGAATGCAACATATCTCCTTAGTTTTAGCCCATGGTCACATGGCACTTCTCCATCGAGATCTAGGCCCTCCCATTCTGAGTCGTAGATCGTCCTTGGTACCTATAGGTAAACGCAAAGCTGAAATCGAACACGATTGCATGCACATCTGGTCGGGCTTAGATCGAGTGATTTACCATTGCCTAACCCTAGCCCGAGAAAACAGAGGAACTCACATCGTGGAAGGAATACTCGATGTCGGAGAGAAGGCTGTCGCTGCTCGACTGGTCGTCCTCGCCGTTCAAGGATAGCATGGCGAATGCGACGGCGACGACGACGGCGACGGCGTTGGCAAGAGAGAGAGAGAGAGAGAGAGAGAGAGAGAGAGAGAGAGAGAGAGAGAGAGAGAGAGAGAGAGCAGCCCTTCTACCGCTGCAATGATGACTAAATTGGCATGTTACAATAGTTTAATGGATACCATGCCCTTTCCCTGGATTACTGTCTCCTGCCTGATATGGATTCTCTTCACACATTCTCATTTCAAATATTAAACCTGCACTCCCTCCATCCCAATTTCATTGCCTAACGAAAACATACCAGTATATTACATCATCCAAAGAAACAAAATCATGTCAACTACAAGGTACTTATGCATCACTTCTTCAGTCATGGTTTCACAAAACATTACATTATAATCTCCCAATAAACATAACCACAACATGGTTTCACAAAACATCACATTACAATCTCTCAACAAACGTAATCACAGAAACAAGTATATTACATCAACTCAAGAAACAAAATCATGTCGATGACAAGGTACTTACACATCACTTGTCCTGTCATGGTTTCACAAACATTACATTACAGTCTCTCAACAAACAAAATATCAGAAACAAGTACAGTACATCATCTCAAGAAACATAATCATGTCAACTACAATGTATTTATGCATCACTAGTCCAGTCATGGTTTCACAAAACATTACATTACAATGTCCCAACAAACATAATAACTGAAACAAGTATGGTACGTCATCTTAAGAAACATAATCATGTCAACTACAATGTACTTATGTCTTATTACAACAACGATGGTTTCAGTGAGTGATATGTCCGAAAATCTCAACAGCTTGCACAACATTATATCGCAATCTCTCAACAAACATAATCACAGAAGCACGCTCTAAATGCAATAGCAGTCAATATTACAAATACAGGCAGGGGAACCCCGCGGTCCATATGACAAGCCCAGGGTAGCAGCTCTCATCAGATCTCATCAACGTCGACCACCTCATTCTGTTTAGCCACTACAGGGGCATCTACATCCACTATAATCTGTTCAACAACATCAGAAATGGTACCAAGGAAGAACACCTTCCTGGTTCGCTTCTTTCGCTGCATAATCTACATAATATCTTCAGTATCCAAAACATCTATGAATTGCTGCTTCTTATGATGCCACCACCGGATTTTTGCCATCTGCTTAGGGCCAATACTGATTTCCTTACCGATCATCTCTCTCATTTCATCAAGAGTTATGTTTTTAGAATCGACAGTGATCTCCACAGTACATGACGAAAATGGCTTATTAACTCCCTCATCAAGTTTTGCCATGTATGAATCCACCTCTATGCGTATACTGAACTTATTTAGATCAGCATCTATTGGTCCGTATTCTCTAGGAGTAGAAGCTCTAGCAGCAAGATCTCTAGCATCTGCATACATATCATCAATCATCGCTTCAACTTTCACCTTACGATCAGCTTCACAACACTCCCAAACCATCTGAAGCTCATGGGAGTGCTCAATTTGCTGATAGGTATCATTCATGTTGCGCCACACCAATTTTTTCCTCTGTCTAGAACCCTAGGGAATTCTAGCAGCAAGCATATCTACCAGCTGCGAAACAGACACAACCTCTTTGCAATTCACAAGCAGATGCACATCTTGCCCGAACACAGCCCTCTCGCAACCAAAATCAAGCTTTGTAGTATACTTCCGAACATGAACTGTGAACTCATATAGGTCACTTGTATCAAAACTGTGCCTAATTTGATTAAAAAGGGGAACGTTTCAGTTCATTCGATTCTATTATGCTGTAACTAATCTACTTGCAAGACAAGGCACAGATAAGAAAAATTCACCTTTCGCTCTTCTCCCGGGTTTTTTTCTTCGAGATCTGAGTGCTTCATCCACCCACCGGAGCCGAACAATCCGCCGTCGGCCTTGCTTTTCTCTTCAACCCGCTGCTCATAGGTACCTTGGGAGCAGAATCCTTGATGGCCTCCTCGCTAATCGGGGCTGAAGACCTCGCCGCAGCTACGCGTTGAGCCCCAGACTTAGGCCCCGACGGACCCTTTTCAGTCGGCGACGTAGCTACAACCTTCGCCTTGCAAGACATGCTGGGCCGCCGCCGCCGGATTCAGTGTCGGGGGAGGGAGAAAAAAGGTCCTCCGTCGCCGACAGATTTAGGGTCGGGGAAGGGAAGAAAAGGGTCTGCAGCCGCCATCGCAGCAAGATTCAGTGTCGAGAGTTAGGACAGTACAGTAATGGATTTTCCCATACGACACATGCAGGGTGGCTAAGAAGAGTGACCGGCGAAGGAGGGGCACAACAGGAACTAGTGTAACGGAATATCCTGACTTAACGGGCGAGATTTGAAAATATTTGGTTTGGCCATCACTCACTCAAAAGTCCCTCTCTGCAATTGGCGCCCCAACTTTTCGAATCGCGGTGATAAAAATCAACTTGGGTATCGCATTGCCTGTCTACCCCAACTTTCGGGCCGCAAAATGATATTCTCCCTGTGTCGTGGAAAGGAGCCAGGAGGGAGGGGTGGGGCTGCTGCCCATTGATGCCCAAGATTTTTCAAGATATGGAGCCCCTCTCTTTCTCTCCATTCCAAGCAAAAAGGGACAAGTGTCTAGGTCTTTCTACAGTGGATGGCGACCAGAGATGATGTAGTGGTGCTATGGTGATCAAGGGTGGGGGTTTGGTGAGGGTTTGAGGGAGTATTAACCCAATGTTGTTAATTATCCAAGATTTGCAATTTTTGATGCTTATGAAGCAACTCTTGAACTTTACCTTGGCAAGGTGAGTTAAGGGTGCTAGTAGGTGGGTAGGGTTAGGATACATCTCCAAGATTTATTTGGGATTTTTCAGAGAATTCTAGATGCACTTTATATCAATTATTCAAATAGTGCAGAAATGGTTTTTAGCAATTTATTTGGTATTTTTTAATTGTACAAGTTGAGTTTTTGATGTGATATGGTCCCAAATGTGAATACACCCTTAGGAGAATTTTCCCAAGATTTATTGGAAGATAAAAGTATTTAAAACAATTATTATTCCAAATCAGTCATTTAAGAAAATGGGCAAAAAGAAATAATAAAGCTCTTCAAAAATATTTATTTTTGAAGTGGTAGGATGGGGTATGACATCTGGACCTCAGTTGAGACAAAATTTGGGGAAGTGTTTTGGCAAAAACCAAACTTTCCTTTATGGAAGAAGTTTTGGAGTTTTTGTCTATTAAAGAGATTAATTAGATTTGGAGCCATAATAATTATGGATAATATTTGATAAATCTTGATGATCAAGGTAGATGATGTAGACAAGGTGTATCAAGCATTTGCAACCTTAGGAATTGTAAGTCCAACTTGAATTAGATGGGAAAACAAGGAATTGAGGATCTAGGGTGATGTTATTTTCATACCACCAAAACCTTGTTGGATCTTGGAGTTCAGATCTCCCCTTGGGGAATGAGATAGATGGATGGATAGGACAAGTGATGTACACCAACATGGTATAGAGGTTTGAGCTTGATATTGCTTGAGTTCACCAAGAATTGGTTTCAAACTTTGAATAAAATAAGCCTGCCAAAGCAGATTATCGACTAGCCTTCAAAACCTTGTGGGTTTAAGAAGCACAAGGATCCAATTGGAAAAAGTGAAGTAGTTATTGATATACCTATATGAGTAGAACACAACCATTCAAGTAGTTGGTCCATAGAAGGTTGGATGGTGGTGTGAGCTTCTGTCAAAGTAGGCAAGTTGACTAGATTGGCAGGTATAGTTATTTTCTTGCCTGCAAACCATCAAGAACACGTGGGTGGAAGGATGATATAACCAAGGGCAAGAGTGGGCCTTGGTAGTCCTTAGGATGGTTAACAATATGGTTCAAATGCATTTTCAAAAATTCACAAGGGATGATTCACAAGACATGTTGGAAATAGTTTTCCAGACTTAGCCAAATTTGCCAGACTTAGGGTTTTTGACTAGAATGCGGGTGGTGATGATTTTGATGGGTTGCAAGGTACCGAAGCATTATCAAGTGGATGATGTTTAAGTGTAGATTGAGTAGGAAGGATCCTTTCTTGATACTGGTCTTCAAAGACTTGGAAGCTCCTAGGAGGGATCACTTCAGAAGGGGTCTGGTTAGAGGTTTTAGATGATCACCTGACGGCTAGAGATTAGATCCAGATTGTACTCTTGCTTAGGGTTCGGTGATTTTAAAGTATCTTGATCCTAGTGGATGAGCTCCTAGAGTAGCTCATACTACTACTAAGCAATCAAGTCAAACAGCAGATCAAGGCAACTCATCTTACCAACAAATCAACTACTACTAGGGTTACCATCAAGCTTAGCTTGAGGTGAGGATGGGCAATTTTGAAAGGTTGGAGTTTGAGTAAGGTATGAGTCCTTGGTATCTCTACCAAGAGTAGAATTCAAAAGCTTTAAAAGGAGGTTTTGGGAAACCTAGAGATAAGAATAGTTGAAGGTTCTGTCTATAAAACATAAGGAGATTATATTATATATCTCTCCATATTTTGGTCAATAGAATCTACTAAAATAGTTTTGGTTACATAAGCATCTTGGCTCAGGTTTTGAAATGTCAGAACATTTGAGAATATGTAAATTGATCCAGGATAGTTTTGTTCAATAGCTTTTATCCACTGATGTTGAGGTAAGGAGTATATCATATAATACACCTTCAGGTGCATAAGCATATCCAAACAACAAGCAAACACTTCAGCATTAAAGAAGAAAAAGTTTTTGTTCCCCCTGATTTTTGCATTCTGGACAACTAATCAGGGTTGCTGAAATTGGGATGTTACAATAAGCTTTTACTTGTGCTACAGTGAATTAGTGTCTTATGTAGTGGATTTGTGCTACTTTGGTACCTCCTTGGAGGATGCACAGTAGCCTGATTCATCTAGATGATCTACTACTTATTTCCTTGGCAAGGACCTGGGTTTGATTATTTCCTATGATGCATATAGGATGAGGCCCTGATATGAATAAGAACAAATGCTTTATTTTCCTTCCTAGTTCAACGATGAGACTAGCATAGCACCTCTATGCTGGTCAGAGAGTTCTCATAATCTCCCAAAAATTCGCCCATTTGTAAAACTGATAAAGAAACATGTGCCAGTTGCGTTGAAGTTTAACAACCTGATGCTTGTGGACCTGTTGATGTGTGGTTGTGCACATGGTCTTGTTGATGTACTGCCACGGATATATTATTGTGTTTCTGGATCTAGTTCTTTTCGATCGAAAATAATCTACCACTCATGGTTGTCTTGATAATCTGTTACTGGTAAGCCTTCTCCCCTTGTCTCCTCTTCCTTGTGTTGCTAGCTAGCTTCCCCTTGTATTTCCATACTAGTTGTGCTTGTGGTGATGAGCAATAACATGTGTTGTTCTTGAGATCTTGTTGTTGGTGTAATGATAAATAGGTAAGAACAGAGGTGTTCTTATCTGGTGGAAGGTTTGGTTCCTATGGCTTGTTTGTTGGCGATGTTGGTGAAATGAATCCTTGTCAGGCTTGTATTATATTACCCCTTTCATGCCTCCTTGGTTGACACATGGGAGTTGTGTGCCTTCTTGTGAGATGCTTGACTATATGAGACAGAGTGGACAAGCTTCCATTTATTTATGCTTACCTCAAGTGGATCGACTCAGTTGAGTTTGGTATTATCTTGGCCTGGCCTTTATTTTTTGTTGCCAAATCTTAATTTGTCCCCTCTAGCCAATGATGCATAAGTCTGAAGCACTGCCTGATAAGAACAGATACTACACATGCCCCTAATTCATACTCAATGATGAAATATTGGCTTAGCATCACTAAGTTAATTGTAAGAGTAATACTAATGAAACCTCCACGTTTTCCTTTCTATTTTTATAATGTGATACTACAGGTATCAAGCTAATCAAGAAGAAAGGCTCCTAGACATGAAGATTTAGTTTATGGATTATTTTATTTGCAATTTATTGTAATTTCCTTTTTATTCTATTGTAATCCTTTCTTAACTATTCATATCCTTGTACATACTTTGTAATGTGTTTGATATTAAAGAAATAAAGATTTCTATTCTTTTATCCTTATTTGCATTACTTTATTTAATTAAATTTCCTTTAGTGGAATATTCTATATGTGGTGTCAATAATAATTCAATTTTAATTATTCTAACATTCTTGAACAAGATAAACTCCCAAATACTTATAATTTGAATTTATTTCAAATGTCTGATTCAAAATTCAAATATAAATTTGAATTCCCTTCCCTCAAATGCAAAGGTTCAATAGAGGTCATGTCAAAATCTGTTGCACTTGTTCCAACGTTTCCATCAAAACAAGAGACACTTTGATCCCTTTATGGCTCTTTTAGTTTTGCGCCAAACTTCCCCAGATTTTCTGATGCATGAATTCGATGCACACACCCGAAGTCTCTTTTCTGACCTAAAACCTTAGGATATTGCAGCCTCTCCCCCTTAAAATAAACTTCACCCCTGAAGTTCATACTCTCTTACATTTCGGAATGTAATACTGGCGTTTGTAGATCATAATAGTTCTCAAAATCCATGATGAAGATAATTGGTGTATCTTCATTCAAACCTTTCCTTGAATCCCCTTCTGACTCAATAATAGCCAAATATTAGTTCCATTTGACATTCCGATTCCTTTGAATCCAATACTCCTGCTTCATTCAAGTATTTTGAGCGTATTCATGTTAGGACATATTCTGTTTAATATTATTGTTACTAGCAGTCCTACTTAAACTTACTTTCTTAGTCATTAACCCTCTATTTGAGAACTACTTGGGTTTTAGAAAGTCTTAGTAAGATAAGTCTTTGTATTAGCCTTTGGGCAACTATAGGGGTGATACTAATATTACTTACCATATCTTACTTACTAAGAATGATTTGGACTCATTTAGTCCAAACCAATCATAGTTTCATGTTCCTCTATATATGTTGTATTTGGTACTCTATGTCCAAACTTAAAAATAGGTCGACTTTTAGTTTCCTACCAACTGCTTTCCGAGGTTGAAATACCTTATTTACTTTTGTCAACACCCGGATTTTTAAGTCCAGATGCTTGTTATGTCGTACATCACAATCCCAGGATTACCATTTTTGCGAGACATAACACAATTGGTACCACGATACATCATCAATTACAAACCATAACAGTCTTACAAATAGTTGATCTCATGATCAAGTCTTAATACAAATCAGAGCAGCGTAAATAAACGTAGTATACTCTATTTTCATTGTCACAGGAAATGCTGACGATGGGAGATGATCCTAGTTATCATAGACCTCCTGATGTCCGTCTTTGGGATAGTCCTCCTCATAGTCTGGCCATGGGAATAGTCAGGGACAGAGCCATGAGTACTCTTTAAGTACTCACGAACTAACACTAACGCAAGTAAGGTAATACTAGTAGGAATCCTATGCTCTAGTCTTGTTTGCAACAAGCTAATTTTATTTTGTAAGTACTCCATAGTAAAGCCTATGTTAGTTCTCTAGATTACTTAAGTGGGAACCTAGTTTTAAAGTCCACAATCTTATTGTGGTCAAGTCAAAGTCATCGTTCAAGTCACAAGTCATTTTCAAAACATCTGACAACAGAACAGTATGGCCACTCCAACTGTCCATAACCGCGGACGCGGCTATTCGGATAGTTTGATACTCTGCAGAGGTGGTACACATTCACCACAAGATTCGATACATTCATCAGGGATAACCCTGAATCATCATACTTGGTATGCGGATAATCAATCCTAACCTTTCAATTACACACCCTAGTATAGGCACCTCCCCTATGAGTTTGGCCCCCCAGCCATGCCCAACTGCCATCCCGGGAACTGCATAGGTGGGCATTCATATTCACGAGGTAGCCTCAGCTCAATCTCTTCCACAAGGGAACCCATACTAAGACATATAAACTTCAAGTTAAGCCCTACCCAACTCAGGTATTGTGGTTGTACAGTAAAATTGGAATGCTATCGCATCCGAACCCAACCATCAGTTTTTATCAAAGTCCAGGCTCATGCCTCATTTAGTTTCATCATCAAATCATTGTGTTTCATAACCCATGTCAAAACATTTCAATAGAATGACTCCTCATTCCAAGGTTTTCATAATCATTTTCTCCAAGTGTTCCCATCTAAAGTGATCAAGTTTAGCTTAGCACTAGCCACTAGTAATGAGGGTATCACTATTGAGGGGTGCTAATCAAGTGTAACTTCCCAAGACTATTGCTATTCTCTTGATGGCATCAATCCTATTTATCCACTACTCACAATTAATTAACTAGGTAAGAAACTTTAGTGAAGGGAAAAGTAAAGCTTATAGGTAAAATTGGGAATTGGTAAGGTTGTATCTCAATAGTATGCATAAGGTATCTGCACAAGTCAGCTTGCATATCTAAGCTTGCATGGATAGCTTGCATAGTGGGCTTGCCTTGAGTAGTGTAGTGGTTGAAGTTCTCTTCTTCTTCCTCGAAGTACTCCTCCTCGTCTTAGCCCGGGTTGGTACTAGCATCTATAAATACATACGAGGTACACAATCACCAAACAATACTTAGCTATTTCTATTTTGCACAGAAGGGCTCACACTAGATGATTTAGCATCATATCAATCATCACATGGAATAATGACACATTCCTATTTGTCTTATTTTGGAAAAGTAATTTCTACTCATTGAAAATACTTAAGATTTAATATTCTCCAATTAAAATATGGGATCATGTTGACACATGTCATCACCACATATTCCAATACTTGGGAATGGGATTTAAAGTGGTGGTCATATATTACAAGTTTTAATATTGCTATTTAATAATATTAAAGTGACTAGAAATGTCTATATAGCATTCATTTAGTACTAGTCCAATATTAATATATGTAAAACAAAATCTTTTTACATATTCAGATAGAGCATAGAAAATGTGATTTTTGAGAGTTGGAAACAATTAAAAAGCATTTATGGTTGATTTTATAAAAATGTTTGAAGTTGTAAAACTCTCTGTCTTGTTATTTTTACTATAGGTGATCTATAATTTCAAATGGTTTTAATCCAATGGGAGTGTATAGATATTATCAATACCTTTCTAACAAAATTGGAATCATGCATTTTGATTAATTAAATTTCTCTGAATTCAATTTTGAATCTACTGACAGAATATGATTTTTTAACTGAATGGAAAAATTATATTTGAATCAATGGGCTATGCGCGGGAACGAACATGGGCCGGACCAACTGCACAGCGCGCGCACAACACGCTGCTTACAGGTTGGTCCCATGCGTCAGCGAAAGTATCTAAACGAATCGGTATCAGCTATTCTAAGCCACACGATTAGAACGAGATCGACGGATGAGCGTCGTCATCTCCAGTGAATGGTGCATGGGGGATTCTAAACCTAGTGCCACAGTAAGGGTCGTCAGAGTCTTACCAGGGCTCCAGCTAGGTCTGGCGATGGGGGCAAACGAGCTGGTCGACGACGGCAATTTGAATGGTGGTCGTGGCGGCTCCTGGGGTGGATCCAATCAACGGCACCCTTCCTTCACTACAGCGGCAGGCTCCGGTGAAATTCCGGCCACGTGGTGCTCGCCTTGCTCCGGGAAAGGGTCAAGGATGTTTCTGAGGGAGAGGAGAGTTGAATGGTGTGCCGTTTGAAGCTGGGAAGGGTTCTATTTATACACCCGTGAGAGGAGCAGCGCGGCATTGCTCCGGCTCATCGACGACATTGCTACAGATCGCTATAGGCATGGCGGAGGGCATAGGTCAACGCGGTGGTCTGCGGCGATCGTCATACGCATAGTGGCACAGCGAGGCTCGGTCTTAAACGGTCAGGAGACGTCCGTGCTCTATGCAGGTACGGTGGTGTTCGTCATGGCGTACGGTGGTCTCGGGGTGCGCGGCGGTGAATGGTCGTGTCTGGGAGGTCGCTGGTGACGCGGCGAGTGCGGGTATGTGTGGAGAGAGCGAGGCGCAGCGTGGCTGCACAGGAGTGGCTTGTCGCTCTGGCGTGCGCTCGACATGGCGGACAGAGGAGCGCGACATTGATGTGCTGGCTTCTCTGCTGCTTGTCATTGGTCGAGGGGTGGACAAAGGGGTGCGGTGAGGTCACGCCTATCTTCTAGTGGTCATGGGAGAGGGCGGTGTGGCATGTGGCATCGTGTCCATGATCGACCGACATGACACGCTCGGGTACGGGTGGCACTACTGCACACGACGAACGAGAGAGGCTCCACTGCATGGCTGGATACTGGGAGTGATCGTGCGCTAGTTATGGAGTTGAATTGGGTACAAATGGTGAGCAATTGATTGCTCACAAACAGTAGATAGTTGGTAAGTTGTACTCTATCTGTTAAGTGCTCGATCAAATGGCCACATGAACTAAACATTTGAATTTTCAAATGATTTTTGGTGGGTGTGTTGGTCACATGCTTGGGTGTCTCCGGTTGCTGGGATTTGTCAAGTGGTGGAGGCTTGAGTGGTTTTTGTAAAATGGTGATCTAGATACCTACACTTGATTCAATTCTGAAATGTCTCTCAAATAGATTTGAAATTGGTTTCTGTAAGTTTGTAAAGTTTGCTTGTGTTCATTTTCACTTGGTCTAGCAAGGGGTGAAAAGAAATAGAATTGTTTCTGTTGGAAATCATTTACTAGAGATGCCTAAAGTAGGCTAGTGGTTAACTTTGGCCAAAATGACCATTTGATCATATGCCTCTTATTTCATTTTCTTTTTATTTGAATTTGTTTGGAATTGACCTATATGATGTGGTGTTCATCTTTAAACTAACGCTTATCATTTGTAGCAATCAAACATGGCATAGCAAGCATTCATGCATTAATAATAAACACACACGCACTCATATGGGTTTAAGAATAAAAGTTTTTGTTAACCCTAAACTTGGGTGATTAGAACTTGATAATCTTGTTTAATATTTTTGAGATGTTCCCTTCTAAGATTTCTATAGGTTTCTTAACAACTTCTTCACTACTTCCCCAACTTCATTTTATTGATTAAGTAAAAACCTACTTCTTACTATCTTGGGGTATAAGCCTCAATTTCCATGATGTTTTGCTTTCGAGAGTACCGTTATGAGATGATTAGAATTAATCTTATGAAAATAAGGTCTATTTGAATCATAGTTTTGGATTTCTTATTAGCCTTACTCTAGATATTGAATCTTGATACTTAACTTCATTGTTCACTCTGCCCCTTGGAGTTTTCTAATACTCTAACTCTATGTATACGACCATTTGGTTTCCCGGGTTAGTACATTACTCTATACATGCCTTGCATTTTTTACCTCTATATGATTTTAAATTAGCGGTGTATCCACTGAATTGTGAATATCTGAGGTGGATCCTACAAACCTTTATTCATATCCAAAGGATCTTTATCTCTTCTGAAGGAAAGTATCTTATGTAAGAGATCTTAAAATAACTGACAGTAAAGCTCTTCCATCATTATCTTCCCTACTTTCAACTTTCAGGATAATGCCACTTGGACACACCAGACTTCGCAAAGTGTCGTGGAAGGCGGTTTCTCCAATTTAATGCTTCTCTCGATCCCATTTAACATATGACAAGGTTTATGCTCTTTAGGTCATACAAAGATGACTTGGTTAATTTAACCCCTAAGGTAGCAGTTGTGAATCATCCTAGTGTAGGATGACTCTAGGATCCTAAACATCTTCAACTCCCCTACTCCTGGTATTCTCTCTGATATTTTAGAGATCGAGTACCATTATTGTTCCAAGACTTCTTCTTTTAACTAGTTCATGATACTTTTATGATTTTTAAGTATCACTTACTCGTTCATGATACTTTCATGATTTTTAAGTATCACTAACTTCATCAAGTTCACTATAAGTAACACCTTCGACAATGAACCTTAGTTCCACCATTCATATAATCCATACCTATCTTCACTGAACATACTTCTTATAGCCGACTAATAAGGATTTGGAATTGATTCTTACTTCAAAGTCGGGTTGATACTCCTTATATTTTGCTTCATTCTTCATGACAGTATTCATCTTTGCCTTTGGAACTCGTCACTCCCTTACACGAATCCCTTTACTATCTAGGTGGATAACATCAAGTAATAATTTGATGATGCAACATGCACTTGCACACCAAGTTAAACTTCATGTATAGATCTAGTCAATAAAGAAAATCCAAGAGAATCCAACTTTGGTGCATATAACACACATTATCCTAAGCCTGAATTATAATAGTTGAGTAAAACATCTCTAGAATTCAATCCTAGATGTGTAGTATATCACACCTCCTAGTATAGTTTTATTTTGTGATACATAGCACTTATAGGTTTTACTACTCTTTGTCTCAATATTTACCTGACGAGGGTTTAACTCATCAATGCCCATTGTTATGGACTTGGATTTTGGAGAAGGAGGGAGCGCTGGAGACATCTATCGGCTAGCAAACAAGCACACAGGGGACAAAGGATTTACCCAGGTTCAGGCCTCGTAGAGGTCCCTACTCCTACTTGTCTGCTCGTGGAATTATTGAAGGAGTCGAAAGTTACAATGGTGTGCAGATGCAATCTGGCGAGGGTTTGTGGAAACTAGGGTTGCGTGTGTTCTCCTCGCTGCCCCCTCCTAGCCTTTATATAGATAGGCTAGGTCTCGGGTAGCAGGTCGAGTCGGTTACAAGTTAGGGTTTTCCCCTTTCAAACTTTCTATCTTTAGCTTTTTCTTGATCTTCAAGCAATCGAGAGTTCGCAGGTTACTCGAGTCCTTCCATCTGGGCCTTGGCGACACCGTGGGCCTATACGTATTTGGACCGTATATACCAAGCTCGAGTACCTATAGGGTATAGCCATGTGAGTAGCAACGGTATCAGTTAACCACCTTAGGGTGAAACAACGCAATCTACTCAAATTCGAGTCTCCGGACTCGAATCCGGAAAAGTGCTGGTGTAATTCAACTCAGGCCGCGGAGGTCTTACAGGAGTCGAATTCCAGTTATATGGGTGTGAGCACTTGACGCGTCCGTCAAGGCATCTTCATCGTGCCTGTAGGCATGGATATATTTCTAGTAGTGCGTAGTTAAATGCGTTGCCAGGCCTTATTCAGGTCTTACCTTCACGCCGTAAGCGCGACATCCGAATTTTATCATCGCGGAGACGATTCGGGCGTCCCAGGAGACGTAGTCTCTTTGTAGGGAATATTTGTGAGGCGGTGTCACCAAAGGTTGCGAGTGCGGATGTTATCAACACACAGTTTTTGTGCAAATAATCATAGGGTGCGCGACCAGCGCTCCCTATGGGAGTAGCCCCCGAGTGCCTGGTTGAGTCGAAGACTCAGGCAGGGACTAAATAACTTTTGCGACTGTTGTCGTCTTTTTGTTTATTTGTTTCAGTCGATGACTCAGGCAGGGACTAAATATTTTCGCGACTATTGTCGTCTTTTGCCTGCTTGTTTCAGTCGAATTTGTTTCCGGCGCTCCCTATGGGAGTAACCCATGTCCATAATCGAACTGTGTTTCGAGTGGCTGGGTTTGTTTTTGTGATTGTCTTTGTGCCTGCAACAAGAAAAGAAAAGTCGTAGGGTGCACGGCCAACGCTCCCTATGGAAGTATCCCCCGAGTGCTTGGTGGAGTCGAAGACTCCAGCAAGGACTAAAGTAGCCTTTGATGACATCAGTGCTGACGCTTGCATGACCTTAGTTGCCCGGGTGAGCGATTTTGACGGGACGTGACGAGCGGTGGGTCCTACTTTCTGACTTTGATTTGACTAGGCGTGCGTAATCTTATTATTAACTGTGCCTCCTCGATTTCCACGCGTAATGGGAATAGTGGAGGGACGGTTCGCGCTTCCTCTTCTCCACGTGTCGAGCGCGATACGCGCCACGCGTCCAGTAGGGTTTTTGTGAGCCGTTGGATTGCATCTCCTAGGGGTTAAGTAGTGGCGCTACGGCGGTAATTTTCCATCTGCACTCTTTTCTTCCTCGCTGCCATCGCCATTGCTGCTGCTCATCTGCTTTTCCCTGCACTCATCTCCTCCTCAACTCTGGACCACCTCCGTTCGTTTCCAAGTTATTTTCTGCGCTCTCATTGCCGCCGCGCAATGGAAAAGAAGAAAGGAGGCGCTGTCGCTGAAGCCGCAGCCACCGTTGCCGCGACGAACAAGAAGGGTGGCCCCGCTGCTACGGGCACTAGTGCCGCCGCCGGCGGGAAAAAGAAGGTCACGGGCACCCGCATGACCAATGGCGCATGGCACCCTTCTATCATCAAGGCGTCGGATCTCCGTCTTCTTCGCCAAGACGGAGTTATTTCTGCAGCAGTCACCTATTCGTGCGTCCCCAGCGGTGAGACCATTCCTGTGCCTCCCGCTGGTTTTTGAGTGATGTTTCTTGCATTCGTCATTCGTGGCCTTTCTTTGCCTCTCCACCCCTTTCTTAGGGGTCTCCTTTGTTTCTACGGGCTCCAGCTCCATCAGCTGTCCCCAAACTCGATTCTCCACATCACTTGTTTCATTACTCTTTGCGAGTGCTAGCTCGGAATCGAGCCGCACTTTGGCCTTTTCAAGCGCTTGTTTAAATTGAAGCGCCAGTCCGCCTCTGGCTCTTTAGTTTATGACGTAGGTGGTTGCGGTATCCCTGTCGACCCATCCGCCACCTACTTCGACATCAAGCTTACCAAGTCCGTCCAGGGATGGAGGGACAAATGGTTCTATGTCCGCGATCAGAAGGCCAAAGATGAGCACTTTGGACTTGCGCCCTTTGATCCGGCGACTCCCTGCAAGAAGATGCGCTCTTGGAAGAACGTAGTTATGCCTGGCGAACTCGCGGAGACGGACGTGCTGTATCAGCGTGTCTGCGACCTCGAAAGTCGCATAGGCACAGAAGAGGGAGGCTGCGCTCTTATCAGGACTTGGCTGCGCCATCACGTCCAGCCTCTCCAAGCTAGAGTCCATCCCATGTTTCAATGGAGTGGCCCTGATGATGCCACTCGCGTGTCTGCCGATGGCATGTCCGCGAGTGAGGTGGATAAGAGGATTCGACTGGTTACGAAGTGCACTGTTAAGGATGTGCTTCCAAGCGAACCAGTTGTTCCTCCTTTTGATGCTTTGAATCCTCCTCCTGAGGTATAGTTATGCTACGCAGTAGCTTATTTTCACGATTGCTTTTCTGTTTGCTTACTTGTTCTGTTTGTATGCAGGATTGGGCGGTGTCGCCTTGTATGCCTCCTCTCCCTGAGGGCATTATTCCTCGTGAAGCTTTGGAAGAGGACGAGTCTGAGTCGAATGTCCCTTCTGATGTGGAAGAGGAAACCCCCGAGTCCAAGAGCCCAGATACTCGCAAGCGTTCGCGTAGCGAGGACTCCGACGCGTTGACTCCTTCGACTCCAGGAGGCGCGGATATTGGCGCGGAGTCGCCAATTCCAGCCGTTCCTGTGAGGGCTGTGGCACCGTCTTCTTGCAAGAAGATGCGATTGCCCAAGGAGTCTTCATCAGAATCGGCGGCTGCCACGTTTGATCTTGACAACTTTAACTGGTAACTTTGCTAGGTCATTCATTCTTTGTTGTTTTCTTCTTGTTGGTTTTGCCCTAGAGTTTGCCCTTTTCTCAATGTGGACTTGGTCTTGTAGTCAAGAGGCGTCGTCATCTTCTGGCGACGTCGAATTTTTGAAAGAATCAGGAGTCACGACTTCAAGGGCCAAGGTAGAGGTCGAGCGCGCTCCTTCTCCTCCGACGACGGCCCACTCCGGGCACAATTCTTCGAGCTCTCCTCACGTAGGGGAGCATCGAGTGGTTGCTCGGATGACGGTTCATCAAACTTCTTAGGAGTCGCTAGAGGACCATGTAAGTATGTCTTTCCTTCTTTTTTAATGTGGCAATCAACGCCTTCTGCTGCCCTCTTCTGACTCCTTGTTTTGTGTGACAGCTCCTTGTAAAGGAAGCCGCGCAGGTGGCGGAGCAGGTGATGGCGATGGTCGCCAGCATGCAATGCTGGAGACGCGTCACCGCGTGGTCGAAAGTGAGTGCTCTACACTTATTCTCTCTGTTTTGATATAATCGACTGATAGCCAATTATTGGCTGCCATGTAGCTGAGCATAACGCTTTACTGCGCAACATCGCCATGTTGGAGAAAACACTAGCCGCAGCTGTGAAGGGGCGCGACGAGGCAATCGCGGCTCGTGATGATGCCCAGAAGCGCGAAGAGGATCTGGGCGCCTCCTTTGCGGCCAGGGAAAAGTTGTTCGAAGAGCAACTATTCTCAGTCGCTAAGGCCCTCTCAGGTACCTTTACTGGTAGATATTTTATTGATGTTCCTCTCTGCATCTAGATTTTTTGCTGGTGGCGCTATAGATTTCATCCATGTGTGGGTTTTCTGTGCAGATGCTGGCGATTTGAGCTTTGACCCGCAAGCCCTTTGTCGCGATGACGCTCTAGCGGGCGCGGTGTCTGCGGTCGAGGATCATAGCGCCGCTGTCCAAAATACGTTGTCCAAGGCCAAGGTCACCCTTAGTCGCCTCCGGGAGGAGTTGATGCCGAAGAGCTGGTTGACAATGTGGAAGAGCTGGTGGAGTCGCTCGCCGGGGGTGTGCCTGCCATGTACAAGAACTCCCTCCGCGCGGCTGGCGCGACCATGTCACTTGCCATGGTGCAAGCCCACAGAGTCGAAATAGATCCCTCTGTAGTGTCGAAGACGATGCCTATTGGCGCGGATGGTCAGCAGGTAGTATCCGCTCCCTTTGCGACTGCCTATGCCAAATATGGCCATTCCTTGATAAATACCGTTGCCAAGTATTCGGAGGAGCTCCAGCGTGCTAAGAAGATCGCGAAGGCTTCGGCCTCAGGAGCTGGCGAAAAGTCTGTGACGTCTGATACTGCCATGGACTTGATGAAGCCCCCGAAGCCGTCGAAGTCGAAGAAGCCAGTTGCTCCGTAGTTAGTTTTTTGTAATAGTTGATGAATTGTCCTTTTGATTGGAGAACATGCCTGCTGGCGAGTGTGTTTGTAAACACTTATGCTTATCTTGAATGCGTCTGTTCCCCTTGCCTTTGTGTTGATTTGGTCGCCTTATTTGCTTTTGTCTTAAATTGTGGTAGGGCACATCGAGTGGTCCTGTGGGGGGAAACCAGGATTCGCCATCTCTTGATGAGACAGTGGCACCACCGCGCTCTAGGGTAGAGGAGCTATCCTTGCTGTCGCGACTTCGTGATCGCGTGAAGCAGCTGGAGCGTGAGTTGCCCCTGATCCGTGGTAATGCAGACGTGTGGAAGTCGAAGGTGGAAAAATCCGCCGCCCGCGAGCAATATCTGCTTGGCGAGGTGACGCGGCTGGGCGACCAGTTTAAGTGTTAGTTTGTTCGTCCTCATCTTTTCCTTTGTAGTTAGTCGCAATGGTACGTTGTACTCATGTTGTTGGTGCTGCTTCGTGTAGTTGTTAGCGCACGCCGTCCGCAGGAGGAAAAGGATAGGATTGCCATCCGCCTTCATGATCTCACCCAGGAGCAACTTCAAGAGAGTGGATACTTCTGGGTAGATCATGATCGTGCGACTACATTGGCGACCCTACAGGATCGCGCTTCGCGAGTGCTGCTCTTCCTGATGAAGTCGCAGTCGTGTTTGAAGAACATCTATCGGGCGATGTTCCCGTTGGATGACACTCCATCAAGTCTGCTGGCTCTCCTGGCCAAATTTCAAGATATGTCCGCGGTTCGCGAGTGCGTGAGGCAGCAGTTGGTGGCTGGTGCCAAGGCTGCCCTCTCAATTGTGCGTTTGCACAGGCCTGACGTGGATGTCGCCGCCATTGCCTCTGGGCCACCGGCGCCACCAGCAGGATCTTCCTGGAATATGGTGCCGCATTATCAGGCGGTGGACCGCCCAGCCGAGGAGATCGTCGACTTCTTCGAGGAACAAACTAATGTTCTTCTGTTGCAAGGGTAGCCAAATATGTATCCTGCACATAAGTGTACTTGTGTTGTAAAGTTCATATATATTTGTAGATAATTTATTGTTGAATGTGTACAAACAGCTTTGTCAGCGTCAGGTGCGTTGCATTATGCGATTCCTTTTCGTTAGCCTGGCCATCCCTTTGTCAACCTGCCAGGCGCGTTGCGGCTGGGTTGAGTTTGCGTTAAGGGGTTCGATTGATGTGCCAGCTACTCAGGATATCGTGTTTATTGGTTCGAAGAATAGATGTAGGTAGGGTGGCGTAGCCCCCGAGTATAAAAATGACAAAAGTGAAAGAAAAACACAAAGTTTTGGGGCACTTAGCTTTTATTTATTTGAAGAGCAGTACGAGGTACAATGTGTGGCTAAGTAGCCTTGGCTGAGTAGCCTTATTTGCGATGTAAAAAGTAAAACAACTAGGGGTAGAAGCGTCGCAGTTGTGCGACGTTCCAAGGGTTGGAGTATGCGACTCCTGTCTCTAAATCTTGAAGGCGATAGGCGCCACCTGCGATTACTTCTGTAATCACGTACGGTCCTTCCCAGGGGGATTCGAGCTTGAGATGCCCCTGTTGCTTCAGTCGCAGGACCAGGTCACCTTCGACGAAGGATCTGGGGCGAAGCCTTCTACTGTGGTAGTTGCGCAGGTTCTGCTGGTAGATCGTGGATCTTTCTGCGGTGATTTCTCTTGCCTCGTCGAGGAGGTCGACGGAGTCTTCGAGTGCAAGAGAGGACTCTTGTTCGCTGTAAGCGACTACGCGTGGCGCCTTGTACCTCACTTCGGCGGGTAGTACTGCTTCTGCTCCGTGTACCATAAAGAATGGCGTGTAGCCAGTGGCGCTATTTGGAGTTGTACGTAGGCTCCAGAGTACGGATTGGAGCTCATCTGGCCAGCAACTCGCGGCTTGTTCGAGTGGTCAAAGGAGTCGCTTCTTGATGCCGCTGCAGACGAGCCCGTTTGCTTTTTCCACCTGACCGTTGGTCTGTGGATGCGCGACTAAGGCGTAACTGATGTTGATCCCCAGGTTCCCGCAAAATTCTTGGAACTCCTTGGATGTGATGTTCGTCCCGTTGTCAGTGATGATGTTGTGCGGCACGCTGAAGCGGTACACAATGGACTCGAAGAACTTGACCACATTGTGCCCTGATTGTTTGGTCACTGGCATGGCCTCAATCCACTTGGTGAACTTGTCGACTGCGACCAAGAGGTAGACGTAGCCTCCTTGCGAGGACGTTGGGAGCTTGCCCACCATGTCGAGCCCCCATTGTGCGAAGGGCCAGGCCAATGGAGTAGGCCATAGCTCTGCGCCTGGTGTGTATGGCTTGTCCGCGAATCGCTGACAAGCGTTACACTTTTGGACTATGTCCTTGGCGTCGCGCATGGCCGTGGGCTAGTAAAATCCAGCTCGTAGAGCTTTGGCAACGAGGGCGCGACTGCCGGCGTGGTACCCGCAGGTCCCTTCATGGATGTCGAGGAGGACTACTCTTCCATCGGCCAGGGAGACGCATCGTTGTAGCACTCCTGTGATGCTGCGTTTATACAGTTCGCCATTGAGAACGGCGAATGCCTTGGAGCGCCGGGCGATGTGCCGTGCATCTGTCGGATCGTCCGGTAGTCTCTTGCTGAGGAGGTACGTAATGTACGGATGCGTCCAAGATTGTTCGATCATCATGACGCTCATTGGTCCCTCGAGTCCTGTGTCCAGCTCCAAGTCATCGAGTGCCATTGGCTCATTGGGTGGCGTAGCCCCCGAGTCCGTTGCTGCGCTTGTTTTCTTCTCTCCAGCCTTTGGCTTGATGGAGCGTTCGCATATGCGCTCGAGAAATACCCCAGGTGGTATGGGGGCGCAGGTAGGGCCTATGTTGGCGAGTGTGTCCGCCTCCTCGTTGCTTTTGCGACCTATGTGTCGCAACTCGCAACCATCAAAGTCTCCTTCGAGTGTGTCGTAGAGGTCGCGGTACGCGATCATGTTGTCGTTCAGTGCATTGCACTCGTGCATTGTTTGATTGACGACCAACTTGGAGTCGCCATATATGATGAGCCTTTTGGCGCCACAGGCTTTTGTCATCCTCATCCCATGTAACAGGGCCTCGTATTCAGCCTCGTTGTTTGAGGCTGTGAACTGCATTCGTAGGATATATTTCAGCTTGTCCCCTTGAGGTGATGTCAATATGACACCTACGCCTGCTCCATCTTTCCGTTTGGACCCATCGAAGTGCATTGTCCAGAGGTAGGACATATCTGGCTTGTCCGGGAGTTGGTTCTCCATCTAGTGCATGAGGAAGTCAGAGAGCACTTGCAACTTGATGGCGTCACGCTTTTCGTATGTGATGTCTCGTGGAGACAGCTCTATTCCCCAAAGCACGACTCGCCCCGTGGCGTCGGGGTTATTGAGGATATGCCCCAACGGGGCATCGCTGACTACCACGATTGGGTGTTCCTGGAAGTAGTGGCGCAGTCGCCGGGCGGTCATAAAGACGCCGTACGCCAGCTTCTGGTAGTGCGGGTACCGCTGTTTTGTTGGCGTGAGGACCTCGCTGAGGTAGTATACCAGGCGTTGTACACCGTGGAATTTGTTTTCCTTGGCTCGCTCGACGACGAGCACCGTGCTCACCACCTGGTTGGTGGTGGAGATGTACAGCAACAGTGGTTCCCTTTCTCGTCGAGTCACCAGTACCGGCGAAGTGGATAGCAAGCGCTTGAGATCTTCGAATGCTTCTTGTGCTTCATTGGTCCACTTGAATTTTTCGGTCTTGCGGAGGAGCTGGTAGAAGGGCAGTGCCTTTTCACCCATCCGAATGATAAATCGACTGAGGGCCACGATTCGTCCGGCCAGTTGTTGGACGCCTCTTATGTTCTTTGGCTTCTCCATGGCCAGTATGGCTTTTATCTTCTTCGGGTTTGCCTCGATCCCCCTCACGGAGATGAGGTATCCGAGTAGCTGCCCATATGGTACGCCGAAGGCGCATTTGTCCGGATTGAGCTTGATCCAGTAGGGATCGAGGTTGGCGAAGGTTTCGCGCAAATCATCGATTAGAGAGGCTTCCTCCTTGGTCTTGATTACTATGTTGTCGACATAGACTTGGATGTTGCGACCTAGTTGTTCCTTGAGGCAAGCCTGCATGCATCGCTGGTAGGTGGCTCCCGCATTTTTTAGCCCAAGGGCATTGTGTTGTAGCAGAACACACCAAAGGGCGTTGTAAACGCTGTTTTCTCCTGATCTTCCTCCTTCATTCGAATTTGGTTATAGCCTGAGTAGGCGTCGAGGAAGCAGAGGCGCTCACATCCAGCGGTGGAGTCAATGATCTGATCGATCCGTGGCAGCGGGAAGTGATCTTTTGGGTAGTTCTTGTTTAAAGAAGTGAAGTCCACGCATATCCGTAGGATATCCGTGTCTTTTTTTGGTACCAGCACCGTATTGGTGAGCCAAGTGCTTTCCTTGATATCGCGTATGAATTTGGCCTCGAGGAGTCTATTGATCTCCATTCCGACTGCCTCAGACAGTCGCCTGATTGTTTGCTTGACTGGCCTTGCGTCGGGGTTGACGTTGAGTGCGTGCTCGGCGAATTCCCTGGGAACTCCTGGCATGTCCGCAGGACACCAGGAAAAAATTTCCCAGTGCTCACGGAGGAATTCGACGAGCGCGAGTTCCTATGCGGGACTCAAGTTGTTGGCGATGAGGGCCGTCTTGGCGGGATCCGATGGATGGACCTGCACCTTCTTTGTGTGCACGGATGAGTCGAAGGAGAGATCAGGTGAGCTTCGCCTACTCAAGGGAGGCAGACTGTTGTCTGTCGTCTCTTTCAGTCTTGCGAGTTACTCCTGCATGCCGAAGGATTGGGAGATTCTATTGAATTCCCTGTCGCAAGCGTCAGATCGCTCGAAGTTCCTGTTGATTGTTATGACGCCGTTGGGACCTGGCATTTTCATCTGCAGGTAGGCGTAGTGGGGTACTGCCATGAACCTGGCGAATGCGACGCGCCCAAGGATGCAATGGTATTGTGAGGGCCAGTCGATGACTTCAAAGTCGATGCGCTCGCGCTGGAAGTTCTTCGGCGTGCCAAAGATGACGTCCAGGTTGATTTTGCCCAGGGGGTATACGCCTTTCCCTGGGACGATGCCGTGGAACGTTGTGTCCAATGCCTCCAAGCAGGTTAGAGGGATCCTCATTGCTCGCAAGGTACTTGCGAATATGAGGTTGATGCCGCTTCCACCGTCCATGAAGACGCGACTCATGCCGAAGCCTCCAATTTGCGCCTCGAGTACGAGGGGGCAATGACCTAGGCGAGGTATTTGGGGCGGGTGGTCGTGTTTGTTGAAGGTAATGCACGACTCACTGCCACTGAGGTACTCAGTGATGGATGGTGGCGAGTGCATGGCCAAGTTAACTTGGCGAGTGATGGCTTTCTGCACCCTGTTGGAGGGGCGCCCCTTTTGGATCATCATGGTACCCATGGCCCGTGGGTACCGTTCGCCTCCGTGGTGCTGGTCCGGTGCAGCTCCGTTCGGGGGTGGCCCAGATGGTGGTGGTTGTGCGCCATGTGCCACGGTGCCTGGAGCGGCTCCGTATCCTCTTTCGACTACATTGCGGTTCATCCGAACCAATCCCTTGTGTAGCTTGAGGAACTCGCGGCAGTCCTTGAGGAGGTGGCTGGACTTTCTCTTGCCATCATGCTTGTCGATGTAGAAGTGTACCGTGCATGGCCCAGACAGTTTGTCCTCGATGGAGGTCGCGGGTGCTTCATCGCGAGTGCGGCGTTGCCACACTTGCGTGGTTTTCCTGGAGTTGCGGTATCCGCCACTGCGGTATCTGCTGTTGCGGTTATCGTCGTGTCTATCGGTGTAGCCAGCTGCGACCATGTTGATGTCATCACGATCGTCGTAGACGCGCATGCGACACTTACTCCGGTGGTCGCGTCTTCGTTCGAGTTCTGCCTCCTCGTCCGAGTGAACGCAATTCTTCACCGAATCTTCTCCATCGGCCCACCAATTCGCGATCTCCATCAGGTGGTCGATGGTCTGGGGCTTTGAGCGGCCTAGCTCCTCCTTGAGTTCCATGCGGCGGACACCACCATTGAATGCATCAATCATGCGGTCTTCCGAGATGTTCTCCGCGGAGTTCTTGATGATGGACCACCTTTGGATGTAAGAGCGTAGCGATTCACCAGATCTTTGTTGGCAGCATCTTAGTTCTTCGATTGAGGTAGGGCGTTTGTACGTGCCCTTAAAGTTGCGCACGAAGCTGTAGACTAGCTCATCCCAACTGCGAATGGATCCGCGTGGTAGGTTATTGAGCCATGCCCGGGCGGTGCCCTGCAGATGTAGCTGCAAGCATTGCATGGCAGTACTTCGACTGCCTCCATGTAGCCTGACGTAGGAGATGTGATCCTCCAGCCAGATCTTGGGGTCCTGCAGACCTTTAAATTTCGGGTTCTCCGATGGGAGTTAAACCCTTTAGGCATTCGCTTTTGCCTGATGGATCTGCTGAAGCATCTGGCGCCGCAGAGCTCCCCATCTTCCTCTTCCGAATCAGTCGACTGAGCACGTCGTGCCCTTGACTTGTCGATCTTGCGTTGCGTGAGTTCGTCGCGTGCATCGTAGTCGCGATCGTGTCGCCGTGAGCGGCGGCGTCGAGACAGGTCGTGACTGTCATCGCTGGACGAGGGCGAGGAGTAGCGCTTTGCTAGTGCTTTGCCCTTTTTTGGGTCTGGTACCGGTTCCTTGTCGAGGGCGGCCTCGATTAGCCCCAGGCCCGCGATCGTAGATTGGTGCGTGGCCGTTCGGGGATCTCCAGCTGGCGGCTGGTTATTGAGGAGGTACATGGTGGCTGCTGTCACCGTGGCCTGCGGTGTCCTGGGAACCACGTTGCCTCTCGTGTCGACTGTCATAGAACCGAAGTCGAGGACTTTCGCGGCATCTATGCGCTCTTGTTCGGTGAGGTGAGCCATCCGTGACTGCCTCTTCTTGGCAAGGTACTCGTTGCCTCTTGAGGAGGATCCTCCGTAGGAGGAGAGCCCAGCGCGACGAAGGCTTGATTCATCCGCTGCCTTTTTACGCGCCTCAAGTTTCAAGATTACTTGTTTTTGGCGCTTGAATTCTTCTTTTAGGAGCCAGTGGTAGCCCATCAACAGCTCCTGCGGGGACCCAAAGGGTAGAGGTGCACCTCGTAGGGCTTCGCGGCAGCGCTCCCACTCTTGCTCGTTGAGCTTGATTACGACGCGTTTGCCGGTTTGCTCATTGATTATGATGGGAGGTTTGACTGCTCCTCCGTTGGTGCCGTTACCGCCGTTGCCACTGTTGCCTCCGTTGGGTGGATCGGTGCCGTTGCCGGTGTTACCACCGTTGCCGCGATTGGCGGAGGTATCGCCTGCGTTGATGACGGCGCACATGAAGTGATTGGGGAAGCTGTTGCTTCCACAACTTTCAGATTCGGAACCGTAGGTTCCATCTTCTGTGGCCAGATCGCTTAGATCGGAGTCGCGACTGCTGTCGCTGACCGTGTTCCCGACTGCCACCGGAGCATTGAGCTCCCTGAGGGTGCCGATCGATGGAGGGAACCATGATGCTGGGGCAATCGCCGGTGCTGTCGGTTGATCAGGCATGCGAAGCGTGCCCATCTGACCAACTTGGAAGCGGAAGCTCCCAATCGCCAGGCTGATTCCGTCGCCCACGGACTCGAAGGCCGGGTGGGTGGCCGACGTGTGGACGGTGAAGTCGAAGGCGCCGAAGAGCTGGCGAATCTCCGCTGTTGCGGAGTTGTAGATCGCAGTTGATAGGGTCGAAGAAGCCGCGGTTTAACTCATCAATGCCCATTGTTATAGACTTGGGTTTTGGAGAAGGAGGGAGCGCTGGAGACATCTATCGTCTAGCAAACAAGCACACAGGGGACAAAGGATTTACCCAGGTTCAGGCCTCGTAGAGGTCCCTACTCCTGCTTGTCTGCTCGTGGAATTATCGAAGGAGTTGAAAGTTATAATGGTGCGCAGATGCAATCTGGCGAGGGTTTGTGGAAACTAGGGTTGCGTGTGTTCTCCTCGCCGCCCCCTCCTAGCCTTTATATAGATAGGCTAGGTCTCGGGTAGCAGGTCGAGTCGGTTATAAGTTAGGGTTTTCCCCTTTCAAACTTTCTATCTTTAGCTTTTTCTTGATCTTCAAGCAATCGAGAGTCCACAGGTTACTCGAGTCCTTCCATCTGGGCCATGGCGACACCGTGGGCCTATACGTATTTGGACCGTATATATCAAGCTCGAGTACCTGTAGGGTATACCCATGCCATTACCCAATAGCTTAATTGCGATTGGATAATGTTGGAAAAAGTGGTCTCAATATAGTCTTGACTATCTCACTACCTTCCTTTTGGAACTACTAGCTATGTCTTACTACCTTCCGTTATTCTGTAAACTAACCTCACAAGACCTCTCTGAAAGACTAGCCACTTATACTTATAACCCTAAGGTTAAAGACTAATAAGCATATATGACCTTTATGTCTTACGTCTTGATCCTACAATATTATTTTATACTTCATTAACAAAGTTATTTACTAGGTAGTTACCCTAATTACATAATTATCATGCTTTAAGAGCTAGACTCACCATGATCTTGTTATGATTTTCTTATTTATCATGGTTTCAGAGCTAAACTCACCATGATTTATTTCTTCTTCATGTCTTGATATCATTATTTCTTAGCAAAATTCCATTCCATCACATAGAATTATCAAGTGAATCCCACATGGTTTACTTCCCATTGTACCTATACGTGCTCCAATGGTCTTCATTAGGACTAAATAGCATATACCAATAGTCACTAGTGATAGGATTCTATTTCCTTAAATAGATTCTCTTTATAAGAATACATCACTAATACTACTTCATGGGATATCCTTAATTAGGTCGTAATCTACTTTAGTAGTTTAGCTCACTTAAGATGTCTAAATGGTGTTATACCTACTTACAAGGACACTAAAACCATATTTTATCGAGGGGAGATATCTAAGTAACTACTCCTAAGAAAGATGAATTAGGCAGCCTACTTAGATGTGACAAGGTTATCCTCAAGTGGATATTCGTCACAAATTATAAGAATAGTTGGTTTAGATAAGATGACTTCCTATATTCACTATCCAACCTACGGATCTCCTAAAGGATTTTAATCCTAAGGTCAAAGCGTTTACTGTGATACCAGCTGCGGTAACCAAGCATACCACTACATGATGTAGTATACTATAGTCGTTGATATAATACCAATGAAACACCATTCCACTAGTATTACATCCCCCATAGTGGTACAACAAAAACATCGTGGATCCAATACATGACTATAGATTATAACTCAAGGCTTTACAAAAGATACAAAAAACTTCCTCAAAACAGTGAGGACAACAACATATAGAAGGAAACCAGAAATATCAACTCGAAGTCTATTCTAAAAATATTGCAAAGTGCAAATGCTTCTGTTTTGTTATTTTTACTAGGAGAGATCTTTAACTCTAATTGAATTAAATCCAATGGGCTTGGGAAGATCTTTTCAGTAGCTTTCTAACAAGATTGGAATCACTTCATTTGGATTTGTAAATCTCTCTGAATTGAATTTCAAACTAGGGAACATAACTAGATTTAAACTAAAAAGAAAAATCCTAATTCAAACTAATTGGGTCGCGCGGGAAAAGCTAATGGGCCGGCCCAGTGAAACTACGCGGCGCGGGGCTCAGCTGACAGGAGGGGTCCACCGGTCAGCGGCTCATAACGCGCGAAGCGGTACGGGGCGATATGGGTCGTTGGATTAGAACGGGGATCAACGGCTGGGGATCGTCGTCGACGACGAACTGGTCGCCGGCGAACTCTAACCCTAGCGGCTCGGTGGGGGTGCATAGGGGGCGTACCAGGGCTCCAACGACGATGGCGATGGGGGCAAACGGATTGGTGGTCAACGGCGAGCTCAGGGACGGTCGAGGCAGCTCCGAGGGTGGTCGCAATCAGCGGCGCCCTTCTCCTCTAGAGGCGGCCTGCTCCGGTGCAATTCCAGCGAATGGCTGCTCGCCTTGCTCCGGCTAGAGGTGGGGAACTCTCAGTGAGGTGAGGGGAGGTGAGTGGTGTGCTGCAAATGGCTGGGGAAGGCCTCTATTTATAGGACGACGACGCGACCGAGAGGGATGGGCGAGCGGCTCCGGCGAGGGCTGCATAGCGTGCTAGCAGCGTGGCTCGAGGTAGGGGACGGTCGCTGGTCTCCTGACGGTGCTCTACGTGATCAATGTAGGACTAGGGGCGGTGGTATGCGGTCGGGCGGAGCTGGCGCTCTGAGCGGCAGAGACGGCGGTGTCCACGGCGAGCGGTGGCTGTGAGGCATTGGACGGTGAATAGGCATGTCTGGCGTGTCCCTAGGGTCATGGCGGAGCGGTGGGTGCGGGTTGTGGTCGAGCGGCGGCTTGTGCACGCGTGTCAGGCACGGCGCTCTGGCGCGTGCTCGGTATGGCGTAGACAGGCAGTGCGCGGTGGTTCCTCGGTGGTCCACGGTCTGGCTCGGCTCGGGGAGGGGACACGGAGTGGCGGTGAGGTACTGGCTAGCTCGTAGACATGGCGAGAGGGGGCGAGGTGGTCTGCTGCGGTGGTGGCATGGTCGGCCGGCCAGCATGTGCTCGGCATGGCATGGCATGGCCACTAGGGGATAGGAGAGGGGGTTTAAATGGCTTGGTTAGATCATTTGGGGACAGAGAGAGGGTTTTGAGGAAAAATTGGGTGCAAAACCCTGTTACAAATAGTGAGCTATGTTTAGAGTTTAAACCCTGCCTGCCAAGTGTTTGATGAAATGGCCGCAAGAACTTTCTTTTTGAATTTTGAAAATATTTTTGGTGGGTGTGCTAGTACTAAGCTTGAGACTCTGTAGGTGCTTGGGTTTTGAAATTTGAGCTTGTTTGAGTGGTTTTTGAAATAGTGGGATCTTCCCATATGAAATAGATTCAATTTTCAAATGTCAATTAAATTTAGTGTTTGAATGTTTTTGGCAGATCACAAAGTGGGCCTTGGTACCTCATTATGTGTACTAGCAAGGGGTGCAAAGATCCATCATTGTTTCTGTTAGGTTTTGAGTACTAGGAATAGCCAAAGTAGGCATGATAGTTAATTTGGCAAAAATGACCATTCACTTCATTTATTCATTTTGAGTTGTTTTTCTTTGGGAAATGTTTGGGAATGATTTAGATGATGTTTATTTTACCTAAGAATCATTTTACAATCAAGGGATCACAGAACCATGGCAATTCAAACAACTCCTATTTTAAATGCACATACACATGAATGCTTTCATAGTTTTAATTGGAAAAGTTTTTGTTAACCCTAATTTTGATGATTTGGATCTTAATAACCATGGATTAAAGTTTTGGGATGTTACAAACCTTCCCCCCTTAAACAAAATCTCGTCCCGAGATTTACAAAGAAAACTAGGAACTAAAGAGATCTGGGAACTCTGTCCTAATGTAATCTTCGCGCTCCCAAGTGGCTTCCTCCTCGATATGGTTGCTCCACCGAATCTTGAGAAACTTGATACTCCTGGTCCTGGTGGTTCTGTAAGCTTCTTCTAAGATACGGATGGGCACTTCACGATAGATCAGGTCATTGTTGATCTCCACAGCTCTGTGATCGATGTTCTTGAAAACTTCAGTCTTCTCCGGCACTTCTAGGCATTTGCGAAGTAACGAGATATGGAACACATTGTGGATGGCTGACATCTCTTCAGGTAGTTCCAGTTGATACGATACTTCTCCTCGACAGTTTAGAATCTTGAAGGGCCCGATATATCTGGGGGCTAAATTTCCTTTCAGACTAAAGCGTTGAGTTCCCTTCAATGGTGAAACCTTGAGATATACAAAATCTCCGACATTGAAAGTCAGGTCTCTCCTTCTTTTGTCAGCGTAACTCTTCTGTCTGGATTGGGCGGTCTTGAGGTGCTCACGGACTTTGTGAACTTTCTCTTCTGCTTCCCGGAGAATGTCGGGTCCAAAGATCTGACTCTCTCCTACTTGCGACCAATTCAAAGGGGTACGACACTTCCTTCCATATAGGAATTCAAATGGTGCCATATGCAAACTAGCTTGATAACTATTGTTATATGAGAATTCTGCGAAAGGCAGGCAGTCTTCCCATTTCGATCCGTACTCTAACACACAAGCTCTTAACATATCCTCTAGGATCTAGTTGACTCTCTTAGTCTGTCCATCAGTTTGCGGATGATACGCGGTGCTGAAGTTCAACTTGGTGCCTAATCCTTCCTGCACTCTCTGCCAAAATCTCGAGGTAAACTGGGTTCCTCGATCTGATACTATGGTCTTGGGGGTTCCATGCAGACTAACAATCCTAGCAATGTACAGTTCTGCTAGTTTCGCACTCTGGTAGGTAGTCTTGACAGGTATAAAGTGGGCTACCTTAGACAGTCTATCAACTATGACCCAGATTGAGTCATTTCCCCTACTGGAAGTAGGCAAACCGGTGATAAAGTCCATTCCGACAGAATCCCATTTCCATTCCGGAATCTGCAATGGTTGCAACAGTCCTGCAGGTCTCTGATGCTCTGCTTTGACTCTTTGACAGATATCACACTTGGCGATGTAGCTTCCGATTTCTCTCTTCATCTTGTGCCACCAAAATTGCTCTTTCAAATCTTGATACATCTTCGTTCCTCCGGGGTGGATAGAATAAAGAGTATCATGAGCTTCCTTCATGATAACTTGCTTCAGCTCCGAATCTGCTGGCACACAGATACGTCCTTTATACCACAGCACTCCTTCTTCGTCTTCAGTGAATCCAGGTACCTTTCCTGTACCAATACGACGTTTGATACCGTCGATACTTTCATTTCCCTTTTGGGCTTCCTTGATTTGGCTAATCAAAGTGGGTTGAAGTTCAATGCTAGCTAAGAATCCTTTGCTAACTAATTCAGTTCTGAACTGCTCCAACTCCTCATACAAACTTGGTTGCTTCTTCTTGATCATGGTGTTTAGCCTACACGGCAATCTGCTAAGAGCATCCTCTACCACATTGGCTTTGTCGGGGTGATAGTGAATGTCAAGGTCATAATCCTTGATTAACTCTATCCATCTCCTTTGCCTCATATTCAGCTCCTTCTGAGTGAAAATATACTTTAAGCTCTTGTGATCTTAGTAAATCTCACAGCGATTACACATCAGATAATGACGCCATGTCTTCAATGCCAGCACTACGGCTGCTAACTCAAGATCATGGGTCGGATAGTTCTGCTCATGCTGCTTCAGTTGTCGAGACAGATACGCGATGACTTTGCCTTCTTGCATCAATACACATCCTAGACCAATCTTGGATGTATCACAATACACATCAAACGGCTTCTTGATGTCTAGCATGACCAATATTGGGGCTGATATCAATCTCTTCTTCAGCTCCTGGAAACTAGCTTCACATTTGTCTGTCCATTCAAACTTCTTGTCCTTCTTCAGCAATTGGGTCATGGGTCTGGCGATGCTCGAGAATCCTTCTACGAACTTGCGGTAGTATCCCGCTAATCCGAGAAATGCATGGACTTGGGTTTGAGTGGTTGGGGCTTCCCATTCTTCGACATCTTTGATCTTGGCGGGATCAACAGAGACTCCTTCGGTAGACACAATATGTCCTAGGAATCCTACTTCTTTTAGCCAAAACTCACACTTGTCGAACTTGGTATATAACTGATGCTCTCTCAGGGTTTCTAGGATGATTCTCAGATGTTGCTCATGCTCTTCTTCTGACTTGGAGTAGATAAGGATGTCGTCGATAAACACAACTACAAACTTATCTAGGAAATTCATAAATATCTTATTCATGAGATTCATGAAATAAGCAGGGGCATTGGTTAATCCAAAAGACATAACCGTATACTCGTATAAACCATAGCGAGTAGTAAAGGTGGTCGTCGGAATATCCGTTGCACGAATCTTAAGTTGGTGATAACCAGTCCTAAGATCAATCTTTGAGAATACCTGGGCTCCAGTCAATGGATCAAATATATCCTCTATCTTTGGTAATGGGTACTTGTTCTTGATGGTGACGTCATTCAACTTTCTGTAATATGTGCACAAACGATTGCCTCCATCTTTCTTGTCGACGAATAACACTAGTGATCTCCATGGCGAAGCGCTTGGTTGAATCAAGCCTTTTTCTAACATAGCATCCAACTGCTTCTTTAGTTCCACTAATTCTGAGGGGTTCATGCTATAGGGTCTCTGGGCTATGGGTCCGGTTCCGGGGATTAGCTCGATAATGAACTCAATATCCCTATCCGGGGGCATACCTGGCAATTCATCTGGGAATACGTCGGGGTATTTACAGACTACTCTTACTTGGTCTATGGTGGGTCGGGCTAGACTCTTGTTGCACTTGAATTGGCGGGGTAAGGTTTCAGAGATATGCTCTACTGTTACTCCAGAGCTACTGGTCATGGTGATGGCTTTCTTAGCACAGTCTATCAGTCCTTTGTGCCTTGACATCCAGTCCATACCTAGTACTACTTCCAATCCTTTGGTTCCAAGTACTATAAGGTTGGCATAAAAATCTATCCCATGTATTCTGATAGGTACAACTTTGCAAATTTTTCTAGCTTTTGTAGCTGATCCGGGGATTTGAACTATCATCACATGCTTCAGGTTGGTTGGGTGAATCTTACTAGTGCATGCAAATTCTTCGGTGACAAATGAATGCGATGCTCCCGAATCAAACAATACTCTTGCTAAAACTGAGTTGACAGAAAACATACCCAGCACTATATCTGGCACTTCTTGGGCTTCTTTTGCGTTCATGTGGAAGAGACGACCGTTGCGGTTGTGAGGATTCCCTGGGGCAAAATCTTCTCCCTGGTTGAACACGACGCTGCTGTTGAGCTGGGGCATTCACATTGGAAGTGGATGTAGTCTTCTTGGGACACTCATTGGAGTAGTGGCCCGTCACTCCACACTCGAAACAAGTGATCTGGGACTTGTCCTTTGCTGCGACAGGCACAACATTGCAGCCAGTTCTGGGTGTAGTGTTGTTGTTGTTGTTGTTGTTCTTGGGAGGGGCACGGTTGAAATTGTTGGCATTTCCGGAGTTGTGATTGTTTCCTCCGGACTTCACATTGCCTCCGCTACGGTTGGGGTAGCTTGGGCGAGACATTGGGGGTCGATTGTTCCTTGGTGCATATCCTGGTGAGGGGTTGGGACGGTACTTCTAGTGACTGCTGGATCCAGATTGTTACATCATACGACGCTTGCGGTTGTCGTTTGCCTGGTTAATCTTCCCTTCCATCTGAATGGTAGAGTCGACTAGCTCTTCGAGATCCTTCAAACAGATGTTGACGAGGACAGTCTGCATCTCATCATGCAGTCTGTTCAAGAATCTCTCCTTCTTCTTGGCCTCCGTGTTGATCTCATCAGGTGCATATTTGGCAAGTGACAAGAATCTATCACATTACTCCACCACAGTCATTCTTCCTTGCTTCAATTCGCGGAACTCATCTCTCATTCGGGTGACTAGACCTTGCGGCACGTGGGTGCGGCTGCACTTGACTTTGAAAGCTTCCCATGTCATCACTTGACCATGGTTCATATTGCGGATACTAGTCCACCAAACTCTTGCATCTCCCGCCAGATAGTGGGTGGCGAAGAGAACTTTCTCGTTGTCATCAACTCCTGCAACTTCTAAGTTGTTTTCCATTGTCTGCAGCCAGTCATCTGCATCTAGTGGGTTTTCAGCTTGGTTGAAGATTGGGGGATTGGTATTCTGGAAGTTTTTGAGTTTGGACCCATGGTGATCCTGGTTTCCATGATTCTGGTTGTTGACCATCTGGGCGATCTGCTGCAATGTTGCTAAGTTAGCTTGACGTTCTGCCCTGCTTGCTTCTCTGTCTGCGATGAGATTCTACAAGATCTACAGCATTGGGTCTTGCGACGAGCTGCTCCCTCCTTGGTTTCCACGAGTCATCTGAAGATTGAGGTAGATACATGGGTAAGAGGGAAATTCTAAGGTTCATGGTTTTGGTTTCAAACTAAAAACTTTGAGTTTGACTCAGGTTTTGCAACTAACTTCATTTCATTCATGCAAACAAGCACACGATACAACACACACCACAACAATCAAAGGAAAAACAGATGGTTTGAAGAACCATTCTGCAAGCTATGATACAGTGGGACCGATACATCTCATGCTACGATGGTGCTCTAGTGCATCTACTCATCGTCGATGAAGTCGGAGTCCTCATCGTCAGTGTAGAAGTCCATGACATCCTCCTCTAGAAAGTCATCATCATTGCTGAGGTAAGAATCCATGTCTCCCTGGATGTCTTCACCCTCCTCTTCTTCCTCCTTTGCTGCAAGCTGAGCTTCCTGCTCCTTGACAGTCTTCTCGAGGTCGGCCACCTTCTTGCGAAGACGGGCGATAGTGCGATCCTTCTTTGCACGCTAGCGGCAAAGAGACTGTCGATCCTAGACGAGCAGTGCGAAAGTCTGGGCCTTCTGGTCAACAATGGCACGGTTCTGGTTGGCTAACTCTCTAGCATTGTCCAGTTCCTGCTGTCTGTCATGCAGCAAGAAGTCAAGATTCTCCACTTGACGCCTCAACTCTGGGTGACTTGGCATCTCCATTGGCATTCCCATGAAGTCACGTCTTGCATAGTGAACAAAACGGGTTCCCTGGAGTTGGTTGACACTAAGGGCACATAGACGTGCGAGAGCTTCATGCATTGCCCTGGCTAATCCATCTAGCAAGTTGTTCTCTCTCACGGAGAACTGGATTCTCCCGGACGTTGGTGCTTCGATGCTTCCTCTAAGATCAGCGGTGACTAGCCACTGTAAGTCTCCTCCTGGGGGTCCTGGAAGTTGAGCTCCAAGAAACTCCTGATGTGGGCGTCCCAGTAACTCTGACAGTGAATCCAGATCCCTCTCGAAAATCAGCCTACCTCCGTTTCCCAATTGGTAGAACTTGCTGAATTGAGTCTCCATCTACAAGAATTTAGGATGAGGAAATTAGTGAATTCAAGTGTGTCAAATTTTAAGTAGTAATCTAAGAAGTTTGAGGAACATGAATTTTTGAGAAAGAATGAATTCACAAGGATAAAAGAGAGAATAGTTTTTCATAAATACTCACTTTGGTTTTGAAACTAAGTTTTTGTCCGGACGTCCATTCTAACTAGGGTCTCCTATGGTCAGGATGGCTCTGATACCAACTTGTCAACACCCGGATTTTTAATCCCAGATGCCCGTTATGCCATACCTCGTAATCCTAGGATTACCATTTTTGCAAGACATAACGGATTAGATATCACAATACATCATCCATTACAAACCATACATAAGGTCTTACACAAATAAGGATCTCATGATCTTGTCTTAATACAACAAGTAGCAAAATAAAAGATAAGTGTAGCGGTGGGGTCCATCTTCAGGGGCACAGGCAATGCTGACGAAGGCAGATAGTCCTAGTTATCATAGCCATCCTGCTGGCCATCATCTTGGTAGTCTCCTTCATAGTCTGGCCATGAGAATAGCCAGGGACAAAAGCCATGAGTACTCTTTAAGTACTCGCAAACTACCACTAACAAGTAGTATAATTCTAAGTTAAAGTGCTAACTCTAAGTTTAACTATGGAGTTAAGTTTGAGACCTAAGCTGAGTTCAGAAGCAAAGAAAGATAAAATAAAGTTCTAGAATTACTTAAGTTGGGAAGCTATTGTCATAAACACAACCCTGTTGTGGTCAAGTCAAGATTCATCATTCATTTCATAAGTTGTTTTGAAAACATCTGACAACGAAACAGTATGGCCATTCCAACTGTCCATAACCGCGGACGCGGCTATTCAAATAGTTTGACACTCTGCAGAGGTGGTACACTTTCACCACAAGATTTGATACATCTGTCAGGGATAACCCTGAATCATCATACTTAGTATGCAAATAATCAAACATAACCTTTCCTTTACACACCCTAGTATAAGCACCTCTCCTATGAGCATGGCCTCCCAACCATGACCATCAGTCATCTTGGGCACTGCATAGGTGGACAACATTGAGAGGTAGCCTTAGCTTAGACCTCTCCTACGAGGGAACTAATACTAATGCATATAAACTTCTGGCTAAGCCTTACCCAATTCAGGTATTGTAGTTGTACCGTAAATTTGGAATGGTATCGCATCCGAATCCAACCATCAGTTTTATAAAAGGGCTAAGGCTCATGCCTCAACATTTTCATCATCATAAACCATTTGTGTTTCTCAACACATGTCAAAACATCTCAATAGAATGACTCATCATTCCAAGGTTTTCATAATTCATTTTCACCAAGTGCTCCCATCTAAAGTGACTCAAGTTTTTGATCTACTCTAAACTACTAAGTTAAGAGTGTTCACTAAGGTGGAAATGGTGGAATCAATCTCATGCCATAGAATGACATCTAAAGTTATCTCTATAGGTCAAGTTTTATACTCTTTATGCTACCTTCAAAACAAGTAAAGAACTTTGGGTAAAGTAAAGGAAATAAAGCTTGAAAATGATACTTGGGGTAAGTACTAGTCAAAGTGGTATAACTCAAGCATGCCTAAAGCATTCTTGCTAAACCATCTAGTTCAATCCTAGCTTGCTAAGCATTATACTTGCAAGTGTTAGCTTGCCATTAGTAGCTTGCCTTGGTTGGTGCAGTGGATGAAGTTTTCTTCTTCTTCTTCTTGGTAGAACTCCTCCTCCTCGAAAGCTTGGTCGGTACTATCGTCTATAAATACATACGGAGTACACAATCATCAAACAATACTTAACTTGTCTAATTAGTACTCTACGACACACAATTGGTGATCTATTACCATCACAAGCATCACAAATCTTATTAAATAGTTTCATTCCTTTTATTTTAGAAAAGTAATTTCTACTCATTGAAAATTAACTAAGATTTAATATTCACCACTTAAAATATGGGATCAGGTGGACACATGTCCTCACCACATATTCTAACATGTGGGAATGTGATTTAAGGGTTGGATCATAATTACTTTGGTTTAAGTTCATTATTTAATGATTTAAAGTGACTATAAATGCCTATATAGCATTATTTTGGTACTAGTCCAAAGTCACTGCATGTAAACCTTAATATTATTACATATTCACATAGGTATGGTGAAATGTGATTTTTGAGAGTTGGAATCAACTCAAAAGCTATCTTGGTGATTTTATAAAAATGTTGCAAAGTGCAACTGCTTCTGTTTTGTTTTTTTACTAGGAGAGATCTTTAACTCTAATTGAATTAAATCCAACAGGCTTGGGTAGATCTTTTCAGTAGCTTTCTAACAAGATTGGAATCACTTCATTTGGATTTGTAAATCTCTCTGAATTGAATTTCAAACTAGGGAACAAAACTAGGTTTAAACTAAAAAGAAAAATCCTAATTCAAACTAACTGGGTCACGCGGGAAAAGCTAATGGGCTGGCCCAGTGACACTACGCGGCGTGGGGCTCAGCTGACAGGAGGGGTCCACCGGTCAACGGCTCATAACGCGCGAAGCGGTACAGGGCGATATGGGTCGTTGGATTAGAACGGGGATCAACAGCTGGGGATCGTCGTCGATGACGAACTGGTCGCCGGCGAACTCTAACCCTAGTGTCTCGGTGGGGGTGCACAGGGAGCATACCAGTGCTCCAGCAACGACGGCGATGGGGGCAAACGGACTGGTGATCGACGGCGAGCTCAGGGACGGTCGAGGCAGCTCCGAGGGTGGTTGCAATCAGCGATGCCCTTCTCCTCCAGAGGCGGCCTGCTCCGGTGCAATTCTAGCGAACGGCTGCTCGCCTTGCTCCGGCTAGAGGTGGGGAACGGTCAGTGAGGTGAGGGGAGGTGAGTGGTGTGCTGCAAATGGCTGGGGAAGGCCTCTATTTATAGGACGACGACGCGACCGAGAGGGTAGGGGACGGTCGCTGGTCTCCTGGCGGTGCTCTACGTGATCAATGTAGGACTAGGGGCGGTGGTATGCGGTCGGGCGGAGCTGGCGCTCTGAGCGGCAGAGACGGCGGTGTCCACGGCGAGCGGTGGCTGTGAGGCATTGGACGGTGAATAGGCATGTCTGGCGTGTCCCTAGGGTCATGGCGGAGCGGTGGGTGCGGGTTGTGGTCGAGCGGCGGCTTGTGCACGTGTGTCAGGCGCGGCGCTCTGGCGCGTGCTCGGTATGGCGTAGACAGGCAGTGCGTGGTGGTTCCTCGGTGGTCCACGGTCTGGCTCGGCTCGGGGAGGGGACACGGAGTGGCGGTGAGGTACTGGCTAGCTCGTAGACATGGCGAGAGGGGGCGAGGTGGTCTGCTGCGGTGGTGGCATGGTCGGCCGGCCAGCATGTGCTCGGCATGGCATGGCATGGCCACTAGGGGATAGGAGAGGGGGTTTAAATGGCTTGGTTAGATCATTTGGGGACAGAGAGAGGGTTTTGAGGAAAAATTGGGTGCAAAACCCTGTTACAAATAGTGAGCTATGTTTAGAGTTTAAACCCTGCCTGCCAAGTGTTTGATGAAATGGCCGCAAGAACTTCCCTTTTGAATTTTGAAAATATTTTTGGTGGGTGTGCTAGTACTAAGCTTGAGACTCTGTAGGTGCTTGGGTTTTGAAATTTGAGCTTGTTTGAGTGGTTTTTGAAATAGTGGGATCTTCCCATATGAAATAGATTCATTTTTCAAATGTCAATTAAATTGAGTGTTTGAATGTTTTTGGCAGATCACAAAGTGGGCCTTGGTACCTCATTATGTGTACTAGCAAGGGGTGCAAAGATCCATCATTGTTTCTGTTAGGTTTTGAGTACTAGGAATAGCCAAAGTAGGCATGATAGTTAATTTGGCAAAAATGACCATTCACTTCATTTGTTCATTTTGAGTTGTTTTTCTTTGGGACATGTTTGGGAATGATTTAGATGATGTTTATTTTACCTAAGAATCATTTTACAATCAATGGATCACAGAACCATGGCAATTCAAACAACTCCTATTTTAAATGCACATACACATGAATGCTTTCATAGTTTTAATTGGAAAAGTTTTTGTTAACCCTAATTTTGATGATTTGGATCTTAATAACCTTGGATTAAAGTTTTGGGATGTTACACCATCCCATTCCAAGTCTTATGGTTAACATGTATTATATGGTGCTAGAATCACTGACGACATTTGTTATTAAGTCCTAGGTATTATGTTCCTTTACCATTGGGACTTGATAATAGGTTATTACCACATGGTAAATAACCCATAATCATTTCATTATGAAAATAGAGTTTCTGACCTTTTCAAAATGCAAGTGATAACAATAGTAGATTGCAAATACTTGATATAAAATAACCAAAGGACATGGGCAAGAGTGAACTTGTATTTGTGATTACAAGATTATGCAATCACGGTCTTCAAGACAAGGTAAGATCCAATATCTGAAAACAACATCATTGGTCTGGTAAGGACAAATGTTTAAGGAAGTAAGATGATATGATGCATAACTAATGCCATGCATTTTGTAAAACCCTGAAGTAATACCCAATATTGTGAATGAGTTGAACTTAGGTGATTTTTTTAAGATTTGGTTTATCTTCAAGCTTACTTCACAAGCAAATATATCTACAAAGAACTTAAGACTAACACACAAGATATATAAAAGTAAAGCACAATAACATCATAAGATTCATGTTGATTGGTGCCATGTAACTATTATAAAAGATCCTATTTTGAGTTGTTAAGACTTAAAATAAATAACATAATTTGTCTGTTTGAAGTGGAAAAAAGAATAATGTTTGAAGAAAATATTTCTTATATTCAGTTATTCAATAGTTAAAATTATTCGAATATAACTATTTTCATTAATACAGTTTTAAGAGTTTAGACTTAGGTTTCCTATTGATAGATTAATATACCAAAGTTAACTATAAAAACATAAATGAATTTAAAATATAAGGTGTCTATATCATTACCAAGCTCTAAGGTTTTTCCTAGGCATGACCAAAGATGTGAGATCATTCCTTTTCAATGCAAATGAATGATAAGTTCGAGACTTGGTTTGTTATTATAATCCTAAAGAAAATATTTAATTCATTAATGATAGCATCAATATATGATTTCATTAATTTGTTAGGGTTTGAAGTATTTAGAAAACTTTAAAGATAATTCTATTATTTAAAGGGATAGCTTTATATAAGTTCTACATGTTTTAGATTTAAAGAATTACATTCTATAGTACAATAAATTATAAGGAATCAATTAAAGCTAGCAATGATCTATTTTGATTTATAAATGATAAGAGAAGATATATCTCTTTTATTTTAATAGAAGAAAAGGACATTATAAAGCCAAATATAACATTTATCTTTATAAATCCTAAAATTACTTGGAATCTTATAATTAACATTTTTCAAAAATAATAAAGTTATTTTCATACCCAAAAGTGTTTTTTGGACTTTCCTTATTTTGCTATATTTTATTAAGAGATTTTGTGACGTTAGTTTTTAGTTGAAATTTATTTCCGTCAAATAGGCAAATTTATATTTTTCCTAGTTATTTATTATTTTTCTGAACATTTTGGTACATCTTATGTATTTTTAGGATTGTTTTCATTTTTCTAGAGCTTGAAATGTTCACAGGGTCATTTTGGTAATTTCCACATTCTTTTTCTTAATTATTTATCAATTTCTATTTCTACTAAGCCTGGCCCACGAGCCAACCTAGCCCACAGACCGACTCGCCCCACCATGGCCCAACTGGTTGGGTTGAACCCCATGCCCCAGCCCAACCCATCCCTCGCGTACCCACACTACGCACTCGCATCGCTCCCCTCCTGCCCACATCCAAGGCTATCGTCGCCGTCGCCCGCTCACCATGGCATATTCCGGCCACCATGGTCGCTATCGTATGGCCTAAATAATGTTCCTTGCCATGCTCTACCCTTCCAACCACTTCGATTTACGATTCTCGTCTTCTCCTAGGCACCCCGTTCTCCAACTAGCACTAGGGTTCGGGTTATGCGACTACAATGGTGCTCTGCCTCCATGCCCGTGGTTGCTCGGATCTTAGGAGCTCCCTCCTCAATGCTGGTGATCTCCTGGTTGCGGTTTGGCACAGATGTAGCGCTGATGCGCCGTCGTGTTGTGGCCTCCGCCGCCATCTGCCTCTCCTCCATTGTTGTCTTCCTCTCCTACAAGTTCTAAGCTTGCCAAGGGTAGGTGCTCAACCCTCCTGTCCCTCTTCTACTACTGCTCCTTCCTCTACGGCAAAATCTAATCTCATTAGGCTACTTGATGTTTCTCACTGGTGAATAAATCTCGCTCCGATTCATTTGTTCAATTAGATGATTTAGCAATTCTCTGTAGGCTATTGTATACATGATTACTTGTGGTGTTGATTAGAATTCGGTTTACCAAATTTTTGGTGGTGCCCATTGTATTCCTCTGCCAGTGATAGAATGTATGTGTTTGCTGCAGAACAAAACTGAATTTAGGTTGCTCCGTTTAAACGTGATTATTTGCCAATTATCTCACTAAACCATTGGTTCCCTACTAGGCTTCTAGTTGAGCTAAGTGAGATACCTGGTTATTATTTGGTTTTGTGCTTATGGTAGTGATAATCAAATACTAGGGCATGGTTATTTTCTAAGTAAGTACCTGATATGGTCCATGTAAATGCTTTGACTAAGTATCCAGCACTATTGAAATGCTTGTTTGGACACTTGGTATTTTAGTGCTTATTAAACCTGTGGCATTTTTTGATGTCATAAATAGAGGACTGAATGATTAACTGTATTCCTGGTAATTTGGATTAGCTCTAATGTGAGCTAAGTGATGCTCTCATTTAAATATATTCATCACCCAAGCACTTGTGAATTGTTTCTTGAGTTATTCAAGTTCTGGTTTAATAGATATAACTATTATATTTAAACGGGTGTCTCAATTTGGATGATTATATAAATAAGCTGATATGTACACTCTGGATTCAGTGTTAAGCTCACTAATCCTGTCACCTAAGGTAACTTGATCATGATATGAACTTGCTTGTAAATATTGATAGGTATAAATTACTAAGAATAATTCCTAGGTGCATCTTACTAGGAAGATGATTTGAAATCTTTTCTTGATTGTTGGTACATGATACAATAGTGTTTTAGTTGGACTATTATTCTTTCTAGTGAAGAATAGTAGATCCTGCTATTTGGTTTGTCACTGTGGTGCCTCCATATTGTAGTGTACACAGTGTATAGTTAGATGGCATGATCTGTTGTTGCCTTTGCTGCTAGGGATCAAATTTGGCTAGCTAAGGATTTAAAAAGGCTGAGGCTTGTATGCTTGGCTTGTTGCTCATTTAATCTGTTGTATCTTTGCTGGATAAGATTTTACTTGTGCTCTGGTGAATTAGTGGCTTCTCTAGTAGATTTTTGGTACTTTGGTACCTCCTTGGAGGATGCATAGTAGCCTGATTCATCTGCATGATCTGCTCCTTGTATCCTTGGCAAGGACCTGGGTTTAATTGTTGCCAATGATGCATATAGGCTGAGGCCCTGATGTGAATAAGAACAAATGCTTTATTTTCCTTCCTAGCTCAATTATGAGACTAGCATAGCACCTCTATGTTGGTCTAAGAGTTCTCCAATCTCTCAAAAAATCTCCCAAAAATTCCCCCATTTGTAAAACTGATAAAAACATGTGCTGGTTGGGTTGAAGTTTAACAACTTGATGCTTGTGGATCTGTTGATGTGTGGTTTTGCGGGTGGTCTTGTTGATGTCCTGCCATGCACATATTCTTGTGTTTCTGGATCTCATTCTTCTAGATCCAAAATAATTTGCTACTAGTGGTTGTCTTGACGATCTGCTACTAGTAAGCCTTCTCCCCTTGTCTCCTCTTCCTTGTGTTGCTGGCCAGCTTCCCCTGGTGTGTACATACAAGTTGTGTTTATGCTGATGAGCAAGAACAAGTGTTGTTCTTGAGATCTTGTTGGTGGTGTAATGATAAATAGGTAAGAACAGAGGTGTTCTTATCTGGTGGAAGGTTTGGTTCCTTTGGGTTGTGCGTTGGTGATGCCGATGAAATGAATCCTTCTCAGGCTTGTATTATATTACCCCCTTCATGCTTCCCGGGTTGCCACCTAGGAGCTGTGTGCCTTTTTGACTGTTTGAAAGATAATGGACAAGGTTCCATTTATTTATGCTTACCTCAAGTGGACCGGCTCAGCTGATTTTCGTATTATCTTGGCCTGGCCTTTATTTTTGGTTGCCAAATGTTATTTTTCTCTTCTGGATAATGATGCATAAGACTGAAGCACTGCCCGATAAGAACAAATACTACATATGCCCCTAATTCATACTCGATGATGAAATATTGACTTAGCATCACTAAGTCAATTTTGAGAGTAATACTAACAAAATCTCCACCTTTTTCCTTTATGTTTTTATAATTTGATAATTGCAGGTATCAAGCGAATCAAGAAGAAAGGCTCCTGGACATGAATATTTAGATTAGGGATTATTCTATTTTCAATTTATTGTAATTTCCTTTTATTCTATTGTAATCCTTTATTATGTATTCATATCCTTATATAGACTTTCTAATGTGTTCGATATTAAAGAAATAAGGATTTCTATTCTTTTATCCTTATTTTCATTACTTTATTTAATTGAATTTCCTTTAATTAAATATTCTATATGTGGTGTCAATAATAATTCAATTTTAATTATTATAACTTTCTTGAACAAGATAATCTATGAAATAGTTATAACTTGAATTTATCTGAAATTTCTGATTCAAAATTCAAATATCAATTTGAATTCCCTTCCATCAAACACAAAGGTTCAATAGAGGTCATGTCAAAATCTGTCACACTTGTCCTGACATTTCCATCAGAACAAAAGATACTACGATCCCTTTATGGCTCTTTTAGTTTTGTGCGAAAATTCCCCGGATTTTCTGATGTATGAATGCAATGCACACACCTACAGTCTCTTTTTTCTGACCTAAAATCCTGGGTTGTTATACTATATTAGTGTGCTTATCTGCTTGATAGACTATTGTACCTCCACCTAGATTCCTTATTGAGATTGTCTAGTCTTCATAGCCAATCTGAGCTCCATGATCAGACATCCAATTCATCCTAGGAATTACTTCTATGTAGACGCATGCACACAACATAATGACTGGTCCTTGTTTTATATGGGTTACTAACACTATACCACCTGCCGTTAAAATGGTCATTGGGTTTTCTAAAGCCACACACAGTATCCCAAATTGATCAATGAATTGCTTGGAAATGAATAAACTTGTAGCTCTAGTGTCAAATAATACTTTTCTGGGGTAAGTAAGAATACTGAGTGTACCTGTCATGGTAGTATCAGAATTGTTGACCTCCTCCAGAGTAGTGCAATTCAACTTTTCAGATACTTTTCCTCTCTTCCCATTATTATTTCTTTGATAGTTTCCACCTCTAAACTGTTGTCCTCCACCCCTGCCAGGTTTACTACCTACCTCCCTTCGTTGGCCAACCACCTGGTGTCTTGTTAGGACAATCAGGCTTCATGTGCCCAGTCTACCCACATTCAGAGCATATGGTCACAGGATTCCTACATTCAATCTTCACATGTTCGAGCAAACCATAGTTCTTACATATGATCTTGCTCCTAGTAGATGGTGCTCCTCGGTTTGGTGTGTTATTACAGAGTCTAGACATGTGTTTTAAATTCAGTTTTGGTGTTGACCGTAGGATGAAACTTCTTAGTCTCCAGCGTAGCCCTCTTCTTCCGGTCCTCCTGGACATTCTTATAATCGTCTTCAAAAAATGGCTACATCCATCAACTCTTGAAATGTTTGTGCCCATGATAACATTAGTTGCATCTTTACATAAGGGTTTAGTCCCCGCATAAATATTTTGTTCCTCTTCTCTTTAATGTTCACCTTGTAAACATCATAACGAGATAACTCACTTAATTCCGTGATGTACTTCATCACACTTGAATTACCTTGCTGTAATTCTTCAAATTCTCTCATTTTAATTCCATGAAACTTTCTAGAACATGATACTCACGGAGTTTCTACTTGAACTCCACACATGTGAATCCCTCTCTGGTGGCTTCATGGCAATTGATTTCCCCACCAGGACATTGCTGGTCCAGACAAAAGATATGTCACAAAATGCAAATTTTCCTCATCATTGCATCCTACTGTCTTTAGCTTTCTATCTATGTCCAACAACCAATCCTCCACATCCATGGGTTCCGATGTTGAAGCAAAAGGAAGTGGTCTAGCATTCTGAAAACTAGAGAGACTTACTCCTCGTCCTTCTCGATCACTTACATTTCCAACATGTCCGAGCAGGTATTGTAAAATATTGTCTTGGGACTCTTGCATCATCTGCATGTACTGCATAACATTTTACTCCATCGGTGGTCACATTCGTGGTGGTGGTATTGTTGCACATGCCACTTCATCCTTATCTGGCTTCTCCTTAGCCTCGTGCTCCATTCGTTGTTGTGTAGACTTGTTTTCTACTCCTGTTTCCATCACCCTCAAGTCCTGTTACATAAAGCAAAAACTCATAATTACACCATGATCATGCTTTCTGAGCTCATTTCATGCATAGTGCTAGTCACACAAGGAAATCAAAAACAAATACAAATAAAAACCAAACATACATCATCTTACATAATCATACATCCAACATAGTTGAGTACATCATACCCTTAGATACTTTTGAGTTACAACTCAAACCTAGTATCCTTGTCAAGCTACCTTTCCTCTTGATATGAGGTGCGAAGAGAAATATCTATTTTTATGACTTCCACTTCTCAAAGTGCTAGTACTTCTTGCGAACACTCACTCACTTATTACAAACAGAACTCTCGAGATTTACAATACACTTTACTAAACTACTACTATAAACAAGTCATCAGCTTTCGATGGTCCAACTTTCAGTATCCTTCATACTTGTAATACATGCCTAGATTCCATCCGTGCTGGCGTGTAGTTCGACGTACAACATGTGGAATATATAGCCTCCTAGATGGTGCGTAATCCAATTCCTAAGTATCGGTAACCGAGGTATCACTTAGTGAATGTCCGATCATCCACATATAACTCTCAAAAATAGAATATGGATCCACTGGACTATGTGGCTCAGGAGTAAAAACCTCAACAAAACACGTAGTATTAGTGCACTAAAATTATCAAATGGTGTGTCCTACACCCCCTCGAATTGTGGTGTCTCCCTAACTTCATCATCATCCTCCAAATCAATGACTGTAGCATTTCTGCCATCTGCAACATAGGACTCCACGCTCTTATGGCTATTCTGCCGCTCATCCTCATTAGAACAGTCACAATGAACTAGATCTGAGTAAGTACCTGCATACAACTCATGTCTCCTTCCATTAGAATTCTTTTTTTGACCGTAGGGGAAGCCCCTATGGTGTGAATTTATATATTAAAGAAACAACAATTACAGAGAGCTCAAAAAGAGCTTGAGATACATAATGGGGGGTAGAAGTGAAAAGGCAGTTCTTTATCCATTACAAAAATATTGAAGATGCCCAGTCAAGGAGAGGTTGAACCGGGACACAACTTACTCTAAACTGATGCAAGAGGAGGTCACTTTTAAACCTGACTTTCCAACGGAAAAAGGAGGGCCGCTGATTATTGAAAATAAACCCATTTCATTCCTTCCATATGTTCCATGTCGCACAAACCACAACCTCCATGAAACAAGGACCTGAATAAGAAGCTCGAGCAGCCATAAAACACTTGGATATTGGCAATGAGATATCCCACTGAATATCAATAGAGTCCCAACAAGCTGCAGCAAAATCACAACCAAAAAACAAATGTTCACGTGTCTCCAATGAGTGCTTGGTGCAGAGTATGCAGTCTGGACCATCATCAATGTGCCAATGTCTTCTTTGCATCAAATCTTTAGTATTGAGGCGGTCTCTCATTAGCAGCCATGCAAATACCCGTAGTTTTGGTAAGCATTTTGATTTCCAAATGGTTTGGAGGCCTTTATCTTGAGGGAATCAATCAAAAGTGAATTTATCAAAGTGTCATGATGTGTACTTTGAATTCCCCCACACAAATGATCTGGTGTCATGACTGTTTGGGTCAATCACAATCCCCTTAACCATCTGTGAGACCTCCTGCAATTCCTGAAAGGCTTCGATAGATAGTGGGAGAGCAAACAAAGAGATTCTTTTAGAGGCAGTAACTAGATCTGCAACTGTTATATATTCGTCTAGAGCAAAAGAGAATAGTCTCGGGTATTTGTTGCACAAGAGTTCTCCATTGTGCCAAAAATCCTTCCAGAAAAGAGCGGGTGTACCACTGCCAATCTGGCTATGGGTGATGCTTCTATAATATCCAATAAAACTGAATATGTCCTTCCACTAAAAGGAACCCATACTGGATTGGGCATGAGGAGCTCTAGGACGGTATAAAGACCATACTAGTTGAACCCAAGGAATGTTTTTCTTATTATAGAATTTATGTAGCTGTTTTAGAAGGAGAGCCTTGTTCTGTATTTCGAGTTTGGCTACACCTAGTCCTTCCACATATTTTGGTCTACATAATACTAACCATGTTGCAAGATCATTGATATTCCGAGCATCCTCCTTTTTAGCCCATAGACTTCTGCACCTTGAGAAGTGTGTTGGCAACGAGGTGAGAACAGAATTCAGGAAAGTTAAATGGCCTCCATAGTCCAAGAAGCGAGCACTTGCATTCAGACGACGATCGATCTGATCAACCATCGGAGACATGTCTTGGATCGTAGGCTCTGTAGTCCCTAACGGCATCCCTAGATATGTGAACAGAAGAGTGCCCATAGCACAACCAAATGTATTTGCCAAAAAGGCCAAGCGCTGCTCATCAATGTTAATCGGCATGAGGCACGATTTGGAGTAATTAACTCGAAGTCTGGTGGCTGAAGAAAAGCTTTGCAGAAGATCTTTGAGAGCTAGAAGCTGTGTTGGATATGCTTGCATAATATGCAATGTGTCATCGGCGTATTGAACAATAGGAAAATATGCTCCAGGGATTGGGAGAGGTGGCACTAGAATATCAAGCTGAGCTAGCCGATTTACCAAAGACTACAAAAGATCTGCACCTTCAACAAACAAGATAGGTGATAACGGATCACCCTGACGGACTACGTGTCGACAAGCAAACCTCCTCCCTAGTATGCCATTAAGGAGAACTTGTCGAAGTGCCAAAATAAAATATGGAACGTATCCAATTCACTCATCTGTTATCATATCCTCTGCATCGAAGAATCTGAATGATAGGTTCATGTTCAATAGTGTCAAACACTTCGGCAAAATCGAGTTTTAGAATGACAACCTCTTTTCTAGATTGTTTGCACTAGTGAATGTACTCGTATGCCCATGCCACACACTCTTGCAAGGTTTTGCTCTTAATAAATCCGTACTGATTAGTGTGTACAGTAGAAAGGATTTTTGCTTGAAGGTGATTGGCTAGCAATTTGGTCGGCAGCTTAAGGCTAGAGTTTAGAAGAGAAATCGGACGGTAATAATTTGGAACTTCAGGTGAATTTTTTTAGGAACTAGTGTAATGAAGGAGTCGTTGCTGCTCTGTAAGTTGACTTTTCCCTCCCAAAATTCTTGCACCGGCTTGTAGAAATCTGACTTGATTATCGGCCAACACACCTTGATAAACAGACTGGTAAAAGCGTCTAGGCCTGGAGCCTTGTCAATTGGTAGCTCAGAAACTACTTTGTCGATCTCCTCGTGAGTGAAAGGTGACGTCAAGGAACTAAGGCCATCCACCGGTTGCAGGTACTGGGAGAAGTCAAAATAAGGATCGGCTTCACCAGATACACCAAAACGACCGCGAAAAGTATTCCATAGGATGCCAGCTTTCTCATGATGATCAACAGCTACCAAACCATCTTCTCTGGCCAAAGTAGCAATCGTATTCTTCCTGTACCTAATAGTCGCCATGGAGTGAAAGAAGGAGGTATTTTCACTTCCAAACTTAGCCCATCTAGCCGTACAACGTTTCTTCCAATATTCTTACTTACAGATCAGTAGATGATTGAGCTTAGCCTAGACAATGTTGCGAAAATTCCATTTAGTGATGTACAAGTTGCTTAACTCCTCAAAACCATCCAACATGAAGAGAATCTTGTTACAATTATCAATAAGAATATTGATCATAGAAATACTAGTACTCCAATTCTGTAAACCCTTTCGCAGAAGTTTGAATTTTTCTGAGATGCATTTTGCACTGTCTCCATGGCAATGGATGTTCCAAATACAATCTACTATCTTTAGAAACCTCCGCATTTTAACCCAATGGTTTTCAAAACAGAATACTTTTGCTTTGGGTATCGAGGTGGCAATAGACACGACACAAGGAATATGATCCGAAGTAGGACGGGCTAGAGGCTTCACCATGGTATTGGGGAATTTAAGGGTCTAGGCTAAGGAAGTGAAGAAACAATCAAGTTGAACGAAGAGCGGATCATGCTGCATCTTGCTCCATCTGAAGGCTCGGCCTTTGATAGGCAATTCGATCAGACCGATAACTGACGAGCTCATTGAAAGTTGCAATGCCGCTGAGGGTAGTGCCAGGACGATTACGACTATCTGAGTATCGATAGAATTTAAAATCACCGAGAAGAAGACATAGCGCATCATCAGGAATATCAAGACTAAAAAGCCACGCCACAAAATTTTCCGTGTCACTGCCAGTGGATGGGCCATAAATATTAACCAAAGTGAATTGATCCATAAACAAGCAAGATTTGAGCTGAACCACAATGCAAAAAGTTTCAACCAAAAGAACTTGTCCTTCAAACATATTACTAGCCCACAAAACTAAGAGACCATCCGATGCACCCTCTGAAGGAACAAAAGCAAACTTATCAAAGTGTCTTAGTATGAAGTTTTTGATGAAATTCAAATTGAAGTCCCCTCTTTTTATCTCTTGTAGACAAATAATTGAAGAAACACTTTCTTATAATTTATTTTTAACCAAAGGAAACTTATCTGGATCATTCACACCACGTAGGTTCCAACTTAAGACATGCCACAAACGGTTCAGATAATTCATGGAAACAGTCAGGCCTCACGTCCTTGTCATAGACGTTCTTCAGAGAGCTCCTCCAAATCACTGTGGCAGTCTTCTACCCCTAGTCGTTCCATCTCTTTTATCTGCAAAATAGCTGGTGCAGTAGCTTTGGGAACAGTAGAGGCTTTGCGACGAGGAGTGCGATCTGGTAGTTCCTGATACATGTATCCTTCATTGTGATGGTGAGTGCAGCGACGAACCAACGTCTCCACCTTTGGAGTTTCAGCTTGGAAAGTGCGACTGCGAGTACTTGCAGCAACACTCTAAATACCAGAAGTCACTGTGGAACTTTCTCCTTCATTACCCCAGCAAGGACAGAACTCTACTTCCAGCAACAGACATTCAAACTGGTTTGTGCCTTCTGACAGTTTATCAATCATCAAAGGTTCCTACACTAAAGAAGCAGCTGATTCTACCTCATAAGAATAAAATTCCAGCTACTCAAGATCAACACTTTGAACAACATCCGTGACAAATTCAGATTCCTGAGACTGTACTGACCTACCTGGTTGTCTAGACTGCAAACCAGATTCAGACATTTGTGCACTACTTGTGGGAGCCAAAGTTTCACAACCATCCAGAACATGAGCCAAAACCACCTCAGCTTCCAACCCAAGCTCATCATTTCTAGGCCCAATGAGAATAAGAGGATCACAAGGAGAGGGAACCAACACTTCCTGGTACTACACATGGTTAAGTTTGCAATTCTCCTCAAGATAAAATCCTTTCAAAGCTCCAACCCATGATCTTTTAGAATGATAGATCAATCTTCTAAATTTACTTTAATTTTCCAAATTACTGTCCGAGAGCTAGCTTGACATTGCCTAGCCTAGTGGCCCAAGGTTTTGCAAGTCCAATAGTGCAGTCCTTAGCAACATGGCCTAAACCCAGGCATTTTGAACAAAAACAGTTCAGAGAAACAGTGGCACATTCAGCACACCAGCGGCCCAGCCTCTGACAGCACAAGCAACAACCTGATCATCATGCTATATGGAGCTACGTCTAGCACCGAGGAGCTGATGAGCGAACGAGCTAGCGAGACTTCTCGTCTACGAGTATCGGCGTATTGTAATAGTACGAATTAGTTTAGCTAGGTAGCTAGGTTAGTTTATTCTTGCTCATTAATGTCTTTAAAATATTTTCATGCGCATGCAATATATTCATGCATGTTTATTTGAACTTACTAGTTCTGGATTAAGATATGTATTGTGAAACATGTAGTATATAAAAAACTTTTAGTGTGTTATATCTGGGTTTCATGATAGCCCATGCATAGGTTCTGCCTCGCAGTCTTATCATCGTTGCCTAAAGCTGTCTCTAGGATAAGCCTAAGTGTTACAATAGTATCTAGAAGCATGCCTGATTTGGCTCTAGGGAAAAGCTTCATAACACTATGATGCTGATATCACTGGTAGCTACAAGGTTGTGAACGTTGTGACAGAAAACGGTGATGCATTAAACTTCTTGTGCATGCTCTCTATGCTGCTCAGAAATTGTCAATGGCACGTCTTCAGACGCTTGTTTCATTTACCTTCCTGACTCCGTTTTCACCTTATAACTCACTACCGTACACGTGGGATTACTTTATACCACAACCGCCTACGACCTCTACGAGTGTCGACTATAATGATTTTTTTTAAATCGTCAAACCTTTTAGCGACTAGTCAAGCCTTGTAGTCTGACACGTGGTCAAACGTTTTGCATAACAATCACACCCCAGGGTACGCAAAGTGAGTCTACTATAGATGACCAAATCTAAAGAGAAAAGTTCTTTCTGGCATGGGGACTCTTCGTACGTATATACACTAAGTTGATGCTTGCTGTTTAATAGTCCGACATTTAGTCTAACAACCGCGCCCTGGGAGACGCAGAAAGGAGTCTAGTAATAAAGAATTATTAGACTGAATATACAAAATGTTATTCTCAAGTGAATATTCATCATATTTCTTACGAACTCTTTAATGTTGCTCCTAGACTCCTACAGGTTATACCCCTTTACTAGGTTTCCTACCTAAGGTCACAGAAATTGCTCTAATACTAGCTGTGATGACCCAGCATATCACTGTATGTTTTAGCATGCAAGTTATTGACAAAATACTGTTGTAATCCTTGTCCCACAAATATTACATCCCTTAGAGTAGTACGACAGAAATATCACGGGTCCATATAAAATACAAGATTATTATTACAATCCAAAAGTGGCGTCACAACGAGGTCATACTCACTCGAGGATACCTGAGCTACTTGACTTAGTGCGGTTACAACTTAAGAATGATAAGAAACAAACTAATGTACATGTTGGGATCTGAACAACTTATTTATTAAGGTTTTATGCTACTCGACTCAACTAAGATTACTACATCTACTAAAAACTACTCTGACTATTCCTCTCTAGCTCTATAGTGGATAATGTAGTCTACCCCTCCACTCCTCCGTAGAGATCTAGCTCCATGTAAAACACACCATATTGACCTTTAGTAGCATTAAGTGTAGCCTCCCCCTAGTCTTCACAATCTAAGAAGAGGATCAAAGGAAAGAGTGAGTAACAACGTTACTCGTCAAATTCATTTTTGAATGGTGGGAAGTTTGATGCACTAGCTATAGGTATATACCATAGGTCACAGGCTTAATGCAGTTTTCATAAACATTTCTTCAAAAGGTTTCTGTTATTAAGAAAACTATGTCCATCGGTATTCACATGTTACTAGAGCTTCATGGAGCTCATTTGCTGTCACCTTCACAGTTCCATCCTAGAATGAGTAACATGTCATAATTTTATATACTCCACAGAGGTGTGTTGCTTTACCCATAAGAGATCAATGCTTTGTTCAACAACTAGGTGTACTTTCCTGTCCACACACTCTCTAGTGTGGGGCGTAGTCGTTGTTCCAAGCCATTCACTACCGATATTCAACCCCGCATGCCCACCCTTTTCTAAAAAAATATCTACCCCTGGTACTCCCCCTTTCGGGCAGACATACCTTTGGTAGCCCCTTACGAACCATTATAGACACCAATACCATGGAACATTATGAGGTCACACCCATGTGCATGTAGTCCCAAAGGCATTCAACTTACGGTACGGTCGTCCATCATCATGCAAAAGGAAGAAGATCTAGATGAATTTCACATCCCATTCCAGATCTTATGGTTAACGTCTATTATACAATGCTTGAATCACTAGTGAGATTGGTTATTAATTCCTAGATTATGTCTTCTCGCGCAAATGGAACATCCACCCATCCACATACCATACCATTGTTCAATTGCCAGCCATAATTCATTATCACCACTCAGGCCGATAATCAATAAGTCATATTATTACAAAAATACTAATTTTTGTATCCTTTTCAAAAATAAGCTAATATCAATAATAGATTTCAAATACTTTATAAAACACCATCAAATGACATGAGCAAGTGATGAACTCTCCTTGAGCCCGAGAGGTAATGCAATTCGGACATTTCCACTTGCCTCTAGACTTCTGTTTCTACAAAACACCATCATTGCCCGGTAAGGACAATGTTTAAAGAAGCAAATCATGACTTTACGCATAATAATGTCATGCAATTTCTTTATTTTGAGTTATTACCCCTCTATGTGTGTCTTAACTAATTTTTGGCTATTTAAAGGTATTTTTCTTAATTTATAAATGAATGAAAGCATTTAAAAGCAATTAAGATAATAAATACTTTTTCATAAGAAAATAAATTCTAAATTAGTTTTGAAAAGCTAATTAGAATTAATAAATGGTAAAAGAATTTTTTTCATCTTATCAAAGAATTGGGATTAAATAATCCATTTTACAACCTCTAATTTTAACAATTCTAATTTGACTTAGCATTTTATATTTATTATTTTTCTAGGATGGAAGAATATTTTTCGTATTCAAAAGTGAATTTTAGTTTTTTAGGATTTTTCTGTATTTCTAAGGCTTGTTCTAGTTAAATAATATATATTTCATTTATTTTTATTTTTATTAGTTATTATTAATCGAAATGGGATGGGGCCCATTGGTCAACCCAGCCTAGCTAGTTGGGCTAGAACAGCCCGGTCTAGTGGCCCAGTCAGTGGACTGACCCACTTCTTGCTCCTCACGTTCACTCCCCGTTCTCTATCTAATTCTCTCGTGAACCCGTGGTCACTGGCTGACTCTGGCTAGCCGCGGTCGTCCCAACCGCCGCCATTGGTTGCAAACAAAACTCCTTCCTCTTCTGCATCTCTCTATCCAACTCGATTCATCACTCGTGCCCCTCTCTAGCCACCCATAACCTTTCCCTCGTTCTAGGGTTTCAGCCAACTTCCACCTCCGCTTGCCAGAATTACTCCGGTGGTTTCCTGGATGTGTGTCGATGTTGTGGTGCTTGGCTACTACGCTACCTACATCAACAATGTGGCTATCGGCATGGCTTGGTGCAGGTAGAAGTGCTTCGGTGATCCCTGTGCTGCTACAATGGCTCATGTAGTCAGCCTCATCTACTTCCTCTTCTTCCTATTTAAGCGAGGTTGTCGGGTAAGTACTTCCTCTAACCTTTCTCCTCTATTTTCTCTCCTCTCTCTGATTACTAGGATCTATCCCTAGATACTCATGCTTGAGCATGATCTGTTCATGGTTGATTCTAGGTTTCAAAGTTCAATTGAGATCATCTAGTGATATCGGCTCTAGTTAATCTCTGTTACCTTTTCTTGGTGGACTTACTTGTTCTGAAGCTCTAAACATAAGTTCATGTTCTGCTATTTCCTTGAACTTGGTATGTTTAGGATGATTGGAATTTAAATCATGGATTTTAATCAATTTAACGGTGGATATACTATTGATCATGGTATTGTTGATTACTTCTACTATTAAGTGAAGATTGGGTTGAGAGATTATTTACTGAATCTTTTGCTATCAAACTTGATAGTAAAGTTGTTTTTGAACTTTTGATTTCTAGAGTTTCTTCTATGAAGATGGTACCAAATCTATTTTCTGCTTGCTAGCAGATGGAATAACAAGATTGTGCTGGTTACTGAAGTTGTTACTATTGTAGGCTGCTATGATCTTGCTTAGCGTGTAGCTTTTATTTTATAAAATCAAAGAATGGCTTATGCTGCCTTTGTCTAACACTATGGTGCCTCCCTCCAAGGAGTTTGTAAAGTAGTGATTTTAGATGGCACGATCTGCTGTCCTTAGATGTTTCTACAAGATCATCATCCATTTGGATGATTCTCATGCAAAACTAAGTTTAAGATTAGCACAAGCAACAACCGGAGCCATACGATGCATGTTCGTGCCTTGATAAGATCCATGAAGCCTAGCAACAGCCATACTTGGGGCCACGTTGCTTCGGACTAGTTATCCGGGACACAATCTACCATAAGGGCCTCTGGATTGACAAGACTGTCAAGCCCTATGACAGCACTGTCAGGCTAGCCACGTGGTTACAGGACTACCGCGAAGCGATTGAAATCACAGGAAGAAACCCCAATGTCGATGTCAAGTACCTCCCACTTATGCTCTCTAGCACCACCGGATAATGGATAGATGACTTGCGGGAGAACTCAATCTGTAATTGTTTGGACATGCATGAAGCGTTCACCAAGAACTTTGAGGGTACGTACAAACGTCCCTACACTGTCAGTGACCTACAGCGGTGTGTGCAAAAAAAGGACGAATCATCTCGTGCCTACCTATGCCATTGGCTTGATATAAAAAATTCATCTGCGGGAGTACATGACCAAACTGCTATGGTCGCCTTCATCGACGGTCTGAAAAAAGAGCCATGCTCCGACATACGCTGAAGCACACTCAAGACAAGGGAAAGCTTGACATCAACTCAATGATTTCCAAGGCTAGCGAGTTTGCCTCTGCCGACGACGATGCTCGTGGGTCCCTACTTGCAGTGGCTATTCCACCTAGGCCAAGAAGAACATCAATAACAAGAAGAATGAATCCACTAGAAGACAAGCAAGCGTCCAACATGATCGCCATGACTTTCACCGGTAGAGGCGAAGGCGGACAACGTGAACGTTCCTGGGGGGCTGGTCGTGGGCATCAACATAGTGACTCTACAACCGTAGGAGTACCGTGATATGCCGTGTTTCGTCCATCTTGACGGAAACGATAAAGCCACACATACCAACCGCCAGTGCAAGTTTATCAACAATCTTAAGGAAGACACTGAGTTCGACTACAAGCAAAGTCGGTAGAACAGGCCACGCGGAAAGGGCAAAGGGAAGAAGAAGGAGGAAGAGTCCAAGTATTCAGATGATATGGATGAAGACGTGGACCCCAAACCCGCTGACAAGGATGATAGAAAGGGTAAAATACATTTGAAAAGAAGCCTCTAGTCTACCACACTTTTGTTGGCACTCCCACCGTCCGGGCCCAGAAAACCTCTCTGAGGATACTGATGGCCACCCTCCCCGTAGTTACCCAGTACGTCATGTGGTCGGAAACTCCAGTTACTTGGGATAGATAAGATCACCCAGAGCTCATCCTAACAGAGAACTAGTATACCATGGTCATCAACCCCCTCATTGACAGCAATGAGTTCACCAAGTGCCTCGTGGACTATGGAAGCAACATCAACATTATGTACGTTGATACACTACACAAGATGAACTTGACGGAGACCCAACTAAGGTGGAGAAACACTATGTTCCATGGCCTCGTTCCTAGACGGCAAGCTCAGTCCTTTGTCTGTATCACCCTTCCGGTCGCCTTTGGTTATGTCAACAATTACCACCAAGAGCACATGACCTATGAAGTGGTGCCCTTCAAGAGCGTGTACCATGTCATATTTCGACACGACATCTTCCACTCCTTCCTTTCCACGCCATGTTTGGTCTACAACAAGCTCAAGATACCCAAACCAAACGGCATCATCACTATTGCCGGAAGCTTCACCAAGGCAAGAGAGTGCAAGATGAGTGAAGTCGCCTTCATCGAAGCGGTCCTCTATGGTGAAGAGTTCAAGGAGAACCAGTGTCAGGTCCATGCCTCGGACAGCCGACTTCGAAGAAGAAGATTTCTGACTTTGAACCCACCTTCAAGGCCGCCATCATAACCAAGCAGGTGGAACTTGTGGAAGGAGATTCCTCCAAGACCACCTCCATTGGCACGGACCTCGATCCCAAATAGGAAAGCATTCTCGTTGAGTTCCTCCATGAGAATAGGGACATCTTCGCCTAGAAACCGACCGACATGAAGGGTGTACCTAGGGAACTCGCTGAGCATAGCTTAAACATTGATCCTAAATAAAAACCGGTGAAACAACCTCTATGACACTTCGGTGATGAAAAATGACGGGCTATAGGCAAGGAGCTAGCTAGGTTACTTAAGGATAGTTTTATCCGAGAAGTTATTCACACCTAGTGGGTGGCCAATCCTATACTTTTCCCCAAAAAGGGAACCAAAGAATTAAGAATGCATGTTGATTACACTGGCTTGAACAAATCGTGCCCGAAGGATCCCTTTGCTTTGCCTCGCATTGACCAAGTCATTGATTCGATGGCTGGATCAGAACTTCTTTGTTCATCGATGCATACCCAGGATACCACCAAATCAAGATACGTACCTGCGGATGATGAAGCATTTCCTACATGACCAAATAGGTCGCAACGTATGCGCTTACATGCATGATATAGCAGTGATGTCAAAGAAATCAAACGATCTCATCGTCTACTTGCAGGAAACCTTCGACAACCTCTGGAATACAATATGATGCTCAACCCCAAGAAGTGTGTCTTCGGGGTCCCAACCGGCAAATTGTTGGGCTTCATCATTTTTCACCGCAGAATCGAGGTCAACCCAGAGAAGATCAACGCCATCCTCAACATCAAACGCTCGGCATGCTTGAAGGACATACAACGTCTCATAGGCTACGTCGCAATAGTAAGCTAGTTCATCATCCAACTTGGAGAGAAGGCACTGCCTCTCTACAAGTTGCTCAAGAAGGCGGATAAATTCTTATGGACGGACAAGGCAGATGGTTCTTTAGGAGTTGAAGAGAATACTCTCCTCCGTGCCAATACTTGCAGCACTAGAGGCAATGGAGCCAATGTTAATATACATGGCAGCAACCAACCAGGTTATCAGCATCTTTGTCATGGTGGAGCGCAAGGAGACAATGCACGAGCACAGAGTTCATCGACTAGTTTACTATGTAAGCGAGGTCTTAACGGAATACAAGCAGTGTTACCCTCACTACTAGAAGCTAGCTCATGGAGTTTTCCTAGCTTCATAGAAGCTAAGGCATTACTTCTAGGAGCACTCCATCACAGTGGTGAGCAAAGCTCCACTATCCGACATTATCAACAACAACAACGACGCTACAGGAAGGGTGGAGAAGTGGGGTATCGAGCTTGCCACCTTAGAAATCACCTACAAGAGGCACGATGCTATAAAATCACAAGCATTGGCGGATCTGCTTCGTAGATTAGACTGAACTGCCAGAAGACACTCATCTGCCAAACCTAGAGCTTTGGGTCATGCACTTTGACGGATCTAAGTTACTCAATGGCTCAGGGGCTGGTGTATTGCTACAATCACCAACAGAGGATAAGTTGCAGTACACCCTATAGATCCACTTCAACACTACCAACAACATGATGGAATATGAAGCTCTCATTCACGGACTTCGTGTGGCCAAGGATATTGGCATCAAGCACATAGTTTGCTGTGGAGATTCTGACTTAGTTGCGCAGCAGGTGGCTGGCACCTGGAATGCACAGAACCCTATGATGGCAACATTATCGAGAAGAAGTAGATGAGATAGCCAAGTGCTTCAACGACTACGAAGTCAAGTACGTCAAAAGGGAATACAATGAGGCGGCATATCTACTGTCTAAGCTTGGACGAAACCATTCACGGTCTACCTTCAAGACAGAACACTCCCTGCTGACAAAGTCGAAAGCCAGCAGATAGGACGCAGAGCAAAAGGCTATGTCATAATAGACGGCCAGCTATGCAAAAAAGTATCACAGGAGTATTTCTACATGCGTTTCCAAACAGAAAGGTTTGGACATCCTTAGAGAGATACATCTCTGAGATTGTGGGCATCATGCCGCTCCTCGATTGTTGGTCTCCAAAGCCTTGTGGCAAGGATTCTACTAGCTGACCGCCAAGGCGGAGACCGCTAAGTTGTTGCAGACTTGTGTTGGATGTCAGTTATACACAACACAACCACACATTCCAGCTGAAGAATTGCGAACGATACTAATCACTTGGCCGTTTGCAGTTTGGGGACTTAACATTGTGGGTTTACACATCTGTTGATTGCAGTTGATAAATTTACTAGATGGATTGAAGCTAAACCCATTAGAAAGCTCGATGGGGTAATAGCCCTGAAATTTGTCCAGGATCTAGTGGTCAGATTTGGTCCCCGCATAGCATCATCACCGACAATGACAACAACTTATCACTCGGAGAAGTTGAGGAGTATTATCACAAAAAGGGCATCCGCCTACACTACAAGAAAAGTTTCCTTCCGCAACGAATTGGTCCGACGGTCCTCGTAGAAGGCGTGTCTTCCGTGACGAAATTCTCGGCTCGGCCGTGGCCGATGGAAAACTTTTTTTCCGGTTCCGTGGCCCTCTACTATGACGGATCTGCTAAAAACATGGAGGAAGCTCGACCAGCGCGTGGCAGAAGCAAGATTTTTGTTTCCTCACACGATGTTGACTCGCCGAAGTCTTTTGAGGCGTGTGGGTCCCAGATGTCAGTGTCTCTAGCGGACCATACTTTTCGGTCGCGCCTCCCTGATTTTAACTCGATAACGTAGCTCGAGGCGTCTGCCGTTTAGTCAGGCTGCTAGGTCCCACATGTCAGCCTCTCCTTAGAAGGATCTTGTGTATGATGATTTTTTTTCCTTCGCTCGCGCTACCCTGTTTGGAAATTGATAGCACTGCTCGATTCATCTATCGTCTAATCAACCTCCTGGGACCCACATGTCATCCTCTCATTAGAAGAAACGTGTGTATGATGGAATTTTTTTCCTTCGCTGGCGCTACCCCGTTCCGAGTTGATAGCGCTGCTCGACGCATCTATCGTTTAACCAACCTCCTGAGCCCCGCATGTCATCCTCTCACTAGAAGAAACGTGTGTATGATGGATTTTTTTCCTTGGCTCGCGCTACCCTATTTTGAACTTGATAGCGTTGTTCGATGCATCTACCATTTAATCACGATGCTGGGACCCACATGTCATCCTCTTATTAGAAGAAACGTGTGTATGCTGGATTTTTTACCCCCTGTCACGCCTTCGTGTTCTGAACTTGATAGTGTTGCTCGCTGCATCAGCCGTTTATTCAAGCTGGTGGGTCCCTTATGTCAGCCTCACATTAGAAGAATCGTCGGTATGATGGATTTTTTTTCTTCTCTACCGCTACCCTGTTCTAAACTAGATAGCGTTGCTCGACGAATCTGCCGTTTGCTCACACTGTTGGGTCCCCCATTTCAGCCTCTCATTACAAGAAACATGTGCATGCTGAACTTTTTCTCGCTCGCGCCTACCTATTTCGAACTGACAACATTGCTCGATGCAGCATCTGTATAAGTTTGCGCTGCTGGGTCCCACATGTCAGCCTCTCTATAAATAAAACATTGATTGCTCCATGCAACATTTGTATAAGGTCTCTGTTGGGTCCAACATGTCAGCGTCTCTGCAAATGCAAAGTGTGTATGATGCACTCCGCTGTTTTGACCTTGGTAACGTTGCCGGGTCCTAGATGTCAGCCTTCTCTGTGTAAGAAACATGTGTATGCTAGAAACAATGTAAAAGAACGACATAGATTATACTATATATTATATATTTATATTGAAAAAACTAGGAATCAAACTCAAGACTTCAACAAATGGGAACCGCGTGTGTTCCACTATGCCAGAACCATCTATGCTACTACTGGAAAAGATTACATTTAGAAATGTTGAAATCACTTAAAATAAAAAGGCAGCGACCCTGACGACTTGCCATAAAAAAATGCTAAATGCTCTATACAAATACAACATGGGTAGGAGAAGCTTGTCCTATACTTTATCAGAATGGCACAGAAATACTAAATTAAGACGATTTTGGGCGATAAAAAAATAACTTGGGTTCAATCTTTTGAACCAATGGGCTTCTTATCGTGGGCTCCTTACCGAAACTTCTTCAGTGTGGTTCAAGCTTAAAAAACCTAGTAATAATGTGTAGAGGGTTGGCGGCCCATAGCCAACCTGAACTCGGAAGGATAAATTTGCGAGGTTTTGGGCCACAGTTGGGTAAAATGTAGTACTATTTTCTAATAACCTCCTCACTGAAAATTCAATGTACTCAATATGTCGCAGGTCAGCAGTCCACCTGACCCGTCAGGCTAAATTTGTAAGGTTTTGGGCCAGTGTTGGGTCGAATGTGCAATCTTTTCGCTAGGTCCTTAATGAAAATTCAATGTAGTTCGTACCCCATCCTCCCAAAATAATGCAGTTGGTACCCTAAAAAATATATACTCTGGTCACCACGAAAGGCTAATTAAGGGTTTTTATTTTGAAACAAGAGTATGGGAAGCTTTTTGTCCGATGTGGGGTTGGAATATTCGTTTTCATAGGCTGAGTAGTAAAAATATATTGTACTGAAGGTCGATGGTCCACCTGACCTGGCTGTACCTACGCCGAATCCGAAAGAATGAAGTTGGAAATGGAGAAAAGTGACTGATATTGCGCCTTATTATACATAGCAAACATAGCGAGGAACTTGGGCAGCGCAGGATTCGAACATGGAAAGTACTGGAGGGAGTTTGACTGATTAACATAAAATCGTGTCATATCAAGTCTTACAACGCGCAATCATCTTTTCAACAAAGGATATATTTTGTGATGGTTTGTGTGGCTTTGAATCGGCCTAAGTGCCCAATCGATTTGACGTACTCAAAACCTTATAATCATGCCATATAAACTGTTGGCGATAGACACACGACGGCCATGATTTGCCCAGCCGCAGACAGCTCCGGTAAGCACCAGCTTAAACTGATCACTCGAAGTTGTATGCTTCCGTACGGTGAGATTAGTACATGCCACAGTTAGCGCCAACATGTGACATTGTCATCATGCAAAAAGGCTTAGAATTCGCACATTTAGTTTACAGTTTCGAACACAATAATACAACTAGTTTGTACACTAGCACAAACAGTACAATGTCAGCACATCAGAGCTTGACTTGTTCATGTCACATTAGAGCTTGAGTTGTTCATTTCACATACAGAAGAATGAGCAAGGATACATACTGTATTGAACAAGTAATTTCACGGTAGCGCCAAAAGTATGCCATGTATCAGAGACAATATGGGGTCTGCATAAACAATTTTTCTTTTTTAGAAGGGTGTGCATTAACTCTCTTTTTTTAGAATATCAGCATAAACATTTGCAGCTATCATCCTAGGGCGTCTCGGCCTGCTTTGGCATACCGAGCCAAGATCAATTACGACCCAGTTAAGGCCTGTTTCGTGGCCCTATAAGAAGCAGTGACCTACTTTTCCCTGTTCGCTAAGAGGAAAGAAGGAATATTCCTCTCAAAACACAAAGCTGCATGAGGTGCGATGGTTAAAAAAAATGCACGAGTCGCGTATATACAAGCCAGTAACAGTATTGAAAACTATAGTACAAAAATCACGCTATGAAATAAGCACGGCTACATGGATTATACAGTGGAAGGCAATACTATATACAAAATCACGGCAAGGCTCATATAAACTGATTCAAATTGGCCACTAAAACCAGTGTACTAACAGTCAACTATTGAACCACGATGCAAAAAAGATGACACAATGATACACCAGAAAGATCCACAGCTCAGTCTAGGGACGGCATAACGAGCATACCAAAACTAAACTAGGCCTAAACCAAATTGCCGCTTGTTGCACAGAGTTCCAACCATCTTTGGGAAGGCTGATAACTGCCATAGGCTCAGCTTCAGTTGGCTGCAGGTTGCAGTGTTTAATCTAAGGGAATTGTATTCCATGAAATCTCCTGTATGTTGTGTACACACAGTTTTTCCTCATGAATGGGAACAATGTGCCATCATCAGCCTTGCATCCGTGTTTCTTCATCATCTTGTCAATGATTGGATAATTGAGACTGAGAAACAGAGAGTTGTCCCCCAGGCTGTTAAACTGCCTCCAAACGATAACCCCTGGAGGTCCAGCAAAGCTAGCATCCTCTTCAAAAATGTAGACACGAGAGGCATGATATAGGCGTAGGTTAGTCCTATTTTGAGCATGATGAATCATCTCACCCTCTTAGCCATGCGCAACCCCCATGCCATACGTTGTAATTATGATCATCAAGCGTTTACCATCAGCTGATCGAGCGAGGAACCACATGCCTGGCTGATCATTTAGAATAGGTGCTGGGATTACAAACGGAAGCTCCTTTTTTCCTGTATCATCCGAATTCGAGACAAAAAGTGCATTACTGGCATACATATTCTAACACCAGGATTCTTCATTCTTCATGCTAACAGTGTGAATAGGCAAATCCTGACAATAATATTACTCAATAAATTAACAACATTAGGAATTGCATTTCTTACTCTGCTATTCTAAATATTTGGATTTCTTGCTTATCTTAGTTTCCTAGTTGTTGTAAGTTTCAAAAGAGGTAGCGCCACTTTTTTTTATATAGAGGCATGTCCACTTGAATCCTATATGATTAGATGCCTACAGTATTTTGGATCAATTGGTGTTTGATTGCACAGGAAAACCAAAGGAATTATACAAAGAGGTTGGAGTGGATGGAAATTTTCCTCCTAAATAGAGTGCAAAGGAATCCTTTAAAGGAATTCCTAAGGATTATACTCTTTCGAATCAAACAATATTTTATAGAAAAAAATCCTAAGGATCCAAATCCTACAAAAATCCTACACAATTCCTCTGAATCCCAAGGCAAAATCCAAAAAGGAAATATTGGTGTCCTACAAAAATCCTATGTGATTCCTACAATCCGAGCAGGGCCTGAAAGTACAAATAGATAAAGAAACCTGGCTTCACTGTGTTGCACTCACAATTGAGATGCTGGTTAATAATAGCTTTCATATTTTGACAATGAACGAACTTAGTAGTGTAGGGATGCCGTCATTCACTATATTTTTGGAAGACATATTACTGGTACTAATTCATTACTAGCAATGGTTCATTCATTTTTTAGGACATAAAGCGTGTGCTCATTCAGTCATACGAAAGATAAAACATAAACAAGGTAGTTAAAGAATAACTTCACTAAATCACTCGCAATGTATCATCATGGAACTAGAATTACCTTCCGATATGGGATCCCAGCAGTAGGTGCAGCCTCGACTTGTGACCGCAAAAATGAGGCCACCATGTTTAATGGCATCATAGTACTATCGTCTTCCAAGACTGAATGGTCCAGACATCTCCAAACTTTGCTACCGCCTTCCAGGTACGCGATTTCACCGTCGAACAATGTAAAGCCCAGGAAAATATTCCCCAATCATATTTGCATGTTATTTCTAGTTTGTGCATCATCATGACATCATGCATATTTTTACTCTAAAATAATTTCACCGAAAGCCTATTTTTGTTTTCTAATTATTCCCCTCTTTTGTTTCAAATTAAAACCCTGGTCTTTTCCAAATCTTTTATTCGTCTAAAAACTACTTAAAAAAGCCTTTCTAAAAAGAAAACAAATAAAATAAAATAAAAAGTTTTTAGTGGGGGAGGCAGCCGCCGGCCAGGCCCAAAAGCCCGACTAGCAGCCACCTACAAACCCAATCATACCCTAGCCCTAAACCACCCAGCCACCGCCACACACCCGCATGCACCCAAGTCAGCCCTAAACGGTGGCCACCATCCTCTGTTGGCATTTTTGCCTTTAGGACCCTGTCGCCAATTCCAAAAACACCATCAGGTCCCTCCCATCTCCTCCTTCCTCCCGAGCGCCTGTTCCTCTCTATGAGCGCCCTGCCTCCCTGCTCGATCCCTGCCATAGGCCGCGTGCCCCTGCACTGGTGCCGCCCTCGCGTCCCGGCCGCCAGCGCAGCGCCTCCCCTCTTCGGCCGCCACCACGCCTGAGGCCACGCGTCCCCACCTGTGTCACTCACCCTCTGTCCGTTTCCGGCCCGAGCGCCTCTTCCCGCTGCCAGAGCCGCCGCCGCATCGCCCTCCTCTGCCTTCCCGAGCGCCGCCACACGAGACCCTCGCCGTCATGAGCTCGCCTCCTCTGCGCCTTCCCGACCCCGACTCCTATAGCGCCTAGTACGACCTCGTCACCATCGAGTTTATCCCGTCAAGCTCATCTCTCGGCCCTGCTCCATCTCTGTGAGCACACACCCGTGTCGAACCCCCTGCTTCCTCGTCGACAGCTGCCGCCCGCGTCCCTGCATGGCTCTAGCGCCTCCTATGCCCGACCTCGTCTCCTCCTTCTTCGATTGGACATCAGTGGCCTCCCGTCCTTGCTTTTTGTGTATGTCTGCATGAAGGTCACTGCAGCATGCCCATGTCACGTGTGGCGATTGGTGTTGGCTTGATGTTGCTCGTCTCTCTGGCCTTGCAGTTGCTGCTTTGGCTGTGTGCCTTCGACTTTTTGTCCCCAACTCCGCCAACTCATGAAGCGGTCCGAGACAAGTTCTACCTGTGTTCTGTGGAACACCAACCTTTGCAGCCTGGCGTGGCTTCGACACAGCCGAGCCCGGAACCCGAAGACCACCGTTGTTAATTCAAGTACATCACCGACACCCGAAGTCGAAAACCCGAGATCCCCTACATGGGTCTGAAGCCCTTTGGCATGGAACCGATGTTTTGTCTAGACGCCAAGACCTCCTATATGGATACGGAGGTTGTTGCCCCGAAGACCGAACCCGAACCCTCCGAGGCCCCAAGCTCTCCAATCCGACATCTGTTACCCCCATCCGCCTCTATTTTATAATATGATATACCACTTGTTGCATATAAAATATAGATGCTTGCATACATACTTTGTCATTTGGGGGTATTTGGACGACTCATCTAATAATTACATATGGAGGCTATATGCGGGATAATTATGTCCTATCTTGACTCCATTTAAATGTGTGTAGCGAACCGATGCCATGTTTTGCCTTGTTAATTCAACATTTAAATTACGAGGTAGATAAATAACTTAAACCTCTAATTAAATGTCGGGATCTCGATTCCGCCTAATATTGCTAAGTTAGGTCGCATACTGCCGTGCCATGCATCATATCATGATCATGCCGCATCTTTTGCCTAGTATTAAATATTGCCTTCAGCGTCCTTTTCTAGTGCTTTGCTTCTTCATCGGATAGGACGATGAGTGGATGCGAGATACGATGAGACTTCGGTGGATCTTCTTAGGTGAGCATTCTCCCCCTTCTACCTATTTTGCATTTATAGTCTTTATTTCCTTCCTTTGATCTATTGCTATCCTTATTATCGATGTTTTAGTACCATATCTTTATTTACCTATTCTACTATATAGCCTTGGTTATCCTACTGCCTTGTTTGATTAGCTAGCTTTGCCCTTGCGAGTCATAGGCATGCTTAGTATTGCTCTCATACAGGTGAACCATGATATATGGATATGGTTGATAACATGATAAATTAAATTGGTAATGTTGGTTGTGGATATGGTTTCACCTAATGATAAGGCCCTAGCAGGGACCACCTTTGGGAACTGCTTGAGCCAAACTAGGACCCGTTCGTTCTATGATACTAGTTCTGAGTTGATCGCGCTAACCAAACGTGGGGGCCCCTAGGATCCCCCCTCAACTACCGGCGCTATTCGTTTATCCAGAGGGTCAAAATTGGTTTTCCATTGGGTGCATACGCATAATATGTCTCCGGACATGGTTGAGTTGTTATGTCATCGGACTTGGTTATGGTATGATTTGGTGGACAGCCCGGGCATTGCATACATAGAAGTTGTACATGCCGGCGGTTCAAGGGGAGCTCTACAAGTTATCTTCCAGGGCCGTTCGGTATAGTAGGCGCAAACGCTGTGCTTTCCTTGAGAATCGTCGTACCTCTTGGTTGGTTCCTCACAGTAGGTGATACCTCTGGATACACGCGTAGTTATGGGATAGTTCTTGTTGTGAGATTTGGAAGGCACGCGTATTATGTTGCCTGAAGGATTGAACATGTGTTTGGGTATAGTAGTGCACCCCTGTAGGGTAAATCTTTTCGAGAAGCCGTGTGTCCACGGTTATGGACGCCTTAGGAGTACGGTGTCATGATCATAGACAACGCCATTAATGTTTTGCCTCTAATAATATGATTAGTAATTAGACTTATCAACTAAACACCTGCTTAATTAAATTTGCCACCGTGTGTGTTCCGCAAGTGGACTTCCTCGACTGGTCTTCGAGGGGGAAATCTTTGGATGGGTTATGCTTGGTGCTATATTATACTTATCGTATAGCGCTCTCTTATCTCGCTCTAATAGCCGAAGTTGTAGTGTGTCTCTATAAGTTAGATAGTGCAAGCCTTGCTGCCGCAGAAACCACCATACCTACGTAGGCGAGGACCGCCGAATTCTAGTCTCGTCGTGTACTGGCCTCAGTACTGACTGCTCCCTTTCTGTTTTCATTTGCCCTTTACTAGCACCCTTTGGCGTTGACAGGTATGTGATTAACGATGTTAGCAAGGTTAGCCTTCCGGCTTGGCCTAGGCAGGGTTTATGGACACCGCTTGGTTATTCTTCAGGACTCTTAGTCCAATTTGGTTCTTGTCCATACTCGGATACTATTTCGCTCTCTTCGAGATTTGTATCTTCGAATTGTATCATTTGTATTCTTGACTCGTTGAGTCGTTGCTGTATATATATGTTTCTTGTGGACTCTGTTGTAAACTGCTGTGATGTAACTACTTGTAATCAAACCCCACCCACACGGATGTGTTTGGTGGGCGTCTTAGAATCGCTTCTATGCGGGTTATGGCTGGGAATGCTAAGATCTACATAGACTCAATTCTAGGGCGTTACAAACAACACGAGGAGCTTATAGTCTGTGTAACCCTAGCTTCTGTGGGCACTCTGCAGATTATGATCTTCAATAGCACAAGAGATCCATGCCACGACTTATTGAACTTTTCTCCATACATGCGGATTCGCCAAAAAAAACTTTTGAAATGTGAATGAGTTCAGAAATGACTGCATGTAACTGGGGGAACCCTGGCTGGCTAGTAGCATTACAGGTTATATACTGGATGTGAGGCGACCGCAATGTCACAAGTATCCGTTGATGGAAGGTCGATTACTCGATAGGTGTAGATGTTCGCTAGACACCAGGCCCCGCGCTGGTCCACCACGGCGAGCTAGTCACCGTTCATGCCAGCCCAGAATATTTCGTGCATGAAGGGCAGGATGGCGGTGCGCCGAGGATGGTCGAGGGGCACCACGTCGTACACCGTGTCATGCAGACGATGTACCCTCGTATCATCATGGTGCTCGTCGAACCAATAAGAAGGCTGAGGCATTAGTAGGCAGGGTTCATTCCACTGGTGAAGAGTCCATTTCGTACCTTCATTGTTGGCGATACAATCATACAGCAGCTTGTAGCATGCGGCTAGCCTGACGGTGCTAGAAATGTCCAGACGCTGAACGATGCGGTCGACATCGTCCGTGCTGAGTTGATCCCACTTGCATCGCCCGCTGAGCTTCGAATCAGCCATCACAGCCGGATGGATCTAGGCAGATACCAAGTGCGGCTGGGGCTTTCTGCAGGAGGAGGGGAGCGTTTGAAGAGAGAGCATGGGGGAGATCGTGGGCAGAGTGGGAACTAGGGAAGAAGATGGAGAGGCAAAGAAAAAGCGAGGGAGGAGATTTTACTTGCTTGCTCTGTCTAGTCAACAGCAGCATCGAGCACACCGCCGCCTCGACTTCACTGTATGTTAGACTAGCACGCCACGCAGCTAGTAATTTGACAATACTCCAACTTACTACGTCTCAGAGGTGCAGTATTGCCTAGTCACATCAGTTTGACCAAAGGGTTTTCTTTTTACAGCTTTCATTTCAACATAGTATACTAGTATTTTTAATGGAAAATAGGAGGATGAACTACTAATACTAGTAGTAGACGCGACATGGACACATGTACTTTCATCTTGTTCCCCTACATGCAGAAATCATAGCACACAACCGAAAATATATACACCAGATATAATGCATAGTACTGGTGTGTCCGTGGTATTTTTTGCATGTTGCATGTGTTTATATATGTTCTAGTACAAGGTACATGGAATTACACGTGTACAACATACAACCGCACAGCAAAATAAGAGACGTGCAAGGACACCAGATTTCGCTCAAGTCAGGCAACGTGCATGACTTTGTGTGGCTCTGATTCACTGACATGTGGACCCTATTAAGGTCGGCTCCACCTGCCAGTGAGAATCTGCATGCACCATGCGCTTGGAGCCACTAGGTACGTCCATGACGAAAATTACAATTTGCAACTAGTTGCACCGACAACAAGCTGTTGCATGTGGCACTTTCAAGTTTTTAGAAAATGTGAAATAAATCTTGAACATAGATCATATTTATATAGTTCATCTATAAATTTCCATCCCAAAAATATTACTAGTACATGGCCTGGCCACCACAAAATAAACAAATGAACACAAGATATTGTTCGCTTAGGTTTTTTCTTTTTCATTGACACAGGTCACATAAGATCTTATTGTGGGACCAAATATTGTAGATGCACAAGATACAACATAGCCAATGTTTCAGATTTATTTCACATTTTTTGAGAACTCGAAAGTGCAACAAATAATAAAGGGGTGTGGGCGCAACGAGTTGCAGAATATTCAACCCGCACTAACTAAAACTATGGCTTGCATACAGAAGGAGTTTGATCAAATCGTAGGCCTTGCACTACATTATGGCGAAATACGTGTTAGAGTACAACAAGTTAACGGCTGAGGCCATACGATACAAATAAAGCGAAGAAAATAATTCAAGATACGCAAATCCCTATTCCATATGATCTCCCTTGAACCGTTAATTATGCCGGTTCCAATCCTTCGTGTTGGCCAAGCTTGGGATGAACCACAACAAAGTCTGCGGCAAATTCCAGCTAATGTTTTTTAGGGAAATTCCAGCCAATGTTGGTTGAGAAACCAACAACAGCGTCTTGAGCATTCATACTGATGCGGCATATTGCAAGACAAATATTAAATCCACCAAGACTAACTGCATGCGGCGAGGTGTATACACAGTTGCTCCTCGTTAGATCTCCAGGGCCAAGTCCTGCCGCGCCAACTGGAATGGTAATTGGATAGTTCAATCCAAGGAAGATAGAAAATGCTCCAACGTCTAACCCTCCGCCATTGCCTCGGTGGAAGTAACCTACTAGTGTCAATCGAGAACACATGGAAGCAAAACCTAGTAGAATAGGTGTGAATATTGCGGCCATGATGATAACCAACATTTTCAGCCATAGGATAACTAGTGTCATACCGCCTAGCACTAACGCCCATAGTATTGATCAGAATAAGGCTACCACCATCAGGACATCTTGCTAACCACCACAGATCAAGACTGTACTCATGATTACCGTCTAATTCAGGTGGCCCCGGAAGATGCATAGGACCTTGCAAGGATAGCACATTTAGAGGTCAGCTGAGCAAAATTTGAATGATGAAGGTTGATGTCAACACCCGGATTTTTAATCCCAGATGCCCGTTATTCCATACCTTGCAATCCCATGATTACCATTTATGCGAGACATAACGGATTGGATATCACAGTACATCATCCATTACAAACCATACATAAGGTCTTACACAAATAAGGATCTCATGATCCAGTCTTAATACAACAAGCATCGGAAATAAAAGATAAGCGTAGCGGTGGGGTCCATCTTCAGGGGCACAGGCAATGCTGACGAAGGCAGATAGTCCTAGTTATCATAGCCGTCCTGCTGGCCATCATCTTGGTAGTCTCCTTCATAGTCTGGCCATGAGAATAGCCAGGGACAAAAGCCATGAGTACTCTTTAAGTACTCGCAAACTACCACTAACAAGTAGTATAATTCTAAGTTAAAGTGCTAAATCTACGTTGAACTATAAAGTTAAGTTTGAAACCTAAGCTGAGTTCAGAAGAAAATATAGATAAAATAAAGTTCTAGAATCACTTAAGTTGGGAAGCTATTATCATAAACACAACCCTGTTGTGGTCAAGTCAAGATTCATCATTAATCTCGTAAGTTGTTTTTAAAACATCTGACAATGAAACAGTATGGCCATTCCAACTGTCCATAACCACGGACGCGGCTATTCGAATAGTTTGACACTCTATAGAGGTGGTACACTTTCACCACAAGATTCGATACATCTGTCAGGGATAACCCTGAATCATCATACTTAGTATGCAGATAAACAAACATAACCTTTCCTTTACACACCCTAGTATAAGCACCTCTCCTATGAGCATGGCCTCCCAACCATGACCATCAGTCATCTTGGGCACTGCATAGGTGGAAAACATTGAGAGGTAGCCTCAGCTCAAACCTCTCCCGCGAGGGAACTAATACTAATGCATATAAATTTTTGGCTAAGCCTTACCCAATTCAGGTAGTGTGGTTGCACGGTAAATTTGGAATGGTATCGCATCCAAATCCAACCATCAATTTTATAAAAGGGCTAAGGCTCATGCCTCAACATTTTCATCATCATAAACCATTTGTGTTTCTCAACACATGTCAAAACATCTCAATAGAATGACTCATCATTCCAAGGTTTTCATAATTCATTTTCACCAATTGTTCCCATCTAAAGTGACTCAGGTTTTGATCTACCCTAAACTACTAAGTTAAGAGTGTTCACTAAGGTGGAAAGATGATGGGTTCAATCTCATGACATAGAATGACATCTAAAACTTATCTAAATAGGTCAAGTTTTATACTCTTTATGCTACCTTCAAAACAAGTAAGGGGCTTTGTGTAAAGTAAAGAAAGTAAAGCTTGTAAGGTAATACTTGGGGTAGCAATAGTCAAAGTGGTGTGACCAAAGCATGCCTAAGGCATATTTGCTCATTCATCTAGCTTAATTCTAGCTTGCTAACAATATCTTGCCTTGGTTGGTGCAGTGGTTGAAGTTTTCTTCTTCTTCTTCTTGGTAGCACTCCTCCTCCTCGTAAGCTTGGTTGGTACTATCTTCTATAAATACATACGGAGTACACAATCACCAAACAATACTTAACTAGTCTAATTAGTACTCTAAGGCACAAAATTGATGATCTATTATCATCACAAGCATCACAAGTTTTATTCAATAGTTTCCTCCTTTTTATTTTAGAAAAGTAATGTCTACTCATTGAAAAATTAACTAAGATTTAACATTCACCACTTAAAATATGGGATCATGTGGACACATGTCATCACCACATATTCTAACATGTGGGAATGTAATTTAAGGGTTGGATAAAAATTACTGTGGTTCAAGTTGATTATTTAATGATTTAAAGTGACTAGAAATGCCTATATAGCATTATTTGGGGTACTAGTCCAAAGTAACTGCATGTAAACCTTGATATTATTACATATTCAGATAGGTATGATGAAATGTGATTTTTGAGAGTTGGAATCAACTCAAAAGATAACTTGGTTGATTTTAATAAAATGTTGCAAGGTGCAAATGCTTCTGTTTTATTATTTTTACTAGGAGAGATCTGTAACTCTAAATGAATTAAATCCAACGGGCTTGGATAGATCTTTTCAGTAGCTTTCTAACAAAATTGGAATCACTTCATTTGGATTTGTAAATCTCTCTGAATTGAATTTTGAACTAAGGGACAGAACTAAGTTTAAACTAAAAAGAAAAAATCCTAATTCAAACTAACTGGGTCGCGCGGGAAACGCTAACGGGCCGGCCCAGTGTCACTCCACGGTGCGGGGCTCAACTAACAGGGGGGTCCACCAGTCAGCGACTCATAATGCGTGAAGCGGTACGGGGCAATGTGGGACGTTAGATTAGAGCGGGGATCAACGACTGGGGATCGTCATCAACGACGGACCTGTCGCCGGCGAGCTCTAACCCTAGCGGCTCAATGGGGGTGCATAGGAGGCGTACCAGGGCTCCAGCAACAACGGCAAGGCGGGCAAACGGACTGGTGGTCGACGGCGAGCTTAGGGACGGTCGAGGCAGCTCCGGGGGTGGTCGCAATTAGCGGCGCCCTTCTCCTCTAGAGGCGGCCTGCTCCAGTGCAATTCCAGCGAACTGCTGCTCCCCGTGCTCCGGCTAGAGGTGTGGGACGATCAGTGAGGTGAGGGGAGTGGAGTGGTGTGCTGCAAATGGCTGGGGTGCTCTCCTTTTATAGGCTCGATGGCGGGACAACGTGGCATGGCCAGTCGACGATGGCGACATGGCTACGGGCTGCTAGCGGCATGGCTGTGGGTGGCGATCGACCTGCGGTCTCCTGGCGGTGCTCTAGGGCTTTAATGCGGGCTTAGGGGCGGTGGTATGCGGTCGGGCAGAGCTGGCGCTCTGAGCGGCAGAGGCGGCGGCTTTTGCAGCGAGCGATGGCTGTGAGGCATTGGGTGGCGAACGGGCATGTCCGGCGTGCTCCCTGGGTCGTGGCGACGCGGTGGGCGCAGGCTGTGGTCGAGCGGTGGCTTGTGCACGCGTGCCGGGTACGGCGCTCTAGCGCGTGCTCTGCATGGCGCGGTGGCACTAGGCGCGGGGTTTTCTCGGTGGTCCTCTGCTTGACCTGGCTCGGGGAGGGGATAGTGGGCGGCGGTGAGGTGCTGGCTAGCTGCTAGACATGGAGAGAGAGGGGGAGATGGTCTGCTACAGCGGGGCAAGGTTTGGCCAGCAAGCATGTCCTCGGGTTGGCATGGCCTGGCTGCTAGGGGGGTAGGGGATGGGTGTTAAGGGCCTGGTTAGATCAAGAGGGGACAAAGAGATTAAATGGAGATCAAATGGGGGCAAAACTCTGTTCAAAATAGTGAGCTAGGATTAGAGGTAGATTCTTGCCTGCCAGGTGTTTGATGAAATGGCTGCAAGAAAATTCTTTTTGAATTTTGAAAAGATTTTTGGTGGGTGTGCTAGTACTAAACTTGAGACTCTGTGGTTGCTTGGGTTTTGAAAATTGAGTTGGTTTGAGTGGTTTTTTGAAATAGTGGGATCTTCCCATATGAAATAGATTCAATTTTAAACTGTCATTTAAATTAGCATTTGAATGTTTTTAGCAGATCACAAGGTGGGCCTTGGTACCTCATTATGTGTACTAGCAAGGGGTGTAAAGATCCACATTTGTTTCTGTTAGGTTTTGAGTACTAGGAATAGCCTAAGTAGGCATGATAGTTAATTTGGCCAAAATGACCATTCACTTCAATTATTCATTTTGAGTTGTTTTTCTTTGGAAAAAGTTTGGGAATGATTTAGATGATGTTTATTTCACCTAAAGATCATTTTACAAGCAATGGATCACTTAATCATGGCAATTCAAATCAACTCCTAATTTACATGCACACACATATGAATGCTTTCATATTTTTGATTGGAAAAGTTTTTGTTAACCCTAATTTTGATGATTTGGATCTTAATAAGCTTGGATTAAAGTTTTGGAATGTTACAGTTGAAAATTTAAGGTTGGAAATTTTACCCCATGCCCGAGGATCCCATGCATAAACATTGCCAATCTGAGTTACATCATAGACAACTCCATTGCGGATAATTGCATTGCGGTAGCTGAACATGCTGAACTGGTTCTCAAGAACCATCCACATACCATGAGAACCATGAAGGAAGGCAATTACCATGTCGAAGATGGCCAGGACAGAAAAATCCTTATAGTTCTCAGCAGCTGTGGGAACTCGGCAAATGGCTCTCTTCAGTAGATTAGTAGGCTGAACAGCCGCGATAAACTTAAGTACCTTGGGTGTGGCCTCAAAATCGAAGATCGCTGGTAGAGGAATCCGGCGACGAGTGAACACTTTTACAAGCTCCTAGTTCCAGGCGAGGCCAACAGTGGAGATCCAATCTCCATGGGCGCCTGTCTACTTCTTACCCTCACAATCTGGCATCACAGCATCGGAGGAGGACCTGTCTAGTGGCGTCAGCTCGTACAAGGTCCACCCAAACTTCTTCTGTGGCTTCTGCTTGCCCCTGCCGCAATAGTAGCTGCCCCTGTAGAACTGCTTCATGCGATTGTCGCGGTAGAAGACATTGTACTCATGGCAGTCCATCAGAAAACACCCTAGAAGTGACACTATCATCGATCAATTGTGCCATCCCAAGGAAGGGCTCGAGCAGGTGGGGGGCGATGGCGTTTGGTTTTGATTGGGGGGTTTTGGAGGAGAGAGCGAGCGGCAGCTGGCAGGGCGAGATGGAAAACAGTCTATCAACCTGGGCGCTGCAGCTGATCCTAAAGCGGCATGGCGGCGTTGGCGCGTGCCTGTATTGGTGTGCGAGTGGTAATGGCCGTTGTCGGGACGCTGGAGATGAAGTGAGGATGGATATCGAGGAAAAGAGAAATACGGAATGAAATAAAACCAAGCGTGCCTTTTTTCTCTCTACTAAATCTACAGTGCCTATCGAACTGGGCTACGGAGATGCTCCAAAAGCGGCATGGCGGCGTTGGCGTGTGCTAAAGGTGGGCGAGTGGGGATCAGTGAGAAGATGGAAAGGAAGAGGACGGAGAGCAAAGGAAAATAGAATAAATTGATTTAAATCGTACCGCCTACCGAGCATGGTTTTTCTCTCTTCTCTGTGTTTCCTGGTGCCTATCGAGTAAATAGGCCAGGCCTTTCTAGGAGTAGTACAGTATAAGCTAGCCTAGCACGGGATGGAGCTGTACTATCCTCTCAAATAAATGGTCATGGCAGAGAGATGGTTTGGAGTATACTCGGAGCTGCTCTTGTCGAACGTAATAATCCTTTGATCTTCTACATTCATCATCTTGTGCAGTCACATTTGAAACAAGTACTACTGTACTACTACTACTGTAACTAATAAACACATAAAGGTTCCACCGGTAATTAAGGAACCAAAACTGGAATACTGCTACTCTCGAACTCTTATGTAGTACAACAATCAAATGCTCACAAAATGGGCTACCAGTACGGCAATACCATCTGTACACCCACATGCTGCCACCTCAAATAAGCTTGCCTGCCACACCGCCAATTTCCTCTCCCCTGTCGGCCTCTACGCCCCCGTTACCGGACCCAAAATCGAACATCTCTCAGTTTAATAAAGAAAAAAGTGAACAGTCTCTTAAAAAAATCAACCATCCACCAAAAGAAAATCCATTGTCCAATGCTCCCAGTTCATTATGAACGGACAGTCGCAATTGCTCGAGCGCCGTGCGGTAGTAGTAGTCGTCTGAGCTACTGGTTGTAGCTCCGCGAAAGCACGGGCCTGGAGGCGGAAAAACAATTTATTCTCTATCAGTGACGGAAGAAGATCGATGATATACAGTACCAAATCAACATGTCAGTGGCTTTATCCGTCAGACTAGTGAGAGCCGACACGAGTGGTGAACAGCTTGAAGCACAGCGGAACATGTGCCTTTAAGGCATACAGTACGTACACCTTTGTTCTGATTTAGGATGGTTACATAGTACTAAATAACTTAGACTAGTAACTTGCATATGTACCTTCATAGTGGGTAATAATATGTGTGTAGTGTCACACAAAAGCCTAATTAATTAGGTTGTAGAATCATATACTAGTCTTGGTATGTGTGATGTTATGATAACTAGCTAAGTTATTACGTCACTTTATTTTTCATTAATTAACTCTGAAAAGACATTTAATTCGAGACAAGTATAGACGCTTACTTGTAGTTCAAGTTTGTCAAGATGCAAAATCTTAGGAAGAAGTTGAACCTCTTGTCAAAAGTCTCTGTGGTTTCTGATACTCCCTCTAACCCAAATTAGTTGACTCAAATTTGTTAAGATTCGGATGTATCTAATACTAAATCATGTCTAGATACAACCGAATCTAAACAAATCCAAGTCAATTAATTTGGGTCAGAGGGAGTATATTAATTGACTCTGCGATGGGTGCCTCCAAAAGATTTTTCTTAAAACTTTCAAATCAACCTACAATTTACTTGTAGTTCAAATTTTACCTAATTTTGATGAATCTACATAGAGTCATTCAAGTGGCGGAGTTAACTAGGAAGTTTAAAAACTCATAAAACATAGGAATCGTTAGTACAACATGTTGGTACACTATATATACTAGTAAGTTGCACGTGCCTTGCACGTGAGACTCAGATAGTAGACGTATGACATATCATCACTATATATAATTATAATTGGTAAAGCACAAAAAATTATAAATTTGATCAACATCTATAAAATATGGGTGTATATTTGGTCCTTATATTTTGTATCATCATGCAGAAGTCAAAGATTATTAGCTAGGTAACACATGAAATTTTTGATAACATGGTCTAGAGAAACAAAAGGGAAAAGATTCTAGTATGATGGAGAAGTGTGTTTTAAGGTTTTTGCATAGCATTCATTATGGCAAAGACTATCAATAAAATCTTCAAGTTGCTAGAAAGGAAAAGAAGACCCAACGACTAGAAAAGCTAGGATTCGCGAGTCTTGATCCAACGGTCAACATTCAAAGTTATTCGTACACTATATAGTGGTTTTTAATGAAGACTATTAATAGAATTTTTCAAGATGCTAGAATGGAAAAGAAGATCCAACAACTAGAAATTTTTGGATTCACGAGTCTTGATCCAACGGTCAATATTCAAAGTTATTTGTGTACTATATAGTGGTAAGATCATGTAGAAGTCAACGATTATTAGCTACTAGTAAGTTGCACATGAGACTCACATAGTACACGTATGACATATCATCACTATATAAAATTATAATTTTAAGAGCACAAAAAATTATAAATTTGATTAACATCTATAAAGTATGGGTGTATATTTGGTCCTTGTACTTTGTATCATCATGTGTAGAAGTCAAAGATTATTAGCTACCTGCTAACACATGAAATTTTTGATAACATGGTGTAGAGAAACAAGGGAGAAGATTCTAGTATGATGGAGAAGTGTGTTTTGAGGTTTGTGCATAGCATTCATTATGCCGAAGACAAATAAAATCTTCTAGATGCTAGAATGGAAAAAAAGATCCAACGACTAGAAATGCTAGGATTCGCGAGTCTTGATCCAACGGTCAACATTCAAAGTTATCCGTACACTATATAGTAGGTTGTAAAGAAGACTATCAATAGAATATTCAAGATGCTAGAATGAAAAAGAAGATCCAACGACTGGAAATGTTGGGATTCACGAGTCTTGATTCAACAGTCAATATTCAAAGTTGTTTGTACACTATGTAGTGGTAAGATCATGTAGAAGTCAACGATTATTAGCTACTAGTAAGTTGCACGTGAGACTCAAATACTAGACGTATGCCATATCATCACTATATACAATTGTAATTGGTAAACAACAAAAATTTAAATTTGAGCAACATCTATAAAGTATGGGTGTATATTTGGTCCTTGTACTTTGTATCATCATGTACAAGTCTATGATTATTAGCTACCTAACACATGAAATTTTTGATCACATGCATGGTCTAGAGAAACAAGGGAGGAGCTTCTAGTATGATGAAGAAGTATGTTTTGAGGTTTATGCACAATATTCATTATGTCGAAGACTATCAATAGAATCTTCTAGATGCTAGAATGGAAAAGAAGATCGAATGGCTAGAAATGCAGGGATTCATTAGTCTTGATCCAACAGTCAACATTCAAAGTTATTCGTACACTATACAATGGAAAGATAAGATAAGATAATATAAGATAAGATACTAGTAAGTTGCACGTGTCCTACACGTGAGGCTCAGATAATAGACGTCTGGCATATCATCACTATATAAAATTATAATAGGTAAACTGAAAAAAATATAAATTTGATCAACATCTATAAAGTATGGATGTATATTTGGTTCTTGTACTTTGTATCATCATGTGTAGAAGTCAAAGATTATTAGCTACCTAACACTTGAAATTTTTGGTAATATGGTCTAGAGAAACGAGGGAGTATGATGGAGACATATGTTTTGAGAGGTTTATGCATAGTACATTCATTGTGTCCAAGACTATCAATAGAATATTCTAGATGCTAGCATGAAAAAGAAGATCCAATGACTAGAAATGTTCGGATTCGCGAGCCTCGATCCAACAGTCAATATTAAAAGTTATTCATACACTATATAGTGGTAAGATAAGATGTCTAAAAACATGGCTTGTTGCATTCAGATCTATACTCTTCAGACTGTCTTTACAGAAAGGAACAATCTCGCCGTCACTCGGAAAATTAAGAATGATATTTCTTGATATTTGGAAACTCACATCAACGACATAGTTTACTACAAGAAGATGCACCCGTCTACCTCCAAAAAGACAATTAACTCAAGAGCAATCTATCGCATTTATTTGTAGCTCAAGTTTGATATAATTTCGTTAATTATCAAGATGCAAAATCTTAGCAAGAAGTTGAATTTGTTTTAAAAACTATCGGTGGTGGTTTGTGATATATTAAATCAGCCCCCAATGGTTACCTCCAAAAAACATAAAACTTTAAATGCAACCTACAATTTACTTGTAGTTCAAAATTGAACTAATTTCAATAAATCGACATAAAATCAATTTCAAGTGGGCAAAATTAGCTATAGGAATAAGTTTGAAAACTCATAAAACACGAGAATCATAAGTACAACATGAGGGTCCACTATATATGTCTGACAGCTTGGCTTGTGGCATTCAGGTCCATATCCTTCGGACTTTGTTTACGAAAACGAAGAATAATCTCATCATCACTCGGAAAATTGAGAATGTTCTTTCCTGATAGTTGGAAACTCACACCGGTGGTACTGATTACTACAATAAGATGCATCCATCTACTTCCAAGGAGACATTTAATTAAATAAAAATCTATCGCGCTTACTTTAGAAAGGAGTTAAAAATCTATTGTCAAAACTGTCGGTTGTTTTATAATATATTAACTGAGCCCCCAATGGGTTCACCTCCAAAAGTTTTTGTAATTCTTTAGAAGCAACCTACAATAATTTAGTTGTTGTAGTTCAAGTTTGACCAAATTTCGATAAATATAGGCATGAAGTCATTCAAGTGGGGAAAAGTTAATTAGCTACATACGGAGTTTGAAAACTCATAAAACATGGGAATCATAAGTAAAACACGTTGGTCCACTTAATATGTCTAAAAGCTTGGCTTATGGCACCGAGATTCATATTCTTCAGACTTTCTTTACATAAAAGAACCATTTCGTCATCACTCGGAAAACTGAGGATTTTCTTTCCTCATAGTTAGAAACTCACACCGACGACATTGTTTACTAGAAGAAGATGCACCCATCTACCTATGAAAATACATTTAATTCAAGAGCAATCTATCGCGCTTACTTGTAGCTGAAGTTTGATCTAATTTCGTTAAATCTACAAGAAGTCACTGAAGTGTGCAAAGTTTGCTAGGAAGCTTGAAAATCCTAGTACTAAAAACTTGGGCATTACGTATAAGAATCCGTTGGTCCAGTTTATGTGATAATTGGGGTGGTTGCATTTTCTTTTAACTATGGTAGGTCTCGTAGGAGAGAGGTGCTTGAGAGTTAACACGATTGATGGAAGTACAAATTACATCAAGGACCTCATAAAAAATGAAAATTGCATCTAAGTCCATCCATTTAACACCATGACCCTAAAACTGAATAATGAAGTGTGTGTGTTTTGTGGTTTGCGCATACTAGCGTTCATCGTGCTAAAGACTATCAATAGAATCTTTCTCGATGCTACGGGAAAATAGAAGATCTAACGGTTAGCAATGTTTGGATTTGGCAGTATTGATCCAGCGGTCAATGTTCGAAGTTAATTCGTACACTATACAATGGTGGTATGGTATTGTAAGAGATAAGACAAGATAAAGATAAGATAAGAAGTACCGCGAATGGCCGATCTAATGGTTAGTCTCGTAAGAGCGAGGTGATTGAGAGTTAAGACGGTCAGTGGAAGTACAAGTTACATCAAGGACCTCATAAAAATGAAAATTGCATCCAAGTCCATGCATGCATTTAGCACAAGGACCCTAAAACCGAGTAATGAAGTGTGTGTTTTGAGGTTTGCGCATACTAGCGTCCATTGTGCTAAAGACTATCGGTAGAATCTTTCTAGATGCTAATAATGGAAAAGAAGATCCACCTGTTAGCAAAGTTTGGATTTTCCAGTCTTGATCCAATGGCCAATGTTCAAAGTTTGGATTTGCCAGTCTTGATCCAACGGTCAATGTTCAAAATAGGTTAAAAATTTCCATCCCTCCGGATGTTTGGCTAATCTTTTGGATAACCTTCCCTCCCGATGTTTGGGAATCAAGTGAAAATTTCGAAAACCGGAAAAGTTTGAATTTTTTTTGCCGCCAAGTACCAAAGTGGTTTCCTTCCTATGTACTCCTCGTCCCTACTCCAAACCAACGCGGCTGCCGTACACGCCAGAGACACAGAGCCGCCGTATGAAGGCACACGTGCGCAGCACCACACTGTGGACGAGGGAGAGATCAACCGAGCCGGTGCGCGAGGGGAAAGGGTAGGAGAGAGGGAGGATGGATCGTGAGAGGCAGCGAAGGAGAGAGAAACACACAATTTGTTTTGCGTGCATACGTCCTGAAATTTACTAGTACTAGCATAGTGTAGTACACTGTAAGGCTGCAGGAGTACTTCTTGTCAGAAACCCATCATAACTTTGCTCTGACATGGAACCGTCTTCAACTTCTCTTCGCTGCTACCCTCTTCCCCTACCAACGTTTTATTCTCTCAGCATGTACAACGTGTGGACAGAGGTGACCATATGTCTAAGCAACGAAATATACTACTCCCGCATTATGTAAAAAATCACACCTTAATAAGGCTCAGATAGTAAATGTATGACATATCATCACTATATAAAATTATAATTATTAAAGCACAAAAAATTATAAATTTGATCAACATCTCTACTAATATAGTGGAGCAGTTTTGAATTGGATCCATAGCACTAATCCTGACCGTGGGGCTGTTGGATCCAATGGTTCAGAGAAGCTGGATTCATGTTGAATAGTACCTAGAGCAAACTCCACCATGCATGTTCTAGAACCATCATGTCACCACCCCCAAAATTTCATAGCACAGTAGACTGTATTCTATCTACTTATATACTACTATAGTGGAGAGGTTTTGAATTGGATCCATAGCACTAATCATGACCGTTGCGCTGTTAGATCCAATGGTTCAGAGCAACTAGATTCATGTTGAATAGTACTCCCTCCGCCATAATATAAGGCGCCTAAGGATTAGTCCAAAGTCAACATTTTTTAAGTTTGACCATGATTATACACAAAAATATAAAAATTTAGAATACTAAATTAATATTAATAGATTCACCATAAAGTATATTTTCTTAATATGTCCATTCAATATTGTAGATGTAGATATTTTTTTTCTAATATTTGGTCAAAGTTAGTAAGGTTTGACTTTTCATTTGCCCTATATTTTGGGACGGAGCGAGGGAGTACAAACCTAGATGCTAGAATGGAAAAGAAGATCCAACAGTTAGCAATGTTTGGAGTTGCCAGTCTTGATCCAACTGTTAATGTTCAAAGTTAATCTCTACACTACATGTAGTGGTATGGTATATACTGTAAGAGATAAGAGACAAGATAAAGATAAGATAGAAGTACTACGAATGGCCGATCTAATGGTAGGTCTCGTAAGAGCGAGGTGCTTGAGAGTTAACACAGTCGGTGTAAGTACAAGTTACATTAAGGACCTCACAAAAAATGAAAATTGCATCCAACAAGTCCGTGCATTTAGCACAAGGACCCTTAAACCGAGTAATGAAGTACTATGTGTTTTGAGGTTTGCGCATACTAGTGTTCATCGTGCTAAAGACTATCAGTAGAATCTTTCTAGATGCTAAGAATGGAAAATAAGATCCAATGGTTAGCAATGTTTGGATTTGCCAGTGTTGATCCAAGGGTCAATGTTCAAATAAGTTAATCCCTACACTATTTAGTGGTGGTATGCATGGTATTGTAAGAGATAAGAGACAAGATAAAGCTAAGATAAACAATACTGCGAATGGCTGATCTAATGGTAGCTCTCGTAGGAGCGAGGTGATTGAGAGTTAACACGGTCGGTGGAAGTACAAGTTACATCAAGAACCTCGTAAAAATGAAAATTGCATCCAAGTCCATGCATTTTAGCACAAGGACCCTGATACTAAGCAATGAAGTACTGTGTGTTTTTAGGTTAGCGCATACTAGCGTTCATCATGCTAAAGACTATCAATAGATCGAATCTTTCTTGATGCTAAGAATGGAAAAAAAAGATCCAACGGTTAGCAATGTTTGGATTTGCTAGTCTTGATCCAACGGTTAATATGTTCAAAGTTAATCCCTACACTATGTAGTGGTATGGTATAGTAAGAGATATGAGACAAGATAAAAGATAAGATAAGAAGTACTGCGAATGGCCGATCTAATGGTAGGTCTTGTAAGAGCGAGGTGCTTAAGAGTTAACACGGTGGTAGAATTACTATTTACATCAAGGATCTCATAAAAAATGAAAATTGCATCCAAGTCCATGCATTTATCACAAGGAACCTGAAACCGAGTAACGAAGTACTGTGTGTTTTGAGGTTTGCGCATACTAGTGTTCATCATGCTAAAGACTATCAATAGAATCTTTATAGATTATAAGAATGGAAAACAAGATCCAACGGTTAGAAATGTTTGGATTTTCCAGTCTTGAGATCCAACGGTCAATGTTCAAAATAAGTTAATCCCTACACTATGTACTAGTGGTATATATGGTATTGTAAGAGATAAGAGACAAGATAAAGATAAGAAGTACTGCAAATGGCCGATATAATGGTAGGTCTCATAAGAGCTAGGTGCTCGAGTGGTCGGTGGAAGTACAGGTTACATTAAGGACCTCATAAAAAAATGAAAATTCCATCCAAGTCGTGCATTTGGCACAAGGACACCGAAACCGAGTAATAATGAAGTACTGTGTGTTTTGAGGTTTGCGCATACTAGTGTTCATCGTGCTAATGACTATCAGTAGAATATTTCTAGATGCTAAGAATGGAAAAGAATATCCATCAGTTAGCAATGTTTGGATTTGCGAGTCTTGATCCAACAGTCAATGTTCAAAGTTAATTTGTTAGCAAAGTTTGACCTAATTTCATGAAACAGTGACCAAAGTTGTTTCCTTCCTATGTACTCCTCGTCCCTACTCCACACCAACGTGGTTATCGAACACGCCAGAGAGACAGAGCCGCCATACCAAGGCACACGTGCGTAGCACCACGCTGTGGACGAGGGAGAGATCAGCCGGGCCGGTGCGCGAGGGGAAAGGGTAGGAGAGAGGGAGGATGGATCATGAGAGGCAGCGAAGGAGAGAGAAAACACACAATTTGTTTTGCGTGCATAGGTCCTGAAATTTACTAGTAATAGCATAGTGTAGTACACTGTAAGGCCGCAGGAATACCTCGTGTCAGAAACCCATCATAACTTTGCTCTGACATGGAACCGCCTTCAACTTCTCTTTGCTGCTACCCTCTTCCCCTGCCAACATTTTATTCTCTCAGCATGTACAGTGCATGGACAAAGGTGACCATATGTCTAAGAAACGAAATATACTACTCCCGCATTGTGTAAAAAAGCACACCTTAATAAGGTTCAGATAGTAAACGTATGACATATCATCACTATATAAAATTATAATTATTAAAGCATAAAAAATTATAAATTTGATCAACATCTCTACTACTATAGTGGAGCAGTTTTGAATTGGATCCATAGCACCAATCCTGACCGTTGGGCTATAGGATCCAATGGTTCAGAGAACCTGGATTCGTGTTGAATAGTACCTAGAGCAAACTCCACCATGCATGTTCTAGAACCATCATGTCACCACCCCCAAAATTTTATAGCAAAGTAGACTGTATTCTGTCTACTTATATACTACTATAGTGGAGCGGTTTTGAATTGGATCCATAGCACTAATCATGACCGTTGGACTGTTAGATCCAATGGTTCAGAGCAACTAGATTCGTGTTGAATAGTACTCCCTCCGCCAGAATATAAGGCGCCTAAGGTTTAGTCAAAAGTCAACATTTTTAAGTTTGACCATGATTATACACAAAAATATAAAAAATTAGAATACTAAATTAATATCAATAGATTCACCATAAAGTATATTTTCTTAATATGTCCATTCAATATTGTAGATGTAGATTTTTTTTTCTAAATATTTGGTAAAAGTTAGTAAGGTTTGACTTTTGACCAATCCTTAGGCGCCTTATATTTTGTGACGGAGCGAGGGAGTACAGACCTAGATGCTAGAATGGAAAAGTAGAACAAACGGTTAGCAATGTTTGGAGTTGTCAGTCTTGATCCAACTATTAATGTTCAAAGTTAATATCTACACTATATGTAGTGGTATGGTATATATTGTAAGAGATAAGAGACAAGATAAAGATAAGATAGAAGTACTGCGAATAGCCGATCTAATGGTAGGTCTTGTAAGAGCGAGGTGCATGAGAGTTAACACAGTCGGTGTAAGTACAAGTTACATTAAGGACCTCACAAAAAATGAAAATTGCATCCAACAAGTCCGTGCATTTAGGACAAGGACCCTTAAACCGAGTAATGAAGTACTCTGTGTTTTGAGGTTTGCGCATACTAGTGTTCATCGTGCTAAAATTTATCAATAGAATCTTTCTAGATGCTAAGAATGGAAAAGAAGATCCAATGGTTAGCAATGTTTGGATTTGCCAGTGTTGATCCAACGGTCAATGTTCAAATAACTTAATCCCTATACTATTTAGTGGTGGTATGCATGGAATTGTAAGAGATAAGAGACAAGATAAAGATAAGATAAGAAATACTGTGAATGGCCGATCTAATGGTAGGTATCGTAGGAGCGAGGTGATTGAGAGTTAACACGTTCGGTGGAAGTACAAGTTACACCAAGAACCTCGTAAAAATGAAAATTGCATCCAAATCCATGCATTTTAGCACAAGGATCCTGACACTGAGCAATGAAATACTATGTGTTTTTAGGTTGCACATACTAGCGTTCATCGTGCTAAAGACTATCAATAGATCGAATCTTTCTCGATGCTAAGAATGGAAAAAATATCCAATGGTTAGCAATGTTTGGATTTGCTAGTCTTGATCCAATAGTTAATATGTTCAAAGTTAATCCCTACACTATGTAGTGGTATGGTATTGTAAGAGATACTAGATCATGATGGCACGTTTTGCCGCGCCCGTCCATCTTATAGATAGAATAATAAGATTTTTATAAATACATGGAAGTAAGAGATACTTGATTCGAAGATAATTCCAAGTGATTCATACTACCATGTTGTTTGTTTTAATTAGGGTACATGGATGTTTCTTCGTTGTTGGTAGGTTTTCCGTTAAATTTTGAATAAGCAACAAATTGTACATTTTCAATATGCACCTTGATTATCTTATCTTGAACCATTTGCAGAGTTGTCAGAAACTATAGGTCACATGTATATACACATAGTAGGAGGGTTATCGACAAATAGTACCCAATTTGTACAATATTATTCATAACGTTCCATTTTTGCCTGCTATTTTCATATTTTCTAATATGTTTTGATTTCTCTTTCCCTTTGGTTTATGATATTTTGTACTTCGGCTATATATTACAATTGTTACTGAAAAGACACATAAACATATAGTTTAAACTAAAAAAACATATGAGTATCTTAAATCTACTTCACAATCAAGCAAGGACTGATATAGCGATGCTAAAAGGATTATGATCCTCTAACATGCTGGTTCGCTTTTCGGAAAATAAGCATATTCGAAGTTATAGGACAACTAAAATAACCTAATAAACATTATAATGCACCGAGAATAGAGAAACACAAAGTACAAGGTGAATAGTGGTTAGATATCCATTATGATTCCTTTAGGAATATTGACATGTTATAAAGCATCACTTGGAAGGAAAAAACATAAGTTTCAAACATGTAAAATAATGTTATCAAGCTGTCCACCATATTTCAGAATGAATGTCAAACAAAAGACTAGGGCGATGCATATTTTTCACCTGGAAAGAGAGAAAAATCCAGACGGTCCAAGGTGAAGTATAACATTACATGCTAAGGAAAGCAGACTTCCGTTCCACATTATAATTAAATAGATAAATGCACTATGGATTTAGTCTTGGCTCTGAAGTTTGAACAAAGTGTGCAAAATTACCATCATGAAAATAACCCCATAAGGTTTCCCACATATTTGGTTTATACAACAATTATGTCATTAATTTTAATTTTTCTTGATATAATTACAACATTACTTGGACAATAAGCATCTACAAACAGGTTGTAAGACATTATTTCAAGAACAATTATCCAAAATAACATTATTAAATTTTAATTTAAAATACTAAAGTATTGGTAGTAAAGTAATACTGGATATCAGAAGTATACCCTTACTATGCGCATTACTTAGTCGTCCATCCTGTAGGACGTCAAAATGTTAACCTTATGAATCTACCATCGCAAGAACACACGACACATTTAGCATTTGTTACCTCAGTTGTCCAACAAGTGCAGCTTCACCATTTGCTGGTTGTCAATTAGCTTGGCGTCGCTCTTAAACCGGGTGAAGGACACGTCATTGTCCATATCAGTGTTTGCCAGCATGTCGAATATAATCTAGTAAAATAAAATAAAATCATGAGATTATGGAACAGTCGTCGCCATGTCGGCGATGGTAGCATGCATTTACCTATTAATACATGATCTCCTAGCCACCCTTGGCCTTGATCATCATGAAACAACAACCATTGGGATGACCTTTACCGCTTTACGGTTCAATTAGGAAGGAAGCGAATCAACAAGACACGGACTAATCAGAGCCGCATATACCCCTCCTGCCTCCTGGAGGACCTTGACGTCGGTTAGTGCCCGAGCACCTTGGTGGCAGCATCGCTGGTAATGACAATACATCCATCAACCGTCCACAACTTCCTTTCAGCGAGCCACTCCGTAGTTCGTGGAAACACAACTAAGCAAAGTAGAGAATATTTTTTCAGGCGGTACAAAGGTGTTCTTCACGGAAACAAACTTTTTTTCTATAATACTCGACGGGAACAAACATGATAAACTTCTACAGAGTCGATCAAAGAAATCAGTACCAATGGCGCTCCTCTTCCTAGACCATCGTACATAGTTAAGAAACAGGCAAGCCCCTCACAGATGGGGGCGTGGTGTACTTTCCATGGAAGAAGGACAGGAGCCATGGGGTGGGGGAGGATCACACCGGAATCTAGGCATCATTTGCAGTCGTCGAACAAGGGGGTGTTATGGGATCTCAACATAAAAGCAGGCATGTGGGAGTAACAGAAGGGAGACGACTGATCTTCCTCGCCATGATTCCAATCGCCACCGGCATCTGGACTGGACATGATGGTTCGCACCAGAAACAACATAGTGCAGGGGCACTGGCGCGCGTCCCTCCTAGCGACGGCCCACGCCCATCACTAGCCGAGCAATAGTTCATCTATATCGGTCGGTCTGTCTAGCTTTAAGTGGACTCACGCGAGAAGGGCCAAAGAGAGGCCGAGTTGGGGGTGTGGGAGTTTCCTGGCCCGATTAATGAGATAGTTTCTAGCTCCATTCCAGAGCAGCGGCCCCCTGCGATGTTGGGCCAGCTGTGATGCGCGGTGTACGGGTAAAATGGTTCTCTGCAAGTTGCAAAAAGTGGTGGGACACCTGATCGATCATGTACGTCAGTTCCTATGATCCGACGGCTGATGTCCTCTAGTCGCTGTGGTAGCCCCTAGGTAGCCAAGTTTTACTGTTTCTTAATGAGACAAGATAAAAGATAAGATAAGAAGTACCACGAATGGCGGGTCTAATGGTAGGTCTCGTAGAGCGAGGTGCTTGAGAGTTAACACAGTGGGTAGAATTACTATTTACATCAAGGATCTCATAAAAAATAAAAATTGCATCCAAGTCCATGCATTTATCACAAGGACCCTAAAACCGAGTAACGAAGTACTGTGTGTTTTGAGGTTTGCGCATACTAGTGTTCATCATGCTAAAGACTATCAATAAAATCTTTATAGATTCTAAGAATGGAAAAGAAGATCCAACGGTTATCAATGTTTGGAGTTGCCAGTCTTGATCCAACTGTTAATGTTCAAAGTTAATCTCCACACTATATGTAGTGGTATGGTATATATTGTAAGAGATAAGAGACAAGATAAAGATAAGATAGAAGTACTACGAATAGCCGATCTAATGGTAGGTCTCGTAAGAGTGAGGTGCTTGAGAGTTAACACGGTCGGTGACGAGGGTTTAACTCATCAATGCCCATTGTTATGGACTTGGGTTTTGGAGAAGGAGGGAAACATTGGAAGTCTCGATCGTCTAACAGACAAGCACACAGGGGACAAAGTATTTACCCAGGTTCAGGCCTCGTAGAGGACCCTACTCCTGCTTGTCTGCTCTTGATTGATGATGATCCGAAGGATTACAATGTCGCCGATGGCGGTGTCGCGCAGATTAGATCTGGCGTATGGGAGATCGTAAATCTGTCTATTGTCTATTGCGGTGTCTATATCTATTGTCTATTGTGGGAGTCGTGATGTCTAGATCTATTGTGTCGTAGCATGGGAGATCGTAGATCTATCTATTGGGGGAGAGGATGCCTTCTCGTTGGACCCTCCTAGCCTTTATATATGAGGAGGCTAGGTCTCAGGTACCAATATGAGTTGGTTACAAGTTAGATTAGAACTCTAGTCCCGTCAAAATCACTCACGCGGGCAACTAAGGTCATACAAGCGTCAGCACTGATGTCATCAAGGCTATGCAGTGGAAATCTTCGACTATTTTTAGTCCTTGCTGGAGTCTTCGACTCCACCAAGCACTCAGGGGCTACTCCCATAGGGAGCGCTGGCCGCGCACCCTACAACTTTTCTTTTTCTTGTTGCAGGAACATGGACAATCACAAAAGCAAACCCAACCACTCGAAACACAGTTCGATTATGGACATGTGTTACTCCCATAGGGAGCGCCGAAAACAAGCAAGCAAAAGACGACAGCAGTCGCAGAAGTATTTTAGTACCTGCCTGAGTCATCGACTGAAACAAGCAGGCAAAAGACGACAGTAGTCGCAAAAAGTGTTTTAGTACCTGCCTGAGTCATCGGCTGAAACAAGCAAGCAAAGGACGACAACAGTCGCAAAAGTTCTTTAGTCCTTGCCTGAGTCTTTGACTCAACCAGGCACTCAGGGGCTACTCCCATAGGGAGCGCTGGTCACGCACCTTATGATTATTTGTACAAAAAACTGTGTGTTGATAACATCCGCACTCGAAACTCATGGCGACACCGCCTCATAATTTTCCCCCTACAAAGATACTGCGTCTCCTGGGTTACCCGAATCGTCTCCGCGATGATAAAATTCGGATGCAGCGCCTACGGCGTGAAGGTAAGACCTGAATAAGGCCTGGCAACGCATTTAACTGTGCACTACCATAAACATATCCGTGCCTACAGGCACGATGAACATGCCTTGATGGACGCGTCAAGTGCTCACACCCATATAACTGGAATTCGACTTCTGTAAGACCTCTGCGGCCTGAGTCGAATTACACCAGCACTTTTCCAGATTCGAGTCCGGGGACTCGAATTTGAGTAGATTGCGTTGTTTCACCCTAAGGTGGTTAACTGATACCGATTCTTCGGTTATATCAGGCATGTATATCAACAATCCCTATGACACAAATAAAAGCAATCGAAAACTCATTTAGGCACTCGAAGGCTTCAAAAAGTCCCCAGTCGAATCTGCGATTCCACTGGACACTCGGGGGCTACTGACATGGGTATACCCTACTGGTGCTCGAGCTTGGTATATACGGTCCAAATACATATAGGCCCACTGTGTCGCCAAGGCCCGGATGGAGGGACTCGAGTAACCTACGGACTCTCGATTGCTTGAAGAACAAGAAGAAGCTAAAGATAGAAAGTTTGAAGGGGAAAACCCTAACCTGTAACCGACTCGACCTGCTACCTGAGACCTAGCCTATCTATATAAAGGCTAGGAGGGGGCGGCAAGGAGGACACACGCAACCCTAGTTTCCACAACCCTTGCCGGATTGCATCTGCGCACCATTTTCGACTCCTTCGATAATTCCACGAGAAGACAAGCAGGAGTAGGGACCTCTACGAGGCCTGAACCTGGGTAAATCCTTTGTCCCTTGTGTGCTTGTTTGCTAGCCGATAGATGTATCCAGCGCTCCCTCCTTCTCCAAAACCCAAGTCCATAACAATGGGCATTGACGAGTTAAACCCTCGTCAGTCGGTGTAAGTACAAGTTACATTAAGGACCTCACAAAAAATGAAAATTGCATCCAACAAGTCCGTGCATTTAGCACAAGGACCCTTAAAACGAGTAATGAAGTACCGTGTGTTTTGAGGTGCGCATACTAGTGTTCATCGGCTAAAGATTATCAGTAGAATCTTTCTAGATGCTAACAATAGAAAAGAAGATCCAATCGTTAGCAATGTTTGGATTTGCCAGTGTTGATCCAACGGTCAATGTGCAAATAAGTTAATCCATACACTATTTAGTGGTGGTATGCATGGTATTGTAAGAGATAAGAGACAAGATAAAGCTAATATAAGCAATACTGCGAATGGCAGATCTATTGGTTGCTCTCGTAGGAGCGAGGTGATTGAGAGTTAACACGGTCGGTGGAAGTACAAGTTACATCAAGAACCTCGTAAAAATGAAAATTGCATCCAAGTCCATGCATTTTAGCACAAGGACCCTAACACTGAGAAATGAGGTACTATGTGTTTTTAGGTTGAGCATACTAGCCCGCATCGTGCTGAAGACTATCAATAGATCGAATCTTTCTCGATGCTAAGAATGGAAAAAATATCCAACGGTTAGCAATGTTTGGATTTGCTAGTCTTGATCCAACATTTAATATGTTCAAAGTTACTCCCTACACTATGTAGTGGTATGGTATTGTAAGAGATATGAGACAAGATAAAAGATAAGATTAGTGGTATGGTATTGTAAGAGATATGAGACAAGATAAAAGATAAGATAAGAAGTACCGCGAATGGCCGATCTAATGGTAGGTCTCGTAAGAGCGAGGTGCTTGAGAGTTAACACAGTGGGTAGAATAACTATTTACATCAAGGATCTCATAAAAAATGAAAATTGCATCAGGGTTCATGCATTTACCACAAGGACCCTGAAACCGAGGAACGAAGTACTGTGTGTTTTGAGGTTTGCGCATACTAGTGTTCATCATGCTAAAGACTATCAATAGAATATTTATAGATTCTAAGAATGGAAAAGAAGATCCAACGGTTAGCAATGTTTGGATTTTCCAGTCTTGATCCAATGGTCAATGTTCAAAGTTAATCGGTTAGCAAAGTTCGACCTAATTTCATGGAACAGTGAGCAAAGTTTGACCTAATTTCATTAAATAGTTAGGATGCAAAATCTTAGCAAGAAGATGAACCTGTCGTCAAAACTCTCGGTGGTTTCTGATATATATTAATTGACCCTTCCCCCGATGGGTACCTCCAAGAGCTTTTTCGTTAAACTTTCAAAGCAACCTACAATTTACCTGTAGTAGTTCAAATTTGACCTAATTTCGATAAATCGACATAAAATCATTCAAGTGGGTGAAGTTAGCTAGGAAATTTGAGAACTGATAAAACATGGGAAATCGTAAGTGCATCGTGTTGGTCCACTATATATGTGTGATGGCTCATGTATTAACAAGCTCGTTGGGAAACCCCAAGAGGAAGGTATGATGAGCACAACAACAAGTTTCCCTCAGTTATGAAACCAAGGTTTAATCGAACCAGTAGGAGTAAACTCCCCAAAGGTGTTGCTAGCTGAGCCTTGGCAGGGCGCACTACCGGTGCTAGTAGCAACGTGGAGACCTGCACAACACAACCACATAACTTTGTCCCCAACTTGCGATGAGGTTGTCAATCTCACCGGTTTTGCTGAAAACAAAGGATTAAATGTATCGAATGGAAGGAAGTAAAAGTTTGCAGAAAGTAAACACAAAGCAGTAAATAGTTTGTAGATTGTATGTAAAGGAAAGGACCGGGATCCATAGTTCACTAGAGGTGGCTCTCCTTAAGATAGATAACATGCTGGGTGAACAAATTACAGCGGGGCAATTGACAAACATCGAGAAAGCAATACATGCATATACTAATCATCTTGACTCCTTTGGAACTTGATTGGGCATTTAAACATTATACATAGACCGCCATCCAACTGCATCTATGACTAATAATCCACCTTCAGGTTATCATCCGAACCCCCTCCAGTATTAAGTTGCAAGCAACAGATTATTGCTTTACGAATTGCGTGTAATGTAAACAATACGATTGTTCTATGAAGAAAGGATTGTTGTTTTCTACCTAGTAGCAACAACACATCTAGTACCTTAGAGATTTCTGTCACTTCCCCAGATTACTAGAGGCATCAACCCACTATCGAGCATAAATACTAACTCTTGGAGTTGCTAGCATCTACTTGGCCAAGATAGCTACTAACAACGGAAAGCATGCAAGATCACAAATAACAAAGACATGATAGAATCAATAATCAATCTGAAATAGCATCTCAATATCCATCGGATCCCCGCAAACACAACATGCAGAATTACAAATAGATGATCTTGATCATGAACGGAGCTCACAAGATCTAGACATGAAAGCACAAAGGAGGAGAACCAGCCATCTAGCTACTGCATGGACCCGTAGTCCAGAGATGAACAACTCACGCATCACACCGGAGGCTTGCATGGTGATGAAGAAGGCCTCCAGGGTGAATACCCCTCTCCGGCAGGGTGCCAGGAAGAGCTTCAGATCCCTCCCGATCTAGGGATGGAGATGACGGCAGCTATAGACTCTTTCGTGGATTTTTGATCGGGTACTTAGGGTTTTTGTCCCGAGGGAATCTTATAGGCGGAAGGAGAGGCTGAGGCAGTGCTGGGGTCGGCCAGACTACCCCCTGGCGCGGGCCAGGCCTGGCCGCGCGGCCAGGTGGTGTGGCCGGCCCCCAACCCTTCTCCGTCTCGTATTCTGGCATCTGATGACTTCCGGAAAAATAGGCACTTTGGCTTTTGTCGCGTCCAATTCCGAGAATATTCATTTTCTGACTTTCCTGGAACCAAAAACAGCAGAAAACAGGCAGCTGGCACTATGGCTCTTGTTAATAGGTTATTTCAAGAAATCATATGAAAAGTACTCCAAAGTGTGGACAAAACACAAGAATGTGGATAAAACCAAGCATGGAACATCAAAAGTTATAGATACATTTGCAATGTATCAACATCCCCAAGCTTAACTCCCGCTTGTCCTCGAGTAGGTAAGTGATAAAAAGAAAGAATAATTTTTGAGGTGACATGCACCATCAAAGACTTGATCAAAGTATTTGTAAAACATTCAAAGCTGGGATCATAGTACTTCAATCATAACATGAAAGACAAAGTTCTAGCAATAAGACAAAGAAACTATGATGCAACATGAAAAGGCACAAACAAAATATTCATGAATAACAATGCTTTGCAAGACGTATGTTTGTTTCACATAAATAAAACATAGCATAATAGTATTCAGCTTATCCCTCATAGAGTAGCAAATATAAATGCATAGGACACCATCAAAGTTCATAAGAGTGACTAGATAGAAATAATTTAAAACAAGCAATATCAAGATATGCATCAATCAATTAGTCTTGGGACAATGCACATAGAACTAAGAATGGCCACTATGCTCTCAAAGTAGGTGCATAAAGGTAGAAGGTGGAGACTCAATATAATGGTGGAAGAAAGGCCTTCATAAAAGGAAGCAGAGATTCAAGTTTCAGAAAGAGCTTCCAAAAATTATGGTACTTATAGCTTTCAGCTCTCATTGCCCCTATCATAAGCATCTTGAAGTGATTAAGGTTAAAGTGAATAAACTATGGTGTACATGCTTGACAAAGTATAAGTTAGAAATCTCATGTCCCTTATATACGAGGGCTTCTCCTCATGCTACTCAAGTTTAGTCACCAGTAAGTTCTTGTCATCGTAAGTACATGTGTATCATAGAGAACCGCCAACGGGGTACCCCTTGCCCGATGATACGGAAGAATCCCCATATCAAAATGACAAGGCAAGCAGACAGCGAGCATCTCAGAAATCTTCTTATTTACCATGGGAATATGGTGCTTTTTTCTCTCTTTCCTCTTTTCATAATCTCATTTTTTCTCTTTTTCTCTTTTTTCTCAATATAGGACTCTTTTTTATAAGAAGAATGCTTCATAGACAACTCATTATGGTTACGCTGCAGGTTTCCACCATATCAGCATGGATTAGACCAGCGGCCCAGGCGTTTCTCTAACACATATACATAACTCCATGGACTTACAAGCTCCCCTTTCATTTCACACTGACGACATCCATATACAAAAGAGCATGATATCAACTAGGTACAAGTACCAAGTGCAATGTTGAAAGCGTTCCCCAGGACAACATGGTTCTGCTAATTCCCAACAAATAAGTGCAAGCATATACAACATAGACGACACAATGGTTCAAGTTTATTAAGGGCAAGAAAAGTAAAGTGTGCCATCAAGTTCGTGAGAGCTTTAATCACTAGTTTTGTCATAACAAGTTTAATTCAGAAGGTAAACAAAAGCATGAATATACTTGGAATAGCATAAGCTAGTAGGTAGGTATGGTGGACTCTTTGGAATAACTTGGTTTAGGGAGTTGGATGCATGAGTGGAACTCATACTTGGTTGTGGAGGCTAGCAAAAGACTGGGAGCGACAAACTAAGAGAGCAATAATGGCCATAATCATGCAGAGCGACAAAACATCATTGATCAAAGCATAAAGTGATACTACAAGTTGAAAACTAAAGGATCATAAAGGCTATGGTGACTTGAGATAGTCATAACATGGTGTGAGCATGCGCCAAGTCAACCCAAATAAAGCATCAAAGGAGAATACCACTATACTATGCTTTAATATGCTAAAACAACGCATGATTCATCCAAGGCACATTAAGGAATCTCAATTGTTTATAACAAGTCATGCTACATCAAAGAATACTAAGCATAAAGCCAAAACAATATCAAGCATGGCATGACAGAGCATAGGCCACAGTCAAACGAGCTCTTTTTACCACATAAGCATGAACTTTCCTACTCTTTTCTGATCCAAACCAAACTATTTGAAAACCAATGTATGAAAGAGGGAGTCCAACCAATTTATTCAGAAAACTAAGAAAACAAAAGCAAACGAAAAACCAAAACAAAAATGAAAAAGAAGACGCTCCAAGAACAACACAATTGTGCATGAAACAATAAAAATGAAGCGTTTGGAAGAAACCTGGGATTTTTATTGATGAAGAAGGGGAATGCCTTGGGCATCCCCAAGCTTTGACGCTTCTACTTCTTGGATATTTCTTGGGGTGACACGCGTGGCATCCCCAAGCTTGATATTTAGTCCATCCTTCATCTCATTACTCATTCCTTCCATATACCTGAAATTTTTCCTTTATACAAAACTTCACACAATCTTTATTAGCAATATTAGTGCACTTAAGATAATAAGTCTTAAGGTTCAGTTCCAACACCAAATAAACTTCCACTAGAACTCTAGCTACTGAAGCACTTCCCTCAAAAATCTCAATTCCCCAAAAGAACTCAAAAAGGAACCAACAAGAAGCAAATGCAGAAAATGGTAGAAATCTGTCAAAACAGACCAGCAGTTAAAGACAATTTTTTTCGAAGACCTTATGTTGCTCAAATCAAAGAGTGTTGAACTAACGGAAGTTAGATAACAACCTGGGGCAGAAGCACAAAAATTCATGCCTCAAAAAGATGTTCAGAGATTTTACACGAATGTTTACGGTGAAGCACACAAATCTGTTTCGAGACAGCAACTTTCCCAATCATTACTTCTCTGTCATTAGGGGTTACTCTTGGCACAAAAAGCAAATAAAAAGGATAAGGAACAGTTATGACTGAAGTAGTAACTTCCAAGACTCATCTAAAACTTTTGGGTTATCTCCCAATAAGTACTTTTCTTTAACGCCTTTAAGTTAGGCATAAGAAGCAAGAAAAAGAATCAAGTGTTCTCAAATGAAGAAGCATTAAGACCAAATTTTGTTTTCATAGGAGAAGCAAAATAAATCTTCTCCCTCTTCTTAGGGAAGTGTTATATACCTTTCCTGAGTGGGAGTTGATATTTAATGGTGCCTTCTTTCATATCAATAATGGCACCAACAGTTCTAAGAAAAGGTCTTCCCAAAGTAATAGAACAAGAAGCATTGCATTCAACATCCAAAACATAGAAATCAACGGGGACATATGCATTGTTAACCATAATAAGAACATCATTAAGACTCCCCATGAGTTTCTTTTTAGCATTATCATCAAGTGGGACATTCAAATAACAATCTTCAAGTGGAGGCAAATCAAGCATATCATAAATCCTCCTAGGCATAATAGAAACACTACTATCAAGATCACATAAAGCTTTAAAATCATAGTCATTCACTTTCATATTGATGATGGGTTCCCAACCATCTTCTTGTTTTATAGGAATAGAAGCTTTATGTTTCATCTTTTCTTCTTTAATCTTTATGAGAGCATCAGTAATGTGTTTTGTAAAGGCCATGTTCATAGCACTAGCATTAGGACTTTTAGCAAGCTTTTGTAGGAACTTAATCACTTCAGAGATACTACAACCATCAAGATCAAAATCAAATTTATCATCTAGAGTAGTAGAACTATTACTAGCCTCAACACTAGTGGTGGTAATAGTAGAAACACTAATGTTTCTAGCAATTTCATCTTCTCTTTCCCACTTAGCATGTAATTCAGCTAATAGTCTAACATTTTCATCAATTCTTACTTGTATAGCATTAGTAGCTGCAAAGGGATTCTCATTAGTTTTAGGTTTAACAGCTATTTTATTCAAAGAAGATTGAGCTTCAGCCAAAGATTCTAAATTTCTTTCAGCATTAGAGAGTTTTTCCTCAATAGTTTTATTGAAAGCAGTTTGTTTACTAATAAAGTCCTTAAGCATAACTTCAAGTTCAGAGGGAGCACTCCTATTATTGTTGTAGGAACTTCCATAAGCATTACCATTGTTGGGAGGATATGGCTTATAATTGTTGTTACCAAAATTACTCCTATAAGCATTAAGTTCACATCAACTTGCTCTTCTTGAGCAACCAAAGAAGCTAAAGGGACATTATTTGGGTCAATATGGGCTTTCCCATTAACAAGCATAGACATAATAATATCAATTTTATCACTCAAGGAGGAGGTTTCCTCAACAGAACTTACCTTCCTACCTTGTGGAGCTCTCTCAGTATGCCATTCAGAATAATTAACCATCATATTGTCTAGAAGTTTTGTTGCAGCACCCAAAGTGATGGTCATAAAGGTACCTCTAGCAGCAGAGTCCAATAGGTTCCTTGAAGAATAGTTCAATCCTGCATAAAAAGTTTGGATGATCATCCAAGCAGTCAGTCCATGAGTGGGACAATTCTTTACCAAAGATTTCATTCTTTCCCAAGCTTGAGCAACATGCTCATTATCAGATTGTTTAAACTTCATTATTTCACTTCTCATAGATATAATCTTAGCAGGAGGATAGTATTTTCCAATGAAAGCATCTTTGCACTTAGTCCAAGAATCAATTCTATTCCTAGTTAAGGAATTCAACCATTCTTTAGCTTTTCCTCTCAAAGAGAAAGGAAACAATTTCAGCTTAATAATATCACCATCTACATCCCTATGCTTTTGCATCTCACAAAGTTCAACAAAGTTATTTAGATGGGAAGCAACATCTTCATTACCAATACCAGAAAATTGTTCTCTCATAACAAGATTGAGTAAAGCAGGTTTTGTCTCAAAGAAAGTATCTTCAGGTACAGGTGGAGCAATAGGTGTGCTCATAAAATCATTGTTGTTGGTCCTAGTGAAGTCACACAACTTAGTGTTTTCAAGAGTAGTCATTTTTTTGTGTTTTCAAATAAGAAAGCAAACTTGTAAAACTATTTTTTTGTGTTTTTGATAACAAAACAAGCAAACAAATCAAAAATAAACAAACCAAAACAAAAATAACAAAGTAAAGAGATTGGTTATGAGGGACTCCCCTTGTGAAGATATCCTTGACTCCCCGGCAACGGCGCCAGAAAAGTGCTTGATGGCTCGTGTATTAACAAGCTTGTTGGGGAACCCCAAGAGGAAGGTATGATGAGCACAGCAGCAAGTTTCCCTCAGTTATGAAACCAAGGTTTAATCGAACCAGTATGAGCAAGAAAACACCCCAAAGGTGTTGCTAGCTGAGCCTTGGCAGGGCGCACTACCGGTGCTAGTAGCAACATGGAGACCTGCAGAACACAACCACAGAACTTTGTCCCCAACTTGCAATGAGGTTGTCAATCTCACCGGTTTTGCTGAAAACAAAGGATTAAACGTATCAAATGGAAGGAAGTAAAAGTTTGCAGAAAGTAAACACAAAACATTAAACAATTTGTAGAATGTATGTAAAGGAAAGGACCGGGATCCATAGTTCACTAGAGGTGGGTCTCCTTAAGATAGATAACATGTTGGGTGAACAAATTACAGCGGGGCAATTGACAAACATCGAGAAAGCAATATATGCATATACTAATCATCTTGAATCCTTTGGAACTTGATTGTGCATTACAACATTATACATAGACCGCCATCCAACTGCATCTATGAATAATAATCCACCTTCAGGTTATCATCCGAACCCCCTCTAGTATTAAGTTGCAAGCAATAGATTATTGCTTCACGAACTACGTGTACAGTAAACAATATCGAGCATAAATACTAACTCTTGGAGTTGCTAGCATCTACTTGGCCAAGATAGCTACTAACAACAGAAAGCATGCAAGATCATAAATAACAAAGACATGATAGAATCAATAATCAATCTGAAATAGCATCTCAATATCCATCCGATCCCCGCAAACACAACATGCATAATTACAAATAGATGATCTTGATAATGAATGGAGCTCACAAGATCTAGACATGAAAGCACAAAGGAGGAGAACCAGCCATCTAGCTACTACATGGACCCATAGTCCAGAGATGAACTACTCACGCATCACACCGGAGGCTTGCATGGTGATGAAGAAGGCCTCTAGGGTGAATTCCCCTCTCCGGCAGGGTGTCGGGAAGAGCTTCATATCCCTCCCGATCTAGGGATGGAGATGACGGCGGCTACAGACTCTTTCGTGGACTTTTGATCGGGTACTTAGGGTTTTCGTCCCGAGGGCATCTTATAAGCGGAAGGAGAGGCCGAGGGGGTTCTGGGGTCGGCCAGACCACCTCCTGGCGCGGGCCAGGCCTGGCCGCACGGCCAGGTGGTGTGGCCGGCCCCCAGCCCTTCTCCGTCTCATATCCTAGCATCTGATGACTTCCGGAAAATAGGCACTTTGGCTTTTGTCCCATCCAATTCTGAGAATATTCATTTTCTGACTTTCCTGGAACCAAAAACAGCAGAAAACAGGCAGCAGGCACTGTGGCTCTTGTTAATAGGTTAGTCCAAGAAATCATATGAAAAGTACTCCAAAGTGTGGAAAAAACACAAGAAATGGATAAAACCAAGCATGGAACATCAAAAATTATAGATACATTTGCAATGTATCAATGTGTGAAAACTTGCTTGTGGCATTCAGATCCATAGTCTTTGGACTTTCTTTAGGGGAAAGAACAATCTAGTCATCACTCGAAAAATTAAGAATGTTCTTTCCTAAGATAGTTGGAAACTCACACTAGTAGCATTGTCTACTACAAGAATATACACCTATATCTACCTTTGAAAAGACTTTTAAATCAAGAGGAATCTATTGCACTTACTTGTAGCTAAAGTTTGGCCTAGTTTTGTTAAACTGGCAAGATGCAAAATTTTAGCAAGAAGTTCAATTTTTTGTCAAATATCTCATTGGATGGTTTCTCATATATTAATTTTGACCCCCCGATGGGTACCTTCAAAAGCTTTTCGTAAAACTTTCACAGTAACCTACAATTTGCTTGTAGTAGTCCAAATTTGACCTAAAATTTTGATGAATCGACATAAGGTCATTCAAGTGGGCAAAGTTAGGTAGCGAGTTTGAGAATTCATAGAACAGAAGAAATCATAAGTATAATATGTTGGTCCACTATATATATATGTGAAAACATGGCTTCTGGCATTTAGATCCATATTCTTCGAACTTCCTTTACGAGAGAGAATGATCTTGACATCACTCAGAAAATTGAGAATGGTCATTCCTGATAATTGAAACTCACACCGACGACATTGTTTACTACAAGAAGATGCACCCATCTACCTCCGAAAAGACATTTAATTCAAGAGCAATCTATCGCGCTTACATGTAGCTCAATTCTGACTTAATTTTGTTAAATTGTCAAGATACAAAATATTAGAAAGAAGTTGAACATATCATCAAAGCTCGTAGTGGTTTCTGATATATTAATTCACCCCCTCCCCCGAAGGCTACCTCCAAAAGCTTTTCATGAAACTTTCAAAGCAACCTACAATTTACTTATAGTTCAAATTCGACCAAATATAATTTCGATAAATCAGGATAAAGTCATTCAAGTTGGCAGAGTTAGATAGGAAGTTTGAAAGCACATAAAACATGGGTATTGTTAGTACAACATGTCAGTCCACTATATATATATGTCTGAAAATTTGGATTGTGGCATTTAGATCCATATTCTTCGGATTTTCTTGACAAAAATAACAACCTCGCTTGTCATCTCATGGAAAATTGAGAATTAAATGTTCTTTCTTGATAGTTAGAAACTCACATCGACGACATTGTTTACTGTATATTAATTTTTTTCAATGAGTATACTATTTAATACTGTATATAGTTTGGTCAAACTTTGTAATAGTTGACTTTGACTAAACCTAATATGCTGAGTAATACTCCCGCCGTTTAGAAATATAAGATGTTTTAGCTTTGTGAAATGAATATATCTAGACGCCTTTTAGTGTATGGGCGTCCAGATACATTCGATTCACAAAGCTAAAACGTCTTATATTTCTGAACAGAGGGAGTATTAAATAAATGGAGTATAGGATAAGATTAGGAAAACAACATTTTTTTAGAACCCTCACAAGCTTTTTCTTAGCATCACATATCTGAATATTACATTGACACTGATGATTAACCAAACTACAAACAGAGAAAACCCAAACACATACGTAGTAGTAGTACAACTTAACAACTTCTAGGGGGACTCAACGCTGTTCTCAGGCGACTTGGCAGCATCCTCCGCAGGGAACTTAGCTGCATCCTCCGCGGTACCATCGCCAAGAAGGGACTCGTGGATGCTAGGCAACACGCTGCTATGTGCGATGGTAACACTGGCCAGCAACTTGCTGAGCTCCTCGTCGCGCATGACGCCGAGCATCACGTGCCTCAGGATGATGTGGATCTTCTTGTTGTCCTTCACGGCTTGCCCGGCGAGCTCTAGCACCTCGGCGGTGAGGTACTTGAGAAAGGACGCGAGGTAGACGGGAGCCCCGAAGCCTATGCACTGGGATTACCGACCCTCCTTGAGGTAGCGCCCGATCCGACCGACGAGAAAATGTAGCCCGGCTTTGACGGACCTCGACACCAGCTTCTTCCTACGGCTGCCTGGTGCGAGACTACGACTTGGAGTGGCTAGAGCAGGATTCGAAAGCCGGCGATATGATTTCTTTTTCTGCACGGCCTTTGTAGCTGCCACCTCGGTCTTCTTCTTCCCATGGGGAGCTCCGGTCTTCAGAGCCATAGCTGCAAAGTCTAAGAGGAAGAAAGGTTAATTGTGGAGGGACGCTGAAGGTGCCCAGGTCCCTTGTATTGAAACTTTAACAGCGTCGTCTTTACTATTTTACAAGTGTGGATTTTTAATAGGAGTACTACTAAAAGGCTGTGTACATGTTTTCTTATTTTCTTTCACTTTTTTGAAACATGGTCAGATGTGTCAGCATGAAAATTCATACAAAGAAGTTGTATCTTTCAAAACAATAGTCGGTTTTCAGTATGACCGTGTGGGTACAATAATTAGTACTATATGAATTTCTTACAAATTTATAAGCAATCTATCATGCACTTGTAGTTCAAAATTTACCTACATTGGTTTTATTGACAAAATGTCATTTAATTATGCGAAAATTCATGAAACTTGTTAACCATGAAACATACTCTATTTTGTGTAAAATTTAGTGTGTTGTGGCATTTGGAGCCATATTCTTTGCCTTTTCTTTAAAAAATAATTATATGTGGCACTTCTAAAATAATTTGAAATTCTATAGATAAAAGTTGAAAAGTCCAATTAACAACATTAGTATGCCATGCTAAGCGTCTACCCGAAATGGGCACGACCTTTGTCATTATTTAATTTGAAACCCAAGTATATGTTAACACATCGCTAGTCATATTGTGAAGAAGTGTTTTTAAACCTTGTCAAAATTCATGTTTATCATTTACGGAAGAGGACACCATACATAAGTGCTTACCATTTTTTATTGTTTTCTTTACTTTTCTTTAATTCATTCCTATAAATGGGACAAGTGATGCAGATATGACCTTGGCATTGGTAACTTGGCTTAAAATGTGAACAATCTTCATACATGGTTATTCTACTATTGTGTAGCAAGTTTTTCAAAAGTTTTCCAAATCCATGTTTGTAATTTTCGTCCAAACAAGCACAAATATAAGAGGACACCATTTAAGTTTCAACTATATATCATTACCACCCCCTCCCGCAAAAAAAATGTATCATGACACACATTGAAATAAGTATTTTCTTATAGTACTAACATGCGGTGGAAATTATCTATATTTTGCTAGAATATAGTGAGTGCACTCTAAGCCAAATTATCCGGACGTATTTAATTACTAAAAACAAATCCTATCACTTGGAAATTGAAAAGCATTTTCCTAAAAGATTTGAACTCTCATTGACAACATTATTTACCAAATCCAAGATGCTTCGTCGAACGAGATATAGTACACTACCCGCCTCTTCTCTAGATGCCATTTAATTTTGCACTCGCACACGCTTCTTTGGTGGTGGGGGGGGGAAGAGACCTCCTCATAGTCCTCGTCCTCCTCCCCGTCATCGTCCTCGGCCTCCTCCTTGTCGTCGTCTTCGGCCTCCTCCTTAAGGTCGACCTCAGACTCCTCCTCTTCCTCAGTCTCATCTTTTGTCTTATCGGAGTCGCTCGGCGTTGGTGGTGGTGTCCCTTTGAAAAGCGCTGCCAGTGGCTATCTTCTTCATCAGACGACTCAGACAGTGGCCGTAGCCATGGCCCATCGACTGAGTATGGGCTTCCAGGTGGAGTTTCGGAGCCTTTCCCATTTTTCAGGTTAATCGACGTGTTCTGGAGAGAGCCCTCATACGACATTTTGGAAGGAAATAGAGAGAGATCGAGTTCTAAGCAACGGTGGGTTGAGTGTTTTGGGTGAAAGTAGAGGCGCGTACTGTTGCAATTTATAATGTCTATTTATAGTCGTGCTTGTGTTAATATCCTAAAAACTATCCTAAAATATCATAAATAGATTCTACCAGACTCATCCCGTCAACAAAAAAATGATTATACCAGACTTGTCGGTTCTTGATTTTTCTCGGCCCAGAGAATTCAGGAGGCGCCCCTCTTTATCCAAAAATGAAGAGAATTATGCAGATCGTGCTGAATTACTCGGTGTCTCTTACTTCCCCTGTTAAAAATTAAGTGTCTATAGTAGTACATACTTATCTAGCTACAATACTACTAGTATACGTATACTCTTCACAAAGTTGCGTCACCGAACTTGATTGATGGTGGTATGGTGTGGGCCTCATCTTTTTATGCACCGCTGCATCTCATAGTAGAAGTATAATTATTGCGTGAAAGCTTACACGGGAAGGAAGGAGAATTGGAGAGGATAGTAGATGGATGGTGAGAGGGGGGCGAAGGAGAGAGAAAATCTACTACGTAGTAGTATGTGTACTAGTAGAGCGTGTCACGACCCATCGTAATATGTAAACTTTTAGCCAAAGTTTGATAGGAACCATGATCAACTACAGTATGTGTCAAACCATTGGCTTGTGGCATTCTGAACCATATTATTTGGACTTTCTTCACAAAAAAACATCACCGTCCTCACTAGGAAAATTGAAATTCTTTTTTCCTAATTGTTGGAAACTCCCACATGTAACAGTGCTTACTACGCCAATATACACCCATCTACCAAACTATCGTGGGAACTCTATGAAATTGTAAACTATGATGTCAATATGGCCTTGATGACATTGGTCGTTCGGGTTGAAATAAACCCGATAGTGTCCATACACATGGTAGGACAATATTGTGAAGCTATTTTTCCAAAATTTATCTAATCCCATGATTACAGTTTTCATGGCACATGGTGCACAAGACATGATAGGACATCATCAATAAAACTTTTGTTTTTTGTTTTTCGTTTATTCAATGTGATCAATGTTCAAAACGGGTTTAAAATTTCCTTCCCTCCCGATGTTTGGCCGATCTTTTGGATAACCTTCCCTCCCGATGTTTGGGAAGCAAGTGAAAATTTCGAAAACCGGAAAAGTTTGAATTTTTGTGCCGCCAAGGACCAAAGTGGTTTCGTTCCTATGTACTCCTCCTCGTCCCTACTCCACACCAACGCACGGCTTCCGAACATGCCATAGACACAGAGCCGCCGTACCAAGGCACACGTGCGCAGCGCCACACTGTGGACGAGGAGAGAGAGATCAACCGGACCGGTGCGCGAGGGGAAAGGGGAGGAGAGATGGAGCATAGGGAAGGAGAGAGAAAAAACATAATTTGTTTTGCGTGCATAGGTCCTGAAATTTACTACTACTAGAGTGTACACTGTAAGGCCGCATGAGTACCTCGTATCAGAAACCCATCATAACTTTTCTCTAACATGGAACCGCCTTCAACTTCTCTTCGTTACTGCCCTCTTCCCCTGCCAACGTTTTATTCTCTTAGCATGTACTGCGCGTGGATAGAGGTGACCATATGTCTAAGCAAAGAAATATACTACTTCCGCATTGTGTAAAAAATCACACCTTAATAAGGCTCAGATAGTAAACGTATGACATATCATCACTATATAAAATTATAATTGGTAAAGCACAAAAAATTATGAATTTTATCAACATCTATAAAGTATGGGTGTATATTTGGTACTTGTACTTTGTATCGTCATGTGTAGAAGTCAAACATTATTAGATATCTAACACTAGAATTTTTTGGTAACATGGTCTAGAGAAACGAGGGAGAAGATTCTAGTATGATCGAGAAGTGTGTTTTGAGAGGTTTATGCATAGTGCATTCAATGTGTTCAAGACTATCAATAGAATCTTCTAGATTCTATAATGGAAAAGAAGATCCAACGGCTAGCAATGCTGGGATTCATGAGTCTTGATCCAACGATCAACATTCAAAGTTATTCATACACTATATAGTGGTTTTTAATGAAGACTATCAATAGAATCTTCAAGATGCTAGAATGAAAAAGAAGATCCAGCGACTGGAAATGTTTGGATTCGCGAGTCTTGATCCAACGGCCAATATTCAAAGTTGTTTGTACACTATATAGTGGCAAGATCATGTAGAAGTCAATGATTATTAGCTACTAGTAAGTTGCACATGAGACTCACATAGTACACGTATGACATATCATCACTATATAAAATTATAATTGGTAAAGTACAAAAAATTATAAATTTGATCAACATCTATAAAGTATGGGTGTACATTTGGTCCTTGTACTTTGTATCATCATATAGAAGTCAAAGATTATTAGCTACCTAACACATGATTTTTTTGATAACATGGTCTAGAGAAACAAGGGAGAAGCTTCTAGTATGACGGAGAAGTGTGTTTTGAGGTTTGTGCATAGCATTCATTATGCCGAATACTATCAATAGAATCTTCTAGATGCTAGAATGGAAATGAAGATCCAACGGCTAGAAATGCAGGGATTCGCGAGTCTTGATCCAACGATCAACATTCAAAGTTATTCGTACACTATATAGTGGTAAGATAAGATAAAATACTAGTAAGTTGCACATGCCCTGCACATGTGGCTCAGATAATAGACGTCTGGCATATCATCACTATATAAAATTATAATAGGTAAAGTGGGAAAAATATAAATTTAATCAACATCTATAAAGTATCGGTGTATATTTGGTTCTTCTTCTTTGTATCATTATGTGTATAAGTCAAAGATTATTAGCTACCTAACACTTGAAATTTTTGGTAACATGGTCTAGAGGAACAAGGGAGAATATTTTAGTATGATGGAGACGTGTGTTTTGAGAGGTTTATGCATAGTGAATTCATTGTGTTCAAGACTATCAATAGAATCTTCTAGATGCTAGAATGGAAAATAAGATCCAATGGCTAGAAATGTTCGGATTCACGAGTCTCGATCCAACGGTCAATATTCAAAGTTATTCGTACACTATATAGTGGTAAGATAAGATGTCTAGAAACATGGCTTGTGGCATTCAGATCCATACTCTTCAGACTGTCTTTACAGAAAGGAACAATCTCGTCGTCACTAAGAAAATTAAGAATGATATTTCCTGATATTTCGAAACTCACATCGACAACATTGTTTACTACAAGAAGATGCACCAGTCTACCTCCGAATAGACAATTAACTAGAGCGCAATCTATCGCATTTACTTGTAGCTCAAGTTTGATATAATTTAGCTAAATTGTCAAGATGCAAAATCTTAGCAAGAAGTTGAACTTGTTGTGAAAACTATCGGTGGTGGTTTGTGATATATTAAATCAGCCCCCAATGGTTACCTCCAAAAAACGTAAAACTTTCAATGCAACCTACAATTTACTTGTAGTTCAAAATTGAACTAATTTCAATAAATCGACATAGGATCAATTTCAAGTGGGCAAAGTTAGCTATAGAATAAGTTTGAAAACTTAAAACACGGGAATCATAAGTACAACACGAGGGTCCACTATATATGTCAAAAAGCTTGGCTTGTGGCGTTCAGGTCCATATCCTTCAGACTTTGTTTACGAAGATGAACAATAATCTCATCATCACTTGGAAAATTGAGAATGTTCTTTCCTGATAGTTGGAAACTCACACCGGCGATACTGATTACTACAAGAAGATGCATCCATCTACCTCCAAAGAGACATTTAATTAAAGAAAAATCTATCGCGCTTACTTGTAGCTCAAGGTTGAGCTAATTTTTCGTTAAATTGTCATTATGCAAAATCTTAATTAGAGAGTAGTTAAAAACCTATTGTCAAAACTCTCGGTTGTTTTCTGATATATTAACTGAGCCCCCAATGGGTACACCTCCAATTTTTTTTTGTAATTCTTTAGAAGTAACCTACAATAATTTAGTTGTTGTAGTTCAAGTTTGACCAAATTTCGATAAATATAGACATGAAGTCATTCAAGTCGGGCAAAGTTAATTAGCTACATAGGGAGTTTGAAAACTCATAAAACATGGGAATTGTAAGTAAAACATGTTGGTCCACTTAATATGTCTAAAAGCTTGGCTTATGGCATTGAGATCCATATTCTTCAGACTTTTTTTACATAAAAGAACCATCTCCTCATCACTCCGAAAACTGACCTCATAGTTAGAAACTCACACCAACGACATTGTTTACTAGAAGAATATGCACCCATCTACCTACAAATATACATTTAATTCAAGAGGAATCTATCGCGCTTACTTATAGCTGAAGTTTGACCTAATTTTGTTAAATCGACAAGAAGTCACTGAAGTTTGCAAAATTTGCTAGGAAGCTTGAAAAGTCCTAGTACTAAAAACTTGGGCATTACGTATAAGAAACCATTGGTCCAGTTTGTGTGATAATTTGGGTGGTTGCATTTTATTTTAACTATGGCAGGTCTTGTAGGAGAGAGGTGCTTGAGAGTTAACACGGTCGATGGAAGTACAACTTACATCAAGGACCTCATAAAAAATGAAAATTGCATCCAAGTCCATCCATTTAACACAATGACCCTAAAACTGAATAATGAAGTGTGTGTGTTTTGTGGTTTGCGCATACTAGCGTTCATCGTGCTAAAGACTATCAATAGAATCTTTCTTGATGCTAAGGGAAAATAGAAGATCTAACGGTTAGCAATGTTTGGATTTGGCAGTCTTGATCCAGCGGTCAATGTTCGAAGTAATTCATACACTATACAATGGTGATATGGTATTGTAAGTGATAAGACAATATAAAGATAAGATAAGAAGTACCGTGAATGGTTGATCTAATTGTTGGTCTCGTAGGAGCGAGGTGCTTGAGAGTTAAGATGGTCAGTGGAAGTACAAGTTACATCAAGGACCTCATAAAAATGAAAGTTGCATCCAAGTACATGCATGCATTTAGCACAAGGACCCTGAAACTGAGCAATGAAGTGTGTGTTTTCAGGTATGCGCACACTAGCATCCATTGTGCTAAAGACTATCGGTAGAATCTTTCTAGATGCTAATAATGGAAAAGAAGATCCAACGGTTAGCAAAGTTTAGATTTGCCAGTCTTGATCCAACGGTCGATGTTCAAAGTTTGGATTTGCCTGTCTTGATACAATGGTTAATGTTCAAAATGGGTTCAAAATTTCCTTCCCTCCCGATGTTTGGCCGATCTTTTGGATAACCTTCCCTCCTGATATTTGGGAAGCAAGTGAAAAATTCCAAAACCAGAAAAGTTTGAATTTTTGTGCCACCAAGGACCAAAGTGGTTTCCTTCCTATGTACTCCTCATCGTCCCTAGTCCACACCAACGCGCGGCTTCCGAACACGCCAGAGATACAGAGCCGCCATACCAAGGCACACGTGCGCAGCGTCATGCTATGGACGAGGGGAGAGAGATCAGCCGGACAGGTGAGCAAGGGGAAAGGGGAGGAGAGATGGAGCATAGGGAAGGACAGAGAAAACACACGATTTGTTTTGCGTGCATAGGTCCTAAAATTTACTACTAGTAGAGTGTACACTGTAAGGCCGCATGAGAACCTCGTGTCAGAAACCCATCATAACTTTGCTCTGACATGGAACTGCCTTCAACTTCTCTTTGCTGCCCTCTTCCCCTGCCAACGTTCTATTCTCTCGGCATGTACAGCGCGTGGACATAGGTGACTATATGTCTAAGCAAAGAAATATACTACTCCCGCATTGTGTAAAAAAGCACACCTTAAAAAGGCTCAGATAGTAAACGTATAACATATCATCACTATATAAAACTATAATTGGTAAAGCACAAAAAATTATGAATTTGATCAACATCTATAAAGTATGGGTGTATATTTGGTACTTGTACTTTGTATCGTCATGTGTAGAAGTCAAACATTATTATCTATCTAACACTTAAATTTTTTGGTAACATGGTCTAGAGAAACGAGGGAAGATTCTAGTATGATGGAGAAGTGTGTTTTGAGAGATTTATGCATAGTGCATTCATTGTGTTCAAGACTATCAATAGAATAATGCTAGAATGTAAAAGAAGATCCAACGGCTAGAAATGCTAGGATTCACGAGTCTTGATCCAACGGTCAACATCCAAAGTTATCCGTACACTATATAGTGGTAAGATAATATAAGATAAGATCATGTAAAAGTCAACAATTATTAGCTACGAGGGGGAAGATTCTAGTATGATGGAGAAGTGTGTTTTGAGGTTTGTGCATAGCATTCATTATGCTGAAGGCGATTAATAGAATCTTCTAGATGCTAGAATAGAAAAGAAGATCCAACGGCTAGAAATGTTGGGATTCACGAGTCTTGATCCAACGGTCAATATTCAAAGTTATTCGTACACTATATAGTCATATGATAATAAGATAAGATAAGATATTTCTATCTCTACTACTATAGTGGAGCAGTTTTGAATTGGATCCATAGCACCAATCCTGACCATTGGGCTATTGGATCCAATGGTTCAGTGAAGCTAGATTGGTGTTGAATAGTACGTACCAAGAGCAAACTCCACCATGTTTTAGAACCATCATGTCACCACCCCCAAAATGCATAAATTAAGTCTATTAACAATAACTATCTACACATATTGAGAATACAACCTATTGTGCTTTGAAATTTTGGGGTTGGTGACATGATGGTTCTAGAACATGGTGGAGTTTGCTCTAGGTACTATTCAACACGAATCCAGCTGCTCTGAACCATTGGACCTAACATCCCAATGGTCAAGAATTGTGCTATATATGGATCCAATTCAAAACTGCTCCATTATAGTAGTATATATATAGATAAAAAGCACACCTTAATAAGGCCTAGTATGTGGCATCCGCTAAGGTTCACCTTATACATAGTGGAAACTATAAAGTATCTTTAAGCCTAAGGTGCACCTCAAACTTGTGTGTTGACCATAGAGAATAGAAAAATCATTTCCCCTCTCTCCTTATTTCATGTGATCATTTTCAAAAGGGGTTCAAAATTTTCAAGAGGCAAAATATTAGTAGCTAGAAGTCGAACAGTCTCAACTGATATATTAATTAACCTCTCGATGGGTACCCCTAAAAGCTTTTTACATAAAACTTTCAAACCAAGCTACAATTTATTGCTTGTAGTTCAAATTTGACCTTTTATTTCGATACATCGACATAAAGTCATTCAACAAGTGGACGGGGTCAGCTAGGAACCTTGAAAACTCATAAAACATGGGAATCGTAAGTAAAACACATTGGTCCACCTAGCTAATATGTCTAGAATCTTGGCTTATGGCATTGAGATCCATATTCTTCGGACTTTCGTTACGGAAAAGAATCATCTTGTCATCACTCAAAAAACTGAGAATTTTATTTCCTGATTGTTGGAAACTCACACCGATGACATTGTTTACTACAAGAAGATGCACACATCTACCTCCGAAAAGACAATTAATTCAAGAGCAATCGATCACACTTACTTGTAGCTAAAGTTTGACTTAATTTCGTTAAATTGACAAGAAGTCACCAAAGTGCGCAAAGTTAGCTAGGAATACTAGTACTAAAAACTTGGGTATTACGTATAAGAAGCTGTGGTCCAGTTTGTGTGATAATTGGGGCGGTTGCATTTTCATTTAACCTTGGTAGGTCTCGTAGGAGCAAGGTGCTTGAGAGTTAACACGGTCGGTGGAAGAATGTACAAGTTACAGCAAGGACCTCATAAAGAATGAAAATTACATCCAAGTCCATGCATGCATTTAGCAAAGGACCCTAAAACTGAGCAATGAAGTACTGTGTTTTGAGGTTTGCGCATACTACCGTTCACCGTGCTAAAGACTATCAGTAGAATCTTTCTAGATTCTAAGAATGGAAAAGAAGATCCAATGGTTAGCACTACTGTTTGGATTTGCCAGTCTTGCTCCAACTGTTAATGTTCAAAGTTAATCTCTGCACTATATGTAGTGGTATGGTATTGTAAGAGATAAGAGACAAGATAAAGATAATATAAGAACTACTACGAATGGCCGATCTAATGGTAGGTCTCACAATAGCGAGGTGATTGAGATTTAACACGGTCGGTGGAAGTACAAGTTACATTAAGGACCTCATAAAAATGAAAATTGCATCGAACAAGTCCGTGCATTTAGCACAAGGACCCTTAAACTGAGTAATGAAGTACTATGTGTTTTGAGGTTTGTGCATACTAGTGTTCATCATGCTAAATACTATCAATAAAATCTTTCTAGATGCTAAGAATGGAAAAGAAGATCCAACGGTTAGCAATGTTTGGATTTGCCAGTTTTGATCCAACGGTCAATGTTCAAATAAGTTAATCCCTACACTATGTAGTGGTGGTATGCATGGTATTGTAAGAGATAAGAGACAAAGATAAAGGTAAGATAAGAAGTACTACGAATGGCCGATCTAATGCTAGGTCTCGTAGGAAGCGAGGTGCTTTGAGAGTTAACACGGTGGTAGAATTACAATTTACATCAAGGACCTCATAAAAAATTAAAATTGCATCCAAGTCCATGCATTTAGCACAAGGACGACCCTGAAACTAAGCAATGAAGTGTGTGTTTTGAGCTAGAGGTTTGTATACTAGTGGTCATCGTGCTAAAGACTTAGTAGAATCTTTCTAGATGCTAAGAATGGAAAAGAGGATCCAACGGTTAGCAATGTTTGGATTTGCCAGTCTTGATCCAACGGTCAATGTTCAAAGTTAATCCGTACACTATATGTAGTGCGTGGTATGGTACAGTATTGTAAGAGATAGGGCAAGATAAAGATAAGATAATAAGAAGTACTACGAATGGTCAATCTAATGGTTGGTCTAGTAGTTGCGATGTGCTTGAGAGTGAACACGATCGGTGGAAGTACAAGTTACATATCAAGGACCTCATAAAAAATGAAAATTGCATCCAAGTCCATACATTTAGAACAAGGACCCTAAAACTGCAGCTCTGAAGCAGAGCTTGATGAGGACCCCATCTCAACCACAGACAAAGGTTTTGGCATTAGTCTCATTGAGGCAACGGCTGGGGTAACGACTGAGAGTTGTGAGTTGAGTGCGGGAATGTTATAGAGAGAGAGGGAATGGTAGGGAGGAGTTATTAGAGAATGGGAGTGGGTAATCCTCTATCCGCTTTAGTAGTACCGTACTACAAAAAAACTATATTTCACATATCATCACTTTTTGACGAACTAGTTCATTTCTTTGAATCGACTAAAATAGTGGGTACCCTTTAGGTTTCAAACTTCCATTTGCTACCTGTTTTGCTAGTAGTAAGTACAGTACAATACTTTGTATTACCCTCCATCCCAAAATATAAGGCGCATGAGGATTAGTCAAAAGTCAACATTTTTTAAGTTTGACCATGATTATACACAAAAATTTTAAAATATATAGTACTAAATTAATATCAATAGATTCACCGTAAAGTATATTTTCTTAATATGTCCATTCAATATTGTAGATGTAGATATTTTTTCTAAATATTTGGTGAAAGTTAGTAAGGTTTGACTTTTGACCAATCCTTATACACCTTATGTTTTGGGACGGAGTAAGTAGTATAAAACATTTTTTTAGATAGCGGAAATTGCACGATCCACCATCTTTTCATCGCACTTTTGCACAAAGCACTTGGTGTACGTAATTTTTGCACATTTTAACAGTTTTTAGCGTAATACGCACAAATTTGGCCAGTTAGTCCTGTAATGACCGATTTAACCTCATTGGTAGCAACACTAACAAGTGGTCCCCGAATGCCATTGCTCCCATTCACACATAAAGATTTGAATGATGCTAAAAACTAGATACTAATGATATTTATCACCCGCAATAGTTTTTGGATGCATGTAGCTGGTATGTAAGAGACTTATTTCATATGAAACGTCAATGTTTACACAAAGGTACCAACATAACAGTCCGTTGCACATTGAATTTGTGAAGGCTTTATTTGGTCGTAATAAACTTGTTTTTGAACATAACTTGTTTGTGCATAAGATTTGACGTTTTATTCACATATCCAAATGTCCATCGAAGAGTTTCTTTTAAAGTGTAGGACTAACGATATATGTCTGTTTATTACACCTCACACAAAAAAACACCCCGATTAATCATAAACTTTAAGCAGATAATTATTTTTCTAGGATTTATTTTCCTGAGAGCAAGCACGGTGAATATGCCTCGGAATGCCATAAGCCTAGTTTTTATACAAAGTTTATACATGTTTCACTTATGATTACGAACATTTTTGAGTTCTCAAGGTTTCCTAGTGAACTTCACATTATTAAACTAATTTAAGCTGATTTATCAATGTTAGATAAAATTTGAACTATGAGTAAGTAGTAGATTTCTCTTAAAGTTATACAAGTATCTTTTGAAGGTACCCACACCCAGATTGTCAATATATCGGAAACCAATGAATTTGTTGGATTCAACTTCTTGCTAAGCATTTGCATGTACAAAATTTGTCTTTTATTTGAAAACAATAAAAAAATTGCACGATGACCTCTGACTTGTCCTACTTGCTGTGAAAAATGATTATTATCAAGAGAGTAATGTAATTGAAAATATGGCCTGCCATGTATGAACATATCCTTAGGCTTCAGGCCGAAAGACAAGCTAAATGGCCTTATATATGTACAACATACTTTATGGTAATGTTCCCATATTTGGTAGACGTGTGCATCTTGACATGGTGAACAATAATGCTACCAGTACTGGGAGTTTCCAAAATTTAGGAATAAAAAATCATTTTTAAATTTGAACTACAAGTAAACATGATAGAATGCTCTTAAAAAGATACAAACATCCTTTGAGTCTTTATGGTACCGAGGTGGTCAATACTTCAAAAACCAACAAGAGTTCTCTAGGATTAAAATTCTTGCTACAAATATGAATGTTGACAAGTTGATCCTCACTAGCTATGAACAAAAATAATGAAAACCTAAAAATGAAGCCTTCTTCATGGCATCCTCTTGCGTGTACTACTATTTGCACTGAAAAATAATTAATAACCGTGAGTCATCATAAATTACATATAAATAGTTACACAATATATATATGGCCCACGGTGTATGAACACTCTTGGGTTTCAAGCCGAACGACAAAGGTAACAACCATATGCACATCGTATTGTATTGTAATGTTCCCATATTTGGTAGATGTGTGCATCTTGGCAAGGTGAAAAATGGTGGCAACCACAGGTTCCAACTTAGAGGAACAATGAAATTGAAAGCGACAAGAATTTTTCTGTAAGCAAGTACGAAGAAAAATGGCTCAGAGTACCACAACAACAACCCTAGTTTTTAGACAAAGTGTGGACCTTGGTACACTTACGATTGATTACCAAGTTTTATGAGTTCTCAAGCTTCCCAGTCAACTATTTACCTTGCTTAATTTTAGGGTGCTTCGTGCTAAATGTATGGACATCGATGTAATTTTACCTTTTTTAGGTCCTTGATGTAAAATGTACTTCCACCGTTCATGTAAAATTCGAACCTAGAAGCAAGTGGTAAAATTTAAACGTATTTAAGATTATTAGTTGTTAATGAGTATGAACATTCTTGGAGTTTCAAGCCGAACGACCAAGGTCATGGCCATATCAACATCACACTTTATGCTGATGATGATCCCATATCCAAGAACTTGCATGCCACCAAATTTGGCCATATATTTTGAAAACAAATTAATAGAAAGTAGCGGTATGAAGAGTATGGCTCGATGAGGTGCTCTCTCGAGAATGAGCCAAACCCGACTGTTTTATTTCTTTGCTTAATTTTGGGGTAGTTCATGCTAAATGTAAGAATCTCGATTTAATTTCCCCCTTTTAAGGTCCTTGATGTAAATTATACTTCAACCGTCCGTGTAAAATTCGAACCTAAAAGCAAGTGGTAAAATTTTAAACATATTTAAGATTATTAGTTGTCGATGAGTATGAACATTCTTGGGTTTCAAGACAAACGACCAAGGTCATGGCCATATCTACATCATAATTTATGTTGATGATTCGTGATTCCATATCCAAGAATTTGCATGCCGCCAAATTTGACCATATTTTGAAAACAAACAAAGAGGAAGTAGTATGAAGATTATGGCTTGATCATCTTCTCTCACGAGAAGGAGAAAAACATGAATGTTTCCCTGCTTAATTTTAGGGTGCTTCGTGCTAAATCTATCGACCTCGTTTTAATTTTACCTTTTTTAAATGTATTTAAGATTTTTTGTTGTCGATTGGTATGAACATTCTTGGATTTCAAGACGAACGACCAAGGTCATGGCCATATCTACATCATACTTTATGCTGATGATGATCACATATCCTAGAATTTTTATGCCGCCAAATTTGGCCATGTTTTGAAAAGAAACCAAGAGGAAGTAGTATGAATAGTATGGCTCGATTAGCTTCTCTCACGAGAAGGAGCCAAACATGATTGTTTTCCCTGCTTAGTTTTAGAGTACTTTGTGCTAAAAGTATGGACCTCGATGTAAGTTTACCCCTTTTTAGGTCCTTGCTATAAAATGTACTCCCACCGTCCATGTAAAATTCGAATATAAAAGCAAGTGGTAAAATTTAAACGTATTTAGGCTTAGTTCTGTGAATGAGTATGAACAATCATGGATTCGAAGCAAACGACCAAGGTCATGGCCATATCTACATCATACTTTATATCGATGATTCATGATCCCATATCCAAGAATTTGCATGCTGCCAAACTAGGCCATATTTGGAAAACAAACAAAGAGGGAGTAGTATGAAGAGTATGGCTCGATTAGCTTTTCTCTCGAGAAGGAGCAAAACATGACTTTTCCCTGTTTAATTTTAGGGTGCTTCGTGCTAAATGTATGGACCTCAATGTAATTTTACCTTTTTTAGGTCCTTGATGTAAAATGTACCTCCACCGTCCATACGTGTAAAATTTGTACCTAAAAGCAAGTGGTAAAATTTAAACGTATTTAAGCTTATTAGTTGCCAATGAATATGAACATTCTTGCATTTCAAGCCAAAAAACCAGGTCCATGGACATATCTACATCATACTTTATGCTAATGATTCATGATCCCATATCGAAGAATTTGCATGCCACCAAATTTGGCCATAATATTTCGAAAACAAATGAAGAGAAAGTAGTATGAAGAGTATGGCTCAATCAGCTGCTCTCTCGAGAAGGAGCCGTACCCGACTATTTCCATTGCTTAATTTTAGGGGGCTTCGTGCTAAATGTAAGTACCTTTATATAATTATTTTCATTTTTAGGTCCTTGATGTAAATTGTACTCCCACCGTCGGTGGTGGTCCCATATTTGGGCGTAAAATGGGTGTGAATCATGGCATGGTAACATTGTTGCCACTCGGAGCTTCCAACCACGAGGAAAGGAAAAAAATCAATTTTCCAAGTGAGAGGAGTGTATTTTCTGTAAAGCAAGTATTCCCTCTGACCCAAATTAATTGACTCAAGTTTATGTAGATTTGGATGTATCTAGTACTAAAATATGTCTAGATACATCCGAATCTAGACAAATCTGAGTCAATTAATTTGGGTCAGAGGGAGGAAGAATATGTATTTCTGTAAAAAAGAAACAAAGAGATAGAAGAGAAACTTTGGGCACAGAGGAAGCAACTCGAGAGAGCAGTGAAGAGGAGGAGTTGAAGGCGGTGAGATATGAGAGAAAACCTGTGATGGCTTACTGACACGAGGTACAGGGTACAGTCACCTAGTAGTACAAGTAGTACGGAACTAGTACTAGTAAATTTCAGGACCTATACTATATACTACTGTATGCATGCAAAATAAATTGTGTTTTCTCTCTCCTTCAGTGCCTCATCACCATCCCCACACCCTGGCTAGGTGATCTCTCCCTCGTCCGAAACGTGGCGCTGCGCACGTGTGTAGACCTGCCTTGTCATCGGCTTCATGCCAATATCAGGCATGCTGTGTAGAAGGAACCATTTTGGGGCTTGGCGACAAAAGGGACAGTACTCATACTATTATTAGAGTCGGAGTTCAAACTTTCACAGTTTTGAAATTTTCACTTCCTTCCCAAACATCCGGAGGGAAGGTTATTCAAAAGATTCAAAAGATAGTGGTGCACAAGGGATTGTTTATAATGTCTGGTCTTTGCAGTACGTCCCATCACATTCGATGCACTTCATTATGATCGGACCAGCTTTACCACTACTCCGTAGTACTCCATTGTTGTTCCATTTCAACCCTGCGAAGAGGAAGTCACCAAGCACACCCATAGCACACTAGATCGAAAGTACAGTAGGAGTAGTACGAAGGGTATGGCTCGGCCACTCGCTCGAGAAGGACATGCTCCCGACTGTTTTTCATTGCTTTATTTTAGCGCCCTTTGTGCTAAATGTATGAACCTCTATGCATTTTTCTATTTTTTGAGGTCTTCAATGTAAACTGTACTCCCACCGACCTTCTCAAATTTTAACTAAACGTAAGCGCGATAAGTTGCTCTTAAAATTTGCCAAAAATATTTTGAAGCTAAGCAGGAATTCGATACATCGAAAAACCACTGAAAGTTCTGAAAAATTCATGTTCTTCCTATGCATCCGCATCGCAAAAAAGTTGACACGGCTTTCATAACATTTCAAAAAAAGAATAAGAAGTATAATATTTTTTTGTGGAATCATGTTACGTGTATTCGGAAAAATGAGTTATAAAAGTATAATACAAACATTATTAATTAGTCTTTGGTTTTGATAATACTTTATGTTAATTAAATTAGGTCAAACTTGAACTACAATTAATAAATTGTAGGTTGCTTTGAAAGTTTTATGAGAAAAGCTTTTGGAGGTACCCATCGAGCGGTTAATTAATATATCATAAACCAAAGAGAGTTTTGACGAGTGATTCGACTTCTAGCTAAGATTTTGCATCATGAAAATTTTGAACACCTTTTGAAAACGATCACATGAAACAGGGAGAGAGGGGAAATGATTTTTTATTCTCTATGGGCAACCCACAACCTTGAGGTGCACCTTATTAGGCTTAAAGATACAAACTATATTTTCTCCATAATGTATATGGTGAACCTTAGCGGATGCCACATACTAGGCCTTAAGGTGTGCTTTTGTACATATTGTTGATGCCCTTATTAGGGAAAAAGCAAATAGTACTCTCTCGATCCAAATTAGTGTTCTCACATTTGTCTAGATTCGGATGTATCTAGTCATGTTTTAGTACTAGAAACATCCGAATCTAGACAAATATGAGAACATTAATTTGGATCGGAGGGAGTAGTATATTAATACTTTTTAGAGGAAAGTATATTAGTACTAGTACACTAGTATAGTACTAGTACTCATTTGTTTGCTTAGACATATGCTCACCTCTGTCCACGCGTTGTACATGCTGAGAGAATAAAACATAGGTAGGGTAAAAGAGGGCAGCAGCGAAGAGGAGTTGAAGGTGGTTCGATGTTAGAGGAAAGTTATGATGGGTTTCTAACACGAGGTACTCCTGTGGCCACTCTACTAGTAGTAAATTTCAGGACCTATGCACGCAAAACAAATTGTGTGTTCTCTCTCTCCTTTGCTGCCTCTCACCATCCATCCTCCCTCTCTCCTACCCTTCCCCCTCGTGCACCGGCCCGACTGATCTCTCCCTGGTCCACAGCGTGGTGCTGCGCACTTGTGCCTTGGTATGGTGGCTCTATGTCTCTGTCGTGTTTGGCAGCCGCATTGGCATGGATTAGGGACGAGGAGTACATAGGAAGGAAACCACTTTGGTCCTTGGCGGCAAAAAAATTCAAAATTTTCCTATTTTAAAAATTTTCACTTGCTTCCCAAACATCAGGAGGGAAGGTTAATCAAAAGATCGGCCATTTGCAGTACTTCTTATCTTATCTTTATCTTTTCTTATCTCTTACAATACCATACCATACTACTATATAGTGTATGGATAACTTCGAACATTGACCGTCGGATCAAGGCCGGCAAATCCAAATAGTGTCGTCGGTGTGATTTTCCAACTATATGAGGAAAGAACATTCAATTATTCTCAATTTTCTGAGTGGATGACGAGCGAGGTTGTGCTTTTCCATTTAGGAATGTCCGAAGAATATTGGATCTGAATGCTAGAAGCCAAGTTTACCAACATGTTGTACCAACGATTCACATGTTTTATTTATGAGTTTTCAAACTTCCTAGCCTACTCTGCCTATTTGACCGAATGACTTTATGTCAATTTATCGAAATTAGGTCAAATTTGAAACTACAAGTAAATTGTAGGTCGCTTTGAAAGTTTTACGAAAAATCTTCTGGAGGTACCATCGAGGGGTCACAATTAATATATCATAAAACACCGAGAGTTCACGATAGGTTCAACTTCCTTCTAAGATTTTGCATCTTGACAATTTAATGAAATTAGGTCAAACTTGAGCTACAAGTAAGCGCGATGGATTACTCTTCAATTAAATGTATTTTCGGAGGTAGATGGGCGCATCTCCTTGTAGTAAATAATGTCGTCAATGTGATTTCCAACTACCAGGAAATAAAATTCTCAATTTTCCGAGTGTGACGAGATGGTTCTTTTCCGTAAAGAAAGCTCGAAGAATATGGATCTCAATGCCATAAGCCAAGCTTCTAGACATATTAAGTGGACCAACGTGTTTTACTTACGATTCCCATATGTTTTTTGAGTTTTCAAACTCCCTAGCTAATTACTCAGCCCACTTGAATGACTACATGCCGATATATCGAAATTAGGTTAAACTTGAACTATAACTAAATTGTAGGTTGCTCTGAAAGCTTTATGAAAAAGCTTTTGGAGGTAGCGTACTGATCAGGGGGGTCACAATCAATATATGATAAACAACTGAGAGTTTTGACAATAGGTTTGACTTCTTGCTAAGATTTTGCATTGCATGACACTATTTAACGAAATTGGGTCAAACTTGAGCTACAACTAAGCGTGGCAGGTTGCTGTTGAAATATATGACTTTTCAGAGAGGTAGATGGGTGTATTTGCTTGTAATAAATAGTGTTGTTGGTGTGATTTTCCAACTATATCAGGAAAGAACATTCAATTATTCTCTATTTTCCGAGTGCTGACGAGCGAGGTTGTTCTTTTACGTAAAGAAATGTCCGAAGAATATTGGATATAAATGCCAAAAGCCAAGTTTACCAACATGCTGTACCAACGATTCCCCTGTTTTATTTATGCGTTTTCAAACTTTCTAGCTAACTCTACCCATTTGACTGAATGACTTTATGTCGATTTATCGAAATTAGGTCAAATTTGAAACTACAAGTAAATTGTAGGTTGCTTTTAAAGTTTTATGAAAAATCTTTTGGAGGTATCCATCAAGGATTCAAAATTAATATATCAGAAACCAGCGAGAGTTTCGATGATAGGTTCAGCTTCTTGCTAAGACTTTGCATCTTGACAATTTAACGAAATTAGGTCAAACTTGAGCTAGCTACAAGTAAACACCAGAGATTGCTCTTGAATTAAATGTTTTTTCATAGGTAGATCATCGGTGCATCTTCTTGTAGTAAACAGTGTCATCGGTGTGAGTTTCCAACTATCAAGAAAGAACATTCAATTCTACATTTTCTGAGTGAAGAATACGAGCGTGGTTGTTCTTTTTCCTAAAGAAAAGTCCCAAGAATTATGGATCTGAATTCCACAAGCCAAGTTTACATATAGATTTATTGGACCAACATGTTGTACCAATGATTCCCATGTTTTATGAGTTTTCAAACTTCCCAGCTAACTCTGCCCATTATAATGACATTATGTGGATTTATCAAAATTAGGTCAAATTTGAAACTACAAGTACTAGGAAATTGCACGTGCCTTGGAGGTGAGACTCAGATAATAGACATCTGGCATACCATCACTATATAAAATTATAATATGTAAAGCAGAAAAAATATAATATGTAAAACTTGAACTACTACAAGTAAATTGTGTAGGTTGCTTTGAACGTTTTACGAAAAATCTCTTAGAGGTATCCATCGGAGGGGGCGCGGCACGGAGGGGGGGAGCAGGGGGTCAATTAATATACTATCAGAAACCATAGAGAGTGCTGACAAGAGGTTCATCTTCTTTCTAAGATTTTACGTCTTGACAGTTTAATGTAATTATGTCAAACTTAAGCAACATCTAAGTGTGATATATTGCTCTTGAATTTAATTAAATTAGGTCAAACTTGAACTACAAGTAATAAATTGTAGGTTTCTTTGAAAGTTTTATGAAAAAAGATTTTGGAGGTACCCATCAAGCGGTTAATTATATATCAGAAACCATAGAGAGTTTTGACGAGTGGTTCGACTTCTAGCTAAGATTTTGCTCATGAAAATTTTGAACACCTTTTGAAAACGATAACATGAAATAGGGAGAGAGGGGAAATGATTTTTCTATTCTCTATGGGCAACCCACAAGCTTGAGGTGCACCTTATTAGGCTTAAAGATACAAACTCTATTTTCTCCACAATGTATATGGTGAACCTTAGTGGATGCCACATACCAGGCCTTAAGGTGTGCTTTTCTACACATTGTTGATGCCCTTATTAGGGAAAAAGAAAATAGTACTCCCTCGATCCAAATTAGTGTTCTCACATTTGTCTAGATTCGGATGTATCTAGTCATGTTTTAGTGCTAGATACATCCGAATCTAGACAAATCTGAGAACATTAATTTGGATCGGAGGGAGTAGTATATTAGTAATTTTTTTGAGGAAAGTATATTAGTACTAGTACATTAGTATAGTACTAGTACTCATTTCTTTGCTTAGACATATGCTTAGCTCTATCCATGCACTATACATGTTGAGAGAATAAAACGTAGGCATGATAAAAGAGGGCAACGGCGAAGAGGAGTTGAAGGCGGTTCGATGTCAGAGGAAAGTTATAATGGGTTCCTGACACAAGGTACTCCTGCAGCCACTCTACTGGTAGTAAATTAAGGGCCTATGCACACACAAAAAATTGTGTGTTTTCTCTCTCCTTCACTGCCTCTCACCATCCATCCTCCCTCTCTTCTACCCTTTCCCCTCGCGCACCGGCCCGGCTGATCTCTCCCTGGTCCACAACATGGTGTTGCGCACGTGTGCCTTGGTACGACGGCTCTGTGTCTCTGGCATGTTCGGTAGCCGCATTGGCATGGAGTAGGGACGAGGAGTACATAGGAAGGAAACCACTTTGGTCCTTGGAGGCAAAAAAATTTCAAACTTTTCCGGTTTTCGAAATTTTCACTTGCTTCCTAAACATCGGGAGGGAAGGTTACTCAAAAGATCAGCCATTCGCAGTACTTATTATCTTATCTTTATCTTTTCTTATCTCTTACAATACCATACCATACCACTATATAGTGTACGGATAACTTCAAACATTGACCGTTGGATCAAGACCGGCAAATCCAAACAGTGTCGTCGGTGTGATTTTCGAACTATATCAGGAAAGAACATTCAATTAATCTCAATTTTCCGAGTGGATGACGAGCGAGGTTGTGCTTTTCCATTTAGGAATGTCCGAAGAATATTGGATCTGAATGCCAGAAGCCAAGTTTACCAACATGTTGTACCAGCGATTCCCATGTTTTATTTATGAGTTTTCAAACTTCCTAGCTAACTCTGCCTATTTGACCGAATGACTTTATGTCGATTTATCAAAATTAGGTGAAATTTGAAACTACAAGTAAATTGTAGGTTGCTTTGAAAGTTTTATGAAAAATCTTTTGGAGGTACCTATCGAGGGGTCACAATTAATATATCATAAAACATCGAGAGTTTTGACGATAGGTTCAACTTCTTGCAAGATTTTGCATCTTGACAATTTAACAAAATTAGGTCAAACTTGAGCTACAAGTAAGCGCGATAGATTGCTCTTGAATTAAATGTATTTTCAGAGGTAGATGGGTGCATCTCCTTGTAGTAAACAATGTTGTCAGTGTGAGTTTCCAACTATTAGGAAATAAAATTCTTAGTTTTCTGAGTGATGACGAGATGGTTCTTTTCTGTAAAGAAAGCTCGAAGAATATGGATCTCAATGCCATAAGCCAAGCTTCTAGACATATTAAGTGTACCAACGTGTTTTACTTACGATTCCTATATGTTTTTTGAGTTTTCAAACTCCCTAGCTAATTACTCTGCCCAATTGAATGACTACATGCCGATATATCGAAATTAGGTCAAACTTGAACTATAACTAAATTGTAGGTTGCTCTGAAAGTATTATGAAAAAGCTTTTGGAGGTATCGTACCAATTGGGGGGAGGTCTTAATCAATATATGAGAAACAACCGAGAGTTTTGACAACAGGTTTGACTTCTTGCTCTTGAGCTACAAGTAAGCGCAATAGGTTGCTGTTGAAATATATGACTTTTCAGAGAGGTAGATGGGTGCATTTGCTTGTAGTAAAGAATGTCGTCGGTGTGATTTTCCAACTATATCAGGAAAGAACATTCAATTACTCTCAATTTTCCGAGTGCCGACGAGCGAGGTTGTTCTTTTCCGTAAAGAAATGTCCGAAGAATATTGGATCGAAATGCCAGAAGCCAAATTTACCAACATGTTGTACCAACGATTCCCCTGTTTTATTTATGAGTTTTCAAACTTCCTAGCTAACTCTACCCATTTGACTGAATGACTTTATGTCGATTTATCGACATTAGGTAAAATTTGAAACTACAAGTAAATTGTAGGTTGCTTTTAAAGTTTTATGAAAAATCTTTTGGAGGTACCCATCGAGGGGTCACAATTAATATATCATAAAACACCGAGAGTTCTGACGATAGGTTCAACATCTTGCTAAACGTATGGACCTCGATGTAATTTTACCCTTTTTAGGTCCTTGGTGTAAAATGTACTCGCATCGTCCGTACATGTAAAATTCGAACCTAAAAGCAAGTGGTGAAATTTAAATGTATTTAAGATTATCAGTTATCGATGAGTATGAACATTCTTGGATTTCAAGACGAACGACCAAGGTCATGGACCTATCTACATCATACTTTATGTTGATGGTTCCTGATCCCATATCCAAGAATTTGCATGCGGCCAAATTTGGCCATATTTTGAAAACAAATGAAGAGGAAGTAGTATGAATAGTATGGCTCGATCAGCTTTTCTCTCGAGAAGGAGCAAAACATGACTATTTTCCCTGATTAATTTTAGGGTGCTTCGTGCTAAATGTATGGACCTCGATTAATTTTACCTTTTTTAGGTCCTTGTTATAAAATGTACTCGCACCATCCATACGTGTAAAATTCAAACCTAAAAGCAATTGTAAAAATTGAAGCGTATTTAAGATTATTAGTTGTCGATAAGTATGAACATTCTTGGATTTCAAGAAGAACGACAAAGGTCATGGGCCTCATGGCCATATCTACATCATACTTTATGCTGATGATTCATTATCCCATATCCAAGAATTTGCCAGCCGCCAAATTTGGCCATATTTTGAAAACAAACAAAGAGGAAGTAGTATGAAGAGTATGTCTCGATCAGCTTTTCTCTCGAGAAGGAGTAAAACATGACTGTTTTCCTGCGTAATTTCAAGGTGCCTCGTGTTAAATGTATGGACCTCGATAAAATTTTACCTTCTTAGGTCCTTGATTTAAAATGTAATCCCTACGTCCTTAAGTGTAAAATTCGAACCTAAAAGCAAGTGATAAAATTTAAACGTATTTAATTTTATTAGTTGCCGATGAGTATGAACATTCTTGGATTTCAAGCCGAACGACCAAGGTCATGGCCATATGTACATCATACTTTGTGCTAATGATGATCCCATGTCCAGGAATTTTCATGCCACGAAATTTGGCCATATATTTTGAAAACAAACAAAGAGAAAGTAGTATGAAGAGTATGGCTCTGCTCTCTCGAGAAGGAGCCGGACCCAACTATTTCCCTAGCTTATTTTTAGGGTGCTTCGTGCTAAATGTAAGGACCTCTATGTAATTTTATCCATTTTTAGGTCCTTGATGTAAATTGTACCTCCATCATCCGTGATTTTCCCATATTTGGGAGTAAATGGGTGAATCATGTCATGGTAATAATGTTGCCACTCGGAGTTTCCAACCATTAGATAAATATAGCACGAAAACATGACTATATACATTCTAATCTAGATAAATCTGAGAACATTATATGGATCGGAGGAAGTAGTATATATGCATTCAAAACAAAATTTGTTTGCTCTCTCCTTTAGTGCAAAGAAAATTTGAGGACATTTCGAACTTTTTTCTTCAGCACGGTGTGATTTAATGTCCCTAGCTACCTATCGGAAAAAAATAGTAGCGCCTCAAACTAGGGGCTAGCGTTGCGGGATGGAGCATTTAAGAAATACTACTATATCTAATTTTCTGTTATTATTTCTTTTTTGCATAAGCGTCTATGTTAATGTCCCATGTTAGTTTTGCCCTAATATACCAGGTCGAAGTAGTCGATCCGACAACCAGAGGAGAACTGCCCCGCGCCCCTCATCGTCTTCCTCTGCCGCTCCGGCCCCTCTCCACCCTTGCAGAATGGTAGAAACCACCAACCCATCCCGACTAAACTTCCGCAGTACTCTTTCCCAGAACGACATCTGGAGCGTTGAAGCGTAAGATATCTGAGCACTATAGCCAGGCAATCAGATTTGGCAGCCTCCACTACGGGCCGCTGAGAAACATCATCGGTCGCGCCGATCTTCTGAGCACCGCTCGCCTGGCTCGTGGCATTGTTGGAATGCGTCGAGGGATTGCGAAAGATCCTGGTCTCCCGTTTGGTTTGCCCTGCCTACTTTACTCTGACCCACAAACATGGCCACTAGACCGTGACGAGCAGGTAAAAATCAGTTTTGCATGATTTTTGTAGGACTCGAATCCTTAGATTCTTTCCTATGGATTAAATTTGGATCAACGGAATCGTGGTACGCAAATTCTTTTGAACTGCAACCCCCCACCGATGCTTAAATCTCGTAGGAACTGGAACATCAACTTGAGGCTCAACTCTCATCGTGCCAATCATGTAGGTAGTATTCCTACATTTTATAATCACCTGTTTTTCACCGGCAAACCTGTGAAATTCCTGTGGTATCAATCATGCGATCGAAAGAGGACCAAGACTTTTGCTTCAGTGTCCCCCTCTCCTCCAAACATACTAATCTAAAAACACAAGAACGACCAGGATTGTTGATACCTATAACAGAAGGTGTATTGGCCAATCAAGGCTGGCGTTATATTTTAAGTTTCATGTGTTTTACAAACACAAGATTTCTATAAAAAGTTGGCTCTTTGGTTTACATGAATACAAAAACATAGGATTACTTTAAAACATGGAAAAATCAAAGTCAAACCTCATGGGAGAGTATATTTATGATGTTATCGTGTCTCTTGGGACCTCATTCTTGTTCTTTACGCATGTAGGAATTTGGAAATGAGGTCCAAATTGGATATGAAGAATTGTATATGAGTTTTGGAGGATTCTAACCCATAGGATTTTGGAAGGTATCAAATTCCTAGGGAGTCACTTCTTAGTTCCTATGCCCTTCATTCCATAAGAAGTCCAATGCGCTTACACTATATTCCTGCAAAACTCTTGTGTTTATTTCCTCACCATCCAAAGACACCTGTTACAAAATTCCTGCGTTTTTAATTCCTCATATGAATTTACTGTACCTACCATCTCAATCCTTTGTTTTTCCTATTCCTATGTTTTTTAAAAACCATTGATCGAAAGAGGCCCATAATCTTGTTAATCAATCATAGGAAAATTGCCTGCATTTTTTTCTCTGGTCGATTCCTCTGAACAGTGCCAGCATAGGAAACTTAACTATTCCTACACTTTTTCTTTAATGCAAACAAGACCTTATTCCTTGGTGTGTTTGTCTGCATGCATTCATGATTTATTCAACACGTTTCTGCATCTTTCGGATAGTAGTTTTTCCGCAAAGCTAGCTAACACTACCCCCTTTGTCAAACACCTTGCATGCCCCTAGATATGAAAAAAATCTGTTGCAGGGCATTGACGCATTGCTGATGCCACTAGACAATCCAACAGTCGAAGCATTTGGACCAGTTGATGATGACATACCCGGAACATGGGATGATGAAGGATTTGAAAACAAGGGCTGCTGGGTTGGTGCCAACGGAGAATGGATTGCGATTGCAAAGCACCCGGGGCACTGGTACCTCCAAAACATCTACAGTATGGCACGTATCGAGCTTCCACGTGTGTAGCATGTTGATATTTATCCATCGGGTAACCAGTGTTTCCCCGTCCCCCCATGCACTTACCTTTACAAGAACACGTATATCGAGCTGCTGAAGATACAAATAGCAATGAAACCATACAGATTTGACAACCAATGGCACTACAGCGTGATGGCGGTGTTTGACAAATTCATTGCTACCATAGATTTTCCTTGTGATAGGGACTGGATTATCCTTCGAAACGACTATATTGCACCAGCAACGTATGTCGATGCCATTGCCAAGTGTCTAATCAGTGGTTCTATTGATTGCATATACGCGGTGACAGAACCGTGAGGAGATGTTCTTGTTTGGGAACCAAATAAGTGGAGTGAGTCCTGTTATTTAAGAGTAAAATTTATAAATTACTTACAACTTCATTATTTGTGATACTTTTGCTAACTGAAATGCACACACAGGTATACTTGCAGACCCGCGTGTCATACAGGCTCCAGTAAGTGAAGAGCCGGCAAACATCCAAGCCAGTGACCATGCCGAGGCTGAAGATATTGCATTACGCAGCTGGTACTTGGCAGAGATTGGCTGGAATATCCAGCGGATTCACACCAGGGGTGCATGAACTAGCAGCCATGGTAATCCTATATCATACATGGGTAGAGAACTAACTGCTCACTTATCCCTCGCTCCGCTGCCACGTTTTCCGGAGGGCCCTTAATTTGGATGACCCTGTAGCATCGGACTGGATCAGAAGGGATAATCTTGAAGGAAGGTCAGTGTTTGTGGGAATCAACCATCCATTCATCCTCGATCCCCCTACAAACTCCAAACCTGGTTCTGCCGATGTTGACGAAGCTCTGCCAGTGTTCAGAGGAGATTGTGTGTTTGCTACACACGTGTGCTGCCAACATCGCCCACAACCAGTTCCAGATTGGAGCCCCATGCACGTCAATGGGGGAGCTGACATAGATTCATCACTTAACTACACTGGAGCGGAACATAGAGAGCAAATGTTTGAGGCGCCAATGTGGTTCATGCCAACCCTGCCTCGTTAGAACTATGTGAAGTTTGACCAAAATACCGAAAAGCTGATTATGAGCACTCGCAACATTATTTCTGTAGCTAGTACTTGTCACCATGTAATGTACAATACTATGCACGTAGTACTTTCATACTGTATTGTAGTATCAGTACTTGCAACATTATTTCTATAGCTAGTACTTGTCACCATGTAATGTGCAGTACTATGTACGTAGTACTTTCATACTGTATTGTAGTATCACTACTTGCAACTATTGCTTGTACTAGGCACCATGTACGTAATAATATACTTTCATAGTATATGTTTGATGTTTCCCTATTCAAGCACTCAAGCTGCCGTGCCCAATTTTCTAGGTAATTAATTTTTGCATAACAATTAGTAGTACTGTATTGGTGGCAAGGTTTGCTTTGTCCACAGCATTCGTGTAACCTCGTCGCATTTATTCCCTCACCAGACCTCGCCCCAGCCATAGCCCTCTCTCACACAACACTCCTTAGTCACCATTGTGCTAGCCTCCATTGACAACCACCACTGCCGCAACTTACTCGTCTTAGGCAGGTTGGCTGTGGGCGGTGGGCCCTACAACCTCATCTATAGAGCCATCGCATCCCTCAGACATCACGGTGGCAGTGTGGTATGTACATAATCCCCAGAACCCTTGATCTTGATGATGAGATGCGGTCAAGCTTTTATTAGCGCTTGGTTAACATTGGGTTGGTGTTGAGTATAGTTCTCATCTAGTGCATTTAACCCGTCTGTATACTACAGTTCAGTTTTACACATGCAAGCTAGTTCTGGGGCTAGATCTACGGTGAAATGTAATAATAAGTTCAAACTTTGCATTGATTGATCCACGACTGATGATGATTTGGGAGGCCACTCGATATGTTTTTGTTTAGATTTATCTCATGGGCGAAGGTACCTTTAATTTGGGAAAGTTAGGGAGGCTGCTGCTCTACCCTAATTTTTGCCAAAATTTTGAGTATATGTATGCATCTCTAGCATCGGCAGCAGATAGAGCTCATCATGTTCGTCTGTTCGTCTGTTCCTGGGTGTTCGGTATCTATACTGCTCGATAAAGAACTGCACTAATGTGATGCCTAGACCTTGGAAGTAGTACTAATATAACCAGCGTTCATGCTCCACTTTACTTTCTTCGCTGATCTTGTATTGTACTCTATCAGCTAATACTATACTATTTCACAATTATTGACAAATGGTAGAGACATTATCTGTCCACGGGATTTTTTTGCAGTGTTTGGGAAAGAAGAGCTTGGGTAGACTCATCATCGAAGAAGTCAAGAGAGCCCTGTGTAGTCTAGATGGAGGGGCGAGCCAGGAACACCCACGTGGAGAACACCTGTAACGAGTTCTACAAGATCTTGTTAATACTAGGAGGGTTAGACGTGCGGAGCATACCCAGCTCCTTTTTGCCAATGTTTGGCGGTGAGTATCTAGAGGCCATCAAGCTGAAGAAATGCAAAGCCTGCAGCTGGGACGTCGACCTGAAGAAGTAAGATGGCAAGGTAATCCTTTACGAAGGATGGCTAGATTTTGTCAAAGCACATGACTTGAAGGTAGGATACTCTCTGGTATTCAAGAAGCTTGCCACCACTTCCTTTAAGGTGATAGTATTTGATCATGATAACTGTGAGAAGGTTATCAGATGTGTTGGTTATCACCCATCATTTGATGGACAATTTACTATATCATAGGTGTATTAATGTAGTGACTGTTCGCTTCTAATTATAACTATTCTGTAAAGAGGTGCCTGAACACCTTCCGTTATCATGCATCCTGTTGGAACACCGTGGTACTTAATTGCGCTAGGATCTAATGTGGAGGTATTTATTATACTATGTTTGCAGCAAAACTGCAAAACAAACATCTAGTGTACTACTTCTAGTATTGTACTACCTCCTGTTCCAAAGTATTAGGGCTGGACATAAAACTCGAAACTCGACGAGTTTAATGAGCACTCATTTGCTCGGCTCATTCAAAATCGACTTGTTTCCTTAACGATCTGAGCTGAGATGCATTTTTTGCTTGATATCCTTAACGAGCTAAATGATCGAGTTAATGATGTTCGTGAGCTACTCGTTAAGCTCGGTAACAACCAAGGTAAGGCCCACTTATGTTGCTACATGTCTAATCTAGCACCCCATCTAAGGCAAACATCTATCCCATTGAGTAAAACTGATAAATCTAGGAGCGAGACCGACCGACCAAAAACCTTACCCTAGACTCTCTCGATCGATTCAGAATATTTCTCATGTGTCTCGTCAACTCGTCATCTCCCACTGCATACCCCATCTCCATCTTCTTGATCTGGATCTGCTGACCGCGACACTGACCAAACCCTGCCGACTACCATTTTAAATTATCGGTATGCCTCTGTCTGAGGATGATACACTTTCATAATGAGAAGCTGATGAGCGCTCGTTAACATCTAATGAACCGAGCTGAGCTCTTTTTGCTCGTTCTCCTTAACGAGTTTAATGATCTGAGCCTTAAAGCGCATGAGCCTTAACGAGCCGAGCCTTAACAGGTCGAGCTGCTCGATCATCCAGCCCTACACAGTATAATCCTTTTTAGCAAACTAAACAAACATCCTCTGGTCAAACATGACATCAGTAGTAACTCTAGTCGGCATACACGATAGTGTGCCGGCCTAGATGTAATGGACCAGGTTGTGACATGGTTAATTTAGGGCACGGCAGCGTGTCGGCCTAGCTATAAAACGCGCCAAGACTTCAGATGGTTAATTTAGTGCACTGCAGCGTGCAAGCCAAGCTAATCGGCGTCCTAGATGCAGCTCCAGAGGCCTTGCAAAAAAAACTCGTTCAAAGAGCCATCCCATCTTCCCCATCTCGGCTGTTTTTATCCCCACTCGCCAACGCCGCCTGGCCCCGTGATACATTGCAAATGTATCTATAATTTTTGAAGTTCCATGCTTAGTTTTATCCACTTTCTTGTGTTTTCTTCCAACTTTGGAGTACTTTTCTTATGATTTCTTGCACTAACCTATTAACAAGAGCCACAGTGCCAACTGCCTGTTTTCTACTGTTTTTGGTTCCAGGAAAGTCAGAAAATGAATATTCTCGGAATTGGACGGGACAAAAGCCAAAGTGCCTATTTTTCTGGAAGTCATCAAGTGCCAGAATACAAGACGGAGAATGGCCAGAGGCCGGCCACATCATCAAGTGCAATGTATCAAAACCCTAAGTACTCGATCAAAAATCCACGAAAGAGTCTGTAGCCGCCGTCATCTCCATCCCTAGATCGGGAGGGATCTGAAGCTCTTCCCAGCACCCTGCCGGAGAGGGAAATTCACCTTGGAGGCCTTCTTCATCACCATGCAAGCCTCCGGTGTGATGCGTGAGTAGTTCATCCTTGGACTACGGATCTATGTAGTACCTAGATGGCTGGTTCTCCTCCTTTGTGCTTTCATGTCTAGATCTTGTGAGCTCCGTTCATGATCAAGATCATCTATTTGTAATTCTGCATGTTGTGTTTGCGGGGATCCGATGGATATTGAGATGCTATTTCAGATTGATTATTGATTCTATCATGTCTTTGTTATTTGTGATCTTGCATGCTTTCCGTTGTTAGTAGCTATCTTGGCCAAGTAGATGCTAGCAACTCCAAGAGTTAGTATTTATGCTCGATAGTGGGTTCATGCCTCTGGTAATCTGGGGAAGTGACAGAAATCTCTAAGGTACTAGATGTGTTGTTCCTACTAGGGAGAAAACAACAATCCTTTGTTCATAGAACAATCGTATTGTTTACTTTACATGCAGTTTGTAAAGCAATAATCTGTTGCTTGCAACTTAATACTGGAGGGGGTTCGGATGATAACCTAAAGGTGGATTATTAGTCATAGATGCAGTTGGATGGCAGTCTATGTATGATGTTGTAATGCCCAATCAAGTCTCAAAGGAGTCAAGATGATTAATATATGCATGTATTGCTTTCTTGGTGTTTGTCAATTGCCCCGCTGTAATTTGTTCACCCAGCATGTTATCTATCTAAGGAGAACCACCTCTAGTGAACTATGGATCCTGGTACTTTTCTTTACATACAATCTATAAATTGTTTACTGCTTTGTGTTTACTTTCTGCAAACTTTTACTTTTTTCCATTCGATACGTTTAATCCTTTGTTTTCCGCAAAACACGATGAGATTGACAAGCTCATCGCAAGTTGGGGACAAAGTTCTGTGGTTGTGTTGTGCAGGTCTCCACGTTGCTACTAGCACCGGTAGTGCGCCCTGACAAAGCTCAGCTAGTAACACCTTTGGGGTGTTTCCTTGCTCCTACTGGTTCAATGAAACCTTGGTTTCGTAACTAAGGGAAACTTGCTGCTGTGCTCATATACCTTCCTCTTGGGGTTTCCAACGAGCTTTACATCAACACCGCCATCAAGCATTTTTCTGGGCGCGTGCATTGAGCCATCAAGCATTTTTCTGGCAGCGTTGCCGGGGAGTCAAGGACATCTTCACAAGGGGAGTCCCTCATAACCAATCTCTTTACTTTGTTATTTTTGTTTTGCTTTGTTTGCTTGTTTTGTTACCAAAAACACACAAAAAAATTAGTTTTACTAGTTTGCTTTCTTTATCAAAAACACAAAAAAATTAAGTCTCCTTTAGTTGTCACCTCTTCCTTAGCTCACCATGTTGATCCCTACATTTACCCTGAAAGACCTTTCAATTGGTAGTGGTTCTATAATTGGGAAAGATAATATTGAAGAATTCTTCAATCATGTTATAAGCATGAAGATACTGAGGATAGATCCCTTGTAGAACTTGCTCCAAACTATGAGATTGCTGCAGCTTCTTTAATTCACATGTTAGAAGCTAGGTTTGTTAACCTCAACCCCTTAATGCAAGTAATGTTTCTTAAGCTTAAAGAAATTGAAGACCCTAAAAAGAGGGATTTTATTCTAGAAACTTTGTTTAAGGAGTTCTATGATGTTGCCAAGGAAGCTAGGAAAGTATTTGAACGTTTCAATATGCTAGGATCATGTGTAGATGTTGTTGGTACAAGAGAAAAGATGAACAAAACTGAACCTAATGGGGATGAACCTAAGATACCAATACCCTTTAAACTAGTAGCAATACATGATGCCATAGAAAAGAATCTTGATTGGATTGTTCCTGCAAACCCTTTTGATGAGAATAGTGAACCTAAGAGCATTGAGAGAGGATCCTCTAGAACTTATTTGGATGATATACCTTGCCTTGTTGAAAATATTTCTGGTATTGATCTTAATGCTTCTTCATTCGAGAACACTTGATTCTTTCTTGCTTCTTATGCCTAACTTAAAGGCATTAAAGAAAAGTACTTATTGGGAGATAACCCAAAAGTTTTATATGAGTCTTGGAAGTTATTACCTCTGTAATAACCGCTCCTTATCCTTTTTATTTGCTTTTTGTGCCAAGAGTAACCTCTAGTGAGAGAGAAGTAATGATTGGGAAAGTTGTTGTCCCGAAACAGATTTTTGTGCTTCACCGTAAAAATTTGTGAGAGAGCTTTGTATGTCGGATTGAGCTGTAAGTTTTTGTGCTTCTGATCCAGGTTGTTACCTAACTTTCGTTAGTTCAACAGTTTTTGATTTGAGAAACAGAAGGTCTTCGAAACAATTCGTCTTTACCTGCTGGTCTGTTTTGACAGATTTCTGCCATTTTCTGCATTTGCTTCTTGTTGGTTCCTTCTTGAGTTCTTTTGGGGAATTGATCTTTTTGAGGGAAGTGATACAGTAGCTAGTGTTCTAATGGAAGTTTATTTGGTGTTATAACTTAACCTTAAGACTTATTTATCTTGAGTGCAGTAATGTTGCTAATAAAGATTTTGTGAAGTTTTGTATGAAGGAAAAATTTCAGGTGTATGGAAGGAATGAGTAATAAGATGAAGGATGGACTAAAGCTCAAGCTTGGGGATGCCACACGTGTCACCCCAAGAAATATCCAAGAATTACAAGCGTTAAAGCTTGGGGATGCCCAAGGCATCCCCTTCTTCATCAATAAAAATCCCAGGTTTCTTCCAAACGCTTCCTTTTTATTGTTTCATGCACAGTTGTGTTGTTCTTGGAGCGTCTCCTTTTTCGTTTTCATTTTGGTTTTTCGTTTGCTTGGTTTTCTTAGTTTTCTGAATAAATTGGTTGGACCCCCTCTTTCATACATTGGTTTGCAAATAGTTTGGTTTGGTTTGGAAAAGAGTAGGAAAGTTCATGTTTATGTGGTAAAAAGAGCTCGTTTTTGACTATGGCCTATGCTTTGTCATGCCATGCTTGATATTGTTTTGGCTTTATGCTTAGTATTCTTTGATGTAGCATGAATTGTTATAAACAATTGCGATTTCTTAATGTGCCTTGGATGAATCATGCATTGTTTTAGCATATTAAGGCATAGTATAGTGGTATTCTCCTTTGATGCTTTATTTGGGTTGACTTGGCGCATGCTCACACCATGTTATGACTATCTCAAGTCACCATAGCCTTTATGATCCTTTAGTTTTTAACTTGTAGTATCACTTTATGCTTTGATAAATGATGTTTTGTCGCTCTGCATGATTATGGCCATTATTGCTCTCTTAGCTTGTCGCTCCCAGTCTTTTGCTAGCCTCCACCACCAAGTATCAGTTCCACTCATGCATCCAACTGCCCAAACCAAGTTATTCCAAAGAGTCCACCATACCCACCTACTAGCTTATGCTATTCCAAGTATATTCATGTTTTTGTTTACCTTCCAAATTAAACTTGTTATGAGAAAACTAGTGATTAAAGCTCTCACGAACTTGATGGCACACTTTACTTTTCTTGCCCTTAATAAACTTGAACCATTGTGTCGTCTATGTTGTATATACTTGCACTTATTTGTTGGGAATTAGCAGAACCATGCTTTCATGGGGAACGCTTTCAACATTGCACTTGGTACTTGTACCTAGTTGATATCATGCTCTTTTGTATATGGATGTCGTCGGTGTGAAATGAAAGGGGAGCTTGTAAGTCCACGGAGTTATGTATATGTGTTAGAGAAACGCCTGGGCCGCTGGTCTAATCCATGCTGACATGGTGGAAACCTGCAGCGTAACCATAATGAGCTGTCTATGAAGCATTCTTCTTATAAAAAAAGTGTCCTATATTGAGAAAAAAGAGAAAAAGAAAAAAAAGAGATATTATTGTTGGGGATATACTTTCCGGGTATCCTCACAGTTCCTCACTGACCAGGGTGGCCCACTTCGGGTTAGAGCTTTGCTTCACAAGCGGCCCAGTCAGGGAGAAAGATGGAGTCCAATCCGGCTACGCGAAGGCCTAGAAGACTTACCGACTTAGGCCCATAATGTTACTTGTAGTTCAAGATGTACTCTGTAACCGACTCTTAGTCGTAGCCGGACAGATCTCTCCTGTAAACCCTAGGCCAGATATCTATATAAGCCGTCCTAGGGAGAGCCTTTACGGCACCCAATACTTTAGACCCTCAACTCGCACAGGCGAAACCCTTGTAACCCATATTCCGGCTCTGCCGTATTATTGGATTGCTAGCAGGAGTAGGATCCGTCCAAAGCCGGCGGATTCGAACCTGGGTAAACTTGTGTGCTCACCATCCCGGAACACCATACGTCTTACACCCCTCTCTTTCACACGCCTCGAGGACCCCCTCATGGCGTACTTGTCATCAATCCGACGACAATTGGCGCCCATTGTGGGGCAAGTGAGCTTTGGATCTGTGTTCCGAGCGGAATCTGCAAGAATCAGAATCGGCGAGACTATCGCCGTCGGTCGCATCCTCTACGCTAGCAACGTCCCTCTCATCGTTCTCGACGAGACTTGGATTCCGGCAAGGGAGGTCTTGACTGCCTACACAATCATGTCTTTTGGCGAGATCGATGTTTACATCGGTTTTGCTGAACCTGCCAAACCCACCCCAGCGGTGATGATAGAGGCAGAAGAATTTTCTGGGTCCCCTTTATCCGCGGAGGCGGCAGAGTTTCGGATCTCAGAAATTCCTAATCCCACCCAGCCCACACCAGTTGCGGAGATAGTGGAGAAACCCGAACCTGAAGAAGACCTAGCGGTCAACGTCGAACCTGGAGTGGATCTCCCCGGAGGAGCCGAATCCCAGATCGACCCACCCGTGGAAGTCGAAATCCAGGAGGAGCATATCAACGACACTGATTCTGGCTCTGATGATGCAAGAACATACAAGCCTTTCCTAAGGTACACACTACAACGTATGATACTGCAAGGCGAAAGCACATATGCAATCCTCAAGACCATCAAAAGTTTCGATATGGTTGATCGCGAAAGCCGCGGGTACCTCAGGAAGCACGCGTCGCACTTCGTCGGATACGTGGGATCCGGATCCGGCTCTGCCGATGCTGGAGAAAACACCGACTCGGTGCTGGAGGCAATCGGAACAAACGCCGACGTACCCGCATCCTCGGATGAGTCGATGACGTCGGCAGATTTCCGAAAGTTCTCCGCGGAATATGAAGAGGAGTATAACCCCAAAGCTGCAGAAGAAGGAGAAGCCATGGATGAAGGATCCGGGGAACACTCTCCCAAAACGCAGGATGACATGGACGTCAGAGATAATCCCGAGGCCCAGATATCCGAAAGTACCGATCAGAGCCTGACTTCGGGAAACGGACCCAAAGCCGTCTTTGCTACCGGCGCTGCCAAGAAGGCAAAGAAGAAGAACAAGAAAAACAAGACCCCGACAAAAGACCCTCTGACAGAGGAGGTAATTGCCGAGGAATACAAAGAAGACTCGGATGGAGCACTTATCCCAGACGAGCTGAAAAAATAAGCATCGGTGGATGGACACGTGATCACTGAAGGTGCGCGTAAACTCATCGATGCCGCATTAACCACACCTATCCCTACAGCTGCAGAACTTACTGCAGATGAGCTGGATGAAAGGGCGCAAGCCCTAGAAGCGCGTCGTCAACAACTCCTCGATGAAGCCAAAAACATCGAGGTGGAGAAGAAACGCATGTCGAATAAGGAGTACATGTCTCGTCTGCATCAGAAGACACGGAAGCGTCACATAGATGACAACCAATTCCCATGTTTCCGTGCCGTCCTTTTTGGAGCTGAGATGGGGAATCCACAGAAAGATAACAACAGAGATTGGGTATACCCAACACCAGTACAAAATACCGTGGCAGCCCGAGAAATTCTATCGGCTAATCCAGGACCAGAGGAGATCCATTTGGGTATCAAGCTACTCAACAAGGGACTGGAGCAGCAAAAGGTCGCCCTGTCTGGAAGTCAAAAACTGGTCTCAGATGCTGACCAATGTCGCACAGATCCGGCATGGGCTAGCGTAAGATCCCATTACGTCCGGGCGCAGTATCATGACCCTGAACGCAGGGAAGACAACTATTCAAGAACCGGATCTTCCGAATAGCATCACAAAACTTCGCGTAACTGGAGCAACGTCGCCCTAGCAGCCGAGAAAGACGCCATCGCTACCTTGAATCCAACGAACCCTCCCCGGCGAGAATCTAAAGATCAAAGGGGAGAAGATAAAGAGAAACGTCGGGAGGTGGACCGTCAGAGAATGCCACCTCCTAGACATGAGAACCGTCCGGCTGAGCCTCACCATGGTGGGAATGATGGACGAAGAAACGACGGAAACCATGCCGGTACAAGCCGACAGGGGGCTCGTCGTAGTCAAGCTGCTCCACCCTCTCCACCATACAGTCATCACAATGGCTCCCATGGAGGCCAAGGAGGATGACATGGCAGAGGAGGTGGTGGCAGAAGCCAAAGTCCGGCTCCATGGCACCGCAGCCACAGCCGACATTCGGGACGATCTCTATCCCCGAACGACGCAAGGCACAGGATCAACTCCAACATAGAGGCTCGGCGCTATGAAAATGATGCCGTGTACGTGGGCCCAAAGTGCTTCGGTCCACGTATCAGAGATACAAAATTCCCGAAAGGATTTGCTATCTCAAGACATATCCAATCCTACGACGGCATTTCTCGGCCAGACACCTGGTTACAGGATTTCTTCCAAGCTTGCTGCATCGCCAAAGGCGGAAACAGCCTAGTCGCAACCCGATATCTCCCACTTATGTTGCGGAAGACGGCACGATCATGGCTCAATGAACTTCCGGCAAACACCATCCATAACTGGTATGATTTACAAAGCGCGTTCTTTCAGAATTTCGAAGGCACATATCGGAGGCCCAGTACGGTTGGAGACCTACAGCGTTGCACCAAGAAAACCGGAGAAACTCGCCGGGATTACCTCGGACGATGGATCGACACCAAGAACTCCTACGAATGAGTAAATAATCAAACTGCAATTGAAGCTTTGATCGCAGGTCTCCCTATTGGTTTACTACGCCATCGCTTGAAGTGTGACAAGGTTACCAATTTGGGAGAGATGATAGAAACAGCGAGCAAGTATGCAGATGCTGACTATGATGCAGAAGGACTACTCAATGCCCTAGCTGTGCCTCAGTCGGCAAAACAACCAAAGCAACAAGCTCAGAAGCGCAAAAACACCTCGGAAGAAAAACCCAACGCGGAAACAGCGGTAGTCACTACTGTTTCCGGGTCTGGAGGACGAGGAGGACGTGGCGGAGGCCGTGGGACATCAAGGGTCCAAGGTAGAGGAGAACAACAACCAGGCAGAACCTACTCTTGGGCTGACATTGCCAATAACCCATGTGTGCATCACCTAGACGCCAATGGGGGCTCGTCCCACACCAACGCTGAATGTCATTTCAATGACGACATCAAAAGATATGACACCGCGGGCTACAAAGCTAAGCGGAAGAAGGGAAAGAAAAATCCCGAAAAAGACAAGGAGACAAAGGAAGATTCCAACATGGAGGAAGCTGATGCTTCAAATCCCAAGTCGGAAGGGAAGAAGACTTTTCCCACCAAGAAGGACACTTATGTCACCTTCCTCGGATCTCAACCAGCAAAGGTCAAGAAAGTAGTTCTACACGAGCTCAATGCAACAGTTCTGGCTGTCCCCCAGTATTTGGACTGGTCGGAAGTGGCAATCACGTTTGACCGCGATGATCATCCGCCTAAGTTACACAGGCGAGGAAAATACGCCTTAATCGTCAACCCACTTATTGACGGTTATGGTTTCTCCAAGACCCTCATGGACGGTGGTAGCAGCATCAATATTCTCTATGTCGACGCTACGCCGGATGAAGATCTCGGAGACCCAGCTAAACCATAGCTCTGTGATTTTTCACGGAGTTGTCCCAGGAAGACAAGCTAATTCCCTGGGAGAGATCACTTCGGATGTTACCTTTGGAACTCCAAAGAATTATCGGGCGGAGGCACTTTCCTTCGAAGTGGTCCCGTTCAAGAGCGCATACCACGCTATATTCGGACGTCCGGCTTACTGGGCTTTTATGGCTCGTCCGTGTTACATTTAAAATATGATGAAAATTCCAGGTCCCAACGGTGTGATCACCATCAGGGGAGACCCGAAGAAAGCGCGAGAGTGCGAGGATGGAAATGGCGCCTTTGCTGAAGCCGTGCTGCACGCCCAGGAGTACCAGGAGATCAAGAAGAGCATAGATCCGTCCGAGATGCCCGCAATGAAGAAGGAGGTTACCAAGACAAATCCGGAGTTCAAGGCATCAAAAGAGACGAAGAAAGCGCCGTTGAAGGATGATGACCCCTCCAAGGTGACCTAGATAGGCGTAGGCCTAGATAGCACATAGGAAAGCGCACTCGTCAAGTTCCTCCAAGCAAATCAAGATATCTTTGCATGGCAGCCATCTGACATGACCAGAGTACCTAGGGAACTTGCCGAGCCCTCTCTAAATGTAAACCCGAACGCTAAACCCGTCAAACAGTCTTTACGACAGTTTGGCGACGAAAAGCGTAAGGCAATAGCTAAGGAACTAGCACGACTCGAGTTAGCCGGATTCATAGAAGAGGTCATCCACACTGAGTGGTCGGCCAATCCTGTAATGGTCCCTAAAAAGGACACCACTAATTTAAGGATGTGTGTTGATTATACCGCCTTGAACAAGGCTTGTCCAAAAGATCCGTTTGCTCTGCCTAGAATTGACCAAGTTATCGATTCTACGGCAGGCTCGGAACTCCTCTGTTTTCTCGACGCATATTCCGGTTACCACCAAATCCGGATGAAGGAATCTGACAAAGTCAAAACTTCATTTATAACCCCCTTCGGAACCTTCTGTTTTGTTATGATGCCCTTTGGGCTGAAGAACGCAGGAGCTACGTACCAGCGCACGATGCAGTGTTGCCTCCACGACCAACTCGGACGCAATGTACATGCATACGTGGATGATATCACGGTGATGTCCAAAAAGAAGGAAACACTCATTTCTGACTTGGAGGAAACGTTCGCCAATCTACGAAAATACAACATCATGCTTAACCCAAAGAAATGCTTCTTTGGAATACTAGCCGGAAAATTGTTAGGTTTCATCGTGTCTCAAAGAGGCATAGAGGTGAACCGCGACAAAATCAAGGCTATACTCAATATTTCCAGGCCAACTCGCCTGAAGGACGTACAAAGATTAACTGGTTGCATTGTTGTGGTCAGTCGATTTGTAAGCCGGCTTGGTGAAAGAGCCGCACCATTATACAAACTCCTGAAGAAGACCAAAGATTTTGTCTGGACTGACGAAGCTGAAGCTGCACTACAAGACCTAAAGAAAGTACTCTCATCTGCTCCTATCCTTGTAGCGCCGGAACCTCAGGAACCGATGTTGCTTTATATTGCTGCGATAAATAAGGTCGTTAGTATCGTCATGGTGGTGGAGAGACTAGAGGAAAATCAGGAACACTTGGTGCAGCGTCCGACGTACTTCGTCAGCGAGGTCTTGACATAATCAAAACAGCGATATCCGAACTATCAAAAGTTGGCTTACGGTGTTTTCCTAACATCTCGTAAGTTACAGCACTATTTTCAGGAGCACCCAATTACCATGGTGAGCAAAGCTATCATGAGAGACATAATCAACAACAACGACGCCACAAGACGTGTCGCCAAATGGGGCATAGAGCTCTCAACTTTCAATATTGAGTATAAACCTTGGACAACAATTAAATCCTAGATCCTTGCTGACTTTGTCACTGATTGGACAGAGACGAAGGAGAACATGGTCCTCCCTGAGTCGGAATACAAGACCCTCTTTTTCGATGGGTCTAAGGCTCGAGGGGCCTCGGGGGCTGGCGTGGTGCTCAAATCACCCCAAGGAGATAAACTATTATACATGTTGCAGATCCACTTCATAGCGACAAACAATATTGCCGAGTATGAAGCACTGCTGCATGGAATCCGGATTGCCAAGGATATTGACATCTGATGTTTGATGTGTTACAGAGATTCGGATCTTGTTGCTCAGCAGGTCGGATATTTGTAATGCAAATAAGCACATGGCAGCATATAAAGCTGTCGTGGATGATCTATCTAAATCGTTCGAAGGGTTTGAAGTTCAACACATTCCTCGAGCAGAAAATGAGGAAGCAGATGCACTATCTCGAATAGGCTCTGCGCGGAAAGAGGTCCTGGATGGCGCATTTTTAGAGCACCTCAAGGTTCCCTCGATAAAGGGAGTAGATGAGGAATATCCGACTAAATACGACTCACCTTTAATAGCAGTTCTGGTTGTAATTCCCAGCTGGACTCAACCCTACCTCGATTATTTGGTAGATGGCAAATTACCCGAAGACGAGGTGCTGAGCCGGCACATTATCCGACGAGCAAAAGCCTATACTATTGTTAAGGGTGAGCTCCATAAATAGAGTGTTTCTGGGGTTTTTCAGCGCTGTGTATCTCCGGAAGAAGGAGTGGAAATCTTAAGGGAAATCCATGAAGGCGAGTGTGGTCACCACGCTACAGCCAAATCTTTAGTGGCAAAAGCTTTTCAACATGGATTTTTCTGGCTTACAGCTCAGGCAGATGCCAAACGATTAGTCAAGACATGCAAAGGCTGCCAAAAGTACGCTAAGCAAGCTCATGTTCCGGCTGATCAGCTGCGAACAATACCTATAACATGGCCTTTTGTGGTCTGGGGGCTTGATATGGTAGGACCCTTTAAATGAGCTCCAAGTGGATTTACCCACCTCTTAGATAAATTCACCAAGTGGATCGAGGCTAAACCTGTCACTAGTTGTGATGGAGCAACAACCAAAAGATTTGTCGAGGATGTTATAATCTGGTATGGTTATCCGCATAGCATTATCATGGACAACAGGAGTAACTTTTCTATAGGAGAACTGGCTGAATTCTGTGATGAGCAAAATATCCGGCTTGACATTGCGTCAGTCGCACATCCACAGGCTAACGGACAAGTCGAAAGAGCAAATAGTTTAATTCTACAAGGCCTGAAACCAAGACTCGAAGCACCACTACGACGTGCTGCTGGGCTTGGGAAGAGGAACTACCCTCTGTAATTTGGAGTTTACAAACAACTTTGAACAGGTCAACAGGATACACACCTTTCTTCTTGGTCTATGGCGTAGAAGCAGTTCTTCCTAGTGATTTAATTCATACTTCTCCTAGAGTGGCCGCGTATATCGAAGAGGATGCCGAGATTTCTCGACAAAATGATCTCGACTTAGTCGAAGAAGTTCGCGTTGTTGCTGAAATGAGATCTACAGCCTATCAGCAGAAGTTACGCAAGTATCATATCCAGAGAGTCCAAAATAGATCTTTCAATAAAGGTGATTTGGTTCTCTGTCTTGTGCAACAAAGAAAGCACAAAATTTCCCCAGTATGGGAAGGGCCCTTTTTAGTTAGTCGAGTATTGCATAATGGATCATACTACTTAACTGACATGAGGCCAGTCAAAGAAAGACCTGCTACTAAGAAGAGAAAGAGAGCTGGAGGCAGTACAAATCCGGATGAGTTAGACAGACCATGGAATATTGCTCAGCTACGTCCCTTTTATTCTTAGTTCTTTGTAATCATACATATGTACATGTTCTGTGAGAAATAAAAGTTTTGGTTGCCTCAAGTTTTTTCTAAGAAGTTCTTAGACCATATTATTTCCGAATGATCATGTCATAGTCGAAAATCCTAGAATGCTTGAAAGTACTTTATGCTCGTGTTCGTTCTGGTCTAGATTTCCGATTCTAAAAACTGCTACGTTCGGGTAAAACTCTAAAAATTTCTAGTCTTTACTTTGGTTATTTATCTGATTGCCGGATGCGGGCATTTTCCGAGTAGTGAATTGTTGTTACTGGAAGCCGGCTTTGTTTCCGAGTTTAAACTGGTTTAGAAATTGAGCTCCGTTGCTCGGCAAAGTTTCCGGCTGAAGGTTTAGCCGGCTCACGAAAGGGACGAGGCAGAAAGCCAGATAAACGATAAGTCGAGACGAAAAATATAAGTGCTTGTGTAAACATTTCAGGCACGCAAAAATTTCAAAAGTCAAAAGTGTTGAATAGATCAAAAGCTTAGAACTTGCAAAAGATAAATAGTACTTATATTTATAATCACATCAGTTTTTCCGGAATAATACATGAATTTCTGGTCTATGATGCAGGACGAGATGAAGGATCTACTGGCTCGCTGGTCACTCCGCCTTGATATCGTTCCGCGATATCCACATCCGAGTTGGTGCGTTCATCGTCGGAAACTTCTTCGACTTCTTCTACAGGAGGAGGCAGAGTATCCACGCGGGTGAAGAAGGGGATCTCGTAGCTGGTCAGATTAGCTACGTGGCACCCGTATCCGACGCAGGAGTGCATGATGGCTTGAAGGTCCTGCTCCTGGCCGTCTTCGTCTACCTTGCAGTACCCTTTAGTCACTTGCCATATTTCCATGTTTCCATGGTGGCTCATGACCATGGAGAGAGCATTCTGCGCAGCAGTCCGCACGTAGGACATGTTCCAGTCCCAAATAAGCTGCGGCATCTCCTTGGCCCTGTCCCGCACCTCAAAATCCGACATGCTTGGCATGTCCGGAATCCTGAGAGACTCGCCAATGTCCTCAAGGGACTGGCGGTAGTCATGAAGAAGATCACCGACTTGGGTAAGCCGGTGGGTGCGGGGCTCGGACGAGGAAGAGTCCGTCAACTTCAGAGGACTTATACATCAAAATAAAGTTAAGAAAAAACCGACATTGATAAAAGTCGAAGAAAACATAAAGTCAGAGAGGTGGAACATACCAAAAATGATGTCGTCAATCTTGGTCTTCTCCTCCCGGAGACTCTGGAGTTCAGCCCGGAGCGCCTGGGATATGTCCTTGTCTCTGCCAAGCTCATTCTTGAGGTCCGAGATTACTTTAGCTTGAGTGGCAATCTTGCGATCGCGCTCTTCAGTGGCCATGGAGGAGGATTCCAGGACTTGAGCTATGCTCCTTTCATGATCCGCCTTGAGCTTATCCAGCTCTTGGCGAAGTCCCTTGTTTTCCACCACCAGGGTTTTGAGGTTCTCAGCCTCTTCAATCATAGCGATGTATTGTTTCACCAACGCTGTAAGACAAAAAGAACAACAGTTCAGAAAAATTCGACATAGAAAAAGCAAAAGACAAGGTTTGAATCTCAAAATGTTTACCTTCGGCTTCATCCTTGGGTACCTTGAGCTCAGCATTTTTAAGCCGGAGAGCTTTGATTTCTCTCCGTTTATCACAGACATTGGTCAATAATTCCTGGTTATAGGAACATACTTTCTGTAAGTCGGAATACCCAAAGTTAGAAAGCTACTTAAGACTCGGGCTAATATTTTGTGCTAAATATCAGCACGAGCCTTGGGGGCTACACTAGTTCGTTCTTTGGCATCCTAATGAAAGCATAAACTTGGATTGTATATCCTACTTCATGCTTGGGAGCTAGAGGATATGATATAACATAATGTAAAAACAAGAGTTGGAATTCCGACTTACATATTGCTCGCGGGTGAGTTTGTATAATCCCGCATTCACTTCAGCTGCCACCTTCTCGGCGAGAGTAAGAGGGATCACCGGGGCTGTTGGAAGCTCGCCAGTCCTGATCCTCTCGTCGCAAAGGCGGACTTGAGCGAGAAGGTTAGAGAACTTGACGTCCTCTGCTTCTTGCGCCTCCTCTTCGGGGGATAGATGGCTTTTGTCCAGGACTTGCCTGGCTAGCCGCTGGATCTCCTCTGCAGATTTCTGGGTCAGGCCAAACTTGGCAAGACCCAGATTGTTGAGGAGGTTTTCGGCGAAGACTTCAGCCGAGGGATCATTACCCGAAGAGGATTCACCCTTATCTTGACCTGACGCACCCACAGTGGCGTCAGTTTGCGACCCAAGGATCGCAGGCTCCGTTTGAGGAGCCGGATCTTCTGCAGCATCCGATGAGATAACCGGAATTGCAGAAGGTTGAGGGGCCGGAGTCGGAGGAGCTACGGCATGCGAAGCTATGGTAATCTTCGTCTGGCGTAAGGGCTTCGAAGAAATCCCTTTCCCCTTGCCCTTGATGATTGATTTTTCTCTGAGAAGGTAACAAAGTCGGAAACATTACATCTCGGAAAGAAGTTTAAGTAAAGCACAGATACAGAAAAGTTGTGACGGAAAGGATACCTCTTCACGACAGGCACCTCCTTTGTGCCAACCGCTACTGTCGGAGCTTTGCGCTTCTTGAGCGCAAGATCCGGCAGTGGAACTACTTCCAACTCCTGAGAGAACTCCGGAGGGTATCCTTCGAGCGGAGCAAGTTCCGACTCGGGGATGTCAGCAAGCTGAAAACAAGAAAACATATCAGTATTGCAATGTAACTCGAAGATAGAAAACACACAAAAGATGTGATGATGAAAGCTTATCGGCACCACGGGGTTTTCTGCCGTGTGCATATCCAGAGAAACCTCTGGAATCCGCCTTTCGATCTGCTCCTTGATCAGCCACTTGATTTGTCTTATGTAGCCTTGAGTGGTGTAGGCCTTGGGGCTGATGCGGAGGGAGTCGGTTAGAGAAGACGTGACGGAGTGCATCAGTCTATCCCCGTGGTACTGAAGTGGCTGGATCCGGGGTGAGACCCAGCACTGGACCAAGTCGGATACCTTCAGACCATTGTGCTTGATCCGATATTCGATCCGCCTCTTAGCGAGGATCAGATCATCTGTGAGAGCCAGAGCAGCCTCGTCCCAGGAAGGCTGGGCCGTGGCGGCCCCGTCAACAAACTCCGGCAAAGCAGTATCTTTGCCGGGAGCCGGAATATCCCTATGGTAGAAAAAAGTGGCTGGCCATTGTTTGACCGAGTCACTGGCAGAAATTTTGGGATATGCCCGGTCTCGTCTAAGAGAAAAAACTAATGGTGCCAGTGATGTAAGGAACACCGGAAGTGATGGAATTCCTCCGGATATGAAAGTAAAATCGAAAGAGAAGCAAACTCGGCCTAATGCCGAGAAAGTCCTCGCAAAGCGCAGCATATGCGCTCATTTCTAGAAGAGAATTGGGAGGAAGATTGTGGAGTTGAACTCCATAGTGATCTATCACCTCAGAGAAGAACTCCGAGGGAGGAAAAGACAGACCTCGGTCCAGATGAGTGCCGAAGTGGACTCGCTCGCCCTCGTGTGGGTTGGGGACGGTTTCGCCAGAGCCGCTCCGCCAGTCACCGGCGACGAGCAAGCCCTCCTTCTCCATGTTCTTGAGGCCTGCTTCGTCGAGGGTGCAGGGGATCCAGATTCCCCTATAGCTTTCCTTCTCCGCTGTAGCTTCCGCCTTCGCCGCTGCCGCCACTGCCGCCAAGCCAGAGGAAGAAGATGATGAAGCCATTTTTCTCTGGTGAGAAAGTGACCTTAAAGGGGCAGCGCTAGGAGTTTCTGTGGGGGAAGGACGAGGAGGCTCTGTGCGCGTAGGAGGATTGGGAAGGAAGGAAACGGCAAAGGACTGGTGGAAAGGAGAAGACGAAATCTGAACCCCTTATATCCACCTACCTGCGCCAAGATTCGTGCAACCGCTACAGTGCAACCGCCACGCGTCGTGGAAAGAACTAGGAAGGACCCGCGCGATGATTGCGTCGCCTCGATCTCCACGCACGCATTGAAACGGCGCCTCGGTTCCGCGGACCGCGGACCCACCAACGATCATGCTGACAGAACGCCTGTCAGATGACGTGACTTGACCATGCTTGTGTCAGGTGGCGTTAGAGACCAAGTTCCGGCTTAGTTTAAAAACGAGCTGGAAAATCCGAGTAACCAACTGAAAGGTCCGACTTATTTTTTAAGACCCGGATCGTAACTTTTGTTGTGAAGTTTCAGGAACCCTTCAAGATTCTGCAAGCCGAAGATCAAGCTAGACAATGATAAATCCGACTCTGGATCTTGGAGGCTTCCGGGGGCTGCTGTTGGGGATATACTTTACGGGTATCCTTCAATTGTCATCTGCTTCGCTATTTTGGACTCAGACCTCTCACAACAAAAAAAAGAAAATCAAAATCAAACGAATCCGAATATTCCATTCTTGTTGACAGCCTCCTCAACCCAAGCTTCCATCTCCTGCTCCAGACATCGGCGCTTGCCCGCGCCAGTCCATGAAAGGTGGATGAAGGTGAGTTTGACTACGAACTCGAGGATGCTGGGAACGATCTCTTTTCGGGGAATCACTCCCGTCGAGAGGCCCTCTTGCTCCCTTTTTATGAATCTGGGAGAGAGGCAAAAGATAAGTCCAGAGAGACCTCGACTCTTTTAGGGAAAGGAGGGAGATCGAATGCGAGATGGAGTCCCTGCCGAATGGAATGGACATCCTTGGGGACACAAGAAACCCAGCTCAAAGTGAATGGAGAGAGAACCCCTGCGCCTTGGAAGGATCTAAAGCTGTTCGGACACTCATAGACAAGTGAACTCCAGGATCCCTCGAAAAGTGAAGTGAACTAACTCATATGCGGAAAAGAGTCTTTCATGTCAAGGTGAACATAGACAGACAAGGTTAGTTTGTTTTCCTGAATTCTCAGAGAGAAGACTCGTTGCTGGAACCGAGAGCATTGGCGATTGCTTTCTTTCTGACCTTCCACCGAGAAATTCCATACCTTCCACCGACTTCTTTTGTGTGTGGCCAGAACGTGATGCTTTCCAATGCCGAGTACACAGTTCCTCACTGACCAGGGTGGCCCACTTCGGGTTAGAGCTTTGCTTCACGGGCGGCCCAGTCAGGGAGAAAGATGGAGTCCAATCCGGCTACGGGAAGGCCCAGAAGACTTACCGACTTAGGCCCATAATGTTACTTGTAGTTCAAGATGTACTCTATAACCGACTCTTAGTCGTAGCCGGATAGATCTCTCCTGTAAACCCTAGGCCGCATATCTATATAAGCCGTCCTAGGGAGATCCTTTAGGGCACCCAATACTTTAGACCCTCAACTCGCACAGGCGAAACCCTTGTAACCCATATTCCGGCTCTGCCATATTACTGGATTGCTAGCAGGAGTAGGATCCGTCCAAAGCCGGCGGATTCGAACCTGGGTAAACTTGTGTGCTCACCATCCCGGAACACCGTATGTCTCACACCCCTCTCTTCCGCACGCCTTGAGGACCCCCTCATGGCGTACTTGTCATCAATCCGACGATAATTATGAAAAGAGGAAAGAGAGAAAAAAGCACCATATTCCCATGGTAAATAAGAAGTTTGCTAAGATGCTCGTTGTCTGCTTGCCTTGTCATTTTGATATGGGGATTCTTCCGTATCATCGGGCAAGGGGTACCCCGTTGGCGGTTCTCTATGCTACACATGTACTTACAATGACAAGAACTTACGGGTGACTAAACTTGAGTAGCATGAGGAGCGACCCTCATATACAAGGGACATGAGATTTCTAACTTATACTTCGTCAAGCATGTACACCATCGTTTGTTCACTTTAACCTTAATCACTTCAAGATGCTTATGATAGGGGCAATGAGAGTTGAAAGCTATAAGTACCATAATTTTTGGAAGCTCTTTATGAGACTTGAATCCCTACTTACTTCTATGAAGGCCTTTCTTCCACCATTATATGGAGTCTGCACCTTCTATCTTTATGCACCTACTTTGAGAGCATAGTGGCCATTCTTAGTTCCATGTGCATTGTCCCAAGACTAGTTGATTGATGCATAACTTGTTATTGCTTGTTTTAAACTATTGTATCTAGTCACTCTTATGAACTTTAAAGGTGTCCTATGCATTTATATTTGCTACTTTATTGAGGGACAAGATGAATACTTTTATGCTATGTTTTCTTTATGTGAAACAAACAAACGTCTTGCAAAGCATTGTTATTCATGAATCTTTTGTTTGTGCCTTTTCATGTTGCATCATAGTTTCTTTGCTTATTGCTAGAACCTTGTCTTTCATGTTATGATTGAAGTACTATGATCCCAGCTTTGAATGTTTTATAAATACTTTGATCAAGTCTTTGATGGTGCATGTCACCTAAAAAATTATTCTTTCTTTTTATCACTTACCTACTCCTGCTCGTCCTCGAGTAGGTAAGTGATAAAAAGAAAGAATAATTTTTGAGGTGACATGCACCATCATAAACTTGATCAAAGTATTTGTAAAACATTCAAAGCTGGGATCATAGTACTTCAATCATAACATGAAAGACAAAGTTCTAGCAATAAGACAAAGAAACTATGATGCAACATGAAAAGGCATAAACAAAAGGTTCATGAATAACAATGCTTTGCAAGACATTTGTTTGTTTCACAAAAAGAAAACATAGCATAGTAGTATTCAGCTTGTCCCTCATAGAGTAGCAAATATAAATGCATAGGAAACCTTCAAAGTTCATAAGAGTGACAAGATAAAAATAGTTTAAAACAAGCAATATCAAGGTATGCATCAATCAACTAGTCTTGGGACAATGCACATAGAACTAAGAATGGCCACTATGCTCTCAAAGTAGGTGCATAAAGATAGAAGGTGAAGACTCGATATAATGGTGGAAGAAAGGCCTTCATAGAAGGAAGTAGGGATTCAAGTCTCATAGAGAGCTTCCAAAAATTATGGTACTTATAGCTTTCAGCTCTCATTGCCCCTATCATAAGCATCTTGAAGTGATTAAGGTTAAAGTGAACAAACTATGGTGTACATGCTTGACGAAGTATAAGTTGGAAATCTCATGTCCCTTGAATATGAGGGCCGCTCCTCATGCTACTCAAGTTTAGTCACCGGTAAGTTCTTGTCATTTTAAGTACATGTGTATCATAGAGAACCGCCAATGGGGTACCCCTTGCCCGATGATACGGAAGAATCCCCATATCAAAATGACAAGGCAAGCAGACAACGAGCATCTCAGCAATCTTTTTATTTACCATGGGAATATGGTGCTTTTTTCTCTCTTTGCTCTTTTCATAATCTCTTTTTTTATTCTTTTTTCTCTTTTTTCTCAATATAGGACTCTTTTTTTATAAGACGAATGCTTCATAGACAACTCATTATGGTTACGCTGCAGGTTTCCACCATGTCAGCATGGATTAGACCAGCGGCCCAGGCGTTTCTCTAACACATATACATAACTCCATGGACTTACAAGCTCCCCTTTCATTTCACAACAATGACATCCATAGACAAAAGAGCATGATATCAACTAGGTACAAAGTACCAGTGCAATGTTGAAAGCGTTCCCCATGACAGCATGGTTCTGCTAATCCCTAACAAATAAGTGCAAGCATATACAACATAGACGACACAATGGTTCAAGTTTATTAAGGGCAAGAAAAGTAAAGTGTGCCATCAAGTTCGTGAGAGCTTTAATCACTAGTTTTCTCATAACAAGTTTAATTTGGAAGGTAAACAAAAGCATGAATATACTTGGAATAGCATAAGCTACTAGGTAGGTATGGTGGACTCTTTGGAATAACTTGGTTTAGGGAGATGGATGCATGAGTGGAACTCATACTTGGTTGTGGAGGCTAGCAAAAAACTGGGAGCGACAAACTAAGAGAGCAATAATGGCCATAGTCATGTAGAGCGAGAAAACATCATTTATCAAAGCATAAAGTGATACTACAAGTGAAAAACTAAAGGATCATAAAGGCTATGGTGACTTGAGATAGTCATAACATGGTGTGAGCATGCGCCAAGTCAACCCAAATAAAGCATCAAAGGAGAATACCACTATACTATGACTTAATATGCTAAAACAACGCATGATTCATCCAAGGCACATTAAGAAATCTCAATTGTTTATAACAAGTCATGCTACATCAAAGAATACTAAGCATAAATCCAAAACAATATCAAGCATGGCATGACAAAGCATAGGCCATAGTCAAAAACGAGCTCTTTTTACCACATACACTTGAACATTCCTACTCTTTTCCAAACCAAACAAAACTATTTGCAAACCAATGTATGAAAGAGGGGGTCCAACCAATTTATTCAGAAAACTAAGAAAACCAAGAAAACGAAAAATGAAAACAAAAACGAAAAAGGAGACGCTCCAAGAACAACACAACTGTGCATGAAACAATAAAAAGGAAGCGTTTGGAAGAAACCTGGGCTTTTTATTGATGAAGAAGGGGATGCCTTGGGCATCCCCAAGCTTTGACGCTTGTACTTCTTGGATATTTCTTGGGGTGACACGCGTGGCATCCCCAAGCTTGAGCTTTAGTCCATCCTTCATCTCATTACTCATTCCTTCCTTACACCTGGAATATTTCCTTCATATAAAACTTCACACAATCTTTATTAGCAACATTAGTGCACTCAAGATAAAAGGTCTTAAGGTTCAGTTCTAACACCAAATAAACTTCCATTAGAACACTAGCTACTGTAGCACTTCCCTCAAAAAGCTCAATTCCCCAAAAGAACTCAAGAAGGAACCAACAAGAAGCAAATGCAGAAAATGGCAGAAATCTGTCAAAACAGACCAGCAGGTAAAGACGAATTTTTTCGAAGACCTTCTGTTGCTCAAATCAAAAAGTGTTGAACTAACGAAAGTTAGATAACAACCTGGGGCAGAATCACAAACATTCACGCCTCAAAAAGACGTTCAGAGATTTTACACGATTTTTTACGGTGAAACACATAAATCTGTTTCGAGACAGCAACTTTCCCAAGCATTACTTTTCTCTCATTAGAGGTTACTCTTGGCACAAAAAGCAAATAAAAAGGATAAGAAGTGGTTATTACTGAAGAAATAACTTCCAAGACTCAACTAAAACTTTTGGGTTATCTCCCAATAAGTACTTTTCTTTAACGCCTTTAAGTTAGGCATGATAGTTTGAGAAGATGCTCACATAAGAAATATGAATTGAAGTAAAAGAGAGCATCAAGAAGCAAATTAAAAACACATTTAAGTCTAACCCACTTTCTATGCAAAATAATCTTGTAAAGAAACAAGTCATGAAAGCACAAAGCAACAAGTATAGGAAAGAAAAACATGTGCAACTTCAAGACTTTCAACATAAAGAGGGGAAACTTAATATTATCGAGATGCATAAAACCAAGTTTCCCTCTCTCATAATAACTTTCAGTAGCATCATGAATAAAATTAACTATATAACTATCACATAAAACATTCTTATCATGAGCCACATGCATACAAGAATTAATACTCTCCACATAAACATAGTCATTCTTATTAATTGCAGTGGGAGCAAATTCAACAACATAGCTATCATTATTATTCTCATAACCATAATCATCAATTATAGGAGGCATATTGTAATCATAATTAATTTTCTCCTCAATAGTAGGTGGACTGAAAATATCATATTCATCATTGTAATCATCATATATTGGAGGCATAGTATCATCAAAGTAAATGTTCTCCTCCATGCTTGGGGGACTAAAAAGATCATTTTCATAAAAACTAGCTTCCCCAAGCTTAGACTTTTCCATAGCATTAGCAATAATGGTGTCCAAAGAATTCATACTAACAACATTGCTATTAGAATGCAAATAAAGTTCCATAGGTTTTTTAATTTTCTCTTCAAACACTTCATGTCCTAACTCAAGATAAATACTATAAAGCTCTCTAATTTTGTTGTTGTTTTCCATTAAGCCTAACTAGTGAAAACAAGAAACAAAAAGACAAAATTGCAGAATCTAAAGGAAATAAGTTCGAGCACTCACACCGGAGGATGTGAATACCTTTTACCTTACCTCCCCGGCAACGGCGCCAGAAAATAGGCGTTTGCCGTGGGAGGTTCTTCTTCTTTAATCCTCCGGTGTGAATACCTTTTACCTTACCTCCCCGACAACGGTGCCAGAAAATAGCTTTTCTGGTACGGTGTTGACGTGGGAGTTTCTTCTTCTTCGTTCCCCGGCAACGGCGCCAGAAAATTGCTTGATGTCTACACACTTCTATTCTTGTAGACAGTTGTTGGGCCTCCAAGTGCAGAGGTTTGTAGAACAGCAGCAAGTTTCCCTTAAGTGGATCACCTAAGGTTTATCGAACTCAGGGAGGAAGTGGTCAAAGGTATCCCCTCTCAAGCAACCCTGCAATCAAGATACAAGAAGTCTCTTGTGTCCCCAACACACCCAATACACTTGTCAGGTGTATAGGTGCACTAGTTCGGCGAAGAGATAGTGAAATACAAGTGGTATGGATAAAAGACAACGGTGCTAGAAAATACTTTGATGGCATGGAAGAGACTAAAGGCAAACTGAAATAAAGATGGAAACAAGCAAGCATGTAACAGATCTAGTAGCAAATGGTGTTTTAGCGCTTATAAACAAGGCCTAGGGATCATACTTTCACTAGTGAACACTCTCATATAAATATATTCTTCTTTATGATACTACGCTAAACTACTCTCCGGTTGGACACTCTAATCCATGGTAGGGCTATAACAGCACACCTCAAAGTAAGTCTTTCCCATCTAGAAAACCCCACACAGTCACCTTCAGCTCTAGATGGTTCCAACAAACACCACAATTTCATAGAAAGATCCAACTCCAATTATAACTCATAACAAGTATTTGTAATCTCTAGCCTAAGTGCCACCATGGTATGCACGCTGTCACTTTCACACACATGGGGAGAGCAGAGATCTATTAAAGCACTTGAGTAGCAAGGTAGATCTACTTGATTACAAAGCTCATGATCTCAATAAGATCATGCATAGAGAGAGATGAACACATAGCTACCGGTAGAACCCTTAGCCTCGAGAGAGAACTACTCCCTCCTCATCATGGGAATCAGCAATGGTGATGGAGATGGCGGTGGATATCGATGGAGATGGCTCTGGGGGCACTTCCCTGTCATGGCAGGGTGCCGGAACAGAGACTTTCTGTCCCCTGAATCTCCCCTTCGGTGGTGGCAGCGCTGCGGAACTTTTTGTGGATTTCTGATTGATTATTTAGGGTTTACGCATCAGGAGGCTTCTTATAGGCGAAGAGGCAAGGTCGGTGGGAGGCCAGGGGGCCCACACCATGCCCTGGCGCGGCCAAGGGGGACCCGCGCCTAGGGGTGGTGTGGCCACCCTATGGCCCCTCTCCGACTCTCCTTCTGGCTCCGTGAGTCTTCCGGAAAAATAGGCACTTTTGCTTTTGTCCCGTCCAATGCTGAGAATATTCAGTTTCTGACTTTCCTGGAACCAAAAACAGCAGAAAACAGGCAACTGGCACTATGGCTCTTGTTAATAGGTTAGTCCAAGAAATCATATGAAAAGTACTCCAAAGTGTGGACAAAACATAAGAAAGTAGATAAAACCAAGCATGGAACATCAAAAATTATAGATACATTTGCAATGTATCAAAACCCTAAGTACTCGATCAAAAATCCACGAAAGAGTCTGTAGCCGCCGTCATCTCCATCCCTAGATCGGGAGGGATCTGAAGCTCTTCCCGGCACCCTGCTGGAGAGGGGAATTCACCCTGGAGGCCTTCTTCATCACCATGCAAGCCTCCGGTGTGATGCGTGAGTAGTTTATCCTTGGACTACGGATCCATGTAGTAGCTAGATGGCTGGTTCTCCTCCTTTGTGCTTTCATGTCTAGATCTTGTGAGCTCCGTTCATGATCAAGATCATTTATTTGTAATTCTGCATGTTGTGTTTGCGGGGATCCGATGGATATTGAGATGCTATTTCAGATTGATTATTGATTCTATCATGTCTTTGTTATTTGTGATATTGCATGCTTTCCGTTGTTAGTAGCTATCTTGGCCAAGTAGATGCTAGCAACTCCAAGAGTTAGTATTTATGCTCGATAATGTGTCCATGCCTCTGGTAATCTGGGGAAGTGACAGAAATCTCTAAGGTACTAGATGTGATGTTGCTACTAGGGAGAAAACAACAATCCTTTGTTCATAGAACAATGGATTGTTTACTTTACACGCAGTTCGTAAAGCAATAATCTATTGCTTGCAACTTAATACTGGAGGGGGTTTAGATATAACCTGAAGGTGGATTATTAGTCATAGATGTAGTTGGATGGCGGTCTATGTATAATGTTGTAATGCCCAATCAAGTCTCAAAGGAGTTAAGATGATTAGTATATGTATGTATTTCTTTATCGGTGTTTATCAATTGCCCCGCTGTAATTTGTTTACCCAGCATGTTATCTATCTAAGGAGAGCCACCTCTAGTGAACTATGGATCCCGGTCCTTTTCTTTACATACAATCTATAAACTGTTTACTGTTTTGTGTTTACTTTCTGCAAACTTTTACTTCTTTCCATTCGATACGTTTAATCCTTTGTTTTCCGCAAAACACGGTTAGATTGACAACCTCATCGCAAGTTGGGGACAAAGTTCTGTGGTTGTGTTGTGCAGGTCTCCACGTTGCTACTAGCACCGGTAGTGCGCCCTGCCAAAGCTTAGCTAGTAACACCTTTGGGGTGTTTCCTTGATCCTACTGGTTCGATTAAACCTTGGTTTCATAACTGAGGGAAACTTGTTGCTGTGCTCATCATACCTTCCTCTTGGGGTTCCCAACGAGCTCTACATCAATAACGCCATCAAGCATTTTTCTAGGCGCCGTGTAGACACTACTAGTGTCGCCTGGCTGGCCGCATGCTCAAAGGAGTTATACCACCAAGTCACGGGCGGAAAAGGTAGCAGATGCCCCAACCACTACTACGGGACATTCGTCCCCTACAACGACGTGTACGACCACATAATCTGGTGCTTTCACGGCCAGCAAGTCTACATGGAGCCTGGATGTGAGTTCATCACCTCGTCGGTAGAGCTAACACCTATGGTAGAGCTCGTCTGCCACCTCAAAGTTGCCCACTCGAGGTTTGCACCCATAATGCCCTATAGCCACAAACACCGGGATCCATCTAAGCCGGTGCGCACAGGGGGCTCGCAGAGAGCGGATATCATCGGCATCAGGAAAGAGGGCACCGTGTTCGTCACCCAAATTGATGGCCACACCACTGACATCATCATATCCCCCAGGTTCGTCAGTTCAGGGGCGTGCGAATCGCCACGGTACAAGGTGAAGCTTTGGTCGCTGTCTCTGTAGCATGAGCTCCATGTGGTCGAAATGGTGGCGACATATGAGCTGACGAGCAGGCTATCGTCGGCCGAAGTCGCCCTGGAAGGGCTCAAGTCGTACCTGTCGCAGCCGGGGTGTTACTTGGAAGCTTCTGAACCGTTCATCGGAATTCCCTATGGATTAGGAGTATTGCATCAACAAGTTTCAAAAATGAGATAAAACATCTAAATATTCTTTGTGATGATCCCAATGTTAAGATATGTAATGTCGTACTAATTAATTACTACTTTATGTTGGTGACATATTCAATTTGTATGGGGAGAGGTGGAACAAGTTTGTGACAATGTATACCTATTTCCAATGTACTCTGCTGACATAGTGGGCCCACAGGCGACGGTGTGACAAGGAAAGGGTAATAGGCAGGAAAGAAAGTGCTACCCGGCCAGGACTTGACACGTCATTGTGTTATGCCGAGTATTTTGTATGGAGGTCTTAACTTGCTACTGCTAATCTATTTTGTAGTATACATATGTACTAGTACTTGTTCAGACCGACCGATCCAGTGCTGAATTTGGACTCTCTTTCCTTATGAGTCATGGCCTTTCTACAACTATTGAATTCCAATATCTGCATTGTTGAATCTATTATTTATTTTGGCCATTGTCTGTACTGCTGAATCGGTCACTTTGAAATGCTGCTGAATCTATCAAGTGGTGCTGAATATGAACTGAGAATTTGTAGATATTATTTCCATCTTATTCTATACTGCTCAAGCTTCAAATGCTACTCAATCTGTCAAGTGTTATGTCGTTACTATTACTAAGGTATTTTCTAGAACTACTACTGATGTACTAGTACTTGTTTAGATCAAGTGCAGTAGATGGTCTTTCTTTCCTTTTTAAACTTGGCTTTGTCACAATCTAGATGAGGCTTGGGCATTTTGGGATGCACATATATGGGGGTCACACTTGTATTAATGTGAAGAGGAGGTATGCACACAAAAACATACTTGATCGTCAGTTATGCTTTCTCCAATGATCGAGTGTGTTTAGAGAATAGGGCAAACTGATCGTGCGACAAGGTTTTTAGAGCTGAAACATGAACGAGTTCTCTCTGTACTGCTATCAAGTTTTAGTGTCTGTATATTTGAAACAGTCACTTTGAAATGCTGCAGAATCGGTCAAGTGCTGCTGAATATGAACTAGGAATCTGTCGATATTTTTCTATCTTATTCTGTACTACTGGATCTTTCAAATGCTACTGAATTTGTAAAAACGTTATGTCGTTGCTGTTGGGCTGCTTGCACTAGAGATTTTGCATGTGTGTCATCGGAACCGTTGGATGTGGTTTGGACAGAGATGAGAGGGTACCAAGTGAAGTCATTGGATACCAGTCCAGTTTTGGCGCACACGGTCTGTGTCCCTTGTTCTTTAGATATTTTTACACGAATATATGTCAAAAGAATTATCGTTTCTTTTTCCCTCCGATAGTGAGGTCTGTGTTCTGAATCCAACCGAGCCACATCATAATGCAAATTTTACTAAAGCGGAGGTAAAATCTAGCCCATTTAGCCTTGTAGGGGTCAGAGGACTTGCTGACGACAGCCCATTTAAATATCTATCAAGGAGCCCATGGAGAATAGCGTATGGAGTATAACCCATTGAGTATAGTAGATGTAGACTAGCCAAAAATGTTTAATTCGGCGTTTTTGGAATTGCCCTTTAAAACAAAAACAAAAAACCTGCCTACCCATGTTTTTAAGAAACTAATCCATTATCTGGCACTTAATAAATTGAGATGGCAGGATCGCTTCCCTTTTATTTTAATTAGATAGATAACATGGACACATAAAATCTTTTTAAGAAGGCTAATATATAAGTTATAGGTACTATAAAGCTTTTTAATGAGAATGTTTATCTATGTTGTTTGTCGTTGTGGCAACGCACATGGCTTATATGTGTTTTGAAGTCTTGAGTTCAATTCTCTGTGCTTGACATAAAATTATCTTGGTTTTACATTTTTCTTGTAGCAATATTGCTTCATGGAGAGGCTAACATCGCAGACCCACCAGCCTTCAGCATCCCTCGAGTTTAATGGTCGGGTTTGAAAAAAAGTTAGATACTTGTATAGAGAGGCTGACATCGGGAACCCACTTGCCAGAACATACGAGGCTACATCTGGGACCCACAAGCCAGAACATACCAGAGAGGCTGACATGGGGGCCTCAGCAGCAAGACCATACACGGATGCCACATCGAGCAATGTTGCCAAGGTCAAAACTGCGGACGCGCGACTGAAAAAAGTCCATCATACGTAGGTTTGATTTACAGAGAGACCGGCATGTGGGACCCAGTAGCACGGACTTATACAGGTTCTGCCTCGAGCGACATTGCCAAGTTCGAAATAGGGAGGCGCGAGCGAGAAAAAAGTCCAGCATGCACACGTTTCTTCTATTGAGAGGCTCACATGGGGGACCCAACAACCTGGAAAAACAGCAAAAATTCCATCATACACACGTTTCTTCTAATAAGTGGATGACATGTGGGGCCCTGCATCATGATTAAACGGTTGATGCAGCGAGCAATGCTATCATGTTCGGAACACGGAGGCGTGACCGAGGGAAAAATTTCTACCATACACATGTTTCTTCTAATGAGAGGATAAGATGTGGGGTCCAGGAGTTTGATTAAACGGTAGATGCATCGAGCAGCGCTATCAAGTTCAGAATAGGGTAACACGAGCAAAAAAACAAATTCCATCATACACACGATTTTTATAATGTGAGGCTGACATGGAGGACCCAACAGTGTGACTAGACGGCAGATAGATCGAGCAACGTTATCGAGTCGAAATCATGGAGGCAATAGCCAAGGGAAAATACAAGGCTACATCGGGGACCCACCAGACAGAACATACAAGGCTGCATCAGAGACCCACAAGTCAGAACATGCCAGAGAGGCTGACATAAGGGCCTCAGCAGTAAGACCATACATGGCTGCCATGGTGAAAATAGCGGACGCGGCCGAAAAAAAGTGCATCACACACACGTTGCACTTACAAAGAAGCTGACATGTCGGACCTAGCTGGCCCAAGCATAGCTCATGAAATTAGCCTATCATCCCCAAGCATAGCCCAATACCTTATAATTCGGCCTTTTCATGGTCTTGTTGCCACCGACAGTAGCCCATTCAATTTAGGAGTGAGCCCATGGAATATAAGCCATGACGAATAAGGCATCTGCCCCGAGTTAGCCTAGAATATTTTTAATTCGGCCTTTCTGAGCATTTTTTGTACTCTAAGGCTGACATCTGGGACCTGAAAAAATAGTCCACATACACACGTTTCTTTCAAATAGAGGCTATCAGCTGGGTCCTAGCATAGACACGTTTCCTGCACAGAGGTTTTTGACATCTGGGACCCAGCAAGTTGCCAAGGTCAAAACAGTGGACATGGCCAAAAAAAGTACATCATACGCACGTTTCATTTACAGAGAGGCTGATACGTGGGACCCATCAGTGCTACCTTAAAAAGATGTTGCATCGAGCAATATAGCCAGTTCGAAACAGGGAGGCACGAGCGAGAAACAAGTTCAGCATGTACACGTTTCTTTTAATGAGAGGCTAAAATGGGGGACCCAGCAGCGTGAGCAAACGGCAAATTCGTCGAGCAACGTCATCTAGTTTGGAACAGGGTAGCGCTAGAGAAGAAAAAAATTCCATCATACCCACGATTCTTCTAATGTGAGGCTGACATAAGGGACCCACCAGCCTGAATAAACGGCTGATGCAGCGAGAAAAGCTATCAAGTTCAGAACACGAAGGAACGACAGAGGGTAAAAATCCATCATACACACGTTTCTTCTAATGAGAGGATGACATGAGGGGCCCAGCATCATGATTAAATAATAGATGCATCGAACAGTGCTATCAAGTTCGGAACAGGATAGCGCGAGCCAAGGAAAAAAATCCATCATACACACGTTTCTTCTAATGAGAGGATGACATGTGGGGCTCAGGAGGTTGGTTAAACGGTAGATGCGTCGAGCAGCGGTATCAACTCGGAATGGGGTAGCACTAGCAAAGGAAAAAATTCCATCATACACACATTTCTTCTAATGAGAGGATGACATGTGGGTCCCAGGAGGTTGATTAGACGGTAGATGCATTGAGCAACGCTATCAACTTCGGAGCAGGGTAGCACGAGCAAAGGAAAAAAATTCCATCATACACACGATCCTTCTAATGAGAGGCTGACATGTGGGACCTTGCAACCTAACTAAACGGCAGATGCCTCAAGCTACGTTATCGAGTTCAAATCCGGGAGGCGCGACCGAAAAGTATGGTCCGCTAGAGACACTGATCTCCGGGACCCACATGCCTCAAAAGACTTCGGCGAGTCAACATCGCACGAGGAAACGAAAATCATGCTTCTGCCACGCGCTGTCCGAGCTTCCTCCATGTGTTTAGCAGATCCATCATAGTAGAGGGCCGCGAAACCAGAAAAAAAATTCCATCGGCCACGGTCGAGCCTTGAATTTTATCATGGAAGAAGCGCCTTCTATGATGACCGACGGGCCAATTCGTTGCGGAAGGAAACTTTTCTTCTAGTGAAGTTTAAATTGGACGAAAGTAAGAAGGGGTTCTTACCTATGTTGCAAGGCAAGACATTGAGTAAGACTCAAAGTCCGGCTACGATGGAAGAAAGAGAGTTAAAGGATAAGATCCCCTATGCTTCAGCCATAGGATCTATAATGTATGCCATGCTATGTACAACACCGGATGTGGCACATTCTACTTGTTTGACTAATAGGTACCAATATGATCCAGGTTCGGAACATTGGATAGCGGTCAAGAATATCCTTAAGTACTTAAGAAGAACTAAGGAAATGTTTCTTGTATACGAAGGTCAAGAAGAGTTGGTCGCTAATTTTTATGTCGACGCTAGCTTTGACACCGACCTAGTGTCTCTAAGTCTCAATCCGGATACGTATTTCTCATTAATGGAGCAGCAGTTAGTTGAAGGAGCTCCAAACAATCTGTGATGACAAGTTGTGCTTCAGAAGAATCGTAGGAAGCTGTTTGGATGAAGGAGTTCATAACCAAACTAGTTGTGCTTCCTAGTGCGTTGGACCCAATGGTGATCCATTGTAAAAACAATGGAGCCATAGCCAACGCCAAGGAACCAAGGTCTCACAAGAATTCCAATCATATTAAGCACCGGTTTCACTCCATCCATGAGCATGTCAAGGATGGAGATATAAAGATTTGTAATGTACGCACGGATCTCAGTGTAGCAGATCAGTTGACTAAAGTTCTCCCTAGGGAAAAACATGATCAACACCAGAACTCCATGGGTGTTAGATTTATCACTATGTAACAAGATTATTGTCTGTAGTGCAAGTAGGAGACTGAAGGGAATATGCCCGAGAGACAATAATAAAGTTGTTATTATATGTATTCCAAGTATATGATAGATGTTTATTTTGCATGCTATAATTGTATTAATTTGGAAACGTTAATACATGTGTGTTTAATAAACAAATAGAAGGTTCCTAGTTATGCCTCTCTTATAAACTAGCTTGTTGATTAACAAGATGATCAAGATCATGGACATTGGATGTTGTTAATAACAAGGTCACAACATTAGTGGAATGATGTGATGAACATTCATCTGAAGTATATCATTATGATCAAAGTCATTATGTTTTCATTTCTATATCATCATATGAAGTAATCCTAGTCCTTATACCATGAGATCATGTCAATCACAAACACTAGAAGAGTATCTTGATAAGATCAAACCTCACACTATGACAGGGTGACTATAAAGGTGGGTTCAGTGCGTTGAAGGTGTTATGTAGAGGCTCATGGATCAAGAGTGGGATTTGTCCATCCTGATGATGGATATATATACTCTAGGTCCTCTCGGTTATATCACATCTAGATAGCTTTGCAAGCAAGTGATGTGATCACTAGAATGTTATATCACGAGAACGAGAAAAGAGTGCATGTCCGCAATGAGATCAAACTAGGTTTGGAGATACCGATGATCGAATATCGGACATGTAATATATCACGAGACAAAGGGATTTAGTTACTAGCATTAAAGGTTCTCATGATCACAAGAAGATGTCATTGTTGAATGTGTGGGAGTTAGTTTGGATCTCTAGGTCCCGCTACTGATTATTGATTGGAGAGGGGTCTCGATCATCTCTATATTATTCGTGAACTGTAGGTTCACACACTTAAGGGATACCAACACCATTTGGAGAAAATATGTTCCAGACGAAAAAATTGCAAAGCGCTGGAACTATTTCAATGGACACCGTGATTGTTCTAGGTGAAATTGCTGAAATTGGTTCTGCATGTGATATTGAAATGTTGCAGAGGATTTTATATGAATGTTTGTTAATCAAATTAATTAAAAAATATGCATAAAATAAATAAAAGAGTTTTATTAAATGAGAGTTGCATTAAATTTGGTAGAAATTTAATGCAATTTGATTGGGATTTTGAGTGGAGAAAATGGAGGGCCAAATTTATGTGAGTGGAGCTTCCACCACATGAATGAGGAAGAGGTGGGGGCACCCACCATGGCCACTGGCCATATAGAGGGGCTTCCCCGTCTCCCTATAAAAGGCCCCCTCTCCCTCCTTCTCACTCACACCTCCTCGTGAAGGATCTCTCTCCCCCTCTAAAATTATTCCCCCATGGTCTCGGATTAGTGAGATACATGTTCCCGGTGACATTTCGTTTGGAAGGAGTTGTTGCTTCTGCTGCATCGCTGGAGCGAGGAGGTGGAGGTTATTTGGTGGCCTGAACGTTTGTGCGATCACGGATGCGCTGCTGAGATGCGGCGCTGGACTTCTTCTCGATCCTGAGATTAGAAAGCGTTCGACTACATCATCCACGAGTTCAGCCTCGTTACACTTTATCGGTCTACAAGGGTATGTTCTCTATGGATGTATATCCACCAGTAGCTTGTATCTAGTAGATAGATCTTGGTGCTTAGTAGTTCCCATCATAGGAATTTTTTTGTTTTCTATGTTACGAACCCAACAACATCACCTAGGCGGAGCATTCAAGACCAAACGGCAAGACGGTGCAAGATCTCAAAGTCCTCCGGGGGATACTATTGGGGCTATGCTAAATGGGTATAACCATTGGATATCTCTAATCCGAATAACCTGAATGGCCCACAGTTAATAGCACGACCCATGGGCTGCTAGGCGGCCCAATTAGACAGATCCAGAAGGGAGGTCCATGCTGGATCAAGGAAGGCTATCATGCAGACATCAACCTACTCGGAGCATTGGAGTACAAGACATGAAGACTAGTTAGTATTAGTGTAGGAGTCTGTAAGCTGTACGACAATGTCCTTTCCCTTTAACCCTAGGTTCTGCCTCCTTTATAAGCCGGAACTATGGGATCCTTTAGGGCAGCAATCATAGTGTTTAGAGCAACACCTCACACGGCGAGACAATCCCTGTAACTCGGTGTATTGACATTATAGTGATTTATAGTAGGAGTAGAGTTCTGTACCATTGTGGGATTTGAACCTGGGTAAGTTGTGTTACCTCGTACCCGTAAAATCACCGCCTTCCCCTACCTCTCTAAACACGCTCTGTGAGGATCCCTCCATGGCATACTCGTCGGCAATACCACGACACCTGTAAATATTCTTATATCTTGAATGATAAAATTCCTTTATTGTCATCCTTGGGGTTCGAGCATGTGTCACAATAATTATTTTACTTGCTCTTATCTTCTTCTTAATGATACTATGTTTCTTATTATATCTGATTATCAATTATTTGCAATGCTCCTTATGTTCAGCGTTTTCAGATAAATTTGTCTACCTCTCATCTGCACAACTGTGTGTCAGGCATTCTAGACTTAAACCATAAAAATGTCTAACGATCACATCGATCTCTTCCCTTACCATCGCAAATCTGCGTAATGGTTGTGGCCTTAAACTCAAAGAATGTGTAACAATGACATCAGACTTTCTCCTTGGCGTTGAAAATTAGCGCGATGCTTGCGGTAGTTGTTTCCTGTTTCTCTCTGTACGACACCTCGTGTTATATTTATATTTGGTTACCGTAATGCGTTTTTTCTGTGACCCATCATATTTGAGTCAAGCGTATGTAGAGTCATGTAGACACATTTATGCAAAGTGACACATTCGCCCACTCCTTGATTATTAGCCAAATGTCCTGTTAACATTGACTTACCGCAATGTTCTGTCACGACCACGACGTATTCAGTAAATGTGTATCGTGAAAGAAATGAACAAACGATATGCCTGACTGCCTTGCTCCAGGGGGTTTAGAGAGAGGCACCTATATGCAACATGATCATACCATGAAGCTTTCTGCCTATTGGTCGTGCCCCGCGGGGCATAAAGAGGAGTCTAGTTTTTGTAATTTTCCTTTTACTTCTGTAGATACAATGTAATATCTATTTTGTGATATATATTATTTCTCTTCTTTATTACTAGCTTTTTTCTGCGTCCCACGACATGGCTGTTAGGAAAAACATTAGACCATAGGTCGATGAAGAATTAACGTGAGATAAAAACCATATATGAGGCCTTCTTATAGGTACTGCAGTTCCTAAGTTATAGGAACTGAAGTTCCAATGGTAAATTTTGAAATCTAGCTATCGTTAATCTAATGGTTGGTTTTATAAGTTGGCTCAAACCGCTCTAAGCTGTCGAGGTGACACTAAACTTTTAGGCTTCTAGCACATAAAACTGTAGAAACAGTTTTGCACATGTCCAGTAACCATGACACGACTCACCAAGTGACGTATGCTACTCAAACCGCTGTCGAGGTGGGACAAAACTTCTAGACTTGTAGCATGTAAAACAGTAGAGACGGGTTTGGACGCGTCTAGTACCCATGACACGACTCATGAAGCGACATATGCTACTCAAACCGAAGATCTAAATCAGCCACTTAAGGGACCTACGGTACTTCCTCGCTGCGAGAACCCTTAGCCAGCATGGATCACGAACGGAAACCACGGCACCAAAACGCCACGATAATCCCCTACTTGCAATGGGTTATGCTGCCAACTGGGCCACCTATGCTGCCACCCATGCTTTCTATCACGAGAACCCATGTCAAGCTCTAGTATACGCTGCAATGACAACTTTTAGCAGGCCCAGTTGCCGTGAAAGTGCATGTGCGTCTATAGTATCGTGGACACCTACGATCAAGAAACGAAAAACATGACACGGTAAGCAATTTTTAGCACGACGACACAAGCATACAAGAATATAGTGCAGAACACTAAGACGTGAAAGTACACGTGAAAAAAGTAAAGCTACATACATAGAATTACAAACAACAGATAGCCTGATGACTAATCCTTTTTTTTCAAGAGAGAGTATGACGACTAATCCTACAACCCTATCGAAAAATCTATGTACGCTATAGAGCCGAGTAAGGGGCTTCTGTGCAGATGACTACCTTGAACTTTATAAAACCTAAATACACGCGACCCTAGACAAAAGGTACTTTGTTTGGCGAGAAAGTAGAAGACAGTGAAACAACTAAATGTGTAAAGATTAAAACAGTACTGGAAGAAGAAAAAACATACAGCACGCATAAGGTAAATGCATAAAAAAATAAAGACAGTACTGGAAGAAAAAGAACACACTAAGATATTAGAGCCAATAGAAACAGATACTCGCACGAAATAGTAATACCTTTTTTAATAGATATTTTCTATATTTTATTTGTACATATTACAAACCTAATTACAGTCTATATAATCTAAACGACCGACCTAAACGTTGTCATTCTAGTCCTAGCTACCGGCCAAAAGGCACTAGCTTTAACTAAATCATGTAATAGTCCATGTGGCTTCCACATCGCCATGTTCACCCCAACGATGCGCTTCACGAAGACACTACAACAGAAGGACACACTGTCAACTTTGGTCCTTCTCCCCATCCGCGTGGGCTTCATCGTCGGTGTCCCAAACACTTCTTCCGATGTACGCAGCTCCCGCATACGTCATGGTGGGAGGACATCGCTCCGCCGTGGCGCCTTCTTGATGCTCCTGACGTGTACGATCTCCTCGTTTACACCGTGCCCCTGGTTGTCGTGACTCCCGCCGGATTTTGACGCGGTACTCACGGCCATCACGGAGTACTGCCAATGGCAGGTCTCCTCCCCGTTGTCACGATGGTCGTTCCTTCTCGCATATGTGATTCCCACGCAGGGCGACAGTGAAGTACATAGCTACGATGCGAAAACGTCTCCCATCTGCGTGTTCTGTGTCGACGCCATGCACCGATTGTTGCGGCTTACGCTTCTACATGCTGTGGGGTTTACCCATACATCCGGCGAGGGGACATGACGCCGACTCGATTACGTAGACGTGCTTGGTTGTCTATCGCTACGGTGTACCTACGGGGGAACAAACCTATTGTTCCGCTGCCTATCTATGGATAAGCAGGCTGCCACCCCAAACACGCAAAGGTGTCATTTGGGGTCGCAGACACTGTCTCTTCTAGGACGACGTGCAGTGAAGGTAAGACAAAGTAGCTAAATCGATGCGAGAAAGCACGAAGACGGAGGAGTCTTTTATAATCTAAACGGTGGTCATGGTGCCGAGTTTCCGCGTACTTAGGCCCCACCGTCATGTGCGCCAAAAGATAATAATGCCAGCTCGTATGCGTCTACGAGAAGAGTGGGACAATGAGGGATGGCGCTATCGGGTAAACCATAGACGTACGCATGAAACCCCGAACGTCTACCATCTACGATACCATACGGGCTCTTCGAAAGAGAGAAACGATGTACTAGTAAAGTCTACGTCGCCACGTCATTGTTGGGCGGGCCCTACGTCCCCTAGAGACTATGGCCAACATGGGTTCACAATGCCACGTTAGTGTTGAGCGAGCCAATGCCCACGAAAAACTTGAACAGACATGGACGCATAGCGCCCATGTCAGCACCAAGCGGGCCCCACCACCCGGCGGGCGCAGAAGCGTGTCGCGCCGGAAAAGCCTCTCACAGAGCACATTTATACCCGATAGACTGTCCATGGAATGTAATTTTTTTCCCTGGTCCGCAACAGGTCCTGCCTCACGGGATAGCAGGGCTACGTTACGATGTCGCCGCGTGTCCTTCTCGGTGTCCATTCCACGACCGAAAAGAATTGTGATAACATGTATAGAAGTTTGAGCCGCAATAATCTAGTGCTATTATTTAGGAAGTGGCTTTTTTCTCCCTAGTGCATATGCACTCTTTAGTTGAATTTCATTTTTACGAAATTTAAAATACCAAAAAAATAAAAAAATGAGCATGTAGAACTTCAAGTTTTAGGTGCGCACAAAGTCGTTTCACGAAAAATCAATATTTTGCATGGCTTGTGTAAAAAATACAAAATTTGGTGTTAAAGTAACATACTCCACGATGTAAAAATTTATCTTTTTTGAATAACACACAAAACATATTGATTATCAGTGGAATGACTTCGTGCGCACCTCACAAATGAAGCTACACATGATCATTTTTTTCAAAATTTTCAACTTTTTGAAAAATGGTTTTTTCATACCGGGTGCATATGCACCCGGGTGTAGAAAGGGGTTTCCGTATTATTTGTATTATATTTTCTTTTATTGTAATTGTATATTACATTTGTTTGAATAATATGGATTAAGTACTCTTATTAAGTAATAAAATTATTGCATTTGAAATCATCCTTGTTTGATTATATTTTCATTGAAATGTTCATTTTAAAATCGCGGTGAAGATCATTGCTACCTACAAAGTAAACATTGCTAATCAACAATCAGATCCATAATGAAACAACGTCCCTAGATAACTTGGAGTGTCCTAGTGTGTGTGATGTTGTGGATCTAGGTGGCTTGATTAACACTTGTCATTTCATGCGTAAAACTACTAGTAGAAAATATGCCTTTCGTTTGGAGCTGCCAGAGGCTCTAGTCCCGGTATGGTCTAGGACCCGGACTAGTGTGTGCACTAGTCCCAGTTCATCCGGGTCCCAACGGCTAGGACTACGCATGTGACTAGTCCCAGTTTGTTTGGGACCTCTAGTCCCAGTTGGCAATACCAAGCGGGACTAAAGATCTAGACGCCAACGGCTAGAAGCTGGGTGACAATTAGTCCCGGTTTGTATTACAAACTGGGACTAGTTCTTGATCTCTACACCCGGTTTGTAATACAAATCGGGACTCATTGTTTTTCTATATATACCCTTGATCATTCTATCCGAGCTCATGGCCATTTTGCTCAAATCTAGCTCAAGTTCATCGCCATTTTTTATTCAAGATTTGGTGGCACCCTTCAATCCAAGGTTCTAAAAGGTTAGCAACTTTATTCTTTCATCTATCATTGTTATTTTGATCAATGCTCTAGAAGTAGAGAGGGATTTCATGCTTTAGAAGTAGAGAGTTAGAGAGAATTTTAGATGTGTAATTTTGATTACGCACAAATTTACTAAAAGTTGAGATGTGTAATTTTAGAGTTTCAGACCTCAGAATTGAATGAGATTTTAACTGCGAGATCAATAATTAAAAACTCAACATTTTTTATGTTCATAGTTTTCTCCAATTCAAAAATTGGTGCATGTAAACTTTTATATATAGGTTGTTAGTACACACTAAATGTTTTGATTTCAATAAGTAAATGAAGTGAAAATGATCTAAGCTTTTTATATAATGCAAATTAGCCGGTCATGGATCTACGACGGTTCCTAGATGTCTGACACATTCATTAAAGGTGTGCATTCTTTTCTCAAAGTGGCCGAGGCAAACAAGCGGAATGGTTCTATGTGTTATCCGTGCCGTGTATGTCGGAATGAGAAGGATTACTCTTCCTCAAAAACCATTCATGTCCACCTAATTCAGTACGGTTTCATGTCCGGCTATAATTGTTGGACAAAGCACGGATAAAGAGGGTTTATGATGGAAGACAATGAAGAAGAATAGAACGATGACAACTATCCAATGTTCTTTGCAATGGAAGATAGTGAACAAGAAGAAGGTAAAGAACGGGCATCAGATGAGACTACTAATGATCTTTGCCAGGCCATTCTTGATGCATAGAGAGAATGCAAAAATGAAAACAAGAAGAAGTTGGAGCGCATGTTAGAGGATCACAAAAAATTGTTGTATCCAAATTGCGAAGATGCAACACAAAGTTCGGTACCACACTGGAATTGCTGTAATGGAAGGCAGAGAATGGTTTATCTGACAAGGGATTTGAGAAGCTACTGAAAATAATGAAGAAGAAGCTGCCAAAGGATAACGAATTGCCTACTAGTACATACGAGGCAAAAAAGGTTGTCTGCCCTCTAGGATTAGAGGTGCAGAAGATACATGCATGCATTAATGACTGCATCCTCTACCACGGTGAGGAGTACGAGAATTTGGATGCATGCCTGGTATGCGGTGCATCGTGGTATAAGATCAGTCGAGACGACCCTAGTGATGTTGAGGGTGAGGAGTGCCCCAGGAAGAGGGTTCCTGCAAAGGTGATGTGATATGCTCTTATAATACCATGGATGAAACGTTTGTTCATCAACAAAGACCATGCCAAGTTATTGTGATGGCGCAAAGAAGACCGCAATAAAGAAAAATTGTCGAAACACCCTCCAGATGGGAAGCAATTGACAAAAATCGATAGAGAGTAGCCGAACTTTGCAGATGACGCAAGAAACTTAAGATTTGGTCTAAGTACAAATGGCATGAATCCTTTTGGAGAGCAGAGCAGCAGTCATAGCACCTGGCCTGTGACTCTATGTATCTATAACCTTTCTCCTTGGTTGTGCATGAAGCGGAAGTTCATTATGATGTCAGTGCTTATCCAAGTCCTGAAGCAACCCGACAACGACATTGATGTGTACCTAAGGCCATTGGTTGAAGAACTTCTATAGTTATGGCGCGATGAAGGTGTACGTATGTGGGATGAGCACAAACAGGAGTCATTTGACCTACGAGCGTTGTTGTTCGTAACCATCAATGATTAGCCTGCTCTTAGTAACTTTTCAGGACAGTAAAGCAAGGGATACAATGCATGCACGCATTATTTAGATGATATTGAAAGTATATATTTGGATAGGAAGAATGTGTACCCAGGGGATCGTCATTTCTTTTGCCTAGTCATCGCGCAAGAAAGAAGGCAAGCATGTCAGAGGTGAGGCAGATCACCGGAAGAAGCCTATCCGTCGTACTGGTGATGATGTATTTTTATAGTCATGGATTTACAAGTATTCTTTGGAAAGGGTCCTGGCGGTCAATCTGTTATGAATAACGCTACCGGGCACGTGCCCATGTGGAAGAAGAAATCTATATTTTAGGAGCTACCCTATTGGAAAGTTCTAGTGGCCCACTCTGCAATCGACATGATGCATGTGATGAAGATTCTTTGCGTGAACCTGGTAGGCTTCACGGGCGTTTATGGGAAGACAAAAGATACACCCAAAACACGTCAGGACCAACAAGGTATGAAAGATCGAGACAGCCTGCATCCAATGAAGACGGATAACAGACGTCTAATTCCTGCCAGCTGCGCTCTTACCACAGAAGAGAAGGAAATATTTTTTGAAGTCCTGAGCAGTATGAAGGTCACATCTGGCTTCTTGTCAAATATAAAGGGAATAATAAATATGGCAGAGAAAAAATTTCAGAACCTAATGTCTCATGATTGCAACGTGCTTATGCCGCCATTGCTTCCGGTTGCATTGAGGGGGCTTCTACTGGAATATTTTTGACTACCCATTGCAAATCTATGTGCATTCCTCAATGTTATTTCTCAGAAGGTAATCGATCTAGAAATTCTATTAAGGATACAGAATGATGTGGTCCAATGTCTCGTTAGTTTTGAGTTGGTGTTCCCACCATCCTTCTACAATATTATGACGCATCTCCTGGTTCACCTAGTCGACGATATTAGCATTTTGGGTCCTGTATTTCAACAAAATTTGTTCCCCTTTGAGAGGTTCATCGGAGGTTGAAAGAAGCATCTCCAAGGGCTATGGAACAAAGGAGGTCATCGAATTTTGTGTTGACTTTATTCATGACATTAAGTTGAAAGGTCTTCCTGAATCGCGGTATGAGGGGGGATTGAGTGGAAAAGGAACACTGGAAGGAAATCAATTATATGTAGGTACGGGCATTCTTTCACTCAAGCACACTACATAGTTCTACAGAATTCCATCTTGACAACTCCGTATATCAACAAACACAAGAATATTGTACGCTCCAACAACCCTGGGAAGCCTGACTCCTGGATTATAGATGAACACATGAAAAGTTCCAGCGGTTGGTTGCAAACACATCTCATGAATAACAACACTTTTTGTGATCAGCTGTAATTGTTGGCCAGCTCACCATCTTCGACTATATGGACTTTCCAAGGGTACGAGATACATGGGAATACATTTTACACAATCGCCTAAGATAAATAGAGCTCCAACCAAAACAGTCGAGTCTGCTTTGATGCAACAAATGACAATGGGTCAAAGGACCCATATTATGGTTACATAGAGGAGATATGGGAACTTGACTATGGACCTACTTTTAAGGTCCATTTGTTTCGGTGCAAATGGGTCAAGATGATAGGAGGTGGGGTTTAGGTAGACAAGACGTTCGGGATGAAAATAGTGGATCTCAAAAATATTGCATACTTAAATGAACCATTCGTCCTAGTCAATGATATGGCTCATGTTTTCAATTTGTAGGACATGTTTATCAAACCGAGAAAAACAAAATATAAGCAAACGAATACATCATACGATGATCCAAAGCGCCACATAGTTCTTTCAGGGAAAAGAAACATCGTGGGAGTGGAGGACAATACATACATGTTAGAAGATTATGATAAGTTTCATGAAATTCCTCCCTTCACGGTGAAGGATGACCCAAGCATCTTGTTAATTGATGAAGATGCTCCGTGGTTACGGCCACGCGGTCATAAGCAAGGAAATTTAGGAAACAAGTGACTATATGTATTCTGAATTTTGCCTTTGCTGGTTTTGAGATGCAATCAATATACCAAGTTTAAACTTGCATTTGATCTCTAAAGAAACATCACATTGTGAGTCTAAAAATGATTTAGTCCCGGATAGTGTCTCCAACCAGGACTAAAGATGACCCCATTTAGTCCCGGATGTTGTCTCCAACCGGTACTAAAGACGAACCTGTAGTCCAGGTTGGAGACACCATCCATGACTAAACGTGGGTGGCGACACTATGCCAGTGAGTGTCGACACTATTTCGTGAGTGGCGACACTATGCCAGTGAGTGACGACAATATTTCGGTGGGTGGCAGCACTATGACAGGGGTGAGAGTCGACACTATGTTGTGCTGCTTAATCTATAAATACGAATCCTTGTGAAGTTATCAACTACAAACAAGATGGTGTGCTAGAGCAGGGACAACACTATGGCCAGCTTGAGGAAGATGCTGATAGCTCCAAATTTCATCACTTTTTACCATTGGTTTTCCTCTTGTTTATTGCTAGATTTCACTGAAAATTGCCCCTTTCCACTAATGTTAATGTCGCAATTAGAAAATCCCTAGTTTCTTGTGATGGTTTTCAGGCAATGAACATTTATTGAAGATCTAATAGAATTTATGGGCTAATTACACTAGAATAAGAAAATCCCCAATTGGATCAACCTTCATTGCGGGCATCTGAATGCTTAACAACCACTGGTATGGTTGGGGCGTGCCCGTACTGCCTGCCCGTACTACCCACCGACGCCTTCCTTATATCAATACAAGCAACTTTCGCAAAAGGGGAGAGACGAGAAGAACCACAGAACAGAAGTTACAACCGCCGCAAGCCATCTAGAGGGGAAGATCAGATCTGAAAGAGGAGAAGAACTTCACCTCGTTCCTCGATGATCTCCAGCCTTTAAACCACACACTCCACCATCATTCCATCACTACTTAGAGAGAGAGAATGGCACTTGTATGATTAAGGTTTGATACTTTGATCTACATCCGGTCTGTATTTGATTGGATCTTTAATCGCTATTGTGGTTTGCTTCAATAACTTTGAGATGATTTCTATTTACAATACAATTATGCCTTTGATTTGTCTTCCTCTCATGTATGAGTAAACTCCATAGGCATGGGAGATGTAGGGGATTGGTGAGATGTGTTGTGCCTCCTTTAATTCCATCCATTTGTGATTGGTATAATGCTTTATTTAAATAGTGAGAATGAATATCTATGTTTGCATAATGCTTGTTATCTAATTTAAGGTCCCAGGTAACACGATCCAAAGATCTCATAGGTATGAACTTGTAGGCTAGTAATTCGGCGACCCCCGAGTAACACGGTCGGTAACAAAGAAGAGCTAGTACTACTTGAGGACAACAAGGAACCATCAAGATTAAAGCCTTGATCCGGTTGCAAGACCTTAATTAATGCGCTGACCATGGCCGTGGTAACTAGTCGGTGTATGGGTTGCTTGCCTACTCACTTATATATAAGAAATATCACTATCACTTATTCCTCTTATTCCATTTGGCACTTTCACTATCACCATGAAGTATTTTTCTCCGTGCCTAACTTTTCATCTACAGGACCTTTACACACCTTTCACATCTTTACTTTTATGCAATTTACTTATTTGCTAAGCAAGTTCCTCTATCTTTTACTCACCACTTCCACCGTCAACTTTTGCAGTCAATTCAGTCAAGACCTGTGAAACCTTGGGTGCGACAGAAACACCGCATAAAAACACTTTCCTAGGCTCCTTGTTGGGATTGGTATAAAAACTGGAATTAATACTTCCACGAAAACATTCTATGATGAACCTGTGCACTTGTAGGCCATCAAGATATTTTCTAGCGCTGTTGCTGGGGAGCTAAGCGTTAAGTGTTGTTTATTGACAACAGCAACTGTTGACACCATTCATGATCTCCTTTGAAGACAAAGGTACCACTCGATCAGACAAAACCTATTTACCTCCATATATTGATCGTGTTCCGATCGAGAGACGATTAGAAGTTATTGAAAGATTTAATAATTCTCGTACGGTAGATGTGAACATCTTGATTCCATTGATGGCAGATTGGACCATCACCCGAGGGGACGAACTTGAGCTACCTTTGGGAGAATATGGGAATCCATCTAGGCACTTGAGGAAAATTCCTATTCTTTGTCCTGAACTTGAGGGCCAGGAATTTGAAATATATCCTGAGCTAATATATATGATGAAAGAAATTGTTTTCGCAGGATAAGAAGAGGAAGACCCTAGTCACCACTTGACGAGGGTCCAGGGGCGGAGCTGGGCATGGTGCTACCCTTGCTGTAGCACCACCCTAGCAGCTGCATTACAACAAGCATGTGGTCAAGTTGAACGCTATAAATATGAAAATCCAAGACAAGTGGCACCATTTAGCCTTATTAGCACCAGCCTTGGACTATTTCCGGCTCCGCCCCTGCGAGGGTCTATGAACTTTCTGCTACTCTTAAACTAGCAAGTTTACTAATAGATTTTGTACTTCTTAAACTCTTTCATTGGTCTTTGAAAGATAATGCTTTTATTGGTTACAATCACTACCTAATCATACTATAAAAAGCTGGGAAAGTTGCATCCAAGAATTCATGCATAAATATTGTTCATTTACTAAAATCATGCAGATCAAAAAAGTATAACAAATTTTCTTCAAACAATTGGATAAACTTTGTATCAAGCATGGAATAGATTTTATGCAATGATTATGAAAGTTCCAAATCACGGTTTTCATGAGAGTTTAGTTCTCCAATATTTTTACAATGGGCTTAATGACGAGACAAAAGAGATGATTGATCTATCTGCAGGAGGAGCAATATGCAACTTGACACTGTCGGAATGTGTAAAGCTTTTCAAGCTAAGATCCTTAAATGATGAACAATACAATCTAGTTGAGGATATTAAACCATGAAAAGATATGATTCACATACCACTAGATCTTATATTCAAAGTCAAAAAGTCCATGGTAGAAAAAGGTATAGCTTCGGAACTTGTAAAAGAAAACAAAGTTAACATTCTTCAACCTTATGTAATAGAAGATGCTATAAATCTTGTAATGCAAAAGTTTAAATATCAATAGAATCAATTCCATGAGAAAAACTATAAACGTCTTATGACACAAGAAAAGAATATAAGAGACCTAATAGAAGTCTTTGATGACTTGGTTCAAGCCACAAAACATCTAGATATATATCTAAGTATGGTTAAAACTCAATGTGAGCAAATAAATGAAACCCAAACTTGGATTTTGAACCAAGGAAATTTTAATATTGTTTCTACTAACATTTTAACTAGGCGTGGTAAAGAAACTCAGGAACCACAAGGGCCACCTTGGTATCAAGAAGAGCAAGCTCTAAAAGCAAGAGAGACTCAGGAGATGAGTCAAGAAGAGAAGGATCTAGTTGATCCCCAGGATGTCATTGATTATGAGGCCAGGAAAAGGGAAAATGAAGCTTCTAAAACTCAAGGAGAAGAGGAAGCAGGGATAAGCAGAAAGCATATGATTCAGACGCTGAGACAATTGATTAAAGGGAAGAAACCGATCTCAGAAAGGAACAAGAAGATCAAGTTATCATCCCGCGTGAAGACCACGCTGATAAGCAAAAATCAGCTGCAAGGAAAAATAAAAAGAATGCTGAACTGGTGACAAAGGTAAAAGAGAAGGTAATACCTACCAAAAAGAAAGTTCCTTATCCTAACTGAGTTTATTACGAATCACATAAAGCTATCTAGGACTCTTTTGCTGAGGAACTGGGTAGCTTGCATTTAGAACTTCCTTTAGCTGATGCTATTCAAGTTCCTACATATAAAAAGTTTATGCGAGACATCCTTAATAGAAAAAAGAAGGTAACTAAGACTGTAGCAGTTATGACAAGCTTTGGTGATAAACTTCCTACTAAGCCTGGGGACCTAGGGATACCAACCATCTCATGTGCAATAGGGAAAACTAATAAATTTAATGCTCTTTGTGATTTAGGAGCAGGCGTTAGTGTAATGCCTTATTCTTTTTTTAAGAAATTGAATCTTGGAGAATGTTCTCCTACTTCAATAACATTACAAATGGCGGATGAGATGATTAAACAACCTGTCGGAATGATCGAAGACATTTTACTTAGAATATATGAACATGTTATATCCACTAATTTTATTATTCTTGATGTTCCTGAGGATGACAAACTGTCTATCATCCTTGGAAAACCTTTTCTTAGTACAGCTGGAGCTAATGTAGATTTCTCTAGCAGTAAGATTGTCTTCAATATATATGATGATTAGATTGTTTGATAGTTTCCTATGAAACAAGAACAAAATGGAAAGTATGTTCCGCCACATAAGTGTGATCAAGCAGCAAAAACTAAACAAAAAGTGCATCTTGCGATGAACGCCGATGACATGGAGTTTGATTAGTCAAAACTCTAGAATAAAACACTTAATGAGAGTTAACCCATTTCTAATAAATTAAGTTTAAATTTAATTTATGATTACTACTTTATTATTTGTATGATCTAATAAGTTTGTATTAAGTTTTGAGTTCATTCAGAGAATTTACCTTAGCAAAGTTTAGAAGCAAGGGGAAAATGAAGAAAAGAAAGGGTTGAGCATAGATAACGAGCAGTGGTATGGCCGTGGTACACCCGTACCACGTGCCCGTACCGAATCTCGACGAAACCAACAGCAAGAACAGTACCAGCGACGACCAGTAGTATGGCCGAGGTACGCCCGTACCCCGCGCCCGTACCGAACATCATCGAAATCGACCAAAATTCCCGAATAGATAACGACTAGTGGTACGGCTAGGGTGCACCTGTACCGCGCGCCCGTACGAGGTCGATCATGTTTGATCTCGAACCCTAATGTTGATCCAATGGTGACGACCACCGGTACGAGCGGGCTATGCCCGTACCGCCCACCCGTACCGACTGCGCCGCCAGGTAAAGTCCAACGGAAGCTCGCTCCTAGCGAGCCTCCTTCGTCTTCTTCCTCTTTCTTCCTTGTTCTTTCTCTCTCCACCTTAAACCCTAGCCTCCTAAAACCTGTGATTCTTAATTGAATTTGTGTTTTTAGTTGGGGAATCTTCACATTAGTAAGTTTCTCATCCGATCCATACTCTATTTTCTGAAATCCATGGTTGAATTCATCATGTTGGCTATTTAGATGAGATCGTCATATTTTGAGATTATTATTGATTCCTCATGTTAGGATTTGTAACTCCTACATATAATCATGTTTATGTGATAGAAACTTGATTCCCATTGCTTTCTTCAAAAATTTCGCAACATAATGCATAACATTGGAAGGATTTTCCGCTCGGGCAAGGGCTCAGGTATGGCGGGAGCCTCGGGCTCCGCCAAGCCGCCGGACTCGAAGAAGAGACACTCGGAGGTGGACAGCTTGAGGGCTTCCAGCCGAGACTACGAGAGGGTGAGCAACCGCAAGGTTTTGCCCACCAAGTGGGTAGACCGTTAGTTCCTCTCCTGCCAAGGTCTTCTGGAGGAATTCGAGCAGATGACTGTACAAGCTGGCATGGTCGACTTCTCCTACCTCTCTGTCGACACCTACAAGCTCGCTACGTACTAGTTCCTTTTATCGTTGCACGATGATCTCGAGACCTAGGAGCGAAATTGCACTGTAAGTTTTGTGCTTAATGGGAAACTCCACAACTTGACCTTCTATGAATTTTGTAATATTTTCGAATTCTCCCATGAGGGAGAGCTCTATATTAATGACAACGTGCACATAGAGGCAGTGCAATCTTGGGGGCAAATTTCTGTCCATAGGAACAAGGATTACTTGCGCAAGAAGAGCGCCACTATCCAGAATCCTATTATACGTTATTTTCATACCTTCCTTGTTAATTCTTTATTTGGGTAAGGTGATGTTGGGGCAATGGCAGCCCCTAAATGAGTGTCATTCGTATGGCCTTGCATCTAGATGGAGAACAAGGTAAACTTGGGTGCCTTGCTCATCCAACACTCTCGCTGCTAAAGGTCAGCTTCCATGGGGGACATTCGTTGTGGCGGGTTGATCACACGATCGCCTACGCACACGAACTTGTCTTACCATAGGAAAGAGTTGTGGCTGGCAGTAAAGACCTGGATGACATTTATATGTCTAGCACCAAGTTCATGGGGGTATATAGACCAGAGCGTTCCTTCAAGCTTACCAGTTTTATTTTGAACCTAACGGTGGTCTCTAGCAAATCTTGCTTCCTTTTGTCCAAGCTTTTGGTTTGCCAGGTAAACAGAGTTAGGTCCTCAGTAAGGAGGACCTCCAGCAATCACTGATCCTCTCAGGAAGGAATGCGCTACCAGGTGGCCACCCCAACTGGGAAAACACAGCAGTTGGCCAACAACAGCAAGATCAAGGAGAATAATATTGGCATGGTGCAGGATGGGATGACTGTGGTCAACAACACCATCACCAATAGCCCTTCCACCAACACCAACAACAAGGTATGCCTTCACCACGGTTGGGATTCAACTATGTCCCGAGGAGTGATTTTAACCAGGTGGTCCATCGCATCAACCACATAGAAAACACGTTGTATGATGCAAACGCCAACACAGTCAACCTCACTTAAGATTTCACATCTTTCATGACTGACTTTCCAAACCTCTACCCGAACTTCCCATATCAGCAGCCGCCACCTGACGGTAGCGACAACTGATTCTAGTTAGGCAAAAGCCTAAGCTTGGGGAGGTTAAACTCCTCCCACCATTTTGCATTCATATTTTTCTTTCTTATTTTTATTTATTTTTGTTTCAAAGCATGTTTACTTTTAGTTTTGCATTTGATAAAGAAAAACCCAAAAATATTAGACTAGTTTCTAGTTTTATTTGTGCAAATTTCTCTCGTCTATGGTTGATTCTTTCTGCAGGTTGCTCACTTCTATTAATCGAGCTATGGAGATGAACGCAAAGAGTTGGCTCAAGTAGAAGACAAACAAGAAAGAGGAGGTACCACATTCATATTTTCCTTCTTCCGGTAAGCTTATTGATGAACATTCTATATCCATTCAATTGCACTTGAGTATGACTCCACGCTTAGTTCATTATCTTTTAGAACTTGAGCTCAAATGTTTTTGTCACCTCTTTGGTTAAGACTTCTGACAATTAATATCAGTTTGAAAAACCACTCTTTGGATTTAATTCCAACCTTTTTAGAACAAGAGAAAGTGTCCATCAACAACTTTGGTGTCATGTTTTTGACTTAAGGGCTTAATCTTAGTAGTGCTGAACCCCACATACTGATCGTTGACTTGATGATACCTTCTAAAAAAGAATTGCTTGATAGAACGAAATTTTTAGAGTGGGAGAGGGAGATGCCAAAACTTGTATTGACCTGCTAAAAAGGAGAGGAAAGAAATAAAAAGAAAAATAATAGTACTTTTTTTCAAATACACATATTTGGGATGCCAACAACTCTGCTAGCTTTTGAACGATCTATGGTATAACCCCAGATTTCGGCTATGAGTTGATGGCATGAGTGGCATACATGTCGCTATATGGGCAAAATTATTGGTATTCCCAAAAGGTTGTGTAGGAGTTTACAAAAGGAAATATTTATTGATCATTGAGAAGGAAAAAATACTTATCATCAAAATATGAGTTGAGAAACTTTCGATACTTTTGATTGTTGGCATCATCTCCCTACCTAAAATGTGCAATTAGAGTTCTTGATAGGCAAGGAAAAGAAGAGGTATTTGATAGCCGCGAATATCAAAGTGCGTGACTAATGAAAAATCTCTAAGTTTATCCTTCTTTTGACATCTACATTTGCACCCTTAATTTTGACTCAAGAGCCCTCGCTTAAAAACATTTTCACTCTCATAACAAGAGAGGCGCTGGATGAAATGGATTTGCAAAGCCTCACCAAAATTTTAACAATCTCATTTGAGTTATAAGAGCTATTAGCTAGCTAGTTACTTGTGTTTAGGAATCAAGCTTAAGTGCAACTGTTCAGATATATTATGCTCATGTTCAAGGTTGCAGGATTTGAGATGATGGAATATGATACAACCTCGAACTTGTAAGTTTTCATCTTGATTCAATTCTTCGTTATTACTCTTTATAGCTTTTTCACTAGAGGGCGAGTAACCGCTAAGCTTGGGCATGTTGATAGCTCCAAATTTCATCACTTTTTACCATTGGTTTTCCTCTTGTTTATTGCTGGATTTCGCTAAAGATTGCCCCTTTCCACTAATGTTAATGTCGCAATTAGCAAATCCTTGGGTTCTTGTGATGGTTTTCAAGCAATGAACATTTATTGAAGATCTAATTGCATTTATGGGCCAATTACACCAAAATAAGCAAATCCCCAATTGGAGGCGTCCTGAATGCTTAACGACCACTGGTACAGTCAGGGCTCGCCCGTACCGCCCGCCTGTACTACCCATTGGCGCCTTCCTTATATCAATACAAACAACTTTCGCAAAATGGGAGAGATGAGAAGAACCACATAACAGAAGTTACAACCGCCGCAAGCCATCTAGAGGGGAAGATCAGATCTAAAAGAGGAGATGTAACACCCTAATTTTAGCTAAATCATTAACTAGGGTTGATTGTGCATTCATGAGCATGATCTTTTAAAAATGCATGAAATAAAAGGGAAGTAAAACCCTAAACCCTATTTCCCCTCTCTCTCAAATCAATTCCAAAATGGTTTTGGATTTTGAAAAGTACAAAAGTTATGAAGACCAAACTATTACAAGGGCCTTACATTGTTTTAATTATTTTATAAAGTCTCTAGTAGTGTTGAATTATACAAACCGATTTCAAATGAATTTACAAATGGGAAAGAGAAAACAGATTTAGAAAATGTTTTGCAAATAAAAAATGCAGCCAGTAGCCCAGGCCGCAACCCACTTTCTCTTCTCTTCCCTGCCGCCCCGTGCATCCGAAGCTAGCCCAGGCGTGGCCCAGCTAGCCCACCTAGGGCCCATAAAGCTTCGACCCTCCTCTCTCCCTTCGTCTTCATCGTCGATGACGCACAACAAATTGTTGTTGCTTCCTCTGCCGCCCGATGGTCGTTGCCATGCCGAGATGAATGCCGCCGCCTGGAACAAGGATAAGAACCACGATGCTGTGTTCCTCTTCCCCTCGACCTCTCTCTTTCCCAGTGCTCTCTCTCTCTCTCCGAAGAGCTCCCGAACCCTAACCTCCTAGGTCGATGTCATCCCTACTGCCTCTGGCTGCCCCTTGCCCAACTAAGAGCACCACCAGAACTGCCACTGTCTCCTCGTTCGATTTCCCCTAACCGCGCAAGTTGGAGATGACCGAGGCGGGACAATTGACCCCTCCCTCCCTGACGGTAGCACCAAACCTGGCCCTACCTAGCTGACCATCCTTTCGTGTTTTTGGTGATACCACGATGCTCAAGCACCCCTCTGAACCCTCTCTCTCGCTCTAGCCCACTCCCGCGTCGCAAGCCCCTGCCGTCCGCTGCAGTACATGCTTGCTGGCGACAGTCCGGTGACCTAAAGCTAGCAGCGCCGCTACTTTCTTGCTTGCCGAGTCGCGCAAGTGCTAGTAGGCTAAGCTGCGCATGCTGGCGTGGCCCAGATCGCCAGCGAAGGCCACCGTCTGCCACGCCCCGCCGGCGAGTTTGACGTGGCTCCTGTGTGGCCATCGAGTGGACCCACTATGCATTGGGACCTTCTGTCAGTTGGTGTGGGTAGGACTAGGTGCGGTAACAAAAGTACATGGCTATGTTGATGACGTCAGCATGATGCAGTAAAGGTTATAATTTGTTTTAATAATTTCAGAAAAGGTTTTAATATGATAAAATTTATATATAATTATTTATAAGTCGTAAAAATATGCATAATATATCAAAATGTTCAGAAAAATGAGATCTACATTTTAGCATCAAAATCATGCATTGTTCAACAACTTTAATCACATGTTTAATTAGGAGAACACATGAACCCTCTAATATGCATATGAGGCATTTCAAATACTAGAGTTTAAACCTTAGGGACCCCATTTAAAAGTTATGATATTGTCTAGGGATTCAATTTCAATAACATTTACCTTGCCATATCTTCATCCTTGCTTGAGGATTGCATCGATGCCATGTGTTTATTGTTTCTTTTGTTTCCGGTGTTTCTGCTTCTTCTCAGTAGACCTCGGAGTTGATGTGAGCAATGAGATCGAGTCCTAGATTGAAGACCGAGATTAACACAATCGAAGAGTAGTACTTGATATACGATGAACAATGTCAATCAGATGAACCCTGAAGATCTATAGTTGGGTATCAATAGGCAAAGGCAAGCATAGCCCCACACATGATATAATCCTATGCTTTCAAAGTATTTCATTATTGCCATGTGCATACGATTCTACTATTGTATTTTATCGATAAATAGAGTATCCTCTCGGTTGCACTATTCCCTTTGAGATTATATTACCTGATCCACTGCTTCTAGCATAATTAGGTTTGGCTTGTGTGCACTGCTAGAGCTGCTATCTGTGTCTTGCTTACCCATGCTTAGCTGTCAGTTCTGGTTCATCTAGATGATGTACCAATTCAAAGAATCTAGTATGACAGGAGAACGAGATGAGATGAGATCAGTGGTAAAGGTTAAATATGCTAAGGCTTGTATGGGAGGCCACGGTGGGAAGTGGTTTTTGTAGTCCCATCCTCGCCACCACTAGGACCCAAGTTCTAGCATCTTGAACCAAGACGAGCGTACAGCCACACGGGGCTTGGGAACCCCTCCGCTGATTAACTTGCCTAGTAGATTCCATGAGTCACCTAGTTCGGACGTTCCATTCGACATATGCATTTTGGTTGTTCTCTAAGGCAGTGAAGGAGGTGCATTCATACAGGTAGGTAAGCATGGCCGGGGTTGCTTGAGGTGGTTCCTCTAGCAAACCAACCTCGCCCACATCTCTAGGGACCGACTTTGGGATTTAACCCATTACGGCGGAACCCTCCTTAGGGTGTGACTCATGGTCTCGGAGAAAGCAAGGTAAAGGTCATGGCCAACCACCCTCTACTGGCCTTCCAAGGAAGAGGGCTAATGTACTGGCATTAAGAGTCGGTTGGTACGTGTGGGTAAAGTTGTACACCACTGCAGGGTATTAATCTTTTCGAAAAGCTATGTCCATGATTATGGACGACTTGGGAACGGACGTGATGATCATAGAGAACTATAACCTAATCACAAAACTTGGCAAGTAAGTAAAGTGTGCTTAAGGATGCTTTCTCATGGGTACGAGGGGGTGATCCTAGTTGTGAGATGAGGATTACTTTGGTGGATATCAAGATGATGATCAATTCTTCAGAGATGTCGCTCTCTTATCCCCTTTTAAAATATTTTGATTAGACGAGCTTCTTCTCTTCCCCTTGTTTTATAAACAAAGATGGCTTTATGCAAAATAACCCAGCAGCCATAAGTCTTGCGGAGTACACCTTGTACTCACACTTGCTTTGTTGATACTTTTGTAGCAGAGTAAGTGTTCCTCAAAAGACAAGTTTGGTACAACATTGACACTGACGAGTAGCTTGGGGTTTCCGGTCGACAACCTAGAATCTATGGATTGGGATGTCATCGTTATGCTTTAGGCCTCTTAGGACATTTGTTAAGTTTGCTATACTCAATAGCATAATTTTCCTTCCATTGTTTGGCGTTTGTGGTCAGTGACCACTGCTTGTAATAATTTGGTTATTTGCTAAGTTATGAGCTTGCTGTAATAAATTTTTAGTCGTAGGGTCACTGTAATGTTACTGATTCTTTCTCTGTATGCTTTCGAGATTTAGGTTAGGCTTATGTCACACATAGGTCTAGGATTTGTCTAGCCCTAATCCTAGGGGTGTCATAGTTCTTGGTATCAGAGCATTACCGACTGTAGGAAAACCTTTCTACTGGTCAATGTTGAGTCTAGTGTTTGTGAAAACTATTTGAAAGTTGAAAAGTATGTGCAAAAACTCTAGTATGCTTCTTTTTCTCCTTATCCAGTTTCTCTCTAACTCTAGGTCATCTTATCTTGTGTTGACTTTGAAAAAAAATTAGTATCTCGTCTTGTCTTTCAAAGCTTAGGTTCCTTTAAAGCATGTCGTTGCTTTACCAGTTGACCTAGTGTTGAGTTCTCCATAGTCAGTTGTGTGTGTTCCTTGTTTCCCTTTACTCTTCTTCAGATGAGAGATTCCTTTCTATCATGATCTATCTATCTTATGTGACTACAGTATTATATTGAAGGATCCATAATGTTATGTTCTAGGCTTCGAGGTTTCCTTTTGCCTCTTGTGCCTCTTTTTCGTTTGTTTGGGTACTTTAGAAGTTTTTTATTATTTTGGAAGCTACCTCGTGATTACTACCTTGTAGTGTAAGTTGTGTCACTCAAGTAGTAGTTACTTCTTTCTTGCGTTTTAACCCTTGGACTTGAACCGAAGATCCCTGATTGTGCTGGAGTGTTGTGAATCTTGTACATGAAGCTGACCTTTAACCCAAGAACCATTTTGTTGATATCTGTTGTAAATGTTTACGCATTACCTCAGGATGGCTAGTACCTTCTATTCTAGCCTTCAAACTTGTGGTATTTGTCGCGGTTGAACTGTGAAAATTAAGGACTTCCCTTACCACATGCTATGGCAGCTATTCTTTAAATGGAACCAAATAGATCATGACAAGAGTACTCCTCGTGAGTGTCACTTCTATATTTGTAACTCTACACACCTCCCTTCCCTGCATCGATCTTCGGAAGATTGATAATCTATGCATCCACATCTCGAGATTCAATTCTGAGCATGTTCCTTTCCCCTTGTTGTTTTCTGGCCTTTGTCTATGAGTTGGTAGCGAAGTAGTAATAAGCATTGGTGTATTTAGATGCAAGATAATCTTGTGGTCCGTCAAGACAAACCATTTCGGGATGTCAGGAGAAACAAACTCCAGTACTCGTCATATCAAGGACCAGGTCAAAGTTTTATCATACGCAGATCAAGAGGCATTGATTAGTTTCTATCTGTTCTATCTTAGAGTATCACACTCTTCTATACTAAGAGGTCGTGCTGAGTCTCATGACCCTCTTAATGAAGTGATGCTTTTACACATATTTACCCACCCTTCCTCTTAGCTTTCACGTTCGAGAATGATGCATGTGTGTAATAATGTGGCCATCCGAAATTTTTAGCAATGATTATTGCTTTGGAATCTTAACAAGGACATTTGTGTCATATTAACATAATGGGTTAATACTATCACTAAGTAAAGGATGAATATGCTACCAAGTCCATTACTCAGGTACACTTTTCTCGGTTAAAGAGTTAGGATCGTGCCGAAGCTCTGAGACTATGTCTTCTTGCCTTACCAAGCAAGTGTCCTCTCGAACTCTATGACATATCGGTGGTCTGTGATATTCTAGATATCTTTCTAGAAGTATCTCCATGTTGCCACATGACCACATTTGTCAAGTTCTTGAGCAAGCAAGTTTTCTAAACTACTCTTTTCTCCAAGGATCCGTGTTGGATACCCCTGAACTGGACGGTTGAGCTTAAATAGCAACTTGGAGAGTTGTAAGATGAAAGTTCTATCCAATCTAGTTCATCTTAAAGGGATGTCTAGTTTTGTTCGCGCTGAAGAAAGATAGTGTTTCCTTCATGGATATGTTATCTCCCTACCTTTGATTTGATTTGGGCTATCGTCAAATCAAACTCGGTTTCAAGGACTATCGTGGTGATGTTGCTACTCGTGATGTTTCACCTGAGTACATCCTCATGTCCTTTGGTCTGACCAATACTTTGCCTCATTGATACAACATATGGGTTCATCCTACCAGAGAATCTCTATAAGTTTGTTGTTGAGCCCATCGACAATATCCTTATCTTCTCCATGCTAGAATAGATTCATATGGAACCTTTGGCATTAATGTTGGAAAGTTTTGAGAATCGTCTTCGTGTGATCTCGAAGCATGTGTTCTAGATGTTAGAAGTAACCTTCTCTGATTCACGTGCAATTGTTGAAAGATGTCATCATGGATTCGAGAAGAGTTATCTTTGTTTTCTCGGGAATCATTTCAAGTGAGTCAAGCATGTGCGAAGTATTCTTGATATGGTAGGTTGATACCTTCCCATCTCGGGAAGATTCTTTAAGCAGTCAAATCCACTACCTGATTTGTCATGGAAGATAAGAAGTCCTACAAACTTCAGTATTTTCCTAAATGTTCCCAACAAGGATTCATTTGTATTTTGTTGCAAATAGTTCATGTAGGTGCAATTTCTTTTCATAACTTGCTAATACATGGGTCTTGCAACCTAGCTCATTCATTTGGAGCTTGACATTGTAGTCCATGCCTTGAAAATATAGTAACTTTACCTTTGTGGTAAATGATACAAGCTTTCTATTCAGACATGCTGAATCCGAAGTATCATCCCACCTAACTAGAGCTGAATCTCAAGAAGCTACGATGGTTGGTGTTCTTCAAGGAGTTGACATAGGTCTCTTTGTAAACCCGGCAAGGTTGATATAATGGTTGCCACAATTAGTCAGAAAGCCTATTGTCATATTCTCTTGAATCGGCAATAACAACCACTCTACATGAGGCTTCATCTATGATTAATTGTAGGAGTTGTGCTTATGATTTCCTTTGTATCTGAAGTTCGACCTTTACTTGATGACCGCTTTCTAGAACATCAAGGACAACATTTAAAGAAGTTTTGTTAAATGTCTCTCGGTCGATCCTCTAGACCCTTTTATGTTGGCAAGCTCTTGTTATGCCAAGTAACTGAAGTCTGGTAATGATGTTTCTTTTTCCTCCTGTCATCGGGAATCTTCCTATTTATTCATCTAGTGGTGTAAAGTGGTATCACAATCTTTGGCAAAGATTTTGATAAACCTGGATGAATAAAAAGTTTCCTTTGGTTCCTCTAACATATTCGAAGAGCGACTATGATTCAGATAATCAAAAGTTTCTCTTCCTACATGTTCCTTGTGACTATTATGAGTCCTCTCCACCAAAACAACCCTTCTGTCTAGACCTTCTGCTGAACAAAGAGTGATCCTTCTGTATCAAAAGTAGTTCAACATCATTATCCGTATCTGTGTATCTTGGAAGCTCTACTTAAGCCGTCAGTAGAGTTTCATCTTTCAAAGTCTGTGGTCATGTTCTTTCCATTGTACGCTCTCATTTTCAGAAGCTTAGACTCTTCTGAAGTTCCATGGTCTCAATCCTTATGAAGACCATATATCTAACACCTTGAAGCCATCTCCTTTGTTTCCTCCGTTAACTTGACGTATTCCATGCTCGTTGGCCCCAGAGACGTTATGAAACATCTATCCATGAGTTGACCATGAGATACTATGTCTGTGGTTTTGTGTCCTTTCCTCTCCTATTTAGTGTGTGCAGCTAGCTCGAAGAAAATAAAGCGCTTCATTCATTCAATAATGGTGGCATGGATCAACCTCTCCGAGAAGATCGTAGAAGTTTAGTGTAACCCTGTTCCTTTTATCTTCCTACCTAGGAATCTCAGGACGAGATTCTGTTAAGGGGGATAGAGTTGTAACACCCCAATTTTAGCTAAATCATTAACTAGGGTTGATTGTGAATTCATGAGCATCATCTTTTAAAAATGCATGAAATAAAAAGGAAGTAAAACCCTAAATCCTATTTCCCCTCTCTCTCAAATCAATTCCAAAATGGTTTTGGATTTTGAAAAGTACAAAAGTTGTGAAGACCAAACTATTTGAAGGGCCTTACATTTTTTAATTATTTTATAAAGTCTCTGGTAGTGTTAAATTATACAAACCGATTTCCAGTGAATTTACAAATGGGAAAGAGAAAACTGATTTAGAAAATGTTTTGCAAATAAAAGAATGTAGCCAGCAACAGCCCAGGCCGCAACCCATTTCCTCTTCTCTTCCCTGCCACTCCGCGCGTCTGAAACCAGCCCAGGCGTGGCCCAGGTAGCCCACCCGGGGCCAATAATGCTTCGGCCCTCTTCTATCCCTTCATCTTCATCGTCGACGACGCATAACAGCTCGAGCTGTCGCTGCCTTCGCCACCCGATGGTCGTCGCCGCGTTGAGATGAACGCCGCCACCTGGAACGAGGATAAGAATTAGCATGTCGTGTTCCTCTTCCCCTCGACCTCTCTCTTCCCCAGTCTCTCTCTGTCTCTATCCTCGAAAAGCTCCCGAACCCTAACCTCCTAGTTCACCGCCGTCCCTGCTGCCTTCGATGTCCCTTGCCTAGCTGAGAGCACCACCGGAACCGCCACTGTCTCCTTTTTTGATTGCCCCTAACTGTGCAAGTTGGAGAGGACCGAGGCGGCGCAATCGACCCCTCCCTCCCCGACTTCGGCCACCGCGTTCTCCACTGATTCTGGTAGCACCCGACCTCGCCGTGCCTCGCCAACCGTCCCTTCGTGTTTTTGCTGATACCACGGTGCTCAAGCACCCATCCGAACCCTCTCTCTTGCTCTATCCCGCTCCCGTGTTGCAAGCCGCCGCTGTCCACTGCAATACATGCTCGCTGGCGACAGTCCGGTGAGCTAAATCAGCGGTGCCGCTACTTTCTTGCTCGCCGCGTCACGCTCGTGCTAGTAGGCTAAGCTACGCGTGCTGGCATGGCCCAGACTGCCGGCGACGGCCACCGTCTGCCGCGCCCCGCCGGCGAGTCCGACGTGGCTCCCGTGTGGCCATCGAGTGGACCCACCATGGACTGGGCCCTTCTGTCAGTTGGTGTGGGTAGGACTAGGTGCGGTAACAAAAGTACATGGTTGTGTTGATGATGTCAGCGTGATGCAGTAAGGGTTATAATTTGTTTTAATAATTTCAGAAAAGGTTTTAATCTTATAAAATTGTTATATAATTATTTATAAGTCATAAAAATATGCATAATATATCAAAATGTTTAGAAAAAATGAGATCTACACTTTAGCATCAAAATCATGCATTGTTCAACAACTTTAATCACATGTTTAATTAGGAGAACACTTGAACCCTCTCATATGCATATGGGGCTTTTCAAATACTAGGGTTTAAACCCTAGGGACCCCATTTAAAAGTGATGATCTTGTCTACTGCTTCAATTTTAATAACCTTTAACTTCCATATCATCATGCTTGCTTGAGAATTGCATCGATGCCATGTGCTGATTGTTGCTTTCCTTTCTGGTGTTTCTGCTTCTTCTCGGTAGACCTCGGAGTTGATGTGAGCAATGAGATCGAGTCCAAGATTGAAGACCGAGATTAACACCATCGAAGAGAAGTACTTGATCAATAGTGAACAATGTCAATCAGATGAACCCTGAAGATCTATAGTTGGGTATCAACAGGCAAAGGCAAGCATAGCCCCACACATGATATAATCCTATGCTTTCAAAGTATTTCATTATTTATCGATAGATAGAGTATCCTCTCGGTTGCACTATTCCCTTTGAGATTATATTACCTGATCCACTGCTTCTAGCATAACTAGATTTGGCTTGTGTGCATTGCTACAGCTGCTATCTGTGTCTTGCTTACCCATGCTTAGCTGTCAGTTCTGGTTCATTCAGATGATGTACCAATGCAAAGAATCTAGTATGACAAGAGAACAAGATGAGATGAGATCAGTGGTAAAGGTTAAACATGCTAAGGCTTGTATGGGAGGCCACAGTGGGATGTGGTTTTTGTAGTCCCATGCTCGCCACCACTAGGACCTGAGTTCTAGCCTCTTGAACCAAGACGAGCGTACAACCACACGGGGCTTGGGAACCCCTCCGCTGATTAACTTACCTAGTAGATTCCATGAGTCACCTAGTTCGGGAGTTCCATTTGACATATGCATTCTGGTTGTTCTCTAAGGTGGTGAAGGAGGTGCATTCATATAGGTAGGTAAGCATGGTTAGGGTTGCGTGATGCGGTTCCTCTGGTAAACCAACCTTGCCCATATATCTTGGGACTGGCTTCAGGATTTGACTCGTTACGGTGAAACCCTCCTTAGAGCATGACTTGTGGTCTCGTCGAAAACAAGGTAAAGGTCGTGGCCAACCACCCTCTATCGGCCTTCCAAGGAAGAGGGCTAATGTACTAGCATCAAGAGTCGGTTGGTATGTGTGGGTAAAGTTGTACACCCCTGCAGGGTATTAATCTTTTCGAAAATCCATGTCTACAATTATGGACGACTTGGGAACGAACGTGATGATCATAGAGAACTATAACCTAATTGTAAAACTTGGCAAGTAAGTAAAGTGTTCTTAAGGATGATTTCTCATGGGTACGGGGGGGAGCCTAGTTGTGAGATGAGGATTACTTTGGTGGATATCAAGATGATGATCAATTCTTCGGAGATGTCGCTCTCTTATCCCCTTTTAAAATATTCTGATTAGACGAGCTTCTTCTCTTCCGCTTGTTTTATAAACAAAGATGGATTTATGCAAAATAGCCCCACCAGCCATAAGTCTTGCGGAGTACACCCTATACTCACCTTTGCTTTGATACTTTTGTAGCAGAGTAAGTGTTCCTCAAAAGACAACTTTGGTACGACATTAACACCTACGAGTAGCTTGGGGTTCCCGGTCGGCAGCTTGGAATATATGGATTGGGACATCATCATTATGCTTCAGGCCTCTTAGGCCATTTGTTAAGTTTTCTATACTCAATAGCATAATTTGCCTTCAGTTGTTTAGCATTTGTGGTTAGTGACCTCTGCTTGTAATAATTTGGTTCTTTGCTCAGTTATGAGCTTGCTGTAATAATTTTTGAGTTGTAGGGTCATTCTAGTGTTATCGATTCTTTCTCTGTATGCTTCCAAGATTTAGGTTCGGCTTATGTCAGATACAGGTCTGGGATTTGTCTAGCCCTAATCCTGGGGGTGTCACAGGAGAAGTACTTCACCTCGTTCCTCAATGATCTCCAGCCTCTAAACCACACACTCCACCATCATTCCATCATTACTTAGAGAGAGAGATTGGCACTTGTAAGATTAGGGTTTGATACTTTGATCTACCTCCGGTTTGTATTTGATTGGATGTTTAATCGCTATTGTGGTTTTCTACAATAACTGTGAGATGATTTCTGTTTGCAATACAATTATGCCTTTGATTTTTCTTCCTCTCATGTTTGAGTAAACCCCATAGGCGTGGTAGATGTAGGGAATTGGTGAGATGTGTTGTGACTCCTTTAATTCCATCCATTTTTGATTGGCGTAATGCATTATTTAAATAGTGATAATGAATATCTATGTTTGCCTAATGCTTGTTATCTAATTTACGGGCCGAGGTAAAACGATCCAAAGATCTCATAGGTATGAACTTGTATGCTAGTAATTTGGCAACCCCCGAGTGACACAGCCGATATCAAAGAAGAGCTAGCACTACTCGAGGAAAACAAGGAACCATCAAGATTAATGCCTTGATCCGGTCGCAAGACCTTAATTAATGTGCTGACCATGGCCGTGGTAATAGGCAGATGGATCAATGGGATTGGGAAGAATTGGCCATGAGGACTCCTAGTCGGTATATGGGTTGCTTGCCTACTCACTTATAAATAAGAAATATCACTATCACTTATTCTGCTTATTCCATTTGGCACATTCACTATCACCACGAACTGTTTCTCTCTTCGCTGAACTTCTCATCTGCAGGACCTTTACACACCTTTCGCATCTTTACTTTTATGCAATTTACTTATTTCCTAAGAAAGTTCCTCTATATTTTACTCACCACTTCTACCGTCAACTTTTGCAGTCAATTCACTAAAGACCTATGAACCCTTGGGTGCGACAGAAACACCGCATAAAAACACTTTCCTAGGCTCCTTGTTGGCATCGATATAGAAACTGGAATTAATACTTTTGCATAAACATTCTCTGACAAACCTGTGCACTTGCAGGCCATCAGATGCCATGGAGCCTAGTCCTTTGGCATCTCAAACAAGCTGGACATAGAGGAACTCCCTAATATGTGAAATTAGTTAGCTCCCCAGTGTATTTATCTAGGTAGAGAAGTTATGAACTGCAAGATGGTGCGCGAGAGTAGGGACAACACTACGGCCACCTTGAGGGAGATGCTACCGAAGCCCAGTCCTTCGGCATCCCTAACAAGCTGGCCATATATGCACTCCCTAATATGTGAAATTAGTTAGCTCCCCAGCATATTGATCTAGCTATAGAAGTTATAAAATGCAAGATGGTGTGCAAGAGTAGGGATACCACTACGGAGAACCGAGACTAACACTCTTTAGTCCTGGTCCAGCCACAAACCGGGACTAGTATTAACACTCTAGACATTTATTATTATTAAAACACTGGGACTTTAGAATCGGGAATAAAGCCCCCCCCCCCTTTATTCATACTCATGTGTATCCCTAAAGTACATAGCTTCCGGGTCGTCTTCGTCATCACATCATCATCATCGTCGCTAGGCACACACGACTGGATCCTCGGCACCTGCCACTCCGGCCACAGATTCACGACGTGTGGAGGAGGGGCTCCCAAATGACGATGCCGCTACGCCCGTGGCCTTCACCACCGCCACCCTTCTTGTCGCTCTTTGGTGGGTGCGAGTGCCGCAAGCGAGGATGATCTCCCTCGGCGATGTAGCGCATCACGCCGACAATAGTCCAGTTCTCCCACCAAAGGCGGCGGACGGCTTTGTTGTGGTTCATCACGGGTGGGACGTCACCATCGTACCTGGCGAGCCCTCTTTTCCACCGATTAGCGAAGAAGGATTTCCAAGTGTCGTAGTTGTGGGGATCCCAATGGGGATCCATCCGCTTCTCTGGCGTAAGCTCGAAGTAGAAGTGGGTCATGATGGCCGCCTGGCGGGCGAAAACTTGAGGCATAGGAGGGACATCAACCCCTCCAGCACTCAGCATCAATTTGTGGGAAGCCGGTAGCCCGGCGGGCATGGGTAGCTAGAGGCACATAGCCCCTCGGTCTCCTCGAGGGTCAGAACGGCCCAGTATGCGGTTTCCATCATTGTGAGACGGGAAGTTGAGAATGTTCATGGCGGTTGGCCTAGATATAGAGGGAAAATGTGGGAAAACATGGCGGGAAGCGGAGGGAAATGGCGAGAAAGCATGTCGCGTGGCCCAACTCTCAGAATGGCGGGAAATATATTTAGTCTAGGTTAGTGGCTCCAACCAAGACTAAAAGCTCCATAAATATATTTAGTCCCAGTTAGTGGCTCCAACCGGGACTAGTCAATCAAATTCAAACACTTTTTATGTTGAAAGTTTTATCAAATTCAAAAGTATGCAGAACATATGATTTAATGCATTTCTATGGAAACAAATTAGTCGTATAACAGAGTATGATAATAGATTCAAATTATAGATCTTGTTTTTCTGAAATTTTGATATATATATAATACATAATTTTCTTCATTACAGAATGATAAATATTGATTTACAATATTTACAAAATTTTTGCATTTAAAACAATTAAAAATACCTCTAGTCCCGGTTGGAGGCTCCAACTAGGACTAAAAGTCAGTGGTGTGCACTGGCCAAAAACACCACTTGTCCCGGTTGGAGCCACCAACCGGGACTAGAGGCCACCCTTTAATCCCGGTTGGTGGCTCCAACTAGGACTAGAGGTCCGTGCTATAAATAGCACCTCCCCTCTCCTAGTTCGAGCCAAAACCGGGACACTTCTCAACTTTTTCTCCGTGACGACGCCACCGCCAACTAGAGAATCCGTGCCGCCAAGAGGAGAGCCGCCGCCCCTTTCCGTGCAGGAAGGAGCCCAACACCACATAGTGGAGCCCCCGCCGCAGCCCGTCTCCATGCGGGAGGAGCACCGCTGTGACGCCCAAACATGTCTCCATCGAGTCTCGTTGTCCATCCACGTGTCACCGTCCGTCCACGTGTCGCCGTCCGTCCCCATCGTCGTCCACACGCTATAGGTGAATCAAACATCTACAATTGCTAGTATATATTTAGGGATCTATTTTAGTGATATTTGCTAGTATTTAGGGTCGTATATACTAGTACTTAGGTATATTTGCTAGTAAGGCATTTACTAATATTTAGGGATATTTAATAGTATTATTTAGGGATTTACTAGTATTTAGGTATATTTGTTAGTATTTAGGGATTTACTAGTATTTAGAGATATTTACTAGTATTATTTAGGCATTTACTAGTATTTATGGTTATTTACTAGTATTATTTAAGGATTTACTAATATTTAGGGATATTTGTTAGTATTTAGGGATTTAGTTGTATTTAGGGATATTTACTAGTATTATTTAGGGATTTACTAGTATTTAGGGATATTTGCTAGTATTTAGAGATTTACTAGTACTTAGGGATATTTTCTAGTATTGTCTAGGGATTTACTAGTCCTTAGGGATAGTTACTAGTATTATTTAGGGATTTAATTTAGGTATTTAGTGATATTACTAGTATTATTCCAAGTATTATTGCTTAGAATTATATCGATCAAATGCCTGCTATAGGATATGCCCATCCCGCATCCTTGGAGTCGACTCGGCGACAACTACAGAGGACTAGGCTCCGTCGGACATGTCCGAGAATAGGCTCCGCCGGGCTGTTACTGGAGGTGCTACCTTCCAGGACGCATAGCTTGGTGAGGAATCTCGGTCTCATCATCAACCCGTAGCTTCTTTGGTGGCGGTCACGTGGTCCAGGGTTGGTGCAGAGGGAGTCAGCCCCCGAGGAGGTGGTACGATGTCGTGTCAGGGAGGAGGATGAGCACATCCGTCGTTATATGACTATGTTGGATGCTAGTTCCTCCAATTACTGGCAGTTTATTCCGGGACCTCACCAGAGCTATGCTCGTGTGATGGTTCCTTCCCTTTGGATGTTGACCACCGTGGCTCAGGACCCGGGAATCAACGCCTAGTTTGACTGAGCAAGGTGTTATTCGAGATGTATTAGTTATATTATATGATATTATTGTTGAATTATTCGAGATGTATTAGTTATATTATATGATATTATTGTTGAATTAGATGGATTATTCAAGATGTATTAGTGATATTATATGACATTATTCTTGTATTAACTGGATTATTCGAGATGTATTAGTTATGTTAAGGTACATTGTTAATTTTGTTACTCATATTCATATTATTTCATAGCATTTATTCTATGGACTTCAACGGAAGAGAAGGTGAAGAGCATCTGTTCGACATGATAAATGGTAGAGCGATACCCGATCCTAGTATATCGCTCTTCGATCAGGGTAGAGAAGAAGACTGTGAAGCATAAGATGGCTCATAGTTTCTAAATGAGTCCGGTGAGGGAATGGAGTTAGACCCACCAATAGACAAAGCGCAAATGAGTGTTGATTGCGACGACAGCTTGCAAAATGATGGACTGGACGTAACAAAGTCTAGCAAGGTATATTAAGCCTCTTGTGACCACTAGATAGATGCATTAATTTCTTTGTGTATATATGTATTAACGAATGTTTTTTATTTTATACCTCTCATAAAAGTAATAAACGAGGTCCAATCAAAGGAATGGCCGCTGATGCGTATTGATACGTTCATAACGTATCTATAATTTTTTATGGTTTTATGCTAATAATATGCTTTTGACACTCTTTTTTTATAAAGTTTATGATTTATTTGGACTAACCTACTAATAGTTGTAAAAGTGCAAAATATTCTTGTTTTACACTTTGATGTGTAGGAATTACTAAGAATACAAGTGGAAACCTTGTTGGAGTCAAATTGGGATTTTTCCAGAAATCTGTCTCAGAACTCTTTTTGAAGATGGTCACGTTTCGGGTCGAAGACGGCGTCAAACGGACAACTCTTCAACTGCAAAGTTGTTGGAATTTCATGACAAACGTCCTGGACATAAAATTTAGCTGAGTCCGAGTCTAGACGAGCCTTCTAGCCCTGATTTACTGCAGCCCAAGATGGGGTGACGGGAATCCAAGAAGCTATATAAAGGGAGGAAACCTAATTTGCCCAGGGCATCTCCACCAACGAATTTGCAGCCACCAAAGCCACGTTTTTTCCTCCCCCATGGATCTCATCTCCATGGGAGAGGGCTCCCAAGAAGCCATGAAGGAAGGGGGCTAAGGGGCGGTGCTCCCCCATAATACCGACGGCAGGGAAGGAGTCCCCCGCATTGCCGCCTTCTTCACCATCTTTACCATCTTCACCGCCATCTCCATCACCTAATCCTCCTAGTATGCAGTGGTTTATCCTCCCACGCACCTCTGTACCGTCCTATGTAAACATGGTGTTTGATGCTATAAGTTATAATCCTATGATCTATGTCATGTTTGTTTAGTTTCTTTGTTCTTAGATTCAATGGTTGAACGTCTTTGGTTCATTAGAGTTGTATGTTGATATGGTAAAGTCCTTTGGTGTCCATTATATTTGTCCACGCATGGATTAAACATCATAGGGTTTGTAGTATGTGTAAAAGGAAGGGGGAGTTCTACCGGAATGACAGAAACCTGAGGACGCGAACCGGAACGTTGCACGTATGGGAGTAAGAGGACCATTAAACTTAAGGCTATGGTTGGGGAAACATTAATGCATTGATTAGTACTTACGGATGTTTGCTAACAATCCAATCATATAGTACATATAATTCCAAGTAGTCAAGCGCATATACATTTAGCCTCTCCCACACAGAAAACTGCATCGAAGACAATGAACCCGATCTATTCGCTATTTAGGAAAGTGATTAGAAAGATGAGTAATGGTTAAGTGAGGGTCGACCTTGAACACTTGTGTTCATGCCTATGAAACCAAAACAAATCTTTCCATGGAAGCTTTTCAGGTAAAAACTTGTAGGAATGCATGAATCCTTGAAAAAGAAAGATATTTCTGGTATTGATCTTAATGCTTCTTCATTCAAAAATACTTGAATCTTGCTCCTATGTCTAACTTAAAGGCGTTAAAGAAAAGTACTTATTGGGAGATAACCAAAAGTTTTAGTTGAGTCTTGGAAGTTATTACTTCAGTAATAACCTCTCCTTATCCTTTTTATTTGCTTTTTGTGCTAAGAGTAACCTCTAATGAGAGAGAAGTAATGCTTGGGAAAGTTGCTGTCTCAAAACAGATTTTTGTGCTTCGCTGTAAAAATTCGCGTAAAATCTCTGTATGTCGGTTTGAGCTGTAATTCTTTGTGCTTCTGCCCCAGGTTGTTATACAACTTTCTTTAGTTCAACACTTTTCGATTTTAGCAACAGAAGGTCTTCGAAAAAATTGGTGGTTTCTATCTGCTGGTCTATTTTGACAGATTTCTGCCATTATTTGCATTTGCTTCTTGTTGATTCCTTTTTGGGTTCTCTTTGGGGAGTTGAGCTTTTTAAGGGAAGTGCTACAATACCTTGTGTTTTATTGGAAGTTTTATTGGTGTTGAAACTTAACCCAAAGACTTATTATCTTGAGTACACTAATGTTGCTAATGAAGATTATGTGCAGTTTTGTAGGAAGGAAAAAATTTTAGGTGTTAAGGAAAGAATGATATAATGAGATGAAGAATGGACTAAAGCTCAAGCTTCGGGATGCCACACCCTGTCACCCCAAGAAATATCCAAGAAGTACAAGCGTCGAAGCTTGGGGATGCCCAAGGCATCCCCTTCTTCATCAATAAAAATCTCAAGTTCTTCCAAACACTTCATTTTTATTGTTTCATGCATAGTTGTATTGTTCTTGGAGCGTCTTTGTTTATGTTTTTGGTTTTCATTTGCTTGGTTTGCTTAGTTTGCTTGAATAAATTGGTTGTACCCCCTCTTTCATACATTAGTTTTCAAATAAGCGTGGTTTGGATTGGAAAAGAGTAGGAAAAGTTCATGCTTAAGTGGTAAAAGGAGCTCGTTTTTGACTGTGGCCCTATGCTTTGTCATGTCATGCTTGATATTATTTTGGCTTTATGCTTAGTGATTTTTTCTGTAGCATGGCATGTTATAAACAATTGAGATTGAGTAATGTGCCTTGAAAGAATCATGCGTTGTTTTAGCATATTAAAGCATAGTATTGTGGTATTCTCCTTTGATACTTTATTTGGGTTGACTTGGCGCATGCTCCCACCATGTTATGACTATCCCAAGTCACCATAGCCTTTATGATCCTTTAGTTTTCGACTTGCAATATCACTTTATGCTTTAATTAATGATGTTTTGTCGCTTTGCATGATTATGGCCATTATTGCTCTTTTAGTTGGTCGCTCCTAGTCTTTTGCTAGCCTCCATAACCAAGTATGAGTTCCACTCATGCATCCAACTCCAAATAAAACCAAGTTATCCCAAAGAGTCCACCATACCTACCCATTACCATTTGCCATTCCAAGTATATTCATGCTTTTATCTACCTTCCGAATTAAACTTGTTATGAGAAAACTAGTGATTAAAGCTCTCACGAACTTGATGGCACACTTTACTTTTCTTGACCCTAATAAACTTGAACCATTGTGTCATCTATGTTATATATGCTTGCACTTATATGTTGGGGATTAGCAGAACCATGCTGTCATGGGGAACGCTTTCAACATTGCACTTGTACATTGTACCTAGTTGATATCATGCTCTTTTGTATATGGATGTCGTCAGTGTGAAATGAAAGGGGGGCTTGTAAGTCCATGGAGTTATGTATATGTGTTAGAGAAACGCCTGGGCCGCTGGTCTAATCCATGCTGATATGGTGGAAACCTGCAGCGTAACCATAATGAGCTATCTATGAAGCATTCTTCTTATAAAAAAAAGTCCTATATTGAGAAAAAAGAGAAAAAATGAGATTATGAAAAGAGGAAAGAGAGAAAAAAGCACCATATTCCCATGGTAAATAAGAAGATTGCTGAGATGCTCGTTGTCTTCTTGCCTTGTCATTTTGATATGGGGATTCTTCCGTATCATCGGGCAAGGGGTACCCAGTTGGCGGTTCTCTATGATACACATGTACTTACTATGACAAGAACTTACCGGTAACTAAACTTGAGTAGCATGAGGAGCGGACCTCGTATTCAAGGGACATGAGATTTTCAACTTATACTTTGTCAAGCATATACTCCGTAGTTTGTTCACTTTAACCTTAATCACTTCAAGATGATTATGATAGGGGCAACGAGAGCTGAAAGCTAATAAGTACCATAATTTTTGGAAGCTCTTTATGAGACTTGAATCCCTGTTTCCTCCTATGAAGGCCTTTCTTCCACTTTTATATTGAGTCTCCACCTTCTATCTTTATGCACCAATTAAGGGAGCATAGTTGTCATTCTTAGTTCTATGTGCATTGTCCTAAGACTTGTTGATTGATGCATAAGTTTGATATTGCTTGTTGCTAAACTATTTGTATCTTGTCACCCTTATGAACTTTGAAGGTGTCCTATGCATTTATGTTTTGCTACTCTATGAGGGACAAGCTGAATACCATTCTCATTATGCTCTCTTTATGTGAAACAAACAACATCTTGCAAAGCATTGTTATTCATGAATATTTTGTTTGTGCCTTTTCAAGTTACAACATAGTTGCTATGTCTTATTGTTAGAACTCTATCTTTCATGATTCATGTTTAGAGTACCTTAATCCCAGCTATCAATGCTTTTACAATAATGATGATCAAGAGATTGTTGTCTGCATGTTTACCTCAAAAATTATATTGTTTTGATCGTTTACCTACTTGAGGACGAGCAGGAACTAAGCTTGGGGATGTTGATACGTCCATAACGTATCTATAATTTTTGATGGTTTTATGCTAATAACATGCTTTTGACACTCCTTTTTGTATAAAGTTTATGATTTATTTGGACTAACCTACTAATAGTTGCAAAAGTGCACAATGTTCTTGTTTTACACTTTGATGCGTAGGAATTACGAAGAATACAAGTGGAAACCTTGTTGGAGTGAAATTGAGATTTTTCCAGAAATCTGTCTCAGAACTCTTTTTGAAGATGGTCACGTTTCGGATCGAAGACGGCGTCAAACAGAAAAGTCTTCAACTACAAAGTTGTTGGAAATTTCGTGACAAACGTTCTAGACGTAAAATTTAGCTGATTCCGTGTCTAGACGGGCCTTCTAGCCCTGATTTACTGCAGCCCAAGATGGGGTGACGGGAATCCAAGAAGCTATATAAAGGGAGGAAACCTAATTCGCCCAGGGCATCTCCACCCACGAATTTGCAGCCACCAAAGCCACGTCTTTGCCTCCCCATGGGTCCCATATCCATGGGGGAGGGCTCCCAAGAATCCATGAAGGAAGGGGGCTAAGGGGTGGTGCTCCCCCATGATACCGGCGGCGGGAAAGGAGTCCTGCGTGCCGCCGCCGGCGCCGCCGCCACCTTCTTCACCATCTTTACCATCTTCACCGCCATCTCCATCACCTAATCCTCCTAGTATGCAGTGGTTCATCCTCCCACACACCTCTGTATCGTCCTATATAAACATGGTGTTTGATGCTATAAGTTATAATCATATGATCTATGTCATGTTTGTGTAGTTTCTTTGTTCTCTAGTGTGCTATTTCATTAGAGTTGTATGTTGAGATGGTACAGTCCTTTGGTGTCTATTATATTTGTGCCCGCATAGATTAAACATCATAGGGTTTGTAGTATGTGTAAAAGGAAGGAGGGAGTTCTGCCGAAGTGACAGAAACCTGAGGGCGTGAACCAGAACGTTGCACGTATGGGAGTAAGAGGACCATTAAACTTAAGGCTATGGTTGGAGAAACCTTAATGCATTGATTAGTGCTTACGGATGTTTGCTAACAATCTAATCATATAGTATATGTAATTCCAAGTAGAAGTGGGTCATGATGGCCGCCTGGCGGGCGAAAACTTGAGGCATAGGAGGGACATCAACCCCTCCAGCACTCAGCATCAATTTGTGGGAAGCCGGTAGCCCGGCGGGCATGGGTAGCTAGAGGCACATAGCCCCTCGGTCTCCTCGAGGGTCAGAACGGCCCAGTATGCGGTTTCCATCATTGTGAGACGGGAAGTTGAGAATGTTCATGGCGGTTGGCCTAGATATAGAGGGAAAATGTGGGAAAACATGGCGGGAAGCGGAGGGAAATGGCGAGAAAGCATGTCGCGTGGCCCAACTCTCAGAATGGCGGGAAATATATTTAGTCTAGGTTAGTGGCTCCAACCAAGACTAAAAGCTCCATAAATATATTTAGTCCCAGTTAGTGGCTCCAACCGGGACTAGTCAATCAAATTCAAACACTTTTTATGTTGAAAGTTTTATCAAATTCAAAAGTATGCAGAACATATGATTTAATGCATTTCTATGGAAACAAATTAGTCGTATAACAGAGTATGATAATAGATTCAAATTATAGATCTTGTTTTTCTGAAATTTTGATATATATATAATACATAATTTTCTTCATTACAGAATGATAAATATTGATTTACAATATTTACAAAATTTTTGCATTTAAAACAATTAAAAATACCTCTAGTCCCGGTTGGAGGCTCCAACTAGGACTAAAAGTCAGTGGTGTGCACTGGCCAAAAACACCACTTGTCCCGGTTGGAGCCACCAACCGGGACTAGAGGCCACCCTTTAATCCCGGTTGGTGGCTCCAACTAGGACTAGAGGTCCGTGCTATAAATAGCACCTCCCCTCTCCTAGTTCGAGCCAAAACCGGGACACTTCTCAACTTTTTCTCCGTGACGACGCCACCGCCAACTAGAGAATCCGTGCCGCCAAGAGGAGAGCCGCCGCCCCTTTCCGTGCAGGAAGGAGCCCAACACCACATAGTGGAGCCCCCGCCGCAGCCCGTCTCCATGCGGGAGGAGCACCGCTGTGACGCCCAAACATGTCTCCATCGAGTCTCGTTGTCCATCCACGTGTCACCGTCCGTCCACGTGTCGCCGTCCGTCCCCATCGTCGTCCACACGCTATAGGTGAATCAAACATCTACAATTGCTAGTATATATTTAGGGATCTATTTTAGTGATATTTGCTAGTATTTAGGGTCGTATATACTAGTACTTAGGTATATTTGCTAGTAAGGCATTTACTAATATTTAGGGATATTTAATAGTATTATTTAGGGATTTACTAGTATTTAGGTATATTTGTTAGTATTTAGGGATTTACTAGTATTTAGAGATATTTACTAGTATTATTTAGGCATTTACTAGTATTTATGGTTATTTACTAGTATTATTTAAGGATTTACTAATATTTAGGGATATTTGTTAGTATTTAGGGATTTAGTTGTATTTAGGGATATTTACTAGTATTATTTAGGGATTTACTAGTATTTAGGGATATTTGCTAGTATTTAGAGATTTACTAGTACTTAGGGATATTTTCTAGTATTGTCTAGGGATTTACTAGTCCTTAGGGATAGTTACTAGTATTATTTAGGGATTTAATTTAGGTATTTAGTGATATTACTAGTATTATTCCAAGTATTATTGCTTAGAATTATATCGATCAAATGCCTGCTATAGGATATGCCCATCCCGCATCCTTGGAGTCGACTCGGCGACAACTACAGAGGACTAGGCTCCGTCGGACATGTCCGAGAATAGGCTCCGCCGGGCTGTTACTGGAGGTGCTACCTTCCAGGACGCATAGCTTGGTGAGGAATCTCGGTCTCATCATCAACCCGTAGCTTCTTTGGTGGCGGTCACGTGGTCCAGGGTTGGTGCAGAGGGAGTCAGCCCCCGAGGAGGTGGTACGATGTCGTGTCAGGGAGGAGGATGAGCACATCCGTCGTTATATGACTATGTTGGATGCTAGTTCCTCCAATTACTGGCAGTTTATTCCGGGACCTCACCAGAGCTATGCTCGTGTGATGGTTCCTTCCCTTTGGATGTTGACCACCGTGGCTCAGGACCCGGGAATCAACGCCTAGTTTGACTGAGCAAGGTGTTATTCGAGATGTATTAGTTATATTATATGATATTATTGTTGAATTATTCGAGATGTATTAGTTATATTATATGATATTATTGTTGAATTAGATGGATTATTCAAGATGTATTAGTGATATTATATGACATTATTCTTGTATTAACTGGATTATTCGAGATGTATTAGTTATGTTAAGGTACATTGTTAATTTTGTTACTCATATTCATATTATTTCATAGCATTTATTCTATGGACTTCAACGGAAGAGAAGGTGAAGAGCATCTGTTCGACATGATAAATGGTAGAGCGATACCCGATCCTAGTATATCGCTCTTCGATCAGGGTAGAGAAGAAGACTGTGAAGCATAAGATGGCTCATAGTTTCTAAATGAGTCCGGTGAGGGAATGGAGTTAGACCCACCAATAGACAAAGCGCAAATGAGTGTTGATTGCGACGACAGCTTGCAAAATGATGGACTGGACGTAACAAAGTCTAGCAAGGTATATTAAGCCTCTTGTGACCACTAGATAGATGCATTAATTTCTTTGTGTATATATGTATTAACGAATGTTTTTTATTTTATACCTCTCATAAAAGTAATAAACGAGGTCCAATCAAAGGAATGGCCGCTGATGCGTATTGATACGTTCATAACGTATCTATAATTTTTTATGGTTTTATGCTAATAATATGCTTTTGACACTCTTTTTTTATAAAGTTTATGATTTATTTGGACTAACCTACTAATAGTTGTAAAAGTGCAAAATATTCTTGTTTTACACTTTGATGTGTAGGAATTACTAAGAATACAAGTGGAAACCTTGTTGGAGTCAAATTGGGATTTTTCCAGAAATCTGTCTCAGAACTCTTTTTGAAGATGGTCACGTTTCGGGTCGAAGACGGCGTCAAACGGACAACTCTTCAACTGCAAAGTTGTTGGAATTTCATGACAAACGTCCTGGACATAAAATTTAGCTGAGTCCGAGTCTAGACGAGCCTTCTAGCCCTGATTTACTGCAGCCCAAGATGGGGTGACGGGAATCCAAGAAGCTATATAAAGGGAGGAAACCTAATTTGCCCAGGGCATCTCCACCAACGAATTTGCAGCCACCAAAGCCACGTTTTTTCCTCCCCCATGGATCTCATCTCCATGGGAGAGGGCTCCCAAGAAGCCATGAAGGAAGGGGGCTAAGGGGCGGTGCTCCCCCATAATACCGACGGCAGGGAAGGAGTCCCCCGCATTGCCGCCTTCTTCACCATCTTTACCATCTTCACCGCCATCTCCATCACCTAATCCTCCTAGTATGCAGTGGTTTATCCTCCCACGCACCTCTGTACCGTCCTATGTAAACATGGTGTTTGATGCTATAAGTTATAATCCTATGATCTATGTCATGTTTGTTTAGTTTCTTTGTTCTTAGATTCAATGGTTGAACGTCTTTGGTTCATTAGAGTTGTATGTTGATATGGTAAAGTCCTTTGGTGTCCATTATATTTGTCCACGCATGGATTAAACATCATAGGGTTTGTAGTATGTGTAAAAGGAAGGGGGAGTTCTACCGGAATGACAGAAACCTGAGGACGCGAACCGGAACGTTGCACGTATGGGAGTAAGAGGACCATTAAACTTAAGGCTATGGTTGGGGAAACATTAATGCATTGATTAGTACTTACGGATGTTTGCTAACAATCCAATCATATAGTACATATAATTCCAAGTAGTCAAGCGCATATACATTTAGCCTCTCCCACACAGAAAACTGCATCGAAGACAATGAACCCGATCTATTCGCTATTTAGGAAAGTGATTAGAAAGATGAGTAATGGTTAAGTGAGGGTCGACCTTGAACACTTGTGTTCATGCCTATGAAACCAAAACAAATCTTTCCATGGAAGCTTTTCAGGTAAAAACTTGTAGGAATGCATGAATCCTTGAAAAAGAAAGATATTTCTGGTATTGATCTTAATGCTTCTTCATTCAAAAATACTTGAATCTTGCTCCTATGTCTAACTTAAAGGCGTTAAAGAAAAGTACTTATTGGGAGATAACCAAAAGTTTTAGTTGAGTCTTGGAAGTTATTACTTCAGTAATAACCTCTCCTTATCCTTTTTATTTGCTTTTTGTGCTAAGAGTAACCTCTAATGAGAGAGAAGTAATGCTTGGGAAAGTTGCTGTCTCAAAACAGATTTTTGTGCTTCGCTGTAAAAATTCGCGTAAAATCTCTGTATGTCGGTTTGAGCTGTAATTCTTTGTGCTTCTGCCCCAGGTTGTTATACAACTTTCTTTAGTTCAACACTTTTCGATTTTAGCAACAGAAGGTCTTCGAAAAAATTGGTGGTTTCTATCTGCTGGTCTATTTTGACAGATTTCTGCCATTATTTGCATTTGCTTCTTGTTGATTCCTTTTTGGGTTCTCTTTGGGGAGTTGAGCTTTTTAAGGGAAGTGCTACAATACCTTGTGTTTTATTGGAAGTTTTATTGGTGTTGAAACTTAACCCAAAGACTTATTATCTTGAGTACACTAATGTTGCTAATGAAGATTATGTGCAGTTTTGTAGGAAGGAAAAAATTTTAGGTGTTAAGGAAAGAATGATATAATGAGATGAAGAATGGACTAAAGCTCAAGCTTCGGGATGCCACACCCTGTCACCCCAAGAAATATCCAAGAAGTACAAGCGTCGAAGCTTGGGGATGCCCAAGGCATCCCCTTCTTCATCAATAAAAATCTCAAGTTCTTCCAAACACTTCATTTTTATTGTTTCATGCATAGTTGTATTGTTCTTGGAGCGTCTTTGTTTATGTTTTTGGTTTTCATTTGCTTGGTTTGCTTAGTTTGCTTGAATAAATTGGTTGTACCCCCTCTTTCATACATTAGTTTTCAAATAAGCGTGGTTTGGATTGGAAAAGAGTAGGAAAAGTTCATGCTTAAGTGGTAAAAGGAGCTCGTTTTTGACTGTGGCCCTATGCTTTGTCATGTCATGCTTGATATTATTTTGGCTTTATGCTTAGTGATTTTTTCTGTAGCATGGCATGTTATAAACAATTGAGATTGAGTAATGTGCCTTGAAAGAATCATGCGTTGTTTTAGCATATTAAAGCATAGTATTGTGGTATTCTCCTTTGATACTTTATTTGGGTTGACTTGGCGCATGCTCCCACCATGTTATGACTATCCCAAGTCACCATAGCCTTTATGATCCTTTAGTTTTCGACTTGCAATATCACTTTATGCTTTAATTAATGATGTTTTGTCGCTTTGCATGATTATGGCCATTATTGCTCTTTTAGTTGGTCGCTCCTAGTCTTTTGCTAGCCTCCATAACCAAGTATGAGTTCCACTCATGCATCCAACTCCAAATAAAACCAAGTTATCCCAAAGAGTCCACCATACCTACCCATTACCATTTGCCATTCCAAGTATATTCATGCTTTTATCTACCTTCCGAATTAAACTTGTTATGAGAAAACTAGTGATTAAAGCTCTCACGAACTTGATGGCACACTTTACTTTTCTTGACCCTAATAAACTTGAACCATTGTGTCATCTATGTTATATATGCTTGCACTTATATGTTGGGGATTAGCAGAACCATGCTGTCATGGGGAACGCTTTCAACATTGCACTTGTACATTGTACCTAGTTGATATCATGCTCTTTTGTATATGGATGTCGTCAGTGTGAAATGAAAGGGGAGCTTGTAAGTCCATGGAGTTATGTATATGTGTTAGAGAAACGCCTGGGCCGCTGGTCTAATCCATGCTGATATGGTGGAAACCTGCAGCGTAACCATAATGAGCTATCTATGAAGCATTCTTCTTATAAAAAAAAGTCCTATATTGAGAAAAAAGAGAAAAAATGAGATTATGAAAAGAGGAAAGAGAGAAAAAAGCACCATATTCCCATGGTAAATAAGAAGATTGCTGAGATGCTCGTTGTCTTCTTGCCTTGTCATTTTGATATGGGGATTCTTCCGTATCATCGGGCAAGGGGTACCCAGTTGGCGGTTCTCTATGATACACATGTACTTACTATGACAAGAACTTACCGGTAACTAAACTTGAGTAGCATGAGGAGCGGACCTCGTATTCAAGGGACATGAGATTTTCAACTTATACTTTGTCAAGCATATACTCCGTAGTTTGTTCACTTTAACCTTAATCACTTCAAGATGATTATGATAGGGGCAACGAGAGCTGAAAGCTAATAAGTACCATAATTTTTGGAAGCTCTTTATGAGACTTGAATCCCTGTTTCCTCCTATGAAGGCCTTTCTTCCACTTTTATATTGAGTCTCCACCTTCTATCTTTATGCACCAATTAAGGGAGCATAGTTGTCATTCTTAGTTCTATGTGCATTGTCCTAAGACTTGTTGATTGATGCATAAGTTTGATATTGCTTGTTGCTAAACTATTTGTATCTTGTCACCCTTATGAACTTTGAAGGTGTCCTATGCATTTATGTTTTGCTACTCTATGAGGGACAAGCTGAATACCATTCTCATTATGCTCTCTTTATGTGAAACAAACAACATCTTGCAAAGCATTGTTATTCATGAATCTTTTGTTTGTGCCTTTTCAAGTTACAACATAGTTGCTATGTCTTATTGTTAGAACTCTATCTTTCATGATTCATGTTTAGAGTACCTTAATCCCAGCTATCAATGCTTTTACAATAATGATGATCAAGAGATTGTTGTCTGCATGTTTACCTCAAAAATTATATTGTTTTGATCGTTTACCTACTTGAGGACGAGCAGGAACTAAGCTTGGGGATGTTGATACGTCCATAACGTATCTATAATTTTTGATGGTTTTATGCTAATAACATGCTTTTGACACTCCTTTTTGTATAAAGTTTATGATTTATTTGGACTAACCTACTAATAGTTGCAAAAGTGCACAATGTTCTTGTTTTACACTTTGATGCGTAGGAATTACGAAGAATACAAGTGGAAACCTTGTTGGAGTGAAATTGAGATTTTTCCAGAAATCTGTCTCAGAACTCTTTTTGAAGATGGTCACGTTTCGGATCGAAGACGGCGTCAAACAGAAAAGTCTTCAACTACAAAGTTGTTGGAAATTTCGTGACAAACGTTCTAGACGTAAAATTTAGCTGATTCCGTGTCTAGACGGGCCTTCTAGCCCTGATTTACTGCAGCCCAAGATGGGGTGACGGGAATCCAAGAAGCTATATAAAGGGAGGAAACCTAATTCGCCCAGGGCATCTCCACCCACGAATTTGCAGCCACCAAAGCCACGTCTTTGCCTCCCCATGGGTCCCATATCCATGGGGGAGGGCTCCCAAGAATCCATGAAGGAAGGGGGCTAAGGGGTGGTGCTCCCCCATGATACTGGCGGCGGGAAAGGAGTCCTGCGTGCCGCCGCCGGCGCCGCCGCCACCTTCTTCACCATCTTTACCATCTTCACCGCCATCTCCATCACCTAATCCTCCTAGTATGCAGTGGTTCATCCTCCCACACACCTCTGTATCGTCCTATATAAACATGGTGTTTGATGCTATAAGTTATAATCATATGATCTATGTCATGTTTGTGTAGTTTCTTTGTTCTCTAGTGTGCTATTTCATTAGAGTTGTATGTTGAGATGGTACAGTCCTTTGGTGTCTATTATATTTGTGCCCGCATAGATTAAACATCATAGGGTTTGTAGTATGTGTAAAAGGAAGGAGGGAGTTCTGCCGAAGTGACAGAAACCTGAGGGCGTGAACCAGAACGTTGCACGTATGGGAGTAAGAGGACCATTAAACTTAAGGCTATGGTTGGAGAAACCTTAATGCATTGATTAGTGCTTACGGATGTTTGCTAACAATCTAATCATATAGTATATGTAATTCCAAGTAGTGAAGCGCATGTATATTTAGCCTCTCCCACATAGAAAACTGCATCCAAGACAATGAACCCGATCTATTTGCTATTTAAACTTGGACAAAGCCACCACAATTACCACCACTATTTCACACTCATGGTTCTGTTAGTTTAGTGTATTTTATTGCTGTAGCAACTAGCTTTACTTTCTTATTATTTATTATCATGCAAAGCTATCTCTATTACTCGTAGTGTTGCTCTAGTTTTATTTCCTAGATAATGCAAACGTTTAGTGTGCGTAGAATTGTATTAGTGGTTGATAGAACTTGAGAGAATATTTATCCTACCTTTAGCTCCTCGTTGGGTTCGACACTCTTACTTATCGAAAAGGCTACACATGATCCCCTATACTTGTGGGTTATCACGCATCTCACAATTGAGGTTGTTGATTCAGAAGGAAAACCATTGCTTCCCAAAAGTAACGCAACTACATTTGTGCATAAATGCGGATTCATTTTTAAGGACAACGTCCCGATCAACATTCCCTATTGGATTAAGACAGCAACGAGAGATGAAGATCATAATAGTTTTGTCGAGGATAGATACAAAGACTTACTATGGGAGAAGCTCATTTCACATTTCACTCTACCGGTCTTGGAGTCTGATGAGGCCATGGAGGCTATGAGGTCCAAACCAAAGCATTTCACACTTAAGAAGATGGCCGAAAAGTTCAGTAACTACAAGAAAATATTATACACTGAATATCCCGAGGAAAAAATGTTCCATAATTCACTGGCACACTAGAGAAACAGCAGCAACACTGGGACAACTTTCTGGAGTACAAGGAATCAGAGCCAGCTAAAGAATGGTAAAAAATAATAAGGAAAATTCTGAGAAAAAGAAATATCATCATAGGATGGGGACAGGTGGCTACAAGACTTCCGTGCCTAAGTAGGAGGAAGCTGAGGCTGCCTTGCGTGAACAAGGGATCACACCAACTACACATGAGTGGCCCACATGGTAAGAAATTGGTTACTCGCGCATGGGGCGGAGTATGACATGAAAACAAGGGAGTTAATAATGGATGAAAAGAAGAAAATTGCTACACCCCATGAAGCAATTGTTAAAACAATCAAGGAGGTTCGAGAGGGAAGTTCAAACCCGACACAGAGAATGACGAGCTAACAAAGGCCCTCGGGAATCCAGAAAAACCAGGACGAACACGAGGCTTTGTACCTTCTATGCCATGGAAGACTGGGTTTCCCGAGGACACTGAATCTTATAGAAGCCGAGAGAGAGTAAAGAAGTGCAAGGCAGAGGAGGAGGCAGACCGGTTGCGTAGCATAGAAAAAACGACTAATGAACTAGTTACCATGCTAAAGGAGCAATAGAAGCAACTAGACAAAATGTGCCATCAAGGGGAACCTCATCAGCTGCAACAAGAACATGCTAGCGGCCCATCTCAGTGGATAAGTAGCATGGCTTCCATGGCGGCCAATCTGATGGATCGCTACCCCGTGGACAATATCACTGAGAAGACAAGTTGTGATCTACACGTGGGAGTGAGCAATTTATCCTTCAAGGTGGCTATCGACTCTGCTTTGTCTTGTGAACCTGGAGCATGCTGGCATGGCAATGAGATTCCAGATGGCTTTGCTCGTGTTGGGGTAGATGAAGTGCTACCGCAATATGAATCACCGGATTTTGAAATCCCTAGAGCTTAATAGGAGAGAACACTAGGAGAAGTCAGGGGTGGTATCATTTTATGGCGCAAGAAATACATCATGTTTCCAAGCTTGGTGCTGAGGCCACCACCGTCTCCTCTGTGTCGCATCTCACCACCTCCAAGTCCACATGATAAGGAGAGGGACGACGACCACCATAGCACGAGTCCACCGCCACGTCAGCTAACCTGTTGCCGCGTTAGGCGACTCCGCCGCCACATCACGTGACTCTATTGCCGTGTTAGCCAACTCCGACCCAGTGTCGGGCGACTTGAAAGGTCGCCGCTCGATCAACTAGTGCTACTACCCACAATAAAGGTAAAAGAGAGAAGAAAACCTCGTCACCTCCTAAGAACTTACCTTACGAGATGACTGATGAAGAAACAAAAGTGAAAGCCTTTTTTGAAAAGAAAAAGATTGAGCCAAAGCAGATATTTCCTCCTAATGTCAAAAAGTGGGCTAAGAGTTTCATTCATCAACCATCGCAATATGATATAAATAAGGAATATGACTATACACTCTGTATGATGTAAGTTCTCCATACTAGGAAGAACACAAGTAGTACTGGAAGTAGGAAAAGAGATGTTTCTAGATCAAGGTGTTACACAGTGTTTATCGAGATATTAGTGTTGATCAAGCAGATGACTTTGCTAGAAGTGGTAGTATTAGTGTTGATCAAGTGCTAGGCGGACATGTCACCATAAACACGGAAATAACAAGGAAATATGAATACGGGAAGTTTCTAGTTAGACCTGAAGAGATCACGTATCTACCAACACAAATGCGAAGACTACATGACTGGTACATGCAAATCACAAAGGAAAGGGCCTAATACTGCTTGCGAAAGTTACAAAAGAACATTTCAATGGTGTAGAAGAGATCCAAATCTATCTTGATGAACTCTATATGTTATTCAAACAAGACGCCCTCAAATTGAGTCTCGTCAGTTCCTATTGTCTGTAAGTGATTCATTTATTTCTATGATAATTCTCTAACCCTGCTCGTTCATTTCCCATAATTATCCTCACTATGCTATTATGCAGAATGAAGAGTGAGGAATGTGAACTAAAGGGAATCTTTGACACTGGGTTCATCGACCCAAGCCGAGTTAATGAACGATTGCTAAATGAATACCCCACGGAAACGGATCATAACTTACTAAGGTACCTAAAGAGGCAACATTACAAATAGAGAATATTGTTTCCTTACAACTTCAGGTAAGAGTGTTACTGTCTTGTACACATTCACTTTTGCTTACCCTATGTTAACTATAACTAATGAGTTACTCCCATATATAAACGTGCGCAACTTCCTTTACATTCTGCTAATCATCGAAGTTGACGCTAGAAGAGTTGAAATCAAGGACTCACTGAATAAAGATCGAAATGAGTACCAAAATGTTATAGATGTTCTCTAGAGGTAATTTCATTCATTATCGCATTATATCGGTCTCATTCGTTCATTTCCTGAGATATCAAGTAACTAATAACTCATTTTTTCATTGGTCGGGCAGGGTTTGGAAAGAATTCACTAAGAGGACGATAGGTGCTTTTAAAGATCAGCTTAGTTTTCATCCAGTCGAGCTAAGTAGCACTAGCTAGGTCCACACTTCTCTTTGATTCTAGTTTCAACACCATTATATCATGCTTGATTATTATTTGATTGTATTCTATTCTTGTAAAGTGTGAGAGGCAACCACGAGGGACTAATTTGTGTGGATACTTCATTTGTGAGTACATTCGCTCAGAGGTCAGTGAGTGGGACGGAGAAAAATTTCTAGATGTAAGTGAACAATATATTCACAATTTGATTTTATTACCATCAATTGAGCCAAGAGTCATTCGTACTATTTGTTATGACGATTGATATTCATATTGATCTCCTTCTTTTATATATAGTTGGAAAGAATTCGGGAGAGACTCCAACCGAGGGAGCGCCTAGTAGCAATTCAAGAGGAATTGGTGGGATTTTTGGTTGACCATGTCATAGACCCAATGGGAAAATTCCATGTCTAGTGATTTAGTGATCTCTATGTAATCTAATATATGGGTTCTAGTCCCGGTTGAGATCTCCATGTAACCAAATTGTATATATATATGTATGCTCGTAAAACAAGTTATATTATATATATGATATATATGCATCAACATGCCATGGGATATAATGATCTTCATGCACCAAATTGTATATAAAAAATGAAATGGAATTGAAAATGAAAACCTCTAAATTGTGTCATGGCAGGAAAGCTTTAGTCCCAGGTCGTGTTACTACCCAGTACTAGAGGTCCTCCCGCCCCCCGTGTTGTGGCTGCCATGTAAGTGCACTCTAGTCATGGTTCATAACAGAACCTAGACTAGAGATAGGGACCTCTAGTCTCGATTCTGCAGTCCCGGTTACAGTACCGGGACTAGAGGCCCTCTGGAGCTGGGACTATAGGCCCGTTCTCCATTAGGGTCATCAGGCCCAAAACACTGGAAATACATGTGTGACATGACATGATGAAGTAGTGTGACAAAACACTTGCATCACAACATCACTAGGAGTGTGTGTGGTGATGCGAAGGTTTTTCATTGTTTCTCCTTTTTTGAATTCCTACTGCCATGGTCAAACTTTGGTCAAAACCATGGCCAATTATATTTCTTCCTAGGGTATCGATCTTACAGATATAAGAGTAGATCCATGATTATAGAACAGCTTTCGCGGCCAAAATGATTTTTACAAAAAATCTAGAGTTGCCAAACTTGGAGTTGTGGTTCAATTCTGAGCAAGTCTGACCAGTTCTGACCGACATTTGAGTAAAGAAAAAGGTGCATGCAACACTTTTAGATTCTATCACCTAGTATAATGTGCATGCATTGAGTCCTACTAATGTCCCAAGTTGGTTTTCCCCACTTGGCAAACTGTAACACCCTCGAATCGGCCCTATGGAAGTTTTAGCGATTCTCGCCAAACCCACATAGAAATGATTCAAAAATGCCCACGAGGCACTTGCATGCGGTGGAAAACGAAATAATATCATTACACAATAGTTCATGATGGAACCCACAGAACACATATATACAACGACTCAATGAGTTAAGAATACAAGTATACAATACAAAGATCCAAATCACTTGGAAAATGATACAACATCCGAGTACGAACAAGTTGCAAATGGGGCTAAGAGCCCTGAAGAATAACCAATGGTGTCCATAACCCTGCTCAGGTTAAGCCGGAAGGGTAACCCTGCTAACAACGTCGAACTTATACCTGCTAAAACAAAAGGGGTGCCGACAAAGGGCAATGGAAAAATAGAGAGATCAATATTGAGGCCAATACACGACGAGTCTAGAATTTGGCGGCTCTCGCCTACATAGGTATGGTGGACTGAAGCGGCAGCGAAGCATGCACTAAACAAGCTGTAGAGACTCGATACAACTGTTAGCTATAAGAGAGGGATGAGAAATACCTATTCGGAACGAACCTGATACTAACACCAAACATACCCATCTTGTTATTTCCCCCTCGAAACCAAATGAGGAGGTCTTTCCGAGGAAACTCACATGGTTGCCAGTTTTATTCATTCCTTTAGTTGTGGTTGTCCAACTTACTAGTCATTGTAGATCCAAGTAAAATTATAACAGTAATTCTTTAGTTATAGTTGTGTATGATCGAGAAACTGTGCTCCAAGTCGTCCATAACCGTGGACACAACTTTTCAAAAAGATTTAGCCCTGCAGGGTGCACCAAAAATTCCACACGCACTTCCACCCTTTTTGACAGATCAATTAACATACACCCATTGGTATGTCGGCGGAGCTTCGGACACGATGCTTTCCTAGACCCAAAGCAAGTACATGGGGGCCACCCTACTAAGCTACCCGTAACAAAGTCGGCCGGCTCCAAAGACGGACCCAAAGGTTGCAAGATCGGTCGAGAGATCATAGGCCATAGGTATAATCCTCAATATAACGACCCACGTCCCAAATAGTATAGTAGTAAATGCTCATCGAGCAACATATAATAAACATGGCATAAGATGGCATTAAAACCTCAAACTAGTGTGTGGCCCCAGTACAGTACTTTGAAATCAGGTAGTAAGCCGATAGGGGTGCCCACACACCTCACATGTGGTTAGCGTGTTGGATCTCTGAACAGGTGTCAAGAACTCAGGTCCTAGGTGGACACAAGTGGGCGGGGAAAAACCAAATAACATCTTTTACCCACCTATGCCTCTGCATTAATTATATCTACTCCCCAACATTTAATTAACAAGTTGTAATTAAATCCATGATCATCTCCACCATTAAGCATGTGCCAACCCCCAACAACGGTGGAACTCACCGACGCGAAGCAAGACCTGAGCAATCAACTACGACTCGCAAGGCCAACTGTCTACCAAACAACAGGTAATAGGAGGTGTCTAAGGCAATATAGAGGCTGCAAGGAGTATAAGTGGTGTACGGAAACTAAAGCATCACAACACAGATAGCAATAGATCAACAGGAGGAAGTAAAGACTATAAATGCAAAATAGGTACAAAGGGGGAGAATGCTCGCCTAAAAACATTACCGAAGATACATTCGAAGAACGGGACGAAGCTCGCATCAATTCAATGGCCTAATCGGTGAAGAAGCAAAGCACTAAAAGAAACACCGGATGTACTATTTAATACTACGGCAGAAGATCAGGCATGATGCATGTATGATGTATGACATGGCAAAAACATGATGCAACTAGGCAATTTTAAGCGGAATCGAGGTCTCGACAATTAAATATCAGGTTCAAGTTATGTAGATACCCCACAATTTAAATGTTTTATTAACAAGGTAAAACATGGCATCAGTTTGTAATACAAATTTAAATGGAGGCGAGATAGGTCAGAATAGCCTGCATATAGTCTCCATGTTTGATTAGGAGGTGAATTGGCTAAATACACCCAACCACATGATATGAATGCAATCATGTACAATTTAATATGCAACAAGTTAAATGTCATATATCATAAAAATAGGGGTCTCGGATAGGGGTCACACATTAGGGTCGAATATCTTGGTTCGGAGGGGTTCGGCCTTCGGATCTGGGATCTTCGGTTAAATAAAGGGGATCTTGAGGTTCCGGTGTAATCGGATCCATGAAGGAGATGTCTTGGAGGTATCGGCCATCGGACCCATGTCGGCGATATTGTGGTTCCATCTATTCCGTGAAGAATATCTTGTCGCTCGGTGTAGGTGATCTTGGGGACCCAACACCATTGTCGATATCGTTCTTGGTTCGACGTTGATGGTCCACTAGAAGTGTCGACGTTCCTAGGCCGGTCTTGCAAGCCTTCTCGGGCGGATAAACATGGAGGGCAGATGAGCATGAACCATAAAATGATAGCTTCGGAAACCTCACAAGAGAAAATCTTGGACTTGACACCAACAAGGGGTACCAGCACACATCTGGCAAAAAGAAAGGTTGGTATGCCCATGAAACAAACCATGTGTTGGGCAATTCACTTCAAAAGGTTTAAGCTGACTAGAACCATAAGAAATTACTATGATATTTCATAAGTAAATAACCTAATCCATCCTTGGATGCATCACAATACCCTATGTAATCCTTACTGTTTCCAGCACTACTAAGACTGGCGTTGTTGGCCACCTAATTTTGAACTCTTGAAACTTGCTTCACACTTGTCACTCCAAGTATTATTTATTAGCAATTTAGTCACTAGCCATGTTATCTTGAAAAATCCTTCAATAAATCTTCTATAATAGCCTGCCATTCCTAAGAAACCTCTGATTTCCTTAACAATGGTTGGTGCTTTCCAATTTAAAACTAATTGAACTTTTGTTGGATTTACTGCAATTCCATACTTGCTGATAACATGTCCAAGAAATTCTACCTTATCCAACCAAATTTCACACTTTGTAAACTTAGCATATAGTTTATGTTCCCTTAGGATTTACAATGATATCCTCAAAAGCTTAGCATGCTCTACTTTATCCTTGGAATATATCAAGATATCATCGATGAACACTATCACAAACGTGTACAAATAAGGCATAAAGACTTTGTTCATTAAATTCATGAAGATTGTTGGTGCATTGATCAATAAAAGTGGCACATCTAGATACTCATGATGTCCATACCTGGAAACAAATTCTATTTTAGGAATATCTTCTGGCTTGATCTTGATTTGATGGTGAGCTGATCTCATATCAATCATGGAAAATACTCCCGCTCCCTTGACTTGATCAAACAAATCTTGGATTCTTGGTAATGGATAGTTGTTATTGATGGTGACTCTTGGGGGGATGACCCCGGGTAGGGTCAAGCCAGGTATAAAGGCGAGGTCTTCCGAGGTACAGTGAGGTCAAAGCAAGTGCTGGACGACGTACTTTAAGGCCAGCCGAGTTACGCTCGACCCGGCCAAAGTGGTGTTCACCAAATGTTACCTCGGCCGACATTAAGCATATGTCGACACCTTCAATGTTACTTTTGCAGGTACCCTCAGGGCCGAGTTAACTGGGCAGCAGTCGGGTTACTACTTGGCTTACAGGAGAAGGAAGGTATCTTCCATAGTCAGTGCTTTTCTCTCTCCACTTAGAGAGAGCTCAAAAAACAGAGAGATGGACCAGCAACACGGGCCAACAAAGGTGACGTCGAAGCTGGTCGGATGACACGGTGCCGTAGAGGCTTACGCCATGGGATCTGGGCGGCTAACGAAGGGAAAAAGGAGAGCACCGCATTTCTCTTTTAAGAGGAGCATATTCTAGGAATATGCCCTCCATGTATGCCCTAAGTGTAACCTGGCCACCCCTTTATAAGGTGCGCCAGGACCTCCTAGAAGAGGGGTCAATCATTTTGCCAAGGGAAGAACCCTAGAGAGAGGGTTGAGTAGACAAGAACATCATCTTCCTCCTCCCCATGAATAGCTCAAGGAGCAACTGTATCCAGAATTGGTCTTGATAATACAAGTCATCTATGTGTGGAATCACCACACTATCCCTCCCTAGATACCTCTAGCACACTTTGGCCCCATCTTTACCCTATCCATGGCATCTGCCGTGACACCACCACGACAGTTGGCGCCCACCGTGGGGCCAGCAGTGGCGCTGGATGGAGTGAAGATCTGGACGGGAAGCATCATCGCCAATGTCGAACGCATCGTCTCCGTGCTTGTTCAGCGCTTTGGAGCGCTGGACTACATTAGCGGCAATGCACACAACTTTGGAAACCGCCCTCCTCCACACAACAGGCTCTTCATCATCCTCGGCACCCACAAGATCTACGTTGGTGTGGATGAGTCCTGCGTTCACCCGCTACACATCGTCGAGGAAGGAGAACCACCTCTCAACGAGGCTCACGGCCACGTATCACTCGCCCCGCTAGCTACGCTGAGGTAATGATGACTGCGTCTGGAACGGGAACAAGCAAGGACCCAGCAGAAGACATGTAGGCAACACCGAAGGTACCTAGGAAGAGAGGTCCTCCACTAGAGGCCAAAAAATTTGTTTTAGCAGGTAATCGAGAGCTTAGCTCCTCCCATAGCACCTATACCAGATCTGTCTCAGGCACAGGCCGAGCTAGAGGAAACCCGGCAGAAAATGTTAGCAGGGGGTAAGAAAGTAGGAGCGCTTCAGTAGTCATTCAACATCACACGGCATGAATATGCAAAGGGAAACAGGATTAGTCCCACCCGTATGGATGCAATGAAGATTACGGGTAGGAACCTCATCATGGAGATAGAGAAGGAGTATGTACCTAGGCCAGGGTATTCAACTACCCTTGTGACAAGATGGCTGCCGAGGTATAGCACCCCGGCAAAGAACCTCAGGGCTGTAGATGCAACAGCGTCCGGGTTAGAGGGTCTGACCGGTGAAACCTGGGAGAGGCAACAGGAAAGTGTTAATCACCTAGTAAAAGTTGCTAATAAGCAGAATGATGAATTGCTCAAGGCAACCCCGGTGGAAACAGGAGGTTCCCATGTCATTCATTTGGCAGGGGCGCTCCGGCAAAATCTGTTGGGGCAGCATCATCCCCTCACATGGGCCCAAGAAGGGAAGAGGTAGTAACCTCGGTGAGAATGAATAAGCAGATGGTCCCATATGACCCGCAAGGGCAAGGAGAGGAAAATCTGTGTAGGGTGATGAGGATCGCCATAGTGCCATCCGAGGTGAAGGAGGATGAGGTAACCACAGCCAAAGTCATGAAGGACATGGAAACGCTGGGCACGGCCATGCCAGACAGCGTAACTTGGCAGGAGCTGGACAAAATCCACCTCGGCAGCACCAGCAATAGTACATACCTTGGCAAGAGCAAAGTGCTGGCCCAGCTTGCAACAACATTATGTTCGTCCGGGTCAAGATAGGTACAATGATGGTTATTCGGCAATGGCTGATGCCAGGTTTCCCAGGCAGAATCACCATGTGATAGGGTCAAGGCTGGGAAACAGGAACTTGTAGCCAGATGATGCAAGGTTGAAGCTGGACTGGATTTATAGGTCGAAAATGATAGAGGGAGAAGGTCCTCTGGGTCTAACATGCTTTAGAACTCGGATTATGAGAGAACCTCCTGTGCCGAACTTCTAGTTGGCTAGAGGGACAAAGACATATGACGGAAGTACCAAGCCGGAGGATGGGTTGATTGCTTATGCCACCGCGGTAAACATTGACACAAGCAACTTGAGATGGGCTGTGAGATATGTACCTCAAATGCTGGAAGGGCCATCAAGGGTCTAACTAAACAATTTGCCATCAATAAGTATCAACTGCTGGATAGATTTCGAGGAGATGTTTATCGGTAACTTCACGAGCTCATATAAGAGGCCGAATAGGCCAGAGACTTTGGCAATGTGCAAGCAAAGGCCGAATGAGACAAACCGGGAGATCTTAACTCGCTGGTGCAACATGCGAAATTCATGCGAGGGGGTGATTGAGTCACATGCTATTGCTTGCTTTGCACAAGGATGCAGGCATGCAAGTATGTTTTGGCAAAGGCTGCAAAGGGATATGCCAACTACATTGTATGAAACAATCAAGCTTGCTGACTCATATGCATTGGGTGATCCAACTCAACCTCGTCTTATGGAAAGTGAATCAAATGAGGAGTATTACCTTCGAGACGGAGCCGGGGTCATCCCGGCGAAATGATTTAAGGGGTAAGAGGAGAGATGAGCAGCTGGATTACAGATATGGTTTGCAACAAGTTGCAGTACTGGACCAAGATCCACCCGGAGCTGGGAATATGCAGCGCCAAAAAGAGTGGAGGACAACGGTAGACTCCGAGAAATGATTGCAAGAAAACTTGGACGCCAGAACAGACGAAATAGTAGCAAGAAAAGAAAGACAGGCCGAGGTATATGTATGAGGCTATGCTGGATCAACCATGCAAGTTTCACACACCTAACCCAAGTAACCTGGCTAACCACACGACTCGGCAGTGTGAGTGGATGAGGAAAATATAGCAAAGTAACTCGAGGAATGCACAAGCACCTCGGCACAACGTACCTCGGCATGATGCACCTCGGCACCAGCAGCTCACTGGGGCAAATGGGCAAGAGTTTATGTTACCACCACCCCCGCCGAGGATGAAAATCACGACAGAAGGGATGCAGTGTATCAGGTGGGGAACCAGAACTAGCAGAACCAAAGATACCCTGGCAATGTTAGGAGAAATGAGTACATCGAACATCATCAAGCTTATTTTGTGTTAACCACGAAAGAAACTGATAGACAGAGTGTGAGACACCGACATATGGAAGTCAATGTAGTTATGCCAGCTGTGCCAAGGCATATGCCTTGGTCAGATCAGGAAATCACATGGAGTATCAAGGATCACCCTAGGCTCATGCCGAGTCCTGGATCATATGCTTTGGTGCTAGACCCAACTTTCATCAGGCCAAACATCAACGTGAAATTCTCCAAGGTGTTGATTGATAGTGGCAGCGGCATTAATATATTGTATAAGGACACAATGCACAAGCTCGGGGTTTCAGAGAATATGCTACAGGCCACCAAGACCACCTTTCATGGCATTGTGTTGGGTTTATCCTATCAGCCTATAGGCAAGGTCTGGATTGATGTATTATTCAACACAAGGGATAACTGCCAAACTGAGAACTTGGAGTTTGACGTAGTGGATTTGGACAGTGTGACACCCCTGGGATTAGGGCTGGACAAATCCCAAACCTCTTCCTAACATAAGGCTAACCTAAATCTCGGAAGCATCTAGAGAAAGAATCGGTAACATTACAGTGACCCTACGACACAAAAGCTATTATAGCAAGCTCATAACTAAGCGAAGAACCAAGTTATTACAAGAAGAGGTCACTACCACAAACATCAAACAATGGAAGGCAAATTATGCTATTAAGTATAGCAAACTTAACAAATGGCCTAAGAGGCCTGAAGCATAACGATGATGTCGCAATCCATAGATTCCAGGCTACCGACCGGGAACCCCAAGCTACTCTTTGATGTCGATGCTGTAACGAACTTATCTTATGTGGTAACACTTACTTGCTAAAAAAGTATCAACAAAGCAAGGCTGAGTACAGGGTGTACTCCGCAAGACTTATGGCTGGTGGAGTTATTTCGCATAAAGCTAACTTTCTTTGTAAAAGAGAGAGGAGAATCTCGACTAATGGAACCTTTTATAAAGGGATAAGAAAGCGATATCACTAACTTTGATCTTCTTTTGTTATCCACCGAATCTTTATTAGCCGAAGCTATTAACTAGGATCACCCCCTCGATCCCCGAGGAAGTTCCTTAAGCACACCTCACTTCTCTTGTCAAGTTTTATGATTAGGTTATTCTTCTCTATGATCTTTGAATCCATTCCCAAGTTGTCCATAACTGCGAACACATCTTTTCAAAAAGATTAATAACCCTACAGGGGTGCACAACTTTACCCACACGTACAAACCGATTCTTAGTGCCAAGCTATAAGCCCTCTTCCTTGGAAGGTCGGCAGAGAGTGGTTGACCACGACCTTTACCTTGCTTTCGCCGAGACCATGAGTCAGGCCCTAAGGAGATGCCGCCATAATGGGTCAAGTCCCGAAGCTGGTCCCTAGAGATGTGTGCGGGGAATAAGAGAACGGAGGCCGTGCCTCTCCTTCTCCCGGCCACACTTACCTACCTGTATGAATGCACCTCCTTCACCGCCTTCAAGAACGACCAGAATGGATATGTCGAATGGAACGCCCGAACTATGTGACTCATGGAATCTACTAGGTAAGAACGACCAGAATGGATATGTCGATGTGGCCTCCCGTGTGGATGTACGCTTGTCTTGGTTCAAGAGGCAAGAACTCAGGTCCTAGTGGTGGAAAGTATAGGACTGCAAAAACCATAACCCGACGTGGTCTCCCATACAAGCCTTATCATGTTTAACTTCCATCTCTGATCATAACATGTCATCTTATCCAACTAGGTTCATTCTTAGCTCGGATTTATCATCTGGATGGACTGGCGGTAACAACTAAGCATGTCTAAGCACAACGGATATAGCAGCTCTAGCGAAGCTCATAAGCCAAACCCTAGTTATGCTAGGTGTAGTGGATCAAGGAATATAGGCTACAAAGGTAACATGCATCATATAGGATTACGATATCTATCGATAAAAGACTTTAGAATCGTATGCACATGGCAAGAATGAAATACTTTGAAATCGTAGGATTATATCATGTGTGGGGTTTTGCTTGCCTTGTTCATTGATACCCGGATATAGATCTTTGGGGTTCATATGCTTGGCATTGTTCATTGATAAACTTTGATGGTGTTTATCTCGGTCTTTAATGTTGAACACAATCTCGTTGCTCACATCCACTCCGAGGTCTACCGAGAAGAAGCAGAAACACCGGAAAGGAAAGCAACAATCAACACATGGCATCGATACAATGCTCAAGCAAGGGTGATGATATGACAAGTTAAATTGAATCAAGATGAACCCTAGTACATGCTTGGTCATTTTAAACAGGGTCCGAGGGGTACAAACCCTAGAATAGGGGGAACCTCGAAATCACCTATGGGGGTTCAAATGTTCTTTTAATTATACTTGCAATTTAAGTTGTTGAACAATGCATGATTTTTATGCTAGTGCATAGATCTCATTTTTTTGAACATTTTGATATATTATACATATTTTTGTGACTCAAAATTAATTAATTATGATTTTCCCAATTTTAATCCATTTTTAAATAAATTTAAAACAATTAAACATTTTTGGGATTTGTTAAATTATTTCCAGCTGGTCCCACCTATCAGCATTTTATTAGTTACAGAAATTATTTTCTAAAAAGGTTAAAAAGCTGACAGATAGGGCCTAGAGAGTTATTTATATATCCAGAAATGATTTTCAAAACACATTTAAATAAAAGAAAAAGGGAATTATTGTGTCATGCTGATGTCAGCATGACATCAGCATGGGATGACATCACGCTGGCGTCAGCGCTGCCATCTACTGTGGGTCGAGGTGGGGGATGGTGCTAGGGTGCTCACGGGAGGGTGCCGAGGGTCGCGCTGGACTCACACGGGTGCGCTGGGCCAAAAGGTGGCGCGCTGCCCCGGATTGGTCACTGGAGTGACCTATCCGACGATGAGCGGTGGCAGAGCCTACAGCTGCACGGCGCAGGGTTGGTAGAGGAAGCGAGGGACGCAACGAAGAGGCCCACAAGGACTGCTAGTGTAACATCCCAATTTCAGCAACCCTGATTAGTTGTCCAGAATGCAAAAATTAGGGGGAACAAAAACTTTTTCTTGTTTAATAATGAAGTGTTTGCTTGTTGTTTGGATATGCTTATTCATATGAATGTGTATTAGATGATATACTCCTTACCTTAACACCAGTTGAAAAAAGCTACTTCCCAAAACAGTCTTGGCTTAATTTCCATATTCTAAAATGTTTTTAGCATTTCAAAACCTGAGCCAAAAAGCCTTTGCAAACCAACTATTTTAGTAGCTTCTATTGATCAAACTATGGAGAGATATATAACATAATCTCCTTATGTTTTCAAGACAGAACCTTCTACTATTCTTATCTCTAGATTTAACAAAACCTTTTTATGAAGCATTTGAATTCTACCCTTGGTAGAGATACCAAGAGACCATCATCTTATTTCAAACTCCAACCTTTCAAAATTTCCCCTCCTTACCTCAAGCTAAGCTTGATGGTAACCCTAGTAGTAGTTGATCTGTTTGTAAGATGAGTTGTCTTAATCGGCTGTTTGACTTGATTGCTTAGAAGTAGTATGACCTACTCTAGCAGCTCATCCACTAGGATCAAGATACTTTAAAAACCACCAAACCCTAAGCAAGAATACAATCTGGATCTAATCTCTAGCCACCAAGTGATCATCTAAAACCCTTAACCAGATCAATTCTGCAGTGATCCATTCTAGAAGTTTCCAAGTCAATGAAGACCAATATCAAGCATGGATCCCATCTACTCAATCTACTCCTCAACCTCATCCACTTTATGATGCTTTGGTATCTTGCTATCCATCAAAAGCCTTCTCTCTCTTAATCTAGTCAGAAACCCTAAATCTGCCAAATTTGGCTGTCTGGAAAACTATTTCCAACATCACCTTTTTGAATGCCTCCCTTTCTCAACCCTTCTGCATTTTTGAAAATGCATCTGAACCATATTGTTAACCATCCTAAGGACTACCAAGGCCCACTCATTCCCTGGGTTAGATCATCCTCCAACCCACTTGTTCTTGATGGTTTTGCAAGCAAGAAAATAACTATTCCTGCAAATCTAGTAACAATGCCTTCTTTGACAGAAGCTCACACCATCATCCAACCTTCTGTGGACCAACTATTTGCATGGTTGTGTTCTACTCATATAGGTATATCAATATCTACTTCACTTGTCCCAAGTGGATCTTCGTGCTTCTTAAACCAACATTGTTTATAAGGCATCATGACTCATCTGGTATGGCAGCCTTATTTTCAACAAAGTTTGCCATCACTTCCAGACCACCTCAAATGTAATCAATCCAAACTCCTTCTGCCATGATCATCTATATGACTTGGTCTAAATATCCATCTATCCCTTGCATCAAGGTGAGCTCGGAGACCCAAGATCCAACAAGGTTTTGATGGTATGAAATTAATTAACATCACCCTAGATCCTTAATCTAGGGTATTTCACCAAAATCAACTTGGATTCTCCAATCCCAAGGTTGAAAACGCTTGCTACACCTTGTTTACATCATATACCTTGATCACCAAGATTTATCAAATATTATCCATAATTATTATGGCTCCAAATCTAATAAATCTCTTTAATAGTCAAAATCTCCAAAACTCCTCTCCCAAAGGAAGGTTTGGTTTTTGCCAAAACACTTCCCCAACTCTAAGCACTTTGGAGTCCTACATATCATAACCTATCATCCCACTTCAAAAATAAATATTTTTGAAGAGTTTTATTATTTATTTTTGCCTATTTTCTTAAATGGCACAAATGGGATAATAAATGTTTTAAATACTTTTACCTTCCAATAAATCTTGGGAAAATTCCCCTAAGTGTGTATTCACATTTGGGACCATCTCAACGCAAAAACCCACCTTGTCCAATGTGAAAATATCAAATGAACTCGGAGATTTCACTTCTGCAGTTTTTGAATAAATGGATTTAAGTAGACTTCTAATCTTCTAAAAAATGCCAAATAATTTCTAGAGAGGTCCCTTAACCTCATCTATATCACAGTACCATTTCCTCAACTGGTCCAATGCAAGTTTTGGACTTTCTTCATAACCACCTATTTGATCATAATTGTCAAGTAAGCAAATCCTCAAATCAAAAACCCACCAAACCTACACCATTCTGGTCAAACAAACTTGCACAGCACACCTCTCATCCCTCTGCTCGAGATACACTGTAGCATCACTGTAGCAACCCTCTTCCCCTTGTCTTTAGTGCTTGGAGGAAGGAGAGAGGCACACATTGGTCCCATCTTGGCTTTAATTCTTGCAGCACTCCACCTCACCTCCTCTCTGTCCCCTGCACGACCCCAGTACCCTCTCCACCACCCCTGCTGCCCAATGGCAAGGCCATGGACCTGCCCCTGCCCTCCCTACACCTGTTCCACCATAGACCGATCCACCTCAGTTTATAAGGCTAGAGGCTACCCCAGCATGCATATGCCCCTCATTTTCCTTCCCTCAACTCCCTCCAACCATCCCTGAGCTCCAGATCCTGCTACCTCGCTCCCCATTGCCATGGAGGAGGAGAAGCCCTCCTCTCAGCCCTTTCCTCAAGTCGAGCTAAGCTCTCTCACTCCTTCTACTCTCCCCATGCATGCAAGTTTTCTGAGACCCCAGTGATTTCTGAGTCTAACCCTATCTTCCTCTTGATCAGGAAGGCCTCCACGGACCGCCACCATCGAGCTCCGGTGAGCTCCCTCTCAGGCGTGGACAGGCGGGTCGACCCCCAGCATAGAAGCATACGTTGCCGCCCACCTTTTAGGTCACCGTCGTCCACCGCGTCTTCTCCGCCGCTCCCCGTCGCCTCCCGAGCCTCTGGGAGCTCCCCCACCAAACTCCCGAGCATGCTCGTCGGCCGCTGTCGCGCGAGCGGCTCTTCCCCGCGGAACACCCCTCTTCCGCCCCTCTCCTGACTCGTCTCCATCGACCGCATCGCCCCAACACCTTCCCATTGCCCCTACGCCCTCAGGTGAGCTCCCATGCACCCCACAGCCGCCTCTAGGGTTCCGTTTATGTTTTCCGCTGCTGCTCCCTTCGCGAGGTTGAAGACGGTGTCGCGGCCCTCGATCTCCACTTCATCCAATGGAGGAAATCGCCCCTTACCACCTTCGCTGGCTGTAGCCCCTGACCGGCGGACCCTCCCTTCCCGCGCTTACTGCTGCCTTCGTGGGCCGGCCGATGCGATGAGGCCCAGATGGGTCTGGGTCCGATCCAGCTACCCTCTTTTCTTTTTCTTCAAATATTTTTTCCCAGATCTGAAAACTGCCAGTCAGTTTAATTCACAAATAAAATGTAAAACTATTTGAAATGTCTAGATATAAATCCTACCATATTCCTGTGTGTTTTGTGCAACATGCAGAACATAAAGTAACTAAAAATATTGACTAGGATGTTATTAGAAAAATAAACCCTCTGATGTATCCTTTTCACTAATAAATTCTTTCTGTGAGTTTCACAACTCCCTTGGGAGTAAGACCAACTGCCCCTAGTAGGTATTACTTGTATATATCTCATGGCTTTGGACTCATGCCAAATGGAGCATTACCTTTACTGTAGCTAAAATAACAAAAACAATACCCATCTGACTTTAGAAATTTCCCTAGACCAAACTTTCAGTCAAATTGATCCAATTCCAACTCTCCTGGTTGAGCTACATCCATATATACCCAACCCCAGGAGATCACTAATTTTTGAGCTTCTGTAGATTTCTAGGGAATTAAACACTTTTGCATGTGACTTTATCACTAGATAAATCACTATAGTAGCTCTGAAACTCCAAAATGGTTGCTTCGAATTTCTACAGAAATGTACACTAAATACCTACAATGTGTCCTTGGAATGAAATCAAAAGCTTCTGTAGATTTAATTTGGTGAAAAAGACAAAACATCTACAAAACTACCTTTGGGAATTTCCTGAGGGCATTCTAGTAATTATCTTGACATTATTCCAACTCTCAGTGAACAAGTACATCGATCCCTACCTAACCATCAAAGGAAATAATTTTTGAAGCTCGAGAACTTCTCTGGTGAATTATTTCCTAAAACTAGAGTCTTATTCGCTATAAAAATCACTATAAATCTTTGGTAATTGATAAAATAGTGAAACCACTTTTGTTGGTTTCATTTCATCAATACCTATCTGTTGGTATCATGTTTTTACAATGGTATCATACAGAATATGTCCTTGTTCCAAAAGCCCCTCTTAGGTAGTTCCTCGACAATAAACCCTAAGGGGTGTTCATCCCCTTCTCCAAGGCCATCTCAACCTCCTAAATCCAATCCTCTCTAAAACTACTGAACCTTAATTGGAGATTATTCAATTGCTTGTTTGTTGAGTAGTATTGGTGATCGTATGCCTTGTATTGATTGTGCCCTTTTGTTTGTTTGCATGTGTTCCTTATCGACGATAGTTGCGATTATATCGGAAAGCAGAAGAAGATGGTTTTTATTTGTTATTATTGGGTATTTTAAGAAGAAGTCCAGGGAAATATTTTGCCATATTGCTAATCATCAGGCAAGCCACCTTCTTGCTCATAAATCTCGTCCTACTGTTTTACTTATGCATGTTTATCTACTGTTTACTAAAAACTGCATTGTTTTACTATATGTTGATGTATATATGGTAGTGGTTTGGCTCTCCGAACTATTACACTTTTGTACTATTAAGTACAACCCCCTTGGTGACACCTACTTGTCCCTAGTAGAATAGATGGCGTATTACACCATACCCTTTGGAGACCCCGTTTTAGCCGATGCAAAAACTAGAGGATGGGAAGACCACCGGAAAAAGTTTTACCAAATGTTTTATGATAAAACCTTGGTGAGGTGGGACCTCCTAAGAGATGTTGAGATAGAAAAAGGTTTCGTTTTACAAAATTCTGAAGGAAAGATGGAGGAAAAAGGTTTACGAAAATGCACCCAGTTCTTTGCAGTTTAGCTATAACAACTTAACCCTGTGCAACCACATTACTCTGGAATGGGGCAGGGCTTGATTTTATGTTTTCTTACTTTGGTATAAGCTTCCTCGCAACAACTACAGGGGATAAAAATCCCTAGAGGGTGGGCCTTCTCACATAAGGGTCCATGTGAGACATCGACCTGGAGAAGGAACGAAGGGTTTACGGACCTCCACGCGTTACTATGAGCCCCTCATTGAAAGCGCAACACTTGGGAAGTGCAAAATGCGCTCCGATTGGTCCTCGGTACCCGACGTCCCGATGTTGAGGGGAACAACACTCATAGGGTAGGCACTTATATTGGAGTGGGCATCCGGAGAGTCTTGATCGGCTACTCGACCCACGATCGGTGTAGATCAGGGTAGTGTACCCGGATGGTGTGGGTAAAGTGTTCAACCTCTGCAGAGTGTAAATCTATTCGAATAGCCATGTCCACGGTCATGGAAGGGTTGGACAAACTTCTGTAGAGCGGTGCTGGTTTTGTTTTCAAAAAGGATTTCGGAAAAGAAATGGCTTTGGAAATGTTTTGACCATGGGATGGTCGTAAATGAGAAAGGTTTTGACCATGGGATGGTCGGAAGGAGGAGAAAGGAGTTTGGTCATGGGACGACCTGAAGACAGGAACAAATGGGTGACCCAGTCCTGATGTTTTCCAAAACTTTTCAAAAAGGTTTCCAAAATGTTTTACAAAAGTTTTCAACAAATTTATGTAGATGCTATATCTACAAGAGAAACTAATTGAGAAAAGAACCTCTCTTGGAGCCCTCCTACTACCACAGCCATAATGCATATCCTCTTGTTATTATTGTTATCTTAAGGTGGTTTGCGAGTACATTCAAAGTACTCACTGGCGTTGTCCCTGGCTATTAACTTGGTCAGATATCAAGAAGAGATGAAGTGGACGACTATGCGAGTTAGGACGTTCTCCTAGTCAGTTGCCTGTAGGTTAAGGCATGGCTCGGGCTCTACGCTTGATGAAGTTCCGCTGATGTTGATCGATGTAGCCATAATGTCAAATAAGGTATGACAGGTATTCGTTATGTATTGGATATTTACTTTGATACTTGTCGGTTATGTGCCATGACTAACTGATCATGGGATCGTGGTTGTATGCATAATACGGATTCTCGAAGGATTAATCCGGGGGCCGCACAGACTTGGTATCAGAGCCATCCTGACTGTAGGAGAACCTTATTTAGCATGGTCGTTAGACAGGGACCTTACTTTGAAAACCCCGGCTTTCAAAAATTAGTTTCCCCAATGAGTTTCAGAAAGTTCTACTTCTTCTCTTACTCTAAGTAAATGCTTTTGAAAATGGTTTCCTCTAACTCTCGTCCAAACTTCAAACCTACAGATTTTAAATAACTAGGATCTAGAACCCGGAAAGACAATGAGAACAAGATGAAGATAAGCAACTACCAGCAAACACAAGGAGACTACAATATCGCTCTACCAGCGGAATCCTTACCATCAGAAGATATCGGGTGTCGCACTATCAAGAAGCTTCCAAGATACGATGAAGGATTTATCGTCAAGATAGTGACTCCGACCCGAAGAAAGACGATATCTAGGGTCAATAGTCCTAAGAATAGGATTCCCCTACATCGTGAGTAGTTAACTCCTTGGTACCTAGCGTTGACCGTGTTTGCTTGCCTAAGTGCATCCTGTGTTGCTTGGTGTGTGTTGTTTGCCGAGGACACTGTGTAGCACCCCGGTAAAACCAATACTAGAAAATCGCTTGTTATTTTAACTTTGTGCATCATCATGATATCATGCGCATGTCATCATGCCACATTGCATTTGAGCATCATATTAAGATTGTTGCATTATTGTTTGACTTTGCATTGCATTTGTGTCATTCTCCACCTTGTTACATCTTTTGTGATATCATTATATGGTGTTGTGGTTCCTCTTCCTCTATCTCTTATTTTGTTTTGTAAATCAAGGGATTCCTCTTGTTTAATGGAAGGGTTCATTATTTCAAATACAAATGTGTTTGGGTTTAATGTCTATCTCTATTTTTGTTTTAGTCCTATTGTTTAAATCTTGTAAAATGCCCAAATTGTCTTATGAGGGCATCCTCTCTCGCTGCTATTCGTGTTCTCTCTCTCGTCTCCATTTAAGTGCTAATAAATGTTCTCTCTATCTTTTGTATTTGTTCTGGTTTAACAAGCTATAGGTGTGCATGTGTGTTTATTTACGAACCCCAAAATCCTATCTATTTTAACCTCTATTTAAAACTCTCAAATACAAATAATACTTCCTCCTGTCCCATTTGCAGCATTTCCCTCTCCTGATATTTTAATTAAAAAACATTATTTTTGTTATATCAAATATGACAAGTGGGTGGTTTCATTTTAAACTTGCAGTAATCGTTTCTTTCTATCCATCCTTCTTCTATTTTCTCTAATTCAAATAATATATTTTTGGGTCCGTATAAAGGCTTGCTTCTTTTAATATAATAATAATAATAATAATAATAATAATAACTGTCTAAAATTTTAGCCTAAAACTAGTCTCAGCTAGTCTACTTTGGACTATATAAATAATCTATTCTTCTACTTCTCCCTCCCCTACCCTAGCCCCAAAACCTGAGCCAAATCCCTAGATCTAAATTCCCCTTTTTTCTCTATTTTTACCCGCTGGCCAGTTCTCTTTACCTCACAGATTTGGATCCAAGTCTATCTTATATTCCTTTCACGTTAATGTTTCATCTTGTCCATGTCTGATTCAGTGTTGATCTATACCTTGCGCTATTTCTTTTCTTTCCATCTTGTATCCCCTGCATCCGCAACATACCATCAAAATCGACTCTCTGCGGCACTAGTTCCGGTCCATCCATGTACCACATGCAAGCTGCCTTTGCTCCTTTATACATTCAAAAGAAAGCCAATTTGATTCACCGCATAGTGCCCTTGCTCTCTTGATCTGTGTGCGCCGCCACACGCACCAGCAGATCCCCTGCTTGCAGGAGCCTGCCGCCACCGTCGCCAGCTGAATCGCTACTCACAGTTCATCCGTCTTGTCCCCTTGTTCACGACACGCAGCAGCTGAGCATCCTCGCTACCTGCGCCAGACACACACCACCCAATCCAGTCTACGCGCGCCCGCCGCCTTGCCCCTTCTCGCGCGCAAGAGCCAGCTTGGCTGCCTGCGTGTTGACCTGCCAGGCAGAGCCTACCGAGGCCTTGCTCGCCACGCCGCATGCAGCCTGGCCCTCCTCTAGCTACTAATGCCCTGTCGGCTATAGATCCATGTCCGTCTGTGTGTGCATCCGTCCCATCCTAGTGCAGCTGAGATCATCTAGCCACCTCGTTTCCCAAGCAAGGAGAGACGTCTGCAGGCCACCACAACGCCGCCTACCACTCGTGCCCTGCTCCATTGTCCGCTCGTCGCCTGGCTGAAGGTAGTGTTCCTGCTCGTCCTCGCATGTAACCTGTTTGTTAAAATTCCCGTGTAAATTTTGATCGGGGGTTATCTTACCGGTGTCGAATTTGTCCACTTTGATTCTGATAACCAGAAGGTGTCGATACGATTACTTCCGCGATGTCCAGGACTTCAACTTCAACTCAAAGACACGAAGCCCCGTTCCCAAACACAAGATCTCCGAAATCCAATGTGTGACACCTTTCCTAAAACCCTATTTTACAAATTGACATATCATGTTACATATTAAATTGTTGTTCATGCTTGCATACATATATTGCAATCTGGGGTACTTTGTCGATTCACCTTATAATTAAATACGGAGGCTATATGCAGGCTTTTCTAATCGTATATTGGCCCCCATTTAAATTTGTATAGTGAACCGATGCTATGTTTTGCCTTGTTAAGACAATATTTAAAATTGCGGGGTATCTAAACAACTTGAATCATATAATTAATTGTCGGGACCCCGGTTCTGCTTAATATTGCCTAATTGCATCGCATCTTTGCCATGTCATACATCATAAGAGGGTCTGGAGGTTCGACCAAGAGACATTTAGCAACACTACTTTAAATGTTCTCCTTGATGTTCAAGACACGAGACATCAAGTAAAAGGTCGAACATCGGATACAAAGGAAACCATAAGTACAATTTCTATAACAATCATAGAAGATGCCTCATGAAGAGTGGTTGTTATTGCTGATTCAAGAGAATGTGACAGGAGGTCTTCCGCCTAATTGTGTCAACCATTACATCAATCTTGCCGGATTTACAAATATACCTACATCAAAAACCTTGATGAACACCAACCATTGTAGCTGCTTGAGATTCAACTCTGATTATGTGGAATGATACTTGAAACTCAGCATTTCTGAATAGAAGATGTGCAACATTTACCACAGAGGACTACAATGTCAATCTCCAAAAGATGAGCTAGATTGCAAAACCATGTATTAGCAAGTTATCAAAAGATAATGGCCCTTGCATAAATTGCTTGCAACAAGACACCATGGAATCCTTGTTGGGAAGCATTTAAGAAGTTATTAAAGTTTGTAAGACTTTTTCTCTTCTATGACAAATCAGTCAGTGGCTTTGTATACACATAAAATCTTCTTGATATGTGAAGGTATCAAAACCTACCATATTAAAAATACTTTGCACATGCTTAACTGACTTGAAATATTTCCTGAGGAATAAAGATAACTCTACTCGACTCCACAATGACAACTTTCAAATATTGCACATGAATCGGAGAAGGTTACTTCTAACATCTAGAACACATCCTTCGAGATAACATGAAGATGGTTCTCAAAAGTTCCCAATATTAATGCTAATTGTTCCATATGAATCTAGTGCAGCATGGATAATATAAGGATGTTATTGATGGGCTCAACAACAAACTTATCGAGATACTCCAAGAAGATGGACTCATATGTTGTCAATAAGGCATAGACATTGGTCATACCAAAGGCCATGAAGATGCACCTCGGTGAAACATCACGAGTAAATACATTATCAGGATAGTCCCTAGGACTAAGTTTGATTTGACAATAGCCTGAATCAAATCAAAGGTGGGGATGATAACATTTCCACAAAGGAAACACTATCTTTCTTCATCGCGAACAAAACTAGACAGCCCTTTTAAGATGAACTAAGTCGGATAGAACTTTTGTCTTACAACTCTCCAAGTTATTGTTTAATCTCAACCATCTAGTTCAGGGGTATCCATTACGGATCCTTGGAGAAGGGAGCAGTTCAAAGAACTTGCTTGCTCAAGAACTTGACACACACGGTCACGTGGCAACATGATGATACTTCTAGAAAGACATCTAGAATATCATGAAACACCGTTATATCACACAGTTCGAGAGGGAAATTTCTTGGTAAGGCAAGAAGACTTAGTCTCAGAGCTTCGGCACAAGCCTAACTCTTTGACAAAGAGAGTGTACCAGAATAGCAGACGTGGTAGCACATTCAAACTTTGCTTAGTGATAGGTTAAACATCACGCTAAGAATGACACAAATGTCCTTGGAGTTCAAAGCGATAAGAACTGCTAAGAGTCTCAAATAACCACATTATTACGCACACACATCATTCATGACCGCGAAAGCTCAGGGGAAGGGTGGGTAAAAATATGTAGGAGCATCACTTCATTAAGGGGTCATGAAACTCAGCATGACCTCTTAGTATGAAAGAGTGTGATACTTTAAGGTAGAACATAATAGAAGCTAATCAACGCTTTTTGATCTGCGGATTACAACACTTTGACCTGGTCCTAGATATGACGAGGTTCTGGAGTTTGTTTCTCCTGACATTCCGAAATGGTTTGTCTTGACGGACCACAAGAGTACCTTGCATCAGAAGACACCGATGCACATTTACTACTTGTCTACCAAGTGATAAACAATGGTTGAAAACAACAAGGGAAAATGAACATGCTCAGGATAGAATCCCGGGATGTGGATTCATAAGTCAACAATGTTCCGAAGACCAATGCAGGAAAGAGAGGTGTGGTAGAGTCACGAGTATAGAAGTGAGACTCACGAGGAGCTCTTTTTTCTAATCTATTTGGTTCCTTTGAAGAATATCTGCTATTGCATGTGGTAGGGGAAGTCCTTCGTTTGTTGTAATTTAATCACGAAAATGAACACAAGCCTGAAGGCTAGGATTATAGTACCAGCCATCCTGAGGTAATGTGTGAACATCAACAACATGGGTAAACAAGTTGGATATTTTGTTAAAGATCAGCATCATGTACAAGATTCACAACACGAGAATCCAGCCTAATCAGGGATCTTTGGTTCAAGTCCAAGGGTTAAAACCCAAAGAAAGGAGTAACTACTATATTTGTAGCACAGAGGGTACTACAAGGTAGTAATCGCAAGGTAACTTCCAAAAGAAGATACAACTTCTGAAGTACCCAAACAAATGAAAAGGAGGCACACGAGGTGCAAGGAAACCTCGAGACCTAGAACAGAACATTGTGGCCCACAATATAGAGAGATCATGATGGAAAGAAATTTCTCAGATGAAGAAGAGGAAAGGAAACAAGGAACACACACACAATTGACTCTGGACAACTCAACACTAGGTCAACTGGTTGAGAACGACATGCCAAAAAGGCACCTAAGTTTTGAAAGACGAGACGAGATAGCAAAACTTTTCAAAGTCAACACAAGATAAGATGACCCAGAGTTAGAGCGAAACTGGGTAAGGAGAAGAAGAAGCATACTAGAGTTTTCACAAATACTTTTCAGATTTAAAATAGTTTTCACAAACACTAGACTCAACATTGACCAATAGAAAGGTTTTCCTACGGTCAGTCCTGCTCTAATACCAAGACCTGTGACACCCTCCGGATTAGGGCTAGAGAAATCTCAGACCTCTGCCTAACATAAGCCTAACCTAAATCTCGGAAGCATATAGAGAAAGAATCAGTAACATTACACTGACCCTACGACACAAAATCTATTACAGCGAGCTCATAACTGAGCGAAGAACCAAGTTATTACCAGCAAAGGTCACTGACTACAAACATCAAACAATGGAAGGAAAATTATGCTATTAAGTATAGCAAACTTAACAAATGGCCTAAGAGGCCTGAAGCATAATGATGACGTACCAATCCATAGATTCCAGGCTGCCGACCGGGAACCCTAAGCTACTCTTCGATGTCGATGCTATAACGAACTTATCATCTGTGGTAACACTTACTTGTTGCAAAAGTATCAACAAAGCAAGTATGAGTACAGGGTGTACTCCGCAAGACTTATGGCTGGTGGAGTTATTTTGCATAAAGCTAACTTTCTTTGTAAAAGAGAGAGGAGAAGATCGACTAATGGAACCTTTTATAAAGGGATAAGAAAGCGATATAACTAGCTTTGATCATCTTTTGGTATCCACCAAATCTTTATCAGCCGAAGCTACTAACTAGGATCACCCCCTCGATCCTCGAGGAAGCATCCTTAAGAACACCTCACTTCTCTTGTCAAGTTTTATGATTAGGTTATTCTTCTCTATGATCTTTGAATCCATTCCCAAGTCATCCATAACTGCGAACATGACTTTTCGAAAAGATTAATAACCCTGTAGGGGTGCACAACTTTACCCACACATACCAACTGATTGTTAGTCCCAAGCTATAAGCCCACTTCCTTGGAAAACCGGCAGAGAGTGGTTGACCATGACCTATACCTTGCTTTCACCGAGACCATGAGTCACGCCCTAAGGAGATGTCGCCGTAATGGGTCAAGTCCCGAAGCCGGTCCCTAGAGATGTGTGCGAGGAACAAGAATCCGTAGGCCGTGCCTCTCTTGCTCTTGGCCACACTTACCTACCTGTATGAAGGCACCTCCTTCACCGCCTTCAAGGACGACCAGAATGCATATGTCGAATGGAACACCCGAACTATGTGACTCATGGAATCTACTAGGCAAGTTAGTTGGTCGAGGGGGTTTCCTGGCCCCCGTGTGGCTGTATGCTCGTCTTGGTTCAAGAGGCAAGAACTCAGGTCCTAGTGGTGGCAAGTATGGGACTTCAAAAACCACAATCCAACGTGGCCTCCCATACAAGCCTTAGCATGTTTCACTTCCATCTCTGATCATACCACATCATCCTGTCCAACTAGGTTTATTCGTAGCTCTTATTCATCATCTGGATGGACCAGCGGTAATAGCTAAGCATGGATAAGCACAACGGATATAGCAGCTCTAGCGAACCTCATAAGCCAAACCCTAGTTATGCTAGGAGCAGTGGATCAGGGAATATAGGCTACAAAGGTAACATGCATTAGATAGGAATACTATATCTATCAATAAAAGACTTTAGAATCATATGCATATGGCAAGAATGAAATACTTTTAAATCGTAGGATTATATCATGTGTGGGTTTTGCTTGCCTTGTTCGTTGATACCCAGATACAGATCTTCGGGGTTCATCTGCTTGGCATCATTCGTTGATAAACTTTAATGGTGTTGATCTCGGTCTTCAATGTTGGGCTTGATCTCGTTGCTCACATCCACTCCGAGGTCTACCGAGAAGAAGCACAAACACTGGAAAGGAAAGCAACAATCAACACATGGCATTGATGCAATGCTCAAGCAAGGATGATGATATGAAAAGTTAAATTAATTGAGATGAACCCTAGTACATGCTTGGTCATTTTAAATATGGTCCGAGGGGTACAAACCCTAGAATAGGGGGAACCTCGAAATCACCTGCGAGGTTCAAACGTTATTCTAATTAAAGTTGCAATTTAAGTTCTTTAACAATCAATGATTTTGATGCTATTGCGTAGATCTCATTTTTCTGAACATTTTGATACATTATACATATTTTTCTGACTTAAAATGAATTAGTCACGATTTTTCCCAATTTTAATCCATTTTTAAATCCATTTAAAACAATTAAACATTTTTGGGATTTGTTAAATTATTTCCAGCTGGTCCCACCTGTCAGCATTTTATTAATTATAGAAATTATTTTCTGAAAAGGTTAAAAACCTGATAGATAGGGCCCACAGAGTTATTTATATATCCAGAAATGATTTTTAGAAAACATTTAAATAAAAGAAAAGGGAATTATTGTGTCACGCTGGTGTCAACACTGCCATCTACTACGGGTCGGGGTGGGGGACGGTGCTAGGGTACTCACGGGAGGGTGACGAGGGCCACGCTGGACTCGCGCGGGTGCGCTGGGCCAAAAGGTGGTGGTGCCACCCCGGATTGGTCACCGGAGTGACCTCTCCGATAGCGAGCGGCGGCAGAGCCTGCAGCTACACGACGTGGGCTTGGCAGAGGAAGAGAGGGACGCAACAAAGAGGCCCACAAGGACCGCTAGCTTACCAGAAGCATGTAGGGCTCGATGGCGAGGGTTGGGGTGGCCGAAATCGACGGGGACGGTGGCAGCCGGAATCAGGGACGGAGATTCTAATTGGAGCACCAGGAGCTTTCCCGGCTAGTAAACTTGAACGGGGAGAACAAGGAGATGATGGGGATTCGAACGATGGTCTCATCGAGGCTCAGCAAGGCCGGGAACACCGGGTCGATAGAGCACCTGCGGCGGCTAGGGTTCCAACCAGAGGGGAATTTGGGGAAGAAGGCAGTCTAGGGTTCGTCTCTATAGCAGAGGGGGTACTTGTAGATGATCGGGGAGACGGTAGAATGAATCTTGGCATGCGGAAGGCATCACAGCACCGGCGAGCGGCGGAGGCGTGGCCAGCGAGCTGCTTCCTCCATTGGGGAGGAAGATAACGAATGGGGAAGTGGCTGAAGCGGTATCGGGCTATGAGTGGGCCGTGGTTGGGCCTCGGAAAAGGTTGTGTGGCTGCTGCTAGAAGCACAGGGCGACCGATAGCAGAAAGAGGAGAGATGGGCTTTGACCCAGGGTAGGTTAGGATTAGTTTTTATTTCGAAAAACCTTTTCTTTTTCTATTTTTTATTTTCTCTTTGTATTTACAAATTCTTTCCTACTTTGAACATTTTGAAAATACCAGAGGTTTGGAAAATGTAACAAAAACACTCAGGGGCCCTCTTATTCAATTTGGTCTCCAAGCTTTTGGTATTTTTCAAAATATAAAAGCATTTGAATGAATTTCAGAGGAGGAGAGAAATTAGGGTTTAGGGTTTTATTTCCCCTACTTATTTATCAATGCACATTTTTTTAGTCCAAATGGATGCATGCAATGCTCATGATGCACAAACAAACCCTAAATAAGGATTACTAAAACTAGGGGTGTTACCAGATAGTGCTTATCATGCATTACTCGGTAGGCCAGCTCTATCAAAGTTAATGGCAAGTGATCACATCATCTACCTAAAGATTAAGATGCTAGGACCAAATGGGGTGATCACCATAACGGGGGACTTCAAGCGCTTCATGGAGTGTGCCTCAGTCGGGTTAAACCTGGACGAGTCACTAGTTATTGCTCAAGAGAAGAGAAGGATCCAAGAGGTTGCAGCGCTAGCTCAGTCCACGCAGCTGAATATGCCAGCTCTGACTAACCCACATTGAAGTGTGTCATTTAAGCAGACAAAAGATACCAAGAAGGTGCCAATTGATGATTAGTTCCCAAAGCACACCGTAACTATTGGTTCGAGCCTTGGCAAGAAATAGGAAAGCGAGCTCGTCAACTTCTTCCGTGAGAATCAGGATATCTTTGTTTAGTCCAGACAGGATCTGCAAGGTGTTCCGAGGGAGTTGGCCAAGCACTCTTTGCATGTTAGACCCGGCACAAAGCCGGTGAATACACCTATCCTCCGCTTCGCCAAAGACAGGAGAAAAGTCAATGGAGATGAGATAGCTCGGCTCCTTGCAGCCGGGTTTATCATCAAAGTGCTTTACCCAGATTGGCTGTCTAATCTGGTGTTGGTGGAAAAGAAGAAAGATGATCCGAACATAGAAGTGGCGTGGCGTATGTGTATCGATTACACGAGCCTGAGTAAGGCGTGTCCAAAAGGTCCATTTCCATTGTCGAGGATAGATCAGGTCATTGACTCGACTGCTGGGTTTGAGCTATTCTCATTTGTAGATGCATATTCTGGTTTCTACCAGATACCACTTAACCCGGATGATCAAATAAAACTGCCTTCATTACCCCGTATGGGGCTTATTGCTATCGCACTATGCCATTTGGCTTACTAATGCAGGGGTAAGGTATCAGAGGTGCATGCAAAAATGTTTACATGATCAAATTTGTAAAAAATTCCAAGCATATGTGGATGATGTTGTGATAAAAACAAAGGAAAGTGAAACACTCCTACATGATATCTGTCAAACCTTTGCAAACCTAAGGAGGTTCCGAATGAAGCTTAACCCGGAGAAATCTACTTTTGGTGTGCCGGCTAGGAAGTTACTCGGTTTCCTCGTGTCCAGCCAAGGTATCGTGGCTCACCCCACTAAGATCCGAGTTGGGAGTTGCTGAAGTGCCTTAATGATGTTCAGAAGTTCACTGGTTACCTGACATCATTAAGTCGGTTTGTATGTCGGCTGGGAGAAAAAGCATTGCCTCTCTATCAGCTAATGAAAAAATTAGATAAATTCATATGGACACCGCAAGCTGATAGCGCATTTCATGAAGTGGAAAAGATGTTAGCGTCTGCACTAGTGTTAGCCTCACCACTATCCAAAGAGCCGATGTTGCTCTATGTAGTAGCGAACAACCGAGTCATAAGTGACGTGTTAGTGGTGGAGCGTGACGAGGAAGGTAAGTCGGTGTAGAGGCTAGTATATTACCTAAGCGAGGTATTGTCCACTTCGAAGCAAAACTATCCTTATTATCAGAAGATGGCGTATGGCGTCTATATGGCGGCCAAGAAGCTCAAGCACTATTTTGAGGAACACCCCATTAAGGTGATATGTGAAGCACCAATATCTGAGATAATGAGTAGCAAAGATCCAAGTGGCCGGATCACGAAATGGGCAATTCAATTAGCCCCTTATGCCCCACAATATGATATAAGAGACGCGATCAAGTCTCAAGTAGTAGCTGATTTTTATGTGGATTGGGCCGAAATGCAGTACGAGCCACCTTTGTCAGACTCGAATTATTGGAGAATGCACCTTGATGGATCAAAATTGAAGGACAGGCTAGGGGACGGGGTAGTCCTTACCTCGCCCAAGAAAGATCAACTGCGATATGTGCTTCAGATTTATTTCTGAGCATCAAACAATGTGGCCGAGTATGAGGCACTCATGCATAGACTAAAAGTGGCAAAAGAGGTTGGGATACGTCGATACAATGCTTCAGAGATTCTGATCTAGTGGTGCAACAAGTGTCTGGTCATTTGGATGCCTTAGATGTAAACATGGCTCTTTATAGATTTCACATCCAGAAAATATGTGGGTACTTTGAGGATGTGAGTGCCATCATGTACCCCGAGTTGAAATGAAGCAGCCGACGTGCTATCTAAGATAGGATCATTTGAGTAGGCCATCCTGCCAGAAGTTGCTTTGGAAAATCTAAGAAAACCATCTATTACCCCTTCACCAGAATCCGAGTCAATTTATATCCTGACAAACCCCAGATCAGAAGCTACCCCTATGGGCATTGACTAGGGGAATACCTCGGTAAAACTGGGGACTCCTCGGTGAACCCGGAGACTACCTCGATAAATCTGAGGACTGCCTCGCAGAACCCAGGGACTGCTAAACTTGGTCCGGCAGAGGGTATGTCGGTCGATCCGATGGAAATTGATGAAGTACTTTTCCCAGCTCATACTGTACGAACATGGGCACAACCAATATTTGAGTTCTTGAAAGATGGAACTTTTCCAAGTGACTAGATACTCTCGAGGTAAGTGTAGAGAAGAGAAAATGCATATACTATAATCAATTCTGATTTATACAAGAGAAGTGTCACAACTATCTTGAAGTGATGTGTTGACCCGGAAGAAGGGCTGGATATCCTCCGAGATATCCATCAGGGGGAATGTGGGCATCATGCCTCATCCAGAGCCTTAGTGGAAAAAGCTTTTCGGCATGGGTTTTACTAGCCAAGTGCCTTGCATCAAGCCAATGAGCTTGTCAGGAAATGCAATGGTTGTCATAGGTATGCTAGCAAGACACATCTGCCAATGTCCGAACTTAAAACTATACCAATCAATTGGCCATTTGCAGTGTGGTGTTTGGATATGGTTGGACCATTTAAGCTGGCCAAGGGAAACATGACCCATATCTTAGTCATAGTGGACAAGTTTACAAAATGGATTGAAGTAAAGCCATTAATAAAGTGTGATGGAGCTACTGTTGTAACGTTCCTCAAAGATATCATCCTGAGATACGGCTATCCACACAGTATCATAACAAATAATGGCACAAATTTCGTTGAAGGAGCGTTTCCCCGGTTCTACCGAGATAAGAAGATCCAGGTAGATGTCGCATCAGTGGCCCACCCCACATCGAACGGGCAAGTGGAAAGATCCAACGGACTGGTAGTGTCTGGGATAAAACCCTGGCTCATTGAGCCGCCACAAAGATCAGCGGGGTGCTAGATTGAGAACTTCCAGCAGTATTGTGGAGCTTAAGAACAACTCCGAATCGATCAATAGGCTATATGCCATTCTTTCTGGTATATGGGGCCGAAGCTATTTTACCAGCTGACATAGAGCATGACTCGCCTAGGGTCACCCAATACACAGAAGCCGAAGTGCAATAAGCCCGGCAAAATGATGTTGATCTGCTGGAAGAAGCGAGAGAATTGGCATTGTCTAGGTCCGCCATATATCAGCAAAATCTCGGACGCTATCATAGCCAGAAAGTGAACCCCCGAGTCTTCCGGGAAGGAGATCTGGTACTTTGGTCAGTGTAACGCACTGCCGGCATGCATAAGCTGTCCCACCCATGGGAAGGGCCATTCATTGTAAGCAAGGCACTACACAATGATGCCTATTACCTCATTGATGCACAACCATAGGGGAAGAACAAGGCGTACATGTCCGGCGAGGAATCAAAGATGCCATGGAACATAGCTCTACTTCGTCTGTTTTATACTTAGTAAAAGTGTATGTATCTCAAACTCTCATATGTCAGCCTTTATGTCGGCAATGAGCCTATCAATGAAACCTCGGCACCCCGAGCACAAACTTGGGGACTTCCTTAATTATTATTGTCATTTTCTGTATTTACTTTTTATACGTCGACTGGCTTAAATTACTTATACCTTAGCCGAGTTAGTAAGGTGTTGGCACCAAAAGATAACTCTTCTACTTGCTACTGTCCAACAAGATTTGGCTTCATGGCAGGCAAGAGAACAAGTTTGGAATTGCTAGGCACATGAAAAACGACAAAGGAAAGGAACGTAATTGAGCCAATGTTTGTTTTTCGGACCAACCCTTGTATTTACTTTATTTATTTCCTTATGCTGAATTATTTCGAGCTAGTCCTTAAAGTTTCGAGTATTGTTAGATCAATTTTTTGAACTTCGGACTCGTAAGTCAACCACCGAATCAAGGCAGACGCGAGCCAAATCACTGAATTGGGAGAACAAGAAAATGAAACCCGGGGACTTTGCCCAAGCTAATCCGGCAAAAGAACATAAACTGTAACAAAATAACCCATTGTTCATTACATCTGCTCCCGGCATACCAGGGATTTAACGAATTTCGAAGTTTTGTCATTTAAGGAGCCGTAGCGGCCGAACCATCCGCAGCAGGAGGAGGCAAGTTGTCCTCGGCGTTGGGAGCCTCGTTTCAGCTTTGTCATCTGGGTTAGCCTTGGCATCCTCAGTGTAATCTGAACCTTCCTAGTCATCACCCGCGTCGACTTCAACATACTCATCGTCGATGGCTTTGAGGAAGCCCAGCCCCTCGTTCCATTCAAGACAATGAGCATATTGGATAAGATCATAGGCGCGAGCCTGACGCTAGGCGATGCAGGTCGGGTCATTGGTCCATCTGGATCCGGTACGTAGGCGACCAAGTACTTTAAGATCAATGCCTTTTTACCAGGAGAGCACAAAGGATAGGGTCGCATAAGCTCCGGCATGAGCCGCGGACTCTCGCCACAACCTGAGTTGAGTGCTACTATCCCGGAGTTTCTCGATTAATGCGGCAACTCCCTCCGGATCAGTTTCACCTAGACATAGAGTATGGAAAGTGTGGATGGCAGCGCCGAGGAGCCCCACACCAAAGACTTTCATGGGTCTGAGGCAGGCCGCAAGACCAGCCAAGGACTCATCAATAGTAGTTTCCTCCAAGATAGGGCTAGCTTTAGCTTTTTTTCTCCTAGACCTTGTGGATGGCAATGTCGTAGCGAGCCTTGGACCAGGGGAAATCCTCTAAAAGTACAAACAGAAAAGAACTCAGAAAATGCAAAGAGAAGAGTAACCTCGGCAATAAGGAGAAAACTCGGAGTAGAAAAGCTTACGAGCTATGAGGCCATGGATCTGGGTCAGTTGGGCCAGCCAAGTTGCCTAGTTCTTTCAGAATTCCTCGAGAGCGGTATTCAACGACTCAACTTTAGCTTCGGATTATTGGAGTATGAAGCTGGCCCGCGAGCTGGAACTTTGCATCAGAGAACTCTTGGTCTAAATTTTCAAGCTCAGTCTTATGGAGCTGTTTTAGTTTCTCATTCTCGGCACGAGGCCGAAGGATCTCATCGTCCTTCTCCTTCAGCTGGGCCTGATGTTTCCCTACTTGTTCGAGAAAATGGAGCATCATTTTAGGCAGGGCCACGCTATCTTGAAGAGACACTTCAATGATTTTTTGACCAGGCAGAGCCGAGGTATAATAACTTGCCGAGCCAGAAGGAAAAAGGACAAAGGATAAGACACGATCGAAAAGTACCTTTTAGCTCGGCCACCTTTTTCTTCAACGCCTCGTTCTAGGCCTCCACATTGGCTGCAAAATCCGAGTCACGAGTTAATTCGGTAAGCCAAGATGAAGAGGTGAAAAATTAAGAGTATCAAGGAGAAAATTGTACCTTTCTTCTTTAGCTCGGGAAACAAGGCCTTATGCTTTTAAGAAATATCCTTGTGTACGTCTAGAAGCCACTAAAACTTGACAGTGCGATAGTTGGTGGTGATCTGACAAGGGAAGTGTTAATTCCTGAGTAATTAGGAATATTTGAAGTTGATCAAGACCCGGGCCAAGTAGAACTTAAACCGGCTTTAGGTGAGTGAATATTTGAAGTTGCTCAAGACCCAGGCCAAGTGGAACTTATCCCGACTTTAGGTGAGTAAATATTTGAAGTTACTCAAGACCCAGACAAAGTGGAACTTAACCCGGCTCTAGGTGAGTGAATATTTGAAGTTACTCAAGACCTGGGCCAAGTGGAACTTAACCCGGCTCTAGGTGAGTGAATATTTGAAGTTACTCAAGACTCAGGACAAGTGGAACTGAACCCGGCTCTAAGTGTGTGAATATCTGAAGTTACTCAAGATCTAGACCAAGTGGAACTTAACCTGACTCTAGATGATTGCATATCCAAAGTTACTCAAGACCCGGGCCAAGTGGATCTTAACTCGGCTCTAGGTGAGTGAATATTTGAAGTTACTCAAGACCCAGGCCAAGTGAAACTTAACTCGGCTCTAGGTGAGTGAATATTTGAAGTTACTCAAGACCTGGGCCAAGTGAAACTTAACCCGTCTCTAGGTGAGTGAATATTTGAAGTTACTCAAGACCCAACCCAAGTGGAACTTAACCTACTCTAGGTGAGTGAATATTTGAAGTTACTCAAGACCTAGGCCAAGTGGAACTTAACCCGACTCTAGTTGAGTGAATATCTGAAGTTATCCATATCAGAGTCAAGTGGAACTTCACCCGGCTCTAGGTGATTGGATATTTGAAGCTACTCACTAATTTCACCAAGTTAAAATACCTCAGATTTGGGAACGAGTTTAGGGAAAATTGCACAATTATATTAAGAGAATCCGGCCGAGTAACGTGTTACTCCTCGAAAGCTCGAGGACTGGAGGATATATCTACAAGTACTTGTGCATATGTAAAGAAATGGCTGAAGGATTTACCTCCATCATCTTGCTGGCATAAGCAATGGCCTTGCTAGCTGTGTTCATCTGCACTCCAATCTCCGTTGGACCAAACATTCCCGGTTATCGGAGCTGACATAAATTTATTCAGCATTGTTCCAGTTCTCGGCCAACTCAACAAGTTAGCCGAGGCTCCCACCAATGAGAGTCTGAGCCACGACCAATCCTTTTTCAAGTGCGGCTTGGTGTGCGAGCTTAGCAGCAGTCAGACTGGTATGCAACGTAAGCTGTTTGTCCAGAGTGGGGCCTGAGGTGGCGCTTCCTTGCTGCTTCATTGAAGCAATTGTGCGCTGCTCGGACACAGCGGTTGATCCCTTAGGCGTTGCCTTGGTTGCATCAGCAGCGGGCTTGACCTTGGTCACGTCGGCAGGTTCCTTGTCCTTGTTGATTGGCTTGGCCTGTTGCTGCGGAGCTGAAGGTTGCGCTCCGACCGAAGAAGCTAGCGCGAAAGACTTGGTCCAAGGTTTCGGCTAGGTTTGGTCTTCTCGCTGAGTTTGGGTTCTTGCGGAGAAGAACTTCAAGCTGGAACTAGTCGGGGTTGAGGCTGAGGTTGAACTTGGGTCGATGTCGGAGTCACCGGCACCTTAGTAGAAACTTTCTCGATGCTGATGTTGCTGGAACCATCATCACCTTGTTGTTGCGGAGCAGAAGAGGCACTTGGCTGATCCATCATAACCACGTCCTCAGGGGCACCTTCTCCCTCTATGCCGACATTACCCTCCTCCTGCCGAGGTGGACTGATGTTCGGCATAGCGGCAGAGCTTTCACAGACAGGGCTCAGAACGGGAGCATCATATGGTGCGGAGAAGGTTGATTCTGGCAAGGAGGAGAGGCTATGATAGGGATGCTATGGGAAATGTCCTTGGGTGCCCTGCTGAGTCAAAAGGAAACAAGTATCAAGTTAGGATAGAAAGAGAGAAACAATAAATACATGTAAAAGCGCTGCACAACTCAAAGAAGAAGAAAGGAAAGAGTAAGTTACTCAGAGGCAGTAGTTGGATCCTTGGGCTTTGGAGTTCTCCGGATGGTGGTCTTGATAGGGGGTTTGGTCCGATGTTGTTAGCGGACTTCTTGTATCGTTTCTCGGTTCGGGGTGGCTCGTAAGCAACCGAGGTTGCATGTAGCTTCTTCATAGGGGCTTGTTCACCCACAACAAGAGGAGGATCGGTGTGGACATGACTAGCCGGGTTAGATGGAGTCGGATCAGACGGAAAAGCGTAAGAAATAGGCATCAGATCAAATACCTCAAGAACTTCACAATCATCATTATCCCCATCATCATCCGACTAATCCCTTAAGACACAAGTCTTACCAGAGGGTCGGCTGGAGCTAGAGTCCATAGTATGCATGAAAGTCTCGGAGTCCGGCTCCTCTGAATCCGAGGTACCCCAATCCTTGCCCCACTTGAGGGCCAGAGTCGCGGTGTCCTCTATTGTTTGCTGAAGGAATTTCAGAAAAGGATAAAGCAAAAGAATCTAATAGGTGATACATGCCGACATAAAGTGTAACTCGAAAACATGATCACAAAACATATGTACCACGGGAGCAGGCCTATCTCGGCTGAAGTGCTCGAGCCCCAAGTCCCAATTGAAATGGATCGTATGGGCACCTAGAGGGGGGGGGGGGGTGAATAGGTGCTACACCAATTTTTAATTCTTTTTCAATTTTAGGCTTAGCACAAAGGTAAATTCTCTAGATAAACTAATGTGTGGAATTTCCCTATATGCAAACCTATCTACTAGCGAGTAAGGAGCGAGTGGAAGAGGAACGAGTGAACCGAAGTGAAGCACGTGGAGACACGGATTTGTTTGACTGCGGTTCCTTCCTTGTTAAGGGAAGTACGTCTGCGTTGGAGGGGTGGGCGGTACTAAGACCACCACGCCACAAAAGGCCTCACCCTGTTCTCTGATGGATCTCGCCACAACAGGCATGATCCACCTTCCACTATAGGTACCCTTCGAGGCGAGCACCGGCGCCTTTACACAACTAGCGGGGCAACAACTCCACAACAACTTGGAGGCTCCCGAAATGACAACAAGCTGCCACAAGAACAAAGTTGTCAAATACAATAACACGATCTAGGTATTAACGAGAATACTAGATAAGGGATTTCTCCAAGTGAATGGAGAGGAGTTGAAGCGCTTGATTCTTGATGTTGATGATGAACTTCTCCTCCTTCAATTCCACCAAAGATCAAGACCTTAGGGTGGTTGAAGTGGGAGATCGAGATTTAGAGCTCTTGCACAGGGTCTGGTCAAATTCGAATGAATCAAGAGTTCTAGACGTTGGGGAAGAAGGGGTACTTATACCCCCTTCCAAAAACCAGCCGTTGCACACTTTGGGGGCCGGATTATCCGGTCAAGTGAGGGCCGGATTATCCGGTCTGAGGAAACACCGCCCTAGACTCGGAATATCCGGCAGAAAATCCGCCCCACACAGTGAGACGCGTCGAGCTTGTCCTTGATCAACTTCTGGGGGCCGGATTATCCGGCCCTATGCGAAGTCCGGATTATCCGGCCTGGGGAAGAAGAACCGCCCCAGTTCGGATTTTTCGGGAGAAAATCCGGCTGGACACAGAGCGACGCGCCGTGGCTCCTTTTGCACGAAAACTGGGGGCCGGATTATCTAGCCCTTGCGAAACCCGGATTATCCAGCCTAGGGAAGAAAAACCGCCCCATTTCGGATTTTCCGGAAGAAAATCCGACTGGACACAGAGCGACGCGCCTTGGCTTCCTTGAGAGATGAGGTAGGCCGGATTATCTGGCCCTTGGAGGGGCGGATTATCCGGCCCCCCTCAAAACTTCCTGCACACTTAGCACACATGAAAAGTCTCCATAGTATTGTTATCTAACACGCAAAACATAGGAAAACATGAAATGTTCTTTCAATCTCCCCCTTTTTGGTGTTAGATGACAATACCAGGATTTGCAGGAGAAAGACACAAGACAAACAGAGATAACTATGGAAGGGACTCCCCCTCAATGTGTGCATAATAGAGTTTTGCATTGGAATACAAATGCACACAAAAAGGTGAATCTATTCCATAGACAAAAGGGCAAAAAAAAAACATACCACCGAAGTAGAGAATAGGCATCCTTGACATAAATCACAATTATTATTGGATAACCATTATGAGCGCGTGCCTTCCGTGATAAACCACCAGCAATAGGATATGAATAGATATAACCATGAGCATAATCCTTGATATGAAGTCCATAGGTATCATCCAGACAACCACATAAAGTGTCAACCACAAATCACAAACCATGAATATAAAATTTCAACGCTAAATGGGCATAAGCAAGAAATAACGAATAAAAAGTGCAAGTGCTTATGCCCGACCCATGCAAACCCACGGACAACCTAATAGAACTACTTCTCCCCCTTTGGCATCGAGACACCAAAAAGGGAGAAGAGCGATGCTAGCGCCCCATGGGATCACTCATCATAGTCCTCGTCCTCGTCCTCATGCTCTTCTTCATCCTCATCTTCAAGCTCCTCAGTGTCACCTTCCTCATCATCAGCATCAGCAGCAGGTGCAGAGGGGAACAAGTGACGCTCCAGCTCACCATAGTTCGGCCCGGAGGAAGAGTTCCACCGAGCATATGGAGTGGGAGGTGTAGGAGCCGGAGGAGCACCCAAAGCGCCAGACACGTGGTGGAGAATGCGCTGCTGGGAGTGAGCCAACTCATGGCGTAATGTAGGGCGCATAGGGAATGGACAGACGGTTGAACATAGCATCACACAGCTCATGGTAAATGAAGTCCATGACATCCAGCCTGTACTGCACTGACTCGTCCTCGCAGGAGGCAACCGCATGAGAAAATTGAAGTAGCTGAACAAGGTGACCACGGATGCTGTCATTGTTGCCCCCACTCGGTGTAATAGAGTCACAGAAGAGACCCACCAATGCAGCATAGATGGGAGCAAGACCAGCCACAGTACCGACAATTCCATTGTCCACAGTGCACGGAGAGAGAGCAACATCCTTGTTGGGCTTCAACTGAGTGATGATGCGATGGCCACTGGCTCTATCCCTGCTGCGGAAGGAGTACCCCAAAACCTCAGTAAACACGTGAAAATCAGCAGTCATGGGCCTGTCATGAGTCATCCACTTCATAGTGCGATGCTCATCACCACAAATCACCAGAGTGGAGAAGAATTGCTTCACCACCTCAGAGTCAAAGGAGCACTAGAGGGACATGAGATGGTGCAGCCCAATCCTCTCAGCCACATAGATCGCATCAACAAGATGCGCCTTCTCCAAAGCATCAACAAGTACCAGAGGGTGCATAGGCCTAATGTTCAGCCTGACATAGATGTCTTCATAAATCCCCTTCTGTTCGGCACACCAAAAGCGAGAATCCCCCAGCTCACCATCACGAGGCAGCTTAGGAAACAAGTCACGGTGACGGATGGCGGAAAAGGAGACTACATCCAAAGCCCTGTAGTTGATCTTGGGCTCCTTGCCCTTCCTCTTGGACACGCCCTTCCGAGTCCTCTTGGATTGTTCAGCCATGCGCCTTTCCTCGTTCCTTCTTCTCCTCAATTCAACTTCGTCCACAAGTTTACCTTGACCGTCGTCCCGAAAGTACCTGTGAGAAGAATAACGGCGATAGCAAGGGGATAAGCATACACACAAGTCCAGGAGAGAGTATGGAACAAGTAGGATAAAAATTCATAGGTCAAAACTACTCAATACATACACCATAGTGAAACTGAAGCAGACTTGAATCTGTCAGGCCGGATTATCCGGCCTGGCTAGGGGCAGCTAATCTAGCCAAAGATGGGAGAGAGGGAGTTACCCTCACTCATTGGAGGAAGAACATGGAGGAGAAGGTACCCGGAGGCGCGGAGAAGAAGATCCGGGAAGACCCAGAAAATCCGGTGGCCGGAGAGGCTCCGGGGAGGGTGAGGGGCGGCAGGCGGCGGCTGGGGAGAAGGAGAGGGCTGGGGGAGAAGTGCTGCTCGATATGAGCCCTTCCCCCCGAGCCCTGCCCTTTAAGATCGAATCCGCCACGGCCGGATTATCCGGCCAACACTTGGGCCGGATTATCCGGCCTAAAATCTGGGATTCTGTTATACACAGAACCAGGCCCGCGCGTCCCCAAACAACACCCCCATAAGGTGTACAAGGGACTTGTGTACAAGAATAGATGTCTTAGGGGTAGGGAAGGCTTAGGATTGAGAATGCCAAACTGAGATGGTACTAGACACTCAAAATTGCAAAATCCAAATCAAATAAAAGCCAAGATTGAGTGTGATTCCCATAAGAACATGAGAGAGCAAATAACATCCAAAAAGATCCAATTCTCCACAAAGGAGAGGGCGGTGGCCGAAGCCACCTTGTTGGAGTGTATGGTGTGACACCGCGAAGATATATCTTGGGTTCACGACCAATACTCATCAATAAGCTCAATATCACAACATGATATTAAGAGAAATGATATAACTTGCTATTGGCATTATGGGGGTAGGGTTAGCCCAATAAGTTAGGACCACACTCCCCCTATATCCATGCCCACACCTAGACCAAACAATGATTGAGATGTACGAGTGGGTGCATGGGTAATCAAGTCAAGCTCCCAGAATCAATGATATTTAGCTCATTCCTCAAATAGCAGAATCTTGCTTCATCAAGTGGCTTTGTAAAAATATCCGCCAGTTGGTTCTTCGTGCTCACAAAAGATAGATCAATATCACCTTGAGCAACATGGTCACGAATAAAATGATTCTGAATCTCAATATGCTTCGTCCTTGTGTGCTGAACTGGATTGTACGCAATTTTGATAGCACTTTCATTATCACATAAAAGAGGCACTTTGTCACAATTGACACCATATTCCTTTAAAGTTTGCCTCATCCACAATAATTGAGTACAAGCGCTGGCAGCAGCAACATATTCAGCTTCGGCGGTGGAGAGAGATATACAATTCTGCTTTTTGGAGGACCAACATACAAGAGATCTTCCCAAGAATTGACAAGCTCCAGAAGTTGACTTCCGATCATCCTTATCACCAGCCCAATCTGAGTCAGTATAACCACATAAAGAGAAATTGGAGCCCTTGGGATACCAGAGACCAACGTTGGGGGAGTGAACTAAATATTGAAAGATCCTCTTGACCGCCACTAAGTGGCTTTCTTTAGGAGCTGCTTGATACCTTGCACACACTAGATGCGCAGAGGTAAAGAAGAGAGCCGATCATGGACCGGTATACCTGTTGGTCCACATCTTTACCATGAGGGTTGAGTTCGAGATGACACTTTGTTTGCATCGGAGTAGCGACACCATTTAGATCCGTCATCTTGAATCTCTTGAGCATGTCTTGGATGTACATTGCTTGATTAATAAAGGTTCCTTCTCTTAGTTGCTTGATCTCGAATCCAAGAAAGAACCGTAATTCCCCCATCATAGACATCTCAAACCTGTCAGTCATAAGCTTTGAAAATTCATCGTTAAAATCTTTGTTAGTAGAACCAAAAATGATATCGTCTATATATAGTTGGCATACGAAGAGCTCCCCCTTAACCTTCTTAGTAAAAAGAGTGGGGTCGATTTTCCCAACTTCGAAGCCACGATCTAACAAAAGCTCTTTAAGGTGCTCATACCATGCACGTGGGGCTTGTTTAAGGCCATAGAGTGCCTTATCTAGTTTGTAGACATGGTTCGGGAAGTTAGGATCTTAAAACCCCAGGGGTTGCTTTACGTAAACCAACTCATGTAGAGGACCGTTAAGGAAGGCACTCTTTACGTCCATTTGCTGCAACTTAAAATTGTTATGAGCAGCAAAAGCAAGTAGGATACGGATGGACTCAAGACGAGCCACAGGAGCATAGGTCTCGCCGAAGTCGATGCCCTCAACTTGGGAGTAACCTTGCGCCACAAGTCTTGCCTTGTTCCTCACAACAATGTCATTCTCATCTTGCTTGTTCTTGAAAATCCACTTGGTGCCGATAACATTGCGGCACTCTTTGGGTTTCTCCACTAGTTTCCAGACTTTGTTGCGCTCGAAATTGTTCAATTGTTCATGCATAGCAACAACCCAGTCTAGGTCTTCAAGAGCTTCAAAGACCTTCTTAGGTTCCACTATGGAGATCTGAGCTTGATGCTCACCAAAACTGGCCAATTCTCTTCTAGTAGACACCCTTCGTCGAAGATCACCAACAACCTTGTCGAGAGTGTGACCCCTCAACTCAAGGTTACGGTCAGCCCGAGCCTTGCGACGAAGTTCAATAAGTTTGTTGTCTCTTGGTGGAGGAGATTCATCACTTGAGTCTTCATTGGAGGCATTTTCTCCGCCTTGATCAGTAGCTGGAACGTCAGTATTAGGTGGTGGAGATGCATGCCCTTGAGGTGAGTCCGTAGACATAACAGGAGGCTGCAGAACTGGAGAGTCCGGGCCGGATAATCCGGCCGATGAAGAGGCCGGATAATCCGGCCTGGGAGGACTTGCAGCAGCATCTTCAGGAAGCCTGGGACTCGCTTGAACTGGCGAGGGGCCGGATAATCCGGCGTTAGCCGGAAAATCTGGCCTGGTGCTTGTGTTGATATCTTCACCACCAGGAGCAGCATGGACAGCTGGAGCGGGGTGGCCGGATAATCCGGTATCCACCGGAAAATCTGGCCTAGAGCTTTCTGGAGCATCTTGACCTTCAGCAGTTGATGGAGATGGTGTAGAAGTTGCCCTCGTGGTTGGAGCATGTTGAGTATGTGTAGATGAGGGCTCTATATGAGTAGAGCATTGTCTTTCCTGGTCCGCCACAAGGGGTTCCTCAATGGGGCGGAAGAATCCCACGCCCATTCTTCTTATGGCATCTTGGGGTATTTCAACATCTGCATCACAAACACCAACTTGCTCCGCACGGGAACCGTCATTTTCCTCGAACACCACACTACAAGATTCTACAACAGTTCCGGAGAGCTTATTGTAGACTCTATAAGTGTGGGATTCGGCACCATAACCAACAAAAATACCTTCTAGAGCCTTAGATTCAAACTTAGATAAACGAACTCCTTTAATAAGAAATAAACACTTACACCCGAATACCCGAAAGTATGAGATGTTTGGCTTGTTACCGGTAAGTATTTCATACGGAGTCTTGTCCAAAATCTTGCGGAGGTATAAACGATTGGATGGATGACAAGCAGTAGAGATTGCTTCAGCCCAGAAGTTATATGGAGATTTGAATTCGGCCAACATTGATCTTGCCATGTCCATTAGAGTTCGATTCTTCCTCTCGGCTACACCATTTTGTTGAGGGGTGTACGCAGCGGAATATTGATGTCTTATCCCCTCTTCAGTTAGGAACTCATTTAAGGTGTAGTTCTTGAACTCCGAGCCGTTATCACTCCTTATAGCCAGAATGGGGACGTTGTGTTGACGTTGAACCTCGTTGGCGAAGTCGATGACAGTTTGTTTAGTTTCACTCTTCAACTTGAAGAAATAAACCCAAGTGTATCTTGAGTAATCATCAACAATCACTAGACAATACTTCTTCCCACCGAGGCTTGAATGAGATGGAGGTCCGAAAAGATCCACATGAAGAAGCTCCAAGATCCTTTTTGAAGAGATAATAGTTTTCCTTCGATGAGGAGAGTCATGCGTCGGAGGAGGAGTGCGCGAGAGCTGCTCTTCTTCTCACACCTTAGTGAGTGGTGGAACAGCCTAGTATATAAGGAGGTGTAACTCTCACTCAACTAGCAGTATGGGAATAAACTTTGACACCACGTGCATAGCCATATGCTGCCATGAACAAATGGGCCAAAGAAAATTTCAGAATTTGTCTAATGGGCCAATAGCCCAAAACTCACCAAATTCCAACAATCCCCCACAAAGTCTCATTGGCACATCACCTCATTTCCATTCCAGAATATTGTTTTATATACCGGTGTGTAGTGGAGACTGTTAAGTTGAACTTCCACATTAAACTTCATGTCGCACTAGCGAGCAACTTGAATAGTGTACTATGCCTTGAACTACAAGTTTTCTGCACACTAGTTTCACACAAAATCTAGACCGGTACAGGGCTGCCGTAGGGCTTCCCCGCGGTTTGGAGCTTATGCGTCATACTCCAGGGCCTTTCATGAGTTTATTAGAGAGCACCCAACTCTCACGGACTGCGACGTTTAACAGTCACACTCATATAGGTGTGTTCCTCAACTGATGTTCTGCAGGACAACATCTCTGCTTAGAAAAGCCACTTGGAACACATTAAGATAAATATCAACCTGCCATGCAGAATAAGAGAGTATTGCATCTTTATGGAGATGTAAATATAATATGGGCATACTCTCCTCTCAGCTGATCAACAACTTGTCTCCCAGCTCTAATTCACGGGATCTCCGATCACATAGAGTGGGTTGCCACTGCGAACAACTCATTGTGTGGGTCTCAAACCCATCTCCCTCGATGCATTATCTATCACATTACGTGATAAACCCTTTGTGAAGGGATCTGCCAAGTTGTTAGATGTTTGGATATAATCCAATGCAATAACTCTGGAGTTTCTCAGTTTCCTGACAGATTTCAGTCTCCTCTTCACATGCCTTGATGACTTCATATTATCCTTAGAACTGTTTACTTTGACAATCATAGTTTGATTATCACAGTTCATCGGAATAGCGGGTATTGGTTTCTCAACCATAGGTAAGTCCATCAAAAGCTCACGAAGCCACTCTGCTTCAACAGTGGTTGTGTCTAATGCTGTGAGTTCTGCTTCCATAGTTGACCTCGTTAAGATGGTCTGCTTGCAAGACTTCCAGGAAACAGCGCCACCACCAAGTGTAAACAAATAACCACTTGTGGCCTTAATCTCATCACCATCAGATATCCAATTTGAATCACTATAACCCTCAAGTACCGTGGATACCCAGTATAGTGAATACCATAACTCGTAGTGCCTTTCAAATAGCGCAAAACTCTCTCAAGAGCATGCCAATGATCATCTCCAGGATTTGACACAAATCGACTCAGTTTGCTTACATCAAAGGAGATGTCAGGCCTCGTAGCGCTGGCTAAATACACGAGCGAGCCAATGATTTGAGAATATCTCAATTGATCTTTAGCATTCCTTCGATTCTTTTGAAGTAGCACACTCGGATCATAAGGCATTGGAGAAGACTTGCAGTGGCTATACCCAAAGCGACTCAATATATTTTCCACATAATGGGACTGAAGCAGTGTAATCCCACCATTGTCATCCTTTCGTAGCTTGATGTTTAAGATTACATCAGCCACTCCCAAATCCTTCATCTCAAAGCAGCGAGATAGGAACTCTTTGACCTCCTCTATAACAGCGAGGTTGGTCCCGAATATCAATATGTCATCGACATAGAGACACATAATAACTCCCTCGCCCCCCACCATGGCGATAGTACACACACTTATCAGCTTCGTTTACAACAAAGACTTCAGCGGTTAAAGTTCTTTCAAACTTCTCATGCCACTGCTTAGGAGCTTGCTTAAGACCATATAAAGACTTCACTAACTTACACACCTTTCCTTCTTGACCATCTACTACAAATCCATCAGGCTGATCCATATAAATTTCCTCATCTATCTCTCCATTTAGAAAAGTTGTCTTAACGTCCATTTGATGAATGAGAAGACCATGTGAGGCAGTCAATCTGGAAACAGGTGAGTAGGTATCGAAGAAGTCTTCACCTTCTTTCTGGGTATAACCCTTGGCAACAAGACATTCCTTGTACTTTTCAATAGTACCATCAGGTCTAAGCTTTTTCTTGAACACCCACTTACATCCTACAGGTTTACACCCATAAGGATGATCAGTGACCTCCCAAGTTCCATTAGCTATGATGGAATCCATCTCACTACGAACAGCTTCTTTCCAGTAGTCAGCATCTTGAGATGCGTAAGCTTCTGAAATAGAGGTGGGAGTATCATCCTCAAGGTACACAATGAAATCATCACCAAAATACTTTGCCATCCTTTGTCTCTTACTCCTTTTAGGAGCTTCATTGTTGTCCTCCACAGGATCATCATAGTGTTCTATCGGCATAGTGGGTTCAGGAATTATAACAAATTCCTGACTAGATGAACTAGTCATCTCCTGAGTTGATGAGCTAGATATACCTTTCATGGGAAAGATGTCCTCAAAGAAAGTCGCATCATTCGACTCCATAATCGTACCAACATGCATGTCGGATACCTCAGATTTTACTATCAAAAATCTATAGCCAATGCTATGAAAAGCATATCCCAGAAAAACACAATCCATGGTTTTTGGTCCAAGCTTTCGCTTCTTGGGTATTGGAATATTGACTTTCACCAAACATCCCCAAGTTCGTAAGTAAGAGAGTTTAAGCCTTTTCTTTTCCCATTCCTCAAATGGAGTCATGGTTTTATCCTTTACGGGAACACGGTTTAGGACATGACACGCAGTCATTAGCTCCTAACCCCACCATTCCTTGGAAAGAGCCGATGTATCTAACATGGCGTTAACCAAATCAGTTAGAGTGTGGTTCTTTCTTTCGGCCACCCCATTTGACTGAGGTGAGTAGGGAGGCGTCCTCTCATGAATAATACCATGTTCCGTACATAATATATCAAATTCATTTGAAAATTACTCTCCACCATGATCCGACCTTAACCTCTTGATTCTAAGATCAAGTTGGTTTTCTGCTTCAGCTTTATAGTTTTTGAAGTAACTCAAAGCTTCATCTTTAGATTTCAGAAGATAAACATAGCAGTATCTAGTGGAGTCATCAATCAACGACATAAAGTATCTTTTTCCACCTCATGTCAACACACCATTCATCTCACAAAGATCTGAATGTATAAGTTCTAAAGGTGCTAAGTTTCTCAGTTCCGCGGTCGTATGAGACTTGCAGGGTTGCTTTGCTTGCACACAAACTTAGCACTTAGAACCTTTGACAGTGGTAAATTTCGGAATTAAACTCATATTGGCTAGCCGCGTCATGAAACCAAAGTTAATATGACAAAGTCGTGAATGCCAAATATTTGACTCATTATCATTGCAAACATGATTAATAACTTTAGTACATGAGTCTGACAAAGATAAGTGGAACAGACCTCCGCACTCATGACCCTTTCCAACAAATTGTACATACTTAGAGATTACAACTTTATTGGACTCAAACACCAACTTCAAACCATCTCGACATAGGAGCGATCCGCTGACGAGATTATTATTGATGGACGGAACGTGCTGCACATTCTTCAGCTGTACAGTCTTCCCCGAAGTAAACTTCAGATTTACCGTACCAACACCATGAACAGAAGCACGTGAGCCATTTCCCATCAGCACGGAGGAAGTCCTTGCGACCTGATAAGAAGAGAACATGGATATATCAGAACATACATGTGTATTAGCACCCATGTCAATCCACCAATCAGGAGAATGACATACTGAAAGGATAGTAGGTAAAATATCGTACCCAACGTCCTTCATCTCAGTATCGCTAATAATAACATTAGCGGTCTTGCCGCTATTCCCATATTGCCGCTTGTCAAAGCGATTAGGGCAGCTAGGAGCCCAATGATCAGGATCACCACAGACATGGCAAGAGCCTTTCTTCTTATCATTCTACCTCTTAAAGTTGGTGGAGTGGGTGGCCTTGTTCTTGCCATCAAACTTCCCTTTGCCATCAGACTTGTTCTTATTCTTGAACTTGTGGGATTGGAAGTTTTTCTTCTATACCAAATTGGCACTAGAAGCTCCCTCAAAACCTCGAGCACGTGTGTCCTTTGCTCTTGCCTTCTCTTCCACATGAAGATATCCAATGAGATCCGTAACGGAAAACTCTTGTCTCTTATGTTTCAGAGAAGTAGCAAAACTCCTCCACATGGGAGGAAGCTTGGCAATAATGCCTCCAGCCACAAACTTGTTCGGTAAGGTATACTTGAACTGCTCGAGTTCTTTGGAAAGTGATTATATCTCATGAGCTTGCTCAACGATAGAGCGCTCATCAACCATCTTGTAGTCATAGAATTGCTCCATGACATACAACTCAGTGCCAGCGTCCGAGACCCCAAACTTGGCGTCGAGCGCATCCCACGCGTCTTTGCCATTATCAAATGACAATATGGGTCAACAATGTTGTCCCCAAGAATACTGAACAGAGCCGCCATAAACATATTATCGGCTTTCTTAAAGGCCGCTTCCTGCTCAGCAGAAAGATCTCCTATAGTGCATACCATCAAACAAATTGATGGTATAGCAGTTTAGGTTTTTAAACCATAGAATTGCTCTCGCGCGCCATCTCTTATAGTGCATACCATCAAACGAAGGAGGCCTAGTAGCCGCGGCTACACTAGTGGAATTCAGTTGCCTATAATCAGGTTTTTGGATTGTTGAATATATAAGCAATAATCCATATGATTTAATTCGAATAATAAACTGACAAATCATGATCATACAGACAGTACCAAAACTAATCATGCAGATCAACAAAGTAGATGAACATATTACATCTAAATAAGATAAACCTATCACATCTACACCGAACGCTAGAATAAGGAACTCTAGCAGAATCTAAAATAAAAAGTTCAGTATTACGTACAGTAGAGCAGCGGCAGCTGCAGCCACGGCGGTAGGAGCAGTAGTAGCTGCAGCGGTGGTAGAAGCGTCGTCAGCCATGTCGTCGATGTAGAGGTTGCCGATGTCCGGGAAGAAGTCCTCGTCGGGGAAGGAGTCATCGGAAGACGTTGTGGAAGCCAGTAGTCACGCTTGAGCGCTCCCCAAAAACCTGATCGCCCCTCACCCGTACAGGTTCACAAGAGGCGGGGTTCCGGAGGCCTACTGTCCCGATCTGTGGTGCACGCCGCAAGCCGGGATGAGGAAAACGAAAGCGGCGGCACAATAGACTGGAAGGAGACGCGAGTGGTAAGCGATGCCGACTAGGTTTAGCGCAGGTGTTTATATAGAACAAGTCAGAGAGACCGTGGGACTCAGCCCACGTCTGAGTCGGTAACAGCCCACGTCCAATAAAGATTGGAAACGGCTGACTGATTAACGCGTCTCTTAATGACTCATAATTAATCTATGATTAATTTTCCCAACTAGCAAAAATAAAGCTCGGCCCGGCGAGATACCCGCAACCCGCGGCGCGCGCGCGTCGTGACGAGGCGAGGCGAGGCTTGCGGCGTCGGAGGAGGAGTGCGCGAGAGATGCTCTTCTTCTCACACCTTAGTGAGTGGTGGAACAACCTAGTATATAAGGAGGTGTAACTCTCACTCAACTAGCAGTATTGGACTAAACTTTGATACCACGTGCACAGCCATATGCTGCGATGCACAAATGGGCCAAAGAGAATTTCAGAATTTGTCTAATGGACCAATAGCCCAAAACTCACCAAATTCCAACAGTTTCTACCTCTAGACCGTTGTCCTCCATCCCTGCCTGGTTTACTACCTACCTCCCTTTGTTGGCCAACCACCTGGTGTCTTGTTAGGACAATCAGGCTTCATGTGCCCAGTCTGCCCACATTCAGAGCATATGGTCGCAAGCTTCCTACATTCACTCTTCACATGTTGGAGCAAACCATAGTTGTGACTTATGATCTTGCTCCTAGTAGATGGTGCTCCTCGGTTTGGTGTGTTATTAGAGAGTCTAGACATGTGTTTTAAATTCAGTTTTGGTGTTGACTGTAGGATGAAACTTCTTAGTCTCCAGCTTAGCCCTCTTCTTTCGGTCCTCCTGGACATTCTTATAATCATCTTCAAAAAATGGCTACATCCATCAACTCTTGAAATGTTTGTGCCCATGATAACATTAGTTGTATCTTTACATAAAGGTTTAGCCCCCGCATAAATATTTTGTTCCTCTTTTCTTTAGTGTTCACCTTGTCAACATCATAACGAGATAACTGACTTAATTCCCTGATGTACTTCATCACACTTGTATTACCTTGTTGTAATTCTTCAAATTCTCTCATTTTAATTCCATGAAACTTCCTAGAACATGATACTCTCGGAGTTTCTTCTTGAACTCCACACATGTGAATTCCCTATCTAGTGGCTTCATGGCAATTGATTTCCCCACCAAGACGTTGTTGGTCCGGTCAAAAGATATGTCACAAAATGCAAATTTTTCTAATCATTGCATCCTATTGTCTTTAGCTTTCTCTCTATGCCCAACAACCAATCCTCCACATACATGGGTTCCGATGTTGAAGCAAAAGAAAGTGCTCTAGCATTCTGAAAACCAGAGAGACTTACTCCTCATCCTTTAGATCACTTACATTTCCAACATGTCTGAGTAGGTCTTGTAAAAAATTGTTCTAGGACTCTTGCATCATCTGCATGTACTGCATAACATTCTGCTCCATTAGTGGCCTCATTGGTGGTGGTGGTATTGTTGCACGTGCCACTTCATCCTTATATGGCTTCTCCTTAGCCTCGTGATCCATTCGTTGTTGTGCAGACTTGTTTTCTACTCCTGTTTCCATCATCCTCAAGTCCTATTACATAAAGCAAAAACTAATAATTACACCATGATCATGCTTTCTGAGATCATTTCATTCATAGTGCTAGTCACACTAGGAAATCAAAAACCAAATACAAATCAAAACCAAACATACATCATCTTACATAATGATACATCCAACATAGTTGAGTACATCATACCCTTAGATACTTTTGAGTTACAACTCAAACCTAGTATCCTTGTCAAGCTACCTTTCCTCTTGATATGAGGTGCGAAGAGAAACATCTATTTTTTATGACTTCCACTTCTCAAAGTGTTAGTACTTCTTGCGAACACTGACTCACTTATTAAAAACACAACTCTCAAGGTCTACAATACGCCTTACTAAACTACTACTATAAACAAGCCATTAGCTTCCGATGGTCCAACTCTCAGTATCCTTCATACTTGTAATACATGCCTAGATTACATCCGTGCTGGCGTGTAGTACGACGTACAACATGTGGAATATATAGCCTCCCAGATGGTATGTAGTCTGATTCCTAAGTATCAGTAACCGAGGTATCACTCAGTGAAAGTTTGATCATCCACATATAACTCTCAAAAATAGAATATGGATCCACTGGACTATGTGGCTTAGGAGTACAAACCTCAATAAGACATGTAGTATTAGTGCACTAAGAATGATCAAATGGTGTGTCCTACACCCCCTCCAACTGGGGTGTCTCCCTAACTTCATCATCATCCTCCAAATCAATGGCTATAGCATTTCTTCCATCTGCAACATAGGACTCCACCCTCTTATGGCTATTCTGCCCCTCATCCTCATTAGAACAGTCATAAGGAACTATATCTGAGTAAGTACCTGCATACAACTCATGTCTCCTTCCATTAGAATTCTTTTTTTTGACCGAATTACCGTAGGGGAAGCCCCTACGGTGTGAATTTATATATTAAAGAAACAACAAGTACAGAGAGATCAAAAAGACCTTGAGATACATAATGGGGGGTAGAAGTGAAAAGATAGTTCTTTATCCATTACAAAAATATTGAAGATCCCAGTCAAGGAGAGATTGAACTAGGACATAACTTACTCTAAACTGATGTAAGAGGAGGTCACTTTTAAACCTGACTTTCCAAAAGGAAAAGGAGGGCTGCTGATTATTGAAAATAAACCCATTTTGTTCCTTCCATATGTTCCATGTCACACAAACCACAACCTCCATGAAACAAGGACCTAAATAAGAAGCTCGACCAGCCATAAAATGTTGGGATATTGGCAATGATATATCCCACTGAATATGAATAGAGTCCCAACAAGCTACAGCAAAATCACAACCAAAAAACAAATGTTCACGTGTCTCCAATGAGTGCTTGGTGCAATGTATGCAGTCTAGACCATCATCAATGTGCAATATCTTCTTTGCATCAAATTTTTAGTATTGAGGCGGTCTCTCATTAGCAGCCATGAAAATACCCCTAGATTTGGTAAGCATTTTGATTTCCAAATGGTTTGGAGGCCTTTATCTCGAGGGAAGCGAGCAAAAGTAAATTTATAAAAGTGTGATGACGTGTACTTTGAATTCCCCCACACAAACGATATAGTGTCATGACTGTTTGGGTCAATCACAATCCCCTTAACCATCTGTGAGACCTCCTGCAATTCCTGAAAGGCTTTGATAGATAGTGGGAGAGCAAAAAAAGAGATTATTTTAGAGGCGGTAACTAGATCCACAACTGTTATATCTTTGTTTAGAGGAAAAGAGAATAATCTCGGGTATTTGTTGCAAAAGAGTTCTCCATTGTGCCAAAAATCCTTCCAGAAAAGAGCGGATGTACCACTGCCAATCTGGCTATGGGTGATGCTTATATAATCTCCAATAAAGCTGAATATGTCCTTCCACCAAAAGGAACCCATACTGGATTGGGCATGAGGAGCTCCGGGACAGTATAAAGACCATACTAGTTGAACCCAAGGAATGTTTTCCTTATTATAGAATTTATGTAGCTATTTTATAAGGAGAGGCTTGTTTTGTATTTCCAGTTTGGTGACATATTTTGGTTTGCATACTACTAACCATGTTGCAAGATCACTGATCTTCCGAGAATCCTCCTTTTTAGCCCATAGACAATGACTGCGCGATCTGTCAATTTTTTTAATTATGGACTTCTGCACCTTGAGGGCTTGCATTTAGACGACGATCGATCTGATCAACCATCGGAGACATGTCTTGGATCGTAGGCTTCATAGTCCCTAACGATAGCCCTAGATATGTGAATAGAAGAGTGCCCATAGCACAACCAATGTATTTGCCAAAAAGGCCAAGTGTTGCTCATCAATGTTAATTGGCATGAGGCACGATGATCAGGTTTTGCAACGATTACAAAGGAGTCCAATAGTGTAGTCCTTAGCAACATGGCCTAAACCCAGGCATTTTGAACAAAAACAGTTCAGAGAAACAGTGACACATTCAGCACACCAGTGGCCTAGCCTTTGATAGCGCAAGCAACGACCTGATCATCTGCTATTTGGAGCTACGTCCAGTGCCGAGGAGCCGATGAGCGAGCAAGCTAACGAGACTTCACGTCTATGAGTATTTGCGTGTTGTAGTATGAATTAGTTTAGCTAGGTAGCTGGGTTAGTTTGTTCTTGCTCATTGATGTCTTTTCTAATATCTTCATGCGCATGCAATATATTCATGCATGTTTATTCGAACTTACTGGTTCTGGATTAAGATATGTACTGTGAAACATGTAGTATATAAAAAACGTCTAGTGTGTTATCTCTGGGTTTCATGATAGCCAATGTATAGGTTCTGCCTCGCAGTCGTATCATCGTTGCCTAAAGCTGCCTCTAGGACGAGCCTAAGTGTTATAATAGTATCTAGAAGCATGCCTGATGTGGCTCTAGGGTAATGCTTCATAACACTATTATGATGATATCACTGGTAGCTACAAGGCTGTGACGTTGTGACGAAAAATGGTGATGCATTAAACTTCTTGTGCGTGCTCTCTATGCTGTTTAGAAATTGTCGATAGCACGTCTTCATACGCTTCTTTCATCTACCTTCCTCACTTCGTTTTCACCCCATAACTCACTACCGCACACGTGGGATTACTTTACACCACAACAGTCTAGGACCTCTACTAGTGTCGACTATAATGATATTTTCTGTTAAATCATTAAACCTTTTAGCGACTAGCCAAACCCCGTAGTCTGACATGTGGTCAAACGTTTTTCCTAACAATCGTACCCTAAAGTGAGTCTACTATAGATGACCAAATATAAAGACAAAAGTTCTTTTCGTCTTGGGGACTCTTCGCACGGATATACACTAAGTTGACGTTTGCCGTTTAATAGTCTGACATTCAGTCTAACAACCGTGCCCCGGGAGACGCAGAGAGTAGTACGACAGAAACATCGCGGGTCCATATAAAATACAAGATTATTATTACAATCCAAAACTGGTGTCACAACGAGGTCCTACTAACTCGAGGATACCTAAGCTACTTGACTTAGTGCGGTTGAATGATAAGAAACAAACAAATTTACATGTAGGGATCTCAACAACTTATTTATTAAGGTTTTATGTTACTCGACTCAACTAAGATACTACTACATCTACTAAAAACTACTCTGACTATTCCTCTCTAGCTCTATAGTGGATAAAGTATTCTACCCCTTCACTCCTCCGTAGAGATCTAGCTCCATGTAAAACACATCATATTGACCTTTAGTAGTATTAAGTGTAGTCTGCCCTAGTCTTCACAGTCTAAGAAGGGGATCAAAGGAAAGAGTGAGTAACAACGTTACTCGGCAAATTCATTTTTGAACGGTGGGAAGTTTTATGCACTAGCTATAGGTATATACCACAGGTCATAGGCTTAATGCAATTTTCATAAACATTTCTTCAAAAGGTTTATGTTATTAAGAAAACTATGTCCATTAGTATTCACATGTTACTAGAGCTTCATGGAGCTCCTTTCTGTAGAGGTGCGTTGCTTTACCCATAAGAGATCAACGCTTGGTTCAAAAACTAGGTGTACTTTTCTGTCCACACACTCTCTAGTGTGTGTCCTAGTCGATAATCCAAGCCATTCACTACCCATATTTGACCCTGCATGCCCATTCTTTTTGGAAAAAATATCTACCCCTAGTACTCCCCCTTTCGGGTAGACATACCTTTGGTAGCCCCTGACGAACCATTATAGACACCAATATGATGGAAAATTATGAGGTCCCACCCATGTGCATGTAGTCCCACAAGCATTCAACTTACGGTATGGTCATCCATCATCATGCGGAAGGAAGAAGATCTAGATGAATTTCTCATCCCATTCGAGATCTTATGGTTAATGCGTATTATACAATGCTTGAATCACTAGTGATATCGGTTATTAATTCCTAGATTATATTTTTCCATGCAAATGGAATCTCCACCCATCCACATACCATACCATGGTTCAATTGCGAGCCATAATTAATTATCACCACTCAGGCCGATAATCAATAAGTCATATAATCGAAAATAAGGTGATATCAATAATAAATTTCAAATACTTCATAAAACACCATCAAATGACATGAGCAAGTGATGAACTTTCCTTGAGCCTGAGAGGTAATTCAAGTCGGACATTTGGACATGCCCCTAGACTTCTGTTTCTACAAAACACCATCATTGCCCAGTAAGGACAATATTTAAAGAAGCAAATCATGACTTTACGCATAATAATGACATGCAATGGCTTTATTTTGAGTTATTACCCCTCTATGTGTGTCTTACCTAATTTTTGGCTATTTAAAGGTATTTTCCTTAATTTATAAATGAATAAAAGCATTTAAAAGCAATTAAGATAATAAATACTTTTTTCATAAGAAAATAAATTCTAAATTAGTTTTGAAAAGCTAATTAGAATTAATAAATGGTAAAAGAATTTTTTTCATCTTATCAAAGAATTGGGATTAGATAATCCATTTTACAACCTCTAATTTTAATAATTCTAATTTGACTTAGCATTTTATATTTATTATTTTTCTAGGATGGAAGAATATTTTCATATTCAAAAGTGATTTTTATTTTTTTAGGATTTTTTTGTATTTTTCTAAGGCTTGTTCTAGTTAAATAATATCTATTTAATTTTTTTATTAGTTATTTTTAATTGAAATGGGATGGGGCCCATTGGTCAACCCAGCCTAGCTAGTTGGGCTAGACTTGCCCGGTCTAGTGGCTCAGTTAGTGGACTGACCCACTTCTTTCTCCTCACGTTCACTCCCCGTTCTCTATCTATTTCTCTCGTGAACCTGTGGTCATCGGCTGACTCTGGCCAGCTCTGGTCGTCCCAACCGCCGCCATTGGTCGTAAACAAAACTCCTTCCTCTTTTGCATCTCCCAATCCAGCTCGATTCATCACTCGTGCCCCTCTCTAGCCACCCATAACCTTTCCCTCATTCTAGGGTTTCAACCAACTTCCACCTCCGCTTGCCAGAATCACTCCGGTGGTTTCCTGGACGTGTGTCGATGTTATGGTGCTTGGCTACTACGCTACCTACATCAACAATGTGGATATCGGCTTGGCTTGGTGCAGGTAGAAGTGCTTCAGTGCTCCCTATGCCGCTACCATGGCTCATGTAGTAAGCATCATCTACTTCCTCTTCTTCCTATTTAAGCAAGGTTGTTGGGTAAGTACTTCCTCTATTTTCTCTCCTCTCTCTGATTACTAGGTTCTATCCCTAGATACTCATGCTTGAGCATGATCTATTCATGGTTGATTCTAGGTTTCAAAGTTCAATTGAGATCATATGTCTAGTGATCTAGGCTCTAGTTAATCTCTGGTACCTTTTCTTGGTGGACTTACTTGTTCTGAAGCTCTAAACATGAGTTTATGTTCTGCTATTGCCTTGAACTTGGTATGTTTAGGATGATTGGAATTTAAATCATGGATTTTAATCAATTTACCAGTGGATATACTATTGATCATGGTATTGTTGATTACTTGTACTATTAGGTGAAGATTGGGTTCAGAGATTATTTACTGAATCTTTTACTATCAAACTTGATAGTGAAGTTGTTTTTTGAACTTTCGATTTCTAGAGTTTCTTCTATGAAGATGATACCAAATCTATTTTCTGCTTGCTAGCAGATGGAATAACAAGATTGTGCTGGTTACTAACGATTTCGCTACTATAGGCTGCTATGATCTTGTGTAGCATGTAGCTTTTACTTTATAAAATCAAAGAATGGCTTTTGCTGCCTTTGTCTAACACTGTGGTGCCTCCCTCTAAGGAGTCTGCAAAGTAGTGATTTTATATGGCATGATCTGCTATTCTTAGATGTTTCTACAAGATCATCAACCATTTGGATGATTCTCATGCAAGACTAAGTTTAAGATCAGTGTCGTTGTCAAGTACCTCCCACTTATGCTCTCTAGCACCGCCCGACAATCGAACGATGACTTGCCAGAGAAATCAATCTGTAATTGTTTGGACATGCATGAAGCGTTCACCTAGAACTTCGAGGGTACGTTCAAACGTCCCTACACTGTCGGTGACCTACAATGGTGTGTGCAAGAAAAGGACGAATCATCTCCTGCCTACCTATGTCGTTGGCTTGATATAAAAAATTCATGTGCGGGAGTACATGGCCAAACTGCTATGGCCGCCTTCATCGACAGTCTGGAAAAAAGAACCCTACTCCAACATACGCTTAAGCGCACCCAAGACAAGGGCAAGCTTGACTCAACTCAATGATTGCCAAGGCTAGGGAGTTTGGCTCTACCGATGACGACGCTCGCGGGTCCCTACTTGTAGTAGCTATTCCACCCAGGCCAAGAAGAACATCAATAACAAGCTGAAGAATCCACTAGAAGACAAGGAAGCATCCAACATAGTCGCCATGACTTTCATCAGCAGAGGCAAAGGCGGACAACGTGAACATGGCTGGGGGGCTGGTCGTGGGCATCAGCAGAGTGACTCTACACCCGTAGCACCCCGCATTCCCCAGAGGTACAAGGAGTACCGTGATATGTCGTGTTTCGTCCATCTTGATCGGAATGATAAAGCCACACATACCAACCGTCAGTGAAAGTTTGTCAATGATCGTAAGGAAGACCCCGAGTCCAACTACAAGCAAAGTCAGAAGAACAGACCCCGTAGAAAGGGCAAAGGGAAGAAGAAGGTGGAAGAGTCCAAGAATTCATATGATATGGATGAAGACGCAGACCCCAAACCCACCGACAAGGACGATGGCAAGGGTAAAAATACATTTGAAAAGAAGGCTCCAGATTACCACACTTTTCTTGGGTTCGCAGCATAGAAAACATTTTTTTCCTATGATGGGAACTATTATATGCCAAGGTCTATCTACTAGATATAAGCAACGGGCGGATATACATCCATAGAGAACATACCCTCAAGGAACAACAAATCTTTGTTAACGAGATGGAACTCGACGCTTGCTGATCTCAAGATTGTGTGGAAGTCCTAGCGCCGCAAATCAACAGCGCATCCGTCCTCGCACACACGTTCAGGCCACCGAACAACCTCCGCCTCGTTGCTCTAGCAATGCAGCAGAAGTAGCAACTCCTTCCAGACGAAATGCCACCGGGAACATGTATCTCGCTAATCCGAGACCATGGGGGAATAATTCTAGAGGGGGAGAGAGATCCTTCACGAGGAGGTGTGAGGAAGAAGGAGTGAGAGGGGGGACTTTTATAGGAGGAGGGGGTACCCCTCCCCATGGTCGGCGTCCCATGGGGGGTAACCCCTCACCTCTCCCATTCATGTGGTGGTAACCCCCTCAACATAAATTTGCCCCTTCACATTCTCTTTTAAAGTCTCCATTTTAAATGCATTGAATTTATCCAAATTTAATGCTCTCTCATTTAATAAAACTCTTTTACTAAGCTTATTCAGAATTTTGTTAATTACTTTAATTAACAAACATTCACATAAAACCCCTTGCAACATTTCAATATTACATGCAGAACCAATTTCACCTGAAACAATTTTGGTGTCTATTGAAATAATTCCATCGCTTTGCAATTCTTTCGTCTAGAACATAGTTGCTCCAGGTGTTTGGCAACCCTTAAGTCCGTCACCCTATGGTTCGCGAATAATGCAGACATGATCGAGACCCCTCTCAGAACAATAATCAGAAGCGGGACCTGGAGATCCATACTGATTCGCACACATTCAATGATGACTTCTGTGATCGAGAGAACCTTTAACGATAGTAACTAAATCCCTTTGTCTTGCGATATATTACATGTCCGAGATTCGATCATCAGTATCTCAATACTTATTTTTATCTTTTTATTGACATGCACTCTTCTATCGTTCCCGTGATATAACATTCTAGTGAACATATCACTTGCTTGCAAGCTATCTTAATGTGATATCACCGAGAGGGTCCAGAGTATATCTATCCATCATCGAGATTGAAAAATTCCACTCTTTATCCATGAGCATCAACATAACACCTTTGGAATACCCAAACCCATCTTTGTAGTCACCATGTTACGGTGTGACATTTGATGTTATCAAAGCATTATTCCGGTGTTAGCGATTAACATGATCTCATGGTCTAAGGATAAAGATTACTTCATATGATGCTATAGAAATATAAACATAATGACTTTCATCGTAATTCTATACTTCGGATGAATGTTCATCACAACATTCACCAATGTTATGACCTCGTTATTAACAACATCCAATGTCCATGAGCAGGAAACCTTGATCATCCTATTAATCAGCGAGCTAGTTTATAGATAGTCATAACTAGGAAGTTTCTATTTGTTTATTAAACACACATGTATTAAGGTTTCCGTATTAATACAATTATAGCATGTAAAATAAAGTTTTATCATAAACATGGAATAAGATAATAACAACTTTGTTATTGCCTCTCGGACATATGCCCTTTAGTCTCCCACTTGCACTAGAGTCAATAATCTAGTTTGTAAACTTGCGCATTCAACACTTATGGCTTTCTGATGTTGTATATACGCATTTTCTAGTGGTAAACATAAGCTCCGGATCTGACAATTTCAGGTCTGTGTGTATTTGCATGTCTTTCCATCTCTACGCATCAATCATTCTCAAATGGGATGGAATTGTATAAATTTGGTCCTTTGGTGAGACCTTTAGTTCGTTTGGGTTAAAATATGTTGATATTATTGTCATACAATATATCTTCATAGTATTAGCCCAGTTTGAACCACACCCAGTTTCATAACAAACTACATAATAGAAATGCCCTCCTTTGCTGCTACTATAGCAGTCATATACTTAGCCTTTTGTTGTAGTATCCGTCACAATGTATCAACTTTGGAACTCATCCAAATCCATCATGGAACCTCCTTTCCATTACATTGTGCTATGCATAGTTTAAATTGAGAGAAATTAATTTGTATCTTGTGACAAACTAGTATCAATGTAACACTTTATAGTGAACTACTTTTATCTGTCACTTATATATGATATATTCTTAGTTCTTCCAAAGCTCATAATAATATCTTTACTATTGTCCAATGATCATCTTATGAATCATTCTGGTATATGCTAACAACATTTAGAGCATAGCACAGATCTGGATATATACATATCACGGTATTATTGATCAAAATATTCATGTGATTTCACTAACCAAGTGTCGATACACTTGAATCTTGATTCAATCCTTTCCATGCAGCAAGAACCTTTCTTATTGTTTCCATATTGAACTCATTCAATATCTCATATATGTACGTTTGGCATAACCATATTAGCGGCTCAATCTATCCATATAGTCATTGATGCCTAATATTCCGGTTTTCCCCAATTCTTTCATCAAAATCCAATTTTAATGAAATTCTTAACTTGTGTCAATAAAAGATATATCATTTCCAATCAACACCATGTCTTCTACATAATTTATTAGAAATATGTCTCAGTAGTCCCACTTAATTTCTTGCAAATGTAAGCATCTTCATCCTCACCGATGAAATTAAACTCTTCTAATAGTTTCATCACGGTGAAGATTCCAACTCCGCTATGCTTGCTTCAACCATTGAAGTTTGCATGCCCTTTTAGCATCCTTTGATTTAACAAAACCCTTTGGACCGTGTCATATACACGTCCTAGGTAACCATTCTATTAGAAGAATCTTGTTTTGTTTATTCAACTACCATATATCAAAATTGACATATGTAGTGGTTGCTATAGTAATCCGTCTAGAATAGATATCGCTACAAAAGATCAAATCTTGTCGCAGTCAACTCCTTGAACATTGTCACAAACTCTTTTCCAACATGTTCACTAATTCATAGTTGTGAAACATCCATGTCCATCCATTTTATAGATCCAAATACGACCGATAGGCTCCATGCCCTTTTGAAGGGTCTTCCAAATTCAAAAACTTAATTACTCGTGTATGGAAACTATCACAGATTTTTATGACTTCTAGTTATTTTATGGAGTCAGGGCCCATCATCGCTTCTGTGCATCCAGTCAGTTCATCATTGTCCAAACAATAATGAATTGTTTATCAAATCTCACTATTTGATTCTTACCCGACCCATACGGTTCAATAGGAACTCTAATCTCCGAGATTACAACCTTTGTAGTCACCAGAGACATAAGCATTGTGGCCGCCTCTAGGACACTTCCCGGCGCTGCGCTACTTTGCACATGTTGCTTAGGTTCATCAACCCAATCAAAGTTCTATTGTCCTCCCACTTAACTTTTGCAAAAAATTCCTTCTCAAGAAACTTGACGTTCAAAGTGACAAACTCTTTTGTCTTCGGTGTTATGGAGGAATACACAACTGTTGCTTTGGGATAACCTACAAAGACGTGCTTATCCGACTTTTATTGTAAACATTTTACTTATGCCAAGCATACCAAAATTTAAGAAAAGACAACTCGGGTTTTATCCCAAACCATAACTCATATGGTGTCATTTAAACAGATCGCGATGGTGCTCTTTTCAGTGTAAAAGTGGTAGTCTCTAAATCTTCAATCTTTAAAACATAATGGTAGTTTTACAAATGACACCTTTGATCTTACCATGTAAAACAAGGTTCGATTTGATCTCTCGAACATACCATACTTCTGTGGTTTATCAGGAAATGCAAATCCATGGAATAATTCCTCAAATCTTAGGTGTTTTGCTAAACATGTAACTCAAATATCATCCTTTATGATCGAATCATAAATTCTTTATTTTCTCATTACAATGATTTTCCACTTCATCTTGAAAATCTTTGAACAATTTTCAAATGTTTCATACTTCTTCCTTATTGAGTAAATATAGAGTTATATTCACTCAAATATTCAGAGAAAGCATATGAAGCTGAAAGATCCACCGCACATGGCTACATATAATGGACTATATACATCAAGATGCATAATGTCCAATAAGTCATTCATCCGTTCCTCTTTGGCCTATGAACGGAGTTTTAATTATCTCTAGGAAAGTCTCACAAGCGTCATTTGATCAAAATCAAAGACTCCAATAATCCAACAACGGTTTCTTCATGTTTTCTTTCCAATATAATTTAAATGGCGATGTCACTTCATAAGTGATCTTTCAATCATTTGTCTTGCAACATTGTAGCGATAGTGTTTATGGATGTGATTTCTCCAACTAGACTTGTAAAAGTTCATCCATCCTTTATGGAATTCGGCAATTATTTGAACAACCATTGTTCTCGTAATACCGAAACAAAATATCAATTATTAAAACAAATATTGAAGGCTAGGTTTGATGACAATGAGAAATACAATAACACTTTATTTGTTTTCGATGGACATCATCACATATTCTGTTGCTAGTTACTTAGGTTGTTGTAGTTCGTGAATTGCGTTGCTTTGTGTGACATTTCACACCAACCAATTCGGTATCCAATACCTAAGAACCACATTTTTTAACAAGCAAAGAATACAACCATAGCATGGATGTCTTCTATATACCTAAGCTAAACATTTCCAGCCTTTTCTTTTCTGCCAAATATTTCATAGATTCTCTTTCAGCATTTCCTTTTTCTTTAAAAGAATCTATCAACATCAATAGTGGTGTCATCCATATGACACATAGTACAAAGTGTGTATAGTCAAATACTAATACCATTGGACTTGCACTTTGAAGTGGATCACCATCATCAAATGTTCGGTGTTCTTTCAAAAATCCATTCTTTAGTAATCTATTAGTGTAGTAAACATTTTACCTACATCTTATATTCATCCTTGTCATGAAAACTTTAATGATCAAGCTACTATAGCCTATAAGGGCGAACCTTGAGTATATTGTTAGTTCCCAAAACCTTTTGGGAGATCCGGATGCCTAGCATATCCATCCTTCACAAATTCTCATACAATATGAGAACCTGTATATTGCTAAATTATACTCTATCATATTGCAACCAAAAATGTTGTTTCAGATATCACAATATCTTCCACACATGATGGTTTCTGAAACAATTCTTTCAGCTCCCAGATAACCTTGATATTAAAACAATATTTGAATATCAAGAATCATGGAGGCAAACATGATACTTCAGATACTAACACTAGAATTGTTACTCTTGGTCTAATACTACTTATTAAACTTCATGGAGTAAATAGAGTTTGCTGGAAGTTTGCAATAGGACTTCTAAACTTTAAATTGCCATTCAAAACAATACGATACCAGTTCGTAAAGTAGATATCTTGAATTCTATAGTTCTATTATCTCAATTAAAACTAAGCATAAGGTAGTAAACAAATGCCAATGACTACAACAAATTATACAAATTCACTTCGGTTTTAGTTTAGGATAAATTGAGTTCGACTAATCCAAATTATGAATGAACTCCCACTCAAAAAACATCCCTCATGTCTTTTTGGTGATTACATGAACCAAATCAACTACACCAAGTCCGATCATCACATGAGTTGGTGTAGCTTCAGAGGCAAGCATCTATATGGGCATCATATAAACTATATGACTCATGCTTAACAATTCGGTCCGTGTTTCGAGGCCATGTTTGTACATGCTAGGCTCGCTAAGTAAGAACATTAGTACGCGCGTGTGTAAAATTGTCTTACACCTGTTATATGAACGTGGATTCAAGTACACCCGATCATCACATGATGTCTTGAAGCGACGAACATAAAATGGTGCATACTTAAGGAAGAACACGTTTTTATCTTGATATCTAAATGAGGGATCATCTTATAATGCTACTAAAACACCAAACAAGCAATATAAAATGCAAATATCATATGTGTAAAGTGAAATGATATGGTTTTTGCACTTCATCACTATCATGTGCATTGTGGTATGATCTTTATCATTCCTTTCTATGTAAGGCCAAGGTCTATGGAACTTACACATTAGGTGTGTTATAAGAGTATCGACTATACATGAGCTTACAACATTACCACATCAATACACCAGCCCAGCAACAATGTAAACTAGACGCTTCTAATTTATCCATTGCAAGTTTTACGTGGCTTAGGGCTTTCGAAGATAGAACCGTTCTTACCTACGAACATGGAACCACAACGATGATAATAAAATTATTAGCAACTCGTTGTAAATGAAATATTGACTATAGTAGGAGAGAAAGACACCCGCTAGCTACTTATGCAAAACTAGTTGTATGTCAAGCGTGGAATAGGTCTCATGTGGGAGGACATGTAAAGTTAGTCCGGGCCGCTTCATCACACTATGACACCAATATCCAAAATACATTAAAGAATCAATAACATGATCATCATCGCCCACATACTCATATGTGTACTGCCCTTGCAAAGCATATACGCATAGATCAGGCTATGATACCACTGTTGGGTTCACCGCATAGAAAACAAAAATATTCCTACAATGGGAACTATTATACGCCAAGATCTATCTATTAGATACAAGCAACAGGCGGATATACATCCATAGAGATCATACCCTCGAACAACAACAAAGCTTTGTTAACGAGATGGAACTCGTGGATGATGTAGTCGAAGGCTTGCTGATCTCAAGATCGTGTGGAAGTCCTAGCGCCGCAAATCAGCAGTGCATCCGTCCTCGCACACACGTTCAGGCCACCGAACCACCTCCACCTCCTCTCTCCAGTGATGCAGCGGAAGCAGCAACTCCTTCCATACGAAATTCCACTAGGAACATGTATCTCGCTAATCCGAGACCACGAAGGAATAATTCTAGAGGGGTATCCTTCACGAGGAAGTGTGAGTAAGAAGGAGTGAGAGGGGGACCTTTTATAGGAGGAGGCGGATACACCTCCCCATGGCCAGTGCCCCATGGGGGGTGACCCCTGACCTCCCCCATTCATGTGGTGGTAACCCCCTCCACATAAATTCGCCCATTCATACTCTCTTTTAATGTCTCCACTTTAAATGCATTGAATTTCTCCAAATTTAATGCCCTCTCATTTAATAAAACTCTTTTATTAATTTTATTCAGAATTTTGTTAATTACTTTAATTCACAAACATTCACATAAAACACCTTGCAATATTTCAATATTACATGCAGAACCAATTTCAACAATTTCACCCAAAACAATTTCGGTGTCTATTGAAATAATTCCAGCGCTTTGCAATCCTTTCGTTTAGAACATATTTGCTCCAAATGGTGTTTGGAAACCCTTAAGTGTGTAACCCTATAGTTCCGAGTAATGCAGACATGATCGAGACTCCTCTTAGATCAATAAACAGAAGCGGGACCTGGAGATACATACCGACTCCCACACATCAACGATGACTTCTGTGATCGAGAGAATCTTTAACGATAGTAACTAAATCCCTTTGTCTTGCGATATATTACATGTCCAAGATTCGATCATCAGTATCGCAATACTTAGTTTGATCTCATTACCGACATGCGCTCTTTTCTTGTTCCCGTGATATAACATTCTAGTGATCATATCACTTGGTTGCAAGCTATCTTAACGTGATATCACCGAGAGGGCCTAGAGTATATCTATTCGTCATCGGGATTGACAAATTCCACTCTTGATCCATGAGCCTCAACATAACACCTTCGGAATACCCAAACCCATCTTTATAGTCACCCTGTTACGGTGTGATGTTTGATGTTATCAAAGCATTCTTCCGGTGTTAGCAATTAACATGATCTCATGGTCTAAGGATAAAGATTACTTCGTATGATGCTATAGCAATATAAACATAATGACTTTGATCCTAATTCTATACTTTGGATGAATGTTCATCAATCATTCACCAATGCTATGACCTTGTTATTAACAACATCCAATGTCTATGATCAGGAAACCTTGATCATCCTGTTAATCAACGAGCTAGTTTATAGAGAGGCATAACTAGGAACTTTCTATTTGTTTTTTAAACACACATGTATTAAGGTTTTCGTATTAATAAAATTATAGCATGTAAAATAAACTTTTATCATAAACACGGAATAAGATAATAGAACCTTTATTATTACCTGTCGGGCATATTCCCTTCAACGTTTGTTGGCACTCCCACTATCTGGGCCCTAAAAACCTCTTTGAGGATACTGATGGCTACCCTCCATGTAGTTACCCAGTACGTCATGTGGTAGGAAACTTCAGTTACTTGGGACAAATAAGATCACCTAGAACTCATACTAACAGAGAACCAGTATACCGTGGTCATCAACCCCTGATTGACGGAAATGAGTTCACCAAGTGCCTCGTGGATAGTGGAAGCAGCATCAACATTATGTACCTTGATACACTGCACAAGATGAACTTGATGGAGACCCAACTAAGGTGGAGCAACACTGCATTCCATGGTGCCATTCCTAGATTGCAAGCTTAGTCCCTTGTCTACATCACCCTTTCGGTCGCCTTTGGTGATGTCAACAATTACTGCTAATAGCACATGACCTTTGAAGTGGTGCCCTTCAAAAGTGTGTACCATGTCATATTTGGACACGACATCTGCCACTCCTTCCTTGTCAGGCCATGTTTGGTCTACAGCAAGCTCAAGATACCCGGAGAAAATGGCATCATCACTATTGCCAGAAGCTTCACCAAGGCAAGAGAGTGCGAGCTGAGTGAAGCCGCCTTCGCCGAAGCGGTCCTCTATGGTGAAGAGTTCAAGGAGAACTAGCGCCAGGTCAATGCCTCGGATAGTCGGCTTCGAAGAAGAAGATTTCTGACGTTGAACCCACCTTCAAGGCCGCCATCAAGAGCAAGCAGGTGGAACTTGTGAAGGAGATTCCTCCAAGACCACCTCCATTGGGACAGACCTCGATCCCTAATAGGTAAGCATTCTCATCGAGTTACTCCATGAGAATAGAGACATCTTCGCCTGGAAACCTGCAGACATGAAGGGTGTACCTAAGGAACTCGCTGAGCACAGGTTAAACATTGATCCTAAAGCAAAACTGGTGAAACAACCTCTACGACACTTCGGCGATGAAAAACGACAGGCTATAGGCAAGGAGCTAGCTAGGTTACTTGAGGATAGTTTTATCTGAGAAGTTATTCACACCCAGTGGGTGGCCAATCCTGTACTTTTCCCCAAAAATGGAACCAAGGAATTAAGAATGCGTGTTGATTACACTGGCTTGAACAAATCGTGCCCGAAGGATCCCTTTGCTTTGCCTCGCATTGACCAAGTCATTGATTCGATGGCTAGCTCAGAACTTCTTTGTTCATTGATGCATACTCAGGATACCAACAAATCAAGATGCGAAAGTTGGACCAATTGGCCACTTCGTTCATCACACCTTATGGCACGTACTGCTACGTCATGATGCCCTTTGGGTTAAAAAACACTGGTGCTACGTACCAGCGGATGATGAAGCATTTCCTACATGACCAAATAGGTCACAACATACGCGCTTATGTGCATGATATAGCAGTGCTGTCAAAGAAATCAAATGATCTCATCGTCGACTTGTAGGAAACCTTCGACAACCTCCGAAAATACAACATGATGCTCAACCCCAAGAAGTGTGTCTTCGGGGTCCCTACCGGCAAATTGTTGGGCTTCATCATTTTGCACCGCGGAATAGTTCATCATCCAACTTGGAGAGAAGGCAATTCCGCTCTACAAGTTGCTCAAGAAGGTGGACAAATTCGTATGGACGGACAAGGCAGATGCAACTTCAGTAGTTGAATAGAATACTCTCCTACACGCCAATACTTGAAGCAGTAGAGGCAATGGAGCCAATGTTAATATACATGGCGGCAACCAACTGGGTTATCAACATCTTTGTCATGGTGGAGCGCAAGGAGCCAATGCACGAGCACGGAGTTCAGTGACCAGTTTACTATGTAAGTGAGGTCTTCACGGAATCCAAGCAGTGTTACCCTCACTACCAGAAGCTAGCTCATGGAGTTTTCCTTGCTTCACAGAAGCTAAGGCATTACTTTTAGGATCACTCCATCATAGTGGTGAGCAAAGCTCCACTATCCGACATTATCAACAACAACAACGACGCTACAGGAAGGGCGGCAAAGTGGGGTATCGAGCTTGCCACCTTAGAAATCACCTACAAGAGGCACGGTGCTATCAAATCACAAGCATTGGCAGATCTTCTTCGTAGATTGGACTGAACTGCCAGAAGACACTCTTGTGCCAGAGCTAGAGTTTTGGGTCATGCACTTTAACGGATCTAAGTTACTCAATGGCTCAGGGGCTGGTGTATTGCTACAATCACCAACAGAGGATAACTTGCAGTACACCCTGTAGATCCACTTCAACGCTACCAAAAACATGGTGGAATATGAAGCTCTCATTCACGGACTTCTTGTGGCCAAGGATATTGGCATCAAGCACATAGTTTGCTGTGACGATTCCAACTTGGTTTCCTAGCAGGTGGCTGACACCTAGAATGCGCAGAATCCTATGATGGCGACATCTCGAGAAGAAGTAGAAGAGATAGCCAAGTTCTTCGACGACTACGGAGTCAAGTACGTCAAAAGTGAAGACAATGAGGCGCCAGATCTGGTGTCTAAGCTTTGACCAAACCGTTCATGGACTACCTTCAAGATGGAACACTGCCCGCTGACGAAGTGAAAAGCCAGCAAATAGTACGTAGAGCAAAATGCTATGTCATAATAGATGGCCAGCTATGCAAATTTTTTATCACAGGAGTATTTCTACGTGCGTTTCCTAGCAGCAAGGTATGGACATCCTTAGAGAAATACATCTCTGAGATTGCGGGCATCATTCCGCTCCTCGATCGTTGGTCTCCAAAGCCATCTAGCAAGGATTCTATTAGCTGACCGCGAAGGCAGATGCCCGCAAGCTGGTGCAGACTTGTGTTGGATATCAGTTCTACAAAACGCAACCACATGTTCCAGCTAAAGAATTGCAAACGATACCAATCACTTATCCGTTTGTAGTCCGGGGACTTGACATGGTTGGTCCATTGCGGATGACACCTTGTGGGTTTACACATCTACTGGTTGCAGTTGATAAATTTAGTAAATGGATTGAAGCTAAACTCATTAGAAAGCTCAATGGGGCAATAGCCCTAAAATTTGCCCGGGATCTAGTGGTCAGATTTGGTCTCCCACATAGCATCATCACGACAATGAAAACAACTTATCACTCAGAGAAGTTGAGGAGTGTTGTCATGAAAAGGGCATCTACCTAGACCTAGCATTTGTGGCACACCTAGAGTCTAATGGACAGGTTAAGCTAGCGAATGGACTAATTATGCAAGGAATAAAGCCATGCATAGAGGCACCGCTACACAGAGCAGCAGGAGCCTGGGCGGAGGAATTACCATCTATGTTGTGGAGTTTATGAACAACACCCAACAGATCTACCGACTTGACCCCCTTCTTCATGGTTTATGGAGAAGAAGCAGTTCTACCATCCGACATCCTCCATGATGCACCAAAAGTTGCCGCCTACAATGAAGATGAGGCTGAAGAATCCAGATGCCTATCTATGGACCTGCTCGAGGAAGAACACATCCTGGCATGCCAGAGATCTACCATCTACTAGCAGAAGCTGTGTAGCTACCATAGTCACTGCGTTAGGCATCACTCATTTAAAGAGGGGGATCTGGTGCTGCACCTCAAGAAGAAAGAGTCACACAAACTATCCCTGCCTTGGGAAGGACCATTCGTCATAAGAAAAGTGTTGCTCAATTGTTCATATTACCTCATCAATATTCGTGATTTGAAAGATAGGCTAATATAACGCAAATGCAATCGACGTGACCCCAATGATTATTATCCAGAGAGTGATCGGCCGTGGAACATAGCACAACTACGTCCTTTTTACACTTAGCATATTTTATATTATGTAATAAGTATCTTATATGATCAATGAAATAAAGCATTTGGTTCACTCATATTTGCTGAGTCTTTTACCTCCTTTAGTGTTCATTTTTTGGATCATATAAACCCTTTATGCGCAAGTTTGCATTTGCACTTGTGAAAATTCTGCCTACGGGCGTTAGCTTTAGTTTTTTGGTCTACACTTTTTTTGTTGTTTTTATGTGGATTATAGAGTACTGACATTTCAGCACTCAAAGCCGACGATTTTTTTTCTTAGGTTCTTGACTATGCTATTAAGCATCATCACCTGAGACATGGTTCTATGCTGCGAGTCTTCCCTCTCATGAAAGGTCAAGCATAAGAACTAGAATAATGGATAAGCCAACACTTTCTTAAAAATATATACATGCTAGATACAAATAAGTAGCAGGAGGCTTCCAACCAAGTATTTCGCCTTACTTCAACATTGTTTTTCCGCATACACAACACATCGCAGAGACACATTTAATAAAACAAGTGTTTATGGCTCTACTGAAGGTGACTTTCATGCTGCATCATCAGGAACAGGAGAAGCAGGCTTGGAGAGATCATCTAACTCAGAAGACCTAAGGGTAGAATCTGAATCAGCTTGATCATCATCCATCTCTTCAGCTGGCACTAAGATGTCCACCTTGACTAGCTTGGAAACCTTGGCATCATAGCCGACAAGGGATCTCCAAATAGCATCACTATCAATTGGATTACCCTCTTTGTCGATAGCTGGCATACTAGAGGTAACCAAGTCCACGTCGGTTTCATCATAGTGTGCCTTCACCAAGGACAGGACCATCCTAGCACCGGGCCAAATGCAAGATGCTTTCCAGCTCTTTACTTTCTCTAGTGCTCGGTGGAGGATTTCTGATTACTTGGAGACAAAATTTGCTACCTTGATGGTGATGTACAGAGGCTGAGTGATATCTTTGGCTTGGGGGATGGTAGTATTGATGAAGTTGCCGGCAAGAATCATGCATTCCTTTGAATCCGGAGCACCTTCACCCATGTTGGTTAAACCAATGGGAGTTATGTTTTCGTAAGAGACAAAAGTCATGAGTATAACAGTGATATACATTTTCCGACTTACAGAATTTGAGACGGAGAAAAGTTACCGAAGATGCTGGTTTTAGCTTGATGGTAGGTTTCTGCCAAGATGTCATGCTCCTTCTGATGTTTCGTGTACGCCTCAAGGCCTCGAGTATTTTGCATTGCGGTAGCTTGATTTTGTTCCTTGAGGTGTTCAATCTCCTTCTTCAGGCGCTCCATCTCGGTGTCGGCAGATCCTTGCAGAACCTTCATTGCCTCTTCATGCCCCTTGACAGCAGCAGCTAGGTCTTTCTTCAGAATCTTATTTTCATCATCCAGTTGTTGGATGTTCCTGGATTGCTCAATGATGCCCTTGGACTTGGCAATAACATCTACAAGTCGGAACAAGTAAAGCATTATGACTACTCGGAAGAAAAACGGCTACAAATGATGGATTAGGGAACTGTTGGAGGAAAATAGACGCTTGCTACTTTTGACCTGTTCCTTCAAAAAGGCGGTTTTACCCTTTTCAAGATCTAGCTCTTCTTGTAGCTTGGCATACTTTTCATTGGTGCCCTACCTCCAAGCATTTTCATTCTGCACAAAGTGACATATTTAGTTTGTGTAGAGCATCTAGCCAGAATTTTTTAGTTTCAACCAGAAGCTCGGGGGCTACAGTATCAGATTTTAACTTATGTATGCTTTCTCTTAGAGTATGTAGCCAGAATTATTCATTCTACCTAGAAACAGAAACTCGGGGCTACACTATCAAGTTCTACACTTAGTTCTGCTTGGAGCACTCTGGCCGATAACTGATGGTTTTCCACCTAAAAGATCCGGGGCTAAAGTGGGATATATTATAAAGTGAAATGTAAAGATCAAAGACTCACAATGCAAATAATCTTGAGATTGTTCGCCGGAGTGGCATATGTGTTGTGGAAGGTTTGGGCATTGTTATAAATAGCATTTTCCTGCTGAATAAGATTATCCAAGTTCAGCGTCGGAGGAGTCAGAGGCATGCTGGACGTAGTAGACAAAGGCATGGATGAAGCTCTGGTCGTTTCATGTATTGTTATGGTAGTATATGGCGTTTGAGTTCCCAGATTGGTGGCTTCTACTGCTGTTTCTGCTTCTTTCGCCAATTGCTTCCCTTTCTCGGTGGCATCCTTAGCTGGAGCTTCAACCACTTGAGAGGAGGTACTCTCCTGCATCGCCTGGCCGCTGGGGACAATGTCCATGATGGTAGAACCTGAGACATTTGGTGTTGGATTGATGCCTATCTCCATAACGGAGGTATCAGGTACGACGGGGCATGAGGTCCTAGCAAAGCCTATTGTAGGCTTGACAACAAGAGTCGGGGAAGCAACGGCGGCCGAGGACTTGGCCAACATATCACGAATATTCATGGAACCTCTAGTATCTTTGGAAGTGCACTTCAAAATAGCACCAGATCTCTTCCTGAAACATACAATGTATAAGTACATGAACAAGAAGGTTCAAGACAAAGTCCGAGAATGAAGGTACTTACAGCGCAGCAGGTGCCTAGGCTAAAGGGATGTTAGTGGACTTCTTATTCTATGCCTCTAAGGCGGTGGTGGATTTCTTGGATACTCCACTCTCCAATTTCTTCTTCTTCTTGCCCTCGGTAGCAGCGTCAGAGGTGGAGATCTTCTACTTCTGCGTTGCCGGAGCTTGATGATCCTTGGGGGTACCATCCTCAGATATAACTTGTACACTTCAGCCTTAGCTCATAGACCTGAGTGACCATATATTCCTCAGCTAGGGTCGCTAGCTAATGGAGTAGAAACATGCTAAAATACTGATGCATTCAAGATGAGGGCCTTAGAGTATATGAAAAAGCAATAAAGGAAACACAGTTAACTCTAGGCATTTGCTACACTCATACATGTCATAGGCAATGACGAAGCCACGCTTTTTGTTCTTCACCTTGACAAGATCCTTCAGTCAGAACTTGATAGAATCATTGGAGATGTTTTCCTCAGAAATCCTCAGGGGATCTTTCCTCTCCTTGGACTATTCATGCACAAGCTTGATGCGGTTATGCAGAGGTTGGATCCACCTTTAGAACCAACACATGGCAAGGTCTAGGCCAGCCAGTCCATCCTCTATCAACAACTCTACCCACCTAACAGCGTGGGAGGCTTTGTTGTCGGATGGGAGGAGGCCTTGGGGTCTCTAGGTACTGGCCTTGGTAGCAGCTCTATTGATAAAGTCAGGGTACATTTCTTGTCGGCCGGCCATAGGACTATCTAGGCTGTAGAAATATGATCGTTGCCAGTTCTTGCAAGATTCGTGGCCAACAATGTCGAGCAACCACCGGTTAGGCCGGATCTTAAAGCTAATGGTTCTGTAGTTCCAAAGTTCATCCTTGGAATCTCCAGACTCTCTCTTCACGATGATGAAATAGATAAACAGATATAAAGTAGGCCTAATTCCTAGGTATCCTTCGCACAAAGGTAAACAATTGCTAAGTACTAGGATGCTATTGGGAGAAATGTTGTTAGGAAGAACCCGGAAGTGTCTTATGACATCAAGGAAGAAGGTGGAGACTGTAAGGGAGATGCCGCGTACCAGCTTCGCCTTGAGGTAGACTTTTTCTCTGGCTTGGGGAGAGGGGACGACCTTGTCGGTCGGCGCTGGACGCCAGACCAGCCCCCGTCGAAGGGAGGTATAACTCAGCGACAAGCTCCTTCAGCTGCTCGGTGGAGAGACCAGACCCCCTCCGCACTCCTTTGTGGGAGTCAGTGTCCTCGTCCATAGGTTAAAACGCCGCCCATTTCTGGTCATCGTCGGTAGTCTCCACCATGGCAGAGATAGGGACCACCACTCCCACCGGCTGAACCGTGACACCCTTGGGTGGCTCCATTGATGCTTCAGGAGTCACCGCCATTCATGGGATGTTGCTGTTGCTAGCCATTGGAGTGGATTAGGAGAGGAATAGGAGGTGATGTTTCTCGGCTAGGGTTTTCTCACTAGGAGCTAGAATGGTCGCACGGTGGAAGGAAGAAGACAACACAAGGGAATAATGCAGGTAAACGAAATATCTTCGGCTGTAGTAAATATTTATAGCCCCTGGCACCAAGATTCATGCGCAAGAGATTTAGTGGTGAAAGGCATTGACGACATGTGTGCGAACGTGCATGGTAATTTGGCCACGTCCCCTGTTTTCTGCTTCATGTTTTGGATTTCACGCGCGAGAAAATTGCTAATGATTAAACCACTACCATATGCGAGTTTCGAGGAAGCGTAGGATGTAGCCTATGTCATCCTACTGACCATTGCATTGGGGTAGTCACATCTAAACAAAAAAAGATTAGATCAAATATACGTGTCCTAGAAAAGAGGGAGGTCCTCAAAATGGGATGACGGAAAAACTTTTTGCCCAAACACTAATTGGTCCTATATATTAAAATTAATTCATCAAGTGGATGAGAAAATTAATGGGCGCGAGAAGGAAAAAGGACTAATCTTTTGTTACATCTGGCACGAGATGAAAAGGAGAGAATTCCATTGAAAGAGGACACTGTTTGACACTAGAAGAAAAGACTTGAAGAATCTTCGGCTTACATATTGAAGACGGAGAAAATTGCAGTGTTCTTTGGGAGAACTTTAGGATATTGCTTGACGAATTACCGACATCTGAAGGGAATATGCCCGAGAGTCAGTAATAAAGTTGTTATTATATGTATTCCAAATATATGTTAGATGTTTATTTTGCATGCTATAGTTGTATTAATTAGGAAATGTTAATACATGCGTGTTTAATAAACAAATAACAGGTTCCTAGTGATGCCTCTCTTATAAACTAGCTCGTTGATTAACAAGATGAGCAAGGTATCCTGATCATGGACATTGGATGTTGTTAATAACGAGGTCACGACATTAGTGGAATGATGTGATGAACATTCATTTTAAGTATAGCATTTTGATCAAAGTCATTATGTTTTTATTGCTATAACATCATACGAAGTAATCCTAGTCGTTAGACCATGCGATCATGTCAATCACTAACACTGGAAGAGTATCTTGATAACATCAAATGTCACATCGTGACAGGGTGACTATAAAGGTGGGTTCAGTGCTATGAAGGTGTTATGTAGATGCTCATGGATCAATAGGGGGATTTGTCCATCCCGATGATGGATAGATATACTCTGGGCGCTCTCCGTGATATCACACTGAGATAGATTGCAAGCAAGTGATGTGATCACTAGAATGTTATCACATGAACGAGAAAAGAGTGCATGTTCGCAACGAGATCAAACTAGGTATGGAGATACCGATGATCGAATCTCGGACATGTAATATATCGTGAGACAAAGGGATTTAGTTACTAGTGTTAAAGGTTCTCACGATCACAAGAAGAAGTCATTGTTTAATGTGTGGGAGTCGGTATGGATCTCAAGGTCCCGCTACTGATTATTGATTGGAGAGGGGTCTCTATCATGTCTGCATTATTCGCGAACCGTAGGGTGACACACTTAAGGGATACCAACACCATTTGGAGGAATTGTGTTCCAGACGAAAGAATTGCAAAGTGCTGGAATTATTTGAATGGACGCGTGGAATTGTTTCGGGTGAAATTGCTGAAATTGGTTCTGCTTGTGATATTGAAATGTTGCAGGGGGTTTTATCTGAGTATTTGTTAATTAAAGTAATTAACAAAATTCTGAATAAAGTAAATAAAAGAGTTTTATTAAATGAGAGTTGCATTAAATTTGGTGGAAATTTAATGCATTTTGAGTGGGATTTTGAGTGGAGAAAATGGAGGGCTAAATTTATGTGAGTGGAGCTTCCACCACATTAATGAGGAAGAGGTGGGGGCAACCACCATAGCCGCCGGCACTGGGGAGGGGCTCCCCCTCTCCATATAAAAGGCCCCCTCTCCCTCCTTCCCACTCACACCTCCTCGTGAAGGATCTCTCTCCCACTCTAGAATTATTCCCCATGGTCTCGGATTAGCAAGATACATGTTCCCGGTGTCATTCCATTTGGAAGGAGTTGCTTCTTCCGATGCATCGCTGGAGCGAGGAGGTGGAGGTTGTTCGGTGGCCTGAACGTGTGTGCAATCACGAATGCGTTGCTCAGTTACGGTGCTGGACTTCTTCTCGATCCTGAGATCGGCAAGCGTTCGACTACATCATCCACGAGTTCAACTTCGTTACATTTAGTCGGTCTACTAGGGTATGTTCTCTATGGATGTATATCCACCCGTAGCTTGTATCTAGCAGATAGATCTTGGTGCTTAGTAGTTCCCATCGTAGGAATTTTTTTGTTTTCTATGCTGCAAACCCAACAGTGGTATCAGAGCCTGATCTATGCATAGATGCTTTGCACGGGTAGTACACATATGAGTATGTGGGCGATGATGATCATGTTATTGCATCTTATATATATTGGATATTGGTGGCATAGTGGGATGAAGCGGCCCGGACTAACTTTACATGTCCTCGCACATGAGACCTGTTCCATGCTTGACATGCAACTAGCTTTGCATAAGCGGGTGTCTGTTTCTCCTACTATAGTCAATATCTGATTTACAACGAGTTGCTAATAATTTGGTTACCATCATTGTGGTTCCATATTCGTAGGTAAGAATGGTTCTATCTTCAATCCCTAAGCCACGTAAAACTTGCAATGGATAAATTAGAAGCGTCTAGTTTAGATTGTTGCTGGGCTGGTGTCATGATATGGTAATGTTGTAAGTTGGTGTATAGTTGATACTCTTAAAACACACCTACTATGTAAGTTCCATAGACCTTGGCCTTACACAGAAAGGAATGATAAAGATCATACCACGATGCACATGATAGTGATCCAGTGCAAAAACCATATTATTTCACTTTATACATATGATATTTGAATCATATATTGCTTGTCTAGTGTTTTAGTAGCATTATAAGATGATCCCTCATTTAGATATCAAGATAAAAATGTGTTCTTCCTTAAGTATGCACTGTTTTATGTTTTGGTGCTTCAATACATCACGTGATGACCGGGTGTACTTGAATCCACGTTCGTATAGCAGGTGTGAGATAGTTTTACACACGCGAGTACTAAGGTTCTTACTTGGCAAGCCTAGCATGTACAGACATGGCCTCAGAACATGGACCTAAAGGTTAAGCATGAGACATATAGTTGATATGATGCCCATATATGCTCGCCTTTGAAGCTACACCGACTCACGTGATGATCGGACTTGGTGTAGTGGATTTGGTTCATGTAATCACCAAAAAGACACGAGGGGTGTTGTTTTTGAGTGGGTGTTCATTTTTAATTTGGATTAGTTGAACTCAATATATCATAAACTTAGTCTAAATAAACTTTACAAAATCTGTTGTATATGGCACCACCCGCTTTTAATTTCAATGTGTTCATGGAGAAAGAGAAACTTGCGGCAAATTGTAGCAACTTTACCAACTGGTCCATGAATTTGAGGATTCTCCTCACTGCTGCACAAAAGCAATATGTGCTAGAAGTGCTGCTAGGCCCCCCACCAGCTCCGGATGCCCCTAACAAGGAAAATAATGTCTATTTGACTCGTCAGGAGGACCACAACTTAGTTCATTGCGGCATACTGTATGGGCTAGAGGCAAAACTTTGAAAGCATTTCGAAAATAGCAATGCCTTTGATACAGTGGGTGAATTGAAAATGAAGTTCGATACCCATGCTTCCGTAGAGAGTTATGATGCTTCTGAAAAGTTCTTTAGCTACATGATGGAAGACAATAGCTCTGTTAGTGAGCATGTACTCAAAATGTCTGGGTATGTGGATAAGCTTGTGTCCTTGGGAATAACTGAAGGGTTTCGCAGCATAGTAAATCAAAATTTTCTACGGAAGCGAACAGATGGAAAGCCAAGATCTAATCTAGGAGATGCAAACAACGAGAGAGATTGGATTAGATCTTCATACCCTTGAAGATTCGCACAGCGGAACGTTCATCGGAACGTGGGTGATGTAGTCGTACTCGCTTCTCCTCCTCGCGATCCGATCCGATCTAGCACCACAAGTGGCGGTGCCTCCGTGAGATGCACATGTGCAGCACCTCGACGTCTCCTCCTTCCTCGGACCAGCAAGTATGGTGGAGAGATGGATTGGATCTACAACACGACGGCGTGGTGTATATGGTGGAGAATTTCTGCTGCAGGGCTTCGCCTACAAACAGTCGGGAGGGAGAGAGGAAGGCAGCAGGGCTACTAGGGCTTGGAGGGAGATGTGTGTGGGGGGGAGGGGGCGCACCAGCCCTCTATATATAGAGGGGGTGGCGGCGGCCAGCCCTAGCCCCTCCTCCAAGCCTATCTCTAGTTTAAACGATTTAAACTCTCCCCTTATCTAGAAATTCTATCCCTAGATTTAAACGAGTTAAATCTATCTAGAATCGGCTGGGCCCTATGGGGCCTTGTGCCCCTGGCCCAATGCGGCCAGGACACTCCCTCATAGGCCCATGCCCCCTCCCGGAAGGTGGGACCACGTTGGCCCCCTTCCGGAAGGTTCTAGAAGCTTCCGGTACAATACCGATTAATCCGGAACAATTCCGAACTCCAAAAACTGCACTGCCTTATATGAATCTTATTCTCCGGACCATTCCGGAACCTCTTGTGATGTCCCGGATCCCATCCGAGACTCCGAACAAAAATTCATAAATCAAGTATCCAATCTATCCTAGCGTCGAGACACGTTAAGTGTGTGACCCTGCGGGTTCGAGAATATGCAGACATGATCTTCTATCAATAATCAACAGCGGGGTCTGGGCACCCATATTGACTCCCACACATTCATCGATGATCATATCGGATGAACCACGATGCCAGGATTCAATCAATCCCATATATATATTCCCTTCGTCTCGCGATATTTTACTTGCCCGAGATTCGATCGTCGGTATCGTCATACCTAGTTCAATCTTGTTCACAGCAAGTACTTTACTCGTTCCGTAATCCGATATCACTTTGTGATTAACTCCTTAACCACATGCTTGCAAGCGGTGTTGATAACGATTACCGAGTGGGCCCGAAGTATATCTCTCCGACTTGGGAGGGACAAATTCCATCTCGATACATACAACCCAACAGATACTTTCCGATCACCTGAGAGACACCTTTATGATCACCCTCTCATAGGATGACGTTTGATGACCTCAAAGCTTTCTTCCGATACCAGGGAGTTGTATTATCTCATGGTCTAAGGAATACAATATTTGACATAAGAAAAGCTTCGCAAAGACGAACACGATGACACGATCTAATTGCTTCGCTTAGTTTGGGTCTGTCCACCGTATCATTCTCCCAATGATATGATCTCATTATCAATTGACAACTCATGTCTATGGTTAGGAAACCTTAACCATCATTGATCAATGAGCTAGTCCATAGAGGCGTACTAGGGACACGGTGTTGTTCACAAACCACACAAGTATTAATGTTTCCGCTTAATACAATTCTAGCATGGAATATAAACTTTATCATGAACAAGAATTATAATAATAATATCTTTATTATTACCTCTAGGGCATAATTCCAACAGTCTCCCACTTGCACTAGAGTCAATAATCTAGTTTACATTTGGCAACAATCTCACACCCATGGCACTGAGGTGCTGATCATGTTTTACACGTGGAAGAGGTTTAGTCAATGGATCTGCGACATTCAGATCTGTATGTACTTTGCTAATCTTCAGATCTCCATCTGTTATATAATCTCGAATTATATGAAACTTGCGGTTGATATGCTTGGTATTTGGATGATATCTTGGTTCCTTAGCGAGTGCTATGGCGCCAGTGTTGTCACACAATATCTCCAGTGGGTCCAATGCACTTGGAACCACGCCAAGCTCAGTGATGAAGTTTCTGATCCAAACTCCTTCACTTGACGCTTCTGCAGCAGCCATGTATTCCGCTTCTACTGTAGATCCCGCGATCACGCTTTGCCTGCAGCTTCTCCAGCTCACAGCTCCTCCATTCAAAATATACACGTATCCTGTCTGAGATTTACAATCATCCTTGTCGGTATCGAAACTAGCATCGACGTAACCTTTTACGACGAGCTGTTCATCACCCCCATAGACTAAGAATATTTCTTTAGTCCTATTTAGGTACCTTAGGATGTTCTTCACGGCTGTCCAGTGTTCCACTCCTGGATCACTTTGATATCTGCTCGTCAAACTAAGAGCATTGGACACATCCGGTCTAGTACACAGCATGGCATACATGATGGAACCTATGGCCGAGGCATAAGGCACTTTGCTCATAGCTTCCCTATCATTTACCGTAGCTGGACACTGAGCTTTGCTCAATATCTTACCTGACAACATAGGCACTGAACCTTTCAATGCCTTATCCATTCTGAACCTTTTCAGAACTTTGTCTAGGTATGTACTCTGGCTTAAAGCTATCAGGCGTCTTTGTCTATCTCTATATATTTTGATGCCCAATATATAAGCAGCTTCACCTAGGTCTTTCATTGAAAAACACTTGTTCAAATAACTCTTCACATCGTTAAGCATGTTGATGTCATTTCCAATAATCAATATGTCATCCACATATAGTACCAGAAACGTCACCGAGCTCCCACTCACTTTCTTGTAGATGCAAGCTTCGTAGCAATTTGGAACAAATCCAAAGCTCTTGATCACTTGATCAAAACGAAGGTTCCAACTCCGAGATGCTTGCTTCAGTCCATAAATGGAACGCTGAAGTTTGCATACTTTATCAGCATCCTTAGGATCGACAAAACCTTCGGGTTGCATCATATACAACTCTTCATCAATGTTGCCATTGAGGAAAGCAGTCTTGACATCCATTTGCCATATTTCATAATCATGAAACGCAGCAATTGCTAATAAAATCCGAATGGACTTAAACATCGCTACGGGAGAGAAAGTCTCATCGTAGTCAACACCTTGAACTTGTCGAAAACCTTTCGCAACAAGCCGTGCTTTATAGACGGTAACATTACCATCCGCGTCCGTTTTCTTCTTGAAGATCCATTTGCACTCAACGGCCTTTCGGTCGCTAGGAGGGTCCACCAAAGTCCATACTTGGTTTTCGCTCATGGATCCCAATTCGGATTTCATGGCTTCTAGCCATTTCTCAGAGTCTGGGCTCATCATCGCTTCCTCATAGTTCGTAGGTTCGCTGTATTCTACTAACAAGACAGTCAAGACAGGGTTGCCGTACCACTCAGGAGGGGCACGCGACCTTGTCGACCTGCGACGTTCGGTAGCAGCATCGTCCGAAGCTTCATGATCCTTGTCATTAGCTTCCTCTATTGTTGGCGCAGGCGGCACTGGAACAATTTCAAGTGCTGCGCTACTCTCCAATTCAAGAGAAGGTTCAACAACCTCGTCTAGCTCTACTTTCCTCCCACTCACTTCTTTCGAGAGAAACTCCTTCTCAAGAAAGGAACCGTTCTTTGCGACAAACACTTTGCCTTCGGTTCTGTGATAGAAGGTATACCCAATAGTTTCCTTAGGGTATCCTATGAAGACGCATTTCTCCACTTTGGGTTCGAGCTTATCGGGCATCAACTTCTTGACGTAAGCTTCGCATCCCCAAACTTTAAGAAACGACAACTTAGGTTTAGCACCAAACCACAGTTCATACGGTGTCGTCTCAACGGATTTAGATGGAGCCCTATTTAAAGTGAATGCAGCGGTTTCTAATGCATAACCCCAAAATGATAACGGCAAATCAGTAAGAGACATCATCGATCGGACCATATCTAATAGGGTTCGATTCCGGCGTTCAGACACACCATTGTGCTGTGGTGTTCCGGGTGGCGTGAGTTGTGAAACGATTCCACTTGCTTTGAGATGCGTGAGAAAATCATAACTTAAATATTCGCCCCCACGACCGGATCGTAGAAACTTAATCTTTCTGTTACGATGGTTCTCCACTTCATTCTGAAATTCTTTGAACTTTTCAAACGTTTCAGATTTATGTTTCATTAAATAGATATACCCATATCTACTTAAGTCATCGGTAAAAGTGAGAAAATAGCGATATCCACCGTGCGTCGAAACACTCATCGGTCCGCATACATCGGTATGTATGATTTCCAACAAGTCCGTTGCTCGCTCCATCATACCGGAGAACGGGGTTTTGATCATCTTGCCCATGAGGCATGGTTCGCATGTGTCAAATGATTCAAAATCAAGAGACTCCAAAAGTCCATCAGAATGGAGTTTCTTCATGCGCTTTACACCAATATGACCTAGACGACAGTGCCACAAATAAGTAGTATTATCACTATCTACTTTGCATCGCTTAGCCTCAATGTTATGGATGTGTGTTTCATCCCTTTCGAGATTTAGAAGAAATAAACCATTCACAAGAGGTGCATGACCATAAAATATGTTACTCATATAAATAGAACAACCATTATTCTCCGATTTAAATGAATAACCGTCTTGCAATAAACACGATCCAGAAATAATGTTCATGCTCAACGCAAGCACATAATAACATTTATTAAGGTTTAAAACTAATCCCGAAGGTAAAACTAAGGAGAGCGTGCCGACGGCCATCACATCAACTCTTGATCCGTTGCCAACGCGCATCGTCACCTCATCCCTCGCAAGCCGCCGTCTATTCCGTAGCTCCTGTTTCGAGTTACAAATATTAGCAACCGAACCAGTATCAAATACCCAGGCACTACAACGAGGGCTAGTAAGGAAAACATCAATAACATGTATATCAAATATACCTTTGATGGTGCCAGCCTTCTTGTCCGCTAAGTACTTCGGATAGTTGCGCTTCCAGTGACCCTTGTCCTTGCAATAGAAGCACTCAGTTTCTGGCTCGGGTCCAGACTTGAGCTTCTTCTCAGCAGGGGCAACGCGTTTGCCGCCTCCTTTATTGAAGGGCTTCTTTGCACCCTTACCTTTCTTAAAGGAGGGCTTGTTGACCATCAACACATGATTATCCTTTTTGATGTCCACCTCCGCAGCCTTCAGCTTTGCGAAGAGCTCGGTGATCGTATCAGTGGAACCAATCTGATTATGAGTCACTACAAAACTTTTGTAGCTGGGAGGGAGTGATTGCAGAACCCTGTCAATCTTGAGCTCCTCTGGAATCTTGCAGTCCAGTTGCTCAAGGCGTTGAGTGTAGCCCGACATCTTTATGGCGTGCTCACTAACGGAACTCCCTTCCTCCATCTTGCAGTTAAAGAACTTCTCGGAGATCTCATATCTCTCAGAACGGGCCTGAGTCTGAAACATGGTTTTCAGCTCCTCGAGAATCTCAAAGGGCCCGGGATAGTTTTCAAAACGATTTTGAAGTTCCGGTTCCATAGCAAACAACATGGTGCTCTTAATCACACCATAATCATCTTTGCGCGACTGATAGACAGCTTTCTCATCAGCCGGCGCAGTTGCAGCAGGGGGGTCACCTAACGCTTTCCCAAGGACATAGTCCTTTTGTCCGCCAGACAGAATGATTCTTAGATTGCGGAACCAGTTGGTGAAGTTAGACCCATTGTTTCTAAGCTTTTCTTTCTCAGCAAAAACGTTGAAGTTGAAGTTGGACTTGGCCATGTGATCTACAGTATTTGCAAGTACAATTTAGACTATGTTCATGATAAATAGTTCAACTTAATCAAATTACTAGATGAACTCCCACTAAATTCAACATCCCTCAAGTTGTTTAGTGAACACGATCCAAATTCACCACACCTAATCCGATCTTCACGAGAAGAGATGTGGCTTCAATGGTGGACAACGAAGTGTCGATCATATCATTCATATGACTCATGCTTAACCTTTCGGTTCATGTGTTCCGAGGCCATGTCTGTACATGCTAGGCTCGTCAAGTCAAACCCAAGTATTTCCGCGTGTGCAAAACTGGCTTGCACCCGTTGTATGTGAGCGTAGAGTCTATAGCACCCGATCATCACGTGATGCTTGGACACGACGAACTTTCGCAACGGTGCATACTTGGGGAGAACACAGTTTTTATCTTGATCTTTAAGTGAGGAATCATCTTATAATGCTACCGTCGCGATCTAAGCATAATAAGATACATAAAAGGATAAACATCACATGCATATAACTTTATGTGACATGGTATAGCCAATCTTCGCGCAATGATCTCCATCTTGTGCGTTCCGGCATGATCTCCATCACTCCACCATGATTGCCTCCACCACGAATAGCAACTACAACTATTGCTAACTACTTAGCGATAAAGTAAAGCTATTACATGGCGTATAAGAAGTTGACTCGCAGGTCATACACAATTATAAAGACAACCATATGGCTCCTGCCGGTTGTGTACTCATCGACATGCAAGTCGTGAAACATTACAAAACATGATCATCGCATACAATATACACATCACATCTTGGGCCATACCATATCACAGAAAACACTCCCTGCAAAAACAAGTTAGACGCCTCTACTTTGTTGTTGCATGTTTTACGTGGCTTATGGGAGTAGATGCTAAGAACGATTCTTACCTACGGAAAGCCACAACGGTGATATTATGGTTGCCAAACTCCGGTGTTAATCCCATGACAACTATAGTGAGAGAAACTGACATCCACCAGCCGCATGTGTGGTACAAGCCACACGTCAAGTGCGGAGCCGGTCTCGCGAACGACGTCGCGTAAGGTTGGCCTGGACCGCTTCAATCTCACTATCCCGCGTCATAAGAAGAACACAAACAAGAGGCTTGCAACAGAAAACATCAACGCCCGCAACAACCATGTTGCGTTCTACTCGTGAATCACATCTACGCATAGATCTAGCTCTGATACCACTGAAGGGTTTCGCAGCATAGTAAATCAAAATTTTCTACGGAAGCGAACAGATGGAAATCCAAGATCTAATCTAGGAGATGCAAACAATGAGAGAGATTGGATTAGATCTTCATACCCTTGAAGATTCGCACAGCGGAACGTTCGTCGGAACGTGGGTGATGTAGTCGTACTCGCTTCTCCTCCTCGCGATCCGATCCGATCTAGCACCACAAGTGGAGGTGCCTCCGTGAGATGCACACGTGCAGCACCTCGACGTCTCCTCCTTCCTCGGACCAGCAAGTATGGTGGAGATATGGATTGGGTCTACAACACGACGGCGTGGTGTATATGGTGGAGAATTTCTGCTGCAGGGCTTCGCCTACAAACAGTCGGGAGGGAGAAAGGAAGGCAGCAGGGCTACTAGGGCTTGGAGGGAGATGTGTGTGGGGGGGAGGGGGCGCACCAGCCCTCTATATATAGAGGGGGTGGCGGCGGCCAGCCCTAGCCCCTCCTCCAAGCCTATCTCTAGTTTAAACGATTTAAACTCTCCCCTTATCTAGAAATTCTATCCCTAGATTTAAACGAGTTAAATCTATCTAGAATCGGCTGGGCCCTATGGGGCCTTATGCCCCTGTCCCAATGCGGCCAGTACACTCCCTCATAGGCCCATGCCCCCTCCCGGAAGGTGGGACCACGTTGGCCCCCTTCCGGAAGGTTCTAGAAGCTTCCGGTACAATACCGATTAATCCGGAACAATTCCGAACTCTAAAAACTGCACTGCCTTATATGAATCTTATTCTCCGGACCATTCCGGAACCCCTCGTGATGTCCCGGATCCCATCCGAGACTCCGAACAAAAATTCATAAACCAAGTATCCAATCTATCCTAGCGTCGAGACACGTTAAGTGTGTGACCCTGCGGGTTCGAGAATATGCAGACATGATCTTATATCAATAATCAACAGCGGGGTCTGGACACCCATATTGACTCCCACACATTCATCGATGATCATATCGGATGAACCACGATGCCAGGATTCAATCAATCCCATATATATATTCCCTTCGTCTCGCGATATTTTACTTGCCCGAGATTCGATCGTCGGTATCGTCATACCTAGTTCAATCTCGTTCACAGCAAGTACTTTACTCGTTCCGTAATCCAATATCACTTTGTGATTAACTCCTTAACCACATGCTTGCAAGCGGTGTTGATATCGATTACCGAGTGGGCCCAAAGTATATCTCTCCGACTTGGGAGGGACAAATTCCATCTCGATACATACAACCCAACAGATACTTTCCGATCACCTGAGAGACACCTTTATGATCACCCTCTCATAGGATGACATTTGATGACCTCAAAGCTTTCTTCCGATACCAGGGAGTTGTATTATCTCATGGTCTAAGGAATACAATATTTGACATAAGAAAAGCTTCGCAAAGACGAACACGATGACACGATCTAATTGCTTCGCTTAGTTTGGGTCTGTCCACCATATCATTCTCCCAATGATATGATCTCATTATCAATTGACAACTCATGTCTATGGTTAGGAAACCTTAACCATCATTGATCAATGAGCTAGTCCATAGAGGCGTACTAGGGACACGGTGTTGTTCACAAACCACACAAGTATTAATGTTTCCGCTTAATACAATTCTTGCATGGAATATAAACTTTATCATGAACAAGAATTATAATAATAACATCTTTATTATTGCCTCTAGGGCATAATTCCAACAATAAAGATTCCCATTGACTTAGGCATAGATCGTGTTCTCCAATCTCTGCCACCTAGCTACAAGAGCTTCGTCATGAACTATAATATGAAGGGCATGAAGAAGTCTCTCCCCGAGCTTCTATCAATGCTTAAGACTACAGATGTGGAGATCAAGAAAGAACATCAAGTGTTGATGATCAACAATACCACTGGTTTCAAGAAAGACAAGAAGGGTAAACAAAATGGAAAGAAGGGTGGCAAATCTATTGCAGCGCCTAAAAATAAATCCCGAGCTGGCTTTGAGTCTGAGACCGAGTGCTATTATTGTAAGGGGACTAGCCATTGGAAGCGCAACTGCCCCAAGTATTTGGCGGACAAGAAGGCCGGCAAGGCAAACAAAGGTATATGTGATATACATGTTATTAATGTGTCCTTGATTAGTACTCGCAGTAGCACCTGAATATTTGATACTAGATCAGTTGCTAATATATGTAACTCGAATCAGGGGCTGCGGAACAAGCGACCACTAGCATGTGGTGAGGTCAAGATGCGTGTCGGCAATGGATCAAGAGTTGATTGATCACTGTCGGAATGCTACCTCTCTACCTACCGTCAGGATTAGTGATAAATCTAAATAATTGTCATTTGGTGGCTATACTAATCATGAACATTGTATCCGGATCGTGTTTGATGCAAAGTGGTTATTCATTTAAATCAGAAAACAATGGTTGTTTGATTTAAATGAATGATATCTTTTATGTTCATGCACCTATGTTGAATGGTATATTTCTGTTGGATCTCGATAACAGTGTTACGCATATTCATAATGTTGATGATAAAAGGATTAAACTTGATAATAATATATCTACATATATGTGGCACTGCCGTGTAGGTCATATTAGCATAAAACGCATGAAGAAGCTCCATTCTGATGGACCTTTGGAATCACTCGATTTTGAATCATTTGATACATGTGAGCCATGCCTTATGGGCAAAATGACTAGAATGCCATTTTCCGGTTCAATGGAATGGGCGACAGATTTATTGGAAATCATACATGCTGATGTATGTGGTCCAATGAGTGTGTCGGCACGTGGTGGATATCGTTATTTTGTTACTTTCACGGATGAGTTGAGTATTTATGGGCATATCTATTTGATGAGACACAAGTTTGAAACCTCTGAAAAGTTCAAGGAATTACAGAGTGAAGTGGAAAATCATCATAATAGAAAGATCAAATTTCTGCAGCCCGAACATGGAGGAGAGTATCTTAGTTACGAGTTTAGCGCACATATGAGAGATTGTGGAATAGTTTCACAACTCATGCCTAGTGGAACACCACAACGTAATGGTGTGTCAGAACGTCGTAATCGTACTTCATTGGATATGGTTCGATCTATGATGTCTCTGACTGTCTTGCCACTATCATTTTGGGGTTATGCACTAGAAACCACTACATTCACTTTAAATCGGGCACCATCTAAATCCGTTGAAATGACACCATATGAATTGTGGTTTGGAAACAAACCCAAGCTATCATTTCTTAATGTTTGGGGATGCGATGTTTATGTGAAAAAACTTCAGCCTGATAAACTTGAACCCAAAGCGGAAAAATGTGTCTTCATAGGATACCCTAAAGAAACAATTGGGTATATCTTCTATCACAGATCCGAGGGCAGGGTTTTTGTTGCCAAGAATGGATCCTTTCTAGAGAAAGAGTTTCTTGCAAAAGGTGTGAGTACTCAAAAGGTAGAACTCGAAGAGGTTATTGAATCTTCTCTTCATGAAACGGCGAGTGGCGCAGCGTCAGAAATTGTTCCAGAGTTGACTTCACAAAAATCATGTTATAAATTTCATGGTTGATGAAATAGATGACCCTGCGACGTATGAAGAAGTGATGATGAACCCGGATTCCAACAAATGGCTAGAATCCATGAAATATAAGATGGAATCCATGTACGAAAACTAGGTTTTGGACCTTGTTGGACTTACCTCAAGACCAAAAGGCCGTTGAGAATAAATGGATTTTCAAAATATAAACTGATGTTAATGGTACTGTGACCATCTATAAACCTCGACTTGTCGCAAAGTGGTTTCGACAAATTCAAGGAGTTGACTACCATGAGACATTCTCTCCCGTAGCGATGCTAAATTCGGTTAGGATTATGTTAGCAATTGCTGCATATTTCGATTATGAGGTATGGCAGATGGATGTCAAAACTGCGTTCCTCCATGGTAATATTGAAGAATAGTTGTATATGATACAACCAAAGGGTTTTCTCAATCCTAAGGATGCTGACAAGGTATGCAAACTTCAGCGATCCATCTATGGACTGAAGCAAGCATCCCGAAGTTGGAATCTCTGCTTTGATGAGGTGATCAAAGAGTTTGGATTTGTCAAAACTTATGGAGAGGCTTGTATTTACAAAAAAGTGATTGGGAGCAATGTGGCATTTCTGATATTATATGTGGATGACATATTACTGATTGGAAATGATATAGATCTTTTAAACATTGTTAAAAATTATCTAAACAACAAATTTTCGATGAAGGACCTTGGTGAACATATTAGGCATAAAGATCTATAGAGATAGATCTAGACACCTAATTGGGCTATCATGGAGTACATACTTTGATAAGATTTTAAACAAGTTTAAAATGGACGAAAGTAATAAGGGGTTCTTACCTATGTTGCAAGGCAAGACATTGAGTAAGACTCAAAGTCTAGCTATAGCAGAAGAAAGAGATATAATGGATAAGATCCCCTATGCTTCATCCATAGGCTCTATTATGTACGCCATGCTATGTACAAGACCGGATGTGGCACATTCTATTAGTTTGACTAGTAGGTACCAATCTGATCTAGGTTCGGAACACTAGATAGCGGTCAAGAATATCCTTAAGTACTTAAGAAGAACTAAGGAAATGTTTCTTGTATACGAAGGTGAAGAAGAGCTGGTCGCTAATTGTTATGTCGACACAAGCCTTGACACCGATCTGAATGACTCTAAGTCTCAATCCGGATATGTATTTCTCATGAACGGAGCAGCAGTTAGTTGGAGGAGCTCCAAACAACCTGTGGTGACAAGATCGACAACGGAGGCGGAATATATTGCTGCTTCAAAAGCATCACAGGAAGCGGTTTGGATGAAGGAGTTCATAACCGAACTAGTTGTGCTTCCTAGTGTGTTGGACCCAATGGTGATCTATTGTGATAACAATGGAGCCATAGCCAACGCCAAGGAACCAAGGTCTCACAAAAATTTCAAGCATATTAAGCGCCGGTTTCACTCCATCCGCAAGCATGTCAAGGATGGAGATATAAAGATTTATAATGTACACACAGATCTCAATGTAGCAGATCCATTGACTAACATTCTCCCTAGGGAAAAACATGATCAACACCATAAGTCCATGGGTGCTAGATTTATCACTATGTAACTAGATTATTTTCTCTAGTGCAAGTGGGAGACTGAAGGGAATATGCCCGAGAGGCAATAATAAAGTTCTTATTATATGTATTCCAAGTATATGATAGATGTTTATTTTGCATGCTATAATTGTATTAATTTGGAAATGTTAATACATGTGTGTTTAATAAACAAATAAAAGGATCCTAGTTATGCCTCTCTTACAAACTAGCTCATTGATTAACAAGATGATCATGGTTTCTTGCTCATGGACATTGGATGTTGTTAATAACAAGGTCGCAACATTAGTGGAATGATGTGATGAACAATCATCTGAAGTATATCATTATGATCAAAGTCATTATGTTTTTATTGCTATAACATCATACAAAGTAATCCAAGTCCTTAGACCATGAGATCTTGTCAATCACTAACACTAGAAGAGTATCTTGATAACATCAAACATCACACTATGACAGGGTGACTATAAAGGTGGGTTTAGTGCTATGAAGGTGTTATGTAGAGGCTAATGGATTAAGAGTGGGTTTTGTCCATCCTGATGACGGATATATATACTTTGGGCCCCCTCGGTGATATCACATTGAGATAGCTTGCAAGCAAGTGATGTGATCACTAGAATGTTATATCACGAGAACGAGAAAAGAGTACATGTCCGCAACAAGATCAAACTAGGTATGGAGATACCGATGATCCTATATCAGACATGTAATATATCGCAAGACAAATGGATTTAGTTACTAGCGTTAAAGGTTCTCATGATCACAAGAAGAAGTCATCATTGAATGTGTGCGAGTAAGTATGGATCTCTAGGTCCCGCTACTAATTATTGATCAGAGAGGGGTCTCTAGGTCCCGCTACTAATTATTCGCGAACCATAGGGTGACACACTTAAGGGATACCAACACAATTTGGAGCAAATGTGTTCCAGACAAAAAAATTGCAAAGCGCTAGAATTATTTCAATGGACACCGGAATTGTTCCGGGTGAAATTGGTGAAATTGGTTCTGCATGTGATATTGAAATGTTGCAGAGGGTTTGATGTGAATTTTTGTTAATTAAAGTAATTAACAAAATTCTGAATAAAATAAATAAAAGATTTTTATTAAATGAGAGTTGCATTAAATTTGGTGGAAATTTAATGATTTTCGATTGGGATTTTGAGTGGGAAAATGGAGGGCCGAATTTATGTCAGTGGAGCTTCCACCACATGAATGAAGAAGAGGCGGGGGCACCCACCATGGCCGCTGGCCATGGAGAGGGGCTTCCCCCCACTATCTCCTTCTCACTCACACCTCCTCGTGAAGGATCTATCTCTCACTCTAGAATTATTCCCCCATGGTCTCGGATTAGCGAGATAAATGTTCCCGTTGGCATTTCGTTTGGAAGGATTTGCTGCTTCCGCTGCATCGCTGGAGCGAGGAGGTGGAGGTTGTTCGGTGGCCTAAACGTGTGTGCGATCACGGATGCGCTGCTGAGTTGCAGCGCTAGACTTCTTCTCGATCCTGAGATCGTAAAGTGTTCGACTACGTCATCCACGAGTTCAACCTCGTTACACTTTATCGGTCTACAAGGATATGTTCTCTATGGATGTATATCCACCGGTAGCTTGTATCTAGTAGATAGATCTTGGTGCTTAGTAGTTGCCATCATAGGAACTTTTTTGTTTTCTATGCTGCGAACCCAACAACATCACCTAGACGGAGCATTCAAAACCAAAGGGCAAGACGACGAAAGATCTCAAAGTCCTCCGAGGTCTACTGTTGGGGATATGCTAAATGGGTATCACCATTACATATCTCTAATCTGGATAACCCGGGTGGCCCACAGTTGGTAGCATGGCCCATGGCCTGCTGGGCGTCCCAGTTAGACGGATCCAAAAGGGAGGCCCATACCGGATCAAGGAAGGCTATCATGCAAACACCGACCTACTCGGAGCCTTGGAGTACAAGACACGAATACTAGTTAGTATTAGTGTAGGTGTTTGTAACCTGCCCAACAAAGTCCTTCCCTGTAACCATAGGTTCTGGCGCCTTTATAAGCCAGACCCATGGGAGCCTTTAGGGCAGTAATCATAGTGTTTAGAGCAACACCTCGCACATCGAACCAATCCCTGTAACTCGGTGTATTGCCATTATAGTGATTTATACCAGGAGTAGAGTTCCGTCACTATTGTGGGACTTGAACCTGGGTAAGCTGTGTTATGTCGTACCCGTCAATTCACCGCTTTCCCCCACCTCTCTAAACACGCTCTATGAGGACCCCTCCATGGCATACTCTTCGGCAATACCACGACACCTATAAATATTCTTATATCTTAAATAAAAAATTCCTTTACTATCATCCTTGGGGTTCGAGCGTATGTCACAATAATTATTTTACTTGTTCTTATCTTCTTCCTAATGATACTATGTTTCTTATTATATATGATTATCAATTATTTGCACTGCTCCTTACGTTCAGCGTTTTCAGATAAATTTGACTACCTCTCATATGCAAAACTGTGTGTCAGGCATTCTAGACTTAAACCAGAAAAATGTATAACGATCGTGTCGAGCTCTTTTCTTACCATCGCAAATCTGCGTAATGGTTACGGCCTTAAACTCAAAGAATGTGTAACAATCACATCGGACTTTCTCCTTGCCGTCGAAAATTAGCGCGATGCTTGCGGTAGTTGTTTCCTGTTTCTCTCTGTACGGCATCTCGTGTTATATTTATATTTGGTTACCGTAATGTGTTTTTTGTGTGGCCCACCATATCAGAGTCATGTAGACACATTTATGCAAAGTGACACATTCACCTACTCCTTGATTGATAGCCAAATGTCCTATTAACATTGGCTTACCGCAACTTTCTCTCTCGACATATTCAGTAAATGTGTACCATGAAAAAAATGAACAAACGATATGCCTGACTGCCTTGCCCAGGGGAACGCAGAGAGAGACACGTATATGCAACACGACATACCATGAGTCTAGTTTTTGTAATTTTCCTTTTTCCTTATGTGAATACAATGTAATATCCATTTTGTGATATATATTATTTCTCTTCTTCATTACTAGATTTTTTCTGCACCCCGCGGCATGGCTATTAGGCAAAACATTAGACCACATGTCGATGAAGAATTAAAGCGGGATAAAAACCATATCTAGCTGTTGGTAGTCGAATGGCTGGGTTTATAAGCTGGCTCAAACCGCTCTAAGCTGTCGAGGTGGGACTAAACTTCTAGACTTGTAGCACATGAAACCGCAGAGACAGTTTTGCACACGTCCTGTAACCACGACACGGCTCACCAAGTGACGTGTACTACTCAAACCGCTGTCGAGGTGGGACAAAGCTTCTAGACATGTAGCTCGTAAAACTACAAAGACGGTTTTGGACGCGTCCAGTATCCATGACACGACTCACTAAGCGACGTATGCTACTCAAACCGAAGAGCTAAAAAATCAGCTGCTTAGGGGAACCACAGTACTTCCTCGCCTCGAGAACCCTTAGCAAGCATGGCTCACGAATGGAAACCACGACACCAAAACGCCACGATAAGCCCCTTCTTGCTATGGCCTACGCTGCCAACCAGGCCACCTACGATGTCACCCATGCTCTCCATCACGAGAACCCATATCAAGCTCTAGTATACGTTGCAATGACAACTTTCAACAGGCCCAATTGCCATGAAAGAGCGTGTGCAGCTATAGTATCATGGACGCCTACGATCTAGAAATGAAACACGCGACATTGTAAGAAATTTTTAGCATGACAACACAAGCATACAAGAATAGAGTGCAGAACACTAAGACGTGGAAGTATACGTGAAAAAAAAGTAAAGCTACACACACAGAATTATAAACAACAAATAGCTTGACGACTAATCCCCTTTTTCAAGAGAGAGTATGACGACTAATTCTACAACCCTATCCAAAAATCTATGTACACTAAATACACACGATCCTAGAAAAAAGTACTTTGTTTAGCGAGAAAGTAGAAGACAGTGAAAAACTAAATACGTAAAGATTAAAACAGTACTGGAAGAAAAAAAACATACAACATGCATAAGGTAGACACGTAAAAAATAAAGACAGTACTGGAAGAGAAAGAACACACTGAGACATCTGAGTCAGTACAAACCGATACTCGCACGAAATAATAATAACTTTCATAATAGATATTTTCTATATTTTATTTATACATATTACAAACCTAATTACAGTGTATATAATCTAAACCTACCGATCTAAACATCTCCATTCTAGTCCTAGCTATCGGCCAAAAGGCACTAGCGCTGACTAAATCATGTAGTCCATGTGGCTTCCATGTCGTCGTGTTCACCCCAGTAATGCGCTTCTCGAAGGCACCACAACAGAAGGACACACTGTCAAATTTGGTCCTTTTCCCCATCGGCATGGGCTTCATCGTTGGTGTGCCAAACACTTCTTCCGACGCGACTCCCATGTACGTCATGGTGGGAGGACATGGCTCCGCCGCGGCGCCTTCTTGATGCTCCTGACATGTACGATCTCCTTGTTCATGCTGTGCCCCTGGTCGTCGCGACTCCTGCAGGATGTCGACCCGTCGTCACGATGGTCGTTTCTTCTCGTGTACGTGATTCCCGCGCACGGCGACAGTGGAGTACATAACTACGACGCGAAGACGTCTCCTGTTTGCGTGTTCTGCGTTGACGCCATGCACCGATCGTTGCGGCTTACGCTTCTACCCGCCGATGGGGTTTACCCGTACATCCGGCGAGGGCACATGATGCCGACTCGATTACGTAGACATGCTTAGTTGTCTATCGCTACTTTGTACCTACAGGGGAACGAACCTACTCTTCCGCTTCCTGCCGTTCTATAGATAAGCACGCTGCCACCCCCAAACACGCCGGATACAGGAAAAGTGTCATTTGGGGTCGCGTACACTATCTCTTCTAGCACGACGGGCACTGAAGGTAAGAAAAAGTAGCTAAATCAATGCGAGAAAGCATGAATACGGAGGAGTCCTTTATAGGCTCAACGGTGGTCGTGGCGCCGAGTTTCCGTGTACTTAGGCCCTACCGTCGCGTGCGACAAACGATAATGATGCCAGCTCGTCCGCCTTTGCGAGAAGAGTCGGACGACGAGGGATGGTGCTATCGGGTAAACCGTAGACGTATGCACGAAACCCCAAACATCTACCGTCTACAATGCCATATGTGCTCTCCGAAAGAGAGAAACGACGTACTGGTAAAGGCTACATCGACACGTCATTGCTGGGCGAGCCCTACATCCCCTAGAAACTGCGGCCAGCATGGTTTCAGAGTGCCACGTTAGCGTTGAGCGAGCCAATGTCTGCGAAAAACTTGAATTGACATGGGCTCATAGCGCCACGTCGGCGCCAAGCAGGCCCCACTACTCGGAGGGTGTGGAAGCGTGTCGCGCCGGAAAACCCTCTCACCGAGCACAGTTATACCCGCACACGCTTTAAGCGGGCCCATGGTTCGTCCGCGGTCCATCGTCCAACGAAGCGGGGTAGGACGACGCGATACACCATACGCGGTATGGAATTTTTTGTCCTGACCCGCAACAGGTCCTGCCTCAAGGCATAGCAGGGCTACGTTACGATGACGCTGCGTGTCCTTCTCGACGTCCATCCCATGACCAAAAAGAATTGGGATGACGTGTATAGCAGTTTGAGCTGAAACAATCTAGCGCTATTATTTAGGACGTGACTCTTTTCTTCCTGTACATATGCACTCTTTATTTGAATTTATTTTTTATCAAAATTTAAAATACCAAAAAAGTTAAAAATATATGTACACGTAGAACTTCAAGTTTTAGGTACGCGCAAATTCGTTTCACGAAAAATGAATATTTTGGATGGCTTGTGCAAAAAAGACAAAATTTGGTACTAAAGTAACATACTCCGCAATGCAAAAAATTGTTTTTTTAAACAACACACAAAACATATTGATTTTCGGTGGAATGAGTTCGTACGCACCTCAAACATGAAGCTACACATGATAAAAAAAATTCAAAATTTTCAACTTTTTGAATAATATTTATTTCATACCGTGTGCATATGCACCCAGGTGTAGAAAGGAGTTTCCGTATTATCTACTCCTGATTGTATTATATGGTCTTTTATTGTAATTTTATATTACATTTGTTTGAATAGTATGGATTAAGTACTACCATTAAGTAATAAAATTATTGTATTTTAAATCATCCTTGTTTTGATTATATTTGAATTGAAATGTTCATTTTAAACACTCAAATTCAAATACTCCCCAAAAGGTAAGGAAATACATTAAGATCATGTCAAAGTTTATCGCACACTCATCTGATAACCTAAATCCTAAGTCATCACAACGAGAGAATATCTGATCTTCCAATGTTTAAAACTTAAATGCAAAAAAATCCCTACTTTTTAAATGCATGCATGCAGTGCACATATTCCAACTTCTACACCTCGCTTGCATTGGACACTAGGTTGTTACACGAACCGCTACACTTCTCTAACAAAACCAAAACACTACTAAAAGCAGACACAATAGGGTACATAGTCGGAAATAAAACTTAACAAAAGCAATAGAAAATATATTGACAAAAGAATAAATCTGCAGACTAGTTCCAAGAAATCATGAGATCTAAACCAAATAAACGCTTGTTTCTTCTAATCCAACGATGCCGAGCATAAGAAAGAATCCCTCCGTCCAAAAATAATTGACGTAGGTTTGTCTAGATTCAGATATATTTAGCCTTGTTTTAGTATAAGATACATTTAAATTTAGACAAATATAAGTCATTTATTTTGGAACAGAGAGAGTATGTAGTTCTATCATTGACGACCACCTGTCATCGAGGTCTGAGAAATTTTGAAATTGTACCGGAATTGGCCGTAGACAACGTTATTGGTTAACGTAAATTGGGGACCCAAGTGTGCCGAAATAATCAACGTAGTACCTAGCGGCCCGCCTAGTTTGGGCCAGCATCCAGCCGTTTTTTGATGGACCGCGGTTGGACAGGCCAAACGCCACATCTGTGTCAGTTTTTTTAATTTTCTATTATGTTTAAACAATATTTGCAAAACATGTGTTTAAAATATTTCAAATTTTTCATGCCATCGTATCTATTATATACACATAAACTTGACAAAAAATTGGTGGCCATTTTGATGGATGTTGAAAAAATCATGTGCCTAGAAAACGATGCAAAAGCTTGGTCAAATGGGCTCCCTTCCAAGACAAGTCATTTTTCTAACATTCTTGAATATCGCAATATTTTCTTCATGGGAACTAGGTCAAAAACAAAGGCATATTTCGAATTTTTCACATTTTATTGATTTTTATTATAAAATCCTAATGCCCAGGTCAGAGTTTTGTCAAAATCGCGGTGTAGACCATTGCTACCTACAAAGTGAACATTGCTAATAAACAATCAGATCCATGATGAAACAACGTCCCTAGATAACTTGGAGTGTCCTAGTGTGTGTGATGTTGTGGATCTAGGTGGCTTGATTAACACTTGTCATTTCATGCGTAAAACCACTAGTAGAAAACAGGTCTTTCGTTTGGAGCTTTCAGAGTCTCTAGTCCCAGTATGATCTAGGACCCGGACTAGTGTGCACACTAGTCCCGGTTCACCCGGGTCCCAACGGCTAGGAGGACGCAGGTGACTAGTCCCGGTTCATTTGGGTTTCAGGGAAAAGAAACATCGTGCGAGTGGATGAGTGTTAAGTTTCATGAAATTCCTCCCTTTGCATTGAAGGATGACCCAAGCATCCTGTTAATTAATGAAGATGCTCCATGGTTACGGCCACGCGGTCATAAGCAAGGAAATTTAGGAAACAAGTGACTATATGTATTATGAATTTTGCCATTACTGGTTTTGAGATGCAATCAATATACCAAGTTTAAACTTGCATTTGATCTCTGAAGAAACATCATATTGTGATTCTAAAAATGATTTAGTCTCGGATGGTGTCTCCAACCGGGACTCAAGATGAACCTGTAGTCCAGGTTGGAGACACCATCCAGGACTAAGCGTGGGTGGTGACACTATGCCAGTGAGTGTCGACACTATTTCATGAGTGGCGGCACTATGCCAGTGTGTGACAACACTATTTCGCTGGGTGGCGGTACTATGACATGGGTGAGTGTCGACATTATGTCGTGAGTGTCGACACTATGTTGTGATGCTTAATCTATAAATACACATCCTTGTGAAGTTACCAACTACAAACAAGATGGTGTGCGAGAGCAGGGACAACACTACGGCCAGCTTGAGGGAGATTCTGATAGCTCCAAATTTCATCACTTTTTACCATTGGTTTTCCTCTTTTTCATTGCCAGATTTCACCGAAGATTGCCCCTTTCCACTAATGTTAATGTCGCAATTAGCGAATCCCTAGTTTCTTGTGATGTTTTTCAGGAAATGAACATTTATTGAAGATCTAGTAGCATTTATGGGCTAATTACACCATAATAAGCAAATCCCCAATTGGAGAAAATTTCATTGGAGGCATCCTGAATGCTTAACGACCACTGATACAGTCGAGGCGCACCCGTACCGCCTGCCCGTACTACCCACCAGCGCCTTCCTTATATTAATACAAACAACTTTCACAAAAGGGGAGAGACGAGAAGAACCACAAAACAGAAGTTACAGTCGCCGCAAGCCATCTACAGGGGAAGATCAGATCTGAAAGAGGAGAAGAACTTCACCTCGTTCCTCGACTATCTCTAACCTCTAAAACACACAATCCACCATCATTCCATCATTACTTAGAGAGGGATTGGCACTTGTAAGATTAGGGTATGATACTTTGATCTACCTCTGGTTTGTATTTCATTGGATCTTTAATTGCTATTGTGGTTTGCTACAATAATATTGAGATGATTTCTGTTTGCAATACAATTATGCCTTTGATTTGTCTTCCTCTCATGTCTGAGTAAACCCCATAGGCATGGGAGATGTAGGGGAATGGTGAGATGTGTTGTGCCTCCTTTAATTCCATCCATTTGTGATTGGTGTAATGATTTATTTAAATAGTGAGAATGAATATCTATGTTTGCCTAATGCTTGTTACATAATTTAAGGGCCTAGGTAATATTATCCAAAGATCTCATAGGTATGAACTTGTATGCTAGTAATTCGGCGACCCCCGAGTGACACGACCGATATCAAAGAAGAGCTAGCACTACTCGAGGACACCAAGGAACCATCAAGATTAAAGCCTTGATTCGGTCTCGAGACCTTAATTAATGCGCTAACCATGGCCGTGGTAACAGGCAGATGGATCATTGGGATTGGGAAGAATTGGCCATGAGGACTCCTAGTTGGTATATGGGTTGCTTGCCTACTCACTTATAAAAAAGAAATATCACTATCACTTATTCCGCTTATTCCATTTGGCACTTTCCCTATCACCATGAACTGTTTCTCTCCGTGCCTAACTTCTCATCTGCAGGACCTTTACACACCTTTTACATCTTTAATCTTATGCAATTTACTTATTTCCTAAGCAAGTTCCTCTATATTTTACTCACCACTTCCACCGTCAACTTTTGCAGTCAATTGACTCAAGACCTTTGACACCTTGGGTGCGATAGAAACACCGCATAAAAACACTTTCCTAGGCTCCTTGTTGGGATTGATATAAAAACTAGAATTAATACTTCTATGAAAACATTCTCTGACGAACTTGTGCACTTGTAGGCCATCAGATGTCGCCGGAGCCAATCCTCTGGCATCTGAAACAAGCTGGTCATAGAGGCACTCCCAAATATGTGAAATTAGTTAGCTCCCCTGCGTATTGATCTAGCTAGAGAAGTTATGAACTGCAAGATGGTGTGCGAGATCAGGGACAACACTACGGCTAGCTTGATGGAGATGCCACCAGAGCCCAACCCTTCGGCATCTCTAACAAGCTGTCCATAGATGCACTCCCTAATATGTGAAATTAGTTAGCTCCCGAGCGTACTGATCTAGCTATAGAAGTTATAAACTACAAGATCGTGTGCCAGAGCAGGGATACCACTACGGCGAACCAGGCCTAACACTCTTTAGTCCCGGTTCAGCCACGAACCGGGACTAGTACTAACACTCGAGACATTCATTATTATTAAAACACTGGGACTACGGAATCGGGACTAAAGGCCCCCCTTTAGTCATACTCATGTGTAGCCCTATAGTACACATCTTTCGGGTCCTCTTCGTCATTGTCATCATCATTGTCATTATCGCTAGGCACACGCAGCTGGATCCTTGGCTCATCCATGGCATATTCCCGGGGCACCTGCCACTCCGGCCTTGGATTCACGACGCATGGGGGAGGGGGCTCCCAGATGACGATGCTGCTACGCCCGTGGCCTTCACCACCGCCACCTTTCTTGTCGATCTTTGGCGGGTGCGGGTGCCGTAGGCGAGGATGATCTCCCTCGGTGATGTAGCACATCACACCGGTGATAGTCAGGTTTGCCCACCACAGGCGGCGGTCGGCTTCATTGTGGTTCATCGGGGGCGGGAGTCACCATCGTACCTGGCGAGCTCTCTTTTCAACTCGTTAGCGAAGAACGATTTCCAAGTGTCGTAGTTGTCGAGATCCCAATGGGGATCCGTCCGTTGCTCTGGCGTGAGCTCAAGGTAGAAGTGGGTCGTGATGGCCGCCTGGCGGGCGGAAACTTGAGGCACAGGAGGGACATCAACTCGTCCAGCACTCAGCATCTAGTTGGCAGGAAGCTGGTAGCCCAGTGGGCATGGGTAGCAGGAGGTACACAGCGCCTCGATCTCCTCGAGGGTCAGAACGACCCAGTATGCGGTGTCCATTGTTGTGAGACGGGAAGATGTGGATGTTCATGGCGGTCAGCCTAGATATAGAGGAAAAGGGCGGGAAAACATGGTGGGAAGCAGAGGGAAATGGCGAGAAAGCATGGTGCGTAGCTCGATAGCTCTTAGAATGGCGGGAATATCTTTAGTTCCAGTTAGTGGCTCCAACCGGGACTAAAGGCTCCAGAAATATCTTTAATCCCAGTTAGTGGCTCCAACCGGGACTAGTTAATCAAATTCAAACAGTTTTTATGTTGAAAGTTTTATCAAATTTGAAAGTATGCAGAAGATATGATTTAATGCATTTCTATGCAAACAAATTAGTTGTATAATAGAGTATGATAATAGATTTAAATTATAGATCTTGTTTTTATGAAAATTTTGATATATATAATACATAATTTTCTTCATTACAGAATGATAAATATTGATTTTACAATGTTTACTAAATTTATGCATTTAAAACAATTAAAAATACCTCTAGTCCCGATTGGAGGCTCCAACCGGGACTAAAGGTTAGTGGTGTGCATGCGAAACAGCGTGGAAGAAAACACCTCTACTCCCGGTTGCAGCCACCAACCGGGACTAGAGGCCACCCTTTAATCCCGGTTGGTGTCTCCAACCGGGACTAGAGGTCCGTGCTATAAATGGCACTGCCTCTCTCCCGGTTCGAGCCACGAACCGCGACACTTCTCATCTTCTTCTCTGTAATGATGCCACCGCCAACCGGAGATTCCGCGCCGCTAGCAGGAGAGCCACCGTCCCTTTCCACGCAGGGAGGAGCCCTGTGCCGCGTAGAGGAGCCCCCGCCGCCGCCCGTCTCCGCTGGAGGAGCTGCAGTTGCTAAGAATATCACAGAGGAATTTAGAATAGGTAGGAACTTTTATTACATCCGCAAATGGAATTTGCAGACGAAGATCACCAAGTGCCTTTTTAAAAGAATCATAGATTACCTGATCCGGTGCTTTCTTTTTTTTGATCGGGATAAGGAAGCTTTTGCTCACCTTTCTTATTCTTGTCTTTCACCTTTTGTGGGGGGTTAGGCTCTTTTGTTGCTGCATATTGCTCTTCTTCTTTTCTACTACAACAACTTCATCTTCATTGCTTATCTCTTTTTCTTCTCTTGGATCAACTGTCTCTGCATCAGAGTCATAACGGTCATCGTGCATCATTTTGCTCCTCCATGTTTTGCTCTTGTGTTTCTTGAGCAGTATCATCTTGAGGATCCACCAGTGTATCATATTCTTGGATTTCTTTGAGCAAGGCTTTTTTCCTTTCGATCTTTTTCAGCTTCATATTCTAGTGGTGCTAATGGTCCTGTGACAACTGCACCTCCCCTTGTAACAACATTAGTAGAAACAGGAATATCTATATCATCTTGAAGAAAAATTTGATAATCAGATGCTATTTTTTCACATTGGGTTTCAATCATACTAAGGTACTTGTGAAATAATTTTAGTTCTTGGACAATCTCATCATAATTTTCTGTGAGTTCCGCCAAAATCTTCTTATGTCTTTGAAATTGCTAATGCAGGTTATTACGAGATTTTGCTTGTCGATGTTTTAATTCTTGAAAAACTTTTCTAGTTTCTTCTTCAGTAAAAACTTGTAACAAGTCTACTTTGTTTTCCTTAACAAGTTTAGAAGGTATACCTTTTTCTTTCATTGTTTGGCGTACTTTAGGCATAAGATCGGGAATTATACGAAGCATCCCTTTTTCTCGCTTAGTGTCAAAATCAGGATTATATAAAGAATCATTCTTAGCCCTAGTAGACATCAATTCCAAACATGATTTAGTCAGGAAACTCTCTACTTTGAGTACTAATACCATGGTAAAATAAATGGCAAATAGTTGTTTCAGAATAGCCATGATTAGGAATTCTATTGATCATTCCAAATAATCTATCCTAGGCTTGTGGGTAGTTTTCTCCCACGTTCTGACTAAAGTTGCCTATATTATTTCTAGTTTTAGTTACCTTTTTAAAAGGATTAAATCTGTTTATTAATTTAACAATACAGTTTACCAAACATTTAATGTAATGATGAGGGAGAGAATATAACCAGTCTAGAGCCTTACCTTTAAGAGACCAATGTAAAAAAATTAGACGAGAGAAGTCTCTTGGAAAAACTTTTGGTCCAAGTTTTATCATCACATCGTCAAACTCTCTAATTTTTCTTCCTAGGTCTTCATCTTCCCTTCCACTGAAAGCTTTTTCCTGCAAAATTTTAATAATTCCACTATCAAATCGATATTCTCTAACTCCAGGATTAGGAAATTCTATTGGTTGTTTAAGGAAAGCAGAGTTTGGAGCACTATATTCTCTGAGAGTTTTCTCAGGTGTCTTTGGAGGTGTCCAGTAAATGGTCATGATTTTCATAAAATCACTCAGGTTTTCAACTTCAATCTTATTTGATCTTAAAAGTTTTTCAATAATTTCCTCACGCCATTGAATAGGCATGCGCTCAAAATAATCTGGTAAATAGGTCCTACCAGGGCATGTAGACCCTTTGTCTCCTAGGGAGACCATTTTGTAGTAGTAACACCTGAGATGTCAAGAGATAGACACTTAGCACTTAGCTCCGTGGCAACGGCGCTAGAAATGAGCTTGATGTCTGCAAGTGCATAGATCGTTTGTAGCTAGTTCCAAAGTATAGATATCGATCCCACACGAAGCCCAAAGGTAGGTGTTTATGAATAAAGTCTCTGTCACACTCAAAGTTGTCATAGGTCTTCGAGTGAATTGACTGCAATTGTGGAAATAAGAATGAAATTTGGATTAAATTGGATGTATTTAAATAAAACTAAAATGTAAAGTTTAGGAATAAAAAGCATAAAAGTAAAGAACGATTTGATTGTTTGTGGTTTTCTGCAGATGACAAAGAAGGCGCGGGGAGATACAGCTCATGGTGATAGTGACTGTGCTATTGGGGCCATGCAGAGAAAAACAAAACTTTTTCCGACGCGGTGATCCCAAGATCTAGCTGAGGTAGTAGGCCACGAGAATTACTACTAGACGCGCGGTTGTGGAATCAATGAAGCACGTCGCTTGATGCAGTGCAGTCCTCACAATCCGTTTCGATCCACAATCGTCGAAGTGTTGAACGTACAACACCTCCGCCAGTATCCTCACGTACGAGGAGGAGCGCCGGCGATGGACTGCTAGGTCCAGTACGGCGGCGACAGGACAGGACTGGACTGGAGCTAGGGTTTCCAACACATGGAGTGACCTAACCGTGTGCTCTAAGCACCTGCTCCCCAACTTATATAGGGAGTAAAAGTGGGCTCCACTCACTTGTGGACATTCACTAAAAGGCCTATATTAGTCACTGCGAGTCCAACTCACTGACTCTATCCGTTTCCTTTTTGGGTCTAACCCAAAATATGCTCCCGCTCTTAAGTATGTGACCCGACAGGCTCATGGTGACCCGGACACGATCTGAGTCTCACTCGTGACCGATCAGTTGGTAGCGGCTCCTAGCAGAACGTGCCAACTCCCAAGTACCAAAGAGTCATGACGACATACCTTCCAATGCGACTTTCATCTGAGTCTCTTTTGCCTCACGATATACCTTGTCGGACTATAGGCGAATGATCGTCATCGCTTGAATAGTCCGACTCTCTTTCTCGATCCGAGATAAGTGATTCATCCGACTAGCTCTTAGTCGGTTGTCTCGGTTAACACTTAACCGAGTCACGCATGGCCATGCTTTCCGAATCATATCTTCCGAGAGGGCCCAGAGAATATCTCTCCAGACGGAGGGGCAAAATCCCATCTCGGTTATTCACATCACGCAGCTTGATTCTCAGTCGACCCGAACTCCGCCTTTATAACTGCCCAATGACGGAACAACGTTTGATAGAACCTAAGTTGGTGATCCTCAACTCGGATTGTGCAATAACCTCAGGTCTAAGGATTACATTGATTGAGACATGCAAATGACGACTTGTTCGTTGCGTCTCAATATGGGTTAGTCCGACTCGCTAAAATCTTTAGCCAAATCCGTGTAAGTCGGAATAGCATCTCCATGCCCATGACAAGTGGAACCTAGTCATCTGCCGACTTTCACATTGGTCTAAGTTGTGTGTCCAGCACAACCTCAATGACCAAGGACAATTAGTATGAACAACATGAATATATAGTTCCACAATCAAATCACATATTCGATGATACATATCAGAAGTTCATCATGGACCATAAGCTTATGAATACATTGGGAATAACATCATACATGATTGCCTCTAGGGCATATTCCCAACAGTCTCCCACTTGCACTAGAGTCAATCATCCGACATCACATGTCTAGGCATCTAATGCCCATAGCTCTTAGGTGCGCCTCATGCTTCGGCTGTGGAAGTGGCTTTGTCAACGGATCCGCAATGTTTGCATCCGTGTGTACCTTGCATAATTTGATATCACCTTGATCCACGAACTGGCGAATAAGGTGGTACCGCATGAGTATATGTTTGTTCTTCTGGTGTTGTCTAGGTTCCTTGGCTTGTGCAATAGCACCATTATTGTCACAATACACGTCTAACGGATTGGACGAGCCCTGTACCACACCAAGATCCATGAGGAAATTCCTCATCCAAACGGCTTCCTTTGCCGCCTCTGAGGCAGCAATATACTTAGCCTCTGTCGTAGACGTGGACACCGTCTCTTGCTTGGAACTCTTCCAGCTCACAACCCCTCCGTTTATCACAAACACATATCCTGATTGCAAACAAGAATCATCCGAGTCAGTGAGATAACTCGTATCCATGTAACCCCTTACACTGAGTTCATCCTCACCTCCGTAAACCAGGAACATATCCTTAGTCCTTCTCAAGTACGTGAGGATATTTTTAGCCGCTGCCCAGTGGATTTCTCCAGGAACAGCCTGGTACCTGCTCACAACACTTAGAGCATAGGAAACATCCGGCCTAGTACAAATCATAGCGTACATGATGGATCTGACTGCAGAAGCATACGGAATCGCACTCATCCGACTTCGCTCATCAGTTGTCGAAGGACACTGAGTCTTGCTAAGTTCTACACCATGGGGCATTGGTAAGAACCCCTTCTTAGACAATTCCATGTTGAACTTCTTCAACACTTTGTCCAAGTATGTACTCTGACTCAATCCAATGAGCCACCTTGATCTATCTCTATAGATCCGGATTCCTAGTATGTAAGTCGCCTCACCCAAGTCTTTCATCGAAAAACTCTTTTCCAATGATTCCTTGGTCGCTTGCAACATCTGGACATCATTTCCAATCAGTAATATGTCATCCACATATAAGATTAGAAAGTTTACTTTGCTCCCACTAAACTTCTTGTATAAACAAGAATCATGATCACTCTTGATGAAGCCAAACGATTTGACTACCTCATCAAAGCGAATGTTCCAACTCTGAGATGCTTGCTTCAACCCATAAATGGATTTCCGAAGTTTGCATACCTTGTCAGCATTAGCCGGATCAACAAAACCCTCGGCCTGTATCATATACACTCCTTAGTTAAATTTCCATTAAGGAAAGCTGTCTTGACATCCATTTGCCATATCTCATAGTCGAAATAGGCTGCTATAGCTAACATGATCCAAACTGACTTAAGCATCGCCACGGGAGAAAAAGTCTCATCGTAGTCAAATCATTGAACTTGTCGGAACCCCTTTGCGACAAGACGTGCTTTATAGATAGAAACGTTTCTATCCATATCAGTTTTCTTCTTAAAGACCCATTTGCACTCGACGGGTCTTGCACCGTATGGCAGATCAACCAAGTTCCAAACTTGATTTTCATCCATGGACTTTAACTCGGATCTCATGGCTCCAAGCCATGACTCAGAATCAGAACCCACCATCGCTTCTGAATAAGTTGTCGGCTCATCACTGTCCAACAGTAACACATCACGAACACTTCGCAATCTGGCCGATCTTCACAGTGTCGGTGTTGTTTCCGGCTCAGGTACCACAACCGGCTCAACCTCCAAGGATTTTGCCGACTCGCTACTGGCCGGTACCTCTCGAATTTCTTCGAGTTGCACCGTGCTCCCACTGACTCCCCGACTAAGAAACTCTTTCTCAAGGAAGACACCGTTCCGAGCGACAAACACTTTGCCCTCTTCTCGGTTGTAGAAGTAGTAACCCAAGGTTTCCCTCGGATATCCTACCAAAATACACTTATCAGACTTAGCTGTAAGCTTGTCTGACTGAAGTCGCTTGACAAAAGCTTCACAACCCCAAATCTTAAGAAAAGACAAACTCGGCTTCTTACCAGTCCACATCTCATGCGGTGTCTTCTCTACCGACTTTGATGGTACTCTATTTAGTGTGAACGCTGCAGTTTCTAGACAATAACCCCAAAATGATAAAGGCAGATCTGTCCGATTCATCATTGATCGTACAATGTCCAACAAGGTCCGATTTCTCCTTTTCGACACACCGTTTCTCTGCGGTGTTCCTGGAGGAGTGAGCTGGGGAACTATTCCACAACTCTTCAGATGGTCATCAAACTCATGGCTTATGTACTCGCCTCCTCGGTCTAACCGAAAAAACTTTATTTTCTTGCCGAGTTGATTTTGTACCTCATTCTGGAATTCCTTGAACTTTTCAAAGGCATCCGACTTATGTTTCATCAAGTAGATATATCCATACCTACTCAAATCATCAGTGAATGTAATGAAGTACTCATAACCACCTCTGGTTGTCGTGCTCATGAGGCCACATACATCACTATGTACTAGTCCTAATAAGTCGGACGCCCTTTCACAACTCTTTGCAAAAGGTGTCTTGGTCATCTTGCCGAGTAGGCAGGATTCACATGTCTCGAACGACTCCAAGTCGAACGAAGTTAGGAGTCCATCATCATGGAGCTTCTTCATGCGTTTCCAGCTTATATGACCAAGCCGACAATGCCAAAAGTAAGTCATATTCAGATCATTTCGTTTTAACCTTTTCACATTTATGTTATAGACAGATTCACTATCAAGATTCAAAATAAATAACCCATCCTGGACGGGTGCAAAGCCGTGAAACATATCATTCAAATATAAAGAACAACCATTATTCTTAATATTCGACTCATAGCCTTGTCTCATCAAACATGAGGCAGAAATAATGTTTTGACTAAGCACTGGAACATAATAACAATTATTCAGCTCCATTAAGAATCCGGAAGGTAAATGAAGTTGCATTTTGCCGACTTCCAACGCAACGACTCTCGCTTTGTTGCCGACTCGAATGTCAACCTCGCCTCTCGCCATGCTCCTAGTTCTTACCAGTCCCTCCAACGAGATGCAGATGTGAATAACTGATCCGATATCATATACCCAAGAACAACCAGGTGCGTCAGCAAGATAAATGTCTATAACATTGCAAACAAGCGTACCTGAGACGGAAGTCACACCTCCACTCTTGGCTTTATCAGCCAGATACTTGCTGCAATTCCTCTTCCAGTGGCCATCCGCCTTGCAGTAGAAGCAAGTGGATCCGGCTGCAGGAGATGGCTTAGTCCCTGAGGAAGCGCTTTGAACCGGGTCCTCAGCCTTACCTCCCAACTTAGCCTTCTTCTTCTTAGTCCAAGAACTCTTCTTGAACTTAGCCTTATTTTGTACCATCAACACTTGACTGGCACCTTTCTTGAGATCCGCCTCAGCCTGCTTGAGCATCCCATGTAATTCAGTGAGCTTCTTATCCATACCATGCATGTGGTAGTTCGATATGAACTGACCATACGCACTAGGAAGAGAGTTTAGAATTATGTCCATAGCGAACTCTTCGCTAATGGGGTAGCCTAGCCTTTCCAGAGACTGCACGTAACCAACCATCTTGATCACATGCGGACTCAGTGGATCACCATCCTTAAGCTTGCAGCTCAACAAGGCCTGAGAGACTTGATACCTCTCAGTCTTTGCCTGAGCCTGGAACATACTTTTGAGGCTTTCGATCATATCGTAGGCCTCAACATTCTCGAACTACTGCTGCAAGTCCGGTTCCATGTGAGCAAGCATAAGACAAATAATCTCCGTGGATTCATCACAAATCCGATGGTAGGCATTGGTGGCTACGACAGTCGCATTCTCATTCGGCTCATCTGGAAGTGGGTTGTCTAGGACATGGTCCCTCTTTTCTTGTTTGAGAACAATTCTCAGATTACGATACCAGTTGGTGAAGTTAGTTCTATTTAGCTTATCTTTCTCTAAGATAGTTCTCAAAGAAAAACTGGAAATCTGAGGAAGACTACTAGGTGCCATTGATCTACAATAGAAAAATATGCAAAACGCTTAAGACATGTATCCATAAAAGAGCAAGCATATTAAACACTTTAATACTTATGCTCCCACTAGAACCAACACCCCTCCGATGGTTACTTAGTGATTCAGGACCCTAAATAAGCAAGTCGACTAGTGAGCTTTAGCATCACCGCTAGCCGTCAAGTGATCTAGGTAGACAACTCCTTTGTCAATCGTATCTCATACGACTCCTGTTGGATGGGTGGCATCACATGCCCCGGCTCCCATCCGACTTTTCCCCGAGTCCCACAACCGTTGTGATAGACCCGTCTAGATTACCAAGTGCTTCCGCTGTAAGAGTCCGACTTGAACCCACCTAGTCGGAAAGAATTGATAGCACCTCAATTTTATGAGCCCACTACCAAAAATGTCCGACTTGTGATGGTGCAGCACTGGCGGGGGAACCGACTAGACCTTCTTTGAGGGATTACTTTCTACCAACTATCTAATAGAGGTAAAACAGAGACATAACAATAACACAAAATAAAGCAATTATAATGTGAAATGGTATGGCTCTCTTCATGGCGATCTCCATCTCCACGAAGCTTGTAATTCGACTCGTGTCAACTCTTGTCACATGCCGCCTTACACCATGTAGCCGACTTGTACATCGACTTGCATGCCATCCGGGTTCTTCAAACAGCTACACTAGCTAGTAATGTAAATTACATAGAGAATCCGACACGCAGGTCATTATACAATAAGATGACAGCACCTAGGCTCCAGCCGACTGACAAAAACCGTGATACGCAGATCACGTATGGATTACACACATCACATGCACATAAGCCATACCATTCACAACATCATCCTGCAAAAACAAGTTATGCGTAGACACGATATCTACCGGGATTGTGAAACTCGCAACAACATCTAAGGCGCTACAACAGGGCGAAGCCGGTGGTCCCCGATGGCGGAAGCCAACCGGTAGGGGTATGTCGTTCCACGACCTTAGCAGTTAGATCACGGAAACCATATCATCCATTCTCCCGAGTACAGTTGATCCATTCAACTTTGTACAAAACCGATCTATCTCATAGATCAACCACCAAAACTGTAATTAGATCCAATCTAACGCCAACCGCATATCACATATGCATGAACTCGAGCCTAAAACCAGAAGCTAACGCTCTGATACCACTGTTTGGTCACGCAGAGAAAAACAAAACTTTTTCCTACGCGGTGATCCCAAGATCTAGCTGAGGTAGTAGGCCACGAGAATTACCACTAGACGCGCGGTTGCGGAATCGATGAAGCACGTCGCTTGATGTAGTGCAGTCCTCACGATCCGTTCCAATCCACAATCGTCGAAGTGCTGAACGTACAACACCTCCGCCAGTATCCACACGTACGAGGATAAGCGCCGATGATGGACTACTAGGTCTGGTACGGTGGCGACAGGACAGGATTGGACTGGAGCTAGGGTTTCCAACACATGGAGTGACCTAACCGTGTGCTCTAAGCACCTGCTCCCCAGCTTATATAGGGAGTGAAAGTGGGATCCACTCACTTGTGGCCCATTCACTAAAAGGCCTATATTAGTCACTGCGAGTCCAACTCACTGACTCTGTCCGTTTCCTTTTTGGGTCCAACCAAAAATATGCTCCCGCTCATAAGTATGTGACCTGACAGGCTCATGGTGACCCGGACACGATCCGAGTCTCACTCGTGACCGATCAGTTGGTAGCGGCTCCTAGCAGAACGTGCCAACTCCCAAGTACCAAAGAGTCATGACGACATACCTTCCAATGCGAGTTTCGTCTGAGTCCCTTTTGCCTCATGATATACCTTGTTGGACTATAGGCGAATGATCGTCATCCCTTGAATAGTCCGACTCTCTTTCTCGATCTGAGATAAGTGATTCATCTGACTAACTCTTAGTCGGTTGCCTCGGTTAACACTTAACCGAGTCACGCATGGCCATGCTTTCCGAATCATATCTTCCGAGAGGGCCCAGAGAATATCTCTCCAGACGGAGGGGAAAAATCCCATCTCGGTTATTCACATCACGCAGCTTGATTCTCAGTCGACCCAAACTCTGCCTTTATAACTTCCTAGTGACCGAACAACGTTTGACCGAACCTAAGTCGGTGATCCTCAACTCAGATTGTGCAATAACCTCAGGTCTAAGGATTACATTGATTGAGACATGCAAATGACGACTTGTTCGTTGCATCTCAATATGGGTCAGTCCGACTCGCTAAATCCTTTAGCCGAATCCGTGTAAGGCGGAATAGCATCTCCATGCCCATGACAAGTGGAACCTAGTCATCTGCCGACTTTCACATTGGTCTAAGTTGTGTGTCCAGCACAACCTCAATGACCAAGGACAATTAGTATGAACAACATGAATATATAGTTCCACAATCAAATCACATATTCAATGATAGATATCAGCAGTTCATACATGGACCATAAGATTATGAATACATTGGGAATAACATCATACATGATTGCCTCTAGGGCATATTCCCAACATGTGCCAGGTGGACGAGTGATAAGTGTAACAATTATAGTCTTATAAGTATATTTGTAGGTGAGCAACCCATAATTAGTCGGAAATCCTCTTGGTAGATTTCACCACAACTTCAATAATTCTACTAGTCTGTTACCAAAACCATGGACAGTCACTAGATGATTAAGATCCTTCAGGTTGCTTAGCAATTAAGCTCCTTGGATCGGACTAATGCAATAAGCACAGTGGTTACTCGTGATCCTCGAGTCAAACTAGTTTCCATTGATATCCCTGTGTCACTCGGGGGGTCGTCGATTTGCTAGAGAAGAAGATCCTATCTATATAGAACAAAGCATCATGTTGTCTGGGCCCATAATTGGACACAAGCATTAGGCATCCCACACATAGTCAAGCACACATAATATAGTAATTAAAATCAATCACAAACTAATGGAAAATATATGGAGGCACATCACATCTCACAAATCCCTTACATCTCCCACGCACAAGGAACTTACTCACACATGAGAGAAGAAAGCATCATTGATATAATTAAATAAAGGGAGTTCTTCTCGATATTATAATGGAGATCCACAATAAGAATAGAAAAGTAATCCAACACAATTCAAGATAGGATGAAACAATCTCAAACCCTAATCTTGCAAAGTGAAGATATCTCTCTCTCTCAAGTACAAGTAATGGCTATGAGGGTGTGATGGCTAGGAGGTCGAAGATCGTGGAGCGAGATGAAGAATGTCTTCCCCTTCTTCTCCGGATCTCTTCTTTCCCCTTTCTGGATGGGATGGCGGTTGCTATGTTATGATTTCGCGTCTGGCCTCTTCACGAAAGTTGTCCCTTTTGACAAGATGGAGGCGGCGGGAGCTATATGGCGGGAACTATACGGACAGAATAATATTCCTGCTGTATAGCTGCCCGTTAAAGCTTTTGTATGCCTCCTTTGATTGATTCTGAAAAGAGACTTGCTTGTTTTGACCTGAATATTGTGTTCCTGATGTAGCCCGACCTTCGGTCGTTGCCACATCATGGTCTCCAACTTATGCCAAGTCGTCATGGACTCCAAAGGTGAATCTGTTCCTCTATGCGAGCCCACTTCCCACCCCATTGAATGGTATACTACTTCATACTCTGTCCCATATTGATGATAGGTTCACACCAACGAGTACGGAGGCATGGGAGGAAGCCCGAAGCACCAAGCCCGACAAGATGGAGGCTTGGAAGAGAAGACGGAAGAAGCAGCGGCTGAAGCCCTAGAGAGTCCTCCTGATGCCAGCCGGAATGTCCGGCGCAGTCGGAGTGTCCGGGCTACCCGGCTCCATCCCGGTGCGGACAGTCAGTAGGCCACATCGGACTCTACCCGGACACTACCCGGAGTGTCCGACCACCCCGGACTGTCTGGTCCACCCGACCCGGACTGTCCGGCCTAAGTGATGGGCCTGCGAGCCAACATCTGGGCCCTTGGCCCATGTATCCCTCTATTCCGCACCAAAACCTAGTTTTGTGCCCAAACTACCCCTGAACTTGTGGCTAGCCTATAAATAGAGCCCCCACCCCCTCATGTATCCCTTAGGCATAGATGATAGACTAAAGACAACCCTCTATGTTGAATCTCTAGTTTTGCATCATCCCCTTCTACCAAATGGGATCGACTATCGTCACCACCTCGTTGGAGTTTGCATCGCGCTTCCCTCGTTGTACAAGGCCTTGGCATTGGTGTCCCTTTGCCAAGACGTCAAGACCCTCTCCAAGGTGTTCTTCCCACTCCGTGTGGGATCGAGGGAGCATGTTGAACGATATTTCCTTGCGAGGATTCTATCGGACCGGTGGCCACCGGTGAGAGCAATCGGCCTTGTATCGTGTGTGTTTTGTGTGTGTTCATCATGTTCTTCACGAGGTGTGCGTCCGCTTCCGCTACCTTCTCCCTTTCCCCTCGCTTTCCCATCGATTTAACCGCGAGATCCCTGAAGATTGGGCCACCCACGGGGTTACCCCATAACTTTTGGTTGCCACGGATTCCTCATCGATTTGGTCTTTTCCCCATAAATTCGACATTTCCACCAAAAATAGCCCCAATTCGTGTTTTGGATCGATCTATGATTTGAGTGCATTTTGGTAGGTTTCGATCCATGGATTACTTGCTAAACTTGTTGATCCACCTTCCCCTACGTTTCCATAGCCTAATTCCTTGATTTCCCTAATCAATTTGAGATTTTGGTTCGAGTTTTTCCGCCAAAACTCGTCTCGTTCATGTTCTGAAAGTTCTGGATCGACCGGACCGGACTGTCCGGCCTAAACGGACCAGACTGTCTGGCCTAAACGGACCGGACTATCCGCCCCACCGGAGTTTCCGGCCTAAACGGGCCGGGATATCCGGCTTGCGTGCCCCGGAATGTCCGCCCCCTTGCAGACAGTAAATCTGTTTCATGGTTTTGAGCATAACTTTTGCATACGAACTCGGATTTTGGTGTTCTTTAGCTCGTTTTGAAGAGGAGAAAGAGCTCTACATCATCATCTACGTGGTTCATGCTATCTACTCCATCCAAATTCCGTGAGCAAGGCGGAATCCACCAATAAAGGGTGAAGATCAGCGACGAAAGGTATAAAAATTCCGCGACTTCTCCCCACTTGATCCCTTTGTGAGCTACACTATCTTTGTGTTCAACAAACACCTATTGAGACTAGTCTCTAGTCTCCCTATGATTGCTTGGGCTATGCACATTTGATACCTTGTAGAATTCTGAGCAAAAGTTGTGAGCGCGCTATCTCATATAGTTATCTTGTATAGTTGTTGGCACAAGGAAGAGACAAGTGAAAAAGAAAAGAAAAAGAAAAAAATAGAAAAAGAAAAAGAAGAAAAAAGAGAAATAAAGAAACAAGTGCCTCATAGAATAAGAAGCACAAGCTCGATGAACATCATATAGGTGGTACTTATTGTGCATATCTTGTAGCCCACCAATATAATTGCAATCGAACTAGCGTCTCTCCTTGCACTTCTGTGACACGAGCTTATAATCTTCGCTAGGTAATCATTTGGTTCTTAGCTCACTTTTTCTGTCGCACAAGTCCCATTTATCCCACCATGTGTGTTTACTTGTATATAATTCCTATCTTGTGGATTTACTTGTTTTGGTTTGTGATCATTGTGGTTCTTTACTTGCCATTACAATATCTTGATTTCGGATTGTTCTTGGACACGCCACCTTCCATACCTATCCACCATAAGCATTGTGTGTGTGTATTTTTTAGTGGTTAGTTGGTTTTGGTGTTCCACGTGAACTTCACTTTGCTTGGTTTTGATTGCTCTCAAGTGTTGCCACTTGAAAGATACTATCTTCCAAGGTAAAGTAAGGTTTGATGTTGCATCCCTAACCCCCTACCACTTCCATATACACCACTTGGTCTTGTGAATCATGTCTAGGGACTCCGGAACCAAGGATGATATATATGAAGAATCCATGATGATCCACCACGACTACGACTCCACAAGTATAGAGGACATGATGGAGCACTACACCGATAATGGCTCCGCATGCTTTGAGGACCCGGAACATTGCACCTATGATGACTCCACATGCATGGAAGACATGGAGCACGTCATCAACTATGGCTCCTCAAGCATGGAGGACTTGGAGCTCTACATCGACAATAGATCCTCATGCATGGAGTACATGGAGCACTACACCGACAGTGGCTCAACATGCTTGGGTGATATGGAGTACTACATCAATAACGACTCCCCAAGCATGGAAGACTTCGAGCGCTTCAACAATGATGCCTCACCAAGCATGGAGGCCATGGCGAGCTTCACCCACTTCGAGGGCTCTTCCATGAGCCATGAAGAATACCTCCACCGCTTGGAGATGGAGGACTACTACGCCAAGCTAGCGGAGGCGCATCATCAAGAAACGATGACCGTCAAGGCCAAGCGTGCCACACCAAAGGGCACCACCTACTTCGATGATCCACCTCCAAGGCGTCAAGCGCCACCACCTACATGGCCTCATGCACCACCATCTCCAAGGCGACGAGCGCCATCACCTCCAAGCTATCAAGTGCCACCATCTCCAAGGCTCCAAGCACGACCATCTCCAAGGCATCAAGTGCATCTACCTCCAAGGCATCAAGTGCAATCTACTCCAAGAAGTGTGGCGCCCAAACATCATCTTCCAAAAGAGGCGCCACAAAGCAAGAATCTTCATCGACATACATCCTCTCATGATCATCGCCAACATCAAGAGGATACGAGACGTCGTTCAAGGCATCTTCTCCATGAACATGGAGAATACATGTTGAGCATCATCCATAATGCTCAACCAAGCTCAAGAAGGCACCACCATCAAAAGAAGAGTGCCAAGAAAAAGGAGAATCGTCGCGATCGTCATGTGGATGACCAAGTGCGCCATCTACATCAACCTTTGGCAAGGCACGCCAATGACATCCATCAACACCATCATAAGGCGCCTTCAACTACTCGTGCCACCACCAAAAGGGCACCAAGAGCAAGCTCTCCTCCATGCCATCAAGCTTCAACGCCCAAACTTGACGTCCTAGATGACGCATGCAACTTAATGGATGAGGAAGATGAAGACCTCTACTTTGCCAAGTTGGACGAGTACGCCAAGAGGATGTCTATACAAGCCAAGGAGGCCATGTAAAAGGATGATCAAGCTCCAAGACAAGGGCCTACACCACAAGATGGCGACGACAAGGTCAAGAATGGTGAGCATGAGACTTTCCCTTCACCAAAGGAAGCGCAAGGAGGTGAGCACACCGAGCATATCCCCATATGCTTGAGTGATGATGTGGTACCAATCCCATGTGAGTATGAGAGCCACTTAGCCCACTTGAGTGAAAACAAGAGTAAGATGAGTGACTCCACCATATGTGAGATTGAGTGCTTCCACTTGGAGGGCATGAGTGATACACCTAGTGAGTTGAGAGTGGTAATTGATAGGTCATGTGAAACTACTTTGATTTCTAACGACTTACCCTCTACCTCTAGTGTGTTTTCTCGTGATGTGCTAGGTTCCATGGATCAAGAAGCGACAAGCTTGGATGAATATGATGCCATCCCCATACATGATGAAGAAGTCGCCCACATGGAGGCCAATGCTAACACAACACCCACTTCATATGAGAGGTATGAACAAGCTAACAATACGGGTGTTGATGATGTCATGATCCCACTAGTGCACATGATGATTTGTGATGACTTGCATGATATGGATGATACTTGTGACATGACATATGTTCCATTTATATTCCCATGTGTTGATTTTGCTATGCATCATGATGACCATGTGGAATCCTTCTATTGTCATGATATTTCCATAGACATGATATGCTCTAAATGTTACGTTGATGATATCATTGCTTGCACTTTGTTGAACAATTGCTCTTTCCAATGTTTTGCTTGCAATGATGTTACCAATGGTACCCCTCGAACCATGCTTTGTCATGAATGTTTTACAATCTCTCCCGTTGTTTGCAATAAGTTGAATAATTGCTCTTTCACTTGTTTTGCTTGCAACAATAATTCGCATATGGTTTCTATTGAGATGGCCCCATAGCTTTCTCAAATTTTGGAGATTTTGGTAAATGCCATGATAAGCATGTCCACCACTTGCATACTCACCATGCACATAAATTACACTTGATTGACAATCATGGTGATGTGCACAAGAAGAGATACATCATGATGGATCATGTGTTTCTATACCATGCACACACGTTCTTCCTTTTATCTATGATGTGTGTAGGTACCAACACAAGAATGTCAACCTCGGTTGAGCACGAGTTGACAAAAAGAGCTGTAGAGAGCATCCCCCAAGTGAGTTCAAGATCTAACCCAACTCTGATACCTTTTTCATGCTTGGCATCTTTCATGTTGTCAAATTGCTCGTTCCTATTGTTTGCTTGCAAGCATGTTAATGGTATTCTTTCACCTTGTAACAATCATGTTTCATTGCTATTGGATATGGATGCTTTGTGTGTTGCCACAAAAATGTTGAACAATTTCTCTTTCCGATGTTTTGTGTGCAACCATAATGCCATTATGAGCATGTATTGTCATGAGAGCTTCCAAGTCTCTCGTATTGTTGTTGCAACAAACATAAGGACCACTTTCTCTTTCATATGGTTTGTTTGCAAACATGTTGGTTTTGCTTCCGCTTGCGATACTCATACCCCCATGATTTTGGATTTTGATGATATGTGTATGGCATCCAACATATTGAACAATTGTTCTTTCCAATGGTTGGTTTGCACACAATTCTTCCGCATGTGTTTTTGCCGAATTCTCCTATCCTTGCATCAAAGATGTTGACCAATATTTTAGTCCATTGCTTTGAGTGCCACACTAAGACGTTATATGGAGTTTTCGAGTTCCCACATTTGGATGATGTGCAAACGATTTCCATGCACTTTGACCTTGCATATGCATTCCATTTGCTATACTTGAGTTGTGCTAATCGTGTTGTGAACAGGAATTGACATGCCACCAATGACATGGTCCTGTATCACACACAAACATATGTTGCTTGGTCTTTGTTTTGTGAAGGTACAATTTCTTACGCGTCAACCTCTATGGACCATAAGTTTACAAGACGAATCGAAGAGATTTACCTATGGATACCCTTCAACAAGCTATCTCTACACCATAAAGTGACTTCCTTCTACTTGAGGACTCATGCTATAATTTTCCTGAATTGGCTATGCTTTGAGTGTTGTTTCGCTTTTATTGTGAGCCTTGTAGGCTTCATGGAAGGTGAAGGAACATTGAGGTGTTGTCAATTCAATCTTCCCGAGGACAAATATATGGTGAACCCCAGGATCAAGAAGGTCTCTCGACATCTTCTACTTTGTGATGAGCGTGTAGAGTCGAGGACGACTCTTTTTGAAGGGAGGGGACATGATGTAGCCTGACCTTCGGTCGTTGCGACATCATTGTCTCCAACTTATGCCAAGTATTCATGGACTCCAAAGGTGAATCCATTCCTCTATACGAGCCCACTTCCTACCCCATTGAATGGTATACTACTTCATACTCCATCCCATATTGATGATAGGTTCACACCAACGAGTACGGAGGCATGGGAGGAAGCCCGAAGCACCAAGCCTGAAAAGATGGAGGCTTGGAAGAGAAGACGGAAGAAGCAGTGGCTGAAGCCTCGGAGAGTCCGCCTGATACCAGCCAGAATGTCCGGCACAACCGGAGTGTCCGGCCAGATCCAGTCGGAGTGTCCGGCCTACTGATACATTGCAAATGTATCTATAATTTTTGTTGTTTCATGCTTAGTTTTATCCACTTTCTTGTGTTTTGTTCCAACTTTGGAGTACTTTTCATATGATTTCTTGGACTAACCTATTAACAAGAGCCACAGTGCCAGCTGCCTATTTTCGGCTGTTTTTGGTTCCAGGAAAGTCAAAAAATGAATATTCTCGGAATTGGACGGGACAAAAGCCAAAGTGCCTATTTTTCCGGAAGTCACCAGATGCCAGAATACGAGACGGAGAGGGTCCATAGGCCGGCCACACCACCTGGCCGTGTGGCCAGGCGTGGCCCACGCCAGGGGGTGGTGTGGTGGCCCCTGGCACCCCCTCGGCCTCCCCTTCCGCCTATAAGATGCCCTCGGGATGAAAACCCTAAGGGCCCGATCAAAAATCCACGAAAGAGTCTGTAGCCGCCATCATCTCCATCCCTAGATCGGGAAGGATCTGAAGCTCTTCCCAGCACCCTGCTGGAGAGGGGAATTTACCCTGGATGCCTTCTTCATCACCATGCAAGCCTCCAGTGTGATGCGTGAGTATTTCATCCTTGGACTACGGATCCATGTAGTAGCTAGATGGCTGGTTCTCCTCCTTTGTGCTTTATTGTCTAGATCTTGTGAGCTCCGTTCATGATCAAGATCATCTATTTGTAATTCTACATGTTGTGTTTGCGGGGATCAGATGGATATTGAGATGCTATTTCAGATTGATTATTGATTCTATCATGTCTTTGTTATTTGTGATCTTGCATGCTTTCCGTTGTTAGTAGCTATCTTGGCCAAGTAGATGCTAGCAACTCCAAGAGTTAGTATTTATGCTTGATAGTGGGTTCATGTCTCTGGTAATCTGGGGAAGTGACAGAAATCTCTAAGGTACTAGATGTGTTGTTGCTACTACGAAGAAAACAACAATACTTTGTTCATAGAACAATCATATTGTTTACTTTACACGCAGTTCGTAAAGCAATAATCTGTTGGTTGCAACTTAATACTGGAAGGGGTTCGGATGATAACCTGAAGGTGGATTATTAGTCATAGATGCAGTTGGATGGCGGTCTATGTATAATGTTGTATTGTCCAATCAAGTCTCAAAGGAGTCAAGATGATTAGTATATGCATGTATTCCTTTCTCGATGTTTGTCAATTGCCCCGCTGTAATTTGTTCACCCAACATGTTATCTATCTTAAGGAGAGCCACCTCTAGTGAACTATGGATCCCAGTCCTTGTGTTTTCTTTACATATAATCTACAATCTTTTACTGCTTTGTGTTTACTTTCTACAAACTATTACTTCTTTCCATTTGATACGTTTAATCCTTTGTTTTCAGCAAAACACGGTGAGATTGAAAACCTCATCGCAAGTTGGGGACAAAGTTCTGTGGTTGTGTTGTGTAGGTCTCCACGTTGCTACTAGAACCGGTAGTGCGCCCTGCGAAGGCTCAGCTAGTAACACCTTTGGCGTGTTTCCTTGCTCCTACTGGTTCGATTAAACCTTGGTTTCATAACTGAGGGAAACTTGCTGTTGTGCTCATCATACCTTCCTCTTGGGGTTCCCAACGAGCTCTACATCAACACCGCTCCAGCATTTTTTGGCGCCATATACAGAGCCATCAAGCATTTTTCTAGCGCCGTTGTCGGGGAGTCAAGGACATCTTCACAAGGGGAGTCCCTCATAACCAATCTCTTTACTTTGTTATTTTTGTTTTGCTTAGTGCCTTTTTTCTTTGTTTGCTTGTTTCTTTATCAACAACACAAAAAAATTAGTTTTACCAGTTTGCTTTCTTATTTGAAAACACAAAAAATGACTACTCTTGAAAACACTAAGTTGTGTGACTTCACTAGCACCAACAACAATGATTTTATGAGCACACCTATTGCTCCACTTGTGCCTAAAGATACGTTCTTTGAGATAAAACCTGCTTTGCTCAATCTTGTTACGAGAGAACAATTTTCTGGTATTGGTAATGAAGATGTTGCTTCCCATCTAAATAACTTTGTTGAACTTTGTGAGATGAAAAAGCATAGGGATGTAGATGATGATATTATTAAGCTGAAATTGTTTCCTTCTCTTTGAGAGGAAAAACTAAAGAATGGTTGAATTCCTTAACTAGGAATAGTATTGATTCTTGGACTAAGTGCAAAGATGCTTTCATTGGAAAGTACTATCCACCTGCTAAGATTATATCTATGAGAAGTGAAATAATGAAGTTTAAACAACTTGATAATGAGCATGTTGCTCAAGCTTGGGAAAGAATGAAATCTTTGGTAAAGAATTGTCCCATTCATGGACTTACTGCTTGGATGATCATCCAAACTTTTTATGCAGGATTGAACTATTTTTCAAGGAACCTATTGGATTCTGCTGCTGGAGATACCTTTATGACCTTTACGTTGGGTGCTGCAACAAAACTTCTGGACAATATGATGGTTAATTATTCTAAATGGCATACTGAGAGAGCTCCACAAGGTAGGAAGGTAAATTCTGTTGAGGAAACTTCCTCCTTGAGTGTTAAGATTGATATTATTATGACTATGCTTGTTAATGGGAAAGCCCATATTGATCCAAATAATGTTCCTTTAGCCTCTTTGGTTGCTCAAGAAGAGCAAGTTGATGTGAACTTCATAAGAAATAACAACTTTGGCAATAATGCTTATAGGAATAATTTTGGTGACAACAATTATAAGCCATATCCTCCCAACAATGGTAATGCTTATGGAAGTTCCTACAACAATAATAGGAGTGCACCCTCTGAACTTGAAGTTATGTTTAAGGACTTCATTAGTAAACAAACTGCTTTCAATAAAACTATTGAGGAAAAACTCTCTAATGCTGAAATAAATATAGCATCTTTGGTTGAAGCTCAATCTTCTTTGAATAAAATGGATGCTAAACCTGAAAATAATGATAATTCCTTTGCATCTACTAATGCTATACAAGTAAGAATTGATGAAAATGTTAGACTATTAGCTGAATTACATGCTAAGTGGGAAAGAGAAGATGAAATTGCTAGAAACATTAGTGTTTCTACTATCACCACCACTAGTGTTGAGGCTAGTAATAGTTCTACTAGTTTAGATGATAAATTTGATTTAGATCTTGATGGTTGCAATATCTCTGAAGTTATTAAGTTCCTACAAAAGCTTGCTAAAAGTCCTAATGCTAGTGCTATGAACATGGCCTTTACAAAACACATTACTGATGCTCTCATAAAGATTAAAGAAGAAAAGATGAAACATAAAGCTTCTATTCCTATAAAACAAGAAGATGGTTGGGAACCCATCATTAATATGAAAGTGAATGACTTTGATTTTAAAGCTTTATGTGATCTTGATAGTAGTGTTTCTATTATGCCTAGAAGGGTTTATGATATGCTTGATTTGCCTCCACTTGAAGATTGTTATTTGAATGTCCCACTTGATGATAATGCTAAAAAGAAACTCATGGGGAGTCTTAATGATGTTCTTATTATGGTTAACAATGCCTATGTCCCTGTTGATTTCTATGTTTTGGATGTTGAATACAATGCTTCTTGTCCTATTACTTTGGGAAGACCTTTTCTTAGAACTGTTGGTGCCATTATTGATATGAAAGAAGGCACCATTAAATATCAACTCCCACTCAAGAAAGGTATAGAACACCTCCCTAAGAAGAGAGAGAAGATTTCTTTTGCTTCTCCTACGAAAACAAAATTTTGTCTTAATGCTTCTTCATTTGAGAACACTTGATTCTTTATTGCTTCAAATGCCTAACTTAAAGGCGTTAAAGAAAAGTACTTATTGGGAGATAACCCAAAAGTTTTACATGAGTCTTGGAAGTTATTACCTCAGTAATAACCGCTCCTTATCCTTTTTATTTGGTTTTTGTGCCAAGAGTAACCTCTAACGAGAGAGAAGTAATGCTTGGGAAAGTTTCTGTCCCGAAACAGATTTTTGGGCTTCACTGTAAAAATTCATGTAAAATCTCTGTACATTGTTTTGATGCGTGAATTTTGTGCTTATGCCCAAGGTTGTTATCTTACTTTTGTTAGTTCAACACTTTTCGATTTGAGCAACAGAAGGTCTTCGAAAAAATTGGTTTTTACCTGTTGGTCTGTTTTGACAGATTTCTGCCATTATTTGCATTTGCTTCTTGCTGGTTCCTTTTTGAGTTTTCTTTGAGGAATTGAGCTTTTTGAGAGAAGTGATACAGTAGGTTGTGTTTTAGTGGAAGTTGTATTGGTGTTGAAACTGAACCAAAAGACTTATTATCTTGAGTGCACTAATGTTGCTAATAAAGATTGTGTGAAGTTTTGTATGAAAGAAAATTTTCAGGTGTATGGAGAGAATGATGTAATGAGATGAAGAATGGACTAAATTCAAGATTGGGGATACCACACGTGTCATCCCAAGGAATATCCCAAAGATTTAGATGATTCTTGGAATTTATTACTTCAGTAATAACCGCTCCTTATCCTTTTTATTTGCTTTTAGTGCCAAGAGTAACCTCTAATGAGAGAGAAGTAATGATTGGGAAAGTTATTGTCCCGAAACAGATTTCTGTGCTTCACCGTAAAAATTTGTGTAAAATCTCTAAACGTCCATTTGAGACGTGAATTTTTGTGCTTCTGCCCCAGGTTGTTATCTAACTTTCGTTAGTGCAACACGTTTTTATTTGAGAAACAGAAGGGTTTTGAAAAATTCGTCTTTACCTGCTGGTCTGTTTTGACAAATTTCTGCCATTTTCTGCATTTGCTTCTTGTTGGTTCCTTTTTGAGTTCTTTTGGGGAATTGAGCTTTTTGAGGGAAGTGCTACAGTAGCTTGTGTTCTAATGGAAGTTTATTGGTGTTAGAATTGAACCTTAAGACTTATTATCTTGAGTGCACTAATGTTCCTAATAAAGATTGTGTGAAGTTTTGTATGAAGGAAAAATTTCAGGTGTATGGAAGGAATGAGTAATGAGATGAAGAATGGACTAAAGCTCAAGCTTGGGGATGCCACGTGTGTCACCCCAAGAAATATCCAAGAAGTACAAGCGTAAAAGCTTGGGGATGCCCAAGGCATCCCCCTCTTCATCAATAAAAATCTTAGGTTTCTTCCAAACGCTTCATTTTTATTGTTTCATGCACAATTGTGTTTTTCTTGGAGCGTCTTATTTTTCATTTTCGTTTCCTTTTTCGTTTGCTCTGTTTGCTTAGTTTTCTGAATAAATTGGTTGGACCCCCTCTTTCATACTTTGGTTTGCAAATAGTTTGGTTTGGTTTGGAAAAGAGTAGAAAGTTCATGCTTATGTGGTAAAAAGAGCTTGTTTTTGACTGTGGCCTATGCTTTGTCATGCCATGCTTGATATTGCTTTGGCTTTATTCTTAGTATTATTTGCTGTAGCATGACTTGTTATAAACAATTGAGATTGATTAATGTGCCTTGGATGAATCATGCGTTGTTTTAGCATATTAAAGCATAGTATAGTTGTATTCTCCTTTGATGCTTTATTTGGGTTGACTTGGCACATGATCACACCATGTTATGACTATCTCAAGTCACCATAGCCTTTATGATCCTTTAGTTTTCAACTTGTAGTATCAAATAATTCTTTGATCAATGATGTTTTGTCGCTCTACATGATTATGGCCATTATTTCTCTCTTAGTTTGTCGCTCCCAGTCTTTTGCTAGCCTCCACAACCAAGTATGAGTTCCACTCATGCATCCAACTCCCTAAACCAAGTTATTCCAAATAGTCCACCATACCTACCTACTAGCTTATGCTATTCCAAGTATATTTAAGCTTTTGTTTACCTTCCAAATTAAACTTGTTATGAGAAAACTAGTGATTAAAGCTCTCACGAACTTGATGACACACTTTACCTTTTTTCATCTAATAAACTTGAACCATTGGGTCCTTCTTTGTTGCGTATATGCTTGTGCTTTATAAGTTGAAATTAGCAGAACCATGTTTCATGGGGAACGCTTTCAACATTGCACTTGTACTTTGTACCTCGTTGATATCATGTTCTTTTGCTTACGGATCCTGGCGGTGTGAAATAAAAGTGGAACTTGTAAGATCGTGGAGTTTGTATGTGTGTTAGAGAAACTCATGGGACGCTAGCCTAAGCCATGGCTAATCATGGTGGAAACTTGCAGCATCACCATAATGAGCACTCTATGAAGTTCAGTAGCATGAGGTTCGGTCTTTGTAAGTAAGGGACATGAGATTTCGGTTTATAACTTGTCAAGCATATCCTCTTAGTTGTGTCACATTAACCTTAATCACCTTAAAGATGCTTATGATAGGGGCAATGAGAGCTCAAAGCTATAAGTACCATAATTTTTGGAAGCTCTTTATGAGACTTGAATCCCTACTTCCTTGTACAAAGGCCTTTCTTCCACCATTATATTGAGTCTCCACTTTCTATCTTTATGCACCTACTTTGAGAGCATACTGGCCATTCTTAGTTCTATGTGCATTGTCCCAAGACTAGTTGATTGATCCATAACTTGATATTGCTTGTTTTAAACTATTGTATCTAGTCACTCTTATGAACTTTGAAGGTGTGATATGCATTTATATTTGTTACTCTGCTGAGGGACAAGCTGAATACTAGTATGCTATGTTTTCTTTATGTGAAACAAACAAACGTCTTGCAAAGCATTGTTAATCATGAATCTTTTGTTTGTGCCTTTTCATGTGGCATCATAGTTTCTTTGTCTTATTGCTAGAACTTTGTCTTTCATGTTATGATTGAAGTACTATGATCCCAGCTTTGAATGTTTTACAAATACTTTGATCAAGTCTTTGATGGTGCATGTCACCTCAAAAATTATTCTTTCTTTTTATCACTTACCTACTCGAGGACGAGCAGGAGTTAAGCTTGGGGATGTTGATACATTGCAAATGTATCTATAATTTTTGATATTCCATGCTTAGTTTTATCCACTTTCTTGTATTTTGTTCCAACTTTGGACTACTTTTCATATGATTTCTTGGACTAACCTATTAACAAGAGCCACAGTGCCAGCTGCCTGTTTTCTACTGTTTTTGGCTCCAGGAAAGTCAGAAAATGAATATTCTCGCAATTGGACGGGACAAAAGCCAAAGTGCCTATTTTTCCGAAAGTCACCTGATGCTAGAATACGAGACGGAGAGGGGCCAGAGGCCGGCCACACCACCTGGCCGCGCGGCCAGGCTTGGCCTGCACCACAGGGTGGTGTGGTGGCCCCTGACACCCCCTCGGCCTCCCCTTCCGCCTATAAGATGCCCTCGGGACGAAAACCCTAAGGGCCCGATCAAAAATCCACGAAAGAGTCTGTAGCCGCCATCATCTCCATCCCTAGATCGGGAAGGATCTGAAGCTCTTCCTAGCACCCTGTTGGAGAGGGGAATTTACCCTGGAGGCCTTCTTCATCACCATGCAAGCCTCCGGTGTGATGCGTGAGTATTTCATCCTTGGACTACGGATCCATGTAGTAGCTAGATGGCTGGTTCTCCTCCTTTGTGCATTCATGTCTAGATCTTGTGAGCTCCGTTCATGATCAAGATCATCTATTTGTAATTCTACATGTTGTGTTTGCGAGGATCCGATGGATATTGAGATGCTATTTCAGATTGATTATTGATTCTATCATGTATTTGTTATTTGTGATCTTGCATGCTTTCCGTTGTTAGTAGCTATCTTGGCCAAGTAGATGCTAGCAACTCCAAGAGTTAGTATTTATGCTCGATAGTGGGTTCATGCCCCTAGTAATCTGGGGAAGTGATAGAAATCTCTAAGGTACTAGATGTGCTGTTGCTACTAGGGATAAAACAACAATCCTTTGTTCATAGAACAATCGTATTGTTTACTTTACACGCAGTTCGTAAAGCAATAATCTGTTGGTTGCAACTTAATACTGTAAGGGGTTCGGATGATAACCTGAAGGTGGACTATTAGTCATAGATGCAGTTGGATGGCGGTCTATGTATAATGTTGTAATGCCCAATCAAGTCTCAAAGGAGTCAAGATGATTAGTATATGCATGTATTGCTTTCTCGATGTTTGTCAATTGCCCCGCTGTAATTTGTTCACCCAACATGTTATCTATCTTAAGGAGAGCCACCTCTAGTGAACTATGGATCCCAGTCCTTGTGTTTTCTTTACATATAATCTACAATCTTTTACTTCTTTGTGTTTACTTTCTACAAACTATTACTTCTTTCCATTTGATACATTTAATCCTTTGTTTTCAGCAAAACACGGTGAGATTGACAACCTCATCGCAAGTTGGGGACAAAGTTCTGTGGTTGTGTTGTGCAGGTCTCCACGTTGCTACTAGCACCGGTAGTGCGCCCTGCCAAGGCTCAGCTAGTAACAGCTTTGGGGTGTTTCCTTGCTCCTACTGGTTCGATTAAACCTTGGTTTCATAACTGAGGGAAACATGCTGCTGTGCTCATCATACCTTCCTCTAGGGGTTCCCAACGAGCTCTACATCAACACCGCTCCAGCATTTTTTTGGCGCCATATACAGAGCCATCACCTACCCGGCTCCATCATGGCGCGGACAGTTAGTAGGCCACATCGGACTCTACCCGGACACTACCCGGAGTGTCCGGCCACCCCGGACTGTCTGGTCCACCCGACCCAGACTGTCCGGCCTAAGTGATGGGCCTGCGAGCCAACATTTGGGCCTTTGGCCCATGTACCCCTCTATCCCGGACCAAACCCTAGTTTTATAACCAAACTACCACTGAACTTATGGCTGGCCTATAAGTAGAGCCCCCAACCCCTCATGTATCCCTTAGGCATAGATGATAGACTAAAGACAACCCCCTGTGTGGAATCTCTAGTTTTGCCTCATCCCCTTCTACCAAAGGGGATGGACTATCGTCACCACCTCATTGGAGTTTGCATCACGCCTCCCTCGTTGTACAAGGCCTTGGCATCAGTGTCCCTTTGCCAAGACGTCAAGACCCTCTCCAAGGTGTTCTTCCCTCTCCATGTGGGATCGAGGGAGCACATTGACCGATCTTTCCTTGCGAGGATTTTATCGGACCGGTGGCCACCGGTGAGAGCAGTCGGCCTTGTATCTTGTGTGTTTTGCGTGTGTTATTCGCGAGGTGTGCGTCCGCTTCCGCTACCTTCTCCCTTTCCCCTCGCTTTCCCATCGATTTGACCACGAGATCTGATGACCCACAAGTATAGGTGGTGTATCGCAGTATTTTCGATAAGTAAGAGTGTCGAACCCAACGAGGAGCAGAAGGTGCTGGCTAGTGGTATGGATCAGAAATTCTCTGCAAATACTTAGCAAATGGATTTTTGGGGGTTTTTGATAAAGCAAGTAAACAAAGTATGAGTAAACAAAAGACGGTAGGAATAAATGCAGCAAGTGGCCCAATCCTTTATGCAGCAAAGGACAAGCCGGTTGTATTACTTAAGATGACCAAACGTTCTCAAGGACACATGGGAAGACTGTCAAGTGCTTTCGCTTCATATAGTTGATTAATCTTCTCTAGCTTGCTAAGTGTTGTGTGGGTGAACCTGTGCTAATGTACCGCCCCATCCAAGACTAATACATACTTGTGATTATACCCCTTGCAAACATCCGTAAGTACAAGAAAGTAATTAAGGTAGAGACCTAACCACAACTTTAAATTCTAAGACCCTTACGTCCCTTGTGCAATTGTTTCCTAACGGGGGGTCAGGTTTCTGTCACCCCGGCAACCCCTACGATTAGTAGCCAAATACACAATGCATTCCCCTAGGCCCATATAGGTGAAGTGTCATGTAGTCGACGTTCACATGACACCACTAGAAGAAGTACACCACAACTTAAATATCAAACTATTGAATCTTTCTCAACACAACTCCACTACTAACAACATGACTTCTCCCATGTCCTCAAGAACAAAACGAACTACTCACAACACATCATATGGATCATGATCAGAGATGGAATAATGATGTATAACAATCTGAACATAAACAATAATTCAACGGTTCACTCAATAGCATCAACTACAAAGAGTAATCAACACCGGGAAAGTTTGCCCTATGAACTATGAAAGATTCAACGCAATTGTTACAGCAATATGGAGATGGTGATGAGGGTGCTGATGTTGATGATGGTGGTGGTGATGATGATGATGATCCCGATGAAGTCCAGCTTGATGGTGGTGTTGATGGCGACGATCTCCCCTCTTCGGGAAGGAATTCCCCCGGCATAAATCTGTCTGCCAGAGAGATCTTTCTCTCTCGGTGTTTTCCACCCCGTAGAGGCGGCGGAATCTTTCTGTGGTTTCCCCTCGAGTCTTAGGGTTTCGGGAGGTTGATATATGCCAGAGGGGAGAGGCTGGAGTGGGCCAGGGTGGCTACACCACCTCCTGGCGTGACCTAGGCCTGCCCGCGCCATGGGGTGGTGTGGGCCCCCTCTGGCCCATCTCCACTCCATCTTCTGGCATCCTTAGTCTTCTGGAAAAATAGGATTTTCCGTATATTTTCCCGGATTTTCTGATCTTCGCGAATTTTGCCTCCAAACAGCACCTTTTCCATCAGAATCCTGACTGCAGCGGTCCATGCTCCAAAATTCATCAACCATGCAAAAATAGATGAAATAACATAAGTATCACCTCTCAATATGAAATGTATCAATGAATAATAGTGAATTAAGACATAGAATAGTGATGCAAAATGGAGTTATCAACTCCCCCCAAGCTTAGACTTCGCTTGTCCCCAAGCGAAACTGAGCTCAATAAACATGACCTCAGGTTTATGGAGTGAAGAGTCGATAAAAGAATACGGACAAGAAGCATCACATTCATCAAATACATAGATTATACTAGAAGACAACTCACTATTATATAACTCAACTTGTAATAAGTAAAGGAAACACAATAAAGATACATAAAGTGAATCATAATTGGTAATGGAAAACTTAGCTCTTGCTCGAAGAATAGTTGATAATTTGCTAGAGTTCACAAATAGCTGGTTTTTCCATGATAGCTTTCAAAGTAGTAAACATCAGGATAAGAGCAATGTGCAAAGCAAGGAACATAAGAAACATGATTGAATAAATCATCATATGAATGAATGAAACACATCAACTCAAAATACTTGCTGAGATAGAAGGGAGTAGGTTTACTGACTCAACTACAAAGTAAAAGAAAGGCCCTTCAAAGAGGGAAGCAGGGATTGCAAGTCTCATAAAGAGCTCCCAAAAATTATGATACTTACTAGCTTTCAGCTCTCATTGCCCCTATCATAGGCATCTTTAGGTGATTAAGGTTAAAGTGATCAAAAATGAGGATATGCATTGACAAGTTGTAAGTTGAGAATCTCATGTCCCTTGAATACGAGGGCCGCTCCTCATGCTACTCAAGTTTAGTCACCGGTAAGTTCTTGTCATCGTAAGCATATGTGTATCATAGAGAACCGCCAACGGGGTACCCCTTGCCCGATGATACGGAAGAATACCCGTATCAAAATGACAAGGCAAGTAGACAACAAGCATCTCAGCAATCTTCTTATTTACCATGGGAATATGGTGCTTTTTTCTCTCTTTCCTCTTTTCATAATATCTTTTTTTTCTTTTCTCTTTTTCTCAATCTCTATCTCTTTTATAAGAAGAATGCTTCATAGATACTTGTTATGGTTACGCTGCAGGTTTCCACCATGTTAGCATGGATTAGACTAGCGGCCCAGGCGTTTCTCTAACACACATGCATAACTCCATGGACTTACAAGCTCCCCTTTCATTTCACGCCGACGACATCCATAGACAAAAGAACATGATATCAACTTGGTACTAAGTACCAGTGCAATGTTGAAAGCGTTCCCCATGACAGCATGTGTAGCATCCCAATTGTCTAACAATTGTAATGCTACTTGGTCTAGTAATATAATGGCTACTTCATATATATAATTGTTGCATCATAATTATATCATGCTCATGTCATCATGCCACCTTGCATTTGAGCATCATATAAAACCCTTTTTGTTTTGGATCTTATCTCATATGCATTGTTAATTGTATTGCCTCTTGATATTGTAGTTGGTTCTTGATATATTGTTTAATGCCCAAGTTGAGTTGGGGGCATATCTTTTATTGCACTCCACCACCTTTCTTTCACCACCTTATAATTCCACCTTCCAACTAAATGTGAGCTTTGCACTTTATTGGGTTTTACCTCTAGCTCATGTGGGTTGGGATGGATCCAATTCTATCTCCACATGCTCTCATATATGCACCATATTGTTTCCACGTTATTGGTTTATGAGAGCCACATGGCCACCTTTGCATGCCTTGTGAGTGGAACCTTTTCCTAGCTTCCATATGGGTTGTTTTGGGGTTATGATCATGTTGGGATATTTTTGGGCTTACTAAATACCTAGTGGCACATACACACTAGCAAGTTCCATTTCTATTGAAATATGGTCATCTCCATCTACTCCACATGGGGCATCCTTTTAATTCTTTTGCTTAGGCCTTACTCCACATTTTGGAATGCATAAGAATAATGCCATGTAAATAATCTTGTTTTCACAAAAATAAGCATGGTATTAATTATTTATGCATGGCCCATGCAAGAACCACCCCATTCTAGTTTCTGGTTTTTATTTGAATTTTTGGGTGAACCATCTCATCTCTCCCTCTCTCCCTCCTTTTGACTTGATCTAGTTGATCTTGCTCAAACCACATCACCACCTTTTACCTCTTCCTCTTTTTGGTCTAGCTCTTGTTTGATCTTGTTTTGCTCTTGCTTGATCTTGCCAAAAGAAAACCCATCACCCAATCCTCTACACCACATCTCACCTCTCTCTAAACCTCTCTCCTAATCTATACCTAATCTAAACCCATACCCCTATCTCTAAACCCTAAGTCCCCTCCCTCATCTCTCCTCTCTCTAGCCGAGCCACCCCACCATGACCTACCCTAGCTACCCACCTGCCCTCTCTCGGCCTCTCTCCTCTCTCTGCCCTGCAGGCCCCACCTGACCACCCTGGACCCACCTAGCTACCACCACACCAAAACCCTAGCCGAGCCTCCCCTCCAACCCTAGCTCTCACCCGAGCCTACCCCTCCCTCTCTCTAGCTCTCTCTCTGCCACCCTAGCCCCACCACCCTCTCCTTCCTTCCCTGGGCCACCTGCCAGCTCCCTACCCTGCGCCTGCCCTGCTCCTGCCCGACCCGAGCACGTGAAGAGGAGAGGGAAAGGTGGCACCCGAGCCACCTTTTTCCCTCCACCACCTCCCCACGGCATCTCCTTCTCCCTCTCTGCCTTGCCCCCGCCCCACAACCCCTCTGCCTCTCCTAGATCCGCCCAGGGCCTCGCCCTCTTCTCTCCTTCCTCTCCACCACCGTCTACCCTCCCAACGCCGGCCACCGTCTGCTCCACCGGCGCTGCTTCGATCCAGACGACAAGCGCGACGTGGAGGTGATCGAGGAGGACGAGGAGGTCCTCTGCATCCGCTCCGTACACGCCGTCGAGGAGGAGGAGGACCAGAGCCACCAGGCCGATGCCGCTCCGACGCGAAACCCTAGGTTCGCCGGCCTCTGCCTCACCGCCGATCGTCTGCACCCCTGCCCGAACCACCGCCTCCAACAGCCCCTCGGTGAGCCTCTGACCACCCTAGACAAGTCCCTGTCCAGAGTCGCTTCCCGTTGCGCCGTTCGTTTCGTCGAACGCCCAGCGTGCGCCGCCGCTCGCGTGTCTGCACGTTCTCCGCGTCGTGAAGAGCCTCACCTAGCCACCGATCTGCTCTCTGTCAGCAACCCCCCACCCCACCGCACTGGCTGCCGCCTCCGTGTGCGTACACCAGGTCCCTGGATCGAATCCCACGCGCCGCGCCCGCGTCAGACGAGCATCGATCTGTCGTCAGTAATTCAGAGAAGAGAAACAGTGCATCGGGCGCCCTTTTGCGCATACCCCCCTGCGCCTTTTTGATGCTCAACCCGCGGTCCGCCTGAGCCCACCTGTCAGCCGTAGCACCGCTTTGCAGTTAGGCCCTCCTGTTTCTCCAGCCTCAACCCGCAGTACTCTGTATCCCCCACGTGTCGCGTCCCCGCTGGCGCGCCCGCGTGTGGCCCTGGAAATGCTGTGGCCCCACCCGTCAGTAGCTGAGGCTAGCTCGACCCGCGGTGTAAAAACCTTTTTCTGCACGCTGTGCTGCTGAGTCAACGCTGGACCCACTGGTCATTGACTGTGGCTAGCTAAACCTGAGTAGAAAAAGTATTTCTATTTTAATTCAAATCTTTTCAAATTATTTTTAAATTCAAATTTTAAATCTGTTTTTTTATAACTTTTAAATTATAAACCCAAATAATACAAATAATATATGTTTTCAAATCAGAAAAATATGAGGAATTCAAATATGCCATTCAAAATATATTTTGAACACTTTATTTCCCAAGTTGATTAAAATTACTTTAAAATGCCCTTTTCCTTAATTAATTAATAACTTTTGTTTTATAACTCCAAATTTGACAAATGATATGTCTAAAATGATTAGCTCGACGAGACCTTTCTGTTTATGCAATCCATTATCTGTTTTGCAGCATGCATCATATAAATATAAAGTATACAGCAACTAATCTGAGGTTAAAATGAGGCTAAAACTCAATAAAATGGTTTATTCTTGTATCCCACACCTCACCCATGCCATGCTACTTTATTGCCATGCAAATTGTGCATCATTCATCATGGCATGATTGGTTGCTTGTCGCATTTATTCATATGCTTGTGCACTTTATTTATGTTGGCCCTTGTTTGTTTGGTTCTTCTTCGAATAGACGCTGAGCAGGGGATATACCAAGATACCCAGGAGCACTACCCAGATCCTTCTCTCGCTTCAACTGAGCTGCCAGGCAAGCGCTACCACATGCTTGCATACATATAGTACCTACTGCCTCTATCTTATTCTTGCATCATTGAGTCGCGATTGCATTAAACTGAATCCCAAGTATTGCATAGCCTTTACTTTTAAACCCCACCGAAGCTTGTTCCTCCATCCCATGAGCCATTACTACAGGAGTTGTTTGAGCCATGCGAGTCATAGAACAGCATGTGTAGGGTATGTGAGTGTCGGATGGATAACGAGGTACCTAAACAACTTAACCTGAGTAGTAATGGGATAACTAATGAAAGTGGCATCGGTGAGCCATATTCGCTATTTGGTTTTTCAGGCTCACTTGTGTCCCGTAGGACCCCGAGTACTTGATTCTTGTTCCTTGAATATTCGCGCTATCCACATCCGGGAGGCTTATGAACCCCCCTGAGCCAGAGCTTGATTCATTCTTATTTCTTGGGGCCACAAACTAGTTTGAGGTTTTATTTACTATCCTGTACTTATGCCATGCTTTACTGCTTTATTTAATATGTGCGAGGTACTGCACCTGTACTGTTTAGGTCCGTGACCCGTTTTCGCTGTATCGACAAGCCCAGTCACACTTTCGGGTTCCCAGTCGTTTACAGCCGGCCCCACAAACCTTGAGTCCGTCTCGTAGCCGACCAGCTTCGTTGCGGGTAGCTTAATGGGGTGGCCCCCTGAAATATTTCTGAATCCTATGATCGCTTTGTCGTGACTGCCTCGTTGGGTTTTGATTTGGTTTTTCCGAGGTTGATCGAGTGTGTGTTGCTATTTGTGCACCCCTGCAGGGTAAAACTTTCTGAAAGCCGTGTCCGCGGTTATGGACGACTTGGAGCACAGTTTCTCGATCATAGACAAGCATAACTAAAGTATCGCTTTTAATTTGACTAAGTACCTGACTAGTAAATAGTGCAACACTCATGGAATGGATAATAAAACTGCCAACGGATGGGGGGTTGTTCGTCCGCTTCCTCGTCGGTAAGCGAGGAGGAGGATGGATCTGTGGACATTACCATTATAACTGTTGTTATTAATTCACGGACATCCGTCTATCATTGGTTAGGCGGATGGTTAGCGAGTATATATAGAATTGTTAGGGATTATCTTTTGCTGCAATTGCGTCACCCCAGGTTGTGTCCCCTTTAGAGGCATAAAGACTTGCTGAGTACCCCTAGGGTCTCACACGATAAATTGTTTGATTCAGATGAACAGGTAAACCCGCAAGATGGATACTGGGTGGAGGAGACGGACGATGCGGGCAACGATCATTTGGTGTAGAGATTCCGGGAACGGGGATCCGTGAGATCTGTGGGCGAAATGTGTTTATTTATGGGGCATCTTATGCCGATTTGCTTCTTATCTGTACTCGGATCTTGTTTTCCGCTTCCACTTGATACTCTGATGTTTGATGTATGAGGAGATATCCTAAACTATTATATCTATCTAGGATATTTGGATCTTGCCGTATGGCGTTGCTATATTTCCTTTCTTTTTAGATGGAATGGCTCTGATGTACTGTTGTATGGTGGCTTGCATACATACTCATTTGTGTATGTAGTTGATCCCTTCGCCTGCCGATTACGCCGCCCGTTCTTGTCCCGATGTTTGGAAATGGTTGGGACGGCCGAAAGGTCTACCTGTGAGTGGCATTTGGGCCCCACCGTACTATTTCAACCATTTCTGCTCATCCAGGCTTGTAACTAGGAGCGTAATTCACCGAGGTAGTTACAGCATGGTTCTGCTAATTCACAACTTACAAAGCACAAGCATATACGCAACATAGGTGAGCACAATGGTTCAAGTTTATTAAGTGCAAGAAAGTAAAGTGTGCCATCAAGTTCGTGAGAGCTTTAGTCACCAATTTTCACATAACAAGTTTAATTTGGGAGGTAGATAAAACAAGAATTTACTTGGAATAGCAATAATTCTAATAGGTAGGTATGGTGGACACAAATGGCAAAGGTTTTGGTTTAAAGGAGGTCGATGCACGAGAAGAATACCCTCTCAGTACAGGTTTTTGGCTAGCAAGGCTGGGTAGCAAGTACAAGAGTTGAAGGAAACAAACAAACATACAAGTGATAAAGACAAACATGCCATCTTCCTTGGAAGCACAAAAGATCTTAACTAGAGAATACTAAACTTATGAGCAAATCAAGAAAGAAAGACGATGAAATTATTTTTCTTTAGAGTACTTCTATCTTTTTCATTCAACTCTCAAAAATAGTGTTGCTACTGACCGGGCCAGGTTTGCCAAAACCAACTAAATTAACTCAATGATCCCAGAGTTCTACCAATACTAACAACAAGATCAATCATATAACCACGAATTGAAAACTAATATAAGTTATGCAAAAGAGTGAATGATAGAACTTCTCATTAATATTCCATAAAGGCAACTCACACCAAGGGATACATATCTAACGAGAGAGGGGACACTTCCAAAATGCAAACCATACTACAAAATAACTCCTCTATTCATGATATGACTCTACTAAAAAGGTAAAAAGATAGAAGATAGTGATGTGATACCACGGCACTCCCCCAAGCTTGGAACAAACCAAGGGGATGCCAAACCTGATGACGAATTACTCCTTAGGTGGTGGTGGTATCCTCTCATCTTCGTCTATATTCCAAGGTAAAGGCTTCCCATCAACAAAGGACATCGTGGTTTCCAACATCCTGAAACTTGCAGCAGCACTTATGAGTTTAAATCTAGACTCATACTCATAGTTTTGATTTTGAACGTCATAGAACTGTGCTTGCAGTTCGTTGGTTGTTTGGCGGAGTGAGAGCACTTCGTCTTTGAGTTCAGCAGTCTCCTTTTGGTGCTCGGTGATGAGTTCGAAACAAATCTTATGGATGATATCCACTTCGCGCTCCGCCATCTTCTTGTACCTAAAGAATTCTTGTTCCAATGCTTCCATCCTGTCCTCCAGACTTCCTTCACCTTTAGGGCCTTGAACCTCTTTAATCCGAACCTCCCCACCTTCGAGCAATAACTCCTTGGGATGAATCTTCAATTCTCTCATGTATGGGTTGATGATATCTTCCAAGGAATCACCCTCAACTGATCCAGTGGAAGACATTGAGGCTACCAATCTGAGATTTTTACCTGGCAGAAACAGATCGAAACAAAAACACGACGAAAACACGATATACGAACCTCGGAAGATCTGGCGGGGTTATATATTACGAAGTTTCATATCAAAAGGCAGCTACTAGGAGAAAACAAGTCGGAGGCGGAGTCCTGGGTGGACTCACCACCTGGTGGCGCGGCCAGGGGTGGGCCCGCGCCATGGGGTGGTGTGGGCCATCCCGGATCTGTTTCCGTCCCTTTTTCGCTTCGTAACTTTCCTTATTGACTGAAAACTGCAAAAATATAGTTGGATTGTAATTTCGCGGAACTTTTCTTACCAGAACTGTTACCTATTTGAAAACAGAATCTGCAGGTCTCTGAATTTGGTATCTAGTAGATTCTTTCGGAGTCACCACTTGAATAGCATCAATATCTTCATCTTCATACACTTATTACTTGAGTCATAAAACCCTTCTCTTCCTTATTACACCATTGTCTCCACTTCCTGGAAATTTCTTTCACACAAAACTTCACACAGTTCTCATTAGCAACATTAGTATAAGTGAAGTGATAAAACCTTTTGAGTCCAACTTCAACTAAAAACCATCAAAACAAAAGCTATTGAAGTAACTCCTTCCGAAAACCCAAAAATAATTCAAAAAGGAGATCGAATAAAGAAGCAAATGCAAGAATGGCTAAATCTGTCAAAACAGACTAGCAGGTACAGATCAATTTTTTCGAAAATCTTCTGTTGCTCAAATCATCTAAAAGCTCTCGAGTCCCAGCCTTTCATCTTTAACGTCGGGCGTTCCATAGTGCTCCCTTTCTTTGTCTGTTGTGTGTACGGTGCCCTTCACCCGCTTTAATGGAGGTGAGTTGTTTCGTATGTTCTTGTACTGTAATATTGTTTTTTATTATGGTCTTACTCGCATCAGACGCTGTTCATCGGTGTTTTCTGAAAATTCGTAGTTTCTAAGGATATGCTTACCGCTTACACGATTAGCGACGCAATTATGATGCAAAGTTTGCGTAACATGGTCTTAGTAGGACAATGTACTTGCACGTGTTATTGTGAGGCTCGTGGTGATAGGACCTACGTGGGCTCGCCCCGCTTGTGTTGTCCGTAAAAGTGCATTCATACACGTACGTACTTACATGTGAACTTGGTTTCTTTTTTTCCGTGTCTCATATAGACTATGATGCCTACTATTCTCCTTTTAGATTGTTGTCTTTTAGCCACTTGGGAGGCAAGGAAAACTATCTTCAGGCATACCGAATGAGAGATAAGGAGCGAGGCGAAACAATATCCATGTGGAGACTGATTTGTGCGGTGTCCCACGGGTGGACACGAAAGATGGATCTCATAGCGTGATCAAGGCAAACAATAGAACTCTTGGAGATGAAAGTGCGATGCCTAAGACCCTAAAACTCCGAAAAGACAAGAAAATAATTGATGTGCTAGAAATTTTGGACAACATTTTGGAATGCGAGAAAATGGTGCCCCGTGTTGATTCTCCTCCCATAGTTGTAGAGAACAGCGTCAATGAGAAGGAATCTGGAGCCATTATCATGAAGATGAGACCGCTGACAAGTTCACGAAAATACTTTAGTGTATTGGCTAGAGAGAAGGATGGGTTAAGTGTTCTGTGCATTCCGCCTTCTTTCGTTCGATGCTTTGGCCATCCAATCCCAACGAGTATCGAGATGAAAATATGTAGTGGCTATGACTAGTACGTGAATATGAAGACACATGAACACACCGAAGTAGTGATGGATGATGGTTGGAGAGGATTTATCGCAGCTTATGGTCTTCAAATTGGATGTTTTCTAACTTTAAAGTTGGTGAGGACTTCGGTGTTCAAGGTGGTCGCCTTCGACCATTCCATGTTACAAAAAGTATTCAAGTGCACTCATCCACTAGATATGATGCATGAATGAGGAACCCGTATCTTACAAAGTTGTTTCATGGCAAACAATATCCGTAAGACTATAAATCTATTAGTGTATGTTAACTATCCTAGTGAGAACAATTGTACTTTCCTATTACTTGCAATCTTTGTTATCGATGACTTTGACATAGTTGACGTGTTCGCTTTATCAGTATCTCTGTGATGGTACGATTAGGTCGTCATTGATTTTTCTTTCTCGTAGATGTAGCATTACCATATGATAATGCGTTCTGCCTTGCGGCCATGGCCCGAGGGTGGCGCAGAGAGGAGTCTAGTATAATACTAATACAATATGAATGTTTGCCATAATGTGCAACTTTCTTATTAACTACTTGCTACCACCATTTCATTTAGTTCCTAAATTACTGAAGTCACAAAGTGATAACATAGAAAACATGAACGGGGCATTGACAAACACTTGAAAAGATGGCAACATGATACGGTAACACTTAGTTCTCACAACAACATTTCAGTCGATCCAACCACATAGCGACAAACACATACGGCAATAGAAGTCTTCCACACATTAGACAAGTTCTAACACTATACCAAAAGAGACAACTTCATCATGTATTTAACATGAGGGTTAACTAATTAAATCCTCATGCTCATAGTCATCAGGTTCAAGAACCCTCATGAGGGCGTCATAGTTGCATTCATCTTGCAGGTTAACACCAGAACGGGCAACCAATTGAGCATGCCAAACCAGTTACACCCATAGGCCATTGTTTGGCTTCAAGCCATGAAATAGGCAACAATAGCCCCCATCATTCCTAGGGTAGGCATCGACTCCCCGTAGCCACAGCTTCGCCTTCGCCGTGGAAATGTAAGACTTGTATTTGCAACTCTCCACATACCCACTAGAAATCTATTAGACAAAACAAATATTTCACAACTATTAGTACTCTACTTAAAATATAAATACATGCACAATTAAGAAATACTCTACATCTGTCAGAAAACTCACTGACTTGTTGCTGTCAGAGATGTCCATGTCGTATGGATCATAACCAAGGTACACCTTCCTCCTATTCTCACAAACACCCTCTAATGTCTCCCCTTACTATTTGAATAAATAAATAAATACTCTTCAGCTTGTAATGCAATACACTAGCTTAAAGCAATGCAAACCAGATCAATAATGCAATGCACCAGATTATGGCAATGCAATTGTGACACCCTCGGGATCAGGGTTACAAAAATCCCAGACCTTAATCTGGCATAAGCGTAACTTAGATCTCGAGAATTTACATTGATAGAATTGGTAATATAGTAGTGACCCTATGACACAAAAAGTAATACAACAAGCTCATAATAGAGAAAGGAAGAAAATATTACAAGCTAAGGTCATTAACCACATCCTCAAACAACAAAAATAAAATTATACTACTAAGTATAGAAAACTTAACAAATGGTCTAAGATGCCTGAAGCATAACGATGACGTCCCATCCCATAGATTCTTGGTTGTCGGCTAGTGACCCCAAGGTAATCATCGATGTCGATGTGATGCAAACTCATATTTATGGTAACACTTACTCTACTACAAAAAAAATCAACGAAGCAAGGTTGAGTATAGGGTGTACTTCTCAACATGTATGGCTGGTGGAGTTATTTTGTATAAAGATATTTTTGTTTATAAACGCGAAGGGGTAGAAGATCGTCTAATCAGATCGATTTAAAAGGGGCAAGAGAAGGATATCTCTAACTTTAATCATAATCTTTGATATCCACGAAATCATCATCATCCAAACATCGACTAGGATTACCCCTTCATTCCCTAGGGAAGCATTATCTACCAAGTTTTACGATTAGGTTACTGTTCTCTATAATATGTGAATCTAGTCACCAAGTTATTCATAACCGTGAACATGGATTTTCGAGAAGATTTAACCCTATAGGGGTGTACAAATTTTTACCCACATGTACCAACATACTCTCAATGCTAAATACTATTAGCCCTCTTCCTTGTAAGGTCGTTAGATGGTGATTAGACATGAACTTTACCTTGCTTTGTACTAATCCATGAGTCACTCTGAAATGGCCACATGTCTGCTATAGTTGGTTGCAGTCTCAGATTGGTCTCAATCTCTGTGTACCGAGGATCCTTAGTTACAACCTCGTAGAGCCCTTCACCCCAGCCACACCCTGTATGATGCACCATCTTTAACCCGTCCAAAATGCATATGCAAAATCAAATCTCAAACTATAGACTCATGGATCAAATCTAGGCAAGTTAATGAGTCGAGGAGAAGTCCAGACCCCACGTGGATGTATGCTCAGTCTTGGTTCCAAAGGAAAAAACTTGGGTCCTAGGGGTTGCAAGTCTGGAGCTTCAAAAATGACAACCCACACGGCCTCCCATACAAGCCTTGGAATGTTCACATGACATCACCGTCATACCATGTTCTCATGTCATACTAGATCCATTGCATTTCTTGTACATCAGCTGGATAAACTAGTCTCAATATCTAAGCATGGCTAAGCAAACATATATAAAAGCTCTAGAAGTGCACATAAGATAAACCTAGTTATTCTAGGAGAAGTGGATCAGGTAATATAGTATTCAAAGGGAATTAGGCAATAGACAGGATACTCTATCTATCTATCAGAAATAGACCAAAGTAGAATCCTATGCTTCATGGAAAGAATTGAAATACATTGAAATCATAAAATTGTATATGGTGGGACTATTCTTGCGCTTGCCGATTGATATCCAGAATATAGATCTTCGAATATATTGTAGTTGACTTGTTCATTGATAAACAAGTATTGCTCTTCTATCTTTGATGGTGTTAAACTCGATCTTTGATCTCTACCGAGAAGAACCAAATCACCGGAAAGAAAGGAAATAATCAACATGGCCTTGATGCAATTCTCAATCAAGTATAATGACATGACAAGATTAATAGATGCTAGGTTTAACCCTTATACTATAACACCTCGGCCACCCTGGAACCGATGGCTATCACCCTGGAAGCTCTCTAGGATCTATAGACTGGCCTCACAGACCAACACTAGTATTTATGCGCACCTTGTCCTGACTTGTGCGCACTTGGGAACAATTTCCCAATCATTCACCCATCCTCAAATTGCTCTAGTCCAATCATGCTTAACTAGAGTTTTAAAGATAAGCCCCAGAAAAGAAGTTGCAACTTGTTGGTATGGGTATCCTATCAATCCTATTAAGCCAGGCACCATGATCAACAATTTAAGCAATATCAGAATACCCTAAAATAGCATTTCTAGTGAAACCCGAGTACACCTTTGGCAGTCATTTTGTTCCTCTAAGTAAACATATCATTGAAGTTGCTTAATAATACATGATTTTGATGATAAAATATTGATCTCATTTTTTCAAACATTTTAATATATTATTTGTATTTTTTTTGACTTAAAATAAATTATTTATGAATTTTCCTAATTTAAATTCATTTTAAAACAATTTAGAACAATTTTGGAATATGTAAAATATTTCTCAAACTTGACCCACATGTCAAGGTTTCAATAATATTGGAAAATGTTAAATTGGTGACAATAGGGCCTCACAAGGTTATTTTATTTGCCGGAAACAATTACTGAAAAGATTAAATAAAAATAAATAAAAGGATTACTGCCTCACGTTGATGTCACGCATACGTCAGTAATGGGGATGCCCCAGGTCAAATATCAATCACTTGATTGAGAGCTCGTACGAAAGCAATGAGGGGTGAGTTGGAGAAAGGGTGCCAAGGAAAACCAAATGATCTTTATGTCGCTCTTTTTGGGTCACCATAGCTACACCGATGATGATCACCCGTGGCGGTCAGCGATAGCTCACAGCGATAGAGAGAACCAGGAAGAGAAGAAGAGGATGGATGGGTTCATGAGTACCAGCATATCACCTTGGTGTTCGTGGAGGGTTCAGTTGCGGAGATGGAGGACGGGATTGATGATGACTAGAGTGAATAGTCATGAGGACAAAGGGTTCAACTGAGGCATCTAGGAGCTTCTCGTCTTGAATGCTTCAGTGAGTTGAACGAGGAGAGCTATTAGGTCACCGTGGCGTGATAATATGGACAAGGAGAGACATGTAGCGGAGGGGTGAAGCAATAACTGCAAGCTCGGGTTCCGGGGTTCTTGCAGAAGATGAGAAGGAAGGGGTGAGTGGCATGTTAGGGCTTCTATTGTCATGGCGATGAGTACTTGTAGGCATCCAGGTGTGGCGGTGCCCATTGTAGTGCACATTAGCGCATCAGGCGGTCACCGATTGGACAATGTGTTGCTTCTCCATCGATGGGAGGAAGACGAGGTTGAAAAGAGAGGCCAAAGTGGTACGGGCCAGGAGTGTGTTGGCTTGGGCTGATATGGGCTGCAAGAAAGTTTTGGAAGGAAGAGGGGAGAGCTCGGATGGCCTAGTTAGCTTAGGATCTCTATTTTTTTCCTCAAAACTTTTTTCAAATTCTTTTCACTTTTCTATTTGTAAAACTAATTTCAAATCTGTTTTTAAACATTTCAAATATACCAGAAGACTTTGTAAATATTTGAAATACTATGGGGTCCCTTTATACAATTTTCTCTCCACATTTTTCTATTTTCAAAATTTTAAACTATTTTTTGAAATAGTTTACATAGAGGGAGGGCAAAAGGGTTTTATGGTTTTGCTATTATTTTTCTTCCATGCATTTTCTATTAGAATGAAATAATGATGCCCACAATAATGCACAATCAAACCCTAATTGGAGATTAGATAAAATAGGGGTGTTACATATCTATCCCCCTTATGTCGGTGCAATGGGATTGGGGGTCCCTCGCATTGCACCGTAGCACGTGGGCCAGGACCCACCGGCCAGCGGCTCAGCGGATGCGTGGCATCGACGGCAGGGGTGTCGGAAGGATGCGAGCACCGTGTGCTCAAAGCAGGTATGGCATTTGCATGATGAGCCTATGGAGATTGACTGTCGGCTATGATGTAGGTGCCTATGGATGAGAAGAATGCTACAAGACAAGCCTCTATCTTCCAGCCAGGCAGGGACAGGAAGGGAAAGACAACGACGTGCGTGAGGAGGTCCGATCCCTCCTTCCAGGGGATGCCCTGGAAGGAGGGTAAGGGTGCGGTTGGGGGCAGTTAGGCCGAGGAGTAGCCTCGACTGATCCTCAAAAGGACCATGGGAACGCTACTCCTAGGCCAGACATGGCCCGAGAACTGGAGTCAACCGAGCCTGACAAGGCGTTTCAGGCCCAGCCTTGGGAACTGGCGAAGCGCCAACACTACCAGACATCATCATGGTGCTGCAGCGCGCTGCAGTTCGCCACCGACAGGAGTGACAATGTTGCATACGGCAATTGAGCCTGGGAACACCCTAGACGGTGCTCCACGATGGCCCTTGTAGTGACCCCTTGGGGTATAAAAGGAGGCACTTGGCTGAAGGTTGGAGGGTAAATTTTTTCTAGAGGAGGAGTTTTTCTCGAGGAGGTTTTTTGAGAGGGTTTCTAGAGAAGGGTCCTCTGGAGGGTTTTTGGAGGAGAGCTTTCGAGGGGAGTTTTTCGAGATCAATGGATCGGAGAGTTAGAAGAGAGGTAGCAAAGTGAGGAAAGAAAGAAAGTGAAAGCCCAGGGAGTGTAGAAGCTAGACAGAAAGAGGCTCCCCGACACCGTAGAGATCATCTTCGTGTACCTCGATCCACCCTAGATAATCCCCCAAAGCAGGTCGTAGGGTTGTTAGCCGAAGGGCGGCCCAAACCTGGGTAAAAAAAATTGTGTGTGCTATGTGTGTGTTGTGTTTTCGAATCAGCAGGTTCCTTCGTCGACGTTGAGGCTGGAACGCCTTTGTGCCCACTACCAAACAAATAGGGGGTGTCCAACACCACCGATGTCAACGTAGGCAAGACGCGACATCTAGCACGCGAGGTAGGGGTGCTCGTGTTTTTGGCTTTAGCAATCAGCCTCATCGTCAACAACTTCATGAGCTTCATCGTCATCACCATCAACATCGACATCATGAGCTTCTGTTTCGTCTTCGTGTTCAACATCGACATCGACTGCGCCATCGCCAGCCATGGCGCCCAAGAGAGGTGCTAGCGCCAGGAATGGCCCTGCCATGGTAGACTCGGACTCTACACGAACTCGCTCCCATGCCCTTCCCACGACTAGGGGATTGGACGCCGAGCCTCATGCACGGTGCGCAACTACCGTCGCTGGTACCGACCCGCATCTAGCCAAGCCCAACTACACCACCGCCACCGCCGTCATAACTGCACCTCGTGGTTGAGGACGGCGAGCATACTGGCAGAGGCGCCGCTGCGCAAGAGGTACCACTACCAGGTGACACAGGAGGCGTCACGCTCAAAGATCCCTTCGCTAGCGACGTAGGAGGCGCCATAGGTGGAGTGTTTCTTTCGTGCCATAGGAGACGCCGCTGGAGGGGGCCATCTGCCAGGAGGAATCGCACTGGGCGAGGTCGGAGGAGCCACCCCCGAGCCAGAGCATCAAGCGCGGACCCAACACGTAGAAGCTCGCATTGCGATTCGCCTTGCCACGCCAAGTACTAGAAGCCAACCTGATACGTCATAAATATATCTATAATTTTTGATGTTCCATGCTTGTTTAGTCCACACTTTGAGGTATTTTTATACATTTTCTGGAACTAACCTATTCACAAGATGCCACAGTGCCAGTTGCCCGTTTTCTGTTGTTTTTTGTTTCAAAAAAGTTGGAAAAGTAATATTCTCGGAATTGGACCGGACAAAAGCCAAAGTAGATATTTTACCAGAAGACTCACGGAGCCAGAAGACGAGACGGAGAGGGGCCAGGGGCTGGCTACATCACCTGGTGGCGTGGGCCAGGCCAGGCCACGCCAGGGGGTGGTGTGGACCCCTCAGGCCTCCACCGACCTTGTCCTTTCGCCTATAAAAGCCTCCCGGGATGAAAACCCTAGGAACAAGATCAGAATTCCACAAAAAGTTCCACAGTGCCGCCGCCACCGAAGAGGAGATTCGAGGGACAAAAGTCTCTGTTCCGTCACCCTGCCGGGATGGGGAAGTGCCCCCGGAGCCATCTCCATCGACTCCACTGGCATATCCATCACCATTACTGACTCCCATGATGAGGAGGGAGTAGTTCTCTCTCGAGTCTAAGGGCTCTATGGGTAGCTATGTGTTCATCTCTCTCTATGCGTGATCTTATGAGATCATGAGCTTTGTAATCTTTAGATCTATTCTGCTACTCAAGTGCTTTAATGAATCTCTACTTATCCCCAGGTGTGTGAAGTTGATAGTGTGCACACCATGTGGCACTTTGGCTAGGATTACATAAATACTTGTCATGAGTATAATTTGAGTTGGATGTCTCTATGAGATTGTGGTGTTTGTTGGAACCATCTAGCGATCAAGGTGATAGTGAGGGGTTCTATAGATGTGGAATGCGAACTTTAAGGTGTGCTGTTATAGCCCTATATCGTCCAACCAGAGAGTAGTTCAGGGTAGCATCATGAACAGAAGATATTTATATGAGAGTGTCCACTAGTGAAAGTATGATCCCTAGGCCTTGTTTCTAAGCATTGAAACACCTTTTATAATCAGTCCTGTTACATGTTTGCTTGATGCCACTCTTATTTCAGATTGCAATTACCACTTATAATCATCCATATTACTTGTATTTCATTATTTCTTCGCCGAACTAGTGCACCTATACACCTGGCAAGTGTATTGGGTGTGTTGGGACACAAGAGACTTGTATCTTGATTGCAGGGTTGCTTGAGAGGGATACCTTTGACCACTTCCTCCCTGAGTTCGATAAACCTTGGGTGATCCACTTAAGGGAAACTTGCTGATGTTCTGCAAACCTCTGCACTTGGAGGCCCAACACTGTCTACAAGAATAGAAGCGTGCATAGACATCAAGCTATTTTCGGGCGCCGTTGCCGGGGAGGTAAGGTAAAGGTACTCACATCCTCTGGCTACTAAGCTATCTTCTAGTAATGTTGCTGGTGTGTGAGTGCTCGAAGTTATTTCCTTTAGATTCTGCAATTATATCTTTTTGTTTCCTGTTTTTATTTTCACTAGTTAGGCTTAACTGGAAAACAACAACAAAATTAGAGAGATTTATAGTATTTATCTTGAGTTAGGACATGAAGTGCTTGAAGAGAAAATTAAAAAACCTATGGAACTTTATTTGCATGATAATAGAAATGTTATTAGTATGAATTCTTTGAACACCATTATTGCTAATGCTATGGAAAAGTCGAAGCTTGGGGAAGCAGGTTTTGATGAGTATGATATTTTTAGTCCCCCAAGCACGGAGGAGAAAATTTACTTTGATGATACTATACCTCCAATATATGATGATTACAATGATAAATATGATATTTTCAGTCCACCTACTATTGAGGAGAAAATTAATTATAATTACAATATGCCTCCTATATTTGATGATTATGGTGATGAGAATAATAATGATAGCTATTTTGTTGAATTTGCTCCCACTATGATTAATAAGAATGACTATGCTTATAGGGAGAGTAATAATTATTTTATGCATGTGGCTCATGATAAGAATGTTTTATGTGATATTTATATTGTTAATTTTATTCATGATGCTACTGAAAGTTATTATGAGAGAGGGAAACATGGTTTTATGTATCTCAACAATATTAAGTTCCCCTCTTTATGTTGAAAATTTTGAAGTTGCACTTGTTTTGCTTTCCTATGTTTGTTGCTTTGTGCTTTCATGACTTCTTTCGTTACAAGATTATTTTTCATAGGAAGTTGGTTAGACTTAAATTTGTTCTATATTTGCTTCTTGATGCTCTATTTTACTTCAATTCGTATTTCTTATGTGAGCATCATCGAAATTATCATGCCTATCTTAATGGCTATAAAGAAAGAGCTTTTGGGAGACAACCCATTATATTTTTACTTTCAGTTTATTTTTGTTTTGTTGAGTTTTGGAAGTTATTGCCTCTGTAATAACCTCTCCTTATCCTTTTTGTTTGGTTTTTGTGCCAAGAATAACCTCTAATTAGAGAGAAGTAACATTTTGGGAAAGTTGCTGTCCCGAAACAGATTTTTGTGCTTCACTGTAAAAATTCGTGAAAATCTCTTTACATCAGATTGAGCTGTAATTTTTTAGCTTCTGCCCTAGGTTATTATATAACTTCCGTTAGTTTATCACTTTTCGATTTGAGCAACAGAAGGTCTTCGAAAAAATCGGTTTTTACCTACTGGTCTGTTTTGACAGATTTCTGCCATCATTTGCATTTGCCTCTTAATCTCTTTCTCTTTGAGTTCTCTTTGAACATTTGAACTTTTCAAAGGAATTGCTACAGTATCTTGTGTTATGGAAGTTTTAATTGTGTTGAAACTGAACCTAAGGACTTATTATCTTGAATACACTAATGTTGCTAATGAAGATTGTGTGAATTTTTTAGGAAGGAAATTTTAAAGTGTAGGGAAGAACAATGTGATAAGATGAAGTATGGACAAAATCTCAAGCTTGGGGATATCACCTATGTCACCCCAAGAAATATTCAGGAAGCACAAACATCAAAGCTTGGGGATGCCCAAGGCATCCCCTTCTTCATCAATAAAAATCTCAAGTTTCTTTATTTTTATTGTTTCATGCACAATTGTGTTGTTCTTGGAGCGTCTTTGTTTTTGTTTTTAGTTTTTGTTTGCTTAGTTTGCTTAAATAAATTGGTTGGACCCCCACATTCATACATAGTTTCAAATAAGTTTATTTGGGTTGGAAAAGAGTAGGAAAGTTCATGCTTATAAGTGGTATAAAAGTAGTTTGTTTTTGACTGTGACTTAGACTTTATCATGTCATGCTTGATATTGTTTTGACTTTATGCTTATTGATTATTTTTGTAGGATGACTTGTTACAAATAATTGAGATTGCTTAATGTGCCTTGAAATAATCATGCGTTGTTTTAGCATACAAAAGCATAATATTGTGATATTCTCCTTTGATGCTTTATTTGGGTTGACTTGGCGCATGCTCACACCATGTTAAGACTATACCAAGTCACCATAGCCTCTATGATCATTTAGTTTTCGACTTGAAATATCACTTTATGCTTTAACTAATAATGGTTTGCCGTTTTGCATGATTATGGCCATTATTGCTCTCTTAGTTGGTCGCTCCCAGTCTTTTGCTAGCCTCCACATGTACCAAGTATGAGTTCCACTCATGCATCCAACTCCAAATAAAACCAAGTTATTCCACAGAGTGCACCATACCTACCTATTAGCATTATTGCTATTCCAAGTATATTCATGTTTTTATCTACCTTCCAAATTAAACTTGTTATGTGAAAATTAGTGATTAAAGCTCTCACGAACTTGATGGCACACTTTACTTTTCTTGCACTTAATAAACTTGAACCATTGTGCCCATCTATGTTGCGTATATGCTTGCGTTTTGTAAGTTGTGAATTAGCAGAACCATGTTACCATGGGGAACGCTTTCAACATTGCACTTTATCTAGTTGATATCATGTTCTTTTTCTTATGGATCCCGGTGGTGTGAAATGAAAGGGAGCTTATAAGGCTCATGGAGTTTGTATATGTGTTAGAGAAACGCCTGGGCAGTTGGTCTAAACCATGCATAATTATGGTGGAAACCTGCAGCGTAACCATAGTGAGAAATCTATGAAGCATCCTCTATAAAAAACCCTATGAAAATAAGAAAGAAAAAAGAGAGAGAAAAACAAAAAAAAGCCTATGCAAATAGGAAATAAAAGGATTGTTGAGATGCTCATTGTCTGCTTTCCTTGTCATTTTGATATGGGGAATCTTCCGTATCATCAGGCAAGGGGTACCCCGTTGGCGGTTCTCTATGATACACATGTACTTACAATGACAATAGCTTACCTATGACTAAACTTGAGTAGCATGAGGAACGGTACTCGTAAGTAAGGGGCATGAGATTTTCAGCTTATAACTTGTCAAGCATATCCTCATATTTGTTCACTTCAACCTTAATCACCTAAAGATGCTTATTATAGGAGAAATGAGAGCTGAAAGCTAATAAGTACCATAATTTTTGGAAGATCTTTATGAGACTTGAATCCCTGCTTCCTTATATGAAGGGGCCTTTATTTTACCTTTTATGTTGAGTCTCCATCTTCTATCTTTATGCACCTATTGAGAGAGCATAGTGTCCATTCTTGGTTTAATGTGCATTGTCCCAAAACTTGTTGATTGATTCATAACTTTGATATTGCTTGTTCTTAAACTATTTGTATCTAGTCACCCTTATGAACTTTGAAGGTGTCCTATGCATTTATGTTTTGCTACACTATGAGGGACAAGCTGAATACCATTCTCATTATGTTTTATATATGTGAAACAAACAAACGTCTTTCAAAGCATTTTTATTCATGAATCTGTTGTTTGTACCTTTTCATGTTATAACATAATTGCTATGTCTTATTGTTAGAACTATACCTTTCATGCTATGTTAAAGTACTATGATCCCAACTATCAATGTTACAAATACCTTGATCAAGATTGTGATGGTGCATGTCACCTCAAAAATTATTCTTTTTGTCACTTAACTACTCGAGGACGAGAAGGAGATAAGCTTGGGGATGTTGATACGTCGTAAATGTATCTATAATTTTGTATGTTCCATGCTTCTTTAGTATCTACTTTCTGATGTTTAGTCCACACTTTGAGGTATTTTATACATTTTCTGGAACTAACCTATTAACAAGATGCCATAGTGCCAGTTGCCTGTCTTCTGCTGTTTTTGGTTTCAGAAAAGATGGAAAAGTAATATTTTCGGAATTGGACAGGACAAAAGCCAAAGTCGATATTTTACTAGAAGACTCACGGAGCCAGAAGACGAGACGAAGAGGGGCCAAGGGCTGGCCACACCATCTAGTGATGCGGGCCAGGCCATGCCACACCAGGGGGTGGTGTGGGCCCCTTAGGCCTCCACCGACCTTGTCCTTTTGCCTATAAAAGGCTCCCGGGACAAAAACCCTAGGAACGAGATCAGAATTCCATGAAAAGTTCCACAACACTGCCACCACCGAAGAGGAGATTCAGGGGACAGAAGTCTCTATTCCGAGACGCTGCCGGGACGAGGAAGTTCCCTGGGAGCCATCTCCATCGACTCCACCGCCATCTCCATCGCCGTTGCTGACTCCCATGATGAGGAGGGAGTAGTTCTCTCTCGAGGCTAAGGGTTGTACTGATAGCTATGTGTTCATCTCTCTCTCTGTGTGATCTTATGAGATCATGAGCTTTGTAATCTATAGATCTATTATGCTACTCAAGTTCTTTAATGAATCTCTGCTTATCCCCACGTGTGTGAAGTTGACAGTGTGCACACGTGTGGAACTTTGGTTAAGATTACATAAATACTTGTCATGAGTATAATTTGAGTTGGATGTCTCTATGAGATTGTGGTGTTAGTTGGAACAATCTAGCACTCAAGGTGATAGTGAGGGGTTATCTAGATGGGGAATGCGAACTTTAAGGTGTGCTGTTATAGCCCTACATCATCTAACCGGAGAGTAGTTTAGGGTAGCATCATGAAGATAATATATTTATATGAGAGTGTCCACTAGTGAAAGTATGATCCCTAGGCCTTGTTTCTAAGCATTGAAACACCTTTTACAATCAGTCCTGTTACATGTTTGCTTGCTGCCACTCTTATTTCAGATTGCAATTACCACTTATAATCATCCATATTACTTGTATTTCAGTATCTCTTCGCCGAACTTGAGAGGAATACATTTGAGTGTATTGGGTGTGTTGGGGACACAAGAGACTTCTTGTATCTTGATTGCAGGGTTGCTTGAGAGGGATACCTTTGACCACTTCCTCCCTGAGTTCGATAAACCTTGGGTGATCCACTTAAGGGAAATTTGCTGCTGTTCTACAAACCTCTACACTTGGAGGCCCAACACAGTCTAGAAGAATAGAAGCGTGCATAGACATCACAACCCCAGTCCCACCACAATGGGAACCTTACTTTGGGGGAAGCAGTTGTTGCTACCCATGCCAGAGCTCGGCACCCACCAGCTCCTTGGACGGCGGAGTATGCGGCGTGGAGGGACGACCTCCACACGTAGCTGGAGTTCATCAGGCTGCATCAGGAGTCCACCCGCGCTTGTTCCTAGTCCGACCTGGGACCGAGGCGTGGAGCGGAGCACGCTCCAACCACCTGTTGGGTTCGCAACATAGAAAACAAAAAAATTCCTACGATGGGAACTATTATACGCCAAGACTATCTACTAGATATAAGAAACGGGTGAATATACATGCATAGAGAACATACCCTTGAAGATCGACAAAGCATTGTTAACGAAACTGATTTCGTGGTTGATGTAGTCGTACACTTGCTGATCTCAAGATCGTGATGAAGTCCAGCGAGTCCAGCATGTCTAGCACCAGCAAGTCTAGCAGGTCCAGCACCACCAAGTCCATCACCGCAAATCTGTGGTGCATCCGTGATCGCACACACGTCCGGTACCCCGACAACCTCCATCCCTCGCTCCATCGAGGCAGTGGAAGCAGCAACTCCTTTCCATATAAATCCACCGGAACATGTATCTCGCTAATCCAAGACCATGGGGAATAATTTCTAGAGGGGGAGAGAGATCCTTCATGAGGAGGTGTGAGTGAGAAGTGAGGAGAGGAGGGCCTTTTATAGGAGGAGGGGGTGCCCCTCCCCATGGCTGGCACCCCATGGGGGTGCCCCTTCACCTCCCTCATTCATGTGGTGGTAACTCCCTCCACATAAATATGACCCTTCATATTCTCCACTAAAGTCTCCACTTAAATGCATTAAATTTCTCCAAATTTAAAACTCACTCATTTAATAAAACTCTTTTATTTATTTTATTCAGAATTTGTTAATTAATTTGATTAACAAACATTCACATAAAACCCCCTGCAACATTTCAATATTACATGTAGAACCAATTTCAGCAATTTCACCCGAAACAATTTCGGTGTCTATTTAAATAATTCAAGTGGTTTCTTAAATATTTATCTGAAACATATTTGCTCCAAATGATGTCGGTATCCCTTAAGTGTGTCGTCCTACGGTTCACGAATAATGCAGACATGATCGAGACCCTTCTCCGATCAATAATCAGCAGTGGGACCTGGAGATCCGTATTGACTCCTACACATCCAACGATGACTTCTATGATCATGAGAACCTTTTACACATGTAACTCAATATCTTTGTCTCGTGATATATTACATGTCCGAGATTCGATCATCTGTATCTCAATACCTAGTTTGATCTCGTTACCTACATGCACTCTTTTCTTGTTCCCGTGATATAACATTCTAGTGATCACATCACTTGCTTGCAAGCTAATTAATGTGATATCACCGAGAGGGCCCAGAGTATATCTATCTGTCAGGATGGACAAGTCCCATTCTTGATACATGAGACTCAACATAACACCTTCAGGGTATCTGAACCCACCTTTATAGTCACCCTGTTACTATGTGATGTTTGATGTTATCAAGTTACTCTTCTAGTGTTAGCGATTGACATGATCTCATGGTATAAGGACTAGAATTACTCCATAAGATGTTATAGCAATTTAAACACAATGACTTTGAATGTATTGTTATACTTCATATGACTGTTCATCACATCATTCCACCAATGTTGTGACCTCATTGAAGGGAACATGCCCTGAGAGGCAATAATAAAGTTGTTATTATGTATATTCCAAGTATATGATAAATGTTTATTTTGCATGCAATAATTGTATTAATTCGGAAACATTAATACATGTGTATTTAATAAACAAATGGAAAGTTCCTATTATGCCTCTCCTTAAACTAGCTCGTTGATTAACAAGATGATCAAAGTTTCCTGATCATAGACACTGGATGTCATTTATAACGAGGTCACAACATTGGGGAAATGATGTGATGAACATCCATCCGAAGTATAGCATTACGATCGAAGTCATTGAGTTTATATTTCTATAACATCATATGTAGTAATCCTAGTCCTTAGACCATGAGATCATGTTAATCACTAACACTAGAGGAGTAACTTAATAACATCAAACGTCACACCATAAAAGGGTGACTATAAAGAAGGGTTCAGTGCTACGAAGGTATTATGTACAGGCTCATGGATCAAGAGTGGGATTTCTCCATCTCGATGATGGATAGATATACTCTAGGCCCTCTTGGTGATATCACATTGAGAATAGCTTGCAAGCAAGTGATGTGATCACTAGAATGTTATATCACGGGAACGAGAAAAGAGTGCATGTTGGTAACGAGATCAAACTAGGTATTTGGATACCGATGATAGAATCTCGGACATGTAATATATCGTGAGACAAAGGGATTAAGTTACTAGCGTTCAAGGTTCTCATGATCACAGAAGTCATTGTTGAATGTGTAGGAGTTAGAATGGATCTCCAGGTCCCGCTTCTGATTATTGATCTGAGAGGAGTCTCAATCATGTCTGTATTATTCGCGAACTGTTGTGTGGCACACTTAAGGATTGCCAAACACCATTTGGAGCATATATGTTTGAGACGAAAGAATTGCAAAGTGCTGGAATCATTTTGATGGAAACCATAATTGTTTCGGGTGAAATTGCAGAAACTGGTTCTGCATGTGATATTGAAATGTTGCAAGGGGTTTTATGTGAATGTTTGTTAATTTAAGTAATTAACAAAATTCTGAATAAAATAAATAAAAGAGTTTTATTAAATGAGAGTTTCATTAAATTTGATGGAAATTTAATGCATGTGAATGGAATTTTGAGTGGAGGCTAGATTTATGTGAGCGGAGCTTCACCACATGAATGAGGGAAGAGGTGGCGGCACCTCCCCATGGAGCCGGCCATGGGAAGGGGATTCCCTCTTCTCCCTATAAAAGGGCCCCCTCTCCTCCTCACAAAGCACAACTCCTCGCGAAGGATCTCTCTGCCCCTCTAGATATATTCCCCATGGTCTCGGATTAGCGAGATACATGTTCCTGATGGCTTTTCATCTAGAAGGAGTTGCTGCTTCCGCTGATTCGCTGGAGCAAGGAGGTGGAGGTTGTTAGGTGGCCTGAACGTGTGTGCGAGGACGGATGCGATGTTGATTTGTGGCGCTAGGACTTCCACACGATCTTGAGATCGACAAGCATTCGACTACATCATCCACGAGTTCCAACTCATTAACAAAGCTTTGTTGTCTTCGAGGGTAAGTTCTCCATGGATATATATCCACCTGTTGCTTGTATCTAGTAGATAGATCTTGGCGTATAGTTACCATCATAGGATTTTTTTTGTTTTGTTATCTATGTTGCGAACCCAACAATCGTTATTAACAACATCCAATGTCCATGATCAGGAAACCTTGATCATCTTGTTAATCAACGAGCTAGTTTATATGAGAGGCATTACTAGGAACCTATGTATTTTTTTATTAAACATACATGTATTAACATTTCCAATTAATTCAATTATAGCATGTAAAATAAACTTTTATCATAAACATGGAATAAGATAATAACAACTTTATTATTGCCTCTTGGGCATATTCCCTTCTGTCTCCCACTTGCACTAGAGTCAATAATATAGCTTGTAAACTTGCACATTCAACTCCTATGGCTTTCTGGTGTTGCATATACGCATTTGCTAGTGGTAAACATAATCTTTGGATCTGACATTTTCAGGTCTGTGTGTATTTGCATGTCTTTGCGTCTATACGCATCACTCATTCTCAAATGAGATGGCATTGTATAAATTTGCTCCTTTGGTGAGACCTTTAGTTCATTTTTGGGTTAAAATATGTTGATATTGTTGTCATACAATATTGCTTCTTTCATGTATTTTTGATATTGGTGGCATAGTGGGATGAAGTGGACCAGACCAACTTTACATGTCATCGCACATGAGACCGGTTCCACGACTGACATGCAACTAGTTTTGCATAAGTGGTTGGCGGGTGTCTGTCTCTCCTACTATAGTCAATATATGATTTACAACGAGTTGCTAATAACTTAGTTATCATCGTTGTGGTTCCATGTTCATAGGTAAGACCGGTTCTATCTCTGAAAGCCCTAAGCCACGTAAAACTTGCAATGGATAAATTAGAGACATCTATATTAGATTGTTGCTGGGCTAGTGTCATGATATGGTAATGTTGTAAGTTGATGTATGGTAGATACCCTCACAACACACTTAACGTGTAAGTTCCATAGAACTTGGCCTTACACACAAAGGAATGATAGAGATCATACCACAATGCATATGATGGTGATCAAATGCATGGTCCATATCATCCCACTTTACACATATGATGTTCGCATCTTATATTGCTAGTTTGGCGCTTTTAGTAGCATTATAAGATGATCCCTCATTGAGATATCAAGATAAAAATGTGTTCTTCCTTAAGTACGCACCGTTTATGTTTTTTCGCTTCAAGACATCACGTGATGATCGGGTGTACTTGAATCCATGATCATATTTCGAGTGTAAGACAGTTTTACACACGCGAGTATTAAGGTTCTTACTTGGCGAGCCTAGCATGTACATACATGGCCTCGGAACACGGACCGAAAGGTTAAGCATGAGTCATATAATTGATATGATGCCCATATTGATGCTTGCCTTTGAAACTACTTCGACTCACGTGATGATCGGACTTGGTGTAGTGGATTTGGTTCATGTAATCACCAAAAAGACACGAGGGATGTTGTTTTTGAGTGGGAGTTCATTTGTAATTTGGATTAGTTGAACTCGATCTATTATAAGCTTAGTCTAAACTGTACAAATTCTGTTGTAGATGGCACCACCTGCTTTTAATTTCAATGTGTTCATGGAGAAAGAGAAACTTGCAACGAATGGTAGCAACTTTACCGACTGGGCCATGAACTTGAGGATTCTCCTCAATGCTGCACACAATCTGTATGTGCCAGAAGCGTCGCTAGACCCCACTAGCTCCTGATGCCACTGACGAGGAAAATAATATTTATCTGACTCGTCAGGAGGACCACAAATTAGTTCATTGCGGCATACTGTATGGGCTAGAGCCAGAACTTTGAAATCATTTCAAAAACGGTAATTCCTTTGATACCATGGGAAAATCAAAAATGATTTTCAATACCCATGCTACCGTAGAGAGTTATAACGCTTGTGAAAAGTTCTCTAGCTACATGATGGAAGAGAACAACTCTGTTAGCGAGCACATACTCAAAATGTCTGGGTACGCCGATAGCCTTGTGTCCTTGGGAATAACAATTCCCATTGACTTAGGCATACATCATGTTCTCCAATCTCTCCCATCTATATACAAGAGCTTCGCAATGAACTACAATATGCAGGGCATGAAGAAGTCTCTCCCCGAGCTTCTATCAATGCTCAAGACTGTAGAGGTGGAGATCAAGAAAGAACATCAAGTGTTGATGATCAATAAGACCACCGGTTTCAAGAAAGATAGGAAGGGTAAGCAAAAGGGAAAGAAGGGCGGCAGATCTATTGCCGCACCTAAAAAGAAATCCCGAGCTGGCCCTAAGTCTGATACTAAGTGCTACTATTGCAAGGGGACTGGCCATTGGAAGCGCAACTGCCCCAAGTAGTTGGTAGACAAGAAGGCTGGCAAGGCAAACAAAGGTATATATGATATACAAGTTATTGATGCGTACTTGATTACTACTCGCAGTAGAACCTGGGTATTTGATACTGGATCGGTTGCTAATATATGTAACTCGAATCAGGGGCTGCGGAACAAGCGACCACTAGCAAGGGGTGAGGTTAAGATGCGTGTCGTCAATGGATCAAGAGTCGATGTGATCACCGTTGGAACGCTGCCTCTCCACCTACCATCGGGATTAGTTATAAACTTAAATAATTGTTATTTGGTGCCTGAACTGAGCATGAACATTATATCCGGAGCTTGTTTAATGCGATGTGGTTATTCATTTAAATCTAAAAACAATGGTTGTTTGATTTATATGAATGATGTATTTTATGGTCATGCACCTGTGATGAATGGTTTATTTCTATTAGATCTCGATAATAGTGTTACACATATTCATAATGTTGATGCTAAAAGAATTAAACTTGATGACGATATATCTACATATATGTGGCACTGCCGTTTGGGTCATATTGGTGTTAAACGCATGAAGAAACTCCATTCTGATGGACTTTTGGAATCACTTGACTTTGAATCATTTGATACATGTGAGCCATGCCTTATGGGCAAGATGACTAGAATGCCGTTTTCCGATTCAATGGAACGGGCGACGGATCTATTGGAGATCATACATACTGATGTATGCCGTCCAATGAGTGTGTCAGCGTGTGGTGGTTATCGTTATTTTGTTACTTTCGCGGATGATTTGAGTAGATACGGGTATATCTATTTGATGAAACACAAATCTGAAACCTTTGAAAAGTTCAAGGAATTTTAGAATGAAGTGGAAAATCATCGTAATAGAAAGATCAAATTTGTATGGTCTGACCGTGGAGGTGAGTATCTAAGTTACGAGTTTAGCACACATATGAAAGAGTGTGGAATAGTTTCACAACTCACACCTGCCGGAACACCACAATGTAATGGTGTGTCGGAATGTCGTAATCGTACTTTATTAGATATGATTCGATCTATGATGTCTCTAACTGACTTGCCACTGTCATTTTGGTGCTATGCATTGGAAACAGCTGCATTCACTCTAAATCGGGCACCATCTAAATCCGTTGAAAAGACACCGTACGAATTTTCGTTTGGAAACAAACCTAGGCTGTCGTTTCTTAAAGTTTGGGGTTGCGATGTTTATGTGAAGAAACTTCAACCAGATAAACTCGAACCCAAAGCAGAAAAATGCGTCTTCATAGGATAACCAAAGGAAATTATTGGGTATTCCTTCTATCACAGATCCGAAGGCAAGGTTTTTGTTGCCAAGAATGGATCCTTTCTAGAGAAAGAGTTTCTCGCGAAAGGCGTGTGTAGTCGGAAGGTAGAACTCAAAGAGGTCATTGAACCTTCTCTTCATGCAACGGCGAGTAGCGTAGCGCCAGAAATTGTTCTAGAGTTGACTTCACCGAATGAAGAGGGAACTAATGATAATGATAATGAAACTCCGAAAGAGGACACTACTGAACCTCACAGGTCGAGCAGGACACGTACATCTCCTAAACTATATGGCAATCCTGTTATGAATTTCATGGTCAATGAAATAGATGACTCGGCGACGTATGAAGAAGCGATGATGAGCCCGTATTCCAACAAATGGCTAGAAGCCATGAAATCTGAGATGGAATCCATGTACGAAAACCAGGTTTGGACCTTGATGGACTTACCTCACGACCCAAAGGCCGTTGAGAATAAATGGATTTTCAACAGGAAAACTGCTGCTGATGGTAATGTAACCGTCTATAAAGCTCGACTTGTTGCAAAGGGGTTTCGACAAATTCAAGGGGTTGACTACGATGAGACATTCTCTCCCGTAGTGATGCTAAAGTCAGTTAGGATTATGTTAGCAATTGCTGCTTATTTCGATTATAAGATATGGCAGATGGATGCTAAAACTGCATTCCTCAATGGAAACATTGAAGAAGAATTATATATGATACAACCAAAGGGTTTTGTTAATCCTAAGGATGCTAAAAAGGCGTGAAAGCTTCAGCGATCCATCTATGGACTGCAGCAGGCATCACGGAGTTGGAATCTCCGCTTTGATGAGGTGATCAAAGAGTTTGGATTTATCCAAAGTTATGGAGAGGCTTTTATTTACAAGAAAGTGAGTGGGAGCAATGTGGCATTTCTAATATTATATGTGGACGACATATTATTGATTGGAAATGATATAAATCTTTTAAAAAGTGCTAAAAGTTATCTAAACAGGAAATTTTCGATGAAGGACCTAGGTGAAGCATCATACATATTAGGCATAAAGATCTATAGAGATAGATCAAGGCGCATGATAAGGCTATCACAAAGTATATACCTTGATAAAATTTTAAAGAAGTTTAAAATGGACGGAAGTAAGAAGGGGTTCTTACCAATGTTGCAAGGCAAGACATTGAGTAAGACTCAAAGTCCGGCTATGGCGGAAGAAAGAGACATAATGGATAAAATCCCATATGCTTCAGCTATAGGCTCTATAATGTATGCCATGCTATGTACAAGACCGGATGTGGCACATGCTATTAGTTTAGCTAGTAGGTACCAATCTGATCCAGGTACGAAACACTGGATAGTGGTCAAGAATATCCTTAAGTACTTAAGAAGAACTAAGGATATGTTTCTTGTATACGGAGGTGAAGAAGAGCTGGTCGCCAAGTGTTATGTCGATGCTAGCTTTGACACCGATCTGGATGACTCTAAGTCTCAATCCGGATATGTATTCTCTTGAACGGAGCAGCAGTTAGTTGGAGGAGTTCCAAACAACCTGTGGTGGCTGGATCAAGGATGGAGGCGGAATATGTTGCTGCTCCAGAAGTGGCGCAGGAAGCAGTGGATGAAGGAGTTCATAACCGAACTAGGTGTGGTTCATAGTGCATTGGACCCAATGGTTATCTATTGTTACAACAATGGAGCCATAGCCAACACCAAGGAACCAAGGTCTCACAAGAATTCCAAGCATATTAAGCGCCGGTTTCACTCCATCTGAGAGCATGTTAAGGATGGAGATATAAAGATTTGTAAAGTACACATGGATTTCAATGTTGCTAATACGTTTACAAAATTTCTCCCTAGGGAAAAACATGATCAACACCCAGAACTCCATGGGTGTTAGATTTATCACTATGTAACTAGATTATTGTCTCTAGTGCAAGTGGGAGACTGAAGGGAATATGCCCTAAGAGGCAATAATAAAGTTGTTATTATGTATATTCCAAGTATATGATAGATGTTTATTTTGCATGATATAATTGTATTAATACAGAAGCGTTAATACATGTGTGTTTAATAAACAAATGGAAAGTTCCTAGTTATGCCTCTCTTTAAACTAGCTCGTTGATTAACAAGATGATCACAGTTTCCTAATCATGGACATTGGACATTGTTAATAACGAGGTCGCATCATTGGGGAAATGATGTGATGAACATTCATCTTGAGTATAGCATTATGATCGAAGTCATTGAGTTCATATTGCTATAACATCATACGAAGTAATCCTAGTCCTTAGACCATGAGATCATGTTAATCACTAACACTAGAGGAGTATCTTGATAACAGCAATGCTACGAAGGTGTTAAGTAGAGGCTCATGGATAAAGAGTGGAATTCGTCCATCCCTATGACGGATAGATATACTCTAGGCCCTCTCAGTGATATCACATTGAGAATAGCTTGCAAGCAAGTGATGTGATCACTAGAATGTTATATCACGGGAACAAGAAAAGAGTGCATGTTGGTAACGAGATCAAACTAGGTATTTGGATCTTGATGATCGAAATCACACATGTAATATATCGTGAGACAAAGGGATTAAGTTGCTAGCATTAAAGGTTCTCACGATCATAGAAGTCATCGTTGAATGTGCTGGAGTCAGAATGGATCTCCAGGTCATGCTTCTGATTATTGATCTAAGAGGAGTCTCAATCATGTCTGCATTATTCGTGAACCGTAGGGTGACACACTTAAGGGTTGCCAAACACCATTTGGAGCATATATGTTACAGATGAAAGAATTGCAAAGCGCTAGAATCATTTCGATGGAGACCGGAATTGTTTCGGGTGAAATTGTAGAAACTGGTTCTGCATGTGATATTGAAATGTTGCAAGTGGTTTTATGTGAATGTTTGTTAATTTAAGTAATTAACAAAATTCTGAATAAAATAAATAAAATAATTTTATTAAATGAGAGTTTCATTAAATTTGGTGGAAATTTAATGCATGTGAGTGGAATATTGAGTGGAGGCTAGATTTATGTGAGTGGAGCTTCACCACATGAATGAGGGAAGAGGTGGGGGCACCTCCCCATGGCGCCGGCCATGGGAAGGGGCTGCCCCCCTCTCCCTATAAAATCCCACCTCTCCTCCTCACAAAGCACACCTCCTCGCGAAGGATCTCTCTCCCCCTCTAGATATATTCTCCATGGTCTCGGATTAGCGAGATACATGTTATCGGTGGCTTATCATCTGGAAGGAGTTGCTACATCTGCTGATTCGCTGGAGCGAGGAGGTGGAGGTTGTTCAGTGGCCTGAACGTGTGTGCGAGGACAGATGCGCTGCTGATTTGCGACGCTAGGACTTCCACACGATCTTGAGATCGGCAAGAGTTCGACTACATCATCCATGAGTTCCAACTCGTTAACAAAGCTTTGTTGTCTTTGAGCGTAAGTTCTCCATGGATGTATATCCACCCATTGCTTGTATCTAGTAGATAGATCTTGGCGTATAGTTCCCATCGTAGGAAATTTTTTGTTTTCTATGCTGCGAACCCAATAGTCATTATTAACAACATCCATTATCCATGATCAGGAAACCTTGATCATCTTGTTAATCAACGAGCTAGTTTATATGAGAGGCATTACTAGGAACCTATGTATTTTGTTTATTAAACACACATGTATTAACGTTTCCAATTAATACAATTATAGCATGTAAAATAAACTTTTAGCATAAACATGGAATAAGATAATAACAACTTTATTATTGCCTCTTGGGCATATTCCCTTCAGTATCCCACTTGCACTAGAGTCAATAATCTAGTTTGTAAACTTGCGCATTCAACACCTATGGCTTTCTGGTGTTGCATATACGCTTTTGGTAGTGGTAAACATAATCTTCAGATCTGACATTTCCAGGTCCGTGTGTATTTCCATGTATTTGTGTCTCTACGCATCACTCACTCTCAAATGAGATGGCATTGTATAAATTTACTCCTTTGTTGAGACGTTTAGTTCGTTTTTGGGTTAAAATATGTTGATATTATTGTCACACAATATATCTTCATAGTATTAGCCCACTTTGAACCACACCTAGTTTGATAACAAACTACTTAACACAAATGCCCTCCTTTGTTGCTACTATAGCAGTCATATACATAGCCTTTTGTTGTAGTATCCATCACAATGTCTCAACTTTGGAACTCATCCAAATCCAACATGGAACATCGTTTCCATTACATTGTGCCACCCATAGTCTAAATTGAGATAAATTTAATGTGTATCTTGTGACAAATTAGTATCAATGTAACATTTTACAATGGACTACTTTTAACTATTTGTCACTTATACATGATATATTCTTAGTTCTTCTAAACTTCATAAGAATACCTTTACTATCGCCCAATGATCATTTTATGAATCATTTTGGTATATGCTCACAACATTTAGAGCATAGGACATATCTAGATATGTACATATCACGGTATTATTGATCAAAATATTCATGTGATTTTACTCACCAAGTGTCGATACACTCGAATCTTGATTCAATCCTTTCCATGCAACAAGAACCTTTCTTATAATTTCCATATTGAACTCATTAAATATCTCATATATGTATGTTTGGCATAACCATATTAGCACCTCAATCGATCTATATAGTCATTGATGCCTAATATTCCGGTTTTTGCCCCCAAGTCTTTCATCAAAATCTAATTTTAATGAAATTCTTAAACCGTGTCAATAAAAGATACATAATTTCCAATCAACACCATGTCATATACATAATGTGTTAGAAATACATCTTAGCGCTCCCACTTAATTTCTTGCAAATGCAAGCATCTTCATCGTCTCCGATGAAATTAAACTCTTTTGACATTTTTCATCACGGTGAAGATTCCAACTCTGCTATGCTCATTTCAACCATTGATGTTTGCATGCCCTTTTAGCATCCTTTGAATTAACAAAACCCTTCATACCGTGTCATGTACACGTCCTAGGTAACCATTCTATTAGAAGAACATTGTTTTTTTGTTCAACTACCATATACCAAATTATATGTAGTGGTTGCTACATTAATCCATCAAGACTAAATATCGCTATGAAAGATCAAATCTTTCCATAATCATCTCCTTGAACATTGTCTGACATGGGTATACCCTACAGGTCCTTGAGTTTGGTATATAGGGCTCGGATATGGCAGAAGCCCACGACATTGCCAAGGCCCGATGAAGAATTCGAGTGGCCCACGGACTCTCTGATTGCTTGCAAGGCAAGAAGAAGCTTAAGATAGAAAGTTCAAAGGGCGAACCCTAATTTGTAACCGACTCGACCTGCTACCTGAGATGTATCCTATCTATATAAAGGCTAGGAGGGGGCGGCGAGGAGGACAATCACAACCCTAGTTTCCACAACTCTCGCCAGATTGCATATGCGCACCCCTGTAATCTTTGATTCCTTCGATAATTCCAAGATTAGAAAAGCAGGAGTAGTGATGGCGCTCCCTCCTTCTCCTAAACCCAAGTCCATAACAATGGGCATTGACGAGTTGAACCCTCGCCAATTGGTGTCGTCTGTGGGAATTGGGAGTGTTGATGTCACGGCTTCTTCAGCCCCGTCAACCGCGAGGTACAACTCTGCAACAACGGAGATTCACCAGCTCTTCAGTGCGTTCGACTTCACCGTCCACATGCCGGCCACTCGCCCGGCTTTCGAGTCTGTGGGCGATGGGATCACCCTGGCGATTGGGAGCTTCCGCTTCCAGGTTGGTCAGCTGGGCACGCTTCGCATGCCTGACCAGCCAACGACACCCGCGATTGATCCAGCATCGTGCTTCCTACCACCAATCGACACCCTCAGCAAGCACAATACCTCAGCAATAGCTAGGTGAAAGGATAGCGACAGTAGTCACGGATCCGATCTGGGTGACCTAGCCACAGAAGATGGAGCCTACGGCTCCAGATCTGAAAGTTGTGGAAGCAACAGCTTCCCCAATCACTTCATGTGTGCTGTCATCAACGCGGGCGATACCAGTGTCAATCGCGAAAACGCCGGCACCGGGTCTGGCACCGGACAGCCCAACAGAGGTATATCCAATGGCAGCACAACCAACGGCGGTCCTACCAACGATGGCAATGGCGCGCCCATCAATAATGTGCCAGGAGGAGAACCATCACTCATGATGAATGAGAACATCAGCGAGCGCATGCTGATCAAGCTCAATGACAACGAGTGGGCTCGCTGTCGAGAAGCTCTACGGGGCAATGCTGATGGGCTATCATTGGCTGCTGAAGGAGGAATTCAAGCACCAGCATTAGGTGATCGCGCAACTCGAGGCATGTAGAAATGCGGTGGACGAGTCGAGTCTTCGACGAGCTGGGCTCTCCTCCCATGGAGGATCCTCCTCCAAAGGCAACGAGTACGTGGCCAACAAGAGGCGATCTCGACTGGCCCACCTCACTGAGCAAGAATGCGTAGAAGCTGCGAAAGTCCTCGACTTCGGCTCTATGACGGTGGATACGCGGGGAAACGTGCCCCCGAAGACATCGCAAGCTGCGGTGATAGCGGCCACCATGTAGCTCCTCAACAACCAGCCACCTGCTGGAGATCCGCGAGCTGCCATGCACCAATCTACGATCGCGGGCCTAGGGCTAATCGAGGCTGCCCTCAATAAAGAACCAACACTAGAGCCGAAGAAAAGCAAGGATTTGGACAAATACTACTACTCGTACTACTCCAGTGACGACAGTCATGATCTGTCATGGCGACGTCGCTCACGGCGGCATGACCGTGACGACGACACACGTGATGACATCACGTAGCGCAAAGTCGACAAGATGCGGGTAGGGCGAGCTCGTTCGACTGACTCAGAAGAAGACGAGACTAAGCTCTGCGGCACCAGATGCTATAAAAGGTCCATCAGGCAGAAGCGAATGCCTAAGGGGTTCAAACTCCCGTCGAAGAACCCAAAATTTGACGGCCTGTAGGACCCAAAAATCTGGTTGGAGGACCACATCTCCTCTGTCAGGCTACATGGCAGGAGTCGAAGCACGGCCATGCAATGCCTACAGCTGCAACTGCAGGGCGCCGCTCGCGCATGGCTCAACAACCTCCCGCATGGATCCCTTCGCAGCTGGGAAGAGCTTGTCGACAATTTCATGCGCAACTTCAAGGGCACTTACAAAATGCCCGCAACAATCGAGGAACTAAGAAGCTGCCAGCAAAGGTTTGGCGAGTCGCTGCGCTCGTACATCTAGAGATGGTCCATCATCAAGAACTCCGCAGAAAACATCTCGGAAGACCGCGCAATCGAAGCATTCAACGGCGGTGTTCGCCGTATAGAGCTCAGGGAGGAGCTGGGCCGCTCAAAGCCCAAAACGATTGACCACCTGATGGAAATTGCGAATCGGTGGGCTGACGGAGAAGATTCGGTGAAAAACCGCAACTACTCCAACAATGACGACGACCTCGGGCGGAGACGCGACCACCGAGGCAAACGTCGAATGCGTGTCTACAAGGACCGCGACGAAGTCAATATGGTCACAGCCGGCTACGCCGACAAATGTGACGACAACCGCAACAGCGGATATCGCAGCGGTGGATACCGTGACAGCAGAAAAACCACGCAGGTGTGGCAGCGCCGCACTCGCGAAGAGGCGCCCGCAACATCTATACAGGACAAACTGTACGGACCGTGCAACGTGCACTTCTACATCGACAAACACGACGGCAAGAAAAAATCCAGTCACCTTCTCAAGGATTGCCACGAGTTCCTCAAACTCCACGAGGGATTGGCCCAGATGAATCCCGACGCGATCAACAGGGGCTATGGAGCCGCCCTAGGCACTGTGGCACATGGAGCTCCTCCACCACCGCCCGGGCCACCACCACCTGCAGCTGCGCTAGTCCAGCACCATGGAGGAGAGCTGTACCCACGAGCTGTGGGCAACATGGGGATGATCCAAAAAGGGCATCCCTCCAATAGAGTGTAGAAGGCAATCACTCGCCAAGTCAATTTGGCAATAAACTCCCCCACCTTTCACCACTAAGTACCTCAATGGAAGCGACTCCAGCATTACCTTCGACAAGCGCGACCACCTGCGCCAAGTTCCTCGTCTAGGCCACTGTCCCCTCGTACTCGAGGCACAGATCGGGGGCTTCGATATGAGTCACGTCTTCATGGACGGCGGGAGCGGCATCAACCTCATGTTCGCAAGTACCTTGCGTGCGATGAGGATCCCTCTGACTTGCCTGGAAGTTTCAGACACGATGTTCCATGACATCGTCCCAGGAAAGGGCATATATCCCCTGGGCAAAATCAACCTCGACGTCATCTTCGGCACGCCGCAAAACTTTTGGCAAGAGCGCATCGACTTTGAGGTTGTCGACTGGCTCTCATAATACCACTACATCCTCGGACGTGTCACGTTCGCTAGGTTCATGGCAGTGCCGCATCGATGGATGACCCGACTGATGCGTGACACATCGCGCGACGATCCAAGGCATTTGCCCTCATTGACGGTGAACTGTACAAGCGCAGCATCACAGGAGTACTTCAACAGTGCATCTCCAACGGGGACGGAAGGGTCATCCTCCTCGACATACATGAAGGCACTTGTGGACATCATGCTGGCAGTCACGCCATCATCGCCAAAGCTCTACGAGCTGGATTCTACTAGCCCATGGCCATGTGTGGCGCCAAGGACATTGTCCAGCGCTGCAATGCTTGCCAGCGATTTGCGGACAAACCACACGCACCTGGCGCAAAACTCAGGCCAATATCATTGGCTTGGCCCTTTCGCACAATGGGGACTAGACATGGTCGGCAAGCTCCCAAAGTCCTCGCAAGGAGGATACGTCTACCTCTTAGTCGTGGTTGACAAATTCACCAAGTGGATCGAGGCCATGCCAGTGACGAATCAATCAGGAGATAACACCGTCAAGTTCTTCAAGTCCATTGTCTACCGCTTTGGAGTGCCAGACAACATCATCACGGACAACGGGACAAACTTCACCTCCAAGGAGTTCCACGAGTTCTGCGAAAGCTTGGGAATCAACATAAGTTATACCTCGGTGGCTCACCCGCACACCAACGATCAAGTTGAAAAGTCCAACGGCCTTGTGTGCGGTGGAATCAAGAAGCGACTCCTTCGGCCACTCGAACAAGATGTCGGATGCTGGCCAGACGAGCTGCAATCCGTACTTTGGAGCCTACGCACAACTCCAAACGGCGCCATGGGATATACTCTGTTCTTCATGGAGCACGGTGATGAGGCGGTGCTACCCACAGAAGTGTGCTACAAAGCTCCACGAGTGGTTGCTTACAGCGAGCAGGAGTCAACTCTTGCACTCGAAGACTCCGTCAATCTCCTGGACGAGGCACAGGAAATTTTAGTGGAGAGATCAACGATCTATCAATAGAGCCTCCGCATCTACCACAGCAGAAGGCTACGCACCAGATCCTTCATCGAAGGAGACCTGGTCCTGCGACTAAAGCAACAAGGGCATCTCAAGCTCGAGTCCCCTTAGGAAGGACCTTACGTGATTACAGAAGTAATCCCAAGTGACGCCTATCGCCTTAAAGATTTCGAGAGCGGAGTCACATACTCCAACCCCTGGAATGTTGCGCAGCTGTGTTGTTTCTACCCCTAGTCATTTTTACATTACAAATAAGGCTATTCAGCCAGGGTACTTGGCCACACATTTTACCTCGTACTATTCTGCGAATAAATAAAGCTAAGTGCCCCAAAACTCTGTGTTTTCCTTATTTTCTTGCAATTTTATCACTCAGGGGTTGCGCCACCCTTTACACTTCTGTTCTACGAACCAATCGCAGTATCCTGAGTAGCTGACGCACTACCAATCAAACTCTTGATAAACACCAACCCAGCTGTAACGCACCTGATAGGTTGGCAAGGCGCTTAGATAAATATATGTCAGGCTAACAAAAAGGAACTACAGAGTACACTACACTCAAAAAATATATAAGCTAGCAAGCTCTTCACATATCATTGGGTATTACATACACCCAACAGAAATTATACGGACTTTACAACACTCGTACATCTATGTGCAGGATACAAACTACGATACTGCTGCAGAAGATGAACATTCGTCTGATCTTCAAAGAAGTCGACAATATCCTCTACTGGTTGAGCAACCGCCTGGTAGTTCGGCACCATGTTCCAGGTCATCCCTTGTGGTGGCGGCGGCGGTTGATGGATCAATGCACGGCGCCTAGAAAAACGCTTGATGGCGGTGTTGATGTAGAGCTCGTTGGGAACCCCAAGAGGAAGGTATGATGATCACAACATCAAGTTTCCCTCAGTTATGAAACCAAGGTTTAATCGAACCAGTAGGAGCAAGGATACACCCCAAAGGGGTTACTAGCTGAGCTTTGGCAGGGCGCACTACCGGTGCTAGGTGCAACGTGGAGACCTGCACAACACAACCACAGAACTTTGTCCCCAACTTGCGATGAGGTTTGCAGAAAACAAAGGATTAAACGTATCGAATGGAAAGAATTAATAGTTTGCAGAAAGTAAACAGAAAGAAGTAAAAAATTTGTAGATTGAATATAAAAGATAAGGACCAGGATCCATAGTTCACTAGAGGTGGCTCTCCTTAGATAGATAACATGCTGGGTGAACAAATTACAGCGGGGCAATTGCCAAACACCGAGAAAGCAATACATGCATATACTAATCATCTTGACTCCTTTGAGACTTGATTGGGCACTACAACATAATACATAGACCGCCATCCAACTGCATCTATGACTAATAATCCACCTTCAAGTTATCATCCGAACCCCCTCCAGTATTAAGTTGCAAGCAACAGATTATTGCTTTACGAACTGCGTGTAAAGTAAACAATATGATTGTTCTATGAATAAAGGATTGTTGTTTTCTCCCTAGTAGCAACAACACATCTAGTACCTTAGAGATTTTTGTCACTTCCCCAGATTACCAGAGGCATGAACCCACTATCGAGCATAAATACTAACTCTTGGAGTTGCTAGCATCTACTTGGCCAAGATAGCTACTAACAACGGAAAGCATGCAAGATCACAAATAACAAAGACATGATAGAATAAATAATCAATCTGAAATAGCATCTCAATATCCATCGGATCCCCGCAAACACAACATGTATGATTACAAATAGATGATCTTGATCATGAAGGGAGCTCACAAGATCTAAACATGAAAGCACAAAGGAGGATAACCAGCCATCTAGCTACTACATGGATCCGTAGTCCAAGGATGAACTACTCACGCATCACACCGGAGGCTTGCATGGTGATGAAGAAGGCCTCCACGGTGAATTCCCCTCTCCGCCAGGGTGCCGGGAAGAGCTTCAGATCCCTCCCGATCTAGGGATGGAGATGACGGCGGCTACAGACTCTTTCGTGGAATTTTGATCGGGCACTTAGGGTTTTCGTCCCGAGGGCATCTTATAGGCGGAAGGGGAGGCCAAGGGGGTGCCAGGGGCCACCACACCACCCCCTAGCGTGGGCCCAGCCTGGCCGCGCGTCCAGGTGGTGTGGCCGGCCTCTGGCCCTTCTCCGTCTTGTATTCTGGCACTTGTTGACTTCCGAAAAAATAGGCACTTTGGCTTTTGTCCCGTCTAATTCTGAGAATATTCATTTTCTGAATTTCCTGGAACCAAAAATAGGAGAAAATAGGCAGCTGGAACTGTGGCTCTTGTTAATAGGTTAGTCCAAGAAATCATATGAAAAGTACTCCAAAGTTGGAACAAAACACAAGAAAGTGGATAAAACCAAGCATGGAACATCAAAAATTATAGATACATTTGCAATGTATCAACATCCCCAAGCTTAACTCCTGCTCGTCCTCGAGTAGGTAAGTGATAAAAAGAAAGAATAATTTTTGAGGTGACATGCACCATCAAAGACTTCATCAAAGTATTTGCAAAACATTCAAAGCTGGGATCATAGTACTTCAATCATAACATGAAAGACAAAGTTCTAGCAATAAGTAAAGAAACTATGATGCAACATGAAAAGGCACAAACAAAAGATTCATGAATAACAATGCTTTGCAAGACGTTTGTTTGTTTCACATAAAGAAAACATAGCATACTAGTATTCAGCTTGTCCCTCAATAGAGTAGCAAATATAAATGCATAGGACACCTTCAAAGTTCATAAAAGTGACTAGATACAATAGTTTAAAACAAGCAATAACAAGTTATGCATCAATCAACTAGTCTTGGGACAATGCACATAGAACTAAGAATGGCCACTATGCTCTCAAAGTAGGTGCATAAAGATAGAAAGTGGAGACTCAATATAATGGTGGATGAAAGGCCTTTGTAAAAAGGAAGTAGGGATTCAAGTCTCATAAAGAGCTTCCAAAAATTATGGTACTTATAGCTTTCATCTCTCATTGCCCCTATCATAAGCATCTTGAAGGTGATTAAGGTTAAAGTGACACAACTAAGAGGATATGCTTGACAAGTTATAAACCGAAATCTCATGCCCCTTACTTACAAAGACCGATCCTCATGCTACTGAACTTCAGTCACGAGCAAGCTCTTGTCATTGTAAGTAAATGTGTATCATTAAGAACCGCCAACGGGGTACCCCTTGCACATGATACGGGAGCTTTCCCATAATCAAAATGACAAGGCAAGCAGACAATGAGCATCTCAGCGATCTTTTTATTTGCTATTTGCATAGGTTTTTATTGAGGATGCTTCATAGAGTGCTCATTATGGTGATGCTGCAAATTTCCACCATGATTAGGCATGGCTTAGGCTAGCGGCCGAGGCGTTTCTCTAACACACATACAAACTCCATGATCTTACAAGTTCCACTTTTATTTCACACCGCCGGGATCCGTAAGCAAAAGAACATGATATCAACGGGGTACAAAGTACAAGTGCAATGTTGAAAGCGTTCCCCATGAAACATGGTTCTGCTAATTTCAACTTATAAAGCGCAAGCATATACACAACAAAGAAAGACCCAAGGGTTCAAGTTTATTAGAGGCAATAAAGTAAAGTGTGCCATCAAGTTCGTGAGAGCTTTAATCACTATTTTTCTCATAACAAGTTTAATTTGGAAGGTAAACAAAAGCATGAATGTACTTGGAATAGCATAAGCTAGTAGGTAGGTATGGTGGACTCTTTGGAATAACTTGGTTTAGGGAGTTGGATGCATGAGTGGAACTCATACTTTGTTGTGGAGGCTAGCAAAAGACTGGGAGCGACAAACTAAGAGAGCAATAATGGCCATAATCACGCAGAGCGACAAAACATCATTGATCAAAGCATAAAGTGATACTACAAGTTGAAAACTAAAGGATCATAAAGTCTATGGTGACTTGAGATAGTCATAACATGGTGTGATCATGTGCCAAGTCAACCCAAATAAAGCATCAAAGGAGAATACCACTATACTATGCTTTAATATGCTAAAACAACGCATGATTCATCCAAGGCACATTAAGAAATCTCAATTGTCTATAACAAGTCATGCTACAGCAAAGAATACTAAGCATAAAGCTAAAACAATATTAAGCATGGCATGACAAAGCATAGGCCACAGTCAAAAACGAGCTCTTTTTACCACGTAAGCATGAACTTTCCTACTCTTTTCCAAACCAAACTATTTGCAAACCAAAGTATGAAAGAGGGGGTCCAACCAATTTATTAAGAAAACTAAGCAAACAAAGCAAACGAAAAACCAAAACAAAAACGAAAAAGAAGATGCTCCAAGAACAACACAACTGTGCATGAAACAATAAAAATGAAGCGTTTGGAAGAAACCTGGGATTTTTATTGATGAAGAAGGGGATGCCTTGGGCATCCCCAAGCTTTGACGCTTGTACTTCTTGGATATTTCTTGGGGTGACACGTGTGTCATCCCCAAGCTTAAGCTGTAGTCCATCCTTCATCTCATTACTCATTCCTTCCATACACCTGAAAATTTTCCTTCATACAAAACTTCACACAATCTTTATTAGCAACATTAGTGAACTCAAGATAAATAAGTCTTAAGGTTCAGTTCTAACACCAAATAAACTTCCATTAGAACACTAGCTACTGTAGCACTTCCCTCAAAAAGCTCAATTCCCCAAAAGAACTCAAGAAGGAACCAACAAGAAGCAAAAACAGAAAATGGCAGAAATGTGTCAAAACAGACCAGCAGGTAAAGACGAATTTTTTCGAAGACCTTCTGTTGCTCAAATCAAAAAGTGTTGAACTAACGAAAGTTAGATAACAACCTGGGTCAGAAGCACAAAAATTCAGGCCTCAAAAAGTCGTTCAAAGATTTTACACGAATATTTACGATGAAGCATAGAAATCTGTTTCGGGACAACAACTTTCCCAATCATTACTTCTCTCTCATTAGAGGTTACTCTTGGCACAAAAAGAAAATAAAAAGGATAAGGAGTGGTTATTACTGAAGTAATAACTTCCAAGACTCATCTAAAACTTTTGGGTTATCTCCCAATAAGTACTTTTCTTTAACGCCTTTAAGTTAGGCAAAAGAAGCAAAGAAAGAATCAAGTGTTGTCAAATGAAGAAGCATTAAGATCAATACCAAAAATATTTTCAACAAGGCAAGGTATATCATCCAAATAAGTTCTAGAAGATCCTATCTCAATGCTTTTAGGTTCACTATTCTCATCAAAAGGGTTTGCAGGAACAATCCAATCAAGATTCTTTTCTATGGCATCATGTATTGCTACTACTTTAAAGGGTATTGGTATCTTAGGTTCCTCCCCATTAGGTTCGGTTTTGTTCATCTTTTCTCGTGTACCAACAACATCTACACATGACCTAGCATATTGAAACGTTCAAAGACTTTCCTAGCTTCCTTGGCAACATCATAGAACTCTTTAAACAAAGTTTCTAGAATAAAATCCCTCTTTTCAGGGTCTTCAATTTCTTTAAGCTTAAGAAACATTACTTGCATTAAGGGGTTGAGGTTAACAAACCTAGCTTCTAACATGTGAATTAAAGAAGCTGCAGTAATCTCATAGTTTTGAGCAAGTTCTGCAAGGGATCTATCCTCAGTATCTTCATGCTTACTAACATGATTGAAGAATTCTTCAATATTATCTTTCCCAATTATAGAACCACTACCAATTGAAAGGTCTTTCAGGGTGAATGTAGGGATCAACATGGTGAGCTAAGGAAGAGGTGACAACTAAAGGATACTTAATTTTTTGTGTTTTTGATAAAGAAAGCAAACTAGTAAAACTAATTTTTTTGTGTTTTTGAATAACAAAACAAGCAAACAAAGCAAAAAAAAACTAAGCAAAACAAAAACAACAAAGTAAAGAGATTGGTTATGAGGGACTCCCCTTGTGAAGATGTCCTTGACTCCCCGGCAACAGCGCCAGAAAAATGCTTGATGGATCAATGCACGGCGCCCAGAAAAATGCTTGATGGCGGTGTTGATGTAGAGCTCGTTGGGAACCCCAAGAGGAAGGTATGAAGAGCACAGCAGCAAGTTTCCCTCAGTTATGAAACCAAGGTTTAATCGAACCAGTAGGAGCAAGGAAACACCCCAAAGGTGTTACTAGCTGAGCTTTGGCAGGCACACTACCGGTGCTAGTAGCAACGTGGAGACCTGCACAACACAACCATAGAACTTTGTCCCCAACTTGTGATGAGGTTGTCAATCTCACCGTGTTTTGCAGAAAACAAAGGATTAAATGTTTTGAATGGAGAGAAGTAATAGTTTGCAGAAAGTAAACACAAAGAAGTAAATAGTATGTAGATTGAATGTAAAAGACAAGGACCGGGCTCCATAGTTCACTAGAGGTGGCTCTCCTTAGATAAATAACATGCTGGGTGAACAAATTACAGCGGGGCAATTGACAAACACCGAGAAAGCAATACATGCATATACTAATCATCTTGACTCCTTTGGGACTTGATTGGGCATTACAACATCATACATAGACCGCCATCCAACTGCATCTATGACTAATAATCCACCTTCAGGTTATCATCCGAACCCCCTCCAGTATTAAGTTGCAAGCAACAGATTATTGCTTTACGAACTGCGTGTAAAGTAAACAATACGATTGTTCTATGAACAAAGGATTGTTGTTTTCTCCCTAGTAGCAACAGCACATCTAGTACCTTAGAGATTTTTGTCACTTCCCAGATTACCATAGGCATGAACCCACTATCGAGCATAAATACTAACTCTTGGAGTTGCTAGCATCTACTTGGCCAAGATAGCTACTAACAACGGAAAGCATGCAAGATCACAAATAACAAAGACATGATAGAATCAATAATCAATCTGAAATAGCATCTCAATATCCATCGGATCCCCGCAAACACAACATGTATGATTACAAATAGATGATCTTGATCATGAACGGAGCTCACAAGATCTAAACATGAAAGCACAAAGGAGGAGAACCAGCCATCTAGCTACTACATGGATCCGTAGTCCAAGGATGAACTACTCACGCATCACACCGGAGGCTTGCATGGTGATGAAGAAGGCCTCCACGGTGAATTCCCCTCTCCGCCAGGGTGCCGGGAAGAGCTTCAGATCCCTCCCGATCTAGGGATGGAGATGACGGCGGCTACAGACTCTTTCGTGGAATTTTGATCGGGCATTTAGGGTTTCATCCCGAGGGCATATTATAGGCGGAAGGGGAGGCCGAGGGGGTGCCAGGTCCCACCACACCACCCCCTGGCATGGGCCCAGCCTGGCCGCGCGACCAGGATGTGTGGCCGGCCTCTGGCCCTTCTCCGTATCGTATTCTGGCACTTGATGACTTCCGGAAAAATAGGCACTTTGGCTTTTGTCCCGTCCAATTCCAAGAATATTCATTTTCTGACTTTCTTGGAACCAAAAATAGCAGAAAACAGGCAGCTGGCACTGTGGCTCTTGTTAATAGGTTAGGCCAAGAAATCATATGAAAAGTACTCCAAAGTTGGAACAAAACACAAGAAAGTGGATAAAACCAAGCATGGAACATCAAAAATTATAGATACATTTGCAATGTATCAGCGGTCCAGCAGCAACGGATGCCATGTCCACATCTGGCCGATGCAGTCGCACCATCTACAAGGTAACCTTGGCACCAGCAACCAATTGCTGCCGCACGCACTCGTGTACCACACTTATATCTTGAAACTTCCCCAGAAGGGCTAACAGGCTTGAAGGGACAGTGTCTAGCGGAAACATCGTCTGATAGATGTGCCTAAGACATGACTGCGCCTTCTTCAAATAATGGAGTTCTCGAAAAGAATGATCCTGCAGGGTCGCAAGCGTGATTGCACGGTCGTGGTCCACCCAAAAATACCCACTGGCCTGCAGCTGCTCCTGGGTCAAGTTGTTCATTTGAATGGCTACCCGGTGTTTCTCATCCTGCGGATGATGAGCGCTAACAAGTACACCAAGCAAGCAGCAAAGTATGAAGACAAGGCACCGCCACGACTGACTAAAAGAAAAGATGAGAAGGTAGAAAGCTAACATTTAAACTGCTCATTCAATTGTGCCACTTCCTCCAAGAGGTACTTCTCGCGGGTAGTGGCCTTCTCCGCCTTCGACTTCCACACATCTGCACTACCGCAGATGATGGGAAACTCACGCTCAAATTGTTTAATGTGACCACACAGTCGCGAAAGCAACGACAATTCCTCCACCTTTGAACGCGGCTGCACCGTGGTTTCATCGGTGGGAGGAGAATCATGAGGATCACTCGAAGGACACTAGGTACAATAAAGCAAGAGGAAAATGAGACTCATCAGACATCGATAAACAAAGAATTGCAGTCAAATTTGATAAATTGTCAAGGGAACACCCTCCACAAAAGCATGGTTCAGGCAAAAGGCTAAGCTACAACTATTACACATGAAGTCTAGGGAGCATTTTGCTTATTTCGACTTGGACTTCGACTTTGGGGGCTTCATCGCATCCATGGCAGTCTCCGATGCCACGAACTTGCCGGTGGTAGCCCCAAATGCCGCGGTCTTCGCTGCCTTTGCTCGCTGCCGCTCCTCAAAGTATTTGGCGACTGTCTCGATAAGCTAAGGCCCATACTTAGCACAGCTACCAGTGAAGGGAGCAAACACTACCTGTTGGACTCCGACATCGATAGGCATCACCTCGGAGATCGCGGCGGGATCCAACTCCACGCCATGGGCTTGCACCATCGCGAGTGCCATGGTGGCGCCGACGGACCGTTGAGAGTTCCTGAATTCCATGGGAATACCTCTAGCGAGGTATTCCACCAGGTCATCAAGGATGTCGATCAGCCTAGCCTTGCGAGTTAGGTCCTCACAGATGCGATTGTGCACATCCTTGTCCTTCCCAGCGTCTCCTGGAGGGAAACACTATGGTCTTCGACTGCAACAATGGCGCCAGCCAACGCATCCGCGCAACACAGGAACTGGGCGTCAAAGCTCAGGACGCTGGCATCTACATACACGAGGTGTTAGCACAACAACATGACGACATGAAACAAGGAGAAACACAAATGAAAACTGGAAATTACATTAGAGGGCCTTGGCAATCGAGAAAAGTTGTTCTTCAAACAACTTCGCCCTTTCAGAAGTGGAAGAGCGCAAATCCTCTTCGCGCTTTCGCGACTCCTCCAGGGCTGCGACTGCTTCGTCGCGATTCTTTGCCGCCGCGGCAAGCCCCTTCTCGAGGGATGCAACATGAAGAAGAAGCTCATTGTGCTCACCTACAAAGGACGGGGCATAACAACAATTGAGTCGACAAATTTCCACAAAGACAAAGACAAAATCCAAAGCTAACCTTCGACTACACGGTGATGATTGTCAAGCAGGGCGTGCTGTCGACCTATAGCAAGAACTTGCTCCGCAACCTGTGCAGCTTCCTCCACAATGAGCTACACCAAATGGAAACGAAGACTCAGCGGCAACCCAAAGTACAAATTCGACTGCCGAACAATAAAAAGGACACTTACATGTTCCTCCAGGGACTCCGAAGATGACTGTCCCGCAGTCGTCCAGGCAACCATCTGGTCCTCCCCAGCATGCGGGGAACTCGAAGAATTAGCGCTGGAGTGGGCCACCACTGGAGGAGAAGGAGGCTGTTTGGCCACCTCCTTGGCCTTAGAGTCTGCGACTCCGGACTCTTTCACAAATTGGATGTTGTCAGAAGACGACGATGCCGCTTGACTACAAAATATGCCCAACGCAACTTCGGAAAAAGCAACCTCAAAGAGAGCAAAACAAACTCGCGAGCATTAAAAGCTTACCATTTAAATTTGTCGAGGTCAAAGGAGTTATCCAATGACTCCTTCGGCGGTCGCAGCTTCTTCCGAGCAAGAGGAGCCATGGCGTGCACAGGCACGGCGGGGATTGGCTCCTCTGCAGCAGCAGCAGAGGGACCTTCCGGTGTCGTCGGCAAAGAAGCGTCAGAATCCTCATTGCGGAACCGCTTACGAGTGTCGTGGCTGCTAGACTCGGGGGCTCCCTGCTCTTCTTCAATTGGGATGGTTGATTCCTACTCGTGCTCTTCCTCCGCTTCGCGAGGGATAACCCCTTTAGGTCGAGGAGGTAAATTGGAGGACACCTTCCATTTGTGCATTCAGAAGACACAACAACACAGATTCAAGCACTTGGCAACCAATCGAACAAATACAATACTACTTCGGAAAAAAACTCTACCTCCGGTGGAGGGTTGTTGGCATCGAAAGGAGGAACGCCTGATTCACCAGCGAGATCCTCCTTGGCGGTATACTTGGTCACTAGTCGCAACCTCTTATCTACCTCACCCATAGAAATGCCCTTGGCAGATATGCGAGTGACATCGCCAGCATCGGTCCAGCGGAATATAGGATGGACTCTAGCTTGCAGAGGCTGGATGCGGCGGCGCAGCCACGTGCGAATGAGAGCGGAACCACCCTCTTCTTTGCCTATGCGGCCTTCGAGGTTGCAGACACGATGATACAACACCTCTGTTTCCTCGGGCTTGCCAGGCATCACGATGTTCTTCCAGGGATCGAAGGGCGCGACGAAGTGCTCTCCATCGGCCTTTTTGTTGCGGATGTAGAACCACTTGTCTCCCCACCCTTGGACAGACGCGGTGATCTTGATGTCGAAGTAGACGGTGGAGGAGTTGACATGGATTCCGCAGCCTCCTACATAAGAGACTGCCGAACCAGGCACCGACTGACGTTTGAGCTTGAAATGCCTCTTGAAGAGGCCAAAGTGTGGCTCGATTCTGAGCCAGCACTCGCAAAGTGTGATGAAGCAAGAGATGTGGAGAATGGAATTTGGGGATAGCTGGTGCAGCTGGAGCCCATAGAAATAAAGAAGACCCCGGAAGAAAGGATGCAGGGGAAGAGAGAGACCTCGAATGATGAACGCAAGGAAAATCACCTGGAAACCTAGAGGAGGAGGAGGGATTACCTCATCACCAGGCACTCACGAGTCATGTTCTACGGGCAGAAGATCTCCATCTTGACGATGAATTTGCAACTCAAAGGACTTGATGATGGACGCACTCCAGGATCCGTTGGTGATGCGGGTGCCTGCACCCTTCTTCTTCCCAGCACTAGCGGTGCTTGTGCCCACGGTGGTGGTGCTGCCCTTCTTCTTGGTGGCGGCAATGGTGGCCGCATATCCAGCGGCGGCGCCTCCCTTCTTCTTGCCCATCTTTCGATGGTGATTCGAGAGGAGGAAGTAACTGGGGAAAACACGGAGCTGGTCTAGTGCCACAAAGAGGAAGTGTGCAAGGAAGCAGAGAGAACAACAATGGCGAAGGATGCACGAGCAAGATGAGAGATGGGGAAAATTACCGCACCTGCGCTGCTACTTAACCTCCTCGCAGGTGTCATCCAACGGCCAGCAAAAACCCTATTGAACACATGGTGCACATCTCCATCGACACGTGGTGAGGGTGAACCACAAACCGCCCCCACTACTCCCATTACGCGCGGAAATCGAGGAGACGCGGTTAAAACAGAAGATTACGCATGCCTAGTCAAATTGAAGTCAGAAAGTGGGACCCACCGCTCGTCACGTCCCGTCAAAGCCGCTCATGCGGGCAACTGAGGTCATCACATCGTCAGCACTGACGTCATCGATTCCAACAGAAGAAGATTTTGATTACTTTAGTTCTTGCTCGAGTCTCCTACTCAAACAAGCACTCAGGGGCTACTCCTAATAGGACCGCTAGTCGCGCACCTGAAAGAATTTTTATGCAGTTGTATCAGCATTCAAGACAAACCCATCACTCGAATCAACGGTTCGATTGTGAACTACGGGTTACTCCCATAGGGAGCACTGGAAGCACATTCGACTGAAACAAGCAACTAAAGACGACAACAGTCGCAAAATGTTTTTAGTCCCCACTCGAGTCTACGACTTGAATAGGCACTAAGGGGCTACTCCCATAGGGAGTGCTGGCCACACACCCTATGATTATTTGTACATCGTACCATGTGTCGATAACATCCACACTCGAACACTATGGCGACTCCGCCTCATATTTTCCCTACAAAGAGATTACAACTCCTGGGCCACCCGAATCATCTCCGTGATGACTAAAAATTTCAGATGCCGCGCTTGCAGCGTGAAGATAATACCTGAATAAGGCCTGGCAACGCATCTGCTGCGCACTACCAGAAACATACTCGTGCCTGCAGGTACGATGAACATGCCTTGACGGATGCATCGAGTGCTCACACTTTTACACTGGATTTCGACTCCTGTAAGACCTCCGCGGCCTGAGTCGAATTACACCCGCACTTTTACGAATTCGAGTCCAGGACTCGAGTTAGAGTAGATAGCGTTTTTTTGCCCTAAGGCAGTTAACTGATACCGATACATCGGATAAATCAGGCACGTATATCAACAATCCCTATGAGACAAACTGAACACTCGAAAAGATGCTCAAACATGCACTCGAAAGACTTCATAAAGTCTCCAGTCGGATCTATGATTCCACTGGACACTCGGGGGCTACTGACATGGGTATACCCTACAGGTACTTGAGTTTGGTATATACGGCCCGTATACGGCAGAAGCCCACGATATTGCCAAGGCCTGATGAAGAATTCGAGTGGCCCGCAGACTCTCTGATTACATGCGAGGCAAGAAGAAGTTTAAGATAGAAAGTTCAAAGGGCGAAGCCTAATCAGTAACCGACTCGACCTGCTACCTGAGACCTAGCCTATCTATACAAATGCTAGGAGGGGCCGAGGAGGACAATCACAACCATAGTTTCCACAACTCTCGCCAGATTGCATATGCTCACCCCTGTAATCTTCGATTCCTTCGATAATTCCAAGATTAGAAAAGCAAGAGTAGGGACCTCTACGAGGCCTGAACCTTAGTAAACCTTGCATCCCTGTGTGCTTGTTTGCTAGCCGATTGATGCCTCCAGCGCTCCATCTTTCTCCAAAACCCAAGTCCATGTGGGCATCGATGAGTTGAACCCTCGTCATTGTCGTAAACTCCTTTCCGACATGTCGACTATTTCATAGATGTCAAACATCCACGTCTCTTTATTTATAGATCCAAATATGACTGATAGTCTTAATGCCTTTCCGGAGGGTCTTCCAAGTTCATAAACTTGATTTCTCCTCTATGAATACTATCACAGATTTTATGACTTCTAATCATTTTATGGAGTCAGGGCCCATCATTGCTTCTGTGCATGCAGTCGATTCATCATTGTCAAAACAATAACGACTTCAGTTTATCAAATCTCACTAATTGATTCTTACCGACCGACACAGTTCAATAGGAACTCTAATCTCCGAGATCACAACCTTTGTAATAACAAGAGCCATGAGAATTTTAGCCTCCTCCGGGACAATGTCGGGTGCTGTGCTACTTAGCACATGTTGCTTAGGTTCATCAAACTAATCAAAGTTCTATTGTCCTCCCACTTAACTTTTGTGAAGAAGTCCTTCTCTAAGAAACTTGATGTTCAAAGCGACAAACTCTTTTGCCTTTGGTGTTATGGAGGTATACCCAACTGTTTCTTTGGGATAACCTACAAAGACGAGCTTATCCAACTTTGGTTGTAAACATTTTACTTATGTCTAGCTTACCAAAATTTAAGAAAAGACAACTCGGGTTTTTATCCCAAACCATAACCTTTATGGTGTCATTTCAATGGATCACGATGGTGCTCTTTTCAGTGTAAAAGCGGTAGTATCTAAAGCTTTAATCCTTAAAACATAATGGTAGTTTTATAAACGACACCTTTGATCTTACCATGTAAAACAAGGTTCGATTTGATCTCTCAAACATACCATACTCCTATGGCTTATCGGGAAATACAAATCCATGGAATAATTCCTCAAATCTTAGGTGTTTTTCTAAACATGTAACTCAAATATCATCCTTTATGATCGAATCATAAATTCTTCATTTTATCGTTACAATGATTTTCCACTTCATCTTGAAAGTCTTTGAACAACTTTCAAATGTTTCATACTTCTTCCTTATTAAGTAAATATACAGATATATTAACTCAAATTTTTGGAGAAAGCATATGAAGTCGAAACATCCACCGCACCTGGCTACATCTAATGGAATATATACATCAATATGCACAGTTTCTAATAAGTTAGTCACCTGTTCCCTTTTGGCCTATGAATGGAGTTTCAATTATCTCGAGGAAAGTCTCACAAGCATCATTTGATCTGATCAAAATCAAAGACTCCAAACAAATCCATCAATATGGAGATTCTTCTTGTTTTCTTTCCAATATAATTTAAATGTTGATGCCACTTCATAAGTGATTTTTCAATCGTTTGTCTCGCGACATTTTATCATTAGTTTTTATGGACGTGATTTCCCCAACTAGACTTGTAAAAGTTCATCCATCTTCTATGGAATACGGTAATTATTTGAACAACCATGGTTGTCATAATATCGGAACAAAATAACAAGTATTTAAACAAATCTTGAAGGTAGGATTTGATGTCAACGATGAACACAATAACACTTTTTTTGTTTTCGATGGACATCATCACATATTTTCTTGCTAGTTACTTAGGCTATTGTAGTTCATGAATTGTGTTGTTCTGTATGACATTTCATACCAACCAATTCGGTATCCAATACCAAGAACCATATTGTTTAACAAGCAAAGAATACAATCATAACATGTATATCATCTATATACCTTAGCTAGACATTTCCAGTCTTTTCTCTTTTCTGCCAAATATTTTATAGATTCTCTTTCAGCATTTCTTTTTCTTTTAGAAGAATCCATCAACATCAACAGTGGTGCCATACACATGACACATAGTCCAAAGCGTGTATTGTCAAATACTAATACCTTTGGACTTGCACTTTGAAGTTGATCACCATCATCAAATGTTTGGCATTGTTTCAAAAATCCATTCTTTAGTAATCTTTTAGTGCATTAAACATTTTACCTACATCTTCTATTCATCCTTATCATGACAACTTCCATGATCAAGCTAGTATAGCCTATAAGGATGAATTGCGAGTATAATGTTAGTTCTCGAAACCTAATTGGGAGATCCGGATGCCTAGCATCTCCATCCTTCACAAATTCTCATACAATATGAGAACATGTATATTTATAAAGTATACTCTATCATATTGCAACCAAAAAAATTGTTTCAGATATCGCAATATCTTCCACACATGATGGTTTCTGAAACAATTCTTTTTGCTCCTAGATAACCTTGATATTAAACCAACTTTTGAATATCAAGAATCACGGAGGCAAGCATTATACTTAGATACTAACACTAGAATTGTTACTCTTGATTCAATACTATTTATTGAATTTCACGGAGTAAGTGAGGTTTTGCTGAAATTTTGCAATAGTACTTTAAACTTTAGATTGACACTCATAACAATACAATACCAGTTCATAAAGTAAATATCCAGAATTCTATAGTTCTATTATCTCAATTACAACTAAGCGCAATGTAGTAAATGGATGCCAATGACTACAACAAATTATGCAAATTCACTTTGATTTAGTTTATGATAAATTGAGTTCGACTAATCCAAATTAGAAATGAACTCCCACTCAAAACCAACATCCCTCGAGAAGTTTTGGTGATTCCATGAACCAAATCCACTACACCGAGTCCGATCATCAAGCGAGTTAGTGTAGCTTCAAAGGCGGGCATCTATATGGGCATCATATCTACTATATAACTCATGCTTAACCTTTTGGTCTGTGTTCTGAGGCCATGTTTGTACATGCTAGGCTCACCAAGTAAGAACCTTAGTACTCGCATGTGTAAAACTGTCTTACACCCGTTAGGCAAACGTGGATTCAAGTACACCTGATCATCACATGTTGTGTTGAAGCAGGAAAACATAAAACGGTGCATACTTAAGGAAGAACACATTTTTATCTTGATATCTAAATGATGGATCATCTTATAATACTATTAAACTCCAAACAAGCAATATAAGAAGCAAACATCATATATGTCAAGTGAAATGATATGGTTCTTGCACTTGATCACTATCATGTCCATCTTGGTATGATCTTTATCATTCCTTTGTGTGTAAGGCCAAGGTCTATGGAACTTACACGTTAGGCATGCTATAATTTCCACGAGTATCAACTATACTTCAAATTATAACATTACATATCATGACACTAGCCCAACAATGATCTAAACTAGACGCTTCTAATTTATCCATTGCAAGTTTTACATGGCTTAGGGCTTTCGAAGATAGAACCATTCATACCTACGAACATGGAACCACAATGATGCTAATCAAATTATTAGCAACTCGTTGTAAATCAGATATTGACTATAGTAGGAGAGATACAAACCCACTAGCCACTTATGCAAAACTAGTTGCATGTCAAGCGTGGAACACGTCTCATGTGCGAGGACATGTAAAGTTAGTCCGGGCCGCTTCATCCCACTATGCCACCAATATCCAAAATACATAGAAGATGTAATAAAATGATCATCAGTGCCCACATACTCATATGTGTTCTACCCGTGCAAAGCATCTATGCATAGAGTTGGCTCCGATACCACTATTGGGTTCACAGCATAGAAAACAAAAAAATCCTATGATGGGAACTATTATACACCAAGATATATCTACTAGATACGAGCAACGGGTGAATATAAATCCATAGAGAACACACCCTTGAAGATCGAAAAAGCATTCTCATCGAAACTGATTTTGTGTTTGATGTAGTCGTACACTTGCCGATCTCAAGATCGTGATGATGTCCAGCGAGTCCAACAGGTTCAGCACTAGCAAGTCTAGCACGTCCAGTACCACCAAGTTCAGCACCGCAAAGAAGCCGTGCATCCGTGATCGCACACACATCCGGTACCCTGTCAACCTCCGTCCCTTGCTCTGGTGAAGCAGCGGAAGTAGCAACTCCTTTCTAGATAAAGGCACTAGGAACATGCATCTCGCTAATCCGAGACCATGGGGAATAATTTCTAGAGGGGGAGAGAGATCCTTCTAGAGGAGGTGTTAGTGATAAGTGAGTAGAGGGGGGCCTTTTATAGGAGGAGGGGGGTGCCCCTCTCCATGGCCGACGCCCCATGGGAGGTGCCCCTTCACCTCCCTCATTCATGTGGTGGTAACTTCCTCCACATAGATGCATTAAATTTCTCCACTTAAGTCTTCACTTAAATGCATTAAATTTATCCAAATTTAATACTCTCTCATTTAATAAAACACTTTTATTTATTTTATTCCGAATGTTTTTAATTACTTTAATTAACAAACATTCACATAAACCCCCCTACAACATTTCAATATTATATGCAGAACCAATTTCAGCAATTTCCGTGTCTATTGAAATAATTCCAACGCTTTCTTAAATCATTATCTGAAACATATTTGCTCCAAATGATGTCGGTATCCCTTAAGTGTGTCACCCTACGATTCGCGAATAATGCAGACATGGTTGAAACCCTTCTCCGATCAATAATCAGCAGCGGGACCTGGAGATCCGTACTGACTCCTACACATTCAACGATGACTTATGTGATCATGAGAACCTTTTACGCATGTAACTCAATCCCTTTGTCTCGCGGTATATGACATGTCTGAGATTCGATCAGCAGTATCTCCATACCTAGCTTGATCTCGTTACCGACATGCACTCTTTTTTTGTTCCCATGATATAACATTCTAGTGATCACATCACTTGCTTGTAAGATAATTAATGTGATATCACCGAGAGGGCCCAGAGTATATCTATCCATCATCGAGATGGATAAATACCACTCTTGATCCATGAGCCTCAACATAACACCTTTGGAGTATCTGAACCCACCTTTATAGTCACCCTGTTACGGTGTGACGTTTGATGTTATCAAGTTACTCTTCTAGTGTTACCGATTGACATGATCTCATGGTATAAGGACTAGAAATACTTCGCAAGATGTTATAGCAATTTAAACACAATGACTTTGATCGTATTGCTATACTTCGGATGAATGTTCATCACATCATTCCAGCAATGTTGTGACCTCGTTATTAATAACATCCAATGTCCATGATCAGGAAATCTTAATTATCTTGTTAATCAACGAGCTAGTTTATATGAGAGGCATTACTAGGAATCTATGTATTGTGTTTATTAAACACACATGTATTAATGTTTCCAATTAATACATCTATAGCATGTAAAATAAACTTTTATCATAAACATTGAATAAGATAATAACAACTTTATTATTGTCTCTCGGGCATATTCCCTTCACCACCGCCGCAGGGCCCATGCAAAACCCTTCCCTGAGGTCGTGTTCCCGGAACACTGCCCCCGGGCCGGGGGCTGCTAGACCCCATGACGGTGGAAGGAGAACCGACAACCATGCCACATGCCACTTGGGGGCTAGTGCCCTGGGACCTGCGGAGCAAGACCACATATCTGTGGGGTCATCTGTTCACCCCGCACACAGGCGCATCGAAGGGCGCCAAGCGATTCTGCCCCAACGAATGAGGCGCTAGTTCGGGAGTACCTGCTGCAGCTGCGACAACAGGCTGCGGGTGCGGCCATCCCTAACTCATGGGGCGTAGCTGAGGCAGGAAGCATGCCTTTGGGATATGGAAGCGGCTGCCCCGCCTTCTCTCCTGCCTTATGGTAGGTGGCATGGTCCCCGAAGTTCTGTCCCATTGTCCCCGTCAAGTTTTAAGGCAACACCAACCCGAAGGAGTTTCTAGCCATCTACTCCACTACAATGGTGACTGTGGGTGCTTATGAGAAGGTCATGGCCAATTGGTTTCCAATGGCCCTGAAGGGCACGACCTTGTCCTAGCTCATGCATCTACCCAAGGAGTCCATTCGTTCCTAGGGCGACTTGTATACTCGCTTTGTGAGCGCGTTCCAAGGACCCTTCAAGCGCCCGGGAACACTCATTGAGCTCCACATAGTGGTCTAGGGGAGTGGTGAGCGGCTACGAGACTTCATGCTAGGATTTTCGTAGATCGCACACACTATCCGGAGGAGGAGGACGCCGCCATTATTGGTGCATTCACCATGAATGTGCACGACATTAAGATGCACAAATAGCTTAACATGCATCCCGTCAAGAGCATCCATGAGTTGTGGGCGTTGGCTGACCTCTGCTCCTTAGCATAGGAAGGACGCCTTGCGCCCGATGACACTGCCTAGCAAGCCGCTGGAACGGCGGACCGGGGAAGCACAACTACGAAGGAGAGTGTGTCGCGTAAGCGGGCCCTCCGATAGGCTTTGGCTGTGGAGCCTAGTGCTCCCACCGGGGCTGAAAAGAATACCAAACTGGAGGAAGAAGTGGCGGTTGCCAAGCCCGCCACAAGGAAGTGGTACCATGTGCATGAGTTCGACGAGCATGATGCTCGGAACTGCCGCTCCATCCTCGGTTACGCCGAGGGACGAAATAGGTGCATCGCTATGCAGGGGGCTAACGGTACCTTCGGGAACTATTACCACTACAACAAGGCTGGCCATCATGCAAAGGACTGCTTGGTCTAACCTATCCCAGGTGCCCCTGCCTGAGGTCGCAGGGGCAACGTGAGTACTGCACAATTAGGAGATGGAGGCAGTGAGACAGAGCAAGAGCGGGGCACGGAGGGGGCTGCGGCAACACAACCCCTCAGCCGCGCGAGAACGGCCCTGCTATTATGTAACATCCCAAAACTTTAATCCAAGTGATCAAGATCAAATCTACCCAATTTAGGGTTAACAAAACCTTTTTCTATTTAAAAATCTTTAAGCATTCATATGTGTGTGCATTTAAATAGGAATTGTTTTGCATTTCCATGTTTGAGTGATCTGTTGATTGTAAAATGATTCTAAGGTGAATTACACATCATCTAGATCATCCCCAAGCAAATCCCAAAGAAAAATAAATCAAAAAGAATTAAATAAGCAAATGGTCACTTTTACCATTTTAATCACATAGCCTACTTTGGCTATTCCTAGCACTCAAATCTTAACAGAAACAATTGTGGTTCTTTGCACCCCTTACTAGTACAAGTAGTGATGTACCAAGTCCCACTTTGTTTTATCCCAAAAACTTTCAAACTCTAAATTTAAATGACATTTAAAAATTGAATCTAGTTCATATGTCTAGATACCACTTTCTCAAAAACCACTCAAATGAACTTCATTTCCAAATCCCAAGCAAACCTAGATGCTTAAGCATGATATGAACCACTCCACCAAAAATCTCCCAAAAATTTAAATATTTTCTTCATGCGGCCATTTGATCGAACAGTTAGCAGACATATAAAAAGTGGCCTATCTAATACTATTTAGGACCAAATCTTGTCGAGCCAATTGGTGTGCATTGATCACCTTGGTCTCCCCCAGGCCCAACCAGACCAAAACCACCCCTATCCCTAGCCCTTGGCTTTAGTGCCATGCCGTCCTGACGCCATGATCGCCGGCCGATCGTGCCCGAGCCGCAGCAGATCGCCAACCCCTCTCCGCCATTCTAGGGAGTGAGGCGTGACCTCACCGCCACCCACGGTCCACTCCACGGCCGCAGATAGCCACTGGACCACCCCAGAGCCTCACCGCACCTTTCTCTCTGCGTGCAGCCAGAGCGCGCCAGAGCGCGATCGCCGCCAGCACGTCTCAGACCGTGCCTCAACAACAAATCACTCACGCCGCTCCGCCATCAACCCAGCACCCCGCTAGACATGGTCGTGCACCGCCGCGTGACCCACAGTCGCCGGGAGCCGCGTCGAGCATCGCCATTGTCCCTCAGAGCGCGGGAAGTCCCCGACCATTAGGCACCGCCCCTAGCCGCGCCATTGCGCCGTAGCTGACCGCCAGCAGACCGCCCATCGTCCGCCTACCTCGCCCACACCGGTAGCCCTCTGTATCGCCCTCGCCGCAGACGCCAGCCCACACCCTTCGGTCCCCTCGTCGAACATATATAAGGAGGCCACCCTAGCACCATTTCTTCACACCATCTCGCTCCCCTCTCTCCACTGACCATTTCCCCTCTCTCGCCGGAGCCGCTCGATCCGCCATTCTCCGGAATTCCACCAGAGGTAGTCGCTGTAGAGGAGGAGAAGTCCCCATCGATTTCATCCACCTCAGCCCCTGCCGCGACCTTGCATGAGTCCGCCATCGTCCACCAGTTTGTTTGCCCGCCTCGCCGCACTAGCTGGAGCCCTGGTACGTCCCCAGTAGACCCGCACCAGCCGTTTAGGGTTCAGTCTCGCCGGTGACGAGTCCGTCGTCAACGAAGACCATGAGCCGTCAATCTGTGTTCTAATCGTGTGGCCCAAATCGTCCCATACCGCTTTGGGTTTTAAGCGCCGCTGACATTCGGGACCCCCCTGTCAATCGCCCTCTGCGCCGTGGAGCACCACTGGTTCGGCCCAATTAGTTTCCCACCTAAGCCCGTAGATTCAAATATAGGTTTTTCTATTTAGATTTAGAATCAATTATGTCCCTTAGTTTAAAAATCATTTCAGAAAGTTTTACTGAACCAAATTGAGTGATTCCAATTTTGTTGGAAAGATACTGAAAATATCTATCCAAGACCGTTGGATTTAAATCTTTTAGAGTTAGAGATCTCTCCTAGTTAAAATAACAAAACAGAAGCTTTTGCACATTCAAACATTTTTATAAAATCAACCATAATAGATTTTGAGTTGATTCCAACTCTCAAAAATCACATTTAACCATACCTATCTGAATATGTAATAATATTAAGTTAGGCATGCAGTGACTTTGGACTAGTACCAAAACAATGCTTTATAGGCATTTCTAGTCACTTTATATCATTAATTATTAAACTTGAACTTATTGAAATATGATCCAACCGTTAAATCACATTCTCATATGTTAGAATATGTGGTGATGACATGTGTCCACATGATCCCATATTATAATTGGAGAATATTAAATCTTAGTCAATTTCAATGAGTAGAAATTACTTTTCTCAAATAAAAGGATGAAGATAGTTCATTAAACCTTGTGATGTTTGTGATGATACTAGATCATCAAATGTGTGCTTTAGTGTGCCAAGTAGACTAGTTAAGTATTGTTTGGTGATTGTGTATCCCGTATGTATTTATAGACGATAGTACCGACCAAGTCTACGAGGAGGAGGAGTTCTACCAAGAGGAGGAGGAAGAAAACTTCAACCACTGCACCAACCAAGGCAAGCTATTGTTAGAAAGTTAGAATTAAGCTACATAACCTAAGCAAATGCATTAGGGATGCTTTGGTTATACCACTTTGACTTATACCTACTCCAAGTTTTATTTACAAGCTTTACTTTCTTTAATTTACCAAAGTCCTTTACTTGTTTAAAGGTACCATAAAGAGTATAAAACTTGACCTATCTAGTTAGAATTAGATGTCGTTCTATGGCATGAGATTGAGGTTAGCATCCCACATTAGTGAACACTCTTAACTTTGTAGTTGGAACAAAACCCAAAACTTGATTCACTTTAGATGGGAATACTTGGTGAAAATGACTTGAGAAAACCTTGGGATGATGAGTCATTCCATTGAGATGTTTTGACATGTGTTGAGAAACACAAATGGTTTATGATTAAAATGTTGAGGCATGAGCCTTAGCCCTTTTGTAAAACTGATGGTTGGGTTCGGATGCGATACCATTCCAATTTTTACCGTACAACCACAATAACTGAATTAGGTAAGGCTTAGCCGGAAGTTTATATGCATTAGTATTAGTTCCCTCGTGGGAGAGGCCTGAGCTGAGGCTACCTCTCAATGTTGTCCACCTATGCAGTGCCCAAGATGACAGATGCTCATGGTTGGGAGGCCATGCTCATAGGAGAGGTGCTTATACTAGGGTGTGTAAAGGAAATGTTATGTTTGATTATATGCATACTAAGTATGATGATTCAGGGCTATCCCTGACAGATGTATCGAATCTTGTGGTGAAAGTGTACCACCTCTATAGAGTGTCCAACTATTCGAATAGACGCGTCCGCGGTTATGGACAGTTGGAGTGGCCATACTGTTCCGTTGTCAGATGTTTTCAAAACAACTTATGAAATGAATTGTGACATGACTTGACCACAACAGAGTTGTAACTATGATAATTAATTTCCCACTTAGGTGTTTTCAAACTTCTTTTATCTTTCTTTGTTGCTGAACTCAGCTTAGGTTTCAAACTTAACTTCACAATTAAACTTAGAGTTAGTATTCTTACAAGAACTATACTACTTGTTAGTGGTAGTTTGCGAGTACTTAAAGAGTACTCATGGATTTTGTCCCTCGCTATTCCTATGGCCAGACTATGAAGGAGACTACCAAGATGAAGGACAGCAGGACAGCTATGATAACTAGGACTATCTTCCATCGTCAACATTGCCTGTGACTCTGAAGATGGACCCCACTGCTACGCTTTTTATTCTTCTACTTGATTGTACTAAGACTGGATCATGAGATCCTTTATTTTGTTGTAAGACTTTATTATGGTTTGTAATGGATGATGTACTGTGATATCCAATCTGTTATGTCTCGCGAAAATGGTAATCCCGGGATTGGGATGTATGGCATAACAGGCATCTGCGATTAAAAATCCGGGTGTTGACAAGTTGGTATCACAGCCATCCTGACCATAGGAGACCCTAGATAGAATGGACGTCCGAACAAAAACTTAGTTTCAAAACCAAAGTGAGTACTTACGAAAACTATTTCCTCTCTTACCCTTGGGAATTCTTTTTCTCAAAAATTCATGTTCCTCCAAAGTCTTACATTACTACATAAAAATTTGACACACTTGATCACTTCACTAACTTTCTCATCCTAAATTCTTATAGATGGAAGCTCAATACAACAAGTTCTACCCGTTGGGCAATGCAGGCCAACTGATCTTCGAGAGGGATTTGGATGCACTGTCTGAGTTCTTGGAGCGTTCTCATCCGGAATTCCATGGAGCTCAACTTCCGGGTCCACCGGGAGGAGATTTACAATGGCTAGTAACTGCTGATCTTCGAGGCAAGATAGAAGCACCATTATCTGGGAGGATTCAATTCTCGGTGAGAGAGAACAACATGCTAGATAGATTAGCCAGGGCAATGCATGAAGCTCTTGCACGTCTATGTGCCCTGAGTGTCAACCTCATCCAAGGAACCCGCTTTGTTCACTATGCAAGGCATGATTCCATTTGGATGCCGCTAGAGATGCCAAGTCACCCAATACTGAAGCGTCAAGTGGAGAACCTCGACTTCCTACTATATGCCAGACAGAAGGAGTTGGACGATGCTAGAGAGCTGGCCAACAACAACCTCACCATTGCAGCCCAGAAGGCCTAGACTTTCTCACTGCTCGTCCAGGATCATCAGTCTCTACGCCGTCAATGCGCCAAGAAGGATCGCACCATTGACCGTCTTCGCAAGAAGGTGGCCGACCTCTAGAATACCATCAAGGAGCAAGAAGCTCAGCTTACCGTAAAGGAAGAAGAAGAGGAAGGTGAAGATATCCAAGGGGATATTGACTCCTACCTCAGCAATGATGATGACTTTCTGGAGGAAGATGCCGTGGACTTCTACACCAACGATGACAACTCCGACTTCATCGATGATGAGTAGATGCACTAGAGCACTGTCGTAGCATGAGATGTATTGGTCCCATCGTATCGTAGCTTACAGAATGGTTCCTAAAACCATATGTTTACCTTTGATGTTGTGGTGTGTGTGTGTGTTTGTATCGTGTGCTTTGCTTGAATGAATGAAAAGAAGTAAGTTGCAAAAACCTGAGTCAAACTCAAAGTTTTAGCTTTGAAATCAAAACCATAAACCATAGAATTTTCCCCCTTACCCCTTTATCTACCTCAATCTTCAGATCACTCATGGAAACCAAGGAGGGAGCAGCTCATCGCAAGACCCAATGCTGCAGATTCTGCACACTCTCATTGCAGACAAGGAAGCAAGTAGGGAAGAGCGCCAATCTAATCTAGCAACACTGCAGCAGATCGCCCAGATGGCTCACAACAACCAGAACCATGGAAATTAGGATCATCATGGATCCAAACTCAAAAACATCCAGAATACAAATCCCCCAATCTTTAGTACTTCAAAGAACCCACTGGATGCTAATGACTGGTTGCAGACAATGGAGAACAACTTAGAAGTAGCTGGAGTGGATGCCAGCGAGAAGGTTCCTTTTGCCACCCACTATTTGGCAGGAGATGCAAGAGCATGGTGGAACAGCGTCTACACAATGAACCATGGTCAAGTGATGACATGGGAAGCCTTCAAGATCAAGTTCAGCCGCACCCACGTCCTGCAGGGTCTAGTCACCAGAATGAGGGATGAATTTCTAGAGTTGAATCAAGGCAGAATGACTATAGTGGAGTACCATGACAGATTCCTGTCCTTGCCAGGTATGCACCTGATGAGATCAACACGGAGGCCAAGAAGAAGGAGATATTCTTGAACGGACTACATGATGAGATGCAGACTATCCTTGTCAACATCCGTTTCCAGGATCTCGAAGAGTTAGTCGACTCTGCCATACAGATGGAAGGAAAGCTTAACCAGGCAAACGACAACCGCAAACATCGTATGATGCACCAAGCTGGAGCCAACAGTCACCAGAAGTACCGTCCCAACCCTTCTGTGGGATATGCACCGAAGAACAACCGACCCCCAATGTCTCGCCCCAGCTACCCCAACCGTAGCGGAGGAAATGTGATGTCTGGAGGAAACAACAATCACCCCGGCAACACCAGCAATTTCAACCATGTACCTCCCAAGAGCAACAACAACAACAACACTGCACCTAGAACTGGAAGCAATGTTGTGCCCGTGGCAGCGAAAGACAAGTCTCAGATCACTTGTTTCGAGTGTGGAGTGAAGGGCCACTATTCCAATGAGTGTCCCAAGAAGATTGCCGCCACTGCCAATGTGAATGCCCCAGCTCAACAACAGCGTCGTGCTCAACCAGGAAGAAGATTCGCCCCAGGGAACCCTCACAACCGCAACGGCCGTCTCTTCCACATGAACGCCGAAGAAGCCCAAGAAGCGCCAGATGTCGTGCTAGGTATGTTTTCTGTCAACTCAGTTTTAGCAAGAGTGTTGTTTGATTCTGGAGCATCGCACTCATTTGTCACTGAAGAATTTGCATGCACTAGTAAGATTCACCCAACCAACTTGAAGCATGTCATGATAGTTTAAATCCCTGGTTCAACTGCAAAAGCTAGAAAAATTTGCAAAGCTATGCCTATCAGAATACATGGGATAGATTTTTATGCCAACGTAATAGTACTTGGAACGAAAGCTTTGGAAGTAGTACTAGGAATGTATTGGATGTCAAAGCATAAAGGATTGATTGACTGTGCCAAGAAAGCCATCACAATGACCAGTAGCTCTGGAGTATCAGTAGAGCATATATCTGAAACCTTGCCCCGTCAATTCAAGTGTAATAAGAGTCTCGCCCTGCCCACCATCACAATGACAAGTAGCTCTGGAGTATCAGTAGAGCATATATCTGAAACCTTGCCCCGTCAATTCAAGTGTAATAAGAGTCTCGCCCTGCCCACCATCGACCAAGTCAGAGTAGTCTGTGAATACCCCGACGTATTCCCAGATGAATTGCCCGGTATGTGCCTAGATAGGGATATTCAGTTCATTATTGGGCTAATCCCCGGAACCGGACCCATAACCCAGAGACCCTATAGCATGAACCCCTCAGAGTTAGTAGTATTGAAGAAGCAGTTGGATGCTATGTTGGCAACAGGCTTGATTCAACCAAGCGCATCACCATGGAGATCGCCAGTATTATTCGTCGACAAGAAAGATGGAGGCAACCGTCTGTGCACCGATTACAGGAAGCTGAATGACGTCACCATCAAAAACAAGTACCCATTGCCAAAGATAGAGGATTTATTTGATCAGTTGACTGGAGCAAATGTATTCTCTAAGATCGATCTTAGGACTGGTTATCACCAACTTAATATTCGTGCAACGGATATTCCGAAGACCGCCTTTACTACTTGTTATGGTTTATACGAGTATACAGTTATGTCTTTTGGATTAACCAATGCCCGTGCTTATTTCATGAATCTCATGAATAAGATCTTTATGAATTTTCTAGATAAGTTTGTCGTTGTGTTTATCGACGATATGCTTATCTACTCCAAGTCAGAAGAAGAGCATGAGCAACATCTGAGAATCATCTTTGAAACCCTTAGAGAGCATCGGTTGTATGCCAAGTTCAGCAAATGTGAGTTTTGGCTGAAAGAAGTAGGATTCCTAGGACATATTGTGTCTGCCGGAGGAGTCGTTGTTGATCCCGCCAAGATCAAAGTTGTCGAAGAATGGGAAGCCCCAACCACTCAAACCCAAGTCCGTGCATTTCTCGGATTAGCGGGATACTACCACAAGTTCGTAGAAGGATTCTCTAGCATCACCAGACCCATGACCCAATTGTTGAAGAAGGACAAGAAGTTCGAATGGACCGACAAATGTGAAGCCAGTTTCCAAGAGCTGAAGAAGAGATTGATTTCAGCCCCAATATTGATCATGCCAGATATCAAGAAGTCGTTTGATGTGTATGGTGAGGCATCCAAGATTGGTCTCAGATGTGTATTCATGCAAGAAGGCAAAGTCGTCGCATATCTATCTCGACAACTGAAGCAGCATGAGCAGAATTACCCTACCCATGATCTTCAGTTAGCAGCCGTAGTTTTGGCATTGAAGACATGGCCTCATTATCTAATGGGTAATCACTGTGAGATTTACTCAGATCACAAAAGCTTGAAGTATATTTTCACTCAGAAGGAGCTGAATATGAGGCAAAGGAGATGGATATATTTAATCAAGAATTATGACCTTAACATTCACTATCACCCCGGCAAAGCCAATGTGGTAGCGGATGCTCTGAGCAGATTGCCGTGTAGGTTAAACACCATGATCAAGGAGAAGCAACCAAGTTTATATGAGGAGTTGGAGCAGTTTAGAACTGAGCTAGTTAGCAAAGGATTTTTAGCTAGCATTGAACTTCAACCCACCTTGATTAGCCAAATAAAGGAAGCCCAGAAGAGAAATGAAAGTATTGATGAAATCAAATGTCGTATTGGTACAGGAAAGGTACCTGGATTCATCGAAGACGAAGAAGGAGTTATGTGGTACAAGGCCGTATCTGTGTGCCCGCAGATTCGGAGCTGAAGCAAGTTATCATGTAGGAAGCTCATGATACTCTTTATTCTATCCACCCCGGAGGGACGAAGATGTATCAAGATTTGAAAAAGCAATTTTGGTGGCACAAGATGAAGAGAGAAATCGGAAGCTCCATCGCCAAGTGTGATATCTGTCAAAGAGTCAAAGCAGAACATCAAAGACTAGCAGGACTGTTGCAACCCTTGCAGATTCCGGAATGGAAATGGGATTCCGTCGGAATGGACTTTATCACCGGTTTGCCTACTTCTAGTAGGGGAAATGACCCAAACTGGGTCATCGTTGATAGACTGTCCAAAGTAGCTCACTTTATACCTCTCAAGACAACCTACCAGAGTTCGAAGCTAGTAGAGTTGTATATTGCTAGAATAGTTAGTCTGCATGGAACCCCCAAGACCATCGTATCAGATCGAGGAACTCAATTTACCTCGAGATTTTGGCATAAAGTTCAAGAAGGATTAGGAACCAAGTTGAATTTTAGCACCGCTTATCACCCGCAAACTGATGGACAGACTGAAAGAGTCAATCAAATCCTAGAAGATATGTTGAGAGCTTGTGTGTTGGAGTATGGATCAAAATGGGAAGACTGCCTGCCTTTCGTAGAATTCTCATACAACAACAGTTATCGAGCTAGTTTGCAAATGGCACCATTTGAGTTCTTATACGGAAGAAAGTGTCGTACCCCTTTGAATTGGTCACAAGTAGGAGAGAGTAAGATTTTTGGACCCGACATTCTCCGAGAAGCTGAAGAGAAGGTTCACAAAGTCCGTGAGCACCTCAAGACCGCCCAATCCAAACAGAAGAGTTATGCTGACAAGAGAAGGAGAGACCTGACTTTCAATGTCGGAGATTTTGTATATCTCAAGGTTTCGCCATTGAAGGGAACCCAGCGTTTTAGTCTAAAAGGAAAGTTAGCCCCCAGATATATTGAACCTTCAAGATTCTGAACCATCGAGGAGAAGTATCATATCAACTGGAACTGCCCGGAGAGATGTCAGCCATCCACAATGTATTCCATATATCGCTACTTTGCAAATTCATAGAAGTGCCGGAGAAGACTGGAGTTTTCAAGAACATCGATCACCGAGCTGTTGATATCAACAAGGACCTGACTTATTGTGAAGTGCCCATCCGTATCTTGGAGGAATCCTACAGAACCACCAGGACCCGGAGTATCAAATTTCTCAAGATCCAACGGAGCAACCATACCGAAGAAGAAGCCACTTGGGAGCGAGAAGATTACATTAGGACTGAGTTCCTAGATCTCTTTAGTTCCTACTTTTCTTTCTTAAATCTCGGGATGAGATTTTGTTTAAGGGGGGAAGGTTTGTAACATCCCAAAACTTTAATCCAAGTGATCAAGATCAAATCTACCCGATTTAGGGTTAACAAAAACTTTTTCTATTTAAAAATCTTTAAGCATTCATATGTGTGTGCATTTAAATAGGAGTTGTTTTGAATTGCCATGTTTGAGAGATCTGTTGATTGTAAAATGACTCTAAGGTGAATTACACATCATCTAGATCATCCCCAAGCAAATCCCAAAGAAAAATAAATCAAAAAGAATTAAATAAGCAAATGGTCACTTTTACCATTTTCATCACATAGCCTACTTTGGCTATTCCTAGCACTAAAATCTTAATAGAAACAATTATGGTTCTTTGCACCCCTTACTAGTACAAGTAGTGATGTACCAAGGCCCACTTTGTTTCATCCCAAAAACTTTCAAACTCTAAATTTAAATGACATTTGAAAATTGAATCTAGTTCATATGTCTAGATACCACTTCCTCAAAAACCACTCAAATGAACTTCATTTCCAAATCCCAAGCAAACCTAGATGCTTAAGCATGAGATGAAGCACTCCACCAAAAATCGCCCAAAAATTCAAATATTTTCTTCATGCGGCCATTTGATCGAACAGTTGGCAGGCAGAAAAAAGTGGCCTAACTAATACTGTTTAGGAGCAAATCTTGTCGAGCCAATTGGTGTGCATTGATCACCTTGGTCTCCGCCAGGCCCAACCAGACCAAAACCACCCCTATCCCTAGCCCTTGGCGCTAGTGCCATGTCGTCCCGACGCCATGATCGCCGGCCGATCATGCCCAAGCCGCAGCAGAGCGCCAGCCCCTCTCCGCCGCTCCAAAGAGTGAGGCGTGACCTCACGCCGCCCACGGTCCACTCCACGGCCGCAGATAGCCACTGGACCACCCAAAGCCTCGCTGCCCTTTCTCTCCGCGTGCAGCCAGAGCGCGCAAGAGCGCGATCACCGCCAGCATGCCTCAGACCGCGCCTCAACACCAAATCACGCACGCCGCTCCGCCATCAACCCAGCACCCCGCTAGACATGGCCGTGCACCGCCGCGTGACCCACAGTCGCCGGGAGCCGCGTTAAGCACCGCCTCGGTCCCTTAGATCGCCGAAAGCCCCTGACCGTTAGACACCACCCCTAGCCGCACCATTGCACCGTAGCTGACCGCCAGCAGACCGCCCACCATCCACTTCCTCGCCCACACCGGTAGCCCTCTGTACCGCCCTCACCGGAGACGCCAGCCCACACCCTTCGCTCCCCTCGTTGAACCTATATAAGGAGGCCACCCTAGCACCATTTCTTCACACCATCTCACTCCCCTCTCTCCACTGACCGTTTCCCCTCTCTCGCCGGAACCGCTCGAGCCACCGTTTGCCGAAATTCCACCGGAGGTAGCCGCTGCAGAGGAGGAGAAGTCCCGTCAATTTCGTCCACCTCAGCCCCTGCCGCGACCACGCCTGAGTCCACCGTCGTCCACCAGTTCGTTTGCCCGCCTCGCCGCACTAGCTAGAGCCCTGGTATGTTCCCAGTAGACCCCCACCGGCCGTTTAGGGTTCAGTCTCGCCGGCGACGAGTCCGTCGTCGACGACGACCGTGAGTTGTCGATTTGTGTTCTAATCGTGTGGCCCAGATCGTCCCGTACCGCTTCAGGTTTTAAGCGCCACTGACATGCGGGATCCCCCTATCAGTCGCCCTCTGTGCCACGGAGAACCACTGGGCCAGCCCAATTAGTTTCCTGCCTAAGCCCGTAGATTCAAATATAGGTTTTTCTATTTAGATTTAGAATCAATTCTGTCCCTTAGTTTAAAAATATTTTCAGAGAGTTTTACTGAACCAAATTGAGTGATTCCAATTTTTTTGGAAAGCTACTGAAAATATCTATCCAAGCCCGTTGGATTTAAATCTTTTAGAGTTAGATATCTTTCCTAGTTAAAATAACAAAACAGAAGCTTTTGCACATTCAAACATTTTTATAAAATCAACGATAATAGCTTTTGAGTTGATTCCAACTCTCAAAAATCACATTTAACCATACCTATCTGAATACGTAATAATATTAAGTTAGGAATGCAGTGACTTTGGACTAGTACCAAAATAATGCTATATAGGCATTTCTGGTCACTTTAAATCATTAATTATTAAATTTGAACTTATTAAAATATGATCCAACCTTTAAATCACATTCCCATATGTTAGAATATGTGGTGATGACATGTGTCCACATGATCCCATATTTTAATTGGAGAATATTAAATCTTAGTTAATTTCAATGAGTAGAAATTACTTTTCTCAAATAAAAAGGATGAAGCTAGTTCATTAAACCTTGTGATGTTTGTGATGATACTAGATCATCAAATGTGTGCCTTAGTGTGCTAAGTAGACTAGTTAAGTATTGTTTGGTGATTGTGTATCCCGTATGTATTTAGAGACGATAGTACCGACCAAGTCTACGAGGAGGAGGAGTTCTACCAAGAGGAGGAGGAAGAAAACTTCAACCACTGCACCGACCAAGGCAAGCTATTGTTAGCAAGTTAGAATTAAGCTAGATAACCTTAGCAAATGCATTAGGAATGCTTTGGTTATACCACTTTGACTTATACCTACTCAAAGTTTTATTTACAAGCTTTACTTTATTTACTTTACCAAAGTCCTTTCCTTGTTTAAAGGTACCATAAAGAGTATAAAACATGACCTATCTAGTTAGAATTAGATGTCATTCTATGGCATGAGATTGAGGGTAGCATCCCACATTAGTGAACACTCTTAACTTAGTGGTTGGAACAAAACCCAAAACTTCATTCACTTTAGATGGGAATACTTGGTGAAAATGACTTGTGAAAACCTTGGAATGATGAGTCATTCCATTGAGATGTTTTGACATGTGTTGAGAAACATAAATGGTTTATGATGATGAAAATGTTGAGGCATGAGCCTTAGCTCTTTTATAAAACTGATGGTTGGGTTCGGATGCGATGCCATTCCAATTTTTACTGTACAACCACAATACCTGAATTGGGTAAGGCTTAGCTGGAAGTTTATATGCATTAGTATTAGTTCCCTCGCGGGAGAGGTCTGAGCTGAGGCTACCGCTCAATGTTTTCCACCTATGCAGTGCCCAAGATGGTAGATGGTCATGGTTGGAAGGCCATGCTCATAGGATAGGTGCTTATACTAGGGTGTGTAAAGGAAAGGTTATGTTTGATTATCTGCATACTAAGTATGATGATTCAGGGTTATCCCTGACAGATGTATCGAATCTTGTGGTGAAAGTGTACCACCTCTTTAGAGTGTCAAACTATTTGAATAGCCGCGTCCGCGGTTATGGACAGTTGGAGTGGCCATACTGTTCCGTTGTCATATGTTTTCAAAACAACTTATGAAATGAATTGTGACATGACTTGACCACAACCGAGTTGTGACTATGATAATTAAGTTCCCACTTAGGTGTTTTCAAACTTCTTTTATCTTTCTTTGTTTCTGAACTCAGCTTAGGTTTCAAACTTAACTTCACAATTAAACTTAGAGTTAGTATTCTTAGTAGAACTATACTACTTGTTAGTGGTAGTTTGCGAGTACTTAAAGAGTACTCATGGCTTTTGTCCCTGGCTATTACTATGGACAAACTATGAAGGAGACTACCAAGATGAAGGATAGCAGGACAGCTATGATAACTAGGACTATCTCCCATCGTCAGCATTGCTTGTGACTCTCAAGATGGACCCCACCGTTACGCTATTTATTCTGCTGCTTGATTGTACTATGAATAGATCATGAGATCCTTTATTTTGTTGGAAGACTTTATTATGGTTTGTAATGGATGATGTACTATGATATCCAATCTGTTATGTCTCGCAAAAATGGTAATCCTGGGATTGAGATGTATGGCATAACAGGCATTTGGGATTAAAAATCTGGGTGTTGACAAGTTGGTATCAGAGCCATCCTGACCATAGGAGACCCTAGTTAGAATGGACGTCCGTACAAAAACTTAGTTTCAAAACCAAAGTGAGTACTTATGAAAACTATTTCCTCTCTTACCCTTGGGAATTCTTTTTCTCAAAAATTCATGTTCCTCCAAGGTCTTACATTACTACATAAAAATTTGACACACTTGATCACTTCACTAACTTTCTCATCCTAAATTCTTATAGATGGAAGCTCAATACAGCAAGTTCTACCAGTTGGGCAACACAGGCCAACTGATCTACGACAGGGATTTGGATGCACTGTCTGAGTTCTTGGAGCGTTCTCATTCGGAATTCCATGGAGCTCAACTCCCGGGTCCACCAGGAGGAGATTTACAATGGCTAGTAACTGCTGATCTCCGAGGCAAGATAGAAGCACCAGTATCTGGGAGGATTCAGTTCTCGGTGAGAGAGAACAAATGGCTAGATGGATTAGCCAGGGAAATGCATGAAGCTCTCGCATGCCTATGTGCCCTGAGTGTCAACCTCATCCAAGGAACCCACTTTGTTCACTATGCAAGGCGTGATCCCATGGGGATGCCGCTAGAGATGCCAAGTCACCCAATACTGAAGCGTCAAGTGGAGAACCTCGACTTCCTACTGTACGATAGACAAAAGGAGTTGGACGATGCTAGAGAGCTGGCCAACAACAACCTTGCCATTGCAGCCCAGAAGGCCCAGACTTTCTCACTGCTCATCCAGGATCGTTAGTCTCTACGCCGTCAACGCGCCAAGAAGGATCGCACCATGGACCGTCTTCGCAAGAAGGTGGCCGACCTCGAGAAGACCATCAAGGAGAAAGAAGCTCAGCTTGCCATAAAGGAAGAAGAAGAGGAAGGTGAAGATATCCAATGGGATATTGACTCCTACCTCAGAAATGATGATGACTTTCTGGAGGAAGATGCCGTGGACTTCTACACCGATGATGATGACTCCGACTTCATCGATGATGAGTAGATGCACTAGAGCACTATCGTAGCATGAGATGTATCGGTCCCATGGTATCGTAGCTTACAGAATGGTTCCTAAAACCATCTGTTTACCTTTGATTTTGTGGTGTGTGTGTTTGTATCATGTGCTTTGCTTGAATGAATGAAAAGAAGTTAGTTGCAAAAACCTAAGTCAAACTCAAAGTTTTAGCTTTGAAATCAAAACCATAAACCATAAAATTTTCCCTCTTACCCCTTTATCTACCTCAATCTTCAGATGACTCATGGAAACCAAGGAGGGAGCAGCTCATCGCATGACCCATTGCTGCAGATTCTGCAAACTCTCATTGCAGACAGGGAAGCAAGCAGGGCAGAGCGCCAAGCTAATCTAGCAACACTGCAGCAGATCGCCTAGATGGCTCACAACAACCAGAACCATGGAAATCAGGATCATCATGGATCCAAACTCAAAAACTTCCAGAATACAAATCCCCCAATCTTTAGTACTTCAGAGAACTCACTGGATGCTAATGACTGGTTGCAGACAATGGAGAACAACTTAGAAGTAGCTAGAGTGGATGCCAGCGAGAAGGTTATTTTTGCCACCCACTATTTGGTAGGAGATGCAAGAGCATGGTGGAATAGCGTCTGCACAATGAACCATGGTCAAGTGATGACATGGGAAGCCTTCAAGATCAAGTTCAGCCGCACCCACGTCCCACAAGGTCTAGTCACCAGAATGAGGGATGAATTCCGAGAGTTGAAGCAAGGCAGAATGACTGTAGTGGAGTACCGTGATAGATTCCTGTCCCTTGCCAGGTATGCACCTGATGAGATCAACATGGAGGCCAAGAAGAAGGAGAGATTCTTGAACGGACTGCATGATGAGATGCAGACTGTCCTCGTCAACATCCGTTTCCAGGATCTCGAAGAGTTACTCGACTCTGCCATTCAGATGGAAGGAAAGCTTAACCAGGCAAACGACAACCGCAAACGTCGTATGATGCACCAAGCTGGAGCCAACAGTCACCAGAAGTACCGTCCCAACCCTTCTGTGGGATATGCACCGAGGAACAATCGACCCCCAACGTCTCTCCCCAGCTACCCCAACTGTAGCGGAGGAAATGTGAAGTCCGGAGGAAACAAAAATCACCCCGGCAACACCAGCAATTTCAACCATGTACCTGCCAAGAGCAAAAACAACAACGACAACAACAACACTGCACCCAGAACTAGAAACAATGTTGTGCCCGTGGCAGCGAAAGACAAGTCTTAGATCACTTGTTTCGAGTGTGGACTGAAGGGCCACTATTCCAATGAGTGTCCCAAGAAGATTGCCGCCACTGCCAATGTGAATGCCCCAGCTCAACAGCAGCGTCGTGTTCAACCAGGAAGAAGATTCGCCCCAGGGAACCCTCACAACCGCAACGGACGTCTCTTCCACATGAACGCCGAAGAAACCCAAGAAGCGCTAGATGTCGTGCTGGGTATGTTTTCTGTTAACTCAGTTTTAGCAAGAGTGTTATTTTATTTTGGAGCATCGCACTCATTTGTCACCGAAGAATTTGCATGCACTAGTAAGATTCACCCAACCAACTTGAAGCATGTCATGATAGTTCAAAACCCTGGTTCAACTACAAAAGCTAGAAAAATTTGCAAAGCTGTGCCTATCAGAATACATGGGATAGATTTTTATGCCAACCTAATAGTACTTGGAACCAAAGGTTTGGAAGTAGTACAAGGAATGGATTGGATGTCGAAGCATAAAGGATTGATTGACCGTGGCAAGAAAGCCATCACAATGACCAGTAGATCTGGAGTATCAGTAGAGCATATATCTGAAACCTTGCCCCGTCAATTCAAGTGTAATAAGAGTCTCTCCCTGCCCACCATCGACCAAGTCAGAGTAGTCTGTGAATACCCCGACGTATTCCTAGATGAATTTCCCGGTATGCCCCCGGATAGGGATATTGAGTTCATTATTGAGCTAATCCCTGGAACCAGACCCATTATAGATTCAAATATAGGTTTTTCTATTTAGATTTAGAATCAATTATGTCCCTTAGTTTAAAAATCATTTCAGAGAGTTTTACTGAACCAAATTGAGTGATTCCAATTTTGTTCGAAAGCTACTGAAAATATCTATCCAAGCACGTTGGATTTAAATATTTTAGATTAGAGATCTCTCCTAGTTAAAATAACAAGACATAAGCTTTTCAACATTCAAAATTTTTATAAAATCAACCATAATAGCTTTTGAGTTGATTCCAACTCTCAAAAATCACATTTAACCATACCTATCTGAATATGTAATAATATTAAGTTAGAAATGCAGTGACTTTGGACTAATACCAAAATAATGCTACATAGGCATTTCTAGTCACTTTAAATCATTAATTATTAAACTTGAACTTATTAAAATATGATCCATCCTTTAAATCACATTCCCATATGTTAAAATATGTGGTGATGACATGTGTCCACATGATCCCATATTTTAATTGGAGAATATTAAATCTTAGTTAATTTCAATGAGTAGAAATTACTTTTCTCAAATAAAAAGGATGAAGCTAGTTCATTAAACCTTGTGATGTTTGTGATGATACTAGATCATCAAATGTGTGCCTTAGTGTGCTAAGTAGACTAGTTAAGTATTGTTTGGTGATTGTGTATCCCGTATGTATTTAGAGACGATAGTACCGACCAAGTCTAGGAGGAGGAGGAGTTCTACCAAGAGGAGCAGGAAGAAAACTTCAACCACTGCACCAACCAAGGCAAGCTATTGTTAGCAAGTTAGAATTAAGCTAGATAACCTAAGCAAATACATTAGGCATGCTTTGTTTATACCACTTTGACTTATACCTACTCCAAGTTTTATTTACAAGCTTTACTTTCTTTACTTTACCAAAGTCCTTTACTTGTTTAAAGGAAGCATAAAGAGTATAAAACTTAACCTATCTAGTTAGAATTATATGTCATTCTATGGCATGAGATTGAGGTTAGCATCCCACATTAGTGAACACTCTTAACTTAGTAGTTGGAACAAAACCCAAAACTTGATTCACTTTAGATGGGAATACTTGGTGAAAATGACTTTTGAAAACCTTGGAATGATGAGTCATTCCATTGAGATGTTTTGACATGTGTTGAGAAACATAAATGGTTTATGATGATGAAAATGTTGAGGCATGAGCCTTAGCCCTTTTATAAATCTGATGGTTTGGTTCGGATGCGGTACCACAATTTTTACCGTACAACCACAATACCTGAATTGGGTAAGGCTTAGCCGAAAGTTTATATGCATTAGTATTAGTTCCCTCGCGGGAGAGGTCTGAGCTGAGGCTACCTCTCAATGTTTCCACCTATGTAGTGCCCAAGATGACAGATGGTCATGGTTGGGAGGTCATGCTCATAGGAGAGGTGCTTATACTAGGGTGTGTAAAGGAAAGGTTATGTTTGATTATCTGCATACTAAGTATGATGATTCAAGGTTATCCCTGACAGATGTATCGAATCTTGTGGTGAAAGTGTACGACCTCTGCAGAGTGTCAAACTATTTGAATAGCCGCGTCCGTGGTTATGGATAGTTGGAGTGGCCATATTGTTCCGTTGTCAGATGTTTTCAAAACAACTTATGAAATGAATTGTGACATGACTTGACCACAATAGAGTTGTGAATATGATAATTAAGTTCCCACTTAGGTGTTTTCAAATTTCTTTTATCTTTCTTTGTTTCTGAACTCGGCTTAGGTTTCAAACTTAACTTCACAATTAAACTCAAAGTGAGTATTCTTACTAGAACTATACTACTTGTTAGTGGTAGTTTGTGAGTACTTAAAGAGTACTCATGGCTTTTGTCCCTGGCTATTCCTATGGCCATACTATGAAGGAGACTACCAAGATGAAGGACAACAGGACAGCTATGATAACTAGGACTATCTCCCATTGTCAGCATTGCCTGTGACTCTGAAGATGGACCCCACCGCTACGCTATTTATTCCACTACTTGATTGTACTAAGACTGGATCATGAGATCCTTTATTTTGTTGTAAGACTTTATTATGGTTTGTAATGGATGATGTACTGTGATATCCAATCATTTATGTCTCGCAAAAATGGTAATCCTGGGATTGCGATGTATGGCATAACAGACTTCTGGGATTAAAAATCCGGGTGTTGACATGTTAACCTAGGTGGCGACAACGACGGGTGGGGACAGTACCCACAAGTACAGGACTGCGCGTGCGCACACAGAGGAGCCTACGCCATGACTTCCCACGGGGAGTTTAAAAGTTTCTCCCGTGAACTGTGCACCGTGCAGCCCATCTCGGAGGCACAACAGGCACTTCGGTGGTCTTAGGTGCCGATTACTTTTGATGCTGGAGATCACCCGGACCACATCGCCATGGTCGGCACGCTACCCCTGGTGGTCTCCCCCGTTATAAAGAATGTCAGAGTTAACAAGATGCTACTGGATGGAGGGGCTGGCCTCAACATCCTCTCGGCAAGGCTGATAGATAAGCTCCAGATCACTGAGGATGAATTATCCCCTACGGGGTCTTTTCTGGGCGTAAGCCCGGGTGCTATCCAGCCGTGGGTAAGTATCGAGTTGCCGGTCACATTCGACACTCAAGACAAGTACCGCACTTCAAACATCATGTTTGATGTTTTGGACATTGTCTTACCGTATAATGGCATAATAGGGATCCCTACCCTGGCAAAGTTCATGGTGGTCTCCCACCATGCCTACAACTCACTCAGGATTCCCTCCTCTTGGGGGACCTTGACTATCAAAGGTGATATCAGGGATGCCGTGTTCTGCTCTGAATGACTGTTCAAACTGGGAGCCACCGCTTTCCCTGTGGCTCATACTAAATCTCTATCTGACTCGGACCAACCTTTCGCCCCGATTCCAGGCTCACCCGGGAAGAGGCTGCAACCCTTCCTGGAACCTAGTTCCAATGACAATTCTGGTATAGGTGTCTCTGCGAGTAAGCTAAAAACTTCTCGCAACCACCCTACCAACTTAAAAGCTCGGGTGTGAGTGGAGGTTCCCCCAGCAAATGAAAGCCTGGGAGTTTGTGTGGTGCTCCCGGTAACCTTAAAATCCCAAGTGTGAGTGGAGGTTCCCCTAGCAAATGAAAGCCCGGGAGTGAGTATACTACTCCCAACAGATGCGATGAATACTAGCGTATCTGGCCTGGCCCGCCTAAGTGTAAACCGCTTGTAACCCGACGGGTGCCCCCATTTTGGAATGAAAATACCATTGCCCTCGTTCTTCCACCCGTTTTCATTTGCCGAGCCTTTTCGAGATTTTGCATTCCTTTGGATTTCCTCGGTGTTGGACATGGGTAACGAGACTATGAGGCCAGGAAACACCATACTCCCATGATCCGCTCTGAGGTGTGAGTGTTGTTCTCTAGGAATTGCTAGCGAAGCAGTAAATAGCAAAGACACACCTCCCACGTCAGGCCCCAGAGTTGGCAATGCCGTACGCCCTGATCAAGCGCACAACACCTTGTTTCAAACCTGAGGCATGGGTAAGATGTCGTAATGTGTGTTCATCGTGTCTCAGGATGAGCAGTGGATGAATGAGCAACAAGAGGCCAAGGCAAGATCTTGGCAAGGGTGGAAGGATCACCGCCGGATGGGAGTCGTAGCAATGACCATGCAGTTTCCCGCGGCGGCTGGCCTCGTAAGCAAGGTGCCTGAGACGATGAACAATGCCCCTACGGGCCCCGTGGAGTCGTAAAGATAGCAAAGGCCATGCAGATCAAGGGCAAACTTAAATACGATACAGTAGAGAAAAGAGCAAAGAACATGAAGACATAGGTAAATTCATTGATAATGGCCAATTGGCATTACATTTAGGAAATGTACATTGCTGCAACTGGCTCGAGGAGGTGTAACATCCCAAAAAAAATCTAAATTTTGGAATGTCATAATAAAGTAAATAAAATAATTGAATTGTTTGATCTTGTTGAAACTTTTGAATGGAAAGAAACTTTTAATGTTTGTTTGAAATTTTACCAAGGCACATTAAAAGAAGTGGATGACTATCATGTTGGTCGGGAAGTTTTGAACAAATTCAAAGATTTTCTGTTTGTTTTGCATTCATGATACTTGCATCATTGCATTCATACAAATTTTTAAGTTAAAATCCCCATCTACAAAACCCTATTTTGAATTACTAAAATACTCCTACAAGAGTAGAAACAAGGATTTATAAATCCATTTACTTTAAACACAAAACTATTGCCAAAAAGGATTCTATGATGATCTACTGATTTTTAGAAAAATTTAGAAACAAAATTCATGTAATTTGTAGTTCATTTGAAAAATATATGAAAGGGAAATGAAAACAAAAATTAAAAGGAATAATAAAAAAGATTCCTGGCCCAGCCCACCAATTTCCCCCTCCCCCACTTCTCTCTCCGCGGGGCGCAACAACCACCGCCAGTCCTCTCGTGGTCCAGCGCAGCCTAGTAGAGGAGATAGCCAGCCCGCTCCCCATCTCTCCCTGACAACATGCTCCCACCTGTCATCCACCACCCCCAACCAGGAGACCGGGCTTGCCACGAATTCTTCTCCGATCCTGAACCGAAATCCTCGCAGAAATTAATGAATTCGGCCAAGTCCGTGACCCCTAAGCCACGAAGTCCACCCCATAAATACTCTGAACCGATCCTTGATCTTTTTGCTAAAAAATCGCAAACCCTAGACACAGTTCAAGCTCGGTTAGATCTCACCACAGTTTTGTTGCCGCCACGAGCTACAGAAGGTTGATCCGTCAATTACAAGCTTCCCTTCACCTAATTTCTTATCTAATAGAACCGCCTCGAATGACCGTATCACCCCGTGTTGTTTTTCCCATCCACGAAGCACTGCGCTGCCGGTAATTGCTCACCGATGATTCACCCGAGCCACGGAGGACTAGGCGCCACCTGCCACCGTTTAGGGAAGCGAAGCACGGATATGACGAGACATGTGTGACCGCGAGGAGAAGCTCATCGACGTCATCCACTTCGCCATCTCAGGAATCCGCTGGAGCGCCATCCCCTGTCACCATCCGAGCCGCTCCGCCACCGGTGACGTCATCTCCGGTGAGGCCCAGAAGGCTTTGGTTCTAGGCTGTTGGATCTCCATCGGATGGTCCAGATGAGATCAGTCCCGCGAAAGGGTATCGACCAATCGGTGTGTGCCGTATGTCCCACTGATGGCTCAATGCACGGCGCCCAGAAAAATGCTTGATGGGAACCCCAAGAGGAAGGTATGATGAGCACATCAGCAAGTTTCCCTCAGTTATGAAACCAAGGTTTAATCGAACCAGTAGGAGCAAGGGAACACCCCAAAGGTGTTACTAGCTTAGCTTTGGTAGGGCGCACTACCGGTGCTAGTAGCAACATGGAGACCTGCACAACACAACCATAGAACTTTGTCCCCAACTTGCGATGAGGTTGTCAATCTCACCGTGTCTTGCGGAAAACAGAGGATTAAACATATCGAATGGAAAGAAGTAAAAGTTTGCAGAAAGTAAACACAAAGCAGAAACAGTTTATAGATTGTATGTAAAAGATAAGGACCAGGATCCATAGTTCACCAGAGGTGGCTCTCCTTAGATAGATTACATGCTGGGTGAACAAATTACAGCGGGGCAATTGACAAACAACGAGAAAGCAATACATGCATATACTAATCATCTTGACTCCTTTGAGACTTGATTGGGCATTACAACATAATACATAGACCGCCATCCAACTGCATTTATGACTAATAATCCACCTTTAGGTTATCATCCGAACCCCCTCCAGTATTAAGTTGCAAGCAACAGATTATTGCTTTACGAACTGCGTGTAAAGTAAACAATACGATTGTTCTATGAACAAAGGATTGTTGTTTTCTCCCTAGTAGCAACAGTACATCTAGTACCTTAGAGATTTTTGTCACTTCCCTAGATTACCAGAGGCATGAACCCGCTATCGAGCATAAATACTAACTCTTGGAGTTGCTAGCATCTACTTGGCCAAGATAGCTACTAACAACGAAAAGCATGCAAGATCTCAAATAACAAAGACATGATAGAATCAATAATCAATCTGAAATAGCATCTCAATATCCATCGAATCCCCGCAAACACAACATGTATGGATTACAAATAGATGATCTTGATCATGAACGGAGCTCACAAGATCTAAACATGAAAGCACAAAGGAGGAGAAACCAGCCATCTAGCTACTACATGGATCCGTAGTCCAAGGATGAACTACTCACGCATCACACCGGATGCTTGCATGGTGATGAAGAAGGCCTCCAGGGTGATTTCCCCTCTCCGGCAGGGTGTTGGGAAGAGCTTCAGATCCCTCCCGATCTAGGAATGGAGATGATGGCGGCTACAGACTCTTTCGTGGATTTTTGATCGGGTACTTAGGGTTTATGTCCCGAAGGCATCTTATAGTCAGAAGGAGAGGCTGAGGGGGTGCCGGGATCCACCACACCACCCCCTGGCGCGGGCCAGGCCTGGCCACGCGGCCAGGTGGTGTGGCCGGCCCCTGGCCCCTCTCCATCTCGTATTCTAGCACTTGATGACTTTCAGAAAAATAGGCACTTTGGCTTTTGTCCCGTCCAATTCTGAGAATATTTATTTTCTGACTTTCCTAGAACCACAAACAGCAGAAAACAGGCAGCTAGCACTGTGGCTCTTGTTAATAGGTTAGTCCAAGAAATCATATGAAAAGTACTCCAAAGTTGGAACAAAACACAAGAAAGTGGATAAACCAATCATGGAACATCAAAAATTATAGATACATTTGCAATGTATGAACATCCCCTAGCTCAACTCCTGCTCGTCCTTGAGTAGGTAGGTGATAAAAAGAAATAATTTTTGAGGTGACATGCACCATCAAAGACTTGATCAAGGTATTTGCAAAACACTCAAAGCTGAGATCATAGTACTTCAATCATAAAATGAAAGACAAAGTTCTAGCAATAAGCAAAGAAACTATGATGCAATCATGAAAAGGCACAAACAAAAGAATCATGAATAACATGCTTTGCAAGATGTTTGTTTGTTTCACATAAAGAAAACATAGCATAATAGTATTCAGCTTGTCCCTCAATAGAGTAGAAAATATAAATGCATAGGACACCTTCAAAGTTCATAAGAGTGACTAGATACAATAGTTTAAAACAAGCAATATCAAGTTATGCATCAATCAACTAGTCTTGGGACAATGCACATAGAACTAAGAATGGCAACTATGCTCTCAAAGTAGGTGCATAAAGATAGAAGGTGGAGACTCAATATAATGGTGGAAGAAAAGCCTTTTGTAAAAGGAAGTAGGGATTCAAGTCTCATAAAGAGCTTCCAAAAATTATGGTACATGTAGTTTTCAGCTCTCATTGCCCCTATCATAAGCATCTTGAAGTGATTAAGGTTAAAGTGACACAACTAAGAGGATATGCTTGACAAGTTATAAACCGAAATCTCATGCCCCTTACTTACGAAGACCGATCCTCATGCTACTCAACTTCAGTCACGAGTAAGCTCTTGTCATTGTAAGTACATGTGTATCATTAAGAACCGCCAACGGGGTACCCCTTGTACATGATACGGGAGCTTTCCCATAATCAAAATGACAAGGCAAGCAGACAATGAGCATCTCAGCGATCTTTTTATTTGCTATTTGCATAGGTTTTTATTGAGGATGCTTCATAGAGTGCTCATTATGGTGATGCTGCAAGTTTCCACCATGATTAGGCATGGCTTAGGCTAGCGGCCCAGGCGTTTCTCTAACACACATACAAACTCCATGATCTTAGAAGTTCCACTTTTATTTCACACCGCCGGGATCCGTAAGCAAAAGAACATGATATCAACGGGGTACAAAGTACAAGTGCAATGTTGAAAGCGTTCCCCATGGTACATGGTTCTGCTAATTTCAACTTATAAAGCGCAAGCATATACGCAACAAAGAAGGACCCAATGGTTCAAGTTTATTAGAGGCAAAAAGTAAAGTGTGCCATCAAGTTCGTGAGAGCTTTAATCATTAGTTTTCTCATAACAAGTGGAAGGTAAACAAAAGCATGAATATACTTGGAATAGCTTAAGCTAGTAGGTAGGTATGGTGGACTCTTTGGAATAACTTGGTTTGGGGATTTGGATGCATGAGTGGAACTCATACCTTGTTGTGGAGGCTAGCAAAAGACTGGGAGCGACAAACTAAGAGAGCAATAATGGCCATAATCATGCAGAGTGACAAAACATCATTGATCAAAGCATAAAGTGATACTACAAGTTGAAAACTAAAGGATCATAAAGGCTATGGTGACTTTGGATAGTCAAAACATGGTGTGAGCATGTGCCAAGTCAACCCAAATAAAGCATCAAAGGAGAATACCACTATACTATGCTTTAATATGCTAAAACAACGCATGATTCATCCAAGGCACATTAAGCAATCTCAATTGTTTATAACAAGTCATGCTACAACAAAGAATACTAAGCATAAAGCTAAAACAATATCAAGCATGGCATGACAAAGCATAGCCACAGTCAAGAACGAGCTCTTTTTACCACATAAGCATGAACTTTCCTACTCTTTTCCAAACCAAACCAAACTATTTGCAAACCAATGTAAGAAAGAGGGGGTCCAACCAACTTATTCAGAAAACTAAGCAAACCAAGCAAACTAAAAACCAAAACGAAAACGAAAAATAAGACGCTCCAAGAAAAACATAATTGTGCATGAAACAATAAAAATGAATCGTTTGGAAGAAACCTGGAATTTTTATTGATGAAGAAGGGGATGCCTTGGGCATCCCCAAGATTTGACGCTTGTACTTCTTGGATATTTCTTGGGGTGACACGCGTGGCATCCCCAAGCTTGAGCTTTAGTCCATCCTTCATCTCATTACTCATTCCTTCTATACACCTGAAAATTTTCCTTCATACAAAACTTCACACAATCTCATTAGCAACATTAGTGCACTTAAGATAAATAAGTCTTAAGGTTTAGTTCTAACACCAAATAAACTTCCATTAGAACACTAGCTACTGTAGCACTTCTCTCAAAAAGCTCAATTCCCCAAAAGAACTCAAGAAGGAACCAACAAGAAGCAAATGCAGAAAATGGTAGAAATCTGTCAAAACAGACCAGCAGGTTAAGACGAATTTTTTCGAAGACCTTATGTTGCTCAAATCAAAAAGTGTTGAACTAACGAAACTTATATAACAACCTGGGGCAGAAGCACAAACTATTACAGCTCAATCCGACATACAGAGCTCTCTCAGGAATTTTTATGGTGAAGCACAAAAATCTGTTTCGGAACAGCAACTTTCCCAATCATTACTTCACTCTCATTAGAGGTTACTCTTGGCACAAAAAGCAAATAAAAAGGATAAGGAGCGGTTATTACTGAAGTAATAACTTCCAAGACTCATTTAAAACTCTTGGGTTATCTCCCAACAAGTACTTTTCTTTAACGCCTTTAAGTTAGGCATGAAAATTAGAGAAGATGATCTCATAGGAAATATGAATTGAAGTAAAAGAGAGCATCAAGAAGCAAATTCAAAACACATTTAAGTCTAACCCACTTCCTATGCATAGGAATCTTGTATGCAAATAAATGCACAAAGAGCAAAGTGACAGGCATAGGAAGATAAAACAAAAGTAACTTCAAAACTTTCAGCACATAGAGAGGTGTTTCATTACCATAAAAACTTCTACAACCATATTTTCCTCTCTCATAATAATTTTCAGTAGCCTCATGAATACACTCAACAATATAACTATCACATAAGGCATGCTTTTCATGATCTACAAGCACTAGAGCTTTATTACAAACATTTTCAAAATAATCCTCGGGCACATAACATTCACCCTCCTTTGATAAGCATGGGGGACAATCAAATAATGTAAGGGATAAAGAGTTACTATCATTAGAAGGTAGGCATAGGTAGATCCATTCTTCCTCCTTTTGTCCATCACTCTCCTCCTCTTTTTCATCTAATGAGCTTTCAGGTTCAGAAATTTCTTCTTCCATGAAGGTTCTAGTAGGCGGTGGTTCATCTATTACCTTAGCAGTCATAATACTGTTCCCAAATAGGAAACTGAGTGAGCTATCCATAATGAAATAGTGAATGGACCAGAGCTAGTCATAAAGGCAACTTAAGAATAGAACTATTTTTTTTTGTGTTTTTCCAATAAGAAAGCAAACTAGTAAAACTAATTTTTTTGGGTTTTTGAAGAACAAAACAAGCAAACAAAGCAAAAAGAAAACTAAGCAAAACAAAAACAACAAAGTAAAGAGATTGGTTATGAGGGACTCCCCTTGTGAAGATGTCCTTGACTCCCCGGCAACGGCGCCAGAAAAATGGCGCGTGGTTGACGTGGGAGTTTCTTCTTATACGGATCCCGGCAACGGCGCCAGAAAAATGCTTGATGGCTCAATGCATGGCGCACAGAAAAATGCTTGATGGCGGTGTTGATGTAGAGCTTGTTGGGAACCCCAAGAGGAAGGTATGATGAGCACAACAACAAGTTTCCCTCAGTTATGAAACCAAGCTTTAATCAAACCAGTAGGAGAAAGGAAACACCCCATAGGTGTTACTAGCTGAGCTTTGGCAGAGCGCACTACTGGTGCTAGTAGCAACGTGGAGACCTGCACAACACAACCACAGAATTTGTCCCCAACTTGCGATGAGGTTGTCAATCTCACCGTGTTTTGCGGAAAACAAAGGATTCAACGTATCGAATGGAAAGAAGTAAAAGTTTGCAGAAAGTAAACACAAAGCAGAAACAGTTTATAGATTGTATGTAAAAGACAAGGACCAGGATCCATAGTTCACTAGAGGTGGCTCTCCTTAGATAGATAACATGCTGGGTGAACAAATTACAGCGGGGCAATTGACAAACATCGAGAAAGCAATACATGCATATACTAATCATCTTGACTCCTTTGAGACTTGATTGGGAATTACAACATAATACATAGACTGCCATCCAACTGCATCTATGACTAAAATCCACCTTCAGGTTATCATCCGAACCCCCTCTAGTATTAAGTTGCAAGCAACAGATTATTGCTTTACGAACTGCGTGTAAAGTAAACAATACGATTGTTCTATGAACAAAAGATTGTTGTTTTCTCCCTAGTAGCAACAGCACATCTAGTACCTTAGAGATTTCTGTCACTTCCCTAGATTACCATAGGCATGAACCCACTATCGAGCGTAAATACTAACTCTTGGAGTTGCTAGCATCTACTTGGCCAAGATAGCTACTAACAACGGAAAGCATGCAAGATCTCAAATAACAAAGACATGATAGAATCAATAATCAATCTGAAATAGCATCTCAATATCCATCGGATCCCCGCAAACACAAAATGTATGGATTACAAATAGATGACCTTGATCATGAACGGAGCTCACAAGATCTAAACATGAAAGCACAAAGGAGGAGAAACCAGCCATCTAGCTACTACATGGATCCATAGTCCAAGGATGAACTACTCACGCATCACACCGGAGGCTTGCATGGTGATGAAGAAGGCCTCTAGGGTGAATTCCCCTCTCCGGCAGGGTGCCGGGAAGAGCTCAGATCCCTCCCGATCTAGCGATGGAGATGACGGCGGCTATAGACTCTTTCATGGATTTTTGATCGGGTACTTAGGGTTTACGTCCCGAGGGCATCTTATAGTCGGAAGGAGAGGCCGAGGAGGTGCCGGGAGCCACCACACCACCCCCTGGCGTGGGCCAGGTGGTGTGGCCGGTCCCTGGCCCCTCTCCGTCTCATATTCTAGTACTTGATGACTTCCGGAAAAATAGGCACTTTTGCTTTTGTCCCGTCCAATTCCGAGAATATTTATTTTCTGACTTTCCTGGAACCAAAAATAGCAGAAAATAGGCAGCTAGCACTATGGCTCTTGTTAATAGGTTAGTCCAAGAAATCATATGAAAAGTACTCCAAAGTTGGAACAAAACACAAGAAAGTGGATAAAACCAAGCATGGAACATCAAAAATTATAGATACATTTGCAATGTATCACCCACCGCGTCAACCTCGCCTCCTTACCGCCTCGTCAACACCACATCATCCACAAGGTCAGCACCCGCATCCCAGTCAGTGTGGAATATTCCTTAGAATATTCCCTTTATTAATAAAATTGGAATAATTGGTAGAAATTGAATTAATTAGAAAAATCATAATAAAAGATGTGTATATCCAAAAATAGCATATAATATCAATGGATTCAACAAATTGTGTAGAATATTAATATGGGTTTAGATCTCACCTTTGTTGTATATATTTACTGTAATGATTTAAATAGTTTTAAAGGCCTTTTAGAATATTAAATCCATACATAAAAATATGAATAATATATAAAATTTAAGCTAATATAGTTCAAATATAGCTGTTTAGATATAGTTGATAAACACTATTATAAATCATTAACTATGATAAACACTATTATAGTTCAAGTATTTAACTAGTAAAGATTTAATTGGTTTTAATGGCTTTATAAATCATTAAATTCATAATAAATTATTCGCAGATCTGTAAAATATAAAAAACATGTCCCTAGAATCACAATATCATGTAGATTACAAATCTGCTTTTATTTTAATTTTTAGACAATGCGAACTATTTTAATTATTTAAACTCTATTATACACTAATTAAATCATAGGAAAAGATCTACAAATCAGATTAAGGTGAATCCAATTGCTACTGGTTCATATTAATGTCCTCTATCTAGTAAACACCAGAACCAAATTTATTTCAACAATTAGGACATAAGTTGTAACAGAACTATTAAAACCACTTTAATGGTAATCAAGAATTAATAATAAATACTCCATTGCATTAAATTCTTTTTCATATGCATCACGTGTTATTATAGTGTTCAGAAAACTAGCTAAAAAATTGGGGCATATTAAATCATCATGCATGCATGTGATCGCCATTGTGTTGTTGTATGTTTGTATTGTTGCAATGTTGCAATTTTTTTGATTGGGATTACTTTGTCCTCACGTTAGATTGTTCGGAGACTACGATTTCTGTGGAGGAATTCAATCATCACGCACATTATTAACATAAGGAAAGTTACACTTTGATCATATCCTTTGTCCCAAGTTTTCTACTATGCATGTTTTACCTTCAAATGAGTAGTATCACTACAACAAATGTGATATTTATTGACAAAATGGCTTGTTGACAAAGTTGTGAACTATCATATATTATCTTAATCATTGACAGTTTGTTTATGGCGTCAAGGATTAAGCGTAATGCACGATGGTTTAGTATTTTGTCATTATTTATATCGTTATGGATTACTCTTCTAGGTGGTTTGTTGATGTTGGTAAAAACATTTTATCATGGTGCATTTAAATTGTCACTAAAAATCTCGCGGGACCAAGTTGTCAGTAGGAGAAATAGTTTATCAAAAACAATGAGGCAAAGAAATTAAATGTAAAATATTGTCTTCCGTAGGGTTTGAACTCGCGACCAGGAGTTGATTAGTGCTTCTGCTGCTACGGTAGATGTAATGTTATTGTCATGTAAAGTTGTTGATTAGTTTTAGGATGGTTTAGTGCGTATTTGCTAGGCCGCATTTGTTGTGCACCGGCAGGCCACTGTGCGCCACCGTGCGCGTGAGAACCGTGCAGTAACATAGGCGTGTTCGAGGCGCACCGTGCGCGTGTGAACTATGTACTACCGTAGGCACGTCCGTGGTGCACTGTGCGAGTGGTTTTTTGAGAGAACTGTGCGAGCAGTTACGCGTGCATACGCTGCAGAACTGTACACGTGTGAACCACGGAGCATGAAACGACAGCGGCTTGCCATATGCCCATCCCTCTCTCTTTGTGCCTTCCCATCATTCACTTCCTCACTCTACCGGTTCCAACTCCCCTTCCCCACTCCTCTCTCTCCACGCCGAACAGGAAAAACCCTCTCCGCTTTCGCTCCCCTTCACAATCCGGCAATGGAGAACCCCATCTGATGCTCTTGCCACGGCAAAGTCGAAGGCTGCCATCCTGGCCTTAGCCGCGCAGGAGGCATCCATGGCCGCAACGAAGGCGCGCAAAGCCACAGTGGCTGCTATCGCAGCCGCAGCAGAGGCCAAAGTAGAAGCAGACGCCCTCTCCGAAGGACGGCCCGTCGGTCCCTACTCTTCTCCCACTTCTACCAGAAGATACATCTACAATGTTGGCAAGGAGCCGCATGAGGTCCACGAGGACCTCGAGATCATCGTCATCCCCCCATCGCCGGCCTTCAATGAGAACATCGTCGACGAGCTGGAGGAGGAAAGTTCCAAGTAATACATATATTCATTGACAAAAAACGGATACTAAGTGACAAAATGGGTCTGTCAAAAAATACCATTTCTGTTGTAGTGTATGCACGGGTTGGATGTTCTAGTAGAAATATTTTATAAGTGTTTTACAAGTGCGATGTTTTATTGTATGCCATGATTAGCTCTATACTTAGAATTTCCCCCTTCCTAATAGGTTATCCCTGAATTTTTCTAAGTTTTATGCTTGTTCTATGCTATATATAAAATATCGATGGGGTGTTCAACGACAGAAGTTTTTCTAAGTATAAAATCTCTCTTAAGAGAACCTTTTCCTCTCAAGTCTACTTCAAAATAAAAAACTATGTTTTCTTCTGCGTAGAACGGTTGTCGGTACAATGAGTGGAATTTTGGTGGAGGACAGCCACCCAGGATCAAAGAAGTCTGCCATGTTTCATAATTCAGAAGCTTCCAGTGCAACCACAATACATATGGGCTCTGTCTTGGCCTAGTACTTCGTGGGAAACCTCACCTGGGTACCACCACTTGGAGGATTTTTGGCATGGGTGGATCCGAAAGGTAGAGGGGCTACTAAGGGAAAGCCTTGACATGGGCTTGTTTGTATAAGGACTTGATCGTGGATTGTGGGTAAAGTGTACAAACTCTCGAGAGTAATCAATCTGATCGATCAACCATGTTCACGGAAAAAGAACAAGTTTGAGCATCTAAAGGATGGACCCTCTGAAGGATTTCCTCTCTCTTTTCAACCAAAAGTTTTCAAACCCTATGGCATGCGTAATATCGCTAATAGGTGGGTTTTTGGGGACTTGGTGTGTCATATCCAAGTAACTTGGTGCGTAATATCCAAGTACCACTTGGTGTGTAATATCCAAGTGTTAGGTTAAGGATTGGAAACTTGGTGCATAATATCCAAGTGGTTTGGTGTGTAATATCCAAGTCCTCGTTCCACTCGACCCTATATTACTTATCAAATGTTTGCAACGTAGGATAAAATATTTTCTCTCTTCTTCTTAACTTATGAAAATTGGCTTTACACAAATAAACCTCAAGCCTTTTGTTAGCCTATGCATGTAGAAATAGCCAAGTCTTTTCCTTCATGGTGTAAATTTCCAATACATTCAAAGTATTGACCAACTCGTTTGGTTGCACGTTTCATGTGCAGAAATCGGAGATCGTTGAAAGGTGCGCTAGGATCGTGGGTCTTCACTCAACTAGCATGTGGCATTGATGGGACTCAAAGTTGTATATATTTTGCTTCTATTGTAATAATGTAAACTCTGGATTATTTGATTCATGTAATAAAGACTTGTGTTTTACATTATATTTCATCGACCGTGAGTGCTAGCTAATGATCGAGGGACTAGAATGTTAATCACAGGGACTTAGGATCTTTATCAATCTGAGGTCACTCTAGGTGGACTCCAAGCGTAAAAGAGAGAGCTGAAGGTAGACGATGCAAGGGAGGAGCCCACACACCCTCCTCCACCTCGGGCGTCATTGAGGTCTGAGTCGAAAACAAGAGGCGGGTAATAGCTTCGGTGGTAGAGGGTGTCGTCGAAGATTTTCACTAACAGGCGGCCACCGCCGTGGTAGCAAAACTTCAGGGTGTCACCAACCTTCAGCTCGTAGTGGTCCACGAAGTCCGGACACCCGTCACCTAGGTACAGGCTGCCGGCGCCATCCACCCACCTATGCAGGTCCCAGATGGGCTGGTCGCGGCTAGCCTCGTGCACCTATAGCTCGCACGTAGGGTGCTCTATGAGCTCCTCGGTGAACAAGTCTAGCAAGCGTAGCCACCACTTTAAGTTCATTGGGAGGAAGACGAGGAACTCAAAGCCGATGAGGCCCGCTGTTTCGTCATCACTTTCGCTGCGATGGAGCAGCGGGGTAGGGGAGTACCCGTCAGGCTCCCGCCATCCATCGCGACCCTGGTGAGGAGGGCCGTGTCCACGCGTTGGAGAAGGAGAACGGTGACCGGTGACCGGGAGGGCCTCCTCGTCCGCTACCGCCTTCCCTACGGCCGTGGTGAGGCGGGGCCTCAGCGTTCGGTTGCGGGAGTTCCGCGCTAGCGGCGGAGGAGACGTGGCGGCCTTGGCACCTACGCCTGTCCCACGGCTTCTCCGGTGAGGTCGGGGCCATATCCCTCAGAGAAGGAGGATCATCGTCACCGGAGCTGCACGACGCCATCGTCTCCGAGCAGGGAGTTGGAAGGGAGAGGCTGCGGGGGTACTGGAGAGTAAGCCATAGTCCCACGCCTTCCCTCCCTTTTATAATGAGCAGGGGGATGATTGTTGCCCATCTCACCAGCTTGCAGGAGGGAAACAATTGCTACCAAAGTTATTTTGCAGGAATCGAAACGGGCGCAGCCAATGCGGGCTGCCACGGAAGCCATGGCATGGATCGACAATCCCACGGCCACTCGAGTGCGCAGGCATGCGCATGTCAAGTCTGTGGGATGGGAAAGCGTGTCGTCCAGTCATGTCATGCTTCCCGTGTCATGGACTAGGCTCATGGCTATTGAAGGGCGAAGCCAGGCAATGGCCTCCTTGTCGAACCACGACCAGTGCTGCAAGTTGCCGGCCCTCGCCTGGGGGCTTCTGTCGGTGTAATGGGATCGGGGGTCCCTCACATTAAGCCATAGTGCGTGAGCTAGGACCCACCGGTCAGCGACTCAGCGGATGCGTGGCCTGGCCAGCAAGGGCGTCGCAAGGATGTGAGCATGGTGTGCAACAAGCAGGTATGGCCTTGGCATGATGAGACTATGGAGACTGATTATCGGCTATTATGTAGGTGCCTATGGATGAGACGAACGCTACAAGACAAGCCTTAATCCGCCAGCTGGGCACGGATAGTAAGGAGCAGCCTCAAGTGAGCCCTAGAAGGACCATGGGAACGCTTCTCCTGGGCCAGGCACGTCCCAGGAACCGGACTCAACTGAGCCTGACAAGGCGTGTCAGGCCCAGCCTTGGGAACTAGCAACGCGCCAGCAGTGCCGGATATCATCATGGCGCTGCATCCCGCTGCAGTTTGCCACCAATAGGAGTGATAACTCAGAGCCTGAGCTGTCACTCAGCCATCGAGTGCACCTGTGCACCGCCCCTGGCCATCCATCGGCCATAGGTGCTGCCCGTCTTCTAGAAGACCGTGTGGCATACCGTGATTGAGCCCGGGAACTCCCCGGACGGTGCTCCATGATGACCCTTGTAGTCATCCCTTGGGGTATAAAAGGAGGCACTTGGCCGAAGGTTGGGGGTAAATTTTTTCTAGAGGAGGAGTTTTCTCGAGGAGGTTTTTTTAGAGGGTTTCTAGAGAAGGGTAATTTGGAGGGTTTTTGGAGGAGAGCTTTCGAGGGGACTTTTCATAGATCAAAAGGTTGGAGAGTTAGAAGAGAGGTAGAAAAGTGAGGAATGTCAGCGTAGGCAAGACGCAACATCTTACGAGAATCTCGACCCGTGATCCTAAGGTAGGAAGAGAAAATCAACTAGATTACACTAAGGACGAGAGGGAACACATCGAACAACACACCGAGTACCTCATTGTCAAATCATGGAAGTATTGTCCAGAAATAACTCTTGAGATGAGAAACATCAAACACATCAAGGTAACATAGTAAATGAAAGGAGAAAGTTTCAGGTTGATAGATAAATGTTATTCATTAGGATTAAGACCATGGAGTTTGAGTAAGAGTTTAAACTTCTGGAAAGTAAGGTTTCCAACAGATGGAACATGAACATAGTTTTCGAGAGGTGAATCTCTACTAAACGGCTTAAGAAGTGCTTGCATGGATATAGAGATATAGATCAATAAACCAAGATGTCAAACTACTTTTGACACAGAGTGGTCATTCTTTCATTCAACAGAAGGCCAAGATAAAATGTTGTTTTGGTGGAGATGGTTCAAAAACTCCACATGTGAAACATATCCCAAGAGAAGCTTCTGATTACTAGAATCATAGTCACTCTTTGAACATGATTGTATAGAATGGAAGGAACCCTTTATTCATCTAGGTTTATCAAAATCTTTTCCAAAGATCATGATATCACTTTACACCACCAACATTAGTAGATAACAAGATTCCTAATAACACGTGAAAAAAGAAACCTCATTCTTAGACTCTAGGTACTTGGCATAACAAGACGCTTTCCAACATATAAGGATCTAGAGAATCGACCGGGAGACACAACTCTACTTTAAATGTTCTCCTTGATGTTCAAGATACCATCATCAGGGTACTGACAAGCCTTCAATTAGTCATCAAGTAAATATTGAACTTTGGATGAAAGGAAACCATAAGCGCAACTCCTATAATAAGTCATAGAATAAGCCTCATGAAGAGTGGTTATTAGTACTGAATCAAGAGAATATGGCAATAGTTCTTAGGATAATTATGTCACCCGCCACATCAACCTTGTCGAATTTATAGAAAGACCTATGTCAACATATTGATGAACACCAACCATCATTGCTACTTGAGATTCATATCTAGATCAGTGGAATGATGCTTTAGACTCAGCATGTTTGAATGGAAAGTGTGCAACATTTACATAGATGTAAAGTCACTAGATTCTCAAGACATGGACTATAGTGTCAATCTCCAAAAGCTGAGCTAGATTTCTAGACCCATGTACTAGCTACTTGTCAAAAGATAACTACACCTACATGAAGTACTTGCAACATAGAAACAACTGTGACCTTATTGGGATCATTTAAGAAGATATTCAAGTTCTTGGACTTCTTCTCTCTTTTATACATAAATCAATTAGTGGCTTAGGCTAGTCATAATGCAATGTATCATACACTAGTATCATGCATATGATAGTAGTGTATGATACTACCCCATAGTGGTTAGTATCATCTAGTAGTATCATAGTACCATCATATTTTTTTATACAATCTCAATGCAATTGTTTGTATGAGATTTATTTGCCATTAAATTATCTAGTTCCTCGTGCTATGATACAGTATCATATTATAATACCACTAACACATCTATCTTCATTAATTGTGGTGCCCCATAAGATTGTTGCCAAGGTGGCATGCATGATATGTCTTATTATACTAGCACTATGGCTAGCCTTTGTGTGCATAACATAACTTATCAAAATATGGAGTTACCATATCGAGAATACTTTGCACATGATTGACCGACTTGAAATAGCTCCCACGGAACAAAGATAACTCTAATTGAATCCATGTCAACATCTTTTATCATTTGCACGTGAATCGACGGAGGTCACTTCTAGCCACTACAAGAATCTAGATGGTACATGGCGGTTTGATATCATCGTGGATGAGGGTAAAAACATCGTAGATGGCCATCCACGACGAATTCTGTGATGAAACAAAAGGTCATGAACACGTTATAATTAGATCTATGATGTTTTTTGCATCTGAAAACATCACGGGCTGACCGTGGCGTTCCTCAAATTTTGTCGTAGCCAACAGGACAGGCCCAACCCAGGCCCGATCTTGTGTGACGTTTTTCATCACGGGATACGCCACATGGTAAACGGCACCGTGAGGAGTCGTCAGCAACTTTTGTTGACGTCATGGTCGCCGTCTGCGACATCATCTACCTCCTGACTTTTTCCCCATCACGGCTAGATTCTGCTAGTGCCGTTTGCTGATGGCAAGCTTACACGTGGCCGACTGTCAGGGTGACAGATGGACCAATATGAGGGAAACACGTGGTCCATCTTGAGCGTGAATCATGGACCAATTAGAGCTGGAGGTGTATCTCTGACGAATGATGAACTCTTTTTGTCAGGGCATAAGAGATGACGTTTCTGTTTTGTCAAGGATGTTGATGAGTGAAAGCATGCCACGTCAGCATCTATCTATGACGGAAATATTTTCGTTAACTAAAAAGCCATGACGTTTTTGTTTACGCCGTAGATGACTCCTAGCGACATCGCTAGATTGCACGGTCCAGATCAAATGACATAAATTACAGGCCACATGTTCTAGGGGACATAAAATTCATATGAATAGGTTTGCACATAAGTTTCCATGGAAATAGGTTCAAGAGCATAACAAGCTTTCACTCACACCACATGTTCACTTTCCTACGCAACAAAGCTAAGAATTGTTGAAGTAATGCATTTACAAGGTCTGCGAAGTTCACAAGTGTTTTTCACACTTCTTTCTCTGCTTCTTTCTCCTTCAACAATGTTGTAATGTGTCTGCTTAGTGCCTCATTCACTGCTCTCTCAACCCCAAGTTGGGATTCAAGGATAGAGTTGCTTAGGCTTGAAGGTTAGATGCTTTCCTCGGTGGAAGCAAGGGGTTGATCCTCAATGCCATCTTCTGCAACACATGGTATCACCGTGCTTCCAATGAATGCATGGCAGTTATAGAAGCAAACATTACAAAACTAGCAAGAAAATTCCAAGCACATCATATACATTTCATGGACAAACATGGTATTGAATTATACGAAGATGAAAAATATGGAAATAGTATAGTTTCGTCCATACTTCCTGCACTTCCTTTAGGGCTTCTTCCTTGCCATCTGGTTTCTTCGTCTCCAACCCCACAATGGAACTGTGCAGTATCTCATTCCCTACTCTCTTGTGCTTCAAGAAGAGACTCAGTTGGTCTTGAAGAATGGATGTTAATGTCCTGCGAAAGCGCATAGTGCACAACGTCAATGGAAGGAGGTTTTTCAGCCTCAGTGATATCTTCTGTAACATAAGGCGCCATCTTACTTTCCATGGTTGCCTATGAGTTTTAGGAATAGAATCAAACATTAGAAAAATAGCCAGAAAATTACAAGTGGGTCGTACTCATTTCAGAGCATTGAAAATTTGGAATATGACAAAGATGGAAAGTATTCTGGAGGGCATACTGTTGCTTTTTTCACACTGTGATGGGAGAATCCCCGGCTATCACACAAAAACACATCACTATGATAAGGTTGCTTATTTCTGGTTTGTCTGTTTATTAGACAATAGGCCTACACAAAGAGAGAGGATAGAGTATAAGAGGCAGTCTTGGTTAAACACAAACAGGGGAAGTTGAGTAGACAAGACTTGACCTGGTTCTTGGGGTTAGTCCAAGAATCAACAAGCTTGCACCACTCTACATTGTTCATGTCTTCAACAGGAGATATACTTGTTACTTCATTCAATGGGAAGGGGTCAAAAAACTACTTCTTCACGAGATTCCATTGAATTCTTGTGTGCCTCATTAACTGCTGGTTCCAAGCAACCTGCAACTTTGGTCATGATGCATCCATGAAAAACGTTTGCTAAAATAAAACATGGTGCATCAGCTTTTGCATGAACAATAATGAGAAGAAAGGGGATAGTTGTCATAGAACATACAGAAACTATGTCGAAGAACTCTGCTCAGACATCTGGCCTCTCCTTGTACTCGTTCCAACGGGGGAAGATAGGCATACCAGTCCTGACTATTTTTGCACACTTAGTGGAAAACTAGGATTCAATACTTCCCACTCTAGTTTAGTTATTCCTGGAGGAATAACAAATGGAAGCTTTCCTCCTTTGGACATCTTCTCTAGTTGCTTCCCCATGTTTTCCCTCATGAAAATTTGAGGATCATCATGTGTAACAGTGTCTTCAGAAGGATGATGGCCAAAATTATCTACAAACAAATAATGTGGAGTTAGTGTTCTACCATATAATAAGTGGTATTCAAACAATATAATGTGCTTTCCTTGGGGAGTTGGCTACTTGCCTAGGGCAGCAACCTGCTCTTCTTTAGCTGTTGTCTTCCTGCCATGGAGTGCTGCCATCTCGATTTGGGTTGCTACCTTGTCTCCTTGAGCATCAGGATCTGCAAGACTCTATGTTTCATGCAAAGGGGTCACGGCACTTAACGGTCTTGGTGGTCACCGTGGAGAACTTGGAGGTGGAAGTACTTCTGGTGGATTCTCCTTGGACATGGTATGTCTCATACTTCCTGTCGAGGCAGCCATGCTAGCCAAGACACGCTTCCGAGAAGCTGATCCACCACCAGCAGCCATCCTTGTCATGACGACATGTTTCTTCTAATATTTCCTCTTCTCAGTCTACACAATTCATAGGTAGTCGATTCAGGATAATAAAAAGCACAAGATATATGGAAAATTAACTATGCAAATAATTGCACAAAAGATGAGTAGGCAAGTAAGGGGACAACCTGCATCTCATCCTCCTCCTCCTCAGGATAGTACTTAGATCTAGAGCCTTCATCCTTGCTCTTTTTAAGTGATAATTCAATGGGCGATGCATAAACAAGTGGCCTAACATGCATTTGTTGCATCTGTGCATTGTTTCTCATGATGTTTTCCAGCAGACTTTCTTCCATGGGATGCAATTGTGGTTCTATCATGAATAATAAACTCCAAGCAAGCTACAAAAATAAAACCTATGGTATTGAATGTTCTATACTAGTCATAATGTACAATACTCGAATATGAGGATCTTCTACTCTAAATCTCATATCATAAGACTAACGATGAAGCAGCCAAAGTATGTCAAGAGACAAGATGATGAACAAGCTGGACAATTTACCAATTGGTTGTAATAATAAGAAGAGTGGGACAATTAAACATAAGAAATGTTGGATCATGGTGGGATAATATGCACATAACGACAATAAAACATAAGCAGGATAAGCATCAAATAAGCAATTAAACAGACAATATAACCTACGGTACTGATTGTTCTATAGAACTCATCATGTGACATCTCACTATGAGAAATTTCTACTGTGATCATAAGGCATATGATGAAGCAGCCAAACTAATGCAAAAAAGCAATATAATGTAACATTTATCACACACGGACAGATCATAAGCCAAAATAGTATATATGCAATTAAACAGGATAAGCACAATAAAACATAAGTAGGATAAGCAATTATCACGCAAATAAACAAAATATACACTACAAGAATCCGGACGATCCATGACGTTTTTTCATGATGGTACTGACATGGGTATACCCTGCAGGTACTCGAGTCTTGTATATACGGTCCAGATACGGTGGAAGCCCACGAAGTTGCCACGACCCGATGAAGACTTCGAGTGGCCTACAGACTATCGATAACTTGCGAGACAAGAAGAAGTCTAAAGATAGAAAGTTTGAAGGGCAAACCACTGTAACCGACTCTACCTACTACCCGAGACCTGGCCTATCTATATAAAGGCCAGGAGGGGGCGGCAAGGAGGACAGACACACAACCCTAGTTTCCACAACTTTCGCCAGATTGCATCTGCGCGCCCCTGTAATCTTTGATTCCTTCATTAATTCCATGAGAAGACAAGCAGGAGTAGGGACCTCTACGAGGCCTGAACCTGGATAAACCTTGCGTCCCTATGTGCTTGTTTGCTAGCCGATTGATGCTTCTAGCGCTCCCTCCTTCTCCAAAACCCAAGTCCATAATAATGGGCATTGACGAGTTAAACCCTCGTCAATTGGCGTTGTCTATGGGAATTGAGAGTGCTGATGTTGCGGCTTCTTCGGCCTCATCAACTGCGATCTAAAACTCTGCAACAACGGAGATCCGCCAGCTCTTTGGCATGTTCGACTTCACCATCCACACGCCAGCCACTCGCCCGGCTTCCGAGTCCATGGGCGATGGAATCAACCTGGCGATCGGGAGCTTCCGCTTCCAAGTTGGTAAGATGGGCACACTTCACATGCTGACCAGCCAACGACATCGGTGATTGCTCCAGCATCGTGGTTCCCACCACCAATCGGTGCCCTCCGCAAGATCAACACCTCAGCAACAGCTGAGAGCACGGATAGCGACAGCAGTCGCGAATCCGATCTGGGCGGCCTAGCAATGGAAGATGGAGTTTACGGCTCCGGATCCGAAAGTTGCGGGAGCAACAGCTTCCCCAGCCACTTCATGTGCGCCATCATCCACACTGGCGATTCCACCGCTAATTGTGAAAACGGTGGCAATGGACCTCGCACCGATCCAGCCAACGGTGGCATACCTAACGGCGGACCACCCAATGGCGGCCCCACCAATGGTGGCAATGGCGCACCCGTCAACAATGGAGGGGTAGTCGAACCTCCAACCATGGTGAACGAACACACTGGCGAAATTGTCGTGATCAGGCTCAACGATCTCGAGACGACCCGCTGCTGAGAGGCTCTGCGAGGCAATCCTCTGCCTCCAGGCACGTCACAAGAGATGATGATGGGCTACCATTGGATACTAAAGGAGGAGTGCAGACGCCAGCTACAAACGATCACGCAACTCGAAGCACGTAAAAAGGCGGCAACGAGTCGAGCCTTCGAAGGTCCGGGCTCTCCTCCCACGGAGGATCCTCCTCCAAAGGCAACGAATATGTGTCCAACAAGAGACGATCTCGAATGGCCCACCTCACCGAGAAGGAGCGCATAGAAGCTATGAAAGTCCTCGACTTCAGCTCTATGACAGTCGACACTCTGGGCAACATGGTCCCAAAGACACCACAAGCAGCGGTGACAGCGGCCACCATGTACCTACTCAACCACCAGCCGTCGGCTGGAGATCCCCGAGCCGCCATGCACCGATCTACGATCGCAAGCTTGGGGCTAATCGAGGCCTCTCTTAAAAAGAGCCGATGCTGAAGCCGAAGAAAAACAAGGCTCTAGCAAAAAGCTATTCCTCACCTTCGTCCAGCGACAATAGTCACGATCTGTCTCGACGTCACCGCTCATCGCGGCACGACCACGACTACGATGCGTGTGATGACATCACGCAGCGCAAAATTGACAAGTCAAGGGCACGACGTGCCCGATCGACTGACTCAGAGGAGGAAGGCGTGGAGCTCTGTGGTGCCAGATGCTTCAGCAGGGCCATTAGACAAAAGCGAATGCCCAAGGGGTTCCAGCTCCCATCGGAGAACCCAAAATTTGACGGCCTGCAGGACCCGAAAATCTGGTTGGAGGACCACATCTCCTCCGTCAGGCTCCATGGTGGGAGTCGAAGCACAGCCATGCAATGCGTGCAGCTACAGCTGCAGGGCACCGCCCGATCATGGCTCAATAACCTCCCGCGTGGATCCATTCGCAGTTGGGATGAGTTGGTCTACAGCTTTGTGTGCAACTTTAAGGGCACCTACAAAAGGCCCGCGTCAATCGAAGAACTAAGATGCTGCCAGCAAAGGTCGGGCGAATCGCTACGCTCGTACATCCAGAGGTGGTCCATCATCAAGAACTCCGCAAAAAATATCTCGGAGGACCGGGCTATCGACGCATTCAACGACGGCGTTGGCTGCATAGAGCTCAGGGAGGAGCTGGGCCGCTCGAAATCCAAAACCATTGACCACCTGATGGAAATCACGAATCGGTGGGTAGATGGAGATGACTCGGTGAAAACTCGTGTTCACTCCGACAACAAAGCAGAGCTCGAGCGCAGACGCGATCACCGAAGCAAACCTCGAATCCGCATCTACGATGACCGTGACGGCGTCAACATGGTCGCAGCCGGCTACACCGACAGGCGCGACGACAACCGCAACAACGACTATCGTAGCGATGGACACCGCGACTCCGGGAAAACCACGCAGGTATGGCAGCGCCGCACTCGTGAAGAGGCACCCGTGACAACAATCGAGGACAAACTGTCCGGGCCGTGCAACGTGCACTTCTACGTCGACAAGCACGATGGCAAGAAGAAATCCAGACACCTTCTCAAGGACTGTCGCGAGTTCCTCAAGCTCCAGGAGGGTTTGGCTAAGATGAACCGTGACGCAATCAACAGGGGCTACGGAGTCGCCCTAGGCGTTGTAGCACATGGATCTCCTCCACCACCACCTGGAGTGCCTCCACCCGCGGCCGCACTGGTCCACGATCAAGGCGGCGAGCCATACCCACGCGTTGTGGGCAACATGATGATCCAAAAGGGATGCCCCTCGAATCGGGTGCAGAAGGCCATCACTCGCCAAGTCAAATTGGCAACAAACTCACCACCATCCACTACTGAGTACCTCAGCGGAAGCGACTCCTGCATCACCTTCGACAAGCGCGACCACCCGCGCCAAGTACCTCGCCCAGGCCACTGTCCCCTCGTACTCGAGGCAAAGATCAGAGGCTTTGACATGAGTCGCATCTTTATGGATGGTGGAAGCGGCATCAACCTCATGTTCGCAAGTACCTTGCGAGCGATGAGGATCCCTCTGACCTGCTTAGAGGTCTCAGACACGACATTCCATGGCATCGTCCTAGGCAAGGGCATATATCCCGTGGGCAAAATCAACCTCGATGTCATCTTCGGCATGCCGAAAAACTTTTGACGTGAATGCATCGACTTCGAAGTCGTCGACTGGCCCTCACAGTACCACCGCATCCTCGGACGTGTCGCGTTCGCTAGGTTCATGGCAGTACCACACTATGCCTACCTACAGATGAAAATGCCAGGTCAAAACAGCGTCATCACAATCATCGGGAGCTTCGAGAGGTCTGACAGTTGCGACAGGGAATTCAACAGAATTTCCTAGACCTTCGGAATGCAAGAAGAACTCGCAAGATTGAAGGAGTCGACAGACAACAGTCTGCCTTCTCTGAGCTGGCCAAGTTCACCTGACCTATCCTTCGACTCGTCGGTGCACACGAAGAAAGTTCAGGTTCACCCATCGGACCTAGCCAAGATGACCCTCATCGCCAACAACTTGAGTCTCGCATAGGAACTCGCGCTCGTCGAATTCCTCCGTGAGGACTAGGAAATCTTCGTCTGGTGTCCAGCGGACATGCCAGGGGTTCCCAGGGAATTTGCCGAGCACTCACTCAATGTCAACCCAGACGCAAGGCCAGTGAAGCAAACAATTCGGCGACTGTTTGAGCCAAGAGCAAAAGCGGTCGGAATGGAGATCAACAGACTCCTCGACGCCAAATTCATACGCGAGATCAAGGAAAGCACTTGGCTCACCAATACGGTGCTAGTACCCAAAAAGGACACGGATATCCTACGGATGTGCGTGGATTTCACCTCTCTGAATAAGCACTGCCCAAAGCATAACTTTCCGCTACCACGAATCGAGCAGATCATCGACTCCACCGCGGGATGTGAGCGTCTTTGTTTCCTTGATGTCTACTCAGGCTATAATCAAATTCGAATGAAGGAGGAATATCAAGATAAAACAGCGTTGACAACGCCTTTTGGTGTGTTCTGCTACAACACAATGCCCTTCGGGCTAAAAAACGCAGGAGCAACCTATCAGCGGTGCATGCAGGCTTGCCTCAAGAATCAACTTGGTCGCACCATCCAAGTCTATGTTGATGACATCGTCATCAAGACCAAAGAGGAAGCCTCGCTAATCGACGATTTACGCGAAACCTTCATGAACCTCGACCGCTACCGGACAAATGCGCCTTCGGCGTACCATCTGGGAAACTAGTCGGGTATCTCATCTCCACGAGAGGGACCAAGGCGAACCCGAAGAAAATAAAAGCCATACAGGCCATGGAGAAGCCGAAGAACGTAAGAGGTGTCCAGCAGCTGGTTGGGCGAATTGCGGTGGTCAGTCGATTCATCAGTCAAATGGGCGAAAAAGCACTGCCCTTCTACCAACTTCTCCGCAAAGCCGACAAATTCGAGTGGACCAAGGAGGCACAGGAAGCATTCGAAGACCTCAAGCGTCTATTGTCTACCTCACCCGTACTAGTGACCCCACGCGAGAGGGAACCAATGTTGCTATACATCTCTGCCACCAACCAGGTGGTCAGCATAGTGCTCATGGTGGAACGAGCCGAGGAAAACAAAGTCCACGGGGTACAGCGCCCAGTCTACTACCTCAGTGAGGTACTCACGCCAACAAAGCAGCGGTACCCTCACTACCAGAAGCTGGCATATGGTGTCTTCATGATAGCCAGACGACTGCGCCACTACTTCCAGGAGCACCCAATCATGGTGGTCAACAACGCCCCGCTTGGACACATCCTCAACAACCCCGACGCCACCGGATGAGTCGCGCTTTGGGGAATCGAGCTGTCTCCACGAGACATTACATATGAAAAGCACGATGCGATCAAGTTGCAAGTTCTCCCTGACTTCCTCGTGCATTGGATGGAGAATCAGCTCCCTGAAAAACCAGATATGTCTTACCTCTGGACAATACACTTTGACGGATCCAAGCGAAAGGACTAAGCTGGCGCAGGTGTCATACTGACATCGCCCCAGGGAGACAAGCTGAAATATATTCTACGAATGCAGTTCACCGCCTCCAACAACGAAGCTGAATACGAGGCCCTGTTGCATGGGATGCGGATGGCAAAAGCCTGCGGCGCCAAGAGGCTAATAATGTACGGTGACTCCAAGCTTGTCGTCAACCAGACAATGCATGATTGCGACGTACTGAACGACAATATGATCGCCTATCGCGACCTCTACGAAACACTCACCAACATTGGCTCTACCTGCGCCCCCATACCACCTGGGGTATTTCTCGAGTGCATCTGTGAATGCTCTATCAAGCCAAAGGCCACAGAGAAGAAAACAAGCGCAACAACGGACTCGGGGGCTACGCCACCCAATGAGCCAATGGCACTCGATAACCTTGAGATCGACACAGGACTTGAAGGACCAATGGCGATCATGATGATCGAACCCTCTTGGACTCAACCCTACATCACATACCTTCTCAGCAAGAGGTTGCCGGACGACCCGACTGACACGCGGAAAATCGCACGGCGATCCAAGGCATTCATCGTCATCAACGGGAAACTATACAAGCGCATCATCACAGGAGTACTCCAACGATGCATCTCCAACGCTGATGGAAGAGCAGTTCTCCTCGACATCCGTGAGGGGACTTGCGGGCACCACGCCGGCAGTCGTGCCCTCGTCGCCAAACATCTACGAGCTGGATTCTACTGGCCTACGGCCATGCGTGACACCAAGGACATCGTCCAAAAATGCAACGCTTGCCAGCGATTTGCGGACAAACCACATGCACTTGGCACGAATCTCTAGCCAATACCATTGGCCTGGCCCTTCGTGCAATGGGGACTCGACATGGTCGGCAAGCTCCCAAAGTCCTCGCGAGGAGGCTACATCTACCTCCTGGTCGCAGTCAACAAATTCACCAAGTGGATAGAGGCCATGCTGGTGATTAACTAGTCAGGAGCCAACACAGTCAAATTCTTCGAGTCCATTGTCTATCATTTCGGAGTGCCACAGAGCATCATTACGGACAATGGAACAAACTTCACCTTTAAGGAGTTCCAAGGTTTCTGCGAAAACCTAGGAATCAATGTAAGATATGCCTCTGTAGCTCATCCGCAGACCAACGGTCAAGTCGAAAAGGCCAACAGGCTCGTCTGTGGTGGAATCAAGAAGCGACTCCTTAGGCCACTCGAACAAGCCGCAGGATACTAGCCAGAAGAGCTGCAATCGGTACTCTGGAGCCTACGCACAACCCCAAACAGTGCCATGGGGTACACCCCATTCTTCATGGTGCATGGTGCTGAAGCGGTACTACCCGCAGAGGTACGATACAAAGCACCACGAGTAGTCGCTTACAGCGAGCAGGAGTCAACTCTTGCACACGAAGACTCCATCGACCTCCAGCAGAAAGATCGACAATCTACCAGCAGAACCTACGCAACTACCACAACAGAAGGCTAAGCCCTAGGTCCTTCGTGGAAGGAGACCTGGTCCTGTGACTGAAACAGCAAGGGCATCGCAAGCACGAGTCCCCTTGGGAAGGACCGTACGTGATTACAGAAGTAATCCCAGGTGGCGCCTATCGCCTCAAAGATTTCGATACTGGAGTCGCATACTCCAACCCCTGAAACGTCGTGCAGCGGCAGAGCTTCTACCCTTAGTCGTCTTTTATTTCTTTCCTTACAAATAAGGCTATTCAGCCAAGGGTACTTAGTGTTGGGAATATGCCCTAGAGGCAATCATGTATGATGTTATTTCCAATGTATTCATAAAGTTATTGTCCATGTATGAACTACTGATATATATCATTGAATATGTGATTCGATTGTGGAACTATATATTCATGTTGTTTATACCGATTGTCCTTGGTCGTTGAGGTTGTGCTGGACACACAACTTAGAGTAATGTGAAAGTTGGCTGATGACTCGGTTCCACTTGTCATGGGCATAGAGATGCTATTCCGACTTACACGGATTCAGCTAAAGAGTTTAGCGAGTCGGACTGACCCATATTGAGATGCAATGAACAAGTCGTCATTTGCATGTCTCAATCAATGTAATCCTTAGACCTGAGGTTATTTCACAATCCGAGTTGAGGATCACCGACTTAGGTTCTGTGAAACGTTGTTCCGTCACTGGGCAGTTATAAAGGCGGAGTTCGGGTCGACTGAGAATCAAGCTGCGTGATGTGAATAACCGAGATGGGATTTTGCCCCTCCGTCTGGAGAGATATTCTCTGGGCCCTCTCGGAATATATGATTCAAAAAGCATGGCCATGCGTAACTCGGTTAAGTGTTAACCGAGGCAACCGACTAAGAGTTAGTCGGATGAATCACTTATCTCGGATCGAGAAAGAGAGTCGGACTATTCAAGGGATGACGATCATTCGCCTAGAGTCCGACAAGGTATATCGTGAGGCAAAAGGGACTCAGGCGAAAGTCGCATTGGAAGGTATGTCGTCATGACTCTTCGGTAGTTGGGAGTTGGCACGTTCTGGTAGGAGCCGCTGCCAACTGATCGGTCACGATTGAGACTCGGATCGTGTCTGGGTCACCATGAGCCTGTCGGGTCACACAATTAAGAGAGGGAGCATATTTGGGTTGGACCCAAAAAGGAAACGGACAGAGTTAGTGAGTTGGACTCACAGTGACTAATATAGGCCTTTTAGTGAATGGGCCACAAGTGAGTGGAGCCCACTTTCACTCCCTATATAAGCTGGGGAGCAGGTGCTTAGAGCACACGGTTAGGTCACTCCATGTGTTGGAAACCCTAGCTCCAGTCCAGTCCTGTCATGTCGCCGCCGTACCGGACCTAGCAGTCCATCGCCGGCGCTCCTCCTCATACATGTGGATACTGGCGGAGGTGCTGTACGTTCAGCACTTCGGCGATTGTGGATCGGAACGGATCTGAGGACTGCACTGCATCAAGCGACGTGCTTCATCGATTCCGCAACCGCGCGTCTAGTGGTAATTCTCGTGGCCTACTACCTCAGCTAGATCTTGGGATCACCGCGTAGGAATTTTTTTTGTTTTTCTCTGCATGGCCCAACAGTGGTATCAGAGTGTTAGCTTCTGGTTTTAGGCTCGATATCATGCATATGTGATATGCGGTTAGCGTTAGATTGGATCTAATTGCAGTTTTGGTGGTCGATCTATGAGATATATCGGTTTTGTACAAAGTTGATTGGATCAACTGTACTCGGGAGAATGGATGATCTGGTTTCCGTGATCTAACTGCTAAGGTCGTGGAACGACATACCCCTACCGGTCGGCTTCCGCCATCGGGGTAGACTATGACACGTAAACCCGGATGCGGTGATCGAAGATCAAAGAGTTTGGTCGAATCGGAGTCCGGATCGGATTTGGGTAAAATTGTTTTATCCGATGACGAAATCCATGTCTAGACCACCGGCTTCGCCCTGTTGTAGCGCCTTAGATGTCGTTGCAAGTTTCACAATGCCGGTAGATATCGTGTCTATGCATAACTTGTTTTTGCAGGATGATGTTGTGAATGGTATGGCTTATGTGCATGTGATGTGTGTAATCCATACGTGATCTGCGTATCATGGTTTTTGTCAGCCGGCTGGAGCCTAGGTGCTGTCATCTTATTGTATAATGACCTGCGTGTCAGATTCTCTATGTAATTTACATTACTAGCTAGTGTAGCTGTTTGGAGAACCCGGATGGCATGCAAGTCGATGTACAAGTTGGCTACATGGTGTAAGGCGGCACATGACAAGAGTTGACACGAGTCAAATTACAAGCTTCGTGGAGATGGAGATCGCCATGAAGAGAGTCATACCATTTCACATTATAATTGCTTTATTTTGTGTTATTGTTATGTCTCTATTTTACCTCTATTAGATAGTTGGTAGAAAGTAATCCCTCAAAGAAGGTCTAGTCGGTTTCCCTGCCAGTGCTGCACCATCACAAGTCGGACATTTTGGTAGTGGGCTCATAAAATTGAGGTGCTATCAATTCTTTCCGACTAGGTGGGTTCGAGTCGGACACTTACAGCGGAAGCACTTGGTAATCTAGACGGGTCTATCACAACTGTTGTGGGACTCGGGGAAAAGTCGGATAGGAGCCGGGGCATGTGATGCCACCCATCCAACAGGAGTCGTATGAGATACGATTGACAAGGAGTTGTCTACCTAGATCACTTGACGGCTAGCGGTGATGCTAAAGCTGACTAGTCGACTTGCTTATTTAGGGTCCTGAATCACTAAGTAACCATCGGAGGGGTGTTGGTTCTAGTGGGAGCATAAGTATTAAAGTGTTTAATATGCTTGCTCTTTTATGGATACATGTCTTAAGTGTTTTGCATATTTTTCTGTTGTAGATCAATGGCACCTAGCAGTCTTCCTCAGATTTCCAGTTTTGCTTTGAGAACCATCTTAGAGAAAGATAAGCTAAATGGAACTAACTTCACCAACTGGTATCGTAATCTGAGAATTGTTCTCAAGCAAGAAAAGAGGGACCATGTCCTAGACAACCCACTTCCAGATGAGCCAAATGAGAATGCGACTGTCGCAGCCACCAATGCCTAACGTCGGATTTGTGATGAATCCGGAGATTAGCTGTCTTATGCTTGCTCACATGGAACCGGACTTGCAGCAGAAGTTCGAGAATGTTGAGGCCTACGATATGATCGAAAGCCTCAAAAGTATGTTCCAGGCTCATGCAAAGACTGAGAGGTATCAAGTCTCTGGCCTTGTTGAGCTGCAAGCTTAAGGATGGTGATCCACTGGGTCCACATGTGATCAAGATGGTTGGTTACGTGTAGTCTCTAGAAAGGCTGGGCTACCCCATTAGCGAAGATTTCGCTACGGACATAATTCTGAACTCTCTTCCTAGTGCGTATGGTCAGTTCATATCGAACTACCACATGCATGGTATGGATAAGAAGCTCACTGAATTACATGGGATGCTCAAGCAGGCTGAGGCGGGTGTCAAGAAAGGTGTCAGTCAAATGTTGATGGTACAGAATAAGGCCAAGTTCAAGAAGAGTTCTTCGACTAAGAAGAAGAAGGCTAAGTCGGGAGGTAAGGCTGAGGACCCGGTCCAAAGCGCTTTCTCAGGGACTAAGCCATCTCCTGCAGCCGGATCCACTTTCTTCTACTCCAAAGCGGATGGCCACTGGAAGAGGAATTGCAGCAAGTATCTGGCTGATAAAGCCAAGAGTGGAGGTGTGACTTCCGGCTCAGGTACGCTTGTTTGCAATGTTATAGACATTTATCTTGCTGACGCACCTGGAAGTTCTTGGGTATATGATACCGGATCAGCTATTCACATCTGCAACTCGTTGTAGGGACTGGTAAGCTAGGAGCATGGCGAGAGGCGAGGTTAACATTCGAGTTGGTAACAAAGCAAGAGTCGCTGCACTGGAAGTCGGCACAATGCAACTTTATTTACCTTCAGGATTCTTAATGGAGCTGAATAATTGTTAATATGTTCTAGTGCTTAGTCGAAACATTATTTCTACCTCATGTTTGATGAGACAAGGCTATGAGTTGAATATTAAGAATAATGGTTGTTCTTTATATTTGAATGATATGTTTCACGGCTTTGCACCCGTCCAGGACGGGTTATTTATTTTGAATCTTGATAGTGAATCTGTCTATAACATAAATGTGAAAAGGTTAAAACGAAATGATCTGAATATGACTTACTTTTGGCATTGTCGGCTTGGTCATATAAGCTGGAAACGCATGAAGAAGCTCCATGATGATGGACTCCTAACTTCGTTCGACTTGGAGTCGTTCGAGACATGTGAATCCTGCCTACTCGGCAAGATGACCAAGACACCTTTTGCAAAGAGTTGTGAAAGGGCGTTCGACTTATTGGGACTAGAACATAGTGATGTATGTGGCCCGATGAGCACGATAGCCAGAGGTGGTTATGAGTACTTCATTACATTCACTGATGATTTGAGTAGGTATGGATATATCTACTTGATGAAACATAAGTCGGATGCCTTTGAAAAGTTCAAGGAATTCCAGAATGAGGTACAAAATCAACTCCGCAAGAAAATAAAGTTTCTTCGGTCAGACCGAGGAGGCGAGTACATAAGCCATGAGTTTGATGACCATCTGAAGAGTTGTGGAATAGTTCCCCATCTCATTCCTCCAAGGACGCCGTAGAGAAACGGTGTGTCGGAAAGGAGAAATCAGACCTTGTTGGACATGGTACGATCAATCATGAATCGGACAGATCTTCCTTTATCATTTTGGGGTTATTGTCTAGAAACTGTAGTGTTCACACTAAACAGAGTACCATCAAAGTTGGTAGAGAAGACACCGCATGAGATGTGGACTGGCAAGAAGCCGAGTTTGTCTTTTCTTAAGATTTGGGGTTGTGAAGCTTTTGTGAAGCGACTTCATTCGGACAAGCTTACAGCTAAGTCAGATAAGTGTATTTTTGTAGGATATCCGAGGGAAACCTTGGGTTACTACTTCTACAACCGAGAAGAGGGCAAAGTGTTTGTCGCTCAGAACGGTGTCTTCCTTGAGAAAGAGTTTCTCAGTCGGGGAGTCAGTGGGAGCACGGTGCAACTTGAAGAAATTCGAGAGGTACCGGCCAGTAGCGAGTCGGCAAAAGCCTTGGAGGTTGAGCCGGTCGTGGTACCTGAGCCGGAAACAGCACCGACACTGCGAAGATCGGCCAGATTGCGAAGTGTTCGTGATGTGTTACTGTTGGACAATGATGAGCCGGCAACTTATTCGGAAGCGATGGTGGGTTCTGATTCTGAGTCATGGCTTGGAGCCATGAGATCCGAGTTAAAGTCCATGGATGAAAATCAAGTTTGGAACTTGGTTGATCTGCTAGACGGTGCAAGACCCGTCGAGTGCAAATGGGTCTTTAAGAAGAAAACTGATATGGATGGAAACGTTTCTATCTATAAAGCACGGCTTGTCACGAAGGGGTTCCGATAAGTTCAAGGAGTTGACTACGATGAGACTTTCTCTCCTGTGGCGATGCTTAAATCAGTTCAGATCATGTTAGCTATAGCAGCCTATTTCGACTATGAGATATGGTAGATGGATGTCAAGACGGCTTTCCTTAATGGAAATTTAACCGAGGACGTGTATATGATACAGCCCGAGGGTTTTGTAGATCCGTCTAATGCTGACAAGGTATGCAAACTTCAGAAATCCATTTATGGGTTGAAGCAAGCATCTCGAAGTTGGAACATTTGCTTTGATGAGGTAGTCAAATCGTTTGGCTTCATCAAGAGTGATCATGATTCTTGTTTATACCAGAAGTTTAGTGGGAGCAAAGTAAACTTTCTGATCTTATATGTGGATGACATATTACTGATTGGAAATGATGTCCAAATGTTGCAAGGGACCAAGGAACCATTGGAAAAGAGTTTTTTGATGAAAGACTTGGGTGAGGCGACTTACATACTAGGAATCCGGATCTATCGAGATAGATCAAGGCGGCTCATTGGATTGAGTCAGAGTACATACTTGGACAAAGTGTTGAAGAAGTTCAACATGAAATGATTTCGTATGCTTCTGCAGTCGAATCCATCATGTACGCTATGATTTGTACTACGCCGTATGTTTCCTATGCTCTAAGTGTTGTGAGCAGGTACCAGGCTGACCCTGGAGAAATCCACTGGGCAGCGGCTAAATATATCCTCAAGTACTTGAGAAAGACTAAGGATATGTTCCTGGTTTATGTAGGTGAGGATGAACTCAGTGTAAGGGGTTACACGGATGCGAGTTATCTCACTGACTCGAATGATTCTCATTCGCAATCCGGATTTGTGTTTGTGATAAACAGAGGGGTTGTGAGCTGGAAGAGTTCCAAGCAAGAGATGGTGTCTGCGTCTACGATAGAGGCTAAGTATATTGCTGCCTAAGAGGCGGCAAAGGAAGCCGTTTGGATGAGGAATTTCCTCATGGATCTTGGTGTGGTTTAGGGCTCGTCCAATCCATTAGACGTGTATTGTGACAACAATGGTGCTATTGCACAAGCCAAGGAACCTAGACAACACCAGAAGAACAAACATATATTCATGTGGTACCACCTTATTCACCAGTTCGTGGATCAAGGTGATATCAAGTTATGCAAGGTACACACGGATGCAAACATTGCGGATCCGTTGATAAAGCCACTTCCACAGCCGAAGCATGAGGCGCACCTGAGAGCTATGGGCATTAGATGCCTAGACATGTGATGTCGGATGATTGACTCTAGTGCAAGTGGGAGACTGTTGGGAATATGCCCTAGAGGCAATCATGTATGATGTTATTTCCAATGTATTCATAAAGTTATTGTCCATGTATGAACTACTGATATATATCATTGAATATGTGATTCGATTGTGGAACTATATATTCATGTTCTTTATACTGATTGTCCTTGGTCATTGAGGTTGTGCTAGACACACAACTTAGACTAATGTGAAAGTCGGCTGATGACTCGGTTCCACTTGTCATGGGCATAGAGATGCTATTCCGACTTACACGGATTCGGCTAAAGAGTTTAGCAAGTCGTACTGACCCATATTGAGATGCAACAAACAAGTCGTCATTTGCATGTCTCAATCAATGTAATCCTTAGACCTGAGGTTATTGCACAATCCGAGTTGAGGATCATCGACTTAGGTTCTGTCAAACGCTGTTCCGTCACTGGGTAGTTATAAAGGCGGAGTTCGGGTTGACTGAGAATCAAGCTGCGTGATGTGAATAACCGAGATGGGATTTTGCCCCTCCATCTGGAGAGATATTCTCTGGGACCTCTCGAAAGATATGATTCGGAAAGCATGGCCATGCGTGACTCGGTTAAGTGTTAACCGAGGCAACCGACTAAGAGTTAGTCGGATGAATCACTTATCTCGGATCGAGAAAGAGAGTCAGACTATTCAAGGGATGACGATCATTCGCCTATAGTCCAACAAGGTATATCGTGAGGAAAAAGGGACTCAGACGAAAGTCGCATTGGAAGGTATGTCATCATGACTCTTCGGTACTTGGGAGTTGGCACGTTCTGCTAGGAGCCGCTGCCAACTGATCGGTCATGAGTGAGACTCAGATCGTGTCCGGGTCACCATGAGCCTGTCGGGTCACACACTTAAGAGCGGGAGTATATTTAGGTTGGACCCAAAAAGGAAACGGACAGAGTCTGTGAGTTGGACTCGTAGTGACTAATATAGGCCTTTTAGTGAATGGGCCACAAGTGAGTGGAGCCCACTTTCACTCCCTAATAAGCTGGGGAGCAGGTGCTTAGAGCACACGGTTAGGTCACTCCATGTGTTGGAAACCCTAGCTCCAGTCCAGTCCTGTCCTGTCGCCGCCGTACCAGACCTAGCAGTCCATCGTCGGTGCTCCTCCTCGTACGTGTGGATACTGGCGGAGGTGTTGTACGTTCAGCACTTCGACGATTGTGGATCGGAATGGATCGTGAGGACTGCACTGCATCAAGCGACGTGCTTTATCGATTCCGCAACCGCGCGTCTAGTGGTAATTCTCATGGCCTACTACCTCAGCTAGATCTTGGGATCACCGCGTAGGAAAAAGTTTTGTTTTTCTCTGTGTGGCTCAACACTTAGCCACACATTGTACCTCGTACTGTTCTACGAATAAATAAGGCTAAGTGCCCCAAACTCTATGTTTTTCTATTATTTTTTGCCATCTATCTACTCGGGGGATGCGCCACCCTTTACACATCTGTTCTATGAACCAATCGCGATATCCTGAGTAGCTGATGCATTAATCAAACCCTTGACAAACACCAACACAGCTGCAATGCACCTGACAGGTTGGCAAGGTGTTGAGATAAAACACAAGTCAGGCTAACGAAAGGGAATTGCATAGTGCAACGCACTCGCAAAACATACAAGCTAACAAGCTCTTTTCACATCAATATCAACCAATTATACATAGCATATATATATGAACTTTACAACACTGGTACATTTATGTGCAGGATACAAAGTTAACTCTATTGTTGCAATAGAAGAACGTTTGTCTGCTCGTCGAAAAAGTCGACAATTTCCTCCGCTGGGCGATCCACCGCCTAGTAATGAGGAACCATATTCTAGGTCGAACCTATCGGCAGACCAGCAGCAACAGCTACAACATCAACATCGGGCCTATGCAGTCGCACCAACGACAACGCAGCCTTGGCACCAGCCACTAACTGTTGCCGCACACACTCGCGAACTCCACTCAAGTCTTGAAATTTAGCAAGGAGAGCCAGCAGACTCGAGGGAACGACGTCCAGCGGAAACATCGTCTGATATATATTCCTTAAGCATGATTGCGACTTCTTTAGAAAATGAAGAACTCGTGAGGCACGATCCTGCAGAGTCGCAAGTGCGATTGCACAATCATGATCTACCCAGAAGTACCCACTTGCTTGAAGCTGTTCTTGGGTCAGGTCATTCATGCGAATGGCGATCCTGTCTTTTTCTTCCTGCGGATGATGCATGCTGACAACTACAACAAGCAAGGGGAAAAATTATGAAGACAACAAACTACCACGACTGGCTACAAGAAAAGATAAGGAGGCAGAAAACTAACACTTGAACTGGTCACCCAGCTGCGCCACCTCTCCTAGTAGATATTGCTCTCGGGCAGTGGCCTTCTCCGCCCTCGACTTCCATACATCCGTGTTACTACGGAGGATGGGCAGTTCACGTTTCAACTTCTTAACGCGATCGCGCAGTCATGAAAGCAGAGACAGCTCATCCACCCTCGAGTGTGACTGCGCTAGGGTATCACCAGTGGATGGCGGATCCCGAGGTTCACTCGACGGACCACTCGATGTACCCTACCACAAGCCAAGCAAGAGACAATAAGGGACCAAGCAACACATGGACAAAACTCAAAGTACATCCAAACATATCAACAGTATCAACAGGGACACTTAGCAAGCGGCATGTTTTCAACAAAAGGAGTCGCACTATCAACTATTACAGATATCACTACTAAGGAGCAGCTTGCTTCTTCGACTTTGACTTCGGTTTCGGGGGCCTCATGAGTCCGTGGCAGTATCAGACACCACAGACTTCCCGCCGGCCCCTGACGCCGCAACCTTTGCCTCCTTCTTGGCCCGCTGCAGCTCCTCAAAGTACTTCGCAATTGTGTTGATGAGCTAAGGCCCGTACTTGCCATAGGCAGTTGCAAAAGAAGCAAAAACTACCTGTTGACCATCTAGGCCGACAGGCATCGCCTTGGAGATTGCAGCGGGATCCACCTCCACGCCATGGGCTTGAATCATCGCGAGTGACATGGAGGCGCCAGCCGCACGAAATGAGTTCTTGAAGCCCGCAGGAATACCTCCAGCAAGGGACTCCACCAAGTCATCGACGTTCTCGATTAGCTCAGCTTTGGGCGCCAGCTCCTCGCGGATGCGACTGAGTCCACCTTTAGCTTTGGTAAACGTCCCCTGAATGGAAGCGCTGCGGTCTTCGACTACCGCTACGGCGCCTGCCAAAGCATCATCGCGATGAAGCGCCTGGGCGTCGAAGCTCAGACCACCAACATCTACACAGAGAAAAGTGTTAGCAAAAAGTCAGCACAATAACAAAGTCGAAAGAAAGGAAACAATGGAAATCCAGACGAAAGAATACCTGACAAAGCCTTAGCAATCGATAAGAGTTGTTCTTTGAACAACTTCTCCCTAGCAACGATGGAGGCGCGCAAATCCTCTTCGCGTTTCCGTGACTCATCAAGCGCCGCGACCGCCTCATCACGACTCTTCACCGCCACGGCGAGTGTCTTTTCAAGGGAAGCGACTTCGTGAAGAAGCATGTTATGCTCAGCTGCAAAAAACACACAATATAAACCGTCAGTCGAGTATATAAAAATATCACAAGGATGAAGAAGAAGAAGCACAAGGTACTAACTTTGAACCACGCGGTGTCGATTGTCCAGCAACACGTGCTCTCGACCCATTGCAAGTACTTGCTCCGCCAGGCGAGCAGCTTCCTTCACAATAAGCTGCAACAGGAGAAAAAGCAAAGGATCAGCAGATAGCATGGATGATTAATTTGACTGCCAGTAACAACAACGTAACACATACATGATCCTCCAGAGACTCCGAAGTCGATTGCCGCACAGTCGTCCGGACAATCATATGATGCTCCACGGCGTGTGGAGAACTTGATGAATTGTGCCTGGATTGGGCCGCCAATGGAGGGGAAGGAGTCCGCTCAGCCACTTCCTTGGCCTTGCAGTCCGCGACTCCAGACTCTTTCAAAAATTTGACGTCGACAGAAGATGACGACGCCAGTTGACTATGGAACAAAATCAACATCAGGAAAAGCAACTCCAAAAAGAACCAAGATGAGAATTGTATACTTACTAGTCAAACTTATCAGAATCGAAGGTCTGGTCCTCCTACTCCGACGACTCCTTCGGCAGCCTCATCTTCTTGCGGGAAGATGGCGCCATGGAACTCATAGGAATAGCAGGAATTGGCAACTCCACACCAATCGCTGGGCCTCCTAGAGTCGAAGGAGACGACGCATCCGAATCTTCGCTGCACGAACGCTTGCGAGTGTCCAGACTACTGGACTCGGGGGCTTCCTCCACCTCTTCAAATGGGACGGTCGACTCTGGCTCGTCCTCCTCATCTACTTCGTGAGGAATAACCCCCTCAGGAAGAGGGGGCAAACTGGGAGACACTTTCCAATCCTGCATACAGAAAACAAGTTAGCACACGTCAAGAAAATGAAGCACTCGACAAATAAATCTACTTCATAGCACAACCATACCCCATGAGGAGGATTAGAAGCATCGAATGGAGGTACGACTGGTTCACTTGGGAGTACATCCTTGGCAGTGTACTTGGTCAGCAGTCGCACCCTCTTATCTACTTCACTCGCGGAAATGCCATCGGCAGATACGCGAGTGACATCATACGCACCAGCCCACTGGAACATAGGGTGGATTCTAGCCTGCAGGGGCTGGATGCGATGGCGCAACCATGTGCGAATGAGGGCATAGCCTCCCTCTTCTTTACCCATGTGACTCTTGAGGTCGCAGACGCGCTCATACAACACGTCTGTCTCCTCAGACTCGTCCGGCATGACCACGTTCTTCCAAGAATGCCTCCTCCTGCAAGGGCGCTGCGGGATCAAAAGGCGCGAGTCCGAAGTGGTCTCCGTCGGCCTTCTGGTCGCGGATGTAGAACCACATGTCCCTCCACCCTTGGACGGACGCCATGAGCTTGATATCAAAGTATGTGACGGAGGAATCGACATGGATCCCGCAGCCTCCTACATCGTAGACTACGGAGCCAGATGCCGACTGACGCTTCATCTTGAAGAGACGCTTGAAGAGACCAAAGTGTGGCTCGACTCCGAGCCAGCACTCGCAAAGCGTAATGTAGCAGGCGATATGGAGGATACAGTTGGGGGACAGCTGATGCAGCTGGAGCCCATAGAAACAAAGGAGGCCCCTGAAGAAAGGATGCAGGGGAAGAGACAGACCGCGGATCATGAACGCTAGGAATATCACCCGGAAACCAGCAGGAGGACAAGGGGTTACCTCACCACCCGGGACTCGCGAGTCACCAACTGCGGAAGACAGAACTCCATCTTGGCGCAGAAGACAGAGCTCGGACGACTTGATGATGGACACGCGCCACGCACCATTGGTGACGCGAGGGCCCATGCCCTTCTTCTTCCCGGCGACAGTGGCGCTGGTGCCCGCAACGGTGGAGACGCCCTTCTTCTTGGTAGCAGAAGTGGCGGCAGCGGACTCAGCGGCAGCGCCTCCCTTCTTCTTCCCCATCTTGCGGTGGCGATAAGAGCAAGGAAAATAACTCGGAAAAACACGGAGTTGGTCCAGCGCCGCAAACGGAACGAACTCTCGTAGGCAGAGAGAAGCAGCAATGGCGATGGAGGCACAAAGCAGAGAAAGAGCATATGGGAATTTACCGCAGCTGCGCTGCTACTTAACCCCCTAGCGGATGAAATCCAACAGCCAGATCAAACCCTATTAGACGTGTGGCGCATATCGCGATCGACACGTGGAGGACCTAAAGAACGAACCGTCCCCCACTACCCCCATTACACGTGGAAATCGAGGAGGCGTAGTTAAAACAAAAGATTACGCACGCCCGGTCAAGTCAGGGTCAGAAAATGGGACCCACCGCTCGTCATGTCCCGTCAAAGCCGCTCACGCGGGCAACTGAGGTCATCCTACTGTCAGCACTGATGTCATCAAAGATTGAGCACTAGAAGACTTCGATTACTTAGTCCTTGCTCGAGTCTTCGACTCCACCAAGCACTCGGGGGCTACTCCCATAGGGAGCGCTGGTCGTGCACCCTAAGATTTTCTTTTCTGCAGGAATACGGACATTCAAAGCATACCCAACCACTCGAATATACGATTCGACTATGGATGATGGGTTACTCCCATAGGGAGCGCCGGAAATAAATTCGACTGAAACAAGCAAACAAAAGACGACAGCAGTCGCATAAGTTCTTTAGTCCCTGCCTGAGTCTTCGACTCAACTAGGCACTCGGGGGCTACTCCCATAGGGAGAGCTGGTCGCGCACCCTATGATTGTTTGTACATCGTACTATGTGTTGATAACATCCACACTCGAAGTCTATTGCGACACCGCCTCATATTTTCCTTACAAAGAGACTGCATCTCCTGGGTCACCCAAATCATCTCCACGATGACAAAATTCAGATGCCGCACTTGCAGCGTTAAGATAAGACCTGAATAAGGCCTGACAATGCATTTGCTACGCACTACTAGAAATATATCCATGCCTACAGGTACGATGAACATGCCTTGACGGACGCGTCGAGTGCTCACACCCTTATACTGGAATTCGACTCCTATAAGACCTCCACGTCTTGAGTCGAATTACACCAGCACTTTTTCGAATTTGAGTCCGGAGACTCGAGTTCGAGTAGATTGCGTTGTTTTGCCCTAAGGTAGTTAACTGATACAAATACATCACTTAAATCAGGTATGCACATCAACAATCCCTATGACACAAACAGAGCACTCGAAAAAAATACTCAGTCATGCACTCGAAAGGCTTCATAAAGTCCCTAGTCGAATCTGCGATTCCACTGGACACTCGGGGGCTACTGACATGGGTATACCCTGCAGGTACTCGAGTCTTGTATATACGGTCCAAATACGGTGGAAGCCCATGATGTTGCCACGGCCCGATGAAGACTTCGAGTGGCCTACAGACTATCAATAACTTGCAAGACAAGAAGAAGTCTAAAGATAGAAAGTTTGAAGGGCAAACCCTAAACTGTAACCGACTCGACCTAGTACCCGAGACCTGGCCTATCTATATAAAGGCCAGGCGGTGAGGAGGACAGACACGCAACCCTAGTTTCCACAACTTTCACCAGATTGCATCTGCGCGCCCCTGTAATCTTTGATTCCTTCATTCATTCCAAGAACAGACAAGCAGGAGTAGGGACCTCTATGAGGCTTGAACCTGGGTAAACCTTGCATCCTTATGTGATTTATTGCTAGCCGATTGATGCTTTCAGCACTCCCTCCTTCTCCAAAACCCAAGTCCATAATAATGGGCATTGACGAGTTAAACCCTTGTCAGGTACCTCAAAACCTCGCGGATCTGTGACGGTCTAGCTTTTTTCACCGGGAGGGGCTCGAAGGGTCTCTGGCCCGGTCATTCATGACGTTTCCGGATTTCATCATGGTCAAATCGTCGCGGATTTCATCCCTAACCCTGAAGCCTAATTAGCCAATTCATCTCGCGTATAATCTTCATGGATATCGTCACGCCGCATGTTTGAATCATTTTTTCCCACGACCGCGTCATTCGTGAACTAACCCCACCTGTCAGCGTAGTATGCACAGTAGCACTTCACGGAATCTGGGGGTGGTTTTTTGGCCGGCCCCACATGTCAGTTTGTTTGATCCAAACTTGCATGCAGTGCATGGCTAGTTCACGCCCTAGTTCCGAAAAAAGCATGTTGATCCAAACTTGCAGTGTCAGTTCCGCTTCTTCTCCCTCGTCTCCTCGCATTGGTAGTTCCGCTTCGTCTCCCTCGGCTGTTCCCCTCTTCTTCTTCTTCTCCTCATCTCTCCATGTTCTTCTTTCTTCCTCGATCAATAGAAACCATTCCCATGTAAGCCTTGGCCAGTAGCTGGATGAATAGGAACTGGTCCAATCTCCCGGCCGACCCACTTCACAAGATCGCCGACTACTTGCTAGAGAAAGAGGAGTACATCAACACCTATGCTTCTTGTTAGGAAGTCTACACCGATTGGCGCTGCACTATAAAAAAGCCCGAATTCCATATTAACAAGTGAATCATGATAGATCACACACTTCCAGACATCGGCGACTTCACCTTCCTCAACCTCGCCACTGGTCGTTGCTTCACGACGAATCTAATGGACGTCCATCGCAGGTTCACATTCATATCCAATATATATATAACACTCATCTATGTATTTTCCATTGTAAACATCTTAGTGCTAATTGTCCTCTTCCTCCAAAGATTCTACTTTGTCAGTGTTTCTCGTGGCATCATCGTGCTTGCTCAGAGGGTGGATCCATACAAGATTCGGCTTCTGAACCCAATCACTCATAAGTTCAACACTAAGTTTCAAGCACAAATACCATCTCATATTGTGCTATTTGTTGTCATGACGAAGTCCCTAACGATGGTGTTCGTTTGCACAAATTATCCCCAGATTATTGCATGGGCCGATGAGAACACCCCAACGGGGCAATTTAATGAATCATTTGGAGAAGGAATTTATTCGCCACAACCTGATGTGCTTCTGGTCTGCATGATGACATTCCGAGGGGAAGTATATGCATTACTTGAGAATGGAGACATCATGTCAACCAACATCTAGTTAGAGCAACGCGCGAGCACTGTCACGATGGCCAAAATAATTTCAGCCCCAATCTTTGAATAGATACACGGAACATACAAATTTTACCTAGTGGAGTCAGATGGTGATCTGCTTCTTGTGTTGAACGGGGATTTTGCCAAAGGTCAACCGGTGGTGTACCAGGTGGACATGGAGAACCGCTCTCTCGAGGCCATCGGTGACATTGGAAGACGTGCCCTCTTTGTTGATTTCCATCGATCTATCTCCATCGACACTAGGTTGCACCCCACAGTAAAACCCGGTTGCATATACTATGTGAATTATATCAGACTGTATAATCATGATGATCAAGCCTGGGAAGAGGAATCAACAATGTTTTTTCATGGCTTAGGTCATCATCAGCTGGAACATACGCCGAGGCCTTACCCTCTGGATGAGATACTAGCAGCATGCTTCAGACGAAGAGAGTTCTTTGAATATGTGATGCAGCACTTGGGAGCCACCGCTAATGAAATATATAGGGTAGAATGGATCCTATTCATCCTAGGTTATTTGCTAGCATTTTTAGGTCTATTTCGAAGTAGAAATTTGTATTATGTCTATATTATTTCAGCAGTATGAGTATTACCTTTTAGATAAAATTTTAATGTATTTAATTTTAGTACTTTTGGAATTCAAAGTATTTATTTGAGTAGATTATTGCCGAATTCTATGTGTTAGCTTTTAGAATTCTGTGCCAGTTCTATTTACTGATTCAAAAAATCTAATGGAGATCAAAGTCTCATGGAAATCTCTCGAACTCGTGACTAGGGACCCTCTCGCGAGCAGCCCAAACGATCAGAATGCATGTGGACAGGCAAGCTTTCAGAATTCTTTGTACTAGTAGCTTCCATAATTGTTTGTTGTAGCTTCCAGTTCACACAATCATAACCATACCTAGCAAAATCTTCCAAAAGTAGACTAAACAGGCAAATATATTATATATACACTAGGTTTCAAACGACTAATTAAGTATTCCAGACTACGTCATACTAGTTAAACTGAACAGTTCCCAACCAAAACTACAATCTTGATGGTCTCAAACACAAACTTCATCTCCAACATCTATTTTGCGGTCTTCCTGCCAGTTATTAGCAGGACTTGTCCAACCTTTAGATCATCTTCACTCTGGTGGGATTTCATCCACCCCTGATTGCTGAAGACGGCACGATCATCTGGGTCAGTCTTGTATGCAATTGGGGTGATGTCAAAATTTCCTAGTTGTACTCCAGCCACGCCATCATCAAGGATGACCATGGAGGAAACCACTTTCGTACGTAATCTCTGCGATGTCGCGCCGTGGATTAAAAAGAAGAAGTAATCATGCTAGACGACCACCACCACAAGTTATATATGGATCCATACAAGGAACAAACAAAAGGTAGTTGCCATACCATCTTATGATGGACAAGATTGGTGGTAGGGTATCTAGGAGGTGTTCCATGTCACCATCGGTAAGGTGGAATCTTTGGGTGACCACCGTAGATTCATATACGTCTTTCTCACCACCAAGACCATAGATACAGAGAACATTTATCCTTGGCACGGGTCCTGTCAAACAAAAACATAACATTTCTTCCCTGATACGATCGTTCTATGTAATGAATTGCTTCCATCCTTCACCTCCCATGATAGTCATGTTCTTTCTTTTCTCGAGGTCAATCTTGTAGGTGCACCCAAGCACCTTGAAGGGCACACTCTCACATTCAGCTATGCTAGATTAAACATGAACCTTGAATTGCATGGCACTGTCTGTGCACCAAAAACAAAAGAATCAGACATTAAACAAACAGTTATAGGCTTATAGTGTAGTTTGAAATAAAATTGCTTGTTACCACTTACCACTGAGTTCTAGAACCCCTCTGACTCTAATAAGTAGATACAAAAGGGCATGCCCGATGACAACCTGGATTCACAATTGCTCATGCATACTAGCCACGACGCAAGATCCTCTTAGGAAAAAAATGATGAATGTCTAAATGATATATGGAACTAAACTCCCAAAAGTAATCGAATGTATATATACATTAAACATATTATAATTTAAACACCTGAGTTGGGATCTGATTTTTCTTAGCTTTGGAAATTCTAACAATAGCATCAGGTGCTCTGAAACTCGCTTTTTTAGGTCTCTGACTAGTTTCTTCACATCATCATCAGATGCTCTAAACCTCGCTTTCTTAGGTCTCTTGACTACAGGTTGCTTCACATCATCATCAGATGCTCCGAACCTCGCTTTCTTAGGTCTCTTGACTACATGTTGCTTCAAATCATAATCATCATCATCATCATTGGATGTGACATCGATTAAGCCAGCGTTGGTTTTAGAAACATAAACGGACATTGCAGTAATTAGAATGTTTTGTTTTGATGCTATACAGTAGGTTTAACTACTATCTTAGAGTCAGTAGAAACAATTTTAAAACCTGCATTTCGATGCTATGATGTATAGTAGGCTCCTTCTGCATCAGCCCATCCATTTTGCAGTATTCACGGTTTCTATAGGTGCCTCTTTGTAATTCTTCCCTTGACAGTGCAGCTATTTGGAGACTAGCTAACTAGAAGAATCAAATAATAATTAGTGAACTAGAAAATACTCAAATTTAAAAGCATATGGTTTGGTCAAAACTACAAGCATCATCCAATGAGATGAATCTGTATATACCAAGGAGCATGTACAACCATAGTGGCCATGCAGAGACAGTAAGTAGATGCCTATCATCCCATCAATAGTCAAAGTGCCACATATTCATCACTGACTAGTTGTAAACAGTGAACATCATAAGATTATCCCTTAGCACTATATAGCTATGAAAAAAATCAATTTTGGTCTCATACTAACAAAGCACACATAATAAATGAGATAATCGAACACATAGCAAGAAGCATGCACAACAAATCTGTTTGTACAGAACACGTGCTATATGCACATTATCCCATGGACATAGATAGTGCCACACTTTAATCATTGGCCAAATGCATATGAAGAAGACAATGCCCTACATCAATATATAATGTGGGCTCCATAGTTAGATAGCACACACAAGTCAATGAGATGAATCTGTATCTACCAAGGAGATGTAGATCCATAGTGGTTGTACAAAGACACTAAGTAGATGGAGATCATCCCATCAACATGCTAAGTTCCACATATTAGTCATTGGCCAGTTTTAAACATTTAATATCATAAGATTATCTACTAGCACTAACATATAGCTATGAAAAACAACAATTTGGTGGGCCTCATACTAACAAAGCACCATAAATCAATGAGATAATCAAGCATATAGCAAGAAGCATGCACAACAATTGTGTTTGTACAGATCATGTGCTATATGCACATTATGCCATTGACACAGATTGTGCAACACTTTAATCATTGGACAAATGCATGTGAAGAAGACAATGACCTATATCAATATATAATGTGGGCTCCATAGTAAGATAACACAAACAAGTCAATGAGATGAATCTGTATTTACTAAGGAGATGTAGAGCCATATTGATTGTACAAAGACACTAAGTAGATGGAGATCGTCCCATCAACATGCTAAATGCCACATATTAGTCAGTGGCTAGTTGTAAATAGTTAATATAATAAGATTATCCATCAGCACTAACATATAGCTATGAAAAACAACAATTTGGGGCATTAATTTGGTGCCTACTTCAAGATCATCTAGTGACTTAGATAGCCACCCCCCGCTCTGCCCTATAACGAGGCGGTGACACTAAGGCCAAGATCCATCGTTGGTGACCTAGATGGAACACTAACACGGTGAAGGGAAGTAGGTCAAGGAGAACTTACGTTGCAGTCATCATCGTCGGGGAGGGGAGGTGGTTTCTCGTTGCCAGGATGGGGAGGATGCGATTTGGCCATCGCAGGGGAGGGGATGGGAGGGGATTTGGTCGTCGCCAGGGATGGTATGAGACGGGAGGGTATTTGTCCATCGCTGGGGAGGGGAGGGGATTTGTCCGTCGTCGGGGATGGTCGCGGAGGGGATTCGTCCGCCGCCAGAGTGGGTTTTCCCAGCGCTAGGAGTTGAGTGGATTTGGGCGAGTGTGGAAGGGACTCGTAATACCCAATGATAGGTGGGGCCCATGCTGGAGCTGACGAGTGGCCCCATAATGATCTGTTCCCCTAACCGCATCGCACTAGACCACGATGCACCGCACCTCACCGCACATTGCTGTCACATCTCCGCCGCCATCGCTACGTGATATGTCGTAAACGTATCTATAATTTTTGATGTTACATGCTTGTTTTATATCTACTTTCTTATGTTTTGTTCACACTTTGGGATATTTTTATACATTTTCTAGAACTAACCTGCTAACAAGATGCCATAGTGCCAGTTGCCTATTTTCTGTTGTTTTTGGTTTCAGAAAAGTTAGTAAGGAAATATTCTTAGAATTAGACGGAACAAAAGCCAAAGTCAATATTTTACCCGAAGCAACATGGAGTCCGGAGGGGAGACGAAGTGGCGCACCAGGGCAACCACACCTGGTGGCGGCGCGGCCTAGGGGGCGTGCCACCAGGGGGTGTGGGCCCCCTGGTGCTCCACCGACCTTGACCTTCCGCCAATAAAAGCTTCCCGCGATGAAAACCCTAGGTACGTACCCGATAAAATACCCAATCAGAAATCCACGGAAGAGTCTGTAGCCGCTGCCATCTCGATCCCTAGATCGGGGCGATCTGAAGCTCTTCCCGGCACCCTGCCGGAGGGGAGAGATCACCCTGGAGGCCTTCTTCATCACCATGACTTCCTCTGGTGTGACACGTGAGTAGTTCATCCTTGGACTATGGGTCCATGTAGTAGCTAGATGGTTGGTTCTCCTCCTTTGTGCTATCATGTTAAGATCTTGTGAGCTCCATTCATGATCAATATCATCTATTAGTAATCTTACATGTTGTGTTTGAGGGGACCCGATGGATATTGAGATGCTATTTTAGACTGATTATTGATTCTATCATGTCTATGTTATTTGTGATCTTGCATGCTTTCCGTTGTTAGTAACTATCTTGGCCAAGTAGATCCTAGCAACTCCAAGAGGGAGTATTTATGCTCGATAGTGGGTTCATGCCTCTAGTAATCTGGGGAAGTGACAAGAATCTCTAAGGTACTAGATGTGTTGTTGCTACTAGGGAGAAAACAACAATCCTTTGTCCGTGGGGCAATCATATTGTTTACTTTACACACTTTTCTTAATGCAATTATCTGTTGCTTACACCTTAATACTGGAGGGGGTTCGGATGATAACCTGAAGGTGGATTATTAGTCACAGATGCCGTTGGATTATGGTCTATGTATAATGTTGTAATGCCCAATCAAATCTCATAGGAGTCAAGATGATTAGTATATGCATGGTATGCTTTCTCGAGTCTATCAATTGCCCCGCTGTAATTTGTTCACCCAACATGTTATTTATCTTAAGGAAAATCACCTCTAGTGAACTATGGACCCCAGTCCATTCTTTTACCATTGATATACTATCTACTATTTACTGTTTACTTTCTGCATGCAATTACTATCTCCCACACAATACGTTTAATCCTTTGTTATCAGCAAAACCGGTGAGATTGACAACCTCAATATATGTTGGGGCAAAGTTCTGTGGTTGTGTTGTGCAGGATTCCAAGTTGGAAACTACACCTTGGGGTTGTTTCCTTGCTCCTACTGGTTCGATAACCTTGGTTTCATAATTGAGGGAAACTTGCTGTTGTGCTCATCATACCTTCCTCTTGGGGTTCCCAACGAGCTCAACGTATCCTGAGCCATCAAGCCTTTTTCTGGCGCCGTTGTTGGGGAGTCAAGGACAACTTCACAAGGGGAGTCCCTCACAACTAATCTCTTTACTTTGTTTTTTGTTTTGCTTAGTTTATTTTTGCTTTGTTTGCTTGTTTCTTTTATCAAAAACACAAAAAAAAATATTTGTATTGGATTGCTTCTTCATATCAAAAACACAAAAAAAATCTTTCTATAGTGGTCACCTTGTTCTTATCTCACCATGTTGATCCCTAGGTTCACCCTGAAAGACCTTTCAATAGGAGGTGGCTCCATAATTGGTAAAGATAATATTGAAGAATTCTTTAATCATGTTAGCAAGCATGAGGATATTGAGGATAGATCCTTAGCAGAACTTCCTCCAAATTATTAAATTGTTGTAGCTTCTTTATTTCACATGTTGGAAGCTAGGTTTGTTAACCTTAACCCCATAATGCAAGTAATGTTTCTAAACTTAAATATATTGAGGATACTGAAAAGAGAGATTTCATTCTAAAAATTTTCCTTAAAGAATTCTATGATGTTGTTAAGGAAGCTAGAAAAGTCTTTGATTCTTTTAATATGCTAGGCTGTAGATGTTATTGGTAAACGAGAAAAGATGGACAAAACCAAACCTAAAAATGGAGAGGAAATTAAAATACCGATACCTTTTAAACTTTTACGAATGCATGAAGCCTTAGAAAAGAATTTTGATTTGATTTTTCCTGAAAACCCGTTTGATGAAAATTGTGAACCCAAGAGCATTGAGAGAGGATCCTCTAGAAATTATTTCGATGAGATACCTTTCCTTGTTGAAGATATTTCTGGTATTGATCTTAATTCTTCTTCATTTGAGAAAACTTGAATCTTGCTTCCTATGCCTAGCTCAAAGGCGTTAAAGAAAAGCACTTATTGGGAGATAACCAAAAAAAATATTCAGTAAGTTTTTCTTTTGTTGAGTCTTGGAAGTTATTGCCTCAGTAATAACCTCTCCTTATCCTTTTTGTGTAGTTTTTGTGCCAAGAATAACGTCTATGAGAGAAAAGTAAGACTTGGGAAAGTTGCTGTTCTGAAACAGATTTTTGTGCTTCAATGTAAAGATTCGTGAAAAATCTCGGTATGTCGGATTGAGCTATAATTTTTTGTGCTTATGCCCCAGGTTGTTATGTAACTTTCTTTAGTTTATCACTTTTTGATTTGATCAACAGAAGGTCTTCGAACAAATCGTTTTTTACTTTCTGGTCTGTTTTGATAGATTTCTGCCATTATTTGCATTTGCCTCTTAATCTCTTTCTCTTCGAGTTCCCTTTGATCACTTGAACTTTTAAAAGGAAATGCTACAGTAGCTTGTGTTTTAATGGAAGTTTTACTTGTGTTTAAACTGAACCTAAAGACTTATTATCTCGAATAGACTAATGTTGCTAATGAAGATTGTGTGAAGTTTTGTATGAAGGAAATTTTAAAGTGTAGGGAAGAACAATGTGATAAGATGAAGTATGGACAAAAGCTCAAGCTTGGGGATGCCACTCGTGTCACCCCAAGAAATATTCAAGAAGTACAAGCGTCAAAGCTTGGGGATGCCCAAGGCATCTCCTTCTTCATCAATAAAAATCTCAGGTTTTCTTCCAAACACTTCATTTTTATTGTTTCATGCACAATTGTGTTGTCCTTGGAGCGTCTTCGTTTTTGCTTTTAGTTTTCTTTTGCTTAGTTTGCTTAAATAAATTGGTTGGACCCCCACATTCATACATTAGTTTTCAAATAAGTTGATTTGGATTGGAAAAGAGTAGAAAGTTGCATGCTTATAAGTGGTACAAAAGGAGCTTGTTTTGACTGTAGCCTAGACTTTATCATGTCATGTTTGATATTGCTTGGACTTTATGCTTTGTAGTTATTGCTCTAGCATGACTTCTTCTAAGCAATTGAGATTGATTAATGTGCCTTGAAAGAATCATGCGTTGTTTTAGCATACAAAAGCATAATTTTGTGGTATTCTCCTTTGATGCTTTATTTGGGTTGACTTGGCGCATGCTCACACCATGTTAAGACTATACCAAGTCACCGTAGCCTCTATGATCATTTAGTTTTCGACTTGTAATATCACTTTATGCTTTAATTAATAATACTTTGTCACTTTGCATGATTATGGCCATTATTTCTCTCTTAATTGGTCACTCCCAGTCTTTTGCTAGCCTCCACATGTACAAAGTATGAGTTACACTCATGCATCCAACTCCAAATAAAACCAAGTTATTCCAAAGAGTCCACCATATCTACCTATTAGCACTATTGTTATTCTAAGTATAATCATGTTTTATCTACCTTCCGAATTAAACTTGTTATGTGAAAATTAGTGATTAAAGCTCTCACAAACTTGATGGCACACTTTACTTTCTTGCACTTAATAAACTTGAACCATTGCACCCATCGATGTTGCGTATATGCTTGCGCTTTGTAAGTTGTGAATTAGCAGAACCATGTTACCATTGGGAACGCTTTCAACATTGCACATTATTTAGTTGATAATGTTCTTTTTCTTATGGATCCCGGCGGTGTGAAATAAAAGGGGAGCTTGTAAGCTCATGGAGTTTGTATATGTGTTAGATAAACGCTTGGGCGGCTAGCCATGCCTAATCATGGTGGAAACTTGCAGCATAACCATAGTGAGCAATCTGTGAAGCATCCTGAATAAAAACCTATGCAAATAGCAAATAAAAAGATCGCTGAGATGCTCATTGTTTGTTGCCTTGTCATTTTGATATGGGAAAGCTCCTGTATCATGGGGCAAGGGGTACCCCATTGGCGGTTCTCTATGATACATATTTACTTACAATGACAAGAACTTACTCGTGACTAAAGTTGAGTAGCATGAGGTTCGGTACTCGTAAGAAAGGGGCATGAGATTTTCAACTTATAACTTGTCAAGCATATCCCCATATTTGTTCACTTTAACCTTAATCACCTAAAGATGCTTATGATAGGGGCCATGAGAGCTGAAAGCTAATAAGTACCATAATTTTTGGAAGCTCTTTATGAAACTTGAATCCCTGCTTCCTTCTATGAAGGGCCTTTCTTTTTACTTTTATGTTGAGTCTCCATCTTCTATCTTTATGCACCTATTGAGAGAGAATAGTGGTCATTCTCAGTTTAATATGCATTGTCCCAAAACTTGTTGATTGATTCATAACTTTGATATTGCTTGTTCTTAAATTATTTGTATCTAGTCACCCTTATGAATTTTGAAGGTGTCCTATGCGTTTATGTTTTGCTATACCATGAGGGACAAGCTGAATACCATTCTCGTTATTTTTTCTATATGTGAAACAAACAAATGTCTTTCAAAGCATTGTTATTCATGAATCTTTTGTTTGTACCTTTTCATGTTACAACATAGTTGCTATGTCTTATTGTTAGAACTATATCTTTCATGTCTATGTTAGAGTACTATGATCCTAGCTATCAATTTTCTACAAATACCTTGATCATGATTGTGATGGTGCATGTCACCTCAAAAATTATTCTTTTTATCACTTACCTACTCGAGGACGAGCAGGAGTTAATCTTGGGGATGCTTGATACATCGTAAACGTATCTATAATTTTTGATGTTCCTTGCTTGTTTTATATCTACTTTCTTATGTTTTGTTCACACTTTGGGATATTTTTATACATTTTCTGGAACTAACCTATTAAGAAGATGCCACAGTGCTAGTTGCCTGTTTTCTGCTGTTTTTGGTTTCAGAAAAGCTGGTAAGGAAATATTCTCGGAATTGGACGGGAAAAGGCCAAAGTCAATATTTTACCCGAAGCAACACGGAGCCCGGAGGGGAGATGAAGTGGCGCACCCGGGCGACCACACCTGGTGGCGGTGCAGCCTGGTGGGCACCACCAAGGGGTGTGGGCCCCCTGGTGCTCCACCTACCTTGCCGTTCTGCCTATAAAAGCCTCCCGGGACGAAAACCTTAGGTACCTGATAAAAGACACAATCAGAAATCCACGGAAGAGTCTGTAGCCGCCGCCATCTTGATCCCTAGATCTGAGGGGGTGCGAAGCTCTTCCTGGCACCCTGTCGGAGTGGAGAGATCACCCTAGAGGCCTTCTTCATCACCATGACTGCCTCTGGTGTGACGCGTGAGTAGTTCATCCTTGGACTATGGGTCCATGTAGTAGCTAGATGGTTGGTTCTCCTCCTTTGTGCTATCATGTTTAGATCTTGTGAGCTCCGTTCATGATCAAGATCATCTATTTGTAATCTTACATGTTGTGTTTGTGGGGATCCGATGGATATTGAGATGCTATTTCAGATTGATTATTGATTCTATCATGTCTATGTTATTTGTGATCTTGCATGCTTTCCATTCTTAGTAGCTACTTGGCCAAGTAGATGCTACCAATCCAAGAGGGAGTATTTATGCTCGATAGTGGGTTCATGCCTCTAGTAATCTGGGGAAGTGACAGGAATCTCTAAGGTACTAGATGTTCTGTTGCTACTAGGGAGAAAACAACAATCCTTTTTCCATGGGGCAATCGTATTGTTTACTTTACAGACTTTGCTTAATGCAATTATCTGTTGCTTGTAACTTAATACTGGAGGGGGTTCGGATGATAATCTGAAGGTGGATTATTAGTCATAGATACAATTGGATTACGGTCTATGTATAATGTTGTAATGCCCAATGAAATCTCATAGGAGTCCAGATGATTAGTATATGCATGGTATGCTTTCTCGAGTCTGTCAATTTCCCTGCTGTAATTTGTTCACCCAACATGTTATTTATCTTAAGGAGAATCACCTCTAGTGAACTATGGACCCTGGTCCATTCTTTTACCATTGGTATACTATCTACTATTTACTGTTTACTTTTTGCAAGCAATTAGTATCTTCCACACAATACGTTTAATCCTTTGTTATCAGCAAAACCGGTGAGATTGACAACCTCACTGTAAGTTGGGGCAAAGTTATGTGGTTGTGTTGTGCAGGATTCCAAGTTAGAAACAACACCTTGGGGTTGTTTCCTTGCTCCTACTGGTTCGATAACCTTGGTTCCATAACTGAGGGAAACTTGTTGTTGTGCTCATCATACCTTCCTATTAGGGTTCCCAACAAGTTCAACGTATCATGAGCCATCACTACCACCTCTCGGCTGCCAAGGGGATGCGAGATCCGGCATGATAGGGCGACGTTGTGGACAAGGCAAATTAGGTCTTCCCCCACCCCTGAATCTATTCTAGCTAGGGTTCTCGCGGTTAGGGGAATTTAACATTTTTCATGACTTGTTCTGCAGAGTTGGGTTGGAATCGATGGGGAGCTGCTAATTTCCATCCTAGATCAAGAGATTGGTGGGAAGGAGCTAGATCCTAGTTGGAGATGCCAATGCAACCATGTTCCTGCTAGGAAGGTTGCCTCCTATGGTGTAGACATTGGTAGAAAAAATTTAGGTTGTCTAGATGAGGTAGGTTGTTACTTGTATTAGATGGACAACCCGTGGCCAACACAGATGCAGAGGATGCTTGCCCAGCTATGTAAGAAGGAAAATGATAAGATGATGATTGAGCTAAGGCTAGCAGATAGAGACACGGATCTGCAGATATATAAATTGAGGTTGAAAAAATGAGAAAATAAATGGAACACAAGCATGTTTGGTTCATGATGATGCTTAGTGTGGCAGTGACTTTATGGTGTGTTCTTCTTTTTGTTGTTAGAAATTGTGGAAATAAGTATTGAATTAAGGATGTATTCTTCCTCTTGGTTTTGAAATTTTAGAAATCAGTATGAGAAATGAGTTTCATGCTCACTGTCAGAACTTCTTAGAAGAAATGATCATTAGGAACTATGAAGAATGATACTTTGTTGGATGTTTAGTTAGCTAGCTAGATAGTCAGTTGTTTTTAGTATTCATGAGATGTCTTTAACTTGTTGTAACAAACTTGTTGCAACTAGGAAAAATAATGGTTGCAAAAGTAATGTGTATTTATCTTTTGTTGATTTCAAACATGGTGAAACCAGGAACAATAACCATGGATTTTATATATTGTTGCAAAACCAGGAACAATTGTGTTTGTGTTTCTCAAAGATTCACACCAAAATAATATTTTGAAAGGTGGGAAATATGTGCAACTAGGAACAATCATAACAAACAACTTAAAAGGTACTGACAATTCACGATCTTTTTGTTTAAATTTCTCATGGCGACCTGTCAAATAATGAGTACTATATAATATATAACATAGTTTGGTATCGCTCCCAGTTTTATATTTATAGATTAATTGGAATTCATTATTCATGTTAGAACCACAAATATTACTGATGGAAGAAATTCGGATGAAAACCATCATACGAAAGAGTCCATGGATGCAACAACTTGGTATTAGGTTCGTAGCCAGTGTTGTTGCATCCTCAACTATATTATCCCCTAAAAAGAGCAACAATGATCCCTCTGCACCTCGGTATGATCCCGAGGGGGGTATTAGTGATGGTGACCTATCAGGTGATGAAACACTAGTCACCAAGAAGACTGGGCTGCAGGTAGTCCCCTTACCTTCTAGCTCACCATATTGTCATGATTTGTCCACAATTAAGGTGCTTCCAAATCATATTGTGTAGAATTGTTTGCTTACTCTTTTTGCCATATGTTTTGTTCCTCTTTATTTTCCCCAATTGACTGTTACATGTAACATGTGTAGCTTAAGCAGAGAAAATTCAAGAAGACAACTCCCAGGCAAAGGATGGCTCCTGGTGATGGATCTTCTCGCAATCACGTCGTGGCATCAGTACTATCTCTAGACATAGAAAACGAGATACACATGAGGTCCAAGGGGAATTCGCTAAAAGCAGGACTTCCACCTCCAGGTTTCACACGGCGAACAACTAAAGCGGCAAGTCATGCGACCCATTCACAAGAAACACGGAGTGCAACCTAGAAGATTGCAAAGCCAAACTTCCTGATGCCCGACAAACGACCAAAGCCACACTTTCTGATGCCAGCCAAACTACCAAAGTTGCACTTCCTAATGCCTTGGAGGTGGCTAGAGCTACAGTTCATTTCCCCTACTGGTGACTGATGATGCAGTTCCTGATGGCAACCTAGTGGCGAAATCTGTAGTTCCCGATGTGGGGCAAGTAGCTAAACCTTCAGTTCCTGATGCCCACCAAGTGGTCAAAGATGGAGTTCCTGATGCCGGCCAAGTGGCTAAAGCTGTAGTTCCTGATACCCACCAAGGCGAGAAGCCAGCAGCTGTCAGTCTACCATCTACCCAAGCTAAGAAGGCAGTAGCCCATGGCAAGCAACCAACTGCCTCGGGCGAGCTGGTTTGTGTCCAACATGAGCAGCACTCTGCCCAAGGCGAGCTGCCCACTCCCTCTGACCCGCCGGTATGTCGGCCGCCACCTCCCCAAAGCCAGCAGCCACCTCCCCAAAGCCAGCATGCACCCCCCCAAAGCCAGCATTCATCCCCCAAAAGCCAGCAGCCACCTCCCCAAAGCCAGCAGCAACCTCCCCAAAGACAGTAGCCACCTGCCCAAAGCCAACAGCCACCTCCCTAAGCCAGTAGCCACGTACCCAAGGTGTGGAACCCCAACCCACATCCTGCCGTCCTCTGGCACCTCCCAAAGTGAACCTGCCACCTTTACAAATCAAGAAGCCACGTTCCCAAGTGATGAAGTCTGGCATCCTTCTGCCCACGGCCATCCCCCAAAGGTGACTTGCCACCTCTCCAAATCCAGAAGCCACCTCCCAGCTGTCTGCGGGCACATCACCGAAGCGACCGTGCATCATTCCAAGGTACCCAAGGCGCTGCGTCAGCTACCTAACGTTTGTGTTCAGCTGCCGATAGCGAGGACTCTAGTACCCAATTTGAGGGTCAGGGGTTAGCTACCTAATACGATGAGTCAGCTACAAATATGGGGAATCTGATCATAGTCATGAAGTACCGTGCAAAGACTAGAGTGGCTGGTCTCAACATGGTAATGCGTTAAACCGTCTACTTGCTCTACAGTAATCCATTTAATCTCATCATATTACTATGGAACACTAAATCAACACATTGTTCTAAAGACACCGAAACATAGAATTCTGAAGATATAGTTCTGCATAATGGTCAAGCACTGGTGGTGACGGGGGGAAACATGGGGAAGAGGCTTGGCAAGTTGTCCAAAGGAGGGTGGCTTTCACTTAACGTTCTTCCAGGAAGAACTAGACCAGACGAGTCGGGTGTTGCTATCAGGTTTGCCAGTGAGTGTGCAGTGACAGTAAGGACTAGCATGCCTATCTTACCCCACTGGAAAGAGTACAAGAGAGGGTTGATGTCCAAACAGACTTCATAGGAAAAGTTTATGTATGTTTTGTGTCTTAGCTGTCCTTTACTTCATAGGGTTGATGCCTATCTTACCCCATTTATGTGTTCATGCAAATGCTGATACACCATGTTTTTTTTAGCAAAAGTTTTCCATGGACACAAATCACCCTAATGTGCGGAATGCTTGCGCAAATCGGTTTATGAGGCATGCAAGGAATCATCGGCATACTCTGAAGGAGAAGTATTTTGATCCCTACCCTCTGAACCAAGTTACAAGGAAATGTCCTAATGAAGTGAAACACATGACCGACGAGCAGTGTTGCAACATTGTTGATACTTGTTCTGACCCCGAGAAACAGGTTACTTTTTGTTTACTCTTATACTGTTACATCATGTGTTTGAATTGTTTGATTGGAACTGCCTCTTATATTGTATGTTTTCTGTTTGTGTAGAGTACTTGTGTAAAAACAAGGAGAACAGGTGCAAAGTCTTGTACCCTGCTACCACAAGTTCTCGTAGCTATGAGGTTGTGTGCAACGGTGAGGACGATGCCTTCGAGCTCTACAAAAAGATGCATTGCAGCCCCGAAAAATGGCTACACTCAGAATGTGAAGGAAGCAATAGTAAGTCCTCTTGAATATTTTTCATCTTTGTAAAATTCAATGCTATCTTCATCTCTCAATTGTATATGATCTAATTGTAGTTCACTTGCTATTTTTCTAATGTTCGCTTCTATTCCTAATACTGTAGGAAATCATGGAAAAGAAGATGGCTCCAGATGACATGGGCATACCTTATAGGTACTGGAGTTTGGCATATACGATCAAGTCTAGCAGAATCCCATGACATTACCAGGGCCCAATCAAGGATTCGAGTGACCTAAGGAGACTTCGACTGCTTGCGACACATGGTGAGCTCAAGATAGAAAGTGTAAAGGGAAAACCCTAACTTGCAACTGACTCGGCCTGCTATCCCGAGACCTAGCCTATCTATATAAAGGCTAGGAGGGGGCAGCGAGGAGTACAATCAAAACCCTAGTTTCCACGCCATCGACAGATTGCATCTGCGCATCCCCTGTAACTTTCGACTCCCTCGATAATTCCAAGAGCCGATAAGCAGGAGTAGGGTCCTCTACAAGGACTAAACCTGGGTAAACTTTGCATCCCTATGTGCTTGTTTGCTAGCCGATTGATGCCTCCAGCGCTCCCCTGTTCTCCAAAACCCTAGTCCATAACAATGGGCATTGATGAGTTTAACCCTTGTCAATTGGCGCCGTCTGTGGGAATCGGGAGTGCTAATGTTACGGCTTCCACGGCACCATCAACTTTGATCTACCACTCTACAACAGCGGAGATTCGCCTCCTCTTTGGTGCCTTTGACTTCACCATGCATATGCCGACCACTTGACCGGATTTCGAGTCTGTGGGCGATGGGGTCGGCCTGGCGATCGGGAGGTTGCGCTTCCAAGTTGGTCAGCTGGGCACACTTCGCCTTTCTGGTCAGCCGAAGGTCCCCGCGATTGCTCCAGCATCGTGGTTTCCACCGTCGATCGGCTCCCTGAGCAAAACCCAACACCCCGACAACGGTCAGGAACACTGATAGCAACAACAGTCACGAATCCGATCTGGGCGATCTTGCCACTTAGGATAGAGCCTACGGCTCCGGATGTGAAAGTTGCGGAAGCAACAGCTTCCCCAAACATTACATGTGCATCGTCGTCAACACAGGCGACAACAGCAGCAATCATGACAACACAGGTACTAGCGGTGGTATCCTAGTCGCGAACGGTGGTACCTCCAACAGAGCACCCAACAACAAAGTGTCGGAGAATCATCCGCACCTTACTGTGAATGAACACACCCAAGAGCGCGTACTGATCAAACTCAACAACATTGAGTGGGCTCAATGTCGAGAGGCCTTGCGGGGCAACCCCTGCCACCAAAATAATCGCAAGACATGCTGATGGGTTATCACTTACTGCTCAAGGAAGAATTCCAGCACCAGCGGCAAGTAAATGCCCAGCTCGAGGCATGCAGAAAGGCGGCGGATGAGTTGAGCCTTCGGCTAGCTCAACTCTCCTCCATGGGAGGATCCTCCTCCAAGGGCAACGACCATGTAGTTGCCAAGAGACGATCTCGACTAGCTCACCTCATCGATAAGGAGCAAGAAGAGGCCGCATGAGTCATTGAATTCTCATCCATGATGGTGGATACGTGGGGTAATGTGGTCCTGAAGACACCGCAGGCAGTGGTAACAGCAACCACCATGTACCTCCTCAATAACCAGCCACCGGCTGGGGACCCACGGGCTACCATGCACCGATCTACGATCGCAGGCCTGGGGCTAGTCGAAGCTGCCCTCATCAAGGATCTAGCACCGGAGCCGAAGAAAAACAAAGCTCTGGCCAAATGCTACTCTTCACCCTCCTCCAGCGATGACAACCACGACTTGTCGTGGCGACACTGTTCACGACAGCACGACTACGACTACGACGCGCATGATGGCATCATGAAGTGCACGGTCAACAAGATCCGCAGAAGGCGTGCCCGTTCGACTGACTCGAAAGACGGCGGTATAGAGCTCTGTGGTGCCAGCTGCTTTATTAGGGCTATTCGACATAACTAAATGGCAAAGGGGTTCAAGCTTCCATCTGAGAACCCGAAATTCGATGGCCTGCAAGACCCGAAGATCTGGCTGGAGGATCACATTTGCTCCGTCAGGCTCCACGGTGGAACCACGAGTACAACAATGCAATGCCTCCAGCTACAGCTGCAAGGTGTCACTCGTGCGTGGCACAACAACCTCCCGCGCGGATCGATTCACAGCTGGGAAGAGCTAGTCTATAGCTTCGTGCAAAATTTCAAGGGCACTTACAAAAGGCCCACATCAATCGAAGAATTAAGAGCCTGCTACCAGAAGACTGGCGAGTCGGTGCGCTCGTACATCCAGAGATGGTCCATCATCAAAAACTCTGCAGAAGACATCTCCGAAGACTTCGCAATTGACATGTTCAATGGCGGCGTGCGCCGTAGGGAACTCAGGGAGGAGTTGGGCCGCTCGAAGCCCCAAACAATCGACCACCTGATGGAGATTGTGAACAGGTGGGCCGATGGGGAGGACTCGGTAAAAAACGTGTCCACTCTGATGATGATGACGACCTCAGCTGTGGACATGATCGCCGAGGAAAACATTGAATGCGTAGTTACGAGGACCGCGAGGAGGTCGACATGGTCACAACTAGCTACGCCGACAAACACGATGACAACAACCGCAATAGCGGATACCGCAGCGGTGGAAACCGCGACAGTAGGAAAACCACGCAAGTGTGGCAACACCACACTTGCGATGATGCACCTAGAACATCTATCCAGGACAAGCTGTCCGGACCTTGCAACATACACTACTACATCGACAAGCACGACGACAAGAAAAAATCCAGCCACCTCCTAAAGGAATGCCGCGAGTTCCTCAAGCTCCATGAAGGCCTAGCCCAGATGAATCGCGACACGATAAACCAAGGCTATGGAGCTGCCCCGGGAGCTGTGGCTCATGGAGCACCGCCACCACCACCTGGGCCACCACCACTCGCGGCTGAGCTAGTACAAAATTATGGAGGCAGGCCATACCCGCGAGTGCTAGGAAAAATGGGGATGATCCAAAAGGGACGCCCCTCAAATCGGGTGCAAAAATCAATCACTCGCCAAGTCAATCTGGCGATGAACTCTCCTCCCTCCACCACTGAGTACCTCAGTGGAAGTGAGTCATGCATCATCATCGACAAGCGCATTCATCCATGCCAAGTACCTCGCCTAGGCCAATATCCCCTAGTGATCGAGGAACAAATTGGAGGCTTCAAGATGAGTCGCGTCTTCATGGACAGCGGAAGCGGCATCAACCTCATGTTCGCAAGTACCTTGCATGCAATGCGAATTCCTCTGTCGTGTCTAGAAGCTTTAGACACAACTTTCCATGGAATCGTACAAGGAAAGGGCGTATACCCCCTGGGTAAGATCAGCCTCGATGTCATCTTTGGAAAACCAGCAAACTTTCGACGAGAGCGCATGGAATTTGAAGTTGTCGACTCGCCCTCGCAATACCACTGCATCCTCGGATGTGCCGCGTTCGTGAGGTTTATGGCTGTACCACACTACGCCTACCTATAGATGAAGATGCTGGGCCCAAATGGCATTATTACAATCAACAGAAGCTTCGAGAGGTCCCACGGTTGCGACAAGGAGTTCAACAGAATAATCTAGTATTTTGGCATGCAAGAGGAGTTGGTGAAGTTGAAGGAGTCCACAGACAACAGTTTACCACCTCTGAGCAAGCCAAGCTCACCTGACCAATCCTTCGACACGTCGGTCCACACCAAGGCGGTCCAGATCCACCGGACGGACCCGATCAAGATGGCCCTCATCACCAACAACTTGAGTCCCACATAGGAACTTGCGCTCATCGAATTCCTCCGTGAGCGCTAGGAAATCTTTGCCTGGTTTCCAGCGGACATGCCAGGAGTTCCTAGGGAATTCGCCAAGCACTCACTCAATGTAAATCTTGAAGCAAGGCAAGTCAATTAGACAATACGGCGACTGTCCGAACCAAGGGCAAAAGCGGTCTGTATGGAAGTCAACAGACTCCTCGATGCTAACTTCATATGCGAGATCAAGGAAAGCACCTTGGTAGCAATCCCCATGCTTGTTCCTAAAAAAGACATAGGTATCCTGCGGATGTGTGTGGACTTCACCTCCTTAAACAAGCATTGCCCAAAGGATCACTTCCCGCTGCCATAGATCGACCAGATAATCGACTCCACCATGGGATGCGAGCGCCTCTGCTTCCTCGACGCCTACTCAGGCTACCACCATATTCGAATGAAGGAGGAGGACCAGGAGAAAACAGCGTTCATCATGCCCTTTGGTGTCTTCTGCTACACAACAATGTCCTTTGGGCTGAAAACACAGGGGCCACCTACCAACGGTGTATGCAGGCCGGCCTCAAGAGCCAGCTGGGCTGCAACCTTCAAGTCTACATCGACACCATCATCTTCAAAACCAAGGAAGAAGCCTCCCTACTCGATGATCTCCGTGAAACCTTTGACAACCTCGACCGCTACCGGATCAAGCTCAATTCGGAAAAATGCGCCTTCGGCGTACCATCTCGGAAATTGCTCGGGTACCTCATCTCCGCAAGGGGGATCGAGGCCAACCCAAAGAAAATAAAGGCTATACTAGCCATCGAGAAGCCGAAGAAAGTGAAAGGTGTCCAGCAGCTAGCTGGACGAATCACGGTGCTCAGTAGATTCATCAGTCGAATGGGAGAAAAGGCGTTGCTCTTCTACCAACTCCTCCACAAGGCTGACAAATTCAATTGGACAGACAAAGCACATGAGGCATTCGAGGACCTCAAGCATCTCATGTCTACCTCATCGGTGTTGGTAACACCTTGTGAAAAGGAGCCATGTTGCTATACATCTCCGCCACCAACCAGGTGGTTAGTACCGTGCTCGTAGTAGAGCGAGCCGAACAAAATAAAGTCCACGGGGTGCAGCGCCCAGTCTACTACCTCGACGAGGTGCTCACAGCAACAAAACAATGGTACCCGCATTATCAGAAGCTGGCATATGGCATATTCATGACAGCCAGGTGACTTCGCCACTACTTCCAGGAGCACCCAATTATTGTGGTAAACGACGCCCCCGAAGCCACTGAATGAGTCGCGCTCTGGGGGATCGAACTATCTCCACGGGACATCACATATGAGAAGCAAGACACGATTAAGTCACAAGTTCTCCTGGAATTCCTCGTGCACTGGATGGAATACCAGCTCCTCGACAAGCCAGACATGTCCTATCTATGCACAATGCACTTCGATGGGTCCAAGCGTAAGGAGGGAGCTGGCGCGGGCGTCATCCTGACGTCTCCGCAAGGTGACAATATGAGATATATTATGTGAATGCAGTTCACAGCCTCCAACAATGAAGATGAATACAAATCCTTACTCCACTAGATGCGTATGGAAAAAGCCTACGGCGAAAAGAGACTCGTCATCTACGGCGACTCCAAACTGGTGGTCAACCAAACAAAGAACGAGTGTGATGCTTTGAGCGACAACATGATCGCCTACCGCGACCTCTACGACGCACTCGAGAGAGACTTCGACGGCTGCGACCTGCGGCACGTCGGCCGCGAGAGCAACGAGGAAGAACATATACTCGCCAACATCGGGTCCACTTGTGCCCCAGTGCCACCCAGAGTATTTTTAGAGCGCATCTGCGAGCGCTCCATCAAGCGTAAGGCTCTAGAGCATAAAACCAGCACGTAAAAGGACTCGGGGCTATGCCACCCGACGAGTTAACGACAATCGATGACATGGATCCAGACACGAGACTCGAAGGCCCCATGGAGGTCATGATGATCGAGCCATCCTGGATGCAACCATACATCACATACTTGCTCAGCAAAACGTTGCCAGATGACCCGACAGATGCACGTCATATAGCACAACGATCCAAGGCATTCGCCCTCATCAACGGCGAATTGTACAAGCATAGCATCACGAGAGTCCTTCAACAGTGCATCTCCAATAGGGATGGAAGAGCCATCCTCCTCGACATACACGAAGGCACTTGCGGCCATCATGCTGGCAGTCATGCCCTTGTTGTGAAAGCTCTACGAGCTAGATTCTACTGGCCAACGGCAATGTGTGATGATAAAGACATCGTCCAATGATGCAATGCCTTCCAAAGATTCACACACAAGATGCATGCACCTGGCGTAGAGCTCATGCCAATACCTGTGGCCTGGTCCTTCGTGCAATGGCGACTCGACATGGTCAGCAAGCTCCAGAAATCTTCACCTGGAGGATATGTCTACCTCCTAGTCGCAGTCGACAAATTCACCAGGTGGATTGAGGCCATGCCGATGACAAAACAATCAGGATCCAGCACCATCAAATTCTTCGAGTCCATCATCTTCCGATTTGGGGTGCCACATAGCATCATCACGAATAACGGAACAAACTTCACCTCGAGTGAGTTCCAGGGCTTCTGCGAAAACCTGGGAATAAACATCAGCTACGCCTCTATAGCACACCCTCAAACCAACAGTCAAGTCAAAAAGGCCAATGGCCTCGTCTGTGGTGGGATCAAGAAAAGGCTCCTTCGGCCACTCGAAAGAGCTACGGGATGCTGGCCCGATGAGTTACAATCGGTACTATGGAGCCTGCGCACAACTCCAAACAGCGCTATAGGCTACACTCCGTTCTTCACGGTACACGGTGTCGAGGCGGTACTACCCGCAGAGGTGCTCTACAAAGCCCCACGGGTAGTAGCATACAACGAGGCAGAATCAACCCTCGCACTTGAAGACTCCATCTCTCCTCGATGAAGCACGCGAGATTACAGTGGAGAGATCCATGATCTACCAGTAGAATCTCCGCAATTACCACAACAGAAGGCTACGCCCCAGATCCTTCCTCGAAGGAGACCTGGTCCTGTGACTGAAGCAGCAAGGGCACCTCAAATTCGAGTCCCCTTGGGAAGGACCTTACGTTATGACCGAAGTAATCCCAGGTGGTGCATATTGCCTTAAAGATCTAGAAAGCGGAGTCGCATACTCCAACCCCTGGAACATCATGCAGTTCCGTCGTTTCTACCCCTAGATATTTTTACTTTGCAAATAATGATATTCAGCCAAGCTACTTAGCCATACATTGTACCTCGTGATATTCTGCCAATAAATAAAGCTAAGTGCCCCAAACTTTGTGTCTTTATTTTTACTTGAAATTACATTGCTCGGGAGCTACGCCACCCTTTCAACCTCATTACACGAACATCACAGTATCCCTACTAGCTGACACACTATCAATCGAACCCTTGATAAAATCAACCCAGCTGCAACGCACCTGACAGGTTGACAAGGTGCTGAGATGACTATCCATCAGGCTAACAAAAAGGAACTAAAGAGTACAAAACACTCGAAAAATATACAAGATAGCAACCTATTACATATAAACGGGTAACAAGACACCGGACACTCTTATATGAACTTTTACAACACCTATGCATCTGTATGCAAGGACACGCTACTGACAAAAAAGGAGAACATTTGTACACTCTTCGAAGAAGTCGACGATATCTTCGATTGGCTAATCAACCGCCCGATAATGTGGCACCATGTTCCAAGCCATCCCCTCTGGTCCAGCGGTGGTCCAGCGGCAACAGCTGCGAAATCCATATCAGGTTGATGCAGGCGAACAAGCGCCAATGCAGCCTTGGCACCCACGACCAACTGCCGACGCATGCACTCGCGGACCACGCTGATATCTTGGAACTTTGTCAGCAAAGCTAGCAAGCTTGAAGCCACCGCATCTAGGGGGAACATCGCCTAAAAAATATTCTTGAGGCACGACTGCGCTTTCTTCAAATAAAGCAACACCTGTGATGCACGGTCTTGCAACATCGCCTACGCAACTACCCGATCATGATCAACCCAGAAATACCCACTAGCTTCCAGCTGCTCCTGAGTCAAGTCATTCAGTCGAATGGCAACTCGACCCCTCATCCTGCGGGTGACGAGCGTTAACAACTACAAGAGGCAGGAAATAGCATAAGGACAAATCGCCGCCTAGAATGGCTAAGAAAGGATAAGAGGCTAGAGAACTAACACTTAAATTGCTCATTAAAGTGAGCCACCTCGCCCAGAAGGTACTTCTCGCGAGGAATGTTCGTTTGCGGTACCAAACTTGGTGGGTGAGCGCACCGCGGTACCCGAGTTGTCATCAATCGCGCAGAGGGGCCATAGTAGAATCGCCAATTGTCCAGAAGGGACAAATGGGGGTGAATCCAAATCTAACGGCCAAACGGTCGTTTGAACCAGACGAAAAACGGTTGAACTCAAATACCGCTGTTAGGTCAACTCTTCTTGGCCCACCATGTCAGTATTCCCCGGTATCTTTTGTGGTCGTGGACTAGCTTACCCCTGCGTGGACCAGATCCCTGAGTGGACCAGATCTATTTCTTTACTCTGCTCTGGTCTTCTCCCCTGCTCCCCTCCCCATAACATTTGCTCAGCTCCGGCTGCTCGTCTCAGATCGAAGCTCGCACTTGCTCTAATTTGCGTCCCCGCCATGTCCAGTCAACCTCCCACGCCTCTAATCGAAGCTCGCAGCCGTCGTTGTTGCATTGTCCGCCATATCGGAGCTTCGCGTCCCCAGACTAATATCTCGCCTCTGGCTAGTCCTTCTCGCATGGCGGAGCGCATCCCGTCGGGCGATCCAGGCCGGCGACCGGCCTCGGGAAGTTGCATGTTGCCGTGCACCCTAGGCATGGTAGCCCTGGCACAGCAGTTCGACGACCATGCTCTCATTGCCACCGTGTTGGGCGTCCGTCCCGCCATGTCACCGGCAGAGTTGTTGTCGGCTTTCAGGTCTCGTTTTGGGATCAGACGAAATGAGGTCAACATTGAGGTATGCGCGCCGCCATTCGATTTTTTTGTCCGGTTCGAGCACAGCTCAGACACCGAGCGTGTTCTGCATTCTTCCCGTTCTTTCGAGTGCTGCAGGGAGAAAATGAGCTTCATGCATTGGCATCGCGCCTGTGGGTGGGACGATCGCTTGGGGCAGCTTTGTTTCTTCTCCAAACTTGGCTTTGACGGCCTCACATTGGATGCTTGGGAGCCGGAGGCCCTCAAGTAGGTCATCAGTAGCCTTAGCGGCGAGCTGGTGGAAATCGTGCCACCGAGCGACAGATGGGTCATCGAGGTAAAGGCGTGGCTGAAAGATCCTGATGATGTTCCTAAGATGTATGAGGTGCAGATTCCAAGCAGGGCAGGGCGACAGCTTTGCTGGAAGCACCCGGTCATCATCCACCTAGAGGAGGTTCTAGAATCGGTACATGGCATTCATGGCCCCGAAGAGGCTGCTAGAAAGCGTCCTCGTCGCCTGCAGTGTTGGCCTGGAAGGATGGATGGCACAGGACCACCACCGTTTCTCGACGGTGCACATAGTTTCGGTGGGGGAACCGGGCTTGGACGAGCTGGTGGTTCTGATTTCCCTCGAGTGAAGACAGAGCTCTAGTGAATTGCCGTGGTATGTGTGGCTAATGAATTTGTAGTATGGAGAGCTTAGCAGGAAGTTAGCATCCACTAAAAATGTGTAATAGTTTGAATCGATGTAGTATGTGTGTGTAATAGTTTGAAGTAGTATGTGTGTGTAATAGTTTGAATCGATGTAATATGTGTGGGTAATGAATTTGATGTAGTGTGTGTGTAATAGTTTGAATCGATGTAGTTGAACACCGTGCTTTATAATTTTTGTGAATAACCAAGGACAACCTCATAAAAAGAGGGTGGTCTGGCAATGAGCAATGTCAATTCTGTGGACGCTAGGAAAATGTAGTCCATCTCCTCTTCAAGTACAAGGTAGCTACATTTGTAACATGTTGAACTGCAGGACCATTTTGCAGGAAACACAAGACAAAGGAAAAATGGTTTACAACACAGATAGCAGACGCAAAATCTATAGTCTGGGATAAAAACATGCCAGTTAACTGGATTGAACCACGACTAGTAATTGAAGGAAATAGATACTTGATAGTATTTTCTTACAACAGTAGTACTTTCATACAAAAGGGTCTTATACCCGCACAAAAGTGGGCTAAACTTCCTACTAGTTTATAGAACAATTCGTCAGCATTTCATCTACAAAAGCCATTCTTCAGTCTGAACTTAACTATTCTACACTGAAGAAACTACAGATCTCCACCAGAAAAGTTGGCTGGCCAATTGCCTTGAGAGAACATAAGGTCTTTGATTATTTAAACCAAACTGATCTATTGCCTTCCCGCCAAACTACAAGAAATCTGCATCGTTCATGCACGAGCGATTTGCGTGCGCCAGTCCCGGTTCACTTGGACCATCCGCGCCGCCTCAACGATTTCTTCGAAACTGAAATTCGGCATCTCCTTCTCGGGATCGTAGGTCCGTGTGAACTTGAACCTGAATTCCGGGGCTGAGCTGATGCCCGCCGCCGGCTCCGGCTATCGAACAATCTAGCATGCTAAGTGTAGATGCTTGGTCGCCGCCACGGTACGGCCTTCGACGGTGCGTAGGATGGAGCGTCTTTGCCGCAGATGGCGTGCTCCCAGCCTCCCCCACTGAGGTAAGGTAGTCCGCACCGAAGCATGGACGTGAGAGTTCCTAGACCTTGGCGCTGCCCTGTTCGAGGGTGTGTACCCTCGGCGGCATGCTCTCGTGAACGATTTGATACGTACCTTGTTCCTAATGCCTAGAGCATGTCGTAATGCCACCGCACGATTTCTCCACATCGCTCTCTTGGCCCATCTTGATGCATCTGGCACCGACGATGTCGCAGTCGCCATCGCGGCCGATTCGTCACATTCGGGGAAATCATCCGCCTGGCAGGGCAATGGGAGACCGGCCTTGAAGTAGAGTGATGACCCACAGGTATAGGGGGTGTATCACAGTATTTTCGAGGGAAGTGAAACCCAATTTATTGATTTGACACAAGAGGAGCCAAAAAATATTTATAAGCCTTAACAACTGAGTTGTCAATTCAGCTGCACCTGGAAACAATCTTGCTCACATCAGTTTATCAGTAGCAACAGTTTTGTAGTAGCAATAGTAAAATAACAGCAGTAGTGAAGTAAAGACAGCAGTAACAATAACAGTAGACAGTAGGATTCGAGTGGGGTAGGCATAGGGATGGATGGACGGGCGTTGCATGGACGAGACAATTCACATAGCAATTAGAACATAGGGCAATTACATATAAATAAGATAAAGCATCCAAGTACTAGATAATCCTAGGCATGTGTCCCACATATAGTCAAACGTGCTCGCAATGAGAACTTGCACAACATCTTTTGTCCTGCCAGCCCGTTTGCAGCGGGGCCTCAAGGGAACTACTGTCAATTAAGGTCCTCCTTTTAATAGAGCACCGGAGCAAAGCATTAACACTCTGTGAACACATGTGATCCTCACATCAAAGCCATTCCCTCTGGTTATCCCGATTTCTGTCACTTCGGGGCCATTGGTTCTGGACAACAACGTGTGTATACAACTTGCAGGTAAGACCATAAACAATACTATCATAATGAATCAATAACAATTTTAGATCTGAAAGCATGGCACTCGGGCCCTAGTAACAAGCATTAAGCATAACAAGTCGCAACAAAGTCATAAAGCACTAATAAAAGATACTAGGCACCATGCCCTAACAATCTAATGCCATTACATGAACGATCTCATCCAATCCCTACCATCCCCATAGCCTACAGCGGGGGATTACTCACTCATAGATGGGGGAAACATGGATGGTCGATGGAGAAGCGATGGTGATGATGATGGTGATGATCTCCTCCAATTCCCCGTCCCGGCAGGGTGCCAGAACGGAGTTTCTGGTGCTGTTTTGTGGAATCTGGTGGTGGCGGTGGAGCGGAACTCCTTCTGGAAAAACGTCAACCCCCCTAAGTTTTTAGGTCAGAAGGCAACTTATAGGTGAAGAGGGAGACCGAGGGGCAGTCTAGGGCGGCCAAACCACCCCTGGTGCGGCCTGGGCTTGCCCTCGCGGCCAGGTGGTGTGGCCTAGGCCCAGCCCCCCTCCGTCTCGTATTCTGGCTCCGGGAGTCTTCTAGTGAAATAGGATTTTTGGCATATTTTCCGGGATTTTTCCTGATAGTTCATGTTCTGCACAAAAAGTAGACACCAGGGCAATTTTGCTAAAAACAGCGTCAGTCCGCGTTAGTTGCATCCAAATCACACAAGTTTAGAGGAGAAACAATAGCAAAATTGTTCGGGAAAGTAGATATGTTTTGGACGTATCAACTCCCCCCAAGCTTAGCTTATTGCTCTTCCTCAAGCAATTCAGTTGAAAACTGAGTGCGATAAAAGAACTTTCACGAACACATTTGCTTCATATGATGTATATATTCTCAGCATGTGATCAACTACTTAGACAATTCATAATAAGGAGTATGCAACTAAGTTTACTTAATAGGCATTGCAAGCTATGAAGAGATTCCAACTCAAAAATAATAAGTAGCATGAAGCATAAACATAAGCAACATTACAATGCTCATAACAAGGTATGATAGAGTGGTATCTCACTTGCCTTTGATTATGAATGCCAAGGCACCTCTGAAGTTCAAGTGAAGACTAGAAGTAAAAATATCAAAGATACAAGCATCAAAGTCATAACACAAATAATCAAATTTTGAGACAAGCACAAAGAATGACAACTATGCTCCCAAGAAGGTGCTCAAAGAATGTGTGGAGACTCAACAAGTAAAAGAAAAGGGTATGAATAATTTGAAAAGCTTCCAAATGCTGAAAGTATGGTACTCATTAGCTTTGAGCTCTCATTGCCCCTATCATAAGCATCTTTAATATGGTTAAGGTGAAAGTGAGGTCCAATCTGAGTTATATGCTTGACAGACTATAAACTGAAAATCCCATGTCCCTTGAGTACGAGGGTCGCTCCTCATGCTACTCAACTTTAGTTACCGGTAAGTTCTTGTCATCGTAAATATGTGCGTATCATAGAGAACCGCCAACGGGGTACCCCTTGCCCGATGATACGGAAGAATCCCCATATCAAAATGACAAGGCAAGCAGACAATGAGTATCTCAGCAATCTTCTTATTTACCATGGGAAAATGGTGCTTTTTTCTCTCTTTCCTCTTTTCATAAATCTCTTTTTTTCTTTTTCTCAATAGCTATCTCTCTTTTTTTATAAGAAGAATGCTTCATAGATATCATTATGGTTACACTGCAGGTTTCCACCATGTCGGCATGGATTAGACCAGCGGCCCAGGCATTTCTCTAACACACATACATAACTCCATGGAATTACAAGCTCCCCTTTTATTTCACACCAACGACATCCGCAAACAAAAGAGCATGGTATAAACTAGGTATATATTTACAAGTGTTGAAAGCGTTCCCCATGACAGCACGGTTCTGCTAATCCCCAGCCTATAATTTGCAAGCATATAACTTTCATGGACAGTCCCAATGGTTCAGGTTTATTAAGTGCAGAAATAAAGTGTGCCATCAAGTTCGTGAGAGCTTTACTAACTAACTTTCTCATAACAAGCAAACATTTTATTCGGAAGAAAACAAGGCATATTAAATATGCACGGAAGTAGCAAATGATGCTAATAGGTAGGTATGGTGGACACTTTGGAAATATTTGGTTTAGGGAGTTGGAACCTTGAGTAAAACATACTCAGTGTAAGTGAAGGCTAGAAATAGTAAGGGAGCGACAAACGAGAGAGCAATGGCTGTCATAATCATGCTTGCAACAAAACATGACTAATCATGGCATGAAAGTGATTCAAGACCCTCAAGGCAAAATAATTCATCGAGGCTTAACTGATTATTTCAGTCATATGCATGTGTGAGCATGTGCCAAGTCAATTCAAATGAAACATTCAGAGGAGGATACCACGGTGTCAGACCAAGTTATGAATAGAGTAATGCAAGCAAACATTCATATGACATGCTACAAACTATTAGCAAGCTGGAACTAATCATACGACAGCAAGAACTACTAAGCATCCAAATATAACATACACCCTACACAACAGGCTAAGCATGCCCACAATGATGAGTATATGTACAAAAATGAAAACAAGTAGAGTTCGTTACCAGCCTCTTACCACGCCTCAAGTTGTCATTAATCCTCATTATTTCTCTTCACTTGTGTGGCTTGAATAATAATATGAAACCAATATCCACTGAGGACTGCTGAACCCTGTAGCAAACTCACAAATATTTTTGTTGTTTTCGATTTTTAAAACAAGAACCAAAAAGGAAAAACTAGCAAAGCAAAATCTTTTTGGGTTTTTCGAATACTTCAAACAAAGAAAAAAAGGGAAAAACAAACCAAGGTGAAAAGAAGAAGAAGCAAACCAAAGAGAAACAACAGAAATATTTTTGGTCTTTTTGTGTTTTAGAAAGCAAAAGCAAAGAAAGAACGAAAACTAAAAAGAGAATGAAACATGAATACACAAAGTACCGACGCAACATGATAAGGAGATGAGTGTGATGCCGGCGTACCTCCCCCAAGCTTAGGCTTTTGGCCTAAGTAGGTATCAATCCCAAGCTGGCCAGGATGAAGTGTCACCGTGGTACGACGAGGAGGTACCCTCGTCCTGGTGCGAGCTCGAGTACGTCCCCCCGTAGTGCGTCGAGTAATCGTAGGAGGGCACATCCTCCTGCTGCTGCTCGTGGAACCCTAGCAAGCGAAGCTGCTCGTCCACCTCCTCCTTAGAGCGCGACCACGGTCTCCTGTGAACACTAAACAAAGAAGACTGTGGCAAAGGGATCTCCCTCTCATCTCCGTCAGTAAACAACATCCTATGTACTAGACTGTCCAAATCAAAAGAAGCAGTGACAAAGTGATGAGTTTTCATAGAAACAAGGTCAAGCCTTTGTGGTGCCAATACAGTATCATTGGGTTCCACTATAAGTCCTAATGCATTTACCATACGCGAGGCAATGATGCCCCCATAAATAGGCCCCCTAGCAGCTAGGCGGCGAGCAATAAGCGAGCCAAGATTGTACCGAGTGTCATTGTTGAGCGCAACAGCAAGGAAAGCTAAATGATAGTTGGAGATATTACTTGTGTTCTCCCTACCAAGTATGCTAGTAGCAAGATAGTATGCAAAGTATCTAAGAGCAGGGAGTTGGATGTTTCTTATCTTTCCGTGCTGCGCCACGCGGTCAACATCATTGGTCACCCCTCGGTAAAGCTCTAGAAAATCAGCGGGTCGCCCTTGAATTTTCTTCACGGTCGCTGTCATGCTTACACCTATAACACTGCAAAATCTTTCCAATGGCATGGTAAAGGGCAGATTATAAATTTTGAAAGAGACAACTGACTGATAGGGCGTGTTAGTAAACGCGAAGCTGTCAGTTTTGGTGAGCATAGCGTATTGCTCACTCTCATCTTGCATATATGAGGTCAAACCAACCTTCTCAATCAGTAGCAAGAAATCATCAAGATTCCCTGCAGCTTGTAAGAAAGTAAAACAAGGAAAAGTAGATGGGTGAGCATCCCCATCATCCCTTTCATTACCAATACGAGTTGCAATGAGATCTTCGTTGTATGATGGCCTAAATTGAGGGGCTGATCTTGAGGGCCTCGGCCTCCTAGGTGCATCCCTCTCAAATATCTCTCCAAAGGTATGGTTGTTCATGCTTGATATTCTAAAATTTAAACACCTATTAAACAAGTGATTGCAAAGTGAATATAATGAAGGATACTACTCATAGGGACTTGTAAGAGGCCTAAACATGCATCAAAACTATATCTCTAAGCATCAAACAAGCTTACAAGCTCTCATAACCTATCACCTACAGCAACAAAATACTCAAGATATAATCCACTAAACACAAATCTACTTGGACAAGGGGAGGAGTCACATACCAGAGAACAAGTGCTCCAAATTTCAGCAAGAAAGATGGGCTGGGCAAGGAGATCAAAAAATCGAGAGCAAGCACAGCAAGAACGCGATTTTGAGCAATGAACTGGAGCTTACTCGGGAGAGAGAAAAGAGTGGCAGGTGAGAGAGTTAGTGGAGGGCCAGGGGTGGACCACACCATGGCATGGCGCCACCCAGGGCAGGCTGCGCCACCAGGTGGTGAGCCTGCCTGGTGGGTCCCCCTGGTACCCTCTAGGCACTCCTCTGCCCCTTTTTCACTTAAAAATTTAATATGAATTTTCTGGAATTTTTCGAGACACTTTATTTTTAGGCATTTTTCAGGTATAGAAGAATGATTTTCTGATAGACAGATTTTTTTTGAAATAATGCAATGAAAAAACAAGGATAGAACTATAGGAGTTTTAAGACACTCTAACATTCGAGCAACTAACAACAAAAAGAAAACTAAACGAAAGCAAAAACTAAAATAGATAGAATAGAAGTACATAGAAATAATCATAGTGAAAACATTGTTTTGTTCAATGAAATCCTTTTGTTAACAAGGTTGATCATGTCTTGTTACCAAAACAATTACATATGAGACAAAACTTTGTATTCCACTAATGATTATGTTACCTCAACCTGGATAGCAATGGTCCCAATCATAATAGTTTCAAATTTTTCTCTTGGTATGGGACAATATATTTCTCCAACTTGAATGCCCTCAACATGTTCAATTGAATTCAAACCATAAGTCCTTTCAATCCTCTTGGGGAAATAGACAGTATGTTCCTTGTCATTAACATTGAAAGTCACCTTTCCTTGATTAGAATTAATAACAGCTCATGAAGTATTAAGAAAAGGTCTCCCAAGAATAATGGACATATTATCATCTTCAGGCATTTCAAGCACAAGAAAATCAGTTAATATCAAGGAATTATGACCCACTTGAACAGATATATCCTCACATATACCAAGAGGAATAGTGGTAGATTTATTAGCCATTTGCAAAGATATATCAGTTGGTATTAGTTTTTCTAGTTGAAGCCTCTTATAGAGAGAGAAAGGCATAACACTAACTCCAGCTCCCAAATCACACAAAGCAGTTCTAACATAACTGTTCTTAATAGAGCAAGGGATAGTTGGAATCCCTAGGTCTCCAAGTTTCTTTGGAACCTTACCATTAAAGGAATAATTAGCAAGCAAAGTAGAGATTTCTTCATTAGGGATCTTCCTTTTATTCGAGACAATATCCTTCATATACTTTGAGTAAGGAGGCAATTTAATAGCATCAGTGCAGGGAGTTTGCAGGAATAAAGGTTTCATCCACTCACAAAACTTATTATAGTGTTCATCTTCCTTTGACTTGTGTTTCTTATAAGGGAAAGGCATAGGTTTTTGGACCCAAGGTTCTCTTTCACTACCATGTTTCTTAGCAATAAAATCTTCTTCAACTTTTTCTTCATTAGGAACTTCATTTTCTTCATTACCACTTTCAGTTTCAGCATCAGAAATAGATATACTATTAGGATCTATAGCAGGTTCAGAGGGTTCTACAATAGTTTTATGTTTCTTTTCCTTTTCTTACGAGAAGATCCACTATTTTCAGCTTGTTGAGAATCCTGCTTAATTCTTTTGGGATGCCCCTCAGGATATAGAGGATCCTGGGTAGCAGCACCACTTCTAGTTCTAATTTCATAAGCATGTTTTTCTTTAGCAGCATTAACTAGCAAGTCTTTTTGCACTTTAACGAGTTGATCTATTTGAGTTTGAACCATTTGAAAGTGTTTAACAATCATTTTAACATCATTAGAGGTTCTTTCCACAATATCTTTCAACTCAACAATAGCTCTAGAGTTTTCCATTAGATGATTTTGCACCCTTTTATTAAAATTATCTTGCTTAACAATAAAGATATCGAATTCTTCTAAGCATTGATCTAGAGGTTTAGAATAAGGGATGTCACCTTCATCAAAGTGTTGGAGAGAGTGTACCTCAATAGTGGATGAGTGGGGAATTGGCTTACATAATTCTTCTATAGGAGGTAAATTCTTGACATCTGCGGCTTTAATTCCCTTCTCCTTAAGACATTTCTTAGCTTCCTTCATCACTTCATCATTTAATTCAATAACTCCCCTTTTCTTTGATGTTGGAATAGGCATCGGAATAGTAGGTTTAGGTACAATTACTTCAGGTATAGATTGTTTAGGAGGAGTCCAATCTTCTTTGATGTTGGTCCATTAATTCCTCAGCTTCCTTAGGAGTCCTATTCCTGAAAACACAATCAGCACAACTATCTAGGTATGTCCTAGATTCCTCGGTTAGTCCATTATAAAATATATCAAGAAGCTCATTCTTAGGTAATGGACTTCCAGCCTGTGCATGAATCAAAGCACAAAACCTTTTCCAAGATTCGGGCAATACCTCTTTTTCTCCCTGTTTAAAATCAAAAAGTTCCTGCAAAATAGCATGTCTAGCACTTGGAGGAAAATATTTCTGCAGGAAAGTACTAATCAAGCAATCAGGGCTATCAATAGAACCAGGAGGTAAATTACTAAACCAAGTTTTAGCTTCTCCTTTCAGTGAAAAAGGGAAAACCTTAGCAACAAAGTAAGTACGCATCTTAATATCATCAGAAAACAAGCCACTCATGGTAGAAAGATCATTCATATGTGCTACCGCACTTTCATTCTTAGTCCCACAAAAGGGTTCTTTCTCAACAATATCTATGTAAGATAGATCGAGAGAGAAATCATAATCTTCATCTATAATGTTTATGGGAGAAGTAGCAAACTTAGCAATAGGAGACAATTTGGGTCTAAAAGTACGCCTCTCCAGGAGACTCTTAGCAGCGCTCCTATCATGGGTGTTTTTACATTCTTTAATAAATTCATCGGTCATCTCAACATAACCATCTTCAATATCATAACTTTCACTAGACTCAGGTGAACAAACAGGTGTAGTAGTGTCTTCATTAGGAGTTTCAGTATTTCCAGCTATAGTTCTAGCAATCGTAGCATCTAGGAAAGGACCTAATGGACCACTCTTATCAAGCATAGTAGAAGCAGCATCTTAAGTATCAGAAGTTTCAGATTCAGCAGTAGTAGCAGTGTGTGTAGCATGTGTATGTGGTGGTGTAACGAGCTTACTCATAACAAATGGTGAATTAAGAGCAATAGAGGTGTTCAGAACAGTACCTCTTCTTGTAGTGGATGGTAAAATAGGAACCTTGCCATCACGAGACTTACCCATGATGGATGGATAGCAGCGAACAATAGAGAATCCAAGTGAACTTAATAAATAAAGCTATGCTCCCCGGCAATGGCGCCAGAAAATAGTCTTGATGACCCACAAGTATAGTGGGTGTATCGCAGTATTTTCGAGGGAAGTGAAACCCAATTTATTGATTCGACACAAGGGGAGCCAAATAATATTTATAAGCCTTAACAACTGAGTTGTCAATTCAACTTCACCTAGAAACAATCTTGCTCACATCAGTTTATCAGTAGCAACAGTTTTGTAGTAGCAATAGTAAAGTAAAAGCAGTAGTAAAGTAAAGACGGCAGTAACAATAGCAGTAAACAATGGGATTCGAGTGCGGTAGGCATAGGGATGGATGGACGGGCATTGCATGGACGAGATAATTCACATGGAAATCAGAACATAGGGCAATTGCAGATAAATAAGATAAAGCATCCAAGTACTAGATAATCCTAGGCATGTGTCCCATATATAGTCATACGTGCTCGCAATGAGAACTTGCACAACATCTTTTGTCCTGACAGCCCGTTTGCAGCGGGGCCTCAAAGGAACTACTGGCAATTAAGGTGCTCCTTTTAATAGAGCACCGGAGCAAAGCATTAACACTGCGTGAACACATGTGATCCTCACGTCAAAGCCATTCCCTCCGGTTATCCCGATTTCTGTCACTTCGGGGCCATTCGTTCCGGACAACAACGTGTGTATACAACTTGCATGTAAGACCATAAACAATACTATCATAATGAATCAATAACAAGTTCAGATCTGAAATCATGGCACTCGGGCCCTAGTGACAAGCATTGAGCATAACAAGTCGCAACAAAGTCATAAAGCACTAATAAAAGATACTAGGCACCATGCCATAACAATCTGATGCCATTACATGAACGATCTCATCCAATCCGTACCATCCCCATAGCCTACAACGGGGGATTACTCACTCATAGATGGGGGAAACATGGATGGTCGATGGAGAAGCGATGGTGATGATGATGGTGATGATCTCCTCCAATTCCTCGTCCCGACAGGGTGCCAGAACAGAGTTTCTGGTGGTGTTTCATGGAATCTGGTGGTGGCAGCAGAGCGGAACTCCTTCTGGAAAAACGTCGAACCCCCCTGAGTTTTTAGATCAGAAGGCAACTTATAGGCGAAGAGGGAGACCGAGGGGCAGTCTGGGGTGGCCAGACCACCCCCTGGTGCGGCCTGGGCTTGCCCGCGCGGCTAGGTGGTGTGGCCTGGGCCCAGCCCCCTCCGTCTCGTATTCTTGCTCTGGGAGTCTTCTCGTGAAATAGGATTTTTGGCATATTTTCCGGGATTTTTCCTGATAGTTGATTTTTTGCAAAAAAAAGTAGACACCAGGGCAATTCTGCTGAAAACAGCGCCAGTCCGCGTTAGTTGCATCCAAACAACACAAGTTTAGAGGAGAAACAACAGCAAAAGTGTTCAGAAAAGTAGATATGTTTTGGACGTATCATAGAGCTTCATGGCCTGCCTTAAGGGGCTAAATACCCTAGTTTCGGCGGTTGTCGCAGCAGCAGTGGCGGCTGCTTAGGCGGGGCCATGTTACCCTAGTTGGTTCGGCACGGAGGAGCTACGCAAGGTGAACTGTGGTTAGTCGGAGAAGGGGAGTGAAAGACTGACAGTAGGTTTGGACTACGAGCACGCGTGAAAATAACCATTTCCCATTTCCTTAGAGGGTAATAATTCAACACTCGTTGCATTAACAGCTCAATCTTTATTTCCCTTGTCAGCACAAGAGTGCGAACATATTAAAAAAGATAGGTCGTGGCTATCCACTTCATCAGGCAATGTACCAGGACAGGTAGGAGACGAGACCGGGTTTCATTTTAGAAATGTTGATGGTTGTGCCCTTATGTTTATACGATATTATTTATATGCCACCATGTACCTTCGAGTGTAACAACACCATCAGAAATAGGGGATAACGACGTGGCGTGTTTTCTGTTTTTAAAGGGCATCAGAAACAGGGGATGCCGACGTGGCATGTTTTCTGACTGGCGGGCCCGCCCCCTCCACCTTCGACGGCGTGCATCCCAGGTTCAAGGGGTGGTGCCGCCCACCAACTCATTATTGTGCAATTTTCCATGTGGAACCTGAATTCCGGCAATGAGCTGATGCCCATGTCGAATACAGAGAATTCTGAAAGAAGCTACTAAAAATAAATACTTTGAATTCTGAAAATACTAAATTTAAATACATTACAATTTCGTCTGAAAGGTAATACGCATACTACTCATCAAAACAATATAAATATAGTACAAATTTCTACTTCGAAAAATAGTCCTGAAAATTCTAGCAAATAACCTAGGATGAATATAGGATTCATTCTCCCCTATATATTTCGTCGGCGTCGGCTAACGCGTGCTTCAACACATGTTCAGAGAACTCTCTCTGTCTGCAATGTGCTGTCAGTATCTCGTCCAGAGGGTAAGGCCTCTATGTATGTTCCAGACTTAAGCCATACATTACCATTGTTGGTTCCTCTTCTCAGGCTTGAACCTCATGATCGTACAATCTGATAAAATTCTTGTAGTATATGCAACCGGGTTTGACTCTGGGGTGTAACCTGGTGTCAATGGAGATAGACCGATTGTAACCAACGAAGAGGGCACGACTTTCAATGTCACCGACAGCCTCGAGGGAGCGGTTCTCCGTGTCCACCTGGTACAACACTGGTTGCCCTTTGGCGAAATCTCCGTTCAACACAAGAAGCAGATCACCATCTGACTCCACAAGGTAAAATTTGTAGGTTCCGCGTACCTGTTCAAAGATTGGGGCCGAAATTATTTTGGCATCGTGACAGTGCTCGCGCGCTGCTCTAACTAGATGTTGGTCGACAAGATGTCTCCATTCTAGAGTAATGCATATACTTCCCCTCGAAATGCTGTCATGCAGACCAGAAGCGTATCAGGAGGTGGTGAATACAATCCTTCTCCAAATGATCCATTGATTTTCCCCATTGGGGTGCTCTCATGGGCCCATGCAATATGATCTGGATAATCAGTGCAAACGAACACTATCGTCGGGGACTTCGTCACGACGACAGATTGCAGAAGATCAGATGGTGTGTGTGCTTGAAACTTAGTGTTAGACTTATGATTGATTGGGTTCAGAAGCCGAATCTGGTATGGCTCCACCCTCTGAGCAAGCACGATGACACCACGAGAAACACCGACGAAGTAGAATCTTTTGGAAGAAGAGGGCATCAGTAAGCACTAAGATGTTTACAATGGAAATACCAATAAATATCGAATGTGAATGTGAACCTGCGATGGACATCCATTAGATTTGTCCTGAAGCAACGACCAGTGGCGAGGTTGAGGAAGGTGAAGTGGCCAACGTCTGGAAGTGTGTGATCTATCATGATCCAGTTATTGAGATGGAACTCGAGCACCTTTAAAGTGCGGCACCAATCGGTGCAGACTTCCCGACAAGCAGCATAGGTGTCGACGTACTCCTCTTTCTCCAGCAAGTAGTCAGCGATCTGGCGAAGTGGGTCAGCCAGGAGATCGGACCAGTTCCTCTTCATCCGGCTACTGGCCATGGCTTACGTGCGGGAATGTTATGATCGAGGAAGAAAGAAGAACTACCACTGCGAGGAGAAGAAGAGGATAACAGACGAGGGAGACGAAGCGGAACTGCCACTATGAGGAGATGAGGAGACGGGGGAGAAGAAGTGGAACTGCCAATTCAAGTTTGGATAAACAGGCTTTTTTTCGGAACTAGCGCGTGAACCACCCATGCACTGCATGCAAGTTTTGATCAAATAGACTGACATGTGAGACCTGCTAAAAAATTCTGTGAAGTGCTCCCCGTGCATAGTGCGCTGACAGGTGGCATGTTTTCTGACTGGCGGGCCCACCTCCTCCACCTTCGACGGTGCACGTCCCAGGTTCAAGGGCTGGTGCCGCCCAACAACACATTATTGTGCAATTTTCCATGCTTTGTCGCAACCAGCTCCGCTCCGCTCCTCTCCTCCTGCCGCCGCCACTCCACTCAGTCGTGCACCGCTCTCGTCGTCCCCTTGGGCTGTCGTCCTCCTGCCATCCCCTCACGTCCCCTCCCCTCCCCTCCCTGCCCTGTCTCCATGCCGTCGCCCACCGCCCAAGCATTTGGAAATGAAAACCGGGAGTCGGCCGTTGGGTTAGGGGCCCAACGACGCTGGTGATCTAGATCCCGCTAGGAGATGGATCCTGCGAGGCTTGAGGGCACGGATATGGGTCCTGCGCGGCTGGAGAGCACAAAATCTCCTTCAAGTCTGGAGAGCACAGAGGACAACGAAACAGGGGGAGAGGAAGTGGGATGCAGAGCTTTGGAGGTATGGATCCCGGAGAAGGTGTTGTGCGTCCATATTGAAGGGTAAGAACTGTGATTCCTTTTCTGCATACCCGAATTAGCGTTTCTAGTCCCGTGGTGATGGCAAGGATATGTGTTGGTAACTGCAGGACGTCTGTACAGCTTGTCCTTGAGCATGATGCTTTGTCAAGCGAGCATGAAGGCACTGAAATGTGTGGCGGTGCGGATGATGGTGAGAAAGCATATCCAGACATGGCTGCTGACCCTGATAGGATGGAGAGTAGGGAATATTTGGTTGATTCAAACTTTGAGCCTGACTATGGGACTGATGAGGAAGAGAAATGTGAAGATGTGGAAATGGATGTAGATACGACGACGAAGACCTGGACAGATAAGGGGACTGTCTTTGATAATGTGGAGGACTGCAGATATGCAGTTGCAACCTATGCAATCAGAGTTCGATAAGAATTTATCATTCAAAAGAGCGACCAAAAGAGATTTTGGGTGAACTGTAGGGAAAGTAATGTGTGTAAATGGAGATTACATGCATCTCCAATGCGGGGTGGACACCCATTTCAGGTTGCAATAGCTACATTTAGTTTCAGTCTTTCTCATATTTATTCTGCTGATAACTAGCTCTGAATTATTTGGATTCTTATCGAATGTAGATCAAAGTAAACACGAAGAAACACAACTGCGCTAATACTTCTTTAAGTGGTAAAATTAGACCGGCGACTACCAAGTGGATTGTTGCTACTGTACTTGACTGGGTGAGGCAGGATCATAACATTGGACCTGCTGAACTCAGAGCAAAGATTAGCAAAAAGTTTAACATTCTGATTCCTTACCACAGAGTCTTTGATGGGAAGGAGATGGCTCTAGACTTCATTCAAGCCAAGTGGAATGACAGTTTTCATATGTTGTATAGTTTCAAAGCTCAGGTAGAGAAAACATCACCTGGTAGTGTTGTTGACATCGATTACGAGGTTGTGAAAGGGAGAGAAAAGGTCTCGTGGGGGGTCAGGTATAAGCAGGTAGATAAGATATGCTTCAGGAGATGTTTTGTCTGCCTGAAGGCATGCTGGAAGGGGTTCCTAGACGGCTGCAAGCCATACTTGGCAATAGGCGCAACTTCTTTAACAGGGAAGTTCAGGGGACATGTTGCTTCTGCTTGTGCTTTGGACGCGCATAATTGGCTTCTACCCGTAGCTTATGATGTTCTTGAGGGTGAATCAAATGAAAGCTAGACATGGTTCATGCAGAGACTACGGGAAGTAATTGGTCACCCTGAAGGCTTGGTGATACACACTGGTGCATGCGAGGGTCTTGAGAATGCTATTGATGCTGTGTTTCCTGGGGTTGAGCATAGGGAATGCATGCGACACCTCGCTACTAACTTCACGAAGAAGTTCAAAGGAATGATCTTTGAAGAGAACTTGTGGCGATCAGCATACACATACACCCCAAGCACGCATGCTACTTACTTGCAGAACATGTATGTAGTGCCAAAGGTGAAAAAATACCTTGAAGAACATCACACCAAGCTATGGGCCAGAAGCAAGTTTGGTGCGTTAAGCAAGGTGGATTTTGTTTGCAATAATTTGGCAGAGAGTTTTAATGATAAGATATCGGACACGAAGACACTTGGAATTATTATTTTGTTGGATGCAATAAGACAGTGCATAATGGTGAAGATAGATTTAAGGCAAAGAATTTGTGCAAGAAATTTTTTAGGCCATAAAATAGTTCCAAAGGTGGTTATGTTACTGAATGCAAGAACCAGAGCAATGAGAACGATAAAGATGAGGATGGTCAGAAGTTCCAGAACATTGGCTGAGGTTTATGCATAATACAAGCGTGGAAGTGAATGGAGGTACACTGTAGGCATTGGAAACAAGACTTGTTCATACAGGCAGTGGCAGATTACTGGTCTGCCATGTCACCATGCAATTTACTTCATCTTAAAGCTTAGAGGTAACGGAGCTAAAATAGAGAACTATGTCGACAACTATTTCTCCATGGACAAGTTTGCTGCAACTTATGCAGAAAACGTACCACCTATGGCCGATGAAAATGATTGGGAGATTGTCGATCCAGGGTTCAAACTTCAACCACCAGTTCTTAGGAGGCCACCTGGGAGGCCTATAAAGTTAAGGATCGAAGCCTCCACCGATAAAGGTCCAAGGCTGGGAGCTAGGAAAAGGAAATGCAAACGATGTGGCAGATTCGGACATATCAAGAGGTTGTGCAAAAATCCAGTTACACATGATATTGTCCCTGTTCACACCCCGGTGGCAGAAAATGAGGCTTCTCAGCCAGAACTGGCGGAACAACAGCGCGAAGATGGTGATGAGCACTCGGAGGAAAACATACGTAAGCAGCCAATTTATGAAGAAGTGGAGGTGCCGGCGAGAAAAGGGTGTGAAAAGAAACAAAAGGGTAAGCGGAACAGGGAGGAAAGGGAAAATAATGGAGGTGTATTAGAATATGAAGAAGTTGCAGGGGTGATTGAGGATGTTCTTGAGGATCTTTCGGCTAACTGCAGTAGAAATAATAAATCCCTGCCAATTTCATCTGTGTACGATTTTCTAGATGAAAGGTAAGCTTAAAAATTGTTTTATTTGCCATTTTATCATTTTTTTATCCTCGTCAACTGATGCTTAATGCGGCGTGGGCTAGCAGACTAATAAGAGGAGCAGAAAGATACGGGCACAGTAACGTCGTATGTTGAATTATATCATTGAAACTAAACTAGCCGTGTCGTCTTTATTTATATCTGGCGCATGGAACGTGTCTGTGATGGGGTCATGTGGACCAGATTACAATTTTTTTAAATATTATTACATTAATGTTTTACCTGCGTTTGGATGCAGATACTAGTTCCCATCTCCTTTGCATTCCCATCTCCTCTGGCGCACTCCAGAATTATGGTTGTGCCATCAAGTAGCAGAGTCAGCATATTGTCCCATCAAGTGTGAACGCAATGACTTTGTTTGTTCAGAATTTGACGACTTTTGATTAGTTTGAAAGACAGAGAAACCTAAAACATGTATCTAGACATGTTTTGGGTATAGACACATTTATTAAATATCTAAAAAAACTAAGTCAGTTATATCTGGACAGGAGTAGTACACTATTACAACACGCTCGATCCCTTCTCTAGCGCACTCCAAATTATGGCTGTGCCATCAAGTGCTAGGAGCAGAGTCATCGTATTGTCCCATCAGATATGCCAGGAAAGCGCGAACTTTATTTTCTGGATCAGACGAGTTTCGATCGACTAGTTTCAAAGACAAAGACAACTAAAACATGGCCAACATATATAGATTATGACGATAATCGACCATGACTCAAGTGACCCAGATCCAAAGAGCGCATTAAGATACCATACATAGATTTAATTTATGCTTAAGTGGCCCTAATTGACTATGACGCTCCCGCAGTCTCCATCATTGACGATGTTGTCCACGTCGCCGCCAGCCTCCTCCGTGTCGGAATTGATGCCGACGTTCCCGGCAGCGTTCCTCCTCCTCATGGATTCTTCACGGCACGCTGCATCGATAACGGTGGAGGTCGTACGCCCAGGCACTACCCAGAAGCGCTACCTCCCTTCGGGATTGCGCAGATCCAGGTGGATCTCCTGCCGGTGGGTTCTGCAACAGCTCAATCAACGCAGCCCGCTCCTTCTTGAACAGATTTCGCCAGTACGTGCTCGTACGCGAGTACCGCACCATTGCCCTCTTCCGCTCCGACAGCTGGCGGCGGCGCTCCTCGATCTGCCTCGCCAACGCGTTGTCGTGCAAGAGCAGCGCGACAGGAACCCCGGCGTAGCTAAGCTCGAAGCCGGACGGAAGCCTCGCGAACGGCGACGCGAGTATGTCATAGTGGGCGAACATCTGAGCCTCGTGCAAGCTGATTTTGGGCCTCTCCCTCTCCATCGCGATGAAGGATCACCATCTGATCTTCGGGCCCGAGGTTAAGGGGATAAGGGCAAGGACGTAGGCCCAGCGTCGTTGCCATTGCGAATCAGTACGCCAAACAGACTTCTCGCGGATCGCCCCCGCGAAGGACATCACTATCGTCCACGCACCCCGATCCAACGGCACCTAACAATCGGGGATCGGGTCTTCTAGAAGCCCAAAGCGGTTGCTGGTTAGCTCTGCATCCCGATTGTTTGTGGCCAACGGCTGTAGTTGAAAAGAACACACATTTCAATGACACTGGTGGATAAATATGTGGTCTCTGAAGAGAACACACATCCAATGAATCTAGCTGTGGTTAATGAGAAGAACACACATTTCAATGACACCGGTGGATCCATATGTGGTATGTGAAAAGAATAGTCATGAAATGACTCCAGTTGTTGTTAGTAAAAAGAACACACATGCAATGACACTGGTGGATCCATAGGTGGATTGTGAAAAGAACACACATGCAATGACACTAGTGGATCCATATGTGGAATGTGAAAAGAACACACATGCAATGACTCTGGTTGTTGTTAGTAACAAGAACACACATGCAATGACACTAGTGGATCCATGTGAGGTCTCTGAATAGAACACACATTTCAATGACTCTAGTTGTTGTTAGTAAAAAGAACACACATGCAATGACACTGGTGGATCTAGATGTGGTATGTGAAAAGAACACACATGCAATGACTCTAGTTGTTGTTAGTAAAAAGAAGACACATGCAATGACACTGGTGGATCCATAGGTGGATTGTGAAAAGAGCACACATGCAATGAGTTTGGTTGTTCTGTATATGGTATGTGAAAAGAACAGACATGCAATGACACCCGTTGTTGTTAGTAAAAAGAACACACATGCAATGACACTGGTGGATCCATGTGTGGTCTCTGAAGAGAACACACATTTAAATGACACTGGTGGATCCATATGTGGTATGTGAAAAGAAAAGTCATGAAATGACTCCAGTTGTTTTTAGTAAAAAGAACAGACATGCAATGAGACTAGTGGATCCATAGGTGGATTGTGAAAAGAACACACATGCAATGACACTGGTTGTTGTTAGTAAAATGAACACACATGCAATGACACTGGTGGATCCATGTGTGGTCTCTAAAGAGAACACAAATTTCAATGACTCTGGTTGTTGTTAGTTAAAAGAACACACGTGCAATGACACTAGTGGATCCATGTCTGGTCTCTGAAGAGAACACACATGCAATGACTCTGGTTTTTGTTAGTAAAAAGAACACACATGCAATTACATTGGTGGATCCATATGTGGTATGTGAAAAGAACACACATTTCAATGACTCTGGTTGTTGTTAGTAAAAAGAACACACATGTAATGAAACTGGTGGATCCATAGGTGGATTGTGAAAAGAGCACACATGCAATGACACTGGTGGATCCATATGTGGTATGTGAAAAGAACAAACATGCAATGACTCCAGTTGTACTTAGTAACAAGAACACACATGCAATGACACTGGTGGATCCATGTGTGGTCTCTGAAGAGAACACACATTTCAATGACTCTGGTTGTTGTTAGTAAAAAGAACACGCATGCAATGACACTGGTGGATCCATGTGTGGTCTCTGAAGAGAACACACATTTCAATGACACTGGTGGATCCTTATGTGGTATGTGACAAAAATAGTCATGAAATGACTCCAGTTGTTGTTAGTAAAAAGAACACACATGTAGTGACACTGGTGGATCCATGTGTGGTCTCTGAAGAGAACACACATGCAATGACTCTGGTTGTTGTTAGTAAAAAGAACACACATGCAATGACAGTGGTGGATCCATACGTGGTATGTGAAAAGAACACACATTTGAATAACTCTGGTTGTTTTTAGTAAAAAGAACACACATGCAATGACTCGGGTTATTGTTAGTAAAAAGAGCAGACATGCAATGACACTGGTGGATCCATGTGTGGTCTCTTAAGAGAACACACATTTCAATGCCACTGGGGGATCCATATGTGGTATGTGAAAAGAACAGTCATGAAATGACTCCAGCTTTCGTTAGTAAAAAGAACACACATGCAATGACACTAGTGGATCCATAGGTGGATTGTGAAAAGAACACACATGCAATGACATTAGTGGATCCATATATGGTACGTGAAAAGAACACACATGCAATGCCTCTGGTTGTTGTTAATAACAAGAACACACATGCAATGACACTGGTGGATCCATGTGTGGTCTCTGAAGAGAACATACATTTCAATGACTCGGGTGGATCCATATGTGGTATGTGAAAAGAACACACATGAAATGACTCTGGTTGTTGTTAGTAAAAAAGCACACATGGAATGACACTGGTGGAGCCATATGTTGTATGTGAAAAGAACACACATGCAATGCCACTGGTTATTGTTAGTAAAAAGAACACACATGCAATAACACTGGTGGATCCATGTGTGGTCTCTAAAGAGAACACACATTTCAATGACTCTGGTTCTTGTTACTAAAAAGAACACACATGCAATGACACTGGTGGATCCATAGGTGGATTGTGAAAAGAGCACACATGCAATAACACTGGTGGATCCGTATGAGGTATGAGAAAAGAACACACATACAATGACTCCAGTTGTTGTTAGTAAAAAGAACACACATGTAAGGACACTGGTGGATCCATATGTGGTATTTGAAAAGAACACACATGCAATGACACAGGTGGATCCATGTCTGGTCTCTGAAGAGAACACCCATTTCAATGACTCTGGTTGTTGTTACTAAAAAAGAGCACACATGCAATGACACTAGTGGATCCATATGTGGTATGTGAAAAGAACACACATGCAATGACTCTGGTTGTTGTTAGTAACAAGAACACACATGCAATGACACTGGTGGATTCATATGTGGTATGTGAAAGAACAGTCGTGAAATGACTCCAGTTGTTGTTAGTAAAAAGAACACACATGCAGTGACACTGGTGGATTGTGAAAAGAACACACATGCAATGACACTGGTCTATCCATATGTGGTATGTGAAAAGAACACACATACAATGACACTAGTTGTTCTTAGTAAAAAGAACACACATGCAATGCCACTGGTGGAACCATGTGTGGTCTCTGAAGAGAACACACATTTCAATGACTCTAGTTGTTGTTAGTAAAACGAACACACATGTAATGACACTAGTGGATTCATGCGTGGTCTCTGAAGAGAACACACATGCAATGACTCTGGTGGTTGTTAGTGAAAAGAGCACACATGCAATGACACTGGTGGATCCATATGTGGTATGTGAAGAGAACACACATGCAATGACTCCATTTGTTGTTAGTAAAAAGAAAACACATGCAATGACACTGGTGGATCCATGTGTGGTCTCTGAAGAGAACACACATTTCAATGACACTGGTGGATCCATATGTGGTATGTGAAAAGAACAGTCATGAAATGACTCCAGTTGTTGTTAGTAAAAAGAACACACATTCAATGACACTGGTGGATCCATAGGTGGATTGTGAAAAGAACACACATGCAATGACACTAGTGGATCCATATGTGGTATGTGAAAATAACACACATGCAATGCCTCTGGTTGTTGTTAATAACAAGAACACACATGGAATGACACTGGTGGATCCATGTGTGGTCTTTGAAGAGAACATACATTTCAATTACTCTGGTGGATCGATATGTGGTATGTGAAAAGAACACACATGAAATGACTCTGGTTGTTGTTAGTAAAAAAGCACACATGCAATGACACTGGTGGAGCCATATGTGGTTTGCGAAAAGAACACACATGCAATGACACTGGTTGTTGTTAGTAAAAAGAACACACATGCAATAACACTGGTGCATCCATGTGAGGTCTCTGAAGAGAACACACATTTCAATGACTCTGTTTCTTGTTAGTAAAAAGAACACACATGCAATGACACTGGTGGATCCATGTGTGGTCTCTGAAGAGAACACACATGCAATGACTTCGGTTGTTGTTAGTAAAAAGAACACACATGCAATGACACTGGTGGATCCATAGGTGCTATGTGAAAAGAACACACATTTCAATGACTCTGGTTGTTGTTAGTAAAAAGAACACACATGCAATGACACTAGTGCATCCATAGGTGGATTGTGAAAAGAGCACACATGCAATAACACCGGTGGATCCGTATGTGGTATGTGAAAAGAACACACATGCAATGACTCCAAATGTTGTTAGTAAAAAGAACACACATGTAATGACACTAGTGGATCCATATGTGGTATGTGAAAAGAACACACATGCAATGACACTGGTGGATCCATGTGTTGTCTCTGAAGAGAACACATTTCAATGACTCTGGTTGTTGTTAGTAAAAAGAACACACATGCAATGACACTGGTGGATCCATGTGTGGTCTCTGAAGAGAACACACATGCAATGACTCTGGTTGTTGTTAGTAAAAAGAACACACATGCAATGACACTATTGGATCCATATGTGGTATGTGAAAAGAACACACATTTCAATGACTCTGGTTGTTGTTAGTAAAAAGAACACACAGGCAATGACACTAGTGGATCCATAGGTGGATTGTGAAAATAGGACACATGCAATAACACCGGTGGATCCGTATGTGGTATGTGAAAATAACACACATGCAATGACTCCAAATGTTGTTAGTAAAAAGAACACACATGTAATGACACTGGTGGATCCATATGTGGTATGTGAAAAGAACACACATGCAATGACACTGGTGGATCAATGTGTGGTCTCTAAAGAGAACACACATTTCAATGACTCTGGTTGTTGTTAGTAAAAAGAACACACATGCAATGACACTGGTGGATCCATGTGTGGTCTCTAAAGAGAACACACATGCAATGACACTGGTGGATCCATGTGTGGTCTCTGAAGAGAACTCACATGCAATGACTCTGGCTGTTGTTAGTAAAAAGAGCACACATGCAATGACACTGGTGGATCCATAGGTTGATTGTGAAAAGAACACACATGCAATGACACTGATGGATCCATATGTGGTATGTGAAAAGAACACAAATGCAATGACTCCAGTTGTTGTTAGTAAAAAGAACACACATGCAATGACACTGGTGGATCCATGTGTGGTCTCTGAAGAGAACACACATTTCAATGACTCTGGTTGTTGTTAGTAAAAAGAACATACATGCAATGACACTAGTGGATCCGTGTGTGGTCTCTGAAGAGAACAAACATGCAATGACTCTGGTTGTTGGTCGTAAAAAGAGCACACATGCAATGACACTGGTGGATCCATAGGTGGATTGTGAAAAGAACACACATGCAATGACACTGGTGGATCCATATGTGCTTTGTGAAAAGAACACACATGCAATGACTCCAGTTGTTGTTAGTAAAAAGAACACACATGCAATGACACTGGTGGATCCATGTGTGGTCTCTAAAGAGAAAACACATTTCAATTACTCTGTTTGTTGTTAGTAAAAAGGAACACACATGCAATGACACTGGTGGATCCATAGTTGGATTGTGAAAAGAGTACACATGCAATGACACTGGTGGATCCATATGTGGTATGTGAAAAGAACACACATGCAATGACTCCAATTGGTTTTAGTAAAAAGAACACTCATGCAATGACACTGGTGGATCCATGTGTGGTCTCTGAAGAGAACACACATTTCAATGACACTGGTGGATCGATATGTGGTATGTGAAAATAACACACATGCAATGACTCTGGTGGATCCATTGGTGGATTGTGAAAAGAGCACACATGCAATGACACTGGTGTGTCCATATGTGGTATGTGAAAAGAACATACATGCAATGACTCCAGTTGTTGTTAGTAAAAAGAACACACATGCAATGACACTGGTGGATCCATGTGTGGTCTCTGAAGAGAACACACATTTCAATGACTCTAGTTGTTGTTAGTAAAAAGAACACACATGCAATGATACTGGTGGATCCATGTGTGGTCTCTGAAGCGAACACACATGCAATGACTCTGGTTGTTGTTAGTAAAAATAGCACACATCCAATGACACTGGTGGATCCATAGGTGGATTGTGAAAAGAACACACATGCAATGACATTAGTGGATCCATATATGGTATGTGAAAATAACACACATGCAATGCCTCTGGTTGGTTTTAATAACAAGAACACACATGCAATGACACTGGTGGATCCATGTGTGGTCTCTGAAGAGAACATACATTTCAATGACTCGGGTGGATCCATATGTGGTATGTGAAAAGAACACACATGAAATGACTCTGGTTGTTGTTAGTAAAAAAGCACACATGGAAGGACACTAGTGGAGCCATATGTTGTATGTGAAAAGAACACACATGCAATGCCACTGGTTATTGTTAGTAAAAAGAACACACATGCAATAACACTGGTGGATCCATGTGTGGTCTCTAAAGAGAACACACATTTCAATGACTCTGGTTCTTGTTACTAAAAAGAACACACATGGAATGACACTGGTGGATCCATAGGTGGATTGTGAAAAGAGCACACATGCAATAACACTGGTGGATCCGTATGAGGTATGAGAAAAGAACACACATACAATGACTCCAGTTGTTGTTAGTAAAAAGAACACACATGTAAGGACACTGGTGGATCCATACGTGGTATTTGAAAAGAACACACATGCAATGACACAGGTGGATCCATGTCTGGTCTCTGAAGAGAACACCCATTTCAATGACTCTGGTTGTTGTTACTAAAAAAGAGCACACATGCAATGACACTAGTGGATCCATATGTGGTATGTGAAAAGAACACACATGCAATGACTCTGGTTGTTGTTAGTAACAAGAACACACATGCAATGACACTGGTGGATTCATATGTTGTATGTGAAAAGAACAGTCGTGAAATGACTCCAGTTGTTGTTAGTAAAAAGAACACACATGCAGTGACACTGGTGGATTGTGAAAAGAACACACATGCAATGACACTAGTCTATCCATATGTGGTATGTGAAAAGAACACACATGCAATGACACTAGTTGTTCTTAGTAAAAAGAACACACATGCAATGCCACTGGTGGAACCATGTGTGGTCTCTGAAGAGAACACACATTTCAATGACTCCAGTTGTTGTTAGTAAAACGAACACACATGTAATGACACTAGTGGATTCATGCGTGGTCCCTGAAGAGAACACACATGCAATGACTCTGGTGGTTGTTAGTGAAAAGAGCACACATGCAATGACACTGGTGGATCCATATGTGGTATGTGAAGAGAACACACAAGCAATGACTCCATTTGTTGTTAGTAAAAAGAACACACATGCAATGACACTGGTGGATCCATGTGTGGTCTCTGAAGAGAACACACATTTCAATGACACTGGTGGATCCATATGTGGTATGTGAAAAGAACAGTCATGAAATGACTCCAGTTGTTGTTAGTAAAAAGAACACACATGCAATGACACTGGTGGATCCATAGGTGGATTGTGAAAAGAACACACATGCAATGACACTAGTGGATCCATATGTGGTATGTGAAAAGAACACACATGCAATGCCTCTGGTTGTTGTTAATAACAAGAACACACATGGAATGACACTGGTGGATCCATGTGTGGTCTTTGAAGAGAACATACATTTCAATGACTCTGGTGGATCGATATGTGGTATGTGAAAAGAACACACATGAAATGACTCTGGTTGTTGTTAGTAAAAAAGCACACATGCAATGACACTGGTGGAGCCATATGTGGTTTGCGAAAAGAACACACATGCAATGACACTGGTTGTTGTTAGTAAAAAAACACACATGCAATAACACTGGTGCATCCATGTGAGGTCTCTGAAGAGAACACACATTTCAATGACTCTGTTTCTTGTTAGTAAAAAGAACACACATGCAATGACACTGGTGGATCCATGTGTGGTCTCTGAAGAGAACACACATGCAATGACTTTGGTTGTTGTTAGTAAAAATAACACACATGCAATGACACTGGTGGATCCATAGGTGCTATGTGAAAAGAACACAGATTTCAATGACTCTGGTTGTTGTTAGTAAAAAGAACACACATGCAATGACACTAGTGCATCCATAGGTGGATTGTGAAAAGAGCACACATGCAATAACACCGGTGGATCCGTATGTGGTATGTGAAAAGAACACACATGCAATGACTCCAAATGTTGTTAGTAAAAAGAACACACATGTAATGACACTGGTGGATCCATATGTGGTATGTGAAAAGAACACACATGCAATGACACTGGTGGATCCATGTGTTGTCTCTGACGAGAACACATTTCAATGACTCTGGTTGTTGTTAGTAAAAAGAACACACATGCAATGACACTGGTGGATCCATGTGTGGTCTCTGAAGAGAACACACATGCAATGACTCTGGTTGTTGTTAGTAAAAAGAACACACATGCAATGACACTAGTGGATCCATATGTGGTATGTGAAAAGAACACACATTTCAATGACTCTGGTTGTTGTTAGTAAAAAGAACACACATGCAATGACACTAGTGGATCCATAGGTGGATTGTGAAAAGAGGACACATGCAATAACACCGGTGGATCCGTATGTGGTATGTGAAAAGAACAAACATGCAATGACTCCAAATGTTGTTAGTAAAAAGAACACACATGTAATGACACTGGTGGATCCATATGTGGTATATGAAAAGAACACACATGCAATGACACTGGTGGATCAATGTGTGGTCTCTAAAGAGAACACACATTTCAATGACTCTGGTTGTTGTTAGTAAAAAGAACACACATGCAATGACACTGGTGGATCCATGTGTGGTCTCTAAAGAAAACACACATGCAATGACTCTGGTTGTTGTTAGTAAAAAGAACACACATGCAATGACACTGGTGGATCCATATGTGGTATGTGAAAAGAACACAAATTTCAATGACTTTGGTTGTTGTTAGTAAAAAGAACACACATGCAATGACACTGGTGGATCCATAGGTTGATTGTGAAAAGAACACACATGCAATGACACTGGTGGATGCATGTGTGGTCTCTGAAGAGAACACACATGCAATGACTCCGGTTGTTGTTACTAAAAAGAACACGCATGCAATGACACTGGTGGATCCATAGGTGGTATGTGAAAAGAACACACATTTCAATGACTCTGGTTGTTGTTAGTAAAAAGAACACACATGCAATGACACTAGTGGATCCATAGGTGGATTGTGAAAAGAGAACACATGCAATAACACCGGTGGATCCGTATGTGGTATGTGAAAAGAACACATATGCAATGACTCCAAATGTTGTTAGTAAAAAGAACACACATGTAATGACACTGGTGGATCCATATGTGGTATGTGAAAAGAACGCACATGCAATGACACTGGTGGATCCATGTGTGGTCTCTGAAGAGAACACACATTTTAATGACTCTGGTTCTTGTTAGTAAAAAGAACACACATGCAATGACACTGGTGGATGCATGTGTGGTCTCTGAAGAGAACACACATGCAATGACTCCGGTTGTTGTTAGTAAAAAGAACACGCATGCAATGACACTGGTGGATCCATAGGTGGTATGTGAAAAGAACACACATTTCAATGACTCTGGTTGTTGTTAGTAAAAAGAACACACATGCAATGACACTAGTGGATCCATAGGTGGATTGTGAAAAGAGCACACATGCAATAACACCGGTGGATCCGTATGTGGTATGTGAAAAGAACACACATGCAATGACTCCAAATGTTGTTAGTAAAAAGAACACACATGTAATGACACTGGTGGATCCATATGTGGTATGTGAAAAGAACGCACATGCAATGACACTGGTGGATCCCTGTGTGGTCTCTGAAGAGAACACACATTTTAATGACTCTGGTTGTTGTTAGTAAAAAGAACACACATGCAATGACACTGGTGGATCCATGTGTGGTCTCTGAAGAGAACACACATGCAATGATTCTGGTTGTTGTTAGTAAAAAGAACACACATGCAATGACACTTCTGGATCCATATGTGGTATGTGAAAAGAACACACATTTCAATGACTCTGGTTGTTGTTAGTAAAAAGAACACACATGCAATGACACTAATGGATCCATAGGTGGATTGTGAAAAGAGCACACATGCAATAACACCGGTGGATCCGTATGTGGTATGTGAAAAGAACACACATGCAATGACTCCAAATGTTGTTAGTAAAAAGAACACACATGTAATGACACTGGTGGATCCATATGTGGTATGTGAAAAGAACACACATGCAATGACACTGGTGGATCCATGTGTGGTCTCTGAAGAGAACACACATTTCAATGACTCTGGTTGTTGTTAGTAAAAAGAACACACATGCAATGACACTGGTGGATCCATGTGTGGTCTCTAAAGAGAACACACATGCAATGACTCTGGTTGTTGTTAGTAAAAAGAACACACATGCAATGACACTGGTGGATCCATATGTGGTATGTGAAAAGAACACACATTTCAATGACTCTGGTTGTTGTTAGTAAAAAGAACACACATGCAATGACACTGGTGGATCCATAGGTTGATTGTGAAAAGAACACACATGCAATGACACTGGTGGATGCATGTGTGGTCTCTGAAGAGAACACACATGCAATGACTCCGGTTGTTGTTAGTAAAAAGAACACGCATGCAATGACCCTGGTGGATCCATAGGTGGTATGTGAAAAGAACACACATTTCAATGACTCTGGTTGTTGTTAGTAAAAAGAACACACATGCAATGACACTAGTGGATCCATAGGTGGATTGTGAAAAGACCACACATGCAATAACACCGGTGGATCCGTATGTGGTATGTGAAAAGAACACACATGCAATGACTCCAAATGTTGTTAGTAAAAAGAACACACATGTAATGACACTGGTGGATCCATATGTGGTATGTGAAAAGAACGCACATGCAATGACACTGGTGGATCCATGTGTGGTCTCTGAAGAGAACACACATTTTAATGACTCTGGTTGTTGTTAGTAAAAAGAACACACATGCAATGACACTGGTGGATCCATGTGTGGTCTCTGAAGAGAACACACATGCAATGACTCTGGTTGTTGTTAGTAAAAAGAACACACATGCAATGACACTTCTGGATCCATATGTGGTATGTGAAAAGAACACACATTTCAATGACTCTGGTTATTGTTAGTAAAAAGAACACACATGCAATGACACTAATGGATCCATAGGTGGATTGTGAAAAGAGCACGCATGCAATAACACCGGTGGATCCGTATGTGGTATGTGAAAAGAACACACATGCAATGACTCCAAATGTTGTTAGTAAAAAGAACACACATGTAATGACACTGGTGGATCCATATGTGGTATGTGAAAAGAACACACATGCAATGACACTGGTGGATCCATGTGTGGTCTCTGAAGAGAACACACATTTCAATGACTCTGGTTGTTGTTAGTAAAAAGAACACACATGCAATGACACTGGTGGATCCATGTGTGGTCTCTAAAGAGAACACACATGCAATGACTCTGGTTGTTGTTAGTAAAAAGAACACACATGCAATGACACTGGTGGATCCATATGTGGTATGTGAAAAGAACACACATTTCAATGACTCTGGTTGTTGTTAGTAAAAAGAACACACATGCAATGACACTGGTGGATCCATAGGTTGATTGTGAAAAGAACACACATGCAATGACACTGGTGGATCTATGTGTGGTCTCTGAAGATAACACACATGCAATGACTCCGGTTGTTGTTAGTAAAAAGAACACGCATGCAATGACACTAGTGGATCCATAGGTGGTATGTGAAAAGAACACACATTTCAATGACTTTGGTTGTTGTTAGTAAAAAGAACACACATGCAATGACACTAGTGGATCCATAGGTGGATTGTGAAAAGAGCACACATGCAATAACACCGGTGGATCCGTATGTGGTATGTGAAAAGAACACACATGCAATGACTCCAAATGTTGTTAGTAAAAAGAACACACATGTAATGACACTGGTGGATCCATATGTGGTATGTGAAAAGAACACACATGCAATGACACTGGTGGATCCATGTGTGGTCTCTGAAGAGAACACACATTTCAATGACTCTGGTTGTTGTTAGTAAAAAGAACACACATGCAATGACACTAGTGGATCCATGTGTGGTCTCTAAAGATAACACACATGCAATGACTCTAGTTGTTGTTAGTAAAAAGAACACACATGCAATGACACTGGTGGATCCATATGTGTTATGTGCACAGAACACACATTTCAATGACTCTGGTTGTTGTTAGTAAAAAGAACACACATGCAATGACACAGGTGGATCCATAGGTTGATTGTGAAAAGAGCACACATGCAATGACACTGGTGGATCAATATGTGGTATGTGAAAAGAACACACATGCAATGACTCCAGTTGTACCTAGTAACAAGAACACACATGCAATGACACTGGTGGATCCATGTGTGGTCCCTGAAGAGAACACACATTTCAATGACTCTGGTTGTTGTTAGTAAAAAGAACACACATGCAATGACACTGGCGGATCCATGTGTGGTCTCTGAAGAGAACACACATGCAATAACACTGGTGGATCCATATGTGGTATGTGAAATGAACACACATGCAATGACTCTGGTTGTTGTTAGTAACTAGAACACACATGCAATGACACTGGTGGATCCATATGTGGTATGTGAAAAGAACAGTCATGAAATGACTCCAGTTGTTGTTAGTAAAAAGAACACACATGCAAAGACACTGGTGGATCCATAGGTGGATTGTGAAAAGAACACACATGCAATGACACTGGTGGATCCATATGTGGTATGTGAAAAGAACACACATTTTAGTGACTCCGGTTGTTGTTAGTAAAAAGAACACAAATGCAATGACACTGGTGGATCCATGTGTGGTTCTGAAGAGAACACACATTTCAATGACTCTGGTTGTTGTTAGTAAAAAGAGCGCACATGCAATGACACTGGTGGATCCATATGTGGTATGTGAAAAGAACACACATGCCATGACTCTTGTTATTCTTAGTAACAAAAACACACATGCAATGACACTGGTGGATCCATGTGTGGTCTCTGAAGAGAACACACATTTCAATGACACTAGTGGATCCATATGTGGTATGTGAAAAGAATAGTCATGAAATGGCTCCAGTTGTTGTTAGTAAAAAGAACACACATGCAATGACACTAGTGGATCCATAGGTGGATTGTGAAAAGAACACACATGTAATGACACTAGTGGATCCATATGTGGTATGTGAAAAGAACACACATGCAATGCCTCTGGTTGTTGTTAATAACAAGAACACACATGCAATGACACTGGTGGATCCATGTGTGGTCTTTGAAGAGAACATACATTTCAATGACTCTGGTTCTTGTTAGTAAAAGAACACACATGCAATGACACTAGTGGATCCATGTGTGGTCTCTGAAGAGAACACACATGCAATGACTCTGGTTGTTGTTAGTAAAAATAACACACATGCAAGGACACTGGTGGATCCATAGGTGGTATGTGAAAAGAACACACATTTCAATGACTCTGGTTGTTGTTAGAAATAAGAACACACATGCAATGACACTGGTGGATCCATAGGTGGATTGTGAAAAGAGCACACGTGCAATAACACCGTTGGATCCGTATGTGGTATGTGAAAAGAACACACATACAATGACTCCAGTTGTTGTTAGTAAAAAGAATACACATGTAAGGACACTGGTGGATCCATATGTGGTATGTGAAAAGAACACACATGCAATGACACAGGTGGATCCATGTATGGTCTCTGAAGAGAACACCCATTTCAATGACTCTGGTTGTTGTTAGTAAAAAGAGCACACATGCAATGACACTAGTGGATCCATATGTGGTATGCGAAAAGAACACACATGCAATGACTCTGGTTGTCGTTAGTAACAAGAACACACATGCAATGACACTGGTGGATTCATATGTGGTCTGTGAAAAGAACAGTCGTGAAATGACTCCCGTTGTTGTTAGTAAAAAGAACACACATGCAGTGACACTGGTGGATTGTGAAAAGAACACACATGCAATGACACTGTTCTATCCATATGTGGTATGTGAAAAGAACACACATGCAATGACACTAGTTGTTCTTAGTAAAAAGAAGACACATGCAATGCCACTGGTGGAACCATGTGTGGTCTCTGAAGAGAACACACATTTCAATGACTCTAGTTGTTGTTAGTAAAACGAACACACATGTAATGACACTAGTGGATTCATGCGTGGTCTCTGAAGAGAACACACATGCAATGACTCTGGTGGTTGTTAGTGAAAAGAGCACACATGCAATGACACTGGTGGATCCATATGTGGTATGTGAAGAGAACACACATGCAATGACTCCATTTGTTGTTAGTAAAAAGAACACACATGCAATGACACTGGTGGATCCATGTGTGGTCTCTGAAGAGAACACACATTTCAATGACACTGGCGGATCCATATGTGGTATGTGAAAAGAACAGTCATGAAATGACTCCAGTTGTTGTTAGTAAAAAGAACACACATGCAATGACACTGGTGGATCCATAGGTGGATTGTGAAAAGAACACACATGCAATGACACTAGTGGATCCATATGTGGTATGTGAAAAGAACACACATGCAATGCCTCTGGTTGTTGTTAATAACAAGAACACACATGGAATGACACTGGTGGATCCATGTGAGGTCTTTGAAGAGAACATACATTTCAATGACTCTGGTGGATCGATATGTGGTATGTGAAAAGAACACACATGAAATGACTCTGGTTGTTGTTAGTAAAAAAGCACACATGCAATGACACTGGTGGAGCCATATGTGGTTTGTGAAAAGAACACACATGCAATGACACTGGTAGTTGTTAGTAAAAAGAACACACATGCAATAACACTGGTGCATCCACGTGAGGTCTCTGAAGAGAACACACATTTCAATGACTCTGGTTCTTGTTAGTAAAAAGAACACACATGCAATGACACTGGTGGATCCATGTGTGGTCTCTGAAGAGAACACACATGCAATGACTCCGGTTGTTGTTAGTAAAAATAACACACATGCAATGACACTAGTGGATCCATAGGTGGTATGTGAAAAGAACACACATTTCAATGACTCTGGTTGTTGTTAGTAGAAAGAACACACATGAAATGACACTACTGCATCCATAGGTGGATTGTGAAAAGGGAACACATGCAATCACACCGGTGGATCCGTATGTGGTATGTGAAAAGAACACACATGCAATGACTCCAAATGTTGTTAGTAAAAAGAACACACATGTAATGACACTGGTGGATCCATATGTGGTATGTGAAAAGAACACAAATGCAATGACAGTGGTGGATCCATGTGTTGTCTCTGAAGAGAGCACATTTCAATGACTCTGGTTGTTGTTAGTAAAAAGAACACACATGTAATGACACTGGTGGATCCATGTGTGGTCTCTGAAGAGAACACACATGCAATGACTTTGGTTGTTGTTAGTAAAAAGAACACACATGCAATGACACTGGTGGATCCATATGTGGTATGTGAAAAGAACACACATTTCAATGACTCTGGTTGTTGTTAGTAAAAAGAACACACATGCAATGACACTAGTGGATCCATAGGTGGATTGTGAAAAGAGCACACATGCAATAACACCGGTGGATCCGTATGTGGTATGTGAAAAGAACACACATGCAATGACTCCAAATGTTGTTAGTAAAAAGAACACACATGTAATGACACAGGTGGATCCATATGAGGTATGTGAAAAGAACACACATGCAATGACACTGGTGGATCCATGTGTGGTCTCGGAAGAGAACACACATTTCAATGACTCTGGTTGTTGTTAGTAAAAAGAACACACATGCAATGACACTGGTGGATCCATGTGTGGTCTCTGAAGAGAACACACATGCAATGACTCCGGTTGTTGTTAGTAAAAAGAACACACATGCAATGACACTGGTGGATCCATAGGTGGTATGTGAAAAGAACACACATTTCAATGACTCTGGTTGTTGTTAGTAAAAAGAACACACATGCAATGACACTAGTGGATCCATAGGTGGATTGTGAAAAGAGCACACACAATAACACCGGTGGATCCGTATGTGGTATGTGAAAAGAACACACATGCAATGACTCCAAATGTTGTTAGTAAAAAGAACACACATGTAATGACACTGGTGGATCCATATGTGGTATGTGAAAAGAACACACATGCAATGACACTGGTGGATTCATATGTGGTATGTGAAAAGAACAGTCGTGAAATGACTCCAGTTGTTGTTAGTAAAAAGAACACACATGCAGTGACACTGGTGGATTGTGAAAAGAACACACATGCAATGACACAGGTTGTTCTTAGTAAAAAGAACACACATGCAATGCCACTAGTGGAACCATGTGTGGTCTCCGAAGAGAACACACATTTCAATGACTCTAGTTGTTGTTAGTAAAACGAACACACATGTAATGACACTAGTGGATTAATGCGTGGTCTCTGAAGAGAACACACATGCAATGACTCTGGTGGTTGTTAGTGAAAAGAGCACACATGCAATGACACTGGTGGATCCATATGTGGTATGTGAAGAGAACACACATGCGATGACTCCATTTGTTGTTAGTAAAAAGAACACACATGCAATGACACTGGTGGGTCCATGTGTGCTCTCTAAAGAGAACACACATTTCAATGACACTGGCGGATCCATATGTGGTATGTGAAAAGAACAGTCATGAAATGACTCCAGTTGTTGTTAGTAAAAAGAACACACATGCAATGACACTGGTGGATCCATAGGTGGATTGTGAAAAGAACACACATGCAATGACACTAGTGGATCCATATGTGGTATGTGAAAAGAACACACATACAATGACTCCAGTTGTTGTTTGTAAAAAGAATACACATGTAAGGACACTGGTGGATCCATATGTGGTATGTGAAAAGAACACACATGAAATGACACAAGTGGACCCATGTCTGGTCTCTGAAGAGAAAACCCATTTCAATGACTCTGGTTGTTGTTAGTAAAAAGAGCACACATGCAATGACACTGGTGGATCCATATGTGGTATGTGAAAATAACACACATGCAATGACTCTGGTTGTTGTTAGTAACAAGAACACACATGCAATGACACTGGTGGATTCATATGTTGTATGTGAAAAGAACAGTCGTGAAATGACTCCAGTTGTTGTTAGTAAAAAGAACACACATGCAGTGACACTGGTGGATTGTGAAAAGAACACACATGCAATGACACTGGTCTATCCATATGTGGTATGTGAAAAGAACACACATGCAATGACACTAGTTGTTCTTAGTAAAAAGAAGACACATGCAATGCCACTGGTGGAATCATGTGTGGTCTCTGAAGAGAACACACATTTCAATGACTCTAGTTGTTGTTAGTAAAACGAACACACATGTAATGACACTAGTGGATTCATGCGTGGTCTCTGAAGAGAACACACATGCAATGACTCTGGTGGTTGTTAGTGAAAAGAGCACACATGCAATGACACTGGTGGATCCATATGTGGTATGTGAAGAGAACACACATGCAATGACTCCATTTGTTGTTAGTAAAAAGAACACACATGCAATGACACTGGTGGATCCATGTGTGGTCTCTGAAGAGAACACACTTTTCAATGACACTGGCGGATCCATATGTGGTATGTGAAAAGAACAGTCATGAAATGACTCCAGTTGTTGTTGGTAAAAAGAACACACATGCAATGACACTGGTGGATCCATAGGTGGATTGTGAAAAGAACACACATGCAATGACACTAGTGGATCCATATGTGGTATGTGAAAAGAGCACACATGCAATGACACTGGTGGATCCATGTGTGGTCTCTGAAGAGAACACACATGCAATGACTCCGGTTGTTGTTAGTAAAAAGAACACACATGCAATGATAGTGGTGGATCCATAGGTGGTATGTGAAAAGAACACACATTTCAATGACTCTGGTTGTTGTTAGTAAAAATAACACACATGCAATGATACTAGTGCATCCATAGGTGGATTGTGAAAAGAGCACACATGCAATAACACCGGTGGATCCGTATGTGGTATGTGAAAAGAACACACATGCAATGACTCCAAATGTTGTTAGTAAAAAGAACACACATGTAATGACACTGGTGGATCCATATGTGGTTTGTGAAAAGAACACAAATGCAATGACACTGGTGGATCCATGTGTTGTCTCTGAAGAGAACACATTTCAATGACTCTGGTTGTTGTTAGTAAAAAGAACACACATGCAATGACACTAGTGGATCCATGTGTGGTCTCTGAAGAGAACACACATGCAATGACTTTTGTTGTTGTTAGTAAAAAGAACACACATGCAATGACACTGGTGGATCCATATGTGGTATGTGAAAAGAACACACATTTCAATGACTCCGGTTGTTGTTAGTAAAAAGAACACACATGCAATGACACTAGTGGATCCATAGGTGGATTGTGAAAAGAGCACACATGCAATAACACCGGTGGATCCGTATGTGGTATGTGAAAAGAACACACATGCAATGACTCCAAATGTTGTTAGTAAAAAGAACACACATGTAATGACACTGGTGGATCCATATGAGGTATGTGAAAAGAACACACATGCAATGACACTGGTGGATCCATGTGTGGTCTCTGAAGAGAACACACATTTCAATGACTCTGGTTGTTGTTAGTAAAAAGAACACACATGCAATGACACTGGTGGATCCATGTGTGGTCTCTGAAGAGAACACACATGCAATGACTCCGGTTGTTGTTAGTAAAAAGAACACACATGCAATGACACTGGTGGATCCATAGGTGGTATGTGAAAAGAACACACATTTCAATGACTCTGGTTGTTGTTAGTAAAAAGAACACACATGCAATGACACTAGTGGATCCATAGGTGGATTGTAAAAAGAGCACACATGCAATAACACTGGTGGATCCGTATGTGGTATGTGAAAAGAACACACATGCAATGACTCCAAATGTTGTTAGTAAAAAGAACACACATGTAATGACACTGGTGGATCCATATGTGGTATGTGAAAAGAACACACATGCAATGACACAGGTGGATCCATGTGTGGTCTCTGAAGAGAACACACATTTCAATGACTCTGGTTGTTGTTAGTAAAAAGAACACACATGCAATGACACTGGTGGATCCATGTGTGGTCTCTGAAGAGAACACACATGCAATGACTCTGGTTGTTGTTAGTAAAAATAACACACATGCAATGATACTGGTGGATCCATATGTGTTATGTGGAAAGAACACACATTTCAATGACTCTGGTTGTTGTTAGTAAAAAGAAAACACATGCAATGACACTGGTGGATCCATAGGTTGATTGTGAAAAGAGCACACATACAATGACACTGGTGGATCAATATGTGGTATGTGAAAAGAACACACATGCAATGACTCCAGTTGTACCTAGTAACAAGAACACACATGCAATGACACTGGTGGATCCATGTGTGGTATCTGAAGAGAACACACATTTCAATGACTCTGGTTGTTGTTAGTAAAAAGAACACACATGCAATGACACTGGTGGATCCATGTGTGGTCTCTGAAGAGAACACACGTGCAATAACACTGGTGGATCCATATGTGGTATGTGAAATGAACACACATGCAATGACTCTGGTTGTTGTTAGTAACAAGAACACACATGCAATGACACTGGTGGATCCATATGTGGTATGTGAAAAGAACAGTCATGAAATGACTCCAGTTGTTGTTAGTAAAAAGAACACACATGCAAAGACACTTGTGGATCCATAGGTGGATTGTGAAAAGAACACACCTGCAATTACACTAGTGGATCCATATGTGGTATGTGAAAAGAACACACATTTTAGTGACTCCGGTTGTTGTTAGTAAAAAGAACACAAATGCAATGACACTGGTGGATCCATGTGTGGTTCTGAAGAGAACACACATTTCAATGACTCTGGTTGTTGTTAGTAAAAAGAGCACACATGCAATGACCATGGTGGATCCATATGTGGTATTTGAAAAGAACACACATGCAATGACTCTGGTTATTCTTAGTAACAAAAACACACATGCAATGACACTGGTGGATCCATGTGTGGTCTCTGAAGAGAACACACATTTCAACGTCACTGGTGGATCCATATGTGGTATGTGAAAAGAACAGTCATGAAATGACTCCAGTTGTTGTTAGTAAAAAGAACACACATGTAAGGACACTGGTGGATCCATATGTGGTATGTGAAAAGAACACACATGGAATGACACAGGTGGATCCATAGGTGGTATGTGAAAAGAACACACATTTCAATGACTCTGGTTGTTGTTAGTAAAAAGAACACACATGCAATGACACTAGTGGATTCGTAGGTGGATTGTGAAAAGAGCACACATGCAATAACACCGGTGGATCCGTATGTGATATGTGAAAAGAACACACATGCAATGACTCCAAATGTTGTTAGTAAAAAGAACACACATGTAATGACACTGGTGGATCCATATGTGGTATGTGAAAAGAACACACATGCAATGACACTGGTGGATCCATGTGTGGTCTCTGAAGAGAACACACATTTCAATGACTCTGGTTGTTGTTAGTAAAAAGAACACACATGCAATGACACTGGTGGATCCATGTGTGGTCTCTGAAGAGAACACACATGCAATGACTCTGGTTGTTGTTAGTAAAAAGAACACACATGCAATGACACTGGTGGATCCATATGTGTTATGTGCAAAGATCACACATTTCAATGACTCTGGTTGTTGTTAGTAAAAAGAACACACATGCAATGACACTGGGGGATCCATAGGTTGATTGTGAAAAGAGCACACATGCAATGACACTGGTGGATCAATATGTGGTATCTGAAAAGAACACACATGCAATGACTCCAGTTGTACTTAGTAACAAGAACACACATGCAATGACACTGGTGGATCCATGTGTGGTCTCTGAAGAGAACACACATTTCAATGACCATTTCGATGACTCTGGTTGTTGTTAGTAAAAAGAACACACATGCAATGACACTGGTGGATCCATGTGTGTTCTCTGAAGAGAACACACATGCAATAACACTGGTGGATCCATATGTGGTATGTGATATGAACACACATGCAATGACTCTGGTTGTTGTTAGTAACAAGAACACGCATGCAATGACACTGGTGGATCCATATGTGGTATGTGCAAAGAACATTCATGAAATGACTCCAGTTGTTGTTAGTAAAAAGAACACACATGCAAAGACACTAGTGGATCCTTAGGTGGATTGTGAAAAGAACACACATGCAATGACACTGGTGGATCCATATGTGGTATGTGAAAAGAACACACATTTTAGTGACTCTGGTTGTTGTTAGTAAAAAGAACACAAATGCAATGACACTGGTGGATCCATGTGTGGTTCTGAAGAGAACACACATTTCAATGACTCTGGTTGTTGTTAGTAAAAAGAGCACACATGCAATGACACTAGTGGATCCATATGTGGTATGTGAAAAGAACACACATGCAATGACTCTGGTTATTCTTAGTAACAAAAACACACATGAAATGACACTGGTGGATCCATGTGTGGTCTCTAAAGAGAACACACATTTCAATGACACTGGTGGATCCATATGTGGTATGTGAAAAGAATAGTCATGAAATGACTCTAGTTGTTGTTAGTAAAAAGAACACACATGCAATGACACTAGTGGATCCATAGGTGGATTGTGAAAAGAACACACATGCAATGACACTAGTGGATCCATATGTGGTATGTAAAAAGAACACACATGCAATGCCTCTGGTTGTTGTTAATACCAAGAACACACATGCAATGACACTGGTGGATCCATGTGTGGTCTTTGAAGAGAACATACATTTCAATGACTCTGGTGGATCCATATGTGGTATATGAAAAGAACACACATGAAATGACTCTGATTGTTGTTAGTAAAAAAGCACACATGCAATGACACTGGTGGAGCCATATGTGGTATGTGAAAAGAACACACATGCAATGACATTGGTTGTTGTTAGTAAAAAGAACACACATGCAATAACACTGGTGGATCCATGTGTGGTCTCTGAAGAGAACACACATTCCAATGACTCTGGTTCTTGTTAGTAAAAAGAACACACATGCAATAACACTGGTGGATCCATGTGTGGTCTCTGAAGAGAACACACATGCAATGACTCTGGTTGTTGTTAGTAAAAAGAACACACATGCAAGGACACTGGTGGATCCATAGGTGGTATGTGAAAAGAACACACATTTCAATGACTCTGGTTGTTGTTAGAAATAAGAACACACATGCAATGACACTGGTGGATCGATAGGTGGATTGTGAAAAGAGCACACGTGCAATAACACCGGTGGATCCGTATGTGGTATGTGAAAAGAACACACATGCAATGACTCCAGTTGTTGTTAGTAAAAAGAACATACATGCAATGACACTGGTGGATCCATGTGTTGTCTCTGAAGAGAACACACATTTCAATGACTCTGGTGGATACATATGTGGTATGTGAAAAGAACACACATGAAATGACTCTGGTTGTTGTTAGTAAAAAGAACACACATGCAATGACACTGGTGGATCCATGTGTGGTCTCTGAAGAGAACACACATGCAATGACTCTGGTTTTTTTTTTAAAAATGAACACACATGCAATGACACTAGTGGATCCATATGTGGTATGTGAAAAGAACACACATTTCAATGACTCTGGTTGTTGTTAGTAAAAAGAGCAGACATGCAATGACACTGGTGGATCCATAGGTGGATTGTGAAAAGAGCACACATGCAATGACACTGGTGGATCAATATGTGGTATTTGAAAAGAACACACATGCAATGACTCCAGTTCTACTTAGTAACAAGAACACACATGCAATGACACTGGTGGATCGATGTGTGGTCTCTAAAGAGAACACACATTTCAATCACTCTGGTTGTTGTTAGTAAAAAGAACACACAGGCAATGACCCTGGTGGATCCATGTGTGGTCTCTGAAGAGAACACACATGCAATGACACTGGTGGATCCATATGTGGTATGTGAAAAGAACACACATGCAATGACTCTGGTTGTTGTTAGTAACAAGAACACACATGCAATGACACTGGTGGATGCATATGTGGTATGTGAAAAGAACAGTCATGAAATGACTCCAGTTGTTGTTAGTAAAAAGAACACACATGCAATGTCGATGGTGGATCCATAGGTGGATTGTGAAAAGAACACACATGCAATGACACTGGTGGATCCATATGTGGTATGTGAAAAGAACACAAATTTCAGTGACTCCGGTTGTGGTTAGTTAAAAGAACACAAATGCAATGACACTGGTGGATCCATGTGTGGTTCTGAAGAGAACACACATTTCAATGACTCTGGTTGTTGTTAGTAAAAAGAGCACACATGCAATGACACTGGTGGATCCATACGTGGTATGTGAAAAGAACACACATGCAATAACTCTGGTTATTATTAGTAAGAAAACAACACATGCAATGACACTGGTGGATCCATATGTGGTATGTAAAAAGAACAGTCATGAAATGACTCCAGTTGTTGTTAGTAAAAACAACACACATGCAATGACACTAGTGGATCCATAGGTGGATTGTGAAAAGAACACACATGCAATGACACTAGTGGATCCATATGTGGTATGTGAAAAGAACACACATGGAATGCCTCTGGTTGTTGTTAATAACATGAACACACATGCAATGACACTGGTGGATCCATGTGTGGTCTTTGAAGAGAACATACATTTCAATGACTCTGGTGGATCCATATGTGGTATATGAAAAGAACACACATGAAATAACTCTGGTTGTTGTTAGTAAAAAAGCACACATGCAATGACACTGGTGGAGCCATATGTGGTATGTGAAAAGAACACACATGCAATGACACTGGTTGTTGTTAGTAAAAAGAACACACATGCAATAACACTGGTGGATCTATGTGTGGTCTCTGAAGAGAACACACATTCCAATGACTCTGGTTCTTGTTAGTAAGAAGAACACACATGCAATGACACTGGTGGATCCATGTGTGGTCTCTGAAGAGAACACACATGCAATGACTCCGGTTGTTGTTAGTAAAAAGAACACACATGCAAGGACACTGGTGGATCCATAGGTGGTATGTGAAAAGAACACACATTTCAATGACTCTGGTTGTTGGTAGAAATAAGAACACACATGCAATGACACTGGTGGATCCATAGGTGGATTGTGAAAAGAGCACACATGCAATAACACTGGTGGATCCGTATGTGGTATGTGAAAAGAACACAGATGCAATGACTCTAGTTGTTGTTAGTAAAAAGAACACACATGTAATGACACTGGTGGATCCATATGTGGTATGTGAAAAGAACACACATGCAATGACACTGGTGGATCCATGTGTGGTCTCTGAAGAGAACACACATTTCAATGACTTTGGTTGTTGTTAGTAAAAAGAACACACATGCAATGACACTGGTGGATCCATGTGTGGTCTATGAAAAGAACACACATGCAATGAGTCTGGTTGTCGTTAGTAAAAAGAACACACATGCAATGACACTGGTGGATCCATATGTGGTATGTGAAAAGAACACGCATTTCAATGACTCTGGTTGTTGTTAGTATAAAGAACACACATGCAATGACACTGGTGGATCCATAGGTGGATTGTGAAAAGAGCACACATGCAATGATACTGGTGGATCAATATGTGGTATGTGAAAAGAACACACATGCAATGCGTCCAGTTGTACTTAGTAACAAGAACACACATGCAATGACACTGGTGGATCCATGTGTGGTCTCTAAAGAGAACACACATTTCAATCACTCTAGTTGCTGTTAGTAAAAAGAACACACATGCAATGACAATGGTGGATCCATATGTGGTATGTGAAAAGAACACACATGCAATGACTCCGGTTGTTGTTAGTAAAAAGAACACACATGCAATGACACTGGTGGATCCATATGTGGTATGTTAAAAGAACAGTCATGAAATGACTCCAGTTGTTGTTAGTAAAAAGAACACACATGCAATGTCACTGGTGGATCCATAGGTGGATTGTGAAAAGAACACACATGCAATGACACTGGTGGATCCATATGTGGTATGTGAAAAGAACGCACATTTCAGTGACTCCGGTGGTTGTTAGTAAAAAGAACACAAATGCAATGACACTGGTGGATCCATGTGTGGTTCTTAAGAGATACCACATTTCAATGACTCTGGTTGTTGTTAGTAAAAAGAGCACACATGCAATGACACTGGTGGATCCATACGTGGTATGTGAAAAGAACACACATGCAATAACTCTGGTTATTGTTAGTAACAAAACAACACATGCAATGACACTGGTGGATGCATATGTGGTATGTAAAAAGAACAGTCATGAAATGACTCCAGTTGTTGTTAGTAAAAAGAACACACATGCAATGACACAGGTGGATCCATAGGTGGATTGTGAAAAGAACACACATGCAATGACACTGGTGGATCCATATGTGGTATGTGAAAAGAACACACATTTCAATGGCTCTGGTTGTTGTTAGTAAAAAGAACACACGTGCAATGACACTGGTGGATCCATGTGTGGTCTCTGAAGAGAACACACATTTCAATGACTCTGGTTGTTGTTAGTAAAAAGAACACACATGCAATGACACTAGTGGATCCATGTGTGGTCTCTAAAGAGAACACACATGCAATGACTCTGGTTGTTGTTAGTAAAAAGAGCACACATGCAATTACACTGGTGGATCCATATGTGGTATGTTAAAAGAACACACATCCAATGAATCCAGTTGTTGTTAGAAAAAAGAACATACATGCAATGACACTGGTGGATCCATTTGTGGTCTCTGAAGAGAACACACATTTCAATGGCACTGGTGGATCCATATGTGGTATGTGAAAAGAACACACATGAAATGACTCCAGTTGTTGTTAGTAAAAAAAGCACACATGCAATGACACTAGTGGATCCATATTTGGTATGTGAAAAGAACACACATGCAATGGCACTGGTTGTTGTTAGTAAAAAGAACACACATGCAATGACACTGGTCGATCCATGTGTGGTCTCTAAAGACAACACACATTTCAATGACTCTGGTTGTTGTTAATAAAAAGCACACACATGCAATGACACTAGTGGTCCATGTGTGGTCTCTGAAGAGAACACACATGCAATGACTCTGGTTGTTGTTAGTAAAAAGAGCACATATGCAATGACACCGGTGGATCCATATGTGGTATGTGAAAAGAAAACACATGCAATGACTCTGGTTGTTGTTAGTAAAAAGAACACACATGTAATGACACTAGTGGATCAATATGTGGTATGTGAAAAGAACACACATTTCAATGACATTGGTGGATCCATATGTGGTATGTGAAAAGAAAAGTCATGAAATGACTCTAGTTGTTGTTAGTGTAAAGAACACACATGCAATGAGACTGGTGGATCCATAGGTGGATTGTGAAAAGAACGCACATGCAAGGACACTGGTGGATCCATATGTGGCATGTGAAAAGAACACACATGCAATGACTCAGGTTGTTGTTAGTAACAAGAACACACATGCAATAACACTGGTGGATCCATGTGTGGTCTCTGAAGAGAACATACATTTCAATGACTATGGTGGATCCATATTGGTATGTGAAAAGAACACACATGAAATGACTCTGGTTGTTGTTAGTAAAAAAAGCACACATGCAATGTCACTGGTGGATCCATAGGTGGATTGTGAAAAGAACACACATGCAATGACACTAGTTGTTGTTAGTAAAAAGAACACACATGGAATGACACTGGTGGATCCATGTGTGGTCTTTGAAGAGAACACACATTTCAATGACGCTTGTTGTTGTTAGTAAAAAGAACACACATGCAATGACACTGGTGGATCCATGTGTGGTCTCTGAAGAGAACACACATTTCAATGACTCTGGTTGTTGTTAGTAAAAAGAACACACATGCAATGACACTGGTGGATCCATGTGTGGTCTCTGAAGAGAACACATATCCAATGACTCTGGTTGTTGTTAGTAAAAAAGAACACACATGCAATGACACTAGTGGATCCATATGTGGTAAGTGAATAGAACACACATTTCAATGACTCTGGTTATTGTTAGTAAAAAGAGCACACATGCAATGACACTAGTGGATCCATGTGTGGTCTCTGAAGAGAACACACATTTCAATGACTCTGGTTGTTGTTAGTAAAAAGAACACACATGCAATGACATTGGTGGATCCATGTGCGGTCTCTGAAGAGAACACACATGCAATGACTCTGGTTGTTGTTAGTAAAAAGAACACACATGCAATGACACTGGTGGATCCATATGTGGTATGTGAAAACAACACACATTTCAATGACTCTGGTTATTGTTACTAAAAAGAACACACATGCAATGACACTGGTGGATCCATGTGTGGTCTCTGAAGAGAACACACATTTCAATGACTCTGGTTGTTGTTAGTAAAAAGAACACACATGCAATGACATTGGGGGATCCATGTGTGGTCTCTGAAGAGAACACACATGCAATGACTCTGGTTGTTGTTAGTAAAAAGAACGCACATGCAATGACACTAGTGGATCCATAGGTTGATTGTGAAAAGAGCACACATGCAATGACACTGGTGGATCCATATGTGGTATGTGAAAAGAACACACATGCAATGACTCCAGTTGTTGTTAGTAAAAAGAACACACATGCAATGACACTGGTGGATCCATGTGTGGTCTCTAAAGAGAACACACATTTCAATGACACTAGTGGATCCATATGTGGTATGTGAAAAGAATAGTCATGAAATGACTCTAGTTGTTGTTAGTAAAAAGAACACACATGCAATGACACTGGTGGATCCGTAGGTGGATTGTGAAAAGAACACACATACAATGACACTGGTGGATCCATATGTGGTATGTGAAAAGAACACACATGCAATGACTCTGGTTGTACTTAGTAATAAGAACACACATGCAATGACACTGGTGGATCCATGTGTGGTCTCTGAAGAGAACACACATTTCAAAGACTCTGGTTGTTGTTAGTAAAAAGAACACACATGCAATGACACTGGTGGATCCATGTGTGGTCTCTGAAGAGAACACACATGCAATGACTCTGGTTGTTGTTAGTAAAAAGAACACACATAAAATGGCACTGTGGATCCAGATGTGGTATGTGAAAAGAACACACATTTCAATGACTCTGGTTGTTGTTAGTTAAAATAACACACATGCAATGAAACTAGTGGATCCATAGGTGGATTGTGAAAAGAGCACACATGCAATGACACTGGTGGATCCATATGTGGTATGTGAAAAGAACACACATGCAATGACTCCAGTTGTTGTTAGTAAAAAGAACACACATGCAATGACACTGGTGGATCCATTTGTGGTCTCTGAAGAGAACACACATTTCAATGACTCTGGTTGTTGTTAGTAAAAAGAACACACATGCAATGACACTGGTGGATCCATATGTGGTAGGTGAAAAGAACACACATTTCAATGACTCTGGTTGTTGTTAGTAAAAAGAACACACATGCAATGACACTGGTGGATCCATATGTGGCATGTGAAAAGAACACACATGCAATGACTCTGGTTGTTGTTAGTAACAAGAACACACATGCAATAACACTGGTGGATCCATGTGTGGTCTCTGAAGAGAACATACATTTCAATGACTATGGTGGATCCATATGTGGTATGTGAAAAGAACACACATGAAATGACTCTAGTTGTTGTTAGTAAAAAAAGCACACATGCAATGTCACTGGTGGATCCATAGGTGGATTGTGAAAAGAACACACATGCAATGACACTAGTTGTTGTTAGTAAAAAGAACACACATGGAATGACACTGGTGGATCCATGTGTGGTCTTTGAAGAGAACGCACATTTCAATGACACTGGTTGTACTTAGTAACAAGAACACACATGCAATGACACTGGTGGATCCATGTGTGGTCTCTGAAGAGAACACACATTTCAATCACTCTGGTTGTTGTTAGTAAAAAGAACACACAGGCGATGACCCTGGTGGATCCATGTGTGGTCTCTGAAGAGAACACACATGCAATGACACTGGTGGATCCATATGTGGTATGTGAAAAGAACACACATGCAATGACTCTGGTTGTTGTTAGTAACAAGAACACACATGCAATGACACTGGTGGATCCATATGTGGTATGTGAAAAGAACACACATTTCAATGACTCTGGTTATTGTTACTAAAAAGAACACACATGCAATGACACTGGTGGATCCATGTGTGGTCTCTGAAGAGAACACACATTTCAATGACTCTGGTTGTTGTTAGTAAAAAGAACACACATGCAATGACATTGGTGGATCCATGTGTGGTCTCTGAAGAGAACACACATGCAATGACTCTGGTTGTTGTTAGTAAAAAGAACACACATGCAATGACACTGGTGGATCCATATGTGGTATGTGAAAAGAACACACATTTCAATGACTCTGGTTATTGTTACTAAAAAGAACACACATGCAATGACACTGGTGGATCCATGTGTGGTCTCTGAAGAGAACACACATTTCAATGACTCTGGTTGTTGTTAGTAAAAAGAACACACATGCAATGACATTGGTGGATCCATGTGTGGTCTATGAAGAGAACACACATGCAATGACTCTGGTTGTTGTTAGTAAAAAGAACACACATGCAATGACACTAGTGGATCCATAGGTCGATTGTGAAAAGAGCACACATGCAATGACACTGGTGGATCCATATGTGGTATGTGAAAAGAACACACATGCAATGACTCCAATTGTTGTTAGTAAAAAGAACACACATGCAATGACACTGGTGGATCCATGTGTGGTCTCTAAAGAGAACACACATTCCAATGACACTAGTGGATCCATATGTGGTATGTGAAAAGAATAGTCATGAAATGACTCTAGTTGTTGTTAGTAAAAAGAACACACATGCAATGACACTGGTGGATCCATAGGTGGATTGTGAAAAGAACACACATACAATGACACTGGTGGATCCATATGTGGTATGTGAAAAGAACACACATGCAATGACTCTGGTTGTACTTAGTAATAAGAACACACATGCAATGACACTGGTGGATCCATGTGTGGTCTCTGAAGAGAACACACATTTCAAAGACTCTGGTTGTTGTTAGTAAAAAGAACACACATGCAATGACACTGGTGGATCCATGTGTGGTCTCTGAAGAGAACACACATGCAATGACTCTGGTTGTTGTTAGTAAAAAGAACACACATAAAATGGCACTGGTGGATCCAGATGTGGTATGTGAAAAGAACACACATTTCAATGACTCTGGTTGTTGTTAGTTAAAATAACACACATGCAATGAAACTAGTGGATCCATAGGTGGATTGTGAAAAGAGCACACATGCAATGACACTGGTGGATCCATATGTGGTATGTGAAAAGAACACACAGGCAATGACTCCAGTTGTTGTTAGTAAAAAGAACACACATGCAATGACACTGGTGGATCCATTTGTGGTCTCTGAAGAGAACACACATTTCAATGACACTGGTGGATCCATATGTGGTAAGTGAAAAGAATAGTCATGAAATTACTCCAGTTTTTGTTAGTAAAAAGAACACGCATGCAATGACACTAGTGGATCCATACGTGGATTGTGAAAAGAACACACATGCAATGACACTGGTGGATCCATATGTGGCATGTGAAAAGAACACACATGCAATGACTCTGGTTGTATTTAGTAACAAGAACACACATGCAATAACACTGGTGGATCCATGTGTGGTCTCTGAAGAGAACATACATTTCAATGACTATGCTGGAGCCATATGTGGTATGTGAAAAGAACACACATGAAATGACTCTGGTTGTTGTTAGTAAAAAAAGCACACATGCAATGTCACTGGTGGATCCATAGGTGGATTGTGAAAAGAACACACATGCAATTACACTAGTTGTTGTTAGTAAAAAGAACAGACATGGAATGACACTGGTGGATCCATGTGTGGTCTCTGAAGAGAACACACATTTCAATGACTCTGGTTGTTGTTAGTAAAAAGAACACACATGCAATGACACTGGTGGATCCATGTGTGGTCTCTGAAGAGAACACACATTTCAATGACTATGGTTGTTGTTAGTAAAAAGAACACACATGCAATGACACTGGTGGATCCATGTGTGGTCTCTGAAGAGAACACACATGCAATGACTCTGGTTGTTGTTAGTAAAAAGAACACACATGCAATGACACTAGTGGATCCATATGTGGTATGTGAAAAGAACACACATTTCAATGACTCTGGTTATCGTTAGTAAAAAGAACACACATGCAATGACAATGGTGGATCCATATGTGGTATGTGAAAAGAACACACATTTCAATAACTCTGGTTGTTGTTAGTAAAAAGAACACACATGCAATGACATTGGTGGATCCATGTGTGGTCTCTGAAGAGAACACACATGCAATGACTCTGGTTGTTGTTAGTAAAAAGAACACACATGCAATGACACTGGTTTATCCATATGTGGTATGTGAAAAGAACGCACATTTCAATGACTCTAGTTGTTGTTAGTAAAAACAACACACATGCAATGACACTAGTGGATCCATAGGTGGATTGTGAAAAGAGCACACATGCAATGACACTGGTGGATCCATATGTGGTATGTGAAAAGAACACACATGCAATGACTCTGGTTGTACTTAGTAAAAAGAACACACGTGCAATGACACTGATGGATCCATGTGTGGTATCTAAAGAGAACACACATTTCATTGACACTGGTGGATCCATATGTGGTATGTGAAAAGAATAGTCATGAAATGACTCTAGTTGTTGTTAGTAAAAAGAACACACGTGCAATGACACTGGTGGATCCATAGGTGGATTGTGAAAAGAACACACATACAATGACACTGGTGCATCCATATGTGGTATGTGAAAAGAACACACATGCAATGACTCTGGTTGTACTTAGTAACAAGAACACACGTGCAATGACACTGATGGATCCATGTCTGGTCTCTGAAGAGAACACACATGCAATGACTCTGGTTCTTGTTAGTGAAAAGAGCACACATGCAATGACACTGGTGGATCCATTTGTGGTATGTGAAAAGAACACACATGCAATGACTCCAGCTGTTGTTAGTAAAAAGAACACACATGCAATGACACTGGTGGATCCATGTGTGGTCTTTGAAGAGAACACACATTTCAATGACACTCGTGGATCCATATGTGGAATGTGAAAACAACAGTCATGAAATGACTCCGTTTGTTGTTAGTAAAAAGAACACACATGCAATGACACTGGTGGATCCAAAGGTGGATTGTGAAAAGAACACACATGAAATGACACTGGTGTGTCCATGTGTGGTCTCCGAAGAGAACACACATTTCAAAGACTCTGGTTGTTGTTAGTAAAAAGAACACGCATGCAATGACACATGTGGATCCATGTGTGGTCTCTGAAGAGAACACACATGCAATGAGTCTAGTTGTTGTTAGTAAAAAGAACACACATACAATGACACTGGTGGATCCATATGTGGTATGTGAAAAGAACACACATTTCAATGACTTTGGTTGTTGTTAGTAAAAAGAACACACATGCAATGAAACTAGTGGATCCGTAGGTGGATTGTGAAAAGAGCACACATGCAATGACAGTGGTGGATCCATATGTGGTATGTGAAAAGAAGACACATGCAATGACTCCAGTTGTTGTTAGTAAAAAGAACACACATGCAATGACACTGGTGGATCCATGTGTGGTCTCTACAGAGAACACACATTTCAATGACACTGGTGGATCCATATTTGGTATGTGAAAAGAATAGTCATGAAATGACTCTAGTTGTTGTTAGTAAAAAGAACACACATGCAATGACACTGGTGGATCCATTGGTGGATTGTGAAAAGAACACACATACAATGACACTGGTGGATCCATATGTGGTATGTGAAAAGAAAACACATGCAATGACTCTGGTTGTACTTAGTAACAAGAACACACATGCAATGACACTGGTGGATCCCTGTGTGGTCTCTGAAGAGAACACACATTTCAATGACTCTGGATGTTGGTAGTAAAAAGAACACACATGCAATGACACTGGTGGATCCATGTGACTCTGGTTGTTGTTAGTGAAATGAGCACACATGCAATGACACTGGTGGATCCATATGTGGTATGTGAAAAGAACACACATGCAATGACTCCAGTTGTTGTTAGTAAAAAGAACACACATGCAATGACAGTGGTGGATCCATGTGTGGTGTCTGAAGAGAACACACATTTCAATGACACTGGTGGATCCATATGTGGAATGTGAAAAGAACAGTCATAAAATGACTCCATTTGTTGTTAGTAAAAAGAACACACATGCAATGACACTGGTGGATCCATAGGTGGATTGAGAAAAGAACACACATGCAATGACACTACTGGATCCATGTGTGGTCTCTGAAGAGAACACACATTTCAAAGACTCTGGTCGTTGTTAGTAAAAAGAACACACATGCAATGACACTGGTGGATCCATGTGTGGTCTCTGAAGAGAAAACACATGCAATGACTATGGTTGTTGTTAGTAAAAAGAACACACATGCAATGACTCCAGTTGTTGTTAGTAAAAAGAACACACATGCAATGACACTGGTGGATCCATGTGTGGTCTCTACAGACAACACACATTTCAATGACACTGGTGGATCCATATTTGGTATGTGAAAAGAATAGTCATGAAATGACTCTAGTTGTTGTTAGTAAAAAGAACACACATGCAATGACACTGGTGGATCCATAGGTGGATTGTGAAAAGAACACACATACAATGACACTGGTGGATCCATATGTGGTATGTGAAAAGAAAACACATGCAATGACTCTGGTTGTACTTAGTAACAAGAACACACATGCAATGACACTGGTGGATCCCTGTGTGGTCTCTAAAGAGAACACACATTTCAATGACTCTGGATGTTGGTAGTAAAAAGAACACACATGCAATGACACTGGTGGATCCATGTGACTCTGGTTGTTGTTAGTGAAATGAGCACACATGCAATGACACTGGTGGATCCATTTGTGGTATGTGAAAAGAACACACATGCAATGACTCCAGTTGTTGTTAGTAAAAAGAACACACATGCAATGACACTGGTGGATCCATGTGTGGTGTCTGAAGAGAACACACATTTCAATGACACTGGTGGATCCATATGTGGAATGTGAAAAGAACAGTCATAAAATGTCTCCATTTGTTGTTAGTAAAAAGAACACACATGCAATGACACTGGTGGATCCATAGGTGGATTGAGAAAAGAACACACATGCAATGACACTACTGGATCCATGTGTGGTCTCTGAAGAGAACACACATTTCAAAGACTCTGGTCGTTGTTAGTAAAAAGACAAAACATGCAATGACACTGGTGGATCCATGTGTGGTCTCTGAAGAGAACACACATGCAATGACTCGGGTTGTTGTTAGTAAAAAGAACACACATAAAATGACACTGGTGGATCCATATGTGGTATGTGAAAAGAACACAGATTTCAATGACTCTGGTTGTTGTTAGTTAAAAGAACACACATGCAATGAAACTAGTGGATCCATAGGTGGATTGTGAAAAGAGCACACATGCAATGACACTGGTGGATCCATATGTGGTATGTGAAAAGAACACACATGCAATGACTCCAGTTGTTGTTAGTAAAAAGAACACACATGCAATGACACTGGTGGATCCATGTGTGGTCTCTGAAGAGAACACACATTTCAATGACTCTGCATGTTGGTAGTAAAAATAACACACATGCAATGACACTGGTGGATCCATATGTGGTATGTGAAAAGAACACACATTTCAATGACTCTGGTTCTTGTTAGTAAAAAGAACACACATGCAATGACACTAGTGGATCCATAGGTGGATTGTGAAAAGAGCACACATGCAATGACACTGGTGGATCCATATGTGGTATGTGAAAAGAACACACATGCAATGACTCTAGTTGTTGTTAGTAAAAAGAACACACATGCAATGACAGTGGTGGATCCATGTGTGGTCTCCAAAGAGAACACACATTTCAATGACACTGGTGGATCCATATGTGGTATGTGAAAAGAATAGTCATGAAATGACTCTAGTTGTTGTTAGTAAAAACAACACACATGCAATGACACTGGTGGATCCATAGGTGGATTGTGAAAAGAACACACGTACAATGACACTGGTTGATTCATATGTGGTATGTGAAAAGAACACACATGCAATGACTCTGGTTGTACTTAGTAACAAGAACAAACGTGCAATGACACTGATGGATCCATGTATGGTCTCTGAAGAGAACACACATGCAATGACTCTGGTTGTTGTTAGTGAAAAGAGCACACATGCAATGACACTGGTGGATCCATTTGTGGTATGTGAAAAGAACACACATGCAATGACTCCAGTTGTTGTTAGTAAAAAGAACACACATGAATGACAGTGGTGGATCCATGTGTGGTCTCTAAAGAGAACACACATTTCAATGACACTGGTGCATCCATATGTGGTATGTGAAAAGAATAGTCATGAAATGACTCTAGTTGTTGTTAGTAAAAAGAACACACATGCAATGACACTGGTGGATCCATAGGTGGATTGTGAAAAGAACACACATACAATGACACTGGTGGATCCATATGTGGTATGTGAAAAGAACACACATGCAATGACTCTAGTTGTACTTAGTAACAAGGACACACGTGCAATGACACTGATGGATCCATGTATGGTCTCTGAAGTGAACACACATGCAATGACTCTGGTTCTTGTTAGTGAAAAGAGCACACATGCAATGACACTGGTGGATCCATTTGTGGTATGTGAAAAGAACCTACATGCAATGACTCCAGTTGTTGTTAGTAAAAAGAACACACATGCAATAACACTGGTGGATCCATGTGTGGTCTCTGAAGAGAACACACATTTCAATGACACTGGTGCATCCATATGTGGAATGTGAAAAGAACAGTCATGAAATGACTCCATTTGTTGTTAGTAAAAAGAACACACATGCAATGACACTGGTGGATCCATAGGTGGATTGTGAAAAGAACACACATGCAATGACACTGGTGTGTCCATGTGTGGTCTCTGAAGAGAACACACATTTCAAAGACTCTGGTTGTTGTTAGTAAAAAGAACACACATGCAATGACACATGTGGATCCATGTGTGGTCTCTGAAGAGAACACACATGCAATGACTCTGGTTGTTGTTAGTAAAAAGAACACACATACAATGACACTGGTGGATCCATATGTGGTATGTGAAAAGAACACACATTTCAATGACTCTGGTTGTTGTTAGTAAAAAGAACACACATGCAATAAAACTAGTGGATCCATGGGTGGATTGTGAAAAGAGCACACATGCAATGACACTGGTGGATCCATATGTGGTATGTTAAAAGAACACACATGCAATGACTCCAGTTGTTGTTAGTAAAAAGAACACACATGAAATGACACTGGTGTGTCCATGTGTGGTCTCCGAAGAGAACACACATTTCAAAGACTCTGGTTGTTGTTAGTAAAAAGAACACACATGCAATGACACATGTGGATCCATGTGTGGTCTCTGAAGAGAACACACATGCAATGACTCTGGTTGTTGTTAGTAAAAAGAACACACATACAATGACACTGGTGGATCCATATGTGGTATGTGAAAAGAACACACATTTCAATGACTTTGGTTGTTGTTAGTAAAAAGAACACACATGCAATGAAACTAGTGGATCCGTAGGTGGATTGTGAAAAGAGCACACATGCAATGACACTGGTGGATCCATATGTGGTATGTGAAAAGAAGACACATGCAATGACTCCAGTTGTTGTTAGTAAAAAGAACACACATGCAATGACACTGGTGGATCCATGTGTGGTCTCTACAGAGAACACACATTTCAATGACACTAGTGGATCCATATTTGGTATGTGAAAAGAATAGTCATGAAATGACTCTAGTTGTTGTTAGTAAAAAGAACACACATGCAATGACACTGGTGGATCCATAGGTGGATTGTGAAAAGAACACACATACAATGACACTGGTGGATCCATATGTGGTATGTGAAAATAAAACACATGCAATGACTCTGGTTGTACTTAGTAACAAGAACACACATGCAATGACACTGGTGGATCCCTGTGTGGTCTCTGAAGAGAACACACATTTCAATGACTCTGGATGTTGGTAGTAAAAAGACCACACATGCAATGACACTGGTGGATCCATGTGACTCTGGTTGTTGTTAGTGAAATGAGCACACATGCAATGACACTGGTGGATCCATATGTGGTATGTGAAAAGAACACACATGCAATGACTCCAGTTGTTGTTAGTAAAAAGAACACACATGCAATGACACTGGTGGATCCATGTGTGGTGTCTGAAGAGAACACATATTTCAATGACACTGGTGGATCCATATGTGGAATGTGAAAAGAACAGTCATAAAATGACTCCATTTGTTGTTAGTAAAAAGAACACACATGCAATGACACTGGTGGATCCATAGGTGGATTGAGAAAAGAACACACATGCAATGACACTACTGGATCCATGTGTGGTCTCTGAAGAGAACACACATTTCAAAGACTCTGGTCGTTGTTAGTAAAAAGAACACACATGCAATGACACTGGTGGATCCATGTGTGGTCTCTGAAGAGAAAACACATGCAATGACTCTGGTTGTTGTTAGTAAAAAGAACACACATGCAATGACTCCAGTTGTTGTTAGTAAAAAGAACACACATGCAATGACACTGGTGGATCCATGTGTGGTCTCTACAGACAACACACATTTCAATGACACTGGTGGATCCATATTTGGTATGTGAAAAGAATAGTCATGAAATGACTCTAGTTGTTGTTAGTAAAAAGAACACACATGCAATGACACTGGTGGATCCATAGGTGGATTGTGAAAAGAACACACATACAATGACACTGGTGGATCCATATGTGGTATGTGAAAAGAAAACACATGCAATGACTCTGGTTGTACTTAGTAACAAGAACACACATGCAATGACACTGGTGGATCCCTGTGTGGTCTCTAAAGAGAACAGACATTTCAATGACTCTGGATGTTGGTAGTAAAAAGAACACACATGCAATGACACTGGTGGATCCATGTGACTCTGGTTGTTGTTAGTGAAATGAGCACACATGCAATGACACTGTTGGATCCATTTGTGGTATGTGAAAAGAACACACATGCAATGACTCCAGTTGTTGTTAGTAAAAAGAACACACATGCAATGACACTGGTGGATCCATGTGTGGTGTCTGAAGAGAACACACATTTCAATGACACTGGTGGATCCATATGTGGAATGTGAAAAGAACAGTCATAAAATGACTCCATTTGTTGTTAGTAAAAAGAACACACATGCAATGACACTGGTGGATCCATAGGTGGATTGAGAAAAGAACACACATGCAATGACACTACTGGATCCATGTGTGGTCTCTGAAGAGAACACACATTTCAAAGACTCTGGTCGTTGTTAGTAAAAAGACAAAACATGCAATGACACTGGTGGATCCATGTGTGGTCTCTGAAGAGAACACACATGCAATGACTCGGGTTGTTGTTAGTAAAAAGAACACACATAAAATGACACTGGTGGATCCATATGTGGTATGTGAAAAGAACACAGATTTCAATGACTCTGGTTGTTGTTAGTTAAAAGAACACACATGCAATGAAACTAGTGGATCCATAGGTGGATTGTGAAAAGAGCACACATGCAATGACACTGGTGGATCCATATGTGGTATGTGAAAAGAACACACATGCAATGACTCCAGTTGTTGTTAGTAAAAAGAACACACATGCAATGACACTGGTGGATCCATGTGTGGTCTCTGAAGAGAACACACATTTCAATGACTCTGCATGTTGGTAGTAAAAATAACACACATGCAATGACACTGGTGGATCCATATGTGGTATGTGAAAAGAACACACATTTCAATGACTCTGGTTGTTGTTAGTAAAAAGAACACACATGCAATGACACTAGTGGATCCATAGGTGGATTGTGAAAAGAGCACACATGCAATGACACTGGTGGATCCATATGTGGTATGTGAAAAGAACACACATGCAATGACTCTAGTTGTTGTTAGTAAAAAGAACACACATGCAATGACAGTGGTGGATCCATGTGTGGTCTCCAAAGAGAACACACATTTCAATGACACTGGTGGATCCATATGTGGTATGTGAAAAGAATAGTCATGAAATGACTCTAGTTGTTGTTAGTAAAAACAACACACATGCAATGACACTGGTGGATCCATAGGTGGATTGTGAAAAGAACACACATACAATGACACTGGTTGATTCATATGTGGTATGTGAAAAGAACACACATGCAATGACTCTGGTTGTACTTAGTAACAAGAACACACGTGCAATGACACTGATGGATCCATGTATGGTCTCTGAAGAGAACACACATGCAATGACTCTGGTTCTTGTTAGTGAAAAGAGCACACATGCAATGACACTGGTGGATCCATTTGTGGTATGTGAAAAGAACACACATGCAATGACTCCAGTTGTTGTTAGTAAAAAGAACACACATGCAATGACACTGGTGGATCCATGTGTGGTCTCTGAAGAGAACACACATTTCAATGACACTGGTGGATCCATATGTGGAATGTGAAAAGAACAGTCATGAAATGACTCCATTTGTTGTTAGTAAAAAGAACACACATGAATGACACTGGTGGATCCATAGGTCGATTGTGAAAAGAACACACATGCAATGACACTGGTGTGTCCATGTGTGGTCTCCGAAGAGAACACACATTTCAAAGACTCTGGTTGTTTTTAGTAAAAAGAACACACATGCAATGACACATGTGGATCCATGTGTGGTCTCTGAAGAGAACACACATGCAATGACTCTGGTTGTTGTTGGTAAAAATAACACACATACAATGACACTGGTGGATCCATATGTGGTATGTGAAAAGAACACACATTTCAATGACTCTGGTTGTTGTTAGTAAAAAGAACACACATGCAATGAAACTAGTGGATCCATGGGTGGATTGTGAAAAGAGCACACATGCAATGACACTGGTGGATCCATATGTGGTATGTGAAAAGAACACACATGCAATGACTCCAGTTGTTGTTAGTAAAAAGAACACACATGCAATGACACTAGTGGATCCATATGTGGTATGTGAAAAGACACACACATTTCAATGACTCTGGTTGTTGTTAGTAAAAAGAACACAGATGCAATGACATTGGTGGATCCATGTGTGGTCTCTGAAGAGAACACACATGCAATGACTCTGGTTGTTGTTAGTAAAAAGAACACACATGCAATGACACTGGTTTATCCATATGTGGTATGTGAAAAGAACACACATTTCAATGATTCCGGTTATTGTTAGTAAAAAGAACACACATGTAATGACACTAGTGGATCCATAGGTGGATTGTGAAAAGAGCACACATGCAATGACACTGGTGGATCCATATGTGGTATGTGAAAAGAACACACATGCAATGACTCTAGTTGTTGTTAGTAAAAAGAACACACATGCAATGACAGTGATGGATCCATGTGTGGTCTCTAAAGAGAACACACATTTCATTGACACTGGTGGATCCATATGTGGTATGTGAAAAGAATAGTCATGAAATGACTCTAGTTGTTGTTAGTAAAAAGAACACACATGCAATGATACTGGTGGATCCATAGGTGGATTGTGAAAAGAACACACATAGAATGACACTGGTGCATCCATATGTGGTATGTGAAAAGAACACACATGCAATGACTCTGGTTGTACTTAGTAACAAGAACACACGTGCAATGACACTGATGGATCCATGTATGGTCTCTGAAGAGAACACACATGCAATGACTCTGGTTCTTGTTAGTGAAAAGAGCACACATGCAATGACACTGGTGGATCCATTTGTGGTATGTGAAAAGAACACACATGCAATGACTCCAGTTGTTGTTAGTAAAAAGAACACACATGCAATGACACTGGTGGATCCATGTGTGGTCTCTGAAGAGAACACACATTTCAATGACACTGGTGGATCCATATGTGGAATGTGAAAAGAACAGTCATGAAATGACTCCATTTGTTGTTAGTAAAAAGAACACACATGCAATGACACTAGTGGATCCATAGGTGGATTGTGAAAAGAACACACATGCAATGACACTGGTGTGTCCATGTGTGGTCTCCGAAGAGAACACACATTTCAAAGACTCTGGTTGTTTTTAGTAAAAAGAACACACAAGCAATGACACATGTGGATCCATGTGTGGTCTCTGAAGAGAACACACATGCAAGGACTCTGGTTGTTGTTGGTAAAAATAACACACATACAATGACACTGGTGGATCCATATGTGGTATGTGAAAAGAACACACATTTCAATGACTCTGGTTGTTGTTAGTAAAAAGAACACACATGCAATGAAACTAGTGGATCCATAGGTGGATTGTGAAAAGAGCACACATGCAATGACACTGGTGGATCCATATGTGGTATGTGAAAAGAAGACACATGCAATGACTCCAGTTGTTGTTAGTAAAAAGAACACACATGCAATGACACTGGTGGATCCATGTGTGGTCTCTATAGAGAACACACATTTCAATGACACTTGTGGATCCATATTTGGTATGTGAAAAGAATAGTCATGAAATGACTCTAGTTGTTGTTAGTAAAAAGAACACACATGCAATGACACTGGTGGATCCATAGGTGGATTGTGAAAAGAACACACATATAATGACACTGGTGGATCCATATGTGGTATGTGAAAAGAACACACATGCAATGACTCTGGTTGTACTTAGTAACAAGAACACACATGCAATGACACTGGTGGATCCATGTGTGGTCTCTGAAGAGAACACACATTTCAATGACTCTGGATGTTGGTAGTAAAAAGAACACACATGCAATGACACTGGTGGATCCATGTGACTCTGGTTGTTGTTAGTGAAATGAGCACACATGCAATGACACTGGTGGATCCATATGTGGTATGTGAAAAGAACACACATGCAATGACTCTAGTTGTTGTTAGTAAAAAGAACACACATGCAATGACACTGGTGGATCCATGTGTGGTCTCTGAAGAGAACACACATTTCAATGACACTGGTGAATCCATATGTGGAATGTGAAAAGAATAGTCATGAAATGACTCCATTTGTTGTTAGTAAAAAGAACAAACATGCAATGACACTGGTGGATCCATAGGTGGATTGAGAAAAGAACACACATGCGATGACACTACTGGATCCATGTGTGGTCTCTGAAGAGAACACACATTTCAAAGACTCTGGTTGTTGTTAGTAAAAAGAACACACATGCAATGACACTGGTGGATCCATGTGTGGTATCTGCAGAGAACACACATGCAATGACTCGGGTTGTTGTTAGTAAAAAGAACACACATAAAATGACACTGGTGGATCCATATGTGGTATGTGAAAAGAACACACATTTCAATGACTCTAGTTGTTATTAGTTAAAAGAACACACATGCAATGAAACTAGTGGATCCATAGGTGGAGTGTGAAAAGAGCACACATGCAATGACACTGGTGGATCCATATGTGGTATGTGAAAAGAACACACATGCAATGACTCCAGTTGTTGTTAGTAAAAAGAACACACATGCAATGACACTGGTGGATCCATGTGTGGTCTCTGAAGAGAACACACATTTCAATGACTCTGGTTGTTGTTAGTAAAAAGAACACACATGCAATGACACTGGTGGATCCATATGTGGTAGGTGAAAAGAACACACATTTCAATGACTCTGGTTGTTGTTAGTAAAAAGAACACACATGCAATGACACTAGTGGATCCATCAGTGGATTGTGAAAAGAGCACACATGCAATGACACTGATGGATCCATATGTGGTATGTGAAAAGAACACACATGCAATGACTCTAGTTGTTGTTAGTAAAAAGAACACACATGCAATGACAGTGGTGGATCCATGTGTGGTCTCTAAAGAGAACACACATTTCAATGACACTGGTGGATCCATATGTGGTATGTGAAAAGAATAGTCATGAAATGACTCTAGTTGTTGTTAGTAAAAAGAACACACATGCCATGACACTGGTGAATCCATAGGTGGATTGTGAAAAGAACACACATACAATGACACTGGTGGATTCATATGTGGTATGTGACAAGAACACACATGCAATGACTCTGGTTGTACTTAGTAACAAGAACACACGTGCAATGACACTGATGGATCCATGTATGGTCTCTGAAGAGAACACACATGCAATGACTCTGGTTGTTGTTAGTGAAAAGAGCACACATGCAATGACACTGGTGGATCCATTTGTGGTATGTGAAAAGAACACACATGCAATGACTCAGTTGTTGTTAGTAAAAAGAACACACATGCAATGACAGTGGTGGATCCATGTGTGGTCTCTAAAGAGAACACACATTTCAATGACACTGGTGCATCCATATGTGGTATGTGAAAAGAATAGTCATGAAATGACTCTAGTTGTTGTTAGTAAAAAGAACACACATGCAATGACACTGGTGGATCCATAGGTGGATTGTGAAAAGAACACACATACAATGACACTGGTGGATCCATATGTGGTATGTGAAAAGAACACACATGCAATGACTCTGGTTGTACTTAGTAACAAGAACACACATGCAATGACACTGGTGGATCCATGTGTGGTCTCTGAAGAGAACACACATTTCAATGACTCTGGATGTTGGTAGTAAAAAGAACACACATGCAATGACACTGGTGGATCCATGTGACTCTGTTTGTTGTTAGTGAAATGAGCACACATGCAATGACACTGGTGGATCCATATGTGGTATGTGAAAAGAACACACATGCAATGACTCTAGTTGTTGTTAGTAAAAAGAACACACATGCAATGACACTGGTGGATCCATGTGTGGTCTCTGAAGAGAACACACATTTCAATGACACTGGTGAATCCATATGGGGAATGTGAAAAGAACAGTCATGAAATGACTACATTTGTTGTTAGTAAAAAGAACACACATGCAATGACACTGGTGGATCCATAGGTGGATTGAGAAAAGAACACACATGCAATGACACTGCTGGATCCATGTGTGGTCTCTGAAGAGAACACACATCTCAAAGACTCTGGTTGTTGTTAGTAAAAAGAACACACATGCAATGACACTGGTGGATCCATGTGTGGTCTCTGAAGAGAACACACATGCAATGACTCTGGTTGTTGTTAGTAAAAAGAACACACATAAAATGACACTGATGGATCCATATGTGGTATGTGAAAAGAACACACATTTCAATGACTCTGGTTGTTGTTAGTTAAAAGAACACACATGCAATGAAACTAGTGGATCCATAGGTGGATTGTGAAAAGAGCACACATGCAATGACACTGGTGGATCCATATGTGGTATGTGAAAAGAACACACATGCAATGACTCCAGTTGTTGTTAGTAAAAAGAACACACATGCAATGACACTGGTGGATCCATGTGTGGTCTCTGAAGAGAACACACATTTCAATGACTCTGGATGTTGGTAGTAAAAAGAACACACATGCAATGACACTGGTGGATCCATATGTGGTATGTGAAAAGAACACACATTTCAATGACTCTGGTTGTTGTTAGTAAAAAGAACACACATGCAATGACACTAGTGGATCCATAGGTGGATTGTGAAAAGAGCACACATGCAATGACACTGATGGATCCATATGTGGTATGTGAAAAGAACACACATGCAATGACTCTAGTTGTTGTTAGTAAAAATAACACACATCCAATGACAGTGGTGGATCCATGTGTGGTCTCTAAAGAGAACACACATTTCAATGACACTGGTGGATCCATATGTGGTATGTGAAAAGAATAGTCATGAAATGACTCTAGTTGTTGTTAGTAAAAAGAACACACATGCAATGACACTTGTGGATACATAGGTGGATTGTGAAAAGAACACACATACAATGACACTGGTGGATTCATATGTGCTATGTGAAAAGAACACACATGCAATGACTCTGGTTGTACTTAGTAACAAGAACACACGTGCAATGACACCGATGGATCCATGTATGGTCTCTGAAGAGAACACACATGCAATGACTTTGGTTGTTGTTAGTGAAAAGAGCACACATGCAATGACACTGGTGGATCCATTTGTGGTATGTGAAAAGAACACACATGCAATGACTCCAGTTGTTATTAGTAAAAAGAACACACATGCAATGACAGTGGTGGATCCATGTGTGGTCTCTAAAGAGAACACACATTTCAATGACACTGGTGCATCCATATGTGGTATGTGAAAAGAATAGTCATGAAATGACTCTAGTTGTTGTTAGTAAAAAGAACACACATGCAATGAAACTGGTAGATCCATAGGTGGATTGTGAAAAGAACACACATACAATGACACTGGTGGATCCATATGTGGTATGTGAAAAGAACACACATGCAATGACTCTGGTTGTACTTAGTAGAAAGAACACACGTGCAATGACACTGATGGATCCATGTATGGTCTCTGAAGAGAACACACATGCAATGACTCTGGTTCTTGTTAGTGAAAAGAGCACACATGCAATGACACTGGTGGATCCATTTGTGTATGTGAAAAAAACACAGATGCAATGACTCCAGTTGTTGTTAGTAAAAAGAACACACATGCAATGACACTGGTGGATCCATGTGTGGTCTCTGAAGAGAACACACATTTCAATGACACTGGTGGATCCATATGCGTAATGTGAAAAGAAAAGTCATGAAATGACTCCATTTGTTGTTAGTAAAAAGAACACACATGCAATGACACTGGTGGATCCATAGGTGGATTGTGAAAAGAACACACATGCAATGACACTGGTGTGTCCATGTGTGGTCTCTAAAGAGAACACACATTTCAAAGACTCTGGTTGTTGTTAGTAAAAAGAACACACATGCAATGACACATGTGGATCCATGTGTGGTCTCTGAAGAGAACACACATGCAATGACTCTGGTTGTTGTTAGTAAAAAGAACACACATACAATGACACTGGTGGATCCATATGTCGTATGTGAAAAGAACACACATTTCAATGACTCTGGTTGTTGTTAGTAAAAAGAACACACATGCAATGAAACTAGTGGATCCATGGGTGGATTGTGAAAAGAGCACACATGCAATGACACTGGTGGATCCATATGTGGTATGTGAAAAGAACACACATGCAATGAATCCAGTTGTTGTTAGTAAAAAGAACACACATGCAATGACACTGGTGGATCCATAGGTGGATTGTGAAAAGAACACACATACAATGACACTAGTGGATCCATATGTGGTTTGTGAAAATAACACACATGCAATGACTCTGGTTGTACTTAGTAACAAGAACACACATGCAATGACACTGGTGGATCCATGTGTGGTCTCTGAAGAGAACACACATTTCAATGACTCTGGATGTTGGTAGTAAAAAGAACACACATGCAATGACACTGGTGGATCCATGTGACTCTGGTTGTTGTTAGTGAAATGAGCACACATGCAATGACACTGGTGGATCCATATGTGGTATGTGAAAAGAACACAAATGCAATGACTCCAGTTGTTGTTAGTAAAAAGAACACACATGCAATGACACTGGTGGATCCATGTGTGGTCTCTAAAGAGAACACACCTTTCAATGACACTGGTGGATCCATATGTGGAATGTGAAAAGAACAGTCATGAAATGACTCCATTTGTTGTTAGTAAAAAGAACACACATGTAATGACACTGGTGGATCCATAGGTGGATTGTGAAAAGAGCACACATGCAATAACACTGGTGGGTCCATATGTGGTATGTGAAAAGAACACACATGCAATGACTCTAGTTGTTGTTAGTAAAAAGAACACACATGCAATGACAGTGGTGGATCCATGTGTGGTCTCTAAAGAGAACACACATTTCAATGACACTGGTGGATCCATATGTGGTATGTGAAAAGAATAGTCATGAAATGACTCTAGTTGTTGTTAGTAAAAGAACACACATGCAATGACACTGGTGGATCCATAGGTGGATTGTGAAAAGAACACACATACAATGACACTGGTGGATCCATATGTGGTATGTGAAAAGAACACACATGCAATGACTCTGGTTGTACTTAGTAACAAGAACACACGTGCAATGACACTGATGGATCCATGTATGGTCTCTGAACAGAACACACATGCAATGACTCTGGTTGTTGTTAGTGAAAAGAGCACACATGCAATGACACTGGTGGATCCATTTGTGGTATGTGAAAATAACACACATGCAACGACTCCAGTTGTTGTTAGTAAAAAGAACACACATGCAATGACAGTGGTGGATCCATGTGTGGTCTCTAAAGGGAACACACATTTCAATGACACTGGTGCATCCATATGTGGTATGTGAAAAGAATAGTCATGAAATGACTCTAGTTGTTATTAGTAAAAAGAACACACATGCAATGACACTGGTGGATCCATAGGTGGATTGTGAAAAGAACACACATACAATGACACTGGTGGATCCATATGTGGTATGTGAAAAGAACACACATGCAATGACTCTGGTTGTACTTAGTAACAAGAACACACGTGCAATGACACTGATGGATCCATGTATGGTCTCTGAAGAGAACACACATGCAATGACTCTGGTTCTTGTTAGTGAAAAGAGCACACATGCAATGACAGTGGTGGATCCATTTGTGGTATGTGAAAAGAACACACATGCAATGACTCCAGTTGTTGTTAGTAAAAAGAACACACATGCAATGACACTGGTGGATCCATGTGTGGTCTCTAAAGAGAACACACATTTCAATGACACTGGTGCATCCATATGTGGAATGTGAAAAGAACAGTCATGAAATGACTCCATTTGTTGTTAGTAAAAAGAATACACATGCAATGACACTGGTGGATCCATAGGTGGATTGTGAAAAGAACACACATGTAATGGCACTGGTGTGTCCATGTGTGGTCTCTGAAAGAACACACATTTCAAAGACTCTGGTTGTTGTTAGTAAAAAGAACACACATGCAATGACACATGTGGATCCATGTGTGGTCTCTGAAGAGAACACACATGCAATGACTCTGGTTGTTGTTAGTAAAAAGAACACACATAAAATGACACTGGTGGATCCATATTTGGTATGTGAAAAGAACACACATTTCAATGACTCTGGTTGTTGTTAGTTAAAAGAACACACATGCAATGAAACTAGTGGATCCATAGGTGGATTGTGAAAAGAGCACACATGCAATGACACTGGTGGATCCATATGTGGTATGTGAAAAGAACACACATGCAATGACTCCAGTTGTTGTTAGTAAAAAGAACACACATGCAATGACACTGGTGGATCCATGTGTGGTCTCTGAAGAGAACAAACATTTCAGTGACTCTGGATGTTGGTAGTAAAAAGAACTCACATGCAATGACACTGGTGGATCCATGTGTGTTCTCTGAAGAGAACACACATGCAATGACTCTGGTTGTTGTTAGTGAAAAGAGCACACATGCAATGACACTGATGGATCCATGGGTGGATTGTGAAAAGAGCACACATGCAATGAAACTAGTGGATCCATGTGACTCTGTTTGTTGTTAGTGAAATGAGCACACATGCAATGACACTGGTGGATCCATATGTGGTATGTGAAAAGAACACACATGCAATGACTCTAGTTGTTGTTAGTAAAAAGAACACACATGCAATGACACTGGTGGATCCATGTGTGGTCTCTGAAGAGAACACACATTTCAATGACACTGGTGAATCCATATGGGGAATGTGAAAAGAACAGTCATGAAATGACTCCATTTGTTGTTAGTAAAAAGAACACACATGCAATGACACTGGTGGATCCGTAGGTGGATTGAGAAAAGAACACACATGCAATGACACTGCTGGATCCATGTGTGGTCTCTGAAGAGAACACACATCTCAAAGACTCTGGTTGTTGTTAGTAAAAAGAACACACATGCAATGACACTGGTGGATCCATGTGTGGTCTCTGAAGAGAACACACATGCAATGACTCTGGTTGTTGTTAGTAAAAAGAACACACATAAAATGACACTGGTGGATCCATATGTGGTATGTGAAAAGAACACACATTTCAATGACTTTGGTTGTTGTTAGTTAAAAGAACACACATGCAATGAAACTAGTGGATCCATAGGTGGATTGTGAAAAGAGCACACATGCAATGACACTGGTGGATCCATATGTGGTATGGAAAAGAACACACATGCAATGACTCCAGTTGTTGTTAGTAAAAAGAACACACATGCAATGACACTGGTGGATCCATGTGTGGTCTCTGAAGAGAACACACATTTCAATGACTCTGGATGTTGGTAGTAAAAGGAACACACATGCAATGACATTGGTGGATCCATGTGTGTTCTCTGAAGAGAACACACATGCAATGACTCTGGTTGTTGTTAGTGAAAAGAGCACACATGCAATGACACTGGTGGATCCATATGTGGTATGTGAAAAGAACACACATGCAATGACTCCAGTTGTTGTTAGTAAAAAGAACACACATGCAATGACACTGGTGGATCCATGTGTTGTCTCTAAAGAGAACACACCTTTCAATGACACTGGTGGATCCATATGTGGAATGTGAAAAGAACAGTCATGAAATGACTCCATTTGTTATTAGTAAAAAGAACACACATGCAATGACACTGGTGGATCCATAGTTGGATTGTGAAAAGAACACACATGCAATGACACTGGTGGATCCATGGGTGGTCTCTAAAGAGAACACACATTTCAAAGACTCTGGTTGTTGTTAGTAAAAAGAACACACATGCAATGACACTGGTGGATCCATGTGTGGTCTCTGAAGAGAACACACATGCAATGACTCTGGTTGTTGTTAGTAAAAATAACACACATAAAATCACACTGGTGGATCCATATGTGGTATGTGAAAAGAACACACATTTCAATGACTCTGTTTGTTGTTAGTTAAAAGAACACACATGCAATGAAACTAGTGGATCCATAGGTGGATTGTGAAAAGAGCACACATGCAATGACACTGGTGGATCCATATGTGGTATGTGAAAAGAACACACATGCAATGACTCCAGTTGTTGTTAGTAAAAAGAACACACATGCAATGACACTGGTGGATCCATGTGTGGTCTCTACAGAGAACACACATTTCAATGACACTGGTGGATCCATAGGTGGTATGTGAAAAGAATAGTCATGAAATGACTCCAGTTGTTGTTAGTAAAAAGAACACACATGCAATGACACTGGTGGATCCATAGGTGGATTGTGAAAAGAACACACATACAATGACACTGGTGGATCCATATGTGGTATGTGAAAAGAACAGACATGCAATGACTCTGGTTGTACTTAGTAACAAGAACACACATGCAATGACACTGGTGGATCCATGTGTGGTCTCTGAAGAGAACACACATTTCAATGACTCTGGTTGTTGTTAGTAAAAAGAACACACATGCAATGACACTGGTGGATCCATGTGTCTTCTCTGAAGGGAACACACATGCAATGACTCTGGCTGTTGTAAGTGAAGAGAGCACACATGCAATGACATTGGTGGATCCATATGTGGTATGTGAAAAGAACACACATGCAATGACTCTAGTTGTTGTTAGTAAAAAGAACACACATGTAATGACACTGGTTGATCCATGTGTGGTCTCTGAAGAGAACACACATTTCAATGACACTGGTGGATCCATATGTGGAATGTGAAAAGAACAGTCATGAAATGACTCCATTTGTTGTTAGTAAAAAGAACACACATGCAATGACACTGGTGGATCCATAGGTGGATTGTGAAAAGAACACACATGCAATGACACTGGTGGATCCATGGGTGGTCTCTGAAGAGAACACACATTTCAAAGACGCTGGTTGTTGTTAGTAACAAGAACACACAAGCAATGACACTGGTGGATCCATCTGTGGTCTCTGAAGAGAACATACATTTCTATGACTATGGTGGATCCATATGTGGTATGTGAAAAGAACACACATGAAATGACTCTGGTTGTTGTTAGTAAAAAAAGCACACATGCAATGTCACTGGTGGATCCATAGGTGGATTGTGAAAAGAACACACATGCAATGACACTAGTTGTTGTTAGTAAAAAGAACACACATGGAATGACACTGGTGGATCCATGTGTGGTCTCTGAAGAGAACACACATTTCAATGACTCTGGTTGTTGCTAGTAAAAAGAACACACATGCAATGACACTGGTGGATCCATGTGTGGTCTCTATAGGGTACACACATTTCAATGACTCTGGTTGTTGTTAGTAAAAAGAACACACATGCAATGACACTGGTGGATCCATGTGTGGTCTCTGAAGATAACACACATGCAATGACTCTGGTTGTTGTTAGTAAAAAGATAACACATGCAATGACACTAGTGGATCCATATGTGGTATGTGAAAAGAACACACATTTCAATGACTTTGGTTATTGTTAGTAAAAAGAACACACATGCAATGACACTGGTGGATCCATATGTGGTATGTGAAAAGAACACACATTTCAATGACTCTGGATGTTGGTAGTAAAAAGAACACACATGCAATGACACTGGTGGATCCATGTGACTCTGGTTGCCGTTAGTGAAATGAGCACACATGCAATGACACTGGTGGATCCATATGTGGTATGTGAAAAGAACACACATGCAATGACTCCAGTTATTGTTAGTAAAAAGAACACACATGCAATGACACTGGTGGATCCATGTGTGGTCTCTGAAGAGAACACACATTTCAATGACACTGGTGGATCCATATGTGGAATGTGAAAAGAACAGTCATGAAATGACTCCATTTGTTGTTAGTAAAAAGAACACAAATGCAATGACATTGGTGGATCCATAGGTGGATTGTGAAAAGAACACACATGCAATGACACTGGTGGATCCATGTGTGGTCTCTGAAGAGAACACACATTTCAAAGACTCTGGTTGTTGTTAGTAAAAAGAACACACATGCAATGACACTGGTGGATCCATGTGTGGTCTCTAAAGAGAACACACATGCAATGACTCTGGTTGTTGTTAGTAAAAAGAACACACATAAAATGACACTGGTGGATCCATATTTGGTATGTGAAAAGAACACACATTTCAATGACTCTGGTTGTTGTTAGTTAAAAGAACACACATGCAATGAAACTAGTGGATCCATAGGTGGATTGTGAAAAGAGCACACATGCAATGACACTGGTGGATCCATATGTGGTATGTGAAAAGAACACACATGCAATGACTCCAGTTGTTGTTAGTAAAAAGAACACACATGCAATAACACTGGTGGATCCATGTGTGGTCTCTGAAGAGAACACACATTTCAGTGACTCTGGATGTTGGTAGTAAAAATAAATCACATGCAATGACACTGATGGATCCATAGGTGGATTGTGAAAAGAACACACATGCAATGACACTGGTGGATCCATGTGTGGTCTCTGAAGAGAACATACATTTCAATGACTATGGTGGATCCATATGTGGTATGTGAAAAGAACACACATGAAATGACTCTGGTTGTTGTTAGTAAAAAAAGCACACATGCAATGTCACTGGTGGATCCATAGGTGGATGGTGAAAAGAACACACATGCAATGACACTAGTTGTTGTTAGTAAAAAGAACACACATGGAATGACACTGGTGGATCCATGTGTGGTCTCTAAAGAGAACACACATGCAATGACTCTGGTTGTTGTTAGTAAAAAGAACACACATAAAATCACACTGGTGGATCCATTGTTGGAATTATTCCCTAGATGCAATAATAAAGATGTTATTATTATAATTATTGTTCATGATAAAGTTTATATTCCATGCTAGAATTGTATTAAGCGGAAACTTTAATACTTGTGTGGTTTGTGAACAACACCGTGTCCCTAGTACGCCTCTATGGACTAGCTCATTGATCAATGATGGTTAAGGTTTCCTAACCATAGACATGAGTTGTCAATTTATAATGAGACCATATCATTGGGAGAATGATATGGTGGACAGACCCAAACTAAGCAAAGCAATTAGATCGTGTCATCGTGTTCGTCTTTGCGAAGTTTTTCTTATGTCAAATATTGTATTCCTTAGACCATGAGATAATACAACTCCCTGGTATCGGAAGAAAGCTTTGAGGTCATCAAACGTCATCCTATGAGAGGGTGATCATAAAGGTGTCTCTCAGGTAATCGAAAAGTATCTGCTGGGTTGTATGTATCGAGATGGGATTTGTCCCTCCCAAGTCGGAGAGATATACTTCGGGCCCACTCGGTAATCGATATCAACACCGCTTGCAAGCATGTGGTTAAGGAGTTAATCACAAAGTGATATCGGATTACGAAACGAGTAAAGTACTTGCTGTGAACGAGATTGAACTAGGTATGACGATACCGACGATCGAATCTCGGGCAAGTAAAATATCGCGAGACGAAGGGAATATATATATGGGATTGATTGAATCCTGGCATCGTGGTTCATCCGATATGATCATCGATGAATGTGTGGGAGTCAATATGGGTGCCTAGACCCCGCTGTTGATTATTGATAGAAGATCATGTCTGCATATTCTCGAACCCGCAGGGTCACACACTTAACGTGTCTCGACGCTAGGATAGATTGGATACTTGGTTTATGAATTTTTGTTCGGAGTCTCGGATGGGATCCGGGACATCATGAGAGGTTCCGGAATGGTCCGGAGAATAAGATTCATATAAGGCAGTGCAGTTTTTGGAGTTCGAAATAGTTCCGGGTTAATCGGTATTGTACCGGAAGCTTCTAGAACCTTCTGGAAGGGGACCAACGTGGCCCCACCTTCCGGGAGGGGGCATGGGCCTATGAGGGAGTGTCCTGGCCGCATTGGGCCAGGGGCACAAGGCCCCATAGGGCCCAGCCGATTCTAGATAAGTTTAAACTCGTTTAAACTAGAGATAGAATTTCTAGATAAGGGATAAGTTTAAATCGTTTAAACTAGAGATAGGGTTTCTGGATAAGGGAAAGTTTAAATCGTTTAAACTAGAGATAGGCTTGGAGGAGAGGCAAGGGCTGGCCGCACCCCCCCTCTATATATAGAGGGCTGGTGCGCCCCCTCTCCCCAACCCTACACCTTCCTCCAAACCCTAGTTGCCCTGCTGCCCTCCTCTCTCCCTCCCGACTATTTGTAGGCGAAGCCCTGCGGCAGAAATTCTCCACCATATACACCACGCCGTCGTGTTGTAGATCCAATCTATCTCTCCACCCTACTTGCTGGTCCGAGGAAGGAGGAGACGTCGAGGTGCTGCACGTGTGCATCCCACGGAGGCACCACCACTTGTGGTGCTAGATCGGATCGGATCGCGAGGAGGATAAGCGAGTACGACTACATCACCCACGTTCTGACGAACGTTCCGCTGTGTGAATCTTCAAGGGTATGAAGATCTAATCCAATCTCTCTCGTTGTTTGCATCTCCTAGATTAGATCTTGGCTTTCCCTCTGTTCGCTTCCGTAGAAAATTTTGATTTACTATGCTGCGAAACCCTTCAGTGGTATCAGAGCTAGATCTATGCGTAGATGTGATTCACGAGTAGAACGCAACATGGTTGTTGCGGGCGTTGATGTTTTCTGTTGCAAGCCTCTTGTTTGTGTTCTTCTTATGACACGGGATAGTGAGATTGAAGCGGTCCAGGCCAACCTTACGCGACGTCGTTCGCGAGACCGGCTCCGCACTTGACGTGTGGCTTGTACCACACATGCGGCTGGTGGATGTCAGTTTCTCTCACTATAGTTGTCATGGGATTAACACCGGAGTTTGGCAACCATAATATCACCGTTGTGGCTTTCCGTAGGTAAGAATCGTTCTTAGCATCTACTCCCATAAGCCACGTAAAACATGCAACAACAAAGTAGAGGCGTCTAACTTGTTTTTGCAGGGAGCGTTTTCTGTGATATGGTATGGCCCAAGATATGATGTGTATATTGTATGCGATGATCATGTTTTGTAATGTTTCACGACTTGCATGTCGATGAGTACACAACCGGCAGGAGCCATATGATTGTCTTTATAATTGTGTATGACCTGCGAGTCAACTTCTTATACGCCATGTAATAGCTTTACTTTATCGCTAAGTAGTTAGCAATAGTTGTAGTTGCTATTCGTGGTGGAGGCAATCATGGTGGAGTGATGGAGATCATGCCGGAACGCACAAGATGGAGATCATTGCGCGAAGATTGGCTATACCATGTCACATAAAGTTATATGCATGTGATGTTTATCCTTTTATGTATCTTATTATGCTTAGATCGCGACGGTAGCATTATAAGATGATTCCTCACTTAAAGATCAAGATAAAAACTATGTTCTCCCCAAGTATGCACCGTTGCGAAAGTTCGTCGTGTCCAAGCATCACGTGATGATCGGGTGCTATAGACTCTACGCTCACATACAACGGGTGCAAGCCAGTTTTGCACACGCGGAAATACTTGGATCTAACTTGACGAGCCTAGCATGTACAGACATGGCCTCGAAACGCAAGAACCGAAAGGTTAAGCATGAGTCATATGAATGATATGATCGACACTTCGTTGTCCACCATTGAAACCACATCTCTTCTCGTGATGATCGGATTAGGTGTGGTGAATTTGGATCGTGTTCACTAAACAACTTGAGGGATGTTGAATTTAGTGGGAGTTCATCTAGTAATTTCATTAAGTTGAACTATTTATCATGAACATAGTCTAAATTGTACTTGCAAATACTGTAGATCCAATGGCCAAGTCCAACTTCAACTTCAATGTTTTTGCTGAGAAAGAAAAGCTTAGAAACAATGGGTATAACTTCACCAACTGGTTCCGCAATCTAAGAATCATTCTGTCTGGCGGACAAAAGGACTATGTCCTTGAGAAAGCGTTAGGTAACCCCCCTGCTGCAACTGCGCCGGCTGATGAGAAAGCTGTCTATCAGTCGCGCAAAGATGATTATGGTGTGATTAAGAGCACCATGTTGTTTCCTATGGAACCGGAACTTCAAAATCGTTTTGAAAACTATCCCGGGCCCTTTGAGATTCTCGAGGAGCTGAAAACCATGTTTCAGACTCAGGCCCGTTCTGAGAGATATGAGATCTCCAAGAAGTTCTTTAACTGCAAGATGGAGGAAGGGAGTTCCGTTAGTGAGCACGCCGTTAAGATGTCGGGCTACACTCAACGCCTTGAGCAACTGGACTGCAAGATTCCAGAGGAGCTCAAGATTGACAGGGTTCTGCAATCACTCCCTCCCAGCTACAAAAGTTTTGTAGTGACTCATAATCAGATTGGTTCCACTGATACGATCACCGAGCTCTTCGCAAAGCTGAAGGCTGCGGAGGTGGACATCAAGAAGGATAATCATGTGTTGATGGTCAACAAGCCCTCCTTTAAGAAAGGTAAAGGTGCAAAGAAGCCCTTCAAGAAAAGCGGCGGCAAGCGCGTTGCCCCTGCTGAGAAGAAGCTCAAGTCTGGACCTAAGTCGGACACTGAGTGCTTCTATTGCAAGGACAAGGGTCACTAGAAGCGCAACTGTCCGAAGTACTTAGCGAACAAGAAGGCTGGCACCATCAAAGGTATATTTGATATACATGTTATTGATGTTTTCCTTACTATCCCTCGTTGTAGTGCCTGGGTATTTGATACTGGTTCGGTTGCTAATATTTGTAACTCGAAACAGGAGCTACGGAATAGACGACGGCTTGCGAGGGATGAGGTGACGATGCGCGTTGGCAACGGATCAAGAGTTGATGTGATGGCCGTCGGCACGCTCTCCTTAGTTTTACCTTCGGCATTAGTTTTAAACCTTAATAAATGTTATTATGTGCCTGCGTTGAGCATGAACATTATTTCTGGATTGTGTTTATTGCAAGACGGTTATTCACTTAAATCGGAGAATAATGGTTGTTCTATTTATATGAGTAACATCTTTTATGGTCATGCACCCCTTGTAAATGGTTTATTTCTTCTAAATCTCGAAAGGGATGAAACACACATCCATAACATTGAGGCTAAGAGATGCAAAGTAGATAGTGATAATACTACTTATTTGTGGCACTGTCGTCTAGGTCATATTGGTGTAAAGCGCATGAAGAAACTCCATTCTGATGGACTTTTGGAGTCTCTTGATTTTGAATCATTTGACACATGCGAACCATGCCTCATGGGCAAGATGATCAAAACCCCGTTCTCCGGTATGATGGAGCGAGCAACGGACTTGTTGGAAATCATACATACCGATGTATGCGGACCGATGAGTGTTTCGACGCGCGGTGGATATCGCTATTTTCTCACTTTTACCGATGACTTAAGTAGATATGGGTATATCTATTTAATGAAACATAAATCTGAAACGTTTGAAAAGTTCAAAGAATTTCAGAATGAAGTGGAGAACCATCGTAACAGAAAGATTAAGTTTCTACGATCCGATCGTGGGGGCGAATATTTGAGTTATGATTTTCTCACGCATCTCAAGGCAAGTGGAATCGTTTCATAACTCACGCCACCCGGAACACCACAGCGCAATGGTGTGTCTGAACGCCGGAATCGAACCCTATTAGATATGGTCCGATCGATGATGTCTCTTACTGATTTGCCGTTATCGTTTTGGGGTTATGCATTAGAAACCGCTGCATTCACTTTAAATAGGGCTCCATCTAAATCCGTTGAGACGACACCGTATGAACTGTGGTTTGGTGCTAAACCTAAGTTGTCGTTTCTTAAAGTTTGGGGATGCGAAGCTTACGTCAAGAAGTTGATGCTGGACAAGCTCGAACCCAAAGCGGAGAAATGCGTCTTCATAGGATACCCTAAGGAAACTATTGGGTATACCTTCTATCACAGAACCGAAGGCAAAGTGTTTGTCGCAAAGAACGGTTCCTTTCTTGAGAAGGAGTTTCTCTCGAAAGAAGTGAGTGGGAGGAAAGTAGAGCTAGACGAGGTTGTTGAACCTTCTCTTGAATTGGAGAGTAGCGCAGCACCTGAAATTGTTCCAGTGCCGCCTGCGCCAACAATAGAGGAAGCTAATGACAAGGATCATGAAGCTTTGGACGATGCTGCTACTGAACGTCGCAGGTCGACAAGGTCGCGTGCCCCTCCTGAGTGGTACGGCAACCCTGTCTTAACTGTCTTGTTAGTAGAAGACAGTGAACCTACGAACTATGAGGAAGCGATGATGAGCCCAGACTCTGAGAAATGGCTAGAAGCCATGAAATCCGAATTGGGATCCATGAGCGAAAACCAAGTATGGACTTTGGTGGACCCTCCTAGCGACCGAAAGGCCGTTGAGTGCAAATGGATCTTCAAGAAGAAAACGGACGCGGATGGTAATGTTACCATCTATAAAGCACGGCTTGTTGCGAAAGGTTTTCGACAAGTTCAAGGTGTTGACTACGATGAGACTTTCTCTCCCGTAGCGATGTTTAAGTCTATTTGGATTTTATTAGCAATGGCTGCGTTTCATGATTATGAAATATGGCAGATGGATGTCAAGACTGCATTCCTCAATGGCAACATTGATGAAGAGTTGTATATGATGCAACCCGAAGGTTTTGTCGATCGTAAGGATGCTGATAAAGTATGCAAACTTCAGTGTTCCATTTATGGACTGAAGCAAGCATCTCGGAGTTGGAACCTTCGTTTTGATCAAGTGATCAAGAGCTTTGGATTTGTTCCAAATTGCTACGAAACTTGCATCTACAAGAAAGTGAGTGGGAGCTCGGTGACGTTTCTGGTACTGTATGTGGATGACATATTGATTATTGGAAATGACATCAACATGCTTAACGATGTGAAGAGTTATTTGAACAAGTGTTTTTCAATGAAAGACCTAGGTGAAGCTGCTTATATATTGGGCATCAAAATCTATAGAGATAGACAAAGACGCCTGATAGCTTTAAGCCAAAGTACATACCTAGACAAAGTTCTGAAAAGGTTCAGAATGGATAAGGCATTGAAAGGTTCAGTGCCTATGTTGTCAGGGAAGATATTGAGCAAGGCTCAGTGTCCAGCTACGGTAAATGATAGGGAAGCTATGAGCAAAGTGCCTTATGCCTCGGCCATAGGTTCCATCATGTATGCCATGTTGTGTACTAGACCGGATGTGTCCAATGCTCTTAGTTTGACGAGCATATATCAAAGTGATCCAGGAGTGGAACACTGGACAGCCGTGAAGAACATCCTAAGGTACCTAAATAGGACTAAAGAAATGTTCTTAGTCTATGGGGGTGATGAACAGCTCGTCGTAAAAGGTTACGTCGATGCTAGTTTCGACACTGACAAGGATGATTCTAAATCTCAGACAGGATACGTGTATATTTTGAATGGAGGAGCTGTGAGCTGGAGAAGCTGCAAGCAAAGCGTGATCGCGGGATCTACAGTAGAAGCGGAATACATGGCTGCTGCAGAAGCGTCAAGTGAAGGAGTTTGGATCAGAAACTTCATCACTGAGCTTGGCGTGGTTCCAAGTGCATTGGACCCACTGGAGATATTGTGTGACAACACTGGCGCCATAGGACTCGCTAAGGAACCAAGATATCATCCAAAGACCAAGCATATCAACCGCAAGTTTCATATAATCCGAGATTATATAGCAGATGGAGATCTGAAGATCAGCAAAGTACATACAGATCTGAATGTCGCAGATCCATTGACTAAACCTCTTCCACGTGTAAAACATGATCAGCACCTCAGTGCCATGGGTGTGAGATTGTTGCCAGATGTAAACTAGATTATTGACTCTAGTGCAAGTGGGAGACTGTTGGAATTATGCCCTAGAGGCAATAATAAAGATATTATTATAATTCTTGTTCATGATAAAGTTTATATTCCATGCTAGAATTGTATTAAGCGGAAACTTTAATACTTGTGTGGTTTGTGAACAACACCATGTCCCTAGTACGCCTCTATGGACTAGCTCATTGATCAATGATGGTTAAGGTTTCCTAACCATAGACATGAGTTGTCAATTGATAATGAGACCATATCATTGGGAGAATGATATGGTGGACAGACCCAAACTAAGCGAAGCAATTAGATCGTGTCATCGTGTTCGTCTTTGCGAATTTTTTCTTATGTCAAATATTGTATTCCTTAGACCATGAGATAATACAACTCCCTGGTATCGGAAGAAAGCTTTGAGGTCATCAAACGTCATCCTATGAGAGGGTGATCATAAAGGTGTCTCTCAGGTAATCGGAAAGTATCTGCTGGGTTGTATGTATCGAGATGGGATTTGTCCCTCCCAAGTCGGAGAGATATACTTCGGGCCCACTCGGTAATCGATATCAACACCGCTTGCAAGCATGTGGTTAAGGAGTTAATCACAAAGTGATATCGGATTACGGAACGAGTAAAGTACTTGCTGTGAACGAGATTGAACTAGGTATGACGATACCGACGATCGAATCTCGGGCAAGTAAAATATCGCGAGACGAAGGGAATATATATATGGGATTGATTGAATCCTGGCATCGTGGTTCATCCGATATGATCATCGATGAATGTGTGGGAGTCAATATGGGTGCCCAGACCCCGCTGTTGATTATTGATAGAAGATCATGTCTGCATATTCTCGAACCCGCAGGGTCACACACTTAACGTGTCTCGACGCTAGGATAGATTGGATACTTGGTTTATGAATTTTTGTTCGGAGTCTCGGATGGGATCCGGGACATCACGAGAGGTTCCGGAATGGTCCGGAGAATAAGATTCATATAAGGCAGTGCAGTTTTTGGAGTTCGGAATAGTTCCGGGTTAATCGGTATTGTACCGGAAGCTTCTAGAACCTTTCGGAAGGGGACCAACGTGGCCCCACCTTCCGGGAGGGGGCATGGGCCTATGAGGGAGTGTCCTGGCCGCATTGGGCCAGGGGCACAAGGCCCCATAGGGCCCAGCCGATTCTAGATAAGTTTAAACTCGTTTAAACTAGAGATAGAATTTCTAGATAAGGGATAAGTTTAAATCGTTTAAACTAGAGATAGGGTTTCTGGATAAGGGAAAGTTTAAATCGGTTAAACTAGAGATAGGCTTGGAGGAGAGGCAAGGGCTGGCCGCACCCCCCTCTATATATAGAGGGCTGGTGCGCCCCCTCTCCCCAACCCTACACCTTCCTCCAAACCCTAGTTGCCCTGCTGCCCTCCTCTCTCCCTCCCGACTGTTTGTAGGCGAAGCCCTGCGGCAGAAATTCTCCACCGTATACACCACGCCGTCGTGTTGTAGATCCAATCTATCTCTCCACCCTAGTTGCTGGTCCGAGGAAGGAGGAGACGTCGAGGTGCTGCACGTGTGCATCCCACGGAGGCACCGCCACTTGTGGTGCTAGATCGGATCGGATCGCGAGGAGGATAAGCGAGTACGACTACATCACCCACGTTCCGACGAACGTTCCGCTGTGCGAATCTTCAAGAGTATGAAGATCTAATCCAATCTCTCTCGTTGTTTGCATCTCCTAGATTAGATCTTGGCTTTCCCTCTGTTCTCTTCCGTAGAAAATTTTGATTTACTATGCTGCGAAACCCTTCATCCATATGTGGTATGTGAAAAGAACACACATTTCAATGACTCTGGTTGTTGTTAGTTAAAAGAACACAGATGAGATGAAACTAGTGGATCCATAGGTGGATTGTGAAAAGAGCACACATGCAATGACACTGGTGGATCCATATGTGGTATGTGAAAAGAACACACATGCAATGACTCCAGTTGTTGTTAGTAAAAAGAACACACATGCAATGACACTGGTGGATCCATGTGTGGTCTCTACAGAGAACACACATTTCAATGACACTAGTGGATCCATAGGTGGTATGTGAAAAGAATAGTCATGAAATGACTCCAGTTGTTGTTAGTAAAAAGAACACACATGCAATGACACTGGTGGATCCATAGGTGGATTGTGAAAAGAACACACATACAATGACACTGGTGGATCCATATGTGGTATGTGAAAACAACAGACATGCAATGACTCTGGTTGTACTTAGTAACAAGAACACACATGCAATGACACTGGTGGATCCATGTGTGGTCTCTGAAGAGAACACACATTTCAATGACTCTGGTTGTTGTTAGTAAAAATAACACACATGCAATGACACTGGTGGATCCATGTGTTCTCTGAAGAGAACACACATGCAATGACTCTGGCTGTTGTTAGTGAAAAGAGCACACATGCAATGCTATTTGGTGGATCCATATGTGGTATGTGAAAAGAACACACATGCAATGACTCTAGTTATTGTTAGTAAAAAGAACACACATGTAAGGACACTGGTGGATCCATGTGTGGTCTCTGAAGAGAGCACACATGTCAATGACACTGGTGGATCATATGTGGAATGTGAAAAGAACAGTCATGAAATGACTCCATTTGTTGTTAGTAAAAAGAACACACATGCAATGACACTGGTGGATCCATAGGTGGATTGTGAAAAGAACACACATGCAATGACACTGGTGGATCCATGTGTGGTCTCTGAAGAGAACACACATTTCAAAGACGCTGGTTGTTGTTAGTAACAAGAACACACATGCAATGACACTGGTGGATCCATGTGTGGTCTCTGAAGAGAACATACATTTCAATGACTATGGTGGATCCATATGTGGTATGTGAAAAGAACACACATGAAATGACTCTGGTTGTTGTTAGTAAAAAAAGCACACATGCAATGTCACTGGTGGATCCATAGGTGGATGGTGAAAAGAACACACATGCAATGACACTAGTTGTTGTTAGTAAAAAGAACACACATGCAATGACACTGGTGGATCCATGTGTGGTCTCTGAAGGGAACACATATTTCAATGACTCTGGTTGTTGTTAGTAAAAAGAACACACATGCAATGACACTGGTGGATCCATGTGTGGTCTCTGAAGAGAACACACATTTCAATGACTCTGGTTGTTGTTAGTAAAAAGAACACACATGCAATGACACTGGTGGATCCATGTGTGGTCTCTGAAGAGAACACACATGCAATGACTCTGGTTGTTGTTAGTAAAAAGATAACACATGCAATGACACTAGTGGATCCATATGTGGTATGTGAAAAGAACACACATTTCAATGACTCTGGTTATTGTTAGTAAAAAGAACACACATGCAATGGCACTGGTGGATCCATATGTGGTATGTGAAAAGAACACACATTTCAATGACTCTGGATGTTGGTAGTAAAAAGAACACACATGCAATGACACTGGTGGATCCATGTGACTCTGGTTGTTGTTAGTGAAATGAGCACACATGCAATGACACTGGTGGATCCATCTGTGGTATGTGAAAAGAACACACATGCAATGACTCCAGTTGTTGTTAGTAAAAAGAACACACATGCAATGACACTGGTGGATCCATGTGTGGTCTCTGAAGAGAACACACATTTCAATGACTCTGGTTGTTGTTAGTAAAAAGAACACACATGCAATGACACTGGTGGATCCATGTGTGGTCTCTGAAGAGAACATACATTTCAATGACTATGGTGGATCCATATGTGGTATGTGAAAAGAACAAACATGCAATGACTCTGGTTGTACTTAGTAACAAGAACACACATGCAATGACACTGGTGGATCCATGTGTGGTCTCTAAAGAGAACACACATTTCAATGACTCTGGTTGTTGTTAGTAAAAATAACACACATGCAATGACACTGGTGGATCCATGTGCGTTCTCTGAAGAGAACACACATGCAATGACTCTGGCTGTTGTTAGTGAAAAGAGCACACATGCAATGACATTGGTGGATCCATATGTGGTATGTGAAGAGAACACACATGCAATGACTCTAGTTATTGTTAGTAAAAAGAACACACATGGAATGACACTGGTGGATCCATGTGTGGTCTCTGAAGGGAACACATATTTCAATGACTCTGGTTGTTGTTAGTAAAAAGAACACACATGCAATGACACTGGTGGATCCATATGTGGTATGTGAAAAGAACAGACATGCAATGACTCTGGTTGTACTTAGTAACAAGAACACACATGCAATGACACTGGTAGATCCATGTGTGGTCTCTGAAGAGAACACACATTTCAATGACTCTGGTTGTTGTTAGTAAAAATAACACACATGCAATGACACTGGTGGATCCATGTGTGTTCTCTGAAGAGAGCACACATGCAATGACTCTGGCTGTTGTTAGTGAAAAGAGCACACATGCAATGACATTGGTGGATCCATATGTGGTATGTGAAAAGAACACACATGCAATGACTCTAGTTATTGTTAGTAAAAAGAACACACATGTAATGACACTGGTGGATCCATGTGTGGTCTCTGAAGAGAGCACACATTTCAATGACACTGGTGGATCATATGTGGAATGTGAAAAGAACAGTCATGAAATGACTCCATTTGTTGTTAGTAAAAAGAACACACATGCAATGACACTGGTGGATCCATAGGTGGATTGTGAAAAGAACACACATGCAATGACACTGGTGGATCCATGTGTGGTCTCTGAAGAGAACACACATTTCAAAGACGCTGGTTGTTGTTAGTAACAAGAACACACATGCAATGACACTGGTGGATCCATGTGTGGTCTCTGAAGAGAACATACATTTCAATGACTATGGTGGATCCATATGTGGTATGTGAAAAGAACACACATGAAATGACTCTGGTTGTTGTTAGTAAAAAAGCACACATGCAATGTCACTGGTGGATCCATAGGTGGATGGTGAAAAGAACACACATGCAATGACACTAGTTGTTGTTAGTAAAAAGAACACACATGGAATGACACTGGTGGATCCATGTGTGGTCTCTGAAGGGAACACATATTTCAATGACTCTGGTTCTTGTTAGTAAAAAGAACACACATGCAATGACACTGGTGGATCCATGTGTGGTCTCTGAAGAGAACACACATTTCAATGACTCTGGTTGTTGTTAGTAAAAAGAACACACATGCAATGACACTGGTGGATCCATGTGTGGTCTCTGAAGAGAACACACATGCAATGACTCTGGTTGTTGTTAGTAAAAAGATAACACATGCAATGACACTAGTGGATCCATATGTGGTATGTGAAAATAACACACATTTGAATGACTCTGGTTATTGTTAGTAAAAATAACACACATGCAATGACACTGGTGGATCCATATGTGGTATGTGAAAAGAACACACATTTCAATGACTCTGGATGTTGGTAGTAAAAAGAACACACATGCAATGACACTGGTGGATCCATGTGACTCTGGTTGTTGTTAGTGAAATGAGCACACATGCAATGACACTGGTGTATCCATATGTGGTATGTGAAAAGAACACACATGCAATGACTCCAGTTGTTGTTAGTAAAAAGAACACACATGCAATGACACTGGTGGATCCATGTGTGGTCTCTGAAGAGAACACACATTTCAATGACTCTGGTTGTTGTTAGTAAAAAGAACACACATGCAATGACACTGGTGGATCCATAAGTGGATTGTGAAAAGAACACACATACAATGACACTGGTGGATCCATATGTGGTATGTGAAAAGAACAGACATGCAATGACTCTGGTTGTACTTAGTAACAAGAACACACATGCAATGACACTGGTAGATCCATGTGTGGTCTCTGAAGAGAACACACATTTCAATGACTCTGGTTGTTGTTAGTAAAAATAACACACATGCAATGACACTGGTGGATCCATGTGTGTTCTCTGAAGAGAACACACATGCAATGACTCTGGCTGTTGTTAGTGAAAAGAGCACACATGCAATGACATTGGTGGATCCATATGTGGTATGTGAAAAGAACACACATGCAATGACTCTAGTTATTGTTAGTAAAAAGAACACACATGTAATGACACTGGTGGATCCATGTGTGGTCTCTGAAGAGAGCACACATTTCAATGACACTGGTGGATCATATGTGGAATGTGAAAAGAACAGTCATGAAATGACTCCATTTGTTGTTAGTAAAAAGAACACACATGCAATGACACTGGTGGATCCATGTGTGGTCTCTGAAGAGAACACACATTTCAATGACTCTGGTTGTTGTTAGTAAAAAGAACACACATGCAATGACACTGGTGGATCCATGTGTGGTCTCTGAAGAGAACACACATGCAATGACTCTGGTTGTTGTTAGTAAAAAGATAACACATGCAATGACACTAGTGGATCCATATGTGGTATGTGAAAAGAACACACATTTCAATGACTGGTTATTGTTAGTAAAAAGAACACACATGCAATGACACTGGTGGATCCATATGTGGTATGTGAAAAGAACACACATTTCAATGACTCTGGATGTTGGTAGTAAAAAGAACACACATGCAATGACACTGGTGGATCCATGTGACTCTGGTTGTTGTTAGTGAAATGAGCACACATGCAATGACACTGGTGGATCCATATGTGGTATGTGAAAAGAACACACATGCAATGACACTAGTTGTTGTTAGTAAAAAGAACACACATGCAATGACACTGGTGGATCCATGTGTGGTCTCTGAAGGGAACACATATTTCAATGACTCTGGTTGTTGTTAGTAAAAAGAACACACATGCAATGACACTGGTGGATCCATGTGTGGTCTCTGAAGAGAACACACATTTCAATGACTCTGGTTGTTGTTAGTAAAAAGAACACACATGCAATGACACTGGTGGATCCATGTGTGGTCTCTGAAGAGAACACACATGCAATGACTCTGGTTGTTGTTAGTAAAAAGAACACACATGCAATGACACTGGTGGATCCATAAGTGGATTGTGAAAAGAACACACATACAATGACACTGGTGGATCCATATGTGGTATGTGAAAAGAACAGACATGCAATGACTCTGGTTGTACTTAGTAACAAGAACACACATGCAATGACACTGGTAGATCCATGTGTGGTCTCTGAAGAGAACACACATTTCAATGACTCTGGTTGTTGTTAGTAAAAATAACACACATGCAATTACACTGGTGGATCCATGTGTGTTCTCTGAAGAGAACACACATGCAATGACTCTGGCTGTTGTTAGTGAAAAGAGCACACATGCAATGACATTGGTGGATCCATATGTGGTATGTGAAAAGAACACACATGCAATGACTCTAGTTATTGTTAGTAAAAAGAACACACATGTAATGACACTGGTGGATCCATGTGTGGTCTCTGAAGAGAGCACACATTTCAATGACACTGGTGGATCATATGTGGAATGTGAAAAGAACAGTCATGAAATGACTCCATTTGTTGTTAGTAAAAAGAACACACATGCAATGACACTGGTGGATCCATGTGTGGTCTCTGAAGAGAACACACATTTCAATGACTCTGGTTGTTGTTAGTAAAAAGAACACACATGCAATGACACTGGTGGATCCATGTGTGGTCTCTGAAGAGAACACACATGCAATGACTCTGGTTGTTGTTAGTAAAAAGATAACACATGCAATGACACTAGTGGATCCATATGTGGTATGTGAAAAGAACACACATTTCAATGACTGGTTATTGTTAGTAAAAAGAACACACATGCAATGACACTGGTGGATCCATATGTGGTATGTGAAAAGAACACACATTTCAATGACTCTGGATGTTGGTAGTAAAAAGAACACACATGCAATGACACTGGTGGATCCATGTGACTCTGGTTGTTGTTAGTGAAATGAGCACACATGCAATGACACTGGTGGATCCATATGTGGTATGTGAAAAGAACACACATGCAATGACACTAGTTGTTGTTAGTAAAAAGAACACACATGCAATGACACTGGTGGATCCATGTGTGGTCTCTGAAGGGAACACATATTTCAATGACTCTGGTTGTTGTTAGTAAAAAGAACACACATGCAATGACACTGGTGGATCCATGTGTGGTCTCTGAAGAGAACACACATTTCAATGACTCTGGTTGTTGTTAGTAAAAAGAACACACATGCAATGACACTGGTGGATCCATGTGTGGTCTCTGAAGAGAACACACATGCAATGACTCTGGTTGTTGTTAGTAAAAAGATAACACATGCAATGACACTAGTGGATCCATATGTGGTATGTGAAAAGAACACACATTTCAATGACTCTGGTTATTGTTAGTAAAAAGAACACACATGCAATGGCACTGGTGGATCCATATGTGGTATGTGAAAAGAACACACATTTCAATGACTCTGGATGTTGGTAGTAAAAAGAACACACATGCAATGACACTGGTGGATCCATGTGACTCTGGTTGTTGTTAGTGAAATGAGCACACATGCAATGACACTGGTGGATCCATCTGTGGTATGTGAAAAGAACACACATGCAATGACTCCAGTTGTTGTTAGTAAAAAGAACACACATGCAATGACACTGGTGGATCCATGTGTGGTCTCTGAAGAGAACACACATTTCAATGACTCTGGTTGTTGTTAGTAAAAAGAACACACATGCAATGACACTGGTGGATCCATGTGTGGTCTCTGAAGAGAACATACATTTCAATGACTCTAGTTATTGTTAGTAAAAAGAACACACATGGAATGACACTGGTGGATCCATGTGTGGTCTCTGAAGGGAACACATATTTCAATGACTCTGGTTGTTGTTAGTAAAAAGAACACACATGCAATGACACTGGTGGATCCATATGTGGTATGTGAAAAGAACAGACATGCAATGACTCTGGTTGTACTTAGTAACAAGAACACACATGCAATGACACTGGTAGATCCATGTGTGGTCTCTGAAGAGAACACACATTTCAATGACTCTGGTTGTTGTTAGTAAAAATAACACACATGCAATGACACTGGTGGATCCATGTGTGTTCTCTGAAGAGAGCACACATGCAATGACTCTGGCTGTTGTTAGTGAAAAGAGCACACATGCAATGACATTGGTGGATCCATATGTGGTATGTGAAAAGAACACACATGCAATGACTCTAGTTATTGTTAGTAAAAAGAACACACATGTAATGACACTGGTGGATCCATGTGTGGTCTCTGAAGAGAGCACACATTTCAATGACACTGGTGGATCATATGTGGAATGTGAAAAGAACAGTCATGAAATGACTCCATTTGTTGTTAGTAAAAAGAACACACATGCAATGACACTGGTGGATCCATAGGTGGATTGTGAAAAGAACACACATGCAATGACACTGGTGGATCCATGTGTGGTCTCTGAAGAGAACACACATTTCAAAGACGCTGGTTGTTGTTAGTAACAAGAACACACATGCAATGACACTGGTGGATCCATGTGTGGTCTCTGAAGAGAACATACATTTCAATGACTATGGTGGATCCATATGTGGTATGTGAAAAGAACACACATGAAATGACTCTGGTTGTTGTTAGTAAAAAAGCACACATGCAATGTCACTGGTGGATCCATAGGTGGATGGTGAAAAGAACACACATGCAATGACACTAGTTGTTGTTAGTAAAAAGAACACACATGGAATGACACTGGTGGATCCATGTGTGGTCTCTGAAGGGAACACATATTTCAATGACTCTGGTTCTTGTTAGTAAAAAGAACACACATGCAATGACACTGGTGGATCCATGTGTGGTCTCTGAAGAGAACACACATTTCAATGACTCTGGTTGTTGTTAGTAAAAAGAACACACATGCAATGACACTGGTGGATCCATGTGTGGTCTCTGAAGAGAACACACATGCAATGACTCTGGTTGTTGTTAGTAAAAAGATAACACATGCAATGACACTAGTGGATCCATATGTGGTATGTGAAAATAACACACATTTGAATGACTCTGGTTATTGTTAGTAAAAATAACACACATGCAATGACACTGGTGGATCCATATGTGGTATGTGAAAAGAACACACATTTCAATGACTCTGGATGTTGGTAGTAAAAAGAACACACATGCAATGACACTGGTGGATCCATGTGACTCTGGTTGTTGTTAGTGAAATGAGCACACATGCAATGACACTGGTGTATCCATATGTGGTATGTGAAAAGAACACACATGCAATGACTCCAGTTGTTGTTAGTAAAAAGAACACACATGCAATGACACTGGTGGATCCATGTGTGGTCTCTGAAGAGAACACACATTTCAATGACTCTGGTTGTTGTTAGTAAAAAGAACACACATGCAATGACACTGGTGGATCCATAAGTGGATTGTGAAAAGAACACACATACAATGACACTGGTGGATCCATATGTGGTATGTGAAAAGAACAGACATGCAATGACTCTGGTTGTACTTAGTAACAAGAACACACATGCAATGACACTGGTAGATCCATGTGTGGTCTCTGAAGAGAACACACATTTCAATGACTCTGGTTGTTGTTAGTAAAAATAACACACATGCAATGACACTGGTGGATCCATGTGTGTTCTCTGAAGAGAACACACATGCAATGACTCTGGCTGTTGTTAGTGAAAAGAGCACACATGCAATGACATTGGTGGATCCATATGTGGTATGTGAAAAGAACACACATGCAATGACTCTAGTTATTGTTAGTAAAAAGAACACACATGTAATGACACTGGTGGATCCATGTGTGGTCTCTGAAGAGAGCACACATTTCAATGACACTGGTGGATCATATGTGGAATGTGAAAAGAACAGTCATGAAATGACTCCATTTGTTGTTAGTAAAAAGAACACACATGCAATGACACTGGTGGATCCATGTGTGGTCTCTGAAGAGAACACACATTTCAATGACTCTGGTTGTTGTTAGTAAAAAGAACACACATGCAATGACACTGGTGGATCCATGTGTGGTCTCTGAAGAGAACACACATGCAATGACTCTGGTTGTTGTTAGTAAAAAGATAACACATGCAATGACACTAGTGGATCCATATGTGGTATGTGAAAAGAACACACATTTCAATGACTGGTTATTGTTAGTAAAAAGAACACACATGCAATGACACTGGTGGATCCATATGTGGTATGTGAAAAGAACACACATTTCAATGACTCTGGATGTTGGTAGTAAAAAGAACACACATGCAATGACACTGGTGGATCCATGTGACTCTGGTTGTTGTTAGTGAAATGAGCACACATGCAATGACACTGGTGGATCCATATGTGGTATGTGAAAAGAACACACATGAAATGACTCCAGTTGTTGTTAGTAAAAAGAACACACATGCAATGACACTGGTGGATCCATGTGTGGTCTCTGAAGAGAACACACATTTCAATGACTCTGGTTGTTGTTAGTAAAAAGAACACACATGCAATGACACTGGTGGATCCATAGGTGGATTGTGAAAAGAACACACATACAATGACACTGGTGGATCCATATGTGGTATGTGAAAAGAACAGACATGCAATGACTCTGGTTGTACTTAGTAACAAGAACACACATGCAATGACACTGGTGGATCCATGTGTGGTCTCTGAAGAGAACACACATTTCAATGACTCTGGTTGTTGTTAGTAAAAATAACACACATGCAATGACACTGGTGGATCCATGTGTGTTCTCTGAAGAGAACACACATGCAATGACTCTGGCTGTTGTTAGTGAAAAGAGCACACATGCAATGACATTGGTGGATCCATATGTGGTATGTGAAAAGAACACACATGCAATGACTCTAGTTATTGTTAGTAAAAAGAACAAACATGTAATGACACTGGTGGATCCAGGTGTGGTCTCTGAAGAGAGCACACATTTCAATGACACTGGTGGATCATATGTGGAATGTGAAAAGAACAGTCATGAAATGACTCCATTTGTTGTTAGTAAAAAGAACACACATGCAATGACACTGGTGGATCCATAGGTGGATTGTGAAAAGAACACACATGCAATGACACTGGTGGATCCATGTGTGGTCTCTGAAGAGAACACACATTTCAAAGACGCTGGTTGTTGTTAGTAACAAGAACACACATGCAATGACACTGGTGGATCCATGTGTGGTCTCTGAAGAGAACATACATTTCAATGACTATGGTGGATCCATATGTGGTATGTGAAAAGAACACACATGAAATGACTCTGGTTGTTGTTAGTAAAAAAAGCACACATGCAATGTCACTGGTGGATCCATAGGTGGATGGTGAAAAGAACACACATGCAATGACACTAGTTGTTGTTAGTAAAAAGAACACACATGGAATGACACTGGTGGATCCATGTGTGGTCTCTGAAGGGAACACATATTTCAATGACTCTGGCTGTTGTTAGTAAAAAGAACACACATGCAATGACACTGGTGGATCCATGTGTGGTCTCTGAAGAGAACACACATTTCAATGACTCTGGTTGTTGTTAGTAAAAAGAACACACATGCAATGACATTGGTGGATCCATGTGTGGTCTCTGAAGAGAACACACATGCAATGACTCTGGTTGTTGTTAGTAAAAAGATAACACATGCAATGACACTAGTGGATCCATATGTGGTATGTGAAAAGAACACACATTTCAATGACTCTGGTTATTGTTAGTAAAAAGAACACACATGCAATGACACTGGTGGATCCATATGTGGTATGTGAAAATAACACACATTTCAATGACTCTGGATGTTGGTAGTAAAAAGAACACACATGCAATGACACTGGTGGATCCATGTGACTCTGGTTGTTGTTAGTGAAATGAGCACACATGCAATGACACTGGTGGATCCATATGTGGTATGTGAAAAGAACACACATGCAATGACTCCAGTTGTTGTTAGTAAAAAGAACACACATGCAATGACACTGGTGGATCCATGTGTGGTCTCTGAAGAGAACACACATTTCAATGACACTGGTGGATCCATATGTTGAATGTGAAAAGAACAGTCATAAAATGACTCCATTTGTTGTTAGTAAAAAGAAGACACATGCAATGACACTGGTGGATCCATAGGTGGATTGTGAAAAGAACACACATGCAATGACACTGGTGGATCCATGTGTGGTCTCTGAAGAGAACACACATTTGAAAGACTCTGGTTGTTGTTAGTAAAAAGAACACACATGCAATGACATTGGTGGATCCATGTGTGGTCTCTGAAGAGAACACACATGCAATGACTCTGGTTGTTGTTAGTAAAAAATACACACATAAAATGACACTAGTGGATCCATATGTGGTATGTGAAAAGAACACACATTTCAATGACTCTGTTTGTTGTTAGTTAAAAGAAGACACATGCAATGAAACTAGTGGATCCATAGGTGGATTGTGAAAAGAGCACACATGCAATGACACTGGTGGATCCATATGTGGTATGTGAAAAGAACACACATGCAATGACTCCAGTTGTTGTTAGTAAAAAGAACACACATGCAATGACACTGGTGGATCCATGTGTGGTCTCTAAAGAGAACACACATTTCAATGACTCTTGATGTTGGTAGTAAAAAGAACACACATGCAATAACACTGGTGGATCCATGTGTGTTCTCTGAAGAGAACACACATGCAATGACTCTGGTTGTTGTTAGTGAAAAGAGCACACATGCAATGACATTGGTGGATCCATATGTGGTATGTGAAAAGAACACACATGCAATGACTCCAGTTGTTGTTAGTAAAAAGAACAAACATGTAATGACACTGGTGGATCCATGTGTGGTCTCTGAAGAGAACACACATTTCAATGACACTGGTGGATCCATATGTGGAATGTGAAAAGAACAGTCATGAAATGACTCCATTTGTTATTAGTAAAAAGAACACACATGCAATGACGCAGGTGGATCCATAGGTGGATTGTGAAAAGAACACACATGCAATGACACTGCTGGATCCATGTGTGGTCTCTGAAGAGAACACACATTTCAAAGACTCTGGTTGTTGTTAGTAAAAAGAACACACATGCAATGACACTGGTGGATCCATGTGTGGTCTCTGAAGAGAACACACATGCAATGACTCTGGTTGTTGTAAGTAAAAAGAACACTCATAAAATGACACTGGTGGATCCATATGTGGTATGTGAAAAGAACACACATTTCAATGACTCTGGTTGTTGTTAGTTTAAAGAACACACATGCAATGAAACTAGTGGATCCATAGGTGGATTGTGAAAAGAGCACACATGCAATGACACTGGTGGATCCATATGTGGTATGTGAAAACAACACACATGCATTGAATTTAGTTGTTGTTAGTAAAAAGAACACACATGCAATGACACTGGTGGATCCATGTGTGGTCTCTACAGAGAACACACATTTCAATGACACTGGTGGATCCATAGGTGGTATGTGAAAAGAATAGTCATGAAATGACTCTAGTTGTTGTTAGTAAAAAGAACACACATGCAATGACACTGGTGGATCCATAGGTGGATTGTGAAAAGAACACACATACAATGACACTGGTGGATCCATATGTGGTATGTGAAAAGAACAGACATGCAATGATTCTGGTTGTACTTAGTAACAAGAACACACATGCAATGACACTGGTGGATCCATGTGTGGTCTCTAAAGAGAACACACATTTCAATGACTCTGGTTGTTGTTAGTAAAAAGAACACACATGCAATGACACTGGTGGATCCATATGTGTTCTCTGAAGAGAACACACATGCAATGACTCTGGCTGTTGTTAGTGAAAAGAGCACACATGCAATGACATTGGTGGATCCATATGTGGTATGTGAAAAGAACACACATGCAATGACTCCAGTTGTTGTTAGTAAAAAGAACACACAAGTAATGACAGTGGTGGATCCATGTGTGGTCTCTGAAGAGAACACACATTTCAATGACACTGGTGGATCCATATGTGGAATGTGAAAAGAACAGTCATGAAATGACTCCATTTGTTGTTAGTAAAAAGAACACACATGCAATGACACTGGTGGATCCATAGGTGGATTGTGAAAAGAACACACATGCAATGACACTGGTGGATGCATGTGTGGTCTCTGAAGAGAACACACATTTCAAAGACGCTGGTTGTTGTTAGTAACAAGAACACACATGCAATGACACTGGTGGATCCATGTGTGGTCTCCGAAGAGAACATACATTCCAATGACTATGGTGGATCCATATGTGGTATGTGAAAATAACACACATGAAATGACTCTGGTTGTTGTTAGTAAAAAAAGCACACATGCAATGTCACTGGTGGATCCATAGGTCGATTGTGAAAAGAACACACATGCAATGACACTAGTTGTTGTTAGTAAAAAGAACACACATGGAATGACACTGGTGGATCCATGTGTGGTCTCTGAAGAGAACACACATTTCAATGACTCTGGTTGTTGTTAGTAAAAAGAAAACAAATGCAATGACACTGGTGGATCCATGTGTGGTCTCTGAAGAGAACACACATTTCAAAGACTCTGGTTGTTGTTAGTAAAAAGAACACACATGCAATGACACTGGTGGATCCATGTGTGGTCTCTGAAGAGAACACACATGCAATGACTCTGGTTGTTGTTAGTAAAAAGATAACACATAAAATGACACTGGTGGATCCATATGTGGTATGTGAAAAGAACACACATTTCAATGACTCTGGTTGTTGTTAGTTAAAAGAACACACATGCAATGACACTGGTGGATCCATAGGTGGATTGTGAAAAGAGCACACATTTCAATGACACTGGTGGATCCATATGTGGTATGTGAAAAGAACACACATGCAATGAATCTGGTTGTTGTTAGTAAAAAGAACACACATGCAATGACACTGGTGGATCCATGTGCGGTCTCTACAGAGAACACACATTTCAATGACACTGGTGGATCCATAGGTGGTATGTGAAAAGAATAGTCATGAAATGACTCCAGTTGTTGTTAGTAAAAAGAACACACATGCAATGACACTGGTGGATCCATAAGTGGATTGTGAAAAGAACACACATTTCAATGACACTGGTGGATCCATATGTGGAATGTGAAAAGAACAGTCATGAAATGACTCTGGTTGTACTTAGTAACAAGAACACACATGCAATGACACTGGTGGATCCATGTGTGGTCTCTGAAGAGAACACACATTTCAATGACTCTGGTTGTTTTTAGTAAAAAGAACACACATGCAATGACACTGGTGGATCCATGTGTGTTCTCGGAAGAGAACACACATGCATTGACTCTGGCTGTTGTTAGTGAAAAGAGCACACATCCAATGACATTGGTGGATCCATATGTGGTATGTGAAAAGAACACACATGCAATGACTCCAGTTGATGTTAGTAAAAAGAACACACATGTAATGACACTGGTGGATCCATGTGTGGTCTCTAAAGAGAACACACATTTCAATGACACTGGTGGATCCATATGTGGAATGTGAAAAGAACAGTCATGAAATGACTCCATTTGTTGTTAGTAAAAAGAACACACATGCAATGACACTGGTGGATCCATAGGTGGATTGTGAAAAGAACACACATGCAATGACACTGGTGGATGCATGTGTCGTCTCTGAAGAGAACACACATTTCAAAGACGCTGGTTGTTGTTAGTAACAAGAACACACATGCAATGACACTGGTGGATCCATGTGTGGTCTCTGAAGAGAACATACATTTCAATGACTATGGTGGAACCATATGTGGTATGTGAAAAGAACACACATTAAATGACTCTGGTTGTTGTTAGTAAAAAAAGCACACATGCAATGTCACTGGTGGATCCATAGGTGGATTGTGAAAAGAACACACATGCAATGACACTAGTTGTTGTTAGTAAAAAGAACACACATGGAATGACACTGGTGGATCCATGTGTGGTCTCTGAAGAGAACACACATTTCAATGACTCTGGTAGTTGTTAGTAAAAAGAACACACATGCAATGACACTGGTGGATCCATGTGTGGTCTCTGAAGAGAACACACATTTCAATGACTCTGGTTGTTGTTAGTATAAAGAACACACATGCAATGACACTGGTGGATCCATGTGTGGTCTCTGAAGAGAACACACATGCAATGACTCTAGTTGTTGTTAGTAAAAAGATAACACATGCAATGACACTAGTGGATCTATATGTGGTATGTGAAAAGAACACACATTTCAATGACTCTGGTTATTGTTAGTAAAAAGAGCACACATGCAATGACACTGGTGGATCCATATGTGGTATGTGAAAAGAACACACATTTCAATGACTCTGGTTGTTGTTAGTAAAAAGAACACACATGCAATGACATTTGTGGATCCATGTGTGGTCTCTGAAGAGAACACACATTTCAATGACTCTTGATGTTGGTAGTAAAAAGAACACACATGCAATGACACTGGTGGATCCATGTGTGTTCTCTGAAGACAACACACATGCAATGACTCTGGTTGTTGTTAGTGAATTCAGCACACATGCAATGACACTGGTGGATCCATATGTGGTATGTGAAAAGAACACACATGCAATGACTCCAGTTGTTGTTATTAAAAAGAACACACATGCAATGACACTGGTGGATCCATGTGTGGTCTCTGAAGAGAACACACATTTCAATGACACTGGTGGATCCATATGTGGAATGTGAAAAGAACAGTCATGAAATGACTCCATTTGTTGTTAGTAAAAAGAACACACATGCAATGACACTGGTGGATCCATAGGTGGATTGTGAAAAGAACACACATGCAATGACACTGGTGGATCCATGTGTGGTCTCTGAAGAGAACACACATTTCAAAGACTCTGGTTGTTGTTAGTAAAAAGAACACACATGCAATGACACTGGTGGATCCATGTGTGGTCTCTGAAGAGAACATACATGAAATGACTCTGGTTGTTGTTAGTAAAAAGAACACACATAAAATGACACTGGTGGATCCATATGTGGTATGTGAGAAGAACACACATTTCAATGACTCTCGTTGTTGTTAGTTAAAAGAACACACATGCAATGAAACTAGTGGATCCATAGGTGGATTCTGAAAAGAGCACACATGCAATGACACTGGTGGATCCATATGTGGTATGTGAAAAGAACACACATGCAATGAATCCAGTTGTTGTCAGTAAAAAGAACACACATGCAATGACACTGGTGGATCCATGTGTGGTCTCTACAGAGAACACACATTTCAATGACACTGGTGGATCCATAGGTGGTATGTAAAAAGAATAGTCATGAAATGACTCCAGTTGTTTTTAGTAAAAAGAACACACATGCAATGACACTGGTGGATCCATAGGTGGATTGTGAAAAGAACACACATACAATGACACTGGTGGATCCATATGTGGTATGTGAAAAGAACAGACATGCAATGACTCTGGTTGTACTTAGTAACAAGAACACACATGCAATGACACTGGTGGATCCATGTGTGGTCTCTGAAGAGAACACACATTTCAATGACTCTGGTTGTTGTTAGTAAAAAGAACACACATGCAATGACACTGGTGGATCCATGTGTGTTCTCTGAAGAGAACACACATGCAATGACTCTGGCTGTTGTTAGTGAAAAGAGCACACATGCAATGACATTGGTGGATTCATATGTGGTATGTGAAAAGAACACACATGCAATGACTCCAGTTGTTGTTAGTAAAAAGAACACACATGTAATGACACTGGTGGATCCATGTGTGGTCTCTGAAGAGAACACACATTTCAATGACACTGGTGGATCCATATGTGGAATGTGAAAAGAACAGTCATGAAATGACTCCATTTGTTGTTAGTAAAAAGAACACACATGCAATGACACTGGTGGATCCATAGGTGGATTGTGAAAAGAAAACACATGCAATGACACTGGTGGATGCATGTGTGGTCTCTGAAGAGAACACACATTTCAAAGACGCTGGTTGTTGTTAGTAACAAGAACACACATGCAATGACACTGGTGGATCCATGTGTGGTCTCTGAAGAGAACATACATTTCAATGAAACTGGTGGATCCATATGTGGAATGTGAAAAGAACAGTCATGAAATGACTCCATTTGTTGTTAGTAAAAAGAACACACATGCAATGACACTGGTGGATCCATAGGTGGATTGTGAAAAGAACACACATGCAATGATACTGGTGGATCCATGTGTGGTCTCTGAAGAGAACACACATTTCAAAGACTCTGGTTGTTGTTAGTAAAAAGAACACACATGCAATGACACTGGTGGATGCATGTGTGGTCTCTGAAGAGAACACACATGCAATGACTCTGGTTGTTGTTAGTAAAGAGAACACACATAAAATGACACTGGTGGATCCATATGTGGTATGTGAAAAGAACACACATTGCAATGACTCTGGTTGTTGTTAGTTAAAAGAACACACATGCAATGAAACTAGTGGATCCATAGGTGGATTGTGAAAAGAGCACACATGCAATGACACTGGTGGATCGATATGTGGTATGTGAAAAGAACACACATGCAATGACTCTAGTTGTTGTTAGTGAAAAGAACACACATGCAATGACACTGGTGCATCCAAGTGTGGTCTCTATAGAGAACACACATTTCAATGACACTGGTGGATCCATATGTGGTATGTGAAAAGAATAGTCATGAAATGACTCTAGTTGTTGTTAGTAAAAAGAACACACATGCAATGACACTGGTGGATCCATAGGTGGATTGTGAAAAGAACACACATACAATGACACTGGTGGATCCATATGTGGTATGTGAAAAGAACACACATGCAATGACTCTGGTTGTACTTAGTAACAAGAACACACATGCAATGACACTGGTGGATCCATGTGTGGTCTCTGAAGAGAACACACATTTCAATGACTCTGGTTGTTGTTAGTAAAAAGAACACACATGCAATGACACTGGTGGATCCATGTGTGTTCTCTGAAGAGAACACACATGCAATGACTTTGGCTGTTGTTAGTGAAAAGACCACACATGCAATTACATTGGTGGATCCATATGTGGTATTTGAAAAGAACACACATGCAATGACTCCAGTTGTTGTTTGTAAAAAGAACACACATGCAATGACACTAGTGGATCCATGTGTGGTCTCTGAAGAGAACACACATTTCAATGACACTGGTGGATCCATATGTGGAATGTGAAAAGAACAGTCATGAAATGACTCCATTTGTTGTTAGTAAAAAGAACACACATGCAATGACACTGGTGGATCCATAGGTGGATTGTGAAAAGAACACACATGCAATGACACTGGTGGATCCATGTGTGGTCTCTGAAGAGAACACACATTTCAAAGACTCTAGTTGTTGTTAGTAAAAAGAACACATATGCAATGACACTGGTGGATGCATGTGTGGTCTCTGAAGAGAACACACATGCAATGACTCTGGTTGTTGTTAGTAAAGAGAACACACATAAAATGACACTGGTGGATCCATATGTGGTATGTGAAAAGAACACACATTGCAATGACTCTGGTTGTTGTTAGTTAAAAGAACACACATGCAATCAAACTAGTGGATCCATAGGTGGATTGTGAAAAGAGCACACATGCAATGACACTGGTGGATCCATGTGTGGTATGTGAAAAGAACACACATGCAATGACTCCAGTTGTTGTTAGTAAAAAGAACACACATGCAATGACACTGGTGGATCCAAGTGTGGTCTCTACAGAGAACACACATTTCAATGACACTGGTGGATCCATATGTGGTATGTGAAAAGAATAGTCATGAAATGACTCTAGTTGTTGTTAGTAAAAAGAACACACATGCAATGACACTGGTGGATCCATAGGTGGATTGTGAAAAGAACACACATCCAAAGACACTGGTGGATCCATATGTGGCATGTGAAAAGAACACACATGCAATGACTCTGGTTGTACTTAGTAACAAGAACACACATGCAATGACACTGGTGGATCCATGTGTCGTCTCTGAAGATAACACACATTTCAATGACTCTGGTTGTTTCAGAGAACACACATGCAATGACTCTGGCTGTTGTTAGTGAAAAGAGCACACATGCAATTACATTGGTGGATCCATATGTGGTATTTGAAAAGAACACACATGCAATGACTCCAGTTGTTGTTAGTAAAAAGAACACACATGTAATGACACTAGTGGATCCATGTGTAGTCTCTGAAGAGAACACACATTTCAATGACACTGGTGGATCCATAATGTGAAAAGAACAGTCATGAAATGAGTCCATTTGTTGTTAGTAAAAATAACACACATGCAATGACACTGGTGGATCCATAGGTGGATTGTGAAAAGAACACACATCCAATGACACTGGTGGATCCATGTGTGGTCTCTGAAGAGAACACACATTTCAAAGACACTGGTTGTTGTTAGTAACAAGAACACACATGCAATGACACTGGTGGATCCATGTGTGGTCTCTGAAGATAACATACATTTCAATGACTGTGGTGGATCCATATGTGGTATGTGAAAAGAACACACATGAAATGACTCTGGTTGTTGTTAGTAAAAAAAGCACACATGCAATGTCACTGGTAGATCCATAGGTGGATTGTGAAAAGAACATACATGCAATGACACTAGTTGTTGTTAGTAAAAAGAACACACATGGAATGACACTGGTGGATCCATGTGTGGTCTCTAAATAGAACACACATTTCAATGACTCTGGTTGTTGTTAGTAAAAAGAACACACATGCAATGACACTGGTGGATCCATGTGTGGTCTCTGAAGAGAACACACATTTCAATGACTCTGGTTGTTGTTAGTAAAAAGAACACACATGCAATGACACTGGTGGATCCATGTGTGGTCTCTAAAGAGAACACACATGCAATGACTCTGGTTGTTGTTAGTAAAAAGATAACACATGCAATGACACTAGTGGATCCATATGTGGTATGTGAAAAGAACACACATTTCAATGACTCTGGTTATTGTTAGTAAAAAGAACACACATGCAATGACACTGGGGGATCCATATGTGGTATGTGAGAAGAACACACATTTCAATGACTCTGGTTTGTTGTTAGTAAAAAGAACACACATGCAATGACATTGGTGGATCCATGTGTGGTCTCTGAAGAGAACACACATGCAATGACTCTGGTTGTTGTTAGTAAAAAGAACACACATGCAATGACACTAGTGGATCCATATGTGGTATGTGAAAAGAACACACATTTCAATGACTCTGGTTATTGTTAGTAAAAAGAACACACATGCAACGACACTGGTGGATCCATGTGTGGTCTCTGAAGAGAACACACATTTCAATGACTCTGGTTGTTGTTAGTAAAAGAACACACATGCAATGACACTGGTGGATCCATGTGTGGTCTCTGAAGAGAACACACATGCAATGACTCTGGTTGTTGTTAGTAAAAAGAACACACATGCAATGACACTGGTGGATCCATATGTGGTATGTGAAAAGAACACACATTTCAATGACTCTGGTTGTTGTTAGTAAAAAGAACACACATGCAATGACACTAGTGGATCCATAGGTGGATTGTGAAAAGAGCACACATGGAATGACAGTGGTGGATCCATATGTGGTATGTGAAAAGAACACACATGCAATGTCTCCAGTTGTTGTCAGTAAAAAGAACACACATGCATTGACACTAGTGGATCCATAGGTGGATTGTGAAAAGAGCACACATGCAATGTCACTGGTGGATCCATATGTGGTATGTGAAAAGAACACACATGCAATGACTAGTTGTTGTTAGTAAAAAGAACACACATGCAATGACACTGGTGGATCCATGTGTGGTCTCTAAAGAGAACACACATTTCAATGACACTGGTGGATCCATATGTGGTATGTGAAAAGAATAGTCATGAAATGACTCTAGTTGTTGTTAGTAAAAAGAACACACATGCAATGACATTGGTGGATCCATAAGTGGATTGTGAAAAGAACACACATACAATGACACTGGTGGATCCATATGTGGTATGTGAAAAGAACACACATGCAAAGACTCTAGTTGTACTTAGTAACAAGAACACACATGCAATGACATGGGTGGATCCATGTATGGTCTCTGAAGAGAACACACATTTCAATGACTCTGGTTGTTGTTAGTAAAAAGAACACACATGCAATGACATTGGTGGATCCATGTGTGTTCTCTGAAGAGAACACACATGCAATGACTCTGGTTGTTGTTAGTGAAAAAAGCACACATGGAATGACAGTGGTGGATCCATATGTGGTATGTGAAAAGAACACACATGCAATGTCTCCAGTTGTTGTTAGTAAAAAGAACACACATGCATTGACACTAGTGGATCCATGTGTGGTCTCTGAAGAGAACACTCATTTCAATGACACTGGTGGATCCATATGTGGAATGTGAAAAGAACAGTCATGAAATGAGTCCATTTGTTGTTAGTAAAAATAACACACATGCAATGACACTGGTGGATCCATAGGTGGATTGTGAAAAGAACACACATCCAATGACACTGGTGGATCCATGTGTGGTCTCTGAAGAGAACACACATTTCAAAGACACTGGTTGTTGTTAGTAACAAGAACACACATGCAATGACACTGGTGGATCCCTGTGTGGTCTCTGAAGATAACATACATTTCAATGACTGTGGTGGATCCATATGTGGTATGTGAAAAGAACACACATGAAATGACTCTGGTTGTTGTTAGTGAAAAAAAGCACACATGCAATGTCACTGGTAGATCCATAGGTGGATTGTGAAAAGAACATACATGCAATGACACTAGTTGTTGTTAGAAAAAAGAACACACATGGAATGACACTGGTGGATCCATGTGTGGTCTCTAAAGAGAACACACATTTCAATGACTCTGGTTGTTGTTAGTAAAAAGAACACACATGCAATGCCACTGGTGGATCCATGTGTGGTCTCTGAAGAGAACACACATTTCAATGACTCTGGTTGTTGTTAGTAAAAAGAACACACATGCAATGACACTGGTGGATCCATGTGTGGTCTCTAAAGAGAACACACATGCAATGACTCTGGTTGTGTTAGTAAAAAGATAACACATGCAATGACACTAGTGGATCCATATGTGGTATGTGAAAAGAACACACATTTCAATGACTCTGGTTATTGTTAGTAAAAAGAACACACATGCAATGACACTGGGGGATCCATATGTGGTATGTGAAAAGAACACACATTTCAATGACTCTGGTTGTTGTTAGTAAAAAGAACACACATGCAATGACATTGGTGGATCCATGTGTGGTCTCTGAAGAGAACACACATGCAATGACTCTGGTTGTTGTTAGTAAAAAGAACACACATGCAATGACACTAGTGGATCCATATGTGGTATGTGAAAAGAACACACATTTCAATGACTCTTGTTATTGTTAGTAAAAAGAACACACATGCAACGACACTGGTGGATCCATGTGTGGTCTCTGAAGAGAACACACATTTCAATGACTCTGGTTGTTGTTAGTAAAAGAACACACATGCAATGACACTGGTGGATCCATGTGTGGTCTCTGAAGAGAACACACATGCAATGACTCTGGTTGTTGTTAGTAAAAAGAACACACATGCAATGACACTGGTGGATCCATATGTGGTATGTGAAAAGAACACACATTTCAATGACTCTGGTTGTTGTTAGTAAAAAGAACACACATGCAATGACACTAGTGGATCCATAGGTGGATTGTGAAAAGAGCACACATGGAATGTCACTGGTGGATCCATATGTGGTATGTGAAAAGAACACACATGCAATGACTAGTTGTTGTTAGTAAAAAGAACACACATGCAATGACACTGGTGGATCCATGTGTGGTCTCTAAAGAGAACACACATTTCAATGACACTGGTGGATCCATATGTGGTATGTGAAAAGAATAGTCATGAAATGACTCTAGTTGTTGTTAGTAAAAAGAACACACATGCAATGACACTGGTGGATCCATAGGTGGATTGTGAAAAGAACACACATACAATGACACTGGTGGATCCATATGTGGTATGTGAAAAGAACACACATGCAAAGACTCTGGTTGTACTTAGTAACAAGAACACACATGCAATGACATGGGTGGATCCATGTATGGTCTCTGAAGAGAACACACATTTCAATGACTCTGGTTGTTGTTAGTAAAAAGAACACACATGCAATGACATTGGTGGATCCATGTGTGTTCTCTGAAGAGAACACACATGCAATGACTCTGGTTGTTGTTAGTGAAAAGAGCACACATGGAATGACAGTGGTGGATCCATATGTGGTATGTGAAAAGAACACACATGCAATGTCTCCAGTTGTTGTTAGTAAAAAGAACACACATGCATTGACACTAGTGGATCCATGTGTGGTCTCTGAAGAGAACACTCATTTCAATGACACTGGTGGATCCATATGTGGAATGTGAAAAGAACAGTCATGAAATGACTCCATTTGTTGTTAGTAAAAAGAACACACATGCAATGACACTAGTGGATCCATAGGTGGATTGTGAAAAGAACACACATCCAATGACACTGGTGGATCCATGTGTGGTCTCTAAAGAGAACAGACATTTCAATGACTCTGGTTGTTGTTAGTAAAAAGAACACACATGCAATGACACTGGTGGATCCATGTGTGGTCTCTGAAGATAACATACATTTCAATGACTATGGTGGATCCATATGTGGTATGTGAAAAGAACACACATGAAATGACTCTGGTTATTGTTAGTAAAAAAAAGCACACATGCAATGTCACTGGTAGATCCATAGGTGGATTGTGAAAAGAACATACATGCAATGACACTAGTTGTTGTTAGTAAAAAGAACACACATGGAATGACACTGGTGGATCCATGTGTGGTCTCTAAAGAGAACACACATTTCAATGACTCTGGTTGTTGTTAGTAAAAAGAACACACATGCAATGACACTGGTGGATCCATGTGTGGTCTCTGAAGAGAACAAACATTTCAATGACTCTGGTTGTTGTTAGTAAAAAGAACACACATGCAATGACACTGGTGGATCCATGTGTGGTCTCTAAAGAGAACACACATGCAATGACTCTAGTTGTTGTTAGTAAAAAGATAACACATGCAATGACACTAGTGGATCCATATGTGGTATGTGAAAAGAACACACATTTCAATGACTCTGGTTATTGTTAGTAAAAAGAACACACATGCAATGACACTGGGGGATCCATATGTGGTATGTGAAAAGAACACACATTTCAATGACTTTGGTTGTTGTTAGTAAAAAGAACACACATGCAATGACATTGGTGGATCCATGTGTGGTCTCTGAAGAGAACACACATGCAATGACTCTGGTTGTTGTTAGTAAAAAGAACACACATGCAATGACACTTGTGGATCCATATGTGGTATGTGAAAAGAACACACATTTCAATGACTCTGGTTATTGTTAGTAAAAAGAACACACATGCAACGACACTGGTGGATCCATGTGTGGTCTCTGAAGAGAACACACATTTCAATGACTCTGGTTGTTGTTAGTAAAAGAACACACATGCAATGACACTGGTGGATCCATGTGTGGTCTCGGAAGAGAACACACATGCAATGACTCTGGTTGTTGTTAGTAAAAAGAACACACATGCAATGACACTGGTGGATCCATATGTGGTATGTGAAAAGAACACACATTTCAATGACTCTGGTTGCTGTTAGTAAAAAGAACACACATGCAATGACACTAGTGGATCCATAGGTGGATTGTGAAAAGAGCACACATGCAATGTCACTGGTGTATCCATATGTGGTATGTGAAAAGAACACACATGCAATGACTAGTTGTTATTAGTAAAAAGAACACACATGCAATGACACTGGTGGATCCGTGTGTGGTCTCTAAAGAGAACACACATTTCAATGACACTGGTGGATCCATATGTGGTATGTGAAAAGAATAGTCATGAAATGACTCTAGTTGTTGTTAGTAAAAAGAACACACATGCAATGACACTGGTGGATCCATAGGTGGATTGTGAAAAGAACACACATACAATGACACTGGTGGATCCATATGTGGTATGTGAAAAGAACACACATGCAAAGACTCTGGTTGTACTTAGTAACAAGAACACACATGCAATGACATGGGTGGATCCATGTATGGTCTCTGAAGAGAACACACATTTCAATGACTCTGGTTGTTGTTAGTAAAAAGAACACACATGCAATGACATTGGTGGATCCATGTGTGTTCTCTGAAGAGAACACACATGCAATGACTCTTGTTGTTGTTAGTGAAAAGAGCACACATGGAATGACAGTGGTGGATCCATATGTGGTATGTGAAAAGAACACACATGCAATGTCTCCAGTTGTTGTTAGTAAAAAGAACACACATGCATTGACACTAGTGGATCCATGTGTGGTCTCTGAGGAGAACACTCATTTCAATGACACTGGTGGATCCAAATGTGGAATGTGAAAAGAACAGTCATGAAATGACTCCATTTGTTGTTAGTAAAAAGAACACACATGCAATGACACTGGTGGATCCATAGGTGGATTGTGAAAAGAACACACATGGAATGACACTGGTGGATCCATGTGTGGTCTCTAAAGAGAACACACATTTCAAAGACACTGGTTGTTGTTAGTAACAAGAACACACATGCAATGACACTGGTGGATCCATGTGTGGTCTCTGAAGATAACATACATTTCAATGACTATGGTGGATCCATATGTGGTATGTGAAAAGAACACACATGAAATGACTCTGGTTGTTGTTAGTAAAAAAAAGCACACATGCAATGCCACTGATAGATCCATAAGTGGATTGTGAAAAGAACATACATGCAATGACACTAGTTGTTGTTAGTAAAAAGAACACACATGGAATGACACTGGTGGATCCATGTGTGGTCTCTAAAGAGAACACACATTTCAATGACTCTGGTTGTTGTTAGTAAAAAGAACACACATGCAATGACACTGGTGGATCCATGTGTGGTCTCTGAAGAGAACACACATTTCAATGACTCTGGTTGTTGTTAGTAAAAAGAACACACATGCAATGACACTGGTGGATCCATGTGTGGTCTCTAAAGAGAACACACATGCAATGACTCTGGTTGTGTTAGTAAAAAGATAACACATGCAATGACACTAGTGGATCCATATGTGGTATGTGAAAAGAACACACATTTCAATGACTCTGGTTATTGTTAGTAAAAAGAACACACATGCAATGACACTGGGGGATCCATATGTGGTATGTGAAAAGAACACACATTTCAATGACTCTGGTTGTTGTTAGTAAAAAGAACACACATGCAATGACATTGGTGGATCCATGTGTGGTCTCTGAAGAGAACACACATGCAATGACTCTGGTTGTTGTTAGTAAAAAGAACACACATGCAATGACACTAGTGGATCCATATGTGGTATGTGAAAAGAACACACATTTCAATGACTCTGGTTATTGTTAGTAAAAAGAACACACATGCAACGACACTGGTGGATCCATGTGTGGTCTCTGAAGAGAACACACATTTCAATGACTCTGGTTGTTGTTAGTAAAAGAACACACATGCAATGACACTGGTGGATCCATGTGTGGTCTCTGAAGAGAACACACATGCAATGACTCTGGTTGTTGTTAGTAAAAGGAACACACATGCAATGACACTGGTGGATCCATATGTTGTATGTGAAAAGAACACACATTTCAATGACTCTGGTTGCTGTTAGTAAAAAGAACACACATGCAATGACACTAGTGGATCCATAGGTGGATTGTGAAAAGAGCACACATGCAATGTCACTGGTGGATCCATATGTGGTATGTGAAAAGAACACACATGCAATGACTAGTTGTTATTAGTAAAAATAACACACATGCAATGACACTGGTGGATCCATGTGTGGTCTCTAAAGAGAACACACATTTCAATGACACTGGTGGATCCATATGTGGTATGTGAAAAGAATAGTCATGAAATGACTCTAGTTGTTGTTAAAAAAAAGAACACACATGCAATGACACTGGTGGATCCATAGGTGGATTGTGAAAAGAACACACATACAATGACACAGGTGGATCCATATGTGGTATGTGAAAAGAACACACATGCAAAGACTCTGGTTGTACTTAGTAACAAGAACACACATGCAATGACATGGGTGGATCCATGTATGGTCTCTGAAGAGAACACACATTTCAATGACTCTGGTTGTTGTTAGTAAAAAGAACACACATGCAATGACATTGGTGGATCCATGTGTGTTCTCTGAAAAGAACACACATGCAATGACTCTGGTTGTTGTTAGTGAAAAGAGCACACATGGAATGACAGTGGTGGATCCATATGTGGTATGTGAAAAGAACACACATGCAATGTCTCTAGTTGTTGTTAGTAAAAAGAACACACATGCATTGACACTAGTGGATCCATGTGTGGTCTCTGAAGAGAACACTCATTTCAATGACACTGGTGGATCCATATGTGGAATGTGAAAAGAACAGTCATGAAATGACTCCATTTGTTGTTAGTAAAAAGAAAACATATGCAATGACACTGGTGGATCCATAGGTGGATTTTGAAAAGAACACACATGCAATGACACTAGTGGATCCATGTGTGGTCTCTAAAGAGAACACACATTTCAAAGACTCTGGTTGTTGTTGGTAAAAAGAACACACATGCAATGACACTGGTGGATCCATGTGTGGTCTCTGAAGATAACACACCTGCAATGACTCTGGTTGTTGTTAGTAAAAAGAACACACATACAATGACACTGGTGGATCCATATGTGGTATGTGAAAAGAATAGTCATGAAATGAATCTGGTTGTTGTTAGTAAAAAGAACACACATGCAATGAAACTAGTGGATCCATAGGTGGATTGTGAAAAGAGAACACATGCAATGACACTGGTGGATCCATATGTGGTATGTGAAAAGAACACACATGCAATGACTCCAGTTGTTGTTAGTAAAAAGAACACACATGCAATGACACCGGTGGATCCATGTGTGGTCTCTAAAGAGAACACACATTTCAATGACACTGGTGGATCCATATCTGGTATGTGAAAAGAATATTCATGAAATGACTCTAGTTGTTGTTAGTAAAAAGAACACACATGCAATGACACTGGTGGATCCATAGGTGGATTGTGAAAAGAACACACATACAATGACACTGGTGGATCCATATGTGGTATGTGAAAAGAACACACATGCAATGAGTCTGGTTGTACTTAGTAAAAAGAACACACATGCAATGACACTGGTGGATCCATGTGTGGTCTCTGAAGAGAACACATATTTCAATGACTCTGGTTGTTAAAAAGAACACACATGCAACAACACTGGTGGATCCATGTGTGTTCTCTGAAGAGAACACACATGCAATGACTCTGGTTGTTGTTAGTGAAAAGAGCACACATGCAATGACACTGGTGGATCCATATGTGGTATGTGAAAAGAACACACATGCAATGACTCCAGTTGTTGTTAGTAAAAAGAACACACATGCAATGACACTGGTGGATCCATGTGTGGTCTCTGATGAGAACACACATTTCAATGACACTGGTGGATCCATATGTGAAATGTGAAAAAACAGTCATGAAATGACTCAAGTTGTTGTTAGTAAAAAGAACACACATGCAATGACACTGGTGGATCCATAGGTGGATTGTGAAAAGAACACACATGCAATGACACTGGTGGATCCATATGTGGTATGTGAAAAGAACACACACGCAATGACTCTGGTTGTTTTTAGTAAAAAGAACACACATGCAATGACACTGGTGGATCCATGTGTGGTCTCTGAAGAGAACACACATGCAATGACTCTGGTTGTTGTTAGTAAAAAGAGCACACATGCAATGACACCGGTGGATCCATATGTGGTATGTGAAAAGAACACACATGCAATGACTCTGGTTGTTGTTAGTAAAAAGAACACACATGCAATGACACTGGTGGATCCATATGTGGTGTGTGAAAAGAACACACATTTCAATGACATTGGTGGATCCATATGTCGTATGTTAAAAGAAAAGTCATGAAATGACTCCAGTTGTTGTTAGTAAAAAGGACACACATGCAATGAGACTGGTGGATCCATAGGTGGATTGTGAAAAGAACACACATGCAATGACACTGGTGGATCCATATGTGGCATGTGAAAAGAACACACATGCAATGACTCTGGTTGTTGTTAGTAACAAGAACACACATGTAATAACACTGGTGGATCCATGTGTGGTCTCTGAAGAGAACATACATTTCAATGACTATGGTGGATCCATATGTGGTATGTGAAAAGAACACACATGAAATGACTCCGGTTGTGGTTAGTAAAAAAAGCACACAAGCAATGTCACTTGTGGATCCATAGGTGGATTGTGAAAAGAACACACATGCAATGACACTAGTTGTTGTTAGTAAAAAGAACACACATGGAATGACACTGGTGGATCCATGTGTGGTCTCTGAAGAGAACACACATTTCAATGACTCTGGTTGTTGTTAGTAAAAAGAACACACATGCAATGACAGTGGTGGATCCATGTGTGGTATCTGAAGAGAACACACATTTCAATGACTCTGGTTGTTGTTAGTAAAAAGAACACACATGCAATAACACAGGTGGATCCATGTGTGGTCTCTGAAGAGAACACACATGCAATGACTCAGGTTGTTGTTAGTAAAAAGAACACACATGCAATGACACTAGTGGATCCATATGTGGTATGTGAAAAGAACACACATTTCAATGACTCTGGTTATTGTTAGTAAAAAGAACACACATGCAACGACACTGGTGGATCCATGTGTGGTCTCTGAAGAGAACACACATTTCAATGACTCTGGTTGTTGTTAGTAAAAGAACACACATGCAATGACACTGGTGGATCCATGTGTGGTCTCTGAAGAGAACACACATGCAATGACTCTGGTTGTTAGTAAAAAGAACACACATGCAATGACACTTGTGGATCCATATGTGGTACATGAAAAGAACACACATTTCAATGACTCTGGTTGTTGTTAGTAAAAAGAACACACATGCAATAACACTAGTGGATCCATAGGTGGATTGTGAAAAGAGCACACATGCAATGACACTGGTGGATCCATATGTGGTATGTGAAAATAACACACATGCAATGACTCCAGTTGTTATTAGTAAAAAGAACACACATGCAATGACACTGGTGGATCCATGTGTGGTCTCTAAAGAGAACACACATTTCAATGACACTGGTGGATCCATATGTGGAATGTGAAAAAACAGTCATGAAATGACTCAAGTTGATGTTAGTAAAAAGAACACACATGCAATGACACTGGTGGATCCATAGGTGGATTGTGAAAAGAACACACATGCAATGACACTGGTGGATCCATATATGGTATGTGAAAAGAACACACACGCAATGACTCTGGTTGTTGTTAGTAAAAAGAACACACATGCAATGAAACTGTTGGATTCATGTGTGGTCTCTGAAGAGAACACACATGCAATGACTCTGTTTGTTGTTAGTAAAAACAGCACACATGCAATGACACCGGTGGATCCATATGTGGTATGTGAAAAGAACACACATGCAATGACTCTGGTTGTTGTTAGTAAAAAGAACACACATGCAATGACACTGGTGGATCCATATGTGGTATGTGAAAAGAACACACATTTCAATGACATTGCTGGATCCATATGTTGTATGTTAAAATAAAAGTCATGAAATGACTCCAGTTGTTGTTAGTAAAAAGAACACACATGCAATGAGACTGGTGGATCCATAGGTGGATTGTGAAAAGAACACACATGCAATGACACTGGTGAATCCATATGTGGCATGTGAAAAGAACACACATGCAATGACTCTGGTTGTAGTTAGTAACAAGAACACACATGCAATAACACTAGTGGATCCATGTGTGGTCTCTGAAGAGAACACACAGAGAACACACATTTCAATGACTATGGTTGTTGTTAGTAAAAAGAACACAGATGCAATGACACTGGTGGTTCCATGTGTGGTCTCTGAAGAGAACACAAATTTCAATGACTCTGGTTGTTGTTAGTAAAAAGAACACACATGCAATAACACTGGTGGATCCATGTGTGGTCTCTAAAGAGAACACACATGCAATGACTCTGGTTGTTGTTAGTAAAAAGAACACACATGCAATGACACTAGTGGATCCATATGTGGTATGTGAAAAGAACACACATTTCAATGACTCTGATTATTGTTAGTAAAAATAACACACATGCAACGACACTGGTGGATCCATGTGTGGTCTCTGAAGAGAACACACATTTCAATGACTCTGGTTATTGTTAGTAAAAGAACACACATGCAATGACACTGGTGGATCCATGTGTGGTCTCTGAAGAGAACACACATGCAATGACTCTGGTTGTTGTTAGTAAAAAGAACACACATGCAATGACACTGGTGGATCCATATGTGGTATGTGAAAAGAACACACATTTCAATGACTCTGGTTGTTGTTAGTAAAAAGAAAACACATGCAATGACACTAGTGGATCCATAGGTGGATTGTGAACAGAGCACACATGCAATGACACTGGTGGATCCATATGTGGTATGTGAAAAGAACACACATGCAATGACTCCAGTTGTTGTTAGTAAAAAGAACACACATGCAATGACACCGGTGGATCCATGTGTGGTCTCTAAAGAGAACACACATTTCAATGACACTGGTGGATCCATATGTGGTATGTGAAAAGAATAGTCATGAAATGACTCTAGTTGTTGTTAGTAAAAATAACACACATGCAATGACACTGGTGGATCCATAGGTGGATTGTGAAAAGAACACACATACAATGACACTGGTGGATCCATATGTGGTATGTGAAAAGAACACACATGCAATGAGTCTGGTTGTACTTAGTAACAAGAACACACATGCAATGACACTGGTGGATCCATGTGTGGTCTCTGAAGAGAACACATATTTCAATGACTCTGGTTGTTAAAAAGAACACACATGCAACAACACTGGTGTATCCATGTGTGTTCTCTGAAGAGAACACACATGCAATGACTCTGGTTGTTGTTAGTGAAAAGAGCACACATGCAATGACACTGGTGGATCCATATGTGGTATGTGAAAAGAACACACATGCAATGACTCCAGTTGTTGTTAGTAAAAAGAACACACATGCAATGACACTGGTGGATCCATGTGTGGTCTCTGATGAGAACACACATTTCAATGACACTGGTGGATCCATATGTGGAATGTGAAAAAACAGTCATGAAATGACTCAAGTTGTTGTTAGTAAAAAGAACACACATTCAATGACACTGGTGGATCCATAGGTGGATTGTGAAAAGAACACACATGCAATGACACTGGTGGATCCATATGTGGTATGTGAAAAGAAGACACACGCAATGACTCTGGTTGTTGTTAGTAAAAAGAACACACATGCAATGACACTGGTGGATCCATGTGTGGTCTCTGAAGAGAACACACATGCAATGACTCTGGTTGTTGTTAGTAAAAAGAGCACACATGCAATGACACCGGTGGATCCATATGTGGTATGTGAAAAGAACACACATGCAATGACTCTGGTTGTTGTTAGTAAAAAGAACACACATGCAATGACACTGGTGGATCCATATGTGGTATGTGAAAACAACACACATTTCAATGACATTGGTGGATCCATATGTCGTATGTTAAAAGAAAAGTCATGAAATGACTCCAGTTGTTGTTAGTAAAAAGGACACACATGCAATGAGACTGGTGGATCCATAGGTGGATTGTGAAAAGAACACACATGCAATGACACTGGTGGATCCATACGTGGCATGTGAAAAGAACACACATGCAATGACTCTGGTTGTTGTTAGTAACAAGAACACACATGCAATAACACAGGTGGATCCATGTGTGGTCTCTGAAGAGAACATACATTTCAATGACTATGGTGGATCCATATGTGGTATGTGAAAAGAACACACATGAAATGACTCCGGTTGTGGTTAGTAAAAAAAGCACACAAGCAATGTCACTTGTGGATCCATAGGTGGATTGTGAAAAGAACAGACATGCAATGACACTAGTTGTTGTTAGTAAAAAGAACACACATGGAATGACACTGGTGGATCCATGTGTGGTCTCTGAAGAGAACACACATTTCAGTGACTCTGGTTGTTGTTAGTAAAAAGAACACACATGCAATGACACTGGTGGATCCATGTGTGGTATCTGAAGAGAACACACATTTCAATGACTCTGGTTGTTGTTAGTAAAAAGAACACACATGCAATAACACAGGTGGATCCATGTGTGGTCTCTAAAGAGAACACACATGCAATGACTCAGGTTGTTGTTAGTAAAAAGAACACACATGCAATGACACTAGTGGATCCATATGTGGTATGTGAAAAGAACACACATTTCAATGACTCTGATTATTGTTAGTAAAAAGAACACACATGCAACGACACTGGTGGATCCATGTGTGGTCTCTGAAGAGAACACACATTTCAATGACTCTGGTTGTTGTTAGTAAAAGAACAAACATGCAATGACACTGGTGGATCCATGTGTGGTCTCTGAAGAGAACACACATGCAATGACTCTGGTTGTTAGTAAAAAGAACACACATGCAATGACACTTGTGGATCCATATGTGGTATATGAAAAGAACACACATTTCAATGACTCTGGTTGTTGTTAGTAAAAATAACACACATGCAATAACACTAGTGGATCCATAGGTGGATTGTGAAAAGAGCACACATGCAATGACACTGGTGGATCCATATGTGGTATGTGAAAATAACACACATGCAATGACTCCAGTTGTTATTAGTAAAAAGAACACACATGCAATGACACTGGTGGATCCATGTGTGGTCTCTAAAGAGAACACACATTTCAATGACACAACACACATTTCAATGACTCTGGTGGATCCATATGTGGGATGTGAAAAGAACACACATGAAATGACTCTGGTTGTTGTTAGTAAAAAAAGCACACATGCAATGACACTGGTCTATCCATATGTGGTATGTGAAAAGAACACACATGCAATGACACTGGTTGTTGTTAGTAAAAAGAACACACATTTCAATGACTCTAGTTGTTGTTAGTAAAAAGAACACACATACAATGACACTAGTGGATCCATGTGTGGTCTCTGAAGAGAACACACATGCAATGACTCTGGTGGTTGTTAGTGAAAAGAGCAGACATGCAATGACACTGGTGGATCTATATGTGGTATGTGAAAAGAACACACATGTAATGACTCTAGTAATTGTTAGTAAAAAGAACACACATGCAATGACACTGGTGGATCCATGTTTGGTCTCTGAAGAGAACACACATTTCAAAGACACTGGTGGATCCGTATGTGGTATGTGAAAAGAACAGTCATGAAATTACTCCAGTTGTTGTTAGTAAAAAGAACACACATGCAATGACACTGGTGGATCCAGAGGTGGATTGTGAAAAGAACACACATGCAATGACACTGGTGGATCCATATGTGGTATGTCAAAAGAACACACATGCAATGACTCTGGTTGTTGTTAGTAACAAGAACATAGATGCAATGACACTGGTGGATCCATATGTGGTATGTGAAAAGAACAGTCAAGAAATGACTCCAGTTGTTGTTAGTAAAAAGAACACACATGCAATGACACTGGTGGATCCATAGGTGTATTGTGAAAATAACACTGGTGGATCCATGTGTGGTCTCTGAAGAGAACACACATTTCAATGACTCTAGTTGTTGTTAGTAAAAAGAACACACATGCAATGACACTGGTGGATCCATGTGTGGTCTCTCAAGAGAACACACATGCAATGACTCTGGTTATTGTTAGTAAAAAGAACACACATGCAATGACACAGGTGGATCCATATGTGGTATGTGAAAAGAACACACATTTCAATGACTCTGGTTGTTGTTAGTAAAAAGGACACAGATGCAATGACACTGGTAGATCCATGTGTGGTCTCTAAATAGAACACACATTTGAATGACTCTGGTTGTTGTTAGTAAAAATAACACACATGTAATCACACTGGTGGCTCCATGTGTGGTCTTTGAAGAGAACACATATGCAATGACTCTGGTTGGTGTTAACAAAAAAAAACACATGCAATGACACTGGTGGATCCATATGTGGTATGTGAAAAGAACACACATTTAAATGACTCCGGTTGTTGTTAGTGAAAAGAACACACATGCAAAGACACTGGTGGATCCATAGGTGGATTGTGAAAATAGCACACATGCAATGACACTGGTGGATCCATATATGGTATGTGAAAAGAACACACATGCAATGACTCCAGTTGTTGTTAGTAAAAAGAACACACATGCAATGACACTGGTGGATCCATGTGTGGTCTCTGAAGAGAACACACATTTCAATGACACTTGTGGATCCATGTGTGGTCTCTGAAGAGAACACACATGCAATGACTCTGGTTATTGTTAGTAAAAAGAACACACATGCAATGACACAGGTGGATCCATATGTGGTATGTGAGAAGAACACACGTTTCAATGACTCTGGTTGTTGTTAGTAAAAAGAACACACATGCAATGACACTGGTGGATCCATGTGTGGTCTCTCAAGAGAACACACATGCAATGACTCTGGTTATTGTTAGTAAAAAGAACACACATGCAATGACACAGGTGGATCCATATGTGGTATGTGAAAAGAACACACATTTCAATGACTCTGGTTGTTGTTAGTAAAAAGAACACACATGCAATGACACTGGTGGATCCATGTGTGGTCTCTAAAGAGAACACATATTTGAATGACTCTGGTTGTTGTTAGTAAAAAGAACACACATGTAATGACACTGGTGGCTCCATGTGTTTTTTTTGAAGAGAACACATATGCAATGACTCTGGTTGTTGTTAATAAAAATAACACACATGCAATGACACTGGTGGATCCATATGTGGTATGTGAAAAGAACACACATTTAAATGACTCTGGTTGTTGTTAGTAAAAAGAACACACATGCAAAGACACTGGTGGATCCATAGGTGGATTGTGAAAAGAGCACACATGCAATGACACTGGTGGATCCATATATGTTATGTGAAAAGAACACACATGCAATGACTCCAGTTGTTGTTAGTAAAAAGAACACGCATGCAATGACACTGGTGGATCCATGTGTGGTCTCTGAAGAGAACACACATTTCAATGACACTTGTGGATCCATATGTGGTATGTGAAAAGAACAGTCATGAAATGACTCCAATTGTTGTTAGTAAAAAGAACACACATGCAATGACACTGGTGGATCCATAGGTGGTATGTGAAAAGACACACATGCAATGGCCCTGGTTGTACTTAGTAACAAGAACACACATGCAATGACACTGGTGGATCGATGTGTGGTCTCTGAAGAGAAAACACATTTCAATGACTCTGGTTGTTGTTAGTAAAAAGAACACACATGCAATGACACTAGTGGATCCATAGGTGGATTCTGAAAAGAACACACATGGAATGACACTGGTGGATCCACCTGTGGTCTCTGAAGAGAACACACATTTCAATGACTCTGTATGTTGTTAGTAAAAAGAACAGACATGCAATGACACTGGTGGATCCATGTGTGGTCTCTGAAGAGAACACACATTTCAATGACTCTGGTTGTTGTTAGTAAAAAGAACACACATGCAATGACACTGGTGGATCCATGTGTGGTCTCTCAAGAGAACACACATGCAATGACTCTGGTTGTTAGTAAAAAGAACACACATGCAATGACACTAGTGGATCCATATGTGGTATGTGAAAAGAACACACATTTCAATGACTCTGGTTTTTGTTAGTAAAAATAACACACATGCAATGACACTGGTAGATCCATGTGTGGTCTCTGAAGAGAACACACATTTCAATGACTGTGTTATTGTTAGTAAAAAGAACACACATCTAATGACACTGGTGGATCCATGTGTGGTCTTTGAAGAGAACAATGACTCTGGTTGTTGTTAATAAAAAGAACACACATGCAATGACACTGGTGTATCCATATGTGGTATGTGAAAAGAACACACATTTCAATGACTCCGGTTGTTGTTAGTAAAAAGAACACACATGCAAAGACAGTGGTGGATCCATTGGTGGATTGTGAAAAGAGCACACATGCAATGACACTGGTGGATCCCTGTATGGTATGTGAAAAGAACACACATGCAATGACTCCAGTTGTTGTTAGTAAAAAGAACACACATGCAATGACACTGGTGGATCCATGTGTGGTCTCCCAAGAGAACACACATTTCAATGACACTGGTGGATCCATATGTGGTATGTGAAAAGAACAGTCATGAAATGACTCCAGTTGTTGTTAGTAAAAATAACACACATGCAATGACACTAGTGGATCCATAGGTGGATTGTGAAAACAACACACATGCAATGACACTGGTGGATCCAAATGTGGTATGTGAAAAGAACACACATGCAATGGCTATGGTTGTACTTAGTAACAAGAACACACATGCAATGACACTGGTGGATCCATGTGTGGTCTCTGAAGAGAACACACATTTCAATGACTCTGGTTGTTGTTATTAAAAAGAACACACATGCAATGACACTGGTAGATCCATGTGTGGTCTCTGAAGAGAACACACATGCAATGACTCTGGTTGTTGTTAGTAAAAAAAGCAAACAAGGAATGACACTGTTTGATCCATATGTGGTATGTGAAAAGAACTCACATGCAATGACTCATGTTGTTGTTACTAAAAGAACACACATGCAATGACACTAGTGGATCCATGTGTGGTCTCTAAAGAGAACACACATTTCAATGACACTGGTGGATCCATATGTGGTATGTGAAAAGAACAGTCATGAAATGACTCCAGTTGTTGTTAGTAAAAAGAACACACATGCAATGACACTGGTGGATCCATAGGTGGTATGTGAAAAGAACACACATGCAATGGCTCTGGTTGTACTTAGTAACAAGAACACACATGCAATGTAACTGGTGGATCCATGTGTGGTCTCTGAAGAGAACACACATTTCAATGACTCTGGTTGTTGTTAGTAAAAAGAACACACATGCAATGACACTGGTAGATCCATGTGTGGTCTCTGAAGAGAACACACATGCAATGACTCTGGTTGTTGTTAGTGAAAATAGCAAACAAGGAATGACACTGGTGGATCCATATGTGGTATGTGAAAAGAACTCACATGCAATGACACTGGTGGATCCATGTGTGGTCTCTGAAAAGAACACACATTTCAATGACACTGGAGGATCCATATGTGGTATGTGAAAAGAACAATCATGAAATAACTCAAGTTGTTGTTAGTAAAAAGAACACACATGCAATGACGCTGGTGGATCCATAGGTGGATTGTGAAAAGAACACACATGCAATGACACTGGTGGATCCATATGTGGTATGTGAAAAGAACACACATGCAATGACTCTGGTTGTTGTTAGTAACAGGAACACACATGCAATGACACTGGTGGATCCATGTGTGGTCTCTGAAGAGAACACACATGCAATGACTCTGGTGGATCCATATGTGGTATGTGAAAAGAACACACATGAAATGACTCTGGTTGTTGTTAGTAAAAAAAGCACACATGCAATCACACTGATGGATCCATATGTGTTATGTAAAAAAAACACATGCAATGACACTAGTTGTTGTTAGTAAAAAGAACACACATGCAATGACACCGGTGGATCCATGTGTGGTTGATACATTGCAAATGTATCTATATATTTTGATGCTCCATGCTTGGTTTTATCCTCTTTCTTGTGTTTTGTCCACACTTTGGAGTACTTTTCATATGGTTTCTTGGACTAACCTATTAAAAGAGCCACAGTGCTAGCTGCCTGTTTTCTGCTGTTTTTGATTCCAGGAAAGTCAGGAAATGAATATTCTCGGAATTGGACGGGACAAAAGCGAAAGTGCCTATTTTTCCAGAAGACTCCAGGAGCTAGAATACGAGAAAGAGGAGGGCCAGGGGCTGGCCACACCACCCCAGGCGCGGGCTGGGCCTGGCCGCGCCAGGGCATGGTGTGGTGGCCCCAGGCGCCCCCTCGGTCTCCCTCTTCGCCTATAAGAAGCCTTCTGACCTAAAAACTCCAGGGGTTCGACATTTTTCCAGAAAAAGTTCTGCAACGCCGCCACCACCGAAGGGGAGATTCGGGGGACAAAAAGTCTCTTTTCCGGCACCCTGCCGGGACGGGGAAGTGCCCCCGGAGCCATCTCCATCGACCATCCATGTTTCCCCCATCTATGAGTGAGTAATCCCCCGCTGTAGGCTATGGGGATGGTAGGGATTGGATGAGATCGTTCATGTAATGGCATCAGATTGTTAGGGCATGGTGCCTAGTATCTTTTATTAGTGCTTTATGACTTTGTTGCGACTTGTTGTGCTTAATGCTTGTCATTAGGGCCCGAGTACCATGATTTCAGATCTGAACATGTTATTGATTCATTACGATAGTATTGTTTTTGGTCCTATCTGCAAGTTGTATACACAAGTTGTTGTCCGGAACCTATGGCCCCGAAGTGAAAGAAATCGGGATAACCAGAAGGGAATGGCTTTGATATGAGGATCACATGTGTTCACGGAGTGTTAATGATTTGCTCTGGTGCTCTATTAAAAAGGGCACCTTAATTGCCAGTAGTTCCCTAGAGGCCCCGCTGCAAACGGGCTGGCAGGACAAAAGATGTTGTGCAAGTTCTCATTGCGAGCACGTATGACTATATATGGAACACATGCCTAGGATTGTCTAGTACTTGGATGCTTTATCTTATTTATCTGCAATTGCCCTATGTTCTGATTGCTATGTGAATTGTCTTGTCCATGCAACGCCCATCCATCCATCCCTATGCCTACCGCACTCGAATCCCACTGTTTACTGCTTTTGTTACTACTGTCTTTGCTTTACTACTGCTGTTACTTTACTATTCCTACTACAAAACTGTTGCTACTAATAAACTGCTGTGAGCAAGATTGTTTCCAGGTGCAGCTGAATTGACAACTCAGTTGTTAAGGCTTATAAATATTCTTTGGCTCCCCTTGCGTCGAATCAATAAATTGGGTTTCACTTCCCTCAAAAATACTGCGATACACCCCCTATACTTGTGGATCATCAAGACTATTTTCTGGCACCATTCCTGGGGAGCATAGCTTTATTTATCAAGTCCACTTGGAATCACTATTGTTCAAGCTAAGTTTATTCTTGCCTTATCATGCTTGTTGTTAATGGTTGGTTCTTATTAGCAAGGTGGGTTCACGGAAGATCAAAAATATTATTATAAGGAACACCGCTTGTCACAAAAAGGGAAACACTTATGGGAACAAATTGATAGATTGTATACCATTGCTAGAAACGTGTGCTCTACTTATAATGCTACTTATTGCTGTGATGAATCTTGTTGCAGAAAGAGGTCTAAACACCTCCCTTTTCAATGTGAGTATAATGATAATGATATCATATCTTCTTATGCTAAAGGAATTTATGACTTTTATGATGCGGAACAAATTGAAGAATTTATTGCTTGGAAGGGTGCTTTTGAACTTGCTAGTTTGCTTGAAAATATTCATGATACACCTTACAAATATGAGGTTTATGGTATACTTAAATTTTGCTTTGATAATTACAAGGATGAAAATGCCTATATTCTTGAATATTTTAATAGATGCTTTCCACAAATGGAAGAGACTAATGCCTTGCAGGATCCTATGGAAGAAGAAATTGATGAACTTGAAATCTCATTAGATGAAAAAGAGGAGGAGAGTGATGAACAAAAGGAGGAAGAATGGATTAGCTACCCATGCCTACCTTCTAATGAGAGTAACTCTTTATCCCTTACATTATTTGATTGTCCCCCATGCTTACTAAAGGAGAATGAATGTTATGTTCCTGAGGTTTCTTTTGAAAATGTTTATAATAAAGCTCTAGTGCTTGTAGATCATGAAGAGCATGCTTTATGTGATAGTTATATTGTTGACTTAATTCATGAGGCTACTGAAAATTATTATGAGAGAGGAAAATATGGTTGTAGAAGTTTCATGGTATTGAAACACCTCTCTATGTGCTGAAAGTTTTAAAGTTACTCTTGTTTTATCTTCCTATGCCTGTCACTTTGTTCTTTGCAAATTTATTTGCATACATGATTCCTATGCATAGGAAGTGGGTTGGACTTAAATGTGATTTGAATTTGCTTCTTGATGCTCTCTCTTACTTAAACTCATATTTCTTATGAGAGCATCCTCTCAAACTATTATGCCTGAAGATGATATTATATCTATTATTCTTGGGAGACCTTTTCTTAAATACTGCAGGAGCTGTTATTAATTGTAATCAGGGGAAGGTGACCTTCAAAGTTAATGACAGGGAACATACTATCTATTTCCCCAAGCAGATTGATAGGACTTATGGTTTTGAATTCAACTGAACATGTTGAGGGCATTCAAGTTGGAGAAATATATTGTCCCATAACAAGAGGAAAATTTGAAATTATTATGATTGGGACCATTGCTATCAAGGTTGAGGTAACATAATCATTAATGGAATACAAAGTTTTGTCTCATATGAAATTGTTTTGGTAGTAAGACCTGATCAACCTTGTTAACAAAAGGATTTCATTGAACAAAACAATGTTTTCACTATGATTATCTCCGCTTACTTCTATTCTATCCATTTTAGTTTTTGCTTTTGCCAACTTAAAGGCGTTAAAGAAAAGTACTTATTGGGAGATAACCCAAAAGTTTTAGATGAGTCTTGGAAGTTATTACTTCAGTAATAACCGCTCCTTATCCTTTTTCTTTGCTTTTTGAGCCAAGAGTAACCTCTAATGAGAGAGAAGTAATGATTGGGAAAGTTGCTGTTCCGAAACAGATTTTTATGCTTCACCGTAAACATTCGTGAGAGAGCTCTGTATGTCGGATGGATCTGTAATTGTTTGTGCATCTGCCCCAGGTTGTTATCTAACTTTCGTTAGGTCAACACTTTTTGATTTGAGCAACAGAAGGTCTTCGAAAAAATTCGTCTTTACCTGCTGGTCTGTTTTGACAGATTTCTGCCATTTTCTGCATTTGCTTCTTGTTGGTTCCTTTTTGAGTTCTTTTGGGGAATTTACCTTTTTGAGGGAAGTGCTATAGTAGCTAGTGTTCTAATGGAAGTTTTCTTGTATTTAAAACTGAATCTTAAGACTTATTATCTCGAGTGCACTAATGTTGCTAATAAAGATTGTGTGAAGTTTTGTATGAAGGAAAAATTTCAGGTGTATGGAAGGAATGAGTAATGAGATGAAGGATGGACTAAAACTCAAGCTTGGGGATGCCACGCGTGTCACCCCAAGAAATATCCAAGAAGTACAAGCGTCAAAACTTGGGGATGCCCAAGGCATCCCCTTCTTCATCAATAAAAATCCCAGGTTTCTTCCAAACACTTCATTTTTATTGTTTCATGCACAGTTGTGTTGTTCTTGGAGCGTCTTCTTTTTCGTTTTTGTTTTGGTTTTTTGTTTGCTTTGTTTGCTTAGTTTGCTGAATAAATTGGTTGGACCCCCCTCTTTCATACATTGGTTTTCAAATAGTTTGGTTTGGTTTGGAAAAGAGTAGGAAAGCTCATGCTTAAGTGGTAAAGAGAGTTTGTTTTTGACTGTGGCCTATGCTTTGTCATGCCATGCTTGATATTGTTCTGGCTTTATGCTTAGTATTCTTTGATGAAGCATGAATTGTTATAAACAATTGAGATTTCTTAATGTGCCTTGGATGAATCATGCGTTGTTTTAGCATATTAAAGCATAGTATAGTGGTATTCTCCTTTGATGCTTTATTTGGGTTGACTTGGCACATGCTCACACCATGTTATGACTATCTCAAGTCACCATAGCCTTTATGATCCTTTAGTTTTCAACTTGTAGTATCACTTTATGCTTTGATCAATGATGTTTTGTCGCTCTGCATGATTATGGCTATTATTGCTCTCTTAGTTTGTCGCTCCCAGTCTTTTGCTAGCCTCCACAACAAAGTATGAGTTCCACTCATGCATCCAACTCCCTAAACCAAGTTATTCCAAAGAGTCCACCATACCTACCTATTATCTTATGCTATTCCAAGTATATTCATGCTTTTGTTTACCTTCCAAATTAAACTTGTTATGAGAAAACTAGTGATTAAAGCTCTCGCGAACTTGATGGCACACTTTACTTTTCTTGCCCTTAATAAACTTGAACCATTGTGTCTTGTATGTTGTATATGCTTGTACTTATTTATTGGGAATTAGCAGAACCATTCTTTGATGGGGAACGCTTTCAACATTGCACTTGGTACTTGTACCTAGTTGATATCATGCTCTTTTGTATATGGATGTCGTCGGTGTGAAATGAAAGGGGAGCTTGTAAGTCCATGGAGTTATGTATATGTGTTAGAGAAACGCCTGGGCCGCTGGTCTAATCCATGCTGACATGGTGGAAACCTGCAGCGTAACCATAATGAGCTGTCTATGAAGCATTCTTCTTATAAAAAAGAGTCCTATATTGAGAAAAAAAAGAGAAAATAGAAAAAAAAGAGATACTATGAAAAGAGGAAAGAGAGAAAAAAAGCACCATATTCCCATGGTAAATAAGAAGAATGCTGAGATGCTCGTTGTCTGCTTGCCTTGTCATTTTGATATGGGGATTCTTCCGTATCATCGGGCAAGGGGTACCCCGTTGGCGGTTCTCTATGATACACATATACTTACAATGACAATAACTTACCGGTGCCTAAACTTGAGTAGCATGAGGAGCGGCCCTCGTATACAAGGGACATGAGATTTCTAACTTATACTTCGTCAAGCATGTACACCATAGTTTGTTCACTTTAACCTTAATCACTTCAAGATGCTTATGATAGGGGCAATGAGAGCTGAAAGCTATAAGTACCATAATTTTTGGAAGCTCTTTATGAGACTTGAATCCCTACTTCCTTTTACAAAAGGCCTTTCTTCCACCATTATATTGAGTCTCCACCTTCTATATTTATGCACCTACTTTGAGAGCATAGTGGCCATTCTTAGTTCTATGTGCATTGTCCCAAGACTTGTTGATTGATGCATACCTTAATATTGCTTCCTTTAAACTATTTGTATCTAGTCACTCTTGTAAACTTTGAAGGTGTCCTATGCATTTATGTTTGCTACTCTATGAGGGACAAGCTGAGTGCCACTATGCTATGTTTTCTTTATGTGAAACAAACAAACGTCTTGCAAAGCATTGTTATTCATGAATCTTTTGTTTGTGCCTTTTCTTGTTGCATCATAGTTTCTTGTTGCAAAGCATTGTATTTCATGTTATGATTGAAGTACTATGATCCCAACTTTTAATGTTTTACAAGTACTTTGGTCAAGTCTTTGATGGTGCATGTCACCTCAAAAATTATTCTTTCTTTTTATCACTTACCTACTCGAGGACGAGAAGGAGTTAAGATTGGGGATGTTGATACATTGCAAATGTATCTATAATTTTTGATGCTCCATGCTTGGTTTTATCCACTTTCTTGTGTTTTGTCCACACTTTGGAGTACTTTTCATATGATTTCTTGGACTAACCTATTAACAAGAGCCACAGTGCCAGCTGCCTGTTTTCTACTGTTTTTGGTTCCAGGAAAGTCAGAAAATGAATATTCTCGGAATTGGATAGGACAAAAGCCAAAGTGCCTATTTTTCCAGAAGACTCCAGGAGCTAGAATACGAAACGGAGGAGGGCCAGGGGCTGGCCACACCCCCTAGGCGCGGGATGGGCCTGGCCATGCCAGGGCATGGTGTGGTGGCCCCAGGCACCCCCTCGGTCTCCCTCTTTGCCTATAAGAAGCCTTCTGACCTAAAAACTCCAGGGGTTCGACGTTTTTTCAGAAAAAGTTCTGCAGCGCCACCACCACCGAAGGGGAGATTCGGGGGATAGAAAGTCTCTGTTCCGGCACCCTGCCGGGACGAGGAAGTGCCCCCGGAGCCATCTCCATTGATCTCCACCATCATCTCCATCGACCATCCATGTTTCCCCCATCTATGAGTGAGTAATCCCCCGCTATAGGCTATGGGGATGGTAGGGATTGGATGAGATCGTTCATGTAATGGCATCAGATTGTTAGGGCATGGTGCCTAGTATCTTTTATTAGTGCTTTGTCACTTTGTTGCGACTTGTTGTGCTTAATGCTTGTCACTAGGGCCCGAGTGCCATGATTTCAGATCTGAACATGTTATTGATTCATCATGATAGTATTGTTTTTGGCCTTATCTCAAGTTGTATACACACGTCGTTGTCCGGAACATATGGCCCCAAAGTGACAGAAATCGGGATAACCGGAAGGGAATGGCTTTGATGTGAGGATCACATGTGTTCAGGAGTGTTAATGCTTTGCTCCGGTGCTCTATTAAAAGGATCACCTTAATTGCCAGAAGTTCCCTAGAGGCCCCGCTGCAAACGGGCTGGCAGGACAAAAGATGTTGTGCAAGTTCTCATTGCGAGCACGTATGACTATATATGGAACACATGCCTAGGATTGTCTAGTACTTGGATGCTTTATCTTATATATCTGCAATTGCCCTATGTTCTGATTGCTATGTGAATTGTCTTGTCTATGCAATGCCCGTACATCCATGCCTATGCCTACCGCACTCGAATCCCACTGTTTACTGCTTTTGTTACTACTGTCTTTGCTTTACTACTGCTGTTACTTTATTATTCCTACTACAAAACTAATGCTACTGATAAACTGATGTGAGCAAGATTGTTTCCAGGTGCAGCTAAATTAACAAATCAGTTGTTAAGGCTTATAAATATTCTTTGACTCCACTTGTGTCGAATCAATAAATTGGGTTTCAGTTCCCTCGAAAATACAGCGATGCACCCCCTATACTTGTGGGTCATCAGTGGTCTCTGAAGAGAACACACATTTCAATGACTCTGGTTGTTGTTAGTAAAAAGAACACACATGCAATGACACTGGTCGATCCATGTGTGGTCTCTGAAGAGAACACACATGCAATGACTCTGGTTTTTGTTAGTGAAAAGAGCACACATGCAATGACACTGGTGGATCCATATGTGGTATGTGAAAAGAACACACATGCAATGACTCCGATTGTTGTTAGTAATAAGAAAACACATGCAATGACACTGGTGGATCCCTGTGTGGTCTTTGAAGAGAACACACATGTAAATGACACTGGTGGATCCATATGTGGTATGTGAAAAGAACAGTCATGAAATGACTCCAGTTGTTGTTAGTAAAAAGAACACACATGCAATGACACTGGTGGATCCATAGGTGGATTGTGAAAAGAACACACATGCAATGACATAGGTGGATCCATATGTGGTATGTGAAAAGAACACACATGCAATGACTCTGGTTGTTGTTAGTACCAAGAACACACATGCAATGACACTGGTGGATCCATGTGTGGTCTCTGAAGAGAACACACATTTCAATGACTCTGGTGGATCCATATGTGGTATGTGAAAAGAACACACATGAAATGACTCAGGTTGTTGTTAGTAAAAAAAGCACACATGCAATGACACTGGTGGATCCATATGAGGTATGTGAAAAGAACACACATGCAATGGCACTGGTTGTTGTTAGTAAAAAGAACACACCTGCAATGACACTGGTGGATCCATGTGTGGTCTCTGAAGAGAACACACATTTCAATGACTCTGGTTGTTGTTAGTAAAAAGAACACACATGCAATGACACTGGTGGATCCATGTGTGGTCTCTGAAGAGAACACACATGCAATGACTCTGGTTGTTGTTAGTAAAAAGAACACACATGCAATGACACTGGTGGATCCATGTGTGGTCTCTGAAGAGAACACACATTTCAATGAATCTGGTTGTTGTTAGTAAAAAGAACACACATGCAATGACACTGGTGGACCCATAGGTGGATTGTGAAAAGAGCACACATGCAATGACACCGGTGGATCCATATGTGGTATGTAAAAAGAACACACATACAATTACTCCAGTTGTTGTAAGTAAAAAGAACACACATGTAATGACACTGGTGGATCCATGTGTGGTCTCTGAAGAGAACACACATTTCAATGACACTGGTGGATCCATATGTGGTATGTTAAAAGAACAGTCATGAATTGACTCCAGTTGTTGTTAGTAAAAAGAACACACATGCAATGACACTGGTGGATCCATAGGTGGATTGTGAAAAGAACACACATGCAATGACACTGGTGGATCCATATGTGGTATGTGAAAAGAACACACATGCAATGACTCTGGTTGTTGTTAGTAACAAGAACACACATGCAATAACACTGGTGGATCCATGTGTGGTCTCTAGAGAGAACGCACATTTCAATGACTCTGGTTGTTGTTAGTAAAAAGAACACACATGCAATGACACTGGTGGATCCATGTGTGGTCTCTAAAGAGAACACACATGCAATGACTCTGGTTGTTGTTACTAAAAAGAACACACATGCAATGACACTGGTGGATCCATATGTGGTATGTGAAAAGAACACACATTTCAATGACTCTGGTTGTTGTTAGTAAAAAGAACACACATGCAATGACACTGGTGGATCCATGTGTGGTCTCTGAGGAGGACAGACATTTCAATGACTCTGGTTGTCGTTAGTAAAAAGAACACACATGCAATGACACTGGTGGATCCATGTGTGGTCTCTAAAGAGAATACACATGCAATGACTCTGGTTGTTGTTAGTAAAAAGAACACACATGCAATGACAGTGGTGGATCCATATGTGGTATGTGAAAAGAACACACATTTCAATGACTCTAGTTGTTGTTAGTAAACAGAACACACATGCAATGACACTGGTGGATCCATAGGTGGATTGTGAAAAGAGCACACATGCAATGACATTGGTGGATCCATATGTGGTATGTGAAAAGAACACACATGCAATGACTCCAGTTGTTGTTACTAAAAAGAACACACATGCAATGACACTGGTGGATCCATGTGTGGTCTCTAAAGAGAACACACATTTCAATGACACTGGTGGATCCATATGTGGTATGTGAAAAGAACAGTCATGAAATGACTCCAGTTGTTGTTAGTAAAAAGAACACACATGCAATAACACTGGTGGATCCATAGGTGGATTGTGAAAAGAGCACACATGCAATGGCACTGGTGGATCCAGATGTGGTATGTGAAAAGAACACACATGCAATACCACTGGTTGTTGTTAGTAAAAAGAACACACATTTCAATGACACTGATGGATCCATATGTGGTATGTGCAATAAAAAACCTGAAACGACTCTGGTTGTTGTTAGTAAAAAGAAGACACATGCAATGACACTAGTGGATCCATATGTGGTATGTGAAAAGAAAAGTCATGAAATGACTCCAGTTGTTGTTAGTAAAAAGAATACACATGCAATGAGACTAGTGGATCCATTGGTGGATTGTGAAAAGAACACACATGCAATGACACTGGTGGATCCATATGTGGTATGTGAAAAGAACACACATGCAATAACTCTGGTCGTTGTTAGTAACAAGAACATACATGCAATAACACTGGTGGATCCATGTGTGGTCTCTAGAGAGAACACACATTTCAATGACTCTGGTTGTTGTTAGTAAAAAGAACACACATGCAATGACACTTGTGGGTCCATGTGTGGTCTCTAAAGAGAACACACATGCAATAACTCTGGTTGTTGTTACTAAAAAGAACACACATGCAATGACACTGGTGGATCCATATGTGGTATGTGAAAAGAACACACATTTCAATGACTCTGGTTGTTGTTAGTAAAAAGAACACACATGCACTGACACTGGTGGATCCATGTGTGGTCTCTGAGGAGGACATACATTTCAATGACTCTGGTTGTCGTTAGTAAAAAGAACACACATGCAATGACACTGGTGGATCCATGTGTGGTCTCTAAAGAGAACACACATGCAATGACTCTAGTTGTTGTTAGTAAAAAGAACACACATGCAATGACAGTGGTGGATCCATATGTGGTATGTGAAAAGAACACACATTTCAATGACTCTAGTTGTTGTTAGTAAAAAGAACACACATGCAATGACACTGGTGGATCCATAGGTGGATTGTGAAAAGAGCACACATGCAATGACATTGGTGGATCCATATGTGGTATGTGAAAAGAACGCACATTTCAGTGACTCTGGTGGTTGTTAGTAAAAAGAACATACATGCAATGACACTGGTGGATCCATGTGTGGTCTCTAAAGAGAACACACAGTTCAATGACACTGGTGGATCCATATGTGGTATGTGAAAAGAACAGTCATGAAATGACTCCAGTTGTTGTTAGTAAAAAGAACACACATGCAATGACACGGGTGGATCCATAGGTGGATTGTGAAAAGAACACACATGCAATGGCACTGGTGGATCCATATGTGGTATGTGAAAGAACACACATGCAATACCACTGGTTGTTGTTAGTAAAAAGAACACACATTTCAATGACACTGATGGATCCATATGTGGTATGTGAAAATAACAAACCTGAAACGACTCTGGTTGTTGTTAGTAAAAAGAACACACATGCAATGACACTAGTGGATCCATATGTGGTATGTGAAAAGAAAATTCATGAAATGACTCCAGTTGTTGTGAGTAAAAACAATACACATGCAATGAGACTAGTGGATCCATTGGTGGATTGTGAAAAGAACACACATGCAATGACACTGGTGGATCCATATGTGGTATGTGAAAAGAACACACATGCAATAACTCTGGTCGTTGTTAGTAACTAGAACATACATGCAATAACACTGGTGGATCCATGTGTGGTCTCTAGAGAGAACACACATTTCAATGACTCTGGTTGTTGTTAGTAAAAAGAACACACATGCAATGACACTGGTGGATCCATGTGTGGTATCTAAAGAGAACACACATGCAATGATTCTGGTTGTTGTTACTAAAAAGAACACACATGCAATGACACTGGTGGATCCATATGTGGTATGTGAAAAGAACACACATTTCAATGACTCTGGTTGTCGTTAGTAAAAAGAACACACATGCAATGACACTGGTGGATCCATGTGTGGTCTCTAAAGAGAATACACATGCAATGACTCTCGTTGTTGTTAGTAAAAAGAACACACATGCAATGACAGTGGTGGATCCATATGTGGTATGTGAAAAGAACACACATTTCAATGACTCTAGTTGTTGTTAGTAAAAAGAACACACATGCAATGACACTGGTGGATCCATAGGTGGATTGTGAAAAGAGCACACATGCAATGACATTGGTGGATCCATATGTGGTATGTGAAAAGAACGCACATTTCAGTGACTCCGGTGGTTGTTCGTAAAAAGAACATACATGCAATGACACTGGTGGATCCATGTGTGGTCTCTAAAGAGAACACACAGTTCAATGACACTGGTGGATCCGTATGTGGTATGTGAAAAGAACAGTCATGAAATGACTCCAGTTGTTGTTAGTAAAAAGAACACACATGCAATGACACGGGTGGATCCATAGGTGGATTGTGAAAAGAACACACATGCAATGGCACTGGTGGATCCATATGTGGTATGTGAAAAGAACACACATGCAATACCACTGGTTGTTGTTAGTAAAAAGAACACACATTTCAATGACACTGATGGATCCATATGTGGTATGTGAAAATAACAAACCTGAAACGACTCTGGTTGTTGTTAGTAAAAAGAACACACATGCAATGACACTGGTGGATCCATATGTGGTATGTGAAAAGAAAAGTCATGAAATGACTCCAGTTGTTGTGAGTAAAAAGAATACACATGCAATGAGACTAGTGGATCCATTGGTGGATTGTGAAAAGAACACACATGCAATGACACTGGTGGATCCATATGTGGTATGTGAGAAGAACACACATGCAATAACTCTGGTCGTTGTTAGTAACAAGAACACACATGCAATAACATTGGTGGATCCATGTGTGGTCTCTAGAGAGAACACACATTTCAATGACTCTGGTTGTAGTTAGTAAAAAGAACACACATGCAATGACACTGGTGGATCCATGTGTGGTCTCTAAAGAGAACACACATGCAATAACTCTGGTTGTTGTTACTAAAAAGAACACACATGCAATGACACTGGTGGATCCATATGTGGTATGTGAAAAGAACACACATTTCAATGACTCTGGTTGTTGTTAGTAAAAAGAACACACATGCAATGACACTGGTGGATCCATGTGTGGTCTCTGAGGAGGACATACATTTCAATGACAATGGTTGTCGTTAGTAAAAAGAACACACATGCAATGACACTGGTGGATCCATGTGTGGTCTCTAAAGAGAATACACATGCAATGACTCTGGTTGTTGTTAGTAAAAAGAACACACATGCAATGACAGTGGTGGTTCCATATGTGGTATGTGAAAAGAACACACATTTCAATGACCCTAGTTGTTGTTACTAAAAATAACACACATGCAATGACACTGGTGGATCCATGTGTCGTCTCTAAAGAGAACACACATTTCAATGACACTGGTGGATCCGTATGTGGTATGTGAAAAGAACAGTCATGAAATGACTCCAGTTGTTGTTAGTAAAAAGAACACACATGCAATGACACTGGTGGATCCATAGGTGGATTGTGAAAAGAACACACATGCAATGGCACTGGTGGATCCATATGTGGTATGTGAAAAGAACACACATGCAATACCACTGGTTGTTGTTAGTAAAAAGAACACACATTTCAATGACACTGATGGATCCATATGTGGTATGTGAAAATAACAAACCTGAAACGACTCTGGTTGTTGTTAGTAAAAAGAACACACATGCAATGACACTGGTGGATCCATATGTGGTATGTGAAAAGAAAAGTCATGAAATGACTCCAGTTTTTGTTAGTAAAAAGAATACACATGCAATGAGACTAGTGGATCCATTGGTGGATTGTGAAAAGAACACACATGCAATGACACTGGTGGATCCATATGTGGTATGTGAAAAGAACACACATGCAATGACTCTGGTTGTTGTTAGTAACAAGAACACACATGCAATAACACTGGTGGATCCATGTGTGGTCTCTGGAGAGAACACACATTTCAATGACTCTGGTTGTTGTTAGTAAAAAGAACACACATGCAATGACACTGGTGGATCCATGTGTGGTATCTAAAGAGAACACACATGCAATGATTCTGGTTGTTGTTACTAAAAAGAACACACATGCAATGACACTGGTGGATCCATATGTGGTATGTGAAAAGAACACACATTTCAATGACTCTGGTTGTTGTTAGTAAAAAGAACACACATGCAATGACACTGGTGGATCCATGTGTGGTCTCTGAGGAGGACAGACATTTCAATGACTCTGGTTGTCGTTAGTAAAAAGAACACACATGCAATGACACTGGTGGATCCATGTGTGGTATGTGAAAAGAACACACATTTCAATGACTCTAGTTGTTGTTAGTAAAAAGAACACACATGCAATGACACTGGTGGATCCATAGGTGGATTGTGAAAAGAGCACACATGCAATGACATTGGTGGATCCATATGTGGTATGTGAAAAGAACACACATGCAATGACTCCAGTTGTTGTTACTAAAAATAACACACATGCAATGACACTGGTGGATCCATGTGTGGTCTCTAAAGAGAACAGACATTTCAATGACACTGGTGGATCCGTATGTGGTATGTGAAAAGAACAGTCATGAAATGACTCCAGTTGTTGTTAGTAAAAAGAACACACATGCAATGACACTGGTGGATCCATAGGTGGATTGTGAAAAGAACACACATGCAATGGCACTTGTGGATCCATATGTGGTATGTGAAAAGTACACACATGCAATACCACTGGTTGTTGTTAGTAAAAAGAACACACATTTCAATGACACTGATGGATCCATATGTGGTTTGTGAAAATAACAAACCTGAAACGACTCTGGTTGTTGTTAGTAAAAAGAACACACATGCAATGACACTGGTGGATCCATATGTGGTATGTGAAAAGAAAAGTCATGAAATGACTCCAGTTGTTGTTAGTAAAAAGAATACACATGCAATGAGACTAGTGGATCCATTGGTGGATTGTGAAAAGAACACACATGCAATGACACTGGTGGATCCATATGTGGTATGTGAAAAGAACACACATGCAATGACTCTAGTTGTTGTTAGTAACAAGAACACACATGCAATAACACTGGTGGATCCATGTGTGGTCTCTGGAGAGAACACACATTTCAATGACTCTGGTTGTTGTTAGTAAAAAGAACACACATGCAATGACACTGGTGGATCCATGTGTGGTCTCTAAAGAGAATACACATGCAATGACTCTGGTTGTTGTTAGTAAAAAGAACACACATGCAATGACAGTGGTGGATCCATATGTGGTATGTGAAAAGAACACACATTTCAATGACTCTAGTTGTTGTTAGTAAACAGAACACACATGCAATGACACTGGTGGATCCATAGGTGGATTGTGAAAAGAGCACACATGCAATGACATTGGTGGATCCATATGTGGTATGTGAAAAGAACACACATGCAATGACTCCAGTTGTTGTTACTAAAAAGAACACACATGCAATGACACTGGTGGATCCATGTGTGGTCTCTAAAGAGAACACACATTTCAATGACACTGGTGGATCCATATGTGGTATGTGAAAAGAACAGTCATGAAATGACTCCAGTTGTTGTTAGTAAAAAGAACACACATGCAATAACACTGGTGGATCCATAGGTGGATTGTGAAAAGAGCACACATGCAATGGCACTGGTGGATCCAGATGTGGTATGTGAAAAGAACACACATGCAATACCACTGGTTGTTGTTAGTAAAAAGAACACACATTTCAATGACACTGATGGATCCATATGTGGTATGTGCAATAAAAAACCTGAAACGACTCTGGTTGTTGTTAGTAAAAAGAAGACACATGCAATGACACTAGTGGATCCATATGTGGTATGTGAAAAGAAAAGTCATGAAATGACTCCAGTTGTTGTTAGTAAAAAGAATACACATGCAATGAGACTAGTGGATCCATATGTGGTATGTGAAAAGAACACACATGCAATACCACTGGTTGTTGTTAGTAAAAAGAACACACATTTCAATGACACTGATGGATCCATATGTGGTATGTGAAAATAACAAACCTAAAACGACTCTGGTTGTTGTTAGTAAAAAGAACACACATGCAATGACACTGGTGGATCCAAATATGGTATGTGAAAAGAAAAGTCATGAAATGACTCCAGTTGTTGTTAGTAAAAAGAATACACATGCAATGAGACTAGTGGATCCATTGGTGGATTGTGAAAAGAACACACATGCAATGACACTGGTGGATCCATATGTGGTATGTGAAAAGAACACACATGCAATGACTCTGGTTGTTGTTAGTAACAAGAACACACATGGAATAACACTGGTGGATCCATGTGTGGTCTCTGGAGAGAACACACATTTCAATGACTCTGGTTGTTGTTACTAAAAAGAACACACATGCAATGACACTGGTGGATCCATGTGTGGTCTCTAAAGAGAACACACATGCAATGACTCTGGTTGTTGTTACTAAAAAGAACACACATGCAATGACACTGGTGGATCCATATGTGGTATGTGAAAAGAACACACATTTCAATGACTCTGGTTATTAGTAAAAAGAACACACATGCAATGACACTGGTGGATCCATGTGTGGTCTCTAAGGAGGACAGACATTTCAATGACTCTGGTTGTCGTTAGTAAAAAGAACACACATGCAATGACACTGGTGGATCCATGTGTGGTCTCTAAAGAGAATACACATGCAATGACTCTGGTTGTTGTTAGTAAAAAGAACACACATGCAATGACAGTGGTGGATCCATATGTGGTATGTGAAAAGAACACACATTTCAATGACTCTAGTTCTTGTTAGTAAAAAGAACACACATGCAATGACACTGGTGGATCCATAGGTGGATTGTGAAAAGAGCACACATGCAATGACATTGGTGGATCCATATGTGGTATGTGAAAAGAACACACATGCAATGACTCCAGTTGTTGTTACTAAAAGAACACACATGCAATGACACTGGTGGATCCATATGTGGTATGTGAAAAGAACACACATGCAATGACTCTGGTTGTTGTTAGTAACAAGAACACACATGCAATAACACTGGTGGATCCATGTGTGGTCTCTGGAGAGAACACACGTTTCAATGACTCTGGTTGTTGTTAGTAAAAAGAACACACATGCAATGACACTGGTGGATCCATGTGTGGTCTCTAAAGAGAACACACATGCAATGACTCTGGTTGTTGTTACTAAAAAGAACACGCATGCAATGACACTGGTGGATCCATATGTGGTATGTGAAAAGAACACACATTTCAATGACTCTGGTTGTTGTTAGTAAAAAGAACACACATGCAATGACACTGGTGGATCCATGTGTGGTCTCTGAGGAGGACAGACATTTCAATGACTCTGGTTGTCGTTAGTAAAAAGAACACACATGCAATGACACTGGTGGATCCATGTGTGGTCTCTAAAGAGAATACACATGCAATGACTCTGGTTGTTGTTAGTAAAAAGAACACACATGCAATGACAGTGGTGGATCCATTTGTGGTATGTGAAAAGAACACACATTTCAATGACTCTAGTTGTTGTTAGTAAAAAGAACACACATGCAATGACACTGGTGGATCCATAGGTGGATTGTGAAAAGAGCACACATGCAATTACATTGGTGGATCCATATGTGGTATGTGAAAAGAACACACATGCAATGACTCCATTTGTTGTTACTAAAAGAACACATATGCAATGACACTGGTGGATCCATGTGTGGTCTCTAAAGAGAACACACATTTCAATGACACTGGTGGATCCATATGTGGTATGTGAAAAGAACAGTCATGAAATGACTCCAGTTGTTGTTAGTAAAAAGAACACATATGCAATGACACTGGTGGATCCATAGGTGGATTGTGAAAAGAGCACACATGCAATGACATAGGTGGATCCGTATGTGGTATGTGAAAAGAACACACATGCAATGACTCCAGTTGTTGTTACTAAAAGAACACACATGCAATGACACTGGTGGATCCATGTGTGGTCTCTAAAGAGAACACACATTTCAATGACACTGGTGGATCCATATGTGGTATGTGAAAAGAACTCTCATGAAATGACTCCAGTTGTTGTTAGTAAAAAGAACACACATGCAATGACACTGGTGGATCCATAGGTGGATTGTGAAAAGAACACACATGCAATGGCACTGGTGGATCCAAATGTGGTATGTGAAAAGAACACACATGCAATACCACTGGTTGTTGTTAGTAAAAAGAAGACACATTTCAATGACACTGATGGATCCATATGTGGTATGTGAAAATAACAAACCTGAAACGACTCTGGTTGTTGTTAGTAAAAAGAACACACATGCAATGACACTGGTGGATCCAAATATGGTATGTGAAAAGAAAAGTCATGAAATGACTCCAGTTGTTGTTAGTAAAAAGAATACACATGCAATGAGACTAGTGGATCCATTGGTGGATTGTGAAAAGAACACACATGCAATGACACTGGTGGATCCATATGTGGAATGTGAAAAGAACACACATGCAATGACTCTGGTTGTTGTTAGTAACAAGAACACACATGCAATAACACTAGTGGATCCATGTGTGGTGTTTGAAGAGAACATACATTTCAATGACTTTAGTGGATCCATATGTGATATGTGAAAAGAACACACATGAAATGACTCTGGTTGTTGTTAGTAAAAAGAACACACATGCAATGACACTGGTGGATCCAAATATGGTATGTGAAAAGAAAAGTCATGAAATGACTCCAGTTGTTGTTAGTAAAAAGAATACACATGCAATGAGACTAGTGGATCCATTGGTGGATTGTGAAAAGAACACACATGCAATGACACTGGTGGATCCATATGTGGTATGTGAAAAGAACACACATGCAATGACTCTGGTTGTTGTTAGTAACAAGAACACACATGCAATAACACTGGTGGATCCATGTGTGGTCTCTGGAGAGAACACACATTTCAATGACTCTGGTTGTTGTTAGTAAAAAGAACACACATGCAATGACACTGGTGGATCCATGTGTGGTCTCTAAAGAGAACAAACATGCAATGACTCTGGTTGTTGTTACTAAAAAGAACACACATGCAATGACACTGGTGGATCCATATGTGGTATGTGAAAAGAACACACATTTCAATGACTCTGGTTATTAGTAAAAAGAACACACATGCAATGACACTGGTGGATCCATGTGTGGTCTCTGAGGAGGACAGACATTTCAATGACTCTGGTTGTCGTTAGTAAAAAGAACACACATGCAATGACACTGGTGTATCCATGTGTGGTCTCTAAAGAGAATACACATGCAATGACTCTGGTTGTTGTTAGTAAAAAGAACACACATGCAATGACAGTGGTGGATCCATATGTGGTATGTGAAAAGAACACACATTTCAATGACTCTAGTTCTTGTTAGTAAAAAGAACACACATGCAATGACACTGGTGGATCCATAGGTGGATTGTGAAAAGAGCACACATGCAATGACATTGGTGGATCCATATGTGGTATGTGAAAAGAACACACATGCAATGACTCCAGTTGTTGTTACTAAAAGAACACACATGCAATGACACTGGTGGATCCATATGTGGTATGTGAAAAGAACACACATGCAATGACTCTGGTTGTTGTTAGTAACAAGAACACACATGCAATAACACTGGTGGATCCATGTGTGGTCTCTGGAGAGAACACACGTTTCAATGACTCTGGTTGTTGTTAGTAAAAAGAACACACATGCAATGACACTGGTGGATCCATGTGTGGTCTCTAAAGAGAACACACATGCAATGACTCTGGTTGTTGTTACTAAAAAGAACACGCATGCAATGACACTGGTGGATCCATATGTGGTATGTGAAAAGAACACACATTTCAATGACTCTGGTTGTTGTTAGTAAAAAGAACACACATGCAATGACACTGGTGGATCCATGTGTGGTCTCTGAGGAGGACAGACATTTCAATGACTCTGGTTGTCGTTAGTAAAAAGAACACACATGCAATGACACTGGTGGATCCATGTGTGGTCTCTAAAGAGAATACACATGCAATGACTCTGGTTGTTGTTAGTAAAAAGAACACACATGCAATGACAGTGGTGGATCCATTTGTGGTATGTGAAAAGAACACACATTTCAATGACTCTAGTTGTTGTTAGTAAAAAGAACACACATGCAATGACACTGGTGGATCCATAGGTGGATTGTGAAAAGAGCACACATGCAATTACATTGGTGGATCCATATGTGGTATGTGAAAAGAACACACATGCAATGACTGCATTTGTTGTTACTAAAAGAACACATATGCAATGACACTGGTGGATCCATGTGTGGTCTCTAAAGAGAACACACATTTCAATGACACTGGTGGATCCATATGTGGTATGTGAAAAGAACAGTCATGAAATGACTCCAGTTGTTGTTAGTAAAAAGAACACATATGCAATGACACTGGTGGATCCATAGGTGGATTGTGAAAAGAGCACACATGCAATGACATAGGTGGATCCGTATGTGGTATGTGAAAAGAACACACATGCAATGACTCCAGTTGTTGTTACTAAAAGAACACACATGCAATGACACTGGTGGATCCATGTGTGGTCTCTAAAGAGAACACACATTTCAATGACACTGGTGGATCCATATGTGGTATGTGAAAAGAACTATCATGAAATGACTCCAGTTGTTGTTAGTAAAAAGAACACACATGCAATGACACTGGTGGATCCATAGGTGGATTGTGAAAAGAACACACATGCAATACCACTGGTTGTTGTTAGTAAAAAGAACACACATTTCAATGACACTGATGGATCCATATGTGGTATGTGAAAATAACAAACCTGAAACGACTCTGGTTGTTGTTAGTAAAAAGAACACACATGCAATGACACTGGTGGATCCAAATATGGTATGTGAAAAGAAAAGTCATGAAATGACTCCAGTTGTTGTTAGTAAAAAGAATACACATGCAATGAGACTAGTGGATCCATTGGTGGATTGTGAAAAGAACACACATGCAATGACACTGGTGGATCCATATGTGGTATGTGAAAAGAACACACATGCAATGACTCTGGTTGTTGTTAGTAACAAGAACACACATGCAATAACACTGGTGGATCCATGTGTGGTCTCTGGAGAGAACACACATTTCAATGACTCTGGTTGTTGTTAGTAAAAAGAACACACATGCAATGACACTGGTGGATCCATGTGTGGTCTCTAAAGAGAACAAACATGCAATGACTCTGGTTGTTGTTACTAAAAAGAACACACATGCAATGACACTGGTGGATCCATATGTGGTATGTGAAAAGAACACACATTTCAATGACTCTGGTTATTAGTAAAAAGAACACACATGCAATGACACTGGTGGATCCATGTGTGGTCTCTGAGGAGGACAGACATTTCAATGACTCTGGTTGTCGTTAGTAAAAAGAACACACATGCAATGACACTGGTGTATCCATGTGTGGTCTCTAAAGAGAATACACATGCAATGACTCTGGTTGTTGTTAGTAAAAAGAACACACATGCAATGACAGTGGTGGATCCATATGTGGTATGTGAAAAGAACACACATTTCAATGACTCTAGTTCTTGTTAGTAAAAAGAACACACATGCAATGACACTGGTGGATCCACAGGTGGATTGTGAAAAGAGCACACATGCAATGACATTGGTGGATCCATATGTGGTATGTGAAAAGAACACACATGCAATGACTCCAGTTGTTGTTACTAAAAGAACACACATGCAATGACACTGGTGGATCCATATGTGGTATGTGAAAAGAACACACATGCAATGACTCTGGTTGTTGTTAGTAACAAGAACACACATGCAATAACACTGGTGGATCCATGTGTGGTCTCTGGAGAGAACACACATTTCAATGACTCTGGTTGTTGTTAGTAAAAAGAACACACATGCAATGACACTGGTGGATCCATGTGTGGCCTCTAAAGAGAACACACATGTAATGACTCTGGTTGTTGTTACTAAAAAGAACACACATGCAATGACACTGGTGGATCCATATGTGGTATGTGAAAAGAACACACATTTCAATGACTCTGGTTGTTGTTAGTAAAAAGAACACACATGCAATGACACTGGTGGATCCATGTGTGGTCTCTGAGGAGGACAGACATTTCAATGACTCTGGTTGTCGTTAGTAAAAAGAACACACATGCAATGACACTGGTGGATCCATGTGTGGTCTCTAAAGAGAATACACATGCAATGACTCTGGTTGTTGTTAGTAAAAAGAACACACATGCAATGACAGTGGTGGATCCATTTGTGGTATGTGAAAAGAACACACATTTCAATGACTCTAGTTGTTGTTAGTAAAAAGAACACACATGCAATGACACTGGTGGATCCATAGGTGGATTGTGAAAAGAGCACACATGCAATGACATTGGTGGATCCATATGTGGTATGTGAAAAGAACACACATGCAATGACTCCAGTTGTTGTTACTAAAAGAACACATATGCAATGACACTGGTGGATCCATGTGTGGTCTCTAAAGAGAACACACATTTCAATGACACTGGTGGATCCATATGTGGTATGTGAAAAGAACAGTCATGAAATGACTCCAGTTGTTGTTAGTAAAAAGAACACACATGCAATGACACTGGTGGATCCATAGGTGGATTGTGAAAAGAACACACATGCAATGGCACTGGTGGATCCATATGTGGTATGTGAAAAGAACACACATGCAATACCACTGGTTGTTGTTAGTAAAAAGAACACACATTTCAATGACACTGATGGATCCATATGTGGTATGTGAAAATAACAAACCTGAAATGACTCTGGTTGTTGTTAGTAAAAAGAACACACATGCAATGACACTGGTGGATCCATATGTGGTATGTGAAAAGAAAAGTCATGAAATGACTCCAGTTGTTGTTAGTAAAAAGAATACACATGCAATGAGACTAGTGGATCCATTGGTGGATTGTGAAAAGAACACACATGCAATGACACTGGTGGATCCATATGTGGTATGTGAAAAGAACACACATGCAATGACTCTGGTTGTTGTTAGTAACAAGAACACACATGCAATAACACTGGTGGATCCATGTGTGGTCTCTGGAGAGAACACACATTTCAATGACTCTGGTTGTTGTTAGTAAAAAGAACACACATGCAATGACACTGGTGGATCCATGTGTGGTCTCTAAAGAGAACACACATGCAATGACTCTGGTTGTTGTTACTAAAAAGAACACACATGCAATGACACTGGTGGATCCATATGTGGTATGTGAATAGAACACACATTTCAATGACTCTGGTTATTAGTAAAAAGAACACACATGCAATGACACTGGTGGATCCATGTGTGGTCTCTAAGGAGGACAGACATTTCAATGACTCTGGTTGTCGTTAGTAAAAAGAACACACATGCAATGACACTGGTGGATCCATGTGTGGTCTCTAAAGAGAATACACATGCAATGACTCTGGTTGTTGTTAGTAAAAAGAACACACATGCAATGACAGTGGTGGATCCATATGTGGTATGTGAAAAGAACACACATTTCAATGACTCTAGTTCTTGTTAGTAAAAAGAACACACATGCAATGACACTGGTGGATCCATAGGTGGATTGTGAAAAGAGCACACATGCAATGACATTGGTGGATCCATATGTGGTATGTGAAAAGAACACACATGCAATGACTCCAGTTGTTGTTACTAAAAGAACACACATGCAATGACACTGGTGGATCCATGTGTGGTCTCTAAAGAGAACACACATTTCAATGACACTGGTGGATCCATATGTGGTATGTGAAAAGAACAGTCATGAAATGACTCCAGTTGTTGTTAGTAAAAAGAACACACATGCAATGACACTGGTGGATCCATAGGTGGATTGTGAAAAGAACACACATGCAATGGCACTGGTGGATCCATATGTGGTATGTGAAAAGAACACACATGCAATACCACTGGTTGTTGTTAGTAAAAAGAACACACATTTCAATGACACTGATGGATCCATATGTGGTATGTGAAAATAACAAACCTGAAACGACTCTGGTTGTTGTTAGTAAAAAGAACACACATGCAATGACACTGGTGGATCCTTATGTGGTATGTGAAAAGAAAAGTCATGAAATGACTCCAGTTGTTGTTAGTAAAAAGAATACACATGCAATGAGACTAGTGGATCCATTGGTGGATTGTGAAAAGAACACACATGCAATGACACTGGTGGATCCATATGTGGAATGTGAAAAGAACACACATGCAATGACTCTGGTTGTTGTTAGTAACAAGAACACACATGCACTAACACTAGTGGATCCATGTGTGGTGTTTGAAGAGAACATACATTTCAATGACTTTAGTGGATCCATATGTGATATGTGAAAAGAACACACATGAAATGACTCTGGTTGTTGTTAGTAAAAAAGCACACATGCAACGAAATAGGTGGATCCATAGGTGGATTGTGAAAAGAACACACATGGAATGACACTGGTTGTTGTTAGTAAAAATAACACACATGCAATGACACTGGTGGATCCATGTGTGGTCTCTGAAGAGAACACACATTTCAATGACTCTGGTTGTTGTTAGTAAAAAGAACACACATGCAATGACACTGGTGGATCCGTGTGTGGTCTCTGAGGAGGACAGACATTTCAATGAGTCTGGTTGTCGTTAGTAAAAAGAACACACATGCAATGACACTGGTGGATCCATGTGTGGTCTCTGAGGAGGACAGACATTTCAATGACTCTGGTTGTCGTTAGTAAAAAGAACACACATGCAATGACACTGGTGGATCCATGTGTGGTCTCTAAAGAGAATACACATGCAATGACTCTGGTTGTTGTTAGTAAAAAGAACACACATGCAATGACAGTGGTGGATCCATATGTGGTATGTGAAAAGAACACACATTTCAATGACTCTAGTTCTTGTTAGTAAAAAGAACACACATGCAATGACACTGGTGGATCCATAGGTGGATTGTGAAAAGAGCACACATGCAATGACATTGGTGGATCCATATGTGGTATGTGAAAAGAACACACATGCAATGACTCTAGTTGTTGTTACTAAAAGAACACACATGCAATGACACTGGTGGATCCATATGTGGTATGTGAAAAGAACACACATGCAATGACTCTGGTTGTTGTTAGTAACAAGAACACACATGCAATAACACTGGTGGATCCATGTGTGGTCTCTGGAGAGAACACACATTTCAATGACTCTGGTTGTTGTTAGTAAAAAGAACACACATGCAATGACACTGGTGGATCCATGTGTGGTCTCTAAAGAGAACACACATGCAATGACTCTGGTTGTTGTTACTAAAAAGAACACACATGCAATGACAGTGGTGGATCCATATGTGGTATGTGAAAAGAACACACATTTCAATGACTCTGGTTGTTGTTAGTAAAAAGAACACACATGCAATGACACTGGTGGATCCATGTGTGGTCTCTGAGGAGGACAGACATTTCAATGACTCTGGTTGTCGTTAGTAAAAAGAACACACATGCAATGACACTGGTGGATCCATGTGTGGTCTCTAAAGAGAATACACATGCAATGACTCTGGTTGTTGTTAGTAAAAAGAACACACATGCAATGACAGTGGTGGATCCATTTGTGGTATGTGAAAAGAACACACATTTCAATGACTCTAGTTGTTGTTAGTAAAAAGAACACACATGCAATGACACTGGTGGATCCATAGGTGGATTGTGAAAAGAGCACACATGCAATGACATTGGTGGATCCATATGTGGTATGTGAAAAGAACACACATGCAATGACTCCAGTTGTTGTTACTAAAAGAACACATATGCAATGACACTGGTGGATCCATGTGTGGTCTCTAAAGAGAACACACATTTCAATGACACTGGTGGATCCATATGTGGTATGTGAAAAGAACAGTCATGAAATGACTCCAGTTGTTGTTAGTAAAAAGAACACACATGCAATGACACTGGTGGCTCCATAGGTGGATTGTGAAAAGAACACACATGCAATGGCACTGGTGGATCCATATGTGGTATGTGAAAAGAACACACATGCAATACCACTGGTTGTTGTTAGTAAAAAGAACACACATTTCAATGACACTGATGGATACATATGTGGTATGTGAAAATAACAAACCTGAAACGACTCTGGTTGTTGTTAGTAAAAAGAACACACATGCAATGACACTGGTGGATCCATATGTGGTATGTGAAAAGAAAAGTCATGAAATGACTCCAGTTGTTGTTAGTAAAAAGAATACACATGCAATGAGACTAGTGGATCCATTGGTGGATTGTGAAAAGAACACACATGCAATGACACTGGTGGATCCATATGTGGTATGTGAAAAGAACACACATGCAATGACTCTGGTTGTTGTTAGTAACAAGAACACACATGCAATAACACTGGTGGATCCATGTGTGGTCTCTGGAGAGAACACACATTTCAATGACTCTAGTTGTTGTTAGTAAAAAGAACACATATGCAATGACACTGGTGGATCCATGTGTGGTCTCTAAAGAGAACACACATGCAATGACTCTGGTTGTTGTTACTAAAAAGAACACACATGCAATGACACTGGTGGATCCATATGTGGTATGTGAAAAGAACACACATTTCAATGACTCTGGTTATTAGTAAAAAGAACACACATGCAATGACACTGGTGGATCCATGTGTGGTCTCTGAGGAGGACAGACATTTCAATGACTCTGGTTGTCGTTAGTAAAAAGAACACACATGCAATGACACTGGTGGATCCATGTGTGGTCTCTAAAGAGAATACACATGCAATGACTCTGGTTGTTGTTAGTAAAAAAACACACATGCAATGACAGTGGTGGATCCATATGTGGTATGTGAAAAGAACACACATTTCAATGACTCTAGTTCTTGTTAGTAAAAAGAACACACATGCAATGACACTGGTGGATCCATAGGTGGATTGTGAAAAGAGCACACATGCAATGACATTGGTGGATCCATATGTGGTATGTGAAAAGAACACACATGCAATGACTCCAGTTGTTGTTACTAAAAGAACACACATGCAATGACACTGGTGGATCCATGTGTGGTCTTTAAAGAGAACACACATTTCAATGACACTGGTGGATCCATATGTGGTATGTGAAAAGAACAGTCATGAAATGACTCCAGTTGTTGTTAGTAAAAAGAACACACATGCAATGACACTGGTGGATCCATAGGTGGATTGTGAAAAGAACACACATGCAATGGCACTGGTGGATCCATATGTGGTATGTGAAAAGAACACACATGCAATACCACTGGTTGTTGTTAGTAAAAAGAACACACATTTCAATGACACTGATGGATCCATATGTGGTATGTGAAAATAACAAACCTGAAACGACTCTGGTTGTTGTTAGTAAAAAGAACACACATGCAATGACACTGGTGGATCCTTATGTGGTATGTGAAAAGAAAAGTCATGAAATGACTCCAGTTGTTGTTAGTAAAAAGAATACACATGCAATGAGACTAGTGGATCCATTGGTGGATTGTGAAAAGAACACACATGCAATGACACTGGTGGATCCATATGTGGAATGTGAAAAGAACACACATGCAATGACTCTGGTTGTTGTTAGTAACAAGAACACACATGCAATAACACTAGTGGATCCATGTGTGGTGTTTGAAGAGAACATACATTTCAATGACTTTAGTGGATCCATATGTGATATGTGAAAAGAACACACATGAAATGACTCTGGTTGTTGTTAGTAAAAAAGCACACATGCAACGAAATAGGTGGATCCATAGGTGGATTGTGAAAAGAACACACATGGAATGACACTGGTTGTTGTTAGTAAAAAGAACACACATGCAATGACACTGGTGGATCCATGTGTGGTCTCTAAAGAGAACACACATTTCAATGACTCTGGTTGTTGTTAGTAAAAAGAACACACATGCAATGACACTGGTGGATCCATGTGTGGTCTCTGAGGAGGACAGACATTTCAATGAGTCTGGTTGTCGTTAGTAAAAAGAACACACATGCAATGACACTGGTGGATCCATGTGTGGTCTCTAAAGAGAATACACATGCAATGACTCTGGTTGTTGTTAGTAAAAAGAACACACATGCAATGACAGTGGTGGTTCCATATGTGGTATGTGAAAAGAACACACATTTCAATGACTCTAGTTGTTGTTAGTAAAAAGAACACACATGCAATGACACTGGTGGATCCATAGGTGGATTGTGAAAAGAGCACACATGCAATGACATTGGTGGATCCATATGTGGTATGTGAAAAGAACACACATGCAATGACTCCAGTTGTTGTTACTAAAAGAACACACATGCAATGACACTGGTGGATCCATGTGTGGTCTCTAAAGAGAACACACATTTCAATGACACTGGTGGATCCATATGTGGTATGTGAAAAGAACAGTCATGAAATGACTCCAGTTGTTGTTAGTAAAAAGAACACACATGCAATGACACTGGTGGATCCATAGGTGGATTGTGAAAAGAACACACATGCAATGGCACTGGTGGATCCATATGTGGTATGTGAAAAGAACACACATGCAATACCACTGGTTGTTGTTAGTAAAAAGAACACACATTTCAATGACACTGATGGATCCATATGTGGTATGTGAAAATAACAAACCTGAAACGACTCTGGTTGTTGTTAGTAAAAAGAACACACATGCAATGACACTGGTGGATCCTTATGTGGTATGTGAAAAGAAAAGTCATGAAATGACTCCAGTTGTTGTTAGTAAAAAGAATACACATGCAATGAGACTAGTGGATCCATTGGTGGATTGTGAAAAGAACACACATGCAATGACACTGGTGGATCCATATGTGGAATGTGAAAAGAACACACATGCAATGACTCTGGTTGTTGTTAGTAACAAGAACACACATGCAATAACACTAGTGGATCCATGTGTGGTGTTTGAAGAGAACATACATTTCAATGACTTTAGTGGATCCATATGTGATATGTGAAAAGAACACACATGAAATGACTCTGGTTGTTGTTAGTAAAAAAGCACACATGCAACGAAATAGGTGGATCCATCGGTGGATTGTGAAAAGAACACACATGGAATGACACTGGTTGTTGTTAGTAAAAAGAACACACATGCAATGACACTGGTGGATCCATGTGTGGTCTCTGAAGAGAACACACATTTCAATGACTCTGGTTGTTGTTAGTAAAAAGAACACACATGCAATGACACTGGTGGATCCATGTGTGGTCTCTGAGGAGGACAGACATTTCAATGAGTCTGGTTGTCGTTAGTAAAAAGAACACACATGCAATGACACTGGTGGATCCATGTGTGGTCTCTAAAGAGAATACACATGCAATGACTCTGGTTGTTGTTAGTAAAAAGAACACACATGCAATGACAGTGGTGGTTCCATATGTGGTATGTGAAAAGAACACACATTTCAATGACTCTAGTTGTTGTTAGTAAAAAGAACACACATGCAATGACACTGGTGGATCCATAGGTGGATTGTGAAAAGAGCACACATGCAATGACATTGGTGGATCCATATGTGGTATGTGAAAAGAACACACATGCAATGACTCTAGTTGTTGTTACTAAAAGAACACACATGCAATGACACTGGTGGATCCATGTGTGGTCTCTAAAGAGAACACACATTTCAATGACACTGGTGGATCCATATGTGGTATGTGAAAAGAACAGTCATGAAATGACTCCAGTTGTTGTTAGTAAAAAGAACACACATTCAATGACACTGGTGGATCCATAGGTGGATTGTGAAAAGAACACACATGCAATGGCACTGGTGGATCCATATGTGGTATGTGAAAAGAACACACATGCAATACCACTGGTTGTTGTTAGTAAAAAGAACACACATTTCAATGACATTGATGGATCCATATGTGGTATGTGAAAATAACAAACCTGAAACGACTCTGGTTGTTGTTAGTAAAAAGAACACACATGGAATGACACTGGTGGATCCATATGTGGTATGTGAAAAGAAAAGTCATGAAATGACTCCAGTTGTTGTTAGTAAAAAGAATACACATGCAATGAGACTAGTGGATCCATTGGTGGATTGTGAAAAGAACACACATGCAATGACACTGGTGGATCCATATGTGGAATGTGAAAAGAACACACATGCAATGACTCTGGTTGTTGTTAGTAACAAGAACACACATGCAATAACACTAGTGGATCCATGTGTGGTGTTTGAAGAGAACATACATTTCAATGACTTTAGTGGATCCATATGTGATATGTGAAAAGAACACACATGAAATCACTCTGGTTGTTGTTAGTAAAAAAGCACACATGCAACGAAACAGGTGGATACATAGGTGGATTGTGAAAAGAACACACATGGAATGACACTGGTTGTTGTTAGTAAAAAGAACACACATGCAATGACACTGGTGGATCCATGTGTGGTCTCTGAAGAGAACACACATTTCAATGACTCTGTATGTTGTTAGTAAAAAGAACATACATGCAATGACACTGGTGGATCCATGTGTGGTCTCTGAAGAGAACACACATTTCAATGACTGTGGTTTTTGTTAGTAAGAAGAACACACATGCAATGACACTGGTGGATCCATGTGTGGTCTCTGAAGAGAACACACATGTAATGACTCTGGCTGTTGTTACTAAAAAGAAGACACATGCAATGACACTGGTGTATCCATATGTGGTATGTGAAAAGAACACACATTTCAATGACTCTGGTTGTCGTTAGTAAAAAGAACACACATGCAATGACACTGGTGGATCCATGTGTGGTCTCTAAAGAGAACACACATGCACTGACTCTGGTTGTTGTTAGTAAAAAGAACACACATGCAATGACAGTGGTGGATCCATATGTGGTATGTGAAAAGAACACACATTTCAATGACTCTGGTTGTTGTTAGTAAAAAGAACACACATGCAATGACACTGGTGGATCCATAGGTGGATTGTGAAAAGAGCACACATGCAATGACACTGGTGGATCCATACGTGGTCTGTGAAAAGAACACACATGCAATGACTCCAGTTGTTGTTAGTAAAAAGAACACACATGAATGACACTGGTGGATCCATGTGTGGTCTCTGAAGAGAACACACATTTCAATGACACTGTTGGATCCATATGTGGTATGCGAAAAGAATAGTCATGAAATGACTCCAGTTGTTGTTAGTAAAAAGAACACACATGCAATGTCACTAGTGGATCCATGTGTGGTCTCTGAAGAGAACACACATTTCAATGACACTGGTGGATCCATATGTGGTATGTGAAACGAACACACATGCAATGACTCTGGTTGTACTTAGTAACAAGAACACACATGTAATGACACTGGTGGATCCATGTGTGGTCTCTGAAGAGAACACACATTTTAATGACTCGATTTGTTGTTAGTAAAAAGAACACACATGCAATGACACTAGTGGATCCATCTGTGGCCTCTGAAGAGAACACACATGCAATGATTCTGGTTGTTGTTAGTGAAAAGAGCACACATGCAATGACACTGGTGGATCCATACGTGGTATGTGAAAAGAACACACATGAAATGACACAAGTTGTTGTTAGTAAAAAGAACACACATGCAATGACACTGGTGGATCCTTGTGTGGTCTCTGAGGGGAACACACATTTCAATGACACTGGTGGATCCATATGTGGTATCTGAGAAGAACAGTCATGAAAAGACTCCAGTTGTTGTTAGTAAAAAGAACACACATGCAATGACACTGGTGGATTCATAGGTGGATTGTAAAAAGAACACACATGCAATGACACTTGTGGATCCATATGTGGTATGTGAAAAGAACACACATGCAATCACTCTTGTTGTTGTTAGTAACAAGGACACACATGCAATGAGACTGGTGAATCCATGTGTGGTCTCTGAAGAGAACACACATTTCAATGACTCTGGTGGATCCATATGTGGTATGTGAAAAGAACACACATGAAATGACTCTGGTTGTTGTTAGTAAAAAAAGCACACATGCAACGAAACAGGTGGATACATAGGTGGATTGTGAAAAGAACACACATGCAATGACACTGGTGGATCCATATGTGGTATGTGAAAAGAACACACATGCAATGACTCTGGTTGTTGTTAGTAACAAGAACACACATGCAATAACACTGGTGGATCCATGTGTGGTCTCTGGAGAGAACACACATTTCAATGACTCTAGTTGTTGTTAGTAAAAAGAACACATATGCAATGACACTGGTGGATCCATGTGTGGTCTCTAAAGAGAACACACATGCAATGACTCTGGTTGTTGTTACTAAAAAGAACACACATGCAATGACACTGGTGGATCCATATGTGGTATGTGAAAAGAACACACATTTCAATGACTCTGGTTATTAGTAAAAAGAACACACATGCAATGACACTGGTGGATCCATGTGTGGTCTCTGAGGAGGACAGACATTTCAATGACTCTGGTTGTCGTTAGTAAAAAGAACACACATGCAATGACACTGGTGGATCCATGTGTGGTCTCTAAAGAGAATACACATGCAATGACTCTGGTTGTTGTTAGTAAAAAAACACACATGCAATGACAGTGGTGGATCCGTATGTGGTATGTGAAAAGAACACACATTTCAATGACTCTAGTTCTTGTTAGTAAAAAGAACACACATGCAATGACACTGGTGGATCCATAGGTGGATTGTGAAAAGAGCACACATGCAATGACATTGGTGGATCCATATGTGGTATGTGAAAAGAACACACATGCAATGACTCCAGTTGTTGTTACTAAAAGAACACACATGCAATGACACTGGTGGATCCATGTGTGGTCTTTAAAGAGAACACACATTTCAATGACACTGGTGGATCCATATGTGGTATGTGAAAAGAACAGTCATGAAATGACTCCAGTTGTTGTTAGTAAAAAGAACACACATGCAATGACACTGGTGGATCCATAGGTGGATTGTGAAAAGAACACACATGCAATGGCACTGGTGGATCCATATGTGGTATGTGAAAAGAACACACATGCAATACCACTGGTTGTTGTTAGTAAAAAGAACACACATTTCAATGACACTGATGGATCCATATGTGGTATGTGAAAATAACAAACCTGAAACGACTCTGGTTGTTGTTAGTAAAAAGAACACACATGCAATGACACTGGTGGATCCTTATGTGGTATGTGAAAAGAAAAGTCATGAAATGACTCCAGTTGTTGTTAGTAAAAAGAATACACATGCAATGAGACTAGTGGATCCATTGGTGGATTGTGAAAAGAACACACATGCAATGACACTGGTGGATCCATATGTGGAATGTGAAAAGAACACACATGCAATGACTCTGGTTGTTGTTAGTAACAAGAACACACATGCAATAACACTAGTGGATCCATGTGTGGTGTTTGAAGAGAACATACATTTCAATGACTTTAGTGGATCCATATGTGATATGTGAAAAGAACACACATGAAATGACTCTGGTTGTTGTTAGTAAAAAAGCACACATGCAACGAAATAGGTGGATCCATAGGTGGATTGTGAAAAGAACACACATGGAATGACACTGGTTGTTGTTAGTAAAAAGAACACACATGCAATGACACTGGTGGATCCATGTGTGGTCTCTAAAGAGAACACACATTTCAATGACTCTGGTTGTTGTTAGTAAAAAGAACACACATGCAATGACACTGGTGGATCCATGTGTGGTCTCTGAGGAGGACAGACATTTCAATGAGTCTGGTTGTCGTTAGTAAAAAGAACACACATGCAATGACACTGGTGGATCCATGTGTGGTCTCTAAAGAGAATACACATGCAATGACTCTGGTTGTTGTTAGTAAAAAGAACACACATGCAATGACAGTGGTGGTTCCATATGTGGTATGTGAAAAGAACACACATTTCAATGACTCTAGTTGTTGTTAGTAAAAAGAACACACATGCAATGACACTGGTGGATCCATAGGTGGATTGTGAAAAGAGCACACATGCAATGACATTGGTGGATCCATATGTGGTATGTGAAAAGAACACACATGCAATGACTCCAGTTGTTGTTACTAAAAGAACACACATGCAATGACACTGGTGGATCCATGTGTGGTCTCTAAAGAGAACACACATTTCAATGACACTGGTGGATCCATATGTGGTATGTGAAAAGAACAGTCATGAAATGACTCCAGTTGTTGTTAGTAAAAAGAACACACATGCAATGACACTGGTGGATCCATAGGTGGATTGTGAAAAGAACACACATGCAATGGCACTGGTGGATCCATATGTGGTATGTGAAAAGAACACACATGCAATACCACTGGTTGTTGTTAGTAAAAAGAACACACATTTCAATGACACTGATGGATCCATATGTGGTATGTGAAAATAACAAACCTGAAACGACTCTGGTTGTTGTTAGTAAAAAGAACACACATGCAATGACACTGGTGGATCCTTATGTGGTATGTGAAAAGAAAAGTCATGAAATGACTCCAGTTGTTGTTAGTAAAAAGAATACACATGCAATGAGACTAGTGGATCCATTGGTGGATTGTGAAAAGAACACACATGCAATGACACTGGTGGATCCATATGTGGAATGTGAAAAGAACACACATGCAATGACTCTGGTTGTTGTTAGTAACAAGAACACACATGCAATAACACTAGTGGATCCATGTGTGGTGTTTGAAGAGAACATACATTTCAATGACTTTAGTGGATCCATATGTGATATGTGAAAAGAACACACATGAAATGACTCTGGTTGTTGTTAGTAAAAAAGCACACATGCAACGAAATAGGTGGATCCATCGGTGGATTGTGAAAAGAACACACATGGAATGACACTGGTTGTTGTTAGTAAAAAGAACACACATGCAATGACACTGGTGGATCCATGTGTGGTCTCTGAAGAGAACACACATTTCAATGACTCTGGTTGTTGTTAGTAAAAAGAACACACATGCAATGACACTGGTGGATCCATGTGTGGTCTCTGAGGAGGACAGACATTTCAATGAGTCTGGTTGTCGTTAGTAAAAAGAACACACATGCAATGACACTGGTGGATCCATGTGTGGTCTCTAAAGAGAATACACATGCAATGACTCTGGTTGTTGTTAGTAAAAAGAACACACATGCAATGACAGTGGTGGTTCCATATGTGGTATGTGAAAAGAACACACATTTCAATGACTCTAGTTGTTGTTAGTAAAAAGAACACACATGCAATGACACTGGTGGATCCATAGGTGGATTGTGAAAAGAGCACACATGCAATGACATTGGTGGATCCATATGTGGTATGTGAAAAGAACACACATGCAATGACTCTAGTTGTTGTTACTAAAAGAACACACATGCAATGACACTGGTGGATCCATGTGTGGTCTCTAAAGAGAACACACATTTCAATGACACTGGTGGATCCATATGTGGTATGTGAAAAGAACAGTCATGAAATGACTCCAGTTGTTGTTAGTAAAAAGAACACACATTCAATGACACTGGTGGATCCATAGGTGGATTGTGAAAAGAACACACATGCAATGGCACTGGTGGATCCATATGTGGTATGTGAAAAGAACACACATGCAATACCACTGGTTGTTGTTAGTAAAAAGAACACACATTTCAATGACATTGATGGATCCATATGTGGTATGTGAAAATAACAAACCTGAAACGACTCTGGTTGTTGTTAGTAAAAAGAACACACATGGAATGACACTGGTGGATCCATATGTGGTATGTGAAAAGAAAAGTCATGAAATGACTCCAGTTGTTGTTAGTAAAAAGAATACACATGCAATGAGACTAGTGGATCCATTGGTGGATTGTGAAAAGAACACACATGCAATGACACTGGTGGATCCATATGTGGAATGTGAAAAGAACACACATGCAATGACTCTGGTTGTTGTTAGTAACAAGAACACACATGCAATAACACTAGTGGATCCATGTGTGGTGTTTGAAGAGAACATACATTTCAATGACTTTAGTGGATCCATATGTGATATGTGAAAAGAACACACATGAAATCACTCTGGTTGTTGTTAGTAAAAAAGCACACATGCAACGAAACAGGTGGATACATAGGTGGATTGTGAAAAGAACACACATGGAATGACACTGGTTGTTGTTAGTAAAAAGAACACACATGCAATGACACTGGTGGATCCATGTGTGGTCTCTGAAGAGAACACACATTTCAATGACTCTGTATGTTGTTAGTAAAAAGAACATACATGCAATGACACTGGTGGATCCATGTGTGGTCTCTGAAGAGAACACACATTTCAATGACTGTGGTTTTTGTTAGTAAGAAGAACACACATGCAATGACACTGGTGGATCCATGTGTGGTCTCTGAAGAGAACACACATGTAATGACTCTGGCTGTTGTTACTAAAAAGAAGACACATGCAATGACACTGGTGTATCCATATGTGGTATGTGAAAAGAACACACATTTCAATGACTCTGGTTGTCGTTAGTAAAAAGAACACACATGCAATGACACTGGTGGATCCATGTGTGGTCTCTAAAGAGAACACACATGCACTGACTCTGGTTGTTGTTAGTAAAAAGAACACACATGCAATGACAGTGGTGGATCCATATGTGGTATGTGAAAAGAACACACATTTCAATGACTCTTGTTGTTGTTAGTAAAAAGAACACACATGCAATGACACTGGTGGATCCATAGGTGGATTGTGAAAAGAGCACACATGCAATGACACTGGTGGATCCATACGTGGTCTGTGAAAAGAACACACATGCAATGACTCCAGTTGTTGTTAGTAAAAAGAACACACATGAATGACACTGGTGGATCCATGTGTGGTCTCTGAAGAGAACACACATTTCAATGACACTGTTGGATCCATATGTGGTATGCGAAAAGAATAGTCATGAAATGACTCCAGTTGTTGTTAGTAAAAAGAACACACATGCAATGTCACTAGTGGATCCATGTGTGGTCTCTGAAGAGAACACACATTTCAATGACACTGGTGGATCCATATGTGGTATGTGAAACGAACACACATGCAATGACTCTGGTTGTACTTAGTAACAAGAACACACATGTAATGACACTGGTGGATCCATGTGTGGTCTCTGAAGAGAACACACATTTTAATGACTCGATTTGTTGTTAGTAAAAAGAACACACATGCAATGACACTAGTGGATCCATCTGTGGCCTCTGAAGAGAACACACATGCAATGATTCTGGTTGTTGTTAGTGAAAAGAGCACACATGCAATGACACTGGTGGATCCATACGTGGTATGTGAAAAGAACACACATGAAATGACACAAGTTGTTGTTAGTAAAAAGAACACACATGCAATGACACTGGTGGATCCTTGTGTGGTCTCTGAGGGGAACACACATTTCAATGACACTGGTGGATCCATATGTGGTATCTGAGAAGAACAGTCATGAAAAGACTCCAGTTGTTGTTAGTAAAAAGAACACACATGCAATGACACTGGTGGATTCATAGGTGGATTGTAAAAAGAACACACATGCAATGACACTTGTGGATCCATATGTGGTATGTGAAAAGAACACACATGCAATCACTCTGGTTGTTGTTAGTAACAAGGACACACATGCAATGAGACTGGTGAATCCATGTGTGGTCTCTGAAGAGAACACACATTTCAATGACTCTGGTGGATCCATATGTGGTATGTGAAAAGAACACACATGAAATGACTCTGGTTGTTGTTAGTAAAAAAAGCACACATGCAATGACACTGGTGGATCCATATGTGGTATGTGAAAAGAACACACATGCAATGACACTGGTTGTTGTTAGTAAAAAGAACACACATGCAATGACACTGGTGGATCCATGTGTGGTCTGTGAAGAGAACACACATTTCAAAGACTCTGGTTGTCGTTAGTAAAAATAACACACATGGAATGACACTGGTGGATCCATGTGTGGTCTCTGAAGAGAACACACATGCAATGACTCTGGTTGTTGTTAGTAAAAAGAACACACATGCAATGACACTGGTGGATCCATACGTGGTATGTGAAAAGAAAACACATTTCAATGACTTTAGTTGTTGTTAGTAAAAAGAACACACATGCAATGACACTGGTGGATCCATAGGTGGATTGTGAAAAGAGCACACATGCAATGACACCGGTGGATCCATATGTGATATGTGAAAAGAACAGTCATGAAACGACTCTAGTTGTTGTTAGTAAAAAGAACACACATGCAATGACACTGGTGGATCCATAGGTGGATTGTGAAAAGAACACACATGTAATGACACTTGTGGATCCATATGTGGTATGTGAAAAGAACACACATGCAATGACACTGGTGGATCCATATGTGGTATGTGAAAAGAACACACATTTCAATGACTCTGGTTATTAGTAAAAAGAACACACATGCAATGACACTGGTGGATCCATGTGTGGTCTCTGAGGAGGACAGACATTTCAATGACTCTGGTTGTCGTTAGTAAAAAGAACACACATGCAATGACACTGGTGGATCCATGTGTGGTCTGTAAAGAGAATACACATGCAATGACTCTGGTTGTTGTTAGTAAAAAGAACACACATGCAATGACAGTGGTGGATCCATATGTGGTATGTGAAAAGAACACACATTTCAATGACTCTAGTTCTTGTTAGTAAAAAGAACACACATGCAATGACACTGGTGGATCCATAGGTGGATTGTGAAAAGAGCACACATGCAATGACATTGGTGGATCCATATGTGGTATGTGAAAAGAACACACATGCAATGACTCCAGTTGTTGTTACTAAAAGAACACACATGCAATGACACTGGTGGATCCATGTGTGGTTTCTAAAGAGAACACACATTTCAATGACACTGGTGGATCCATATGTGGTATGTGAAAAGAACAGTCATGAAATGACTCCAGTTGTTGTTAGTAAAAAGAACACACATGCAATGACACTGGTGGATCCATAGGTGGATTGTGAAAAGAACACACATGCAATGGCACTGGTGGATCCATATGTGGTATGTGAAAAGAACACACATGCAATACCACTGGTTGTTGTTAGTAAAAAGAACACACATTTCAATGACACTGATGGATCCATATGTGGTATGTGAAAATAACAAACCTGAAATGACTCTGGTTGTTGTTAGTAAAAAGAACACACATGCAATGACACTGGTGGATCCTTATGTGGTATGTGAAAAGAAAAGTCATGAAATGACTCCAGTTGTTGTTAGTAAAAAGAATACACATGCAATGAGACTAGTGGATCCATTGGTGGATTGTGAAAAGAACACACATGCAATGACACTGGTGGATCCATATGTGGAATGTGAAAAGAACACACATGCAATGACTCTGGTTGTTGTTAGTAACAAGAACACACATGCACTAACACTAGTGGATCCATGTGTGGTGTTTGAAGAGAACATACATTTCAATGACTTTAGTGGATCCATATGTGATATGTGAAAAGAACACACATGAAATGACTCTGGTTGTTGTTAGTAAAAAAGCACACATGCAACGAAATAGGTGGATCCATAGGTGGATTGTGAAAAGAACACACATGGAATGACACTGGTTGTTGTTAGTAAAAATAACACACATGCAATGACACTGGTGGATCCATGTCTGGTCTCTGAAGAGAACACACATTTCAATGACTCTGGTTGTTGTTAGTAAAAAGAACACACATGCAATGACACTGGTGGATCCGTGTGTGGTCTCTGAGGAGGACAGACATTTCAATGAGTCTGGTTGTCGTTAGTAAAAAGAACACACATGCAATGACACTGGTGGATCCATGTGTGGTCTCTGAGGAGGACATACATTTCAATGACTCTGGTTGTCGTTAGTAAAAAGAACACACATGCAATGACACTGGTGGATCCATGTGTGGTCTCTAAAGAGAATACACATGCAATGACTCTGGTTGTTGTTAGTAAAAAGAACACACATGCAATGACAGTGGTGGATCCATATGTGGTATGTGAAAAGAACACACATTTCAATGACTCTAGTTCTTGTTAGTAAAAAGAACACACATGCAATGACACTGGTGGATCCATAGGTGGATTGTGAAAAGAGCACACATGCAATGACATTGGTGGATCCATATGTGGTATGTGAAAAGAACACACATGCAATGACTCCAGTTGTTGTTACTAAAAGAACACACATGCAATGACACTGGTGGATCCATATGTGGTATGTGAAAAGAACACACATGCAATGACTCTGGTTGTTGTTAGTAACAAGAACACACATGCAATAACACTGGTGGATCCATGTGTGGTCTCTGGAGAGAACACACATTTCAATGACTCTGGTTGTTGTTAGTAAAAAGAACACACATGCAATGACACTGGTGGATCCATGTGTGGTCTCTAAAGAGAACACACATGCAATGACTCTGGTTGTTGTTACTAAAAAGAACACACATGCAATGACAGTGGTGGATCCATATGTGGTATGTGAAAAGAACACACATTTCAATGACTCTGGTTGTTGTTAGTAAAAAGAACACACATGCAATGACACTGGTGGATCCATGTGTGGTCTCTGAGGAGGACAGACATTTCAATGACTCTGGTTGTCGTTAGTAAAAAGAACACACATGCAATGACACTGGTGGATCCATGTGTGGTCTCTAAAGAGAATACACATGCAATGACTCTGGTTGTTGTTAGTAAAAAGAACACACATGCAATGACACTGGTGGATCCATAGGTGGATTGTGAAAAGAGCACACATGCAATGACACCGGTGGATCCATATGTGATATGTGAAAAGAACAGTCATGAAACGACTCTAGTTGTTGTTAGTAAAAAGAACACACATGCAATGACACTGGTGGATCCATAGGTGGATTGTGAAAAGAACACACATGTAATGACACTTGTGGATCCATATGTGGTATGTGAAAAGAACACACATGCAATGACACTGGTGGATCCATATGTGGTATGTGAAAAGAACACACATTTCAATGACTCTGGTTATTAGTAAAAAGAACACACATGCAATGACACTGGTGGATCCATGTGTGGTCTCTGAGGAGGACAGACATTTCAATGACTCTGGTTGTCGTTAGTAAAAAGAACACACATGCAATGACACTGGTGGATCCATGTGTGGTCTGTAAAGAGAATACACATGCAATGACTCTGGTTGTTGTTAGTAAAAAGAACACACATGCAATGACAGTGGTGGATCCATATGTGGTATGTGAAAAGAACACACATTTCAATGACTCTAGTTCTTGTTAGTAAAAAGAACACACATGCAATGACACTGGTGGATCCATAGGTGGATTGTGAAAAGAGCACACATGCAATGACATTGGTGGATCCATATGTGGTATGTGAAAAGAACACACATGCAATGACTCCAGTTGTTGTTACTAAAAGAACACACATGCAATGACACTGGTGGATCCATGTGTGGTCTCGAAAGAGAACACACATTTCAATGACACTGGTGGATCCATATGTGGTATGTGAAAAGAACAGTCATGAAATGACTCCAGTTGTTGTTAGTAAAAAGAACACACATGCAATGACACTGGTGGATCCATAGGTGGATTGTGAAAAGAACACACATGCAATGGCACTGGTGGATCCATATGTGGTATGTGAAAAGAACACACATGCAATACCACTGGTTGTTGTTAGTAAAAAGAACACACATTTCAATGACACTGATGGATCCATATGTGGTATGTGAAAATAACAAACCTGAAACGACTCTGGTTGTTGTTAGTAAAAAGAACACACATGCAATGACACTGGTGGATCCTTATGTGGTATGTGAAAAGAAAAGTCATGAAATGACTCCAGTTGTTGTTAGTAAAAAGAATACACATGCAATGAGACTAGTGGATCCATTGGTGGATTGTGAAAAGAACACACATGCAATGACACTGGTGGATCCATATGTGGAATGTGAAAAGAACACACATGCAATGACTCTGGTTGTTGTTAGTAACAAGAACACACATGCACTAACACTAGTGGATCCATGTGTGGTGTTTGAAGAGAACATACATTTCAATGACTTTAGTGGATCCATATGTGATATGTGAAAAGAACACACATGAAATGACTCTGGTTGTTGTTAGTAAAAAAGCACACATGCAACGAAATAGGTGGATCCATAGGTGGATTGTGAAAAGAACACACATGGAATGACACTGGTTGTTGTTAGTAAAAATAACACACATGCAATGACACTGGTGGATCCATGTCTGGTCTCTGAAGAGAACACACATTTCAATGACTCTGGTTGTTGTTAGTAAAAAGAACACACATGCAATGACACTGGTGGATCCGTGTGTGGTCTCTGAGGAGGACAGACATTTCAATGAGTCTGGTTGTCGTTAGTAAAAAGAACACACATGCAATGACACTGGTGGATCCATGTGTGGTCTCTGAGGAGGACAGACATTTCAATGACTCTGGTTGTCGTTAGTAAAAAGAACACACATGCAATGACACTGGTGGATCCATGTGTGGTCTCTAAAGAGAATACACATGCAATGACTCTGGTTGTTGTTAGTAAAAAGAACACACATGCAATGACAGTGGTGGATCCATATGTGGTATGTGAAAAGAACACACATTTCAATGACTCTAGTTCTTGTTAGTAAAAAGAACACACATGCAATGACACTGGTGGATCCATAGGTGGATTGTGAAAAGAGCACACATGCAATGACATTGGTGGATCCATATGTGGTATGTGAAAAGAACACACATGCAATGACTCCAGTTGTTGTTACTAAAAGAACACCCATGCAATGACACTGGTGGATCCATATGTGGTATGTGAAAAGAACACACATGCAATGACTCTGGTTGTTGTTAGTAACAAGAACACACATGCAATAACACTGGTGGATCCATGTGTGGTCTCTGGAGAGAACACACATTTCAATGACTCTGGTTGTTGTTAGTAAAAAGAACACACATGCAATGACACTGGTGGATCCATGTGTGGTCTCTAAAGAGAACACACATGCAATGACTCTGGTTGTTGTTACTAAAAAGAACACACATGCAATGACAGTGGTGGATCCATATGTGGTATGTGAAAAGAACACACATTTCAATGACTCTGGTTGTTGTTAGTAAAAAGAACACACATGCAATGACACTGGTGGATCCATGTGTGGTCTCTGAGGAGGACAGACATTTCAATGACTCTGGTTGTCGTTAGTAAAAAGAACACACATGCAATGACACTGGTGGATCCATGTGTGGTCTCTAAAGAGAATACACATGCAATGACTCTGGTTGTTGTTAGTAAAAAGAACACACATGCAATGACAGTGGTGGATCCATTTGTGGTATGTGAAAAGAACACACATTTCAATGACTCTAGTTGTTGTTAGTAAAAAGAACACACATGCAATGACACTGGTGGATCCATAGGTGGATTGTGAAAAGAGCACACATGCAATGACATTGGTGGATCCATATGTGGTATGTGAAAAGAACACACATGCAATGACTCCAGTTGTTGTTACTAAAAGAACACACATGCAATGACACTGGTGGATCCATATGTGGTATGTGAAAAGAACACACATGCAATGACTCTGGTTGTTGTTAGTAACAAGAACACACATGCAATAACACTGGTGGATCCATGTGTGGTCTCTGGAGAGAACACACATTTCAATGACTCTGGTTGTTGTTAGTAAAAAGAACACACATGCAATGACACTGGTGGATCCATGTGTGGTCTCTAAAGAGAACACACATGCAATGACTCTGGTTGTTGTTACTAAAAAGAACACACATGCAATGACAGTGGTGGATCCATATGTGGTATGTGAAAAGAACACACATTTCAATGACTCTGGTTGTTGTTAGTAAAAAGAACACACATGCAATGACACTGGTGGATCCATGTGTGGTCTCTGAGGAGGACAGACATTTCAATGACTCTGGTTGTCGTTAGTAAAAAGAACACACATGCAATGACACTGGTGGATCCATGTGTGGTCTCTAAAGAGAATACACATGCAATGACTCTGGTTGTTGTTAGTAAAAAGAACACACATGCAATGACAGTGGTGGATCCATTTGTGGTATGTGAAAAGAACACACATTTCAATGACTCTAGTTGTTGTTAGTAAAAAGAACACACATGCAATGACACTGGTGGATCCATAGGTGGATTGTGAAAAGAGCACACATGCAATGACATTGGTGGATCCATATGTGGTATGTGAAAAGAACACACATGCAATGACTCCAGTTGTTGTTACTAAAAGAACACATATGCAATGACACTGGTGGATCCATGTGTGGTCTCTAAAGAGAACACACATTTCAATGACACTGGTGGATCCATATGTGGTATGTGAAAAGAACAGTCATGAAATGACTCCAGTTGTTGTTAGTAAAAAGAACACACATGCAATGACACTGGTGGATCCATAGGTGGATTGTGAAAAGAACACACATGCAGTGGCACTGGTGGATCCATATGTGGTATGTGAAAAGAACACACATGCAATACCACTGGTTGTTGTTAGTAAAAAGAACACACATTTCAATGACACTGATGGATCCATATGTGGTATGTGAAAATAACAAACCTGAAACGACTCTGGTTGTTGTTAGTAAAAAGAACACACATGCAATGACACTGGTGGATCCATATGTGGTATGTGAAAAGAAAAGTCATGAAATGACTCCAGTTGTTGTTAGTAAAAAGAATACACATGCAATGAGACTAGTGGATCCATTGGTGGATTGTGAAAAGAACACACATGCAATGACACTGGTGGATCCATATGTGGTATGTGAAAAGAACACACATGCAATGACTCTGGTTGTTGTTAGTAACAAGAACACACATGCAATAACACTGGTGGATCCATGTGTTGTCTCTGGAGAGAACACACATTTCAATGACTCTAGTTGTTGTTAGTAAAAAGAACACATATGCAATGACACTGGTGGATCCATGTGTGGTCTCTAAAGAGAACACACATGCAATGACTCTGGTTGTTGTTACTAAAAAGAACACACATGCAATGACACTGGTGGATCCATATGTGGTATGTGAAAAGAACACACATTTCAATGACTCTGGTTATTAGTAAAAAGAACACACATGCAATGACACTGGTGGATCCATGTGTGGTCTCTGAGGAGGACAGACATTTCAATGACTCTGGTTGTCGTTAGTAAAAAGAACACACATGCAATGACACTGGTGGATCCATGTGTGGTCTCTAAAGAGAATACACATGCAATGACTCTGGTTGTTGTTAGTAAAAAGAACACACATGCAATGACAGTGGTGGATCCATATGTGGTATGTGAAAAGAACACACATTTCAATGACTCTAGTTCTTGTTAGTAAAAAGAACACACATGCAATGACACTGGTGGATCCATAGGTGGATTGTGAAAAGAGCACACATGCAATGACATTGGTGGATCCATATGTGGTATGTGAAAAGAACACACATGCAATGACTCCAGTTGTTGTTACTAAAAGAACACACATGCAATGACACTGGTGGATCCATGTGTGGTCTTTAAAGAGAACACACATTTCAATGACACTGGTGGATCCATATGTGGTATGTGAAAAGAACAGTCATGAAATGACTCCAGTTGTTGTTAGTAAAAAGAACACACATGCAATGACACTGGTGGATCCATAGGTGGATTGTGAAAAGAACACACATGCAATGGCACTGGTGGATCCATATGTGGTATGTGAAAAGAACACACATGCAATACCACTGGTTGTTGTTAGTAAAAAGAACACACATTTCAATGACACTGATGGATCCATATGTGGTATGTGAAAATAACAAACCTGAAACGACTCTGGTTGTTGTTAGTAAAAAGAACACACATGCAATGACACTGGTGGATCCTTATGTGGTATGTGGAAAGAAAAGTCATGAAATGACTCCAGTTGTTGTTAGTAAAAAGAATACACATGCAATGAGACTAGTGGATCCATTGGTGGATTGTGAAAAGAACACACATGCAATGACACTGGTGGATCCATATGTGGAATGTGAAAAGAACACACATGCAATGACTCTGGTTGTTGTTAGTAACAAGAACACACATGCAATAACACTAGTGGATCCATGTGTGGTGTTTGAAGAGAACATACATTTCAATGACTTTAGTGGATCCATATGTGATATGTGAAAAGAACACACATGAAATGACTCTGGTTGTTGTTAGTAAAAAAGCACACATGCAACGAAATAGGTGGATCCATAGGTGGATTGTGAAAAGAACACACATGGAATGACACTGGTTGTTGTTAGTAAAAAGAACACACATGCAATGACACTGGTGGATCCATGTGTGGTCTCTAAAGAGAACACACATTTCAATGACTCTGGTTGTTGTTAGTAAAAAGAACACACATGCAATGACACTGGTGGATCCATGTGTGGTCTCTGAGGAGGACAGACATTTCAATGAGTCTGGTTGTCGTTAGTAAAAAGAACACACATGCAATGACACTGGTGGATCCATGTGTGGTCTCTAAAGAGAATACACATGCAATGACTCTGGTTGTTGTTAGTAAAAAGAACACACATGCAATGACAGTGGTGGATCCATTTGTGGTATGTGAAAAGAACACACATTTCAATGACTCTAGTTGTTGTTAGTAAAAAGAACACACATGCAATGACACTGGTGGATCCATAGGTGGATTGTGAAAAGAGCACACATGCAATGACATTGGTGGATCCATATGTGGTATGTGAAAAGAACACACATGCAATGACTCCAGTTGTTGTTACTAAAAGAACACATATGCAATGACACTGGTGGATCCATGTGTGGTCTCTAAAGAGAACACACATTTCAATGACACTGGTGGATCCATATGTGGTATGTGAAAAGAACAGTCATGAAATGACTCCAGTTGTTGTTAGTAAAAAGAACACACATGCAATGACACTGGTGGATCCATAGGTGGATTGTGAAAAGAACACACATGCAGTGGCACTGGTGGATCCATATGTGGTATGTGAAAAGAACACACATGCAATACCACTGGTTGTTGTTAGTAAAAAGAACACACATTTCAATGACACTGATGGATCCATATGTGGTATGTGAAAATAACAAACCTGAAACGACTCTGGTTGTTGTTAGTAAAAAGAACACACATGCAATGACACTGGTGGATCCATATGTGGTATGTGAAAAGAAAAGTCATGAAATGACTCCAGTTGTTGTTAGTAAAAAGAATACACATGCAATGAGACTAGTGGATCCATTGGTGGATTGTGAAAAGAACACACATGCAATGACACTGGTGGATCCATATGTGGTATGTGAAAAGAACACACATGCAATGACTCTGGTTGTTGTTAGTAACAAGAACACACATGCAATAACACTGGTGGATCCATGTGTGGTCTCTGGAGAGAACACACATTTCAATGACTCTAGTTGTTGTTAGTAAAAAGAACACATATGCAATGACACTGGTGGATCCATGTGTGGTCTCTAAAGAGAACACACATGCAATGACTCTGGTTGTTGTTACTAAAAAGAACACACATGCAATGACACTGGTGGATCCATATGTGGTATGTGAAAAGAACACACATTTCAATGACTCTAGTTATTAGTAAAAAGAACACACATGCAATGACACTGGTGGATCCATGTGTGGTCTCTGAGGAGGACAGACATTTCAATGACTCTGGTTGTCGTTAGTAAAAAGAACACACATGCAATGACACTGGTGGATCCATGTGTGGTCTCTAAAGAGAATACACATGCAATGACTCTGGTTGTTGTTAGTAAAAAGAACACACATGCAATGACAGTGGTGGATCCATATGTGGTATGTGAAAAGAACACACATTTCAATGACTCTAGTTCTTGTTAGTAAAAAGAACACACATGCAATGACACTGGTGGATCCATAGGTGGATTGTGAAAAGAGCACACATGCAATGACATTGGTGGATCCATATGTGGTATGTGAAAAGAACACACATGCAATGACTCCAGTTGTTGTTACTAAAAGAACACACATGCAATGACACTGGTGGATCCATGTGTGGTCTTTAAAGAGAACACACATTTCAATGACACTGGTGGATCCATATGTGGTATGTGAAAAGAACAGTCATGAAATGACTCCAGTTGTTGTTAGTAAAAAGAACACACATGCAATGACACTGGTGGATCCATAGGTGGATTGTGAAAAGAACACACATGCAATGGCACTGGTGGATCCATATGTGGTATGTGAAAAGAACACACATGCAATACCACTGGTTGTTGTTAGTAAAAAGAACACACATTTCAATGACACTGATGGATCCATATGTGGTATGTGAAAATAACAAACCTGAAACGACTCTGGTTGTTGTTAGTAAAAAGAACACACATGCAATGACACTGGTGGATCCTTATGTGGTATGTGGAAAGAAAAGTCATGAAATGACTCCAGTTGTTGTTAGTAAAAAGAATACACATGCAATGAGACTAGTGGATCCATTGGTGGATTGTGAAAAGAACACACATGCAATGACACTGGTGGATCCATATGTGGAATGTGAAAAGAACACACATGCAATGACTCTGGTTGTTGTTAGTAACAAGAACACACATGCAATAACACTAGTGGATCCATGTGTGGTGTTTGAAGAGAACATACATTTCAATGACTTTAGTGGATCCATATGTGATATGTGAAAAGAACACACATGAAATGACTCTGGTTGTTGTTAGTAAAAAAGCACACATGCAACGAAATAGGTGGATCCATAGGTGGATTGTGAAAAGAACACACATGGAATGACACTGGTTGTTGTTAGTAAAAAGAACACACATGCAATGACACTGGTGGATCCATGTGTGGTCTCTAAAGAGAACACACATTTCAATGACTCTGGTTGTTGTTAGTAAAAAGAACACACATGCAATGACACTGGTGGATCCATGTGTGGTCTCTGAGGAGGACAGACATTTCAATGACTCTGGTTGTCGTTAGTAAAAAGAACACACATGCAATGACACTGGTGGATCCATGTGTGGTCTCTAAAGAGAATACACATGCAATGACTCTGGTTGTTGTTAGTAAAAAGAACACACATGCAATGACAGTGGTGGATCCATATGTGGTATGTGAAAAGAACACACATTTCAATGACTCTAGTTCTTGTTAGTAAAAAGAACACACATGCAATGACACTGGTGGATCCATAGGTGGATTGTGAAAAGAGCACACATGCAATGACATTGGTGGATCCATATGTGGTATGTGAAAAGAACACACATGCAATGACTCCAGTTGTTGTTACTAAAAGAACACACATGCAATGACACTGGTGGATCCATGTGTGGTCTTTAAAGAGAACACACATTTCAATGACACTGGTGGATCCATATGTGGTATGTGAAAAGAACAGTCATGAAATGACTCCAGTTGTTGTTAGTAAAAAGAACACACATGCAATGACACTGGTGGATCCATAGGTGGATTGTGAAAAGAACACACATGCAATGGCACTGGTGGATCCATATGTGGTATGTGAAAAGAACACACATGCAATACCACTGGTTGTTGTTAGTAAAAAGAACACACATTTCAATGACACTGATGGATCCATATGTGGTATGTGAAAATAACAAACCTGAAACGACTCTGGTTGTTGTTAGTAAAAAGAACACACATGCAATGACACTGGTGGATCCTTATGTGGTATGTGAAAAGAAAAGTCATGAAATGACTCCAGTTGTTGTTAGTAAAAAGAATACACATGCAATGAGACTAGTGGATCCATTGGTGGATTGTGAAAAGAACACACATGCAATGACACTGGTGGATCCATATGTGGAATGTGAAAAGAACACACATGCAATGACTCTGGTTGTTGTTAGTAACAAGAACACACATGCAATAACACAAGTGGATCCATGTGTGGTGTTTGAAGAGAACATACATTTCAATGACTTTAGTGGATCCATATGTGATATGTGAAAAGAACACACATGAAATGACTCTGGTTGTTGTTAGTAAAAAAGCACACATGCAACGAAATAGGTGGATCCATAGGTGGATTGTGAAAAGAACACACATGGAATGACACTGGTTGTTGTTAGTAAAAAGAACACACATGCAATGACACTGGTGGATCCATGTGTGGTCTCTGAAGAGAACACACATTTCAATGACTCTGGTTGTTGTTAGTAAAAAGAACACACATGCAATGACACTGGTGGATCCATGTGTGGTCTCTGAGGAGGACAGACATTTCAATGAGTCTGGTTGTCGTTAGTAAAAAGAACACACATGCAATGACACTGGTGGATCCATGTGTGGTCTCTAAAGAGAATACACATGCAATGACTCTGGTTGTTGTTAGTAAAAAGAACACACATGCAATGACAGTGGTGGATCCATATGTGGTATGTGAAAAGAACACACATTTCAATGACTCTAGTTCTTGTTAGTAAAAAGAACACACATGCAATGACACTGGTGGATCCATAGGTGGATTGTGAAAAGAGCACACATGCAATGACATTGGTGGATCCATATGTGGTATGTGAAAAGAACACACATGCAATGACTCCAGTTGTTGTTACTAAAAGAACACACATGCAATGACACTGGTGGATCCATATGTGGTATGTGAAAAGAACACACATGCAATGACTCTGGTTGTTGTTAGTAACAAGAACACACATGCAATAACACTGGTGGATCCATGTGTGGTCTCTGGAGAGAACACACATTTCAATGACTCTGGTTGTTGTTAGTAAAAAGAACACACATGCAATGACACTGGTGGATCCATGTGTGGTCTCTAAAGAGAACACACATGCAATGACTCTGGTTGTTGTTACTAAAAAGAACACACATGCAATGACAGTGGTGGATCCATATGTGGTATGTGAAAAGAACACACATTTCAATGACTCTGGTTGTTGTTAGTAAAAAGAACACACATGCAATGACACTGGTGGATCCATGTGTGGTCTCTGAGGAGGACAGACATTTCAATGACTCTGGTTGTCGTTAGTAAAAAGAACACACATGCAATGACACTGGTGGATCCATGTGTGGTCTCTAAAGAGAATACACATGCAATGACTCTGGTTGTTGTTAGTAAAAAGAACACACATGCAATGACAGTGGTGGATCCATTTGTGGTATGTGAAAAGAACACACATTTCAATGACTCTAGTTGTTGTTAGTAAAAAGAACACACATGCAATGACACTGGTGGATCCATAGGTGGATTGTGAAAAGAGCACACATGCAATGACATTGGTGGATCCATATGTGGTATGTGAAAAGAACACACATGCAATGACTCCAGTTGTTGTTACTAAAAGAACACACATGCAATGACACTGGTGGATCCATATGTGGTATGTGAAAAGAACACACATGCAATGACTCTGGTTGTTGTTAGTAACAAGAACACACATGCAATAACACTGGTGGATCCATGTGTGGTCTCTGGAGAGAACACACATTTCAATGACTCTGGTTGTTGTTAGTAAAAAGAACACACATGCAATGACACTGGTGGATCCATGTGTGGTCTCTAAAGAGAACACACATGCAATGACTCTGGTTGTTGTTACTAAAAAGAACACACATGCAATGACAGTGGTGGATCCATATGTGGTATGTGAAAAGAACACACATTTCAATGACTCTGGTTGTTGTTAGTAAAAAGAACACACATGCAATGACACTGGTGGATCCATGTGTGGTCTCTGAGGAGGACAGACATTTCAATGACTCTGGTTGTCGTTAGTAAAAAGAACACACATGCAATGACACTGGTGGATCCATGTGTGGTCTCTAAAGAGAATACACATGCAATGACTCTGGTTGTTGTTAGTAAAAAGAACACACATGCAATGACAGTGGTGGATCCATTTGTGGTATGTGAAAAGAACACACATTTCAATGACTCTAGTTGTTGTTAGTAAAAAGAACACACATGCAATGACACTGGTGGATCCATAGGTGGATTGTGAAAAGAGCACACATGCAATGACATTGGTGGATCCATATGTGGTATGTGAAAAGAACACACATGCAATGACTCCAGTTGTTGTTACTAAAAGAACACATATGCAATGACACTGGTGGATCCATGTGTGGTCTCTAAAGAGAACACACATTTCAATGACACTGGTGGATCCATATGTGGTATGTGAAAAGAACAGTCATGAAATGACTCCAGTTGTTGTTAGTAAAAAGAACACACATGCAATGACACTGGTGGATCCATAGGTGGATTGTGAAAAGAACACACATGCAATGGCACTGGTGGATCCATATGTGGTATGTGAAAAGAACACACATGCAATACCACTGGTTGTTGTTAGTAAAAAGAACACACATTTCAATGACACTGATGGATCCATATGTGGTATGTGAAAATAACAAACCTGAAACGACTCTGGTTGTTGTTAGTAAAAAGAACACACATGCAATGACACTGGTGGATCCATATGTGGTATGTGAAAAGAAAAGTCATGAAATGACTCCAGTTGTTGTTAGTAAAAAGAATACACATGCAATGAGACTAGTGGATCCATTGGTGGATTGTGAAAAGAACACACATGCAATGACACTGGTGGATCCATATGTGGTATGTGAAAAGAACACACATGCAATGACTCTGGTTGTTGTTAGTAACAAGAACACACATGCAATAACACTGGTGGATCCATGTGTGGTCTCTGGAGAGAACACACATTTCAATGACTCTAGTTGTTGTTAGTAAAAAGAACACATATGCAATGACATTGGTGGATCCATGTGTGGTCTCTAAAGAGAACACACATGCAATGACTCTGGTTGTTGTTACTAAAAAGAACACACATGCAATGACACTGGTGGATCCATATGTGGTATGTGAAAAGAACACACATTTCAATGACTCTGGTTATTAGTAAAAAGAACACACATGCAATGACACTGGTGGATCCATGTGTGGTCTCTGAGGAGGACAGACATTTCAATGACTCTGGTTGTCGTTAGTAAAAAGAACACACATGCAATGACACTGGTGGATCCATGTGTGGTCTCTAAAGAGAATACACATGCAATGACTCTGGTTGTTGTTAGTAAAAAGAACACACATGCAATGACAGTGGTGGATCCATATGTGGTATGTGAAAAGAACACACATTTCAATGACTCTAGTTCTTGTTAGTAAAAAGAACACACATGCAATGACACTGGTGGATCCATAGGTGGATTGTGAAAAGAGCACACATGCAATGACATTGGTGGATCCATATGTGGTATGTGAAAAGAACACACATGCAATGACTCCAGTTGTTGTTACTAAAAGAACACACATGCAATGACACTGGTGGATCCATGTGTGGTCTTTAAAGAGAACACACATTTCAATGACACTGGTGGATCCATATGTGGTATGTGAAAAGAACAGTCATGAAATGACTCCAGTTGTTGTTAGTAAAAAGAACACACATGCAATGACACTGGTGGATCCATAGGTGGATTGTGAAAAGAACACACATGCAATGGCACTGGTGGATCCATATGTGGTATGTGAAAAGAACACACATGCAATACCACTGGTTGTTGTTAGTAAAAAGAACACACATTTCAATGACACTAATGGATCCATATGTGGTATGTGAAAATAACAAACCTGAAACGACTCTGGTTGTTGTTAGTAAAAAGAACACACATGCAATGACACTGGTGGATCCTTATGTGGTATGTGAAAAGAAAAGTCATGAAATGACTCCAGTTGTTGTTAGTAAAAAGAATACACATGCAATGAGACTAGTGGATCCATTGGTGGATTGTGAAAAGAACACACATGCAATGACACTGGTGGATCCATATGTGGAATGTGAAAAGAACACACATGCAATGACTCTGGTTGTTGTTAGTAACAAGAACACACATGCAATAACACTAGTGGATCCATGTGTGGTGTTTGAAGAGAACATACATTTCAATGACTTTAGTGGATCCATATGTGATATGTGAAAAGAACACACATGAAATGACTCTGGTTGTTGTTAGTAAAAAAGCACACATGCAACCAAATAGGTGGATCCATAGGTGGATTGTGAAAAGAACACACATGGAATGACACTGGTTGTTGTTAGTAAAAAGAACACACATGCAATGACACTGGTGGATCCATGTGTGGTCTCTAAAGAGAACACACATTTCAATGACTCTGGTTGTTGTTAGTAAAAAGAACACACATGCAATGACACTGGTGGATCCATGTGTGGTCTCTGAGGAGGACAGACATTTCAATGAGTCTGGTTGTCGTTAGTAAAAAGAACACACATGCAATGACACTGGTGGATCCATGTGTGGTCTCTAAAGAGAATACACATGCAATGACTCTGGTTGTTGTTAGTAAAAAGAACACACATGCAATGACAGTGGTGGTTCCATATGTGGTATGTGAAAAGAACACACATTTCAATGACTCTAGTTGTTGTTAGTAAAAAGAACACACATGCAATGAGACTGGTGGATCCATAGGTGGATTGTGAAAAGAGCACACATGTAATGACATTGGTGGATCCATATGTGGTATGTGAAAAGAACACACATGCAATGACTCCAGTTGTTGTTACTAAAAGAACACACATGCAATGACACTGGTGGATCCATGTGTGGTCTCTAAAGAGAACACACATTTCAATGACACTGGTGGATCCATATGTGGTATGTGAAAAGAACAGTCATGAAATGACTCCAGTTGTTGTTAGTAAAAAGAACACACATGCAATGACACTGGTGGATCCATAGGTGGATTGTGAAAAGAACACACATGCAATGGCACTGGTGGATCCATATGTGGTATGTGAAAAGAACACACATGCAATACCACTGGTTTTTGTTAGTAAAAAGAACACACATTTCAATGACACTGATGGATCCATATGTGGTATGTGAAAATAACAAACCTGAAACGACTCTGGTTGTTGTTAGTAAAAAGAACACACATGCAATGACACTGGTGGATCCTTATGTGGTATGTGAAAAGAAAAGTCATGAAATGACTCCAGTTGTTGTTAGTAAAAAGAATACACATGCAATGAGACTAGTGGATCCATTGGTGGATTGTGAAAAGAACACACATGCAATGACACTGGTGGATCCATATGTGGAATGTGAAAAGAACACACATGCAATGACTCTGGTTGTTGTTAGTAACAAGAACACACATGCAATAACACTAGTGGATCCATGTGTGGTGTTTGAAGAGAACATACATTTCAATGACTTTAGTGGATCCATATGTGATATGTGAAAAGAACACACATGAAATGACTCTGGTTGTTGTTAGTAAAAAAGCACACATGCAACGAAATAGGTGGATCCATAGGTGGATTGTGAAAAGAACACACATGGAATGACACTGGTTGTTGTTAGTAAAAAGAACACACATGCAATGACACTGGTGGATCCATGTGTGGTCTCTGAAGAGAACACACATTTCAATGACTCTGGTTGTTGTTAGTAAAAAGAACACACATGCAATGACACTGGTGGATCCATGTGTGGTCTCTGAGGAGGACAGACATTTCAATGAGTCTGGTTGTCGTTAGTAAAAAGAACACACATGCAATGACACTGGTGGATCCATGTGTGGTCTCTAAAGAGAATACACATGCAATGACTCTGGTTGTTGTTAGTAAAAAGAACACACATGCAATGACAGTGGTGGTTCCATATGTGGTATGTGAAAAGAACACACATTTCAATGACTCTAGTTGTTGTTAGTAAAAAGAACACACATGCAATGACACTGGTGGATCCATAGGTGGATTGTGAAAAGAGCACACATGCAATGACATTGGTGGATCCATATGTGGTATGTGAAAAGAACACACATGCAATGACTCTAGTTGTTGTTACTAAAAGAACACACATGCAATGACACTGGTGGATCCATGTGTGGTCTCTAAAGAGAACACACATTTCAATGACACTGGTGGATCCATATGTGGTATGTGAAAAGAACAGTCATGAAATGACTCCAGTTGTTGTTAGTAAAAAGAACACACATGCAATGACACTGGTGGATCCATAGGTGGATTGTGAAAAGAACACACATGCAATGGCACTGGTGGATCCATATGTGGTATGTGAAAAGAACACACATGCAATACCACTGGTTGTTGTTAGTAAAAAGAACACACATTTCAATGACACTGATGGATCCATATGTGGTATGTGAAAATAACAAACCTGAAACGACTCTGGTTGTTGTTAGTAAAAAGAACACACATGCAATGACACTGGTGGATCCTTATGTGGTATGTGAAAAGAAAAGTCATGAAATGACTCCAGTTGTTGTTAGTAAAAAGAATACACATGCAATGAGACTAGTGGATCCATTGGTGGATTGTGAAAAGAACACACATGCAATGACACTGGTGGATCCATATGTGGAATGTGAAAAGAACACACATGCAATGACTCTGGTTGTTGTTAGTAACAAGAACACACATGCAATAACACTAGTGGATCCATGTGTGGTGTTTGAAGAGAACATACATTTCAATGACTTTAGTGGATCCATATGTGATATGTGAAAAGAACACACATGAAATGACTCTGGTTGTTGTTAGTAAAAAAGCACACATGCAACGAAACAGGTGGATACATAGGTGGATTGTGAAAAGAACACACATGGAATGACACTGGTTGTTGTTAGTAAAAAGAACACACATGCAATGACACTGGTGGATCCATGTGTGGTCTCTGAAGAGAACACACATTTCAATGACTCTGTATGTTGTTAGTAAAAAGAACATACATGCAATGACACTGGTGGATCCATGTGTGGTCTCTGAAGAGAACACACATTTCAATGACTGTGGTTTTTGTTAGTAAGAAGAACACACATGCAATGACACTGGTGGATCCATGTGTGGTCTCTGAAGAGAACACACATGTAATGACTCTGGCTGTTGTTACTAAAAAGAAGACACATGCAATGACACTGGTGTATCCATATGTGGTATGTGAAAAGAACACACATTTCAATGACTCTGGTTGTCGTTAGTAAAAAGAACACACATGCAATGACACTGGTGGATCCATGTGTGGTCTCTAAAGAGAACACACATGCACTGACTCTGGTTGTTGTTAGTAAAAAGAACACACATGCAATGACAGTGGTGGATCCATATGTGGTATGTGAAAGAACACACATTTCAATGACTCTGGTTGTTGTTAGTAAAAAGAACACACATGCAATGACACTGGTGGATCCATAGGTGGATTGTGAAAAGAGCACACATGCAATGACACTGATGGATCCATACGTGGTATGTGAAAAGAACACACATGCAATGACTCCAGTTGTTGTTAGTAAAAAGAACACACATGAATGACACTGGTGGATCCATGTGTGGTCTCTGAAGAGAACACACATTTCAATGACACTGTTGGATCCATATGTGGTATGCGAAAAGAATAGTCATGAAATGACTCCAGTTGTTGTTAGTAAAAAGAACACACATGCAATGTCACTAGTGGATCCATGTGTGGACTCTGAAGAGAACACACATTTCAATGACACTGGTGGATCCATATGTGGTATGTGAAACGAACACACATGCAATGACTCTGGTTGTACTTAGTAACAAGAACACACATGTAATGACACTGGTGGATCCATGTGTAGTCTCTGAAGAGAACACACATTTTAATGACTCGATTTGTTGTTAGTAAAAAGAACACACATGCAATGACACTAGTGGATCCATCTGTGGCCTCTGAAGAGAACACACATGCAATGATTCTGGTTGTTGTTAGTGAAAAGAGCACACATGCAATGACACTGGTGGATCCATACGTGGTATGTGAAAAGAACACACATGAAATGACACAAGTTGTTGTTAGTAAAAAGAACACACATGCAATGACACTGGTGGATCCTTGTGTGGTCTCTGAGGGGAACACACATTTCAATGACACTGGTGGATCCATATGTGGTATCTGAGAAGAACAGTCATGAAATGACTCCAGTTGTTGTTAGTAAAAAGAACACACATGCAATGACACTGGTGGATTCATAGGTGGATTGTAAAAAGAACACACATGCAATGACACTTGTGGATCCATATGTGGTATGTGAAAAGAACACACATGCAATCACTCTGGTTGTTGTTAGTAACAAGGACACACATGCAATGAGACTGGTGAATCCATGTGTGGTCTCTGAAGAGAACACACATTTCAATGACTCTGGTGGATCCATATGTGGTATGTGAAAAGAACACACATGAAATGACTCTGGTTGTTGTTAGTAAAAAAAGCACACATGCAATGACACTGGTGGATCCATATGTGGTATGTGAAAAGAACACACATGCAATGACACTGGTTGTTGTTAGTAAAAAGAACACACATGCAATGACACTGGTGGATCCATGTGTGGTCTGTGAAGAGAACACACATTTCAAAGACTCTGGTTGTCGTTAGTAAAAATAACACACATGGAATGACACTGGTGGATCCATGTGTGGTCTCTGAAGAGAACACACATGCAATGACTCTGGTTGTTGTTAGTAAAAAGAACACACATGCAATGACACTGGTGGATCCATACGTGGTATGTGAAAAGAAAACACATTTCAATGACTTTAGTTGTTGTTAGTAAAAAGAACACACATGCAATGACACTGGTGGATCCATAGGTGGATTGTGAAAAGAGCACACATGCAATGACACCGGTGGATCCATATGTGATATGTGAAAAGAACAGTCATGAAATGACTCTAGTTGTTGTTAGTAAAAAGAACACACATGCAATGACACTGGTGGATCCATAGGTGGATTGTGAAAAGAACACACATGTAATGACACTTGTGGATCCATATGTGGTATGTGAAAAGAACACACATGCAATGCCACTGGTTGTTGTTAGTAAAAAGAACACACATGCAATGAAACTGGTGGATCCATGTGTGGTCTCTAAAGAGAACACACATTTCAATGACTCTGGTTGTTGTTAGTAACAAGAACACACATGCAATGACACTGGTGGATCCATGTGTGGTCTCTAAAGATAACACACATGCAATGACTTTGGTTTTTGTTAGTAAAAAGAGCACACATTTCAATGATACTGGTGGATCCATAGGCGGATTATGAAAAGAGATTTTCCCTCTCTTTCGGTCACAAATCTCACAAAAGCCCAAATGTGTGGAGATCCCAAACATTTGCTCACTCTGGGTGCTATGCCCTGATTGGCTGACACAGATGTCACGCAGATCGTCTCCACCAACCGTTGATCCCATGTGATCCAACGGGCAGGATAACCCCTCCCTTCACTTTTTTATGCATGGTCAATCCGTGCCACCTCTCTATCCGTGCCACCGATACTTTACCTCCAGAAACAAGTGAAAATCCATCTATCTAACTAAAATAAATAAAATAAATGATCATATTTCAAAGAAGCCATCATCTTCGTCTTCCGGTTCATCCTCGTCTTCGTCAACGCCATGGTCCATGCCATCGCCGCCGTCGATGTCCTCCTCTGACGACTCGACACCGCCCCTTCCTCAAATAAGCATGCTATCTCCTCGTTGGAGTCCTCGTCCTCCTCCTCTTCGTAGTCCCACGGGTCCACGTCACTCTCCTCCGCTTTTGCCTCCAACTGATCGATGAACGCCTCCTCGTTGGCTGAGTCGGACTCGTCCAAATAGCTATCTCCTCTCTTCTTCCTGGTCTTCTTCTTGTTCCTCCTCTTGTCCGTACTCGCCGGTGCAACACGCGCCCCTGTCCTGGCTACTGCTTTGCGCTCGTCCGACGCTGCAGGTACCCCACGCTCCTCCTGCGTGGCCGGTATGAGCTTCGACGTCGCGGTGTCCTCGAGTGCCGATGTCCATGGATCCTGGCGCGGTCGGACACGACGTGCTGCCTCCGCAGGTGACTCGCGAGCACGGACGATGCAGCGAAGAGCCGGGGATGCAGGACGGTCAGTGGACGGCTTGCACCTGCCATTGCCACGTCGAGGGGGCATCGTGCTCGAGGTAGTTGCTCTGAATGGTTGATGGCGGGTACACAGAGTGGGGTGTCGATCTGATCAGGGACGAGCAGCGGTTTCATGTGTCGTGTCCACGCATGCATTTGTCGATTATCAAAAAAAAAAGTAATATCTCGCGTACTGAACATAATTTGATCATAACAAAAGTGGCACAACGTATTCTAGACTCGTAAATATCCCGTGCGTGCCTGTCACGTGGAGTTCGACGGAGTTTGACGTGCCGACGTGATCATGCAGCAGTTTCGCGCGTCATTGCCCCATCAACACGTGACACACACACGCGGGATGTGCGCGCCGATTCCCGTGATGACCACCCGGCTCGAACTCCCCTTATTATATACTGGATTTTGGGCGGCACCGAAGACCATTGAAGTGTCCATCGCAATAAAGACAAGTCCCATTGATTCCCTACCCCTGCCTCCCTGGCTTCTTTGAGAAGGTAGACCGTACACGGTGGTCTTGTATAATAGTACTAGTACTACTGGACCACGGCCTGTACTCTTTGACTCTTCTCCCACACTAATCACTATCTCCTTCCTCCTGCCGCCGCCACACTCACCCTGCAAGCCATGGCTCCATTGAGGAGGGGGAGAGGCCGGTCGACGATCCTCGCGGAGAAAAGGGAGAGAAATCGCTGCGAGGCACTTCTTGCTCTACCAGCCGCTCAAGCCCACCCTGTCATCGAGGCCCAATCTCCCCCGACAATGGCGCCAAATGTTCTAAAAGGCGAGGGCTCCTCCCGGTATGGTCTTCTTGTTCTACTTCTTCTCCATCTCCCTCTCCATCATGGTCTTATCGGCTTCTTCTTGTTTTTCTTCTTCTTCTGGCTCTTCCTCTTCTATGTATTACAGGCCAGCCGTGGAGCCTGAATCCACCACGACAGAGGCGTTGCAGGACTCATTCGGCCCCGTTCCATGTCTCAGCGAGGTAGCAAATCTCCACGCTGTTATTTCTCCGAGTTATGATGTGGATTTCTTAGATGCTGTCCGCCCCGCATTGGTTTTTCTTCTTCTTTTGCGAGTTGTATTAGTTTTCATGAATATGACTGGATCTCTTGGTCTTTCCTTAATACCGCTGTTCATAGATTCACTATGGATTTTTTGTGATTAGGATTAGTTTATCATGGTCATGAATAGATCTCTAGGTCCATTTTTTAACACTGCGGCCAATAGATTCAACGGGTTTTTTATCTGTATTAGTATTCACCTGGGACCTGGAGTGTAATTGTAGAATTCCTATTTCAATTAACATGAACGATGCAGTGATCGAAGGCCGAGTACCATGACAAGGTGGCCGCGATCAGTTCCAAGATTGCCAACCAACATGAGCTTGCACGCTCCCTCACCCATGCTAATGAGAGCCTACGCAAGCAATTATCTGTGCAGAAGGAGATCTCGCTAGATTTTGCACGTGACATCATTAGGCTGCAGAAAGTGCTCGACCGTAACATGAACAGGCAAGAACAAGCCATCAAGATAATCGACGAGCTCATGGAGGAGAAGAAGAATCTCGTGGAAAGGTGCATTCTCCTGCAGGACGAAGTTAGCGAGGCACTCAGAGGACGCGTCGAGGACACCATGGCTACCATCCGAGCCTACCATGACAGGAACCGTTGCCTGGATCCAGTCAAGGAGATGAAGGCGGACATGAGCAGAGGGATCACCGTACTCGAGGGTGTTCAGAAAGAGAACGAGGAGCTAAGGGCATGTCTAGAGGCGTATCGGAGCAATGCCCAAGTCTGATTCCCGTTAGAGGGACACAAATATCAGTTCTTCCTCCTCTCCTTTTGTAATGTTTAGGGTTCAGAGAGCAATGCCCATGTCTGCTTCCCATTATAGGGTGCAATAAGAATCCTAGGGCAACTCCTTATCTATCTAGACATGTGTTGGTGTTCATGTTCATGAAAGGACACCCATGTTCTCTTTCCATTATGTATCTGGACATGGGTTTCTGCATTATGAGTTTGCCACTCTCCCACTACTATTTGGTGATATTGGGAAAAACCCACAGCACACTAAACTGTAGATAAATCTTATTTGTCTTTGAAATTGAAATTATGATAGTGCCACTAGTCGATTCATAAAATGTTGATTAGTCCTAGATTGCTTCTTCCTTGAAATTATGGCAGTGCCACTAGTCGATTCAGTTAATTATGGAAACTAACCAGCTTGTCCTGGTGAACTGAACAAACCATACTATGTATTTTTGTTGTAGGGAAAGAGGTGAAAGATCGACCAGGACCTGGCAACCTGGCTAAATGACAAGATAACGATCCAAAGGGAGAAGCAGAATTCCCAGAAACTGGCCTTTGACCAACTGCGTGCTGAACTCGCGGTCCTTTTTGACAAGTGCCAGAAACTGAAGGAGTTAAACACCGACTGGGCGAAGCTACACAGTGAAGGTCGCGCCTCGGCTAGGAAGCAGACAGAGATCATGAAAGGGATCTTGAAGGAAAATCGTATGGCTATGGACAAAATTCTCCAATCCGTGACGGAGCGCTAGAACCTACAGCTGAAGCACGACATAGTACTAAAGGAGCTGGCCAATCTTAGGGAGGAAAATAGGCAGCTCAGGGCCAGGCTCACTTGAACACAACATATGTCTATTTAGTACTGAACTGCCTAGTTTATCGTCTGCAGTGGTGATTTTGTAAGCGTGAACTTAACTCTATGCACGATATGTGTGTTTTTCTAAAATTAGTTTGCTCAAGGATTGAGTTTGGCTTAGTTCAGAAAGTGCAACTTCAAGTCTTACAATTAAATAGTTTCAGGCATTGGCACAACATAAATTATTCATCTTGAATTTCCTTTATCCTCTATAGTTTGTCCTTGTTCACCCTCGCGCGCCTTCTTCAGTTCCTTCAACAGATCCGCAATGCAGTACTCTAGCTTCTTCTTGTCTTCCCTGAGCTGATCCCTCTCCTTTTTTGCATTATGAATTAGCAACCTGTGACTATCCTGAAGCTTCTTTGCAGTTCCAACAACCAAGCTCCCATCGATTCCGTCAGTTAGCTCTGACTGCAAATTCTCGATTTCTTGTTCGAGCTCCTTATTTCGTACCGATAGCTTGTAATTTTTTTCAGCTGCATCACTTACATCAGTAAATCTCCCCGACCTTTCCAACTCATACATCTCCCATAACTGTGCCAAACATTTCTTAAGTGCATCTGGCCACTCAAGATCCACCCACTCTATTGCTTTACACACCGGGCCAACCTAAAAACACACACACACTATAGTGTTAGGAACATGCACAATACATTTTACTTCATGTCACAGTTGCACATAATGTAAACAAACCTGATTTGTACAGCCAAAAAACCTTCTCCCAGTGTTACTGCCTTCGAATGCAACATATCTCCTCAGTTTTAGCCCATGGTCACATGGCACTTCTCCATCAAGATCTAGGCCCTCCCATTCGGAGTCGTAGATCGTCCGTGGTACCTATAGGTAAATGCAAAGCTGAAATCGAACACGATTGCATGCACATATGGAGCTCAGATTGAGAGATTTACCATTGCCTAGCCCTAGCCCGAGAAAACAGAGGAACTCACATCACGAAGGAATACTCGATGTTCGCTGCTTGAAAAGGCTGTCGCTGCTCGACTGGTCGTCCTCGCCATTCAAGGATAGCATGGCGAATGCGTCGGTGTCAGCGTCGACGTCGGCGAGAGAGAGAGAGAGAGAGAGAGAGAGAGAGAGAGAGAGAGAGAGAGCAGCCCCTCTACAGCTGCAACAATGACTAAATTGGCATGTTACAATATTTTAATGGATACCATGCCCTTTCCCTGGATTACTGTCTCCTGCCTGATATGGATTCTCTTCACACATTCTCATTTCAAATATTAAACCTGCACTCCCTCCATCCCAATTTCATTGCCTAACGAAAACATACCAGTATATTACATCATCTAAAGAAACAAAATCATGTCAACTACAAGGTACTTATGCATCACTTCTTCAGTCATGGTTTCTCAAAACATTACATTACAATCTCTCAACAAACATAACCACAACATGGTTTCACAAAACATCACATTACAATCTCTCAACAAACGTAATCACAGAAACAAGTATATTACATCAAATCAAGAAACAAAATCATGTCAACTACAAGGTACTTACACATCACTTGTCCTGTCATGGTTTCGCAAAACATTACATTACAGTCTCTCAACAAACAAAATAACAGAAACAAGTACAATACATCATCTCAAGAAACATAATCATGTCAACTACAATGTATTTATGCATCACTAGTCCAGTCATGGTTTCACAAAACATTACATTACAATGTCCCAACAAACATAATAACAGAAACAAGTACGGTACATCATCTTAAGAAACATAATCATGTCAACTACAATGTACTTATGTCTTATTACAACAACGATGGTTTCAGTGAGTGACATGTCCGAAAATCTCAACAGCTTGCACAACATTATATCGCAATCTCTCAACAAACATAATCACAGAAACATGCTCTAAATGCATCATCAATAAATATTACAAATACAGGCAGGGGAACCCCGCGGTCCATATGACAAGCCCAGGGTAGCAGCTCTCATCAGATCTCATCAACGTCGACCACCTCATTCTGTTCAGCCACTACAGGGGCATCTACATCCACTATAACCTGTTCAACAACATTAGAAATGGTACCAAGGAAGAACACCTTCCTGGTTTGCTTCTTTCGCCGCATAATCTGCATAAGATCTTCAGTATCCAAAACATCTATGAATTACTGCTTCTTATGATGCCACCACTGGATTTTTGCCATCTGCTTAGGGCCAATACTGATTTCCTTACCGATCATCTCTCTCATTTCATCAAGAGTTATGTTTTTGGAATCGACAGTGATCTCCACAGTACATGACGAAACTGGCTTATTAACTCCCTCATCAAGTTTTGCCATGTATGAATCCACCTCTATGCATATACTGAACTTATCTAGATCAGCATCTATTGGTCCGTATTCTCTAGGAGCAGAAGCTCTGGCAGCAAGATCTCCAGCATCTGCATACATATCATCAATCATCGCTTCAACTTTCACCTTACGATCAGCTGCACAACACTCCCAAACCATCTAAAGCTCATGGGAGTGCTCAATTTGCTGATAGGTATCATTCATGTTGCGCCACACCAATTTTGTCCTCTGTCTAGAACCCCAGGGAATTCTAGCGGCAAGCATATCTACCAGCTGCGAAATAGACACAACCTCTTTGCAATTCACAAGCAGATGCACATCTTGCCCGAACACAACCCTCTCGCAACCAAAATCAAGTTTTGTAGTGTACTGCCGAACATGAACTGTGAACTCATATAGGTCCCTTGTATCAAAGTTGTGCCTAATTTGATTAAAAAGGGGAACATTTCAGTTCATTTGATTCTATTATGCCGTAACTAATCTACTTGCAAGATAAGGCACAAATAAGAAAAATTCACCTCTCGCTCTTCTCCCGGGTTTTTTCTTCGAGATCTAGGTGTTGCATCCGCCCACCGGAGCCGAACAATCCGCCATCGGGCTTGCTTTTCTCTTCAACCCGCTGCTCGTAGGTACCTTGGGAGCAGAATCCTTGCTGGGCTCCTCGCTAACCGGGGCTGAAGACCTCGCCGCAGCTACGCGTTGAGCCCCGGACTTGGGCCCCGATGGACCCGAATCAGTCGGTGACGTGGCTACAACCTTCGCCTTGCAAGACATGCTGGGCCGCCACCATCGGCTTCAGTGTCGGGGGAGGGAGAAAAAAGGTCCTCCGCCGCCGGCAGATTTAGGGTCGGGGAAGGGAAGAAAAGGGACCGCCGCTGCTGCAGCAGCAAGATTCAGTGTCGAGAGTTAGGAAAGTACAGTAATGGATTTGTCCCTATGACACATGCAGGGTGGCTAGGAAGTGTGACCGGCGAAGGAGGGGCACAACAGGAACTAGTGTAATGGAATATCCTAACTTAACGGGCGCGATTTGAAAATATTGGGTTTGGCCATCATTCACTCGAAAGACCCCACTCAGCAATTGGCGCCACAACTTTTCGAATCGCGGTGATAAAAATCAACTTGGGTACCGTGTTGCCTGGGCAACCCAACTTTCGAGCCGCAAAATGATATTCTCCTTCTTGCACTCACTGGCCTTTTCAGCCTTTGACTTCCACATGTCCGCGCTACCACGAATCATGGGAATCTCCCACTCCAAATGTTTTATGCAGTCGTGCAATCAAGACAGCAGCAACAACTCCTCCACCTTTGAACGTGGTTGCGCCACAAGTTCATCGGTGGGAGGTGAGTCGGATGGACCACTCAAAGGACCCTATTATAAGTAGAATAAGAAGTAAATAAGACCAACCAGTCATAGATAAATACCTACAGAGGAAGCATCAAGATCCAGGAAGTCTTAAAAGGGGTACCCCCACATAGTACAATTCAAAAGGGACATCTAGACTATTACAAAAGGATATTAAAACAACAAGCTATAGCTAGGCGTTGGCACTCGTGGGCTTCCTTGAGTCTGTGGTAGTCTCCTACACCACAGCCTTCTCGACTACAGCCTCTGATGTCGTGTCTTTGGCCTTCTTCTACCGCCTCAACTCAGCCGAATACGCGACGAGTGTTTCAATGAGCAGAGGCCCATATTTACTGCAGCTACTGTCAAAAGGAGCAAAAACTACCTGTTGGCCATCCGCGGTGACCAGCATCACCGAGTAGACTTGGCTGGGGTTAAGATCCATGCCATGAGCCTGCACCATCGCGAGTCCCATGGTAGCTCCAACTCCTCGGTGTGCGTTCTTGAAGTCCATGGGCACGCCAAAGGACCCCATCAAGCCGTTAAGATCCTCGATCATCTTGGCCTTGGGAACCATCTCCTCTCGAAGACGTCCAAGAACGCCCTTGGCCTTTTCAAGCGAGTCCTTGATGGCGACACTGCAGTCTTTGACTGCAGCCATGTCACCAGCCAAAGCATCCAAGCGGGCCAAAGCCTGGGTGTTGAAGTTCACGGCAACAGCATCTGCAGAAAAGGAACATCAGCATAACAACATAAAAGCAACGCATACAAGAAAAAGAATGCTGCAACATCATACCATAAAGTGCTTTAGTAATGGAACCAACATCATACGAACGCATACAAGGTTTCCTCGCACTCTTTTGACTCCTCAAGATCCTCGAATGCTTCGTCGCGTCCCTTCTCGAGGGAATCGATGTGATGAAGAAGCTCATTATGCTCACCTATAATGGCAAAACTTGAGCCTACCAACCTCTACCCAAACAGAACGGAGAAAAAGTATAAAACTAACCTTGGAAGTCACGATGGCGGGTTTCTAGCAAAGCATGCTATCGACCCAAGGAAATGATCTGCTCGATGAGGCGAGTAGAATCCTTCACAATAGGCTACAAGAAAAAGGAAGCATCGTGAGCATTAACACAAAATTCGACTGCTAGCGACACGAGAAAACTCATGTGTTCCTCCAAGGACTCCGAAGATTCTTTTAGAATTGACGTCCGGGCAATAATCTAGTGCTCCCTAGCGTGGGGGGAACTCGAAGAATTGGCACCGGAGTGGGACGCCACCGGAGGAGAAGGAGATCATGCTGCCACCTCTTTGTATTTGGAGTCCATGACTCTAGTCTCCTTGACAAAGCGACAGTCATCGGACGATGACAATGCTGTTTGACTACAAAATATCCATCACTCAATCAGAAGATTACCTTTCAGAAGGGCAAGACGAACGTTAGAATATACAAACATACCCGTCAAAGTTGTCGAGGTCGAAGGAATCCACAGATGACTCCTTTAGTAGCCTCAGCTTCTTCCGCGAAGGAGGGGCCATGGCGCACTGATACATTGCAAATGTATCTATAATTTTTGATGCTCCATGCTTGGTTTTATCTACTTTCTTATGTTTTGTCCACACTTTGGAGTACTTTTCATATGATTTCTTGGACTAACCTATTAACAAGATGCCACAGTGCCAATTGCCTGTTTTCTGCTGTTTTTGGTTCCAGGAAGTTAGAAAATGAATATTCTTAGAATTGGACGGGACAAAAGCCAAAGTTCCTATTTTACCGAAAGACTCACGGAGCCAGAATACGAGACGGAGGAGGGCCAGGGCCTGGCCACACCCCCCCCAGGCGTGGTCTAGCCTTACCCGCGCCACCAGGTGGTGTGGGCCCCCTGGCACTCCACCGACCTTGCCCTCTAGCCTATATTAAGCCTCCCGATGCGTAAACCCTAGATCGTCAATGAGAAATCCACGAAAAGTTCTGCAGCGCTGCCGCCACCGAAGGGGAGATTCGGGGGACAGAAAGTCTCTGTTCCGGCACCCTGCCGGGACGGGGAAGTGCCCCCGGAGCCATCTCCATCGATCTCCACCGCCATCTCCATCACCATTGCTGATTCCCATGATGAGGAGGGAGTAGTTCTCTCTCGAGGCTAAGGGTTCTACCGGTAGCTATGTGTTCATCTCTCTCTCTATGTATGATCATATTGTGATCATGAGCTTTGTAATCAATTAGATCTACCTTGATACTCAAGTGCTTTAATAGATCTCTGCTCTCCCCATGTGTGTGAAAGTGACAGCGTGCACACCATGGTGGCACTTAGGCTAGAGATTACAAATACTTGTTATGAGTTATATTTGGAGTTGGATGTCTTTATGAAATTGTGGTGTTTGTTGGACTCATCTAGTACTCAAGGTGACAGTGTGGGGTTTTCTAGATGGGAAAGGCTTACTTTGAGGTGTACTGTTATAGCCCTACCAACGATTAGAGTGTCCAACCGGAGAGTAGTTAAGTGTAGTATCATGAAGATAATATATTTATGAGAGTGTTCACTAGTGAAAGTATGATCCCTAGGCCTTGTTTGTAAGCATTGATACACCGTTTGCAATTAGATCTGTTACATGTTTGCTTGCTTCCATCTTTATTTCAATTTGCCTTTAGTCTCTTCCACGCCAACAAGTTATTTTCTATCACCATTACCACTTATAATTATCCATACCACTTGTATTTCACTATCTCTTCGCCGAACTAGTGCACCTATACACCTGACAAGTGTATTGGGTGTGTTGGGGACACAAGAGACTTCTTGTATCTTGATTGCAGGGTTGCTTGAGAGGGAATACCTTTGACCACTTCCTCCCTGAGTTCGATAAACCTTGGGTGATCCACTTAAGAGAAAACTTGCTGCTGTTCTACAAACCTCTGCACTTGGAGGCCCAACACTGTCTACAAGAATAGAAGTGCGTAGACATCACGCACATAGGCACGATATGGATTGCCTCCTCTGCTATAGCAGGAGGACCCTTTGTCATCGGCAGTGATGAGGCATCTGAGTCCTCACTTCGGGAGCACTTGCGAGTCCCGCCAGACTCGGGGGCTTCACATTCTTCCTCCACGGGGACCGTAGAGCCTGACTCGTCCTCCTCTTCGGCTTCACAAGGAATCACTCCCTCGGGCTAAGGAGGCAGCATGGTGGTCACTTTCCAATCCTGAAAATAGGACCAAATATCAGTATAAAAGACAGCTAAGAGGCAATCAAAAATTAACAAAACTTCAAAGAGAAATCCACCTCAGCCAGAGGATTGCTTGCATAGAAGGGAGACATGACTGAGTCACCCGAGAGGTCCTCCTTGGTGGTGTGCTTGGTTAGTAGTCGAAACCTCCTGTCGACCTCGCCTAAAGAAATGCTCTCTCGCGAGATGCGAGTAACATCCTTAGTGCCAGTCCAGCAGCACATGGGATGCACCCTAGCCTGAAGTGGCTGCACTCGACATCGCATCCAAGTGCGAATGAGATCTACACCGCCTATTTCCTTGCCTATGCGGCATTCTAAGTCATAGACATGTTGGTATAGAATCTCTGTTTCCTCGGCTTCGCTAGACATCACAATGTTCTTCCACGACCTCCTTCTTTTGCATACTGCAATCGGGTCAAAGGGCACGAGTCCGTAGTGCTCTCCATCCACTTTTGGATCGCGAATGTAGAACCACTTCTCCCTTCACCCTTGGACGGATGCACTAAAGTTGATGGCGAAGTAGGTGATGTTGGAGTTGACATGGATACTGTAGCCTCCTATATCATAGACTACTGATCCAGAGCCCGACTAGCGTTTGAGTTTGAAGAGTTTTTTAAAGAGGCCAAATTGTGGCTCGATTGTGAGCCAGCACTCACAAAGAGTAATGAAATAAGCGGTATGGAGGATGGAGTTCAGGGTCAGCTGGTGTAGCTGGAGCCCGTAGAAACAAAGCAACCCCCTCACAAACTTGTGAAGGGGGGGGACAAACCGCGAATAATGAACGCGAGGAACATCACTCGAAACCCGGTGGGAGGACTGGGGATTACCTCGTCGTCGGGGATGCGGCAGTCATCTTCCGCGGTGGGGAGCGTCCCATCCTGACGCTGGGTGAAGAGCTCCGAAGGCTTGATGGTGGATGCACGCCACGACTCATTCATGACGCGGGTTCCTGGGCTCTTCTTCTTCCCAGCCGTGGTGACAGCGTTTTTCTTCTTGGCCGCGGCAGCATTGGCCGCAGATCCAGCGGCAGAGCTCCCCTTCTTCTTTCCCATGTGGCGCTTGCGGTGGGAGCATAGAAAGTAGCTAGGAAAAGTGCGAAGACCGTCCAGCGCTGCGAGAGGGTGCAAGCAATGGAGCAGCGAGGAGCAGCAATGGAGGATGTGCGCGAGGAAGAAGATGAGTTGTGGGGAATTACCGCACAGCGGATCTCTACTTAACCTCATCAAAGATGCCATCGAACGACCAGGATAAAACCAACCAGACGCATGGCACAAATCAATGTTGATGCACAAACCGTCGCTCCAGTCCCCCATTACACGCGAGAATCGAGGAGACATGGTTAAAACAAAGATTACTCACGCCTGGTCAAAACCAAGTCCGAAAACGAGACCCACTTTTTCTCACGTCCTGTCAAAACCGCTCACGCGGGTAACTGAGATCATCTCATCGTCAGCACTGATGTCACTAACTCCATCAGGAGCACATTTTGACTACTCTTGTCCTTACTCGAGTCTTCGACTCAACCAAGTACTCGGGGGCTAGTCTTAACAGGAGCACTAGCCGTGCACCCGAGAAACTTTGTAAGACATCCAAGCATTATGAGAAAATATTTTATTGCAAAAACCCATCACTCGAATCAACGATTCGATTTTGGACTCCGGGTTACTCCCATAGGGAGCACTGAAAGCACATTCGACTGAAACAAGCAAAAAATAAGACAGTAGTCGCAAAATAATTATAGTCCCCACTCGAGTCTACGACTCGAATAGGCACTCGGGGGCTACTCCCATAGGGAGCGCTGGGGCGCACCATATGATTTTTTCTTATACATAACTGTGTGTTGACTGTGTCCACACTGATAAGCTTTGGCGACTTCGCCTCATATTTTCCCTGCAAAGAGATTACGTCTCCTGGACCACCCAAATCATCTCCGCGATGACAAAATTCGGATGCCACATCTACGACATGAAGATAATACCTGAATAAGGCCTAGCAACGTACCTGCTGCGCTCTACCAAACATAATCAGTGCCTACAGGCACGATGAAATAAGCCTTAATGGACGCATCGAATGCTAACACATATACACTAGGATTCGACTCTATAAGACCTCCGCGGCCTGAGCCGAATTACGCTAGCACTTTTCCGAATTCGAGTCTGGGGACTCGAGTTTGAGTAGATTGCATTGTTTTCCCTTGAGACATTTAACTGATCCCAATACATCGGATAAATCAGGCACCTATATCAACAATCCCTATGATACAAATTAGAGCACTCGAAAACATGCTCCACTGTGCACTCGAAAGACTTCATAAGTCTCCACTCGAATCTGCGATTCAACCAGACACTCAGCGGCTACTGACATGGGCATACCTTATAGGTACTCGTGTTTGGCATATATGTTCAAGTCTAGCAGAAGCCCACGACGTTACTAGGGCCCAATCAAGTATTCAGGTGACCTCAGGCGACTCCGACTGCTTGTGGCACATGACGAGCTCAAGATAGAAAGTTTAAAGGGAAAACCCTAACTTGTAACTGACTCGACCTGCTATCCCGAGACCTAGCATATCTATATAAAGGCTAGGAGGGGGCGGTGAGGAGGATAATCACAACCCTAGTTTCCACGCCATCGCCAGATTGCATCTGTGCACCCCCTGTAACTTTCGACTCCCTCGATAATTCCGAGAGCAGACAAGCAGGAGTAGGGTCCTCTAATGAGGCCTGAACCTAGGTAAACCTTGCATCCCTATGTGCTTGTTTGCTAGCCGATTGATGCCTCCAGCGCTCCCCTCTTCTCCAAAACCCAAGTCCATAACAATGGGCATTGATGAGTTTAACCCTCGTCACCAGATGTCTAGGGGAAAGAACCACTTTCTTCCATCGAGGTTGTGCACTTTGCACTCTCGTTGGACAGTAGAAAGCCAACATTCCTAAAGAACATGGGCCTCCATCCAAGTACATCAAGATGAAGCAGGTCTGGCCTTGAAGTGGAACTTTTGGCTGAGAGAGCAGGAGCGACAAACTGCGTTGTACCATAGAGGAATTACAGAGAGCGAAAGCATGTGCCGAGGCAGATAGGCTGCAATATGCTAAAGAGATGACAGAAATTTAGGAGAAGCAAGGACAGATGCAAGACAAACAAAACCATACAAATGACTTACTGCAGCAATTGTTGTCTCAAATGACTCAGCAGAAGCAATAGTAGCTTCAGCTATCGCAAGGTAAGTGATCTTGTGGTTGACACTTGTGAGTTATTGCTCTAGGAATGTTAACTGTTGTGGAAACTTGTGAGTCTTTTGGGCAGGGAAACTTGTGAGGCTTTTGGCTCATAAACTGTTGTGGAAAGGTTTTGGCCGTAGAAAGTTGTGAGGCTTTTGGCTCAGAAACTATTGTGGAAATTTATGTGGAAACTTGTCCTAAAATTCGTTGGCAAATTATGTTATTTTATGCATGTGGTGTGAAATGGGTCACAAACGATTATGGATAGTAGAAATTTATGTGCACAAATGGCCCCCTGATCTTACGGCGACGCCAGCACGCATCCGCGATGAAAATGAAATCATCTCAGTTGTTCTTGACGAAACATTTCCATCACAGGTAAACGCTGACATGGCGGCCTTTCATTGGCCAACTATATAGAAGAAACAGAAGCGTCACGGCCAACGATGATGTCATCACATAGAATTCGTCGTCAGTAGGTGATTCATGTCGCATTTTGAGTTGTCAACATATAGTTCTACGGCTTTCCCACCTGGCCTTGTCAGATTCGCGCAAGGTTGGCCGTGCCAACCGTATATGTGTTAGCATGGCGTCGAAAGGTGGCGATGAACAAAATTCGTGACGGCCCTTGTGACGTCATAAACGGGATGGATGGCTATAGGGTTTGTAGCATGGAAAAAAAATTCTACTGTAAGAACAAACAAAACCAAGATCCAATCTATGGAAAAGCCAAGATTTAATATACGAGATAAGTGCAATGATATAGATGAGAATTAACACTTGTAGATCCAAAGCCTTTATCGAGATCGGATCTCATGGTTGATGTAGTCGATCACTTGCCGATCTCAAGATCGCGTAGACGATCCTTTCGGTACTGTGTTCCGGCAGCGCTTCCGCACTCGGTCACATGTACAAAGTAGATGTAGACCTTCCTCTCCCCTTTCTAGTGAGTAGTGGAGGTAGTAGATCCCCTCAAAATCCTAGCAGCACGACGGTGTGGTGGTGGTGGAGGAGGAGAAATCTTGCAGGGCTTCGCCTAAGCTGGAGCAGGAGGAAGGAGGAGGAGGGTGGCAGCTAGGATTGGGAGGAAGGGGCAAGGGGGAGGCACCCACCCCTCCCCTCTTTATATAGAGGGGGTGCGGCCTAGGGTTCCCCATTGGCCCACTTCCCCTAGGGTCGGCATGGGGAGGGGGGATTCTTATTCCCCCCAAGTCTTATCCCCAATTTTCGTGGGATTCAAGGTTATCTCTTTTAGAACCTTCTAGAACTTTCCAAAACCTTCTAGAAGCTCTAAACAAAAACTCCGGAACTTTTCCGAACCTTAGAAAATGACTTCCATTATATGAATCTTATTCTCCAGACTATTCTGGATCTCCTCATGATGTCATGGATCCAACCCGAGACTCTGAAGAACATTCGTCTCCAACTCATATTTCGTATCTACTTAGAACAACATCGAACCTTAAGTGTGTCACCCTACGGTTCGTGAACTATGCAGACATGATCGAGACACCTCTCCGATCAATAACCAATAGCGGGACCTGGAGATCCATAATGGCTCCCACATATTCAATGATGACTTCATGATCGAAAGAACCATTAACATACAATACCGATTCCCTTTGTCGCGTGATACTCGATTTATCCGAGGTTCAGTCATCGGTATCTCCATACCTAGTTCTACCTTGTTACCGATAAGTATTATTGACTCATACTGTGATATGACATCTGTTGTGACCTAGTGACATGCTTGCAAGCCAATTGGATGATATTCCACCGAGAGGGCCTAGAGTATATCTATCCGTCATTAGGATGGACAAATCCCATTCTTGATCCATGCGCTTCAACACATACTTTCAGAATACCTAATGCCCCTTTATAACCACCCAGTTACGAAGTGGCGATTGATGTCATCAAAGCACTCATCCGGTGATGGTGTTTAACATGATCTCATGGTCTAAGGATTAGGTTACTATGTATTTGAAAGCTTGTATCAAAACAAACTTAATGACTTGAACTTATGCTATGCTTACTATGGGTGTGTGTCCATCACACCATTCTCCTAATGATATGATTTCGTTATTAATAACATCCAATGTCCATGATCAGGAATCCATGATCATCTATCAATCAACAAGCTAGTCCAATAAGAGGCTTACTAGGGACACTTTTATGTTTACAAAACACACAAGTATTAGTGTTTCCTATTAATACACTATCATGAATAGCATGAAAACGTAGCTTGATGTGCTTCAGCTTCTTGTGTGACCTTGGCTCCTGTGCATTAGCTATGGCACCTATGTTCTCACAATAGATGGCAATTGGTTCCAACGCACTAGGAACCACACCAAGCTTAGTAATGAACTCCTTCATCAATATCGCTTCTTGTGCAGCCTTCGAAGCAGCTATGTATTCTGATTTAGTTGAAGATTTCACCACAACACTTTGCTTGGAACTCCTCCAGCTCACTGCTGCTCCATTCAAAATAAATACGTATGCAGACTATGACTCAGAATCATCTGAATCAGTGTTCCAACTAGCATCGGTGTAGCTGTTTACAACAAGCTCCTCGTCACCTCCATATGAAAGAACCATATCCTTAGTACTTTCAGGTACTTTAGGATATTTTTGACCGCTGTCTAGTGTTCCATTCTAGGATCACTTTGATATCTGCTGGTCAAACTAACAGCATGTGCAATATCAGGTCTTGTACACAACATGGCATACATGATAGAGCCTATGGCCGAGGCATAGGGGATTTTGTTCATCTTTTCTCTTTCTTTTGTCGTAGCTGGACTTTGAGTCTTACTCAATGTCTTACCTAGCAACATGGGAAAGAACCCTTTCTTGCTTTCTTCCATTCTAAACCTCTTTAGAACCTTGTCCAGGTATGTAGTTTGTGAAAGCGCTATTAAGTGTCTTGATCTATCTCTATGAATCTTGATGCCTAAAATGTATGTTGCTCCGCCAAGACCCTTCACTAATAAACTATTATTCAAATAGGCTTTGACACTTTCAAGAAGTTATATATCATTCCCAATCAACAATATGTCATCTACATATAGTACTAGGAATGCTACAAAGCTCCCACTCACTTTCTTGTAAATACAAATTTTTTGATCAACTTATCATAACATTGATTCCAGCTCCGAGATGCTTGCTTCAGTCCATAAATGGAGTGCTGAAGTTTGCATACCTTGTCAGCATCTTTAGGATCGACAAAACCTTTGGTTTGTACCATATACAACTCTTCCTCAATGTCACCATTAAGGAACACTGTTTTGACATCCATCTTCCAAATTTAATAACCGAAAAATGCAGCGATTGCTAACAAAATCCTCACAGACTTTAGCTTTGCTACCGGTGAGAAAGTCTCATCGTAGTCAACTCCTTGAATTTGTCGGAACCCTTTTGCGACAAGTCAAGCTTTATAGATAGTAACATTACCATCAGAATGTGACACCCCTAGGATTAGGGCTAGACAAATCCTAGACCTCTATCTGTTATAATCCTAACCTAAATCTCGAAAGCATACAGAGAAAAATCGGTAACATTAAAGTGACCCTACAACACAAAAGTTATCATAGCAAGCTCATAACTGAGCAAAGATCCAAAATATTACAAGCAGAGGTCATTGACCACAAACATCAAACAATGGAAGGAAAATTATCCTATTAAGTATAGCAAAATTTACAAATGGCCTAAGAGGCCTGAAGAATAATGATGACATCCCAATCCATACATTCTAGGCTACCGACCGGGAACCCCAAGCTACTCATCGATGTTGTTGTCGTACATAACTCATCTCTTATGGAACACTTACCTGCTGCAAAAGTATCAACAGAGCAAGGCTGAGTATAGGGTGTACTTCACAAGACTTATGGCTGGTGGAGCTATTTTGCATAAAGCTATCTTTGTTCGTAAAAAAAGAGGGAGGAGAAGAAGCTCGACTAAATAGATCATTTTAAAAGGGGATAAGAAAACGATGTCACTAGCTTTGATCTTCTTTTGATATTCACCAAAACATCATCAGTTGAACCTACCATCCAGGATCACCCCCTCGATCCCTGAGGAAGCATCCTTAAGCACAGTTTACTTACTTGCCAAGTTTTACGATTAGATTATTCTTCTTTATGATCCCACGTCCATTCACAAGTCGTCCTTAACCATGGACACGGCTTTTCGAAAAGATTTAACACTGCAGGGGTGTACAACTTTACCCACACGTGCCGACCGACTCTTAATGTCACTTGACACACTTCCTTGGTGTGCTGACAGAGGGTGGTCGACCAAAACCTTTCCCCTGCTTTTGCCTAATCCATGAGTCACCAAGAAGGGCTCCCTGTTGCGGAAGCTGGCCATACTCCGAGGAGGTCCACGACTCTGTGAACTGGGATCCAGTTTCAGCGCCGTGCACCCTTCACCCGGCCACGTCCTATATGATGCACCATCTTCAACCCATCCAAATATGCATATGCCAAATCCAAATCTCAAACTACAGACTCATGGATCAGACTAGACAAGTTGGGGTCAAGGGGTTTCCTAGGCCCCGTGTGGCTGTACGCTTGTCTTTGTTCAAGTGGCAAGAACCTCATGTCCTAAGGGTGGCAAGTATAGAACTGCAAGAAAACCACAACCCTCGGGGACTTCCATACAAGCCTTAGCATGTTTTACATTCATCTCTGATCATACCATGTCATCCTGTCCATCTAGGTTTATTCGCAACTTTGATTCATCAATGGATGGACTAGCGGTAACAGCTAAGCATGGCTAAGCACAACGGACATAGTAGCTCTACTGAAGCTCATAAGCCAAACCCTAGTTATGCTAGGAGTAGTGGATCAGAGAATATAGGGAAACATGCATCAAATAGGATTACTTATACCTATTGACAAAAGACTTTGGAATTGTATGCACATGGCAAGAATGAAACACTTTGAAATCGTAGGATTATATCATGTGTGGGGTTTTGTTTGCCTTTGCCTGTTGATACCCAACTATAGATCTTCGAACACCTGCTACTTGACTTTATTACAGTTGGTCAAGTATTGATCTTCGATCTTCGATGGTGTTGATCTCGGTCTTTAATCTTGGATTCGCTATTGTTGCTCACATCAACTCCGTAGTTTACCGAGAAGAAGCAGAAATAGCGGAAAGGAAAGCAACAATCGATACATGGCATCGATGCAATGCTCAAGCAAGGATGATGATATGATAAGTTATACTCTATTGAAATGAACCCTAGAGCATGCTTGGTCATTTTAAACAGGGTTCGAGGGGTACAAACCTTAGAATAGGGGAAACCTCGAAATCACCTGGGCTTCATTTGTTCTTATAATTAAACTTGCAATTTATGCATGATGATGAGTCTATTGTATAGATCTCATTTTTATGAACATTTAGATATATTATACATATTTTTCTGATTTAAACTTAATTAGTTATGATTTTCCCAATTTAAATTCATTTTAAATCATTGTTAAAACAACTAAACATTTTTGGAATATTTAAATTATTTTCTAGCTGGCCCCACATATCAGAATTTTATTAATTTGAGAAATAATTTATAAAAAGATTAAAAACCTGACATTAGAGACCCACCTGTCAGCATTTTTATTTATTAAAACAATTACAGAAAACATTTAAATAAAAGAAAAAGGGGATTACTGCGTTAGAATGATGTCATGCTGACGTCAGCAATGGCAGAGCCCCAGGTCGAGCACGGATCTGTCAATCACGTGCGTGCCTGGACGCGCGGGTGGGGGCGCTGGCGTGAGGGCGACGTGGGCTACCAGAAACTGGCCAGCGACGACGAACAACGGCGGCCGCGGTAGGTGAACTGTGCGGTGGCGATACAGAGAGGAACAGAGGGATTGGAGGGGTCTACGAGGACCACCATCTCACCATGAACGCAGCGGTTGGGTTAGGGAGGCGAGGCGAGCTCGGACAACGAGGAATTGACGGTGGCCGGAGTTCGGGAAGCCGATAGTGTCGAGGTCGATTCCGGCGAGACAGAGGCGCCCGTCTTGCATGGGTTGACAAGGACAATGACAGCGACACAAAGTTTCTCCTGGGCTACTCCACGGAGCTCGAGGTAGTCGAGAATGGTGGCGACTGGCGCTTTTTCGGTGCCTAGGGTTTTAGCCTCGCGGAAGAACGAGAGAGGGAGAGGCAGAGAGAAAGGGAGAGGATGAGGGCGAGGTACGACATTGCGGAGGGTCTTATCCACGTCTCCAGGGCATCAGAGCGCATCGCAGCGTAGCAGTGAGGCGACGACATCCGGCGTGCCACGCAGTTGCTTCGGCGATCGCAAGGAAGACGATACGAAAGAAAGGCCGAAGGGGTACTGGTCTAGGGTGGGCCGGTTGGGCCGCGCCTAGGCTGCTAGCAGCGATAGTTAGGGAGAGGGCAGACTGGGCTGCAGCCTAGTTTCGTTAAATGTATTTTCTCTGTCAAAAACCTTTTTCAATTTCTGTTTTCTTCTTTATCTCTTTTGTATTTCAATTTCTCTTCTGTTTTAAATATTTCTAAAATACCAAAAAATTGAAAAACTTCTCAAAATACCGCAAAGCCCTTATTACCCATTTGGGCTTCATATTTTTGGTAGTTTTCAAAATACAAAACCCTTTTAAATACATTTCAAATAGAGAGGGGGAGCTTAGGGCTTAGGGTTTTGTCCATTCCTTGCATGCATTTTACTATGATGCCCATGCTATGCTCAAACAAACCCTAATTACTATTATTAAAACTAGGGGTGTTACAGTTCTATCCCCCTTAACAGAATCTCATCTCGGGATTCCTAGGTAGGAAAAAAGAAGAAACGGGGTTACACTAGACTTCGTTGATCTTCTCGAAGAGGTTGATCCGTGCCACCATTATTGAATGAATGAAATGCTTCATTTTCTTCGAGGTAGCATCACACACTAAAGAAGAGAGGGAAATACACAAGACCACAAGTAGAGTATCTCATGGTCAACTCATGGATAGATGTTTATAACATCTCTGGACCCAACAAGCATGAAACACATCAAGGTGATGGAGGAAACAAAAGGATAAGGTTTCAAGTTGTTAGATAGCTGGTATTCATAAGGATTGAGACCATGGATCTTCAAAAGAGTTTGAGCTTCTGAAGAGGAGAGCATTCAATGGAAAGAACACAACCATAGACTTCGAATGATGGAACTCTACTAGATGGCTTAAGTAGAGCTTCTAAGGTATAGAGATACAGATAACTAAGATGTTAAACTACTTTTGATACAGAAGGATCTCTCTTTGTTCAACAAAAGGTCCAGACAGAAGGGTTGTTTTGGTGGATAGGACTTGTAAGAGTCACAAGGAACATGTAACAAGATGAATTTCTGATTATAAAAACCATATTCGCTCTTCGAACATGTTAGAGGAACCAAAGGAAACTCTTTACCCGTCTAGGTTTATCAAGATCGTTGCCAAAGATCGTGATATCACTTTACACCACTAGAATGAGTATCTAAGAAGATTCCAGATGACACGAGGAAAAATAAACTTCATTTTCAGACTTCAGTTACTTGGCACAACAAGATGCTTGGCAACATAAAAGGGTCTGGAGGATCGACCGAGAGACATTTAGCAACACTACTTTAAATGTTCTCCTTGATGTTCGAGAAGGCAGACATCAAGTAAAAGGTCGGACTTCGGATAAAAGGAAACCATAAGAACAACTCCTATAACAATCATAGAAGAAGTCTCATTAAGAGTGGCTGTTATTGCTGATTCAAGAGAATGTGTCAATAGGTCTTCTGAATAATTGTGTCAACCATTACATCAATCTTGTCAGATTTTCAAAGAGACCTATGTCAAAAACCTTGAAGAACACCAACCATCGTTTCTGCTTGAGATTCAGCACTGGTTAGGTGGAATGATACTCCAGACTCAGCATGTCTGAATAGAAAGGTTACAACATTTACCATAGAGGTAAAGTTACTATATTCTCAAGACATGGACTACATTTTCAAGCTCCAAAAGAATAAGCTAGGTTGCAAAGCCGATGTATTAACAAGTTATAAAAAGATAATTGCCCCTAATGAATTGATTGCAATGGAACACAATGCATCCTTATTGTTCAGAGACATTTAGGAGGATACTGAAGTTTGTAGAACTTCTTCTCTTCCATGACAAATCAGTCAGTGGCTTAGCGTGCTTAGAGAATGTTCCCGAGATGTGAGGGTATCAACCTAACATATCATGAGTACTTCACACTTGCTTGACTAACATGAAATGATTCCTAATGAAACAAAGATAACTCTTCTCAAATCCACGGTGACAACGTCAACTATTGCACGTGAACCGGAGAAAGTTACTTCTAACATCTAGAATGCATACTTCGAGATCACACGAAGACGGTTCTCAAAAGTTTCCAACATTACCGCCCACTGTTCCATACGAATCATGTCTAGCTTTGGGAAGATAAGGATGTCATCGATGGGCTCAACGACAAACTTATCGAGACACTCCAAGAAGATGGACTCATATGTCATGCGCATAAGGTAGAATATTGGTCAGACGAAAGAACATGAAGATGTACCTAGGTGAAACATCACGAATGGATACACCATCAGGATAGTCCTTGGAACTAGGATTGATTTGACGATAGCCCGAATCAAACCAAAGGTGGAGACAATAACATTTCTATGAACGAAACACTATCCTTCTTCAGCACTAACAAGACTAGACATCCCTTTTGGTGAAACAAGTCTGATAGAACTTTTGTCTTACAACTCTCAAAGTTGTTGTTTAAGCTCAACCAACTAGTTTAGGGTATCTAGTATAGATCCTTTGAGAAGGGAGCAGTTTAGAGAACTTCCTTGCTCAAGAACTTGACAAACACGGTCATGTGGCGACATGGCGATACTTATAGAAAGACATCTAGAATATCACGATCCCCCGATATGTCACTTCGTTCGATAGGAAACTTGCTTAGTAAGGCAAGGAGACATAGTCTCAGAGTTTCGGCACAAGCCTAATCTTTGACCGAGGAGAGTGTACCAGAGTAGCAGACTTGGTGGCACAATCATCCTTTGCTTAGTGATATATTAACCATCACGCTAAGAATGACACAAATGTCCTTGTTGAGGTCCAAAGCAACAATGATTGCTAAGAATCTCAGATGGCCACATTATTACGCACATGCATCATTCGTAAGCATGGAAGCTCGAAATAAGGGTGGTTAAATATATGTAAGAGTATCACTTCATTAAGGGAGTCATGAAACTCAGCACGACCTCTTAGTATAAAGGAATGTGATACGTTAAGGTAGAAAAAAACAAAATCTAATCAATGCCTCTTGATCTGCGGATTACAACACTTTGACCTGGTCCTAGAAATAACGAGGCACTATAGTTTGTTTCTCCTAACATCCCGAAATGGTTTGTCTAGATGGACCACAAGAGTATCTTACATCGGAAGAGACCGATGCACATTTACTACATGGCTACCAACTGGTAGACAAAGGTCAGAAAACAACAAGGGGAAAAGAACATGCTCAGGATAGAATCTCGAGATGTAGATGCATAAGTCAACAATCTTCTGATAATCGATACAGGAAAGGGAGGCGTGGAAGAGTCACAGTTATAGAAGTGAAACTCACGAGGAGTACTCTTGTCGTGATCTATTTGGTTCCATTGAAGAACATCTACCATAGCATGTGGTAGGGGAAGTCTTTTGTTTATCATAACTAAATCATGACAATAACTACAAGCTTGAAGGTTGTACTAGAAGGTACTAGCCATCCTGAGGTAATGTTTAGACATTAATCAACAGGGATCAACAAAATGGATCTTGGTTTAAAGGTCAGCATCATGTGCAAAATTCACAACACCAGAATTGAGCATAATCAGGGATCTTCAGTTCAAGCCCAAGGATTAACACCCAAGAAATGAGTAACTACTATCTTGGTAGCATAGAGCATACTACAAGGTAGTAACCACGTGGTAGCTTCCAGAAGAAGTCACAACTTTTGAAGTACCCAAACAAATGAAAAGGAGGCACACAAGGCAAACGGAAACCTCGAGGCCTAGAACAGAACGTTGTGGAACCATCAACACAATGTTAGACCCACAAGTTAGAGAGATCATGATGGAAAGGAATCTCTCAGCTGAATAAGAGCAAAGGGAAACAAGAAACACACACACAACTGACTCTAGAGAACTCAACACTAGGATAGCTGGTCAAGAATCGACATGCCTAAAAGGCACCTCAGCTTTGAAATAAGAGACGGGATAGTAAAACTTTTCCCAAAGTCAACACAAGATAAGATGACCCAGAGTTAGAGATAAACTGGATAAGGAGAAAAAGAAGCATACTAGATTTTTCGCACATACTTTTCAACATTCAAATAGTTTTTGCAAACACTAGACTCAACTTTGACCAGTAGAAAGGTTTTCCTACAGTCGGTACTACTCTGATACCAAAACCTGTGACACCCCCGGGATTAGGGCTAGACAAATACCAGACCTCTGTGTGATATAAGCCTAACCTAAATCTCGGAAGCATATAGAGAAAGAATCGGTAACATTATACTGACCCTATGACACAGAAGTTATTACAGCAAGATCATAACTGAGCAAAGATCCAAAATATTACAAACAGAGGTCACTAACCACAAACATCAAACAACGGAAGGAAAATTATGCTATCAAGTATAGCAAACTTAACAAATGGACAAAGAGGCCTGAAGCATAACGATGACGTCCCAATCCATAGATTCTAGGATGCCAACCGGGAACCCCAAGCTACACGTCGATGTTGTTATCGTACACAACTCATCTCTTATGGTAACACTTACCAGCTGCAAAAGTATCAACAAAGCAAGGCTGAGTACATGGTGTACTCCACAAGACTTAGGGCAGGTGGAGTTATTTTGCATAAAGCTATCTTTTTTTGTAAAACAAGAGGGAGGAGAAGAAGCTCGACTAAATAGATCATTTTAAAAGGGGATAAGAAAACGATGTCACTAGCTTTGATCTTCTTTTGATATTCACTGAAACATCATCAGTTGAACCTACCATCTAGGATCACCCCCTCGATCCCTGAGGAAGCATCCTTAATCACACTTTAATTGCCAAGTTTTACGATTAGATTATTCTTCTCCATGATCCCACGTCCATTCACAAGTCGTCCATAACCGTGGACACGGGTTTTCAAAAAGATTTAACCCTGCATGGGTGTACATCTTTACCCACACGCGCAGACCGACTCTTAACGTCATTTGACACACTTCCTTGGTGTGCCGACAGAGGGTGGTCGACCGAAACCTTTCCCCTTCTTTTGCCTAATCCATGAGTCACCCAGAAGGGCTCCTTGCTGCCGCAGCTGGCCATACTCCGAGGAGGTCTGCGGCTCTGTGTATCGGGATCCAGTTTCAGTGTCGTGCACCCTTCACCCGGCCACGTCCTATATGATGCACCATCTTCAACCCATCCAAATATGTAGATACCAAATCCAAATATCAAACTACGGACTCATGGATCATACTAGACAAGTTGGGGTCAAGGGGTTTCCTACGCCTAGTGTGGCTGCACGCTCGTCTTGGTTCAAGAGGAAAGAACCTCGGGTCCTAAGGGTGGCAAGTATGGAACTACAAAAACCACAACCCTCGTGGCCTTCCATACAAGACTTAGCATATATAACATTCATCTCTGATCATACCACGTCATCCTGTCCAACCAGGTTCATTTGCATCTCTGATTCATCAACGGATGGACCAACAGTAACAGCTAAGCATGGCTAAGCACAACGGATATAACAACTCTAGCGAAGCTCATAAGCAAAACCATAGTTATGCTAGGAGCAGTGGATCAAGGAATATAGGCTATAAAGGAAACATGCATCAGATAGGATTACTATATCTATCGAGCAAGAATGAAACACTTTGAAATCGTAGGATTATATCATGTGTGGGGTTTTGCTTGCCTTTGCCTCTTAATACCCAACTATAGATCTTCGAACACTTGGTACTTAACTTGATTACAGTTGGTCAAGTATTGATCTTCGATCTTCGATGGTGTTGATCTCGGTCTTTAATCTTGGAGTCGCTATCGTTGCTCACATCAACTCCGAGGTCTACCGAGAAGAAGCAGAAATACCAGAAAGGAAAGCAACAATGAATACATGGCATCGATGCAATGCTCAAGCAAGGATGATGATATGACAAGTTAGAGTGTATTGAAATGAACCCTAGAGCAGGCTTGGTCATTTTAAACAGGGTCTGAGGGGTACAAACCCTAGAATAGGGGGAACCTCGAAACAATTAAACATTTTTGGAATATTTAAATTTTTTTCTAGCTGGCCCACATGTCAGACTTTTATTGATTTTAGAAATAATTTCTAAAAAGATTAAAAACCTAACATTAGGGACCCACATGTCTGCATTTTTATTTATTAAAACAATTACAAAAAACATTTAAATAAAAGAAAAAGGGGATTACTGCGCCAGCATGACGTCATGCTAACATCAGCAATGGCGGAGCCCCAGGTCGAGGAGGGATCTATCGATCCCATGCGCGCCTGGATGCGCTGGTGGGGGCGCTGGCGAGAGGGCGACACGGGCTACCAGAAATTGGTGGCGCCGTTTCAGATTGACCACCGGTGCGTGGCCGGTGATGACGAACAACGGCGGTGGTGGCAGGTGAATGGTGCGGTGGCGATATAGAGAGGAAGAGAGGGATTGGAGGGGTCTACGAGGACCACCATCTCACCACAAATGCGGCGGTTGGGTCGCGGAGGCCAGGCGAGCTCGAACAACGAGGAATTGACGGCGGTCGGAGTTCGGGAAGCCGATAGTGTTGAGGTCAATTCCGGCGAGACGGAGGCGCCCCGACGTGCGTGGCTTGACGAGGACGACGAAGGCGATGTAGAGTTTCTCCTGGTCTACTCCACGGAACTTGAAGCAGTCGAGAACAGCGGCAACTGGCGGTTTTCTGGTGGCTAGGGTTTTGGCCGCATGGAAGAACGAGAGAGGGAGAGGCAGAGAGGAAGGGAGAGGATGAGGGCGAGGTAGGGCGTTGCAGAGTGTCTTATCCATGTCTCCAGGGCGTCAGCGTACATCATAGTGTGGCAGCGAGGCGACGACATCTGGCGTGCCGCGTAGCTGCTTCACCGGACGCGAGGAACACGACACGGAAAAAAAGGCCAAAGGGGTACTGGGCTGCTGGTAGCAACAGATAGGGAGAGGGCAGACTAGGATGCGACCTAGTTTGGTTAAAAGCATTTTTTCTGTCAAAAACGTTTTTCAATTTCTATATTCTTCTTTATCTCTTTTTTATTTCAATTTCTCTTCTGTTTTAAATATTTTTAAAATACCAGAACTTTTATAAACTTCTCAAAACACCACAGAGCCCTTATAATCCATTTGGGCTCCATATTTTTGAAGGGAATATGCCCTGAGAGGCAATAATACAGTTGTTATTATACATATTACAAGTATATGATAGATGTTTTTTTTGCATGTGTGTTTAATAAACAAAAGGAAAGTTCCTAGTTATGCCTCTCTTATAAACTAGCTCGTTGATTAACAAGATGATCAAGGTTTCCTGATCATGGACATTGGATGTTGTTAATAACGAGATCAGAACATTACTGGAATGATGTGATGAATAGCATTACGATCAAAGTCATTGTGTTTATATTGCTATAACATCTAGCGAAGTAATCCTAGTCCTTAGACCATGAGATCATGTTAATCACTAACACTAGAAGAGTATCTTGATAACATCAAACATCACACCATGAAAGGGTGATTATAAAGATGGGTTCAGTACTACGAAAGTGTTATGTAGAGGCCCATAGATAAAGAGTGGGATTTGTCCATCCCGATGACGGATAGATATTCTCTAGGCCCTCTCGGTGATATCACATTGGTTAGCTTGCAAGCAAGTGATGAGATCACTAGAATGTTATATCACGGGAACGAGAAAAGAGTACATGTCGGTAACAAGATCAAACTAGGTATGGATATACCGATGATCGAATCTCGGATATGTAATATATCGCGAGACAAAGGGATTTAGTTACTAACGTTAAAGGTTCTCACAATCACAGAAGTCATCGTAGAATCTGTAGGAGTCAGTATGGATCTCCAGGTCCTGCTTCGGATTATTGATCTGAGAGGGGTCTCGATCATGTCTGCATTATTCACGAACCATAGGGTGACACACTTAAGGTACACCAACACCATTTGGAGCAAATATGTTTTAGATGAATGAATTACAAAGCGCTGGAATTATTTCAATAGACACCAAAACTGCTTCGGGTGAAATTGGTTCTGCATGTAATATAGAAATGTTGCAGGGGGTTTTATGTGAATGTTTTTTAATAAAAGTAAATAACAGAATTCTGAATAAAATTAATAAAAGAGTTTTATTAAATGAGAGAGCATTAAATTTGGAGAAATTTAATCCATTTAAAGTAAAGCCTTTAAAGAGGAATGTTAAGGGACAAATTTATGTGGAGGGGGTTACCACCACATGAATGGGGGAGGTGAGGGGTCACCCCCCATGGGGATCCAGCCATGGGGCGGGGTACCCCCCTCCTCCTATAAAAGGCCACCCCTCTCACCCTTCTTCCACACACCTCCTCGTGAAGGATCTCTCTGCCCCTCTAGTATTATTCCCCCATGGTCTCGGATTAGCGAGATACATGTTCCCGTTGGCATTTCGTCTAGAAGGAGTTGCTGCTTCCGCTACATTGCTGGAGCGAGGAGGTGGAGGTTGTTCGGTGGCCTGAACATGTCTGCGAGTGTGGATGCGCTGCTAGTTTGCGGCACTAGGACTTCCATACGATCTTGAGATCGGCAAGCAAACGACTACATCATCTGTGGGGCCCCCTAGATTAATCCTCCGAGAATCCTTGTTATGCATACACCACGATCCCATGATCAGTTAGTCGTGGCACATAACCGACAAGTATCAAAGTAAACATCCATTATTTAAATGGTAGATGTCATACCTTATTTGCCATTATGGCTACATCGATCATCATCAATGGAACTTCATAAAGCGTAGAGCACGAGTCATGCCTTAACCTACAGGCAACTGACTGGGAGAACGTCCTAGATCGCATAGCCGTCAACTTCATCCTCTTCTTGATATCTGACCAAGTTAGTAGCCAGGGGCAATGTGAGTGAGTACTTTGAATGTACTCGCAAACCACCTTAAGAGAATAATAATAACAACAGGATATGCAATATGGCTATGATAGTAGGAGGGCTCCAAGAGGGGTTATTTTCTCAACTAGTTTCTCTTGTAGATATAGAATCTACATAACTTTGTTGAAAACCTTTGTAAAACATTTTGGAAACCTTTTTGCAAAGTTTTAGGGAAACTCTAGGATTGGGTCACCCATTTGTTTTGTCCTTCCGGTTATCCCATGACCAAACTCCTTTCCTTCCTTTCTGACCATCCCATGGTCAAAACATGTATCCTTTCCGACCATCCCATGGTCAAAACATTTCCAAAGCCATTGCTTTTCCAAAATCCCTTTTGAAAACAAAATCAGCACCGCTCTATAGTAACCTTCCCAACCGTCCATGACCGCGGACACGGCTATTCGAATGGAGTTTGTACACTTTACCCACACCATCTGGGTACCCTACCCTGATCTACACCGATCATGGATCGAGTAACCGACCAAGACTCTCCGAATGCCACTCTAGTATAAGTTCATACCTTACGAGTGTTGTTCCCCTCAACACCGAGATGTCCTATATAGTACACAAGCCAACCAGAGTGCTTTTTCCACTTCCCAAGTGTGCGCTTTCAATGAGGGGCTCATAGTAACGCGTGGAGGCCCGCAGACCCTTCGTTCCTTCTCCCGGTCGATGTTTACATGGACTCACCTAGAGAAGGCCCACCCTCCAGGGATTTTTATCCCCTGTAGTCGTTGCGAGGCATCTTATACCATAATAAACAATCATCAAATCCAGACCTGTCCCATTCCAGAGTAATGTGGTTGCACGGGTTAATTGTTCTAGCAAAACTGCAAAGAACCGTGTGTGTGTTTGTAAACCTTTTTCCTCCAGCTTTCCTTTAGCATTTTGTAAAACAAAACGTTTTTCTTTCTCAACACCTCTTGGGAGGTCCCACCTCACCAAGGTTTTATCATAAAACATTTGGTAAAACTTTTTCGGCGGTCTTCCCATCCTCTAGTTTTGCTTTGGCTAAAACGGGGTCTCCAAAGGGGTATGGTGTAATACACCATCTATCATACTAGGGTTAAATAGGTGTCATCAATAGGGTTGTACTTAATAGTACAAAAGTGTAATGGTTTGGAGAAGCCAAGCCACTACCAAGTAGAGATCATCATATAGTATAACAATGCAATTTTCATAAAGCATTAGATAAAACATGCATAAGTAAGATAGTAGGACAAGTCCTATGAGTAAGAAGGTTGCCTGATATCAGTACTCTGGCAATATATGTCCCTAGACTTCTCCTTGGAAAACCATAATAACCAATAATAATAACCAACTTCTTCTGGTCTCCGATATAATCGCATCTATCGTCGATATGGATCACATGCAAGCAAACAAATGACGCAATCAACACCAGGCATACAAACATCAATACATACAGGAAGCAATGAACAGTACAAGTTTACAAATCAGTAGGTCTTAGGAAGAATGGATTTAATAAGATTGGCCTTGTCTTGGAAACATGGAAGAAAATCCCTTAGGATTTATAGTCTAAAAACTACCTAAGAGATGGGTTTTGGATCAAGCCCATATATTGTATGATCTCATTGTATAAAAATGGTACCATCAGATAGGTATTGATAAAATGAAGCCAGCAAAAGTGGTTTCACTATTTTATCAATCTCCCTTGATTTATAAAGCATTTTCTAGTTATTAAAACACTAGTTTTATGAAATAATTCACCAGAAATGTTCTTTATGTCCAAAAATTATTTCCTTGGATGGTTAGGTAGAGTTTGATGTACTTATTCACTGAGAGTTGGAATCGTATCAAAACATTTAACAGAATCCCCTCTAGAATTTCCCAAAGGCAATTCTATAGACAAATTATCTTTGTCACCAAATTTAATATACAAAGACTTTTGATATGAAGTAAAGGGCAATGGATAGGTATTGCAAGTACCTCCCAGTACCAAATGGAATCACTATTTTTGGAGTTGCAGAGCTACTGTAGTGATTTATATAGTGAAAAATCTATATACATAAGTGTTTAATTCACTACAAATCGACAGAGGCTCAAAAATTAGTGATATCCTAGGGTTGGGTAGATATTGGTGTAGCTCATCTAGGAGAGTTGGAATTGGGTCAATTGAACTCATGGTATAGCCTAGGGAAATTTCTAAAGTCATACTTAGATGTATCTTGCTATTTTTGCTATAGGAGTTTAATGGTTCCACTTGGAGGGAGGCTAAGGTCATGAGGTAGGTACATGCAGTACCTACCAAGGGCACTTTGGTTTATCCTATTTGGAGTTGTAAATCCCACAGAAGGAATTAATTAGAAAAAAGGACACCTTGTGGTTCAGTTATTGTACTTAATGTTGAGGAAAACATTTGGGTATAAACCAAAATTCAGATCTGGGCATTTGGAAGTATTTTTCATTTCCAAACGAATTTAATCCAAACATGGAGACTACAGATCTGGTGGAAAATATTAAAAAGGAAATGGGGTGGGCTGGTTTTCCGGAGGGAAATGGGCCGTCGGGGAGGGTTTCGGCCCACTTGGGCAGCAACGCAAGCGGGAGGGCGATTCAAATTGCTGGCCAGCGGGGACGAGGCATCAGCGGCACTTAACCTCGAAGGGGTATCAGCAATTCTGGGCTGCTAGATCAAGTGAGATACGACGGCACCAGGTCGTCGTCCTTCTCAGACTCGACGGCGGCGAGGGAAACCTAGCGGAGCTCGGGGAGCAGCGGCGTGGCTCACCCGAGGCTCGGGAGGTGTCGAGGAAGTGGCGAGGCTATGCGGTGGACGACGGTGACCATGGGGATGGGCGGAAGCAGGGGGTTCCGTGAATGGATCCAGCAACGACGACCGAGGCGAGCTCGTCGGAGCTCGTCGGTGCAGCTCGAGGAGACAGTTCTGGGCCAAAATAAGCACATGGTTAGGTCGAGGAGGAAGAGGGGGTCACGATAGGGTGACATGCAGAGCAAGAAGGGCATGAGGGGGAGAGCTACGCTCAAATCTTGAGCAATGGCCGAAGTGCCTCTCTCTCCCTCAAGCAGTACAGGGCAGGGGAAAGGGAGGGAAGGAGATGGGAGGTGAGTGGGGGTGGTAGGGAGCAAATGAGCCAGAGGAGGGGAGCCAGGGTGGTGGTTTCCCTTATAAACCGAGGGGGTGGTGTAGAGTGGACTATGTCCATTTGATGGGTAGGGAGGGGTGCTGCTCGGGTACTGGTCGCGGGAGGAGGTGGAGGGGGTGCAGTGGGGCCTGGTACATGACCATAGAGAGAGAGAGGGGAGTGGTTGCTTCCTAGCTATTGATATAAAGAGGGACACACCAATAAATGACATAACTTTTTCCTCCTTTTAAGGGGTAAAGGACATGGGAGAGGGTGATGCTACAGTTATTTCGACCAGAGGGTGATGGTGGTTGCTATGGAGAAGTATTGGAGAGGTTTGACTTGGTTTTCATCATAGTTTAGATTAATTTCAAATATTGGCCAAACTAGTAGTTACGATGGAATTTCTCCAACATGATCTTTGCAAGATGGGGTAAAGGTGCTGGTAGATAGGTATAGTCAGGGTGCACCTCCAGGAATTTTATGGCATTAATTGGGTCATTTTAGATCATGTTTATCTCATTTAATCAAATAGTGAAGAAATGGTTTCTAGGAGCTCATTTGATATCTTAACATTGGGAAAGGTTGGTTTTTTATGTGAGATGGTCCAAAATACCAGATCACATATTGGGGAATTTTCTCATTATTTATTGGGGCATAAAAGTATTTAAAACGATTATTATTCCATTTCTACCATTCAAGAAAAAGGGCAAAAATAAATAATAAAGCTCTTCAAAAATATTTATCTTTGGAGTGCGAAGATAGGGCATGTTATATATGCCTCAGATGTGCTTAAAGTTAGGCAAGTGTTTTGGAAAAACACACTCTTTCTTTCATAGAAGGAGATTTGGAGATTTTGTCCCTTAAAAGCATTAAATAGGTTTTGGGCCATAGTAATTATGGATAATATTTGATAGATATTTATAAACAATGTAAATGATGTAAATAAGGTGTACCTGGAATTTTCAACCCTGGGTGTTAAGGATCAGAGTTGATTTTGGGTGAGACACAAGGAAGGAGGGATCTAGGGTGATGTTATTTTCATACCAACAAAACCTTGTTGGATCTTGGAGGTCAAAGCTCCCTTTGGGGCAGGGAGTATATGGATAGATATAACAAGTGATATAGATCACCATGATAAAAGAAGTTGAGATTGATCATGCTTGAGCTCACCAAGGATTGATTCCAAACTTGGAATAAAATAAGCCTGCCAAGATAGATTATCGAATATCCTTCAAAACCTTGTGGGTTTTGGAAGCACAAGGATCCCATTGGAACAAGTGAAGTAGGGATTGAGAGACCTTAATGAGTAGATTAGAGTCATGCCAACAGTTGGTCCAAAGAATGTAGGATGAAGGTGTGAGCTTAGGACCAAGTAGGCTAGTTGATAAGATTTGCAAAAGAAATTAATTTCTTGCGTGCAAAACCATCAAGAACAAGTGGGTTAAAGGGTGAGCTATCTAAGGAAAAGATTGGTCCTTGGTAGTCCTTAGGATGGTTTACAAGATGGTTAAAGTGCATTTCCAAAAATGCACAAGGGTGGATAAAGGGAGGCATTAAAAGAAGTAATGTTGAAACAGTTTCCAAACTTAGTCAAATTTGGCAGATTTAGGGTTTTTGACTAGAATATGAGTAGGGATGTTTTTGAGGGTTCACAAGGTATCAAAGCATCATCAAGTGGATGATGTTGAAGTGTAGATTGGATATAATAGATGCACGCTTGATATTGGTCTTCATTGACTTGGAAACTTCTAGAATGGATCACTTCAGAATTTATCTGGTTAAGGGTTTTAGATGATCACCTAGTGGCTAGAGATCAGATCCATCTTGTATTCTTGCTTAGGGTTTAGGTATTTTAAAGTTTCTTGATCCTAGAGGATGAGCTCTTAGAGTAGCTCATACTACTTCTAAGCAATCAAGTCAAACAACAGATCAAGGCAGCTCATCTTACAAACAAATCAACTACTACTAGGGTTACCATCAAGCTTAGCTTGAGGTAAGGATGGGCAATGTTGAAAGGTTGGAGTTTGAGTAAGGTAAGATTCCTTGGTATCCCTACCAAGTGTAGAATTCAAAGGTTTTATACAAGGTTTTGGAAATACTAGAGGTAGGAGTAGTTGAAGGTTCTCTCTTGAAAACATAAGGAGATTGTAGATCTCCATAGTTTTGTCAATAGAAGCTACTAAAATAGTTTTGGTGACATAAGCATCTTGGCTCATGTTTTGAAATGCCAGAACATTTGAGGATATGTAAAATGAGCCAGGATAGTTTTGTTAAATAGCTTTTGACAAAGGATGTTGAGGTAAGGAGGATATCATAAGTTATACAATCAGAAGCATAAGCATAGACAGCCATAAGCAAGCACTGCACAATTAAATAAGAAAAAGTTTTTGTTCCCCTGATTTTTGCATTCTGGACAACTACTCAGGGTTGCTAAAATTGGGATGTTACATCATCCACGAGTTCCTACTCGTTAACAAAACTTTGTTGTCTTCGAGGGTAAGTTCTCCATGGATGTGTATTCACCTGTTGCTTTTATCTAGTAGATAGATCTTGGCGTATAGTTCCCATCGTAAGAAATTTTTTGTTTTCTATGCTGCGAACCCTTCAGTGGTATCAGAGCCTGATCTATTCGTAGGTGCTTTTCACGGGTAGAACACATAAGATTATGTGGGCGGTGATGATCATGTTATTGCTTCTTATATGTACTTTGGATATTTGTGTCATAATGGGATGAAGTAGCCCGGACCAACCTTACATGTCATCGCACATGAGACCAGTTCCACGACTAACATGCAACTAGTTTTGCATAAGTAGCTAACGGGTGTCTGTCTCTCCTACTATAGTCAATATCTGATTTAGAACGAGTTGCTAATAATTTGGTTATCATCTTTGTGGTTCCATGTTCGTAGGTAAGAACGGTTCTATCTTCAAAATCCGTAAGCCACGTAAAAACTTGCAATTGATAAATTAGAGGCGTCTAGTTTAGATCGTTGTTGGGCTTGTGTCATGATATGGTAATGTTGTAAGTTGATGTATAGTTGATACTCTTACAACTCACCTAACGTGTAAGTTCCATAGACCTTGGCCTTACACACAAAGGAAAGGTAAAGATCATACCACGACGCATATGTGATACATTGCAAATGTATCTATAATTTTTTATGTTCCATGCTTGGTTTTATCCACTTTCTTGTGTTTTGTCCACACTTTGGAGTACTTTTCATATGATTTCTTGGACTAACCTATTAACAAGAGCCATAGTGCTAGCTGCCTGTTTTCTGCTATTTTTGGTTCCAGGAAAGTCAGAAAATGAATATTCTCGGAATTGGACGGGACAAAAGCCAAAGTGCCTATTTTTCCGGAAGTCATCAGATGCCAGAATACGAGACGGAGAAGGGCTGGGGGCCGGCCACACCACCTGGCCGCGCGGCCAGGCCTGGCCCGTGCCAGGGGGTGGTCTGGCCGACCCCAGCACCCCCTCGGCCTCTCCTTCCGCCTATAAGATGCCCTCGGGACGAAAACCCTAAGTACCCAATCAAAATCCACGAAGGAGTCTGTAGCCACCGATATCTCCATCCCTAGATCGGGAGGGATCTGAAGCTCTTCCCGGCACCCTGTCGGAGAGGGGAATTCACCCTGGAGGCCTTCTTCATCACCATGCAAGCCTCCGGTGTGATGCGTGAGTAGTTCATCCTTGGACTATGGATCCATGTAGTAGCTAGATGGCTGGTTCTCCTCCTTTGTGCTTTCATGTCTAGATCTGGTGAGCTCTGTTCATGATCAAGATCATCTATTTGTAATCCATATATGTTGTGTTTGCGGGGATCCGATGGATATTGAGATGTTATTTCAGATTGATTATTGATTCTATCATGTCTTTGTTATTTGTGATCTTGCATGCTTTCCGTTGTTAGTAGCTACCTTGGCCAAGTAGATGCTAGCAACTCCAAGAGTTAGTATTTATGCTCGATAGTGGGTTCATGCCTCTGGTAATCTGGGAAGTGACATAAATCTCTAAGATACTAGATGTTCTGTTGCTACTAGGGAGAAAACAACAATACTTTGTTCATAGAATAATCATATTGTTTACTTTACACGCAATTCGTAAAGAAATAATTTGTTGCTTGCAACTTAATAGTAGAGGGGGTTCGGATGATAACCTGAAGGTAGATTATTAGTCATAGATGCAGTTGGATGGTGGTCTATGTATAATGTTGTAATGCCCAATGAAGTCTCAAAGGAGTCAAGATGATTAGTATATGCTTGTATTGCTTTCTCGATGTTTGTCAATTGCCCCGCTGTAATTTGTTCACCCAGCATGTTATCTATCTTAAGGAGTGCCACCTCTAGTGAACTATGGATCCCGGTCCTATTCTTTACATACAATCTATAAACTGTTTACTGCTTTGTGTTTACTTTCTACAAACTATTACTTCCTTCCATTCGATACATTTAATCCTTTGTTTTTAGCAAAACACGGTGAGATTGACAACCTCATCGCAAGTTGGGGACATAGTTCTGTGGTTGTGTTGTGCAGGTCTCCACGTTGCTACTAGCACCGGTAGTGCGCCCTGCCAAGGCTCAGCTAGCAACACCTTTGGGGTGTTTCCTTGATCCTACTGGTTCGATTAAACCTTGGTTTCATAACTAAGGGAAACTTACTGCTGTGCTCATCATACCTTCCTCTTGGGGTTCCCAACGAGCTCTACATCAACACTGAGCCATCAATATGATAGTGATCAAATGCAAGAACCATATCATTTCACTTTACACATATGATGTTTGCATCTTATATTGCTTGTTTGGTGTTTTAGTAGCATTATAAGATGATCCCTCATTTAAATATCAAGATAAAAAGGTGTTCTTCCTTAAGTATGCACCATTCTATGGATCGTGTTTCGAGACATCACGTGATGATCGGGTGCACTCGACTCCGCGCTTTCATACAACGGGTGTAAGACAGTTTTACACACACGAGTACTAAGGTTCTTACTTGGCGAGCCTAGCATGTACAGACATGGCCACGGAACACGAACCAAAAGGTTAAGCATGAGTCATATAGTTGATATGATGCCCATATAGATGCTCGCCTTTGAATCTACACCGACTCACATGATGTTTGGACTTGGTGTAGTGAATTAGGTTCATGTAATGACCAAAAAGACACGAGGGATGTTGTTTTTGAGTGGTAGTTTAGTTGAACTAAATCTATCATAAACTTAGTCTAAATAAACTTTACAAATTCTATTGTAGATGGCACCACCTGCTTTTAATTTCAATGTGTTCAATGAGAAAGATGAACTTGCTACGAATGGTAGCAACTTCACCAACTGGGCCATTAATTTGAGGATTCTCCTCTCTGCTGCACAAAAGCAATATGTGCTAGAAGCGCCGCTAGGCCCCCCACCAGCTCCTGATGCCCCTGACAAGGAAAATAATGTCTATGTGACTCGTCAGGAGGACCACAACTTAGTTCATTGCGGCATACTGTATGGGCTAGAGCCAGAACTTCGAAAGAGTTTCAAAAATGGCAATGCTTTTGATACCATGGGTGAATTGAAAATGATTTTCGATACCGATGCTGCCGTAGAGAGTTATAATGCTTCAGAAAAGTTCTTTAGCTGCATGATGGAAGAGAATAACTCCGTAAGTGAGCATGTACTAAAAATGGCTAGGCACGCCGATAATCTTGTGTCCTTGGGAATAACGATTCCCATTCACTTAGGCATACATCGTGTTCTCCAATCTCTGCCACCTAGCTACAAGAGCTTTGTGATGAACTATAACATGCAGGACATGAAGAAGACTCTCCTCGAGCTTCTGCCAATGCTTAAGACTGCAGATGTGGATATTAGGAGAGAACATCAAGTGTATATGGTCAATAGGACCACCGGTTTCAAGAAAGACAAGAAGGGTAAATAGAAGGGAAAGAAGGGCGGAAAATATGTTGTTGTGTCTGAAAAGAAATCCTGGGCCCTAAGTCTGATACCGAGTGCTACTATTGTAAGGGGACTAGCCATTGGAAGTGCAACTTCCCCAAGTATTTGGTGGAAAAGAAGGCCGGCAAGGCAAACAAAGGTAATTGTGATATACATGTTATTGATGTGTACTTGACTAGTAATCGCAATAGCACCTGGGTATTTGATACCGGATCAGTTGCTAATATATGTAACTCAATACGGGGGTTGCGGAACAAGCGACAACTAGAAAGGGATGAGGTCACGATGCGTGTCAGCAATGGATCAAGAATTGATGTGATCGTCGTCGGAACAGTGCCTCTCCATATGCCATCGGGATTAGTGATAAACTTAAATAATTGTTATTTGGTGCCTGCTCTAAGCATGAACATTGTATCTGGATCGTGTTTATTGCAAAGCGGTTATTCGTTTAAATCAGAAAACAATGGTTGTTCGATTTATATGGATAATATATTTTATGGTCATGCACCCGTGATGAATGGTTTATTTCTGTTGAATCTCGATAGGTCTCATACGCATATCGATAAAGTTGATGTTAAAAGGATTAATCTTAATGATGATATATCTGCATATATGTGGCACTGTCGTCTAGGTCATATTGGCGTTAAATGCATGAAGAAACTCCATTACGATGGACTCTTATAATCACTTGATTTTGTATCATTTGATACATGTGAGCCATGCCTTATGGGCAAGATGACTAGAACGCCATTTTCCGGTTCAATGGAACGGGCGACAGATTTATTGGAAACCATACATACTGATGTATGTGGTCCAATGAGTGTGTCGGTGCGAGGTGGATATCGTTATTTTGTTACTTTCACGGATGATTTGAGTAGATACGGGTATAGCTATTTGATGAAACATAAGTCCGAAACCTTTGAAAAGTTCAAGGAATTTCAGAATGAAATGAAAAGCATCGTAATAGAAAGATCAAATTTCCGCGGTCGGACCGTGGAGTAGAGTATCTTAGTTACGAGTTTAGCACACACATGAGAGATTGTGGAATAGTTTCACAACTCACGCCTACCGGAACACCACAACGTAATGGTGTGTCGGAACGTCATAATCGTACTCTATTGGATATGGTTCGATCTATGATGTCTCTCACTGACTTTCCACTGTCATTTTGGGGTTATGCACTGGAAACCACTACATTCACTTTAAATCGGGCACCGTCTAAATCTTTTGAAATGACACCATATGAATTATGGTTCGGAAACAAACCTAAGCTGTCATTTCTTAAAGCTTGGGGATGCGATGTTTATGTGAAGAAACTTCAGCCTGATAAACTCGGACCCAAAGCTGCAAAATGCGTCTTCATAGGATACCCTAAAGAAATAATTGGGTATTCCTTCTATCACAGATCCGAGGGCAAGGTTTTTGTTGCCAAGAATGGATCCTTTCTAGAGAAAGAGTTTCTCGCGAAAGGTGTGAGTAGTCAAAAGGTAGAACTCGAAGAGGTTATTGAACCTTCTCTTCATGAAATGGCGAGTGGCGCAGCACCGGAAGTCGTTCCGGAGTTGACTTCACCAAATGAAGAAGGAACTAATGATAATGATCATGAAACTCCAAAAGTGTTAAAAGTTATCTAAACAGCAAATTTTCTATGAAGGACCTTGGTGAAGCGTCATATATATTAGGCATAAAGATCTATAGAAATAGATCGAGACGCCTAATAGGGCTATCGCAGAGTACATACCTTGATAAGATTTTAAAGAAGTTTAAAATGGACGAAAGTAAGAAGGGGTTCTTACCTATGTTGCAAGACAAGACATTGAGTAAGACTCAAAGTCCGGCTATCATGGAAGAAAGAGAGATAATGGATAAGATCCCCTATGCTTCTGCCATAGGCTCTATAATGTACGCCATGCTATGTACAAGACAGGATGTGGCACATGCTATTAGTTTGACTAGTAGGTACCAATCTGATCCAGGTTTGGAACACTGGATAGCGGTCAAGAATATCCTTAAGTACTTGAGAAGAACTAAGGAAATGTTTCTTGTATACAGAGGTGAAGCAGAGTAGGTCGCTAATTGTTATGTCGATGCTAGCTTTGACACTAATCGAATGACTCTAAGTCTCAATCCGGATACGTATTTCTCATGAACGGAGCAGCAGTTAGTTGGAGGAGCTCCAAACAACCCGTGGTAACAAGGTCAACAATGGAGGAGGAATATATTGCTGCTTTAGAAGCAGCATAGGAAGCAGTTTGGATGAACGAGTTCATTACCGAACTGGGTGTGATTCCTAGTGTGTTGGATCCAATGGTGATCTATTGTGACAACAATGGAGCCATAGCCAACGCAAAGGAACCAAGGTCTCACAAGAATTCCAAGCATATTACGTGCTGGTTTCACTCCATCCGTGAGCATGTCAAGGATGGAGATATAAAGATTTTTAAAGTACATATGGATCTCAATGTAGCAGATACATTGACTAAAACTCTCCCTAGAGCAAAACATGATCAACACCAGAACTCCATGGGTTTTAGATTTATCACCATGTAACTAGATTATTGTTTCTAGTGCAAGTGGGAAACTGAAGGGAATATGCCCTAAGAGGCAATAATAAAGTTGTTATTATACATATTCCACATATATGATAGATGTTTATTTTGCATGCTATAATTGTATTAATTTGGAAACGTTAATACATGTGTGTTTAATAAACAAAAGGAAAGTTCCTAGTTATGCATCTCTTATAAACTAGCTCGTTGCTTAACAAGATGATCAAGGTTTCCTAATCATGGACATTGGATGTTGTTAATAACAAGGTCACAACATTAGTGGAATGATGTGATGAATATTCATCCGAAGTATAGCATTACGATCAAAGTCATTATATTTATATTTCTATAACATCTAAAGAACTAATCCTAGTACTTCGACCATGAGATCATGTTAACCACTAACACTAGAAGAGTATCTTGATAACATCAAATGTCACACCGTGAAAGGGTGATTATAAAGGTGGGTTCGGTACTACGAAAATGTTATGTAGAGGCTCATGGATCAAGAGTGGGATTTGTCCATCCCGATGACGGATAGATATTCTTTGGGACCTCTCGGTGATATCCCATTGGTTAGCTTGCAAGCAAGTGATGAGATCACTAGAACGTTATATCACGGGAACAAAAAGAGTACATGTCGGTAACAAGATCAAACTAGGTATGGAGATACCGATGATCGAATCTCGAACATGTAATATATATCGCGAGACAAAGGGATTTAGTTACTAACATTAAAGGTTCTCACGATCACAGAAGTCATCATAGAATGTGTAGGAGTTTGTATGGATCTCCAGGTCCCGCTTCTGATTATTGATCTGAGAGGGGTCTCGATCATGTTTGCATTATTCATGAACCTTAGGGTGACACACTTAAGGGACACAAACACCATTTGGAGCAAATATGTTTTAGATGAATAAATTGCAAAGCGCTGGAATTATTTCAATAGACACCGAAACTGTTTCGGGTGAAATTGCTGAAATTGGTTCTGCATGTAATATTGAAATGTTGTAGGGGGTTTTATGCGAATGTTTGTTAATTAAAGTAATTAACAAAATTCTGAATAAAATTAATAAAATAGTTTTATTAAATGAGAGAGCATTAAATTTGGAGAAATTTAATGCATTTAAAGTAAAGACTTTAAAGAGGAATGTTAAGGGACAAATTTATGTGGAGTGGGTTACCACCACATGAATGGGGAAGGTGAGGGGTCACCCCCCATGGGGCGCCGGCCATGGGGAGGGGTACCCCCTCCTCCTATAAAAGGCCACCCCTCTCACCCTTGTTCCACACACCTCCTCGTGAAGGATCTCTCTACCCCTCTAGTATTATTCCCCCAAGGTCTCGGATTAGCGAGATACATGTTCCCGGTGGCATTTCGTCTGGAAGGAGTTGCTGCTTCCGGTGCATCGCTGGAGCAAGGAAGCGGAGGTTGTTCGGTTGCCTAAACGTGTGTGCGAGTGTGGATGCACTGCTGGTTTGTGGCGCTAGTACTTCCACTCGATCTTGAGATCGACAAGAGACCGATTACATCATCCATGAGTTCCTACTCGTGAAAAAAACTTTGTTGTCTTCGAGGGTAAGTTCTCCATGGATGTATATCCACCCGTTGCTTGTATCTAGTAGATAGATCTTGGCGTATAGTTCCCATCATACAATTTTTTTTGTTTTCTATGATGTGAACCCTTCAATTTTTGGTAGTTTTCAAAATACAAAACCATTTTGAATACATTTCAAATAGAGAGGGGGAGATTAGGGTTTAGGGTTTTGTCCATTTCTTGCATGCATTTTAATATGATGCTCATGCTATGCTCAAACAAACCCTGATTACTATTATTAAAACTAGGGGTGTTACACATTGTCTGTTTACTTTTTAAAGATCCATTTGTTCTCGACATCCTTGCGGTCATCTGGTAGGTTCACCAAACTCCACACTTGGTTTGCGTACATAGATCCAATTTCAGATTTCATGGCTTCTTGCCATTTGTTGGAATATGGGCTCATCATTGCTTCCTCATACGTCACAAGGTCATCGGTGTTGTCCACCAACATGACATTCAAGACAGGGTCATACCAATCAGGAGTGGTACGAACCCTCGTCGACTTGCGAGGTTCAGTAGCAACTTCATTTGAAGTTTCATGATCATCATCATTAGCTTCCTAAAATCTGAGAGAAGGTTCAACAACCTCGTCGAGTTCTACTTTCCTTCCAGTCACTTCTTTCAAGAGAAACTCCTTTTCAAGAAAGGATCCATTCTTGGCAACGAAAACTTTGCCTTCGGATCTATGATAGAAGGTATACCCAATTTTTTCTTTAGGGGTATCCTATCAAGGTGCATTTCTCCACTTTGGGTTCAAGGTTGTTGGGTTGTAACTTCTTTACATAAGCTACGCAACCCCAAACTTTAAGGAACGACAACTTAGGTTTCTTACCAAACCACAATTCGTACGGTCTCGTTTCAACGGATTTAGATGGTGCCCCATTTAAAGTGAATGCGACTGTCTCTAATGCATAACCCCAAAATGATAACGGTAAATCTGTAAGAGACATCATAGACCGAACCATATCTAAGAGAGTTCGATTACGATGTTCGGACACACCATTACGCTGTGGTGTTCCCGGTGGTGTCAATTGCGAAAGTATTCCGCATTTCTTTAAATGCATGCCAAACTCATAACTTAGATATTCACCTCCATGGTCAGAATGAAGAAACTTAATCTTCTTGTTATGTTGATTTTCTACTTCACTTTGAAATTCCTTAAACTTCTCGAAAGTTTAGGACTTATGTTTCATAAAGTAGATATACCCATATTTACTCAGATCATCCGTGAAAGTAAGAACATAACGAAATCCACCACGCGATGCTACACTCATTGGTCCGCACACATCAGTATGTATTATTTCCAATAAGTTCGTTGCTCGCTCCATTATCCCAAAGAATGGAGTCTTAGTCATATTTCTCATTAGACACACTTTGCATCTTTTAAGTGATTCAAAATCAAGTGATTCAATAAGTCCATTGGAATGGAGTTTCTTCATGTGTTTCACTCCAATGTGACCAATACGATAGTGCCACATGTATGTGGAATTATCATTCAATTTTATTCATTTAGCATCTATGTTATGAACATGTGTATCACTACTATCGAGATTCAATAAGAATAAACCATTCATCTCAGGTGCATGACCATAAAGGATATTACTCATATAAATCGAACAACCATTATTCTTAGACTTAAACGAATAATCGTCTCACAATAAACAACATCCATATGTAATGTTCATGCTTAACGCAGGCACCAAATAAAAATTATTCAAATTTAAAACTAATCCCGAAGGTACATGTAGAGGGAGCGTGCCGACAGCAATCACATAAACCTTGGAGCCATTTCCAATACGCATCGTCACCTCATCTCTCGCCGGTCTTCGTTTATTCTGTCGCTCCTATTTCGAGTTACAAATATGAGCAACGGAACCAGTATCAAATACCTAGGCACTACTACGATTACTAGTAAGATACACATCAATAACATGTATATCAAATATACCTTCCTTCTTGATGTTTCCATTCTTCAGACCTGCCAGGTACTTGGGGCTGTTGCGCTTCCAGTGACCTTCACCCTTGCAGTAAAAGCACTCAGTATCAGGCTTAGGGCTAGCCTTCGGCTTCTTAGCAGGCGCAACATCTTTCTTGCCATCCTTCTTGAAGTTACCCTTGTTCTTAGGCTTGCCCTGCTTCTTGAAATTGGTGGTCTTACTGACCATCAACACTTGGTGATCTTTTTTTATCTCCACTTCAACAGTTTTTAGCATTGAAAAGAGTTCATGCAACGTCTTGTTCGTGCAGTGCATATTGTATTTCATCACAAAGTTCTTGTAACTAGGTGGCAGTGATTGGAGGACACGATGAATCCCCAATGCATTAGGAATTATTATTCCCAAATCTTGGAGTTTGTTTGCATGCCCAGACATTTTGAGCACGTGCTCGCTAATGGAGCTGCCCTCTTCCATCTTATAGTTAAAAAACTTCTCAAAGGCTTCATAGCTCTACACGGCCGCATGAGTTTCAAATATCATTTTGACCTCATTGATAATATCAAATGGGTCGCGGTGCTCAAAGCACTTCTGAAGCTCCGATTCTAAACCGTACAGGATGGCACGCTTAACTATGGAGTAGTGATTCTTCTGAGTGAGGAAAACATTTTTAACATCCTCGGGAGCATCCTATGCAGGTGGGTCACCTAGCGGTTCATCGAGGACATAGGTCAAGTGACTAGCACTGAGGACAATCCTCAAGCCACAAAAACTAGTCCGTGAAGTTGCTTCCATTGTTTTTCCTCTTTTCTTTCTCTAGGAACACATTAAAGATGATGGAGGGGGTCATCATGATCTACAACATATTTGCAAAGAGTTTATACTAAGTTTATGACAAATTGAGTTCAAATTTAATTTTTAAATTAACTAGGTGAACTCCCACTCAAAACAACATCCCTCACATTGCCTTAGTGATTACACGAATCTAATCCACTACACCAAGTCTGATCTTCACGAGACAAGATATAGCTTCAAAGGGGAACATTCAACATGTTCATCATATCATTCATATGACTTATGCTTTACCTTTTGGTATTCTGTGTTCCGAGACCATGTCTGTACATGCTAGGCTCATCAAGGTTAACCTTAGTTTCCGCTTGTGCAAATCTGGCTTCCACTCGTTGTATATACACATAGAATCTATAACACCCGATCATCACGAGATGCTTCGAAACGACGAGTCTTAGCAACAGTGCCTACTAAGGATGAACACTTTATTACTTGATATTTAGTGAGAGGGATCATCTTATAATGCTACCATCGCGTTCTAAGCAATACAAGATGCATAAAGGATTAACATCACATGCAATTCATAATATGTGACATGATATGGCCTTTCTTATTGTGCTTTGATCTCCATCTCCAAAGCACATACATGATCTCCATCATCACCAGTGTGGCGTCAAGGTCAGTGCGCCGCTTCATGGTTGTCCATCACTAACAGCAATTATTACAACTACTTGGAATAAAGCTATTACATGATGAATAGACATGCAGGTCTTAACAAATTTGAAGACAACCATTAGGCTCCTGTCAGTTAAAATATTACAATAAAGATCATCTCATACATCAATATATAATCACAATCTCATCATGGCCATATCACATCACATGCCCCTGCAAAAACAAGTTAGACACCTCTAATTTTCTTTGCATGTTTTACGTGGTCTAGGGATTTCGAATAAGAACCGTTCCTACCTACAAACAAGAACCACAACGCTGATATAAGTGTTGTCAGATGCAAATTGTAAATTGGATTTTAACTATGGTGAGAGCGACATACAGTCACTAAGCCACTTGTGCAATGCAAGTTGCACGTCGAGCGTGGAGAAAGTCTCATGTGCGATGACATGTAAGGTTATCCTGGGCGGCTTCATCCCACCATCCCGCAAGATACAAAGTACACGCAAAGCAAACGACAACAAAAGCATCAACGCCCACAAAACCATTGTGTTCTACTCGTACAACAGATCTACGCATAGACACGGCTCTAATACCAATGTAGCGTTCGTAGCACGGAAAACAAAAAAATTATACCGCAAGAACGAACAAAACCAAGATCCAATCTATGGAAAAGCCAAGATCTAATCTACGAGATAAGTTAAACGAGATAGATGACGACTAAGCCTCGTAGATCCAAAGCCTTTATCGAGATCAGATCTCATGGTTGATGTAGTCGATCACTTGCTGAAAGATCGCGTAGATGATCCTTCCTGCGTCGCGTCCTGGTAGCGCTTCCGCACTCGGTCACACGTACGGAGTCGATGTAGACCTTCCTCTCCCCGTTCCAGTGAAGAGTGGAGGTAGTAGATCCCCTCAGAATCCTAGGAGCACGACAATGTGGTGGTGGTAGAGGAGAAATCCTACAGGGGTTTGCCTAAGTCGGAGCAGGAGAAAGGAGGAGGAGGGTGGCGGCTAGGGTTGGGAGGAAGGGGCAAGGGGGAGGAGCCCACCCCTCCCCTCTTTATATAGAGGGGGGTGTGGCCTAGGGTTTATCCTAGCCCACTTCCCCTAGGGTGGCTCCTAGGGAAGGGGAGTTTTCTTCCCCCCCCCCCCAAGTCTTATCCCTATTTTCGTGGGATTCAAGTTTATCTCTTTTAGAACCTTCTATAATTTCCAGAAACCTTCTAGAAGCTCTAAATAAAAAATCCGGAACTTTTCTGAACCCTAGAAAATTACTTCCATTATATGAATCTTATTCTCCAGACTATTCTGGATCTCCTCGTGATCTCCTGGATCCAATATGAGACTCCAGACAACATTCGGTCTCCAACTCCTATTCCATATCTACTTAAAAACATTGAACCTTAAGTGTGTCACCCTACGATTCACAAACTATGCAGACATGATTAAGACACCTCTCCGATCAATAAATAATAGCAGGACCTGCATATCCATAATGGCTCCCACATATTCAACGATGACTTCATGATCGAAAGAACCATTAAAATATGATACTGATTCCCTATGTCACACGATACTCTACTTATCTGAGGTTCAATGATCGGTATCTCCATACCTAGTTCTACCTCGTTACCGATAAGTACTCTTTACTCATACCGTGATATGACATCCCTTGTGACCTAGTCACATGCTTGTAAGCTGATTGGATGACATTCCACCAAGAGGGCCCAAAGTATATCTATCCATAATTAGGATGGACAAATCCCTTTCTTAATCCATGCGCTTCAACACATACTTTCAGAATACCAAATGCCACCTTTATAACCACCCAGTTATGAAGTGGTGTTTGATGTCATGAAAGAACTCATCCAGTGATGGTGATTAACATGATCTCATGGTCTAAGGATTAGGTTACTATGTATTTGAAAGCTTGTAGCAAAAAAAATTAATGACTTGATCTTATGCTATGCTTACTATGGGTGTGTGTCCATCACATCATTCTCCTAATGATATGATTTTGTTATTAGTAACATCGAATATCCATGATTAGGAAACCATGATCATCTATTAATCAACAAGCTAGTCCAACAAGAGGCTTACTAGGGACTCTTTTATGTTTACAAAACACACAAGTATTAGTGTTTCCTATTAATACAATTATAGCATGGGATGTAAACATTTTATCATAAACACAAAGATATAATAATAACCACTACATTATTGCCTCTTGGGCATATCTCCAACAATGGTATCATGAACAGGTTGGATGACGTCACGGATATGGGGACAACGGAATCAGGACGTGACGGAAAAAACATCAGGAAGTCGATGATGTCATAGACGACAAACATGACGTCATCAAACGTCGCCGACAGCCACCCGCGGTGCCGTCTGCCATGTGGCCTCGATTGTGACGAAATAAAAACGTCATGAACGATCGAGCCTAGGCTAGGCCGGTCCAGTTGGCCGTGACGAAATTATAGGAACGTCGTGATCGGGCGTGATGTTTTAAGACAGAAAAAACTTCACGGATTCAATTATGACGTGAGGTCCATGACCTATTTTTTCGTCACAAAATTCATCACAGATGGCCATCTACAATGTTTTGACCCTCATCCACGATGATATCAGATCGTCATGAACCACCTATATTCTTGTAGTGATAACTGATGGTGTTGATTGTAATATAGTAATCATAATGTAATACAGTCCACCATGAGAAACTTAGACTCTAACCAAAAGACATAGGATGAAGCAGCCAAATCAATGGAACAACCAAGATAATGCAAACTTTATCTGTATATATAAACTAATCATAAGTCGAATACTCTGAATCTCACTTATTAATTAGTTAGCTGGTTGCAATAATAAGAAGGTTAAAACAATTAAACATAAGAAGGATAATCATCTTTCATAAAATTAAATAGGCAATTAAAGAGGCCATAAGATATGATGTTGATTGGTCAAAACTATGAACAATTTATACTCTACTCATTAGACATGTCATGAAGCTGTCAAACTAATGCAATAGACAAGATAATGCAAAACAAATAAGAGAGATTTACTGCAACAAAACAGGCAAATTTGTGGCATGAACAGGATAATGAACAGCATTTCACAGGAAAAGTAAAAAAAAATGATCATCGAGCATGAGCGTGTTTCCTTGCCTGCAGGTTGTAGGGCCTTTTTAGTACCACGTTTCTTGAAGTGACCATTGGAACGTGGCATCGAGATGGAGGTGAGGTAGAAGACCTCGTCGACAAGGTGGGCAACGAGGTAAACATACCTTGTGAGTGTGGTGACAGGGCTTGTCGAGGACTTGTCGAGGAGGTGGACGACGAGGTGGACAGTGAGCTGACCGACTTTGCCAGTGAAGTGTACAACGAGGTGGTAGACAAGGTTAGTAGGGTGTTGGCGAGGTGGTTGACTGGCGAGGTCGATGACGTGGTGGAAACCGGGACGGTGAGGAGGGGCTAGGGTTTGTGCTAGGGTGACGGAGAGGTTACTATTGGAGGGATGGATAGAGATGAAGGGAGTAACGGTAGAGCGCAGAGGGGTGGACCACAATGAGGGGAGAAGGGAGAGGACGACGGGGATGGCAAGGGGAGAAGGGAGAGGATGACAGGGAGGACGGCACCGAGGGCGGTTGAGAAATTTGGATCTATCTCATTTTGGCGAGGGGATAAAAGGGTTTCAAATAGACTAGGTAAATGACCTTTGGATGAATGCTTGGCTAGCGCTGTGTGGGTAGGCTGAAAGGTAATTGCACCACGAGAATTTTTTGTTTGGGTAGAAACTCTCTCGCGGCTAGCACCAAATTTCGCGTAGGCGGGAGGACTTGACCTAGAAATTTGGGGTTGGTGTCCTAGCCGTCTGATGCATGATGGAGGGTACAAATAATTTAGCCATATTTTAAAAAGTCTCCACTAAAAGGGCCTGGGAAAGAAAACTATAAATTATTGAAGAATAAATCCTGAAAAAAGAAATAATGTGGACTACTACTTTATATTCCAACTTGTGAGATAAATTTGTATACTTATCTTAAAAGAGGTAAAAGTATTTTGGATAATATATTCACATTTAGATAAGATTCAAAATGCGGATAGTCCAGCTAGTGTGCTAGCTATATATATTTCATGCGCATATCGATATATGTGAGAACATGACCGCACCAGGGGCTTAGATATTTCCTATCTCAACAACCCATCACACTTTTGTACATATTCTAGGGACACATGCAAGATCAGGAAGGATTCTGATGCTCCGGTACGGTGCTCGGTTTTCAACGAAACCCTAGACGGTGTGATCCTCCCAAGATCGGCCCCCATATATTTCTCCACATGAGGGTTGTACTTATTTTGGTTAATTAGTTTAGGTCATAGCTGAAGGGAATATGCCCGAGAGGCAATAATAAAGTAGTTATTATCTTATTCCATGTTTATGATAAATGTTTCTTTTTCATGCTATAACTGTATTAATCGGAAACATTAATACATGTGTGTTTAATAAACAAATAAAGCGTTCCTAGTTATTCCACTCATATAAACTAGCTGGTTGATTAACAAGATGATCTAGGTTTCCTGATCATAGACATTGGATGTTGTTAATAACAAGGTCATAGCACTGGTGGAATGACATGATGAACATTCATCCAAATTATTGCAATACGATCAAAGTCATTATGTTTAAATTGATATAACATCATGCGAAGTAATTCTAGTCCTTAGACCATGAGATCATATCAATCACTAACACTAGAAGAGCAACTTGATAACATCAAACGTCACATAGAAATAGTGTGACAATAAAGGAGGGTTCAGATACTCCAAAAGTGTTATGTAGAGCTCATGGATCAAGAGTGGGATTTTTCCATCCTGATGACGGATAGATATACTCTGGGCCCTCTCGGTGGTATCACATTGACATAGCTTGCAAGCAAGTGATGTGATCACTAGAATGTTATATCACGTGAAAGAGAAAAGAGTGCATGTTGGTAACGAGATCAAACTAGGTATGGAGATAATGATGATCGAATCTCAAACATGTAATATATTGTGAGACAAATGGATTTAGTTATGACATTAAAAGGTTCACATGATCACTAGAGTCATCACTGAATGTGTGGGAGTCACTACGGAACTCCAGGTCCCGCTCTAGATTATTGATTGGAGAAGGGTCTCGGTCATGTCTGCATTATTCATGAACCGTAGGTTGTCATACTTAAGGTATACCGACACCCTTTGGAGCAAATAATATACCAGAGAAACATTATGAAAGTGCTGGAATTGTTTTGATGAACACCGAAATTGTTTCGGGTGAAATTGCTGAAATTAGTTCTGCATCTGATATCGAAATGTTGCAAGGGGTTTTATGTGAATGTTGGTTAATTAAAGTAATTAAAAAAATTCTGAATAAAATAAATAAAAGTGTTTTATTTAAAGAGTAATATGTATTTAATTTAGTGGACATTAAATGCATGTGAGTGGAGTTGAAATTTATGTGAGTGGGCTTAGTCAAAGCTCCACCCACATGAATGAGGGAGAGGTGGGGGCACCCACCATGTCCGGCCAACCATGGCCATGGGGCTGCACCCCATCCCCTCTAGCAATTCCCCATGGTCTCGGATTAGCGAGATACATGTTCCTGGTGGCTTTTTCTAGAAGGATTTGCTGCTTCCACTGCTTTGCTGGAGAAAGGAATCGGAGGTTGTCAGGGTACCAAACGTGTGTGCGATAACGGATGCACCGCTGCTTTGCAGTGCTGGACTTGCTGGTGCTAGCCTGCTGGACTCACTGGACTTCATCACGATCTTGAGATTGGCAAGTGTACGACTACATCATCCACGATTACAACCTCATAATGCTTTGTCGCTCTTCAAGGGTATGTTCTCCATGGATGTATATCCACCCATTGATTGTATCTAGGTAGATAGATCTTGGTGCTTAGTTATTCATATCGAAGGAATTTTTTTGTTTTCTATGCTGCGAACCCAATAGTGGTATCAGAGCCTGATCTATGCGTAGATTCTTTGCACGGGTAGAACACATAAGAGTATGTGGGCGATGTATTGCATCTTATATGTATTTTAAATATTGGTGGCATAGTGGGATGAAGCGGCCTAGACTAACTTTACATGTCCTTGCACACAAGACCTGTTCCACGCTTGACATGCAACTAGTTTTGCATAAGTGGCTAGCGGGTGTCCGTCTCTCCTACTATAGTCAATATCTAATTTAAAACGTGTTGCTAATAATTTGGTTATCATTGTTGTGGTTCCATGTTCATAGGTAAGACCGGTTCTATCTTCCAAAGCCCTAAGCCATGTAAAACTTGCAATTGATTAATTAGAAGCGACTAGTTTAGATTGTTCCTGGGCTAGTGTCATGATATGGTAATGTTATAATTTGAAGTATAGTTGATACTCTTGGAAATTATAGCATACCTAACGTGTAAGTTCCATAGACCTTGGCCTTACACATAAATAAATGATAAAGATCATAGCACAATGCACATGATAGTGATCAAGTGCAAGAACCATATCATTTCACTTTATTCATATGATGGTTTGTTTGCATCTTATATTGCTTTTGGTGCGTTAGTATCATTATAAGATGATCCCTCATTTAAATACCAAAATCCAATGTGTTCTTCCTTAAGTATGCACCGTTAATAAAGTTCTTCGTTTATAGACATCATGCGATGATCGGGTGTACTTAACTCTACGCTTTCATACAATGGGTGTAAGACAGTTTTACACAAGCAAGTACTAAGGTTCTTACTTGGTGAGCCTGGCATGTACAGACATGGCCTCAGAACACGGACCGAAAGGTTAAGCATGGGTCATATGGTAGATATTATGCCCATATATATGCTCTCCTTTGAAGCTACACCGACTCACATGACGATCGGACTTGGTGTAATGGATTTGGTTCATGTAATCACCAAAATAACTTGAGGGATGTTGGTTTTGAGTGGGAGTTCATTTTTAATTTGGATTAGTTGAACTCAACTTATCATAAACTAAAAGCAAAGTGAATTTGAATAATTTTTTATAGTCATTGGCATCCGTTTACTATCTTGCTCTTAGTTTTAATTGAGCTAACAGAACTATAGAATTCTGAATATTTACTTTATGAACTGGTATTGTATTTTTTTTGAGTGTCAATCTAAAGTATAGAAGTCCTATTGCAAATTTTCAGAAAACTCCATTTACTCAATGAGGTTTTATTAGTAGTATTAAGTCAAGAGTAACAATTCTAGTGTTAGTATCTAAAGTATCAAGTTTGGCTCCATGATTCTTGATATTCAAAAGTTGTTTTAATATCGAGGTTATCTAGGAGCTGAAAGAATTGTTTCAGAAACCATCATGTGTGGAAGATATTATGATATTGATGGCTCTGAAATATAGCCATCTACGTCCACATTTCAACTGGATATTATTCATTTTTTATGAAATATCTCTCTAACCCTGCCACTAATGCCTAATATTCAAAGCGGTATGCAATCCTTTCTTTTTATATTTTTCCAGCGTAGATAATTTCGTTTGAAGATGGGAATCACTACATTAAAGTCAAAGATATGAGATTTCCAACAACCAGAAGAAACTAGGAGCCGTAAAGCGGAGGAAGACGGTTTAACGACCAACTATACGACTGGAGCAAAATTCTGGCCGAATAGCTCCGGTCGTATAGTTGGCGCCACCACCGTTAGGTCAAACAGAACAACTTTAGTGAAGGTACCCATATATAAAGAAGCCTCAGGCGACGAGTGTAACACCCCAGTTTTAGTTAATCCTAATTAGGGTTTTGTTTGTGCATTCATGATCATCATCTCTTAAAAATGCATGCAAAAGAAATAATGCCAAACCCTAAACCCTAGTTTCCTCTCCCTCAAATACATTCAAATGGTTTTTGAATTTTGAAAAGTACCAAAAACCTAGGAGCCCAAATGGTGTTAAGGGCCCTTGCAAATATTTTCATACTTTTTACAAAACCTCTTATATTTTTGAAATTGTACAAAATAGATCCGTTTTGAAAATACAAAAGAGAGAAAGAAAAACTAATTTGCAAAATGTTTTCGAAATAAAAAATGGAGCAGAGCAGCTCTGGGCCACAACCCATCCCTTCCTCTCCCTTATCGGCCGCCCGCATGCAGCAGCCCTCAGCAAGCCATAGCCCAGCTGGCCCATTTGCGACCCACCCCGGCCCACGTACCTCTTCGCGTCTTTCCCCTTTCTTCCTCCTTCGGCCAGAAGGATGACACAAGCTGCTGCATGTCCTGCTGCTCGCCGTTGATCCCGTGCACGTTGTGATGCCCGCCGCCACACCTGGAGCCGAGGATAAGAATGCTAACGCTCCCCTCTCTCTCATATACCCGTATCCCCTCTCCTCTTGCTCTAAATCGCGAGTGCCTACGAGCTCCCGAACCCTAGCCCCGGCCTCCATGTTGTGCCACCGTACCCCGCCTCCCCTCGCCGTTCTGAGGCCACCCCGGTGACCGCAATGATCTCCTCCGTGCAGGCAAGGATTCCATCTCCATAATCGAGGCCTCCGTCCCGAGCTCTTGCCGCCACCTCCACCGTCGATTCCGACCGCCGTTCGCCTCGCCGACCCCTCCAACACTCTCATGGTGAGCTTATCGTCCACCTAGACCTTCCCTCTGTTTGTCTCACGCCGTAGCCACCTCCCGCCATGAGTCCGATAGCACCGTCACCGCCGCTCGCCGTAGCCGCGTCTCCGGTTAGAACGTGCTAAGGCGTCCACAACCACCATAAGGTTCGCCCTGCTCTTCCGGTTAGAACGTGCTAAGGCGTGCTTGCTGGCTCGTGCTGTGGCATCACCGGTGACCACCGTCTGGTGGTGGACGTGTTGCTGACGTCATGCTTACATCGTGCTGGCATCGTCTAGTGGGTCCCTTTGACCCGTTTTACTTCTCCAGCGTCGCAAGGTGACGTGGCCTCAGGCCCAGCGGTCAGTGACTCTGGCTAGCTCATGCTCGGGTGAGAAAAGAATTGATGCTCGTGGTGACATCAGCCTCCATGTGTGCTGACGCAATAAACCCATTTAATTGTTTTAATAAATCCAGAAAATGGTTTAATATGGTAAAATCAATATATTTTATTCTATAAATCAGAAAAATACAAATAATATATCAAAGTGTTCAGAAAAATGATATCTTTAAAATAGACTCATAATCATGCATTGTTCAACAACTTTAATTATAAGTTTAATTAGAAGAATCAATTGAACCCCGCAGGTGATTCCGGGGTCTCTCCTGTATTAGGGTTTGTACCCTTCGGAACCCGCTTAAATTGCCAAGCATGCTTTAGGGTTATATTTCAATACTATTTAACTTGTCATATCATCATCCTTGCTTGAGTATTGCATAGATGCCATGTGTTGATTGTTGTTTCCCCTTTCTTTCCGGTGTTTGGTTCTTTCCGGTAGAATATGATACCAAGATCGAGATCGAAGACCAAGATCAACACAATCAAAGATCGATGAACAATACTTGACCGACTGTAATCAAGTCAAGTACAAGATATTCGAAGATCTGCTTTCTAGGTCTCGACAAACAAGGCAAGCATAGCCCCACCATTATACAATCCTATGGTTTCAAAAGTATTTCAATTCTGGCCATGATGCATACGATTCTACTTTGGTCTTTTATCGATAGATAGAGTATCCTATCTATCTCATTACTCCCTTTGAGCTTATATTACCTGATCCACTGCTCCTAGCATAACTAGGTTTGGCTTGGGTGCACTGCTAGAGCTTTTATCTGTGTCTTGCTTAGCCATGCATAGCTGTCAGTGCTGGTTCATCCAGATGATGTATCAGATGCAGAGAATCTAGTATGACAGGAGAACGAGGTATACTGATGAGGTAAGATCAGTGGTAAAGGTTAAACATGCTAAGGCTTGTATGGGAAGCCACGGTGGGATGTGGTTTTTGCAGTCCCATGCTCGCCACCACTAGGAACCGAGTTCTTTCTTTGGACCAAGACGAGCGTATAGCCACACGAGGTTTATGGGGACCTCATGATTAAGTAACTTGCCTAGTAGATTCCATGACTCACATAGTTCGGGCGTTCCATTCGACATATGCATTCTAGTTGTTCTCGAAGGCGGTGAAGGAGGTGCATTCATATAGGTAGGTAAGCGTGGCCGGGGTTGCTTGGGGTGGATGGAGCCCCTGGTAAACCATCCTCGACACACATCCCTAGGGACCGGCTTCGGGATTTGACCCGTTATGGCGGAACCATCCTTAGGGCATGACTCATGGTCTTGGCGAAGCAAGGTAAAACGGTCGTGTCCAATCACCATCTGCAAGCACACCAAGGTAAGTGTGTCAAGTGGCGCTAAGAGTCGGTTGGTACGTGTGGGTAAAGTTGTGCACCCCTATAGGGTTAAATCTTTTCGAAAAGCCCTGTTCACGGATATGAACGCTTGGTGACCGAATTCTAAGATCATAGAGAACATTAATATAATTGTAAAACCTGGTAGTTCAACGTGTGCTTATGGATGCTTCCTCTGGGTACGAGGGGGTGATCCTAGTTGTGAGATGAGGATTACTTTGGTGGATATCAATATGATGATCAATTCTTTGGAGATGTCGCTCTCTTATCCCCTCTTAAAGTATTCTGATTAGACAAGCTACTTCTCCCTCTTGTTTTATAAACAAAGATGGCTTTATGCAAAATAACCCCACTAGCCATAAGTCTTGCGGAGTACACCATGAACTCACCCTTGCTTTTTTGATACTTTCAGAGTAAGTGTTCCCTTGAAGATGACTTTGGTACGACATCGACACCGACGAGTAGCTTGGGGTTCCTGGCCAGCAGCCTGGAATCTATGGCTGGGACGTCATCGTTATCCTTCAGGCCTCTTAGGCCATTTGTTAAGTTTGCTATACTTAATAGCATATTTTGCCTTCCGTTGTTTGATGTTTGTGGTCAGCGACCTCTGCTTGTAATATTTTGGTTCTTCGCTCAGTTATGAGCTTGCTGTAATAATTTTTGTGTCGCAGGGTTACTCTTATGTTACCGATTTCTCACAGGATATCCTCGAGCTCTCGGTTAAGCTTATGTTAGGATAAGGTCTGGATTTGTTTAACCCTGATCCCGGGGGTGTCACAGTTCTTGGTATCAGAGCAATACCGAACCTGGAGGAAAACCTTGCTATTGGTCGATGTTGAGTCTAGTGTTTATGAAAACTATTTCAAAGATGAAAAGTATTTGCTAAAACTCTAGTATGCTTCTTTTTCTCCTTATCCAGTTTCGCTCTAACTCTGGGTTACCTTATCTTGTGTTGACTTTGAAAAGTTTTGATATCTTTTCCAGTCTCTCAAAACTTAGGTGCCTTTTTGGCAGGTCGTTTCTCATCCAGTTAACCTAGTGTTGAGTTCTCTAGAGTTGCGTGTGTTGTGAATTCCTTGTTTCCTTTTGCTCTGTTTCATCTAAGAGATTCCGTTGTATCATTATCTCTTTGTCTTATGGGCCTACAATATTATATTGTAGGATCCATAGTGTTCTACTCTAGGCTTCGAGGTTTCCTTTTTCCTCACATGCCTCCTTTTTACTTGTTTGGGTACTTCAGAATTTTTTTCTTCTCTTGGAAGCTACCTCATGATTACTACCTTGAAGTGTACGCTATGTCGCTCAAGTAGTAGTTACATCTTTCTCGGGTTTTAACCCTTGGACTTGAACCGAAGATCCCGGATTGTTCTGGATTCTAGTGTTACAAATCTTGTACATGAAGCTGATCTTTAACCCAAGATCCATTCCATTGACCCCTGTCGTTAATGTTTACACATTATTTGAGGATGGCTGGTACTACAATTCTGGCCTTCAAGCTTGTGGATATTTGTCGTGATTGAATTGTGACAATTAAGGACTTCCCTACCACTAGCTATGGCAGATGTTCTTTAATGGAACCAAATAGATCACGACAAGAGTACTCCTCATGAGTCTCGCATCTATATTCGTGACTCTGCCACACCTTACCTTTTCTGTGCATTGGTTTTCAGAAGAATGTTAAACTATGCATCCACATCTCGGGATTCTATCCTGAGTATGTTTTTTACCCTTGTTGTTTCTGACCTTTGTTTACTAGTTGGTAGCCAAGTGGTATTGTGCATTAGTGTCTTTCGATGCAAGATAGTCTAATGGTCCGTCAAGACAAACCATTTCCGAATGTCAGGAGAAACAAACTCCAGTACCTCATCATATCTAGGACCAGGTCAAAGTGTTGTAATTCACAGATTTAGAGGCAATGATTAGCTTCTATATGTTCTACCTTAGAGTATCACACCCTTTTACACTAAGAGGTCATGTTAAGTTTCATAACCCCCTTAATGAAGTGATGCTCTTACATATTTTACCACCCTTCCTCTGAGCCCTTGTGCTCGTGAATGATGTGTGTGCGTAATAATGTGGCCATCTGAGATTCTTAGCAACTCTTATTGCTTTGAACCCCAATGACATTTGTGTCATTCTTAGCATGATGGTTAACCCTATAACTAAGCGAAGTTTGACTATGCTACCATGTTCGTTACTCGGGTACGCTCTCTTTAGTCAATGAGTTAGGATCGTGCTGAAACTCTGAGACCATGCCATCTTGCCTTACCAAGAAAGCTCCCTCTCGAACTAAGTGACATATCGGTGGTTCGTGATATTCGGATGTCTTCCCAGAAGTATTGCCATGTTGCCACATGACCGTGTTGTCAAGTTCTTGAGCAAGTAAGTTCTCTGAACTGCTTCTGTCTCCAAGGATCTGTGTTGGATACCCCTGAACTAGTTGGTTGAGCTTAAACAACAACTTGGAGAGTTGTAAGACAAAAGTTATATCCAACTTAGTTCGTCATAAAGGGATGTCTAGTTTTGTTCGTGTTGAAGAAAGATAGTATCTCCTCCGTGGATATGTTATCTTCCCCGGTTTTGATTTGATTTGGGTTATCGTCAAATCAAACTTAGTTCCATGGACTATCTTGATGATGTTTCTACTCGTGATGTTTCAATTGAGTACATCTTCATGTACTTTGGTATGACCAATACTCTGCCTCGTTCATACAACATATGAGTCCATATTCTTAGAATACTCGATAAGTTTGTTGTTGAGCCCATCGATAACATCCTTATCTTCTCCACGCTAGAATAGATTCATATGGAACATTTGGCATTAATGTTGGAAAACTTTTGAGAACCTTCTTCGAGTCATCTCAAAGTATGTGTTCTGGATGTTAGAAGTGACCTTCTTTGATTCACGCGCAACTGTAGAAAGATGTCGCCATGGATTCTAGTAGAGTTGTCTATGTTTCCTTATGGACACTTGTGTTTCATTGCAAGTACTTGATGTATAAGCAGTTGTCTTTCCACAAATTGTTAATACATTGGTCTAGCAATGTAGCTCGCTCTATTACAGCTTAACACTATACTCCATGTCTTGAGAATTTAGTGACTTTACCTTACGGTAAATGTTACACACTTTCTATTCGGACATGCTGAGTTTGAAGTATCATCTCACCTAACCAAATCTGAATCTCAAGCAGATATGATGGTTTCTGTTCTTCAAGTGTTTGACATAGGTTTCTTTGTAAACCCGACAAGATTGATGTAATGGTTGACACAACTAGTCGGAAAGCCTATTGTCATATTCTCTTGAATCAGCAATAACAACCAATCCTCATGAGGATTCTTATATGATTCATTATAGGAGATGTGCTTATGGTTCCTTTGTCTCCGAAGTCTGGCCTTTACTTAATGTTTGGTGTCTCGAACATCAAGGAGAACATTTAAAGTAGTGTTTCTAAATGTCTCTCGGTCGATCCACCAGACCCTTTATGTTGGAAAGCTTCTTGTTGTGCCAAGTAATTGAAGTCTAAGAGTGAAGTTTCTTTTTCCTCGCGTCATCAAGAATCTTCTTATATATTCATCTTAGTGGTGTAAAATGATATCATGATCTTTGGCAAAGATTTTGATAACCCTTGATGAATAAAGAGTTTCCTTCGTTTCTTGATCATGTTCATAGAGTGACTATGATTTTGGTAATCAGAAGTTTCTCTTATTATATGTTACCTATGACTCTTATGAGTCCTCGCCACGAAACACCTTTCTGTCTTGGCCTTCTGTTGAATAAAGAGTGACCCTTCTGTATCAAAAGTAGTTCAACAACTTTGTCATACGTATCTCTGTAACCTAAAATCTCTACTTAAGACGTCTAGTAGAGTTTCGTATCTCGAAGTCTGTGGTCATGTTCCTTCCATTGTAAGCTTTCCTTTTCAGAAGCCTAAACCATCTGAAGCTCCATGGTTTCAATCCTTATGAAGACTAACTATCTAACAATTTCAAACCTATCTCCTTTTGTTTCCTCTGTTACCTTGACGTGTTTCATGTTCATACCTAAGAGTAGTTCCTGAACACTCCATTGATGAGTTGACCATGGGATACCCTGTGTTGTTTAGTGTGTTTCCCTCTTATCTTTAGAGTGACCCTATTTCTTTCTCCCTCTGTCTCTCTTCCTACCTTTGGAATCTCGGGTCGAGATTCTCGTAGGGGGATAGAGCTGTAACACCCCAGTTTTAGTTAATCCTAATTAGGGTTTTGTTTGTGTATTCATGATCATCATCTCTTAAAAATGCATGCAAAAGAAATAATGCCAAACCCTAAACCCTCGTTTCCTCTCTCTCAAATACATTCAAACGGTTTTTGAATTTTGAAAAAGTACCAAAATGTAGGAGCCCAAATGGTGTTGAGGGCCCTTGAAAATATTTTCATACTTTTTACAAAGCCTCTTGTATTTTTGAAATTGTACAAAACAGATCTGTTTTGAAAATACAAAAGAGAGAAAGAAAAACTAATTTGCAAAATGTTTTGGAAATAAAAAATGGAGCAGAGCAGCTCCAGGCCGCAGCCCATCCCTTCCTCTCCCTTATCTGCCGCCCGAGTGCAGCAGCCCGCAGCAAGCCACAACCCAGCTGGCCCATCTACGACCCACCCCGGCCCACGTACCTCTTCACGTATTTCCCTTTCTTCCTCCTTCGGCCAGAAGGACGACGCAAGCTGTTGCGTCTCCCGCTGCTCACCGTTGATCCCGTGCGCGTTGTGATGCCCGTCGCCGCCCCTGGAGCCGAGGATAAGAACGCCGACGCTCCCCTCTCTCTGCCCATACCCTTATCCCCTCTCCTCTTGCTCTCCACCGCGAGTTCCTGCGAGCTCCCGAACCCTAGCCCCGGCCTCCGTGTCATGTCGCTGTACCCCGCCTCCCCTCGCCGTTCTGAGGCCACCCCGATGACCGCCATGATCTGCTCTATCGTTTGCCCCGAAGCGCGCGTGCAGGCAAGGATTCCATCGCCACAATCGAGGCCTCTGTCCCGAGCTCCGGCCACCGCCTCCACCGTCGCTTCCGACCACATTTCGCCTCGCCGACCCCTCCAACGCGCTCATGTTGAGCTGATCGTCCTCCTGGACCTCTCCTCTGTCTCCGTCTCACGCCGTAGCCACCTCCCGCTGTGAGTCTGATAGCACCGTCGCCGCTGCTCACTGTAGCCGCGTATCCGATGACCCAAATCGAGCGGCGCAACCACCGTCTGGTGGTGGACGCGTTGCTGACATCATGCTAACGTTGTGCTAGCGTCGTCTAGTGGGTCCCTTTGACCCGTTTGCCTTCTCCAGCATGGCAAGGTGACGTGGCTCCGGGCCCAGCGGTCAGTGACTCTGGCTAGCTCAGGCTTGGGTGAGAAAAGAATAGATGCTCGTGGTGATGTCATCCTCCATCTGTGCTGACGCAATAAACCCATTTAATTGTTTTAATAAATCCAGAAAATGGTTTAATATGGTAAGATCAATATCTTTTATTCTGTAAATCAGAAAAATACAAATAATATATCAAAATGTTCAGAAAAATGAGATCTTTACAATAGACTCATAATCATGCATTGTTCAACAACTTTAATTACAAGTTTAATTAGAATAATCAATTGAACCCCGTAGGTGATTCCAGGGTCTCTCCTGTATTAGGGTTTGTACCCTTCGGAACCCGCTAAAATTTCCAAGCATGCTTTAGGGTTATATTTCAATACTATTCAACTTTCCATGTCATCATCCTTGCTTGAGCATTGCATAGATGCCATGTGTTATTGTTGTTTCCCCTTTTTTCCGGTGTTTGGTTCTTTCCGGTAGAATACGATACCGAGATCGAGATCGAAGACCAAGATGAACACCATCGAAGATCGACGAACAATACTTGACCAACTGTAATCAAGTCAAGTACAAGATATCCGAAGATCTGCTTTATGGGTATCAACAAACAAGGCAAGCATAGCCCCACCATTATACAATCCTATGGTTTCGAAAGTATTTCAATTCTGGCCATGATGCATACGATTCTACTATGGTCTTTTATCGATAGATAGAGTATCCTATCTATTGCATTACTCCCTTTCATCTTATATTACCTGATCCACTGCTCCTAGCATAACTAGGTTTGGCTTGGGTGCACTGCTAGAGCTTTTATCTGTGTCTTGCTTAGCCATGCATAGCTATCAGTGCTGGATCATCCAGATGATGTATCAGATGCAGAGAATCTAGTATGACAGGAGAACAAGGTATACTGATGAGGTAACATCAGTGGTAAAGGTTAAACATGCTAAGGCTTGTACGGGAGGCCACAGTGGGATGTGGTTTTTGCATTCCCATGCTCGCCACCACTAGGACCAAGACGAGCGTACAGCCACACAGGGTTTATGGGGACCTCATGATTAACTAACTTGCCTAGTAGATTCCATGAGTCACATAGTTCGGGCGTTCCATTCAACATATGCATTCTGGTTGTTCTCGAAGGCGGTGAAGGAGGTGCATTCATATAAGTAGGTAAGCATGGCTAGGGTTGCTTGGGGTGGATGGAGCCCCTGGTAAACAAACCTTGACACACATCTCTAGGGACCAGCTTCGGGATTTGACCTGTTACGGCGGAACCATCCTTATGGCATGACTCATGGTCTCGGTGAAGCAAGGTAAAATGTTCGTGTCCAATCACCCTCTGCCCGCACACCAAGGAAGTGTGTCAAGTGGCGCTAAGAGTCGGTTGGTACGTGTGGGGAAAGTTGTGCACCCCTGCAGGGTTAAATCTTTTCGAAAAGCCATGTTCACGGTTATGAACTCTTGGTGACCGAATTCTAAGATCATAGATAACATTAATATAATCGTAAAACTTTGTAGTTTGACGTGTGCTTAAGGATGCTTCCTCTTGGTTACGAGGGGGTGATCCTAGTTGTGAGATGAGGATTACTTTGGTGGATATCAATATGATGATCAATTCTTTGGAGATGTCGCTCTCTTATCCCCTCTTAAAATATTCTGATTAGACGAGCTTCTTCTCCCTCTTGTTTTATAAACAAAGATGGCGTTATGCAAAATAACCCCACTAGCCATAAGTCTTGCGGAGTACACCATGTACTCACCCTTGCTTTGTTGATACTTTTAGAGTAAGTGTTCCCTTAAAGATGAGTTTGGTACGACATCGACACCGATGAGTAGCTTGGGGTTCCCGGCCAGCAGCCTGGAATCTATGGGTTGGGACGTCATCGTTATGCTTCAGGCCTCTTAGGCCATTTGTTAAGTTTGCTATACTTAATAGCATAATTTGCCTTCCGTTGTTTGATGTTCATGGTCAGTGACCTCTGATTGTAATATTATGAGCTTGCTGTAATAATTTTTGTGTCGCAGGGTTACTTTTATGTTACCGATTTCTCACTGGATATCCTCGGGCTCTAGGTTAAGATTATGTCAGGCTAAGGTCTGGATTTGCTTATGTCAGGATAAGATATTGGAGTTACATGTTTTGCAAAACACCAAAGATTTGAGGAATTGTTCTATGTATTTGTGTTTCCCGATAAACCATAGGAGTATGGAATATTCAAGAGATGAAATCAAACCTTGTTTGACTTGGTAACATCAAAGGTCTCATTTATAAAACTGCCACTATGTTTTAAGGATTAAAACTTTAGAGACTACCGCTTTTACACTAAAAAGAGCAACATCGTGATCCATTTAAATGACACCATATGGGTTATGGTTCGGGATAAAACCCGAGTTGTCTTTTCTTCAATTTTGGTAGGGTAGGCATATGTAAAATTTTTACAACCAAATTCGGATAAGCATGTCTTTGTAGGTTATCCCAAATAATTTGTTAGGTATTCCTCCATAACACCAATGACAAAAGAGTTTGTCGCTTAGAACGTTAAGTTTATTGAGAAGGATTTTTCGCGAAAGTTAAGTGGTAGGACAATAGAAGTTTGATAAGGTTATTGAACCTTAGCTATATGTGCTAAGTAACGTAGCACCGTAAAGTGTACTGGTGGCGTCCACAGTTCTCATGGCTCCTATGATTACAAAGGTTGTGATCTTGGAGATTAGAGTTCCTATTTGAATCATATGCATCGGGTAACAATCAAATAGTTAGATTTGATAAACAAGTCGTTATTGTCTTACCAATGATGAACCTACTGCATACAAAGAAGCGATGATGGGCCTTGACTCCATCAAGTAACTATAAATCATAAAATCCGTGATAGTTTCCATACACGAGAAATCAAGTTTTTAAACTTGGAAGACCCTCCGGAAAGGCATGAAGCCTATTAGTCATATTTGGATCTATAAAGAAATTGACATAAATGTTTGACATCTATGAAATAGTCGACATGTCGAAAGGAGTTTACGATAATGTTCAAGGAGTTGACTACGACAATATTTAATATAAAAACCACTACATATAACTTGGTATATGGTAGTTGAATAAACAAAACAAAGTTCTTATAATAGAATGGTTACATAGGACATGTACATTACATGGTCCAAAGGGTTTTTTTAATTCAAAGGATGCTAAAATAGCATGAAAACTTCAATGGTTGAAGTGATGATAGCGGAGTTAGAATCTTCACCATGATGAAAATGTTAAAAGAGTTTAATTAAATAAGAGATGATCAAGATGCTTGCATTTTCAAGAAATTAAGTGGGAACATAGACACAAATTTCCAATACATTATGTATAGGACGTGTTGTTGATTGGAAATGATGTATATTTTATTGACACGGGTTAAGAATTTCACTAAAATTGGATTTTGATGAAAGACTTGGGCAAAACTGGAATATTAGGCATCAATGTCTATATGGATAGATTGAGGCGCTGATATGGTTATGCCAGACGTATCATATATTGAAAGGGTTCAATATGGAAATGACAAGAAAGGTTCTTACTGCATGAAAAATATTGAATCAATATTCAAGTGTATCGACACTTGGTGTGTGAAATCACATCAATATTTTGATCAATAATACCATGATATGTACATATCCAAATATGTCCTATGCTCTAAATGTTGTGAGCATATACCAGAATGATTCATAAGATGATCATTGGACGATAGTAAAGATATTCTTATGAGCTTTGGAAGAACTAAGAATATATCATGTATAAGTGACAAATAGTTAAAAGTAGTTCATTGTAAAGTGTTACATTGATACTAGTTTGTCACAAGATACAAATTAAATTTTTCTTAATTTAAATTATGGATGGCACAATGTAATGGAAAGGAGCTTCCATGATGGATTTGGATGAGTTCCAAAGTTGATACATTATGATGGATACTACAACAAAAGGCGATTGCTATAGTAGCAGCAAAGGAGGGAATTTGGTTAAGTAGTTTGTTATCAAACTAAGTGTGGTTCACAGTGGGATAGTGCTATAAAGATATATTATGCAACAATTATATCAACATGTTTTAACCCAAAGGAACTAAAGGTCTCACCAAAGGACTAAATTTATACATGTCCATCTCATTAGAGAATGAGTGATGCGTGGAGACGCAAAGACATGCAAATACACGTGGACCAGAAAATGTCAAATCCGGAGATTATGTGAACCACTAGCAAACGTGTATATACAACACCAGAAATCCATAAGTGTTGAATGCGCAAGTTTTTTAAACTAGATTGTTGACTCTAGTCCAAGCGGTAGACTGAAGGGAATATGCCCAAGATGCAATAATAAAGTGGTTATTATCTTGTTCCATGTTTATGATAAATGTTTATTTTTCATGCTATAATTGTATTAACTAGAAACGTTAATACATGTGTGTTTAATAAAAAATAAAGAGTCCTAGTTCTTCCTCCCATATAAACTAGATCGTTGATTAACAAGATGATCAAGGTTTCCTGATCATGGACATTGGATGTTGTTAATAAAGAGTTCACAACATTGGTGGAATGATGTGATGAACATTCATCCAAAGTATAGCAATATGATCAAAGTCATTGTGTTTAAGTTGATGTAACATCATGCGAAGTAATTCTAGTCCTTAAACCATGAGATCATGTCAATCACTAACACTAGAAGAGTAACTTGATAGCATCAAACATCATATTGTAACAAGGTGACAATAAAGGTGGATTCAGATACTTCGAAAGTGTTATGTAGAGGCTCGTGGATCAAGAGTGATATTTGTCCATCCCGATGAAGGATAGATATACTCTGGACCCTCTCGGTGATATCATATTGACATAGCCTGCAAGGAAGTGATGTCATTACTAAAATGTTATATCATAGGAAACAGTGGCGAATCCATGACAAAAACAAAGTGTAGGCTCAAACCCTAGAGCACTAAGCTGGACAGAAATAAAAACATGAGGATTATAGGGTTGCTAAACATTAGGATGATGTTCAAACAGATGATATATATGTACAAGTGAGGTCGAGGCATTACAACTCTAATATGTTTAGGAAAATGTCCATTGCACTTTTACATAGCATGAAAGTTTTTATGATTATTTTCCATCAATATTACTTTTCACTTCTGAATCTATGAACAGATTGAATATTATATTGCATCAAGTGAGACTCCCCCCCCTGTCAAAATATGTTTCTTAAATTAGTCAAAATTTGGATAAATCTAGACACAATTTAGTTTGTAGATTTACCTAAATTTTGACAAACCTACGACATATATTTCAAAATGAAGGGAGTACATTATTTTCTCCATAACCATTGAAGAATAGGCCATCCATATACAAGCTGAAAGAAATCATCAACCAGAAAAACTACCTTTTATTACCGTAGCAAAACAGAAGTACCTTTAGATTTTTTTCTCTCCCTGTCTCCTACGACTGCGTATAGACTATAGCGTGCGTCCCCGTCCGGTTGTGTCGCTCCGGGCTGTAGCTCCAACTAGTGTCTCGCTCGTGACCTAGCCGGCCGGCGGCGCGCTACCTATGCCAGGGCTGATTGATCCAAGATGAACAGCGAGAAACCAGATTGATCAATCTCCCGTGTTTATTTGGCTTGTCCCGATTCCCTCCCAAAGCCCAATTACAACAAGACCACTGGCTAGCTAGCTGGGCTAAGGCTCAAATTGCTGCTTTCATCCTCCTGTGAGGCGATATAGCATTGGTTCACGCTCGGTCAACGACTTTCTTCTTATTTTCCGATTAGCCATGGACTGACACAACTAGGAAACTAGCTAAGATAGAAATGCTTTCTGTGACGCATATAAAAGTAAATGCTCCATAGAATTATTTCTGTGGCGCATTTAGAAAAAACGCCACTGAAATTTCGCAATTTAGTGACGCACGGAACCATACGTGCCAAAGAAATGAGGATTTCTATGGCGCATATTTTCTCGTACGCCACAGAAAGTGATTATTTTATGGCGGATATAAACATATGCGTCACAGAAAGTTGATGTGACCAAGAACCAAAAAAGGGGGAGACAATTTTGTGGCGCATATGTCATATGCGCCACAGAAAGTGATTATTTTGTGGCGCATATAGACATATGCACCACAGAAAGTGGAGTTTCAATCCCACCCCCATGGATCGCCTTTTCAGTTTTATAAAAAATAAATGAAAATGATAAAAACTTCAAAGAAAACTTGGAAATGTAGTCATATTTTGGGGTGTAGTTATAGGAAAAATTAAAAAACATGAATTTCGATGTATTTTGCAAAAAAATGTCATGTCACGATAAAACGGTCATAACTTTTGTATACGATGTCGAAAACAAATGTTTAACCTATCAAAACGATCGTCTAGAAATTTTCTACTAGATTTAAACGGCTATCGTTGAAGATTTTATAGATTCCTCAAATTTGAAAAAGATTAAAAAGTTATGGCAGAAAGAAGATTTTTTCTGCAAAAAAAAAGGGAGACAATTATGTGGCGCATATCTCCAATATGCGCCACATAATTGTTTGGCAGGATTTGAATTTTGAATCCCGCTGGCACCCTTCTCCTTCTCTTTTTTCCTTTTTCTCCCCCCACTCCTTCTCCCCTCCCCACTTCTCCTCCCCTCCACACTTCTCCTCTTCTCCTCCCTCCTCCTTCTCCACTCTCTGGCGACCTCCACCTCCACCGCGGTGACCTCCTCCTCCTCCTCCTCCTCCTCCACCATGGTGACCTCCACCTTCTCCTTCTCCACCACCTTCGGCAACCTCCTCCTTCTCCTCCTCCACCACCTCCGTTGACCCATTCCCTCCACCTCCGGGACCTCCTCCTCCTTCTCCACCACCACCTCCAGCGTCCTCCTCCTCCAACCATCTCCGACGACACCTTCCACCACCTCTGGTGGCCTCCTCCTCCTACTCCGCCCCCTCCCGCGGCGGCCTCCTCCTCCTTATCCTACGACCACCACCCTCCTATGACCCATTCCTCCTAGCCCTCCTCCAGCCACCACCACCTCCAGCCAGATCTAGATTTGCCCCACTTTTTTTTGAAATTTGAAAAAATATTCTGTGGCATATATTGCCAATATGCGCCATAGAAATTTGAGATTTCTGTGGCACATTTCAATCTGATCCACAGAAATAAATACCAGTGGCGCACTACAAGAAATGTGTTGACTAGTGACCTTCTCTTAACGACCATGAGTTGTTTGGTCATAGATCTATGACCAATTTAAACCGAAAGGTTATAGGACATTTAGGAGGGTCCAAACCCTGAAAAACTATGACTTTTTTGTCAGAAAGGTCATTACTTCCTTACATCAATTGGTCGTAACATAGAAATCAAATTAATTTGAGGCGACTATGACCAATATAAATGGTTGCTGCAATTAATTTGTAATGTATTAAAGCCGACTCAGCAATTTCTGCCTATGTGTCATGCTTATGTGTCAATTTTTGACTACATGCCATCTCACGTGTCAATTTCACTAGGAGTTCAAAAACGGGTCACACCGTAGTCCGCTTATTCAGGCAAAAATAGGGCGGAGTGGAAGGGAACTCGGACCCACGCCCTGTCAACCCTTAGCCAAATCAGTTCCTAACCACCGGACCACCTAACCATTTGTGTATGGAAATGAAGCCCGAGCTCTTTTAAAGAAAGAACACGGTTGTTCATTTATTCAACCCAAAAATACGGCGAGAAGGACACGGTTGTTCATTTATTCAACCCAAAAATACGGCGAGAAGGGGGACTCGAACACCTTCTGCGGGTACATTCTTGCTAACCACCAGACTGCTTCATCAGTTATGTTTTCAATAGTGCTTTTGATTTATTTAAGGAGATTTTTTCTGCATTGGGCCTGGGCCTCATTCTAGCGAAGCTTCAGACTTTTTTCCCTTGACATTGTTTCCCACCGAGTGAGCCAATGGCCCATAGAACATTCGAAGGGCGAAATGGTGGGAGTTGAGTGCATGATTTACTTTTTTCTCAGGAGTGCATGATTTACTTTTTTCTTGAATGCGATCAAAACGACAACATTCTTTGTAGCTGTCGAGTCTTGCTAAACTTTTAATGGATCATTGATAAAATAGCATATTGTGAACCTAAAAATGATTTTTTGCCAGAAATTATGATCATTAGATAATATACCTGTAGTTCAAATCGGACCCGCTTCCTACCGATTCGGCAGCAATTTGTCTTTTTTGTCAGGAGTGGACAAAAAGGTTTTATATATCCTAGTTGGGACATTGGCCATGTAACATGGTCTAGTATTTTTGAAAAATAGGGTGGTACCATTTCGAAACTTTCATTTGGTGGTTGCTTAACAAAACACCCCGTTTTTGGCACTCAGAAAATAGAAAATGGCTTTTTTGTACGGCAAAACGAAAAACTTCCTCCTACAACATTGTTCGTCATCCCAAGATACACGTGTGTGCACAATACGAGCATATTATCACAGACTATGCCGCAATTTTAGCCATAATATTGGTCGTTTGGCCTGAAAGCCATGAAACCTCGAACAAGATAGGTCATTTCTGTGAAGGTTATTTCGAGCTATCTATAATATACTAAGTTTGGTATTTTTACTTGCAACTATGTCATATAATATAATGCTACGTGAAGGGTTCACCTTGTTTGGACCGTCTTTGAATTTCTTATACCCGTTTCAAACTATGGTTAAAGTGGCGGGCATGAAGGTTCTTAGCTAGTTGTTGAGCCTCACTAAACTTTTAGTGAATCTCTGATAAAATAGCATATTGTGAGTCTAAAAATAATTTTTGCAAAAAATCATAAGCATTATATAATGTACATGCAGATCAAATCGGACCCCTTCCTACCGATTCAGTAGGAATTTGTCTTTTTCGCTAGGGCTGGACGGAAATGTTTTAGATACCCTAGTTAGGACATTGCCATGTAACATGGTTTATTATTTTTGGAAAATAGGATGGAACCATTTTGAAACTATTACTTGGTAGATGCTTAACAAAATGCCCCGTTTTTAGCATTTGGAAAATAAAAAATAGCTTTTATGTGCACCAAAAAGGAAAACTTCCTTCAATAACATAGATCGCCATCCCAAGATACACGTGTGTGCACAATACGGGCACATTATCACATACTATGCCGCGATTCAGACCATAACATTGGTCTTTTAACCTGAAAGTCATGAAACCTCGAACATGATAGGTCATTTCTGAGAAGGTTTTTTCGAGCTTTCTACAATATACCAAGTTTGATAATTTTCCTCGCAACTATGTCACATAATATGACGCCACACGAAGGATTCACCTTGTTCGGACCGTTTTTGAATTAATTATGCCTCTTTCAAACTATGGTCAAAACGGCGGGCATGAAGGTTCTAAGCTAGGTGTTGATCCTCGCTAAAATTTCAGTGGATATCTGATAAAATAGCATATTGTGAGTCTAAAAATGATTTTTGCAAAAAATCATGAGCATTAAATATTGTATCTGTAGTTTAAATCGGATCCACTTCCTACCGATTTGACAGAAATTTGTCTTTTTTGCTAGGGGTGGACGAAAAGGTTTTAGATACCTTAGTTGGGACATTGGCCATGTAACATGGTCTAGTATTTTTGAAAAATAGGATGGTAGCATTTTAAAACTGTCACTTGGTAGTTTCTTAACAAAACACCCCATTTTAGGCACTTAAAAAATAAAAAATGGCTTTTCTGTGCAGTGAAAAGGAAAACTTCCTTCTATAACATTGATCGCCATCCCAAGATACACGTGTGTGCACAATACGAGCACATTATCACAGACTATGTCGTGATTCGGGCCATAATATTGGTTGTTTGCCTGAAAGCCATGAAACCTCGAACATGGTAGATTATTTGTGAGAAGGTTTTTTCGAGCTATCTACAATATACCAAGTTTCATATTTTTTCTCACAACTATGTCACATAATATGACGCCACCCGAAGGTTTCACCTGTTGGGTCCGTAGCATAGAATTTTTTTTCCTACGATAAGAACTATACGCCAAGATCTATCTACTAGATACAGAGCAATGGGTGGACATACATCTATGGAGAACTTACCCTCGAAGGAAACAAGTTTTGTTAACGAGTAGGAACTCGTGGTTGATGTAGTCGTACGCTTGACGATATCAAGATTGTGTGGAAGTCCGAGCGCCGCAAATGAGCAGCGCATCCGTCCTCGCACACACGTTCAAGCCACCGGACAACCTCCACCTCCTCGCTCCAGCGAATCAGCGGAAGCAGCAACTCCTTCCAGACGCAAGGCCACCGGGAACATGTATCTCGCTAATCCGAGACCATGGGGGAATATCTAGAGGGGGATAGAGATCCTTCACGAGGAGGTGTGTTTTGTGAGAGGGGAGAGGGGGGCTTTATATAGGAGGGAGGGAGACCCCTCCCCTCCCATAGCCGGCGCATGAGGGGGGGGGACTCCTCCCCTCCTTCATTCATGTGGTGAACCTCCACTCACATAAACATGGCCTCCACCCAAAATCCCACTCACATGTATTTAATTTCCACCAAATTAAATACAACTCTCAATTAATAAAACTCTTTTATTTATTTTATTCAGAATTTTGTTAATTACTTTAATTAACAAACATTCACATAAACCCCCTTGCAACATTTCAATATCACATGCAGAACCACTTTCTGCAATTTCACCCGAAACAATTCCGGTTTCTATCGAAACAATTCCTGTTTCTATCGAAACATTTCCTGCGCTTTGCAAACCTTTTCTCTGGAACATATGTGCTCATAAATGGTGTCCGGCAACCCTTAAGTGTGTCACCCTACGGTTCGTGAATAATGCAGACATGATTGAGACTCCTCTCAGATCAATAATCAGAAGCGGGACCTGGAGATTCATACTGACTCCTACATATTCAACGATGACTTCTGTGATCGTGAGAACTTTTAACGTCAGAAATTTAATCCCTTTGTCTCATGATATAATACATGTCCGAGATTCAATCATCGGTATCCAAATACCTAGTTTGATCACGTTACCGACATGCACTATTTTCTTGTTCCCGTGATATAACATTCTAGTGATCACATCACTTGCTTGCAAGCTATCTTAATGTGATATCACCGAGAGGGCCCAGAGTATATCTATCCGGCATCGGGATTGACAAATTCCACTCTTGATCCATGATCCTCAACATAACACCTTCATAACACTGAACCCACCTTTATGGTCACCCTGTTACGGTGTGACGTTTGATGTTATCAAGATACACTTCCGGTGTTAGCAATTAACATGATCTCATGGTCTAAGGACTAAGACTACTTTGTATGATGTTATAGCAATATAAACATAATGACTTGATCGTAATCCTATACTTCGGATGAATGTTCATCACATCATTTCACAAATGCTGTGATCTTGTTATTAACAACATCCAATGTCCATGATCAGGAAACTTTGATCATCTTGTTAATCAACAAGCTAGTCTATAAGAGAGGCATAACTAGGAACCCTTTTTGTTTATTAAACACACATGTATGGATGTTTCCTATCAATACAATTATAGCATGCAAAATAAACATCTATCATATACAAGGAATACATAATAACAACTTTATTATTGCCTCTCAGGGCATATTTCCTTCAGTCTCCCACTTGCACTAGAGACAATAATCTAGTTTATATAGTGATAAATCTAACACCCATGGAGTTCTGGTGTTGATCATGTTTTGCCCTAGGGAGTACTTTAGTCAACGGATCTGCTACATTTAGGTCCGTGTGCACTTTACAAATCTTTATATCTCCATCCTTGACATGCTCGCGGATGGAGTGAAACCGACGCTTAATATGCTTGGAATTCTTGCGAGACCTTGGTTCCTTGGCGTTGGCTATGGCTCCATTATTGTCACAATAGATCACCATTGGGTCCAACGCACTAGGAACCACACCTAGCTCTGTTATGAACTCCTTCATCCAAACCGCTTCCTGTGCCGCTTCTGAAGCAACAACATATTCCTCCTCCGTCGTTGATCCAGCCACCACAGGTTGTTTGGAGCTCCTCCAACTAACTGCTGCTCCGTTCAAGAGAAATACGTATCCGGATTGAGACTTAGAGTCATCTGGATCAGTATCAAAGCTAGCATCGACATAACACTTAGCGACTAGCTCTTCTTCACCTCCGTATACAAGAAACATATCCTTAGTTCTTCTCAAGTACTTAAGGATATTCTTGACCGCTATCCAGTGTTCCGAACCTGGATCAGATTGGTACCTACTAGTCAAACTAATAGCATGTGCCACATCCGGTCTTGTACATAGCATGGCATACATTATAGAGCCTATGGCTGAGGCATAGGGGATCTTATCCATTATCTCTCTTTCTTCTGCCGTAGCCGGACTTTGAGTCTTACTCAATGTCTTGCCTTGCAACATAGGTAAGTACCCCTTCTTACTTCCGTCCATATTAAACTTCTTTAATATCTTATCAAGGTATGTACTCTGCGATAGCCCAATTAGGCGTCTTGATCTATCTCTATAGATTTTAATGCCTAATATATATGAAGCTTCACCAAGGTCTTTCATCGAAAATTTGCTGTTTAGATAACTTTTAACACTGTTTAAAAGATCTATATCATTTCCAATCAATAATATGTCGTCCACATATAATATCAGAAATGCCACATTGCTCCCACTCACTTTCTTATAAATACAAGCCTCTCCATAAGTTTGGACAAATCCAAACTCTTTGATCACCTCATCAAGCGGAGATTCCAACTCCGGGATGCTTGCTTCAGTCCATAGATGGATCGCTGAAGTTTGCACACCTTATCAGCATCCTTAGGATCGAAAAAACCCTTAGGTTGTATCATATACAACTCTTCTTCAATATTACCATTGAGGAACGCAGTTTTGACATCCATCTGCCATATTTCATAATCGAAATATGCAGCAATTGCTAACATAATCCTAACCGACTTAAGCATCGCTACGGGAGAGAATGTCTCATCGTAGTCAACTCCTTGAATTTGTCGAAACCCCTTTGCAACAGGTCGAGCCTTATAGATGGTTACATTACCATCAGCATCAGTTTTTCTTTTGAAAATCCATTTATTCTCAATGGCCTTTCGATCATGAGGTAAGTCCACCAAGGTCCAAACCTGGTTTTCGTACATGGATTCCATCTAGGATTTCATGGCTTCTAGCCATTTGTTGGAATCAGGGCTCATCATCGCTTCTTCATACCTCGTAGGGTCATCTATTTCCTCAATCATGAAATTCATAACAGGATTGCCGTACAGTTCAGGAGCTGCACGTGTCCTGCTTGACCTGCGAGGTTCGGTAGTGTCCTCTTTCGGAGTTTCATGATCAATATCATTAGCTCTCTCTTCATTAGGTGAAGTCAACTCCGAAACAACTTCCGGTGTTGCGCTACTCGCCATTTCATGAAGAGAAGGTTCAATAACCTCTTCGAGTTCTACCTTCCGACTACTCACACCTTTCGGGAGAAACTCCTTCTCATGAAAGGATCCATTCTTGGCAACAAAGACCCTGCCCTCGGATCTGTGATAGAAGGTATACCCAATCGTTTCCTTAGGGTATCCTATGAAGACGCATTTTTCCGCTTTGGGTTCGAGTTTATCCGGTTGAAGTTTCTTCACATAAACATCGCATCCCCAAACTTTAAGAAATGACAGCTTAGGTTTGTTTCCAAACCATAATTCATACGGTGTCTTTTCAACGGATTTAGATGGTGCCCTATTTAAAGTGAATGCAGCGGTTTCTAGTGCATAACCCCAAAATGATAGTGGCAAGTCAGTCAGAGACATCATAGATCGAACCATATCCAATAAAGTACGATTACGACGTTCTAACACACCATTACGTTGTGGTGTTCCGGCAGGCGTGAGTTGTGAAACTATTCCACAGTCTTTCATAGGTGTGCTAAACTCGTAACTAAGATACTCTTCTCCATGGTCGGACCGCAGAAATTTGATCTTTCTGTTATGATGATTTTCCACTTCATTCTGAAATTCTTTGAACTTTTCAAAGGTTTCAGACTTATGTTTCATCAAATAGATATACCCGTATCTACTCAAATCATCCGTGAAAGTAACAAAATAACGATATCCACCTCGCGCCGACACACTCATTGGTCCACACACATCAGTATGTATGATTTCCAATAAATCTGTCGCCCGTTCCATTGAACCGGAAAACGACGTTCTAGTCATCTTGCCCATAAGGCATGGCTCACATGTATCAAATGATTCAAAATCAAGTGATTCCAAAAGTCCATCAGAATGGAGTTTCTTCATGCGTTTAACGCCAATATGACCTAGACGATAGTGCCACATATATGCAGATATATCATTATCAAGTTTAATCCTTTTAGCATCAACATTATGAATATGCGTAATACTACTATCGAGATCCAACAGAAATAAACCATTCAACACAGGTGCATGACCATAAAAGATATTATTCATATAAATTGAATAACCATTGTTTTTAGACTTAAACGAATAACCACTTTGCATCAAACACGATCCGGATACAATGTTCATGCTTAGTGCAGGCACCAAATAACAATTATTCAGGCTTATAACTAATCCTGACGGCATATGGAGAGGCAGCGTTCCGACGGCGATCACATCAACTCTTGATCCATTGCCGACCCGCATCGTGACCTCATCCCTTGCTAGTTGTCGCTTGTTCCGCAGCCCCTGAACCGAGTTACATATATTAGCAACCGATCCCGTATCAAATACCCAGGTGCTACTGTGAGTACTAGTCAAGTACACATCAATAACATGTATATCACATATACCTTTGTTTGCCTTGCCGGCCTTCTTGTCTGCCAAATACTTGGGGCAGTTGCGCTTCCAATGACCAGTCCCCTTGCAATAGTAGCACTCGGTGTCAGACTTAGGGCCAGCTCGGGGTTTCTTTTCAGGCGCGGCAACAGATTTGCCGCCCTTCTTTCCCTTCTGTTTCCCTTTCTTGTCCTTCTTAAAACCGGTGGTCTTATTGATCATCAACACTTGATGTTCTTTCCTAATCCCACTTCTGCAGTCTTAAGCATTGACAGAAGCTCGGGAAGAGACTTCTTCATGCCCTGCATATTATAGTTCATCACGAAGCTCTTGTAGCTAGGTGGCAGAGATTGGAGAACACGATGTATGCTAAGTCAATGGGAATCGTTATTCCTAAGGACACAAGCTTATCGGCGTACCCAGACATTTTGAGTACGTGCTCACTAACGGAGTTGTTCTCTACCATCATGCAGCTAAAGAACTTTTCAGAAGCATTATAACTCTTTACGGCAGCATGGGTATCGAAAATCATTTTCAATTCTCCCATGGTATCAAAGGCATTGCCATTTTCGAAACGTTTTCGAAGTTCTGGCTCTAGCCCATACAGTATGCCGCAATGAACTAAGTTGTGGTCCTCCTGACAAGTTATATAGACGTTCTTTTCCTCGTCAGGGGCATCAGGAGCTGGTGGGGGGCCTAGCGGCGCCTCTAACACATATTGCTTTTGTGCAGCAGTGAGGAGAATCCTCAAATTCATAGCCTAGTTGGTGAAGTTGCTACCATTCGCAGCAAGTTTCTCTTTCCCATGAACACATTGAAATTAAAAGTAGGTGGTGCCATCTACAACAGAATTTGTAAAGTTTATTTAGACTAAGTTTATGATAGATTGAATTCAACTAATCCAAATTACTAATAAACTCCCACTCAAAAACGACATCCCTCGTGTCCTTTTGGTGATTACATGAACCAAATCCACTACACCAGGTCCGATCATCACGTGAGTCGGTGTAGCTTCAAAGGCGAGCATCTATATGGGCATCATATCAACTATATGACTCATGCTTAACCTTTCGGTCCGTGTTCCAAGGCGATGTCTGTACACGCTAGGCTCGTCAAGTAAGAACCTCAGTATTCGCATGTGTAAAACTGTCTTACACCCGTTGTATGAAAGCGTAGAGTCGAGAACACCCGATCATCACGTGCAAAACACGATCCAAAAAACGGTGCATACTTAAGGAAGAACACATTTTATCTTGATATCTAAATGAGGGATCATCTTATAATGCTACCAAAAGCACCAAACTAGCAATATAAGATGCTAACATCTAATGTGTGAAGTGAGGTGATATGGTCCATGCATTTGATCTCTATCATTTGCATCGTGGTATGATCTCTATCATTCCTTTGTGTGGAAGGCCAAGGTCTATGGAACTTACACGTTAAGTGGGTTGTAAGAGTATCTATCATACATCTACTTACAACAATACCATATCAAGACACTAGCCCAGCAACGATCTAAACTAGACGCCTCTAATTTATCAATTGCAAGTTTTACGTGGCTTAGGGCTTTCGGAGATAGAACCGGTCTTACCTACGAACATGAACCACAACGAGGATAACCAAGTTATTAGCAACTCGTTGTAAATTAGATATTGACTATAGTAGGAGAGACAGACACCCGCTAGCCACTTATGCAAAACTAGTTGCATGTCAGTCGTGGAACCGGTCTCATGTACGATGACATGTAAGGTTGGTCCGGGCCGCTTCATCCCACTATGCCACCAATATCCAAAGTACATAGAAGATGCAATAACATGATCATCATCGCCCACATATAAACATATGTGTACTACCCGTGCAAAGCACCTACGCATAGATCAGGCTCTGATACCACTGTTGGGTTCGCAGCATAGAAAACAAAAAAAATTCCTACGATGAGAACTATACGCCAAGATCTATCTACTAGATACAGAGCAACGGGTGGACATACATCCATGGAGAACTTACCCTCGAAGACAACGAGTTTTGTTAACGAGTAGGAACTCGTGGTTGATGTAGTCGTACGCTTGCCGATCTCAAGATCGTGTGGAAGTTCGAGCGCCGCAAATCAATAGCGCATCCGTCCTCGCACACACGGTCAAGCCACCGGACAACCTCCACCTCCTCGCTCCAGCGAATCAGCGGAAGAAGCAACTCCTTCCAGACGCAAGGCCACCAGGAACATGTACCTCGCTAATCCAAGACCATGGGGGAATATCTAGAGGGGGAGAGAGATCCTTCACGAGGAGGTGTGTTTTGTGAGAGGGGAGAGGGGGGCTTTATATAGGAGGGAGGGAGACCCCTCCCCTCCCATAGTCGGCGCATGAGGGGGGACTCCTACCCTCCTTCATTCATGTGGTAAACCTCCACTCACATAAACATGGCCTCCACCCAAAATCCCACTCACATGTATTTAATTTTCACCAAATTAAATGCAACTCTCAATTAATAAAACTCTTTTATTTATTTTATTCAGAATTTTGTTAATTACTTTAATTAACCAACATTCACATAAAACCCCTTGCAATATTTCAATATCACATGTAGAACCACTTTCTGGAATTTCACCTGAAACAATTCCGGTTTCTATCGAAACAATTCCTGTTTCTATCGAAACATTTCCTGCGTTTTGCAAACCTTTTCTCTGGAACATATGTGCTCCTAAATGGTGTCCGGCAACCCTTAAGTGTGTCACCCTACGGTTCGCGAATAATGCAGACATGATTGAGACTCCTCTCAGATCAATAATCAGAAGTGGGACCTAGAGATCCATACTGACTCCTGCATATTCAACGATGACTTCTGTGATCGTGAGAACCTTTAACGTCAGCAATTTAATCCCTTTATCTCATGATAGAACACATGTCCGAGATACGATCATCGGTATCCAAATACCTAGTTTGATCTCATTACCGACATGCACTCTTTTCTCATTCCCGTGATATAACATTCTAGTGATCACATCACTTGCTTGCAAGCTATCTTAATGTGATATCACTGAGAGGGCCCAGAGTATATCTATCCATCATCGGGATTGAAAAATTCCACTCTTGATCCATGAGCGTCAACATAACACCCCATTTTTGGTAGTTGCTTAACAAAACGCCCCATTTTTGGCACTCAGAAAATAGAAATGGCTTTTATGTGTGGCAAAAAGGAAAACTTCCTCCTACAACATTGTTCGTCATCCCAAGATACACACGTGTCCACAATATGGGCACATTATCATAGACTATGGTGATTCGGGCCATAATATTGGTTGTTTGGCCTAAAAGCCATGAAACCTCGAACATTATTGGTCATTTCTATGAAGGTTTTTCAAGCTATCTACAATATACCGAGTTTGGTATTTTTTCTCGCAACTATGTCACAAAATATGATGCCACACGAAGGATTCATATTCTTTGGACCGTTTTTGAATTTCATATGCCCGTTTCAAACTGTGATCAAAATGGCGGGCATGAAGGTTCTTAGCTAGAGGATGAGCCTCGCTAAACTTGTAGTGGATCTCTGATAAAATAGTATATGGTGAGTATAAAAATAATTTTTGAAAAAAATAATGAGTATTAGATCGTGTACCTGTAGATCAAATCGGACCCACTTCCTACCGATTCGGCAGACATTTGTCTTTTTTGCGAGGGGTCGATGGAAAGATTTGAGATACCTTAGATGTGGGACATTATCCATAAAATGTGGTCTAGTATTTATAGAAAATGGGGGGTAGCATTTTAAAACTTTCATTTGGTGGTTGCTTCATAAAACACCCCATTTTTACACTAGAAAATCGAAAATCAGTGCTGCTAGAAGAGTCGTTGGATCAGATGATTATGGACGGAAGGGATTTCCATCCGCCTCAGTGGGCGTGGATCGATGACGTGGTGTCACTCTCCACTGCCCAAACTCAATAGCCACCACCACCACTCCCTTCCTAGCCCATCTAAACCCTAATCCCCTCGCTCGCTGCTTACCCAGGCCCCGCTGCCAATTCTTCCCTCGCTTGCTTCTTACCCAGACCACCGCTAGATCCTATGCCTCCCACATCGCCGAAGTAGCCACCAGATCCTATGCCTCCCAGGCTGCCACATCCCGGTCGCCGCTAGATCCAATGCCTCCCACGCCGTCATGTCCTCCCCTCTCACCTATGTTGCCTCCTCGGCCACGAGAGGTCACGGGGCATTCCTCATGCGCCAACGCCCATCACTCTATCTCTCGACGCCCTCCCTTCCCCCATTCGACCAAGCTCACTCGGTCGATCATCTTTGTTCATGCCGCATCCACCCGAGTGGTTCGAGGGTAAGATCGAGGAGGGGAATTTTGTGTGTGTGGGTGCGGCCGGCCATGGACGCGCCCTTCTTCCACAATATCCGATGCCAGGCCTCCTCCTACGCGGCAAGATCCACTCCACGCGGCTCATGCTGACCGACATCACCAACAAGATCCTCTTTCGTGTCTTATGTATCGCTGCTCTGCTAAGGAAGTGGTCCTGTGTGCAAGATGATGGAGGAGGCGACGAACGGGGACGCGTTGCCGTCCAACGCTAAGACCATGAACCTCATCGCACCGGAGCCGTTCGAGATCGACAATTATGTCAGGATCTCCGACATCTTGCACACCAGGTGATTTTTCGTTCCTTCACAAGATCGAACGATGTTCTCCTTTGTGCTCCTCGTCATGTGTATGTAGCTTATCATTACAAGCCATTTGTTACAAAGAAGTAGTTATAAATGCCAGATAGGGAATTCTTTCTCCAACAAATGCCAGATGCTTTTGTGAGTAAGCCAATATTCCAATTGACGCCTATATAAATAACTAAAAAAGATTAAAAAACTATAAGGGATAACTCTTTTATCTTCCCATGTGACACAAGGACAAATCTCATGCTGGTATAGTTGATTGTTAATATGAAGAAGGGATTCGACCACCATAATAGGATTTACACCAATCTTCTTGGAACATACAGCTTCAAACTCCATTTCTTTGTACAACAATAATATAGCTAACCTGCTCAACAAGTGCACCAAGTCTTTGACAGATCAATCGAATGTTTAGGCTGGCGACCTTTGACAGGAGGCAGTGGCAAGATCCGTACAAAATGCTGTATATGTCCACCTTTAGAACATGAGTAAACATGTATTGTAATATTTTCCTTAGTTGCTTCATATCTTGTAAACTAAGAGCTATTTCATTCGCAGATGATCCTTCCAAGGTTTCATTTTAGTATAGGGTACCATTATTTTGTGTACTGCTATTTGAAATGTTTTAGTACTGCTATTGTAGTGTTACTACTTACTAGTAACAACATATGCTTTTGCTTATTCCAAGTACTGCTACTATATATTTCTTACTAGTTTCTCTATTGGGAGTAGAGTAAAGCATGTCTTAAAGTAAACATATGTTGTTGCTTGTTCTCGGTACTACTACTAGTAAGAACATAAGCACTTCTGCTTTTATTTTACTTGTAGTACTTGTGTGCTTATTGTAAACATTGCAGTTATTCAACTAGTCTAGACTTCCTAAGTGTCCATTATCCTTATGAATTATTCTATATTTTTAGGTCACCATGGGCATGAACAATATATGATGAGCAGGTCGAGCTTAGGTCGGAAGATGAAGTTGTTGTTTCTAAGGAAGTTGCTTGATAGGTGGCTATCCCCAGGTCACTCTCTCTCCCTGACCTCATCTATACATGTGTGGTGTGTTTGGTATCCATTTACTAGATTTGGGAGAAACATCTCCATACTAGTAGAATTTCTTGATTTGTGTTAAGAGCATAATAAGTTAATTAGCATGTTTAATGTATATCTGTGAGCTCAGTACTCTAACTTGTAAGGTACCAAAACTCTACCTTTTCAAACACTACCACGTCTTATCGCTGTTTGTAGTTCCTATAGCAAGGTACAAGCATACTAGTGTCTACTACTTCACTGAATGTTCTAACATGAGTAATATTCACTACTGTGCCAACTCTCTAGTATAAGCAGTGGCCCTTATTCTTCATGTTTCACTTGCTACACTTGCTATGCTTGTCACTTCTTGCACTTGTTTACTAAAAGTTTATTTTCTTATTATTTTGATGTTGCCACCTGAATCTTAAAATTAAGATAACCATCATTGTCCTTTAGGCGTGAAAAGTTCGGGCACCTCGATGACCTTGGAGATGCCGAGCCTAAAGGTGCGCCGAGCCGTAGCTACTGGGCACGCCTGGGTCCTGCAGATGGAGGTGTTGGGTGGAGGTGCTGGCGTCAAGTGTTGACCGGACCTAGAGATTCTGGGATTGATCCTGATCTGAGCTAGGCACATGTGCAGAGTGGGATCGGTTCTGATCTGTGTATGTGTGATTTGAACCAGTGTATATGCGATTTGAACAATTGTATATGTGTAATTTGAACTAGTGTATATGTGAATCTTGAAAATATTGTAATCGACTTATTATGGCTATTGTCAAAAGAATTTCACATATTCTTGGTTCTGGTTAAATTAGATGATTAATTAACGTATTATTGTTGGGTAATCGAACCTAACATGTGGGACCAGGAATAAAACAAAACTGACATGTGGGTTATGCTGACAGCTGGGACCCATCGGACTAGTAGGACAATCCTAAATTAAAAAGAGAAAAATAAATAGAAATGGTGTGTAAAAGGGCTAAGGCCTAAAAAAATATATGGGCTGAAATGCCAAATTTGTAAAATAAAAATGTTGGAATTGTTGGGCTTGGCCCAGATAGAGCACCTCGTTTGTTTGGGCTGAATTCGATCTACAACCATTGCCACATAGGATTGGCTTACTTGGAGGCTTACGTGGACATGCTAGATAGCCAATGACCAAACCATCTATATTGGTCATAGTAGTCTATGAACAATGCATACTAAAGGTCTTTATTGTTCGTCAGTGAATCTCAGCTTTTGACCATCTATTTTTTGTCACAAGAATGTCACAAATGGACAACAATGACCATCTAATGACCAATATGGAGGGTCAAAAATTACCACATTTCTTGTAGTTGCAATGTATCAGTGGCGCACCAGATATGCGTCACAGAATATGAAAATAGGTGCTCCACTGATGGGGTATTTCCTAGTAGTGTGAGGCATATATAATCACAAAGATTTTGTAAAATTGGAGGGTAGGCTTCAGCCTATCGAAGCCTACCTGATAGATTCACCCCTGACAGGAACGAGAAAAGAGTGCATGTCGGTACCGAGATCAAACTAGGTATGGAGATATCGATGATCGAATCTCGAACATGTAGTATATCGCGAGACAAAGAGATTTAGTTATGACATTAAAAGGTTCACACGATCACTAAAGTCATCATTGAATGTGTGGGAGTCAGTACGGACCTCTAGGTCCTACTGCTGATTATTGATCGAAGAAGGGTCTCGATCATGTCTGCATTATTCACGAACGGTAGTGTGACACACTTAAGGTATACCGACACTATTTGGAGCAAATAAGATACCATAGAAAGATTATGAAAGCGCTGAAATTGTTTCGATGAACACCAGAATTGTTTCGGGTGAAATTACTGAAATTGTTTCTACATGTGATATCGAAATATTGCAAGGGATTTTATGTGAATGTTTGTTAATTAAAGTAATTAAAAAAATTCTGAATAAAATAAATAAAAGTGTTTTATTAAAGAGAAAAATGTATTTAATTTAGTGGACATTAAATGCATGTGAGTGGAGTTGAAATTTATGTGAGTGGTCTTAGTCCAAACTCCACCCACATGAATGAGGGATTGGTGGGGGCACCCACCATGGCCGGCCAGCCATGGCCATGGGGCTGCTCCCCATCCCCTATAAAAGGATCCCCATGGCTCCTCTCCTCTTGCACCACCTGCTCGCGAATGTTCTCTTCCCCCTCTAGCAATTCCACATGGTCTCGGATTAGCGAGATACATGTTTCTGGTGGTTTTTTTATGAAAGAATTTGCTGCTTCGACTGCTTTGCTGGAGCGAGTACTGGAAGGTTTTCGGGATACCAGACGTGTGTGCGATCACGGATGCACCGCTGCTTTGTGGTGCTGGACTTGCTCGTGCTGGACCAGCTGGACTTGCTAGTGCTAGACCTGCTGGACACACTGGACTTCATCACGATCTTGAGATCGGCAAGTGTACAACTATATCATACACGATTACAACCTCGTAATGCTTTGTCGCTCTTCAAGGGTATGTTCTCTATGGATTTATATCCACCCGTTGATTGTATCTAGGTAGATATATCTTGGTGCTTAGTTGTTCACATCATAGGAAAATTTTGTTTTCTATGCTGCGAACCCAACAATAGCAACATGGTAGATCAAAGTTTGAGCCCAAGATCTCAAAGAAGGATCCCCTCCGATGATTGACCCGATCGACACGGGTAGTACTACAGCGCGCACTATTGCGCATGTCGATAGATGTGAGAACATGCTCGCACCAGTGGCCTAGATATTGCCTATCTCAATATCCCAACACACTTTTGTACATATTCTAGGGACCCATACAACATCTGGAGGGATTCTGACGCTCTGATGCTCGATTTTCAACGAACCCCTAGACCGTTGGCCCCACAATAATCTACCCCCTAGCTAGATTTAACCACATGAGGGTTAAACAATGGACTTTTATCCTCATATACTTTGGTTAATTTTAGGTCATAGCAATAGATCAAAGTTTGAGCCCAAGATGTGTTGATCCCCTCTAATTAATAGACCAACGCGGGTAGTCCAGCTAGCGTGCTAGCTATTGCATGCGCATATATCGATATATGTGAGAACATGCTCACCAGGGTCCTAGATAATGCCTATCTCAACAACCCATCACACTTTTGTATATATTCTAGAAACACATGCAAGATCTGGAGGGATTCCGACATTCCAGTGCTCGGTTTTCAATTAAACCCTAGACCATGCACCCCACAGATCTACCCCTAGATTTCCCCACATGAGGGTTAAACAATGGACTTTTATCCTTATTTTGGTTAGTTTTAGGTCATAGCAACATGGTAGATCAAAATTTGATCCAAGGATCTCAAAGAGGACCCCTAGCTAATAGACCCGACGCGAGTAGTTCATATATTATATATATTGCATGCGCATATTGCTATTTGTGAGAACATGCTCACACCACGGGCCTAGATATTGTCTATGTCAACAATCCATGACACTTTTGTACATATTCTAGGGACAAATGCAAGATCTAGAGGTATTCCGACGCTCCGGTGCTCGATTTTGAAATAAACACCTGGACAATGGGCCCCACAATAATCTACCCCCTAGCTATATTTCTCGACATCAGGGTTGAATAATTAAATTTTATCCTTATTTTGGTTAGTTTTAGATCATAGCAACATGGTAGATGAAAGTTTGAGTCCAAGATATCAAAGACGAATTTGATCCCCTCCGGGTAGTGCAGCGTGCTCTACTATTGCACATATCGATATATGTGAGAACATGCTTGCACCAGGGGCGGCCTAGATATTGCCTATATCAACAACCCATCAAACTTTTGTACATATTATAGGAACACATGCAAGATCTGGAGGGATTCCGATGCTCCAGTGCTCGGTTTTCAATTAAAGCCTAGATCATGTGCCTCACATATCTACCCCCCTAGATTTCTCCACATGAAAGTTGAACAATGGACTTTTATCCTTATTAGCAACATGGTAGATCAAAGTTTGAGCCCTCTCAAAAAGTACCCCTAGCTAATAGAACCTACATGGGTAGCCTAGCTAGCGCACTAGCTATATATTGCATACGCATATCGATATATGTGAGAACATGCTTGCATCACGGGCCTAGATATTGTCTATCGCAACAACCCATCGCACTTTTTTACATATTTTAGGGATACATGCAAGATCTATAGGAATTCCGACGCTCCAATACGGTACTGGGTTTTCAAGTTTTCAACGAAACCCTAGATTGTGTGCCCCCCCCCCCCCAAGATCTACCCTTATAGATTTATCCACATGAGGCTTGACCAATTATGTATCCTTATTTTGGTTAATTATTTTATGTCATAGCAACATGGTAGATCAAAATTTGAGCTCAAGATCTCAAAAAAGGATCCCCTTCGATGATTGACCCGATCGACACGGGTAGTCCTACAGCACGTGTTGTTGCGCACTAGTAGAATGCCCGTGCCTTGCCACGACATCATAGTTTATTCATGAGTACATATTACATATGTATACACATAAATACACATGTATAGAAAAGATACCCAAAACCTCTGGGAAAAATTTACCTGGAAAATTTAGAAATTAAGTTTCGTATATAGAAAAATATACAGACATCTACAATATCAAGTGTGTATAATATGGTTATATAATAATATATTCTAATGTGATTCTAATAATATTGTTTTCATATTTTGGATTTAAAAAAAAAATAACCATAGGCAACCTATGTTTAAAAGGTGCTAATGAGTAGAGAATGTGTTTTTCGTAGATCTATATTTGATTATTTTTTTGTTGAACTACTTAATTTTACAATCATTTCAAGTTAATATACGGTTAGTCAACAAAACTTTAGAAAGAAACGGTTCATGCTAAGTGACCAGTCAATTTATCCCGGATTTCTATTTGCGAAACATTACATTACACATACGATCGAGTCATTCTTCTTGACTCAGTCAATACACCATCAGACCTGGATGCATGGCAAAGTGAATTCTTAATGATTTAGGATATACCAGTTTACACAACTTACTGGAGAATCAGGAGCCGATGTTTTTGTCTTTTAGACTTTGTCGAAAATGCAAGTCTACATATATGAGGGTGTCTTGGGCTTATCACAGCCATCAATTCCCGTGGCTTCATGCGTCTCATAATTACAGTTTATGTTCTTCAGCGGGTCCTACCACATCTACCGGGAGTTATGCTAGGGCCATCGGGAGGCGATCGTGATTAGGCTAGGGTTTCTCGGTGTGGGTGGTTCTCTTCACGACGGCGACGGGATCACGACGGCGTGACAACTTGTCGGCCTATGTCTATAGCGGCCCGACGCTATGTGGTAGTACTGGGCAGTTGGTGAAAGGATGGCCTCTCCCGCAAGTGTGTCGAAGATCGGGGGTTCCTCTGGAAGCCCATCGAAGACTCCCGAGCGATCAGGATCGGAGGAGGCTCCGCCGGGACTCTCGGCCCATCTGGGTGGCCTAGTCCTGAAGGAGAAGGAGGCAGCGGGGTTGGTCGTGGAGGAATCAGATCCTATTCTTCCACCAAACCCTAGATGGGTTGCTGTGGGTAAGGTTTTTTCTCCCAAGAAACTGAATATTGCTGCTTTAGATCGAGCGATGCATGCTGCTTGAGGTCTGCATAGTCAGGCCAAATTTCGCGATCTGGGAAACAATAGGTTCATTGTCAAATTCAATTCGTAGGGAGATTGAAAACATGCTATGTATAAGGGGCCTTGCCAGTTCAATTTTCATGTGGTGCTTTTGAAAGAGTATGATGGCAAAGTCAGTCCAGCGGATATTCCGTTCTATACCATGGCAATTTAGGTACGTGTGCTCAAGCCAACTCTGGACATGATGAATGAGGCATATGGCAAACGTATTGAAAGGTGGCTGGGGATGAAGGTGATCATAGTTGATGTTGATCAAGATGGGATGGCGTGGGGCGAGTTCCTAAGGATCAGATTGGATATTCCAATCTCTGATTCCCTACCGAGAGGTGTGCTGATTAGAGCATCTGAAGAGGATAAAGATGGCAATGGGTTTGATCTTCAATATGAAAAGGTGCCACACTTTTGCTTTGATTGTGGTCGAGTGGATCACATGGGAGAAACATGTGAAGGAGAAGGCAACTCTGGAGTCAAACAGTGGGGGGAGTGGCCGCGTGCGTCTCCTAGAAAGCCTCAAAGACTGGAGTGTAACACTATTCCACAGTCCAGACCTGCTTTGTCTGCTAATAGTTGGGGTAGCCGGTCTTCTAACCCTGACCCTGCCATGCGGGGCCAAGATACTATCAAGGAGTTACCACCAAGGAGGAGCTTATTCAGGGAACACGAGAGAGACTCCTCAAGCTCCAGCAAGACTGGAGGAAGGCATGAGTAGGAAGCTTCTAGCCCTATCAAACACCACATGGTGCAAGAAGATGCTAGAGATTTTCTAAACCGAAGATACCAGCAGAAACCTTGCATGTATGTGCGTAGATACAGAGAGCAAGCTACAAATATATCCTCTACTGACAATCATAACCCGAGATCATAACCCAAGATCCCGTAAGAGGAGGGGCCAGCAGCAGACCCAACTGACATAGGTCTAGAGGGTCCGAGGCTCTGGAGGCTCTAAAGGTTTTTTCGAGGGCGATCTGGATGGGAAGAGACATAAGACAACTTTTGTTTTCGACCGCATCGCTGAACCAAATGGCACATCGGCGACCCCTGGGAACCATGGGCACTGCACAAAATGAATACCCTCGGTTTAAACTGTGGAGGACTGGGGTTGGACTCGACAGTAGGAGAGCTCAGAGATTTGATCAGAACTACAACCCAGAGGTGGTCTTTGTTTGTGACACAAAGAAGAGTGAGAGGGCTATGGAGAAGCTAAAGTGGAGCCTAGGCTTTCAGCATGGAGTTGCCGTCACTGCCGAGGGAAGGAGTGGCGGTCTGGCCCTCTGGTGGAGAGATGGTATCGAGGCCTCGGTCAGACCGTGGAGCCAATACTACATTGATGCATCTATTACCAAGGATGGAAAGACCCAGAGACTCACAGGAGTCTATGGAGAGCCCTGGACTAAGCTGAGGAGGAGAACATGGGACTTCCTTCGATATCTGCGAGCACAAGATGATCTTCCGTGGCTGTGCTTCGGAGATTTCAACGAGATCACTTAGCAGGAAGAGCAGAGGGGAAGGAATGATCGATTGGAGGCGCAGATGGCTGCTTTTCGAGAGTGCCTCGAGGACTGTCAATTGGTGGATATTGGGTTTGTTGGTTACCCGTTTACCTGGGAGAATCGTAGAGACGGTGGAGATAATGTGCAAGTCATACTGGTCAGATCTGTGACGACAGACCCATTCATGAGCATGTTTCTAGGTACCTAGGTTGAGCATATTACTATTGAAGAGACTGATCATCTGGCTTTACTAGTTCGCATCTAGGAAGACACCATGAGACATGCTCGGGGTGGTCACCGATGTTTTAGTTTTGAAGAAATGTGGACAAAGCATGATGAATATGAACATATTGTGCAATTGGTCTGGCAACAACATGATTATGAACCGGGTAATCTAACGGGGTTTTGGAGCAGACTGAAACATATGACTTCGGATATCTAGAGGTGGAGTTTTGAAGTGTTTGTCTTAGTCAAAAATAAGATCAAGAGACTGAAATGTAAACTGGAAGATGCAAAGGTACTGGCCTTGGGGTCAGGTTCTCAGTTGGAGGTGTCCTTAGTGGAGAAAGACCTACACGCCATGTATGAGCGAGAAGAATTGATGTACGGACAGAGATCCAGAGTTGACTGGTTGAAAGCAGGAGATAGAAACACTCATTATATTCAGAATCGAGCATCTCACCGGAGACGCAAGAATACTACGTGAGCTCTACAAACGGGTGATGGAGGCTAGTGTACAACACACGAGTCCATGCCGGGAGTTAGCACTTGCTTTCTACCTGAATCTGTACTCCTCGGAAGGATCAATCTGTGTGGCTTCAGAGGAGATTCTTGACTCTATTCCAACTTCAGTCACATGTGATATGAACAGAAAATTAACTGCAGTTTTCTCTGACAAAGAAATAGAAGTGGCCCTATTCCAAATGGACCCAACTAAAGCTCCGGGCCCTGACGGGGTGCCGGTGTTCTTTTTCCAAAGACATTGGTCTTTGGTGCATGTGCAGCTTTGCAAGGTGGTTCAGGATTTTTTGAATGGAGAGGAATTCCCACCAGATTTCAACGACACTATCCTAGTGCTAATCCCCAAGGTGAATTCTCTAGAGCTTCTAACTCAATTCTGACCCATCCGTCTTTGCAATGTCCTATACAAGATTGTTTCCAAGGTTTTGACAAACAGAGAGCATCCTCCCTATTTTGATATCGGAGGAGCAAAGCGCTTTTGTGCTGGGGCGCCTTATTTCAGAAAATATTTTGACAGCATATGAATGTGTGCACTCAATCCGGACCAAGAAATGCAAGACTCCTCTGTGTGCTGTTAAGTTGGATATGAGGAAAGCTTATGATAGGGTGGAATAGATTTTCGTGGAAAAGGTGATGAGGAAGATGGGCTATGCGGATAGCTGGATACAAATAATTATGCGTTGCATCCGGTCACTCGGATTTTCAGTCAAGGGATTTTCAGTCAAGTTGAATGGAGGATTCTCTAATTCTTTTTTCCTATCGAGGGGGCTTTGATAAGGGGACCCACTTTCACCATATTTATTCTTATTATGTGTCGAACGTTTCTCCTCCTTATTGAGACAAGCCCAACTAGATAATAAGCTCACTGGAGTTTATTTTGGCACACAGGGGCCTCGTGTGACTCACCTCCTATTTGCCGATGACAGCATCGTCTTCCTGGAGGCCACATCATATAGCCTTGCTTCCCTCAAAGAAGTCCTAGCTCGGTATTAAGCTAGCTCTGGTCAGAAGGTTAATTTGCAAAAGTCGTCAATCTTTTTTGGAGAAGGGTGCCAAGAGGTCCAGAAAATGGAGCTTAAGCAAGTTTGTGACATTGAGAACGAGGTTGTCACAGAATGCTATCTTGGACTACCAACTGTGGTGGGCCGATCAAACGATGGTGTGTTCAAAAATTTGAGGGAGCGCTCTTGGGGGAAGGTTCAAGGATGGAAGGCCAAGGTCTGTCAAAGAAGGCCAGGGAAATATTGGTAAAGATTGTTCTTCAAGCGGTTCCAGCACATGCATTGTTGTGTTTCACATTATCAAAGAAAATGTGTGGTCAGTTGAGGTCCATCTCGTCAGGCTTCTGGTGGGGAGCGATAGATGTAAAAAAGAAACCACACTAGATTGCGTGGGACAAGATGTGTATGGCCAAGAGAGAAGGATGCACAGGGTTTCATATTTATGAGGTGTTCAATCAGGCTTTGCTTGCTAAGAAGTGGTGGCACCTCATCACTCGGCCGAACTCTCTTTGTGCTAAGGTGTTAAAGGCTCGATACTACAAAAACTATGATTTCATGGAAGCAGTGTGCCCTCGAACAACATCCTTGACGTGGACAGGGGTCATTTACGGTCGAGACCTGCTGCGAGAGGGCTTAATCTAGCGTGTTGGCGATGGGTCAATAATCTCAGCCATCAAGGATCAATGGATCCCTCGGGCTGGCACCAAGTTTGTCTTCGGTCAGCAGGAAGAAGGGAAGGCCACACTAGTGGCTGACCTGCTGAATGTGAAATCGAGTGCTTGGAATAAACAAAGACTTAGGAAAAAATTTCATGGCAGTGATGTTGCAGATATTCTATAGGTCCCTGTAGGCGGCACTAGAAAAGAAGACTATCTAGCTTGGAACTACGATAAACAGGGGCAATTTACTATAAAGTCTGCTTATCACCTGAAAATGAATCTCCTAAAATTGCTGCGGGAAAAGCTAAGAGTTCCTCCTCTAGTGCTAGCCACAAAGGTTGGCTGGACATTTGGGATACTGATGTGTCGGGCAAGATGAAGATACATCTGTGGAGGCTCGCAAAAAATGGGCTTGTGGTGGGTTATGAGCTGCAACGAATAAATATTAAACGTGGCGTCGTTTGTGTTGCCTGTGGCTACGAGGGGACTACAGTGCACCGTATCTGGCAATGCCCACATTCAAACCATGCCTGGATGTTCCTTGCACAAGATTCAGGACTGAGTTTCCCTAAGCCACTAGCTCAGTTCCTAAAGCACTTCAATTTCCAAAGTTGGTTGCTTGGTTGGTTTGGCAAGTTGGGTATGAGTGAATGTGCACTAGCACGTACTCTGTTGTACACACTATGGATTACGAGGAACAAAGCTAGGGATAATACCCTGATTGAAGACCCAACCACTGTTAGTCGTCGGACGATGGCAATTCATGAGGAATGGGTGACAGTCCACTCGACTGAAGCTCCTCCCCGAGTTGCGCCTACACCAGTTCGCTGGACCCCTCCGAACACGGGTTGGGTAAAGGTGAATGTTGATGGGGCTTTCTTGGCGTCAAATAAATGTGGAGGTGCTGGAGTCATCATCCGTGATCAGGTTGGAGGTTTCATAGGAGGAGCGTGTCACTTCTTGCCAGCAGTTATCGATCTAGAGGGAGCGGAAACCATCGCTTGTCATAGGGCGGTGGAGCTGGCAAAGGAGTTGGGCTACCACAAGATTGTGCTGGAATCGGAGGATTATTTTGTGGTGTCAAAGCTAAATAGAGAGATGAAGGACATGTCGGTGATGGGGCCTGTGATCGAAGATCTGAAGACCGCTCTCCAAGATTTCGCTGATTGCGAAGTTAAAGCTGTACATTGTACGTGTAATTTTGTAGGGCATTATTTAGCTAAAGAGGGCTGCTTGAATAAGCTTTGTAAGATTTGGATCAGGGAAGCACCAGACTTTATTGTGTCGGCCCTGGCAGCTGACATTCATGATACCTAAATAAAGCAGCGTATTTAAACTCAAGAAAAGATCCCCTGACTTCGTTTGAGATTCGTGCAATTTTTATAACAACCTCTTTGAGCTATTTCTATGTATTGTCAGCAAGTCCTTTTTATTCTACAGAGTTCACCCCAATTATGTTCATATTTTTCAAATAGTAGTAGGATGAATATACACTTCAGAAACAGGGAGTATAGTTTTGTTTCAGAAAGATACCCTTGAGAAGCTAGAACATAGCATACCTATGCTTTTTTAGCATTCAGACTAAGACGATCGAGAAAATCAGAACACGTTCAGGCTTTGAAAATCCTCCTAATCTGGAAAACATTAGATAAATTCAACAATCCAGCAAATAACTGACTCAAAATTCTATGATACAAGGCACCTGACGAAATTCTAAATCATGTCATTCAAAATCAGAATAAGATTGGTGAGAAGGTTAACCCAACAAAAGAAATTAACCAGATCCACGGAGGTGGCGCGGTGCTCCGTGATGCAGAGGGTCGCCGAGGAGGACCTTGGTCCATGGCTTCCTAATGCCGGTGTTGCTTCTTCAGGAGTTGCTACTCCAAGGTTGGAGGAGCACCAGATCCAAATCCCATCGTGGCAGGTTGGAGGCGGCGACGCCGGGTCTCAGGAGGATGGTGGAGCTGTCGGTTGAAGAACGTGAGCAGTATGGCGGTGGCGTTGGAGCATGGGGCCATGGTGGTGGTAGTAACGATGGGGGCAGACTGCCGGAGGAAGGTGAACTTTGTACGATGGGGATAAGATGTACACATGATAAGGTAGAGACCAAGAGAAAGATGCCCCTCTCTACTCTGCTTGATCTCTTCTCGTCCTCGACCGCCGCCTCCCGCTATCTAGGTCGAGCCACCCCACGCATGACCACCAACCTTGTCGCGTGTCTCCTCAAGGAACTCTCTGTCCGCCGCCTCATCTCTATGCGCAATTGCGCTCTCGTGACCGCCTTTTTCCCCTGCCGACAACGACTTGCACGACGCCTCACCCGAGATCTCCCCCAACGACTCCTGACGACCACTTCCCGGCCTCGACTCGATCTCGCCTGTTAAAAGAACATTTCATCGTTTCCTATGTTTTGCGTGTTAGATAACAATACCGTGGAGTTTTCTCATGCTTGCTAAGTGTGAAGGAAAAGTTGTTGTGTTTGGGGGCCGGATTATTCGCCCCCCGAAGGGGCCGGATAATCCGGCCCCCAGGAGACGATCAACGACAGGCAAGGCGTGACGCTCTGACTGGGGGCAGATTTTCCCCTGGAAATTCCAAAAAGGGGCGGACTTTCTTCCCCCGACAGGATAATCCGGCCTTCACCTTGGGCCGGATAATCTGCCCCCTAGGAGACAAGCAAGGGCTGGCTCGTCACGTCGCTCTGAGTGGGGGCGGATTATTTGCCGGATAATCCGAGTCTGGGCGGAGTTTTCCCCAGGTCGGATAATCCGGCCCTCACTTGGGCCGGATAATCCGGCCCCCAAAGGCTCCAACGGCTTAGTTGGGACAGGGGGTATAAAAGCCCCTTCATCCCCTTCAGTCAGAACCCTTGATTCATTTCGAAAAAGGCCAGACCTGTTGCAAGAGCTCTCTCTCTAGATCTCCCACTTCAACCACCTGAAGTCTTTGATCTTTGGGGGAATTGAAGGAGGAGACAACCTTCATCATCATCACGAATCAAGCGCATCAACTCCTCTCCATTCACTTGGAGAACTCCCCAATCTAGTATTCTCGTCAATATCTAGATCTTGTGTTTTGTTATTGATAACTTGTTCTTGTGGCGGTTTGTTGTCATTACGGGAGCCTCCAATTTGGTTGCGGAGTTGTGCCCCGCTAGTTGTGTAAAGGCGCCGGTTCCTGCCTCGAAGGGTTCCTATAGTGGAAAGGTGGATCAGGCCTTTGGTGGCGGGATCCATTGGAGAACAGGGTTAAGCCTATTGTGGCATGGTGATCTTAGTACCACCCACCCCTCCAATGTAGATGTACTTCCCTTAATAAGGAAGGAACTGCGCTAAAACTAATCCCATGTCTCCGCGTGCTCCACTACGGTTTACTCATTCCTCTATCTCACTCGCCTTTACTCGCTAGTAGTTAGGTTTACATATAGGGAAATTCTATATAATAGTATATCTAGATAATTTACCTTTTGTGTCAAGCCTAAAATTGAAAAAGCATTAAAATTTGAAGTTGCACCTATTCACCCTTCCTCTAGGTGCCCATACGATCCATTTCAATTGGTATCAGAGCCCCGAATCTTTATTTGGGCTTAACCGCCTAAGAGAAGTATGGGTACTAAGGAAAATGGGAATGAGGCTATGGATAAGGTCACAATAGATGACCTCAAGACGTTGGAAACAACCTTGTTGAAATCCTTTAATACCAAGATGGAGGAGATGCAGCAAATGATTGCTCGCCTCACATCATCTACAGCCCCATCTCCATCTTCCTCTGAGGTTACCACTCCTTCATCCAAGGATAAGGCTCACGCCAGATCTAAGGAAGATGAACTGGTAGGTGAAAAACATAATGGTTCCGCCTCCAAGAAGGGAAGTGGTAAGGAGGACTATAGTGAGGTTCCTCACCTATATTTTCATGACCCACCTATCCCACATCCTCATATAAACAATAGGGGTGATCCACCCAAACTTACTGCATCTTCATTTAATCAATGGCAATTCTTAATGAAGTCTCATGTATGCAGTTCGTCAATTGAACTTTGAAGGATTATCGAAGAGGATCTTCATATTGGAGATCACACCAACTTGCAAGAAGAGATGTCGTGGATAGTCAATTGAATGCAACAGCTCTCCACATGATACAGCTCGGAGTAGGTCCCAAGGACATGCCCCACATTGAGCATTTCAACCCCGCTAAAGAAGCTTGGGATGCTCTCACCGAACTCTTTATTGGAATGAAAGCATGAGGAGGAATAGGTATGATTCCCTTAGCAATGAAGCTGAAGGATTCTACATGTTGGATGGTAAAGACCATGAAGATATTTATAGAAGACTCAAGGGCATTGCAACAACATTTAGAAAGCATGGAGCCACTCATATTGATGATGCTTGGATAAAAATGAAATATGTGAGTGCTCTAATGCCTTTTGAGCCAATGGACTTGAAGAGCTTGCAAGGTAGACACAACTACCATCAAATGACTTCCAATGAAGTCATTCAAGAAATGGCGTCATTCAAGGTTGCAGCTAAGAACGCGGAAGAGGCCCGTGCCCGAGCCATTGGAATGCAAAAAGGGGTCAATGTTGCTCTAAAGGCCAATGTTCTTGAGCAACATGAGGATAAAAAATGATTCGAGGGTGTCTCCATGGGCTACCCCGAGGAAGTCAAGTGTGATCATGGTGAGTACATGGCTTTCTATGCAAGGAACTTTTGGAAGGATCCAGCCAAGGCCAAGTCGGAACTCGAGCGCAAGAATGGGTCAAGTGGAAGAAGAGAGAATGGCCCAAAGCTGAGAACATGCTACAATTGTGGAGATAGGTTACACTTTGTGGCTGAGTGTCCATATCAAAATAGAGAATACAATGGTGGAAGGCTCATCCTTCAAGAAAAATCCAAGGCACCTCGAAAGAAGCCATTTATCAAAAAGAATGGTCCTTACAAGAAGCAATCCAAGATTGTCTTGGTGGCACAAGAAGAATATTTCTCTGCAAGTGAACATGAAGAGGATGAAGATAGTACTCATGAAGTGGCTACAATAGCCACCACATCTATTCCGTCATCACTCTTCGACTCTCCAAACGAAAACGCCATCAACAACAACGTCACCTGCCTTATGGAAAGAGGGTCCGAGGTATCATCTTCTATTTCTTCATTTCCTAAGACTAACATAAATATGGATATGGATGATCATACTAGTCTTAAGATAAAAGAAGAAGTTATTTCGTTGGACAACTTTTTCACTAACTTGCAAGGTGAGCACAAACTTCATTTTGATGCTCTTATGAGTCAACTTTCCCAATCCGAAGATCTCCTCGAAGAAAAGGGTAAAATTGAAAGAGAAGATGCCTTGGAGATAGCCTCCTTGAAGAATTCCTTGGAAGAAGAAGAGGAAGCTCGAGTATCCTTGGAAGAGAGACTTGAGTCAATTGAGGAGTCCCACGAAGAGGTTGTTTCTCAGCTCATCAAAGAATGTGACAACGCTCCTACTAAGGTAAAGAAACTAAAGAAGGAAAAGATTGAATTTGGGGCTGTTGATGCTAGACTCTCAGAGAAGTTTGAGAAACTTGACATTGCTCACAAGGCATTGGAAAGTGAACATTCTACTCTAAATGAGTCTCGTGACTAGCTCCAAACTCAATTGGAGAAGTATGATATGCCCAACAGCTCTACTCCATCTTGTGGACAAGAAGAACTTTTAAAGGGATCTCAACATAAAGGTAACGAAAATCTAAATGAAGTTCTTAGCAAGCAAAGGACAAAGAATGGAAGAGAGGGTCTTGGTTATGTTCCTAAGACAAAGAAGAAGAATAACAAGAACAACAAGAAGAAGAAGAGCAAAACTGCTCAACCAAAGACTAGCACCACCACTAATGACAAGTCTAACTATGATGGTTTTGTAGGGGCTAATAATCCTAACTATGAGATATATTGTGATTATTATGGTGATGTTTATGCTAATTATGTAGGTCCTTATGATAGTTACATTCCTTGGTCTATTTGGGTTCCCAAGGCCCTTGTCACTAACATGAGAGGACCCATTGAAAAATGGGTACCTAAAACCAAGAAGTAACTTTCTTGCAGGGCTATGCTTCCGATGGGTCTAAATGGGTACTCGATAACGGGTGCACAAGTCATATGACCGGAAGCAATGCGATCATCATGGAGATGCGGCCAAATCATGATCACATAACCGTCTCCTATGGTCACAAGTCAAAATCTGAGGTATTGGGTCTTGGCAAAGTTGTGGTTTCTCATGATATCTCTCTCATGGACGTCATGCTTGTTGAGACCCTCGATTACAATTTACTTTCAGTTCGCGCCCTTGGTAAGATGGGCTTTGCAGTTTTCTTTGATGTTGATTTGGTGGTACTCTTGTGGAGCAAGTCTCTAAAAGTCACTTTCATGGGATATGTCGAAAATGACCTGTACGTGGTGGACTTCTCGGGGAAAACCACTACAGTCCCGATGTGTCTTTTCGGAAAGGCTGGCATGGGTTAGTTATGGCATCGCCGACTAGCCCACGTCGATATGATAACTTTGCAATGTCTACACAAGGGTGGCCACATCCTTGGACTAAAAGAAAATGTTTCCTTTGCCAAAGATTGTGTTTGCAGGGCTTGTGTTGAAGGGAAAATGCATGAATCTCCTCATCGAAGGAAGATCAGTATTTCATCAAAGAGGATTTTGGAGCTCCTTCATGTGGATCTCTTTGGACCTCAATCACATGCAAGCCTCGGTGGGAAGAAGTACTGCCTCGTGATTGTTGATGATTACTCAAGATACACATGGGTCTATTTGTTCAAGTTGAAGAGCGAGACTCAACAGACTGTCATAGACTTCGCCAACGGGGTTCAACGCCAACACAATGTCCCTATATTGGCAATAAGAAGTGATAACAGCTCCGAGTTCAAGAACTGCACCTTAAATGAATTCCTAATTGAAGAGGGGATAAGACATCAATATTCCGCTGCATACACCCTTCAACAAAATGGTGTTGCCGAGAGGAAGAACCGGACCTTAATGGATATGGCCAGATCTATGCTAGCTGAATTTAAGTCTCCTTATAACTTCTAGGCTGAAGTAATCTCTACCGCTTGCCATTCATCCAACTGGCTCTACCTCCGCAAAATCTTGGACAAGACTCCATATGAAATACTTACTGGTAACAAGCCAAATATCTCCTACTTCCGGGTATTTGGTTGTAAGTGTTTCCTACTCATTAAAGGAGTTCGGTTATCTAAATTTGAGTCTAAGGATTTAGAAGGCATTTTTGTTGGTTATGGTGCCGAATCCCACACTTATAGAGTCTACAATAAGCTCTCCGGAATTGTTGTAGAATCTTGTAGTGTGGTGTTCGACGAAAATGATGGCTCCCATGTGGGGCAAGTTGATGTTTGTGATGCAGATGTTGAAATACCCCAAGATGCCATAAGAAGAATGGGTGTGGGATTTTTCCGCCCCATTGAGGAACCCCTTGTGGCGGATCGAGAAGGACAATGCTCTACTCAAGTGGAGCCCTCATCGACACAAACTCAACATGCTCCAACCATTGGAGAATCTTCTACACCAACCACACAGAATGCTGAAGATCAACATGCTCCTGAAAGCTCCAAGCCAGATTATCCGGTCGACACCAGATTATCTGGCCATCCCTCCATCATTGGCCAAAATGATCAACATATCGAAGAATCTGCTGCAAGTCCTAGGCCAGATTTTCCGGCTGACCCCGGATTATCTGACCACTCTCCAATTCAAGTAGGATCTAGTCAAGTTTGTGAAGATGCTTCAGGTTCTCTCAGGACGGATTATCTGGCCCCACCCACGGCCGGATTATCCGGCCCTGAAACTCCTGAAGAGCAGCAGCATCCTGTTACGGCTGTTGATCAACTTCAAGGGCAAGGTTCATCATCTCCTACTCCTACTAATCAAGGTGAAGATCAAGGACAAGCCCATGATTCCAATGAAGACTCAAATTATGAAGTTATTCCTCCAAGAGACAACAAGCTAATTGAACTTCGTCACAAAGCTCGTGCAGATAGGAACCTTGAGTTAAGGGGTCACACTCTTGACAAAGTTGTAGGTGATCTTCAACGAAGGGTATCCACAAGAAGGGAGTTGGCAAGTTTCGGTGAGCATCAAGCTCACATCTCAATGGTGGAACCCAAGAAAGTGTTTGAAGATCTGAAGGATCCGGACTGGGTTGTTTCTATGCATGAAGAGTTGAATAACTTTGAACGCAACAAGGTCTGTAAATTAGTAGAGAAGCCCAAGGATTGCTGCAATGTTATCGGCACAAAATGGATATTTAAAAACAAGCAAGATGAGAATGGCATTGTTGTGAGGAACAAGGCAAGGCTCGTGGCACAAGGCTATTCCCAAGTTGAGGGCATTGACTTTGGCGAGACTTATGCTCCTGTGGCTCGTCTTGAGTCCATCCATATCCTTCTTGCTTATGCTGCTCATAATAATATTAAATCACAGCAAATGAATGTTAAGAGTGCATTTCCTAATGGTCCTCTACATGAGTTGGTATATGTAAAGCAACCCCCAGGATTTTTGAGGATCCTAACTTCCCGAACCATGTCTACAAACTCGATAAGGCACTCTATGGCCTTAAACAAGCCCCACGTGCGTGGTATGAGCACCTTAAAGAGCTTTTGTTAGACCATGGCTTCGAAGTTGGGCAAATCGATCCCACTCTTTTTACTAAGAAGGTTAAGGGAGATCTCTTCATATGCCAACTATATGTAGACGATATTATCTTTGGCTCTACCAATAAAGCTTTTAATGATGAATTTTCAAAGCTTATGACTGACATGTTTGAGATGTCTATGATGGGGGAGTTACGGTTCTTTCTTGGATTTGAGATCAAGCAACTTAGAGAAGGAACCTTCATCAATCAAGAAAAATACATCCAAGAAATGCTCAAGAGATTCAAGATGACGGTCCTTAATGGCGTCGCCACTCTGATGCAAACAAAATGTCATCTTGAACTTAATCCCCATGGTAAAGATATGGACCAAAAGGTATACCGGTCCATGATCAGCTCTCTTCTTTACCTCTGCGCATCTAGACCCGATATTGTGTTGAGTGTAGGTGTGTGTGCAAGGTATCAAGCAGCTCCTAAAGAAAGCCACTTAGTGGCGGTCAAGAGGATCTTCTGATATTTGGTTCATTCCCCTCATCTCGGTCTATGGTATCCCAAGGGCTCCAATTTCTCTCTATGTGGTTATACTGATTCAGATTGGGCTGGTGATAAGGATGATCAGAAATCAACTTCTGGAGCTTGTCAGTTCTTGGGAAGGTCTCTCGTCTGTTGGTCTTCCAAAAAGCAGAATTATATATACATCTCCACCGCCGAAGTTGAATATGTTGCTGCTACTAGTGCCTGCATTCAGTTATTATGGATGAGGCAAACTTTAAAGGAATACGGTGTCAATTGTGACAAAGGGCCTCTTTTATGCGATAATGAAAATGCAATCAAAATTGTGTACAATCCGGTACAACTCACAAGGACGAAGCACATTGAGATTCGGAATCATTGTATTTGGGACCATGTTGCTCGGGGGGATATTGATCTATATTTTGTGAGCACGGAGAACCAACTTGCTGATATTTTCATGAAGCCACTTGATGAAGCAAGGTGTTTCTACTTGAGGAATGAGCTAAATATCGTTGATTCAAGGAGCTTGTCTTGATTACCCATGCACTCACTCTTACATCTCAGTCTTATTTGGTCTAGGTGTGGGCATGGATATAGGGGGAGTGTGGTTCTAATTGATTGGGCTAACCCTCCCCCCATAATACCGAAAGCAAGTCAAATCATTTCTCTTTATATCATTTTTTGATATGTGAGCTTATTGATGAGTATTAGTCATGAACCCAAGATATATCTTTGCGGTGTCATACCATGCACTCCAACAAGGTGGCCTCGGCCACCGCCCTGTTCCATGAGAAGAGTTGAGTTTATTTGGATCTTTTTGGTTGTTCTTGTGTTCTTATGGGAATCACACTTAATTTTGGACTTTGGTTGATTTGATTCTTGCAATTTTGAGTGTGTAGTACCATCTCAATTTGGTTCTCTTAATCCTAAGCCTTTCCCTACCCCTAAGCCATCTTTTCTTGCACACAAGTCCCTTGTACACCTTGTGGGGATTTTGTTTGGGGATGTGCGGGCCTGAATCTGTGTGTAACAAAATTTCAGATTTTGGGTTGGATAATCTGGACCAGGTGTTGGATGGATAATCTGGCCTTGGTGGCTGCAGTCTTTAAGGTTTGGGATCGGGGGGGAAGGGCTCATAACGAGCAGCACTTCTCCCCCGACCCTCTCCTTCTCCCCAGCTACCGCCTACCGCCCCCACCCGCCCCGGATCCTCTCCGGCCGGCGGATTCTCCGGGCCTCCCTGGATCTTCTTCTCCACGCCTCCTGGTACCTTCTCCTCTGCGTTCTTCCTCCAGTGAGTGAGGGTAACTCCCTCTCTCCCCATCTTTGGCTAGATGTGTTACTTGTTGGGTGGAACGTTGACTAGAAGGTTGTTTTTCATGTAGAAATTCTAGTCTTGCAGTATCTAGGCCCGATCTACTTTTTTGCATTCAATCTAGGCGATTCTAAATTTTTTTGCCAGGGCCGGATTATCCGCCCCTGGCCAGGCCGGATATTCCGGCCTGACAGAGTCAAAACTGGTTCAGTTTCGTATGGATTTGTGCATTGAGTATGATTGGACTATGAATTGTTTACCTACTTTTCTATGTTGTCTCTTGGACTTGTGTGTATGCTTATCCCCATGCTATCCGCCTTGTTCGCTTCATAGGTGGTTCCAGTGCTCCCAAGACATACAAGCGTCGTCCTCGTGCTAAATACTTTCGGGACGATGGTGAGGGTAACTTAGTGGACGAGGTTGAGCTCAGGAGAAGGATGAACGAGGCAAAACGCATGGCTGAACAGGAAATGAGGGATAGGAAGGGTGTGTCCAAGAGGAAGGGCAAAGGGCCCAAGATTAACTATAAGAAGCTGGATCCTGTTACTTTCTCTTCCATTCATCATCGTGATCTGTTTGATGAACTGCCGCATGATACTGAGCTGGGTGACTCTCATTTTTGGTGTGCTGAACAAAAGGGTATCTATGAAGATGTGTATGCTCAGCAGAATATTCGTCCTATGCATCCTCTGATTCTTGCTGAGGCCATGGAGAAGCCTTACCTTGTTGATGCCATGTATGTGACTGAGAGGATGGGGCTGCACCATCTCATGGCCCTCCAATGCTCCTATGATTCTGAGATTGTGAAGCAGTTCTTCTCCACCTTGGTTATTTGCGGTGATGAGCACCGCACAATGAAGTGGATGACTCGTGACAGGCCTATGCAAGCTGATTTCCGTGTGTTTGCTGAGGTTCTTGGCTATTCCTTCTGCAATAGGGACCGTGCTAGTGGTCACCGCATCATCACCCAACTCAAGCCTAATAAAGATGCAGTCCTCTCTCCGTGCAAAGATGACAATGGTATTGTGGGCACCCTTGCTGGTCTTTCTCCCATATATGCTTGCTTGGTGGGTCTCTTCCGTGATTCTATCACTCCAAGTGGAGAAAACAATGATAGTATCCGTGGTCACCTGGTTCAGCTTCTTTCCTTCTCTCATGAGGTGGCGTCCTATGAGGATGAGTCCGTGTTGTACAAGATGGATGTGATGGACTTCATTTACCATGAGTTTATCGATTCCATGTTCAATAGGCTTTTCATCTCATATGCTCCATACATCATGATGCTGATCAAGCACTTGCTTCCCACTGAAGAGTTCAACATTGATGTTGTGCACAAGGCGAAGAAGATCTACACCAAGGTTAGGAAGACCTCTCACCCCTCCTCTTCTCCTGTGGGTCTCATGAGGGATGCTCGTGCTAGTTCTCGTAGGCCTCTAGTGCCTCCTATTGCTCATGAGATCAAACAGCTGAATTGGTTCCAGCGGAACATTCTTTGTATGGGGGTGGACACTCGCAAGGGACAGTATGAGGCATACAAGCAGCGCCACGAGATGGATCACACTCAATAGCTCATTCTCCACCATGTCTCCGGTGCTTCAGGCGATCCCCCTACTCCTACTACTCCCACACCATATGCTCGGTGGAATTCTTCTTCTGGGCTCAACTATGGTGAGCTTGAGCATCACCTGTTTCCTTCTACGACCACGACTGATGATGAGGAGGATGACACCGAGGAGCTTCAGGATGAGGACAAGGACAGGACGAGGACAACGATGAGGACTACGAGTGATACCTTGGGGTGCTAGCATCGCTCTTCTTCCTTTTTAGCATTTCGATGCCAAAGGGGGAGAAGTAGTTCTATTAGGTATTCGTGGATTTGCATGGGTCGAGAACAAGTATTTGCACTTTAGCTTTTTGGTCTTTTTCTCGCTTGTGCCCATTTAGCGTCAAACTTTTATTTGTGATATGTGCTGTATAAGACTATGTTTGTGTGGCTCTGGATTTATCTTGTGGATTATTCTTATGGAGTCATTGATCATATTTGCTATATTGGATATCTATATCGAGGGAGGCGCTCATTATGGCTATCATTGGATGTTCTCATAATATTTTGAGGACGCATCTATCTCCCCTCCGGTGGTATGACGCGTATGTTTCAATGAAATAGACTTGTACGTTCTTCTGTGTATTTGTAATCAAATTTAGTATGCACACATTTAGGAGGAGTCTCTTTCATTCACTAAATTATTGTTGTCTTGAGAACTATCTTGCAAATCCTAGCATTGTCATCTAACACCAAAAAGGGGAGATTGAAAGAACATTTCACGAGCCCAGGAGAACTATCTTGCAAATCCTAGCATTGTCATCTAATACCGTGGAGTTTTCTCATGTGTGCTAAGTGTGAAGCAAAAGTTATTGTGTTTGGAGGCCGGAGTATCCGCCCCCTGAAGGGGCCGGATTTATCCGGCCCCTAGGAGACGATCAAGGACAGGCAAGGCGTGACGCTCTGACTGGGGGAGGATTTTCCCCCAGAAATTCCGAAAAGGGGCAGACTTTCTTCCCCCCACCGGATAATCCGGCCCTCACCTTGGGCCGGATAATCCGGCCCCCAGGAGACAAGCAAGGGCTGGCTCGGCGCTTTGCTCTGAGTGGGGGTGGATTATTTGTCGGATAATCAGAGTCTTGGGCAGACTTTTCCGCAGGCCGGATAATCCGGCCCCAAAGGCTCCAACCGCTCAGTTGGGATAGGGGGTATAAAAGCCCCTTCATCCCCTTCAGTCAGAACCCTTGATTCATTTTGAAAAAGGCTAGACCTGTGGCGAGAGGTCTCTCTCTAGATCTCCCACTTCAACCACCCGAAGGCTTTGATCTTTGGGGGAATTGAAGGAGGATACAACCTTCATCGTCATCATGAATCAAGCGCATCAACTCCTCTCCATTCACTTGGAGAAATCCCCGATCTAGTATTCTCGTCAATATCTAGATCTTGTGTTTTGTTATTGATAACTTGTTCTTGTGGCAGCTTGTTGTCATTACGGGAGGATCCAATTTGGTTGTGGAGTTGTGCCCCGCTAGTTGTGTAAAGGCGCCGGTTCCTGCCTCGAAGGGTTCCTATAGTGGAAAGGTGGATCAGGCCTCTGGTGGCGGGATCCATCGGAGAACAGGGTGAGGCCTATTGTGGCGTGGTGGTCTTAGTACCGCCCACCCCTCCAATGCAGATGTACTTCCCTTAGCAAAGAAGGAACTGCGGTAAAACAAATCCCGTGTCTCCGCGTGCTCCACTACGGTTTACTCGTTCCTCTATCTCACTTGCCTTTACTCGCTAGTAGTTAGGTTTACATATAGGGAAATTCTATATAATAGTATATCTAGAGAATTTACCTTTTGTGTCAAGCCTAAAATTGAAAAAGCATTAAAATTTGAAGTAGCACCTATTACCCCCCTCTAGGGGCCCATACGATCCATTTCACCTATGTCAAGGGCACTATCGCCTAGAGCTCCTCATCGTAGAGCTCCCATCCGACCTCGACCACATCCGACTCACCTCTGCTTGGAAGCCATGACGATCGCGCTCCTGGGCTCCATCGATGCTATCAGGCCGCTATCCCACCCATATCTTCCTCTACTACAACTACGTGATGCCAAATACTGTTGCCTTCCTGCTCACTGCATCGAACTCCTCGAGTCAGTCGGACCTGTTGGCGTTGCGCTCTAGTCCACTTCATCTAGCCAAAAAAGGCGCTCACGAGAGCGGGAGTCCTCGAGTCCAATACCTAGATGTTTCCGTCGTTTTCGGATTGGGGTAATTTTATCTAGTCCACTGCATCTAGTCAAAACATCTAGTCCACTTCATCTAGCCAAAAAAGGCGGTCATGAGAGCGCAATTGCTTGTAGAGATGAGGCAGCAAACAGAGAGTTCCTTGAGGGGACACGCGACAAGGCTGGCGGTCACGCGCGGGGTGGCTCGACCTAGAGAGCGGGAGGCGGCGGTCGGGTATGAGCAGAGATCAAGCATAGTAGAGAGGGGCATCTTTCTCTTGCTCTCTACCTTATCATGTGTAAATTTTATCCCCATCATACCAAGTTCACCTTCCTCCGGCGGTCCGCCCCAATTGTTACTACCACTACCACGGCCCCATGCTCCACCGCCACCGCCATACTGCTTATGTTCTTCAACCGACAGCTCCACCATCCTCCTGAGACCCGGCATCGCCGCCTCGACCCTGCCACGATGGGATTTTTATTTGGTGCTCCTCCAACCTTGGAGTAGCAACTCCTGAAGAAGCAACACCGGGTTATCATCAATTGTCCCATGGACGGAGCCGGTTTTTTTGACGATGGACGATGGACAAAAGGCGCGACAAAAACCACACATTTTATATAGTAGATAGAGAAGAGAAGAGATAGAGATATCATGAGTTTGTGTTGCTAACAAAGCTTGTCGCCCTGTTATATAGTAGAGATATGGATAGATGTGAGAACATGCTCACACCAGGGCCTAGATATTTCCTATCTCAACAACCCATCACACTTTTGTATATATTCTAGGAACACATGCAAAATCTAGAGGGATTCCGACATGCTCTAGTGCTCGATTTTGAACGAAACACTTAGACTGTGGGCCCCACAATAATCTACCCCCTAGATAGATTTATCCACATGAGAGTTGAACCATGGACTTTGATCTTATTTTGATTAAAACAATATGTATGGAAATTTAAAATAAGATCATGAACATGAAGTAATATATATGTGGAAATTTAGAATAAGATTAGCAACATCTAAATATACACATGTATATGACAATCAAGAATACTTACAAATCCCTCTCCAAAAAAGGATGATCTCACCCTTGTTATAAAATACATCATATGGTCTAGGCTTCCACTCCCTCACCATACGGGTTGGTGTTGATATGTCACACATTCATTTTGTGACACATTCCTTTTCTCTGAACACAAAAATTATAAAAGATCAGGAAAAGAAATAATATGATGTTACTAATATCATCAACAATAATACTTCTGTCAAAATAAGTAAATTGTATGATATTACTAATATCATCTCTAAACACTACTACTAGTGTCATTCAAAATATCAAAACTAAATTTTAAATATGTAGCAATGATCTTTTGAGGAAAAACTACATTATCCAAGCAAAGAAAATTATGGGATTTATACCCAAGCTAGGAATATTAATGATACTGATTACATTGTACTTTATCTAGTATCTATATACTACTAACTGAAACTAGTACTATATGTGCAGAAATACAACTAATCTGTAGTTCTACATAAATATCGTGCAAAAATATAACTAATGATGTGCATACTGTACTAATCTGCAGTTCTGCATACATATACTGAAGATTGTTGTTAACAAAATCTCATCAGAAATTGTACCAACAAAAATTTTTGCAGAAATTCAACACAACAAAATTTGCAATAATTTTTTCAGATCCTAGATTTATTCAAGAGATTCGATGAAGAAATCATAGAGAAAACACTATGGTTTCAATGAAGAAATCATATAGAAAATGGTATGGATTCGATGAAACACTAGTATTGTATATGCAACTCTGAAAACTCTACAGATTCATCGAGTTGCTGCTGCTGAAGATCCTTGTCGTCGGTTATACTCTGGTGAAGGGGATTCTTACCGCTGTTAGAGAGCCTTGCCACCAGTTATTCCCGACCGATTGTGTCCCTCACTAAGCCATCATTGTGCATTCCCGTGGATGCTGTAGCTCCCCTGTATTCGTCGAGAAAATGTGTGAGATCGAGCGGCACACCGCACACCTACATGCGAAGGAAGCATGTCGGAGATTGGAGAATATATAATTTGTGCACCTACTACTGGTGAAAGCTCGCTGGAGGCTGCGATGGGGCACTTTTGCTCTCTCTCTCTCTAGAAGATATGCACTTGTCTTGCCTACTCTCTCTCTCTACGTGCCTCTTCGTTTCCAAAAAAATGGAGACAAAATAAAGTCCAAAGAAATTCAATAAAATGGATACCTCTAGGTCTCAAACTAATAACCAAGAGGTCCCTGACTGGTGAGTTCACCTATGCTGAACCAGACATGTCAGCTGGACAAGAGAAGTTTTTTAGCTAACTTGTGGGACCTACCTCTTTGCCGCCCACACACTCACCTGAACTCCACCCGGGAGATTTCGAAATCAGATCGGAAATACGGTCCACCACACGCAGCGACGGCGACTAGGGCACCGCTTCCTTTGCCGATCCACAACACGCTGCAGTGTCGGAGCTCCCATCCGTTTGCCATATTCGCGTCCATGTCATCGTCCGCACTCCAAGGCCAACCGCTGGGACCCCTTTCGGCCGATGTCACGCGCACCACGACAGCTCCCCTTCCAGGCACCATCTCCGTGCTCAACTCACTCGTATCCATGTCTGCCAAGGTAAAAAATAGTTTGTTTAATTGTTCAACACATGGTTATCACTTGAATTGTTCATAGTACAGAAAATTCTTTTTAAAAAGGATTATTCTGCTCTGAAAATGTGATTAATTTGTATAATTGCTCAACACATGGATAGCACTTGGATTGTCCATGGTACAGGAAATTCTTCTTAAAAGGATTATTCTACTCTGAAAATGCAATTAATTTGTTTAATTGCTCAACACATGGATATAACTTTGATTGCTCATTTTTAAGAAAATTGTTCTAAAAAATGATTAGTCCATTCTGAAAATGTGATTAGTTTGTTTAAATGTCCAATAGATGGATATGAATTATATTTATTCATGGTAAAGTAAATTGTTCTAAAAAATGAATAGTCTGTTCTAAAATTAAGATTTGTTGTTTTAATTGTTCAACACATGGATATGATTTGGATTGTTCATTGTAAAGAAAGAATTTCTAAAAAGTCACTATCTCGTTCTAAAAGTGTGATTTATTTATTTAATTTTTAACAGATGGATAGGAGTTGAATTGTTCATGGCATACAGGTTACTGAACCCTACAAATATGGCCTGAAAGAGTTTATCAGATTTGTCAAGGTGGGATATAGCGAGAATGCAGAGGTTCCATGCTCGTGTCGTAAGTTCCTGAACCAAAAAATGCTATATGTAGGGCATATTTATCACCACTTACTCCTAAGTGGCATGTCACACACATATACTAGGTGGATACAACATGGAGAGCCACTTGATCTTACTATTACTGAAGATGCACCCAGTCAAAACAATGGTTGTAGCAATGGTGGTCATGTCGGTGATGACAATATGTATACGGACTATGAAGGCGATGATGATGGAGGTGACCACATTCTAGATATATCCCAAGACCTTATGCAAGCAAGCGATGAATTAACCGTAGAGCAGATTGCTGCTAATGTCCCAACTGACGGTAATCATGAGAAATTGTTTGCAAAGTTGTTATAAGAGGCAAAGCGCAAGATTTACCAGAGAAGTAAACACTCCAGGTTTGCATTTGTTGTGAAGCTCCTTCATCACAAGTCATATCACCGGATCACCAACACTGCTTCCGATGATTGGATGAAGCTATTTTTCGATGCATTATTGGAACAAAATACCCTGTCGAGATCATATCGAGCGTGTTTGGTGGGTCGCACGGTCGTTTCCTGCACCGAGACGGAAGAAATAAGCCTGTTTGGAGACTCGCACGTCGGGCCAAGATCCCATCGCACGGGTCTTAAAGCACCCCAAATCATGGCTCGCTAGGAATGACAAAATCGGTCGTTTTTTGCGGGGACAGGCCCTAGGGAGCCAAAAGTGGGCACACCAGGAGAAGGGCAGGAGACGGCGTGATGCATCGAGAATGCGCACCATAAATCCCCTGAACTCTCTCTCTCCCCCATTCACAACCGCCCCTTCCTCCCTTCTTACCATCAGTGGTTCCTCTCCCGCCGGAAGATACAAGACCACCACGGTGGAAGTCGATGGAGGTAGACCTAGGCGACTACTGCACTTTTTTGTGGCCGAAGCGGATCTGCTCCTGCGACTATGGCTGCTTCTTCTTCTTCCTCAGCAAATCCGAAGCTCGAATCTTGCAGTAATGGCGGTAAGGCCTCGAACCACCAACTCTCTAAGATTTTAGCAGCTCAGATATATCTGTTATCGACTTATTCTCCAAGTATGAGTGACATGCACAGTAGATTTGTACCTATTTTGTGCTAGTTATGGTCGATTTGATGCATTAGTGTAGATTCTTTCCTTGTTGTGCCTAGATTCCGCTTGTTAGTGGCTAGATTCCGACAGATGTTGTGATTAGGGTTTGTCAGATTCAGAAAATTGGGGAAAATTAGTTTCTAGATTGCACTGTTCATCTTCTTGTTCCTAGGACGATGATTAAAACTATCACCAAGTCACACCGGGGAGTGAATCTGTACTACCTGCAATTGTTCATAACAAACAATGTTGTGAATTGTACTAGCTAGTACAGAGTCCTCTCCCTGGTGTTTGTGTGCACATCATATATGAGGCATTGATTACTTTGTACATCACTCTTCATGTTCTTCTTCTTCGTCCAATGATTACATACACACTACAAGCTAGTGGAAGTGATGATCCTTTCGAACATGCTTCTATCATCTTTAAAATGTGATGGAACTTGGTTCGGTAGGATCATCGCTTCATGTTGTCAATGCTCTGTACTATGAGGCAATAGTTGTTTATTCTGTGCATGCAACTTATGATGACACCTAGTACAATGCATTCATAGAGCTGGTGCTATAGGAACCAGATGGTATGCACAACAAAATGGCTATGCACGTCCTCTGGTTTGTTGTAGCACTAGCTCCACCTTGTTTGTGCTAGTTATTCTAAAGAAGTTCATCTATTTGGTCGTGTGTTGCTTCCTTTGGCCGATGATTAGTAAGTAGCATAATGACATGCAAGGGGATCCTCTTCATGAACAAATTTGTGTGCTAACCAAATTCATTATTCATTCCTGTTGCTCATGAGGAGAATCCCTTTGCCTATGTGCCATAGCATATGAGGCCATGTGTTATTTCATTGTTCATGTATGATCACATGTGTTATGTTCGTTGGTCATGTCTAATCACATGTGCTGATTCTTATTGCAGTGCTCAAAGACGTTGATCGGAGGTGCTCTCCCCACCAATGCAGGAGCATGCTCCAAATACGTTGCTAAGGGTAGTGCCTCCAAGAGGAGGAATGACGGTGGTGAGGGCAGTGGAAGCAAGAGGCCGAGGGGCAGGCCTCTCAAGATAGGGCACTTCTACGACCAGGTAGGTCTAACCCATTTTCCCAAGGTGATCTTGGCACCTGGGTTAGACCTGGTGCCAATCGCAGATGTCTTTAGGCCTTTCCTCGGCACTGCGCAGAGGATGATCATGCTAAAGACGAACACCAGATGCAGCTGGATGATGAAGCTCTGGGATGTCAGCGGCAGGATCTGTCTTGACCAGGGGTGAGCAGGCTTCACAATTGCACACCAGGTCAAGATTGGGTACTTCTTGACCTTCAAGATGTTGAACGGTGACATATTCAAGGTCACCATCTTTGACTACACCATGACTGATGTCATGAAGAAGTGACCGCATCATGATCCAACCCTTGCCATGATGGACCTTTGATCTTTGCTACGTACTTTGTTGTCTAACCTCGATTGCTGTGAACTTCGTGCTATTGCTACATTTTTATGTACTTTTGTGTGTGCTTGCCATGGTTAACAGGTTGTGATGTGTGGTAAGCTCACCATCTAGGGAAGAGTTTACCAGAGCACATGAGATAGCTGAAACCAAACATGCACATTTCTTTCTCCCAGGCCTAATATAGCCCAACAAACAACAGCGCCTCAATTCTGCCCATGTCCTAAATAGTGTCAATGCAGGGAACCAAATAAGGGGGAGGGGAATTTGGCCTAGAGCTTGATCGAGGCGTGCAGTCCCCACACGTGCAAGTTGCATGCGTTGGAAAAAAACTCGCACCGAAACCAAACAAGCGCACCATGAAGCAATAACCTATCTGAAGGAGCTTGGAATTTTCTATAACAGGATACATGTGTGCAAAAACGACTGCATGCTCACCTGGAAGGACAATGACAAGCTGGACAACTGCGTTAAGTGTGGGACCTCAAGGTGGAAATATCCGGAAAGAAGGTCGTCCATTGTCAAAGTATTGCGTCATTTTCCTTTGGCGCCACTTCAGAGAATATTCTCTTCAAGGAAAATAGTGGAAAACCCAAAGTGGCACAAGTTAAATAGAATGCCCAGAGATGGTATACTTAGTCATCCGGATGATGGCGAAGCATGGAAGGATTTTGATAGAACTTGGCAGGAATTTTCAGTGGACCCTAGAAACATAAGGCTTGGACTTTCTACAGATGACTCAGATCCTTATGGAACCATGAGCACAAGCTATAGTATGTGGCTTGTCATTGCCCTGCCATACATCCTTCCACCATGGGATTGTATGGATGCATCAAACTACATGCTTTGCCTTCTATTACCTAGAAAATAAAGTCCTAGAAAGGACTTTGATCTCTTTATGGAGCCTCTGTTAGATGATTTGCAACATCTTTGGAAGGGCGAGCATTCTTACAATGAAATTCAAAATGAAATGATTGATCTTCGTGCAACTGTTCTTTGGTGTACCCATGACTACCCAGCTTGCAGCACTACGTTTGGGCATACAATAAAAGGATATCATGCATGCCTGCATTGTGACAAAAATCCTCTATCCAAATCCATAAAGAGCAAAATATGCTACATTGGGCACCGTCGTTTCCTCTCGATACGCCACCGCTTGTGGCGAGAAATGAAGCTTGTCAGCACTCATGATGACCACTTGAAGCCAGGAAAATTTACTGCAGTTGAGTTACAAGCTAAGTTGGAGAAGGTTAGGCATCTTAAAACAGGAGTTGGAGGTGATCTTGGGAGAAAAAAGAGGAAGCGAACAGATCCTTCACCGATCTGGAACCGATAGTATGGTTTCTGGGACTTCCCTTATTAGGCATCATTGAAACTTCGGCACAATTTCGATGAGATGCATATCGAGAAAAACATCTGCGACAACTTGATTGGCACACTACTTGAACTTGACTAGAAGAATAAGGACACCTTGAATGCTAGGTATGATTGTGAAGCCCTAGGAATTAGGTGAGATCTACAGGTGCAACCAACAAACATAGAAAAAGACCTTTTCTATCCATATGCACCGTATTACCTGAATAAGGAGAAGAACATGGATTTCTATCAATATCTATGAGACTGCAATTTTCCTGGTGGGTTTTTTTCAAACATGGGAAAATGTGTCAGCATTCCTACATGCAAGATCACGTCTCTTAAAACCCATGACTGCCACATCCTGTTGCATGGAATCTTGGCTGCTTACATGCGAGAGTATTTGCATCCCGATATCTACACGACACTTGGAGAGCTAGGAAGATTTTCCAGGCAATTGTGCAGTAAAAATTTGAAATTGTTGGTGTTGGAAAGGCTCAAAGATGAAACCCCAGTAATTTTGTGCAAACTTGAATTCATCTTTCCATCGGCATTCTTTGAAGTGATGGTCCACCTGGCTGTGCATTTACCTCATGAGGCGATGCTCCGAGGCCCTGTGAACTATGAGTGGATGTATCCACTAGAGAGGTTGTTGTGTACTCTAAAGAGATATGTCAGGAACATGTCACGTCCAGAAGGTTTAGTGGCAGAGGACTACATTGCTACCAAGTGCGTGCCTTTTTTCTCTAAATACCTTGATGATATTGTCACAAGATTCAATCGTCCAGCAAGAAATTTAGGTGACCAACATGAATCATCTTGTGATGTCTTTGGCCATGGTGTGAATTTTATTAGAGTAAGCCATGTCACCTGCTATGGAGGAAGCGATGATACTGATTTAACCCTCCAAAGGGAGCGAAACAAGATGACTTGGAATGTCCTAAACAACTGCAAGGAGGTTAAGCCATATATCATGTATGTTCTGATCTCCCATTCTTACGAATTCAATATTACCATACACCTAAATATTTTAAATCCGAGTTACTCTTTGGATTTTAGTCTTCGTTGAGAACAGCTGGTGAGTGATGGGATGCCCAATGTGGAAAGAAAGCTTGAGCAGGGATTTCAGAGATGGTTCAAGGACCATGTCAGTTTCCTTTTGCATTTATCTCTGTCCTTCATATATAGCTTTTCAATGCATGATTTGACCATATTGTATTTATGCTGCGTTACATACTGATCATGAATAAGCAACAGGAGAATCCAGAAGCTATGGATGAAGAGCTTTTTGCATTGGTGTGTGGCCCAGACTTTCAAGTAAGAACATATTTAGCTTGTATTGTGGATGGTGTTCGGTTCCTCACTACTGACCGTGAGAAGGGAAAGAAAACACAAAACAACGGAGTAATGACTGAAGGTTATCACTATGAGAAGGATATCCATTTTTATGGTGTCCTCAAGGATATCAAGGTGCTATATTTTTAACTCTGATTTGGAACACCAATGATCAATTGTGTTATTCCAATACGATTTGTATCATCTTTAGGTCCGCAAGCATACATATATGCTGTATGATAAACTCTTCTAGAGTGTCAGCATTACCAATTTTTGGTACAAAGATGACAGTTACATCTTGGCAATCTAGGCTAAAAAAGTGTTCTACATGCCATAGATAGACAAGGGAAAACACTGGCAAGTGGTTCAAAAATTACTTCAAGGACATAAGTTTGATGTTGCCGAAGGAGAGGAGGAGGTGGCGGTGCATACTGATGTAACATACTAAGAGTTTGTAGGCTCTAACGATGAGGCTGTATCTGAGGCTCTGCCTTTCAGGAAATGTCGACCCTCTATCAACAGAGGTCGGATGATAGATTCATCAGTGTTTGAGCATATCAGACATAAAAGGAAAGCTATTTAAGTGGAGGAAGTTGACACTCAGCCTAAAGTAGTCGACACAATTGAGGAGTACTGTAGTGACAAAGAATATGAAATACAAGATGAGAGTGACGATGATTAGTTCTAGCTTATGGTGGTGGAGTGTTGAACTGATGATCGTGTGGATGCTTTGTGTTTCATGCTTGAACAGATGGATGTGTGCATGCCTCTGTGCATGCTTGTGTTGAACTGATGATCATGTGTGCATGCTTTGTGTTGCATGCTTGAACTAATGGTCGTGTGGGTACCTACATTGCATGCTTCGTGTTGAATGAATGGTTGTGTGCATGCATTTGAATAGATCAATATGAATGTCCTTTAGTTTGTAGAATTAATAGTTATTCATTGGGAAAATTAGCCAAAACATGGTGATGTTATTCTATCAGTCAAACTTGGCTGAACTTAAGCTCTTTTTGTGTTAAAAAATGTGTTGTTATTCAATCTGCATGGGACCCATTTGACGGAGATTTGTCCCGTGAAGGAACTAGGTTCCCACGATCCCTTGGTTTGTGAGGGGGCTGAACACGCGATTCTGAAACAACATAAGCAACGGTGACTTGGGCGGAGAAAACACACGACAGAGTGATGACACCAGTTTTTTACCCAGGTTCATGACCCTCGTGAGCAGGTAAAGCCCCTACTCCTGCTTTGTTGTATTGTTCACATGCTTCACGAGGGTACAATGGAGGAAAAAAGTCTATGGTTTTAGATCTCAAAGTTCGATCCCTCCCAAGGTAGGAGAAGGGATCCTTATATAGGGCGGCGTCAGGCCTCTTCCCCCGGTCTATGGACGGGAAGGGTTGCCACGGTGCCGTTCCCCAAGGTTGCTTTTTGGTGGACCTAGTCTTGGATATCGGGCGCTTCTCCATCCACTGGTAAAGAGATCTTCTTTTACTTTGTTATGTCCTGGCTCGGTGCTACCCGCTGCCTCTCTTGCACCAAACGGGCAGGCTGGCATGCCTGCCATGCTGAGGTCTTCGTTCCTCCTGCTGCAAGAAAAGGTGGGTGGATCAGATCTTCCTTTTTTGAGGAAAATAGTGACTGCATAGCGACCGCGCCCCCTGTCAGGACCCGGCTGACCCGCTGACTACTTAGTGGTTTTACCAAAAGGCCCTGGGTACGTTTCGAGGCATACACGGGGGTTCTGCAGACGCTTTTGCTCGGGAGGGTATCCTCTCATGAGCGGGACCCTCTCGATGGCTAACCCGGTTCCGCCCGTCATAGAAGGTAATGAAGTCTCCCGAGAGAATGTCATCTTGAGGCGCTAGGGGGTCGCCAACTGTCAGGATGTGGCACCCTGGTTGCTAGAGCCCCGAAAGTAGCCCGCGGGCATTTGTCATGCACGTGTCCCTTGAAGGGGTAGAAGGGGCAAGCAACATAGGACGGTTGGTGGGCCCTCTCGCCTGCCCGTGAAATCATGATCCTGCCACGCCTTCATTTTGACCGCAGATTCGAAGCGCCCATTGGCTCTTAACCGCCAGACTTGGTGATGACCCACAAATATTAGGGGGTGTATCGCAGTATTTTCGAGGGAAGTGAAACCCAAATTATTGATTTGACACAAGGGGAGCCAAAGAATATTTATAAGCCTTAACAACTGAGTTGTCAATTCAGCTGCACCTGGAAACAATCTTGCTCACACCAGTTTATCAGTAGCAACAGTTTCGTAGTAGGAATAGTAAAGTAACAGCAATAGTAAAGTAAAGACAACAGTAACAATAGCAGTAAACAATGGGATTCAAGTGCGTTAGGCATAGGGATGGATGGACGGGCGTCGCATGGACAAGAAAATTCACATAGCAATCAGAACATAGGGCAATTGCAGATAAATAAGATAAAGCATCCAAGTACTAGATAATCCTAGGCATGTGTTCCATATATAGTCATACGTGCTCGCAATGAGAACTTGCACAACATCTTTTGTCCTGCCAGCCCGTTTGCAGCGGGGCCTCAAGGGAACTACTGGCAATTAAGGTGCTCCTTTTAATAGAGCACCAGAGCAAAGCATTAACACTCCGTGAACACATGTGATCCTCACATTAAAGCCATTCCCTCCGGTTATCCCGATTTCTGTCACTTCGGGGACATTGGTTCCGGACAACAACGTGTGTATACAACTTGCAGATAAGACCATAAACAATACTATCATAATGAATCAATAACATGTCCAGATCTAAAATCATGGCACTCGATCCCTAGTGACAAGCATTAAGCATAACAAGTCACAACAAAGTCATAAAGTACTAATAGAAGATACTAGGCACCATGCCCTAACAATCTGATGCCATTACATGAACGACCTCATCCAATCCCTACCATCCCCATAGCCTATAGCGGGGGATTAATCACTCATATATGGGGGAAACATGGATGGTCGATGGAGAAGAGATGGTGATGATGATGGTGATGATCTCCTCCAATTCCCCGTCCCGGCAGGGTGCCAGAACAGAGTTTCTGGTGCTGTTTCGTGGAATCTAGTGGTGGCGGCGAAGCGGAACTCCTTCTGGAAAAACATCGACCCCCCAGAGTTTTTAGGTCAGAAGGCTTCTTATGGGCGAAGAGGGAGACCGAGGGGGTGTCTGGGGCGGCCAGACCACCCCCTGGCGCGGTGGGCTAGCCCGCCCGGCCAGGTGGTGTGGCCGGGGCCCAATCCTCCTCTGTCTCGTATTCTGGCTCCGGGAGTCTTCTGGTGAAATAGGATTTTTGGCATATTTTCCAGGATTTTTCCTAATAGTTGATTTTCTGCACAAAAAGTAGACACCAAGGCAATTCTGCTGAAAACAGCGTCAGTCCACCTTAGTTGCATCCAAATCACACAAGTTTAGAGGACAAACAATAACAAATGTGTTCGGGAAAGTATATACGTTTTGGACGTATCAACTCCCCCCAAGCTTAGCTTATTGCTTGTCCTCAAGCAATTCAGTTGAAAACTGAGTGCGATAAAAGAAACATTCACGAACACATTTGCTTCATAGGATGTATATATTCTCAGCATGTGATCAACTACTTAGACAATTCATAATAAAGAGTATGCAACTATGTTTACTTAATAGGCATTGCAAGCTATGAAGAGATTCCAACTTAAAAACAATAAGTAGCATGAAACATAAACATAAGCAACATTACAATGCTCATAACAAGGTATGATAGAGTAGTATCTCGCTTGCCTTTGATTATGAATGCCAAGGCACCTTTGAAGTTCAGGTGAAGACTACAAGTAAAGATATCAAAGATACAAGCATCAAAGTCATAACACAAATAATCAAGTAATGGCATAGGCACAAAGAATGACAACTATGCTCGTAAGGAAGTGCTCATAGAATAAGTGGAGACTCAACAAGGAAATGAAAAGTTTTGAATAGTTTGAAAGGCTTCCAAATGCTGAAAGTATGGTACTCGTTAGCTTTGAGCTCTCATTGCCCCTATCATAAGCATCTTTAATATGGTTAAGGTGAAAGTGAGGTCCAATCTGAGTTATATGCTTGACAGTCTATAAAATGGAAATCCCATGTCCCATGAGTACGAGGGCCGCTCCTCATGCTACTCAACTTTAGTTACATGTAAGTTCTTGTCATCGTAAATACGTGCGTAACATAGAGAACCACCAACGGGGTACCCCTTGCCCGATGATACGGAAGAATCCCCATATCAAAATGACAAGGCAAGCAGACAATGATTATCTCAGCAATCTTCTTATTTACCATGGGAAAATGGTGCTTTTTTCTCTCTTTCCTCTTTTCATATAACTCTTTTTTTCCATTTCTCAATAGCTATCTCTCTTTTTTTATAAGAAGAATGCTTCATAGATATCATTATGGTTACGCTGCAGGTTTCCACCATGACGGCATGGATTAGACCGGCGGCCCAGGCGTTTTTCTAACACACATACATAACTCCATGGACTTAGAAGCTCCCCTTTTATTTCACACCGACGACATCCGCAAACAAAAGAGCATGGTATCAACTGGGTATATATTTACAAGTGTTGAAAGCGTTCCCCCTGACAGCACGGTTCTGCTAATCCCCAACCTATAATTTGCAAGCATATAACTTTCATGGACAGTCACAATGGTTCAGGTTTATTAAGTGCAGAAAATAAAGTGTGCCATCAAGTTCGTGAGAGCTTTACTAACTAAGTTTCTCATAACAAGCAAACATTTTATTCGGAAGAAAACACGGCCTATTGAATATCACGGAAATAGCAAATGATGCTAATAGGTAGGTATGGTGGACACTTTGGAAATATTTGGTTTAGGGAGTTGGAAACATGAGTAAAACATACTCAGTGAAAGTGAAGGCTAGCAATAGTAAGGGAGCGACAAACGAGAGAGCAATAACTGTCATAATCATGCTTGCAACAAAACAGGACTAATCATGGTATGAAAGTGATTCAAGATCCTCAAGGCAAAATAATTCATCGAGGATTAACTGATTATTTCAGTCATATGCATGCATGAGCATGTGCCAAGTCAATTCAAATGAAACATTCAGAGGAGGATACCACGGTGTCATACCAAGTTATGAATAGAGTAATGCAGGCAAACATTCATATGACATGCTACAAACTATTAGCAAGCTGGACCTAATCATAAGAAAGCAAGAACAACTAAGCATCCATAAATAACATACACCCTACATGAACATACCAAGCATGCCCACAATGATGAGTATATGTACAAAAATGAAAACAAATAGAGTTCGTTACTAGCCTCTTACAACACCTCAAGTTGTCATTAATCCTCATTATTGCTCTTCACTTGTGTGGCTTGAATAATAATATGAAACCAAATCCCACTGAGGACTGCTGAACCCTGCAACAAACTCACAAAGCCAAAGAAGAACAACAAATATTTTTGGTGTTTTCGATTTTTAAAACAAGAACCAAGAAGGAAAAACAGGCAAAGCAAAATCTTTTTGGGTTTTTCGAATGATTCAAACAAAGCAAAAAGGGAAAAACAAACCAAGGAAAAAAGAAGAAGAAACAAACCAAAGAGAAACAACAAAAATATTTTTGGTCTTTTTGTGTTTTAGAAAGCAAAAGCAAAGAAAGAACGAAAACTAAAAAGAGAACTAAACATGAATATACAAAGTACCGACGCAAAATGATATGGAGATGAGTGTAATGTCGGCGTACCTCCCCCCAAGCTTAGGCTTTTGGCCTAAGTGGGTGTCAATCCATGTATGAATAAGGGTTCCAACCAGGAGGGTCATGATAAGAATGATCGTAGTTGGGCCCGTGGGAAGAATAAGAAGCTCCCCAATCATAAACAGGATGCTAATATGAAGACTCCCCCTCATCCGAGGGCTGGGCCGAATCATCCGTGACCTCCCTTCTAGTATCCTGCTCCTGCTGGGAGATCTCTCCCAAATACGTATCAAACTCCTCCTCCGCGAGAGACCATCCTACCCTGTTATCAAGGTTAAACAAAACAGGTGCAGGAAACAGAACAACACGCTCGGACTTCCTCCTTCTCCAACCAGCTTTGATAAAGGTTATTTCATAAGACAACTCACTCAAACTAGCCCACCAGGAAACAAATTTATGTTGTATCATGGAATTAAGATAAGCCTTTCTATGGGAAACTGTAGGTCTAGATGATGAGGCACTGAACCATGAAATGCTAGTAAACGAGAAGCAATGAGGCTGACACAAATTCCACCTTTCTCGCGGTTAGCAGCAAGAAGGAAAGCTATCAAAGCATCCAAGTTATAAGTCCTATCTCGTTTAAGAGCAGCAGAGATGAATGCTAGATCATACGAAGATAACTTATTGGCAGTTTTCCTAGCAAGAACACACTTGGCAATAAAGTAGGCAAAGTAGCGAATGGAGGGGAGATGAATGTTACAAATTTTTTCACTCTCCTTCGAGAAGCTGCTCCCTTGGCAAATTTCTGCATATAAATCCATGAGTAGTGCAGGTCGCTCCTTAATCCTTCTACATGATCCCCATTGAGGTACCTTAATAGCTGCACAAAAGTCATCAAGAGAAAGGTCGACAGCAATATTGTAAATTTTGTAGTGGACCATGGGATTAGGCAAAGAGTAACTAAATTGAAAATCCTGCACCACAGACATGGTTAGCTTCACAAATTGACAAGGTTCATCTTCCAAAAAGTGCTCCAACCCTGCATTAGAAACCAAAGTGTGGAAATCCTGGAGAATTCATGCAGCTCTTATGAATTCAAAGCATGGGTAAATGGAAGGAAAAACTTCCTCCTCCTGGTGAACCTTCACGACCTCAGGCACCCATAGTTCATGTTGGTTTAGTTGATGCTCATTCATCTTCTATTCTGAAATTTAAACACCTATTAAATAAGTGATTGCAAAGTTAATATAATGAAGTGCACTACTCATAGGGACTTGTAAGAGGCCTAAACATGCATCAAAGCTATATCTCTAAGCATCAAACAAGCTTACAAGCTCTCATAACCTGTCACCTACAGTAGCAAAATACTCAAGATATAATCCACTAAACACAAATCTACTTGGACAAGGGGAGGAGTCACATACCGGAGAACAAATGCTCCAAATTTCGGCAACAAAGATGGGTTGAGCAAGGAGATCGAAAAAATCGAGAGCAAGCACAGCAACACCACGATTTTGAGCAATGAACTGGAGTTTGCTCGGGAGAGAGAAGAAAGTGGCAAGTGAGAGAGTTAGTGGAGGGCCAGGGTGGCCCACACCATGGCATGGCGCCACCCAGGGCAGGCCGCGCCACCAGGTAGTGAGCCTGCCTAGTGGGTCCCCCTGGTACCTTCCAGGCACTCCTCTACCCCTTTTTTCACGTAAAATTTTAATATGAATTTTCTAGAATTTTTAGAGACACTTTATTTTTGGGCAAGTTTTAGGCATAGAAGAATGATTTTTCTGCAGAAAAATGATTTTGAAAAAGATGCAATGCAAACAAAGCAAAATCTACGGAAGTTCTAAGACACTCTAAAATGCAAGCAACTAACAACAAAGAAAACAAAACAAAAGCAAAACTAAAATGGATAGAATAAAAGTAAACGGAGATAATCATGGTGAAAACATTGTTTTGTTCAATGAAATCCTTTTGTTAACAAGGTTGATCAGGTCTTGTTACCAAAACAATTCCATATGAGGCAAAACTTTGTATTCCACTAATGATTATGTTACCTCAACCATGATAGCAATGGTCCCAATCATAGTAGTTTCAAAATTTTCTCTTGGTATGGGACAATATATTTCTCCAACTTGGATGCCCTCAACATGTTCAATTGAATTCAAACCATAAGTCCTTTCAATCTTCTTGGGGAAATAGACAGTATGTTCCTTGTCATTAACATTAAAGGTCACCTTTCCTTGATTACAATTAATAACAGCTCCTGCAATATTAAGAAAAGGTCTCCCAAGAATAATAGACATATTATCATCTTCAGGCATTTCAAGCACAACAAAATCATTTAATATCAATCAATTATGAGCCACTTGAACATGTGCATCCTCACATATACCAACAGGAATAGTGGTAGATTTATCAGCCATTTGCAAAGATATATCAGTTGGTATTAATTTTTCCAATTGAAGTCTCTTATAGAGAGAGAAAGGCATAACACTAACTCCAGCTCCCAAATCACACAAAGCAGTTCTAACATAACTGTTCTTAATAGAGCAAGGGATAGTTGGAATCCCTGGTTCTCCAAGTTTCTTTGGAACCTTACCATTAAAGGAATAATTAGCAAGCAAAGTAGAAATTTCTTCATTATGGATCTTCCTTTTATTCGAGACAATATCCTTCATATATTTTGAGTAAGGAGGCAATTTAATAGCATCAGTCAAAGGAATTTGCAAGAATAAAGGTTTCATCCACTCACAAAACTTATTATAGTGTTCATCTTCCTTTGACTTGTGTTTCTTATCAGGGAAAGGCATAGGTTTTTGGACCCAAGGCTCTCTTTCACTACCATGTTTCTTAGCAACAAAATCTTCTTTAGTGTATTTAGTATTCTTAGTGTGCTTTTCAGGTTCTTCTTCAACTTTTTCTTCATTTGGAGCTTCATTTTCTTCATTACCACTTTCAGTTTTAGCATCAGAAATAGATATACTATTACGATCTATAGCAGGTTCAGAGGGTTCTACAATAGTTTTATGTTTTGTTTTCCTTTTCTTATGAGTAGAGCCACTATATTAAGCTTGTTGAGAATCCTACCCAATTCTTTTGGGATGCCCCTTAGGATATAGAGGATCCTGGGTAGCAGCACCACTTCTAGTTATAATTTCATAAGCATGTTTTTCTTTAGCAGCGTTAACTAGCAAGTTTTTTTTGCACTTTAATGAGTTGATCTATTTGAGTTTGAACCATTTTAAAGTGTTTAACTATCATCTTAACATCATTAGAGGTTATTTCCACAATATCTTTCAACTCAACAATAGCTCTAGTGTTTTCCATTAGATGATTTTGCACCCTTTTATTAAAATTATCTTGCTTAACAATAAACATATCGAATTCTTCTAAGCATTTGATCAGGAGGTTTAGAGTAAGGGATATCACCTTCATCAAAGTGTTGGAGAGAGTGTACCTCAATACTGGATGAGTAGGAAATAGGCTTACATAATTCTTTAATAGGAGGTAAATTCTTGACATTTGCAACTTTAATTCCCTTCTCCACAAGACATTTCTTAGCTTCCTTCATCACTTCATCATTCAATTCAATAACTCCCCTCTTCTTTGATGTTGGAATGGGTACATGAATAGTTGATTCAGGTATGATTATTGCAGGTATAGCTGGTTCAGGAGGATTCCAATCTTCATAATTCTTGCTTATTTTAGCCATTAATTCCTCAACTTCCTTGGGAGTCCTATTTTTGAAAACACAATCAGCACAACTATCTAGGTATGTCCTAGATTCTCCAGTTATTCCATTATAAAATATATCAAGAAGCTCATTCTTAGGTAATGGACTTCTAGCCTGTGCATGAATCAAAGCACAAAACCTTTCCCATGATTCAGACAATATCTCTTTTTCTCCATGTTTAAAATCAAAAACTTCCTGCAAAATAGCATGTCTAGCACTTGTAGGAAAGTACTAATCAAGCAATCAGGGCTATCAATAGATCCAACAGGTAAATTACTAAACCAAGTTTTAGCTTCTCCTTTTAGTGAAAAGGGTAAAATCTTAGCAACAAAGTAAGTACGCATCTTAATATCATCAGAAAACAAGCCACTCATGGTAGAAAGTTCATTCATATGTGCTACCGCACTTTCATTCTTAGTCCCACAAAAAGGTTCTTTCTCAACAATAGCTATGTAAGATAGATCGAGAGAGAAATCATAATATTTATCTTTAATGTTTATGGGAGAAGCAGCAAACTTAGCAATAGGAGACAGTTTGGGTCTAACAGTACGCCTCTCAAGGAGACTCTTAGCAGCGCTCCTATCATGGGTGTTTTTACATTCTTTAATAAATTCATCGGTCATCTCAACATAACCATCTTCAATATCATAACTCTCACTAGACTCAGGTGAACTAATAGGTGTAGTAGTGTGTTCATTAGGAGTTTTAGTATTTCCAGCTATAGTTCTAGCAATCGTAGCATCTAGGAAAGGACCTAATGAACCACTCTTATCAAGCATAGTAGAAGCATCATCATAAGTATAACAAGTTTCAGATTCAGCAGTAGTAGCAGTCTGTGTAGCTTGTGTATGTGATGGTGTAACGAGCTTACTCATAACAGATGGTGAATCAAGAGCAACAGAGGTGTTCAGAACCGTACCTCTTCTTGTAGTGGATGGTAAAATAGGAACCTTGCCATCACGAGACATACCCATGATGTATGGATAACAGCGAACAATAGTGAATCCAAGTGAACTTGATAAATAAAGCTATGCTCCCCGGCAACGGCGCCAGAAAATAGTCTTGATGACCCACAAGGATAGGGGTGTATCGCAGTATTTTCAAGGGAAGTGAAACCGAATTTATTGATTCGACACAAGGGGAGCCAAAGAATATTTATAAGCCTTAACGACTGAGTTGTCAATTCAGCTGCACCTAGAAACAATCTTGCACACAGCAGTTTATCAGTAGCAATAGTTTTGTAGTAGGAATAGTAAAGTAACAGCAGTAGTAAAGTAAAGACAACAATAACAATAGTAGTAAACAGTGGGATTCGAGTGCGGTAGGCATAGGGATGGATGGACGGGCGTTGCATGGACAAGACAATTCACATAGCAATTAGAACATAGGGAAATTGCAGATAAATAAGATAAAGCATCCAAGTACTAGATAATCCTAGGCATGTGTTCCATATATAGTCATACGTGCTCGCAATGAGAACTTGCACAACATCTTTTGTCCTGCCAGCCCGTTTGCAGCGGGGCCTCAAGGGAACTACTGGCAATTAAGGTGCTCCTTTTAATAGATCACCGGAGCAAAGCATTAAACTCCGTGAACACATGTGATCCTCACATTAAAGCCATTCCCTCCGGTTATCCTGATTTCTGTCACTTCGGGGCCATTGATTCCAGACAACAACGTGTGTATACAACTTGCAGATAAGACCATAAACAATACTATCATAATGAATCAATAACATGTTCAGATCTGAAATCATGGCACTCAGGCCCTAGTTACAAGCATTAAGCATAACAAGTCGCAACTAGTCATAAAGTACTAATAGAAGACACTAGGCACCATGCCCTAACAATCTTATGCCATTACATGAACGATCTCATCCAATCCCTACCATCCCCATAGCCTACAGCGGGGGATTACTCACTCATAGATGGGGGAAACATGGATGGTCGATGGAGAAGCGATGGTGATGATGATGGTGATGATCGCCTCCAATTCCCCATCCCGGCAGGGTGCCAGAATGGACTTTCTGGTGCTGTTTCGTGGAATCTGGTGGTGGCGGCGGAGCAGAACTCATTTTAGAAAAACGTCGAACCCCCCAGAGTTTTTAGGTCATAAGGCTTCTTATAGGCGAAGAGGGAGACCGAGGGGGTGTCTGGGGCGGCCAGACCACCCCCTGGCGCGGCCTGGGCTAGCCCACGCGGCCAGGTGGTGTGGCCTGGGCCCATCCCTCCTCCGTCTCGTATTCTGGCTCCGGGAGTCTTGTGGTGAAATAGGATTTTTGGCATATTTTCCGGGATTTTTCCTGATAGTTGATTTTCTGCACAAAAAGTAGGCACCAAGGCAATTCTGCTGAAAACAGCGTCAGTCCGCGTTAGTTGCATCCAAATCACACAAGTTTAGAGGAGAAACAATAGCAAAAGTGTTCGAGAAAGTAGATATGTTTTGGACGTATCACTTGGGCACGTCGCCCCTGCCTCATGAGTTTCTCCCAAGACGTGATGGAGGGTGGAACCCTTGCATTTATACCCCGCGCATTGGGGCAGCGATATGTCCTTTCGGGCGTCCATGTTTATACCGGGGCATGGATGGGTGGGTTCCTCACTCTGCGCTTTCGTTCCCCTTTTATTTTGCTACAGGCTTGCATGAAAACCATGTTCCTCTGGATGGCGTCCCCTTTCCTCCCCATCTCCATGGTGGACAAGGCAGCCAAGGTCGAGGGCGAGGGCTCTCTCGCCCTTATATTGCCTCCAGCGAAGGTGGCTCCTCCAACGAAGCATGGTCATGGTCGACCGCGCGGGGGCGGCCGATGACGACGCGGGGGTCATGGCGTCGACCCCAGTGTCGCCCTTCGCTTGGTCGCATAGGCGTTGGCCAGCGAAGCTCTAGCAAGACGCGAGCGTGGACGCCCTCACAGGAGCGGTCGTGGCCGCCGCGGGGGACGTGGTGGGAGATCCGGCACTGAGCCCGAGCCTTCGGTGGCGGTCATCGTGCAGCCCCCACCCGTGGTGTTCAAGATAGAGGGTGATCAAGCTGGCTCGGGTGATCAACTTCGTCGTCATCCTCGGGAACTCCGATTGGTTTTTCAAGGTGAGGCTCCCTTCCCGCTTCGCCCTTGGGGTTATGGCAGATATTTCAGGAGAGGTGGAGCTACAACACTTCGACGGGCACCAAAGGTGGCGGGTAAGTGTGGATACCCTTCCGCCTGATGAGATGTACCTCTACGACGGTTGGAATCACTTCCTCGTCACTCACCGCATCCAGCGGGGTTCGGCGTTGCAGTTCCGCGACGTTGGTGGGAGGGACTTCTCCATTTCCGTGTTTGACACGCTGCTGTGTCGGGTGGCTTACCCGTCGTACATCCCTTGAGGGGAAGAGGCTAGGTACACGCCACGACCGCCGGCTCGGCCCTGGGGTGGTGGGTATTTTGCTAGTGTAGGTGTAGCGTACTTTAGTACTCTGTTCCCATGTTGGGATTGTAAGGAAGACTTGTTATGAATGCCTATAAGCGGATCCTCGTGCTGGTTATTTCTCCCTTCGCATGTTCTTGCTGTGATGCTTGGAGTTTTGATGTTCATGGTGCGGGGATGATCCAGCACAGCACACGATGGCTGGCTGGCCCGACGTGTTTCTCGGTGAAGCTGCCCACAGGTCGGTGCCCGGAGGCGAGGCTTCACAAGGTGGGGGGTCTCTGGAGGCCGTGCCCTGTCAGGCGATCTCTAGGGGTGGCGCTAGGGGTAGTCTTCCTTGCTGAGCGTCCCTAGCCGGTGGTCCATGAGGAGCCTTTGTGTGCTTCTAGGCTCGGTTGTTCGGGCAGCGCCACCCTCTAGAGGCTCGCTCGTGAAGTTCCTTTGGGCCTCGTCGGTCCCTTGTGGGGCTTCTCGAGGAAGTAGCCACAGGGGTGGGCACACGTGCCATGAGGGCCCTGTAACGTGCTTACGTGGTGGGGTACAAGCGCTTTGAGCCACGTGTGTGGTAACTCAGTACTGCTGATGTGCAGTAAGTTCCAGGCTTAGCACATTAGGCCTCACGATTCCCTAGTCCCCTGAGGGGTGAGCGCCTCACAAGGCACGCCACGAACCTCTCGAGGAGAAAGTCATCTAGCATAACGCGGGTTTTGTTTGTTTCATAGGGGTCGAAAATTGTTAGTCAGGTGATCCACAGCCGCAGGGAGGGCCGTGAGTTCAGATCCAGACGCTCAAGCTTCCGGCGAGCTTCAGCCGTGAAGGGCTGGTGCCTCATGAGGCGTCGCGATAATGAAAGTGATGAGATCGTGCCACAGAGGGACCATGCCCCATGATCTGTCGTGGGGGAGAACTGGCTCAGGAACTATGGGTGAGGTAACTCATGGCCGAGGAACGGGCTGCAGAGTTCATAGCTCGACACTTTAGGTCCTGACGAGCACGGGCCGCGGAGGGCTATTGCCTCATGAACCGTCGCGAGGGTAAACAGGGTTAGGAACCGTGTGTGAGGTAACTCACAGACGAGGAATGGGCCGCAGGTTCAGAGCTCGACACTTTAGGTCCTGACGAGCTCAGGCCATGGATGGGTAGTGCCTCACGAACCGTCATGAGGATATACTGGGTCAGGCACCATAGGTGAGGTAACTCACGGCCGAGGAATGGGCTACGAGTTTAGAGCTCGACAATTTAGGTCCTGACGAGCTCGGGCCGCAGAGGGGCAGTGCCTCGCGATCTATCGCGAGGATAAACTGGGTCATGAACCATGGGTGAGGTAAGTCATAGCCGAGGAACGGGCCGCGATTTCAGAGATCGACACTTTAGGTCCTAACGAGCTCGGGCCGCGGAGGGGCAGTGCCTCACGAGCCGTCGCGAGGATAAACTGGGTCAGGAACTATGGGTGAGGTAACTCATGCCCGAGGAACAGGCCGCGAGTTCAGAGCTCGACACTTTAGGTCCTGACGAGCTGCCCCACAGACCCTACCAGGAGAGGACCATAGGGAAAAGTGCACACTGCTAGAGTCCCATACACATGCCACACGAGGATCTCCAGCACTAGGTATCATGGGAGAGGTAACTCATGGTTGGGACTATCCCGTGAGTTCAGAGCTTGGCACTTTAGGCTCTGATGCTAACGGGGGACTGGCCTAGTGATGGGTACCGTCCGTAGCCCCCGCTCTTGCAGTGTGTGTGAGGGAAATATGGCGGTGTGGTTTTTTGGAGAAGTGCTTTTTTGGGAAAAAACAAAATAGACAAGCATGCGTGCAGCACAAGATCCAAAGGGGCGCCAATAGTGCGGGCTTATTACAATGCCACCATGGCTTGCACGGGGTCTATTGAGAGGTGAAACCATAAGGAATGATGGTTTTCTAGGGTCACCTTCAAAAAGTCGTGGAGTCAGGCGCGCCATGTGGAGAGGTTTGTCTACCTTCCACCAGCCTAATCTGTTGGCTCATCCGGCCGCTCAGTCGCCGCCATGAGGGAGCGGGTGTTGTACATGCGCTGGGTGTAGTCCATGGGGAAGTCCAGAGTCCTTGCATTGTCGTCGTCCTCAGGAGGCACCTCATCCCTCGTGAGGCTGGAAGGGGTGCCCCTGGCCCCTCTTGAGGTCACAGGCGCCAGCCACGTCCTGCCCCTTGCGAGGCGGGAACAGAGCGGCTGCTGCTCTCTTTGCCATGGCATTCTGCTAGGCCATCATCTGCTTTCTCCTGGTGTAGCCTCCAACGTAGTCCGGGGCATCCACATCCTCGGGATAAGTGGCGGCAACGGTCTTGTAGACGTGCTCCAGGGAGCGTCAGGCATCCACTTCATCGCAATGGACCGTGATGACTTCGCCGCTGCCGCCAGGCATCTTGATCATGTTGTAGGCATGGTGTGTAGCGGCCATAAACTTGGCCAGCGCGGGGTAGCCGAGAATGACGTTGTACGCAAGGTTGATGTGTGCCACATTGAAGTCGATGAGCTCGATGTTGTAGTTTTAACGCGTCCCAAATGTGACGGAGAGGCGCACCTGCCCGATGGGCATGGTGGATCTGCTAGTTATCCCAGAGAATGGCACGGTCGGCCTCAGCCTATCATACGACATCTGTAGCTGGGTGAAAGTCTCAATGGAGATCATGTTCAGGCCAGCACCTCCATTGATGAGGGTCTTTGCAACCGCGATGTTGTTGATGGTGGGAGTGCAGATCATGGAGGAGTGCCCATAGGCCTGGTGGAGACGGGGTGGTCGCTGGCATCGAAGGTGATGGCTCACTAGGACCACTTAAGCTTCAGTGAGGGGATTCCCAGTCTGGCAGCTGTGACCTCGGGAGTGAATAGCTTTAAGTGTCGGTTGGACGTTGGGGCTTGGGATCCACCAAGGATGTAGGGTATGGTACCCTGCGGCTCTTGGTAGCCCCCGAGGTCCTTGTCACGTCCTTTCTCCTGGGGGTGTGGTTGCTGTTTCCCGGCGTTGGCTTGATGGCCCGTCAGAGGGTCATCGCTCCCGCCGGAGTTGTTGTTCTAGCGGTCGCCTACCCGGTTTCCTCCGCTATAGCCGCCTCGCTCGTTGCCCGGCCTCTCCTTCCTCTGGCTGTTGTGCAGGTCATGGAGTTTCTTGAGCTCATAGCAGTTATCGGTGGGGAGGCCTTGCTTCTTGTGGAACTGGCGGTACAAGTTGTTGTCCCGCTCCCTTTCACCAATCCCCTAGCGAGGGCTCTTCCGATATGGCTCTGCTGCTAGGATGGTGGCGATCTTGCCCTTGGGGTCCTTGTCCTGCCCTTGGATGAGCCTGAGGCCTTGCGGTGGTTTCCGCCTCGGTGAGGCCAAACATCCGCCTCGCCTCCGCCTTGGTGCAATTTTTGGCCATGACGAAGAGCTCGGTAGCGGTGATGAGGCTCTCACCCCGGATCCCAATCTTTTCCCTCATCTTGACATCCTTCACGCCCTCAGAGAAGGCGGTGATGACTTTGGAGTCTAAGATTTTGGGGATCTTGTTGCGGAGTTGGCTCAACCTCTATAGGAACTTGAAGCGGGCCTCCCTAGGCTATTAGCGTATCTAGTAGAGGTCATAGTAGGTGAGCAGGCACTCGAAGGTTCCCTTGAAGTTCGAGATGAAGAGGGAGCTAAGCTCTGCCCATTAGTTGATCGACTCTTCAGGGAGGTTCATCAGCCAGGTACTAGCCATCTCCTTCAGGCACAGGGGAACTAGTTTGCCATGACTCGGTCATGTCCTCCCACCGCCTCGACGCTCGTGGTATAGAGATGGAGGAACCTACACGGGTTGGTCGTACCGTCATAGCGCGCCGGCATCTCCGGGCAGAACTTGTGGGGCCAGACAAAGTGGCAGAGGCTCTTGGTGAAGGTGACGCAGCCGTTGGCCTAGACCGTCTTGCCGTTGGAGAGGGCCGTGTGGTTCTGCTGCCCTGCGGTGGTGATTTCCTCGGCGAGGCAGTGCTCGCGCTCGCACAGTGGCGTTGTGGCCGCCAGAGGCGAGATGATTTGGCTACAGTTCACGAGTGGTGGAGTGGCATTGTCCGACTTGGCCGCATCCCCACATCAGCAAGGTGGGAGTGATCCCCTAGCCCCCGGCTCCTCGCCCCTGGGCCGAGCCCCTGGGACATCAGGGGAGAGGGTGGTGGCATCAAGGAGTTCAGCGATCCGGTCACGCCACCTCTCCTGGCCCTACCTAGCCGGTGGGTGGTCCAGGAGCTCGCACACCATGCGCTTGGCAGCCTCCGCGGTGAGCTGATCGGGGTGGCCGCAAGACGACACGGTACGGGAGATTGACGTGACATCGTGCGAGGAGGGAGCGGGCTCCCGCAAAAGCGGTAGGAGGAGCCTCCCTCGTCCTCCGTCCACGAGACTTGCTCGGAGGCGGCGCGCTGCGGATCCGGCTCCATTTTGGCTTTGCTTGCCATGCGACGAAGGTCTGTAAAGCACGGCTCAGCCCCCCCCTACATGGTGCACCAAATGTCAGAGATTTGTCGCTCGAAGGAACTAGTGTCCAATGATCCCTTGGTTCGTGAGGGGGCTGAACATGCGATTCCAAAGGAACTTAGTGATGGTGATGGCGGCAGAGAAAACACACGATAGAGAGATGACACCAGGTTTTTTTACCCAGGTTCGGGACCCTCGTGAGGAGGTAAAGCCCGTACTCCTGCTTTGTTGTATTGCTCGTGTGCTTCGTGAGGGTAGAATGGAGGATGAAAGTCTATGGTTTTAAATCTCAAGGATCGATCCCTTCCAAAGTAGGAGAAGGGCTCCTTATATAGGGTGGCGTCGGGCCTCTTCCCCTGTTCTATGGACGGGAAGGGTCGCCACAGTGCCGTTCCATGAGGTCCTGGTCTACAAGGCTGCTTTTTGGTGGACCGAGTCTTGGACACCAGGACCTTCTCCATCCGCTGGTAAAGTGATCTTCTTTTATGTTGTTCTGTCCTGGCTCGGTGCTGCCTACTGCCTCTCTTGCACCAAACGGTGAGGCTGGCATGCTTGCCATGCTGAGGTTTTTGGCCTCTCTTGCACCAAAATGTGGGTGGACCGGATCTTCCTTTTCCGAGGAAAATAGTTAGTGTGCAGCGACCGCGCTGCCTGTCACGACCCGGCCGGCCTGCTAACTGCTTAGCGGTTTTACCGAAAGGCTCTAGGTACTCTTCGAGGCATACATAGGGGGTTCTGCAGACGCTTTCGCTCAGGAGGGTGTCCCCTCATGAGGGGGACCCTCTTCAGGGCTAACTCGGTTCTGCCCGTCATAGAAGGTAACGAAGTCTCCCGAGAGCACATTGTCAACACCCAGATTTTTAATCCCAGATGCCTGTTATGTCGTACATCGCAATCCCAAGATTACCATTTTTGCGAGACATAACAGATTGGATATCATAGTACATCATCCATTACAAACCATAATAAGGTCTTACACGAATAAAGGATCTCATGATCCAGTCTTAATACAACAAGCATCGGAATAAATAATAAGCATAGAGGTGGGGTCCATCTTCAGAGGCACAGGCAATGCTGGTGATGGGAGATGATTGGGAGGCCATGCTCATAGGAGAGGTGCTTATACTAGGGTGTGTAAAGGAAAGGTTATGTTTGATTATCTGCATACTAAGTATGATGATTCAGGGTTATCCCTGACAGATGTATCGAATCTTGTGGTGAAAGTGTACCACCTCTGCAGAGTGTCAAACTATTCGAATATCCGTGTCCGTGGTTATCGACAATTGGAGTGGCCATACTGTTTCATTGTCATATATTTTCAAAATGACTTATGAAATGAATGATGAACCTTGACTTGACCACACCAGGGTTGTGACTATGACACTAGCTTCCCAACTTAAGTGATTCTAGAACTTTGTTTTATCTTTCTTTGTTTCTGAACTCAGCTTAGGTTTCAAACTTAACTTTACAAATCAACCTAGAGTTAACATTTCCCACTAGAACTACCTCACTTGTTAGTGATAGTTTGTGAGTACTTACAGAGTACTCATGGCTTTTGTACCTGGCTATTCCTATGGCAGACTATGAAGGAGACTACCAAGATGAAGGACAGCAGGACGGCTATGAGAACTATGATCATCTCCCATCGTCAGCATTGCCTGTGCCTCTGAAGATGGACCCCACCGCTATGCTTATTATTTATTCCGCAGCTTGTTGTATTAAGACTAGATCATGAGATCCTTTATTCGTGTAAGACCTTATTATGGTTTGTAATGCATGATGTACTGTCATATCCAATCTTTTATGTCTCGCAAATATGGTAATCCTGGGATTGTGATGTATGACATAACAGGCATCTGGGATTAAAAATCCGGGTGTTGACAAGTTGGTATCAGAGCCATCCTGACCATATGAGACCCTAGTTAGAATGGACGTCCGAACAAAAACTTAAGTTCAAAACCAAAGTGAGTATTTATGAAAAACTATTTCCTCTCTTACCCTTGGGAATTCATTCTTTCTCAAAAATTCATGTTCCTCCAATTCTTACATTACTACCTAAAATGTGACACACTTGATCACTTCACAAACTTCCTCATCCTAAATTCTTGTAGATGGAGACTCAGTTCAGCAAGTTCTACCAGTTGGGCAACGTAGGATCTAGATTCACTGTCTGAGTTATTGGGACGCCCACATCCGGAGTTTCTTGGAGCTCAACTTCCTGGACCCCTAGGAGGATATTTACAATGGCTAATCACATCTGATCTTCGAGGAAGCATAGAAGCACCAACGTCCGGGAGATTCCAGTTCTCTGTAAGAGAGAACAACTGACTAGATGGACTAGCCAGGGCAATGCGTGAAGCTCTCGCACGTCTATGTGCCCTCAGTGTCAACCAAATCCAAGGAAACCGCTTTGCGCACTATGCAAGGCGTGACTTCATGGGAATGCCAATGGAGATGCCAAGTCACCCGGAGTTGAAGCGTCAAGTGGAGAACCTTGACTTCCTGTTGTACGATCGCCAGAAGGAATTGGACAATGCTAGGGAGATTGCCAACCACAATCGTGCCATTGCTGCCCAGAAGGCCCAGACTTTCTCACTGGTTTTCAAGGACCGCCAGTCTCTTTGCCTCTAGTGTGAAAAGAAGGATCGCACCATCGCTCGTCTTCGCAAGCAGGTGGCCGACCTCGAGAAGACCATCAAGGAGCAAGAAGCTCAGCTTGCAGCAAAGGAAGAAGAAGAGGAAGGTGAAGACATCTAGGGAGATATGGATTCTTACCTCAGCAATGATGATGACTTTCTGGAGGAGGATGCCATGGACTTCTACACCGACGATGAGGACTCCGACTTCATCGACGATGAGTAGATGCACTAGAGCACTATCGTAGCATAAGGAGTATCGATCCCATTGTATCGTAGCTTGAAGGATGGTTCTTAAAACCATCTGTTTTCCTTTGATGTTCTGGTGTGTGTTTGTATTGTGTGCCTTGCTTGAATGAATGAAAAGAAGTTAGTTGCAAAACCTGAGTCAAACTCAAAGTTTTAGCTTTGAAATCAAAACCATGAACCTTAGAACTTTCCCTCTTACCCCTTTATCTACCTCAATCTTCAGATGACTCATGGAAACCAAGGAGGGAGCAGCTCATCACAAGACCCAATGCTGCAAATCCTACAAAATCTCATCGCAGACAGAGAAGAAAGCAGGGCAGAGCACCAAGCTAATCTAGCAACACTGCAACAGATCGCCTAGATGGCTCTCAACAACCAGAACCATGGAAATCAGGATCATCAAGGATCCAAGCTGAAAAACATCCAGAATACCAATCCCCCAATCTTTAGTACCTCGGAGAACCCACTAGATACTGATGACTGGTTGCAGACAATGGAGAACAACCTAGAAGTAGCTGGAGTAGATGCCAATGAGAATGTTCTCTTTGCCACCCACTATTTGACAGGAGATGCAAGAGCATGGTGGAACAGTATCTACACCATGAACCATGGTCAAGTGATGACATGGGAAGCCTTCAAAATCAAGTTTAGCCGCACCCACGTGTCGTAGGGTCTAGTCACCCGAATGAGGGATGAATTCAGAGAGTTGAAGCAAGGCAGAATGACTGTGGTGGAGTACCGTGACAGATTCCTGTCCCTTGCCAGGTACGCACCTGATGAGATCAACATGGAGGCCAAGAAGAAGGAGAGATTCCTGAACGGACTGCATGATGAGATGCAGACTGTCCTCGTCAACATCCGCTTTGAGGATCTCGAAGAGCTAGTTGACTCTGCCATTCAGATGGAAGGGAAGATTAACCAGACAAACGACAACCGCAAATGTCGTATGACGCACCAAGCTGGATCCAACAGTCAACATAAGTACCATCCCAACCCCTCACCAGGATACGCACCAAGGAACAACCGACCCCCAATGTCTCGCCCAAGCTACCCCAACCGTAGTGGAGGAAATGTGAAGTCCGGAGGAAACAACAACCCTGGCAACACCAGCAATTTCAACCGTGCACCTCCAAAGAGCAACAACAACAATAACACTGCACCCAGGACTGGAAGCAATGCCGTGCCCGTCGCAGCTAAAGACAAGTCTCAGATCACTTGTTTCGAGTGTGGAGTGAAGGGTCACTATTCCAATGAGTGCCCCAAGAAGACTGCCGCCACTGCCAATGTCAATGCCCCAGCTCAACAGCAGCGTCGTGTTCAACCAGGGAGAAGATTTACCCTAGGGAACCCTCACAACCGCAATGGTCGTCTCTTCCACATGAACGCAGAAGAAGCCCAAGAAGCGCCAGATGTAGTGCTGGGTATGTTTTCTATCAACTTAGTTTTAGCAAGAGTGTTGTTTGATTCTGGAGCATTGCACTCATTTGTCACCGAAGAATTTGCATGCACTAGTAAGATTCACCCAACCAACTTAAAGCATGTCATGATAGTTCAAATTCCCGGTTCAACTACAAAAGCTAGAAAAATTTCAAAGCTGTGCCTATCAGAATACATGGGATAGATTTTTATGCTAATCTAATAGTACTTGGAACCAAAGGATTGGAAGTAGTACTAGGTATGGATTGGATGTCAAGGCATAAAGGACTGATAGACTGTGCTAAGAAAGCCATCACCATGACCAGTAGCTCTGGAGTAACAGTAGAACATATATCTGAAACCGTAGCCCGTCAATTCAAGTGCAACAAGAGTCTAGCCCTACCCACCATAGACCAAGTCAGAGTAGTCTGTGAATACCTCGACGTATTCCCAGATGAATTGCCTGGTATGCCCCTAGATAGGGATATTGAGTTCATTATTGAACTAATCCCCGAAACCAGACCCATATCCCAGAGACCCTATAGAAAGAACCCATCAGAGTTAGTGGAATTGAAGAAGCAGCTAGATTCTATGTTGGCAACAGGCTTGATTCAACCAAGCGCATCACCATGGAGATCACCAGTGTTATTCGTCGATAAGAAAGATGGAGGCAACCGTCTGTGCACCGATTACAGAAAGCTGAATGATGTCACCATCAAAAACAAGTACCCTTTGCCAAAGATAGAAGATCTATTTGACCAATTGACTGGTGCTCAGGTATTCTCAAAGATTGATCTTAGGACTGGTTATCACCAACTTAAGATTCGTGCAACGGATATTCCGAAGACTGCCTTTACTACTCGTTATGGTTTATACGAGTATACAGTCATGTCTTTTGGATTAACAAATGCCCCTGCTTATTTCATCAATCTCATGAATAAGATCTTTATGAATTTCCTAGATAAGTTTGTTGTTGTGTTTATCGACGATATCCTTATCTACTCCAAGTCAGAAGAAGAGAATGAGCAACATCTAAGAATCATCCTAGAAACCCTGAGAGAGCATTGGTTATATGCCAAGTTCAGCAAATGTGAGTTTTGGCTGAAAGAAGTAGGATTCCTAGGACATATTGTGTCTGTCGGAGGAGTCGCTGTTGATCCCACCAAGATCAGAGATGTCGAAGCATGGGAAGCCCCAACCACTCAAACCCAAGTCCGTGCATTTCTCGGATTAGCAAGATATTACCGCAAGTTCGTAGAAGGATTCTCGAGCATCGCCAGACCCATGACCCAATTGTTGAAGAAGGACAAGAAGTTTGAATGGACCGAAAAATGTGAAGCCAGTTTCCAAGAACTGAAGAAGAGATTGATTTCAGCCCCAATATTGATCATGCCAGATATCAAGAAGCCATTTGATGTGTATTGGGATGCATCCAAGATTGGTCTCGGATGTGTATTGATGCAAGAAGGAAAAGTCATCGCTTATCTGTCTCAACAACTGAAGCAGCATGAGCAGAACTATTCGACCTATGATCTTGAGTTAGCAGCCGTAGTTTTGGCCTTGAAGACATGGCGTCACTATCTGATGGGTAATCGCTGTGAGATTTACTCAGATCACAAAAGCTTGAAGTATATTTTCACTCAAAAGGAGTTGAATATGAGGCAAAGGAGATCGATAGAGTTAATCATGGATTATGACCTTGACATTCACTATCACCCCGGCAAAGCCAATGTGGTAGCGGATGCTCTTAGCAGATTGCCGTGTAGGCTAAACACCATGATCAAGGAGAATCAACCAAGTTTGTATGAGGAGTTGGAGCAGTTCAGGACTGAGCTAGTTAACAAAGGATTCTTAGCTACCATTGAACTTCAGCACACTTTGATTAGCCAATTCAAGGATGCCCAGAAGGGAAATGAAAGTATCGACGGAATTAAACGTCGTATTGGTACAGGAAAGGTACCTGGATTCACCAAAGACGAAGAAGGAGTTCTGTGGTACAAAGGCCGTATCTGTGTGCCAGCAGATTCGGAGATGAAGCAAGTTATCAAGCAAGAAGCTCATGATACTCTTTATTCTATCCACCCCGGAGGAACGAAGATGTATCAAGATTTGAAAGAGCAATTATGGTGGCACAAGATGAAGAGAGAAATCGGAAGCTACATCGCCAAGTGTGATATCTGTCAAAGAGTTAAAGCGGAGCATCAGAGACCTGTAGGACTGTTGCAACCATTGCAGATTCCAGAATGGAAATGGGATTCCGTCGGAATGGACTTTATCACCGGTTTGCCTACTTCTAGTAGGGGAAATGACTCAATCTGGGTCATCATTGATAGACTGTCTAAGGTAGCTCACTTTATACCGGTCAAGACAACCTACCAGAGTTCGAAGCTAGCAGAGTTGTATATTGCTAGGATTGTTAGTCTGCATGGAACCCCCAAGACCATAGTATCAGATCGAGGAACCCAATTTACCTCGAGATTTTGGCAGAAAGTCCAAGAAGGATTGGAACCAAGTTGAATTTCAGCACCGCTTATCACCCGCAAACTGATGGACAGACTGAAAGAGTTAACCAAATCTTAGAAGATATGTTGAGAGCTTGTGTGTTAGAGTATGGATCAAAATGGGAAGACTGCCTGCCTTTCGCAGAATTCTCATATAACAACAGTTATCAAGCTAGTTTACAAATGGCACCATTTGAGTTCCTATACGGAAGAAAGTGCTGCACCCCTTTGAATTGGTCGCAAGTAGGAGAGAGTTAGATCTTTGGACCCGACATTCTCCGAGAAGCCGAAGAGAAGGTTCACAAAGTCCGTGAGCACCTCAAGACAACCCAATCCAGACAGAAGAGTTATGCTGACAAGAGGAGAGACCTGAATTTCAATGTCGGAGATTTTGTATATCTCAAGGTTTCACCATTGAAGGGAACCCAGCACTTTAGTCTGAAAGGAAAGTTCGCCCCTAGATATATCAGACCCTTCAAGATTCTGAACCGTCGAGGAGAAGTATCGTACCAACTGGAACTGCCTAAAGAGATGTCTGCCATCCACAATGTGTTCCATATCTCGTTACTTCGCAAATGCCTAGAAGTGTCGGAGAAGACCGAAGTTTTCAAGAACATCGATCACCGAGCTGTCGATATCAACAAAGACCTGACGTATCGTGAAGTGCCCATCCGTATCTTGGAGGAAGCCTACAGAACCACCAGGACCAGGAGTATCAAGTTTCTCAAGATTTAATGGAGCAACCATACCGAAGAAGAAGCTACTTGGGAGCAAGAAGATTACATTAGGACTGAGTTCCCAGATCTCTTTAGTTCCTAGTTTTCTTTCTTAAATCTCGGGACGATATTTTGTTTAAGGATGGAAGGTTTGTAACATCCCAAAACTTAATCCAAGGTTAATCAAGATCAAATCTACCCAATTTAGGGTTAACAAACACTTTTTCCAATTAAAATCATTAAGCATTCATATGTGTGTGCATTTAAACTAGGAGTTGTTTTGAATTGCCATGTTTGAGTGATCCATTGGTTGTAAAATGATTCTAAGGTGAATTAAACATCATCTAGATCATCCCCAAACAAATCCCAAAGAAAAACAAATCAAAATGAATAAAATAAGGAAGTGGTCATTTGTGCCATTTTAATCACCATGCCTACTTTGGCCATTCCTAGAACTCAAATCTTAACAGAAACAATTGTGGTTCTTTGCACCCCTTGCTAGTACAAGTAGTGATGTACCAAGGACCACTTTGTGTCATCCCAAAAACTTTCAAACACAAAATTTAAATGACATTTGAAAATTGAATGTAGTTCATATGTATGGATCACACTTATTCAAAAACCACTCAAATGAACTCCACTTTTAAAACCCAAGCACACCTAGAAGCTCAAGCATAAGATACATCACTCCACCAAAAATCAGCCCAAAATTCAAACATTTTGTTATTGTGGCCATTTGATCGAACATGTGGCATGCACAAAAACTCTGCCTAACTATTACTGATTTGTGATAAAAGCCTTGTCGAGTTTTTAGCCTCCATTTGGTTCCCCTGTTCCCCCTGATTCCAACCAAGTCCCCACCGGCCTACCCCTAAGCTGCAGCAGCTGTAGAGCGCCGCCACTTTGTGGTCACCGCCGGCCAGAAGAGGGCAACGCGCCAGGGACCGTGCCACGCCAAACCAGCACATCCCCTAGCTCCGCCCAATCCTACCGCACCTCCCTGTCCACCCCTCGATCAACCCCAGGCCCTGGACCACTCCCTAGCATCACCGCCCTTTCTCTCTGTGAGCTCGCCAGAGCCCGCCAGAGCGCGATAGCCGCCAGCACGTAGCAGACCGCCCCTCGGCCCCATACCGTGCACGCCACTCCGCCTGGACCCTAGCACCCTGCCAGACACGGCCGTGCACCGCCGCATGACCCACAGTCGCCGAGCGCCGCGTCGAGCATCGTCTCTGTCTCCTAGAGTGTGCAACGCTCCCGACCACATGCCACCGCCCCTAGCCGCGCCATTAAGCCGTAGAGCACCGCCAGGTGGCAAGCCACCGTCCGCCTACGCCGCCCATGCCGATAGCGCCCTGTATCATCGTCACCGACGAGCTCGTCGTCGCCCTCTCGGTCCCCTCGTCGAGCCTATAAAAGGAGCCCTCCCCAGCACTGTTTCCTCACAACACTCTCATCCACTCCCCCTCAGAACACTCCTAGAGCCCCACCGGAGCAAGCCATAGCTCATAGCACTGGAATTTCGCCGGAGTCTGCCACGGAAGGAGGAGAAGGGCGCCGTTGGTCCAGGCCATCCCCCGAGCCGCCGCCAGTACCAGGAGAACCGCCATCACCGTCCAGTTCGTTTGCCCGCCTCGCCGCACTAGCTGGAGCCCTGGTATGTCCCCAGTAGACCCCCAACATCCGTTTAGGGTTCGGTGTCGCCGGCGATGAGTCCGTCGTCGACGACGACTGTGAGCCGTTGATCCACGTTATAATCGTGTGGCCCAGATTGCTAGATACCGTTTCGGGTTTTAAGTGTCGCTGACAAACCGGACCAACCTGTCAGCCGCCCTCTGGGCCGCTGAGCGTCACTGGGCCGGCCCATTTCCTTTCCCGCGCGACCCAGTTAATTCAAATATAGATTTTTCTATTTAGGTTTGAACTCACTTATATCCCTTAGTTTAAAAATCAATTCAGGAAGATTTACTAAACCAAATTAAGTGATTCAAATTTTGTTGGAAAGTTTCTGAAAAGAACTATCCAAGCCCGTTGGATTTAATTCATTTAGAGTTAGAGATCTCACCTAGTAAAAATAACAAGACAGAAGCATTTGCACATTCAAACATTTTTATAAAATCAACCATAATAGCTTTTGAGTTGATTCCAACTCTCAAAAATCATATTTAACCATACCTATTTGAATATGTAATAATATTAAGGTTTGCATGCAGTGACTTTGGACTAGTACCAAAATAATGCTATATAGGCATTTCTAGTCACTTTAAATCATTAAATATTAAACTTAAACTTATTAAAATGTGATCCAATATTTAAATCACATTCCCATATGTTAGAATATGTGGTGATGACATGTGTCCACATGATCCCATATTTTAATTGGAGAATATTAAATCTTAGTTAATTTCAATGAGTAGAAATTACTTTTCTCAAATAAAAAGATTGAAGCTAGTTCAATTAAACCTTGTGATGCTTGTGATGATAATAGATCATCCAATGTGTGCTTAGTGTCCTAAGTAGACTAGTTAAGCTTTTTTTTGGTGATTGTGTATCCCATATGTATTTGTAGACGATAGTACCGACCAAGCTTTCGAAGAGGAGGAGTTCTACCAAGAGGAGGAGGAAGAAAACATCGACCACTGCACCAACCAAGGCAAGCCTAGCACTTAAAGTAAACTAAGCAAGCTATGATTAGCAAGCTAGAATTAAGCTAGATAACCTAAGAAGGATGCATTAGGAATGCTTTGGTTATACCACTTTGACTATTACCCACCCCAAGTTGTATTTCCAAGCTTTTACTTCTTTACTTTATTAAAGTACCTTACTTGTTTGAAGGTAGCATAAAGAGTATAAAACATGACCTATATAGATAACCTTAGATGTCATTCTATGGCATGATATTGAGATTAGCATCCCACTTTAGTGAACACTCTTAACTTAGTAGCTTAGAGCTAAATCAAAACTTGAGTCACTTTAGATGGGAACACTTGGTGAAAGTGAATTGTGAAAACCTTGGAATGATGAGTCATTCTATTGAGATGTTTTGACATGTGTTGAGAAACAAAAATGGTTTATGATGATGAAAATGTTGACGCATGAGCCTTAGCCCTTTTACAAAAACTGATGGTTGGATCCGGATGCGATACCTTTCCAATTTTACCGTACAACCACAATACCTGAATTGGGTAAGTCTTAGCCAGAAGTTTATATGCATTAGTATTAGTTCCCTCATGGCAGAGGTTTGAGCTGAGGCTACCTCTCAATGTTGTCCACCTATGTAGTGCCCAAGATGACAGATGGTCATGGTTGGGAGGCCATGCTCATAGGAGAGGTGCTTATACTAGGGTGTGTAAAGGAATGGTTATGTTTGATTATCTGCATACTAAGTATGATGATTTAGGGTTATCCCTGACAGATGTATCGAATCTTGTGGTGAAAGTGTACCACCTCTGTAGAGTGTCAAACTATTCGAATAGCCGCGTCCATGGTTATGGACAGTTAGAGTGGCCATACTATTTCGTTGTCAGATATTTTCAAAATGACTTATGAAATGAATGATGAACCTTGACTTGACCACAACAGGGTTGTGACTATGACACTAGCTTCCCAACTTAAGTGATTCTAGAACTTTGTTTTATCTTCCTTTGTTTCTAAACTCAGCTTAGGTTTCAAACTTAACTTTACAAATCAACCTAGAGTTAGCATTTCCCACTAGAACTACCTCACTTGTTAGTGATAGTTTGCGAGTACTTAAAGAGTATTCATGGCTTTTGTCCCTGGCTATTCCTATGGCCAGACTATGAAGGAGACTACCAAGATGAAGGACAGCAGGACGACTATGATAACTAGGATCATCTCCCATCGTCAGCATTGCCTGTGCCTCTGAAGATGGACCCCACCGCTACGCTTATTATTTATTCCGCTGCTTGTTGTATTAAGACTGGATCATGAGATCCTTTATTTGTGTAAGACCTTATTATGGTTTGTAATGGATGATGTACTGTGATATCCAATTTGTTATGTCTCGCAAAAATGGTAATCCTGGGATTGCGATGTACGACATAACAGGCATCTGGGATTAAAAATCCGGGTGTTGACACACGTCATCTTTAGGCGCTAGGGGGTCGCCAACCATCGGGACGTGGCACCCAGTTCCTAGGGCCCCGACACCATTCGTCAGCCTCACAGACGATGCTAGTGTAAATCAAAACCGCTCATGCATGGGGCCCACCTATCATAGCATCTAGAAAAAACCTCCACCGCATGCCACTCCCAAATCCCACACCACTTCACCCAAATCCGAGTTAGAAAAAACCCTGTCCCCTCCCCGGCAACAATGAAATCCCCTCCCCGATGATGATGTTGGCAGCGGAGGCGGCAAACTGACGTGTTGTGACACCCCGGTTCTGAAAAGACCGTGGCCTCTATGTGACATGCCAATCCCTGGATCGGTTCATTGGCCCACAATAGAGTAAGATAGATAACATAGCAAAATATCCGTGTATCATAGATAACGAAGATCCAGATTACCATTATTACAATAAAAGCTTAGCACAAGCTAGCTCAAATTATTCAGGTAGCAACATAAACGATTAAATCCTCCATTCTTCAAATTGCCCACAAGTGAACAAGTGCCGAGTGGAGTACCGTGGCCTATAACGATCAATCAGAATCGGAATAACCTGCAGCATAAAACGCAACAACCCCGAAGGGTCAATACATGGAATGTATGGCAAGTAGAGCTAGTAAATGGGGGCAATAGTACTAACATCTACATGCATATTTGGCAAGTGGAGCTGTGTCTGGCTTGCATTTGCAAATAACTTTGTCCTACTTTCATAAACAGTTTTGAATTTTCTTTGAAAAGATCCCAATTAAGTTAACCCAACAAGATTAAAACAATTAAGAAATTAGAATGAGCGAGAAACATGTCATGGAATCAATATCAAGCAACTCAGTTGTCCATAACCGGGGACACGGCTAATCGATTAGATTATACACTCTGCAGAGGTTAGTACACTTTACCCATGTGACTTGGCCAGCCTAGCTCGTACCATCACTCTCATTTTGGGTGATGATAGGGAGAAGACCAAGAAGAGACTGTTCGGGAAGTAGCTCCTCAATCCCGACGCGCACCGGTCCAACCTACCAAAATTCTACATCTCTGGATACGCGGGTTCGAGTTACCACAACCTACTAAGTCCAACCAACCGCCCATTTTATTATTGGCACATGGTTGTACACGTAAGCTACACAATAAAAAAGCCAATCATTCTCTCTTGATACCTGGGTGCCTTTCCGCAATGAAACCACCAAAACTTATCAATACCATCACACCCAGGGGATTCATTGATTAAGTTGTTTTAGTTTTCACAAACCAATACTTTGAGAAAACAAGTATCAATGATGTAACCCAGCCCTCGTTCAACATAGCATGGCTAAGCACACCTACAACGGTGGTTCATCTACAAGGAAAGATCTACCACAATAATAGGACATAGCATAGCGATAGTATCATCCTACTCATGCAACTACAAAATACACGACAATGCATTGAAAATAGTAGGACGATATCATGAACAAAGTAGCATCTACTTGCCTTGATTGAAGCGGTCGGAGAAACAATCCAAACACGAGCAAGGGTTGCACTCCACACAATCTACACGACACAATTGCATTCATAAACAAACAATTCACAAACATATGCAACAAAGATGATGCATAAATGCAAGAACGGCAAGTGAATTGGTGCTACAGCTGCACCACATAATACTAATACATATTACTACCGAATACATGCATGGAAAATAGATTTGGCGCTAGGAAAACTATTAACCAAAAGTAGAGATCTCTACTAGAGCTAGAACTTAAATAATTCACTACCGGTAGTATACTGTTTGTAAAATCCTGGAAAAATTCTACCGCATAGGCATCGCTGATAAGAAACAGTACCAATTGGAATTACTCAAAAAGGAGTTATAAAACATCCCGAGTAATTAAAACACTGCAGAAAACCATTATACAAATACTGCAGAAGTTTTTACTGTAAGTCTATCTCTTTAATTCACGATGAGATTCCCCTCGTTCATACGAGTTCAGGGACATATCATACGCGATTTTCGGAGCTACGAAACTTTTACTACGAATTTATTACTCCGAAAAGGACACTAACTAGTTTGATTAAACTGTACTAAACCTGACAGTAAAAGTCTGAACCAAAGGTACAGCGAGATTCTACACGACTCACTGAACTCGTGCATATTTTATTTGTAATTTTTAGCCAAGCGGTTTAATTTCTACGCAATTTACAAGATCCTACCGAAATCTGCCAACTAATAGGATTAACGAAATTGACCCGGTCAACTGTGTCTGATGACTGGGCGCTGACTGAGCGTCTGACCAGTCAATGTCTGGGGCCTCTGACTAGTCAACGTCTGGAGTGCTGACCAGTCAACGAACGATCTAAGCCGCTGATCTGAGATCTGACGGTGGCTGCTGTCTTACCAGAAACGGACGGCGAATCGAACTCCGGCGAGCTCCGGACGGCGGCAACGATCGGATCCGGTGGCGTGGAAACTCCTGAAAGTATGTACACAGTCAACTACGGCTCCCGGAATAATAAACGCGTGCGCGTACGCGACGATCTGCAGGGCGCAGTTGGCGGCGGCGGATGGAGACGCGGAGCACGGGAACGGAAAGAGGGCGGCGAGACGAAGCCGGCAACAGACGCGGCGATGGCCGGCGGCGACCGGAGGCGGCGGCGCGCGGCGCGGAAGGCGGCGACGGCGGACGTGCTCGCGCCTGGGAGCGCGCACGCAGGGAGATGGCGGCGGCGGGGTTGGGTTGCGTGCACGGGAACCGAGGCCAGGGGTGGGGCCCTTCTTAAAAAGGCCCTCGCGCGCAGAAAAAAAAGAAAAGAAAAAAAAACCTGAACCGAATCGGTCCGCGGTTGGACTCCGTTTCGGAAATCGGTCCGGATTTTCGGACCGTTTTCCGGCGGTTTACTAAAACGTCCGAGTCTTTTGCATACGAACTCCGATTGGAGCGATTTTCGCGCCTACGGGTTCGTATCGTCGAGGGGAACAACCTTCAGTCGAAGTTTGAGCGAAATCTCGAACCTACAGGGGTGGTTGTTGCAAGTCCCTCTAAAGCTCCCCGTAGTAACCTCGAAGGAAACAAAAAAGGGTTTTGACGATGGCGTTTCGCCGAACCTTTATACTCGACGATTTTGCATGGAAAAGCATGATGCAATGATATGAATGATATGCAAGACCAAATCTAAAATTTGGGATGTGACAAGACTAACCCCCTTAAGATGAATCTCGTCCTCGAGATTCGGCGCGACTAGCAAATAGGTGTGGGTAGTCTTCTCGGATGTCATCTTCACGCTCCCAAGTGGCTTCCTCTTCGGTGTGGTGGCTCCACTGCACCTTGCAAAACTTGATTGTCTTGGTACGGGTAGTCCTTTCTGCTGTCTCCAGAATCTTGACCGGTTTCTCCTCATAGGTCAAATCATTCTCAAGCTGAACCTCCTCTAGCGGTACAGTGTCTCTCAATGGTGTATCCACCATCTCCGGATGGCACTTCTTCAGCTGGGATACGTGGAACACGTTGTGAACAGCAGACAGAGCCTCTGGCAACTCCAACTGATAAGCAACTTCTCCTTTGCGTGCTAAGACTCGATAGGGTCCAATAAATCGAGGTGCCAGCTTACCCTTAATACCAAATCTCTTGATTCCACGGAGTGGCGATACTCTGAGGTATGCTCTATCACCTATCTCATATACCACTTCCTTGCGCTTGGCGTCAGCGTAGCTCTTCTGTCTTGATTGTGCTACCTTCAGTCTGTCTCTAATCAAGGCGACCTTCTCCTCAGCGTCCTTGATCAAATCAGGTCCAAACAACTGACGTTCTCCTACTCCATCACATAGCAATGGTGTTCGGCACCGTTTCCCATATAACACCTCGAACGGTGACGTCTTGATGCTGGTTTGATAGCTGTTGTTGTAGGAAAACTCCGCATACGGTAAATTCTCATCCCAACTAGAACCATGAGCCAAGGCGCAAGCTCTTAGCATGTCTTCCAAAATCTGATTCACCCTCTCGGTCTGTCCATCCGTCTGTGGGTGAAACACTGTGCTAAACTCCAATCTAGTACCAAGTGACTCGTGCAGCTGGCGCCAGAAGTGTGAGGTAAATTGGGTGCCTCTATCAGATACGATACTCTTGGGAACTCCATGTAGGCACACAATCTTGTCCATGTAAATCTTGGCCAACCTTGCACTTTTATAGGTCGTCTTCACTGGTATAAAGTGGGCTACCTTGGTCAAATGATCGACCACTACCCAAATAGAGTCATATCCAGACCTGGTCCTAGGCAGTCCTGTGATAAAGTCCATTCCCACTCTATCCCATTTACAATCCGGCACGGGCAAGGCTGTAGCAATCCTGCTGGTTTCTGGTGTTCCGCCTTCACTCGGCTACATACATCACATAGGGCGATATGCTCTGCGATGTCTCCCTTCATGTTGTTCCACCAGAATCTGTCCTTTAGGTCCATATACATCTTCGTATTGCCCGGATGTATGGAATACGGCGAGTCATGAGCTTCCTGCATAATCAACTTCCTTAACTCTGGATCGTTGGGCACACACAAACGATCTCCATACCACAAGGTACCTTGCTCATCCTCGCGGAATTCCCTTGCTCGACCTTCCTTCATCTTTTCCTTAACTTCATCTATCTCTTTGTCTCCCACTTGAGCCTTCCTGATTCTGTCCTGAAGCGTTGGTTGGACTTCCATTGTAGCCAAATATCCTTCAGATACTACCTCCAATCTAAGGTCCTTGAATTGCTTGCACAAATCCTCAGGCAATTCACCAATTGTCAATCCATTGGCATAAACCTTTCGGCTCAGAGCATCTGCTACTACATTGGCCTTTCTTGGGTGGTATTGTAGATTCATATCATAGTCCTTGATAAGTTCCAACCATCTCCTTTGTCTCATGTTCAGCTCCTTCTGTGTAAATATGTATTTCAGGCTCTTGTGGTCGGTGTACACATCATAGTGTTTTCCCATTAAGTAATGCCTCCATACCTTGAGCGCATGAACCACTGACGCTAACTCCAAGTCGTGTGTGGGGTAATTCCGCTCATGGTGCTTGAGTTGTCACGAGGCATAAGACACTACTCTCCCATCTTGCATCAGCACACTCCCAAGTCCCTGTCGAGAAGCATCACAGTACACTTGGAAATCCTTCTGAAGATCTGGTAAGCACAGAACAGGTGCAGTCACTAGTCGACGCTTCAGTTCCTGAAAGCTAGCTTCACACACATCCGTCCATTCAAATTTCCTCTCCTTATTTAGAAGTTCAGTCATCGGCTTTGCAATCTTGGAAAAGTTTTCAATGAACCTCCTGTAATATCCAGCAAGTCCCAAAAAGCTTCGAATCTCTCCAGCATTCTTGGGTGCTTCCCACTCAGTTACTGCAGTCACTTTGCTTGGATCAACAACGACTCCTTCTCCTGACACTACGTGTCCAAGAAACCCAACGGTGTTAAGCCAGAATTCACACAACCTGAATTTGGCATACAGCTGGTGTTCCCTCAGTTTCTCCATAATCAGTCGCAGATGTTTCTCATGCTCAGCATTATCCTTGGAATATATCAGTATGTCATCAATAAACACCACTACGAACTTGTCCAAGTACTCCATAAATACCTTGTTCATCATGGTCATGAAATATGCCGGGGCATTCGTTAGTCCAAATGACATAACTGTATACTCATATAAACCATACCTAGTGGTGAAGGCGGTTTTTGGTACATCCTCCTTCCGGATCTTCAATTGAAAGTAGCCAGATCGCAGATCAATCTTGCTGAACACCTTTGCTCCTTCCAGTTGATCAAACAAATCATTTATGTTCGGCAGAGGGTACTTGTTCTTGATGGTTACCTCATTCAGCGAACGATAGTCCACCACTAATCTCTTGGTGCTGTCTTTCTTCTCCACAAACAGAACAGGTGCACCCCATGATGACGCACTAGGCTGAATGAATCCCTTTTCCAGCTGCTCCTTCAACTATTTCTTCAATTCCTTCAGCTCATCCACATCCATCTTATATGGTTTCTTTGCTATTGGTCCTGTTCCCGGCATCAGGTCAATAAGAAACTCTACTTCCCTGTCAGGTGGCATCCCTGGCAGTTCTTCCGGAAACACGTCGGGGTAATCCCTAATCACTAGCACAGTATCCATGCTAACCCCCTTAAGAGAATTCAGCTTACACCTTCCTGGTCATGCGGCTGACTTGAATCTAATCCTCTTACCATCCTGGGTTTTGAGTGAAATAGCTCGCTGTGCACAATCTATGTGTCCCTCATGCATAGACATCCAATCCATACCCAGAATAACGTCTAATCCCTGTGATTCCAACACTACCAAATGTGCAATGAAGTTGTGTGTTCCAATCCTCACAGTTAAATTGCGGCATCCCGCACTAGCTATCGTATCTCCTCCAGGTGAACTCACTCTAAAAGACCTCTTCATAGACTCAGTAGGTAACTTATACTTATCCACAAATGCCCTTGATATGAATGAATGCGATGCACCAGTATCAAAAAGTATAAGTGCAGGGTAAGTGTTGATTGGAAACTTACCAATCACAAGGTCAGGCTCGTCTGGAATCTCTTCCACATTCATGTGGTTCACTGTGGCCTTCTCATTGTTGGTTGGCTTCAGTCCTTTCCTCTCCGGACAGTTGTCAGCATAGTGTCCCTTCTGCTTACACTTGAAGCATGTCACCTCACTCAGATCCTTCTTCACAAAATTGCGATCGCGGTTGCGGTCATGTCCACCGTGTCCTCTAGAGTGGTGAGAGTGTCCTCCCTTGTGGCTGTGGTGGCTGCTCCTATGGTTGTCATGACGATGTCCATCGCCTCCATGGTGGTGGCGATCATGGCTCCCATGGTCACTCCCTCCATGCTTGGAGTATCCATCATATGAAGTGCGAGACTTGTGGTGTGAGCCAGAGTGGTGATTGTTGTTCTTTCTCTTGCGGCTTTCCACCTGCTTGTGCTTCCCTTCCAGGATTCTGGCCTTGTCCATAAGCTCCTGGAAAGTGGGGCAATAAACCACCAGTAGCTGCACTGAAAGCTCATCACTGAGGCCATCCAGAAATCTCTCCCTCCTTTTTTGCATCAGTGTCAACATCCTCAGGTGCATAACGGGACAGGTTGTTGAACTCCTCAATGTACTCGGCCACGGTGCGATTGGTTTGGCGCAAGTTGCGGAACTCTTTCCTCTTCAGGCTCAGAACTCCTGATGACACGTGGTTGGTCCTGAAACCGTCCTCAAACATAGCCCAAGTCACGGTATTCAGAGGGTGGGTGATCTGAAATGTGTCCCACCAAGAAGCGGCTGGTCCCTCCAGTAGGTGAGCGGCAAACCTCACCTTCTCAGCATCAGTGCATCCAATAGTTACTAGATCCTTGTTGACTGAACGCAACCAGTCGAGAGCAACCATTGGTTCCGTTGCAGTAGAGAACTTAGCTGGCCTTAACCTCAGAAATCTGGTGAGAGCATCTCCTTGAGGCTGATTGTTTCCATTGTTGTTGTTCTGATTTGCCATGAACTGGGTCATCACTTGGGTCAGCTGTGCCTGAGCTGCCATGAGCTGCTCCAACTCAGTGGGTTGGCGGCGGGGAGGCATCTGCGGTTCAGCACAGGTAAGTTTAGAAAGAATCAACTACGGTAATAGGATTCTACCCATGCATATGATCAACCAACAACAAACAATTGCAGTCAATCACAAGCAAGCAACACATCATCAAACAAGCGGTCCAGCAACATCCCAGGTCCTATCCTAGCAGTATATACCTACTGAAATAGTTTTGCAAGAGTTGGCAATGGTTAACTAAACAGTTGAGCATCAAAACGACAAAACAGCAATTCTGACAGAACAGTTCTGCTGTGTTCGCGAATTTTTCCGCCTGACTTAAACTCGTCAGAAAATTTAGCCAAGTTTTGTGCATATGGTACAGTAAGTTACGCATCAGCCCAATTTGTTTCAGATTTTTCCGAGTTACCAGAAAAATATGAAAAATCGCGCAGTACTTCTTTATCAGCAGAAAACTGCAGCGAAAACAACACAGATAGTAACCAAATTGCCATAACTCTTTCATATAATTTTGCACAAATAATTTCTGGGATATTGGAGTACAGAAATAAGCATCTAAACACTCTTACACTAACACGAACTAAGTATCACAATGATCGAGAATAATTCTAACGATTTCGCCTAACGAGGACTAATTGGTGGACTTCTATCTATTGCTTGAAGAGTTTGAGGTAGGCCCTTGCGGTCATGCGTTGGCGCTTCGGCTCGCGGTACAACCATGGCGGCGGAGTGTACACCTCTCCTGAACCATCACTTGAAACGTCAAACTCCACCTCTTCTGGATCCTCCTCTTCTTCTTCATCCTCAGCTGCAACTGCAACAGCTTCATCTCTTCCACCATCATCGTCTCCATCATCATCATCCTCGTCCTCATCATCATCATCTCCACTGTCATCATCATCCCCATTGTTGCCATCATCTCCATTGTCATCATCAGAGGGTGGATTCAGCTGTGCTTGGAGAGCGGCAATCTGGGCTGTCATAGCTTCAATAGTTTGATCCCTTTCCTGGACTGTCCCTTGCAGTTGCTGTATGTTCTGGGTGTTCTCCTGTGCAGTACCATGAAGATGTGCTATGGTTGCATCTCTGGCTATCAGGGCATTCTCCAGAACTCCCACAGCTTCATGCAAAGTGTCAATCTCCTGTCCTTGGACCACCATACCATTGCTAGTAAAATCTGCAATCTCCTTTATCATCCTCACCTTCTCTGCTAGAGCTCCATTCTCCCTTTCCATGTCCTCTATGTTCCTCCGACGGGGCGTCATGTTGTTCCTGTCGCCCGGGGTAACCATAATGTTCCCATCTTCACCACGCCTTCCATAGTCACGGTAGGGTGAATCTGCCGGAAGTAGGTGTCGGACTTGATGGCACTGGCGAGACAGGGCTTCATGTATGGCCAAGTTGATTCCAAGTCCTCAGTTGCAGTAGGTCTTGGTGTAGATCAAATGCACTGGGTTTGGCAAGGCGGCATCTCTGAATATGAAGGTAGTGATCTCCCATGCATCCTCTCCATATCCATAGGTGTACAGCCTTCTTCCCTTGAACATGGGCAGTGGCAATCCCAATGACTGCGAGAGCTGAGCTAACTGCCTTGCAAAGGGCCTTGGTGACTCCATGGTGGCATACTCAGTCCTGACTTCTCCCATCTATCAAGTAAAAGAGGAAAGTGTGAGAATAGCATATGGTAAGAATTTACGAGGGTGAAAGGCATAAGATGAAGGATAGAGTTAATATAGGCTTTAATAAATCTATGGCTTCCTAATCCAATTCTAGGTCACGATCCTACAGTCGACACACGGGCTCTGATACCATCCTGTGACACCCCGGTTCTGAAAAGACCGTGGCCTCTATGTGACATGCCAATCCCTGGATCGGTTCATTGGCCCACAATAGAGTAAGATAGATAACCTAGCAAAATATCCGTGTATCATAGATAACGAAGATCCAGAGTACCATTATTACAATAAAAGCTTAGCACAAGCTAGCTCAAATTATTTAGGTAACAACATAAACGATTAAATCCTCCATTCTTCAAATTGCCCACAAGTGAACAAGTGCCGAGTGGAGTACCGTGGCCTATAACGATCAATCAGAATCGGAATAACCTGCAGCATAAAACGCAACAACCCCGAAGGGTCAATACATGGAATGTATGGCAAGTAGAGCTAGTAAATGGGGGCCATAGTACTAACATCTACATGCATATTTGGCAAGTGGAGCTGTGTCTGGCTTGTATTTGCAAATAACTTTGTCCTACTTTCATAAACAGTTTTGAATTTTCTTTGAAAAGATCCCAATTAAGTTAACCCAACAAGATTAAAACAACTATGAAATTAGAATGAGCGAGAAACATGTCATGGAATCAATATCAAGCAACTCAGTTGTCCATAACTGGGGACACGGCTAATCGATTAGATTATACACTCTGCAGAGGTTAGTACACTTTACCCATGTGACTTGGCCAGCCCAGCTCGTACCATCACTCTCATTTTGGGTGATGATAGGGAGAAGACCAAGAAGAGACTGTTCGGGAAGTAGCTCCTCAATCCCGACGCGCACCGGTCCAACCTACCAAAATTCTACATCTCTGGATACGCGGGTTCGAGTTACCACAACCTACTAAGTCCAACCAACCGCCCATTTTATTATTGGCACATGGTTGTACACGTAAGCTACACAATAAAAAAGCCAATCATTCTCTCTTGATACCTGGGTGCCTTTCCGCAATGAAACCACCAAAACTTATCAATACCATCACACCCAGGGGATTCATTGATTAAGTTGTTTTAGTTTTCACAAACCAATACTTTGAGAAAACAAGTATCAATGATGTAACCCAGCCCTCGTTCAATATAGCATGGCTAAGCACACCTACAACGGTGGTTCATCTACAAGGAAAGCCCTACCACAATAATAGGACATAGCATATCGATAGTATCATCCTACTCATGCAACTACAAAATACACGACAATGCATTGAAAATAGTAGGACGATATCATGAACAAAGTAGCATCTACTTGCCTTGATTGAAGCGGTCGGAGAAACAATCCAAACACGAGCAAGGGTTGCACTCCACACAATCTACACGACACAATTGCATTCATAAACAAACAATTCACAAACATATGCAACAAAGATGATGCATGAATGCAAGAACGGCAAGTGAATTGGTGCTACAGCTGCACCACATAATACTAATACATATTACTACCGAATACATGCATGGAAAATAGATTTGGCGCTAGGAAAACTATTAACCAAAAGTAGAGATCTCTACTAGAGCTAGAACTTAAATAATTCACTACTGGTAGTATACTGTTTGTAAAATCCTGGAAAAATTCTACCGCATAGGCATCGCTGATAAGAAACAGTACCAATTGGAATTACTCAAAAAGGAGTTATAAAACATCCCGAGTAATTAAAACACTGCAGAAAGCCATTATACAAATACTGCAGAAGTTTTTACTGTAAGCCTATCTCTTTAATTCGCGATGTGATTCCCCTCGTTCATACGAGTTCAGGGACATATCATACGCGATTTTCGGAGCTACGAAACTTTTACTACGAATTTATTACTCCGAAAAGTCCACTAACTAGTTTGATTAAACTGTACTAAACCTGACAGTAAAAGTCTGAACCAAAGGTACAGCGAGATTCTACACGACTCACTGAACTCGTGCATATTTTATTTGTAATTTTTGGCCAAGCGGTTTAATTTCTACGCAATTTACAAGATCCTACCGAAATCTGCCAACTAATAGGATTAACGAAATTGACCCGGTCAACTGTGTCTGATGACTGGGCGCTGACTGGGCGTCTGACCAGTCAATGTCTGGAACCTCTGACTAGTCAACGTCTGGAGTGCTGACCAGTCAACGAACGATCTAAGCCGCTGATCTGAGATCTGACGGTGGCTGCTGTCTTACCGGAAACGGACGGCGAATCGAACTCCGGCGAGCTCCGGACGGCGGCAACGATCGGATCCGGTGGCGTGGAAACTCCTGCAAGTATGTACACAGTCAACTACGGCTCCCGAAATAATAAACGCGTGCGCGTACGCGGCGATCTGCAGGGCGCAGTTGGCGGCGGCGGATGGAGACGCGGAGCACGGGAACGGAAAGAGGGCGGCGAGACGAAGCCGACAACAGACGCGGCGATGGCCGGAGGCGGCGGCGCGCGGCGCGGAAGGCGGTGACGGCGGACGTGCTCGCGCCTGGGAGCGCGCACGCAGGGAGATGGCGGCGGCGGGGTTGGGTTGCGTGCACGGGAACCGAGGCCAGGGGTGGGGCCCTTCTTAAAAAGGCCCTCGCGCACAGAAAAAAAAGAAAAGAAAAAAAAACCTGAACCAAATCGGTCCGCGGTTGGACTCCGTTTCGGAAATCGGTCCGGATTTTCGGACCGTTTTCCGGCGGTTTACTAAAACGTCCGAGTCTTTTGCATACGAACTCCGATTGGAGCGATTTTCGCGCCTACGGGTTCGTATCGTCGAGGGGAACAACCTTCAGTCGAAGTTTGAGCGAAAGCTCGAACCTACAGGGGTGGTTGTTGCAAGTCCCTCTAAAGCTCCCCGCAGTAACCTCGAAGCGAAACAAAAAAGGGTTTTGACGATGGCGTTTCGCCGAACCTTTCTACTCGACGATTTTGCATGGAAAAGCATGATGCAATGATATGAATGATATGCAAGACCAAATCTAAAATTTGGGATGTGACACGTGTAAGCGCTCCTCAACCTACCACCCTTTCACCACGTTAACTCTTCATTGACCGGCCGGCGATGTGATCGCCTCCTCGTTCTTGTTCGACGTGTCGCCTCCTTGTTCTAGGTCATCGCGTCGACGTTGCTATTTAGTTCTATGTCATAGCTTTATTCTCTAGATGACGCATCGTTCTAGTTCACTGGAAGCGCCCTTTAGTTTTACTCACTGAATTTGATTCTCGTAATAATTCACTAATTAGAATAGTATTCTAACTTAATTCTTCTATTTACTCTTTGGGGCGGGTAGACATGAGAAAGTTATAAAATTGTTGCTACTGGAACTACTGTATATGGCACAAAAACTAAACATTCTAATTAGTGCAATGTCTAATTTACGCTAAAAAGGATGGCTACAAGGTTGGTAAAACTAAGGCTATCTTCATCGATGTCTCATCTGATCGTGATGTGAAGAAACTTTCTTTAGTTTTTCGCACGATGAAAGCTAATATAGTATGGCAAAGAGCTAAGTCTTATATGAAATAATTTAAATTAGTCGAGAAACCAAGGATCCTTATTCGTAGAGGTGTGGCATTGGCTAAGTACATGTTTTGCTACATTTATATGCAGCTATAGATTATTACTTTCTAATATTTTATTTCTAGGTACAAGGATGAAGGGGTGAGGAATTCGATGATCATTAAGTGTTTGGAAACAATTTGGAATTGACTTCTGACCAAGTTGCTTCCCTCAAATTGATAGTTAAACAACACAAGCCATCTATACCATACTATATGTTCAAGATGAACAAGTCAAATGTCATCCATGGGAAGGCCAAGATAGTTAAAATTTGACATTTCAATATTAAAAATTTCTTATGCACATTGAACTCTAGACAACAACTAATATTATTCTTCTCCTATAATACTTTTTAGCTAGCTACAAGAGTGCCCACCTCAACTGGTATCTCCCAAAGGATTTACCACTCGCATGCTCCCACAAGACCACTTTTCAGCATGTTAACTTGTTCCGAGGCATGAATGATCCTACCCAGATGACAAAAGGTTGGTAAAAGGTTCTAGAACTCAGTGGAATCATGGAGGGGAATATGTGCCTCTTCACCTTTTTAAATGAGGGGCTAGAAGGCTTCACTAGTTGTGTTAATGTTCTGTAGTGAAACCAAAAAGTATCTTGTTTATGCTGGTGTTGGATGAACTATTAATGTAATATGTTGTCAGTGGACTTGTAGTGGTAAGGAAGTTGTTGTCAATCTGGTGCTCTACATGCTAAGTAATATTATCTCTATATGCTATGTATATATTTGGTTGATTGTGTGCATGTTGTTTCTTTTCTACGTACTCGTAAAAGATGATCTAAAAATATGCTTTGTTGTTTTATCATTTATAGCTGTGTGAAATATACAATATGTATTAACCGTGTCGATACATACTATGTTGATTGTCTATTTTCGAATTACATCATTTCCCGTGACTAAGAGATGGTATGTAATATATAGATTAAAGTAGTAGATCTAGACAAAACTAATGGACAGGTGAAGTGGTTGCAAGTTGGTACTGCCAAAGATTAGTTGCTAGTTCGATTCCGTCTACCTGCACGAACTATTTTTCTGTTATTTAATTTTTTCGTCTACTGGCCAAAAACGTCATGAAGCACGATCAAACCAGCACTACCTTGAGAGACTACTATGGACACCGAGCTGACATGTTGGGTTGAAGCACGGAGGACATGGGTGATGGGGAAAAACAGTCGAACATGGGTCGTGATGAAATCCATGAAGAATTTGGCAACAGACAAAATGGCAAACTGGGCTTCAGGGCCCGAGACGAAATCTGCGATGAATTTGCCACGACAAAAACAAGGAACGTCAGGGATAACCGGGCTGGAGGGCCTTCGACCTTGTTGTGACAAAACATTCTAGAACGTCAGGAATCCGCGATGTTTTTAGGTCGCGTCATCAAAAAACATCATGAATCGTCTGGATTCTTGTAGTGAGTATCGAGAAAACATACTTTAAAATTACCCAAAGTTGATTCTCAAAAATTTCCAACATTAATGCCAAATGTTCCACATGATTCTAGTAGCATGGAGAAGATAAGGATGTCATTAATGGGCTCGACAACAAACTTAACAACATACTCCATGATGATGGACTCATATGTTGCATGAACAAGGCAAAAGTATTGGTCAGACCAAATGATATGAAGATATACTCAAGTGAAACATCACCAACAGAAACATATTTAGGATAATCCTTAGATCTGAGTTTGATTTTATGATAACCCAAATCAAATCAAAGACATGGAAGATAACATATCCACAAAGGAAATACTATCTTTCTTAAACATGAACAAAACTAGACATACCTTAAAGAAGAAACAAAGTCGGTTAGAACTTTTGTCTTACAACTCTCCAAGTTGTTGTTTAAGCTTAACCAACTAGTTCAAGGTATCTAGTACGGTTTCTTGGAGAGAGGAGCAGTTCAAAAAACTAGATTTCTCAAGAACTTGATAACACGATCATGTGGCAACAAGGTGATACTTCTCGAAAGCCTTCTAGAATATCATGAACCACCAATACATCACTTAGTTCGATAGGAAACTTTCTTTATAAGGCAACCGATGTGATCTCACAGCTTTGGCATGAGCCTAACTCTTTGACCGAAGAGAGATTAATCAAACTTCTCTTGGTGATAGGCTAACCAATCACTCTAATAATGACACAATTTTCCTTAGATTTAAAAGCAATAAGAATTTCTAAGAATATAAATTGTCCACATCATTACACACACATATCATTCATGAGCACGAATAACTCAGAGAAATGGTGGGTGAAGATGTGTAAGAGGATCACTTCATTAAGAGGGTCATGAGACTCAGCACGACCTCGTGGTATGGAAGAGTGTGTTAGTTAAGGCAGAATAGGTAGAAGTTAATCGATGCCTCGTTCTCTATGGGTTACAAACCTTTGACCTAGTCCTGGAAATGATGAGGTACTGGAGTTTCTTTCTCCTAACGTCTGAGGAACCATAAGAGTATATTGCATCATAAGACACCACTTCACATTCACTATTTGGGAGGAGGAACAAAGGAGGAACATAGATTGGTAGACAAAGTTAAAGAAACAACAAGGGAGGAGGAACATGCTCAATATAGATTCCAGAGATGTGGACGCATGGATTATTAATCTTCCGAAAACCAATGCAAAATAAGGGAGGTGTGGCATAGTAAGGAATATAGATGCAAGACTCACGAGGAGTACTCTTTTTGTGATCTGTTTGGTTCCATTAAAGAACATCCGCCATAGTTGGTGGTAGGGGAAGTCCTTGGTTAACAAAATTCAATCACGACAATAACCACAAGATTGAAGAGTATACTTAAAATTAGCCATCCCAAGGTAATGTTTGAACATTAATGGGAGGTGTAAATGGGATGGATCTTGGGTTAAAGGCTAGTATAATGTAAAAGACTCACCGAACTGGAATATAGCACAATACTGGACCTTTTCTTCAAGTGCTTGGGTTAAAGCCTTAGAAAGAATTAACTACTACTTGAGTTATAGTGAGTACACTGAAATATAGTAATCACGAGGTAACTTCCAACAGAAGATAAGAATTCTGAAGTAAACAACAAAGGAGAAGGAAACATACGATATGAAAGGAAACCTCGAAACCTAGAACAGAACACTGTGGAACCTACAACATAATATTGTGGGGCCCTAATATATATAGGTCATGGAAAGAAATCTCTCGGCTAAATAAGAACAAAGGGAACAAGAAACACACGACATACACACTGAATCTATAGAACTCAATACTAGGTCAACTAGTTGGAAAACGACATCTCAAAAAGGCAACTAAACTTTTAAAGACTAGAAGAGATATCAAAACTTTTCCAAATCAACACAATATAATATGACCCAGAGTGAGAGCGATGCCAGATGAGGAGTAAAAGAAGCATACTAGACTTTTCACACATACTTTTCATCTTTGAAATAGTTTACATAAGCACTAGACTCAACATCGACCAATAGCAACGTTTTCCTACAGTCTGTACTTCTATGATAACAAAACGTGTGACACTCTTAGGATTAGGGTTAGACAAATCTGATACCCTAGTCTGATATAAGCCTAACCTAGAGCTCGAGAGTATACAATGGGAGAATTGGTAACACAGAAGTGACCCTATGACACAAAAAATATTACATCAAGATCATAATAGAGTAAAAACAAAATATTACAAGCTAAGTTCACTAACCAAAAACATCAAACAACAGAAGGAAAATTATTCTATTAAGTATAGCAAACTTAACAAACGACCTAAGAGGCCTAAAGCATAGCGATGACATCCCAGCTCATAGATTCTAGGCTGCCCGCCAGGAACCCCAAGCTACTCGTTGTTGTCAATGTTGTGCAAACTCATCTTCAGGGAAAAACTTACTCTACTACAAACATATCAATGCAGCAAGGCTATGTACAGGGTGTACTCCACAACATGTATGGCTAGTGGAGTTATTTTTCATAAAGCTATATTTGTTTATATGAAGGAGTAGAAGCTCGTCTAATCAGAACATTTTAAAAGGGCTAAAGACCGCTATCTCTAACTTTAATCATTATATTTTTATATCCACCAAATCATCATCATCTGAACCTCATTTAGGATCACCCCTCGTTCCTTGAGGAAGCATCCTGAACACACATTGATCTGCCAAGTATACAATTAGGTTAATGTTCTCAATGATCTTTGACTCTGGTCACCAAGTCATTCATAACCGTGAAGATGGATTTTTTGAACAAATCTATGTTGTATGCGTGAACACCGACATCAAGGGTACTGCATACCCCCTTTTTAGTTGTTCGCATAGGGGTGGCAAACGCGCCCGCACGTTCCTTCACCTGCTGGTTGGCAGAGAATATAGAGATGATTAGAGAGAAAGAGGAGACATTGTGACACGGGGTTTTATCCAAGTTTAGGCCGCCATGAGGATAACACCCATACTTCCTTCTTGTGGTGGTATTGATTATATGGTGTGTACATTACAATTTTTATTCTTCCTAGGTAGGAAGATCTAGCCTACCGCCGGTAATGGAGAGAGGCCATTGTCGCTGCCCTTCTTCGTCCTTCTCTCTTTCTTCTGGCTAGCTATCCTATGCCAGTTCATCTCTCTCCTTAGAGGAGCCTCCTTCTGGGAGATTCATCTCTATTATCTATGGAGGATTGTTTTCCATCCTCCTTATGTCATGGCCCTCCTAATACTGTAAGGGGTTACCACAATTTCCTAGGATGCTCATTCCAGCTGGTCACGACATCGCATCATGGAGGGGGCCTACAACTTCCTTTTCCTAATTCCTCTAGCCTATCAAGTGCTTCCCGTGTCCTAGATTGGCTCCTTGCGACCATCTTTACCTTGTCACCTTGTGCAGTCCTATCCCGGGTCTTGTACTTTTGTGCAGGTCCAATTATAGGTCTTGTCCTTTTGTGCAGGTCTGGTCCCATGTCTTGGCTTATTCACATTATTTTTACCTTCGGTTCACCAGGGCACATGGTCCTTCCATCAGGCCCGAGATGGAAACATCACTACTGATGTCCCCTGTCCGTGCCTGGGCCAAGAAGTTAATATTGGCTCCCTTCATTGTGTAGGATGCAAGATAGCATTTGAGACCCACACTGCTTCTTCCCTTGCATAGCTCCATCCACAATCAGTACTGCTGATGGCCATCTTTGCCCACCTCCGTGAGGGATTCCTAGGAATCTCCTATCTATGGCCTTGTTCAGAAACTACTTTTGTGCCCACGTCAATGTGACACCCCCAGGATCAGGGTTAATCAAATTCAGACCTAAGCCTGACATAATCTTAACCTAGACCTCGAGGATATCTAGTGAAGAATCAGTAACACAACAGTAACCCCGCGACACAAAAATTATTACAACAAGCTCATAACTGAGCGAACAACCAAAATATTACAAGAAGAGGTCACTAACCACAAACATCAAACAACGGAAGGCAAATTATGCTATTAAGTATAGCAAACTTAACAAATGCCCTAAGAGGCTTGAAGCATAATGATGACGTTCCAGCCATAGATTCCAGGCTGCCGGTCGGGAACACCAAGCTACTCGTCGGTGTCGATGTTGTACGGAACTTATCTTCTGAGGAACACTTACTCTGAAAGTATTAACAAAGCAAGGGTGAATACAAGATGTACTCCGCAAGACATATGGCTGGTGGGGTTATTTTGCATAAATCCATCTTTGTTTATGAAACAAGAGGGAGAAGAAGCTCGTCTAATCAGAATATTTTAAAAGGGGATAAGAGAGCGACATCTCCGAAGAATTGATCATCATCTTTTGATATCCACCAAAGTAATCCTCATCTCACAACTAGGATCACCCCCTCGTACCCATGAGGAAGCATCCTTAAGCACACGTTGAAACCTCCAAGTTTTACGATTAGGTTAATGTTTTCTATGATCTTAGAATTCGGTCACCAAGCGTTCATAACCATGAACACGGCTTTTCAAAAATATTTAACCCTAGAGGGGTGCACAACTTTACCCACACGTAGGAACCGACTCTTAGCACCACTTGACACACTTCCTTGGTGTGCTGGCAGCGGGTGATTGGACACGACCATTTTACCTTGCTTCGCCGAGACCATGAGTCACACCCTAAGGATTGTTCCACCGTAATGGGTCAAATCCCGAAGCTGGTCCCTAGAGATGTGGGCAAGGTTGGTTTACCAGGGGCTCCATCCACCCCAAGCAACCCCGGCCACGCTTACCTACCTATTATGGTGCACCTCCTTCTCCTCCTCTTTCGAAAACATTTTCAATGCGTATGCCAAATGGAATGCCCGAACTAGGTGACTCATGGAATCTACTAGGCAAGTTAGTTAATCATGAGGTCCCCATAAACCCCGTGTGGCTGTATCCTCGTCTTGGTCCAAAAACAAGAACTCGGTTCCTAGTGGTGGCGAGCATGGGACTAGAAAAACCACATCCCACTGTGGCCTCCCATAAAAGCCTTAGCATGTTTAACCTTTACCACTAGGCTTACCTCATAAGTATACCTTGTTCTCCTGCCATACTAGATTCTCTGCATCTGATACATCTTCTAGAAGAAGCAACACTGATAGCTAAGCATGGCTAAGAAAGACACATATACAAGCTCTAGTAGTGCACACAAGCCAAATCTAGTTATGCTAGGAGCAGTGGATCAGGTAATATAAGATCAAAGGGAGTAATGCACAAATAGGATACTCTACCTATCGATAAAAGACCACAGTAGAATCGTATGCATCATGGTAAGAATTGAAATACTTTGAAACCATGGGATTATATCATGGTGGGGCTATGCTTGCCTTGTTTGTTGATACCCAGATATAGATCTTCAGAAGCCTTGTACTTGACTTTGTTATAGTTGGTCAAGTATTGTTCTTCAATCTTCGATGATGTTAACCTCAATCTTCGATCTTGATCTCGATATCGTATTCTACCAGGAAGAAGCAAACACTGGAAAGAAAGGGAGAACAACAATCAACACATGGCATCGATGCAATGCTTAATCAAGGATGATGATATAACAAGTTAAAGTGTATTTAAATGAAACCATAAAGCATGCTTGGTAATTTAAGCAGGATCCGAAGGGTCCAAACCCTAATACAGGAGAGACCCCGGAATCACCTGCGAGGGTTCATATGTTATTCTAATTAAACTTGTAATGAAAGTTGTTGAACAATGCATGCTTATAACTCTATTGTGTAGATGTCATTTTTATGAACATTTTGATATATTATACACATTTTTCTGACTTAAAAATAATTAGATATTGAATTTATAAGATTATATCAATTTCTGAAATTATTAAAACCAATTAAATGAGTTATTGCGTCATGATGACGTCACCACAGGGTTGGGGACATTTTTCACCAGGGCGGCACTTACCCACAGTAGCTGATAGAGGGGCCATGGGCCACCTCAGCTGCCACCGTGGTGGTCAATGGTTAGCGGCCCACGCGCCACATCATCCTGATGTGGGCATGACGTCAGCACGACATCCACCCTCAGGCGGTGGTCGCCGGCAACAACAGAGGCCACTCCAGCATGCACAGGTGGTCTTGTTCGAACCGGGACATCGCAGGCTACCTAAATATGGTCGTGCCGCTACTAGGTGGTCACTGAAGCTACGCCGGCAAGCACGAACTATGACGGCGAGAGGCGGCGTATGACGCGAGAGTGGGATAGAGCGAGAGAGAGGGTTTGGAGGGGTCCTAGAAGACCAACAACTCACCGTGGTTCATTCGGGGTCGACAGAGAGGGGCGGGGTGGCCGGAGGCGTGAGAATTGATGAGGACGAGCTCCGTTAGTGACGGGAAAGACGGCTTCGATTCCGGCGATTGAGGGCACGAGTGCTTCCGTGGCTTGGCTAGGAAGGACCATGAGGACGAGGCAGAGGTGATGGCATGCTCAGTTGGCCTAGGGGCGGTGCAGAACGGTGGCAGATGATGGGGTCTGATGGGGTTAGGTTTCGGGCTTGCATAGGAGGGAGCAAACGAGAGCGAGAGATAGGGAAAAGTGGATAGGGAGAGCAAGGGAGACTTAGTGGCGATCTTATCCTCCATCCAGAGCACAATGGACGGCGGCGAGGGAGCGGCGCAGATCAACGGTGGCGGCATCACCAGGCAGCTGCTTGCGGGAGGAGGAAGACGATAGGGGCGACGCCGAAGTGGTACTAGGCTGCGAATGGGCTACGTAGGGCTGCGGGTGTCGCGTGCTGGGCATTAGGGAGAGGGGAAAGGAGAGATGGGCCAGCCTGCTACGGCTCTGGCTCATTTTTTTATTTGCAAAACCTTTTCCTTTTTCTGTTTTGTGTTTTCTCTTTTGTATTTCCAAATACTTTCTGTTTTGAATCATTTCAAAAATAATAGAGGTTTACAAATATTTTGGAAAACATTCAGGGGCCCTTATATCCATTTGGGCTCCAACATTTTGTACTTTTAAAATTCAAAACCTTTTGAATTGATTTGAGAGGGAGAGGAAAAACTAGGTTTAGGGTTTTACTTTATTTTGTTTCATGCATTTTAGGGAATGATGATCATGAATGCACAAACAAAGCCCTAATTAAGATTAGCTAAAACTGGGGTGTTACAGATTTATCCCCCTTACGAGAATCTCGACCCGAGATTCCGTAGGTAGGAAGAAGGAAGAGAAACATGGTCACTCTAAGGATAAGAGGGAAACACACTGACAACACGCAAAGTATCTCATGGTCAACTCGTGAAAGAGTGTTCAGGAACAACTCTGAGATGACGACATGAAATACGTCAAAGTAGAGGAGGAGCAAAAGGAGAAGGTTTCAAGGTAACAGATAACAGGTCTTCATAAGGATTGAGACCATGGAGTTTCAGAAGAGTTTTAAACTTCTGAAAGGGAAAGCTTACAACAGAAAGAGACCACAGACTTCGAGAGATGAACCTCTACTAAATGGCTTAAGTAGAGCTTCTGGGAATACAGAGATGTGGAAAACCAAGTTGTTGATCTACTTTTGATATAGAAGGGTCACTCTTTTGTTCAACAGAAGGTCAATACAGAAAGGTGTTTTGTGGTGAGGACTCATAAGAGTCACAAGGAATATGTAACAAGAGAAACTTTAGATTACCAAAATCATCGTCACTGTTCAAACATGTTAGAGGAACGAAGGAAACTCTTTATTCATCTAGGTCTATCAAAATCTTTGCCAAAGATCGTGGTATCACTTTACACCACCAGATGAATAGGTAAGAAGATTCCTGATGACACGAGGAAAAAGAAACTTCATTCTCAGACTTCAGTTACTTGGCACAAGGGGAGGCTTGCCAACGTAAAAGGGTCTAGAGGATCGACCGAGAGACATTTAGCATCACTACTTTAAAAGTTCTCCTTGATGTTCGAGTCATGAAACATCAAGTAAAGGCCAGACTTCACAGACAAAGGAAACCATGAGCACAACTTCTATAATAAATCATAGAGGAAGCCTCATGAAGAGTGTTTGTTATTTGCTGATTTAAGAGAATTTGACAATAAGCTTTCTGAATAGTTGTGTCAACCATTACATCAATCATGTCGGACTTACATAGAAACCTATGTCAAAACCTTGAGGAACACCAACCATATATCTGCTTGAGATTCAGATTCGGTTAAGTGGAATGATACTTCAGACTCAGCATGTCCGAGTAGATAGTTTGCAACATTTATCGTAAAGGTAAAGTTACTAGTTTCTCAAGACATGGATTAACAACTTGTTAGAAGACCCATGTATTAACAACTTGTTAGAAGACAACTGCTTATACATCAAGTACATGCAATGAAACACAAGTGTCCACAAGGAAACATAGATAACTCTACTCGAATCCACGGTGACATCTTTCACCATTTGCCCGTGAACCGGAGAAGGTTACCTCTAACATCTAGAACACATACTTCGAGATAACATGAAGGAGGTTCTTGAAAGTTTTCCAACATTAATGCCAAATGTTTCATATGAGTCTAGTCTAGCTTGGAGAAGATATGGATGTCATCGATGGGCTCAATAACAAACTTATCGAGATACTCCAGGAAGATGGACTCACATGTTTTATGAACAAGACAAATGTATTGGTCAGACCAAGTGACATGAAGATGTACTCAGGTGAAACATCATGAGTAGATACACGATCAGGATAGTCCTTGGAACTGAGTTTGATTTGACAATAACCCAGATCAAATAAAAGGTGGGGGAAGATAGCATATCCACGAAGGAGATACTATCTTTCTTTAGCATGAACGAAACTTGACATCCCTTTAAGATGTACTAAGTCAGATAGAACTTTTTTCTTACAACCCTCCAAGTTGTTGTTTAAGCTCAACCAACTAGTTCATTGGTATCCAGTACGAATCCATGGAGAAAGGAGCAGTTCAGAGAACTTGACTACACGGTCATGTGGCAACATGGCGATACTTCTAGAGAGACATCTAGAATATTACGAACCACCGTCACTTAGTTCAAGAGGAAACTTGCTTGGTGAGGCAAGAGACATAGTCTCAAAGCTTCGGCACAAGCCTAACTCTTTGACCGAAGAGAGTGTACTAGAATAATGGACTTGGTAGCACAATCATCCTTCGCTTAGTGATAGGTTAACCATCGCGCTAAGAATGACACAAATGTCCTTGTTGAGGTCCGAAGCAATAATGATTGCTAAGAATCTCAAATCGCCACATTATTACGCACACGCATCATTCACGAGCGTGAAAGCTCGGAGAAAGGGTGGGTAAATATGTGTGGAAGCTTCACTTCATTAAGAAGGTTATGAAACTCAACACAACCTCTTAGTGTAAAAGGGTGTGATACTCTAAGGTAGAACCGATAGAAGCTAATCAATGCCTCTTGATCTGCGGACTATAACACTTTGACCTGGTCCTAGATATGACAAGGTACTGGAGTTCGTTTCTCCTGACATCTCGAAATGGTTTGTCTGACAAACCACAAGAGTATCTTGCATCGGAAGACATCGATGCGCATTTACTACTTCGCTACCAACTGGTAGACAAGGGTCAAAAAACAACAAGGGGGAAAGGAACATGCTCCGGATAGAATCCCGAGATGTGGGTGCATAAGTCAACAATCTTTCAGAGATCGATGCAGAGAAAAGGTAAGGTGTGGAAGAGTCACGAGTATAGATGTGAGACTCTCGAGGAGTACTCTTGTCGTGATCTATTTGGTTCCATTAAAGAACATCTGCCATAACTAGTGGTAGGGAAAGTCCTTGATTATCACAATTCAATCATGACAAAAACCACAAGCTTGAAGTCTAGAATTGTAGTACCAGCCATACTGAGGTAACGTGTGAACATTAACAACAGGGTACAATGGAATGGATCTTGGGTTAAAGATCAGCTTCATGTACAAGATTCAAAACACAAAAATCTAGCACAATCTGGGATCTTCGGTTCAAGTCTAGGGGTTAGAACCCGTGAAAAAGTAACTACTACTTGAGTGACACAAAGTACATTAGCGGGACCTAGAGATCCATAATGACTCCCACTAATTCAACAATGAACTAGTGATCGCGTGACCTTTTTCATAGTAACCAATTTCTTTTGTCTCGCAATATTTTACTTGCCCGAGAACCAATCATTTGGTATCATCCATACCTAGTTCGATCTTGTTACCGACAAGTACTATTTTATCATTCCCGTGATATAAGATTCTTAGTGATCTTATCACTTACTTGCAGGCTATGTCAATGCGATATCACGAAGATGGCATAGAGTATATGTCTCCGTCATCAGGATGGAAAAATCCCACTCTTGATCCACAAGCCTCAACTAAGATTTCCGAAATACTCAACGATATCTATATAATCACCATGTTACGGGGTGACATTTGATGAATGAAAGTACTCTTCTAGAGTTAGTGATTAACGTGATCTCCTGGTCTAATGATTAGAGTTACTTCGAATGGTGTTATAGGAATGTAAACATAATGTCATGATCGTATTACTATACTTTGGGAGATTGTTCATCACATCATTCTATCAATGTTGTGACCTTGTTATTAACAACATGCAATGTCATGATCATCTGTTAATCAACAAAATAGTGTAATGAGAGGTATTACTAGGAACATTTTCTTTGTTTGTTAAACACATATGTATTAATGTTTCCGGTTAACACAATTATAGCACGGGAAATAAACATTTATCATAAACATGGAATATGATAATTACCACTTTATGGCATATTCCTTTCAGTCTCCCACTTGTACTAGAGTCAATAATCTAGTTTGGAATTTGCGCATATAAACACCTATGGCTGGTGTTGTACATACGCATTTCTTATGGTAAACATAACCTCCAGATCCGACACTTTCAGGTATGTGTGTATTTGTATGTCTTTGCGTCTCTATGCAACACTCATTCTCAAATGAGACGACATTGTATAAATTTGTTCCTTTGGTGAGACCTTAGTTTCTTGGGGTTTAAAATATGTTGTGTTGGGTTTGCATCATAGAAAACAAATTTTTTGCTACGATGGGAACTATTATACGCCAAGATCTATCTATTAGATACAAGCAACGGGTGGATATACATCCATAGAGAACATACCCTCGAAGACAACAAAGCTTTGTTAACGAGATGGAACTTGTGGATGATGTAGTCGTACACTTGCCGATCTCAAGATCGTGATGAAGTCTAGCAAGTCCAGCAGGTCCAGCTCCAGCACATCCATCAGATCCAGCTCTAGCAAGTCTAGCACCACCAAGTCCAGCACCGCTAAGGAGCGGGGCATCCATGATCGCACGCACATCCGGGACCCCGACAACCTCCGTGCCTCGCTCCAGCAAAGCAGCAGAAGCAGTAACTCCTTTCCAGATAAAGCCACTGGGAACATGTATCTCGCTAATCCGAGACCATGGGGAATAACTAGAGGGGGAGAGAGATCCTTCACGAGGAGGTGTGTGTTGTGAGGAGGAGAGAGGGGCCTTTTATAGGGAAGAGGGGCAGCCAAGGGCCATGGAATGGCAGCCATGGTGGTGTTCCCACCTCTTCCATCATTCATGTGGTGGATGCTCCACTCACATAAATATGCCTCCACTCACACTTCCACTCACATGCATTAAATTTCCACCAAATTTAATGCATGCTCTCATTAAATAAAACTATTTTATTTATTTTATTCAGAATTTTGTTAATTACTTTAATTAACAAATATTCAAATAAAACTCCCTGCAACATTTCAATATCACATGTAGAACCAGCTTCTGCAATTTCTCTCGAAACAATTCCGGTTTCCATCAAAATAATTTCAGAGCTTTCTTAAATCTTTATCTGAAACATATTTGCTCCAAATGGTGTTGGTATCCATTAGGTGTGTCACTCTACGGTTCGCGAATATTGCAGACATGATCGAGACCCCTCTCCGATCAATAATTAGTAGCGGGACCTAGAGATCCGTACTGATTCCGACATATTCAATGATGACTCTCGTCATCGTGTGAACCTTTCACGTTGTAACTAAATCCTTTTGTCTTGAGATATATTACATGTCCGAGATTCGATAATCGGTATCCAAATACCTAGTTTGATCTTGTTACCGACATGCACTCTTTTCTCGTTCCCGTGATATAACATTCTAGTGATCACATCACTTGCTTGCAAGCTATTTCAATGTGATATCACCAAGAGGGCCCCGAGTATATATATCCATCATTGGGATGGACAAATCCCACTCTTGATCCATGAGCCTCTACATAACACATTCGTAGCACTAAACCCACCTTTATAGTCACCCTGTTATGGTGTGACGTTTGGTATTATCAAGATACTCTTCTAGTGTTAGTGATTAACATGATCTCATGGTTTAATGACTAGGATTACTTCATATGATGTTATAGCAATATAAACATAATCACTCTAATCATAATGCCTATACTTTGGACGAATGTTCATCACATCATTCCGCCAATGCTGTCACCTCGTTATTAACAACATCCAATGTCCATGATCAGGAAACCTTGATCAGCTTGTTAATCAACAAGCTAGTTTATATGAGAGGAATTACTAAGAACGTTGTATTTTGTTTGTTAAACACACATGTATTAACGTTTCCAATTAATACAATTATAGCATGCAAAATAAACATTTATCATAAACATGGAATAAGATAATAACCATTTTATTATTGCCTCTCAGGCATATTCCCTTCAGTCTCCCACTTGCACTAGAGTCAATAATCTAGTTTGTAAACTTGTATATACAACACCTAGGTGTTGAATATACGCGTCTACTAGTGGTTAACATAATCTCCGGATCTGGCACTTTTAGGTTCGTGTGTATTTCATGTCTTTGCATCTCTACGTATCACTCATTCTCTAATGAGATGGCTTTGTATAAATTTGGTCCTTTGGTGAGACCTTTAGTTCTTTCGGGTTAAAACATGTCGATAGTATTGTCGTACAATATATCTTCATTGTATTATCCCACTGTGAACCACACCTAGTTTGATAACAAACTATTTGACACAAATGCCCTCCTTTGCTCTTACTATGGCAGTCATATACTTAGCCTTTTTGTTGTAGTATTCGTCACAATGTCTTAACTTTGGAACCCATCCAAATCCATCATGGAATTTCCTTCCATAATATTATGGCACCCATAGTTTAAATTTAGATAAATTCAATTTGTATCTTGTGAAAAACTAGTATCAATGTAACATATTACAATGAACTATTATTCACTATTTGTCACTTATACATGATATATTCTTAGTCCTTGCAAATCTCATAAGAATATCTTTACTATCGTCCAATGATCATCTTATGAATCATTCTGGTCTATGCTCATAACATTTAGAGCATTGGATATATCTGGATATGTACATATCACGGTATTATTGATCAAAATCTTCATGTGATTTTAACCACCAAATGTTGAAACAATTGAATCTTGATACAATCCTTTCCATGCAGCAAGAACCTTTTTTGTTGTTTCCATATTGAACCCTTTTCAATATCTCATATATGTACGTCTGGCACAACCATATTAGCGCCTAAATCTACCCATATAGACATTGATGCCGAATATTCTGGTTTTTCCCAAGTCTTTCATCAAAATATAATTTTAATGAAATTCTTAACCCATGTTGGTAAAAGATAAATCATTTCCAATCAACAATATGTACTCTGCATAATGTATTGGAAATTTGTCTCAGCGCTCCCACTTAATTTCTTGCAAATACAAGCATCTTCATCGTCTCTGATGAAATTAAACTCCTTTAACATTTTCATCATGGTGAAGAATCCAACTTTGCTATGCTTACTTCAACTATTAAAGTTTGCATGCCCTTTTAGCACCCTTTTAATTAACAAAACCCTTTGGACCGTGTCATGTACACATCCTAGGTAACCATTCTATTAGAAGAACATTGTTTTGTTTGTTCAACTACCATATACCAAATTATATGTAGTGGTTGCTAGATTAATCCGTCAAGACAAAATATCGCTATGAAAGATCAAATCTTGTCATAGTCAAATCCTTGAACATTGTCATAAATTTCTTTTCGACATGTCAATTATTTCATAGATGTGAAACATCCATGTCTATTTGTTTATTGATCCAAACACGACCGATAGGCTTCATGCCTTTTCGGAGGGTCTTCCAAGTTCAAAAGCTTGATTTCTCTTGTATGGAAACTATCACGAATTTTATGACTTCTAGTCATTCTATGGAGTCAGGGCCCATCATCGCTTCTTTGCATGCAGTCGGTTCATTATTGTCAAAACAATAATGACTTGTTTATCAAATCTCACTATTTGATTGCTATCTGATGCATATGGTTTAAATAGGAATTCTAATCTCCAAGATCACAACCTTTGTAATCACGGGAGCCATGAGCATTGTGGCCGCCACTAGAACATTTTTCGGCACTGCGCTACTTAGCACATATAGCTAAGGTTCAATAACATTATCAAAGTTCGATTATCCTCCCACTTAACTTTTCATGAAAAAATCTTTCTCAAGAAACTTAACGTTCCAAGCGACAAACTCTTTTATTCTTGGTGTTATGGAGGAATACCCAACAAATTATTTGGGATAACCTACAAAGACTTGCTTATCCGACTTTGGTTGTAAACATTTATTTATGCATAGCATACCAAAATTTAAGAAAAGACAATTCAGTTTTTATCCCAATCCATAACTTATATGGTGTCATTTCAACGGATCATGATGGTGCTCTTTTTAGTGTAAAAGCGGTAGTCTCTAAATCTTTAATCTTTAAAACATAATGGCAGTTTTATAAATGATACCTTTGGTCTTACCATGTCAAACAAGGTTTGATTTGATCTCTCGAACATACCATACTCCCGTGGTTTATCGGGAAATGCAAATTTCATGGAACAATTCCTGAAATCTTAGGTGGTTTGCTAAACCTGTAACTCAAATACCTTCCTTTATGATCAAATCATAAACTCTTTTATTTTCTTGTTACAATGATTTTCCACTTCATCTTGAAAGTCTTTGAACAATTTTCAAATGTTTCATACTTCTTCCTTATTATGTAAATATATAGATATATTCACTCAAATTTCCGGAGAAAGCATATGAAGTCAAAAGATGCACCACACATGGCTACATATAATTGACTATGCACATCATCATGCACAATTTCCAATAAGTTAGTCATCCGTTCCTCTTTGCTTATGAATGGAGTTTCAATTATCTCGAAGAAACTTTCACAAGCGTCAATTGATCAAAATCAAAATACTCCAAAAATCCATCAACATGGAGTTTCTTCATGTTTTCTTCCCAATATAATTTCAATGGCAATGTCACTTTGTAAGTGATCTTTCAATCATTTGTCTTGCGACATTTTAGCATAAGTTTCATGGACGTGATTTCTCTAAATAGACTTGTAGAAGTTCATCCATCTTTTATGGAATACAGTAATTATTTGAATAACCAATGTTCTCATAATACCGGATAAAATAACAATTATTTAAACAAATCTTGAAGGCAAGCTTTGATGTCAATGAGAAATACGATAACATTTTATTTGTTCTCGATGAACATCATCACATATTCTTTTGCTAGTTACTTAGGCCATTGTAGTTCATGAATTGTGTCATTCTGTATGATATTTCATACCAAACAATTCGGTATCTAATGCCCAAGAACCACATTGTTTAACAAGCAAAGAATATAACCATAACATGTATATCATCTATATACCTTAGCTGGACATTACCAGTCTTTTATTTTCTGCAAAATATTTTATAGATTCTTTTTTCAGCATTTCCTTTTCATTTTAAAAGAATCTGTCAACATCAACAGCGGCACCATACATATGACACATAGTCCAAAGCATCTATAGTAAAATACTAATACCTTTGGACTTGCACTTTGAAGTAGATCACCATCATCAAATGTTTGGTGTTCTTTCAAAAAATATATACTTTAGTAATCTTTTAGTGTAGTAAACATTTTACTTACATCTTCTATTCATCCTTATCATGAAAACTTTGATTATCAAGCTACTATGGCTTATAAGGATGAATCATGAGTATAATGTCAGTTCCCAAAACCTATTTGGGTAATTAGGACGTCTAGCGTCTTCAACATTCGCAAATTCTCATACAATGTGAGAACATGTATTTTGCCAAATTATACTCTATCATATTGCAACCATAAACATTGTTCCATATATCAAAATATCTTCCACGCATGATGGCTTCTGAAATAATTCTTTCAGCTCCTAGATAACCTCGATATTAAAAATAACTTTTGAATATCAAGAATCATGGAGGAAAACATGATACTTTTGATACTAGCATTGGAATTCTTACTCTCCATTTAATATTACTTATTAAACTTCATGGAGTAAACAGATTTTGCTAAAAGTTTGCAATAGGACTTCTAAAATTGACATTCAAAACTATACAATACCAGTTCGTAAAGCAAATATCCAGAATTCTATAGTTCTATTATCTCAATTAAAACTAAGCATAAGGTAGTCAACAGATGCCAATGACTACAACAAATTATGCAAATTCACTTCAATTTAGTTTATGAAAAATTGAGTTCAACTAATCCAAATTAGAAATGAACTACCACTCAAAAACAACATCCCTCGTGTCTTTTTGGTGATTACATGAACCAAATCCACTACACCAAGTCTGATCATCACGTGTGTTGGTGTAGCTTCAAAGGCGAGCATATATATGGGCATCATATCTACCATATGACTCATCCTTAACCTTTTGGTCTGTGTTTCGAGGCTATGTCTATACATGCTAGGCTTGCCAAGTAAGAACCTTAGTACTCGCGTGTGTAAAACTGTCTTACACCAGAAATATGATCGTGGATTCAAGTACACCAGATCATCACGTGATGTCTTGAAGCGGCAAAACATAAACTATGCGTACTTAAGGGAGAACACACTTTTATCTTGATGTCTAAATGAGGGATCATCTTATAATGCTACTAAAAACGCCAAACTAGCAATATAAGATGCAAACATCATATGTGTAACGTGGAATGATATGGTCCATGCATTTGATCACCATCATGTGCATCGTGGTATGATATCTATCATTCCTTTGTGTGTAAGGCCAAGGTATATGGAACTTACACGTTAGGTGTGTTGTAAGAGTATCAATTATACATCAACTTACAACATTACCATATCATGACACTAGCCCAACAACAATCTAAACTAGACGCTTCTAATCTATCTATTGCAAGTTTTACGTGGCTTAGGGATTTCGAAGATAGAACCTGTCTTACCTACGAACATGGAACCACAACGATGATAACTAAGTTATTAGGAACTTGTTGTAAATCAGATATTGACCATAGTAGGAGAGACAGACACCCGCTAGCCACTTATGCAAAACTAGTTGCATGTCAGTCGTGGAACCGGTCTCATGTGCGAGGACATGTAAAGTTAGTCCGGGCCGCTTCATCCCACTATGCCACCAATATCCAAAATACATGAAAGAAGAAATAACATGATCATCATCGCCCACATATAAACATATTTGTACTACCCGTGCAAAGAACCTATGCATATATCAGGCTCTGATACCACAGATCGCTGGATCGATGGATCGAACAGCTCGCTGGCTCCCGACGACCACATATCGGATCGGTAAAGATATCTCTCTCAGATCGGATCGGCAAACATATCCCTTGCAAACACTAGATCATTCGTGTTGCCCAGGGAGAAAAACTGGATGAACCTAACATGGTCATCTGTCACCAAGGCTGGATAAAGCACAAGACGGCCAGATCAAGAGCTTATTGCCGTCCTTAACAAAAAAAATATATTAAGCCCAAGATAGAGCACCGGGGACCAAAATTCCAACTGGCCCTTTGTTCTCCGAAACACCCGGATCATAAGCCCAGCCCACCGAGTGGAGACGAGATGAGTGCAAAGAACCTACGCATAGATCAGGCTCTGATACCACTATTGGCTTCGCATCATAGAAAACAAAATTTTTCCTATGATGGGAACTATTATACGCCAAGATCTATCTATTAGATACAAGCAACGGGTGGATATACATCCATAGAGAACATACCCTCGAAGACAACAAAGCTTTGTTAATGAGATGGAACTTGTAGATGATGTAGTCATACACTTTCCGATCTCTAGATCGTGATGAAGTCCAGCAAGTCTAGTAGGTCCAGCTCCAGCACGTCCATCAGATCTAGCTCCAGGAAGTCCAGCACCACCAAGTCTAGCACCGCAAAGCAGCGGTGCATCAGTGATCGCACACACATCTGCTACCCCGACAACCTTCGTCCCATGCTTCAGCAAAGCAGCAGAAGCAGCAACTCCTTTCCAGATAAAGCCACCGGGAACATGTATCTCGCTAATCCAAGACCATGGGGAATAACTAGAGGGGGAGAGAGATCCTTCACGAGGAGGTGTGTGTTGTGAGGAGGAGAGGGGCGCCTTTTATAGGGAAGAGGGGGAAGCCAAGGGCCATGGAATGGCAGCCATGGTGGTGCCCCCACCTCTTCAATAATTCATGTGGTGGATGCTCCACTCATATAAATATGCCTCCACTCACACTTTCACTCACATGCATTAAATTTGGTGGAAATTTAATGCAAGCTCTCATTAAATAAAACTATTTTATTTATTTTATTCAGAATTTTGTTAATTACTTTAATTAACAAACATTCACATAAAACTCCCTGCAACATTTCAATATCACATGCATAACCAGTTTCTGCAATTTCACCCGAAACAATTCTGGTTTCCATCGAAATGATTCCAGCGCTTTCTTAAATATTTATCTGAAACATATTTGCTCCAAATGGTGTCGGTATCCCTTAAGTGTGTCACCCTACGGTTCGCAAATATTGCAGACATAATCGAGACCCCTCTCCAGTCAATAATCAGCAGCGGGACCTAGAGATCCGTACTGACTCCCACATATTCAATGATGACTCTTGTGATCGTGTGAACCTTTAACGTTGTAACTAAATCCTTTTGTCTCGCTATATATTACATGTCCGAGATTCGATCATCGGTATCCAAATACCTAGTTTGATCTTGTTACCGACATGCACTCTTTTCTCGTTCCCGTGACATAACATTCTAGTGATCACATCACTTGGTTGCAAGCTATTTCAATGTGATATCACTGAGAGGGCCCCGAGTATATCTATCCATCATCGGGATAGACAAATCCCACTCTTGATCCATGATCCTCTACATAACACCTTCGTAGCACTAAACCCACATTTATAGTCACCTTGTTACGGTGTGACATTTGGTGTTATCAAGATACTCTTCTGGTGTTAGTGATTAACATGATCCCATGGTTTAATGACAAGGATTACTTCGTATGATGTTATAGCAATATAATCATAATGACTTTGATCGTAATGCTATACTTCGGATGAATGTTCATCACATCATTCTACCAATGTTGTGACCTCGTTATTAACAACATCCAATGTCCATCATCAGGAAACCTTGATCATCTTGTTAATCAACGAGCTTGTTTATATGAGAGGCATTACTAGGAACTTTGTATTTTGTTTATTAAACACACATGTATTAACGTTTCTAATTAATACAATTATAGTATGCAAAATAAACATTTATCATAAACATGGAATAAGATAATAACCATTTTATTATTGCTTCTCAGGCATATTCCCTTCATGTTGATACTATTGTCGTACTATAGATCTACATAGAATTATCCCACTTGAAACTACACCTAGTTTGATTGACAACCTTCTTAACACAAATGCCTTCCTATGCTGCTACTAGAGCAGTCTTATACTAAGCCTTTCGTTATAGTATCCGTCACAATAATTAACCTTTTGGAACTCATCCAAATCTATCATAAAACTTTCTTCCATCAAATTGTGCCACCTTAACCCATAGCCCAAATTGAGATAAACTTAGTTTGTACCTTGTGACAAAATTGGTATCAATGTTTATAATAAACTATCTGTATAGTGCCAATGTAACACTTCACAATGAACTATATGTCACTTCTACATACAAAATATATTCTTAGTTCTTCCAAAGATCATAAGAATATCCTTATTATCATCTAATGAGTCACCCTGGTATATGCTCATAACATGTAGAGCATAGGACATTCTGGATATGTACATAGCACGGTATGATTGATTAAGATATTCATGTGATTTTACTCACCAAGTGTCAAAACAATTGAATCTCTTTTATCAAGATATTCATGTGATTTTACTCACAAAGTGTCAAAACACTTAAATATTGATTCAACCTTTTCCATCCGGTAAGAACCTTTCTCGCCATTTCTATATTGAACTCATTCAATATTTCATCTATGTACATATGGCATAACCATATTAGTGTCTCAATCTATCCAAATAGACTTTGGTGCCAAATATTCTGGTTTTGTGCAAAACTTCCATTTAAATTTAATTTTAATGAAATCCTTAACTTATGTCAATAATAGATACATCATTTCCATTTAATAATATGTCTTATACATAATGTGTTAGAAACATGTCTCAGCGCTCCCACTTAATTTATTACAAATGTGAGCAGCTTCATCGTCTCTGATGAAATTAATCCTTTTAACATTTGCATCACGGTGAATATTCTAACTCCGCTATGCTTACTTCAAATATTAAAATTTTCATGCCTTTTTAGCATCATTTGATTTAACAACCCTATAGACGGTGTCACGTACACGTCCTCGGTAATTATTCTTTTATAAGAATGTTTTTTTTGTTCAACTAGCATTTACAACAATTGACATATATAGTGGTCGATACACTAATCTATCCAGACTAAATATCACTACGAAATATCGAATCTTCTCGTATTTTGCTCCTTGAACATTGTCATAAACTCTTTACGGACATGTCGAGTATTTCATAGGTATGAAATATCCATGTATGTTTATTTATAGATCTTAATACGAATGATAGGCTTTATGCCATTCAGAGGGTATGTAACACCCCCAGCCAACCAAGCACTTGACATGTTACAACATACATTACACGTATAAAAACTAAGAATTTTTAGGAAAATTTGGTAGAGTTTACTCTGTTTTTTGGGCATCCATGACAGACAATAATTTAAAAATAGGAGTAGAAGGATAAAACTCAATAAAAAGTAAATGCACATTCAACCAAATATAAACCTTCAGTAGCACAGCTATAAAACTACCATCCGAATGCAATATGGATATCCATGTTGTCCAGTAGGTAAAAATCAGCAAAGTTTAAGTGATAAACTTCCACAAAATATGAAACTATTATGACAAAGATGATTCCTATTGTTCCAAAGTAAAGTTCCAAGAACTGGTGATGGTAGTGTGAATTGTGAACTGATAATGGTGAATGTTCTACTCACAAAACTCCCCATGCATGACATCCTCAAGGATAACCTGAAAATATGAAAGCGACACAGGTGAGTACAAAGACTCAACAAGTTCACAATCAAATACTAACTTTACATAAATAAAAACACTAAGACATTATTAAACATCATTCATCCATTAGAAGACATGCATGCCTATATGCTCATATCATCTCATCGCGAATACCGATATTGCTTGAGTGGACACCTGTCGGTATCCACTCACTCTAACTCGTGGAGGGTGTCTCCAATGTGGGTCGCAACCTATCAATGAAGGTCGCATTGTGCCCACCGAAGTAGGTCATATTATTATCATTATCATTATGGGTATGAAAATATGCACATGCCATCATCATCATATTTATCATTGTCATCATCGACATATCATAAGCATTAAAAAAATTGATTGAATAGAGAGATGCAAAATTCATTAACCGTGATGAACTTGCATCGACCGTGGGACAGCGCAAACTGTAAAATGTAGTATTCGGAACTGAAAGTACCAATACCTGCTATTGAAATATACGTTACACTCAATACACATCATCACTTCAAAAGCATGCAAGCAAACATAACATCGCTCCTATGCTCTCTGAACCTACAAGCATTTCTTGTTGTCCATTGTAAAATATTCATTGTTCAACCTCCGAAAGGCTAAATAAAATAAAACAATATCACATGAAAAAAAGGATCATTATTTCCCCGAATGAATTCTCAACTAGTCATACAAAGAATTCTCTTAGCTTTCATCCCTCTCTTTGTATGCGTGAAATGATAGAGAAAATACATAATCAAACAGCCCCAACTGCCAAATGATGAAATCCACTAGTCTCTCTCGTACTATCTATACACTATTAATTTCGACAGGTACATATTTTAGTTCCCTAATACAAATTAGCATCCTAGAAATTTCCTGAAACTAGACACATACAGCCAAGAACTCTAATCAAAACTGCATATCGATAACCTGCTATTTTTCCGTTCTAGTTATGCACACTGCTACGAAGGAAATCATCGAAGCTAGGCTAACCACGTCTCAATAGCACGGAAAATTAATCCTCATAAACTCAGTCCTACGCATCTACAACCCAGTCTACATCGCTGACTGAAAGAATCAAAACATCAAGGATAAATAATAGCAACGCACCACGAGAGTTAACTGACTGATATCCGATGGCGGCGCCCTGTTCTCAAACCGATGGCGGGCGGCGGTGACCTGTTTCTCTAGCAGCAACAACGACCCGACGATGGTGGCGTCTTTGATCTAGAGGGCAACGGGTAGGTTTGAGGTAAGAGAAGATCGAAATGGAATGGGCGCAGTCCCAAAACGATACTAAGAGGCGGCGCAACAGGACATGAACGTCGAGTATGATAGGGTCTTGAGCCCAGCCCATGAGTTTTCTTTACTCACGTTTTGATGGATAAAAAAAGAATAGACCAGTGTTGAAACAATGTTACTAGGCAGAGCACTTGGTAGCTGCAATAGTTCTTAACATAATCACTAGGTTGTGAGCTCAAGCGCTAGAACACACGCTATTCTCAATTCTTATGTTTTTATTTTCTCCTAGACTAGCATATAAACGACAATAAGGTTGTATTTATTTACTTTACAGTTTTCTTTTTTATAGAACAATTTAAAAAGAACAAAAAGATTAGCATCACAATTTGGGATATCACATTCTTACTCCCTTAAACAGAATTCGATCCCGAATTCTTTCTTGTTCTTCTACTCGAAAAAACTAAACAAAACAGGAAAACATAATCATGCATCACATACCAGCAATGAATATCTCTCGATACTTCTCGCGCATGTGAGACTCAAGTTCACAAGTCGCCTCATGCTCAGTTTTTTGTGACAAATAAATAACCTTCACATACTTTCGCATCATATGCCTCATCACTCTATTCGACTCTCAATATCCTCACAGAGCGAACCTCAAAGGTTAATCTTGTTCAATCATAATTGGTTCCATGATAATCTATAGTTCTAGATCACGAAAATGCTTCCACAACATAGATACATGGAACACATTGTGCACACCTTTCACCGACTCATGCAACTCAAGTCGGTAAGCTAGCTTTTCCACACGTGCCAATATCAAGAAAGGTACAATATACTGTAGACTAAGCTCTCCTTTGATGTAAATCTTATAACATCTTTAGTTGCATCCCCAAAGGCACTCTACAAGCTCTCCCAGATCTTTGATACAAACTTCGTATCCTATCAGAAGTGATAGTTTTACGAGGCCCATGCAAGCATATTATCTCACGTACATATATCGATGTTGAGTTATTCAAAAAGTCAGTGGTGCAGATAGGAATAAAATGAGAAAGTTTGCTAAGTCGATCCACGACCACCCATATTGCATCTTTCCCCCTCTGCTACGAGGTAGGGAAATAACAAAATCCATGGCAATGTCATCCCATGGCAATTCTGGAACTTCTAATGATTTCAGTAGTCTTGTTAGCCACTTACACTCATCATTTACTTGTTGATAAACCCCACAAGAGGACATATACCTGGCCACGTCAATTTCATTCTTTTCCACCAGTAAGTTTGTTTTAGGTCCTGATACATCTTTGCCTCTCCGAGATAAACTGCATAGGGGGCACAAGTTGCCTCCCATAGAATGTTCTCTCCTTCACATGAGACTTCTATGGCACACAAAGGCGGCCATGTAACCGAATAGCTCCGATCGCAACTAGAGTAAACTCTCTGGTTCTGCCTTGTAGGATGTTCTCTCACGCTTGCTATAACAGTCGATCACTTTGTGGTGCCCCTCTCACTCTATCTGGAATAGCTCATTGAAGGATGAGTTGTGTTTCCTCTTGTGCTAAATCAGAAAAACAATATGAGATGCACATCCATTCAATATCAGGAATAAGACGATCCACAATGGGGGGTATATACTTGCGGGTAAGAGCATCTACAACCACATTTGCCTTGCCTAGGTTGTACTAGATAGTGAGGTCATAGTCCTTTATTAATTCTAGCCAGCGACTTTGCCACATGTTCAACGCCTCCTGTATGAAGGGGTATTTGAGAATTTTATGCTTAGTGAAAATATCACAAGATTCTCCATAGAGATAATGCCTCCAAATCTTGAGTAGAAACATCACAGTTGTAAGCTCCAGATCATGGATAGGATAGTTCTTCTCGTGCTTTTGCCTCGAAGCATAAGTAATAACTTTCTTATCTTGCATGAACAAACACATGACCAAGAAAGGACACTTCTGAAATTAGAAACTCATATTTTTTTAGCTTTACATAAATTGGCTTTCTCAAAGTCTTCAACCCAAATCTCAAAAGGTGCTCTGCACCCTTCTTATGTCCTCGAATATATGAGGATATCTTCAATGAACACTACCACAAAGTCATCAACATATGTAGTATATTCCTCGTTATCCTCATAAAGATGCCACGAGAATTGGCTAGTCTAGAAAACAACTATATATTCATAATATTTGTACCTAGTAGAGAAGGCAATCTTTCCAATTTCCCACCTCTGCACACGTGTTTGATCATAGCCAGATCAGAGACCAATCTTCGAGAACACAACTCCATTAAAAAATCTAACAAGTCCTCTATATGGGGCACTGTTTTTTACCTTGATGGTCACCCCATTAAGGACTCGGTAATCCAGTCACTTTCACCAACTACCATCCTCCTTTTCTATTGACAACACAGATGATCCCCATTGTGAGACGAGATGTCAAAAGAAACCCTAGGATAGCATCTCTTCCAATAGCTTCTTCAATTCTTCTCGAGGTCATCATAACAACTAATAAGGAGTAGAGATAGGTCGAATGCCAGGAATAAGATCAATGTGAAAATCAACATCCCGCTCTCGAGGAACTTTAAACAAGCATGGTGCCTTGGCTAGGAACAATTGTCCTTGTCCTTGATGAATCATGAAATCCTTATGAAGAATGTAGAGGTACACAACATTCAACTTTGGAACACAACTAGCAAACACAACTAGCAAACACCACAAAACCTATATGAAACTCTCATGGTGATCACGAAGGGCATATTTATGGTAAGATACCATAAAAACGACAAAAGGTTCATCCTCGCCGCATGTCCTACGCTTGGCAATAATTGCCCCTACTACATTTAAAACGTCATAGCATTCTATGGTTTTGGCTGAACAACATAGTCTCTCAACAAAATAAAGGAACATGCAAATGATTAACGGCTTCAACATAACAAGAGCAAATAATAAGGGTAATTGGTATGGGGGCTAATCCATCCCGCACCCAAACTATTAACTCTGTAGCTGAAATAGTGAATCACACAAAGCTAACACTCATGCATCCTTACTCACATTGCAAACAAATTCCATGGGCACAAACCAAAGGTTCGATGTAACATCCCAATTTCAGCAATCCTGATTAGTTGTCCAGAATGCAAAAATCAGGGGGAACAAAAACTTCTTGTTAAGTGTTGCAGTGTTTGCTTGTTGATTGTCTGTGCTTATGCTTATGATTGTGTATTAGAAGATATACTCCTTACCTTAACACCAGTTGACAAAAGCTACTTCCCAAAACTGTCTTGGCATATTTTACCTATTCTCAAATGTCCTGGCATTTCAAAACCTGAGCCAAGAAGCCTTTCCAAATCAAATATTTTAGTAGCTTCTATTTCCCTAAACTATGGAGAGCAACCTATTATAATCGCCTTATGTTTTATAGACAAAACCTTCAACCATTCTTATCTCTAAGATTTCCAAGACCTTTTATAAATCTTTTGAACTCTACTCTTGGTAGATGTACCAAGGACCTTACCTTGTTCAAAATCCAACCTTTCAAATTTTCCCATCTTTACCTCAAGCTAAGATGGATGGTAACCCTAGTAGTAGGTCTGCTTAGTTTATAAGATGAGTTGCCTTGATCTGCTGCCTAATGATTTGCCTTGATCTACTGCCTGATTTCTCTGCTTAGGAGATAGTATGAGCTACTCTAGGAGATCATCACTAGGATCATGATACTTTAAAAATCACCAAACCCTAAGCAAGAATACAATCTGGATCTAATCTCTAGATACTAGGAGATCATCTAAAACCCTTAACCAGATCAGCTCTGAAGTGATCTAATTCTAGAAGCTTCCAAGTCAATGAAGACCAATATCAAGCATGGATCCCTTCTACTCAAGCTACTCTTCAAAATCATCCACTTTATGATGCTTCGGTACCTTGCAACCCATCAAAATCATCCCCACCCACATTCTAGTCAAAAACCCTAAATCTTCCAAAAATTGGCTAAGTCTGGACTATGTTTAAACATCACCGTTTTGGATGTCTCCCTTTCTCAACCCTTGTGCATTTTTGGTAATGAACTTGACCCATCTTGTTAACCATCCTAAGGAATACGAAGGCCCACTCTTGCCATTGGCTAGATCACCTTTCAACCCACTTGTTCGTGATGGTTTTGCAGGCAAGAAGATAACTATTCCTGCCAATCTAGTCAACATCCCTACTTTGATAGAAGCTCACACCTTCACCCTACATTGTTTGGACCAACTCTTTACATGGTTATGTTCTACTCATATAGGTATATCAATATATACTTCACTTGTTCCAAGTGGATCTTTGTGCTTCTTAAACCTACATGGTTTATGAGGCATCATGACTCATCTGGTATGGCAGCCTTATTTTCAACAAAGTTTGCCATCACTTCCAGTCCACCTCAAATGTAATCAATCCAAAATACTTCTTCCATGATAATCTATATAACTTGGTCTATCTATCCATCTATCCCTTCCATCAAGGTGAGATCTGAGCTCCAAGATCCAACAAGGTTTTGGTGGTATAAAAATAACATCACCTTAGAACCACAACTCCTTGTTTTCCATCTAATTCAAGTTGGATCTCCAATTCCCAAGGTTGCAAATGCTTGATACACCTTGTCTACCTCATCTACCTTGATCATAAAGATTTATAAAATATTATCCATAATTAGTATGGCTCCAAATCTAATTAATCTCTTTAATAGACAAAACCTCCAAAACTTCTTCCATAAAGGAAAGTTTGGTTTTTGCCAAAACACTTCCTCAAATTTTTGCTCAATTGAGACCCATATATCATACCCTAACTTCCAACTTCAAAAATAAATATTTTTGAAGGGTTTTATTATTTATTTTTGCCCATTTTCTTAAATGGCTGAATTGGAATAATAATTGTTTTAAATACATTTATCTTCCAATAAATCTTGGGAAAATACCCCTAAGTGTGTATTCACAGTTGGGACCATCTCACATCAAAATCCAACCTTGTCCAATGTAAATTTATCAAATGAGATTCTATAAACCACTTCTGCACTTTTTGAATAAATAGATTTAAGTGGACTAAAACTCATTTGAAAAATCTCAAATAATTCTAGGAGAGATACCTTGCCTATATCTATCTACCAGTACCATATCCCCACGATGTTCAACAAATTTTTTTGAACTTCCTTCACAAGCCTCCATTTAGCCAAGTTTGACAAATCCATCAAGCTTTTGTCCAAAACCACCCCAACCCCATGGAAACTTGCTCTTCCTTTCTCCATAGCACACCTCTCATCCCTCTGGTCAAAATACACTGTAGAACCCCCCCTTGTCTCTTGTGCTTGGCAAGGTAGTAGAGAGAGAGTGAGAAAGGAGAGACAAACCACTTGTGGCCAACCAACAGTAGCACTACCTCATCCTCTCTGTCCATGCTGACCAGATGACTCACACCACCCCTCCACCGCCCTCCTTGACCAATCCCAAGCCAGCTCCACCCCTCGTCCATGTCCAAAATGGACATTTCCCATCTTGAGCTCCCACCACAATTTAAATAGGCCAGAGGCTACCCAGCCTACCTCTGCTGCCTCTTTCTCCTCTCCTCCCTTCCCCTTACCTCCCTAAAGCCCCCTCTCCTCCTCCCTTGCTCTGCTCTGATCGAGAGAAAGAGAAACAGGAGCCTCAACCCGTTTCCAAAAATCAAGCAAAGCTCCTTCCACCATGCCTCTCCCCCTCTTCATGTCACACTATTGGACTCCCCTTGCTCCCCCGCATCTAATCCTGCCCTTATTTTCGGCAGGGAGCAGTTCTTGGGTGCTGCTGCGTTGAGCTCCGACGAGTCCCTCTCGGCCATCGTCGCGCGAGGCCTCTTCCGTCGTGGAACCTGCTGCTGCCGCCCCTCCCTGAGATCGCCATCATCGACTGCGTCGCCCTGCGGCCTCCTCTTCGCCGAAGACGGCCCCGGTGAGCCTCCTCCGCCTCCTCTCTCCCTCTGCTAGGGTTCCTACCCGGCACCCTGACCGCGAGGTGGACGACGGCCGCCAGCCGTCGATCTCCTCCTAATCGCACGACCAGCATGCCCCGATACCCCTTCGCCTGGTTCCCCCTCTGACCGGTGGGCCCTCCCCGTCAAGTTCAAACGCGCCGCCCACGCACTGTCCTCGCCCGGTTGGGCCGGCCTGGACCTGCTGCGGCCCAGGTCGCTCCAAATCTGGCCCGTGGCGCCCCTGTCTTCTTTCTTTTCTTTTTCCCTTTTTCCAGATCTGCAAAATACATGTTTACTTTAATTCTCAAATAAAATGAAAACTTCCCTGTTTTGCCTAGATAAAAATATAGACATGTAACCACATGTTTTGTACAACATGCAGAACAACTCCTTGGCCAAAAGTCTGTCTCTTTATTTATGGGTATTTAATCTACTAGCATGTATCTAATCCATTAAATAAAAGACCCACAAAGTAATACTTATTCAAATGGAATGAATCAAGTTGCATATGATAGGTAATTGAAATACCAATGTTCTGGTCCTTGCCTCATGACAAGGGGAACCATGGTTTTGCATTAGTAAAAATAACAAAAAAGGGCATTTCTGCTTTAAAAAATTCCCTTGGTCAAACCAAAACGGGTATTGACCTAATTCCAACTCCCAGTCCACATGCACACCAATATCTATCAAACATAGGGATCCCAAAAGTTTATGACCTATTGTTGATTTATTAGGAATTAAACTATTCTGTGTAAAGTTAATTCCCCAATAGAATCACTTCAGTAGCTTAGTAACTACAAAATGGGTGATTCCAATTTTTGCAGAAAGGTTTTCCAAATACCTAGCATGTGTCTTTGGAATCATATCAAAATCTTCTGTAGAATTTATCTGGTGAAAAAGACAAAACAACTGTAGAACTGCCTTTGGGAATATCTTGAGGGCATTCTGGTAATTATTTTGGAATGATTCCAACTCTCAGCTTTTCAGTACATCAAACTCTACCTAACCATCCAAGGAAATAATATTTGGAGCTCCAGAACTTTTCTAGTGAATTATCTCCTAAAACTAGAGTTTATTGCACTAGAATATTCATAAGAAATTAAAGAAAAGTGATAAAATCTTGAAACCACTTTTGTTGGTCTTGTTTTGTCAAAACCTACCTGATGGTATTATGGTTACACTCTGATACCATACTTACCCAGGCCTTGGTCCCAAACCCCTTCATTAGTGGTTTTGACCATTTCCCGAATAAAGGAAATCCCACCACTGCAATTAGGATTTTTGCAATGGTTCTAAACTCAACTACTCAAAACCTACTGAATATTATACTTGTGTTGTCCACTTTCTTGATGTGTGAATATCCACATGTATTCCTTGTTTTGATTGTGGTCTTGCTTGTTTGCATGTATACTCGATGACGACGATAGTTGAGTTTGTATTGACACCGAGAAGAAGAGATCTTATTATTATTGGTATTGGTATTCTTGGTTATCTAAAGAAGAAGTCCAAGGACATATATGCCATATTGCTGATCTCAGGCAAGCCACCCTCTTGCTCATAAGCCTTATCCTACTGTTTTACTTATGCATGTTTTATCTACTATTTATGAAACTGCATTGTTTTATTATATGTTGATGTATATATGGTAGTAGTTTGGCTCCTCCGAACTATTACAATTTTGTACTATTAATTACAACCCCCTTGACGATACCTACTTGTCCCTAGTATGGTAGATGGTGTAATACACCATACCCCTTTTTGGAGACCCTGTTTTAGCCAAAGAAAAGCTATAGGATGGGATGACCCCGGAAAGTTTTACCAAATGTTTTATGATAAAACCTTGGTGAGGTGGGACCTCCAAAGAGATGTTGAGAAACAAAAAGGTTTTGTTTTACAAAATGTTGAAGGAAAGATGGAGGAAAAAGGTTTACAAAAACGCACCCGGTTGTTTGCAGTTTTGCTAGAACAATTAACCCCGTGCAACCACATTACTCTGGAATGGGACAAGGCTAGATTTGATGTTTGTCTATTCTGGTATAAGCTGCCTCGCAACAACTACAGGGGATAAAAATCTTTGGATGGTGGGCCTTCTCACATAAGGGTCCATGTGGGACATCGACCTGGAGAAGGAACGAAGGGCATGCGAGCCTCCACGCGTTACTATGAGCCCCTCATTGAAAGCGCACACTCGTGCAGTGGAAAAAGCGCTCCGGTTGGTCCTCGGTACCCGTCGTCCCGATGTTGAGGGGAAAAACACTCATAGGGTAGGCACTTATATTGGAGTGGGCATCCGAAGAGTCTTGATCGGTTATTCGACCCACGACCGGTGTAGATCAGGGTAGTGTACCCGGATGGTGTGGGTAAAGTGTACAACCTCTACAGAGTGTAAATCTATCCGAATAGCCGTGTCCGCGGTCATGGACGGTTGGGAAGGTTGCTGTAGAGCAGTGCTGGTTTTGTTTTCAAAAAGGATTTCGGAAAAGAAATGGCTTTGGAAATGTTATGACAATGGGATGGTCATAAAGGAGAAAGGTTTTGACCATGGGATGGTCGGAAGGAGGAGAAAGGAGTTTGGTCATGGGACGACCTGAAGACGGGAACAAATGGGTACCCCAATCCTAGTGTTTACAAAAAATTTAAAAAGGTTTCCAAAATGGTTTACAAAAGTTTTCAACAAAGATATGTAGATGCTATATATACAAGAGAAACTATTTGAGAAAAGAACCTCTCCGGAAGCCCTCCTACTACCACAGCCATATTGCGTATCCTCTTGTTATTATTATTTTCTTGAGGTGGTTTGCGAGTACATTCAAAGTACTCACTGGCATTGTCCCTGGCTATTAACTTGGTCCGATTTCAAGAAGAGGATGAAGTTGACGGCTATGCGAGCTAGGACGTCCTCCCAGTCAGTTGCTTGTAGGTTGAGGCATGATTGGGCTCTGCGCGTGATGATGTTCCGCTGCTGAAGATGGTATAGCCATAACGGCATTTATGTAAGTCTTCTAATTCGGTATATTTCGGATGTTGTAATGATACTTGTCGATTATGTTCCACGGCTCACTGATCATAGGAACGTGTATATATACATAACAGGGATTTCTCGGATGGTTAATCCGAGGGCCCCACAGACTTGGTATTAGAGCCATCCTGACTGTAGGAGAACCTTAGTTAGCATGGTCGCTAGACAAGAACCTTATTTTGAAAACCCCGGCTTTCAAAAATTAGTTTCCCGATGAGTTACAAAAAGTTCTACTTCTTATCTTACTCTAAGTAAATGCTTTCAACAATGGTTTCCTCCAAACTTCAAACCTACGGATTCTAATTAACTAGGATCTACAACCCGGTGAAGACAATGAGAACATGATGAAGACAAGCAACTACCAGCAAACACAAGGAGACTACAATATCGCTCTACCAGCAGGATCCTCATCATCATAAGACATCAAGTGTTACACCATCAAGAAGCGTCCAAGATACGACGAAGGCTTCATCTGCAAGATAGTGAATTCGACCTGAAGAAAGACGATATCTAGGGTCAATAGTCCTAAGAATAGGATTCCCCTACATCGCGAGTAGTTAACTCCTTGGTCCCAAGCGTTGACCGTGTTTGCTTGCCTAAGTGCATCTTGTGTTGCTTGATGTCTGCTGTTTGCTGAGGACATGGTGATCCTCTTCGCTTTGTTAGCCTTGTATGTTGTGTTGGTTTGCCTTGACCTCAGTAAAACGTTTTTTTTTTCGAGGATCGATACCCCACCAAGTATATTCAGGCACCCCTATCAGTTGTCGCTAACGATAACTTAGACTAACCTCGCGAGTATATGAGAGGAAGAGCATCGCCAGAACCAGGAGCTCGATCCCGTCAAGTCAGAACCACTAAAAGCCTTCACCTCAGCAGGATGACATACCTCGTCAAACTCACCTCGCAAGACTCGTCAATAGCACCACACTCCCTTGTTCCTCAGTCTACTATAGCAAGAATCCCGTTGAAGCCGAACGTCGATCACCGAAGGATCCTCAATATCCACAGGAAACCACCCGATAAGTCAACCAAGACAAGAAGTGAAGACCTAACTACACTGACCTTTGGTACATTAGAACTTCCGACCACCTCAGGAGTTTACCTATTATAGTCAAACCTACCCAAACTAATGGAATGATCCTCCCTAGAAGGTCAGAACCACCCCTAAGGTCAGAAGTGAAGACAACGAGTCCACTCCGCCATCAAGTAGAAGCAATGTAAGAAATGCCAATGAAGACCGCGTACCCGACGCTGACTGCTTCAACCCTGACTAACTACTAGCAAGAAGAGACGTAAACCGCTAACTTACCTTGAGCTAACCCCCCCTTAAAGGCGTGTTAAGAAACCACCCCTGATAAGGCTTAAACGATAAGGCGTTACTCGAAGACCCCAGCTCAAGACTCCGGGAAGATACAGCCTTCCGCCAACAAAAGGTTAGCACTCCCAAACAGAAGATCTGCACCACTCCTAAAGCACCTTAGTGAAGCCCTAGGGTGGAAGGACCGCGTCTTTCCACTCAATCCCCAGAAGACTGTTTACCAGAGGATGCTCCAGAAGAGATCTTCGGATACACCATAATTCCGCCAAATCAGCACCTGTGAGTTATTCGAAGAGAAACTAACTAAAGATTCTACGAAATCCTTTCGCTACGTCAGCTGCAAACCCATCCGAAGGACCCAAGGATCGCTAACTGCTCAGTTCAAATCGCTTAGAGGACGTGAGACTCCAACGGCTCCAACAGACTAAGTATGAATAATCTTAGTATATAAGCCCGTAGGACCTACCTTCGCGGAAGTCATTGGAAGATTCCAACTCTAGAAGAAAGAGTGACGATTGTCTTCAAAACATCAATCCACGACTCCAAGAAGGAAGGACTATGTCAACTCTCCGATCTACCCAAGTTTAATCCTAAGGGGAAAGACTGCGTCTTTCCCACCAAAATAGAGTAACCCTTCGCTAGAAGCAAACTCAGGAGTATCAACCATAAAACCTTTAATTAGGATATGCTACGCCCCTAAAGAAGAGTCGTGGACCCCCCCCCCCAGAGAAAGGTACACCAAGACGTTGATTCTATCCTCCATCGAGTACCCCGTGAAGTTTAGCATTGAGATAGTCTGCCTAGTCTAAGCCCTCGAGATATAGAGTCCGGAAGGAAAAGAAGGTCATCCCTCGCAATCGGGACTAGACTCTGCTCAACTCTCCGCGCATGCCGAAGACTAAAGCAACTTCCTCGACAGAGTAGTCACTTTCAAAGACGGAGTCCATAAGATAGTACGCGTAAGACACCTAGTATCAACCCGACTCAAATCCCCTAACCCTACTCTGAATCTCGGGACGAGATTCTTTTAAGGGGGAAAGGTCTATAACATCCCAATTTCAGCAACCCTGATTAGTTCTCCGGAATGAAAAAATCAGGGGGAACAAAAACTTGTTCTTGTTAAGTGTTGAAGTGTTTGCTTGTTGATTGTTTGTGCTTATGCTTATGATTGTGTATTAGAAGATATACTCCTTACCTTAACACTAGTTGACAAAAGCTACTTCCCAAAACTGTCTTGGCATATTTTACCTATTCTCAAATGTTCTTGCATTTCAAAATCTGAGCCAAGAAGCCTTTGCAAACCAAATATTTTAGTAGCTTCTATTTACCTAAACTATGGGGAGAAACCTATTATAATCTCATTATGTTTTATAGACATAACCTTCAACCATTCTTATCTCTAAGATTTCCAGGACTTTTATAAATCTTTTGAACTCTACTCTTGGTAGATGTACCAAGGACCTTACCTTGTTCAAACTCCAACCTTTCAAAATTTTCCCATCCTTACCTCAAGCTAAGCTTGATGGTAACCCTAGTAGTAGGTCTGCTTACTTTATAAGATGAGTTGCCTTGATCTGCTGCTTGATTTGTCTGCTTAGGAGATAATATGAGCTACTCTAGGAGCTCATCACTAGGATCAAGATACTTTAAAAATCACCAAACCCTAAGCAAGAATACAATATGGATCTAATCTCTAGATACTAGGTGATCATCTAAAACCCTTAACCAGATCAGCTCTGAAGTGATCTAATTCTAGAAGCTTCCAAGTCAATGAAGACCAATATCAAGCATGGATCCCTTCTACTCAAGCTACTATTCAAACTCATCCACTTGATGATTCTTTGGTACCTTGCAACCCATCAAAATCATCCCCACCCACATTCTAGTAAAAAACCCTAAATCTGCCAAAAATTGGCTAAGTCTAGAATCTGTTTCAACATCACCAAACCCTTGTGAATTTTTGGTAATGCACTTGAACCATCTTGTTAACCATCCTAAGGACTACCAAGGCCCACTCTTTCTGTTGGCTAGATCACCTTTTAACCCACTTGTTCTTGATGGTTTTGCAGGCAAGAAGATAACTATTCTTGCAAATCTAGTCAACATGCCTAGTTTGACAGAAGCTCACACCTTCACCCTACATTCTTTGGACCAACTCTTTGCATGGTTGTGTTCTGCCCATATAGGTCTATCAATATCTACTTCACTTGTTCCAAGTGGATCTTTGTGCTTCTTAAACCTACATGGTTTATGAGGCATCATGACTCATCTGGTATGGCAGCCTTATTTTCAACAAAGTTTGCCATCACTTCTAGACCACCTAAAATGTAATCAATCCAAAATCCTTTTTACGTGATCATCTATATGACTTGGTCTATCTATCCATCTATCCCTTGCATCAAGGTGAGATCTGATCTCCAAGATCCAACAAGGTTTTGGTGGTATAAAAATAACATCACCTTAGATCCACAACTCCTTGTTTTCCATCTAATTCAAGTTGGATCTCCAATTCCCAAGGTTGCAAATGCTTGCTACACCTTGTATAACTCATCTAACTTGATCATCAAGATTTATCAAATATTATCCATAATTATTATGGCTCCAAATCTAATTAATCTCTTTAATAGACAAAACCTCCAAAACTTCTTCCATAAAGGAAAGTTTGGTTTTTGCCAAAACACTTCCTCAATTGTTGGCTCAATTGAGACCCATATATCATACCCTAACTTCCAACTTCAAAAATAAATATTTTTGAAGGGTTTTATTATTTATTTTTGCCCATTTTCTTAAATAGCTAAATTGGAATAATAATTGTTTTAAATACTTTTATCTTCCAAAAAATCTTGGGAAAATTCCCCTTAGTGTGTATTCACAGTTGGGACCATCTCACATCAAAATCCAACCTTGTCCAATGTAAATTTATCAAATGAGCTTCTATAAACCACTTCTGCACTTTTTGAATAAATAGATTTAAGTGGACTAAAACTCATTTGAAAAATCTCAAATAATTCTAGGAGAGATACCTTGACTATATCTATCTACCAGTACCATCTCCCCACCATTTTCAACATAAATTTTTGAACTTCATTCACAAGCCTCTATTTGACCAAGTTTGACAAATCCATCAAGCTTTGATGCAGAACCACCCCAACCCCATGGAAACTTGCTCTTCCTTTCTCCACAGCACACCTCTCATCCCTCTAGTCGAAATACACTGTAGCACCCTGATACATTGCAAATGTATCTATAATTTTTGATGTTTCATGCTTGGTTTTATCTACTTTCTTGTGTTTTGTCCATACTTTGCAGTACTTTTCATATGATTTCTTGGACTAACCTATTAACAAGAGCCATAGTGCCAGCTGCCTGTTTTCTTCTGTTTTTGGTTCCAGGAAAGTCTGAAAATGAATATTCTCGGATTTCGACGGGACAAAAGCCAAAGTTCCTATTTTTCTGAAGACATCTAATGCCAGAATACGAGATGGAGAAGGGCTGGGGGCCGGCCACACCACCTGGCCGCGGGGCCAGCCCTGGCCCGTGCCAGGGGGTGGTCTGGCTGACCCCAACACCCCCTCGGCCTCTCCTTCCGCCTATATATTGCCCTCGGGACCAAAACCCTAAGTACCCGATCAAAAATCCATGAAAGAGTCTGTAGCCGCCGTCATCTCCATCCCTAGACCGGGAGGGATCTGAAGCTCTTCCTGGCACCCTACCGGAGAGGGGTATTCACCCTGGAGGCCTTCTTCATCATCATGCAAGCCTCTGGTGTGATGCGCGAGTATTTCATCTCTGGACTACGGGTCCTTGTAGTAGCTAGATGGCTGGTTCTCCTCCTTTGTGCTTTCATGTCTAGATCTTGTGAGCTCCGTTCATGATCAAGATCATCTATTTGTAATTTTGCATGTTGTGTTTGCGGGGATCCGATGGATATTGAGATGCTATTTCAGATTGATTATTGATTCTATCATGTCTTTATTATTTGTTATCTTGCATGCTTTCCGTTGTTAGTAGCTATCTTGGCCAAGTAGATGCTAGCAACTCCAAGAGTTAGTATTTATGCTCGATAGTAGGTTCATGCCTCTGGTAATCTGGGGAAGTGACAAAAATATCTAAGGTACTAGATGTGTTGTTGCTACTAGGGAGAAAACAACAATCCTTTGTTCATAGAACAAATGTATTGTTTACATTACACGCAATTCGTAAAGCAATAATCTGTTGCTTGCAACTTAATACTTGAGGGGGTTCGGATGATAACCTGAAGGTGGATTATTAGTCATAGATGCAGTTGGATGGCTGTCTATGTATACTGTTGTAATGCCCAATAAAGTTCCAAAGGAATCAAGATTATTAGTATATGCATGTATTGTTTTCTCGATGTTTGTCAATTGCCTAGTTGTAATTTGTTCACCCAGCATGTTATTAGTCTTAAGGAGAGCCACCTCTAGTGAACTATGGATCCCGCTCCTTTCTTTTACATACAATCTACAAACTGTTTACTACTTTGTGTTTACTTTCTCCAAACTATTACTTCCTTCCATTCGATACGTTTAATCCTTTGTTTTCATCAAAACCGGTGAGATTGAGAACCTCATCGCAAGTTGGGGGCAAAGTTCTGTGGTTGTGTTGTGCATGTCTCCACGTTGCTACTAGCACCGGTAGTGCGCCCTGCCAAGGCTCAGATAGCAACACCTTTGGGGTGTTTCCTTGCTCCTACTGGTTCGATTAAACCTTGGTTTCTTACTGAGGGAAAACATACTATTGTGCTCATCATACCTTCCTCTTGGGGTTCCCAACGAGATCCACATCAACACCGAGCCATCAACCCCCCTTGTCTCTTGTGCTTGGCAAGGTAGTAGAGAGAGAGTGAGAAAGGAGAGACAAGCCACTTGTGGCCAACCAACAACAGCACTACCTCATCCTCTCTGTTCCTGGCGACCAGATGACTCACACCACCCCTCCAGCGCCCTCCTTGACCAATCCCAAGCCAGCTCCACGCCTCCTCCATGTCCAAAATGGACATTTCCCCTCTTGAGCTCCCACCACAATTTTAATAGGCCAGAGGCTACCCAGCCTGCCTCTGCCCCCTCATTCTCCTCTCCTTCCCTCCACTTACCTTCCCAGAGCCCCCTCTCCTCCTCCCTTGCTCTGCTCTGCTCGAGAGAAAGAGAAAGAGGAGCCTTTGCCCAATTCCAAAACTCGAGCAAAGCTCCTTCCACCATGCCTCTCCCCCTCTGCATGTCACACTGCTGGACTCCCCTTGCTCCCCCGCATCTAATCCTGCCCATATTTTCGGTAGGGAGCAGTTCCTGGGTGCTGCTGCGTCGAGCTCCGATGAGCCCCTTAAAGGGAATATGCCCGAGAGGCAATAATAAAGTAGTTATTATCTTATTCCATGTTTATGATAAATATTTATTTTGCATGCTACAGTTGTATTGATCGGAAACGTCAATACATGTGTGTTTAATAAACAAAAAGGGTTCCTAGTTATGCCTCTCTTATAGACTAGCTTGTTGATTAACAAGATGATCAAGGTTTCCTGATCATGGACATTGGATGTTGTTAATAACAAGGTCACAACATTTGTGAAATGATGTGATGAACATTCATCCGAAGTATAGAATTATGATCAGAGTCATTATGTTTTATATTGCTATAACATCATATGAAGTAATCTTAGTCCTTAGACCATGAGATCATGTTAATTGTTAACACCGGAAGAGTATCTTGATAACATCAAACATCACACCGTAACAGGATGACTATAAAGGTGGATTCAGTGCTACGAAGGTGTTATGTTGAGGCTCATGGATCAAGAGTGGGATTTGTCCATCCCGACGATGGATAGATATAATCTGGGCCCTCTCGGTGATATCACATTGAAATAGCTTGCAAGCAAGTGATGTGATCACTAGAATGTTATATCACGGGAACTAGAAAAGAGTGCATGTCGGTAACAAGATCAAACTAAGTATTTGGATGCCAATGATCGAATCTCGGACATGTAATATATCGCAAGACAAAGGGATTTAGTTATGACGTTAAAGGTTCACACGATCACAAGAGTCATCGTTGAATATGTGTGAGTCCGTACGGATCTCTAGGTCCCGCTGCTGATTATTGATCGGAGAGGGGTCTCGATCATGTCTGCATTTCAGATAAAGATTTAAGAAAGCGCTGGAATTATTTCAATAGACACTGAAACTGTTTCGGGTGAAATTGCTGAAATTGGTTCTGCATGTAATATTGAAATGTTGCAGGGGGTTTTATGTGAATGTTTGTTAATTAAAGTAATTAACAAAATTCTGAATAAAATTAATAAAAGAGTTATATTAAATGAGAGAGCATTAAATTTGGAGAAATTTAATGCATTTAAAGTGGAGACTTTAAAAGAGAATGTGAAGGTGCATTTTAATGTGGAGGGGGTTACCACCACATGAATGGGGGAGGTGAAGGGACACCCTCCCCTCCTCCTATAAAAGGCCCCCCTTTCACTCCTTCTTCCTCACACCTCCTCATGAAGGATCTCTCTCCCCCTCTAGTATTATTCCCCCATGGTCTCGGATTAGCGAGATACATGTTCCTGGTGGCTTTTTCTGGAAAGGAGTTGCTGCTTCCGCTGCTTTGCTAGAGCGAGGGATGGAGGTTGTCAGGGTACCGGACGTGTGTGCGATCACGGATGCATCACTGCTTTGCGGTGCTGGACTTGGTGGTGCTGGACTTGCTGGAGCTGGATCTGATGGACGTGCTGGAGCCAGACCTGCTTGACTTCATCACGATCTTCAGATCGGCAAGTGTACGACTACATCATCCACGAGTTCGAACTCATTAACAAAGTTTTGTTGTCTTCGAGGGTAAGTTCTCTATGGATGTATATCCACTCGTTGCTTGTATCTAGTAGATAGATCTTGGCGTATAGTTTCCATTGTAGGAATTTTTTTGTTTTCTATGCTGCGAACACCTTCACCCCTCTCGGCCGTCGTCGCGCGAGGCCTCTTCCGTCGCGGAACCTGCTGCTTCCGCCCCTCCCTGAGATCGCCGTCGTCGACTGCATCACCCTGCTGCCTCCTCTTCGCCGGAGACGGCCCTGGTGAGCCTCCCCCGCCGCCTCTCTCCCTCTGCTAGGGTTCCTACCCGGCGCCCTGACCGCGAGGTGGATGACGGCTGCCAGCCGTTGATCCCCTCCTAATCGCACGGCCAGCATGCCCCGATACCCCTTCGCCTGGTTCCCCCTCTGACCGGTGGGCCCTCCCGTCAGGTTCAAACGCACCGCCCGCACGCTGTTCTCGCCCGGTTGGGTCGGCCTGGCCCCGGTGCGGCCCAGGTCCCTCCAGATCTGGCCCGCGGCGCCCCTGTCTTCTTTCTTTTCTTTTTCCCTTTTCCAGATCTATAAAATACAAGTTTACTTTAATTCTCAAATAAAATGAAAACTGCCTTGTTTTTCCCAGATAAATATATAGACATGTAACCACATGTTTTGTACAACATGCAGAACAAGTCCTTGGCCAAAAGTATGTCTCTTTATTTATGGGTATTTAATCTACTAGCATGTATCTAATCCATTAAATAAAATACCCACAATGTTCTACTTATTCAAATGGAATGAATCAAGTTTCATCTGATAGGTAATTGGAATACCAATGTTCCGGTCCTTGCCTCATGACAAGGTGAACCATGGTTTGACATTAGTAAAAATAACAAAAACAAGGCATTTCTGCCTTTAAGAAATTTCCTAGGTCAAACCAAAATGGGTATGGACCTAATTCCAACTCCCAGTCCACATGCATACCAATATTTATCAAACCCTAGGAGCCCAAAAGTTTATGAGCTATGGTTGATTTATTAGGAATTAAACTATTCTGTGTAGAGTTGTTTCCCTAATAAAATGACCTCAGTAGTTCAGTAACTCCAAAATGGGTGATTCCAATTTTTACAAAAAGGTATTCCAAATACCTAGCATGTGTCTTTGGAATCATATCAAGATATTCTGTAGAATTAGTCTGGTGAAAAAGACAAAACGGCTCCAGAACTGCCTTTGGGAATTTCCTGAGGGCATTCTGGTAATTCTTTTGGAGTGATTCCAACTCTCAGATTTTCAATAAATCAAACTCTACCTGACCATCCAAGCAAATAATATTTGGATCTCCAGAACTTTTCTGGTGAATTATCTCCTAAAACTAGAGTTTATTGCACTAGAATATTCATAAGAAATTAAAGAAAAGTGATAAAATCTTGAAACCACTTTTGTTGGTCTTGTTTTGTCAAAACCTACCTGATGGTATTATGGTTACACTCTGATACCATACTTACCCAGGCCTTGGTCCCAAACCCCTTCATTAGTGGTTTTGACCATTTCCCGAATAAAGGAAATCCCACCACTGCAATTAGGATTTTTGCAATGGTTCTAAACTCAACTACTCAAAACCTACTGAATATTATACTTGTGTTGGCCACTTTCTTGATATGTGAATGTCCACATGTATGCCTTGTTTTGACTGTGGTCTTGCTTGTTTGCATGTATACTCGATGACGATGATAGTTGCGTTTGTATTGACGCCGAGAGAAGAGATCTTATTATTATTGGTATTGGTGTTCTTGGTTATCTAAAGGAGAAGTATAGGGACATATATGCCATATTGCTGATCTCAGGCAAGCCACCCTCTTGCTCATAAGCCTTGTCCTACTGTTTTACTTATGCATGTTTTATCTACTATTTATGAAACTGCATTGTTTTATTATATGTTGATGTATATATGGTAGTGGTTTGGCTCCTCCGAACTATTACACTTTTGTACTATTAAGTACAATCCCCTTGACGATACCTACTTGTCCCTAGTATGGTAGATGGTGTAATACACCATACCCCCTTTTGGAGACCCTGTTTTAGCCAAAGAAAAGCTATAGGATGGGAAGACCCCGGAAAAGTTTTACCAAATGTTTTATGATAAAACCTTGGTGAGGTGGGACCTCCCAAGAGATGTTGAGAAATAAAAAGGTTTTGTTTTACAAAATGCTGAAGGAAAGATGGAGGAAAAAGGTTTACAAAAACGCACCCGGTTATTTGCAGTTTTGCTAGAACAATTAACCCTGTGCAACCATATTACTCTGGAATGGGACAGGGCTGGATTTGATGTTTGTCTATTCTGGTATAAGCTGCCTCGCAACAACTACAGGGGATAAAAATCCTTGGAGGGTGGGCCTTCTCACATAAGGGTCCACGTGGGACATCGACCTGGAGAAGGAACGAAGGGCCTGTGAGCCTCCACGCGTTACTATGAGCCCCTCATTGACAGCGCACACCCGTGCAGTGGAAAAAGCGCTCCGGTTGGTCCTCGGTACCCGATGTCCTGGTGTTGAGGGGAACAACACTCATAGGGTAGGCACTTATATTGGACTGGGCATCCGAAGAGTCTTGATCGGTTATTCGACCCACGATCGGTGTAGATCAGGGTAGTGTACCCGGATGGTGTGGGTAAAGTGTACAACCTCTACAGAGTGTAAATCTATCCAAATAGCCGTGTCCACGGTCATGGACGGTTGGGAAGGTTGCTGTAGAGCAGTGCTGGTTTTGTTTTCAAAAAGGATTTCGGAAAAGAAATGGCTTTGGAAATGTTATGACAATGGGATGGTCATAAAGGATAAAGGTTTTGACCATGGGATGGTCGGAAGGAGGAGAAAGGAGTTTGGTCATGGGACGACCTGAAGACGGGAACAAATGGGTACCCCAATCCAGGGTTTACAAAACTTTTAAAAAGGTTTCCAAAATGGTTTACAAAAGTTTTCAATAAAGATATATAGATACTATATCAGCAAGAGAAACTATTTGAGAAAAGAACCTCTCCGGAAGCCCTCCTACTACCACGGCCATATTGCATATCCTCTTGTTATTATTATTTTCTTGAGGTGGTTTGCGAGTACATTCAAAGTACTCACTGGCATTGTCCCTGGCAATTAACTTGGTCAGATTTCAAGAAGAGGATGAAGTTGACGGCTATGCGAGCTAGGACGTCCTCCCAGTCAGTTGCCTGTAGGTTGAGGTATGATTGGGCTCTGCGCATGATGATGTTCCGCTGCTGAAGATGGTATAGCCATAACGACATTTATGTAAGTCTTGTAATTCAGAATATCTCGGAGGTTGTAATGATACTTGTCGGTTATGTTCCACGACTCACTGATTGGGAACGTGGATATATACATAATAGGGATTTCTCGGATGGTTAATCCGGGGGCCCCACATTTGAGGTCGTCTCCCATCTATCGTTATTTCAAAGCCACTACAAAAGTCTAACCTATCAACCTTTCAAGAACACGGACACACATTTAAAAAAGAACAAAGGGTCACTTCACTGATTACTGACTTGATCTAAAAACTAACACTTGAGGATAAAGGAAGGATACGCTTCTCACCTAGTATAGGATACAAGTACAAGTCTTTTAGAAATAAAACTTCCTTTTCTGAAAGAGAGTCTAGGTTGCCTCTAAATAGAATAGCGTGTTGACCATTCTTTATACTCCCTGGTGGAATAATGGATACCAAGTAATGTCAAAGAAGAATACAACAAATAGAGAATAGGAAAAAAAGAAAGTGTTACTCCACAAAGACTAATAGTTAGAAAGAACATTTTAGCACATGATTGCAAATATGTCATAATCATTGGACAATAAGCCACCGTGTATAATTCTTCTACTAGATGATGGTCGATCAAACCATAAGTGTAGGTGAAGCACTAGAAAGAATAGGTCAAAGGGAATAAGGAGGACAAGTAGAAGGTTTTTCTTGGGGGCATGGATAGAGGAATGATCCTCTTGTTGTGATTTCGATCCACTAAAGTCTTCAAAACAATAATTTATCTTATCCAAAACGACACCATCCAGGTTTGCCAACCTAGCTTTATTCGTTCAAAAACCAATCACCTGGTCCACCTCATCTTGTCAAGATTAGCAAATTATTCCCTCAAATTCCTTTAGGATAACGGTCACATATCAAAATTTAAAATAGCATCCAGCAAACCCACCATTAATATTACACGCTAACATCATCAAACATTGACGCCAACACCAAACTACTCAATTGTCCCCTCATGATTCCATCAAAGCAACATGAACATTTAGATCTATAAATACAAATGTCCTCATCGCGCTCTTCACATGTTTATTGAACTAGCATAAATTTTCAAATATTACCCTTCCAATATTGAATTTCATCAACCACGAGGAGACTCTGTCTCTCTCTCTTCAACACTAATCATCTATTTACTACCAAGAACAGAGGGACAATAATACATGAAGCAAGTCCTGAAGCCTCTCACGGTAATGGACTGCCCGCATGCAAACCAACATAATAATGATAAAAGGAATCCACAATAATATTTCGAAAGCGTAAATGCAATGCATGACCCAACCCATCCTACTATGCACTAGTGTGTCAAATTTTAAGGTTATTTGCTCAGTTTCTATTCATACCACGGACTTAAAGCCCGCTCTGATACCAACTGTAATACCCCCAGCCAACCAAGCACTTGAGATGTTACAACATACATTACACATATAAAAAATAAGAATTTTTAGGAAAATTTGGTAGAGTTTACTCTATTTTTTGGGCATCCACGACATACAATAATATAGAAATAGGAACACAAGGATAAAACTCAATAAAATGTAAATGCACAATCAACCATATATAAACCTTTAGTAGCACGGCTATAAAACTAGCATCTGAATGTAATTCGGATATCCATGTTGTCCAGTAGATAAAAATCCGCAAAATTTAAGTGATAAACTTCCACATAATATGAAACTATTATGAAAACGATGATTCCTATTGTTCCAAAGTAAAGTTCCAAGAACTCGTGATGGTAGTGTGAATTGTGAGCTGATAATGGTGAATGTGCTACTCCCAAAACTCCCCATGCATGATATCCTCAAGGATTACCTAAAAACATGAAAGCGACACGGGTGAGTACAAAGACTCAACAAGTTCACGGTCAAATAATAACTTTACATAAATCAAAACACTAAGACATTATTAAACATCATTCATCCATTAGAAGACATGCATGCTGATATGCTCATCTCATCTCATCGCGAATACCGTTATCGCTTGAGTGGACACCCGTCGGTATCGACTCACTCTAACTCGTGAAGGGTGCCTCCAAAGTGGGTCACAACCCATCAATGAAGGTCCCATTATGCCCACGGAAGTAGGTCACATTATCATCATTATAATCATGGGGATGAAAATATGCACATGCCATCATCATCATATTTATCATTTTCATCATCGACATATCATAAGCATTAAAAAAACTGAGTGAAGAGAGAGATGCAAAATTCACTATCTGTGATGAACTTGCCTCGACCGTGGGACGACACAAACTGTGAAATGTAGTATTCGGAACTGGAAGTACCAATACCTGCTATTGAAATATACATTACACTCAATACACATCATCACTTCAAAACCATGCAAGCAAACATAACATCGCTCCTATGCGCTCTGAACCTACAAGCATTTCTCGCTGTCCATTGCAAAATATTCATACAACAACCTCCGAAAGGCTAAATAAAATAAAACAATAACACATAAGAAAAAGGATCATTATTTCCCCAAATGAATTCTCCACTAGAGTCATACAAAGAAATTAACTCGCATGTAAAGCCTAAAGATTTAGTCACCTACAGCTTACTAATTGTAGCAGCTCTCTATGCAAAACTTTTTATGAATGATTAGCATTAGACCTGAGGCTACACAACTCACAGCATGAACGGACCGAACGAGCATATGAGTCACGGTGTGTTCCAGTTAATCAATTAGAAAGAATTAGGTTATGTCCTAATTATCTTGTAGCTTTCATCCCTCTCTTTGTATGCATGAAATGATAGAGAAAATACATAATCAAATAGCCCCAAGTGCCAAACGATGAAATCCACTAGTCTCTCTCGTACTAGCTAGACACTATTAATTTGGACAGGTACATATTTTAGTTCCCTAATACAAATTAGCATCATAGAAATTCCCTGAAACTAGACACGTATAGCCAAGAACTCTAATCAAAACTGCATATCAATAACCTGCTCCTTTTCCGTTCTACTCATGCACACTGCTACCAAAATCGCTATGAAGAAAATCATCGAAGCTAGGCTAACCACGTCTCAATAGCATGGAAAATTAATCCTCAAAAACTCAGTCCTACGCATCTACAACCCAGTCTACATCACTGACTGAAAGAATCAAAACATCAAGGATAAATAACGGCAAGGCACCGTAGGAGTTAACTGACTGATATCCGATTGTGTCGCCCTATGCTCAAACTGATGGCGGCGGCGGTGACCTATTTCTCCAGCGGCAACAACGACCCGACGGTGGCGGCGACTTTGATCTAGAGGGCAACGGGTAGGTTTGAGGTAAGAGAAGATCGAAACGGGATGGGCGCAGTCCAAAAACGATACTAAGAGGCGGCACAATAGGACATGAAGGTCGAGTTCGATAGGGTCTTGAGCCCAGCCCGTGAGTTTGCTTTACTCACGTTTTGATGGATAAAAAAGAATAGACCAGTGTTGAAACAACGTTACTAGGAAGAGCACCTGGCAGCTGCAATACTTCTTAACATAATCACTAGGTTGTGAGCTCAAATGCTAGAACACACGCTATTCTCAATTCTTTTGTTTTTATTTTCTCCTAGACTCACATATAAACGACAATAAGGTTGTATTTGACAGAGTCAGGACCCATGATCACTTCTTTGCATGTAGTCGTTTCATCATTATCAAACAATAATGACTTAATCTCAAATCTTAGAATAATATTGTTTACTTGACCTACGCGATTCAATAGGAACTTAGAACTCCGTGACCGCAACCTTTGATGCATGGGATCCCGGTGCTGCGCAACTCAGCACGTATAGCTAAGGTTCAATAATCTTATCAAAGTTCTATTGTCCTCCCACATAACTTTTCGTAAAAATTCCTTCCCAAGAAACTTGACATTCTAAGTGACAAACAATTTTATCTTCAATGTTATGAAGGAATACCCAATTTTTTCTTTGGGATAACCTACAAAAACATTTTTATTTGACTTTGGTTGCAAAAAATTTACTTATGCCTAGCATACCAAATTTTAAGAAAAGATAACTCGAGTTTTATCCCAATCCATAACTCATATGGTGTCATTTCAATGAATCACGATGGAGCTCTTTACAGTGTAAAAGAGGTAGTCATTAAAGCTTAATCTTCAAAATATAATGAAAATTTTATAAATAACACCATCGATCGTACAGGTCAAACCAGGTTTGAATACATCTCTCCAATACTACATAATCCTATGGTTTATCGGGAAACATTCCTTGAAATTTCCTAAACTTATAACTCAAATATTTTCCTTTATGATCCAATCATAAGTTCTTTATTTTCTTGTTACATTGATTTTCCACTTCATATTGAAATAATTTGAACATTTTTAGATGTTTCATACTTCTCTCTAATTAAGTAAATATACATATATTCACTCAAATATTTGGTTAAAGTATATGAAGTTTGAATGATCCTCCACATACGACTAAACATAATGGACTATATACATCAATATTCACAATATCCAATAAGTTAGTCGTTCGCTCCTCTTTGGCCTATAAACGAAATTTAAATCATTTCTAGGAAATTCTTACAAGCGTCAATTTGATTCAAAATTAAAAGACTCCAAAATTCCATCAACATGGAGTTTCTTCATGTTTTATTTTCAATATGATTAAACTGCAGTGTTACTCATAAGTGATCTTATTATCATTCTTCTTACGACACTTTAGAATTAGTGTTTGTGGTCGTGATTTATCTAACTAGATTTATAAGTGTTCATCCATCTTCAATGGAATACGGTAATTATTTGAACAACCATCGTTCTCATAATACCGGAACAAAATAACAATTATTAAAAAAATCTTGAAGGCAAGCTTTGATGTCAACGCGAAACACAATAATACTTTATTTGTTTGCAACGAACATCATCACATATTATCTTGCTAGTTACTTTGGCCATTGTAGTTCATGAATTGTGTTTCTCTTGTGTGACATTTCACACCAACCAATTCAGTATCCAATACCAAGAACCACATTGTTTAACAAGCAAAGAATACACCCATAACGTGTATATCATCTATATACCTAAGTTGGACATTCCGAGTCTTCTCTTTTCTTTCCAAATATTTTTCAGATTCTCTTTCAGCATTTCCTTTTCCTTTTTAAAATAATCTATCAACATCAATAGTGGTTCCATACACATGACACATAGTCCAAATAATATTAGTCAAACACTAATATCCTTGGACTTTCATTTTTTGATGTAGATCACCATCATCAAATGTTTGGCGCTCTTCCAAATTTCATTCCTTTTCGTAATCCTTTTAATGTAGTAAACATTTTACCTACATCTTCTATCCACCCTTATCATGACAACATTCATTATCACACTACTATAGCTCATAAGGATGATCGCGAAAATAATGATAATTCCCCAAACCTTTTCGGTGATCGGGACACCTATTGTCTCCAACCTTTGCAAATTCTCATACAGTACGAGAATATCTATTTTATTAAATTATACTCTATCATATTGCAACCAAGAAGTGTTTCATATATCACAATATCTTCTACATATGATGGTTTCGAAACAATTTTCGGCTCCTAGATAACATTGATATTAAAATAATTTTCAATATGAAGAATCATAGAGGAAAGCATGATACTTAGATACTAATGCTGGAATTTATTACTCTTGATTCAATACTATGTATTGAATTTCCCGGAGTAAGTGAGGTATTGCTGGAAGTTTGCAATAGTACTTTATTTTAGATTGACACTCATAAAACAATATAATACCAGTTTGTAAAGTAAAAGTCCATAATTCTATAGCTCAGATATATCAATTATAGCTAAATACAAGGAAGTAAACGAATCCTATTAACTACAATGAACTATGCAAATTTACTTTGATTTAGTTTATGATAAGTTGAGCGCAAATTAATCCAAATTACTAAACAAACTCCCACTCAAAACAACATCCCTCGAATTATTTTGGTGATTACACGAACCAAATTCACTAGACCATGTCCGATCATCACGTGAGGTGGTGCAGCTCCAATGGTGAGCATCATATGGACATCATATCATTCATATGACTCGATCTTTACCTTTCGATTCATGTTCTGAGGCTATGTTTGTACATGCTAGGCTCTCCAAGTAAGAACCTTAGTACTCACATGTGTAAAATTGTCTTACACCCATTTTATGCGAACATATTATTATCTTGATATTTAGTGAGAGGGACCATCCTATAATTCTACCTCCAAGTTCTAAGCTAGACATAAAGGAAATAAGATGCATAAAAAGGATAAACATCACATGCTTATATAATATGTGATATGATATGTTCTTTTCTTGCACTTGATCTCTATCTTGTGCGGCATGGTACGATCACCATCATTTCACCAGTGTGGCACCAAGGTCCATGGCGCAACCATCATGGTCGTCTCCACCACTATAATATATCTCTTAGATTCGAGTGCGAGAAACGTGACCGGCTGGCTACGAGTCTAACATACACAAGTGAGTATGTACACCAGCGACATACAGAAGTATATGAGAGAAATTACATCTAAGAGAAATAGAAATATATTGCAACACCATTACGGCAAGAACCAAATTATATAGATAGTAGTAATAATATTTTTGGAATTAAATCCTCATACATCACTCAACAAATCATCATGCGGAAGTGGAAACACAGATCCGAGTATGTATTAGGAGTCAAATCGGCATAAGATGCCACATAAATAAGAACATACCCGCCCACAAATTTCAGAGATCTCCATCCTCGAAATCTCTACGCAAGAGGGTCGTTGCCTCCATCGCCGGCCTTATCGACGTAGTAGCCTCCGTATGGACATACCTAGCAACCTAATCTATATTTATTGTGTGAGACCTTAGGACACTCAATAAATCTTTATGCATGTAAATGGATTATTCTGGAGGTGACGCAATTGCAGCGAAAGATAAATATCTAAACCATTCTATAGAGACACGCTACAACATCCTCCCAACCAAATATGGATCAACGCTCGTTAATTAGAACCAACGGTTATATAAGCAATACAAGTAAACATTACTCGTCCTGCTTCTACGCAAGAGGGTCGTTTCCTCCATCGTCGGCCATATCTAAACCATTCTATAGAAGGAAGAAGAATATCCCATCCGTTGGCACTTTTATTAACCATTCCATGAGGGTTGCATTATTTACTAGTCATGTTTTAGTCAAATTAAACATGGTACTTTAGTTATAGTTATCTATAATCGAGAAACTGTGCTCCAAGTCATCCATAACCGCGGACACAGCTTTCAGAAAGATTTATACTACATGGGTGCACAAATAGCAACGCACCCACAATCAACCCTGGGAAGAACCAAATAAAAAGTAACAAGGCATCACGGCAAAGCATTCCCAATATTTAAAAATGATTTCAAGGGGCTACCCCACTAAGATACCCGCAACAAAGTTGGCCGGGATCCGCAACGGACCCAGAGGTTCGCGACAATGGCTATAAACGATTGGGAACCAGAATGTGTGACTGAGCTTGTTGATACCACGAAAACATTCCGCATTTCAAAATAGTATAGGAGCTCCACGCGCAATAGTAAATAAAGCAGTAAAGCATGGTATTAGTATAGGATAGTAATAACACTCCAAACTAGTTTGTGGCCCCAAGAAATAACATGTGAATCAAGCTCAGGCTAAGGGGATTCACGGTCCCACATGCGGATAGTGCAATAGTTAGGGAACAAGAATCAATTACTCGGGTCCTACGAGACACAAGTGAGCATAGAAGAACCAAATAACAGCTATTGCCCATGGTGCCTATTTCTTTAGTTATCCATTACTACACAATTTAAATTGTTTAGATACCTCGTTATCCAAAGACTCACACAAACCCTACACATGCAATTCTACGACTCGCATGGCTCAAACAACTTATGTAGTAATGGCTCGTAGGATTGAGGATACACGCTTCAGTAGGGTTTAAAAGTAAAGGCTATGCAGTAATTGGGATTTTAATTTAATGTGAATCTTGACACAATGATGCAAGAATAAAGGTAGAGGCATATGTAATGCAAGCATGGGGAATTGCTTGCTTCTTAGCTCAATAGTGTATTAACCGGGATCCAGGTAGTAATTTTGGTTCTTCTGATAACTCCTTGCTCGGCGTCTATCTGAAATAAGAACTAAACACACAAAGATCCATAATAAATAAAGTGCGCAATCATATGAAAATATGCAACACGCAAAATAAGGTATGCCATGATGGAATGATTCACAATTACATGGTATAACATAGCATGGCATGGATAAGGTGTAGGAACAATAATAAATCATTTTAATTAATTATTTAGTCATATTTTGCTCCCATAAACATTGTTATATACTTAATATTTATATGATGCATTCTTAAATTGTTATCATGGAAAGCATAGTTGGAACGGGCTTGTCGAGCTGATTGATTTAGACATATTATTTATCGAATTTGGAATTGTGGAATTAAGGTTATGAATTTATTAAGAAAATGGCATTTAATGGTAATTATTAATTCAAAAAAATTAAATACCCAGAAAATATTTTAAATAGCATATTCATATTCCTGGTATTTTTCTGATAAGAAAATATATATTATTTGTATTATTTGGATTTGTCAATAAAAAGTTATTATTAATTATTAAAGACATTATAACACAATAAAGGGCAATATTGTTAATAGTTGTAATAGCTAGGGCATTTCTAGAGTTCCCGAAATTAGCTTTCAATTCGTATTTCAATTCACTTTTTATTTATGAAATTAAATTTGTATTAGAATTATAATAGAATTTGAATTAGAAATTAGAAAAAGAAAAATACTACTGGGCCACCGAAAGGAGTGTCGGGCCATGGAGTCGGACGGGTGACATGCTCACGCAGCGGATACAAAATTGGGCTGGCCCGTTGACACGTTGTTGCCGGGGACTGCGCGTGAAGAATAGAAATTGGCCAGGGTGTTGGTTGCAAACTAACTAGACAAGATCGGGATCGTACTGATGAAAAATGAAGTTTGGTTGCACAAATCGGTCAGCTGGGCTTGACTACTGCAGAAGATTGCGAGAGATTCTTTGCGAATTTTGAGATACTATAATGGATTAAGTTTTAAAAAACAAAGGGCTACAAGTTCCGTCATTGTGCTGATGCCGCAAAACGTGTGTGGGGTCGGGAAATATGCAAGATTCAGAGATAGGTTCGTTGGTTGCAGACTGTCAAAAAACTTCTGGAAAAAACAACAAGATGGTCTACCTTTCGTGGATGATTTATAGAGTTTTAAGCGATCGATTTGGGCGTCGTTTGCTCCGGTGCATAGAGGGATCATAGGAGAACAACTATGAACATGGAAACTTCGCCGGAGGATGATCAGAATGACAGGAAAGTATCCGAGAATAGAGGAGGAAAACGAACGTTAACTGACAGAGAAATGTCTGAAACGTGATAGAATGACAAGAGAGTTTTGCCGAACTTCATCGGAAGTTTTTGAGAGCTACATATCTGAGATAGGGGTGTGGTTGGATGCTTTGGAAAGCTTATTTTACCCTCTTTACAGGCATGTGATAGTCGGTGATAAAATCTATCTATAGCGACCAGGAGACGAGTAGGAACAACAGTACTGTGGGTGTCGCGATGGGCTGTAGTCTTACGCGTGCATTCACGGGGCACTGGCGGCGAATGGAGACTCGGCGACAGTGGCGATAGGGAAGAAGGAGAGGGCACAAATAGGTGGAAGGAGTAGCTCACCGAGGGCGGCAAAGCCGGAAGGTGAAGGTGCGACCAAAGGATAGGAAGAAGGTAGGGGCTGCATGCGCTGCATGGACGGCGAGGTCGTGGACGAGGTCCGTGGGCTCCTGCGTGCTTCTTCTTGCTGGTCTCCGAGGGAAGCTCCACTGGTCCTTGGCGTTACACCTGGGCTCGATGAGCGATGGTTAGAGGACAGCCGTGACGAGGTGGGGCAGCTTTAGCCTTTTCTTATGGAGGAAGAAGGAGGCGAGGGGGATATGCCGATTCAGTTGGGGCTGGTAGTGCTTGGCTCAACTTTAACAGAAGGGAGAGAGGAACATCCCAATTTCAGCATCCTGATTAGTTGTCCAGAATGCCAAAAATTAGGGGGAACAAAAACTGTTTCTTGTTTAATGCTGAAGTGTTTGCTTGTTGTTTGAATATGCTTATGCATATGAATGTGTATTAAATGATATACTCCTTACCTTAACACTAGTTGCCAAAACCTACCTCTCAAAACAGTCTTGGCTTAATTTCCATATTTTCAAATGTTCTGGCATTTCAAAACCTGAGCCAAGAAGCCTTTGGAAACCAACTATTTTAGTAGCTTCTGTGTTCCTAAACTATGGGGAGCAAACTATTATAATCTCCTTATGTTTTATAGACAGATCCTTCAACCATTCTTATCTCTAGGTTTACCAAAACCTCTTTTTAAGCTTTTGAATTCTACTCTTTGTAGAACTACCAAGGACTCTCACCTTCTTCAAATCCAACACCTCAAAATACCCATCCTTACCTCGAGCTAGGCTTGATGGTAACCCTAGTAGTAGTTGATTTGTTTGTAAGATAAATTTCCTTGATCTGCTGCTTGGTTTGTCTGCTTAGGAGATAGTATGACCTACCCTAGGAGCTCATCACTAGGATCAAGATGTTCCCAAATCACCACACCCTAAGCAAGAATATAATCTGGATCTGATCCCTAGATATTGAGTAATCATCTAAAACCCTTAACTAGATAAGCTCTGAAGTGATCTAATTCCAGAAGCTTCCAAGTCAATGAAAACTAGTATCAAGCATGGATCCCTTCTAGTCAACCTACTCTTCAACCTCATCCATTTGATGATGCTTTGGTACCTTTCCACCCATCAAAATCCCCCTCTCTCATAATCTAGTCAACAACCCTAAATCTGCCAAATTTGGCCAAGTATGTAATCTGCTTCAACATCACCTTTTTGAGTGCCTCCTTTTCTCAAACCTTGTGAATTTTTGAAAATGCATTTGAACCATCTTGTTAACCATCCTGAGGACTACCAAGCCCCACTATTTCCCTTAGTTATATCATCCTCCAAATTAACTATTCCTGCAAATCTAGTCAACATGCCTACTTTGACAGAAGCTCACACCATCATCCAACCTTCTATGGACCAACTCTTTGCATGGTTATGTGCTACTCATATAGGTATATCGATATCTACTTCACTTGTTCCAAGTGGATCTTTGTGCTTCTTAAAACCCCAACGTTTTGAAGGCTAGTTGATAATCTGCTTTGGCGGGCTTATTTTATTCAACGTTTGAAATCAATTCTTGGTGAACTCAAGCAAGATCAAGCTCAAACCTCTATAACATGTTGATGTACATCACTTGGTCTATCCATCCATCTATCCCATGCCCCATGGGGAGATCTGAGCTCCACGATCCAACAAGGTTTTGGTGGTATGAAAATAACATCACCCTAGATCCTCAATTCCTTGTTTTTCCATCTAATTCAAGTTGGACTTATAATTCCCAAGGTTGCGAATGCTTGGTACACCTTGTCTAGATCATCTACCTTGATCATCAAGATTTATAAAATATTATCCATAATTATTATGGCTCCAAATCTAATTAATCTCTTTAATAGACCAAATCTCAAAAACTTCTTCCATAAAGGAAAGTTTGGTTTTTGCAAAAACACTTCCCCAACTTTTGGCTCAACTGAGGTCCACATATCATACCCCAACTTCCCACTTCAAAAATAAATATTTTTCAAGATGTTTATTATTTCTTTTTGCCCATTTTCTTAAATGGCTGAATTGGTATAATAATTGTTTTAAATACTTTTGTCTTCCAATAAATCTTGGGAAAATTCCTCTAAGTGTGTATTCACAGTTGGGGCCATCTCACATCAAAAAATTAACTTGTACAATTCAAAAATACCAAATAAGTTGCTAAAAACCGTTTCTGCACTATTTGAATAATTGATGTAAAGTGCATCTAGAATTCTCTGAAAAATCCCAAATAAATCTTGGAGATGTATCCTAACCCTACCCACCTACCACCATCCTTAACTCACCTTGCCAAGATCAAAGTTCAAGAGTTGCTTCATAAGCATCAAAAATGGCAAATCTTGGATAATTAACAACATTGGGTTAATACTCCCTCAAACCCTCACCAAACCCCCACCCTTGAGCACCACAACAGCACTACATCATCTTTGGTCGCCACCCCACTGTAGCATCTGCCCTCCCCTTGTCTTTTTCCCTTGGAAAGAGAGAAAGAGAGATATGGCATTTCTTTCAAATCTTGGTTATATTGTGCAGCAGCAAACACCACCCCTTCCTCCACTCAGTGCTCGAATCAGAGGCCCCACCACCCCTCTCTCCACCTCCCTTATTGCCCAACCCCTAGCCAGCTCCTCCCTCCTTTGCTCTAGTGGACCAAGTCCACCCTAGACCATATCCCTTGTTTATAAGGGGAAGTGAGCACCCTCGAGCTCCCCTGGCCATTCATTTGCTCCATCCCCACCCCAACTACCTCCTTGAGCTCCCCCTTTCTCCCATACTGCTCTGGATCGACCTAGAAGAGAAGAGGAAGCCTTCCTGGTCTTCCCCACGAAATTGAGCAAGGGCTCCTTCCTACTGCCTCTCTCCCTCTGTATGTCACCCCACTGCATTCCTCTCGCTCCCCTGCATCTAACGATACCCTTTTTACCTCTCAGGTCCGCCTCCACCGTCGTCGCCACCAAGCTCCCGAAGCCCCCTCTCGGCCTCGCTCGCGCGAGCTCTTTCTGGGCACAGAAACCGCCACTGCCTCCCATCTCCGGGGTGGCTGCGGAGCCCCGCGTCTTCCTGCGGCCTCCCCGCCTCTTCTCCGTGACCCCGAGGTGAGCTCCCAGCGATCCCCGCCGCCAGCTAGGGTTAGCCCCTGTCGCCCTTGACCCAGGATGATGATGGCTGGCTGCCATCGATCATGACTTGATCGGATGGCCCGCCTCGCGCCTTACCCCTTTGCTTCCCGCGGACGCCGACAGCTAGGCCCGCCCTAGCAGCTTCAAGCGAGGAGCGCGTGCTGCCCTCGCCGGTGCGTTGGGCCGATCGGGCCCTGTGAGGCCCAGCCCGCGGTGCCCTTTTTCTTTTTCTTTTTCCTATATATCCAGATCTGTTAAATAGCCGTCTGGTTTAAATCGATTTGAAAATGGAAAAGAGGGTATTTTGTCCAAATAAAAATTTTACTAGGTTCATGTGTGTTTTGTGCAACATGCAGAACTGGTGTTTTCCCAAAAATAATTTTTATTATTTATTGGCAATTAATCCACTAAAAGTTGTCTTTTGCACTAAATAAATCCCTCCAGGTGTTTTACATACCCATTTGGGATGAATCAAAGTTCTCCTGGAAGGAAATTGCTATACCAATCAATTAGCATAGGCCTCATGCCAAGGTGAACAGTAGTTTGTCTGTGGTAAAAATAACAAAAACTATTAGTTTCTGCCTTAGGTAATTTCTCTAGGTCAAACCAACAGAGGTATTGGCCCAAATCCAACTCCCTGCGATGTGGTACATTAAGGACTACCAAATCCAGGAGATCAAATTTTATGGAGGCTCTGTGTAATTTTGGTGAATTAATCATATCTGCCTAGGGTAGTATCAGTAGAAAAATCACTCAGGGAGTTTGACAACTCCAAAAAGAGTGAATCCAATTCCTACATAAATTTATTCAAAATACATACGATGTGGCATTGGTTTCCTATTAAAAGCTTCTGTAGATTAAATCTGGTGAAAAAGACAAGTTGTCTATAGAACTGCATTTGGGAATTTCCTGAGAGCATTCTGGTTAATATTTTGACATGATTCCAACTCTCTGTGAACAAGAACATCAAGCCCTACCTAACCATCCAAGGAAATAATTTTTGGACATACAGAACATCTCTAGTGAATTATTTCCTAAAACTAGAGTTTTTCCCACTAGAAAATTCATTTTAAATCAATGGAAATTGATAATTTGGTGAAACCACTTTTGTTTGTTTCATATTATCACTACCTATCTGATGGTGTCATTTCTATACAAAGGTATCCTACAGAACTCGGACCTTATAATTAAACCCCTTAATTAAGTAGGTTAGGCATCCAAATCATTAAAGAAAACCCACAAAGGCAGTTCAAGTAATTCCACTTGTGTAGAAGCCAACCACTCAAAACCTAATGATTTGTAAACTTGTTTTTTTCATTGCTTGCTGTATGTATTGATGCTTGGATGCGTCGTGTTGATTGTGATCTTGCTTGTTTGCATGTGTGCTCCCTGACGACGATAGTTGCGATTATCTTAGAGATTAGAAGAAGATGGTTATTATTGTATATTATTGGGTATTCTAAGAAGAAGTACAGGGACATATATGCCTTATTGCTGATCACAGGCAAGCCACCTTCTTGCTCATAAGCCTCATCCTACTGTTTTACTTATGCATGTTTTATCTACTGTTTATCAAAACTGCACTGTTTACTATATGTTGATGTCTATATGGTAGTGGTTTGGCTCCTACGAACTATTACACTTTGGCACTACTAAGTACAACCCCCTTGACGATACCTACTTGCCCCTAGTAAGGTAGATGGTGTAATACACCATACCACTTTTTGGAGACCCTGTTTTAGCCAAAGAAAAGCTAGAGGATGGGAAGACCCCAGAAAAAGTTTTACCAGATGTTTTATGATAATACCTTGGTGAGGTGGGACCTCTCAAGAGATGTTGAGAAAGAAAAAGGTTTTGTTTTACAAAATGCCGAAGGAAAGATGGAGGAAAAAGGTTTACGAAAACGCACCCGATTCTTTGCAGTTTTGCTAGAACAATTAACCATGTGCAACCACATTACTCTGGAATGGGACAGAGCTGGATTTGATGTTTGGCTATTCTGGTATAAGCTGCCTCGCAACTACTACAAGGGATCGCGATCCCCGGAGGTTGGGCCTTCTCCCTTAAAGGTCCATGTGGGATATCGACCTGGAGAAGGAACAAACTGTCTGCTGGCAGCCAGGCGTTACTATGAGCCCCTCATTGAAAGAGCCCACTGTGTAAAGTGTAAAATGCGCTCCGGTTGGTTCTCGGTACCCGACGTCCCGGTTTTGAGGGGAATAACACTCATAGGGTAGGCACTTATACTGGAGTGGGCATCCAGAGAGTCTTGATCGGTTACTCGACCCACGATCGGTGTAGATCTCGGTAGTGTACCCGGATGGTGTGGGTAAAGTGTGCAACCTCTGCAGAGTGTAAATCTATTCCAATAGTCATGTCCGCGGTCATGGACGGTTGGGAAGGTTGCTGTAGAGAAGTGCTGGTTTTGTTTTCAAAAAGGATTTCAGAAAATAAATGGCTTTGGAAATGTTTTGACCATGGGATGGTCATAAAGGAGAAGGGTTTTGACCATGGGATGGTTGGAAGGAGGAGAAAGGAGTTTGGTCGTGGGACAACCTGAAGACGGGAACAAATGGGTACCCCAATTCTAGTGTTTACAAAACTTTTCAAAGGGTTTCCAAAATGGTTTACAAAAATTTTCAACAAAGATATGTAGATGCTATATCTACAAGAGAAACTATTTGAGAAAAGAACCTCTCCTGAAGCCCTCCTACTACCATAGCCATATTGCATATCCTCTTGTTATTATTATTTTCATGAGGTGGTTTGCAAGTACATTCCAAGTAATCACTGGCTTTGTCCCTGGCTATTAACTTGGTCAGATATCAAGAAGAAGGTGACACTGACGACTATGCGAGCTAGGACATTCTCCCAGTCAGTTGCCTATAGGTTAAGTCATGGCTCAGGCTCTACGCTTAATGAAGTTCCGCTGATGTTGATCGATGTAGCCATACTAGCAAATAAGGTATGACATGTATTCGTTATGTATTAGATGTTTACTTTGATACTTGTCGGTTATTTGCCACGACTAACTGATCATGGGATCATGGTTGTATGCATAACAGGGATTCTCGGAGGATTAATTCGGGGGCCCCGCATAGGACACGCAAGGCGTGTGGGCTGGTGGTGGGGTGGGAACATGGTTATGATGGCTTTCTCTATGATTGAAGTAGGGAGATAGAGGCATCTTTGGTGCTTAGGATGGTCTGATCCCTTTGGATCAGATCAAGGGGAGATGGTGATGGCTCACTGGTAGGGTTTTATCTAGGTTAAATAGCTAGCTGAGGATAGATTTCGCTAGGTGTAATAGTTTGATATAGATAGATAGATCGGAATGTTTATAGGTTTTTATAAGGATTGGATAGATGAAAACAATAGTACAAGATACAAGTTTTGTAGGAATATAAACATGATCATGAACTCACCAAGATTTCTAGTGGGAGATATGGTAGGAAGAAAAAGAGGCATGTGGTATCCACATGGTCACATGAAGATGATGGTTTGGTTATTCAAATCTGTTTTACAAGAATCAAACAATTCAAAGAACCAAGATAGGGATTTAAGTAAAGAAGGCATATTTCAATGATGTAGTGGTAAAAACAACTTCAGTTTCAAGCATTTGCAAATATATCAAGAGGTAAACCATTCAAGCTCTAACATGATTGAATTTAATAATGTTTTATTTGAATGAATGGCCAAAATAGTGTGTGTGTTCCACTATGTGTTAATATGTCCCCATCAAGTAAAATAAAACCCACAATTGGAATAAACCATGGAATGGAATAGAATGGCCTCTACTTCTACATAGCATGCAAAAGTGGCTATTATGTGGCTCCCATATCCATATTGTGAAAACAACATGATAACAAGTATGGAAGCAAGTAGAAAAGGTTATATCCATGCCGAAATGGTTATGAGCTAGAATTAAATGCCAAAGGAAAGTGCAATTGCTCCTATTACTTGGGATGGTGGAATTGTGGATAGAAACGAAAGGAAGGTGGCAAGGGGAGGGTGGAATTATAATATACAAGCCCCTAACTGCACTTGGGCATCAAGCATTATATCAAGAACCAACTACAATATATCAAGGGGAAATACAATTAATAAGGCAAATGCATTATGAAGAGAAGAACCCATATGAAGAGGGTTCTTAATATGATGCTCAAATGTAATGTGGCATGGTGACATGAGCATGATATTATGATGATGCAATTATGAGATGTAGGAAGTAGCATTATATATAATAAACCTTGTAGCATTACAATGTTAAACAATTGGGATGCTACAATGACCATATCACATCACATTCCCTATAAAAACATGTTAGACATCTCTAATTCATTTTTGCATATTTTACGTGGCTATGGGCTTTCTAGGAAAGAACCACTGTACCTACGAACTTCAACCACAACAGTGATAATCAAGTTATTAGCAAAACGTTGTAATTAGATCATGACTATGCTGGAAGAGACAAACACTAGCTGAGCCACTTATGCAATACAAGTTTCATGTCAAGTGTGGGACAAGTCTCATGTGTGAGGACATGTAAAGTTAGTCTGGGCCGCTTCATCCCAACATGCCACCATGATCCAAATTCATGAAAGTATGTCATACCATGATCATAAATGTCAATATCTCTATGTGTTCTAGCCGTACAAAGAATCTACGCATAGACATAGCTCTGATACCATTGATGGGGTTTGTTGCATAGAAAACAAATTTTTTCCTACGGTTGCAACTACCAAGATCGAAACTAGACGATGCTTGTAACGGTTTCATAAGACCGTAAGAGAGATAACGTTCCTGCAAACAAACATGGCTAGTGTAGAATGTACACAAACATCCTCAAGGACACGATGACTATAAGCGCTAGAAAGGGTAGTGCCTCCATAATTGGGAACACGTTCGGTGTGCCGACGACCTCCGTCCCTTGCTCCATGTTGGGTAGAGGAAGTATTGGATCCTCGGGAACTCCAACAGCCCTACGACATGGTAGTGGTGGTGGAGAAGATCTTGAGCAGGGCGTTGCCTCTGCACCGTACTCATGACGATGGACAAGGCTGGGAGGAAGATGCCAACCAAAGGGCATATGAGAGGAATGGAGCATGAGTGAGATGAGAGGAGAAGGGGGCCTTTTATAGGTGAGGGTGCAGCCCCAAGGGCCCTGGCGTGGTAGCCATGGTGGTGCCACCACCTCTTCCCCATTTATGTGGGTGGACACCCCACTCACATCCATTTATCTCCACTCATCTCTCACTAAATTTCCACTCAAGAAATCAAAGGTCTTTCGATTAAAGCACTTTCATTCACTTGGTTGAATACCACTCAGTTTAATGAACACTTCATTCAATGAGTACTTCATTTAATGAACATATTAACATTTTATCCTCTTGCAATGTTTCGATACACCGAAACTATTCTTGGAGTTTTATCAGAACAATTCCTGTGCTATCTAGTATTTTCTCAGGCGTTCCCTATCCACTCAAATGCGTCGCCTACCTTTACGTGTGTCTCCCTATGGGCTCGTGAACTATGTTGACATGATCGAGACTCTCTCCAATCAATAATCATTAGTAGGACCTGGAGATCCATAATGACTCCCACTAATTCAACGATGAACTAGTGATCGCGTGAACCTTTTTCGTAGTAACTAATTCCTTTTGTCTCGCAATATTTACTTGTCCGAGATCCGATCATTTGGTATCATCCATACCTAGTCCGATCTCTTTACTAACAAGTACTATTTTCTTGTTCCCGTGATATAACATTCTTAGTGATCATATCACTTGCTTGCAAGCTATGTCAATGTGATATCACCGAGAGGGCCCTGAGTATGTCTCTTCATCATCAGGATGGAAAAATCACATTCTTGATCCACGAGCCTCAACTAAGAATTTCCAAGTACTCAACGAAATCTTTATAATCACCCTGTTATGGTCCGATGTTTGATGGAATCAAAGTACTCTTCCAAAGTTTGTGATTAACGTGATCTCATGGTCTAAGGATTAGAGTTATTTTGAATGACGTTATAGCAATGAAAACATAATGGTATGATCGTATTACTATACTTTGGGAGATTGTTCATCACATCACTCTACCAATGTTGTGACCTTGTTATTAACAACATCCAGTGTCATGATCAGGAAACCTTGATCATATGTTAATCAATAAGATAGTGTAATGATAGGCATTACTAGGAACCTTTTCTTTTTTTATTAAACACACATGTATTAATGTTTCCGGTTAACACAATTATAGCATGTGAAATAAACGTTTATCATACACATGTAATAAGATAATAACCACTTTATTATTGCCTCTCGGACATATTCCTTTCAAATATATCTTTAGCTGATCTTGGCATTCAGTACTAAACAAGTCATTGTTAGTCTCCATGAAGAAAGCATTACACAGAAATAACAATACAAAATATTTGAGAAATGGGAACATAGTTGTAACATCCCAAAACTCTAATCCAAGGTTAATCAAGATCAAATCTACCCAATTTAGGGTTAACAAAAACTTTTCCATTTAAAATGATTAAGCATTCATATGTGTATGCATTTAATGTAGGAGTTTTTTTGAATTGCCATGTTTGAGTGATCCATTGATTGTAAAATGATTCTAAGGTGAATTAAACATCACCTAGATCATTCCCAAACAAATCCCAAAGAAAAAAAATCAAAAAGAAAAAAAATAAGCAAAGGGTCATTTGTGCCATTTTAATCACCATGCCTACTTTGGCCATTCCTAGGACTCAAATCTTAATAGAAACAATTGTGGTTCTTTGCACCCCTTATTAGTACAAGTAGTGATGTACCAAGGCCCACTTTGTTTCACCCTAAAAACTTTCAAACACTAAATTTAAATGGTAGTTGAAAATGGAAACCAAATCATATGAGAAGATCCCACTTATGAAAAAACCAACCAAACCAATTCACCTTGACATTTCCCAGCAACTAGAGACTACCAAGCATAAGATCATATCACAGACCAAAAATCTTTTCAAAATTCAAATTTAAATTTCGTGCGGCCATTGTGTCGAACACCTGGCAGGCAGAATCAAATTGGCCTAACTATTACTGTTTTTGATCAAATCTTGTCGAGCAAATTGAGTTGCATTGATCATCCTTGTCCCTCCTGATTCCAACCAGACCCTCACCGGCCTACCCCTAAGCCACAGTAGTAGTGGAGCGCCACCACTTTGTGGTCGCCGCAGACCAAAAGAGGGCAGAGCGCCAGGGACAGCGCCGCGCCAAACCAGCAAGCCCTCTAGCTTCGCCCAACCCTACCGCACCTCCCTGCCCCTTCCCCAAGCCCAGCTAGGCCCTGGACCACTCCCCAGCCTTGCCGCCCTTTCTCTCTGCGAGATCGCCAAAGCGCGCCAGAGCGAGACACCCGCCAGCACGCCACAGACCATCCCTCGACCGAATACCGCGCACGCCGCTCCGCCTCGACCCCAGCACCCCGCCAGACACGGCCGTGCGCCGTCGTCGACCCACAGTCGCCGAGCGCCGCCTTGAGCATCGCCTCTATCTCCTAGAGCACGTGAAGCTCCCGACCACCATCCACCGCCCCTATTCGTGCCATTAAGCCGTAGAGCACCGCCAGGAGGCAAGCCACCATCCGCCTTCACCGCCCATGCCAATAGCGCCCTGTATCATCGTCACCGACGAGCTCGCCGTCGCCCTCTCGGTCCCCTCGTCGAGCGTATATAAGGATTCCTCCCCAGCACGAATTCCTCATACCACTCAACGCCCCTCACACCATTGATCCTTCCCCACCTCTCGTCGAAGCCGCTCGACCCATAGTTTGCCGGAATTGCACTGGAGGAACCCGCTGTAGAGGAGGAGACGCTGCCGTTGATTCCGTCCACTGCAGCCCCTGCCGCGACCTCGCCTGAGTCCTCCGTTGTCGTCCAGTTTGATCGCTCGCCTCGCCGCAGTAGCTGGAGCCCTGGTACGTCCCCAATAGACCCCCACTGGCCGTTTAGGGTTCGGTCTCGCCGGCGACAAGTCCGTCGTCGATGACGACTGTGAGTCGTCGATCTTTGTTCTAATCGTGTGCCCAGATTGAGAGATATCGTTTCGGGTTTTAAGTCTCGCTGACAAGCGGGACCAACCTGTCAGCCTCCCTCTGCGCCGCTGAGCATCACTGGGCCGGCCCAATTCCTTTCCTGCGCGACCCAGTTAATTCAAATTTAGGTTTTTCCATTTTAGTTTGAACTCACTTCTGACCCTTAGTTCAAAAATCAATTCAGGAAGATTTAATGAACCAAATTTAGTGATTCAAATTTGGTTGGAAAGCCTTTGAAAAGATATATCCAAGCCCGTTGGAATTAATTCATTTAGAGTTAGATATCTCTCCTAGTAAAACTAACAAGACAGAAGCTTTTCACATTCAAACATTTTTATAAAATCAACCATAATAGCTTTTGAGTTCATTCCAACTCTCAAAAATCACATTTAACCATACCTATCTGAATATATAATAATATTAAGGTTTACATGCAGTGACTTTGGACTAGTACGAAAATAATGCTATATAGGAATTTCTAGTCACTTTAAACCATTAAATATTAAACTTAAACTTATTAAAATGTGATCCAACCTTTAAATCACATTCCCATATGTTAGAATATGTGGTGATGACATGTGTCCACATGATCCCATATTTTAATTGGAGAATATTAAATCTTAGTTAATTTCAATGAGTAGAAATTACTTTTCTTAAATAAAAAGAATGAAGCTAATTAATAAAACCTTGTGATGCTTGCGATGATAATAGATCATCAAATGTGTGCCATAGTATGCTAAGTAGCCTAGTTAAGCATTGTTTGGTGATTGTGTATCCCGTATGTATTTATAGAAGATAGTACCGACCAAGTCTACGAAGAGGAGGAGTTCTACGAAGAGGAGGAGGAGGAGGAAAACTTCAACCACTGCACTATCCAAGGCAAGCTAGCACTATACCAGTGAACCCTTGCAATCTGGATAACCTAGGCAAAGGCATTAGGCATGCCTTGGTTGTACCACTTTGACTATTACCTACCCCAAGTTTTATTTCCAAGCTTTTACTTCTTTACTTTATTAAAGTTCCTTACTTGTTTGAAGGTAGCATAAAGAGTATAAAACATGACCTATCTAGATAACCTTAGATGTCATTCTATGGCATGAGATTGAGATTAGCATCACACCTTAGTGAACACTCCTAACTTAGTAGTTTAGAGCTAAACTAAAACTTGAGTCACTTTAGATGGGGATACTTGGTGAAAATGAATTATGAAAACCATGGAATGATGAGTCATTCTATTGAGATGTTTTGACATGTGTTGAGAAACACAAATGGTTTATGATGATGAAAATGTTGAGGCATGAGCCTTAGCCCTCTTACAATAACTGATGGTTGGATTCGGATGCGATACCATTCCAAATTTACCGTACAACAACAATACCTGAATTGGGTAAGGCTTATCCGGAAGTTTATATCATTAGTATTAGTTCCCTCGCGGGAGAGGTTTGAGGTGAGGCTACCTCTCAATGTTGTCCGCCTATGAAGTTCCCAAGATGACAGATGGTCATGGTTGGGAGGCCATGCTCATAGGAGAGGTGCTGAGACTAGGGTGTGTAAAGGAAAGGTTATGTTTGATTATCTGCATACTAAGTATGATGATTCAGGGTTATCCCTGACAGATGTATCGAATCTTGTGGTGAAAGTGTACCACCTCTGCAGAGTGTCAAACTATTCGAATAGCCGCGTCCATGGTTATGGACAGTTGGAGTGGCCATACTATTTCATTGTCAAATATTTTCAAAATGACTTATGAAATGAATGATGAACCTTGACTTGACCACAACAGGGTTGTGACTATGACACTAGCTTCCCAACTTAAGTGATTCTAGAACTATGTTTTATCTTTCTTGGTTTCAGAACTCAGCTTAGGTTTCAAACTTAACTTTATAGTTAAACCTAGAGTTAACATTTTTACACTAGAACTATACTACTTGTTAGTGATAGTTTGCGAGTACTTAAAGAGTACTCATGGCTTTTGTCCCTAGCTATTCTCATGGCCAGACTATGAAGGAGACTACCAAGATGACAGACATCATGACGGCTATGATAACTAGGACTATCTTCCATCGTCAGCATTGCCTATTCCTCTAAAGATGGACCCCACCGCGACGCTTATTATTCGTTCCGCTGCTTGTTGTATTAAGACTGGATCATGAGATCCTTTATTCTTGTAAGACCTTATTATGGTTTGTAATGGAGGATGTACTGTGATATCGAATCTGTTATGTCTCGCAAAAATGGTAATCATGGGATTGCAATGTATGACATAATAGGCATCTGGGATTAAAAATCCGGGTGTTCACAAGTTGGTATCAGAGTCATCCTGACCATAGGAGACCCTAGTTAGAATGGACGTCCGAACAAAAACTTAATTTCAAAACCAAAGTGAGTATTTATGAAAAACTATTTCCTCTCTTACCATTGGGAATTCATTCTTTCTCAAAAATTCATGTTCCTCCAATTCTCACATTACTACCTAAAATTTGACACACTTGATCACTTCACTAACTTCCTCATCCTTAATTCTTGTAGATTGAGACTCAGTTCAGCAAGTTCTACCAGTTGGGCAATGGAGGCCAACTGATCTTCGAGAGGGATCTAGATTCACTGTCTAAGTTATTGGGACGCCCACATCCGGAGTTTCTTGGAGCTCAACTTCCTGGACCCCTAGGAGGAGATTTACAATGGCTAGTCACCGCTGATCTTCGAGGAAGCATAGAAGCACCAATGTCCGGGAGAATCCAGTTCTCCGTAAGAGAGAACAACTGGCTCGATGGATTAGCCAGGGCAATGCATGAAGCTCTCGCACGTCTATGTTCCCTCAGTGTCAACCAAATCCAAGGAACCCGCTTTGCGCACTATGCAAGGCGTGACTTCATGGGAATGCCAATGGAGATGCCATGTCACTCGGAGTTGAAGCATCAAGTGGAGAACCCTGACTTCCTGTTGTATGATCGCTAGAAGGAGTTGGACAATGCTAGGGAGTTTGCCAACCACAACCGTGCCATTGCCACCCAGAAGGCCCAGACTTTCTCACTACTTGTCAAGGACCTTCAGTCTCTTCGCCTCCAGCGTGAAAAGAAGGATCGCACCATCGCTCGTCTTCGCAAGAAGGTGGCCGACCTCGAGAAGACCATCAAGGAGCAAGAAGCTCAGCTTGCAGTAAAGGAAGAAGAAGAGGAGGGTGAAGATATCCAGGGAGATATGGATTCTTATCTCAGCAATGATGATGACTTTCTGGAGGAAGATGCCGTGGATTTCTACACCGACGATGAGGACTCCGACTTCATCGATGATGAGTAGATGCACTAGATCACTGTCGTAGAATGAGGAGTATCGGTCCCATTGTATCATAGCTTGCAGAATGGTTCTTAAAACCATCTGTTTTCCTTTGATGTGGTGGTGTGTGTGTGTTTGTATCGTGTGCTTTGCTTGAATGAATGAAAAGAAGTTAGTTGCAAAACCTGAGTCAAACTCAAAGTTTTATCTTTGAAATCAAAACCATGAACCTTAGAACTTTCTCTCTTACCCCTTTATCTACCTCAATCTTCAGATGACTCGTGGAAACCAAGGAGGGAGCAGCTCATTGCAAGATCCAATGCTGCAGATCTTGCAGAATCTCATCATAGACAGAGAAACAAGCAGGGCAGAGAGCCAAGCTAATCTAGCAACACTGCAACAGATCGCCCATATGGCTCTCAACAATCAGAACCATGGAAATCAGGATCATCAAGGATCCAAGTTGAAAAACTTCCAGAATACCAATCCCCCAATCTTTAGCACTTCGGAGAACCCATTAGATGCAGATGATTGGTTACAGACGACGGAGAACAATTTAGAAGTAGCCAGAGTTGATGACAATGAGAAAGTTCTCTTTGCCACCCACTACTTGGCAAGAGATGCAAGAGCATGGTGGAACAGCATCCGCCTGATGAACCATGGTCAAGTGATGACATGGGATGCCTTCAAAATCAAGTTCAGCCGCACCCACGTGTCGCAGGGCTTAGTCACCAGAATGAGGGATGAATTCAGAGAGTTGAAGCAAGGCCGAATGACTATGGTGGAGTACCGTGACAGATTCCTGTCCCTTGCCAGTATGCACCAGATGAGATCAACACAAAGGCCAAGAAGAAGGAAAGATTCTTGTACGGACTGCATGATGAGATGCAGACTGTCCTTGTCAACATATGTTTCCAAGATCTCGAAGATCTAATCGACTCCGCAATTCAGATGGAAGAAAAGATTAACCAGGAAAACGATAACTGCAAACATCGTATGATGCAGCAATCTGGATCCAATAGTCAACAGAAGTACCGTCCCAACCCCTCATCATGATATCCACCAAGGAACAATCGTAGCGGAGGAAATGTGAAGCCCGGAGGAAGCAACAATCACTCTGGCAACACCAAAAATTTCAACCGTGCCTATCCCAAGAGCAACAACAACAACAACACTGCATCCAGGACTGGAAGCAATGTCGTCCCCGTCGCAGCTAAAGACAAGTCTCAGATCACTTGTTTTGAGTGTGGAGTGAAGTGCCACTATTCCAATGAGTGCCCCAAGAAGACTGCCGCCACTGCCAATGTGAATGCCCCAGCTCAACAGCACCGTCGTGTTCAACCAGGGAGAAGATTTGCCCTAGGGAACCCTCACAACCGCAACGGTCGTCTCTTCCACATGAACACCGAAGAAGCCCAAGAAGCGCTAGATGTAGTGCTGGGTATGTTTTCTGTCAGTTTTAGCAAGAGTGTTGTCTGATTCGGGAGCATCGCATTCATTTGTCATCGAAGAATTTGCATGGACTAGTAAGATCCACCCAACCAACTTGAAGCATGTCATGATAGTTCAAATTCCCGAATCAACTACAAAAGCTAGAAAAATTTGCAAAGCTGTGCCTATCAGAATACATGGGATAGATTTTTATGCCAACCTAATAGTACTTGGAACCAAAGGATTGGATGTAGTACTAGGTATGAACTGGATGTCAAGGCATAAAGGACTGATAGACTGTGCTAAGAAAGCCATCACCATGACCAGTATCTCTGGAGTAACAGTAGAGCATATATCTGAAACCTTACCTCGTCAATTCAAGTGCGGCAAGTGTCTAGCCCTGCCCACCATTGACCAAGTCCATGTAGTCTGTGAATACCCTGACGTATTCTCGGATGAATTGCCAGGTATGCCCCCGGATAGGGATATTGAGTTCATTATTGAATTAATTCCCGAAACCGGACCCATAGACCTGAGACCCTATAGCATGAACCCCTCAGAATTAGTGGAATTGAAGAAGCAGTTGGATGCTATTTTAGCAACAGGCTTGATTCAACCAAGCGCATCGCCATGGAGATCACTAGTGTTATTCGTCGACAAGAAAGATGGAGGCAACCGTCTGTGCAGCGATTACAGGAAGCTAAATGACGTCACCATCAAAAACAAGTACCCTTTGCCAAAGATAGAAGATATATTTGATCAATTGACTGGTCCCCAGGTATTCTCAAAGATTAATCCTAGGACTGGTTATCACCAACTTAAGGTTCATGCAATGGATATTCTGAAGACCACCTTTACTACTCGCTATGGTTTATACGAGTATACGGTCATGTCTTTCGGATTGACCAATGCCCCTACTTATTTCATGAATCTCATGAATAAGATCTTTATGAATTTCCTGGATAAGTTTGCTATTGTGTTTATCGATGATATCCTTATCTACTCCAAGTCAGAAGAAGAGCATGAGCAACATCTGAGAATCATCCTAGAAACCCTGAGAGAGCATCGGCTATATGCCAAGTTCAGCAAATGTGAGTTTTGGCGGAAATAAGTAGGATTCCTAGGACATATTATGTCTGCCAGAGGAGTCTCTGTTGATCCCGCCAAGATCAAAGATGTCGAAGAATGGTAAGCCCCAACCACCCAAACCCAAGTCCGTGCATGTCTCGGATTAGCGGGGTATTACCGCAAGTTCGTAGAAGGATTCTCGAGCATCGCCAGACCCATGACCCAATTGTTGAAGAAGGACAAGAAGTTTGAATGGACCGCTAAATGCGAAGCCAGTTTCCAAGAGTTGAAGAAGAGATTGATTTCAGCCCCAATATTGATCATGCCAGATATCAAGAAACCGTTTGATGTGTATTGTGATGCATCCAAGATTGGTCTCGGATGTGTGTTGATGCAAGAAGGCAAAGTTATCGCTTATCTATCTCGACAACTTAAGTAGCATGAGCAGAACTATCTGACCCATGATCTTGAGTTAGCAGCCGTAGTTTTGGCCTTGAAGACATGGCGTCATTATTTGATCGGTAATCGTTGTGAGATTTACTCAGATCACAAAATCTTGAAGTATATTTTCACTCAGAAGGAGCTGAATATGAGGCAAAGAAGATGGATAGAGTTAATCAAGGATTATGACCTTGACATTCACTATCACCCCGACAAAGCCAATGTGGTAGCGGATGCTCTTAGCAGATTGCCGTGTAGGCTAAACACCATGATCAAGGAGAAGCAGGCAAGTTTGTATGAGGAGTTGGAGCAGTTCAGAACTGAGCTAGTTAGCAAAGGATTTTTAGCTAGCATTGAACTTCAACCCACTTTGATTAGCCAAATCAAGGAAGCCTAGAAGGGAAATGAAAGTATCGACAGAATTAAACATCATATTGGTACAGGAAAGGTACCTGGATTCACTGAAGACGAAGAAGGAGTTCTGTTGTACAAAGGCCGTATCTATGTGCCAGCAGATTCAGAGCTGAAGCAAGTTATCATGCAGGAAGCTCATGATACTCTTTATTATATCCACCCCGGAGGAACCAAGATGTATCAAGATTTGAAAGAGCAATTTTGCTGGCACAATATGAAGAGAGAAATCGGAAGCTACATCGCCAAGTGTGACATATGTCAAAGAGTCAAAGCAGAGCATCAGAGGCCTGCAGGACTGTTGCAACCCTTGTAGATTCCGGAATGGAAATGGGATTCTGTCAGAATGGACTTTATCACCGGATTGCCTACTTCGAGTAGGGGAAATGACTTAATCTGGGTCATCGTTGATAGACTATCCAAAGTAGCTCACTTTATACCCTTCAAGACAACTTACCAGAGTTCGAAGCTAGCAGAGCTGTATATTGCTAGGATTGTTAGTCTGCATGGAACCCCCAAGACCATGGTATCAGATCGACGAACAAAGTTTACCTCCAGATTTTGGCAAAAAGTCCAGGAAGGATTAGGCACCAAGTTGAATTTCAGCACCGCTTATCACCCGCAAACTGATGGACAGACTGATAGAGTCAACCAAATCTTAGAAGATATGTTAAGAGCTTGTGTTTTGAAGTACGGATCAAAATGGGAAGACTGCCTGCCTTTCGCAGAATTCTCATACCACAATAGTTATCAAGCCAGTTTGCAAATGGCACCATTTGAGTTCCTATACGGAAGAAAGTGTCGCACCCCTTTGAATTGGTCGCAAGTAGGAGAGAGTCAGATCTTTGGACCCGACATTCTCCGAGAAGCCGAAGAGAAGGTTTACAAAGTCCGTGAGCACCTCAAGACCGCCCAATCTAGACAGAAGAATTATGCTGACAAGAGAAGGAGAGACCTGACTTTCAATGTCGGAGATTTTGTATATCTCAAGGTTTCTCAATTGAAGGGAACCCAACACTTTAGTCTGAAAGGAAAGTTAGCCCCTAGATATATTGGACCCTTCAAGATTCTAAACCGTCGAGGAGAAGTATCGTATCAACTGGAACTACCAGAGGAGATGTCTGCCATCCACAATGTGTTCCATATTTTGTTACTTCGCAAATGCCTAGAAGTGCCGGAGAAGACCGAGGTTTTCAAGAACATCGATCACCGAGTTGTTGATATAAAAAAGGACCTGACATATCGTGAAGTGCCCATCCATATCTTGGAAGAAGCCTACAGAACCACCAGGACCAGGAGTATCAAGTTTCTCAAGATTCAATGGAGCAACCAAACGGAAGAAGAAGCCACTTGGGAGCGAGAAGATTACATTAGGACAGAGTTCCCAAATCTCTTTAGTTCCTAGTTTTCTTTCGTAAATCTTGGGACGAGATTTTGTTTAAGGGGGGAAGGTTTGTAACATCCCAAAACTCTAATCCAAGGTTATCAAGATCAAATCTACCCAATTTAGGGTTAACAAAAACTTTTCCATTTAAAATGATTAAGCATTCATATGTGTATGCATTTAATTTAGGAGTTGTTTTGAATTGCCATGTTTGAGTGATCCATTGATTGTAAAATGATTCTAAGGTGAATTAAACATCATCTAGATCATTCCAAAACAAATCCCAAAGAAAAACAAATCAAAAAGAATAAAATAAGCAAAGGGTCATTTGTGCCATTTTAATCACCGTGCCTACTTTGGCCTTTCCTAGGACTCAAATCTTAACAGAAAAAATTGTGGTTCTTTGCACCCCTTGCTAGTACAAGTCATAATGTACCAAGGCCCACTTTGTTTCACCCCAAAAACTTTCAAACACTAAATTTAAATGGCAGTTGAAAATGGAATCCAAATCATATGAGAAGATCCCACTTATGCAAAAACCAACCAAACCAATACACCTTGACATTTCCCAGCAACCAGAGACTACCAAGCATAAGATTAGATCACACACCAAAAATCTTTTCAAAATTCGAATTTAAATTTCTTGCAGCCATTGTGTCGAACACCTAGCAGGCAGAACCAAATTATCCTAACTCTTACTGTTTTTAATCAAATCTTGTTGAGAAAATTGAGTTGCATTGATCATCCTTGTCCCCCCTGAGTCCAACCAGACCCTCACCGGCCTACCCCTAAGCCGTAGCAGCAGTGGAGCGCCGCCACTTTGTGGTCGCCGCCGGCTAGAAGAGGGCAGAGAGCCACGGATAGCGCCGCACCAAACCAGCAATCCCTCTAGCTTCGCCTAACCCTACCGCACCTCCCTGCCCCTTCCCCAAGCCCAGCCCTGGACTACTCCCCAGCATTGCCGCCCTTTCTCTCTGCGAGCTCGCTAGAGCGCGCCAGAGCGCGACAGCCGCCAACACGCCATAGACCGCCCCTTGACCCAATACCGTGCACGCCGCTCCGCCTCGACCCCAGCACCCCGCCAGACACGGCCGTGCACCGCTGCGCGACCCACAGTCGCCGAGCGCCGTGTCGAGCATCGCCTCTGGCTCCCACAGCGCGTGAAGGTCCCGACCACCATCCACCGCCCCTAGTCGCGCCATTAAGCCGTAGAGAACCGCCAGGAGCCAAGCCACCGTCCGCCGACGCCGCCCATGCCAATAGCGCCCTATATCGTCATCACCGACGAGCTCGCCGTCGCACTCTCGGTACCCTCATCGAGACTATATAAGGAGCCCTCCCCAGCACGAATTCCTCACACCACTTAACTCCCCTCTCACCACTGATCCTTCCCCACCTCTCGCCGGAGCCGCTCGAGCCATAGTTCGCCGGAATTGCACCAGAGGAGCCTGCTATAGAGGAGGAGACGTTGTCGTTGATTCCGTCCACCAGAGCCCCTGCCGCGACCTCGCCTGAGTCCACCGTCGCTGTCTAGTTCGATCGCCCGCCTCGCCGCTGTAGCTAGAGCCCTGGTACATCCCCAGTAGACCCCACTGGTCGTTTAGGGTTCGGTCTCGCCGGCGACGACGACTATGAGCCGTCGATCTCTGTTCTAATCATGTGGCCCAGATTGATAGATACCGTTTCGGATTTTAAGTCTCGTTGACAAGCGGGACCAACCCGTCAGCCGCCCTCTGTGCTGCTGAGCGTCACTGGGCTGGCCCATTTCCTTTCCCGCGCGACCCAGTTAATTCAAATTTAGGTTTTTCCATTTTAGTTTGAACTCACTTCTGACCCTTAGTTCAAAAATCAATTCAGAAAGATTTACTGAACCAAATTTAGTGATTCCAATTTGGTTGGGAAGCCTCTGAAACGATCTATCCAAGCCCGTTGGAATTAATTCATTTAGAGTTAGAGATCTCTCCTAGTAAAAATAACAAGACAGAAGCTTTTGCAAATTCAAACATTTTTATAAAATCAACCATAATAGCTTTTGAGTTCATTCCAACTCTCAAAAATTACATTTAACCATATCTATCTTAATATATAATAATATTAAGGTTTACATGCAGTGACTTTGGACTAGTACCAAAATAATGCTATATAGGCATTTCTAGTCACTTTAAATCATTAAATATTAAACTTAAACTTATGAAAATGTGATCCAACCTTTAAATCACATTCCCATATGTTAGAATATGTGGTGATGACATGTATCCACATGATCCCATATTTTAATTGGAGAATATTAAATCTTAGTTAATTTTAATGAGTAGAAATTACTTTTCTTAAATAAAAAGAATGAAGCTAGTTAATAAAACTTTGTGATGCTTGTGATGATAATAGATCATCAAATGTGTGCCATAGTATGCTAAGTAGCCTAGTTAAGCATTGTTTGGTGATTGTGTATCCCGTATGTATTTATAGACGATAGTACAGACCAAGTCTACGAGGAGGAGGAGTTCTACCAAGAGGAGGAGGAGGAAAACTGCAACCACTGCACTACCCAAGGCAAGCTAGCACTATACCAGTGAACCCTTGCAAGCTAACCCTTGCAATCTAGATAACCTAGGCAAAGGCATTAGACATGCCTGGTTGTACCACTTTGACTATTACCTACCCCAAGTTTTATTTCCAAGCTTTTACTTCTTTACTTTATTAAAGTACCTTACTTGTTTGAAGGTAGCATAAAGAGTATAAAACTTGACCTATCTAGATAACCTTAGATGTCATTCTATGGCATGAGATTCAGATTAGCATCCCACCTTAGTGAACACTCTTAACTTAGTAGTTTAGAGCTAAACTAAAACTTGAGTCACTTTAGATGGGAATACTTGGTGAAAATGAAGTATGAAAACCTTGGAATGATGAGTCATTCTATTGAGATGTTTTGACATGTGTTGAGAAACACAAATGGTTTATGATGATGAAAATGTTGAGGCATGAGCCTTAGCCCTCTTACAAAAACTAATGGTTGGATTCGGATGCGATACCATTCCAAATTTACCGTACAACCACAATACCTGAATTGGGTAAGGTTTAGCTGAAAGTTTATATGCATTAGTATTAGTTCCCTCACAGGAGAGGTTTGAGCTGAGGCTACCTCTCAATGTTGTCCAGCTATGTAGTGCCCAAGATGACAGATGGTCATGGTTGGGAGGCCATGCTCATAGGAGAGGTGCTGATACTAGGGTGTGTACAGGAAAGGTTATGTTGGATTATCTGCATACTAAGTATGATGATTCAGGGTTATCCCTGACAGATGTATCGAATCTTGTGGTGAAAGTGTACCACCTCTCTAGAGTGTCAAACTATTCGAATAGCCGCGTCCGCGCTTATGAACAGTTGGAGTGGCCATACTGTTTCGTTGTCAGATATTTTCAAAATAACTTATGAAATGAATGATGAATCTTGACTTGACCACAACAGGGTTGTGACTATGTCACTAGCTTCCAAACATAAGTGATTCTAGAATTTTTTTTTATCTTTCTTGGTTTCAGAACTCAACTTAGGTTTCAAACTTAAGTTTATAGTTAAACCTAGATTTAACATTTTTACACTAGAACTATACTACTTAAAGAGTACTCATAGCTTTTGTCCCTGGCTATTCTCATGGCCAGACTATGAAGGAGACTACCAAGATGACGGACAGCATGACGGCTATGATAACTAGGACTATCTTCCATCGTCAACATTGCCTGTGCCTCTGAAGATGGACCCCACCGCTACGCTTATTATTCATTCCGCTTCTTGTTGTATTAAGACTGGATCATGAGATCCTTTATTCGTGTAAGACCTTATTATGGTTTGTAATGGATGATGTACTGTGATATCCAATCTGTTATGTCTCGCAAAAATGGTAATCATGGAATTGCGATGTATGACATAACAGGCATCTGGGATTAAAAATCCGGGTGTTGACAATAGTCAAGTCGATCCCACATTATATTAACAATTTTGGTTTAGATTGATATTAATTAAATCAAATAAACCATTCTTTCATTATTCATCCATTTTCAGGAAATACACCACCCTAGTTGAATCTAAAATGGATATATGTAGTAAAAAGGAACCATATCAGTTGTGATCTATACTTGAGCTGAGACAAACATAGTTGACTTGAGACAAACATATGTAATTATGTCCAAGGTCATTTCGGAATGCATCATGAAGCATAGCACAACCACGATAACATACTGATATTACGCAACATATTTCAACTTTAATATACTAGAGAACAAAACCATGACCAATCAAGGGTAAATAATAGTGCCAGATTGTTTTGTCTCAAACTGCTTCCACGTTCTCCTGATTATTTTTGGCCATGAGATGGATGCCGAGGAGGACACATGGAGACGTCACAATAGATCCCTGCTATCCCGTGAGGTGGGAGCCGCTGCTGGCCAGGGCAAAAGATTCCTTACCACAGACATGTGTACCTCGCGCCGATGTACTACGCGTCTCTCGACGGTAGGTCGGGGGGCCACATGGGCCCATAGTCAACGTATGCGGGAAATACCAGGCTCTGTAAGAGGTGTTTCTGGTGTGACATTCCTCCGCACCCGCCCCGGTGGCGGGGCCTGCAGAAAGACGACATGTCTTGGTCAGCCCATGTTGGCCATAGTTTCTCTTGGCCATGGGCTTGCTAGAAGCCGATGTGGCATCGTAGATTCTAGCCGGCCGCGTGTTCTCGTGGAGGTGGGGCCCGTCCAAAGTCAACATTGAGGCGTAAAGCATGAGCATTCGCGGGTTATCGCATATGAGAGGTGAGATGGTGGCTTAGTTTGCATTGGACACGGTGGGCGTATGCGTATTCTCGCGATGGACCGATGATGTGGTAGCGTAGCCTATAGACGATTGTGGCTTCTCGAGGGCGTCCTACGTCCTATCTACAAGTGTAGTCTATTGACTATGCGGGGTCTCGGGAACCTCGACCGACTTGTTAGCATTGTCTCTCCACGTATGCATGTTCTTGCTGCCTATACTCGATATGGCAGCGGACATGGCATCTGGAAACTTGGCAGGATGTGGTTTCTCACGTTTAACAAACGAGCTGGCAGCAGACGCAGGTTTTGACGACCATAAGATGTGTTGGATCCTACACCTATGAAAACATACGCTCGCTCGCATACTTCTATCTCTTATACATACTCGTCTTCCTCATCTCTTGTCTTGGTCTCTACTAGCTAGGTCGTCTGGTGCTGCTATCGTCGTACCAGCTTCCGTCATGGGGAGAGGATAACCGATAGTGCTGGGTAGGGCTCGCATCAACGTGTACCGAAAGTGGCTCCAGCCTGCCGATATGGGCTAGACGCTCTCCACGATGACCACATGCAATGCACGGTAAGTTCTATGAGGTCAGCTGCTCATCGTGCTTGCAAGGATCGTATCTAACACGTCTTTGTTTTTTCTCTATATTGGTCGCGTTTGGAAATAATGGAAGGTGTGTTGCTATGATTTTGTCCTCGTGCCCTTCGTCCCTGCGTCCTCTTCGCTTCTTCATTGTTCTAAGGTACATGTACGCTGCTTTCTTTCTATCTCCAGATTATCTCACTATATGTCTCTACCTAACACGTTTTTTGCTTTTTCTCTGTATAGGTCGCGTTTGAAAGAGTTCGTCGGCATCACGGTGAATAGTACGTCCTTTTCTCTTTTCCTTTCTTCCTTTCTATTTTATCTATCTTTACCGACCTCTAGTTTTATCTTTTGTAGGTCTTCGTTGGCACCTTCAATTTCTATTAGGATGGATTTCTTAGGCTGTGCTCGAGTTAGCAACAGGATTTCTCGCCTGACCATAGGCGTCAGGGAGACCAATGTTACGTCACAGTGTAGATGCCTACGAAGACGGATAGGCTACTTTCTGTGTCGACGTCTCTTCCATGTGCGAAGAAAGATGGATGTGTTCCTGACAACAAGAACAAGGTGACCTCTAGTGTTTGCTACTCTAGCGTTAACAAGGAGGGTTCGCTTTGACTAGGGATGGATCACTTTGTCTGTGGTCGAGCAAGCGGCAGAAGTCCTCACCATACCGCCACCGATGACGAGCCTTTTTCTGGGACGCCTATTTGTTTGCCTGCGAGGCTGGCCGAGCCGCGCTCGGTGCCACCACAATCGTTCTTCTAAAGAACAATGCACGTGCTCTTGTAGACAAGAGGAACGCGTATTCCTTTCCACTGGTGTTTGCGACACTCGCTCCTATGACTGTATCCTCCAAGCACGAAGGCGATCGTCCGCTCTTGCAATGTATCTCTCTATTCCTTCACAAGGTTTGCTCTCGCCTTCCGGTATGCTCCATCTCGTTTCCCTTTGCGCCTCTACATGCCTTCTGCTTGGCTACCTAGAGCATGGCGAGCTTCTTCCTAATACCTTTGTTATACCTAACATCCTTCTTCCTTCTTCCCACTTTCACCCTTTCTCACGGTGTTATCCTCCTCCTCTTCTTCTGGCTACTTCCTCTACGCGTTCACATCTTTTCGTTTCTCGGCAATGTGAAACTTTTCCAGCTCAAACAAAGAATGTGCTAGCTCGAGCACGGAGAGGTTGACTCGCTTCTTCCCACACACAAGCGCTTACAAGAGTGGCTTCATATGCTTAAAAACCGACAAAGACACGAGGAAGCACATCGTATACATGGACAATCACATTGTCTGCGTTGCTAGAATGAAATCGAAGGGCAGCGGGAGGGGCGGCGATTACGAAGTCTTCTACACACGGAAGTTGTTCTTCTTCTTAAGCATCACTTCTATAGAGTCGTCTAGAGTCTATCCATTAGCATGTCAAACAGATCTAAGTCAATGTTAGTTTTTAGGTTGTTAGTCTTTATAACCTGTGGTGTACAAGACTCTGGAATAAATAAGCATCTTTTGATATCTTTGCTTACTTTATGTGTAACATTCGGCTCGCGTGTCTAAGAGTTTATTATTCTTTGTGACATAAAATATCTATGATGTTTTAAGAGCAGACACCTTTTAAGCAGGTGTGATCTTTACAATGTCACACCCATCGATAATCTGTTCCCTTCCTCCGCCATGAGATTTCTGGCGGTATCTACCGTGCGCCTAGCAATAATGCTACATGTACGGACTAGTTTTTATGGAATATGTGTTACAGACTAACGTGAGCTTAACAGAATGGATTACAGTTCCTAAATATGTGTTATAGACTAACGCGGGCTTAACCAGCTCACTTCCTCCACCTCACCCCGTAAAACGTTTCCGTAGCTCAGATTGTGTAAGTGTAGCATACGCAAGCTTCTATGGAATTGTGCCACTCTACGGATGGATCTGTTATGGACTATGATTATGGGATGGCATGTCAAACAACCACCAAACAGTGTTACTATGGTAGAATTCAGAATAGTTGCATAGACCCTACGATCGTGATAGGCCACGGCCATGCCATGCAGGTAAGAACCTTTGTGCTTAAAAATATTTTTCCTCTTGAATCATCAATGTTTGACCTACCTTCTTAGGCCTGGTCTATGAAATGACATTTTACCCGTGTGGCAATCTTAGACTTGAAGTTTGCCAACCTTGTTTAGTCTGTATACCTCTGTAAGAGTCATCATGCAATAACCAGTGTTGACTAGATCGTAGAATACATGATTTGGAATACTATCGTAGGATTTAGCGGGACAAATTCGGTTTTAAGACATGGTGAGGCTCACAACATAAGAACGTGATATTGTTACCCCGAAAGAGCTATCACTAAGTGTTTCGAGAAAATATATTTTGTCTTGCATGTAGAATTTAGAGCCATCACATCATAAAGCGTTCTGTCTACCGGCCGCGTCCCGGGGGCGCAGGGAGAAGTCTAGTATAAATAAGCATTGACTATTTCTATACTACAGGAACACTATGCATAAACACACATATATGTATCCACTATTGAAGTAATTTCAACTAAAAAATATCAGTGCCAAAATACTAAACACATGCCTAAACAAAATTATAATTATGCCATTTTTAACTAAAAGTATATCAAACCATATTAGGCAATGAGTAAATTAATATTAACAGTGGCTTCACTATCAATCCGTATTAAATACCGCTAGTAACATTTGCTATGCCAAAAAGTAACTAACAATGCCTACACCATTAATCTATTTGATCTTCCATAAATCAAAATGTATAGTGGCTTCATCATCAATCACTATTAACAATCTTTTTACAGACCAACATAGTTTGTACAAACTAGGGATTTCTATTTTCGTGCCCTTGGTTGCTTAGTTTTACTTAGTTTTCCCCAGCCGCTAAACTTTTCATCACTTTTCCCATGAGCTTCTCTGAAACTCCCACAGAGAGCTCGAACGGTATATGCCATCAGGTGGACTTTTATGCTGACGTGTGGGGCCACGCCATGTGGGACTGTGTTGGGTCGGTAGGCCAGGAACAGTGTTATGCTAACGCGTGGGGCCACGCTGTGTGGGACCGTGTGGGGCCGGTAGGTTAGGACCGTGTTATGCTGACATGTGGGACCGTGTTAGGCCGGTAGGTCGGGACCGTGTTAGGTAGTGCGCATGAGTGGGTTTTGTCTCTCTCGCCCAAATTGGCAGTTTTTCTTTTTATCGTTAATTGGCAGTTTTCATAGCGTCTTTTTCCTCTCTCGCTAACAGTTATATTTCTGTTTTGCCCAAATTGGTAGCAAATCTGGAGCAGCTTCTCTCTTTATTCATTTGTTCCTTTTGGCCCTCGTTTTTTCCGAATCTGGTAGTAAACCTAGAGCAGCAAATCACACCAGAAACATACGTACATTCTGAAAACAAAAAAAAATATAGATAAGCATCGCACAACATCTAATATAGGCTATATTAGCGAGAGATAGTAGGGTACTTGACGAGATTCAACAGCCAACACAAAACATGTACAAAAACAAAAGAAGCTAATTTACAGTAGTAGCACACACATTCAGCCTCGCCTGGCCTCACCTGGCCTCCACCTCCTCCCTCATGCGCTTCCTCCACTTCTTCCTGCCTAGTCCCTTGATCTTGGGCACCTTGGGCTTGATCGGAGGCATGTGACCCTCTACGATGGCCACCAGCTAGAGTTTGCGGAGTTGAATGCCGAGAGCCATGTGCTGAGCGAAAAAGGCGTTGACATTCATGGTCACGCTGACTTTGGGGTTGTAGAAGCTTAAATCCTCAGCATGCATCATGAGGTAGCTGAAGTCAGTGGCGGTGATTCCCCTATTGTAGAAGGGGCACATGTAGACGTCGTCAATGAAGTAGGCATCGTACTTGCCGAACTGCAGCCTCCTTAGCACCTAACGAGCTTTGGTGTGCCTGGACTCATCATCGGTGCAGACATTACTTCTGTGCATCTGTTGGAACAAATAGTAGCGTGGATGATAATAAGGACATGATTGAGATCCCTTGATTATCGGGATTGATTATTTGCATAAATTACCGATTGAGATCCCATGATTATTTGCATAAATTAACTGAGTGAGTTAAATTCGCCAAATCTCAAACAAAATGGAACACTGATTGCAACTAAAGATTGGTTCTAGTATTAACCAGGGAATCCCTCGACTACAACTCAAAGCACAAGTAAATAGGATTGAAATGCGGACATGCAGATTTATCAAAACACAAGATCAAACACAATAGGATTAGCTGATGTAATAAGATCGATCTAGCATCCAACAATTGAAATGCGAATGGCCAAACCCTAATAACATAAGATCTAGCATCCAATGATGGGAATGGGAGAAGAACAAGTGAAGGGGAGCAAACCCTAGTTACCTCCGACCATTGGTCGACGATGTTGGTGTTGTAGGGGTTCTCTAGAAAGATGTACTACTCCTCCTCATAGGGGTCCCAGTCGAGCGGGATCTGCCAGCGACCGGCAGGGGCCTCCTCACAGGCGGCTATGTTAGAAGAGGTGACGGGGGCCTGGACAGGGACGACAGCATCCTTCGATGCCTTGATGGGGCCCGGACAAAGACGGGGGACTCCTCGTCGATGGCCTTGGAGGAGATGATGGCCACCACATCCTTCTTCTCCATCGCCGACATGGTTGGGGATTTCTTTAGGGTTTGTATAAGGTGATGGGACAGTGTACATGGTTGCATGCATGAGCGAGAGTGGGTGAGTGAGATTGGGCAGATAGAGGGGGAGAGGGAGAGGGGCTCTAGAATAAAGGTGAAAGAAAGGGATGTTTCGTTGCACCATCATGCACTGCGTATGCTACTGTACTGTGCACCATGACATATGTCCGTTACTGCACCATCCACCGCGACACACGTACGGTAAGTCATGTTTTTCCCTTGAGTCTAACCCGGGCGCATTAGGCATACTCATCTATCCCCTCAAGAGTAACAATGGCGCGTTAGTTGTATTCACTTTTACCCTAGGGTAGTAACCCTGGCACGTGTAATATACTCAGTTTTACCCTTGAGTGACTAGTCAACACAGAGCAAACGAATGGGGTTTAGTTGCTAATTGAATCATTTTATACACAAATAATTAAAAAAAGATCAAAACATAGTGCCACCTAATAATGGAGTCTTCTTATGTGTCATGCCACCTAACAAATCATAAGAAACACATAGAAATCAAGTTTTACCCTAAACCACCACTTATCAAATCACCTACCAGATATGAAGGTGCATGGCTTTCTACTCAAAACCCTTTCTCGAAACATCCTTCCCCAAAATATAGTTTATCTGAATGAGAACATATTTTGCACACTCATGTATATTTGAATTGCAAATAATTTGATGTAGGACAAGATGTATTACATTGTATAAAACATGCATTTTACATTTTTTAAATCTTTTTCTATTTTGTATTTGAATCCCTTAGTATCTTTTGCCCTTGGTTTTTTATACTACTCAGCTTTGCCATCTCTCACAATAGCCCAAATGTGTGCTCACTTCGGTTGCTACACCCTAATTGGTCGACATAGTTGTCATGCGGATCTTGCCCATCAAACATAGATCCTTTGTGATCCAATGGGCAAGATAACCGCTCTATATCTATGCCACCTCTCTATCCGTGCCACCGATACTTTACCTCCATAAACAAATGAAAAAAAGGGATTGTGTTCAAAGGACAATATTATCATGTCCAGAGTGTAATTTGAAAGTGTTAAGGAGTTGTATAATTTGTGTATATGCATGAGACATAAAGATTCTAGTTTAGGGATCCATTTAATTTATGCATTTCTTTCACGTTGTAAAAATGGAGAACTCTCAATAATTTCTTAGGACAACATTATCATGTCCAAAGTGTAATTTGAAAGTGTTGAAGAGTTGTATAACTTTATTATATGCTTTAGGAAAAACATTTTAGTTTAGTGATCCCTTTAGCTTATGAATTACTTTTCACTCTCTAAAAATGGTAAACTTCCAAGATTTTCTTAGGACAACATTATCATGTCCAAATTGCAATTTGAAAGTGTTCAAGAGTTTTTTAATGTTGGTATATGCATGAGCCAAAAATATTTTAGTTTAGAGATCCATTTAGTTTATGCATTACTCTTCACTCACTAAAGATGGTAAACTCTCAAGATTTTATTAGGATCATGTCCAAAGTGTAATTTGAAAGTGTTCGGGAGTTGTATACTTTTGGTATATGCATTAGACAAAAAGATTTTAGTTTAGTGATCCATTTAGTTTATGCATTACTTTTCACTCTCTAAAAATGGTAAACTCCCAATATTTTCTTAAGACAACATTATGTCCAAAGTGTAATTTGGAAGTGTTCAAGAGTTGTATAATTTTGGTATATGAATGAGACAAAAAGATTTTAGTTTATGGATCCCTTTAGTTTATGCATTACTTTTGACTCTCTAAAAACGGTAAACTCTCAAGATTTCCTTAAGACAACATTATGTCCAAAGTGTAATTTGAAAGTGTTCAAGAGTTGTATAATTTTGGTATATGCATGAGACATAAAGATTTTAGTTTAGGGATCCCTTTAGTTTACGCATTACTTTTGACTCCCTAGTAACGATAAACTCTCAAGATTTTCTTAGGACAACATTATCATGTCCAAAGTGTAATTTGAAAGTGTACAAGAGTTGTATAATTTTTGTATATGCATTAGACAAAAAGATTTTAGTTTAGTGACCCCTTTAGTTTATGCATTACTTTTCACTCTCTGCAAAAGGTAAATTCCCAAGATTTTCTTAGGACAACATTATCATGTCCAAAGTGTAATTTGAATGTGTTCAAGAGTTGTATAATTTTGGTATATGCATGAGGCCAAAAGATTTTGGTTTAAGGGTCCCTTTAGTTTATGTATTACTTTTCACTCTCTAAAAATGGTAAACTCCAAAGATTTTCTTAGGACAACATTATCGTGTCCAAAGTTTAATTTGAAAGTGTTCAAGAGTTGTATAATTTTGGTATATGCATTAGACAAAAAGATTTCAGTGAATGAATTACTTTTCACCCTCTAAAAATGATAAACTCTCTCTTTTTGCATCAAGTACTGTATAATGTTTTTAATTTGAAAGTGTGAAAGAGTTTTGTCATTTTCTTTCTTATTTCTTATACTTCCATATCCCTAAATCTTTAAGTTTGACTTTGATAAGGGGTGACCTCAAGGGTGGCCTGATCTTCACGGATCTCGTGGTCAAATCGATGGGAAAGCGAAGGGAAAGGGAGAAGGTAGCGAAAGCGGACACACACCTCACAAGGAACACGATGTACACACGCAAAACTCACACGATAAAGGCCAATTTCTCCTGCCGGCAGCCACCGGTCCGATAGAATCCTTGCAAGGAAAGAACGATAAATGTTCTCCCTTTGACCCCAAGCGGAGAGGGAAGAACACCTTGTAGAGGTTCTTGACAACTACACTTGCCCACTCGCAAATGTAGGCCTTGTACAACGATGGATGCGTGATGCAAATTCCAACGAGGTTGGTGACGATAGTCGGTCCCCTTGGTAAAGGGGATGAGGCAAAACTAGAGATTCCACAAAGGGGTTGTCTTTTGTCTATGATATATGCCTAAGGGATAAAATGTGGGGTGGGGGCACTATATATAGGACAGCCACTAGAATATGGGTAGTTTGGGCTAAAACTAGGGTTTGGAATTGACTAGTGGGGTACATGGGCTATGGGCCCAGATGTTGGCACGCAGGCCCATTCACTTACGTCGGAGACTCCTGGGTGCTAGGGACGGAGCCTCTGGGTGTGGCTAGAGACTCCGGGGTAGGCGTCGCTCTCCGTGGTAGACTCTGGGGAGGCGGACAGAGAGCTCTAGGCAGGTGGTCGGAGTCTTGTCCGGAGTACTGGGTGCGAAGACTCTGATGTGGATGGCCAGAGACTCCGGTGTAGAGGGCCGGATACTCCGGGGTGGCTGGAGACTTTGTAGTGGTCATTGCTCTTCGGGATTTTCTCTAGGGGCTATACTGGGAGCACTTGGGGCGAGTCTAGAGTACTAGCCGGAGACGCCGGGCTTGAGGGCCATAGACTCCGGGGCTTCAGCTGTTGCTTCTTCCGTCTCCTCTTCCAAGCGTCCGTCTTGCCGGGCTTGGTTCTTTGGTCATCCTCCCTTACCTCTATACTTGTCGGTGTGAACCTATCATGATAATGGGATGGACTATGATGTAGTATACCATTCAATAGGGTAGGAAGTGAGTTCGCATAGTGGAACGGATTCACCTTTGGAGTGTGTGATGACTTGTAATAAGTTGGAGACCATGATGTGATAACAACCATAGGTCGGGCTACATCATGCCCCCTTCAAAAAGATTTGTCCTCGACTCTACATGCTCATCACAAAGTAGAAGAGGTTGAGAGACCTTCTTGATCCTGGGTTTCACCATATAGTCGTCCTCGAGAAGATTGAGTTGACAACACTTCAATGTTCCTTCACTTTCCATGAAGCCTACAAAGAACACAACAAAAGAGAAGCAACACTCAAAGCATGGCCAATTCATGAAGATTATAGCATGATTCCTCAAGTAGAAGGAAGTCACCTTATGAAGTAGAGATATCTCGTTTAAGGCCAGCCATAGTTAACTCTCTTCGATTCGTCTTGTCAACTCTTGATTGGTTGAGGTTGGCGTCTATGCATACACACCTTCACACAACAAATATCAATCAACATAGTATCGTGCGTGATAGAGGAGCATGTCATTTGTGGCATGTCCATTCTTATTCCCAGCACTATTAACACAACTCAAGTATAGCAAATGGAGTTCATATGCAAGTTCAAATTGCATGGAAATTCTTTGAACATCATCCAAATGTGGAAACTCAAAAACTCCATATAACGTCTTAGTGTGGAACTCAAAACAATGGACTAAAATATTGGTCAACATCTTTGATGCAAGAATAGGAGAATTCAGCAAAAACACATGAGAAAGGATATCCAAAACAACATCATTATGTGTGTAAACCAACCTTTGGAAAGAGAAATTGTTCAATATCTTGGATTCCACACACAAATCATCATAAGTAAAGATCATGGGGATATGAGTATCGCAAATGGAAGAAAAACCATCATGTTTGCAAACAAACCATATGAAAGAGCAAATGTTCCGTATGTTTGTTGAAACAACAATAAGAGATACTTTGAAGCTCTGATGACAATACATGCTCATAATGTCATTATGGTTGCACACAAAACATCGACAAGAGAAAATGTTCAACATTCTTGCTACAACACACAAAGTATCAAAATCCAATAGCAAAGAAACATGATTGTCACAACGTGAAAGAATATCATCAACAACAAACCATAGGAAAGAGCAATTTTTCAACATCAAAGATGCAAAACATGCAAAAGGTATCAGAGCTTGGTTCGATCTTGAACTCAGTTGGGGATGCTCTCTAAAGCTCTTTTTGTCAACTCGTGCTCAACCGAGGTTGACATTCTAGTGTGGTTACCTACACACTTCATACACCAAAGGAAGAATGTGTGTGCATGGTAGAGAAACACATCATCCAACATGACGTATATCTTCTTGTGCACATCACCATTAATGTCAATCAACTGCGAAATAGATGTATGGTGAAAATGCAAGTGGGGAACATGCTTATCATGGCAATCATCAAAATGTCCACTATTTGAGAAGGCTATGGGGGCCATATCAATAGAAATCATATGAGAATTAATGTTATAAGGAAAACAAGTGAAAGAGCAAGTATTCATATTATTTCAAGTAATGAAAGAAATTGAATAACTATCATGACAAAGCATGTCCGAAGCAATATCATGGTTGCTGACAAACATATGGAAAGAGAAATTGTTCATCAAGTTTGTCGCAACACAAGGATCATTATTAACATCATTGCAAGCAAAGCATTGGAAAGAGCAATTGTTCAACATATTGCATGCAACAATGAGAATATGAAACTTTTGTAGCATGGCATGTCTGTGGCAACATCGTCACAATAAAATAATTTCACATGATCAACATTATAAAAAGGCAAAGTGTCACATGGAAAAAGGAATGAATCATATGAAGTGTCACAAATATCATCAATAGCATGCCAATCATCACAAGTCATCATGTCCACTTGTGGGATCATGTCATCATAAACACCCTTATTTTTACCTTGTTCATACCTCTCATATGAAGTGGGTGTTGTGGTAGTATTCTTGACTTCTTCATATTCTTGATGTAGCCATGGCGTAGCATCATTTCATGCACCATGTACATATTCTCGATAGGAGGCATCATCATCTCCAAGCTTGTCGCTTCTTGATCCATGGAACCTAGCACATCATGAGCAAACACACTATAGGTAGAGGGTAAGTCGTCAGAAATCAAAGTGGTCTCACATGACCTATCAACTACCACTCTCAACTCACTCGGTTTATCATTCATGCCCTCAAAGTGAAAGCAATCAATCTCATGTATGGTATAGTCACTCATCTCACTCTTGTTCTCACTCAAGTGGGCTAAGTGGCTCTCATACTCACATGGTATTGGTACCACATCATCACTCAAGCATATAGGGTTAGGCTCGGTTTTCTCAACTCCATGCGCCTCCTTGGTGAAGGGAAAATCCCATTCTCACCATTCTCAACTCTATCGCCCTCAAAGTTGGATGCCATAAGATGGTCATCGCTCGCCTCCATGGTCGAAGCAAAAATCACATGCTGGACCGCCTTGTCGCCATCTTGTAGCAGTGGCAGAAGTAGGCTCATGTTGTTGTCGAGAGAGGTGCTCGGCTCGACTTCATCACATATGTGGCTTTGTCTTCCTCCATGTTTAAGTGTAGATGCTTGACTTGGAACTTGCTCCTCCTTTTCCATGGCCACCTTGGCTTGTGTAGCCATACTCTTGACATACTCGTCTAGCTTGGCAAAGTAGAGGTCTTCATCTTCCTCATCCATGAAGTTGCATGCATCATCTAGGACATCAAGTTTGTGCGTTGCAGATTGATGGCGCGGGACAAGGCTTGTTCTTGGTGCCATTTTGGTGGTGGGACTAGTAGTGGAAGGTGCCTTTTGATGGTGTCGATGGAGGTCATTGGCGTGCGTTGCCAAACGTTGATGTAGGTGCTGCATTTGGTCATCCACATGATGCTCGCGACGATGATCCTTTCCCTTTGGCACTCTTATTGTGTGTCTGGCGCCTTCTTGAGGTAGACTTGTTAATTTTGGCGAGCATGCTCATGTTCTTGGCGAAGTTATCGTCCATGTCGTGCTTGAAGTTGTTGATAGCGCTTCTGACCATGTCCATTTAATGGTGGACCTTGGCACTCTGGAGGTGGAGGCTCCATCTTTCTTGACGCGACTTTAGGAGCTTGTCGTTGTCATCCTCGAAGTCGTCCATGCTTGGGGAGTTATTGTTGTTGTAGAACTCCATATCACCCAAGCATGTGGAGCTATTGTCGGTGTAGTTCTCCATCATGTCATCCATGCTTGTGGAGGCGTAGGCATGGTGGCTCATCGTGGATTCGTCATAGAAATCCTCCTCGGTTCCGGAGTCCCTATACATGCTTCTCAAGACCAAGTGGTGTATATGGAAGTGGTAGTCTTTGTTAGGGAAACAATGTCAAACCTTACTTTTCCTTGGAAGATAGTATGGTGCAAGTGTCCACACTTGAGAGCAATCAAAACCAAGTAAAGTGAAGTTCACACAGAACACCAAAACCAACTAACCACAAAACACACACACAAATCTTATGGTGGATAGGTATGAAAAGTGGCATGTCAAAGAACAATCTGAAATCAAGATGTTATAATGGAAAGTAAAGCACAAGGATGATCACAAAGCAAAACATGTCAATCCACAATATATAGGAATTATTTACAAGGAAACACACACGGTGGGGTAAATGGGATTTCTGCGACAGAGAAAATGAGATAAGAACCAAATGATTACCTAGCAAAGACTATAAGGTTATGTCGCACAAGGTCAAGGATAGACACTAGTTCGATTGCATAAAGTTGGTGAGCTACAAGATATGCAGAATAAGTACCACCTATATGATGTTCATCGAGCTTGCGCTTCCTATTCTATGAGGCACTTGTTTCTTTTTTTATTTTTCTTTTTTCTATTTTTTCTTTTTGTATCACCCTTTCTCTTTCTTTTTATTATTTTCACTTGCCTCTTCCTTTTGCCAACAACTATACAAGGTAAATATATGAGATAGCGCGCTCACAACTTTTGCTCGGAATTTTACAAGGTATCAAATGTGCATAGCCGAAGAAATCATAGGAGGAAGTAGTCTCTATAGGTGTTTGTAGGTTGCAAAGATAGTGTATCTCACAAAGGAATGCAAGTAGGGAGGGGTCGCGGAATTTTGATACCTTTCATCACCGATCTTCACCCTTTATTGTTGGATTCCGCCTTTCTCATGGAATTTGGATGGGGTAGATAGCATGAACCACGTGGATGATGATGTATAACTCCCTGTCCTCTTCGAAACAAACTAAAGAACAACAAAATCCGAGTTTGAATGCAAAAGTGATTCGCAAAACCGTGAAACTGATTTGCTATCTGCAGGGGGAGTCGAGACTCTAGTCTCGAGGGACAGAGGCTTCGGTCTAAGTTCACTAACCCCGGAGACTCTGGACCTGGACCAGAAACTCTGGTCCGATCGATTTCTGGATGTCAAGAACTTGTCCGAGACGCATTTTGGGCGAAAAAACTTGAACCAAAACCTCAAACTGATGGGGGGAATTAGGCTATGGAAATACAGGGGAAGGTAGATCAATAAGTTTAGCAAGTAATCCACGGATCAAAACCTACCAAAACTCACTCAAATCACAGATCGATCCAAAACATGAATTATGGCTATTTTTGGTGGTATTTTGGAATTTATGGGGGAAAGACCAAATCAGTGAGAACTCTGTGGCAACCAAAAGCTGCTGATACCAGATGATAAGGGGTGACCTCAAGGGTGGTCCGATCTTCACGGATCTCATGGTCAAATTGATAGGAAAGCAAACACACACCTTGTGAAGAACATGATGAACACACGCAAAACTCACATGATACAAGGCCAATTTCTCCTGCCGGTGGCTGATGGCCCAAATATATCGAGCTCGTTGGGGAACCCCAAGAGGAAGGTATGATGAGGACAGCAACAAGTTTTCCCTCAGTAAGAAACCAAGGTTATCAATCCAGTAGGAGCAACGAAACACCCCAAAGGTGTAGTTGGCTGAACATTGGCAGGGCGCACTACCGGTGCCAGCAGCAACGTGGAGACCTGCACAACACAACCACAAAACTTTGGCCCCAACTTGCGATGAGGTTGTCAATTTCACCGGTTTTGCTGAAAACAAAGGATTAAACGTATCGAATGGAAGGAAGTAATAGTTTGCAGAAAGTAAACACAAAGCAGGAAACAGTTTATAGATTGTATGTAAAAGAAAGGACCAGGGTCCATAGTTCACTAGAGGTGGCTCTCCTTAAGATAGATAACATGGTGGGTAAACAAATTACAGCAGGGCAATTGACAAACATCAAGAAAGCAATACATGCATATACTAATCATCTTGACTCCTTTGGAACCTGATTGGGCATTACAACATTATACATAGACTGCCATCCAACTGCATCTATGACTAATAATCCACCTTCAGGTTATCATTCGAATCCCCTCCAGTATTAAGTTGCAAGCAACAGATTATTGTTTTACGAATTGTGTGTAAAGTAAACAATACGATTGTTCTATGAACAACGGATTGTTGTTTTCTCCCTAGTAGCAACAGCACATCTAGTACCTTAGAGATTTCTGTCACTTCCCCATATTACTAGAGGCATGAACCCACTGTCGAGCATAAATACTAACTCTTGGAGTTGCTAGCATCTACTTGGCCAAGATAGCTACTAACAATGGAAAGCATGCAAGATCACAAATAACAAAGACATGATAGAATCAATAATCAATCTGAAAAAGCATCTCAATATCCATCGGATCACCGCAAACACAACATGCAAAATTACAAATAGATGATCTTGATCATGAACGGAGCTCACAAGATCTAGACATGAAAGCACAAAGGAGGAGAACCAGCCATCTAGCTACTACATGGACCCGTAGTCCAGAGATGAACTACTCACGCATCACACCAGAGGCTTGCATGATGATGAAGAAGGCCTCCAGGGTGAATTCCCCTCTCCGGTAGGGTGCCGGGAAGAGCTTCAAATCCCTCTTGATCTAGGGATGGAGATGATGGCGTCTACAGACTCTTTTATGGATTTTTGATCGGGTACTTAGGGTTTTGGTCCCGAGGGAAATATATAGGCGGAAGGAGAGGCCGAGGGGGTGCTGGGGTCGGCCAGACCACCCCTTGGCACGGGCCAGGCCTAGACGCGTGGCCGGCCCCCAGCTCTTCTCTGTCTCGTATTCTGGCATCACGTGTCTTCCAGAAAAATAGGCACTTTGGCTTTTGTCCCGTCCAATTCCGAGAATATTCATTTTCTGACTTTTCTGGAACCAAAAATAGCAGAAAACAGGCAGCTGGCACTGTGGCTCTTGTTAATAGGTTAGTCCAAGAAATCATATGAAAAGTACTCCAAAGTGTGGACAAAACACAAGACAGTAGATAAAACCAAGCATGGAACATCAAAAATTATAGATACATTTGCAATGTATCAACATCCCTTTGGGCCCCCGGATTAATCCTCCCAGAATCCCTGTTATGCATACAACCACGATCCCATGATCAGTTAGTCATGGCACATAACCGACAAGTATCAAAGTAGACATCCAATACATAACGAATACATGACATACCTTATTTGCCATTATGGCTACATCGATCAACAACAGCGGAACTTCATTAAGCGTAGAGCCCGAACCATGCCATAACCTATGTGGCATCCCGCAATTACCACTACTAGAAAATCGCGTTGTTTTTTGTGCATTGCATCATCATGACCGCATGCTCATGTCATCATGCCACCATGCATTTGAGCATCGTCATCATCTTGCATTTGCTTGCATAAAACTAATTTCGAAAAACCTATCTTTTGTTTTCCAAACGCCCCGTCTTTGTTCAACACGCAAACCCGGGTCTCCGGATTATTTTTGTTTTGTCTGCTATCGGTTTGCAAACGGTCCGTTTAAAACAAATAAAATATTTAATTATTTTTTTGTAGTGGGGCAGTCGAACGGGCCGATTCGACCCAGTCGACCACCCCCGGAATAAAAACGGTCCATCAAAATCCTTTTATACCCAGACCTAATCTACCCACCCCTCCAGCGACCTCACCCCACCCAATCCCCTCTCGCCACCTCACCTCTCTTCCTCCCTCCACCACTCCCTAGCTGACACGTCACCTCCTCCCTCCTCTCTCACCCCTGCCACACAACACACCCCACAGCCCCCACCCCAACACACACAATAGCACACACGCACGCCCCCACCGCCACACCCGATCCCCACGCCCTGGGCCACCCCCTGGCCCCGCGCGGCCCACCTCTCTCCCTCCCCCACCTTCTCCCTCCTCTAGCCGCAGCCGCCCCCGACGCGCTCCCTCCCTCTGCCTCACGCGCGCCCGCCTCCTCCCTCTCCGGCGCCGGACCGCCCCCTCGCCGGCGACCCCGACGCGCCTCCCCCACCTCCTTCTCCTCTCTCCTTCCTCCTCTCTTCCCCTCGCACGCGCACCGCCCCGCCTCTCCTCCTCCCCGCCTTCCCGCCGGTGCCCGCGAGCCACCTCCCTCCTCGCCCCGCGGCCTCCGCCCGCCGGCGCCGCCGCTCTCCTCCTCCTCCTCCGGCCCGAGCTCGCCTCGCCGCGTCCGCCGCTCGTCCTCCCCGCGGCCGGCCGCGCCGCCGCAGGCCGCCCCTCCCGTCCGCGAGCCTCCGCCACCGTCTCCTCTGCGCGTCCCCGAGCCGAGCCGCGTCCACCCCGACCTCCGCCCGCCGGCCGCGCCCCCGACCGGCGGCTACGTCCTCTGCCCCGCCGTCGAGGGCCACGAGCAGCCCGACCCCGTCCCCTCCGAGCCCGAGCAGTGCCACCTCGAGCGCCTCGCCTTCCTCCTCTGGGACCGCCTCCTCGACGCCCCCCTGCGAACCCCCGGACCGCGTCCGCCACCGGCCGCCGTCCTCTGTTCTGGCCCGACGCCGCCCCCGCAGCGCTGCCGCTTGCGTGCTTGCTGCGAGCCGTCCGCCGGTCCCTCTCTGTAGCCTCATGTGCGCGTGTGTGTATCTGTTTTTATCCAGTATCTGTGCGATAGCATCTCGAGGCCGCTCCAAGTTTTTCTGAGGACCCAGCTACCAGATCGGTGCCAATCCAAGCCATCATCAAGGAACGAAACAAGTACCACAACACCAACGACAGGGAACCGAACAAGATCTTCTACACGGAACGCCAAGGTCTCCGTCCCGGACCCGAAGACCGTACCTTCGCGGGACAAGTTCGCGGCCAACAACCAAAGTAGGAACCCCAAGGTCGTCAACACGGACTCGGAGGATCCCTGGATGACGAGCCCTTCATCTCGGACGCCAAGTTTGCCGAGAACCCGGACGCCAAGGCCGCCGATGCGAATACGACAAGTACTTCATCCCGAACGCCATGACCGTCGACATGACCCGAAGACCACGGATGCGCCAAGATCTACCTCCGTTATCCGAGAACGATCCCGCCGAGGCCGAACCCCAGGTCCGGACCCTGAGACCGACCCCGAACCCCGGAACCCCAAGCTCGCCGAACCCTAATGTGTGAACCCCTTCCCGAAACCCTATTTTATAATATAATACAACTTGTCGCATATTAAATGTTCATGCATGCATATTGTCGTGTGGTTTGGGGGCCTTATGCCGATTCACCTCATAATTAAATATGGGGCCCATATGCGGGCAAATCCAGTCTTATATTGGCCCCATGTAACTTGTGTAGCGAACCGATGGTATAATCTTGCCTTGTTAATTACAACATTTAATTTGCGGGGTAGATAAATAACATGAACCATCTAATTAATTGTCGGGACCCCGGTTCTGCTTAATCTTGCCTAATTGCATTGCACCCTTGCCATGTCATACATCATACATGCATCATGCCCGATCTTCTGCCGTAATCTTAAATATTGCATCCGGTGTTTATTCTAGTGTTTTGCTTCTTCGCGGATAAGGCCGTTGAGTTGATGTGAGCTTCGCCCCGATCTTCGGATGAACCTTCGACCCTGTTTTCAGGCGAGCATCTCCCCCTTTCTACCTATCTTACTTTTCTAGTATTTATTCCCGCCTGTTGATCTTTTGCTATCTGTGTTGCGATGCTCTAGTTTCCGTACACGTGATATCCCCTGCAGCCTTATATTGCCTTGGACACATCCTATTACCTGTTGATTGGTAGATAGTTGGACTTGCGTGTCGTAGTCGCTCGCTCAAGTGCTGTTGCGTGTCGTCAAGTACCACAGTTGTTGGAGTATTGCCGCAAGTTAATTGTTGGAGATGATCATGGCTTTAATTACTGTTCACTTTAATTACTGTTTAACAACTAAAATTGAAGTAGGTAAGCAGAGGCACCGGTGGGTGATAGATAATATCTGGTTTCCGACCGCCCACTTGTGTCCCGTAGGACCCCGAGTTCTTGACACCTGTTCCGAGATCGAGCGCGCTAACCACAGGTGGGGAGATATGGGCCCCCCATTGATTAGTACCTGATTTCAAAGTATTGTACTGGGGGCCACAACTAGTTTGAGGTTTTATTTACTATCCTGTACCTATGCCATGCTTTCCTGCTTTATTTACGATTGTGTGAGGAGCACGCTGTACTGTTTAGGAAGCGGAGTGTTTTCGCGGTATCGACAGTCCCAGTTTTGGGATTTGCTGTCGTTTACAGCCACTGGCGCAAACCCTGAGTCCGTCTCGGAGACCGGCCGACTTCGTTGCGGGTGTACTTAGTGGGGTGGCCCCCCGTGCTTGCTTTGGGTCTGGGAACGTCATGACTTAGGCCCCGCCGACATACCGATGGGTGTATGTTAACTGATCTGGCAAAAAGGGTCGAAGTGCTTGTGGATACTTTGGTGCACCCCTGCAGGGTTAAATCTTTTCGAGAAGCCGTGTCCGCGGTTATGGACGACTTGGAGCACAGTGCTTGATCATAGACAACTATAACTAAAGTTTATTGTTATAAATTGACTGGTATCTGATATGACTAGTAATCAGCTTCACTACAACGGAATGGCTAAATAAAAGTACCAACAACTGCTGGGTTTTGGGATATCTCATGCTAATTGAATCGGACTAGTAAGTGCCGCCACTAGGACGGAATGGTTCCCTAAAAGTGCCCACTGCTTACTTTATCAGGATGACTATCTATATTTGACTAGTAATTGCTGCAACGATAACTGAATAAATAAAACTGCCAACTGTGTGAGTTCCTCGGCTGACTTCCTCGTTTGGTCTCGAGGGGGAAACACCAGGATGGGTTTGTTTGATGGTAGCATCAGGTTGGTTCCGCATAGGTCTTTCTTACCCCTCTCTAATAGCCGCCAGTTGTATCGAGTCTCTATAGGTTGTTTAGTGCATGCTGCCGCTCAGTCCACCATACCTATGTAGGCGAGGACCGCCGAATTCTAGCCTCGCCGTGTACTGGCCTCAGTACTGACCGCTCTCTCTTTTTCCTTTGCCCTTTGTCGGCACCCCTTTTGTTTAAGCAGGTTTTGAGATCGACGTCGTTAGCAGGGTTACCCTTCCGGCTTGGCCTGGGCAGGGTTATGGACGCCACTGGTTATTCTTCAGGGCTCTTAGCCCCATTTGCTTCTTGTCCGTAGTCGGACGCTGTATCACTTTCCAGGTGATTTGGATCTTTGTACCGTATATCTGTATTCTTGACTCGTGGAGTCGTGTTGTATATCTATCTGTTCTGTGGGTCCCATCGAGGACTGTCGTGTAATGTTATTACTTCGTTTTCCACCCGCACGAAAGTGCCTGGTGGGCACCTTTGAATCGTTTCTATGCGGGTTTGGCGGGAATCGCTGAAACTTGCATAGGGCCGATTCTGAGGGTGTTACAACCTACATGCAACTGACTGGGAGGACAGCCTAGCTCACATGGACATCACCTTAATCTTCCGTTGTCAAGCTTCTGAAAGCCTGGCCAAGTAAATAACCAGGGACAATGCCATGAGTACTTCTGAATGTACTCGCAAACCACCAAGATAAATGAGATAAGGAAATGCAATTCTGGCTGTGGTGAGATAGCTTTGTCTAGGGTTGTTTTTGAAAAGCCTAGACTAACTCTGGTAGTTGTGGCATCTCCATATCTTTGTTGAAAAATAGTTTTGAAACATGTCTCTGTTTTATAAATCAAGATATCTCCATATCTTTGTTGAAAACCTTTTTGAAAATAGTTTTCGAGTAAAAACCCTTTTTAAACATCTTTGACCTCTTATGGTCAAAACGAAACTTGGGAACTCAGGTTCCCCCGGAACCTCCATACTTTCATCCATTCTTTCCAAACAATCACCGTTTGGGTACTCCTAGCCAACACTTTTACAACCGTCCTTGACCGTGGACACGGCTATTTGAATAGATTATACTCTATAGAGTTTGCGTACTTTCCCCATAAGAATCAATACATCCACCGGGATACAACCACGGCCCACTACCACTATAGTTGGGGGTCGGGATAATCAAACCTAACATTACGCTTGTCGACCCTAGCAATGGCTACTTTTCCTTTTGGGTTTATCCTCCCTGGCAACGAGTATGTGGCTCCTAGCCATAGTCCTGCCTTCCGTACACGCGTATACCCAAGCCGCAACCTAACGTATACCTTAACTTGGTGACTCCACTTCCTTCCGTACCGCCTAAGTCATACCATCCGCAGGAGACCCAATTGTTGCACCGGCACTCCTGCCAAGACAGGCTCACTCTTGCCGAAGCAAGCTACAAGCTCCAGATCCAAGATCTGTTAGCGCCTTCCTGGAATACAAGGGATCTCTCCCTATAAGCATGGTATAAGCTGCCCCGGCTAATGAAGACAAACTACAAGCTAAGCCCCAGCACCTGGGGTAATGTGGTTGCACGGATAAAAATTGTTTCGGTAAAGGCGTAGAACATCCATTCACTTTATCATTTCTCAACAACACCATTTCTCTAGTTAAAACATCCGCTTGGAACGATGCCTGTTCCCAAGGTTTTTACAAAGCAGTTTTTAAACATTTGTAGTAGGGTAAAACCCAAAACAGTTCATTTTCTCAAAGCTGGGGGTTTTCAACGAGGTAGGATGCTGACCATCATACTCTTGGTCTAAAGTGATAAAATGGTAGGTACATCAGGGTAGTGCCACGAGGGACACAAAGTCATAACTTGGAGGAGCCAAGTCATCAAAGCAGTATTTGTAAAACAAGACATGCAGGTAGATAATGCAATTTATAAAGAGGATACAAAACAGGTAATAAAAAGAGTAGAACAAGTATCAGAATTTTGGAAATGGTGGCTTGCCTGTGATCAGCAATAAGTCCCTGGACTTCTTTAGATAACCAAGAATACCCAATAAATAATAGTAAGAAGTCCTTTCCTTCTTGTCATTAAACACTCACACTATCGCCGTCATCGAGTATACATGCAAGCAGACAATACCACAATCAATCCAAGGCATACATGCATCAAACCATACAACAAACAAACGTAAGTAATACTATTTAAATTAGTAGGTTTTGGAGAAGTTGGGTACTAGTAGTGGAATTACTAGATTGCCATTGAGGTGTTTTTCCTTTTGAAGATAGTTGTCAAGGCTAAATACCATGAACTTGGAGTGAGGGTTCTGAGGTTTGTAGGGTACCAATGTGCAACAATGATATCCTTAGATAGGTGTTGACAAAACAAGACCAACACAAGTGGTTTCATTAGATTATCAATTACCTAGATTTAATTATGCTTTTTTATAGTGGAATAAACAATAGTTTGAGGAAATAATTCACCAGAATTTATCTGGAGGCCCAAAAATTATTTCCTTGGGTGGTTAGGTGGTGTTTGATGTACTGAACCACCTAGAGTTGGAATCTTTTCAAAATAATTACCCGAATGCCCTTAATAAATCATCAAAGGCAGTTCTATATGTTTTTTCTCTTTTTCACCAGATTAATTCTACAGAATCTCTTGAGTTTATTCCAAGGGCATGTGGTAGGCATTTAGAATACCTTTATGTAGGAATTGGGTTCACTCTTTTTGGAGTTGTAAAACTCCGGGAGTGATTTATTTAGTGAAAATACAACTTACAGAAGTATTTAATTCACTGCAATTCAACCAGAGATCAATAAAATCTGAGCTGATGGGGTTTGATATATGCTAATAATGGGGTGTACTGGGAGGTAGAATCAGGTCAATACCACATTTTGTTTGACCTAGAGAACTTATGTAAGGCAGATAATTGTTGTTTTTATTATTTTTGTTATAGACAAACTACTACTCACCTTGGCATAAGATGAATGCTAGATGACAGGTATCTCAATTACGTTCCAGCAGAGCTTTGGTTCTCCCCAATTGGATATGTAAAACTCTATGAGGAAATTATTTGGTGTAGAATACACCTTGCTGCAGATTAATTACTAGCAAATAATGGAAATTATTTTTGACTTGGGGTTGCCTCTGCATGCTTGAGAAAACATCTGGGTACTACCTGAAATTTAGATCCTGGAAATTGAGACAGATTTGCATTTTTAATTTGATTTAAACTCGAAGACAATAATCTAGAGCAGGGTGAAATTAATAAAACAGAGATGGCAGCGGGCTAGAATTTCTGAGTTGAGTGGGCCGGGGAGGCGGTTTCGGCCCACGGTGGACGGCGCGGCACGCAGGAGCGGCGCGGTTCGAACCTCACGAGCGGGTCCCGCTGGTCAGTGGGAGCGGGCGGCCGAACGAGTATCGGTGAACCGCGACCGTCCGATTAAGTGGGCGTGGATGGCCCCGCATCGTCGTCCAGCTCGCGCCGCGGTGACGGGTCGGAACCCTAGCAGAGGATGGGAAGTGGCGGGGAGGCTCACCGGAGGGCTCGGGAGGCGGCGAGGATGGGCGGAGGCGACGTGGCGCACGACGGCGGTCCCGGTGATGGGCGGCATAGCGATGGTGGTCTCCGGGAAGCAGCTCGCGCGACGGCGACCAAGGAGAACTCGTCGAGGCTTCGCCGACGAGGTCGAAGGAGGCGGTCCTGGGATAAAAAAGAACCACGGTTAGATACAGGAGGAAGAGGGGACCTCCAGGGTGTGACATGTAGAGGGAGAAGCAGAGGGGAGGGGAGGCCTTGCTCGATTTTTGTAAAAGGCCCAAGGCTCCTTCTTCTTCTTTCGGGCAACACCGAGCAGAGGAGCAGGAGTGGAGCTGGGGGAGGTGAGTGGAGGTGGGAGGGAGCAAATGAGGCTGGGAGGGATGCTGGAGGTGGCCTCTAGCCTTTATACCAAGGTGGAGAGCTAGAGGGTGTAAATGTCCACTTTGGACATGGAGGAGGGGTGATGCTCGCCAGGGATTGGCTCGGAGGGCGGTGGGGAGGGGTAAAAATGGGTTTTGGTCGGGCAGAGATAGAGGGAGGGAGCTGTGGTAATTAAATGTGGTAGATCTTGTACGATTGGGTGTCTCTCTCTCTCCAATAATCTAGGGGTAAAAGGGGGCAATGCTGGAGTGGATCTATAGTGCTCACGACCAGGGGAGTGTTGGGTGCTATGGAGGAGTGCTTGACAAGCATTGGTGGGGGTTTGGTCCTAGTTTTGTTCAAGTTTAATTGTTTTGCAAGACTTTGATCACAAGAGAGCTTGTGAAGGAGTTCAGAGATTTGTAGTTGAAATGATGGGGAAAATGGTACTGGTGGATGGGCATGGTCAAGGTACACTCCTAGGATTTATTTGGCATTTTCATAAGGGGTTTTAGTCCTCATAAATCCATTTATTCAAAAAGGACAGAAGTGGTTTCTAGAAGATCATTTGGTAATTTTACATTAGACAAGGTTGGTTTTTGGTGTGAAAGGGTCCCAAATGTGAATATACACTTAGGGGAATTTTCCCAAGATTTATTGTGGCTTAAAAGTATTTAAGACAATTATTATTCCAATTTAGCCATTTAAGAAAATGGGCAAAAAGAAATAATAAAGCTTCTCAAAAATATTTATTTTTGAGATGGGAAGATAGGGTATGATATATGGAACTCACATGAGCCAAAAGTTGGGGAAGTGTTTTGACAAAAACCAAACTTTCCATTGGTGAAAGGGGTTTTGAGATTTTGTCTAATAAAGAAATTTATGAGATTTGGAGCCATAATAATTATGGATAATTATTGATAAATTTTTATGATCAAGGTAGTTGATGTAGACAAGGTGTAGCAAGCATTTTCAACCTTGGTATTGGAATTCCAACTTGAATTAGATGGAAAAACATGGAATTGAGGATTTAGGGTGATGTTATTTTTATACCACCAAAACCTTGTTAGATCTTGGAGCTCAAAGCTCACCTTGATGCAAGGGATAGATTATTAGTTAGACCAGGTCATATAGATGATAATGGCATAAGTAGTTTGGATTAATTGCATTTGAGGTGATCTAGAAGTGATGGCAAACTTTGTTGAAAATAAGGCTGCCATACCAGATGAGTCATGATGCCTTATAAACCAAGTGGGTTTAATAAGCTCAAAGTTCCACTTGGAACATGTGAAGTAGGTTTTGATAGACCTATATGATTAGAATACAACCATGCAAAGAGTTGGTCCATATAAGGTTGGATGATGGTGTTAGCTTCTGTCAAAGAAGGCATGAGGACTAGATTTGCAGGAAAAGTTATTTTCTTGCCTGCAAAACCATCAAGAACAAGTGGGTTGGAGGATGATATAACCAATGGAAAATGTGGGCCTTGGTAGTTATTAGGATGGTTAACACGATGGTTCAGGTGCATTTCCAAAAATGCACATGGTTTGGGAAAGGGAGGCATTCAAAAAGGTGATGTTGGCAGTTTTGAGGATTTTGACTAGAGTATGAGAGGGAAAGTTTTTGGAGGGGTTGCAAGGTGCCAAAGCATCATCAAGTGGATGCTGTTGAAGGGTAGATTGAGTAGAAGAGATCCATGTTTGATATTGGTCTTCATGGACTTGGAAGCTTCTAGAATGGAAATCTTCAGAATTGATCTGGTTAAGGGTTTTAGATGATCACCTAGTAGCTAGGGATTATATCCAGATTTGTATTCTTGCTTAGGGGTTGATGATTTGGAAACATCTTGATCCTAGTGATGAGATCCTAGAGTAGTTCATACTACTTCCTATACAAACAAGTCAAACAGCAGATCAAGTCAACTCATCTTATAAACTAAGCAAATCCACTACTGGGGTTACCATCAAGTTTAGCTTGAGGTAAGGTTGGGGAATTTTGAAGAGGTTTGGATTTTTTAGTAAGATGAGAGTCCTTGGTATTCTTACCAAGAGTAGAGTTCAAAAGCTTTGTAAAGAGGTTTTGGGAAAACTAGAGATAAGATTGGTTGAGGGTTCTGTCTTGAAAACATAAGGAGGTTATTGTATATATCTCTCCATAGTTTTTGGTCAATAGAAGATACAAAAATAGTTTTGGTTACATAAGAATCTTGGCTCATGTTTTGAATTGCCAGAACATTTGAAAATATGTAAAATGAGCCAGCATAGTTTTGGTAAATAGCTTTTGTCAACTGATGGTGAGGTAAGGGGTAGAATATGGCATACTCTCACATGCACCAATACAACCAAACAACAAGCAAACCCTACACCCAAGAACAAGAAAAAGTTTTTGTTCCCCCTGATCTTTGCATTCTGAACAACTAATCAGGGCTGCTGAAATTGGGATGTTACAATCCCCAAGCTTAACTCTTGCTCGTCCTCGAGTAGGTAAGTGATAAAAAGAAAGAATAATTTTTGAGGTGACATGCACCATCAAAGACTTCATCAAAGTATTTGTAAAACATTCAAAGCTGGGATCATAGTACTTCAATCATAACATGAAAGACAAAGTTCTAGCAATAAGATAAAGAAACTATGTTGCAACATGAAAAGGCACAAACAAAAGATTCATGAATGATAATGCTTTGCAAGATGTTTGCTTGTTTCACATAAAGAAAACATAGCATAATAGCATTCAGCTTGTCCCTCATAGAGTAGCAAATATAAATGCATAGGACACCTTCCAAGTTCATAAGAGTGACTAGATACAAATAGTTTAAAACAAGCAATATCAAGTTATGCATCAATCAACTAGTCTTGGGACAATGCACATAGAACTAGGAATGGCCACTATGCTCTCAAAGTAGGTGCATAAAAGTAGAAGGTGGAGACTCAATATAATGGTGGAAGCAAGGCCTTCATAGAAGGAAGTAGGGATTCAAGTTTCATAAAGAGCTTCCAAAAATTATGGTACTTAATAGCTTTCAGCTCTCATTTCCCCTATCATAAGAATCTTGAAGTGATTAAGGTTAAAGTGAACAAACTATGGAGTATATGCTTGACAAAGTATAACTTGGAAATCTCATGTCCCTTGAATACGAGGGCCGCTCCTCATGCTACTCAAGTTTAGTCACCGGTAAGTTCTTGTCATCGTAAGTACATGTGTATCATAGAGAACCACCAACGGGGTACCCCTTGCCCGATGATACGGAAGAATCCTCATATAAAAATGACAAGGCAAGCAGACAACAAGCATCTCAGCAATCTTCTTATTTACCATGGGAATATGGTGTTTTTCTCTTTTTCCTCTTTTCATAATCTCTTTTTTTCTTTTTCTCAATATAGGACTCTTTTTTTATAAGAAGAATGCTTCATAGATAGCTCATTATGGTTACGCTGCATGTTTCCACCATGTCAGCATGGATTAGACCAGTGGCCCAGGCGTTTATCTAACACATATACATAACTCCATGGACTTACAAGCTCCCCTTTCATTTCACACCGACGACATCCATAGACAAAAGAGCATGATATAAACTAGGTACAAGTACCAAGTGCAATATTGAAAGCGTTCCCCATGACAGCATGGTTCTGCTAATTCCCAACAAATAAGTGCAGGCATATACAACATAGACGACACAATGGTTCAAGTTTATTAAGGGCAAGAAAAGTAAAGTGTGCCATCAAGTTCGTGAGAGCTTTAATCACTAGTTTTCTCATAACAAGTTTAATTTGGAAGGTAAACAAAAACATGAATATACTTGGAATAGGATATGCTAGTAGGTAGGTATGGTGGACTCTTTGGAATAACTTGGTTTAAGGAGTTTGGATGCATGAGTGGAACTCATACTTGGTTGTGGAGGATAGCAAAAGACTGGGAGCGACAAACTAAGAGAGCAATAATGGCCATAATCATGCAAAGCGACAAAACATCATTGGTCAAAGCATAAAGTGGTACTATAATTTGAAAACTAAAGGGTCATAAAGGCTATGGTGACTTGAGATAGTCATAACATGGTGTGAGCATGTGCCAAGTCAACCCAAATAAAGCATCAAAGGAGAATACCACTATACTATGCTTTAATATGCTAAAACAACACGTGATTCATCCAAGGCACATTAAGCAATCTCAATTGTTTATAACAAGTCATGCTACAACAAAGAATACTAAGCATAAAGCCAAAACAATATCAAGCATGGCATGACAAAGCATAGGCCTCAGTCAAAAACAAGCTCTCTTTACCACTTAAGCATGAGCTTTCCTACTCTTTTCCAAACCAAACCAAACTATTTGAAAACCAATGTATGAAAGAGGAGGTCTAACCAATTTATTCAGAAAACTAAGAAAACCAAGCAAACGAAAACCAAAACGAAAACGAAAAAGAAGACGCTCCAAGAAGAACACAACTGTGCATGAATCAGTAAAAATGAAGCGTTTGGAAGAAACCTGGGATTTTTATTGATGAAGAGGGGATGCCTTGGGCATCCCCAACCTTTGACGCTTGTACTTCTTGGATATTTCTTGGGGTGACACGCGTGGAATCCCCAAGCTTGAGCTTTATTCCATCATTCATCTCATTACTCTTTCCTTCCATACACCTGAAATTTTTCCTTCATACAAAACTTCACACAATCTTTATTAGCAACATTAGTGCACTCAAGATAATAAGTCTTTAGGTTCAGTTCTAACACCAAATAAACTTCCATTATAACACTAGCTATTGAAGCACTTCCCTCAAAAATCTCAATTCCCCAAAAGAACTCAAAAAGGAACCAACAAGAAGCAAATGCAGAAAATGGCAGAAATCTGTCAAAACAAACCAGCAGGTAAAGATGAATTTTTTCGAAGACCTTCTGTTGCTCAAATCAAAAAGTATGGAACTAACGAAAGTTAGATAACAACATGGGGCAGAAGGAAAACAATTCACGCCTCAAAAGGACATCCAGAGATTTTACACGAATTTTGACGGTGAAGCACAAAAATCTGTTTCGAGACAGCAACTTTCCGAATCATTACTTCTCTCTCATTAGAGGTTACTCTTGGCACAAAAAGAAAATAAAAAGGATAATGAGTGGTTATTACTGAAGTAATAAGTTCCAAGACTCATCTAAAACTTTTGGGTTATCTCCCAATAAGTACTTTTCTTTAACGCCTTTAAGTTAGGCATAAGAAGCAAGAAATAATCAAGTGTTCTCAAATGAAGAAGCATTAAGATTAATACCAGAAATATCTTCAAGAAGGCAAGGTATCTCATCCAAATAAGTTCTAGAGGATCCTCTCTCAATGATCTTAGGTTCACTATTTTCATCAAACGGGTTTTCAGGAACGATCCAATCAAGATTCTTTTCTATGGCTTCATGCATTGCTACTAGTTTGAAAGGCGTTGGTATCTTAATTTCCTCCCCATTAAGTTCCGTTTTTCTCATCTTTTCTCGTGTACCAACAACATCTACGCATGAGCCTAACATATTGAAACATTCAAAGACTTTTCTAGCTTCCTTGGCAATATCATAGAATTCCTTAAATAAAGTTTCTAGAATAAAATCCCTCTTTTCAGTGTCCTCAGTTTCTTTAAGTTTAAGAAACATTACTTGCATTAAGGGGTTGATGTTAACAAACCTAGCTTCTAACATGTGAATTAAAGAAGCTGCAGCAATCTTATAGTTTGGAGCAAGTTCTGCAAGGGGTCTATCCTCAGTATCTTCATGCTTACTAACATGATTAAAGAATTCTTCAATATTATCTTTCCCAATTATAGAACCACTACCAATTGAAAGATCTTTCAGGGTGAATTTAGGGATCAACATGGTGAGCTAAGGAAGAGGCAACAACTAAAGGAGACTTAATTTTTGTGTGTTTTTAAATAAGGAAGCAAACTTGTAAAACTAATTTTTTTTGTGTTTTCGATAACAAAACAAGCAAACAAAACAAAACAAAAATAACAAAGTAAAGAGATTGGTTATGATGGACTCCCCTTGTGAAGATGTCCTTGACTCCCTAGCAACGGCACCAGAAAAAGTTGTTGATGGCCCAAATATATCGAGCTCGTTGGGGAACCCCAAGAGGAAGGTATGATGAGCACAGCAGCAAGTTTTCCCTCAGTACGAAACCAAGGTTATCAATCCAAAAGAAGGAAGGAAACACCCCAAAGGTGTAGCTGGCTGAACGTTGGCAGGGTGCACTACCGTGCCAACAGCAACGTGGAGACTTGCACAACACAACCACAGAACTTTTCCCCCAACTTGCGATAAGGTTATCAATCTCACCCTGTTTTGCTGAAAACAAAGGATTAAACATATCGAATGGAAGGAAGTAATAGTTTGCAGAAAGTAAACACAAAGCAGTAAACAATTTATATATTGTATGTAAAAGAAAGAACCAGGGTCCATAGTTCACTAGAGGTGGCTCTCCTTAAGATAGATAACATGCTGGGTAAACAAATTACAGCGGGGCAATTGACAAACATCGAGAAAGCAATACATGCATATACTAATCATCTTGACTCCTTTGGAATTGATTGGGCATTACAACATTATACATAGACCGCCATCCAACTACATCTATGACTAATAATTCACCTTCAGGTTATCATCCGAACCCCCTCCAGTATTAAGTTGCAAGTAACAAATTAGCCAGAGCTTGATTCATTTCTTATTTCTTGGGGCCGCAAACTAGTTTGGGGCTTTATTACTATCCTGTATCTATGCCATGCTTTACTGTTTTATTTACGATTGTACGTGGAGCACCTGTACTGTTTAGGACCAACCGTGGCACGTTTCCACTGTATCGACAAGCCCAGTCACACTTTCGGGTTCCCAGTTGTTTACAGGCGTCGCCACACACCCTGGGTCCGTCACGGAGCCGGCCGACTTCGTAGCGGGTAGCTTATTGGGGGTGGCCCCCTGAAATATTTTATGAGTCCTGTGATTGCTTTGTCGTGAAAGCCTCGTTGGGTTTTGATTTTTTTTCCGAGGTTGATCGTGCGTGTGTTGCTATTTGTGCACCCCTGCAGGGTAAATCTTTCTGAAAGCCGTGTCTGCGGTTATGGACGACTTGGAGCACAATATCCCGATCATAGACAAGCATAACTAAAGTAGTGTTGTAAATTTGACTTAATATGTGACTAGTAATCAGCTTCACTACAATGGAATGGATAATAAAAGTGCCAACAACTGGTGGAACTGGGGTGTATCATGTCATGTTATACCTACCTAGTAAGTATCGCAACTCCAATGGACTGAAATAAAAGTGCCAGCAACTTCTAGGTTTGGGATGTCACATGCTAATTGTATCTCACTAGTAAGTACTACAACTACAACTGAATGGTTAACCTAAACTGCCCACTACTTATGCTATCAGGATGACCCATGCTTCTATATCTGACTAGTAAGTGCTGCAACTATAATGGAATGAATAAAACTGCCAACTATGTGAGTTCCTCGGTTTGACTTCCTCGTTTGGTCTCGAGGGGGAATACCTGGATGGGTATGATTGGTGTTAGTATAAATTTGGTTCCTAATAGGTCTTTCTTATCTCTCTCTAATAGCCGACAGGTTATCGAGTCTCTATAGGTTGTTTAGTGCATGCTACGCTACCGCTTCAGTCCACCATACCTATGTAGGCGAGAGCCGCCGAATTCTAGCCTCGCCGTGTACTGGCCTCAGTACTGACGCTCCTCTTTTTCCTTTTCCCTTTGTCGGCACCCCTTTTGTTTTAGCAGGTTGGAGATCGACGTAGTTAGCAGGGTTATGGACGCCATCGTTTATTCTTTAGGGCTCTTAGCCCCATTTGCATCTTATCCGTACTCGGATGTTGTATCGTTTTCAAGGTGATTTGCATCTTTGTATTGTATATCGGTATTCTTGACTCATGGAGTCGTTGTTGTATATAAATGTTCTGTGGGTTCCATAATGGACTAATGTGTAATGATATTACTTTGTTTTCCACCCGCACACAAGTGCCTGGTGGGCATCTTTGAATCGTTTCTATGCGGATTTGGCGGAAATCAATAAAATCTGTATAGGGCCGATTTGAGGGTGTTACACTACTCAAGTTTAGTCACCGGTAAGTTCTTGTCATTGTAACCATATGTGTATCATAGAGAACCGCCAACGGGGTACCCCTTGCCCGATGATACGAAAGAATCCCCATATCAAAATGACAAGGCAAGCAGACAACAAGCATCTTAGCAATCTTCTTATTTACCATGGGAATATGGTGCTTTTTTCTCTCTTTCCTCTTTTCATAATATCTCTTTTTTTCTTTTCTCTTTTTCCCAATCTCTATCTCTTTTTTTATAAGAATAATGCTTCATAGATGCTCATTAGGGTTACGCTGCAGGTTTCCACCATGTCAGCATGGATTAGACCAGCGGCCCAGGCGTTTCTCTAACACACATGCATAACTCCATGGACTTACAAGCTCCCCTTTCATTTCACACCGACGACATCCATAGACAAAAGAACATGATATCAACTAGGTACAAAGTATCAGTGCAATGTTGAAAGTGTTCCCCATGACAGGATGGTTCTGCTAATTCACAACTTACAAAGCGCAAGCATATACGAAACATAGGTGAGCACAATGGTTCTAGTTTATTAAGTGCAAGAAAGTAATGTGTGCCATCAAGTTCGTGAGAGCTTTAATCACTAATTTTCACATAACAAGTTTAATTTGGGAGGTAGATAAAACAAGAATTTACTTGGAATAGCAATAATGCTAATAGGTAGGTATGGTGGACACAAATGGCATGGGTTTTGGTTTAAAGGAGTGGATGCATGAGAAGAATGCCCTCTCAATACAGGTTTTTGGCTAGCAAGGCTAGGTAGCAAGTACAAGAGTTTAAGGAAACAAACAAACATACAAGTGATAAAGACAAACATGCAATCTTCCTTGGAAGCACAAAAGATCTTAACTAGAGAATACTAGACTTATGAGCAAATCAAGAAAGAAAGATGATGAAATAATTTTTCTTTAGCGTACTTTTATCTTTTCTTCCAACTCTCAAAAATAGTGTTGCTACTGACCGAGCCAGGTTTGCCAAAACCAACTAAATTAAGTCAATGATCCCAAAGTGCTACCAATACTAACAACAAGATCAATCATATAACCACGAATTGAAAACTAATATAAGATATGAAAAAGAGTGAATGATAGAACTTCTCATTAATATTCCATAACAGCAACTCACACCAAGGGATACATATCTAACGAGAGAGGGGACACTTCCAAAATCCAAACCATCCTACATAATAACTTCTCTATTCATGATATGACTCTACTAATAAGGCAAAAAGATAGAAGATAGTGATGTGATACCGCGGCACTCCCCCAAGCTTGGAACAAACCAAGGGGATGCCAAACCTGATGACGAATTACTCCTTCGATGGTGATGGTATTCTCTCATCATCGTACAACTTCCAGGGTAAGGGTTTCCCATCAACAAAGGACATCATGGTTTCCAGCATCCTGAAACTTGCAGCAACACTTATGCGTTTAAACCTAACCTCATACTCACAGTTTTGATTTTGAACATCGTAGAGCTGTGCTTGGAGTTCGTTGGTTGTTTGGCGGAGTGATAGGACTTCATCCTTGAGTTCAGCAGTCTCCTTTTGGTGCTTGGCGATGAGTTCAGAACAAATCTTATGGATGATATCAACTTCGTGTTCTGCCATCTTCTTGTACCTAAAGACTTCTTGCTCTAGTGCTTCCATCCTATCCTCCAGACTTCCTTCACCTTTAGGGCCTCGAACCTCTTTTATCTGGAGCTCCCCATCTTCAAGAAACAACTCCTTGGGATGAATCTTCAACTCTCTCATGTATGGGTTGATGATATCCTGTAAAGAATCTTCCTTGGCTGATCCAGAGGAAGACATTGTAGCTTCAAATCTGGGACTCTACCTGTCAGAAACAGATCGAAATGAAAACACGATGAAAACAGGATATACGAACCTCGGGAGATCCGGGGGGGTTATATATTACGAAGTTTCATGACAAAAGGAAGGTACTAGGAGAAAACGGGTCGGAGATGGAGTCTGGGGTGGCCACACCACCTGGCGGCGCGACCTGGGGTGGGCCCGTGCCACAGGGTGGTGTGAGCCACCCTGGCTCTATTTCCGTCCCCTTTTGCTTCGTAGCTTTCCATTCTCACTAAAAACTGCAAAAATATAGTTGGATAGTGTTTTAGCGGAACTTTTCTTACCAGAACTGTTAACTATTTGAAAGCGGACTCTGCAGGTCTCTGAATTTGGTCCTTGATAAATTTTTCCGGAGTTATAACTTGAAAGGCATCAACATCTTCATTGTAAGAGTCCCCAACAATATAGTGTTTGAGTTGCTGCCCATTCACTACTTGTGTAGTATTATCTTTTAAAGAAGAATTTTTTTTGCTCCTGAACGGTATACTTCTTCAATAATGAAAGGTCCTTCCCTTTTTGACAGTAGCTTTCCTGCAAAAAATCTGAGACGAGACCTATACAATAGAACTTTCTCACCAACATGAAATTCTGTCTTAAGTATTCGCTTGTCATGCCATCTTTTAACTTTTTCCTTAAATAGCCTAGCATTTTCATAGGCTTCACTCCTCCATTCATCTAAAGAACTTAAGTCAAATAATCTTTTCTCACCAGCGAGCTTACAATCTCTATTTAGTTCTTTAACTTCCCAGTAAGATTTGTGTTCTAATTCTAAAGGTAGGTGACAAGCTTTCCCATAAACCATTTTATAAGGAGACATCCCCATAGGATTTTTGTAGGCAGTTCTATAAGCCCAGAAAGTATCATTCAACTTTCTAGCCAGTTTTTTCTAGATCTATTAACAGTCTTTTGCAAGTTAGATTTAATTTTTCTATTTGATAACTCTACTTGCCTGCTAGTTTGGGGGTGATAAGCTGAAGCAATTCTATGATTAACATCATATTTAGCAAGGGTCTTTCTAAAACCACCATGAATGAAATGAGAACCCCCATCAATCATGAGATACCTAGGCACTCCAAACCTAGGAAAGATAACAGCCTTAAGCATTTTTAGAGAAGTTTCCCTGTCAGCACTATTCGTAGGAATGGCTTCTACCCACTTAGTAACATAATCAACGACAAGAAGAATATGAGTATAACCTTTTGAGGGAGGGAAAGGAACCATAAAGTCAAATCCCCAGCAATCAAAGGGTTCAATAACTAGAGAGTAGTTCATAGGCATTTCATTTGGTCTAGAAATATTACCTACACGCTGACATTCATCACAAGATAAAACAAATTTTCTTGCATCTTTAAAAAGGGTAGGCCAGTAGAAACCTGATTGTAGCACCTTTTGTGCAGTTCTATCTCCTACATGATGTCCTCCATAAGCACTACCATGACATTTACGCAATATCTCCTTTTGTTCATATTCTAGAAAACATCTTCGCATAATACCATCCACTCCTTCTTTGTATAAGTGTGGGTCATCCCAAAAATAATGCCTCAAATCATAGAAGAACTTCCTTCTTTGTTGAGCTGTAAAAGTTGGAGGCAAATACTTTGAGACAATAAAGTTAGCATAATCAGCGTACCAAGGGCTCCCTCGCAAGCTTACCCCTACTGCGGCTAACTGCTCATTTGGGAAACTATCATTAACATGCATAGGGTCAAAAGAGATGTTTTCCAATCGAGATAAATTATCAGCTATAGGGTTTTCAACACCTTTCCTATCTACTATATGTAGATCAAACTCTTGCAAAAGCAGCACCCATCTAATAAGCCTAGGCTTAGCGTCCTTCTTAGTCATAAGGTATTTAATGGTAGCATGATCAGTATGAATGGTGACTTTTGAGTCTACAATATAGGGTCTAAACTTATCACAAGCAAAAACGACAGCTAGAAATTCTTTTTCAATAGTAGCATAATTCCTTTGAGTAGCGTCTAAATTCTTACTAGCATAATGAATAACGTTTAACTTTTTATCAATTCGTTGCCCAAGGACAACACCTACAGCAAAATCACTAGCATCACACATTATTTCAAAGGGTAAACTCCAATCAGGTTGTTGAACAATAGGGGTCATAGTTAAAGCCTACTTAAGAGTTTCAAAAGCTCCCTTACAATCATCATAAAAAACGAAGGGTACATCTTTTTTGAAGAAGATCAGTGAGGGGTTTTGATATCCTAGAAAAGTCTTTAAGAAACCTTCTGTAGAAACCAGCATGACCAAGGATACTACGAATACCTTTGATGTCTCTTGGGCATGGCATCTTCTAAATTGCCTCAACCTTAGCTCTATCAACTTCTATGCCTCTTTCAGAAACTTTACGCCCCAGGACAATCCCTTCATTAACCATGAAGTGGCATTTCACCCAATTAAGAACAAGATTAGTTTCTTCACATCTCTGCAAGACTTTATCAAGGTTGTGCAAACAATTATCAAAAGAAGTTCCATAGACAGAAAAGTCATCCATGAACACTTCTACAATTTCCTCACAAAAACCATGAAAGATAGAAGACATGCACCTTTGAAAAGTAGAAGGAGCATTACATAAACCAAAAGGCATACTTCTGTAAGCATAAGTTCCGTAAGGGAAAGTAAAAGTAGTTTTTTCTTGATCTTGTTGTTTAACAACAATTTGAGAGAAACCAGAATAACCATCAAGAAAACAAAAATGGGTCTTTTTAGACAACCTTTCCAATATTTGATCAATAAAAGGAAGCGGGTAATGATCTTTTTTAGTAACTTTATTGAATTTTCTAAAATCAATGCACATCCTATAGCCTACTACTATTCTTTGAGGAATAAGCTCATCATTATCATTAGGAACAACGGTAATACCTCCTTTTTAGGAACACAATGAAAAGGACTAACCCATTCACTATCAGCAATAGGGTAAATAATACCAGCATCAAGGAGTTTCAATACCTCATTCCTTACCACTTCCTTCATCTTAGGATTTAAACGTCGTTGGTGCTCTACTACTGGCTTTGCATCTGGTTCTATGTTGATAGAATGCTGACATATAAGAGGTGAAATCCCTTTTAAATCATCTAGAGTATAGCCCATAGGTCCTCGGTGTTTCTTCAAAACCTCCAGTAACCTTTCTGCTTCCTTTCCTGAAAGTTTAGCGATAATAATAATAGGATATATTTTTTTATCATCAATATAAGCATATTTAAGATCATCAGGGAGAGGTTTTAGATCGAAGACCGGATCCTTTTTAGGTGGCAACGTGGTACCCAAGTCTTCTACAGGAAAATTATGCTTAAGCATCTTAGGCTGATCACGGAGAATCTTGTCAATCTCATTCCTTTCTTCCATGAAGATTTCACTTTCATGATCTTCCATAAATTGCTGCAAAGCATTGTTAGGAGCAAGAGAAATAGAAGCAAGTTGTTCAACTCTAAAATCCTCATTATGGGTTTCCTCTTCACAAGGTCCTTTAGCGAATTTCGAGAAAATAAACTCATAAGATTCCCCATCAAACTTAGTCAAGATTTTCTCCCTTTTGCAATCTATAATAGCTCCACAAGTACTCAAGAAAGGTCTACCAAAAATAATAGGATAAGTTTTACTAGCAGCTGAACCGAGTACTAGAAAATCAGTAGGGTACTTAATCTTACCACAAAGAACTTCCACGTCTCGTACAATACCAATTGGAGAGATGGTCTCTCTATTAGCAAGGTGAATAACCACATCAATCTCTTCCAATTCGCAGGGACTGATTTCATGCATAATTTCTCTGTAAAGCTCATAAGGAATAACATTGGAACGTGCACCAATATCACATAAACCATAATAGCAATGATCACCAATTCTAATAGAAAGCACAGGAACACTAGCTTTTTTAGTTCTATTAGGATGTGAAACAATATTAGAAGCATCCTCACAAAATACTATGTGTCCATCTTCTATGCTTTTAGTGACAAGGTCTTTCAGAATTGCTACCACAGGTTCAACGTTTATTTCTTCATCAAGTTTTACAGTTCTCTTTTCACTTTTGGTGATTACATTAGTTATCATAGGATGATCCTTTACCTTATCTGGGAAGGGAATCTTCTCGATATAAGGTTCAGGTAAGATGGGATCAATAGTGCAATACTCAGCACTCCCAACAGGAACACAGTCAACAATATCTTTATAAGGTTCATGGTACTTGTTCCATCCCCTTTTTGGAATTTCAATATAAGAAGCAAAATCCCTAAAGCAATTCGTAATAACTTGTAAATCAAGACCATACGCATTTTCAATGTTTTGAAAGTCATCAGTTCCCATAGAAGATTCAATGCATTCATAATCATAATTTATACCTGACTTTCTACCTTTGTCATTCTCCCATGCTTCAGCATTGTCTTGAATATGGTCCAGAAGATCCCATTTAGCTTCGTCTCCCATGCGAGTGAATGATCTAGCACAAGAGGCATCCAATAAATCCTTATCATGAAGAGAAAGCCTTGCATAAAAGTTGTTGAGAATAATATTGTTGGGGAGCTCATGAATGGGACATTTGAGCATTAGTAACTTCAATCTCCCCCAAGCTTGAGCTGTACTCTCTCCATCAAGAGGCCAAAAGTTGTATATTTCATTCCGATCTTTATGAATCTCACTAGGAGGATAAAACTTTGAATAAAAGAGAGGTACTATTTCCTCCCATTCCAGAGCTTGACCATTCTTCAGCAGCTTATACCATTCCTCAGCTCTTCCTTTCAGCGATAATGAGAATAACTTCTTCTTAACTTGATCTGTAGTAATACCTGCACACTTGAACAACCCGCATAATTTGTGTATAACTAGTAAATGATCACCGGGATGGACAATTCCATCCCTAACATAGTAGTTATCCTTAACACGATCAATAATCCTTGTAGGTATTTAAAAAACATCATTCTTAGCAGGTGGTGGTTTATCTAATACCTTAGCAGTGGTAGTAGCATTACCAAATAAGAAACTCAGCGAATTATCCATAACAAAAATAAAGCAACTGACAGAAGTAAACAACACTCACAGTAGAAGTTTCCTTTACCAGTTCCACTCTCCAATAGCGCTTAATTCCCCGGCAACGGTGCTACAAAATAGTCTTGATGACCCACAAGTATAGGGGGTGTATCGCATTATTTTTGATAAGTAAGAGTGTCGAACCCAACGAGGAGCAGAAGGTGTTGGCTAGTGGAATGGATCAGGAATTCTCTGCAAATACTTAGCAAATGGATTTTTAGGGTTTTTTTATTAAGCAAGTAAATGAAGAATGAGTAAATAAAAGACAGTAGGAATAAATGCTGCAAGTGGCCCAATCCTTTATGCAGCAAAGGACAAGCCGGTTGTATTACTTAAGATGACCAAATGTTCTCGAGGACACATGGGAAGACTCTCAAGTGCATTCGCTTCATATAGTTGATTAATCTTCTTTAGCTTGCTAAGTGTTGTGTGGGTGAACCTGTGCTAATGTACCGACCTTCCTAGGACTAATACATACTTGTGATTATACCCCTTGTAAACATCCGTAAGTACAAGAGAGTAATTAAGGTAAAAACCTAACCACAACTTTAAACTCTAAGACCCTTAGATCCCTTGTGCAATGGTTTCCTAACGGGGGTTCAGGTTTCTGTCACTCCGGCAACCCCTACGATTAGTAGCCAAATACACAATGCATTCCCCTAGGACCATATAGGTGAAGTGTCATGTAGTCGACGTTCACATGACACCACTAGAAGAAATACACCACAACTTAAATATCAAACTATTGAATCTTTCTCAACACAACTCCACTACTAACAACATGACTTCTCCCATGTCCTCAAGAACAAAACGAACTACTCACAAGACATCATATGGATCATGATTAGAGATGGAATAATGATGTATAACAATCTGAACATAAACAATAATTCAATGGTTCACTCAATAACATCAACTACAAAGAGTAATCAACACCGTGAAAGTTTCCCCTATGAACTCTGCAAGACTCAACCCAATTGTTACAGCAATATGGAGATGGTGATGAGGGTGCTGATGATGATGGTGGTGATGATGATGATGATGATCTTGATGAAGTCTAGCTTGATGGCGGTGTTGATGGCGACGATCTCCCCTCTCCAGGAAGGAATTCCCCTAGCAGAAATATGTCTACCGAAGAGATCTTTCTCTCTCGGTGTTTTCCGCCCCGCAGAGGCGGTGGAATCTTTTTGTGGTTGCTCCCCGAGTCTTAGGGTCTCGGGAGGATAATATACGCCAGAGGGGAGTGCCAGGGGTGGACCAGGGCGGCCACACCACCTGGTGGCACGGCCTAGGCTGGCCCATGCTAGGGGGTGGTGTGGGCCCCCTGTGGCCCATCTCCAGTCCCCCTTCTGGCTTCCTTCGTCTTCTAGAAAAATAGGATTTTCCATGTATTTTCCTGGATTTTCTGATCTTCGCAAATTTTTCCTCCAAACAACACATTTTCCATCAGAATCCTAACTGCAGCGGTCCATGCTCCAAAAGTCATCAACCATGCAAAAACAGATGAAATAACATAAGTATCACCTCTCAATACGAAATATATCAATGAATAACAGTGAATTATGACATAGAATAGTGATGCAAAATGGACGTATCAGGTATGTCCTATGTTTCCCACTTTAAAAGTTTGAATTGTTTATCTAAGTTCATTGATTTGCTAAGATGCTATGCTAGTGGGAGTAATTCAAAATAGTGAGAGTAAAGCTTTTTATTTGCATGAGTAGTTAGTTGTGGATGCATTTTCTCTAGTTCTTGTAGTTAACCGAGTCTTACCTTGGAAATAATATTGCCAAACAAGTACAACAGGAAAAAGTCTCAAATTTATGACTTGTTTGATGAATGATTGTCTTGATAGTTTACCTTTGAAGATACTTAACCCCATAGATGTTTTAATTGACTTGATGGCACTCTTGAAAAGGAGTTGTTTGATTGACATGAAATCTAGTGGTAATTGTGATCCATGCCAAGGCTAAACCTTGTGGATTAAACTGTCATACTGTTTATAATGTTCTGTGTTTTTGATGCACACCTTTGGATGCCAACAAATCCGTTGTCCTACAAACAATCAATGGTACAACCCCTGATTTCGGTTATGAGTTGATGACATAGGTGGCATCTGTCACCGTAATGGGCAAAAGTATTACCTTCGGAGGTTGTGCAAACTATAGTTTAAAAAGATCACTCAATGATCCTTGTTGATCATTACCCGTGAAAAATTAAGACCCACATAACAAGTCCTTTGCATGGTCTCATTAAAACTTTATGAATTTTCTTGAAACACAATGAATGGAATATAAGTGTTTTGATAGTCTTGATTTAATGATATCGAAAGTCAATAATACACTTCATTGTTATGCTACTTAGGATATGATTTCTCTTACTTAATTTTGCTATTGTAAACATCCTAGTGTTCCTTCGCAAGCTGAGAGTTAACTAGGAGAATTAGATTGATTGTTACACTTCTAGTTATTCATACTTATATTAAACTCTACTTTCATTGTTTTTAGTTATCAAAGATCATATAGTATTCTTGGCATATCTCTAACTTCGATGAGCTTTTCAAATGAAAGAAGTGTTGGACGCATACTACTACCAACTGTAAGTGAATTAAAATTCTTGTTTTTTCTGTTTAAACGTCGAGTTCTTTATGGTTTTGTTGTTTTATTTCTCTAGGACGATCAAGGTTTGAGCTTTGGTGAACTTGATGGCTTTGAAAATAGCCATCTTTCTCCATGTTTAAATCTCATTTTTAGTCATGCAATTGACAAGAATCTGTCTAGATTTTCCAGTAATGACTAATTATTGCAAAGATATGCAAACCATTCCTTTGGATTGTATTGTGTAGGAAATCACGCTTTTAAGGGTAAATATGGAACCATAAATGAAGATTTTGATGAAGTCTACATGTCCAAGCAAACCTGGAGTCAATACCAGGCACTAGAGGCCATATTAAACACTGGTATGGGCAAGGCCCGCCCGTATGGCCCACCCGTACCAGGTGGCAGCGACTTTGTCTCATCCAACCCTACGACATTTGTGAAGGAGCCTACATATTACGAGATTCCAGCCACCGTACAGAGGGCTGACATTCTCAGATTGCGTCACAAAACCACCAATAGAGATCCACCACCATATTTCATCCTCTCCACCCTCCATCCTCTCCATAGCCATAACCATTATCTTGTACTTTAGATCTCCTTGTGATTCGGTGACCACTGTAAGAATATTTGATTTCAATCTAAGTATTATGCACACTATTTTCTATCCTTGATCTTATTGTTATGAGTGAGTAGTCCTCATGGGCTGCGGGTTGGGGTGAAACCTCGCTGTGATTAGGTGCATCTAATCTATGGGAGGATTCCGTATTGTTTGAATAAGAGATTTGTATCTTTGCTTCTTTGTCTCTTTTCTCGATCTTTTGACTTGTAGGTGTCGGACTATTGGTACATGGGGTACCACGTCACGTCACCTTGGCAGTCCCACATGGCACTCCATTCTGGAGCCTCGTGATGTGCGTACCCCTCCAGAGGACACAAGGAGTACCAGCTTGGGGGAGAACGCCGATAAAGGCTTCGCATGAGCAAGAGGCCCCTTGGCGAGGCTCCACCTAGGGCATGTCGGTAGCTCCCCCATCTCCACAAGATGATGGTCCAACGGCCGGTCCAAGCTGCGTCCTACCCACCTCGGTAAAGCAAGATGCCTCCTTCTCGCTTCGATGCTGAAGTCAAGGTGACGACTCCAGAACCCCGTAGAGTCCGACATTTCCACTTGGGTGCTAGGAGATTAAGGGTGGTGCACCAGTATAGGAAGGATGTAATCGGTGATATCAACGGCGGACCAAAGTCCCACTAGTGGAGCTATCTCAGGACCACGTGGGACAGGACTATGAATTTGGCGATCCTTAGGCGGGAATGTGGTGACCCTTCCCGCCTAATATTTTGGGGAAGAGGCCCAATGCCACTATAAAAGCAGGGTTTTTCCAACCTTAGAGGGGGTCGATCCCTGTGATCTAAAACCCTAGACAATCATCCATCATTGTACCCTCGCGAGACACCGCGAGCAATACAACAAAGAAGGAGTAGGGTCTTTACCTCCTCATGAGGGTCCTGAACCTAGGTAAAAAACCCACGTGTCACTCTCTGTCGTGTTGGTACCCTGCATTCGCTACCGTTGTTGAGAAGCTTCCAACGCGTGTTTGTACCCCTTGCAAACTTAGGGCTTGTTGGACCCCCAGTTCCTTCACGAGACACTTCAAACGGCCGCAACATCATGTATGCGCACAACGATCCCCATCGCTGCCGCACCCGCCGGGGAAGGGCTAGGAGGGACCGGGGCACGTGTCGCGCTGCCCTCCCAGCCTCGGCACCTCCCGGAGCCACTAGGGGCTCCTCCCCGCAACCCTCGCCCTGGGCCACATAAGGAGAAATCTTCCTCGAGTGCTTTGTCACCTTAGGGGCATTACCCTGCGCTCACTCCGGAGGCCGATTGGCTCATGGTAAAGGAACTCCTCCGCTACTCACCCACCGAGTCTGCACGGGAGGAATGGCGGGTGTGCCTCACGACGATCATGGATGACACCTAGGACAACCCCATGGTGCCAGAGGCACATGACGGCAAGGTGGCCCATGGAGCACCCCCCTCTCACCACCATACCCAGGGGCTTAGGCGACGGGAGACCTCCGGCCAGAGCACGGCTCATGCGGACTCGGGCTCAACTCAGGTCACCTTCTCGGCAGAGGATGCCCAAGTAACCTTGGCGTGGCGACGAGGTCATGAGGCCCGCATCACCCAAGATGTTGCAACTGCAGGCCTCCAGAACAGAGCGGCACCCATCGACGGAATCGGGACCCGCAACACCAGCTGCCTCGCGCTCGCCGAACACCTCCAGCGAGTGGTATGGCCACTCAAGTTGAAGCCGGAGATGCCTCCATGTTATGATGTCACCACTAGTCCTACAAAGTACCTACAACTCTACACGACGGTAGTAGAGGCAGCCGGCAGGGACGACCGTGTCCTGGACAACTTATTCCCTATGGGGCGTGAGACCGTGGCGTCCGCCTAACTGCTCAACCTCCCAGAAGGGTCCATCAGGGCATGGCCTGAGCTCTGCGACCTCTTCATCACCAAGTTTGGGGGAATGGAGGGACACCCCTTCACGTGTGAATACCTCCGACATGTACGCCAGGAGCCCAGTGAGACCTTGTGCAAATACCTCTAGTGCTTCGATTAGTGGCTTGTCAGGGTTCATGGATGGTAGGGTTCTCGGAAAGATCGACAATCGTAGAGAGAACCTATCCACGGTACCCTAGTTCTTCGTGATGGCCGACCGATGCGCGGAGATGGAGGCTGGGAGCCTATTTGCCCATGGCAAGGGCAGGCCTGCGCCGGCCCCGTACGTGGAAATGAAAGGAACCTCTAGCGACCGCACGGCGAGACCCGAGAAGAGGTGTCCTCTAGGGAGGATCACGGAGAGCGCAACCGGCCCTCATCTATATTTTTCCTTCCACGAGAGGCATGTCCATGACACCGACATGTGAATTAAGCTCAAGGAGGTGAGGGAGAAGTACATCGATACGAAAATACATGGGTGTGGTAACAAGCACAGCGACCCAGAAGGCAGCTGCGCTCGGGTCGGCACAAAGAGGACTCGTCGCCCAAAGGGCTCGAGTCCATAGGTCGAGAGGGTGTTAGGGGCTTGGAGAAGTCCTGGCACCTGGCAATAAGCGGAATGATCCATTGTTAGCGCCAAGGAGCTCAGGGCCAAAGCTGCCCCCGTGCATGTAGGGCACGAGCATCACACCCAAGCAAGACCCTCCTAAGGTGACCCTTAGCTTTCTCGTCCACCTTCCCAAGATGGTTTTTCTTCCCTCATGAGGGTGCATTAGCTCAAGGAGTAATCGGGAACCCCCATCATTTATGCATATTTGTGAGTTGATTGATTTATAGAAGTGTTCCTTTCTTTCCATGTGCTTTTCATGTTCCTGTATATTCATCATGTGAGTGGGGGCTTGGACTGTGTCTATCATTGGAACACTCCCATCAACATCAGGGCCTAAAGTGTAGATCTCTGAACTTGCGGACTAGATCTAGTGATAAGTCACCTCACCCACACTTCTCGATGCTTGAAACCCTCATATAATGCATAACGGAACAAGCAAGCACGTGCGATGGGGTCTGTTCAGAGTGCATTCATCGCCGGACATGAGCGCTAAAACATGTGGTACCTACAGTAACCACCCCGAGGAGCCAATAGGACAAGCATGGTCCCTACGGTCTTCTCCTTGATGGTCTTACGGGGTGGATCTTGAGGGTATCCCCCTTCAACTGCCAAATCCCATGCTATACCTATGGTGTCCTCCTTGAAGGACCAACAGGTTAATCATTTGCCCTACAGTCTTCTCCTCGAGAGGCTTATGGGGCGGCTCATGAGGGTATCCCCCTCCAGTGATCAAATCTCATGATAGACCTATGGTATCCTCCTCAAGGGACCAACAAGATAAGCATTTTCCCTATAGTCTTCTCCTCAAGAGGCTTATGATAATGAGGGAACACCCCTCCAGTGGCCAAATCTCATTCTAGACCTATGGTATCCTGCTCGAGGGACCAACAAGATAAGCATTTTCCCTACGGTCTTCTCCCCGAGAGGCTTATGGGGTGACTCTAAGGGAACTCCCCTCCAGCGGCCGAATATCATGAACTACAGTCTCCCCCTCGAGGGACCAATAGGATAAGCATTCACCCTATGGTCTCCTCCTTGAGAATCCCATGGGACAACTCGTGAGGGAACCCTCCTCCAGCAGCCTAAACTCTACCCACACGTGCTATGATCACAACCCCTGCCAGGAGGCCATTAAGGGGACAAACACATGCAAAAGGAGCACAAGCGCCTGACAAGGCAGGATCACCCACAGCAAAACAATCAAAATCTGACAAGCAAACTACATTGTTAAAAGGACTTCCCCGATGGTCTCACGAAGTTCGCGTCAACCCTGAAGTCGCCAAAACAATACCCTCATCAAGCTCATCGCCAAAAGGAAGGAGCCTGAAGAGCCTCAGACCCCCTCGGGGCAGAGGCTTTGGGGCACTACCGTCAGAGGGATCCTCCTCATCTACCTTAGCGCTGGACGAGCCACTTCCGGGGATGTCATCTTTGCTCCTGCCTCTTATGTCTTCCACGACATTGGAAGCGGCACTGGGTTCTTGGCCATCCTCACCCTCTTCGGTTCGGATAAACACGAGAATGAAGGCGTCCACACGTTCATCTATGAGCTGCTTTAAGCGGACAATCTCTCCCATAGGATTCCCCTGGGGTTACCTCACCCTCTTCTGGAGTGTTCTACAGGGAAATCTACGGGCACCTCCTTGATCAGGAAAATCTCCCTATGGAGAAAGCACAACTGTATCGGGTCAGCAGGTTCCTGGATCGGACACTGTTCCCCTCCAAGAAAGTCACGACATAAAACAATGGATCAGATCATTGATCGTCTTCCAAATTCAAGGAAGTACCAGGGATATCTACCCCAGAAAATGGAGAGTTCAAGATACAAGAAAATATCAAGTTCATAAAATAAAGGGGTTGAAGGTTAAGAAAAACCTACTCGTCAAGGAGGAGTTCAGTGATTCAAGCCTTTTGTGTAGGTCTTCCTAGTGACTCGTAATCTTGGCGGCTTCTTCATCACGCCGTCTCTCCTGGGATTTGGCCACATATTGGGCCTCTTCAAGTGCTTTTTTGGCGGACTTTAATTTTTTCTCAAGATTTTCTGTGCTATTTAAAGCATCCGCACGAATAACCTCGCATTCCTTAATGGCAGTTGAAGCAGTACAATAAGACACCATATAAAACAACATGCATGATAAAAGTTAAAATAAAGGTAAAAATCAAGAATACTAACCACTAAGAGTGGTGGATTTATCTCGGATTTTGATATAGAGAGTGGCCATGTCTACCAACTCATGAATAACTAAGAAAGGAACAGAAAGGAACAAGAAAGCTAAGAAATAACTCAGGAGCTTCCCAGATATTGGTCATCAAGTGAAGTTGTAAAGGAGTTACTTACGTCATGCATAGGGGGTCAGTTAGCTTCTTAGGAATAACAGTGCCTTTTTAGCATTCTTCTTCTTGGGAGGAGCTTCTGGGGTACCCGTCGGATCGTTGGGAACTAACAAGTATGCAGTATGTTCTCGTGGGTCCATTGGTTCTGTCAGCGTCATTGGTGATTTGGTGGTGGCCTTTGGTGGCTCGGCTCCCTCATGAATATGTGATTTCGGAGGGTCCTCTTCAACCTCGTCCCTAAAGGAAAATCAAGCATTTAATTCAGTAAAAATTCATTGGGATACGAAAACAAATTATGAATTCTATACATATGAGCTGACTTCTTGCACAAAATGGAAAAGCCCCTTCTTGGCAGGAGGAGCCGACCTTATTGGCAGGATCATCTTTGGCTTGGAAGCAGTTGACTCATCATAATTTTCGACAATCTCTACATCTTCCTCAGTTCGCTTCCTCTTACTGCTGCGGCATCAGTAGCATATTATTGAGAATTAGTGGAAGGATCGATGTCAGAGAGTGGGAGGACTTGTTGGTTGAGTCCTCTTCATTTAAGGTTTCTCGAACCACCCCCGTATCCACGTTTCCTTTAGTGTCCGTGGTAGTCTCGGGTCCTTCGCCACCTTCAAGCAGGGGGGGAAGGGAGTCAAAAGCCACATGGTCCTGAAGATGAAAGAATTCGACATAAAGAAACGAGAAACAATAAGAGAACAACTAATAAAGAAAGAAATGGAACAAAAACTTATGGTTGCTGGTAGTTTATTCTTGTTAAAGGGCACTACTCGACAATATGAGGAACCTCGTACTCTCGGGTCAGAGTGGTGAAGGATTGAACTTTTTTCGCGAGTTTGGCTATGGAAAGGTTCTTGGGGAAATCCTCATTGAGTCCTTATTCCCTGTGTATGTCCACATAGCCCAAATTCTAGCTTAGAGAAGTTGAATCCAAAGCCGAAGGAAGTGAGACATGATTTGGAGACCAGAGACCTCTTTGTCCTTCTTATAGTGAATGTCGTGGATCCGCTCCATCGACGGGTTCATATCTTTAATATCTGCCAGAGTCGCACGATGCTCCCAAGACTTGCCTTTCACCATGCTCTTTGTTGGATCAAAAGGAGCAACCCATATTGCTGAACGCCGAGTTTCTCATCCTTGATATAGAACCACTTCCTCTGCCAATCCTGGACAGAATCACAGATCCTGAAGTCATACTAGTCGACATCCAAATGGATGGATATGATAGAGGAAAGCACTTGCACAAAGAGATGAATCAAGCAATATGGAGAATGGATTTTGGCATGAGCTGGTGTAGCTGCACATTGTTGACAAAGAGAAGCCAACAAAGGAACTCATGGGCAGGAAGAGAAATACCATGATAGAGGAAAGAAAGGAACATTACCCACCAGACCACTTGGGGTGCAGGTGTGGCTTCATCGCCAGGGAGATTATACACTATGTCCGGCGTGTGCATAATGGATTGGTAGGCAGTGCTAAGCTCGTTGTAACATCTGAATGTTCTAATCCTTGTAATGCCACATGGTCTAATAAATATATGCTACTTCCTACATATAATTAATTGCATCATCATTATATCATGCTCATGTCACCATGTCACCTTGCATTTGAGCATCATAGAAAACCCCTCTATTTTGTTCTTATCCCATATGCATTATCTTGTATCACTTGTAGTTGCCTCTTGATATATTGTATTTTCTTATTACTAAATTGCTTCATGCCCAAGTTGAGTTGAGGGTATATCTTTTCTTCACTCTACCACATTTCTTTGCCACCACCTTATAATACCACCATCCAAACTATATATGAGCATTTGAATTTCTTTTGGGTATTATGTCTAGCTGATATATAATAAGATGGATCCACTTCTAAATCTACATTCTCCCATATATGATCTCTATTGTTTTCACAATATTAAGTATGTGGAGCCTCATGGCCATCTTTGCATGCCATGTGGGAAGAAATCCCTTTATTAAGCTTCCATATGGTTTTATTTACTATATGCAAATGTATGGTGCTATATTTGGCTACAAGTGATCTAGTGGGAAAATACACACGACAATGGTCTTTTAGCTTCATACATGTGCATATGATAATTATTTTCACATGTTAAGCAAGCTCCTTCTGTGTGTGGGTTTTTAATTCAAATTTGAATGCATGCATGGGAGATATGGCCACCTTGTCCTCTATTTGTTCTCACAACTAGTAGTGGTCAATTATGGCTCATACATGGCCCATGCAACATCACCATCCCTTCTTCCTTATTCATTCATGTGAGTTTGTTTGAGGTTTATTTGAATTTTGGTGGATTTAAATCGCATGAGCATCTCCATGCTAACAAGTGAACCATCCCCTGCATCTTGTTCTTTTGTTTGTTATTTGTTTCCAAAGATTGTAACACAAAGTGTTGCTTAGCATGAATAAAATTTTGCAAATGCTTCTTTTATTCAAATAAACCTAGCCAACTAACTAAACCTATCTATCTAATCTAACCTGCCCCCCTCTCTTGATGGTTTGGTTGGAACCAAACCACATCACCCTAACCATGCCATAACCCAAGCCATGCCACCATGGTGACCATGGAACATGGCCATGTGCCACCCCAACAACTCCCCTCCCAGCTAACTCTCTCCCCTCTCTTTCTTGCAAAGCACGATGGCCATCTAGCCTCACCACACCACGAGCTGGCCCATTGGTCCTCTCCTCCCTCTCTTGGCATCAAAACAAGACAAAAAAGAGAGAGGAGAATACCCTAGTTACCGTCCCTCTTTATCTCTTGCAAAGTTGAACCACTCGACCTGAGCCTCCCCTTTTTATCCCAGCTGCGTAGGCACCTTCCCTAGTAGTTCAGATCGAGATTCGTCCATTTTTCCTTCCCTGAACACGGCCATGAGTGTCTCCATGCCCCCCTCGCTCTAGTTCAGCCACCACTAGAAGCCGCTATTGGTCGGAAGGAAAAGAGGAGCCGAGACTGTTGAGGAAGATCATGAGGAGCCCTAGAGCCTGCCCGTACATAGCGTCGAGGAGGAGGAGGCCTGTAACCCGCAGAACAACCGTGAGCTAAGAAAAACCTTAGAACACCGTGTCGCGAGCTCATCCGCAGATCGTCGGCACGCGAGAACTACCGACACCATCACCACGCCCGCGGTGAGCCCCTCAAGCCCCTGGACAAGGTCCTAGGTTGTTTTGCTTCCTGGATGCCGCTATGGTGCCCGCCTTTGTCGCCGCATGCACGGATGCTTGGTTCCCTAGATGGTCGCGCCGCCCGATGAGTCTATGCCAGTGTCATCTGCTCCTGCTTTGGTGTAGACAAAGGCAAGCTCCTACTGCGTATCCAGCCCTGCTAGCCTAACCCAACACTAACCTAGCAGCCACTGCAATAGTCTCGTTCCACCGGAGTGATCCCGAGGTCATGAGTTCGAGTGCCGCGGTTGTTTTTCTTTTTGTTGTCATGTGCGGTTACGTTCACCGTCAGTTTCGTCGGTCAAGCGCAGAGAAGAAGCACAGTTGCGCCGTGGTCTTTTGCGAGAAACCCCCTACCGCTTTGCATCCTCGACCTACAGTCTAGCCACCGCCCCACCTGTCAGCCTCATCGCGCAGCCCATCCGATACTTTTATGAAAGGAATTGAAGGTTTTATGTTTTCACAAATTCACCCCTGGACAGCCCACATGTCGCCCACTCGCTGGCTGGCGCGTGCGTGGCCCCGCAGAAAACCCTAGCCCCTCGTTAGTCACTCTGGGTAGGATGAAGCTGAGTAACTAAACCCCCAACGCGACAATTCTGCCAGCGCGCTGCAGAGTCAGCGTCGGGCCCGCTTGTTATTCTCTCTAGCTAGCCTAGCCTGTGTAAGAAAAGTTTCTGCGATTTTCGAAAATCAAAACTAAAAACCAGAAATGAATATATAACTAAATTAAATCATATCTCTTTAAAAAATTCGAATTAGACAAAACTTATAAAATGAAATATGAATTTTTTCTAAATATGAAATCAACCATATTTTCAAATTTGCCTAGATTTGACCCTGTCTAGTCACACCTTTGACTTTTTGCCTAATTTAAATCCATATTTTCAAATAATACAAATGATATATGTTTTCCGATAAAAAATGACAGGAATTCAAATAAGCCATCGAAAATAATTTTTGAGAAATTTAAAATTTCAAAATTATTTAATTGCTAATAAATTCCTTTTCTTAAATAATTCATAACTTTAATTCCGTAACTCCAAATTCGCCAAAATAATATGTCTAAATCGATCAGCGCAGGGAGCCTGTTCTAAATATGCATTCCATGATATGAATTGAAGCATGTATAATATAGATATTAAAGTGGCAGCAAAGTTTATGGGAGAAAATTATGACTAAACAACTAATAAATATGCTTATTTATTGGTTTCTCACCTTACCCATACCATGCTATGTGATACCATGCAATTGTGCATAATTTCATCATGGCATACCTTGTTTGTGTGTTGCATATATTCATATGATTGCGCACTTTATTTATTGTGGCCTTGTCTGTTTGGCTTTTATTCCAGACAGACTCCAACCAAGGGAATTATCAGGAGAACCAAGAGTACTACCCAGATCCTGGTGTCCCTTTTGTTGATCTGCCAGGCAAGCAATTCCCCATGCTTGCATACATATAGCACATATGCTTCTATCTTATTCTTGCATCATGGAGTTACGATTGCTTTAAATTGAATCTCAAGTATTGCATACCTTTACTTTTAAACACCACCAAAACTTGTATCCTCAATCCTATGAGCCATTACTACAGTAGTTGTTTGAGCCATGCGAGTCATAGAATTGCATGTGTAGGGTTTGTGTGAGTCTTTGTATAATGAGGTACCTAAACAACTTAAACTAAGTAGTAATGGGATAACTAAAGAAAGAGGCACCGGTGGGTAATACCTGTTATTTGGTTCCTCCATGTTCACTTGTGTCCCATAGGACCCGAGTACTTGATTCCCGTTTCTTTACTATCGCACTATCAGCATGTGGGACCATGAATTCCCTTCACCTAAGGTTGATTCACACTTTATTTCTTGGTGCCACAAACTAGTTTGGGGCGTTATTACTATCCTGTACTTATGCCATGCTTTACTGTTTTATTTACTATTGCACGTGGAGGGCATGTACTATTTAGGACTGGTGACATGTTTATGCGGTATTGACAAGCCCATACACACTTTCAGGTTCCCAGTCGTTTACAACCGTCTACCCAAACCCTAGGTCCGTCTCAGAGCCGACCAACATTGTCGCGGGTAGCTTTGTGGGGTGGCGCCTGAAATAATTATTGAATCCTATTAATGCTTTGTCATGAGGCCTCGTTTCTTTTTATTTGGTTCTTCCCAAGGTTGATCGTGCGTGTGTTTATATTTGTGCACCCCTGCAGGTTAAGTTTTTTTGAAAGTCGTGTCCACGGTTATGGACGACTCGAAGCACAGTTTCTCGATCATACATAAGCATAACTAATGTATCATCATAAATTTGACTAAGACATGACTAGTAAATAGTGTAACACTCATGAAATGGTTAATACAATTGCCAACAGATAGGATGTTCTTCTGCCTTCTCGTTGGTAAGCGAGAAGGAGGGTGAGTGATGTTTATTTATGTTACCAATATCGTTGTTGTTACTAATTGACGAGCGTCCGTCGATCTCTGGTTGACCAGATGTGTAGCATGTCTCTATAGAACTGTTTAGCTATTATCATTTGCTGCAATTGTGTCACCCTAGGTTGTTCCCTTTAGATGCATTAAGACTTTATTAGTACCCCTAGGGTCTCACACGATAAATATTTGGTTCTGATGGACAGGTATACTCTCAAGAAGGTTACTGGGCCGAAGAGACCGATAATGGTGGCAACGACTGTCAGGTGTAGAGATTCCGTGGATGGAGATCCATGAGATCTGTGGGCATCTTATGCCAATTTGATTCTTATCCGTACTCAGATCTTGTTTTCCGCTTCCGCATGATACTCTGATATGTGATGTATGAGGATGTATCCTAAACTATTATCTCTATCTAGGATATTTGGATCTTGTCGTATGGCGTTGAATATTTCTGTTTCTATTGTTTTTAGATGGTGTGTCTCTGATGTACTATTGTATGTCGCTGACATACATACTCATATGTGTTTGTTTTTGATTGCTTTACCTGTCGACTATCCCGCTCGCTCTTGTCCCAATGTTCTTGAAAGTGGGTAGGGTAGTTGGTCGATGTTGTGCCCTGTTCCGCTTCTACGGGCCTACACATGGACGGCCTTGGGCCTCCGTAGTAGAATCCCTTATCCACTTTTGGGTTCATCTAGGATTGTGCTTAGAGTATAGGGTCCGAGGTATTACACTCGCAGGCAGAGCACTTGGATCTGGCCCATCCTCTGCCCTTAGTCTTGGACATAGTCACATCGAGGGAGGAGCCAACGGCTTTGGATTTCCCCATGGTGAGGAGAAGGAGTTCTTAGCAGAAGTTGTAAAGGAAATGGAGCTCTAGATTTTGGTGGCGATGGAGAAGAAGAGTGCAAGGAAAAATAAGAGTGCAAGGAAAAATATGAGAGTGTAAAGAACAGTAACTTTTCCTCCCGCCATTTATAAAGAAGTAATCAAAGGAGAACTGTTGGATGTTGTTGATGATTCATGTGGATAGCATTTGTGCCACCACATGGATGAAGTGAGAACAAAACATTCCCTCCCATTAACTCCATTACTATGGAAAAAGGGGAAATTAACCATGCGGTGCCTCAGTTTATGTGTGGAGTGGGGTTGTGAGGTCAAATCAACCGTTGACGCATCGTCCACATGCCGATCAGCACCGCGTCACGAGTCTAGCATCATCGTGTCGCATCAAGTTCTTTGCAGAAGCACTTGAGAAACCATTATCGTTTACATTGACATCATGAGTAGGGAAGAAAAAGCATCGTGTTTGGAGAAAAGTGACTAAAAAAAATAATCGTTACCTCCAAGATAAAATACCAGAGTCGACTATTTACTGAGTTGAAGTAGATTTTTGAGCATATGCTCGGGTGCAAGCATCCGAACATAGCCCCGGGGGCTACTCCCTTCTGGAGCGCTGGGCGCACACCCAATCAAAACAATTTTCTAGCAGAGATAATGAAAACATTTTAATTAAAAATAGACAAGACCCGAGTCATGTAATAATAGCTATGAGATTCGACACGTTTTTTATGGCTTTTATTAATGGTTTTCTCCCGGATTTGATCGTTTTTTGGTTTTACCTAACGCTAATACTTCGGTAGCAAAGAAAACTTCGTTTTTAATGTGTGTTTCAGGTGCTGAACGTCAACAGGAGGATTTAACTAGAGAAATACTATATTCTGGAGAAAACAAGCAAGTCCCACTTTGGAAGCACACTAGGGGAGCTCACAGAAGCTTTAACGAGCAACTATACGGCGGGAATATTTTTCCGTCCGTATAGTTCCTGCCGTATAGTTGCTGTCGCCTCTGTCTTGTCAAAAGGGACAACTTCCGTGAAGGGACGGGGAGCGAAAACACAACACAGCAGCAGCCACACCATCCAGAAGGGAGAAAGAAGGGATCCGGAGAAGAAGTAGAAGACGTTCTTCATCTCGCTCCACGATCTTCGACCTCCTAGCCAATACACCCCCATAGCCACTACTTGTACTTGAGAGAGAGAGGGATCTCCACCTTGCAAGACTAGGGTTTGAGATTGTTGCTTCCCATCTTGAATTGTGTGGGATATTTTTCTATTCTTATTGTTGATCTCTACGGTAATACCAAGACAAATTCCCTTTATTTTATTATATTGATGATCCGTTCTTCTCTCATGTGTGAGTAATTCCCTTGGGCATGGGAGATGTAGGGGATTGGTGAGATGTGATGTGCCTTCATATATTTTCCATTAGTTTGTGATTGATTCTAATTACTATATTATGTGTGCGTGACTATCTATGGGATGCTTAATGCTTGTTGTCCAATTAAGGTCCCAGACAACATGATACCTTGTTCTACATAGATAAGATCTTGTACGCTAGTGGAACGGCGACCCCCGGATGACACGGGGATATCAATGGAAAGCTAGTTGACTCCAGGATAATGAGTAACCACTATGCTTATTGCATTAGTCCGATCCAAGGAGCTTAATCGCTAAGCAACCTAAAGGGTCTTAATCGTCTAGTGTTTAACCATGGTTTTGGTAGCAGGCTAGTAGGATTAATGAAGTTTGAATTAAATCTACCAAGAGGAGTTCCAACTAATTATGGGTTGCTCGCCTACAGATATATCTATAATATTATAATTATTACATTTACCACTCGTCGACCTGGCACATTCACTATCACCATGAATTGAATCTCCGCGTGCCTTCTTTCACCATCTACATCAATCAACAAACAAGCAAAGTTGTTCTTTACTTTTATGCATTATATTTCTAAAATTTACATTTTAGTTCTATTTAAATCTATCGCATTTAATCAAAATCCAATTCTTACTTCAACACTTGCAGCCGATTCACTCGAAGACCTGTGACAACTTCGGGTGTGACAGAGTCTTCATCAATAAACACTTAACTTTGGGCTCCATGTGGGATCGATATCTGATTTCAAAACTAGCTACAAACAATCTGTGCTCTTGCAGACATCAAGCTATTTTCTGGCGCCCTTGCCGGAGAGCTAAGTGCTAAGTGTTTGTCTTTTGACATTTCAGGTGTTGCTACTAGAAAATGTTCTCCTTAGGAGTCAAAGGGTCTACATGCTCTAGTAGGACTTACCTGCCGGATTATATTGAGCGCATGCCTGCTCAGAGGCGCGAAGAAATTATTGAAAAACTTTTTAAGATCAAATAAATTTGAAGTTGAAAACCTTAGTGATATTATGTAAATCATGTCTATTTATAGGACAACTCCTATGAAACCTGAGAAAACTCTCAGGGAATACAGTGGCCCAAGTTCTGAATTTCTTAAACAACCAATAGAGTTCCTTAATCATGGAGTTAGAGAATATCGATTTGATGGTGGAATTATTAAATTTTGCAGGAGAAAGCTTTTAGTGGAAGGGACAATGAAGACCCAGGAAGACATATTATAGAATTTGACAATGTGATAACATCGCTTGGACCAAAAGGTTTGCCAAGAGACTTCTCTCGTCTTATATTATTTCGATGGTCTCATAAAAGTAAAGCTCTAGACTGGTTATATTCTCTACCTCGCCATTACATTAAATGATGGGAAAAATGCATTACTAAATTCATAAACAGGTTTCTTCCTTTTAAAAGGGTAACTGAACAAAGAAAGAACATAGGCAATTTTAGTCAGAACGTGGGAGAAAATTACCCACAAGCCTGGGAAAGATTCTTTGGAATGATCAATAGTATTCCTAATCATGGATATTCTGAACTAACAATCTGCCATTTATTTTACCATGGTCTCAATACTCAATGTATAGAATTACTTGACTTCTCAGCAGGAGGATCAATAAATACTTTAACTATTAAAGAATGTTTGGAATTAATGTCTACTAGGGCTAAGAATGATTCTTTATATAATCCCGATTTTGGCATTAAGCCGGAAAAAGGGATACTTCGGATAACTCCTGATCTTATGCCTGAGGTATGCAAAACTATGAAAGAAAAAGGTATACCTTCTGAGCTGGCTAAAGAAAACAAAGAGGATTTGTTACAAGTTTGAACTGAAGAAGATGAAACTATAAAAGTTTTTTAAGAATTAAAACATCGACAAGTAAAATTTCATAATAACTTGCATAAGCATTTCCAAAAACACAATAAGATTTTGGCATAACTCACTGAAAATTACGGTGAGATTGGCCAAGAAATAAAACTATTTCATAAGTATCTGAGTATGATTGAAACCTAGTGTGAACAAATAGCATCTAGTTATCAAATTTTTCTTCGTGATGATAAGGATATTTCTATTTCTACTAATGTTGTCACAAGAAGGGTTGCAGTTGTTACAGGATCCTTAGGACCACCGGAATACGAAGATGAAAAAGAGTGTAAGGACAAAGCCTTGCTCGAAGCAAGTCAAGAGGATAATACGTTGGTGGATCCTCAAGATGAGACTAAAACACAAGATCAAACCAAGGAAGACCAAAATGATGCACAAGATGATCATTACGACTCTGATGCAGAAACGGTTGATCCAAGAGAAGATAAAGAAACAAGTAAAGAAGATGAAGTTGTTGTAGTAGAAAAGAATAAAGCAATAAGCAATAACAAAAGAAAGCAACCAAAGAGCCTGACCCTCCAAAAGAGGTAAAAGACAAGAGTAAGTCAGGTGAGAAGAAGGACCCTTATCCAGATCGAAAAAAGAAAACATCGGATGAGGTAATTTATAACTCTTTTACAAAGGCACTTAGTGACCTTTGTCTGCAAATTCCATTTGCGGATGCACTCAAAGTTCCTACTTATGATAAATTTCTTCGTGATATTCTTAGCTAGCTATCCTACTAACGGGAAGCTGTTGTCTAAGTCTAGAGATCCTGGAATACCAACTATATCATGCTCAATAGGTAAAACGGATATTCATAATGCCTTATGTGATCTAGGAGTAGGAGTAAGTGTAATGCCACACTCCCTCTATAAAAAGTTAGGATTAGGGGAGTATTCTCCTACTACTATCACTTTAGAGATGGCTGACAAGTCCACTAAACAACCTATTGTAATGATTGAGGATGTCTTACTTAGGATAGATGAGCATGTTATTCCCACTGATTTTATTATTCTAGAAATGCTAGAAGATGAAAGATTATATATAATACTCGGAAGACCCTTCCTCGGTACTGCAGGTGCGTCAGTAGATTGTGTAGAAGGGAAGATAATCTTTAATGTTTATGATGCTGAAATCATCACCTAGTACAAATATAGGACAAGGCCCGTAAAGAGCCGAAGGTTCTGGATGCACCGGAAGCCCAGGAACCATACGTGATAATCAAGGCAGAAGCCCAAGGTGTAACCTACATAGTCATAGAGTTACCTTTCAATCTGTAAACCAACTAGAACTGTACTTCAAGACCTAGCCTCTGACATAAAGGCTAGGTGGAGCCAACGGGGAGGGTAACATATTGTGAGTTTATCAATAGCAACCCGCTATAAGTTAGATCGCATCTAGCAACCCGGCGACTTTTTACTCTCCATCAATAACAATTAGGCAAGAAGGAGTAGGGTTTCCTCTATGAAGATAAACCTAGGTAAATATCACGTCCCTTGTTTGTCTGAGAATCCAACGAAATCATCAGCGTACCCCTTTCCCTGAAACCAAACTCCATAACAATGGAAATTGCCGAGGTCACCCCTTGTCATAGACCTTTTCTTCGGATTGGGATAAGGAACTACCTCGCTGGCTTGAGGCAACCACCAATTTAGCTCCTCCATCGACGGGAGATACCCCTCAGCGACGAGGTCCTTGATCTTAGAGGCCTTGCGCATGGAACTGCTCCATACACCCTTAAAGGAGTCTGCATCTGTGTCTTCATCCTCTTCTTCTCTAGGCTCTGGCGACACCGCTTTATGGTCAGTGCTAGTGGTTTCTTCTGCTGTGGTAGTGACTTGTGGCACCACCTCCTCGGACTAAGGAACAAATGCTTGAGTTATCTCAATCGGGGTGTCAACTATCGCCACCTTCGAAGGGCTGCTCGTGCTAGCCATTAGAGGATGTGAAAGTGGAGATGGGGATGGAGGTTTAGGTTTTTATGCTTGGGAGCTCAAAACAATGCATGTCACGAGGAATAAGAGGAAGTTTGGGAGAATACAGGTGACATGGGTATACCCTATAGGTACTCGAGATTGGTATATACGGCCTTGATACAGCAGAAGCCCACGGTGTCGCCAAGGCCGAAATGAAGAACTCGAGTAACCTACGAACTCTCAAGTGCTTACGGAGGAAGAAGAAGCTAAAGATAGAAAGTTCAAAGGGAAAACCCTAACCTATAACCGACTCGACCTTCTACCTGAGACCTAGCCTATCTATATAAAGGCAAGGAGGGGGCAGCGAGGAGGACACAAGCAACCCTAGTTTCCACAACTCTCGCCAGATTGCATCTGCGCACCATTGTATTCGTCGATTCCTCTGCTAATTCCACGAGCAGACAAGCAGGAGTAGGGACCTCTATGAGGCCTGAACCTAGGTAAATCTTTGAGTCCCCTGTGTGCTTGTTTGCCAGCCGATTGATGCTTCCAGCGCTTCCTCCTTCTCCAAAACTCAAGTCCATAACAATGAGCATTGATGAGTTAAACCCTCGTCAATTGGCACCGTCTGTGGGAATTGGGAGTGCTGATGTTGCGGCTTCTTCGGCCCCATCAACTGCGATCTACAACTCCGCAACAGCGGAGATTCGCCAGCTCTTCGGTGCGTTTGACCTCACCATCCATACGCCGGCCACTCGCCCAGCTTTTGAGTCCGTGGGCAATGGAATTAGCCTGGCGATCGGGACCTTCCGCTTCCAAGTTGGTTAGATGGGCACGCTTCACATGCCTGACCAGCCAACAACACCATCGATTGCTCCAGCATCGTGGTTCGCTCTGCCGATCGGCACCCTCAGCGAGCTCAATGCCTTGACAACAGTCGAGAATACGGACAGCGACAGCAGTCGCAAATCCGATCTGGGTGATCTAGAAACTGAAGATGGAGTCTACGACTCCGGATCTGAAAGTTGCGGGAGCAACAACTTCCCTAACCACTTCATGTGCGCCGTCATCAAAACGGGCGACTCCTCCGCCAATTGCGACAACACGGGCAACGGTGGCAATGGAACCGACCCGCCAAATGGCGGCATACCTAACGCCGAACCACCTAATGGTGGACCACCCAACGGCGGTCCCACTAATGGCACCCCATCAACAACGGAGGGGCAGCCGAACTCCCCACCATGGTGAACGAGCAAACCGGCAAAAGCGTCGTGATCAGGCTCAACGATCTCGAGTGGGCCCGCTGCCGAGAAGCCCTACGAGGCCACCCTCTTCATTTCGGCTCACCACAAGAACTATTGATGGGCTACCATTGGCTCTTGAAAGAATAATACAAACGCCAACTGCAAACAATCACGCAACTCGCGGCGCATAAAAAGGCGGCAGACGAGTCGAGCCTCCGACAAGCTGGGCTCTCCTCCCACGGAGGATCCTCCTCCAAGTGCAATGAGTACATCGCTAGCAAGACGCGATCTCGACTGGCCCACCTCACTGAACAAGAGCGTCTTGAAGCCGCAAAGGTCCTCGACTTCGGCTCCATGACGGTGGATACACGTGGCAATGTGCTTCCAAAAACACCGCAAGCCGCGGTAACGACGGCCACAATGTACCTCCTCAACAACTAGCCGCCAGTTGGAGACCCTCGAGCTGCCATGCATCAATCTACTATCGCAGGCTTGGGATTAATCGAAGCCGCTCTCGACAAAGAGCCGACACCGGAGCCGAAGAAAGGCAAGGCTCTGGCAAAAAGTTATTCCTCGCCCTCATCCAGCGATGACAACCACGACCATTTTCGACGCCGCCGCTCACGGCGACACGACCACGACTATGATGCGCATGATGACATCACGCATTGCAAGATCGACAAGTCAAGGGCGCGACGTGCCCGATTGACTGACTCGAAAGACGAAGACGTGGAACTCTATGGCGCCAGATGCTTCAGCAGGGCCATCAGGCAAAAGTGAATGCCCAAGGGGTTTAAGCTCCCATCAGAGAACCCAAAGTTTGACGGTCTGCAGGACCCGAAAATCTGGTTGGAGGACCATATCTCCTCCATCAGGCTTCACGGCGGAGTCGAAGAACGGCCATGCAATGCCTGCGTCTACAGCTACAGGGTGCCGCCCGGGCATGGCTCAACAACCTCCCACGCAGATCCATTCGCAGTTGGGAAGAGCTGGTCTACAGCTTTGTGCGCAACTTCAAGGGCACCTACAAAAGTCCCGCGTCAATCGAAGAATTGAGGTGCTGCCAATAAAGGTCAGGTGAATCGCTACGCTCGCACATCCAAAGGTGGTCCATCATCAAGAACTCCGCCGATAAAGGCTTCGCATGAGCAAGAGGCCCCTTGGCGAGGCTCCACCTAGGGCATGTCGGTAGCTCCCCCATCTCCACAAGATGATGGTCCAACGGCCGGTCCAAGCTGCGTCCTACCCACCTCGGTAAAGCAAGATGCCTCCTTCTCGCTTCGATGCTGAAGTCAAGGTGACGACTCCAGAACCCCGTAGAGTCCGACATTTCCACTTGGGTGCTAGGAGATTAAGGGTGGTGCACCAGTATAGGAAGGATGTAATCGGTGATATCAACGGCGGACCAAAGTCCCACTAGTGGAGCTATCTCAGGACCACGTGGGACAGGACTATGAATTTGGCGATCCTTAGGCGGGAATGTGGTGACCCTTCCCGCCTAATATTTTGGGGAAGAGGCCCAATGCCACTATAAAAGCAGGGTTTTTCCAACCTTAGAGGGGGTCGATCCCTGTGATCTAAAACCCTAGACAATCATCCATCATTGTACCCTCGCGAGACACCGCGAGCAATACAACAAAGAAGGAGTAGGGTCTTTACCTCCTCATGAGGGTCCTGAACCTAGGTAAAAAACCCACGTGTCACTCTCTGTCGTGTTGGTACCCTGCATTCGCTACCGTTGTTGAGAAGCTTCCAACGCGTGTTTGTACCCCTTGCAAACTTAGGGCTTGTTGGACCCCCAGTTCCTTCACGAGACACTTCAAACGGCCGCAACATCATGTATGCGCACAACGATCCCCATCGCTGCCGCACCCGCCGGGGAAGGGCTAGGAGGGACCGGGGCACGTGTCGCGCTGCCCTCCCAGCCTCGGCACCTCCCGGAGCCACTAGGGGCTCCTCCCCGCAACCCTCGCCCTGGGCCACATAAGGAGAAATCTTCCTCGAGTGCTTTGTCACCTTAGGGGCATTACCCTGCGCTCACTCCGGAGGCCGATTGGCTCATGGTAAAGGAACTCCTCCGCTACTCACCCACCGAGTCTGCACGGGAGGAATGGCGGGTGTGCCTCACGACGATCATGGATGACACCTAGGACAACCCCATGGTGCCAGAGGCACATGACGGCAAGGTGGCCCATGGAGCACCCCCCTCTCACCACCATACCCAGGGGCTTAGGCGACGGGAGACCTCCGGCCAGAGCACGGCTCATGCGGACTCGGGCTCAACTCAGGTCACCTTCTCGGCAGAGGATGCCCAAGTAACCTTGGCGTGGCGACGAGGTCATGAGGCCCGCATCACCCAAGATGTTGCAACTGCAGGCCTCCAGAACAGAGCGGCACCCATCGACGGAATCGGGACCCGCAACACCAGCTGCCTCGCGCTCGCCGAACACCTCCAGCGAGTGGTATGGCCACTCAAGTTGAAGCCGGAGATGCCTCCATGTTATGATGTCACCACTAGTCCTACAAAGTACCTACAACTCTACACGACGGTAGTAGAGGCAGCCGGCAGGGACGACCGTGTCCTGGACAACTTATTCCCTATGGGGCGTGAGACCGTGGCGTCCGCCTAACTGCTCAACCTCCCAGAAGGGTCCATCAGGGCATGGCCTGAGCTCTGCGACCTCTTCATCACCAAGTTTGGGGGAATGGAGGGACACCCCTTCACGTGTGAATACCTCCGACATGTACGCCAGGAGCCCAGTGAGACCTTGTGCAAATACCTCTAGTGCTTCGATTAGTGGCTTGTCAGGGTTCATGGATGGTAGGGTTCTCGGAAAGATCGACAATCGTAGAGAGAACCTATCCACGGTACCCTAGTTCTTCGTGATGGCCGACCGATGCGCGGAGATGGAGGCTGGGAGCCTATTTGCCCATGGCAAGGGCAGGCCTGCGCCGGCCCCGTACGTGGAAATGAAAGGAACCTCTAGCGACCGCACGGCGAGACCCGAGAAGAGGTGTCCTCTAGGGAGGATCACGGAGAGCGCAACCGGCCCTCATCTATATTTTTCCTTCCACGAGAGGCATGTCCATGACACCGACATGTGAATTAAGCTCAAGGAGGTGAGGGAGAAGTACATCGATACGAAAATACATGGGTGTGGTAACAAGCACAGCGACCCAGAAGGCAGCTGCGCTCGGGTCGGCACAAAGAGGACTCGTCGCCCAAAGGGCTCGAGTCCATAGGTCGAGAGGGTGTTAGGGGCTTGGAGAAGTCCTGGCACCTGGCAATAAGCGGAATGATCCATTGTTAGCGCCAAGGAGCTCAGGGCCAAAGCTGCCCCCGTGCATGTAGGGCACGAGCATCACACCCAAGCAAGACCCTCCTAAGGTGACCCTTAGCTTTCTCGTCCACCTTCCCAAGATGGTTTTTCTTCCCTCATGAGGGTGCATTAGCTCAAGGAGTAATCGGGAACCCCCATCATTTATGCATATTTGTGAGTTGATTGATTTATAGAAGTGTTCCTTTCTTTCCATGTGCTTTTCATGTTCCTGTATATTCATCATGTGAGTGGGGGCTTGGACTGTGTCTATCATTGGAACACTCCCATCAACATCAGGGCCTAAAGTGTAGATCTCTGAACTTGCGGACTAGATCTAGTGATAAGTCACCTCACCCACACTTCTCGATGCTTGAAACCCTCATATAATGCATAACGGAACAAGCAAGCACGTGCGATGGGGTCTGTTCAGAGTGCATTCATCGCCGGACATGAGCGCTAAAACATGTGGTACCTACAGTAACCACCCCGAGGAGCCAATAGGACAAGCATGGTCCCTACGGTCTTCTCCTTGATGGTCTTACGGGGTGGATCTTGAGGGTATCCCCCTTCAACTGCCAAATCCCATGCTATACCTATGGTGTCCTCCTTGAAGGACCAACAGGTTAATCATTTGCCCTACAGTCTTCTCCTCGAGAGGCTTATGGGGCGGCTCATGAGGGTATCCCCCTCCAGTGATCAAATCTCATGATAGACCTATGGTATCCTCCTCAAGGGACCAACAAGATAAGCATTTTCCCTATAGTCTTCTCCTCAAGAGGCTTATGATAATGAGGGAACACCCCTCCAGTGGCCAAATCTCATTCTAGACCTATGGTATCCTGCTCGAGGGACCAACAAGATAAGCATTTTCCCTACGGTCTTCTCCCCGAGAGGCTTATGGGGTGACTCTAAGGGAACTCCCCTCCAGCGGCCGAATATCATGAACTACAGTCTCCCCCTCGAGGGACCAATAGGATAAGCATTCACCCTATGGTCTCCTCCTTGAGAATCCCATGGGACAACTCGTGAGGGAACCCTCCTCCAGCAGCCTAAACTCTACCCACACGTGCTATGATCACAACCCCTGCCAGGAGGCCATTAAGGGGACAAACACATGCAAAAGGAGCACAAGCGCCTGACAAGGCAGGATCACCCACAACAAAACAATCAAAATCTGACAAGCAAACTACATTGTTAAAAGGACTTCCCCGATGGTCTCACGAAGTTCGCGTCAACCCTGAAGTCGCCAAAACAATACCCTCATCAAGCTCATCGCCAAAAGGAAGGAGCCTGAAGAGCCTCAGACCCCCTCGGGGCAGAGGCTTTGGGGCACTACCGTCAGAGGGATCCTCCTCATCTACCTTAGCGCTGGACGAGCCACTTCCGGGGATGTCATCTTTGCTCCTGCCTCTTATGTCTTCCACGACATTGGAAGCGGCACTGGGTTCTTGGCCATCCTCACCCTCTTCGGTTCGGATAAACACGAGAATGAAGGCGTCCACACGTTCATCTATGAGCTGCTTTAAGCGGACAATCTCTCCCATAGGATTCCCCTGGGGTTACCTCACCCTCTTCTGGAGTGTTCTACAGGGAAATCTACGGGCACCTCCTTGATCAGGAAAATCTCCCTATGGAGAAAGCACAACTGTATCGGGTCAGCAGGTTCCTGGATCGGACACTGTTCCCCTCCAAGAAAGTCACGACATAAAACAATGGATCAGATCATTGATCGTCTTCCAAATTCAAGGAAGTACCAGGGATATCTACCCCAGAAAATGGAGAGTTCAAGATACAAGAAAATATCAAGTTCATAAAATAAAGGGGTTGAAGGTTAAGAAAAACCTACTCGTCAAGGAGGAGTTCAGTGATTCAAGCCTTTTGTGTAGGTCTTCCTAGTGACTCGTAATCTTGGCGGCTTCTTCATCACGCCGTCTCTCCTGGGATTTGGCCACATATTGGGCCTCTTCAAGTGCTTTTTTGGCGGACTTTAATTTTTTCTCAAGATTTTCTGTGCTATTTAAAGCATCCGCACGAATAACCTCGCATTCCTTAATGGCAGTTGAAGCAGTACAATAAGACACCATATAAAACAACATGCATGATAAAAGTTAAAATAAAGGTAAAAATCAAGAATACTAACCACTAAGAGTGGTGGATTTATCTCGGATTTTGATATAGAGAGTGGCCATGTCTACCAACTCATGAATAACTAAGAAAGGAACAGAAAGGAACAAGAAAGCTAAGAAATAACTCAGGAGCTTCCCAGATATTGGTCATCAAGTGAAGTTGTAAAGGAGTTACTTACGTCATGCATAGGGGGTCAGTTAGCTTCTTAGGAATAACAGTGCCTTTTTAGCATTCTTCTTCTTGGGAGGAGCTTCTGGGGTACCCGTCGGATCGTTGGGAACTAACAAGTATGCAGTATGTTCTCGTGGGTCCATTGGTTCTGTCAGCGTCATTGGTGATTTGGTGGTGGCCTTTGGTGGCTCGGCTCCCTCATGAATATGTGATTTCGGAGGGTCCTCTTCAACCTCGTCCCTAAAGGAAAATCAAGCATTTAATTCAGTAAAAATTCATTGGGATACGAAAACAAATTATGAATTCTATACATATGAGCTGACTTCTTGCACAAAATGGAAAAGCCCCTTCTTGGCAGGAGGAGCCGACCTTATTGGCAGGATCATCTTTGGCTTGGAAGCAGTTGACTCATCATAATTTTCGACAATCTCTACATCTTCCTCAGTTCGCTTCCTCTTACTGCTGCGGCATCAGTAGCATATTATTGAGAATTAGTGGAAGGATCGATGTCAGAGAGTGGGAGGACTTGTTGGTTGAGTCCTCTTCATTTAAGGTTTCTCGAACCACCCCCGTATCCACGTTTCCTTTAGTGTCCGTGGTAGTCTCGGGTCCTTCGCCACCTTCAAGCAGGGGGGGAAGGGAGTCAAAAGCCACATGGTCCTGAAGATGAAAGAATTCGACATAAAGAAACGAGAAACAATAAGAGAACAACTAATAAAGAAAGAAATGGAACAAAAACTTATGGTTGCTGGTAGTTTATTCTTGTTAAAGGGCACTACTCGACAATATGAGGAACCTCGTACTCTCGGGTCAGAGTGGTGAAGGATTGAACTTTTTTCGCGAGTTTGGCTATGGAAAGGTTCTTGGGGAAATCCTCATTGAGTCCTTATTCCCTGTGTATGTCCACATAGCCCAAATTCTAGCTTAGAGAAGTTGAATCCAAAGCCGAAGGAAGTGAGACATGATTTGGAGACCAGAGACCTCTTTGTCCTTCTTATAGTGAATGTCGTGGATCCGCTCCATCGACGGGTTCATATCTTTAATATCTGCCAGAGTCGCACGATGCTCCCAAGACTTGCCTTTCACCATGCTCTTTGTTGGATCAAAAGGAGCAACCCATATTGCTGAACGCCGAGTTTCTCATCCTTGATATAGAACCACTTCCTCTGCCAATCCTGGACAGAATCACAGATCCTGAAGTCATACTAGTCGACATCCAAATGGATGGATATGATAGAGGAAAGCACTTGCACAAAGAGATGAATCAAGCAATATGGAGAATGGATTTTGGCATGAGCTGGTGTAGCTGCACATTGTTGACAAAGAGAAGCCAACAAAGGAACTCATGGGCAGGAAGAGAAATACCATGATAGAGGAAAGAAAGGAACATTACCCACCAGACCACTTGGGGTGCAGGTGTGGCTTCATCGCCAGGGAGATTATACACTATGTCCGGCGTGTGCATAATGGATTGGTAGGCAGTGCTAAGCTCGTTGTAACATCTGAATGTTCTAATCCTTGTAATGCCACATGGTCTAATAAATATATGCTACTTCCTACATATAATTAATTGCATCATCATTATATCATGCTCATGTCACCATGTCACCTTGCATTTGAGCATCATAGAAAACCCCTCTATTTTGTTCTTATCCCATATGCATTATCTTGTATCACTTGTAGTTGCCTCTTGATATATTGTATTTTCTTATTACTAAATTGCTTCATGCCCAAGTTGAGTTGAGGGTATATCTTTTCTTCACTCTACCACATTTCTTTGCCACCACCTTATAATACCACCATCCAAACTATATATGAGCATTTGAATTTCTTTTGGGTATTATGTCTAGCTGATATATAATAAGATGGATCCACTTCTAAATCTACATTCTCCCATATATGATCTCTATTGTTTTCACAATATTAAGTATGTGGAGCCTCATGGCCATCTTTGCATGCCATGTGGGAAGAAATCCCTTTATTAAGCTTCCATATGGTTTTATTTACTATATGCAAATGTATGGTGCTATATTTGGCTACAAGTGATCTAGTGGGAAAATACACACGACAATGGTCTTTTAGCTTCATACATGTGCATATGATAATTATTTTCACATGTTAAGCAAGCTCCTTCTGTGTGTGGGTTTTTAATTCAAATTTGAATGCATGCATGGGAGATATGGCCACCTTGTCCTCTATTTGTTCTCACAACTAGTAGTGGTCAATTATGGCTCATACATGGCCCATGCAACATCACCATCCCTTCTTCCTTATTCATTCATGTGAGTTTGTTTGAGGTTTATTTGAATTTTGGTGGATTTAAATCGCATGAGCATCTCCATGCTAACAAGTGAACCATCCCCTGCATCTTGTTCTTTTGTTTGTTATTTGTTTCCAAAGATTGTAACACAAAGTGTTGCTTAGCATGAATAAAATTTTGCAAATGCTTCTTTTATTCAAATAAACCTAGCCAACTAACTAAACCTATCTATCTAATCTAACCTGCCCCCCTCTCTTGATGGTTTGGTTGGAACCAAACCACATCACCCTAACCATGCCATAACCCAAGCCATGCCACCATGGTGACCATGGAACATGGCCATGTGCCACCCCAACAACTCCCCTCCCAGCTAACTCTCTCCCCTCTCTTTCTTGCAAAGCACGATGGCCATCTAGCCTCACCACACCACGAGCTGGCCCATTGGTCCTCTCCTCCCTCTCTTGGCATCAAAACAAGACAAAAAAGAGAGAGGAGAATACCCTAGTTACCGTCCCTCTTTATCTCTTGCAAAGTTGAACCACTCGACCTGAGCCTCCCCTTTTTATCCCAGCTGCGTAGGCACCTTCCCTAGTAGTTCAGATCGAGATTCGTCCATTTTTCCTTCCCTGAACACGGCCATGAGTGTCTCCATGCCCCCCTCGCTCTAGTTCAGCCACCACTAGAAGCCGCTATTGGTCGGAAGGAAAAGAGGAGCCGAGACTGTTGAGGAAGATCATGAGGAGCCCTAGAGCCTGCCCGTACATAGCGTCGAGGAGGAGGAGGCCTGTAACCCGCAGAACAACCGTGAGCTAAGAAAAACCTTAGAACACCGTGTCGCGAGCTCATCCGCAGATCGTCGGCACGCGAGAACTACCGACACCATCACCACGCCCGCGGTGAGCCCCTCAAGCCCCTGGACAAGGTCCTAGGTTGTTTTGCTTCCTGGATGCCGCTATGGTGCCCGCCTTTGTCGCCGCATGCACGGATGCTTGGTTCCCTAGATGGTCGCGCCGCCCGATGAGTCTATGCCAGTGTCATCTGCTCCTTCTTTGGTGTAGACAAAGGCAAGCTCCTACTGCGTATCCAGCCCTGCTAGCCTAACCCAACACTAACCTAGCAGCCACTGCAATAGTCTCGTTCCACCGGAGTGAGCCCGAGGTCATGAGTTCGAGTGCCGCGGTTGTTTTTCTTTTTGTTGTCATGTGCGGTTACGTTCACCGTCAGTTTCGTCGGTCAAGCGCAGAGAAGAAGCACAGTTGCGCCGTGGTCTTTTGCGAGAAACCCCCTACCGCTTTGCATCCTCGACCTACAGTCTAGCCACCGCCCCACCTGTCAGCCTCATCGCGCAGCCCATCCGATACTTTTATGAAAGGAATTGAAGGTTTTATGTTTTCACAAATTCACCCCTGGACAGCCCACATGTCGCCCACTCGCTGGCTGGCGCGTGCGTGGCCCCGCAGAAAACCCTAGCCCCTCGTTAGTCACTCTGGGTAGGATGAAGCTGAGTAACTAAACCCCCAACGCGACAATTCTGCCAGCGCGCTGCAGAGTCAGCGTCGGGCCCGCTTGTTATTCTCTCTAGCTAGCCTAGCCTGTGTAAGAAAAGTTTCTGCGATTTTCGAAAATCAAAACTAAAAACCAGAAATGAATATATAACTAAATTAAATCATATCTCTTTAAAAAATTCGAATTAGACAAAACTTATAAAATGAAATATGAATTTTTTCTAAATATGAAATCAACCATATTTTCAAATTTGCCTAGATTTGACCCTGTCTAGTCACACCTTTGACTTTTTGCCTAATTTAAATCCATATTTTCAAATAATACAAATGATATATGTTTTCCGATAAAAAATGACAGGAATTCAAATAAGCCATCGAAAATAATTTTTGAGAAATTTAAAATTTCAAAATTATTTAATTGCTAATAAATTCCTTTTCTTAAATAATTCATAACTTTAATTCCGTAACTCCAAATTCGCCAAAATAATATGTCTAAATCGATCAGCGCAGGGAGCCTGTTCTAAATATGCATTCCATGATATGAATTGAAGCATGTATAATATAGATATTAAAGTGGCAGCAAAGTTTATGGGAGAAAATTATGACTAAACAACTAATAAATATGCTTATTTATTGGTTTCTCACCTTACCCATACCATGCTATGTGATACCATGCAATTGTGCATAATTTCATCATGGCATACCTTGTTTGTGTGTTGCATATATTCATATGATTGCGCACTTTATTTATTGTGGCCTTGTCTGTTTGGCTTTTATTCCAGACAGACTCCAACCAAGGGAATTATCAGGAGAACCAAGAGTACTACCCAGATCCTGGTGTCCCTTTTGTTGATCTGCCAGGCAAGCAATTCCCCATGCTTGCATACATATAGCACATATGCTTCTATCTTATTCTTGCATCATGGAGTTACGATTGCTTTAAATTGAATCTCAAGTATTGCATACCTTTACTTTTAAACACCACCAAAACTTGTATCCTCAATCCTATGAGCCATTACTACAGTAGTTGTTTGAGCCATGCGAGTCATAGAATTGCATGTGTAGGGTTTGTGTGAGTCTTTGTATAATGAGGTACCTAAACAACTTAAACTAAGTAGTAATGGGATAACTAAAGAAAGAGGCACCGGTGGGTAATACCTGTTATTTGGTTCCTCCATGTTCACTTGTGTCCCATAGGACCCGAGTACTTGATTCCCGTTTCTTTACTATCGCACTATCAGCATGTGGGACCATGAATTCCCTTCACCTAAGGTTGATTCACACTTTATTTCTTGGTGCCACAAACTAGTTTGGGGCGTTATTACTATCCTGTACTTATGCCATGCTTTACTGTTTTATTTACTATTGCACGTGGAGGGCATGTACTATTTAGGACTGGTGACATGTTTATGCGGTATTGACAAGCCCATACACACTTTCAGGTTCCCAGTCGTTTACAACCGTCTACCCAAACCCTAGGTCCGTCTCAGAGCCGACCAACATTGTCGCGGGTAGCTTTGTGGGGTGGCGCCTGAAATAATTATTGAATCCTATTAATGCTTTGTCATGAGGCCTCGTTTCTTTTTATTTGGTTCTTCCCAAGGTTGATCGTGCGTGTGTTTATATTTGTGCACCCCTGCAGGTTAAGTTTTTTTGAAAGTCGTGTCCACGGTTATGGACGACTCGAAGCACAGTTTCTCGATCATACATAAGCATAACTAATGTATCATCATAAATTTGACTAAGACATGACTAGTAAATAGTGTAACACTCATGAAATGGTTAATACAATTGCCAACAGATAGGATGTTCTTCTGCCTTCTCGTTGGTAAGCGAGAAGGAGGGTGAGTGATGTTTATTTATGTTACCAATATCGTTGTTGTTACTAATTGACGAGCGTCCGTCGATCTCTGGTTGACCAGATGTGTAGCATGTCTCTATAGAACTGTTTAGCTATTATCATTTGCTGCAATTGTGTCACCCTAGGTTGTTCCCTTTAGATGCATTAAGACTTTATTAGTACCCCTAGGGTCTCACACGATAAATATTTGGTTCTGATGGGCAGGTATACTCTCAAGAAGGTTACTGGGCCGAAGAGACCGATAATGGTGGCAACGACTGTCAGGTGTAGAGATTCCGTGGATGGAGATCCATGAGATCTGTGGGCATCTTATGCCAATTTGATTCTTATCCGTACTCAGATCTTGTTTTCCGCTTCCGCATGATACTCTGATATGTGATGTATGAGGATGTATCCTAAACTATTATCTCTATCTAGGATATTTGGATCTTGTCGTATGGCGTTGAATATTTCTGTTTCTATTGTTTTTAGATGGTGTGTCTCTGATGTACTATTGTATGTCGCTGACATACATACTCATATGTGTTTGTTTTTGATTGCTTTACCTGTCGACTATCCCGCTCGCTCTTGTCCCAATGTTCTTGAAAGTGGGTAGGGTAGTTGGTCGATGTTGTGCCCTGTTCCGCTTCTACGGGCCTACACATGGATGGCCTTGGGCCTCCGTAGTAGAATCCCTTATCCACTTTTGGGTTCATCTAGGATTGTGCTTAGAGTATAGGGTCCGAGGTATTACACTCGCAGGCAGAGCACTTGGATCTGGCCCATCCTCTGCCCTTAGTCTTGGACATAGTCACATCGAGGGAGGAGCCAACGGCTTTGGATTTCCCCATGGTGAGGAGAAGGAGTTCTTAGCAGAAGTTGTAAAGGAAATGGAGCTCTAGATTTTGGTGGCGATGGAGAAGAAGAGTGCAAGGAAAAATAAGAGTGCAAGGAAAAATATGAGAGTGTAAAGAACAGTAACTTTTCCTCCCGCCATTTATAAAGAAGTAATCAAAGGAGAACTGTTGGATGTTGTTGATGATTCATGTGGATAGCATTTGTGCCACCACATGGATGAAGTGAGAACAAAACATTCCCTCCCATTAACTCCATTACTATGGAAAAAGGGGAAATTAACCATGCGGTGCCTCGGTTTATGTGTGGAGTGGGGTTGTGAGGTCAAATCAACCGTTGACGCATCGTCCACATGCCGATCAGCACCGCGTCACGAGTCTAGCATCATCGTGTCGCATCAAGTTCTTTGCAGAAGCACTTGAGAAACCATTATCGTTTACATTGACATCATGAGTAGGGAAGAAAAAGCATCGTGTTTGGAGAAAAGTGACTAAAAAAAATAATCGTTACCTCCAAGATAAAATACCAGAGTCGACTATTTACTGAGTTGAAGTAGATTTTTGAGCATATGCTCGGGTGCAAGCATCCGAACATAGCCCCGGGGGCTACTCCCTTCTGGAGCGCTGGGCGCACACCCAATCAAAACAATTTTCTAGCAGAGATAATGAAAACATTTTAATTAAAAATAGACAAGACCCGAGTCATGTAATAATAGCTATGAGATTCGACACGTTTTTTATGGCTTTTATTAATGGTTTTCTCCCGGATTTGATCGTTTTTTGGTTTTACCTAACGCTAATACTTCGGTAGCAAAGAAAACTTCGTTTTTAATGTGTGTTTCAGGTGCTGAACGTCAACAGGAGGATTTAACTAGAGAAATACTATATTCTGGAGAAAACAAGCAAGTCCCACTTTGGAAGCACACTAGGGGAGCTCACAGAAGCTTTAACGAGCAACTATACGGCGGGAATATTTTTCCGTCCGTATAGTTCCTGCCGTATAGTTGCTGTCGCCTCTGTCTTGTCAAAAGGGACAACTTCCGTGAAGGGACGGGGAGCGAAAACACAACACAGCAGCAGCCACACCATCCAGAAGGGAGAAAGAAGGGATCCGGAGAAGAAGTAGAAGACGTTCTTCATCTCGCTCCACGATCTTCGACCTCCTAGCCAATACACCCCCATAGCCACTACTTGTACTTGAGAGAGAGAGGGATCTCCACCTTGCAAGACTAGGGTTTGAGATTGTTGCTTCCCATCTTGAATTGTGTGGGATATTTTTCTATTCTTATTGTTGATCTCTACGGTAATACCAAGACAAATTCCCTTTATTTTATTATATTGATGATCCGTTCTTCTCTCATGTGTGAGTAATTCCCTTGGGCATGGGAGATGTAGGGGATTGGTGAGATGTGATGTGCCTTCATATATTTTCCATTAGTTTGTGATTGATTCTAATTACTATATTATGTGTGCGTGACTATCTATGGGATGCTTAATGCTTGTTGTCCAATTAAGGTCCCAGACAACATGATACCTTGTTCTACATAGATAAGATCTTGTACGCTAGTGGAACGGCGACCCCCGGATGACACGGGGATATCAATGGAAAGCTAGTTGACTCCAGGATAATGAGTAACCACTGTGCTTATTGCATTAGTCCGATCCAAGGAGCTTAATCGCTAAGCAACCTAAAGGGTCTTAATCGTCTAGTGTTTAACCATGGTTTTGGTAGCAGGCTAGTAGGATTAATGAAGTTTGAATTAAATCTACCAAGAGGAGTTCCAACTAATTATGGGTTGCTCGCCTACAGATATATCTATAATATTATAATTATTACATTTACCACTCGTCGACCTGGCACATTCACTATCACCATGAATTGAATCTCCGCGTGCCTTCTTTCACCATCTACATCAATCAACAAACAAGCAAAGTTGTTCTTTACTTTTATGCATTATATTTCTAAAATTTACATTTTAGTTCTATTTAAATCTATCGCATTTAATCAAAATCCAATTCTTACTTCAACACTTGCAGCCGATTCACTCGAAGACCTGTGACAACTTCGGGTGTGACAGAGTCTTCATCAATAAACACTTAACTTTGGGCTCCATGTGGGATCGATATCTGATTTCAAAACTAGCTACAAACAATCTGTGCTCTTGCAGACATCAAGCTATTTTCTGGCGCCCTTGCCGGAGAGCTAAGTGCTAAGTGTTTGTCTTTTGACATTTCAGGTGTTGCTACTAGAAAATGTTCTCCTTAGGAGTCAAAGGGTCTACATGCTCTAGTAGGACTTACCTGCCGGATTATATTGAGCGCATGCCTGCTCAGAGGCGCGAAGAAATTATTGAAAAACTTTTTAAGATCAAATAAATTTGAAGTTGAAAACCTTAGTGATATTATGTAAATCATGTCTATTTATAGGACAACTCCTATGAAACCTGAGAAAACTCTCAGGGAATACAGTGGCCCAAGTTCTGAATTTCTTAAACAACCAATAGAGTTCCTTAATCATGGAGTTAGAGAATATCGATTTGATGGTGGAATTATTAAATTTTGCAGGAGAAAGCTTTTAGTGGAAGGGACAATGAAGACCCAGGAAGACATATTATAGAATTTGACAATGTGATAACATCGCTTGGACCAAAAGGTTTGCCAAGAGACTTCTCTCATCTTATATTATTTCGATGGTCTCATAAAAGTAAAGCTCTAGACTGGTTATATTCTCTACCTCGCCATTACATTAAATGATGGGAAAAATGCATTACTAAATTCATAAACAGGTTTCTTCCTTTTAAAAGGGTAACTGAACAAAGAAAGAACATAGGCAATTTTAGTCAGAACGTGGGAGAAAATTACCCACAAGCCTGGGAAAGATTCTTTGGAATGATCAATAGTATTCCTAATCATGGATATTCTGAACTAACAATCTGCCATTTATTTTACCATGGTCTCAATACTCAATGTATAGAATTACTTGACTTCTCAGCAGGAGGATCAATAAATACTTTAACTATTAAAGAATGTTTGGAATTAATGTCTACTAGGGCTAAGAATGATTCTTTATATAATCCCGATTTTGGCATTAAGCCGGAAAAAGGGATACTTCGGATAACTCCTGATCTTATGCCTGAGGTATGCAAAACTATGAAAGAAAAAGGTATACCTTCTGAGCTGGCTAAAGAAAACAAAGAGGATTTGTTACAAGTTTGAACTGAAGAAGATGAAACTATAAAAGTTTTTTAAGAATTAAAACATCGACAAGTAAAATTTCATAATAACTTGCATAAGCATTTCCAAAAACACAATAAGATTTTGGCATAACTCACTGAAAATTACGGTGAGATTGGCCAAGAAATAAAACTATTTCATAAGTATCTGAGTATGATTGAAACCTAGTGTGAACAAATAGCATCTAGTTATCAAATTTTTCTTCGTGATGATAAGGATATTTCTATTTCTACTAATGTTGTCACAAGAAGGGTTGCAGTTGTTACAGGATCCTTAGGACCACCGGAATACGAAGATGAAAAAGAGTGTAAGGACAAAGCCTTGCTCGAAGCAAGTCAAGAGGATAATACGTTGGTGGATCCTCAAGATGAGACTAAAACACAAGATCAAACCAAGGAAGACCAAAATGATGCACAAGATGATCATTACGACTCTGATGCAGAAACGGTTGATCCAAGAGAAGATAAAGAAACAAGTAAAGAAGATGAAGTTGTTGTAGTAGAAAAGAATAAAGCAATAAGCAATAACAAAAGAAAGCAACCAAAGAGCCTGACCCTCCAAAAGAGGTAAAAGACAAGAGTAAGTCAGGTGAGAAGAAGGACCCTTATCCAGATCGAAAAAAGAAAACATCGGATGAGGTAATTTATAACTCTTTTACAAAGGCACTTAGTGACCTTTGTCTGCAAATTCCATTTGCGGATGCACTCAAAGTTCCTACTTATGATAAATTTCTTCGTGATATTCTTAGCTAGCTATCCTACTAACGGGAAGCTGTTGTCTAAGTCTAGAGATCCTGGAATACCAACTATATCATGCTCAATAGGTAAAACGGATATTCATAATGCCTTATGTGATCTAGGAGTAGGAGTAAGTGTAATGCCACACTCCCTCTATAAAAAGTTAGGATTAGGGGAGTATTCTCCTACTACTATCACTTTAGAGATGGCTGACAAGTCCACTAAACAACCTATTGGAATGATTGAGGATGTCTTACTTAGGATAGATGAGCATGTTATTCCCACTGATTTTATTATTCTAGAAATGCTAGAAGATGAAAGATTATATATAATACTCGGAAGACCCTTCCTCGGTACTGCAGGTGCGTCAGTAGATTGTGTAGAAGGGAAGATAATCTTTAATGTTTATGATGCTGAAATCATCACCTAGTACAAATATAGGACAAGGCCCGTAAAGAGCCGAAGGTTCTGGATGCACCGGAAGCCCAGGAACCATACGTGATAATCAAGGCAGAAGCCCAAGGTGTAACCTACATAGTCATAGAGTTACCTTTCAATCTGTAAACCAACTAGAACTGTACTTCAAGACCTAGCCTCTGACATAAAGGCTAGGTGGAGCCAACGGGGAGGGTAACATATTGTGAGTTTATCAATAGCAACCCGCTATAAGTTAGATCGCATCTAGCAACCCGGCGACTTTTTACTCTCCATCAATAACAATTAGGCAAGAAGGAGTAGGGTTTCCTCTATGAAGATAAACCTAGGTAAATATCACGTCCCTTGTTTGTCTGAGAATCCAACGAAATCATCAGCGTACCCCTTTCCCTGAAACCAAACTCCATAACAATGGAAATTGCCGAGGTCACCCCTTGTCATAGACCTTTTCTTCGGATTGGGATAAGGAACTACCTCGCTGGCTTGAGGCAACCGCCAATTTAGCTCCTCCATCGACGGGAGATACCCCTCAGCGACGAGGTCCTTGATCTTAGAGGCCTTGCGCATGGAACTGCTCCATACACCCTTAAAGGAGTCTGCATCTGTGTCTTCATCCTCTTCTTCTCTAGGCTCTGGCGACACCGCTTTATGGTCAGTGCTAGTGGTTTCTTCTGCTGTGGTAGTGACTTGTGGCACCACCTCCTCGGACTAAGGAACAAATGCTTGAGTTATCTCAATCGGGGTGTCAACTATCGCCACCTTCGAAGGGCTGCTCGTGCTAGCCATTAGAGGATGTGAAAGTGGAGATGGGGATGGAGGTTTAGGTTTTTATGCTTGGGAGCTCAAAACAATGCATGTCACGAGGAATAAGAGGAAGTTTGGGAGAATACAGGTGACATGGGTATACCCTATAGGTACTCGAGATTGGTATATACGGCCTTGATACAGCAGAAGCCCACGGTGTCGCCAAGGCCGAAATGAAGAACTCGAGTAACCTACGAACTCTCAAGTGCTTACGGAGGAAGAAGAAGCTAAAGATAGAAAGTTCAAAGGGAAAACCCTAACCTATAACCGACTCGACCTTCTACCTGAGACCTAGCCTATCTATATAAAGGCAAGGAGGGGGCAGCGAGGAGGACACAAGCAACCCTAGTTTCCACAACTCTCGCCAGATTGCATCTGCGCACCATTGTATTCGTCGATTCCTCTGCTAATTCCACGAGCAGACAAGCAGGAGTAGGGACCTCTATGAGGCCTGAACCTAGGTAAATCTTTGAGTCCCCTGTGTGCTTGTTTGCCAGCCGATTGATGCTTCCAGCGCTTCCTCCTTCTCCAAAACTCAAGTCCATAACAATGAGCATTGATGAGTTAAACCCTCGTCAATTGGCACCGTCTGTGGGAATTGGGAGTGCTGATGTTGCGGCTTCTTCGGCCCCATCAACTGCGATCTACAACTCCGCAACAGCGGAGATTCGCCAGCTCTTCGGTGCGTTTGACCTCACCATCCATACGCCGGCCACTCGCCCAGCTTTTGAGTCCGTGGGCAATGGAATTAGCCTGGCGATCGGGACCTTCCGCTTCCAAGTTGGTTAGATGGGCACGCTTCACATGCCTGACCAGCCAACAACACCATCGATTGCTCCAGCATCGTGGTTCGCTCTGCCGATCGGCACCCTCAGCGAGCTCAATGCCTTGACAACAGTCGAGAATACGGACAGCGACAGCAGTCGCAAATCCGATCTGGGTGATCTAGAAACTGAAGATGGAGTCTACGACTCCGGATCTGAAAGTTGCGGGAGCAACAACTTCCCTAACCACTTCATGTGCGCCGTCATCAAAACGGGCGACTCCTCCGCCAATTGCGACAACACGGGCAACGGTGGCAATGGAACCGACCCGCCAAATGGCGGCATACCTAACGCCGAACCACCTAATGGTGGACCACCCAACGGCGGTCCCACTAATGGCACCCCATCAACAACGGAGGGGCAGCCGAACTCCCCACCATGGTGAACGAGCAAACCGGCAAAAGCGTCGTGATCAGGCTCAACGATCTCGAGTGGGCCCGCTGCCGAGAAGCCCTACGAGGCCACCCTCTTCATTTCGGCTCACCACAAGAACTATTGATGGGCTACCATTGGCTCTTGAAAGAATAATACAAACGCCAACTGCAAACAATCACGCAACTCGCGGCGCATAAAAAGGCGGCAGACGAGTCGAGCCTCCGACAAGCTGGGCTCTCCTCCCACGGAGGATCCTCCTCCAAGTGCAATGAGTACATCGCTAACAAGACGCGATCTCGACTGGCCCACCTCACTGAACAAGAGCGTCTTGAAGCCGCAAAGGTCCTCGACTTCGGCTCCATGACGGTGGATACACGTGGCAATGTGCTTCCAAAAACACCGCAAGCCGCGGTAACGACGGCCACAATGTACCTCCTCAACAACTAGCCGCCAGTTGGAGACCCTCGAGCTGCCATGCATCAATCTACTATCGCAGGCTTGGGATTAATCGAAGCCGCTCTCGACAAAGAGCCGACACCGGAGCCGAAGAAAGGCAAGGCTCTGGCAAAAAGTTATTCCTCGCCCTCATCCAGCGATGACAGCCACGACCATTTTCGACGCCGCCGCTCACGGCGACACGACCACGACTATGATGCGCATGATGACATCACGCATTGCAAGATCGACAAGTCAAGGGCGCGACGTGCCCGATTGACTGACTCGAAAGACGAAGACGTGGAACTCTATGGCGCCAGATGCTTCAGCAGGGCCATCAGGCAAAAGTGAATGCCCAAGGGGTTTAAGCTCCCATCAGAGAACCCAAAGTTTGACGGTCTGCAGGACCCGAAAATCTGGTTGGAGGACCATATCTCCTCCATCAGGCTTCACGGCGGAGTCGAAGAACGGCCATGCAATGCCTGCGTCTACAGCTACAGGGTGCCGCCCGGGCATGGCTCAACAACCTCCCACGCAGATCCATTCGCAGTTGGGAAGAGCTGGTCTACAGCTTTGTGCGCAACTTCAAGGGCACCTACAAAAGTCCCGCGTCAATCGAAGAATTGAGGTGCTGCCAATAAAGGTCAGGTGAATCGCTACGCTCGCACATCCAAAGGTGGTCCATCATCAAGAACTCCGCAGAAAATATCTCGGAGGATCACGCAATTGACGCATTCAACAGCGGCGTTTGCCGCATAGAGCTCAGGGAGGAGTTGGGCCACTCGAAGCCCAATACCATTGACCACCTGAGGGAAATTGCGAATCGGTGGGCAGATGGAGAAGATTCGGTAAAAAAACGTGTTCACTCCGACGACGAAGCAGAACTCGAGCGCAGACGCGATCACCGAAGCAAACATCGAATGCGCATCTATGATGACCGTGACGATGTCAACATGGTCGCAGCCGGCTGCGCCGACAGACGCGACGACAACCGCAACAGCGGCTACCACATCGGTGGACACCGTGACTCCGGGAAAACCACGCAAGTATGGTAGCACCGCACTCGCGACGAAACACCCGCAACATCGATTGAGGATAAGCTGTCCGGGCCATGCACGATGCACTTCTACATCGACAAACATGACGGCAAAAAGAAATCCAACCACCTCCTCAAGGACTGCCGCGAGTTCCTCAAACTTCATGAGGGCCTGGCTCGGATGAATCGCGACGCAGTCAACAGGGGCTACAGAGCCACCCCAGGCGCTGTAGCACATGGAGCCCCACCACCCGGACCACCACCAAATGCAGCTGCGCCGGACCAGCACCACGGAGTCGAACCGTACCCACGGACCATGGATACCATGATGATTCAAAAGGGCTGCCCCTCTAATCGGGTGCAAAGGCCATCACTCGCCAAGTGAATCTGGCGACAAACTCACCACCACCCACCACTGAGTACCTCAGTGGAAGCGACTCCTGCATCACCTTCAACAAGCGCGACTATCCGTGCCAAGTACCTCGTCCAGGCCACTGTCCCCTCGTACTCGAGGCGCTAATCGGAGGCTTCGACATGAGCTGTGTCTTCATGGACGGAGGAAGCGGCATCAACCTTATGTTCGCGAGTACCTTGCGAGCAATGATGATCCCTCTGACCTGCCTAGAGGCCTCGGATACAACATTCCACAGCATCGTCCCCGGCAAGGGCATATACACCTTGGCAAAATCATCCTTGACGTCATCTTTGGCACGCCAAAAAACTTTTGACACGAGCGCATCGACTTTGAAGTCGTAGACTGGCCCTCACAGTACCACTGCATCCTCGGACGTGTCACGTTCTCTAGGTTCATGGCAGTGCCACACTATGCCTATCTACAGATGAAAATGCCAGTCCCTAATGGCATCATCACAATCAACGGGAGCTTCGAGATGTCCGACAGTTGTGACAGGGAGTTCAATAGATTTACCAAGTCCTCCGGCATGCAGGAAGAACTCGCGAGACTGAAGGAGTCGACAGACAACAGTCTGCCTCCCCTGAGCCGGCCAAGTTCACCCAACCTATCCTTCGACTCGTCGGTGCACACGAAGAAAGTTTAGGTCCACCCATCGGATCCCGCCATGACGGCCCTCATCGCCAACAACTTGAGTCCCGCATAGGAACTCGCGCTCGTCGAATTCCTCCATGAGCACTAGGAAATCTTCGTCTGGTGTCCAGCGGACATGCCAGGAGTTCCCAGGGAATTCGCCGAGCACGCACTCTATGTCAACCTAGACGTAAGGCTAGTCAAACAAACAATCCGGCGACTGTCGAAACCAAGAGCAAAAGCAGTCGGAATGGAGATCAACAGACTCCTCGATGCCAAATTCATACACGAGATCGAGGAAAGCACTTGGCTCGCCAGCACGGTGCTAGTACCAAAGAAGGACACGGATATCCTGCGGATGTGCATGGATTTCACCTGTCTGAATAAGCACTACCCAAAGGACCACTTTCCACTGCCACGAATCGACCAAATCATCGACTCCACCACGGTATGTGAGCGCCTCTGCTTCCTCGACGCCTACTCAGGCTACAATCAGATTCGAATGAAGGAGGAGGATCAAGAGAAAACAGCATTTACAACGCCTTTTGGTGTGTTCCGCTACAACACAATGCCCTTGGGGCTAAAAAACGCAGGAGCCACCTACCAGCGGTGCATGTAGGCTTGCCTCAAGAACCAATTTGGTCGCAACATCCAACTCTATGTTGACGACATAGTAATCAAGACCAAAGAGGAAGCTTCACTAATCGATGATTTGCGCGAAACCTTTGCCAACCTCGACCGCAACCGGATCAAGCTCAATCCAGATAAGTACGCCTTCGGCATACCATTTGGGAAACTACTCGGGTATCTCATCTCCGCGAGAGGGATCGAGGCGAAGCCGAAGAAAATAAAAGCCATACTGGCCATGGAGAAGCCGAAGAACATAAGAGGTGTCCAGCAGCTAGCCGGACGAATTGTGGCGCTCAGTCGATTCATCAGCCAAATGGGCGAAAAGGCACTGCCCTTCTACCAACTTCTCCGCAAAGCCGACAAGTTCGAGTGGACCAACGAGGCACAGGAAGCATTCGAAGACCTCAAGCGCCTACTGTCAACCTCGCCTGTACTGGTGACCCCACGCGAAAGGAACCATTGTTGCTATACATCTCCGCCACCAACCAGGTGGTCAGCACAGTACTCGTGGTAGAACGAGCCGAAGAAAACAAGGTCCACGGGGTACAGCGACCAGTCTACTACCTCAGCGAGGTACTTACGCCAACAAAGCAGCGCTACCCGCACTACCAGAAGTTGGCATATGGCGTCTTCATAACAGCCAGGCGACTACGCCACTACTTCCAGGAACACCCAATCGTGGTGGTCAACAACACCCTGGTTGGACATATCCTCAACAATCCCGATGCCACCGAACAAGTCACACTTTGGGGAATCGAACTGTCTCCACGAGACATTACATATGAAAAACGCGATGCAATCAAATCGCAAGTTCTCCCTAACGTCCTTGTGCACTGGATGGAGAACCAGCTCCCTGAAAAACCAGATATGTCCTACCTCTTGACAATGCACTTCGACGGATCCAAGCGAAAGGACGGGGCCGGCGCAGGTGTCATACTGACATCGCCCCAGGGAGACAAGCTGAAATATATTCTACGAATGCAGTTCACCGCCTCCAACAATGAAGCCAAATACGGGGCCCTGCTGCATGGGATGAGGATGGCAAAAGGCTGCGGCGCCAAGAGGCTCATAATACATGGCGACTCCAAGCTGGTCGTCAACCAAACAATGCACGAGTGCGATGCACTAAATGACAACATGATCGCATACCACGACCTCTACGACACACTCGAAGGGGACTTCGATGGTTGCGAGCTGCGGCACATATGCCGCGGAAGCTATGAAGAGGCGGACACACTCGCCAACATTGGCTCTATCTGCGTCCCCATACCACCTGGGTATTTCTCGAGCGCATATGCGAACGCTCCATCAAACCAAAGGTCGTAGAGAAGAAAACAAGCGAAGCAACAGACTCGAGGGCTACGCCGCCCAATGGGCCAATGGCACTCGACGACCTGGAGCTTGACACAGGACTCGAAGGACCAATGAGAGTCATGATGATCGAGCCATCTTGGACTCAACCGTACATCACGTATCTTCTCAGCAAAAGGCTATCGAACGACCCGACTAACGCACGGCACATTGCGCGGTGATCCAAGGCATTCGCTATTATCAACGGCGAACTGTACAAGCGCAGCATCACAGGAGTACTCCAACGATGCATCTCCAACACCGATGGATGGGCTATCCTCCTCGACATCCATGAAGGGACTTGCGGGCACCACGCTGGCAGTCGAGCCCTCGTCGCCAAAACTCTACGAGCTGGATTCTACTGGCCTACGGCCATGCGTGACGCCAAGGACATCGTCCAAAAATGCAATGCTTGTCAGCGATTCGCGGACAAGCCACACGCACCTAGCGTGGAGCTCCGGCCAATTCCATTAGCCTGGCCCTTCGTGCAATGGGGACTCGACATGGTCAGCAAGCTCCCAAGGTCATCACGAGGAGGCTACGTCTACTTCCTGGTTGCAGTCGACAAATTCACCAAGTGGATAGAGGCCATGCTAGTGACTAACCAGTCAGGATACAGTGCAGTCAAGTTCTTCGAGTCCATCGTCTATCGCTTTGGAGTGCCACACAACATCATCACGGACAATGGGACGAACTTCACATCCAAGGAGTTCCAAGAATTCTATGAGAATTTGGGAATCAATGTAAGCTACGCCTCCATAGCACATCCACAGACCAACGGTCAGGTCAAAAAAGCCAACGAGCTCGTCTGCGGCGGTATCAAGAAGCGACTTCTCAGGCCACTCGAACAAGCCCCAGGCTGCTGGCCAGACGGGTTGCAATCGGTACTCTGGAGCCTGTGCACAACTCCAAACAGCGCCACGGGGTACACCCCGTTCTTCATGGTGCACGGGGATGAAGCGGTGCTACCCGCAGAAGTACGATACAAAGCACCACGAGTGGTCGCTTACAGCGAGGAGGAATCAACTCTTGCACTCGAAGACTCTGTTGACCTCCTTGACGAGGCACGAGAAATCGCCGCGGATAGATCAACGATCTACCAGTAGAACTTGGGCAACTACCACAGCAGAAGGCTACGCGCCAGGTCTTTCAAGAAAGGAGACCTGGTCCTGCGACTGAAACAGCAAGGGCATCTCAAGATCGAGTCCCCCTAGGAGGGACCATACGTGATTACAGAAGTAATCCCAGGTGGCGCCTATCGCCTTAAAGATTTCGAGACAGGAGTCGCATACTACAACCCCTGGAATGTCGCGCAGCTGCGGCGCTTCTACCACTAGTCGTCTTTTATTTTTTACATTGCAAATAAGGCTACTCAGCCAAGGCTACTTAGCCACACATTGTACCCCGTACTATCCTGCGAATAAATAAGGCTAAGTTCCCCAAAACTCTGTGTTCCTTCTATTTTTGCAAATTATCCACTCGGGGGCTGCGCCACCCTATACACATCTGTTCTACGAACTAACGCGATATCCTGAGTAGCTGACGTACCAATCGAAACCCTTGACAAATACCAATCCAGTTGCAACGCACCTAACAGGTTGACAAGGTGCCGAGATAAACACAAGTCAGGCTAACAAAAAGGAATCGCATAGTGAAACGCACTCGCAAAACATACAAGCTCTTAAATACAACAATGACAATGAATTATACACATCATATATATATGAACTTTACAACACTGGTGCAACTATGTGCAGGATATAAACTAAACTACTATTGCAACAAAGGAACCTTGGTTTGCTCCTCGAAGAAGTCGACGATTTCCTCCGCTAGGCGATCCACCGCCTGGTAGTGAGGAACCATGTTCCAAGTCGAACCTACTGGCGGCGCTTGCAGTCCGACCGCAATTGCTGCAACATCCACATCAGGCCTATGCAGTCGGACCAGCGACAGAGCAGCCTTGGCACCAGCCACTAATTGTTGCCGTATACACTCACGGACTGCACTCAAGTCTTGAAATTTGGCAAGAAGGGCCAGCAGGCTCGATGGAACGACGTCCAGCGGGAACATCGTCTGATAAATATTCCTCAAGCACGAGTGCGACACCTTCAGGAAGTGAAGCACTCGCGATGCACGATCCTGCAGGGTCGCAAGTGCGATTGCGCGATCATGATCCACCCAGAAATATCCACTCGCCTGAAGATGCTCTTGGGTCAGATCATTCATGTGAATGGCAATCCTGTCCTTCTCATCCTGTGGATGGCGTGCACTGACAACTATACCAAGCAAAGGAAAAAGTATGAAGACAACAAACTATTGCGGGTGACTACAAGAAAAAGATAAGGAAGAAGAAAGCTAACACTTGAATTGGTCGCCCAGCTGCGTCACCTCCCCTAGCAGATATTGCTCCCGGGCGACGGCTTTCTCTGCCCTCGACTTCCATACATCTGCGTTACCACAGAGCATAGGCACTTCGCGCTCCAACTTCTTCACGTGATCACGGAGTCGCGAGAGCAGAGATAGTTCATACCCTTGATCGCGACTGTGCCAAAGTATCATCAGCAGATGGCATATTCCGAGGTTCGCTCGAAGGACCACTCGATGTGCCCTATCACAAGTCAAGCAAGAGACAATAAGAAGACTAAGGCGATGCATAGACAAAAGACTCGAGCACATTCAAGCATAATAAACTATCAACAGATACACTCGCCAAAGGCATGTTCCAGACAAAAGAGAAAGGCTATTTAACTATTACAGACACGACTACTGAGGAACAATCGGCTTCTTTGACTTGGACTTCGGTTTTGGGGGCCTCATCGAGTCTGTGGCGGTATCAGACGCCACAGACTTTCCGCCGGCCCCTGATGCCATAGCCTTCGCCGCCTTCTTGGCTCGTTGAAGTTCCTCAGAGTACTTCACAACTGTACTGATCAGCTGCGGCCCGTACTTGCCATAGGCAGCTGCGAAAGGAGCAAAGACTACCTGTTGGCCATCCGCGCTGATAGGCGTTGCCTTGGAGACCGTCGCAGGATCAACCTCGACTCCATGGGCTTGAACCATCACGAGTGACATCAAAGCGCTAGCCGCACGGAGCGAGTTCTTGAAGCCTGCAGGAAGGCCTCCAGCAAGGGACTGCACCAGATCGTCTACATTCTCGATTAGCTCAGCCTTGGGCGCCAGCTCCTCACGGAGGCTACTGAGCACGCCTTTGGCCTTGGTGAGCGTCCCCTGAACGGCAGCACTGCGTTCCTCGACTACCGAGATGGAGCCCGCCAAGGCATCATCACGACGAAGTGCCTGGGCGTCAAAGCTCACACCCCTGGCATCTACACAAGAATAAGCATTGGCACAAAGTCAGCACAACAATACATTCAAAAGAACGAACAAGGTAAAAATCAGACAAGGAAATACCTAAGAGAGCCTTGGTAATCGAGAGAAGCTGTTCTTCGAGCATCCTCTCCCTAGCTACGATGGAGGAGCGCAGATCCTCTTCGCATTTCCGTGACTCGTCATGTGCTATGACTGCCTCATTGCGACTCTTCACCACCGCGGCGAGCATTTTTTCGAGGGAAGCGGCATCACGAAGGAGTGCATTATGCTCAGCTGTGAAACAAACAAAGATAGACTATCAGTCGAATATACCACAAGGATGAAGAAGAAGGAGCAAAAAACACTCACTTTCAACCACGCGATGGCGATTGTCCAGCATCGCATGCTGGCGACTCATCGCAAGCACCTGCTCCGCTAGACGAGCGGCTTTCTTCACAATGAGCCACGACAAGAGAAACAGTAAAGGATCAGCAGATAGTATGGATGAAAAAATTTGACTGCAAAATAATAAGAAGCAGCACTACACATACATGATCCTCCAATGACTCTGAAGTCGATTGACGCGCAGTTGTCCGGATAACCATCTGGTGCACCACATCGTGAGGAGAACTTGATGAATTATGCCCGGAGTGGGACGCCAATGGAGGAGAAGGAGCGCGCTCAGCCACTTTCTTGGCCTTGGAAGTCGCAACTCCAGATTCCTTCAAAAATTGGACACCGCTAGAAGATGACGACACCGGCTGACTGCAGAACAAAACCAACATCAAGATAATGCAACTCCAAGGAAGAACCAAAAGGAAGACTCATATACTTACCAAACAAACTTGTCAAAATCGAAAGTTTGATCCCCTGACTCTGATGTCGACTCCTTCGGCAGTCGCATCTTCTTGCGAGAAGACGGCGCGACAGCGGTCACAGGAACGGCAGGTATCAACGACTCTGCACCAATAGCCGCACCTCTAGAGTCGAAGGAGATGATGCATCCGAATCCTCGCTGCGCAAACGCTTGCGAATGTCTGGACTACTTGACTCGAGGGCTTCCTCCTCCACATCAGATGGGACGGTCGACTCCGACTCGTCCTCTTCCAAGGCTTCACGAGGAATAACCCCCTCAGGAAGAGGGGGCAAACAGGGGGACACCTTCCAATCCTGCATACGGAAACAAATCAGAGCAAGTCAAGGAAAAATAAGCACTCGACAAACAAAGTTACTTCATAGCACAACCGTACCTCTGGAGGAGGATTAGTAGCATCGAATGGAAGTACGACTAGTTCACTAGGGAGCACATCCTTAGCGGTGTACTTGGTGAGCAGTCGCACCCTCTTATCTACCTCACTCGCGGAAATGCCATCGGTAGATACGCGAGTGACATCGTCTGTGCCAGCCCACTAGAACATAGGGTAGACTCTGGCCTGCAGGGGCTGGATGCGACAGCACAGCCACGTGCGAATGAGGGTGCAGCCTCCCTCTTCTTTACCCATGCAACTCTCGAGGTCGCAGACGTGCTCGTATAGAACATCTGTCTCTACGGATTCGCCGGGCATCACTACATTCTTCCAGGAGTGCCTCCTCTTGCACGGCGTCGCAGGATCGAAAGGCGGGAGTCCGAAGTGGTTTCCGTCGGCCTTCTGGTCGCGGATGTAGAACCACTTGTCCCTCCACCCTTGGACGGACACCATGAGTTTGATGTTGAAGTACGTGACGGAGGAGTCGATGTGGATACCGCAACCTCCTACATCATAGACTACAGAGCCAGACGCCGACTGGTGCTTCAGCTTGAAGAGGCGTTTTGAAAAGACCAAAGTGTGGCTCGATTCCGAGCCAGCACTCGCAAAGAGTAATGTAGCAAGCTACATGGAGGATGGAGTTGGGGGACAGCTGATGCAGCTGGAGCCCATAGAAACAGAGAAGGCCCCTGAATAAAGGATGCAGGGGCAACGAGAGACCATGGATGATGAATGCTAGGAGGACAAGGAGTTACCTCACCACCGGGGACACGTCAGCCAGCAACTGCAGAAGATAGAACTCCGTCTTGGCGCAAGAGACGGAGCTCAGAAGACTTGAGAATGGATGCGCGCCACGTGCCATTGGTGATGCGAGTGCCCACGCCCTTCTTCTTTCCGGCAACGGCGGTGCTGGTGCCCGTAGCAGCGGAGCCACCCTTGTTCTTGGCAGCAACAGTGGCGGCGGCGGAATCAGCCGCGACACCTCCCATCTTCTTACCCATCTTGCGGTGGCGGTGTGACCGGAGGAAGTAACTGGGAAATACGCGGAGATGGTCCAGTGTCACGCGAAAGATGAACTCTAGGAAGCAGAGGAGAAGCAGCAATGGTGACGGAGGCAAAGGTAGAGAAAAGAGCAGATGGGAAAATTACAGTCGCAACACTGCTACTTAACCCCTGGAAGATGTAATCCAACGACCAGCAAAAACCCTATGAGACGCGTGGCGTTCATCGTGATCGACACGTGGAGCACCCGAAGCGCGAACCGTCCCCCCACTACCCCCATTACACGCAGAAATCGAGGAGGCGCAGTTAAAACAAAGATTATGCACGCCCGGTCAAGTCAGAGTCAGAAAATGGAACCACCGCTCGTCACGTCCCGTCAAACCTGCTCACGCGGGAAACTAAGATCATCACATCGTCAGCACTGATGTCATCCAAAATTGAGAAGCAGAAGATTTCGATTAATTTAGTCCTCGCTCGAGTCTTCGACTCCACCAAGCACTCGGGGGCTACTCCCATAGGGAGCGCTGGTCGCGCACCCTACGATTTTTTCTTTTTCTCTTCTACAGCAGTATGGACATTCGAAGCATACCCAACCACTCGAATCCATGATTCGACTATAGACATGCGTTACTCCGATACGGAGTGCCGGAAATAAATTCAACTGAAACAAGCAAACAAAAGACGACAACAATCGCAAACGTTCTTTAGTCCCTTCCTAAGTCTTCGACTCAACCAGGAACTCGGTGGCTACTCCCATAGGGAGCGCTGGTCGCGCACCCTATGATTATTTGTACATCATACTGTATGTCGATAACATCCACAATCGAAGCTTATGGCGACACCGCCTCATAATTTTTCCCTACAAAGAGATTGTGTCTCCTAGGTCACCCGAATCATCTCCGTGATGACAAAATTCGGATGCCGCGCTTGCAGCGTGAAGATAAGACATGAATAAGGCCTGGCAATGCATTTGCTGTGCACTACCAGAAATATATCTGTACCTACAGGTATGATGAACATGCCTTGACGGACGCGTCGAGTGCTCACACCCATATACTGGAATTCGACTCCTGTAAGACCTCCGCGGCTTGAGTCGAATTACACCAGCACTTTTCTAGATTCGAGTCTGGGGACTCGAGTTCGAGTAGATTGGGTTGTTTTACCCTAAGGTAGTTAACTGATATCGATACATCGGTTAAATCAGGAACGCACATCAACAATCCCTATGACACAAATAGAGCAGTCGAATCTACGATTCCACTGGACACTCGGGGGCTACTGACATGGGTATACCCTACAGGTACTCGATCTTGGTATATAGGGCCTTGATACAGCAGAAGCCCACGGTGTCGCCAAGGCCCAAATGAAGAACTCGAGTAACCTACGGACTCTCGAGTGCTTGCAGAGCAAGAAGAAGCTAGAAATAGAAAGTTCAAAGGGAAAACCCTAACCTGTAACCGACTCGACATGCTACCTGAGACCTAGCCTATCTATAAAAAGGCTAGGATGGGGCATCGAGGAGGACACACGCAACCCTTGTTTCCACAACTCTCGCCAGATTTCATCTGTGCACCATTGTAATCTTCGATTCCTCCATTAATTCCACAAGAAGATAAGCAGGAGTAGCGACCTCTACATGGCCTGAACCTGGGTAAATATTTGAGTCCCCTGTGTGCTTGTTTGCTAGCCGATTGATGCTTCCAACGCTCCCTCCTTCTCCAAAACCCAAGTCCATAACAATGGGCATTGATGAGTTAAACCCTCATCAACATGTGAAAGAAAGCATTAACCACTTCAGTAATTTATAAAGATCCACCGTCAAGATTCATGAAAGTGGGAATCTAACGGTGACAGTGTGCACGGCATGTTGAGGAACGTGCGATGTAATTTTTACCTGTCTGCATGTCCACCGCCAACGCATCGGGTTTCTCGTGCGAGAAAATCGAAATGATGATCTACCTAGCCGTTTGTAGGTTTCAAGGTAATGTTAGGTTGTGCCCTATATCATCCTCCTGATATATGCAGAAGGACAAGTCACATCCAAAGATTCCTTAAAATAGTTGGACGCCATCCGATTACCAGGAGATGAAGAAGACCAATTGTACCTTTGGCTTGTTAATGAAGACAGAGAAGAAACTTGCAATACTTTTTAGGAGGACTTCAATATGCTATCTGCCAGATTTGTCGACATCACCTAGATGGAGCATTCATGGACCAACAGAAATATGGCGTAGATCTAAAGTTCACTGGGGGCTACTATTTAGGATATGCATAATGGGTATCACCATACCATATCTCTAGTACAGATAACCTAGGTAGCTCACATTGGTAGAATGGCCCATGGCCTGTTGGGTGGCCCAGTTAGAATGATCTAGAAGGGAGGCCCAAGACGGAATAGTAGGGAGGCTACAATGCCGACATAGACAAAGTCGGAGCCTTGGAGTGAAAGACACGAAGACTAGTTAGTGTTAGTGTAGGACTCTATATCATGTCCGGTATGGACTTTACCCCGTAATCCTATGTTTTGGCTCCTTTATAAGCCATACCGTGGAAGCCCTTATGGCAAAGACTCAATAGACAACTTTTGCAAAGTGAACCCTATGATCTCTAAAACTAAGCCATATTTCCATTATAGTGATTGGAAGCAAGGGCAGGATTCCACCACCATCATGGGATCTGGACCTCGGTAAACTAAGTTACCTCATACCCTTCCACTCACCGCCTTACCTGACCTATCTCTCAATGAATAATTGGCGTACTCATCGGCAATACCATGACACAACTACCACAACAAATAGTCCACATGAGCGAAACTACAAAGGTAATGATATAAGTGTTGGTGAGGCCTTGCTCACACTAGTGTAGATGATGGATTTTGAATGCTTACACCCTATGCATACTTCCTTTGCAATGTCACATGCTATTTTGATTTCACCATGTGATACTTTTCCATCAAACATTGTTGATTATGTAAAATCGTATAGTTGTGATGATCTTGACATAGACATGTTGTGTTATAGTCATTTCATATTTCCACCCTCAAATATGTCGAAAAATTTCTCTTCCCAATGATTTGATTATACTGATGCTACTTTGATTGCAAAAGAGATTTCCCCCATAACTTTCTCAAGTTTTTTAAATTATGATGCATCGCATATTAACCTCGCCCCATCATCTTTTTTGTGCTTAAGCTATCTTTGCCAAACTATATTAGTTGACGCTAATGATTATGTGAAAACAAGAAGACAAATCATGATGGATGATGTGTTCATCTACCACACACATATGTTGTTTCTTTCATCTATGGTCTGTGTAGGTACCTTCGATACAATCAACCTCGATTGATCACGAGTTGATAAAACGAGCTCTAGAGAGCATCCCCCAAGACATAATGGGAAAATATCCTTCCTTGCATAGTCATGATGGAACATCATCATTGTAGACTCTTTTTTAAGAAGGGGGAGATGATGTAGCCCATCATTAGGTGAACTCCTTCTATCCCTTGTCCTCCCTTATTCCTCACTTGAATGGCATCCTTATTGAGACAAATTTCGATCATTTGACTAGGTACAAACCCATGAGCATATGCCAAGAGGAGATGCCAATGATGTTGTAGGAGACAAGATCCCCAAGCAAGAAGCATGGAAGAGAAGATGTGAGAAACAGCTACCAGGACCGATGTCTCCGCCCTTTCGGACCAAAAGCACTACTCCAAGACATTGGAGTCTCCGCCCTCCATCCCCGGAGTCTCTGACCCGAGGACTCCTCCCCAATCTATGAACAACCTCAATGAGCTCCCAGTACTCACCCTAGAGTCTTCCTCGGAGAACTCCCTGAAGTCCTTAGCCACGCCGGACTCTCCTGCCTCCCGACCCCGGAGTCTCTGTCCTAAGGAGAATGCTTGCATGACAAGAGTTGGTCATGGTCCATGTAATGCCCCTACTCGCCTAGAACATCCTATTTATGCCTAGAATATCCCTATTTAAGTGGATGGCCTATAAATATGCCACCACCTCCTCCTAGAAACCCTAGAATGAATATTGAGTGAATTGGCATAGCCACCATCTTACTATAGGGGCAACCTCTCTAGGATCTACATCAATACCTAGGTTCTACAAGACCCTCGATCTTTTAGCGTTCTTTCTATCAGGTGATCTCTATTGCACTAATATCTCCCTTTCGGTCTATATCGATTTCAATTTATTCATGAGTAGATTCTAGCGGATCTAGATCGATCTTTCCTTCGTGGATCTTTATCTAGCGGTCTCTTCCATGAGGATTCTACTAGGTTTGTCGTTCGGGCCAGCGAGGACAACATAATTCATGTGTGTTGCATGTGTTTCTATCTTTACCTTGCCTTTTTGTGTTGATTTCATCGCATTCATCACCTTCCTCATCACTTCCCCGTCCCAAATGCGTAAATATCGGGCCACCCTAGGGTAAATCCCAAAGGAGCCTGCAAAATTGTCCCAACCTCACGAGCACCAAACTTTGTGAGAAACTAAAGTTACCGTACATGGAGCTCCTCATCCATATCATGTCAAATGTCTTGATGACAATCGAACCCTCAAGATAAAATTCAAAGTCAACGTCTCCTTCAAGATTGGCCCTTATGAAGAAACCGTCGAGTGTGATGTAGTGCCTATGATGGTTGGCCACATGCTTCTTGGGAGACCATGGAAATATGATAGAGGAGCCATACTTTCAGAGATTGTCCCTGTAGGGTACCTCTCGAAGTAGAATGAAATTGAACACCGGGGGCTGAACATGATCTCTCAAACTCCCTTGGCAATCTTGGCCAGTGATACCTTTGATTCGGATTTACGGATACAGTATAGTAGCTTTTTCCCTTGTAGACATAGGTTTAATAAAATACTCGGGAAATAATACTAAAAGGAAAATAATAAGGCATGTCTACAAGAATTTTTTATTCATTTTACCTTCATTCACCAGACCTTTCTTGTTTACTTTATAATGTGGGTTATATCAATGGATGGAGATAGGCCAGGGTTGAAGATTCACCTACAACTAAACATCATATGTTATAAAGATAGTAATACACATAATCATGTGTAATGATTTAATATAGATAAAATTGGTGGGAAGCACATCCCGATATACTAGAGCCTCTATGAGTCACAGGAATATAAATATTCTTTTTATCCAACTATTTGCACCATGAAGCACCGATCTACAAACAATTATTAACTGAAAACAAAGATCAAAGACTGATGAAGTGATGTTGTTGTTCCCCAATGGATCTCTAAGAAAAACCGTACCCCCTTTCTATCACTGGGTTTTCTATGAGATCCGCTAACCAAGTATCTCGCCTCGAGCCTTTATCAATCTCTGGGATCTTTGGTACCTATAAGTCCATAGATCGATACATGAGACAAGAAACAAATATACACATCTCTATTCAATCAATACACAATACTCCCATAGATTAGATGCACATAATCGCTGCAAGGTTTCACCCCAACCCGTAGCCCTTGGGGACTACTCACTCATAATAATAAAATCAAAGATAGAAAACATTGTGAAAAATAATTATATTGAAATCAAATATTCTTACAATGGTACCCAAATCACAAGGATATCTCAAGTACAAGCTAATGGCTGTGGCTAGGAGAGCATGAACTATGGTGGTGGATCTCCTTCGGTGGTCTTGTGATGCAATCTGAGAATGGAGGCCCTCTACGCGGTGGCTTGGACCTCGAAATAGATAGGCACCTTCAAGAAAGTTGTAGGGTTGACGAGAAAAAGCCAATTCCACCTGGTACAGGCATGCCATATGGGAGGGCCTTGCCCGAACCAATGGTCGCTATGGCGTCAATCGACTGGTTTTTTCCCTAGAATTACTTGGTCGTGTGGACATCCACATAATCTTCATTTAGGGCTGCTGATTTCCCCTTTAAAGCATGATTTCCTGCACAACACAATTCAAAACAATGGATTGCACATCTTTGCAATAATTAGTCATTAGTGGAATGGCTAGAGATATTCATGGTCAATTACTTGACTGAAAACAAATTTTAAACAAGGAGAAAGATGGTTATTTTCACAACCATCAACTTCTCCAAAGCTCAAACATTGATCGTCCTTGTGCAAGAAAACAACAAAACCATAAAGAAATCTGCATTTAAACTAAAAAACGAGAGTATGAATTCACTTACGGTTGGTAGTCATATGCATCCAACACTTCTTCCATTTGAAAAGATCATCAAAGTTAGAGAGATGCTAAGAATACTATACAAGCTTCAATAACTCAAAACAATCAAAGTAGAGTTTAATATAAGTATGAATAACTAGAAGTGTAACAATCAATCCAAATCCTTTAGTTAAATCTCGGTCTGCCAAGGAACACAAGGATTTTTTTATAATAGAAACATTAAGTAAGAGATATCATGTCCTAAGTAGCATAATAGTGAAGTGTCTTATTGAGACCCACATCAGCAAATCAAGACTATCAAAACACTACTATTCCAATCATTCTCTTTTATGAAAATTCATAGAGTAGTAACGAGACCATGCCAAAGATAGTTTTTTGTGGATCTTTAAATTCAAGGCTAATTGTCAACAAGGATCATTGAGTGATTCTTATAGAAAATGGTTTACACGACCTTTGAGAGTACTAGTACTTTTGCCCATTACGGTGATAAGTGCCACCGATGTCGTCAACTCATAGCCAAAATCAGGGCTTGTACCATTGACCGTTCGTAGGCTAGAAGAGTTTTTGGCATCCAAAGGTATGCATCAAAAACATATAGACTTTTTAAATAGTATCACAATTTGATCCACATGGTTAGCTTTGCGTTGAATCATAATTACCACTAAACTTCATTTCAATCAAACAACTCCTTTCAAGAGTGCCATCAAGTCTATCAAAACATATATGCGGTTAAGTATCTTCAAAGGTATACTCTCAAGACAATCATGCATCCAACAAGGCATAAATTTGTGACTTTTTCTTGTTATACTTGTTTGGCAATATTATTTCCAAGGAAAGACTCGTTTATCTACAAGAACTAGAGAAAAAGCTTCCACACCTAATTACTCATGCAAATAAAAAGATTTACTCTAACTATTTTGAATTTCTCCCACTAGCATGGCATATTAACAAATCAACTAACTAAAATAAACAATTTGAACTTCTAAAGTGGGAGACATAGGACATACCTCTCATGAGTGTCTTTATAGATCTCTTCCTTATGGGGATGTGTTGTTTCAAAACTCAAGTTAAAATCACTCTCATAATAATATTGAAGCAAAGAGGCAATAGGAAAATACACTTTCGCGAAAAAAGATAAAACGAACTTGACACCAAGCAAGGAAGTAAGAAAATAAAAACAAAAGAACAAAATAAAACAACAGAAAACGAAAAATGAAAGAAAAAGCGAAATGTTGGATCAAACCAACGGGATTGTTTGAAATCTCTCATGGAGCTAGAGTACAACCTCATTATTACACAAATATAAATGTCGGGGGACACATCCCCAAGATCAAGATTTTTGTAAGCCCTCTTGTTGCTTATTGTGGTGTTGGTGGATAATCTTCCAAGTTCCATTGGTTGCTCCAATTGGTGAACTGGGTAGAGAGGGTGGCAGTAGCATATCGGAGGTTGATGGAGAGATTGCTCATGTTCTGGATGCTTCCTTCGAGAGCATAAATATCATCATAGGTGGTGTAGTAGTTTGGTGGCTGCACATCTTGGTAGGGTCCTTCTTGTTCTACTTCTTCATCTTGTTCTTCTCCCATGGGTTCTTCTTGTTAGGTTAGACTTCCTTCAACCTGTGCATCATAATACAAACATCTCTCCTCGATACAGAATAGACCATTAGGAAAATGAGATGGGATCAAATGATCCACTCTAGGTATATGAAGAAAGTATCTACCACTGGATTTTTAAATCATACCTCAAGCTCTTAAAGTATAGAAACCGAGACAATGGTCTCCTACCAACAGTTGGATATTACTTAGGCTGACATGGAGCGCACATGCAAGAATGATGATAACTCCTCCGCATATGGGTCCATGAGATTGGAGAGCCTGATAATTAAAATGAAACAGTAGAAGGGCGCCCAACTCTAGCAAGGATTCATCCTCATTGACTATAGTATACTCACCATGTTCCTGCAAGGTGTTAGCAATAACATAGACAAATAATGAATAGCAGGGTGATCAACTTGGTTTCCCATGGGAACGTTTCCATGGATTCTCATTCTATTAATGTAACCCAAGGGTGATGGAGCAAGAACAAAGGTAGTGGAGAATATGTCGGTGGTGTTGGCAAACCCAAAATAAGAAGCCCATTGGTCGAGTGTCAAGGAATACTCACAGTTCATAAGAAGGGATTTGATGCGATCAACTCATGCCATATGCTCTTTGGAGCGGTAGTGTGAACTCACCGTATGTGTTAAGGTACTCAGGAACTCAAGTGTCAAGTGGCGATATGTGGCACGTCCTGAAAAACAAAGTCATAGAAACCAACATTGTTGCAAAGGAAATTAAAATCATGATGAATGCCTAGTTTGATGAGGATGTAAGGACACACCCACTTGGTGGACTTGATCTCTTGGTGCTTGAGATGGTTGAAACGAGTGAGATGTAACTGGTCGGTAAACTCAATACCCGATGACTCGGGGTTTAGCGTATCAATGGGTGGTATGACTTGTTCTGCAACCTCCACATGTGTACGGATCCTCGTGTTCATTTAATACGAAAATAAAAATAAAGATAATTAAAATTTTGATCCAATATAAACATAGCATAAGTGATCCTCTATACTTTTTACAAAAGAATCTCCTCTAAAGTCAAAACTAAGCATGCTCATAATCAAGATTAGCTCTAGAACAAGACCTAAGTCTAGATTGATAATTGTGAAAGATTGATAAAGGTTTTGATGCAAATAACTTGGGGATCAGAGAAGAAACATACCTTAGATTGATTGGGTGCAAGGAATCAAAGTAATAATGGACAGAATTGAAGATCCAATGAAGGGGGTTTGGAGTTTGGAGGAAGAAGAAAGAGAAATTTTGATTTAAGATTTAGGTTTTACCTCTTCCTAGGGTTATTATCGTGGCCGTGAGCTCTGTACAGGCGAGCGGTATGGCCGGAGGACCACCCGTACCAAGTGCACAACCTTGGGGTTGAAGGAATCTTCCGGCGATGCACTCGGTACGGGAGCACGGTACGGTGGCCTCCGCTTGTACGAGTGATCGTTAACTGGTCGGTACGTTTTACCTCAAACTTGATGTTTGCTTCGAGGTAAGGTACAGGCAAACGGTACGGTCAGCTCCGGTCGTACCAGTGATCGTTAAGACCTCTGTGTCCATTAGAAAAAATCAATGTTTTCATTTTCCTTCGTCGTTATGTGGTATGTGCACGCGGTACGGTCGGCTCTCATCTGACCAGTGCTCATTAATCCTGTAGTAAGCTTCAAAACTTAGATAATTAAGTTAGTAGCTCTGCATGTCTTCTCGCATATTAGCAACAACGAAATGACAGCAAACAAACTTCATTAATAGTAATTATTTTTGGCTATGTGTTAGCAAATATAATAGATCGAGGATTACCTTGATTTTTTCTCCTCTCGTCATAGGATATTTCTTGAGCACTCCTAAATAAAACCAAAATACAAAAAAACTAACACAAGATTAAAAAAAATTCACATGGGTTACCTCCCATGAAGGGCTTCTAGTTAAGGTTAATTAGCTTGACCCAAGATGGTGATTATTTAGGATCTGCAAGTGGGACACCCGCTCCAAAGTAATTAGATTTTAGAGTGATTATACCATCATCATCGTTAGGCTTGGCCTCCTTCTTTCTTGGGAAGTGGACTATAAAAGGATACCTAGAAGGAAGTCCTATTATCACATTCCGTTCATATAAATTAATTGAAGCTTTAATAGTTCTAAGGAATGGCCTGTCTAGAATTATAGGTGCTATGGGATCTTCAGGCATGTCTACTACAACAAGATCAATAAGAGCAGAACATCATTTAATTTCAACAACTATATTTTATTTTATCCCAACATCTTGTTTAAAGGTTGAATCAACAAGATGGAGTCTCATTTCAGTAGTTGTAAATGGTACTAATTTTAGCTTATCAAATAGACTTTTGAAATTGTTGAGACGCTTACTCCAAGATCACAAAGAGCATCTATCTCATTAATCCCATTCTTAATTTTAGTGGTGGACTCAAAAATATCATCTAGCTTAGCAGGAAGCTTATCAGCTAGTTTCTTATACTCCATTTCTAGTTCACAAACTTTATATGCTACTTATTTTATGAATTGTTGGTATGTAGCATTGTTACCTTGTTCAATACTGAGATTTTTCACGGTGATCATCTTTAACAAATCTTCCATGGTATAGTCCGGTGATGGCGCAATGCTAAAGTCTAGCTCTTCAGGCATCTCATCTTTATTTTCTGCCCTCATCATTTTGAGGTCCTCGACCGGTTTTGGCTCGGTCTTTCCAGCGAATTTTGAAAGTATGAGATCTTGGCTCTCGGCTACTTTGCCCAATGTGCCTCCATGGTCCTGGTTCTTTCCTTTAGATCCTGCACATCATTTGTAATTGCAATGGAATGGTTAGATAATTTTCCAACACTAGTCCCATGGTTATCCATAATTTTAATAAGCATATTATTTTGCTCGGTTTGAGCTTCCATAAAACTTCTAACAATATGTTCAAAAGAGAGATTACCATGATTCTCTCCATTATGATTATCATTATTATTACAGATGTAAGGAGCACCTGCATGATGATAATATTGTTTTTGAAAATTTGAGACAAAGTTGAACTCTTCCAAGCAGGATTATAAGGACTGCGAGCTATAAAATTAACATCATTAGCATTGTTAGTGATATGATTTATTTGGATGTTTTCCTTACCCTTCACAATATTAAGTAATTCATCTACCTTTGTAGTCAACTCTTCATTTTGTTCATCGGTCATGGAATTCACCCATTTTGAGGATCTTTCAACATGGCATTGGGCATGGTTGTGTCTCATATCATCAATTAATTTCTTTGCAACACTCACTTTATTTCCCATGATAGTTCCTCTTGTGGCAGTATCTAGCAAAGACTTATACATTGGGTTAAGGCCTTTATAAAACAAATGTAATATAAACCACTCTTCAATCCCATGAATATGACAATTTATTACAGCTTCTTTCATACTTTCCCAAGCAAGCGCTACTGGCTCGCGGTCTTCTTGTCTAAATCTTGTAATATTGGACCTTAGATGCATAGTCTTAGCTAGAGGGAAACATTTGTCATATAAAGATTAGTACATTCCACCCAAGATTTAATAGAGCCTTTAGCTAAAGGTAGAAGCCAGTCCTTAGCCTTTCCTCTTAGAGAGAAAGGAAATAAGCATAATTTAACCACATTTGGGTCAACATCTTTTATACCCATCATGTCACAAAGTTTAGTACAAATATTTAGGTGCAAACCCGAGTCGTCAGTAGATGAGCCTCGTAATTGGTTTTGTTGGACCAAACTTAAAAGGTTAGGCTTAATTTCATAAGTTTCCGCGTCAACATTGGCCTGAGTAATAGGTGCATGAATAAATTCATCAGTGGGAGTAGCATACTCTCCCAGATTCTTTTGAGACATGGCTCTTTTATTTTTGGTGTTTTTGAATAAGATAAACAAATAAACAAGTAACTATTTTTTTATATTCAATAGATAACAAAAAGTAAACTGATAACAAGAAATAAACTACAAAAAAATAAAAATAAAAACAAGGTCTCTAGTGACCTCACAAGGATAGCTAATTGCTTCCCTAGCAATGCCGCTAGAAAAAGGGTTGATACCTTTGATCCGGATTTATGGATGCAATATATTAGCTTTTTCCCTAGTAGACCTAGGTTTAATCGAATCCTTGGTGTCAGATATTTATCCATGAAAGAACTAGGGTCCAACGATCCCTGGGTTCGTGAGGGGGCTGAACACGTGGTTCCAAGTAAACTCGGCGGAGGGGGTAGAGCGAGCACACGATAAAGAGGTGACACTGGGTTTTTTTACCCAGGTTCGGGTCCCTCGTGAGGAGGTAAAGCCTCTATTCCTGCTTTGTTGTATTGCTCGCATGCGCCACGAGGGTACAATGGAGGATGAATGTCTAGGGTTTTAGATCTCAAGGATCCCTCCTTTCCAAGGTAGGAGAAGGGATCCTTACATAGAGCGGCGTTGGGCCCCTTCCCCCCATTTATGTGTGGGAAGGGCTTCCACATTCCTACCTAAAGTACTCTGATCTACATTGTCTTCAAGTGGCTGCCAGCCAGCTGCAACGTCAGGGTGGTGGGCGGTTGTCCTTCTGCTTTGCGTCATCACCCTATTCTTCTTGCACCGAAACGGCTATGTCAGGCACTGTCTCCTTCCTACTTCACTTCCGTATGCCTTTGTATGGGGGAAATAGGGTGTGCTTTTCTTTCATGGGGTATACCGGTCGCCGCTTGAACCGACCATTGGTGCGTTGTCTTGCAGGGCATGATTGGGACCTAGAACGTTCCCCCTCCTGAGGCCTCAACAGGAGGCTTTCATCCCGTGTCGAGGATGGTTTTGTTGCTATCCATGGCTCTTATCCCCGTTCCTCCTCTCGAGGCTCATGGTCCTCGCGATCCCTCAGGAGGGTGCACCTAGTGGGATTTTCCTAACTTCATCTTCTTCCGCCGCCATCCTACCAGCATCTTTGCTCCGACAACACTTCTCCTACTCTAGCAACACTCTTGATGGCGCTCAATAGAGCGCTTGCCACCTCCGCCGTGTCGAGCTTCCCCCCGTGGATCGTGGCGGCCTTGCCACTGGCGATGATCCGCAACAAGGAGGGGCTGGAGAAGGTCCGCAAGCTGATGGCCTCTGACTCGAACGAGTGGGGTGCCTCGCGAGTGTGGTGCACCGGCATTGGGGGAAGTGCACGGCATGCTGCCACGGCCCCAGTCTTCACTCATTCCATCACCGCCAGCCTTGTTCCTCCTTTCTCCACCTTCCTCATCGCCGTCCTAGATCACTAATGCATCTAGCTCGTTCACCTTCACCTGTGGAGTGTGACCCTCCTAGCCACCTTTGCGTTCTGGTGCGAGTCCTTTTTCGGGGTGATTCCATCCTTGGCATTGTTTCAGAACATCTAATGCCTCTATGTTCTCTCACTGGAGGACAACGTCAGCAGGGTTGGTTTCTTTACCGAAGAGGAGGGGGATTTCTTGTCGATTTCCATTCTCGGAACAGCATCGGTGTTCCGCCACAACTGGGACCTAGTGGATACCGGCCAGGCCTGGCCTCAGCTCCACGCTCCCACGGGGGCGGCGGTGGAGAACCCTGGCTAGGCTCGCGAGGCGGCCGCTTGCATGAGTCCCAGGCCCCAAGTGAGGCGCGTGGCCCATTTACGCGACCGCGGCTTGAATGGTGAGATGGTGGTGAGGGAGTTCCTGTGGTAGTAGGTTTCTCCCCTCCAGGAGCACATGAGGCCTATCTGGACCATGTCGCCTGGCCGAGACGTGGTCAGGCGCTTGGAGGGGATCCTTACTGAGGATACGGTGGCTGTCCTCATGGTTCTGCTCCTGGGCGTGGAGGGGATAGTGGAGCTTCCCTCTCGTGCGCGCCCCTTGTACGTGGAGGGCAATGTGCGCGCCATTCGCGCGGGTCTTCCCACCTTCGATGAGAGGGGTGAATGCCTTCTGGTCGAGCTGGACAACGAGGATGTGGAGCCAGCTAGTGCTCCCGACCCCTCCTAGCTTGTTCGACAAGGGAGTATGATCAACATTGTGTCGTCTTTGGAGGAGGACGTCGAGGACATCCCCTGTGCTGGGGCTGGTGTCCCTGCTAGCAGAGCTACCCGAGGGGAGCATGTCAAGCCTAGGGCGGCGGCTGCTTCTATCTTGACGCGGGTGGCCGAGAAACACCCAAGGCCGGGCGACGGTGGCGCCTTTCTTCCCCCAGGTTCAAAGAGGGCCCACTGGTCCTTGGTGGGACTGGAAGTCGGGAGGTGAGTCATCCTCGTGTGGCCCTCTTTTATCCCTTTTTTCCCTTCCTTCTTCGACACCCCACCGTTCCGACACAGGCATGAGAAGAAGAGGAAGACAAAGGCAGCGAAGTTTGGCTTTGGAGGGGAGATAGGGCGTGCAGAGGGCAGCTCTGCCCCCTCCAGATCACGGAGCGCTCCAAGGGCTCCTCCCCGCCTCTCCGAGTGAGGGGTGAGACGAGTGACTGTTCTGCTGATGATGGTCAGCCTAACTCTGAGGTGGTAGTCGGAGGTGGTTGTACTTTGTTTCTCGAATAACCTATGGGCACGCAGGTCTCGACCCCATCCCCAGCTCGTGGTGATAGGGAGGAACTAGATGAGGAAATCCCCTGAGTCCATGGAGGGGTAGGGCCATGTGTGCTAACATTGCCGCTGTCCGATGACACCTCCCTCGGCAGGTATGGGTGCCTACATGGAGTAGGGGCGTCCGCTCATGCCGGTCGCGATCAGTCCGTTGCCAATATCGCCGGGGAGGAGCATCATCTGGCCAGAGCATGGTGTCATTTTCACTTAGAGCGGAATGCTCTTGACCAGGCCCAGGAGCAGCAGGGATCCCATGGCTAGACGAGGAGCTCCGGAGGCAACCGAGTAATTCAGGAGGCGCCTTAGGAAGCCGCGAGGACTTCTGCACCGGCCAGGGACCGGGTCCCTCCATTTGGAGGGGAAGGGACTTTCTCTGGGGACCTGGCCCGTGCCTCTTACAACCTATCCGTGCGTGACCACGCACTTGCCTTCACTGAGCGGGAGGTTGAAGAAGATAGCTAGAGGTCGCTCAAAGGGAGTAGGACGTTGCTCTCTGCGAGGAGGCGGTCCAGCTTTGTGAGGACGAGGCTCAACTGGAGAGGAGCTACCTGGAGGATCTAGAGGCCATGCTGGAGATGGCCCACTAGAATCTTGAGGAGCGCACGCTCGACATCGACCGTCGTAGCATAAACACCGATGAGCACATGGAGCGAGAGTAGATGAAGAAGGATAATGAATTGGTTCTCTCGCAGCTCCGCCTGACTCTCCGAGAGGAATGGCTAGGGAAGGCCAAAACTCAGGAGGCGTGCTTACTAGAGAAGTAGGAAAAGCTGGAAGGCTCCCTCCGCAGGGTGGAGGAACGGCTGGCCCAAGCTCTCGTCGATTTGGACGCCCTGAGGGAGCTACAAGCCTCCCATCAAGAGCTCTAGAAGCACTATTACCTCCGTGACAAGGTAGAGCAGGACCTCGCGATGCTGGAGAAGGAGCGGTGCAAGATGCACCAGGCGCTCGCGAAGCACGCGGCCACCACTCTTCAGGACTTCGGGGTGACCGACTTCTACACCGGGCCTCTTGCTAATGCCACCCGAGATGGTGTATTCTTGTCAGTCTTTGACAAGATCATGGCAGCGCTGGAGGGGACAGTGGAGCTCTACCACGGGTGCCATCTAGATGAGTGCCGGAGGATGATGCGGGTCGTGGCGACCCACGTCTTCTCCGCCCTTTACCAACAGGACCTAACTTCCCTTGGAGGGTGCTCCTGCAGAGGGCGACACACCCAAAAGGGACTGTGCCAAGCGAGATTGCCTACTTCCAGCAGCTCGCAGACGAGCACGCCGATGACTTACTCCTGATATTCGAGCAGACTATAGAGGATGGGGCTGCCGGGGTTGCCGAGGCCCCAGATGGTGAAGACAGTGGTTCCCCAAGGAGCTCATCCGACGCGGAGGGGAGTGGCAAGCCATCTTATAAAGACAATGTTTTGGAGCCATCCGCCTGAGAGGCCCATTTAACTGTAGTCCGTTTAGTGTACTCTGGCGTGGTAGCCGTGTTTTGGACCTGATGCCTCCTTTGTAATCTTCCGACATGTATTTGCATATGCTTTTGTCGAGGGCTTCGTATTTCCTTTGGGTCCCTCGGGTGGATAACTGTAACATCCCAATTCCAGCAACCCTGATTAGTTGTCCAGAATGCAAAAATCAGGGGGAACAAAAACTTTTTCTTGTTAAGTGTTACAGTTTTTGCTTGTTTATTGTCTGTGTTTATGCTTATGATTGTATTGCTTATGATATACTCCTTACCTCAACATCAGTTGTCAAAAAGCTATTTAACGAAACTATCCTGGCTCATTTTACATACTCTCAAATATTCTAGCATTTCAAAACATGAGCCAAGATGCTTATGTAACCAAAACTATTTTAGTAGCTTCTATTGACAAAACTATGGAGAGGTATATAATATAATCTCCTTATATTTTCAAGACAAAACCATCAACTACTCCTACCTCTAGGATTCTCAAAACCTTGTATAAAACTTTTGAATTCTACTCTTGGTAGGGATACCAAGGACTCTTACCTTATTCAAACTACAACCTTTCGAAATTGCCTATCCTTACCTCAAGCTAAACTTGATGGTAATCCTAGTAGTAGTTGATTTGTTTGTAAGATGAGTTGCCTTGATCTGTTGTTTGACTTGATTGCTTAGGAGATAGTATGAGTTACTCTAGGAGCTAATCACTAGGATCAAGAGGTTTCCAAACCACCACACCCTAAGCAAGAATACAAAGAAGGATTTAATATCTAGATACTAGTCGATCATCTTAAACCCTTAACCAGATCAATTCTGAAGATATCCCTTCTAGAAGCTTCCTAGTCAATGAAGACCAATATCAAGCAAGGATCCTTTCTACTCAATCTACACTTAAACATCATCCACTTGATGATGCTTGGGTACCTTGCACCCCATCAAAAACATCCCCTCGCATACTCTAGTCAAAAACCCTAAATCTGCCAAATTTGGCTGTCTGGAAAACTAATTCCAACATCACCTTTTTGAATGTCTCCCTTTCTTAACCCTTGTGATTTTTTGAAAATGCATCTGAACCATCTTGTTAACCATCCTAAGGACTACCAATTCCCACTCTTTCCCTTGGTTAGATCATCCTCCAACCTACTTGTTCTTGATGGTTTTGCAGGCAAGAAAATAACTATTCCTGCAAATCTAGTCATCATGCCTACTTTGACAGAAGCTCACACCATCATCCAACCTTCTATGGACCAACTCTTTGCATGGTTGTGTTCTACTCATATAGTTCTATCAACATCTACTTCACTTGTTCCAAGTGGATCTTTGTGTTTCTTAAACCCACGTGGTTTATAAGGCATCATGACTCATCTGGTATGGCAGCCTTATTTTCAACAAAGTTTGCCATCACTTCTAGACCACCTCAGATGTAAACAATCCAAACTCCTTCTTCCATGATCATCTATATGACTTGGTCTAACTATCCATCTATCCCTTGCATCAATGTGAGCTCTGAGCTCCAAGATCCAACAAGGTTTTGGTGGTATAAAAATAACATCACCCTAGATCCACAACTCCTTGTTTTCCACCTAATTCAAGTTGGATTTCCAATTCCCAAGGTTGAAAATGCTTGCTACACCTTGTCTACATCATCTACCTTGATCATCAAGATTTATCAAATATTATCCATAATTATTATGGCTCCAAATCTAATAAATCTCTCTAATAGTCAAAATCTCCAAAACTCCTTTCCCAAAGGAAAGTTTGGTTTTTGCCAAAACACTTCCCCAAATCTAAGCACTTTTGATACCCATATATCATACCCTATCTTGCCACTTCAAAAATAAATATTTTTGAGATCCTTTATGATTTCTTTTTGCCTATTTTCTTAAATGGCAGAAATGGAATAATAGTTGTTTTAAATAGTTTTAAGCCACAATAAATCTTGGGAAAATTCCCCCAAGTGTGTATTCACATTTGGGACCATCTCACACCAAAAACCAACCTTGTCCAATGTAAATATATCACATGAGATTCTAGAAACTACTTCTGCACTTAGTGAATAAATGATTCTAAGTGGACTTAAAATCCTCTGAAAAATCCCAATTAAATCCTAGGGCTATGCATTGACCCTATCTACATCCCAGTACCATTTCCTCATCCTGTCAAAGACAAGTTTCTAAACTTCCTTCACAATCGCCTATTTACTCAATTTGGCAAACTTAGCTAGTATTGAGATAAACCAAGATCAAACCATCACCAAAGCTTGTCAAGCACTCCTCTCCTGCACCCATTACACACCCTGGTCGACCATACACTGTAGCACCACTCTAGCAAACCCCTCCTCTTGTCTCTTATGCTTGGAACTAGGGAGGCATGTGAACCATCCTATCTTTCCTATTTTAGTCACTTGAAGCTGATACACCCTAGCCTCTTTGTCACTCAGCACGACCCAGAGCACCACCGTCTCTCTCCCCACACCCCACAGGACAGCCTCTCAAGCTTTCCCTAGCCCTTCCCCTCCTATTTCTTTACCACACCCGAGTGGAGTAGAGGAGCAGCACCCTTGCAGTGTAAGACTCCTCCTGTCACTCCTCTGCCCTCTTTGACTCATATGCACGAGCTCCACCGCCCACACCATCCAATAAGAGAGCCATGGACACACCCTTGCCTTATGTGAGCTTGGTGCACCATACTCCCTACCTCCCTTGCTAAATAGGCCAGAGGCCACCAACCTCGCTCCTCCTCACTCATTTCTCTCCCTGGCCACCAGAGCCCCTCTCTAAGAGCCCTTGCTCCCTCCCTTGCTCCTTTCCTCCCAAGGAAAGGAGAGTTTCTCCTCTCGGTATGCAAGAGAGAAGAAGCCCGTGCCGTCTGCAAAGTCCCCCTCTACTCCTCTCCTCGGAACAAGTGTTATTACCCTACTCTGATCCATCCCCCTGCCTTTTTCCTTGCATGCAGCAACGCCGGAGAAGCTACCACCATTGCATGGCCGTGGTGAGCCCCTGTCGTTGGGGCTGGCATCCTGAGCACCCCCCGGCCATGCCCACCTACCGCCGTGATCGCGGAGAGCCTCCAACTCCCCTACCGATGCCTCCCCTGCAACACGCAGGCACCCAGGACGAGCACCGGCAGCCCTCCGAGTGTCCTCCGTCGCGGAGAAGTACGCGACCATGGATTTGGGCCATAACCTTCATTCCCGCCCATCACTGAGCTCCCCGCGAGACGCCGCATCGTCTCCGCCACCTCCCAGTTCCGCGCTACACCCTGGTGAGCCCCCCCTGCAACCGCCACCACCCGCTAGGGTTTCCTCCTCTGTTCCACGCGAATAGAGGAAGGAGATGACTGGGCATCGTTGATCTCCACTAGATCCGACGGCCCTCATCCCTCTATAACCCTTCGCGCCCCCGTGTGGCTGACGGCCGAGCCCCACCCGGCTTTTGAACTCCCCCCGCTGTGCGCGCTTGTCCGCTCCGGGTGGGCTGGATCCACTTCCCCGACCCAGTACGGCCTGGCCTTTCCCTGCTGCTCGCGGCCTAGCAGCCAGCAGATCTAGCCCATTCCCCTTCCTGCATTTGCTAATTCAATTACAGATCTGTTTTTATAGCTGTCAGTTTAAATAAAAACAAAAATATGTAAATCCATATTTGACCAGATATAATTTTTCCACATGTTCTAGTATGTTTTGTCAATCATGCAAAACAAACCCTCGGCCAAAAATAATTTTCATTATTTATTGGCATTTTATCTCCCAAGATGTGTCCATTACCATCAATAAATCCCTCAGGGCATTTCACCTCTCCAAATGATTTAAAACCAATGGCTATGGAAGGTATTACCTATGCCTACTATCTAGCCTTGGTCCCATGCGAAGGTGAACAATAGTCGGCCCTTAGCAAAAATAGTAAAAACAACTCTAATCTGAATTTAGAAATTTCTCTAGGTCAAACCAAAATAGGTACTGACCTAAATCCAACTCTCCTAGTTCCTAAAACATAAAACCTACCAAAATCTAGGAGCTCAATATTTTTTGTGCCCTCTTTGATTTCTGGTGAATTAAAAAATTCTGTGCATGCTTAATTCACCAATAATTTTACCACAGTAGCTCTGCAACTCCAAAAATGTTGAGTCCAATTTCTGCAGAAAGGTATTCTAAATACATATATTTTGTCTTTGGAATCAAACCAAAATCTTCTGTAGATTTAATTTGGTGAAAACGACAAAACAGCTCCAAAACTGTCTTTGGGAATTTCCTGAGGGCATTCTGGTAATTATTTTGGAGTGATTCCAACTCACAGTGATTCAGTACATAAAACTCTACCTGACTATCCAAGTAAATAATTTTTGGAGGTCCAGAACAATTCTGGTGAATTATTTCCTAAAACTAGAGTATTTCCCACTAGAATATTTATTATAAATCAATGGAAATTGATAATTTGGTGAAACCACTTTTGCTGGTTTGATATTATCACTACCTATCTGTTGGTATCATATTTACATAATGGTATCATACAGAATATGTCCTTGGTCGAAAACCCCTCTTAGGTAGTTCCTCGACTATAAAACCCCAAGGTTGTTCATTCCCTTCTCCAAGGCCATCTCAATCTCCTAAATCCAATCCTCTTGAAAAGCTACGATATTGAGTAATGTGTGGTATGTTTGTCTGCTGTATTGTATTGATGCTTGCATTGCTTTATGTTGATTGAGGACTTGTTTGTTTGCATGTGCCATCTAGACGACGATAGTTGCGATGAAATCGGAGAGCAGGAGAAGTGGTAATTATTATTGGTATTATTGGGTATTCTAAGAAGAAGTCAGGGACATATTGTCATTTTGCTACTCTCCAGGAAAGCCACCTTCTTGCTCATAAGCCTTGTCCTACTGTTTTACTTATGCATGTCTTATCTACTATTTACTAAAATTGCACTGTTTTACTATATATTAATGTATATGTATATGGTAGTGGTTTGGCTCCTCCGAACTATTACATTTGGGTACTACTAAGTACAACCCCCTTGACGATATCTACTTGTCCCTAGTATGGTAGATGGTGTAATACACCATACCCCCCTTTGGAGACCCCATTTTAGCCGAAGCAAAGCTAGGATGGGAAGACCCCGGAAAAGTTTTAACAAATGTTTTATGATAAAACATTGGTGAGGTGGGACCTCCCAAGATATATTGAGAAAGAAAAAGGTTTTATTTTACAAAATGCTGAAGGAAAGATGGAGGAAAAAGGTTTACGAAAACACACCCGGTTCTTTGTAGTTTAGCTATAACAACTGAACCCGTGCAACCACATTACTCTGGAATGGGACAGGGCTGGATTTGATGGTTGTCTATTCGGGTATAAGCTGCCTCGCAACAACTACAGGGGATAAAAATACCTGGACGGTGTGCCTTCTGACATAAGGGTCCATGTGAGACACCGACCTGGAGAAGGAACGAAGGGTTTACGGACCTCCACGTGTTACTATGAGCCTCTCATTGAAAGCGCAACACTTGGGAAGTGCAAAATGCGCTCCGGTTGGTCCTAGGTACCCAACATCCCGGTTTTGAGGGGAACAACACTCATAGGGTAGGCACTTATACTGGAGTGGGCATCTGGAGAGTCTTGATCGGTTACACAACCAACGATCCGTGTAGATCAGGTTAGTGTACCCGGATGGTGTGGGTAAAGTGTACAACCTCTGTAGAGTGTAAATCTGTTCGAATAGCCATGTCCGCGGTTAAGGACGGGTTGGACAAACTTCTATAGAGCGGTGCTGGTTTTATTTTCAAAAAGGATTTTGGAAACGACATGGCTTTGGAAATGTTTTGACCATGGGATGGTCGAAAAAGGAGAAAGGTTTTGACCATGGGATGGTCGGATGGGAAATAAAGGAGTTTGGTTGTGGGACGACCAGAAGAAAGGAACAAATGGGTGATCCAGTCCTAAGGTTTTCTAAAAAAATTCAAAACGGTTTCCAGAATGTTTTACAGAAGTGTTCAACAAATATGTGTAGATGCTATATCTACAAGAGAAACTAATTGAGAAAAGAACCTCTCTTGGAGCCCTCCTACTACAACAACCATAATGCATATCCTCTTGTTATTATTGTTATCTTAAGGTGGTTTGCAAGTACATTCAAAGTACTCGCTGGCATTGTCCCTGGCTATTAACTTGGTCAGATATCAAGAAGTTGATGACATTGGCGACTATGCGAGCTAGGACGTTCTCCTAGTCAGTTGCCTGTAGGTTAAGGCATGACTCGGGCTCTACGCTTAATGAAGTTCCGCTGATGTTGATCGATGTAGCCATACTAGCAAATAAGGTATGACTTGTATCCGTTATATTTTGGATGTTTACTTTGATACTTGTCGGTTATGTGCCACGACTAACTTATCATGGGATCGTGGTTGTATGCATAACATGGATTCTCGGAAGATTAATCTGGGGGCCCCACATGTAGCACCCCGATAAAACCAGTACTCGAAAATCGCTTGCTATTTCTATTTTGTGCATCATCATGACCGCATGCTCATGTCATCATGCCACATTGCATTTGAGAATCGTCATGTCATCATGTCATCATGCATATTATTTGCCTTAAAACTATTTTCCAAAACGCCTAGTTTTGTCTTCTAAATATTCCCGTCTTTATTTTCAAATTAAAACCCCGGCCTCTTCCGGATATTTTGTTTTGTCTATAAAATATTTACAAACGTCTATTTCAGACAAAAATATAAATAAATAAAACTGTTTTTTTTGGGGGAGGCAGCCAGCCAGTCCAAAGGCCCGACCAGCCAGCCTACAACCCCACCTAATCTAGCCGAAGCCCACATCAGCCCGATCAAACCCTACCCCAGATCCCTCCCCTGTCCCTGCCGCCAACCCCCAGGCGACGCACCCGCTACACACATCGCACACTCGCCCCATCCCGTAGAGCCGCGGACCCGCTCCTCCCTCGTCACGAAGCCACCAACCCACCCTGACACGATCGATCGCACCCCTCCCTCCTCATCGCAAGCTCTTCGTCCCTGCACCCACACGCTTGCGCCCCTGGCCCCACCACTGCGCCCCGTACCCGCCAGCAACACGCAGCGCCCCCCAACCACATGCTCTGGCTGCTCCTCTAGATCCCACCGCACCTCGCTTTCTCTCCCTCGTGTGGTGCCGCCGCCAGGGGCCCGTGTTCTCGCGCCGCTAGGGCCTACTGCCACCCAGCCGCGTCGGCCGTGCCCTCCCGCTGCACGCCACGCGCCCCTCGTCGCCTCTTCCTTCGCCAGAGCCACCCTCGCTGCCTCCTGTGAGCTCGCCTCCGGCCGCGGGTTCCCGTCGCTGCGCGAGTCCTCCCTGAGCGCGCAGCTCGTCGTCGCGGCCCTCTCCGCCACCAAGCTCCCAGACCTCGACCGTTGCTGCTGCTGAGCCTGCCCGCCAGAACCTCTCCGCCCCTGCGAGCTCCGAGCACCGCCATTCGACCTCGCCACAGTCTCTGCTCCGTGCGGCCCCGCCCATGGCTGCATCTTCGTCGAGCTCTTTGTTGACCCGCTGCTCTCCTCTCTGTCTGGCCACCTGCAGCAAGCCACCATGACCGGCCCCGGCTCGGCTCTGCCTCCTCTCTGCCTGAACATCGATGCCGACCATGCCTCGTCTCTGCTCCGCACACCCCTGTCCGCTCCGGCCGCGTCAACCTCTCCAGCGGATGCCGCCGGTTTCCGCTTCCTAGGCGCCTCCGACCCTCGTCTCTGCACCCCGGCGTCGAGCGCCGCCCTGGAGCCCTCAAGCCCCGTGTCCCCAAGTTTTCCCGCACACGTTGACCCTGTGTGGTACAACGCCGGCATCACGGTTGCCCCCTATTGTTGCGCTTCTGGCCAACAACACAAGTACTCATCTAAAAAAACAACAACACAAGTACTTCGGTGTGCTGTAGCTGCTCAAGTCCGAACGGAAAAACATCACAACCCCAAGCTAATATCGACACCAAGTTCTCCATCACAGACGCCAATACCTGGGATCTGAAGATCCGAAGACCAAGCCCCGACCCCGGAGTTCGAAGACCGATCCCCAAACCGCTCCGAGACCACCAAGATCTTCAATCGGAACCCGAGGACGCCGAGACCCTCGACGACAAGTCTCCTTCCTGTAAGCGTCGACACCGGTATGACAAGACCTTCTTCCCGCACCGATGCCCGAGTACCGGACGCCAAGTTCGCCGAGGACCCAGACGCCAAGGTCGCCGACACGGAACACCAAGTTCTTCATCCCGGACGCCATGACCGTCTACACGGACCCGAAGGCCACAAATGCGACAAGATCTACTCCATTGTCCGAAAACGTTCCTGCCGAGACCGATCCCTGTCGAACCCTGTCGAACCCCGAACCCCCGAAACCAAGATCTTCCGAACCCAGATGTGTGAACCTAAGCCTCTATTTTTATAATATGACATATACGTGTCGCATCATTAAATCATCATGCTTGCATACATGTCATCTGGTGGGTTGGGTTAAATAGTCGATTCACCTAAATTAAATATGGAGTCTATATGCGGGCTATTCTAGTCTTATTCCGGACTCCATTTAAATTTGTGTAGCAAACTGATGCCATGTTTTGCCTTGTTAAGACAACATTTAAATTGCGGGGGTTCTAAATAACATGAGCCGTGTAATTAATTATCGGGACCCCAGTTCCGCTTAATATTGCCTAATTGCACCGCATCTGTGCCATGCCATGCATCAAATCATAAGCATGCTGGATCTTCTGCCGTAGTATTAAATATTGCATCCGGTGTTTCTTCTAGTGTTTGCTTCTTCACAGATTAGGCCGATGAGTTGATGCGAGTATCGACAAGTTCTCCGGATATGAACCTTCGGCAGTGTTTTCCAGGCGAGCAATCTCCCCCTTTCTACCTATTTTGCATTTATAGTCTTTATTTCCTCATGTTAATCTATTGCTATATGTGTCATGATGCTTTAGTGTTCCATACCAGTTATATTCCTGCAGCCGTTATATTGCCTGGGACACCTCCTATTACCTGTTGCTTGGTAGACAGTTGGCCTTGCGAGTCGTAGTTGCTTGCTGAGGTGTTGCTTCGCGTCGTCGATGTTCCATAGTTGTTGGGAGGTTGGCAGATGTTTAATGGTGGAGCTGATCATGATTCGAATTACAGTTTATGAATTGATGTTGATGGTAGATATAATGCAGAGACACCGGTGGGTAATAGTAAATATATGGTTCTTAACCGCTCACTGGTGTCCCCTAGGACCCGAGTTCTTGACACCTGTTTCGAGATCGAGCATGCTAACCACAGGTGGGGTGTGTGGGCTCCCCCATCGGCTTACTACCTGATTTCAAAGTATTGTACCGGGGGCCACAAATAGTTTGGGGCTTTATTACTATTATGTACTTATGCCATGCTTTACTGCTTTATTTAAGATTGTGCGTGGAGCACCTATACTGTTTAGGATGTGGAATGTTTTCGCGGTATCGACAAGCCCAGTCACACTTTTGGGTTCCCAGTCATTTACAGCCATTGGCACAAACCCTGGATCCGCCTCAGAGCCGGCCGACTTCGTTGCGGGTAGCTTAGTGGGGTGGCCCCCCATGTACTTGCTTTGGGTTTGGGAAACGTCATGACTTAGGCCCCACCGGCATAACGATGGGTGTACGTTAATTGATCTAGCAAAAAGGGTCGAAGTGCGTGTGGATACTTTGGTGCACCCCTGCAGGGTTAAATATTTTTGAAAAGCCGTGTCCGCGGTTATGGACGACATGGAGCACAGTTTCTCGATCATAGAAAACTATAACTAAAGTTCACTTTTATAATTTGACTTACATCTGAGATGACTAGTAAGATGGATAACTGCCATGGAAAGATTAAATAAAACTGCCAACCGTGTGAGTTTCCTCGGCTTGACTTCCTCGTTTGGTCTCGAGGGGGAATACCAGGATGGGTATGTTTGGTGTTAGTATCAGGTTGGATCCGAATAGTTCTATCTTATCTCTCTCTGATAGCCGCCAGTATTACAGAGTCTCTATAGGTTGTTTAGTGTCGCTGCGCTGCCGCTTCAGTCCACCATACCTATGTAGGCGAGGACCGCTGAATTCTAGCCTCGCCATGTACTAGGCTCAGTACTGACGCTCCTCTTTTTCCTTTGCCCTTTGTCGGCACCCCTTTTGTTTTAGCAGGTTAGAGATCGACGTCGTTAGCAGGGTTACCCTTCTGGCTTGGCCTGGGCAGGGTTATGGACGCCATTGGTTATTCTTCAGAACTCTTAGCCCCATTTGCGTCTTATCTGTACTCGGATGTTGTATCGATTCAAGGTGATTTGGATCTTTGTATAGTATATCTGTATTCTTGACTCATGGCTCGTTGTTGTATATATATGTTCTGTGGGTTCCATCGTGGACTAATGTGTAATGGTATTACTACGTTTTCCACCCGCACGCAAGTGCCTGGTGGGCGTCCTTGAATCGTTTCTATGCGGGTTTGGCGGGAAGCGCTGAAACTTGCATAGGGACGATTCGAGGGTGTTACACCACAATAACCATGGGCAGGATATGCGATCCACGGGACGCCCTGCAATGAACTTACGTGGAAAGTCATAGGGCGATGTAACTTACTACTGCCATCGTGCGACAAGTTCGGAGCTCAGCACACTAGGCCTTGTAGCTGCTTGGCTGCCGGAGGGGTGAGTGCCTCACTAGCTGCCCCACAAACCTCTCGAGGAGAAGGCTGTCAAGCAAGCGTGTGGAATTTGAATTTTTTTTAAGTCCAGGGATCGTGGGTAAGGTAACTTATGGCCGAGGAACATGCCATGAATTCAGAGCTCGACGCTTTAGGTCCTGGAGAGCTTAGGTCGTGGAGGGGCAGTGCCTCACGAGCCATCGCGGTGATATTTTTTGGACAGGAACCGTGGGTGAGGTAACTCATAGCCGAGGAACGGGTCGTGAGTTCAGAGCTCGACACTATAGTACCTGGAGATTTGGGCTGCTAGAGGGAAGTGCCTCTCGAGCCGTCGGGAACCGTGGGTGAGGTAACTTATAGCCGAGAAACACGCCATAAGTTCATAGCTAGACACTTTAGGTCCTGAAGATTTGGGCCGCTGGAGGGAAGTGCCTCTCGAGCCAACAAGAACCATGGGTGAGGTAACTTACAGCCAAGGAACGGGTCGTAAGTTCAGATCTTGAAAATTTAGGTCCTGGAGATTTGGGCTGCTAGAACTGAGTGCCTCTCGAGCCACCATGTAAGTCTCGTGAGGATAGTAACGTAGGGCCCGTGCAAGCCTGTGATCTTCTCGAGGATGAGATTGTGGGTATCGCATGTTCTGGCGGTCCCGACCGAGGACGAGTACATCCTGCTCAGGTCGCGTCTCTAGTGCTGACTCGTTTTGTGTATACACCATACGAGGGTCTCAAGCATCGGGAACCATGGGTGAGGTGACTTATCGCTGGAGCTAGTCTGTGATGTGGTCGTTGTATATAAAACAAAAAATTCCTACGATTGCAACTACCGACATCATATCTAGAAGATATATGGTAATGGCTTCAGATGGACTCACCCTCGAAGATCATATCATGGGATAATGTTCCCACAAATCAACATGGATGGTGTAGAATGTACTTGACCATCCTCAAGGATGCGCAGACAATCAGCACCACAAGAGGCAGCGCCTACGTAATCGGTCACATGTATGGTGTGCCGACGACTCCCTATCCCATGATCCAGCCAGGCAATAGAAGTAGCGGATCCCTGAGAACTCCAACAACGCTAAGCCATGGTAGAGATGGTGGAGGGGAAGATCTCGAGCAGGACTTCGCCTAAGCACATTTTCTTGTGGCAATGGACAAGGCTAGCAAGAAAAAGAAGAGGCCAACCAAAGGGCATATGCGAGAATAGGAAAGTTAGAGTGTGTGAGAGGAGGAGGTCTCCACCTCCTTTTATAGGGGGAGGGGGGCAAGCCCCTCCCATGGCCAGTGGCCAAGAGGGTGCCCCCTCACCTCCTCTCATTCATGTGGGTGGACTCTCCACTCACATAATTTCATTTTCCACTTTCTCCCATTTATATTCTCCACTCAAAAACCAAAGGTCTTTCCATTAAAGCACTTTAATTCTCTTGGTTTAATGCAACTAAATTTAATGAACACTTCATTTAATGAGTACTTCATTTAATGAACACATTAACATTTTGATCCCTTGCTTTTTTCCATACTCCAAAACTATTTCCGTAGATTCGAAAGAACAAATTCCTGTGATGTCCCTTATGTTCTCATGTGTTCCCTATATGCTCAATTGCGTCGACTAACCTCAAGTGTGTCTCCCTACGGGTTAGAGAACTAAAAATACATGATCGAGACTTTCTTCGATCAATAATCGTTAGTGGGATCCGGAGGTCCATAATGACTCCCACTAGTTCCACAAAAATCCAGTGATCGTCTGAACCTTTTTCGATGTAATCAAAATTCTTCTGTGTGACGATATTTTACTTGTACGAGATTCGATCACTTGGTATCATCCATACCTAGTTTAATCTCGTTTCCAACAAGTACTCTTTTTCTCATTCCTGTGATATAACATTCTAGTGACCAAATCACTTGCTTGGAAGCTATGTCAATGTGATATCACCGACAGGGACCTAAGTATATCTCTCCATCATTTGGATGGAAAAATCCCATTCTTGATCCACGAGCCTCAACTAACACTTTCCAAGTACCTAATAACACCTTATTATCACCTAGTTATGAAGTGACGCTTGGTGTAAGCAAAGTACCTTTCCGATGAAAGTGATTGACGTGATCTCATGGTCTAAGGACATTGAGTTACTACGAATGTGATAACAATATAAACTTGAGGACATAATTGTATTGTTACATCTACTTTGGGTGACAGTTCATCATATCATTCTCCAAGGATATGACCCTGTTATTAACAACATCCAATGTTCATGATAAGGAAACATATGATCATCAGTTAAACAACAAGCTAGTATAAAGAGAGGCTTTACTAGGAACCTTTTCTGTTTATAAATCACACATGTATTAATATTTCCTATTAACAAAATTATATCATAAAAAATAAACATCTGTTACAAACCTGGAATAGCATAATAATCACTTTATTATTTCCCCTCGGGCATATTCCTTTCAGTCCACTTGCACTAGAGTCAACAGTCTAGTTTACATAGCCATGAATCTAACACCCATAGAGTTCTGGTTCTGATCATGTTTTGCCCTTGGGAGAGCTTTAGTCAATGGGTCTGCCACATTCAGATCCGTGTCTACTTTGCAAATATCTACATCGTCATCCTGAACATGTTCCCAGATGGAGTTAAACCGGCGCTTTATATGCTTGGAATTCTTGTGAGACCTTGGTTCCCTTGCATTGGCTATGGCACCATTGTTGTCACAATAGATTACCATTGTATCCAAAGCACTTTAAACCACACCTAGTTCAGAAATGAACTCCTTCATCCAAACTACTTCTGTCACTGCTTCTAAAGCAGAGATATATTCCGCCTCCATTATAGATCTCGCTATTACTGGTTGCTTGGAGATCCTCCAACTCAATACTTCACCATTCATTAAAAACACATATCCGGATTGTGACTTATAGTCATCCGGATTGGTGTCGAAGCTAGCATCGACGTAACACCTTGCGATGAGCTGTTCTTCACTGCCATATACAAGAAACATGTCTTTAGTTCTTCTTGAGTACTTAAAGACATCCTCTATTGCCTTCCAGTGTTCCAAACCTGGATCAGATTGGTACTTGCTAGTCAAACTAACAAGATGTGCCACATCTGGTCTTATACATATCATAGCATACATAAGAGAACCGATGGCCGAGGCATAGGGGACATGATCCATTAATTCTCTACCTATTGTTATAGCTGGTCTTTGAGTCCAACTAAAAACAATTCTTTGCAACATAGGTAAGAACCCTTTCGTACTTTCTTCCATTATGAATTTCTTCAAAATCTTATCAAGGCATGTACTTTGTGACAATACTATTAAGAATCTTGATCTATCTCTATAGATCTTGATCCCTAATATGTATGCAGCTTCACCAAGATCTTTCATCGAAAACTTACTATTTAAGTAATCCTTTATGCTTTTCATGAGTTCTATATCATTTCCAATCAACAATATGTCATCCACATATAATATTAGAAATGCTACAAAGATCCCACTCACTTTCTTGTAAATACAAGCTTCTACAACGGTTTGGACAAATCCAAAACCTTTGATTACTTCACCAAATCAGAGATTCCAACATTTGGACGGTTGCTTCAGTCCATAAATGGATCGCTGAAGTTTGCATACCTTGTTAGCATCATTAGGATTGACAAAACCTTTAGGTTGCATCATATAGAACTCTTCCTCAATGTTTCCATTAAGGAACGCTATCTTCACATCCATCTGCCATATTTCATAATAGAAAATGCAACAATTGCTAATGTAATTCTAACAGACTTTAGCATCGCTACTAGTGAGAAAGTCTCATCGTAGTCAATTCCTTGAATTTGTCGGAACCCCTTCGCGACAAGTCATGCTTTATAGACGATCACATTACCGTCAGCGTCCATTTTTCTTTTGAAAATCCATTTATTCTCAATTGCATTTCGGGCATGACGTAAGTCCACCAAAGTCCAAACTTGGTTTTTGTACATGGATTCCATCTCAGATTGCATGGCATCAATCCATTTGTTGGAATCCGGGCTCATCATCGCTTCATCATATGTTGTAGGGTCATCGCTTCCATCTACCATGAAATTTAGGCTGGATTACCATATAGTTCAAGACCTTCACGTATCCAGCCTGACCTACGAGGTTCGGCAGTACTCTCTATCGGAGTTTCATGAGGAGGGGTAGGTACCTCATCATCATTTCCTTCTTCCATTGGCAAAGTCAACACTAGAACATTTTCTGGTGCTGCGCTACTCGCCACTTCATGAAGAGAAGGTTCAATAACCTCGTCGATTTCTACCTTCCTACTACTCACACCTTTTGAGAGAAACTATTTTTCTAGAAAGGATCCATTCTTGGAAACAAAAACCTTGCCTTCGGACAGTGATAGAAGGTGTACCCAATCGTTTCTTTTAGGTAGCCTATGAAGACGCATTTTTCTGCTTTGGGTTCGAGCTTATCAGACTGAAGTTTCTTCACATAAGCATCGCAACCCCAATATTTTAGAAATGACAGCTTAGGTTTGTTTCCAAACCATAATGCATACAGTCTCGTTTCAAAGGAATTTGAGGGTGCCCTATTTAAAGTGAATGCAGCTGTCTCTAATGCATCACCCCAAAATGACAGTGGCAAATCAGTAAAAGACATCATAGATCGTACCATATCTAATAAAGTTCGATTACAACATTCGGATACATCATTATGTTGTGGTGTTGCAGTGGGAATGAGTTGTGGAACTATTCCACATTGTCTTATGTGCGTGCCAAACTCGTAACTAAGACACTCTCCTCCACGATCAGATCGTAGAAACTTGATCTTTCTGTTATGATGATTTTCTACTTCACTCTAAAATTCTTTGAACTTTTAAAATGTTTCATACTTGTGTTTCATTAGGTAAATATACCCGTATGTACTTAAATCATCCGTGAATGTTACAAAATAACAATATCCGCCACGTGCAGACACACTCATTGGACCACATACATCGGTATGTATTATTTCCAGTAAGTCGGTTGCTCATTCCATTATTCCAGAGAATGGAGTTCTAGTCATCATGCCCATAAGGCATGGCTCACATGTATCAAATGATTCATAGTCAAGTGATTCCAATAGTCCATCATAATGAAGCTTCTTCATGCGTTTAACACCAATATGACCTAAATGACGATGCCACATATATGCAGCAATATCATCAGTTAACCTGATTTTTTTGTCATTCACATTATGAATATGTGTATCACTAATATCAAGATTCAAAACAAATAAACCATTTAACATAGGTGCATGACCATAAAAGATATTATTCATATGAAAGGAACAACCATTGTACTCACAAACAAATGAATAACCTCTTGCATTAAATATGATCCAGACATGATGTTCACGATCATCGTAGGCACATAATAACAATTATTTAGGTTTATTGTTAATCTGATGGTAGATGAAGTGGCATCGTCCCAACCGCGATCACATCAACCTTTGATCCATTGCCTACGCGCATCGTCACTTCTCCCTTCGCTAGTGGTCGACTATTCCTTAGCCCCTATTTTGAGTTACATATATTAGCAACCAAACCAGTATCAAATACCCAGGTACTACTTCGTCTACAAGTTAGGTACACATCAATAACATGTATATCACATATACCTTTGTTCACTTTCCTGGCCTTCTTATCTGCCAAGTACTTTGGGTAGTTCTGCATCTAGTGACCAACCCCTTTGCACTAATATCACTCAGTATCGGGCTTAGGGCCTCCCTTGGTCTTCCTCTCAGGCATAGCAACAAATTTGCTATCCTTCTTGAAGTTACCTTTAGGCTTGCCTTTCTTGCCTCTTTTCTTGAAACTGGTATTTCATTGACCATCAACACTTGATGTTCCTTTTTGATGTCTACCTCGGCAGTCTTAACCATAGCTGTGAGTTTAGTGAGCGACCTGTCTGCGCCATTCATCTTGTCATTAATTACAAACCCTTTGTAACTTGGTGGGAGTGATTTTAGAACCCTGTCTGTCATGAGATCCGCTGGAATCTCACATCCCAGTGTCTCAAGACGTTGAGCGTAGCCCGTAATCTTAAAGACTTTCTCATTCACAGAGTTGTGCACCTCCATCTTAGCAGTAAAGAACATATAGGAGACCTCATATCTCTCAGCATGGATTTGGTTCCCAAACATAGTTTTGAGTTCCTCCACCATGACATCAGCAACCTTAAGTTCAAAGCACTTTTGGAGTTCAGGCTCCAGCTACTGATGGATCGCATACCTAACAAGAGTGTAGTCATCAAATTTCACATCATACGTGTCGCACTCTTCTTGAGTCACGCTAGCTATAGGGGCGTCACCTAATGGACCGTCCAGCACATAGGACTTCTTCATGCGCATGAGGATAATCCTCATGTTGTGGTGCCAGTTGGTGAAGTTAGACCCATTGTCTAGTAACTTTTCTTTCTTAGGGAATGCATTAAAATTAAATGCACGGGGTGACATGATCTACAATGTATTTGCAAAGACTATTTAGACTAGGTTTAAAATAGATAGAGTTCAAGTAAATACGAAAATTACTTATAAGAACTCCCACTCAAAATGACATCCATCTAGTCATTTTAGTGATTACACGAACCAAATTCACTACGCCATGACCGATAATCAAGAGTGATGGCATAGTTCCAATGGTGAGCATCGTATGTGCATCATATCATCCATATGACTCGTTCTTTAGCTTTTGTTTCATGTTCCGAGGCCATGTCTATACATGCTAGGCTCTTAAAGTAAGAACCTTATTACTCGCATGTGTGAAACTGTCTTACACCCATTGTATGCGAACATAGAATCTATCACACCCGATCATCACGTGGTGCTTCGAGACGATGACCTTTCTTAACGGTGCATACTAAGGAAGAACATATTATTATCTTGATATTTAGTGGGAGGGATCATCTTATAATTATATCAATGTAATCCAATACTACTGAGGCGATCAAATCAATGCAAAATAAGATGCATCAACGGATAAACATCACATGCATATATAATGTGATATTATATGGGCCTTCTCGCATTCGATCTCCATCTTGTGCATCTTGGTATGATCTTCATCATTCCAGCAGCATCACTCCACCACCATGGTTGTTCTCCACTAATCTAATTACATGGATTTCCATTTTCTGACATGCATGCCATAAAATAAAATAACAACCATATGGCTCATGTCGGTTGTTTTACAGTGAAACACATTGCATACAACAATCTTTGTATCATAAACTATATCACATCACATGCCTGCAAAAACAAGTTAGATGCCTCTAATTTATTTTTGCATATTTTACATGGCTTTATGCTTTCTAGCAGAGAACCGCTCTACCTATGAATTTCAGCCACAACATTGACAATCGAGTTATTTGCAAACCGTTGTAAATTAGATCATAATTATGTTGGTAGAGATAGACACTCCCTGAGCGACTTATGCAATATGAGTTGCATGTCAAGTGTGGGACATGTCTCATGTGCGAGGACATGTAAAGATAGTTCGGTCCACTTCATCCCAACATGCCACCATGATCAAAATTTACGCAGGTACGAAACAACAAGACTATCAACACCCACATATCTATGTGTTCCAACCATATAAAGCATATGCGCATAGACACATCTCTGATACCACTGATGGGTTCATTGCATAGAAAAAAAATTCCTATGGTTGCAACCACCAAGATCATATCTAGGAGATACATGTAACGGTTTCAGATGATTTCACCCTCTCAGACCGTATAGAGGGATAACTTTCCTGCAAAAAACATGGATGTAGTAGAATGTACTCGACCTTCCTATAGGATGCGCAGACGATCAGCACCACAAGAGGCAGCGCCTCCATAATCGGTAACACATATAGTGTGCCAATGACTCCTGATCCCTCGCTCTAGTCGGGCAACGGAAGTAGCGGATCCCCAGGAACTCCAACAGAGCTACGCCATGGTAGAGATGGTAGAGGGGAATATCTTGAGCAAGGATTTTCCTAAGCACCTTTTCTTGTGGCAATGGATAAGGATAGCAAGAGGTTGAAGATGCCAACCAAAGGGCATATGAGAGAATGGGAAAGTTAGAGTGTGTGAGAGGAGGAGGTCTCCACCTCATTTTAGAGGGGGGGGAAGCCCCTCTCATTTCCGGTGACCAAGAGGGTGCCCCCTCACCACCTCTCAATCATGTGGGTGGACTCTCCACTCACATAATTTCATTTTCCACTTTCTCCCATTTACTGTCCACTCAAAAACCAAAGGTCTTTCAATTAAAGCACTTTAATTCTCTTGTTTTAATGGAGCTCAATTTAACGAACACTTCATTTAATGAGTACTTCATTTAATGAACACATTAACATTTTGATCCCTTGCTTTATTTCGATACCCTGAAACTATTTCGGCAGATTCAATAGAACAAATTCCTGCGATATCCATTATCTTCTCAGGTGTTCCCTATCCGCGCAATTGCGTTGACTAACCTTAAGTGTGTCTCCCTATGGGCTTGAGAACTATGTAGACATGATCGATACTTTCTCTTATCAATAATCATTAGCGGGATCTGGAGATCCATAATGACTCCCACTAGTTCCACGAAAATCAATGATCATCTGAACCTTTTTCGCTGTAATCAAATTCCTTCTGTCTTGCGATATATTACTTGTTTGAGATTCGATCACTTGGTATCATCCATACCTCGTTTAATCTTGTTCCTGACAAGTACTCTTTTTCTTGTTCCTGTGATATAACATTCTAGTGATCAAATCACTTACTTGCAAGCTATGTCAATGTGATATCATCGAGAGGGCCTAGAATATATATCTCCATCATCTAGATGGGCAAATCCAATTCTTGATCCATGAGCCTCAACTGAAACTTTCCAAGTACCCACTGACACCTTTATAATCACCCAGTTAGGAAGTGATGTTTGATGTTATCAAAGTACCTTTCCGGTGAAAGTGATTGACGTGATCTCATGGTCTAAGGACATTGAGTTACTACAAATGTGAGAACAATATAAACTTGAGGACATGATCGTATTGTTACATATACTTTGGGTGAATGTTCATCATATCATTCTCCAATGATATGACCTTGTTATTAACAACATCAAGTGTTCACGATCAGGAAACCTATGATCATCAGTGAATCAACAAGCTAGTATAACGAGAGGCTTTACTAGGAACCTTTTCTGTTTATAAATCAGACATGCATTAATGTTTCCTATTAACACAATTATAGCCTAAAAAATAAACATCTGTTATAAACCTGGAATAGCATAATAACCACTTTATTATTGCCTCTCGGGCATATTCCTTTCAATCTGAAAGTTCAGAGGTCTACACTTTAGGCCCCCAGCATCGACGGGGAGCGATCAGGCAATATGCACCATCTCAGCCACTGCTCGTATGATGGATACACGAGAACATGGTGAGCACATGGTAAGAAAAGAACATCTAGTAGAGTGAACCAATTCACATAAAAGTAGTCCGAAATCATCAACAATCGCGGTTGTTTACCTTCCTAAGGACCCTGCCCCTGGGGAGTATCACCTAGCGGAAAGGAGAGAGAGATGAGAGTCACCTTAAGAGGGCTGAGCCCGGGCGTGGCATGCACGCCTTTCCCCTGGCCCCTAGGCCCAGGGCTATGGGTCTGGGGCCCTAGGGCGTCGAGGCCGGTTGCGCTTGTTGCTCTGTTCGTGCCTCTTCTTGCCGTTGTACTCCTCCTTTACTTCCCTGAGCTTGACACACTCGTCCGTGTCATGACCCTACCTTTGGTGAAAGGTGCAGTATAGGTGTGGGACGGTCGAATCAGCCGCTTCCTTCCGCAGGGGGCGCCACTTACCAACCTTCCCCAAGCGCCTGTTGGGGCCTCCTTCCACTCTACGGCTGGGTCTGCCGATCCGATCTCGCAGTGGTCAAACAGACTTGCAGCTTCCACCTTGGCGCAGCAATCGGCCACCGCGAAGAGCTCGGCCACCATTGACAGGTTCTCTCCATGTTGGCCGATCTTGTGGAGCACCCAGGCATCGGTGACGCCTTCAGCGAAAGCTGCGATGACCTCCGCATCGGTGGCCCCACTAACCCTGACAAGGCTTTGGTCGAAGTGGTGCAGGTACTTGCGTAGGGACTCTCTGGGCCCTTGACGCAACCCCCTGAGGTCCTCACATGTGTATGCGGGTTCATCTGTGTCCCCGAACTTCATGACGAAGAGGCCGCTGAGCTTAGACCCTGAGCTGATGGATCCCTCCGAGAGGTTCAGTAGCCACATGCATGCCTCTAACCCTAGGCTCATGGGGAACGAGTTGGCGAGGACGCAGTCATCTCCTCTGGCCACCTCGACGCTAGCGGCGTAGAGCTACAAGAACTCTGTGGGGTTTGTGGCTCCGTCATACCGCGGTGGTATCTCTGGCTTGAACTTGGGTGGCCACACCACCCTGCGGATGTGCTCGGTGTGGGCAGGGCAGCTAGAGTTGCCGGTCTCTATACCATCGGTGAGGGTCGCTCGGTTATGGAGGCCCGCCATTGAGATGGCCTGTAGGATTCAGGTCTCGCATCCCCGCCGCATGGCCAAGGTTACTTGTGCATTCTCCACCAAACGGATGACCTCCGTCTGGCTTTGGACCTGCCCGAGATACACCGTGCTTAGTGGTTTTCCACCTTCCGAGCCCCTGGGCCCACCGTGAAGAGGAAGAGGTGGAGGCGCACCATAGGATATGTCACCTGGTCGTGCCTCGTACACCCCGGGGCCGTCCTAGGCAACGTACACTAGGGCGACGAGGCGTGTGATGACCCACAAGTATAGGGGGTGTATTGCAGTGTTTTCGAGGGAAGTGAAACCCAATTTATTGATTTGATACAAGGGGAGCCAAAGAATATTTATAAGCCTTAATAACTGAGTTGTCAATTCAGCTGCACATGGAAATAATCTTGCTCACAACAGTTTATCAGTAGCAACAGTTTTTTAGTAGCAATAGTAAAGTAATAGCAGTAGTAAAGTAAAGACAGCAGTAACAATAGCAGTAACAATAGCAGTAACAATAGCAGTAAACAATCGAGTGCGGTAGGCATAGGGATGAATGGACGGGCGTTGCATGGATAAGACAATTCACATAGCAATCAGAACATAGGGCAATTGCAGATAAATAAGATAAAGCATCCAAGTACTAGATAATCCTAGGCATGTGTTCCATATATAGTCATACGTGCTCGCAATGAGAACTTGCACAACATCTTTTGTCCTGCCAGCCCGTTTGCAGCGGGGCCTCAAGGGAACTACTGGCAATTAAGGTGCTCCTTTTAATAGAGCACTGGAGCAAAGCATTAACACTCTGTGAACACATGTGATCCTCACGTCAAAGCCATTCCTTCCGGTTATCCCGATTTCTGTCACTTCGGGGCCATTGGTCCGGACAACAACGTGTGTATACAACTTGCAGGTAAGACCATAAAGAATACTATCATAATGAATCAATAACAAGTTCAGATCTGAAATCATAGCACTCGGGCCCTAGTGACAAGCATTAAGCATAACAAGTCGCAACAAAGTCATAAAGCACTAATAGAAGATACTAGGCACCATGCCCTAACAATCTGATGCCATTACATGAACGATCTCATCCAATCCCTACCATCCCCATAGCCTACAACGGGGGATTAAGCACTCATAGATGGGAGAAACATGGATGGTCGATGGAGAAGCGATGGTGATGATGATGGCGATGATCTCCTCCAATTCCCCGTCCCGGCAGGGTGCCAGAATAGAGTTTCTGGTGTTGTTTCGTGGAATCTGGTGGTGGCGGCGGAGCGGAACTCCTTCTGTAAAAACGTCGAACCCCCCTGAGTTTTTAGGTCGGAAGGCAACTTATAGGCAAAGAGGGAGACCGAGGGGCAGTCTAGGGCGGCCAGACCACCCCCTGGCGCGGCCTGGGCTTGCCCACGTGGCTAGGTGGTGTGGCCTGGGCCCAGCCCCCTCCGTCTTGTATTCTGGCTCTGGGAGTTTTCTGGTGAAATAGGATTTGGCATATTTTCCGAGATTTTTCCCGATAGCTGATTTTCTGCACAAAAGTAGACACCAGGGCAATTCTGCTGAAAACAGCGTCAGTCCGCGTTAGTTCCATCCAAATCACACAAGTTTAGAGGAGAAACAATAGCAAAAGTGTTCGGCAAAGTAGATACGTTTTGGACGTATCAGCATGCCTACCGCTCCTCTCTCGTGTCCTTGGTACGCATGTAGCAGAGGAGCTCCTCCACCATGAGGCGAGCCGTCTCCGGGGCGAATGGGTCAGCGAGGTTCCTGATGAAGAATTCTCCCCACCCATCCACGCGGGGGGAGGGGCGTACGGACATCGTTGCTAGCTCCGAAGCGGGGCGAGGGTGCAAGGGCAGCATGACGCAAGCCCTCGAGCCTCCCTGCCTGCTCCCTCCGAGAGCGACCATGCTGGCGCCACCGACTGTGATCTCCACATCGCGCCCCAGCCCCCTACCTGGCACACCAAATGTCGGAGATTTGTCCCATGAAGGAACTAGGGTCCAACGATCCCTTGGTTTGTGAGGGACCGAACACGTGGTTCTAAGGAAACTCGGCGACGGAGGCGGCGATAGAGTGAGCACACGACAGAGAGGTGACACCGGGGTTTTTTACCCAGGTTCGGGACCATCGTGAGGAGGTAAACCCCCTACTCCTTCTTTGTTGTATTGCTCACGTGCTTAGCAAGGGTACGATGGAGGATGAAAGTCTAGGGTTTTAGATCTCAAGGATCCCTCCTTTCCAAGGTAGGAAAAGGGGTCCTTATATAGGGCGGTGTCGGGCCTCTTCCCTTATCTATGGGCGGGAAGGGCTTCCACATTCCGGACCAAAGGACTCTGATCTACTTTGTCTTCAAGTGGCCACTAGCCAGCTGCAATGCTAGGGTGGTGGGTGGCTGTCCTTCTGCTTTGCATCGTCACCCTGGTCTTCTTGCAGCGCAACGACTGTGTCAAGTGTTGCCTCCTTCCTGGATCACTTCATTACGCCTTTGTATGGGGGAAACAAGGTGTGCTTTGCTTTCCTGGGGTAGACCGGTCGCCGCTTGGACCGACCGTTGGCGTGTCATCTTGCAGGGCTTGCTTGGGACCGAGGATGTTCCCCCTGCCGAGGCCTCGACGACAGGCTTTCATCCCGTGCCGAGGACGGTCTAGTCGCTAGCCAAGGCTCTTGGCCCCGGTTCTCCTATCAAGGCTCATGCTACTCGCGAGCCATCAGGAGGGTGCACCTGGTGGGCCTGCCGACTCTGTGGGATGGGGTACCCCTAGTGCCAATAGTCCGACACTTGTGAAACAATGCTAAAAGGAAAATAATAAGGCACGTATACAAGACTTGTTTCTTCATTTTACCTTTGTTCACCGGACCTTTCTAGTTACTTTATAACATGGGTTGTATCAATGGATAGAGATAGGATAGGGTTGAAGATTCACCTACATCTGCACATCATATGGGATAAAGATTCACCTTTCTAGTTACTTTATGCATATTCATGTATAATGATTTAATATAGATAAAATTTGTGGGCAACACATCCCGATATACTAGAGCCCCTACAAGTCACAGGCATAGCAATAGTATTTTTATCCAACGGTTTGCACAACGAAGCACCAGGCTACAAAGAATTATTAAGTGAAAACACATATCGAAGCCTTAAGAAGTGATGTTGTTGTTGTTCCCCAACGGATCGCTAAGCGAAGACCTTTTCCTATGAGATCACCGCTAACCAAGTACCTGACCTCGAGCCTTTATCAATCTTTGGGATCTTGGGTACCTACAAGTCCATACATCGAGACAAGAGACAAAGAAACAAAGATACACATCTCTATTCAATCAATATGTACTACTCCCATAGATTAGATGCACATAATCACTGCGAGGTTTCACCCTAACCTGTAGCTCATGAGTACTGCTCACTCATACCAATAAGATCAAAGATACAAAACATTGTGCAAAATACTTAGATTGAAATCAAATATTCATACAATGGTTGCCGAGTCACAAGGAGATTTTAAGCACAAGCTAATGGCTATGGCTAGAGGATGAACTATGGTGGTGTATCTCCTTCGGTGGTGTTGTGATGCAATCTCAGAATGGTGGCCCTCTGCACGGTGGCGTGGACCTTGAAATATATAGACACCTTCACGAAAGTTGTAGGGTTTAATGAGACGAATCCAACGCCACCTAGTACGAGCAGGCCTTAACCGTACTAGTGGTCGTTATGGCCTCTATCGACTGTTTTTTCTCCAGAATTACTTGGACGTGTGGACTTCCTCCAAAACTTCATTTATGGCTCCTAATTTCGCCTTAAAAACATGATCTCTTGCAAAACACAATTCAAAACAATGGACTGCACATCTTTGAAATAATTAGTCATTAGTGGCAATGATAGAGAGATTCTTGGTCAATTACTTGACTGAAAACGAAGTTTAAACGCAGAGAAAGATGTCTATTTTCACAACCATCAACGAGGAAATAGCAAAAAACACAAGTGGGGGACATAGAGAGTTTACCCAGGTTTAGGACACCATACAGTCTAAAACCCTACTCCCGCTTGTCTAGATTGCTTGCACTATCTCGCGAGGTTTACATTACAAGGTGTTGATCAGGCGATCAGATCTAGGGTTCCTAACTAGGAGAAATCTAGGGCTTTCGAAGGTGGAAGAAGGTTGGATCCCCCATATGGTGCTTCCCTATCCCCTTTATAGGTGACATGGTGCTTGTTATGGGTATCCTTGTGGATTTACCCTTGGAGTGGCCCGATCTTCACGGATTTGGGGTGGGTAGTGAGGGAACACACGGGGAACATGATGAACACAACTCTAATGCAATTTAAAGATACAAACACATGCCAAATCACACCCAATTCTATTTTCTCCCGTTGGTTTGAATAAACAATCCAATAGAACCCTCGGCGAGAGACCTTGCGGTAGAATCACCAAAGGAGAGATCGACAAGCGGATGATAGAATCCAAATCAAGGAGACAGTAGCAACCAACTAGAATCCCATAGGGGAGATACCAAGCACTACTAGAATCCTTGATAGGGAGAGACCAAAAACTTGAGGAGGGTCTTGACCACTTGGAGAAGGGCACCGACTCCAAGGCCTTGTACAACTCATAGATTTACTATTGAGAGGGGGTTCCCATCTAGGGTTAGACACATGCCTCAGTTCATCATCATCTCTAGGTTTTACATATGAAGGTGGGGGCATATAGATAGGACAGCCACTTAAACATGTGTAATTTGGGTATAAAAGGGAGTTTTGGGGCGTTACATGGGCTGAGGCCCAAATCTCAAGCGCAGGCTCTGGTGTGACCGGTAGTACCGGTGTAGACGTCCAGTAGTACTGGTTGGCGGCAGTATCGTCTGTCGGGGCGGTGGTTCTGGTGCTCGCATCTGTCCTCGAGGTGCGGTAGTACCGGCCATTGGGGCGGTAGTACCGTTGGGGCATGTAGCATCCCAATTGTCTAACAATTGCAATGCTACTAGCCTAGTATATATATATGCTACCTTCCTACATATAATTGTTGCATCATAATTATATCATGCTCATATCATCATGCCACATTGGATTTGAGCATCATATAAAACCTTTTTCATTTGGTTCTTATCTCATATGCACTATTAATTGTATTTGCCTCTTGATACATTGTATTTGGTTCTTGATAAATGCTTAATGCCCAAGTTGAGTTGGGGGCATATCTTTTATTACTCCACCACCTTTCTTTGACACCACCCTATAATTCCACCATCCAAAATATATGTGGGTCTTTGCATTTCTTCTGGCTTTTGTCTAGCTCACATATAATTGAGATGGATCCACTTCCACTTCCACATGCTCTCATATATGAATCATGTTGTTTTCACAATATGGATATGTGGAGAGCCACATGGCCACCTTTGCATGCGTGTGGATAGTTTGTCTTTCTCTAGCTTCCATATGGATCTATCAATATATGCCCATGTATGAGGATGTATTTTGGCCATAAATGATCTAGTGGAAAAAATACACACTATATTGGTCATATGACTTCATCCATGTGCATATGCGAATTAATTCATATTGGTCAAGCAAACTTCTCCTTTGTAGGGGTTTATTCCTATATCTTGAATGCATGCATGCAACATTCTAGACACATGCAATATAGCATCCTCTTTCTAGTCACATGATATAACCATGCCTTGTGTGAAACACCCCTCTCTTGTTGAAATATTTGGGTTCTTTTGAATAAAGGGTTTTTGCTCAATCTTGTCGGTGCTTTATATGATCAAAACCATCATCTAGCTCTATGTGGATACCACATTACCATCTTGCCATATCCCCACCAAAGCGATTTGTTTTGAACATCTCTAAATGTTATCTAGCTCTCATATGGTTTTGGCCTAACCTCTTTTTCTACACAAAACTATCTTCTTTCTCTAGTTTTTTCCCTAATCTATATAGCTAAACTCAAAACCCTAGTCCTCCCTTCCTTCCTTTTCCCTAGCATCTACTCATATGCACTTGCTACACCCCCATGCATACACACACAACCATCTCTAGCTAGTTTCCCCACCGTGGCCTTGCTAGCTCTTGTAGCAGCGGTGCAATCAGCTACACCAAAAACCAAACCTTGCCATCTGATCAAACCTGACCCCCTCCCTGGTCCGCTCCTTCTCTCACGTTGATAACAAGCAAAGAGAGAGGGGAGAGTACCTAGTCTACCGATCCCTCTCTCCCTTCCTTTTCACCTTTTTGGGCAAAGCCACCACCACCACGTGAGCCCCTTCCTCCTCCCAGCTACCCTCTCATCTCCAACAAGATCGCGATCTAGTTCCTATTCTCCAACTTCCTTCCCATACCTTCGCCAAGACCTAGCTCCACCTTCTGCCTCGCTGTTTCGGCGACCGCTGTACCAGCTACCCAGGAGGAGGACGAAGCCCCGGTCTGCTGTGAGGAGCTAGGAGGAGCAGGTCGAGCTCGCCATCTCGTTGTAACGGAGCCAGTGCACGCGCTGCCGCTGGGGTTACCAAGTCGTCGCCGCTGCCGTACGTTCGCCGCTGATCACCATCCTCTCGCCATCGACATCGTCCGCCATGGCAGCCACCGTCTTCGGTACCTCCCCGGTGAGCTTCGCCTCCCTTTTTTCCCCTGCCTCGCCTTCTTCTATTCGCCAGCACGCGCCGATGCCACGCCCCCGCGCGCGCACAGCAGCTGCACAACACACGTAGACAGTGGCAGCACGCATCAGACGACAGCCGCAGCAGCGATGCAGGCTTCTGTTCCCTCCAGTTTTTTGGCCGACCTAGCCCTCCTCCGGTAAACCTCTCTTAACAAAAGTGGTAGACGGTCGTCCCCTCTTTCCAACAAGCTATAGCACTCCCAGATCCGTCCATAGACGAGCTTGGAATCATCCATGGAAACTAGCAGAAACAATGCATCTCGCTGACGCTTTTCGGTCAGTGTTCGTCGGTTTTGGCGGTATAGGAACCCATCTGTTCATCGTCAATTTCCGGGATCCACAGTGCTCCACCGGAGAAACTCCGTACATGGAAGTTGTAGTTCTCTCCTTAGTCGCCAACTTTGCTTTCTGTGTCATCTCCAAATTCCTAGCGGGTTCGTCGAAATCTTCATCCAAAGTTCTGCCTAGCTAGCCATTTTTCGCTGATCAAACAATCGAGCTTCAGACATTACACAACAGGTTCTTCACGGCTTTGCAGAAAAGCCCCCGCCAGTTTATGTCGAGCACGCGTCGGTCCCTCCGCAGCCCTTCCGGCCCACCTGCCAGCTCTTGCGGAAGTTTTGCAAAAAGGCACCTCACCTTTAGGCGTCCCAACCCGCGCTCCCCCGGATCCGCCACGTGTCCGACCCCGGCTGGCGCACCTGCGCGGTGGCCCCGCGATACACTGGCCCACCCGTCCGTCTCTGCGGCTGTGTAAACCTGCGGTGAGAAAAGCCGGCCCAGCCCGCTACGCCCCACCTTGTGCTGAGTCAGCGACTGGCCCACCCATCAGCGGCTGTGGCTCGATTCAGCTGGGTGCGAAAGTATCTGTTCTTTATCTGTTTAATAAAAATGATTTCAGAAATTGATAAATATGATTTTAAATCCAGAAATTAATAACTTTTAATGGGTAAATCCAAATAATACAAATAATATATGTTTTTGAATCAGAAAAATATGAGGATTTCAAATATGCCATCCAAATTAATGTTTGACTAATTTAAATTTTCGAAATTGTTTAATTGCAATAAAAATGCATTTTCTCAATGAATTCATAACTTTAATTCTATAACTCCAAATTTGACAAATAATATGTTTAAATCGATCAGCGCGACGAGCCCGTTCTGACTACACATTCCTTGATATGAATTGTAGCATGCATCATATAAATATTAAGTGGACAGCAAGTGTTATGGGAGCAAAACATGACTAAAAACTTAATAAAATGCTTTATTCTTGTACCCCACACCTCACCCATGCCATGTTATGTTATACCATGTAATTTGTGCATCATTCATCATGGCATGCTTGTTTGCTTGTCGCATTTTATTTATAACTTTGTGCACTTTACTTATGTTGGCCTTTGTTTGTTTGGTTCTTCTTTCGAATAGACGCCGAACAGGGGAATTATCAGGAATCCCAGGAGTACTACCCAGATCCTTCCCTCGCTTCAACTGAGCTGCCAGGCAAGCACTACCACATGCTTGCATACATATAGTACCTATTGCCTCTATCTTATTCTTGCATCATTGAGTCGCGCATGCATTAAATTGAATCCCAAGTACTGCATAGCCTTTACTTTAAACCCCAACGAGCTTGTTCCTCCATCCCATGAGCCATTACTACAGGAGTTGTTTGAGCCATGCGAGTCGTACAACAACATGTGTAGGGTATGTGAGAGTCTGATGGAAAACGAGGTACCTAAACAACTTAACTTGGGTAGTATGGGATAACTAATGAAAGAGGCACCGGTGGGCAATATCTGTTATTTGGTTTTTCATGCTCACTTGTGTCCCATAGGACCCCGAGTACTTGATTCCTGTTCCTTGACTATTCGCACTATCCACATCCGGGAGGCCTTATGGACCCCCCTGAGCTAGAGCTTGATTCATTTCTATTTCTTGGGGCCACAAACAAGTTTGGGGTTTTATTTACTATCCTGTACTTATGCGATGTTACTGTTTTATTAATATTGTACGTGGAGCACCTATACTGTTTTGGATTGCGGAGTGTTTTCGCGGTATCGACAAGCCCAATCACACTTTCGGGTTCCCAGTCGTTTACAGCCATTGGCGCAAACCTTGGGTCCGTCTCGGAGTCGGCAACTTCATTGCGGGTAGCTTAATGGGGTGGCCCCCTGAAATATTTTATGAATCCGGTGATCGCTTTGTGGTGAATGCCTCGTTGGGTTTTGAGTTGGTTTTTCCGAGGTTGATCGAGTGTGTGTTGCTATTTGTGCACCCCTGTAGGGTAAATCTTTCTAAAAGCCGTGTCCGCGGTTATGGACGACTTGGAGCACAGTTTCTCGATCGTAGTCAAGCATAACTAAAGTACCACTTTTAATTTGACTAAATATCTGACTAGTAAATAGTGCAATACTCATGGATTGATTAATAAAACTGCCAACAGATGGGTTGTTCGTCCGCTTTCTCGTTGGTAAGCGAGAAGGAGGATGGATCTGTTACTTTATACTATTATAACTATTGTTTCTAATTAACGGACATCCGCCTATGTTTGGTAGGCGGATGGTTAGCGAGTATCTATAGACTTGTTAGTTATTATCTTTTGCTGCAATTGCGTCACACCAGGTATATGTCCCCTTTAGAGGCATAAAGACTTTCTGAGTACTCCTAGGGTCTCACACGATAAATTGTTTGATTCAGATGAACAGGTGTATTCGCAAGATGGATACTGGGAGGAGGAGACAGATGATGTTGGCAACGATCACTCGGTGTAGAGATTCCGGGGATGGGGATCCGTGAGATCTGTGGGCGGGATGTGCTTAGTTATGTGGCATCTTATGTCGATTTGCTTCTTATCTGTACTCGGAGCTTGTTTCCCCTTCCGCTTGATACTCTGTTGATTGATGTATGAGGAGCTATCCTACACTATTATCTCTATCTAGGATGTTTGGATCTTGCCGTATGGCGTTGCAATATTTCTATTTCTTTTAGATGGTATGGCTCTGAGAACTGTTGTAAGGTAGCTTGCATACATACTCACTTGTGTATGTATTTGATCTCATCGCCTGTTGCCTACACCGCTCGCTCTTGTCCCGATGCTCTTGGAAGTGGTTAGGGCGGCCGTCGGGCCTACACGTCGGTGGCCCTGGGCCTCCGCTGTAAAACCCTTACCCACTTTTGGTTCATCCAGGCTGGAAATTAGAGCGTAGGGTCCGAGGTTGTTACAGGGCAGTAGTACCAGGGAGGCCTGGCTTGGGGTGATCTTGGCGTCGGGTCAATCTGGTAGTACCGGTGCGGGAACCGGTAGCACCGGTTGCAGCAGACGACGTCTTCTTGCATCTTCTCTTCCAGGCCCCTTTCTTCAGCGTCTTGGCTCCAGGTTCATCCTTGTTGTATCCTCTTGGCATCATGGTCAAGGACCTAGTCATACAACCAGAATTTGTCTGAAGTAGGATCCCATTCACATGATAACCAAAGGGTGGCAAGAGATGGAAAGAATCACCTTAGTATTCATGGTTGGCGTTACATGATGGGGACCAATGGTTATTGCCATGTGTTGGGATACATCATATCCCCCTGCTTGAAAACAAGTCAACCTCAACGATGTTCTTTATTCATGTAAGTAAGGAAGTGTGCCCTTGGCCTCGTTCTTGGACATGGACCGATCACCGGTATCAAAGCCATTCTCAAGCATGTTGAAGAGATTGTGGTGCTTCTTGCCATAAAGTTGTGGTTGGAGATCTTGTAGCATGATCGGTGGAGGTGGTGGTCTATCTTCGGTACCTTGCAAAATCGACAACAAAGAGAGAGAATTGTATGAAGGATTGTTAGTATGGGTCACGCTCCAATCTCTCTTCTCACATTGTGTGGCTTGCGTCATGGCACTCATGATATTTCCACTTAAGTTGGGCTTGTGGCACTCACTCTCTCGATGGTGGTTCACTCTCTCACCACTCATCTCACAAGGGTCCTTAGCTTGTTTTATCTTGTTCACGGATGTCATCTTGGATGTGATAACTTGGCTTGGCGTCATGGGTTGGAGCATGAATGTATTGTTGTTCCACTTGAAGGAGTATTGGTTAGTGTAACCATGATGTATGGCTCTCCTATCATATTGCCATGGTCTCCCAAGTAGCATGTGGCACACAGACATTGGCACGACATCACACTCGATGGTGTCTTCATATGGGCCAATCTTGAAGGAGACATGGACCTTTGAAGTTATCTTGAGTGCTCCATTGTCATCAAGCCATTTGACATGATGGTGATGATGGTGCTTTATGCATGGAAACTTGAGTTTCGCACAAATCTCCGTACTTGCAAGGTTGTGGCAACTACCTCCATCAATGATCACTTTTATGGACTTGCCATCAATTCCGGCACAAGTTTGGAAGATATTGAGGCGTTGGTCCTCTCTTGGGATGGAGTTTGTTTTCAAGACTTGAGCTATGAAAAGTGTGGGGCCCGTATCATGCTCGCGTACAAGGGTGTCACCTTCTTCCATTGTGGTTGCCCTTGCAATTGCTCGTTGAGTTAGAGCTTCATATTCCTCTTCACTCGCGGAGTAGGTAGCGCCATTCTCATCCATATGCATCACTTGTGTGTTGGTGCACTCATATGACTTGTGAGCTTTCACTCCACACTTGAAGCAAGTGACTTGACTATCTGATGTCGTGTTGGAGGAAAATGCTATCATTGCCTTTTCTTGCTTGGATGGGCTCAGTGCTTGGTTTGTGTGCTTTGCGGGAGCATTTGCATTGATGGACGCAAAGTATGACTTGGACTTCTCATATGCATTCTCCTTTTTCAAGTTCCGCTCAACTTTGGTAGCTTGATGGAGGAGCTCGGTGAGGTTCTTGTACGGTTGAAAGTCAACAATCTTCCTGATTGGGCGCCTCAAACCGTTGAGGAACCTTGCTATGGTTTGATCTTCCAGTTTTTTCACATTAGCTCGCATCATAGTTTTCTCCATTTCCTTGTAGAACTCTTCGATTGAGTTGGTACCTTGTTTCAAGTTTTGTAGCTTGTCGAAGAGATCTTGTCGATAATGCTCGAGGACGAAGTGCTTGTACATCACTTCCTTCATCTCGGTCCAAGTTTGAATTGGAGGTTCTTCTTGCTTCTCATGGTTCTTTTGGAAGTCTTCCCACCAAACATTTCCATAGTCCTCAAACTCAAGGGATGCCATTAAAACTTTCTTCTCTTCAGAGTAGTTATGAAGTTGGAAGATTTTGTCAACTTTGATCTCCCAATTGTCAACACCCGGATTTTTAATCCCAGATGCCTGTTATGTCATACATCGCAATCCCAGGATTACCATTTTTGCGAGACATAACAGATTGGATATCACAGTACATCATCCATTACAAACCATAAATAAGGTCTTACACAAATAAGGATCTCATGATCCAGTCTTAATACAACAAGCAGCGGAATAAATAATAAGCGTAGCGGTGGGGTCCATCTTCAGGGGCACAGGCAATGCTGACGAAGGCAGATAGTCCTAGTTATCATAGCCATCCTACTGACCGTCATCTTGGTAGTCTCCTTCATAGTCTAGCCATAGGAATAGCCAGGGAAAAAAGCCATGAGTACTCTTTAAGTACTCGCAAACTACCACTAACAAGTAAGGTAGTTCTAGAGTAAAGTTCTAACTCTAAGTTTATTTGTAAAGTTAAGTTTGAAACATAAGCTGAGTTCAGAAACAAAGAAATATAAAACAAAGTTCTAGAATCACTTAAGTTGGGAAGCTAGTGTCATAGTCACAACCCTGTTGTGGTCAAGTCAAGATTCATCATTCATTTCCTAAGTTATTTTGAAAACATCTGACAACAAAACAGTATGGCCACTCCAACTGTCCATAACCACGGACGCGACTATTCGAATAGTTTGACACTCTGTAGAGGTGGTACACTTTCACCACAAGATTCGATACATCTGTCAAGGATAACCCTGAATCATCATACTTAGTATGCAGATAATCAACCATAACCTTTCCTTTACACACCCTAGTATAAGCACCTCTCCTATGAGCCTGGCCTCCCAACCATGACCATCTATCATGTTGGGCACTGCATTAGTGGACAACATTGAGAGGTAGCCTTAGCTCAAACCTCTCTCGCGAGGGAACTAATACTAATGCATATAAACTTCCGGCTAAGGCTTACCAAATTTAGGTATTGTGGTTGTACGGTAAAATTGGAATGGTATCGCATCCGAATCCAACCATCAGTTTTTATAATAGGGTTAAGGCTCCTGCCTCAACATTTTCATCATCATAAACCATTTGTGTTTCTCAACACATGTCAAAACATCTCAATAGAATTACTCATCATTCCAAGGTTTTCACAATTCATTTTCACCAAGTGTTCCCATCTAAAGTGACTCAAGTTTTAGTTTAGCTCTAAACTACTAAGTTAAGAGTTTTCACTATTGTGGGATGCTAAGATAAATCTCATGCCATAGAATGACATCTAAGGTTATCTAGATAGGTAAAGTTTTATACTTTTTATGCTACCTTCAAAACAAGTAAGGGACTTTGGTAAAGTAAAGAAAGTAGAAGATTGTAAGTAAACTTGGAATAGGTACTAGTCAAAGTGGTATAACCAAAGCATGCCTAATGCATCTTGCTTAAATCATCTAGCTTAATTCTAGCTTGCTAACAATAGCTTGCATTATTAATGAGGGCTTGTTAAGCATAATCCTTGCAAGTGTTAGCTTGCCTTGGGTAGTGCAGTGGTTGAAAATTTCTTCCTCCTCTTCTTGGTAGAACTCCTCCTCCTCGAGAGCTTGGTCAGTACTATCGTCTATAAAATACATACGGAGTACACAATCACCAAACAATGCTTAGCTAGTCTACTTAGCACTCTAGGGCACACATTGGATAATTTATTATCATCACAAGCATCACAAGGTTTTATTAACTAGTTTCATTCTTTTTATTTTAAGAAAAGTAATTTCTACTCATTGAAAATAACTAAGATTTAGTATTCACCACTTAAAATATGGGATCATGTGGACACATGTCATCACCACATATTCTAACATATGGGAATGTGATTTAAGGGTTGGATCACATTTACTTAAGTTTAAGTTTATTATTTAATGATTTAAAGTGACTAGAAATGCCTATATAGCATTATTTTGGTACTAGTCCAGAGTCACTGCATGTAAACCTTAATATTATTACATATTCAGATAGGTATGGTTAAATGTGATTTTTCAGAGTTGGAATCAACTCAAAAGCCATCATGGTTGATTTTATAAAAATGTTTGAATGTGCAAATTCTTTTGTCTTGTTATTTTTACTAGGAGAGATCTCTAACTCTAAATGAATTAAATCCAACGGGCTTGGATGGATCTTTTCAGTAGCTTTCTAACAAAATTTGAATCACTCAAATTGGTTCAGTAAATCTCCTTGAATTCATTTTTAAACTAAGGGACAGAAGTGAGTTCAAACTAAAATAGAAAAACCTAAATTTCAATTCGTGGGCTAGCGCGGGAAATAAAATGGGCCGGCCCAGTGGCGCTCCGTGGCGTAGAGGGCAGCTGACAGGCTGGTCCCCCTTGTCAGTGAGACTTAAAACCCGAAACGGTATGGGATGATCTGGGTGCTACGATTAGAATAGAGATCAACGGTCCACAGTCGTCGTCGATGACGGACTCGTCGCCGGCGAGAACAAACCCTAAACGGCCAGCAGGGGTGCAATGGGGGCATACCAGGGCTCCAGCTACTGCGGCGAGGCAGACAAACGAACTGGACGGCGACGGCGGACTCAGGCGAGGTCATGGCAGCTCCTGGGGTGGACCAAATCGACGACGCCTTCTCCTCCTCTGCAGCGGGCTCCTCCGACGCAATTCTGATGAACTATGGCTCGAGTGGCTCCGGCGAGAGGTGGGGAAGGATCAGTGAGGAGAGGGGAGTGGAGTGGTGTGAGTCGTTGGTGCTGGGAAGGGCTCCTTTTATAGGGCGGCGAGGGGACCGAGCGGTACGACGGCGAGCTCGTCGGTGACGGAGATACAGGCGGCTAGAGGCATGGGCGGCGTAGGCGGACGGTGGCCTGCCTCCTGGCGATGCTCTACAACGTTAATGCGTGGCTAGGGGCGGTGGCGTTTGGTCGGGAGCATCCCGCGCTCTGGGAGACAGAGGCGATGCTAGACGCGGCGCACAACGAATGTGGGTCGCGCGACGGCGCATGGCCATGTCTTGCAGGGTGCTGGGGTCGAGGCAGAGCAGTGTGCATAATATTGGGTCGAGGGGCGGTCGGTGGCGTGCTGGCGGCTAACGCGCTCTAGCGAGCTCGCATAGAGAAAGGGCGGCGGCGCTAGGGAGTGGTCCAGGGCCTGGCTAGGCTTGGGGAAGGGGCAGAGAGGTGCGGTAGGGTTAGGCAGAGCTAGTGGTGGTGCTGGAACGGCGCGGCGTGGTTTGTGGCGCATTCCCCTCTTTTGGCCGGGGGTGACCAAAAAGGGTCGGCGCTCCACTATTGCTGCGGCTTAGGGATAGGCCGGTGATCACTTGGTTGGTCTCAGGAGGACAAGGGTGATCAATGCAACTCTAATTGCTCGACAAGATTTGATCAAAACAGTATAAGTTAGGCTCAGTTTGATTTTGTCTGCATGGTGTTTGTGGAAATAGCCGAAATAACTCAAGTTTTGAATTTTTTGATGATTTTTGGTGTAGTTGCTAGGCACATGCTTAGGCATCTGTGGTTACTTGGGATTTGAAAATGGAGGTCATTTGAGTGGTTTTTGAATAGGTGGGATCTTCTCATATGAACTACATTCAATTTTCAAATGCCATTTAAAATTAGTGTTTGAAAGTTTTTGGTAGATCAAAAAGTGGGCCTTGGTACATCATTACATGTACTAGCAAGGGGTGCAAAGATCCACATTTGTTTCTGTTAAGTTTTGAGTTCTAGGAATATCCAAAGTAGGCATGGTAGTTAAAATGGCACAAATGACCATTTGTTTATTTTATTCATTTTGATTTGTTTTTCCTTGGGATTTGTTTGGGAATGATCTAGATGATGTTTATTTCACCTAAGAATCATTTTACAAGCAATGGATCACTTAATCATGGCAATTCAAAACAACTCCTATTTAAATGCACACACATATGAATGTTTTAATTTATTTTTTTCAATGAAAAAAGTTTTTGTTAACTCTAAATTTGATGATTTGGATCTTAATAACCTTGGATTAGAGTTTTGGGATGTTACACCAATCAATGTATGCATCAGCGTCTTCTTGTCCCTTGTACTTGGGCATAATGAACTTGAGCTTCCCAAACTTGCCCTCTTCATGTTCACGGTGGTAGTTGCGGTGATCTTGCCTTATGGTCGCTTCACTTGGTGCATGTGGTGGAGGAGGAGGAACTTGGTTGGCTCTAGGAGGCGGTTGTGGAGGATCTCGATGCGCAAAGTCTCTTCTACGCCTTTGATCGGGATCATTTGCATTCATTGGTTATTGATGACGATGGTGGGGTTGAGCGTAGCGGTTGTTGTGTCTTACGCGGTGTGCATCCTCATCATCGTCACTTGTATCCTATTGCGGTGCTCGTTGGATTGTTGTTGTTGGTGATGTTCATGGTGCGGGTGTTGGCGCCTATCATTGCGGTCGTCTTCACCATGGTGTTCTTGTTGTTGAGGAGGTGGTGGCGCTTGTACCATCGCTTGTTGTGGAGGGCGACCATGTTCTTATTGGTGTTGCGGATGCGCATGGTGATCATGGTGCTGATAATGTCTTGTGTGGTGCGGTTGTTGTGCTTGTGGATAAACCGCTTGTTCATGGCGATGACGAGCTTGTTGTTCCCTATTGTGGTGGTGGGGTTATCCATGATGAGAGTGGGAGCGCGAAGTGTCGCCATGATGACTTGAGGAGCACGCGCGAGATGAACTTGACGAGCTTGAATGTTCATGATGGTTGCCAAGGTTGGCAATAGCTTGGTGAAGAGGTTGGAATTGAGCTTTGTGTTCCACTTGACGTTGCCGATCACAGTAGTCGAACTCTCGAAAAGTTTCATCAAGCCGGTTCTCAAGCCTCTCAAATTAGGCATGGAATTCTTGGCGTTGTGCCCATAAGTTGTCTCACGTGGCGAAACCATCTTGGTTGTTGAAGTTGCCATCTCCGCTTTCCCTAGACATTTTGTATGACCACAAATGAAAGGAAGGGTGGTATTGGTGGTATGGTATGTGCTACCTTTCCTGAACAAGTCAAAAATTGGAAAGGTTGTTCTTGCCGAGAGCAAAGCGAATACACAAGACACATGCACACAAAGGCCTGTGGTGGACGGTTAGGAAGGTGGAGAGCAAATGAAACAACCAAACATGAAGGTTATTGTCAAAAGTGGGTAAAATCCAACAAAAACAAAGTCAAAGGAAAAGGTCAAAAATGGTGTCGAGAACCTACGACTATACACACATGGTGGAGATTAATGTGGCTAACACGATTATGAAAAATGAGCAACGAACAAAATTAGTCCTAATAGAGACTAATGCTCGGTGTCGTGCCAACGCTAGGAGAGATCGTAGCCCGTTTGCCAAAAGATTGAGAAGCAACTGATTTGCATGCTTTCCTTGCTCTTGCTCGCACTCTTTCTTAGAAGCTTTGGACTCTCTTTTGGTATTGGTATCTTTCTCTTTTTCTTTTGCTTAGAATCTTTTTTTGTATTTTTCCTTTTCTATGCTATGGAGTCAAGTTTTTTTACTACCTCTATGACTATGCAAGAGCAAGCGCACAATCCTTGGCAAAAACAAGATGAGCTACTCTCAATAGGTTAAGTAACACACAAAGGAAGAAGGGGTTAACGAGGGTGGTGCAAGTTATACCTTGTGGTGATGTCGTACTTGCAACCGTTGGTGTGGAATAGCGTGAGTTCCATGGTGTCGATGTTGAGCGCGAGATGAGGTGCGGAAGCTCGTTTGATGACAGACACGCACAGGAAACACATGCGTCAAAAGGATTAGTCAAAAAGGAAAAGGGGAATAATTTCGTCAGGTGGGGCTGGTAGTACCGCTCGCCCCAACCGGTAGTACCGCTTGCAGCCCCGGTAGTACTGCTGATTCCCGGTAGTACCACTTGCACCCCGGTAGTACCGCTTGTCATGGATTTTGTTTTTCCAGATCTGAAATAGGGGCGGAAAGGGTGCCAAAAATTCATCAAATCCAAACAATTTTGACTAAATTGGGCTGGGAAACGCAGGCAAAAGGTAGACCAAATCCAAAGACAAGTTTCTATTGGACCAAAACCCAATCAGCTCACCAAAACGAGAGATCGGTCCAAAAGCAATTTGGGGCTATATTTGTGGTATTTTTCAGTTTGTGGTGAAAATCGAAGAGTGAAGTCAAATCTGTGGCAACCAAAAGCTGCTAATACTAGTTGTTAGGGGTCTCCTTGTGGATTTAACTTTGGAGTGGCCCGGTCTTCATAGATTTGGTGAGGGTAGTGAGGGAACACGTGAGGAACACGATGAACGCAACTCTAATGCAATGTAAAGATAAAACACACACCAAATCACACCCAATTCGATTTGCTCCCATTGGTTTGAACAACTAATCCAATAGGATCCTCGGCGAGAGACCTTACGGTAGAATCACCAAAGGAGAGATCGGCAAGTGGATGATAGAATCCAAATCAGGGAGAGAGTACCAAGCAAGTAGAATCCCAAAGGGGAGAGACCAAGCACTCCTATAATCCTTGATAGGGAGAGACCAAACATTTGAGGAGGGTCTTGATGAGTTGGAGAAGGGCAACGAGTCCGAGGCCTTGTACAACTTATAGATTTACTATTGAGAGGGGTTACCATGAAGGGTTAGGCACATGCCTCAATTCATCATCATCTCTAGGGTTTACATATGAAGGTGGGGGAATATATATAGGGAGCCACTTAAATAGGGGTAATTTGGGCAAAAAAGGGAGTTTTGGGGCGTTACATGGGTTGAGGCCCAACTCTCAAGTGCGCAGGCTCTAGTGCGGCTGATAGTACCGGTGTAGACGTCTGGGAGTACTGGTTGGCGGAAGTACCGTATGTCGGGGCGGTGGTTCCGGTGCTCGCGTCTGTCCTCCAGGTGTGGTAGTACCAGTCATCGGGCTGTAGTACCGTTGTTGCGGTAGTACCGGTTTTGGGTACTGGGGAGGCCTGGCTTGGGGTGTGCTTGGCGTCGGGTCAATCCGGTAGTACCTGTGCGGGAACTGGTAATGCTGGTTGCAGTAGACGGCGCCTTCTTGCGTCTTCTCTTCCAGTCCTCTTGCTTTGGCGTCTTGGCTCCAGGTTCATCCTTGTTGTATCCTATTGGCATCATGGTCATGGACCTAGTCATACAATAGGAATTCATCTCAAGTAGGATCCCATTCACATGATTACCGAAGGGAGGCAAGAGATGGAAAGAATTCATCTTAGTAGTCATGGTTGGCGTTACATGATGGGGACCAATGGTGATTGCCATGTGTTGGGTTACATTAGTCCTCTTCCCGTGATAATGGCACGAAGGGTTTCCACATGGCGACAAAGAATGGGGCAGGTAGGTTTGTAGTGGTTCTAGCCTATGGACCCGGTCCATGGTCGGATATTGTGAGGATCTTCTCTGCTTCATCCTGCATGTTCTTCCTTCGATAGAGAGAGAGAGAGGGAGGTGGTTCCTAGTGGCACGGGTGCTTTCGGCCACTCCTGGATTGGAGAAGAGGAAGATGCCTTCCTTGTGGAAGGGGTAGGTGAGTAGTCCCTTGTGGTCTTCAGCGAGGGGGTCCTTTTCTGCGAAATTCTTCAGAAGTAACCCCTCAAGAGGGATCCTAGAAGGGGATTCTTACTGAGGCTTTAGAGCGTCATCCATCCGGAAGTGGTTGGCCCACTAAGATGGGCATGGTAGCAGGTGTGTCGTGGTACCCTAGTAGCCACTGGTTTGATAGTAGCCCCCTGGCGCCTAGGCCGCACATGTGTTGGAGGTGAAGGGCTAGGGACCCTAAAAGCTGCTAGGCCCGCTCAATCATGCCAGACAGTTGCACCTGAGGTGGCATGTCGCTGCCGTGAAGACCAAACAACAGGGGAATCTCGAGACGTTGGATCCAGCAACTGCCGGCCATATGGATGCTCCTCTGTTATTTCCTATCGGCACTTCAAAATCAGAGACCATGGAAGTGGGGTTTTCTCTTCTCAACTTCTTCGCCGCCACACCTCCTCTCGAAGCTAGCACCTTGCTCTCTTCTTGCACTAGCACATTTTCTTCCTTCGTCCCCCCTTTTGAGATGGCCCTAAAGAAAGGAAAAGCTCCTCTGCAAGTCGAGGAGGAAGAGGAGGGGGTGCCCACAGAAATCTTCCCTGCTCTTGGAAAGTTGTTGGTTAACACCGTGAAGGACCTCCATAAGTACCAGCACTCACTTTCCGGGGAGTTCAATGTGCATGAAGTCGCCACGATTCACCATAGAGCGGTGAACGCTCAGAACCTTCCAACCACCATGATTCCCCTCTTCATGCACACGCTTTACGCAGGGTTGATTCCTCCATTCTCTTCCTTTCTCCTCGCCCTCCTCATGAACTCCAAGATTCACTTGCTGCATCTGTAGCCCAACTCCCTCACCACCATTGCCTTTTTCCTTCTAATGTGAGGCTTTCCTCGAGATCAAACCCTTGGTGCAGTTGTTCCACCACATTTACATCCTACGCCTTACTACGAGGGTCAGTGCTCTGGGTGTGTCTCCTTGCACACAGAGCGCGAGATCCTTGCCATGGAGTGGGTAAAGAAAGTGGAAGACTACAGTTAGGGATGGGTGTGGGTAGATGCTCAAGAGGTGAACCCAAAACTCGCGATTCGTCAGGCGCCAGCCACGAAGATCCCTGAGTTGAGGAGCAAGGCTTTCACCAGCGGAGAGGCAGACATAATCGCCGAGCGACTCAGGGTCCTTCATGGCAGCGGCCTGAAGGCGGAGGCAGTTGTTTGGGAGTTCCTTTGATGGCGGATTGAGCCCGTCCAAGACCACCAGAATGGCATGTGGGCGCACTCCGGTGACGCCGACCATATTAAGCTTTAAGGGGGATAGGAGTCCCGCATGAGCAAGGCGACAAAGACTCTCTTGGCTGAGCCAGGGGTAGACTATCCTCTGAAGAGTGCTCCCCCGATGTACTTGCAGACCGTCAAAGGAGAGGGGCAAGGTTCTTGTAGGGATTACTCTCTTTGATGCGATGGGGTTGTTTGCCAAGAGACAAGAGGTGAGGGATCTCGAAACAAACAGCGCCTGGAATCTCGGCGGGGTGGTCACGACTGTAGAGGTCAATGTGGCAGGTGAGCATCCCTCGAGGCGCAAGAGGATCTTACGCAAGAAGGTTCCCTCTCTTTTTGGTGATGAGGAGGATCCTAGTGAATTCCACATCGAGCCCTCCTGAAGTTCCCTTGAGGATAAGAACCTTGACGAGGGGAGAAAACTCCCCAAGAAGATAAGGGACTCCGCGCGGAGCTCACCACCAGAGAGGGCGCCCCGCGCCCTGCTAGGAGAGTGAAGCGAGGTGCCTGGGCGCCCAGTGAAGAGTAAGATCTGCCTCGAGCTCAAGATCTCACTTCTCCCTTCATGATGCTCTTCTAATGTTGGAAACAGTTCTCAGGCAGCCCCGCAGGCGACGAAGGCAAGCAAGGAGGATGATAGGGCCGTGAGCCCTGTTAACACTACAACACGGAGCTTGGGCCCTGGTGTTTATAGACGCCGACGCACAACCTTAGTCACTGCGCTCACGCTGGCGTGGAAAAAAAGCCGCTAGGGATAACTGCATCGGGGATTCTGCAACTGCGGCAGATTTTTTGGCTCGACACAACGTGATCAGCCGAGCTAATTTTACCACAGCGTGTCAGAGGATGCTACTCATTACATTACTAAAGGCGACGGAACTTTAGTGCCACGTAAGCGCTCATTATTTGACGTGTTACACCTTCCAGCATCACTGAAAGTTAATTACATTAACAATAATTGATTATGTTTCTAATCCCGATACGATTCAATAATTTAAGTTTATTTAGATATATATTAGCAATATTTATTGTGAGCCCATTTTAACAAAATATTTATTTTTATATTTTTTTCACATATTACAAAAATTGCTTAAAAAATAAAAAACGAAAAAGAAGATTTCCTAAACACAAAATCTAATTCTTGAGAGCTTCTCTATTATGATATTCTATGAATTACTAAACAAAATCCTAAAGCTAATGACCATGCGTGATCTGATTTGCCCACCGCTGGCACGATGACCACGTGTGGATCTGCTTTGCCCTCAGCTTGCGCGATGACCACGCGCGGATCTGCAACTGCTGGCGTGATGACCACATGCGGAACTGCTTCGCCCACCTCTAGCATGATTACCCCGCGACGATTTGCTTCGTCTACCTTGGGGTGACAACCATACGATGATCTAGTTCGCCCATCTCGATGAAAACCATACGATGTTGCCCAAGAGCGGCATGGAATAGCGTCACTCTTGCGTGCCACCTATCATGGCACCAAATCCATCGGTATCATGTCTACCACAATGTCTAAGTGGCCACCATGACAAAATGGTGCCGCGGAAGCTCATCGTCGCGTAACCAACTTTTGTCAGTTCTTTTAGCTTATGATGCCCCAAAAATAAGTCGGGTATGGGAGTATTTTTATAGTGTAAGGACGCCTCATCACGTGATCCGCGCTCTGCCACCTAGGTTGGTGCTACTGGTGGGGTCAGGCCTGACCTTGCTAGTGCCCCAATCAGTGGAGAGACGGAGGTAGCTGTTGCTAAGGCTGATCGCGTGGGACAGGTATTCCTAGAGGCGCACCTGACGGATAGGGCGGCCTGGCTCCTAACGGTGAGAGGGGGCTAGGGTGCCCCTTCAAATTCCTTCTCTAATGCCATCAAGGACGCCACCTCAATCCTCACTCGTGTGAGTAGGAACATGGTGTAGCATCCCAATTGTCTAACTTTGGAATGCTACATAAGAAATATAGATCAACACTATCATATGCTTGTTATTTATTGCATCATCATAATATCATGCCCATGTCATCATGCCACATTGCATTTGACCATCATATCAAACATTGCATTTGTTTTGTCTTGCTTGTATTATTGCTACCATTAGTACTCGCTCCATCTTTGTTTATCCTCTCTCTATTTTGGTTTCAACACGTGGGAATCTATTGCCAATGTTCCACTATTTCCGAATGATTTTATTCCATTTCAAAAAACCATAACATATTTAACCTTGTATAAATGCCCAAATGGACAGCTGTGGGCATATCTCTTCCCTCTTGCTATTTTCCCTCTTGTCATATCTTTGAATTAAACCTTCTTTTCAAAACATCTGCAAAAGTTTCAAAAGAGTTTTGAGTTAAACACTTGTTTGAATTTGTAACAAATAAAAGCAAAACAAACAAAAGAAATAAAAACAGTAAAAAAGCATAAGAGATAGAGAGTGGAACCGGCAGTAGCCCACCCCTGGTCTCAGCCTGAAAACAGAAGCCCAACCTAGACCTCCCTTCCTCCCTTCCCATTCTCCTTGGCTGGCCCATGTTTACCCATACCCCTTCAATGTTTGACATCGTCTTCCCCTGTTCTTCTTCTCCTTTCGTTCCCTCTGCTCAGCCAGACGGACAAGAGGGTGGCCATCGAGCCCTGCCAGCCTGTCACCCTCATGCCACACTCGTGATCCCCCTCCTTCTTATCCACCCTACCGCTTTTTTGGAACCCTAGACAATCTCCCATACTGCGCGCCCCCAGCAAACCATCCTCTCCCTTTTTCCTCTCTGTAAGATCCCGAACAATACGACCATCATGCCAATGCCTCCGGCCACCTCAAGACGAGTTGGTTGTGGTTCTGACTCCGCCCCAACTCCCTCTTCCTCCGGAACCACTCCATCGAGACCAAGGCGGCCCAATCGCTGATGCGGCCGTTGTTCTACTCCCCGGACATCGCCTTCCTGGTCAAATTCTGGCGTAATGTCATACCTCCATCCCAGCGGGCACCACCGTCATCTTCTTGGTGAGTTCCCAGTTCTATCCCCTACCTCCATGGCCTGATTCGTGTGCTGACGCGAGGTGATATCTTTGTCCGCGTGTGCAGCATCCAGCTTCAGAGCAACCAAGGCATCTTCAGTTCGAGCAGCTCTTGCCGCATCGATCCGTACCTGACGCCAGCATCCCCGCTGCTACCGCGTGCCCAAGACACGACAGTAACTTCTTCGTTACGCGTTGCATCCACTCCACACCATGCTTCCATCGGGGCTGAAGGGAACCTCACCGTCCTGTCGCGCAGAAGCCAACGTCGACCACCACTTCTCTTCCCTGATGATCTATGCTAGCTAGGCTAGCCAGGGGTCCCAAGGTGAGCCTCACCTCCACCCTCTTCCTTCCTAGGCCTCTCCTACACCGATGCCAACCACCAAGAACGTCGCGCTCGTGTGATGCTATGAGCACACATCGTTTAGCACACTACCGCAAGCATCGCTAGAACCTGACGCTGTCGACTGTCTCTATCGAATATTCAGAGAAACAAGGTCGCAGTTTCAGTTAGCCGCCAATAGGAACTTTTCTATATAACCCCTGCCATTTTTAAAACTAAACACGACATTCAACCGGATCCCACATGTCAGCCAGAGAAACCACCACACCGGTGTAGAAGGCCCAGTCACGCTCATGCCCACCTATCTGGAGTTGTGGATAGAGTTGTGATCAGTAAGAAATGACAACACGCTTTAAATAATTCAAATGTGAATTTAAACCCTAAGTCAAAAGTTGAAGTATCTTTGACCAAACTTTTAAAACATTCTGTAATGAACTTGACAAAATTTAAAGCATGAAACTTGTTTGTTTTCAAATCCTAAATAGGAAACTGGCCTCTGTTTATTTTGTCAAATATTGTGAAATAATAAATGTTTTCTAATATTATCAAATGCTTTAATATATGATAAATTATTTATTTTTATTGCTAAATCCAAATGCGGCAAATAATACAAGGATTAATATTATGCCATCCAAAATAATTTATGGGCAAATAAAAATTTCGACATTGTTTTAGTGTTATTAAATGCCTTTTTTAATAAATTCATAACTTTAATATCGTAAATCGAAATTCGACAAATAATATATCCAAATCGATCAGCGCGACAAGCCCTTCCCAATTATGGATTCCTTACTTGCAATTGCATCATGCATCACGGAGAACTTGTAAAATCAGAACTATTTATGCAAGGAAAATATGATGAATAAAATTGAAAAATTACTATTTCTTATTGATAATGCCTCACTAATGTTGTATCCACGTTGTATTATGCTAATGACATATTTTCAACATGTTTTGCATCATTAACTTGCCATATCATGTATCATATCATGATCATGTCGGTTCTTCCACATTAGTTGTAATTCTTGCATCGCTTGTTCCTTTTAGTGCTTTGCTTCTTCCGGGATAGGATGATCAGATGTTCTGAGCTTTGACAAGTTCTTCGGATATGTATCTTTGGTACTATTTCCTAGGCGAGCATTCCCTTCCCCTTCTACCTATTTTTCATTTATAGTCTTTACTTCCTCCTGTTGACCTATTGCTATCCGTGTTGCGATGCTTTAGTTTCTGTACCATTTATATTCTTTGTAGCCTCCATATTGCCTTCGAAACCTCCTATTTCCTATTGTTTGGTAGACAGTTGGCCTTGCGAGTCACAGTTGCTTGCTCAGGTGTTGCTTCGTGTTGTCGAGTTCCACCGTTGTTGGGAGGTTCGCACATTCTTAGTGGTGGAGATGATCATGACTTTAATTAAAACTTGTTAAGTAAATGTTGGTAGTAGATATAATTAATTAAGAGGTATCGGTGGGTAATAGTTGAGATCTGACTCTTATCCAACCCACTTGTGTCCACATAGGACCTGAGTTCCTAACACCTCTTCCGAGACCGAGCGCGCTAACCACATGTGGGGTGTGTGGGCACCCCTACTGGCTTACTACCTGATTTCAATGTACTCTATTTGGGGACACAAACTAGTTCGAGGCGTTATTATTATCATGTACTTATGCCATTCCTTACTGCTTTATTTAATACTGTTGCTCGTGGAGAGCATTTACTACTATACTGTTTAGGAAAAAATATGGAATTGTTTCAGGGTACCGACAAGCCTAGTCACACTTTCGGGTTCCCAGTCATTTATAGCCGTTGACACAAACCCTGGGTTCGTCTCGGAGCCGGCCGACTTTGTTGCGGGTATCATAGTGGGGTGGCCCCCATGTACTTGCTTTGGGTTTGGGAAACGTCGTGTCTGAAGCCCTGCCGACATACTGATGGGTGTTTGTTACTTGATCTTGCACCTACCGGATTTGGCAAACAAGGGTGGAAGTGCGTATGGATACCTTGGTGCACCCCTATAGGGTTAAATCTTTTTGAAAAGCCATGTCCGTGGTGATGGACGGCTTGGAGGATAGTTTATCAATCATAGAAAACTTGCACTAAAGAATTACGGTTATAATTTGACTTGTATTTGACATGACTTGTAAGTTGGATAGCCACCGAGGAATGAATGAATAGAACTGCCAACTGTGTGAGTTTCCTCGGAAGGACTTCCTCATTTGGTATCTAGGGGAAATAATAGGATGGGTATGTTTGGTGTTAGTATTAGGTTGGTTCCGAATAGGTCTTTCTTATCCCTCTCTGATATCTGACAGGTGTATTGAGTCTCTATAGGTTGCTTAGTGCATGCTTCGTTGGCGCTTCATTCCACCATACGTATGTAGGCCATAGCCGCTGAATTCTAAGACTCGTCGTGTACTGGCCTTAGTACTAACTGCTCCCTTTTTCCTTTTCCCCTTTGTTGGTACCCCTTTGTATTTGACTGGTATAAGTTCGACGATTTTAGCAAGGTTACCCTTATGGCTTGGACTGGGCAGGGTTATGGAAGCCATTGCTTATTCTTCAGGACTCTTAGTCCAATTTTCATATTATCCATACTCGGATGTGTATCGTTTTCAAGGTCATTTGGATCTTTGTATTGCGTATCTATATTCTAGACTCGTTAAGTCGTTGTTGTATTGATATGTTCTTGTGGGCTCAATCGTGAACTATTGTGTAATGGTATTACTTTTTTCCACCCGCATGTAAGTGCCTGGTGGGCATCCTTGAATCTTTTCTATGCGGGTTTGGCAAGAATTGCTAAAATCTGCATAGGGTCGACTCGAGGGTGTTACAAAGTGGTATCAGAGCTTAGTAGTTGCGATACTCCACTGGTCTAACCTGTAGGATAACCTAGGTAACGGACGATGTAGAGTGTCAAAACTATTTTGCAAAATCGGTTGGATAGATCTGATTAGGTATGCTTTTTCTCCTTACCTCTATGCTATTCTCCTATTACCTTTTCATGTTTTGAATCTGTTCTCTTACCCTTTCCTCGAGTCCAGGAATTCTCGTGGTTGGGTTTCCATCGTACATTTAGGGTTTCACTTTCTTCTTGCAACGGTGTTTCTACATTCGGTCTTGATGCTATCTGAGGATATCCTGCATATGTTGTATCTTTCATTGGTTCCAAACTCCACTAACTTTTTTCTTTATATCTTCCGATGGTTTCCAACATGATGACATCACCTACGTCAGATCCGATGAAGAGCCTACATCATTCCTTTGTTATCTGAATACCTCTTGTCAAAATCTTCAGTCTAAATTTCGGGAATGTGGTGCACAAGTTTCTTATTGATGTACAGAGTAATAGTCTGGGTGCGTGATGGATTGGCCCCCAAACCTACTACTCTTTCTATTCGCTCTTGTACATTGAATTAGATTAAGGTGTACCTTTCACCTTCTATCAAAGTTAGAGGTGTCCTTATCTTTTGAGACCTTTACTTCTGCCTTTATTTTTCTGGTGTGTTATCCTAACATGTTTTGCAAGGTGTAGTGGTTCCACCATCCCTTGAAGAAGCTACATGGGAACGTGAAGATTTATTTTCCTAGGAATCTCAGGACGAGATTCTTGTTTAGTGGGGGAGAGTTATAGCATCCCAATTGTCTAACATTGGACTGCTACATAAGAAATATAGATCAATACTAACATATGCTTGTTATTTATTGCATCATCATAATATCATTCTCATGTCATCATGCCACATCGCATTTGAGCATCATATCAAAATTTTCATTTGTTTTTCTTGCTTGTATTACTGCTACCACCAGTACTCTCTCCCTCTTTGTTTATCCTCTCTCTATTTTGGTTTCAACAAGTGGGAATCAATTGTTAGGGTTCCACTATTTCCAAATGATTGTATTCCATTTCATAAAAACCGTAACATATTTAATCTTGTATAAATGCCCAAATGGAAATTTGTGGGCATATCTCTTCCCTCTTGCTATTTTACCTCTTGTCTTATCTCTGACTAAAACCATCTTTTCAAAACATATGTAAAAGTTTCAAAAGAGTTTTGAGTTCAAAACTTGTTTGAATTTGTAATAAATAAAAGGAAAACAAACAAAAGAAATAAAATTAGAAAAAAGAATAAGAGATGGAGAGAGGAACCTATGGTAGCCCACCCCTGGTCTCAGCCCGGAAATCGGAAATAGAAGCCCACCCTGGAGCTCCCCTTCCTTCCTTCCCCTTCCCCTGGGCCGACCCATACCCTTTCATCGTGCGACGTTGTCTTCCCCTGTTCTTTTCTCCTTCTGTTCCCTCTACTCAGCCAGGCGGAGAGGCAGGTGGCCGTCGAGCCGTGTCAGCCTCGTCACCCCTCATGCCACGCTCGTTAGCCCCCTACTTCTTATCCACCCTAACCCTTCTCTGGAACCTTAGACCATCTCCCCTACTCGCGCCACCACCAGATCATCCTCTCCCTCTCCCTGTTTCCTTTCTACAAGCTCCCTAATGCTACCACCATCATGCCACTGCATATGGCCACCTCAAGATGAGCTGGTCGTGGTTCCAACTTTTCCCTAACTCTCTCTTCCTCCGGAACCATGCCATCGATTCCAAGGCATCCGCAATCGTCAACGAGGTCGTCATCCTTCTCCTTATACATCGCCTTTCCGGTCAAATTCTTGTGTACCGTCCTTCCTCCGTCCCAGCGGGCACCACCATCATCTTCCTGGTGAGTTCCCGGTTCCGTCCCCTCCCTCCATGGCCTGATTCACATGTTGATGCTAAAGTGCTATCTCTGTCCCACATGTGTAGTGGCCAACTTTAGAGCAACCAAGGTGTCTTCAGTTTGAGTGTCCCTTGCCGCTTCGATCCGTACCTGACCCCAACATCCCCGACGCTCCTGCGCGCCCAAGCCACGATAGTACCTTCTTCCGTACGAGCTGCATTCACTCTACACCTTACTTCCATCGGGGCCGAAGGGAACCTCGCCATCGTCTCGCGCAGAAGACGCCGCCGGCCACCACTTCTCTTCCATGCAGACCTACGCTAGTTGGGCTAGCCAGGGGTCCCAAGGTGAGCCTCACCTCCACCCTCTTCCTTCCTAGGCCTCTCCTTCGCCATGACAACCACCAGGAACATCGTGTGCGCGACATTGCAAGCATGCATCGTTTAGCACACCATCGCTGCCGCTAGCATCGCCGGAATCTGACGATGTCGACCGTCTCTATCAAATATTCAAAGAAACAGCATCACATTTTCAGTTAGCCGCCAATAGACGCTTCTGCAAATAACCCGCTGCCCTTTTCTAAACTGTACCGATGTTCAACCGGACCGCACCTGTCAGCGACAGAAACCACCATAAGCCCAGTCGCATGTTGTCACACCTGTCTGCAGATGTGGCTAGAGTTGTGCTCGGTGAGAAATGACAACACTCTTTAAATTATATATATACTAGGACTATTCTGCAAACTGGTTGCAGAATATTATTCTGAGCACCGACTTGAACTTTTTCAAACATAGGGTTAAACTTCCCATTGAACTGCCTGCCCCCTAAGCTTGAACTGCCTGTCATCTAAGCTTGAACTGCCGCCTAAGCTCGAACTTCATGTCGCCTAAGCTTGAACTGCCTTTCCGCCTAAACTTGAACTACCCTCGAACTGCCTGCCGCCTAAGCTTGAACTGCCTGCCGCCTAAGCTTGAATTGTCCTCCGCTTAAGCTTAAACTGTCCTCCGCCTAAGCTGGAACTGCCCTCTGCCTAAGCTGAAACTGTCCTCCGCCTAAGTTTGAACTGCCCTCGAACTACCTACCGCCTAAGCTTGAACTTCTTGTTGGCTACGCTTGAACTTCCTTCCACCTAAGCTTGAACTGCCCGATGTAGGCAATGGGCATGACGGAGTAGATGAGCCCGACGAAGGCGGTGGCAGAGTCGCCTTAAAAGTGCCCCTCGGTGGCGAGCTCCTCAGAGTGGGAGGCGCGTGGCCGCCTCTCGTGCTCGCCTCTACCCCTCCCGTGTGGCTGAGGTTGGCTGGGATCAGGCGCGTGAGGTGGTTGGAGTTGAGGAACATGTCGTCTGTCAACACCAAGATTTTTAATCCCAGATGCCTGTTATGCCATACCTCGCAATCCCAGGATTACCATTTTTCCGAGACAAAACAGAATTGGTACCATAGTACATCATCCATTACAAACCATAATAAGGTCTTCCAAATAAAGGATCTCATGATCCAGTCTTAATACAAATCAAGCAGCGGAAAATAAACGTAGTAGGGGCTCCATCTTCAGGGTCACAGGAAATGCTGACAATGGGAGATGATCCTAGTTGTCATAGACCTCCTGCTGTCCATCATCCTGGTAGTCCTCCTCATAGTCTGGCCATGGAATAGCCAGGGACAAAGCCATGAGTACTCTTTAAGTACTCACAAACTATCACTAACAAGTAAGGTAGTTCTAGTAGGAATTTTAAGCTCTAGGTCTATTTGCAAAAAGGCAGGTTTATCTGATAGTGAGTTTAGAAGTAAATAAAACTAAGTTAATGTTCTAAATCACTTAAGTGGGAACCTAATTTTCATGTCCACAATCCTGTTATGGTCAAGTCAAAGTCATAGTTCAATTCACAAGTCCTTTTTGAAAATATCTGACGACGGAACAGAATGGCCACTCCAATTGTCCATGACCGCGGACGCGGCTATTCAAATAGTTTGACAGTCTATAGAGGGGGTACACTTTCACCACAAAATTCGATACATCCGTTAGGATAAACCCGAATCATCATACTTAGTATGCGGATAATCAATCATAACCTTTCAATTACACACTCTAGTATAGGCACCTCCCCTATGAGCTTGGCCTCCCAGCCATGGCCATCTGCCATCCTGGGCACTGCATAGGTGGACATTCACACTCACAAGGTAGCCTCAGCTCAACCTCTTTCTGTGAGGGAATCCATACTAAGGCATATAAACTTCCAGTTAAGCCCTACCCAATTCGGGTATTGTGGTTGTACGGTAATATTGGAATGGTATCGCATCCGAACCAAACCATCAGTTTTTATAAAGGGCTAAGGCTCATGCCTCAACATTTTTATCATCAAATCCTTTTGTGTTTCTCAACACATGTCAAAACATTTCAATAGAATGCATCTTCATTCCAAGGTTTTCATAATCATTTTCACCCAGTATTCCCATCTAAAGTGATCAACTTTTATGCTTAGCACTAGCCACTAGAGTTGAGGGTATTCACTAATGAGGGGTGCTAATCAAGTGTAACTATCCAACTCTAGTGTTATGCCTTTTGATGACATCTAAGTATAACTAGTTAGGCCTAGTTTTATACTCTTTATGGTATCTATACTATTGTTCCAATACTCACAAAGCACTAACTAAAAGTAAAGAACTTTGGTAAAGTAAAAAGGAATAAAGCTTGCAAGTAAAACTTGGGATTGGTATAATCAAAATTGCATAACCAAGCATGCCTAAGGCATCTTGCATAGGTTATCTTGCAAGGATAGCTTGCATAGGTATGATACTTGCAAGTGTTAGCTTGCATGGTTAAGAAAACTGCAAGTGTTAGCTTGCCTTGTGTAGTGCAGTGATTGAAGTTCTCCTCTTCTTCTTCTTGGTAGTACTCCTCCTCCTCGTATCTCGGGTCGGTATTATCGTCTATAAATGAATACGAGGTACACAATCACCAAACAATAATTAACTATTTCTATTTAGCACACTAAGGCTCACACTTGATGATCTAGCATCATCACAAACATCACATGAAATAAAGACTTAGTCTTATTTATCTTATTTTAGAAAAGTAATTTCTACTCATTGAAAATACTTAAGATTTAATATTCTCCAATTAAAATATGGGATCATGTTGACACATGTCATCACCACATATTCTAATACTTGGGAATGTGATTTAAAGTGGTGGTCACATTTTATAAAGTATAAGATTATCATTTAATAGAATTAAATTGACTAGAAATGCCTATATAGCATTCTTTTGGTACTAGTCCAATGTCACTACATGTAAACCTAAATATTATTACATATTCAGATAGATCTTGTCAAATGTGATTTTTGAGAGTTGGAATCAACTCAAAAGCATTTCTGGTTTATTTTTGAAAAATCTTTGAAGTTGGAAAAGTCTATGTCTTGTTATTTTTCAAATGGTTTGAATCCAACAGGCTTGGATAGATAAGTTGAATATATTTCTAACAAAATTGAAATCATACAATTTGGTTCAGTGAATCTCTTTGAATTGGTTTTTGAATCTACTCACAGAATCTGGTTTTAACTAAAATGGAAAAGAACTATTTGAATCACTAGGCTGTGCGCGGGAAAGTAAACGGGTCGGCCCAGCTACACTACGCTGGCGCAGCGGGCTGCTGATAGGGGGGTCCCACTAGTCAGTGGCTCATCTAACCCGAAACAGTATGTTTCAATCTGAGCCCTACGATTAGAATGCGATCTAACGGCTGAGGTTCATATCCTACGTCGAATAGATCCGGTGAGAACTGAACCCTAACAACAATGATGGGGGTCGTGTGAGGCTCACCAGAGCTCCAGCTAGGGTCGGCGATGGGGGCGAACGATGTTGTAGACGACAGCGGTTCGAATGGTGGTCGCGGCGGCTCCTGGGGTGGCTCCAATCAACGGGTCTCTTCTTCTTCTGCAGCGGCGGGCTCTGGCCAAATTCCGGCGATGCGGTGCTCGCCTTGCTCCAAGGAAAGGTGTGGGAGGTTCTAGGAGGAGTGGGGAGTGGGATGGTGTGGTGAATTGTGGCGGAGGTGTCCTCTATTTATACATCGGTGAGAGGGACATTGCGGTATGGGCTAGCTCCTCCGGCGATGGCGGTACAGCAAGCTATTGGCATGGCTCAACGTAGGGGGTGACGCGGTGCTTCCTGGTGGTCATCACAGGCTTAAAAGCGCGACACGGGCGGTCGAGATTGGTCGGGCACGGGTGGTGCTCTACATGGAACTGGCGGCGTTCGAGACGGCGAACGGGGGCTACTGGTTGCGCGGCGGCGAACGGGGATGTCTGGGAGGTAGCTAGGGTCATGGCGAGTGTGTGCACGCGCGGAGAGGGCGAGGCGCGGCATGTGCGAGATGGTCAGCTGCGGCGCTCTGGAGTGCTCTCGGCATGGCACAGAGAAAATGGGCGCGGCGATTCTAGGTGGTCAACGGGTGGCCTGTGATTGAGGGTTGGACAGGGGGTGGCGGTGGAAGGTCGCCTATCTCCTAGTCGTTGTGGGAGAGTGCGGCACGGTCTGTGGCGAGCTGTCCATGGTCGGCCGGCGCGACAAGTTTCGGGCGGCGCTGCACTAGCGCAACGGAAAAGGGGGAAGTGGTCTGATGCGCTGCTAGGTGCTGGGGAAGACCCGTCGAGCGAAGAGGGGACAAATGGTTGGGTGATCACTGCTCCAAACAGTAGAATTAGGCAGGGTTTGATCTGTGTCTGCCAGATGCTCGACCAAATGGCCGCATGAATTCAAATTTGAAATTTTTGAATGAAATTTGGTCAGTGTTCTGAGCACTTGCTTGAGTGTCTATGGTTCCTTGGAAAATTCAAGGTGAATTGATTTGAGTGGTTTTTGCAAAATGGTGATCTTAGTACATACAATTGATTCAATTTTGAATTGTCCTTTAAATAGATTTGAAAATAGTTTCTATTAGCTTGTAAAGTGGGCTTGGGTTCACTTTTAGTTGGTCTAGCAACAGGTGAAAAGAAATGGAAATGTTTCTGTTAGAAATACTAGGAACCACAAAGTGGCCTAGTGGTTAATTTTGGTCAAAATGACGATTTGATCATATGCCTTATAATTGATTTCCTTTTCTTTGGATTTTGTTTGTAATTGGCCTAGATGATGTGGTATTCATCTTTAAACCATTTCTTATCATTTGTAGCAAACACACATGGCAATTTCACTCAATCATACACTAATGCAAAATCACACATACATTCATATTCAATTTAGTATTAAAAGTTTTTGTTAACCCTAAACTTGGGTAATTAGAACTTGATAATCTTGATTAATATTTTTGGGGTGTTACAAACCTTCCCTCCTTAAACAAATATCGTCATGAGATTTTAGAAAACTAGGAACTAAAGAGATTTGGAAACTCAGTCCTAATGTAATCTTCTCGCTCCCACGTAGCTTCTTCTTCAGTATGGTTTCTCCACTGGATCTTGAGAAACTTGATACTCTGGGTCCTGGTGGTTCTGAAGGATTCTTCCAAAATACGAATGGGTACTTCTCGATACCTTAGATCCTGGTTGATATCTATGGCTCGGTGATCGATGTTGTTGAACACTTCGGTCTTCTCCGGAACTTCTAGGAATTTACGAAGTAACGAGATATGGAACACATTATGTATGGCTGACATCTCCTCTGGGAGTTCCAATTGATATGATACTTCTCCTCGGTGATTCAAAATCTTGAAGGGTCCAATATATCTGGGGGCTAACTTTCCCTTCAGACGAAAATGCTGCATTCCCTTCAAGGGTGATACTTTGAGATACACAAAATCTCCTACATTGAAGGTCAGGTCGCTACGTCTCTTGTCAGCATAACTCTTTTGTCTAGATTGGGCGGTCTTGATGTGTTCACGAACTTTGTGAACCTTCTCTTCGGCTTCTCGTAGGATGTCGGGTTTGAAAATCTGACTCTCTCCTACTTGCGACCAATTCAACGGGGTACGATACTTCCTTCCATACAGAAATTCAAATGGGGCCATTTGAAAACTAGCTTGATAACTGTTGTTGTATGAGAATTCTGTGAAAGGCAGACAATCTTCCCACTTTGATCCATATTCTAACACACAAGCTCTCAACATATCTTCTAATATTTGGTTGACTCTTTCGGTTTGTCCATTGGTTTGCGGGTGATAAGCTGTGCTAAAGTTCAGCTTGGTTCCTAATCCTTCTTGGACTTTCTGCCAAAATCTTGAGTTAGACTGGGTTCCTCGGTCCGACACTATGGTCTTAGGGGTTCCATGCAAACTGATGATTCTAGCAATGTACAGCTCTGCTAGCTTCGAACTCTGGTAGGTGGTCTTAACGGGTATGAAATGGGCTACCTTGGACAGTCTATAAGCTATGACCTAAATAGAGTCATTTCCCCTACTAGAAGTAGGCAAACCGGTGATGAAATCCATTCCAACAGAATCCCATTTCCATTCTAGAATCTGCAATGGTTGGAAAAGTCCTGCGGGTCGTTGTTGTTCTGCTTTGACTCATTGAAAGATATTACACTTAGCTATGTAGCTTCCGATTTCTCTCTTCATCTTGTGCCACCAAAATTGCTCCTTCAAATCCTGATACATCTTCGTTCCTCCGGGTGGATAGAATAAACAGTATCATGAGCTTCCTGCATGATGACTTGCTTCAGCTCGGAATGTGCTGGCACACAGATACGTCCTTTGTACCACAAAACTCCTTCTTCATCTTCGGTGAATCCGGGTACCTTCCCTGTACCGATACGACGCTTGATTCCGTCGATGCTTGCATTTTCTTTCTGCGCCTCCTTGATCTGATTGATCAAAGTGGGTTGAAGTTCAATGCTAGCTAAAAATCCTTCGCTAACTACCTCCATTCTAAATTGTTCCAACTCTTCATGCAAACTTGGCTAGGCTTCTTTAATCATGGTGTTTAATCTACATGGCAATCGGCTAAGAGCATCCGCTACCACATTGGCTTTACCCGGGTGATAGTGAATGGCAAGGTCATAATCCTTGATTAACTCTCTCCATCTCCTTTGCCTCATATTCAGCTCCTTCTTGGTGAAAATATACTTCAGACTCTTGTGATCTGAATAAATCTCACAGCGGTTACCCATAAGGTAATGATGCCATGTCTTCAATGCTAAAACTACGGCTGTTAGTTCAAGGTCATGGGTAGGGTAGTTTTGCTCATGTTGCTTCAGTTGTTGGGACAGATATGCTATGACTTTGCCTTCCTACATCAACACACATCCAAGACCAATCTTGGATGCATCACAATACACATCAAAAGGCTTCTTGATATCCAGCATAATCAGAATTGGGGCTGAAATCAATCTCTTCTTGACCTCTTGAAAACTTGCTTCACATGTATCCGTACATTCAAACTTCTTATCTTTCTTTAACAACTGGGTCATCGGTCTTGTGATGCTCGAAAATCCTTCAACGAACTTGCGGTAGTATGCCGCTAACCCGAGAAATGCACGGACATGGGTTTGAGTGGTTGGGGCTTTCTAGTCTTCAACATCTTTGATCTTGGCAGGATCGACAGCGACTCCTCCTGGCAGGTAGTAGTCCTAGGAATCCTACTTCCTTTAACCAGAACTCTTTGCTAAACTTGGGATACAACTGATGTTCTCTAAGGGTTTCAAGGATAGTTCTCAGGTGTAGCTCATGGTCTTCTTCTGAATTGGAATAGATCAGAATATCATCGATAAAAACAACGACAAACTTATCCAGGAAGTTCATAAAAATCTTATTCATGAGATTCATGAAATAGCGGGGGCATTGGTTAATCTGAAAGACATGACCGTATACTCATACAATCCATATCTGGTAGTAAAGGGAATATCCGTTGCATGAACCTTGAGTTGATTATAACCAATTCTAAGATCAATCTTAGAAAATACTCTGGCACCAGTCAACTGGTCAAACAGATCCTCTATCTTCAGTAGTGGGTACTTGTTCTTAATGGTGACATCATTCAGCTTCTGGTAATCCGTGCACAAACAGTTACCTCCATCTTTCTTATCCACAAACAAAACAGGCGATCTCCATGGTGATGCGCTTGGTTGAATCAGACCATTCTCCAACATAGCATCTAGTTGTTTATTTAGCTCCACTAATTCAGATGGGTTCATACTATATGGTCTTTGAGCAATGGGTCCAGTTCCAGGAATTAGTTCAATTATGAACTCGATATCTCGATCTAGGGGCATACCGGGCAATTCATCCGGGAATACGTCGGGGTATTCACAGACTACTCTGACTTGGTCTAGGGTTGGTTGGGCTAGACTCTTGTTATATTTGAATTGACGGAGCAGTGTCTCAGATACATGTTCTACTGATACTCCAGTGCTACTGGTCATGGTTATGGCTTTCTTGACACAGTCGATCAATCCTTTATGTTTCGACATCCAATCCATTCCTAGTACTACTTCCAAACCTTTGGTTCCAAGTACTATTAGATTAACATAAAAATCTATTCCATGGATTCTGATAGGTACAACCTTGCAAATTTTTCTAGCTTTGGTGGTTGAACCAGGTATTTGAACTATCATAACATGCTTAAATTTTGTTGGTTGAATCTTACTAGTGCATGCAAATTCTTATGTAACAAACGAGTGCGATGCTCCATAATCAAACAACACTCTTGCAAGTACTGAGTTAACAGAAAACATACCCAGCACGACATCTGGCGCTTCCTGAGCTTCTTCCGCATTCATGTGGAACAGACGGCCATTGCGGTTGAGCGAATTCCCTGGGGCAAATATCCTCCCATGTTGAACACGGCGTTGCTGCTGAGCGGGTGCATTCATATTGGTGGCTGCTGCAAGCTTCTTGGGGCACTCATTGGAGTAGTGACCCTTGATTCCACATTCAAAGAAAGTAATCTGGGACTTGTCCTTTCCTGCAACAGGCACAACATTGCTTCCAGTCCTTGGGGCAGTATTGTTGTTGTTGTTGTTGTTTTTGTTGGACTTGGGCAGTGCACGGTTGAAGTTATTGGTATTGCCGGGGTTGTTGTTGTGGTTTCCTCCAGACTTCAGGTTTCCTCCGCTTTGATTGGGATAGTTTGGACGGGACATAGGGGTTCTGTTGTTTCTTGGGGCATATCCTGCAGACGGGTTGGGGCGATACTTCTGGGTATGGTGGGATCCAGGCTGATGCATCATGCAACGCTTACAGTTGTCATTGGCTTGGTTGATCTTCCCTTCCATTTGAATGGCAGAATCTACTAGCTCTTTTAGATCTGCAAAATGGATGTTGACTAACACAGTCTACATCTCATCATGTAATCCATTCAGGAACCTTTCCTTCTTCTTTGCTTCGGCGTTAATCTCATCAGGGGTATGTCTAGATAGTGACAGAAATTTGTCACGGTACTCAACTACCGTCATCCTTCCTTGCTTCAGTTCCCTGAACTCATCCCTCATCCTGGTGACCAAACCTTGGGGCACATGGGTCCGGCTGAACTTGATCTTGAATCCTTCCCAAGTCATCATCTGACCTTCATTCATGGTACGGGTGCTATTCCACTAGGCTCACGCATCTCCTGCCAGATAATGGGTGGCAAACAATATGTTTTCATTGGCTTCAACTCCTACAACCTCCAAGTTATTCTCCATGGTTTGCAGCCAGTCATCTGCATCTAAAGGATCCTCAGACTTACTAAAGATAGGTGGGTTGGTATTCTGAAAGTTCTTGAGCTTTGATCCATGGTGATCCTGGTTTCCGTGGCCTTGATTATTGTGGGTCATCTAAGCTATCTGTTGAAGAGTGGCTAGGTTGGTTTGACGTCCGGCTCTACTAGCTTCACGGTCAGAAACTAGCATTTGCAGAATCTGCAGCATCGGGTCCTAAGATGAACTTCTTCCTCCAGGATTTCCACGAGTCATCGGAAGATTGAGATAGATAATGAGATAAGAGGGAAATCACTAGGGTTCATGGTTTTGTTTCAAAAGCTTTAAACTTTGAGTTTGACTCAGGTTTTAAAAACTAATAACTTCGTCTCATTCATTCATTCAAAGCACACCATACAAACACACACCACAACACAAATAGAAAACAGATGGTTTTAAGAACCATTCTATGAAGCTACGATACAGTGGGACTGGTACAACTCACTCCTACGGTAGTGCTCAAATGCATCTAATCATCATCAGTGAAGTTGGAATCATCATCATCAGTGTGGAACTCCATGGCATCACCCTCCAGGTAGTCGTTGTCATCGCTAAGGTAAGAGTAAAGATCTCCCTAGATATCTTCACCTTCCTCCTCCTTCGCTTCAAGCTGGATTTCCTGTTCACGGATAGTCTTCTCGAGAGTGGCAACCTTCTTGCAAAGATGATCGATGGTGCGATCCTTCTTGTCACGCTGATGACGAAGTGATTGGCGCTCCTTGGCGAGAATGGCGAGGGTCTGGTCCTTCTTCACTATAATGGCATGGTTGTGGTTGGCTTAGGCACAGGTGTTGCCCAACTCCTTCTGCCTATGATACAACATGAAGTCACGATTGTCCACCTGGTGCTTCAGCTCTAGGTGTCCTGGCATCTCCAAGGGCATTACCATAGAATCACGCCTTGCGTAGTGAGCAAAGCGAGTTCCCTGGATCTGGTTGATGTTTTGCCCACACAGATGGGCAAGAGCTTCATGTATAGCCCTGGCTAATGCATCTAGCCAGTTATTTTCCCTCAAACTGAATTGGATCTTCTCTGAAGTGGGTTCTTCCATCTTGCCTCTTATATCTAGAACTATAAGCCATTGTAGATCTCCTCCTACGTGATTGTTGAGTTGTGCCTCGAAGAATTCCGGGAGCGGGCGCTCAAGATACTCTGACAGTGCATCTAGATCCCTCTCAAAGATCAGGTGGCCTCCGTTGCCCATCTGGTAGATCTTGCAATACTGGACTTCCCTCTATAAGAATTTAGGGTGAGTAAGTTGGTGAGGTGATCAAGTGTGTCAAATTTTATGTAGGAATGCATGAATTTTTGAGGTTAATGAATTTTTTTGAAAGAATCAAGGAGAAGATGGGAATAGGTTTTCATAAATACTCACTTCTTTTGTTTTGAAACTAAGTTTTCGTTTGGACGTCCATCTTAACTAGGGTCTCCTATGGTCAGGATGGCTCTAATACCAACTTGTCAACACACGGATTTTTTATCTCAGATGCCTGTTATGCCATACCTCGCAATCCCAGGATTACCATTTTTGCGAGACATAACAGAATTGGTACCACAGTACATCATCCATTACAAACCATAATAAGGTCTTACAGATAAAGGATCTCATGATCCAGTCTTAATACAAATCAAGCAGCAGAAAATAAACATAGTAGGGGCTGCATCTTCAGGGTCACAGGCAATGCTGACGATGGGAGATGATCCTAGTTGTCGTAGACCTCCTGCTGTCCATCATCCTGGTAGTCCTCCTGATAGTCTGGCCACGGGAATAGCCAGGGACAAAGCTCTGAGTACTCTTTAAGTACTCGCAAACTATCACTAACAAGTAAGGTAGTTCTAGTAAGAATCTTAAGCTCTAGGTTTATTTGCAAAAAACCAGGTTTATCTCATACTGAGTTTAGAAGTAAAGAAAACCAAGTTAATGTTCTAAATCACTTAAGTGGGAACCTAATTTTCATGTCCACAATCTTGTTGTGGTCAAGTCAAAGTCATAGTTCAATTCACAAGTCCTTTTTGAAAACATCTGACGATGGAACAGTATGGCCACTCCAACTATCCATGACCACGGACGCGGCTATTCGAATAGTTTGACACTCTGCAGAGGTAGTACACTTTCACCACAAAATTCGATACGTTCGTCAGGGATAACCCCTAATCATCATACTTAGTATGCGGATAATCAATCATAACCTTTCAATTACACACTCTAGTATAGGCACCACCCCTATGAGCTTGGCCTCCCAGCCATGGCCATCTGCCATCCTGGGCACTGCATAGGTGGACATTCACACTCACAAGGTAGCCTTAGCTCAACCTCTTTCCGCGAGGGAACCCATACTACATATAAACTTCCAGTTAAGCCCTACCCAATTCGGCTATTGTGGTTGTACTATAAAATTGGAATGGTATCGCATCCGAACCCAACCATCAGTTTTTATAAAAGGCTAAGGCTCATGCCTCAACATTTTCACCATCAAATCCTTTTGTGTTTCTCAACACATGTCAAAACATTTCAATAGAATGCATCTTCATTCCAAGGTTTTCATAATCATTTTCACCCAGTATTTCCATCTAAAGTGATCAACTTTTATTCTTAGCACTAGCCAATAAAGTTGAGGGTATTCACTAATGATGGGTGCTAATCAAGTGTAACTATCCAACTCTAGTGTTATGCCTTTTGATGACATCTAAGTATAACTAGTTAGGCCTATTTTTATGCTCTTTATGGTATCTATACTATTGTTCCAATACTCACAAAGCACTAATTAAAAGTAAAGAACTTTGGTAAAGTAAAAAGATTAAAGCTTACAAGTAAAACTTGGGATTGGTATACACAAAGTTGCATAACCAAGCATGCCTAAGGCATCTTGCATATGTTATCTTGCAAGGATATCTTGCATAGGTATGAGACTTGCAAGTGTTAGCTTGCCTTGAGTAGTGCAGTGATTGAAGTTCTCCTCTTCTTCTTCTTGGTAGTACTCCTCCTCGTATCCTGGGTCGGTACTATCGTCTATAAATGAATAGGAGGTACACAATCACCAAACAATACTTAACTATTTCTATTTAGCACACTAAGGCTCACACTTGATGATCTAGCATCATCACAAACATCACATGAAATAAAGACTTAGTCTTATTTATCTTATTTTAGAAAAGTAATTTCTACTCATTGAAACTACTTAAGATTTAATATTCTCTAATTAAAATATGGGATCATGTTGACACATGTCATCACCATATATTCTAATACTTGGGAATGTGATTTACAGTGGTGGTCACATTTTATAAATGTTGGGGATATACTTTCCGGGTATCCTCACAAATCCTCACTGACCAGGGTGGCCCACTTCGGGTTAGAGCTTTGCTTCACAGGCGGCCCAGTCAGGGAGAAGAGACGGAGTCCACCGGCTATGCGAAGGCCCAGAAGACTTACCGACATAGGCCCATAGTGTTACTTATAGTTCAAGATGTACTCTGTAACCGACTCTCAGTCGTAGCCGGATAGGTCTCTCCGGTAAACCCTAGGCCGGATATCTATATAAGCCGTCCTAGGGAGAGCCTTTAGGGCACACTCAATAGTCTACAATCTCAACTCGCATAGCCAAACCCTTGTAACCCATATTCTGGCCCTGCCATATTACTGGATTGCTAGCAGGAGTAGGATCCGTCCAAAGCCGGCGGATTCGAACCTGGGTAAACTTGTGTGCTCACCGTCCCAGAACACCGTACATCTCACACCCCTCTCTCCCACACACCTCGAGGACCCCCTCATGGCATACTTGTCATGAATCCGATGACAGTTGGCGCCCACTGTCGGGTGAGCTTCGGATCTGCGTTTTGAGCGGAATCTGCAAGAATCGGAATTGGTGAGACTATCGCCGTCGGTCGTATCCTCTATGCCAGCGACGTCCCCCTTGTCGTTCTCGACGAGACCTGGATTCCGGCTAGAGAGGCTGTGACTGCCTACACCATCATGTCTTTTGGCGAGATCGATGTTTACATCGGCTTTACTGAACCTGCCCCACCCACCCCAGCGGTGATGATAGAGGCAGAAGAAATCTCTGGATCCCCTTTGTCCACGGAGGCGGCAGAGTTCCGGATCACAGAAAAACCTAATCCCACCCAGCCCGTACCAGTTGTGGAGATAGTGGAGAAATCCGAACCTGAAGCAGACCTGGCGGTCCAAGTTGAATCTAGAGTGGATCTCCCTAGAGAGGCCGAATCCTAGGTCGACCCACCCGCTGAAGTCGAAATCCAAGAGGAGCATAGCAACGACACTGGTTCTGGCTCTGATGACGCCAGGACAGACAGACCTTTCCTAAGATACATGCTAAGACGCATGATGATGCAAAACTCTGGCGTAGATGAAATCCTCGAGACCATCAAACGTTTCGACGAGGCCAATCGTGAGAGCCGCAGGTATCTCAGAAGGCACGCATTGCACTTCGTCGGATATGTGGGATCCGGATCTGGCTCTGCCGATGCTAGAGACAACACCGACTCTGTGCTGGAGGCGATTGGAACAAACGCCGACGTACCCACATCGTCGGATGAATCGATGATGTTAGCAGATTTCTGAAAGTTCTCCGTGGAATATGAAGAGGAGTATAACTCCAAAGCTGTAGAGGAAGGAGAAGCCATAGATGAAGGATCCGGGGAACACTCTCCCAAAGTGCAGGATGACATGGAAATCAGAGATAATCCCGAGGTCCAGGTGTCCGAAAGTACCGATCAGAGCTTGACTTCGGGAAACGGACCAAAATCCGTCTTTGCTACCGGCGCTACCAAGAAGGAAAAGAAGAAGAACAAGAAGAACAAGACCCCAACAAAAGACCCTCCAGCAGAGCAGGTGACTGCCGAGGAATACGAGGAAGACTCGGATGGAGCGCTTCTCCCAGACGAGCCCAAAAAAGAAGAGTCGGTGGATGGACACATGATCACTAAAGGTGCGCGTAAACTCATCAATGCTGCATTCACCACACCTATTCCTACAGCTGTAGAACTTACTGCTGAAGAGCTGGACGAGAGGGCACAGGCCCTAGAAGCGCGTTGTCAAGTACTCCTCGATGAAGCCAAAAACATTGAGGAGGAAAAGAAACGCATGGCATCTACGGAGAAGTACAACTCCAAGCAACACCAGAAGACCAAGAAACGTCATACCGATGACAACCAATTCCCGCAGATTCACAAAGTCCTTTTCGGAGGAGGACTTGGGATACCTCGACGCGACAACAACGGGGATTGGGTATATCCAACGCCAGTACAGAACACCGTTGCGGCTCGAGAAATCCTATCGACAAAGGACTAGAGTAGCAAATCCAGGCCCGGAGCAGATCCAGTTGGGAATCAAACTACTCAACAAAGGACTAGAGTAGCAAAAGGTCACCCTGTCCGGAAGTCAAAAGCTGGTCTCAGATTCCGACCAATGTCGCACAGATCCGGCATGGGCTGACGTAAGACCCCAATGTGTGCCGGAACAGCAACATCATTCCGACCATCAGGAAGATAACCACTCAAGAACCGGATCTTTAGGACAGCACCACAAACCTTCCCGTGACTGGCGTAATGTTAACCCAGTTGTAGAGCAAGAGGAAATTTCTGCACTAAATCCGAGGAACCCTCCCCGGCGAGAGTCGAAGGACCGCAGGGAAGAAGATAAAGAGAAACGTCGGGAGGAGGACCGACAAAGAATGCCACCTCCTAGACATGCAAGCCATCCGGACGATGGACACCGTGCCGAGACAAGCCGGCAAGGGGCTCATCACAATGAAGACCCTACCTAGAACCGGAATAATGACGCTCTGGATGGAGGCCGGCGATCAGCCGGAAATAACCCAGCTGCTCCACCCTCTCTGCCAAGTAGACATCACAACGGCTCTCAAGGAGGCCAAGGAGGGCGTCGTGGTGGAGGAGGTGGTGCAGAAGCCAAAGTTCGGATCCAAGGCACCGCAGCCATAGCCGACACTCGGGACGATCTCTATCCACGAACGACGCAAGGCACAGGATCAACTCCAATATAGAGGCGTGGCGCTACGAAAATGATAATAAATACGTGGGCCCAAAGTGCTTCGAACCACGCATAAGAGCTACAAGGTTCCCGAAAGGATTTGCTATCTCAAGACATATTCAAGCCTACAACGGCATAGCTCGGCCAGATACTTGGCTACAGGATTTATTCCAAGCTTGCTGCATCGCCAAAGGCGGGAACATCCTGGTCGCCACCCGATATCTCCCACTTATGTTGCGAAAGACGGCACGATCATGGCTCAATGAACTTCCGGAGAACACCATCCACAGCTGGTATGACATGCAAATCACGTTCTTTTGAAATTTCGAAGGCACATATCGGAGGCCCTGTACGGTCGGAGACCTACAGCGTTGCACCCAGAAAGCTGGAGAAACTTGCCGGGATTACCTCGGATGATGGATCGACACCAAGAACTCCTGTGAAGGAGTAAATGACTAAACTGCAATTGAAGCTTTCATTGTAGGTCTCCCAATTGGTTTACTGCGTCATCGTTTGAAGTGTGACAAGGTCACTGATTTGGGAGAAATGATAGAAACACCGAGCAAATATGCAGACGCTAACAACGATGCAGAGGGGTTACTCAACGCCCTGGCTGTGCCACGGTTGGCAAAACAACCAAAGCAACAAGCTCAGAAGCGCAAGAATACCTCGGAAGAAAAACCCAACGCCGAAACAGTAGTGGTCACTGCTACTTTTAGGTCTGGAGGACGAGGAGGATGTGGCGGAGGCTGCGGACGCGGTCGTGGGACTTCAAGAGTTCAAGGTAGAGGAGACCAGCAACCCGGAAAAACCTACTCTTGGGCCGACATTGCCAATAACCCGTGTGTGCATCACTTAGTCGCCAATGGGGGCTCGTCCCACACCAACGCTGAGTGTCGTTTCAATGACGACATTAAAAGAGATGACATCGCTGGCTACAAAGCTAAGTGGAAGAAAGGAAAGAAGAATCCCGAAAAAGATGAAGAGACCAAGGAAGATTCCGACATGCAGGAAGCTGATGCTTCAAATCCCAAGCCAGAAGGGAAAATTCCGACCAAGAAAGACACGTATGTCACCTTCCTCGGATCTCAACCAGCAAAGGTCAAAAAGGCAGTGCTACATGAGCTCAATGCAACAGTTCCGGCTATCCCCCAATTCTTGGACTAAGTTGCAATCACATTTGACCGTGCTGATCATCCGCCTAAGTTGCACAGGCGAGGAAAATACGCCTTAATCGTCAATCGACTTATTGACGGTTATGGTTTCTCCAAGGCTCTCATGGACGGTGGCAGCAGTATTAATATTCTGTATGTGGAAACGCTGCGCCGAATGAAGATCTCGGAGACCCAGCTGAACCACAGCTCTGTGATCTTTCACGGGGTTGTCCCAGGAAGAAACGCAAATTCCCTGGGAGAAATCACTTTGGATGTTACCTTTGGAACTCTAAAGAACTATCGGAAGAAGGCACTTACCTTCGAAGTGGTCCCGACGAGCGTTTAACTCATCAATGCCCATTGTTATGGACTTGGGTTTTGGAGAAGGAGGGAGCACTGGAGACAACTATCGGCTAACAGACAAACACACATGGGACAAAGATTTACCCAGGTTCAGGCCTCATAGAGGTCCCTACTCCTGCTTGTCTGCTCGTGGAATTATCGAAGGAACCGAAGGTACAATGGTGCGCAGATACAATCTGGCGAGGGTTGTGGAAACTAAGGGTTGCATGTGTCCTCCTCGACGCCCCCTCCCAGCCTTTATATAGATAGGCTAGGTCCCGGGTAGCAGGTCGAGTCGGTTACAATTTAGGGTTTTCCCCTTTGAACTTTCTATCTTTAGCTTCTTCTTGTTCTTCAAGCAATCGAGAGTCCGCAGGTTACTCGAATCCTTCGTTTGGGCCTTGGCGACACCGTGGGCATGTACATATTTAGACCGTATGTACCAAGCTTGAGTACATGTAGGGTATACCCATGTCAGTAGCCCCCGAGGGTCCAGTGGAATCGCAGATTCGACTGGGGACTTTTTGAAGTCTTTCGCGTGCCTGAATGAGTATATATTTCGACTGCTTTTAGTTCTATCATAGGGATTGTTGATATATGTGCCTGATATAACCGAAGTATCGGTATCAGTTAACCACCTTAGGGTGAAACAACGCAATCTACTCGAACTCGAGTCCTCGGACTCGAATCCGGAAAAGTGCTGGTGTAATTCGACTCAAGCCGCGGAGGTCTTACAGGAGTCAAATTCCAGTTATATGGGTATGAGCACTCGACGTGTCTGTCAAGGCATGTTCATCGTACCTGTAGGCACAGATACATTTCTGGTAGTGCGCAGATAATGTGTTGCCAGGCCTTATTCAGGTCTTACCTTCACGCTATAAGCGCGACATCCGAATTTTACCATCGCGGAGACGATTCGGGTGACCCAGGAGACGCAGTCTCTTTGTAGGGAAAATTATGAGGCAGTGTTGCCATGAGTTTCGAGTGTGGATATTATCGACACACAGTTTTTGCATAAATAATCATAGGGTGCGCGACCAGTGCTCCCTATGGGAGTATCCCCCGAGTGCCTGGTTGAGTCGAAGACTCAGACAGGGACTAAAGAATCATTTTGCGACTGCTGTCGTCTTTAGCTTGTTTCAGTCGAATTTGTTTCTGGTGCTCCCTATGGGAGTAACCCATGTCCATAATCGAATCGTATTTCGAGTGATTGGGTTTGCCTTTTGATTGTCCATGTTCCTGCAAAAAGAAAAGAAAAAAAAATCATAGGGTGCGCGACCAGCGCTCCCTATGGGAGTAGCTCCTGAGTGCTTGGTGGAGTCGAAGACTCCAGCAAGGACTAAAGTAGTTGAAACCCTCTGCTGCATAGCTTTGATGACGTTAGTGCTGACGATTTCATGACCTCAGTTGCCCGCGTGAGCGAGTTTGATGGGACGTGAAGAGCAGTGGGTCCCACTTTCTGACTTTGATTTGACTGGGCGTGCGTAATCTTTATTTTAACTGCGTCTCCTCGATTTCCGCACGTAATGGGAGTAGTGGAGGGATGGTTCGCGCTTCCACTCCTCCACGTGTCCAGCACGATGTTTGCCACGCGTCCAGTAGGGTTTTTCTGAGCCGTTGGATTACATCTTCCAGGGGTTAAGTAGCGGCACTGCGACGGTAATTTTCTCATCTCCTCTCATTCATCTTTGCTTCCATCGCCATTGCCGCTGCTCCTCTCTGCTTTTTCTGTGCTCGTTTCCTCCACGACGTTGGACCAGCTCCGCTCGTTTCCGACCTACTTTCTACGCTCGCATCGCTGTCGTGCAATGGGGGAGAAGAAGGGAGGCGCTGCAGCTGATTCCGCGGCCACCGTTGCCGCGGCGAAGAAGAAGGGCGGCTCCGCCGCTGCAGGCACCAGCACCGCCACCGGCGGGAAGAAGAAGGTCGCGGGCACTCGCGTCACGAATGGTGCGTGGCGCCCCTCCATCATCAAGGCGTCTGATCTCCGTCTTCTTGGCCAAGATGGATTATTGTTTGCCGCAGTCGCCGACGCGCGCGTCCACAGCGGTGAGACCATTCCTGCTCCTCCCGCTGGTTTTCGAGTGATGTTTTTAGCATTCATCATTTGCGGTCTCTCCTTTCCTCTTCACCCCTTTTTTAGGGGTCTCCTTTGTTTCTACGGGCTCCAGCTCCATCCGCTGTCCCCAAATTCGATCCTCCATATCTCTTTCTTCATGACACTCTGCGAGTGCTGGCTCGGAATCGAGCCACACTTCGGCCTTTTCAAGCGCATCTTCAAATTGAAACGCCAGTCTGCGTCTGGCTCTTTAGTTTACGATGTGGGTGGTTGCGGAATCCACGTCGACCCATCCGCCACCTACTTCTACATCAAGCTCACGGTGTTCATCCAAGGGTGGAGGGACAAATGGTTCTACATCCGCGATCAGAAGGCCAATGGTGAGCACTTTGGACTTGCGCCCTTTGATCCTACGACGCCATGCAGGAGGATGCACTCCTGGAAGAACGTAGTCATGCCTGGCGAGTCCGCGGAGACAGACGTGTTGTATCAGCGCGTCTGCGACCTCGAGAGTCGCATAGGCAAAGAGAAGGGAGGCTGCGCTCTCATCCGCACTTGGCTGCGCCGTCGCGTCCAGCCCCTGCAAGCCAGAGTCCACCCATGTTTCAGTGGGCTGGCGCTGATGATGCCACTCGCGTGTCTGCCGATGGCATGTCCTCGAGTGAGGTGGACAAGAGGGTTCGACTGGTGACTAAGTACACCATCAAGGATGTGCTTCCTAGTGAGCCAGTTGTTCCCCCCTTTGATGCTTCGAACCCTCCTCCTGAGGTATAGTTGTGCTACGCAGTAGCTAATTTTGTCGATTGCTTCTCTATTGCTTACGTGTTTTTTGCTGAATTTCGTTGTCTGTATGCAGGATTGGGCGGTGTCGCCTTGTATGCCCCCTCTTCCTGTGGGGATTATTCCTCACAAAGCTTTGGAAGAGGATGAGTCGGATTCGATTGTCCTTTCTGATGTGGAGGAGGAAGCCCCCGAGTCTGATAGTCCCGATACACGCAAGCATTCGCACAACAAGGATTCCGACGCGTCGTCTCCTTCGACTCCGGAAGGTACGGGCGTTGGTGCGGAGTCGCCAATTCCTGCCGTTCCTGTGAGCACTGTGGCACCATCTTCTCGCAAGATGTGATTGCCCAAGGAGTCTTTGTCGGAGTCGAAGGAGGCCACATTTGATTTTGACAAGTTTGACTGGTAAGCTTTATAGCTTTTTTGTCCTTTTCTGTTTTGCCCTTGTTGGCTTGTCTCTGGGTTTGCCATTTTGTTGATATGGTTTTTATCTTGCAGTCAAGAGGCTTTGTCATCTTCTGGCGACGTCCAATTTTTGAACCAATCAGGAGTCGCGACCTCAAGGGCCAAGAAAGAGGTCGAGCGCGCTCCTTCCCCTCCATTGGTGGCCCACTCCAGGCATAACTCTTCCAGCTCTCCTCATGCAGGGGAGCATCGAATGGTTGCCCGGATAATGGTACAGCAGACATCTTCGGAGTCATTGGAGGACCATGTAAGTAAAGTTTTTCTCCTTTTTTGTGTTGCAGTCAATGTTATATATTGCCTCTGCTGATTCTGTTTTGTGCGGTAGCTCCTTGTGAAAGAAGCCGCGCACTTGGCGGAGCAAGTGCTTGCGATGGGTCACCAGCATGCGATGCTAGAGACGCGTGATCGCGTGGTGGAAAGTGAGTGTCTTGCACTTCTTCTTATTCTTTGTCTCCTTTTTAATACGGTCGACTGATAGTCAATCTCTTTATGTTTGTAGCTGAACATAACGCTCTCCTGCGCAATGCTGCCACCATGGAAAAGACCCTTGCCGCGGCTGTGAAGGGTCGCGACGAAGCAATCGCGGCGCGTGACGAGGCGCAAAGGCGCGAAGAGGATCTACGTGCCTCCTTTACATCCAGGGAGAAGTTGTTTGAGGAACAACTGCTCTCGATTGCTAAGGCCCTTTCAGGTACCATGCTTGTGGATGTTGTTATCCTTCTCTGCTTCGAATGTTTTTGCCGGTGGCGCTGATGTTTTTATCCATATGTGAATTTATGTACAGATGCTGGCGATTTGAGCTTTGACCCGCAGGCCCTTCGCCGTGATGACGCTCTGGCGGGTGCACTGTCAGCAGTCGAAGACCGCAACATCGATGTGCGGGACACACTCTCCAAAGCCAAAAGCATACTCAGTCGCCTTCGGGGGGAGCTGATGCCCAAGGCGGAGCTAGGCGAGAATATAGACGAGCTGGTGGAGTCACTCGCCGGAGGTGTGCCTGCCAGCTTCAAGAACTCGCTTTGCTCCGCTGGCGCGTCCATGTCACTTGCCATGGTGTAGGCCCATGGAGTCGAGATTGACCCTACTGCGGTGTCGAAGGCGATGCCTGTGAGTGCAGACAACCAGCAGGTAGTCTTCGCTCCCTTCGTGACTGCCTGTAAAAAATATGGGCCTCAATTGATAAATACTGTTTTAAAGTATTCTGAGGAGCTCCAACGTGCCAAGAAGGCGGCGAAAGCTTCGGCATTAGGGGCCGGCGGAAAGTCAGTGGCGTCTGACACTGCCACGGACTTGATGAAGCCCCCGAAGCCGTCGAAGTCGAAGAAGCCAGTTGCTCCTTTGTTAGCTTTGTAATAATTGATTAGTTTATGTCCTTTTGTTTGAGAACATGCCTGCTGGCGAGTGTATCTGCTGATACTTTTGCTAGTCTTGAATGCATCCGATCCTTTTGTCTTTGTGTTGATCTGGTTGTCTTATTTGCTTTTATCTTGACTTTTGGTAGGGTACATCAAGTGATCCTTTGAGGGAAACTCAAGACTCGCCGACTCTTGATGATACCGTGGCACCGCCGCGATCCAGGGTAGATGAGCTGTCCTTGCTTTCGCGACTGCGTGATCGCGTGAGGCAGCTGGAGAGTGAGTTGCCCGTGCTCCGTGCAAATGCGGACGTATGGAAGTCGAAGGCGGAAAAAGCTGCCGCTCGAGAGCAGTATCTGCTTGGCGAGGTGACGCAGCTGGGCGACCAATTCAAATGTTAGTTTGCTTGTTCTCATCTTTTCCTTGTAGTTACTCGCAGTGGTATGTTGTACTCATGCTATTGTTGCTGCTTCGTGTAGTTGTCAGCACGCGTCACCCGCAGGAGGAGAATGATATAATTGCCATTCGCCTACATAACCTTACTCAGGAGCAACTTCAAGAGAGTGGATACTTCTGGGTAGATCATGATCGTGCGACTGCGCTGGCGACCCTGCAGGATCGTGCGTCGCGAGTGCTGCTTTTTCTGAAGAAGTCACAGTCATGCTTGAAGAACATTTATCGGGCGATGTTCCCGCTGGATGATACTCCATCAAGCTTGCTGGCCCTCCTTGCCAAGTTTCAAGATCTGTCCGCGGTTCGCGAATGCGTGAGGCAACAGTTGGTGGCTGGTGCCAGGGCTGCCCTGTCAATGGTGCGATACACAGGCCTGATGTAGATGTTGCGGCAATTGCTTCTAGGCCGCCTGTGCCGCCAGCAAGTTCTTCTTGGAATATGGTGCCGCACTACCAGGCGGTGGACCGCCCAGCAAAAGAGATCATCGACTTCTTTGAGGAACAAACCAACGTTCTTCTGCTGCAGTAGTAGCCTAGTTCGTATAAATGTTGTAGATAATTTATTGTCGAATGCGTATAAAGAGCTTTGTTAGTACGAAGTGCATGGCACTATGCGAGTCCTTTTCGTTAGCCTGGTCATGTTTTTATCTCAGTCCCTTGTCAACCTGTCAGGTGCGTTGCAGCTGGGTTGGTGTTCTGTTAAGGGTTTCGATTGATGTACCAGCTACTCAGGAAATCGCGTTTTGGTTCGAAGAACGGATGTGTACAGGGTGGCGCAGCCCCCGAGTATATAAATTGGAAAAGTAAAGGAGAACTCAGAGTTTTTGGGGCACTTAGCTTTATTTATTTGAAGAATAGTGCGAGGTACAATGTGTGGCTAAGTAGCCTTGGCTGAGTAGCCTTATTTTGCAATGTAAAAGGTAAAAACGACTAAGGGTAGAAGCGTCGTAGCTGTGCGACGTTCTAGGGGTTGGAGTATGCGAATCCTGTCTCTAGATCTTGAAGGCGATAGGCGCCACCTGGGATTACTTCTGTAATCACGTACGGTCCCTCCCAGGGGGACTCGAGCTTGAGATGCCCCTGCTGCTTCAGTCGCAGGACCAGGTCACCTTTGACGAAGGATCTGGGGCAAAGCCTCCTACTGTGATAGTTGCGCAGGTTCTACTGGTAGATCGTGGATCTTTCTACGGCGATTTCCCTTGCCTCGTCAAGGAGGTCGACGGAGTCTTCGAGTGCGAGGGATGACTCTTGTTCGATGTAAGCGACCACGCGCGGCGCCATGGTACCATACCTCGGCGGGTAGCACTGCCTCAGCTCCGTGCACCATAAAGAATGGTGTGTAGCCCGTGGCGCTGTTTGGAGTTGTGCGTAGGCTCCAGAGTACGGATGGCAGTTCGTTCGGCCAGCAGCCCGCGGCTTGTTCGAGTGGCCGGAGGAGTCGCTTCTTGATGCCGCTACAGACTAGCCCATTTTCTTTTTCCACCTGACCGTTGGTCTGTGGATGCGCTACTGAGGCGTAGCTGATGTTGATCCCGAGGTTCTCGCAAAATTCTTGGAACTCCTTGGATGTGAAGTTCGTCCCGTTGTCGGTGATGATGCTGTGCTGCACACCGAAGCGGTAGACGATGGACTCGAAGAACTTGACTGCGCTGTGCCCTGATTGGTTGGTCATTGGCATGGCCTCAATCCACTTGGTGAATTTGTTGACTGCGACTAGGAGGTAGACGTAGTCTCCTCGTGAAGACCTTGGAAGTTTGCCAACCATGTCGAGCCCCCACTGTGCGAAGGGCCAGGCCAATGGGATTGGCCGTAGCTCTGCACCTGGTGCATGCGGCTTGTCCGCGAATCGCTGGCAAGCGTTGCATTTTTAGACGATGTCCTTAGCGTCGCGCATGGCCATAGGCCAGTAAAATCCAGCTCGTAGTGCTTTGGCAATGAGGGCACGACTGCCGGCATGGTGCCCGCAGGTCCCTTCGTGGATGTCTAGGAGAACTGCTTTTCCATCGGCGATGGAGACGTATCGTTGGAGTACTCCCGTGATGCTGCGTTTATACAGTTCGCCATTGATAACAACGAATGCCTTGGATCGCCGCGCGATGTGCTGTGCATCTGTCAGATCGTCTGGTAGCCTCTTGCTGAGGAGGTACGTGATGTATGGCTGCGTCCAGGATTTCTCGATCATCATGATGCTCATTGGTCCTTCGAGTCCTGTGTCCAGCTCCAAGTCATCGAGTGCCATTGGCTCATTGGGTGGCATAGCCCCCGAGTCCGTTGCTGTGCTTGTTTTCTTCTCTGCAGCCTTTGGCTTGATGGAACGTTCGCAGATGCGCTCGAGAAATACCCTAGGCAGTATGGGGGTCCAGGTAGAGCCTATGTTGGTGAGTGTGTCCGCCTCCTCGTTGCCTTCGCGACCTACGTGTCGCAGCTCGCAACCGTCAAAGTCTCCTTCGAGTGTGTCATAGAGGTCGCGGTACGCGATCATGTTATCGTTCAGTGCGTCACACTCATGCATTGTTTGGTTGACGACCAACTTGGAGTCGCCGTATATGATGAGCCTCTTGGCGCCGTAGGCTTTTGCCATCCTCATCCCGTGCAATAGGGCCTCGTATTCAGCCTTGTTGTTTGAGGCTGTGAACTGCATTCGCAGGATATATTTCAGCTTGTCCCCTTGAGGTGATGTTAGTATGACACTTGCGCCTGCTCCGTCTTTCCGCTTGGACCCATCCAAGTGCATTGTCCAGAGGTAGGACATATCTGGCTTGTCTGGGAGCTGGTTTTCCATCCAGTGCACGAGGAAGTCCAGGAAAACTTGCGACTTGATTGCGTCGCGCTTTTCGTACGTGATGTCTCGTGGAGATAATTCTATTCCCCAAAGCGCGACTCGTCCCGTGGCATCGGGGTTATTGAGTATATGCCCCAAGGGGGCGTCGTTGACCACCACGATTGGGTGTTCCAGGAAGTAGTGGCGCAGTCGCCGGGCGGTCATGAAGACGCCGTACACCAGCTTCTGGTAGTGTGGGTACCGCTGTTTTGTTGGCGTGAGGACCTCGCTGAGGTTGTATACTTGGAGTTGTACGCCGTGGACCTTGTTTTCCTTGGCTCGCTCGACGACGAGCACTGTGCTGAACACCTGGTTGGTGGCGGAGATATACAACAACAGTGGTTCCCTTTCTTGTGGGGTCACCAGTACTGGCGAAGTGGATAGCAGGCGCTTCAGGTCTTCGAATGCTTTTTGCGCTTCAGTGGTCCACTCGAATTTTTCAGTTTTGCGGAGGAGCTAGTAGAAGGGCAGCGCCTTTTCGCCCATTCGACTGATGAATCGACTGAGGGCCGCGATTCGTCCAGCCAGCTGCTGGATGCCCCTTATGTTTTTCGGCTTCTCCATGGCCAGTATGGCTTTTATCTTCTTCGGGTTCACCTCGATTCCCCTTGCGGAGATGAGATACCCCAGCAGCTGCCCAGATGGTACGCCAAAGGCGCATTTGTACGGATTGAGCTTGATCCGGTAGCGGTCGAGGTTGGCGAAGGTTTTGCGCAAATCACCGATTAGAGAGGCTTCCTCCTTGGTCTTGATTACTATATCGTCAACATAGACTTGAATGTTGCGACCCAATTGTTCCTTGAGGCAATCCTACATGCACCGTTGGTAGGTGGCTCCCGTGTTCTTTAGCCCGAAGGGTATTGTGTTTTAGCAGAACACACCAAAGGGCGTTGTAAACGCTGTTTTCTCTTGATCTTCCTCCTTCATTTGAATTCGGTTATAGCCTGAGTAGGCGTCGAGGAAGCAGAGGCGCTCGCATCCCGTGGTGGAGTCGATGATCTGGTCGATCCGTGGCAAAGGGAAGTGATCCTTTGGGCAGTGCTAGTTCAGAGAAGTGAAGTCCACGCACATCCGCAGGATATCTGTGTCCTTTTTCGGTACCAGCACCGTGTTGGCGAGCCAAGTGCTTTCCTTGATCTCGCGTATGAACTTGGCCTCGAGGAGTCTGTTGATCTCCATTCCAACTGCCTGCGCTCTTGGCTCAGACAGTCGCCGAATTGTTTGCTTGACTGGACATGCGTCGGGGTTGATGTTGAGTGCGTGCTCGGCGAATTCCCTAGGAACTCCTAGCATGTCCGCAGGACACTAGGTGAAAATTTCCTAGTGCTCACGGAGGAATTCGACGAGCGCGTGTTCCTATGCGGGACATAAGTTGTTGGCGACGAGGGCCGTCTTGGCGGGATCCGATGGGTCGACCTGCATTTTCTTCGTGTGCACCGATGAGTCGAAGGAGAGACCAGGTGAGCTTGGCCGGCTCAAGGGAGGCTGACTATTGTCTGTCGTCTCCTTTAGTCTCGCGGGTTCCTTCTGCATGCCGAAGGACTGGGAAATTCTGTTGAATTCCCTGTCGCAACTGTCAGATCGCTCGAAGCTCCCGTTGATCGTGATGACACCATGGGGACCTGGCATTTTCATCTGCAGGTAGGCGTAGTGGGGCACTGCCATCAACCTAGCGAACGCGACGCGCCCGAGGATGCAGTGGTACTGTGAGGGCCAGTCGACGACCTTAATGTCGATGCGCTCGCACCGGAAGTTCTTGGGTGTGCCGAACATGACGTCGAGGTTGATTTTGCCCAGGGGGTATACGCCTTTCCCTGGGATGATGCCATGGAACGTTGTGTCCGAGTCCTCTAGGCAAGTTAGAGGGATCCTCATTGCTCGCAAGGTACTCGCGAATATAAGGTTGATTCCGCTTCCACCATCCATGAAGACGCGGCTCATGTCGAAGCCTCCGATTTGCGCCTCGAGTACGAGGGGGTAATGGCCTGGACGGGGTACCTGAGGCAGATGGTCGCGTTTGTCAAAGGTGATGCAGGACTCGCTTCCACTGAGGTACTCAGTGCTGGATGGTGGAGAGTGTGTCGCTGAGTTGACTTGGCGAGTGATGGCCTTCTGCACCCTATTGGAGGGGCGTCCCTTTTGGATCATCATGGTGCCCATGGTTCGTGGGTACGGCTCGCCTCCATGGTGCTGGTCTGGTGCGGCTACATTCGGGGGTGGCCCAGGTGGAGGTGGCGGAGCGCCATGTGCCACGACACTTGGAGCGGCTACGTAGCCTCTTTCGTCTGCGTTGTGGTTCATCCGAACCAGTCCCTCATGTAGCTTGAGGAACTCGCGGCAATCCTTGAGGAGGAGGCTGGACTTCTTCTTGCCATCATGCTTGTCGATGTAGAAGTGCACCGTACATGGCCCAGACAGTTTATCCTCCATGGAGATCGCAGGTGCCTCGTCGCGAGTGTGGCGTTGCCACACTTGCGTGGTTTTCCCGGAGTCGCGGTATCCGCCGCTACGGTATCCTCTGTTGCGGTTGTCGTCGCGTCTTTTGGCGTAGCCAACCGCGACCATGTTGACGTCGTCGCGGTCATCGTACATGCGCATGCGATGCTTGCCTTGGCGATCGCGTCTGCGCTCGAGCTCCGCCTCCTCGTCGGAGTGAACGCGATTCTTCACTGAGTCTTCTCCATCGGCCCACCGATTAGTGATCTCCATCAGGTGGTCGATGGTCTTGGGCTTTGAGCGGCCCAACTCTTCTCTAAGTTCTAAGCGGCAGACGCCACCGTTGAATGCGTCAATTGCGTGATCCTCCGAGATGTTTTCTGCGGAGTTGTTGATGATGGACCACCTTTGGATGTAGGAGCGCGGCGGTTCACCAGATCTTTGCTGGTAGCATCTCAACTCTTCGATTGATGCGGGTCGCTTGTATGTGCCCTTAAAGTTGCGCACGAAGCTGTAAACCAGCTTGTCCCAACTGCGAATGGACCCGCGTGGGAGGTTGTTGAGCCATGCTCGGGCGGCGCCCTGCAGCTGTAGCTGCAAGCATTGCATGGCCGTGCTTCGACTGCCTCCGTGGAGTCTGGCGGAGGAGATGTGGTCCTCCAGCCAGATCTTCGGGTCCTGTAGGCCGTGAGACTTTGGGTTCTCCGACGGGAGTTTAAACCCTTTAGGCATTCCCTTCTGCCTAATGGATCTGCTGAAGCATCTGGCACCGCAGAGCTCCACGTCCTCCTCTTCTGAGTCAGTCGACCGAGCATGTCGTGCTCTTGATTTGTCGATCTTGCGCTGCGTGATGTCATCACGTGCGTCGTAGTCGTGGTCGTGTCATCGTGAGCGGCGACGTCGAGACAAGTCGTGACTGTCATCGCTGGATGAGGGCGAGGAGTAACGCTTTGCTAGCGCTTTGCCCTTCTTTGGTTCCGGTGTCGGCTCCTTGTCGAGGGCGGCCTCGATTAATCCCAAGCCCGTGATCGTAGATTGGTGCATGGCGGCTTGGGGGTCCCCAGCTGGTGGTTGGTTGTTCAGGAGGTACATGGTGGCCGCTGACACCACAGCCTGTGGCGTCTTGGGGACCACATTGCCCCTAGTGTCGACTGTCATAGAGCCGAAGTCAAGGACCTTTGCGGCCTCTATGCGTTCCTGCTCGGTGAGATGGGCCATCCGAGACTGCCTCTTCTTGGCGAGGTGCTTGTTTCCCTTTGAGGAGGATCCTCCGTAGGAGGATAGTCCAGCACGACGAAGGCTCGACTTGTCTGCCGCCTTTTTGCGTGTCTCGAGTTGCGCGATTGTTTGTACTTGGCGCTTGAATTCTTCCTTTAGGAGCCAGTGATAGCCCATCAGCAGCTCCTGCGGGGATCCGAAGGGTAGAGGGGTGCCTCGCAGGGCCTCGCAGTAGTGAGCCAATTCTTGCTCGTTGAGCTTGATTACGACGCGTTCGCCGGTTTGCTCATTTACTATGGTTGGAGGTTCGACTGCCCCTTCGTTGTCAACGGGGACGCGATTGCCACCGTTACCGCCGTTGCCGCCATTGCCACCGTTGCCGCCGTTAGGCGGGTCGGTTCCGTTGCCGCGATTGCCGCCGTTGTCGCGGTTGGTAGAGGTGTCACCTGCGTTGATGACGGCGCACATGAAGTGATTGGGGAAGTTGCTGCTTCCACAACTCTCAGATCCGGAACCGTAGGCTCCATTTTTAGTGACCAGATCGCTCAGATCGGAGTCGCGACTGCTGTCGCTAATCGTGTTCTCGACTGTTGTCGGGGTGTTGAGCTTGCTGAGGGTGTCGATCGATGGAGGAAACCATGATGCTGGGGCAATCACCGGTGCTGTCGGCTGATCAGGCAGGCGAAGCGTGCCCATCTGACCAACTTGGAAGCGGAAGCTCTCGATCGCCAGGATGATTCCGTCGCCCACGGACTCGAAGGACGGTTGAGTGGCCGGTGTGTGGACGGTGAAGTCGAACGCGCCGAAGAGCTGGCGAATCTCCGCTGTTGCGGAGTTGTAGATCGTGGTTGATGGGGCCAAAGAAGCCGCAACATCAGCACTCCCAGTTCCCACAAACGGCGCCAATTGACGAGGGTTTAACTCATCAATGCCCGTTGTTATGGACTTGGATTTTGGAGAAGGAGGGAGCGCTGGAGACATCTATCGGCTAACAGACAAGCACACAGGGGACAAAGATTTACCCCGGTTCAGGCCTCGTAGAGGTCCCTACTCCTGCTTGTCTGCTCGTGGAATTATCGAAGGAACCGAAGGTTACAATGGTGCGCGGATGCAATCTGGCGAGGGTTGTGGAAACTAAGGGTTGCGTGTGTCCTCCTCGCTGCCCCCTCCCAGCCTTTATATAGATAGGCTAGGTCCCGGGTAGCAGGTCGAGTCGGTTACAATTTAGGGTTTTCCCCTTTGAACTTTCTATCTTTAGCTTCTTCTTGTTCTTCAAGTAATCGAGAGTCCGCAGGTTACTCGAATCCTTCGTTTGGGCCTTGGCGACACCATGGGCTTGTACGTATTTAGACCGTATGTACCAAGCTCGAGTACCTGTAGGGTATACCCATGTCAGGTCCCGTTCAAGAGCGCGTACCACGCTATATTCGGACGTTCGGCTTACTGGGCTTTTATGGCTTGTCCGTGTTACATTTACAATATGATGAAAATTCCATGTCCCAACGGCGTGATCACCATCAGGGGAGACCCAATAGGATGGAAATGCCGCCTTTGTTGAAGTCGTGCTGCACTCCTAGGAGTACCAGGAGATCAAGAAGAGCATGGATCCGTCCGAGATGCCCGCAACGAAGAAGGAGGTGACAAAACCGAATCCGGAGTTCAAGGTATTAGAAGAGACGAAGAAGACGCCGTTGAAAGATGATGACCCCTCCAAGGTGACCTAGATAGGCGTAGGCCTAGATAGCGCATAAGAAAGCGCGCTCGTCAAGTTCCTCAAAGCAAATCAAGATATCTTCGCATGGCAGCCATCTTACATGACCGAAGTACATAGGGAACATGCCGAGCACTCTTTAAATGTAAACCCGAACGCTAAACCCGTCAAACAGTCCTTATGACGTTTTGGCAATGAAAAGTGTAAGGCAATAGCTAAGGAACTAGCACGGCTCGAGTTAGCCAGATTCATAGAAGAGGTCATCCACACTGAGTGGTCGGCCAATCCTGTAATGGTCCCTAAAAATGACACCACTGATTTAAGGATATGTGTTGATTATACTGCCTTGAACAAGGCTTGTCCAAAAGATTCGTTCGCTCTGCCTAGGATTGATCAAGTTATCAATTCTACGGCAGGCTCGGAACTCCTTTGTTTTCTCGACGCATATTCCGGTTATCACCAAATCCGGATGAAGGAGTCTGACAAAGTCAAAACTTCATTCATAACTCCCTTCGGAACCTTCGGTTTTGTTACGATGCCTTTTGGGCTGAAGAATGCAGGACCTACGTACCAACGCACAATGCAGCGCTGCCTCCACGATCCAATCAGACGCAATGTACATGCATATGTGGATGATATTGCAGTGATGTCCAAAAAGAAGGAAACACTGATTTCCGACTTGGAGGAAACATTTGCCAATCTACGAAAATAAAACATCATGCTTAATTCAAAGAAATGCTTCTTTGGAATTCCAGCCGGAAAATTGTTAGGTTTCATCGTGTCTCAAAGAGGCATAGAGGTGAACCGAGACAAAATTAATGCTATACTCAATATTTCCAGGCCAACTCGCCTGAAGGACGTATAAAGACTAACTGGTTGCATCGCTACAGTCAGTCGGTTCGTAAGTCGGCTCGGTGAAAGAGCCACACCGTTATACAAACTCCTAAAAAGACCAAGGATTTTGTGTGGACCGACGAAGCTAAAGCTGCACTACAAGACCTGGAGAAAGTACTCTCATCTGTTCCTATCCTTGCTGCATCGGAACCACATGAACCGATGTTACTTTATCTTGCTATGACAAACAAAGTCATTAGTATCGTCATGGTAGTGGAGAGACTGGAGGGAAATCAAGAACACTTGGTGCAGCGTCCAACTTATTTTGTTAGCGAGGTCCTAACAGAATCAAAACAGCGGTATCTGCACTATCAAAAGCTGGCTTATGGTGTTTTCCTAGCATCTCGTAAGCTAAGACACTATTTCCAGGAGCATCCAATTACCGTGGTGAGCACAGCTCCCATGAGAGATATAATCAACAACAGTGACGCCACAGGACGCGTAAATGGGGCATAGAGCTCTCAACTTTCGATCTTGAGTACAGACCATGGACAGCAATTAAATCCCAAATCCTTGCCGACTTTGTTGCTGAATGGATAGAAACGAAGGAGAATATAACCCTCCCTGAGTCGGAATATTGGACCCTATATTTTGATCGATCTAAGGCTTGCGGGGGCTCGGGGGCTGGCGTGGTGCTCAAATCATCCCAAGGAGATAAACTTCTATACGTGCTGCAGATCCACTTCACAGCGAGAAATAATATTGCCGAGTAGGAAGCACTGCTACATGGAATCTGGATTGCTAAGGATATCGGCATCCTACGTTTGATGTGTTACGGAGATTCGGATCTTGTTGCTCAGCAAGTGTCGGATATTTGTAATGCAAATAAGCACATGGCAGCATATAAAGCTGTTGTGGATGATTTATCTAAATCGCTCGAAGGGTTTGAGGTTCAACACATCACTCGAGCAGAAAATGAGGAAGCTGATACACTATCTCGAATAGGCTCTGCACGGAAAGAGGTCCCGGATGGCACTTTTTTAGAGCACCTCAAAGTTCCCTCAATAAAGGGAGTAGATGAGGAATATCCGACCAAATCTGACTCACCTTTGATAGTAGTTCTGGTTGTAATTCTCAGCTAGACTCAACCCTACCTTGATTATTTGGTAGACGGCAAATTACCTAGAGACGAAGTTCTAAGCCGGCAGATTGTCCGATGAGCAAAAACCTACACTGTGGTTATGGTGAGCTATATAAGCGGAGTGTGTCTGGGGTTTTCCAGCGCTGCGTATCTCGGGAAGAAGGAGTGGAAATCTTAAGAGAAATCCACGAAGGCGAGTGTGGTCACCACGCTGCAGCCAAATCTTTAGTGGCAAAAGCTTTCAGACACGGTTTTTTCTGGCTTACAGCCAAGGCAGATGCTGAACGACTGGTCAAGATGTGCAAGGGCTGCCAAAAGTACGCCAAACAAGCTCATGTTCCGGTTGATCAGCTGCGAACAATACCTATAACATGGCCTTTTGCGGTCTGGGGGCTTGACATGGTAGGACCATTTAGATGGGCTCCAAGTGGAATTACTCACCTCTTAGTGATGGTGGACAAATTCACCAAATGGATTGAGGCTAAACCCGTCACTAGTTGTGATGGAGCAACAACTAAAAGATTTGTCGAGGATGTTATAATCCGGTATGGTTATCCGCATAGTATTATCTCGGACAACGGGAGTAATTTCTCTATGGGAGAATTGGCCGAATTCTGCAACGAACAAAATATCCGGCTTGACATTGCGTCAGTCGCACATCCACAGGCTAATGGACAAGTCGAAAGGGCAAATGGTTTAATCCTACAAGGCCTAAAACCGAGACTCGAAGCACCACTACGACGTGCTGCGGGGGCTTGGGCAGAGGAATTACCCTCTGTAATATGGATTTTACGAACAACTCCGAACAGGTCAACCGGATACACATCTTTCTTCTTGGTCTATGGCGCAGAAGCAGTTCTTCCTAGTGATTTGATTCACACTTCTCCTAGAGTGGCCGCGTATATCGAAGAGGATGCCGAGATTTCTCGACAAAATAATCTCGACTTAGTCAAAGAAGTTCGCGTCGTTGCTGAAATGAGATCAATAGCCTATCAGCAGAAGTTACGCAAGTATCATAGCCAGAGAGTCAGAAACAGATCTTTCAATAAAGGTGATTAGGTTCTCTGGATTGTTCAACAAAGAAAGCACAAACTTTCCCCAGTATGGGAAGGGCCCTTTTTAGTTAGTCGAGTACTGCACAATGGTTCATACTACTTAACTGATATGAGGCTAGTCAAAGAAAGACCTGCTACTAAGAAGAGAAAGAGAGCTGGAGGCAGTACAAATCCGGATGAGTTAGACAGACCATGGAATATTTCTTAGTTAGGTCCCTTTTATTCTTAGTTTATCCTTCTTTGTAATCATACATATGTACATGTTGTGTGAGAAATAAAAGTTTTGGTTGCCTCAAGTTTTTTCTGAGAAGTTTTTACCATCTTATTTCTGAATGATCATGTCATAGTCGACAATCCCAGAATACTTGAAAGTACTTTATGCTCATGTTTGTTCTGGTTTAGATTTCTGATTCTAAAAATGCTACCTTTGGGTATAACTCTAAAGTTTCTAGTCTATACTTTGGTTATTTGTCTGATTGCCGGATGCGGGCATTTTCCGAGTAGTGAATTGTTGGTACTGGAAGCCGGCTTTGTTTCCAAGTTTAAACTGGTTTAGCAATTGAGATCCGTTGCTCGGAAAAGTTTCCGTGCTAAAGGTTTAGCCGGCTCACGAAAGGGACGAGGCGGAAAGCCAGATAAACAATAAGTGTAGACAAAAAAGTACAAGTGCTTATGTAAACATTTCAGGCACACAAAATTTAAAAGCCAAAAGTGTTGAATAGATAAAAGCTTAGCACTAGAAAAAGTATAGTACTGCATATTTATTTACAGACCCATAATGTTTTCAGAATAATACATTTGTTTCTGATAATCTATGATGCAAGAGAGGAGGTAGGAGCTGCCGGCTCGCTGGACACATCTTCCGCGCCCTGATAACGATCCGAGATGTCCAAATTCGATATGTTTTGGCCATCATCGGAAACTTCGGCTGCTTCCTCGAGACGGAGGCGGCGTGTCCACGTGGGTGACGAAGGGAGTGTCGTAGCTGGTTAAGTCAGCTACGCGGCACCCATATCCGGTGCATGAGTCCATGATGGCCTTGATGTCATGCTCCAGTCCGTCTTCATCCATAGTAGAATACCCTCTGGTCACTTGCCATATCTCCATGCTTCCATGGTGGCTCATGACCATGGTGAGAGCATTCTGTGTCGTGGATCGCGCGTAGGACATGTTCCAGTCCTGGACAAGTTGCGACATCTCCTTTGCTTTGTCCCGCACCTGAAAGTCGGACATGTTATGCATGTCCGGAACCTTGAGAGCTTCGGCAATATCCTCAATGGATTGGCGCAAGTCATGAAGCAGATCACCGACTTGGGTAAGCAGATCACCGAAGAATGTAGACAAGTCAGAAAGATGGAAACATACCGAAGATGACGTCATCAACTTTGGTCTTATCTTCTCGAAGACTCCAGAGTTCAGCCCAGAGAGCCTCGGAAAGATCCTTCTCTCTACAAAGCTCATTGTTGTGATCCTAGATTCTCTAATCTTGAACCGCAATCTTACGATCACGTTCATCAGTAGCCATGGAGGATGATTCGAGAATTTGAGCGATGCTCTTCTCATGATCTGCCTTGAGCTTATCCAGCTCTTGGCGAAGTTCTTTATTCTCCACCACCAGGGTTTTGAGGTTCTCGGCCTCTTCGATCATAGCACAGGACAGCTTTATCAGTGATGTAAGTCAAAAAATAAAGAACAACAGTTCAGCAAAAAATATTCGACTATGAAAACACAAGACAAGGTTTGAGTCTCGGAATGTTTACCTTTGGCCTCATCCTTGGAAACCTTCAGTTCAGCATTCTTAAGTTGGAGAGCTCTGATCTCTCTCCGCTTATTGCAGACATTCTTCAACAAATCCTGGTTATATGAATTAACTTTCTATAAGTCAGAATACCCAGAGTCAAAAGTCTACTGAAGACTCGGGCTAATATTGTAACTAATATCAGCACGAGCCTTGGGGGCTACACTAGTTCATTCTTTGGCATCCTAAGGAAGCATAAACCCGTATTGTATATCCAACTTCATGCTTGGGGGCTAGAGGATATGATATAAAGTACAATAAAGAAAAACATGAGTTGGAATTCCGACTTACATGATGTTCATGTGTGAGCTTGCTCAGACACATGTTCACCTCGGCGGTAACTTTCTCGGCAAGGGTGAGTGGAATAACTGGAGGTGGTGGAAGCACACTAGCTCTTAGTCCTTCGTCGCGAAAGCGGACTTGTTCAAGAAGGTCGGAGTACTTGATGTCCTCCGCTTCTTGTGCTTCTTCTTCGGCAGAGAGATTTCGGCTCTCATGGTATTGTCGGGCCAGAAGCTGGATTTCTTCCGCGGATTACGGAGACAAGCCAAATTTGGCAAGTCCTAGATTGTTCAGGAGGTTTTCGGCGAAAGTCTCTGCCGAGGGATCATTACCTGAAGAGGGTTCACCCTTATCATAACCTGAGCCACCCATGGTGGCGTCAGTCTGCGACTCAAGGGTCGCTGGCCCTATTGAGGGAGCCGGATCTTCTATGACAACTGGCGATGGAGTAATCACCAGCGTTGCAGAAGGTTGAGGGGCAAGAGTCAGAGGAGCCGCAGTAGGAGAAGCCATACTCAGCTTCGTCTGCTACAAGGGCTTCAAAGAAGTTCCCTTCCCCTTGCCCTTGATGAGCTGCTTAGCTCTGGGAATGTAAAATAATGGAAAACATTACATCTGGGAAGAAATTACGAGTAAAGTACAAAGGCGGAAGTTGTGTTGAAAGTTACCTCTTCACAACTGGCACCTCCTTTGTGCCAACGGCCACTATCGAAGCCTTGCGCTTCTGGAGCACAATGTCTAGCAGTGGAACCAGTTCCTCCTCCTGAGAAAACTCCTGAGGATATCCCTCGATAGGATCCAGTTCCGACTCGGGGAGGTCGGCAAGCTGAAAACAAGATAATATCTCAGTATTGCGAAATAACTTAAAGATGAGACACATAAAAAAGGGTTTATTGTTAAAACTTACCAGCACTACAGGGTCTTCCGCTATGTGCATGTCTAGAGACAAGTCCGGAATCTTTCTCTCAATCCGTTCGTTGATCAGCCATTTGATCTGGCTTATGTAATCCTGTGGCTTTAAAGCCTTAGGACTGATGTAGAGGGAGTCATTCTTCGACGCCGTGATGGAATGCATTAGACGGTCACCGTGGTGCTGGAGAGGCTTGATCCGGTGTGCGACCCAAGACTGGACTAAGTCGGACCCTCACAGGCCCTTGTGTTTTATCAGGTATTCGATCTGCCTCTTAGCGAGGATCAGATCGTCACTGAGAGCCGGAGGAGCCTCGTCCCAAGACGCTAGGGCCATGGCAGCTCCGTCGATGAAAGCCGGCAAAGTAGTAGCTTTGCCGGGAGAAGGAATATCCTTATGGTAAAAGAAGGTGGCGGGCCATTGTTTGACCGACTCACTAGCTGAAATGCGAGGATAGGTACGCTCATGTCTAACTGAAGGGCTAATAGTGCCGGTAATATCAGGATTACCGGCAGTGATAGAGTTTCTCCGGACGTGAAAGTAAAACCGGAATAAAGTGAGACTCGGCCTAATGCCGAGGTATCCCTCAAACAATGCTGCATAAGAGCTCATCTCTAAGATGGAGTTGGGAGGAAGATGGTGAAGCTGAACGACGTAATGATCAATCACCTCGGAAAATAATTCTGAGGGAGGGAAAGACAAACCTCTGTCGAGGTGGGTGCCGAAGTGTACCCGCTCATTGGCGTGCGGGTTGGGGATGGTTTCGCCGAAACCGCTCCGCCAGTCGCCGGCACGGAGGAGCACTTCATTCTCCATGCCGTAGAGCTTCTCATCGTCGAGGAGACACGAGATCCAAACCCCACGGTTGCTCTCTTTCTCCGCTGCCGCCCCCGCCGTCGTCGTCGCTGCGAAGCTAGCCAAACCGGACGATGAAGAGGAAGCCATTTCTCCGGTGCGCCGGTAACCTTGGATGGGCGGCACTAGGAATCTGGGAGGCAGAAGAGCTATGTGCGCGGGGGAGAGGTGGAGGAGAAGAAACAGCAAGGGAATAGGTGAAGAAGAGGAAAGGGAAATCCTCACCCCATATAACCACCTAACCGCGCCAAGATTCGTGCAAACGGCACTGTGTAAACGCCACGCGTCGTGGAAGGAACTGAGAAGGTCCCACGCGATGATTACGTCGCCTCGATCTCCGTGTACGCATTGAAACAACGCCTCGGTTCCGCGAACAGCGGACCCACCAACAGTCGTGATGACAAGATGTTTGTCAAATGACGTGACTTGACCCTGACCAGTGTCATATGACGTCAGAGACCAAGTTCAGGCTTAGTTTGAATGTTAAGCTGGAAAATCTGAGTAACGTGTTGATAGGTCCGACTTATTTTTAAGACCCGGATCGTATCTTTTGTTTTGAAGTTTCAGGAACCCTTCAAGATTCTGCAAGCCAAAGATCGAGCTAGATGATGATGAATCCGACTTTGGATCTTGGAGACTTCCGGGGGCTGCTGTTGGGGATATATTTTCCGGATATCCTCACAGTTCCTCACTGACCAAGGTGGCCCACTTCGGGTTAGAGCTTTGCTTCACGGGCGGCCCAGTCAGGGAGAAGAGACGGAGTCCAATACGGCTACGGGAAGGCCTAGAAGACTTACTGACATAGGCCCATAGTGTTACTTGTAATTCAAGATGTACTCTGTAACCAACTCTCAGTCGTAGTCGGATAGGTCTCTCTTGTAAACCCTAGGACAGATATCTATATAAGCCATCCTAGGGAGAGCCTTTAGAGCACCCTCAGTAGTCTACAATCTCAACTCGCACAGTCGTATTACTGGATTCCTAGCAGGAGTAGGATCCGTCCAAAGCCGGCGGATTTGAACTTGGGTAAACTTGTGTGCTCACCGTCCCGGAACACCATACGTCTCACACCCCTCTCTTACGCACACCTCGAGGACCCCCTCATGGCCTACTTGTCATCAATCCGACGGTAATAAAGTTTAAGATTCATTTAATAGAATTAAAGTGACTAGAAATGCCTGTATAGCATTCTTTTGGTACTAGTCCAATGTCACTGCATGTAAACCTAAATATTTTTACATATTCAGATAGATCTTGTCAAATGTGATTTTTGAGAGTTGGAATCAACTCAAAAATATTTATGGTTGATTTTTGAAAAATGTTTGAAGTTGGAAAAGTCTCTTCCTTATTATTTTTGGTATAGGTGATCTATAGTTTCAAATGGTTCCAATCCAACGGGATTGGATAGATAACTTGAATATCTTTCTAACAAAATTGGAGTCATGCAATTTGGTTAAGTGAATCTCTTTGAATTGATTTTTGAATCTACTGACAGAATCTGGTTTTAACTAAAATGGAGAAGAAGTATTTGAATCATTGGGCTCTGCGTGGGAAAGTAAATGGGTCGGCCCAGCTGGACTGCGCTAGCGCAGCAGGCTGCTGACAGGGGGTCCCACTAGTCAGTGTCTCATCTAACCCAAAACGGTATGTTTCAATCTGAGCCCTATGATTAGAATGCGATCTAACGGCTAAGGTTCATCTCCTACGTCGAACAGCTCCGATGAGAGCTGAACCCTAACGGCGATGGTGGGGTTCATGTGAGGATCACCGGGGCTCCAGCTAGGGTCGGCGATGGGGGCGAACAAAGTTGTAGACGACGACGGTTCAAACGGTGGTCACGGCGGCTCCTGGGGCGGCTGCAATCAACGACTCCCTTCTTCTTATGTAGCGGCGGGCTCCGTCCAAATTCCGGCAATGCGGTGCTTGCCTTGCTCCAGGGAGAGGTGTGGGAGGTTCTGGAAGGAATGGGGAGTGAGATGGTGTGGTGAATTGAGGCGGAGGTGGTCTCTATTTATACACCGGCGAGAGGGACATTGCGGCATGGGCTGGCTCCTCCAGCGACGGTGGTACAGCGAGCTATTGGCGTGGCTGAGGGTAGGGGTGACGTGGTGCTTCCTGGTGGTCGTCATAGGCTTAAAGGCGCGGCACAGGGCGGTCGAGAATGGTCGGACGTGGGAGGTGCTCTACACGGAACTGGCGGCGTTCGAGACAGTGCACGGGGGCTACTAGTCGCGCGGTGGTGAACGGGGATGTCTGGGAGGTAGCTAAGGTCATGGCGAGTGTGTGCACGCACGGATAGGGTGAGGCGTGGCATGTGCGCACTGGTTGGCTATGGCGTTCTGGCGTGCTCTCGGCATGGCGCAGAGCAAATGGGTGTGGCGATTCTGGGTGGTCCACGGCTGGCCTGCGGTTGAGGGTTGGACAGGGCGTGGTGGTGGAGAGTCGGCTGTCTCCTGGTCATCATGGGAGAGGGCGACACGGTCTGTGGCAAGCTGTCCATCGTCGGCTGGCGCGGCAAGTTTTGGGCGGCGCTGCACTAGCGCAACGACAAAGGGGGAAGTGGTTTGCTGCGCTGCTAGGTGCTGGGGGAGACCCGGGGAGTTAAGAGGGGACAAATGGTTGGGTGATCACTGCTCCAAACAGTTGAGTTAGGCAGGGTTTGATCTGTGTCTGCCAGGTGTTCGACCAAATGGCCGCATGAATTTAAATTTGAAATTTTTGAATGAAATTTCGTGAGTGTTCTAAGCACTTGCTTGAGTGTCTATGGTTGCTTGGAAAAGTCAAGGTGAATTGATTTGAGTGGTTATTGCAAAATGGTGATCTTAGTACATACACATGATTCAATTTTGAATTGTCATTTAAATAGATTTGAAAATAGTTTCTCTGAGCTTGTAAAGTGGGATTGGGTTCACTTTTACTTGGTCTAGCAAGAGGTGAAAAGAAATGGAAATGCTTCTGTTAGAAATTCTTTACCAGGAACTCACAATGTGGCCTAGTGGTTAATTTTGTCAAAATGACCATTTGATCATATGCCTTATATTTGATTTCATTTTCTTTGGATTTTGTTTGTAATTGGCCTAGATGATGTGGTATTCATCTTTAAACCGTTTCTTATCATTTGTAGCAAACACACATGGCAATTTCACTCAATCATACACTAATGCAAAATCACACATACATTCATTTTCAATTTAGTCATAAGAGTTTTTGTTAACCCTAAATTTGGGTAATTAGAACTTGATAATCTTGATTATTATTTTTGGGTTGTTACATCGTCAAGAGGGCGGTCTAAGATGGCCAGCGGGATGGTCGAAGAGGACGGCCGGCAACGGAGAGAGACATGGTGACGGGGCCCCAGGGCTAGGCCGAGGAAGACAGCAGTAGGGAAGGTCGTGGAGGAGCTTGGTCAGCGCACGGGGAGGCAGGCTCGCAGAGGCAGCGCGTGAGGCAAGGCAGGGGGTCGCACGGGGCAGACAACCGCGATCGGAGCACCTGGGAGGGTGGAGGCGCGGGCCATGGAGATGAGGCAGAGGCGGCTCGGCGGCGGCGGTATGGAGGCGGGTCGGGGACGAGCGTGCGGCCACGCGCCTGCGGTGAGGGTGCTCAAATTCGAGGTGCGTGGCGCGATGAGGCCGGGGACCTCGCGGGGCGGAGGAAGGGCGGCCGGTGCGAAGTGCTGCTCGGCTCACAGAGCCTGGCAGCGGCGCAGGGATGGGATGAGGGCGAAGGGGACGAGCGGGCGGGATGGGATGAGGGTTGGGAAGGTGGTGGATCGAGAGAGGAAGGTGGTGGGTTGGGCGGATGGTGCCCCTTATAGGGTCGGACGGTGCTCAGAATATTATTCTTAGAACCGGTTTCAGAATAGTACATCCATATATATATAGAACATGACTATTCTACAACCCCCTTAATAATATTGTAGAATAACTATTCTACAACCCTGCCATAATTAGGTTACCTACTGCTACCCAAACCGGTCACCCTAACCCGATAATCCCTGACTCCACCCCGACCAGGTAGAAGGTGTTTATGACTAGCGCCCGCCCTAGAGCCGAGACATCACCTCCCGTCCCTAATCCCGACGCAACCAACCTGGTCGGCACGGGCGAGTGAGCAGCGGCAGCAGCCGACGCGAAGGATCCCACGACGGAACCCTGGCAACCTTCCCCAACTAGGAGACCTTCTTCTCTAGCGTCGGAGCAGGTGAGTGAGCAGCGATGGCAGCCGACACGAAGGAGCCCGCGACGGAACCCCGGTGACCTCCACGCAACCACCGGACCTTCTTCTCTGGCGCAGACTCGGGCGTAGTAAGGAATTTCTTCAAAATTTGTAGCCAAATTCTTCAATTCAATCGTGAAATTCGAACAAGCGAAGCTTAATCTTCGATATAATTTGCAGGCCATACAATTCCTACAGCAAATCTCATCGACATGGCCCCAGTTCGGCGAAGGATTGGATATCAACTTGATCCAAAGGTTTGCATATTAAATTAATGGCCTCGCGGATGGAATCATTGTTTGTACTGTCATAATTTGATTCTTGCTGATGTCTTTCATTATCAGAGCCTAACGAAGTTCACTTTTTTGGTTGTTGATTAATTTGGTGGTAATTGTATTATTATAAGAAGTTCACTATGATAGAATGTTGAAGTTCATATTGATAATCCAGGAAGTTTACTTGTAAAAACTTGATTATGATTGGAAAATCAAGTTTAGACTATTGTTATGATATTCAGGAGTTCATTAATATGCCTATTGAAGATCACATGTTTGGTTTCTGAAAACTTGCATCATGGTAGTTCAGATTGTTGTTATGATATTCAGGAGTTCAGTAATATACCTATTGAAAAGATCACATGTTTTATTCCTGGAACTTGCATCATGGTAGTTCAGATTATTATTATGATAATCAGGAGTTCATTAATATGCCTATTGAAAATCCCATGTTTGATTTCTGGAAACATGCATCATGGTAGTTTAGATTGTTATTATGTATTCAGTAGTTCATTACTATGCCTATTGAATATCACATGTTTGGTTCCTAGAAGTTTAGTGTAGTGATTTTGTAATAAAAGTTTGAAAATAAGACAAGATTTAATTGTATATTCCATTTATTCTATTGTAGTGTAGTTCACTACTATAATCGTGATAGTTCATTGGGATACATAATTGCATTGAATAAATACAAAAAGTTTTATCAATGGCTATTCTTGTGATTCAAAAATTAAAGTAGTGTGATAGAACAAGTACTATTTCTCTTGAAATGAGTTCATCCTTGAAATCCATATATTATTGCTATAGGGAGAGCACATAGAAGAATGACAACCACAGACTGTGATCAGGGAGTCCACTACTGGTGGTAGAGAGGTCCACACTAATGCCATAGACCCAGCAGGCATGGAAGATGAAATACTGTGCTAGTCTGGAACACCAAAATGAAAATGTTCTCCTCTTAAGTGTGATCAGCCGACAATTGTGACTGAACCTGTGATGCAACTCCCAAAACGGATGTCTCTAGGCGGAAAAAACAGAAGTCCACTATACAAGGTGCTGTCGTCAAGACACATAGACATAGAGATTCTGTTGATTATGAGTTGGGAACCATGTCGACCGTGACTATGAGATAGACATTACCACCTCGCGAGGACTTTGGGAGCTTGTCGACTATGTCGAGTCCCCATTGTGCGAAGGGCCAAGCCAATGGTATTGGCCTGAGTTCCGCGCCAGGTGCGTGTGGTTTGTCTGCGAATCGCTGGCAAGCGTTGCAGCGCTGGATGATATCCTTGGCATCACGCATGGCCGTGGGCCAATATAATCCAGCTCGCAAAGCTTTGGCGATGAGGGCGCGACTCCCAGCATGGTGCCCGCAAGTGCCTTCATGCATGTCGAGGAGGTCGGCTCTTCCGTCCCTATTGGAGACGCACCGTTGAAGTACCCTTGTTATGATGCGCTTATACAGTTCGCCATTGATGACGATGAATGCTTTGGATCATCGCGCGATGTGTCGCGCATCAGTCGGGTCGTCTGGCAGCCTCTTGCTGAGCAGATATGTGATGTATGGATGTGTCCAGGATGGTTCGATCATCATGACCTCTAGTGGTCCTTCGAGTCTAGTATCAAGCTCCATGTCATCGAGTGTCATTCGATCATTGGGTGGCGTAGCCCCCGAGTCCATTGACGTGCTTGCTTTCTTCTCTGGAGCCTTAGGCTTGAAGGAGTGCTCGCAGATGCGCTCGAGGAATACCCCGGGTGGTATGGGGGCGCTGGTGGAACCGATGTTGGCGAGTATATCTGCCTCTTCATTGCTTTCACGGCCTACATGCCCCAGCTCGCAGCCGTCGAAGTCTCCATCGAGTGTGTCGTAGAGGTCACGATAGGCGATCATGTTGTCGCTCAATGCGTCACACTCGTGCATCATTTGGTTGACCACCAGCTTGGAGTCGCCATAGATGATGAGCCTCTTGGTGCCGTAGGCTTTCGCCATCTGCATCCCGTGGATTAAGGCCTCATACTCAGCTTTGTTATTGGAGGCAGTGAACTGCATTCGCGGAATATAGTTCATCTTGTCTCCTTGGGATGATGTCAATATGGTAGATGCGCCAGCTCTGTCCTTTCGCCTGGACCTGTCGAAGTGCATTGTCCAAAGGTAGGACATATCTGGCTTGTCGGGGAGCTGGTTCTCCATCCAGTGCACGAGGAAGTCCGGGAGAACTTGCGACTTGATCGCGTCGCTCTTCTTATCTGTGATGTCTCATGGAGACAATTTGATTCCCTAGAGCGCGACTCATCTGGTGGCGTCAGGATTATTGAGTATATGCCCGAGCAGGGCGTCGTTTACCACAACGATTGGGTGCTCCTGGAAGTAGTGGCGCAGTCGCCTAGCTATCATGAAGATGTCATACGCCAATTTCTGGTAGTGCAGGTACCGCTGCTTTGTTGGCGTGAGCACCTCGCTGAGGTAGTATACTGGGCACTGAACCCCATGGACCTTATTTTCTTCGGCTCGCTGCACCACGAGCATAGTGCTGACCACCTGGTTGGTGGCGGAGATGTAGAGCAGTAGTGGCTCCTTTTCGCGAGGCGTCACCAGTACCAGCGAGGTGGATAGTAGACGCTTGAGGTCTTCGAATGCCTCTTATGCTTCATCTTTCCACTCTAACTTGTCAGCTTTGTGGAGGAGTTTGTAGAAGGGCAGTGCTTTTTCACCCATTCTACTGATGAATCGAATGAGCGCCGCAATACCAGAGTAATTGCCCATATGGTACGCCGAAGGTGCATTTGTCTGGATTGAGCTTGATCCGGTAGCGGTCGAGGTTAGTGAAGGTCTCGCGGAGATCATCGATTAGCGTGGCTTCCTCTTTGGTTTTGATGATGATGTCGTCAACGTAGACTTGGATATTGTGACCAAGTTGGTTCTTGAGGCAAGCCTGCATGCACCGCTGATAGGTGGCTCCTGCATTTTTTTAGCCCGAAGGGCATCATGTTGTAGCAGAACACACCAAAGGGCATTGTAAACGCCATTTTCTCCTGGTCTTCCTCCTTCATCTGAATCTGATTGTAGCCTGAGTAGGCGTCGGGGAAGTAGATGCGTTCACATCTCGCAGTGGAGTCGGTTATTTGATCAGTCTGTGGCAACGGGAAGTGATCTTTTGGGTAGTGCTTATTCAAGGAGGTGAAGTCCATGCACATCCACAGGATATCTGTGTCTTTTTAGGCACAGGCATTGTGTTGGCGAGCCAGGTGCTTTCCTTGATCTCGCGTATAAAATTTGCGTCGAGGCGTCTGTTGATCTCCATACCAATTGCTTTTGCTCTTGGTTCAGACAGTCACCGTATTGTCTGCTTGACTGGCCTTGCATCTGGATTCACGTTGAGTGAGTGCTTGACGAATTCCCTGGGAACCCCTAGCATGTCTGCTGGACACCAGGCAAAGATTTCCTAGTGCTCACGGAGGAATTTGATGAGCGTGAGTTCCTATGCGGAACTCAAGTTGTTGGTGATGAGGGCCGTCTTGGTCGGGTCTGTTGGGTGGACCTATACTTTCTTTGTGTGCACCGACGAGTCGAAGGACAGGTCGGGTGAACTTTGTCTTGCGAGTTCCTCTTGCATGCCAAAGGACTGGGAGATTCTGTTTAATTCCCTGTCGCAACTGTCGGACCTCTCGAAGCTTCCGTTGATTGTGATGACGCTGTTTGGGCCTAGCATCTTCATCTGTAGATAGGCGTAGTGTGGTACTGCCATGAACCTTGCGAATGCGACACGTCCGGGGATGCAATGGTATTGTGAGGGCCAGTCGACGACTTCAAAGTCGATGCGCTCTCGCCTAAAATTTTGCGGTGTGCCGAAGATGACGTCGAGGTTGATTTTGCCCAGGGGGTATACGCCCTTCCCTGGGACGATGTCGTGGAACATCGTGTTTGAAACTTCCAGGCATGTCAGAGGGATCCTCATCGCGTCCAAGGTACTTGCGAACATGAGGTTGATGCCGCTCCCGCCGTCCATGAAGACCCGACTCATATCAAAAGCCCCGATATGCGCCTCGAGTACGAGGGGACAATGTCCTGGACGAGGAACTTGGCGCGGGTTGTCATGCTTGTCGAAGGTGATGCAAGACTCGCTTCCACTGAGGTACTCAGTGGTGGAAGGTGGAGAGTTTATCGCCAAATTGACTTGGCGAGTGATTGCATTCTGCATTCGATTGGAGGGGCGCCCTTTTTGGATCATCCCCATGTTGCGCACAGCTCGCGGGTACGGCTCGCCTCCATCCTGCTAGACTGGCGCAGCCGTAGGTGGTGGTCCGGATGGTGGTGGAGGAGCTCCATGTGCCACAATGCCTGGGGCGGCTCTATAGCCCCGGTTGATCGTGTCGCGATTCATCTGATCTAGGCCTTCGTGGAGCTTGAGGAACTGGCAGCATTCCTTTAGGAGGTGGCTGGACTTTTTCTTGTCGTCGTGCTTGTCGATATAGAAGTGCACGTTGCATGGTCCGTACAGTTTGTCCTAGATAGATGTTGCGGGTGCCTCTTCGCGAATGCGGTGTGGCCACACTTGCGTGGTTTTCCCAGCGTCACGATATCCCCCGCTACGATATTTGTTGTTGTGGTTGTCGTCGTGTTTGTCAGGAAAGCCAGCCGCGACCATGTTGACTTCATCGCGGTCTTCGTAAACGCGCATTCGACGTTTTCCTCGGCGGTCACGTGTAACACCCTCGAATCGACCCTATGCAAGTTTTAGCCCTTTCCGCCAAACCCGCATAGAAACGATTCAAGGACGCCCACCAGGCACTTTCGTGCGGGTGGAAAACAAAGTAATAACATTACACAACAGTCCTCGATGGGACCCACAGAACAGATATATATACAACACGACTCCATGAGTCAAGAATACAGATATACAGTACAAAGATCCAAATCACCTTGAAAATGATAGAGCGTCCGACTACGGACAAGATGCAAATGGGTCTAAGAGCCCTGAAGAATAACCAATGGCGTCCATAACCCTGCCCAGGCCAAGCCGAAAGGGTATCCCTGCTATCGACGGCGATCTCAAACCTGCTAAAACAAAAGGGGTGCCGACAAAGGGCAAAGGAAAAAGAGGAGCGTCAGTACTGAGGCCAGTATATGGCGAGGCTAGAATTTGGCGGCTCTCGCCTACATAGGTATGGTGGGCTGAAGCGGCAGCGCAGCGATACTAAACAACCTATAGAGACTCGATACAACTGGCGGTTATCAGAGAGGGATAAGAAAGACCTATTCGGATCCAACCTGAAGCTAACACCAAACAAACCCATCCTGGTATTTCCCCCTCGAGACCAAACGAGGAAGTCAGACCAAGGAACTCACACCATTGGCTATTTTACTCATTCCGTTATAGTTGCATCAATTACTAATCAGATATAGATAGCGTGAGTCATCCTGAAGCATAAGTAGTGGGCAGTTTTAATTACCATTCGGTGGTAGTTGGAACCTTTACTAGTCAGATATAATTGTCCTGAGGAATCCCAAAACCCAGCAGTTGTTGGCACTTTTATCTCATTCCATTGGAGTTGCAATACTTACTAGGCATATATAACAAACAACCCAGATCCACCAGTTGTTGGCATTTTTAATATCCATTCCGTTATAGTTGCTTCTGATTACTAGTCACATATCAAGTCAAATTTATAGCACTACTTTAGTTATGCTTGTCTATGATCGAGATACTATGCTCCAAGTCGTCCATAATCGCGGACACGGCTTTCAGAAAGTTTTACCCTGCAGGGGTGCACAAATAGCAACACACACTCGATCAACCTCGGAAAAACCAACTCAAAACCCAACGAGGCATTCACGATAAAGCGATCACAGGATTCAGAAATATTTCAGGGGGCCACCCCACTAAGCTACCCGCAACAAAGTTGGCCGGCTCCGGAACAGACCCAGGGTTTGTGTGGACGGCTGTAAACGACTGGGAACCCGAAAGTGTGACTTGCTTTGTCGATACAGCGAAAACGTGTCACGATCCTAAACAGTACAGGTGCTCCACGCACAATCTTAAATAAAACAGTAAAGCATGGCATAAGTACAGGATAGTAATAAAGCCCCAAACTACTTTGTGGCCCCAAGAAATAAGAATGAATCAAGCTCTGGCTCAGGGGGGTCCATAAGGCCTCCTTGATATGGATAGTGCGAAAAATCAAGGAACAGGTATCAAGTACTCGGGGTCCTACAGGACACAAGTGAGCGTGGAAGAACCAAATAACATCTATTGCCCACTGATGCCTCTGCATTAGTTATATCTAGCATTTTAATAGTTGTATTTAAAGTCATGATCATCTCCACCATTAAGCATCTCCACCAATAAGCATCTGCCAACCTTCCAACAACTGTGGTACTTGACAACACGAGATCACACCCGAGCAAGCAACTACGACTCGCAAGGCCAGCTATCTACCAAACACAGGTAATAGGACGTGTCCAAGGCAATATAGAGGCTGCACAGGATATAACTGGTGTTCGGAAACTAACGCATCGTGACACGGATAGCAATAGATCAACAGGAGGAAATAAACACTATAAATGCAAAATAGGTAGAAGGGGGAGAGATACTCGCCTGGGAAACACTACCGAAGGTTCATATCCGGAGAACTTGTCAATACTCGCATCAACTCATCGGCCTAATCCGCGAAGAAGCAAACACTAGCACAAACACCGGATGCACTGTTTAATACTACGGCAAAAGATCCGGCATGATTATGATATGCATGCGAGATGAACAATTATTATGCAACAGGTTTTATATATAGCATTTATAAAATAGGGGCTCGGGAAAGGTTCACACATCTGGGGTCGAAGGTCTTGGGTTCCAGGGGTTCGGGATTCGACGGGGTTCGACAGGGAGAACGGTTCGACGGGATCGGTCTCGGACAATTGAAGTAGATCTTGTCGCATTCGAGAAGAAGGACTTGGTTTGGCGTCGGGGGCGCATCAGATTCGCCCTGGTCGGTGTCGCTCTTGTCGTCACGAAGATCTTATCGGGTCCTTGTATCGGGTAGGTCTTGGCGTTCGGTGTGAAGAACTTGGCGTCCCTGAGGAAGTACTTGGTGTATCCATGCGGACGACCTTGGCATCCAGGGTCTCGGCGTCTTCGGGTCCGCGACGAAGAACTTGGCGTATCCGGATGGAGAGCTTGCCGTTCCATGGCGTTCTTGGCGGTCTTCGGATCCGGGGAGGGAATCTTGTCGCATCCTTGGTCTTCGGGTTCAGGTCGACGGTCTTGTCGTTCCTTGTTGACGATCTTGGATCTGGCAAGGAGGTCTTGGTAGTGTCCGCGAAGGGGAATACGGCATTCCGGGAGGAAGATCTTGTCGATAGATCGGGGTCGAAGAACTTGGCATCTTCTAGTCGACCTTGGTTACACGGGCACAACACGGTAATGGAAACAACAAGCCAAAACGCCGGGTACCATCGACAAAACACCCAATCGTAGCATCACGGAACCATCACCGAATGTTGGCATGCGTCAACTCCTCAACATCAACAGCACCATCTCTAGCACAACACTTCCACCACCAACACAAAACCACCCCAAAATAGACCGGGGCAGCAGTACCGTCGTAGAAAACTCGTCGCACGCTGGCCGACAACACATGAATACAGGACGGTGCTGCGGGACGGAGAGGCGGTGGCGCGCGTGACCGGCTTTGAGGACAAAGGGGGCCCGGGCGGGGTGCTCGGCGGCGCAGGGCATTATTGGCGGCACGGTGCATGCGGTGCCAACAGAGATGGCGAGGTGGAGGTCGTCGTGGTAGCGCGGTCAACGGAAACGGCAGCGGTAGACGGTGAGCTTGGAGCCGGGGTGTCATGCGTCAGGTCAAGGAGAGGGCCACGGGGGCGCCAGGTTGATGAGGTTGATGGGGCCGCGCCTGTGGCGGCTCGCCGGAGCCAGCGAGGCGGCGACGCTGTAGCCGACGAGGAGGGAGAAGGGCCTCGCGACGGCAGCTCGGGGTCGCGGCCGGGCAGGAGCGTCAGAGTGGAGGCGGCCGGCGAGGTGGAGCCCCGGGCGGCCGGACTTGCTTCTCGAAAGGAGGTGCGGCAAAGGCGAGGCTAGAGGGTGCCGCGGTGAGCGAGGATGGGGAGGAGACCGGGGCGAGCGTGGGGGGCGAGCGGGAGGCGGGGCGATCATGGAGCTCGAGCAGCGGAGAGGAGGAAGCGGGGCGGCGGCAGTGGGGAATCTAGGGAGGAGCGGGCGTCGGTGGAGACCGCGTCTCCTGCGTGTGGGCCAGGTGGCAGAAATCCCGAGGTGGGGCGGGAAACGGTGGGGAGGTGCACGTGGTGTGCGGGAGAGTCGTGTCAGCTGGAAGGGTGGTGCGACCGGGGCCAAAAAGAGGCGGGATGGGGGCACGGGAACGGGCGGGAAAAGCGGCGGTCGGCGTGTGGATGCGCGCCCAGGCGGGGAGTGTCCACGCATGGGGCCGGACAGGCGGCGTGTGGGTGCGGGAGTGGCTGGCTGCTGGGGGGCCCACAGGCAGGTGGCAGGAGGTGACCAGGGGGTGGCGTGCGGCTGTGTGAGCTGGGAGACAGGGGAGGGGTCAGGAGGGTGACGTGGCGCGCACTGATTGGAAGGGTGAGGTGGTTGTGTGAGGTGGAGGAACGGGATTGGATGGGGTGAGGTGGAGGAAGGGTGGGTAGGCTAGGTTTAGGTAGAAAAGGGTTTAGGGCTCTGGGTTAGATAGGATTTTTATCTGGAGGTGGCCGACTGGGCTTTCGGGTCTGGCTGGCTGCCTCCCAAAAATAATTTAAATATTTCCTTTATTTAAAACGAGGCTTTTTGCAAATCGTTGATAGACAAAACAAAATATTCCGGACAAGCCCGGTGTTTTTGATTTGAAATAATAACGGGGCGTTTAGAAAACAAAAACAGACATTTCGAAAATAGTTTTATGCAAACAAATGCAAGATGACATGACGATGCTCAAATGCAAGGTGGCATGATGACATGAGCATGCGGTCATGATGATGCAATGCACAAAAACAACACGATTTTCTAGTAGTGGTTTTTGCGGGGCGCCACAATTCGACACCACTAACAATGGATCTCGCCCTCGAGATCCGCCTCATGGTACCGGGAAGAAGGTCGGCGATCTGAATCTTCTCGCTTCGTGTAGATCCTCGCGACACCACTAACAAGAGTTCGTTGTCAGTGATGGCCGAGAGAACACTCCGGGAACAAAGGGCGAAGGTAGAGGTATCAACAAATAAAGCCACCTCTAACTTCCGTGGACGGAGTAAAATTGCGGGATTCACCGATTCGATGTACCATGCGAATGATAAGAGTAGTGGTATGGTAGCTACTCCATCCCGCACTCAAAGCATTACTTTGCACATGAATAGGAGAATTATACAACCAACTCTCGGAATTCAGACTGAAGATCTCGACAAGCGAGGTTCGGAAACAAAGGAGTGATGCAGAATCTGCATCAGATCTAGCAGAGATGATGTCGTCGCGTTGGAAAACACCGGAAGGCACAAACAAGGAACAAAGAATGGTACCACAAATAAAGGATCACTCAGATAGCATGAAGACCGGATGTAGAAACACCGATACCAAAGGAGGAGGCGAAACCCTGAAGGTACGACGGAAACCCAACCACAAGAAACCCTGGACTCGAAGAAAAGATAAGAGAGCAGGTTCAAAACACGCAGAGGTAAGAGGAGAATAGCAGAGGGGTAAGAAGTAAAATCAGACCTAATTAGATCTATCCAACCGATATTTGCAAAATAGTTTTGACACTCTACATCGGCCGTTAGCTAGGTTATCCTACAGGCTAGACCTGTGGGGTATCGCAATTGCTGATCTCTGATACCACTCTGTAACACCCTCGAATCGACCCTATGCAAGTTTTAGCCCTTTCTGCCAAACCCGCATAGAAATGATTCAAGGACGCCCACCAGGCACTTTCGTGTGGGTGGAAAACGAAGTAATAACATTACACAACAGTCCTCGATGGGACCCACAGAACAGATATATATACAACACGACTCCATGAGTCAAGAATACAGATATACAGTACAAAGATCCAAATCACCTTGAAAATGATAGAACGTCCGACTACGGACAAGATGCAAATGGGGCTAAGAGCCCTGAAGAATAACCAATGGCGTCCATAACCCTGCCTAGGCCAAGCGGAAGGGTATCCCTGCTAACGACGGCGATATCAAACCTGCTAAAACAAAAGGGGTGCCGACAAAGGGCAAAGAAAAAAGAGGAGCGTCAGTACTAAGGCCAGTACATGGCGAGGCTAGAATTCGGCGGCTCTCGCCTACATAGGTATGTTGGGCTGAAGCGGCAGCACAGTGGCACTAAACAACCTATAGAGACTCGATACAACTGGCGGTTATCAGAGAGGGATAAGAAAGACCTATTCGGATCCAACCTGAAGCTAACACCAAACAAACCCATCCTGGTATTTCCCCCTCGAGACCAAACGAGGAAGTCAGACCAAGGAACTCACACCGTTGGCAATTTTACTCATTCCGTTATAGTTGCATCAATTACTTATCAGATATAGATAGCATGAGTCATCCTGAAGCATAAGTAGTGGGCAGTTTTAATTACCATTCGATGGTAGTTGGAACCTTTACTAGTCAGATATAATTGTCCTGAGGAATCCCAAAACCCAGCAGTTGTTGGCACTTTTATCTCATTCCATTGGAGTTGCAATACTTACTAGGCATATATAACAAACAACCCAGATCCACCAGTTGTTGGCATTTTTAATATCCATTCCGTTATAGTTGCTTCTGATTACTAGTCACATATCAAGTCAAATTTATAGCACTACTTTAGTTATGCTTGTCTATGATCGAGATACTGTGCTCCAAGTCGTCCATAACCGCGGACACGGCTTTCAGAAAGTTTTACCCTGCAGGGGTGCACAAATAGCAACACACACTCGATCAACCTCGGAAAAACCAACTCAAAACCCAACGAGGCATTCACGACAAAGCGATCACAGGATTCAGAAATATTTCAGGGGGCCACCCCACTAAGCTACCCGCAACAAAGTTGGCCGGCTCCGGAACAGACCCAGGGTTTGTGTGGACGGCTGTAAACGACTGGGAACCCGAAAGTGTGACTTGGCTTGTCGATACAGCGAAAACGTGTCACGATCCTAAACAGTACAGGTGCTCCACGCACAATCTTAAATAAAGCAGTAAAGCATGGCATAAGTACAGGATAGTAATAAAGCCCCAAACTACTTTGTGGCCCCAAGAAATAAGAATGAATCAAGCTCTGGCTCAGGGGGGTCCATAAGGCCTCCCGGATATGGATAGTGCGAAAAATGAAGGAACAGGTATCAAGTACTCGGGGTCCTACAGGACACAAGTGAGCGTGGAAGAACCAAATAACATCTATTGCCCACTGATGCCTCTGCATTAGTTATATCTAGCATTTTAATAGTTGTATTTAAAGTCATGATCATCTCCACCATTAAGCATCTCCACCAATAAGCATCTGCCAACCTTCCAACAACTGTGGTACTTGACAACACGAGATCACACCCGAGCAAGCAACTACGACTCGCAAGGCCAGCTATCTACCAAACACAGGTAATAGGAGGTGTCCAAGGCAATATACAGGCTGCACGGGATATAACTGGTGTTCGGAAACTAAAGCATCAAGACACGGATAGCAATAGATCAACGGGAGGAAATAAACACTATAAATGCAAAATAGGTAGAAGGGGAAGAGATGCTCGCTTGGGAAACACTACCGAAGGTTCATATCCGGAGAACTTGTCGATACTCGCATCAACTCATCGGCCTAATCCGCGAAGAAGCAAACACTAGAACAAACACCGGATGCACTGTTTAATACTACGACAAAAGATCCGGCATGATTATGACATACATGCGAGATGAACAATTATTATGCAACAGGTTTTATATATAGCGTTTATAAAATAGGGGCTCGGGAAAGGTTCACACATCTGGGGTCGAAGGTCTTGGGTTCCAGGGGTTCGGGATTCGACGGGGTTCGACGGGGAGAACGGTTCGACAGGATCGGTCTAGGAAAATTGAAGTAGATCTTGTCGCATTCGAGAAGAAGGACTTGGTTTGGCGTCGGGGGCGCATCAGATTCGCCCTGGTCGGTGTCGCTCTTGTCGTCACGAAGATCTTGTCGGGTCCTTGTATCGGGTCGGTATTGGCGTTCGGGGTGAAGAACTTGGCGTCCCCGAGGAAGTACTTGGCTTATCCGTGCCGATGACCTTGTCATCCGGGGTGTCAGCGTCTTCGGGTCCGCGAGGAAGAACTTGGCGTATCCGGGATGGAGAGCTTGCCATTCCATGGTGTTCTTGGCGGTCTTCGGATCCGGGGAGGGAATCTTGTCGCCTTCGTGGTCTTCGGGTTCAGGTCGACGGTCTTGTCGTTCCTTGTTGATGATCTTGGATCTGGCAAGGAGGTCTTTGTAGTGTCCGCGAAGGGGAATATGGCATTCCGGGAGGAAGATCTTGTCGATAGATCGGGGTCGAAGAACTTGGCATCTTCCGGTCGACCTTGGTTACACGGGCGCAGCACGGTAATGGAAACATCAAGCCAAAACACCGGGTACCATCAACAATACACCCAATCGTAGGATCACGGCACCATCACCGAATGTTGGCATGCGTCAACTCCTCAACATCAACAGCACCATCTCTAGCACAACACTTCCACCACCAACTCAAAACCACCCCAAAATAGACCGGGGCAGCAATACCGTTGTAGAAAACTCGTCGCACGCTGGCCGACAACACATGAATACAGGACGGTGTTGCGGGACGGAGAGGCGGTGGCGCGCGTGACCGGCTTCGAGGACAAAGGGGGCCAGGGCAGGGTGCTCGGCGGCGCAGGGCATTATTGGCAGCACGGCGCAGGCGGTGCCAACAGAGATGGCGATGTGGAGGTCGTCGTGGTAGCACGGTCGACGGAAACGGCGGCGGTAGACGGCGAGCTTGGAGCCGAGGTGGCATGCGTCAGGTCAAGGAGAGGGCCACGGGGGCGCCGGATTGATGAGGTTGATGGGGCCGCGCCTATGGCGGCTCGCCGGAGCCAGCGAGGCGACGACGCTGTAGCCGACAAAGAGGGAGAAGGCCGGGCAGGAGGGTCACAGTGGAGGCGGCCGGCGAGGTGGAACCCCGGGCGGCCGGACTTGCTTCTGGAAAGGAGGTGCGGCGAAGGCGAGGCTAGAGGATGCCGTGGTGAGCGAGGATGGGGAGGAGACCGAGGCAAGCGTGGGGGATGAGCGGGAGGCGGGGCAGTCATGGAGCTCGAGCGGCAGAGAGGAGGAAGCGGGGCGGCAGCGGTGGGGAATCTGGGGAGGAGCGGGCGTCGGTGGAGACCGCATCTCCTGCGCGTGGGCCAGGTGGCGGAAATCCCGAGGTGGGACGGGAAACGGTGGGGAGGTGCACGTGGTGTGCGGGAGAGGCGTGTCACCTGGCAGGGTGGTGGGACCGGGGCGGAAAAGAGGCGGGATGGGGGCGCAGGAGCGGGCGGGAAAAGCGGCGGTCGGCGTGTGGATGCGCGCCCAGGCGGGGAGTGTCCGCGCGTGGGGTCGGACAGGCGGCGTGTGGGTGCAGGAGTGGCTGGCTGCTGGGGGGCCCACGGGCAGGTGGCAGGAGGTGACCAGGGGGTGGCGTGCGGCTGTGTGAGCTGGGAGACAGGGGAGGGGTCAGGAGGGTGACCTGGCGCGCACTGATTGGAAGGGTGAGGTGGCTGTGTGAGGTGGAGGAACGGGATTGGATGGGGTGAGGTGGAGGAAGGGTGGGTAGGCTAGGTTTAGGTAGAAAAGGGTTTGGGGGCTCTGGGTTAGATAGGATTTTTATCTGGAGGTGGCCGGCTGGGCTTTCGGGCCTGGCTGGCTGCCTCCCAAAAATAATTTAAATATTTCCTTTATTTAAAACGAGGCTTTTTGCAAATCGTTGATAGACAAAACAAAATATTCCGGACAAGCCCGGTGTTTTTGATTTGAAATAATAACGGGGCGTTTAGAAAACAAAAACAGACTTTTCGAAAACAGTTTTATGCAAACAAATGCAAGATGACATGACGATGCTCAAATGCAAGGTGTCATGATGACATGAGCATGCGGTCATGATGATGCAATGCACAAAAACAACGCGATTTTCTAGTAGTGGTTTTTGCGGGGCGTCACATCGCGTCTGCGTCCAAGGTCATCGTCATCGTCGGAGTAGGTGCGGTTTTTTACCGAATCTTCTCCATCCGCCCACCGATTCATGATTTCCATCAGGTGGTCGATCATTTTGGGCTTCGAGCGGCCCAGCTCGTCCCTGAGCTCTATACGGTGAACGCCGCCGTTGAACGCGTCGATTGTGTGGTCCTCCGAGATGTTTTCTATGGAGTTCTTGATAATGGACCACCTCTGGATGTACGAGCGTAGTGACTCGCCAAACCTTTGGTGGAAGCCTCTTAGTTCTTCGATTAACGTGGGCCTTTTGTAAGTGCCCTTGAAGTTGCACACGAAACTGTAGACCAGATCTTCCAAACTGCGAATTGATCCGCGCGGGAGGTTGTTGAGCCATGCGCGGGCGGCGACTTGCAGCTGCAGCTGCAAACATTGCATTGTCATGCTTGATCTTCCACCGTGTATCCTGACGGAGGAAATGTGATCCTCCAGCTAGATTTTCGGGTCCTGCAGGCTATCAAATTTTGGGTTCTCCGACGGGAGTTTGAACCCCTTAGGCATTCGCTTTTGCCTGATGGACCTATTGAAGCATCTGGCACCGTAGAGCTCCATTTCATCTTCTTCCGAATCAGTCGAGCGAGCGTGCCTTGCTCGCATCTTCTCGACCTTGCGCTGCATGATGTCATCACGCGCGTCGTAGTCGTGGCCATGTTGCCGTGAGCAATGTCACCGTGATAGATTATGGCTGTCGTCGCTTGAGGAGTACGAGTAGTAGTATTTGGCTAGAGCCTTGCTTTTCTTCGGCTCTGGTGTTGGCTCTTTATCAAGGGCGGCCTTGATTAGCCCCAGGCCCGTGATCATAGATTGTTGCATGGCATCTCGCGGATCTCCAGCCGGTGCTGGTTGTTGAGGAGGTACATGCTGGCCATTGTCACTTCAGCTTGCGGCGTCTTCGGGAGCCCGTTGCCCCGTGTATCCACCGTCATGGAGCCGAAGTCGAGGACTTTTGCGGCTTCTACGCACTCTTGGTCGGTGAGGTGGGCCAGTCGAGATCATCTTTTGTTGGCCAGGTACTCGTTGCCCTTGGAGGAGGATCCTCCGTGGGAGGACAGCTGAGTTCGCCGAAGGCTCGTCTCATCCACCACCTTTCTGCACGCCTCGAGTTGCACGATTACTTGTTGCTGGCATTTGAATTCTTCCTTCAGCAGCCAATGGTAGCCCATCAGCATGTCCTACAATGTTTTGGGGGTAGAGGATTGCCCCGTAGAGCTTCTCGACAGCGAGCCCATTCGTTGTCGTTGAGCTTGATCAGCATGCGCTCTCCGGTGTTCTCATTCACCATGAGGTGCGGTTCTCCTTCCATCCTGTTATTGGTGGTCACACCATTGGTGGGGCCATAGTTTGCGACTGGTATACCGTTGTTGGTTGGTCCAGTGCTAGTGCTAGTGTTTTCGCGATTGACACCGGTGTCGCCCGCGTTGATGACAACGCACATGAAGTGATTGGGGAAGCTATTGCTCCCACAACTTTTAGATCCGGAGCCATAGGCTCCATCTTCTATGGCCAGGTCACCCAGATCGGATCCGCGACTGCTGTCGCTGTCCATGCTCCCAGCCGTTGCCGAGGCGTTGAGCTTGCTGAGGGTGCCGATTGGTGGTGGGAACCATGATGCTGGAGCAATCGCGGGTGCCGTCGGCTGGTCCAGCAAGCGAATCATGCCCAGTTGACCGACCTAGAAGCGGAAGCTCCCGATCGCCAGGCTGATCCCATCGCCCATGGACTCGAAAGCCGGGCAAGTGGCTGGTGTGTGGACACTGTAGTCGAAAGTGTCGAAGAGCTGGCGAATCTCCGCTGTTGCAGAGTTGTAGATCGCGGTTGATGGGGCCGAAGAAGTCGTGACATCAGCACTCCCAGTTCCCACAGATGGCACTAATTGACGAGGGTTTAACTTGTCAATGCCCATTGTTATGGACTTTGGTTTTGGAAAAGGAGGGAGCGCTGGAGGCATCAATCGGCTAGCAAGCAAGCACACAGGGATGCAAGGTTTACCCAGGGTCAGGCCTCGTAGAGGTCCCTACTCCTGCTTGTCTGCTCTTGGAATTATCGAGGGAGTCAAAAGTTATAGGGGTGCGTAGATGCAATCTGGCGATGGTTGTGGAAACTAGGGTTGTGATTGTCCTCCTCGCTGCCCCTCCTAGCCTTTATATAGACTGGCTAGGTCTCGGGTAGCAGGTCGAGTCGGTTACAGGTTATGGTTTGTCCCTTTGAACTTTCTGTCTTAAGCTTCTTCTTGCGTTGCAAGCAATCATAGTCTCCGTGGGTCACCCGAATCATGTATTGGGACTTGGCAACACCCTGGGCTTCTGTCGTATCTCGACCGTATATGCCAAACTCGAGTACCTGTAGGGTATACCCATGTCACAAGGAGACTGCAAAACAGAAGGGTAGCGAGAAGTTCAGTACTTACATTGATGCAGAAACTATACGAATGGTGCCACCTTCGAAAGAGCAAGATGAAGAAGAAATAGAGTGCTGGTCTGGCCCACCGAAGAAACCGCGCTCACCAATAAGTTACACTAAACCAATCATTGTTACCGAACCTGTCTATCGTGTATCAGAACGATTAGGTCACGCACATCGAGACAAAAAGTACGTACCTACAAACTTGATAGCTAGAGACAATGGAAAATGTGCAAGGATGATGAGTGATAAGAGGATCAGTGCAGAACCAGTAGATGCTCAAAATAACAAGAAGTCCACTGGTGTTGAAGGTGAAGTTAACTCTAGTATACATCCTCTAGAAAATAATCCTCTAGAGAAGCGAGTAAATACTGAAGCTCATACTAGCAACAAAGTGAGGACAGAGAGACAAGATGTTAATAGAGCAAGGGGAAACACTACTTCGAATCATATCCATCCTCGAGATCCAATGTGTCATGTACCGATTTTCACTCCTCCTGCCCCGATAAATACAGAATAGCAGCAGGCACCTACAGACCAGCAATGATACACACCTGTAAGTTGTTCTATTTTAAGAAGTGCAATCTTCTAGGAACTTATATGAAACTTGAAGCATATGACTAAAAATGGTCTTTATTGAAAAATTGCTGGCGCCTGAGCTTCCAAGAAATTTTATACCAGCAATTGGTCAAGAATTTGCCACATACAATGAAGCTTACGAATTTTACAACACGCACGCCAAGAACACATGGTTTGGCATCAAGAAAGGATAGCGCAACAAGACAATAAGGTTTCTACAATGTGTACGAGAGGGGAAGAATCGTTTCACACTTAATGAGAATGATCGCCAACAGGACAGACTGGGCAAAGAGTTGGATGCAAGGCATTCATGAGGTTCAAGGAAAGAGCTGATGGTACGTGCATCGTGAAAGACATAAAACTTGAGCACAACCACCCTCTGTTGTTGAGCCCATCGATGAGTGTATTAATGCATTCGCACAAAAGGTTGGACTCTACTCTGAAGGATTATATAAAGGATTGGCACAGTAGGAATGTTAAACACGTCAACATCATGGCATTTCTATCTAGGATTCATGGAGGGTGAGGCAACCTGCCATTGAACAATACGGATGTTCTGAACATGTACGTATTTTATTCTAGCACCGAATAAAATAAATGAATCAGTAATCTGTTCTGCAAAAAAATCATAATGGTATCTTATGCCAACTTGTAGGAAAGATGAATTCAATCGTGAGGCGGCTGAGATGGCATCATGGTCATGGACCTAGTCATACAATAGGAATTCGTCTCAAGTAGGATCCCATTCACATGATTACCAAAGGAGGCAAGAGATGGAAATAATTCACCTTAGTAGTCATGGTTGGCACTACATGATGGGGACCAATGGTGATTGCCATGTGTTGGGCTACATCAGTCCTCTTCCCGCGATAATGGCACGAAGGGTTTCCACATGGCGACAAAGAAGGGGGCAGGTAGGTTTGCAGTGGTTCTAGCCTATGGACCTGGTCCATGGTGGGACGTTGTGAGCATCTTCTCCGCTTCCTCCTGCATGTTCTTCCTCCGATAGAGAGAGAGAGAGGGAGGTTGTTCCTAGTGGCACGGGTGGTTTCGGCCACTCCTGGCTTGGAGAGGAGGAAGATGCCTTCCTTGTGTAAGGGGTAGGTGAGTAGTCCCTTATGTTCTTCAGCACTAGGACATTGTTTCCCAAGTGCACTTCGCGCGGTCCCTTGGCGAGGGGGTCCTTTTCTACAAAATTCTTCAGGAGTAACCCCCCGAGAGGGAGCCTAGAAGGGGATTCTTACTGACACTTTAGAGCATCATCCATCCAGAAGCGGTTGGCCCACTAAGATGGGCCTGGTAGCAGGTGGGTCGTGGTACCCTGGTAGCCACTAGTTTGACAGTAGCCCCTGGCGCCTAGGCCGCACATGTGTTGGAGGTGAATGGCTAGGGACCCTAAAAGCTATTAGGCCCGCTCAATCATGCCAGACAGTTGCACCTGAGGTGGAATGTCGCTTTCGTGAAGACTAAACATCGGGGGAATCTCGAGACGTTGGATCCAGCAACTTCCGGCCATATGGATGCTCCTCTGTTATTGCCTATCGGCGCTTCAAAATCAGAGCTCGCGGAAGTGGGGTTTTCTCTTCTCAACTTCTTCGTCGCCACACCTCCTCTCGAAGCTAGCACCTTGCTCGTTTTTGCACTAGCACATTTTATTCCTGTGTCCCCCTTTTTGAGATGGCCCTGAAGAAGGGAAAGGATCCTCCGAAAGTCGAGGAGGAAGAGGAGGGCGTGCCCACAGAAATCTTCCCTGCTCTTGGAAAGTTGTTGGTCAACACCATGAAGGACCTCCGTAAGTACCAGCACTTACTATCTGGGGAGTTCAATGTGCATGGATTCACCACGATTCACCATAAAGCGATGAACGCTCCGAACCTTCCAACCACCATGATTCCCCTCTTCATGCACATGCTTTACACAGGGTTGATTCCTCCATTCTCTTCCTTTCTCCTCGCCCTCCTCGCGCACTCCAAGATTCACCTACTGCATCTGTAGCCCAACTCCCTCACCACCATCGCCTTTTTCCTTCTGATACGAGGCTTTCCTCGAGATAAAACCCTCAGTGCGGTTGTTCCACCACTTTTACATCCTACTCCTTACTATGAGGGTTCGTGCTCTGTGTGTGTCTCCTTGCGCACAGAGAGCGAGATCCTTGCCATGGAGTGGGCAAGGAAAGTGCAAGACTAAAGGGATGGGTGTGGGTAGATGCTCAAGATGTGAGCCCAAACTCGTGATTCGTCAGGCGCCAGCCACGAAGATCCCTGAGTTGAGCAGCAAGGCTTTCACCGGCCGAGAGGCAGACATAATCGCCGAGCGACTCAGGGTCCTTCATGGCAGCGGCCTGAAGGCGGAGGCAGTTGTCTGGGAGTTCTTCTGATGGCGGATTGAGCCCGTCCAAGACCACCAGAATGGCATGTGGGTACACTCTAGTGATGCCGACCATATGAAGCTTTAAGGGGGGATTGGAGTCCCTCATGATAAAGGCGATGAAGACTCTCTTGGCCGAGCCAGGGGTAGACTATCCTCTGAAGAGTGCTCCCCCGATGTACTGCAGGATGTCAAAGGAGAGGGGAAAGGTCCTTGTAGGGATTACTCTCTTTGATGTGATGGGGTTGTTTGCCAAGAGACAAGAGGTGAGGGATCTCGCAACGAACAGCGCCTTGAATCTCGACGGGGTGGTCACGACCATAGAGGTCGATGTGGCAGGTTAGCATCCCTCGAGGTGCAAGAGGATCTTATGCAAGAAGGTTCCTGCTCCTTTCAGTGATGAGGAGGATGCTAGTGAATTCCACATCGAGCCCTCCTGAAGTGCCCTTGAGGACAAGGACCTTGGCGATCCGGACGAGGGGAGAAAACTCCCCGAGAAGATAAGGGACTCTGCGCGGAGCTCACCACCAGAGAGGGCGGCCCGCACCCCGCTAGGAGAGTGAAGCGAGGTGCCTGGGCGCCCAGTGAAGAGTAAGATCTGCCTCGAGCCCAAGATCTCACTTCTCCCTTCATGATGCTCTTCTAATGTTGGAAACGGTTCTCAGGCAGCCCCCGCGGGCGACGAAGGCGAAGAAGGAGGATGACAAGGCCGTGAGCCCTATTAACACTACAACACGGATCTTGGGCCCTGGTGTTTATATACGCCGACGCACAACCTTAGTCACCGCGCTTGCGCTGGCGTGGCAAAAAAATCCGCTAGAGATAACTACATTGGGGATTCTGTAACGGCGGCATATTTTTTGGCTCGACACAACGTGATCAGCCGAGCTAATTCTTTCACAGTGTGTCAGAGGATGCTCCTCGTTACATTACTGATGGCGACGGAACTTTAGTGCCAGGTAAAAGCTCATTATTTGACGTGTTACACCTTCCAGCATCACTAAAAGTTAATTACATTAACAATAATTGATTATGTTTCTAATCCCAATATGATTTAATAATTTAAGTTTATTTAGATATATATTAGAAATATTTATTGTGAGCCCATTTTAATACAATATTTATTTTTATATTTTTTACACATATTAAAAAAAGTGCTTCAAAAATAAAAACGAAAACAGAAGATTTCCTAAACAAAAAATCTAATTCTTGAGAGCTTCTCTATTATGATATTCTATGAATTACTAAACAAAATCCTAAAGCTAATGACCATGCGTGATCTGATTTGCCCACCATTGGCGCGATGACCACGTGTGGATCTGCTTCGCCCTTAGCTTGCGCGATGACCACGCGTGGATCTGCTTTGCTAACCACTAGCTTGATGACCACATGCGGAACTGCTTCGCCCACCTCTAGCGTGATTACCACACGAGGATTCGCTTCACCTACCTTGGGGTGACAACCATACGATGATCTAATTCGCCCATCTCGATGACCACGTGCAGATGAGCTTGGTCCACACGCGAGTCTGAAGAGGTGTTTGCCCATGGAGCAGATGCACCGGATGGTAAGTGAAATGTGCGAACGTAGTGATCCAAATTGGCAGGATTAGTGGGCATGCAGCTAGTGAAATATAGGGTTTGAGTCCCGATGTGGGGAATGGGGGACTGTGGTGGCTTCGTGGTAGTTGGAAGGAGGATCAAGGGTTTCTTATTATATAAGGAGGAGTAGTGAGGCTTAGTTAGTTAAGGTTTGATTTATGGGCTCTTCAATAAGTGGGACGCATGTGCACAATAATCCCATAATGGTGCGCCTAATTTACCTTTCAATAGAACAAATAAACATGGTTTTCGCAATATAATAACATCCTTAATCATCAATAATACCCAGAGATATGCCATCTAGTGCAATCCTAGTAGGCTCTAGAGATCTAGAAAGATTTAGACACATGCATCTGCATTACTGAAGGCCCAATTGATTATTTGGATAGCTCCCTCTCTTCCTTCTTGAAGTCCTCCGCCTCGGAGCTATTGCTCATATCTATATGTCTGGTTTCCTTCCACATTTTAACCAACACATGACGTAGTTGCTACGAGTGCGGTCGATCCTTCCATAACAAGTACGTGCACTTTGGTGTTTTGAAGTGGAAGTGTGAGCTATGGAAGGCGACAAGTCTCTGGAGGAATCTTTCGCACAAACATCTTATCTTGTGGCGATATCTCATAGGGACACCATTCTAGGATGGATCAAAGGTCCATCATGGCACCATGTTGTACTAAGGGAAGGATCCAAAATGTGTTCATAAGATCTAAGATGACATCCAAAAAGGATATATAATTAAGTTATGTAACCACCACCAGTTAGAGGCTTCATTGAGGTGTCGCCACTAGTCGCCTCTACAGTCTCCATCGCAACACCACGATGCAGATCTGTGGAGAGGGATTTGAGAGGGGGCACGAGATATAAAGTCTGGGATTCATGGTGGGCCACACTAGTCAGCAATACAACCTTAACCTATCAGCCGGATGTCTTTGACCACTCTCTAGCATTGTGAAAAAATTACTCGACGCTTTAATTACGAGGCGCAAGCTGTAATGCCAATGTTGCCCAGGAGCGGCATTGAATAGCGTCACTCTTGCATGCCACCTACCATGGCACCAAATCCATTGGTATCATGTCTACCACAATGTCTTAGTGGCCACCGTGACAAAATGGTGCCGCGGAAGCTCATCGTCGCGTAACCAACTTTTGCCTATTCTTTTAGCTTATGACGCCCCAAAAATAAGTCGGGTATGGGGTATTTTTGTAGTGTAACGATGCCTCATTGCCTGATCCGCGCTCTGCCACCTAGGCTGGTGCTACTGGTGGGTCGGGCCTAACACTGCTAATGCCCCAATTAGCGGAGAGAGGGAGGTAGTTGTTGCTAAGGATGATCATGTGGGAGAGGGATTCCTAGAGATGCACCTAGCGGATAGGGCTGCCTAGCTCCGGACGGTGAGAGGGGGCTTGGGTGCCCCTACAAATTCCTTCTCCAATGCCATCAAGGACACCACCTCAATCCTCACATGTGTGAGTGGAAACATGGTGTCGAATCCCAATTGTCTAACATTGGAATGCTACATAAGAAATATAGATCAACACTACCATATGCTTGTTATTTATTGCATCATCATAATATCATGCCCATGTCATCATGCCACATTGCATTTGACCATCATATCAAACATTGCATTTCTTTTCTATTGCTTGTATTATTGCTACCACTAGTACTCGCTCCATCTTTGTTTATCCTCTCTCTATTTTGGTTTCAACAAGTGGGAATCTATTGCTAATGTTCCACTATTTCCAAATGATTTTATTCCATTTCATAAAAACCATAACATATTTAACCTTGTATAAATGCCCAAATGACATATGTGGGCATATCTCATCCCTATTGCTATTTTCCCTCTTGTCATATCTTTGAATTAAACCTTCTTTTCAAAACATCTGCAAAAGTTTCAAAAGAGTTTTGAGTTAAACACTTGTTTGAATTTGTAACAAATAAAAGCAAAACAAACAAAAGTAATAAAAACAGTAAAAAGAATAAGAGATATAGAGTGGAAACGGCTTTAACCCACCCCTGGTCTCAGCCCCAAAACAGAAGCCCAAACCAGAACTCCCCTTCCTCCCTTCCCCTTCTCCTGGGCTGGCCCATGTTTACCCATACCCCTTCAATGTTCGACACCATATTCCCATGTTCTTCTTCTCCTTTCATTCCCTCTCCTCAGCCAGACGGACAGTCGGGTGGCCTTCGAGCCCCGCTAGGTTGTCACCCTCATGCCACGCTCATGATCCCCATCCTTCTTATCCACCCTACCCCTTTTCTGGAACCCTAGACCATCTCCCATATCGCGCGCTGCCAGCAAACCATCCTCTCCCTCTCCCTTTTCCTCTTTGCAAGCTCCGGAACAATCCAACCATCATGCCACTGCCTCCGGCCACCTCAAGACGAGTTGGTTGTGGTTCTGACTCTGTCCCAACTCCCTCTTCATTCGGAACCACGCCATCGAGACCAAGGTGGCCCCAATCGTTGATGCGGTCGTCATTCTTCTCCCCGAACATCACTTTTCTGGTCAAATTCCGGTGTACTATCCTACCTCCATCCCAGCGGGCACCACCGTCGTCTTCTTGGTGAGTTCCCACTTCTGTCCCTACCTCCATGGCCTGATTCGCGTGCTGACGCGAGGTGCTATCTCTGTCCCGTGTGTGCAGCGTCCAGCTTCAGTTCGAGCGGCCCTTGCCGCTTCGATCTGTACCTGACACCAACATCCCCGCCGCTACTGCGTGCCCAAACCACGATAGTACCTTCTTCGATACGCGCTGCATCCACTCCACACCATGCTTCCATCAAGGCTGAAGGGAACCTCACCGTCTTGTCGCGCAGAACCCGACATCGACCACCACTTCTCTTCCCTAGTGATCTACGCTAACTAGGCTAGCCAGGGGTCCCAAGGCGAGCCTCACCTCCACCTCTTCCTCCCTACGCCTCTCCTACTCCGATGCCAACCACAAGGAACGTCGCGCTCGCGTGATGCTATGAGCACACATCGTTTAGCGCACTACCTCTACCGCTAGCATCGCCAGAACCCGATGCCGTCGACCGTCTCTATCGAATATTCAGAGAAAGAAGGTCACAGTTTCAGTTAGCCGCCAATAGGTGCTTTTTTAGATAACCCCTGCCCTTTTTAAAACTAAACCCGACATTCAACCGGATCCCACATGTCAGCCAGAGAAACCACCACACCGGTGTAGAAGGCCCAGTCGCACGCATGCCCACCTATCTAGAGTTGTGGATAGAGTTGTGCTCAGTGAGAAATGACAACACGCTTTAAATAATTCAAATGTGAATTTAAACCCTAAGTCAAAAGTTGAAGTAGCTTTGACCAAACTTTTAAAACATTCTGCAATGAATTTGACAAAATTTAAAGCATGAAACTTGTTTGTTTTCAAATCCTAAATAAGAAACTGGCCTATGTTTATTTTGTCAAATATTGTGAAATAATAAATGTTTTCTAATATTATTAAATGCTTTAATATATGATAAATCACCTCTTTTTATTGCTATCCAAATGCGGCAAATAATACAAGGATTAATAATATACCATCCAAAATAATTTATGGGCAAATAAAAATTTCGACATTGTTTTAATGTTATTAAATGCCTTTTTTAATAAATTCATAACTTTAATATCGTAAATCAAAAGTTGACAAATAATATGTCCAAATCGATCAGCACGACAAGCCCTTCCCAATTATGGATTCCTTACTTGCAATTGCATCATGCATCATGGAGAACTTGTAAAATCAGAACTATTTATGCAAGGAAAATATGATCAATAAAATTGAAAAATTATTATTTCTTGTTGATAATGCCTCACTAATGTTGTATCCACGTTGTACTATGCTAATGACATCTTTTCAACATGTTTTGCATCATTAACTTTCCATATCATGTATCACATCATGATCATGTCGGTTCTTCCATATTAGTTGTAATTCTTGCATCGCTTATTCCTTTTAGTGCTTTGCTTCTTCCGAGATAGGATGATCAGATTTGTGAGCTTCGACAAGTTTTCGGATATGTATCTTTGGCACTATTTCCCAAGCGAGCATTCCCTTCCCCTTCGACCTATTTTTCATTTATAGTCTTTACTTCCTCCTGTTGACCTATTATTATCCGTGTTGCGATGCTTTAGTTTCTGTACCATTTATATTCCTTGCAGCGTCTATATTGCCTTGGAAACCTCCTATTTCCTGTTGTTTGGTAGACAGTTGGCCTTGCGAGTCGCAGTTGCTTGCTCAGGTGTTGCTTCGTGTTGTCGAGTTCCACCGTTGTTGGGAGGTTCGCACATGCTTAGTGGTGGAGATGATCATGACTTTAATTATAACTTGTTAATTAAATGTTGGTAGTAGATATAATTAATTAAGATGCATCAGTGGGTAATAGTTGAGATCTGACTCTTATCCAACCCACTTGTGTCCACATAGGACCTGAGTTCCTGACACCTCTTCTGAGACTGAGCGCGCTAACCACATGTGGGGTGTGTGGGCACCCCTACTGGCTTACTACCTGATTTCAATGTACTCTATTGGGAGACACAAACTAGTTCGGGGCGTTATTATTATCATGTACTTATGCCATTCCTTACTGCTTTATTTACTACTATTGCTCGTGGAGAGCGTTTACTACTATACTGTTTAGGAAAAAAATGGAATTGTTTCTCGGTATCGATAAGCCCAGTCACACTTTCGGGTTCCTAGTCATTTATAGCCATTGACACAAACCCTGGGTTCGTCTCGGAGCCGGCCGACTTCGTTGTGGGTAGCATAGTGGGGTGGCCCCCATGTACATGCTTTGGTTTTGGGAAACGTCATGTCCGAAGCCCCGCCGACATACGGATGGGTGTATGTTACTTGATCTTGCACCTACCGGATCTGGCAAACGAGGGTGGACGTGCGTGTGGATACTTTGGTGCACCCCTACAGGGTTAAATCTTTTCGAAAATCTGTGTCCGCGGTTATGGATGGCTTGGAGCACAGTTTCTCAATCATAGACAACTTGCACTAAAGAATTACGGTTATAATTTGACTTGTATTTGACATGACTTGTAAGTTGGATAACCACCGAGGAATTAATGAATAGAACTGCCAACTGTGTGAGTTTCCTTAGAAGGACTTCCTCATTTGGTATCTAGGGGGAAATACTAGGATGGGTATGTTTGGTGTTAGTATCAGGTTGGTTCCGAATAGGTCTTTCTTATTCCTCTCTGATAGCCGACAAGTGTATTGAGTCTCTATAGGTTGCTTAGTGCATGCTTCGTTGTCACTTCATTTCACCATACGTATGTAGGCCAGAGCCGCTGAATTCTAAGACTGGTCGTGTACTGGCCTTAGTACTGACCACTCGTTTTCCTTTTTCCCCTTTGTTGGGACCCCTTTATATTTGACTGGTATAAGTTTGACGATGTTAGCAAGGTTACCCTTCAAGCTTGGCCTAGGCAGGGTTATGGAAGCCAGTGGTTATTCTTCAGGACTCTTAGTCCAATTTTCATCTTACCCGTACTCGGATGTTGTATCGTTTTCAAGGTGATTTGGATCTTTGTATTGTGTATCTGTATTCTTGACGCATTGAGTCGTTGTTTTATAGATATGTTCTTGTGGGCTCCATCATGAACTATTGTGTAATGGTATTACTTTTTTTTCCACCCGCATGTAAGTGCCTGGTGGGCATCCTTGAATCTTTTCTATGCGGGTTTGGGAGGAATTGCTGAAATCTGCATAGGACCGACTCGAGGGTGGTACAAAGTGGTATCAGAGCTCAGTAGTTGCGATACTCCCCTGGTCCAACCTGTAGGATAACCTAGGAAACAGACGACGTAGAGTGTCAAAACTATTTTGCAAAATCGGTTGGATAGATCTAATTAGGTATGCTTTTTCTCCTTACCTCTATGCTATTCTCCTATTACCTTTTCGTGTTTTGAATCTGTTCTCTTACCCTTTACTCGAGTCCAGGAATTCTTGTGGTTGGGTTTCCGTCGTACCTTTAGGGTTTCACTTTCTTCTTGCAGCGGTGTTTCTACATCCGGTCTTCATGCTATCTGAGGATATCCTGCATCTATTGTATCTTTCATTGGTTCCAAATTCCACTATCTTTTTTCTTTATATCTTTCGGTGGTTTCCAACATGACGACATCACCTACGTCAGATCCGATGAAGAGCCTACATCATTCCTTTGTTATCCGAACACCTCTTGTCAAAATCTTCAGTCTGAATTTCGGGAATGTGGTGCACAAGTTTCTTATTCATGTACAGAGTAATAGTCTGGGTGTGTGATGGATTGTCCCCTAAACCTACTACTCTTTCTATTCGCTCTTGTACACTGAATCAGATTAAGGTGTACCTTTCACCTTCTATCTAAGTTAGAGGTGTCCTTATCTTTTGAGACCTTTACTTCTGCCTTTATTTCTCTGGTGTGTTATCCCGACATGTTTTGCAAGGTGTAGTGGTTCCACCATCCCCTTGAAGAAGCTACATGGGAACATGAAGATTTCTTTTCCTAGGAATCTCGGGACAAGATTCTTGTTTAGTGGGGGAGAGTTATAGCATCCTAGTTGTCTAACATTGGAATGCTACATAAGAAATATAGATCAATAGTAACATATGCTTGTTATTTATTGCATCATCATAATATCATGCTCATGTCATCGCGCCATATTGCATTTGAGCATCATATCAAAAATTTCATTTGTTTTTCTTGCTTGTATAACTGCTACCACTAGTACTCTCTCCCTCTTTGTTTATCCTCTCTCTATTTTGGTTTCAACAAGAGGGAATCAATTGCTAGGGTTCCACTATTTCCAAATGATTGTATTCCATTTCATAAAAACAATAACATATTTAATCTTGTATAAATGCCCAAATGGAAACTCTCTCCCTCTTCCCTCTTGCTATTTTACCTCTTGTCTTAACTTTGACTAAAACCATCTTTTCAAAACATCTGCAAAAGTTTCAAAAGAGTTTTGAGTTCAAAACTTGTTTGAATTTGTAATAAATAAAAGGAAAACAAGCAAAAGAAATAAAATCAGTAAAAAGAATAAGAGATAGAGAGAGGAACCTATGGCAGCCCACCCCTGGTCTCAGCCCGGAAACCGGACACAGGAGCCCACCCTGGAGCTCCCCTTCCTCCATTCCCCTTCCCCTGGGCAAACCTATACCCCTTCATCGTGCGACGCTGTCCTCTCCTATTCTTTTTCTCCTTCCATTCCCTCTACTCACCCAGGCGGAGAGGCAGGTGGTCGTCGAGCCGCGTCAGCCTCGTCACCCCTCATGCCACGCTCGTGAGCCCCCTACTTCTTATCCACCCTACACCTTCTCTAGAACCCTAGACCATCTCCCCTACTCGCGCCGCCACCAGATCATCCTCTCCCTCTCCCTGTTTCCTCTCTGTAAGTTCCCTAAGGCTACCACCATCGTGCCACTGCCTCTAGCCACCTCAAGTTGAGCTGGTCATGGTTCCAACTTTGCCCCCACTCTATCTTCCTCCGGAACCATGCCATCGAGTCCAAGGCGTCGCCAATCGTCGACGTGGTCGTCGTCCTTCTCCTTAGACATCGCCTTTCCGGTCAAATTTCAGTGTACCGTCCTGCCTCTGTCCTAGCGGGCACCACCATCGTCTTCCTGGTGAGTTCCCGGTTTCGTCCCCTCCCTCCATGGCCTCATTCACATGCTGACGCTGAAGTGTTATCTCTGTCCCGCATGTGTAGTGCCCAACTTTAGAGCAACCAAGGCGTCTTCTGTTCGAGCGTCCCTTGCCGCTTCGATCCGTACCTGACCCCAACATGCCCGTCGCTCCTGTGCCGACGCCACGATTGTACCTTCTTCCGTACGAGCTGCATCCACTCTACACCTTACTTCCGATGGGGCCGAAGGGAACCTCGCCGTCGTGTCACGCAGAAGACGCCAATGGCCACCACTTCTATAAAATCCCAATTTCAGCAACCCAGATTAGTTGTTCAGAATTCAAAAATCAGGGGGAACAAAAACTTTTTCTTGTTTAATGCTGAAGTGTTTGCTTGCTGTTGGATATGCTTATGCATATGAATGTGTATTAGATGATATACTCCTTACCTTAACAAAAGCTACTTCTCAAAACAGTTTTGGCTTAAATTCCATATTCTCAAACGTTCTAGCATTTCAAAACCTGAGCCAAGATGCTTATGTAACCAAAACTATTTTAGTAGCTTCTCTTGACAAAACTATGGAGAGATATATAATATAATCTCCTTATGTTGTATAGACAGAACCTTCAACTATTCTTATCTCTGGGTTTCCCAAAACCTCCTATTAGTAAGCTTTTGAATTCTACTCTTGGTAGAGATACCAAGGACACTCATCTTATTCAAAATCCAACCTCTTCAAAAGGCACCAACCTTACCACAAGCTAGGATTGACGGTCACCCTAGTAGTAGTTGATTTGTTTGTAAGATGAGTTGCATTGATCTGTTGTTTGACTTGATTGCTTAGAAGCAGTATGAGCTACTCTAGGAGCTCATCCTCTAGGATCAAGATACTTCAAGATCCTCAAATCCTAAGAAAGAATACAAGATGGAGCTGGTCTCTAGCCACTAGGTGATCATCTAAAACCCTTAACTAGATCAATTCTGAAGTGTTCCCTTCTAGAAGCTTCCAAGTCAATGAAGACCAGTAACAAGCATGGATCCCTTCTACTAAATATACACTTCAACATCATCCACTTGATGATACTTGGGTACCTTGCAACCCATAAAAAACATCCCCTCCCATGCCCTAGTCAAAAACCCCAAATCTGCCAAATTTGGCTAAGTCTGGAAAACTATTTCCAACATCACATTTTTGAATGTCTCCCTTTCTCAACCCCTGTGAATTTTTGAAAATGCATCTGAACCACCTTGTTAACCATCCTGAGGACTACCAAGGACCAATCTTTCCCTTGGTTAGATCGTCCTCCAACCCCCTTATTCTTGATGGTCTTGCAGGCAAGAAAATAACATTTCCTGCAAATCTAGTCAACATGCCTACTTTGACAGAAGCTCACACCATCATCCAACCTTCTATCGACCAACTCCCTGCATGGTTGTGTTCTACTCATATATTTCTATCAATATCTACTTCACTTGTTCCAAGTGGATCTTTGTGCTTCTTAAACCCACCAGGTTTTTAAGGCTAGTTGATAATCTGCTTTGGCGGGCTTATTTTATTCAAAGTTTGAAAGCCTGCCTTGGTGAGCTCAAGCAGGATCAAGATCAAACCTCTACACCATTACAACCTACATCACTTGGTATATCCATCCATATATCCCATGCCCTAAGGGGAGCTCTGAGCTCCATGATACACCCATGTTTTGGTGGTATAAAAATAACATCACCCTAGAACCACCACTCATTGTTTCCCACCTACTTCAAGTTGGATTTCCAATTCCCAAGGTTACAAATGCTTGCTACGCCCTGTCTACATCATCTACCTAGACCATCAAGATTTATCAACAATTATCCCTATTTATTATGGACCAAAAGTATTTAATTCCTTTAATAGGCAAAACCTCCAAAACCTCTTCCATAAAGGAAAGTTTGGTTTTTGCCAAAACACTTCCCCAACTCTAAGCAATTTTGAGGCCCATATATCATACCTTATCTTCCCACTTCAAAAATAAATATTTTTGAAGAGCTTTATTATTTCTCTTTGCCCATTTTCTAAATGGCTGAATTGGAATAATAATTGTTTTAAATACTTTTATCCTCCCATAAATCTTGGGAAAATTTCCCTAAGTGTGTATTAACATTTGGGACCATCTCAAACCAAAAAACAACCTTGTCCATTGTGAAAATATCAAATAAGCATCTAAAAACCATTTCTGCACTTTTCGAATAAATGACTTTAAGTGGACAAAAACTCATTTGAAAAATCGCAAAATAATTCCTGGAGGTGTCTCTTGACCTCATCTACCCACCAGTACCATTTCCCCATCTTGTCCAATGCAATTTTTCAGACTTTCTTCATAGCCATCTATTTGATCAAAATTGCCAAGGAGACAAATCCTCAAATCAAAAACCCACAAAACCTTACCAACCTAGTCAAGCAAGCTTCCCTAGCACAACTCACATCCTTCTAGCCGCGCATTGTAGCAAAATACTGTAGCACACCCCTTCCCCTTGACTTTTGCTCTTGGAAAGAGAGAAGGAGAGATAGGCCATATCTTGCAAAATCTTCAAAGCAGCAGCAGCCACTCCCCTCTCCCTCTCTAGTCGTGCTCAGGCCCACACTGCCTCCTAGCACCCCCCAACTCGACCAACAAGTCACCAGATCCCTCCCCATCCCCTCTCTTGGACTTGGTCCACCATGGACCTCCTTCTCCTTGATAAATAGGCCAGAGGCCCTCCCCACACGCCTCTGCCCCTCATTTACTCCCTCTGCTCCCCACTCACCTCCCAGCTCCTTCCCTACCTCTCCCTTTCCCTGTCCTACCCAAGAAAGGACAGAAGAAAGCTCTCGGCCATGGCACAAATCTGAGTGTAGCTCTCTCCCTACTCCCTCTTTCCCTCTAGTTCTTGCACTAGACTGATCTACTCCTCAAGACTGGCCTGACCCTCCTCTTTACTTCAACATGCAGCATCCCTGGAAGCAGCTCTAGCGAGCTCCCGAAGCTACCCCTCGGCCGATGTCGCATGAGCCCCTCCCCTGAAGCGAACAACACCTTGTCTCCCCTCTTCGGCGCCAAGCCAGGGTCGCCCTCAAGCCCTTAGGTGAGCCCCTAGGATCTCTCTCTGCGTGCTAGGGTTTCAGCTCTGTTCGGCCTAGGCCAGAGGTTGAAGACGAGGCCACGTCGTCGGATCCTCTTCTTGCGGATGGTCCAGATCCTTTGATACCAGTTCATCCGCACGCTTCCACTTACCACGGGGCCCCACCTGTCGGGTTCAAAAGCGCCGCCTCCCGCGCGAGCCAGTGCCGAGTGGGCCGTTTCCTCACCGGCGGCCCATTTCCTCCTGGGAAACCAGCCCACCTCGTTTCCTTTTTAATATTTTTCCACCAGATCTATTTTGACTATTTGGTTTAAATCTTTTTTTAAATGGAAATCAACACAAAGTTCCCAGATCTAAATCTTCCTAGGTGCATGTATGTTTTCTCTAACACTTAGTACCCTTGATTAGCCCAGAATATGTATAGATTCTTTATATCAAATCAATATCTAGAAGGTATCTAAAACCCTCCTAAAATCCTACTGGTAGTTTTACAACTCCAATTTGAACAAAACCACTTTGCACTGAAAGGTATCAGTGGTACCCTACATGCCACCCCAGCCCTATACCAAGTGGATCTTTGTAGTTGTTGTAGTAAAAATAACAAAAACAGAGACTTTCTGCCTTGAGAAAATTCTCTAGGCCAATCCATGATAGCTTTTACCCTAATTCCAACTCTAATGGATTATCTACCTCCATATATAACCAAACCTAGGAGATCTTAATTTGTGAAACTCCTGTTGAGTTTTGGTGTGATAAACCATTATGTGCATGGTTTATCCATCAATAAAATCACTGCAGGAGTTATATAAATCCAAACAAGGTGATTCCAATTTCTACAAAAAGGTATTCCAAATTCCTACCATGTGCCTTTGGAATCAAATCAAAAGCTTTTGTAGATTTAATCTGGTGAAACAAACAATTTGTGTACAGAACTGCCTTTGGGAATTTCCTGAGGGCATTCTGATAATTATTTTGACATGATTCCAACTCTCAGTGAACAAGTACATCAAGACCTACCCAACCACCCAAGGAAATAATTTTTGGAGCTCCATAAAATTTCTGGTGAATTATTTCCTAAAACAAGAGTATTTCCCACTAAAACATTTATTATAAATCAATGGAAATTGATAATTTGGTGAAACTACTTCTGTTGGTTTCATATTATCACTACCTATCTGTTGGTATCGTCTTTACACAATGGTATCGGATAGAATATGTCCTTGGTCCAAAACCCCCTCTTAGGTAGTTCCTCGGCAATAAACCCTAAGGAGTGTTCATTCCCTTCTCCAAGGCCATCTCAACCTCCTAAATCCAATCCTCTCTAGAACTACTGAACCTTAATTGGAGATTATTCAATTTCTTGTTTGCTGAGTGGTATTGGTGATTTTATGCCTTGTATTGATTGTGCCCTTTTGTTTGTTTGCATGTGTTCCCTATCGATGATAGTTGCGATTATATCGGAGAGCAGAAGAAGATGGTTCTTATTGGTTATTATGGTTTTCTAAGAAGAACTCCAGGGACAATTATGCCATATTGCTGATCTCAGGCAAGCCACCTTCTTGCTCATAAGCCTTGTCCTACTGTTTTACTTATGCATGTTTTATCTACCGTTTATTAAAACTGCATTGTTTTACTATATGTTGATGTATATATATGGTACTGGTTTGGCTCCTCCGAACTATTACACTTTGGTACTACTAAGTACAACCCCCTTGGTGAAACCTACTTGTCCCTAGTAGAATAGGTGGTGTGTATCACCATAACCCTTTGGAGACCCCCGATTTAGCCGAAGCAAAGATAGAGGACGGAAGACCCCGGAAAAAGTTTTACCAAATGTTTACTTTGATACTTGTCGGTTACCTGCCATGACTAACTGATCATGGGATCGTGGTTGTCTGCATAATAGGGATTCTCGGAGGATTAATCCGGGGGCCCCACAGACTTGGTATCAGAGCCATCCTGACTATAGGAGAACCTTAGTTAGCATGGTCGTTAGACATAAACCTTATTTTGAAAACCCCGGCTTTCAAAAACTAGTTTCCCAGTGAGTTTCAAAAAGTTCTACTTCTTCTCTTACTCTAAGTAAATGCTTTCGAAAATGGTTTCCTCTGACTCTCGTCCAAACTTCAAATCTATGGATATAGAAAAAAAATAGGATCTAGAACCCAGTAAAGACAATGAGAACAAGATGAAGACAAGCAACTACCAGCAAACACAAGGAGACTACAAGATCGCCATATTAGCGGAATCCTCCTAATCAGAAGAAATCAAATATCACATTATCAAGAAGCGTCCAAGGACCCGATGAAAGCTTCATCTACACGATAGGGACGTCGACTCGAAGAAAGACGATATCTAGGATCAATAGTCCTAAGAATAGGATTCCCCTGCAACGCGAGTAGTTAACTCCTTGGTCCCTAGAGTTGACTGTGTTTGCTTGCCTAAGTGCATCCTGTGTTGCTTGATGTGTGTTGTCTGTCGAGGACATTGCAATTCCCTCACTCTGTTAGCCTTGTTTGTATGTTCTAGTTTGCTTTGACCTCCTTAAAAATGTGACTCGAGGAGCGATAACCCACCTAGTAACTCTAGAAACCCCTGTGTCATCTGTCAGTATTGAGATCCGGACTAACCTCGAGGGTATATGAGAGGAAAAGCATCGCCCGAACCAGAAGTTCAATCCCGTCAAGTCAGAATCAACTCGAAGATTTCACCTCAGCAGGATGGCATACCTCGTCAAACTCCCCTCGCGCGACTCGTCAATAGCACCACACTCCCTTGTTCCTCCGTCTACTACAGCAAGAATCCCGTTGAAGCCAGAAGTCAATCACCGAAGGATCCTCAATATCCACAAGAAACCACCCGATAAGTCAACCAAGACAAGAAGTGTAGACCTAATCACACTATCCTTTAGTGTATTAGAGCTTTTGACTGCCCCAAGAGACTAACTAATCTAGTCGACCCTACCCAAACCGACAGGAAGTTCCTCCCTAGAAGGTCAGAACCACCCTAGAAATCAGATAATTAGGAAGTGTAAGGACAACGAGTCGACTCCGCCATCGAGCTGAAGCAACGCAAGTAATTCACATGAAGACGCTACCGCCGAAGATTAGTTCTCCTACCTCGATTGAAGGCTAACAAGATGAGCCGCAACCCACTAACCACCCTAAAGGGTTCGTTAGGAAACCAGCCCCGCCAAGGTTAATAAAATAAGGTGTCAATCGAAGACCCTAGCTCAAGACTCCAGGAAGATACAACCTTCCACTAACAACATGTCAGCCTTCCAAGACAGATGATCTGCACCCTTCTTGATGAACCTTAGTGAAGCTCTAAGGAGGAAAGACTGCGTCTTTCCACTCAATCTTCAAAAGACTATCTACCAAAAGATATTTTAGAAAATATCCCCGGATCCGAAGTCTTCCACCAAACAACAACCCATGGGTATCCGAAGAGATACTAACTGAAGATTTTACAAAATCCATTCGCTACTCCAGCTGAAAACTCATCCGAAGGACCACAGGGTCGCTAACCGCTTAGTTCCAATCACTTAGAGGACGTAAGTCTCCGATGGCTTCAACGGGCTAAGTGCGACAAATCGTTGTATATAAGCCCCGTAGGACCTACCTTCACGGACGTCATCAGAAGATTTCCAACTCTAGGAGAAAGAGTGACGATAGTCCTCAAAACATCAATCCACGACTCCAAGAAGGAAGGACTATGTCAACTCTCCGAGCTACCCCAGTTTAATCCTAAGGGGGAAAGACTACGTCTTTGTCCACTAAAACAGAGTAACTCCTCCCCAGAAAACAAACTCAAGAGTTCGACCCTAAAACCGTTAAATAGGATACGCTACGACCCTAAGGAAGAGCTGTGAATCCTTAGAGAGAGGTACCTCCAGTTGTAGATTCTATCCTCCGCCGAGTACTCTGTGAAGTTCATAATCGAGGTAGTCTGCCTAGCCTGAGCCCTCGAGATATCGAGCCCCTAAGGAAGATAGGATCATCTCTCACAATCAGGATCTAAACTCTGCTCAACTCTCCGTGCACCCCGGAATACTGAAGCTCAAATTCATCGACAGATTATTCACTTTCAAAGACGGAGTCTGTAAGATAGTACGCGTAAGACACCTAGTACTAACCCGACTCAAATCTCCTAACCTTACTTCTCCGGAATCTCAGGAAAAGATTCTTTTAAGGGGGAAAGGTCTGTAACATCCCAATTTCAGCAACCCTGATTAGTTGTTCAGAATGCAAAAATCAGGGGGAACAAAAACTTTTTCTTGTTTAATGCTGAAGTGTTTGCTTGCTGTTGGATATGCTTATGCATATGAATGTGTATTAGACGATATACTCCTTACCTTAACACTAGTTGACAAAAGCTACTTCTCAAAACAGTCTTGGCTTAAATTCCATATTCTCAAATGTTCTGGCATTTCAAAACCTGAGCCAAGATGCTTATGTAACCAAAACTATTTTAGTAGCTTCTCTTGACAAAACTATGGAGAGATATATAATCTAATCTCCTTATGTTGTATAGGCAGAACCTTCAACTATTTTTATCTCTGGGTTTCCCAAAACCTCCTTTTAGTAAGCTTTTGAATTCTACTCTTGGTAGAGATACCAAGGACTCTCATCTTATTCAAAATCCAACCTCTTCAAAAGGCACCAACCTTACCACAAGCTAGGCTTGATGGTCACCCTAGTAGTAGTTGATTTGTTTGTAAGATGAGTTGCCTTGATCTGCTGTTTGACTTGATTGCTTAGAAGTAGTATGATCTACTCTAGGATCTCATCCTCTAGAATCAAGATACTTCAAGATACTCAAATCCTAAGAACGAATACAAGATGGATCTGGTCTCTAGCCACTAGGTGATCATCTAAAACCCTTAACTAGATTAATTCTGAAGTGATCCCTTATAGAAGCTTCCAAGTCAATGAAGACCAGTAACAAGCATGGATCCCTTCTACTCAATCCACAGTTCAACATCATCCACTTGATGATACTTGGGTACCTTGCAACCCATCAAAAACATCCCCTCCCATGCCCTAGTCAAAAAACCCAAATCTGCCAAATTTGGCTGTCTGGAAAACTATTTCCAACATCACCTTTTTGAATGTCTCCCTTTCTCAACCCTTGTGCATTTTTTAAAATGCATCTGAACCATATTTTTAACCATACTAAGGAATACCAAGGCCCACTCTTGCCCTTGGTTAGATCATCCTCCAACCCCCTTGTTCTTGATGGTTTTGCAGGCAAGAAAATAACATTTCCTGCAAATCTAGTCAACATCCCTAATTTGACAGAAGCTCACACCATCATCCAACCTTCTATGGACCAACTCCTTGCATGGTTGTGTTCTACTCATATAGTTCTATCAATGTCTACTTAACTTGTTCCAATTGGATCTTTGTGCTTCTTAAACCCACCAGGTTTTGAAGGCTAGTTGATAATCTGCTTTGGCAGGCTTATTTTATTTAAAGTTTGAAAGCCTGCCTTGGTGAGCTCAAGCAGGATCAAGCTCAAACCTCTACACAATTGCAACCTACATAACTTGGTATATCCATCCATATATCCCATGCCCCAAGGGGAGCTCTGAGCTCCAAGATACACCCATGTTTTGGTGGTATAAAAATAACATCACCCTAGATCCACCACTCATTGTTTCCCACCTAATTCAAGTTGGATTTCCAATTCCCAAGGTTACAAATGATTGCTACACCTTGTCTACATCATCTACCTGGACTATCAAGATTTATTAACAATTATCCCTATTTATTATGGACCAAAAGTATTTAATTCCTTTAATAGGCAAAACCTCCAAAACCTCTTCTATAAAGGAAAGTTTGGTTTTTGCCAAAACACTTCCCCGACTCTGAGCACTTCTGAGGCCCATATATCATACCCTATCTTCCCACTTCAAAAATAAATATTTTTGAAGAGCTTTATTATTTCTTTTTGCCCATTTTCTTAAATGGCTGAATTGGAATAATAATTGTTTTAAATACTTTTATCCTCCCATAAATCTCGGGAAAATTTCCCTAAGTGTGTATTAACATTTGGGACCATCTCAAACCAAAAACAAACATTGTCCATTGTGAAAATATCAAATAAGCTTCTAGAAACCATTTCTGCACTTTCAGAAATAAATGACTTTAATTGGACAAAAACGCATTTGATAAATCCTCAAATAATTCCTGGAGGTGTGTCTTGACCTCATCTACCCACCAGTACCATTTCCCCATCTTGTCCAATGCAAGTTTTTAGACTTTCTTCATAGCCATCTATTTGATCAAAATTGCCAAGGAGACAAATCCTCAAATCAAAAACCCACAAAACCTTACCAACCTGGTCAAGCAAGATTCCCCAGCACAACTCACACCCTTCTGGTCGTGCACTATAGAAAAATACTATAGCACACCCCTTCCCCTTGTATTTTTCTCTTGGAAAGATAGAAGGAGAGATAGGCCATATCTTGCAAAATCTTCAAAGCAGCAGCAGCCAGTCCCCTCGCCCTCTCTAGTCGTGCTCAGGCCCACACTGCCTCCCAGCACCCCCCAACTCGACCAACCAGTGACCAGCTCCCTCCCCATCCCCTCTCTTGGACTTGGTCCACCACGGACCTCCTTATCCTTGATAAATAGGCCAGAGGCCCTCCCCACACACCTCTGCCCCTCATTTACTCCCTCTGCTCCCCACTCACCTCCCAGCTCCTTCCCTACCTCTCCCTTTCCCTGTCCTGCCCGAGAAAGGAGAGAAGAAAGCTCTCGGCCATGGCACTAATCTGAGCATAGTTCTCTCCCTACTCCCTCTTTCCCTCTAGTTCTTGCACTGGACTAATCTACTCCTCAAGGCTGGCCTGACCCTCCTCTTTACTTCAACATGCAGCGTCCCTGGAAGCAGCTCCGACAAGCTCTCGAAGCTACCCCTCGGCTGACATCGCGCGAGCCCCTCCCCTAAAGCGAACAACACCTTGCCGCCCCTCTCCGGAACCACCGTGGAGAGCAGTGTCTCCCCCGCCAAGCCACGGTCACCCTCAAGCCCTCAGGTGAGCCCCTGGGATCAATCTCTGCGTGCTAGGGTTTCAGATCTGTTCGCCCTAGGCCAAAGGTTGAAGACGAGGCCACGCCGTCAGATCCTCTTCGCGCGGATGGTCCAGATCCTCTAATCCCTGTTCAGCCGCCCGCTTCCACTGATAGCGAGCCCCACCTGTCAGGTTCAAAAGCGCCGCCTCCCGTGCGAGCTAGTGCCCGGTGGGCCGTTTCCTCCCCGGCGGCCCATTTCCCCCCGGGGAAACCATCCCACCCCATTTCCTTTTTAATATATTTCCACCAGATATGTTTTGACTATTTGGTTTAAATCTATTTTTAAATGTAAATCAACACAAAGTTCCCAGATCTAAATCTTCCTAGGTGCATGTATGTTTTCTCTAACACTCAGTACCCTTGATTAGCCCAGAATATGTATAGATTCTTTATATTAAATCAATATCTAGAAGGTATCTAAAACCCTCCTAAAATCCTACTAGTAGTTTTACAACTCCAATTTGAACTAATCCACTTTTCAATGAAAGGTATCAGTGGTACCCTGCATGCCACCCCAGCCCTATACCAAGTGGAGCTTTGTAGTTGCTGTAGCAAAAATAACAAAAGCAAAGACTTTCTATCTTTAGAAAATTCTCTAGGCCAATCCATGATAGGTTTTACCATAATTCCAACTCTAATGGATTATATACCTCCATATCTAACCAAACCTAGGAGATCTTAATTTTTTAAACTACTGTTGAGTCTTGGTGAGATAAACCTTTCTGTGCATGGTTTATCCATCAATAAAATCACTGCAGGAGTTATATAAATCCAAACAAGGTGATTCCGATTTCTATAGAAAGGTATTCTAAATGCCTACCATGCGCCTTTGGAATCAAATCAAAATCTTCTGTAGATTTAATCTGGTGAAAAAGACAAGTTGTGTACAGAACTTCCTTTGGGTATTTCCTGAGGGCATTCTGGTAATTATTTGGACATGATTCCAACTCTCAGTGAACAAGTACATCAAGCCCTATCTGACCACCCAAGGAAATAATTTTTGGAGCTCCATAAAATTTCTGGTGAATTATATCCTAAAACGAGAGTATTTCCCACTAAAACATTTATTATAAATCAATGGAAATTGATAATTTGGTGAAACCACTTTTGTTGGTTTCATATTATCACTACCTATCTGTTGGTATCATCTTTACACAATGGTATCAGACAGAATATGTCCTTGGTCCAAAACCCCCTCTTAGGTAGTTCCTCGGCAATAAACCTTAAGGGGTGTTCATTCCCTTCTCGAAGGCCATCTCAACCTCCTAAATCCGATCCTCTCTAGAGCTACGGAACCTTTACTGAAGATTATTCAATTGCTTGTTTGCTGAGTGGTATTGGTGATTGTATGCCTTGTATTGATTGTGCCCTGTTGTTTGTTTGCATGTGTTCCCTATCGACTATAGTTGCGATTATATCGGAGAGCAGAAGAAGATGGTTCTTATTGGTTATTATGGTTTTCTAAGAAGAAGTCCAGGGACAATTATGCCATATTGCTGATCTCAGGCAAGCCACCTTCTTGCTCATAAGCCTTGTCCTACTGTTTTACTTATGCATGTTTTATCTACTATTTATTAAAACTGCATTGTTTTACTATATGTTGATGTATATATATGGTAGTGGTTTGGCTCCTCCGAAGTATTACACTTTGGTACTACTAAGTACAACCCCCTTGGTGACACCTACTTGTCCCTAGTAGAATACGTGGTGTGTATCACCATAACCCTTTGGAGACCCCCGATTTAGTCGAAGCAAAGCTAGAGGATGGAAGACCTCGGAAAAAGTTTTACCAAATGTTTACGTTGATATTTGTCAGTTATGTGCCACGACTAATTGATCATGGGATCGTGGTTGTATGCATAACAGGGATTCTCGGAGGATTAATCCGGGGGCCCCACAACTTCTCTTCCCTGTAGACCTACGCTAGCTGGGCTAGACAAGGGTCCCAAGGTGAGCCTCACCTCCACCCTCTTCCTTCCTAGGCCTCTCCTTCGCCGTGACAACCACCAGGAACATCGTGTGCACGATGCTGCGAGCATGTATCGTTTAGCGCACCACCGCCGCCGCTAGCATTGCTGGAATCCGACGTCGTCGACTGTCTCCATCGAATATTCAAACAAACAACATCACATTTTCAGTTAGCCACCAATAGACGCTTTTGCAAATAACCCACTGCCCTTTTTTTAACTGTATCGATGTTCAACCGGACCCCACCTGTCAGCCAGAGAAACCACCACACCGATGTAGCAGGACTAGTCGCGTGCTCGGTGAGAAATGACAACACTCTTTAAATTATATATATACCAGGACTATGCTGCAAACTGGTTGCAGAATATTATTCTGAGCACCGACTTGAACTTTTTCGAACGAAGGGTTGAACTACCCATTGAACTTCCTGGCGCCTAAGCTTGAACTGCCTGTCGTCTAAGCTTGAACTGCCGCCTAAGGTCGAACTGCCTATCGCCTAAGCTTGAACTGCCTTTCCTCCTAAACTTGAACTACCCTCGAACTGCCTGTCGCCTAAGATTGAACTGCCTGCCGCCTAAGCTTGAAGTGTCCTCCGCCTAAGCTCGAACTGTCCTCCGCCTAAGATCGAACTGCCCTCCGCCTAAGCTCAAACTGCCCTCTGCCTAAGCTGGAACTGTCCTCTACCTAATTTTGAAATGCCCTCGAACTGCCTGTCGCCTATGCTTGAACTGCCTGCTGACTACGCTTAAACTGCCTTCCACCTAAGCTTGAACTGCCCGGTGGAGGCAATGGGCGTGACGGAGTAGATGAGCCCGATGAAGGCGGTGGCAGAGTCGCCTTAAAAGTTCCCCTCAGTGGCGAACTCCTCAGAGTGCTAGGCGCATGGTCGCCTTCCGTGCTCGCCTCTGCCCCTCCCGCGTGGCCAAGGTTGGCGGGATAGGTCGCGTGAGGTGGTTGCAGTTGTGGAACATGTTGTCGAGCAGGCGGTCAAAGACGGCCAGCGGGATGGTCGAAGAGGATGGCCGGCATCGGAGAGAGACATGGTGACGGGCCCCGGGGCTAGGCCAGGGAAGACACCAGTAGGGAAGGTCATGGAGGAGCTTGGACGGCGCACGGAGAGGCCGGATCGCAGAGACAACGCGCGAGGTGAAGCAGGGGTCGCACGGGGCAGACGACAGTGACCGGACGACCTAGGAGGGAAGAGGCGCGATCCATGGAGATGAGGCAGAGGCGGCGGTCTAGAGGCGGGTCAGGGACGAGTGTGCGGCCACGCGCCAGCAGTGGGCGTGCTCGAACTCGGGGATGTGTGGCATAGTGGGGCCGGGATGGCTGGCGGTGCCAGGGACCTCGCGGGGCGGAGGCAGGGCGGGCGGTGCACAATGCTGCTCGGCTCTCAGAGCCTGACGGTGGTGCGGGGATGGGATGAGGGTGACCGGGACGAGCGGGCGGTGGGTCAGGTTGGGAAGGAGGTGGATCGGGAGAGGAAGGTGGTGGGTTGGGCAGATGGTGCCCCTTATAGGGTCGGCTGGTGCTCAGAATATTATTCTGAGAACCGGTTTTAGAATAGTACATCCATATATATATATATAACAGGTCTATTGTACAACCCCCTTAAGAGTATTGTAGAATAACTATTCTACAACCCTACCATAATTAGGTTACCTACTGCTACCCAAACCGGTCACCCTGACCCGACCGTCCCCGACCCCACCCCGACCAGGTAGAAGGTGTTTATGACCAGCGCCCGCCCCGGAGCCGAGACAGCACCTCCCGTCTCTAATCCCGACGCTACCCACCTAGTCGGCACGGGCAAGTGAGTGGCGGCAGCAGCCGACATGATGGAGCCCGTGACGGAACCCCGACGACCTTCCCCAACTAGGAGACCTTCTTCTCCAGCGCCGACACGGGTGAGTGTGCGGCGGCGGCAACCGACGCGAAGGAGCCCGTGACAGAACCCAGGCGACCTCCACGCAACCACCGGACCTTCTTCTCCGGCGCAGACGCGAGCGCAGTAAACAATTACTTCAAAATTTGTAACCAAATTCTTTAATTCAATCGCGAAATTCAAACAGCCGAAGCTTGATCTTCGATATAATTTGCAGGTCATACAATTCCTACATCAAATCGCAGTGACATGGCCCTAGTTTGGGGAAGGATTGGATACCAACTTGATCCAAAGGTTTGCATATTAAATTAACAGCCTCATGGATGGAATCATTGTTTGTACTGTCATAATTTGATGCTTGCTGATGTCTTTCATTCTTAGAGCCTAACGAAGTTCACTTGTTTGGTTGTTGATTAATTTTGTGGTAATTGTATTGTTATAAGAAGTTCACTATGATAGAATGTTGAAGTTCATATTGATAATCCAGGAAGATTACTTGTAGAAACTTGATTATGATTGGAAAATCAAGTTCAGACTATTGTTATGATATTCAGGAGTTCATTAATATGCCTATTGAATATCACATGTTTGGTTTCTGAAAACTTGCATCATGGTAGTTCAGATTGTTGTTATGATATTCAGGAGTTCATTAATATATCTATTAAAAAGATCACATGTTTTATTCCTGGAACTTGCGTCATGGTAGTTCAGATTATTATTATGATAATCAGAAGTTCATTAATATGCCTATTGAAGATCACATGTTTGATTTCTGAAAACTTGCGTCATGGTAGTTCAGATTGTTATTATGTATTCACCGGTTCATTACTATGCCTATTGAAGATCACATGTTTGGTTCCTAGAAGTTCAGTGTAGTGATTTTGTAATAAAAGTTTGAAAATAAGACAAGATTTTATTGTATATTCCATTTATTCTACTATAGTGTAGTTCACTACTATATTCGTGATAGTTCATTGAGATACAAAATTGCATTGAATAATTACAAAATGTTTTATCAATGGCTATTCTTGTGATTCCAAAATTAAAGTAGTGTGATAGAACAAGTAATGTTTCTCTTGAAATGAGTTCATCCTTGAAATCCATATATTAATTGCTACAGGGAGAGTGCATAGAAGAACGACAACCACAGACTGTGATCAGGGAGTCCACTACTGGTGGTAGAGAGGTCCACACTAATGCCACAGACCCAGCAGGCATGGAAGATGAAATACTATGCTGGTCTAGAACACCGAAACAAAATGTTCTCCTCTTAATTGTGATCAGCCGATAATTGTGACTGAACATGTGATGCGACTCCCAAAACGGATGCCTCTAGGTGGAAAAAACAGAAGTCCACTATAGAAGGTGCTGCAGTCAAGACACATAGAGATAGAAGTTCAGTTGATTATGAGTTGGGAACTGACGAGGGTTTAACTCGTCAATGCCCATTGTTATGGACTTGTGTTTTGGAGAAGGAGGGAGCGTTGGAGACATCTATCGGCTAGCAAACAAGCACACAGGGGACAAAGGATTTACCTAGGTTCAGGCCCCGTAGAGGTCCCTACTCCTGCTTATCTGCTCGTGGAATTATTGAGGGAGTCAAAAGTTACAACGGTGCACAGATGCAATCTGGTGAGGGTTTGTGGAAACTAGGGTTGCGTGTGTCCTCCTCGCCACCCCCTCCTAGCCTTTACATAGATAGGCTAGGTCTCGGGTAGCAGGTCGAGTCGGTTACAAGTTAGGGTTTTCCCCTTCAAACTTTCTATCTTTAGCTTCTTCTTGTCCTTCAAGCAATCGAGAGTCTGTAGGTTACTCGAGTCCCTCCATCCGGGCCTTGGAGACACCGTGGGCATGTATGTCTTTGGACCGTATATACCAAGCTCGAGTACCTGTAGGGTATACCCATGTCAGTAGCCCCCGAGTGTCTAGTGGAATCGCAGATTCGACTGGGGACTTTTGAAGCCTTCGAGTGCCTAAATGAGTACATTTCGATTGTTTTTATTTGTGTCATAGGGATTGTTTATATACGTGCCTGATATAAGCGAAGTATCGGTATCAGTTAACCACCTTAGGGTGAAACAACGCAATCTACTCAAATTCGAGTCCCGGACTCGAATCCGGAAAAGTGCTGGTGTAATTCGACTCAGGCCGCGGAGGTCTTACGGGAGTCGAATTCCAGTTATATGGGTGTGAGCACTTGATGCGTCCGTCAAGGCATGTTCATCGTGCCTGTAGGCACGGATATGTTTCTGGTACTGCGCAGTTAAATGCGTTGCCAGGCCTTATTCAGGTCTTACCTTCACGCCGTAGGCGCGGCATCCGAATTTTATCATCGCGGAGACGATTTGGGTGTCCCAGGAGACGCAGTCTCTTTGTAGGGGAAAATTTATGAGGCGGTGTCGCCATGAGTTTCGAGTGTGGATGTTATCAACACACAGTTTTTTGCACAAATAATCATAGGGTGGGCGACCAGCGCTCCCTATGGGAGTAGCCCCCGAGTGCCTGGTTGAGTCGAAGACTTAGGCAGGGACTAAAGAACTTTTGCGACTGCTATCGTCTTTTGCCTGCTTGTTTCAGTCGATGTCTCAGGCAGGTACCAAAACACTTTTGCGACTGCTGTCGTCTTTTGCCTGCTTGTTTCCGTCGCTCCCTATGGCAGTAACCCATGTCCATAATCGAACTGTGTTTCGAGTGGTTGGGTTTGCTTTTGTGATTGTCCATGTTCTTGCAACAAGAAAAAGAAAAGTTGTAGGGTGCACGGCCAGCGCTCCCTATGGGAGTAGCCCCCGAGTGCTTGGTGGAGTCGAAGACTCCAGCAAGGACTAAAAATAGTCGAAGTTTTCCACTGCATAGCCTTGGTGACGTCAGTGCTGACGCTTGTATGACCTTAGTTGCCCGCGTGAGCGATTTTGACGGGACGTGACGAGCGGTGGGTCCCACTTTCTGACTTTGATTTGACTGGGCGTGCGTAATCTTATTTTTAACTGTGCCTCCTCGATTTCCACGTGTAATGGTAGAAGTGGGGGAACGGTTCGCGCTTCCTCTTCTCCACGTGTCCAGCGCGATGTGCGCCACGCGTCCAATAGGGTTTTTGTCAGCCGTTGGATTGCATCTCCTAGGGGTTAAGTAGCGATGCTCCGGCGGTAATTTCCCATCTGCGCTCTTTCTTCCTTGCTGCCATCGACATTGCTGTTGCTTTTCTGCTTTCCCCTGCGCCCATCTTCTCCACGACGCTGGACCAGCCCCGTTCGTTCCCGAGCTACTTCCTTCGCTCACATCGCCGCCGTGCAATGGGGAAGAAGAAGGGAGGCGCTGCCACTGTTTCCGCAGCCACCGTCGGGAAGAAGAAGGTCACGGGTACCCGCGTGACCAATGGCGCATGGCGCCCCTCTATCATCAAGGCGTCGGATCTCCGTCTTCTTCACCAAGATGGAGTTATCTCTACGGCAGTCGCCGATGCGCGTGTCCCCAACGGTGAGACCATTCCTGCTCCTCCCGCTGGTTTTCGAGTGATGTTTCTTGCATTCATCATTCGCAGTCTTTCCTTGCCTCTTCACCCCTTTCTTCGGGATCTTCTTTGTTTCTATGGGCTCCAGCTCCATCAGCTGTCCCCAAATTCGCTCCTCCACATCACTTGTTTCATCACTCTCTGCGAGTGCTGGCTCAGAATCGAGCCACACTTTGGCCTTTTCAAGCGCATCTTTAAATTGAAGCGTCAGTCCGCATCTGGCTCTTTAGTTTATGACGTAGGTGGTTGCGGAATCCACGTCGACCCATCCGCCACCTACTTCGATATCAAGCTTACCAAGTCCGTCCAGGGATGGAGGGACAAATGGTTCTATGTTCGCGACCAGAAGGCCAAGGACGAGCACTTTGGACTCGCGCCTTTCGATCCCGTGACTCCCTACAAGAAGATGCGTTCTTGGAAGAACGTGATCATGCCTTCCGAACTCGCGGAGACAGACATGCTATATCAGCGCGTCTGTGACCTCGAGAGTCGCATAGGCGCAGAAGAGGGAGGCTGCACCCTTGTCAGGACTTGGCTGCATTGTCGCGTCCAGCCTCTCCAGGCCAGGGTCCATCCCATGTTTCAATGGGGTGGCGCTGATGATGCCACTCGCGTGTCTGCTGATGGCATGTCCGCGAGTGAGGTAGATAAGAGGGTGCGACTGGTCACGAAGTACACCCTCAAGGATGTGCTTCCGAACGAGCCAGTCGTTCCTCCTTTCGATGCTTCAAATCCTCCTCCTGAGGTACAGTTGTGCTACGTAGTAGCTTATTTTCTCGATTGCGTTTTCTGTTGCTTATCTGTTATGTTTGCTGATCTTTACTGTTTGTATGCAGGAGAGGGCGGTGTCGCCTTGTATGCCTCCCCTCCCTGAGGGGATTATTCCTCGTGAAGCTTTGGAAGAGGACGAGTCTGAGTCAACTGTCCCTTCTGATGTGGAAGAGGAAGCCCCCGAGTCCGAGAGCCCGGATACTCGCAAGCGTTCGCGTAGCGGGGATTCCGACGCGTCGACTCCTTCAACTCTAGGAGGCGCGGCTGTTGGCGCGGAGTCGCTAATTCCCACCGTTCATGTGAGGGCTGTGGCACCGTCTTCTCGCAAGAAGATGCGATTGCCCAAGGAGTCTTCATCAGATTCGGCGGAGGCCACGTTTGATCTTGAAAAATTTGACTGGTAATTTTGCTAGTGCATTCATTCTTCTCTATTTCTTCTTGTTGGCTTTGCCCTGGAGTTTGCCCTTTCTGAGTGCGGATTTTGTCTTGCAGTCGAGAGGCGTCGTCATCTTCTGGCGACGTCGAATTTTTGAAGGAATCAGGAGTCACGACTTCAAGGGCCAAGTTAGTGGTCGAGCGCGCTCCTTCTCCGGCGGCGGCCCACTCCGGGCACAATTATTCGAGCTCTCCTCACGTAGGGGAGCATCGAGTAGTTGCTTGGACGACGGTTCAGCAAACTTCTTCGGAGTCGCTGGAGGACCATGTAAGTATAGCTTTCCTTCTTTTTTAATGTGGTAGTCAATGCCTTCTGCTGCCCTCTGCTGACTCCTTGTTTTGTGCGACAGCTCCTTGTAAAGGAAGCCACGCAGGTGGCAGAGCAGGTGATGGCGATGGGTCGCCAGCATGCGATGCTGGAGACGCACCACCGCATGGTCAAGAGTAAGTGTTCTATACTTATTCTTTTCGTATTCTCTCTGTTTTGGTATAATCGACTGATAGCCAGTTATTGACTGCCATGTAGCTGAGCATAACGCTTTACTGCGCGATGTCGCCACGTTGGAGAAGACACTAGCCGCAGCTGTGAAGGGGCGTGACAAGGCAATCCCGGCTCGTGATAATGTCCAGAAGCGCGAAGAGGATCTGCGCGCCTCCTTTGCGGCTAGGGAGAAGCTGTTCGAAGAGCAACTGTTCTCAGTCGCCAAGGCCCTCTCAGGTACCTTTACTGGTAGATATTTTATTGATGTTCTTATCTGCCTCTCTAGTGCCGATGGAACTAGAAGTTTGATCCATGTGTGTATTTTGGTGTAGATGCTGGCGGCTTGAGTTTTGATCCACAAGCCCTTTGTTGCGATGACACTCTGGCGGGCGCGGTATCTGCGGTCGAGGATCGTAGCGCCGCTGTCCAAAATACGTTGTCCAAGGCCAAGGTCACCCTGAGTCGCCTCCGGGAGGAGTTGATGCCGAAGGCGGAGCTGGTCGACACTGTGGAAGAGCTGGTGGAGTCGCCCGCTGGGGGTGTGCCTGCCACATACAAGAACTCCCTCCGCGCAGCTGGCGCGACCATGTCGCTTTCCATGGTGTAAGCCCACGGAGTGGAAGTAGATCCTTCTGCGGTGTCGAAGACGATTCCTGTTGGCGCGGATGGTCAGCAGGTAGTATTCGCTCCCTTTGCGACTGCCTGTGCCAAATATGGCCATTCCTTGATAAACACTGTTGCCAAGTATTCGGAGGAGCTCAATCGTGCGAAGAAGGCGGCGAAAACTTCGTCCTCAGGGGCCGGCGGAAAGTCAGTGGCATCTGATACTGCCACGGACTTGATGAAGCCCCCGAGGTCATCGAAGTCGAAGAAGCCAGCTGCTTCGTAGTTAGTTTCTTATAATAGTTGATGAATTGCTCTTTTGATTGGAGAACATGCATGTTGGCGACTGTGTTTGTAGATACTTTTATGCTGATCCTGAATGCATCTGTTACTTTTGACTTCTGAGTTGGTCGCCTTATTTGCCTCTGGCATGATTTTTGGTAGGGTACATCAAGTGGTCATGTGGGGGGAACCCCGGACTCGCCATCTCTTGAGGATACAATGGCACCACCATGCTCCAGGGTAGAGGAGTTGTCCTTGCTTTCACGACTTCGTGATCGCGTTAAGCAACTGGAGCGTGAGTTGCCCGTGATCCATGGTAGCGCAGACGTGTGGAAGTCAAAGGCTGAAAAAGCCGCCGCCCGCGAGCAATATCTGCTTGGCGAGGTGACGCAGCTGGGCGACCAGTTTAAGTGTTAGTTTGCTCATCCTCGTCTTTTCCTTTGTAGTTAATCGCAATGGTACGTTGTACTCATGCTGTTGATGCTGCTTCGTGTAGTTGTTAGCGCACGCCATCCGCAGGAGGAGAGGGATAGGATTGTCATCCGTCTTCATGATCTCACCCAGGAGCAACTTCAGGAGAGTGGATACTTCTGGGTAGATCATGATCGTGCGACTGCGTTGGCGACCCTGCAGGATCGCGCCTCGCGAGTGCTGCTCTTTCTGAAGAAGTCGTAGTCGTGTTTGAAGAACATCTATCGGGCGATGTTCCCGCTGGATGATACTCCATCAAGCCCGCTGGATGATATGTCCATGGTTCGCGAGTGCGTGAGGCAGCAGTTGGTGGCTGGTGCCAAGGCTGCCCTTTCCATGGTTCGTTTGCACAGGCCTGACGTGGATGTCGCCGCCATTGCCTCTGGGCCACCGGTGCCACCAGTAGGATCTTCCTAGAACATGGTGCCGCACTATCAGACGGTGGACCGTCCAGCCGAGGAGGTCGTCGACTTCTTCGAGGAACAGACTAATGTTCTTTTGTTGCAAGGGTAGCCAAATATGTATCCTGCACATAAGTGTACTAGTGTTGTAAAGCTCGTATATATTTGTAGATAATTTACTGTTGAATGTGTACAAATGGGTTTAAGCGTGGGGTGCGTTGCACTTATGCGAGTCCTTTTCGTTAGCCTGGCCATCTTTGTATCGTTCCCTTGTCAACCTGTCAGGTGCGTTGCAGCTGGGTTGAGTTTGTGTTAAGGGGTTCGATTGATGTTCCAGCTACTTAGGATGTCGCGTTATTGTTCGAAGAACATATGTTTTTAGGGTGGCGTAGCCCCCGAGTATGAAAATTGACAAAGTAAAGGAGAACACGGAGTTTTGGGGCACTTAGCTTTTATTTATTCGAAGAACAGTACGAAGTACAATGTGCCGCTAAGTATCCTTGGTTGAATAGCCTTATTTGCGATGCAAAAGTAAAGAAAACCGACTAAGGGTAGAAGCTTCGCAGTTGTGCGACGTTCCAAGGGTTGGAGTGTGCGAGTCCTATCTCTAAATCTTGAAGGCGATAGGCGCCACCTGGGATTACTTTTGTAATCACGTACGGTCCTTCCCAGGGGGACTCGAGCTTGAGATGCCCATGCTGCTTCAGTCGCAGGACTAGGTCACCTTCGACGAAGGATCTGGGGCGAAGCCTTCTTCTATGGTAGTTGCGCAGGTTCTACTGGTAGATCGTGGATCTTTCTGCGGTGATTTCTCTTGCTTCATCAAGGAGGTCGACAGAGTCTTCGAGTGCGAGGGATGACTCCTGCTCACTGTAGGCGACTACGCGTGGCGCTTTGTACCGTACCTCGGCGGGTAGTACTGCCTCTGCTCCGTATACCATAAAGAATGGCGTGTAGCCGGTGGCGCTGTTTGGAGTTGTACGCAGGCTCCAGAGTACGGATTGCAGTTCGTCTGGCCAGCAGCCCGCGGCTTGTTCGAGTGGTCGGAGGAGTCGCTTCTTGATGCCGCTGCAGACGAGCCTGTTTGCCTTTTCCACCTGACCGTTGGTCTGTGGGTGTGCTACTGAGGCGTAGCTGATGTTGATCCCCAGGTTCTCGCAGAATTCTTGGAACTCCTTGGATGTGAAGTTTGTTCCGTTGTCGGTGATGATGATGTGCGGCACGCCGAAGCAGTAGACGATGGACTCGAAGAACTTGACTACGCTGTGCCCTGATTGCTTGGTCACTGGCATGGCCTCAATCCACTTGGTGAATTTGTCGACTGCAACCAAGAGGTAGACGTAGCCTCCTTGCGAGGACCTTGGAAGTTTTCCAACCATGTCGAGTCCCCACTGGGCAAAGGGCCAGGCCAATGGAATAGGCCGTAGTTCTTCGCCTGGTGCGTGTGGCTTGTCCGCGAATCGCTGACAAGCGTTGCACTTTTGGACTATATCCTTGGCGTCGCGCATGGCCGTGGGCCAGTAAAATCCAGCTCGTAGAGCTTTGGCAATGAGGGCGCGACTACCGGCGTGGTGCCCGTAGGTCCCTTCATGGATGTCGAGGAGGACTGCTCTTCCATCGGCTAGGGAGACGCATCGTTGTAACACGCCTGTGATGCTGCGTTTATACAGTTCGCTGTTGATAACGGCGAATGCCTTGGAGCGTCGCGCGATGTGTCGTGCGTCTGTCGGGTCGTCTAGTAGGCGCTTGCTGAGGAGATACGTAATGTACGGCTGTGTCCAGAATTGTTCGATCATTATGATGCTCATTGGTCCCTCGAGTCCTGTGTCGAGCCCCAAGTCATTGAGTGTCATTGGCTCATTGGGTGGCGTAGCCCCCAAGTCCGTTGCTGCGCTTGTTTTCTTCTCTGCGGCCTTTGGCTTGATTGAGCATTTGCATATGCGCTCGAGAAATACCCCAGGTGGTATGGGTGCGCAGGTGGAGCCTATGTTGGCGAGTGCGTCCGCGTCCTCGTTGCTTTCGCGACCTATGTGTCATAACTCGCAACCATCAAAGTCTCCTTCAAGTGTGTCATAGAGGTTGCGGTATGCGATCATGTTGTCATTCAGTGCGTCGCATTCGTGCATTGTTTGGTTGACGACCAGCTTGGAGTTGCCATATATGATTAGCCTCTTTGCGCCGCAGGCTTTTGCCATCCTCATCCCGTGCAACAGGGCCTCGTATTCAGCCTCGTTGTTTGAGGCTGTGAACTGCATTTGCAGGATGTATTTCAGCTTGTCCCCTTGAGGTGATGTCAGTATGACACCTGCTCCTGCTCCACCTTTCCTCTTGGACCCATCGAAGTGCATTGTCCAGAGGTAGGACATGTCTGGCTTGTCCGAGAGTTGGTTTTCCATCCAATGTACGAGGAAGTCAGAGAGAACTTGCGACTTGATTGCGTCGTGCTTTTCGTATGTGATGTCTCGTGGAGACAGTTCGATTCCCCAAAGCGCGACTCGCCCTGTGGCGTCCGGGTTATTGAGGATATGTCCCAATGGGGCTTTGTTGACTACCACGATTGGGTGTTCCTGGAAGTAGTGGTGCAGTCACCGGGCGGTCATAAAGACGCCATACGCCAGCTTCTGGTAGTGCAGGTACCGCTGTTTTGTTGGCGTGAGGACCTCGCTGAAGTAGTATACCGGGCGTTGTACGCCGTGGACCTTGTTTTCCTCGGCCCGCTCGACGACGAGCATTGTGCTAACCACTTGGTTGGTAGCGGAGATGTACAGCAGCAGTGGTTCCCTTTCTCGTGGAGTTACCAATACTGGCGAGGTGGATAGCAGGCGCTTGAGGTCTTCGAATGCTTCTTGCGCTTCATTGGTCCACTCGAATTTGTCAGCTTTGCGGAGGAGCTGATAGAACGGCAACGCCTTTTCTCCCATTCGACTGATAAATCGACTGAGGGCCGCGATTCATCCGGCTAGTTGCTGAACGCCTCTTATGTTCTTTGGCTTCTCCATGACCAGTATGGCCTTTATCTTTTTTGGATTTGCCTGTATCCCTCTCGCGGAGATGAGATACCCGAGCAGCTGCCCAGATGGTACGCCGAAGGCGCATTTGTCCGGATTGAGCTTTATCCGGTAACGATCGAGATTGGCGAAGGTTTTGCGCAAGTCGTCGATTAGAGAGGCTTCTTCCTTGGTTTTGATTACTATGTCGTCGACATAGACTTGGATGTTGCGACCTAGTTGCTCCTTGAGGCAAGCCTGCATGCACCGCTGGTACGTGGCCCCTGCGTTTTTTAGCCCGAAGGGCATTGTGTTGTAGCAGAACACACCGAAGGGCGTTGTAAACACGGTCTTCTCCTGGTCTTCCTCCTTCATTCGAATTTGGTTATAGCCTGAGTAGGCATCAAGGAAGCAGAGGCGCTCGGATCCAACGGTGGAGTCGATGATTTAATCGATCCGTGGTAGCGGGAAGTGATCTTTTGGGAAGTGCTTGTTTAAAGAAGTGAAGTCCACGCACATCCGCAGGATATCCGTGTCCTTTTTTGGCACCAGCACCGTATTGGCGAGCCAAGTGCTTTCCTTGATCTCGCGTATGAATTTGGCCTTGAGGAGTCTATTGACCTCCATTCCGACTGCCTGTGCCCGTGGCTCATACAGTCGCCTGATTGTTTGCTTGACTGGCCTTGCGTCGGGGTTAACGTTGAGTGCGTGCTCGGCGAATTCCCTGGGAACTCCTGGCATGTTCGTAGGACACCAGGTGAAAATTTCCCAGTGCTCATGGAGGAATTCGACGAGCACGAGTTCCTATGCGGGACTCAAGTTGTTGGCGATGAGGGCCGTTTTAGCGGGATCTGATGGATGGACCTGCACCTTCTTTGTGTGCACAGATGAGTCGAAGGAGAGGTCAGGTGAGCTTGGCCTACTCAGGGAGGCAGACTGTTGTCTGTCGTTTCCTTTAATCGCGTGAGCTCCTCCTGCATGCCGAAGGACTGGGAGATTCTGTTGAATTCGCTGTCGCAGCTGTCAGATCGCTCGAAGCTCCTGTTGATCGTGATGACGCCGTTGGGACCTGGCATTATCATCTGTGGGTAGGCGTAGTGGGGTACTGCCATGAACCTAGCGAACGCGACGTGTCCGAGGATGCAGTGGTATTGTGAGGGCCAGTCGACGACCTCAAAGTCAATGCGCTCGCGCCGGAAGTTCCTTGGCGTGCCGAATATGACATCGAGGTTGATTTTGCCCAGGGGGTATACGCCTTTCCCTGGGACGATGCCATAGAATGTTGTGTCCGATGCCTCCAAGCAGGTTAGAGGGATCCTCATTGCTCGCAAGGTACTCGCGAATATGAGGTTGATGCCGCTTCCGCCATCCATGAAGACGCGACTCATGTCGAACCCTCCAATTTGCGCCTCGACTACGAGGGGGCAATGACATGGGCGAGGTACATGAGGCGGGTGGTCGCGTTTGTCGAAGGTAATGCACGACTCACTGCCACTGAGGTACTCAGTGGTGGATGGTGGCGAGTGCGTGGCCAAGTTGACTTGGCGAGTGATGGCCTTCTGCACCCTATTGGAGGGGCGCCCCTTTTGAATCATCATGGTACCCATGGCCCGTGGGTATGGTTTGCCTCCGTGGTGTTGGTCCGGTGCAGCTCCGTTCGGGGGTGGCCCAGGTGGTGGTGGTGGTACGCCATGTGCCATGGCGCTTGGAGCGGCTCCGTAGCCTCTTTCGACAGCATTGCGGTTCATCCGAACCAATCCCTCGTGTAGCTTGAGGAACTCACGGCAGTCCTTGAGGAGGTGGCTGGACTTTCTCTTGCCATCATGCTTGTCGATGTAGAAGTGTACCGTGCATGGCCCGGACAGTTTGTCCTCGATGGAGGTCGCGGGTGCTTCATCGTGAGTGCGGCGTTGCCACACTTGCGTGGTTTTCCCGGAGTCGCGGTATCCGTTGTTGTGGTTATCGTCGCGTCTATCGGCGTAGCCGGCTGCGACCATGTTGACGTCATCGCGATCGTCATAGACGCGCATGCGACGCTTACTCCGGCGGTCGCGTCTTTGTTCGAGTTCTGCCTCCTCGTCAGAGTGAACGCGGTTCTTCACCGAATCTTCTCCATTAGCCCACTGACTCGCGATCTCCATCAGGTGGTCGATGGTCTGGGGCTTTGAGCGGCCTAGCTCCCTGAGTTCCATGCGGCGGACACCACCGTTGAATGCATCAATCGCGCGGTCTTCCGACATGTTCTCCGCAGAGTTCTTGATGATGGACCACCTTTGGATGTAAGAGCGCAGCGATTCGCCAGATCTTTGCTGGCAGCATCTCAGTTCTTCGATTGAGGCAGGGCGTTTGTACGTGCCTTTAAAGTTGCGCACGAAGCTATAGACCAGCTCATCCCAGCTGCGAATGGATCCGCGTGGGAGGTTATTGAGCCATGCCCGGGCAGCGCCCTGCAGCTATAGCTGCAAGCATTGCATGGAAGTACTTCGACTGCCCCCGTGTATCCTGACGAAGGAGATGTGATCCTCCAGCCAGATCTTGGGGTCCTGCAGACCGTCAAATTTCGGGTTCTCCGATGGGAGTTTGAACCCTTTAGGCATTCGCTTTTGCCTGATGGATCTGCTGAAGCATCTGGCGCCGCAGAGCTCCCCATCTTCTTCTTCCGAGTCAGTTGACCGAGCACGTCGCCCTTGACTTGTCGATCTTGCGCTGCGTGAGTTCATCGCGTGCATCGTAGTCGTGATCGTGTCGCCGTGAGCGGTGGCGCTAAGGCAGGTCGTGACTATCATCGCTGGGCGAGGGCGAGGAGTAGCGCTTTGCTAATGCTTTGCCCTTTTTTGGGTCTGGTACCGATTCCTTGTCGAGGGCGGCCTCGATTAGCCCCAGGCCCGTGATCGTAGATCGGTGCATGGCCGTTCGGGGATCTCCAGCTGGTGGCTGGTTATTGAGAAGGTACATGGTGGCCGCTGTCACCGCGGCCTGTGGTGTCCTGGGAACCACATTGCCTCTCGTGTCGACTGTCATAGAGCCGAAGTCGAGGACTTTCGCGGCGTCTATGCGCTCTTGATCGGTGAGGTGAGCCATCCGCGATTGCCTCTTCCTGGCGAGATGCTCGTTGCCTCTTGAGGAGGATCCTCCGTAGGAGGAGAGCCCAGGGCGACGAAGGCTCGACTCGTCCGCTGCCTTTTTACGCGCCTCAAGTTGCGCGATTGCTAGTTTTTGGCGCTTGAATTCCTCTTTTAGGAGCCAGTGGTAGCCCATCAGCAGTTTCTGCGGGGACCCAAAGGGTAGAAGTGCACCTCATAGGGCTTCACGGCAGCGTTCCCACTCTTGCTCGTTGAGCCTGATCACGACGCGTTCGCCGGTTTGCTCGTTGATTATGCTGGGAGGTTCGACTGCTCCTCCATTGCCGCTGTTGCCGCCGTTGGCGGCGTTGGGCGGGTCGGTGTCGTTGCCGGTGTTACCACCGTTGCCGCGATTGGGTGGATCGGTGCCATTACCGGTGTTGCCACCGTTACCGCGGTTGGCGGAGGTGTCGCCCGCGTTGATGACGGCACACATGAAGTGATTTGGGAAGCTGTTGCTTCCACAACTTTTAGATCCGGAACCATAGGTTCCATCTTCAGTGGCCAGATCGCTTAGATCGGAGTCACGACTGCTGTCGCGGACCATGTTCCCAACTGCCGCCGGAGCATTGAGCTCACTGAGGGTGCCGATCGATGGAGGGAACCATGATGCTGGGGCAATCACCGTTGCCATCGGCTGATCGGGCATGCGAAGCATGCCCATCTGACCAACTTGGAAGCGGAAGCTCCCAAACGCCAGGCTGATTCCGTCGCCCACGGACTCGAAGGCCGGGCGAGTAGCCAGCGTGTGGACGGTGAAGTCGAAGGCGCCGAAAAGCTGGCGAATCTCCGCTATTGCAGAGTTGTAGATCGCGTTTGATGGGGCCGAAGAAGCCGCAACATCAGCACTCCCAATTCCCACAAACGGCGCCAATTGACGAGGGTTTAACTCGTCAATGCCCATTGTTATGGACTTGGGTTCTGGAGAAGGAGGGAGCGCTGGAGACATCTATCGGCTAGCAAACAAGCACACAGGGGACAAAGGATTTACCCAGGTTCAGGCCTTGTAGAGGTCCCTACTCCTACTTGTCTGCTCGTGGAATTATTGAGGGAGTTGAAAGTTACAACGGTGTGTAGATACAATCTGGCGAGGGTTTGTGGAAACTAGGGTTGCGTGTGTCCTCCTCGCCGCCCCCTCCTAGACTTTATATAGATAGGCTAGGTCTCAGGTAGCAGGTCGAGTCGGTTACAAGTTAGGGTTTTCCCCTTCAAACTTTCTATCTTTAGCTTCTTCTTGTCCTTCAAGCAATCGAGAGTCCGTAGGTTACTCGAGTCCCTCCATCCAGGACTTGGCGACACCGTGGGCCTGTATGTATTTGGACCGTATATACCAAGCTTGAGTACCTGTAGGGTATACCCATGTCAGGAACCATGTCGACCGCGACTAAGAGGTAGATATAACCTCCTCGCGAGGACTTTGAAAGCTTGTCGACCATGTCAAGTCCCCATTGTGTGAACTGCCAAGCCAACGGTATTGGCCTAAGTTCCGCACCAGGTGCATGTGGTTTGTCCATGAATCGCTGGCAAGCGTTGCAACGCTAGACGATATCATCAGCGTCGTGCATGGCCGTGGGCCAATAGAATCCAGCTCGCAGAGCTTTGGCGACGAGGGCGTGACTGCAAGCATGGTGCCTGCAAGTGCCTTCATGTATGTCGAGGAGGACGGCTCTTCCGTCCATGTTGGAGACACATCGTTGAAGTACCCCTATGATGATGCGCTTATACAGTTCGCCGTTGATGAGGCGAATTCCTTGGATCATTGCACGATGTGTCGTGCATCAGTCGGGTAGTCTGGCAGCCTCTTGCTGAGCAGATATGTGATGTATGGCTGTGTCCAGGATGGTTCGATCATCATGACCTCCATTGGTCCTTCGAGTCCCGTATCAAGATCCATGTCATCGAGTGCCATTGGATCGTTGGGTGGCGTAGCCTCCGAGTCCGTTGACGTGCTTGCTTTCTTCTCTGGAGCCTTGGGCTTGATGGACCACTTGTAGATGCGCTCGAGGAATACCCCGGGTGGTATGGTGGCGCAGCTGGAACCGATGTTGGCGAGTATATCTGCCTCTTTGTTGCTTTCATGGCCTATGTGTCGTAGCTCACGACCGTCGAAGTCTCCCTCGAGTGTGTCGTAGAGGTCGCGATAGGTGATCATGTTGTCGCTCAGTGCGTCGCACTCGTGCATCGTTTGGTTGACCACCAGCTTGGAGTTGCCGTAGATGATGAGCCTCTTAGTGCCGCAGGCTTTTGCCATCCGCATCCCATGGATTAAAGCCTCATACTCGGCTTCATTATTGGAGGCACTGAACTGCATTCGCAGAATATACTTCATCTTGTCTTCTTGGGGTGATGTCAATATGACACCTGCACCAGCTCCGTCCTTTCGCTTGGACCCGTTGAAGTGCATTGTCCAAAGGTAGGACATATCTGGCTTGTCGGGGAGCTAGTTCTCCATCCAGTGCACGAGGAAGTCTAGGAGAACTTGCGACTTGATCGTGTCGCGCTTCTCATAAGCGATGTCTCGTGGAGACAAGTCGATTCCCCAGAGCACGGCTCGTCCGGTGGCATCAGGATTATTGAGTATATGCCCGAGCGGGCATCGTTTACCACCACAATTGAGTGCTCTTGGAAGTAGTGGCACAGTCGCCTGGCTGTCATGAAGACGTTGTACGCCAATTTCTGGTAGTGCGGATACTGCTGCTTTGTTGGCCTCGCTGAGGTAGTATACTGGGGGCTGAACCCCATGGACCTTATTTTCTTCGGCTCGCTCCACCACGAGCACAGTTCTGACCATTTGGTTGGTGGCGGAGATGTAGACCAGTAGTGGCTCGCTTGAGGTCTTCGAATGCTTCTTATGCTTCGTCTGTCCACTCAAACTTGTCAGCTTTGCGGAGGAGTTGGTAGAAGGGCAGTGCTTTTTCGCCCATTCGACTGATGAATCGACTGAGCACCGCAATTTTCCTAGCCAGCTGTTGGACGCCTTTTATGTTCTTCGGCTTCTCCATGGCCAGTATGGCCTTTATTTTCTTTGGGTTTGCCTCGATCCCCCTTGTACAGATGAGATACCCGAGTAATTGCCTAGATGGTACGCCGAAGGCGCATTTGTCCGGATTGAGCTTGATCCGGTAGCGATTGAGGATAGTGAATGTCTCGCGGATATCGTCGATTAGTGTGGCTTCCTCTTTGGTTTTGATGATGATGTCGTCAATGTAGACTTGGATATTGCGACCAAGTTGGTTCTTAAGGCAAGCCTGCATACACCGCTGATAGGTGGCTCCTGCGTTTTTTAGCCTAAAGGGCATCATGTTGTAGCAGAACACACCAAAGGGCGTTGTAAACGCCGTTTTCTCCTGGTCTTCTGATACATTGCAAATGTATCCATAATTTTTGATGTTCCATGCTTGGTTTTATCCACTTTCTTGTGTTTTGTCCACACTTTGGAGTACTTTTCATATGATTTCTTGGACTAACATATTAACAAGAGCCACAGTGCCAGCTGCCTGTTTTCTGTTGTTTTTAGTTCCAGGAAAGTCAGAAAATGAATATTCTCGGAATTGGACGAGACAAAATCCAAAGTGCCTATTTTTTCGGAAGTCATCAAATGCCAGAATACGAGACGGAGAGGAGCCAGGGGTCCACCACACCACGTGCCCGCACGGGCCAGGCCTGGCCACGCCAGGGGGTGGTGTGGCCAGCCCAGGCACCCCCTCGGCCTCTCCTTCCGCCTATAAGATGCCCTCGGGACGAAAACCCTAAGTACCCGATCAAAAAACCCACGAAAGAGTCTGTAGCCGCCGTCATATCCATCCCTATATCTGGAGGGATCTGAAGCTCTTCCCGGCACCCTGCCGGAGAGGGGAATTCACCCTGGTGGCCTTGTTCATCACCATGCAAGCCTCTGGTGTGATGCGTGAGTAGTACATCCTTGGGCTACAGATCCATGTAGTAGCCAGATGGCTGGTTCTCCTCCTTTGTGCTTTCATGTCTAGATCTTGTGAGCTCCGTTCATGATCAAGATTATCTATTTGTAATTCTGCATGTTGTGTTTGCGGGGATCCAATGGATATTGAGATGCTATTTCAGATTGATTATTGATTCTATCATGTCTTTGTTATTTGTGATCTTGCATGCTTTCTGTTGTTAGTAGCTATCTTGGCCAAGTAGATGGGAGCAACTCCAAGAGTTAGTATTTATGCTCGATAGTGGGTTCATGCCTCTGGTAATCTGGGGAAGTGACAGAAATCTCTAAGGTACTAGATGTGTTGTTGCTACTAGGGAGAAAACAACAATCCTTTGTTCATAGAACAATCATATTGTTTACATTACACGCAATTCATAAAGCAATAATCTGTTGCTTGCAACTTAATACTGGAGGGGGTTCGGATGATAACCTGAAGGTGGATTATTAGTCATAGATGCAGTTGGATGGCGGTCTATGTATAATGTTGTAATGCCCAAACAAGTCTCAAAGGAGTCAAGATGATTAGTATATGCATGTATTGCTTTCTCGATGTTTGTCAATTGCCCCATTGTAATTTGTTCACCCAGCATGTTATCTATCTTAAGGAGAGCCACCTCTAGTGAACTATGGATCCCGGTCCTTTGTCTTTTACATACAATCTACAAATTGTTTACTGCTTTGTGTTTACTTTCTGCAAACTATTACTTCTTTCCATTCGATACGTTTAATCCTTTGTTTTCAGGAAAACACGGTGAGATTGACAACCTCATCGCAAGTTGGGGACAGAGTTCTGTGGTTGTGTTGTGCAGGTCTCCACGTTGCTACTAGCACCGGTAGTGCGCCCTGCCAAGGCTCAGCTAGCAACACCTTTGGGGTGTTTCCTTACTCCTACTGGTTCGATTAAACCTTGGTTTCATAACTGAGGGAAACTTTCTGATGTGCTCATCATACCTCCCTCTTGGGGTTCCCAACGAGCTCTACATCAACACTGAGCCATCAAGCATTTTTCTAGCGCCGTTGCCGGGGAGTCAAGGACATCTTCACAAGGGAGTCCCTCATAACCAATCTCTTTACTTTGTTATTTTTGTTTTGCTTGGTTTCTTTTTGCTTTGTTTGCTTGTTTCTTTATGAAAAACACAAAAAAATTAGTCTTACTAGTTTGCTTTCTTTATCAAAAACACACAAAAAATTAAGTCTCCTTTAGTTATCACCTCTTCCTTAGATCACCATGTTGATCCCTAAATTCACCCTGAAAGACCTTTCAATTGGTAGTGGTTCTATAATTGGGAAAGATAATATTGAAGAATTCTTTAATAATGTTAGTAAGCATGAAGATACTGAAGATAGATCCCTTGCAGAACTTGCTCCAAACTATGAGATTGCTTCAGCTTCTTTAATTCACATGTTAGAAGCTAGGTTTGTTAACCTCAACCCCTTAATGCAAGTAATGTTTCTTAACCTTAAATAAATTGAGGACCCTGAAAAGAGGGATTTTATTCTAGAAACTTTGTTTAAGGAGTTCTATGATGTTGCCAAGGAAGCTAGGAAAGTCTTTGAACGTTTCAATATGATAGGCTCATGTGTAGATGTTGTTGGTACACGAGAAAAGATGAACAAAACCGAACCTAATGGGGAGGAACCTAACATACCAATACCCTTTAAACTAGTAGCAATACATAAAGCCATAGAAAAGAATCTTGATTGGATTGTTCCTGAAAACCCTTTTGATGAAAATAGTGAACCTAAGAGCATTGAGAGAGGATCCTCTAGAACTTATTTGGACTATATACCTTGCCTTGTTGAAAATATTTCTGGTATTGATCTTAATGCTTCTTCATTCGAGAACACTTGATTCTTTCTTGCTTCTTATGCCTAACTTAAAGGCGTTAAAGAAAAGTACTTATTTCGAGATAACCCAAAAGTTTTAGATGAGTCAGTAATAACCGCTCATTATCCTTTTTATTTGCTTTTTGTGCCAAGAGTAACCTCTAATGAGAGAGAAGTAATGATTGGGAAAGTTGTTGTCCCAAAACAGATTTCTATGCTTCACCATAAAAATTACTGTAAACTCTCTGAACGTCTTTTTGAGGCGTGAATTTTTGTGCTTCTGTACCAGGTTGTTATCTAACTTTCCTTAGTTCAACACTTTTTGATTTGAGCAACATAAGGTCTTTGAAAAAAATCGTCTTTACCTGCTGGTCTGTTTTGACAGATTTTTGCCATTTTCTGCATTTGCTTCTTGTTGGTTCCTTTTTGAGTTCTTTTGGGAAATTGAGATTTTTGAGGGAAGTGCTTCAGTAGCTAGTGTTCTAATTGAAGTTTATTGGTGTTAGAACTGAACCTTAAGACTTATTATCGTGAGTGCACTAATGTTGCTAATAAAGATTGTGTGAAGTTTTGTAAGAAGGAAAAATTTCAGGTGTATGGAAGGAATGAGTAATGAGATGAAGGATGGACTAAAGCTCAAGCTTGGGGATGCCACATGTGTCACCCCAAGAAATATCCAAGAAGTACAAGCATCAAAGCTTGGGGATGCCCAAGGCATCCCCTTCTTCATCAATAAAAATCCCAGGTTTCTTCCAAACGCTTCATTTTTATTGTTTCATGCACAGTTGTGTTGTTCTTGGAGGGTCTTCTTTTTCGTTTTCATTTTGGTTTTTTGTTTGCTTAGTTTTATAAATAAATTGGTTGGACCCCCTCTTTCATACATTGGTTTGCAAATAGTTTGGTTTGGTTTGGAAAAGAGTAGGAAAGTTCATGCTTATGTGGTAAAAAGAGCTTGTTTTTGACTGTGGCCTATGCTTTGTCATGCCATGCTTGATATTGTTTTGGCTTTATGCTTAGTATTCTTTGCTGTAGCAAGAATTGTTATAAACAATCGAGATTGCTTAATGTGCCTTGGATGAATCATGCGTTGTTTTAGCATATTAAAGCATAGTATAGTGGTATTCTCCTTTGATGCTTTATTTGGGTTGACTTGGCGCATGCTCACACCATCTTATGACTATCTCAAGTCACCATAGCCTTTGTGATCCTTTAGTTTTCAACTTGTAGTATCACTTTATGCTTTGATCAATGATGTTTTGTCGCTCTGCATGATTATGGCCATTATTGCTCTCTTAGTTTGTTGCTCCCAGTCTTTTGCTAGCCTCCACAACCAAGTATGAGTTCCACTCATGCATCCAACTCCCTAAACCAAGTTATTCCAAAGAGTCCACCATACCTACCTATTAGCATTTGCTATTCCAAGTATATTCATGTTTTTATCTACCTTCCGAATTAAACTTCTTATGAGAAAACTAGTGATTAAAGCTCTCACGAACTTGATGGCACACTTTACTTTTCTTGCCCTTAATAAACTTGAACCATTGTGTCGTCTATATTGTATATTCTTGCACTTATTTGTTGGGAATTAGCAGAACCATGTTGTCATGGGGAACGCTTTCAACATTGCACTTGGTACTTGTACCTAGTTGACATCATGCTCTTTTGTTTATGGATGTCGTCGGTGTGAAATGAAAGGGCAGCTTGTAAGTCCATGGAGTTATGTATATGTGTTAGAAACACCTGGGCCGCTGGTCTAATCCATGCTGACATGGTGGAAACCTGCAGCGTAACCTTAATGAGCTGTCTATCAAGCATTCTTCTTATAAAAAAGAGTCCTATATTGAGAAAAAAGAGAAAAAGAAAAAAAAATTATGAAAAGAGGAAAGAGAGAAAAAAGCACCATATTCCCATGGTAAATAAGAAGATTGCTGAGATGCTCGTTATCTGCTTGCCTTGTCATTTTGATATGGGGATTCTTCCGTATCATCGGGCAAGGGGTACCCCATTGGCGGTTCTCTATGATACACATTTACTTACGATGACAAGAACTTACCGGTTACTAAACTTGAGTAGCATGAGGAGCGACCCTCGTATACAAGGGACGTGAGATTTCTGACTTATACTTCGTCAAGCATGTACACCATAGTTTGTTCACTTTAACCTTAATCACTTCAAGATGCTTATGATAGGGGCAATGAGAGCTGAAAGCTATAAGTAACATAATTTTTGAAAGCTCTTTATGAGACTTGAATCCCTACTTCCTTTTATGAAGGCCTTTCTTCCATCATTATATTGAGTCTCCACCTTCTACCTTTATGCTCCTACTTTGAGAGCATAGTGGCCATTCTTAGTTGTATGTGCATTGTCCCAAGACTATTTGATTGATGCATAACTTGATATTGCTTGTTTTAAACTATTTGTATATAGTCACTCTTATGAACTTTGAAGTTGTCCTATGCATTTATATTTTCTACTCTATGAGGGACAAGCTCAATGCTATTATGCTATGTTTTCTTTATGTGAAACAAACAAAAGGCTTGCAAAGCATTGTTATTCATGAATATTTTGTTTTTGCATTTTCATGTTGCATCATAGTTTCTTTGTCTTATTGCTAGAACTTTGTCTTTCATGTTATGATTGAAGTTCTATGATCCCAGCTTTGAATGTTTTACAAATACTTTGATCAAGTCTTTGATGGTGCATGTCACCTCAAAAATTATTCTTTCTTTTTATCACTTACCTACTCGAGGACGAGCAGGAGTTAAGCTTGGGGATGTTGATACATTGCAAATGTATCCATAATTTTTGATGTTCCATGCTTGGTTTTATCCACTTTCTTGTGTTTTCTCCACACTTTGGAGTACTTTTCATATGATTTCTTGGACTAGACTACTAACAAGAGCCACAGTGTCAGCTGCCTGTTTTCTGCTGTTTTTGGTTCCAGGAAAGTCAGAAAATGAATATTCTCGGAATTGGACGGGACAAAAGCCAAAGTGCCTATTTTTTTGGAAGTCATCAGATGCCAGAATACGAGATGGAGAGGAGCCAGGGGCCACCACACCACCTGGCCGCGCGGGCCAGGCCTGGCCGCGCCAAGGGGTAGTGTGGCCAGCCTAAGCACCCCCTCGGCCTCTCCTTACGCCTATAAGATGCCCTCGGGACGAAAACCCTAAGTATCCGATCAAAAAATCCACGAAAGAGTCCGTAGCCGCCGTCATCTCCAAACCTAGATCAGGAGGGATCTGAAGCTCTTCCCGGCACCCTGCCGGAGAGGGGAATTCACCCTGGAGGCCTTGTTCATCATCATGCAAGCCTTCGGTGTGATGCGTGAGTAGTTCATCATTGGGCTACAGATCCATGTAGTAGCTAGATGGCTGGTTCTCCTCCTTTGTGCTTTCATGCCTAGATCTTGTGAGCTCCGTTCATGATCAAGATCATCTATTTGTAATTCTGCATGTTGTGTTTGTGGGGATCCGATGGATATTGAGATGCTATTTCAGATTGATTATTGATTCTATCATGTCTTTGTTATTTGTGATCTTGCATGCTTTCCGTTGTTAGTAGCTATCTTGGCCAAGTAGATGCTAGCAACTCCAAGAGTTAGTATTTATGCTCTATAGTGAGTTCATGCCTCTGGTAATCTGGGGAAGTGACAGAAATCTCTAAGGTACTAGATGTGCTGTTGCTACTAGGGAGAAAACAACAATCCTTTGTTCCTAGAACAATCGTATTGTTTACTTTACACGCAGTTCGTAAAGCAATAATCTGTTGCTTGCAACTTAATACTGGAGGTGGTTCGGATGATAACCTGAAGGTGGATTATTAGTCATAGATGCAGTTGGATGGCGGTCTATGTATAATGTTGTAATGCCCAATCAAGTCTCAAAGGAGTCAAGATGATTAGTATATGCATGTATTGCTTTCTCGATGTTTGTCAATTTCTCCGATGTAATTTGTTCACCCTGCATGTTATCTATCTTAAGGAGAGCACCTCTAGTGAACTATGGATCCCGGTCCTTTGTCTTTTACATACAATCTACAAACTATTTACTGCTTTGTGTTTACTTTCTGCAAACTATTACTTCTTTCCATTCGATACGTTTAATCCTTTGTTTTCAGCAAAACACGGTGAGATTGACAACCTCATCGCAAGTTGGGGACAGAGTTCTGTGGTTGTGTTGTGCAGGTCTCCATGTTGCTACTAGCACCGGTAGTGCGCCCTGCCAAGGCTCAGCTAGCAACACCTTTGGTGTGTTTCCTTGCTCCTACTGGTTTGATTAAACCTTGGTTTCATAACTAAGGGAAACTTGCTACTGTGCTCATCATACCTTTCTCTTGGGTTTCCCAACAAGCTCTACATCAACACTGAGACATCATCTTCCTCCTTCATTCGAATATGATTGTAGCCTGAGTAAGCATCATGGAAGCAGAGGCATTCACATCCCACAGTGGAGTCAATTATTTGATCGATCCGTGGCAACGGGAAGTGATCTTTTGGGTAGTGCTTATTCAAGGAGGTGAAGTCCATGCACATCCGCAGGATATCCGTGTCTTTTTTATGCACAAGAACTGTGTTGGTGAGCCAGGTGCTTTCCTTGATCTTGTGTATGAAATTTGCATCGAGGAGTCTATTGATCTCCATACCGACTGCTTTTGCTCTTGGTCCAGACAGTCGCCGTATTGTTTGCTTGACTGGCCTTGCGTCTGGATTCACGTTGAGTGAGTGCTTCGCGAATTCCCTGGGAACCCCCGGCATGTCCGCTGGACACCAAGAAAAGATTTCCCAGTGCTCACGGAGGAATTCGACGAGCGCGAGTTCCTATGCGGAACTCAAGTTGTTGGTGATGAGGGTCGTCTTGGTCGGGTGCACCGATGAGTCGAAGGACAGGTCGGGTGAACTTGGCCTGCTCAGGGGAGGCAGACTGTTGTCTATCGACTCCTTCAGTTTTGCATGTTCGTCTTGCATTCCAAAGGACTGGGAGATTCTGTTGAATTCCCTGCCGCAGCTGTCAGACCTCTCGAAGCTTCCGTTGATTGTGACGACGTTGTTTGGGCCTGGCATCTTCATCTGCAGATAGGCGTAGTGTGGTACTGCCATGAACCTTGCGAACGCGACACGTCCGAGGATGCAATGTTATTGCGAGGGCTAGTCAACAACTTCAAAGTCGATGTGCTCTCGCCAAAAATTTTGCGGCATGCCGAAGATGACGTCGAGGTTGATTTTTCCTAGGGGGTATACGCCCTTCCCTGGCACGATGCCATGGAACGTCATGTCTGAAACTTCCAGGCATGTCAGAGGGATCCTCATCGCGCACAAGGTACTTGCGAACATGAGGTTGATGTCGCTCCCGCTGTCCATGAAGACGCGACTCATATCGAAGCCCCCAATCTGTGCCACGGGTACGAGGGGACAGTGGCCTAGACGAGGAACTTGGCGCGGGTGGTCGCGGTTGTCGAAGGTGATGCAAGATTCGCTTCCACTGAGGTACTCAGTGGTGGACGGTGGAGAGTTTATCGCCAAATTGACTTGGCGAGTGATTGCATTCTGCATTCGATTGGAGGGGCGCCCTTTTTGGATCATCATCATGTTGCCCACAGCTAGCGGGTATGGCTCGCCTCCATGCTGCTGGACTGGTGCAGCCGTAGGTGGTGGTGGTTTGGGTGGTGGTGGAGGAGCTCCATGTGCCACAGCGCCTGGGGAGGCTCCGTTGCCCCGGTTGATCGTGTCGCGATTCATCAGAGCCAGGTCTTCGTGGAGCTTGAGGAACTCGCGGCAGTCCTTTAGGAGGTGGATGTACTTTTTCTTGTCGTCATGCTTGTCGATATAGAAGTGCATGTTGCATGGTTCAGATAGTTTGTCCTAGATGGATGTTGCGGGTGCCTCTTCGCGAATGCGGCGTTGCCACAATTGCGTGGTTTTCCCAGCGTCACGGTATCCCTCGCTGCGATATCCGCTGTTGCGGTTGTCATCACATTTGTCGGCGTAGCCAACCACGACCATGTTGACTTCATCATGTTCTTCGTAGACGCGTATTCGACGTTTTCCTCGGCGGTTGCGTCTGCGCCCAAGGTCGTCGTCATCATCGGAGTAGGTGCGTTTTTTTACCGAATCTTCAACGTCCGCCCACCGATTCGCGATTTCCATCAGGTGGTCGATCGTTTTGGGCTTCAAGCGGCCCAGCTCCTCCCTCAACTCTATACGATGAACGCCGTTGTTGAACGCGTCGATTGCGCGGTCCTCCGAGATGTTTTCTACGGAGTTCTTGATGATGGACCACCTCTGGATGTACGAGCACAGTGACTCGCCAGACCTTTGGTGGCAGCCTCTTAGTTCTTCGATTAACGCGAGCCTTTTGTAATTCCCTTGAAATTGCACACGAATCTGTAGACCAGCTCTTCCCAACTGCGAATTGATCCGCGCGGGAGGTTGTTGAGCCATGCGCGGGCGGTGACTTGCAGCTGCAGCTGCAGGCATTGCATTGTCGTGCTTGAGCTTCCGCCATGTAGCCTGACGGAGGAAATGTGATCCTCCAGCCAGACTTTCGGGTCCTATAGGTGGTCAAATTTTGGGTTCTCCGATGGGAGTTTCAACCCCTTAGGCATTCGCTTTTGCCTGATGGACCTAATGAAGCATCTGGCTCCTCAGAGCTCCGTTTCATCTTCTTCTGAATCAGTCGAGCGAGTGCGCCTTGCTCGCATCTTGTCGACTAATACATTGCAAATGTATCTATAATTTTTGATGTTCCATGCTTGGTTTTATCTACTTTCTTGTGTTTTGTTCCAACTTTGGAGTACTTTTCATATGATTTCTTGGACTAACCTATTAACAAGATGCCATAGTGCCAGTTGCTTGTTTTCTGCTATTTTTGGTTCCAGGAAGTCAGAAAATGAATATTCTCAAAATTGGACGGGGCAAAAGCCAAAGTTCCTATTTTACCGGAAGACTCACGGAGCCAGAATACGAGACGGAGGAGGGCCAGGGCCTGGCCACCCCCCCAGGCGCGGGCTAGCCCTACCCGCGCCACTAGGTGGTGTGGGCCCCCTGGCACTCCACCGACCTTGCCCTCTGGCCTATAAGAGAGTCCCGATACCAAAACCCTAAATTGTCAATCAGAAATCCATGAAAAGTTCCACAGCGCCGCCGCCACCGAAGGGGAGATTTGGGGGACAGAAAGTCTCTGTTTCGGCACCCTGCCGGGACGGGGAAGTGCCCCCGGAGCCATCTCCATCGATCTCCACCGCCATCTCCATCACCATTGCTGATTCCCCTGATGAGGAGGGAGTAGTTCTCTCTCGAGGCTAAGGGTTCTACCGGTAGCTATGTGTTCATCTCTCTCTATGCATGATCTTATTGAGATCATGAGCTTATAATCTATAGATCTACCTTGCTACTCAAGTGCTTTATTAGATCTCTGCTCTCCCTATGTGTGTGAAAGTGACAGTGTGCACACCATGGTGGCACTTAGGCTAGAGATTAGAAATACTTGTTATGAGTTATATTTGGAGTTGGATGTCTTTATGAAATTGTGGTGTTTGATGGACTCATCTAGTACTCAAGGTGACAGTGTGGGGTTTTCTAGATGGGAAAGGCTTACTTTGAGGTGTGCTGTTATAGCCCTACCATTGATTAGAGTGTCCAACCGGAGAGTAGTTAAGAGTAGTATCATGAAGATGATATATTTATATGAGAGTGTTCACTAGTGAAAGTATGATCCCTAGGCCTTGTTTCTAAGCACTGAAAACACCGTTTGCTATTAGATCTATTACATGTTTGCTTGCTTCTATCTTTATTTCAGTTTGCTATTAGTCTTTTCCACACCATCAAGCTATTCTCTATCACCGTTACCACTTATAATTATCTATACCACTTGTATTTCACTATCTCTTCATCGAACTAGTGCACCTATACACCAGACAAGTGTATTGGGTGTGTTGGGGACACAAGAGACTTCTTGTATCTTGATTGCAGGGTTACTTGAGAGGGGATACCTTTGACCACTTCCTCCCTGAGTTCGATAAACCTTGGGTGATCCACTTAAGGGAAAACTTGCTGCTGTTCTACAAACCTCTGCACTTGGAGGCCCAACAACTGTCTACAAGAATAGAAGTGCGTAGACATCAAGCTATTTTCTGGCGTCGTTGCCGGGGAGGTAAGGTAAAAGGTACTCACATCCTCCGGTGTGAGTGCTCGAAGTTATTTCCTTTAGATTCTACAGTTTTTTATTTTTGTTTCTTGTTTTCACTAGTTAGGCTTAATGGAAAACAACAACAAAATTAGAGAGCTTTATAGTATTTATCTTGAGTTAGGACATGAAGTGTTTGAAAAGAAAATTAAAAAACCTATGGAACTTTATTTGCGTGCTAATAGCAATATTATTAGTATGAATTCTTTGAACACCATTATTGCTAATGCTATGGAAAAGTCTAAGCTTGGGGAAGCTAGTTTTTTATGAAAATGATCTTTTTAGTTCCCCAGCTTTGGAAGATAGCTATTCTATTACTTATGATGATACCAAACCTCCAATATATGATGATTACAATGATGAATATGATATTTTCAGTCCACCTACTATTGAGGAGGAAATTAATTATGATTACAATATGCCTCCTATATTTGATGATTATGGTGATGAAAATAATAATGATAGCTATTTTGTTGAATTGGCTCCCACTACAATTAATAAGAATGACTATGTTTATGTGGGGAGTATCAATTCTTTTATGCATGTGGCTCATGATAAGAATGTTACTTGTGATAGTTATATTGTTACTTTTATTTATGATGCTACTGAAAGTTATTATGAGAGAGGGAAACATGGTTTTATGCATCTCAATAATATTAAGTTTCCCCTCTTTATGTTGAAAATTTTGAAGTTGCACTTGTTTTGCTTTCCTATGCTTGTTGCTTTGTGCTTTCATGACTTGTTTCTTTACAAGATTACTAAGTATAGTAAGTGGGTTAGACTTAAATGTGTTTTGAATTTCCTTCTTGATGCTCTCTTTTACTTAAATTCATATTTTTTTATGTGAGCATCTTCTCAAACTATCATGCCTAACTTAAAGGCGTTAAACAAAAGTACTTGTTGGGAGATAACCCAAGAGTTTTAGATGAGTCTTGGAAGTTACTACCTCGGTAATAACCGCTCCTTATCCTTTTTATTTGCTTTTTGTGCTAAGAGTAACCTCTAATGAGAGAGAAGTAATGATTGGGAAAGTTGCTGTCCCAAAACAGATTTTTGTGCTTCACCGTAAAAATTCGTGAGAGATCTCTGTATGTCGGGTTGAGCTGTAATTTTTTTGTGCTTCTGACCCAGGTTGTTGCCTAACTTTCTTTAGTTCAACACTTTTTGATTTGAGCAACAGAAGGTCTTCGAAAAAATTCGTCTTTACCTGTTGGTCTGTTTTGACAGATTTCTGCCATTTTCTGCATTTGCTTATTGTTGGTTCCTTCTTGAGTTCTTTTGGGGAATTGAGATTTTTGAGGGAAGTGCTACAGTAGCTAGTGTTCTAATGGAAGTTTATTTGGTGTTAAAACTGAACTTTAAGACTTATTTATCTTGAGTGCACTAATGTTGCTAATAAAGATTGTGTGAAGTTTTGTATGAAGGAAAAATTTCAGGTGTATGGAAGGAATGAGTAATGAGATGAAGGATGGACTAAAGCTCAAGCTTGGGGATTCCATGTGTGTCACCCCAAGAAATATCCAAGAAGTACAAGCGTCAAAGCTTGGGGATGCCCAAGGCATCCCCTTCTTCATCAATAAAAATCCTAGGTTTCTTCCAAACACTTCATTTTTATTGTTTCATGCACAGTTGTGTTGTTCTTGGAGCGTCTTCTTTTTCGTTTTTGTTTTGGTTTTTAGTTTGCGTGGTTTTCTTAGTTTGCTGAATAAATTGGTTGGACCTCCTCTTTCATACTTTGGTTTGCAAATGGTTTAGTTTGGTTTGGAAAAGAGTAGGAAAGTTCATACTTATGTGGTAAAAAGAGCTTGTTTTTGACTGTGGCTTGTGCTTTGTCATGCCATGCTTGATATTGTTTTGGCTTTATGCTTAGTATTCTTTGCTGTAGCATGACTTGTTATAAACAATTGAGATTGCTTAATGTGCCTTGGATGAATCATGCGTTGTTTTAGCATATTAAAGCATAGTATAGTGGTATTCTCCTTTGATGCTTTATTTGGGTTGACTTGGCACATGCTCACACCATGTTATGACTATCTCAAGTCACCATAGCCTTTATGATTCTTTAGTTTTCAACTTGTAGTATCACTTTATGCTTTGATCAATGATGTTTTGTCGCTCTGCATGATTATGACCATTATTTCTCTCTTAGTTTGTCGCTCCCAGTCTTTTGGTAGCCTCCACAACAAAGTATGAGTTCCACTCATGCATCCAACTCCCTAAACCAAGTTATTCCAAAGAGTCCACCATACCTACCTACTAGCTTATGCTATTCCAATTATATTCATGCTTTTGTTTACCTTCCACTTGTTATGAGAAAACTAGTGATTAAAGCTCTCACGAACTTGATGGCACACTTTACTTTACTTGCCCTTAATAAACTTGAACCATTGTGTCTTCTATGTTGTATATGCTTGCACTTATTTATTGGGAATTAGCAGAACCATGCTTTCATGGGGAACGCTTTCAACATTGCACTTGGTACTTGTACCTAGTTGATATCATGCTCTTTTGTATATGGATGTCGTCGGTGTGAAATGAAAGGGGAGCTTGTAAGTCCATGGAGTTATGTATATGTGTTAGAGAAACACCTGGGCTGCTGGTCTAATCCATGCTGACATGGTGGAAACCTGCAGCGTAACCATAATGAGCTGTCTATGAAGCATTCTTCTTATAAAAAAAGAGTCATGTATTGATAAAAAAGAGAAAAGAGAAAAAAAGAGATACTATGAAAAGAGGAAAGAGAGAAAAAATCACCATATTCCCATGGTAAATAAGAAGAATGCTGAGATGCTCGTTGTCTGCTTGCCTTCTCATTTTGATATGGGGATTCTTCCGTATCATCGGGCAAGGGGTACCCCGTTGGCGGTTCTCTATGATACAGATGTACTTACGATGACAAGAGCTTACCGGTGACTAAACTTGAGTAGCATGAGGAGCGGCCCTCGTATACAAGGGACATGAGATTTCTGACTTATACTTCGTCAAGCATGTACACCATAGTTTGTTCACTTTAACCTTAATCACTTCAAGATGCTTATGATAGGGGCAATGAGAGCTGAAAGCTATGAGTACCATAATTTTTGGAAGCTCTTTATGAGACTTGAATCCCTACTTCCTTCTATGAAGGCCTTTCTTCCACCATTATATTGAGTCTCCACCTTCTACCTTTATGCACCTACATTGAGAGCATAGTGGCCATTCTTAGTTCTATGTGCATTGTCCCAAGACTAGTTAATTGATGCATAACTTGATATTGCTTGTTTTAAACTATTTGTATCTAGTCACTCTTATGAACTTTGAAGGTGTCCTATGCATTTATATTTGCTACTCTATTGAGGTACAAGCTGAATACTATTATGCTATGTTTTCTTTATGTGAAACAAACGTCTTGCAAAGCATTTTTATTCATGAATCTTTTGTTTGTGCCTTTTCATGTTGCATCATAGTTTCTTTTTCTTATTGCTAGAACTTTGTCTTTCATGTTTGATTGAAGTACTATGATCCCAGCTATCAATGTTTTACAAATACTTTGATCAAGTCTTTGATGGTGCATGTCACCTCAAAAATTATTCTTTCTTTTTATCGCTTACCTACTCGAGGACGAGGAGGAGTTAAGCTTGGGGATCTTGATACATTGCAAATGTATCTATAATTTTTGATGTTCCATGCTTGGTTTTATCTACTTTCTTGTGTTTTGTTCCAACTTTGGAGTACTTTTCATATGATTTCTTGGACTAACCTATTAACAAGATGCCATAGTGCCAGTTGCTTGTTTTCTGCTGTTTTTGGTTCCAGGAAGTCAGAAAATGAATATTCTCAGAATTAGACGGGACAAAAGCCAAAGTTCTTGTTTTACCGGAAGACTCACGGAGCCAGAATACGAGACGGAGGAGGGCCAGGGCCTGGCCACCCCCCCCCCCTAGGCACGGGCTAGCCCTACCCGCGCCACCAGGTGGTGTGGGCCCCTTGGCACTCCACCGACCTTGCCCTCTGGCCTATAAGAGCCTCCTGATACCAAAACCCTAAATTGTCAATCAGAAATCCATGAAAACTTCTGCAGCACCGCCGCCACTGAAGGGGAGATTCGGGGGACAGAAAGTCTTTGTTCCGGCACCCTGCCGGGACGGGGAAGTGCCCCCGGAGCCAACTCCATCGATCTCCACCACCATCTCCATCACCATTGCTGATTCCCATGATGAGGAGGGAGTAGTTCTCTCTCGAGGCTAAGGGTTCTATCGGTAGATATGTGTTCATCTCTCTCTATGCATGATCTTATTGAGATCGTGAGCTTGTAATCTATAGATCTACCTTGCTAATCAAGTGCTTTATTAGATCTCTGCTCTCCCTATGTGTGTGAAAGTGACAGCGTGCACACCATGGTGGCACTTAGGCTAGAGGTTACAAATACTTGTTATGAGTTATATTTGGAGTTGGATGTCTTTATGAAATTGTGGTGTTTGTTGGACTCATCTAGTACTCAAGGTGATAGTGTGTGGTTTTTTAGATGGGAAAGACTTACTTTGAGGTGTGCTGTTATAGCCCTACCATCGATTAGAGTGTCCAACCGGAGAGTAGTTAAGCGTAGTATCATGAAGATGATATATTTATATGAGAGTGTTCACTAGTGAAAGTATGATCCCTAGGCCTTGTTTCTAAGCACTGAAAACACTGTTTGCTATTAGATCTATTACATGTTTGCTTGGTTCTATCTTTATTTCAGTTTGCTATTAGTCTTTTCCACACCATCAAGCTATTCTCTATCACCGTTACCACTTATAATTATCTATACCACTTGTATTTCACTATCTCTTCGTCGAACTAGTGCACCTATACACCATACAAGTGTATTGGGTGTGTTGGGGACACAAGAGACTTCTTGTATCTTGATTGCAGGGTTGCTTGAGAGGGGATACCTTTGGCCACTTCCTCCCTGAGTTCGATAAACTTTTGGGGATCCACTTAAGGAAAACTTGCTGCTGTTCTATAAACCTCTGCACTTGGAGGCCCAACAACTGTCTATAAGAATAGAAGTGCGTAGACATCATCGACCATGCGCTGCGTGATGTCATCACGCACGTCGTAGTCGTGGTCATGCCGCCGTGAGCGACGTCGCCGTGACAGATCATGGTTGTCGTTGCTGGAGGAGTACGAGTAGTAGTATTTGGCCAAAGCCTTGCTTTTCTTCGGCTCTAGTGTTGGCTCTTTCTCGAGGGTATCCTCGATTAGCCCCAGGCCTGTGATCGTAGATCGGTGGATGGCAGCTCGCGGATCTCCAGCCGGTGGCTGGTTGTTGAGGAGGTACATGGTGGCCACTGTCCCCGCAGCTTGCGGCATCTTCGGGAGCACGTTGCCCCGCGTATCCACCGTCATGGAGCCAAAGTGGAGGACTTTTGTGGCTTCTACGCGCTCTTGCTCGGTGAGGTGGGTCAGTCGAGATCGTCTTTTGTTGGACAGGTACTCGTTGCCCTTGGAGGAGGATCCTCCGTGGGAGGAGAGCTGAGCTCCCCAAAGACTCGACTCATCCGCCGCCTTTCTGTGCGCCTCGAGTTGCGCGATTACCTGCTGTTGGCGTTTGAATTCTTCCTTCAGCAGCCAATGGTACCCCATCATCATGTCCTGCGATGTGTTGGGGGGTAGAGGATTGCCCCGTAGAGCTTCTCGACAACGGGCCCATTCGTTGTCTTTGAGCTTGATCAGCATGCGCTCTCCGGTGTTCTCATTCTCTGTGAGGTGTGGTTCTCCTCCTGTCCCATTATTGGTGGGCTCACCATTGGTGGAGCCACCGTTTGCGACTGGTATACCGTCGTTGGTCGGTCCAGTGCGAGTGCCGATGTTTTCGCGATTGACGCTGGTGTCGCCCGTGTTGATGATGGCACACATGAAGTGATTGGGGAAGCTGTTGCTCCCACAACTTTCAGATCCGGAGGCGTAGGTTCCATCTTCTGTGCCCAGGTCACCTAGAACAGATCCACGATTGTTGTCGATGTCCGTGCTCCCAGCTGTTGCCGGGGCGTTGAGCTTGTTGAGGGTGCCGATTGGTGGCGGGAACCATGATGCTGGAGCAATCGCGGATGATGTCGGCTGGTTGGGCAGGCGAAGCGTGCCCAGTTGACCTACCCGGAAGCGGAAGCTCCCGATCGCCAGGCTGATCCCATCACCCACGGACTCGAAAGCCGGGCGAGTGGCTGGCGTGTGGACGATGAAGTCGAAAGCGCCGAAGAGATGGCGAATCTCCGCTGTTGTGGAGTTGTAGATCACGGTTGATGGGGTCAAAGAAGCCGCGACATCAGCACTCCCAGTTCCCACAAACGGCGCCAATTGACGAGGGTTTAACTTGTCAATGCCCATTGTTACGGACTTGGGTTTTGGAGAAGGAGGGAGCGCTAGAGGCATCAATCGGCTAGCAAACAAGCACACATGGACACAAGGTTTACCCTGGTTCAGGCCTCATAGAGGTCCCTACTCCTGCTTGTCTGCTCTTGGAATTATCGAGGGAGTCGAAAGTTACAGGGGTGCGCAGATGCAATCTGGCGATGGTTGTGGAAACTAGGGTTGTGATTGTCCTCCTCGCCGCCCCCTCCTAGCCTTTATATAAACAGGCTAGGTCTCGGGTAGCAGGTCGAGTCGGTTACAGATTAGGGTTTGTCCCTTTGAACTTTCTATCTTAAGCTTCTTCTTGCATTGCAAGCACTCGTAGTCTCTGTGGGTCACCCAAATCCTATATTGGGCCTTGGCAACGCCGTGGGCTTCTGCGGTATCTGGACCGTATATTCCAAACTCGAGTACCTGTAGGGTATACCCATGTCACAAGGAGACTGCACAACAGAAGGGCAGCAAGAAGTTCAATACTTACATTCATGCAGAACCTATACGAATGGTGCCACCTTCGAAAGAGAAAGATGAAGAAGAAATAGAGTGCTAGTCTGGCCCGCCGAAGAAACCGCGCTCACCAATAAGTTACACTGAACCAATCACTATTACCGAACCTGTCTATCGTGTATCAGAACGATCAGGTCATGCCCATCGAGATAGAAAGTACGTACCTACGAACTTGATAGCTAGAGACAATGGATAGTGTGCAAGGATGATGAGTGAGAAAAGGATCAGTGTAGAAGCAGGGGATGCTCAAAATAACAAGAAGTTCACTGGTGCTGAAGGTGAAGTTCACTCTGGTATACATCCTCCAGAAAATAATCCTCCAGAGAATCGAGTAAATACTGAAGCTCATACTAGCTACGAAGGGAGGACAGAGAGACAAGATGGGAATAGAGCAAGGGGCAACACTGCTTCGAATCATATACCTCCTCGAGATCCCATTTGTCATGTACCGATTGTCACTCCTCCTGCCCCGATAAATATAGAATAGCAGCAGGCACCTGCAGACCAGCAATCATACACACCCATAAGTTGTTCTATTTTAAGAAGTGCAATCTTCTAGGAACTTATCTTAAACATGAAGCATTAGACTAAAAAATGTTTTGTATTGAAAATTGCAGGCGCCCGAGCTTCCAAGAAATTTGATACCAGCAATTGGTCAAGAATTTGCCACATACAATGAAGCTTACGAATTTTACAACACGTACGCCAAGCACACATTATTTGGCATCAAGAAAGGATAGCGCAGCAAGACAATGAGGTTTCTGCAATGTGTACGAGAGGGGAAGCATAGTATCACACTTAATGAGAACGATCGCCAACATGACATACTGGGCAAAAGAGTTGGATGCAAGACATTCATGAGGCTCAAGGAAAGAGCTGATGGTACGTGCATCGTGAAAGACATAAAACTTGAGCACAACCACCCTCTGTTGAGCCCATCGATGAGCGTATTCATGCATTCGCACAAGAGGATGGACTCTACTCTGAAGGATTATATAAAGGATTTGCACAGTAGCAATGTTAAACATGTCAACATCATGGCATTGTTATCTAGGTTTCGTGGAGGGCGAGGCAACCTACCATTAAACAATAAGGATGTTCTGAACATGTACGTATTTTATTCTGGCACCGAATAAAATAAATGAATCGGTAATCTGTTCTGCAAAAAAAATCATAATGATATCTTATGACAACTTGCAGGAAAGCTGAATTCAATCGTGAGGCGGCTGAGAGAGCAGTCCAGAAGATGTTTAAATACTTTGACGAAATGAAGACTAAAAATGAAAACTTTTACCTTGATTTCCAGTGGATGAAGAAAAAATCAGAAACATTTTCTGGGCAAACGCAAGCAGTAGAGTTGCTTACCAAGATTTCGGTGACTACATCACGTTTGATATTACAGACAAATCAAACAAATACCACATGCCTCTAGAACTATTTGTCGGAATACATGGGAGGGAAAAAAACCCATGACAATACTAATAGGTATGTAAAAAACTATCTACGATCATGTTTTAAAAAGTTATCTATATTATTGAATAATAGTTCAATTTCTTATTTTTAAAATTCCAAAGAAAGATTAAAAGTTGTCTTTTTTAGTCTTTGTTCTTTTTTGTTTAATAGAAGTTCATATTAAATAAGATTAGAAATTCACAACAAGTTTACTGAAAGTTTATCCTGAATGATTGCTATTGAACAATACAGACATATACGTGAATGAGTAGTTCAGTTAATTTTTTAAAAAAAAAGTATAGAAGTTCACTTGCATGTCTGTTGCATAAAACCACACAAAAAACTAAAACTACATGTTATATTTTGTACTGCAGATCAGTGCCCATCAAAAGAAAAAGCAATACCTATGATTTTCACTCGCTCTCTTCATAAGCTGTGCAGATGGCATATTACGAGGAAACATAATTTAGAACTAAAAAAATATGTACAAGCTATTACCTAGACTAAAAGATGAGCTTGCTGCAGTCCTCAACCATCCGCTCATGCCTCGGGAATTTGAAGATGCTTGGAGAGCACCGATGGACAAGTACAATCTGCATAATCTACTTGTAATGGTCAACTTGTGGAATGAAAGAATGGACTAGGTTTCTGCTTACTGGAAAGAAATGTTTTGTGCACGAATGACGTCAACGCAGAGAAGTGAGAGTATGAACTTTGTCCTAAAAAGAGGATTTATAAATGAAAGGCAGGATCTTCACATCTTTGCGCAATAGGTTAAAATTGCATACAGGCAAGACGCGAGGAAGAGAACATAGAGACTCTGGGTACAACGGTACGTATTACACTATAGATAAAAAACATTTCAACCAAAAGTTCATTTTACATGTAATTAAGTTTGAAAGCTCACTATTGAAACAATTAATTGGTGATTAATATGTTACAGAAAAAAGGAAGAAAATAATAAGCTAGATTTTTAAGATGATAAATTGTTCGAATGTTATAGAAAGTTCGGAATGTAAATGTATGTAGTTTACTATTCTGGTATCAAGTACTTCATATATGTAGTTTATAAAAAATAATGAATTCCATAATAATAGTTGTGTGGAAAACAAAATGATAAATAAGGAAGTCCAGAATAATATTTTGCCCGTAGTTTAGATTTAAAAACATAAGAAGTTTATGAGATTTAAATTTTTCTGCAGGGGAAAGAAAGACTAGCAACACGGTATGGTTTCGAGGAGCACCTAATGAATGAGTACACAAGAGATGTGTACATAGTGTTCCGGAAAAGACTATCACAACACATCTTTCCGAATAAAAAACTAGTCAAGGCGATCCAAGGAACTATCTCGTGCGCCACTACAACCAGAGTAAAGAATTTGCTTGGTCAAGACACGAGTTCCGTGTGTTTGCTAATGAGGAAGAAGGATGGTATGAATGTGAATGCAAACTGTGTGAGCACACAGGTAACTAAAGAACCAGAAAAACATTTTTTTACAAAAAAGGGCGAATATAAAAAAGAATAAGTACAAATTTGAAAATTACAAATTTCTTTTGATATACTGAAAAATGTATCCTTCCTTACTTGAACAGGGTTATTCTGCAACCATATTATTGCTGTGTTTGAGCACATAAGACTCGACGTGGTTCCACAAAAGTACATACTGATAAGATACTCAAGAAATCCAGTGACAAATCCTGATTTCAACCGTAGAGACTTCAAAGCAATATCTGCTGATGGAACATCCCTAGAATAGAGGAGAACAATACTATACAATGAAGAGATGAAAACAGTGAGCAGGGGCTGTTCATCAGAACAGATGTTCGAAATGGCCCTATCGGCTTTCAAAGAGGTCAATGCACGAATGGACGCAGTAGATCCCAATGTGGCTAACACCAATCGGGACTCGTGGCCAGCAGAATCACCAATAGGATCACCTGAAACTGATCAGAATACTATAACTAGAAATGGTGAAGGTGATGATATTCTAGTGACTATAAATGTTGATCTGCATGCTGATATTCTCCCACCCGATGAATCGAAAACAAAGGGAAGTGGGGTCCATGAGTATAAAACGAAGAAAGTAAATATGACTGCACCCGCCCGTCCACTTCCAGATCTTGATGAAAATGGAAAGCCAATGGGTCAGAGGCTATGCAGCGAATGCAATACTATTTCAGGACACAATGCAAGAACTTGCAAGAAGAGAAAGCTTGCAGCACAACTCTTGGCGGCACACCACAATGTGAATGGTGCAACTAGATCAAGGGAGAACGTACGGGTTCGGATAAAGAATGTGGTTGCACAGCGCAACGTTGAAGGAGAAGAAGACAAAGAAATATTGCTAACTGATGAAGATGAAGATTCTGAAGACAGCACAGATGATAATGAAGGAGGTGATGAGGAACAAGAGGAAGATGATGATGAAGAAGAAGGTGAAAAAGAAGAAGATGATGAAGAAGATGAATCACAGGGAATTCACAATACTATTCATGGAAGTGCAGATGCAAAGAAGCAGCAACCAGGTATTGGAGAACAGAAACAAGAAGGCCTCGGGTTTTGTAGCATTTGCAAGGAAAAAAGAAAACACAATGCGAGGACATGTCCCAAAAAAGACGAAATCCTTGCAAAACAAATCGCAGAATAACAAAAGGAGTTGCTTCATGGTTCGAATAGCAATGATATAATGGTCAAAAGGGGGGGAAAACATGTCATACTTGTGGTAAAATTACGGGGCACAATTCAAGGACATGCATGTGGCTTCAATTCGCCGAGAAAGAGCGGCAAGAAAGAATGCAGAAAGAGGAGGAAGAATGACAGAAGAAGTTGAAACACGAGACAAATGGACATGCGCAATCTGGGAAGGATAAGAAGAATGTAAAGCGGGAAAAAATACAAATTACACACAGAGAGCAACAGAATAGTGAGGAGGAGTAGCAGATTGATCAAAACTACAGATTGAAGTACAAACAAGAAGGAAAATTACAAATACATAGTTACTTGAGTAGGCTATTATATAGTTTTCTACAAAATATAAACTTCATGTGGGTAATAATAGACGTGCGCGAGATTATATTTGGGAAAAAATTGTTAAAACATATGTTATAGTTCATTTTGTTTGATATGGAGATTCACAAAATAAACAGGGGAGAAGTTTTGCTTTAACTTGTGTGGTAAATTATTATGAAAGGATAAAACAAATATAGGCATTGTAATCTTTTGTGTAAGACAATTGATAAAAGAAGTTCATATTCAGTTTTAGTGGGAGTTCATTGTTTCATTAATGTGAATTTGACCATGCAAAAAAAGGAAAACACAAAAAAAATCGATTTCATTGAACATTAAACAAAAACAGCAATGCTGGTAAAAAAATAAAGCTTGACCGATTTTCTGGAATAAATAGGGAAGTTTATTACATCTAAAATCTGAAGTTTACAGGAGCACAGAACAAATAGTCGAATCTGAAAATAAATTATAAAGATGAGTGATATTTATTCTTGTTAAACCTAAAATTCCATGCCATCAAACATAGTAGGCATAAGTTCACTTTACAGAACCTCAGAATTTCAGATGTACGATCTAGGAAGTTCACTTAGATAACAAAATTTAAAAAGGGGCTCCTAACAAGTTCAGAAAACGGAAAAACATATGAAAAACATTGATTGGTATTAGAAAAAATACATTGGTACAGGGAATACATTTGAAACTTCAAACATTTGGATACACAAAATGCAAAATAGGACAACACCGATTCTTCTGAAAAAGAAAACACTGGACAAAATGTACACAAATTCAGAAAAAGGATATTATATGTTTAGATAGATAAATTTTGTAGTTCACAACTCAAAACAATTAGATAATGTGTACACTGAATAAACAAAACTAGACTGAGGTAATACATGGGGTTCTAGATAATAACAAACTGTTCTTGAAATGGAAATGAACCAAACACTAAAACAGAAGTATAGAATAAAGCTATTGGCATATTGTGCTGCAACATCGAGTTAAGATTTGTGCGACATCGTTCCTTGAGTTTCCTGCGAGCTTAGGCCTAGTAGAAGAAGATCTTGGAGTAGTCTCGGCCACTGTGATAGAGGTATGGTATACTTGGGATGAAAGAGAAGACGGAACATGTGCCTAGCCTTCCAATCCTCCACACACTTCTGTTAGAAAATAAAGAAAAATTTAAAATAAAGAGTATATTAGAGACACAATATAAGATAAAAAACAACCTACAAAAACATAAAAAACAGGGAGTTCACATGGAAAGAAAAAGTAAGTTCAGTAAAACATGAAAAAAAATGGAAAAGCTAGGCAACCAAAACAACGACTAAAAAGTACATGATAAAAAGATAAAATGTTTGGCTAGGGACATAAAAAGATAAAATGGTGAAATTAGTAGTTAAATGTATGATGGAAGTTTACGCTTATCATAATGTGAAATACAACAAAAAAAATAAAAAAATAGAAAGACAGAAAACAAAAAATTAAAAGGGATATTCAAATAAATGATAAGACATAATGAACAGGCACTTACATCCTTCTTTACAAACTTCTCAACAAATTTCCTGCCATGAAAGGTGCAAAGAACTTTCATAGCATATAAACCACACTCGTTTGCACCCTGTTGTGGTATGACCACATAGTTGACCCTATCAGCTTTGTCAACCCAGTCATGATTGTTGTATTTTTTGTACTCTGTTTCTCCATAATGATCCTTTAATAGTGAGACAAATCTGCTAATTTGTAATAAACAAGAAAATTGGGAAAAACAAAATAACTAGAAGAATGAAAACACATAACAATAATGATGCAAAAAAAGTTAAAAAATGTAAAGTATTTTTATATCAACGTACAATTTCAACACGACCCGCGTGATGCTGACCCCTGGTTATTTTCCTATCGGTATACCTCCTCAAATCAAAGATATCAATAGTGCCAGTTTATTTGTTAATCATATAAACTGAGCGGTGATTCTTCCAGAAACGAGGGATCATTATCTATGTAGAAAAAAATAAAGGAAAACAAATAAAGTTTAGAAGGACAGACTATAAAAGTTCACATATGCAACAACATCAAGCTCATATTAAAGAACTTGTACAATGTTAAGAATGTTACAAAAAGGAAAACAGTGTGAAAAGTTTAGAAAGGGACCGACTATGGAAGTTCACAGATACAACAACAGGAAGCTCAAATTAAAAAACATCTACAAAATGTTAAGAATGTTACAAAAGGAACAGTATGAAAAGTTCGGATGACAAAAAAGTTTACCCGATTTGCCTTGAGCCAATTTTCATTTTCCTTCTTGAATAAATGAAGATATCTGGAAGCCCTTTTAACATCAAAATTATTCATGCCCAACGCATTGTCATTGTTGTCCAATTTATCAAATGGTTCATATTCAAGAAGGTACTGTAAAAAAACACAAGACAAAAAAAAGCTTAATAAGAAAATAACGACAAAACTGAGAAAGAATGAGAATTGAATAACACAGAAAAAGATATGTCCAAAAGACTATACAGGAATAGTATAAGCACTAAGCAAAACACGATGGCCTGAGGAAAACAAATATTTCATGCCGGGATCATCCTTCTAGTTAGAAAAAATGTATTCCATAATCTTAGATTCCATCATCTCCCCGCGTTCGAAAAGTTTGAACATGTATTTGGCGTTGATTTGAACAGGAACATCATGAACATTCTCAAACCTGACAAGAAGTTCATGCAGACAAGAAGGAAAATATTCAGAATATAGAAAAAGAAAGATCAAAATGAAAAAAACAAAATGAGGGAATGAGAGATATAACTCACTCTCCAAATTGGCTGATGAATTATTTCTTGAAAATTTGCTCCTTCAACTGTCTAGCCTTATCAAGATGTGGGAAGATGTAAGGAACCATCTTAGGAACATCCATCCTTAGCTTCTTCGCCAATTTAGATGGCCTTTGATTAGATAGCTCATGTTTTTCACCTGGTCGAGATTGTCCAGGTACAGTAATGAAGTTAGAATCATGGCTGCCAGAAGAGACCTTCTCAACTCCTCGAAGACGTTTACCAATATTCTTCTTGGGCATTGATGTGACAAAATCATCGCTCTCATTTTTGTCAACTACGACAATATCATCCTTCGAAGTGTGTTGAGCAGCAGCTGTCTTCTTCGTAGACGGATTGAGCTTTGAGACGACCTTCTTCGCCGTGCTTACAAGGTTTTCAGAAGATTCTGTAGGAATGTGTTGTAACTCAGGTGTTTCATACTGAGTCTAAAAAAGAGAAAAGTTATCCTCCTCAATATCAAGCATTGGACCTACAGCACACGAAGTTTAAAAAAGTTTAGACAGATAAATAAAAACAAAAACTATAGGGGGAGTTCACTACAGTATTACATAGAAGTTATGTTACATATCACAAAAACAAAACATACAACAAAAACAAATGAAAACAATTGAAAAAACAAACAAAAAAAGAGAAGTTCACTAGGAAGTTTCAGGGGTTCACTATAACAGTATTCATAAGTTATATGCAGAAAAACTGAAAAAAAAATAAACTAAAAAAAGAGTAAACTAACATGTTTAGAAAGAATGTATATAAAAATATACAATACATATATTGTTTTGTAAAAATAAATAAAAACATAAAACTGAACCTACAAAAAAACATACCATCTTCAACACCTAACATTTCTCTAAGATTGATATTGAAGTCACCACATGTGAGCCAGCTATAAAGTGTGATCATCCTTATATTCAGGATGTCTTGTTGCCTGAATACTAACAAGCTAACATCATCATATGTTAGCAAAATCTGGAGCATAAAATACCCATAGTCACGCCTACAAAAAAAGTAGGTAAAGAAGAAGTTTTGGGATAAAAAATATAAAATAGGCATTTAGAAAAGAAACAAAATGAAAAAATAATGAAAAACAACATATGTCGTAACAAAAATATAATTACGTATTTAACTGCTTTGGAACTCTAACATAGTGATACTCCCAATGATCAATGCATCTTGGACTGAACGATTCACCTTTTGAGTTTGTTGCTCCTCTCCAAAGCTTCTTGATATTAGTTGACATGGTATGCAGGACCCTTTTGCCATCTGGGTCAAGGGATCCACGTAAAGAGTCAAATAACTCAAAATGCTGCATCTTAACATTAAGGGCAACAACCTAAAAAATGCCCAGGAGCATCAGCAGCAGGAGGATCAAGAGGATCAAAAGTAGCAAACAAAACCTGCATATAAGTTAAAATGAAATTTAAAAGAAGAATTAGAAAAGAAGGAGAACTACAAAACTATAGTGTTCCAGAAAACAAAACTTGGGTTTACCACATCTTTCGTATCAATACGTTCTTTCGAATCAAGACTGAAGAGGTTTTGTACACGTCTAGAGACTAGATTTCCTTCGTATATATGCCTCTGCTTTGAATGCAAACGAAATACAATATGTAAAAAAAGCATGAACAACACAAAAAAGGAGCTCAAATTTGGAGAGGAAAAATAAGGTAGAAGTTCACATCTCAAGATGAAAAACTTACACAGCAAATATACGGAACAACCAACTTGTCTGATTTCTTATACTTTTGTCCAAGCAAATAAGTTCCAACTGATACAGTGAGCGAGCAAAGAAATCCAGTAGAATGGAATGCCTGACCAATTTAACGAATAGTGCACTCGCAATCAGCATTACTGAAAAGTACTTGGTCCCTGAAAAAAAATAACACAATAACCACACAATGATAACTGATCAGGAGAAGTTCACTACTACAGTAGACATTATATATTTTGCATATAATTGGGAAGTTCACTAACAATTTATAAAAGAGTTCAATATACCAGACTTGAGGAGTTATGTGATGGAGTAGAAAAGAATACAAAAAATAAGAACTACAACAAAACTAAAGTAAACTGTTTTAGTAAGCAAATATAAGAAAAAACAAAGAAACCTTTTCAATGGATCTCTCCTCATTATACAGACTCTATCAAAAACTTTTTATTTTTTGGAAGGCTGGAAGAGCGGAAGGCCGAGGAGTTAAACAAGGGGTGGACTCTGAAAAAAAGAAAAAAAGAAGTTCACATTAATAATCCTGTAAGTTCACACTGATAATCTGGTAAGTTCACACTAAACATGATATATGGAGCATAATGGAGATCAGATAGATATATGCAGAACTTGAGACTACATGAGAGGAAGTTCATTATGGGAACACAAAGTACATCTATGCACAGGCTAATGAATTCCAAAAAACACAAAAAATAAGTAAATGTATATTTATTCAACAAAATATTTACATAAACTATCAGTTTACACCATGAACAGAACAAAGGATTATGTAAGAAAATGCTGGACACCGACAAAACATCACAACCCACCAACCCAACCCATAAAAACAAAGATTGTAATCATAGGTCATTGCCTGATTCTTCGGCGATTGAATCTGGCCAAGTGAAAAATTCTTTTGAAGAGTGGGAAGAACCAATGTCCGTTGATACCTCATGGCTAGGGAATTCATCACCCTTTGGATCGACATTGACTTCTAACGGAACAGAAGTTCTGGCCACAGAAGCGACATCTTTGTCAGCACCAGCTTCAGTATCCTTATCTGCCTCGTGAACTTCCTCTATTGAAGGAATAGAAATTTCGTCCACAGAAGCAACATGACTGTCAGACCCATATTCATTATCATGTGCTGCCTCTTTAACTTCATATACTGCAGGAACAGAAATCGCGGCCAAAGAAGCAGCAACATTGTCACCACTAGTTTCAGCATCATGCGCTTAGTGATCAACATGATCTTTTTCCGCAGCAACATTTGATTCAGAATTTCCAGCGCCTGCAACCTCGACTGGAACAGTGCTAGCTACTGCATTCGTAATAGGTTCCTTAGTAAAAAATACAACTCCTACAGAATCCCCATCAATTACCATATCATGATCATGCACATTTCTGGTAGCGCTAGACTCGCCAGACTCGCCTTGCATGTTGTCAACATTGTCAATAGGCTCAGCGGAAACAACTCCAGCTGCTCCCACTAAAATAGGATCCACTTGTAAATCTCTAGATCCTTCAACATTCTTATCCGGTGCCACAACATGATCATGCAGACTCCCTCCTGAGCCAGATTTGATTTCAACATTGTCAGCATTGATAGGAATGTCAGTGCCCAGTTCCATATATTCTTGACCATGATCTTCAATAAAATCGCGAGGAGGTGTTATAGCATTAGATGGACGATTCTTGAACTGGAAATCACTCAGATTATCGATTTCCAATTCTTCATCAACATCGTCATCATCAACCTCGTCGGAAGCATCTTCCTCAGCTAGCCTAGCATCTTCCTTCACACAAATTTAGAAAGTATGAAAAGTTAGCATGCTACAAAGTATTAAAAAAGGAGAAGTTCACTATAATGCAAACATGAATTTAGCATTTAAAAATCAGAGAGGTCCACTATCTAGTTGCACTGAATAAACCTCAAATGCAAAAAAATATAAAAAAGGAGAAATTCACTATGATGCACATGGAGGATAACTATATAAAAAGGAACAACATAACTATAACCTTAGCTTCTTCAGCTGATTGACCTAAAACAACAACTGGGGAAGACACACCTTTGGCAGGAGCATCATCATTAAAAGCAGGAGGATCTTGTTCCCTAATATGCCTTTCAATCACAACAGCTTCTCTTTCAAACTCTCGGCAAATTTTATCTTGTTTCAAGCCAAACTCTGAGAAACCAGTGCGCACACAAGACGTTGCAGCCCTCAATGAATCAAGCAATCTGAGCTCATGTCCCTTTTGTTCTTCACCAGCTTCAGCACTAGAGCCATGACCAGCGGGAAATAATCCAGATATCTTGTTCATACGGTCAGCTATAGTAGGGATGGAATGAGAAATATCATAAACTTTTTGAAGTAGAAGATCGATCTTGCTCAAGGCTGAAACAGGTGTTGCACCACCACTAGTTGTTGCTACTCAGGGATAGGCACAGTTTGAACATTTTCTGTCCGGACAGAAATAGTTTCATGTTGCGTAATGGTTAGTGGATCAGAAAAATGATCACGTTTCGAGAGATTATTAAGATCGTGTCCAACATTAGATCCAGCATGAAGTTCTTGGACAGGTAAACGATAAGAATATGCCATTTGGTTGCGACCTTTCCACTGCATATAATATGGATAAAAATAAATTAAATAAATACGAAAAGTATACAGGAAGTTCACTAAAATCATGAAAAAATAACAACAAATAAGGATTATGCACGCATAACGGTAAAACATAACATACAAAAAACAATATAAAAAATGAGTTGACCAAGAAAGTTCATATGTAAAATTATAGAAGTTCACTACTGCTTAAATGGGTATTTGTAGAAATAAAAAGGAACAAAAGAATGAGGGGTTTCACAAATGCTATGTGTTAATACAGGAAGTTCACTTATGCAACATATAGGAGCTCACTACTTAAATGTTGGGTATTTCAAACAATTGAAAAGAGATTCAAAAATATATAAGAATTCACATTAATATGAATTAAAAAAAGAAGGAAGTCCACACCTACAAAAATATCATGGGTTCACTGATGCGAAAGTGGGGTATTTCCAAAATGTGAAAATAGGACAAACAATGCAGTAATTAACACTGACTACTATTAATTAAAAAAGAAAAGATCACATATACAAGATATCAGAAGTTCACTACTGCATAAAATGAAGAAGTTAACACAAAAATAAAATAAAATTATAATATAAGTATAAAAAATGCACAATGAATATATCATAAAATGAAGAAATAGCCCAAAAGAAGAAGAAAAGAATAGTGGTACTCACACTCAGTTTGCCAAACCTATAATCTGCAAGATTAGGACCACCACTCTTATAGAGATCTAGTTTATAAATCTCCTTCGTCTTATTCTCTAGCAAGTAATTTGCACGAGATGTGAGGGTGTGCATGACCGAATGCTTGAAAGAATAGCAGCTGTCGAGATACATGATAACTAGAACAACACCACTTCCTTCGGGTCCTGCCTTCTTTTCTTCTTGGTACCTGATAACACCTCTTTTGATTTCATCACAAACAAGCTGGCAGAAATCCATGGTGGCCATACTCTGGTAATCCATGTTAACTAACATAGGAGGTTCCCTACCAAGGCGTGTAGCAGCACCAGGACAGATCAATTTGTTTAACAAAATAGCAAAGAACTCCTTCACAGCTAAGTCAACTTTTGAATCATCCTTGACTAAATCTTCTAAAAGTTTCTGCAGATGCTTAGTTTCAATATGAGAACTTGGTGGAAAACCAAGTTCTCACTTAAGCTCACCCAATTGATCAACATGACCTAAATCTGAAGGTCTCTGAGCGGTGTCATCTCCATTTGGGAAACCAAAAACATGGTGAACAACATCCCTACTAACTTCAAGAACCTTTCCAGAACCACACTCTATCTTCATGTTGGATGGGTCAAGTTTCATCATCAAATGACACATGAGGACACGTGAAATATTGCCCTCAAGAACCCAGTCAAACACATAGCCAAATCCAGCATCACGGACTTTTTCTATATGAGCTGACTTTAGCAACTTAACAGCCAACGAAAATTCCCCAAGTGAACAGTGAATAGTTTGCTGAAAGCGCTTTTGTCCGCCATCATCTGCATTTGGCTTCTTCTTAGCATGACCACTAGGTAAAGCATTCAATTTCTCTATTTTCCCCTTTCTCTACAAAACATAGAAAAACAAAAAATAATAGGATATGTTCATTGAATATGAAAATGTGAAAAACAAAAAAAAGGATAAAACAAAAAAATTAAGGGGAGTTCACTACAATAATGATGGAAGATCACATTTTACATAACGAGAGATTAACTAATGGTAAAAAAGGATGATCTAAGAAGTTTTGGATGTCTCCTTTAAGTAGTTCACTAATATTGTAGGAGAAAGTTCAACTATATAACAAAACAGAACTTGACTAAAAACATTAATACAACATAATAAAAAAATTACAAAAATTAAAATAGCGTAAAACCACAATACAATACAAAAAATAAGATAAGTTCACTATACTAGTGAAGGGATATACACATGTATATCATGAGAGGTTAATTAAAGACTTGAAATAATAATTTAGCACGGTAGATTCAGAAGTTCATTATAAAAAAATAAATCATCTAAAAAAGAAAAATCACCTGCTCAGGTATGTCAACAAAGTCATCAGAATCATCAGACAAAACATCTTCACCAACAGCATCAGGAACATAAGACTTGTCCACTGGAAGAGTGTGTTTGCCTGAACTAGACTTAGAAGAAGAAGAATCCCCATGAATGGCTGCAGATTTAGTATACACGAAAACACGAGGACTACGACGAGGGGTGACAGCAACAGGCTGAAAAGGGGACAAAGGAGATCCAACAACGGAACTGTAACTTCCTTTACGAACAAAAAAACCTCACTCTGCGACATAATGGTTCACTTGGCACTGGTTCACTTGGCTCTACGACTAGTTCACTTGGTTCTACGACTGGTTCTCTAGGAATATTTGCATAGCTGGTAATGCCTTTCTTTAATTTTTTCCTAATATAGTACTGTTTCACTTTCAACTCATGTTGAGCAACCTTGGAAGCGTGTTGCTCATTATATTTGGACAGCTGCTCCTGAACATTCCAATCATGTGCCACTTCCTCAGTACCATCCACAGTATACGAAGGAGTGTCCTGTAAAACTGGAGTGCAATCTGGTACAAGCGAATTAGTTGCATCTAATGCCCTGGACTTATCATCCACAGGACTCAGATCAAAAGCTGGTCCAACTGAATAATCAACACTAAGGATATTGGCAGATTCACCAATAGGTCAGCTAGAGAGTGGCGTTTCATCATAGAGAGGCGAGCCAGTAACAACATCATCAACAATAGACCTCGCAGGAGAAAGAGAATGAGGATAGTCGACATTGAGCTGTTCTAAAGATTCCTTGATAGTTTCAGTGGCTACAAAAAAAGAAACAAAAATAAGTGAAGTTCACTATATGAAAATATGAAGATAGAAAAGTAACATTGCAGAAGTTAACTAACAGATTAGTAAAAAAAATATAGAATCAACACAAAAAGCAAAAAGAGGTTCACTACATAACTAACAAAAAAAGGTAGAAACAAATACATATATGAATATAAAAGTATAAAAAGTGTGCATCTGTCAAAATACTAAATAATTGACTATTCCATAAAAGGGATAGACCACATAAAATGTAAGATCTACTGATATAGACCACGACAATAAAAACATTGAGAAGTTCACTACATATAAAATGATGAGTTCATTAGATCCATTTGTGAGTTAATATTTAACCCAACAGTATAAAACTTACAAAAAAATTAACAAAGAAGTCCACTACATAGTTAATAGACAGTTAGGTAACATTTATTAAAAAATATTCAAAATAAACTAGCTAGCAGCAGATAAACAAAAAAAGATAAAAAGTTACACAAAGTGTAAGAAGTATTATAGAACAAAACCAGCATCAACAGTAAATGAAATTCAGGATTAGGATTATTTGGAAGCAATATAACTGTCGGGTCAACATAAAATAAACTAAAAGTTAATGATGAGTAAGAAAGGAGGAAGTTACATATATAAAATTACAAGTTTAACAACGAAAAATGCTGAAAAAAGAATAAAGACCATACCATGTGGAGATACTGGTTTTTCAACAGGATCAGCCACAGGATGATCGTCCTTGGCCATATCATACGTCTGCCCAATAGCTTTATCAGCTGAAGAAACAGCAGGAGGCACGATTGCCAATGAAACACCAGTAGGACTTAATGTTATAGGAATACCAGCAGCTAAACTCATTTTGCCATCACGAGCAACTAATTTAGCTTTCTTAACAACCGTAATCAGGTTTGAGCTTTCAGAAACATCACCAGATCCTGAAAAAACAGGCACACAAGTAACACTTCATTTTGATGTTAACAAAAACGCAATCAAGACAAAGAAAACATTAGACCAAGAAAGGTACATGAGAAGTTCATAGAAATGTAATCTAAAAACCAACATACAGTGAAAATAAAAGAATTAACTGTTACCAATGTGAAGTTCACATAATATAATTGACAAGTTCACATTTCAGGAGAAATGGGTGTACATACCTACATTGCTAATTGAGTAATTTTTTGACAAGTAAAATAAAAAGGTTATCAGAAAAAAACGAAAAACTATATTACTAATTAAAACTTTGAGATGTAGAGTTAATATTAGTAGTAAAACACACATTAAAAAAAGATACGAGTTGAGCATGTGGTAAACTACAAAAACATGCCAATCTGATTTAACTATATAGAAAACATCAAAATTAGACAAAAAGCAACTACCACACACATATGATAGTTCACATAAAACTATATAGAAGATCACATGGCAACTATAAGAATAATAATATATTGTAACCGATTTGAATTAACTAACATCACTTTGAAGTTCATATAATAAACTTGACAAGTTCATATGTAAGTAAAAAATGGATATGCATACCTAAAAACAGAATACAAAACTTAAAAAACAGAATAACTATAAATTATAATACAGATTCAAAAATTGAGATATAAATTTCATCTTAATAGACAAACACAAAGTAAAGGATCAAAAAATCAGATGAGCATGTGGTCAGCAAAAAATGCAAAAGATTGAGTTAACTAAAAATATAAAACATCAGAACTACATCAACCACAAAAGATACATATATAAGAAGTTTGCATATAAAAACATGGAAGACCACATAGTAACAAAAATTCAAAACTACATAAAAAATCTAATTACTACAAACATCTGCTCTGAGTGTACCAACACATAAACAAAAAATTAAGATGTTCAAAACAACAAGAACTTGAGAAGTTATGAGCGTTCAATATAGATCTGCGTACAACTAATAATATTATTTCTAGCACAGACAAAAAACACATGAACTACAGATCAAAAATAGAGAAAAAAAAGAAGACAAGTTAAGTATACCTGCATTACCTGGACAAAAAGAGGGGGTCCCCATATTATCAGCGTATAAGGAGCAAAACAAGAGGCAGTCAATAAACGACGCACGGCTCCACGAGGGCAAGGAGGTGCCGAGAAGAAGACGATGGGGATGCAGCCGCAGAAGAACCTCCACCCCAAGGCGAGTACGCACCTCCGCCAACCTCAAACCCTACGGAACTCAAGCAAAAACGGCAGAGCAAAATCAGAACAGATGAACCGCTCCCGCTGATACCACTTTCCATGGAAGGAGAAGACGGAGAACAAACTTACAGAAGGATGCGGCTATTGGGGCAGAGGATGTAGGGGCACTGCGCGCCTGGGTGGCGGTTCCGTCGGCAGCACCAACTGCTCAAGCAAGGGGAGCGGAGATTGCGGACGTGGGGGCGGGATCAGCAGGGAAGAGAGGCACGTGGGCGGCAGAATCGGAAGGTCAGGCAGGAACAATTTGGGCAGATAATGACAGGGGAATAACTGCAGATGTTGTGCCGTCCGAGTCCTTGCGGTAATCGAGTGGTACGCTTCAATTAAAAAAATTATATACAAATTCGAAACTGTAGGGAGGGCTCCTCCCCTCCCACCCCCAACACCACCACACACCCACCAAAAAAACACCAAGCACGCTACTACCATGATTTTTAAACTACGACAGAAAGTTCACTTACACTTATTTTGGAAGTTCACTTATTTCAATGTGAAAATTCAAAAAGGGTTGTAGAATAGCTATTTCAATGTAGAAGTTCACTATATGTATATGTATATATACATATACATACTAATTGCAAGCACCATATGGCCTCCACGTTAATCCTGGAGGGTCAACAAGCGATCTATCTAGTCTCATCCGTCCGATTTGTTTTTCTCTGTTCTTATCCGTTGGATGCCCACGATTTACACGCACCTCAATTGCCTCCCGTACGTACTCAATTTACGCGATGTGTAGCCGCCGCCTCCTCTCATATCAGCTCCCCTCCTGGATTTCCCCCGAGCGTAAATCTCTACCTTCTCCTTCAAATCCCTAATCCTAAGCAACAACGGGTGCACCAAGGTCTGGCCAAGTGACCATCTGAATTGTTTGGCAAGAGCAAGTTGTTGAATGGAATTGTTGGCACCGTAGCCTTCTACGACAAGGTCAGCAAGGTTAGACACACGGTGGCCTACGCAGATCACAATTCTGATGAATTTTTGGAGATTTTGGCAGGACTAAATCAAGATCGTTTTGTAAGTAAGCTGCTGCTCTTATCGCCTAATGAAACAACATGTAGCCTAATTAAAATCCTATGTCATCCCTGATTTGCAGAAATATGAAAGCCTCCGGGTCGTGTCTTCGATTGTTGCCGAGCAGCTGTGAGCAACTCGCATCCCTTACGAAGGATGATGTGATCTAAAATCCTATGGTCCATTGGATTCACCGTGCATTACTTTTGGCTGGCCATGTGAACGAGTAGATTGATCTATATAGATGTGTTCATGCAAGTAGAAGTGTCAGCGATCTCTCTGCTGGGATGGCTGGTGGGCCGTAGCTCTTGGCTCATGGGCAGTGTTATATGTTGATCCAAATTCTACAAAGTAAAAGCCAACTTCTGACGGAGCGGAGCGAGGCCTGTCGCCGGAGGCTTGGGCCGATGCGGATAAGTTGCATCCGTTATATATACCTCTTGTAAGCCGCCGGCTGGGATAAGTTGCATCTATGAAATCCCCGGTGATACGTTGCTAACGTATCCATAATTTTTGATGTTCTATACTTGGTTTTATCTATTTTTCTTGTGTTTTGTCCACACTTTGGAGTAATTTTTATACACTTTCTTGGACTAACCTATTAACAAGAGCAACAGTGACAGCTGCCTGTTTTCTGCTGTTTTTGGTTCCGAAAAAGTCAGAAAATGAATATTCTCGGAATTAGACGGGACAAAAGCCAAAGTCAGTTTTTCACAGAGGGACACAAGGAGCCAGAATACGAGATGGAGAGGGGCCAGGGGGCCGCCACACCACCTGGCCGAGCGGCCCAGCCTGGCCCGCGCCAAGGGGTGTTCTGGCCGCCTCCGGCACCCCCTCGGCCTCTCCTTTCGCCTATAAGATGCCTCCGATATAGAAACCCTAAGGACCCGATCAAAATCCCACGAAAGAGTCTGTAGCCGCCGTCATCTCCATCCCTAGATCGGGAGGGATCTGAAGCTCTTCCCGGCACCCTGCCGAAGAGGGGAATTCACCCTGGAGGCCTTCTTCATCACCATGCAAGCCTCCGATGTTATGCGTGAGTAGTTCATCCTTGGACTACGGGTCCATGTAATAGCTAGATGGCTGGTTCTTCTCCTTTGTGCTATCATGTTTAGATCTTGTGAGCTCCGTTCATGATCAAGATCATCTATTTGTAATTCTACATGTTGTGTTTGCGGGGATCCGATGGATATTTAGATGCTATTTCAGATTGATTATTGATTCTATCATGTCTTTGTTATTTGTGATCTTGCATGCTTTCCGTTGTTAGTAGCTATCTTAGCCAAGTAGATGCTAGCAACTCCAAGAGTTAGTATTTATGCTCGATAGTGGGTTCATGCCTCTAGTAATCTGAGGAAGTGACAGAAATCTCTAAGGTACTAGATGTGTTGTTGCTACTAGGGAGAAAACAACAATCCTTTATTCATATAATAATCGTATTGTTTACTTTACACGCAATGCGTAATGCAATTATCTGTTGCTTGCAACTTAATACTAGAGGGGGTTCGGATGATAACCTGAAGGTGGATTATTAGTCATACATGTAGTTGGATTACGGTCTATGTATAATATTGTAATGCCCAATCAAGTCTCAAAGGAGTCAAGATGAGTAGTATATGCATGATTGCTTTCTCGATGTTTGTCAATTGCCCCGCTGTAATTTGTTCATCCAACATGTCATCTATCTTAAGAAGAGCCACCACTAGTGAACTATGGAACCCGGTCCTTTCTTTTACCATCAATCTATAACTGTTTACTGTTTCTGTTTACTTTCTTCAAACTATTACTTTCTTCCACTCAATACGTTTAATCCTTTGTTTTCAGCAAAACCGATGAGATTGACAACCTCATGGAAAGTTGGGGGCAAAGTTCTGTGGTTGTGTTGTGCAGGTTTCCACGTTGCTGCTGGCACCGGTAGTGCGTCCTGCCAAAGATTAGCTAGCAACAGCTTTAAGGTGTTTCCTTGCTCCTACTGGATTGATAACCTTGGTTTCATAACTTAGGGAAAACTTGCTGTTGTGCTCATCATACCTTCCTCTTGGGGTTCCCCAACGGGCTCGATATATTTTGGGCTAAGCACCCGGCGTTGTGTAAACACTCCCCGTTATAGTGAAGTTTTGCTGGCTGGCGCCCGTGGTTTTTTCCTCTCTTTGTTGGAGAGGTTTTTCCACGTTAAATCTGTGTCCCCTTGTTGCGCTTTTATTTTTGTTCTTTGTTATTTGATTGTCGCAAATCTAACAAGTGGTATCAGAGCCCTAGGTTCTAATCTTGGGTTTGCAACATGTCATCATTGAAGTTCGATCTACCGTAGTTGGACTACTCCACAAGATTTTGCTTGTGGAAGGTGAAGATGTGGGCGATTCTCGCCCAAACTTCAGATCTAGATGAAGCGCTGGAAGGATTCGGGAAAGATGATGCTAAGATCTGGTCTGATGAAAAGAACCGGAAGGACCGTAAGGCTTTGTCTATGATTCAACTTCATTTGTCCAATAATATTTTGCAGAAAGTTTTGACAGAGAAATCTGTTGCTGTTGTTTGGACGAAACTGGAGTCGATCTGCACGTCAAAGGATCTAACCAGTAAGATTGATGTGAAGATGAAGTTGTTCTCGCATAGATTGTAGGAAGGTGGACCGGTAATGAATCACTTATCTCTTTTCAAAGAGATTATTTCTGATTTGCAATCTATGGAAATAAAATATGATGATGAGGATCTAGCTCTATTACTCTTATGCTCGCTGCCTAGTTCTTATACACACTTTCGTGATACAATGTTGTTGAGCCGTGATAAAATAACCCTTGATGAAGTACAAGATGCCCTCAAATAGAGGGAAAAGATGAAAACTATGGTGCAGGCAGATGGCACGTCATCCAAGGCTAAAGCTCTAGAGGTTCGTGGTAGGACCGAGAGATTTAACAACAACGGCAACCGAGATAAGAGCAAGGATGGCAGAAGTCGTTCAAAGTCCAAGGGAAAGGACAAGTTCTACAGGCATTGTAAGAAATCTAATCATGTTATTGATGATTGTTGGAAGCTACAGAATAAGGAGAAAAGGAACGGAACTTACCAACCGAAAAATAAGGATCAAGGTACTGGTAAGGCTGTTGTTGTTTCTGGTGATAGTTCTGACGGTGAATGTTTAGCCGTTTTTGCTGCTTGTGCTTCTCGTGATGATGAATGGATACTTGATACTACATGTTCGTTTCATGTTTGCTGTAACAAAGATTGATTTAGTTCATATGATCCTGTGCAGACTGGAGATTTTGTACGTGTGGGGAATGACAACCCATGCCATATTATCGGAGTTGGATCTGTTAAGATCAGGACACATGATGGCGTGATGCGTACGTTGAATAAGGTGAAGCACATACCAAGCATGGCCAGAAATATGATCTCCCTAAGTACCATGGACGTTGATGGATACAAGTACGCCGGTGGGCGTAGATTGTTAAAGGTATCAAAAGGTTTTCTTATTCACATGATAGGTGATATAAATTCTGCTAAGTTATATGTTCTTAGAGGTAGCACTTTGCCTGGTATTGTTGTTGCTGTTACTTCTAATGATTCTGATGATTGTGGTAAAACAAATCTGTGGCATATGCATCTTGGGAATATGAGCGAACATGGCATGGAAGAGTTGGTTAAGAGATAACTGATTAATGGTTGCAACTTGGGTAAGTTTGAGTTCTGTGAGCATTACGTTTTTGGTAAGCATAAAAGAGTTAAATTCAATGCTCCCGTTCATACCACCAAAGACATTTTAGATTATGTGCATGCTGATGTATGGGGGCCTTCCCGTAAGACATCTATTGGTGGTGCTAATTACATGCTTACTATTATTGATGACTACTCAAGAAAAGTGTGGCCATATTTTCTGAAACATAAATCTGATGTTTTTGATGCTTTTAAGAAGTGGAAAGTTATGGTAGAAAAGAAAACTGAAAAGAAGGTAAAGGTACTATGTACTGACAATGGTATGGAATTCTGTTCTAATGAGTTTGAGGAGTTTTGTAGTAATGATGGTATGATCAGGCACCACACCATCCCTTACACTCCCCAGCAGAATGCCGTGGTTGAGTGCATGAACAGAACCATCATCTCGAGGGCTCGCTGTATGTTGTCCAATGCAGGTATGCATAGACGTTTCTGGGCTGAAGCAGCCAACACAGCGTGTTACCTCATCAACAGGTCACCTTCTATTCCACTCGAGAAGAAAACTCCCATTGAGGTATGGTCAGGTTCGCCTGCTGATTATTCAAAGTTGAGAGTTTTTGGTTGTACTTCTTATGCCCACGTTGATAATGGAAAGTTAGAGCCTAGAGATGTTAAGTCCATGTTCCTTGGTTATGGTTCAGGAGTTAAGGCATATAAACTATGGAATCCTGAAACTAAAAAGATTTTGTTGATTAGGAATATTGTTTTCAATGAATCTGTTATGTATCATGACAACTTGCCATCAGATCCCTCTCCTATTGATATTGGAGAGGAGGGAGTTAGTGTGCAGGTGGAGCACCTGCAGAAAACTGTTGATAATAATGTTGCTGTTGATGATACTCATGAGGAAAATATTGATGATGATGTTGTTCAGCACTCACCTACTGTTTTGCAGTAGCCACAGGAATCTATTGTTGCTGATAGACCGAGGCGTAACATAGTTCCACCTCGTCATTTAATTGAAGAGTGTAATCTTGCTCATTATTCTTTGAGTTGTGCTGAACAGGTGGAGCATGATACTGAACCTGCTACATACAATGAGGCTGTTGCATCCGTTGACCGCAAGAAGTGGGTTTCTGCTATGCAAGAAGAGATGCAATCGCTTGATAAGAATGGCACATGGGAAGTTGTGCGCTTGCCTAAACAGAAAAAGGCCGTCCATTGTAAGTAGATATACAAGAGAAAGGAAAGTTTGTCCCCTAATGAGCCTCCAAGGTTTAAGACAAGGTTAGTAGCAAAAGGTTTCAGCCAGATTCTAGGTATTGATTATAATGATGTTTTCTCTCCGGTTGTGAAGCATAGTTCTATTCGTGCTTTCTTTGGTATTGTTGCTATGCATGATCTTGAGCTTGAGCAGCTAGATGTAAAGACTGATTTTCTGCATGGTGAACTGGAGGAGGAGATTTACATGGATCAACCTGAAGGGTTCATAGTTCCTGGAAAAGAGGATTTTGTGTGCAAATTGAAGAGGTCGCTTTATGGTTTGAATCAATCTCCAAGACAATGGTACAAAAGGTTTGATTCATTTATGATATCACAAGGTTTTAAGAGATCTCAGTTTGATAGTTGTGTTTACATAAAGTTTGTTAATGGATCACCTATTTAGTTGTTGTTATATGTTGATGATATGTTAATTGCTGCCAAGAGCATGAAAGAAATCACTACTTTGAAGGCACACCTAAGTATTTAATTTGAGATGAAAGATCTTGGTGCTGCTAAGATAATCCTAGGTATGGAAATTAAACGGGACAGAAAATCTAGGTTGTTGTTTCTTAGTCAGCAAAGTTATGTTAAGTTCTTCAACGTTTTAATATGCATGATGCAAAGTCAGTTAGTACTCATGTTGCTCCTCACTTTAAATTATCAGCATTGCAATGTCCTAGTTCTGATGAAGATATGGAGTACATGTCTCGAGTTCCGTATTCTAGTGTTGTTGGTTCTTTGATGTATGCTATGGTTTGTTCTCGCCCTGATTTATCTTATGCTATAAGTTTGGTGAGTCATTACATGGCTAATCTTGGTACCTCCGTGGAAAGTTGTTCAGTGGATTTTCAGGTACCTCCGTGGCACATACAATGCTTGCTTGAAGTTTGGCAAGACTGGTGAGGGACTCGCAGGCTATGTGGATTCCGATTTTGCTGCCGACTTGGATAAGAGGAGGTCCCTCACAGGTTATGTGTTCACGGTAGGTGGATGTGCCGTGAGTTGGAAGGCAACACTGCAACCAGTTGTTGCTTTATCTACAACCAAAGCAGAATATATGGCTGTTGCTGAAGCTTGCAAAGAGTCTATTTGGTTGAAAGGTTTGTATGCTGAGCTTTGTCAGGATGATTCTTGCATTAACCTGTTCTATGACAGTCAAAGTGTTATTTACCTTACTAAGGATCAGATGTTCCATGAGAGAACAAAGCACATTGATATCAAGTAGCATTATATTCGTGATGTTGTTGCACAAGGTACACTAAAGGTATGCAAGATAAGCACTCATGATAATCCTGCTGATATGATGACAAAGCCTATTCATGTTGCTAAGTTTGAGCTATGCTCAAGCTTAGTTGGTATAACTACTTAGCCCAAGTGGTTGTTGGCGCCGAAAGTGTTTTCTTTGTTTGTACAGGAAGATGATTATTGTTGATGCCACAAGAAGGAATTTGTCTCAAGGTAGAGTTTGTTATATGTTGATCCAAATTTTACAAAGTAAAGGCCAACTTCTGATGAAGCAGAGCGAGGCGGTATGGATCATTGATGATCTAGGTTACCACCGTTATATATACCTCTTGTAAGCCGCCGGCTGGGATAAGTTGTATCTGTGAAATTCCCGGCGTTGTGTAAACACTCCCCGTTATAGTGAAGTTTCGCTGGCTGGCGCCCGTGGTTTTTTCCTCTCTTTGTTTGAGAGGTTTTTTCACGTTAAATTTGTGTCCCCTTGCTGCGATTTTATTTTCATTCTTCGTTATTTGATTGTCGCAAAGCTAACAGGCAGCTAGACGAGAAGAATACATACGAGGAGGACAGCTACCTGAGACTCGACTTGGAACAGTACGGACCGGAATGGCGGCTTCGGCCGAGGGCCTGGCATGGCTTGTGTTGCGTGTGTGTTTTGGTGATCTTCTTCTACCTCTAGATCTCCACCTTTTCTCTTTAATTTTCCTCTAAAATCCAATCTTGTAACCCGAATTGGTCGGATTGAGGATAAATACTAGTGGACTCTTACACATGGTATCAAAGACATACGATCCCCCACAAAATTCTAGAAAATTCCCTTTAATTTTTCCCCACCACCAACAAGCCATGGAACACCATAGAGGGCTCAATGAAGGCGTTGCATGATTTCGCCATGGCCGATCCCGACGACTACGACCGAGAGTGGGACACGTATCTCACGCTATTAAGGAAAGGATCCGCGTCGGTGCCTTCTCCAATGAGCTCTACTTTTCCTCTACACCACCGTGCTTGTGCCTCCACAGCAGCTGTGACGCCTCCGCCGACAACAAACTAGACCGCGCCCCGGCGCGCCACGAGCGGTGCTGCCTCCAGTGGCTGCTTCCGTGAGCCATCCCCAAGGTCGACCGTCACTCCTCCCGCGTCTGCTTCGGGCAACCTCACCAAGGACGACCTCTCTCCAGGAGCCCGGCCTATGTACGACTACCTCATTGGTTCCACCGACAACCTCGATGAGCCAGCCGCTGCCACCTCCTTCCCGACCTCCGCTCCAGCCATCTCCACCACAAGGTCGATCGCGACGTCCATACGTGTAGAGACATCCATGCACGTTCCTGTAGCGGCACCGCTGGACTCTACACCGGCCCCTATCCACTCGATCTCGACGGTAATCGTCCCGTCAAGCGCTACAGAAGCAGGCTCAACTACCCTGGAGGTCTCCACCGTGCTCACTTTCCCTACAGAGATCGGGGATGTCCAAGGTGTAGTGGATATTGCCGCTGCAGACCTCGCTGCTCTGGTGCCCACCACCTGCTCGGCGGAATTCCCAAGCCACGATGCCTCTGTACATGCGGTTGCATTCATTCCATCTACAATAGCAACATTGACCGAGCCTTGGAGTGTACCCAGCATTACCACTTCCATCGGCGGAATCCCTGAACCAAAGGCTACGACCACAACACTTGGGAGGGACCTCTGCTCGGTGAAATCCTCCGCATGCTTGACAATATGCCTAGGAGGTGACTTGAGTGCGACATTGACTCCTTCGTCCCCAATGGCGTCGTCAGCTTCAGCCCCAATGCCGCCAACAACCATCTCGGCTGCGTTTGTGAGTCTAGCTAGAGGCGTCCTGGTCAAGGGCGGTGACATTCTCACCTCAACATCGCCTTCTATCTGTTTGATGTTGTTCTTGAGTGGTGGCTTTAGAACATTAGCTTTTGAAGCATGCCCTGCCAGCCCCATCTTTGCTTTGGGAGCGAGGGCTTTCAGTCTCACGCTGGTCGCCTACCTTGTGGATGATGTAGATACTGCCAAGCGCACCAAAATTAGGCGCCCACCTTGGCCTCCACCATGTATGCAGCTGAAGCTTTGGAATGTGAATAATTCATGTCCATCTACCTTGCCTAACAGGAACTTCTTGAGAATAGTAGCAATTTAATGGATTGCAACCACTACTGTGTTTTGTCTTGCTCTTGGTCAGTGTGCACATCGGCCACCAATAGCATTCAAGCTGACAGATAAGTTTTTTCATGACACACTCTAACTCATTGCAAGCACTCCCATGAGCAGGCTGCTGAATTCATTATTGGCCAGGAAAGCTACAGAGACATGGGGGCTCATAAACTGTGATTTTGCAAGTGTTTATTTAAAGTGGACAATTGCTTGGTTTCTCAGTTATCATTTCTCCTTATCCGCTCTCCATACTCGGTCAACTTGTGTCATTCTATTGGTGCAACAGAAATGTCCTGCCATATATGAAGAACCATGGTTCAGAGTTATTATGATGGTGCCCATGGAACTATGTTATCCTTGTGTTGTTCCTGATCTAGGTTACAAGTGGATGATGCTCTAGAGCACAAATGAGAACAAAGTTATGATCCTGATCCTATGCAAATTGTCTGAGATCGATTATGTATTTCAGCTGTCCACCATTGGGAGATTGGTTATTGCCTTGCTCAATTCAAAGTGTGTTCCTATCAGGCTCTGAAATATTCCAATGGGAAGTTGTAGGATTGATTTACATGGTACTGATTGAATGGAGACCATGGATTTATGGGGTATACCTTGGGGAAAATTACCTTAACGCTTCTGCTTGTTCTGATGTTCTATTGTTGTGGCTTCGATTTGAAATCCAGAACAGTCTTGATTCCCTAGAGGAGTTCTATTTGATCAGAAAGATTGGAAACTTGCCTAACTTATTGGTGATGGTTGAGCTTCAATCTTGGCCTTCCTGGGAGTTGTTTCCCTATATTTGTGCAGAGACAAGTCATTTGCAGGATGGTTCCCACATTTTGACCAGCTTGGGTTTTACCTTGAAGATTATCTATTCCATATCCACACATCACAGTACAGTTCAAAACTTGGATGCAATTTTCTTAATGTTCGGTACATTAGCAAATCTGCATGCCAGGGAGTTATATTGGCTCATGGGATTATACCCGAGCTACGCCCAGTTTGTTGATGAAGGTGCAACATATTTGGTCTTTCATTTTTTTTGAATGGCAAATTCCATGGTGCTCTTGTCCTCATCATGCAATTTCATCAAGTAACTGGCTCTCGATGCAACTAGTTGGCATTCATTGGAAATTCAAATATGCATTCCCGTTCAGGTGGAAGGTAACTAGTACTCCTACAAGTGACCCATCGATCGGTATGTTCAGTCATGCACTACAACATTTGGAGGCTAGGAAATCTTATGCACGACAATTCTACTGCCGAACAGTCCTCTTTCATAAGCTTTGTCTCTCTATATTTCTACAACTAGTATTATCCAGTGCGAGTGTAAGATGACGTCGCCATTAGAAATTGCAAGCTCAAGGGATGGTATCTTGATATATACTAAGATGGTATTCATCTAATGGGACCCGGGTGGTCCAAAATCTATTCTTGATGCAGTTACTAGAATTAACTGGAATAGCACTCAATTGCCTTTCTCGCCCTTGACATGGGACCCTAGTGGATATACACAACATCGGCTTGAGGGCAAGCCGATTCTTAAGGAGGGGGGATTGTCAGCGACCTCTCTACTGGGCTGGCTGGTGGGCCGCAGCTCTTGGCCCATGGGAAGCAAGATGAGAAGAATATATACGAGGAGGATAGCTACGTGAGACTCGACTTGGAACAGGACGGACCGGAACGGCGGCTTCGGCCGAGGGCCTGACATGGCTTGTGTTGCATGTGTTCTTTGGTGATCTTCTTCCACCTCTAGATCTCCACCTTTTCTCTCCAATTTTCCTCTAAAATCCAACCTTGTAACCTGAATCGATTGGATTGCGAACAAATACTAGTAGACTCTTACAAGAAGGGAGTCATATAAATATTTCAGATAACGGTGGCATGATGGTTGCCATTTGAGCATGGTTAACAAGTCCGTGGCCCATGCACAGTGATGGCACATTCATCCCTATTGCTGGTGTTGTATTTCGAGATTGGTATTCCAAGTGATCATGGCCGTAATCTTATCAAAACTACACCACAGAAAGAGGACCTTCTCACCTAGGTCACTGCCCAACATACCGGTATATATTTGGCGGAACAGTATGTTTGCTTTTATCGCCTCATGTGTTGAATTGCACGGTGAAAATTACTGATCGCTGGTATCACGTAGGGAAAAAGAAAGTCAAATCCTTTAGTACAAGAGGATTTACATGCACATCTTATGATGATCTTAAGAAATATTGTGCTATTAATTGGTAATCTGAGTTATAGTGGGGCTATACAAATTGTTTAGTCGGTGTGTGTCGAACATCCTTATTTATGTTGATATATTCCTACATGTAGTATATAGTCCAGTAGCTTGTTCTCACGATTAAGGAGGCAGTTATTCCATGTAGGAATATTCCGTACTATAATGCAGTCTTTTCAACAAAGTTAAAGAGTTTATTTATCCATTTGCACACTTACAAGCACTATTTTATTTTATAAAACAACACTATCTTGGACAAGTATTACATGCAAGTAGGATTGGAGGAATATTAACTTAAGTACCATGACCATGTTCTCCTCGTATGTCTCAACTAATAGAGGCTACTTCCAATACTATTCAAAAAAAATTTATATGAAATTTGTTTCCTTAAGATATTTTATGAAAGTTTGTGTTATTTAGTTAAGACATCATATTTAAATGCTGATAGATCAGGAAAGCTTGCCGCTGTCCACTGCACCATGCTAGAGGGAGGTAGCCCCCCCCCCCCCCCCCCCCCCACTCATTAAGCTATCCGGCCATAAGGTGTTGGTAAAGGAGGAGGTCATCGGCGGTATTGCAGTTGAGTTTTGAGTGCGGGAAAGCGGGCGACGGATACCTCGGTTTCATCCTCGCCACCTTGGGAAGCCTTTCCTCTCTTGGGCTCCATTACCTGAGAAGAGAGCATGGGAGGATGAAGGCTGGTGTAGCATCCCAATTGTCTAACAATTGTAATGCTACTTGCCTAGTCTATATATTGCTACTTCCTATATGCCATTATTTGCATCATCATTATGTCATCATGTCACATTGCATTTGAGATCATATAAAAACCTTTCCATTTGGTTCTTCCTCTCATCATGCATTTATTTATTTATTGTATTGCCTTCTTGATATATTGTAGTTGACTCTTGATATATTGCTTGATTCTTAAATTGAGGTGGGGCATATCTCTTTAAATCCTTCTGTCCACTAACATAACATGTTTCATCTTGCTATATTAATCCACCATGCATATATGTATGTGGGCTCTTATTTTGTTGATGTTCTAATTCTTGCTCATGTGTAGTATGTATGGATCCAACTTTCTTATGCCAACGATCCATTCTAATCTTGCCATATCATTTCCCCTTCTATTTTTTTTCCGGTGATGATATCTCTATTTTGTTTTGCCGATCTCCTAATTCTTACCATCTTGGACACTCTTATTCCTATATTTATTCTAATTCCTAGCTACCTATTCTAGCCATGTGTGCATATATACATACACACTAGTATATATATACTCTCTCTAGCTAAGCCTTTCACCGTGGCCATCTCAACCCCAGCTAGCTAGATCAGCCAACGACCTACCTGATCATGGTCAACCATGCCTAGCTAGCTAGCCCCATGTTTTTCTCTCTTTTTGAACCTGACCAAGAACTCAGCTGCACCGAACCATTTTTTTTCCCTCTGTCTCGACCGCACCAGCTGGAAGCTGACCTGGTTCCCTGTTTTTCTTCTCCCTGACTGTTGTCGTGCTCGCTTCCTCTGCATAAAGTGAGCTGCAAGGACAGACTCTTCCTCATCCTCACCTAGATCGGTATCTCTCCCCTCTTCTTCTTTTTCTCCAAGCATACCTTCGCCGATCCACTTCCAAGCCAATGCCACCGTACCTTGCTGCCGCCTTGTCCCTGTCGCTGCCCAGTCACCCAGTCACAAAGCCTCGTCGTACCCAAGGCAAGGCCGACCCGAGGAGCTCGGCGTCGCTCTACCGGAGCCGCACCTCACCTGGAGCATGGTGGAGCAAGCTTGGAGCACTGCAGCACATGGACGCCATCACGTCGCCATGGCCTCCTTCCTCTCGTCGCCGACCTCTTTTGTCTCGGCAAGCTCCGCTCGTCTAGGGGCACGGACGGTGAGACCTCATCTTCTCTTGCCCCTCCCCTGTATCTCCTCGTGCTCTTGCCCTTCCGTTCAACCACCGGAGCACCGTCGTTCATCACCTCGCCGCGCACACCGCACTGCAGCACGGGCACGCCCGCTCACCGGACAGTAACAGAAGCGCGCGCAGCAGACCACGCCACGAACTTCCCCTGTTCCCGTCAAAGTTCCAGCCGCTACAGATCTTCCCCGGCGACACCCAACACACTCCGTCGAAGAGGATACATCCATCTCGCCGTAAAAACTCTTGGTTCGCAAATTCATCCACCGTAGCTCTCGCCATCTTCCCCGGAAGATCATGGTTTTTCTCTGTCAAAACTGCCTCAGTACGACAGCTTCCGATCTGTGTTTTCACCTCTGTTCCTCATCCGTTTACGGCGCGCATAGTCCTCCTCCGACGAAATATCCTGAACAAAAACTGATGCCCGTAATCTCCTCTACAACTTTTGTTTTTACGGCGTCGCGAAAATCGCAATTTAACAGTCTCCAACGTTCTCCAAAGTCGAGTCTTTTATCTGCGAAAATCTGTCGGAATTCAGTTTCGGCTGTTGACTTCCGCAGTGAGATGGCACCGACAAAACACCCCAGATCGGCAAGATCCGCTACATTTTTAGAAAACTTCCTAAAAGAAAAGTTGCAGATCTAACCATCATCTTCAAATAATTATTTTATGCAGTTCCAAAATTCACCACAGATTTCTCGTAAATTTCCGTCCAAAATCGCTGGAGCTAGCTATTTTTGCTCTCGCAATCACCGATCGATTAGGTGCATCCAGTGTTTTTGCACCAAGGCCCCCATGTTTTCCTAAAGCTCAACCGCGGTTCTCAGCTTGCCCACGTGTCCTCTCCCCGGTGGCCGTGCGCCCATGTGGCCCCGTAATAACCTGGGCCTGCTCGTCAGTCTATGCGGGTAGCTGGCCCATGAGTAACAAAAACCTTGTCTTAAATTTAAACCCAAATTCAAATCAGTTTGTATATTCTGTTTAAATAGAAATAAACTCATAACTTTAAAATAAATTCAAATTTAAATAAAAGTTTAATATAAAATGTGTTTAATTTTAAATGTGAATTCAGACATGTTTTCAAATTTGCCCAGATTTAACTCTTAACTAGTGAAATCTTTGACTTTTGACCTCTTTTAAATATAACTTGATTTAAATATTGTTCTAAATCCATAAATGATATATTTTTTCTGGTCAAAAAAATACCAGGAATTCAAATATGCCATTCAAAATAATTTTCGAGCAAATTAAAATTTCAAAATTATTTAAATGTCCATAAATGCCTTTTCTTAATAAATCCGTAACTCCAAATTCGACAAATAATATATCTAAATCGATCAGTGCGACGAGGCCGTTCTATCTATGCGTTCCATGTTGTGAATTGAAACATGCATCATATAAATATTAAGTATATAGCAATGTTTATGGGAGCAAAACATGACTAAAATTTTAATAAAATGCTTTGTTCTTGTACCCACACCTCACCCATGACATAATTGTGCATCATTCCATCATGGCATACTTGTTTGCTTGTTGCATATTATTTATATAATTGTGCAATGTATTTATTTCGGCCCCTTGTGTGTTTGGTTTTTATCCGGATAGACACTGAGCAAGGAGAATACCAGGAGCCTCAGGAGTATTACCCGAATCCTTTCTATTCGGCAACATAACTGCCAGGCAAGCAATTCCCCATGCTTGCATACATATAGTACCTATGCTTCTATCTTACTCTTGCATCATTGGGTTACGATTGTATTAAATTGAATCCCAAGTATTGCATAGCCTTTACTTTTAAACCCCACCGAAGCTCGTTCCTCCATCCCATGAGCCATTACTACAGGAGTTGATTGAGCCATGCGAGTCATAGAAATGCATGTGTAGGGTTTGTGCAAGTCTTTGGACAATGAGGTACCTAAACAATTTAATCTGAGTAGTAATGGGATAACTAATGAAAGAGGCATCGGTGAGCATTATCCGCTATTTGGTTCTTTAAGCTTACTTGTGTCCCGTAGGATCCCGAGTACTTGATTCCTATTTCTTGAATATTCACACTATCCATATATGGGAGACCCTATGAATCCCCCTTTGCTTGAGCTTGATTCACACTTCATTTCTTGGGGCCACAAACTAGTTTGGGACTTTATTACTATCTTGTACTTATGCCATGCTTTACTGCTTTATTTACGATTATGCGTGGAGCACCTATACTGTTTTGGAATGCGGACTGTTTTCGTGGTATCGACAAGCCCAATCACACTTTCGGGTTCCTAGTCGTTTACAACCATTGACGCAAACCCTAGGTCCGTCACAGAGCCAGCCAACTTCGTTGCGGGTAGCTTAGTGGGGTGGCCCCCTGAAATGATTTATGAATCTTGTGAATGCATTGTCGTGAGGCCTCGTTGCATTTTATTTGGTTTTTCCTGAGGTTGATCGTGTGTGTGCTGCTATTTGTGCAACCCTACAGGGTAAATCTTTCTGAAAGCCATGTCTGTGGTTATGGACGACTTGGAGCACAGTTTCTCGATCATAGACAAGCATAACCAAAGTACCTCCTTTAATTTGACTAAGATAGGACTAGTAATTAGTACAACACTCATGGAATGGTTAATAAAATTGCCAACGGATGGGTTGTACTTCCGCCTTCTCGTCGGTAAGCGAGAAGGAGGACGGGCGAGGTTATTTATGTTACTTATATAACTGTTGCTATTAATTAACGGGCGTCCATCCATCTCTGGTTGGGCGGATGTGTAGCGCGTCTCTATAGTACTTTGTAGGATATATCTTTCGCTGCAATTGCGTCACCCCCAGGTTGTCCCTTTTAGATGCATTAAGACTTGCTGACTACCCCTAAGGTCTCACATGATAAATATTTCGTTTAGGTGGACAGGTATACTCTCAGGAAGGCTACTGGGTCGAAGAGACCGATGATAGTGGCAACGACCATCAGGTGTAGAGATTCCGGGGATGGAGATCCGTGAGATCTGTGGGCGGGATGTGCTTATTTTAGAGGCATATTATGCCAATTTGCTTCTTAATCCATACTCGGATCTTGTTTTCCGCTTCCGTTTGATACTCTGGTGTGATGTATGAGGAGGTATCCTAAACTATTATATCTATCTAGGATATTTGAGATCTTGCCGTATGGCGTTCCAATATTTCTATTTCTTTTATATGGTGTGACTCTAATGTCTATTGTAAGTCACAGACATACATACTCATTTCTGTATGTTGTGGTCGCGTTACGTGTCGCTTACGCCGCTTGCTCTTGTTCCGATGTTCTTGAAAGTGGATAAGGTGGTCGGCCGGTACCGTGCCCTGGTCCTCTTCAACCGGCCTACACGTGGGTGGCCTAGGGCCTCCACGGTAGAATCACTTATCCACTTTTGGGTTTGTCCAGGCTTGAACTTAGAGCGTAATGTTCGAGGTGTTACAATTGGTATCAGAGCCATTCCGCCCTTCAGGGTCTCAGCCAAGATGGTCGTTGTCAGTCTAGAAAATATTTTGGTAATTATGTATACTAGGGAAAAACTAAACGTGAGAGTAGGACTGCTTTTATTTTTCTTCTTACCCACCCACCCACCCTTTTATGGTAAGGAAGTGTAACGTTTATCATTCCTCTTCTAAAAATTCAAACTAAGATTCACGTGTTTGGGGTTCCATAGTACCATAGGATGTGTGTGTAATTCTTTGTCAATCTGTTGCATCCAACCTTGTTGTCGCAATCTTCCTTTGTCTATCAACTATTGGTACATTCCATACAGACAGGCTTTGTGTAAACCTACACGATATATCTAACTCTTTGTAAACCGATGCAATTTGTCTTACTCTTTGTTACCCACAAAATCTTGTTAAGGGTGTTCGTCCTTCCTACATGCTTTCACAGAATGTGGAGTTGCTAATATCTATCCGTTAAGTTGTTTTTCGCATCTAGTTGATATTTTAATGCCGAAAAGTACGGATTTTTTCTTTGATACATCTATGTTTCCACACTCCTTTTCAGTCGTGTGTGATACCCTATTCACCTTGTTTGGCCGGCATGTCCATGCTAACTCGATCTTTTGCTACCGGCGCATAATCAGGAGTTTTCACTTCATCTTCAATTCTTTTGGGCTAAATGCATAACATGTCTCAATCCAATGCTTATGATTGTAATCTGGCTCTCAGTATAGCTATATAACACTTATCATGAGTAGAATATGGTCAATACTATCAATCTAATTCTCTAAATGATGGTGGTTATTCTCTTGTGATTTTGACTTATACCGTGATCTGTAGCATCCCAATTGTCTAACAATTGCAATGCTACTAGCCTAGTCTATATAATGGCTACTTCATATATATAATTGATGCATCATAATTATATCATGCTCATGTCATCATGCCACCTTGCATTTGAGCATCATATAAAGACCTCTTTCTTTGGTTCTTCTCTCATATGCATTATTAACGGTATTTTCCTCTTGATATTGTATTTGGTTCTTGATGTATTGTTTAAATGCCCAAGTTGAGTTGGGGGCATATCTTTTATTCCACTCCACCACCTTTCTTTCACCACCTTAAAATTCCACCACCCTAGTCATATATGAGCCATTGTTTTTCTTTGGCTATTTAATTCTAGCTCATATGTGATGGTGTGGATCCATTCTATGTCTACATGTCCATATATGAAGTATGTTGTTTTCACAATAATAATTATATGGAGCCTCATGGCCACCTTTGCATGTCATGTGAGTAGAATCTTCCTTTTACCTTCCATATGGGTGTTTTGGCTAATTGAGCTTGTTTGAATATAATTGTGGCCAAATAAACTTTTAGTGGAATATACACACTAGCATGGCCTATATATTCAATTATGCTTGATTCCACCATTCCCATATATTCATCAAGCTTGTATCTAGTGGGGTGGTTTTTGTTCAAATAGTGATGTGCATGCATGTAATAAGTTCACACATGTACTATAGTTGTTTTTACAACTAATAGAAGTGGCTATTCACATTCATGCATGCCCCATGCAACATCACCATCCCCTTCTTCCTTATCCATTCATGTGAGTTTATTTGAGCATTTTTCAATTATTTTTGTGTGGATTTAATCTCTTGGGCACCTCCATGCTATCTAGTGGTTTTTCCCCTCTCTCTAAATCCTCTATCTAAGATCCTAACCCTAATCACCTACACCTCTACCACCACCTATCACCACCCTACCTCATCTCACCCTCTCTCTTTATCCTCTCTCCTAAACCCTAGTCCCTCTCTAACCTAACCCGAGCTCCCTCCCTAGCTAACCACATGGCCTCTCTCCTCTCTCTGCCTAGCTAGCCCCACCTGGTCACCCTGGTCCAACCCGAGCTACCCTACCCTCCCCTAGTCCAAACCCTAACCGAGCCTAGCTCCTACCCGAGCTCCATGTCATCCCTCTCCCTCTCTCTCTTTAGCTCTCTCTGCCTTGCATGCCCCACCAGCCCGAGCCTCCCCCTACCTGCCTGGCCTCGCCCTGACCCCACCTGCAGCCCCATGCGCCTGCCCTGCTCCTGCCCGACCCGAGCACGTGCAGGAGGAGGATAAAAAGGTGGCCGAGCCACCTTTTCCACCGTCCACTCCCACACGGCACCTCCCTCTCCCTCTCTGCTTTACCACCACCTCACGGCCCCTCCTGCATCCCCCAGATCCGCCCTAGAGCTTGCCTCTCCTCTCCTGCCCTGCAGCCACCTCTCCACCACCGATCACCAACCATACCGTCGGCCTCCTCTCGACTACACCGTACCAGGCGGCGGGCGCGGCGTCCAGGTGTCGAGGAAGAACGAGTCGACCACCTGCACCGCCCCTGTACCCGCAGACGTGAAGGAGGAGCCCCAGGTTGATCTGCACGCCGACGTGTTCCGCCGGAACCCTAGCTACACCCGGCCTCTGCTTCGTCGACGATCTGCCGCTCCCCGTCCCGATCCAAGCCTTCCCGCGAACTCTCGGTGAGCTACCCAACCCCCCAGACATCCTCATCGTCGCAGTCTTGCCCTGGTCGCGTCGGACGTTCCATCGAATGCTCTATGCGCGCTGGTGTCCGCGCTCGTTCTCTAGACCGTGGCGTCGCCTTGGTAGATCTATTCGCCCAACGACTCCCTGTCAGTAACCCCCACCCCTACCGCAGTGGCTCCGCCCATCGCGCGCGTGGCCCGCGTCGCGGTTTCGAGCCCACGCGCCGCGCTCTGCCGCTGACGTGCACCGACCCGTCGTCAGGGTTCAGAGAAGAACAACAGTGCATCGGGCGTCTTTTTGCGCTTACCCCCCCAACCTTTTTACTCCTAACCCGCGGTCCGCCTGAGCCCACCTGTCAGCCGTAGTACCACTTTGCAGTTAGGCCCCTTAGTTTAGCACCCCTCATCCCGCACTACTCTGGATCCCCCACGTGTCGCGTCCCCGCTGGCGCGCCCGCGTGTGGCCCTGGAGATGCTGTGGCCCCACCTGTCATCTGCTGTGGCTAGGTCAAGCCCCGGTGTGAAAAGCTTCTCCGCTCGCTGTGCTGCTGAGTCAGCGCTGGACCCACTGGTCATTGTCTGTGGTTAGGTTTGAGTGAGTGACAACAGTATTTATGTGTTCTGTTTTAATTCAAACTTTTTCAAATTAATTTAAATTCAAATTTTCAAATCTGTTTTCAAATAATTTTTAAAATATAAACCCAAATAATACAAATAATATATGTTTTGAAATCAGAAAAATGTGAGGAATTCAAATATGCCATCCAAAATATATTTTAAACCCTTTTAAATTTCAAGTTGATTAAAATTACAATAAAATGCCCTTTTCATTAAATAATTAATAACTTTTGTTTTATAACTCCAAATTTAACAAATAATATGTCTAAAATGATTAGCTCGACGAGACCTTTCTGTTTATGCATTCCTCTATCTGTTTGGCAGCATGCATCATACAAATATAAAGTGTACAGCAACTTATTTGCGTATAAAATATGACTAAAACTCAATAAAATGATTATTCTTGTATTCCACACCTCACCCATGCCATGCTACTTTATTGCCATGCAAATTGTGCATCATTCATCATGGCATGATTGTTTGCTTGATGCATTTTATTCCTATGCTTGCGCACTTTATTTATGTTGGCCCTTGTTTGTTTGGTTCTTCTTCGAATAGACGCTGAGCAGGGGATATATCAAGAAACCCAGGAGCACTACCCAGATCCGTCTCTCGCTTCAACTGAGCTGCCAAGCAAGCACTACCACATGCTTGCATACATATAGTACCTATTGCCTCTATCTTATTCTTGCATCATTGAGTCGCGATTGCATTAAACTGAATCCCAAGTATTGCATAGCCTTTACTTTTAAACCCCACCGAAGCTTGTTCCTCCATCCCATGAGCCATTACTACAGGAGTTGTTTGAGCCATGCGAGTCGTAGAACAGCATGTGTAGGGTATGTGAGTGTCTGATGGATAATGAGGTACCTAAACAACTTAACCTGAGTAGTAATGGGATAACTAATGAAAGTGGCACCGGTGAGCCATATCTGCTATTTGGTTTTTCAGGCTCACTTGTGTCCCGTAGGACCCCGAGTACTTGATTCCTGTTCCTTGAATATTCGCGCTATCCACATCCGGGAGGCTTATGAACCCCCCTGAGCCAGAGCTTGATTCATTCTTATTTCTTGGGGCCACAAACTAGTTTGAGGTTTTATTTACTATCCTGTACTTATGCCATGCTTTACTGCTTTATTTAAAATTGTGCGAGGTACTGCACCTGTACTGTTTAGGGAAGCAGAGTGTTTTCGCGGTATCGACAAGCCCAGTCACATTTTCGGGTTCCCAGTCGTTTACAGCCACTGACGCAAACCTTGAGTCCGTCTCGGAGTCGGCTAACTCCGTTGCGGGTAGCTTAATGGGGTGCCCCCCTGAAATATTTCTGAATCCTGTGATCGCTTTGTCGTGACTACCTCGTTGGTTTTGATTTGGTTTTTCCGAGGTTGGTCGAGTGTGTGTTGCTATTTGTGCACCCCTGCAGGGTAAAACTTTCTGAAAGCCGTGTCCGCGGTTATGGACGACTTGGAGCATAGTTTCTCGATCATAGACAAGTATAACTAAAGTACCGCCTTTAATTTGACTAAGTACCTAACTAGTAACTAGTGCAACACTCATGGAATGGATAATAAAACTGCCAACGGATGGGGGGGGGTTGTTCGTCCGCTTCCTCGTCGGTAAGCGAGGAGGAGGATGGATCTGTTAATATTACCGTTATAACTGTTGTTATTAATTCACGGACATCCGTCTATCTCTGGTTAGGCGGATGGTTAGCGAGTATCTATAGAATTGTTAGGGTTTATCTTTTGCTGCAATTGCGTCACCCCAGGTTGTGTCCCCTTTAGAGGCATAAAGACTTGCTGAGTACCCCTAGGGTCTCACACGATAAATTGTTTGATTCAGATGAACAGGTAAACTCGCAAGATGGATACTGGGTGGAGGAGACGGACGATGTGGGCAACGATCATTCGGTGTAGAGATTCCGGGAACGGGGATCCGTGAGATCTATGGGCGGGATGTGTTTATTTATGGGGCATCTTATGCCAATTTTCTTCTTATCCGTACTCGGACCTTGTTTTCCGCTTCCGCTTGATACTCTGATGTTTGATGTATGAGGAGATATCCTAAACTATTATATCTATCTAGGATATTTGGTTCTTGCCATATGGCGTTGCAATATTTCTATTTCTTTTAGATGGAATGACTCTGAGAACCATTGTATGGTGGCTTGCATACATACTCATTTGTGTATGTAGTTGATCCCTTCGCCTGCCGTTTACGCCGCCCGTTCTTGTCCCGATGTTTGGAAATGGTTGGGACGGCCGAAAGGTCTACCTGTGAGTGGCATTTGGGCCCCACCGTACTATTTCAACCATTTCTGCTCATCCAGGCTTGTAACTAGGAGCGTAATTCACCGAGGTAGTTACAATTGGTATCAGAGCCATCCCGACCTTCAGGGTCTCAGCCAAATGGTCGTTGTCTGTCTAGCAAATATTTTGGTAGCTATGTATACTAGGGAAAAACAAAACGCGAGAGTAGGACTGCTTCCACTTTTCTTCTTACCCAACCACCCACCCTTTTCTGGTAAGGAAGTGTAACGTTTTCAATCCTCTTCTTAAAATTCAAACTAGGATTCACGTGTTCTGGGTTTCCGTAGTACCATAGAAAGTGTGTGTGTGTGTGTGTGTGTAATTCCTTGTCTATCTGTTGCATCCAGTTTGTTATCACAATCTGCCTTTGGTTATCAACTGTTGGTACATTCCATACTGACAGGCTTTTGAAAACCGGCGCGATCTATCTGACTCCTTGTTAACCGGTGCCATCTTTTTAAGGGTGTCCTTCCTTCTAGCAACTCCACATTCTGTGAAACCATCAGTTGCTAATCGCTACCTGATAAGTGATTTTGCGCATCTATTGGTATTTTAATGCCGAAAAATGCGGAAATTTTTTCTTTGATACATCTGTGTTTCCACACTCCTTTCCAGTCGTGTGTGAAACATTATCTATCTTCCTTTTATCAGCATGTCCATGCTAACTCATTCTTTTGTCACCGGCGCTTAATCCTGGAGTTTCTTTTCATCTCCAATTCTCTTGGGATAATTACATAACATGTGTCGATCCGATGCTGGTGATTGTAATTTGGTTCTCAGCATAGCTATATGACACTTATCATGAGTGGAATATGGAAAATGCAATCACCTCTATCCTCCAATGGTGACGGTTATCTCCTGTGATTTTGAGTACACCATGATCATATCTATGCATATTCAAGCATCTTTGGCAATCCGTAGTTTCTCAAAGCACTACGGCGGTCTATCATCTGTCCATCATGCTGCACATCTTTTTGAACTCCATATCTGCAAAATTCTCCTGGATACGAGGGAATTGCATCTTTTCGCTTCTGATAGCTTTGCTTAAGGTATGAGCTATCATCGTTTCTTATCCAAGATCTCTTTATCTTTGTAACCGGTGATCCAATCGGCAATGTGAACCAGGTGACATCTCTTTTTCTTTCGAAGGACCAGATAATCTATTCTTCCAGTGCATCTTCTTCAACACGAACCCGTGCTCTTAATATTGATCTTTCTAAGAGCGTTGAGCTCAGGAAGTGTTCGAGCATATGTTCGTTTCTCTCGCCTTTTAAACTTGGTATTCTGGGAATATCTTGTTAATCCATGGTGGTATATGTTGATAATATGCTTGCCTATTACATATCAATGGAAGGACATGAAAGATCATCTGTGTCTCTTTCTCTCAAGCTCCGTGAGCACTGCCTGTGTGCAAAGTCTCAAAGTGAGAATTCTGACTTTTTGAAGTCACCTATCTCGGCCACGTCCTTCTGCTAAATAGATCGCTTCAATTATGGAATCAGCAAGTCCATTGTTATTCCATCTTCCATCTTCAATCAAACCCGGAGTTTTTCCTTGTTGGCAAGTTATCATCGACGTTCCGCTAAAGATCTTCCTCAAGACTGCTAAATCTCTCTCTATCATTTCAAGAAGAACATGGAGTTCTTTTCACCTCTATCTCGTTAAGTAATCTCTTGAAACCCTCCTGTTCTATCGTCTATGCTCAATCCACCGGAGGCCATGAAGACCTTACAGATCTTGTATTCCTTCTGTTCAAGTGGTGCTATCTTTTTCTCTATCTGTGGAATCTTGCAGTTGTCTCCGTGATCTTCCTTCATATCTTCTGGTGGCTTGGTACTTCAGACATGACGACAACATCATCATCTTTATCTATCTATGAATCCGGTGAATCGTTTGCATCTATCCTTGTTTTCTAACGGAGTTCCATGAGTTCTTGTCAATACCTTCAGTCTGTTTCGGTAGTGGATTGCATGGTTTTCTTATTCATGTGCGGAGTAATGCTTTGAGTGCGGGATGGAGTAGCTACCATACCACTACTCTTATCATTCGCTCTTGTACATTGAATTGGTGAATTAATGTCATTTCACTCATTCCACGGAAGTTAGAAGTGGCCTTTATCCCTTGATACTTTTACTTCCGTCCTTGTTTTTCCGGAGTGCTCTCTCGAAGAAAGTAATCAATAATCTCTTGTTGGTGGTCTGTCTATTCTAGACGGAGCAAAATCCTCAATTATCTGGTGGAAACAAATGCAAAACTCTTTTTCGTCCTCATCAATCTACCGGTGCTCGACATCCCCAAGCAAGATGAAAGGAAACTATCTCTCTCTTGGTTTCATCAATTCTTTTGCTGTGGTAAAGCCAATTATGGTTGAGGCCATCAGCCGTAAATCTATTGCGTTAGCCTCAATGCTAAAGAAAGCAATAAGTATCTCTACAATAAACTCCAGATCCTCCATATTCTTTGCTTCTCGGGATTCCACCATGATATGGCTTCACATCCGTCTCTAGAAGTTATATCCGCGCACCTCGATTGCGTGATCCTTTGGTTCTTACCAGCGCAAGAAGAATCTAATCCGACGATGTCTAACTAAATCTTTCTGTTCATATCAAGGGACTCTATTGTTTGAAGGCAATATTGTTTCCGAACTTCATTTCTCAAATCCGAGAGAAGATACGATGCTATTGTCATAGTGGTTCCAAACATCTCCAACCTAGCCCTTTTCTTCCGACGAGACAAGATTCATCCTCTCTAGTATCGATAAATCTTTAATCTTAACGGTGCGTTTTCTTTATCCATGATACATCATCTTGTCCTTTCTTTCACAAGTGGTTCTATTCTTTTATCATGTTTCTTGAGAAAACCGGAGCTATGTTCATCCTATCCTTCTTGCCTCACGACAATCCTTCAACTCTTCTAACCCGTTGTTTCTCAAGCAAAAAAGCAAGACTCGCAACAAGTCTAGCAAGTTTTGCAAGGTGCAGTGGTCGCACCATTCCGCTCTTCATCATCTTGGGAACGCAAGGATCACCTTCGTTCCGAACACCTGCCTCTCCTTGTGTTGTTTTCTTTTTCCTAGGAATCTCGGGGCGAGATTCTTGTTTAGTGGGGGAGAGTTGTAGCATCCCAATTGTCTAACAATTGCAATGCTACTAGCCTAGTCTATATAATGGCTACTTCATATATATAATTGATGGATCATAATTATATCATGCTCATGTCATCATGCCACCTTGCATTTGAGCATCATATAAAGACCTCTTTCTTTGGTTCTTCTCTCATATGCATTATTAACAGTATTTGCCTCTTGATATTGTATTTGGTTCTTGATGTATTGTTTAAATGCCCAAGTTGAGTTGGGGGCATATCTTTTATTCCACTCCACCACCTTTCTTTCACCACCTTAAAATTCCACCACCTAGTCATATATGAGCCATTGTTTTTCTTTGGCTATTTAATTCTAGCTCATATGTGATGGTGTGGATCCATTCTATGTCTACATGTCCATATATGAAGTATGTTGTTTTCACAATAATAATTATATGGAGCCTCATGGCCACCTTTGCATGTCATGTGAGTAGAATCTTCCTTTTACCTTCCATATGGGTGTTTTGGCTAATTGAGCTTGTTTGAATATAATTGTGGCCAAATAAACTTTTAGTGGAATATACACACTAGCATGGCCTATATATTCAATTATGCTTGATTCCACCATTCCCATATATTCATCAAGCTTGTATCTAGTGGGGTGGTTTTTGTTCAAATAGTGATGTGCATGCATGTAATAAGTTCACACATGTACTATAGTTGTTTTTACAACTAATAGAAGTGGCTATTCACATTCATGCATGCCCCATGCAACATCACCATCCCCTTCTTCCTTATCCATTCATGTGAGTTTATTTGAGCATTTTTCAATTGTTTTTGTGTGGATTTAATCTCTTGGGCACCTCCATGCTATCTAGTGGTTTTCCCCCTCTCTCTAAATCCTCTATCTAAGAGCCTAACCCTAATCACCTACACCTCTACCACCACCTATCACCACCCTACCTCATCTCACCCTCTCTCTTTATCCTCTCTCCTAAACCCTAGTCCCTCTCTAACCTAACCCGAGCTCCCTCCCTAGCTAACCACATGGCCTCTCTCTCGGCCTCTCTCCTCTCTCTGCCTAGCTAGCCCTACCTGGTCACCCTGGTCCAACCCGAGCTACCCTACCCTCCCCTAGTCCAAACCCTAACCGAGCCTAGCTCCTACCCGAGCTCCATGTCATCCCTCTCCCTCTATCTCTTTAGCTCTCTGTCTGCCTTGCATGCCCCACCAGCCCGAGCCTCCCCCTGCCTGCCTGGCCTCGCCCTGACCCCACCTGCAGCCCCATGCGCCTGCCCTGCTCCTGCCCGACCCGAGCACGTGCAGGAGGAGGAGAAAAAGGTGGCCGAGCCACCTTTTCCACCGTCCACTCCCACACGGCACCTCCCTCTCCCTCTCTGCTTTACCACCACCTCACGGCCCCTCCTGCATCCCCCAGATCCGCCCTAGAGCTTGCCTCTCCTCTCCTGCCCTACAGCCACCTCTCCACCACCGATCACCAACCATACCGTCGGCCTCCTCTCGACTACACCGTACCAGGCGGCGGGCGCGGCGTCCAGGTGTCGAGGAAGAACGAGTCGACCACCTGCACCGCCCCTGTACCCGCAGACGTGAAGGAGGAGCCCCAGGTTGATCTGCACGCCGACGCGTTCCGCCGGAACCCTAGCTACACCCGGCCTCTGCTTCGTCGACGATCTGCCGCTCCCCGTCCCGATCCAAGCCTTCCCGCGAACTCTCGGTGAGCTACCCAACTCCCCAGACATCCTCGTCGTCGCAGTCTTGCCCTGGTCGCGTCGGACGTTCCATCGAATGCCCTATGCGCGCTGGTGTCCGCGCTCGTTCTCTAGACCGTGGCGTCGCCTTGGTAGATCTATTCGCCCAACGACTCCCTGTCAGTAACCCCCACCCCTACCGCAGCGGCTCCACCCATAGCGCGCGTGGCCCGCGTCGCGGGTTCGAGCCCACGCGCCGCGCTCTGCCACTGACGTGCACCGACCCGTCGTCAGGGTTCAGAGAAGAACAACAGTGCATCGGGCGTCTTTTTGCGCTTACCCCCCCCCCCAACCTTTTTACTCCTAACCCGCGGTCCGCCTGAGCCCACCTGTCAGCCATAGTACCACTTTGCAGTTAGGCCCCTTAGTTTAGCACCCCTCATCCCGCACTACTCTGGATCCCCCACGTGTCGCGTCCCCGCTGGCGCGCCCGCGTGTGGCCCTGGAGATGCTGTGGCCCCACCTGTCATCTGCTGTGGCTAGGTCAAGCCCCGGTGTGAAAAGCTTCTCCGCTCGCTGTGCTGCCGAGTCAGCGCTGGACCCACTGGTCATTGTCTGTGGCTAGGTTTGAGCGAGTGACAACAGTATTTATGTGTTCTGTTTTAATTCAAACTTTTTCAAATTAATTTAAATTCAAATTTTCAAATCTGTTTTCAAATAAATTTTAAAATATAAACCCAAATAATACAAATAATATATGTTTTGAAATCAGAAAAATGTGAGGAATTCAAATATGCCATCCAAAATATATTTTAAACCCTTTTAAATTTCAAGTTGATTAAAATTACAATAAAATGCCCTTTTCATTAAATAATTAATAACTTTTGTTTTATAACTCCAAATTTAACAAATAATATGTCTAAAATGATTAGCTCGACGAGACCTTTCTGTTTATGCATTCCTCTATCTGTTTGGCAGCATGCATCATACAAATATAAAGTGTACAGCAACTTATTTGCGTATAAAATATGACTAAAACTCAATAAAATGATTATTCTTGTATTCCACACCTCACCCATGCCATGCTACTTTATTGCCATGCAAATTGTGCATCATTCATCATGGCATGATTGTTTGCTTGATGCATTTTATTCCTATGCTTGCGCACTTTATTTATGTTGGCCCTTGTTTGTTTGGTTCTTCTTCGAATAGACGCTGAGCAGGGGATATATCAAGAAACCCAGGAGCACTACCCAGATCCGTCTCTCGCTTCAACTGAGCTGCCAAGCAAGCACTACCACATGCTTGCATACATATAGTACCTATTGCCTCTATCTTATTCTTGCATCATTGAGTCGCGATTGCATTAAACTGAATCCCAAGTATTGCATAGCCTTTACTTTTAAACCCCACCGAAGCTTGTTCCTCCATCCCATGAGCCATCACTACAGGAGTTGTTTGAGCCATGCGAGTCGTAGAACAGCATGTGTAGGGTATGTGAGTGTCTGATGGATAATGAGGTACCTAAACAACTTAACCTAAGTAGTAATGGGATAACTAATGAAAGTGGCACCGGTGAGCCATATCTGCTATTTGGTTTTTCAGGCTCACTTGTGTCCCGTAGGACCCCGAGTACTTGATTCCTGTTCCTTGAATATTCGCGCTATCCACATCCGGGAGGCTTATGAACCCCCCTGAGCCAGAGCTTGATTCATTCTTATTTCTTGGGGCCACAAACTAGTTTGAGGTTTTATTTACTATCCTGTACTTATGCCATGCTTTACTGCTTTATTTAAAATTGTGCGAGGTACTGCACCTGTACTGTTTAGGGAAGCAGAGTGTTTTCGCGGTATCGACAAGCCCATTCACATTTTCGGGTTCCCAGTCGTTTACAGCCACTGACGCAAACCTTGAGTCCGTCTCGGAGTCGGCTAACTCCGTTGCGGGTAGCTTAATGGGGTGGCCCCCTGAAATATTTCTGAATCCTGTGATCGCTTTGTCGTGACTACCTCGTTGGTTTTGATTTGGTTTTTCCGAGGTTGATCGAGTGTGTGTTGCTATTTGTGCACCCCTACAGGGTAAAACTTTCTGAAAGCCGTGTCCGCGGTTATGGACGACTTGGAGCACAGTTTCTCGATCATAAACAAGTATAACTAAAGTACCGCCTTTAATTTGACTAAGTACCTGACTAGTAAATAGTGCAACACTCATGGAATGGATAATAAAACTGCCAACGGATGGGGGGGGGGGTGTTCGTCCGCTTCCTCGTTGGTAAGCGAGGAGGAGGATGGATCTGTTAATATTACCGTTATAACTGTTGTTATTAATTCACGGACATCCGTCTATCTCTGGTTAGGCGGATGGTTAGCGAGTATCTATAGAATTGTTAGGGTTTATCTTTTGCTGCAATTGCGTCACCCCAGGTTGTGTCCCCTTTAGAGGCATAAAGACTTGCTGAGTACCCCTAGGGTCTCACACGATAAATTGTTTGATTCAGATGAACAGGTAAACTCGCAAGATGGATACTGGGTGGAGGAGACGGACGATGTGGGCAACGATCATTCGGTATAGAGATTCCGGGAACGGGGATCCGTGAGATCTGTGGGCGGGATGTGTTTATTTATGGGGCATCTTATGCCAATTTGCTTCTTATCCGTACTCGGACCTTGTTTTCCGCTTCCGCTTGATACTCTGATGTTTGATGTATGAGGAGATATCCTAAACTATTATATCTATCTAGGATATTTGGTTCTTGCCGTATGGCGTTGCAATATTTCTATTTCTTTTAGATGGAATGACTCTGAGAACCATTGTATGGTGGCTTGCATACATACTCATTTGTGTATGTAGTTGATCCCTTCGCCTGCCGTTTACGCCGCCCGTTCTTGTCCCGATGTTTGGAAATGGTTGGGACGGCCGAAAGGTCTACCTGTGAGTGGCATTTGGGCCCCACCGTACTATTTCAACCATTTCTGCTCATCCAGGCTTGTAACTAGGAGCGTAGTTCACCGAGGTAGTTACATGATCTTTATCATATTCAAGTATCTTTGGCGAATCCAAATATTTCTGAAGGCACTATGGTGGATTATCATCTGTTATCATGCTTCAAATCTTTTTGAACTCCATATCTGCAAGGTTCTCTTTGATACGAGAGAATCTCATCCCTTCATCTCTGATAGCTTTGCTTAATGTATGAGTTATCATCGGTTCTATCCAAAAATCTCTTTGTCTTTTTAACCGGTGATCCGATCGACTATGTGGACAACTCGACATCTCTTTTCTCATCCGAAGGACCAGATAATCTATTATGCCAGTGCATCTTTTTCAACACGAACCCTTGTTGTTAATGTTGATATTTCGAAGAGATTTGAGCTCACAAAGTGTTTTGAGTATTGTTCCTTTCTCCCTCCTCTTGAACTTGGTATTCTTGAAATATCTTGTTAATTCGTGGCGGTATATCTTGATGATATGCTTGCCTATCTATATCAATGGAAGAACATGAGGAACATCTTCTCATTCTCTCAAGCTTCGTGAACATTGCCTGTGTGCAAAGTTCTCAAAGTGTGAATTCCGACTTTTTGAAGTCACCTATCTCGGCCACGTCCTTCTGCTAAATACATTGCTACAATTCTAGAATCATCAAGTCAATTGTTAATTCCATCGTCTACCTTTAACCAAATTCGGAGTTTTTCTTTGTTTGGGAAGTTATCATCGTTGTTTTGTTGAAGTTCCATCAAGATGGCTAAATCTCTCTCAGTTATTCTCAAGAAGGACAAGAAACCATGTTGGTCTTCTGCCTGTCAAGAAACCTTTTGAAACCCTCTCACTTTATCTTCTATCCTCAATCCGCCGGATGCGACGAAGTTCTCTAGATCTTTTACAATTCTTCTATTCAAAATTTTGGGGTGCTATCCTTGATCTATCTATTAAATATTTTATCGTTCTCCGTGATCTTCGTTCATTTTTCTGATGGCCTAGAACTTCCGACACGATAACAACATCATCTTCTTTGTCTGCTTGGATACGGCGAAGTGTTTGCATCACATCTTTGTTTTCTTATGGAGCTTTAGGAATTCTAATTGTCAAGATCTTCAGTGTAAATTTCTAAGAGTTGGGTTGCACGATTTTCCTATTCTTGTATGGAGTAATGCTTAGAGTGCGGGATGGAGTCATGACCATACCACTACTCTTATCATTCGCTCTTGTACATTGAATTGGTGGATTAACGTGATTTCACTCATTCCATGGAAGTTAGAAGTGGCCTCTATCTCTATCTCTTGATACTTTTACTTCCATCCTTGTTTTCTCGGAGGTTTCTCTCAAAGAACGTAATCAGTAACATCTCCTTGGTGGTCTCATGTATTTCAAGTTGGAGCAAAATCTTCAATGATCTGGTGGAAGCGAATGCAAAATCCTTTCCGTCCTCTTCTTTCTATCAGTGCTCGACAACGTCAAACAAGATGGATGGAAGATATCTCTGACTTCCATTTTTGTCAATTCTTTTCCTCTTGGTAAAGCCATTTAAGGTTGATGCCATCAATCGCAAATCTATTTCATTAATCTCATGGTTAAAGAAAGCAATAAGCATCTCTACAATAAATTCCAGATCTTCTATATTCAACTTCTTCTCAGGAATCCACTAGAAACTTGTGTCACCTCCTTCTCTTGAAGACATATGCGCATCTCAATTGCATGATTCTTTCGTTCTGACCGGCGCAAGAAGAAGCTCATCCGAGAAGTCATCTATGCTAATCTTTCCATGGTATCAAGGAACTCTATTGTTTGAAGGCAATATTATTTTCCGAACTACATTCCTTTAATCTAAGGGAAGAAACAATATTATTTTCATAGTGGTTGATAACTTCTCCAAGTCATTCTTGTCTTCTGGCGAGACAAGGAATCATTCTTTTCTTTCATAATTCTTTTTAGAAGTAATTCTATTCTTTTATCGTGTTTCTCAAGAGCATCGGAACTATGTTCATCCTATCTTTCTTGTCTCACAACAATTCTCCAGGTTCTTCAAGTCCTTTGTTTCTAAGAAGCAAAACGCAAGACTCGCAACAATCTATCAAGTTTTACAAGGTGTAGTGGTCGCACCATTCCATTGATGAATCAACCTTGGAATGCGAGGATCACCTTCGTTCCAAGCACCCACCACTCCTTGTGTCTTTTTCTTTTTCCTAGGAATCTCGGGGCGAGATTCTTATTTAGTGGGGGACAGTTGTAGCATCCCAATTGTCTAACAATTGTAATGCTACTTGCCTAGTCTATATATTGCTACTTCCTACATGCCATTATTTGCATCATCATTATATCATGCTCATGTCATCATGCCACGTTGCATTTGAGCATCATATAAAAACCTTTCCATTTGGTTCTTCCTCTCATCATGCATTTATTTATTAATTGTATTGCCTTCTTGATATATTGTAGTTGACTCTTGATATATTGCTTGATGCCTAAATTGAGGTGGGGCATATCTCTTTAAATCCTTCTGTCCACTAACATAACATGTTTCATCTTGCTATATTAATCCACCATGCATATATATATGTGGGCTCTTATTTTGTTGATTTTCTAATTAATTCCCATGTGTAGTATGTATGGATCCAACTTTCTTATGCCAACTATCCATTCTAATCTTGCCATATCATTTCCCCTTCTATTTTTTTTCGATGATGATATCTCTATTTTGTTTTCCGGATCTCCTAATTCTTACCATCTTGGACATTCTTATTCCTATTTTTATTCTAATTCCTAGCTACCTATTCTAGCCATGTGTGCATATACACATACACACTAGTATATATACTCTCTCTAGCTAAGCCTCTCACCGTGGCCATCTCAACCCCAGCTAGCTAGATCACCCAACGACCTACCTGATCATGGTCAACCATGCCTAGCTAGCTGGCCCCATGTGTTTCTCTCTTTCTGAACCTGACCAAGAACCCAGCTGCACCGAACCATTTTTTCCCTCTGTCTCGACCGCACCAGCTGGAGGCTGACCTGGTTCCCTATTTTTCTTCTCCTTGGCTGTTGTCGTGCTCGCTTCGTCTGCATAAAGTGAGCTGCAAGGACAGACTCTTCCTCATCCTCATCCAGATCGGCATCTCTCCCATCTTATTCTTTTCTCCAAGCATACCTTTGCCGATCCACTTCCAAGCCGATGCCACCGTACCTTGCTACCGCCTTGTCCATGTCGCTTCCCAGTCACCCTGTCGCAAAGCCTCGTCGTAGCCAAGGCAAGGCCGACCCGAGGAGCTCGACGTCGCTCTAACGGAGCCGCACCTCACCTGGAGCGCGGTGGAGCAGGCTTGGAGCACTGCAGCACGTGGACGCCATCACGTCGCCATGGCCTCCTTGCTCTAGTCGCCATCCTCTTTTGTCTCGGCAAGCTCCGCTCGTCCAGGGGCACGTCGGTGAGCCCTCATCTTCTCTTGCTGATACGTCCAAACCGTATCTACTTTCCCGAACACTTTTGCTATTGTTTTTCCTCTAAACTTGTGTGATTTGGATAGAACTAACACAGACTGACGCTGTTTTGAGCAGAATTACCTTGGTGTCTAGTTTTTGTGCAGAAAATCAACTATTAGGAAAAATCCTGGAAAATATGCCAAAAATCCTATTTCACCAGAAGACTCACGGAGCCAGAAGACGAGACGTAGTAGGGCCACGTGGGGCCCACACCACCTGGCCGTGCGAGACAGGCCAGACCGCGCCTGGGGGTGGTGTGGCTGCCTCGGCAGACCCCTCGGCCCCCCTCTTCGTCTATAAGTTGCCTCTTGTCCTAAATACCAAGGGGGGTTCGACGTTTTTCTAGAAATAGTTCCGTTGCACCGTCACCACCAGATTCCGTGATTCGGAACTAGAAACTCCGTTTTGGCACCCTGTCGGGACGGGGAATTGGAGGAGATCATCAACATCATCATCGCCATCGCTTCTCCATCGACCATCCATGTTTCCCCCATCTAGGAGTGAGTAATCCCCCACTATACGCTATGGGGATGGTAGGGATTGGATGAGATCGTTCATGTAATGGCATTGGATTGTTAGGGCATGGTGCCTAGTATCTACTATTAGTGCTTTTTGACTTTGTTGCAACTTGTTATGCTTAATTATTGTCACTAGGGCCCGAGTGCCATGATTTCAGATTGAACATGTTATTGATTCATTATGATAGTATTGTTTATGGTCTTACCTGCAAGTTGTATACACACGTCGTTGTCCGGAACCAAAGGCCTCGAAGTGACAGAAATCGGGATAACTGGCGGGAATGGCTTTGATGTGAGGATCACATGTGTTCATAGAGTGTTAATGCTTTGCTTCGGTGCTCTATTAAAAGGAGTACCTTAATTTCCAGTAGTTCCCTTGAGACCCCTCTGCAAACGGGCTGGCAGGACAAAAGATGTTGTGCAAGTTGTCATTGCGAGCTCGTATGACTATATATGGAACACATGCCTATGATTATCTAGTACTTGGATGCTTTATCTTATTTATCTGCAAATTCCCTATGTTCTGATTGCCATATGAATTGTCTTGTCCATGCAACGCCCGTCCATCCATCCCTGTGCCTACCGCGCTTTAATCCTACTGTTTACTGCAATTGTTACTACTGTCTTTACTTTTACTAATGTTGTTACTTTACTATTGCTACTAAAAAACTGTTGCTACTGATAAACTGCTGTGAGCAAGATTGTTTCCAAGTGCAGCTGAATTGACAACTCAGTTGTTAAGGCTTATAAATATTCTTTGGCTCCCCTTGTGTCGAATCAATAAATTGGGTTTCACTTCCCTCGAAAATACTACGAAACACCCCCTATACTTGTGGGTCATCAAGACTATTTTCTGGCGCCGTTGCTGAGGAGCATAGCTTTACTTATCAAGTTCACTTGGAATCACTATTGTTCGCTGCCATCCATCCATCATGGGTAAGTCTCGTGATAGCAAGGTTCCTATTTTACCATCCACTACAAGAATAGGTACGGTTCTGAACACCTCTGTTGCTCTTGATTCACCATTTGTTATGAGTAAGCTCCTTAGACCACCACATACACATGCTACACACTGCTACTACTGCTGAATCTGAAACTTTTGATACTTATGATGCTGCTTCTACTGTGCTTGATAAGAGTGGTTCATTAGGTCCTTTCCTAGATGCTACGATCGCTAGAACTATAGCTGGAAATACTGAAACTCCTAATGAAGAAACTACTACACCTGTTAGTTCACCTGAGTCTAGAGAGAGCTATGATATTGAAGACGGTTATATTGAGATGACCGATGAATTTATTAAAGAATGTCAAAACACCCATGACAGGAGTGCTATTAAGAGTCTCCTTGAGAGGCGTACTATAAAACCCAAATTGTCTACTAATACTAAGTTTGTTGCATCTCCCATAAACATTAAAGATAAAGACTATGATTTCTCTATTGATTTATCTTACATAGCTATTGTTGAGAAAGAACCTTTTTGTGGGACTAAGAATGAAAGTGCGGTATCACATATGACTAAGCTTTCTACCATGAGTGGCCTGTTTTCTTATGATATTAAGATGCGCACCTACTTTGTTGCTAAAATTTTCCCTTTTTCACTAAAAGGAGAAGCTAAAACTTGGTTTAATAATTTACCTCCTGGATCTATTGATAGCCCTGATTGCTTGATTATTACTTTCCTGCAGAAATATTTTCCTCCTAGTGCTAGACATGCTATTTTGCTAGAACTTTTTGATTTTAAAAAGAGAGAAAAAGAGATATTGCCTGAATCATGGGCAAGGTTTTGTGCTTTGATTCATGCACAGGCTGGATGTCCATTACCTAAGAATGAGCTTCTTGACATATTTTATAATGGACTAACTGAAGAATCTAGGACATACCTGGACAGTTGTGCTAATTGTGTTTTTAGGAATAGGACTCCCAAGGAAGCTGAGGAATTAATGGCTAAAATAAGCAAAAATTATGAAGATTGGACTCCTCCTGAACCAACTATACCTGAGACAACTATACCTGAACCAACTATTCCTGTACCTATACCAACATCAAAGAAGAGGGGAGTTATTGAACTAAACGATGAAGTGATGAAGGAAGCTAAGAAATGTCTTAAGGAGAAGGGAATTAAAGCTGCTGACGTCAAGAATTTACCTCCTATAGAAGAATTATGTAAACCAATTCCCCACTCATCCACTATTGAGGTACACTCTCTCCAACATTTTGATGAATGTGATATCCCTTACTCTAAACCTCGTGATCAATGCTTACAAGAATTCAATATTTTTATTGTTAAGCAAGATAACTTTAATAAAAGGGTGCAAAATCATTTAATGGAAAACTCTAGAGCTATTGTTGAGTTAAAAGATATTGTGGAAAGAACCTCTAATGATGTTAAAATGCTTGTTAAACATTTTCAAATGGTTCAAACTCAAATTGATCAGCTTATTAAGGTACAAAAAGACTTGCTAGTTAATGCTGCTAAAGAAAAACATGCTTATGAAATTAGGACTAGAAGTGGTGCTGCTACCCAGGATCCTCTATATCATGAGGGGCATCCTAAAAGAATTGAGCGGGATTCTCAACAAGCTGAAAATAATGGTACTACTCCTAAGAAAAGAAAGAAGAAACATAAAACTATTGTAGAACCTTCTAAACCTGCTAAAGATCCTAATAGTATATCTGTCTCTGATGCTGAAACTGAAAGTGGTAATGAAGAAAATGATGCTCCTGATAAACAAAAGGTTGAAGAAGAACCTGAAAGGCACACTAAGAATACTAAATACACTAAAGAAGATTTTGTTGCTAAGAAACATGGTAGTGAAAGAGAGCCTTGGGTCCAAAACCTATGCCTTTCCCTAATAAGAAACACAAGTCAAAGGAAGACGAACACTATAATAAGTTTTGTGAGTGGATGAAACCTTTATTCTTGCAAATTCTTTTGACTAATGCTATTAAATTGCCTCCTTATTCAAACTATATGAAGGATATTGTCTCGAATAAAAGGAAGATCCCTAATGAAGAAATTTCTACTTTGCTTGCTAATTATTCCTTTAATGGTAAGGTTCCAAAGAAACTTGGAAACCCAGGAATTCCAACTATTCCTTGCTCTATTAAAAATAGTTATGTTAGAACTGCTTTGTGTGATTTGGGAGCAGGAGTTAGTGTTATGCCTTTTTCTCTCTATAAGAGACTTCAAATGGAAACACTAATACCAACTGATACATCTTTGCAAATGGCTGATAAATCTACTACAATTCCTGTTGGTATATGTGAGGATGTACCTGTTCAAGTGGCTCATAATTGCTTCATATTAATTGATTTTGTTGTGCTTGAAATGCCTGAAGATGATAATATGTCTATTATTATTGGGAGACCTTTTCTTAATACCGCAGGAGCTGTAATTAATTGTAATCAAGGAAAGGTGACTTTCAATGTTAATGACAAGGAGCATACTGCCTATTTCCCCAAGAATATTGATAGGACTTATGGTTTAAATTCAATTGAACATGTTGAGGGCATTCAAGTTGGAGAAATATATTGTCCCATACCACGAGAAAAATATGAAACTATTATGATTGGGACCATTGCTATCAAGGTTGAGGTAACACAATCATTAGTGGAATACAAAGTTTTGTTTCATATAAAATTGTTTTGGTAACAAGAACTGATCAACCTTTTTAACAAAGGGATTTTTAATGAACAAAACAATGTTTTCACCTTGATTATCCCCGTTTACTTTTATTTTATCCATTTTAGTTTTTTGCTTTTGTTTAGTTTACTTTTCTGTTATTAGTTGCTTGCATATTAGAGTGTCTTAGAATTTCTGAAGCTTTAGCTTTGTTTTGTCATTGCATCATTCCAGAAACCTTTTTCTGTTAGAAAATCATTCATCTATACCTGAAAATTGCTCAAAAATAAAGTGTCTCGAAAAATTTCAGAAAATTCATATTAAATTTTTACGTGAAAAAGGGGCAGAGAAGTACCTGTAGAGTACCAGGGGGCACCAGGCAGGCACACAACCTGGTGGCCCGGCCAGCCCAGGGGTGCGCTTGGCCATGGTGTGGGCCACCCCTGGCCCTCCACTCACTCTTTCACTTGCCACTTCTCTCTCTATCCCAAGAAAACACCAGTTCATTACTCGAAATCGCGTTCGTGCTGTTCTTGTCCATGATTTTTTTGATCTCCTTGCTCAGCCCATCTTTGCTGCTGAAATTTGGAGCATTTGTTCTCTGGTATGTGACTCCTTCGCTTATACAAGTAGATTTGTGTTTAGTGGTTTATATCTTAAGTATTTTGTTGTTGTAGGTGACAGGTTATGAGAGCTTGTAAGCTTGTTCAATGCTTAGAGATATTGTTTTGATGCATGTTTAGGCCTCTTACAAGTCCCTATGAGTAGTGCCCTTCATTATATTTTCACTTTGCAATCACTTGTGTAATGGATGTTTAAATTTCAGAATAGAAGATGAATGAGCATCAAATCAACCAACATGAACTGAGGGTGCCTGAGGTTATGAAGGTTCACCGAGAGGAGGAAGTTTTTCCTTCCATCTATCCATGCTTCGAATTCATGAGGGCTGCAGGAATTTCCCAGGACTTCCACACCTTAGTTGCTAATGCAGGATTGGAGCACTTTGTGGAAGATGAACCCTGTCAATTTTGTGAAACTAACTATGTCTGTAGTGCAGGACTTTTGATTTAGTCACTCTTTGCCTAACCCCATGGTCCACCACAAAATTTACAATATAGATGTCAACCTTCCTCTTGATGACTTTTGTGCGGCTATTAAGGTACCTCAGTGGGGATCGTGTGGAAGGATTAAAGAGCGACCTACACCACTCATGGATTTGTATGCTGAGATTTGCCAAGGGAGCAGCTTCTCAAATGAGAGTGGGAAAATCTGTAACATTCATCTCCCATCTATTTGCTACTTTTCTTACTTTATTGCCAAGTGTGTTCTCGCTAGGAAAACTGCTAATAAGCTATCCTCATATGATCTAGCATTCATCTCAGCTGCTTTAAAACGAGATAGAACTTACAACTTGGGTGCCTTGATAGCTTTCCGTCTTGCTGCTAACCGCGAGAAAGGTGGAATATGTGGAGGCCTCATTGCTTCTTGTTAATTAGTGTTGCATGGTTTAGTGCCTCATCCTAGACCTACAGTTTCCCATAGAAAGGCCTGACCTTAATTCCATAATACAACATAAATTTGTTTCTTCTTGGGCTAATTTGAGTGAGTTGTCTTATGAAATAACCTTTCTCAAGGCTGGTTGGAGAAGGAGTAAGTCCAAGCGATTTGTTCTTTTGCCTGCACCTATTTTGTTTAAACTTGATACTAGGGTAGGATGGTCACTCACTGAGGAGGAGCTTGATACGTACTTGGGAGAGCTCTCCCAACAGGAGCAGGATACTAGAAGGGAGGTTACAGATGATTCAGTCCAGCCCTCATATGAGGGGGAGTCTTCATATCAGCAGCCTACCTATGATTGGGGAGCTTCTTCTTCTTCCCAAGGGCCTAACCACGATCATTCTTACAATGACCCGCCGGCTTGGAACCCTTACTCGCATTTGGGTTGATACCCACTTAGGCCAAAAGCCTAAGCTTGGGGGGAGGTACACCGACATCACACTCATCTCCATATCATGTTTCGTCGGTACTTTGTATATTCATGTTTCGTTCTCTTTTTAGTTTTCGTTCTCTCTTTGCTTTTGCTTTCTAAAACACAAAAAGACCAAAAATATTTCCGTTGTTTCTCTTTGTTTGCTTCTTCTTATTTTGCCTTGGTTTGCCTTTTCCTTTTTGCTTTGTTTGAACTACTCAACAAAACCCAAAAAGATTTTGCTTTGCTTGTTTTTCCTTTTTGTTCTTGTCTTTGAAAATTAAAAACACCAAAAATATTTGTTGTTCTTCTTTGGTTTTGTGAAGTTTATTGCAGGGTTCAGTAGTCCTCAGTGGAATTTGGTTTCATGTTATTATTCAAGCCACACAGGTGAAGGGAAATAATGAGGATTAATGACAACTTGAGGTGTGGTAAGAGGCTGGTAACGAACTCTATTTGTTTTCATTTTTGTACATATACTCATCATTGTGGGCATGCTTAGTCTGTTCATGTAGGGTGTATGTTATTTATGGATGCTTAGTAGTTCTTGCTTTCTTATGATTAGCTCCAGCTCGCTAATAATTTGTAGCACGTCATATTAATGTTCGATTGCATTGCTCTATTCATAACTTGGTATGACACTGTGGTATCCTCCTCTGAATGTTTCACTTGAATTGACTTGGCACATGCTCATGCATGCATATGACTGAAACAATAATCAGTTAAGCCTCGATGAATATTTTGCCTCACGGGTCTTGAATCACTTTCATGCCATGATTAGTCTTGTTTTGTTGCAAGCGTGATTATGAAAATTATTGCTCTCTCGTTTGTCGCTCCCTTACTATTGCTAGCCCTCACATGCACTTAGTATAAGCTTTACTCGTGTTTCCAACTCCCTAAAACCAAATATTGCCAAAAGTGTCCACCAAACCTACCTATTAGCATCATTTGCTATTCCGTGCATGCTTAGTATGCCTTGTTTTCTTCTGAATAAAATGTTTGCTTGTTATGAGAAAGTTAGTTAGTAAAGCTCTCACGAACTTGATGGCACACTTTACTTTCTTGCACTTAATAATCTTGAACCATTGCATCCATCTTTGTTGCGTGTATGCTTGTGCTTTATAAGTTGAAGTTAGCAGAACCATGTATCATGGGGAACGCTTTCAACATTGCACGGGTACTTTGTACCTCATTGATATCATGATTCTTTTGCTTATGGATCCCGGCGGTGTGAAATAAAAGGGGAACTTGTAAGATCATGGAGTTTGTATATGTGTTAGATGGAGACTCAGTTCTCATCCTAAATTCTTGTAGATGGAGACTCAGTTCAACAAGTTCTACCAGTTGGAAACGGAGGTTAGCTGATCTTCGAGAGGGATCTGGATTCACTGTCGGAGTTATTGGGATGCCCGCATCCAGAGTTTCTTGGAGCTCAACTTCCAGGACCCTAGGAGGAGATTTATAGTGGCTAGTCACCGCTGATCTTAGAGGAAGCATCAAAGCACCAACGTCCGGGAGAATCCAGTTCTCCGTGAGAGAGAACAACTGGCTAGATGGATTAGCCAGGGCAATGCATGACTCTCGCACGTCTGTGTGCCCTCAGTGTCAACCAACTCCAGGGAACCCGTTTTGCTCACTATGCAAGACGTGACTTCATGGGGATGCCAATGGAGATGCCAAGTCACCCAAAGCTGAAGCGTCAAGTGGAGAACCTTGACTTCCTATTGTACGATCGTCAGAAGGAATTGGACAATGCTAGGGAGTTCGCCAACCACAACCATGCCATTGCCGCCCAGAAGGCCCAGAATTTCACACTCCTAGTCAAGGATCGTCAGTCTCTTCGCCTCCAGCGCGAGAAGAAGGATCGCACCATCGCCCGTCTTTGCAAGAAGGTGGCCGACCTCGAGAAGACCGTCAAGGAGCAAGAAGCTCAGCTTGCCGCAAAGGAGGAAGAAGAGGAGGGTGAAGACATCCAGGGAGACATGGATTCTTACCTCAGCAATGATGATGACTTTCTGGAGGAGGATGCTGTGGACTTCTACATTGAGGATGAGGACTCTGACTTCATCGACGATGAGTAGATGCACTAGAGCACTATCGTATCATGAGATGTATCAGTCCCATTGTATCATAGCTCACAGAATGGTTCTTCAAACCATCTGTTTTCCTTTATTGTTGTGGTGTGTGTTTGTATCGTATGCTTGTTTGCATGAATGAGATGAAGTTAGTTGCAAAACCTGAGTCAAACTCAAAGTTTTAGCTTATCCATGAACCTTAGAACTTCCCTCTTACCCCTTTATCTACCTCAACCTTCAGATGACTCGTGGAACCAAGGAGGGAGCAACTCGTCGCAAGACCCAATGCTGCACACCTTGCAGAATCTCATCGCAGACAGAGAAGCAAGCAGGGCAGAACGCCAAGCTAATCAAGCAACACTGCAACAGATCGCCCAGATGGCTCTCAACAACCAAGGGCATGGAAACTAGGATCACCATGGATCCAAACTCAAAAACTTCCAGAATAACAATCCCCCAATCTTCAACCAAGCTGAAAACCCACTAAATGCTGATGACTGGTTACAGACAATGGAAAACAACTTAGAAGTGGCAGGAGTTGATGAATTGTCAAGTATGCCCCCGGATAGGGATATTGAGTTCATTATCGAACTAATCCCCGGAACCGGACCCATAGCCTAGATACCCTATAGCATGAACCCCTCAGAGTTAGTGGAACTAAAGAAGTAGTTGGATGCTATGTTGGCAACAGGCTTGATTCAACCAAGCGCTACGCCATGGAGATCACCAGTGTTATTCGTCGACAAGAAAGATGGACGCAATCGTTTGTGCACAGATTACAGAAAGCTAAATGACGTCACCATTAAAAACAAGTACACCTTGCCAAAGATAGAGGATCTATTTGATCAGTTGACTGGAGCTTAGGTATTCTCAAAGATTGATCTTAGGACTGGTTATCACCAACTTAAGATTCGTGCAACGGATATTCCGAAGACCGCCTTTACTACTCGCTATCGTTTATGCGAGTATATGGTCATGTCTTTTGGATTAACCAATTCCCCTGCTTATTTCATGAATCTCATGAATAAGATCTTTATGAATTTCCTAGATAAGTTTGTAGTTGTGTTCATCGACGATATCCTTATCTACTCCATGTCAGAAGAAGAGCATGAGCAGCATCTGAGAATCATCCTAGAAACCCTGAGAGAGCACTGGTTGTATGCTAAGTTCAGCAAGTGTGAGTTTTGGCTGAAGGAGGGAGGATTCCTAGGACATATTGTGCCTGTCGGATTGATCCCGCCAAGATCAGAGATGTCGAAGCATAGGAAGCCCCAACCACACAAACCCAAGTCCGTGCCTTCCTCAGATTAGCGGGATACTACCGCAAGTTTGTCGAAGGATTCTCGAGCATCGCCAGACCCATGACCCAATTGTTGAAGAAGGACAAGAAGTTTGAATGGACCGACAAGTGTGAAGCCAGTTTTCAGGAACTGAAGAAGAGATTGATATCAACCCCAATATTGATCATGCCAGATATCAAGAAGCCGTTTGATGTATATTGTGATGCATCTAAGATTGGTCTCGGATGTGTATTGATGCAAGAAGGCAAAGTCATCGCCTATTTGTCTTGACAACTGAAGCAGCATGAGCAGAACTATCTGACCCATGATCTTGAATTAGCAGCCGTAGTTTTGGCATTGAAGACATGGCGTCATTATCTTATGGGTAATCGCTGTGAGATTTACTCAGATCATAAGAGCTTGAAATATATTTTCACTCAGAAGGAGCTGAATATGAGGCAAAGGAGATGGATAGAGTTAATCAAGGATTATGACCGTGACATTCACTATCACCCCGACAAAGCCAATGTGGTAGTGGATGCTCTTAGCATATTGCCATGTAGGCTTAACACCATGATCAAGGAGAAGCAGCCAAGTTTGTATGAAGAGTTGGAGTAGTTTAGGACTGAGCTAGTTAGTAAAGGATTCTTAGCTAGCATTGAACTTCAACCCACATTAATCAGCCAACTCATGGAAGCCCAGAAGGGAAATGAAAGTATCGACGGAATCAAACGTCGTATTGGTACAGGGAAGGTACCTGGATTCACTGAAGACGAAGAAGGAGTGTTGTGGTACAAAGGACGTATCTGTGTGCCAGCAGATTCGGAGCTGAAGCAAGTTATCATGAAGGAAGCTCATGATACTCTTTATTCTATCCACCCTGGAGGAACGAAGATGTATCAAGACCTGAAAGAGCAATTTTGGTGGCACAAGATGAATAGAGAGATCGGAAGTTACATCGCCAAGTGTGACATCTGTCAGAGAGTCAAAGCAGAGCATTAGAGACCCGCAGGACGGTTGCAACCATTGCAGATTCCGGAATGGAAATGGGATTCCGTCGGAATGGACTTTATCACCGGTTTGCCTACTTCTAGTAGGGGAAATGACTCAATCTGGGACATAGTTGATAGACTGTCCAAGGTAGCTCACTTCATACCTGTCAAGACTACCTACCAGAGTGCGAAGCTAGTAGAGATGTGCATTGCTAGGATTGTTAGTTTGCATGGAACCCCCAAGACCATAGTATCAGACCGAGGAACCCAGTTCACGTCGAGATTTTGCCAGAAAGTCCAGGAAGGATTAGGCACCAAGTTGAACTTCAGCACCGCTTATCACCCGCAAACTGATGGACAGATTGAGAGAGTCAACCAGATCCTAGAAGATATGTTAAGAGCTTGTGTGTTAGAGTACGGATCAAAATGGGAAGAGTGCCTACCTCTCATAGAATTCTCATATAACAACAGTTATCAAGCTAGTTTGGAAATGACACCATTTGAATTCCTATACAGAAGAAAGTGCCGTACCCCTTTAAATTGGTCGCAAGTAGGAGAGAGTCAGATCTTTGGACCCGACATTCTCCGAGAAGCGGAAGAGAAGGTTCACAAAGTCCGTGAGCACCTCAAGACGGCCCAATCCAGACAGAAGACTTATGGTGACTAGAGAAGGAGAGACCTGACTTTCAATGTCGGAGATTTTGTATATCTCAAGGTTTCGCCATTGAAGGGAACTCAATGCTTTAGTCTGAAAGGAAAGTTAGCCCCCAGATATATCGGGCCCTTCAAGATTCTGAACCATCGAGGAGAAGTATCGTATCAACTAGAACTACCTGAAGAGATGTCAGCTATCCACAATGTGTTTCATATCTTGTTACTTCGCAAATGTCTAGAAGTGCTGGAGAAGACTGAAGTTTTCAACAACATCGATCACCAAGCTGTGGAGATCAACAATGACCTGACATATCGTGAAGTGCCCATCCGTATCCTAGAAGAAGCTTACAGAACCACCAGGACCAGGAGTATCAAGTTTCTCAAGATTCAATAGAGCAACCATACCGAAGAGGAAGCCACTTGGGAGCGAGAAGATTACATTAGGATAGAGTTCCTAGATCTCTTTAGTTCCTAGTTTTCTTTGTAAATCTCGGGACAAGATTTTGTTTAAGGGGGGAAGGTTTGTAACATCCCAAAACTTTAATCCAAGGTTATTAAGATCCAAATCATCAAAATTAGGGTTAACAAAAACTTTTCCAATTTAAAATTATTAAAGCATTCATATGTGTGTGCATTTAAATATGAGTTGTTTTGGATTGCCATGATTAAGTGGTCCATTGATTGTAAAATGATTCTTAGGTGAAATAAACATCATCTAGATCATTCCCAAACAAATCCCAAAGAAAAAAATCAAAATGAATAAAAGAAGAGAATGGTCATTTGTGCCATTTTAATCAACATGCCTACTTTGGCTATTCCTAGTACTCAATTCTTAACATAAATAAATGTGGATATTTGCACCCCTTGCTAGTACATGTAATGATGTACCAAGGACCACTTTGTGATCTGCCAAAAACTTTCAAACACTAATTTTAAATGGCATTTGAAAATGGAATCTAGTTCATATGGGAAGATCCCACTATTTCAAAAACCACTCAAATGAGCTTTATTTTCAAAACCCAAGCAACCACAGATGATCAAGATTATGACTAACACACCCACCAAAAATCTTTTCAAAATTCAAAACTAAATTTCTTGCGGCCATTTTCACAAACACTGGGCAGGCAGGAATCAAACTCTAATCCTAGCTCATTGTTTTCTATAGGGTTTTGCCCCCATTTGATATCCATTTACTCCCTCTATCTCCACTTGATCCAACCAAACCATAAACACCCCATCCCCTACCCCCTAGCAGCAATGCCACGCCACCCCGAGCACCATGTCGCCACCCTAACTTGCCCTCACCATAGCTGACCGCCCCTCGCTCTCGCCATGTCTATGAGCTAGCCCAGACCGCACCGCCACCCTCTGTCCCCTCCCCGAGCACAGCTGAGCCATGGACCACCCGCAGCGTGCCACGCCCAGAGTGTCTGCGCCATGCCGAGCACGCGCCAGAGCGCCGCGCCCGACACGCGTGCACACGCCACCTCTCAACCGCAGCCCGTGCTCACCGCAGCCCGTGCTCACCGCTTCGCCACGACCCAGGCAGCCCCCCAGACATGCCCGTTCGCCGCCATTTGCACCACAGCCACCGCCCTCCGTGAAGACCGCCGCCTCTGCCGCTCAGAGCGTGAGCATCGCCCGACCAAATGCCACCGCCCCTAAGCCTGCATTTAAGCCGTAGAGCACCGCCAGGAGACCGCGCATCGATCACCGCTCGCAGCCATGCCGCTAACAGCCCGTATCCATGTCGCCACCGTCGCCTGGCCACGCCGCGCTGTCCTGTTGTCGAGCCTATAAAAGGAGGCCACCCCCAGCCCCATTCTGCACACCACTCACCTCCCCTCTTGCCACTTATCAGTCCCCACTTCTCCCCGGAGCCAGTCGAGCTCGTAGTCGCCGGAATTCCACCGGAGCTGGCCGCCTCTGGAGGAGAAGGGCCCCGCTGATTGCGACCACCCCCGGAGCTGCCTCGACCACCCCTGAGCTTGCCGTTGTCCACCAGTTCGTTTGCCCCCATCGCCGTCGTCGCTAGAGCCCTAGTACGCCCCCTGAGCACCCCCACCGAGCCGCTAGGGTTTGTCCTAGCCGGCAACCTTTCCGTCATCGACGACGAGCCCTAGCCGTCGATCCTAGTTCTAATCTAATGGCCCACATCACCCCATACCGCTTCGCGTGTAAATAGCCACTGACCGGTGGACCCCCCTATCAGCTATGCCCCGCGCCACGGAGTGTCACTGGGCCAACCCGTTAGCTTTCGCGCGTGACCCATTTAATTCAAATTAGGATTTTTCTATTTAGTTTGAACCTAGTTCTGTCCTTTAGTTTGAAAATCAATTCAGAGAGATCTACAAATCCAAATGGAGTGATTCCAATTTTGTTAGAAAGATACTAAAAAGATCTACCCAAGCCTGTTGGATTTAATTCAATTAGAGTTAGAGATCTCTCCTAGTAAACATAACAAGACAGAAGCTTTTGCACATTCAAACATTTTTATAAAATCAACCATGATAGCTTTTGAGTTGATTCCAACTCTCAAAAATCACATTTAACCATACATATCTGAATATGTAATAATATTAGGGTTTACATGCAGTGACTTTGGACTAGTACCAAAAGAATGCTATATAGGCATTTCTAGTCACTTTAAATCATTAAATAATAAACTTAAACCAAAGTAATTGTGATCCAACCCTTAAATCACATTCCCACATGTTAGAATATGTGGTGATGACATGTGTCCACATGATCCCATATTTAAGTGGTGAGTATTAAATCTTAGTTAATTTTCAATGAGTAGAAATTACTTTTCTTAAATAAAAAGAATGAAACTAGTTATAAAACTTGTGATGCTTGTGATGATAATAGATTATCAAATGTGTGCCTTAGAGTGCTAATTATACTAGTTAAGTATTGTTTGGTGATTGTGTACTCCGTATGTATTTATAGACGATAGTACCGACCAAGCTTTCGAGGAGGAGGAGTTCTATCAAGAAGAGGAAGAAAACTTGAACCACTGCACCAACCAAGGCAAGCTAACACTTGCAAGTATAATGCTTAGCAAGCTAGAATTAAGCTAGATGATTGAGAAAATATGCTTTAGGCATGCTTGGTCACAACATTTTTACTATTACTTACCCCAAGTATTACTTTCCAAGCTTTACTTCCTTTACTTTACCAAAGTCCCTTACTTGTTTTTGAAGGTAGCATAAAGAGTATAAAACTTGACCTATTTAGGTAACTTTAGATGTCATTCTATGGCATGAGACTGATCCCATCTTTCCACCTTAGTGAACACTCTTAACTTAGTAGTTTAGAGTTAAATAAAAACTTGAGTCACTTTAGATGGGAACACTTGGCGAAAATGAATTGTGAAAACCTTAGAATGATGAGTCATTCTATTGAAATGTTTTGACATGAGTTGAGAAACACAAATGGTTTATGATAATGAAAATGTTGAGGCTTGAGCCTTGACCCTTTTACAAAATTGATGGTTGGATTCGGATGCGATACCATTCCAAATTTACCGTACAACCACAATACCTGAATTGGGTAAGGCTTAGCCGGAAATTTATATGAATTAGTATTAGTTCCCTCGCAGGATAGTTTTGAGCTGAGGCTACCTCTCAATGTTGTCCACCTATGCAGTGCCCAAGATGACAGATGGTCATGGTTGGGAGGCCATGCTCATAGGAGAGGTGCTTATACTAGGGTGTGTAAAGGAAAGGTTATGTTTGATTATCTACATACTAAGTATGATGATTCTGGGTTATCCCTGACAGATGTATCGAATCTTGTGGTGAAAGTGTACCACCTCTGTAGAGTGTCAAACTATTCGAATAGCCGCGTCCACGGTTATGGACAGTTGGAATGGCCATACTGTTTCGTTGTCAGATGTTTTCAAAAGAACTTATGAAATGAATGATGAATCTTGACTTGACCACAGCATGGTTGTGTTTATGACACTAGCTTCCCAACTTAAGTGATTCTAGAACTTTATTTTAACTTTGTTTGCTTCTGAACTCAGCTTAGGTTTCAAACTTAACCTTATAGTTAAACTTAGAGTTAGTACTTTACTTGTAGAATTATACTACTTGTTAGTGGTAGTTTGTGAGTACTTAAAGAGTACTCATGGCTTTTGTCCCTGGCTATTATCATGGCCAGACTATGAAGGAGACCACGAAGATGATGGTCAGTAGGACGGCTATGATAACTAGGACTATCTGCTTTCGTCAGCATTGCCTGTGCCCTTGAAGATGGACCCCATCGCTACGCTTATCTTTTATTCCACTGCTTGTTGTATTAAGACTGGATCATGAGATCCTTATTTGTGTAAGACCTTATGTATGGTTTGTAAAGGATGATGTACTGTGATATCCAATCTGTTATGTCTCGCAAAAATGGTAATCCTGGGATTGCGATGAATGACATAACAGGCATCTGGGATTAAAAATCCGGGTGTTGACATAAACTTAGTTGCATACTCCTTATTATGAATTGGCTGAGTAGTTGATCACATGGTGAGAAAATATACATCTTATGAAGCAAATGTGTTCATGAAAGTTTCTTTTATGAAGCAAAATGTTAGACTATTAGCTGAATTGCATGCTAAGTGGAAAAGAGAAGATGAAATTGCTAGAAACATTAGTGTTTCTACTATCACTACCACTAGTGTTGAGGCTAGTAATAGCTCTACTACTTTAGATGATAATTATGATTTTGATCTTGATGGTTTCAACATCTCTGAAGTTATTAAGTTCCTACAAAAGCTTTCTAAAAGTCCTAATGCTAGTGCTATGAATACGGCCTTTACAAAACACATTAGTGATGCTCTCATAAAATTAAAGAAGAAAAGGTGAATATGCTTGATGGTAGTGTTTCTATTATGCCTAGAGGTATTTATGATATGCTTGATTTGCCACCATTGGAAGATTGTTATTTGAATGTCCCACTTGATGATAATGCTAAAAATAAACTCATGGGGAGTATTAATGATGTTCTTATTATGGTTAACAATGCCTATGTCCCCGTTGATTTCTATGTTTTGGATGTTGAATGCAATGCTTCTTATCCTATTACTTTGGGAAGACCTTTTCTTAGAACTGTTGGTGCCATCATTGATATGAAAGAAGCCACCATTAAATATCAACTTCCACTAAAGAAAGGATAGAACACTTCCCTAAGAAGAGAGAGAAGATTTCTTTTGCCTCTCCTATGACATTTTTTTTGCTCTTAATGCTTCTTCATTTGAGAACACTTGATCCTTTTTCTTCCTTCTTATGCCTAACTTAAAGGCGTTAAAGAAAAGTACTTATTGGGAGATAAACCAAAAGTTTTAGATGAGTATTGGACGTTATTACTTCTGTAATAACCGCTCCTTATCCTTTTTATTTGCTTTTTGTGCCAAGAGTAACCTCTAATGAGAGAGAAGTAATGATTGGGAAAGTTGTTGTCCTGAAATAGATTTATGTGCTTCACCGTAAAAATTCGTGTAAACTCTCTGTACATCGTTTTTGAGGGGTGAATTTTTGTGCTTCTGCCCCAGGTTGTTATCTAACTTTCTTTAGTTCAACACTTTTTGATTTGAGCAACAGAAGGTCTTCGAAAAAATTCGTCTTTACCTGCTGGTCTGTTTTGACAGATTTCTGCCATTATTTGCATTTGCTTCTTGTTGGTTCCTTTTTCAGTTATTTTGGAGAATTGAGATTTTTGAGGGAAGTGCTACAGTAGCTTGTGTTTTAATGGAAGTTTTATTGGTGTTGGAACTGAACCTAAAGACTTATTATCTTGAGTGCACTAATGTTGCTAATAAAGATTGTGTGAAGTTTTGTATGAAGGAAAAATTTCAGGTGTATGGAAGGAATGAGTAATGAGATGAAGGATGGAATAAAGATCAAGCTTGGGGATGCCATGCGTGTCACCCCAAGAAATATCCAAGAAGTACAAGCGTCAAAGCTTGGGGATGCCCAAGGCATCCCCTTCTTCATCAATAAAAATTCCAGGTTTCTTCCAAACACTTCATTTTTATTATTTCATGCACAGTTGTGTTGTTCTTGGAGTGTCTTCTTTTTCATTTTCGTTTTGGTTTTTCGTTTGCTTGGTTTTCTTAGTTTGCTTAATAAATTGGTTGGACCCCCTCTTTCATACATTGGTTATAGTTTGGTTTGGATTGGAAAAGAGTAGGAAAGTTCATGCTTAAGTGGTAAAGAGAGCTTGTTTTTTACTGTGGCCTATGCTTTGTCATGCCATGGTCGATATTGTTTTGGCTTTATGCTTAGTGTTCTTTGCTGTAGCATGACATGTTATAAACAATTGAGATTGCTTAATGTGCCTTGGAAGAATCATGCGTTGTTTTAGCATATTAAAGCATAGTATTGTGGTATTCTCCTTTGATGCTTTATTTGAGTTGACTTGGGGCATGCTCACACCATGTTATGACTATCCCAAGTCACCATAAGCCTTTATGATCCTTTAGTTTTCAACTTGTAATATCACTTTATGCTTTGATTAATGAGGTTTTGTCTCTCTGCATGATTATGGCCATTATTCCTCTCTGAGTTGGTCGCTCCCAGTCTTTTGCTAGCCTCCATAACCAAGTGTGAGTTCCACTCATGCATCCAACTCCTAAAACCAATTTATTCCAAAGATTCCACCATACCTACCTATTAGCATATTCTATTCCAAGTATATTCATGTTTTTGTCTACCTTCCGAATTAAACTTGTTATGAGAAAACTAGTGATTAAAGCTCTCACGAACTTGATGGCACACTTTACTTTCTTGCATTTAATAAACATGAACCATTGCGTCCATATTTGTTGCGTATATGCTTACGCTTTATAAGTTGAAGTTAGCAGAACCATGTATCATGGGGAACGCTTTCAACATTGCACCTGTACTTTGTACCCCGTTGATATCATGTTCTTTTGCTTATGGATCCCGGCGGTGTGAAATAAAAGGGGAACTTGTAAGATCATGGAGTTTGTATTTGTGTTAGAGAAATGCCTAGGCCGCTATCCTAAGACATGCCTAATCATGGTGGAAACTTGTAGCATAACCATAATGAGCACTCTATGAAGCATCCTCAATAAAAACCTATGCAAATAGCAAATAAAAAGATCGCTGAGATGCTCATTGTCTGCTTGCCTTGTCATTTTGATTATTGGATAGCTCCTGTATCATGTGCAAGGGGTACCCGTTGGCGGTTCTCTATGATACATATGTACTTACAATGACAAGAGCTTACTTGTGACTTCGGTCTTCGTAAGTAAGGGGCATGAGATTTCAGCTTATAACTTGTCAAGCATATCCTCTTAGTTGTGTCACTTTAACCTTAATCACCTTCAAGATGCTTATGATAGGGACAATGAGAGCTGAAAGCTAATAAGTACCATAATTTTTGGAAGCTCTTTATGAAACTTGAAACCCTACTTCCTTCTATGAAGGCCTTTCTTTTACTTTTATGTTGAGTCTCCTCCTTCTATCTTTATGCACCTACTTTGAGAGCATAGTGACCATTCTTAGTTCTATGTGCATTGTCCCAAGACTTGTTAATTGATGCATAGCTTTGATATTGCTTGTTTTAAACTATTTGTATCTAGTCACTCTTATGAACTTTGAAGGTGTCCTATGCATTTATGTTTGTTACTCTATGAGGGACAAGCTAAATGCCACTATGCTATGTTTTCTTTATGTGAAACAAACATACGTCTTGCAAAGCATTGTTATTCATGAATCTTTTGTTTGTGCCTTTTCATGTTGCAACATATTTGCTTTGCCTTATTGTTAGAACTTTGTCTTCCATGTTATGATTGAAGTACTATGATCCCAGCTATCAATGTTTTACAAATACTTTGATCAAGTTTATGATGGTGCGTGTCAGCTAAAAAATTATTCTTACTTTTTATCAATTACCTACTCGAGGACGAGCAGGAGTTAAGCTTGGGGATGTTGATACGTTGCTAACATATCCATAATTTTTGATGTTCCATGCTTGGTTTTATCTACTTTTCTCGTGTTTTGTCCACACTTTGGAGTACTTTTTATACACTTTCTTAGACTAACATATTAACAAGAGCCACAGTGCCAGCTGCCTGTTTTTGGTTCCAAGAAAGTCGGAAAGAATATTCTCGGAATTGGATGGGACAAAAGCCAAAGTCAGTTTTTCACCGAGGGACACAAGGAGCCAGAATACGAGACGGAGAGGGGCCAGGGGCCGCCACACCACCTGGCCGCGCAACCCAGCCTGGCCCGAGCCAGGGGGTGGTCTGGCCACCTCTGGCACCCCCATGGCCTCTCTTTTCGCCTATAAGATGCCTCCAATATAGAAATCCTAAGAACCCGATCAAAATTCCACGAAAGAGTCTATAGCCGCTGTCATCTCTATCCCTAGATCGGGAGGGATCTGAAGCTCTTCCCGGCATCCTGCCGGAGAGGGGAATTCACCCTGGAGGCCTTCTTCATCACCATGCAAGCCTCCGGTGTGATGCATGAGTAGTTCATCCTTGGACTACGGGTCCATGTGGTAGCTAGATGGCTGGTTCTTCTCCTTTGTGCTATCATGTTTAGATCTTATGAGCTCCGTTCATGATCAAGATCATCTATTTGTAATTCTACATGTTGTGTTTGCGGGGATCCGATGGATATTGAGATGCTATTTCAGATTGATTATTGATTTTATCATGTCTTTGTTATTTGTGATCTTGCATGCTTTCCGTTGTTAGTAGCTATCTTGGCCAAGTAGATGCTAGCAACTCCAAGAGTTAGTATTTATGCTCGATAGTGGGTTCATGCCTCTAGTAATCTGGGGAAGTGACAGAAATCTATAAGGTACTAGATGTGTTGTTGGTACTAGGGAGAAAACAACAATCCTTTGTTCATAGAACAATCTTATTGTTTACTTTACACGCAATGTGTAATGCAATTATCTGTTGCTTGCAACTTAATACTGGAGGGGGTTCGGATGATAACCTGAAGGTGGATTATTAGTCATAGATGTAGTTTGATTACGGTCTATGTATAATGTTGTAATGCCCAATCAAGTCTCAAAGGAGTCAAGATGAGTAGTATATGCATGATTGCTTTCTCGATCTTTGTCAATTGCCCCGCTGTAATTTGTTCACCCAACATGTCATCTATCTTAAGGAGAGCCATCACTAGTGAACTATGGACCCCGGTCCTTTCTTTTACCATCAATCTACAATTGTTTACTGTTTTCTATTTACTTTTTGCAAACTATTACTTTCTTCCACTCGATAAGTTTAATCCTTTTTTTTCAGCAAAACCGGTGAGATTGACAACCTCATCGCAAGTTGGGGGCAAAGTTCTATGGTTGTGTTGTGCAGGTTTCCACGTTGCTGCTAGCACCGGTAGTGCGCCCTGCCAAAGTTCAGCTAGCAACACCTTTGAGGTGTTTCCTTGCTCCTACTGGATTGATAACCTTGGTTTCATAACTGAGGGAAAACTTGCTACTGTGCTCATCATACCTTCCTCTTGGGGTTCCCCAATGGGCTCGATATATTTTGGGCTAAGCACCCGGCGTTGTGTAAACACTCCCCGTTATAGTGAAGTTTTGCTGGCTGGCGCCCATGGTTTTTTCCTCTCTTTGTTGGAGAGGTTTTTCCACGTTAAATCTCTATCCCCTTGTTGCGATTTTATTTTTGTTCTTCGTTATTTGATTGTCGCTAAGCTAACAAGTGGTATCAGAGCCCCAGGTTCTAATCTAGGGTTTGCGACATGTCGTCATTGAAGTTCAATCTACCGCAGCTAGACTACTCCACAAGATTCTGCTTGTGGCAGGTGACGATGCGAGTGATTCTCGCCCAAACTTCAGATCTGGATGAAGCGCTAGAAGGATTCGGGAAAGATGATGCTAAGATCTAGTTTGACAAAGAGAAGCGGAAGGACCGTAAGGCTTTGTCTATGATTCAACTTCATTTGTCCAATAATATTTTGCAGGAAGTTTTGGCAGAGAAATTTGCTGCTACTCTTTGGACGAAACTGGAATAAATCTGCATGTCAAAGGATCTAACCAGTAAAATGCATGTGAAGATGAAGTTGTTCTCGCATAGATTGCAGGAAGGTGGATCGGTAATGAATCACTTATCTCTTTTCAAAGAGATTATTTCTAATTTGCAATCTATGGAAGTAAAATATGAAGATGAGGATCTAGCTCAATTACTCTTATGCTTGCTGCCTAGTTCTTATACACACTTTCGTGATACAATGTTGTTGAGCCGTGATAAAATAACCCTTGATGAAGTACAAGATGCCCTCAAACAGAGGGAAAAGATGAAAACTATGGTGCAGGCAGATGGCACGTCATCCAAGGCTGAAGCTCTGGAGGTTCGTGGTAGGATCGAGCAGAGATTTAACAACAACGGCAACCGAGATAAGAGCAAGGATGCAGAAGTCATTCAAAGTCCAAGGGAAAGGACAAGTTCTACAGGTATTGTAAGAAATCTAATCATGTTATTGATGATTGTTGGAAGCTGCAGAATAAGGAGAAAAGGAACGGAACTTACCAATCGAAAAATAAGGATCAAGGTACTGTTAAGGCTACTATTGTTTCTGGTGATAGTTCTGACGGTGAATGTTTAGCCGTTTTTGCTGCTTGTGCTTCTCGTGATGATGAATGGATACTTGATACTGCATGTTCGTTTCATATCTGCTGTAACAAAGGTTGGTTCAGTTCATATGAGTCTGTGCAGACTGGAGATTTTGTACATGTGGGGAATGACAACCCATGCCATATTGTCGGAGTTGTATCTGTTAAGATCAGGACACATGATGGCGTGACACGCACGTTGAATAAGGTGAAGCAAATACCAAGCATGGCCAGAAATCTGATCTCCCTAAGTACCATGGACGTTGATGGATACAAGTACGCCGGTGGGCATAGATTGTTAAAGGTATCAAAAGGTTCTCTTATTCACACGATAGGTGATATTAATTCTGCTAAGTTATATGTTCTTAGAGGTAGCACTTTGCCTAGTATTGCTGCTGGTGTTACTTCTAATGATTTTGATGATTGTGGTAAAACAAGTCATTGGCATATGCGTCTCGGGCATATGAGCGAACATGGCATGGCAGAGTTGGTTAAGAGAGAACTGATTGATGGTTGCAACTTGGGTAAGTTTGAGTTCTGTGAGCACTGTGTTTTTGGTAAGCATAAAAGAGTTAAATTCAATGCTTCCGTTCATACCACCAAAGGCATTTTAGATTATGTGCATGCTGATGTATGGGGGCCTTCCCGTAAGACATCTATTGGTGGTGCTAATTACATGCTTACTATTATTGATGACTACTCAAGAAAAGTGTGGCCATATTTTCTAAAACATAAATCTGATGTTTTTGATGCTTTTAAGAAGTGCAAAGTTATGGTAGAAAAGCAAACTGAAAAGAAGGTAAAGGTACTGCGTACTGACAATGGTATGGAATTCTGTTCTAATGAGTTTGAGGAGTTTTGCAGTAATGCTGGTATGATCAGGCACCACACCATCCCTTAGACTCCCCAGCAGAATGGCGTGGTTGAGCGCATGAACAGAACCATCATATCGACGGCTCGCTGTATGTTGTCCAATGTAGGTATGCATAGACGTTTCTAGGATGAAGCAGCCAACATAACGTGTTACCTCATCAACAGGTCACCTTCTATTCCACTCGAGAAGAAAACTCCCATTGAGGTATGGTTAGGTTCGCCTGCTGATTATTCACATGTGAGAGTTTTTGGTTGCACTGCTTATGCCCATGTTGATAATGGAAAGTTAGAGCCTAGAGCTATTAAGTGCATGGTCCTTGGTTATGGTTCAGGAGTTAAGGCATATAAACTATGGAATCCTAAAACTAAAATTTTTTTGTTGAGTAGGAATGTTGTTTTCAATGAATCCATTATGTATCATGATAGCTTGCCATCAGATCCCTCTCCTATTGCTATTGGAGAGGAGGGAGTTAGTGTGCAGGTGGAGCACCTGCAGAAAACTGTTGATAATAATGTTGTTGTTGATGATACTCATGAGGAAAATATTGATGATGATGTTGTTCAGCACTCACCTACTGTTTTGCAGCAGCCACAGGAATCTATTGCTGCTAATAGACCGAGGCGTAACATAGTTCTTCCTCGTCGTTTAATTGAAGAGTGTAATCTTGCTCATTATGCTCTGAGTTGTGCTGAACAGGTGGAGCATGATACTGAACCTGCTACATACAATGAGGCTGTTGCATCCGTTGACCGCGAGAAGTGGGTTTCTGCTATGCAAGAAGAGATGCAATTGCTTGATAAGAATGGCACATGGGAAGTTGTGCGCTTGCCTAACCAGAAAAAGGTCGTCCGCTGTAAGTGGATATACAAGAGAAAGGAAGGTTTGTCTCGTAATGAGCCTCCAAGGTTTAAGGCAAGGTTAGTAGCAAAAGGTTTAAGGCAAGGTTAGTTGTTCAACGTTTTAATATGCATGATGCAAAGTCAGTTAGTACTCCTATTGCTCCTCACTTTAAATTGTCAGCATTGCAATGTCCTAGTTCTGATGAAGATATTGAGTACATGTCTCGAGTTCCTTATTCTAGTGTTGTTGGTTCTTTGATGTATGCTATGGTTTGTTCTCGCCCTGATTTATCTTATGCTATGAGTTTGGTGAGTCGTTACATGGCTAATCCTGGTAAAGAACATTGGAAAGTTGTTCAGTGGATTTTAAGGTACCTCCGTGGCACATCCAATGCTTGCTTGAAGTTTGGCAAGACTAGTGAGGGACTCGCAGGCTATGTGGATTCAGATTTTGCTGCCGACTTGGATAAGAGGAGGTCCCTCACAGGTTATGTGTTCACGGTATATGGATGTGCCGTGAGTTGGAAGGCAACGCTGTAACCAGCTGTTGCTTTATCTACAACCAAAGCAGAATATATGGTTGTTGCTGAAGCTTGCAAAGAGTCTGTTTGGTTGAAAGGTTTGTATGCTGAGCTTTGTCAGGATGATTCTTGCATTAACCTGTTCTGTGACAGTCAAAGTGTTATTTACCTTACTAAGGATCAGATGTTCCATGAGAGAACAAAGCACATTGATATCAAGTACCATTATGTTCGTGATGTTGTTGCACAAGGTACACTAAAGGTATGCAAGATAAGCACTCATGATAATCCTGATGATATGATGACAAAGCCTGTTCATGTTGCTAAGTTTGAGCTATGCTCAAGCTTAGTTGGTATAACTACTTAGCCCAAGTGGCTGTTGGCGCCGAAAGTGTTTTCTTTGTTTGTACAGGAAGATGATTATTGTTGATGCTACAAGAAGGAATTTGTCTCAAGGTGGAGTTTGTTATATGTTGTTCCAAATTCTACAAAGTAAAGGCCAACTTCTGACGGAGCGGAGCGAGGCGGTACGGATCGTTGATGATCTAGGTTACCACCGTTATATATACCTCTTGTAAGCCGCCGGGTGGGATAAGTTGCATTTGTGAAATTCCTGGCGTTGTGTAAACACTCCCGTTATAGTGAAGTTTCGCTAGCTGGCGCCCGTGGTTTTTTCCTCTCTTTGTTGGAGAGGTTTTTCCACGTTAAATTTGTGTCCCCTTGCTGCGATTTTATTTTCGTTCTTCGTTATTTGATTGTCGCAAAGCTAACAGGCAGCTAGACGAGAAGAATACATACGAGGAGGACATCTACCTGAGACTCGACTTGGAACAGTACGGACCGGAATGGCGGTTTCGGCCGAGGGCCTGGTGTGGCTTGTGTTGCGTGTGTGTTTTGGTGATCTTCTTCTACCTCCAGATCTCCACCTTTTCTCTTTAATTTTCCTCTAAAATCCAATCTTGTAACCTGAATCGGTCGGATTGAGGATAAATACTAGTGGACTCTTACACGTGGTATCAAAGCCATACGACCCCCCACAAAATTCTAGGAAATTCCCTTTAATTTTTTCCCCACCACCAACAAGCCATGGACACCACAGAGGGCTTATGAAGGCGTTGCACGATTTCTCCATGGCCGATGCTGACGACTGCGACCGAGAGTGGGACACGCATCTCACGCTATTAAGGAAAGGATCTGCGTCGGTGCCTTCTCCAACGAGCTCTACTTTGCCTCTACACCACCGTGCTCGTGCCTCCGCAGCAGTTGTGATGCCCCTTCCGACAACAAACTCGACCGCGCCCTGGCGCCGCCTCTGGCGGTTGCTTCCGTGAGCCATCCCCAAGGTCGGCCGCCACTCCTCCCGCGTCTGCTTCGGGCAACCTCACCAAGGACGACCTCTCTCCAAGAGCCCGACCTATGTACGACTACCTCATTGGTGCCACCGACAACCTCGATGACAGCCGCTGCCACCTCCTTCCCGACCTCCGCTCCAGCCATCTCCGCCACAAGGTCGATCGCGACGACCATATGTGTAGAGACATCCACGCATGTTCCCGTAGCAGCGCTGCTGGACTCTACACCGTCCCCTATACACTCGATCTCGACGGTAATCATCCCATCAAGTGCTACAGAAGCAGGCTCAACTACCCTAGAGGTCTCCACCGTGCTCACTTTCCCTACAGAGATCTGGGATGTCCAAGGTGTAGTGGATATTGCCGCTTCAGACCTCGCTGCTCTGGTGCCCACCACCTGCTCGGCAGAATTCCCAAGCCATGATGCCTCTGTACATGCGGTTGCATTCATTCCGTTTGCAACAGCAACATTGACCGAGCCTTGGAGTGTACCCAGCAGTACCACTTCCATCGGCGGAATCCCTGAACCAAACGCTACGACCACAACACTTGGGAGGGACCTCTGCTCGGTGATGTCCTTCGCATGCTTGACAATATGCCTGGGAGGTGACTTGAGTGCGACATCGACTCCTTCATCCCTAATGGCGTCGTCAGCTTCAGCCCCAACACCGCCAACAACCGTATCGGCTGTGTTTGTGACCCTAGCTGGAGGCGTCCTGGTCAAGGGTGGTGACATTCTCACCTCAACATTGCCTTCTATCTGTTTGATGTAGTGCCCGAGTGGTGGCTTTAGCACATTAGCTTCTGAAGCATGTCCTGCCAACCCCATCTTTGCTTTGGGGGCGAGCGCTTTCAGTCTCACGCCGGTCACCTACCTTGTGGATGATGTAGACACTGCCAAGCGCACCAAAATTAGGCTCCCACCTTGGCCTCCACCATGTATGCAGCTGAAGCTTTGGAATGCGAAGAATTCATGTCCACCTACCTTGGCTAACAGGATCTTCTAGAGAATAGTAGAAATTGAATGGATTGCATCCACTACTGTGTTTTGTCTTGCTCTTGGTCAGTGTGCACATCGGCCACCAATAGCGTTCAAGCTAACAGATAAGTTTTTTCATGACACACTCTCACTCATTGCAAGCACTCCCATGAGCATGCTGCTGAATTCATTATTGGCGAGGCAAGCTACAGAGACATGGGGGCTCATGAACTATGATTTTGCAAGTGTTTATTTAAAGTGGACAATTGCTTGGTTTCTCAGTTATCATTTCTTCTTATCCACTCTCCATACTCGGTCAGCTTGTGTCATTCTATTAGTGCAACAAAAATGTCCTGCCATATATGAAGAACCATGCTACAGATTTATTATGATGTTGCACATGGAACTATGTTATCCTTGTGATGTTCCTGATCTGGGTTACAAGTGGATGATGCTCTGGAGCGCAAATGAGAACAAAGTTATGATCCTGACCCTATGCAAATTGACTGAGATCGATTATGTATTTTAGCTGTCCACCATTGGGAGATTGGTTATTGCCTTGCTCAACTCAAAGTGTGTTCCTATCAGGCTCTGAAATATTCCAATGGGAAGTTGTAGGATTGCTTTACATGGTACTGATTGAATGGAAACCATGGATTTTTGGGGTATACCTTGGGGAAAATTACCTTAATGCATCTGCTTGTTCTGATGTTCTATTGTTGTGGCTTCGATTTGAAATCCAGAACAGTCTTGGTTCCCTGGAGGAGTTCTATTTGATCAGAAAGATTGGAAACTTGCCTAACTTATTGGTGATGGTTGAGCTTCAACCTTGGCCTTCCTGGGAGTTGTTTCCCTATATTTGTGCAGAGACAAGTCGTTTGCAGGATGGTTCCCACATTTTGACCAGCTTGGGTTTTACCTTGAAGATTATCTATTCCATATCCATACATCACAGTACCGTTCAAAACTTGGATACAATTTTCTTAATGTTCGGTACATTAGCAAATATGCATGCTAGGGAGTTATATTGGCTCGTGGGATTATACCCGAGTTGCGACCAGTTTGTTGCTGAAGGTGCAACATATTTTTTCTTTCATTTTTTTTGAATGGAAAATTCCATGGTGCTCTTGTCCTCATCATGCAATTTCATCAAGTAAGTGGCTCTCGATGCAACTAGTTGGCATTCATTGGAAATTCAAATCTGCATTCCCGTTCAGGTGGAAGGTAACCAGTACTCCTATAAGTGACCCATCGATCGATATGTTCAGTCATGCACTACAACATTTGGAGGCTAGGAAATCTTATGCACGACAATTCTACTGCCGAACAGTCCTCTTTCAGAAGCTTGGTCTCTCTATATTTCTACAACTAGTATTATCCAGTGCGAGTGTAAGATAACGTTGCCATTGGAAATTGCAAGCTCAAGGTATGGTATCTTGATATATGCTAAGATGGTATTCATCTCATGGGACCCGGGTGGTCCAAAATCTATTCTTGATGCAGTTACTAGAATTAACTAGAATAGCACTCAATTGCCTTTCTCGCCCTTGACATGGGACCCTAGTGGATATACGCAACATCGGCTTGAGGGAAAGCCGATTCTTAAGGAGGGGGATTGTCAGAGACCTCTCTACTGGGCTGGCTGGTGGGCCGCAGCTCTTGGCCCATGGGAAGCAAGATGAGAAGAATATATACGAGGAGGATAGCTATGTGAGACTCGACTTGGAACAGGACGGACCGGAACGACGGCTTCGGCCGAGGGCCTGGCATGGCTTGTGTTGCGTGTGTTCTTTGGTGATCTTCTTCTACCTCCAGATCTCCACCTTTTCTCTCCAATTTTCCTCTAAAATCCAACCTTGTAACCCGAATCGATTGGATTGAGGACAAATACTAGTGGACTCTTACAAGAAGGGAGTCATATAAATATTTCAGATAACGGTGGCATGATGGTTGCCATTTAAGCATGGTTAACAAGTCCGTGGCCCATGCACAGTGATGGCACATTCATCCCTATTGCTGGTGTTGTATTTCGAGATTGGTATTCCTAGTGATCATGGCTGTAATCTTATCAAAGCTACACCACAGAAAGAGGACCTTTTCACCCAGGTCACTGCCCAACATACCGGTATATATTTGGCGGAACAGTATGTTTGCTTTTATCTCCTCATGTGTTGAATTGCACGGTGAAAATTACTGATCGCTGGTATCACGCAGGGAAAAAGAAAGTCAAATCCTTTAGGACAAGAGGATTTACATGCACATCTTAATAAATATTGTGCTATTAATTGGTAATCTGAGTTACAGTAGGGCTATACAAATTGTTTAGTCGGTGAGTGTCGAACATCCTTATTTATGTTGATATATTCCTACATGTAGTATATAGTCTAGTAGCTTCTTCTCATGATTAAGGAGGCAGTTGTTCCATGTAGGAATATTTCGTACTATAATGCAGTCTTTTCAACAAAGTTAAAGAGTTTATTTATCCATTTTCACACTTACAAGCACTATTTTATTTTATAAAACAACACTATCTTGGACAAGTATTACATGCAAGTAGGATTGGAGGAATATTAACTTAAGTACCATGACCATGTTCTCCTCGTAGATCTCAACTAATAGAGGCTACTTCCAAGACTATTCAAATATTTTTTTATATGAAATTTGTTTCCTTAAGATATTTTATGAAAGTTTGTGTTATTTAGTTAAGACATCATATTTAAATGCTGATAGATCAGGAAAGCTTGCCGCTATCCACTGCACCATGCTAGAGGGAGGTGTCCCCCACTCATTAAACTATCCGGCCACAAGGTGTTGGTAAAGGAGGAGGTCATCGGCGGTATTGCAGTTGAGTTTTGAGTGCGGGAAAGCGGGCGACGGACACCTCGGTTTCATCCTCGCCACCTTGGGAAGCCTTTCCTCTCTTGGGCAACATCACCTGAGAAGAGAGCATGGGAGGATGAAGGCTGGTGTAGCATCCCAATTGTCTAACAATTGTAATGCTACTTGCCTATAATATATATTGCTACTTCCTACATGCCATTATTTGCATCATCATTATATCATGCTCATGTCATCATGCCGCATTGCATTTAAGATCATATAAAAACCTTTCCATTTGGTTCTTCCTCTCATCATGCATTTATTATTAATTGTATTGCCTTCTTGATATATTGTAGTTGACTCTTGATATATTGCTTGATGCCTAAATTGAGGTGGGGAATATCTCTTTAAATCCTTCTGTCCACTAACATAACATGTTTCATATTGCTATATTAATCCACCATGCATATATATATATGTGGGCTCTTATTTTGTTGATGTTCTAATTCTTGCCCATGTGTAGTATGTATGGATCCAACTTTCTTATGCCAATGATCCATTCTAATCTTGCCATATGATTTCCCCTTCTATTTTTTTCGGTGATGATATCTCTATTTTGTTTTGCGGATCTCCTAATTCTAACCATCTTGGACACTCTTATTCCTATATTTATTCTAATTCCTAGCTACCTATTGTAGCCATGTGTTCCTATACACATACACACTAGTACATATACTCTCTCTAGCTAGGCCTCTCACCGTGACCATCTCAACCCCAGCTAGCTAGATCACCCAACGACCTACCTGATCGTGGTCAACCATGCCCAGCTACCTAGCCCCATGTTTTTCTCTCTTTCTGAACCTGACCTAGAACCCAGCTGCACCAAACCATTTTTTCCCTCTGTCTCGACCGCACCAGCTAGAGGCTGACCTGGTTCCCTGTTTTTCTTCTCCCTGGCTGTTGCCGTGCTTGCTTCCTCTGCATAAAGTGAGCTGCAAGGATAGACTCTTCCTCATCCTCACCCAGATCGACATGTCTCCCCTCTTCTTCTTTTTCTCCAAGCATACCTTCGCTGATCCACTTCCAACCCGATGCCACCGTACCTTGCTACCGCCTTGTCCCTGTCGCTGCCCAGTCACCCTGTCGCAAAGCCTCGTCGTATCCAAGGCAAGGCCGACCCTAGGAGCTCGACGTTGCTCTACCGGAGCTGCATCTCACCTGGAGCACGGGGGAGCAGGCTTGGAGCACTGCAACACGTGGACGCCATCATGTCGCCATGGCCTCCTTCCTCTCGTAGCCATCCTCTTCTGTCTCGGCAAGCTCCGCTCATCTAGGGGCATGTCGGTGAGCCCTGATGGCTCAGTGTTGATGTAGAGCTCGTTGGCAACCCCAAGAGGAAGGTATGATGAGCACAACATCAAGTTTCCCTCAGTTATGAAACCAATGTTTAATCAAACCAGTAGGAGCAAGGAAACACCCCAAAGGTGTTGCTAGTTGAGCCTTGGCAGGGCGCACTACCGGTGCTAGTAGCAACATGGAGACCTGCACAACACAACCACAGAACTCTGTCCCCAACTTGCGATGAGGTTGTCAATCTCACCGTGTTTTGCTGAAAACAAAGGATTAAACGTATCAAATGGAAGGATGTAATAGTTTGCAGAAAGTAAACAGAAAGCAGTAAACAGTTTATAGATTGTATGTAAAAGAAAGGACCAGGATCCATAGTTCACTAGAGGTGACTCTCCTTAAGATAGATAACATGCTGGGTGAACAAATTACAGCGGGGCAATTGACAAATATCGAGAAAGCAATACATGCATATTCTAATCATCTTGACTCCTTTGGAACTAGATTGGGCATTACAACATTATACATAGACCTCCATCCAACTGCATCTATGACTAATAATCCACCTTCAGGTTATCATCTGAACCCCCTCCAGTATTAAGTTGCAAGCAACAGATTATTGCTTTACGAATTGCGTGTAATGTAAACAATACGATTCTTCTATGAACAAAGGATTGTTGTTTTCTCCCTAGTAGCAACAACACATCTAGTACCTTAGAGATTTCTGTCACTTCCCCAGATTACCAGAGGCATGAACCCACTATCCAGCATAAATACTAACTCTTGGAGTTGCTAGCATCTACTTGGCCAAGATAGCTACTAACAACAAAAAGCATGCAAGATCACAAATAACAAAGACATGATAGAATCAATAACCAATCTGAAATAGCATCTCAATATCACAATGGTTCAAGTTTATTAAGGGCAAGAAAAGTAAAGTGTGCCATCAAGTTCGTGAGAGCTTTAATCACTAGTTTTCTCATAACAAGTTTAATTTGGAAGGTAAACAAAAGCATGAATATACTTGGAATAGCATAAGCTAGTAGGTAGGTATGGTGGACTCTTTGGAATAACTTGGTTTAAGGAGTTGGATGCATGAGTGGAACTCATACTTGGTTGTTGAGGCTAGCAAAAGACTGGGAGCGACAAACTAAGTGAGCAATAATGGCCATAATCATGCAGAGCGACAAAACATCATTGATCAAAGCATAAAGTGATACTACAAGTTGAAAACTAAAGGATCATAAAGTCTATGGTGACTTGAGATAATCATAACATGGTGTGAGCATGCGCCAAGTCAACCCAAATAAAGCATCAAAGGAGAATACCACTATACTATGCTTTAATATGCTAAAACAACGCATGATTCATCCAAGGCACATTAAGCAATCTCAATTGTTTATAACAAGTCATGCTACATCAAAAAATACTAAGCATAAAGCCAAAACAGTATCAAGCATGGCATGACAAAGCATAGGCCACAGTCAAAAACAAGCTCTTTTTACCACATAAGCATGAACTTTCCTACTCTTTTCCAAACCAAACCAAACTATTTACAGACAAATGTATGAAAGAGGGGGTCCAACCAATTTATTCAGAAAACTAAGAAAACCAAGAAAACAAAAAACCAAAACGAAAACAAAAAATAAGACGCTCCAAGAACAACACAAGTGTGCATGAAACAATAAAAATGAAGCGTTTGGAAGAAACCTGAGATTTTTATTGATGAAGAAGGGGATGCCTTGGGCATACCCAAGCTTTGACGCTTGTAATTCTTGGATATTTCTTAGGGTGACACGCGTGGCATCCCCAAGCTTGAGCTTTAGTCCATCCTTCATCTTATTACTCATTTCTTCCATACACCTGAAATTTTTCCTTCATACATAACTTCACACAAATCTTTATTAGCAACATTAGTGCACTCAAGATAAAAGGTCTTAAGGTTCAGTTACAACACCAAATAAACTTCCATTAGAACACTAGCTACTGAAGAACTTCCCTCACAAAGCCCAATTCCCCAAAAGAACTCAAGAAAGGAACCAACAAGAAGCAAATGCAGAAAATGGCAGAAATCTGTCAAAACAGACCAGCAGGTAAAGACGAATTTTTTACAAGACCTTATGTTTCTCAAATCAAAAAGTGTTGAACTAACGAGAGTTAGATAACAACCTGGGGCAGAAGCACAAAATTTCACGCCTCAAAAAGACGTTCAGAGATTTTACACGAATATTTACGATGAAGCACAGAAATCTGTTTCGGGACAACAACTTTTCCAATCATTACTTCTCTCTCATTAGAGGTCACTCTTGGCACAAAAAGCAAATAAAAAGGATAAGGAGCGGTTATTACTGAAGTAATAACTTCTAAGACTTATCTAAAACTTTTGTGTTATCTCCCAATAAGTACTTTTCTTTAACGCCTTTAAGTTAGGCATAAGAAGCAAAGAAAAATCAAGTGTTCTCAAATAAAGAAGCATTAAGACCAAATTTTGTTTTCATAGGAGAAGCAAAAGAAATCTTCTCTCTCTTCTTAGGGAAGTGCTCTATACCTTTCTTGAGTTGGAGTTGATATTTAATGGTGCCTTCTTTCATATCAATAATGGCACCAACAGTTCTAAGAAAAGGTCTTCCCAAAGTAATAGGACAAGAAGCATTGAATTCAACATCCAAAACATAAAAATCAACAGGGACATAGGCATTGTTAACCATAATAAGAACATCATTAAGACTCCCCATTAGTTTCTTTTTAGCATTAGCATCAAGTGGGACATTCAAATAACAATCTTCAAGTGGAGGCAAATCAAGCATACCATAAATCCTTCAAGGCATAATAGAAACACCACTATCAAGATCACATAAAGCCTTGAAATCAAAGTCATTCACTTTCATATTAATGATGGGTTCCCAACCATCTTCTTGTTTAGTAGGAATAGAAGCTTTATGTTTCATCTTTTCTTCTTTAATCTTTATGAGAGCATTAGTAATGTGTTTTGTAAAGGCCATGATCATAGCTCTAGCATTAGGACTTTTAGCAAGCTTTTGTAGGAACTTAATAACTTCAGAGATGTTGCAACCATCAAGATGAAAATCAAATTTATCATCTAAAGTAGTAGAACTGTTACTAGCCTCAATACTAGTGGTGGTGATAGTAGAAACACTAATGTTTCTAGCAATTTCATCTTCTCTTTCCCACTTAGCATGTAATTCAGCTAATAGTCTAACATTTTCATCAATTCTTACTTGTATAGCATTAGTAGCTGCAAAACGATTATCATTAGTTTCAGCTTTAGCAGCCATTTTATTCAAAGAAGATTGAGCTTCAGCCAAAGATGATATATTTCTTTTAGGATTAGAGAGTTTTTCCTCAATAGTTTTATTGAAAGCAGTTTGTTTACTAATAAACTCTTTAAGCATAACTTCAAGTTTAAAGGGAGCACTCCTATTATTGTTGTAAGAATTTCCATAAGCATTACCATTGTTGGGAGGATAAGGCTTATAATTGTTGTTACCAAAATTACTCCTATAAGCATTATTGCCAAAGTTGTTATTTCTTATGAAGTTCACATCAACTTGCTCTTCTTGAGCAACCAAAGAGGCTAAAGGAACATTATTTGGATCAATATGGGCTTTCCTATTAACAAGCATAGACATAATTCCAGATCTTCTATATTCAACTTCTTCTCAGGATTCCACTAGAAACTTGGGTCACTTCCTTCTCTTGAAGACATATGCGCATCTCAATTGCGTGATTCTTTGGTTCTGACCGGCGCAAGAAGAAGCTCATCTGAGAAGTCATCTATGCTAATCTTTCCGTGGTATCAAGGAACTCTATTGTTTGAAGGCAATATTGTTTTTCGAACTACATTCCTTTAATCTAAGGGAAGAAACAATATTATTTTCATAGTGGTTGATTACTTCTCCAAGTCATTCTTTTCTTCCGGTGAGACAAGGATTCATCCTAACGAGTAGCTTTTGGTCTTGAATCCTTACAATGTGTCTTTTCTTTCTCCTCTATACACCGTCTTTCATAATTCTTGTTAGAAGTAATTCTATTGTTTTATCGTGTTTCACAAGAGCACCGGATCTATGTTCATCCTATCTTTCTCGTCTCACAACAATTCTCCAGGTTCTTCAAGTCCTTTGTTTCTAAGAAGCAAAATGCAAGACTCGCAACAAGGTTAGCAAGTTTTACAAGGTGTAGTGGTTGCACCACTCCGTTCATGAATCAACTTTGGAACGCGAGGATCACCTTCGTTCCAAGCACCCGCCACTCCTTGTGTCTTTTTCTTTTTCCTAGGACTCTCGGGGCGAGATTCTTATTTAGTGGGGAAGAGTTGTAGCATCCCAATTGTCTAACAATTGTAATGCTACTTGCCTAGTCTATATATTGCTACTTCCTATATGCCATTATTTGCATCATCATTATATCATGCTCATGTCATCATGCCACATTGCATTTGAGCATCATATAAAAACCTTTCCATTTGGTTCTTCCTCTCATCATGCATTTATTTACTAATTGTATTGCCTTCTTGATATATTGTAGTTGACTCTTGATATATTGCTTGATGCCTAAATTGAGGTGGGGCATATCTCTTTAAATCCTTCTGTCCACTAACATAACATGTTCCATCTTGCTATATTAATCCACCATGCATATATATATATGTGGGCTCTTATTTTGTTGATTTTCTAATTCATGCCCATGTGTAGTATGTATGGATCCAACTTTCTTATGCCAACTATCCATTCTAATCTTTCCATATCATTTCCCCTTCTATTTGTTTTCTGGTGATGATATCTCTATTTTGTTTTGCGGATCTCCTAATTCTTACCATCTTGGACACTCGTATTCCTATATTTATTCTAATTCCTAGCTACCTATTCTAGCCATGTGTGCATATACACATACACACTAGTATATATACTCTCTCTAGCTAAGCCTCTCACCGTGGCCATCTCAACCCCAGCTAGCTAGATCACCCAACGACCTACCTGATCATGGTCAACCATGCCCAGCTAGCTAGCCCATGTTTTTCTCTCTTTCTAAACCTGACCAAGAACCCAGCTACACCGAACCATTTTTTTCCTCTGTCTCGACCGCCCAGCTGGAGGCTGACCTGGTTCCCTGTTTTTCTTCTCCCTGGCTGTTGCCGTGCTCGCTTCCTCTGCATAAAGTGAGCTGCAAGCATAGACTCTTCCTCATCCTCACCTAGATCGGCATCTCTCCCCTCTTCTTCTTTTTCTCCAAGCATACCTTCACCAATCCACTTCCAAGCCGATGCCACCATACCTTGCTGTCGCCTTGTCCCTGTCGCTTCCCAGTCACCCTATCGCAAAGCCTCGTCGTAGACAAGGCAAGGACGACCCGAGGAGCTCGACGTTGCTCTACCGGAGCAGCACCTCACCTGGAACGTGGGGGAGCAGGCTTGGAGCACTGCATCACGTGGACGCCATCATGTCGCCATGGCCTCCTTACTCTCGTCGCCGTCCTCTTCTGTCTCGGCAAGCTCCACTCGTCTAGGGGCACGTCGGTGAGCCCTGATGGCTCAGTGTTGATGTAGAGCTCGTTGGGAACCCCAAGAGGAAGGTATGATAAGCACAACAGCAAGTTTCCCTCAGTTATGAAACTAAGGTTTAATCAAACCAGTAGGAGCAAGGAAACACCCCAAAGGTGTTGCTAGCTGAGCCTTGGCAGGGCGCACTACCGGTGCTAGTAGCAACGTGGAGACCTGCACAACACAACCACAGAACTCTGTCCCCAACTTGCGATGAGGTTGTCAATCTCACCGTGTTTTGCGGAAAACAAAGGATTAAACATATCGAATGGAAGGATGTAATAGTTTGCAGAAAGTAAACACAAAACAGTAAACAGTTTATAGATTGTATGTAAAAGAAAGGACCAGGATCCATTGTTCACTAGAGGTGGCTCTCATTAAGATAGATAACATGCTGGGTGAACAAATTACAACGGGGCAATTGACAAACATCGAGAAAGCAATACATGCATATACTAATCATCTTCACTCCTTTGGAACTTGATTGGGCATTACAACATTAAACATAGACCACCATCCAACTGCATCTATGACTAATAATCCACCTTCAGGTTATCATCCGAACCCCCTCCAGTATTAAGTTGCAAGCAATAGATTTTTGCTTTACGAATTGCGTGTAATGTAAACAATACAATTGTTCTATGAACAAAGGATTGTTGTTTTCTCCCTATTATCAACCGCACATCTAGTACCTTAGTGATTTCTGTCACTTGCCCAGATTACCAGAGGCATGAACCCACTATCCAGCATAAATACTAACTCTTGGAGTTGCTAGCATCTACTTGGCCAAGATAGCTACTAACAACAGAAAGCATGCAAGATCACAAATAACAAAGACATGATAGAATCAATAATCAATCTGAAATAGCATCTCAACATCACAATGGTTCAAGTTTATTAAGGGCAAGAAAAGTAAAGTGTGCCATCAAGTTCGTGAGAGCTTTAATCACTAGTTTTCTTATAACAAGTTTAATTTGGAAGGTAAACAAAAGCATGAATATACTTGGAATAGCATTAGCTAGTAGGTAGGTATGGTGGACTCTTTGGAATAACTTGGTTTAAGGAGTTGGGTGCATGAGTGGAACTCATACTTGGTTGTGGAGGCTAGCAAAAGACTGGGAGCGACAAACTAAGAGAGCAATAATGGCCATAATCATGCAGAGCGACAAAACATCACTGATAAAAGCATAAAGTTATACTACAAGTTGAAAACTAAAGGATCATAAAGGCTATGGTGACTTGAGATAGTCATAACATGGTGTGAGCATGCGCCAAGTCAACCCAAATAAAGCATCAAAGGAGAATACCACTATACTATGCTTTAATATGCTAAAACAACGCATGATTCATCCAAGGCACATTAAGCAATCTCAATTGTTTATAACAAGTCATGCTACAGCAAAAAATACTAAGCATAAAGCCAAAACAATATCAAGCATGGCATGACAAAGCATAGGCCACAGTCAAAAACAAGCTCTTTTTACCACATAAGCATGAACTTTCCTACTCTTTTCCAAACCAAACCAAACTATTTGCAAACCAATGTATGAAAGAGGGGGTCCAACCAATTTATTCAGAAAACTAAGAAAACCAAGCAAACTTAAAACCAAAACGAAAACGAAAAAGAAGACGCTCCAAGAACAACACAACAGTGCATGAAACAATAAAAATGAAGCGTTTGGAAGAAACCTGAGATTTTTATTGATGAAGAAGGGGATGCCTTGGGCATACCCAAACTTTGACGCTTGTACTTCTTGGATATTTCTTGGGGTGACACGCGTGGCATCCCCAAGCTTGAGATTTAGTCCATCCTTCATCTCATTACTCATTTCTTCCATACACCTAAAATTTTTCCTAATACAAAACTTCACACAAATCTTTATTAGCAACATTAGTGCACTCAAGATAAAAGGTCTTAAAATTCAGTTACAACACCAAATAAACTTCCATTAGAACACTAGATACTGAAGCACTTCCCTCAAAAATCCCAATTCCCCAAAAGAACTAAAAAAGGAACCAACAAGAAGCAAATGCAGAAAATGGCAGAAATCTATCAAAACAGACCAGCAGGTAAAGATGAATTGTTTTAAAGAGCTTCTGTTGCTCAAATCAAAAAGTGTTGAACTAATGACAGTTAGATAACAACCTGGGGCAGAATCACAAAAATTCAGGCCTCAAAAAGACGTTCAGAGATTTTACACGAATTTTTATGGTGAAGGACATAAATCTGTTTCGGGACAGCCACTTTCCCAATCATTACTTCTCTCTCATTAGAGGTTACTCTTGGCACAAAAAGCAAATAAAAAGGATAAGGAGCGGTTATTACTTAAGTAATAACTTCCAATACTCATCTAAAACTTTTGGATTATCTCCCAATAAGTACTTTCCTCTAACGCCTTTAAGTTAGGCATAAGAAGCAAAGAAAGAATCAAGTGTTCTCAAATGAAGAAGCATTAAGACCAAATTTTGTTTTCATAGGAGAAGCAAAAGAAATATTCTCTCTATTCTTAGGTAAGTGCTCTATACCTTTCTTGAGTGGGAGTTGATATTTAATGGGGCCTTCTTTCATATCAATAATGGCACCAACAGTTATAAGAAAAGGTCTTCCCAAAGTAATAGGACAAGAAGCATTGCATTCAACATCCAAAACATAGAAATCAATAGGGACATAGGCATTGTTAACCATAATAAAAACATCATTAAGACTCCCCATGAGTTTCTTTTTAGCATTATCATCAAGTGGGACATTCAAATAACAATCTTCAAGTGGAGGCAAATCAAGCATATCATAAATCCTTCTAGGCATAATAGAAACACCACTATCAAGATCACATAAAGCCTTGAAATCAAAGTAATTCACTTTCATACTAATGATGGGTTCCCAACCATCTTCTTGTTTAATAGGAATAGAAGCTTTATGTTTCATCTTTTCTTCTTTAATCTTTATGAGAGCATTAGTAATGTGTTTTGTAAAGGTCATGTTCATAGCACTAGCATTAGGACTTTTAGCAAGCTTTTGTAGGAACTTAATAACTTCAGAGATGTTGCAACCATCAAGATCAAAATCAAATTTATCATCTAAAGTAGTAGAACTATTACTAGCCTCAACACTAGTGCTGGTGATAGTAGAAACACTAATGTTTCTAGCAATTTCATCTTCTCTTTCCCACTTAGCATGTAATTCAGCTAATAGTGTAACATTTTCATCAATTCTTACTTGTATAGCATTAGTAGCTGCAAAGGGATTATCATTAGTTTCAGCTTTAGCAGCCATTTTATTCAAAGAAGATTGAGCTTCAGCCAAAGATGCTATATTTCTTTCGGCATTAGAGAGTTTTTCCTCAATAGTTTTATGGAAAGGAGTTTGTTTACTAATAAACTCTTTAAGCATAACTTCAAGTTCAGAGGGAGCACTCCTATTATTGTTGTAAGAGTTTCCATAAACATTACCATTGTTGGGAGGATAAGGTTTATAATTGTTGTTACCAAAATTACTCCTATAAGCATTATTGCCAAAGTTGTTATTTCTTATGAAGTTCACATCAACTTGCTCTTCTTGAGCAACCAAAGAGGCTAAAGGAACATTATTTGGATCAATATGGGCTTTCCCATTAACAAGCATAGACATAATAATATCAATCTTATCACTCAAGGAGGAAGTTTCCTCAATAGAATTTACCTTCTTACCTTGTGGGGCTCTCTCAGTATGCCATTCAGAATAGTTAACCATCATATTGTCCAGAAGTTTTGTTGCAGCACCCAAAGTAATGGTCATAAAGGTACCTCCAGCAGCAGAGTCCAATAGGTTCCTTGAAGAATAGTTCAATCCTGCATAAAAGGTTTGGATGAGCATCCAAGCAGTCAGTCCATGAGTGGGACAATTCTTAACCAAAGATTTCATTCTTTCCCAAGCTTGAGCAACATGCTCATTATCAAATTGTTTTAACTTCATTATTTCACTTCTCATAGATATAATCTTAGTAGGAGGATAGTATTTTCCAATAAAAGCATCTTTGCATTTAGTCCAAGAATCAATACTATTCCTAGTTAAGGAATTCAACCATTTTTTAGCTTTTCCTCTCAAAGAGAAAGGAAACAATTTCATCTTAATAGTATCACCATCTATATCCCTATGCTTTTGCATCTCACAAAGTTCAACAAAGTTATTTAGATGGGCAATAGCATCTTCATTACCAATACCAGAAAATTGTTCTCTCATAACAAGATTGAGTAAAGCAGGTTTTATCTCCAACAAAGTATCTTCAGGCATAGGTGGAGCAATAGGTGTGCTCATAAAATCATTATTGTTGGTGCTAGTGAAGTCACACAACTTAGTGTTTTCAAGAGTAGTCATTTTTTTGTGTTTTCAAATAAGAAAGCAAACTAGTAAAACTATTTTTTTTGTGTTTTTGATAAAGAAACAAGCAAACAAAGCAAAAAGAAACTAAGCAAAGCAAAAATAACAAAGTAAAGAGATTGGTTATGAGGGACTCCCCTTGTGAAGATGTCCTTGACTCCCCGGCAACGGTGCCAGAAGAATGCTTGATGGCTCAGTGTTGATGTAGAAATCGTTGGGAACCCCAAGAGGAAGGTATGATGATCACAACAGCAAGTTTCGCTCAGTTATGAAACCAAGGTTTAATCGAACCATTAGGAGAAAGGAAACACCCCAAAGGTGTTGCTAGCTGAGCCTTGGCAGGGCGCACTACCGGTGCTAGTAGCAACATGGAGACCTGCACAACACAACCATAGAACTCTATCCCCAACTTGCGATGAGGTTGTTAATCTCACCGTGTTTTGCTGAAAACAAAGGATTAAACGTATCGAATGGAAGGATGTAATAGCTTGCAGAAAGTAAACACAAAGCAGTAAACAGTTTATAGATTGTATGTACAAGAAAGGACCGGGATCCATAGTTCACTAGAGGTGGCTCTCCTTAAGATAGATAACATGCTAGGTGAACAAATTATAGCGGGGCAATTGACAAACATCGAGAAAGCAATACATGCATATACTAATCATCTTCAATCCTTTGGAACTTGATTGGGCATTACAACATTATACATAGACCGCCATAACTGCATCTATGACTAATAATCCACCTTCAGGTTATCATCCGAACCCCCTCCAGTATTAAGTTGCAAGCAACAGATTTTTGCTTTACGAATTGCGTGTAATGTAAATAATATGATTGTTCTATGAACAAAGGATTGTTGTTTTCTCCCTATTATCAACCGCACATCTAGTACCTTAGTGATTTCTGTCACTTGCCCAGATTACCAGAGGCATGAACCCACTATCGAGCATAAATACTAACTCTTGGAGTTGCTAGCATCTACTTGGCCAAGATAGCTACTAACAACGGAAAGCATGCAAGATCACAAATAACATAGACATGATAGAATCAATAATCAATCTGAAATAGCATCTCAATATCCATCGGATCCCCGCAAATACAACATGTAGATGATCTTGATCATGAAAGGAGCTCACAAGATCTAGACATGAAAGCACAAAGGAGGAGAACCCATCCATCTAGCTACTACATGGATCCGTAGTCCAAGGATGAACTACTCACGCATCACACCGGAGGCTTGCATGATGATGAAGAAGTCCTCCAGGGTGAATTCCCCTCTCCGGCAGGGTGCCGGGAAGATCTTCAGACCCCTCCTGATCTAGGGATGGAGATGACGGCGGATAAAGTCTCTTTCGTGGATTTTTGATCGGGTACTTAGGGTTTTCATCCCGAGGGCATCTTATAGGTGGAAGGGGAGGCCGAGGGGGTGCCGGAGGAGACCACACCACCCCCTGGCGCGGGCCAGGCTGGGCTGCGCGGCTAGGTGGTGTGGTGGCCCCCTGGCCCCTCTCCGTCTCGTATTCTGGCATCTGATGAATTCCGGAAAAATAGGCACTTTGGCTTTTGTCCCGTCCGATTCCGAGAATATTCATTTTCTGACTTTCCTGGAACCAAAAACAGCAGAAAACAGGCAACTGGCACTGTGGCTCTAGTTAATAGGCTAGTCCAAGAAATCATATGAAAAGTACTCCAAAGTGTGGATAAAACACAATAAAGTGGATAAAACCAAGCATGGAACATCAAAAATTATAGATACATTTGCAATGTATCAAGCCCTCATCTTCTCTTGCTGATATGTCCAAAACGTATCTACTTTCCCGAACACTTTGGCTATTGTTTTTTCACTAAACTTGTATGATTTGGATACAACAAACACGGACTGACGTTGTTTTCAGTAGAATTACCTTGGTGTCTAGTTTTTGTTCAGAAAATCAACTATCAGGAAAAATCCTAAAAAATATGCCAAAAATCCTATTTCACCAGAAGACTCACGGAGCCAGAAGACGAGACGGAGTAGGGCCACGAGGGGCCCACACCACCTGGATCATTCCCAAACAAAATGATTCTTAGGTGAAATAAACATCATCTAGATCATTCCGAAACAAATCCCAAAGAAAAACAAATCAAGATGAATAAAATAACCAAATGGTCATTTGTGCCATTTTAATCAACATGCCTACTTTGGCTATTTCTAGGACTCAAAACTTAACAGAAACAAATGTGGATCTTTGCACCCCTTGCTAGTACATGTAATGATGTACCCAGGCCCACTTTGTGATCTGCCAAAAACTTTCAAACACTAATTTTAAATGGCAATTGAAAATTGAATGTAGTTCATATGGGAAGATCCCACTTATTCAAAAACCACTCAAATGAGCTCCATTTTCAAAACCCAAGCAACCAGAGAGGCTTAAGCATGTGTCTAGCAACTCCACCAAAAATCATCCAAAAATTCAAAACTTGTGATCTTGCAGCCATTTCTACAAACACATGGTGGGCAGAATTCAAACAAAAACCAAAAACACTATTTGGAGCAGTGTTTGGACCAAATTGGTCTCCCATTTTGCAACCACAGCCACCCAGTGCACTCCCCCACCCCTCTCTAGCCCGGCCACCCACTATGCCACGACCAAATGGTCATGGCCATTAAGGCCGAGCACCATTTGGGCACCCCACCGGCGACAACATGCCACAGCCGCCGCCAGTGTCGTCCACCATGTCCAGGAGGTCGCCTGTGGTCCACCTCCACCGCCCAACCAGCCCTAGCCCAAGGACAGCGACTAGAGCAGCTAGGAACCGCCGCGCCCAGAGACTGTCGGCCATGCCGACGCTGCCCACAGAGCGCGCCCAGTCCTCGCTCAGCCAGACCCCGCGTCGCTCCAACCGCCCGTCTACACGATCACCATCGTCCTAGGGAACTAACAAACATCCCCTTTCCCCCGACCATGCACCGTAGTCGCTGGCCGCTGCGAAACTCGCCGTCGGTAGAGACATCATGCACGCCACGCCAGTCACCTCTCCCGACTGCCATTCACTGCACACGCACCTTCGTGACACTCGCCAGGGCACCGCCCACCATCCTAGCGCACCGCCCACACCTCTAGCTCGATGTGCCGTCGTCACGGCGAGCATCGCCCATGCTTGTCTACCGATTCACCGAGCCTATAAATAGAGGCCTCCCCAGCACCGTTTCCTCACATCACCCTCATCCCCTACCCCTCATAGCATTCCCAGAGCCCCACCGGAGCAAGCCACCATCCGCAGCGCCGGAATTTTGCCGGAGTCTGCCGCAGAGGAAGGAGAAGGGCGCCATTGATCAAGGCCACCTCTCAGAACGCTGCTGGTACCAGGAGAACTGTCGTCCTTGACTTGTTCGTTTGCCCGCCTCGCCGACCCTCGCCGGAGCCCCGGTAAGCCGCCACATACCCCCACCGAGCCGCTAGGATTCCACCTCGCCGGCGACCTGTCCGTCGTTGACGACAAGCCACAGCTGTAGATCGTCCTTTTAATCTAACGGCCCACATCGCCCCGTACCGCTTCGCGTGTAAAGAGCCAATGACATGTGGACCCCCCTGTCAACTATTCTCTGTGCCGCGGAGTTCCACTGGGCTGACCCATTTTCCTTCCGGCGCTAGCCCAACAATTCAAACTTAGATTTTTCTAATTAGGTTTGAACTTAGTTCTGTCCCCTAGTTTGAAAATCATTTTAGAGATATTTACAAATCCAAATGGAGTGATTCAAATTGTGTTAGAAAGCTACTGAAAAGATCTATCCAAGCCCGTTGGATTTAATTCATTTAGAGTTAGAGATCTCTCCTAGTAAAAATAACAATACAGAAGCTTTGGTACATTCAAACATTTTTATAAAATCAACCAAAATAGCTTTTGAGTTGATTCCAACTCTAAAAAATCTCATTTCACCATACCTATCTGAATATGTAATAATATTAAGGTTTGCATGCAGTGACTTTGGACTAGTACCAAAATAATGCTATATAGGCATTTCTAGTCACTTTAAATCATTAAATATTAAACTTAAACTTAATTAAATGTGATCCAACCCTTAAATCACATTCCCACATGTGAAAATATGTGGTGAGTACATGTGTTCACATGATCCCATATTTTAAGTGGTGAATATTAAATCTTAGTTATTTTCAATGAGTAGAAATTACTTTTCTTAAATAAAAGGAATGAAACTAGTTAATAAAATCTTGTGATGCGTGTGATGATAATAGATCATCAAATGTGTGCCTTAGAATGCTAAGTAGACTAGTTAAACATTGTTTGGTGATTGTGTACTCCGTATGTATTTATAGACGATAGTACCGACCAAGCTTTCGAGGAGGAGGAGTGCTATCAAGAGGAGGAAGAAAACTTCAACCACTACACTGCACAAGGCAAGCCATCATTAATAATGCAAGCTAACCCTTGCAAGCTATTGTTAGCAAGCTAGAATTAAGCTAGAGAAAGTATGCAAGATGCATTAGGCATGCTTTGGTTATACCCCTTGACTAGTACCTACCCCAAGTTTTATTTCCAAGCTTTACTTTCTTTACTTTACCAAAGTCCTTTACTTGTTTTGAAGGTAGCATAAAGAGTATAAAACTTGACCTATCTAGATAAATTTAGATGTCATTCTATGGCATGAGATTGATCTTAGCATCCCACTTTAGTGAACACTCTTAACTTAGTAGTTTAGAGCTAAACCAAAACTTGTGTCACTTTAGATGGGAACACTTGGTGAAAATGAATTGTGAAAACCTTGGAATGATGAGTCATTCTATTGAGATGTTTTGACATGTGTTGAGAAACACAAATGGTTTATGATGATGAAAATGTTGAGGCATGAGCCTTAGCCCTTTTACAAAAAAATGATGGTTGGATTTGGATGCGATACCATTCCAAATTTACCGTACAACCATAATACCTGAATTGGGTAAGGCTTAGCCGGAAGTTTATATGCATTACTATTAGTTCCCTCGCGGGAGAGGTTTGAGCTGAGGCTACCTCTCAATGTTGTCCACCTATGCTGTGCCCAAGATGACAGATGGTCATGGTTGGCAGGCCATGCTCATAGGAGAGGTGCTTATACTAGGGTGTGTAAAGGAAAGGTTATGTTTGATTATCTGCATACTAAGTACGATGATTCAGGGTTATCCCTGACAAATGTATCGAATCTTGTGGTGAAAGTGTACTACCTCTGCAAAGTGTCAAACTATTCGAATAGCCGTGTCCGCGATTATGGATAGTTGGAGTGGCCATTATGTTTCGTTGTCAGATGTTTTCAAAATAACTTGTGAAATGAATGATGAATCTTGACTTGACCACAACAGAGTTGTGACCATGACACTAGCTTCCCAATTTAAGTGATTCTAGAACTTTATTTTATCCTTCTTTGTTTCTGAACTCGGCTTAGGTTTCAAACTTAACTTTACAAATAAACTTAGAGTTAGCACTTTACCCTAGAACTATCTTACTTGTTAGTGGTAGTTTGCGAGTACTTAAAGAGTACTCATGGCTGTTGTCCCTAGCTATTCTCATGGCCAGACTATAAAGGAGACTACCAAGATGATGGCCAGTAGGACTGCTATGATAACTAGGACTATCTACCTTCGTCAGCATTGCCTATGCCCCTGAAGATGGACCCCACCGCTACGCTTATTATTTATTCCACTGCTTGTTGTATTAAGACTGGATCATGAGATCCTTATTTGTGTAAGACCTTATTTATGGTTTCTAATGGATGATGTACTGTGATATCCAATCTGTTATGGCTCGCAAAAATGGTAATCCTGGGATTGTGATGTATGACATAACAGGCATCTGAGATTAAAAATCTGGGTGTTGACAAGTTGGTATCAGAGCCATCCTGACAAAAGGAGACCCTAGTTAGAATGGACGTCCGAACAAAAACTTAATTTAAAAACCTAAAGTGAGTATTTATGAAAAACTATTTCCTCTCTTACCCTTGAGAATTCATTCTTTCTCAAAAATTCATGTTCCTCAAATCCTTACATTACTACTTAAAATTTGACACACTTCATCACTTCACTAACTTCCTCATCCTTAATTCTTGTAGATGGAGACTCAGTTCAACAAGTTCTACTAGTTGGGAAACGGAGGCCAACTTATCTTCGAGAGGGATCTAGATTCACTATCGGAGTTACTGGGACACCCACATCCGGAGTTCCTTGGAGCTCAACTTCTAGGACCCCTAGGAGGAGATTTACAGTGGCTAGTCACCGCTGATCTTCGAGGAAGCATCGAAGAACCAATGTTCGGGAGAATCCAGTTCTCCGTAAGAGAGAACAACTGGCTAGATGGATTAGCCAGGGCAATGCATGAATCTCTCGCACGTCTGTGTGCCCTCAGTGTCAACCAAATCCAAGGAACCTGTTTTGCTCACTATGCAAGGCGTGACTTCATGGGAATGCCGATGGAGATTCCCAGTCACCCGGAGCTCAAGCGTCAAGTGGAGAACCTTGATTTCCTGTTGTACGATCGCCAGAAGGAATTGGACAATGCTAGGGAGTTTGCCAACCACAACCGTGCCATTGCTGCCTAGAAGGCCCAGACTTTCTCACTGCTAGTCAAGGACCGTTAGTCTCTTTGCCTCCAGCGTGAAAAGAAGGATCGCACCATCGCCCGTCTTTGCAAAAAGGTGGCCTACCTCGAGAAGACCATCAAGGAGCAAGAAGATCAGCTTGCAGCAAAGGAGGAAGAAGAGGAGGGTGAAGACATCCAGGGAGACATTGATTCTTACCTCAACAATGATGATGACTTTCTAGAGGAGGATGCCATGGACTTCTACACTGATGATGAGGACTCCGACTTCATCGATGATGAGTAGATGCACTAGAGAACTATCGTAGCATGAGATGTATCGTTCCCACTGTATCGTAGCTTGCAGAATGGTTCTTATACCCATATGTTTTCCTTGTTGTGGTGTGTGTGTTTGTATCGTGTGCTTTGTTTGAATGAATGAAATGAAGTTAGTTGCAAAACCTGAGTCAAACTCAAAGTTTTAGCTTTGAAATCAAAACCCTGAACCTTAGAACTTTCCCTCTTACCCCTTTATCTACCTCAATCTTCAGATGACTCGTGGAAACCAAGGAGGGAGCAGCTCGTCGCAAGACCCAATGCTGCAGATCCTGCAGAATGTCATCGCAGACAGAGAAGCAAGCAGGCAAGAGCGCCAAGCTAATCTAGCAACACTGCAACAGATCGCCCAGATGACTCTCAACAACCAAGGGTATGGAAATTAGGATCATCAAGGATCCAAGCTGAAGAACTTCCAGAATACCAATCCCCCAATCCTTAACACTTCAGAGAACCCATTAGATGCAGATGACTGGTTGCAGACAATGGAGAACAATCTAGAAGTACCAGATTTGATGACAACAAGAAAGTTCAATTTGCCACCCACTACTTGGCAGGAGACGCAAGAGCCTGGTGGAATAGTATCCGCCTGATGAACCATGGTAAAGTGATGACATGGGAAGCCTTCAAAATCAAGTCCAGCCGCACCCACGTGCCGCAGGGCTTAGTCACCAGAATGAGGGATGAATTCAGAGAGTTGAAGCAAGGCAGAACGACTGTGGTAGAGTACCATGACAGATTCCCGTCGCTTGCCAGATATGCACCTGATGAGATCAGCACGGAGGCCAAGAAGAAGGAGAGATTCCTGAACGGACTGCATGATGAGATGCAGACTGTCCTCGTCAACATCCGCTTCGAGGATCTCGAAGAGCTAGTCGACTCTGTCATTTAGATGGAAGGGAAGATTAACTAGGCAAACGACAACCGCAAGCATCGTATGATGCAGCAATCTAGATCCAGCTGTCACCAGAAGTACCATCCCAACCCCTCACCAGGATATGCACAAAGGAACAATCGACCCCCAATGTCTCGCCCAAGCTACCCCAACCATAGCGGAGGCAATGTGAAGTCCGGAGGAAATAATCATAACTCTGGCAACACCAACAATTTCAACCGTGCCCCTCCCAAGAACAACAACAACAACACTGCACCCAGAAGTGGCAGCAATGCTATGCCTGTCACAGCAATCTGGATCAAGCAGTCACCAGAAGTACCGTCCGAACCCCTCACCAGGATATGCACCAAGGAATAACGGACCCCCAATGTCTCGCCCAAGCTACCCCAACCGTAGCGGAGGCAATGTGAAGTCCGGAGGAAACAACAATCACCCCGGCAACTCCAGCAATTTCAACCGTGCCCCTCCCAAGAGCAACAACAACAACAACAATGCACCCAGGATTGGAAGCAATGTTGTGCCCATCGCAGCTAAAGACCAGTCTCAGATCACCTGTTTTGAGTGTGGAGTGAAGGGCCACTATTCCAATGAGTGTCCCAAAAAGTTTGCTGCCACTGCCAATGTGAATTCCCCAGCTCAACAACAGCGTCGTGTTCAACCCAGAAGAAGATTTTCTCTAGGGAACCCTCACAACCGCAACGGCCGTCTCTTCCACATGAATGCCGAAGAAGCCCAAGAAGCGCTAGACGTAGTGCTGGGTATGTTTTCCGTCAACTCAGTTTTAGCAAGGGTATTGTTTGATTCGGGAGCATCGCATTCATTTGACACCGAAGAATTTGCATGCACTAGTAAGATCCACCCAACCAACTTGAAGCATGACATGATAGTTCAAATCCCTGGATCAACTACAAAAGCTAGAAAAATTTGCAAAGCTGTGCCTATCAGAATACATGGGATAGATTTTTATGCCAACCTAATCGTACTCGGAACCAAAGGATTGGAAGTAGTACTAGGTATGGACTGGATGTCAAGGCATAAAGGACTGATAGACTCTGCTAAGAAAGCCATCACCATGACCAGTAGCTCTAGAGTCACAGTAGAGCATATATCTGAAACCTTACCCCATCAATTCAAGTGCAACAAGAGTCTAGCCCTGCCAACCATAGACCAAGTAAGAGTAGTCTGTGAATACTCCGACGTATTCCCAGATGAATTGACAGGTATGCCCTCGGATAAGGATATTGAGTTCATTATCGAACTAATCCTCGGAACCGGACCCATAGCCCAGAGACCCTATAGCATGAACCCCTCAGAGTTTGTGGAATTGAAGAAGGAGTTGGATGCCATGTTAGCAACAGGTTTGATTTAACCAAGCGCATCACCATGGAGATCACCAGTGTTATTCGTCGACAAGAAAGATGGAGGAAACCGTCTGTGCACAGATTATAGAAAACTGAATGACGTCACCATCAAGAACAAGTACCCCTTGCCAAAGATAGAGGATCTATTTGATCAGTTGACTGGAGCCCAAGTATTCTCAAAGATTGATCTTAGGACTGGTTATCACCAACTTAAGATTCGTGCAATGGATATTCCGAAGACCGCCTTTACTACTCGTTATGGGTTATACGAGTATGCGGTTATGTCTTTTGGATTAACCAATGCCCCTGCTTATTTCATGAATCTCATGAATAAGATCTTTATGAATTTCCTAGATAAGTTTGTAGTTGTGTTCATTGACGATATCCTTATCTACTCCAAGTCAGAAGAAGAGCATGAGCAACATCTGAGAGTCATCCTAGAAACCTTGAGAGAGCATCGGTTATATGCCAAGTTCAGCAAATGTGAGTTATGGCTGAAAGAAGTAGGATTCCTAGGACATATTGTGTCTGCCGGAGGAGTCTTTGTTGATCCCGCCAAGATCAAAGATGTCGACGAATGGGAAGCCCCAACCACTCAAACCCAAGTCCGTGCATTTCTCGTATTAGCAGGATATTACCGCAAGTTCGTCAAAGGATTCTCGAGCATCACCAGATCCATGACCCAATTGCTAAAGAAGGACAAGAAGTTTGAATGGACCGACAAATGTGAAGCCAGTTTCCAGGAGCTGAAGAAGAGATTGATATTAGCCCCAATATTGATCATGCCAGATATCAAGAAGATGTTTGATGTGTATTGCGATGCATCCAAGATTGGTATCGGATGTGTATTGATGCAAGAAGGCAAATTCATCGCCTATTTGTCTCGACAACTGAAGCAGCATGAGCAGAACTATCCGACCCATGATCTTGAATTAGCAGCCGTAGTGTTGGCATTGAAGACATGGTGTCACTATCTGATGGGTAATCGCTGTGAGATTTACTCAGATCACAAAATCTTGAAGTATATTTTCATTCAGAAGGAGCTGAATATGAGGCAAAGGGGATGGATAGAGTTAATCAAGGATTATGACCTTGACATTCACTATCACCCTGGCAAAGCCAATGTGGTAGCGGATGCTCTTAGCAGATTGCCGTGTAGGCTAAATACCATGATCAAAGAGAAGCAACCAAGTTTGTATGAGGAGTTGGAGTAGTTTAGAACTGAGCTAGTTAGCAAAGTATATTTAGCTAGCATTGAACTTCAACCCACTTTGATTAGCCAAATCAAGGAAGCCCAGAAGGGAAATGAAAGTATCGACGGAATCAAATGTCGTATTGGTACAGGAAAGGTACCTGGGTTCACTGAAGACGAAGAAGGAGTTATGTGGTACAAAGGTCGTATCTGTGTGCCAGCAGATTCGGAGCTGAAGCATGTTATCATGCAGGAAGCTCATGATACTCTTTATTCTATCGACCCCGGAGGAACAAAAATGTATCAAGATTTGAAAGAGCAATTTTGGTGGCACGAGATGAAGAGAGAAATTGGAAGCTACATCGCCAAGTGTGACATCTATCAACGAGTCAAAGCGGAGCATCAGAGACCCGCAGGACTGTTGCAACATGTGCAGATTCCAGAATGGAAATGGGATTCCGTCGGAATGGACTTTATCACCGGTTTGCCTACTTCTAGTAGGGGAAATGACTCAATCTGGGTCATCGTGGATAGACTATCCAAGGTAGCTCACTTTATACCTGTCAAGATAACCTACCAGAGTTCAAAGCTAGCAGAGCTGTACATTGCTAGAATTGTTAGCCTGCATGGAACCCCCAAGACCATAGTATCAGATCGAGGAACCCAATTTACCTCGAGATTTTGGCAGAAAGTCCAGGAAGGATTAGGCACCAAATTGAACTTCAATACCGCTTATCATCCGCAAACTGATGGACAGACTGAGAGAGTCAACCAGATCCTAGAGGATATGTTGAGAGCCTATGTGTTGGAGTACGGATCAAAATGGGAAGACTGCATGCGTTTCTCAGAATTCTCATATAACAACAATTATCAAGCTAGTTTGCAGATGGCACCATTTGAGTTCCTATATGGAAGGAAGTGTCGCACCCCTTTGAATTGGTCGCAAGTAGAAGAGAGTCAGATCTTTGGACCCGACATTCTCCGAGAAGCTGAAGAGAAGGTTCACAAAGTCCATGAGCACCTCAAGACCACCTAATCCAGACAGATGAGTTATGCTGACAAGAGAAGGAGAGACCTGACTTTCAATGTCGGAGATTTTGTATATCTCAAGGTTTCTCCATTAATGGGAACCCAACGCTTTAGTCTAAAAGGAAAGTTAGCCCCCAGATATATCGAGACCTTCAAGATTCTAAACCATCGAGGAGAAGTATCGTATCAACTGGACCTGCCTGAAGAGATGTCAGCCATCCACAATGTGTTCCATATCTCGTTACTTCGCAAATGCCTGGAAGTGCCGGAGAAGATTGAAGTTTTCAAGAACATCGATCATCGAGCTGTTGAGATCAACAATGACCTGACATATCGTGAAGTGCCCATCCGTATCTTGGAGGAAGCTTACATAACCACCAGAACCAGGAGTATCAAATTTCTCAAGATTCAATTGAGTAACCATACCGAAGAGGAAGCCACTTGGGAACGAGAAGATTACATTAGGACAGAGTTCCCAGATCTCTTTAGTTCCTAGTTTTCTTTCGTAAATCTCGGGACGAGATTTTGTTTAAGGGGGGAAGGTTTGTAACATCCCAAAACTCTAATCCAAGGTTATTAATATCCAAATCATCAAAATTAGGGTTAACAAAAACTTTTCCAAGTAAAATTATTAAAGCATTCATATGTGTGTGCATTTAAATAGGAGTTGTTTTGAATTTCCTTGATTACGTGATCCATTGCATGTAAAATGATTCTTAGGTGAAATAAACATCATCTAGATCATTCCCAAACAAATCCCAAAGAAAAACAAATCAAAATGAATAAAATAACCAAATGGTCATTTGTGCCATTTTAATCAACATGCCTACTTTGGGTATTCCTAGGACTCAAAACTTAACATAAACAAATGTGGATCTTTGCACCCCTTGCTAGTATGCTAGTACATGTAATGATGTACCAAGGCCCACTTTGTGATCTGCCAAAAACTTTCAAACACTAATTTTAAATGGTAATTGAAAATTGAATGTAGTTCATATGGGAAGATCCCACTTATTCAAAAACCACTCAAATGAGCTCCATTTTCAAAACCCAAGCAACCACAGAGGCTTAAGCATGTGTCTAGCAACTCAACAAAAATCATCCAAAAATTCAAAACTTGAGTTCTTGCGGCCATTTCTACAAACATCTTGTGGGTAGAATTCAAACAAAAACCAAAAACACTATTTGGAGCAGTGTTTGGACCAAATTGGTCTCCCATTTTGCAACCACAGCCACCCAGTGCACTCCCCTACCCCTCTCAAGCCCGGCCACCCACTATGCCATGACCAAATGGTCATGGCCATTAAGGCCGAGCACCATTTGGGCACCCCACCAGCGACAGCACGCCACAGCCGCCGCCAGTGTCGTCCACCATGTCCAGGAGGTCGCCTGTGGTCCACCTCCATCGCCCAACCAGCCCCAGCCCGAGGACAGTGACCAGAGCAGCCAGGAACCGCCGTGCCCGAAGACTGTCGGCCATGCCGACGCCGCCCGCAGAGTGCGCCTGGTCCCTGCTCAGCCAGACCCCGCCTCGCTCCAGCCACACGTCTACACGATCACCACCGTCCTAGGGAGCTAACGGACATCCCCTTTCCCCCTACCGTGCCCCGTAGTCCCCGGCCGCCGCAAAACTCGTCGTCGGCAGAGACATCATGCGTGCTGCGGCACTCACCTCTCTTGACCGCCATTCACCGCACACGCACCTCCGTGACACTCGCCAGGGTACCGCCCACCATCCTAGCGCACCGCCCACACCTCTACCTCGTTGTGCCGTCGTCACCGGCGAGCACCGCCCATGCTTCTCTGCCGCTTCGCTGAGCCTATAAATAGAGGCCTCCCCAGCACTGTTTCCTCACACCACCCTCATCCCCTACCCCTCACAGCACTCCTAGAGCCCCACCAGAGCAAGCCGCCATCTGCAGCGCCGGAATTTCACCGGAGTCTGCCGCGGAGGAAGGAGAAGGGCGCCGTTGATCAAGGCCACCTCTCGGGATGCCGCCGGTACCAGGAGAACCGCCGTCCTTGACTTGTTCGTTTGCCCACCTTGCTGACCCTCGCCGGAGCCCCGGTAAGCCGCCACAGACCCCCACTGAGCCGCTAGGGTTCCACCTCGCCGGCGACCTATCCGTCGTCGACGACAAGCCACAGTCGTAGATCGTCCTTTTAATCTAACGGCCCACATCGCCCCGTACCACTTCGCTTGTAAAGAGCCAATGACATGTGGACCCCCATGTCAGTTGTTCTCTGTGCCGCGGAGTGCCACTGGGCTGGCCCATTTTCCTTCCCACGCTAGCAGCAATTCAAACTTAGATTTTTCTAATTAGGTTTGAACTTAGTTCTGTCCCCTAGTTTGAAAATCATTTCAGCGAGATTTACAAATCCAAATGGAGTAATTAAAATTGTGTTAGAAAGCTACTGAAAAGATCTATCCGAGCCCATTGGATTTCATTCATTTAGAGTTAGAGATCTCTCCTAGGTAAAAATAACAAGACAGAAGCTTTGGTACATTCAAACATTTTTATAAAATCAACCAAAATAGCTTTTGAGTTGATTTCAACTCTCAAAAATCACATTTCACCATACCTATCTGAATATGTAATAATATTAAGGTTTGCATGCAGTGAATTTGGACTAGTACCAAAATAATGCTATATAGGCATTTCTAGTCACTTTAAATCATTAAATATTAAACTTAAACTTAATTAAATGTGATCCAACCCTTAAATCACATTCCCACATGTGAGAATATGTGGTGAGGACATGTGTTCACATGATCCCATATTTTAAGTGGTGAATATTAAATCTTAGTTATTTTCAATGAGTAGAAATTACGTTTCTTAAATAAAATGAATGAAACTAGTTAATAAAATCTTGTGATGCTTGTGATGATAATAAATCATCAAATGTGTGCCTTAGAATGCTAAGTAGACTAGTTAAGCATTGTTTGGTGATTGTGTACTCCGTATGTATTTATAGACGATAGTACCGACCAAGATTTTGAGGAGGAGGAGTGCTATCAAGAGGAGGAAGAAAACTTCAACCACTACACTGCACAAGGCAAGACATCATTAACAATGCAAGATAACCCTTGCAAGCTATTGTTAGCAAGCTAGAATTAAGATAGAGAAATTAAGCAAGATGCATTAGGCATGCTTTGGTTATACCCCTTGACTAGTACCTACCCCAAGTTTTATTTCCAAGCTTTACTCTCTTTACTTTACCAAAGTCCTTTACTTGTTTTGAAGGTAGCATAAAGAGTATAAAACTTGACCTATCTAGATAACTTTAGATGTAATTATATGGCATGAGATTTATCTTAGCATCCCACTTTAGTGAACACTCTTAACTTAGTAGTTTAGAGCTAAACAAAAACTTGAGTCACTTTAGATGGGAACACTTGGTGAAAATGAATTGTGAAAATCTTAGAATGATGAGTCATTCTATTGAGATGTTTTGACATGTATTGAGAAACACAAATGGTTTATGATGATGAAAATGTTGAGGCATCAGCCTTAGCCGTTTTACAAAAACTGATGGTTGGATTCGGATGTGATACCATTCCAAATTTACCGTACAACCACAATACCTGAATTGGGTAAGGCTTAGTCGGAAGTTTATATGCATTAGTATTAGTTCCCTCGTGGGAGAGGTTTGAGCTGAGGCTACCTCTCAATGTTGTCCATCTATGCAGTGCCTAAGATGACAGATGGTCATGGTTGGGAGGCCATGCTGATAGGAGAGGTGCTTATACTAGGGTGTGTAAAGGAAAGGTTATGTTTGATTATCTGCATACTAAGTATGATGATTCAGGGTTATCCCTGACAGATGTATCGAATCTTGTGGTGAAAGTGTACTACCTCTGCAGAGTGTCAAACTATTCGAATAGCCGTGTCCGCGGTTATGGACAGTTGGAGTGGCCATACTGTTTCGTTGTCAGATGTTTTCAAAATAACTTGTGAAATGAATGATGAATCTTGACTTGACCACAACAGAGTTGTGACCATGACACTAGCTTCCCAATTTAAGTGATTCTAGAACTTTATTTTATCTTTCTTTGTTTCTGAACTCAGCTTAGGTTTCAAACTTAACTTTAAAAATAAACTTAGAGTTAGCACTTTACCCTAGAACTATCATACTTGTTAGTGGTAGTTTGCGAGTACTTAAAGAGTACTCATGGATTTTGTCCCTGGCTATTCTCATGGCAAAACTCTGAAGGAGACTACCAAGATGATGGCCAACAGGACAGCTATGATAACTAGGACTATCTGCCTTCGTCAGCATTGCCTATGCCCCTGAAGATGGACCCCACCGCTACGCTTATTATTTATTCCGCTGCTTGTTGTATTAAGACTGGATCATGAGATCCTTATTTGTGTAAGACCTTATTTTTGGTTTGTAATGGATGATGTACTGTGATATCCAATCTGTTATGTCTCACAAAAATGGTAATCCTGGGATTGCGATGTATGACATAACAGGCATCTGGGATTAAAAATCCGGGTGTTGACACCCTTGCTCTATTAAGAACAGTTATGTTAGAACTGCTTTGTGTGATTTGGGAGCTGGAGTTAGTGTTATGCCTTTCTCTCTCTATAAGAGACTTCAAGTAGAAAAATTAATATGAACTGATATATCTTTGCAAATGGCTGATAAATCTACCACTATTCCTATGGGTATATGTGAGGTTGTACCTGTTCAAGTGGCTCATAATTGCTTGATATTAACTAATTTTGTTGTGCTTGAAATGCCTGAAGATGATAATATGTCTATTATTCTTGGGAGACCTTTTTTAATACTACAGGAGCTGTTATTAATTGTAATCAAGGAAAGGTGACTTTCAATTTTAATGACAAGGAACATACTTTCTATTTCCCCAAGAAGATTGAACGGACTTATGGTTTGAATTCGATTTAACATGTTGAGGGCATTCAAGTTGGAGAAATATATTGTCCCATACCAAAAGAAAAATTTGAAACTATTATGATTGGGACCATTGCTATCAAGGTTGAGGTAACATAATCATTAGTGGAACACAAATTTTTGTCTCATATGAAATTGTTTTGGTAACAAGACCTGATCATTCCTGTTAACAAAAGGATTTCGTTGAACAAAACAATGTTTTCACTATGATTATCTCCGCTTACTTCTATTCTATCCAGTTTAGTTTTTGTTTTTGTTTAGTTTTCTTTTTGTTGTTAGTTGCTTGCATGTTAGAGTGTCTTAGAACTCCTGTAGTTCTAGCCTTGTTTTTTCATTGCATCATAAAAAAAATCTATCTGTCAGAAAATCATTCTTCTATACCTGAAAAATGCCCAAAAATAAAGTCTCTCAAAAAATTCCAAAAAATTCGTATTAAATTTTTACGTGAAAAAAGGGGCAGAGGAGTGCCTGGAGGGTACCAGGGGGACCCACCAGGCAGGCTCACCACCTGGTGGCGTGGCCTGCCATGGGTGGCGCCATGACATGGTGTGGGCCACCCCTGGCCCTCCACTAACTCTCGCACCTGCCACTTTCTTCTCTCTCCCGAGTAAGCTCCAGTTCATTGCTCAAAATCGCGTTCTTGCTGTGCTTGCTCTCGATTTTTTTGATCTCCTTGCTCAGCCCATCTTTGTTGCTAAAATTTGGAGCACTTGTTCTCTGGTATCTGACTCCTCCCCTTGTCCAAGTAGATTTGTGTTTAGTGGATTATATCTTGAGTATTTTGCTGCTGTAGGTGACAGGTTATGAGAGCTTGTAAGCTTGTTTGATGCTTAGAGATATAGTTTTGATGCATGTTTAGGCCTCTTACAAGTCTCTATGAGTAGTATCCTTCATTATATTCACTTTGCAATCACTTGTTTAATAGGTGTTTAAATTTCAGAATACCAAGCATGAACAGCCATACCTTTGGAGAGATATTTGAGAGTGATGCACCTAGGAGGTCGAGGCCCTCAAGATCAGCCTCTCAGTTTAGGCCATCATACAACGACGATCTCATTGCAACTCGTATTGGTAATGAAAGGGATGATGGGGGTGCTCACCCATCTACTTTTCCTTGTTTTACTTTCTTACAAGCTGCAGGGATTCTTGATGATTTCTTGCTACTGATTGAGATGGTTGGTTTGACCTCATATATGCAAGATGAGAGTGAGAAATACGCTATGCTCACTAAAACCTTTGTTGAGAGCTTCACGTTTACTAACACGTCCTATCAGTCAACTGTCTCTTTCAAAATTTATAATCTGCCCTTTACCATGCCATTGGAGAGATTTTGCAGTATTGTAGGTGTAAGCATGACAGGGACCGTGAAGAAAATTCAAGGGCGACCCGCTGATTTGCTGGAGCTTTACCGAGGGGTGACCAATGATGATGACCGTGTGGCGCAACGCGGAAACATAAGAAACATCCAACTCCCTACTCTCAGATACTTCGCATATTATCTTGCTACTAGCATACTTGGTAGGGAGAACAGAAGTAATATATCCAACTATCATTTAGCCTTCATTGCTGCTGCGCTTAACAATGATACTCGGTACAACCTTGGCTCGCTTATTGCTCGCTGCCTAGCTGCTAGGGGGCCTATCTATGGGGGCATCATTACCTCGCGTATGGTCAATGCATTAGGTCTTTTAGTGGACCCCAATGATACTGTACTGGCACCACAGAGGCTTGACCTTGTTGCCATGAAAACTCATCACTTTGTCACTGCTACTTCTGATTTGGACAGTCTAGTATATAGGATGCTATTTACTGATGGGGATGAGAGGGAGATCCCTTTGCCACAGTCTTCTTTGTTTAGTGTTCATAGGAGACCGTGGTCGCGGTCCAAGGAGGAGGTGGACGAGCAGCTTCGCTTACTGGGCTTCCACGAGCAGCACTAGGAGGATGTACCCTCCTACGATCACTCCGCTCACTACGGAGGGACGTACTCGAGCTCGCACCAGGACGAGGGTACCTCCTCGTCATACTACGGTGACATGTCATCCTGGCCGGCTTGGCATTGATACCCACTTAGGCCAAAAGCCTAAGCTTGGGGGAAGGTACGCCGACACCGCACTCATCTCCATATCATGTTGCGTCGGTACTCTGTATATTCATGTTTCGTTCTCTTTTTAGTTTTCGTTCTTTCTTTGCTTTTGCTTTCTAAAAAACAAAAAGACCAAACATATTTCTGTTGTTTCTCTTTGGTTTGCTTCTTCATTTCGCCTTGGTTTGTTTTTCCTTTTTGCTTTGTTTGAACTATTCGAAAAAACCAAAAAGATTTTGCTTTGGTTGTTTTCCTTTTAAAAATATTTGTCGTTCTTCTTTGGTTTTGTGAGTTTGCTACAGGGTTCAGCAGTCCTTAGTGGATATTGGTTTCATATTATTATTCAAGCCACACAAGTGAAGAGCAATAATGAGGATTGATGACAACTTGAGGTGTGGTAAGAGGCTGGTAACGAACTCTATTTATTTTCATTTTTGTACATATACTCATCATTGTGGGCATGCTTAGTCTGTTCGTGTAGGGTGTATGTTATCTTTGGATGCTTAGTAGTTCCTGCTTTGGTATGATTAGTTCCAGCTTGCTAATAGTTTGTAGCATGTCTTATGAATGTTTGCTTGCATTACTCTATTCATAACTTGGTATGACACCGTGGTATCCTCCTCTGAATGTTTCAATTGAATTGACTTGGCACATGCTCACGCATGCATATGACTGAAATGATCAGTTAAGCCTCGATGAATTATTTTTCCTTGAGGATCTTGAATCACTTTCATGCCATGTTTAGTCATGTTTTGTTGCAAGCATGATTATGACAACTATTGCTCACTCGTTTTTCACTCCCTTACTATTGCTAGCCTTCACTTTCACTGAGTTTTTTACTCATGTTTCCAACTCCCTTAAACCAAATATTGCCAAAGTGTCCACCATACCTACCTATTAGCATCATTTGCTATTTCCGTGCATATTCAACATGCCTTGTTTTCTTCCGAATAAAATGTTTGCTTGTTTTGAGAAAGTTAGTTAGTAAAGCTCTCACGAACTTGATGGCACACTTTATTTTCTGCACTTAATAAACCTGAACCATTGTGACTGTCCATGAAAGTTATATGCTTGCAAATTATAGGCTAGGGATTAGTAGAACCATGCTGTCACGGGGAATTCTTTCAACACTTGTAAATATATACCCAGTTGATACCATGCTCTTTTGTTTGCGGATGTTGTCGGTGTGAAATAAAAGGGGAGCTTGTAAGTCCATGGAGTTATGTATGTGTGTTAGAGAAACGCCTGGGCCGTTGGTCTAATCCATGCTGACATGGTGGAAACCTGTAGCGTAACTATAATGATATCTATGAAGCATTCTTCTTATAAAACAAAGAGAGATAGCTATTGAGAAAAAGAAAAAAAGAGATTTATGAAAAGAGGAAAGAGAGAAAAAAGCACCATTTTCCCATGGTAAATAAGAAGATTGCTGAGATACTCATTGTCTGCTTGCCTTGTCATTTTGATATGGGGATTCTTCAGTATCATCGGGCAAGGGGTACCCCGTTGGCGGTTCTCTATGATACGCACATATTTACGATGACAAGAACTTACCGGTAACTAAAGTTGAGTAGCATGAGGAGCGACCCTCATACTCAAGGGACATTGGATTTTCAGTTTATAGTCTGTCAAGCATATAACTCAGATTGGACCTCACTTTCACCTTAACCACATTAAAGATGCTTATGACAGGGGCAGTGAGAGCTCAAAGATAATGAGTACCATACTTTCAGCATTTGGAAGCTTTTCAAACTATTCAAAACCTTTTTCTTTTACTTATCGAGTCTCCATATATTCCTTGAGCACCTTCTTGAGAGCATAGTTGTCATTCTTTGTGCTTGTCTCATTACTTGATTATTTGTGTTATGACTTTGATGCTTGTATCTTTGACATCTTTACTTCTAGTCTTCACTTGGATTTCAGAGGTGCCTTGGCATTCATAATCAAAGGCAAGCGAAATACCACTCTATCATACCTTGTTATGAGCATTGCAATGTTGCTTATGTTTATGCTTCATGCTACTTCTTATTTTTAATTTGGAATCTCTTCATAGCTTGCAAAGCCTATTAAGTAAACTTAGTTGCATACTCTTTATTATGAATTGCCTAAGTAGTTGATCACATGTTGAGAATATATACATCATATGAAGCAAATGTGTTCGTAAAAGTTCTCTTATCGCACTCAGTTTTCAACTGAATTGCTTGAGGACAAGCAATAAGCTAAGCTTGGGGGAGTTGACACATCCAAAACATATCTACTTTCCCAAACACTTTTGCTATTATTTCTCCTCTAAACTTGTGTGATTTGGATGGAACTAACACGGACTGACGCTGTTTTCAGCAGAATTGCCCTGATGTCTACTTTTTGTGCAGAAAATCAACTATCAGGAAAAATCCCGGAAAATATGCCAAAAAACCTATTTCACCAGAAGACTCCCGGAGCCAGAATATGAGACGGAGGGGGGCTGGGCCCAGGCCACACCACCTGGCTGCGCGGGCTAGCCCAGGCCACGCTAGGGGGTGGTCTGGCCGCCCCAGACTCCCCCTCGGTCTCCCTCTTCGCCTATAAGTTGCCTTCTGACCTAAATACTCAGGGGGGGTTCGACGTTTTTCTAGAAGGAGTTCCGCTCCGCCGCCACCACAAGATTCCACGAAACAGCACCAGAAACTCTGTTCTGGCACCCTGCCGAGACGGGGAATTGGAGGAGATCATCGCCATCATCATCACCATCGCTTCTCCATCGACCATCCATGTTTCCCCCATCTATGAGTGAGTAATCCCCCACTGTAGGCTATGGGGATGGTAGGGATTGGATGAGATCGTTCATGTAATGGCATCAGATTGTTAGGGCATGGTGCCTAGTATCTTCTATTAGTGCTTTTTGACTTTGTTGCAACTTGTTATGCTTAATGCTTGTCACTAGGGCCCGAGTGCCATGATTTCAGATCTGAACATGTTATTGATTCATTATGATAGTATTGTTTATGGTCTTACCTGCAAGTTGTATACACACGTTGTTGTCCGGAACCAATGGCCCCGAAGTGACAGAAATCAGGATAACCGGAGGGAATGGCTTTGTTGTGAGGATCACATGTGTTCACGGAGTGTTAATGCTTTGCTCCGGTGCTCTATTAAAAGGAGCACCTTAATTGCTAGTAGTTCCCTTGAGGCCCCGCTGCAAACGGGCTGGCAGGACAAAAGATGTTGTGCAAGTTCTCATTGCGAGCACATATGACTATATATGGAACACATGCCTAGGATTATCTAGTACTTGGATGCTTTATATTATTTATCTGCAATTACCCTATGTTCTGATTGCTATGTGAATTGTCTTGTCTATGCAACGCCTGTCCATCCATCCCTATGCCTACCGCGCTCGAATCCCACTGTTTACTGCTATTGTTACTACTGTATTTACTTTACTGTTGCTGTTACTTTACCATTCCTACTATAAAACTGTTGCTAATGATAAACTGATGTGAGCAAGATTGTTTCCAGGTGCAGCTGAATTGACAACTCAGTTGTTAAGGCCTATAAATATTCTTTGGCTCCCCTTGTGTTGAAACAATAAATTGGGTTTCACTTCCCTCGAAAATACTGCGATACACCCCCTATACTTGTGGGTCATCAGTGCTCGATCACCTCCCTAGGTATACCGGGCATGTTTGATGGTGTCCATGCGAACATGATAGAATTTGCCTACAGGAAGGTGAAGAGCGCGCTTTCCTATTTGTTAGGCAGGTGGGCGCCGATGGTGACGGAAGACCCCGATCCACTGGCATCCAGTGGCACCTTCTTGGTCGTGGCCCGCTCTTGAGAGAGCAACTGTTCTTCTTGGTAGGGAGCTCGATGACATCTTTGTCAGCAGGGTGGGTGGTATCCACAGCCTTGTAGACGTGATGGATGGAGCAAACTGCATCCTTTTGACCACAGTGGATGGTGATGGTACCGCTGCTTCCTGGAAGCTTGACGAGGTTGTAGGAATGGTGGGTCACTGCCATGAATTTTGCCAGCACAGGGTAGCCAAGTATGGCATTGTAGGGCAGGCCTACGTGCACCACATCAAAGTTGATATGCTCAGTGTGGTAGTTCTTGCAGGTCCCAAAAGTGATAGAGAGTCTCACATATCCTAGGGGCATGGTTGTTCCATGAGTCACTCCCGAGAAGGGCCAGGTAGGCATCAGGCGTTCGTAGGGAACTTGGAGCTTTTTGAATGTCTCCATGGAGATGAAGTTGAGGCCTTCTCCTCTTTAAATCAGTGTGTTGGTGAAAGCAATGTTCTTGATCATGGGCATGCACGCTATGGGAATGGTAACCATAGTATTTGTTGACTTGGGGTGGTCTCTAGTGTCGTAGGTGATGAGGAACTCCGACCACTTGAGCTTCGGGTCATCGTCCATCAGGAGGGCATTGGCGATCTCGCAGGTGAGATGCTTGAGCTAGCGGTCAGTGATTGGGTCTTGGGCTCCACCAAGAATGCTTGGAATCTTCCTCGACTCCTGGTAGCCCACACCTTTTTCCTCAGGGAAGTTATTGTTTCCCTCACCGAGGTGAGCACGAGTGGCATTGGCTCGAGGGTTCGGCTAGTAGCCTTCATTGTTGTCGATGCCGCGATTGTTCTAGCGGTCGCCGCCTTGGCCGCTACCACGGCTATAGCAATGTCCTTTACCACGATTATTCCTCTAGTACTGGCGCTCACCTCGAAACTTATTGAGCTCGAAGCAGTCATCTGTGCTCTAGGAATGCATCTTGTGGAAGCCACAGTAGAGACGATAGTCCCTCTCCTCCTCGTCTCCAGTGCGCTGGTGCTTGTGCTCAGGCTCGCCCACAAGCACCGCCAGAGTCTTGCGCTTGGGCTCCTTATCCTCCTTATTCTTCTTGGTAGGTATGCAAGCAGTGGTCGCGTTGGGGTCATTGTGCTTGATCAGGAACCCCTCATCGGCCTTTTTGCACTTATCAGCCATCTCGAAGAGCTCGACTGCCGAACTGACTTCGTTGTTGATGGCGAGATTATCGAGCATCCTAATGTTAGTGGCATCCATGGAAAATATGGAGATGATGATGCCTCGGTGGCTGATGGTACCTTGTTGCGTACTTGGATGAAGCGCTAGATGTATTTCCGGAGTGTTTCGCTAAGCTGCTGGCGCACAGCCCGGAGGTTGTTGAGCGTGAGTGGACGATCGTACGTGCCCTTGAAGTTGGCGATGCACTTTTCACACAAATACTTCCACGAGGTGACTGATTCCTCGAGAGGTTGTTCATCAGCCAGGAGCGAGCTACATCCTTGAGGGCAATTAGGAACCAATTCGCCATGAACTTGTCGTCTCCTCCCGCCACCTTGATGCCCACTATGTAGAGCTGTAGGAACTCAACGGGGTTCAACTTGCCGTCATTGCATGGGGAAGATCCGGCTTTAACTTGAGGGGCCACACCATGGCGCATATCTCCTTGGTGAAGGAGAGGCAGCCACTATTGTACGAGGGTGTTCCATCGGTGAGGGCAACGTGGTTTTTCCTTGCACGCTGTCGTGGCTTCTATGATGGTACGCTCTTGGTGCTTGTGGTGCTTCTCGATGGAGACGTGGGCATCCTCCAGAGATCTCTTTATGACATTGTTGGGGCATGGAGTGATGTGTGGGGAGGAATCTCCATGGGAGAGAGGCGGAGGATCTCTCGTGTTTCCTCCTAATGGATGTGGTGGTGGTGGCGGAGCATTGTTTCCCACTGGGCCGCCTACTAGATCTGCGTTGGTGGCGGCATCATGGAAAGAGAGAGTGTGTCGAGGTGACGCCAGCTATGTTGACGAGCTTAGCGATGCGTTCAAGCCAAGCATTAGGCGTCGCTGGATCGAGCCGATAGAGTGATAGATCTTGCATCATGAGCAACGTAGCATCATGCGAGGGGTTGCTACTGCACCAGCCCTAGAGACGGACATGGTGTGCGTGTGGGTGCGCTGTTGCTGCTATCCGGCAAGGACAGAGGAGTGTACCTCGTTGTCATCAGCGATGAACTTTTGGTGAGGAGGGTTACTGTTAGCACATCGTGGATTGTTGTTGATGATAGGTTCCGCTCGGGCGGGGGCTCGGCGATGGGCGGGCTCACTATGGGTTTCATCGGCCATGTCGATGAAAGGAGTAAGAGATGCGCCTCAGACCCCTAACTAATGCCCCAAATATTGGAGATTGTCCCTATAGGGTACCTCTCGAAGTAGGATGAAATCGAACCTAGGGGGTTGAATACGGTCTCCCAAACACCATTGGCGAGATTGGCGAGGAAACAGTAGAAAACACGGCAGGGGACATAGAGAGTTTACCCAGGTTTAGGCCACCGTGCGTTGTAAAACCAGATGTTATCACAAACCAATACACCTTCAAGTGGAAATACAAAACCTTTGTGGTCCAACCTATGATGTCAAGCCAAATTATTGCTTCCAACACGACAAACTTACCCACAATACAACAAGAAAAGGATATTTGCAAGATGAGTGGTGAGATATGAACCACCAGTACGTGAGCGAGCACCACACACTAGTAGGAAAATTCCTAGTGGTGGTGTTCGGAAAATGGGGTTCGTGGCGTTTAAGGCACACGCCACTAACCTCGCGCCACTGGTAGGTCATAGTGGTGGCATGCCGGGTGAACGCTAGTATTAAGTTAGGTACTACTGGCGTGCCAACAGAACGCCACTAGTAAGATAACCTGTAGTGGTGTTCGAGCGTGCCTAAACACCATTAAGTGTATTTCAGAAATTAAAAAAAGTCTGAAAATCTTGATTATACCAGCAATATCAAATAACCGGATACAACAATTAATACCGGATATCATTCAGAATACAACGATACAACAACTAACTTAGAAGTCTATCTAGCATGTTCTAGGTAAGGGCATGGTCTTCAAATTTAGAAGACTAGTTCTACCTAAGGGAATGATCTTCAAAGTTAGAATACTCCGAGTCAGGGATCTCGTGTGAGAAAAACATGACTCCACAAGTTTTGTCGAGGTAGATTATCAACCTCAACCCGGCATCCATCACATACCTTGCTACCAATTTTGTCCAAAGTGGTCCTCTAAAGTATGTTTGGTTTGTCTTGTTGACAAACTAGAATCTTGTAGGTCTTGTCGGGTATTGTCTCTTCCACCAAGGTGGCCTCAAATTGTTCCTAGTGATTGACACGTCTATTCACATGGTCAAGAAAGTCCTTTCTTGCATGGCAAGTGATGGTCTGAGAAAAAGTTATATGAAAACAATAGTTAATTAGTTTCGATCAAAATACATGCAAAGCTAGAAATCATAATTAACCTAAACATACGGCCATAGTCTCAAATTCTTTGGGAATCACTATGATAAACTTCTCATCCTGACAACTTGCATGGCCATAGTTGATGTAGGGATGCATTTGATGCATGTTCATCTAATGTATTTAATATGTTCAAGTATCCATAGCTAGGTTTAAATATATTAGGAAACTCAAACATAAAGGCAATCAAATGATCTTACAACTTCACTAAAAGTGGGGCCTCATACTCACATTGGGCACAAAATAATTTCAGGGTTGGAATAAGCGAGCTAATTACGATGCCCAAATTATTTATTTGTGCATCTCACAAGGCTCGCTCACACCATCCCCAAGGTCGCATCCTACTATTTTTAATCATCGTCCATATGGAACTAGAAAACCAAAATCAACCTAAATTCATCTACATTTTGTACCCATAAAATTATCTAAATTTGCTCTACATCTAAAGTCATCTAGATTTTGTACCCCTACAATAAAATCACCTAAATTTTCTATACATCTCAAATCACCTAAAATCACTAAACTAAATACACTAAATAAGATGGGGGAAAGAGTCTACCTGCGGCGGCGCGAGGCCGGAGGAGGCACGGGTCAGCGGAGAGGATGGGGACAGAGAAGATGGGGTCGCCACGGGGCTGGTGGATCTGTCGTGGCGCATTCCGGTGCAGACCTAGGACACTAGTGGCGGGGTGGGGCGGCGGTCGTGGATGAGCAGGCGGCGGTGATTTTGGCGTGGGCGCGTGTCGGTGGAGGCGGGTCTAGGCTAAACCGGTGCGGGGTTGGGCCAGTGACGGGGCTGGACTAGGGGTGGCGGGCTGGCGCAGGCAGCGGCGGTGATTTCGGGGAGGGGGGAGCGAGAGAAGGGTGTGGTGTGGAATGAAAAGAGATACAGGGAGATAGGGTGCGGTGCCTTTAAGAAAATTTTGGATGGCACAGTGGTGGCATCTAGGATATACCAAACGCCACCACTAAATCGTAGTTGCAGCATTAGAAGGTGGCGAATGCCTAGGCTATATTGGTTCCGGCTCGCCTCATGGTCCATAATTAGTGATGGCGTCCGCTCTGCCTGGAAAGCCATGACTAATATGTAGTGGTGATGTTCGCATCTTCCCGAAGACCGCAACTATTTTTCCTTGCAGAAGTGGCGCCCATTTTATTTCAGACGCCACTAGAAAAATGACTGCTATAAGACTTTTCCTACTAGTGAAAAGCCTAAATTGAGTGGAAAATCACAAGTGCCACATCGATTGAGACAAAAAGTGATATGAGTGCTTTGAGTGCCACCCATGCTTACAAACCATCATACAATTCTTTCTTTGTTGTCTATTTCACAAGGTACTCCAGATAGACAACAATCTCCAAGACACATTATACAAGGTCTCCAACGACAACATGAAGACAAGAACAAGTACAATCTCTTAGAAACATATGAACAAGGCTTTGACACCACATATCCAATTTTGCACAAATACAACACGAAGGGCAGATCACCTCTAATACACGAGGATTATCATTATGTAAGATTGGTGTTGCTTTTTTACACACACACGAAACATAAACCACAAAGGAAGTTAGAAAAATAGAAAAGAGGCAAACCTGGGCGATGTAGGCTAGAGACTCCGGGGTTAGACTCTAGAGATTCCGGGGGCAAGAGACTCTGGTGCTATGGTTTGGAGACTCCAATGACGGGGTCGACTAGACGAACTTCTCGTGCACTTGAGCGGAAATCCTCACCTCCAAACCTCAAATCCAACATATTTTAACAAATGAGGCAGGGAAAACGAAGGAAAAGTTGGACCTTGTCCTAAGACATAAATTCCATTGAGTAAAACCACGAAAACACACCAAATCCATAGATCAATCCAAAGGTATCTTGGGGCTCTTTTTCAGGAAAATTTCGAATTTATGGAGGAAAGAAGAAATTGAGGAGAAATTTGTGATATACCAAGGACTCTAGATACATATATGTTAGGGGTTACCCTGTAGGGTTGCCCAATCTTTCACGATTCTTGTAGATAAGCGAGGGATTTGCGAGAGGAGACAGGGAGGAAGATCCAATCAAGCTCACACGTGATGAACGTAGCGAAACAAATGCAACCCAAACACAATACAAGACAGTGGCTCACTCCAGTGGCTACCGGTTCAACAAAATCCCTAGGATCAGTGTTAATCAAGAATCTCTCTGAACCCAATCGGTGAGGTGTAAGAACCTTGGTGAGATATTGAAAACTTTACTAGGGACCAGTAAAAATAAAGGCCTTATGCAACTTGGATGCTAAATACTTAATCCAAAAAGGTGAGGGATAATAGGTCTTCCTTGCGAATGAAGATGAGAAAAAACTAGATAAATTGCTTTTAGGGGTTGTCTTCTAGTTCTATTATCAAGTCTAGGGTTTACTATAGTGGGGGTGGACTATATGAAGACCAGCCAATAAACAAGGGGTAGTTTGGGCATTAAACAGGAAGTTTGGTCAAATTGGGGCATTACATTGGCTAATGCCCAACATGCTTCAGTGGCCTGGCTCACTTAGGCTGGAGACTCTGGTGTGAAGGGGCCGGAGATTCTAGGGTGGCCGAAGACTCTAGGGTGGTCTCCACGTAGACTCCGGGTGGTCTCCCCATAGACTCTGGGGTTAAGTCTATAGCTTCTGGAAGTGGGGGTTAAGTCTTGTTCAGAGTCTGTGTTGTCTCTGGGTTGTTTCTAGGGGTTTACTGGGAGCTCCTAGCGTCGGTCCGGAGTCATATACTGAGTCCTGGGTGGAGACTCTGGTGTGCAGTTCCGTAGACACTGGTCCTAGGGCACCAGTCACCTCTGCTTCTCGTCCAACTCTTGTTCCTTTTACACGGTGGCTTGTCGATGAGTCGGTGCTTCATAGCTAAGTATGAATAATGTATTTGCATTAAGTAGCAAGAAATTTAGTGGGGTATCAAAATCACACAATATAGGAGTGAGTTAACCTTGTTAGGAAGGAGCGTGCCTAGGACGCGAGTCACGGGCCCACTTGGGGATTTAGCGGTGTAGATGTAGGGACGTCCGAAGTACGGGCTGCAGTAGATCCCCCTACTGGGAAATACTCATCCTCGACTCTTCATCTTCTTCAACTTGATAAAAGGGTTATAGGTCCACCACATTGAAAGTGTTACTCATGAGGTACTTTTATGTGGGGATGTCGAGGACGTAGGCATTATTATTTATCTTCTTGGGGACCTTAAAGGGACCATCCTCTTTTCTTTAGCTTGGAGTCTCTCTTTCGGGAAGTGGTCTTTATGTAGGTGGATGCACACGAGTTCACCTTCTTCGAAGATCATCTCCTTCTTGTGCATTTTGAGCCTTGAAGCTTGATAAATGACTTGTTTCTCAATGGTAGCTCTGGTCTCTTCATGTAGTTTCTTCATTTATTGGGATCGCTTGTCAATGTCCATGTTGGTTTGCTCGTGAAGAGTAAGCGGTAGGATGTTAACAGCAGCCATGGGCTCGAATCCATAGACAATTCTGAATGGACTCTTCGTGGTTGTGGAGTGCTTGGCCCGGTTGTATGCAAACTCGGCGAGAGGAATGCATTCTTCCCAATCTTTTTGATTCTTTTTATCAACACTCTAAGAAGAGTTCCAGGGCTTTTGGTTGACCACCTAAGTTTGGCCATCAATTTGAGGGTGTGAGGTAGAGGAGAATATAATCTTGACTCCTAGCTTGGCCATTAGCATCTTCCACATATAACTCATGAATTTGACATCGATCGGATACGATTGATCTTGGCACACCATGTAGATGGACGATTTCCCTGAAAACAAGTTTGCAACGTGTGAAGCATCATCAATATTATGGCAATGAATAAAATGTGCCATTTTAGGAAAGTGATCAACAACAACAATATTGAATCATGCCTAGGTTTTTATCTAGGCATTCCTAACACAAAGTCCATTCTAATGTCCGACCATGGTGCATATGGAATAGGTAAAAGATTGTAAAGACCAAAATGGTTGGACTTAGACTTAGCTTGTAAGCACGTTGTGCATGGTAGGACGAGATGATCCTGGTCTTTCTTCATCTTCGGCCAAAAGTAGTGCATGGTCAACATGCCGTATGTCTTGTCACAACAAAAGTGACCCATCAAGCCTCCACTGTGAGACTCTTGGGGTAGAAATTTTTTGAGGATTGACTTTGAAATACAATGTGTGTTTTGTTTGAAGATACAGCCAAAGAACGGGTCAGAAGAATATTTTTTTTATATCATCAAGATCCAAAACATTAACTTCAAGGCACGTGAGCAGGATTATGTTTTTGTGGTAAAGAGCATCCGCAACCACATTACCTTTACCCTTCTTGTATTTCACATTGTAGGGAAGGATTCCATAAACTCAACCAACTTCACGTGCCTTTATCTCAAGGTGGGCTTGACCCTTTAGGTACTTCAATGACTCTTGGTCAGAATGGATAATAAACTACTTGGGGAAAAGGTAATGCTGCCAAACTTGCAAGAGGCGAACCAAAATAAATAGTTCTTTGTCGTAAATCAGATAATTGATATGTGCACCATTAAGTTTCTTGCAATGGTATGCAATCGGATGTATGTTTTGCATGAGACTCCTCAAACTCCAATACCATTAGCATCACACTCTATTTAAAATGTTTTTGTGAAAACCGGTAAAGCAAGGAGAGGTGCTTTGAAAGCTATTTTTGTGCTTTCCCCCAAATGAAAGAGACATTCTTTTTGGTCAATTCATTTGGAGGTAACACAATGGTTGAGAAACTTTTAGAAAACAACAATAGAAACCGGCTAACTCATGAAAACTTCGGAGTTCACCAACAATTTTGGGTATTGGCCAACCTCATATGTCTTTCACTTTAAAATCATCCACTTCAATACCATTGGAAGAAACAAAAACCAAGGAAAACCAACCTGTCTTTAGCAAAAGAGCACTTGGGGATATTAGCATAGAGCTTTCATTCCAAAGAATTTGTAAGAACTCTTTAACATGGTGAACATGTTCCTCAAGTGATTTTCTATATACAAGAATATCATCAAAATAAACCATAACAATCGTTCCAATGATATATATCAAAATGTGATTCACTAAGCGCATAAAGGTGGATGGGCCTTGGTCTTGAAGGAGGTTTTCTTAAAATGGTCTTGAAGGCATTCCAATGATTCACGAACCACTCATAGAGATAAAGTTTGGTCTTGAAGGTGGTTTTCCACTCATCACGCATGACCATGCGTATTTTATGATAACCACTACGTAGATCTGTCTTAGAAAAGATAGTGGCTCCACTCAACTCATCAAGCATGTCATCGAGACATGGTATGAGATGTCTATAACAAATGCGAATAGCATTAATAGGACGACAATCCATGCATAAATGTAACATTTCATCTATTTTGGTAAGAAGAATCATGGGTACCGCACTTGTACTTAAGTTCTTTGAATCAAACCTTTGGAGATGAGGTGATGAATTTGATGTTTGATATCCTTCATCTCTTTTGATTTCATGTGGTAAGCGGCGCAATTTGGTAGAGGCGCACCCGATATTAGGTTGATGCGATGTTTGATTCCTTGAAGTGAGGTAGTCCATGAGGGAGCTCTTCGAGAAACACATCATCAAATTCATACAAAATAGTCATCAAAGAAGGAGGAATGTTTGTTAAGAGGTTAGTTTCTTGCACCAAGCCCTATCATATGAGGACATAGTACAAGATGGATGGGTTATCCCTCACTTCACTCATCTCATGTTTGGTAGCAAGAAAAACACTATGTTTTTTCACTCGAATTTGTCTTGTGGATCTCACTCACCTTTTGGTGGTTCTATCGCTCACCACTCATCTCACTAGGTGTTTTGTGTCTTTCACCCTTGCTAAAGCCTTTACATTCTCCTCAATTATTTATCTAGGAGTCATCGGTTGTAACTCAAACCTCTTACCAAGCCACTTGAAACTATACATATTCGTGCGGCCATGATGTAGAGCACCTTTGAAAGGGCATGTGTTCCCCATGTGTGGTTTTGGTAATTAATGGCAATCTCTATGGACTAATGTTTGCATTGAGTTACACTTGAGGAAACCATTGGCATCGCTTGGACCATGTGTTGGTTTCAAGGTAGAATAAATGAAGAATATGAAGTAATGCCCAAGGGCTTTGGGACTATTGGAATCATTTTGAATAAAGAATTTGATGCAATGTTGATCAAGACGAAGAATGGGTCAATGCTCAAGAAGAAATAAAGTTGTGGAAGTTCAAGATGCACCACCTCTATAAGATCACATCTTGAAGCTTGCCATCCTCGGTGATCATGGATCAATGAATACAAGCTTAAATAAGAGGTTTACCCATGGTGTATGGGGATCAAGTCACAAGTCTTCATCATGCGAACGCGAGCAAGACAAATCAAGAAAGGTGTTCCATCTTGAACAGAACAAGATCATCTACATCAAGCTTAAGTGGAATGCTCATGGAAAAGGTATGATCTTGATAGGTTTTCCCGTTAGCCGGTCTCATGTTGTTATTTGGTAGACTAGGTTTACGATAGATAGTTGTACTATCAAGAGGTGCTCTCGAGTGAGTAACTAGATCATATCTTTTGGAGAGAGAGAGATCAAACATTTGCATACTTAGCATCATCTTTCTTAGTTTTTATTTGGATCTTATCCAAGTTAAGTTTGAGATCTTGTGGTATTATTTATAACAAGCTATAGTTCATCAAAACAGATTTCCTTGTATACCTTATTGTGTTTTTGATCTCGTGGGTTTTTCGGCTCCACACCTTGGAAGATATCACAGATATATATACTTTATATTTTCTACTTTGGTGGTATCCAATATTTCCATTTTTGGATTCTACTTGTTTTTATCATTCCAACAAAATTGGTTTCAACCTAACCAGACTTTCCAAGATCAAGTTATTGTGTTTTGCATTTTGGAGGTTTTACCGGTCCGTCTCTTTTAGAGAGGTCAAACCTTTCATATTGTGGTTTTCTCTCTGTGGTTGTACAATGATGTTTCTCCACATGATCTTGTAGATCTTGTTTTCCTATTCGAAACGAGGCCAAGATCATTGAAATCGGAGTCCGGATGCAAAAGTTATTACTGTTTTCATACTAAAAGTCTAGTAGTACCGAGATTACCTACAAGAAGTGCGTTTGGGCAAACCGGTAACCCTAGGGACTCTGGTAGTACTAGGAAAAAGTCCGGTATTACCAGGATCACCTCGAAAAAGTGCATTTGGGTGACCTTGGAACCCTAGTGACTCCAGTAGTACCGGGAAATAGTCTAGTAGTACCAGGATTACCTGGCAAGAGTCTGTTTGGGCGACCCGAGAACCCTAGGGAAAGTCCGGTAGTACCTAGAATCATGTTTTTGGGCTGCAACAGTTGGATTTTGGGGGGACCTATTTAAGGGGCCTTCTTCACCAATGGTTCTCATCTTGTAGAGCTCGTTTCTCTCCTCCAATGTTGATCATCTTGATCTTGCTTCATCCCTTTTCCTCCCATGATTCTTGCATATATTTGAAGGGAAAATAGAGAGGAGATCTAGATCTACAACTCCACAAATCCATCTCTCCTCTAAGTGAGGTGAAAATCTTGGGATCTAGATCTTGGAGACTTTTATGGCTTTCCTCTTGTGTTTTTCCTCTCTTATTCCCCCAATAGATTTGTAGCTTTGGTGGAATTTGGGAGTGATCGACTTGCCATTGCATTAGGTGCATCGGTTTGAGTTAACCTCATAGGATTTGGTTAGTGAAATAAAGAATCTTGTTATTCTTGGGTTCTTGGAACCCTAGACGGTTTAGTGGCCTTTGAGGTGATTTCTTGGGGCCTCCAATTAAGTTGTGGAGCTCTACCAAAGTTAGAGCCCTTTGTGGTGAGTATTGGGAGTCTCCAATTAAGTTGTGGATATTTCCCCAATATTGTACGGGTTTGGTGACCACCCTCAAGTGTTCAATAGTGGATCGGGTGCTTACCGTGTGGCGGGGGCTCGGGAGAATAGGGTGGGGCCTCTTGTGGTGTTGGTGGTCTTAGTACCACCCACCCTAAAATGGAGACGTACTTCCCCTTAAAAGGAAGGAACTTCGGGATATATCTTTGTCTCCGCATGCCTCGGTTATCTCTATACCCGAGCCCTTTACTTATGAACTTTACATTGTGATAGGCATCATGCTATAAATAATCTATCTTGCTATCACCTTCTTACTTTTCTTTCTTAGAATAAGTTGTTGGTGCACATAGGTGAATCATAGTATATATAGGCTTTGTGATTGACAAAGTAAATGTTAGTTTTATTCCGCATTTGTTAAGCCCATCTAGGTGGCATATGTGTCCTTTCAATTGGCATCAGATAAAGGTATCTCTCTTTTAGGCTTCGCTACCTTGAGAGTAAAGATGTCGACTAGGGATTAGCGAATGATTCCTTTTATATATTCGATGACACAAATTATGATGTTTGGAAATTTCACATGCTTGATTATTTCCAGGGAATACACCCAAATATTGAGGGATTTCTAGATATGGTTTTTCTCCTCCTATGGACCCCCAAAATCAATCTAGATTCCCAAGCTACTAACGTGCTTTTATTTGTTGTGAGCAATGTAGTTATTTCTTCAATCATTCCTTATCATAGTTCTCATGAGATATGGACAAATCTTTAAGATAAATATGATGTGTCCAATTATTGAGGATGATTGTATTCCCTCCACCTTCTGCCATGATGAGTTCTCATCTTCTTCCACTTCACCTACATGTGATTTGTCACAAGGTAATGATATGGTGAGTGGTGATGAAAATTGCAATATGGATAGTGAGCTTACTATTGGTACTCCGTCATCTCTATCTCGTTGTGATGTTTTATCTTTGGATCTTAACACTTATAGCACTCAAAATTCTTACGTGCTTGCATTGATTGTCCTTGCATATCTTGTAGAAATGGGTAGAATAAATGTCATGATAATATGCATGTTTTGATTTGTTGTTATGATAAAAATGCGTCTTTTTCCTCTAGTACTTTTGTTGCTAACCATGTAAAGGAAAGCGAAGATTCTATGGGCCAAGACAAGGTTTTTAATGGAGCTTCAAGTAAACTCTCACCATCACCTCCTTCCGGTTCTCACATATGCCTTATGGCTAGGAGCGCAAAGGTAACTCCTCATTTGGATCCCATTGTATCTCATTATGATGATGATTATGACGATGATGATGATTATGATGATCATCTTGTTGATTATGATGTAACCTCTATTCAAGAGAAGGGAGAGATTGTCTTTCCCGCTCTTCATAAAAATAAAATTGTTTGCACCAACTTTATTGAAATTATGAATATTATTATTGAGAGCAAGAAACTTATTAAGGAGAAAGAGAATATAATTTTTCAAAAGAATGAACATGAACGTGAGTATGCACTCGAGATTTCTTATCTAAAGAGCTCCCATGAAAAAGAACAAATCACCAAGGAATCTGATGTCTACGCACTTCTATTCTTGTAGACAGTTGTTGGGCCTCCAAGTGTAGAGGTTTTTAGAATATCAGCAAGTTTCCCTTAAGTGCATTACCCAAGGTTTATCGAACTCAGGGAGGAAGTGGTCAAAGGTATCCCTCTCAAGCAACCATGCAATCAAGATACAAGAAGTCTTGTGTGTCCCCAACACACCCAATACACTTGTCAGGTGTATGCGTGCACTAGTTCGGCGAAGAGATAGTAAAATACAAGTGGTATGGATATACGACAACGGTGCCAGAAAATACATTGATGGCGTGGAAGAGACTAAAGGAAAACTGAAATAAAGATAGCAGCAAGCAAACATGTAACAAATCTAGTTGCAAACGATATTTCAATGCTTAGAAACAAGGCCTAGGGATCATACTTTCACTAGTGAACACTCTCATATAAATATCTTCTCTTCATGATAGTACTCTGAACTACTCTCCGGTTGGACACTCTAATCCATGGTAGGGCTATAACAGCACTCCTAAAAGTCTGCCTTCCCCATATAGATAACCCCTCACTATCACCTTGAGCGCTAGATGGTTCCAACAAACACCACAATCTCATAGAGACATCAAACTCAAATTATACTCATGACAAGTATTTATGTAACATTAGCCAAAGTGCCACACAGTGTGCACACTGTAAACTTCACACACATGGGGATAAGCAGAGATTCATTAAAGCACTTGAGTAGCAGAATAGATCTATAGATTCCGAAGCTCATGATCTCAGTAAGATCATGCATAGAGAGAGAGATGAACACATAGCTACCGGTAGAGCCCTTAGCCTCGAGGAAGAACTACTCCCTCATCATCATGGGAATCAGCAACGATGATGGTGATGGTGGTGGATATCGATGGAGATGGCTCCGGGGGCACTTCCTCGTCCTGGCAGGGTGCCGGAACAGACACTTTTTGTCCCCCGAATCTTCCCTTCGGTGGCGGTGGCGTTGCAGAACTTTTCGTGGCCGGAGGCTGGATTCTTTAGGGTTTCTGCATCAGAGGCTTCTTATAGGCGAAGGGGCGATGTCATTGGGTGGACCATGGGCCAACACCACCTGGTGGCGTGGCCAGGGGGACCCGCGCCACCACATGGTGTGGCCAGCCCCTCTCCGTCTCGTCTTCTGGCTCTGTGAGTCTTCCGATAAAATATCGAATTTGGCTTTTGTCGGGTCCAATTCCGAGAATATTTTTGTTCTAGCTTTTCTGAAACCAAAAACAGCAGAAAACAGGCAACTGGCACTAGGTCATCTTGTTAATAGGTTAGTTCCAAAAAATGCATAAAAGTATCTCAAAATGTAGACAAAACATAAGAAAGTAGATTCTAAACAAGCATGGAACATCAAAAATTATATATACGATTACAACGTATCAACATACCCAAGCTTAACTCCTGCTCGTCCTCGAGTAGGTAAGTGATAAAAAGAATAATTTTTGAGGTGACATGCACTATCACAATCAAGATCAAACCATTTATTTGCAAGCATTGAAAGCTAGGATCAAAGTACTCTAAACATGAGCATGAAAGATTAAGTTCTAACAATAAGACATAGTAACTATGCATGCAAAATGAAAGGATACAAACAAAGATCATGAATAACAATGCATTGAAAGACGTTTGTTTGTTTCACATATAGAAAGCATATCATAGTGGCATTCATCTTGTCCCTCATGGAGTAGCAAAACATAAATACATAGGACACCTTCAAAGTTCATAAGGGTGACTAGATACAAATAGTTCAAGAACAAGCAATATCAACATTATGAATCAATCAAAAAGTTTTGGGACAATGCACATAAAACTAACAATGACAACTATGCTCTCTTAATTGGTGCATAAAGATAGAAGATGGAGACTCAATATAAAAGTGGAAGAAAGGCCCTTCATAAAGGGAAGCACGGATTCAAGTCTCATAAAGAGCTTCCAAAATTTATGGTACTTATTAGCTTTCAGCTCGGATTGCCCCTATCATAAGCATCTTGAAGTGATTAAGGTTAAAGTGAACAAACCATGGAGTATATGCTTGACAAAGTATAAGTTGGAAATCTCATGTCCCTTGAATACGAGGGCCGCTCCTCATGCTACTCAAGTTTAGTTACCGGTAAGATCTTGTCATAGTAAGTACATGTGTATCATAGAGAACCGCCAACGGGGTACCCCTTGCCCGATGATATTGAAGAATCCCCATATCAAAATGACAAGGCAAGCAGACAATGAGTATCTCAGCAATCTTCTTATTTACCATGGGAAAATGGTGTTTTTTCTCTCTTTCCTCTTTTCTCATCTTTTTTTCTTTTTCTCTTTTTCTCAATCTCTATCTCTTTTTTTATAAGAAGAATGCTTCATAGATTGCTCATTATGGTTACGCTGTAGGTTTCCACCATGATTAGGCATGGATTAGACCAGCGGCCCAGGCATTTCTCTAACACACATACATAACTCCATGGACTTAGAAGCTCCCCTTTCATTTCACACCAACGACATCCATAGACAAAAGAGCATGATATCAACTAGGTACAATGTACAAGTGCAATGTTGAAAGCGTTCCCCATGACAGCATGGTTCTTCTAATCCCCAACATATAAGTGCAAGCATATAAAACATAGATGACACAATGGTTCAAGTTTATTAGGGGCAAGAAAAGTAAAGTGTGCCATCAAGTTCGTGAGAGCTTTAATCACTAGTTTTATCATAACAAGTTTAATTTGGAAGGTAGATAAAAACATGAAAATACTTGGAATAGCAAATGCTAATAGGTAGGCATGGTGGACTCTTTGGAATAACTTGGTTTTATTTGGAGTTGGATGCATGAGTGGAATTCATACTTGGTTATGGAGGCTAGCAAAAGACTGGGAGCGACCAACTAAGAGAGCAATAATGGCCATAATCATGCAAAGCGACAAAACATAATTAATTAAAGCATAAAGTGATATTACAAGTCAAAAACTAAATGATCATAGAGGCTATGGTGACTTGGTATAGTCTTAACATGGTGTGAGCATGCGCCAAGTCAACCCAAATAAAGCATCAAAGGAGAATACCACAATATTATGCTTTAATATGCTAAAACCACGCATGATTCTTTCAAGGCACATTAAGCAATCTCAATTGTTTATAACATGTCATGCTACAACAAAAATCACTAAGCATAAATCCAAAACAATATCAATCATGACATGAAAAAGCATATGCCACAATCAAAACAAGCTCCTTTTTACCACTTAAGCATGAACTTTTCCTACTCTTTTCCAATCCAAACCAATCTTATTTGAAAACAAATGTATGAATGAGGGGGTCCAACCAATTTATTCAAGCAAACTAAGCAAACGAAAACCAAAAACAAAAACGAAGACGCTCCAAGAACAACACAACTATGCATGAAATAATAAAAATGAAGTGTTTGCAAGAACCTGAGATTTTTATTGATGAAGAAGGGGATGCCTTGGGCATCCCCAAGATTTAACGCTTTTACCTCTAGAATATTTCTTGGGGTGACACGGGGTGGCATCCCAAAGCTTGATCTTTTGTCCATACTTCATCTTATCACATTACTCTTCCCTACACTTTAAAATTTCCTTCATAAAAAACTTCACACAATCTTCATTAGCAACATTAGTGTACTCAAGATAATAAGTATTTTGGTTCATTTCCAACACAAATAAAACTTCCATTAAAAAAAAATCTACTATAGTACTTCCTTTTAAAAGTTCAAGATTTTTGGAAAGAACTCAAAGAGAAAGAGATTAAGAGGCAAATGCAAATAATGGCAGAAATTTGTCAAAACAGACCAGCAGGTAAAAACCGATTTATTCGAAGACCTTCTGTTGCTCAAATAGAAAAGTGTTGAACTAACGAAAGTTGGATAACAACCTGGGGCAGAAGCACAAAAACTTACAGCTTAAACCGACTTACAGAGGTTTTTCACGAATTTTTACAGCGAAGCACAAAAATCAGTTTTGGGACAGCAACTTTCCCAAGTCTTACTTCTCTCTCATTAGAGGTTATTATTGGCACAAAAACCACACACAAAGGATAAGGAGAGGTTATTACTGAGGCAATAACTTCTAAGACTCAAGAAAACTATTGGGTTATCTCCCAAGAAGTACTTTTCTTTAACGCCTTTAAGTTAGGCATGATAGTTTGAGAAGATGCTCACATAAGAAATACGAATTGAAGTAAAAAAGAGCATCAAGAAGCAAATTCAAAGCACATTTATGTCTAACCCACTTCCTATGCATAGTAATCTTGTAAACAAACAAGTCATGAAAGCACAAAGCAACAAGCATAGTAAAGAAAAACAAGTGCAACTTCAAGACTTTCAACATAAAGAGGGGAAACCTAATATTATTGAGATGCATAAAACCATGTTTCCCTCTCTCATAATAACTTTCAGTAGCATCATGAATAAAATTAACAATATAACTATCACATAAAACATTCTTATCATGAGCCACATGCATACAAGAATTAATACTCTCCCTATAAGCATAGTCACTCTTATTAATTGTAGTGGGAGAAAATTCAACAAAATAGCTACCATTATTATTCTCATCACCATAATCATCAAATATAGGAGGCATATTGTAATCATAATTAATTTTCTCCTCAATAGGAGGTGGACTGAAAATATGATATTCATCATTGTAATCATCATATATTGGAGGCTTAGTATCATCAAAGTAAATTTTCTCCTCCGTGGTTGGGGGACTAAAAATATCATGCTCATCAAAACCAGCTTCCCCAAGCTTAGACTTTTCCACAGTATTAGCAATAATGGTGTTCAAAGAATTCATACTAATAACATTGCTATTAGAATGCAAATAAAGTTCCATAGGTTTTTTAATTTTCTCTTCAAACACTTCATGTCCTAACTCAAGATAAATACTATAAAGCTCTCTAATTTTGTTGTTATTTTCCATTAAGCCTAACTAGTGAAAATAAAAACAAGAAACAAAAAGATATAATTGCAGAATCTAAAGGAAATAACTTCGAGCACTCACACACCAGCAACAGTACTATAAGATAGCTTAGTAAACAAAAGATGTGAGTGCCTTTTACCTTACCTCCCCGGCAACGGCGTCAGAAAATAGCTTGATGTCTATGCACTTCTATTCTTGTAGACAGTTGTTGGGCCTCCAAGTGCAGAGGTATGTAGAACAGCAACAAGTTTCCCTTAAGTGTATTACCCAAGGTTTATCAAACTTAGGGAGGAAGTGGTCAAAGGTATCCCTCTCAAGCAACCTGCAATCAGGATACAAGAAGTCTTTTGTGTCCCCAACACACCCAATACACTTGTCAGGTGCATAGGTGCACTAGTTCGGTGAAGAGATTGTAAAATACAAGTGGTATGGATATAAGACAATGGTGCCAGAAAATACTTTGATGGCATGGAAGAGACTAAAGGAAAACTGAAATAAAGATAGCAGCAAGCAAACATGTAATAGATCTAGTTGCAAGCGATATTTAAATGCTTAGAAACAAGGCCTAGGGATCATACTTTCACTAGTGAACACTCTCATATAAATATCTTCTCTTCATGATACTACTCTGAACTACTCTCCGGTTGGACACTCTAATCCATGGTAGGGCTATAACAACATTCCTCAAAGTCCGCCTTCCCCATCTAGATAACCCCCCACTATCACCTTGAGCGCTAGATGGTTCCAACAAACACCAACATCTCATAGAGACATCCAACTCAAATTATACTCATGACAAGTATTTATGTAACCTTAGCCAAAGTGCCACACAGTGTGCACACTGTCAACTTCACATACGTGGGGATAAGCAGAGATTCATTAAAGCACTTAAGTAGAAGAATAGATCTATAGATTACAAATCTCATGATCTCAATAAGATCATGCATAGAGAGAGATGAACACATAGCTATCGGTAGAGCCCTTAGCCTTGAGGAAGAACTACTCCCTCGTCATCATGGGAATCAACAACGGCAATGGAGATGGTGGTGGAGATCAATGGAGATGGCTCCAGGGGCACTTCCCCGTCCCGGTAGGGTGCCGGAACATAGAATTTCTATCCCCTGAATCTCCCCTTCGGTGGCGGCGGCGCTGCGAAACTTTTTGTGGCCGAAGGCTAGATTCTTTAGGGTTTCTGCATCGGAGGCTTCTTATAGGCGAAGGGGCGATGTCAGAGGGTGGACCAGGGGCCCACACCACCTGGTGGCGTGGCTAGGGGGACCCGCGCCACCACATGGTGTGGCCAGCCCCTGGCCCCTCTCCGTCTTGTCTTCTGTCTCCGTGAGTCTTCCGGTAAAATATCAACTTTGGCTTTTGTCCGGCCCAATTCGGAGAATATTTATTTTCCAGCTTTTCTGAAACCAAAAACAGCAGAAAACAGGCAACTGGCACTGTGGCATCTTGTTAATAGGTTAGTTCCAGAAAATGCATAAAAGTATCTCAAAATGTAGACAAAACATAAGAAAGTAGATACTAAACAAGCATGGAACATCAAAAATTATAGATACATTTACAACGTATCAGAATTTCTTGAGGAAGACCATGATAGAGAACTTATGATGGCAAATGTTTTCAAAACTAAAAATGATGAACTTGTAGTTTCCCATGCCAAACTCGTTTAGGATTTTAAGCACCTCGGAAAAGGATCTCAGGTCATTAAGAGTGGGCTCATCAAATTCACCAAGTCGCATGAGCAACTTAAAGCCTCATATTCAAAAGAACGCGCCAAGTTCACCTCACCTCCTGAATCCTAATAAAAAACCAAATCTACCAAAAATGACTAAGTATGGAACTGTTATCAACATCACATCTTTGAGTATCTCTTTCTCAAATGTTTGCATTTGGGAAATGAACTTGAACCATCTTGTAAACCATAATATGGACTTCCAAATCTCACTCTTTACCTTGGCTATATAATTATTTGAAATACTTGTTCTTGATGGTTTTGCAGGCAAGAAAATAATCTTTTATGCAAATCATACCAACATGCCTATTTTGGCAGAACCTCACATCTCCATGCCATCCTCTTTTGACCAACTATTTGAATGATTGTGCTCTACTCATGAGGTCTATCCATCCATACTTCACTTATTTTCCATTGGATCCCTGTGCTTCTAAAACCCACATGTTTTTCGAAGCTAAATAATAATCTTTTTGATACCCTTATTTTTAGTTAACATTGGCACCAATCCTAGGAAAGCTCAACCATGATCAACCCCAACCTCCTACACCATGGTGATCTATATCATTTGGACTACCTATCCATCTAGCCCATTACCCAAGGGGAGCTTTGAGTTCCTTAATCCAACAAGGTTTTGATGGTAGAATAATATTAGTTCCCCAGATCCTTTATTTCTTGTTTACTCCCAAAATCAAGTTTGATTTTCAAAACCAAGGGTTTCAAATGATAGATACACCATTTGGACATCATCTACCTTGGAGAGAAAATTTTAGAAAATGTTTTCCATGATTATTTTGGCCAAAAAACTATTTACATCTTTTCTTTTACAAAAACTTCAAAACTCTCTCTATAAAAGAAAGTTTGTTTTTGTCCAAAACAACTCTGCATATTTAGGCACATTTGAGGCATATATTTTTTATCTTATCTTCCAACTTCAAAAATAATTATTTTTGAAGAATTTTAATAATCCTTTTTGGCTACTTTCTTAAATAGCAGAAATGGAAAAATTAATGTTTTAAATACTTTTCTTCTTCAATAAATCTTGGGAAAAATTACCAATGTGTGTTTTGATGATTAGAATCTTCCCACAACAAAAAACTTCTATGTCCAATGAAAAAACTCAAATGCACACTTTAAAACCATTTTAGCATTATTTGGATAATGGATATAAAATGGATCAAAAACCATATAAAAAATCCAAAACAATTCCCTAGGGTGTATGCTAACCATAACCATCCACCAGCATTATTATCTCATCTTTCCATGATCAATCTTTTGAAGATGGTACATTAGCTTCTCTCTAGCCAAAATTGGACATAAGCCACAAACTACTACCAAACCCCTCTCAACTCCGCCAAAACTTGCCTAACACCCCTCTCCCACACCAGGGCAACCCCTCTGGTCGACCACCCCTCCATATTGTCCCATGTACTTGGACATAGGAGGGATAATAGATCTTTCAAAACTTGTCATTAAAAACTTTGCCAACAGCAACCCTCTCACTCTATGCCCTTCTACAGCACCACATAGCACCAGCACGACTACCCACGCCCAACCTGCCTAGTGAGAAGGCCCTAGACAAACCCTAGCCATGGGTAAGCTTGGTGCACCATAGACCCTCTCCTCCTTGTTAAATAGGCCAAAGGCCAGGGCAGCCTCCTATCTAGCTCATTTCTATTCACCTACCCCTCCTCTCTCATCCCACCAGAGATCGAACACCCTCTCCATCTCTACTACCCAAAGGGAGAAGAAACTTCCACCTTCGGACATTGTTGAGCTCCTGCCGGGGGTCGTATCCTCTCTACACCCCTACCCCTACATGTCGCCGTGCTGATACCCCTGACTCCCCTGCATCTAATCCCCTCCTTCTTGCTTGCCCAGGACCTGCTCCACTATCAGCACCGTCGATCTCCTCTCGGTTGACTTCACGTGAGCCTCTCGCAGGCATCAAAACTGGTGCTCCTGCCCCTCTTTGGAGTCGTCTTCAACCACCACGTCGCCCCGCACCTCATTGGTGTCTCCCTGTCCTGAGGTGAGATCCCTGCTCTATCCCTGTGCCGCATTAGGGTTTCACGGTCGCATCGGTGTTGGGAGGAATAGGATGAGCGAGCATCGTCCATCATCCTCTAATCGGATGGCCTTCGCGCCTCCATACCCCTTTGGCCCCGCTAAGGCTGGAAAGCAGGCCCGCCCCACGTTGAAAAGCTTTCCCCTTGTGCGCGTGCTCGCGGGCAATGTTGGGTCGGCCCAGTTGAGCTACAGCGCTACGGCCCGTCAGTGTTATCCCCTTATTCTTTTTCCTAAATAATTTTCTAGAGCTGATTAATACCCTAATGAAATAAATTCCAAAATGGGAAATACTTGGAAGACACCATATCTAATTTTTGCCATGTGCTCAGGTGTTTTCCTCATCCTGCAGAATTTGTTTGTATCAAAACAATATCCAGATATTCTCTAGTATTTAAAATTAAAAATGTGTCATTTTCACTAAATAATTCTTTTAGAGAGTTTCCTAGATCCAAATGGGGTGAAACCAACTTCCTATGGAAGTTATTGGAAGTACCTACCCTAGGGCCTTGGTCCCATGCCCAGTGGAAACTTAATTCTAGATTAGCAAAAATAACAAAATCAATATAGATATGCCTTATAGAAATTCAATATGTCAATCTACACTAGATCTCGAATGGATTCCAACTCCAACTGGAGTGGTATTGCAAGGCCTATCAAAACCTAGGATATCAAAATTTATTCTGATCCTAATGAATTTTTAGTGATTAAAAACCTCTACATCTGGGCATTTCACTAGATAAATCATCTCTATAGATCCACAACTCCACAGAATTTGAATCCAATTTGTTAAAATAGTTATTTAAAATACCTACCATGTGTCCTTGGATTCATATCAAAAGCTTGTGCAACATAAATCTAGTGAAAAAGACAAATTTCTTAAAGAAATTACTTTAGGAATTTCCCAAGGGCACTCTGGTAATTATCTTGGAGTGAGTCCAAATATCGAAAATCATAACCTCAACTCCCCACAAATCCTATGAGGAAAATATTATTTGAGCTACAGAATCTTTCTGGTGATTTATTCACCAAAATAAGGACTATCTCCACTAGAAAATCCATAACTAAATGAAAGTGATAAAATATTGAAACAACTTTTGGTGGCTTTGTTATGACAATACATATCTGATGATATCATCTTTGTACATTGATATCATACAGAACCAAGCCTTGGCCTTAAACCCGTTAATTACGTGGTATATGACCCTTAAATCATGAAGGAAAATGCATCAAGGCAAATAACATACTTCCGATTTGCATTGAACTAAAATCTCATTACCTACTGAATAATTGTGACCTTTGTATGTGTTGTATTTTATTGGTGCTTGTATGCCTTGTGTTGAATGTGGTATTGTTTGCTTGCATGTATGATCCCTAACAACGATAAATGCGATTATATCGAAGACCAAAATAAGATGTGATTATTATCATTACGGTTTTCTAAGAATAATCCCCGGGACATATTGCCATATTGCTGGTCACAATCAAGCCACCTACTTGCTCATAAGCCTTGTCCTACCATTTTACTTATGCATGATTTAACTACCTGTGATGCAGCCCATGCTATGGATGCCTCTACATCTACACCACCAAGTCCCCCAAGTGGAGCGATGACTCGCGCTCGAGCCAAGGTCCTCCAAGCTAAGGTGAATTTGCTCATGTATTCCTGTGATTTTGATACACCCCTGGATGGCTTGCTACTTCATGCCCCGACACTATGCATCATCAGGTATGAAGACACAAGCCAGTGGAGCGTTGTAGCAAGCAACAGCTTCCTAGAGCAAGCGATACTACCGCCTGGAGACAACAACCCTACCGCCTCGGACAGAGAGTTGCCTCCTGAAGCCCCGGATATCATCGGTACCAAGACAATGGCACTACCGCATTGACCGGTGCTACCACCTCTGGCGAGCGGTACTACCGCATGCCCTGAAGACCACGCCATCACCTCGGCCCGCTCCGATACCCGCGTGCAGCACTACCGGTTGACACCGGTACTACCAGACGACATAGTGCTTGCACGCACCTCTTCGGCCTTGGGCCCTGTAACGCACCCTTTTATATTTTAAATTGCCCAAATTACCCTTGAACCTATGGCTGGCCTATATATAGTCCCCCACCTATATTGTAAACCCTAGACTTGGATAATTGAAATTAGAAGACACCCTTGTGGATCTCCCTAATTTCTAGTCTCATGCTCCTTGAGAAAGGAACACCAATTATCCCCCACCTCGTTGGAGTTTGCATCGTGCCTCCCTCATTGTACAAGGCCTTGGCATCAGAGCCCCTTGCCAAGACGTCAAGATCTCACTAAGACTCCCTACTCGCCGTGCTGGTTCAAGAGAGAGCAATCTGCCCGATGCTAATCCTAGGGATTGCGCTAGACCGGTCATTCCCGCCGTGAGCTATAGGTGTGTATCATGTCTTCAAGTGTGCGTGTGTTCATCATTTCATCGTGCGTGAGTTCACGGATTTCCTCCTCTCTGTCATCCCCCTCCTCAATTTCAAGGGATCCGTGAAATATCGGGTGATCCTTGTGGTTAGCCCTCAACATAGTGGTATCAAGAGCTTCGTTGCTCACGAATTCCCCCACAATTTTTTCTTCTATCCACCAAAATTTCGAAAATCCCCTAAAAATAGCCCCAACTTGCCTTCGGATCGATCTCTGGATTTAGTGCGTTTTTCGTGGTTTTGGTCCATAGATCCGTTGCTTAAGGTGTCGATCTACCTTCTTTGCGAGTTTCTAGCACCAATTTTTTGACAGATTTCCGCAGTTTTGAGGTTTTTTGGGCCAAATTTACGCCAAAGTTCGAGATCTCCACACCGACGAATCCGCAAATCGGTACTACTAGAGTGCGGTACTACCGGCTGCCATCAGCGGTACTACCGGTCAGCCGGTACTACCGGCCATTTGTGCGGTACTACCGCCCGTGACAGAAAAAATTTCGACCCCCTTTTGCCTCGAATTTGTTCCCTGGCTTTCTTCTTTGATTTGTTCATGTTTCGCATGTGTGTCACCTTACTAGCAACAAGCTTCTGCAACTACTTTACACCCTGTGCTCTTCGACACCATGATACCGAGCACCACCTGAACACCGGTAGCAAGTCGTCAGCAATACCCAAGGTATAACTTGCTCCATCTTATTAACCCTTCTTCCTTTGTGTGTATCTATCCTATGAGAGAAGCTCATCTTATGTTTGCCTCAGTATGCACTTGCCCTTGGAAAGTGAGAGTGTGTAAGAAAATGAAAGAGTTTACATAGTAGTATAGAAAGGGAGAAAAAGAATCAAAAAAAGAAAAGCAAAATAAAAATAGCAAGATACATAGTCTCCTAATACAAAGAGAGTCCGAAGCTTGTAAGCAAAGAGAGAGAGAGAGAGCGACCAAGGAAAGTGCACAAATCCGTTGCTAATTTCTCTTTTGGAAAACAAGTTGTGGTCTCTCCTTCCATTGGCACGACACCGAGCGTAGTCTTTGTTAGGACATTTTGTGCTCATTTTATAGTCATGCTAACCACATCCGTCTCCAGATGTGTGTATCCTTGTGTTTGTGTAGATCGTATACTTTTTCTTTTGATATTTGGTTCTCTACCACCTTTAACAATAACATTTAATTTGGATCGTCTCGTTTGGTTTTCCACCACCCTAACCTTCCACCAAAAGCTTTTGAGAGTTTAGTTCTTTCTTTAGTGTGAGATTTTGTTTGCATTTTCACTTTGCATACTAATAGCTCTCACTTGTGGTTTCTAGTTCGGTGCAATCCCCAAGGTGAGGTAAAAGGATACCACCTCCATATTCCACTTCCATATACAATCCTTGTGTGTTTTGCATGATGGATAGGCAGGGTGAGTCGAGCCAAACACCTACCCAAGAAGAAGATCAAGGCCCGTACATGACGCATGCAAGCCATTACATCATCGGACGTGAGTTCCCTCATCATTGCCAAGCGCTTGAGACGCGATAAGATGAACAATTCAGAGAGTCTCAAGCCAATTTCAAGAACATCGACAACCGCTTCGATGGCCTTGAAAGATAAATGCATGCAACAAAACACAACTTTAGCCATAAAAATGAAGCGCTCCAATGCTCCGTGGCCGAAACAAATGATAAGCTCGTCGCGCCACCATTCTCCTCTCTGTCAAGATCATCATCTAAGTACTCCAAGACGCAATGACGCCCCCGTGGTTGAAGATGGAAGCTCGTCGCACTATGTACCTTCCTTACGGCATGCCGCAACAACAAGCTATGATGATGATTTCTCCTCAAGGCCCCAAGCAAGGCGAGAAGAACACCGTCGTCATGCAAGGGCACTAGTGATCCAACAAGCGCAACCACAAGTGGAACCTCAAGAACAACCTCAAGTGCACCACTATCGCCTGTGACACATACTTGAAACAATAAGTGATGACTCCAACTTGGATGAACAAGCTCGTCACCAACATGAAGCTCTCCAAGAACCTCATCTTCGTCATCGTCGTCATGAACGTCCACGCTGACACCATGGTCATCACGAGGCGTCTCCTCCACCACATCAAGAGATGGAGCGTCAAATGGTACATGTTGAGCGACGCCCACCATGTAATGAGGCTCAAGACCATGATCTTCGTCGTGAGGCCTAAATTCCTAAACCACAACAAAAACCGAGGAAAGAGCCTCCTCTTTATCAACAAGCACACCAAGAACAAGAGCAAGCTCCTCAACAACGTCGCGAGAATCATGTTCCACCACCTCCAAATGCGGATCCTCAACCGCAAGTGCATCAACAAGGTCACCAAAATCATAACAATGATTGCATGGAAGACGAAGACCGTCACCATCAAGGCAACAACCGCTACCATGACCGCAAGGATGAAGAAACTTTTGGCAAGCTCAAGTTCACGATGCCCAAGTTCATCGGATCAAATGACCCCGAATAATACCTCTCATGGGAACTCAATGTTGACAAGATCTTCCGTATGCACAATTATAGCAATGAGAAGATGGTCGCCATGGCTTCGCTTGAGTTTGATGATTACGCCAACCTTTGGTGGGAACAAGTTCAAGTTGCTCATGATGCAAGAGAAGATACTCCAATCACAGCATGGCATGACATGAACGCTCATATGTGATCCTGCTTTGTTCCTTCGCACTACATGCGTGACCTCTTCAACAAGCTTCAATCGCTTAGGCTAGGGACAAAGACCGTGGAAGAGTCTTCAAGAAAATGGAGCTCAACATGATCCGCGCCAACATTGAAGAGCACAAGGAGCAAACAATGGCATGTTTTATCATTGGCTTGAACCACCCAATCAAGTGCATTGTCGAGTTCCAAACATACAACAACATGGTTGAGCTTGTGCACATCGCCATAAAAGCCGAGTGTCAAGTGCAAGAGGACATCAAGTATAAAAAGCCCAAGACATACTTCACCTAGAAGCAAGCTTCAACTGCTACACCAACAACCTTCAATGGAAGCTCCTCAAGTACCTCCAAACCTTCCTTCAAGCCCATACTTCCTCAAGGAAAATCGCCCCCAAGTGGCAAGTATACAAATGATGCCACCCCATTCAATGGCGGATGCTACAAGTGTGGAGGCAAAGGACACAAGTCGGCCGAGTGTGGAAACAAGAAAGTATTGTTTATCCATGACAATGGTGATGAAGAGTACTTGAGTGAAGATGGATTTGAGGCTCGAGTCAAGGAAGCGATGACAAGGCAACGTGTGGAAGATGACCAAGAACTCCTCATGTGTGAACATGATGCAAGTCCACCCACTTGAGTGTGTGTGCTCATGTGGATCATTGTGGTTTGGAAAAGAAAACATGAAATGACACTCCATGTGCAAAATCATGGTCAGAAAGCCATAGAACATGCTGGAATGCAACCACCACATGCAGTGGAGGACCTATCTGACAGAGGTTCATCACCACACCCACTTAAGTGTGTGTGGTCATGTTTATCATTGTGGTTTCAAAAAATAACACATGGAATGACACTCCATTGTGTCAAACCATGGTTAGAAAGCCCTAGAAGAGGTTGGAATGCAACTGCCACATGCAATGGAGCATCAGTGTACAGAGATTGCATCACCACACCCACTTGAGTGTATATGGTCATGTGGATAATTGTGGTTTGGAAAAGAACACATGCAATGTCAATCGATTTTATCAAAGCTTGCATCACCAAACCCACTTGATTGTATGTGGTCATCTGGATCATTGTTGTTTGGAAAAGAACAAATACAATGACACTCGATGTGTCAAACCATGGTCAGAAAGCCCTAGAACATGATGGAATGCAACTACCACATGTAATGGAGCACCTGCGTTACAGAGGTTGCATCACCACACCCACTTGAGTGTGTGTGATCATGTGGATCATTTTGGTTTTGAAAAGAACACATGCAATGACACTCCATTGTGTACAACCATGGTTAGAAAGACCTAGAACATGCTGGAATGCAACCATCACATGCAATGGAGAACCAGTGTGACAGAGGTTGCATCACCACACCCACTTGAGTGTGTGTTGTCATGTGGATCATTGTGGTTTCGAAAAGAACACATGCAATGACACTCCATTGTGTCAAACCATGGTCAGAACGCCCCAGAACATGTTGGAATGTAACATTGGAATGCAATGGAGCACCAGTGTGACAGAAGTTGCATTACCACACCCATTTGGGTGTGTGTAGTCATGTGGATCATTGTGGTTTGGAAAAGAACACATACAATGACACTCCATGTGTCTAACCATGGTCAGAAAGCCCTAGAATATGCTAGAATCCAACTACCACATGCAATGGAGCACCTGCGTGATAGAGGTTGCATCACCGCACCCACTTGAGTGTGTGTGGTCATGTGGATCATTGTGGTTTGGAAAAGAACACATGCAATGACACTCCAAATGTGTCAAACCATGGTCAGAAAGCCCTAGAACATGCTGGAATGCAACTACCACATGCAATGGAGCACCACTCTGACAAAGGCTGCATCACCATAGGCACTTGAGTGTGTGTGGTCATGTGGCTCATTGTGGTTTGGAAAAGAACAGATGCAATAACAATCCATGTGTCAAACCATGGTCGGAAATCCCTAGAACATGCGAGTATGCATCCGCCAGATGCATTGGAGCACCTATGTGACAGAGGTTACATCACCACACCCACTTGAGTGTGTGTGGTCGTGTGGATCATTGTGGTTTGGAAAAGAACACATGCAATGACACTCCATTGTATCAAACCATGGTTAGAAAGCCCTAGAAGATGTTGGAATGCAACTACCACATGCAATGGAGCACCAGTATGACAGAGGTTGCATTACCACACCCACTTGAGTGTGTGTGGTCATGTGGATCATTGTGGTTTGGAAAATAACACATGCAATGACACTCCATTGTGTCAAACCATGGTCAGAAATCCCTAGAAAATGTTGGAATGCAACATTGGAATGCAATGGAGCACTAGTGTGACAGAAGTTGCATCACCACATCCACTTGGGTGTGTGTGGTCATGTGGATCATTGTGGTTTGGGAAACAACACATGCAATGACACTCCATGTGTCAACCTTCGTTAGAAGCCCTAAAACATGCTGGAATGCAACTGCCACATGCAATGGAGCACCTACGTGACAGAGGTGGCATCATCACACCCACTTGAGTGTATATGGTCATCTAGATCATTGTTGTTTGAAAAAGAACAAATCAATGACACTCGATGTGTCAAACCATGGTCAGAAAGCCCTAGAACATGCTGGAATGCAACTACCACATGCGATGAAGCACCTCTGTGACAGAGGTTGCATCGCCACACCCACTTGAGTGTGTGTGGTTATGTGGATCATTGTGGTTTGGAAAAGAACACATGCAATGACACTCATTGTGTCAAACCATGGTCAGAAAGACCTAGAACATGCTGGAATGCAACCACCACATGCAATGGACCACATGTGTGATATAGGTTGCATCACCACACCCACTTGAGTGTGTGTGGTCATGTGGATAATTGTGGTTTCAAAAATAATAAATGCAATGACACTCCATGTGTCAAACCATGGTCAAAAAGCCTTAGAACATGCTAGAATGCAACATTGGAATGCAATGGGGCACTAGTGTGATAGAGGTTGCATCACCACACCCACTTGAGTGTGTGTGGTGTTGGGCCACACAGCGATAAAGAAAACTTTTCCCTAACGCGGTACACCCAAGATCCAGGTCAGGTTTTAAGCCACGAGATTACCGCTAGACGTGTAGATGCGGAAGTTGATGTAGCGCGTCGAAGTAGTGCCGAACGATCCCACAAACAATCCTCAGGATCCCACGGACAGATCCTCCGCTAGATCCCCACGAGTTGCCTTGTCTCCAGTGCCGCACCTGCAACGCCTCTATTGGTATCCACACAAATAGGAAGGAGCTTAGGACAGAGGATTGCTAGATCCGGTCTAGCCCGAAATGGAAGTGGAGAAATTGATGGCTAGGTCAGGGACTATCCCTTGAAACTCCACTTATATACACTCCTTGTTGGGCTCAACGCTTGAGGCCCATCTAGGCTGTACTCCAATCTCCACATGGATCTAATCCACATGGGCTCCTTACCCTTAAGTGTGTGACCCTGTAGGTTCACCTACACCTAGTCACGACATGAGCTACACCTCCAAGTATCCCGTCATGGCTTTGAGTCCAACTCACTCCCATGAACACTTGGTCTCAAGTCGATGGATAGTAGCAGCCTCTAGAAAGACGTGCCAACTCCCAAGTGCCATAAAGTCAAAAGACGAACCTTCAATGTGACTTTCGTCCAAGTCCCTTTGCCTCATGATATAATTGTTAAGCTATAGGAGAGTAGTTTCCATCCCTTTAATAGCTTAACTCTCTTCTCGTTCCGTGATATGTGATTCACTGGACTAACTCTTAGTCCAACTCCTCAGTTAACACTTAATTGAGTAGCACATGGCCATGCTTCCGAATCATATCACACGAGAAGGCCCACAGAATATCTCTCCATTACGGAGGGGAAAATCCCATCTTGGTAATCCACGTCACGTAGCTTGCTTCACAACCAACCCAAACTCTACCTTTATAACTGCCCATTTATGGAATAGCGTTTGATAGAACCCAAGTTAGTGATCCACAACTCGGATCATGCAATCACCTCAGGTCAAAGGATTCCATTGCTTGAGACTGCAAATGAGAACATGCTCGTTTCATCTCAACTATGGGTCAGTCCGACTCGCTAAACTCTTTAGCCGAATCAGTGTAAGTTGGAATAGCATCACAATGCCCATGACAAGTGGAACCGTGTCATTAGCCGACTTGCAGATTGGTCTAAGTTTTGTGTCCAGCACACCCTCAATGACCAAGAGCAATCTAGTATGAACAATCATGAATATATAGTTCCACAACTGAATCACATATCCAGTGATACATATCTGATGTTCATACAAGGACAGATTACTTTATGAATACTTTGGGAAATATCATCAACCATGATTGCCTCTAGGGCATATTCCCAACATGTGGTCATGTGGATTGTTGACTCGTGTATTAACGAGCTCGTTGGGGAACCCCAACATGAAGGTATGATGAGCACAGCAATAAGTTTCCCTCAGTTATGAAACCAAGGTTATCAATCCAGTAGGAGCAAGGAAACACCTCCAAGGTGTTGCTAGCTAGACTTTGGCAGGGCACACTACCGGTGCCAGCAGCAACCTGGAAACCTGCACAACACAACCACAGAACTTTGCCCCAACTTACAGTGAGGTTGTCAATCTCACCGGTTTTGCTGAAAACAAAGGATTAAATGTATTGTGTGGAAGAGAGTAATACTTTGTAGAAAGTAAACAGAAAGCAGTAAACATTTGTAGATTGATGATAAAAGAAAGGACCGGGGTCCATAGTTCACTAGTGGTGGCTCTCCTTAAGATAGATAACATGTTGGGTGAACAAATTACAGCGAGGCAATTGACAAACATCGAGAAAGTAATCATGCATATACTACTCATCTTGACTCCTTTGAGATTTGATTGGGCATTACAACATTATAGATAGACCGTAATCCAACTGCATCTATGACTAATAATCTACCTTCAGGTTATCATCCGAACCCCCTCTAGTATTAAGTTGCAAGCAACAGATAATTGCATTACGCATTGCGTGTAAAGTAAACAATACGATTGTTCTATGAACAAAGGATTGTTGTTTTCTCCCTAGTAGCAATAGCACATCTAGTACCTTAGAGATTTCTGACACTTCCCCAGATTACTAGAGGCATGAACCCACTATCGAGCATAAATACTAACTCTTGGAGTTGCTAGCATCTACATGGACAAGATAGCTACTAACAATGGAAAGCATGCAAGATCACCAATAACAAAGACATGATAGAATCAATAATCAATCTGAAATAGCATCTCAATATCCATCGGATCCCTGCAAACACAACATGTAGGATTACAAATAGATGATCTTGATCGTGAACAGAGCTCACAAGATCTAAACATGATAGCACAAAGGAGAAGAACTAGCCATCTAGCTACTACATGGACCCGTAGTCCAAGGATGAACTACTCACGCATCACACCGGAGGCTTGCATGGTGATGGAGAAGGCCTCTAGGGTGAATTCTCCCCTTCGGCAGGGTGCCAGGAAGATCTTCAGATCGCTCTCGATCTAGGGATGAAGATGATGGCGGCTACAGACTCTTTCGTGGAATTTCGATCGGGTACTTAGCGTTTCTGTATCGGAGGCATCTTATAGGAAAAAGGGGAAGCCGAGGGGGTGCCGGAGGCAGCCAGACCACCCCCTAGGGCGGGCCAGGCTGGGCCGCATGGCCAGGTGGTGTGGCGGCCCTCTAGCCCCTCTCCTTCTTGTATTCTGGCTCCTTGTGTCCCTCGATGAAAAACTGACTTTGGCTTTTGTCCCGTCCAATTCCGAGAATATTCATTTTCTGACTTTCCTGGAACCAAAAATAGCAGAAAACGGGCAGCTGGCACTATGGCTCTTGTTAATAGGTTATTCCAAGAAAGTGTATAGAAATTACTCCAAAGTGTGGACAAAACATAAGAAAGTAGATAAAACCAAGCATGGAAGATCAAAAATTATGGATACGTTAGCAACATATCAACATCCCCAAGCTTAACTCTTGCTCGTCCTCGAGTAGGTAAGTGATAAAAAGAAAGAATAATTTTTGAGGTGACATGCACCATCATAAACTTGATCAAAGTATTTGTAAAACAATGATAGCTGGGATCATAGTACTTCAATCATAACATGAAAGACAAAGTTTTAACAATAAGACAAAGCAACTATGCTGCAACATGAAAAGGCACAAACAAAAGATTCATGAATAACATTGCATTGCAAGACGTTTGTTTGTTTCACATAAAGAAAACATAGCATAGTGGCATTCAACTTGTCCCTCATAGAGTAACAAACATAAAGGCATATGACACCTTCAAAGTTCATAAGAGTGACTGATATGGGGTGGCCCGATCTTCTCAGCAAGCTCTTGTCGATGGTATTTTGGATGGTCGATAACTAGTGCGTAGCTATGATCTCTCCCGCTCAATCCCTGATGCCAGTGCAACAGATCTCGAACCTTGTAGGATATTCACAACACCACACTCTTGCACACGTAGTCGTGACCATGAACGGTAGTATGCAATCTACTAATTCCCAATGGAACAACAAATCACACTCAATTATAGTTGTAGAATTCGAACACAGGGTAATTTCAGAGGTTCCATGAAAGAATCAACTCCAAAATATTTTAACGTGGTTTAAACCCTAAACTAGTGCGCCCCATCTATTTATGAGTCTGGTGGTGCGGCGGCTAAGGGGGTGACCGAGTTGGTCCCACCCAACTAGGGTACAAACCGACCCAAAATTGGGTTCGGCTCAAGGTTCTACTGTGGCAGAGTTTGGGCCTATTTCTCTGCCGCGGCAGCCTGCCGTGGCAGAAAAGGACTCTGTTTCTGTGCCGCGGCAGCCTGCCGTGGCAGGAAAACGCGTCGTTTCTCTGCCATGGCAGAGATCCTGCCATCTGTTGATCTTCTTCTTGGTAGCTCCTTGCGCTTCCTCCCTCTCCTCCCTCGTGCATTCTTCATTGGTCAACATGCCATGCTCCATATGCTTCAACTCCTTGCTTCGTGCTACGCCTTCTTCTCCCATGTACCTGATCATATAATAGCACAAAGACTTAGACAGTATAGAGTTCTTATAAATGAAAGCATCATGGTCAACTAGGAACGAATTCACCTGATAGTCATTATTGATTTGACTCAATATTTCCTTCTAGTTCAAGCAGTCAGAATCATCATAATCCCTGTATTTATCCTCATCATCCTCCCTTTCTTCATGAAAAGCCGTCCATAGCTTTGGGTAAGCTGAAAGTGGAAGAAACAAAAAGAACAACGTGTACGCAAAGTATATGTATATATAACATGTTGTATTGTTGTTCTTCACATGAAAAGTATGTCCAGTATACATCAAGCAACTTAAATTGCAGGTATAATTGAAGTACAAAGAATCATGATCATGGTGAAAAACAACTAAATAGATAGTTTTGTTCTTAAATATTAAATTGAGTTTTTGCAAAGAAAGTCTATGATCAAATTTGGGCACGAGATCAAACCAATTCAATATGTGTGAAAACCATATTGATTAATGCATGCTTCAACTGCACTACTCTGATTATTATGAACATGATCATGTTGTCTAGTATGTAAGATGCAACTTAATTTGCAAATATCAGTGAAGTCTAAAGTAGTAACATACCTAGACAAAGACTTTTGGGACAAACACAATGAATATGAAAACTTGGGTTCTATCCTTGCAAGATTAAAACAATCCAACATAGGTAAAATTACTTGTGTTGGTTGCAATATGTCAACTAGACCAGAACGTATTTCCATACTATCTCGAACATGAACTATTGTCCCATAGCAAACATTTTGTGACACATTGCATATATGGCTAAAAACAACTTGTTTCAGTTCAGCGATTCTATCACAAATAATGCATATGTGATCTACAAGAAAATTATCATCCATGCTATATTCACCAATTAGATTGAAAGTGAAACAAGGAGAATATGTGCTAGAATTTAGACATGAAATTTTAGAAATCTTGTCCATAGCACAACTCATACTCATAGGTTCATTTAGCATGATGGAATACACAATATCGGTACGTGGTATTCGAGCAAGTATTTCTTTATGTGTAATCAAGACCAGATGATCAAAATTTGAATTTGCTAAACTATCACATGGTGTGGAAACAATAGTGCAAGGCAAATCACAAGGAGGCTTCAGTGAAGGAATAGACTCACAATATCTTGCACATGTTGGCCGAAGCTCCAAATCGGTACCAATGTCATCAACAATCTCCTCAGTTGTTGTAGATAAACAATACCAGGAGTAGAGATGATTACATTAGTAGAAATATACTCGCATGTATTAGCATCTACTGCACTGATTTTTCTTTTTCTCTCATACTCTTAGGATGGATGCTCTCAACCTCACGTTTAGTGGAATCACACAACTCACTTTTGATAACACTCTCACTTAGCTTGGCTATGTGGCTCTCATTATCACATGGGTTGTAATGCACACCATGTTCAAGATGACAAATAATAGAATTGTCACCATTCATCACGACCTTGTACTTAGTAGACAAACTGAACTCTATTGTCCTCTCCTTGCGAAGAAGATGATACTCATGAAATTTGTCGGCTGAAATCCTGAGCATAACACGGCTCTTCATGTTCCATTTGAAAGAAATCCTTCCAATAACAGGACATATTTGAGCGTCAAACCTTCTGCTCCAAGGTTCTCCCAATAGTATGTGACAAGAATCAAGTGGTATAGGAGATACATCACAGCGCACAATCTCAGTATGCTCTTTAAAAGTCATAGGAACATCAGCAGTGTGTGAAATCAGCAATGTGCCATATGATGAATGCAATAGATATTGCACCGCACGAGCACTTGTGGGTAGCTGCAGCTTTTGTACAACTTGAATGCTGACCAAATTAAGAGTAGAGTTGCTATCAATGGTAATTGAAGCACATCGCTCACCAATCATCACACTATGGTGGAAAAGACCATCACCATCAAAAATACCACGTTCTTCCTTCCAAAAATTTCCACTACAATGCCAATTGTCGAAGAATTTGTAACTGTAGGTCTCCACATTATTTGTAACATCACCTGCCTCCATTTTCAGCATCACATCAACACTACTAGAAGACATGATTAGTACATTAGTGCACAAAACAAAATCTGGTGGTGGAACTCACACAACTCACTCAAAACAGACAAGAAAGCAGATCTTACCATTCCAAAGTGAATAGTGATGCTTACCAATTCGAAATCAAAGACTTATGCACTAATGTGATGAAGTGAATATCAAAGGTATAGAGAACGATCGCAGGGCACACATGTTATTTATGGTGGAGTGGTACGTCCATTTTGCAGCACTATTCTATGTCATAATTCACTGTTATTCATTGATATATTTCGTATTGAGAGGTGATACTTATGTTATTTCATCTATTTTTGCATGGTTGATGACTTTTGGAGCATGGACTGCTGCAGTCAGGATTCTGATGGAAAAGGTGCTGTTTGGAGGCAAAATTCGCAAAGATCAGAAAATCCAGGAAAATACATGGAAAATCCTATTTTTCCAGAAGATGAAGGAAGCTGGAAGGGGGGCTGGAGATGGGCCACAAGGGGCCCACACCACCCCCTGGCGCAGGACAGCCTAGGCCGCGCCACCAGGTGGTGTGGCCGCCCTGGTCCACCCCTGGCACTCCCCTCTGGCGTATATTATCCTCCCGAAACCCTAAGACTCGGGGAGCGACCACGGAAAGATTCCGCCGCCTCTGCGGGGCGGAAAACACCGAGAGAGAAAGATCTCTCCGGCAGACAAATTTCTGCCAGGGGAATTCCTTCCTGGAGAGGGGAGATCTTTGCCATCAACACCACCATCAAGCTAGACTTCATCGGGATCATCATCATCATCACCACCATCATCATCATCAGCACGCTCATCACCATCTCCATATTGCTGTAACAATTGGGTTGAATCTTGCATAGTTCATAGGGGAAACTTTCTCGGTGTTGATTACTCTTTGTAGTTGATGCTATTGACTGAACCATTGAATTATTGTTTGTTATACATCATTATTCCATCTTTGATCATGATCCATATGATGTCTTGTGAGTAGTTCGTTTTGTTCTTGAGGACATGGGAGAAGTCATGTTGTTAGTAGTGGAGTTGTGTTGAGAAAGATTCAACAGTTTGATATTTAAGTTGTGGTGTATTTCTTCTAGTGGTGTCATGTGAACATCGACTACATGACACTTCACCTATATGGGCCTAGGGAAATGCTTTGTGTATTTGGCTACTAATCGTAAGGGTTGCTGGAGTGACAGAAACCTGAACCCCCGTTAGGAAACCATTGCACAAGGGACGTAAGGGTGTTAGAGTTTAAATATGTGGTTAGGTTTTTACCTTAATTACTTTCTTGTACTTACGGATGTTTGCAAGGGGTATAATCACAAGTATGTATTAGTCCTAGAAAGGTCAGTACATTAGCACAGGTTCACCCACACAACATTTAGCAAGCTAAAGAAGATTAATCAACTATATGAAGCGAAAGCACTTGACAGTCTTCCCATGTGTCCTCGAGAACGTTTGGTCATCTTAACTAATACAACTGGCTTGTCCTTTGCTACAAAAAGGATTGGGCCACTTGCTGCATTTATTCCTACTGTCTTTTATTTACTCATACTTCGTTTACTTGCTTTATCAAAAACCCCTAAAAATCCGTTTGCTAAGTATTTGTAGAGAATTCCTGATCCATACCACTAGCCAACACCTTCTGCTCCTCATTGGGTTCGACACTCTTACTTATCGAAAATACTGCGATACACCCCCTATACTTGTGGGTCATCAAGACTATTTTCTGGCGCCGTTGCCGGGGAGTGAAGCGCTATTGGAGAGTGGAATTGGTAAAGGAAACTTCTACTGTGAGTATTGTTTACTTCTATGAGTTGCTTTATTTTTCGTTATGGATAATTCGCTGAGTTTCTTATTTGGTAATGCTACTACCACTGCTAAGGTAGGTGATAAACCACCACCTGCTGAGAATGATGATTTTAAAATACCTACAAGGATTATTGATCGTGTTATGGATAACTACTATGTTGGGGATGGAACTGTCCATCCCGGTGATCATTTACTCTTTATACATGAATTATGCGGGTTGTTCAAGTGTGCAGGTATTACTATAGATCAAGTTAAGAAGAAGTTATTCTCAATGTCGCTGAAAGGAAGAGCTAAGGAATGGTATAAGCTGTTGAAGAATGGTCAAGCTCTTTTATGGGAGGAAATAGTACCTCTCTTTTATTCAAAGTTTTATCCTCCTAGTGAGATTCATAAAGATCGGAATCAAATATACAACTTTTGGCCTCTTGATGGAGAGAGTACAGCTCAAGCTTGGGGGAGATTGAAGTTACTAATGCTCAAATGTCCCATTCATGAGGTCCCTAACAATATTATTATCAACAACTTTTATGCAAGGCTTTCTCTTCATGATAAGGATTTATTGGATGCTTCTTGTGCTGGATCATTCACTCGCATGGAAGAAGAAGCTAAATGGGATCTTCTGGACCGTATTCAAGACAATGCTGAAGCTTGGGAGAATGACAAAGGTAGAAAGTCAGGTATAAATTATGATTATGAATGCATTGAATCTTTTATGGGAACTAATGACTTTCAAAATATTAAAAATGCTTATGGTCTAGACTCTCAAGCTATTGCTTCTTATTTTAAGGCTTTTGCTTCCTACATTGAAGTGCCTAAAAAGAAGTGGAATAAGTATCATGAACCTTATAAAGATGTTGCTAAGAGTGTTCCTGCAAGAAATACTGAGGTTTATACTACTAATCATGTCTTACCTAAACCTTACATTGAGAAAATCCCTTTCCCATGTAAGATAAAGGAACATTCTATGATAGCTAGTATGGTTAATGAAAGTACAAATAAAGCTGTTGAACCTGATAAACAAATGGTTGATGAACCTATTATAGTAAATATGAAAGACTTTGTCACTAAATATGTAGAAGAGGCACACACTGTCCTTTGTAAGGATACCTCTAATATTGTTTCACAAAGTAGTATTATGAGATCTAGTATTCCCGTGTTTTCTGTTAGAATAAGTGATCATTGCTATGATGGTTCTTGTGATAGTTATATTGTTAAGTTTATGCATGATACTGAAAGTTATTATGAGAGAGGGAAAAGTGTTCTTATGCATCTCAATAATATCAAGTTTCCTCGTTTTATGCTGAAAGTTTTTATGTTGCACTTCTTTTGCCTTCTTATGCTAGTAGCCTCTGGCTTCAACAACTTGTTTGTTTACAAAATTCCCTTGCATAGGAAGTGGGTTAGACTTAAATGTGTGTATTTTTGCTTCTTAATATTCTCTTTCACTTCAATTCATATCCCTATGTGAGCATCTTCAAAATTATCATGCCCATCTTAATGGCTATAAAGAAAGAGCTTTTTTGGAGACAACCCAATTTGTTTTTGCTTTCAGTTTGTTTTTGTTTATTTGAGTCTTGGAAGTTATTATTTCGGTAATAATCTCTCCTTATCCGTTTTTTTTGGTTTTTGTGTCAAGATCAACCTCTAATGAGAGAGAAGTAATATTTGGGGAAGTTGCTGTCCTGAAATAGATTTCTGTTCTTCACCGTAAAAATTCGTGAGAGATCTATGTATGTCGGATTGAGCTGTAATTTTTTGTTCTTTTGCCCCAGGTTGTTATTTAACTTTTGTTAGTTTAGCACTTTTTGATTTGAGTAACACAAGATTTTCAAAAAAATTGATCTTTACTTGCTGGTCTGTTTTGACAGATTTTGCCACTCTTGCATTTGCTTCTTTATTCGACTTCCTTTTTGAATTCTTTTTAGGTTTTCAGAAGGAGTTGCTACGGTAGCTTATGTTTTGATGGTTTTCAGTTGAAGTTGGACTCAAAAGGTTTTATCGCTTCATATATACTAATGTTGCTAATGGGAACTGTGTGGAGTTTTGTGTGAAAGAAATTTCTAGGAAGTGGAGATAATGGTGTAATAAGGAAGAGAAGGGTTTTATGACTCAAGTAATAAGAGTATGAAGATGAAGATATTGATGTTATTCAATTAATGACTCCGGAAGTATCTACTTGATACCAAATTCAGAGACCTGCAGAGTCCGTTTTCAAATAGGTAACAGTTCTAGTAAGAAAAGCTCCGCGAAAATACTATCCAACTATATTTTTGCAGTTTTTAGTCAATAAGGAAAGCTACAAAGAGAAAAAGGGACGGAAAAGGAGCCAGGGTGGCTGAGACCACCCTGTGGCGCGGGCCCACCCCTGGCCGTGCCACCAGGTGGTGAGTCCACCCCGGACTCCGCCTCCGACTCGTTTTCTCCCAGTACCTTCCTTTCGTCATGAAACTTCGTAATATATAATCCCCTGGATCTCACGAGGTTCGTATATCGTGTTTTTGTTTCGATCTGTTTCTGCCAGGACATACTCTTTGAAAGGTTAGAAGCACAATGGTGTCTGCCAAGGATAAAGGGAAGGAGCATATGGAGGAAGACCTCCAAGACCACGGGCAGGAGAAGGAGATCAAGATTGAAGATGAAGAGGAGCAAGGCTAACATCCGCACACCGGCACTACCATTGCAAGCATTGGAGTGGTGACAAAACCTGCCAGAGTTAGAAGGACTACAGGGATGCAGACTGAGGGGAAAGCTCCTCGTCACTTCTTGGCTACACGGTCACTTCCTCCATGCAACAAGAATCCTTTCCATACCCTTATCCATGAGCATCAATACCAGAATATGCCCAAGGGGAAATTACCCTCCAATTGGGATTTGCCTCGTTCTAGCCATGCAGGAAAAGAAGACTTCAAGGAGTTAGAGTAGGGAAAGAATAGCAAGAGCTGGAATTCTCAACCTGACATGATCATGAGCCGCATTGAGCAAAACTCACATCTGATTCGTAATCTCACCTTCGAGATTGAGGACGTGGGGAAACTTATTAGAGAGCTCATCGAGAGGATACCATCACCACCAAAGGAGTAATTCGTCATCAGGTTTGGCATCCCCTTGGTTTGTTCCAAGCTTGGGGGAGTGCCGCGGTATCACATCACTATCTTCTATCTTTTTGCCTTATTAGTAGAGTCATATCATGAATAGAGAAGTTATTATGTAGGATGGTTTGCATTTTGGAAGTGTCCCCTCTCTCGTTAGATATGTATCCCTTGGTGTGAGTTGCCGTTATGGAATATTAATGAGAAGTTCTATCATTCACTCTTTTTGCATATCTTATATTTGTTTTCAATTCGTGGTTATATGATTTATCTTGTTGTTAGTATTGGTAGCACTTTGGGATCATTGAGTTAATTTAGTTGGTTTTGGCAAACCTGGCTCGGTCAGTAGCAACACTATTTTTGAGAGTTGAAAGAAAAGATAAATGTACTCTAAACAAAAATTATTTCATCATCTTTCTTTCTTGATTTGCTCATAAGTCTAGTATTCTCTAGTTAAGATCTTTTGTGCTTCCAAGGAAGATTGCATGTTTGTCTTTATCACTTGTATGTTTGTTTGTTTCCTTCAACTCTTGTACTTGCTACCCAGCCTTGCTAGCCAAAAACCTGTACTGAGAGGGAATTCTTCTCGTGCATCCACTCCTTTAAACCAAAACCCATGCCATTTGTGTCCACCATACCTACCTATTAGCATTATTGCTATTCCAAGTAAATTCTTGTTTTATCTACCTCCCAAATTAAACTTGTTATGTGAAAATTAGTGATTAAAGCTCTCACGAACTTGATGGCACACTTTACTTTCTTGCACTTAATAAACTTGAACCATTGTGCTCACCTATGTTGCGTATATGCTTGCGCTTTGTAAGTTGTGAATTAGCAGAACCATGCTGTCATGGGGAATGCTTTCAACATTGCACTGGTACTTTGTACCTAGTTGATATCATGTTCTTTTGTCTATGGATGTCGTCGGTGTGAAATGAAAGGGGAGCTTGTAAGTCCATGGAGTTATGCATGTGTGTTAGAGAAATGCATGGGTGGCTGGTCTAATCCATGATGACATGGTGGAAACCTGCAGCGTAACCATAATGAGCATCTATGAAGCATTCTTCTTATAAAAAAAGAGATAGATATTGAGAAAAAGAGAAAAAAAGAGATATTATGAAAAGAGGAAAGAGAGAAAAAAGCACCATATTCCCATGGTAAATAAGAAGATTGTTGAGATGCTTGTTGTCTGCTTGCCTTGTCATTTTGATATGGGGATTCTTCCATATCATCGGGCAAGGGGTACCCCGTTGGCGGTTCTCTATGATACACATATGCTTACGATGACAAGAACTTACCGGTGACTAAACTTGAGTAGCATGAGGAGCGGCCCTCGTATTCAAGGGACATGAGATTCTCAATTTACAACTTGTCAATGCATATCCTCATATTTGATCACTTTAACCTTAATCACCTAAAGATGCCTATGATAGGGGCAATGAGAGCTGAAAGCTAGTAAGTATCATAATTTTTGGGAGCTCTTTATGAGACTTGCAATCCCTGCTTCCCTCTACGAAGGGCCTTTCTTTTACTTTTTTAGTTGAGTCAGTTAACCTATTCCCTTCTATCTCAACAAGTATTTTGAGTTGTTGTGTTTCATTCATTCATATGATGATTTATTCAATCATGTTTGCTTATGTTCCTTGCTTTGCACATTGCTCTTATCTTGATGTTTACTACTTTGAAAGCTATCATTGAAAACTAGTTATTTGTGAACTCCAGCAAATTATCAACTATCCTTCGACCAAGAGCTAAGTTTGCCATTACCAATTATGATTTACTTTATGGATCTTTATTGTGTTTCCTTTACTCATTGCAAGTTGAGTTATATAATAGTGAGTTGTCTTCTATTATGATCTGTCTATTGATGAATGTGATGCTTCTTGTCCGTATTCTTTTATCGACTCTTCACTCCATAAACCTGAGGCCATGTTTATTGAGCTCAGTTTCACTTGGGGACAAGCGAAGTCTAAGCTTGGGGGGAGTTGATACGTCCATTTTGCATTACTATTATATGTCATAATTCACTGTTATTCATTGATATATTTCGTATTGAGAGGTGATACTTATGTTATTTCATCTGTTTTTGCATGGTTGATAACTTTTGGAGCATGGACCGCTCCAGTCAGGATTCTGATGGAAAAGGTGTTGTTTGGAGGCAAAATTCACGAAGATCAGAAAATCCGGGAAAATACATGGAAAATCCTATTTTTCCAGAAGACGAAGGAAGCCAGAAGGGGGGCTGGAGATGGGCCACAGGGGGCCCACACCACCCCTTGCTGCGGGCCATCCTAGGCCGCGCCACCAGGTGGTGTGGCCGCCCTGGTCTACCCCTGTCACTCCCCTCTGGCGTATATTATCCTCCGGAAACCCTAAGACTCGGGGAGAGACCACACAAAGATTCCGCCACCTCTACGGGGTAGAAAACACTGAGAGAGAAAGATCTCTCCGGCAGGCAGATTTCTGCCCGGGGAATTCCTTCCCGGAGAGGGGAGATCGTCGCCATCAACACCACCATCAAGCTGGACTTCATCGGGATCATCATCACCACCATCATCATCAGCAGCACCCTCATCACCATCTCCATATTGTTGTAACAATTGGGTTGAATCTTTCATAGTTCATAGGGGAAACTTTCCCGGTGTTGATTACTCTTTGTAGTTGATGCTATTGAGTGAACCATTGAATTATTGTTTATGTTCAGATTGTTATACATCATTATTCCATCTCTGATCATAATCCATATAATGTCTTGTGAGTAGTTCATTTTGTTCTTGAGGACATGGGAGAAGTCATGTTGTTAGTAGTGGAGTTGTGTTGAGAAAGAATCAATAGTTTGATATTTAAGTTGTGGTGTATTTCTTCTAGTGGTGTCATGTGAATGTCGACTACATGACACTTCACCTATATGGGCGTAGGGGAATGCATTGTGTATTTGGCTACTAATCGTAGGGGTTGCCAGAGTGACAAAAACCTGAACCCCCGTTAGGAAACCATTGCACAAGGGACGTAAGGGTCTTAGAGTTTAAAGCTGTGGTTAGGTTTTTACCTTAATTACTTTCTTGTACTTACGGATGTTTGCAAGGGGTATAATCACAAGTATGTATTAGTCCTAGGAAGGTCGGTACATTAGCACAGGTTCACCCACACAACACTTAGCAAGCTAAAGAAGATTAATCAACTATATGAAGCGGAAGCACTTGATAGTCTTCCCATGTGTCCTCGAGAACGTTTGGTCATGTTAAGTAATACAACTGGATTGTCCTTTGCTGCATAAAGGATTGGGCCACTTGCTGCATTTATTCCTACTGTCTTTTATTTACTCGTACTTCGTTTACTTGCTTTATCAAAAACCCCTAAAAATCCGTTTGCTAAGTATTTGCAGAGAATTCCTGATCCATACCACTAGCCAGCACCTTCTGCTCCTCGTTGGCTTCGACACACTTACTTATCGAAAATACTACGATACACCCCCTATACTTGTGGGTCATCATGGACCTCTAGGTATGGTATCCTATCTACACCGCAAACAAGTCCTAGTGCTGATCGTATAACAACCCAAGAAACACACACGTGGAGATAAACGTGGCAATGCAACTATGAAAGGTGTTGCACTACGCTGGAGAGACACTAGCAAAGCTCAAAGTAAACAGGCACAAGATTGCTCAATCTACCGGAGCACAAAGATATCACTAGGCCTCTTGCTCAATTCTCCTTTTCTTTTTCTCTTTCTTTTGTATAGCTTATTTTTCTTTTTGCTTTTTCTTTTGCTATTTTGCTTTTTTCTTTTTTTTGAATATTTGTCACACACGGCCCAATTACAAAGCACAGCACCAAAACCCTACGAGCAGCCTGTAAGAGCGGAAACTAGTCTCAATAGGGAAGTTCCTACACTTATGAAATAGAATGGCTGTAGCTAAGGTTTGGAAAATTGCAAAATTTCACAATTTTTTTATATGGCTGCCGCGGCAGAAAAAGGGGGCAAAACTATGCCGTGGCAAAGAATCTGTACCTCGTAGCAGAACGCGTGCCGCGGCAGAAAAACAACACGAAATCGTGCCGCGACAGGAATTGGATCCGTGGCAGACACATACTCGCGGTAGAAAAAGGGCGTTTTCTCTGCCACGATAGAGTCAGCAGGATTTTTTTTTGCAATTCCAACTTGCCAAGTAGTACACAACTAGGACTCTTTGCTTGGATCGGATCTGACTTGATGGCGACGGAAAAAGGGATGGGGAACTTGACTAGAACAACCAAAAACAAATCTACGAAGAACAGATCTAGATATAGACTAATGGAGGAATACGACCAACAACTATTACTCGAATACGATGTAATCTAGGCTATGGCAACTCTTTTTGTGGGGCTTTTTCTGTATAGGACTAAAAACACTCTCTCATATATGGATGGATTGTGGATTGCTTACCGAGGCAACGAGGAAATCTGATACCAAGATGATATGGGGTGGCCCAATCTTCCCAGCAAGCTCTTGTCGATGGTATGGTGGATGGTAGATAACTAGTGCGTAGCTATGATCTCTCCCGCTCGATCACTGATGCCAGTACAACAGATCTCGAACCTTGTAGGATATTCACAACACCACACTCTTGCGCACGTAGCTGTGACCACGAACGGTAGTATGAATTTACTAATTCCCAATGGAACAACAGATCACACTCAATTATAGTTGTAGAATTCAAACACAGGGTAATTTCAGAGGATCTATGAAAGAATCAACTCCAAAATATTTTAACATGGTCTAAACCCTAAACTAGTGCACCCCATCTATTTATGAGTCTGGGGGTGCGGCGGCTAAGGGGGTGGCCGAGTTGGTCCCACCCAACTAGGGTACAAACCGACCCAAAATTGGGTTCAGCTCAGGGTTCTGCCGTGGTAGAGTTTGGGCCTGTTTCTCTGCCACGGCAGCCTGCCATGGCAGAAAAGGACTCTGTTTCGGCAGAGATCCTGCCATGTGTTGATCTTCTTCTTGGTAGCTCCTTGCGCTTCATCCCTCTCCTCCCTCGCGCATTCTTCATTGATCAACACGCCATGCTCCATATGCTTCAACTCCTTGCTCCGTGCTACGCCTTCTTCTCCCATGTACCTCATCATATAATAGCACAAAGACTTAGGCAGTCTAAAGTTCTTATAAATGAAAGCATCATGGTCAACTAGGATCGAATTTACCTAATAGTCATTATTGATTTGACTCAATAGTTCCTTCCAGTTCAAGCAGTCAGAATCATCATAATCCCTGTATTTATCCTCATCAGTGACTAGATACAAATAGTTTAAAACAAGCAATATCAAAGTTATGCATCAATCAACAAGTCTTGGGACAATGCACATAGAACTAAGAATGGCCACTAGGCTCTCAAAGTAGGTGCATAAAGATAGAAGGTGGAGACTCAACATAAAAGTAAAAGAAAGGCCTTCATAGAAGGAAGTTGGGATTCAAGTTTCATAAAGACCTTCCAAAAATTATGGTACTTATTAGCTTTCAGCTCTCATTGCCCCTATCATAAGCATCTTGAAGGTGATTAAGGTTAAAGTGACACAACTAAGAGGATATGATTGGCAAGTTATAAGCTGAAATCTCATGCCCCTTACTTACGAAGACCGAACTTCATGCTACTCAACTTCAGTCACAAGTAAGCTCTTGTCATTGTAAGTACATATGTATCATAGAGAACCACCAACGGGGTACCCCTTGCACATGATACAAGAGCTATCACATAATCAAACTGACAAGGCAAGCAGACAATGAGCATCTCAGCAATCTTTTTATTTGCTATTTGCATAGGTTTTTATTGAGGATGCTTCATAGAGTGCTCATTATAGTTATGTTGCAAGTTTACACCATGATTAGGCATGGATTAGGCTAGCGGCCCAGACGTTTCTTTAACACAAATACAAACTCCATGATCTTACAAGTTCCCCTTTTATTTCACACCATCGGGATCCATAAGCAAAAGAACATGATATCAACGGGGTACAAAGTACAAGTGCAATGTTGAAAGCGTTCCCCATGATACATGGTTCTGCTAACTTCAACTTATAAAGCGCAAGCATATACGCAACAAAGATGGATGCAATGATTCAAGTTTATTAAATGCAAGAAAGTAAAGTGTGCCATCAAGTTCGTGAGAGCTTTAATCACTAATTTTCACATAACAAGTTTAATTTAGAAGGTAGATAAAAACATGAATATACTTGGAATAGCATATGCTAATAGGTAGGTATGGTGGACTCTTTGGAATAACTTGGTTTTAGGAGTTAGATGCATGAGTGGAACTCATACTTGGTTACGAAGGCTGGCAAAAGACTAGGAGCGACCAACTAAGAGAGCAATAATGGCCATAATCATGCAGAGCGACAAAACATCATTAATCAAAGCATAAAGTGATACTACAAGTTGAAAACTAAAGGATCATAAAGACTTATGGTGACTTGGGATATTCATAACATGGTGTGAGCATGTGCCAAGTCAACCCAAATAAAGCATCAAAGGATAATACGAAAATATTATGCTTTAATATGCTAAAACAACGCATGTTTCTTCCAAGGCACATTAAGCAATCTCAATTGTTTATAACAAGTCATGCTACAGCAAAGAATACTAAGCATAAAGCCAAAACAATATCAAGCATGGCATGACAAAGCATAGTCCACAGTCAAAAACAAGCTCTCTTACCGACTTAAGCATGAACTTTCCTACTCTTTTCCAATCCAAACCAAACTATTTGAAAACCAATGTATGAAAGAGGGGGTCCAACCAGTTAATTCAGCAAACTAAGAAGACCAAGGAAACGAAAAAATAAAACAAAAAAGAAAAAGAAGACGCTCCAAGAAGAACACAACTGTGCATGAAACAATAAAAATGAAGTGTTTGGAAGAAAGCTAGAATTTTTATTGATGAAGAAGGGGATGCCTTGGGCATCCCCAAGCTTTGACGCTTGTACTTCTTGGATACTTCTTGGGTTGACACGCGTGGCATCCCCAATCTTGAGCTTTAGTCCATCCTTCATCTCATTACTCATTCCTTCCATACACCTGGAATTTTTCCTTCATACAAAACTTCACACAATCTTTATTAGCAACATTAGTGCACTCAAGATAATAAGTCTTTAGGTTCAGTTTCAACACCAATAAAACTTCCATTAAAACACAAGCTACTGTAGCACTTCCCTCAAAAATCTCAATTCCCCAAAAGAACTCAAAAAGGAACCAACAAGAAGCAAATGCAAAAAATGGCAGAAATCTGTCAAAACAGACCAGCAGGTAAAAACCAATTTTTTCGAAGACCTTCTGTTGCTCAAATCAAAAAGTGTTGAACAACGAAAGTTATATAACAACCTGGGTCAGAAGCACAAAAATTCATGCCTCAAAACAACGTACAAATATTTTACACGAATTTTTATGGTGAAGCACAGAAATCTGTCGGACGTTCTGCCTTATCTATAGAAGCAGTCGACTGAGTTCTGAACGAATGGGATCCTTGGTGGGTAATGGCTCAATCTATAGATGGAAAGCCTTATGATGGGAAACTACCACGTTAGGTTTGGAGAGAGATGGGACCTGTTATAGTTTAGGGGGAGCAGATGCAAGCTTTTTCTTTCCATAGCCGGCCAAATGACTACCGGATCATCGGTCTACTCTACCTCAATTCACCATTTCGAACTTTATATAGAAGGTTTTTCCGTACCAGCTCCTTCTACCTATACTGCAGTTGAAGCACCTAAAGGTGAATTTGGTGTCTTTCTTGTCAGTAATGGGAGTAATCGTCCCTACCGTTGTAAAATAAGAGCACATGGCTTTGCCCATTCACAAAGACTCGATTCTATGTCCAAACATCACATGCCAGCAGATGTAGTCACCATCATAGGTACTCAAGATATTGTGTTTGGAGAGGTAGATAGATAGGATGTAGTCTTGTTCGATCAGGACCCTAGCTTTATTGCGAGCCAAAAGTAAGAAAGCCAGAAGAAGGGAAAAGGATGCAAAATGCAATGGGATTCCTGATCCAATAATAAATCCCAATTCAGAGTTTGTTTTGCTAAAATTCCTATGTTATACTATGAAATTCTCGATGATGAATTGATTTGATAGATCAGATATTGTTATTCCAAATATTGATCCGATTCAGTATCATCAGGATGCAAAAGTCATAGCTGGAACCTAACCTATAGAAGAGATGGATCTTCACCTTTACTACGCATTTTGAGAGCTTGCCCCAAGTTTAGGAAGAGAAATGAAAGAGGTTTCCAAGAGGGAAGAACGGTACCAAGGGTGGCTGGATTCTATCTTCTCTGGTTGATGTATTATGCCAGTAGCGAGTGACTGCTGCATCTCTCAGCGAATCTATTCCCAATAATCAGATGACTCCTCGCACTAAAGCAAAGAATTGAAGGTACAACTCTATCGTATGCTATGCTATTTTCTGTGTCATGCTGGCAAAAGCGAGGGTTTCGGCCGGTTTTACCTACTATTGGATTTGAACCAATGACTCTTGCCGTATGAAAGCAATACTCTAACCGCTGAGTCAAGTAGGTCAAGCTGAGTCAAGTCAGAGAAAATCGAAAAAAAGAGAAAGCCAACCAAAGCGCAACCAGAGTTCTCCGCGGGGTGGAGCGCTAAGAAAGAGAAAGCGTTATCGCTATACGAAATGAAGCATCGGCTAGCACACTAAGATAAACCACTTGGTTTAGGCCCCTGCTTAGTGGCGTGTGATTTCAACACTATTCCAGAGGTATATTACAAAAATGGTGGGAGAGACCTCTATGTTCCTCAGCTTAAATCATTCTATGATTGTTTACAATTCTGTCATCTATTTGACATGAGGGCTAGAGGGTGGTCTTGGAGCAAGAAAAGTGTTGAGTCCAGGCGCATTATGGTACGACTGAGACTGAGTTAGGCAGGAGCAAGCGGTTGGATTTTTTTTTCTTCAAGACCAAAGATACTCGGCTTCCTCTTCATCAGGAAGTTTCTCTAAGGACGAAGGCTTGATTGAATGCCATCCCTTCTTTCCTTTCTTAAACAAACGGATGGGAGCAGCTATTGAATCAGCTCTGGTGTTGAAGAAAGATGGAACCTGGAGAATGTGTTTCTACTATCGAAAACGAAATGCAGCAACCATGTTTTCCAAATACCCCATTCCTATCATAGAAGACCGGCACTTTTGGATGAGGTGTGAACTAAGATAGATTTGAGGGCTGGTTATCACCAAATAAGAATGAAAGGAAGAGGATATCTACAAAACAGCCTGAAGGACCGGCTTTTTGAATTCAAGGTGATGCCCCGGCAACCTTTCAACAACTCATGAATAGTGTTTTTAAAGAGATATGTTGGAAAGGGGTATTGGTCTTTTTCGATGACATTCTAGTGTACAGTTCTACCATGGTGGAGCATCTCAAGTTGCTAGAGGAAGTGTTCCGGCAGAACAAACTTTTTGTGGGTTTAGCCAAAGGAAATACATTATTTTTGAAATTGGGGACTGATAAAAACAAGGTAGAGGGCATGACATCCCAAATTCATCATTCGGAATTTCCTGAGAAAAAAGTCTTATGTGTATTGGATCCGCTCTTCTGTTAGCATGAACACATGAATGAGATTCTATTCCTCAAGCTGGCCACTATTTCTTCCGACTTACTCAACAAGGGCCAACTAAAGGGGTCGGCTGAAAGGGCGCCAAAAGTCCAACAGTTTTTCTACTGCACCCTTTTGGGGTTGTTCCCTCTCTCCGCTCACCCTGAACGTAGGTCATCCTCGGTCCCCTCAGTCATGAAAAAATAGTGGTAGTCTTATCCTCTTTGACTAGACAGATTCAAAGACAACCGAGACATGATATGAACGACTCATCGCAAACAATAGGTTCAATGGTCATATATGCTAAATTACGATCCAGCCTTTTCATGGAATTCATGTCAGTTTTCGAAATGAGAGTAATCCAGGAATTGGGTTCCTCTGAAAGTGTCAACCAAATAGTGGATTCAAGTTTCTGAGGTATTGAATTAAAAGTAAGGGGGAAGTCGCTCCTTAAGATTTAGGTACTTCAGATTAGGGTCCTAAAAGATAGGTAAGTATCCGACCTTCAGGAGGACTTCCCTAAATAATGAGTAGCCCATGAAATAAGTAGCTCAACCATAAATAAGGAAAGCTAGGAATTAGAGAACATCCGTGTGACAGAGAGTCATATTAAGGATAGGGCTAATGCTTTCCCCTTGAACCCCTTGCAGAAAAAGTAGGGGAATATTAAATCTTAGTTAATTTCAATGAGTAGAAATTACTTTTCTTAAATAAAAAGAATGAAGCTAGTTAATAAAACCTTGTGATGCTTGTGATGATAATAGATCATCAAATGTGTGCCATAGTATGCTAAGTAGCCTAGTTAAGCATTGTTTGATGATTGTGTATCCCGTATGTATTTATAGACGATAGTATCGACCAAGTCTACAAGGAGGAGGAGTTCTACCAAGAGGAGGAGGAGGAGGAAAACTTCAACCACTGCACTACCCAAGGCAAGCTAGCACTATACCAGTGAACCCTTGCAAGCTAACCCATGCAATCTAGATAACCTAGGAAAATGCATTAGGCATGCTTTGGTTGTACCACTTTGACTATTACCTACCCCAAGTTTTATTTCCAAGCTTTTACTTCTTTACTTTATTAAAGTACCTTACTTGTTTGAAGGAAGCATAAAAAGTATAAAACTTGACCTATCTAGATAACCTTAGATGTCATTCTATGGCATGAGATTGAGATTAGCATTCCACTTTAGTGAACACTCTTAACTTAGTAACTTAGAGCTAAGTCAAAATCTGAGTCACTTTAGATGGGAACACTCGGTGAAAATGAATTGTGAAAACCTTGGAATGATGAGTCATTCTATTGAGATGTTTTGACATGTGTTGATAAACACAAATGGTTTATGATGATGAAAATGTTGAGGCATGAGCCTTAGCCCTCTTACAAAAACTGATGGTTGGATTCAGATGCGATACCATTCCAAATTTACCGTACAACCACAATACCTGAATTGGGTAATGCTTAGCCGGAAGTTTATATGCATTAGTATTAGTTCCCTCGCAGGAGAGGTTTGAGCTGAGGCTACCTCTCAATGTTGTCCACCTATGCAGTGCCCAAGATGACAGATGGTCATGGTTGGGAGGCCATGCTCATAGGAGAGGTGCTTATACTAGGGTGTGTAATGGAAAGGTTATGTTTGATTATCTACATACTAAGTATGATGATTCAAGGTTATCCCTGACAGGTGTATCGAATCTTGTGGTGAAAGTGTACCACCTCTGCAGAGTATCAAACTATTCGAATAGCCGCGTCCGCGGTTATGGACAGTTGGAGTGGCCATACTGTTTCGTTGTCAGATATTTTCAAAATGACTTATAAAATGAATGATGAATCGTGACTTGACCACAACAGGGCTGTGACTATGACACTAGCTTCCCAACTTAAGTGATTCTAGAACTTTGTTTTATCTTTCTTGGTTTCAGAACTCAGCTTAGGTTTCAAACTTAACTTTATAGTTAAACCTAGAGTTAGCATTTTTACACTAGAACTATACTACTTGTTAGGGATAGTTTGTGAGTACTTAAAGAGTACTCATGGCTTTTGTCCATGGCTATTCTCATGGCTAGACTATGTAGGAGACTACCAAGATGACGGACAGCATGACGGCTATGATAACTAGGACTATCTTCCATCGTCAGCATTGCCTATGACTCTGAAGATGGACCCCACCGCTACGCTTATTATCTATTCCGCTGCTTGTTGTATTAAGACTGGATCCTGAGATCCTTTATTCGTGTAAGACCTTATATTGGTTTCTAATGGATGATGTACTATGATATCCAATCTGTTATGTCTCACAAAAATGGTAATCTTGGGATTGCGATGTATGACATAACAGGCATGTGGGATTAGAAATCCGGGTGTTGACACATCACCACACCCACTTGAGTGTGTGTGGTCATGTGGATCATTCTGGTTTGGAAAAGAACACATGCAATGACACTCCATTGTGTCAAACCATGGTCATAAAGCCCTAGAAGATGTTGGAATGCAACTCCCACATGCAATGGAGCACGAGTGTGACCAAGGTTGCATCACCACACCCACTTGAGAGTGTGTGGTCATGTGGATCACTGTGGTTTGTGAAAGAACACATGCAATGACACTCCAATGTGTCAAACCATGGTCAGAAAATCCATAGAACATGTTGGAATGCAATGTAGTACCAGTGTGACAGAGGGTGCATCACCACACCCACTTGAGTGTGTGTGGTCATGTGGATCATTGTTGTTCGGAAAAGAACACATACAATGACACTCCATGTGTCAAACCATGGTCAGAAAGCCCAAAAACATGCTGGAAGGCAACTGCCATATGCAATGGAGCACCAGTGTGATAGAGGCTACATCAACATAGCCACTTGAGTGTGTGTGGTCATGTGGCTCATTGTGGTTTGGAAAAGAAAAGATGCAATGACACTCCATGTGTCAAACCATGGTCAGAAACACCTAGAACATGTGGGAATGAAACCGCCACGTGCATTGGAGCACCTTTTTGACAGAGGTTGCATCTCCACACCCACTTGAGTGTGTGTGGTCATGTGGATTCTTATGGTTTGGAAAAGAACACATGCAATGACACTCCATTGTATCAAACCATGGTTAGAAAGCCCTAGAAGATGTTGGAATGCAACTACCACATGCAATGGAGTACCAGTGTGACAGAGGTTGCATCACCATAGCTACTTGAGTGTGTGTGGTCATGTGGATCATTCTGGTTCAGAAAATAACAGATAGAATGACACTTCATGTGTCATACCATGGTCAGAAAACCCTAAAACATGGTGGAATGCAATTGCCACATGCAATGGAGCACCTGTCTAACAGAGGTTGCATCACCACACCCACTTGACTGTGTGTGGTCATGTGGATCATTGCGGTTTGGAAAAGAACACATGCAATGACACTAAATTGTGTCAAACCATGGTCATAAAGGCCTAGAAGATGTTGGAATGCAACTCACACATGCAATGGAGCACCATTGTGACCAAGGTTGCATCACCACACCCTCTTGAGTAAGTGTGGTCATGTGGATCATTGTGGTTTGGAAAATAATACATGCAATGACACTCCATTGTGTCAAACCATTGTCAAAAATCCCTAGAACATGCTGGAATGCAGCATTGGAATGCAATGTAGCACCAGTGTGACAGAGGGTGCATCACCACACCCACCTGAGTGTGTGTGGTCATGTGGATCATTGTTGTTCGGAAAAGAACACATGCAATGACACTCCATGTGTCAAACCATGGTCAAAAAGCCCAAAAACATGTAGGAATGCAATTGCCACATGAAATGGAGCACCAGTGTGACAGAGGTTGCATCACCACACGCACTTGAGTGTTTGGAAAAGAACACATGCAGTGACACTCCAAATGTGTCAAACCATGGTCAGAAAGCCCTAGAACATGTTCGAATACAAGCGCCACATGCATTGGAACACCTCTGTGATAGAGGTTACATCACCACACCACTTGAGTGTGTGTGGTCATGTGGATCATTGTGGTTTGGAAAGCAACACATGCAATGACACTCCATTGTATCAAACCATGGTCACAAAGCCATAGAACATGTTCAAATGCCACTACCACATGCAATGGAGCACCAGTGTGACATAGGTTGGATCACCACACCCACTTGAGTGTTTGTTGTCATCTAGATCATTGTGGTTTGGAAAAGAACACATCCAATGACACTCCATTTTGTCAAACCATGGTCATAAAGCCCTAAAAGATGTTGGAATGCAACTCCCACATGCAATGGAGCACTAGTGTGACCAAGGTTGCATCACCACACCTACTTGAGTGTGTGTGGACATGTGGATCATTGTGTTTTAGAAAAGAACACATGCAATGACACTCCATTGTGTGAAACCATGGTTAGAAAACCCTAGAACATGTTGCAATGCAATATAGTACCAGTGTGACAGAGGGTGCATCACCACACTCACTTTAGTGTGTGTGGTCATGTGGATCATTGTTGTTCGGATAAGAACACATGCAATGACTCTCCATGTATCAAACCATGGTCAGAAAGCCCAAGAACATGTAGGAATGCAACTTCCATATGAAATGGAGCACCAGTGTGATAGGGGTTACATCACCACACCCACTTGAGTGTTTGTGGTCATGTGGATCATTGTGGTTTGGAAAATAAAGCATGCAATGACATTCCAAATGTGTCAAACCATGGTCAGAAAGCACTAGAACATGCTGGAACGCAACTGCCACATGCAATGGAGCACAAGTGTGATAGAGGCTGCATCACCATAGCCACTTGAGTGTGTGTGGTCATGTGGCTCATTGTGGCTTGGAAAAGAAAAGATGCAATGACACTCCATGTGTCAAACCATGGTCGGAAACACCTAGAACATGCGGGAATGAAACGCCACGTGCATTGGAGCACCTTTGTTACAGAGGTTACATCACCACACCCACTTGAGTGTGTGTGGTCATGTGGATTCTTGTGGTTTGGAAAAGAACACATGCAATGACACTCCATTGTATCAAACCATGGTTAGAAAGCCCTGGAAGATGTTGGAATGCAGCTACCACATGCAATGGAGCACCAGTGTGACAGTGGTTGCATCACCACAGCCACTTGAGTGTGTGTGTTCATGTGGATCATTGTGGTTTGGAAAAGAACACATGCAATGACACTCCATTGTGTCAAACCATGGTCAGAACGCCCTGGAACATGTTGGAATGCAACATTGGAATGCAATGGAGCACCAGTGTGACCGAAGTTGCATCACACACGCACTTGGGTGTGTCTGGTCATGTGGATCATTATGGTTTGGAAAAGAACATATGCAATGACACTCCATGTGTCATCCATGGTTAGAAAACCCGAGAACATGCTGGAATGCAACTGCTGTAGCATCCCAACTGTCTAGCAAGTGCAATGCTACTTGCCTAGTCTATATATTGCTACTTCCTACATATAATTATTGCATCATCTTTATATCATGCTCATGTCATCATGCCACCTTGCATTTGAGCATCATATAAAACACCTCTATTTGGCTCTTATCCCATATCCATTATATTGTAGTACTTGTATTTGCCTCTTGATATATTGTAGTTGGTTCTTGATATATTGTTTAATGCCCAAGTTGAGTTGGGGGCATATCTCTTTCAACTCCACCACCTTACTTTGTCTTCATCTAAATTCCACCACCCTAGTCATATATGAGCCATTACTTTTCTTTTGCTATTTAAATCTAGCTCATGTGTATTGGGATGAATCCACTTCTATTTCTACTTGCTACCATATATGACAACATATTGTTTCCAGAATATAAAGTATGGGAGCATACATGGCCATCTATGCATTCCATGTAATGTAGAATCCCTCTTTAACCTCTTCTCATGGTTTTATTAAAGATTTAGTACATTTAAATTAAGGAGGCCATATATACCATAGTGGCTCATACACACTATTAGTGGTCTTCCTACTTTAAATATACCTTTTTATAAATGAATTCATGAGAGGAAGCTTGAGTGGTTTCCAACATGTCTACTTAGGAAAATGCTAGTGGGATGTGTAGAGGTTTTCACAACTACCTCATGCATGCTTGAATGCATGGCCCATGCACCATATAACCCTCCACCTTCTCTTCTTAAATTCTTTTGTTTTAGTTTGATGTTTGGTTCTTACAATCTTAAGCTTGTTTGATTTGAATTCATCCAAGTTGGTTCTAATTCTAATAAATCCCAGTGATCATCTTACAATCCCCATCTTGGTATCTTATTGTTTTCTTTTGGTCAAGTGTTCTTTTGAAGCTTATTCACATAACTTGTTTTAAAACAAACCAAAAACAAATATAAAGAAAGTAAATAGAGGAAGCAAACTTATCTAATATATCTACCCTAACCCTCTCTACCTAACTAAACGCCTAATCTAACCTAGATCTAACCTGAGCATATGGTGCCATGGCATATGGCCATGTGCATCTACCCAACCCCCTCCTTTCTTGCATGGCAAGAAGAGCAGCCACGTACCTGCCTCACCCTGGTCCCCTCTTCCCTCCCTAGCTAAAGAACAAGAGAGAAGAGAGAACCCTCCCCGAGCCCTACCTCCCTCTCCTGCTTTTACAAAAGTGCCTCCCATGTGCTCCCCCTTTTCTCCCTGATCTTTAACTCCTGACCAAGCACCACCCAGCCCCATCCATCTCTAGATCGAGATCCAGCTCGCCCAAGAACCCCTCTCTTCTTTCCCATGGCCATGGCCAACTCCATGTCCACCTTAAACCCTAGTTCGGTCAAGCATCAAGAGGAGGCGATTGGAGCTGTGCCAAGGAGGATCCTGTCACGTACCTGATGGGCCGACATACCAGGTTGCTTGGGATGTTGTGAGAAGGGGACTAAAGGCCCAAGGTGTGGGAGCAGAACGGGGGCAACTAGTAGCTGTACTTAAACAGGAATCGAGGACGAGCCAAGGGGTGGAACAACTAGAACCTGAATGGAGGACCCTGGCAAGGGTGGCTGACTCTTTCTTCCTCCCTGACCTCTATCTCCTTGTATCCCCTACCTCTTCTACTAGCTCCTTGTGTCGGTAACTATCTCAGATCCTGCAATCTTTCATCTAGCAGTGGCAATATCAAGTGGGAACATAACAATCTGGTATCAGAGCCATTTTTTCCAATCTCCACCACCAAATCAACCTTGATCCGATCTAGTACACCAAATTCGGCCATATTTGTTTTTTCCAATCTCCACCACCTTGCCCCGCTGATTCGTCCCCAAGTCGATTCGATCCAATCTCTTTCCATCTCAATTCCGGCCAGAAATTTCTTCTCGCCAACCACCAAAATCTCTGCCTGCAACTTGCTTGACGAAATGCCGACGCACAAACTATTGTGCCAAGGAGTTCTTCATGCCAGGGTGAGCCACATGCACCATCATTTAACCATGGAGTCGTTGTGTCAAGTGTTCCGTCGGTATCCTGCTTGGTCTGTGTTGTGTGCATACGAGAGGGTCGTTGAAGGGAGATATGGGGTGGAGGTCTATGTCCAATTCCGCTTCAAGTGGGAGGCGACTCAAGCTCGTGATGCTTTGGATGGCCGAGCTTTGTACACCGGCTGCTGCTTTCTCACGGTGGAGCACCTGCCTCCAATCTACACCAACATCACAATGCGCGACGAGTTTGCTCCGGCCTACTTCTACGACGACACGATGTACGGTGCTTGGTCTGCAGCATCCACTACGGTCCACTGCCATGGCACGTAGCCCGCCACTGACAGCAAGCTCGCAAACACTCCCAAGGTTGACATCACCCAGATAGCAAGCAACAATGTGGTGCATGAGATGCTTGCAGCTAACAACAGGCTCAAGGGTGTTGTTGTAGTCGACTCCCCTACTTCAATACCTACCACCAAGGCACAGAAGACGGTCAAGGAGATACTGGCTGAGATCAAGGCGACACTCGATAGCATGCTTGCTAAGACTAATGTGCCTCGACTGCCTCTAACCTCAATTGTGTTGCAGTCTGCAGTGACAGATGTTGCTTCACACAAGGTGCCCATGGTTGTGGAAGCCGTGCTGCAGGTCGAGCCTACACCGGCTGATACCTCGTCTACCCACATACCGTCTCTGCTGGTATTCCCTGGGCTAGAACCGACGATGCCTATAAAGTGTATGATAGATTGCCTCAAAGACAATGGCATCGGCAACGACAATACCTATGACATGTCTGTGGCCACACCTTCTGAGGACATGCTCCGAGCTATTTCAGATCGGGAAGAGGCTGCACCTGTCCTAGTACTACCACCGGTTTCTGTTCTCGGGATGGGCAGGTTAACACCCACCAAGGGTTTGATAACTGGCTCTCACATCGATACCTTTAGCAACGAGGTCACCATGACGCCCCTGCATCTAAGGACTAAGTGCATGGCCATTCCTGTGCCCTTAGGTGTTCCACCCGCCTTTGGTCTGTCTCCGTTCGCGGTCCCTGTCCTGGACTTATTGGTGCACAACTTATGCTCGACAAAAGGCTACAACATATACAATAGTAGCTTCCGAGGCATAGAGGTCCCCCCACTCAGAGACAAGTTGCGGCCTATACCATGGCAGTATTTCAACGGCAATCAGAAGGGAGCTCAGCTGATTCGGATGGAGTTTTGTCAACACGAGATGCCAAAGCTTTGCAAGAAAATTTGGTTTGTCCAATTGTTGCGACCACCGTGGCTGCCACGGGAGCCAAACTATCGGGCTTGTCAAAAGATATGGCTCGTGGATTTTCTGGAGAATGGAAGTCAGTTGAAGTGTACATGGAGAGCCCATTGTGTTGTTGCTAGCAGAGTGTTCCCCAACACGAACTGTGGCCAGCTACAATGCCCTGAGACAACTCGTGCTTATCTTGCTTTAGTAGGCCCATACTGTTCAAGCTTCCCTAGTGCAACTGATGGTTCATTCTGGGAGAGAATTAAACTAGAGCTTAACAGCTGGGTTCCTTACATAAGGAGTTGTACACTGATACAAGTTTCCATGGGATACAAGCTAGACATATCTGGGTGGTAGAACAAGTGAGAGAGGGAATGCTATCGTTGGCTTTCAGATCCAAGGAGGAAAGTTTTGCTATCATGGATACCTCACATGGTGTTTTAGAACTGAGTGTTGGGCTTGGCCAAGTGGATAATAGCAGTATGGAGTGGAGTACAAAGATGCAGGCGAGGGTGGCCATGAGGTTGTTGGTGGTAATTAGGAGGTTAAACACAATGAACTACACCTTTCTCTCTGCCCCATGGGATCCTGGTGATGTCTCGGTTCACGGTGTCATATGTGCAAGCCGGCCATGCGTACCTCCATGCCCGGCCAGTGGAACCATGGGTAAGATTGCTTCGTCCTATGAGATTGTTCTTAGAAACAAAATGTATGCTCCATGGGATCCCGGTGGCCACATGCCTAGAGTGGTCGATGATGCCGGCTTGAGGGCAAGCCGGATGTTAAGGAGGGGAGAATGTCACGTACCTGATGGGGCCGACATACCAGGTTGCTTGGGCTATTGCAAGAAGGGGACTAAAGGCCCAAGGTGTGGGAGTAGAACAGGGGCAACTAGTAGCTATTCTTAAACAGGAATCGAGGACGAGCCAAGGGGTGGAAGAACTAGAACCTGAATGGAGGACCCTGGCAAGGACGGCTCACTCTTTCTTCCTCCCTGACCTATATCTCCTTGTATCCCCTACCTCTTATACTAGCTCCTTGTGCCGACAACTATCTTAGATCCTCCGATCTTTCATCTAGCGGTGGCAATATCAAGTGGGAACGTAATAGATCCATGCATCCAGGAACCTGCCCTGCTTCCTCTTGCACCCCAGAACCGCCAACCACACCGGACCCTCGCCGGAGACCGCCGGACGCTGCCGTGCCCGAGCTCTACCCGATGCCGCTGCCGCCAAGCTCCGCCTCCGATCTCCTTCACCTCGTGCTCCAAGCACACCTCCCAAACATGGCCCTTCCTCCTCTAGCTCGCTGTAACACCGCCGCCCTCCGACGAACGCCCTGCGCGCACCGTCGACGGAGAAAGCAACAGCACGTGTAGCTCAGGCCTCCTGTTCATCGAGTCCTAGCCGTCCCTGTGTGGCTCGTCTACGAACTACGTCTAAACGAAAGATGTAGCCATGTTTGTTATCTTCAAAACCAGCCTGAGCACGCACCAAACCATCCACCAGAACTCTTGAAATTTTGATCACAAGGGCAGTGTTCAAACAGATCTACTTGATGCTTTTGTTCTGGTTCTTCACAAAACTGCACGCTACACGGTTCACCCCATGACAAACCGATCACACCACGGTGTATATATTTCTCTCCCCGTCGTTTCGAGTACTCATACTCCAAATTCCTTCCAGTAGTCGTGGAGATATCATCCCCAAAAGCCATCCCCAAAAGCCATGCCCAAAAGCTAGCACCCAAACAACTTCAACTGTGTAGTAATGGGATAACTAAAGAAAAGAGGCACCGGTGGGCAATAGCTGTTATTTGGTTCTTCCACGCTCACTTGTGTCCCGTAGGACCCCGAGTACTTGATACATGTTCCTTGACTATCGCACTATCCGCATGTGGGACCATGAATCCCCTTAGCCAGAGCTTGATTCATTTATTATTTCATGGGGCCACAAACTAGTTTGGGGCTTTGTTACTATCCCGTAGTTATGCCATGCTTTACTGCTTTATTTACGAGTGTTTTCACGGTATAGACAAGCCCAGTCACACTTTCGGGTTCCCAGTCGTTTACAGCCATTGGTGCAAATCTTGGATCCGTCTCGGAGCTGGCCAACTTCGTCGTGGGTAGCGTAATGGGGTGGCCCCCTGAAATATTTTATGAATCTTGTGATTGCTTTGTCGTGAAAGCCTCGTTGGGGTTTTATTTGGTTTTTCCGAGGTTGGTCGTGCGTGTATTGCTATTTGTGCACCCCTGTAGGATAAATCTTTCTGAAAGCCGTGTCCGCGGTTATGGACGATTTGGAGCACATTTTCTCGATCATAGACAAGCATAACTAAAGTACCGCATTTAATTTGACTAAGACATGACTAGTAATTAGTGCAACACTCATGGAATGGTTAATAAAATTGCCAATAGATGGGATGTTCTTCCGCCTTCTCGTCGGTAAGCGAGAAGGAGGGCGAGCAAGGTTATTTATGTTGCTTATATAACTGTTGCTATTAATTAACAAGCGTCCATACATCTCTGGTTGGTGGATGTGTAGCGAGTCTCTATAGCTCTTTATAGATATTATCTTTCGCTGCAACTGCGTCACCTCCAGGTTGTCACCTTTAGATGCATTAAGGCTTGCTGAGTACCCCTAGGGTCTCACATGATAAATATTTGGCCCAGATGGACATGTATACTCTCAGGATGGCTAATGGGTCGAAGAGACGGATGATGGTGGCAGCGACCATCAGGTTTAGAGATTCCGGGGATGGAGATCCCTGAGATCTGTGGACAGGATGTGCTTATTTTTCATGGCATCTTATGCTGATTTGCTTCTTATCCATACTCGGATCATGTTTTCCACTTCCGTACTCTGTTGCGTGATGTTTGAGGATGTATCCTAAAATATTATATCTATTTAGGATATTTGGATCTTGTCGTATGGCGTCGAATATTTGTGTTTCTATTGTTTCTAGATGGTGTGATTGATGTCTATTGTCAGTCGCAGACAAACATACTCATCTGTGTATGTCGTGGTCGTGTTACCTGTCGCTTACGCCGCTCACTCTTGTCCCGATGTTTTTGAAAGTGGATAAGGTGGTAGGCCGGTACCGTGCCCTGCTCCGCTTCGACAGGCCTACACATGGGTGGCCTTGGGCCTCCGCGATAGAATAATTTAACCACTTTTGGTTCATCCAGGCTCGTGCTTAGAGCGTAATATCTGAGGTATTACAACTTCCACATGCAATGGAGCACCGACTTGATTGAGGTTGTATCACCACACCCATCTCAGTGTATGTGGTCATCTGGATCATTATTGTTTAGAAAACAACACATACAATGACACTCGATGTGTTAAACCATAGTAAGACATCCCTAGAACATGCTGGAATGCAACTGCCACATGTAATGGAGCACCTGTGTGACAGAGGTTTCATCACCACACCCACTTGAGTGTGTGTGGTCATGTGCATCATTGTGGTTTGGAAAACAACACATGCAATGACACTCCATTGAATCACCATACCCACTTTAGGGCTTTCTAACCATGGTTGGCACATGGAGTGTCATTTCATGTGTTATTTTCCAGACCACAATGATCCACATGACCACACACACCCAAGTGTGTGTGGTGATGCAAGTTCTGCAACATTGGTGCTCCATTGAATTCCAATGTTGCATTACAACATGTTCTAGGGCTTTCTGACCATGCTTTGACAGAATGGAGTGTCATTGCATGTGTTCTTTTTCCAAACCACAATGATCCACATGACCACACACACTCAAGTGGGTGTGGTGATGCAACCTCTGTCACATTGGTGCTCCATTGCATTCCAATGTTGCATTCTAGCATGTTCTAAGGCTTTTTGACCATGGTTTGACACATGGAGTGTCATTGCATTTGTTCTTTTCCAAACCACAATGATCCACATGACCACACACACTCAAGTGTGTGTGGTGATGCAACCTCTGTCACACATGTGCTCTTTTTCATGTGGTGGTTGAATTCCAACACTATCTAGGTCTTTCTAACCATGGTTTAACACAATGGAGTGTCATTGCATGTGTTCTTTTGCAAACCACAATGATCCACATGACCACACACACTCAAGTGGGTGTGGTGATAAATCCTCTATCACGCATGTGCTCCATTGCATGTGGCAGTTGCATTCCAACATTATCTAGGACTTTCTTACCATGGTTTGACACATGGAGTGTCATTGCATGTGTTCTTTTCAAAACAACAATGATCCACATGACAACATACACTCAAGTGGATGTGGTAATGCAACTTGTGTCACACTAGTGATCCATTACTTTCTAATGCTGCATTGCAACATCTTCTAGGTCTTACTGACCATAGTTTGACACAATGGAGTGTCATTGCATGCTTTCTTTTCCAAACTACAAATGATCCACATGACCACACACACTCAAGTGGGTGTGGTGATGAAATCTTTGTCACATTGGTGCTCCATTGCATGTGGAAGTTGCATTCCGACACCTTCTAGGGCTTTTATAACCATGGTTTGACATAATGGAGTGTCATTGCATGTGTTCTTATCCAAACCAAAATGATCCACATGACCACACACACACTCAAATGGCTCTGTATATGCAACCTTTGTCATACAAGTGCTCCATTGCATGTGGTGGTTGCATTCAAACATGATCTAGGATTTCTGACAATGGTTTGACACATGGAGTGTTATTGCATGTGTTTTTTCCAAACCACAATGATCCACCTAACCACCGACACTCATGTGATCATGTGATGCAACCTCTGTCACACTGGTGCTCCATTGCATTCCAACATCTTCTATGGCTTTCTGACCATCGTTTGGTACAATGGAGTGTCATTGCATGTGTTCTTTTCCAAACCACAATGATCGACATGACCACACACACTAAAGTGGGTGTGGTGATGCAACCTGTGTCATGCACTATTGCATGTGGGAGTTTCATTCTAGCATGTTCTAGGGATTTCTGACCATGGTTTGACACATGGGGTGTCATTGTATTTGTTTTTTCGAAACCACAATGATCCACATAACCACACACACTAAAGTGGGTGTGGTGATGCAACCTCTGTCATGCAAGTGCTCCAATGCATGTGACGGTTGCATTCCCGCATGTTCTAGGTATTTCTGACCATGGTTTGACACATGGAGTGTCATTGCATATTTTCTTTTCCCTACCACAATGACCCACATGACCACACACACTCAAGTGGTATGGTGATGCAGCCTCTGTCACACTAGTGCTCCATTGCATGTGGCAGTTGCATCTAGCATGTTCTAGGGCTTTCTGACCATGGTTTGACACATTTGGAGTTTCATTGCATGTGTTATTTTCCAAACCACAATGATCCACACGAACACAAACACTGAAGTGCATGTGGTGATGCAACCTCTGTCACAATGGTGCTCCATTTCATGTGGCAGTTGCATTCCTACTTTTTCTTGGGATTCCTGACCATGGTTTGACACATGGAGTGTCATTACATGTGTTCTTTTCCGAACGACAATGATCCAGATGACCACACGCACTCAAGTGGGTGTGGTTATGCACCCTCTTTCACACTGGTGCTACATTGCATTCCAATGTTGCATTCCAACATGTTCTAGGCACTAGTAGGGAAAGGCTCACCGCCGGTGCACCAAAATGGCCTACCATCGGTGAGTCCCTTTTTGCCGGTGACCATCTCACCGACGGTAATGCATTATAGCCGGCGAACGATATGATTCGTCGGCGATAACTGATAATTGGACCAGCGAGTCGCCCCATTCACCAGGGATAATGTCCCTTAACACTAGTGCACATCCCTTCGCCAGGGGTAATACAATTTGTTCGCCGACAGTATTATGTATTAGAGCAAAAAAAACAGACAGAATACACAAATGAATATAGGAATACACATTATACATGATAATGATAGAAAAATACATATTAACACAGGAAACAGTAGCATTATCCACCAAATGTTCAATATAGCTAGGACATTGGTTCATATAGCATTATCTAGAGTTCACTCATCTTCACCCTCGTCGGAAGAGTCAGGAGGAAAGCAAGTGAAATAGATGATGCCATAAGTATGATAGAGCAAAAACATGAACTCCCATCCCTCTTTCATATCTTCCTACAAGATGATGAGTCTATTCTATCCAGGAACACTAAAATATGTTCGGGCCTCCTTGTTGGTGACCCTAACTTGGTACGTCCTATCGGGATAATTATGATGCGTCAAAGTGACACTAAACATGGCAACCTCATCCATGCTTCTATGGAGATAGTCCATGAAGCCATGTCGTGCATCGCAAGGGATTGACTGAGTAAAATCATAGGACAGAACAATTAGTCATGATTTTCATTGAACATATATATTTACATTCTCCACATGAATTTCGGAGAACATACCGTCCTAACACCAAAGTTCGCAGGGAGCATTATGGTGATCTTCCTGTCCATGCAATGCCAACTATGTTGACCACAATTTCCACACGCTTCTTCGCTATAATCCAATCTACATATATTGAGAAGAAAGTCAAAAAAAGAATGCATGTATAGAGTAAACGACATATAATACGATGGTCTCAACTACATAGCTAGCTTACTGTTGGATATCATCGTCAGGGGGCGTGTACATGTAGTAGATTACGGCTACTTTATGCATGAGAAAGATCTTTATCTTGTCTCAATATTGCATGTCATGATCATTCAAGAAGTTTATCCAGTCAGGTCCACTGAAAGATGTCCTGATCACTATGTTGGTCACTGTAACCACATAACTCATGTCAAGATCAGCATCTGACATCAAAGTGACCTCAAACATGACATCGTCCATGGTGTTTCTATGGAAATGGTCCATGAAGTCCCATCTCCAAGCGCAAGGGATTGAATGAGTAAAACAATAACAATACAACAAAGTCCATGGTTTATTTTTGATTATATATATAGACATCCATGATTCTGTGTATCTCACAGAGAACATACCGTCCTAGCCTCAAACCCGACAGGGAGCACTATGGGGAACTTCTTATCGAGGCACCTCCCCAGTAGTTGTGCATAGTTGTTGCACACTTGATCCATTCTATATATTTATCTAGAAAGAAGACGCATAGTAAACATAGTTATAAAGTAATTAAGTAGCAGGATAAGTAATAAATATGACAAGTAGCTGATCCATGTCTAGCAGGATAAGCAATATATATGACAAAGTCTAGCAGGATAAGTCTAAAGTAATATATGAGAAAGTATAGCTAGATTAGGCGTCGTTGTCATCGTCATTGGACAACAAACCTAAGGAACCTAGGTCAGGAGACGACATGGTTGTGACGGTGAAGTCGTCGGGGCTGAACCCGTAGTACGGGCCCTAAGGGCGCGCGTTGGAGGAACACACGCCATCGGACCTAGAGGGACCCGACTCTTGGACGGGATAATGGTGCCTAGTGGTCGCCAAGACCTCGTACTACTGTTCCATCACCGTAGGATCCACACGAAGTGCCTGGACCAAGGAGTCAACAAGTTGTCTCTCGATTAGTCGGTGCTCCTGCTCCTCCACCCTCGTGGCGACTCTCATACCCACAGGCTTATTCTGGATGGCCCTAGCTCGATCCTTGGGGAGGTTGAGCATTGCCCTAGCCCCTCTGTGCTGGACTGCCATGCATTCATAGGCACGTGCCGCCTCCTCAGGGGACTGCCATGTCCCAACGTGGCGCCTAATCCCAATTTTTGAAGTCTTTTCTACTGCAGGGAGACCCCACATCCCTTTATTAATTAATAAAGAAACAAGAAAATAGTCCTAAATTCAGTTACAACATATGTATAGAGAAGGGAAAACTAAACTAAAAAACTTTCTAAGTTAGGATAAATTGTCAAGCCATGATGACATTAAATCCCTCTGCTTATCCTTAAGTCTGTTCGGCAACAATGTAGCATCATATATGAAGCCTGCCCTCCAACCCTTGAAAGTTGGTTTTATGTGCTTGAAAACCCAATTATTCTATTGCTTCCAAATATTCTAGCATGCTAAAATTGCAATCTCCAGAAAACATGGCCCATGGAAGGATTTGAACGCTTGGTTAAAACTATCCAAAGGAGATTTATCCAACCACTGTATCTGAATATAATTCCAGACTCTAGTGCTAAAATTACACCTAAAGAAAAGGTGATTCCAATCTTCCATGACTCCAATAGGACACAAAGCATAGTCATGATTGTCAGATACCTTCCAGTTTCTTCTAAGTAACATTTCCTTTGTATTCAGTCTGTCATGCAATAATAACCAAGCAAAAAATCTATGCTTGGACATACATTTGCTCTCCCGGATAATTTTTGATATTAGATTATTGTGCATCATGGAGAAACAATGGTGATAATAAGCCTGTGACTTGTAAACTCCTTTATTGAGAATACAGTTCCATTGATCCTCCTGTTGTGTTAAGTTCAAACTTGCCAGATTTTCGTGGAAATTAGTGTATTCCTGAAATACCTCAGCGGATAATGGCAAGTGAAAAGCCTCATGAAGATTACTCAGCATACACATTTCTCTGATAGAAGTCATTTTATCACGAGCAAAAGAATACAGCCTTGGAAATTTAGTAGCAAGTAAAGTTTCCTGCCACAGGTCATTCCAAAAAAGAATGCTGAAACCAGTTCCCACATTGCACTTTGAAAGGGACCTCCATTCATCAATAAGCTTTAAAATTCCCCTCCACCAGAATGAACCACTAATAGTAACAACCAGTGGGACATATTCATGATAATAGGAGTCCCTTATTAGTTTTACCCATGGCAAATCCGCATTGTTGTAAAACTCATCCAAATGCTTGATCATAAGTGCTTTATTTTGTAATTTCAGATCTATTACCCCAACTCCTCCCTTGTCCTTTGGTTTGCATACCATTTTCCATGTTGCTAAATAATTTACCTTCTCTTGGTCTTTAAATTTTCTTAAGAGGCATCTCCTTCTTGCCTTATCCACAATGTTAATGACTCCCAAAGGAACTTCCAAAGTACACATGATGTAAGTGGGTAGGGAGGAGAGAGCAGAGTTTACCAAAATGAGACTATCCCCATATGAAAGGAAAGACACAGTAGCATTTAATATCCTTTCAATTCTATCAATTAGAGGCGAAAAATCCTTAATTGTGTGTTTAGTTGTGCCCATGGGTAATCCTAGATAAGTAAAGGGCATTGGAGCTAGCTGAAATTCAAAAACTTGAGCCAAATGAACTGCTTCCTCCTTAGAGAGATTAATTGGAATCATTGATGATTTGTGGTAATTTATCTTCAGTCTAGTAAACTCAACTTATTGATTCAATTGATCTTTAAAAACTAGCAATTGATCATCCTTAGCAGGCAATATAATCAAAGTGTCCATTGGTTTGATTGATCAGTTGGATAGAATTTTACGACAGTGTCTCTAGAGGGATAAAAATGAGCCAAAGCCTGCATTGGTTGCGTGGGAGTTGGTCTGCAAACCTAAAGAAAATGGTGGTCTAGGCATTGTCAATTTCCAGAAGAAAAATGAAGCCCTACTCCTTAAGCACTTGGATACATTCTATAATAAGGTTAATGTAACGTGGGTTTAGCTTATTTGGAGCACATATTACACGAAATCTTTGTCGGATGTGAATAAGCCTTGTGGATATTTTTGGTGGAGGGATATACTCAAATTACATGATAAATTCAAGGAAATTCCATCTGCTCAATGTGGCTCGGGAGATACTTTTCTTTTCTGGATGGATGCTTGGGATTTTATGGGATCATCCTAGCCTTTGGCTTTGAGGTTCCCACGCCTCTACTCCTTTGTTTTGGATCCTAGTTTGACTGCTGTGGAGGTTTATTCAAATTTGGACCTTGCAGCTCTTTTATATTTACCTTTGTCAGCTCAGGCATACGAGGAGCTACAATTGGTGCAACATGGTATGGTGGATCATCCTTTGTAACAGGAGAAAGATGTGTGGTCGTATGATTGGGGGAAGAAGTATGTGGCTGGGCTATATTATGCTCATATCCACTCGCACCTGGTGGTTCCAGCAGTACACGGGTGGATTTGGAAATCTGCTTATGTTCTAAAAGTTAAAGTTTTTGCATGGATTCTCTTGAGTGATCGGCTAAATACTAAGGATCTCTTGCTCAGGAGGCATTGGAATATCACATCCAATAATTTTTGTGTTTTGTGTCCTACCAGTACGTACGAGGAGCGTTTCCACTTGTTCTTTGAATGCAATTTCAGTAGACGGGTCTGGGCATTTTTGTAGATTGATTGGAGTATAAGCACTGATTTGCACCCGGCTTTGGCAGCAGCTCGGAGGGATTTCGGGAAGCCCTTTTTCATGGAGGTGATGATTCTTTCATGTTGGCACATTTGGAAACAGAGGAATGCTAAAAATTTCCAGCATGAGAGGCCCACCTTTGCTAGGTGGAAATGTAATTTTGTACATGATTTTTCTCTTCTAGAGCGTAGAATTAAGAAGAAGCGTAGAAAGTCCTTGAAGTCATGGATTTCCTCACTTCCATGATTTCAGTATTTAGAGTAGGTGAGTTTTCTTTCTGTATAGTTTGGTTGTAAATATCTTTTATTATTAATAAAATTTTCATGTGGGGATTTTGCCTCACAGTCCATGGTCAAAAAAAATATAATCAAAGTGTCATCTACATATTGTACTATAGGGTAATCACCCTCCTTTGGGATTGGTAACTGCAGTCTACCCCCTAGTAAGGCTTGATTGACTATACTCTGCAGCAAATCACCTCCTAGAACATACAAAATAGGAGATAAAGGATCTCCTTGCCTAACACCTATTTTGCAAGAGAAACTCAGTCCAGGCACTCCATTTAGAAGCACAGAAGATGAGCCAGATGCTAGAATGTTTTTGACAAGTCTGATAAATTTTTTAGGAAAGCCTTTGCGGCTGAGATTCTCCAGAATAGCATGGTGTTCAATTGTGTCAAAATCATTCTCAAAATCTATTTTGATTACCACAATTTTCCTTCTTGATTTTTGGCATTGATATAGATATTCAAAAGACCACCCCAAATAATCCTGTATAGTTCTGGCTTTAATGAAACCATACTGATTTTCATGGATACATCTTGTAATCTCATCTTGTAACCTATTTGCATAGATTTTAGTAATGAACTTAAGACAAGTATTTGTCAGTGAAATTGGTCTAAAATCATTAATAGATTCAGGGGATTGTTTTTCTGGCACCAAAGTGATATAAGAGCCATTTATACTCCCAGAGTTATTTTTCATCATGGAAATCTGTACATAACTTGATGAAATCCTCTTTAATTATATGCCAACATTTCTTTACAAGAAAAACCATTAAAGCCATCCGGTCTAGGAGCTTTATCAGACTTCAGAAATTTGACCACTCCCTCAATTTCCTTCAATGTAACAATATTATCCAGCTTATTTAAATCGTGCACTTGTGTCAGTACTAAAGATAAGCTAAAATGCTTTCCAGTTGGGAAAGAAACTCCTATTCTGCTTTTATAGCATCTCCAAAAAAGCATTTGCTTTATCTGAATGTTCAGATAATTCAGTACCATTCTCATCCTGTATGTTGGTAACTGTGTTGTGCATGTATCTTTTAGTTGCTCTAGCATGGAAATATTTTGTGTTCTCTCCACTTAGTTTAACCCATCTAACATTGCATCTTTGTTTCCAGTAATCAGACTATATTTGTAACAATTTTTCCAAATGACACTTTACAGTATTTCTAAAATTGAATTTAGGTATGAATAAAGGCATGTTCTCCTCCAACTGATCCAAGAGTAAGATAACATAATTGCAGTTGGCAATGAGAATTTTTAAATGAGAAAGATTATTTCCCCATTTCTTTAATTCATACCCCAGATTTTTGAATTTATTAGCAAGGTAACTAGCAGAGGATTTCTTGTGTATAGGCTATTTCCAAACATTCTGAACCAATTCACAAACCCAGGCTGTTCGATCCAAAAGTTTTCAAATCGAAAGATCTTTGACTTAGGGATTTTTGTGGCCAATTGTACTACACAAGGTATGTGATCACAAGTTGTTTTTTCCAAAGGAAAAACTAATGTGTTTGGGTATGTAGTAGTCCATTAACAAGATGTGAAGAACCAATCCAACTGCTCTAGGAGAGGTTGTGCTTGCATATTTGACCATGTAAAGGATCTTCCTTTCAGAGGCAGTTCCAACTGACCCAAATGGCTGATAATGTCATTAAAAACAATAATATCATTCATATCAGCCCCAGGTTTATTCCTATTGTACACTGATCTTATAAAATTGAAATCCCCCAATAATAGCCAATGCTCATACATAGGAATATTTAAATAGTAAAGCCAAGATAGAAAATTATCCCTTTCTATGCCCCTACATGGACCATAAAGAGTGACCAAATTCCATTTCTCCCCATTATGAACAGAGGTGAAAGCAACATGTATGGATGATCTGTGTATTTCAATGACTTGCCCATCAAAAATAGCACAATTCCAATGAACTATAATTCCACCAGATGCCCCAATTGCAAGTGAAAAAACAAATCTATTAAACCTTTTAGGACAAAAACTCCTAATAAAGAACTGATCAAAGATTCACATTTAGTTTCTTGGAGACATATAATAGATTCTCTACTTTCATCAATTTTATTGTAAACTGCTGTCCTCTTGTCTTTATCATTCAATCCCCTAATATTCCAATCCAGAACAAGCCAATCTAGATTTCCCATTGCAGTACTCATTTAATAATAAGGATCAGTAACATAACCAATTCACTCATATTACATAAGTGAAAACAAGATATTAATTGGTGTGATAATAATCCACCATAAATCTCACATAACCATATTGGCATTAGGTTCAAAATATGCACTTCAATAGTGCCAAGATCCATAATAAAAAAGACAGGGACAGTAATATAATGCCAACTTATAACAGGGCTAAATATAACCATAGCAGATTTATTCATTGGTACTCTCTGTAGTAGCATCTGTTGATGAGTTGGCCATAAGCTTCTCCAAAGTGAGATTCTCCTTGGATATCTCAAGCAAAAGTACCAGCCCGTTGTAACACTGAATTGAAGTGTAGGGAGGGATTTCCTCCATCTTCCTTGGCTTGGAGGATCTTGATTTCTTCCTTGGCCCCAGTCTGTACCCTGCATTCCTGGTAAAGCTCCTTGTACTACACCTCTCTAAAGTAGTTACAATGATAGGTCCTTCTGCTTCTGCTTCCTCGGCCTCTTCTTAGAGGAAATGTCACTAAGTACCACAAATTCCTCTGCCATAATGTTTGCATTAACATCATGGAAAGTTGCAGGAAACAAATCAGCTCCATGATCAAAATCCATAATAGGCAATAGAGGAGAAGGGGCAGCCAGTAGTTCTTCATGATGGATGTGTACTGAAGATTATGTGTCAGCTCTCCCACCTTAGAAAGTTGCAGACAGTGATTTTTTTCCTTAGATGTAGCACTTAACAGACTTAAGATACCCATTGTCAAATCAGGCAACAGTACAGTTAAAATTTGGATGTCCATGTCCTGCTCCAATGTTGGCTGTTCCTGAAAAGGTATAATAGTTAAAGGGTTTTCCTCAACAACATCCATCATAATCTGATCCTGGTTCTGCAGCCCATGAATCTCCTGAATGACAGGAGCTTCCATAACTTGATCAGCTCCCTCCCCCGGTATGAAATGCGCAAATGACCCTGTTGCATCTGATAAAGAAAAAGTAACAGAAGACTGCTCCTATGGTGGAATCTCACCTTGCTGCACATTGTTTTCTGCATTTTCCTCCGCATTTTCCTGCTGCATTTCACCCCGACCAGGTAAATCAGGCTGCACATTGTCAGGTACCCATCCCTCATCATTATGCTTAGGTTGGAACCCATTGTTCTGCCCAGGTAAAGGATGTGGATTACCATTATGAGGCTCTAGTGACTCATCTCCTGGGAGAACATCCCCCTATTCACTCATCAGGATATCACATGGGACAGCCCATGAGACAACAGTGCCACCATATTTCTGAGGTTCTCTTACAACAATAGATCTAGGAATATCCCTAGCCCCACCATAGCTGCATTTTATCAGGATCCTACTTAGTGAAGGATCTTCTCTGAACCACCCACTTAGTTTGCCAAATTTTGCAATAGTCTCTCTGAGAAACTCCTCATTACGATAGTCCATAGGTAGATTTAACAACATAATCCACCCTGTCCTAGTGTACAAAGTGGCTCTAAAGTTTGGACCCTCATCATGCTTGGTGAAAGATAAAAATCAGCCTTTACCAAAAGGCACTTCAGGCTGTGCAACCAAAAGATCTCTAGTAATAGAATCATGCAGTCTAAATAATCCAGTGTCTACTGCACTCTCAGCAAAGTCAAAACCTCCCAATGAAGATCATGAGTTATGTGATCGTCAATTTCTTGTAGTACCTCATCAATATCATCTCCAATCGGCCGTGGAAGCACAACCGCCATTGCCTAATTTTCATGGCGCTTTGGAGGAGTTGAAGAAGCAGTGACGTAGATCATTGCCGGCCATTAATCAGTATCTCAGGGCTCGAAGACCTGCATCCCATCAGGCATAAACATGTTCGGATCAACAGGAAAGTTCGCCATTGCTAGGGTTTGTAGTGGCGAGGAGGGCGGCGGAGAACTCTGAGAAGGAGAGATTGTTTTTCGAGGAGAAACCGCAGAATCTGTAGATAAAACTACTTTGTCTGAGATAGAAATAGAGTCCAACTTGACTTGATTTCACTGCTTAGCGACCCAGCAAAAAGTCGAAGATACCCCTGAGTTGCTCGGGCAATCTTTTTAATGTGTCCCTTTCTAAAACATGCCATGCAACGGACTTCGTTTCTCCATTTATTTGTAACATGTTGAAAACTGAAATAGCGACTACACTTCCAGACTTTCTGTACCATAGCATCAATCATGCTCTCAAAGCCGTCATCCATCAACAAAATCTTATCAGCAGCAGTATCAATATCCTTGGAAGTGTCAGCATTCAAAATAGGAGGTGTTGTGGTCAGAGGAGAAACTATCTGATGCAAAATAGAAGGATTCTTAACAACTATTGAGGCAGCTGCAATTCCATGACTATTACTTAACACAAAACCACCAACTTGGACAGAAAGATTTTCCTACATTGTGTTGTCCAGAATAGGAGCAATGATAGTGTTCAATTTTTGTTTCCAGTTACTCTTTACATCAACAGTCCGAGTCAATTTCTTCTTATGTGGGTTTCTCCTTGAATTAAAACTACCAACTGTAGTCCATTGTTCTTTAACTTCCTTTTTCCAGATATAGAATTCCTTCATCCAATTTGGGCCACCAAAGCTCCAAAGATGAAAAAAAGCATTTGAAATGGAAGCACTCATATGATGATTAGCTTTTGATGAAAAGACCCACTTTCTTTGATGAGACAGTGAAAGAGAAAACTCTATCTCGTATCACAAACACATTTAATTCACCATAATAACCACCAATAGCTGCCTCTAAAGCCAAACCCACAGAATCTTCATCAAGTTTAAAACAGCCAAAAGACACGACCATAGTGAAGTGGTCCGAACCAATAAATGGATGCATAGAAGATTGAAAGAGTGTGTGCACCTCTTTGGCTAGTTTTAAACCTGGGGAGAAATCCAGCCCAAGGGTATTTGTAGCATGCACAGTCATTTCTGAGGGATCAATTGGATTGTCATCAAAGAAATTACCAGATCTCATGACCAACGAGATATCCACGGGAACACCATGATCCAAAAGTACACCCTTATGCAATACAAGTTTAACCCTAACCAAGGCATGATGGCATGGAAATTTGATCTCAGATCCATAAGAAATGAACTCTCGTACCTTGAGCTCCTACTGTCGATCACTACACCATTGGCAGCCACAAGCTGGATCTTCCTTAGCTTAGGATTGACCACAACAAAACCTGAGGACATGAGGTCTTGACGGTGTTCCAAAACCACAGAGTAAAAAGCCCTCCATCTCCAGGAGGTACGATCAAGGATCAAAGATGAAGGCATGGTAAGGGGGGTAATGGAGGCTAGAATAAATTTAGTGCAGAAGAGGGGAATTGCTCCGACAGCCTAGATGGCCGCCGACGAGGAGGAAGACCCAAGGGCCCTAGATTGCATGGAGTCGCCGATCCTATTTTTTAGGAGGTTGTGACCGAGAGAACCTTTAACGATAGTCGCATGTGTTATTTTCAAAACCACACCTTGATCCACCAGCTCCTAATCCCATCGATGGTGATCTTAGCCTCCCAAGTGGGGATCCTCGTTGGCTTCTTATACACACCACAATACTTCGGCTCCCACTACACCATAGTAATTAAACAAACAAGCAAACATATTAGCACAAACAGTGTACAAGTAACTAAATCATAGCTAGGAAGTAGATTACGGATCCATGCGCATCAAAAGTTCTTGGAGAAAACCTTTTCTGAAGTTCTCATGGTTAAGTACAAGTGCAACATTGTAATTCTTCATTCAGTACAAGTACAAGTACAACATTTTCTGAAAACCTTCATTCAGTACAAGTGCATCAACTGTTTAAGCTACCTAGGAAGTAGATTATAATGGTGGAAAGGGCATATATGGCTAGAGCATCGCTACCTAGGTACACAAGCCATATGATGGATCTAAAGATTTAAATAAAGCCACTAGCTAATTTAAATAAGCAAAACATGCCAAAGGAGAAGTTGATAATAAGAAAGTAAATCCCACTTAGCTACCCTTCCTTTTCCCTCTCTCTTTCTAAAACTGAATTTTGCGGTTCAATGAAAAAGTGAATTTTGTATCTAGGTGGTCATCATTTTGATCCCAATTAAGCAGCTACTCATGAATGTAAAAGAAAACTAGTAAAGTCATGTAATAAGTGATAAGATTCAGAGACTACAAACAGCTCACACAAGCTAGCTAGATGTGAGGTACCCATTTTTCTTGAATTCCACATGATTATATGGCCTCGTAGAATTCCACATGACTATACTTTGAATTTGAAATCAGGAATCATGTGTCCAAACTGTCGAAAATAGAGGAGCCAATTTTAAAGTGGAAATTATAATTTAAGTTAAAAAAGCTTGCTAGGGATTTTCCCTCATCCTCACTTAGGTGGAAACTTATTTCAGAATGAATTTTACACCCACACAACAGTGTTATGAGACCAATCAAACTTGGTTCCCGACTCTACATCTATGTTCCTTTTACTATGATAGTGTGCTGAAAACTGAATATTGCCAAATGAGATGTTTGTGGAAGTTCTCAATCAAACTAGCAACAAGATTACAATGGGGTCCTAGAGTTTATATTCATGCACTACTATCAATTTTTTGCTTCTGCTATCACGTGTTCCTATGGATTTTCTTTGGAATGGATAGAAGTGAAAATAAAAGCCGTACTTGTTCTAGTTGTTCCATGTTCGAAAGTACAAGTGACAAAACAGATGCTACCTCTAGATCTCTTTTTAACGGATGAGATGTTGCATAATGTGAGTGGGTTCAGAGATGGACACCTAAAATACATGGTGCAGAGTCCAACACCTAATTTTTCTGAATTACTAAGGCCTATTAGTGCTAGACTAAGGAAAAAGAAGCACTCACCAAAGTGTACCTGCAGATGGGGGAGGTGGTTGTCGATGAGGTGGCGGCGCGAATGGGGGAGGTGGTCGTTGACAAGGTGGCGGCGCGGTGTTCCTACAGCGGGACAAGACCAGGATTGGCCTCCTCCTCCTTCCCTTCGGTGGATGCGGGACCCTCGTCACCCTCGTGACCACTTCGCCGGCGGTAAGGAATCCATCTATAAGGTTTTTGCGACAAGTAGGGATTTTCTGACCATAGTTTGACACAATGGAGTGTCATTGCATGTGTTCTTTTCCAAACCACAATGATCCACATGACCACACACACTCAAGTGGGTGTGGTGATGCAACCTCGGTCACACTAGCGCTCCATTACATGTGGGAGTTGCATTCCAACATCTTCTAGGGCTTTATGACCATGGTTTAACACTATGGAGTGTCATTGCATGTGTTCTTTTCCAAACCACAATGATCCACATGAACACACACACTCAAGTGGGTGTGGTGATGCAACCTCTATCATTCAGGTGCTCCATTGCATGTGGCAATTGCATTCCAGCATGTTTTAGGGCTTTCTGACCATGGTATGACACATGGAGTGTCATTGTATGTGTTCTTTTACAAACCACAATGATCCATATGACCACACACACAAGTGTGTGTGGTGATGCAACCTCGGTCACGCAGGTTCTCCATTGCATATGGCAGTTGCATTCCCGCATGATATAGGGATTTTGACCATGGTTTGACACATGGAGTGTCATTGTGTGTGTACTTTTCCAAACCACAACGATCCACATAACCACACACACTCAAGTAGGTATGGTGTTGCAACCTCTGTCACACATTGCTCCAATGCATGTGGTGGTTGCATTCCATCATGTTCTAGGGCTTTCTAACCATGGTTTGACACAATGCAGTGTCATTACATGTGTTCTTTTCCAAACCAGAATGATCCACATGACCACACACACTCAAGTGTGTGTGGTGATGCAACCTCTATCACACAGGTGCTCCATTGCATGTGGTAGTTGCATTCTAGCATGTTTTAGGGCCTTCTAACCATGGTATGACACATTGAGTGTCATTGTATGTGTTCTTTTCCAACTCACAATAATCTAGATGACCACACACACTCAAGTGGGTGTGGTGATGCAACCTCTGTCACGCAGGTGCTCCATTGCATGTGGCAGTTGAATTCCAGCATGTTCTAGGGATTTTGACCATGGTTTGACACATGGAGTGGCATTTCATGTGTTCTTTTCCAAACCACCATGATCCACATGACCACACACACTCAAGTGGGTGTGGTGATGCAACCACTGTCACATTGGTGCACCATTGCACTCCTATGTTGCATTCCAACAAGTTCTATGGCTTTTTAACCGTGGTTTGACACATGGAGTGTCATTGCATGTGTTATTTTCCAAACCACAATGATCCACATGACCACACAGACTCAAGTGGGTGTGGTGATGCAACCTCTGTCACACATTGCTCCAATGCATCGGGTGGTTGTATTCTAGCATGTTCTAGGGCTTTCTAACCATGGTTTGACACAAAGGAGTGGCATTACATGTGTTCTTTTCCAAACCATAATGATCCACAATACCATACGCACTCAAGTACGTGTGGTGATGCAACCTCTGTCACAGAGGTGCTCCATTGCATGTGGAAGTTGCATTCTAGCATGTTTATAGCTTTCTAACCATGGTATGACACATTGAGTGTCATTGTATGTGTTCTTTTCCAAACCACAATTTTCCAGAAGAGCACACACACTCAAGTAGGTGTGGTGATGCAACCTCTATCACACAGGTGCTCCATTGCATGTGGCAGTTGCATTCCAGCATGTTCTAGGGATTTTGACCATGGTTTGACACATGGAGTGTCATTGCATGTGTCCTTTTCCAAACCACAATGATCCACATGACCACACACACTCAAGTGGGTGTGGTTATGCAACCTCTGTCACACTGGTGCTCCATTGAATTCCAATGTTGCATTCCTGCATGTTCTAGGGCTTTTGACCATGGTTTGACACATGGAGTGTCATTGTGTGTTCTTTTCCAAACCACAACGATCCACATAACCACACACACTCAAGTAGGTATGGTGTCTTAACCTCTGTCACACATTGCTCCAATGCATGTGGTGGTTGCATTCCAGCAAGTTCTAGGGCTTTCTAACCATGGTTTGACACAATGGAGTGTCATTACATGTGTTCTTTTCCAAACCAGAATGATCCACATGACCACACAAGTGTGTGTGGTGATGCAACCTCTATCACACAGGTGCTCCATTGCATGTGGCAGTTGCATTCTAGAATGTTTTAGGGCTTTCTAACCATGGTATGACACTTTGAGTGTCATTGTATGTGTTCTTTTCCAAATCACAATAATCCAGATGACCACACACACTCAAGTGGGTGTGGTGATGCAACCTCTGTCACGCAGGTGCTCCATTGCATGTGGCAGTTGAATTCCAGCATGTTCTAGGGATTTTGACCATGGTTTGACACATGGAGTGTCATTGCATGTGTTCTTTTCCAAACCACAATGATCCACATGACCACACACACTCAAGTGGGTGTGGTGGTGCAACCTCTGTCACACTGGTGCTCCATTTCATCTGGCAGTTGCATTACAACATGTTCTAGGGTATTCTGACCATGGGTTGACACATCTGGAGTGGTATTGCATGTGTTCTTTTCCAAACCACAATGAGACACATGACCACACACACTCAAGTGGGTGTGGTAATGCAACCTCTATCACACTGGTGCTCCATTGCATCTGGTAGTTGCATTCCACATGTTCTAGAGATTTTTGACCATGGCTTGACACATGGAGTGGCATTTCATGTGTTATTTTCCAAACCACCATGATCCACATGACCACACACACTCAAGTGGGTGTGGTGATGCAACCACTGTCACACTGGTGCACCATTGCACTCCTATGTTGCATTCCAACGAGTTCTATGGCTTTTCGACCGTGGTTTGACACATGGAGTGTCATTACATGTGTTATTTTCCAAACCACAATGATCCACATGACCACACAGACTCAAGTGGGTGTGGTGATGCAACCTCTATCACACATTGCTCCAATGCATCGGGTGGTTGTATTCCAGCATGTTCTAGGGCTTTGTAACCATGGTTTGACACAAAGGAGTGGCATTACATGTGTTCTTTTCCAAACCTTAATGATCCACAATACCACACGCACTCAAGTACGTGTGGTGATGCAACCTCTGTCACAGAGGTGCTCCATTGCATGTGGCAGTTGCATTCTAGCATGTGTATAGCTTTCTAACCATGGTATGACACATTGAGTGTGATTGTATGTGTTCTTTTCAAAACCACAATTAACCAGATGAGCACACACACTCAAGTAGGTGTGGTGATGCAACCTCTATCACACAGGTGCTCCATTGCATGTGGCAGTTGCATTCCAGCATGTTCTAGGGATTTTGACCATGGTTTGACACATGGATTGTCATTGCATGTGTCCTTTTCCAAACCACAATGATCCACATGACCACACACACTCAAGTGGGTGTGGTTATGCAACCTCTGTCACACTGGTGCTCCATTGAATTCCAATGTTGCATTCCTGCATGTTCTAGGGCTTTTGACCATGGTTTGACACATGGAGTGTTATTGTGTGTGTTCTTTTCCAAACCACAACGATCCACATAACCACACATACTCAAGTGGGTGTGGTGATTCAACCTCTATCACACATTGCTCCAATGCATGTGGTGGTTGCATTCCAGCAAGTTCTAGGGCTTTCTAACCATGGTTTGACACAATGGAGTGTCATTACATGTGTTCTTTTCCAAACCAGAATGATCCACATGACCACACAAGTGTGTGTGGTGATGCAACCTCTATCACACAGGTGCTCCATTGTATGTGGCAGTTGCATTCTAGCATGTTTTAGGGCTTTCTAACCATGGTATGACACATTGAGTGTCACTGTATGTGTTATTTTCCAAATCACAATAATCGAGATGACCACACATACTCAAGTGGATATGGTGATGCAACCTCTGTCACGCAGGTTCTCCATTGCATGTGGCAGTTGAATTCCAGCATGTTCTAGGGATTTCGAACATGGTTTGACACATGGAGTGTCATTGCATGTGTTCTTTTCCAAACCACAATGATCCACATGACCACACACACTCAAGTGGGTGTGGTGATGCAACCTCTGTCACACTGGTGCTCCATTTCATATGGCAGTTGCATTACAGCATGTTCTAGGGCATTCTGACCATGGGTTGACACATCTGGAGTGGTATTACATGTGTTCTTTTCCAAACCACAATGAGCCACATGACCACACACACTCAAGTGGGTGTGGTAATGCAACCACTATCACACTGGTGCACCATTGCACTCCTATGTTGCATTCCAACGAGTTCTATGGCTTTTTGACCGTGGTTTGACACATGGAGTGTCATTGCATGTTTTATTTTCCAAACCACAATGATGCACATGACCACACAGACTCAAGTGGGTGTGGTGATGCAACCTCTATCACACATTGCTCCAATGCATCGGGTGGTTGTATTCCAGCATGTTCTAGGGCTTTGTAACCATGGTTTGACACAAAGGAGTGGCATTACATGTGTTCTTTTCCAAACCTTAATGATCCACAATACCACACGCACTCAAGTACGTGTGGTGATGCAACCTCTGTCACAGAGGTGCTCCATTGCATGTGGCAGTTGCATTCTAGCATGTGTATAGCTTTCTAACCATGGTATGACACATTGAGTGTGATTGTATGTGTTCTTTTCAAAACCACAATTAACCAGATGAGCACACACACTCAAGTAGGTGTGGTGATGCAACCTCTATCACACAGGTGCTCCATTGCATGTGGCAGTTGCATTCCAGCATGTTCTAGGGATTTTGACCATGGTTTGACACATGGATTGTCATTGCATGTGTCCTTTTCCAAACCACAATGATCCACATGACCACACACACTCAAGTGGGTGTGGTTATGCAACCTCTGTCACACTGGTGCTCCATTGAATTCCAATGTTGCATTCCTGCATGTTCTAGGGCTTTTGACCATGGTTTGACACATGGAGTGTTATTGTGTGTGTTCTTTTCCAAACCACAACGATCCACATAACCACACATACTCAAGTGGGTGTGGTGATTCAACCTCTATCACACATTGCTCCAATGCATGTGGTGGTTGCATTCCAGCAAGTTCTAGGGCTTTCTAACCATGGTTTGACACAATGGAGTGTCATTACATGTGTTCTTTTCCAAACCAGAATGATCCACATGACCACACAAGTGTGTGTGGTGATGCAACCTCTATCACACAGGTGCTCCATTGTATGTGGCAGTTGCATTCTAGCATGTTTTAGGGCTTTCTAACCATGGTATGACACATTGAGTGTCACTGTATGTGTTATTTTCCAAATCACAATAATCGAGATGACCACACACACTCAAGTGGATATGGTGATGCAACCTCTGTCACGCAGGTGCTCCATTGCATGTGGCAGTTGAATTCCAGCATGTTCTAGGGATTTTGACCATGGTTTGACACATGGAGTGTCATTGCATGTGTTCTTTTCCAAACCACAATGATCCACATGACCACACACACTCAAGTGGGTGTGGTGATGCAACCTCTGTCACACTGGTGCTCCATTTCATATGGCAGTTGCATTACAGCATGTTCTAGGGCATTCTGACCATGGGTTGACACATCTGGAGTGGTATTACATGTGTTCTTTTCCAAACCACAATGAGCCACATGACCACACACACTCAAGTGGGTGTGGTAATGCAACCACTATCACACTGGTGCACCATTGCACTCCTATGTTGCATTCCAACGAGTTCTATGGCTTTTTGACCGTGGTTTGACACATGGAGTGTCATTGCATGTTTTATTTTCCAAACCACAATGATGCACATGACCACACAGACTCAAGTGGGTGTGGTGATGCAACCTCTATCACACATTGCTCCAATGCATCGGGTGGTTGTATTCCAGCATGTTCTAGGGCTTTGTAACCATGGTTTGACACAAAGGAGTGGCATTACATGTGTTCTTTTCCAAACCTTAATGATCCACAATACCACACGCACTCAAGTACGTGTGGTGATGCAACCTCTGTCACAGAGGTGCTCCATTGCATGTGGCAGTTGCATTCTAGCATGTGTATAGCTTTCTAACCATGGTATGACACATTGAGTGTGATTGTATGTGTTCTTTTCAAAACCACAATTAACCAGATGAGCACACACACTCAAGTAGGTGTGGTGATGCAACCTCTATCACACAGGTTCTCCATTGCATGTGGCAGTTGCATTCCAGCATGTTCTAGGGATTTTGACCATGGTTTGACACATGGATTGTCATTGCATGTGTCCTTTTCCAAACCACAATGATCCACATGACCACACACACTCAAGTGGGTGTGGTTATGCAACCTCTGTCACACTGGTGCTCCATTGAATTCCAATGTTGCATTCCTGCATGTTCTAGGGCTTTTGACCATGGTTTGACACATGGAGTGTTATTGTGTGTGTTCTTTTCCAAACCACAACGATCCACATAACCACACATACTCAAGTGGGTGTGGTGATTCAACCTCTATCACACATTGCTCCAATGCATGTGGTGGTTGCATTCCAGCAAGTTCTAGGGCTTTCTAACCATGGTTTAACACAATGGAGTGTCATTACATGTGTTCTTTTCCAAACCAGAATGATCCACATGACCACACACACTCAAGTGTGTGTGGTGATGCAACCTCTATCACACAGGTGCTCCATTGCATGTGGCAGTTGCATTGTAGCATGTTTTAGGGCTTTATAACCATGGTATGACACATTGAGTGTCACTGTATGTGTTATTTTCCAAATCACAATAATCGAGATGACCACACACACTCAAGTGGATATGGTGATGCAACCTCTGTCACGCAGGTGCTCCATTGCATGTGGCAGTTGAATTCCAGCATGTTCTAGGGATTTTGACCATGGTTTGACACATGGAGTGTCATTGCATGTGTTATTTTCCAAACCACAATGATCCACATGACCATACACACTCAAGTGGGTGTGGTGGTGCAACCTCTGTCACACTGGTGCTCCATTTCATATGGCAGTTGCATTACAGCAGGTTCTAGGGCATTTTGACCATGGGTTAACACATCTGGAGTGGTATTACATGTGTTCTTTTCCAAACCACAATGAGCCACATGACCACACACACTCAAGTGGGTGTGGTAATGCAACCACTATCACACTGGTGCACCATTGCACTCCTATGTTGCATTCCAACGAGTTCTATGGCTTTTTGACCGTGGTTTGACACATGGAGTGTCATTGCATGTTTTATTTTCCAAACCACAATGATGCACATGACCACACAGACTCAAGTGGGTGTGGTGATGCAACCTCTATCACACATTGCTCCAATGCATCGGGTGGTTGTATTCGAGCATGTTCTAGGGCTTTGTAACCATGGTTTGACACAAAGGAGTGGCATTACATGTGTTCTTTTCCAAACCTTAATGATCCAAAATACCACACACACTCAAGTAGGTGTGGTGATGCAACCTCTATCACACAGGTGCTCCATTGCATGTGGCAGTTGCATTCCAGCATGTTCTAGGGATTTTGACCATGGTTTGACACATGGAGTGTCATTGCATGTGTCCTTTTCCAAATCACAATGATCCACATGACCATACACACTCAAGTGGGTGTGGTTATGCAACCTCTGTCACACTGGTGCTCCATTGAATTCCAATGTTGCATTCCTGCATGTTCTAGGGCTTTTGACCATGGTTTGACACATGGAGTGTCATTGCTTTTGTTCTTTTCCAAACCACAATGATCCACATGACCACACATACTCAAGTGGGTGTGGTGATTCAACCTCTATAACACATGTGCTCCATTGCATGGGGTGGTTGCATTCCAGCATGTTCTAGGTATTTCTGACCATCGTTTGACACAATGGGGTGTCATTGCATGTGTTCTTTTCCAAGCTACAATAATCCACATGACCACACACACTCAAGTGGGTGTGGTGATGCAACCTCTAACACACTGGTGCTCCATTGCATGTGGCGGTTGCATTCCAACATGTTCTAGGGCTTTCAGACGATTGTTTGACACATGGAGTGTCATTTCATGTGTTCATTTCCAAACCACAATGATCTATATGACCACATACACTCAAGTGGGTGTGGTGATGCAACCTTTGTCACACAGGTGCTCCATTGCATGTTGTAGTTGCATTCCAGCATGTTCTAGGGCTTTTTGACTAGGGTTGACACATGGAGTGTCATTGCATGTGTTATTTTCCAAACCAAAAATATCTACATGACCACACACACAAGTGGGTGTGGTGATGCAACTTTTGTCACAATGGTGATCCATTTCATTCTATTTTTGCATTCCTGCATGTTCTAGGGCTTTTTGACCATGGTATGACACATTGAGTGTCATTGTATGTGTTCTTTTCAAACCACAATTATCCAGATGACCACACACACTCAAGTGGGTGTGGTAAGGCAACCTTTATCACACAGGTGCTCCATTGCACGTGGCAGTTGCATTCCAACATACTCTAGGGATTTTGACCATGGTTTGACACATGGATTGTCATTGCATGTGTTGTTTTCCAAACCACAATGATCCATATGACCACACACTCAACTGGTTGTGGTGATGCAACCTCTGTCACACTGTTGCTCCATTGTATTCCAATATAGCATTCATGCATGTTCTAGGGATTTTTGACCATGGTTACACATGGAGTGTCATTCCTTTTATTCTTATCCAAACCACAATAATCCACATGACCACACATACTCAAGTGGGTGTGGTGATTCAACCTCTATTACACATGTGATCCATTGCATGTGGTGGTTGCATTCCAGCATGTTCTAGGTCTTTCTGACAATCGTTTGACACAATGGAGTGTCGTTGCGTGTGTTCTTTTTGAAACTACAATGATCCACATGACCACACACACTCAAGTGGGTGTGGTGATGCAACCTCTGACACACTGGTGCTCCATTGCATGTGGCGGTGGCATTCCAACATGTTCTAGGGCTTTTTGACGATTGTTTGACACATGGAGTGTCATTTCATGTGTTCATTTCCAAACCAGAATGATCTATATGACCACATACACTAAAGTGGGTGTGGTGATGCAACCTTTGTCACATAGGTGCTCCATTGCATGTTGGAGTTGCATTCCTGCATGTTCAAGGGCTACTTGACCATGGTTGACACATGGAGTGTCATTGCATGTGTTATTTTCCAAACCACTATGATCCACATGACCACACACACTCAAGTGGGTGTGGTTATGCAACCACTATCACACTGCTCCATGGGATTCTATTTTTGCATCACCACACACAGAGTGTCATTTCATGTGTTATTTTCCAAACCACAATGATCCAGATGACCCCATACACTCAAGTGTGTGTGGTGATGCAACCTTTGTCACGCAGGTGCTCCATTGCATGTGGCAGTTGCATTCCAGCATGTTCTAGGGATTTTTGACCATGGTTGACACATGGAGTGTCATTGCATGTGTTATTTTCCAAACCTAAAACATCGACATGACCACACACACCCAAGTGGGTGTGGTGATGCAACTTCTGTCACACTGGTGATCCATTGCATTCTAATGTTGCATTCCTGCATGTTCTAGGGCTTTTTGACCATGGTATGACACATTGAGTGTCATTATATGTGTTCTTTTCCAAACCACAATTATCCAGATGACCACACACACTCAAGTGGATGTGGTGATGCAACCTCTGTCACGTAGGTGCTCCATTGGACATGGCAGTTGCATTCCAGCATGTTCTAGGGATTTTAACCATGGTTTGACACATGGAGTGTCATTGCATGTGTTCTTTTCCAAACCACAATGATCCACATAACAATACACACTCAAGTGGGCCAAGTGATGGAACCTCTGTCACAATCGTGCTCCATTTCATTACAATGGTGCATTCCTTCCTGTTCTATGGCTTTTTGACCGTGGTTTGACACATGGAGTGTCATTCCTTTTGTTCTTTCCCAAACCACAATATCCACATGACCACACATACTCAGGTGGGTGTGGTGATTCAACCTCTATAACACATGTGCTCCATTGTATGTGGTGGTTGCATTCCAGCATGTTCTAGGACTTTCTAACCATCGTTTGACACAATGGAGTGTCATTACATGTGTTATTTTCGAAACTACAATGATCCACATGACCACACACACTCAGTGGGTGTGGTGATGCAACCTCTGACACACTGGTGCTCCATTGCATGTGGCCGTTGCATTCCAACATGTTCTAGGGCTTTCGTACGATTGTTTGACACATGGAGTGTCATTTCATGTGTTCTTTTCCAAACCACAATGATCTAGATGGCCACATACACTCAAGTGGGTGTGGTGATGCAACCTTTGTCACGCAGGTGCTCCATTGCATGTGGTAGTTGCATTCCAGCATGTTCTAGGGCTTTTTGACCATGGTTGACACATGGAGTGTCATTGCATGTGTTATTTTGCAAACCACAATGATCCACATGACTACACACACTCAAGTGGGTGTGGTTATGCAAACTCTATCACACTGGTGCTCCATTGTATTCTATTTTTGCATTCCTACATGTTCTAGGGCTTTTTGACCATGGTATGACACATTGAGTGTCATTGTATGTGTTCTTTTCAAACCACAATTATCCAAATGACCACACACACTCAAGTGGGTGTGGTGAGGCAACCTCTGTCACGCAGGTGCTCCATTGGACGTGGCAGTTGCATTCCAGCATGTTCTAGGGATTTTGACCATGATTTGACACATGTAGTGTCATTGCATGTGTTCTTTTCCAAACCACAATGATTCACATAACCACACACTCATGTGATTGTGGTGATGCAACCTCTGTCACACTGGTGCTCCATTGCATTCCAATGTTGCATTCATGCATGTTCTAGGGCTTTTTGACCATGGTTTAACACATGGAGTGTCATTCCTTTTGTTCTTTTCGAAAGCACAATGATCCACATGACCACACATAATCAAGTGGATTTGGTGATTCAACCTCTATAACACATGTGCTCCATTGCATGTGGTGGTTGCATTCCAGCATGTTCAAGGTCTTTCTGACCATCGTTTGACACAATGGAGTGTCATGGCATGTGTTTTTTCGAAACTACAATGATCCACATGACCACACACACTCAAGTGGGTGTGGTGATGCAACCACGGACACAATGGTGCTCCATTGCATGTGGCGGTTGCATTCCAACATGTTCTAGGCATTTCTGACCATTGTTAGACACATGGAGTGTCATTTCAAGTGTTATTTTCCAAACCACAATGATCCAGATGACCACATACACTCAAGTGGGTGTGGTGATGCAACTTTTGTCATGCATGTGCTCCATTGCATGTGGCAGTTGCATTCCAGCATGTTCTAGGGCTTTCTGACCATGGTTGACACATGGAGTGTCATTGCATGTGTTTTTTCCAAACCTAAAAGATCGACATGACCACACACACCCAAGTGGGTGTGGTGATGCAACTTCTATCACACGGGTGATCCATTGCATTCTAATGTTGCATTCCTGCATGTTCTAGGGCTTTTTGACCATGGTACGAAACATTGAGTGTAATTATATGTGTTCTTTTCCAAACCACAATTATCCAGATGACCACACACACTCAAGTGGGTGTGGTGATGCAACCTCTGTCACGCAGGTGCTCCATCGCATGTGGAAGTTGCGTTCCAGCATGTTCTAGGGATTTTGACCATGGTTTGACACATGGAGTGTCATTGCATGTGTTCTTTTCCAACCCACAATGATCCACATGAGAACACACAGTCAAGTGGGTCAAGTGATGCAACCTCTGTCACAATGGTGCTCTATTGCTTTACAATGTTGCATTCCTGCATGTTGTAGGGCTTTTACTATGGTTTGACACATGGAGTGTCATTGCTTTTGTACTTTTCCAAACCACAACGATCCACATGACAACACATACTCAAGTGGGTGTGGTGAATCAACCTCTATCACACATGTGCTCCATTACATGTGGTGGTTACATTCCAGCATGTTCTAGGTCTTTCTGGCCATAGTTTCACACAATGGAGTATCATTGCATGTGTTCTTTAATAAACTATAATGATCCACATGACCACAAACACTCAAGTGGGTGTGGTGATGCAAACTCTTTCATGAAGGTGCTCCACTCCATGTGGCAGTTGCATTCCATCATTCTAGGGCTTCCTGACCATGGTTTGACACATCGAGTGTAATTGTATATGTTCTTTTCCAAAAAACAATGATCTGGATGACCACAGACACTAGAGTGGGTGTGGTGATGCAACCTTTGTCACGCAGGTGCTCCATTGCATGTGGCATTTGCATTCCAGTGTGTTCTATAGCTTTTTGACCATGGTTGACACATGGAGTCTCATTGCATGTGTTATTTTCCAAACAACAAAGATCGACATGACCACACACACTCAAGTGGGTGTGGTGATGCAACTTCTATCACACTGGTGATCCATTGCATTCTAATGTTGCATTCCTGCATGTTCTAGGGCTTTTTGACCATGGTATGACACATTGATTTTCATTGTTCTTTTCCAAACCACAATTATGTAGATGACCACACACACTCAAGTGGGTGTGGTGATGCAACCTCTGTCACGCAGGTGCTCCATTGCATGTGGCAGTTGTATTCCAGCATGTTCTAGGGATTTTGACCATGGTTTGACACATGAAGTGTCAGTGCATGTGTTATTTTCCAAACCACAATTATCCAGATGACCACACACACTAAAGTGGGTGCGGTGATGCAACCTCTGTCACACTGGTGCTCCATTGCATTCCAATGTTGGTTCTAGGGCTTTTTGACCATGGTTTGACACATGGAGTGTCATTGCATTTGTTCTTTTCCAAGCCACCATCATCCACATGACCACACACACTCAAGTGGGTGTGGTGATTCAACCTCTATGACACATGTGCTCCATTGCATGTGGTGGTTGCATTCCAGCCTGTTCTAGGTCTTTCTGACCATGGTTTGACACAATGGAGTGTCATTGCATATGTTATTTTCCAAACTACAATGATCCACATGACCACAGACACTCAAGTGGGTGTGGTGATGCAACCTCTGTCACAAAGGTGCTCCATTGCATGTGGCAGTTGCATTCCAGCATGTTCTAGGGCTTCCGGACCATGGTTTGACACACTGAGTTTCATTTTATATGTTCGTTTCCAAACAACAATGATCCAAATGACCACATACACTCAAGTGGGTGTCGTGATGGAACCTCTGTCACGCAAGTGCTCCATTGCATGTGGTAATTGCATTCAACATGTTCTAGGGATTTTTGGCCATGGTTGACACATGGAGTGTCATTGCATGTGTTATTTGCAAACCACAATGATCCAAATGACCACACACACTCAAATGTTTGTGGTGATGGAACTTCTGTCACATTGGTGCTGCATTGCACTCCAATGTTGCATTGCAACATGTTCTAGCGCTTTTCGACCATGGTTTGACACAATGGAGGGTCATTGCATGTGTTCTTTTCCAAACCACAATGATCCACATGACCACACACACTCAAGTGGGTGTGGTGATGCAACCTCTGTCACACTGGTGCTCCATTGCATGTGTTAGTTGCATTCCAACATCTTCTATGGCTTTCTGACCATAGTTTGATACAATGGAGTGTCATTGCATGTGTTCTTTTCAAAACCACAATGATCCACATGACCACACACACAAGTGGGTGTGGTGATGTAACCTCTGTCACACTGGTGCTCCATTGCACTCCAATGTTGCATTCCAGCATGTTCTAGGGATTTCTGACCATGGTTTGACACATGAAGTGTCATTGCATTTGTTCTTTTCCAAACATCAATGATCCACATGACCACACACTCAAGTGGGTGTGGTGAAGAAACCTCTGTCACACATGTGCTCCATTGCATGTGGTGGTTCCATTCCAGCATGTTCTAGGGCTTTCTGACCATGGTTTTACACAATGGAGTGTCATTGCATGTGTTCTTTTGCAAACCACAATGACCTACATGACCACACACACTCAAGTGGGTGTGGTGATGCAACCTCTGTGACAAAGGTACTCCATTGCATGTGGCACTTGCATTCCAGCATGTTCTAGGGATTTTAACCATGGTTTGACACATGGAGTGTCATTGCATGTGTTCTTTTCCAAACCACAATGATCCACATGACAACACACAGTCAAGTGGGTCAAGTGATGCAACCTCTATCACAATGGTGCTCTATTGCATTACAATGTTGCATTCCTGCATGTTCTAGGGCTTTTTGACCACGGTTTGACACATGGAGTGTCATTGCTTTTGTTCTTTTCCAAACCACAATGATCCACATGACCACACATACTCAAGTGGGTGTGGTGAATCAACCTCTATCACACATGTGCTCCATTACATGTGGTGGTTACATTCCATCATGTTCTAGGTCTTTCTGGCCATAGTTTCACACAATGGAGTGTCATTGCATGTGTTCTTTAACAAACTACAATGATCCACATGACCACAAACACTCAAGTGGGTGTGGTGATGCAAACTCTTTCATGAAGGTGCTCCACTGCATGTGGCAGTTGCATTCCGTCATGTTCTAGGGCTTCCTGACCATGGTTTGACACATCGAGTGTAATTGTATATGTTCTTTTCCAAACAACAATGATCCAGATGACCACGGCCACTCAAGTGGGTGTGGTGATGCAACCCTGGTGCTCCATTGCATGTGGCAGTTGCATTCCAGCGTGTTCTATAGTTTTCTGACCATGGTTGACACATGGAGTGTCATTGCATGTGTTATTTTCCAAACCACAAAGATCGACATGACCACACACACTCAAGTGGGTGTGGTGATGCAACTTCTGTCACACTGGTGATCCATTGCATTCTAATGTTGCATTCCTGCATGTTCTAGGGATTTTTGACCATGGTATGACACATTGATTTTCATTGTATGTGTTCTTCTCCAAACCACAATTATGTAGATGACCACACACACTCAAGTGGGTGTGGTGATGCAACCTCTGTCACGCAGGTGCTCCATTGCATGTGGCAGTTGTATTCCAGCATGTTCTAAGGATTTTGACCATGGTTTGACACATGGAGTGTCAGTGCATGTGTTATTTTCCAAACCACAATTATCCAGATGACCACACACACTAAAGTGGGTGCGGTGATGCAACCTCTGTCACACTGGTGCTCCATTGCATTCCAATGTTGGTTCTAGGGCTTTTTCACCATGGTTTGACACATGGAGTGTCATTGCATTTGTTCTTTTCCAAGCCACCATCATCCACATAACCACACACACTCAAGTGGGTGTGGTGATTCAACCTCTATGACACATGTGCTCCATTGCATGTGGTGGTTGCATTCCAGCATGTTCTAGGTCTTTCTGACCATGGTTTGACACAATGGAGTGTCATTGCATATGTTATTTTCCAAACTACAATGATCCACATGACCACAGACACTCAAGTGGGTGTGGTGATGCAACCTCTGTCACAAAGATGCTCCATTGCATGTGGCAGTTGCATTCCAGCATGTTCTAGGGCTTCTGGACCATGGTTTGACACACAGAGTTTCATTTTATATGTTCGTTTCCAAACAACAATGATCAAGATGACCACATACACTCAAGTGGGTGTGGTGATGGAAACTCTGTCACGCAAGTGCTCCATTGCATGTGGTAATTGCATTCCAGCATGTTCTAGGGCTTTCTGACCATGGTTGACACATGGAGTGTCATTGCATGTGTTATTTTCCAAACCACAATGATCCAAATGACCACACACACCCAAATGTTTGTGGTGATGAAACTTCTGTCACATTGGTGCTCCATTGCACTCCAATGTTGCATTGCAACATGTTCTAGCGCTTTTCGACCATGGTTGGACACAATGGAGTGTCATTGCATGTGTTCTTTTCCAAACCACAATGATCCACATGACCACACACACAAGTGGGTGTGGTGATGTAACCTCTGTCACACTGGTGCTCCATTGCAGTCCAATGTTGCATTCCAGCATGTTCTACGGATTTCTGACCATGGTTTGACACATGGAGTGTCATTGCATTTGTTCTTTTCCAAACATCAATGATCCACATGACCACACACTCAAGTGGGTGTGGTGATGAAACCTCTGTCACACATGTGCTCCATTGCATGTGGTGGTTGCATTCCAGCGTGTTCTAGGGCTTTCTGACCATGATTTTACACAATGGAGTGTCATTGCATGTGTTCTTTTGCAAACCACAATTACCTACATGACCACACACACTCAAGTGGGTATGGTGATGCAACCTCTGTGATAGGCACTCCATTGCATGTGGCAGTTGCATTCCAACATGTTCTAGGGATATTGACCATGGTTTGACACATGGATTAACATTGCATGTGTTCTTTTCCAAACCACAATGATCCACATGACAACACACAGTCAAGTGGGTCAAGTGATGCAACCTCTGTCACAATGGTGCTGTATTGCATTACAATGTTGCATTCCTGCATGTTCTAGGGCTTTTTGACCATGGTTTGGCACATGGAGTGTCATTGCTTTTGTTCTTTTCCAAACCACAATGATCCACATGACCACACATACTCAAGTGGGTGTGGTGAATCAGCCTCTATCACACATGTGCTCCATTGCATTTGGTGGTTACATTCCAGCATGTTCTAGGTCTTTCTGGCCATAGTTTCACACAATGGAGTGTCATTGCATGTGTTCTTTAACAAACTACAATGATCCACATGACCACAAACACTCAAGTGGGTGTGGTGATGCAAACTCTTTCATGAAGGTGCTCCACTGCATGTGGCAGTTGCATTCCATCATGTTCTAGGGCTTCCTAACCATGGTTTGACACATCGAGTGTAATTGTATATGTTCTTTTCCAAACAACAATGATCCAGATGACCACGGACACTCAAGTGGGTGTGGTGATGCAACCTTTGTCACGCAGGTGCTCCATTGCATGTGGCAGTTGCATTCCAGCGTGTTCTATAGTTTTCTGACCATGGTTGACACATGGAGTGTCATTGCATGTGTTATTTTCCAAACCACAAAGATCGACATGACCACACACACTCAAGTGGGTGTGGTGATGCAACTTCTGTCACACTGGTGATCCATTGCATTCTAATGTTGCATTCCTGCATGTTCTAGGGATTTTTGACCATGGTATGACACATTGATTTTCATTGTATGTGTTCTTCTCCAAACCACAATTATGTAGATGACCACACACACTCAAGTGGGTGTGGTGATGCAACCTCTGTCACGCAGGTGCTCCATTGCATGTGGCAGTTGTATTCCAGCATGTTCTAAGGATTTTGACCATGGTTTGACACATGGAGTGTCAGTGCATGTGTTATTTTCCAAACCACAATTATCCAGATGACCACACACACTAAAGTGGGTGCGGTGATGCAACCTCTGTCAGACTGGTGCTCCATTGCATTCCAATGTTGGTTCTAGGGCTTTTTCACCATGGTTTGACACATGGAGTGTCATTGCATTTGTTCTTTTCCATGCCACCATCATCCACATAACCACACACACTCAAGTGGGTGTGGTGATTCAACCTCTATGACACATGTGCTCCATTGCATGTGGTGGTTGCATTCCAGCATGTTCTAGGTCTTTCTGACCATGGTTTGACACAATGGAGTGTCATTTCATATGTTATTTTCCAAACTACAATGATCCACATGACCACAGACACTCAAGTGGGTGTGGTGATGCAACCTCTGTCACAAAGGTGCTCCATTGCATGTGGCAGTTACATTCCAGCATGTTCTAGGGCTTCTGGACCATGGTTTGACACACAGAGTTTCATTTTATATGTTCGTTTCCAAACAACAATGATCAAGATGACCACATACACTCAAGTGGGTGTGGTGATGGAACCTCTGTCACGCAAGTGCTCCATTGCATGTGGTAATTGCATTCCAGCATGTTCTAGGGCTTTCTGACCATGGTTGTACACATGGAGTGTCATTGTATGTGTTATTTTCCAAACCACAATGATCCAAATGACCACACACACCCAAATGTTTGTGGTGATGAAACTTCTGTCACATTGGTGCTCCATTGCACTCCAATGTTGCATTGCAACATGTTCTAGCACTTTTCGACCATGGTTGGACACAATGGAGTGTCATTGCATGTGTTCTTTTCCAAACCACAATGATCCACATGACCACACACACAAGTGGGTGTGGTGATGTAACCTCTGTCACACTGGTGCTCCATTGCACGCCAATGTTGCATTCCAGCATGTTCTAGGGATTTCTGACCATGGTTTGACACATGGAGTGTCATTGCATTTGTTCTTTTCCAAACATCAATGATCCACATGACCACACACTCAAGTGGGTGTGGTGATGAAACCTCTGTCACACATGTGCTCCATCGCATGTGGTGGTTGCATTCCAGCGTGTTCTAGGGCTTTCTGACCATGATTTTACACAATGGAGTGTCATTGCATGTGTTCTTTTGCAAACCACAATTATGTACATGACCACACACACTCAAGTGGGTGTGGTGATGCAACCTCTGTGACAGGCACTCCATTGCATGTGGCAGTTGCATTCCAGCATGTTCTAGGGATTTTGACCATGGTTTGACACATGGAGTGACATTGCATGTGTTCTTTTCCAAACCACAATGATCCACATGACAACACACAGTCAAGTGGGTCAAGTGATGCAACCTCTGTCACAATAGTGTTGTATTGCATTACAATGTTGCATTCCTGCATGTTCTAGGGCTTTTTGACCATGGTTTGGCACATGGAGTGTCATTGCTTTTGTTCTTTTCCAAACCACAATGATCCACATGACCACACATACTCAAGTGGGTGTGGTGAATCAACCTCTATCACACATGTGCTCCATTACATGTGGTGGTTACATTCCATCATGTTCTAGGTCTTTCTGGCCATAGTTTCACACAATGGAGTGTCATTGCATGTGTTCTTTAACAAACTACAATGATCCACATGACCACAAACACTCAAGTGGGTGTGGTGATGCAAACTCTTTCATGAAGGTGCTCCACTGCATGTGGCAGTTGCATTCCGTCATGTTCTAGGGCTTCCTGACCATGGTTTGACACATCGAGTGTAATTGTATATGTTCTTTTCCAAACAACAATGATCCAGATGAACACGGCCACTCAAGTGGGTGTGGTGATGCAACCTTTGTCACGCAGGTGCTCCATTGCATGTGGCAGTTGCATTCCAGCGTGTTCTATAGTTTTCTGACCATGGTTGACACATGGAGTGTCATTGCATGTGTTATTTTCCAAACCACAAAGATCGACATGACCACACACACTCAAGTGGGTGTGGTGATGCAACTTCTGTCACACTGGTGATCCATTGCATTCTAATGTTGCATTCCTGCATGTTCTAGGGATTTTTGACCATGGTATGACACATTGATTTTCATTGTATGTGTTCTTCTCCAAACCACAATTATGTAGATGACCACACACACTCAAGTGGGTGTGGTGATGCAACCTCTGTCACGCAGGTGCTCCATTGCATGTGGCAGTTGTATTCCAGCATGTTCTAAGGATTTTGACCATGGTTTGACACATGGAGTGTCAGTGCATGTGTTATTTTCCAAACCACAATTATCCAGATGACCACACACACTAAAGTGGGTGCGGTGATGCAACCTCTGTCACACTGGTGCTCCATTGCATTCCAATGTTGGTTCTAGGGCTTTTTCACCATGGTTTGACACATGGAGTGTCATTGCCTTTGTTCTTTTCCAAGCCACCATCATCCACATAACCACACACACTCAAGTGGGTGTGGTGATTCAACCTCTATGACACATGTGCTCCATTGCATGTGGTGGTTGCATTCCAGCATGTTCTAGGTCTTTCTGACCATGGTTTGACACAATGGAGTGTCATTTCATATGTTATTTTCCAAACTACAATGATCCACATGACCACAGACACTCAAGTGGGTGTGGTGATGCAACCTATGTCACAAAGGTGCTCCATTGCATGTGGCAGTTGCATTCCAGCATGTTCTAGGGCTTCTGGACCATGGTTTGACACACAGAGTTTCATTTTATATGTTCGTTTCCAAACAACAATGATCAAGATGACCACATACACTCAAGTGGGTGTGGTTATGGAACCTCTGTCACGCAAGTGCTCCATTGCATGTGGTAATTGCATTCCAGCATGTTCTAGGGCTTTCTGACCATGGTTGACTCATGGAGTGTCATTGCATGTGTTATTTTCCAAACCAAAATGATCCAAATGACCACACACACCCAAATGTTTGTGGTGATGAAACTTCTGTCACATTGGTGCTCCATTGCACTCCAATGTTGCATTGCAACATGTTCTAGCGCTTTTCGACCATGGTTGGACACAATGGAGTGTCATTGCATGTGTTCTTTTCCAAACCACAATGATCCGCATGACCACACACACAAGTGGGTGTGGTGATGTAACCTCTGTCACACTGGTGCTCCATTGCACTCCAATGTTACATTCCAGCATGTTCTAGGGATTTCTGACCATGGTTTGACACATGGAGTGTCGTTGCATTTGTTCTTTTCCAAACATCAATGATCCACATGACCACACACTCAAGTGGGTGTGGTGATGAAACCTCTGTCACACATGTGCTCCATTGCATGTGGTGGTTGCATTCCAGCGTGTTCTAGGGCTTTCTGACCATGATTTTACACAATGGAGTGTCATTGCATGTGTTCTTTTGCAAACCACAATTACCTACATGACCACACACACTCAAGTGGGTGTGGTGATGCAACCTCTGTGACAGGCACTCCATTGCATGTGGCAGTTTCATTCCAGCATGTTCTAGGGATTTTGACCATGGTTTGACACATGGAGTGACATTCCATGTGTTCTTTTCCAAACCACAATGATCCACATGACAACACACAGTCAAGTGGGTCAAGTGATGCAATCTCTGTCACAATGGTGCTGTATTGCATTACAATGTTGCATTCCTGCATGTTCTAGGGCTTTTTGACCATGGTTTGGCACATGGAGTGTCATTGCTTTTGTTCTTTTCCAAACCACAATGATCCACATGACCACACATACTCAAGTGGGTGTGGTGAATCAACCTCTATCACACATGTGCTCCATTGCATGTGGTGGTTACATTCCAGCATGTTCTAGGTCTTTCTGGCCATAGTTTCACACAATGGAGTGTCATTGCATGTGTTCTTTAACAAACTACAATGATCCACATGACCACAAACACTCAAGTGGGTGTGGTGATGCAAACTCTTTCATGAAGGTGCTCCACTGCATGTGGCAGTTGCATTCCATCATGTTCTAGGGCTTCGTGACCATGGTTTGACACATCGTGTGTAATTGTATATGTTCTTTTCCAAACAACAATGATCCAGATGACCACGGCCACTCAAGTGGGTGTGGTGATGCAACCCTGGTGCTCCATTGCATGTGGCAGTTGCATTCCAGCGTGTTCTACAGTTTTCTGACCATGGTTGACACATGGAGTGTCATTGCATGTGTTATTTTCCAAACCACAAAGATCGACATGACCACACACACTCAAGTGGGTGTGGTGATGCAACTTCTGTCACACTGGTGACCCATTGCATTCTAATTTTGCATTCCTGCATGTTCTAGGGATTTTTGACCATGGTATGACACATTGATTTTCAATGTATGTGTTCTTCTCCAAACCACAATTATGTAGATGACCACACACACTCAAGTGGGTGTGGTGATGCAACCTCTGTCACGCAGGTGCTCCATTGCATGTGGCAGTTGTATTCCAGCATGTTCTAGGGATTTTGACCATGGTTTGACACATGGAGTGTCAGTGCATGTGTTATTTTCCAAACCACAATTATCCAGATGACCACACACACTAAAGTGGGTGCGGTGATGCAACCTCTGTCACACAGGTGCTCCATTGCATTCCAATGTTGGTTCTAGGGCTTTTTCACCATGGTTTGACACATGGAGTGTCATTGCATTTGTTCTTTTCCAAGCCAGCATCATCCACATGACCACACACACTCAAGTGGGTGTGGTGATTCAACCTCTATGACACATGTGCTCCATTGCATGTGGTGGTTGCATTCCAGCATGTTCTAGGTCTTTCTGACCATGGTTTGACACAATGGAGTGTCATTTCATATGTTATTTTCCAAAGTACAATGATCCACATCACCACAGACACTCAAGTGGGTGTGGTGATGCAACCTCTGTCACAAAGGTGCTCCATTGCATGTGGCAGTTGCATTCCAACATGTTCTAGGGCTTCCGGGCCATGGTTTGACACACTGAGTTTCATTTTATATGTTCGTTTCCAAAGAACAATGATCCAGATGACCACATACACTCAAGTGGGTGTGGTGCTGGAACCTCTGTCACGCAAGTGCTCCATTGCATGTGGTAATTGTATTCCAGCATGTTCTAGGGCTTTCTGACCATGGTTGACACATGGAGTGTCATTGCATGTGTTATTTTCCAAACCTAAAAGATCGACATGACCGCACACACCCAAGTGGGTGTGGTGATGCAACTTATATCATACGGGTGATCCATTGCATTCTAATGTTGCATTCCTGCATGTTCTAGCGCTTTTCGACCATGGTTGGACACAATGGAGTGTCATTGCATGTGTTCTTTTCCAAACCACAATGATCCACATGACCAGACACACTCAAGTGGGTGTGGTGATGCAACCTCTGTCACAGTGGTGCTCCATTGCATGTGTTAGTTGCATTCCAACATCTTCTATGGCTTTCTAACCATGGTTTGATACAATGGAGTGTCATTGCATGTCTTCTTTTCCAAACCAAATGATCCACATGACCACACACACAAGTGGGTGTGGTGATGTAACCTCTGTCACACTGGTGCTCCATTGCACTGTTGCATTCCAGCATGTTCTAGGGATTTCTGACCATGGTTTGACACATGGAGTGTCATTGCATTTGTTCTTTTCCAAACATCAATGATCCACATGACCACACACTCAAGTGGGTGTGGTGATGAAACCTCTGTCACACATGTGCTCCATTGCATGTGGTGGTTGCGTTCCAGCATGTTCTAGGGCTGTCTGACCATGGTTTTACACAATGGAGTGTCATTGCATGTGTTCTTTTCCAAACCACAACGACCTACATGACCACACACATTTCAAGTGGGTGTGGTGATGCAACCTCTGTGACACAGGTACTCCATTGCATGTGGCAGTTGCATTCTAGCATGTTCTAGGGCTGTCTTACCATGGTTTAAAACATCGAGTGTCATCGTATGTGTTCTTTTCCAAAAAACAATGATCCATATGACCATATACACTCAAGTGGGTGTGGTGATGCCACGTCTATCACGCAGGTGCTCCATTGCATGTGGCAGTTGCATTCCAGCATGTTCTAGTGATTTCTAACCATGGTTGACACATGGAGTGTCATTTCATGTGTTCTTTTCCAAACCACAATGATCCACATGACCACACACACCCAAGTGTCTATGGTGATGCAAGTTCTGTCACACTGGATCTCCATTGCAATCTAATGTCCAACATATTCTTGGGCTTTCTCACCATGGTTTGACACAATGGAGTGTCATTTCATGTGTTGTTTTCCAAACCACAATGATCCACATAACCACACACACTCAAGTAGGTGTGGTGATGCAACCTCTGTCACACTTGTGCTACATTGCATGTGGTAGCTGCATTCCAACATCTTCTATGGCTTGCTGACCATGGTTTGATACAATGGAGTGTCATTGCATGTGTTATTTTCCAAACCACAATGATCCACATGACCAGACACACTTAAGTGGCTGTGGTGATGTAACCTCTGTCACATAGGTGCTCCAATGCATGTGACAGTTGAATTCTCGAATGTTATAGGGATTTTCGGCCATGGTTTGATACATGGAGTGCCATTGCATCAGTTCTTTTCCAAACCACAATGAGCTACATGACCACACACACTCAAGTAGCGATGGTGATGCAGCCTTTGTCACAATGGTTGTCGTGGTGGTGTCACAATCGTTGTCGTGGTGGTCCATTGCATGTGGTAGTTGCATCCCAGCATGTTCTAGGGCATTATGACCATGGTTAGACACATTTGTAGTGTCATTGCATGTGTTCTTTTCCAAACCACAATGATCCACATGACCGCACACACTCAAGTGGGTGTGGTGATGCAACTTCTGTCACACTTGGGCTGCATTGCATGTGGTAGTAGCATTCCAACGTGTTCTATGGCTTTCTGACAATGGTTTGACACAATGGAATCTCATTGCATGTGTTCTTTTCCAAACCACAATGATTCACATGACCACACACACTCAAGTGGGTGTGGTGATGTAACCTCTGTCACACAGGTGCTCCAATGCATGTGGTGGTTGCATTCCAACATGTTCTAGGGATTTCCGACCATGGTTTGACACATAGAGTGTCATTGCATTTGTTCTTTTCCAAACCACAATGATCCATATGACCACACACACCCAAGTGGGTGTAGTGATGCAAACTTTATCTCACATGTTCTCCATTGCATGTGGTGGTTGCATTCCAGCATGTTCTAGGGCTTTCTGACCATGCTTTGACACAATGGAGTGTCATTGCATGTGTTCTTTTCCAAACCACAACAATACACATGACCACACACACTCGGTGGGTGTGGTGATGCAAACTCTGTCACACTAGTGCTCCATTGCATGTGGCAGTTGCACTCCATCATGTGCTAGGGCTTTCTGACCATGGTTTGACACATGGAATGTCATTGCATGTGTTATTTTCCAAACCACAATGATCCACATGACTAGACACACTCAACTGGGTGTGGTGATGTAACCTCTATCACACATGTGCTCCATTGCATGTGGCATTTGTATTCCAGCATGTTCTAGGGTTGTCTTACCATGGTTTGACACATCGGGTGTGACTGTATGTGTTCTTTTCCAAACTACATTGATCCACATGACTAAACACACTCAAGTGGATGTGGTGATGCAACCTCTGTCACGAAGGTTCTCCATTGCATGTGACAGTTGCATTCCAGCATGTTCTAGGGCTTCCTAACCATGGTTTGACACATCGAGTGTAACAACCCAAGTTTCTAATATATGTAATTATTACTTAAGAGCATAAGCATGCATGAGTCTTTTGCATCCTTGTTGTGTTTTGGAGACAAGAGGGGATAAAAACCCTAATCTATAAATTGTTTCCTTCTCATTTCTACCCCATTTCAAATGGTTTTGTATTTCAAAAATCACCAAAACATGTGGATCCCAAATTGACAAAAGGGTCCCCACAATATTTCAATAGTTTGACAAAAGCTTTGGTATTTTGAAAATGTTCAAAACAGAAAAGATTTTGAAATACAAAAGAGAAAAGGATTAGAAAAGGAAAAACGATTTGCTAAAAAAATGCAGCCCGCCTCCCCTTCTCTTCATGCGGCCCACCCGGGGTCCAACTGCGGCCCGTACTGCTTCGGTCCCTGTCTTCTTCGTCGATGACGACGCGGTATTACGCTGTCACCGGCGATGCTGTCCGCCGCTGCGGCCGTGCCTAGATCTGTGCCGCCGCCCTCTGGAGTTTACAAGTACCGCGCCGACGCTGCCAGGAAGTCCTCGCACGTCACTTCCCCCTCTCCTTCCTCCTCCTTGCCATGGGCGCCGACCCTAGCTTCGGGTCGTCGTTGTCCTCGCCGTTCCTGGCCACCCCAGCTCCGTCCGAGGCCACCGCTGGCTCCGCCGTGGTCGACTGGTTCACCCTAGCCACCTCACGTCCATGCGCGCGCCTCCAATCGCCGGAATCGACAGCTCCCACCGCCACCAGACACTGTTGTTCGCCGTCGATCCCCATCGTTCCAGAGCTCGCCTCGCCTCGCCGTCAAACCTTCATGCCCCTGCTGAGCTTCTCGTCCGCGCATCACTCTCCATTTCGTAGCTAGCCCTCTGTAGCTCCCTCCCCGCATACGCCCGACCCTGCCACGGCAGTAGCTCGTCGCTAGCCACGTCCGATGACCAAAACCGGGTGGGGCTAGTGCTGGCTTCGCGCGGTTCTAACACGCCCAACCGCGCGTCCAAGGGTGCCCTGGATCGCTACCGGCGACCACCATCTGGTGGCTCCGCCGTGAGTGACGTGGCTCTGACGTGGTCACAGCGTGGCAGTGACGTGGCTAGCACCACAATGACGTCACAGTGACGTCACGCTGACGCAATATTCCTTTTTATTTTATGTTTTTTAAATCTATTATGACAGGTGGGCCCTGTCTGTCAGGTTTTTAATATTTTTGGAAATATTTTCAGAAATGATTAAAAGTCTGACATGTGAGCCAGGTGGAAACAATTTAATTATTCCAAAAGTGTTAATTATTTTTAAAATGATTAAAAATGAGAAAAATTGTAACTAATTCATTTTAAATCAGAAAATTATGTATAATATGTCAAAATGTTCAGAAAAATGAGATCTACACTTTAAAAATATAATCATGCATTGTTGATCAACCTAAACACTAGTTTGTTAGAGGAACATTGAAACCCCCTAATTGCATATGGGATCGATGGAATTCCAAACCCTTGGCACTCCGAACCCATTTAAATCGGTGTTAATCCTAGGGTTGCCATGATAACTTTAATCTGCCATATCATTCATGTGTTTGCGCATCGCATGGTTCGAGATATTGATTGTTGCCTTTCTTTCCGATATTGCTTCTTCGCGATAGGATCCGAGCACGAGACCGAAGTCAACGATACCGAAGATCCATATATGTCTACTGAAGGACAAGGCAAGCATAGCCTCTCATTATGAACCTATGTTTTACAAAGTATCTACTTTCTCGCTATGTTACACACGATTCCAATGTGGTCTTTTGTCAGTAGCTAGAGTTACCTATTTGCTGCATAGTTTCCCTATTGTAGCCTTATACACCTGATCCATTGCTCCTAGCATACCTAGGTTAGGCATGTGAGCATTGCTAGAGCTTCTTTGATGGTCAAGCTTAGCCATGCTTAGTACTTATGCCTGATCCATCCCGATGATGATGGATCGGAGATGCCAAAGAATCTAGAAAGGTAGGAGATGGAGACATGATTAGAGGTGACTGATAAATATGCTAAGGCTTGCAAGGGAGGCCATGTTGGGTGTGGTTTTTGTAGTCCTATGGTCGCCACCACTAGGAACCGAGTTCTTGCCTTTGGAACCGAGACGAGCATACAACCACACGGGCCTGGAAAACCCCTCGACTAACTAACTTGCGCAGTAGATTCTATGAGTCACATAGTTCGGGCTTTCCATTTCGCATATGCATTGAAAATGTTTTCGAAAGGGGAGGTGAAGGAGGTGCATCATAATAGGTAGGTAAGCGTGGCCGGGGTTGCTTGGGGTCGATGGAGCCCCTGGTAAACCAAACTCGACTCACATCTCTAGGGACCGGCTTCAGGATTTGATCCGTTATGGCGGAACCCTCCTTAGGGCGTGACTCATGGTCTCGGCGAAAGCAAGGTAAAGGTCGTGGTCAACCACCCTCTGCCGGCCCAAGGAAGAGGGCTAATAATATTTGGCACTAAGAGTCGGTTGGTACGTGTGGGTAAAGTTGTACACCCCTGTAGGGTTAAATCTTTTTGAAAAGCCGTGTTCACGGTTATGAACGTTTGGTAACCGAATTCTAAGATCATAGATAACATTAACTAAAAGTAAAACTTGTTGATCCACGTGTGCTTAAGGATGCTTCCTCGGGGGTTCGAGGGGGTGATCCTAGATGAGGAGTTTAGATGTACTTGGTTAACAAGTTCATATGTTCAAGATGGAGTTGTCGCTCTGTTACCCTGTTTTGAAAGTATTCTGTGTAGACGAGCCTCTTCTCTCTCTCTCTTGTTTACAAACAAAGTTGGCTTTATGCAAAGAAAATCCAGAGAAAGCTTTTCTATCCAGAGCATGTAGATAATAGGTTATCTAAGTCTTGCGGAGTACATTCTCGTACTCAGCCTTATGCTATTGTTGTTTTTCTTCAGATGATCTAGTCGCGACTGAAGGTCGTTTCTACATTGACATTGATGAGTAGTTGGGGGTCCCAAGTAGCAGCCTGAGGACTATGGGTTGGACGTCGCTTATGTTTATGGCCTCTTAGGCCCTTTGTTAAGTTTTTTGTGTAAAACAACATAATTTGCTTTCGCTGTTTGGTGTAATGATGGGTCTGTGACCCCTGGTTTGTAATAATTTGATATCATACTCTATTAAGAGTTTAAACTTATGCTGTTGAATCCATGTGTTCTGTAATGCTACCGAATCATATATTGTGAGTCTCTGAGGTTGGAGTTCAGTTTATCTCTGAGGATAATCCGAGGTTTGTTTAACCCTAATTTTGGGGGGTGTTACATGTTTTGGTATCACAGCAGGACTACCTGTAGGAAACCCTAGTATTGGTCGATGTTGAGTCTAGAAGTTGACAAAACTAATTTAAAGGTTGAAAACTATTTGCAAAAACTCTGACTAGGACTCTTTTTACTCCTTTCCTAGTGTGACTCTACTGCTGGAGTTTTCTCGTCCTATTTGGTTTTAAAAGGTTTTCATTCCATACCCCTAATCTCAAATGTTTAGGATCGTGTCTTCGGGGTTGTTTTTCTAAGTACTCCGTAACTGGTTGCTATTCTTAGAGTTATCAAGATGTCTTAGTTCTGCTTGACGCATAACATCTTAGCACTCCATTGTTATGGTTTGTAAGTCAGCTGGTAAGTGTATACGTTAGTATACTTTGATACTACCATGCTTGATGAGATGACATGTTTTACATCCAGCATCTTTTGTCTTCCAAACCCTTGGCTAACGCCTTCTGTTCTTACAGGATGGGTGACACTTCTCGAGCTCATACCCGTGCTCAAGCTCATGGGTCTAGGAATGAGGATGATCCTTCTAATCTTCCTCCACCACCATCAATGGTTCAACTTATGGCCATGTATGAGACCAACCGTGCTGACAACATGAGGCTCCTTGAAAGGATTGAGTGCAATACCCAGCGCCCAAACAACCAAGTCGATATCAAGGATTTCATACGTCTCACTCTTCCAGTTTACAGCTATTCCACTGAGCCACTTGATGCAGACTACTGGCTTCGCACCATGGAGCGCAAACTTCAGGTTGGTCATGTTCCTGAAGCTGATTGGGTAACCTTTGCCGCCTACCATCTGGACGGAGCAGCTAACTCCTGGTGGGAAAATTTCTTGGCACTGCAAGCTGCTCAGCATGTTGTTACCTGGCAAGAATTCACCGAAGGATTCCGAGCCTATCATATTCCGGATGGTCTAATGGATGAAAAGAGGGAGGAGTTCCTTAAGCTGAAGCAACGCACTGGTTCTATGTATGATTACCAGCGCAGTTTCAACCGTCATGCATGCTATGCTCCCGAAGAAGTTTCCACTGATGCTAAGAAGCAAGTTGTGTTCCGCAAGGGACTGGACCCTGATGTTCGTCGTGATGTTCATTTGATGGATTTTGGGAATCTACAAACTCTTGTGAACAAGGCAATGAAAGCAGAGCATGGAAAAGTGGAGTATGAGGAAACTCGTAAGCGTTCTTATGAAGGATCCAACAAGGCTGGTTCAAGCAATAAGAAGCGTCGTGTCTTTGTGCCTTACAGTGCTGTGCCACGTGCTCCTTACACCCCAAGGTCTTCTAGATATGCTCCTCGCCCAAATGCTATCTCAAGCAATGATGGTGGGACAAACTATCCTGCTGCTGGTATGACATCAGGTCTTATCTGCTTCAACTGTCGCCAGCCTGGTCATTTTGCAAAGGAGTGTCCGCAAAAGAGTGCTAATGAGAGAGCACCACCAAAGAAATATACCAAGCCTCAAGGTGCTGGAAGTGGTCGTCTGACCCATATCTCTGCTGAAGAGGCTCGGGAGGATCCAAGCGCCATTATGGGCACGCTTCGTATCAATCACATTCCAGCTAAAGTTTTGTTTGATTCTAGAGCATCACATTCATACATGTCGCAAACTTTTGCTAGATGGCATGGGTTAGGTTTTGAGGGGTTAGCTAAGCCTTTAATGGTTCGTTCCCCTGGTTCTAGCTGGTACACCACCATGGTTAGTCATGGGAACCTAATCAATGTTGCCTCCCAGTTGTTCCCCACTTCTCTTATTGCCCTCAAGTCAACTGATATTGACGTCATTTTGGGCATGGACTGGTTGTCCCAATATCAAGCGGTCATTGACTGTGCAACCAAGTCTGTGACTCTTACTAGTCCTGCTGGCATAACACTCACTTATTGGACTGTAGGGTCACTATCTCCTTCAGCTGTTTCTATTCTTCAAGCGGAGTTGTATGCTCTTGAAGTTTAACCTCCGTTAGAGATTCAAGATGTTTCCGTGGTATGTGAATTCCGGATGTCTTTCCCGGAGAGTTGCCTGGCATGCCACCTGATCGAAGTGTGGAGTTTGTCATAGAGTTGGTCCCTGGAACTGCACCTATTTCCAAGAGACCCTATCGTATGCCCCCTCATGAGCTAGTGGAGTTGAAGAAGCAATTAGAGGAGTTGGAGATAAAAGGATGCATCCAGCCTATCACATCTTCTTGGGGATGCACTGCAATCTTTGTTAAGAAGCGGGATACCAATATACCGCGACTAGTTGTGGATTATCGCCCTCTCAATGCTGTGACTGTCAAGAACAAGTAACCTCTCCCTATGTTCAACGATCTTTTTGATCAGTTGAGTGGTGCCACCGTCTTTTCCAAAATGGATTTGAGGTCAGGGTATCACCAAATCAAGATCTAGAAGGAAGACATTCCAAAGACTGCTTTCACCACTTGTTATGGTCTTTACGAGTACACTGTCATGTCCTTTGGCTTTACCAATGCACTAGCCACTTTTATGCGGCTTATGAACTCTGTCTTCATGGAGTATCTCAACAAGTTTGTTGTGGTCTACATCGATGATATTCTGGTCTATTCCAAGACTGAATAAGAACACGCTGAACATCTGCGTTTGGTGTTGACAGAGCTTCAAGAACATCGTCTCTACGCCAAGTTCTCCAAATGTGAGTTTTGGTTGCAAGAACTCATATTCCTTGGTCATGTTCTTTCTGCCTAAGGGGTTGCTATTATTCCAGATAAGATTCAATCCATTCTTAACTGGGAATCCCCTTAATCCGTTAAGGATGTTCGAAGTTTCCTTGGGTTGGCAGGATACTACAGTCGATTCATCGAGAACTTTTCCAAGATTGCCAAGCCAATGACTGATCTTCTTAAGAAGGATAAGAAGTTTTAATGGTCTGATAAGGCTGAAGAAAGCTTCCAGGTTTTGAAAACCAAGCTAACTACTGCTCCGGTGCTAGTTCTTCTAGACACCAGTAAAGACTTTGTTATCTTCTGTGATGCCTCACACCAAGGTCTCGGATGTGTGTTGATGCAAGATGGTCACATGGTGGCCTACGCCTCTCGACAGCTGAAACCACATGAGAGAAACTATCCAACTCATGATCTAGATCTTGCAGCTGTTGTTCATGCTGTTAAGCAATGGTGACATTACCTCATCGGTAGTCGTTGTGAGTTATATTCGGATCATCAGAGTCTGAAGTATCTTTTTACACAACCTGATCTGAATCTCAGGCAAAGAAGATGGTTGGAACTCATCAAAGATTATGATTTGGGTCTCAACTATCAACCCGGCAAAGCCAATGTCGTTGCTGATGCGCTAAGTCGGAAGTCTTATTGCAAAAATCTGTTGATTAAACAATCTCAACCTTCTCATCATGAGGAATTTTCTCGACTCAATCTTGAAGTTGTTCCTCGTGGATTCCTTTCTACTCTTGAGGTGAAATCTTCTATACAGGATGAAATCAAGCTTGCTCAAAATAATGATTCTGAAGTTGGTGAGATCAAAGAGAACATTGCTAAGGGAGTTGCAAAATGTTTCTCTACTGATGATCAAGGTATTGTCTATTTCGGTAACCGTCTGGTAGTGCCGAAGATAACAAAGTTGAGAGGTTTAATCCTTAAAGAGGATCATGAATCACCTCTCTCCATTCACCCTGGAGGTACCAAGATGTATTGGGATCTCCGTCAAAGATTCTGGTGGTCTGGTATGAAGAAAGGTATCGCCTGATTCGTTGCTGAGTGTGACATTTGCCGTCATGTCAAGGCTGAAAACCAAAGACCCGCTGGTCTCCTACAACCGCACCGTATTCCTGAGTGGAAATGGGATGAAGTTGGTATGGATTTCATCACTGGTTTTCCCAAGACTCAAAAGGGAAATGATGCCATATGTGTAATCATCGACTATTTATCCAAGGTTGCTCACTTCCTACCTGTCCGTGAGAGCATTACTGCTAATCAGTTGGCTGAATTATACATCTCTCGGATAGTGGTCCTTCATGGAGTTCCAAAGAAAATTGTCTCTGATTGAGGGAGTTTGTTCACTTCAGGGTTTTGGTCAAGTTTCCAACAAGATATGGGAACTCACTTATCTTTCAGCATAGCTTATCATCCTAGTAGCGGTGGTCAAACCGAAAGGGTGAATCAAATCCTTGAAGACATGCTTAGAGCATGTGTCATATCTTTTGGTAAGAACTGGGAGAAATGCCTACCTTTTGCCGAGTTCTCCTATAATAATAGTTATCAGTCCAGTATAGACATGGCACCTTTCTAGTTCTTATACGGAAGAACATGTCGTACTCCTCTGAATTGGTCTAAAACCAGCCAAAGAAATTTCTTTGGACCAGATATGATCAAGGAAGCAGAAGATCAAGTCCGTATTATACGAGATCGTTTGAAAACTGCTCAGTCTCGTCAGAAGAGCTATTATGATCGTCACCATCAACATGTTGAATACGAAGTTTGTGATCAAGCTTATATCTGAGTCACTCTGTTAAAGGATGTCCATCGGTTCGGTATCAAGGGCAACCTGGCTCCTCATTATGTTGGTCCTTTCCGTGTTCTTTCCAAGTGTGGTAAGATTGCATATCAATTGGAGTTGCCTGCAAACTTCCCTGAGGTGCATGATGTCTTTCATGTGTCTCAACTCAACCGTTGCTTCAAAGACCCTGTCCGTGGTGTTGATCACCAAATGCTTAATCTTCAAGAGGATCTGACTTATCAAGAGTACCCTGTTCGTATCCTTGATGAAGTCGAGCGTAATACTCGTCGTCAAAGCATCAAGTTTCTGAAAGTTCAGTGGTCTCATCACTCTGAGGATGAAGCAACTTGGGAACGAGAGGATCGTCTTCGATGTAAGTACCCTGCCTTCTTTTCTAAAACTTAGGAATCTCGGGACGAGATTCTTATAAGGGGGGTAGAGCTGTAACAACCCAAGTTTGTAATATATGTAATTATTACTTAAGAGCATAAGCATGCATGAGTCTTTTGCATCCTTGTTGTGTTTTGGAGACAAGAGGAGATAAAAACCCTAATCTCTAAATTGTATCCTTCTCATTTCTACCCCATTTCAAATGGTTTTGTATTTCAAAAGTCACCAAAACATGTGGATCCCAAATTGACAAAAGGGTCCCCACAATATTTCAATAGTTTGACAAAAGCTTTGGTATTTTGAAAATGTTCAAAACAGAAAAGATTTTGAAATACAAATGAGAAAAGGATTTAAGAAAAGGAAAAAAAGATTTGCTAAAAAACAAAATGTAGCCCGAGCTCCCAAGGCCACAACCCAGCAAGCCAGCCCGCATCCCCTTCTCTTCCTGCGGCCCACCCGGGGCCCAACTGCGGCCCGTACCGCTTTGGTCTCTGTCGTCTTCATCGATGACAATGCAGTGATCCACTGTCACCGGTGATACCGTCTGTGGCCGTGGCTACACCAAGATCTGTGCCGCCGCCCCTGGAGTTTACAAGTACCGCGCCGACACCGCCAGGAAGCCCTTGCACATCACTTCCCCCTCTCCTTCCTCCTCCTTGCCATGGGTGCCGAACCCTAGCTTCGGGTCATCATCGTCCTCGCCGTTCCCGGCGACCCCAGCTCCGTCCGTGGCCACCACTGGCTCCACTGTGGTCGACTGGTTCGCCCTAGCCACCTCACGTCCACGCGCGCGCCTCCAATCGCCGGAATCGACAACACCCATCGCCGCTAGACGTTGCCGTTCACCGTTGATCCCCACCGTTCCAGAGCTCGCCTCGCCTTACCGTCAAGCCTTCATGCTCCTGGTGAGCTTCTCGTCCGCACAACGCTCTCCGTTTCGCTGCTAGCCCTCTGTAGCTCCCTCCCCGTGTACGCTCGACCCTGCCGCCACAGTAGCTCGCCGCCGGCCACGCTCCGGTGACCAAAACCGGGCGGGGCTAGTGCTGGCTTGCTCGCCGTCTTTGCGCGGTTCCAGCGTGCCCAACCGCACATCCAGGGGTGCCCTGGATCACCATCGGTGACCACTATCTGGTGGCTCTGCTGTGAGTGATGTGGCCCTGACGTGGCCACAACGTGGCAGTGACGTGGCCAGCACCATAGTGACGTCACAGTGACGTCACGCTTACGTAGTATTCCTTTTTATTTTCTGTTTTTAAAAAAAATCTGTTATGACAGGTGGGCCCTGTCTATCAGGTTTTTAATATTTTTGGAAATATTATTGAAAATGATTAAAAGTCTGACATGTGGGCCAGGCGGAAACAATTTAATTATTCCAAAAGTGTTAATTGTTTTAAAAATGATTAAAAATGAGAAAATCATAACTAATTCATTTTAAATCAGAAAAATATGTATAATATATCAAAATGTTCAGAAAAATGAGATCTACACTTTAAAAATATAATCATGCATTGTTGATCAACCTAACCCTAGTTAGTTAGAGGAACATCGAAACCCCCCTAATTGCATATGGGATCGATGGAATGCCAAACCCTCGGCACTCCGAACCCATTTAAATCAGTGTTAATCCTAGGGTTGCCTTGATAACTTTAATCTGCCATATCATTCATGTGTTTGTGCATCGCATGGTTCGAGATATTGATTGTTGCCTTTCTTTCCAATATTGCTTCTTCACGATAGGATCTGAGCACGAGACCGAAGTCAACGATACCGAAGATCCATATCTGTCTACTAAAGGACAAGGCAAGCATAGCCTCTTATTATGAACCTATGTTTTACAAAGTATCTACTTTTTCGCTATGTTGCACATGATTCCAATGTGGTCTTTTGTCAGTAGCTAGAGTTACCGATCTGCTGCATAGTTTCCCTGTTGTAGCCTTATACACCTGATCCATTGCTCCTAGCATACCTAGGTATGGCATGTGAGCGTTTCTAGAGCTTCTTCGATGGTCAAGCTTATCCATGCTTAGTACTTACGCCTGATCCATCCTGATGATGATGAATCGGAGATGCCAAAGAATCTAGACAGGTAGGAGATGGAGACATGATTGGAGGTGACAGATAAATATGCTAAGGCTTGCATGGGAGGCCATGTTGGGTGTGGTTTTTGTAGTCCTATGCTCGCCACCACTAGGAACCGTGTTCTTGACTTTGGAATCAAGACGATCATACAGCCACACGGGGCATGGAAATCCCCTCGACTAACTAACTTGCATAGTAGATTCAATGAGTCACATAGTTCGGGCTTTCCATTTGGCATACGCATTGAAAATGTTTTCGAAAGGGGAGGTGAAGGAGGTGCATCATAACAGGTAGGTAAGCATGGACGGGGTTGCTTGGGGTCGATGGAGCCCCTGGTTAACCAAACTTGACTCACATCTCTAGGGACCGTGTTCGGGATTTGACCCATTATGGCGGAACCCTCCTTAGGGCGTGACTCATGGTCTTAGCGAAAGCAAGGTAAAGGTCGTGGTCAACCACCCTCTGCCGGCCCAAGGAAGAGGTCTAATAATATTTGGCACTAAGAGTCGGTTGGTACGTGTGGGTAAAGTTGTACACCCCTGCAGGGTTAAATCTTTTCGAAAAGCCGTGTTCACGGTTATGAACGTTTGGTGACTAAATTCTAAGATCATAGATAACATTAACTAAAAGTAAAACTTGTTGATCCACGTGTGCTTAAGGATGCTTCCTCGGGGGTTCGAGGGGGTGATCCTAGATGAGGAGTTCAGATGTACTTGGTTAACAAGTTCATATGTTCAAGATGGAGTTGTCGCTCTGTTACCCTGTTTTGAAAGTATTCTGTGTAGACGAGCCTCTTCTCTCTCTCTCTTGTTTACAAACAAAGTTGGCTTTATGCAAAGAAAATCCAGAGAAAGCTTTTCTATCCAGAGCATGTAGATAATAGGTTATCTAAGTCTTGCGGAGTACATTCTCGTACTCAGCCTTATGCTATTGTTGTTTTTCTTCAGATGATCTAGTCGCGACTGAAGGTCGTTTCTACATTGACATTGATGAGTAGTTGGGGGTCCCAAGTAGCAGCCTGAGGACTATGGGTTGGACGTCGCTTATGTTTATGGCCTCTTAGGCCCTTTGTTAAGTTTTTTGTGTAGAACAACATAATTTGCTTTCGCTGTTTGGTGTAATGATGGGTCTGTGACCCCTGGTTTGTAATAATTTGATATCATACTCTATTAAGAGTTTAAACTTATGCTGTTGAATCCATGTGTTCTGTAATGCTACCGAATCATATATTGTGAGTCTCTGAGGTTGGAGTTCAGTTTATCTCGGAGGATAATCCGAGGTTTGTTTAACCCTAATTTTGGGGGGTGTTACATCGAGTGTCATTGTATATGTTCTTTTCTAAACAACATTGATCCAGATGACCACATACACTCAAGTGGTTGTGGGGATGCAACCTCTGTCACGCAGGTGTTCCATTGCATGTGGAACTTTCATTCCAGCATGTTCTAGGGCTTTCTAACGATGGTTGACACATGGAGTGTCATTGCATGTGTTATTTTCCAAACCACAATGATCCACATGACCACACACACCCAAGTGGGTGTGGTGATCTAGCTTCTATCACACTAGTGCTCCATTGAATTCCAATCTTGCATTCCAATGTGTTCTAGGGCTTTCTGACCATGGTTTGACACAATGGAGTGTCATTGCATGTATTCTTTTCCAAACCACGATGATCCACATGACCACACCCACTCAAGTGGGTGTGATGATGCATCTCTGTCACACTTGTGCTCCATTGCATGTGGTAGTAGCATTCCAACATATTCTATGGCTTTCTGACAATGGTTTGATACAATGGAGTCTCATTGCATGTGTTCTTTTCCAAACCACAATGATCCACCTTACCACACACACTCAACTAGGTGTGGTGATGTAACCTCTGTCACACAGGTGCTCCAATGCATGTAGCGGTTGCATTCCAGCATATTCTAGGGATTTCTGACAATAGTTTAACACATGGAGTGTCATTGCATTTGTTCTTTGCCAAACTACAATGATCCACATGACCACACACACTCAAGTGGGTGTGGAGATGCAACCTCTGTCACACATGTGCTCCATTGCATGTCGTGGTTGGATTCCAGCATTTTCTCGGGCTTTCTGACCATGGTTTTACACAATGGAGTGTCATTGCATGTTTTCTTTTCCAAACCACAATGATCCAAATGACCACAAACACTCAGGTGGGTGTGGTGATGCAAACTCTGTCACACTAGTGCTCCATTGCATGTGGAACTTGCCCTCCATCATGTACTAGGGCTTTCTGACCATGGTTTGACACATGGAATGTCATTGCATGTCTTATTTTCCAAACCACAATGATCCACATGACCAGACAAACTCAAGTGGGTGTGGTGATGCAACCTCTGTCACACAGGTGCTCCATTGCATGTGACAGTTGCATTCCAGCATGTTCTAGGGTTGTCTTACCATTGCAATACCACACCCACTTTATTGTATGTGGTCATCTGGATCATTGTGTTTTGGAAAAGAACATATACAATGACACTTAATGTGTCAAACCATGGTCTGGATGCCCTAGAACATGCTGGAATGCAACTGCCACATGCAATAGAGCACCATTGTGACAGAGGTTTCATCACCAGACCCACTTGAGTGTGTGTGGTCATGTGGATCATTGTGGTTTGGAAAAGAAAACATGCAATGACACTCCATTGTGTCAAACCATGGACAGAAAGACCTAGAACATGCTGGAATGCAACCACCACATGCAATGGACCACATGTGTGACAGAGGTTGCATCACCACACCCACTTGAGTGTGTGTGGTCATGTGGATCATTATGGTTTGGAACAGGACACATGCAATGACACTCCATGTATCAAACCATGGCTAAAAGCCCTCGAACATGCTGGAATGCAACTGCCACATGCAATGGAGCATCTACATGATAGAGGTTGCATCACCACACCCACTTGAGTTTTTGTGTTCATGTGGATCATTGTGGTTTGGAAAATAACAAATGACATGACACTCCATGTGCCAAACCATGGTCGAAAATCCCTAGAACATGCTAGAGTGCAACCGCCACATGCATTGGAGCACTTGGGTCACATAGGTTACATCACCACACCCACTTGAGTGTGTCTGGTCATGTAGATCATTGTGGTTTTGAAAAGAACACATGTAATGACACTCCATTGTATCAAACCATGGTTAAAAAGCCATAGAAGATGTTGGAACGGATCTACCACATGCAATGGAGTACCAGTGTGATAGAGGTTGCATTATTACACCCACTTGAGTGTGTGTGGTCATGTTGATCATTGTGGTTTGGAAAAGAACACATGCAATGGCACTCCATTGTGTCAAACCATGGTCAGAAAGCCCTAGAAGATGTTGGAATGCAACATTAGAATGAAATAGAGCACCAGTGTGACGGAAGTTGCATCACCACACCCACTTGGCTGTGTATGGTCGTGAGTGTATGTGGTCATTTGGATCATTGTGTTTTGGAAAACAACATATACAATGACACTCAATGTGTCAAACCATGGTCAAGAAGCCCTAGAACATGCTGGAATGCAACTGCCAGATGCAATGGAGCACCATTGTGACAGAGGTTGCATCACCAAACCAACTTGAGTGTGTGTGGTCATGTGGATTATTGTGGTTTGGAAAATAAAACATGCAATGACACTCCATTGTGTCAAACCTTGGTCAGAAAGACCTAGAACATGCTGGAATGCAACCACCACATGCAATGGACCACATGTGTGAGAGAGGTTGCATCACCTCACCCACTTGAGTGTGTGTGGTCATGTGGATCGTTGTGGTTTGGAAAATAACACATGCAATGACACTCCATGTATCAAACCATGGCTAAAAGCCCTAGAACATGCTAGAATGCAACAACCACATGCAATGGAGCATCTACGTGACAAAGGTTGCATCACCACACCCACTTGAGTGTGTGTGGTCAAGTGGATCATCGTGGTTTGGAAAAGAACACATACAATGACACTCTATGTGTCATACCATGGTTAGAAAGCCCTAAAACATGGTGGAATGAAATTGTCACATGCAATGGAGCACCTGTGTGATAGAGGTTGCATCACCACACTCACTTGAGTGTGTGTGGTCATGTGGATCATTGTGGTTTGGAAAACAACACATGCAATGACACTCCATTGTGTCAAACCATGGTCATAAAGCCCTAGAAGATGTTGGAATGTAACTCCCACATGTAATGGAGCACTAGTGTGACCGAGGATGCATCAACACACCCACTTGAGTGTGTGTGGTCATGTGGATTATTGTGGTTTGGAAAAGAAGACATGCAATGACACTCCATTGTGTCAAACCATGGTCATAAAATCCCTAGAACATGAATGCAACATTGGAATACAATGCAGCACCAGTATGATAGAGGGTGCATCACCACACCCACTCGAGTGTGTGTGGTCATGTGGAACATTGTTGTTCGGAAAAGAACACATGCAATGACACTCCATGTGTCAAACCATGGTCAAAAAGCCCAAGAACATGTAGAATGCAACTGCCACATGAAATGGAGCACCAGTGTGACAGAGGTTGCATCACGACACACACTTGAAGGTTTGTGGTCATGTGCATCATTGTGGTTTGCAAAATAACACATGCAATGACACTCGATATATGTCAAACCATGGTCAGAAAGCCCTAGAACATGCTGGAATGCAACTGCCACATGCAATGGAGCACCAGTGTGACAGAGGCTACATCACCATAGCCACTTGAGTGTGTATGGTCATGTGGCCAATTGTGGTTTGGAAAAGAAAAGATACAATGACACTCCATGTGTCATACCATGGTCGGAAATACCTATAATATGAGGGAATGTCACCGCCACATGCATTGGAGCACCTACGTGACAGATGTTACATCACCACACCCACTTGAGTGTGTGTGGTCATGTGGATCATTGTGGTTTGGAAAACAAAGCATGCAATGACACTCCATTGTGTCAAACCATGGTAAGAAAGGCCTTGAAGATGTTGGAATGCAACTGCCACATGCAATGGAGCACTAGTCTGACAGAGGTTGGATCATCACACCCACTTGAGTGTGTGTGGTCATGTGGATCATGGTTGTTTGGAAAAGAACACATGCAATGATGCTCCATTGTATCAAGCCATGGTAAGAAAGCCCTAGAAGATGTTGGAATGCAACTGCCACATGCAATGGACCACTAGTGTGACAGAGGTTGTATCACCACACCCACTTGAGTGTGTGTGGTCATGTGGATCATTGTGGTTTGGAAAAAACTTGTGGAATGACACTCCATTGTGTCAAACTATGGTCGGAAAGCCCTAGAACATGTTGCAATGCAACCACCACATGGAATGGAGCATATGTGTGATAGAGGTTGCATCACTACACCCACTTAAGTGTGTGTGTGTGGTCTTATGGATCATTGTGGTTTGGAAAAGAACAAATGCAATGACACTCCATGTGTCAAACCGTGGTCAAAAAGCCTTAGAACATGCTGGAATGCAACATTGGAATGCAATGGAGCACGAGTTTGACAGAGGTTGCATCACCACACCCACTTGAGTGTGTGTGGTTATGTGGATCATTGTGGTTTGGAAAAGAACAAATGCAATGACACTCCATGTGTCAAACCATGGTCAAAAAGCCTTAGAACATGCTAGAATGCAACATTGGAATGCAATGGAGCATGAGTCTGATAGAGGTTGCATCACCACACCCACTTGAGTGTGTGTGGTCATGTGGATCATTGTGGTTTGGAAAAGAACACATGAAATGACACTCCATGTGTCAAATCATGGCCAGAAAGCCCTAGAACATTCTGCAATGCAACTGCCACGTGCAATGGAGCACTATTCTGACAGAGGTTACATCACCACACCCACTTGAGTGTGGGTGTGGTCATGTGGATCATTGTTGTTTGGAAAAGAACACATGCAATGACACTCCACTCTATCAAACCATGGTCAGAAAGCCCTAGAACATGTTGGAATGCAACTGCCGCATGCAATGGAGGACTAGTGTGACAGAGGATACATCACCACACCCACTTGAGTGTGTGCTCATGTGGATCATTGTGGTTTGGAAAACAACACATGCAATGACACTCCATTGTGTTAAACCATGGTCAGAAAGCCCTAGAGCATGCTGGATTGTAACCACCACATGCAATGGAGGACATGTTGTTGGAGATATGCCCAAGAGGCAATAATAAAGTGGTTATTATTATATCTTTATGTTTATGATAAATGTTTACATCCCATGCTATAATTGTATTAACCGGAAACATTAATACTTGTGTGTTTTGTAAACATAAAAGAGTCCCTAGTAAGCCTCTTGTTAAACTAGCTTGTTGATTAATGGATGATCATGGTTTCCTGATCATGGACATTGGATGTCGTTAATAACAAGATCATATCATTAGGAGAATGATGTGATGGACACACACCCATAGTAAGCATAGCATAAGATCAAGTCATTAAGTTCATTTTGCTACAAGCTTTCAAATGCATAGTAACCTAATCCTTCGACCATGAGGTTATGTTAATCACCATCACCGGATGGATACTCTGATGACATCAAACACCGCTTCGTAACTGGGTGGTTATAAAGGTGTCATTGGGTATTCTGAAAGTATGTGTTGAAGCGCATGGACCAAGATTGGGATTTGTCCATCCATATGACGGATAGATATGCTCTAGGCCCTATCAGTGGAATGTCATCTAGTTAGCTTGCAAGCATGTGACTAGGTCACAAGGGATGACATATCATGGAACGAGTAAAGAGTACTTATCAGTAACGAGGTAGAACTAGGTATGGAGATACCGACGATCAAACCTCGGATAAGTAGAGTATCGTGTGACAAAGGGAATTGGTTTCGTATGTTAATGGTTCTATCAATCACAAAGTCATCGTTGAGTATGTGGGAGCTGTTATGGATCTCCAGATCCTGCTAATGGTTATTGATCGGAGATGTGTCTCCATCATGTCTACATGTTCATGAACCGTAGGGTGACACACTTAAGGTTCGAAGTTGTTTTAAGTAGATATGGTATGTGCGTTGGAGACCGAATGTTGTTCGGAGTCTTGGATTGGATCCAGGACATCATGAGGAGATCCGGAATTGTCCGGAGAATAAGATTCATATATTGGGGATCATTTTCTAAGTTAGGAAATGTTCCGGAGTATTTGTATGGGGATTCTAGAAGGTTTCAGAATGTTCCGGAAGGTTCTAGTAGATTTCTTGGAGTTTGCTTGAAAACCAAGAAAGGATCAAGGAGTCTTTGTGGGGCAAGACACGAATTCGTGGGGGAGGAGGATTCCTCCCCCCTCCCAATCGGCCAGCCAAGGAGGGAGGGGAGTCCTACTAGGACTCCCCCTCCCATGGCGCCTCCCTCCTTTAAATAGAGGGGAGGGGGCGCCACCCCCTGGAACTCTCCCATAACAAACCCTAGCCGCCGCCTCTCTTCTCCTCCTTCGCTCTACTCCGGCTTAGGAGAAACCCTGTAGAATTCTCTACTCCACCACCACCACCACACCGTCGTGCTGCTGGGATTCCGTGGAGAAGATCTACTACCTCCGCTGCTCGCTGGAACGGGGAGAGGAAGGTCTGCTTCGACTCCGCACGCGTGACCAACTACGGAAGCGCTGCCGGAGCACGGCACCGGAAGGATCGTCCTCACCATCTTGAGATCGGCAAGTGATCGACTACATCAACCACGAGATCTGATCTACAAGGGTTAGTACAGATCTATCTCGTTGCACATGTCTAATAGATTAGATCTTGGCTTTTATCTAGATTAGATCTGGGTTTTGTTCGTTCTTGCGGTAGAAATTTTTTGTTTTCCATGCTACGAACCCATCAGTGGTATCACAGCCGTGTCTATGCGTAGATCTGTTGCACGAGTAGAACACAATGGTTTTGTGGGCGTTGGTGCTCGTGCCGTCTTTTGCTTTGTGTACTTTGCATCTTGCGGTATGGTGGGATGAAGCGGCTCGGGCTAACCTTACATGTCATCGCACATGAGACTTGCTCCACGCTTGACGTGTAACTTGCTTTGCACAAGTGGCTTTGCGGGTGTCTGTCTCTCCCATCATAGTATAGATCCAATCTACACTTTGCACTTGATAGCACTTGTATCAACGTTGTGGTTCAGTTTCGTAGGTAAGATCCGTTCTAATTCGAAAGCCCCAAACCACGTAAAACATGCAAAGAAAATTAGAGGCGTCTAACTTGTTTTTGCAGGGGTTTTGTTATGTGATATGGCCATCATGTGATTGTGATTATATTTGATGTATGCAACGATCCTTGTTGTAATATGGCAACCGGCAGGAGCCTAATGGTTGTCTTTAATTCTGTTAAGACCGGCGTGTCTATTCATCTTGTAATAGCTTTATTCCAAGTAGTTGTAATAGTTGCTAGTGATGATGGACAACCATGAAGCGGCGCCACTGACCTTGACGCAATGCTGGTGATGATGGAGATCATGTCCGTGCTTTGGAGATGGAGATCAAATGCATAAGAAGAAAGGGCCATATCATATCACACTAATTATGAATTGCCTGTGATGTTAATCCTTTATGCATCTTGTATTGCTTAGATCGTGATGGTAGCATTATAAGATGATCCCTCTCACTAAATATCAAGTAATAAAGTGTTCGTCCTTAGTAGGCACCGTTGCTAAGACTCGTCGTTTTGAAGCATCTCGTGATGATCGGGTGTGATAGATTCTACGTGTGCATACGACGGATGCAAGCCAGATTTGCACATGCGGATACTAAGGTTAACCTTGACCAGCCTAGAATGTACAGACATGGTCTCGGAACACGGAATACCGAAAGGTAAAGCATGAGTCATATGGATGATATGATGAACATGTTGATTGTTCGCCTTTAAAGCTACATCATCTCACGTGATTATTGGACTTGGTGTAGTGGATTTGGTTCGTGTAATCACTAAAACAACTCGAGGGATGTAGTTTTGAGTGGGAGTTTATTTGTAATTTGGATTAGTCGAACTCAATTTATCATACACACAATCAAAGTGAATTTGCATAGAATGTTGTAGTCATTGGCATCCGTTCACCACTTTATGCTTAGTTATAGTTGAGATAGTAGAACTATAGAAATTCTGGATATTTGCTTTACGAACTGGTATCGTATTGTTTTGAGTGTCAATCTAAAGTTTAAAAGTCATATTGCAAACTTTCAGCAAACTCTGTTTACTCTATGAAGTTTAATAAACAGTATTAAATCAAGAGTAACAATTCCAGTGTTAGTATCTAATGTATCATGTTTGCCTCCATGATTCTTGATACTCAAAAGATTGTTTTTTAATATCAAGTTTATCTAAGAGCTGAAAGCAATGTTTCAGAAACCATCATATGTGAAAGGTATTGCGATATCTAAAACAATGTGTTGGTTACAACATGATAGAGTATACGTCCTCATATTTGATGAGAATTTGTGAAGGTGGGAGACGCTAGTCGTCCTAATCCTCCAAAAGGTTTTGGAAAAGAAACATTATACTCGCAATTCACCTTTACAAGCTATAGCATCTTGATCATGAAAGTTGTCATGATAAGGATGAATAGAAGATGTAAGTAAAATGTTTACTACACTAAAAGATTACTAAAGAATGGAATTTTGAAAGAATGCGAAACATTTGATGAAGGTGATCCACTTCAAAGTGCAAGTACAAAGGTATTAGTATTTAACTATACACACTTTGTACTATGTGTCATGTGAATGACACCACTATTGATGTTGATAGATTCTTTTAAAAAGAAAAGGAATTGTTGAAAGAGAATCTATAAAATATTTGGTAGAAAAGAAAAGATTGGAGATGTCCAACTTAGGTATATAGAAGATACATGTTATGGTTGTATTTCTTGCTTGTTAAACAATGTAGTTCTACAGTATTGGATACCGAATTGGTTGGTATGAAGTGTCATACAGGACAACACAATTCATGAACTGCAATGGCCTAAGTAACTAGCAAGAGAATATGTTATGATGCTCATAGAAAACAAACAAAGGGTTGTTGTATTGCTCGTTAACATTAAAGCTTGCCTTCAAGATTTGTTTCAATAATTGTTATTTTGATCAGGTATTATGATGACAAAAGGTTGTTCAAATAATTACCGTATTCCATAATAGATGGATGATATACAAGTCTGGTTGGAGAAATAACAACCATAAAACTAATGCTAAAATGTCGCAAGACAAATAATTGAAAGATCACTTGCGAAGTGACATCACCGTTTAAATTATATTGAAGGGATACATGAAGAAACTCCATGTTGATGGATTTTTGGAGTCTTTGATTTTGATCAAATGACGCTTGTGATACTTTCCTGGAGATAATTAAAACTCCGTTCGTAGGCCAAAAAGAGGAATGGACGACTAACTGATTGGAATTTGTACAGATGGATGTATATAGTTCATTATGTGTAGTCGTGGGCGATGGATTTCAACTTCATATGCTTTCTCCGAAGATTTGAGTGAGTATATATATATACTTACTCAATAAGGAAGAAGTATGAAACATTTGAAAATGTTCAAAGACTTTCAAGATGAAGTGGAAATCATTGCAAGAAGAAAATAAAAGTTTATGATTGGATCATAAACAAAGATGTTTGAGTTACAAGTTTAGCAAAACACCTAAGATTTGAGGAATCGTTCCATGGATTTGCATTTCCCAAAAACACCATAGGAGTATGGAGTGTTCAAGATATGTAATGAAACCTTGTTTGACATGGTAAGATCAAAGGTGTCATTTATAAAACTGCCATTATATTTTAAAGATTAAAGCTTTAGTGACTACCGCTTTTACACTGAAAAGAGCTCCATCGTGATCCGTTGAAATGACACCATATAAGTCATGGTTTGGGATAAAACCCAGGTTGTCCTTTCTTAAATTTTTGGTATGCTAGGCATAAGTAAAGTGTTTACAACCAAAGTCGGATGAGCATGTCTTTGTAGGTTATTTCGAATAACCATTGGGTATTCCTCCATAACACCGAAGACAAAAGTGTTTGTCGCTTAGAATGTTGAGTTTCTTGAGAAGGAATTTTTGGTGAAAAGTCAAGTGGGAGGATAATAGAACTTTGACAAGGTTGTTGAACCTTGGCTAGTATGTGCTGAGTTGTGCAGCATCGGTAAGTGTCCCGGAGGCAGCAACGATGCTCATGGCTCACGTGCCTCAAAGGTTGTGGTCACGGAGATCTAAGTTCCTATTGAACCAAGTAGGTCGGGTAAGTAATCAAATGCCAAGATTTGAGAGTTAAATCATTGTTGTTTGACAATGATGAACCGACTACATGCAAATAATCAATGATGGGCCCTGACTTCGTTAAGTGGCTTGAAGCCATAAAATCCATGATAATTCCATACACGAGAAATCAAGCTTTGAATTTGAAAGACCCTCTGGAAAGGTGCAAGACCTTACAGTTGTATATGGATCTATAAAGAAATAGACATGGATGTTTCACATCTATGAAATAGTCGACATGTCGGAAAGAGTTTACGACAATGTTCAAGGAATTGACTATGATAAGATTTGATCTTTCATTGCGATATTTAGTCTGGACGGATTAATGTAGCAACCACTACATATATTTTGGTATATGGTAGTTGAACAAACAAAACAAGTTCTTCTAATAGAATGATTACCTATGATGTGTCCATGACATGATCCAAAGGGTTTTGTTAATTCAAAGGATGCTAAAAGAGTATGCAAAACTTCAATGGTTGAAGTGAGCATCGCGGAGTTGGAATCTTCACCGTGATGAAACCGTTAAAAGGTTTAATTTCATCAGAGACGATGAAGATGCTTGCATTTTTGCAAGAAATTAAGTGGGGGCGCTAAGACATATTTCTAATACATTATGTGAAAGACATATCGTTGATTAGAAATGATGTATCTTTTATTGACACAGGTTAAGAATTTCATTTCGATGAAAGACTTAGGCATAACCCAAGAATTAGGCATCAGTGTCTATATGGATAGATTGAGGCGCTAATATAGTTTTGCCAAATGTACATAGATGAGATGTTGAATGAGTTCAATATGGAAACAACAAGAAAGGTTCTTGACGCACGGAATGGACTGAATCAAGATTCAAGTGTGTTGACACGAGATTCAAGTGTTTTGACACTTGGTGAAATCACAAGAATATTTTGATCAATCATTCTTTGAGATGTACACATCCAGATATGTCCTATGCTCTAAATGTTATGAGCATATACCAGAATGACTCATAAGATGATCATTGGACAATAGTAGGGATATTCCTATGATCTTTGGAAGAACTAAGAATATATTATTTATATAGTGGTGACAAATAGTTCATTGTAAATTGTTGCATTGATACTAGTTTTGGCACAAATTAAGTTTATCTCAATTTAAACTATGGGTGGCACAATGTAACGGAAAGGAAGTTCCATAACGGATTTGGTTGAGTACCAAAGTTAAAACATTGTGACAGATACTACAACAAAAGGATAAGTATATGACTACTATTGTAGTAGAAAATGAGGGCATTTGCGTCAAGTAGTTTGTTATCAAACTAGGTGTGGTTCATAGCGGGATAATACTATGAAGATACATTGTATGACAATTGTATCAACATGATTTAATCCCAAGGAACTAAAGGTCTCACCAAAGGACCAAATTTATACAATGCCATCTCATTGGAGAATGAGTAATGCGTAGAGATGCAAGGACATGCAAATACACACGGACCTAGAAGTGTCAGATCCGAAGATTATGTTTACCACTAGCAATAGTGTCTATACAACACCAGAAAGCCATAGGTGTTGAGTGCACAAGTTTTTAACTAGATTATTGACTCTAGTGCATGTGGGAGACTGTTGGAGATATGCCCAAGAGGCAATAATAAAGTTGTTATTATTATATCTTTATGTTTATGATAAATGTTTACATCCCATGCTATAATTGTATTAACCAGAAACATTAATACTTGTGTGTTTTGTAAACATAAAAGAGTCCCTAGTAAGCCTCTTGTTAAACTAGCTTGTTGATTAATGGACGATCATGGTTTCCTGATCATGGACATTGGATGTCGTTAATAACAAGATCATATCATTAGGAGAATGATGTGATGGACACACACCCATAGTAAGCATAGCATAAGATCAAGTCATTAAGTTCGTTTTTCTACAAGCTTTCAAATGCATAGTAACCTAATCCTTCGACCATGAGGTTATGTTAATCACCATCACCGGATGGATACTTTGATGACATCAAACACCGCTTCGTAACTAGGTGGTTATAAAGGTGTCATTGGGTATTCTGAAAGTATGTGTTGAAGCGCATGGACCAAGATTGGGATTTGTCCATCCATATGACGGATAGATATGCTCTGGGCCCTCTCGGTGGAATGTCATCTAGTTAGCTTGCAAGCATGTGACTAGGTCACAAGGGCTGACATATCATGGAACGAGTAAAGAGTACTTATCAGTAACGAGGTAGAACTAGGTATGGAGATACCGACGATCAAACCTCGGATAAGTAGAGTATCGCGTGACAAAGGGAATTGGTTTCGTATGTTAATGGTCCTATCGATCACAAAGTCATCGTTGAGTATTTGGGAGGTGTTATGGATCTCTAGATCCCGCTAATGGTTATGGATCGGAGATGTGTCTCCATCATGTCTACATGTTCACGAACCGTAGGGTGACACACTTAAGGTTCGAAGTTGTTTTAAGTAGATATGGAATGTGCGTTGGAGACCAAATGTTGTTCGGAGTCTCGGATTGGATCCAGGACATCACGAGGAGATCCGAAATTGTCCGGAGAATAAGATTCATATATTGGGAATCATTTTCTAAGTTAGGAAATGTTCCGGAGTATTTGTATGGGGATTCTAGAAGGTTTCAGAATGTTCTGGAAGGTTCTAGTAGATTTCTTGGAGTTTACTTGAAAACCAAGAAAGGATCAAGGAGTCTTTGTGGGGCAAGACACGGATTCGTGGGGAAGGAGGATTCCTCCCCCCCCTCCCAATCCGCCGGCCAAGGAGGGAGAGGAGTCCTACTAGGACTCCCCCTCCCATGGCGCCTCCCTCCTTTAAATAGAGGGGAGGGGGCGCCACCCCCTGGAACTCTCCCATAACAAACCCTAGCCGCCGCCTCACTTCTCCTCCTTCGCTCTGCTCCGGCTTAGGCGAAGCCCTGCAGAATTCTCTACTCCACCACCACCACCACACCGTCATGCTGCTGGGATTCCGTGGAGAAGATCTACTACCTCCGCTGCTCGCTGGAACGGGGAGAGGAAGGTCTGCTTCGACTCCGCACGTGTGACCGACTAAGGAAGCGCTGCCGGAACGCGGCGCTGGAAGGATCATCCACACGATCTTGAGATCGGCAAGTGATCGACTACATCAACCACGAGATCCGATCTCGTAACGCTTTCGGGTGTACAAGGGTTAGTACAGATCTATCTCATTGCACATGTCTAATAGATTAGATCTTGGCTTTTACCTAGATTAGATCTGGGTTTTGTTTGTTCTTGCGGTAGAAATTTTTTGTTTTCCATGCTACGAACCCATCACATGTGTGACAGAGGTTGCATCACTACACCCACTTGAGTGTGTGTGTGGTCATGTGGATCATTATGGTTTGGGAAAAACAAATGCAATAACACTCCATGTGTCAAACCATGGTCAGAAAGCCCTAGAGCATGCTGGAATGCAACTGCCACATGCAATGGCGCACCTGCGTGACACAGGTTGCATCACCCCACCAACTTTAGTGTGTGTGGTCATCTCGGTCATTGTGGTTTGGAAAAGAACAAATGCAATGACACTCCATTGTATCAAACCAAGGTCATAAAAGCCCTAGAAGATGTTGGAATGCAACATTGGAATGCAATGAAGCACCAGTGTGACACAGGTTGCATCACCACACCCACTTGAGTGTGTGTGGTCATGTGAATCATTGTGGTTCAGAAAAAAACACATACAATGGAGCACTTATATGACAAAGGTTGCATCACAAGAGCCATTTCAGTGTGTGTGGTCATGTGGATCATTTTGGTTTGGATCAGAACACATGCAATGATACTCCATTGTGTTAAACCATGGTCATAAAGCCCTAGAAGGTGTTGGAATGCAACATTGGAATGCAACTTCCACATGCAATGTAGCACCAATGTGATAGAGATTGCATCACCACACCCACTTGAGTGTGTGTGGTCATGTGGGGCGGTTTGGAAAAGAAAGCGTGCAATGACACTCCATTGTATCAAACCATGGTCAGAAAGCCCTAGAAGATGTTGGAATGAAACATTGGAATGCAATGGAGCACCAGTGTGACAGAGGTTGCATCACCACACCCACTTGAGTGTGTGTGGTCATGTGGATCATTGTGGTTTGGAAAAGAAAACATGGAATGACACTCCATTGTGTCAAACCATGGTCATAAAGACCTAGAACATGCTGGAATGCAACCACCACATGCAATGGACCACATGTGTGACAGAGGTTGCATCACCACACCCACTTGAGTGCGTGTGGTCATGTGGATCGTTGTGGTTTGGAAAAAACAAATGCAATGACACTCCATGTGTCAAACCATGGTCAGAAAGCCCTAGAGCATGCTGGAATGCAACTGCCACATGCAATGGAGCACCTGTGTGACAGAGGTTGCATCACCACACCCACTTGAGTGTGTGTGGTCATGTTGATCATTCTGGTTTGGACAAGAACACATGCAATGACACTCCATTGTATCAAACCATGGTCAGAAAGCCCTAGAAGATGTTGAATGCAACTGCCACATGCAATGGAGCACCATTGTGATATAGGTTGCATCACCAGACCCACTTGAGTATGTGTGGTCATGTGGGTCATTCTGGTTTGGAAAAGAAAACATGCAATAACACTCCATTGTGTCAAACCATGGTCAGAAAGACCTAGAACAAGCTGGAATGCAACCAGCACATGCAATGGACCACATGTGTGACAGAGGTTGCATCACCACTCCCACTTGAGTGTGTGTCGTCATGTGGATCGTTGTGGTTTGGAAATAACAAATGGAATGACACTCCATGTGTCAAACCATGGTCAGAAATCCCTGGAGCATGCTGGAATGCAACTGCCACATGCAATGGAGCACCTGTGTGACAAAGGTTGCATCACCACAGCCACTTGAGTTTGTGTGTTCATGTCGATCATTGTGGTTTGGAAAAGAACAAAGGCAATGACACTCCATTGTATCAAACCATGGTCAGAAAGCCCTACAAGATGTTGGAATGCAATGGAGCACCAGTGTGACAGAGGTTGCATCACCACACCCACTTTAGTGTGTGTGGTCATGTGGATCATCGTGGTTCGAAAAAAACACATGCAATAACACTCCATGTGTCAAACCATTGTTAGAAAGCTCTAGAACATGTTGGAATGAAACTGCCACATGCAATGGAGCACCTGTATGACAGAGGTTGGATCACCACACCCACTTGAGTGTGTGTGGTCATGTGGATCATTGTGGTTTGTAAAACAACAAATGCAATGACACTCCATTGTGTCAAACCATGGTCAGAAAGGCCTAGAACATGTTGGAATGCAACATTGGAATGAAATGGAGCACCAGTGTGATGGAAGTTGCATCACCACACCTACTTGGGTGTGTGTAGTAATGTGGATCATTGTGGTTTGGAAAATAACACATGCAATGAAATTCGATGTGTCAACCATGGTCAGAAAGCCCTAGAACATGCTGGAATGCATCTGCCACATGCAGTGGAGCACCTGCGTGACAGAGATTGCAACACCACACCCACTTGAGTGTATGTGGTCAGCTGGATCATTGTGTTTTGGAAATGAACATATACAATAACACTTGATGTGTCAAACCATGGTCAAGAAGACCTAGAACATGCTGAAATGCAACTGCCACATGCAATGGAGCACCATTGTGACAGAGGTTGCATCACCAGACCCACTTGAGTATGTGTGGTCATGTGGATGATTGTGGTTTGGAAAAGAAAACATGCAATGACACTCCATTGTGTAAAACCATGGTCAAAAAGACCTAGAACAAGCTAGAATGCAACCACCACATGCAATGGACCACATGTGTGACAGAGGTTGCATCACCACTCCCACTTGAGTGTGTGTGGTCATGTGGATCGTTGTGGTTTGGAAATAACAAATGGAATGACACTCCATGTGTCAAACCATGGTCAGAAATCCCTGGAGCATGCTGGATTGCAACTGCCACATGCAATGGAGCACCTGTGTGACAAAGGTTGCATCACCACAGCCACTTGAGTGTGTGTGTTCATGTCGATCATTGTGGTTTGGAAAAGAACAAAGGCAATGACACTCCATTGTATCAAACCATGGTTAGAAATCCCTACAAGATGTTGGAATACAATGGAGCACCAGTGTGACAGAGGTTGCATCACCACACCCACTTTAGTGTGTGTGGTCATGTGGATCATCGTGGTTCGAAAAAAACACATGCAATAACACTCCATGTGTCAAACCATTGTTAGAAAGCTCTAGAACATGTTGGAATGAAACTCCCACATGCAATGGAGCACCTGTATGACAGAGGTTGCATCACCACACCCACTTGAGTGTGTGTGGTCATGTGGATCATTGTGGTTTGTAAAAGAACAAATGCAATGACACTCCATTGTGTCAAACCATGGTCAGAAAGGCCTAGAACATGTTGGAATGCAACATTGGAATGAAATGGAGCACCAGTGTGACGGAAGTTGCATCACCACACCTACTTGGGTGTGTGTAGTAATGTGGATCATTGTGGTTTGGAAAATAACACATGCAATGAAATTCGATGTGTCAACCATGGTCAGAAAGCCCTAGAACATGCTGGAATGCATCTGCCACATGCAGTGGAGCACCTGCGTGACAGAGATTGCAACACCACACCCACTTGAGTGTATGTGGTCAGCTGGATCATTGTGTTTTGGAAATGAACATATACAATAACACTTGATGTGTCAAACCATGGTCAAGAAGACCTAGAACATGCTGAAATGCAACTGCCACATGCAATGGAGCACCATTGTGACAGAGGTTGCATCACCAGACCCACTTGAGTATGTGTGGTCATGTGGATGATTGTGGTTTGGAAAAGAAAACATGCAATGACACTCCATTGTGTAAAACCATGGTCAATAAGACCTAGAACATGCTGGAATGCAACTACCACATGAAATGGACCACATGTGTGAGAGAGGTAGCATCACCACACCCACTTGAGTGTGTGGTCATGTGGATCATTCGGGTTTGGAAAAGAACACATGCAATGGCATTCCATGTGGATCATTGTGGTTTGGGAAAGAACACATGCAATGACACTCCATTGTGTCAAACCATGGTCAGAAAGACCTAGAACATGCTAGAATGGAACCACCACATGCAATGGAGCACATGTGTGACAGAGGTTGCAGCACCACACCCACTTGAGTGTGTGTGGTCATGTGGATTATTGTGGTTTGTAAAAGAACAAATGCAATGACACTCCAAGTGTCAAACCTTGGTTAAAAAGCCCTAGAACATGCTGGAATGCAACATTGGAATGCAATGGAGCTCCAGTGTGATAGAGGTTGCATCACCACACCCACTTGAGTCCGTGTGGTCATGTGTATCATTGTGGTTTGAAAAATAACACAGGAATGACACTCCATGTGTCAAATCATGGTCAGAAAGCCCTAGAACATTCTGGAATGCAACTGCCACATGCAATGGAGCACTAGTCTGGCAGAGGTTGCATCACCACACCCACTTGAGTGTGTGTGGTCATGTGGATCATTGTTACTTGGGAAAGAACACATGCAATGACACTCTATTGTATCAAACCATGGTAAGCAAGCCCTAGAAGATGTTGGAATGCAACTGCTGCATGCAATGGAGCACCAATGTGATAGAGGTTGCATCACCACACCCACTTGAGTGTGTGTGGTCATGTGGATCATTGTGGTTTGGAAATAACACATGAAATGACACTCCATTGTGTCAAACCATGGTCAGAAAGCCCTAGAATATGCTGGAATGCAACAACCACATGCAATGGAGCACATGTGTGATAGAGGTTGCATCACTACACCCACTTGAGTGTGTGTGGTCATGTGGATCATTGTGGTTTGGAAAAAACAAATGCAATGACACTCCATGTGTCAGACCAAGGTCAGAAAGCCCTAGAACATGCTGGAATACAACTACCACACGCAATGGAGCACCTGCGTGACAAAAGGTTGCATCACCACACCCGCTTGAGTGTGTGTGGTCATGTGCATCATTGTGGTTTGGAAATGAACACATGCAATGACACTCCATTGTATCAAACCATGGTCAGAAAGCCCTCGAATATGTTGGAATGCAACCGCCACATGCAATGGAGCACCTGTGTTACAAAGGTTGTATCACTAGGACTACTTGAGTGTGTGTGGTCATGTGGATCATTGTGGTTTGGATAAGAACACATTCAATGACACTCCATTGTGTAAAACCTTGGTCAGAAAGCCGTAGAAGATGTTGGAATGCAACTGCCACATGCAATGGAGCACCAATGTAATAGAGGTTGCATCACCACACCCACTTGAGTGTGTGTGGTCATGTGGATCATTGCATTTTGGAAAAGAACACATGCAATGACACTCCATTGTGTCAAACTATGGTCAGAAGGCCTAGAAGATGCTGGAATGGAACATTGGAATGTAATGGAGCATTAGTGTGACATAGGTTGCATCACCACATCCACTTGAGTGTGTGTGGTCATGTGGATAATTGTGGTTTTGAAAAGAAAATATGCAATGACACTCCATGTGCAAAACCAAGGTTAGAAAGCCCTAGAACATGCTAGAACTACCACTTGCATTGGAGCACCTGCATGATACAGGTTGCATTACCACACCCACTTGAGTGTGTGTTGTCATGTGGATCATTGTGGTTTGGAAAAGAACACATGCAATGACACTCCATTTTGTCATACCATGGTCAGAAAGACCTAGAACATGCTAGAATGCAACCACCACATGCAATGGAGCACATGTGTGATAGAGATTGCATCACCACACCCACTTGAGTGTGTGTGGTCATGTGGATCATTCAGGTTTGCAAAATAACAAATGCAATGACACTCCATGTGTTAAACAATGGTCAAAAAGCCCTAGGACATGCTAGAATGCAACATTGGAATGCAATGGGGCACCAGTCTGACAGAGGTTGCATCACCACACCCACTTGAATGTGTGTGGTCATGTGGATCATTGTGGTTTGGAAAAGAACACATAAAATGACACTCCATCTGTCAAACCATGATCAGAAAGTCATAGAACATGCTGGAATGCAACTGCCACATGCAATGGAGCACTAGTCTGATAGAGGTTGCATCACCACATCCACTTGAGTGTGTGTTGTCATGTGGATCATTGTGGTTTGGAAAAGAACACATGCAAAGACACTCCAAATGTGTCAAACCTTTGTTAGAAAGCCGCAGAAGATGTTGGAATGCAACTACCACATGCAATGGAGCACCAGTGTGACAAAGGTTGCATCACCACACCCACTTGAGTTTGTGTGGTCATGTGGATCATTATATTGGAAAAGAACACATGCAATGACACTCCATTGTGTCAAACCATGGTCAGAAGTCCCTAGAACATGTTGGAATGCAACATTGGAATACAATGGAGCACCAGTGTGACAGAAGTTGCATCACCACATCCACTTGGGTGTGTGTGGTCATATGGATAATTGTGGTTTGGAAAAGAACACATGTAATGACACTCCATGTGTCAACCATGGTTAGAAAGCCCTAGAACATGCGTGAATGCAACTGCCACATGCAATGGAGCACCTGCGTGACAAAGGTTGCATCACCACACCCACTTGAGTGGTTGTGGTCATGTGGATCATTGTGGTTTGGAAAAGAACATGTGCAATGACACTCCAAATGTGTCAAACCATGGTCAGAAAGCGCTAGAACATGCTGGAATGCAACTACCACATGCAATGGAGCACCAGTGTGACAGGCTGCATCACCATAGCCACTTGAGTGTGTGTGTGCTCATGTGGGTCATTGTGGTTTGGAAAAGAGGAGATGCAATGACAATCCATGTATCAAACCATGGTCGGAAATCCCTAGAACATGTAGGAATGCAACCGCCACATGCGTTGGAGCACCAATGTGATAGAGGTTACATCACCACACCCACTTAAGTGTCTGTGGTCGTGTGGATTATTGTGGTTTGGAAAAGAACACATGCAATGACACTCCATTGTATCAAACCATGGTCAGAAAGCCATAGAAGATGTTGGAATGCAACTACCACATGCAATGGAGCACGAGTGTGACAGAGATTGCATCACCACAGCACCTTGAGTGTGTATGGTCATGTGGATCATTGTGGTTTCAAAAAGAACACACGCAATGACACTCCATTGTGTCAAACCATGGTCAGAAAGCCCTAGAACATGTTGGAATGCAACATTGGAATGCAATGGAGCACCAGTGTCATGGGTATCATTGTGGTTTGGAAAAGAACACATGCAATGATACTCCATGTGTCAACCATAATTAAAAAGCCCTAGAACATGCTGGAATGCAACTGCCACATGCAATGAGCACCTATGTGATAGAGGTTGCATAACCACACCAACTTGAGTGTATGTGGTCATATGGATTATTGTTGTTTTGAAAAGCACATATACAATGACACTCGATGTGTCAAACCATGGTCAGGATGCCCTAGAACATGCTAGAATGCAACTGCCACATGCAATGGAGCACCTTCGTGACAAAGGTTGCATCACCACACCCACTTGAGTGTGTGTGGTCATGTGGATCATTGTAGTTCGCAAAAGAACACATGTAATGACACTCAATTGTGTCAAACCATGGTCAGAAAGACCTAGAACATGCTGGAATGCAACCACCACATGCAATGGAGCACACATGTGTGATAGATGTTGAATCACCACACCCACTTGAGTGCGTGTGGTCAAGTGGATCATTGTGGTTTGGAAAAGAACACATACAATGACACTCAATGTGTCATACCATGCTTAGAAAGCCCTAAAACATGGTAGAATGCAACTGCCACATGTAATGGAGCACCTATGTGACAGAGGTTGCATCACCACACCCACTTGAGTGTGTGTGGTCATGTGGATCATTGTGGTTTGGAAAAGAACACATGCAATGACACTCCAAATGTGTCAAACCATGGTCAGAAAGCCCTAGAACATGCTAGAATGCAACTACCACATGCAATGGAGCACCAGTGTGATAGATGTTGCATCACCATAGTCACTTGAGTGTATGTGATCATCTGGCTCATTATGGTTTGGAAAATAAAATATGCAATGACACTCCATGTGTCAAACCATGGTCGGAAATACCTAGAACATTCGGAAATGCAACCGCCACATGCATTGGAGCACCTGCATGAAAGAGGTTGCATCACCACACCCACTTGAGTGTGTGTGGTCATGTGGATCATTGTGGTTTGGAAAAGAACATAGGTAATGCCACTCCATTATGGAGCACCAGTGTGACAGAGGCTGCATCACCATAGCCACTTGAGTGTGTGTGTGTGTGCTCATGTGGCTCATTGTGGTTTGGAAAAGAGCAGATGCAATGACACTCCATGTATCAAACCATGGTCGGAAATCCCTAGAACATGTAGGAATGCAACCGCCACATGCGTTGGAGCACCAGTGTGATAGAGGTTACATCACCACACCCACTTAAGTGTCTGTGGTCGTGTGGATTATTGTGGTTTGGAAAAGAACACATGCAATGACACTCCATTGTATCAAACCATGGTCAGAAAGCCATAGAAGATGTTGGAATGCAACTACCACATGTAATGGAGCACGAGTGTGACAGAGATTGCATCACCATAGCACCTTGAGTGTGTATGGTCATGTGGATCATTGTGGTTTCGAAAAGAACACATGCAATGGCACTCCATTGTGTCAAACCATGGTCAAAAAGCCCTAGAACATGTTGGAATGCAACATTGGAATGCACTGGAGCACCAGTGTCATGTGTATCATTGTGGTTTGGAAAAGAACACATGCAATGATACTCCATGTGTCAACCATAATTAAAAAGCCCTAGAACATGCTGGAATGCAACTGCCACATCTAATGAGCACCTATGTGATAGAGGTTGCATAACCACACCAACTTGAGTGTATGTGGTCATATGGATTATTTTTGTTTTGAACATATACAATGACACTCGATGTGTCAAACCATGGTCAGGATGCCCTAGAACATGCTGGAATGCAACTGCCACATGCAATGGAGCACCTTCGTGACAGAGGTTGCATAACCACACCCACTTGAGTGTGTGTGGTCATGTGGATCATTGTAGTTTGCAAAAGAACACATGTAATGACACTCCATTGTGTCAAACCATGGTCAGAAAGACCTAGAACATGCTGGAATGCAACCACCACATGCAATGGAGCACACATGTGTGATAGATGTTGAATCACCACGCCCACTTGAGTGCGTGTGGTCATGTGGATCATTGTGGTTTGGAAAAGAACACATAAAATGACACTCAATGTGTCATACCATGCATAGAAAGCCCTAAAACATGCTAGAATGCAACTGCCACATGTAATGGAGCACCTATGTGACAGAGGTTGCATCACCACACCCACTTGAGTGTGTGTGGTCATGTGGATCATTGTGGTTTGGAAAAGAACACATGCAATGACACTCCAAATGTGTCAAACCATGGTCAGAAAGCCCTAGAACATGCTAGAATGCAACTGCCAAATGCAATGGAGCACCAGTGTGATAGATGTTGCATCACGATAGCCACTTGAGTGTGTGTGATCATCTGGATCATTATGGTTTGGAAAAGAAAATATGCAATGACACTCCATGTGTCAAACCATGGCCGGAAATACCTAGAACATTCGTACATGCAACCGCCACATGCATTGGAGCACCTGCATGAAAGAGGTTGCATCACCACACCCACTTGGGTGTGTGTGGTCATGTGGATCATTGTGGTTTGGAAAAAATAAATGCAATGACACTCCATGTGTCAAACCATGGTCAGAAAGACCTAGAACAGGCTGGAATGCAACTGCCACATGCAATGGAGCACCTGCATGATAGAGGTTGCATCACCATGAGTGTGTGTGGTCATGATGGTCATTGTAGTTTGGAAAAGAACACATGCAGTGACACTCTAATGTATCATACCATGGTCAAAAAGCCCTAGAAGATGTTGCAATGCAATGGAGCAGCGGTGTGACAGAAGTTGCATCACCACACCCACTTGGGTGTGTGTGGTCATGTGCATCATTGTGGTTTTGAAAACAACACATGCAATGACACTCCATTGTATCAAACCATGGTTAGAAAGCCATAGAAGATGTTGGAATGCAACTACCACATGCAATGGAGCACGAGTGTGACAGAGATTGCATCACCACAGCACCTTGAGTGTGTATGGTCATGTGGATCATACAATGACACTCAATGTACCTTGAGTGTGTATTGTTGTTTGATATGCAATGACACTCCATGTGTCAACCATGGTTAGAAAGCCCTAGAACATGCTGGAATGCAACTGCCACATGCAATGGAGCACCTGCGTGATAAAGGTTGCATCACCACACCCACTTGAGTGTGTGGTCATTTGGATCATTGTGGTTTGGAAAAGAACACATACAATGACACTCCATGTGTCAAACCATGGTCATAAACACCTAGAACATGCTGGAATGCAACTGCCACATGTAATGGAGCACCTGCGTGATAGAGGTTGCATCACCACACCAACTTGAGTGTGTGTGGTCATGTGGATCATTGTGTTTTGGAAAAGAACACATGCATTGACACTCCAAATGTGTCAAACCATGGTCAGAAAGCCCTAGAACATGCTGGAATGCAACTGCCACATGCAATGTAGCACCAGTGTGACAGAGGCTGCATCAACATAGCTACTTAGTGTGTCTGTGGTCACGTGGCTCATTGTGGTTTGTAAAAGAACAGATGCAATGACACTCCATGTATCGAACCATGGTCGGAAATCCCTAGAACATGCAGGAATGCAACCACCACATGCGTTGGAGCACCTATGTCATAGAGGTTACATCACCACACCCACTTAAGTGTGTGTGGTCATGTGGATCATTGTGGTTTGGAAAAGAACAGATGCAATGACACTCCATTGTGTCAACCATGGTCAGAAGTCCCTAGAACATGTTGGAATGCAACATTGGAATGCCATGGAGCACCAGTGTGACAGAAGTTGCATCACCACATCCACTTGGGTGTGTGTGGTCATATGGATAATTGTGGTTTGGAAAAGAACACATGTAATGACACTCCATGTGTAAACCATGGTTAGAAAGCCCTAGAACATGTGTGAATGCAACTGCCACATGCAATGGAGCACCTGCGTGACAAAGGTTGCATCACCACACCCACTTGAGTGGGTGTGGTCATGTGGATCATTGTGGTTTGGAAAAGAACACATGCAATGACACTCCAAATGTATCAAACCATGGTCAGAAAGCGCTAGAACATGCTGGAATGCAACTACCACATGCAATGGAGCACCAATGTGACAGAGGCTGCATCACCATAGCCACTTGAGTGTGTGTGTGGTCATGTGGCTCATTGTGGTTTGGAAAAGAACAGATGCAATGACACTCCATGTATCAAACCATGGTCGGAAATCCCTAGAACATGTAGGAATGCAACCGCCACATGCGTTGGAGCACCTGTGTGATAGAGGTTACATCACCACACCCACTTAAGTGTGTGTGGTCGTGTGGATTATTGTGGTTTGGAAAAGAACACATGCAATGACACTCCATTGTATCAAACCATGGTCAGAAAGCCATAGAAGATGTTGGAATGCATCTACCACATGCAATAGAGCACGAGTGTGACAGAGATTGCATCACCACACCACATTGAGTGTGTATGGTCATGTGGATCATTGTGGTTTTGAAAAGAACACACGCAATGACACTCCATTGCGTAAAACCATGGTCAGAAAGCCCTAGAACATGTTGGAATGCAACATTGGAATGCAATGGAGCACCAGTGTCATGTGTATCATTGTGGTTTGGAAAATAACACATGCAATGACACTCCATGTGTCAACCATAATTAAAAAGGCCTAGAACATGCTGGAATGCAACTGCCACATGCAGTTGAGCACCTATGTGATAGAGGTTGCATAACCACACCAACTTGAGTGTATGTGGTCATATGGATTATTGTTGTTTTGAAAAGAACATATACAATCACACTCAATGTGTTAAACCATGGTCAGGAAGCCCTAGGACATGCTAGAATGCAACTGCCGCATGCAATGGATCACCTTCGTGATAGAGGTTGCATCACCACACCCACTTGAGTGTGTGTGGTCATGTGGATCATTGTAGTTTGCAAAAGAACACATGCAATGACACTCCATTGTGTCAAACCATGGTTAGAAAGACCTAGAACATGCTGGAATGCAACCACCACATGCAATGGAGCACATGTGTGATAGAGGTTGAATCACCACACCCACTTGAGTGTGTGTGGTCATGTGGATCATTGTGGTTTGGAAAAGAACACATACAATGACACTCCATGTGTCATACCATGCTTAGAAAGCCCTAAAACATGCTAGAATGCAATTGCCACATGTAATGGAGCACCTATGTGACAGAGGTTGCATCACCACACCCACTTGAGTGTGTGTGGTCATGTTGATCATTGTGGTTTGGAAAAGAACACATGCAATGACACTCCAAATGTGTCAAACCATGGTCATAAATCCCTAGAACATGCTAGAATGCAACTGCCACATGCAATGGATAACCAGTGTGATAGATGGTGCATCACCATAGCTACTTGAGTGTGTGTTCTCATCTGGCTCTTTGTGGTTTGGAAAAGAAAATATGCAATGACACTCCATGTGTCAAACCATGGTCGAAAATACCTAGAACATTCGGGATTGCAACCGCCACATGCATTGGAGCACCTGCATGAAAGAGGTTGCATCACCACACCTACTTGAGTGTGTGTGGTCATGTGGATCATTGTGGTTTGGAAAAAAACACAGGAAATGACACTCCATTATGTCAGACCATGGTCAGAAAGCCCTGGAACATGCTGGAATGCAACCACCACATGTAATTGAGCACATGGTGAGACAGACGTCGCATCACTACACTCACTTGGGTGTGTGTGGTCATGTGGATCATTGTGGTTTGGAAAAAATAAATGCAATGACACTCCATGTGTCAAACCATGGTCAGAAAGACCTAGAACATGCTAGAATGCAACTGCCACATGCAATGGAGCACCTGCATGATATAGGTTGCATCACCATGAGTGTGTGTGGTCATGTCGGTCATTGTTGTTTGGAAAAGAACACATGTAGTGACACTCCAATGTATCATACCATGGTCAAAAAGCCCTAGATGATGTTGCAATGCAATGGAGTAGCGGTGTGACAGAAGTTGCATCACCACACCCACTTGGGTGTGTGTGGTCATGTGGATCATTGTGGTTTGAAAAAGAACACATGCAATTACACTCCATGTGTTAACCATGGTTAGAAAGCCCTAGAACATGCTAGAATGCAACTACCACATGCAATGGAGCACCTGCTTGACAAAGGTTGCATCACCACACCCACTTGAGTGTGTGTGGTCATCTGGATCATTGTGGTTTGGAAAAGAACACATACAATGACACTCCATGTGTCAAACCATGGTCATAAAGACCTAGAACATACTGGAATGCAACTGTCACATGTAATGGAGCACCTGCGTGATAGAGGTTGCATCACCACACCCACTTGAGTGTGTGTGGTCATGTGGATCATTGTGATTTGGAAAAGAACACATGCAATGACACTCCAAATGTGTCAAACCATGGTCAAAAAGCCCTAGAACATGCTGGAATGCAAGTGCCACATGCAATGTAGTACTAGTGTGATAGAGGCTGCATCAGCATAGCCACTTAGTGTGTCTGTGGTCACATGGGTCATTGTGGTTTGGAAAAGAACAGATGCAATGACACTCCATGTCTCGAACCATGGTCGGAAATCCCTAGAACAGGCAGGAATGCAACCACCACATGCGTTGGAGGAGCTATGTCATAGAGGTTACATCACCACACCCAATTAAGTGTGTGTGGTCATGTGGATCATTGTGGTTTGGAAAAGAATACATGCAATGACACTCCATTGTGTCAAACCATGGTTAGAAAATACTAGAACATGTTGTAATGCAACATTGGAATGCAATGGTGCACTAGTGAGACAAAAGTTGCATGACCACACACACTTGGGTGTGTGTGGTCATGTGGATCATTGTGGTTTGGAAAAGAACACATGCAATGACCCTCCATGTGTCAACCATGGTTAAAATGCCCTAAAACATGATGGAATGCAACTGCCACATGAAATTGATCACCTGTGTGATAGAGGTTGCATTACCACACTCCCTTGACTGTATGTGGTCATCTAGATCATTGTTGTTTTGAAAATAACACATACAATGACACTCGATGTGTCAAACCATGGCCAGGAAGCCCTAGAACATGCTGGAATGCAACAACCACATGCAATGGAGCAATGTGTGGTAGAGGTTGCACCACCACACCCACTTGAGTGTGTGTGGTCATGTGGATCGTTGTGGTTTGGAAAAGAACACCTGCAATGACACTCCATGTGTGAAACCATGGTCAAAACCCTAGAACATGTTGGAATGCAACTGCCACATGCAATGGCACACCTTCTTGATAGAGGTTGCATCACCACACCTAGTTGAGTGTGTGTGGTCATCTGGATCATTGTGGTTTGGAAAAGAACACATACAATGACACTCCATGTGTCATACCATGGTCAGAAAGCCCTAAAACATGCTGGAATGCAATTGCCACATGCAATGGAGCACCTACATGACAAAGGTTGCATCACGACTCCCACTTGAGTGTGTGTGGTCATGTGGATCGTTTTGGTTTGGAAAATAACACATGCAGTGACACTCCATTGTGTCAAACCATGGTCATAAAGCCCTAGAAGATGTTGGAATGCAACTCCCACATGCAATGGAACACCAATGTGACCGAGGTTGCATCACCACACCCACTTGAGTGTTTGTGGTCATGTGGATCATTGTGGTTCGGAAAAGTACACATGCAATGACACTCCATTGTATCAAACCATGGTCATAAAGCCATAGAAGAAGTTGGAATGCAACTACCACATGCAATGGAGCACCAGTGTGATAGAGATTGCATCACCACACCCACTTGAGTGTGTATGGTCATGTGGATCATTGTGGTTTCGAAAAGAACACATGCAATGACACTCCATTGTGTGAAACCATGGTCAGAAAGCCCAAGAACATGTTGTAATGAAACATTGGAATGCAATGGAGCACCAGTGTCATGTGTATCATTGTGGTTTGGAAATGAACACATGCAATGACACTCCATGTATCAACCATAATTAAAAAGCCCTAAAACATGCTAGAATGCAACTGGCACATGCAATTGAGCACCTATGTGATAGAGGTTGCATAACCACACCTACTTGAGTGTATGTGGTCATATGGATCATTGTTGTTTTGAAAAGAACATATAAAATGACACTCGATGTGTCAAACCATGGTCAGGAAGCCCTAGAACGTGCTGGAATGCAACTGCCACATGCAATGGAGCACCTTCGTGATAGAGGTTGCATCACCACACCCACTTGAGTGTGTGTGGTCATGTGGATCATTGTGGTTTGGAAAAGAACGCATGCAATGACACTCCATTGTGCCAAACCATGGTCAGGAAGCCCTAGAACATGTTGGAATGCAACATTGGAATGAAATGGAGCACCAGTGTGACGGAAGTTGCATCACCACAGCCACTTGGGTGTGTGTGGTCATGTAGATCATTGTGGTTTGGAAAATAACACATGCAATGAAATTCCATGTGTCAACCATGGTTAGAAAGCCTTAGAATATGCTGGAATGCAACTGCCAGATGCATTGGAACACCTACATGATAGAGGTTGCATCACCACACACACTTGAGTGTGTGTGGTCATGTGGATCATTGTGGTTTGGAAAAGAACACATGCAATGACACTCCATTATGTCAAACCCTAGTCAGAAAGCCCTCGAACATGCTAGAATGCAACCACCACATGCAATGGAGCACATGTGAGACAGAGGTTGCATCACTACACCCACTCACTACTAGGAAACAACCTATTGATAGACAACATGTTCAGTGGCGCATGAGTAAATCTATGCGCCACAGGAATACATCAGTGGCGCACTGGAAAGCATGCGCCACAGAAGTTTGGTAGTTCTGTGGCGCATTTTCCAGAGCATGCGCCACAGAAGATTGGTGGGACCCGCCGACGGGGGGGGGGATGATCCAAGTTCTGTGGCACATTCTGTAATATGCGCCATAGAAGAGGAAACTTCTGTGGCGCATATTTACCCATGCGCCACAGAACATGGAGGGGGGCCCCACCACGGAATCTAATTCACCCAAGTTCTGTGGCGCATGTTGAAATATGCGCTACAGATGTGTTTCACTTCTGTGGCGCATATCCTAGCATGCGCCACAGAACTTGGGGGTGGGCCCCACAGAGGGAATCTTATTCACCCACTTCTGTGGCGCACATGGTAGAAATGTGCCACAGAAGTTTCATCATCTGTGGCGCATTTCCTCCATATGCGCCACAGATGAGGGCGTCCAGATCCATATGATAAAAAGGTGACATGAGCTAGCTTTCTTATCTATCTGTCCCACCACCACCCATTTCACATCTCTACCTCCTCCCAACTCATCTTCCTCCTCCCTCACACCCCATCTTGCCCATAGTTTCTCCATTTTCTTATATCTAAACCTACTTTAATCCATAAATTGGTAAGTAGAAGCTTCGCTCCAACTTCTAGATCTAAAAGTTCCTTACTTTTCCCTCTCACATCTCTCTATTTGTTTACTAATTTCCTCTCCACCAACTTGCATTGTAGATCTATTTGTCCATACTCTCTCATCGCGTGGTCTCGTCTCGCTATTATTGTGTCTACTATAGCTAGGTGAGTACTTGGCCATCATGAACATGTAGGTGAAGCTTGTCGCGTGGGTGGTGTGTGTGTGCGATCCATGGCGAGATGATATGCTTGTGTGTGGTGCATGAATGTTTGCAATGGGAGGAAGTTTTTTGTTGTTTTCTTGTTGTTGTCGGGCCCGGCCAGTGTGGTTGCATCGATGTTTGCCGAAATGTTGATTCATTTCCATTTCGGCAAATTTTTGCACTACCCATATGTCCTAATTTTAGGAAAGGTCATGCCGAAATTTTTCTGGCTAGCATTCATGCATGTGTGTGTTCATATGGTGTGGTTCTCACCTATATTCTCTATTTTGACCGCTCAGGCAACCATGGTCCTCACGATGAGCGAAGGTCGAATTGCTAGGTACAAGAAAAGCGCGAAGGAGGACATGATTCTGAACAACAAGACCATGATAAGATGTCCATGTCGAACATGCAAACTGCAGTGTTGGATCGACCCTGAATCTGGACAATTGGAGGGTCACATGCTTAGGCGCGGTTTCATGCGCGACCTCAATGAGGCACCGGCAGGACATGGTGGTGGTCACGAAGACGTGGGCGAGCGAGAAGACGAAGAGTCTACCGGGCATGATGATCATGACAAAGGAGATGCCTGCGGGCATGATCATCATGACGAAGGAGATGCCGGCGGGCATGGTCAGCATGGAGAAGGAGATGACGATGGGCATGATCATGAAGAAGGAGAAGACGCGAACACACATACGCTGCTAACTTCGATCTTGCAGGACCCTCATGTTCAAGAACTGCTCCTCAAGGAGACGAGCAACGACAAAGCTGCAGCCAGAGAGAAAGCCAAGCTGGCCCAAATGGAGGTAGACGGGATGACTCCATTGTATCCTGGCTGTCGCCCCGAGGATACACGTTTGAGTGTAACGCTCAAGGCTCTAGAGATGAAGGCCGAACACAAATGGACCGATGTGAGCTTCAACACGAACATGGAATACTGGCACGACCGACTTCCTAAGGGGAACACATTGCCAACAAGTATCGAGGAGGCCAAGAAAATCATGTGCCCTCTCGACCTACCACACATTAAATACCACGCATGCATCAATGATTGTGCACTTTATCAGAACGAGTACGCGGATAGAACCACTTGTCCGGTGTGTGGCCAAGGATGATACAAGAGAGGGAACAAGAAAGTTCCTTGAAAAGTGGTATGGTACTTTCCTATCACCCCTCATCTGCAGCGATATTTCGTAGATCCTAAGGAAGCAAAGCTCATGCAATGGCACGCGGAAAGAGAGAAACCCGAAGATGATCCAGAGAAGGGCAAGATCCTGACACACCCTTCAGACGCTAGCCAGTGGAACACATTAGACATCGAGTTCGAAGAGTTCGGGAGCGATGCAAGGAACGTCAGGCTAGGTATGAGCACCGATGGACTCAATCCTTTTGGAAACCAGAGTAGCACGCATAGCACCTGACCCGTGTTTGTATGGCCATACAACCTCCTCCCGTGGCTATGCACGAAGCAAAGGTATGTACACATGAGCATTCTTATTCAGGGGTCGAAACAACCAGGTATCGATATGCATCTGTATCTCGGGCTATTGAGAGAGGAGTTAGCTAGCTTGTGGGAGACGCCGGCCCGTACGTGGGACGCCTACACTAAAGAATATTTCCATCTGAGAGCCGTGTTGCTCACGACCGTGCAGGACTATCCTGGTTATGCATATGTATCGGCCCAGGTGAACCACGGACACAATGCATGCGTCAAGTGCATGGATGAGACACCGCATCTCCAGCTACCAAGGGATCCCGGGTCTTTAAAAACCGTGTTCCAAGGTACTCGAAAGTGGCTCCGCATGGATCACCCGTGGAGAAAACGTGGTGACCTGTTCAATGGTAAGGACGAGCTCGAAAGAGCCCCGCGTCCGAGGAGCGGTGAAGAAATCGAGGAGCTTTTGAATAATTGGGTAGATTGCCCTGCGCCTGGAAAAAAACGACCAAGGACAAAGCCGCTGCTGGGTGTATGGAAAGCAAGGTCTGTTTTCTGGGACCTTCACACTCCCCATAGCCTCGATGTAATGCACATCACGAAGAACGTTACCGAGAGTCTGCTTGGCACTCTACTGAACATGCCGGAGAGGACCAAGGATGGGCCGAAAGCAAGAAAGGACCTTAAATTGCTTGGCATAAAGAAAGATCTTCAGTACCCTGATAGTGATCATCATCATCATCATCATCATTAGTAAGGGACTCAAGGTTGCCGCAAAAGAGTTAAGAAGGTGGTGCTTCGCGCTGCCTGCTTCACTCTGAGTCTGGAGGAGCTCGAGCAGTTTTTCAGGTGCCTCTTAGGAGTGAAAGTTCCTCACGGTTACTCGGGGAAGATAAGCAGATATCTGGACGTGGCGAAGAAGAGGTTCAGCGGTATGAAGTCTCACGACTGTCACGTGCTGATGACGTAGATACTCCCTGTTGCGATCCGTGGGATAATGGACGAGCATGTCCGTGAGACGTTGTTTGGCCTCTGTAACTTTTTTGATGTCATATCTAGGAAGTCGATCGGTGTGAAGCAGCTCGACAGGCTACATGAAGAGATCGTGATGATACTATGCGAGCTTGAGATTTACTTCCCGCCTGCATTCTTCGACATCATGGTGCATCTGCTTGTACATGTCGTGGACGACATCATCCAGCTCGGGCCGACATTCCTGCACAACATGATGCCGTTTGAAAGGCTAAATGGTGTCATCAAAGGATTCGTTCGCAATAGGTCTCGTCCAGATGGAAGCATAGCCAAGGGCTTTCTGATCTACGAGTGCATCTCCTTCTGCCAGAATTATCTAACCACCGAGAACGAGGATGTTGGAATACCCACAAAGAAGCACCTCGGCAGGCTCGGTGGATATGGTCACCGTGAGGGCTGCCGCTCACTACATGTCGGCATTGATGGTCGACGCACTGATTTTGAAAGGGCACACCGAGTCGCGCTACAACACATTGAAGTGGTCGGCCCTTGGGTCGAAGATCACAGAAGCTTAATCGAGCAGGAGTATGTCGACCAGGGCCAGCCGAGGAAGAAGGTAGACGTAACCAGAGAGCACAACTCTAGCTCACGGGTTGGTTCAAGAAAAGGCAACTGGACAATCCCCCACAGACGCCTTCTACGGAAGATCAAAAACTCATATTCTCCTTGTTGCAGGGCCCAGGGCACAACCTAAGGACCTATCAGTCATACGACATAAACGGTTACAGATTCTACACCGAGGAAAAGGACAAGAATAGTGAATATCAAAACTCAGGAGTAACTATGTTATCCTTTGCTGATGACGAGACTACTATGATGGAAAGATTCTACGGAAGGATCGAGGAGATATGGGAGCTCGACTACTATGGAGAGATCGTACCGATGTTCCATGTTAGATGGGCCAAGAACGTGGAAAAAGAAGGCCGCTATTTCACCACAATGGTTATACCAGATGCCAAATCAACAAAGAATGCCTCCGCAAAAAATGAGCCTTGGGTACTCGCTAGCCAAGTTGATCAATGCTTTTTTATTACCGACCCATCAAAGCCCAACCGTGTTGTAGTTAGGAGGGGCAAGAGGAGCATCATCGGAATGGAAGGAGCCGCCAACGAGCAAAACTTCGACAAAAACGGCGACCCGAAGATCGAAGAGGAATTCGACAAGTACTTCGACATGCCTACTACTACTAAAGTAAGAAGGAAGACCACACTGCCTACTAAAGGTTGTCCATTCACAAGAAGAAATCTCAAAGTGCACGGGATAAAGTATTCAACCACGGCGAAAAAGGGCAAGAAGATTGTGAAGAGACACTAGCAATTATGTGACCTTTTAGTGTATTAATTCGTGTGGGTATAATGTGATGTTAGTGTGGGTATTAGTTAGAGACTAAAACATATAATGTGATATTCGTGTGGGTATACAAATTCACATTTGTGTGTGACAAGCAAACACACATATATATATGATTCGGGATAGTTTTTTGAATAAATATGCATATGTGTTCTTGCTTTTTTTGAATAAATATGCATATATGTATATGTTCTTGCTTTTTTTAAATAAATATAAATATATGTATATGTTCTTGCTTTTTTGAATAAATATGCATATGTGTGTAATTAAAAATATTTAAAAAAAAAAGAAAAAAAAAGTGTGAGACAGCCAGGATTTGAACCTGGCTGCCCCAGGTGAGAGCTAGCGAGCAAGACCACTAGGACAAGTATATGATCTTGTCATACTACGATACCGCGCTGTTTTGGACTATGTCCAAAAGTGTTGTGGCGCATTGCCACAGAATGCGCCACAGAAGTTCTAACTTTTGTGGCGCATTTAGTGCGAATGCACCACAGAACGTTCACACTTAGCCAAATAGACAGTTCGGCCTGATCTCCCCCTAATCCCCCATTTCTCTCTCTCGATCCAATTATCTCTGTTTTCCCCAGCAACGGCGCATTCCAAGGAACCCTAGACCCCGTTGTCGGAGCCCGTGGAGGACGAGAGAAGCCCCCGCCACCGGAGCCCGTGGAGGAGGAACTGCCGCCGGAGTCCACAGCGTCCACCTCGCCGTCTGCAGGAGGAGGCAGCATCGCGCCGCCAAGATTCAGGAAGGAGGAGACCCTGCTCGCAGCAGGGAGCACCGCGCCGCCAAGCTTCAGGAAGGAGGAGGAAGCCCCGCCCGTAGCAGGAGGAGAAGGGCACGGTCGGTTCTCGCCACTGCAGCCAGAAGCCACCTCGTCGTCCACCATCTTCTTGCCGTCCACCTTGCAAGCCACCCTAGGTAATCGCCGTCCACCCTGCGCTCGTCGTTCTATGTCTTTCTACAAGTGACATGGCCGAGTCTTGTTGATCAGGAAATAGTTTAGTTAGTGGTCACTGCATGGTGTTAGTGGCCCTTGTGGGACCTAATCTTTGACAGATCCATTCTTGACAGAGCCATGCTTTTGCTAGATGCAATGCAAGTGCATATTCATGTTTTTTTAGTGTGCAATGCAATGTAGCAAATTAAGGAAGTATGTTTCCTGGGTGGTGTATTCATCTTTTTTAGTGTGCAAAGCAAACAAAATAGAGGCTACAAAGGGAATGTAAGTTGCTGGATGAAATCAATTAACTGTGATGTTACCTCCTTCCTCCTGTTTCAGTAAGATAAATTATGGTTCATCAGAATGGAACACTTGGTTGGCAGATAGAGATTTTAATCCCTCAAAGTACTAATAAGAACAATAATAAAAATCACATATCATTTTAGTCCCTCTTGCAAATCTTTCTGCCTGAGTATGTGCTGCTGAAGACTTCTCTGTCTTTGGATGCCCTCTATGCACACTGGTTTAAGTACCTTCTAGCTAGTACTAATTGCTTTACCTGGGTACTGGGTCATCAATCTTATGGTACTGATTTCTTGTTGTTGTTGTGTGGCTAGTTGGCTGGGAGATCTCATGGATGGAGCTTGCTCTTTCTTTAATTTTCTAGTGACCCAAACGCCGGCAAGGTCATATAGGGGAGGGTTCCTGGGATATTTATTAGGTTTTGTTTGTTTTTGTCCAGTTTATTTATTTAAAGATGCTGATCAAATGCCCTGCCCATCAGAGGTATATGCTCTGCACTGCCCTGCCCTGGTGGCTGGTGGAAGGAGCCCTTTGCTCTGCCCTACCCTGGTAGCTATGAGAATTGAACCTGAAACTGTCATGTTCGCCTTTTCTTTTTTATTAAGCTATTTACTTGTATTAATGCTGGTACTTGTATTTGGTGACTTCTGTCCTGCTGTAGGCTGAGGTACTATTCCAGATGGTAGATATGGTTCACCTTGGAGTGGTGCATATGCACAAGGTTTTTAGGATGATTTCTGATACTCCTATTGGTTTTAGAGTGTGGTGTCTCGGATTACCGGCATGTTTATTTTGGGCGTGTACCTGTCCTGCCTTAGATTACTGGCATGTTTATTTTCGGCATGTACCGAAGTGAAATTTCATGCCAGGACGAAGCATGACATAATCCACAAGTGCAAGATTATCTAGGACATGTTCTGCAGGTTTGTGGTGTATTGAGATTCCACCTAGAGCAGGTATCTGTTCCTGATGTTAGCATATGTTAATGGACAAATAATCATGTTCTGCAGCTTGCTGATTTTTATTTCATGTGGTACTTCCCTGGAGCTTGCTATAGCTGGTCTGGAGTAGATCTTTAAAGTGTCTTGCTTTTTGCTCTTAGCCTAAGTAAGATGAATTCTGCATGAATTTCTTATACATGTATCTGTTATACTGTTGCGTGAATGATCGATGGGGCTACATGGATGATGATGTTGGGGTCAATGCATGGGGCTTTCAATATGGGGATGGGGTGTTTTGTCTTGCAGAGATTTTATTTGAGTTTCCCATTTCTCCCGAAGTGTCGATTCACTTCCGTTTCGGTTGAGAAATGGGCACACCTAGGTCAAAAAATTAGCAAAGGTCATGCCGAATTTTTCGGCCGAGATTTGTGCTAACATTTTTCCTATTTTTAATAGAGTAGTGAAAACATGTCGGGCAACAAGGAGTCTGGCCCTTCTAAGCACATGATCAGCGTCGAAGAACAAGCTAGACAGGCCAACCAGTCATTCTGGCAGGGGTCCCAACAGGAGGAGGAGGAGGAGGTGGCGATGAGGATGACACCACCACCGGAGGAGGAGGCGACCGTCGCCAGAGCTGCTAGGGCCAATGAGGGCGGAGATCCTGATTACGAGGGGGACGAAGACGACTATGATGGAACTAGTGAAGGCGGCGGCAAAGAGGATGACACCACCGATGGCGGCGAGAGGACGGATGGCGGTAGCGGCAACCCGGCCGCTTCTCAGAAGAAGAAGAAGGAACAGAAGGAGCGGAAGGTGCCAGTGCTCGCCACTATCTGTGATGAGTTCACTGAGGTCACAGAAAGTGGCCAACCCATTGCGCCAGAGGCGATTGCTAAAGGGTACGGCCTGCAACTCGGGTGCATCGTCCGGGAAAGCATGTCGATCAACACGAAGTACATCAGACATGTAGACCATGCAGCTTTGGTCGATAACCTCCTTAAGAAGCTTCACAAGTGATATAGATTCCCAGAGCAGTTTAGAAACCTCGAGAGAAATAAGAACCCGGTGAACAGACTAGCCCTCATGAAGATGAGCAACGCCTTGAGTAGCTGGAAAACCGGGTGAAGAATAGCATTGACAAAGGTGAAAGCTGGGAGGTTATTAGTAAGAAAAATCCGATGCTCAACGAAGAGGAGTTTAGGATATTCAAGGCGGATATAGCTACCGCTGACGCTATAAAATGGACTCAATGGGGAAGGAGTATGCAGGAACAGAACATAGGTAACCACCACCTTGGAAGCGGCGGTTACAGGGGGAAACAGGACATTTGGGACAAGGAGGGCGCCGAGCTTGAATGCCTTGGTAAAGACAACCCTTGGCTTAAAATCACGGACTTGCAGCTTAGGCAATTTGTTCGGGCCCGCTACTACCTGGACAAGGAAACAGGGGAGTTCATCACCGACGATCCGGAGGTGAAGGAATTCGAGAAGAATCTGGTAAGGAATTTATCGCTGATCTCAAGTCTATTGCGTTCTAATTAAGATAATGAAGCCAAGAATCTAAATGGGTTCACCTTTCCTTGTCTCTGCAGGAGGAGGAACTGAACGCTACTGCCACAGAGTCGTCCCAGGATTCGACGGAGCCGTGGGACACGGTTTTCAGCAGGGCGACCAATGCTTACAAGAAGAGGGACAAGGGGTTGCCGCCGTCCTCAGCTGGCCGTGTGTCCGGCTTCGGTACGAGCATGAAGTTCAAGGAGTTCTACAAAGAGGATGCCAGGAAAAGAAGGGACAGGAAGAACCAGGATAAAGCCGCTATTGCAGAGCTGAAGATGAAGGTGCAGACACTAGAGGAGAAGGCGGTGGACCAGAAAACGGTGGACAAGTTAGTGGAAGAGAAGCTCCACTCGATGATCCCCACTGAGTTTTTCGAGGGGCTTATTGCTTGGAATGCGGGAGGTCGACAGGGGCCGATACATCTGCCCAGCTTAAGCGGCAGCAACTCGGGCATCAATGTTACCGTGTCGCCGGACCTGGTGACCCTGCCGGCCGTCAACGTCAGGACGCAACCCCTCATTTTGGTCACACCGACGCCCCCTCCCGTGAAAGATACCAATAAGGCGCGGCCGACGGCGGCGGTGCTTCGTGAGGCACCCGAGCGGGAGATTGCAGATGATGATAGGCCGGCCGCCGGCATCCGCCGTGTCTCTACATTAGCTGAGATCCACGCCATCACCAAGGTAACTAATTAGTTAGTGCACGTCATCTCCTTTATGCCATTGATGCATGACTGTTGCCATCTCATGACGCCCAACAACATGTTTTTGCCTCAGGACACTTCTTGCGTACTCCTGCTTAAAGATGTCGGCGGTGAGTTGAAGGATGTTGCCAAGGGCACTCTTATACAACCGGCGAGCCGCACGATGCACAACAATCAAATGGATGATGACGTGATGAAGGTCAGGTTGGCTTGGGTGTTGCCAGGGTGCGATGACATGGACCCCCCCATTCAACCTCAGGGAGCCGACGAACACAAGACCCTTGGGGAATGCTACAACTGGCCCTTGACATGGCCGAAGACCCAGATTCGTCTTGCGGGGGGGAGCACCGGCGCCACCTCTCGACCGATCATCGCCGTTGTCGCCACCACCAGCCGTCACCATCAACTCTTGGCAGCGTGTGCACCGCCACATGGCAAAGACGTTGTGCCGCAACCGCCGTCGCCCCCGCTACCACCACCACATGATGGCACCCATTAAGATGATGATGAATTGTTCAATGTTGACGACTTCATCAACACCGGCGCCGCCAAAGGATTGTATATGCCTTCTGTGGATGAAGAACCCTTCCCAGCTCGCGACGACCATCAAGCTGATCGGCCCAATACATGCACGCAGCGCCTGGTCTTCCATGGTCTTTCTCAAGAGACGCCTCCGGCCGCCGATCCACCACAATAGAAACTGGGATTGGTTTTCAGCCCCAACACACTCCGAAAGGCGACTGATGAGCAGATGGCAATGGCTGACACTGTTGTGAAGAAGAAGCACTACAGGAAGAGAGGTAATAATAATAAGAAGGGTGCGAGCCAGCCTCTTCCGAAGAGGATCCGGGGTCAGGACGCCGTCGTCATACCATCCACACAATTTGGCTTGCCCCGAGTGCATGTAGCTGGTGATCCGATATTGACTCCGGATATGATCCACATTGCGGTTGGAGCCATGTTAACTTTGCACGAGGGTGTCAAGACACTAGAGGCCCTCCTTCTTAAAGAGGACGATCCAAATTACCCGGTTTTCACGGCCAAGGTGCCATTGGACGTGGGCTTCGTCGATGAACCCCCCGCGGATATATTCTTCATAGCGTTCGAGGACATATTCAAGCTGTTTCTCGTGAAACGGCTGGACTATAACTTGGTCCGCCTATACGCGTTCAATCTGGCGCTCACGATCAAGAGAGAAAGTACCCCGGAAATCGTGATAGTGGATCCCTACTACATGCGGGACAGCCAGTTGGTCGAAGGATCAGAGACACGGACCAAGGCGACGGCGTACCTCAAGAAGTTCATGGTGGACAACAAGAGGAAGGGCATACTTCTTTTGCCTTTCTTTCCCGAGTAAGTACACACACTCGCTCATCGTCACCGTAACTTATGCATTTCTTATAGATTTCTTTCCTTTGCTCTTTTTCCAACGTTCCGTTCCAATTGTGTTGCGCAGAGACAAATACTGCACGCTCATCGTCCTTTCCCCGAGGTATTCGCTAGCCACGTATTTCGACTCGGGGAGTTTGACGAAGAAGAAAGACTACACTAGAATAAGGGGTGTTCTCAATGAGGCTCTCGAGGGCTACACCAAGAAGGGATGCACCTTCGTAGATAGGGGGGAATGTATCAAGGATGGCAAACACGTGTTCAAGCACGTGCTCGACTTCCCCTGCGTCAAGCAGTCGACTGCTGGTGCCAAGGAGGCCTTCTACGTCCTCCATCACCTTAAAGGCTATGTTCGGGATTGACATAACCTAGCGCTACCATCTAGTCTCCGAGGATGGGCCGAAACTTTGGCGAAAATCGACGATGCTGATCTTAGAGAAGACTTCCATCGCATTCAGATGAAGTGGTCGCAAATCATCATTGAAGATGTCAACACAAGGGGCGGTGCCCTACACCAAGCCAGAGGGTTGAGTAAGAGGGAGATCGAAGAACGCCTCCGTAAGCAGGGTGACACAAGGACGTGGATGATGAAAGAGGGCTATCTACCGTTCCCGAAGCCGTGCCAGAAGAGGAAGTCTTCATCGTGATCGATGTGTGCCTCTAGCATTATCCAGTGTGTATATTCTTGATGGACGCCTGCTGTATTAGTGTGTGTGTGTCATAAACTTTACTATCTCGATCGTGGTCGAAATGGTCATTGTTGTTAGACTTAAACTACCTTGTGGTCGTGCTGTCGTTGAACTTATTGATTCTATGATGATCTAACTTTTAGGTTTATGGATCCTTTGTTTTATATTCTATGAACATATATATATATATGGATGTGAACCCTTTATTCATTCTTTTTGTTGTATTTTTACTAATATGCCTTGTCGTCTATAGAGATGGCGACGAGGTGGTATGTGGTGTACATGGGTAGTGTTCCAGGAGTCTACGAAGAGTGGGAGGATTGCCACAAACAAGTGAACAAGTTCAGGGGCAACATCTACAAAGGATACACGACTAGAGAGGAGGCGATAGCCAAGTGGAGGAACCACTTGTGGAAGAAGAACTGGATGAAGATATTGGTCGGGCTAATGCTCTTGCTCACCATTATCACAGTTGTATTCTATTTTATCCTAGTGTAGGCGGCGGTGGCCACTTCATATTTGTAATGTGAGATGATATGAACTTTGTATTCGGCGCTTGTGTAAAAATTTGGCACTTGACACTATATATCTATCTCGATCGGGCTCTAAGTGTTTGTATTATATATATGTCGGTTTTCATGCATCTACTACTTGTGCAATGTATTTTATACTCATCTAGATAAATCCTGTATAAATCCTGTATAAATACCTGATTATACACCAGGAAAGTATTTTACTTCGAATACATGTTACACAATCAGTTGCGCATATAATTATATAGTTAGTGGCGCATGGCATATCTATGGCGCATACACGTAAATAGGCCACAGAAGTTCTTCCTGTGGCGCATATGAAGGAATGCGCCATAGAAGTCTGGAACTTCTGTGGCGCATATCCATATGCGCCACAGGAAGTAGTTATCAGTGGCGAGGTAACAGTGGCGACAAATATATGCGCCACATAAGTACCCTTTTGATGCGCCACAGATAGGCTGTTTCCTAGTAGTGACTTGGGTGCGTGTGGTCATGTGGATCATTGTGGTTTGGAAAAAATAAATGCAATGACACTCCATGTGGCAAACCATGGTCTAAAAGACCTAGATAATGCTGGAATGCAACTACCACATGCAATGGAGCATCTGCGTGATAGAGGTTGCATCACCATGAGTGTGTGTTGTCATGTCGATCATTGTGGTTTGGAAAAGAACACATGCAGTGACACTCCATTGTATCATACCATGGTCAGAAAGCCCTAGAAGATGTTGGAATGCAACATTGGAATGCAATGGAGCACCGGGGTGACCGAAGTTGCATCACCACATCCACTTGCGTGTGTGTGGTCATGTGGATAATTGTGGTTTGGAAAAGAAAAAAGCAATGACACTCCATGTGTCAACCATGGTTAGAAATCCCTAGAACATGCTGGAATGCAACTGCCACATGCCATGGAGCACCTGCATGACAGAGGTTGCATCACCACACCCACTTGAGTGTGTTTGGTCACGTGGATCATTGTGGTTTGGAAAAGAACACATGCAATGACATTCCAAATGTGTCAAACCATGGTCGAAAAGCCCTAGAACATGCTGGAATGTAACTGCCACATACAATAGAGCACTAGTGTGACAGAGGCTGCATCACCATAGCCACTTAGTGTGTCTGTGGTCATGTGGCTCATTGTGGTTTGTAAAAGAACAGATGCAATGACACTCCATGTATCAAACCATGCTCGGAAATCCCTAGAACATGCAGGAATGGAACCGCCAAATGAGTTGGAGCACCTATGTGATAGAGGTTACATCACCACACCCACTTAACTGTGTGTGGTCATGTGGATCATTGAGGTTTGGAAAAGAACACATGCAATTACACTCTATTGTATCAAACCATGGTTAGAAAGCCATAGAAGATGTTGGAATGCAACTACCACATGCAATGGAGCACTAGTGTGACAGAGGTTGCATCACCACACCCACTTGAGTGTGCATGGTCATGTGGATCATTGTGGTTTGGAAAAGAACACATGCAATGACACTCCATTGTGTCAATCCATGGTCAAAAAGCCCTAGAACATGTTGTAATGCAACATTGGAATGCAATAGAGCACTAGTGTGACAAAAGTTGCATGACCACACACACATTGGTTGTGTGTGGTCATGTGGATCATTGTTGTTTGAAAAAACACATGCAATGACACTCCATGTGCCAACCATGGTTAAAAAGCCCTAGAACATGCTGGAATGCAACTGCCACATGCAATTGAGCACCTGTGTGATAGAGGTTGCATTACAACACCCACTTGAGTGTATGTGGTCATCTGGATCATTGTTGTTTTGAAAAGAACATATACAATGACACTCGATGTGTCAAACCATGGTCAGGAAGCCCTAGAACATGCTAGAATGCAACTGCCACATGCAATGGAGCACCTTCATGACAGAGGTTGCATCACCACACCCACTTGAGTGTGTGTGGTCATGTGGATCATTGTGGTTTGCCAAATAACACATGCATTGACACTCCATTGTGTCAAACCATGGTTAGAAATACCTAGAACATGCTGTAATGCAACCACCACATGCAATGGAGCACATGTGTGATAGAGGTTGAATCACCACACCCACTTGAGAGTGTGTGGTCATGTGGGTCATTGTGGTTCGGAAAAGAACACATACAATGATACTCCATGTGTCATACCATGGTTAGAAAACCCTAAAACATGCTAGAATGCAACTTCCACATGCAATGGAGCAGCTATGTGATAGAGGTTGCATCACCACACCCACTTGAGTGTGTATGGTCATGTGGATCATTGTGGTTTGGAAAAGAACACATGCAATGACACTATATTGTGTCAAACCATGGTCAGAAAGCCCTAGAACAAGCTGGAATGCAACCACCACATGCAATGGAGCAATGTGTGATAGAGGTTGCATCATCACACCCACTTGAGTGTGTGTGTTCATGTGCATCATTGTGGTTTGGAAAAGAACACATGCAATGATACTCCATGTGTCAAACCATGGTTAAAAGCCCTAGAACATGTTGGAATGCAACTGCCACATGCAGTGGAGCACCTGCGTGACAGATGTTGCATCACCACACCCACTTGAGTGTGTGTGGTCATCTAGATCATTGTGGTTTGGGAAAGAACACATACAATGACACTCCATGTGACATACCATGGTCATAAAGCCCTAAATCATGACGGAATGCAATTTCCACATGCAATGGAACACCTGCGTGATAGAGGTTGCATCACCACACCCACTTGAGTGTCTGTGGTCATGTGGATCATTTTGTTTGGAAATGAACACATGCAATGACACTCCATTGTGTCAAACCATGGTCATAAAGCCCTATAAGATGTTGGAATGCAACTCCCACATGCAATGGAGCACCAGTGTGACCGAGGTTGCATCACCACACCCACTTGAGTGTGTGTGGTCATGTGGATCATTGTGGTTTGGAAAATAACACATGCAATGACACTCCATTGTGTCAGACCATGGTCAGAAAATCCCTAGAACATGTTGGAATGCAACATTAGAATGCAATGTAGCACCAGTGTTAAAGAGGGTGCATCACCACACCCACTTGAGTGTGTGTGGTCATGTGGATCATTGTTGTTCGGAAAAGAACACAAGAAATGACACTCCATTGTGTCAAGGCATGGTCAGAAAGCCCTAGAACATGCTGGAATGCAACCACCACATGCAATAGAGCACATGTGAGATAGAGGTTGCATCACTACACCCACTAGGGTGTGTGTGGTCATGTGGATCATTGTGGTTTGGAAAAAACAAATGCAATGACACTCCATGTGTCAAACCATGGTCAGAAAGCCCTAGAACATGCTGGAATGCAACTGCCACATGCAATGGAGCACCTGCGTGACAGAGGTTGCATCACCACACCCACTTGATTGTGTGTGGTCGTGTCAATCATTGTTGTTTGGGAAAGAAACACATGAAATGACACTCCATTGTATCATACCATGGTTAGAAAGCCCTAGAAGATTTTGGAATGCAACATTGGAATGCAATGGAGCACTAGTGTGACAGATGTTGCATCACCACACCCACTTAAGTGTGTGTGGTCATGTGGATCATTGTGGTTTGGAAAAGAACACATGCAATAACACTCCATTCTATCAAACCATGGTCATAAATTTGGGGCCCCGGATTTAATCCTCTGAGAATCCATATTATGCATTCACCACGATCCCATGATCAGTCTATCGTGGCACATAACCGTCAAGTATCAAAGTAAACATACATTACTTAAGTGAATACAAGTCATACCTCAATTGCCATTATGGCTACATAGATCATCATCAGCGGAACTTATCAAGAGTTGAGCTCGAGCCATGCCTTAACCTACAGGCAGTTGACTGGGAGAACGTCCTAGCTCGCATAGTCGTCAACTTCACCTTATTCTTGATATCTGACAAAGTTAATAGCTAGGGACAATGCTAGTGAGTACTTTGAATGTACTCACAAACCACCTTAGGATAATAACAATAAGAGGATATGCAATAGAATTGTGGTAGTAGGAGGGCTCCAAGAGAAGTTCTTTTCTCAAATAGTTTCTCTTGTAGATATAGTATCTACACATTTTTGTTGAAAATTTTTGTAAAAAATTTTGGAAACCTTTTTGAAATGTTTTGGAAAACACTAGGATTGGGTCACCCATTTGTTCCTCCTTCCGATCATATCATGACCAACTCCTTTCCTTCCTTTCTGACCATCCCATGGCCACAACATTTACAAAGAGTTTGCTTTTCTGAAGTCCTTTTTGAAATCAAAACCAGCACCGCTCTATAACAACCTTCCCAACCATCCATGACCGTGGACACGACTATTTGAATAGATTTACACTCTACAGAGGTTGTACACTTTACCCACACCATCTGGTACCCTACTCTGATCTACATCGATCGTGGCTTGAGTAACCGATCAAGACTCTCCGGATTCCCACTCCAATATAAGTGCCTACCCTATGAGTGTTGTTCCCCTCAATACCGGGACGCCCTATATAGTTCTCAAGCCAACCGGGGCACTTCTTCCACTGCACAAAGTGTGCGCTTTCAATGAGGGGTCATAATAACACGTGGAGGCCCGTAGATCCTTAGTTCCTTCTCCTAGTCGATGTTTTACATGGACCGTTCTACCAGAGAAGGCCCACCCTCTAGGGATTTTTATTTCCCCCTATAGTAGTTGCGAGGCAGTTTATACCAGAATAAACAAACATCAAATCTAGCCATGTCCCATTCCATAGTAATGTGGTTGCACGGGGTAGTTGTTCTGTCAAAACTGCAATGAATCAGGAGCGTTTTCGTAAACCTTTCTCCTCCATCCTTCCTTCAGCATTTGGCAAAACAAAACCATCTTTCCTTTCTCAAACATCTCCTGGTAGGTCAAACCTCACCAAGGTTTTGCCATAAACATTTGTAAAACTTTTTCACGGGTATTCCCATCCTCTAGTTTTGTTTTGGCTAAAATGGGGTCTCCAAAGGGGGTATGGTGTTATACACCATCTACCATTCTAGGGACAAGTAGGTGTCATAAAGGGGGTTGTACTTAGCAGTACAAGGGTGTAATGGTTTTCTAGGACCCAATCCACTACCATATTTACATCATCATACAGTAAAACAATGTAGCTTTCATAAAATAGTAGGTAAAACATGCAATGGTAAAACAGTAGGACAAGGCTTATGAGAAAAAAGGTGGCCTGCCTGTAATCAGCAATCTGGCAATATATGTCCCTGGACTTTTTCTTCGAATACCATAATAACCAAGAATAACCATCTTCCTCGAGGCCTCGATATAATCGCAACTATCGTTGTCAAATTAGATACATGCAAGCAAACATAGCCACAATCAACACAAGGCATACAAGCATCTTTACAATATAGCAAACAAACATACAACACATCATTCAATTCAGTAGGTTTTGATAGATTGAGATCATAGCATTCAGAAATACTTTAATTGCCTTTGTGGAGTTGCCTTTGTGATTTATTGTCTAGAAACTACTTATGAGAGCGGTTTTGGATCAAGGCTAGGTTCTGGATGATATCATTGTATAAAATGATGCCATCGGGTAGGTATTCATAAAATGAAACCGACAAAAGTGGTTTCACTATTTTATCCATTACCTTTGATTTTCTAAGATTTTCTAGTGTTAAAATCTATAGTTTTAGGAAATAAATCATAATAAAAGTTCTGGAGCTCCAAAAATCATGTCCTTGTATGGTTCAGTAGAGTTTGATGGACTAATACACTGAGAGTGGGAATCATGTCAAAATGTTTACCAGAATTCCCTCAGGAAATTGCCAAATGCAGTTCTAGAAGGTTTTTGTCTTTTTAACCAAATTAAATTTACATGGACTTTTGATATGATTCCAAATAAAAATGTTAGGTACCTTGAATAACATTCTGTAGAAATTGGAATCAACATTTTTGGAGTTACAAAACTACTGAGGTGTTTTTTTAGTTAATTAACTCTATAGTGAACAGTTTAATTCCTAATAAATAAAAGATGGCTCATAAAATTTTGGGCTCCTGCGGTTTGATAGATATTAGTATGCATGTTTCATGGGAGTTTGAATTAGGTCAATAACTATCACGGTTTAACCTAGAGAAATTTCTAAAGTTAAAACTAGGGACTTAAGTGCTCATGGGACGATGGTCCCTGGATTGGCAAAAAGAATATCTACCAGATGAAGCTTGTTTCAATCCGTTTGGATCTACGGAACTCCCTAACGAATTAATTTATGGTCAACAAATACATTTTAGTAGATTAAATGCCAATCAATAATAAAGATTATTTTTGGCAAGGGACTGGTTCTGCGTGTTTGTGAAAACATCTGAGAACATGTATAAATTTGTATCTGTCTAAAATGTAGTGATTTCCATTTTATTTAGCAATTAAACTAACTGGTCAGAAGCAGATCTGGAATTAATGAAATTATAAAATAAAAAGGAGAAACATGCACTCAGCCAAATTCCAGATGCAATTGGGCCTCTCAGCGCCAAAACGGCCCAACCGGCATGGAGTTCGTGCTGGAGAAGCAGTTCAAAAGCTGGGGCATGGGGCCCTTGGGTCAGTGACCGTGAGCGTCAAATCGATATAGGGGGATCCTGGCCGCTGGTTTAATCTAGGATCTATGACGCCTGATCGTTGTCCTCCTCACGTTGTGCACAATAGGGAGAGAACCCTAGCTAGAAGATGGTGGCGCGGGGAGCTCACCTGCGGCCTTAGGAGGCGACGAGGATGGTCGGAGATGACGCGGTACTTCACCATGAGTCCAACGAGATGCGGCAGGGCTAGGTTTCACGCCGGAAATTCTCTCGCGCATGCGCGCCCGTGGAGTTCACTTCGGTGCTCACCGGAGATGCTCACAGGGTGCATGCATGTCAACTGGGAGGGTCGGGTTAGGTCGGTACCATCTAGTGGATCTCGCCTAAGTGATAAACACAAGGAGGGAGGTCGTAGAGATGGAGCAGGGTCAAACCTTTCAAAAAGCCTGAGGCTAGCCCTCTCTCTTCTCCACGACGGTGTCAGCCAAGAGAAGGGCTCAGGTGCTCCAGGGGGTAGATCATGGCTAGGGGAGTTTAGTTAGGCCACGTGTAGGAGGAGAAGAGCAGGGCGATGGAGCTGCAGCAAGAACTCGAAACTTGGCCGAGGCTTGTCTTCTCTCTTTCGTGGCTAGAGCAAAGGAGAGGGGATCTCGGGGGAGATAAGTGAGGCAGAGAGGGAGCAAATGAGCAGGACAGTGGGCGCTGGGGTGGCTTCTAGCATTATAAACCGAGGAGGGTGGTGTAACATGGACCATGTGCATGAGAAGCTTGGGGAGAGGGGGCTGGCCAGTGGTTGGGTGAGGAGGGTGGTGTGAGAGAGTGGTTGATAGCTGCTAGTCGTGTTGAGGGACAGAGAGGGGCAGACGTTGCTGCTGAAATCAATTAAGTAGTGTGGACATGTCTTCACATGGGTCTCCTTCATGTCCAAGCATAAGAGACAAGGGGCAAGGTGGTGCTACAGTGCTTTGCTACAGAGATCACGACCAGAGATGAGGGGTGGTGTGCTGGATTGATTAGTGGTGGTTTACAAGGGTTTTGATTGAGTTTTAGACCATGTGTGGTTTGGAATCTCATTAGGCCATTCTTGATGCTTATGAAACAACTCTTGATATTTGATCTTAGCTAAGTGGGTAAATGGCACTGGTGGATGGGCATGGTCAAGTTAGATCTCCAAGTTTTATTTGGGAAATTCCTGAATGTTTTGGATCATCATATTCTCTATTATTCCAATAGCGCTGAAATGGTTTGCAAGCTTTGGTTTGAGATTTTTGATATGGATAAGGATGGTTTTTGGTTTTGAAAGGTCCCAAATATGAATTTATACTTTGGAGAGTTTTCCTAAGATTTATTGAGATGGAAAAGTAATTTTTAAGCTATTATTTCTTGTTTCTGCCGTTTAAGAAAAAGGGCAAAAAGAAATAATACAGTATCTCAATTTATTTCTTTTTGTGGTGGGCAGATAGGATAGGATATATAGGCATCAAATGTTCCTTGGGTTGGCAAAGTAGTTTGGAGAAAAACAAACTTGCCTTTATACAAGGAATTTTGAGGTTTTTGTTAATTACAGTGATTTAATTGTTTTTGGGCCAAAAGAATTAAGGATAATATTTGATAAAATTTTATATCCAAGGTAGATTATGTCCACATGTTGTATCTACCATTTTCATTACTGGGTTTTGGAGATCCAACTTTATTTGGAAGAAAAACAAGGGATAAACATCTTGGGCACTATTACTTTTATACCATCGAAACATGGTTAGATCTTGGAGCTCAAAGCTCCTCTTGGGTCATGGGCTATGTGGATAGATATACCATGTTAGGTAGATTACCATGGTACAGAGGTTTGAGGTTGACCATGATTGAGCTCTTCAAGAATTGATGCTAGAAATAGAATAAAATAAGGGTGCCCAAATAGATTATCAAATAACCTTCTAAACCATGTGGGTTTTAAAAGCACAAGGATCCAATTGGAATAAGTGAATTAGGGTGAGTATAACACAATCAAGCAAGGATTTGGTCAAAATAAAATAGTATGGATATGTGAGCTTCTTCCAAGGAAGGCATGTTGATAAGGTTTGCAGGAATTATTATTTTCTTGCCTGCAAAACCATCAGGAATAAGTGGGTTAAAAGATGATCTATCCAATGCCAAGAGTGGGCCTTGGTAGTCCTTAATATGGTCTACAATATTGTTCAAGTGCATTACCAAAAATGCAGAAGGATTGGGAATGAGGGAGACTCAAAGATGTGATATTGCTATCAGATTTTGACTAGAATATGAGAGGGGATGATTTTGAGAGGGTGCAAGGTTCCAAATCATCATCAAATGGATGATGTTCAAGTATAGATGGAGTAGGAATGATCCATGCTTGGTATAGGTCTATTTTGATTTGGAAGCTTCTAGAAGAATACTCTTCAGAAGTGATTTGGTTAAGGATTTTAGATGGTCATCTAGTGGCTATAGTTTAGATTACAACTTGGTTATATTGCTTAAGGTTGACACTCTGGGATTAGTTAGAGGCTATATGATGAGCTCCTAGGGTAGCTAATACTACTCCTAAGGAGACAAGTCAGACAATAGATCATGGCAAATCATTAGATAGAAGATCAAGGCAATTCATATTCCAATCAATTCAAACCACTACTAGGGTTACCATCAAGCCTAGCTTGAGGTAATGATGGATATTTTGAAAGGTTGGAGTTTGAATAAGGTGAGATTCCTTGGTATCTCTACCAAGAGTAGAATTCAAAAGCTTTATAGAAAGGTTTTGGAAAAACCTAGAGGTAAGAGTAGTTGAAAGTTCTGTCTTGAAAACATAAGGAGATTATATCTTGTAGATCTCCATAGTTTTGTCAATAGAGGCTACTAAGATATCTTGGTTTGCAAATGCATCTTGGATCAGGTTTTGAAATGCCAAAACATTTGATAATGAGTAAAATGAGCCAAGACTATTTTGTTAAATAGCTTTTGTCAACTGAGGATGAGGTAAGGAGTATATCATATGGTATACATTCAAATGCCCAAGTACAAGCAAACAACCAGCAACCACTGCATCATTAGACAAGATTTTTTATGTCCCCCCTGATTTTTGCATTTCTATTCAGCTAATCGGGGTTGCTGAAATGGGATGTTACAAACCATTCCCCCTTAAAAGAATCTCGTCCCGAGATTCGGGGGAGTGAGGTTAGGGGATTTTGTGGCGGTTTAGTTCTATGCATCTTAAGCATACTGACTTATGAACTTTGTCTTTGAATGTGATTACTATGTCGCTGACGTGGAGCTTCAGTCTTCTTGGATGCACGGATAGTTGTGCTAACTCTAGTCCTGATTGCGATGGATGATCTCATTTTTCTTTCAAACTTGTTGTCTCAAGGGTTTTGGCTGGGCGAATTATTTCTAGGTGGAACTTCACGAAAGATGGAGTCTATAACATTGAAGTCCTTACTATACGTATTCATAGAGTTTCCTTAGAGTCTTATCATATCCTATTCATCGACTTACGATTGAAACTCCAAAGGTTGTTTATGGCGGGTGGTTACTCTATTTTCTAGGAAAGACGTAGTCTTTCCCCCTTAGGATTAAACTAGGGTAGATCAGAGAGTTGACATAGTCCTTAATTCTTGGAGTCATAGGATGATGTCTGAGGACTATCGCCCATCTTCCTTCTGGGGTTGGAAACTGCAACGGACGTCCACCAATTGGGTCCTACGAGGCTGAGATACTACTCTATTCGTACTTAGCCTATTTGAATATGTTGAAGTCATAGGTCCTCTAAATGGGTTGGAACTGAGGGGTTAGTTATCCGGCAAGCTTTCAAGTGGGTCTTCAATTGGAATAGCCCGGGAGGATCTTCGTGAAATCTCCTTAGTCTTCTTCGAACCTTTTGGAGGGGATAGTTTTATCGGTGTCCTTAATCTTGTCGACTTCGGGTATTCTAGTTGTCTTGATTAGGGGATTCTTGGGTACTGGAGGTTGTGTAGACTTTTGACTGCTGTTGACGAGTTTTATCCTCTTAGGTTTTGATGATTCTCAAGTTGATTCCTGGAGAAGGACGTCGGATTTGGAATTCTTCCTGAGGTATGGTAGACAACCACTACCCTTCGAGGGATGCCCTATTGCAAGAAACTCGTCAAGGGTGGTTACTTAACAAAGTTTTAAGGAGTTAGCTCAGGGCAAGTTAGTGGTTAACGACTCATCTTGCTAGTATTCAGTCAGGTTAGAGGCATCTCGCTTCACAGAAGTTGTCTTTACTTGAAATTTGGACATTGCTTCGGCTTGATGGCAAAGTAGACTTGTTTTCTTTAGGCATCCTTATGTTCAAGATATTGGGATTGTTCTGGCCTTCTGGTGACGAACTTCCCATTGGTTTGGGTAGGTTCGACTAGAATAGTTAGTCTTTAAGGGGTTGTCAAAAATCCTAATATACCAAAGGGTAGTGGAGTCAGGTCTTCACTTCTTGTCTTAGTTAGCAGGTCTCATGGTTTCTTGCTGAGCGTGAGGATCCTTCCGTGGTAGACTTGTGGCTTCAGCAAGACTCTAGTTATTGTCGGCCGATGAATGATAGGGCGCAGTGTTGATGAGGAGTATTGAGAAGTGAGTTTGACGAAGTGTGCCATCCTACTCAGGAGAAGTCTTCAGGGGTTTTCGAACTTCACTAAGTCAAAGTCCGGGTTCTTGAGATCCTTTTCTGCTCATATCTTCCGAGGTTTGTATGGGTCTCGTTAGCAACAACTAATAGGGGTGCTTGATTTACTAGGTGTGTTATTGCTCCTCGACTCACATTTTATGGAGGTCAAAGCAAACTAGAACACACATACAAGGCGAACAGAGTGAGGGGATCACAATGTCCTTAGCAGACAACACACATCAAGCAACATATGATGCACTTAGGCAAGCAAACACGGTCACTAGGGGGGACCAAGGAGTTAACTACTCGCTTTTTGGGGAAATCCTATCTAAGGACTAATGATCCTAGACGTCACATTATTGTGGTCTAGATCACTATCTTGTGGATGAAGCATGTGCCGTATCATTGGACGCTCCTCGATAATGTATCACTTGGTCTTCTAGTCACGAGGATTCCGTTGGTAGGGCGATCTTGTAGTCTCCTTGTGTTTGCTGGTAGTTGTTTATCTTCATCATATTCCCATTTCCTTCATAGGTTTCTAGGTCCTAGTTATTTGAAATCCATGGATTTGAAAGTGGATGAGAAATAGAAACAATTTTCGAAATACTTTAAATTAGGAGAGGATAAGAAGTAAAAGTTTTCGAAAGCTTTTGAGAAATTAGTTTCCGAAAGTCGGTGTTTCCAAAATAGTTTTCTTGTCTAACGACCATGATAACTAAGGGTCTCCAACAGTCAGGATGGCTCTGATACCAAGTCCGTGGGGCCCTGGATTTAATCCTCCAAAATCCCTGTTATGCATACACCATGATCCCATGATCAGTCTGTCGTGGCACATAACCGACAAGTATCAAAGTAAACATCCATTACTTAAGCGAATACAAGGCATACCTCAATTGCCATTATGGCTACATAGATCATCATCAGTGGAACTTATCAAGCGTCGAGCCCAAGCCTTGCCTTAACCTACATGCAACTGACTGGGAGAATGTCCTAGCTCGCATAGTCATCAACTTCTTCTTCTTCTTGATATCTGACCATGTTAATATCCAGGGGCAATGCTAGTGAGTACTTTGAATGTACTCGCAAACCACCTTAGGATAATAACAATAAAGAGGATATGCAATAGAGCTGTGGTAGTAGGAGGGCTCCAAGAGAAGTTCTTTTCTCAAATAGTTTCTATTATAGATATAGCATCTACACATCTTTGTTGGAAACTTTTGTAAAACATTTTGGAATCCTTTTTGAAAAGTTTTGGAAAACACTAGGATTGGGTCACCCATTTGTTCCTCCTTCCAGTCATCTCATGACCAACTCCTTTCCTTCCTTTCCAACCATCCCATGGTCACAACATTTCCAAAGACTTTGCTTTTCTGAAGTCCTTTTCGAAATAAAAACCAGCACCGGTCTACACCAACCTTCCCAACCATCCATGACCTTGGACACGGCTATTCGAATAGATTTACACTCTGCAGAGGTTGTACAATTTACCCACACAATCGGGGTACCCTACCCTGATCTACATCGATCGTGGGTCGAGTATCCGATCAAGACTCTCCGAATTCCCACTACAATATAAGTGCCTACCCTATGAGTGTTGTTCCCCTCCATATCGGGACGCCTATATAGTTCCTAAGCAAATCGGAGCACTTTTCCACTGCACAAAGTGTGCGCTTTCAATGAGGGACTCATAGTAACTCGTGGAGGCTCATAGACCTTAGTTCCTTCTCCTGGTCGATGTTTTACATGGGCCGTTGTACCAGAGAAGGCCCACCCTCCAGTGATTTTTATTTCCCCATGTAGTAGTTGCGAGGTAGCTTATACCAGAATAAACAAACGTAAAACCTAGCCATGTCCCATTCTAGAGTAATGTGGTTGCACAGGGTAGTTGTTTTGGCAAAACTGCAAAGAACCGGGTGCGTTTTCGTAAATCTTTCTCCTCCATCCTTCCTTCATCATTTTGCAAAACAAAACCATATTTCTTTCTCGAACTTCTCTTGGTAAGTCAAACCTCACCAAGGTTTTTGTGATAAACATTTGTAAAACTTTTTTTGCGGGTCTTCCCATCCTCTAGTTTTGTTTTGGCTAAAATGGGGTCTCCAAAGGGGGTATGGTGTTATACACCTTCTACCATTCTAGGGACAGGTAGGTGTCGTCAATGGGGTTGTACTTAGCAGTACAAGGGTGTAATGGTATTCGAGGAGGCAAGCCACTACTAGATTTACATCATCATATAGTAAAACAATGCAGCTTTCATAAAACAGTAGGTAAAACATGCAATAGTAAATAGTAGGACAAGGCTTATGAGAAAGAAGGTGGCTTGCCTGTAATCCACAATCTAGCAATATATGTCCCTGGACTTTTTCTTCGAATACCATAATAACCAGGAATAACCATCTTCTTTGGGTCCTCGATATAATCGCAACTATCATCGTCAAAGTGGATACATGCAAGCAAACATAGCCACAATCAACACAAGGCATACAAGCACCTTTACAATACAGCAAACAAACATACAACACATCATACAATTCAGTAGGTTTTGATAGATTGAGATCATAGCATTCGGAAATACTTTAATTGCCTTTGTGAAGTTGCCTTTGTGATTTATTGTCTAGAAACTACTTATGAGAGGGGTTTTGGATCAAGGCTAGGTTCTGGATGATATCATTGTATACAAATGATTCCATTGGGTAGGTATTGATAAAATGGAACTAAGAAAAGTGGTTTCACCATTTTATCCATTATCTAGTGTTAAAAGCTCTAGTTTAAGGAAATAAATCATAAGAAAAGTTATGGAGACCTCAATATTATTTCCTTAGATGGTGTAGTATATTTTTATGGACTGATTCCCTAGGAGTTGGAATCATGTCAAAATATTTAACAGAATGCCCTCAGGGAATTCCCAAAGGCATTTCTGGAAGGTTTTTGTCTTTTTAACCAGATTAAATTTACAGGGACTTTTGATATGATTCCAACAGGAAATGTTGGGAACTTTTAATATCTTTCTGTAGAAATTGGAATCAACCTTTTTGGAGTTATAGAACTACTGAGGTGATTTTATTAGTTCATTAACTCTAGGCAGAACAGTTTAATTCCTAATAAATCAACCATGGCCCATAAAATTTTGGCCTCCTGCAGTTTGATAGATATTAGTATGCAGGTATTATGGGAGTTTGAATTAGGTCAATACCTATCATGGTTGGACATAGAGAAATTTCTAAATGTAATACTAGAGATTTTTTGTTATTTTTTCCATAGACAAAATATAACTCAAGTGCACATGGGACCAAGGTCCCTAGATTGGCAAAACGAATATCTTCCAGATGAAGCTTGTTTCAATCCATTTGGATCTATGGAATTCCTTGAGGTATTTATTTAGTGTGAAACATACATTTTAGTGGATTAAATGCCAATCAATAATAAGGATTATTTTTGGCAAGGGACTGGTTCTGCATGTTTGTGAAAGCATGTGAGAACATGTATAAATTTGTATCTGTCCAAAATGTAGTGATTTCCATTTTATTTAGCAATTAAACTAACTGGCCAGAATAAGATCTTGAATTAATGAAATTATAAAATAAAAAGGAGAAACATGCACTGGGCCGGATTCCAGAGGCAGCTGGGCCTCTCAACGCCAAAACGTCCCAATCGGCGCAGAGCTTGAGCTGGAGAAGCAGTTCAAAAGCCGGGGCGTGGGGCCCTCGGGTCAGTGACCGTGAGCATCGAATTGGTATAGGGTGATCCTGGCCGTTGGTTTAATCTAGGATCGACATCGCCTGGTCATCCTCCTCCTCACATTGCACACAACGGGGAAAGAACCCTAGCTGGAAGATGGCGGCGCGGGGAGCTCACCTGCGGCCCTAGGAGGCGACGGGGATGGTCGGAGATGATGCGGTACTTCACCGCGAGTCCAGCGAGGTGCGGCAGGGCTGGGTTTGACGCCGGAACTTCTCTCGCGCATGCACGCCCATGAAGTTCAGTTCAGTGCTCGCCGACGATGCTCCCAAGGTGCATTCATGTCAATAGGGAGGGTCGGGTTAGGTCGGTACCATCCAGTGGATCTCGCCTAAGTGATAAACACAAGGAGAAAGGCCGTAGAGATGGAGCAGGGTTGAACCTTTCAAAAATCCCAAGGCTAGCCCTCTCTCTTCTCCACGACGGTGCAGACCGAGAGAAGGGCTCAGGAGCTCTAGGGGGTAGATAATGGATAGGGGAGTTCAGTTAGGCCACATATAGGAGGAGAAGAGCAGGGGGCGATGGAGCTGTAGCAAGAACTCAAAAACTGGCCGAGGCTTGTCTTCTCTCTTTCTTGGCTAGAGCATAGGAGAGGAAAGGGGAGGGGAGCTTGGGGGAGATAAGTGAGGCAGAGAGGGAGCAAATGAGTAGGAGAGTGGGTTCTAGGGTGGCTCCTAGCATTATAAACCGAGAAGGGTGGTGTAACATGGACTATGTCCATGAGAAGCTTGGGTACAGGGGGCTGGCCTGTGGTTGGGTGAGGAGGGCGGTGGGAGAGAGTGGGTGGTAGCTGTTGGTCGTGCTGAGGGATAGAGAGAGGGAGATGCTGCTGCTGAAATCAATTAACTAGTATGGACATGTCTTCACATGGGTCTCCTTCATGTCCAAGCATAAGAGACAAGGGGCATGGTGGTGCTACAGTGTTTTGCTATAGAGATCACGACTAGAGATGATGGATGGTGTGCTGGATTTATTAGTGGTGGTGGACAAGGGTTCTTGATGCTTATGAAACAACTCTTGATATTTGATCTTAGTTGTTGCAATTTTGCCTAATAAAGGCCCAACCCATTTATAATATTCAACAATTCCTGAAATCCTAGAGACCCACTTGGCCCATTCATGCAAGGCAAGAGGTGGGACAAAAGTTTAGTCCCACATTGCTAGTTGAGTGGAAGTTGGACCCGCTTATAAGGTGAGATCTTCCACCACTTGAACGAGCTTGAGAAGAGAAGACATATACACGCGTGCTCCTCCTCCTCCTCCGCCGCCCTCCTCGCCACACATCGCCTTGTCATGACGCGCACGCGCCACGGGTACGGGAATGCCTCAAGCCAAGAGCTTCTCTCTCTTTTTGCCATGCATGAATGGATAATAATCTGAACAGTCTGCGTGAGTGGGTGTTTAATACGAACTCAGTGGAGAATTAATTTGAGCTTAGTGGAGGCTGTATGGTTTTGGCTGATGCCTGTTCGTTTCCTCTCCTAACACCGACTGTTCGCTTGCCTACCCGTGCCTAAGAGTGAGAGGTCGCTCCTCTCCTCATATGCACCGACGCACACCCTTGCGCCTCCAGTTCCAGAGCATTGCGCTGCTTAGATATTCCCCATCCCATCTTGCGGCATGCACCGCGAGCTGGGACAATAGGCCTCCGAGACTCCGCTACTTTGAGTCCTGTACGGGAGAAGGGCGATAAGGTTTTTTGGGAGGGCTACCAGCGCGACTACTGGCTTCATCACGGGCTCCTTCATGTATAGCGACTGCGCCGACGTCTTCCCCAATGACAATTTCTTCCCCAACATCAACAACCTTTTCCTCGACAACATGGCTAACGACGGTGCAAACGTTAACACGAACATCAGCGGTTCCTCTGCTGTGATGTAAATCATCTTCCTCAGTCTTGTTTACCATATTCAGATTGTATGTCGTATCTTCTTATCTTTTTCTATTATTCTGCCTGTGTTTTATCTGTCTTTTACTATGGTTAAATCTCTTGGAAAATTGCTCTTTTACTGAACAATCCAAAAAACCTTATTATAGGCAATTTGCTCCAAGTGGTTTCGTTGCTTCTGTGAAGCCACCTATCTTTGAGGGTACGCATTATAAGAGGTGGCGCATGAGAGCAGTTCTCTAGTTTCAGAACATGAACTGCTATGACGCCACTCTTGGCAAGCCTGAGGGAGAGCTTACTCCTGCTTAGGAACAAATTTTCCGAAAAACTGATACCCTGTTCAAGGCTGCTTTGCTATCTATTCTCGGGGAGAACATTGTTGAACCCTATGTGTCATTTGATAATGGCAAGGACATGTGGGCTGCGCTCGAGGCCAAGTTTGGGGTCTCGGACGCTGACAGTGAACTGTATGTCATGGAATAACTCTATGACTACAAGATGACTAATGACCGCTCCATGGTTGAGAAGGCTCATGAAATACAGTCACTGGTCAAGGATCTTGAGAACTTCCCTTGTGTTTTACCAGACAAGTTCATTACCGGGGATATTATTGCCAAACTTCCCCCTTCGTGGAGGAACTTTGCTACTTCCCTGAAACACAAGAGACAAGAGTTTTCCGTATCGGATCTCATTGAAACTCTTGATATGGAAGAGAAGGCGAGAGCAAAAGACACACGTGCTCAAGGTGCTGAGGGAGGTTCAAGTGCCAACCTGGTATAAAAAAAGAACTTCCAGTCTCACAAGTTCAAGAACAAGGGAAAGTTTGATGGAAAAGGAAAGTTTGATGGAAAGAACAAAGCCTCAAAGTATACTAGCTTCAAGAAGAAGACTCATAAGAAGAAAGGTGCTTGTAATGTGTGCGGTGACTCTCATCATTAGGCTCCTGCTTGCCCCAACCGCTTTGACAAGCGCCAACATGGAAAAGGCAGCAAGACTGCTAATGTTGTCATGGGCGACGTTGAGATGAAAGATGTTGGGTATGGTATATTACCTACTGTTCTTTCATTATGTCATTCTCCTGATTGGTGGATTAACACGGGCGCTAATGTACATGTTTGTTCTGATGTTTCCATGTTTTCTTCATATCAGGTCAGAGGGGCTTAGTCCGTGCTGATGGGGAACGGCTCGCATGCTTCTGTTCATGGTGTTGGTACGGTCGATCTGAAATTCACTTCGGGAAAGACCGTGCGCCTGAAGAACGTGCATCATGTTCCCTCAATAAACAAGAATCTTGTTAGTGGATCACTTTTATGTCGTGATGGCTATAAGATTGTGTTTGAGTCCAATAAATTTGTACTGTCTAAGTTTGGAACATTTATTGGTAAAGGCTATGAGTGTGGAGGTTTGTTCCGCCTATCACTATCATTGTGTGTAATAAAGTCGTGAATCATGTTTCATCTGATCTTGTATCAAATATCTGGCATTCACGTCTTTGTCATGTTCATTTTGGTTGCATGACGCGGTTAGGTAAAATTAATGTAATCCCAAAATTCACTACTATGAAGGGATCTAAATGCCAAACTTGTGTGCAAGCGAAGCAACCTCGCAAGTCACATACGACTAGAGAGGTGAGAGATTTCGCACCACTAGGGCTCATGCATTCAGATCTTTGTGAGATGAATGGTGTGTTGACAAAAGGTGGTAAGAAATATTTTATGACATTAATTGAGGACTCTATGAGATATTGTCATGTGTATCTTCTGAAATCAAAAGATGAGGCTTTGAGTTTCTTCAAAATCTATAAAGCTGAAGCGGAAAACCAACTTGATCGAAAGATTAAGAGGCTTAGGTCTAATCGTGGTGGAGAGTACTTTTCCAACGAGTTTGATTCTTTTTCTGTGGAACATGGTATAATCCATGAGAGTATGCCTCCCTACTCGCCCCAGTTAAACGGGGTAGCCGAAAGAAAGAACCGTACATTAACAGATTTGGTTAACGCCATGTTAGACACATCGGGTCTCTCCAAGGAATGGTGGGGGGAGACATTACTGACTGCATATCATGTCCTAAACCGAGTTCCCACTAAGAACAACGAGATTAATCCATTTGAAGAATGGGAAAAGAAAAGATTAAATCTTTCTTACTTGCGAACTTGGGGCTGTTTGGCAAAGGTTCATGTGACAATCCCAAAGAAGCTCAAACTTGGACCAAAAACCGTGGACTGTGTTTTTCTAGGATATGCTTTTCATAGCATCGGCTATAGATTCTTGATAGTAAAATCTGTAGTACTAGACATGCATGTTGGTACAATCATGGAGTCAAATGATGTGACTTTCTGTGAGGATATCTTTCCAGTGAAGGATATAACTAGCTCATCAAATCAGGAGATACCTGACTCATTGAATCAGGAAATACCCACAATTCCTGAACATACCATTCCTATTGAACACTCAGAAAAACCTGAGGAGGATGATAATGAAATTCCTAAGAGGAGTAAGAGATAGAGGACTGCAAAGTCTTTTGGTAATGATTTTATTGTGTACCTTGTGGATGATACTCCTACTTCTGTTTCAGAAGCCTATGCATCTCCTAATGCTGACTACTAGAAGGAAGCCGTTCGTAGTGAGAAGGATTCCATCTTAGCGAATGGAACATGGGAGATCACTGATACATTGCAAATGTATCTATAATTTTTGATGTTCCATGCTTGGTTTTATCCACTTTCTTGTGTTTTGTTCCAACTTTGGAGTACTTTTCATATGATTTCTTGGACTAACCTATTAACAAGAGCCACAGTGCCAGCTTCCTGTTTTCTGCTGTTTTTGGTTCCAGGAAAGTCAGAAAATGAATATTCTCGAAATTGGACGGGACAAAAGCCAAAGTGCCTATTTTTCCGGAAGGGATCAAGTGCCAGAATACGAGACGGAGAGGGGCCAGGGGCCAGCCACCGTCATCTCCATCCCTAGATCGGGAGGGATCTGAAGTTCTTCCCGGCACCCTTCCGGAGAGGGAATTCACCCTGGAGGCCTTCTTCATCACCATGCAAGCCTCCGGTGTGATGCGTGAGTAGTTCATCCTTGGACTACGGATCCATGTAGTAGCTAGATGGCTGGTTCTCCTCCTTTGTGCTTTCATGTTTAGATCTTGTGAGCTCCGTTCATGATCAAGATCATCTATTTGTAATTCATACATGTTGTGTTTGCGGGGATCCGATGGATATTGAGATGTTATTTCAGATTGGTTATTGATTCTATCATGTCTTTGTTATTTGAGATCTTGCATGCTTTCCATTGTTAGTAGCTATCTTGGCCAAGTAGATGCTAGCAACTCCAAGAGTTAGTATTTATGCTCGATAGTGGGTTCATGCCTCTAGTAATCTGGGGAAGTGACAGAAATCTCTAAGGTACTAGATGTGATGTTGCTACTATGGAGAAAACAACAATCCTTTGTTCATAGAACAATCGTATTGTTTACTTTACACGCAGTTCGTAAAGCAATAATCTGTTGCTTGCAACTTAATACTGGAGGGGGTTCGGATGATAACCTTAAGGTGGATTATTAGTCATAGATGCAGTTGGATGGCGGTCTATGTATTATGTTGTAATGCCCAATCAAGTCTCAAAGGAGTCAAGTTGATTAGTATATGCATGTATTGCTTTTTCGGTGTTTGTTAATTGCCCCACTGTAATTTGTTCACCTAGCATGTTATCTATCTAAGGAGAGCCACCTCTAGTGAACTATGGATCCCGGTCCTTTGTCTTTACATACAAGCTATAAACTGTTTCTGCTTTGTGTTTACTTTCTGCAAACTTTTACTTCTTTCCATTCGATACGTTTAATCCTTTGTTTTCCACAAAACACTGTGAGATTGACAACCTCATCGCAAGTTGGGGACAAAGTTCTGTGGTTGTGTTGTGCAGGTCTCCACGTTGCTACAAGCACCGGTAGTGCGCCCTGCCAAAGCTCAGCTAGTAACACCTTTGGGGTGTTTCCTTGCTCCTACTGGTTCGATTAAACCTTGGTTTCATAACTGAGGGAAAACTTTCTGTTGTACTCATCATACCTTCCTCTTGGGGTTCCCAACGAGCTCTACGTCGACCATCGAGCGCATCAAGACGTTTTCTGGCGGCGTTGCCGGGGAGTCAAGGACATCTTCACAAGGGGAGTCCCTCATAACCAATCTCTTTACTTTGTTGTTTTTGTTTTGCTTAGTTTCTTTTTGCTTTGTTTGCTTGTTTTGTTCTTCGAAAAACACAAAAAAAATTAGTTTTACTAGTTTGCTTTCTTTATCAAAAACAGAAAAAAATTAAGTCTCCTTTAGTTGTCACCCCTTCCTTAGCTCACCATGTTGATCCCTACTTTCACCTTGAAAGACCTTTCAATTGGTAGTGGTTCTATAATTGGGAAAGATAATATTGAAGATTTCTTTAATCATGTTAGCAAACATGAAGATAGTGAGGATAGATCCCTTGTAGAACTTGCTCCAAATTTTGAGATTGCTGCAGCTTCTTTAATTCACATGTTAGAAGCTAGGTTTGTTAACCTCAACCCCTTAATGCAAGTAATGTTTCTTAAGCTTAAAGAAATTAAGGACCCTGAAAAGAGGGATTTTATTCTAGAAACTTTGTTTAAGGAGTTCTATGATGTTTCCAAGGAAGCTAGAAAAGTTTTTGAACGTTTCAATATGCTAGGCTCATGTGTAGGTGTTGTTGGTACACGATAAAAGATGAACAAAACCGAACCTAATGGGTAGGAACCTAAGATACCAATACCCTTTAAACTAGTAGCAATACATGATGCCATAGAAAATAATCTTGACTGGATTGTTCCTACAAACCCTTTTGATGAGAATAGTGAACCTAAGAGCATTGAGATAGGATCCTCTAGAACTTATTTGGATGATATACCTTGCCTTGTTGAAAATATTTCTGGTATTGAGCTTAATGCTTCTTCATTTGAGAACACTTGATTCTTTCTTTGCTTCTTATGCCTAACTTAAAGGCATTAAAGAAAAGTACTTGTTGGAAGATAACCCAAGAGTTTTAGATGAGTCTTGGAAGTTATTACCTCTGTAATAACCGCTCCTTATCCTTTTTATTTGCTTTTTGTGCCAACAGTAACCTCTAATGAGAGTGAAGTAATGATTGGGAAAGTTGCTATCCTGAAACAGATTTCTATGCTTCACCGTAAAAATTCCTGAGAGAGATCTGTACGTCGGATTGAGCTATAATTTATTATGATTCTGCCCCAGGTTGTTATATAACTTTATTTAGTTCAACACTTTTTGATTTGAGCAACAGAAGGTCTTTGAAAAAAATTCGTGTTTACCTGCTGTTCTGTTTTGACAGATTTCTGCCATTTTCTGCATTTGCTTCTTGTTGGTTCCTTCTTGAGTTCTTTTGGGGAATTGAGATTTTTGAGGGAAGTGCTACAGTATCTAGTGTTCTAATGTAAGTTTATTTGGTGTTAGAACTGAACCTTAAGACTTATTTATCTTGAGTGCACTAAGGTTGCTAATAAAGATTGTGTGAAGTTTTGTATCAAGGAAAAATTTTAGGTGTATGGAAGGAATGAGTAATGAGATGAAGGATGGACTAAAGCTCAATCTTGGGGATGCCACGTGTGTCACCTCAAGAAATATCCAACAAGTACAAGCGTCAAAGCTTGGGGATGCCCAAGGCATCCCCTTCTTCATCAATAAAAATCCGAGGTTTCTTCCAAACGCTTCATGTTTATTGTTTCATGCACAGTTGTGTTTTTCTTGGAGCATCTTCTTTTTTGTTTTTGTTTTGGTTTTTAGTTTTCTTGGTTTGCTTAGTTTTATGAATAAGTAGGTTGGACCCCCTCTTTCATACGTTGGTTTGCAAATAATTTGGTTTGGTTTAGAAAAGAGTAGGAAAGTTCATGCTTGTGTGGTAAAAATAGCTTGTTTTTGACTGTGGCCTATGCTTCGTCATGCCTTGCTTGATATTGTTTTGGCTTTATGCTTAGTATTCTTTGTTGTAGCATGACTTGTTATAAACAATTGAGATTGCTTAATATGCCTTGGATGAATCATGCGTTGTTTTAGTATATTAAAGCATAGTATAGTGGTATTCTCCTTTGATGCTTTATTTGGGTTGACTTGGTACATGCTCACACCATGTTATGACTATCAAAAATCACCATAAGCCTTTATGATCCTTTAGTTTTCAACTTGTAGTATCACTTTATGCTTTGATCAATGATGTTTTGTCGCTCTGCATGATTATGGCCATTATTGCTCTCTTAGTCTGTCGCTCCCAGTCTTTTGCTAGCCTCCACAACAAAGTATGAGTTCCACTCATGCATCCAACTCCCTAAACCAAGTTTTTCCAAAGAGTCCACCATACCTACCTAGTAGATTATGCTATTCCAAGTATATTCATGCTTTTGTCTACCTTTCACTTGTTATGAGAAAACTAGTGATTAAAGCTCTCACGAACTTGATGGCACACTTTACTTTATTGCCTCTAATAAACTTGAACCATTGGGTCCTTCTTTGTTGCGTATATGCTTGCGCTTTATAAGTTGAAATTAGCAGAACCATGTTTCATGTGGAACGCTTTCAACATTGCACTTGTACTTTGTACCCCATTGATATCATGTTCTTTTGCTTACGGATCCCGACGGTGTGAAATAAAAGTGGAACTTGTAAGATCATGGAGTTTGTATGTGTGTTAGAGAAACGCCTGGGCCTCTAGCCTAGGCCATGCCTAATCATGGTGGAAACTTGCAGCATCACCATAATGAGCACTCTATGAAGCATCCTCAATAAAAACCTATGCAAATAGCAAATAAAAAGACCACTGAGATGCTCATTGTCTGCTTGCCTTGTCATTTTGTTTATGGGAAAGCTCCCGTATCATGTGCAAGGGGTACCCCGTTGGCGGTTCTTAATGATACACATATACTTTCAATGACAAGAGCTTACTCGTGACTGAAGTTTAGTAGCATGCGGATCGGTGTTTGTAAGTAAGGGGCATGAGATTTTGGTTTATAACTTGTCAAGAATATCCTCTTAGTTGTGTCACTTTAATCTTAATCACCTTCAAGATGCTTATGATAGGGGCAATGAGAGCTGAAAGCTATAAGTACCATAATTTTTGGAAGCTCTTTATGAGACTTGAATCCCTACTTCCTTTTACAAAAGGCCTTTCTTCCACCATTATATTGAGTCTCCACCTTCTATCTTTATGCACCTACTTTGAGAGCATAGTGGCCATTCTTAGTTCTATGTGGATTGTCCCAAGACTAGTTGATTGATGCATAACTTGTTATTGCTTGTTTTAAACTATTGTATCTAGTCACTCTTATGAACTTTGGAGGTGTCCTATGCATTTATATTTGCTACTCTATGAGGGACAAGCTGAATACTATTATGCTATGTTTTCTTTATGTGAAACAAACAAACGTCTTGCAAAGCATGTTATTCATGATTCTTTTGTTTGTGCCTTTTCATGTTGCATCATAGTTTCTTTGCGTATTGCTAGAACTTTGTATTTCATGTTATGATTGAAGTACTATGATCCCAGCCTTGAATATGTTGCAAATACTTTGATCAAGTCTTTGATGGTGCATGTCACCTCAAAAATTATTTCTTTTTATCACTTACCTACTCGAGGACGAGCAGGAGTTAAGCTTGGGGATGTTGATACATTGAAAATGTATCTATAATTTTTGATGTTCCATGCTTGGTTTTATCCACTTTCTTGTGTTTTGTTCCAACTTTGGAGTACTTTTCATATGATTTCTTGGACTAACCTATTAACAAGAGCCATAGTGCCAGCTGCCTGTTTTCTACTGTTTTTGGTTCCAGGAAAGTCAGAAAATGAATATTCTCGGAATTGGACGGGACAAAAGCCAGAGTGCCTATTTTTCCGGAAGGGATCAAGTGCCAGAATACGAGACGGAGAGGGGCCAGGGGCCGGCCACACCACCTGGCCGCGCGGCCAGGCCTGGCCCATGCCAGGGGGTGGTGTGGTGGCTCCCGGCACCCCCTCGGCCTCTCCTTCCTCCTATAAGTTGCCCTCGGGACGAAAACCCTAGGTACCCAATAAAAAATCCACGAAAGATTCTGTAGCCGCCGTCATCTCCATCCCTAGATCGGGAGGGATCTGAAGCTCTTCCTGGCACCCTGCCGGAGAGGGGAATTCACCCTGGAGGCCTTCTTCATCACCATGCAAGCCTCCGGTGTGATGCGTGAGTAGTTCATCCTTGGACTACGGATCCATGTAGTAGCTAGATGGCTGGTTCTCCTCCTTTGTGCTTTCATGTTTAGATCTTGTGAGCTCCGTTCATGATCAAGATCATCTATTTGTAATTCATACATGTTGTGTTTGCGGGGATCCGATGGATATTGAGATGCTATTTCAGATTGATTATTGATTCTATCATGTCTTTGTTATTTGAGATCTTGCATGCTTTCCATTGTTAGTAGCTATCTTGGCCAAGTAGATGCTAGCAACTCCAAGAGTTAGTATTTATGCTCGATAGTGGGTTCATGCCTCTGGTAATCTGGGGAAGTGACAGAAATCTCTAAGGTACTAGATGTGCTGTTGCTACTAGGGAGAAAACAACAATCCTTTGTTCATAGAACAATCGTATTGTTTACTTTACACGCAGTTTGTAAAGAAATAATCTGTTGCTTGCAACTTAATACTGGAGAGGGTTCGGATGATAACCTGAAGGTGGATTATTAGTCATAGATGCAGTTGGATGGCGGTCTATGTATTATGTTGTAATGCCCAATCAAGTCTCAAAGGAGTCAAGATGATTAGTATATGCATGTATTGCTTTCTCGGTGTTTGTCAATTGCCCCGCTGTAATTTGTTCACCCAGCATGTTATCTATCTAAGGAGATCCACCTCTAGTGAACTATGGATCCCGGTCCTTTGTCTTTACATACAATCTATAAACTGTTTCTGCTTTATGTTTACTTTCTGCAAACTTTTACTTCTTTCCATTCGATACGTTTAATCCTTTGTTTTCCGCAAAACACGGTGAGATTAACAACCTCATCGCAAGTTGGGGACAAAGTTCTGTGGTTGTGTTGTGCAGGTCTCCACGTTGCTACTAGCACCGGTAGTGCGCCCTGCCAAAGCTCAGCTAGTAACACCTTTGGGGTGTTTCCTTGCTCCTACTGGTTCGATTAAACCTTGGTTTCATAACTGAGGGAAATCTTTTTGCTGTACTCATCATACCTTCCTCTTGGGGTTCCCAACGAGCTCTACGTCAATCGTCGAGCGCATCAATCACCGATCGTCCTTATGGGTGCAAACCTGTAGGATGCAAATGGGTGTTTAAGAAGAAACTTAGGCCTGATGGTACTATATAGAAGTACAAGGCAAGACTTGTAGCCAAGGGTTATACCCAAAAAGAAGGTGAGGACTACTTTGATACTTACTCACCCCTAGCTAGATTGACCACCATTCGAGTACTACTGTCTTTGACTGCCTCACATGGTCTTCTCGTTCATCAAATGGATGTTAAGACGGCTTTCCTAAATGGAGAGTTGGACGAGGAAATTTATATGGATCACCCAGATGGATTTGTAGTGAGTGGCCAAGAAGGAAAAGTGTGTAAGTTGTTGAAGTCTTTATATGGCCTTAAACAAGCACCTAAGCAGTGGCACGAGAAGTTTGAGAGAACCCTAACCACTACAGGCTTTGCTGTAAACGAAGCTGACAAATGTGTGTACTATCGCTATGGTGGGGGCGAGGAAGTAATTCTATGTTTGTATGTTGATGACATACTGATTTTTGGGACCAATGTTAATGTGATTAAGGAAGTCAAGGATTTCTTATCTCAGTCTTTTGAGATGAAGGATCTAGGAGTAGATGATGTTATTTTGAACATCAAGCTATTGAGAGATGATAATGGTGGGATCACACTACTTCAGTCTCACTATGTGGAAAAGATCTTGAGTCGCTTTGGGTATAGCAACTGCAAGTCTTCTCCAACATCATATGACCCTAGTATGTTACTTCGAAAGAATAGAGGCACTACTAGAGATCAATTGACATACTCTCAGATTATTGGGTCGCTTATGTATTTAGCTAGCGCTACGAGGCCTAACATCACTTTTGCTATGAGCAAACTTAGTCGGTTTGTTTCAAATCCTGGAGATGATCATTGGAAAGCTCTTGAGAGAGTCATGCGCTATCTAAATGGCACTACGAGCTACGCCATTCACTATACTGGGTACCCAAGGGTGCTGGAAGTCTATAGTGATTCAAATTGGATATATGATGCTGATGAGATAAAGGCCACAAGTGGATATGTATTTACACTTGGTGGTGGCGCTGTTTCTTGGAAGTCTTGCAAGCAGACCATCTTAACGAGGTCAACTATGGAAGCAGAACTCGCAGCATTAGACACAACCACTGTTGAAGCAGAGTGGCTTCAAGAACTCTTGATGGACTTACCTATGGTTGAGAAACCTATACCTGCAATCCCAATGAACTATGATAATCAAACTGTGATTGTTAAAGTGAACAGTTCTAAGGATAACATGAATTCCTCAAGACATGTGAAGAGGAGATTGAAATATGTCAGGAAAATGAGAAACTCCGGAGCTATTGCGTTGGATTATATCCAAACATCTAAGAATCACGTAACGTGATAGAAAATGCATCAAAGAAGATGGGTATGAGACCCACAATACAAGTTTTCCATAGTGGTGAACCACTCTATGTGATCGGAGATCCTGTGAATTAGAATTGGGAGACAAGTTGTTGGTTAACTGAGAGGAAAGTATCCCTACTTTAATCACCACTCCGTGAAGCTGCAATACTTTCCTATTCTACATGGCAGGTTGATTTATCTTAATGTGTTCTAAGTGGCTTAGTTTAAGCAGAGGTGTTGTCCTGCAAAACATCTTTTGAAGAACACACCTATATGAGTGTGACTGTTAAACATCGCACTCTATGAGAGTTGGATAAACTCATGAAAGGCTATGGAGTATGACGCATAAGCTCCACCCAAGGGGAAGTCCCACGGCAACCCAGTATTGGTCAAGGATTTGTGTTAAGCTAGAATGTAGCAAACTTGCAGTTCAAGGCATAGTCCACTGTACAAGTTGCAAACTAGTGTAGCATAGAGTTCTAGGTGGAAGTTCAACTTAACAGTCTCCACTAGTACCAGTATATAAACAATGTTTTGGAACCATAGGCAAATTTATGTGTGCCTCTGAGATCTGGTGGGGGATTGTTAGAATTTTTCCTAATAAAGGCCTAGCCCATTTATACTATTCAACAATTCCTGAAATCCTAGAGGCCCACTTGGCCCATTCATGCAAGGCAAGAGGTGGGACAAAAGTTTAGTCCCACATTGCTAGTTGAGTGGAAGTTGGACCAGCTTATAAGGTGAGCTCTTCCACCACTTGTACGAGCTTGAGAAGAGAAGACATATACACGCGCGCTCCTCCTCCTTTGCCGCCCGCCTTGCGACGCCTCGCCTTGTCACGACGCGCGCGCGTTGCGGGTTGTGGGAATGCCTTGAGCCGAGAGCTTCTCTCTCTTTTTGCCACGCAGGAATGGATAATAATCCGAACAGTCTGCGTGAGTGGATGTTTAATACGAACTCACTGGAGAATTAATTCAAGCTTAGTGGAGGTTGTTCGGTTTCAGCCGATGCCAGTTCGTTTCCTCTCCCAACGCTGACTGTTCTCTTGCCTACACGTGCCTATAAGAGTGAGAGGTCGCTCCTCTCCTCAGATGCACCAACGCACACCCTTGCGCCTCCAGTTCTAGAGGATTGCGCTTCTTAGATCTTCCCCATCCCGTCTTGCAGCGTGCACCACGAGCTAGCACAGTAGGCCTCCGAGACCTCGCTGCTTCGAGTCCTGTACGAGAGAAGGGCGATAAGGTTTTTGGGGAGCGCTACCAGTGCGACTACTGGCTTCATCACGGACTCCTTCACGGATAGCGACTACGCCGACGTCTTCCCCAACGACGATTTCTTCCCTGACATCAACAACCTTTTCCTCAACAACATGGCTGACAATGGTGCAAACTTTAATGCGAACACCAGCGGTTCCTCTGCTGTGATGTATATCATCTTCCTCAGTCTTGTTTACCATATTCAGATTGTATGTCGTATCTTGTTATCTTTTTCTATTATTCTGCCTGTGTTTTATCTATCTTTTACTATGGTTAAATCTCTTGGAAAATTTCTCTTTTACTCAACATTAGCTAAGTGGGGAAATGGTACTGGTGGATGGGCATGGTCAAGTTAGAGCTCCAAGATTTATTTGGGAAATTCTTGAATCTTTCTTGTTTCCGCCGTTTAAGAAAAAGGGCAAAAAGAAATAATAAAGTATCTCAATTTTTTTATTTTTGTGGTGGGAAGATATGATAGGATATATAGGCATCAAATGTGCCTTGAGTTGGCAAAGTAGTTTGAAAAAAACAAACTTTCCTTTATAGAAGGAGTTTTGAGGTTTTTGTTAATTATAGGGATTTAATTGTTTTTGGGACAAAAGAATTAACGATAATATTCGATAAATTTTTATATCCAAGGTAGATGATGTCCACATGTTGTATCTACCATTTTCATTATTGGGTTTTGGAGATCCAACTTGACTTGGAAGAGAAACAAGGGATAAAGGATCTTGGGCACTATTACTTTTATACCATCAAAACATGGTTGGATCCTGGAGCTCAAAGATCCTCTTGGGTCATGATCTATGTGGATAGATATACAAGGTTAGGTAGATTACCATGGTACAGAGGTTTGAGGTTGATCATAATTGAGCTCTTCAAGAATTTATGCCAGATATAAAATAAAATAAGGGTGCCCAAACAGATTATCAAATAACCTTCTAAACCATGTGGGTTTTAAAAGCACAAGGATCCAATTAGAACAAGTGGAGTAGGGATTTATAGGACTTTATGATTAGAACACATAAAGCAATGAGTTGGTCAAAATAAAATAGTATGGAGATGTGAGCTTCTTCCAAGGTAGGCATGTTGATATGCTTTGCATGAATTATTATTTTCTTGCCTGCAAAACCATTACGAACAATTGGTTTAAAAGATGATCTAGCCAATGTCAAGAGTGGGCCTTGGTAGTCCTTAAGATGGTCTACAAGATTGTTCAAGTGCATTACCAAAAATGCAGGAGGATTGGGAATGAGGGAGACTCAAAGATGTGATATTGCTATAAGATTTCCAGACTTAGTCATTTTTGGTAGAGTTGGAGATTTTGACTAGAATATGAGAGGGGATGATTTTGAGAGGGTGCAAGGTTCCAAATCATCATCAAATGGATGATGTTGAAGTATATATGGAGTAGGAATGATCCATGCTTGGTATTGGTCTATTTTGATTTTGAAGCTTCTAGAAGAATACTCTTCAGAAGTGATTTGATTAAGGATTTTAGATGATCATCTAGTGGCTATAGTTTAGATTCCATATTGGTTATATTAATTAGGGTTAATACTCTGGGATCAGTTAGAGCCTAGATTATGAGCTCCTAGGGTAGCTCATACTACCCCTAAGCAGATAAGTCAAACAACATATCCAAGCAAATCACTAGATAGAAGATCAAGGCAATTCATTTTCCAAGCAATTCAAACTACTACTAGAGTTACCATCAAGCCTAGATTGAGGTAAGGATGGTTATTTTGAAAGGTTGGAGTTTGAATAAGGTGAGAGTCCTTGGTATCTCTACCAAGAGTATAATTCAAAAGCTTGATAGAAAGGTTTTGGAAAAAACTAGAGGTAAGAGTAGTTGAAAGTTCTATCTTGAAAACATAAGGAGATTATATCTTGTAGATATCCATAGTTTTGTCAATAGAGGCTACTAAGATAGCTTGGTTTGCAAATGCATCTTGGCTCAGGTTTTGAAATGCCAGAACATTTGAGAATATGTAAAATGAGCCAAGACTATGTTGTTAAATAGATTTTGTCAACTGATGATGAGGTAAGGAGTATATCATATGGTATACATTCAAATGCCCAAGCACAAGAAAACAACCAGCAACCACTGCATCATTAGACAAGAAAAAGTTTTTGTTCCCCCTGATTTTTGCATTTCTAGACAACTAATCAGGGTTGCTGAAACTGGATGTTACAATAAAGCCCTAGAAGGCGTTGGAATGCAACTGCCACATGCAATGGAGCACCAATGTGACAGATATTGCATCATCACACCCACTTGAGTGTGTGTGGTCATGTGGATAATTGCGGTTTGGAAAAGAAAACATGCAATGTCACTCCATTGTGTCAAATATGGTCAGAAAGCCCTAGAAGATGTTGGAATGAAACATTAGAATGTAATGGAGGACAAGTGTGACACATGCAGCATCACCACATCCACTTGAGTGTGTGTGGTCATGTCGATCATTGTGGTTTTGAAAAGAACACATGCAATGACACTCCATGTGTCAAACCATTGTAAGAAAGCACTAGAACATGCTGGAATGCAACGGCCACAGCAATGGAGCACCTGTGTGATAGAGGTTGCATCACCACACCCACTTGAGTGTGTGTGGTCATGTGGATCATTGTGGTTTGGAAAATAACACATGCAATGACACTCCAAATATGTAAAACCATGGTTAGAAAGCCCTAAAACATGTTGGGATGCAACTACCACATAGGAAATTGAGCACTAGTGTGACAGAGGCTGCATCACCATAGCCACTTGAGTGTGTGTGGTAATGTGGCTCATTATGGTTTGGAAAATAACATACGCAATGACACTGCATGTATCAAACCATGGTCGGAAATCCCTAGAACATGCGGGAATGCAACTGCCACATGCATTGGAGCACCTGTGTGACAGAGGTTACATCAGCACACCCACTTAAGTGTGTGTGGTCATGTGGGTCATTGTGGTTTGGAAAAGAACACATGCAATGACACTCCATTGTATCAAACCATGGTTAGAAAGCCATAGAAGATGTTGGAATGCAACTACCACATGCAATAGAGCACCAGTGTGATAGAGGTTGCATCACCACACCCACTTGAGTGTGTGTGGTCATGTGGACCATTGTGGTTTGGAAAAGAACACATGCAATGACACTCCATTGTGTCAAACCATGGTCAGAAAGCCCTAGAACATGTGGGAACGCAACATTGGAATGCAATGGAGCACCAGTGTGATAGAAGTTGCATCACCACACCCACTTGGGTGTGTGTGGTCATGTGGATCATTGTGGTTTGGAAAAGAACACATGCAATGACACTCCAAATATTTCAAACCATGGTCAGAAAGCCCTAAAACATGCTGGAATGCAACTGCCACATAGGCAATGGAGCACTAGTGTGACAGAGGCTGCATCACCATAACCACTTGAGTGTATGTGGTCATGTGGCTCATTATGGTTTGGAAAATAACATATGTAATGACGCTGCATGTATCAAACCATGGTCGGAAATCCCTAGAACATGCGTGAATGCAACCGCCACATGCATGGGAGCACCTATCTGACAGAGGTTACATCACCACACCCACTTAAGTGTGTGTGGTCATGTGGGTCATTGTGGGTTGGAAAAGAACACATGCAATGACACTCCATTGTATCAAACCATGGTTAGAAATCCATAGAAGATGTTGGAATGCAACTACCACATGCAATAGAGCACCAGTGTGATAGAGGTTGCATCACCACACCCACTTGAGTGTGTGTGGTCATGTGGACCATTGTGGTTTGGAAAAGAACACATGCAATGACACTCCATTGTGTCAAACCATGGTCAGAAAGCCCTAGAACATGTGGGAACACAACATTGGAATGCAATGGAGCACCAGTGTGATAGAAGTTGCATCACCACACCCACTTGGGTGTGTGTGGTCATGTGGATCATTGTGGTTTGGAAAAGAACACATGCAATGACACTCCAAATATGTCAAACCATGGTCAGAAAGCCCTAAAACATGCTGGAATGCAACTGCCACATAGGCAATGGAGCACTAGTGTGACAGAGGTTGCATCACTATAACCACTTGAGTGTGTGCGGTCATGTGGCTCATTATGGTTTGGAAAATAACATATGCAATGACGCTGCATGTATCAAACCATGGTCGGAAATCCCTAGAACATGCGTGAATGCAACCGCCACATGCATGGGAGCACCTATCTGACAGAGGTTACATCACCACACCCACTTAAGTGTTTGTGGTCATGTGGGTCATTGTGGTTTGGAAAAGAACACATGCAATGACACTCCATTGTATCAAACCATGGTCAGAAAGCCATAGAAGATGTTGGAATGCAACTACCACATGCAATAGAGCACCAGTGTGATAGAGGTTGCATCACCACACCCACTTGAGTGTGTGTGGTCATGTGGATCATTGTGGTTTGTAAAAGAGAACACATGCACTAACACTCCATTGTGTTAAACCATGGTGAGAAAGTCCTACAACATGCTAGAATGCAACTACCACATGCAATGGAGAACCTGTGTGACAAAGGTTACATTGGCACATCCACTTGAGTGTATGTGGTCATGTGGATCATTGTTGTTTGGAAAATTGCATATTTAATGACATATCTTGGAGTATGGCCTTGCCGTCATTGATGGTGACGCACCGTTGTAGTACGCCCATAATGCTGCGTTTGTACAGCTCGCCGTTGATGATGGTGAAGGCTTTTGACCGACGAGATATGCGCCGGGCATCTGTCGGGCTGTCTGGCAATTCTCCGTTTATCAGGAACTGGAGGTATGGACGTGTCCAAGTTTCGTCGACTGCCATGACCTGCATCAGGTTGACCATGGCAACTTCGGTATCCAACTTTTCGGGTCCTTCATGACCTTCGGGTAGCGTAGCCCCCGAGTGTTCTGCTTCTTCGGGTGATCCCTTGGGGAATTTCCGCTTGATGGATGGCACGCAGATCTGTTCGAGGAACACACCTGGTGGTACCTTTGCACAAGTGGAGCCGATGTTGGCGAGTCTATCAGCCTCCTCGTTGCTCTCTCTTCCAACGTGCCGAAGTTCGCAGCCGTTGAATTCTCCTTCGAGTGCGTTGTATAGCGCGCGGTACGCGATCATGTTTTCGGCGTGTGCGTCGCACTCATTCATCGTCTGCTGTACGACAAGGTTGGAGTCACCGTAGATGACCAGGCGCGGTGCGCCACATATTTTTGCCATCTTCATGCCATGGATGAGGGCTTCGTATTCGGCCTCGTTGTTGGAGGCTCTGAATTTCATCCGAAGGACGTACTTCATATTGTCACCTTGTGGGGAGGTCAGTATGACTCCTGCCCCTGCTCCGGCTTCGCGTTTGGAGCCGTCAAAATGCATTGTCCAGGACTGCGACATGTCTAGGGTGTCAGGCAGCTGCAGCTCCGTCCAGTGCACTAGGAAGTCCGGAAGGACTTGAGATTTGATTGCGTGTCACTTCTCGTAGATGATGTCCAGGGGTGATAGTTCAATGCCCCACAGGGCCACGCGCCCTGTGGCCTCTGGGTTATTCAGGATGCTGTTTAGGGGTGCCTCGTTGACGACCATCACCTGATGCTCCTGGAAGTAGTGGCTCAGTCGTCGAGCCGTCATGAACACGCCGTAGGCCAGCTTCTGGTAGTGCGGGTACCGCTGTTTTGTTGGAGTGAGAACCTCACTGAGGTAGTAATTTGGGCGTTGTACCCCGTGGGTCTTGCCTTCTTCGAGTCGTTCGACCACGAGTACTGTGCTGACCACCTGGTGTGTGGCTGCTACGTACAGCAACAGGGGCTCGCGCTCTTTTGGCGTGACCAAAACTGGCGAGGTGGAGAGGAGCCGCTTGAGGCTTTCGAATGCGTTGTTGGCTTCTGGTGTCCACTCGAACTTGTCTGCCTTGCGCAGCAGCTGGTAAAATGGTAGGGCCTTCTTGCCCATGCGGCTGATGAACCTGCTTAGTGCCGCTACTCGCCCTGCGAGCTGCTGAACGCCCTTGAGGTTTTTCGGCTTCTCCATTGTCATGATAGCTTTGATTTTCTTCGGGTTCGCTTCGATCCCTCGTTGAGAGATGAAGTACCCGAGCAGCTGACCCGAGGGGACGCCAAAGGTGCACTTTTATGGATTGAGCTTGATCCTGTAGCGATCAAGGTTGTCGAACGTCTCGCGGAGATCGTCGATAAGTGTTCTTGCCTCCTTGGTTTTTATGACTATGTCATCGACATAGACTTGGACGTTGCGACCGATCTGGTCCTTGAGGCAGGCCTGCATGCATCGCTGGTACGTGGCACCCGCGTTCTTTAGCCCGAAGGGCATTGTGTTGTAGCAGTATACTCCGAATGGTGTGATGAACGCCGTTTTCTCTTGATCTTCGACCTTGAGTCGAATCTGGTTATAGCCTGAGTAGGCGTCGAGGAAGGAGAGTTTCTCACAACCTGCAGTCGAATCGATGATCTGGTCGATCCGAGGAAGAGGGAAGTGGTCCTTAGGGCAGTGTTTATTTAGTGACGTGAAGTCCACGCACATCCGCAGGATGTCCGTGTCCTTCTTCGGGACCATCACCGTGTTTGCCAGCCACTCGCTTTCCTTGATTTCCCGGATGAAGTCTGCTGCGAGTAATCTGTTGATCTCCTTGCCGATAGCTTCGGCTCGTGGCTCCGACAGTCTTCGGATGGACTGCTTGACTGGCTTGGTGTCTGGGAAGACATTGAGTGCGTGCTCGGCGAATTCCCTGGGAACTCCTGGCATGTCCGCAGGACACCAAGCGAAGATTTCCCAGCGCTCACGGAGGAATTCGATGAGCGCTCCTTCCTATGCGGTGCTGAGGTCGTTGGCGATCAACGCCGTCTTGGAGGCATCCGTTGGATGGACCTGCACTTTCTTGGTGTTGATGGTGGAGTCGAAAGACATGTCAGGTGCGTTCTGCTTTGTGACTAGGGGTAGCCCATTGTCCTTCACCTCGCGGAGCCTTACAAGCTCGTCTTGCATGCCGAAAGACTGGGAGATTTTGTTGAAATCCCTGTCGCATTGGTCCGATCGGGTGAAGCTCCCGTGGACTGTGATGACGCCCCTTGGTCCTGGCATCTTGAGTAGTAGGTATGCGTAGTGTGGGACGGCCAGGAACCTTGCGAATGCTACACGTCCCAGGATGGCATGGTATTGCGACGGCCAGTCTACCACTTCGAATTCTAGGCGCTCCTGCCGAAAGTTGTCCGGCTTCCCGAAGATGACGTCGAGCCCTATTTTGCCCAGGGGGAAGATGCCTTTCCCTGGGACAATGCCGTGGAACGTTGTGTCTGATTTTTCCAGGCTGCATTGCGGGATCCGCATAGCTGCTAGAGTGCTTGCGAACATTAGGTTGATGCCGCTGCCGCCGTCCATGAAGACGCGACTCATCTCGAAGCCTCCGATCTGCGCCTCCAGCACCAGGGCAGCATGACCTGGGCGAGGGATCTGGCAAGGGTGATCCGCGCGAGTGAATGTGATGCAGGACTCCGATCCGCTGAGGTACTCAGGGATTACAGGCGGAGTTGCCACGGCCAAGTTGATTTGTCGGGTGATCTTCTTCTGCACCCTGTTGGTGGGGCGTCCCTTCTGGATCATATTTAGTGCTCCCTTTGGTAGGGGGTATGCGACCCCGACGTTGTTTTGCGCTGGTGCGACTGGTTGATTTGGGCCTCCAATAGGCGGCGGTGGAGGAGCTCCGTGTGCTATTTCACCTGGTGCAGGTGTGTTTCCGAAAGCAGGAATTGGAGCTTGTTGCCTCATCTGCATCATGCCTTCGCTGAGTTTCTGGAACTCGTGGCAGTCCTTGAGCATGTGGCTAGCTTTCTTTTTGCCATCTTGTTTGTCGATGTAGAAGTGGATGGTGCATGGACCCGAAAGTTTGTCGAATGCTGAGGGTCCGTTGTCGCGGTCGCGGCGTTGCCACGACTGCGTTGGTCGTCCGTTGTTGCGGAAGTTTCCGTTGCGGTATCCTCCGCTGTTGCGGCTGTTGTCATTACGGCGGTCGGCGTAGCCGGCTGCGACCATGTCGGGTCCGTCGCGGTCCTCCTAGACGCGCGATCTCCTCTTGCTGCGGCGTTCGCGTCTTCGGCCGTAGTCGTCCTCTTCATCTGATTGCGCCCGCTGGATGCAATCTTCGCCGTCTGCCCAACTGTTGGCGATTTCCATGAGGTGGTCGAGTGTCTTGGGCTTTACACGCCCAAGTTCCTCCTTGAAGTCTGGGCGCTTGACGCCGTCCCTGAAGGCGTCGATGGCCCTTTCTTCGGAGATGTGTGCTGTGGAGTTCTTGGTTGTAGACCAGCGTAGTATGTACGAGCGAATAGATTCACCCGTTCTCTGAGTGCAGGCTCGCAACTCTTCGATTGAGGCGGGCCTCTTGCTGGTGCCTTTGAAATTTTGGATGAAGCTATAAGCGAGCTCCTCCCAGCTTCGGATGGATCCTGATGATAGGCTGCTAAGCCAAACCCGCACCACGCCTGTCAGCTGCAGCTGAAGGCATTGCATGGCGGTTTCTTTGTTGCCTCCGTGAAGCTTGACGGATGACAGATGATCACTGAGCCAGGACTTTGGATCTTGCGTGCCGTTGAACTTCGGAGTATCCGAAGGAAGCTTGAAGTTGCGTGGCATCTGTGTTCGCCGGACGGATCTGCTGAAGCATCAAGCCCCGCAGAGTTCTCCTTCGTCTTCATCCATCTCAGATTCAGACGAGCTTGCGCGTTTAGCGCGTGCTTTGTCGATCTTGCGCTGTGTAAGCTTGTCTCTGGCGTCGTAGTCGCGTTTATGGCAGTGCGAGCTCTTCTTCCTTCGAGGAAGATCATGTTCCTCTTCATCTTCGGATGAGGGAGTGGGGCTCCGGTCGCGCCTGGCCGGAGCTTTCTTCTTCGGCTCTGTAGGAGCGTCTTCGTGGAGCGCAGCTCCGATTAGTCCTAGTCCGGTGAGTACGGACCTATGCATGGCCCTTTTCGGGTCCCCCTCCGGAGGTGGGTGAGCCGCGAGATACGCAGTGGCTGCCATGATCGCGGCTTGTGGCGTCTTCAGGATGACGTTGCCGTCGGCGTCCATATCCATGAACGATGTATGGAGAGTTCGGGTCACGTCATGCCGCTCCTTCGGGTCCATGTTTTCCACCCGAGAGTGGTGCTTGTTTCCCTGGTTTCCGTTTGTGCTAGAGACGGGTCCTTTGGCGGAGAGCGCAGCTCGTCGCGCACTGGACTCGGAGGCTGCTTGCTTGCGTTTGTCGAGTGTCTCCTGCATGTTGACTTGCTTCTTGTGCTCCTCGATGAGGAGGTAGTGGTATGCCATCAGTAGGTCACGTGAGGAGTCCAGAGGAGGTAGTGGTATGCCATATTTCGCCTGCAACGGCGCGGCGTGCTTCGACCCATCCTTCTTTGCTAAGTTGGATGAGGTGGCCCCTGTTTTCCCCATTTTCGCCGTTTCCACCGTTTTCGCCGTTTCTGTCCTGCGGGTTGGGGTTGGGCGGCGGGTTAGGCGTTTCCTCGTCGGTTTGGATGACTGCAGCGCACAGATAGCGCCTGCAGATTGGTTGGCTGCTGCCGTAGCTTTCGGATCCGGAACCGTAGGTCCCTTCATCCGAAGGTGGATCGCACAGATCGGAGTTGCAGCTGCTGCTGCTGTAGAACTCATCTGTTGATGGTGACGTGCGTAGCACGGGGTGTGGAGCCCACGAAGCGGGCCTGATTGACGGCACGGGCACCCGCTCAGGGAGGCGGAGGGTGCCAGTTTGTCCCACCTGGAAGCAGAAGCTCCCGAACTGAATTTCGAGTCCGTCGCCTACGGGCTCGAAATCCTTCATGGTATCCGGTGAGTGGGCGGTGAAGTCGAAAGTGCCGAAGAGGAGGTGATTCTCCGTCGGCGCGGAGTTGTAGATCGATCGGGTCGGAACCGTCACGACCGCACAATCAGCAGCCCCAATTCCCACAGACGGCGCCAATTGACGAGGTTTAATCTCGTCAATGCCCATTGTTATCGACTTGAGTTTTGGAGAAGATGGGGATGCTGGAGATCATGGCACGGTTAACAGACAAGCAACCAGGGGACACGAGATTTACCCAGGTTCAGGCCCCCGGAGGGAAAACCCTACTCCTGCTTGTCTGCTCTTTGATTACGGCGGAACCGAAGGTTACAGGGTGCAGATTCGATCTGGCGTGGATGCGTGTGCGAAAGTATGAGTCTGGCCGACCTAGGACGTGCCCTCCTGGCCTTTATATAGACTTAGGCAGGTCCCGGGCGTAGTCCTAGTCGGTTACAAGTTCTAGGGTTTTACCCCTTTGAATTTCCTATCTCCGCTAGTCTTGCTCTCCAAGGATCCGAAGGCGTCATGGGCCTTGGCCACCCGAAAATCTTCATGGGCTAGCGTATATCTGCTGTGGGCCTTCCTTGGGCTGGACCAGGTATGCTGAAGTCACGTACCCGTAGGGTATAACCATGTCACCATGGTCTCGAAGCCCTAGAACATGCTAGAATGCAACTGCCACATGCAATGGAGCACCTAGGTGACAGAGGTTCCATCACCAGCCACTTGAGTGTGTGTGGTCATGTCGATCATTTTGGTTTGGGAAAGTACACACACAATGACACTCCTAATGTGCCAAACCATGGTCAGAAAGCCCTAGAACATGCTGGAATGCAACGACCACATGCAATGGAGCACCAGTGTGACAAAGGCTACATCAGCATGCCCACTTGAGTGTGTGTGGTCATGTGGATCATTGTGGTTTGGAAAAGAGCAGATGCAATGACACTCCATGTATCAAACCATGGTCGGAAATCCCTAGAACATGTGAATGTAACCGCCAGGTGCATTGGAGCACCTGTGTGACAGAGTTTACATCACCACACCCACTTAAGTGTGTGTGGTCATGTGGATCGTTGTGGTTTGGAAAAGAACACATCCAATGACACTCCAAATATGTCAAACCATGGTCAGAAAGCCTTAAAACATACTGGAATGCAACTGCCACATAGGCAATGGAGCACTAGTGTGACAGAAGCTGCATCACCATAGCCACTTGAGTGTGTGTGGTCATGTGGCTCATTATGGTTTGGAAAATAACATATGCAATGACACTGCATGTATCAAACCATGGTCGGAAATCCCTAGAACATGCGGGAATGCAACCGCCACATGCATTGGAGCACCTGTGTGACAAAGGTTACATCACCACACCCACTTAAGTGTGTGTGGTCATGTGGGTCATTGTGGTTTGGAAAAGAACACATGCAATGACACTCCATTGTATCAAGCCATGGTCAGAAAGCCATAGAAGATGTTGGAATGCAACTACCACATGCAATAGAGCACCAGTGTGATATAGGTTGCATCACCACACCCACATGAGTGTGTGTGGTCATTTGGATCATTGTGGTTTGGAAAAGAACACAAGCAATGACACAAAATTGTGTTAAACCATGGTGAGAAAGCCCTAGAACATGCTGAAATGCAACTGCCACATGCAATTGAGAACCTGCGTGACAAAGGTTGCATCAGCACATCCACTTGAGTGTATGTGGTCATCTGGATCATTGTTGTTTGGGAAATTACATATTTAATGACACTTGATGTGTCAAACCATGTGGATCATTGTGGTTTGGAAAAGAACACATTCAATGACACTCCATTGTGTCAAACCATGGTCAGAAAACCCTAGAAAATGTTGGAATGCAACATTAGAATGCAATGGAGAACTAGTGTGACAGAAGTTGCATCACCACACACACTTTGTGTGTGGTCATGTGAATCATTTTGGTTTGCAAAAGAACACATGCAATGACAGTCCATGTGTCAACCATGGTTAGAAAGCCCTAGAACATGCAAGAATGCAACTACCACATGTAATGGAGCACCTGCATGACAGAGGTTGCATCACCACACCCACTTGAGTGTATGTGGTCATCTAGATCATTGTTGTTTGGAGAAGAACACATACAATAACACTCGTTGTGTCAAACCATGGTAAGACAACCCTAGAACATGCTAGAATGAAACTCCCACATGCAATAGAGCACCTGTGTGATAGAGGATGAATCACCACACCCACTTGAGTCTGTGTGGTCATGCGGATCATTGTGGTTTGGAAAAGAACACATGCAATGACACTCCAGTGTGTCAAACCATGGTCAGAAATCCCTAGAACATGCTGGAATGCAACCACTAGATGCAATGGAGCACATGTGTGATAGAGGCTGCATCACCACACCCACTTGAGTGTGTGTGGTCATGTGGATCATTGTGGTTTGGAAAAGATCAAATGCAATGACACTCCAAACCATGGTCAGAAATCCCTAGAACATGCTGGAATGCAACCGCCAGATGCATTGGAGCACCTATGTGACAGAGGTTACATCACTACACCCACTTGAGTGTGTCCGGTCATGTGGATCATTGTGGTTTGGAAAAGAACTCATGCAATGACACTCCATTGTATCAAACCATGGTCAGAAAGCCATAGAAGATGTTGGAATGCAACTACCACGTGCATTGGAGCACCAGTGTGACAGAGGTTGCATCACCACACCCACTTGAGTGTGTGTGGTCATGTGAATCATTGTGGTTTGGAAACGAACACATGCAATGGCACTCCATTGTGTCAAACAATGGCCAAAAAGCCCTAGAACATGTTGGAATGCAACATTGAAATGCAATGGAGCACCAGTGTGATAGAAATTGCATCACCACACCCACTTGGTGTATGTGGTCATGTGGATCATATTGGTTTGGAAAATAACACATGCAATGACACTACATGTGTCAACCATTGTCAGAAAGCCCTAGAAAATGCTGGAATGCAACTGCCACATGCAATGGAGAACCTACGTGACAGAGGTTGCATCACCACACCCACTTGAGTGTATGTGGTCATCTAGATCATTGTTGTTTGGAAAAGAACACATGCAATGACACTCCATTGTGACAAACCATGGTTAGAAAGCCCTATAACATGCTAGAATGCAACCACCACATGCAATGGAGCACATGTTTGATAGAGGTTGCATCATGTAAGACCCCAGCATTAGAGCTTAGAAATAAGCTGAGAGGTGGTGTGTGCATTGCATTCATGCATAGAAAATCCGGATAATTTTCGCTCTTTTAAATAAATCTTGTCAAAGTGATTGAAGCTTCTCTTAAATTGGTGGAACTAAAGTAGATCATCAAGTTGACTGCGATAAGTTTCAATATGACCTTTGCTAAAACCATACCTTTGGGTAACATAATTTGATCTAAGGGTAGATCAAATTTAATAAACCTTAGTCACAACACACTACTTAATAAGGAGTACTTGATATTCTAGAGATCATTACATGGTATTCCATTCCACAACTCAAGGATGAATACTTAATATTCTAAGATGATATCAAGGTATTATCTACCACAAACCTTGAATACTCAATCAAGTATATAACTCCAAGTAAAGAAACCTCATAACTAAATCCTGAAACACTTGTTTGTCATAGTTATTCCTACCATGGGTATCATGGTGGTTCTTAAATATTAACTCTTATCACAAATAGAGGGAAAATAGAAGTCAAGCCAAGACCATTCATCACATGCCATTGTTTTCATATGAACATATGACATTCCTAAATATCTAAGGCCTAGTGTCAATTGATCATCAATGTTAAGTGATAAATTTCTGAACTAGCACTTATTGACTCTTAGCTTTGACCTATTACGTTAACTAGCCAAATACCTTAAGGAAATTAATAAGAAGGAACTAGATATGGTAGTGTGCCATCATCAATGGAATGATATCCTTAGTGGGGATCAAACCATTAGATGTTGGAGGAGTTAACTCACTCATGAATTCACTAGAAGAAGTATCTAAACCTAAGAATTAACTAATATTTGAGAAGTTATAAGAAAGCTAGTAGTGTTAGAGTATCAGGTAATAGCCTTGTTAAGCCAAATAGGTATAAACCTAAAGTAAGTTTCCTTAAGAAGATAAATCCTATACAGAGACTAGTACAAGTCTATTACTTAGTTGATTATAGATCTTGATCAGACAATTAGAATCCTAAGCTTAGTATGATCAAAGGATGGTGGTCATTATTCTCAAGTTCCCTGAGGATACATGACTAGATGTTGAAGTAGAATTGTGAGTATACCAAATTAGGCAAAACCCTAGTAAGCTGAATCACCTAGCTTGATCATGAGAAGTAAAGCTAGAGTATGATGAAGTATATAACATAAGTTGTAGGGAGTAGTTGAAGGCAAACTAGTTTAACCAAGCTGGTAAAATAACAAACTTGTATTATGTAAAGTAGTACCATACTTATTCTAGAGAGTTGATATCCCTTGTTGTATATAGTGAGGATTGTAGTGTTGCAACCCTTGGTAGCAGTTGCAAGATGGAATTAAAGGAATTAAAGAATGGAGTTAGAAGTAGCTGCGTTGATGGATTCATCAAGGGATGTTTAGCAATGGAAGTTATATAGATACTAGGAGAAGAATGAAGAGTGAGTATTGTTAAAGTGGCATGACCATGTCATCATATGATGATGGATATGGTGGAATCATATGATTGACTTATTCAGGAAGATGTGATCTTTGTGAATAAGATAAGAGAGAGAGATAGAGTATATTTAGGTAAGGAGTTCTTTAATTATGACCCAAACTTAGTGAAGTGTGAGGATAGGAGTTCTTTAGAAGCCCTAACCAAAATCATATCAAGCCATGACAAAACCCATGTCTACCTCTTTGTTTAAAACCCTTGAATAAAGAGGGTAGTTAAACCAATTCCTATTTTTTAGGCAGCCAATGGACAACATCTCTTAGTCAAATGAAATGTCTAAGAGATAAGTAGAATACCAGTTGAGAGTGTATGGATGGAACCCATGTCCATCTGATTGTCTTAGACCCTAACAAAGACCTAGTCTCATATACCATCAAGATCCCTTTAGTAAAGCAATCTCAATAGCTCACTCTAAGTTGAGTTATTATCCATGGCCCAAGTCATGAAGGCAAATTATCCTAGCTCTTAAACTTCATCCATATCCATAATAGATATGAGTCTATTATTAAACCTTTCAAACAATCATGTCCATTATTTGGAAATGAACATTTTTAGTTCCTCATTGATGATTGATATTCAGGCTTAATGATTTTACCAAGGTTGTTTTATGATAATCTTAAACACTACAAATCAAGTAGAATTGGATTTGGTGAAATCACCAAATAGGGAGAACCATGGAATTGAAATTATCATATTACAAACCAGAAGGTCTAATGCATTCTATTGTATATGTAGTAATGAGCCTAAGAATGAATTTAATTATATACTTACATCATTAACCATTTTAAACCATTACCATTACATTTATTAAGTGGAAGTAAAGATCATTTTATAAGGTCTTTATATAAGAAATAATCTCTAAAACCCTACAGAGCATTGCACTAGCAGCAATTGCAAGCCAATTAGTTTAGATGCTAGTATTAGTAACTAGATAGTTATGAGTTGTTATTCTGGTTCTTCTTTGTAAGAAGTTATTTCCTCCTCTTTAACCTAGAGTGTTCTCTAGATCTTCTGTAAAGAGTCGAGTTGTAATCTATAGTCATGTCTTGGACCTGCTGTGTTTCTGTTGTACCACTCTAAGGGATGTAATACTAGTGAACGGTGTTTCATTGGTGTTATGTCAACAACTATAGTGTACTACATCATGTAGTGGTATGCTGGGTCACCGCAGCTGGTATCAGAGCATATGCTTTAACCTTAGGATTAAAACCCTTTTAGGAGATCTGTAGGTTGGATAGTGTCTATAGGAGCCATCTTATCTAAACCAAGACTTGTGATGGGTATCCACTTGAGGATAAACCTTGTCACACTTAAGTTGGATGTTCTTATCATCTTTCTTAAGGTATTTATCTCTCTAGAGAAAAACCATTTTAGCGTATCTCTAAATAGGTATAACACCACTAAGCTATCTTAAGTAAGTTAAAATATCAAAGAAGATTATGGCTAAGATCAGGATATCACGTGGAGTAGTATTACTGATGGAGTCTATATTTAGAATCCCTGTAAATTCGAAGAACCTTATCACTAGCTGATACTACTATACCACATAAGGTAGACCATTAGAGTATGTAGAGATACAATGGGAAGTAAATCATGTGGCATTCACTTGCGAATCCCATGTGATGGAGTAGAATTTTGTTAAGAATCCTTAATAGTAAGCAAAGAAGAAGAGTCATCATGGTGAGATTAGCTCTTCAATCATGATGACTAGGTAAATATTAACAAGTTCATGGTGAGAATAGTTCCGGGACCATGATAAGTTTGTAATTAGGACAAGTGCTTGGTAATAAATCTTGTACTAACAGCATGTAAAGAACAGTGTAGGTCTATGATAGAAGTCATAGGTATTATAATATTACGATAATTTTTGGATTAAGGTAGTAACTACAATTTTGTTAGTAGTTTTGAGAGATCATGTGAGGATAGCCTAAGATAGAATGGAAAAATTGGTAGTCTTTTGTAGTCCCGAAAGAAAGGTAAGTGGTTAGTCAAAACCAAAGTGAGACCACTTTGCTCAAAATTATCTTGTTGCAACTGAGCAATTTGGGTAAATATTGAGACAAAGAATAGTTTAACCCTAAGTGTTAAGTATCACAAACTAACCCTATACTAGGATGTGTCATATACTACACAGCTAAGCCTAAATTCTAGAGGTATTATACTCAACTACTATATTCCAGGCTTAGAATGATGTGTGTTATGTGTACCACATTTGGATTCTTGGTTTTTCTTGGATCTTCTTGATTGACTAGATCAAGTTGACTGATGTGAATGAAGTTTGACTTGATGTGCAAATGCATGTCGCATCACCAAGTTATTACTTGATGTTATAGACCTAGATAGAAAAGGGAATTCATGTAAGGGAGTGACGAGTTCTGAAGATCAAGATGAAGACTTGCACGAAGAAGGAAGCTAAATATAAGGTGTATCAACACTATTTTGAAGGATGGATCAATCCCGACTCCCTATGAGCTAGAAATAAGAAGGATTATTGATGCAGAAAAAGGTGGAGAGCAACATGAAGGAATGGACTTAAGTTCACTCAAAGTAGGTGATGTTGCTTAGAAGTTAATGAAGTAGTTGTCCTAAGTCCATGGAAGTAACAGGAAAAGGATCAAAGAAGAAGTCTTGGAATAAGGGTGGTATCCAAACTCTACCAACTCAGAGAGAATGCCAGTAAGAAGTCGAAAATCCATAGGGTAATTCATACACCTAGGAGGAACCGTAGCTGGTATCCATAGTTGGTACCCTATCCCTTTAGCTAATTAGGTCATCTTTGTATAGTTTAAGGAGTATAAAACTTGGCCTAAGTTGAGTAAGACACAAAGGAGTATAAAATTTTAAGCGAACGATTCTCGAGACATCTCGCGAAATCGGGGTTGTCAGTGAGAAACAATGCCCATACAGGTTATGTGTAAGATAAGTAATGTCGGAAGAATCATTTGGGACATCCACAATTGTGTGGATATACCACCGATTCTTTCATGAGACCTTCTAGAGGTAAAGTATAAGCTGGACAGAGACCGATATCGTAACTATTGAGTTAATGGGTATTATACATGAAGTTTAGAGATCATTAGGAAACCCCAAGGGGGAGAGTAAACAATAAACACTGAAGTGTTGTTGTCTAACTTTCTGACTAAAGGTTGGAGAAGAAGTACTGATCGATGATAAGATTAAGCCTTATTCTCATAAGGTTATAAGAAGTCATCATCCTAAAGTATTTCCGAGAGTATGTCCGGATGAATGATCAAACTAGACATAACCGCTTAACCCTAGTGAACTACTTATAAAGGGGAAACAGCTGGTAAGTTGTCCTTAAGAAGGAGGAGAGACTACTAAAATAGTCTAGTGTAAAGTAGTAGGAAAGCCTGATCGGAATGGATAAAATGTGTTCAAAACCAATCCTAAGTAGGTCTGTGAAGACACAACCCAATGGATTGTAGTATAAGAAGTAATACTACATATTGGAAACGATAGTTGGAAGTTTCCAAGTATGAAGAGAATTTAAGGAAAAAGATCTGTATACGAGATACCACAATTATTCCCAAATAGGATCACAATGGATTTGAGTAATGCTGTGATCAATACAAGTCAACTCCTCATTTTGAAACATAAGAGAGTATGAACTTCGGGGACGAAGTTTATTTTAAGGGGGAGAGTCTGTAAAACCCCAACATTAGAGCTTAGAAACAAGATGAGATGTGGTGTGTGCATTGCATTCATGCATAGAAAATCCGGATAATTTTCGCGCTTTTAAATAAAACTTGTCAAAGTGATTGAAGCTTATCTTAACTTGGTGGAACTGAAGTAGATCATCAAGTTGACTGTGATAATTTTCAATATGACCTTTGCAAAAACCTTACCTTTGGGTAACATAATTTGATCTGAGGGTAGATCAAATATAATAAAACTTAGTCACAACACACTACTCAATAAGGAGTACTTGATCTTCTAGAGATCATTACATGGTATTCCATTCCACAACTCAAGGATGAATACTTAATATTCTAAAGATGATATCAAGGTATTATATACCACAAACCTTGAATACTCAATCAAGTATATAACTCCATGTAAAGAAACCTCATAACTAAATCCTGAAACACTTGTTTGTCATAGTTATTCCTACCATGGGTATCATGGTGGTTCTTAAATATTAACTCTTATAAAAAATAGAGCAAAAATAGAAGTCAAGCCAAGACCATTCATCACATGCCCTTGTTGTCATATGAACATATGACATTCCTAAATAGCTAAGGCCTAGTGTTAATTGATCATCAATGTTAAGTGATAAATTTCTGACCTAGAACTTATTAACTCTTAGCTTTGACCTATTATGTTAACCATCCAAAGACCTTAAGGAAATTTATAAGAAAAAGGAACTAGATATGATAGTGTGTCATCATCAATGGAATGATGTCCTTAGTGGCGATCAAACCATTAGATTTTGGAGGAGTTAACTCACTCATGAGTTCACTAGAAGAAGTATCTAAACCTAATAATTAACTAATATTTGAGAAGTTATAAGAAAGCTAGTAGTGTTAGAGTATAAGGTAATAACCTTGTTAAGATAAATAGGTATAAACCTAAAGTAAGTTTCCTTAACAAGATAAATCCTATAGAGATACTAGTACAAGTCTATCACTTAGTTGATTATAGATCTTGATTAGATAATTAGAAGCCTAAGCTTAGTATGATCCAAGGATGGTGGTAATTATTCTCAAGTTCCCTAAGGATACATGACTAGATGTTGAAGTAGAATTGTGAGTATACCAAATTAGGCAAAAGCTAGTAATCTGAATCACTTAGCTTGATCATGAGAAGTAAAGCTAGAGTATGATGAAGTATATAACATAAGTTATAGGGAGTAGTTGAAGGCGTACTAGTTTAACCAAGTTGGTAAAATAACAAACTTGTATTATGTAAAGTAGTACCATACTTATTCTAGAGGGTTGATATCCCTTGTTGTATATAGTGAGGATTGTAGTCTTGCAACCCTTGGTAGCACTTGGAAGATGGAATTAAAGGAATTAAACAATGGAGTTAGAAGTAGCTGCATTGATGGATTCATCAAGAGTAGTTTAGCAATGGAAGTTATATAGATACTAGGAGAAGAATGGAGAATGAGTATTGTTAAAGTGGCATGACCATGTCATCATATGAGGATGGATATGGTGGAGTCAGATGATTAACTTATTCAGGAAGATGTGATCTTTGTGAATAAGATAAGAGATAGAAATAGAGTATATTTAGGTAAGTAATTCTTTAATTATGACCCAAACTTAGTGAAGTGTGAGGATTGGAGTTCTTTAGAAGCCCTAACCAAAATCATATCAAGCCATCACAAAACCCATGTCTACCTCTTTGTTTAAAACCCTTGAATAAAGAGGGTAGTTAAACCAATTCCTATTTTTTAGGCAGGACATGGATAGTATCTCTTAGTCAAATGAAATCTCTAAGAGATAAGTAGAATACCAGTTGAGAGTGTATGGATGGAATCCTTGTCCATCTGATTGTCTTAAACCCTAATAAAGACCTAGTCTCATATACCATCAAGATCGCTTTAGTAAAGCAATCTCAATAGCTCACTCTAAGTTGAGTTATTATCCATGGCCAAAGTCACGAAGGCAAATTATCCTAGCTCTTAATCTTCATCCATATCCATAATAGATATGTGTCTATTATTAAACCTTTCCAAAACTCATGTCCATTATTTGGAAATGAACATTTTTAGTTCCTCATTAATGATTGATATTTAGGCTTAATGATTTAACCAAGGTTGTTTTATGATAATCTTAAACACTACAAATCAAGTAGAATTGGATTTGGTGAAATCACCAAATAGGGAGAACCATGGAATTCAAATTATCATATTACAAACCACAAGGTTTAATGCATTATATTATATATTATTAATGAGCCTAAGAATGAATATAATTATATACTTACGTCATTAACCATTTTAAACCATTAGCATTACATTGATTAAGTGGAAGTAAAGATCATAATATAAGGTCTTTATATAAGAAATAATCTCTAAAACCCTAATTCCATTTAGTAGTTTCTAATAAAAGTAATCCTTTATATAATCATGAATAGTAAATGAAAAATACTAAAAATGAATGTCAAACCAACTAGTTACATTAACCAAGTGGAACCCCTGTTGAATCACTGAATTTGAGTATTTAAATCATTGAGGAACTCTTAATTGAAAATGAAAACAGAAAATAGAAAGAGAAAATGAATCAGAAAATAAAAATAGAACCAAGCCATGGCCCAGTCCCATTCCACGCCCGCGAGCAGCAGGAAGCACAAACCGCACACTCATCCAAAGCCCATCAATAGCAGACCAACTTTCCTCTCTATCTGACTGACAAGTAGGACCGAACAAGGATCACGGGTTGAGACAGAAGTTTGGCTATGGGGTTTTCTGCAAAAATCGTGTTGTCGTCTACCTCCCGACGTCAGAAGCACCTCGCTGGCCAAAGGTCTTACGCCCGATGCTGTCGTCGATGTCAGCCATGCGCCGTGATACTTGCCACCAATGCCTGGAGGGGACAAGGCCACCGCGACGCCCTATTCGTCCTCATCCTCAATTCCTCTCTCTCCCTCTCTATGCCGCGAGGGGCTGAAACCCTAGCTCGCCGGAGCTGACTATCCTCGCCATCTCCGACCACCCTAGGTCCAACGGAGGGCACCCTCGTGCTCGTAGTACTCTTCTCGTTCTCCCTAGCTAGGCCACGGAAGCCGGAGAGCCCTAGTCGAGCCAATCGGAACATCACTCCGCCGCTAGTCACCAGCGATTCTGGATGCACCTCTCTTCAGCGACCGCACCATCACGTTCCTGGTGAGTTGCTGAACACACTAGTGCCTCCCGTTTCTTCTATTGCTTCCGGAATCAACACCGCCACGTTCGTTAGTAGCCACCACCGCTCGGCCTCGTCACTGGCCATCTTCCGATGACCTTTAGGAAGCGACGCTACTAGATTATTGCTCATCTTGATGTGCTGATTCGACCCAACGTCCGCACGCAAGCCCGCTTGCTTCCTAGCACCATCCCCGCCGTCATCTGCTCTGCATGCCGACGAGGTGACGTCGTGGTGATGTCACCCTTTGCCACGTCGGCGCCTTGACTGGTCCATGCCCATGTGGCATGTAACTCGATGGTAACCCCACCAGTCAGTGTCTGGGGCTAAGAATAGCCCGGTGAGAAAAAAACCATTCCACCACATGCTGACATCAGCATTGCCTCATAAACACATTTAGTTATTTTATTTTTTTAATTTCAAAAAATGTAATAAGCATATAAATTCAATATCTTTTATTTTATAATTCAGAAAAATATGCATTATATATCAAAATGTTCGGAAAAATAAAATTTATAATATAAACCTATTGTTATAATTATATTCCAACTTAAATAAAATAATTAGTAAATACCTTATTAAGGATAAACCTTAAATAAACATATTCTATTATTTAAAAATTCCCTAAAACGGGTATAATATATCAAAAGTCTTAGAAAAACAATATATAGACTTGTTTTATACATTTTTGTATCACTTAGCTAATATTTATTATTTATTTAGTATTTATAAAGTGATAAAACTTATAAAAATCATATCTTATTATTTAAAAATCACAAAAATACATAAAATATACCAAAATGATCACAAAAATAAATTCTACACATTAAAAATATCCTCTTTCATAATTGAAGTCAAATAAAAGGTAAAGATCTAATAAATCTTATTTAAACTCTTTTCTTTTATTATAATTAAATAAAAATAAATAAATCTTTACTATTCCCTTTACCATTATTTGTTGATGGTCTAAAATGTAATAACAAGTTCAATTGATATTCAAGTGAAGTAAAAATAGAACTAATCATTTTAAAGATGTATATCCTAAAAATAACTATTAAATGTATTTGAATTTTCTTAAAAAGATTTTATCAATTATAAAATCATCAAGATTTGAGTACTAATTCTTTTACAAGTTTGGAAATCCACTTTAGAAACTAAACAAAGTTTTTAAGTATTTAACATGATACCATTCCCATGTTGATAAAAATAAGTATTAATTCCATAATAAGTAAGTGATTCTATTTACTTATAAAATCAAGAGAACACCACTTCCATAAAAGGCATAATACTTTTGTTTCACCTTCATGAAGTGTTAAAAGTATCCACTTGGTAGTGGAATAGCTACTCAAAAATACTAAGTGTTAGCTTTCAGTTTAAATACTTTTTACTTTCTAAAGTAATATTTTCCTCAAAAGGTATTCTTCTAAGAAGTATTAAAGAAACCCTTACGCATTTCTATAAGAACTTTAATTGTTTAATAATCTTGATTAAGAAATCTTTTAGATACTCATTTGAGTACTTTAATATTGCATCTTACTTGTTGTATATACATATTGTTTCACACACTCTCACAAGCCTTAATAAAAAGCACAAGTGTGAAACTGATCTAAAAGTGAAACACATCCTAAAGTAACCATTCCCAGTTCCCGAACCCTAGATCAAATATGATTAGTTCAGGGGTTCGAGTTTATCAAATTACATTACATTACTTATGCATCGTTGTCTTGCTTCTTTAAACATTAGTCCTTACCGGACCAATGATGCTATTTACAGAATTTGGATCTTCTAGTGTCCTGAAGACTGTGAGTGCATAATCTTGCAATCACAAAAGGCAAGTTCACAACTCAAATGTTGTCATCACCTGCATTTCAAAAAGGTCAGAAACACTATTTTCATAATAACATGATTATGGATTATTTACCAGATGGTAATAATCTACTGATATAGTTCTAGTGGTAAAGGAACATAATATATTGGACTTAATCAACCAATGTCGCTAGTGATTCTAGCACCGTATATTACACATTAACCATGAGATTTGGAATGGGATGGAGAAGTTAGTTGTATCTTCTTCCTCTCGCATGCATCTGGATGGCCAGGTCATGGCTGTTATCCTCATAGCGTGCATTAATTGGTAATTCATAGAGGATATGCAACATATGGGTGGGAACCTCAACATCCCACAATAGTTCTGGCATCTAACGGTCTGTATTAACCATTGCCGTAATTCAAGATGTGGGTATGGCATACACCAAGGGGACATGCAGGGTCGCGAAGGGGGCAGTGATTGGCTTGGATCATCTATTGGGAGCCACATCAAGGAATTGTGGATGGGAATAAGCTACCCAATTGTGCAACAATGATTTGGTCTCTCATGGGAAAACTAACGCACCTCTGTAGAGTGTAAGAACTGTGAAATGTTACTCCCTATTCCGGGAAGGAGCTACGAACGCGGCAGGAAAGGAACTCCATGAAAGTTCTGGTCAACCTGTGAAGGATGTCGGACATAGTTTTCAGAATAAACACAAGCTTTGAAGAAATATTTAAGAAAACCTGCATTGTGTACGACCTTTGGTCTATGGATGTAGAGATAGTGCATCAAACACTCCTTTTTAGTGAACTTGTTGAGTATGCTCGTCCTCAACTGTACCTTCTTAACCCTTGCTAGGTTCTAAGCCGTTGAAGGCGACGTCGACACCAACTTATCCTCAAGAAACTATCACCGACAACTCAAGTTCTTCAATAAATTCAATGAAGTCAACATATACATCAACTAAAGTGGAGACGAAGTCCTTGAGTAGATAGGAATAGATTCTATAGCCATAAAACCTACATCTATAGAGCATTGCACTAGCAGCAATTGCAAGCAAATTAGTTTAGATGCTAGTCTTACTAACTAGATAGTTATGAGTTGTTATTCTGGTTCTTCTTTGTAAGAAGTTATTTCCTCCTCTTTAACCTAGAGTGTTCTCTGGATCTTCTATAAAGAGTCGAGTTGTAATCTATAGTCATGTCTTGGACCTACTTTGTTTCTGTTGTACCACTCTGAGGGATGTAATACTAGTGAAAGGTGTTTCATTGGTGTTATGTCAATGACTATAGTGTACTCCATCATGTAGTGGTATGCTGGGTCACCACACATCACTACACCCACTTGTGGTTTGGAAAAGAAGACATACTATAATGCAATGATACTCCATGATTCAAACCATGGTCAGAAAGCCCTAGAACATGTTGTAATGCAACTACCACATGCAATGGATCACCTGCATGATAGAGGTTGCATCACACACCCCCTTGATAGTGTTTGGTCATGTGGATCATTGTTGTTTGGAAAAGAACACATGCAATGACAATCCATTGTATCAAATCATGGTCAGAAAGCCCTAGAAGATGTTGGAATGAAACTGCCACATGCAATGGAGCACCAGTGTGATAGAGGTTGCATCACCACACCCACTCGAGTATGTGTGGTCATGTGGATCATTGTGGTTTGGAAAATAACAAATGCAATGACACTCCATTTTGTCAAACCATGGCCGGAAATCCCTAGAACATGCTAGAATGCAACCGCCACATGCATTGGAGAACCTGTGTGACAGAGGTTACATCACCACACCCACTTGGGTGTGTGTGGTCATGTGGATCATTTTGGTTTGGAAAAGAACACATGAAATGACCCTCCATTGTATCAAACCATGGCCAGAAAGCCATAGATGATGTTGAAATGGAACTACCACATGCAATGGAGCACTAGTGTGACAGAGGTTGCATTAGCACACCCACTTGAGTGTGCGTGGTCATGTGGATCATTGTGATTTGGAAAAGAACACATGCAATGACACTCCATTGTGTCAAACCATGGTCAGAAAGCCCTAGAACATGTTGGAATTCAACATTGAAATGTAATGGAGCACCAATATGACAGAAGTTGCATCACCACACCCACTTAGGTGTCTGTAGTCATGTGGATCATTGTGGTTTGAAAAGTAGCACATGTAATGACACTCCATGTGTCAACCATGGTCAGAAAGCCCTAGAACATGCTGGAATGCAACTGCCACATGCAATGGAGAACCTGCACGACAGAGGTTGCATCACCACACCTACTTGAGTGTATGTGGTCATTTGGATCACCGTTGTTTGGAAAAGAACATATACAATGACACTCGATGTGTCAAACCATGGTCAGAAAGCCCTAGAATATGCTGGAATGCAACTGCGACATGCAATGGAGCACATGCGTGATAGAGGTTGCATCACCACACCCACTTGATTGTGTATGGTCATGTGACTCCTTGTGGTTTTGAAAATAACACATGCAATACCACTCCAAATGTGTCAACCCATGGTTTGAAAGCCCTAGAACATGTTGGAATGTGTAGCATCCCAATTGTCTAACAATTGCAATGCTACTAGCCTAATCTATATAATGTTACTTCCTACATATAATTAATTGCATCATCATTATATCATGCTCATGTTACCATGCCACATTGCATTTGAGCATCATATAAAACCCCTTTCTTTGGTTCTTCTCTCATATACATTTGTATCACTTGTATTTGCCTCTTGATATATTGTATTTGCTTCTTGATAAATTGTTTGATGCCCAAGTTGAGTTGGGGCGCAAATCTTTTATAATTCCACCACCTTATAATTCTACCATCCCATCTAAGGTGAGCATTTCCATCTTCGGGTGGTATTCAACTCAAGCTCATTACTAGTGGGTATGGATCCTTGTCTTTAAACTACATGCCTCCATATATGGTCTCATATTATTTTCATAATAGGTAGTATGGGAGCCTACATGACCATCCTTGCATGGCTAAGTGGAGTAGTGTCCCTTTGTTTTCCTTTATATGGTTCTATTGAATTATGGGCTTATTTGAATACAAGGTGGCCATATGAAATAAATGGGGAATACACACCCATTTTAATTGCTTGCTTTATTCAAACATGCCCATTAATCCAAATGTGCCATGGACAAGGAGAATAATCCCTTCCTTTGTTTGCCCATCATTCTCCATGTGTGTGGTGCTAAACAATCTATCCTTTGCATGTTGGTTTGTTTTCACAAACTAACCCAAGCAACACACCTACATGCATGGCCCATGCAATAGGAGACCTCTTTTTCTTCTTCTTCTCCATCTCTAATCTTTTGTCACTCGATTTCTTGTCTAAACCATCTGCTTAAATACAAATCTTAACTTAGTTGAATATACCTAGCTAGCTAGTTATTCTTGCACCAAACCTAGAACCACTCGTGCATGACTAGCTGCCTAATATGATCGATCAACCCATCTGGTGCACTCCACCCGGCCACCTAGCTAGCTATCGGCAGAAGCAAAACCACCAGCGAGCCATAGCGCGGGCCAGCAAACGCTAGCATGAGCCAGCCCCGGTCGCACCCTCTCTTCCTGAACCAGGGCAACACCCCACTGCCCCTCCTTCCTGGTCCGACTCCACCAAGCATGGAGGCTGCCCAATGCCCCTATTTTTCTTCCTCCCTCCTATCTGCACGTGATCGACAGCTAGCCATGTTGTGCTCATGACCCAGCCTTCCCCTTGCCCCTTCCTGTCCACCAAAAACATCGAGCAGGGCATCTGGAGCCTCATCCTCCTCCCATCGAGATATGAAGCCCCTTCTTCCTCTTTTCTTCCAAGTAAACCCACCGTAGCTAGGTCCTAGCTGCTCCCTCTTGCCATCCGGGCTCCTGATCCACGTCGCCACTGAAGGCATCGGCTTGCGGAGCTGATGGGCATCCTCTCCCCTTCTTCACGGAGTAACCAGCACGGAGGAGAAGGCCTCGGAGCACCGCCCTGCCGTGGCCGCGCACGCCATGCTGCCATGAACCCTGCCGAGATAGCGCTGCTTGGCCTCCTTCCTCTCATCGCCATCCTCTTCTGCCTCTGGCCAAGTCGGTCGCCTCTCCATCCACCTCCCGGTGAGCTCACCTTCCTCCCTCGTTGCTCTCTGCTGCGTCGTAGCCACCCCACCATAGCAGACGAGCCGCGACACGCTCACCACCTTGCCTGGAATGCGGTCGACATGGACTGCATCTACACGACTACCCCCAGGCTCCACCTTCCTTTATTTTTGCCGGCGTCCTCGTTTCTCCTTTGCGAAAATTTTCAACATCAAAGTTTCTCCCTGTACTCCCAGCTTTCCAAGGCAACAAACCTCGCTCGATTTGGAGTTTCACAGCCGAAGAAAGCATCTGCTGAAGTCGGGGCAAAATAATCTATTTTCTGAAATTTCCGTTTAAAAATCTGAATCCGCTCTATTCTCCATTCGATTACGACGCGTACATTACTAATATGAAGAAACTTCCTTCTACAAAGTTGTACATCGTGGCTAGATCTACGATTTTTGTTTTTATGACATCTTCAAATTCCTCATGGTTTCGTCGGCATATTCATCCGAACTTAAGCTTTTTTGCTGTCAATTCTTCCCAGATCTGAAAATCAGTTTAGAGTGGCTCCTGACGGTTTTGTAAAAAGCCCCCTGGCCTTTTTGTAGCCTCAACCCACAGTCCTCCTCCTTGCCACTTGTCACACCCACAAGCTCCTGCCACGTCAGAGCATAGTCAGCATAATGGCCCCGCGTCTCTGTGACTGTGGGTAGAGTGCCCCAGGGAAACAAAAGTCCCCGCCATCTTTTTCAAAAATAATAAAATTCCAGAATATGTTTAATATGTTTTTAAATCCAGAAAATAATAAATTTTAATTGACAAATCCAGATAATACAAATAATATATGTTTTTGAAACAGAAAAATGTGAGGAATTGAAATATGCCATTCAAAACAATGTTTGACTATTTTAAATTTTCGAAATTGTTTAATTGCAATAAAAATGTCTTTTCTTAATTAATTAATAGCTTTAATTCTATAACTCCAAATTTGACAAATAATATGTCTAAATCGATCAGCGTGACGAGCCCGTTCTAACTATGCATTCCATGATATGAATTGCAGCATGCATCATATAAATATTAAGTGGACAGCAAGTGTTATGGAAGCAAAACATGACTAAAAACTTAATAAAATGATTTATTCTTGTCCCCACACCTCACCCTTGCCATGCTACATTATTGCCATGTAAATTGTGCATCATTCATCATGGCATGCTTGTTTGCTTGTCACATTTTATTCATATGCTTGTGCACTTTATTTATGTTGGCCTTGTTTGTTTGGTTCTTCTCGGATAGACGCTGAGCAGGGGAAATATCAGGAATCCCAGGAGTACTACCCAGATCCATCTCTCGCTTCAACTAAGCTGCCAGGCAAGCACTACCACATGCTTGCATACATATAGTACATATTGCTTCTATCTTATTCTTGCATCATTGAGTCGCGATTGCATTAAATTGAATCCCATGTACTGCATAGCCTTTACTTTTAAACCCCACCGAAGCTTGTTCTTCCATCCTATGAGCCATTACTACAGGAGTTGTTTGAGCCATGCGAGTCGTAGAACAGCATGTGTAGGGTATGTGAGTGTCTGATGCATAACGAGGTACCTAAACAACTTAACTTGAGTAGTAATGGGATAACTAATGAAAGAGGCACCGGTGATCAATATCTGTTATTTGGTTTTTCATGCTCACTTGTGTCCCGTAGGACCCCGAGTACTTGATTCCTGTTCCTTGACTATTCGCACTATCCACATCCGGGAGGCCTTATGGACCCCCTGAGCCAAAGCTTGATTCATTTCTATTTCCTGGGGCCACAAACTAGTTTGGGGTTTTATTTACCATCTTGTACTTATGACATGTTACTGTTTTATTAAGATTGTGCATGGAGCACCTGTACTGTTTAGGAAGTGCGGAGTATTTTCGCGGTATCGACAAGCCCAGTCACACTTCCGGGTTCCTAGTCGTTTACAGCCATTGGCGCAAACCTTGGGTCCGTCTCGGAGCCAGCCAACTTCGTTGCGGGTAGCTTAATGGGGTGGCCCCCTGAAATATTTTATGAATCCTGTGATCGCTTTGTCGTGAATGCCTCGTTGGGTTTTGAGTTGGTTTTTCCGAGGTTGATCGAGTGTGTGTTGCTATTTGTGCACCCCTGCAGGGTAAATCTTTCTGAAAGCCGTGTCCGCGGTTATGGACGACTTGGAGCACAGTTTCTCGATCATAGACAAGTATAACTAAAGTACCGTCCTTAATTTGACTAAATATCTGACTAGTAAATAGTGCAATATTCATGGAATGAGTAATAAAACTGCCAACGGATGGGTTGTTCGTCTGCTTTCTCGTTGGTAAGCGAGAAGGAGGATGGATTTGTTACTTTATACTGTTATAACTGTTGTTTCTAATTTACGGACATCCGTCTATCATTGGTTAGGCGGATGGTTAGCGAGTATCTATAGACTTGTTAGTTATTATCTTTTGCTGCAATTGCGTCACCCCAGTTTATGTCCCCTTTAGAGGCATAAAGACTTGCTGAGTACCCCTAGGGTCTCACACGATAAATTGTTTGATTCAGATGAACAGGTGTATTCGCAAGATGGATACTGGATGGAGGAGACAGAGGATGTTGGCAACGATCACTCGGTGTAGAGATTCCGGGGATAGGGATCCGTGAGATCTGTGGGCGGGATGTGCTTATTTATGTGGCATCTTATGCCGATTTGCTTCTTATCCATACTCGGATCTTGTTTCCCGCTTCTGCTTGATACTCTGTTGATTGATGTATGAGGAGCTATCCTACACTATTATAACTATCTAGGATATTTGGATCTTGCCGTATGGCGTTGCAATATTTCTATTTCTTTTAGATGGTATGGCTCTGAGAACTGTTGTAAGGTAGCTTGCATACATACTCACTTGTGTATGTATTTGATCTCTTCGTCTGTTGCCTACGCCGCTCGCTCTTGTCCCGATGTTCTTGGAAGTGGTTAGGGCAGCCGACGGGCCTACACGTGGGTGGCCCTAGGCCCCTGCTGTACTTCTTTAACCACTTTTGGTTCATCCAGTCTTGAACATAGAGCGTAGGGTCCGAGGTTGTTACAGAATGCAACTGCCACATGGAATGGAGAACCGATGTGATAGAGACTGCATCACCATAGCCACTTGAGTGTGTTTGGTCATGTGGCTCATTGTGGTTTGGAAAACAACCGATACAATGACACTCCATGTATCAAACCATGGGCGGAAATCCCTAGAACATGCGGGAATGCAACCGCCACATGCATTGGAGCACCTGTGTGAAAAAGGTTACATCACCACACCCTCTTAAGTGTGTGTGGTCATGTGGATCATTGTGGTTTGGAAAAGAACACATGCAATGACAATCCATTGTATCAAACCATGGTTAGAAATCCATAGTAGATGTTGGAATGCAACTGCCACATGAAATGGAGCACTAGTGTGACAGAGGTTGCATCACCACACCCACTTGAGTGTGTGTGGTCATGTGGATCATTGTAGTTTGGAAAAGAACTCATGCAATGACACTCCATTGTGTCAAACCATGGTCAGAAAGCCCTAGAACATGCTAGAAAGCAACCACCATATACAATGGAGCAATGTGTGACAGAGGTTGCATCACCACACCCACTTGAGTGTGTGTGGTCATGTGGATTATTGTGGTTTGGAAAACAACACATGCAATGACACTCCATTGTGTCAAACCATGTTCAAAAAGCCCTAGAACTTGTTGGAATGCAACATTGGAATGCAATGGAGCACCAGTGTGACAAAAGTTGCATCACCACACCCACTTGGGTGTGTGTGGTCATGTGGATCATTGTGGTTTGCAAAATAACACATGCAATAATACTCCATGTGTCAACTATGGTCAGAATACCCTAGAACATGTTGAAATGCAACTGCCACATTCAATGGAGCACCTCCATTACAAAGGTTGCATCATAACACCAACTTGAGTGTATGTGGACATCTGGATCATTGTTGTTCGGAAAAGAACATATACAATGACACTCGATGTGTCAAACCATGGTCAGGAAGTCCTAGAACACGCTGGAATGCAACAGCCACATGCAACGGAGAACCTTCGTTACAGAGGTTGCATCACCACACCCACTTGAGTGTGTGTAGTCATGTGGATCATGGTGATTTGGAAAAGAACACATGCAATGACACTCCATTGTGTCAAACCATGGTCAGAAAGACCTAGAACATGCTAGAATGCAACAACCAGATGCAATGGAGGACATGTGTGATAGCGGTTGAATCACCACACCCACTTGAGTGTGTGTGGTCATGTGGATCATTGTAGTTTGGAACAGAACAAATGCAATGACACTCCATGTGTCAAACCATGGTCAAAAAGCCCTAGAACATGTAGGAATGCAACATTGGATGTAATGGAGCACCAGTGTGACAGAGGCTGAATCACCACACCCACTTGAGTGTGTTTGGTCATGTGGATCATTGTGATTTTTAAAATAACACATGCAATGACACTCCATGTGTCAAACCATGGTCAAAAAGCCCTAGAACATGTTGTAATGCAACATTGGAATGCAATGGAGCACCAATGTGACAGAGGTTGCATCACCACACCCACATGCAAAGGAGCACCAATGTGTGTGGTCATGTGGATCATTGTGTCTTGTAAAACAACACATGAAATGCCACTCCATGCTTAAAACCATGGTCAAAAAGCCCTAGATCATGCTAGAATGCAACTGCCACATGCAATGGAGCACCAGTGTGAAAGAGGTTGCATCACCACACCCACTTGAGTGTGTGTGGTCATGTGGGTCATTGTGGTTTGGAAAACAACACATGCAGTGGCACTCCATGTGTCAAACCATGGTCGAAATCCCTAGAACATGCTGGATTACAACTGCCACATGCAATGGAGCACCTGTGTGATAGAGGTTGCATCACCACACCCACTTGAGTGTGTTTGGTTATCTGGATCATTATGGTTTGGAAAAGAACACATACAATGACACTCCATGTGTCATACCATGGTTAGAAAGCCATTAATCATGCTAGAATGCAATTGCCAAATGCAATGGAGCACCTGTGTGACAGAGGTTGCATCACCACACCCACTTGAGTGTGTGTGGTCATGTGGATCATTGTGGTTTGGAAAATAACTCATGCAATGACACTTCATTGTGTCAAACCATGGTCAGAAAGCCCTAGAACATGCTGGAATGCAACCACCACATGCAATGGAGCAATGTGTGATAGAGGTTGCATCACCACAACCAGTTTAGTGTGTGTGGTCATGTGGATCATTGTGGTTGCGAAAATAACATATGCAATGACACTCCATGTGTCAAACCATGGTCAAAAGCCCTAGAACATGCTAGAATGCAACTTCCACATGCAATGGAGCACCTGCGTGACAAAGGTTAAATCACCACATCCACTTGAGTGTGTTTTGCCATGTGGATCATTGTGGTTTGGAAAAGAAGACATACAATGACAATCCATGTGTCATACCATGGCTAGAAAGCCCTAAAACATGCTGGAATGCAATTGTCACATGCAATGGAGCACCTGCATGACAGAGGTTGCATAATCACACCCACTTGAGTGTGTGTGGTCATTTGGATCATTGTGGTTTGGAAAAGAACACATGCAATGCCACTTCATTGTGTCAAACCATGGTCATAAAGCCTTAGAAGATGTCGGAATGCAACTCCCACATGCAATGGAGCACCAGTGTGACCGAGGTTGCATCACCACAACCACTTGAGTGTGTGTGGTTGATACGTCCATAACGTATCTATAATTTTTGATTGTTTTATGCTAATAATATGCTTTTGATACTCCTTTTTATATAAAGTTTATGATTTATTTGGACTAAACTACTAATAGTTGCATAAGTGCTCAATATTCTTGTTTTACACTTTAATGTGTAGGAATTACCAAGAATACAAGTGGAAACCTTGTTAGAGTCAAGTTGGGATTTTCCAGAAATCTGTCTCAGAACTCTTTTTGAATATGGTCACATTTCAGATCGAATACAGCGTCAAAGGGAAAACTCTTCAACTACAAAGTTGTTGGAAATTTTGCGACAAACGTGTTGGACATAAAATTTAGCTGATTCTGTGTCCGTATGGGACCGATAATCCCGATTTACTGCAGCCCAAGATGGGATGACGGGAATCCGAAAAGTTATATAAAGGGAGGAAACCTAATTCGTGGGAGACACCTCCACCCTCGAATTTGCAGCCACCAAAGCCACGTTTTTTCCTCCCCAAGAAGCCATGAAGGAAGGGGCTAAGGGGCGGTGGTCCCCCATGATACCGGTGGCAGGGAAGGAGTCCCCCACGCTGCCGCCGGCATCATCGCCGCCCTCTTCACCATCTCCACCGCCATCTCCATCGCCGTTGCTGATTCTCATGATGATGAGGGAGTAGTTCTTCCTCGAGGCTAAGGGATCTACCGGTAGCTATGTGTTCATCTCTCTCTATGCACGATCATATTGTGATCATGAGCTTTGTAATCAAGTAGATCTACCTTGTTACTCAAGTGCTTTAATAGATCTCTACTCTCACCATGTGTGTGAAATTGATAGCGTGCACACCATGGTGGCACTTAGGCTAGAGATTAAAAATACTTGTTATGATTTATATTTGGAGTTGGATGTCTCTATGAAATTGTGGTGTTTGTTGGAACCATCTAGCGCTCAAGGTGACAGTGTGGGGTTATCTAGATGGGGAAAGCAAACTTTGAGGAGTGCTGCTATAGCCTTAACATGGATTAGAGTGTCCAACCGTAGAGTAGTTCAGAGTATTATCAAAAAGAGATGATATTTATATGAGAGTGTTCACTAGTGAAAGTATAATCCCTAGGCCTTGTTTCTCAGCATTGAAACACCATTTGCAATTAGATCTGTTACATGTTTGCTTGCTTCCATCTTTATTTCAGATTTCCTTTAGTCTCTTTCCACGTCAACCACACGCCATCAAAGCTATTTTCTGGCACCGTTGTATTATATCCATACCACTTGTATTTCACTATCTCTTCGCCGAACTAGTGCACCTATACACCTGACAAGTGTATTGGGTGTGTTGGGGACACAAGAGACTTCTTGTATCTTGATTGCAGGGTTGCTTGAGAGGGGATACCTTTGACCACTTCCTCCCTGAGTTTGATAAACCTTGGGTAATCCACTTAATGGAAACTTGTTGCTGTTCTACAAACCTCTGCACTTGGAGGCCCAACAAATGTCTACAAGAATAGAAGTGCGTAGACATCAAGCTATTGTCTGGCGCCGTTGCCGGGGAGGTAAGGTAAAAGGTACTCACATCCTCCGGTGTGAGTGCTCGAAGTTATTTCCTTTAGGTTCTGCAATTTTGTATTTTTTTCTTATTTTCACTAGTTAGGCTTAATAGAAAACAACAACAAAAATTAAAGAGCTTTATAGTATTTATCTTGAGTTAGGACATGAAGTGTTTGAAGAGAAAATTAAAAAACCTATGGAACTTTATTTGCATGCTAATAGCAATGTTGTTAGTATGAATTCTTTGGACACCATTATTGCTATTGTTATGGAAAAGTCTAAGCTTGGGGAAGCTGGTTTTTATGAAAATGATATTATTAGTCCCCCAAGCACGGAGGAGAAAATTTACTTTGATGATACTATGCCTCCAATATATGATGATTACAATGATGAGTATGATATTTTCAGTCCACCTACTATTGAGGAGAAAATTAATTATGATTACAATATGCCTCCTATATTTGATGATTATGGTGATGAGAATAATAATGATAGCTATTTTGTTGAATTTGCTGCCACTACAATTAATAAGAATGACTATGCTTATAGAGAGAGTAATAATTATTTCATGCATGTGGCTCATGATAAGAATGTTTCATGTGATAGTTATATTGTTAATTTTATTCATGATGCTACTAAAAGTTATTATGAGAGAGAGAAACATGGTTTTATGCATCTTAATAATATTAAGTTTCCCCTCTTTATGTTGAAAGTCTTGAAGTTGGACTTGTTTTGCTTTACTATGCTTGTTGATTTGTGCTTTCATGACTTGTTTCTTTACAAGATTCCTATGCATAAGAAGTGGGTTAGACTTAAATGTTCTTTGAATTTGCTTCTTGATGCTCTCTTTTACTTCAATTCATATTTCTTATGTGAGCATCTTCTCAAACTATCATGCCTAACTTAAAGGCCTTAAAGAAAATTACTTCTTGGGAGATAACCCAATAGTTTTCTTGAGTCTTGGAAGTTATTACCTCTATAATAACCGCTCCTTATCATTTTTGTGTGGTTTTTGTGCCAAGAGTAACCTCTAATGGGAGAGAAGTAATGTTTGGGAAAGTTGCTGTGCCGAAACAGATTTTTGTGATCCACTGTAAACATTCGTTAAAAATCTCTGTATGTCTGATTGAGCTGTAATTTTTTGTGCTTCGGCCCCAGGTTATTATCTAACTTTCGTTAGTTTAGCACTTTTCAATTTGAGCAACAGAAGGTCTTAGAAAAAATTGGTTTTTACCTGCTGGTCTGCTTTGACAGATTTCTGCCATTATTTGCATTTGCTTCTTAATCTCTTTCTCTTTGAGTTCTCTTTGATCACTTGAACTTTTTAAAGGAAGTGCTACAGTACTTTGTGTTTTAATGGAAGTTACTTGTTTTGAAACTGAACCAAAAGACTTATTATCTTGAGTACACTAATGTTGCTAATGAAGATTGTGTGAAGTTTTGTATGAAGGAAAATTTTAAGTGTAGGGAAGAGTAATGTGATAAGATGAAGTATGGTCAAAAGCTCAAGCTTGGGGATACCACCCATGTCACCCCAAGAAATATCCAAGAAGTACAAGCGTCAAAGCTTGGGGATGCCCAAGGCATCCCCTTCTTTATCAATAAAAATCTCAGGTTTCTTCCAAACACTTCATTTTTATTGTTTCATGCATAGTTGTGTTGTTCTTGGAGCGTCTTCATTTTTGTTTTTGGTTTTTGTTTTCTTAGTTTTCTTAGTTTGTTTAAATAAATTGGTTGGACCCCCTCATTCATACATTAGTTTTCAAATATGTTGGTTTGGATTGGAAAAGAGTAGGAAAAGTTCATGCTTAAGTGGTAAAAAGGAGCTTGTTTTTGACTGTGGCCTATGCTTTGTCATGTCATGCTTGATATTGTTTTGGATTTATGCTTAGTGATTTTTGTTGTAGCATGACATGTTATAAACAATTGAGATTGCTTAATGTGCCTTGAAAGAATCATGCATTGTTTTAGCATATAAAAGCATAATATTGTGGTATCTCCTTTAAATGCTTTATTTGGGTTGACTTGGCGCATGCTCACACCATGTTAAGACTATCCCAAGTAACCATAGCCTCTATGATCCTTTAGTTTTCGACTTGTAATATCACTTTATGCTTTAATTAATAATGTTTTGTCGCTTTGCATGATTATGGCCATTATTGCTCTCTTAGTTGGTCACTCCCAGTCTTTTGCTAGCCTCCATACCAAGTATGAATTCCACTCATGCATCCAACTCCAAATAAAACCAATTTATTCCAAAGAGTCCACCATACCTACCTATTAGCATTTGCTATTTGATACATTGCAAATGTATCTATAATTTTTGATGTTCCATGCTTGGTTTTATCTACTTTCTTGTGTTCTATCCACACTTTGGAGTACTTTTCATATGATTTCTTGGACTAACCTATTAACAAGATGCCACAGTGCCAGTTGCTTGTTTTCTACTGTTTTTGGTTCCAGGAAAGTCAGAACATGAATATTCTCGGAATTGGACGGGACAAAAGCCAAAGTTACTATTTTCCTGGAAGACTCACATTGCCAGAAGGAGAGTCGGAGAGGGGCCACATGGTGGCCACACCCCCCTTGGCGCGGGCAACCCTAGGCTGCGCCAGGGCATGGTGTGGGCCCCCTGGCCGGCCATAGACCTTGCCTCTTTCGCCTATAAGACCCTCCCGATACCAAAACCCTAGATCGTCAATCAGAAATCCACGAAAAGTTCCGCTACGCTGCCACCACCGAAGGGGAGATTCGAGGGATAGAAAGTCTCTGTTCCGGCACCTTGCCGGGACAGGGAAGTGCCCCCGGACCCATCTCCATCGATCTCCATCGCCATCTCCATCACCATTGCTGATTCCCATGATGAGGAGGGAGTAGTTCTCTCTCGAGGCTAAGGGTTCTACCGGTAGCTATGTGTTCATCTCTCTCTATGCATGATCATATTGTGATCATGAGCTTTGTAATCAAGTATATCTACCTTGCTACTCAAGTGCTTTATTAGATCTCTGCTCTCCCCATGTGTGTGAAACTGACAGCGTGCACACCATGGTGGCACTTAGGCTAGAGATTACAAATACTTGTTATGTGTTATATTTGGAGTTGGATGTCTTTATGAAATTGTGGTGTTTGTTGGACTCATCAAGAGCTCAAGGTGATAGTGTGGGGTTATCTAGATGGGAAAGGCTTACTTTGAGGTGTGCTGTTATAGCCCTACCATTGATTAGAGTGTCCAACCGAAGAGTAGTTAAGAGTAGTATCATAAAGAAGAATATATTTACATGAGAGTGTTCACTAGTGAAAGTATGATCCCTAGGCCTTGTTTCTAAGCATTGAAACACCGTTTGCTACTAGATCTGTTACATGTTTGCTTGCTTCCATCTTTATTTCAGTTTTCCTTTAGTCTTTTCCACGCCATCAAGCTATTCTCTATCACCGTTACCACTTATAATTATCTGTACCACTTGTATTTCACTATCTCTTCGCCGAACTAGTGCACCTATACACCTGACAAGTGTATTGGGTGTGTTGGGGACACAAGAGACTTCTTGTATCTTGATTGCAGGGTTGCTTGAGAGGGGATACTTTTGACCACTTCCTCCCTGAGTTCGATAAACCTTGGGTGATCCACTTAAGGGAAAACTTGCTTCTGTTCTACAAACCTCTGCACTTGGAGGCCCAACAACTGTCTACAAGAATAGAAGTGCGTAGACATCAAGCTATTTTCTGGCGCCGTTGCCGGGGAGGTAAGGTAAAAGGTATTCACACCGGAGGATTAAAGAAGAAGAACCTCCCACGGCAAACGCCTATTTTCTGGCGCCGTTGCCGGGGAGGTACTCACATCCTCCGGTGTGAGTGCTCGAAGTTATTTCCTTTAGATTCTGCAATTTTGTCTTTTTGTTTCTTGTTTTCACTAGTTAGGCTTAATGGAAAACAACAAAAATATTAGAGAGCTTTATAGTATTTATCTTGAGTTAGGACATGAAGTGTTTGAAGAGTAAATTAAAAAACCTATGGAACTTTATTTGCATGCTAATAGCAATGTTGTTAGTATGAATTCTTTGGACACCATTATTGCTAATGTTATGGAAAAGTATAAGCTTGGGGAAGCTGGTTTTGATGAGCATGATATTTTTAGTCCCCCAAGCACGGAGGAGAAAATTTACTTTGATGATACTATGCCTCCAATATATGATGATTACAATGATGAGTATGATATTTTCAGTCCACCTACTACTGAGAAGAATATTAATTATGATTACAATATGCCTCCTATATTTGATGATTATGGTGATGAGAATAATAATGATAGCTATTTTGTTGAATTTTCTCCCACTATAATTAATAAGAATGACTATGCTTATGTGGAGAGTAATAATTATTATATGCATGTGGCTCATGATAAGAATGTTTTATGCGATAGTTATATTGTCAATTTTATTCATGTTGCTACTGAAAGTTATTATGAGAGAGGGAAACATGGTTTTATGTGTCTCAATAATATTAAGTTTCCCCTCTTTATGTTGAAATTTTTGAAGTTGCACTTGTTTTGCGTTACTATGATTGTTGCTTTGTTCTTTCATGACTTGTTTCTTTACAAGATTCCTATGCATAGAAAGTGGGTTAGACTTAAATGTGTTCTGAATTTGCTTCTTGATGCTCTCTTTTACTTCAATTCATATTTCTTATGTGAGCATCTTCTCAAACTATCATGGCTAACTTAAAGGCGTTAAAGAAAAGTACTTATTGGGAGATAACCCAAAAGTTTTATATGAGTCTTGGAAGTTATTACTTCAGTAATAACCGCTCCTTATCCTTTTTTATTTGCTTTTTGTGCCAAGAGTAACCTTAATGAGAGAGAAGTAATGATTGGGAAAGTTGCTGTCCCGAAACAGATTTCTGTGCTTCACCGTAAAAATTCGTGTAAAATCTATGGACGTCTTTTTGAGGCGTGAATTTTTGTGCTTCTTCCCCAGGTCGTTATCTAACTTTCATTAGATCAACACTTTTTCATTTGAGCAACATAAGCTCTTCTAAAAAATTCGTATTTACCTGCTGGTCTGTTTTGACAGATTTCTGCCATTTTCTACATTTGCTTCTTGTTGATTCCTTTTTGAGTTCTTTTGGGGATTTGAGCTTTTTGAGGGAAGTGCTATAGTAGCTAGTGTTCTAATGGAAGCTTTCTTGTTGTTAAAACTGAACCTTAAGACTTATTATCTTGAGTGCACTAATGTTGCTAATAAAGATTGTGTGAAGTTTTGTATGAAGGAAAAATTTCAGGTGTATGGAAGGAATGAGTAATGAGATGAAGGATGGACTAAAACTCAAGCTTGGAGATGCCACGCGTGTCACCCCAAGAAATATCCAAGAAGTACAAGTGTCAAAGCTTGGGGATGCCCAAGGCATCCCCTTCTTCATCAATAAAAATCCTAGGTTTCTTCCAAACGCTTCATTTTTATTGTTTCATGCACAATTGTGTTGTTCTTGGAGCGTCTTCTTTTTCGTTTTTGTTTTGGTTTTTCGTTTGCTTGGTTTTCTTAGTTTTCTGAATAAATTGGTTGGACCCCCTCTTTAATACATTGGTTTGCAAATAGTTTGGTTTGGTTTGGAAAAGAGTTGGAAAGTTCATGCTTATGTGGTAAAAAGAGCTTGTTTTTGACTGTGGCCTATGCTTTGTCATGCCATGCTTGATATTGTTTTGGCTTTATGCTTAGTATTCTTTGCTGTAGCATGACTTGTTATAAACAATTGAGATTGCTTAATGTGCCTTGGATGAATCATGCGTTGTTTTAGCATATTAAAGCATAGTATAGTGGTATTCTCCTTTGATGCTTTATTTGGGTTGACTTGGCGCATGCTCACACCATGTTATGACTATCTCAAGTCACCATAGCCTTTATGATCCTTTAGTTTTCAACTTGTAGTATCACTTTATGCTTTGATCAATGATGTTTTTTGTCGCTCTGCATGATTATGGCCATTATTGCTCTCTTAGTTTGTTGCTCCCAGTCTTTTGCTAGCCTCCGCAACCAAGTATGAGTTCCACTCATGCATCCAACTCCCTAAACCAAGTTACTCCAAAGAGTCCACCATACCTACCTACTAGCATATGCTATTCCAAGTATATTCATGCTTTTTTTACCTTCCAAATTAAACTTGTTATGAGAAAACTAGTGATTAAAGCTCTCACGAACTTGATGGCACACTTTACTTTTCTTGCCCTTAATAAACTTGAACCATTGTACACCATATTTGTAATCATGAGCTTTGTAATCAAGTAGATCTACCTTGCTACTCAAGTTCTTTATTAGATCTCTGCTCTCCCCATGTGTGTGAAAGTGACAGCGTGCATACCATGGTGGCACTTAGGCTAGAGATTAAAAATACTTGTTATGAGTTATATTTGGAGTTGGATGTCTTTATGAAATTGTGGTGTTTGTTGGACTCATCTAGAGCTCAAGGTGACAGTGTGGCGTTATCTAGATGGGAAAGGCTTACTTTGAGGTGTGCTGTTATAGCCCTACCATCGATTAGAGTGTCCAACCGGATAGTAGTTAAGAGTAGTATCATAAAGAAGAATATATTTATATGAGAGTGTTCACTAGTGAAAGTATGATCCCTAGGCCTTGTTTCTAATCATTGAAACACCGTTTGCTACTAGATCTGTTACATGTTTGCTTGCTTCCATCTTTATTTCAGTTTGCCTTTAGTATTTTCCATGCCATCAAGCTATTCTCTATCACCGTTACCACTTATAATTATCTATACCACTTGTATTTCACTATCTCTTCGCCGAACTAGTGCATCTATACACCTGACAAGTGTATTGGGTGTGTCGGGGACACAAGAGGCTTCTTGTATCTTGATTGCCGGGTTGCTTGAGAGGGAATACCTTTGACCACTTCCTCCCTGAGTTCGATAAACCTTGGGTGATCCACTTAAGGGAAAACTTGCTGCTGTTCTACAAACCTCTGCACTTGGAGGCCCAACAACTGTTTACAAGAATAGAAGTGCGTAGACATCACTATTCCAAGTATATTCATGCTTTTATCTACCTTCCGAATTAAAATTGTTATGTGAAACTTAGTGATTAAAGCTCTCACGAACTTGATGGCACACTTTATTTTCTTGCACTTAATAATCTTGAACCATTGTGTCCATATTTGTTGTGTATATGCTTGCGCTTTATGAGTTGAAGTTAGCAGAACCATGTATCATGGGGAACACTTTCAACATTGCACTTATTATTCCGTTGATATCATGATTCTTTTGCTTATGGATCCGAACGGTGTGAAATAAAAGGGGAACTTGTAAGATCATGGAGTTTATATGTGTGTTAGAGAAATGCCTGGGTCGCTAGCCTAAGCCATGCCTAATCATGGTGGAAACTTGAAGCATAACCATAATGAGCACTCTATGAAGCATCCTTAATAAAAACCTATGCAAATAGCAAATAAAAAGATCGCTGAGATGCTCATTGTCTGCTTGCCTTGTCATTTTGATTATGGGATAGCTTCTGTATCATGTGCAAGGGGTACCCTGTTGGCGGTTCTCTATGATACATATGTACTTACAATGAGGAGAGATTACTTGTGACTGAAGTTGAGTAGCATGAGGTTCGGTAGTCGTAAGTAAGGGGCATGAGATTTCAACTTATAACTTGTCAAGCATATATTCCATAGTTTGTTCACTTTAACCTTAATCACCTAAAGATGCTTATGATAGGGGCAATGAGAGCTGAAAGCTAAGAAGTACCATAATTTTTGGAAGCTCTTTATGAGACTTGAATCCCTGCTTCCTTCTATGAAGGCATTTCTTTTACTTTTACGTTGAGTCTCCATATTCTATCTTTATGCACCTATTGAGAGAGCATAGTGGTCATTCTTAGTTTAATGTGCATTGTACCAAAACTTGTTGATTGATTCATAACTTTGATATTGCTTGTTCTTAAACCATTTGTATCTAGTCACCCTTATGAACTTTGAAGGTGTCATATGCATTTATATTTTGCTACACTATGAGGGACAAGCTGAATAACACCCTTATTATGTTTTCAATATGTGAAACAAACAAACGTCTTTCAATGCATTGTTATTCATGATCTTTTGTTTGTACCTTTTCATGTTACAACATAGTTGCTATGTCTTATTGTTAGAACTCTATCTTTCATGTTCATGTTTAGAGTACCTTGATCCCGGCTATCAATGCTTTTACAATAATGATGATCAAGATTGTGTTGGCTGCGTGTCACCTCAAAAATTATATTGTTTTTATCGTTTACCTACTCGAAGACGAGCAGGAACTAACCTTGGGGATGTTGATACGTCCATAACGTATCTATAATTTCTGATGGTTTTATGCTAATAATATGCTTTTTATACTCCTTTTTATATAAAGTTTATGATTTAATTGGACTAACCTACTAATAGTTGCAAAAGTGCACAATGTTCTTGTTTTACACTTTAATGTGTAGGAATTACCAAGAATACAAGTGGAAACCTTGTTGGAGTCAAATTGGGATTTTCCAGAAATCTGTCTTAGAACTCTTTTTGAAGATGGTCACGTTTCGGGTCGAAGACGGTGTCAAACGGAAAACTCTTCAACTACAAAGTTGTTGGAAATTTTGCGACAAACGTTATGGACATAAAATTAGGCTGATTTCGAGTAAGGATGGACCCGATAGGCCCTATTTACTGCAGCCCAAGATGGGGTGACGGGAATCCGAGAAGCTATATAAAGGGAGGAAACCTAATTCATGGGAGACACCTCCACCCACGAATTTGCAGCCACCAAAGCCACGTTTTTGCGTCCCCAAGAAGCCATGAAGGAAGGGGGCTAAGGGGCGGTGCTCCCCCATGATACCGGTGGCGGGGAAGGAGTCCCCCACGCTGCCGCCGCTGGCGTCTCCGCCCTCTTCACCATCTCCACCACCATCTCCATCGCTGTTACTGATTCCCATGATGATGAGGGAGTAGTTCTTCCTCGAGGATAAGGGCTCTACCGGTAGCTATGTGTTCATCTCTCTCTCTATGCATGATCATATTGTGATCATGACCTTTGTAATATAGTAGATCTACCTTGCTACTCAAGTGCTTTAATAGATCTGTGCTCTCCCCATGTGTGTGAAAGTGACAGCATCCACACCATGGTGGCGCTTAGGCTAGATATTACAAATACTTGTTATGAGTTATATTTGGAGTTGGATGTCTCTATGAAATTGTGGTGTTTGTTGGAACCATCTAGCGCTCAAGGTGATAGTGTGGGGTTATCTAGATGGGGGAAACGAACTTTGAGGAGTGCTGTTATAGCCCTACCATGGATTAGAGTGTCCAACCGGAGAGTAGTTCATAGTAGTATCAAGAAGAAAATATATTTATATGAGAGTGTTCACTAGTGAAAGTATGATCCATAGGCCTTGTTTCTAAGCATTGAAACACCATTTACAATTAGATCTATTACATGTTTGCTTGCTTCCATCTTTGTTTTAGATTGCCTTTAGTCTCTTTCCACGTCAACCACACACCATCAAAGCTATTTTTTGGCACCGTTGTATTATATCCATACCACTTGTATTTCACTATCTCTTCGCCGAACTAGTGCACCTATACACCTGAGAAGTGTATCGGGTGTGTTAGGGACACAAGAGATTTCTTGTATCTTGATTGCAGGGTTGCTTGACAGGGATACCTTTGACCACTTCCTCCCTGAGTTCGATAAACCTTGGGTAATCCACTTAAGGGAAACTTGCTGCTGTTCTACAAACCTCTGCACTGGCCCAACAAATGTCTACAAGAATAGAAGTGCGTAGACATCAGTGGTCACGTGGATCATTGTGGTTTGGAAAAGAACACATGCAATGACACTCCATTGTGTTAAACCATGGTCAGAAAATCCCTAGAGCATGTTGGAATGCAATGTAGCACCATATGGTAGAGGGTGCATCACCACTCCCACTTGAGTGTGTGTGGTCATGTGGATCATTGTTGTTTGGAAAATAACACATGCAATGACACTCCATGTGTCAAACCATGGTCAGAAAGCCCAATAACATGTAGGAATGCAACTTCCACATGAAATGGAGCACCAGTGTGACAGAGGTTGCATCATCACATGCACCTGAGTGTTTGTGGTCATGAGGATCATTGTGGTTTTGAAAAGAACACATGCAAATGACACTCCAAATGTGTCAAACCATGGTCAGAAAGCCCTAGAACATGCTAGAATTAAACTGCCACATGCAATGGAGCACCAGTGTGATAGAGGCTACATAACCATAGCCACTTGAGTGTGTGTGGTCATGTGGCTCATTGTGGTTTGGAGAAGAAAAGATGCAATGACACTCCATGTGTCAAACCATGGTCGGAAATACCTAGAACATGCGGGAATGCAACCGCCACATGCATTGGAGCACCTGCGCGACAGAGGTTGCATCACCACACCCACTTGAGTGTGTGTGGTCATGTGGATCATTGTGGTTTGGAAAACAGCACACGCAATGACACTCCATTGTGTCAAACCATGGTCATAAAGCCCTAGAACATGCTAGAATGCAACCACCACATGCAATGGAGCACATGTGTGATAGAGGTTGCATCACTACACTCACTTGATTGTGTGTGGTCATGTGGATCATTGTGGTTTGGAAAAAACAAATGCAATGACACTCCACGTGTCAAACCATGGTCAGAAAGCCCTAGAACATGCTAGAATGCAATTGCCACATGCAATGGACCACCTGGGTGATAGAGGTTGCATAACCACACCCACTTGACTGTGTGTGGTCATGTTGATCATTGTGGTTTGGTAAATAGGACATGCAATGACACTCCATTGTATCAAACTGCAGGGCCCCGGATTAATCCTCCGAGAATCCCTGTTATGCATACACCACGATCCCATGATCAGTTAGTCGTGGCACATAACCAACAAGTATTCAAGAAAACATCCATTATTTAGGCGTATACATGTCATACCTTATTTTCCATTATGGCTACATCGATCATCATCAGCGGAACTTCATAAAGCGTAGAGCCCGAGCCATGGCTTAACCTACATGCAATTGACTGGGAGAACGTCCTAGCTCACATAGTCGTCAACTTCACCTTCTTCTCGATATCTGACCAAGTTAATAGCCAGGGACAATGCCAGTGAGTACTTTGAATGTACTCGCAAACCACCTTAAGAGAATAATAACAACAAGAGGATATGCAATATGGCTATGGTAGTAGGAGGGCTCCAAGAGAGGTTCTTTTCTCAACTAGTTTCTCTTGTAGATATAGCATCTACATATCTTTGTTGAAAACTTTTGTAAAACCTTTTTGAGAAGTTCTAGAAATCACTAGGATTGGGACACCCATTTATTTCGTCCTTCCAGTCATCCCATGACCAAATTCCTTTCCTTCCTTTCTGACCATCCCATGGTGAAAACATGTATCCTTTCCGACCATCCCATCGTCAAAACATTTCCAAAGACATTGCTTTTACAAAATCCTTTTTGAACATAAAAGCAGCACCGCTCTACAGTAGTTTTTCCAACCCGTCCATAACCTCGAACACATCTATTCGAATAGATTTACACTCTGCAGAGGTTGTATAATTTACCCACACCATCCGGGTACCCTGCCATGATCTACACTGATCGTGGGTCAAGTAACCGATCAAGACTCTCTAGATGCCATACTCTATGAGTTGTTCCTCTCAACACGAGGATGTCTAGGCCAAAGACCAACCAGAGCGCATTCCGACTCCTCTAGAGTGGGCAATTTCAATGAGAGGCTCATTGTATTGCCCGGCTGTTCCCAAGGGTAGTTTGCAATTCCTCCAGGTGACTGCCTAATAGTTGACCCTTTTTGTAAAGGAACCCCGGAATTAGAGGAAGATGATCCCTTATAAGAAGTTATGAGAATTCCCATACTAGAGTAGCAAACTTCAAGTCCAGCCCTGTCCCATTCTAGAGTAGTGTGGTTGCACGGGTTAAGTTGTTATAGCTAAAGCTACAAAGAAACTGGTGTGTTTTGTAAACATTTTTCCTCCATCTTTCTTTCAGCATCTTTTGTAAAAAACCTTTTTATTTCTCAAACTTCTCTTGGTAGGTCAAACCTCACCAAGGTTTTATCATAAAACTCTTTGTAAAACTTTTCCAGGGTCTTCCCATCCTATAGCTTGCTTTGGCTAAAACAAGGTCTCCAAAGGTTTATGGTGTTATACACCATCTACATTTCTAGGGACAAATAGGTATCGTCAAGGGGGGGTTGTACTTAGTATTACACATGTGTAATGGTTTGGAGGAGACAAGCCACTACCCGATATAGATCTTCATAATATAAAACAATGCAGTTTACATAAACAGTAGATAAAACATGCATAAGTAAAATAGTAGGACAAGGCTTATGATCAAGAAGGTGGTGTGCCTGAGATTAACAATCTGGCAATATATGTCCCTGGACTTCTTCTTAGAATTCCATAATATCCAAAATAATAATAATCTTCTTCGGGCCTTCGATATAATCGCAACTAGCATCGTCAAAGAGGATACATGCAAGCAAACAGAGCCACAATCAACACAAGGCATACAAGCACCATTACAGTATAGCAAACAAGCATTCAACATCATACTAAAGTCAGTAGGTTTTGATAGTTTGAGATCATGGCATTTGGATATACTTTCATTGCTTTTGTGGATTTGCTTTGTGATTTATTTGTCAAATACCACCTAATGAAGGAGGTTTTGAACTAAGGCTTGGGTCTATATGATATCAATGTACAAAAATGATATCTACAGATAGGTATTGAAATAACAAGGCCAACAAAAGTGGTTTCATGATTTTATCACTTTTATTTATCTAGATAGGATTATTTTAGTGGAAAACCCCCTAGTTTAGGTGAAAAATTCACAAGAAAAGATTTGGAGATCATATAAATTTGTCCTCACAGGGTGTTGTGTATATTTTAATTTTTGATTTTTGAGAGTCGGAATCAACTCAAAATAATTATCATAATGCCCTTGGGAAAATCCCAAAATTAGTTATGTAGTCAATTTGTCCTTTTGACCAGATTTGTTATACATGTCCAATTGATATGAGGTAAAGGTCAATGGATTGGTATTGCAATTACCTTCTAGAATAAATTGGAATCTCTATTGTTGAGGTAGGACATCCTGCTGAGGAGGAGTCTTCGAGTTGTTCTAACTTGACGATATCAAAGTCCGGTTCTTGAGATACTTTCCTGATCATAACTCCCGAGGTTCGTATGGGTCTTGTTAGTGACAACTAATAAGGGTGCGTGAGTTACTAGGTGTGTTCCTGCTCCTCGAGTCACATTTTACGGAGGTCAAAGCAAACTAGAACACATATACAAAGCAAACAGAGCGAGGGGATCGAGATGTTCTTCCTAACCTAGAATCGCAGACAACACACATCAAGCAACACATCGTGCACTTAGGCAAACAAAAAACGGCCTACTATAGGGGCCAAGGAGTTAACTACTCGTGATATTAGGGGAATCCTATCTTGGGACTATTTATCCTAGATATCACGTTATTGAAGTCTGGGTGACTATCTTGCAGATGAAGCCTTCGTCGTATCTTTGGACGCTTCTTGATAGTAGCACTTGATTTCTTCTGATTATGAGGATTCCGCTAGTAGGTCAATCTTGTAGTCTCCTTGTGTTTGCTGGTAGTTGCTTCTCTTCATCTCGTTCTCACTGCCTTCACCTGGTGCTAGGTCCTATTTGTTTTAAACCCGTAGGTTTGAAGTTTGGATGAGAGGTAGAGGAAACCATTTTTCTGAAATCATTTGAATTAGGAGAGGATAAGAAGTGGAACTTTTCTAAGAGGTTTTGAGAAAGTAGTTTTTGAAAGCCACTATTTCCAAAAATAGTTTTCCTGTCTAATGACCATGCTAACTAAGGTTCTCCTACAGTCAGGATGGCTCTGATACTAAGTCTATAGGGCCCCCAGATTAATCCTCAGAAAATCCCTATAATGCATACACTACGATCCCATGATCAGTTAGTCGTGGAACATAACCGACAAGTATCAAAGTAAACATCCATTACTTAAGCGGATACATGTCATACCTTATTTTCCATTATGTCTACATCGATCATCATCATCGGAACTTCATAAAGCGTAGATCCTGAGCCATGCCTTAACCTACAAGCAACTAATTGGAAGAACTTCCTAGCTCGCATAGTCGTCAAGTTCACCTTCTTCTCGATATCTGACCAAGTTAATAGCCAGGGACAATGCCAGTGAGTACTTTGAATGTACTCGCAAACCACCTTAAGAGAATAATAACAACAAGAGGATATGCAATATGGTGGGGGTAGTAGGAGGCTTCCAAGAGAGGTTCTTTTCTCAACTAGTTTCTCTTGTAGATATAGCATCTACATATCTTTGTTGAAAACTTTTGTAAAACCTTTTTGAAACCTTTTTGAAAAGTTCTAGAAATCACTAGGATTGGGACACCCATTTGTTTCGTCCTTCCGGTCATCCCATGACCAAACTCCTTTCCTTACTTTCCGACCATCCGATTGACAAAACATGTATCCTTTCCGACCATCCCATGGTCAAAACATTTCCAAAGCCATTTCTTTTCTGAAATCCTTTTTGAAAATAAAACCAGCTCCGCTCTATAGTAGTTTGTCCAACCCGTCCATAACAGTGGACACGGCTATTCGAATAGATTTACACTATATAGAGGTTGAACACTTTACCCACACCATCCGTGTACCTTCCCTAATCTACACCAATCATGAGTCGAGTAACCGATGAAGACTCTCCAGATGCCACTCTAGTATAGGCCCTACCCTATGAGTTGTTCCTCTCAACATCGGGACATCTGGGCCAAAGACCAACTGGAGCGCATTCCAACTCCTCTAGAGTGGGCACTTTCAATGAGAGTCTCATAGTATCGCCCGGCTGCTCCCGAGGGCAGTTCACAATTCTTCCAGGTGACTGTCTAATAGTTGACCCTTTTTGTAAAGGAACCCCGGAATTAGAGGGAGATTATCCCTTATAACAAGTTATGAGAATTCCCACACCAGAGTAGCAAACTTCAAGTCCAGCCCTGTCCCATTCCAGAGTAGTGTTGTTGCATGGGTTAAGTTGTTATAGCTAAAGCTGCAAAGAAACGGGTGCATTTTGATAAACATTTTTCCTCCATCTTTCTTGCAGCATCTTTTGTAAAACAAAAAACTTTTTCTTTCTCAAACTTCTCTTGGTAGGTCAAACCTCACCAAGGTTTTATCATAAAACTCTTTGTAAAACTTTTCCATGGTCTTCCCATCCTATAGCTTGCTTCGGCTAAAATAGGGTCTCCAAAGGGTTATGGTGTTATACACCATATACCTTTCTAGGGACAAATAGGTGTCGTCAAGGGGGTTGTACTTAGTAGTAAACATGTGTAATGGTTTGGAGGAGCCAAGCCACTACCCGATATAGATCTTCATAATATAATACAATGAAGTTTACATAAATAGTAGATAAAACATGCATTAGTAAAATAATAGGACAAGGCTTATGAGCAAGAAGGTGGCTTGCCTAAGATCAGAAATCTCGTAACCTATGTCCATGGACTTCTTCTTAGAATTCCATAATATCCAAAATAATAACAATCTTCTTCGGGCCTTCGATATAATCGCAACTAGCATCGTCAAAGAGGATACATGCAAGCAAATAGAGACACAATCAACACAAGGCATACAAGCATAACTATAGTACAATGAACAAACATTCAACATCATACTAAAGTCAGTAGGTTTTGTTAGTTTGAGATCATGGCATTTGGATCTACTTTCATTCCTTTTGTGGATTTGCCTTTGTGATTTATTTGTCAAATACCACCTAATGAAGGAGATTTTGAACTAAGGCTTGGGTCTATATGATATCAATGTACAAAAATGATATCTATATATAGGTATTGAAATAACAAGGATCATGAAAGTGGTTTCATGGTTTTATCACTTTTCTTTATTTAGATATGATTATTTTAGTGGAAAAACCCTAGTTTAGGTGAAAAATTCACTAGAAAAGGTTTGGAGCTCAAAGAAATTTGTCCTCAAAGAGTGTTGTGTATATTTGACTTTTTGATTTTTGAGAGTTCGAATCACCTCAAAATAATTCCAGAATGCCCTTGGAAAAATCACAAAGTCAGTTATGTAGTCAATTTGTCTTTTTGACCAGATTTGTTATACATGTCCAGTTGATATGAGGTAAAGCACAATGGATAGGTATTGCAATTACCTTCCAGTATAAATTGGAATCCTATTTTTGGACTAGTTAAGCTTCTGAAATGATTTATCTAGTGAATATACCACATACAGAAATATTTAATTCATTAAATATCAAAATAGGATCAATAAATAATGATATCCTAGGGTTTGATAGGTTCTAAAGTACCACATCACTGAGGGTTGGAATTAGGTCATTCGAAACTTTGGTTTGACCTGGAGAATTTCCTAAATTCTGAGATGGCTTGCTTTTTTTATTTTTACTGCAGTAGATCTATGGATCCACTTGGCATGAGGCAACTACAACACCTACCAGGGGGAGGTGTATTCACTCCAATTGTTTCACCAAATTTCCAGAGATATTTATTTAGTGAAATGGATACACTAATGCATTTTAAATATTAAGGAAAACCTGGATACTATTTTGGGGCAAAACTTGTTCTATATGTTTCATAAAACAGTCTAGATCTTGCTAAATTTTAAATCTAGGCAAAACTAGTGGTTTTACATTTTTGAAAATATTTAAACAAACAGCCAGAAATCAATCCTTTAAGAAAATGATTAAAGGTAAAAGGGGACTGGGGTTGCTGGGTCGGGCTCCGCACAATGCTAGGCCGTGCAGAGGCTAGCGTTGGCCTTTCTGGGCAGAGACACGTGTGGGGAAGGGGTTCAAATCCCTGTTGTGGCCCCAGCTACCAGAGACCGTGGCGGCGAAGCGGTATGGAGGAGCTTCGGCCGTTAGATCAAGTGGATCTGGACGACCGTGGTTCGTCGTCTCCAGCAAAACAAGACGGTAGTGACGGAACCCTAGGGTGGAGCTGGGAGATGGCGGGGACTTACCAGAGGCCTCGCTGGCAATTGGGGAGGTTCACAGGTGATGCGGTGCAGCTCCACGAGCAGATCCATGGCTGGCAAGGTCAGGATCCACTTCGGCAGGCGTTCCGCACGGTGGCACCTGAAGATGGTGCTTGGGAGTTTGTCGGAGTTGCACCTGGGGTTGCTGCATGTTGATAACAAAGGTAGGGTCAGACTCAGAGGAGTAATGGGAGGTCAGAAAGGTGACATGCAAAGAGGGGGAGCTGGGAAGAGAGCACCATGCTCAGAACTCGAGCAATGGCCGAAATGCCATTTACTTCTTTCCTCAGCCAAAGCAGGTCATGTGAGGAGGAGTGGGGTGCAGGGGGGGTGAGTTGGAGTGGGAGGAAGCAAATGAGGTAATGGGGGAAGGTTGGGGCGTGTTGTGGGCTTATAACCCGAGGGAGAGTGGTCTATGAAGAACTATGTCCATGAGGGAGAGAGAGGAGAGGTGAGGGCCAGGCATTGGTTGCACTGGGCAGTGGAGGCATAGTGGTCTAGTCAAGGGTGCTGCAGAAGGGCATTGAGGAAAGGGTGCAGCAACAACAATAATTTTAAAGAAGCTAGAAAAGATACCCAGTTATCTCCCCTTCATCCAAGTGCAAGAGGAAAAAGAGAGGGTGAAGCTACAATGCAGCTATAGTGTACCTCGACCAGAACAGAGGAGGGTGCTGGAGTGATCAAGGGTGATGATTTACAGGGGTTGCATATGGGTTTAGATCCTAGTTTTGTCAATTACCAAATTCTACCATATTTAATGATCATGAGGTAATTTTTGGAATTTGATCTTGGAAAGGGGGTGTAGTGATCCTGGCGGGTGGGTGGTATCAAGATACACCTTGAGAAAGTAATTTGAGATTTATTTGATAAATTTAGATCCTTTTTATATCAATTTTTCAATTAGTGCTAATTCTGTTTTATTGGATTCATTTAAGATTTTAAAATTGTACAATGTAGGTTTCTGGTTTTAGATAGTTCCAAATATGGATTCACACTTTGTAGAATTTTCCCAATATTTATTGAGGCAGAAAATATTTTAGAAATTTATTATTCTAATTTAGCCATTTCAGAAAATGGATAAAAAGAAATAATGAAGCTCTTAAAAAATATTAATTTTTGAGTTGGGAAGATAGGGGATGATATATAGGCATCAGATGTGCTTAAGGTTGGAGATGTGCTTTGGGTAAAAACATACTTTCCTTCATAGGGGGAGTTTTTAGGTTTTAGTAAAAGAAAATAATTTAAATCTTATTGGGTCAAAGGAATTATGAATAATATTTTATAAATTTTTATATCCATGATAGATGATGTTCACATGTCGTCTCAAACATTAGTATCTTTGGGTTTGGAAATCCAACTTGATTTGAAAGGGAAACAATGGATAAAGGATCTTAGGCATTATTATATTCATACCTTCAAAACCTTGTTGGATCTTGGATCTCAGATCTCACCTTGGGTCAAGGGCCATATGGATGGATAGAACGGGTGATGTATATCACCATGGTACAGAGGTTTGAAGTTGATCATGATTGAGATATCCAAGGATTTATTCAAAACTTTGAATAAAATAAGCGTGCCTAAGCAGGTTATTAAATAGCCTTCAAAACCTTGTGGGTTTTGGAAGCACAAGGATCCAATTTAAACAAGTGAAGTAGGATTTGGTAGACCTTCATGATTATATTACAAGCATGCAAAGATTTGGTCCAAAGAAGGTAGGAAGAAGGTCTGAGCTTCTGACCAAGTAGGCTAGTTGGTAAGATTTGCAGGAAATATTATTTTCTTGCCTGCAAAACCATCAAGAACAATTGGGTTGAAAGGTGATTTAGCCAAGGGAAAGAGTGGTCCTTGGTAGTCCTTACGATGGTTTATAGGATGGTTCAAGTGCATTTCCAAAAATGCACTAGGTTTGGAAAAGATGGAGACCCAAAAATGGGATATTGTTAGCAGTTTTCTAGACTACCATTTTTTATAGTTTGAGGGTTTTTGACTAGAATAAGAGTTCATGTTTTTGATTGGTTGGAAGGTTCCAAATCATCATCAAATGGATGATGTGTAAGTGTAGACTGATAGAAAGGATCCCTGCTTGGGGTTGGTTTACATTGACTTGGATACTTCTAGAAGGAGATAATATCATAGGTGATCTGGTTAATGGTTTTAGAGGATTACTTAGTAACTAGAGATCATATCCAGCTTGGGATATCTTGCTTAGGGTTTCGTAATCTTAGTTTAGTTTTATCCTATAGGATGAGGTCCTAGGGTAGCTCACTTTAGTTCCTAAGCAAACTAGTTAGTTAGAAGATCAACGCAACTCATCTTACAAGCAAATCAACTACTAGTAGGGTTACCACCAAGCTTAGCTTGAGATAAGTATGGGCATTGTGAAAGGTTAGCGTTTCAATAAGGTCAGAGTCCTTGGTATCTCTACCAAGAGTAGAATTCAAAACCTTTAGAAAAGGTTTTGGAAAACCTAGAGGTAAGAGTAGTTGAAGGTTTTGTCTTGAAAACATAAGGATATTTTAGCTCTCCATAGTTTTGTCAATAGAAGTTACTAAAATAGTTTTGGTTACATAAGCATCTTGGCTTTGGTTTTGAAATGCCAAAACATTTGAGAAAGATCAAAGACAATTTTGTTAAATAACTTTTGTCAACTGAGGGTAAGGTAAGAAGTATATCATCTATTGCACATTTAGGAGCATAAGCACAAACAAGCAATCAAGCAAACACTACATCATTCAACAAGAAAAAGTTTTTGTTCCCCCTGATTTTTGCATTCTGGACAACTAACTAGGGTTGCTGAAATTGGGATGTTACACAAACCATGGTCAGAAATCCCTAGAAGATGTTGGAATGCAATGGAGCACCAGTGTGACAGAGGTGGCATCACCACACCCACTTGAGTGTGTCTGGTCATGTGGATCATTATGGTTTGAAAAAACAAATTCAATGACACTCCATGTTTCAAACCATGGTCAGAAAACCCTAGAACATGTTGGAATGCAACTGCCACATGCAATGGAGCACCTGCGTGACAGAGGTTGCATCACCACACCCACTTGAGTGTATGTGGTGATGTGGATCATTGTGGTTTAGAAAATAACACATGCAATGACACTCCATTGTAACAAACCATGGTCAGAAAGCCCTAGAAGATGGTGGTATGCAACTGCCACATGCAATGGAGCACCAGTGTGACAAAGGTTGCATGACCACACCAACTTGAGTGTGTGTGGTCATGTGGCTAATTGTGGTTCGGAAAATAACACATGCAATGACACTCCAAGTGTGTCAAACAAAGGTCAAAAAGCGCTAGAACATGTTGGAATGCAACATTGGAATGATATGGAGCACCAGTGTGACACAGGTTGCATCACCACACCCACTTGAGTTTGTGTGGTCATGTGGATCATTGTGGTTTGGAAAAGAACACATGAAATGACACACCATGTGTCAAACCATGGTCTGGAAGCCCTATAACATGTTGGAATGCAACCTCCACATGCAATGGAGCACTAGTGTGGCAGAGGTTGCATCACCACACCCACTTGAGTGTGTGTGGTCATGTGGATCATTGTGGTTTGGATAATAACACATGCAATGACACTGCATTATATTAAACCATGGTCATAAAGCCCTAGAAGATGTTGGAATGCAACTACCAGATCCAACGGAGCACCAATGTGCTAGAGGTTGCATCACCACACCCACTTGTGTGTGTGGTCATAGGGATCATTGAGGATTGGAAAAGAACACATGCAATGACAGTCCATTTTGTCAAACTATGGTTAGAAATCCCTAGAAGATGTTGGAATGCAAATTTGGAATGTAATTGAGTACTAGTGTGACATTGTTGCATCACCACATCCACTTAAGTGTGTGTGGTCATGTGGATCATTGCGGTTTTGAAAAGAACACATACAATGACACTCCATGTGTCAAACCATGGCTAGAAGCCCTAGAACATGTTCGAATGCAACTGCCACATGCAATGGAGAACCAGTGTGACAAAGGTTGCATCACCAGACCCACTTGAGTGTGTGTGGTCATGTGGATCATTGTGGTTTGGAAACAAACACATACAATGACACTCCATGTGTCAAACCATGGTCAAAAAGCCCTAGAACATGCTGGAATGCAACTGCCACATGCAATGGAGCACCTGCGTGATAGAGGTTTCATCACCCCACCAACTTGAGTGTGTATGGTCATGTCGATCATTGTGGTTTGGAAAACAACACATGCAATGACACTCCATTGTATCAAACCATGGTCAGAAAGCCCTAGAAGATGTTGGAATGCAACTACCACATGCAATGGAGCACCAGTGTGACAGAGGTTGCATCACCACACCCACTTGAGTATGTGTAGTCATGTGGATCATTGTGGTTTGGAAAATAACACATGAAATGACACTCCGTTGTGTCAAACCATGGTCAGAAATCTCTATAATATGTTGGAATGCAACTGCCACATGCAATGGAGCACCAGTGTGACAAAGGTTGCATCACCACACCCACTTAATTGTGTGTGGTCATGTGGATCATTGTGGTTTGGAAAAGAACAAATGTAATGACACTCTATGTGTCAAACCATGGTAAAAAAGCCCTAGGATATGCTGGAATGCAACGTTGGAATGCAATGGAGCACTAGTGTGACAGAGGTTTGCATCACCACACCCCACTTGGGTGTGTGTGGTCATGTGGATCATTGTGGTTTGGAAAATAACACATGCTATGACACTGCATGTGTCAACCATGGTCATAAAGCCCTAGAACATGATGTAATGTTACTGCAACATGCAATGGAGCACCTGCGTGACAGAGATTGCATCACGACACCCACTTGGGTGTGTGTTATCATGTGGATCATTGTGGTTTGGCAAAGAACACATGCAATGACACTCCATTGTTTAAAACCATGGTCAGAAAGCCCTAGAACATGTTGGAATGCAACCTCCACATGCAATGGAGCACTAGTCTGTCAAAGGGTACATCACCACACCCACTTCAGTGTGTGTGGCCATGTGGATCATTGTGGTTTTGAAAATAACACATGCAATGACACTCCATTGTTTCAAACCATGGTCAGAAAAGACCTAGAACATGCTGGAATGCAACCACCACATGGAATGGAGAAAATGTGTGAGAGAGGTTGCATCACCACACCCACTTGATTGTGTTTGGTCATGTGGATCATTGTAGTTTGGAAAAGAACAAATGTAATGACACTCTATGTGTCAAACCATGGTAAAAAAGCCCTAGAACATGGTGGAATGCAACATCGGAATGCAATGGAGAACTAGTGTGACTCAGGTTGCATCACCACACCGACTTGGGTGTGTGTGGTCATGTGGATCATTGTGGTTTGGAAAAGAACACATGCAATGACACTGCATGTGTCAACCATGGTTAGAAAGCCCTAGAACATGCTGGAATGTTATTGCCACATGCAATGGAGCACCTGCGTGACAAAGGTTGCATCACCACACCCACTTGAGTGTGTGTGGTCATGTGGATCATTGTGGTTTGGAAAATAACACATGCAATGACACTACATGTGTCAAACCATGGTCAGAAATCCCTAGAACATGCTTGAATGCAACCACCACATGCAATGGAGCACATGTGTGATAGAGGTTGCATCACCAGACCCACTTGAGTGTGTGTGGTCATGTGGATCATAGTGGTTTGCAAAAGAACAAATGCAATGACACTCCCTATGTAAAACCATGGTCAAAAATCCCTAGAACATGATGGAATGCAACATTGGAATGCAATGGAGTACCAGTGTGATCGAGGTTGCATCACCACACCCACTTGAGTGTGTGTGGTCATGTGGATCATTGTGGTTTGCAAAAGAACAAATTCAATGACACTCCATGTGTTAAACCATGGTCAAAAAGCCCTAGAACATGATGGAATGCAACATTGGAATGCAATGGAGCACCAGTGTGACAGAGGTTGCATCACCACACCCACTTGAGTGTGTGAGGTCATGTGGATCATTATGGTTTGGAAAAGAACACATGAAATGACACTCCATGTGTTAAACAATGGTTAGAAAGCCCTAGATAATGTTGGAATGCAACCGCCACATGCAAATGGAGCACCAGTGTGTCAGAGGTGGCATCACCACGCCCACTTGAGTGTGTGTGGTCAAGTGGATCATTGTGGTTTTGAAAATAACACATGTAATGATAGTCCATTGTTTCAAACCATGGTCAACAAGACCTAGAACATGCTAGAATGCAACCACCACATGGAATGGAGCAAATGTGTGATAGACGTTGCATCACCACACCCACTTGATTGTGTGTGGTCATGTGGATCATTGTGGTTTGGAAAATAACAAATGTAATGACACTCTGTGTGTCAAACAATGGTAAAAAATCCCTAGAACATTCTAGAATGCAACATTGGAATGCAATGGAGCACTAGTGTGACTGAGGTTGCATCACCACACCCACTTGGGTGTGTGTGGTCATGTGGATCATTGTGGTTTGGAAAAGAACACATGCAATGACACTGCATGTGTCAACCATGGTCAGAAAGCCCTAGAACATGCTGGAATGCAACTAACACGTGCAATGGAGCACCTGTGTGACAGAGGTTGCATCACCACACCCACTTGAGTGTGTGTGGTCATGTGGATCATTTTGGTTTGGAAAGGAACACATGCAATGAAACTCCATGTCTCAAACCATGGTCCGAAATCGCTAGAACATGCTATAATGCAACTGCCACTTGCAATGGAGCACCTGCGTGACAGAGGTTGCATCACCACACCCACTTGAGTGTGTGTGGTCATGTGGATCATTGTGGTTTGGAAAAGAACACATGCAATGACACTCTATTTTGTCAAATCATGGTCAAAAAGACCTAGAACATGATGGAATGCAACCACCACATGCAATAGAGCACATGTGTGACAAAGGTTGCATCACCACACCCACTTTAGTGTCTATGGTCATGTGGATGTAGCATCCCATCTAACTAACATCTGTAATGCTACATGGTTTAATAATAAAATTCTACTTCGTACATGTCATTATTGCATCATCATAATATCATGCTCATGTCACCTTGCCAGATTGCATTTGAGCATCATATTAAACCCCTTTCATTTGGTTCTTCTTCATATGCATTTGCCTTATTAATTGTATTTACCTCTTGATATATTGTATTTGGTTCTTGATATAATGCTTGATGCCCAAGTTGAGTTGGGGCATATCTATTATAATTCCACCACCTTTCTTTTGGCTCCATCTAAATTCCACCATCCCAAATAATATGAGAATTTGTATTTTTTTGGTATTTAGTTCTATCTCATATCAACTTGGGGTGGATTCAATTCTTTTCCACATGCTTCCATAGATGGTCTCTTATTGTTTTCACAATATTGCTATGGGAGCCTACATGGTGATGTTTGCATACCATGTAGAAGTAGAAGACATTTAGTTCATGCCATGGTTTATCTCAAATTGTGAGTAGATTTGACTCGATAAGGTCGCATTAACCCTAGTGGAACACACACACTATTGTTGGCCTTCTCAGTTCAAATATGCCCATTTATTAAATGGAATCATGTGATAGCTTGAATGGTTTTCACTAGGGCATTTTTTCAATGATCATGAGAGTGTGGATGTTTTTACAAGTATAACATGGACATGCATGGCCCATGCAAGTTGCCCTCTCTTCTCTCTCTATTTGGATTCTTGTGGTTTAAAATGGTTTTTGAGATAAATTAAATTCAAACAAAGTGATCATATAAAAATAAATAAAGAGAGTCCTACCCTCTTCACCTAAACCCACCGATCCATCTTCCTTCCTGTACCTGAACCAAACCTCTCTCTCTGGTCCTCCCTCGCCCATCTGGTGCAACCGAACCAGCTGGTGTTGTCCCTGTTTCTCTTCTTTGATGATTGCACGTGAGTCGCGTGCTTGCTCTGCGCCAGCTAGCAGCACGCCGAGCGCGTGAGACACAACCCTCTCCCTTATCTCCCTATCTCACCCAGATCAAGATCGAGATCCCCAGTGCCTCCCTCCTTATTCCTTACTCCTCCCTGCCATGGTCATGGCCAACCAAAGCCCTAGACTCGGCCTCACCTGCTAGCCGGAGTAGTTATGGAAGCCAGAGGCATAGGTGTTCGTGGATGCTTTGTCACCATCCTCCTCCATGTCGCCCAGTAGTAGGACACCGTCTTCTGGAACCCGCACGCGCTGCTGATCTCTACCTTGCCACCGTCCGACACAAGCTCGAGCTTGCGGACTCTCGTGGTGAGCACCACCTCCTCCCTGCCTTCCCAGCATCTTCTCCATCTCGCTCGCCTCTACATCGCCTGCACGCACTGCAGCCGCCGCATCGCTTTCCGTGCGCCCGCGTGCACCCGCAACAGCCGCTCGCCGCGCAGACAACAGCAACCTCGCGCATAGACAGACAACAGCAGCAGCGGCCAGACCCTCTGTTCCCCTTGTTTTCCTAGTGATTTTCATGCTTCTCTGATGTTGATCATCACACTCCTGAAAAGAGGGCACATCCCTATCTCCAGTGCCATAGACCCCACTCCAATCCCGCGCCTATATATCTCGCAATCGTCCTCGAAAGACAGTCTCATATCCCTATCAGTCGACGTACATATGATGCAGTGTGTTCTAGCAATGTTCCCAAATTTTTCACGCCCCACTCAGTCCATCTACGTGTTGGGAATATGCCCTAGAGGTAATCATGTATGATGTTATTCCCAATGTATTCATAAAATCATTTTCCATGTATGAACTACTGATATGTATCATTGAATATGTGATTCGATTATGGAACTATATATTCATGTTGTTCAAACTAGTTGTCCTTGGTCGCTGAGGTTGTGCTGGACACACAACTTAGACTAATGTGAAAGTTGGCTGATGACTCGGTTCCACTTGTCATGGGCATGGTGATGCTATACCGACTTACACTGATTCTGCTAAAGAGTTTAGCGAATCGGACTGACCCACAGTTGAGATGCAATGAGCATGTTGACATTTGTAGTCTCAAGCAATGGAATCCTTCGACCTGAGGTGATCACATGATCCGAGTTGTGGATCGCCATCTTAGGTCCTATCAAACGTTGTTCTATAAATGGGCAGTTATAAAGGTAGTGTTCAGGTTGGTTGTGAAGCAACCTACGTGACGTGGATTACCAAGATGGGATTTGCCCCTCTATAATGGGGAGATATTCACTAGGCCCTCTCGTGTGATATGATTCAGAAGCATGGCCATGCGTGACTTGGTTAAGTGTTAAGGAGTCGGACTAAGTGTTAGTCCAGTGAATCGTATATCACGGAACGAGAAGAGAGAGTCGATCTATTAAAGGGATGGCAACAACTCGCCTATAGCTTGACTAGATATATCGTGAGGCAAAGGGACTTGGATGAAAGTCACATTGAGAAAAGTTTGTCTTCTGACTTTATAGCGCTTGGGAGTTGGCACGTCTTGCTAGAGACCGCTACCAGCTATCGACTCGGAGTAGTGACTCATGTCGTGTACAGGTGTACATGAACCTACAGGGTCACACACTTAAGGGTAAGGAGCCCATGTGGATTAGATCCATGTGGAGATTGGGGTACGGCCTAGATGGGCCTCAGGCGTTGAGCCCATCTAGGAGTGTATATAAGTGGAGTAAAAGGGATTGTCCCTGACCTAGCCACCACTTTCTCCACTCCCATTTCGGGCTAGACAGGATCTAGCAGTCCTCTGCCCAGAGCTCCTTCCTGTACGTGTGGATACCGGTAGAGGCGTTGCACGTGCGGCGCTGGAGACATGGAGGTCTGTGGGGATCTGGACGTGTTGTACGGGGATCGTTCGGCATGGCATCAACTAACGTGCTTCATCAACAATCCGCACATGCGCATCTAGTGGTAAATCTCGTGGCCTATCACCTGAGCTGGATCTTGGGAGTACGCGTAGGGGAAAGTTTTTGTTTATCTCTGCGTGTCCCAACAGTGGTATCAGAGCCTTAGCTTCTGGTTTTAGGATCGAGATCATGCATATGTGATATGCAGTTGGTGTTAGATTGGATCTAATTCAGTTTTGGTGGTCGATCTATGAGATAGATCGGTTTTGTATGAAGTTGATTGGATCAACTATACTCGGGGAATGGATGATCTGGTTTTCGTGATCTAACTGCTAAGGTCATGGAACGACATACCCCTACCGGTCGGCTTCCACAATCGGGGTAGATTGTGACACGTAAATCTGGATGCGGTGATCGAAGATCAAAGAGTTTGGTCGAATCGCAGTACGAAACTAATTTGGGTAAAATTGTTTTATCTGATGATGAAATCCATGTTCGGAAGGCAGACGAGATCTGTGTTTTCGGAAAAATCGTCGGGCACTGCCCGCAACCATGAGGGACCGCCAGCTTTGCCCTATCATAGCGCCTTAGATGTCGTTGCGAGTTTCACAACGCCGGTAGATATCGTCTCTATGCATAACTTGTTTTTGCAGGATGATGTTGTGAATGGTATGGCTTATGTGCATGTGATGTGTGTAATCCATACGTAATCTGCGTATCACGCTTTTTGTCAGCCGGCTGGAGCCTAGGTGCTGTCATTTTATTGTATAACGACCTGCGTGTCGGATTCTCTATGTAATTTACATTAATAGCTAGTGTAGTTGTTTGGAGAACCTGGATGACATGCAAGTCGATGTACAAGTCGGCTACATGGTGTAAGGCGGCACGTGACAAGAGTTGACACGAGTCAAATTATAAGCTTTGTGGAGATGGAGATCGCCATGAAGAGAGCAATACCATTTCACATTATAATTGCTTTATTTTGTGTTACTGTTATGTCTCTGTTTTTTACCTCTATTAGGTAGTTGGTAGAAAGTAATCCCTCAAAGAAGGTCTAGTCGGTTTCCCCGCCAATGCTGCACCATCACAAGTCGGACATTTCTGGTAGTGGGCTCATAAAATTGATGTGCTATCAATTCTTTATGATTAGGTGGGTTTGAGTCGGACTCTTATAGCGGAAGCACTCGGTAATCTAGACGGGTCTATCATAACGGTTATGGGACTCGGGGAAAGGTCAGATGGGAGCCGAGGCATGTGATGCCACCCATCCAACAGGAGTCGTATGAGATGCGATTGACAAGGAGTTGTCTACCTAGATCACTTGACAGCTAGCGGTGATGCTAAACCTCACTAGTCGACTTGCTTATTTAGGGTCCTGAATCACCAAGTAACCATCGGAGGGGTGTTGGTTCTAGTGGGAGCATAAGTATTAAAGTGTTTGATATGCTTGCTCCTTTATGGATACATGTCTTAAGTGTTTTGGATATTTTTCTGTTGTAGATCAATGGCACCTAGCAGTCTCCCTCTGATTTCTAGTTTTGCTTTGAGAACCATCTTAGAGAAATATAAGCTAAATGGAACTAACTTCACCAACTGGTATCGTAATCTGAGAATTGTTCTCAAGCAAGAAAAGAGGGACCATGTCCTAGACAACCCACTTCCAGCTGAGTCAAATGAGAATGCGAGTGTTGCAGCCACCAATGCCTACCGTAGGACTTGTGATGAGTCTAGGGAGATTAGTTGTCTTATGGTTTCTCACATGTGACCGAACTTGCAGCAGTAGTTCGAGAATGTTGAGGCCTACGATATGATCGAAAGCCTCAAAAGTATGTTCCAGGCTCAGGCAGAGACTAAGAGGTATCAAGTCTCTTAGGCTTTGTGGGCTGCAAGCTTAAGGATGGCGATCCACTGAGTCCACATGTGATCAAGATGGTTGGTTACGTGCAGTCTCTGGAAAGGCTTGGCTACCCCATTAGAGAAGAGTTCGCCACGGACATAATTCTGAACTCTCTTCCTAGTGTGTATGGTCAGTTCATATCGAACTACCACATCCATGGTATGGATAAGAAGCTCACTGAATTACATGGGATGCTCAAGCAGGCTAAGGCGGATCTCAAGAAAGGCGTCAGTCAAGTGTTGATGGTGCAGAATAAGGCCAAGTTCAAGAAGAGTTCTTGGAGTAAGAAGAAGAAGGCAAAGTCGGGAGGTAAGGCTAAGGACCCGGTCCAAAGCGCTTCCTCAGGGACTAAGCCATGTCCTGCAGCCGGATCCACTTGCTTCTATTGCAAGGCGGATGGCCACTGGAAGAGGAATTGCAGCAAGTATCTGGCTGATAAAGACAAGAGTGGAGGTGTGACTTTCGGCTCAGGTACGCTTGTTTGCAATGTGATAGACATTTATCTTGCGGATGCACCTGGTAGTTCTTGGGTATATGATACCGGATCAGTTATTCACATCTGCAACTCGTTGTAAGGACTGATAAGATATAGGAGCATGGCGAGAGGCGAGGTTGACATTCGAGTCGGCAACAAAGTGAGAGTCGCTGATTTGGAAGTCGGCACGATGAAACTTCATTTATGTTCTGGATTCTTAATGGAACTGAATAATTGTTATTATGTTCTAGTGCTTAGTCGAAACATTATTTTTGCCTCATGTTTGATGAGACAAGGCTATGAGTATAATATTAATGTTTGTTCTTTTTATTTGAATGATATGTTTTACGGCTTTGCACCCGTCCAGGACGGGTTATTTATTTTGAATCTTGAAGGTGAATCTGTCTATAACATAAATGTGAAAAGGTTGAAACCAAATGATCTGAATATGACTTACTTTTGGCACTGTCGGCTTGGTCATATAAGTTGGAAACGCATGAAGAAGCTCCATGATGATGGACTCCTAACTTCGTTTAACTTAGAGTCGTTCGAGACATGTGAATCCTGCCTACTCGACAAGATGACCAAGACACCTTTTGCAAAGAGTTGTGAAAGGGCGTCCGACTTATTGGGACTAATACATAGTGATGTATTTGGCCCGATGAGCATGACAGCCAGAGGTGGTTATGAGTACTTCATTACCTTCACTGATGATTTTTGTAGGTATGGATATATCTACTTGATGAAACATAAGTCAGAAGCCTTTGAAAACTTCAAGGAATTCCAGAATGAGGTCCATAATCAAATTGGCAATAAAATAAAGTTTCTTCGGTCAGACTGAGGAGGCCAGTACATGAGCCATGAGTTTGATGACCATCTAAAGAGTTGTGGAATAGTTGCCCAGCTCACTTCGCCAGGAACGCCACAGAGAAACGGTGTGTCGGAAAGGCGGAATTGGACCTTGTTAGACATGGTACGATCAATGATGAGTCAGACATATTTGCCTTTATCATTTTGGGGTTATTGTCTAGAAACTGCAGCGTTCACACTAAATAGAGTACCATCAAAATCGGTAGAGAATACACCACATTAGATGTGGACTGGCAAGAAGCCGAGTTTGTCTTTTCTTAAGATTTGGGGTTGTGAAGCTTTTATCAAGCGACTTCATTTGGACAAGCTTACAGCCAAGTTGGATAAGTGTATTTTTGTGGGGTATCCAAGGGAAACCTTGGGTTACTACTTCTACAACCGAGAAGAGGGCAAAGTGTTTATCACGCGAAATGGTGTCTTCCTTGAGAAAGAGTTTCTCAGTCGGGGAGTCAGTGGGAGCACGGTGTAGCTCGAAGAAATTCGAGAGATACCGGCCAGTAGCGAGTCGGCAAAAGCCTTGGAGGTTGAGCCGGTCATGGTACCTGAGCCGGTAACAGTACCGACACTACGAAGATCAGCCAGATTGTGAAGTGTCCGTGATGTGTTACCGTTGGACAGTGATGAGCCGGCAACTTATTCGGAAGCGATGGTAGGTGATATGTTGCTAACATATCCATAATTTTTGATGTTACATGCTTGGTTTTATCTACTTTCTTATGTTTTGTTCCAACTTTGGAGTACTTTTTATACACTTTCCTGGACTAACCTATTAACAAGATGCCATAGTGCTAGTTGCCTGTTTTCTGCTGTTTTTGGTTCCAGGAAAGTCAGAAAATCAAAATTCTCGGAATTGGACCGGACAAAAGCCAAAGTCTATATTTTACCGGAAGACTCACGGAGCCAGAAGACGAGACGGAGAGGGTCCACAGGGTGGCCACACTATAGGGTGGTGCGGGCTAGCCCTGGCCGCGCCACAGGGTAGCCACACCATATGGTGGCGCGGGCTAGCCCTGGCCACGCCACAGGGTGGCCACACCATATGGTGGCGCGGGCTAGCCCTGGCCACGCCACCAGGTGGTGTGGGCCCCCTGGCCGCCCATCGACCTTGCCTCTTCGCCTATAAGATGCCTCCCGATGCAAAAACCCTAAGTCATCCAGCATCCAGCCATGAAAAGTTCCACAACGCCCCCACCACGGAAGGGGAGATTCGGGGGACAGAAAGTCTCTGCTCCGGCACCCTGCCAGGACGGGGAAGTGCCCCCGGAGCCATCTTCATCGATCTCCACCACCATCTCCATCACCATTGCTGATTCCCATGATGAGGAGGGAGAGACTAATGGTTCTACCGGTAGCTATGTGTTCATCTCTCTCTCTATGCATGATCATATTGTGATCATGATCTTTGTAATCAAGTAGATCTACCTTGCTACTCAAGTGCTTTAATAGATCTCTGCTCTCCCCATGTGTGTGAAGTTGACAGTGTGCACACCATGGTCGCACTTAGGCTAGAGATTAAAAATACTTGTTATGAGTTATATTTGGAGTTGGATGTCTTTATGAAATTGTGGTGTTTGTTTGAACCATCTAGTGCTCAAGGTGACAGTTTGGGGTTATCTAGATGTGGAAAGCGAACTTTGAGGTGTGTTGTTATAGCCCTACCATGGATTAGAGTGTCCAACCGGAGAGTAGTTAAGACTAGTATCATAAAGAGAAGATATTTATATGAGAGTGTTCACTAGCCAAAGTATGATCCCTAGGCCTTGTTTCTAAGCACTGAAACACCGTTTGCTACTAGATCTATTACGTGTTTGCTTGCTTCCATCTTTATTTCAGTTTACCTTTAGTCTTTTCCACGCCACAAAGCTATTTTCTATCACCGTTACCACTTATAATTATCTATACCACTTGTATTTCACTATCTCTTCGCCAAACTAGTGCACCTATAAACCTGACAAGTGTATTGGGTGTGTTGGGGACACAAGAGACTTCTTGTATCTTGATTGCAGGGTTGCTTGAGAGGGGATACCTTTGACCACTTCCTCCCTGAGTTCGATAAACCTTGGGTGATCCACTTAAGGGAAAACTTGTTGTTGTTCTACAAACCTCTACACTTGGAGGCCCAACAACTGTCTACAAGAATAGAAGTGCGTAGACATCAAGCTATTTTCTGGCGCTGTTGCCGGGGAGGTAAGGTAAAAGGTACTCACATCCTCCGGTGTGAGTGCTCCAAGTTATTTCCTTTAGATTTTGCAATTTTGTCTTTTTGTTTCTTGTTTTCACTAGTTAGGCTTAATGGAAAACAACAACAAAATTAGAGAGCTTTATAGTATTTATCTTGAGTTAGGACATGAAGTGTTTGAAGAGAAAATTAAAAAACCTATGGAACTTTGTTTGCATGCTAATAGCACTGTTGTTAGTATGAATTCTTTGGACACCATTATTGCTAATGCTATGGAAAAGTCTAAGCTTGGGGAAACCGTTTTTGATGAGCATGATATTTTTAGTCCCCCAAGCACGGAGGAGAAAATTTACTTTGATGATACTATACCTCCAATATATGATGATTACAATGATGAATATGATATTTTCAGTCCACCTATTATTGAGGAGAAAATTAATTACGATTATAATATGCCTCCTATATTTGATGATTATGGTGATGAGAATAATAATGATAGCTATTTATTTGAATTTTCTCCCACTACGATTAATAAGAATGACTATGCTTATGTATTAATTCTTTTATGTATGTGGCTCATGATAAGAATGTTTCATGTGATAGTTATATTTTTCATTTCATTCATGATGCTACTGAAAGTTATTATGAGAGAGGGAAACATGGTTTTATGCATCTCAATAATATTAAGTTTCCCCTCTTTATGTTGAAAGTCTTGAAGTTGCACTTGTTTTTCTTTACTATGATTGTTGCTTTGTGCTTTCATGACTTGTTTATTTACAAGATTCCTATGCATAGGAAGTGGCTTAGACTTAAATGTGCTTTGAATTTGCTTCTTGATGCTCTCTTTTACTCTCAATTCATATTTCTTATGTGAGCATCTTCTCAAACTATCATGTCTAACTTAAAGGCGTTAAAGAAAAGTACTTATTGGGAGATAACCCAAAAGTTTTAGATGAGTCTTGAAAGTTATTACCTCTGTAATAACCGCTCATTATCCTTTTTATTTGCTTTTTTTTGCCAAGAGTAACCTCTAATGAGAGAGAAGTAATGCTTGGGAAAGTTGCTGTCCCGAAACAGATTTTTGGGCTTCACCGTAAAAATTCGTGTAAAATCTCTATACGTCGTTTTGAGGCGTGAATGTTTGTGCTTCTACCCCAGGTTGTTATCTAACTTTCGTTAGTTCAACACTTTTCGATTTGAGCAACAGAAGGTCTTCGAAAAAATTGGTTTTTACCTGCTGGTCTGTTTTGACAGATTTCTGACATTATTTGCATTTGCTTCTTGTTGGTTCTTTTTTGAGTTCTCTTTGGGGAATTGATCTTTTTGAGGGAAGTGATTTAGTATCTTGTGTTTTAATGAAAGTTTTATTGGTGTTGAAACTGAACCTAAAGACTTATTATCTTGAGTGCACTAATGTTGCTAATAAAGATTGTGTGAAGTTTTGTATGAAGGAAAAATTTCAGGTGTATAGAGAGAATGATGTAATGAGATGAAGAATGGACTAAAGCTCAAGCTTGGGGATGCCACCCCGTGTCACCCCAAGAAATATTCAAGAGGTACAAGCGTCAAATCTTGGGGATGCCCAAGGCATCCCCTTCTTCATCAATAAAAATCCCAGGTTTCTTCCAAACACTTCATTTTGATTATTTCATGCACTGTTGTCTTGTTCTTGGAGTATCTTAGTTTTTTTTGGTTTTCGTTTGCTTGGTTTTCTTAGTTTGCTTGAAAAAATTGGTTGGACCCCCTCTTTCATACATTGGTTTTCAAATAGTTTGGTTTGGATTGGAAAAAGAGTAGGAAAGTTCATGCTTAAGTGGTAAAGAGAGCTTGTTTTTTACTGTGGCCCATGCTTTGTCATGCCATGCTTGATATTGTTTTTGGCTTTATGCTTAGTGATATTTGTTGTAGCATGACATGTTATAAACAAGTGAGATTTCTTAAAGTGCCTTTGAAGAATCATGCATTGTTTTAGCATATTAAAGCATAGTATTATGGTATTCTCCTTTGATGCTTTATTTGGGTTGACTTGGCACATGCTGACACCATGTTATGACTATCCCAAGTCACCATAGCCTTTATGATCCTTTAGTTTTCAACTTGTAGTATCACTTTATTCCTTGATCAATGATGTTTTGTCGCTCTGCATGATTATGGCCATTATTGCTCTCTTAGTTGGTCGCTCCCAGTCTTTTGCTAGCCTCCATAACCAAGTATGAGTTCCACTCATGCATCCAACTCCTAAAACCAAGTTATTCCAAAGAGTCCACCATACCTACCTATTAGCATTTGCTATTCCAAGTATATTCATGTTTTTATCTACCTTCCGAATTAAACTTGTTATGAGAATACTAGTGTTTAAAGATCTCACGAACTTGATGGCACACTTTACTTTTCTTTCCCTTAATAAACTTGAATCATTGTGTCGTCTCTGTTGTATATGCTTGCACTTTTTTGATGGGGATTAGCAGAACCATGTTGTCATGGGGAACGCTTTCAACATTGCACTTGTACTTTGTACCTAGCTAATATCATGCTCTTTTGTCTATCGATGTCATCGGTGTGAAATGAAAGGGGAGCTTGTAAGTCCATGGAGTTATGTATGTGTGTTAGAGAAATGCCTGGGCCGCTGGTCTAATCCATGTTGTCATGGTGGAAACCTGCAGCGTAACCATAATGAGCTGTCTATGAAGCATTCTTCTTATAAAAAAAGAGTCAGATATTCAGAAAAAAGAGAAAAAGAAAAAAATATGAGAAAAGAGGAAAGAGAGAAAAAAGCACCATATTCGCATGGTAAATAAGAAGATTGCTAAGATGCTCGTTGTCTGCTTGCCTTGTCATTTTCATATGGGGATTCTTCTGTATCATCGGGCAAGGGGTACCCCGTTGGCGGTTCTCTATGATACACATGTACTTACGATGACAAGAACTTACCGGTAACTAAACTTGAGTAGCATGAGGAGCGGCCCTCGTATTCAAGGGACATGAGAGTTCCAACTTATACTTCATCAAGCATATACACCATAGTTTGTTCACTTTAACCTTAATCACTTCAAGATGCTAATGATAGGGGCAATGAGAGCTGAAAGCTAAAAAGTACCATAATTTTTGGAAGCTCTTTATGAAACTTGAATCCCTACTTCCTTCTATGAAGGCCTTTCTTCCACTTTTATATTGAGTCTCCACATTCTATCTTTATGCACCTACTTTGAGAGCATAGTGGCCATTCTTAGTTCTATGTGCATTGTCCCAAGACTTTTTGATTGATGCATAACTTTGATATTGCTTGTTTTAAACTATTTGTATCTAGTCACTCTTATGAACTTTGAAGGTGTCCTATGCATTTATGTTTGCTACTCTATGAGGGACAAGCTGAATGCCACTATGCTATGTTTTCTTTATGTGAAACAAACAAACGTCTTGCAAAGCATTGTTATTCATGAATCTTTTGTTTGTGCCTTTTCATGTTGCAGCATAGTTTCTTTGTCTTATTGCTAGAACTTTGTCTTTTATGTTATGATTGAAGTACTATGATCCCAGCTTTGAATGTTTTACAAATACTTTGATCAAGTTTATGATAGTACATGGCACCTAAAAAATTATTCTTTCTTTTTATCACTTACCTACTCGAGGACGAGCAGGAGTTAAGCTTGGGGATGTTGATACGTTGCTAACGTATCCATAATTTTTGATGTTCCATGCTAGGTTTTATCTACTTTCTTATGTTTTGTTCCAAACTTTGGAGTACTTTTTATACACTTTCCTGGACTAACCTATTAACAAGATGCCACTATGCCAGTTGCCTGTTTTCTGCTGTTTTTGGTTCCAGGAAAGTCAGAAAATCAATATTCTCGGAATTGGACCGGACAAAAGCCAAAGTCGATATTTTAACGAAAGACTCACAGAGACAGAAGACGAGACATAGAGGGGCCACAGGGTGGCCACACCATATGGTGGCGCGGGCTAGCCCTGGCCACGCCACCAGGTGGTCTGGGCCCCCAGGCCGCCCACCGACCTTGCCTCTTCGCCTATAAGTTGCCTCCCGATGCAAAAACCCTAAGTCATCTAGCCTCTAGCCACGAAAAGTTCCGCAGCGCCGCCGCCACCGAAGGGGAGATTCAGGGGACAGAAAGTCTCTGTTCCGGCACCCTGTCGAGACGGGGAAGTGCCCCCGGAGCCATGTCCATCGATCTCCACCACCATCTCCATCACCATTGCTGATTCCCATGATGAGGAGGGAGTAGTTCTCTCTCGAGGATAAGGGTTCTATCGGTAGCTATGTGTTCATCTCTCTCTCTATGCATGATCATATTGTGATCATGAGCTTTGTAATCAAGTAGATCTACCTTGCTACTCAAGTTCTTTAATAGATCTCTGCTCTCCCCATGTGTGTGAAGTTGACAGTGTGCACACCATGGTCGCACTTAGGCTAGAGATTACAAATACTTGTTATGAGTTATATTTGGAGTTGGATGTCTTTATGAAATTGTGGTGCTTGTTTGAACCATCTAGTGCTCAAGGTGACAGTGTGGGGTTATCTAGATGTGGAAAGCAAACTTTGAGGTGTGTTGTTATAGCCCTACCATGGATTAGAGTGTCCAACCGGAGAGTAGTTAAGAGTAGTATCATAAAGAGAAGATATTTATATGAGAGTGTTCACTAGCAAAAGTATGATCCCTAGGCCTTGTTTCTAAGCACTGAAACACCGTTTGCTAATAGATCTGTTACATGTTTGCTTGCTTCCATCTTTATTTCAATTTACCTTTAGTCTTTTCCACGCCACAAAGCTATTTTCTATCACCGTTACCACTTATAATTATCTATACCACTTGTATTTCACTATCTCTTCGCCGAACTAGTGCACCTATAAACCTGACAAGTGTATTGGGTGTGTTGGGGACACAAGAGACTTCTTGTATCTTGATTACAGGTTTGCTTGAGAGGGGATACCTTTGACCACTTCCTCCCTGAGTTCGATAAACCTTGGGTGATCCACTTAAGGGAAAACTTGCTGCTGTTCTACAAACTTGTACACTTGGAGGCCCAACAACTGTCTACAAGAATAGAAGTGCGTAGACATCAATGGGATCTGGTTCTGAGTCATGGCTTGGAGCCATGAGATCCGAGTTAAAGTCCATGGATGAAAATCAAGTTTGGAACTTGGTTGATCTGCCAGACGGTGCAAGACCCGTCGAGTGCAAATGGGTCTTTAAGAATAAAACTGATATCGATGGAAATGTTTATATTTCAAGGAGTTTACTACGATGAGACTTTTTCACCTGTAGCGATGCTTAAGTCAGTTCGTATCATGTTAGCTATAGCAGCCTATTTCGACTATGAGATATGGCAGATGGATATCAAGACGGCTTTCCTTAATGGAAATTTAACCGAGGACATGTATATGATACAGGTCAAAGGTTTTGTTGATCTGGCTAATGCTGACAAGGTATACAAGCTTCGGAAATCCATTTGGGGTTGGAACATTCGCTTTGATGAGGTAGTCAAATCATTTGGCTTCATCAAGAGTGTTCATGATTCTTGTTTATACAAGAAGTTTAGTGGGAGCAAAGTAAACTTTCTAATCTTATATATGGATGACATATTACTGATTGGAAATGATGTTCAGATGTTGCAAGAAACCAAAGAATCATTGGAAAGGAGTTTTTCGATGAAAGACTTGGGTGAGGCGACTTACATACTAGGAATACGGATCTATAGAGATAGATCAAGGCGGTTCATTGGATTGAGTCAGAGTGCATATTTGGACAAAGTGTTGAAGAAGTTCAACATGGAATCGTCTAAGAAGGGGTTCTTACTGATGTCCCATGGCGTGAAACTATGCTCCCTTCGACAACTGATGGCATGAAACTATGCTCCCTTCGACAACTGATGAGCGAAGTCAGATGAGTGCGATTCTGTATGCTTCTGCAGTCGGATCCATCATGTACGCTATGATTTGTACTAGGCCGGATGTTTCCTATGATCTAAGTGTTGTGAGCAGATACCAGGCTGACCCTAGAGAGATCCACTAGGTAGCGGCTAAAAATATCCTTAAGTACTTGAGAAGGACTAAGGATATGTTCCTGGTTTATGGAGGTGAGGATGAACTCAGTTTAAGGGGTTATACGGATGCGAGTTATCTCACTGACTCGGATGATTCTCGGTCGCAATCAGGATATGTGTTTGTAATAAACGGAGGACCTGTGAGCTAGAAGAGTTCCAACCAAGAGACGGTGTCTGCGTCTATGACAGAGGCTGAGTAAATTTCTGCCTCGGAGGCGGCAAAGGAAGCCGTTTGGATGAGGAATTTCCTCATGGATCTTGGTGTGGTTCAGGGCTCGTCCAATCCGTTAGATATGTATTGTGACAACAATGGTGCTATCACACAAGCCAAGGAACCTAGACAACATCATAAGGACAAACATACACTCATGCGGTACCACCTGATTCGCCAGTTCGTGGATCAAGGTGATATCAAGTTATGCAAGGTACACACGGATGCAAATATTGCGGATCCATTAACAAAGCCGCTACCACAGCCGAAGCATCAGGCGCACCTGAGATCTATGGGCATTAGATGCCTAGACATGTGATGTCATATGATTGACTCTAGTGCAAGTGGGAGAATGTTGGAAATATTCCCTAGAGGCACTCATGTATGATGTTATTCCCAATCTATTCATAAAGTTATTGTCCATGTATGAACTACTGATATGTATCATTGAGTATGTGATTCGATTGTGGAACTATATATTCATGTTGTTCATACTAGTTGTCCTTGGTCGTTGAGGTTGTTATGGACACACAACTTAGACTAATGTGAAAGTCGGCTGATGACTCGGTTCCACTTGTCATGGGCATGGTGATCCTATTCTGAATCACACTGATTCGGCTAAAGAGTTTAGCAAATCATACTGACCTACAATTGAGATGCAACGAGCATCTTGTCATTTGTAGTCTCAAGCAATGGAATGCTTCGACCTGAGGTGATCGCATGATCCGAGTTGTGGATCGCCATCTTAGGTCCTATCAAACGTTGTTCCGTAAATGGGCAGTTATAAAGGTAGGGTTCGGGTTGGTTGTGAAGCAAGCTCCGTGACGTGGATTACCAAGATGGGATTTGCCCCTCTGTAATGGAGAGATATTCATTGGGCCCTCTCGTGTGATATGATTCGGAAGTATGGCCATGCGCGACTTGGTTAAGTGTGAACGAAAGAGTCAGACTAAGTGTTAGTCCAGTGAATCGTATATCACGGAACGAGAAGAGAGAGTCGCGCTATTAAAGGGATGGAAACAACTCGCCTATAGCTTGACTAGATATATCATGAGGCAACGGGACTTGGCCGAAAGTCACATTGAGAAAGGTTTGTCTTCTGACTTTACAGCGCTTGAGAGTTGGCACGTATTGCTAGAGACAGCTACCAGCTATCGACTCGGAGTAGTGACTCGTGTCGTGTCCAGGTGTACCTGAACCTACAGGGTCACACACTTAAGGGTAAGCAGCCCATGTGGATTAGATCCACGTGGAGATTGGGGTACGACCTATATGGGCCTCAAGCGTTGAGCCCAGCTAGGAGTGTATATCAGTGGAGTGACAAGGGATTGTCCGTGACATAGCCGTCACTTTCTCCACTCCCATTTCGGGCTAGACAGGATCTAGCAGTCCTCTGCCTGAAGCTTCTTCCTGTACGTGTGGATACCGGTAGAGGCATTGCATGTGCGACGCTGGAGACAAGAAGGTCCGTGGGATCTAGACGTGCTGTATGGGATTCGTTCGGCACGACATCAACTGACGCGCTTCATCAACAATCTACACCTACGCGTCTAGTGGTAAATTTTGTGGCCTATCACCTGAGCTAGATCTTGGGAGTACCACGTAGGGGAATTTTTTTTGTTTATCTCTGCGTGGCCCAACACTCCGGAGATTTTTATTCACGCAAAGACCAACCTGATTGTACTAGCTCCACATACTTTCAAACCACACTCAAAATGGAGCTCGATCAAGGTCGAAATCTTCTTCCGAAGATATAAGCAAAAACATCTGTCTGCAGCGTGCTTTTCTTCAGTCTGTCCACATTAGTTTTGCCTCTGTTCCCACACAACTAGCGGCGTCTTCAAGCCAATTCCAGCGCAGATATTCACGTAAATTCTTATCTGATGTCCCATATTACCCTAGAACCAAGTCGAGCTCGAATCTACCACCGGAGCAGCACTAAATCATCTTGCGAAGAGGGCCCGATCTCTTTATCATGGACAACAGATTTTCCCGTCAGCGTGACAGTTGTTTTCACCTGTGAAACCGATCATTTTCCTGCGTCCTCAGTTCACCGACACCGAACATATTCGTACTCCTGGTATCTCGGTATATCCACTTGCTCAATGCATTAAACCGCACATGAAACCGATCAATAGATCTCTCGGAATCTTCAATCAAAGACTGCGACATCTCACGGAAAAATCTGCTCATCGACAGTCTTGCTAGTTTTAACGTGTGTCTTCACTCTGTTCCTCGCGAGTTTTTATCGCGTACGGTACAGCTCAGGCGCCTATGTCCACACCTATATCTTCTACATAGTACCTGCGATCCGTAGAATTGATTACTTCGCACAAATACGCTTAAAATCAATCGAAATCATCTCATGAACATGAGTGTTTTTCACTTTAAAAAATGTCAGGCGTTCCGTCCTTCCGGCAGTGAGAGGCCTGCATTTTGGTCTCTGTTCTCCATTAAATTCCCGGAGATCCAGTTCGTATGCGGAGCCATTCTCTACTTGAGTATCAAATCGGCACATCCATCTTCATGCAGCATCAAACGCCATAGCAAATGGAAGTCTCAACCTTACAGAATCTTCAGTCGAAGTTTGGTCCAACTAGCAGTTTACGCATGATCAATTTCAGTTCCATCAAAACGCATACACGACTTGCTATTGTCAGTTTGCAAGAGGCCCTTTGCACTTTGCTTGTTAATTGCGTTTTGGAAGACCTCAGTTTGATCCCTCGAGCTTCTGAAAAGTCAAATAGAAATTCAAATACTTCGTTTGTGTGTTTTGGAAGACATGTCTCTCAGTTTGATCCCTCAAGCTTCTGAAAAGTCAAATAGAAATTCAAATTTGAGCAACAGCCTTGACCTCTTTGGTTGACTAGTCAAACTATTGAATTTACAAATATTTCCAACATGAAAAGTGTTTCAAATTTAAACATGATTTCAAATTTAAATTCAAATTTGACCAGAGTCAACCCTAACTAGTCAAACCTGTGACTTTTGACCCTGTTTTGAATTACTTGCAATTAAATAATGTTTTAAGTTAATAAATTCAACTTTTGCATATGATATATGTTTCTTGATCAGAAATATGCCAGTAATTCAAATATGCTATCTAAAATAATTTTTGAGGAAGTTAAAATTTCGAAATAATTTAAAATACCATTTAATGCCTTTATCTTAAATAAATCATAACTTTATTTTCATAATTCCAATTTCAACAAATAATATGTCTAAATCGATTGGCTCGATGAGGCCATTCTATCTATGCATTCCATGATATCATTTGAATCATGAATAATATAAATATTAAGTACACAACAATGTTTATGGGAGCAAATCATGACTCAAAACTTAAAATGCTTTGTTCTTATACCCCACACCTCACCCATGCCATGCTATGATATGCCATGTAAATTGTGCATCATTCCATCATGGCATACTTGTTTGCTTGTTGCATATTATTTATATAATTGTGCAATTTATTTATTTTGGCCCCTTGTGTGTTTGGTTTTTATCCGGAAAGACACTGAGCAAGGAGAATACCAGGAGCCTCAGGAGTATTACCTAGATCCTTCCTATTCGGCAATAGAACTGTCAGGCAAGCAATTCCTCATGCTTGCATACATATAGTACCTATGCTTCTATCTTACTCTTGCATCATTGAGTCGCGATTGCATTTAATTGAATCCCAAGTATTGCATAGCCTTTACTTTTTAAACCCCACCGAAGCTTGTACCTCAATCCCATGAGCCGTTACTACAAGAGTTGTTTGAGCCATGTGAGTCGTAGAATTGCATGTGTAGGGTTTGTGCGTGTCTTTGAATAACGAGGTACCTAAACAACTTAATCTGAGTAGTAATGGGAGAACTAATGAAAGAGGCACCGGTGATCATTATCTACTATTTGGTTCTTTAAGCTCACTTATCTCCCGTAGGAACCCGAGTACTTGATTCCTGTTCTTTGACTATTCACACTATCCAAATACGAGAGACCCTATGGATCCCCCTTCGCCTGAGCTTGATTCACACTTTATTTCTTGGGGCCACAAACTAGTTTGGGGATTTATTACTATCTTGTACTTATGCCATGCTTTACTGCTTTATTTACGATTGTGCGTGGAGCACCTATACTATTTAAGAATGCGAAATGTTTACGCGGCATCGACAAGCCCAGACACATTTTCGGGTCCCTAGTCGTTTACAGCCATTCTCGCAAACCCTGGGTCCGTCTCGAAGCCGGCCAACTTTGTTGCGGGTAGCTTATTGGGGTGGCTCCCAGAAATGATTTATGAATCCTGTGAATGTGTTGTCGTGAGGCCTCATTGCGTTTTATTTGGTTCTTCCTGAGATTGATCGTGTGTGTGTTGCTATTTTTGCACCCCTGCAGGCTAAATCTTTCTGAAAGCCGTGTCCATGGTTATGGATGACTTGGAGAACAGTTTCTTGATCATAGACAAGTATAACTAAAGTACCGCCTTTATTTTGACTTAGACATGACTAGTAAATAGTACAATGCTCATGGAATGGTTAATAAAATTGCCAACGGATGGGATGTTCTTCCGCCTTCTCGTCCGTAAGCGAGAAGGAGGACGAGCGAGGTTATTTTTGTGGCTTATATAACTGTTGCTATTAATTAATGGGCGTCCGTTCATCTCTAGTTAGGTAGATGTGTAGCGAGTCTCTATAGCTCTTTGTAGATATTATATTTCGCTGCAATTGCGTCACCCCAGGTCGTTCCCTTTAGATGCATTAAGACTTGCTGAGTGCCCCTAGGGTCTCACACTATAAATATTTGGTTTAGATGGACATGTATACTCCAAGGAAGGCTACTGGGTCGAAGAGACCGACGATGGTGGCAACGACTATCCGGTGTAGAGATTTTGGGGACGGAGATTCATGAGATCTGTAGGCGGGAGGTGCTTATTTTCAGGGCATCTTATGCCGATTTTCTTCTTATCCGTACTCGAATCATGAGTCCCGCTTCTACTTGATACTTTGTTGTGTGATGTATGAGAGAGGTATCCTAAAATATTAGCTCTATCTAGGATAATTGGATCTTGTTGTATGGCGTTGAATATATATGTTTCCATTGTTTCTAGATGGTGTGACTCTGATGTCTATTGTAAGTCGCAAATATACATACTCATTTGTGTATGTCGTGGTCGTGTTACCTGTCGCTTACGTCGCTCGCTCTTGTCTCGATGTTCTTGGAAGTGGATAAGGTGGACGGCCGGTACCGTGCCCTGCTCCGCTTCGACGGGCCTACACGTGGGTGGCCTTGGGCCTCCGTGGTAGAATCTCTTATCCACTTTTGGTTCGTCCAGGCTTGAACTTAGAGCATAATATCCGAGGTATTACAATTGGTATCATAGCCATTTCGTCCTTCAGGGTCTCAACCAAGATGGTCGTTGTCAGTCTAGAAAATATTTTTGGTAGCTATGTATACTAAGGAAAAACTAAACGTGAGAGTAGGACTGGTTCCATTTTTCTTCTTACCCATCCACCCACCCTTTTCTGGTAAGGAAGTATAACGTTTGTCTATCCTCTTTTAAAAATTCAAACTAGGATTCACGTGTTTTGGGGTTTCTGTAGCACCATAGGATGTGTATGTAATTCTTTATCAATCTGTTGCATCCAACCTTGTTGTCGCAATCTTTCTTTGGTTATCAACTGTTGGTACATTCCATACCGACAGGCTTTATATAAACCGACGCGATCTATCTGATTCTTTGTAAACCGATGCGATCTATCATACTCTTTGTTACCGACGCGGTATAGTTAGGGGTGTCCGTTCTGTATCTGTATCTCTTTCAGTTGTTCATAAGGAGGATAAGATTTGGGTTGCACGTTTTTCCTATTCTTGTGCGAAGTAATGCATGCGGGATGGAGTCATGACCATACCACTACTTTTATCATTCGCTCTTGTACATTGAACGGTGAAGCTACTAAGCTCCAACAGCTAAGTAGTTTTGTGCATCTAGTTGGTATTTTAATGCTAAAATTTGCGGAAAACTTTCTTTGGTAGATTTGTGTTCCACACTCCTTTTAAGTCGTGTGCGATATGCTAACTATCTTCTAGGTGCTATGAACTTTGCTTGATATTTTAATATCATCTTAGTAGATTGTATCCTTTAATCTTGGTTAATTCTATTTTATTTATATTTTGGATTATTCATAGTTCTCCATTATGGTACTAACGCAAGTTTTTTCCATCAATAACAGGATGCCTCGCCGCAATGATGATGTCACGAGTTTGCCAGAGCTGGGTGTTGCGCTTGTCAGTTTGGCGAATACTCTGGAAACTATGCAGCAAAACCAGTAGTGGTTGAAGGAGAGCGTCAGGAGGAATGAGTGTGTACCACCTCCACCACCTCCCTAGAGTGGCAACTTGAAGGACTTTTTGAAGTTCACCCCACGGCACGTCAAGGTGACCGTCGAGCCGCTGGATGCCGCCGATTGGCTCCGGGAGATCACGAGGCTACTGGATACCGCAGATGTTGATGAGCGCGACAAGGTCAAGTACGCTACTCACCTTCTGCATGGGGAAGCCGCTCTTTTGTGGGAGAGCTATCTAAGAGCAAGTCCTCCTAGATTTCAAGCAACATGGGGGCAGTTCTCTGATGCTTTCATGGAGCAATATCTGCCTGAAATTGTCTTGGAGCGCATGAAGGAGGTGTTTATCAATCTCAAGCAAGGAAGCGACAACGTCAGCACCTACATTAAGAACTTTGCAAACTTATCTCGCTATGGGGGTGATGAGGTTTCTAATGATAAGAAAAGACAGAAGAGGTTCTGTTAAGGGATAAATGCTTCAATCAAATATGCTATCACTCATGCCACTCCAAACTTGTTGCTCAAGCTTCAACAAACAACTCTCCAAGAAGAGGCAAGTAACCAAGCATATGATGATTCCAAGAAGCACAACCGTGACACTGGTGGTTCTTCAATAGTGGCCGCTCCTTCTAAGTGCCATGTGTGGGTCCCTAGTACCGCGCCACTGCTCCCTGCTCCGCCTAGACCGTCAGGTTTCTCGCCAAGGCCACCGTACTCTTACGCCTCTCCAAGGGTCTACACCCACAATTACCCAAGGGCACCATACGGTGGAGTTCCAGGATACTCTACTCCCCGTCTGAGTGGCGCTTGTTTCTCGTGTGGGAACACTGGACACCAGTAGTGGAATTGTCCTATGAACAACAAGGCTCTTCCTCCTCTACCTCCAAGACCTGCTTCGACTACTGCTCCTCGTGCACCTGCACCACGGGCTCTCAAAATCAACACTAAGCCTGGGTCCACTGTTGCTTGTGCCAACAACATCAACATTGTTCAAGCAGAGCATGCTCCTAGAGTTGTGATGGATACGCTTCCTGTTAACTTAGTCCATGCACGAGTTTTATTTGATTCTGGAGCATCGCATTCATTTGTATCCTTCAAGTTTTCTCAAGAGAATGGGTTGTCATATGATTCATTACCTAAAAAGCCGATGGTTGTTTCTCCCAAGGCAAGGATGTTAACTTCCAAGATCAGTTATGACAATCAGGTTTAAATTGGGGATTCTTCCTTTCCGGCCTCTTTGATTATTCTGGGCAACTCAGATATTGATGTCATTTTGGGCATGGATTGGTTGGCTGCAAATAAAGCTATGATTGATTGTGCTGAACATTCGGTTTCTTTGAAAATTCCTAAAGGACACATAGTCTATTCTCCAGGGCAAACTCCTTCTATTCAGCTCTACTATTTGGGTGTCCAAAACATTGATGTTATGGAAGCCTTGCAAAATGTTCCTGTGGTTTGTGAGTTTCCATATGTTTTTCTTGAAGAGCTACTAGGCATGCCCCCTAACCGAGAGGTTGAGTTTGTGGTTGATCTTGAACCTACAACCAGTCCTATCTCCAAGCGGCCTTATAAAATGAGTCCTGCAGAGTTGGCCGAACTCAAATGGTAGCTTGATGAACAAGAAAAGTTGGGTTTCATTCAGCATAGCACTTCCTCTTGGGGTAGCCAATCAATCTTTGTGAAGAAGCGAAACCAGACTGATCGACTTTGTGTTGACTACCGAGCTCTCAATGCTAAAACCATCAAGAATAAATATCCCCTTTCGCGGATTAATGATATCTTCGATCATCTAGCTAGAGTTGTGATGTTCTCTAAGCTTGACTTGAGAACTGGATATCATCAAATCAAGATTCGCAAGGAAGATGTTCCTAAAATAGCTTTCACCACTCGCTATGGCCTGTACGATTACACGATCATGTCCTTCCGCCTCACCAATGCTCCTGCTACTTTCTCAAGGCTTATGAACTCAGTTTTCATGGAGTATCTTGATAAGTTTGTGGTGGTCTATCTTGATGATATTCTGGTATATTCCAAGTCAAAAGAAAAGCATGCAGAACATATCCGTTGTGTTCTTACCAAGCTTCATGAAAACCGTCTATATGCAAAGCTCTCCAAGTGTGAATTTTGGCTTCCCATATGCTTCACACTTGTGTCATTTCTTTCGGCATGAAGTGGGAAGAGTGCCTCCCATATGCTGAATTCTCATACAACAACAACTATCAAAAGAGTCTCTAGATGGCACCCTTTGAGGTCCCCTATGGTCGCAAGTGTCGAACTCTGATTGGCTGGTCAGGGGCAGGTGAAAGAAAATTCTTTGGCCCCAACATTGTCACTCAAGTAGAAGAGAAGGTTCTTATCATTCTTGAGAACTTGAAAATTCCTCAGAGTCGTCAGAAAAGCAACTATGATAGAAAACACACAGACATGGAGTATGTCCCTAGTGATCTTGTTTACCTTCGTGTCAAACTTTGTTGAAATTAAGACTGTCATGCAAAATGAGTCATGATGCCTTATAAACCAAGTGGGTTTAAGTAGCACAGAGATCCACTTGGAACAAGTGAGGTAGATTTTAGTAGACCTATATGAGTAGAACACAACCATGCAGAGAGTTGGTCCATAGGAGGTTGTATGAGGGTGGGAGCTTCTACCAAAGTAGGCATGATGACTAGTTTTGCAGGGAATGTCATTTTCTTGCCTGCAAAACCAACAAGGACAAGTGGGTTGGAGGAGGATCCTACCAGGGACAAATGTGGGCCTTGGTAGTCCTTAGGTTGGTTAACAATATGGTTCAAGTGCATTTCCAAGAATGCACATGGTTTGAGAAAAGGGGGCATCCAAAAAGGTGATGTTGAAACTGTTTCCAGACTTAGTCAAATTTGACAGGTTTGAGGATTTTGACTAGAGTATGAGATGGAATGTTCTTGGAGGGTTGCAAGGTATCAGAGCATTAGCAAGTGGATGATATTGAAGTCTAGATTGAGTATAAGATATCCATGCTTGATATGGGTCTCCATGGGCTTGAAAACATCTAGAACGGAAATCCTCAGAATTGATCTGGTTAAGGGTTTTAGATGATCACCTAGGTTTGCATTCTTGCTTAGGGATTGATGATTTGGAAGCATCTTGATCCTAGTGATGAGATCCTAGAGTATCTCATACTATTCCTAAGCAAACAAGTCAATCAGCAGATCAAGGCAACTCATCAGACAGGAGATCAAGGCAACTCATCTTATACACTAATCAACTATTACTAAGGGTTACCATCAAGCTCAGCTTGAGGTAAGGTTGGGGCATTTTGAAGAGGTTGAGTTTTTAATAAGGTGAGAGTCCTTGGTATCTCTACCAAGAGTAGGATTCAAATGCTTTGAAAGGAGGTTTTGGTAAAGCTAGAGATAAGATTAGTGGAGTGTTCTGTCTTGAAAACATAAGGAGATTGTATTATATATCTCTCCATAGTTTTGTCAATATAAGCTACCAAAATAGTTTTGGGTTACATAGGCATCTTGGCTCATGTTTTGAAATGCCAGAACGTTTGAGAATATGTAAAGTAAGCCAAGATAGTTTTGGTAAATAGCTTTTGACAACTGATGGTGAGGTAAGGAGTAGCATGAGATATACTCTCATAAGTACAAGTGTAGACAAACAACTAGCAAGCAGTGCACCAAAGCACAAGAAAAAGTTTTTGTTCCCCCTGATTTTTGCATTCTGGACAACTAATCATGGTTGCTAAAATTGGGATGTTACAGACCTTTCCCCCTTAAAAGAATCTCGTTCCGAGATTCAGGAGAGTAAGGTTAGGGGATTTGCTTTGGAGATCGTGCTAGGGGTTTCTTGCATACTAACTTTCCGAATTTGCCTTCGAACAGAAACACCTTGATAGCAAGGTTGAACTTCAATCCTCTTGAATCTCGGGGGAGGGGGGGTCGAGCTGGCTTCAACCATGATTGCAAGGAGGGATCGCCCTTCTGTATGGGTCTACGGCGCTTCTCTTAAGTGGGTCGTTGAATCCAAGTCTGTGTCTTAGAATCGGTGTCTACGAGTCCCACGGTTGGATTTTCTTTTGGCAGAGGGGTAATCTATTTCACGGGAGAGATGTAGTCTTTCCCCCTTAGGATTCGAATAAGGTAGGTCGGAGAGTTACAAACCGGGGACATATTTATGAGGGTGACAAAAGACGGTTCCTAAGGTAGCGGACATTGACTTAAGAGAGGGTAGCGTCATAGGTGGCGTTCCAGGGGGACATGGGCTAGGTTTATTACAAGTTGCACTCGTCGACTTTCGGGGAGTCCTAGAGTGGATTAAGGAGCTTCTCTCTCGATCTTTACTTCCATGGGGTGTTGTCGCCTATCGAAGCACGATAAATCTTCAGCCTTGAGCTGCAGGGCAGCGAGCGGTAAGGTGACCATCTTTTCTGAAGATAAGAGCCCTGGGAGCCTTCGGGATTCTCAGTCGTGGAAGTCTTGGCGGTTTTACCCTCGGGGCATTCTCTGTGGAAGTGACCGGATAGTCCACACGTAAAGCACGTACCTGTACTTCGGCGTAACGGTTTTGGCGACTTTCCTTTGCTGGTACCGGGAGGTTGACGGGCCTTGCCAATGAGGGGATATATTGGGCATTTGATGGGGACATGGTCTTGGCCTTCGCAGAGGAAACAAGTGATAAGTCGAGTTGGGCAAACTTTGGGCGAATGGGGTTCTCCATAGTTGGGGCAGTGGCCAGAGCATCTATTGGCTTGGTGTCTTCCGTCTCCGCAACAGCTACAGGCCTTCTTCGAGTTTCCATTCTCTAAGGCCATCTTGGGGGGGGGGGGTTCCTGTTGGTGGCAGACATTCCAGGTATGGTCTAAAGCAACAACTTGGGTAAAACACGCAAGAAGGAAAAACATTTCAAGCAAGCATAACAATTCAAGGAAGTCATTACAAACCAACCAGTCTGCACCTGAGGGTGCTAATAGTACTTAAGTATTACTCCCTCCATATCATAATATAAGATGTTTTACCATTTTCGGACAACACCCAGATCCAACAAATTGTACCAAAATACCCCTATCAACTGTCGGAAACCAGGCTATCGCTAATTTGAATTTCAAATCGTTCAGCTCGGGATCGTTGCCCACTTCTCCACCTCGGAATCGATCCTTCCAGCTCGCCGGCAGGAATCAAGCTACGCGCGGGAGGGATAGGATCCACGCGCGTCGATCCCTCCACGCCAATCGATCCCTACACGCGCCAATCGATCCCTCCACGCGCGGGCGTCAAGCTCTCCGGTAGCAAGCGCGTCCAGCTCTCCGGCAGCAATCGATCCAAGCAAGCACGTCCAGCTCGTAGGCAGCCACGGATCGTCCTCGGAATCGATCCAAGCAGTTGCAGGCGCGCCCAGCTCACAGGCCCTCGGAATCGATCCGTGCTAGACGCCCAGCTCGCAGGAATCCATCCGCGCGAGACGTCTAGCTCACCAGGATCCATCCACGCCGCCTCGCCGACGTCCAGCTCGCCAGCAGATCCACGTCGCCCAGCAGCACCTCCGGGAAGCCGTCAGCCGACCCCAAATCCATCCACGCCTGCGTTGCCAGCACCCAGCTCGCCGGCAGATCCACGTCGCCCAACGGCACCTCCGGGAAGCCGCCGGCCAGCCCCAAATCTATCCACGCCTGCGTCGCCAGCGCCTAGGTAGCCAGCAGGTCCACGTCGCCCAGCAACATCTCTGGGAAGCCGCCGGACGGCCCCAAGCAGCTACAGCATGCCGGCTCATACCCAGTAGCTCATTGGTGTCCAGCACGCCTAGTGCCCACCAGAGCGTCAGTCAGTCTTCACGCCTTGCCAGCCGAGGGAGAAGGCCAGGATCCACCAAGGCACATCATAATTTCCCTAGTTCCTCGCCTCCTCCAGCCCTACAAGAAGTGGCGGCCCACATCGGTATGGTACTCCCGGACCTTAACTGTACTCCACCTGATGAACAAGATGTTGGAGTAGATCAAGAAATGGAAGAAGATGCTGGAGGTGGTGAGCAAGAAGATGAACAAGAAGCTAGAGGTATAAATACTGAACAACCTTAATCTCGTTTCTACTGCATCTTGCAATTACTCATGGAGTACTCATCTCCTTTGATGTACCAACTCTGAAATAATTTTTTTACAGCAATTAGCATGTGCATGTAATCATCCAGAGAGCATGAAGTGAGGACTAACTGAACATTGCTACTCGTACATAGAGGGATACTCAAATTCTAGTACAAAAACAAGCAAGTCAACTGGAACCTGCATATTACTCCTTTTTGCACTTGGTACTTGGAGTACAGAAACATGCATTATCAATTTGTTCACTGAATACTCCATATAAGAAACACAATTTTTGATAGTGCTATGGGTGTTGACAGTGCTATGGGTATTGCCACAGAAATTCAGTGCAATAAAATTTTAGCAATTCATCTAAATCTCAGAAGTCAAGCATTAAAAACATGTCTCACCATAGAGCCTTCCTACATAGGCAGAATTGTCCAAAGTCTAACAGTAGTAAGCATGGAAGGAGTTCAGCACTAGCAGGCTATCTATCATGTGTTATAACCTTGATCATTCACTATATGTTGCCATGTTACCTTTGCTTGCATATCTTTTGTAGTAATGCAATATGATAGCAGCAAGGACAAAATATTCCATTATTAAAATTTGCAAAGTAATTTAGTGTTGCTCATTTAAACTAATATATTTTTGCACTAACAGATGCAAAAATGGATGAAGAAGATGCAAGTGGTCAAGAAGCAGCGAGACAGAGAAAATCACTCAACAACCAACAAAGATATGCTGCTTTTGTAGCGATGCATGCACAGTGTATGCGAAATGGTGGCAAGTTCAAAAAACATGACAAGAAAGACATAGCAGCATTTTTTCAAGTAGAAATCCAGCAGATACAAAGAATATGGAAAACTGCAATGAGACAAATCGCCGAGGGTTTGGAGGTGGACGTTTCTAACAAAAAGAAAGGAAGATGTGGAAGAAAACCAATACATGTTGATCTATCCATGATGCCCACTATCGCACTAAACAAAAGATCAACTATCAGGTGCCTTGCTTGGCAGTTGGGAGTAAACCCTAGCACATTATACCGAAGATTTAAGATGAAGCACATAAGAAGACATTCAAATTCCTTGAAGCCATTACTAAAAGAAAATAATATGAAGGACAGGATAAAGTTATGCATGTCGATGATTGATGAAGCAACCACGGCACATGCAGCTCCAAAATTCATCAATATGCACAATATTGTGCATATTGATGAGAAGTGGTTCTACATGACCAAGAAAAATAGGAATTACTACTTGCTACCAGATGAACCTGACCCTACAAGAGCTGTGCAAAGCAAAAACTTCATAGGAAAAGTCATGTTCCTAACCGCTGTTACTAGGCCAAGGTTCGACCATGCACACAATGTCACATTTTCAGGGAAAATAGGGATATGGCCATTTGTTAAGGAAATACCAGCAGAAAGAAGAAGCGACAACAAACCGAAAGGGACATTAGAGATAAAGTTGATCAAAGTCAACAGGGAGGTGATGAGGGAGTTCCTAATTGAGAAGGTACTTCCTGCTATCATAGCTGCTTGGCCTGCTGAAGATGTTGGACAGACAATTCTGATCCAACAAGACAATGCAACACCTCATATTCTCCCTACTGACCAAGCATTCAAAGAAGCAGTGGAAGAAATTGCAGCCAAAACTGGATTGACCATGAAGCTGATTCAACAGCCAGCAAACAACCCAGATTTGAATGTGCTTGATCTTGGGTTTTTTAGGTCTCTACAGTCTCGTACTAATACCCTAAGCACTAAATCTCTACAAGATTTCATTGAAGGTGTAGAGCAAGAGTTTCATGAATACGAGGATGATATTCTTAATAAAATATTCCTAAGTCTACAAACATGTATGATTGAAGTTATGAACCATGGAGGAGGAAATGGGTACAAGCCCCCACATGTGAACAAAGATAGATTGATAAAGTTGGATCTCCTACCTAAAAGGCTTAAAGTTCCAGCAGAAATTTATGCAAATGCCAAACAAATCCTACAAGAAGCAATTGAACAAGAAGCAAATGATCAAGCAACAAGTGAGAAGAAGCAAGTGAACAAGAGGCAAAGGAAAAAGAAGCCAGCAGCAGCTGAACAAGAAGCAAGCAAACAAGTGACAAGTGAACAAGAAGCAAGCAAACAAGTGGCAAGTGAACATGAAGCAAAGGATCAAGCAACAAGTGAGAAAAAGCAAGTGACCAAAAGGAAAAGGGGAAAAAAGCAAGCAACAACTAAGCAAGAAGCAAGCAAACAAGTGACAATTGAACAAGAAGCAAGCAAACAAGTGACAAATGAACAAGAAGAAAAGGATCAAGCAACAAGTGAGAAGAAGCAAGTGAACAAGAGGCAAAGGAAAAAGAAGCCAACAACAGCTGAACAAGAAGCAAGCAAACAAGTGACAAGTGAACAAGAAGCAAGCAACCAAGTGGCAAGTGAACATGAAGCAAAGGATCAAGCAACAAGTGAGAAAAAGCAAGTGACCAAAAGGAAAAGGGAAAAAAATCAAGCAACAACTGAGCAAGAAGCAAGCAAACAAGTGACAATTGAACAAGAAGCAAGCAAACAAGTGACAAATGAACAAGAAGAAAAGGATCAAGCAACAAGTGAACAAGAGGCAAAGGACAAAGAAGCCAATAATAGCTGAACAAGAAGCAAGCAAACAAGTGACAAGTGAACAAGAAGCAAGCAAACAAGTGATAAGTGAAAAAGAGGCAAAGGAACAAGAAACAAGTTGGAAGAAGTTATGCAAGAAACAATTTTTATTTGTGTTTATGTGTTTGTGCAAATGTTTGTTTGTTTCTGTGTTTGTGTGCCTCAGAAGTGTTATCCACAGCTACTCCATGGTAAATTTGTGATAATATAAGAAGATAGATAGAAATTTGTCAGGTTAATTTGTGACAATTGTCATTATGCTACTATAGTAGTAACAATGGCACTACTACAAAACTTAGAACTACTCTAAAAATGTTCAATAATGCTTGCAAGCACTCCAAGGATAGAGTCAACACATAAATTTCCTTCAGTAATTCAACATAAGGGACAATGTGTTGTTCACACCATTTTGATTGCAAACAAAGCTTGTTTGCAAACTACAATCGTCTAAGAGAGCAATCATTTTATCACAACTCAAATGAACTCAACTCAACCGCAGTATATTGAAGGAATCATTTCAGAGAACATCATTTTATCATTTCAAGAATAGAGATGCATACATGGATAACTGATTTTAGCTCTCAAGTTATATAAATTTGTTAAGATACGACAGTAACTCATTTGAGTATATATATACTCATATACTCCTTCTCATATCTATGCAACTCCTGCTCATAAAATTGCAGTTCAAACAATTACTGCACAAGCCAAAAATGGAGTGCTCCATCACAAACAAATTCCTTGGGTACTCCATCACAAGGAAAAAAACGGAGTAGTCCCTCACAAAAATATTGACATATATTGACAAAATTCAGGTACTGAACAAAATTCAAGCAAGGATAGTGGAGATTGAACTCCAGCAAAATTCAGAGCACTAAAGAAAATTCAAGAAAAATCTTATTCAGAGTACTAAAGAAATTCAAGCAAATTTATCTTCAAAGTAACAATTCACAAGAATGTTTGTACTCTAGCAAAAAATAATTCAGAAAATTTAGTTAAGTTTCAACTACTCCTGGGAAATCATCAAAAGTAAATTGGCTTGTGGAGATTTTTATAGAGGCTGGAATTGGGATAGTGGAGATTTTTCATCATGGCAAATTAAGAATAATTCAGAAAATTCAGAGTACTCAGCCCCGTCATGGGCTCATGGCAGACTATATGTCTAACAATCATCAGCAAAAGTGAATTGGGAAAGTGGAGGTTTGTATGGAGGCTGGAATCAACACACACTCCATATAAAGCTACTCATTTCAAGCAAGGACATGCGAGCAGAATTCATCAGCTAGACTGACGTACGTGAGCAAACTCGAGGAAATTTCAATTGCTGAATTTATTCAACGAAGCAAACAAGAGTAATACTGCTTTAAATCAGGCATCGTGATGGGAGGGAGGGATCACGGGACCAAACCTTGGCAAGCGCGAGTCGAAGATGTCATGTGCGTGGTTCTGAGCAGCAAGGAGGCGGTGCGCTAGAGATGAGCGGGCGGACACGACGGCCACGATGGCCAACAGTGTTGTTGTAGCTGCATCTGCTCCTGGGCGTCACCCTCCTCGTCATGTTCCTCACCGTGCTCCGTCTCCACGACCCCAGCCGCATCGTCCCTACTTCACCGGCCTCATTCTCCTTCATCTTATGTGTCCTTCTCCTTCGATGCTGATGCATCTAGCCCCACTGTCAATCGAGCACCTCCACTCGCAGATCTTGGGGCACCACGGGTTTCCTGCCCAAAAAAATCTGATCTTGGAGTACCGCTGCTCACAGATCTTCGGGCAAAGCCGGAGATTAAGCGAGGCAACGTGGGGCGGCAAGGCGGCGGTGTAGGGCGCACATGTGGGGATCCAGGCGGTGGCGTAGGGTGAGGGGAGGCGGCGTCATGTGGGTAGCAAGGTACAGCTGCCGAGGGTGGAGCGAGAGAGTGAGTCAGGGGGAGAGAGAGGTTCCGTGTGAGCGAGAGAACCGTCCGTGCGAGTGCGAGCGACCCAGGGGCAAAATAGGAAACCCGGGAAAATTGGTAACGTGCCAAAAGTTGTACTACAAATCATAAAACATCTTATAATTAGAAACGGAGGGAGTACAAAACATGTTCAAGGACGATATATGACTCTACCCTATTTCTGGACGGCCGAGTACCGCGACGCGGGTGATTGCTTGGAGTGTGCATCTACGAGGTCGTGGCTGACTCCGGGGTTTCAACTACTGCATATCCTTTGGGGTTTGTGGGATATTCAGCTCGTCTTCGCTGAAGGTGAGAGTGGTGCCTTCCCATGGTGCAGGATTGGATGCTGACTCGGTCGGAGTAGGTGACTAGACGATAGGGTGGTACTCATTGAGGAAGGAGAGTTCGTCGTCAGTCTCAGGATTCTCGTCTTCACGAGTTGGGGGTACTTCAATGATCAGCTTCTTTTCCAAGCAGGCATTGGTGACTTGGAGACTTCTTTCGCGCTTACGGAGTAGGTTGATATCCATCTTTAGGAGCAGATTCTCACGTCTAGCCTTGTGAAGATCTTCCTGGGAACGTTAGAGTAGGTATTCCATATTCTCCAGCTGATTTCCGATGCAGCAGGTGAGGAAAGAATCCATAGGTAGTCCGACTTCATCTCGCTTTCCAAACAAGTGGTAGGGAGTATCTTTCAACTCCTCTTCGTGGATCTTGCAGAGGCGCGCCATGATCTCCTGTATGGCGCACACCACTCCATCTACCCAGTTGCTGTCGAGGAAGGTGAAGATTGTGGGTGCGGTGTCCTCATCGGGGGAGGGAATCACAGCCTTGATGACCCATTGCATCACATTGGTGTCACTACGAGGAAGTTCGATTCCTTCAATAGTTGGTGAGGGCCTCTTGACTATCTTCAGTAGGTTGTGAAGCTGCTCCTCAAAGGGCCAGAAACTGTCTCCAACGATGATGCGCTCTGAGCGGAAAGAGGCCATCTACAGTAGATTTTTGAGATGGGGTTGGGTTAGTGACAATGTGCAGGATTTTAACCTTATGAAATCATATTAATGCAAGTAGTTTTCAAAATCATAGGGGGAAAATACATAAGCACTTTTGCAAATAGTCATCATTTCTCCCTTGTCTTTTGGAAAATAGGTTTGTCGTTTCCTGTCTAACGTCCATGCTAACTAAGGTCTCCTACAGTCAGGATGGCTCTGATACCAAGTCTGTGGGCTCCCCGGATTATTCCTCCGAGAAATCCATGTTCTGCATACATCCACATTCCCATGATCAGTGAGCCGTGGAACATAACCGATAGGTATCATTACCACATCCGAAACATAACGAATGACAAGACTTACATAAATTCTATTATGGCTACATCATCCTTACCAGCGGAACATCGCCAAGCGCAGAGCCCAATCGTGCCTCAACCTACAGGCAGCTGACTGGGAAGACGACCTAGCTCCCTGGACGTCACCGGAATCCTCCGCAGTCGAACCTCTAGAAGTCTGGCCAAGTAAATAGCCAGGTACACAGCCGTGAGTACATTGAATGTACTCGCAAACCACCAGGATAAGTGAAATAAGAAAATGCAATTTTGGCTGTGGCGAGATAGCTCTATCTGGGGTTGCTTTTGAAAAGCTTACACTAACTTTTGAGGTTATGGCATCTCCATATCTTTGTTGAAAAAGAGTTTTGAAAACATGCTTCGATTTTATAAATCAAGACATCTCCATATCTTTGTTGAAAAAGAGTTTTGAAAACAGTTTTGTAGTAAAAACCCTTTTTAAACATCTTCGACCACCCTGGGTTAAAACAAAGCTTTTGAACTCGGGTTCCCCCGGAACCTTTGTCCTCTTTGTCCTTGTTTCCCAAACAAGCATAGTTTGGGTACTCCTAGCCAACACCTTTACAACCGTCCTTGACCGTGGACACGGCTATTCGAATAGGTTATACTCTGTAGAGTTTGCGCACTTTCCCCACAAGAATCAATACATCCGTCGGGATACAACCACGGCCCACTACCACTGTAGATGGGGGCCCGGATAATCAAACCTAACCTTTCGCTTGTCTACCCTAGCAAAGGCATGCTTTTCCTCTTGGGTTTGTTCTTCCTGGCAACGAGTATGTGGCTCCCAGCCATAGTCCTTCCTTCCGTACACACGCATACCCAAGCCGCAACTTGGCGTATACCTTAAATCTGGTGACTCCACTTCCTTCCGTACTCCAAGTCATACCGTCCGCGGGAGACCCAATTGTTGCACCGGCCTCCTGCCAGTTCAGGCTCACTCTTGCCAAACAAGCGACAGGCTTCAGATCCGTGATCTGGTGGCGCCTGCCCGTAATTCCAGGGATCTCTCCCTATAAGCATGGTAGAAGCTGCCTCGGCTAATGCGGACAAACTACGAGCTAAGGCCCAGCACCTGGGGTAATGTGGTTGCGCTGATAAAAATTGTTCCAGTAAAGACGTAGAACATCCCATCACCTTCTCACTTATCATCATCGCCATTTCTTTTGCTAAAACATCCGCTTGGAACGATGCCTTTTTCCAAGGGTTTTACCAAAGAGTTTTGAAACATTTGTAGTGGGGATAAATCCCAAAACAGTTTATTTTCTCAAAACCGGGGTTTTTCCAACGGGGTAGGATGCTAACCATCATACTCTCGATCTAAAGGGATAAATTGGTAGGTACATCGGGGTGGTGCCTCGAAGGAAACGAAGTGATAACTTGGAGGAGCCAAGTTACTATTGCAGTATTTGTAAAACAAAACATGCAGGTAGATTATGCAATTTATAAAGAGGATACAAAACAGGTAAACGAGAGTAGGACATATATCAGATTTCAGGAATGGTGGCTTGCCTGTGAGCAGCAATAAGTCCCTGGACTTCTTTAGATGACCAAGAATACCCAATAAACAATTAATAAGAAGTCCCTTCTTGTCGTCAGACCCTCACACTATCGTCGTCATCGGGTATACATGCAAGCAGACAAACCCGCAATCAATAGAAGGAAGACGAGCATCAAATCATATAGAAAGCAAGCATACTGAATACTACTGAACTTGGGAGGTCTTGGACAAGTTGGGTGTTATAGGTGGAATTACTAAATTGCCACTGTAGTGTTTTCTCTTGGAAGGTGGTTGTCAAGGCTAGATACAATGAACTTGGATTAGGGTTCTGTGGTCAGTAGCCTACAAAGGTGTAACCATGGTATCCTCATATGGGTCTTGACAAGAACAAAACCACTACAAGTGGTTTCACTTGAAGATCAATTTCCTGGATTTAGCTATGATTTTTAAAGTGGATTACACTCTAGTTTGAGGAAATAATTCACCAGAAAAGTTCTGGAGCTCCAAAAATTATTTCCTTGGGTGGTTTGGTAGTACTTGCTGTACTGAACCACCTAGAGTTGGAATAAAGTCAAAAGAATTACTAGAATGCCCTTAGGAAATTCCAAAGGCAGTTATGTATAGTTTTTCTCCTTTTTACCACGTCAAATCTACAGAAGCTATTGAGTTGGTTCCAAGGGCCTGGGATAGGCATATGGAATATCTTTCTGTAGAAATTGGATTCACCCTTTTTGGAGTTGCCAAACTCTTGGAGTAATTTATTTAGTGAAAATACCCATTACAGAAGTATTTAAATCACTAAAATTCAACCAGAGCTCAATAAATTCTGAGCTGCTAGTGTTTGATGGAGGCTACTTCTAGGAGGTCCTGGGAGTTGGAATCAGGTCAAGACCACACTTGGTTTGACCTAGAGAATTTATCCGATGCAGAAAGTTACTATTTTTGTTAAAGGCATCCTTCTGTTCACCTTGGCCTAGGACCTGTGCTGGATGATAGGTGTGTCAAATACCTCTCAGTAGAGCCTTGGTTCTTGCCAAATGGGGATCTAAAACTGTTTGAGGAATTTATTTAGTGCAAAGTATACTTGGCAGCAGAATAAATTCTAGGAATTAATGGTAATCAGTTTGAACTTGGGGTTGCCTCTGCATGTAGATCGGTGGGCGGCACGGCGGTGGAGGTCCACTGGAAGCAGCTCGTGCTGCGGCGGCCGAGAGCGACCTCGTCGGTGCTCAGCAACGACGGTGAAGGAGCTGGTCCTGGGCAAAAACAAGACTAGGGTTAGATGTAGGAGAGCTAGGGGAGTCGACCATGCAACATGCAAAGAAGGGGGAGCAATGGGGAGGGATCCTTACTCGATTTTTGGGAGGATCCGAAGCTTCTCCTTCTTCTTCTCCCAGGCAGATCCGAGCAGGGGAGATGGGGTGGAGCTAGGGGAGGGTGAGTGGAGGTGTGAGGGAGGAAATGAGGGGAGAGGGCTGGTAGGGGTGGACTTTGGCCTATATACCAAGGAGGGAGGGGTAGATGATGTAAATTACCAACTTGGACATGGTGGAGAGGAATGCTGGCCAGTGATTGGCCCAGGGGTCGGTGGGGAGGGGTAGGATTGGTATTTAGTCGTGCTGGATCAGAGAGGAAGGGGGTGGTAGCTGTGGTGATTAATTAGAGTAGATCCTTGTAAGAATGTGTTCTCTCTCTCTCTTTCTACTAGTACAAGGGCAGAATGGGGATTTGTTGGGGTGGAGCTGCAGTGCTGGTTGACCAGGGGAGTGTCCTGGTGCTAAGGAGAAGCATTGAGCAAGATTGAATGAGATTTGGAAGTGATTTAAGTAGTGATTTGCTTAATTGACAAATTTGATCAAATTGATGGTTGTGAAATAAGTCCAAAATCTTGCATGGGACCAGAGGAGGAGATGGTGCTGGTAGGTAGACTCCTGGGATTTATTTGAGATTTTTTAGAAGAGTTTTAGTCTTCTTAAATCCAATTACTCAAAAAGGACAGAAGTGATTTTTAGAATATATTTCAATAAATTTGCATTGGACAAGGTTGGTTTTTGATGTGGGAGGGTCCCAGAGGTGAATACACACTTAGGTGAATTTTCCCAAGATTTATTGAGGCATAAAAGTATTTAAAACAATTATTATTCCAATTCAGCCATTTAAGAAAATGGACAAAGAGAAATAATAAAGCTTCTCAAAAATAATTATTTTTGAGATGGAAAGATAGGGTATGATATGTGGAACTTACTTGAGCCAAAAGTTGGAGAAGTGTTTTGGCAAAAACCAAACTTTCCTTTATGGAGGGAGTTTTGGATATTTTGACTATTTAAGGGATTAAATAGTTTTGGAGCCATAACAATTATGGTTAATATTTGAGAAATCATGATTATCAAGGTAGATGAGATAGAGAAGGTGCTGCAAGCATTTTCAACCTTGTGGAATGGAATTACAACTTGAACTAGATGGAGGAGCAAGGTATTCAGGATCTAGGGTGATGTTATTTTTATACCACCAAAACATGCTTGCATCTTGGAGCTCAGAGTTCACCTTGATGCAAGGGTTGGATGGATGGTTAGACGAAGTCATATAGATTATCATGGTAGGAGGATTTTGAATTAAAGGAATGTGAGGTGGTCTAGGAATGATGGCAAACTTTGTTGAAATTAAGATTGTCATGCAAAATGAGTCATTATGCCTTATAAACCAAGTGGGTTTAAGCAGCACAGAGATCCATTTGGAACAAGTGAGGTAGATTTTAGTAGACCTATATGAGTAGAACACAACCATTCAGAGAGTTGGTCCATAGGAGGTTGTATGAGGGTGGGAGCTTCTACCAAAGTAGGCATGATGACTAGTTTTGCAGGGAATGTCATTTTCTTGCCTACAAAACCAACAAGGACAAGTGGGTTGGAGGAGGATCCTACCAGGGACAAATGTGGGCCTTGGTACTCCTTAGGTTGGTTAACAATATGGTTCAAGTGCATTTCCAAGAATGCACATGGTTTGAGAAAAGGAGGCATCCAAAAAGGTGATGTTGAAACTGTTTCCAGACTTAGTCAAATTTGGCAGGTTTGAGGATTTTGACTAGAGTATGAGATGGAATGTTCTTGGAGGGTTGCAAGGTATCAGAGCATTAGAAAGTGGATGATATTGAAGTCTAGATTGAGTAGAAGATATCCATGCTTTATATGGGTCTCCATGGGCTTGAAAACATCTAGAATGGAAATCCTCAGAATTGATCTGGTTAAGGGTTTTAGATGATCACCTAGTGGCTAGGGATCACATCTAGGTTTGCATTCTTGCTTAGGGATTGATGATTTGGAAGCATCTTGATCCTAGTGATGATCTCCTAGAGTATCTCATACTATTTCTAAGCAAACAAGTCAATCAGCAGATCAAGGCAACTCATCAGACAACAGATCAAGGCAACTCATCTTATACACTAATCATCTATTACTAAGGGTTACCATCAAGCTCCGCTGGAGGTAAGGTTGGGGAATTTTGAAGAGGTTGAGTTTTGAATAAGGTGAGATTCCTTGGTATCTCTACCAAGAGTAGGATTCAAATGCTTTGAAAGGAGGTTTTGGTAAAGCTAGAGATAAGATTAGTGGCATGTTCTGTCTTGAAAACATAAGGAGATTGTATTATATATCTCTCCATAGTTTTGTCAATAGAAGCTACCAAAATAGTTTTGGGTTACATAGGAATCTTGGCTCATGTTTTGAAATGCCAGAACGTTTGAGAATATGTAAAGTAAGCCAAGATAGTTTTGGTAAATACTTTTGACAACTGATGGTGAGGTAAGGAGTAGTATGTGATATACTCTCATAAGCACAAGTGTAGACAAATAACTAGCAAGCAGTGCACCAAAGCACAAGAAAAAGTTTCTGTTCCCCCTGATTTTTGCATTCTGGACAAGTAATCAGGGTTACTGAAATTGGGATGTTACATGGATCATTATGGTTTAGAGAAGAACACATACAATGACACTCCATGTGTAAAACCATGGTCAGAAAGCCCTAGAACATGTTGGAATGCAACTACCGCATGCAATGGAGCACCTGCGTGACAGAGGTTGCATCACCACACCCACTTGAGTGTGTGTGGTCATGCCGATCATTGTGGTTTGGAAAAGAACACATGCAATGACACTCCAAATTTGTCAAACCATGGTTAGAAAGCCCTAGAATATGCTTTAATGCAACTGCCACATGCAATGGAGCCATAGTGTGACAGAGGTTGGATCACCATAGCCACTTGAGTGTGTGTGGTCATGTGGCTCATTGTGGTTTGGAACAAACACATGCAATGACACTCCATGTGTCAAACCATGGTCGAAAATCCCTAGAACATGCGGGAATGCAACTGCCACATGCATTGGAGCACCTATGTGACACAGGTTGCATCAGCACACTAGAAATGTGTCAAACCATGGTTAGAAAGCCCTATAAGATACTGGAATGTAACTGCCACATGAAATTGAGCTCCTGTGTGACACAGGTTGCATCACCACACCCAATTTAGTGTGTGTGGTCATGTGGGTCATTGTTGTTTTGAAAAGGACACGTGCAATTACACTCCATTGTGTCTAGTCAGAAAGACCTAGAACATGCTAGAATGCAATCACCGCATGCAATGGAGCACATGTGTGATAGAGGTTGCATCACCGCACCCACATGGGTGTGTGTGGTCATGTGGATCATTGTGGTTTGGAAAAGAACAAATGTAACGACACTCCATGTGTCAAACTATGGTAAAAAATCCTTAAAACATGCTAGAATGCAACATTGGAATGCAATGGGGCACCAGTGTGACAGAAGTTGCATCACCACACCCACTTGAGTGTGTGTGGTCATGTGGATCATTAGGGTTTAGAAAAGAACACATGAAATGACACTCCATGTGTCAAACCATGGTCAGAAAGCCTAATAACATGCTGGAATGCAACTACCACTTGCAATGGAGCACTAGTGTGACAAAGGTTGCATCACCACATCCACTTGAGTGTGTGTGGTCATGTGGATCATTATCGTTTGGAAAACAACACATGCAATGATACTCCAAATATGTCAAACCATGGTCAGAAAGCCCTAGAACATGCTATAATGCAACTGCCACATGCAATGTAGCACTAGTGTGACAGAGGTTGCATCAGCACACCCATTTGAGTGTGTGTGGTCATGTGGATGATTGTCGTTTGGAAAAGAACACATGGAATGACACTCCATGTGTCAAGCCATGGTTAGCCCTAGGACATGTTCGAATGAAACTACCACATGCAATGGAGCACCTGTGTGACAAAGGTTGCATCACCAGACCCACTTGAGTGGGTGTGGTCATGTGGATCATTATGGTTTTGATAAGAACAAATGCAATGACACTCCATTGTGTCAAACCATGGCACAAAGGCCTGGAAGATGTTGGAATGCAACTGGCACATGCAATGGAGCACCAATGTGACAGAGGTTGCATCACCACACCCACTTGAGTGTGTGTGGTCATATGGATCATTGTGGTTTGGAAAAGAACAAATGCAATGATACTCCATTATGTCAAACCATGGTTAGAAAGCACTAGAAGATGTTGGAATGCAACATTGGAATGTAATGGAGCACTATTGTGACAGTGGTTGCATCACCACATCCACTTGAGTGTGTGTGGTTATGTGGATCATTGTGGTTTTGAAAATAACACATGTAATGACACTCCATGTTTCAAACTATGGTCAGAAAGCTCTAGAACATGCTAGAATGCAACTACCACATGCATTGGAGCACCTGTGTGACAGAGGTTACATCACCACACCCACTTGAGTGTGTATGGTCATCTGGATCATTGTGGTTTGGAAAATAACACATGTAATGACACTCCATTGTGTCAAACCATAGTTAGAAAGCCCTAGAACATGTTGGAGTGCAAAATGGGAATGTAATGGAGCATTAGTGTGATAGAGGTTGCATCACCACATCCATTTGAGTGTGTGTGGTCACGTGGATTATTACGGTTTGGAAAAGAACACATACAATGACACTCCATGTGTCAAACCATGGTCAGAAAGCCGTAGAAAATGCTGGAATGTAAGTGCCACATGCACTGGAGCTCTTGTGTGACACATGTTGCATCACAACACCCAATTGAGTGTGTGTGGTCATGTGGATCATTCTGGTTTGGAAGGACACATGCAATGACACTCCATTGTGTCAAACCATGGTCAGAAAGACCTAGAACATGCCGGAATGCAATCACCACATGCAATGGAGCACATGTGTGACAGAGGTTGCATCACCAAACCCATATGATTGTGTGTGGTCATGTGGATCATTGTGGTTTGGAAAAGAAGAAATGCAAAGACACTCCATGTGTCAAATTATGGTCAAAAGGCCCTAGAACATGCTAGAATGCAACATTGGAATGCAATGGAGCACTAGTGTGATAGAGGTTGCATCACCAGACCCACTTGAGTGTGTGTGGTCATGTGGATCATTGTGGTTTGGAAAAGAACAAATCCAACGACAGTCCATTTGTGAAACCATGGTGAAAAATCCCTAGAACATGTTGGAATGCAACATTCGAATGTAATGGAGCACAAGTGTGATAAAGGTTGCATCATCACACCCACTTGAGTGTGTGTGGTCATGTGAATCATTGTGGTTTGGAAAAGAACATATGAAATGACACTCCATGTGTCAAACCATGGTCAGAAAGCCCTAGGACATGTTGGAATGCAACATTCGAATGTAATGGAGCACCAGTGTGACAGGGGTTGCATCACCACACCCACTTGAGTGTGTGTGTGGTCATGTGGATCATTGGGGTTTGGAAAATAACACATGAAATGACACTCCAAATGTGTCAAACCATAGTTAGGAAGCCCTAGAACATGCTATAATGCAACTGCCACATGCTATGTAGCACCAATGTGACAAAAATTGCATCACCACACCTACTTGAGTGTGTGTGGTCATGTGGATGATTGTGGTTTGGAAAAGAACACATGCAATGACACTCCATGTGTCAAACCATGGTCAGCCCTAGAACATGTTGGAATGCCAGATGCAATGGAGCACCTGTGTGACAAATGTTGCATCACCAGACCCACTTGAGTGTGTGTGGTCATGTGGATCGTGGTGGTTTTGATAAGAACACATGCAATTTCACTCCATTGTGTCAAACCATGGTCATAAAGCCCTAGAAGATGTTGGAATGCAACTAGCACATGCAATGGAGCACCAATGTGACAGAGGTTGCATCACCACATCGTGGTCATGTGGATCATTGTGGTTTGGAAAAGAACACATGCAATGAGACTCCATTGTGTGAAACCATGGTCAAAAAGCCCTAGAAGATGTTGGAATGCAACATTGGCTTGTAAGTGAGCTCTATTGTGACAGTGGTTGCATCACCACATCCACTTGAGTGTGTGTGTGGTCATGTCGATCATTGTGGTTTTGAGAAGAACACATGCAATGGCACTCCATGTGTCAAACTATGGTCAGAAAGCCCTAGAACATGCTGGAATGGAACTACCACATGCATTGGATCACCTGTGTGACAGAGGTTACATCAACACACCCACTTGAGTGTGTGTGGTCATGTGAATCATTGTGGTTTGGCAAATAACACATGCAATGACACTCCATTGTGTCAAACCATGGTCAGAAATCCCTAGAACATATTGGAGTGCAAATTGGAATGTAATGGAGCACTAGTGTGATAGAGGTTGCATCACCACATCCAATTGAGTGTGTGTGGTCATGTGGATCATTGTGGTTTTGAAAAGAACACATGCAATGACACTCCATGTGTCAAACGATGGTCAGAAAACCCTAGAACATGCTTGAATGAAACTGCCACATGCAATGGAGCACCAGTGTGATAGAGGTTTCATCACCACACCCACTTGAGTGTATGTGGTCATGTGGATCATTATGGTTTGGAAAATAACACATACAATGACACTCCATGTGTCAAACCATGGTCAGAAAAGCCCTAGAAGATGCTAGAATGCAACTACCACAGGCAATAGAGCTCCTGTGTGACACAGGTTGCATCACCACACCCCAATTGAGTGTGTGTGGTCATGTGGATCATTGTGGTTTGGAAAAGGACACATGCAATGACACTCCATTGTATCAAAACATGGTCAGAAAGACCTAGAACATGCTGGAATGCAATCACCACATGCAATGGAGCACATGTGTGACAGACGTTATCATCCGAATCCAACTGCATCTATGTCTAATAATCCACCTTCAGGTTATCATCCGAACTCCCTCCAGTATTCAGTTGCAAGCAACAAATAATTGCATTAAGCAAAGTGTGCAAAGTAAACAATATGATTGTTGTATGAACAAAGGATTGCTATTTTCTCCCTAGTATCAACAGCACATCTAGTACCTTAGAGATTTCTACCACTTCCCCAGATTCCTAGAGGCATGAACCCACTATCGAGCATAAATACCTCCTCTTGGAGTTGCTAGAATCTACTCGGCCAAGATAGCTACTAACAACAGAGAGCATGCAAGATCACAAATAACAAAGACATGATAGAATCAATAATCAATCTGAAATAGCATCTCAATATCCATCGGATCCCCACTAACATAACATGTCGGATTACAAATAGATGATCTTGATCATGAGCGGAGCTCACAAGATCTAAACATGGTAGCACAAAGGAGAAGAACCAACCATCTAGCTACTACATGGACCCATAGTCCAGGGATGAACTACTCACGCATCACACCGGAGATAGGCATGGTGATGAAGAAGGCCTCCAGGGTGATCTCTCCCCTCCGACAGGGTGTCGGGAAGAGCTTCAGATCCCTCCCGATCTAGGGATGGAGATGTCGGCGGCTATAGACTCTTTCGTGAAATTTTGATCGGGTCTCTAGGGTTTTCGTCCCGAGGGAAATATATAGGCGAAGGGCTGGTCGTGCCACCACCAGGTGTGGTCGGCCTAGATCCCCTCTTCGTCTCCCCTCCGGACTCCGTGTTCCTTCTGGTGAAATATTGACTTGGGCTTTTATCCGGTCCGATTCCGAGAATATTTCCTTACTAGCTTTTCTGAAACCAAAATCAGTAGAAAACAGGCAACTGGCACTGTGGCATCTTGTTAATAGGTTAGTTCTAGAAAATGTGTAAAATTACTCCAAAGTGTGGATAAAACATAAGAAAGTAGATATAAAACAAGCATGGAACATCAAAAATTATAGATACGTTTGCAACGTATCAACATCCCCAAGCTTAACTCCTACTCATCCTCGAGTAGGTAAGTGATAAAAAGAAAAGAATAATTTTGAGGTGACATGCACCATCACAATCTTGATCAAGGCATTTATAAAACATTGATAGCTGGGATCATAGTACTTTAACAAAGCATGAAATATATAGTTCTAACAATAATACATGGCAACTATATCATAACATGAAAAGGTACAAACAAAAGATTCATGAATAACAATGCTTTGAAAGACGTTTGTTTGTTTCACATAAAGAAAACATAATGAGAATGGTATTCAGCTTGTCCCTCATAGTGTAGAAAAACATAAATGCATAGGACACCTTCAAAGTTCATAAGGGTGACTAGATACAAATAATTTAAGAACAAGCAATATCAAAGTTATGCATCAATCAACAAGTCTTGGGACAATGCACATTAAACTAAGAATGGCCACTATGCTCTCTTAATAGGTGCATAAAGATAAAAGATGGAGACTCAACATAAAAGTAGAAGAAAGGCATTCATAGAAGGAAGCAGGGATTCAAGTCTCATAAAGAGCTTCCAAAAATTATGGTACTTATTAGCTTTCAGCTCTCATTGCCCCTATCATAAGCATCTTGAAGTGATTAAGGTTAAAGTGAACAAACTATGGAGTATATGCTTGACAAAGTATAAGTTGGCAATCTCATGTCCCTTGAATACGAGGGTTGCTGCTCATGCTACTCAAGTTTAGTTACCTGTAAGTTCTTGTCATAGTAAGTACATGTGTCACTACAAGAAAAGTTGGCATTTACAACAGACGATTTTCGTGGTTGAAGGCCCGTTTTTCGTGGCTAAAAAGTCTTCTATGACGAATGGCCATCGTGGTAAAAGCCCCGTCACAAAAGAATCTACCACGGTTTTTTTCCTGACCGTGGTGGATCACAACCTTTAGCCACGAAAACTTGTTCCGTCGTAGATCTGTTCGCCGGCCGTGTTGACTGCTGACGTCATGCAAACTGCCACGTGGCAGCCATTGTTAGCGGCCAGTTACCGCCGTTAACGGCCATAGAAACCGTGGCAGAAGTCAGGCCCAACCATGGACTGCTAAATTCTAACTGGGCCGGCCCATTAGGGGAGCCTAATAAGAAGATGGCCCATTACTGTTTTGTCCTACACTATTTGAAATGTTCCCAAAGTTGCAGCCGGCAGCGGCCCGCGAACTTTTAGGCCCAATACTGTTTCGGCCTAAAGAAGGCCCATGATGGTCCAACACTCTGCGGCCCATTAGCAGCCTGCGCCAAGTCGCTCCTATACATTTAAGGCCCGTGGGCGGCCCATCACTGTCCGAGATAGCCCGTTACTGTTCAGGCATGTTACTGTCCTGGCCTTTCACTGTTCCAGGCTTTACTTGTTCAGGCCCACAAGCGGTCCTTTACTGTTCTAGTCTGGTAAATGTGTCGGCCTGTTACTGCCCTCGCCTGGAAATTTCTTGGGCCATTACTGTTCTAGCTTGTCACTATTCTGGCCTTTCACTGTTGCGGCCCTTTACTGTTGCGGCCGGCTACTATTTTGTCCTGTTACTGTTCTAGGATTTCACGGTTTCTTGCCTATTTCTGTGATGGGCTGTTTTTGTTAAGGCCTGTTACTGTGAAGGCCTGTTACTGTTATGGCCTGCTACTCTTATGGCCTGTTACTGTTACGTCCAGTTACAACTTGTAGGTCATCCCATTATGTTTATAGCCTTTTACAGTTTTGGCCTTTTCTGAAGCCCATGCTAATATCATAAAACTTTTATATAATCCAGCATTTTTTACTATTCATCATCGGCCGAATACATGACGGGCCAATAACAAAGAACGGTATTGTTCCCTAATCGACCTGCCTGGCATAGTTACCGTAACGACTACCGCATATGTGGACAGCGTCAACTAAATGCATACATGGCCTATGCGAGTTATCTAGATATTACATCAGCTGCAAACTTCTTAAAATTATTACATATTATCAAATCAAGGGAAAGAAAAATCGGCATTTCAGTTGACAATCAAGTTGATAGCAGAGTCCTCAATTGATCACCTGCATCTTCCTTTGAGTGTGACAGCTACATTGGAGGAGACATGATCTTGCAGCCCCCTCTTTGGTGGCGATAGCAATATTTGCACCCTGAAACTAAGTAATAACAAGTTAATACATCAAATAAGACAATCTACTCATTTGACTGATATGATAGGAGCTATGATCTGGAGTTTACAACTGGTCAATGGTTCAATTATTGACCAACACGTCAAACAAATAGGACAAGCAAGAATGCATTAAACGAGCAATCAAAAAATGTGTGTGTGTGTGGCTTAGAATTTCAGCAAAAATAAACTAACCGGGTCATTTCAACAAATATATATGGAAGCAGTTTTATACCCTAAAATGCAAGAGACGTCGGGTGACTCGAAATTTGCGCTGAGACACAAAATGGCATGCAGTTACTGTCATAGCGAAGAATGAACCAGATAGAAATTATAACCGCATCATACGAGAACTTGTAGATCAAGAATGCAAACCACGAATGAACTATATATTGTAGAGGATAGTTATGTCATGACTTAGGACGAACCAGACCCAGAACCATATGCAAAATATAATGGCATCGCTCGTGAACCTGTAGAGAAGGACAAACAAGCATTAGAAAAGTGTGCCTAGAATGAAATGAGCAATCAAACAAAGTGTTTCTTAGAATTTCAGCAAATATAAACAAGCGAGGTCATTTCAACAAATATATATGGAAGCAGTGGCATCTCCTGGAATGCATAGTCGTTGGGTGACTCAGAATTTATGGTGAGCTACACAATGGCAGGTAGTTACTATCATAGCTAAGAATCAACCAGATAGAAATTATAATGGCATCATAAGAGAACGTCTAGAGCAGGAATGCAAACCACGAGTGAACTACAGAGTAGAGGACAGTTATGTCATTGATTAAGATGAACCAGCACAAGATAAGGAAATAATGGTGTCGCTTGTGAACCTGTAGAAGAGGCTATGCAAACCATCATGTTCATTGTTCCATTCTGGGCTCTATGCAAGAAAATTAAAATAGTTAGTGTTGCAACTTTTGAAGAACCAGATGACAACAACAAAATTATAATTGAATTAGTATGAAGAGTCAAAACGGGTATTACCAGATAGCATAACGATGCCAAGGAGGAAACAATAATAGGAACTTATCTTAGGACGAACCAGATAGATTCAGTAACTGTGGAGCAGAGAATCCAAACTAATATTTTCCACTGATTTTACATTTTGCAAGAACTACACAATAGCATGCAATTACTGTTGTTCGGAGTAGCTAAGAACATGTGCATGACTTCAAAATTTGTAGAGCAGCGAATGCAGACCAACATGTCTAGTGACCTACTCCATAGTATCTAGCACGAAGAACATGCGTGCGCTTTGACTGGGTGTACAAAACGATTAGAAAAATACAGTTCACTACGACAGGCTTGAACCTGATGTACTACTGACAAAACAAAAAAAGAGTTGGTGATTTGGTTACCATGGTCGGATAGGCTTCTAATCATCATCCGTACCAGCGCGAGTGACATCCTTGTCACCGAGGGTGCTTCGGTTGCACCGACTGTTTGCGTTGGGGAAGCAGATCTTGGGTGCTCGATGCCGGCTTGACCGCGGTGGACGAGGTTGAATCGGTGCACTGCACAACAGTTCAAGTAAGGTATGGGTGGGGACGATGTCGCCGACATTGATGAAGTTCTTGGGAAGTCGTTGACGGATTCGGCACCGTGGAGGGGAAAGTGGGAAAAGGAAATCAGGTGCGGTGGACGACGACGGACTCGGTGACCAAGGTCGGGTGCGGTGGACGTCGGTGAAGCGGCAATGATGCTTTGGATGAGACCGCATCTGATGTAGCTCCGGTATATTGGTTGACTTATTAGAACTAAACATCTCTCTGGTATTTTAGAAGTACTCCCAAACATGTTTCTAGCTTACCAAGGTATCGTGTATTTTTAATGGATGCAGTACTATGGATAGTTTTGCATGACTGTCGACATGCACAATTTTGGTTTTGCATTGTTCACATTTGACGTCTAGGCAGACAATGTACATATACCTCTCCATGAATAACGATAAGTTTTGTCGTTTTTCCCTACTTTCTAAATGTTACGTTAAACTGCCATCATTTCTAATGATGCAAGAAACGACCAAAAAGAGTTGTGACCTTTTTTTAGTATCTAAAAATATTTTCATTGTTAATAATTATTTTTTACCATTTTACAGAGCATTCCATAAAATGAAACAATGTTTTCACCATCAGGGGAAATGTTTCCATTACATGACAAAAAATAATTTCTTTATCACCAAGAATATATAGCACAAGAAATGAGTTCCAACACAATAACCATATGCAATGACCTGATGCGTATAAACCTTAGTGACCGCCTAATTTGTAATTAGAAGTGTCAAGGAGGTAGATGCTAGATTCATTTGTGGCGGCTAGGTGCAAATTTTTAATTCAATAAATGTACTACATTCTTGTGGACAATCACAAAGACAATTGACCTCTTGTCTTAGGAGACTTGTGATAAAACTATTACTAGTAGTTTAGAAATAAGTGACTTGGAATTTATCTAGATTCGTATGTATCACTAAAATACGTCTATATACTCGATCTATATACTCGATCTATATACGTCTATATACTCGTGAATACGTCTAAGTTTCATATTGAGGGAGTACGGCAATATTATAAATTTGCAATGTTGTCATGATAAATAATGATATTCGCTACACTCCATAAAGGAAACAACTTCTTTTCTTCTGTCATAGTTTTACATTTTTGTACAAAAGTATTTTTACTATAAAATAACACACGAAATTAGTTACTGTACACGTTAGTGACTAAGTACTTCCGCTAATTTGTATTTACATACAGAGGTAATACTACACACCCAATTAACATCATAAGTAATTTCTCTTTCTCTCTTTCTAGAGGAGTTTTCTAGGTTGTCAGTTTGAAGAATCATTTGTCAGATATGTAGAATTGAACACTTTAAATTATACAGCGATTGATTAGATGGATGGACGAATAGTGCATAGAGGCAGTCGAGCTAGTAAAATGCTCACATTTAATGGTAGATGTGAGCACAATGGATTGAGTGTCAAACCTTTTTTTTGTGCGGTGGAGGCCCCCGTACGCTGATGACCCACGCAAATCAACGCAGCTGATGAACCACAAGTATAGGGGGTGTATTGCAGTATTTTCGAGGGAAGTGAAACCCAATTTATTGATTCGACACAAGGGGAGTCAAAGAATATTTATAAGCCTTAACAACTCAGTTGTCAAGTCAGCTGCACCTGGAAACAATCTTTCTCGCAGCAGTTTATCAGTAGCAACAGTTTTGTAATAGCAATAGTAAAGTAACAGAAGTAGTAAAAGTAAAGACAGTGGGGACAATTGCAGTAAATAGTAGGATTAAAGCGCGGTAGGCATATGGATGGATGGACGGGCGTTGCATGGACAAGACAATTCATATGGCAATCAAGACATAGGGCATTTGCAGATAAATAAGATAAAGCATCTAAGTACTAAATAATCATAGGCATGTGTTCCATATATAGTCATACGTGCTCGCAATGAGAACTTGCACAACATCTTTTGTCCTACCAGCCCGTTTGCAGCGGGGCCTCAAGGGAACTACTGGCAATTAAGGTGCTCCTTTTAATAGAGCACCGGAGCAAAGCATTAACACTCCGTGAACACATGTGATCCTCTCATCAAAGCCATTCCCTCTGGTTATCCTGATTGCTGTCACTTCGGGGCCTTTGGTTCCGGACAACAATATGTGTATACAACTTGCATGTAAGACCATAAACAATACTATCATAACGAATCAATAACATGTTCAGATCTGAAATCATGGCACTCGGGCCCTAGTGACAAGCATTAAGCATAATAAGTTGCAAGAAAGTCAAAAAGCACTAATAATAGATACTAGGCACCATGCCCTAACAATCTGATGCCATTACATGAACGATCTCATCCAATCCCTACCATCCCCATAGCCTACAGTGGGGGATTACTCACTCATAGATGGCGGAAACATGGATGGTCGACGAAGAAGTGATGGTGATGATGATGGCGATGATCTCCTCCAATTCCCCATCCAAGCAGAGTGCCAGAACGGAGTTTTTGGTTCCGAATCATGGAATATGGTGGTGGCGGCACAGCGAAACTCTTTCTAGAAAAACGTCAAACCCCCCTTGGTTTTTAGGTCAAGAGGAAACTTATAGGCGAAGAGGGAGGCCGAGAGGGTGACCGAGGCGGCCACACCACCCCCAGGCGCGGCCAGGTGGTGTGGGACCCTCGTGGACCTCCTCCGTCTTGTCTTCTGACTCCGTGAGTCTTCTGGTGAAATAAGATTTTTGGCATATTTTCTGGGATTTTTCCTGATAGTTGATTTTCTGCACAAAAACTAGACACCAAGGTAATTCTGCTGAAAACAGCGTCAGTCCGTGTTAGTTGTATCCAAATCACACAAGTTTAGAGGAAAAACAATACCAAAAGTGTTCGGGAACGTACATACGTTTTGGACGTATCAACTCCCCCCAAGCTTAGCTTATTGCTTGTCCTCAAGCAATTCAGTTGAAAACTGAGTGCGATAAAAGAAACTTTCACGAACACATTTGCTTCATAAGATGTATCTATTCTCAGCATATGATCAAGTACTTGGTCAATTCATAATAAGGAGAATGCAGATAAGGTTACACAATAGTCATTGCAAGCTATGAAGAGATTCCAACTCAAAAATATTAAGTAGCATGAAACATAAACATAAGCAACATTGCAATGCTCATAAAAAGGTATGATAGAGTGGTATCTCGCTTGCCTTTGATTGTAGAGCAAATGCCAAGGCACCTCTGACGTTCATGTGAAGACTAGAAGTAAAGATGTCAAAGATACAAGCATCAAAGTCATGACACAATTAATCAAGTTTTGAAACAAGCACATCACACTAAGAATGACAACTATGCTCTCAAGAAAGTGCTCATAGAATAGGTGGTGACTCAACAAGGGAATGAAAAGGTTTTGAAAAGTTTGAAAGGCTTCCAAATGCTGAAAGTATGGTACTCATTAGCTTTGAGCTCTCATTGCCCCTATCAAAAGCATCTTTAAATGGTTAAGGTGAAAGTGAGGTCCAATCTGAGTTATATGCTTGACAAACCATAAACTGGAAATCTCATGTCCCTTGATTACGAGGGCCGCTCCTCATGCTACTCAACTTTAGTAACCGGTAAATTCTTGTCATAGTAAATACATGCGTATCATAGAGAACCACCAACGGGGTACCCCTTGCCCGATGATATAGAAGAATCCCCATATCAAAATGACAAGGCAAGCAAACAACAAGCATCTCAGCAATCTTCTTATTTACCATGGGAAAATGGTGCTTTTTTCTCTCTTTCCTCTTTTCTCATGTCTCCTTTTTTCTTTTCTCTTTTTCTCAATATCTGACTCTTCCTCTCTTTTTTAAGAAGAATGCTTCATAGACAGCTCATTATGGTTACGCTACAGGTTTCCACCATGATTAGCCATGGATTAGACCGGCGGCCCAGGCGTTTCTCTAACACACATACATAACTCCATGGACTTACAATCTCCCCTTTTATTTCACACCGACGACATCCGTAAACAAAAGAGCATGATATCAACTGGGTATATATTTACAGGTGTTGAAAGCATTCCCCGTGACAGCACGGTTCTACTAATCCCCAGCCTATAATTTGCAAGCATATAACTTTCATGGACAGTCACAATAGTTCAGGTTTATTAAGTGCAATAAATAAAGTGTGTCATCAAGTTCGTGAGAGTTTTACTAACTAACTTTCTCATAAAAAGCAAACATTTTATTTGGAAGAAAACTAGGCATATTGAATATGCACGGAATAGCAAATGATGCTAATAGGTAGGTATGGTGGACACTTTTGGCAATATTGGTTTTGGGGAATTGGAAACACGAGTAGAGCTCATACTCAGTGCAAGTGAAGGCTAGCAATAGTAAGGGAGCGACAAACGAGAGAGCAATAACTGTCATAATCATGCTTGCAACAAAATAGGACTAATCATGGCATCAAAGTGATTCTAGACCCTTGAGGCAAAATAATTCATCGAGGCTTAACTGATTATTGTTTCAGTCATATGCATGCATGAGCATGTGCCAAGTCAATTCAAGTGAAACATTCAGAGGAGGGTACCACAGTGTCATACCAAGGTATGAATAGAGCAATGCAAGCAAACATCCATATGACATGCTACAAACTATTAGCAAGCTGGAGCTAATCATAAGAAACCAAGATCTACTAAGCATCCATAAATAACATACGCCCTACATGAATAGACTAAGCATGCCCACAATGATGAGTATATGTACAAAAATGAAGACAAATAGAGTTCGTTACCAGCCTCTTACCACACCTCAAGTTGTCATTAATCCTCATTATTGCCCTTCACTTGTGTGGCTTGAATAATAACAAGAAACGAAATTCCACTGAGGACTGCTGAACCCTGCAACAAACTTCACAAAACCAAAGAAGAACAACAAATATTTTTGGTGTTTTTGATTTTTAAAGGCAAGAACAAAAAGGAAGAACAAGCAAAGCGAAAATCTTTTTGGGTGTTTCGAATAATTCAAACAAAGCAAAAAGGAAGAAGCAAACCAGGGCAAAAAGAAAAAGAAGCAAACAAAGAGAAACAATGGTAGTATTTTTTGGTGTTTTTGTGTTTTAGAAAGCAAAAGTAAAGAAAGAATGAAAACTAAAAAGAGAACGAAGCATGGATGTACAGAGTACCGACTAAACATGATATGGAGATGAGTGTGATGTCGGTGTACCTCCCCCCAAGCTTAGGCTTTTGGCCTAAGTGGGTATCAACCCCAAGGCGGGTAAAGGTTCCAAGCAGGCGGGTCATTGTAAGAATGATCATGGTTAGGCCCTTGGGAAGAAGAAGAAGCTCCCCAATCATAGGTAGGCTGCTGATATGAAGACTCCCCCTCATTCGAGGGCTGGACCGAATCATCTGTTACCTCCCTTCCAGTATCCTGCTCCTGTTGGGAGAGCTCCCCCAGGTATGCATCGAGTTCTTCCTTGGTGAGTGACCATCCTACCCTGGTATCAAGGTTAAACAAAATAGGTGCAGGCAAAAGAACAACTCGCTCGGACTTACTCCTTCTCCAGCCAGCCTTGAGAAAGGTTATTTCATAAGACAAATCACTCAAATTACCCCAAGAAGAAACAACTTTATGCTGTATCATGGAATTAAGGTCAACCTCTCTATGGGAAACTATAGGTCTAGATGATGAGGCGCTACACCATGCAAAGCTAATAAATGACAGGCTATGAGGCCTCCACAAATTCCACCTTTCTCGCGGTTAGCAGCAAGACGGAAAGCTATCAAGGCACCCAAGTTATAAGTCCTATCTCGTTTTAAAGCAGCTGAGATGAATACTAGATCATATGATGATAACTTATTAGCAGTTTTCCTAGTGAGGACACACTTGGCAATAAAGTAAGAAAAGTAGCGAATACACGGGAGATGAATGTTACGAATTTCCCCACTCTCCTTTGAGAAGCTGCTCCCTTGGCAACAAAAGTCATCAAGATGAAGGTCGACAACTATATTGTAAATTTTGTAGTGAACCATGGGGTTAGGAAAAGAGCAACTAAATCGAAAGTGCTGCACTACAGACATAGTTAGTTTCACAAATTGACAAGGTTCATCTTCCACAAAATGTTCCAATCCTGCATTAGCAATTAAAGTATGGAAATCCTGAGAAATTCCTGCAGCCCTCATGAATTCGGGGCATGGATAGATGGAAGGAAAAACTTCCTCCTCTCGGTGAACCTTCATAACCTTAGGCACCCTCAGTTCATGTTGGTTGAGTTGGTGTTCATTCATCTTCTATTCTGAAATTTAAACATCCATGTAACACCCCTAGTTTTAATAAATACGAATTAGGGTTGTTTGTGCATTCATGAGCTTCATTATTTTGCTAAGAAATAAAAATGCATGCAAAAAGAAGTAAAGCAAAACCCTAAAACCCTAACCCTTCCCTCTCTTTGAAAACCTATCCAAAATAATTTGAATTTCAAAAACTACAAAAGTTGTGGAGCCCAAATAGTATAAAAGGGATCTGCAATTTTTTCTTGTTATTTACAAAACCTCTGGTATTTTCAAACAGCTTCAAACAGTTTTGAATTTGGAAATATAAACAGAAAAAGGAAAAAAGGTTTTGCTAAAAAAAATAAAGCCAGAGCCTCCAGGCCACCCAGCCCAGCCGGCCCATCTCCCCTTCTTCCTCTCTGCCGCCCATCGCGCAGCACCCGCAGCCCCGCGCAGCCCATCGGTGGCCCAGTACCGCTTCGGCGCCGCCCCCTGTCGTCTTCCTCCTCTCTCAAGCAGCTGCCTGGAGATGCCGACGCCATAGATCGCTCAGCGTCGCGATGCCCGCCGTTGTGCCGCGTCCCCGTGAGGATAAGATCCCAGTGTCATGACCATCCTCCTCAGTCCCTCTCACCAGCTCTCTTGCTCTCCCTCTGTGGATCCCCTCACCACTGAAACCCTAGCTCCGCTAGGCGTTGCGTCGCCTGCCATCTCGGGCCTCCCCTCGACTAGCTATGGGTGCCATAGTGATCCCCTTGCTCTCCTCGTTCATCCCAGCCAAGCAACAGAGCCGGAGAAGCCCCAGATCGGGAGAATCATGCCATCGTGTCCGACGCCGACCACCGCCTCCGCCATTGATTCCGGCCACCCTGGGCCTCACCGTCAAGATTTTCGTGCTCCTGGTGAGCCACTGAGTTTCCTGGTGCCCTCCCCTTCCTTTCCCTTGCTCTGGTTCCTCCCCACCGTGATAACCTGTGAGCTTCGTCGCCGCGCGCGTTGCAGCCACTACTCCGGTAGCCTTTTTCGAGCGGCGCCGCCACCTTGAGGTCCACCTCAATGCGCTCTTTTGAACAAGACCATCCACCGAGTCCCTCGAGCACTCCTCCATCGTGCGCTTGATCAACCTGACATGGTCAGCGTGACATCTACAGCGTGTAGTCAGCCCAGTCAAACCCGTGGTGGGGCCCGCCCTGGTGGCGTGGCAGCTGAGGTGGCATGGGGCCCCTCAGTCAGCTGCAGTGGCTAGCCGCAGACCATGTGTTAAAAGGTTGAGTGACGTCAGTCAGGCGTAGTAAATCAATTATAATTGTTTTAATAATTTAATAAATTGGTTTAATCTTATAAATTCAATAAGTAATTATTTATAACTCAGAAAAATATGTATAATATATCAAAATGTTCAGAAAAATGAGATCTTTACAATAGACTCATAATCTTGCATTGTTCAACAACTTTAACTGCAAGTTTAATTAGAGAACTAAATGAACCCCTACATTAGGGTTTGGACCCTTCGGATCCCGCTTAAATTGCCAAGTATGCTTTAGGGTTTCATTTCAATACTATTAAACTTGGCATATCATCATCCTTACTTGAGCATTGCATCGATGCCATGTGTTGATTGTTTTCCTCTTTCTTTCCGGTGTTTGCTTCTTCCCGGTAGAATACGATATCGAGATCAAGATCAAAGACCGAGGTTACCACCATCGAAGACCGACGAACAATACTTGACCAACTATAAACAAGTCAAGTACAAGGCTTCCAAAGATCTATATTTGGGTATCAACAACAAGGAAAGCATAGCCCCACCATTATACAATCCTATGGTTTCGAAAGCATTTCATTCTTGTCATGTTGCATACGATTCTACTATGGTTTTTTATAGATAGAGTATCCTATCTATTGCATTACTCCCTTTGATCTTATAATTACCTGATCCATTGCTCCTGGCATGACTAGGTTTGGCTTGTGTGTGCACTGCTAGAGCCTATATCTGTGCCTTGCTTAGCCATGCTTAGCTGTCCGTTCTGGTTTATCCAGATGATGTATCAGATGCAAGGATCTAGTATGACAAGAGAACGAGGTATACTGATAAGGTAAGTTCAGTGGTAAAGGTTTAATATGTTAAGGCTTGTATGGGAGGCCACAGTGGGATGTGGTTTTTGTAGTCCCATGCTCGCCACCACTAGGAACCGAGTTCTTACCTTTGGACCAAGACGAGCGCACAGCCACACGGGGTTTATGGGGACCTCATGATTAACTAACTTGCCTAGTAGATTCCATGACTCACCTAGTTCAGGTGTTCCATTTGGCATATGCATTGAAAATGTTTTCGAAAGAGGAGGTGAAGGAGGTACATCATAACAGGTAGGGAAGCGTGGACCAGGTTGTTTGGGGTCGATGAAGCCCCTGATAAACAAACCTCGTCCACATCTCTAGGGACTGGCTTCGGGATTTGACCCGTTACGGCAGAACCATCCTTAGGGTGTGACTCATGGTCTCGGCGAAGGAAGGTAAAACGGTCATGTCCAATCACCCTCTGCCAGCACACCAAGCAAGTGTGTAAAGTGGCACTAAGAGTCGGTTGGTACGTGTGGGTAAAGTTGTACACCCCTGCAGGGTTAAATCTTTTTGAAAAGCCGTGAACGCTTGGTGACCAAATTCTAAGATCATATAGAACTATAACCTAATCATAAAACTTGGCAGATCAACGTGTGCTTAAGGATGCTTCCTCTTGGGTACGAGGGGGTGATCCTAGTTGTGAGATGAGGATTACTTTGGTGGATATCAAGATGATGATCAATTCTTCGGAGATGTCGCTCTCTTACCCCCTTTTAAAATATTCGGATTAGACGAGCTTCTTCTCCCCCTTGTTTTACAAAACAAAGATGGCTTTATGCAAAATAACCCCACCAACCATAAGACTTGCGGAGTACACCCTGTACTCACCCTTGCTTTGTTGATATTTTTGTACCAGAATAAGTGTTCCCTGAAGACGAGTTCCGTATAACATCGACACCGACGAGTAGCTTGGGGTTCCCGGCCGGCAGCCTGGAATCTATGGGCTGGGACATCATCGTTATGCTTCAGGCCTCTTAGGCCATTTGTTAAGTTTGCTATACTTAATAGCATAATTTGCCTTCCGTTGTTTGATTTTTGTGGTCACTGACCTCTGCTTGTAATATTTTGGTGCTTCGCTCAGTTATGAGCTTGCTGTAATAATTTTTGTGTCGCAGGATTACTGTGGTGTTACCGATTCTTCACTAGATATCCTCGAGCTCTAGGTTAAGATTATGTTAGGCTAAGGTCTGGATTTGTTTAACCCTGATCCCGAGGGTGTCACAGTTTTTGGTATCAGAGCAGTACCGACCGTAGGAAAACATTGCTACTGGTCGATCTTGAGTCTAGTGCTTGTGAAAACTATTTCAAAGATGAAAAGTATTTGCGAAAACTCTAGGATGCTTCTTTTTCTCCTCATCCAGTTTCATTCTATCTATGCGTCATCTCACCTTGTGTTGATTTGGAAAAAGTTTTGATATCTCTTCTAGTCTTTCAAAGCTTAGGTGCCTTTTGGGCATGTCGTTTCTCAACCAGCTGACCTAGTGTTGAGTTCTCTCGAGTTGTGTGTGTTGTGAATTCCTTGCACCCTTTGCTCTGTTTCAGCTGAGAGATTCCTTTCCATCATGATATCTCTATGTTATGGGCCCACAATATTATATTGTAGGATCCATAGTGTTCTGTTCTAGGCTTCGAGGTTTCCTTTTGCCTCGTGTGCCTCCTTTTTATTTGTTGGGTACTTCGGAAGTCGTTTCTTCTTTTGAAAGCTACCTCGTGATTACTATATTGTAGTGTATGCTGCATCACTCAAGTAGTAGTTACTTCTTTCTCGGTTTTAACCCTTGGACTTGAACCAAAGATCCCGGATTGTGCTAGATTCTGGTGTTGTGAATCTTGTACATGAAGTTGATCTTTAACCCAAGGTCCACTCCTTTGACCCCTGTTGTTAATGTTCACACATTACCTCAAGATGGATACTTTTAAAATATAGCCTTCGAGCTTGTGGATATTGTTGCGATTGAATTGTGACAATTAAAGACTTCCCCTACCACTAGCTACGGCAGATGTTCTTTAATGGAACCAAATAGATCACGACTAGAGTACTCCTCGTGAGTCTCGCATCTACACTCGTGACTCTGCCACACCCTCCCTTCTATGCATTGGTTTTTGGAAGATTGTTAATCTATGCATCCACATCTCGGGATCCTATCCTGAGCATGTTCCTTTTCCCTTGTTGTTTTCCGACCTTTGTCTATCAGTTGGTAGCCAAGTAGTACTATGCATTGGTGTCTTCCGATGCAAGATACTCTTGTGGTTCATCAAGACAAACCATTTCGGAATGTCAGGAGAAACAAACTCCAGTACCTCGTCATATCTAGAACCAGATCAAAGTGTTGTAATCCGCAGATTTAGAAGCATTGATTATCTTCTATATGTTCTACCTTAGAGTTTCACAACCTTTTATACTAAGAGGTTGTGCTGAGTTTCATGACCCCTTAATGAAGTGATGCTCTTACATATTTACCCACCCTTCTTCCAAGCTTCCGTACTCGTGAATGATGCGTGTGCATAATAATGTGGCCATTTGAGATTCTTAGCAATTTTTATTGCTTCGAACACCAAGGACATTTGTGTCATTCTTAGCATGATTGGTTAACCCTGTTACTAAGCAAAGGATGATTGTGCTACCAAGTCTATTATTCTGGTGCACTTTCTTTGGTTAAAGAGTTAGGCTTGTGCTAAAACTCTAAGACTATGTATTCTTACCTGACCAAGCAATTGTCCTCTGGAATTCTGTGACATATCGGTGGTCCATGATATTCTAGATGTCTACTAGAAGTATTTCCATGTCGCCACATGACCGTGTTATCAAGTTCTTGAGTAAGCAAGTTCTTTGAACTGCTCCTTTCTCCAAGGATCCGTATTGGATACCCTGAATTAGTTGATTGAGCTTAAACAACAACTTGGAGGGTTGTAAGACAAAAGTTCTATCTAACTTAGTTCATCTTACCGGGATGTCTAGTTTTTTTCGTGCTGAAGAAAGATAGTATCTCCTTCATGGATATGTTATATTCCCCCACATTTGATTTGATTTGGGTTATCGTCAAATCAAACTCAGTTCCAAGGACTATCTTGATGATGTTGCTACGCGTGATGTTTCACTTGAGCACGTCCTCATGTCCGTTGATCTGACCAATATTTCTGCCTTGGTTATACAACATATGAGTTCATCTTCTTGGAGTATCTCGATAAGTTTGTTATTGAACTCATCGATAACATCCTTATCCTCTACAAGCTAAAATAGATTCATATGAAACATTTGGCATTAATGTTGGGAACTTTTGAGAACCATCTTCGGGTTATCTTGAAGTATGTGTTTTGGATGTTAGAACTAACCTTCTCTGATTCACAGGCAATTGTCAAAAGATGTTTCCATGGATTCGAGTAGAGTTAACTCTATATCTTAAGGACATAGTTGTATTTCATTGCAAGTGCTTGATGTATGAGAAGTTGTCTTAAAGTTGCTAATACATGGGTCTAGAAATCTAGTTCAGTCTATTGGCGCTTCAACACTGTAGTCCATGTCTCGAGAATCTAGTAACTTTACCTTCGTGGTAAATGTTGCAAACTTTCTATTCGGACATGCTGAGTCTGAAGTATCATATCACCTAACCAAATCTGAATGTCAAGCAGATATGATGGTTTGTGAACTTCAAGGTTTTGACATAGGTCTTGATGGCTCCATGTATGGTGCCCAGAAAAGTGTTGGTGCGTGGTTGATGTAGAGCTCGTTGGGAACCCCAAGAGGAAGGTATGATGATCACAACAGCAAGTTTCCCTCAGTTATGAAACCAAGGTTTAATCGAACCAGTAGGAGCAAGGAAACAACCCAAAGGTGTTACTAGCTGAGCTTTGGCAGAGCGCACTACCAGTGCTAGTAGAAACGTGGAGACCTGCACAACACAACCATAGAACTTTGTCCCCAACTTGCGATGAGGTTCTCAATCTCACCGTGTTTTGCGGAAAACAAAGGATTAAACGTATCGAATGGAAAGAAGTAAAAGTTTGCAGAAAGTAAACACAAAGAAGTAAACAGTTGTAGATTGTATGTAAAGAAAAAGGACCAGGATCCAGAGTTCACTAGAGGTGGCTCTCCTTAGATAGATAACATGCTGGGTGAACAAATTATAGCGGGGCAATTGACAAACACCGAGAAAGCAATACATGCATATACTAATCATCTTGACTCCATTGAGACTTGATTGGGCATTACAACATAATACATAGACCGCCATCCAACTGCATCTATGACTAATAATCCACCTTCAGGTTATCATCCGAACCCCCTCCATTATTAAGTTGCAAGCAACAGATTATTGCTTTACGAACTGCGTGTAAAGTAAACAATATGATTGTTCTATGAACAAAGGATTGTTGTTTTCTCCCTAGTAGCAACAACACATCTAGTACCTTAGAGATTTCTATCTCTTGGAGTTGCTAGCATCTACTTGGACAAGATAGATACTTACAACGGAAAGCATGCAAGATCACAAATAACAAAGACATGATAGAATCAATAATCAATCTGAAATAGCATCTCAATATCCATCGGATCCCCGCAAACACAACATGTATGAATTACAAATAGATGATCTTGATCATGAACGAAGCTCACAATATGTAAACATGAATCCGTAGTCCAAGTATGAACTACTCACGCATCACACCGGAGTCTTGCATGGTGATGAAGAAGGCCTCCAGGGTGAATTCCCCTCTCCGGCAGGGTGCCGGGAAGAGCTTCAGATCCCTCCCGATCTAGGGATGGACATGACGGCGGCTACAGACTCTTTCGTGGATTTTTTGTTATGGTCCTTAGGGTTTTCGTCCCGAGGGCAATATATAGGCGGAAGGAGAGGACGAGGGGGTGCCGGGAGCGGCCACACCACCCCTGGCACGGGCCAGGCCTAGGCGCGCGGCCAGGTGGTGTGGTGGCTCCCTGGCCCTTCTCCGTCTCGTATTCTGGCACTTGATCCCTCCTATAAAAATAGGCACTTTGTCTTTTGTCCCGTCCAATTCCGAGAATATTCATTTTCTGACTTTCGTGGAACCAAAAACAGCAAAAAACAGGCAGCTGGCACTGTGGCTCTTGTTATTAGGTTAGTCCAAGAAATCATATGAAAAGTACTCCAAAGTTGGAACAAAAGACAAGAAAGTTGATAAAACAAAGCATGGAACATCAAAAATTATAGATACATTTGCAATGTATCAACATCCCCAAGCTTAACTCCTTCTCGTCCTTGAGTAGGTAAGTGATTAAAAAGAAAGAATAATTTTTGAGGTGACATGCACCATCAAAGACTTTATCAAAGTATTTGTAAAACATTCAAAGCTAGGATCATAGTACTTCAATCATAACATGAAAGACAAAGTTCTAGTAATAAGCAAAGAAACTATGATGCAACATGAAAAGGCACAAACAAAAGATTCATGAATAACTATGCTTTGCAAGACGTTTGTTTGTTTCACATAAAGAAAACATAGCATAATAGTATTCAGCTTGTCCCTCAATAGAGTAGCAAATATAAATGCATAGGACACCTTCAAAGTTCATAAGAGTGACTAGATACAATAGTTTAAAACAAGAAATATCAAGTTATGCATCAATCAACTAGTCTTGGGATAATGCACATAGAACTAAGAATGGCCACTATGCTCTCAAAGTAGGTGCATAAAGGTAGAAGGTGGAGACTCCATATAATGGTGGAAGAAAGGTCTTTATAAAAGGAAGTAGGGATTCAAGTCTCATGAAGAGCTTCCAAAAATTATGGTACTTAATAGCTTTCAGCTCTCATTGCCCCTATCATAAGCATCTTGAAGTGATTAAGGTTAAAGTGAACAAACTATGGTGTACATGCTTGACGAAGTATAAGTCAGAAATCTCATGTCCCTTGTATAGGAGGGCCGCTCCTCATGCTACTCAAGTTTAGTCACCGGTAAGTTCTTGTCATCGTAAGTACATGTGTATCATTGAGAACCTCCAACGGGGTACCCCTTTCCCGATGATACGGAAGAATCCCCATATCAAAATGACAAGGCAAGCAGACAACGAGCATCTCAGCATTCTTCTTATTTACCAGGGGAATATGGTGCTTTTTTCTCTCTTTCCTCTTTTCATAGTATCTCTTTTTTTTCTTTTCTGTTTTTTCTCAATATAGGACTCTTTTTTTTATAAGCAGAATGCTTCATAGACAGCTCATTATGGTTACGCTGCAGGTTTCCACCATGTCAGCATGGATTAGACCAGCGGCCTAGGCGTTTCTCTAACACATATACATAACTCCATGGACTTACAAGCTCCCCTTTCATTTCACACCGATGACATCCATATACAAAAGAGCATGATATCAACTAGGTACAAGTACCAAGTGCAATGTTGAAAGCGTTCCCCATAAAACCATGGTTCTGCTAATTCCCAACAAATAAGTGCAAGCATATACAACATAGAAGACACAATGGTTCAAGTTTATTAAGGGCAAGTAAAGTAAAGTGTGCCATCAAGTTCGTGAGAGCTTTAATCACTAGTTTTCTCATAACAAGTTTAATTTGGAAGGTAAACAAAAGCATGAATATACTTGGAATAGCTTAAGCTAGTAGATAGGTATGGTGGACTCTTTGGAATAACTTGGTTTAGGGAGTTGGATGCATGAGTGGAACTCATACTAGGTTGTGGAGGCTATCAAAAGACTGGGAGCGACAAACTAAGAGAGCAATAATGGCCATAATCATGCAGAGCGACAAAACATCATTGATCAAAGCATAAAGTGATACTACAAGTTGAAAACTAAAGTATCATGAAGGCTATGGTGACTTGAGACAGTCATAACATGGTGTGAGCATGTGCCAAGTCAACCCAAATAAAGCATCAAAGGAGAATACCACTGTACTATGCTTTAATATGCTAAAACAACGCATGATTCATCCAAGGCACGTTAAGCAATCTCAATTGTTTATAACAAGTCATGCTACAGCAAAGAATACTAAGCATAAAGCCAAAACAATATCAAGCATGACATGACAGAGCATAGGCCACAGTCAAAAACAAGCTCTTTTTACCACATAAGCATGAACTTTCCTACTCTTTTCCAAACCAAACCAAACTATTTGCAAACCAATGTATGAAAGAGGGGGTCCAACCAATTTATTCAGAAAACTAAGCAAACCAAGCAAATGAAAAACCAAAACGAAAACGAAAAAGAAGACGCAACACAACTGTGCATGAAACAATAAAAATGAAGCGTTTGGAAGAAACCTGGGATTTTTATTGATGAAGAAGGGGATGCCTTGGGCATACCCAAGCTTTGACGCTTGTAATTCTTGGATATTTCTTGGGGTGACACGCGTGGCATCCCCAAGCTTGAGCTTTAGTCCATCCTTCATCTCATTACTCATTCTTCCATACACCTGAAAATTTTCCTTCACACAATCTTTATTAGCAACATTAGTGCACTTAAGATAAATAAGTCTTACGGTTCAGTTCTAACACCAAATAAACTTCCATTAGAACACTAGCTACTTTAGCACTTCCTTCCAAAATCTCAATTCCCCAAAAGAACTCAAAAAGGAACCCACAAGAAGCAAATGCAGAAAATGGCAGAAATCTGTCAAAACAGACCAGCAGGTAAATACGAATTTTTTCGAAGACCTTATGTTGCTCAAATAAAAAAGTGTTGAACTCCCTCACGATAACAACCTGAGGCAGAATCACAAAACATTACAGCTCAATCCGATATATAGAGCTCCCTCACGAAGTTTTACGGTGAAGCACAAAAATCTGTTTCGGGACAGCAACTTTCCCAATCATTACTTCACTCTCATTAGAGGTTACTCTTGGCACAAAAAGCAAATAAAAAGGATAAGGAGAGCTTATTACAGAGGTAATAACTCCAAGACTCATCTAAAACTTTTGGGTTATCTCCCAATAAGTACTTTTCTTTAACGCCTTTAAGTTAGGCATAAGAAGCAAAGAAAAAATCAAGTGTTCTCAAATGAAGAAGCATTAAGATCAATACCAGAAATATTTTCAACAAGGAAAGGGATATCATCCAAATAAGTTCTAGAGGATCCTCTCTCAATGCTCTTGGGTTCACTATTCTCATCAAAATGGTTTGCAGGAACAATCCAATCAAGATTCTTTTCTATGGCATCATGTATTGCTACTAGTTTAAAGGGTATTGATATCTTAGGTTCCTCCCCATTAGGTTCGGTTTTGTTCATCTTTTCTCGTGTACCAACAACATCTACACATGATCCTAGCATATTGAAACTTTCAAAAACTTTTCTAGCTTCCTTGGAAACATCATAGAACTCCTTAAACAAAGTTTCTAGTATAAAATCCCTCTTTTCAGGGTCTGCAATTTCTTTAAGCTTAAGAAACATTACTTGCATTAAGGGGTTGAGATTAACAAACCTAGCTTCTAACATGTGAATTAAAGAAGTTGCAGCAATCTCATAGTTTGGAGCAAGTTCTACAAGGGATCTATCCTCAGTATCTTCATGCTTACTAACATGGTTAAAGAATTCTTCAATGTTATCTTTCCCAATTATAGAACCACTACCAATTGGAAGGTCTTTCAGGGTGAATGTAGGGATCAACATGGTGAGCTAAGGAAGAGGTGACAACTAAAGGAGACTTAATTTTTTGTGTGTTTTTGATAAAGAAAGCAAACTAGTAAAACTAATTTTTTTGTGTTTTTTGAAGAACAAAACAAGAAAACAAAGAAAAAAGAAAACTAAGCAAAACAAAAACAACAAAGTAAAGAGATTGGTTATGAGGGACTCCCCTTGTGAATATATCCTTGACTCCCCGGCAACGGCGCCAGAAAAATGCTTGATGGCTCTGTGTATGGCACCCAGAAAAATGCTGGTGCATGGTTGATGTAGAGCTCGTTGGGAACACCAAGAGGAAGGTATGATGAGAACGGTAGCAAGTTTCCCTCAGTTATGAAAACAAGGTTTAATCGAACCAGTAGGAGCAAGGAAACACCCCAAAGGTGTTACTAGCTGAGCTTTGGCAGGGCGCACTACCGGTGCTAGTAGCAACGTGGAGACCTGAACAACACAACCACAGAACTTTGTCCCCAACTTGCGATGAGGTTGTCAATCTCACCGTGTTTTGCAGAAAACAAAGGATTAAACGTATCGAATGGAAAGAAGTAAAAATTTGCAGAAAGTAAACACAAAGAAGTAAACAGTTGTAGATTGTATGTAAAGAAAAAGGACCAGGATCCATAGTTCCCTAGAGGTGGCTCTCCTTAGATATATAACATGCTGGGTGAACAAATTACAGCGGGGCAATTGACAAACACCGAGAAAGCAATACATGCATATACTAATCATCTTGACTCCTTTGAGACTTGATTGGGCATTACAACATAATACATAGACCGCCATCCAACTGCATCTATGACTAATAATCCACCTTCAGGTTATCATCCGAACCCCCTCCAGTATTAAGTTGCAAGCAACAGATTATTGCTTTACAAACTGCGTGTAAAGTAAACAATATGATTGTTCTATGAACAAAGGATTGTTGTTTTCTCCCTAGTAGCAACAACACATCTAGTACCTTAGAGATTTCTGTCACTTCCCCAGATTACCAGAGACATGAACCCACTATCGAGCATAAATACTAACTCTTGGAGTTGCTAGCATCTACTTGGACAAGATTGATACTAACAACGGAAAGCATGCAAGATCACAAATAACAAAGACATGATAGAATCAATAATCAATCTGAAATAGCATCTCAATATCCATCGGATCCCCGCAAACACAACATGTATGAATTATAAATAGATGATCTTGATCATGAACAGAGCTCACAATATCTAAACATGAAAGCACAAAGGAGGAGAACCAGCCATCTAGCTGCTACATGGATCCGTAGTCCAAGGATGAACTACTCACGCATCACACCGGAGGCTTGCATGGTGATGAAGAAGGCCTCTAGGGTGAATTCCCCTCTCTGGCAGGGTGCCGGGAAGAGCTTCAGATCCCTCCCTATCTAGGGATGGAGATGACGGCGGCTACAGACTCTTTCGTGGATTTTTTGATCGGGTCCTTAGGGTTTAAGTCTCGAGGTTAATATATAGGCGGAAGGAGAGGCCGAGGGGGTGCCGGGAGCGGCCAAACCACCCCCTGGCGCGGGCCAGGCCTGGCCGTACGGCCAGGTGGTGTGGTGGCTCCTTGGCCCTTCTCCGTCTCGTATTCTGGCACTTGATCCCTTCCAGAAAAATAGGCACTTTGTCTTTTGTCCCATCCAATTCCGAGAATATTCATTTTCTGACTTTCCTAGAACCAAAAACAGCAGAAAACAGGCAGCAGGCACTATGTCTCTTGTTAATAGGTTAGTCCAAGAAATCATATGAAAAGTACTCCAAAGTTGGAACAACACACAAGAAAGTGGATAAAACAAAGCATGGAACATCAAAAATTATAGATACATTTGCAATGTCTCAGGTCTCCTTGTAAACTCGGCAAGATTGATGTAATAGTTGACACAATTAGTCAAAAGACCTATTGCCACATTCTCTTGATTCAGCAATAACAATCACTCTTCATGAGGCTTCCTCTATGATTTATTATAAGAGTTGAGCTTATGGTTTCCTTTGTATCCGAAGTCCGACCTTTACTTGATATTTCGTCTTAAATGTCAAGGAGAATATTTAAAGTAGTGTTGCTAAATGTCTCTCGGTCGATCCTCTAGACCCTTTTATGTTGGCAAGCATTTGTTATGCCAAGTAATTGAAGTCTGAGAATGAAGTTTCTTTTTCCTCGTGTCATCAGGAATATTCTTACCTCTTCATCCTGGTGGAGTAAAGTGATATCATGATCTTTGGCAAAGATTTTGATAATCCTGGATGAATAAAGAGTTTCCTTCGTTTCTTGATCATCTCCATACAGTGACTATGATTTTAGTAATTAGAAGCTTCTCTTGTTGCATGTTCCTTGTGACTCTTACGAGTCCTCTCCACAAAACACCTTTCTGTCTTAATCTTCTGTTGAATGAAGAGTGATCCTTCTATATCAAAGGTAGTTCAACAGCTTGGTTAGCCACATCTCTGTATCCCTGGAAGCTCTACTTAAGCCACCCAGTAGAGTTTCGTATCTCGAAGTCTATGGTCATGTTCTTTCTGTTGTAAGCTTTCCATATCAGAAGCTTAAACTCTTCTGAAATTCCATGGTCTCAATCCTTATGAAGACCAACTATCTAACACCTTGAAACAATCTTCTTTTGTTTCCTCTCTTACCTTGACGTGTTCCACGTTCGTCACCTCAGAGTTGTTCTGAACACTCCATCATGAGTTGACCATGAGATACTGGTGTGTTGTTTACTGTGTTTCCTTCTTATCCTTAGAAGTGACCCTGTTCTCCTTCCTTCTTCCTACATTTGGAATCTCGGGTCGAGATTCTCGTAAGGGGATAGAGCTGTAACACCCCTAGTTTTATTAAATACTAATTAGGGTTGTTTGTGCATTCATGAGCATCATTATTTTGCTAAGAAATAAAAATGCATGCAAAAAGAAGTAAAGCAAAACCCTAAAACCCTAACCCTTCCCTCTCTTTGAAAACCTATGCAAAATAATTTGAATTTCGAAAACTACAAAAGGTGTGGAGCCCAAATAGTATAAAAGGGCTCTGCAATGTTTTCTTGTTATTTACAAAACCTCTGGTATTTTCAAACAGCTTCAAACAATTTTGAATTTGGAAATATAAACAGAAAATGAAAACAGAAAAAGGAAAAAAGGTTTTGTTAAAAAAATATAAAGCCAGAGCCTCCAGGCCACCCAGCCCAGCCGGCCCATCTCCCCTTCTTCCTCTCTGCCGCCCATCGCGCAGCACACGCAGCCCCGCGCAGCCCATCGGCGACCCAGTACCGCTTCGGCGCCGCCCCCTGTCGTCTTCCTCCACCCGCAAGAAGCTACCTGGCGATGCCGACGCCATCGATTGCTCACCGCCACGATGCCCGCCGCTGTGCCATGTCCCCGTGAGGATAAGATCCCAGTGTCGTGTCCATCCTCCTCAGTCCATCTCACCCGCTCTCTTGCCCTTCCTCTGCGGATCCCTGATGACCCACAAGTACAGGGGGTGTATCACAGTATTTTCGATAAGTAAGAGTGTCGAACCCAACGAGGAGCAGAAGGTGCTGGCTAGTGGTATGGATCAGGAATTCTCTGCAAATACTTAGCAAACGGATTTTTAGGGGTTTTTGATAAAGCAAGTAAACAAAGTACGAGTAAATAAAAGACAGTAGGAATAAATGCAGCAAGTGGCCCAATCCTTTATGCAGCAAAGGACAAGCCGGTTGAATTTCTATAGATGACCAAATGTTCTCGAGGACACATGGGAAGACTGTCAAGTGCTTTCGCTTCATATAGCTGATTAATCTTCTTTAGCTTGCTATGTGTTGTGTGGGTGAACCTGTGATAATGTACCGCCCCATCCAAGACTAATACATACTTGTGATTATACCCCTTGCAAACATCCATAACTACAAGAAAGTAATTAAGGTAGAAACCTAACCACAGCTTTAAACTCTAAGACCCTTACGTCCCTTGTGCAATGGTTTCCTAACGGGGGTTCAGGTTTCTGTCACTCCGGCAACCCCTACGATTAGTAGCCAAATACACAATGCATTCCCCTAGGCCCATATAGGTGAAGTGTCATGTAGTCGACGTTCACATGACACCACTAGAAGAAGTACACCACAACTTAAATAACAATCTATTGAATCTTTCTCAACACAAATCCACTACTAACAACAAGACTTCTCCCATGTCCTCAAGAACAAAACGAACTACTCACAAGACATCATATGGATCATGATCAGAGATGGAATAATGATGTATAACAATCTGAACATAAACAATAATTCAATGGTTCACTCAATAGCATCAACTACAAAGAGTAATCAACACCGGGAAAGTTTCCCCTATGAACTATGCAAGATTCAACGCAATTGTTACAACAGTATGGAGATGGTGATGAGGGTGCTGATGGTGATGATGGTGGTGATGATGATGATGATCCCAATGAAGTCCAGCTTGATGGTGGTGTTGATGGCGACGATCTCCCCTCTCCGGGAAGGAATTCCCCGGCAGAAATCTGTCTGCCGGAGAGATCTTTCTCTCTTGGTGTTTTCCACCCTGCAAAGGCGGCGAAATCTTTCTATGGTCGCTCCCCGAGTCTTAGGGTTTCGGGGGTTGATATACGCCAGAGGGGAGAGGCTGGAGTGGGCCAGGGCGGCCACACCTCTCCCTGGCGCGGCCTAGGCCTGCCCGCGCCATGGGGTGGTGTGGGCCGCCTGTGGCCCACCTCTGCTCCATCTTCTGGCATCCTGAGTCTTCGGGAAAAATAGAATTTTCCGTATATTTTCCCGCATTTTCTGATCTTCACGAATTTTGCCTCCAAACAACACCTTTTCCATCAGAATCCTGACTGCAGTGGTCCATGCTCCAAAAGTCATCAACCATGCAAAAATAGATGAAATAACATAAGTATCACCTCTCAATACGAAATATATCAATGAATAATAGTGAATTAAGACATACAATAGTGATGCAAAATGGACGTATCAACTCCCCCCAAGCTTAGACTTCGCTTGTCCCCAAGCGAAACTGAGCTCAATAAACATGACCTCAAGTTTATGGAGTGAAGAGTCGGTAAAAGAATACAGACAAGAAGCATCACATTCATCAAAAGCATAGATCATAATAGAAGACAACTCACTATTATATAACTCAACTTGCAATGACTAAAGGAAACACAATAAAGATACATAAAGTGAATCATGATTGGTATTGGCAAACTTAGCTCTTGGTCAAAGAATAGTCGATAATTTGCTGAGTTCACAAATAGCTAGTTTTCAAAGAAAGCTTTCAAAGTAGTAAACTACAAGATAACAACAATGTGCAAAACAAGGAACATAAGAAACATGAGTGAATAAATCACCATATGAATGAATGAAACACAACAACTCAAAATACTTGCTGAGATAGAGGGGAGTAGGTTTACTGACTCAACTACAAAGTAAAAGAAAGGCCCTTCGCAGAGGGAAGCAGGGATTGCAAGTCTCATAAAGAGCTCCCAAAAATTATGATACTTACTAGCTTTCATCTCTCATTGGCCCTATCATAGGCATCTTTAGGTGATTAAGGTTAAAGTGACACAACTAAGAGGATATGCTTGACAAGTTATAAGTTTAAATCTCATGCCCCTTACTTATGAGTATCGATCCTCATGCTACTCAACTTCAGTCACGAGCAAGCTCTTGTCATTGTAAATACATGCGTATCATTGAGAATTGCCAACGAGGTACCCCTTGCACATGACACAGGAGCTATCCCATAATCAAAATGACAAGGCAAGCAGACAGTGACCATCTCAGCGATCTTTTTATTTGCTATTTGCATAGGTTTTTATTGAGGATGCTTCATAGAATGCTCACTATAGTTATGCTGCAAGTTTCCACCATGATTGGGCATGGCTTAGGCTAGCGGCCCATGCGTTTCTCTAACACACATATAAACTCCATGATCTTACAAGTTCCACTTTTATTTCACACCGCCGGGATCCATAAGCAAAAGAACATGATATCAACTAGGTACAAGTACCAATGAAGTGCTGAAAGCGGTCCCCATGATACATGGTTCTTCTAACTTCAACTCATAAAGCACAAGCATATACGCAACAAAGAAGGACCCAATGGTTCAAGTTTATTAAATGCAAGAAAGTAAAGTGTGCCTTCAAGTTCGTGAGAGCTTTAATCACTAATTTTCGCATAACAAGTTTAATTTGGGAGATAGACAAAACAAGAATTTACTTGGAATAGCAATAATGCTACTAGGTAGGTATGGTGGACAGAAATGGCAAAGGTTTTGGTTTAAAGGAGGTGGATGCACGAGAAGAATACCCTCTCAGTACAGGTTTTTGGCTAGCAAGGCTAGGTAGCAAGTACAAGAGTTGAGGGAAACAAACAAACATACAAATGATAAAGACAAACATGCAATCTTCCTTGGAAGCACAAAAGATCTTAACTAGAGAATACTAGACTTATGAGCAAATCAAGAAAGAAAGATGATGAAATTATTTTTCTCTAGAGTACTCTTATCTTTTTCTTTCAACTCAAAAATAGTGTTACTACTGACCGAGCCAGGTTTGCCAAAACCAACTAAATTAACTCAATGATCCCAAAGTGATACCAATACTAACAACAGGATCAATCATATAACCACGAATTGAAAACTATCATAAGCTATGCAAAAGAGTGAATGATAGAACTTCTCATTAATATTCCATAACGGAAACTCACACCAAGGGATACATATCTAAAGAGAGGGGACACTTCCATAATGCAAACCTTACTACAAAATAACTCCTCTATTCATGATATGACTCTACTAATAAGGTAAAAAGATAGAAGATAGTGATATGATACCACGACACTCCCCTAACCTTGGAACAAACCAAGGGGATGCCAAACCTGATGATGAATTACTCCTTAGGTGGTGGTGGTATCCTCTCATCTTCGTCCGTCTTCCAGGGTAAAGGCTTCCCATCAACAAAGGACATCGTGGTTTCCATCATCCTGAAACTTGCAGCAACACTTATGCGTTTAAACTTAGCCTCATACTCACAGTTTTGATTTTGAACGTCATAGAACTGTGCTTGCAGTTTGTTGGTTGTTTGGCGGAGTAAGAGGACTTCGTATTTGAGTTCAGCAGTCTCCTTTTGGTGCTTGGTGATGAGTTGGGAACAAATCTTATGGATGATGTCCACTTCGTGCTCCGCCATCTTCCTGTACCTAAAGACTTCTTGCTCCAATGCTTCCATCCTGTCCTCCAGACTTCCTTCACCTTTAGGGCCTTGAACCTCTTTAATCCGGACCTCCCCACCTTCGAGAAACAACTCCTTGGGATGAATCTTCAATTCTCTCACATATGGGTTGATGATATCCTCTAAATAATCTCCCTGGGATGATCTAGAGGAAGACATTGTGGCTCCAAATCTGGAATTCTACCTGGCAGAAATAGATCGAAACAAAACACGGCGAAACACGATATACGAACCTCGAGAGATCCGGGGGGTTATATATTACGAAGTTTCATATCAAAAGGAAGGTACTGGGAGAAAACGGGTCGGATACGGAGTCCTGGGTGGCCTCACTACCTAGTGGCGCGGCCAGGGGTGGGCCCGCGCCATGGGGTGGTGTGGGCCACCCCGGCTCTGGTTCCTTCCCTTTTTCACTTTGAAACTTTCCTTATTGACTGAAAACTGCAAAAATATAGTTGGATTGTATTTTCACGGAACTTTTCTTACTAGAACTGTTACCTAGTTAGAAACAGACTCTACAGGTCTCTGAATTTGGTCCTTAATGAATTTCTCTGGAGTTATAACTTGAAAGGCATCAACATCTTCATTGTAAGAATCTCCAGCAATATAGTGTTTGAGTCGCTGTCCATTCACTACTTGTGTAGTATTATCTTTTAGAGAGGAAATTTTTATTGCTCCTGAATGGTATACTTCTTCAATGATAAAAGGTCCTTCCCATTTTGATAGTAGCTTACCTGCAAAAAATCTGAGACGAGACCTATACAATAGAACTTTCTCACCAACATGAAACTCTCTCTTAAGTATTCGCTTATCATGCCATCTTTTAACTTTTTCCTTAAAGAGCCTAGCATTCTCATAGGCTTCACTCCTCCATTCATCTAAAGAACTCAAGTCAAATAATCTTTTCTCACCGGCGAGCTTACAATCTCTATTTAGTTCTTTAACTGCCTAGTAAGCTTTGTGTTCTAATTCTAAGGGTAAGTGGCAAGCTTTCCCATAAACCATTTTATAAGGAGACATTCCCATAGGATTTTTGTAAGCCGTTCTATAAGCCCATAAAGCATCATTCAACTTCTTAGCCCAGTTTTTTCTAGACCTATTAACAGTCTTTTGCAAGATAGATTTAATTTCTCTATTTGATAACTCTACTTGCGCGCTAGTTGGGGGGCATCATACTTAGCGAGGGTCTTTCTAAAACTGCCATTAATGAAATGAGAACCCCCATTAGTCATGAGATACCTAGGCGCTCCAAACCTAGGAAAGATAACGTCCTTAAGCATTTTTAGAGAGGTTTCCCCGTCAGCACTTTTCGTAGGAATGGCTTCTACCCACTTAGTAACATAATCAACGGCAACAAGAATATGAGTGTAACCCTTCAAAGGAGGGAAAGGACCCATAAAGTCGAATCCCCAACAATCAAAAGGGTCAATAACTAGAGAGTAGTTCATAGACATTTCGTTGCGTCTAGAAATGTTACCAACACGCTGACATTCATCACAAGATAAAACAAATTTTCTTGCATCTTTAAAAAGGTTAGGCCAGTAGAAACCTGATTGTAGTACCTTTTGTGCAGTTCTATCTTCTGCATGATGTCCTCCATAGGCGCTACCATGACATTTACGCAATATCTCTTTTTGCTCATATTCTGGAACACATCTTCGCATAATACCATCAACTCCTTCTTTGTATAAGTGCGGGTCATCCCAAAAATAATGCCTCAAATCATAGAAGAACTTTCTTCTTTGCTGAGCTGTAAAAGTTGGAGGCAAATACTTGGAGACAATAAAGTTAGCATAATCAACATACCAAGGGCTTCCTCACGAGCTCACCCCCACTGTAGCTAACTGTTCATTCGGGAAACTATCGTTAACAGGCATAGGATCAAAAGAGATGTTTTCCAAACGAGATAAATTATAAGCTACAGGATTTTTGGCACCCTTTATATCTACTATATGAAGATCAAACTCTTGTCAAAGTAGTACCCATCTAATAAGCCTAGGCTTAGCGTCCTTATTTGTCATAAGATATTTAATAGCAGCATGATCAGTATGAATGGTTACTTCTGAGTCCACAATATAGGGCCTAAACTTATTACAAGCAAAAACAACAGCTAGAAATTCCTTTTCAGTAGTAGCATAATTCCTTTGAGAAGCGTCTAAAGTCTTACTAGAATAATGGATAATGTTTAACTTTTTATCAATACGTCGCCCAAGGACAGCCCCTACAGCAAAAACACTAGCATCAAACATTATTTCAAAGGGTAAACTCCAATCAGGTGGTTGAACAATAGGGGTTGTAGTTAAAGCCTTCTTAAGAGTTTCAAAAGCTGCCTTACAATCATTATCAAAAACGAAGGGTACATCTTTTTGAAGAAGATTAGTAAGGGGTTTTGATATCCCAGAGAAGTCTTTGATAAACCTTCTATAGAAACCAGCATGACCAAGGATACTACAAATACCTTTGATGTCTCTTCGGTATGGCATCTTCTCAATTGCCTCAACCTTAGCTCTATCAACTTCTATGCCTCTTTCAGAAACTTTATGACCAAGAACTATCCCTTCATTAACCATGAATTGGCATTTCTCCCAATTAAGAACAAGATTAGTTTCTTCACATCTCTGCAAAATGATAGGATAAGTTTTACTAGCAGCTGAACCAAGTACTAGAAAATCAGCAGGGTACTTAATCTTACCGCAAAGAACTTCCACGTCTCGCACAATACCAATTGGAGAGATGGTCTCTATATTAGCAAGGTGAATAACCACATCAATCTCTTCCAACTCACAAGGACTGATCTCATGCATAATTTCTCTGTAAAGCTCATAAGGAATATCACTGGAACTTGCACCAATATCACATAAACCATAATAGCAATGATCAAAAATTCTAACAAAAAGCACAGGAACACTAGCCTTTTTAGTTCTATTAGGATGTGAAACAATATTAGAAGCATCCTCACAAAAGACTATGTGTCCATCTTCTACGCTTTTAGTGATAAGGTCTTTCATAATTGCTACCACAGGTTCAATGTTTATTTGTTCATCAGGTTTTATAGTTCTTTTTTCACTTTTTGTGATTACATTAGTTATCATTGGATGGTCTTTTACCTTTTCGGTGGAGGGAATCTTCTCAATATAAGGTTCAGGTAAGATGGGGTCGATGATGCAATACTCAGCACTTCCAATAGGGGCATAGTCAACAATATATTTGTAAGGTGCATGGTACTTGTTCCATCCCCTTTTTAGAATTTCGATATAGGAAGCAAAAGCTCTAAAGCAATTCGTAATAACTTGCAAAACAAGACCATAAATATTACTAATATTTTGAAACTCATCAGTTCCCATAAAAGATTCAATGCATTCATAATCATAATTTATACCTGACTTTCTACCTTTGTCATTCTCCCAAGCTTTAGCATTGTCTTGAATACGGTCCAGAAGATCCCATTTAGCTTCTTCTTCCATGCGAGTGAATGATCCAGCACAAGAAGCATCCAATAAATCTTTATCATGTAGAGGGAGCCTTGCATAAAAGTTATTGATAATAATATTATTGGGGAGCTCATGAATGGGACATTTGAGCATTAGTAACTTCAATCTGCCCCAAGCTTGAGTTGTACTCTCTCCATCAAGAGGCCAAAAGTTGTATATTTGATTTCGATTTTATGAACCTCACTAGGAGGAAAAAACTTTGAATAAAAGAGAGGCACTATTTCCTCCCATTCCAGAGCTTAACCATTCTTCAGCAGCTTATACCATTCCTCGGCTCTTCCTTTCAGCGACAATGAGAATAACTTCTTCTTAACTTGATCTGTAGTAATACCTGCACACTTGAACAACCCGCATAATTCGTGTATAAAGAGTAAATGATCACCGGGATGGACAGTTCCATCCCCAACATAGTAGTTATCCATAACACGATCAATAATTCTTGTAGGTATTTTGAAAACATTTTTCTCAGCAGGTGGTGGCTTATCTACTACCTTAGCAGTGGTAGTAGCATTACCAAATAAGAAACTCAGCGAATTATCCATAACAAAAATAAAGCAACTAGCAGAAGTAAACAATACTCACAGTAGAAGTTTCATTTACTAGTTCCACTCTCCAATAGCGCTTCACTCCCTGGCAACGGCGCCTGAAAATAGTCTTGATGACCCACAAGTATAGGGGGTGTATCGCAGTATTTTCGATAAGTAAGAGTGTCGAACCCAACGAGGAGCAGAAGGTGCTGGCTAGTGGTATGGATCAGGAATTCTCTGCAAATACTTAGCAAACGGATTTTTAGGGGTTTTCGATAAAGCAAGTAAACAAAGTACGAGTAAATAAAAGACAGTAGGAATAAATACAGCAAGTGGCCCAATCCTTTATGCAGCAAAGGACAAGCCGGTTGAATTTCTATAGATGCCCAAATGTTCTCGAGGACACATAGGAAGACTGTCAAGTGCTTTCGCTTCATATAGCTGATTAATCTTCTTTAGCTTGATAAGTGTTGTGTGGGTGAACCTATGCTAATGTACCGACCCATCCAAGACTAATACATACTTGTGATTATACCCCTTGCAAACATCCGTAAGTACAAGAAATTAATTAAGGTAGAAACCTAACCACAGCTTTAAACTCTAAGACCCTTACGTCCCTTGTGCAATGGTTTCCTAACGGGGGTTCAGGTTTCTGTCACTCCGGCAACCCCTACGATTAGTAGCCAAATACACAATGCATTCCCCTAGGCCCATATAGGTGAATTGTCATGTAGTCGACGTTCACATGACACCACTAGAAGAAGTACACCACAACTTAAATAACAATCTATTGAATCTTTCTCAACGCAACTCCACTACTAACAACAAGACTTCTCCCATGTCCTCAAGAACAAAACGAACTACTCACAAGACATCATATCGATCATGATCAGAGATGGAATAATGATGTATAAAAATCTGAACATGAACAATAATTCAATGGTTCACTCAATAGCATCAACTGCAAAGAGTAATCAACACCGGGAAAGTTTCCCCTATGAACTATGAAAGATTCAACGCAATTGTTACAACAATATGGAGATGGTGATGAGGGTGCTGATGGTGATGATGGTGGTGATGATGATGATGATGATGATCCCGATGAAGTCCATCTTGATGGTGGTGTTGATGGCGATGATCTCCCCTCTCCGGGAAGGAATTCCCCCGGCAGAAATCTGTCTGCCGGAGAGATCTTTCTCTCTCGGTGTTTTGCGCCCCGCAGAGGCGGCGGAATCTTTCTGTGGTTGCTCCCCGAGTCTTAGGGTTTTGGGGGGTTGATATACGCCATAGGGGAGAGGCTGGAGTGGGCCAGGGCAGCCACACCACTCCCTGGTGCGGCCTAGGCCTGCCCACGCCATGGGGTGGTGTGGGCCCCCTGTGGCCCACCTCCGCTCCATCTTCTGGCATCCTGAGTCTTCTGGAAAAATAGAATTTTCCGTATATTTTCCCGAATTTTCTGATCTTCGCAAATTTTGCCTCCAAACAACACCTTTTCCATCAGAATCCTGACTGCAGTGGTCCATGCTCCAAAAGTCATCCACCATGCAAAAATAGATGAAATAACATAAGTATCACCTCTCAATACGAAATATATCAATGAATAATAGTGAATTAAGACATAGAATAGTGATGCAAAATGGACGTATCAATCCCCTCACCACCGAAACCCTACCTCTGCCAGGCATCGTGCCGCCCGCCGTCTCGGGCCTCCCCTCGACCAGTTATGGGTGCCATAGTGATCCCCTTTCTCTCCTCGTTCATCCCAGCCAAGCAACAGAGCTGAAGAAGCCCCAGATCGGGAGAATCGTGCCACCGTGTCCGATGCCGACCATCGCCTCCGCCATTGATTCCGGCCACCCCGGGCCTCGCCGTCAAGCTTTTCATGCTCCTGGTGAGCCACTGTGTTTCCTGGTGCCCTCCTCTTCCTTCCCCTTGCTCTGGTTCCTCCCCACCATGATCACCTGTGAGCTTCGGCGTCGCGCGCTGTTGCAGCCACTGCTCTGCTAGCCATTTTTGAGCGGCACCACCACCTCGAGGTCCACCTCAATGCGCTCTTTCGAACAAGACCATCTGCTGAGTCCCTCGAGCACTCCTCTGTCCTGCGCTTGATCAACCTGACATGCTCAGCGTGACATCTGCAGCGTGTAGTCAGCCCGGTCAAACCCGTGGTGGGGCCTGCCCTGGTGGCGTGGCAGCTGAGGTGGCATGGGGCCCCTCTGTCAGCTGAAGTGGCTAGCCGCAGACCGTGTGTTAAAAGGTTGAGTGACATTAGTCGGGCCTAGTAAATCAATTATGATTGTTTTAATAATTTAATAAATTGGTTTAATCTTATAAATTCAATAAGTAATTATTTATAACTCAGAAAAATATGTATAATATATCAAAATGTTCAGAAAAATGAGATCTTTACAATAGACTCATAATCATGCATTGTTCAACAACTTTAATCGCAAGTTTAATTAGAGAACTAAATGAACCCCTACATTAGGTTTTGGACCCTTCAGATCCCGCTTAAATTGCCAAGCATGCTTCAGGGTTTCATTTCAATACTATTAAACTTGTCATATCATCATCCTTACTTGAGCATTGCATCGATGCCATGTGTTGATTGTTTTCCTCTTTCTTTCCGGTGTTTGCTTCTTCCCGGTAGAATACGATATCGAGATCGAGATCGAAGACCCAAGTTACCAGCATCGAAGACCGACGAACAATACTTGACCAACTATAACAAAGTCAAGTACAAGCCTTCCGAAGATCTATATTTGGGTATCAACAAACAAGGCAAGCATAGCCCCACCATTATATAATCCTATGGTTTCGAAAGCATTTTATTCTTGTCATGTTGCATACGATTCTACTATGGTCTTTTATCGATAGATAGAGTATCCTATCTGTTGCATTACTCCCTTTGAGCTTATAATTACCTGATCCATTGCTCCTGGCATTACTAGGTTTGGCTTGTGTGTGCACTGCTAGAGCCTATATCTGTGCCTTGCTTAGCCATGCTTAGCTGTCCGTTCTGGTTTATCCAGATGATGTATCAGATGCAAGAATCTAGTATGACAAGAGAACAAGGTATACTGATAAGGTAAGTTTAGTGGTAACGGTTTAATATGCTAAGGCTTGTATGGGAGGCCACAGTGGGATGTGGTTTTTGTAGTCCCATGCTCGCCACCACTAGGAACCGAGTTCTTACCTTTGGACCAAGACGAGCATATAGCCACACGTGGTTTATGGGGACCTCACAATTAACTAACTTGCCTAGTAGATTCCATGAGTCACCTAGTTCGGGCGTTCCATTTGGCATATGCATTGAAAATGTTTTCAAAAGAGGAGGCGAAGGAGGTGCATCATAACAGGTAGGGAAGCGTGGACCGGGTTGCTTGGGGTCGATGGAGCCCCTGATAAACAAACCTCGCCCACATCTCTAGGGACCGGCTTCGGGATTTGACCCGTTACGGCAGAACCATCCTTAGGTTGTGACTCATGGTCTCGGCAAAGCAAGGTAAAACGATCGTGTCCAATCACCCTCTGCCAGCACACCAAGCAAGTGTGTCAAGTGGCGCTAAGACTTGGTTGGTACGTGTGGGTAAAGTTGTACACCCCTGCAGGGTTAAATCTTTTTGAAAAGCCATGTTCACGGTTAAGAACGCTTGGTGACCAAATTCTAAGATCAACGTGTGCTTAAGAATGCTTCCTCTTGGGTACGAGGGGGTGATCCTAGTTGTGAGATGAGGATTACTTTGGTGGATATCAAGATGATGATCAATTCTTTGGAGATGTCGCTCTCTTATCCCCTTTTAAAATATTCTGATTAGATGAGCTTCTTCTCCCCCTTGTTTTACAAAACAAAGATGGCTTTATGCAAAATAACCCCACCAGCCATAAGACTTGCGGAGTACACCCTATACTCACCCTTGCTTTGTTGATATTTTTGTAGCAGAATAAGTGTTCCTTGAAGACGAGTTTCGTACGACATCGACACCGACGAGTAGCTTGGGGTTCACGGACGGCAACCTGGAATCTATGGGCTAGGACGTCATTGTTATGCTTCAGGCCTCTTAGGCCATTTATTAAGTTTGCTATACTTAATAGCATAATTTGCCCTCCGTTGTTTGATGTTTGTGGTTAGTGACATCTGCTTGTAATATTTTGGTTCTTCGCTTAGTTAGTAACATCTGCTTGTAATATTTTGGTTAGTGACAAGTGATTGCAAAGTGAATACACAATGAAGGGAACTACTCATAGGGACTTGTAAGAAGCGTAAACATGCATCAAAACAATATCTCTAAGCATTAAACAAGCCTACAAGCTATCATAACCTATCACTTACAGCAGCAAAATACTCAAGATATAAACCACTAATCACAAATCTAGTTGGACAAGCGGAGGTGTCACATATCGGAGAACAAATGCTCCAAATTTCAGCAGCAGAGATGGACTGAGCAAGGAGATCGAAAAATCGTGGACAAGAACAGTAAGAACGCGATTTCGAGCAATGAACTGGTGTTTTCTCAGGAGAGAGAGAAGTGGGAAGTGACACAGTGAGTGGAGGGCCATGGGTGGCCCACACCATGGCCAGGCGCGCCCCTAGGCTTGCCGTGCCACCAGATGGTGTGCCTGCCTGGTGGGCCCCCTAGTACTCTCTAGGCACTTCTCTGCCCCTTTTTTTACGTAAAAATTTAATCTGAATTTTCTAGAATTTTTCGAGACACTTTATTTTTGAGCAATTTTCAGGTATAGATGAATGATTTTCTGACAGAAAAAAGTTTCTAGAATGATGCAATGACAAAACAAAGCAACTAACAACAGAAAAGTAAACTAAACGAAAGCAAAAACTAAAATGGATAAAATAAAAGTAAGCAAAGATAATCATGGTGAAAACATTGTTTTGTTCAATAAAATTCCTTTGCTAACAAGGTTGATCAGGTCTGGTTACCAAAACAATTTTATATGAAACAAAACTTTATATTCCACTAATGATTATGTTACCTCAACCTTGATAGCAATGGTCCCAATCATAATAGTTTCATATTTTTCTTGTGGTATGGGACAATATATTTCTCCAACTTGGATGCCCTCAACATGTTCAATTGAATTTAGGCCATAAGTCCTATCAATCTTCTTGGGTAAATAGATAGTGTGCCCCTTGTCATTAACATTAAAAGTTACATTTCCGTGATTACAATTAGTAACAGCTCCTGCAGTATTAAGAAAAGGTCTCCCAAAAATAATAGACATATTATCATCTTTACGCATTTCAAGCACAACAAAATCAGCTAATATCAAGCAGTTATGAGCCACTTGAATAGGTACATCCTCACATATACCAACAGGAATAGTAGTAGATTTATCAGCCATTTGCAAAGATATATCAGTTGGTATTAGTTTTTCCAGTTGAAGTCTCTTATAGAGAGAAAAAGGCATAACACTAACTCCTGCTCCCAAATCACACAAAGCAGTTCTAACATAACTATTTTAGTTAGAGTAAGGAATAGTTGGAATCCCTGGGTCTCCAAGTTTCTTAGGAACCTTACCATTAAAGGAATAATTAGCAAGCAAAGTATAAACTTCTTCATTAGGGATCTTCCTTTTATTCGAAACAATATCCTTCATATACTTGGAATAAGGGGGCAATTTAATAGCATCAGTCAAAGGAATTTGCAAAAATAAAGGTTTCATCCACTCACAAAACATGTTATAGTATTCATCTTCCTTTGACTTGTATTTCTTATCAAGGAAAGACATAGGTTTTGGACCCAAGGCTCTCTTTCACTACCATGTTTCTTAGCAACAAAATCTTCTTTAGTGTATTTAGTATTCTTAGTGTGCCTTTTTCATGTTCTTCTTCAACTTTTTCTTTATCAGGAGCATAATTTTCTTCATTACCACTTTCAGTTTCAGCATCAGAGACAGATATACTATTAGGATCTTTAGCAGGTTCAGAAGGTTCTACAATTGTTTTATGTTTCTTTTTTCTTTTCTTAGGAGTAGTACCACTATTTTCAGCTTTTTGAGAATCCTGCTCAATTCTTTTAGGATGCCCCTCAGGATATAGAGGATCCTGGATAGCAGCACCACTTCTAGTTATAATTTCATAAGCATGTTTTTCTTTAGCAGCATTAACTAGCAAGTCTTTTTGTACCTTAATAAGTTGATCAATTTGAGTTTGAACCAATTGAAAATGTTTAACAAGCATTTTAACATCCTTAGAGGTTCTTTCCACAATATCTTTTAACTCAACAATAGCTCTAGAGTTTCCCATTAAATGATTTTGCACCCTTTTATTGAAATTATCTTGCCTAACAATAAAAACATCAAATTCTTCTAAGCATTGATCAGGAGGTTTAGAGTAAGGGATATCACCTTCATCAAAATGTTGGAGAGTGTGTACCTCAATAGTGGATGAGTGGGATATGGGCTTACATAATTCTTCTATAGGAAGTAAATTCTTGACATTTGCAGCTTTAATTCCCTTCTCCTTAAGACATTTCTTAGCTTCCTTCATCACTTCATCATTTAGTTCAATAACTCCCCTCTTCTTTGATGTTGGTATAGGCGCAGGAATAGTTGGTTCAGGTATAGTTGTCTCAGGTATAGCTGGTTCAGAAGGAGTCCAGTCTTCATAATTCTTGCTTATTTGAGCCATTAATTCCTCAGCTTCGTTGGGAGTCCTATTCCTAAAAACACAATGAGCACAACTATCTAGGTATGTCCTAGATTCTTTAGCTAGTCCATTATAAAATATTTCAAGAAGCTCATTCTTAGGTAATGGACATCCAACCTGTGTGTGAATCAAAGCACAAAACCTTTCCCATGATTTAGGCAATATATCTTTTTCTCCCTGTTTAAAATCAAAAAGTTCCTGCAAAATAGCATGTCTAGCACTAGCTGGAAAATATTTCTGAAGGAAGGTACTAATCAAGCAATCAGGGCTATCAATAGATCTAGGAGGTAAATTATTAAACCAAGTTTTAGCTTCTCCTTTCAGCGAAAAAGGGAAAATTTTAGCAACAAAGTAGGTGCGCGTCTTAATATCATCAGAAAACAGGCCACTCATGTTAGAAAGCTCACTCATATGTGCTATAGCACTTTCATTCTTAGTCCCACAAAAAGGTTCCTTCTCAACAATAGCTATGTAAGATATATCAAGAGAGAAATCATAATCCTTATATTTAATGTTTATGGGAGATGCAACAAACTTAGTATTAGGAGACAATTTGGGTTTTATAGTACGCCTCTCAAGGAGACTCTTAATAGCACTCCTATCATGGGTGTTTTGACATTCTTTACTAAAGTCATCGGTGACTCTATATAACCGTCTTCAATATCATAGCTTTCTCTAGACTCAGGTGAACTGACAAGTGTAGTAGCGTCTTCATTAGGAGTTTCAGTATTTCCAGCTATAGTTCTAGCAATTATAGCATCTAGGAAAGGACCTAATGAACCACTCTTATCAAGCACAGTAGAAGCAACATCATAAGTATCAGAAGTTTCAGATTCAGCAGTAGTAGCAGTATGTGTAACATGTGTATGTGGTGGTGTAAGGATCTTACTCATAACAGATGGTGAATCAAGAGCAACAGAGGTGTTCAGAACCATAGCTCTTCTTGTAGTGGATGGTAATATAGGGACCTTGCCATCACGAGACTTACCCATGATGGATGGATGGGAGTGAACAATAGTGATTCCAAGTGAACTTGATAAATAAAGCTATGCTCCCCGGTAACGGCGCCAGAAAATAGTCTTGATGACCCACAAGTATAGGGGGTGTATCGCAGTATTTTCGAGGGAAGTGAAACCCAATTTATTGATTCGACACAAGGGGAGCCAAAGAATATTTATAAGCCTTAACAACTGAGTTGTCAATTCAGCTGCACCTGGAAACAATCTTGCTCACATCAGTTTATCAGTAGCAACAGTTTTGTAATACCAATAGTAAAGTAACAGCAGTAGTAAAAGTAAAGACAATAGTAACAATTGTAGTAAACAGTAGGATTAAAGTGCGGTAGGCATAGGGATGGATGGACGGGCATTGCATGGACAAGACAATTCATATGGCAATCAAGACATAGGGCATTTGTAAATAAATAAGATAAAGCATCTAAGTACTAAATAATCATATGCATGTGTTCCATATATAGTCATATGTGCTCGCAATGAGAACTTGCACAACATCTTTTGTCCTGCCAGCCCGTTTGCAGCGGGGCCTCAAGGGAACTACTAGAAATTAAGGTGCTCCTTTTAATAGAACACCGGAGCAAAGCATTAACACTCCATGAACACATGTGATCCTCACGACAAATCCATTCCCTCTGGTTATCCCGATTGATGTCACTTCGGGGCCTTTGGTTCTGGATAACAATATGTGTATACAACTTGTAGGTAAGACCATAAACAATACTATCATAATGAATCAATAACATGTTCAGATCTGAAATCATGGCACTTGGGCCCTAGTGACAAGCATTAAGCATAACAAGTTGCAAAAAAGTCAAAAACACCAAATAACTCATAGCCATATCAACATCACACTTTATGCTAATAATGATCCCATATCCAAGAATTTGCATGCCACCAAATTTGGCCATATATTTTGAAAACAAATGAATAGGAAGTAGCAGTATGAAGGGTATGGCTCAATCAGGTGCTCTCTCGAGAATGAGCCGAACCCGACTGTTTTATTTCTTTGCTTATTTTTTGGGTAGTTCATGCTAAATGTAATGATCTCGGTGTAATTTCCCCCCTTTTAAGGTCCTTGATGTAAATTATACTCCCACTGTCCGTGTAAAATTCGAACCTAAAAGTAAGTGGTAAAATTTTAAACATATTTAAGATTATTAGTTGTTGATGAGTATGAACATTCTTCGGTTTCAAGATGAATGACCAAGGTTATGGCCATATATACATCATACTTTATGTTGATGATTCGTGATCCCATATCCAAGAATTTGCATGCTGCCAAATTTGGCCATATTTTGAAAACAAACAAATAGGAAGTAGTATGAAGATTATGGCTTGATCAGCTTCTCTCACGAGAAGGAGCAAAACATGACTGTTTCCCAGCTGAATTTTAGGGTGCTTCGTGCTAAATGTAGGTACCTCGTTGTGATTTTACCTTTTTTAAACGTATTTAAGATTATTTGTTGTCCATTGGTATGAACATTCTTGGATTTCAAGACGAATGAACAAGGTCATGGCCATATCTACATCATACATTATGTTGATGATGATCACATATCCTAGAATTTTCATGCCGCCAAATTTGGCCATATTTTGAAAACAAACAAAGAGGAAGTAGTATGAAGAGTATGGCTTGATTAGCTTCTCTCTCGAGAAGGATCCAAACATGATTGTTTCCCTGCTTAGTTTCAGAGTTCTTTATTCATGCTAAAAGTATGGACCTTGATGTAATTTTACCCCTTTTTAGGTCTTGATGTAAAATGTACTCCCACCGTCCATGTAAAAAATTCGAAGATAAAAGCAAGTGGTAAAATTTAAATGTATTTAGGCTTAGTTGTGTGAATGAGTATGAACAATCATGGATTCGAAGCCGAACGACCAAGGTCATGGCCATATCCATCTACATCATACTTTATATCGATGATTCATGATCCCATATCCAAGAATTTGCATGCCGCCAAATTGGGCCATATTTTGAAAACAAACGAAGATGACGTAGTATGAAGAGTATGGATCGACCAGCTGCTCTCTCTTGAGAAGGAGCCAAACCCGAATGTTTTCCCTGCTTAATTTTAGGGTGCTTCGTGCTAAAAGTATAGACCTTGATGTAATTTTACCTTTTTTAAACATATTTAAGATTATTTGTCGATGAGTACGAACATTCTTGGATTTCAAGATGAATGACCAAGGCCATGGCCATATCTACATCATACTTTATGCTGATGATGATCACATATCTAAGAATTTCCATGCTGCAAAATTTGGCCATTTTTTGAAAACAAACGAAGAGGAAGTAGTCTGAAGAGTATGGGTCGATCAACTTCTCTCTCAAGAAGGAGCCAAATATGACTATTTTCCCTGCTTAATTTTAGGGTCCTTCGTGCTAAAAGTATGGACCTCGATGTAATTTTACCCCTTTTTAGGTACTTGCTGTAAAATGTACTCCCACCGTCCGTGTAAATTTCAAAGATAAAAGCAAGTGGTTAAATTCAGCTATTTTTTTAAACAATACATTTTTTAATAATTTCCATGAATAATACGAGAATTGAAAGATTTGCAATTCTAGCATGGTATCGGCAGTTGAATAACTGAGCAATCCTTATATGCTTTTGAATAGCCGACTAGTCCCTATCTGCTTTTGAAAATATGATAAGTCTCTATCTACTTTTGAAAAGCTGACAGGTTATAGGGCAATGTGAAGAATAGGGGGACTAGTCAGCTTTTCAAAAGCAGACAATGACTAGTTAGCTTTTCAAAAACAAATAGGGAGTAGTCGGCTATTCAAAAGCCGATAAGGACTGGTCGGCTTTTCAAGTGCCAACACCGTGCTAGAATTATAAATCTTTCAATTCGTGTATTATTCGTGAAAATTATTTAAAAAATGTATTATTTAAAAAAATAGCTAAAATTCAAACGTATTTTAGCTTAGTTGTGAATGAGTATGAACAATCTTGGATTTTAAGCCGAACGACCAAGGTCATGGCCATATCTACATCATACTTTATATCGATGACTCATGATCCCATATCCAAGAATTTGCATGCCGCCAAATTGGGCCATATTTGGAAAACAAACGAAGAGGGAGTAATATGAAGAGTATGGCTCTATTAGCTTTTCTCTCGAGAAGGAGAAAAACATGACTTTTCCCTGTTTAATTTTAGGGTGCTTCATGCTAAATGTATGGACCTCAATGTAATTTTACCTCTTTTAGGCCTTGATGTAAATGTACGTCCACCGTCCGTATGTGTAAAATTCGTGCGTAAAAGCAAGTGGTAAAATTTAAACGTATTTAAGCTTATTAGTTGCCAATGAATATGAACATTCTTGCATTTCAAGCCGAATGACCAGGGTCATGGACATATCTACATCATACTTTATGCTAATGATTCATGATCCCATATCGAAGAATTTGCATGCCGCCAAATTTTGCCATATATTTAAAAAACAAATGAAGAGAAAGTAGTATGAAGAGTATGGCTCGATCAGCTGCTCTCTCGAGAAGGAGCCGCACCCGACTATTTCCATTGCTTAATTTTAGGGGGCTTCATGCTAAATGTAAGGACCTTTACATAATTATTTACATTTTTATGTCCTTGATGTAAATTTTACTCCCACCATCCGTGGTGGTCCCATATTTGGGTGTAAAATGGGTGTGAATCATGGCATGGTAACAATGTTGCCACTTGGAGTTTCCAACCATGAGGAAAGGAAAAAAATCAATTTTCCAAGTGAGAGGAGTGTATTTTTTGTAAAGCAAGTACTCCCTCCGACCCAAATTAATTGACTCAAGTTTATCTAGATTCGGATGTATCTAGTACTAAAATATGTCTAGATACATCCGAATTTAGACAATCTGAGTCAATCAATTTGGGTCGGAGGAAGGAAGAATATGTATTTCTGTAGAAAAGAAACAAAGAGATAGAAGAGAAACTTTGAGCACAGAGGAAGCAGCTCGAGAGAGCAGCGAAGAGGAGGAGTTGAAGGCGGTGCGATATGAGAGCAAAGCTGTGAGATGGCTTCCTAACACGATGTACAGGGTACAGTCACCTAGTAGTACTAATAGTACGGAACTAGTACTAGTAAATTTCAGGACCTTTACTATATAATACTACTCTATGCACAAAAAAATTGTGTTTTATCTCTCCTTCAGTGCCTCATCACCATCCCCACACCCCGGTTAGGTGATCTCTCCCTCGTCCAAAACATGGAGCTGCGCACGTGTGTCGATCTGCCTTGTCGTCGGCTCCGTGTCGGCGGCTTCATGAGACTCCCATGACTCCACCAGGCTAAGTACGAATAATAGTAGTATATAAGCCTAGTAAGTCATAATCCCCGGAAGACTTCCGAAGGTCTCTACTCCAGAAGAAAGATGGACGGCAATCTTCAGAACCGCCACCAATGAAGTCAAGAAGGAAGGAATGCATTATCTCCCAGCCAACATTGTCAAATCCTAAGGGGGAAAGATTGCGTCTTTCCCACACAAATAAAGTAAACCCTCGCCAGGAGCCATCCCAGAAGCTCAGAACCTAATGTCGTAAATAGGATATGCTACGACCCTCACGAAGAGCTGTAAATCCTAAGACAGAGGTACTCCCAACCGCAGATTCTATCCTTCGATGAGTACCCCGTGAAGTTCAGCATCAAGAGAGTCTGCCCTGTCTAAGCCCTCGAGATATGGAGTCCGGAAGGAAAAGAAGGTCCTCCCTCACAATCAGGACTGGAAACCGCTCAACTCAACGTGCATCCCTGAAGACTGCAACAACTTCATCAACGTAGTAACCACTTTTAAAGACAGAGTTCGTAAGATAGTACGCGTAAGGCACTTACTATCAACCCGACTCAAACCCCCCTAATCCTACTCTCCTGAATCTCGGGACGAGATTCTTTTAAGGGGGAAAGATCTGTAACATCCCAATTTCAGCAACCCTGATTAGTTGTCAAGAATGCAAAAATTAAGGGGAACACAAACTTTTTCTTACTGAGTGCTGAAGTGTTTGCTTGTTGTTTGGATATGCTTATGCATATGAATGTGTATTAGATGATACACTCCTTACCTCAACACCAGTTGACAAAAGCTACTTCCCAAAATTGTCTTGGCTCAATCTTCATACTCTCAAATGTTCTAGCATTTCAAAACATGAGCCAAGATGCGTATGTAACCAAAACTATTTAAGTAGTTTCTATTGACAAAACTATGGAGAGCTATATAACATAATCTCCTTTTGTTTTTAAGACAGAACCTTCAACTATTCTTATCTCTAGGTTTCCCAAAAACTCTTTTTAAAGATTGAATTATACTCTTGGTAGAGATACCAAGGACCTTACCTTGTTCAAACTCCAACCTATTTCAAAATACATATACTTACCTCAAGCTAAGCTTGGTGGTAACCCCCATAGTAGTTGATTTGTTTGTAAGATGAGTTGCCTTGATCTGCTATTGAATTGTCTGCTTAGGAGATAGTATGAGCTACTCTAGGAGCTCATCACTAGGATCAAGATTCCTCCCAATCATCCCACACTATGCAAGAATACAATATGGATCTGATCTGTAGCCACTAGGTGATCATCTAAAACCCTTAACCAGATCAATTATGAGGATATCCATAATAGAAGCTTCCAAGTCAATGTAGGCCAATATCAAGCATGAATCCATTCTAATCAATCTACACTTAAACATCATCCACTTGATGATGCTTGGGTACCTTGCAACCCATCTCATGCTCTAGTCAAAAACCCTAAAACTGCCAAATTTGGCTAAGTCTGGAAAACTCTTTCCAACATCACCTTTTTGGATGCATTTTTGGAAATGCATCTGAACCATATTGTTAACCATCCTATGGACTACTAAGGCCCACTCTTTCCCTTGGTTAGATCATCCTTCAACCAACTAGTTCTTGATGGTTTTGCAGGCAAGAAGATAACTTTTCCTGCAAATCTAGTCATCATGCCTACTTTGGTAGAAGCTCACACCACCATACAATCTTCGATGGACCAACTCTTTGCATGGTTGTGTTCTACTCATATAGGTCTAGCATTACCTATTTCACTTGTACCAATTGGATCATTGAGATGTTTAAACCCACAAGGTTTTGACGGCTAGTCTGCTTTGGCAGGCTTATTTTATTCAAAGTTTGAAAGCTTGCATTGGTGAGCTCAAGAAGGATCAAGCTCAAATCCCTACACCATTGCAATCTACATCACTTGGTCTATCCATCCATATATCCCATGCCCCAAGGGGAGCCCTGAGCTCCAAGTTCCAAAAAGGTTTTGGTGGCATGAAAACAACCTTATCCAAGATCCTGAAATCTCTAGTTTTCACCAAAATCAACTTGGAATCTCCAATCACAAGGTTGCAACTGCTTGTTACACCCTATATACATCCTCTACATTGATCATCAAGATTTATCAAATTTTACCCATAATGATTTTGGCTCCAAATCTAATTAATTTCTTTAATAGTCAAAATCTCCAAAACTCCTCTCATAAAGGCAAGTTTGGTTTTTGCCAAAACACTTCCCCAACTTTTTGCTCAATTGAGTCCTATATATCATACCCTATCTTCCCACTTCAAAAATAATTTTTTTTGAAGAGCTTTATTATTTCTTTTTGCCTATTTCCTTAAATGAAAGAAATGGAATAATAAATGTTTTAATTAATTTTAAGCCCCAATAAATCTTGGGAAAATTCCTCTCAGTGTGTATTCACATTTGGGATCATCCCACATCAAAAACTCCACTTGTCCAATGTAAATTTATCAATTGATCCTCTAGAAACTACTTCTGTACTTTTTGAATAAATGGATTTAAGTGGACTTAAAATCTTTAGAAAAATCCCAAATAATTCCTAGAAGTGCACCTTGACCTCATCTAGCTACCAGCACTTTTATCTCATCTTGCTCAGATCAAGTTTTGGAAACTTCTTTGGTGATAGTCATTAGAGCAAGGATTTAACAAATCCAAAACTAAGATCTAAACTCCACCAAACCTGCCTCAAACCTAGTCTAGCAAGGTTGCACAACACACCCCCCTGGTCGAGTTTCACTGTAGCAAGACCACTATAGCACCCTCTTCCCCTTGTCCTCTAGTGTTTGGATGTAGAGATTAAAGTGGGACAAGCACTTATTGCTAAAACCTCTTGCCCCATTAGCACCCATCCCTCTCTCTGTCCCCTACACAACCCCTGTCCCTCTCCACTGCCCCCAGAAAACCCTCCCCTAGTTTTTACCTCTCCCTCTTGCTCCCATGAACCAAGTGCACCCTAGACCCCTCCCTCTCGGGTTAAATGGACCAGAGGCCATCCACCCCACTCCTGCTCCCTGATTTCTCCCCCTCACACTCCATTGCACCTTCCTAGAACCTCCCCATCCTCTCCCCTGCCCTGCCCCACACAGCAAAGGAAGTAGAAGCCCTCTCGGCCTTCTACAAGATCTGCCATGGTGCCTTCATCCCCGCTTCACTCCCCCTGCATGCAATGCTTCTGAGCTCCTCTCCTCCCCCTGCATCTGACCCTGCCCTCACTCTGTTGCAGGATCGCCGGAGGACGCCACCCAAGCTCCTGGCCGAGCCGAGCCCTTCCCGCGAACCCCTCGGACTCTCGAGCTTCGTCTCCTCTGCATGCATATCCCCTGGACACTCCAGGACCCCCGCATCTGATCCCCCACCTCCCTGCCGCCATGTATGCCTCCCGGGACCACCTCCCCGGCAAACTCCGGCGAGCACCGAAGCCTCCATCGGTGCCACTACAGGGAAACGTCTCCGCTCGCCAAGCCCTCCCCTCCCGATCATCTCCGGAACCGCAGAGGACCACCGCATCACCCCGGCCTCTCCCCGGCATGCCCTGAGCCCCAGGTGAGCTCCCCCGCGTGCCGCCCGATGCCTCCTAGGGTTTCCTTGCCCCTGCCCCGTCGAGAGCTGGACGATGGTCCTGCACCGTCGATCCGGTTCTAATCGAACAGACGAGGTGGCTGCGTACCCCCTTCGTCGCCTGCTGTGGCTGACAAGCGGGCCCACCCCGGCCAGTTCAAACTGGGGGCTCCCGCTCCTCTCGAAGCCAGCTGGGCCGGGACGCCCCCTGTGCGGCCCATCTCCTCTAGAAAGTCGGCCTAGATCCCTTTTTCTTTTAATAATTAAGTATAGTTCAGTATTTTGACACTTTGGTTTAAATACGAATGAAAGTGGGAAACAACTCCAGTTGCCCAAATCTAAATTCTACTAAGTACATGGATGATTTCCCTAACACCCAGTACCCCTGGTTAGCTCAGAATGTATAGGGATTAAATATATTAAATCAATTGCCCAGAAGTGTCTAAAACACTCCTTAAATCCCTCAGGGAGATTCACATCTCTAATTGGAGTAAAAGCAACTGCCCCTTGTAGGTATTACTTGTACCTATTTCATGGACTTGGTCCCATGCCAAGGTGAATAGTATGTTGTCTTTAGTAAAAATAACAAAAACAGCTCTGATCTGGCTTTAGGAATTTCTCTATGTCAAACCAACAGATGTATTGGACCATTTCCAACTCCCAGTAAAACTCCCTATCAAGATCTAGCAAAACCAAGGAGACCATAATTTTCAAAGGCCCAGGTGAATTCTTCTGAATTAAACTATTCTGTGCATGGTTTATTCACCTCTAAATTCACTACAGTAGCTCTGCTAACCCAAAAATATTGATTCCAATTTCTGCAGAATGGTATTGGGAGTACCTACCATGTGCCCTTGGATTCACCTAAAAATCTTCTGTAGATTAAATCTGGTGAAAAAGACAATTTGTGTACATAACTACCTTTGGGAATTTCCTGAGGGCATTCTGCTAATTGTCTTGACCTGATTCCAATTCTCAGTGAACAAGTACGTCAGTCCCTACCTAATCATCCAAGGAAATAATTATTGGAGCTCCAGAACTTTTCTGGTGAATTATTTCCTCAAACTAGGGCCTTTGGCACTAGAAAAGTCATAGGAAATCAAAGAAAAGTGATAAAATAGTGAAACCACTTTGGTTGGTTTCATTTTATCAACATCTATCTGTAGGTATCATTTTTATACAATGGTACCATACAGAATCTGGTCTTGTCCAAAAATCCTAAGGCGGTATTCGTTCCCTTCTCCAAGGCCATCTCAATCTCCTAAAACCAATCCTCTCAAAACCATCTGAACCTTAATTGGAGTTTATTCAATTGCTTGTTTGCTGAATGGTAGTGGTGATTGTATGTCTTGTATTGATTATGCCCTTTTGTTTGTTTGCATGTGTTCCCTATCGACGATAGTTGCGATTATATCGGAGAGCAGAAGAAGATGGTTATTACTGTATATTTGGGTTTTCTAAAGAAGAAGTCCAGGGACAATTATGCCATATTGCTGATCACAGGCAAGCCACCTTCTTGCTCATAAGCCTCGTCCTACTGTTTTACTTATGCATGTTTCACTTATTGTTTTATGAAAACTGCATTGTTTTACTCTATGTTGACGTGTATATATATATGGTAGTGGTTTGGCTCCTCCAAACCATTATACCCTTGTACTATTAAGTACAGCCCCCTTGGTGATACCTACTTGTCCCTAGTAGAATAGATGGTGCATATCCACCATACCCCGTTGGAGACCCCGTTTTAGCCGAAGCAAAAACTAGCGGATGGGAAGACCCCGGAAAAAGGTTTTACCAAATGTTTTATGAGAAAACCTTGGTGAGGTGGGACCTCCCAAGATATGTTGAAAAAGGAAAAAGGTTTCGTTTTACAAAATGCTAGAGTAAAACCGGAGGAAAAAGGTTTACGAAAATGCACCTGGTTCTTTGCACTCTAGCTATAACAACTTAACCCTGTGCAACCACATTACTCTGGTATGGGATAGGGTTGGATTTGATGGTTGTCTATTCTGGTATAAGCTGCCTCGCAACAACTACAGGGGATCAGGGATCCCTGGAGGGTGGGCCTTCTCCGATATAGGTCCATGTAAAACCTCGACCTAGAGAAGGAACAAAGGGTCGGCAGGCCTCCACGCGTTACTATGAGCCCCTCATTGAAAGTGCACACGTGGGACGTGCACTAAGCGCTCCGGTTGGTCCTCGCCCGACGTCCCAGTTTTGAGGGGATTAACACTCATAGGGTAGGCACTTATATTGGAGTGGTCATTCGGAGAGTCTTGACCGGTTACTCGACCCACGATCGGTGAAGATCAGGGTAGGGTACCTAGATGGTGTGGGTAAAGTGTACAACCTCTACAGAGTGTAAATCTATTCGAATAGCCGTGTCCGCGGTTAAGGACGGGTTGGACAAACTTCTCTAGAGCGGTACTGGTTTTGTTTTCAAAAAGGATTTCGAAAAAGCAAAAGCTTTGAAAATATTTTTGACCATGGGATGGTCGGAAAGGATCTCTGTTATGAACATGGGATGTTCAAAGAGGGATGGAAGGAGTTTGGTCGTGGGACGACCAGGAGAAAGGAACAAATGGGTGACCCAGTCCTAATGTTTTCTAAAACTTTTCAAATAAAAAGGTTTCCAAAAATGTTTACAAAAGTTTTTTCAACAAAGATATGTAGATGCTATATCTACAAGAGAAACTATTTGAGAGAAGAACCCCTCTTGGAGCCCTCCTACTACCACAGCCAAAATGCATATCCTTCTGTTATTAAGATTTTCTTAAGGTGGTTTGCAAGTACATTCAAAGTACTCACTGGCATTGTCCTTGGCTATTAACTTGGTCAGATTCCAAGAAGAAGGTGGTGATGGCGACTATGCGAGCTAGGACGTTCTCCCAGTCAGTTGCCTGTAGGTTAAGGCATGGCTCGGGCTCTACGCTTGATGAAGATCAGCTGATGATTATTGATGTAGCCTTAACGGCCTTTATGTAAGTCTTGTAATTTGGTATATTCTCGGATGTTGTAATGATACTAGTTGGTTATGTGCCACGACTAACTGATCATGGGATCATGGTTGTATGCATAGCAGGGATTCTCGGAGGATTAATCCAGGGGTCCCACAGATTTTCCATTACCAATTTTCCAGTGAGTCAGATCTTTGTAAATATCAACATAATTCATACAATCTCTCCACCAGAAGGATCCAATATGATTCATTGAGTGTGGGGCAGAGTCTCCTTGGTAGTAAGCTTTCCAAATGAGATCAACCCACGGTATATCAGCCCTGTTGTAGAATTTATGAATATTTTTCAGTAGAAGGGCCTGATTTTGTACCCTGAGGTTTATGACACCTAAACCTCCTTGTTCTTTTGGTCTACAGAACAAATCCCATTTAGAAAGACATTTTGCCATGTCTATGGATATCTTTCCCTGCCTAAAGGAATTGTCTGCCACCTTTTTCAAAATTGGTAAAAATTGTTATGGGGACTTTAAAAGAGCACATGGCATGGATGGGCATAGAATTTAGTACAGAATTCAATAATGTGAGTCTTCCTGTATATGACATGAGAGAAGATAGTCTAGAAAGCTTTCTATCAAATTTGGAAACAATGGGCATCAAGCTATCAATAGATGGTCTTGTGGTACCAAGTGGGAGACCCAGGTAGGTAAAAGGTAAACTCTCCAATTTGCATCCAAAATCAGAGGCCAGTTGACATGCATACTCCACTGTTACATTGATAGGTACCAGGGTAGATTTGTTATAATTTACCTTGAGACCTATCATATTGCTGAATTGTTGGAGTCTGACCTTGAGGTTATTAAGTTACACACTATCAGGAGGCATAATCAGTAGGGTGTCATCAGCATATTGAATAATAGGATATTTTTGTCCATAATCATTATCAAGTGGCAGGCTGATTTCATTTCTGTGCCAGGCATCATTGACAATTTCTTGTAATAATTAAGCTGTGCAGACAAATAGAAGGGGGGATAAGGGGTCTCCTTGTCTGACACCTTTTTTGCAGCATATTTTTTTCCCTGGGACACCATTTAGTAGCACTGAAGTGGAGGCAGAGAGCAAAATAGATCTTACCAGGGAAATCCATTTGGGCCCAAAACCTTTAGCATTCAGCATATTAATAATTGCATTATATTCAATCTTATCAAAAGCTTTCTCCTAATCAATCTTCAGAATAATAATGGGTCTCTTAGACACATGGCAGATGTGAAGATGTTCAAATGCCCATCCCAGACAATCATGGATATTTTTCCCTTTAATAAAGCCATATTGATTATTATGGATAATGGGTTTGATAACCTTCTGGAGTCTATTGGCCATAATCTTGGTGATGAATTTAAGTGGAAGGCTAACCAGAGAAATGGGTCTATAGTTATTCATAGTCTCAGGATCATTTATCTTGGGGATGAGAGTAATAAAGGCAGTGTTGATGGCATTCAAATTCACTGATTCATCATAGAAATCCTGTAACAGTTTTACAAAATCTTCTTTGATAATATGCCAGCATTTCTTAAGGAATTTCCCATTGAATCCATCAGGACCAGGTGCTTTGTCAGAAGGAAATTCATTTACCACAGTTTCAATCTCTTCATTTGTGAATGGAGCATCCAGGTGAAGAAGATCATGAGGTAAAACCAAATCATCAAGGTTGATGTCATTGATAATATTTTCACTTGTGCCAAGTCTGTGCTTGTAAGATTGCCAAATTGCAGCAGCTTTGAGTTCATGCTCAGTCAGAACCAAATTGTCTTCAGTCTTGATATGTGTGATGAGATTTTTCCTGAAGTTCTGGGTTGCCACAGCATGGAAAAAATTGGTATTCTCATCTCCCAATTTGGCCCATCTAATTTTAGCCATGCTTTTCCAATAGATTCTTTTAGCCTCCAGGAGCTTATTGGTATGTTTCATCAAAATCATTTTAAAATTCTTCTCATGTAGAGCATGTGGTCTTTGATCTTCTATTCCTTCAAGTAAAGCCAGGATAAATGTGCAGTTCTCAATAGTCTGATTTAAGTTTGAAAGTTTTTTTCTCCATTTCTTAAGGCCAGCTCTGAGTTGTTTGAATTTGCAATTGATAGCAAGGGTAGTATCACTGATATAGGGAGAAGAGTTCCAGATAGTATTCACAGTGTCATAAAAAACATCAAATTCCAGCCAGAAGTTCTCAAATTTGAATAATTGTGCTTTAGGAATGGTAGTGCCCACTTGGATACTGATGGGTGTATGATCAGAGCCAATTCTGGAGAGAGGATGAGCCATAGTGTTGGGGAATGTTGTAGTCCATAAAGGGCATGTAAAAATCCAATCTAGCTTTTCTAGTAGAGGGGGGTCTTGCATGTTACTCCAGGTGAATGCTCTTCCTTTCAGTGGTACTTCCACAAGATCATGAGATTGGATGGCATTGTTGAAAAGCATCATATTATGAGCATCCCCACCTTCCCTGTTTCTATCATCAGGGCTTCTAATGAGGTTGAAATCACCCACTAACATCCAGTAAGGATAATTGGAGGTATCAATATTATGCATCCAATTGAAAAATTCAGCTCTGTGTTCGTTGTGTGCAGGTCCATAAATATTGGTCAGGATCCAAGTGATACCAGAGTGCTTACAAGTGAGAGCCACAGTTAAATGGAATTTCGATTGACTAAGAAGCTCTCCTGAAAAAAGGCTACCATTCCAGATAGTAATCAATCCTCCAGAATTACCAAGGGAAGGAGAAAAAGCAAAGTGAGAGAATCTCCTGGGACAGAATTTCCTTAAATAGGAGTGCTCAAAATCTCCTCTTTTAGTTTCTTGGAGGCAAATAATATCACAACTGCTAGAGTTGACTTTTTCTCTAATTTGATCATGTCTCAAGTTAGAATTGATGCCTCTAACATTCCAGTCAAGAATCATCCAGTTTCTATTCATAATTCAACATGGGAAGGATCCACAGATTCTGATCAACATAGTTAACCAGGTTTTTATTGGGGATAGCTGGCAGATCAGATGTAAATATAAAAAGCACCTTGAACCCAGATTGATAAATCCACAAAAATGGAGAGGAGGTATAAAACATAAAAGGGGAGATAGAAACATCCAGGCACTTAAACAGATATAGGGATATGGTTCTGCTCATCATGAGCAATATAGAAGTGCTTATTACATGCCAGATAGTACCAAATAGATATAGTTGTTGAAACATAAAAATGTGTGTCATTAGACATATATGACACACATTATTACATGCAGTAGGGTGAAGTGACATTAGCCACATTCAGAGAAGAGTTTGTCCTCTGAAATCTCACTAGGAGAGATCAGGCATTGGTTGATACCAATGGACTGAATGGTGTCAACAGGGAGGACAGGTGGGGGGGCATCTTGGTCCATAATCACCACCTCATGAGGATGAGCTTTGGTTTTGGCCACCTTCCTGGATTTGCCTGAGGCATTGACTGCAGCTTCTTTGTTTTTATATCCCTCAGATTGGTTGGCAATCCTTTTACTGCGTCTGACAGCAGTCACATCCTTTGGAGCCAGTAACTTGCGGTTAGCCACATGGGAGATACTGTCTTCAATGACAGAAGATGAAGTACCAATAGATGTATCCAATGAGGCTTGCACATCATCATCTGAAATTTCAGTAATACAAACAGTAGAGGAGGCTGGTTCATGGGGGGCAGTTGCATACAGTTTTAGAAGGCACTTCCTCTGTTTACCAAGTTTAGTGTCCACATCAAGTATTTGGAAACCAGCACCAAGGATACATGAGGTATCAGTGTTACCCAGAGTTGTGTGTGCATTCTTAACCATGTTAGATAGAATATGATGGATAACATTGAAAGAGTCCACAGCTTCCATCATTGGTTCAAGTTCAGCAATATGATCAGCATGTGCAGGACTGAGCTGGGGAGGTGTTGCAATCATTGGCTCAATGTCAGCAGCAGGTGCAGCATTTCCATATGGTATTGCAATATTGGGAATCTCAGGTGCAACATTGGCTGGTTCTTCAGGAACATGATCATGGACCATATCATCCCAGTGTCCACCAAATGGTTGGGGCATGGGGTGTGGGTTACCACCATCAGGTGGAAGAGGATCCTCATCACCACCAAGTCCACCAATCACTCTAGCCTGCAGAATGTAGATCACCATAGTCCAGGAATGACCATGTCCTTCATCACTAGTATTATCCCCTAGGACCAGGCTAATAGGGATTTCAAGCATATCTGATACTCTAATCTTAACCAGGACTCTAGCTCTATTAGAATAATCTCTATTCCAGACTAAAAATTTCCCAAATTCACTGACAGATTCTCTAACTTTATCAACTAGCCATGCATCTTGGGGGAAATTAACCATCATCAGCCAAACATCATGTGTAAAGGTCATGTTCCTATGATTCAGACCTCTGTTGTGGGGAATCACCCTAAGAATATTGTCTCCAACAAAGAAAGGACTACGCTCAATAGCAATATCCCTAGCACAAGTGTCAGAGAACTATACCATAGCGGCACCCATGGCAGACCTGGATAAATTGCGAATGTTGAGGCTGCGATCATTGAAGTAGTTCCTGATCAGGTGAGCATCTTCGGCGAATAGCTCAGGGTCCGAGGGGGGCTCGAGGATGACAATGGCCATGTCATCGCACCGAAGTAGGGCATCTCCACTGAAAATGTGAAAACCCCGGCGTCGGCGATGGATGCAGGGCTGGATGACTTCAGCTCCAGGTGGGAGGTGGGGGTTAGGGTTGTAGGGGTAGTTCGCCATTGTTGTGGAGGAGAGGGGTAGGTTGCAGGTGTGAGATTGCAGTGGCGATGATGGCAAGGAATGAACAGGGTTCACCTGGAGAGCGGAGGGGTCAAGGAGCACTGTTTCCGAAGTCGTAATGACAAGCCCTCTTTTAGAGGAGATGATATGCTCAGGTCGTTTTTGTTTAATGCGATAAACCTGAGATTTTCGCTTACGGATATAACAAGATTTACGAATGTGCCCATATCCATAACAACTTTTGCAGCGAAATTGAGATGAACATTCTAGGCTCGAGTGGCCCATCGCAAGGCACCTGGAGCAGATAGCATGGGCCGGACTGGGTGGAAGTGTTGGGCTGACCGAACCAGTGGGCCGAATATCACAAGAGTTTGAGAGAGAGTCCGGTAGGAAATTGGCATCTGATCCGAGGAGATCGGATCACGTAGCGATGTTGCCGGCGATCTTGCCACGTAGGTCATCCTCCGATGAGAAGCTAACAGCGTGGAATTTGCTCCGGTGAGACGAGATTTCCAGCGAGAAACCATAGTCCAATTCGTCTCTTGTTCATGAAACCAATCCACCGATTCCTTGATCCAATTCGGACCCCCATAACCCCATAGAGAGAAATAGCATTTAAAATCCGGCCATTCGAAGTATCTGAGTTTTTAGATCAAGAAACCCACAGCTTTGGAGAATACTTCAAATTTAAAAGTCCGATCATGAATCAGGCTGACATGAAAACCATATTTACTTCCACCAAGGCATGATTGAAGGGCAATGCAAACATTGTCTAAATCAAGTCGAAAGTTGGCTCGGCCAAAATAGACCACAAGGATAAAACCAGATCCAGCAGATGGGGATTGCACATGGGTGGAAAAGGAAGATCGAACCTTCAATTCAAGTCCCATGCCATGAGAGAAACCCAGAGAATCACCGAGAGCACGAGGATCCATTGCATGGTGGACTTAGAGAGAATCGCCATAGATCGCAAGGGGGAGCGCCAGAGAGAGGGTGGGAGAGGTGGTCGCCATCTTAATATCAATGCCCTAGATCCTTTAATCCTTGTTCTTTTCCAAAACCAAGTCCATTTTTGCAGATTCAAGGTTGATAATGATAGATACTTCAAGTTGACATCATACACCTTGAATAAAACCATTTGCCAAATAATTCCCATAATAATTGGGAACCTAAAACTATTTAAATTCCATTCCTTGCAAATTTCTCAAAATCTTTCCTATAAAGGCAAGTTTGTTTTTCTCCAAATGACTTTGCCAAATCAAGGCACACTTGATTCCTATATATAAAATCCTGCCTCCTCGTCTAAAAATACATATTTTTGAGATTCTTTATTATTTCTTTTTCCCTTTTTCCTAAATGGCAGAAATAAGAAAATAAATAAACTAAATACTTCTATCCTTCAATAAATCTTGGAAAAATTCTCCTAAGTGGGTAATCCTATCTAAGACCCTCTCACAACAAAAACTAACCATGTCCAATGTAAAAATATCAAATGAGCTTCTCGAAACCACTTCAGCACTTTTTAAATAATTGATAAAATGAGGATCTAAATTACTCAGAAAATTCTCAAATAATTCTTAGAGATGTGCCTTAGCCGTATCTATCTACCAGTATCATTTCCCCATCTTGCCAAGTTGGAAAAGTTCTCCTAAGTGGGTAATCCTATCTAGGACCCTCTCACAAGAAAAACTAACCATGTCCAATGTAAAAATATCAAATGAGCTTCTAGAAACCACTTAAGCACTTTTTAAATAATTGATAAAATGAGGATCTAAATTACTACGAAAATTCTCAAATAATTCTTAGAGATGTGCCTTAGCCATATCTATCTACCAGTATCATTTCCCCATCTTGCCAAGGTCAACTTTCTAAAGTCTCTTCATGATCACCATTATGGCAAGGTTTTGACAAAATCCAAAACTATAATCTAAACCCCACCAAACCTGTTTCAAACTTGTCTAGCACTCCACTACAGCACCAGGACACCTCAAGTCGACCAGCACTGTAGCCCACTGTAGCAAAACCCTAGCCCATTGTTTTCTTATGCTTAGAAGCAAGACAAGGAGAGGAGACAAGCACACCAAGACAAAATCCTATTAACACTACTACCGCCCTCTCTCTGGCCCCTGCTTGACCCTGGGCTCCACAACACCCCTCTTCACCACCAAAGGCCCAATCCCCACTCACCACCTCTCCCCATACTTCCCCATGGAAAAAGTCCACCATGAGCCTCACCTTTGGGTTATAAGGCTAGAGGCCAGTACCCTGCTCCCCACCGTCCTTATTTCACTCCTCTCGCTCCCACTCACCACCCTCGAGTCCCACTTCCCCTCCCTTTCTCTATCCTGGCTGGGAGAAGAGAGAGAATGCCTCTCAGTTGTTTTCAAGATACGCTTATGGTACTCGCCCCCTCGTTCATCTCCCCTTGCATGTCAATCTCCCGAGCTTACCTAGCTCATCTACATCCAAAACCACTCCCATCTCCTCGCAGGAACGCCTTAGTGCTCGCCGCCGACAACCACCCGAAGTGCTGCGAGCAAAGGTGAGGTATCTCGTCGATCCACACACCCTCTGCTCTCTCTCTCTCTCTGTGTGCATGCACTCTCGAGTCGAGAACATCCTAACCCCATCCTCTTTTGCGACATCCATGCCCCTGGAAGCATCCCCGGCAAGCTCCCGAACGCCATCCGCGACCGCCGTCACGCGAGCAAGCTCCAAGCGCCAAATCCCGTGATGTCGCACCTCTCCGGAGTTGACGGCCTGCATCGCGTCACTCTGCATCCTCCTCTTCGCCGGAAATTCCCCCAGGTAAGCCCCTACGCCGCCCCCACTACCCTCTAGGGTTTCAGCCCGTCGTCACCACGCTCAGGAAGACGACGGCCGCGAGCTGTTGATTCCCCTTCTAATCGAACGACCCACCGCGGCTGATACCCCTTCGCTCCCTCTCGCTCGCTGACGACGGGGACCCGTGGTGAGCGTTTGAACGTGTCCCGTGACGTGTGCCACGACATCAAATGGGTCGGCCCGACGCTGTGTTTCCCCGATCAATTCCAGCCCAAATCACTCCAGTCCCTTTTCTTTATTTATATTCATTTTGGCGAGATCCAGATCTAGGCCTTCAGTTTAAATCATTTCAAAATGCTAAACAACTCCAGACGCACAAATCTAAATTTCTCTAGATCCCCACATGTTATTTTAAACATTCAGTACCCTTGGTTAGCTCAGTTCATGTACATATTAAATATATAAAACCAATTGCCGGAAACTATCTAAAACACTCCTTAAATCCTATTGGTAATTTTACAACTCCAAATGGAATGGATCCTTTTTGCACTACAAGGTATTATTCATACCTTGCATGTCACACTGTCCCCATATTAAATTTCTTCCTAGTTTGTCCCTCGTAAAAATAACAAAAACAAACCATTTCTGCAACTAGGAAATTCTCTAAGTCAAATAAAAATAGGTACTAACCTAATTCCACCTCTAATAATTCCTAAAACATATAGTCTACCAAACCCAAGGAGCCCAGTATTTAGTAAGCTATCTTTGATTTACTGTGAATTAAACATTTCTATGCATGGTTAATTCACCAATAAATTGACTATAGTAGTTCTGTAACTCCAAAAAGGGTGACTCCAATTTCTACAGAAAGATATGTCAAATACCTAACATGTGCCTTTGGTTTAATATCAAATGCTACTGCAAAATAAATATAGTGAAAAAGACAAATGAACAACATAAAAGACTTTGGGAATTTCCCAAGGGCATTCTGGTAAATAATTTGAGATAAATCCAACTCTCAAAAATCTTTAACACCAAAGTCTAGCAAAACCTCAGAGGACAAATTTATTTGAGCTCCAGATCTTTTCTGGTGATTTATTCACCTAAACTTGAGGTTATTTCACTAGAAAAATCATAACTAAATATAGAAACTTGATAAAATCATGAAACCACTTTTGTTGGCCTTGTTAGTCCAATACCTATCTGTAGATATCATTTTTGTGCATTGATATCATATAGACCTAAGCCTTAGTTCAAAACCTCCTTCATTAGGCGGTATTTGACAAATAAATCACAAAGGCAAATCCACAAAAGCAATGGAAGTATATCCAAATGCTATGATCTCAATTTATCAAAACCTACTGAATGGAATGATGTGTTGTATGTTTGTTTGCTGAATTGTATTAGTGCTTGTATGCCTTGTGTTGATTGTTCCCTTGTTTGCTTGCATGTATGATCCCTGACGATGATAGATCGTGATTATATCAAAGACTGAAGACTAGAGGAAGATAATTAATTTTGGTCATTATTATGGTATTCTAAGAAGAAGTCCAGGGACATATATTGCCAGTTTGCTGATATCAGGCAAGTCACCTTCTTTCTCATAAGCCTTGTCCTACTATTTTACTTATGCATATTTTATCTACTGTTTATGTAAACTGCATTGTTTTATATTATGAAGATCTATATGGGGTAGTGGATTGGCTCCAACAAACCATTGCACATGTGTACTACTAAGTACAATCCCCTTGACGACACCTATTTGGCCTTAGAACGGTAGATGGTGTATAACACCATAACCATTTGGAGACCCTGTTTTAGCCAAAGCAAAGCTATAGGATGGGAAGACCCCAAAAAAGTTTTACAAAGAGTTTTATGATAAAACCTTGGTGAGGTTTGACCTACCAAGAGAAGTTTGAGAAAGAAAAAGGTTTTCATTTTACAAAAGATGCTGAAAGAAAGATGGAGGAAAAATGTTTACAAAAATGCACCTGGTTCTTTGTAACTTTAGCTATAACAACTTAACCCGTGCAACCACACTACTCTGGAATGGGACAGGGCTGGACTTGAAGTTTGCTACTCTAGTGTGGGAATTCTCACAACTGCTTATAAGGGGTCATCTCCCTCTAATCTCGCGGTTCCTTTACAAAAAGGGTCAACTGTTAGACAGTCACCTGGAGGAAGCAAGATCACCCATGCGACTGACTGGGCGATACTATGAGCCTCTCATTAAAAGTGCCCACTCTGGAGGAGTCGGAATTCGCTCCGGTTGGTCTGTGGCCCCGACATCCCGGTGTTGAGAGGAACAACTAACAGGGTAGGGCCTATACTAGAGTGGAATCCTGAGAGTCTTGATCGGTTATTCGACACACGATCTGTAGGTGATCAGGGAAGGATACCCAGATGGTGTGGATAAAGTTTATAACCTTTGCACAGTGTAAATCTATTCAAATAGCTATGTCCGCAGTTATGGTCGGTTGGACAAACTACTGTAGAGCGGTGCTGGTTTTGTTTCCAAAAAGGATTTCGGAAAAGCAATGGCTTTGAAAATATTTTGACCATGGGATGGTCAGAAAGGATAGATGATTTGACCATGGGATGGTCGGAAAGGAAGGAAAGGAGTTTAGTCATGGGATGACCAGAAGGACGAAAAAAATGGGTGACCCAATACTAGTGTTTTCCAGAACTTTTCAAACAGGTTTCCAAATTGTTTTACAAAAGTTTTCAACAAATATTTGTAGATGCTATATCTACAAGAGAAACGATTTTAGAAAAGAACTTCTCTTGGAGCCCTCCTACTACCACAACTATATTGCATATCCTCTTATTGCTATTATTTAAGGTGGTTTGCGAGTACATTCAATGTACTCACTAGCATTATACTTGTCGGTTATGTGCCGCGACTAACATGGATTCTCGGACGATTAATCCGGGGGCCCCGCAACTTGAGTGTGTGTGGTCATGTGGATCATTGTGGTATGGAAAAGAACACATGTAATGACACTCCATTTTGTCAAACCATGGTCAGAAAGCCCTAGAACATGTTGGAATGAAACATTGGAATGCAATGGAGCACCAGTGTGACCGAAGTTGCATCACCACACCCACATGTGTGTGTGTGGTCATGTGGATCATTGTGGTTTGTAAAAGAACACATGCAATGACACTCCATGTATCAACCATGGTCAGAAATCCCTAGAACATACTGAAATGCAACTACCACATGCAATGGAGCACCTGCGTGATAGAGGTTTCATCACCACACCCACTTGAGTGTGTGTGGTCATCTAGGTCATTGTTGTTTGGAAAAGAACACATACAATGACACTCCATGTGTCAAACCATGGTCATAAATCCCTAGAACATGCTGTAATGCAACTGCCACATGCCATGGAGCACCTGCGTGGCAAAGGTTGCATCACCACACCCACTTGAGTCTGTGTGGTCATATGGATCATTGTGGTGTGGAAAAGAACACATGCAATGACACTCCATTGTGTCAAACCATGGTCAGAAAGACCTAGAACATGCTGGAATACAACCACCACATGGAATGGAGCACATATGTGATAGAGGTTGCGTCACCACACCCAATTGAGTGTGTGTGGTCATGTGGATCATTGTGGTTTGGAAAAGAATAAATGCAATGACAGTCCATGTGTCATCAAAAAGCCCTAGAACATGCTGGAATGCAACAATGGAATGTAATGGAGCACCAATGTGATAGAGGTTGTATCACCACACCCACTTGAGTGTGTGTGGTCATGTGGATCATTGTGATTTGAAAAATAACACATGCAATGACACTCCATGTGTCAAACCATGGTCAAAAAGCCCTAGGACATGCTGGAATGCAACATTGGAATCCAATGGAGCACCAGGGTGATAGAGGTTGCATCACCACACCCACTTGAGTGTGTGTGGTCATGTGCATCATTGTGGTTTGGAAAATTACACATGCAATGACATTCCAAATATGAAACCATGGCCCTAGAACATGTTTGAATGCAACTGCCACATGCAATGGAGCAACAGTGTGACAGAGGTTGCATCACCATAGCCACTTGATTGTTTGTGGTCATGTGGCTCATTGTGTTTTGGAAAAGAACACATGCAATGACACTCCATGGGTAAACCATGGTTGAAAATCACTAGAACATGTGGTCTAGGAAATAACACATGCAATGACACTCCATTAGTCAGACCATGGTCACAAAGCTCAAGAACATGCTGGAATGCAACATTGGAATCCAATGGAGCACCAGTGCGACAGAGGTTGCATAACCACACCCCCTTGAGTGTGTGTGGTCATGTGGATCATTGTGGTTTGGAAAAGAACACATGCAGTGACACTCCATTGTGTCAAACCATGGTTAGAAAGACCTAGAGCATGCTGGAATGCAACCACCACATGCATTGGAGCACCTGTGTGATAGAGGCTGCATCACCACACCAACATGAGTGTGTGTGGTCATGCGGATAATTGTGGTTTCGAAAAAGAACACATACAATGACACTCCATGTGTCAAACCATGGTAAAAAAGCCCTAGAACATGCAGGAATGCAAAATTGGAATCCAAAGGAGCACTAGTGTGACAGAGGTTGCATCACCACACCCACTTGAGTGTGTGTGGTCATGTGGATCATTGTGGTTAGGAAAATAACAGATGCAATGACACTCCAAATTTTTCAAACCATATTCAGAAAGCCCTAGAACATGTGTGAATGCAACCGCCACATGCATTGGAGCACATTTGTGACAGAGGTTGCAGCACCACACCGACTTGAGTGTGTGTGGTCATGCGAATCATTGTGGTTTGGAAAATAACACATACAATGAGACTCCATGTGTCAAACCATGGTTAGAAAGCCCTAGAACATTATAGAATGCAACCGCCACATGCATTGGAGCACCAGTGTGACAGAGGTTGCATAACCACACCCACCTGAGTGTGTGTGGTCATGTGGATCATTGTGGTTTGAAAAAGAACAAATGCAATGATGCTCCATGTGTCAAACCATGGCCAAAAAGCACTAGAACATGATGGAATGCAACATTGGAATGTAATGGAGCACCTGTGTGACAGAGGCTACATTACCACACCCACTTGAGTGTGTCTGTTCATCCGGATCATTGTGGTTTCGAAAAAGAACACATAGACACACCATGTGTCAAACCATGGTTAAAAAGCCCTAGAACATGCTGGAATGCAACATTGGAATCCAATGGAGCATCTGTGTGACAGAGGTTGCATAACCACACCCACTTCAGTGTGTGTGGTCATGGGGATCATTGAGGTTAAAAAAACACATGCAATGACACTCCAAATTTGTCAAACCATGGTTAGAAAGCCCTAGAACATGCTGAATGCAACCGCCACATACATTGGAGCACCAGTGTGACAGAGGTTGCATCACCACACCCACTTGAGTGGATCATTGTGGTTTGGAAAAGAACACATGCAATGACACTCCATTGTGTCAAACCATGGTCAGAAAGCCCTAGAACATGATGGAATGCAACATTGGAATGCAATGGAGCACCAGTGTGATAGAGGTTGCATCACCACACCCACTTGAGTGTCTGTGGTCATGTGGATCATTGTGGTTTGGAAAAGAACACGTGAAATGACACTCCATTGTGTCAAACCATGGTCAGAAGGACCTAGAACATGCTAGAATGCAACCACCACATGCAATGGAGCACATGTGAGACAAACGTTGCATCACCACACCCACTTGACTGTGTGTGGTCATGTGGATCATTGTGGTTTGGAAAAGAACAAATGCAATGGCACTCCATGTGTCAAACCATGGTCCGAAAGCCCTAGAACATGCTGGAAAGCAACTGTCACATGCACTGGAGCACCAGTGTGACAGAGGTTGCATCACCACACCCACTTGATTGTGTGATCATGTGGATCATTGTGGTTTGGAAAATAACATATGCAATGACACTCCATGCATCAACACACCCACTTGAATGCAACCACGACATGCAATGGGGCACTTGTGTGAGATAGTTTGCATCAACACACCCACTTGAGTGTGTGTGGTCATGTGGATCATTGTGGTTTGGAAAAGAACAAATGCAATGACATTCAATGTGTCAAACCATGGTCAAAAAGCCCTAGAACATGCTAGAATGCAACATTGGAATGCAACGGAGAACCAGTGTGATAGAGGTTGCATAACTAAACCCACTTGAGTGTGTGTGGTCATGTGGATCATTGTGGTTTGGAAAATAACACATACAATGACACTCCATGTGTCAAACCATGGTAAAAAAACCCTAGAACATGCTGGAATGCAACTACCACATGCAATGGAGCACCTGCGTGAGGGAGGTTGCATCACCACACCCACTTGAGTGTGTGTGGTCATGTGGATCATTGTGGTTTGGAAAAGAACACATGCAATGACACTCCATTGTGTCAAACCATGGTCAGAAAGCCCTAGAACATGATGGAATGCAACATTGGAATGCAATGGAGCACCAGTGTGATAGAGGTTGCATCACCACACCCACTTGAGTGTCTGTGGTCATGTGGATCATTGTGGTTTGGAAAAGAACACGTGAAATGACACTCCATTGTGTCAAACCATGGTCAGAAGGACCTAGAACATGCTAGAATGCAACCACCACATGCAATGGAGCACATGTGAGACAAACGTTGCATCACCACACCCACTTGACTGTGTGTGGTCATGTGGATCATTGTGGTTTGGAAAAGAACAAATGCAATGGCACTCCATGTGTCAAACCATGGTCCGAAAGCCCTAGAACATGCTGGAAAGCAACTGTCACATGCACTGGAGCACCAGTGTGACAGAGGTTGCATCACCACACCCACTTGATTGTGTGTGATCATGTGGATCATTGTGGTTTGGAAAATAACATATGCAATGACACTCCATTGTGTCAAACCATGGTCAGAAAGCCCTCGAACATGCTGAAATGCAACATTGGAATGCAATGGAGCACTAGTGTAACAGAGGTTCCAAATTCAATGGCACTCCATGTGTCAAACCATGGTCAGAAAGCCCTAGAACATGCTGGAATGCAACTGCCACATGCACCGGAGCACCAGTGTGACAGAGGTTGCATCACCACACCCACTTGAGTATGTGTGGTCATGTGGATCATTGTGGTTTGGAAAAGAACACATGCAATGAGACTCCATTGTGTCAAACCATGGTCAGAAAACCCTAGAACATGCTGGAATGCAATGGAGCACCAGTGTGACAGAGGTTGCATCACCCCACCCACTTGAGTATGTGTGGTCATGTGGATCATTGTGGTTTGGAAAATAATACGTGAAATGACACTCCATTGTGTCAAACCATGGTTAGAAAGACCTAGAACATGCTAGAATGCAACCACGACATGCAATGGGGCACTTGTGTGAGATAGTTTGCATCAACACACCCACTTGAGTGTGTGTGGTCATGTGGATCATTGTGGTTTGGAAAAGAACAAATGCAATGACACTCAATGTGTCAAACCATGGTCAAAAAGCCCTAGAACATGCTAGAATGCAACATTGGAATGCAACGGAAAACCAGTGTGATAGAGGTTGCATAACTAAACCCACTTGAGTGTGTGTGGTCATGTGGATCATTGTGGTTTGGAAAATAACACATACAATGACACTCCATGTGTCAAACCATGGTAAAAAAGCCCTAGAACATGCTGGAATGCAACTACCACATGCAATGGAGCACCTGAGTGAGGGAGGTTGCATCACCACACCCACTTGAGTGTGTGTGGTCATGTGGATCATTGTGGTTTGGAAAAAGAACACTTGCAATGACACTCCAAATGTGTCAAACCATGGTCAGAAATTCCTAGAACATGGTTGAATGCAACTGGCACATGCAGTGGAGCAATAGTGTGATAGAGTTTGCTCACCATAGCCACTTGAGTGTGTGTGGTGATGTGGATCATTGAGGTTTGGAAAATAACACATGCAATGACATTCCATGTGCCAAACCATGGTTTGAAATCCCTAGAACATGCCGGAATGCAACCGCCGCATGCATTGGAGCACCAGTGTGACAGAGGTTGCATCACCACACCCACTTGAGTGTATGTGGTCATGTGGATCATTGTGGTTTGGAAAAGAACACATGCAATGACACTCCATTGTGTCAAACCATGGTCAGAAAGCCCTAGAACATGATGGAATGCAACATTGGAATGCAATGAAGCACCAATGTTATAGAGGTTACATCACCACACCCACTTGAGCGTCTGTGGTCATGTGGATCATTGTGGTTTGGAAAAGAACACGTGAAATGACACTCCATTGTGTTAAACCATGGTCATAAGGACCTAGAACATGCTAGAATGCAACCACCACATGCAATGGAGCACATGTGAGACAAACGTTGCATCACCACACCCACTTGACTGTGTGTGGTCATGTGGATCATTGTGGTTTGGAAAAGAACAAATGCAATGGCACTCCATGTGTCAAACCATGGTCAGAAAGCCCTAGAACATGCTGGAATGCAACTACCACATGCACTGGAGCACCAGTGTGACAGAGATTGCATCACCATACCCACTTGAGTATGTGTGGTCATGTGGATCATTGTGGTTTGGAAAATAACACATGCAATGAGACTCCATTGTGTCAAACCTTGGTCAGAAAGCCCTAGAACATGCTGGAATGCAATGGAGCACTAGTGTAACAGAGGTTGCATCACCCCACCCACTTGAGTATGTGTGGTCATGTGGATCATTGTGGTTTGGAAAATAATACGTGAAATGACACTTCATCGTGTCAAACCATGGTTAGAAAGACCTAGAACATGCTAGAATGCAACCACGACATGCAATGGAGCACATGTGTGAGATAGTTTGCATCAACACACCCACTTGAGTGTGTGTGGTCATGTGGATCATTGTGGTTTGGAAAAGAACAAATGCAATGACACTCAATGTGTCAAACCATGGTCAAAAAACCCTAGAACATGCTAGAATGCAACATTGGAATGCAACGGAGAACCAGTGTGATAGAGGTTGCATAACTAAACCCACTTGAGTGTGTGTGGTCATCTGGATCATTGTGGTTTGGAAAAGAACACATACAATGACACTCCATGTGTCAAACCATGGTCAAAAAGCCCTAGAACATGCTGGAATGCAACTACCACATGCAATGGAGAACCTGCGTGAGGGAGGTTGCATCACCACACCCACTTGAGTGTGTGTGGTCATGTGGATCATTGTGGTTTGGAAAAATAACACTTGCAATGACACTCCAAATGTGTCAAACCATGGTCAGAAAGCCCTAGAACATTGTTGAATGCAACTGGCACATGCAATGGAGCAATAGTGTGACAGAGTTTTCTCACCATAGCCACTTGCGTGTGTGTGGTGATGTGGCTCATTGTGGTTTGGAAAATAACACATGCAATTACAGTCCATGTGCCAAACCCAGTTGAGTGTGTGTGGTCATGTGGATCATTGTGGTTTGGAAAAGAACAAATGCAATGGCACTCCATGTGTCAAACCATGGTCAGAAAGCCCTAGAACATGCTGGAATGAAACCGCCACATGCACTAGAGCACATGTGTGACAGAGGTTGCATCACCAAACCCACTTGATTGTGTGTGATCATGTGGATCATTGTGGTTTGGAAAATAACATATGCAATGACACTCCATTGTGTCAAACCATGGTCAAAAAGCCCTCGAACATGCTGAAATGCAACATTGGAAGGCAATGGAGCACCAGTGTGACAGAGGTTGCATCACCACAACCACTTGAGTGTGCGTGGTCATGTGGATCATTGTGGTTTGGAAAATAATACGTGAAATGACACTCCATTATGTCAAACCATGGTTAGAAAGACCTAGAACATGCTAGAATGCAACCACAACATGCAATGGAGCACATGTGTGACATAGTTTGCATCACCACACCCACTTGAGTGTGTATGGTCATGTGGATCATTGTGGTTTGGAAAAGAACAAATGCAATGACACTCCATGTCTCAAACCATGGTCAAAAAGCCCAAGAACATGCTAGAATGCAACATTGGAATGCAACCGAGCACCAGTGTGATAGAGGTTGCATAACTAAACCCACTTGAGTGTGTGTGGTCACGTGGATCGTTGTGGTTTGGAAAAGAACATATGCAATGACACTCCATTGTGTCAAACCATGGCCAGAAAGCCCTAGAACATGCTCAAATACAACATTGGAATGCAATGGAGCACTAGTGTGACAAAGGTTCCATCACCACACCCACTTGAGTGTGGGTGGTCATGTGGATCATTGTGGTTTGGAAAAGAACATGTGAAATGACACTCCATTGTGTTAGACCATGGTCAGAAAGACCAAGAACATGCTAGAATGCAACCACCACATGCAATGGAGCACATGTGTGACAGCCGTTGCATCACCATGTGTGGTCATGTGGATCATTGTGGTTTGGAAGACGAAATGCAATGGCATTCCATGTGTCAAACCATGGTCAGAAAGCCAGAGAATATGTTGGAATGCAGCTACCACATGCACTGGAGCACCAGTGTGATAGAGGTTGCATCACCACACCCACTTGAGTATGTGTGGTCATGTGGATCGTTGTGGTTTGGAAAAGAACACATGCAATGACACTCCATTTTGTCAAACCATGGTCAGAAAGCCCTAGAACATGCTGGAATGCAATGGAGCACCAGTGTGACAGAGGTTGCATCACCACACCCACTTGAGTGTGTGTGGTCATGTGAATCATTGTGGTTTGGAATAGAATACGAAATGACACTCCATTGTGTCAAACCATGGTCAGAAAGACCTAGAACATGCTAGAATGCAACCACTACATGCAATGGAGCACATGTGTGACACAGTTAGCATCACCACACACACTTGAGTGTGTATGGTCATGTGGATCATTCTGGTTTGGAAAAGAACAAATGCAATGACACTCCATGTGTCAAACCATGGTCAAAAAGCTCTAGAACATGCTAGAATGCAACATTGGAATGCAACGGAGCACTAGTGTGATAGAGGTTGCATAAATAAACCCACTTGAGTGTGTGTGGTCATGTGGATCATTGTGGTTTGGAAAAGAACACATACAATGACACTCCATGTGGCACCCCGCAAAAACCACTACTAGAAAATCGCGTTGTTTTTGTGCATTGCATCATCATGACCGCATGCTCATGTCATCATGCCACATTGCATTTGAGCATCGTCATGTCATCTTGCATTTGTTTGCATAAAACTATCTTCGAAAAATCTGTTTTTGTTTTCTAAACGCCCCGTCTTTATTCAAACACAAAACCTGGGTCTCCAGAATATTTTGTTTTGTCTACCAACGGTTTACAAGCGCCTCATTTTTAATAAATAAAATATTTAAATTATTTTGGGAGGCAGCCAGCCAGGCCCGAAAGCCCAGCCGGCCACCTCTAGATAAAAACCCTACCTACCCCAGAACACCCAAAACCTATGCTACCAAATAACCTACCTAGCCTAGCTACCCAGCCTCCTCCACCAACTCCCTCCACTCACAACTTGCCACCTCAGCCCCCACCGCCACCTACCCCGCGTGGGCCCCACCCTCCCGGGATGGACAGGCGCACCCCGCCACCTGCGCCCCACCTACTAGGCCTCCTCCCGGGCTCGCCCTCTCCCTCGACACCAAGTCCGCGCCGTGCTGCCTCTACCCGCTTGCAGGCTCCGCAGCAACAACCTTCCCAAGCTCCTCCGCAGTTCCGTTCCACGTGCCGCCTCTCCCGAGCGCCTCTCCCTGCCGAGGTTCGCCCCTCTGCAAGCCGTCCTGGCCCGGCCACCTCGTCCTACGCGCTACTACCGAGGCCGCCCGCCAGCCACCGTCGCCACCCACAGGAGCTCCACCCCGCTGCTGGGATACCACATGAACCAGCTCGCTGACCCGGCCGCAAGATGTTCGATCCTATGCCTGGACGGAACATGGGCCTCTTCGTGGCGTATTTTTGTCCTCTGTTTGTTGTTGTCCTATAGTGCTAAGCCTCGTTTGGTGGTATTATGTACCAGTGTTGGCAGATGGACTTCCTAGGTCTGCCCCATGTCGTACGAATGTGGCATATTTTTGCTCTCATCATGACCCCTTCCGCTCCGGCGTTGGCAAGTGAACTCGTGCTATACGAAGACCATGCGTGCCCCGAGTCCTTCTTCAACACGAAGCCGAAACCAGAAGATCACCGGCACAGATCCGATGGCCGAGACCCCGAAGACTGATCCGGAGCGCCAAGGCCTTCGACATGGAACCGACAAGATCTCCTTCCTTGAATATCAAGATCTTCTAGTGCCGAGACCCAAGACCGACACCGTCAACCGAGGACTACGACAAGATCGTCCCAACCCGCCAAGTTCGTCTACCCGGACACCGTGCGACAAGATCTACCTCATGGATTTCGAAGATTCCCGGATGCCAAGATCGCCCACACGGAACGCCAAGACCCCGAGCACGCCGACATGGATCCGAAGACCGAACCCGAAGACCCGGATGCGACGAGATCTACCTCCCGTGTCCGAGACCGATCCCGTCGAACCGAATCCCTAGATCCCGGAGCCCTGTCGAACCCCGGACCCCCGGAACCCAAGATCTTCTGAACCCAGATGTGTGCCCCTAAGCCCCTATCTTTATAATATGACATTATCAACTGTCGCATATTAATTTGTTCATGCATGCATACTTGTTTGTGGTTTGGGGGCATTATGTCGATTCATCTAATAATTAAATGTGGAGTCTATATGCGGGCTATACTTGTATTATACCGCCTCCATTTAAACTTGTGTAGTGAACCGATACTATGTTTTGCCTTGTTAATTCAACATTTAAATTGCGGGGTATCTAAATAACATGAACCTTCTAATTAATTGTCGGGACCCCGGTTCCGCTTAATACTGCCTAATTGCACTGCACTTTTGCCATGCCATGCATCATATCATAAGCATGCCGGATCTTCTACCGTAGTATTAAATATTGCATCTGGTGTTTCTTTTAGTGCTTTGCTTCTTCGCGGATTAGACCAATGAGTGGATGCGAGTATCGACAAGTTCTCCGAATATGATCATTCGGCAGTGTTTCCCAGGCGAGCATCTTCCGCCCTTCTACCTATTTTGCATTTATAGTCTTTATTTCCTCCTGTTGATCTATTGCTATCCGTGTCGCGATGCTTTAGTTTTTGAACACCAGTTATATCCCGTGCAGCCCCTATATGGCCTTGGACACCTCCTATTACCTGTGTTTGGTAGATAGCTGGCCTTGCGAGTCGTAGTTTCTTGCTCAGGTGCGATCCCGTGTTGTCAAGTACCACATTTGTTGAAATGCTGGCAGATGTTTAATGGTGGAGATGCTTAATGGTGGAGATGATCATGACTTTAAATACAACTATTAAAATGCTAGATATAACTAATGCAGAGGCATCGGTGGGCAATAGATGTTATTTGGTTCTTCCATGCTCACTTGTGTCCCGTAGGACCCCGAGTACTTGATACATGTTCCTTGATTTTTCGCACTATCCACATCCAGGAGGCCGTGGACCTCCCTGAGCCAGAGCTTGATTCATTTCTATTTCTTGGGGCCACAAACTAGTTTGGGGTTTTATTACTATCCTGTACTTATGCCATGTTACTGCTTTATTTAAGATTGTGCGTGGAGCACCTGTACTGTTTAGGATCGTGGAGTGTTTTCGCAGTATCGACAAGCCCAGTCACACTTTCGGGTTCCCAGTCGTTTACAGCCATTGACGCAAACCCTGGGTCCGTTCCGGAGCCGGCCAACTTCGTTGCGGGTAGCTTAGTGGGGTGGGCCCCTGAAATATTTCTGAATCCTGTGATCGCTTTGTCGTGAAGGCCTTGTTGGGTTTTGAGTTGGTTTTTCCGAGGTTGATCGAGTGTGTGTTGCTATTTGTGCACCCCTGCAGGTTAAAACTTTCTGAAAGTCGTGTCCACGGTTATGGACGACTTGGAGCACAGTATCTCGATCATAGACAAGCATAACTAAAGTAGTGCTATAAATTTGACTTAATATGTGACTAGTAATCAGCTCAAGTATAACGGAATGGATATTAAAAATGCCAACAGCTGGTGGATCTGGGTTGTTTTGTGACATGTTGTACCTGCCTAGTAAGTAATGCAACTCCAATGGAATGTGATAAAATTGCCAACCTCAGGACAACTATATCTAACTAGTAAATGTTCCAACTATAATGGAATGTTAACTAAAAATGCCCACTACTTATGCTTCAGGATGACTCATGCTACATATACCTGACTAGTAAGTGCTTCAACTATAACAGAATGAGTAAAATTGCCAACTGTGTGAGTTCCTCGGTATGACTTCCTCGTTTGGTCTCGAGGGGTGAAATACCAGGATGGGTTTGTTTGGAGTTAGCTTTGGGTTGGATCCGAATAGGTCTTTCTTATCCCTCTCTGATAACCATCAGTTGTATCGAGTCTCCATAGGTTGTTTAGTGCCGCTACGCTGCCGCTTCAGCCCACCATACCTATGTAAGCGAGAGCCGCCGAATTCTAGCCTCGCCATGTACTGGCCTCAGTACTGACGCTCCTCTTTTTCCTTTGCCCTTTGTCGGCACCCCTTTTGTTTTAGCAGGTTTGAGATCAACGTCGTTAGCAGGGTTACCCTTCTGGCTTGGCCTGGGTAGGGTTATGGATGTCATTGCTTATTCTTCAGGGCTCTTAGCCCCATTTGCATCTTGTCCGTAGTCGGACGCACTATCGTTTTCAAGGTGATTTGGATCTTTGTATTGTATATCTGTATTCTTGACTCGCTGAGTCGCTGTTGTATATATATCTGTTCTGTGGGTCCCATCGAGGACTGTTGTGTAATGTTATTACTTTGTTTTCCACCCGCACGAAAGTGCCTGGTGGGCGTCCTTGAATCGTTTCTATGAGGGTTTGGCGGAAAGGTCTAAAACCTGCATAGTGCCGATTTGAGGGTGTTACACTCCATGTGTCAAACCATGGTCAAAAATCCCTAGAACATGTTGGAATGCAACTACCACATGCAATGGAGCACCTGCGTGAGGGAGGTTGCATCACCACACCCACTTGAGTGTGTGTGGTCATGTGGATCATTGAGGTTCGGAAAATTACACATGCAATGACAGTCCAAATATGTCAAACCATGGTCAGAAAGCCCTAGAACATGCTTGAATGCAACTGCCACATGCAATAGAGCAATAGTGTGACAGAGGTTCACTACAAGAATCTGGGCGGTTCATGACGATCTGATATCGTCGTGGATGAGGGCCAAAACGTCGTAGATGTCCATCCACGACGAATTCTGCGACGAAAAAAATAGGTCACGGACCTCACGTCATAATTCAATCCTTGATGTTTTTTCTGTCTGAAAACATCACAGCCCGTCCGTGACGTTCCTCCAATTTCATCGCGGCAATCTGGACTAGCCCATCCCAGGCCCAGTCTGTCATGACGTTTTTATTTCGTCATGAACGATGCCACGTGGAGGACGGCACCGCGAATTGCTATCAGCGATGTTTGCTGACATCATTGTTCGCCGTCTACAACATCATCTACTTCCTGACGTTTTTTCATCACGACCTAATTCTGCTAGCGTCGTTTGCTAACGTCATCCTTTCATTTGCTTATGTCATCATTCCCATTTCGTCGCGCTGGTGGAGACGAATTTCGTTTTCGTCACGGCAATAAGTTGGCCCTCTTACGCGTGGACGATCTTTAGGGCGACACGTGGACCAATAGGAAGGAAACACGTGATCCATCTGTAGCGCGAATCATGTACGAATGAGAGTTGGACGCGTATCTCCAACGCATGACGAACTCAATTCGTCAGGGCAGAAGAGATGACGTTCCTGTTACATCGAGGATGTTGACGAATGAAAGTGCGCCACGTAGGCGTCTATCGGTGACAGAAATATTTTCGTCAACTAAACAAGCATGACGTTTTCATTTACGTCGGAGAACAGTGCTGGCAATTTTGCTAGATTGCATCATCCAGATCAAAATGACAGAAATTGTAGGGCACATGTTTCAGGGGACATAAATAGGTTCGCACATAAGTTTCCAACAAAATAAAGAAAAGAGCCTAACAAGCTTTGAGTCACACCACCAGTTCACTTACGCAATATAGCTACGAATTGCTGAAGTGATGCATTTGTAAGGTCTGCGAAGTTCACAAGTGCTTTCCGAGCTTCATTCTTTGCTTCTATATCCTTCAGCAATGCTGCAATGCATCTGCTCCATGCCTCATTCGCTGCTCTCTTAGCCAAAATTTGTGCTTCACGGAGAGAGATGGTTGGTCTTAAAGCATGGATGCTTTCATCAGTGGAAGCAAGGGGTCGATCCTCAATGCCATCTTCTGCAGCAGATGCCGCCACCGTGCTTCCAATGGGTGCCTAGCAGTTATAGAAGCAAACATTAGAAAACTAGCAAGCAAATTCCAAGCACATCTTCATGGACAAGCATGGTATTGAATTATACGAAGATGACAAAGATGGACCTAGTATAGCTTCTTCCACACTTCCTGCGCTTCCTTCAGGGCTTCTGCCTTGCCATCTGGTATCTCCGTCTGCAACCCCAAAGTGGCACTGCGCAGTATTGCATTCCCTGCTCTCTGAGCCCCGAGTTGCGCTTCAAGGAGAGTCTTGGCTGGTCTTGAAGAATGGATGTTGATGTCCTGCTATAGCGCATAGTGCACCATGTTGGTGGAAGGAGTTTGTTCAGCCTTAGTGATATCTTCTGTACCATTAGGTGCCATCTTCCTTTCCTTGGTTGCCTATTGAGTTTTAGGAATAGAATTAAACATTAGAAAAATAGCCAGCAAATTACAAATGATCATACTCATTTCAGAGACAAATATGGCATTGAAATTTTGGAAGATGAGAAAGATGAAAAGTATTCAGGAAGGCTTACTGTTGCTTTTTTCACACTGTGATTGGAGAAGCCCCGGCTGCCACAGAAAAACAAGTCACTGCGATAAGGTTGTCTATTTCTTGTTTGCCTATTTATTAGACAACGGGCCTACATAAAGAGAGAGCATAGAGTATAAGAGGCAGTCCTGGTTAAACACAAATAGGGGGAAGTTGAGTAGACAAGACTTGACCTGGTTCCTAGGGTCAGTCCAAGAATCAACAAGCTGGCACCACTCTGCATCGTTCATGTGTTCAATAGGAGAAATCCTTGTTACTTCATTCAGTGGGAGGGGGTCAAAAAACTACTTCTTCAGGAGATGCCTTTGAATTCTTGTGTGTCTCATTAACTGCTGGTTACAAGAAACCTGCACATCTGGGTGTGATGCATCCATGACAAACTTTTGCTGAGATAAAACATCGTGCATCAGCCTCTGCTTGAACAGTAATGAGGAGAAAAGGGCAGTTGAGCCACAGAACATACGGAAACTCTGTCCTAGAACTCTGCTCTGACATCCGGCCTCTCCTTGTACTCTTTCCAGTGGGGGAAGATAGGCATACCAGTCCTGACTGTTTTTGCACACTCAGTGGCGAACTTGGAAGCAATAGTTCTTCCTGTAGGAATGGCAAATGGAAGCTTTCCTCCTTTGGACACGTTCTCACGCTGCGTCCCCATGTTTTTTCCCTCAAGACAATGTGAGGATCATCATGTTTAATAGTATTTTCAAAAGGATGATGGCCAAAATCATCTACAAACATATAATATGGAGTTAGTGTTCTACCATATAATAAGTGCCATTAAAACAATATAATGTGCTTTCCTTAGAGAGTTGGTTGCTTGCCTTGGGCAGCTGTCTACTCGTCTTGGACTGCTATGTTCCTGCCATGGAGTGCTGCCATCTCGATTTGGGTTGCTACCTTGGATCTGCAGGACTCTGAGCTTCTTGCGAAGAGGTCACAGCACTTGGCAGTCTTGGTGGGCGCCGTGGAGAACTTGGAGGTGGAAGTACTTCTGGTGAATTCCCCTTGGACCTGGTATGTCTCGTACTTTCTGTCGAGGCAGCCAAGCTAAACGAGACGCTCTTCCGAGAAGCTGATCCACCACAACAGCCATCCTTGTCATGACGACAGGTTTCTTCTTATATTTCCTCTTCTCAGTCTACACAATTCAAAGGTAGTCAATTCGGGATAATAAAAAAGCACAACATATATGGAAAATTAAGTAACCAAATAATTACACAAAAGATGAGTAGGCAAGTAAGGGTACAACCTCCAGCTCATCCTCCCCCTCCTCTTCAGGATAATAGTCAGATCCAGAGCCTTCATCCTTGCTCTTTTTAGGGGATAATCCAGTGGGAGATGGATAAACAAGGGGCCTAAGACCCATTTTTTTTGCATCCGGGCATTGTTTCTCGTGATGTTTTCCAGCCGTCTTTCTTCTAGGGGATGCAATTGTGGTTCTATCATGAATAAACAACTCTTTAGTAAGCTACAAAAATATAACCTATGTCCTATGGTATTGATTGTTCTATACTAATCATAATGTCCAACAGTCCACTATGAGGAACTTCTACTCTAAATCTCATATCACAAGACTAATGATGAAGCAGCCAAAGCAAAGCAAGAGACAAGACGATGAACAAGCTGGACGGTTCACCAATTGTTTGTAGTACTAAGAAGAGTGGGACAATAAAACATAAGTAGAATAAGCAGCAATAGTGCAATTAAATAGGAAACATAACCTATTGTACTGACTGTTCTATAGAACTCATCATGTGATAGCTCACTATGATCAATTTCTACTATGATCATAAGGCATATGATGAAGCAGCCAAACTAATGCAAAAAGGCAAGATGATGCAACCTTTATCACACGCAAACAGATCATAAGATGAAATAGTATACACGCAGTTAAAGAGGATAATCACAATAAAACATAAGCAGGATAAGCAACTATCCTGCAAATAAACAAAATATAACTTATGGTGCTGATTGTTCTATAGTAATCATCATGTAATAGAGTCCACTATGAGAAATTTATACTCTAATCAAAAGACATTGGATGAAGCAGCCAAACCAATGGAATAACCAAGATAATGCAAACTTTATCTGTATGTAAATTGATCATAAGTCGAATACTCTGAATCTCACCTGTCAATTGGTTGGCTGGTTGCACTAATAAGTAGGGCAGGACAATTAAACATCAGAAGGATAAGCGTCTTTCATGCAATTAAAATAGGCAATTAAACAAGTCATGACATATGATGTTGATTATTCAATAGTAATCATCATGTAAAACAGACTACTATGAACAATTTATACTCTGCTCATCAGACATGTCATGAAGCAGTCAAACTCATGCAACAGACAGCATAATGCAACCCTGATCACAAGACTTGTAAAATGACAAGCAATTTCATAGGCAGAACAAATAAGAGAGAATAACTGCAACAAAAAAGGTAAATTGGTTGCATAAATAGGATAATGAACAACATTTCTCAAACAAAGTAAATAAGCATGAGAATCTAGGTTGAGCGTGTTTCCTTGCCTGCATGCTGTAGGGCCTTTTTGATACCACGTTTCTTGTAGTGACCCGGGGCACGTGGAATCGATCTGGACGGCAAGGTAGCACACCTCGTCAACGAGGTGGACGGGCCTTGTCAGTGTGGTGCCGGTCCTTGTCAGCAAGGTGGACGGCAAGCTGGACGGCGAGCTAGACGGGGAGATGGAGGACAAGCTGGCTGACTTTGTGGGTGAAGTGTACAGCGAGGTGGTAGAAAAGGTCAGCCGGCTATCGACGAGGTGGACGACCGGCAAGGTCGACGGATGTGGTGGAAAACCGAGACGGTGATGAGGGTCTAGGGTTTGTGCAGTAGGGTGATAGAGAGGTTACTACTATAAGGACGGACAAAGACGAGGGAATTAAAGGCAGATGGCGGAGGGTCGGACAACGGCGAGGGGAAAAGGGGGAGGACGGAGGGGAGGACATCGGGAAGGGCGAGGGGAAAAGGGGGAGGACGGCGGCACTGAGGGAGGTGGGGAAATTTGGATCTGTCTCATTTCGGCGAGGGGATAAAAAGGGTTTGGAATAGATTACGTAAATAACCTTTGCGTGAATGCTTGGGTGGCACTATGTGGGTGGGCTCAAACGTAATTGCAGCTCGAGAAATTTTTGTTTGCATAGAAACTCTCCCGCGCTGGCGCCAAATTTCGCGTGGGTGGGAGGATCTGACCTGGAAATTTGGGGTTGGTGTCTTGGCCGTTGGATGCAAGATGGAGGGTTCAAAAAAAATTAACCATATTTTAGAAAGTCTTCACTAAAAAGAGCCTTGGTGAAGAAAACTATAAATTATTGATGAATAAATCTTGAAAAAATGCAATAATGTGGACTGCTAGTTTATATTCCGGCTTGTATAATGATCTCAGGAGAGGTAAGTATTTTTGATAATATATTCAAATTTATTTATAGATAAGATTCAAAATGTGGTTTATTTTGAACAATGGATTTCTCCAGATTAGGGCTGAACGATGATGGACATTTATCCTTATTTTGGTTAGTTTTAGGTCATAACAACACATATGGTATATATATCAAATTATTTTGAGCCCAAACAAGATGCATCACTACACAAACAAAAATTCATATATAGGAAAATTAAAGCAGCTTCAACATATATCCATGTGAATGACTAGAGTATAGCGGATATATCAATGTGGTTAGAACACATGCATGACTCTAGGGGCTGGATGTCCATGTGTGTCAAGACTAAATTAAATTAAACATCATCGTATAGGAAATAATAAATAACCAGCTTTCAATTCCATGTTGCACGTGTTGCACCAGTATGACAGAAGCGTTAAGTTGCATCACAGAATCCACTGGAGTTAGATATCAATGTGTGGTATATATTATTGGAAAAGAACAAATGCAATGATGTGTGGTCTATCAACAATGACTCTGGTGGCCATATCAATAATGTGGGTTAGGAAAAGAACACATCATTTGCAAAATATGACTCAAGGAGAGAGATCCATGGTCATCATAGAGACCAAGAACGACACATGGGAATTAATTAATAAAGGAGCTTCCACACATTGCATGCATGCATGATTGCACCAGTGTGACAATACAAGTTGTGCATCATCGATATCATAGAAGAAATAATCCACTTGAGTATATACATACATGTGGGCAGTCATGTGTACATGTAGCTAGCTAGAGATATATCATTGTGGTTTTGGAAAAGAACAGTGTATGCAATGTGGTCATGTGGGATCAGTGGTTTAGGTGGATGTATATCAGTGTGTACTTGGAAAAGAACACACGCATCGATCATGCTATGTCTCTAGGGGATATATCCATGTGTCAAAATAAAGCATGCATGGTCATATAGACCAAAACACATAGGAATTAAAGCAACATATTGCATGTTGCACCAGTGTGAAAGAATGAAGAAGTTGCATCACAGAATCTACTAGTGTGTGGTAGATATATACCAATTAACAATGTGGTTTGGGAAAAGAGAACACATGCAATGTGGTCATATATGTGGATCAATGACATCTAGCTACTAGTAGCTAGTGTGGATATCAATGTGGTTTAGGAAAAAGATCACATATGCAATAATGACTCTAGGGGTTCCATATATATGTGTACACAACCACATGCATGGCCATAGAGACCAATATAGGAAAAACACAGCTTCCACACACATTCCATGCATGTTGCACCAGTGTGACATAAGTTACATCATCTAGACTTATATATGTGTGGTCTCATCATGTAGATATATGTCAAAATGTGGTATATTGTTGGAAAAGAACACACATGCATGCAATGTGGTCATCTCATGTGGATCTATCAACAATAATGCAATATATATGCATGGAAAAGAACACACATGCATGCAATATGACTCTAGGAGATCAGATCCATATATATATGGTCTTAGACCAAAAACATATAGGTTAAATAAAGGAGAGGTTCCACACATTGCATGCATGCAGTGTGACAAAAGTATTATTATTAGTTGTGCATCATCAGATAATCCACTTGAGTAGTATATGCATTGTGTGGTCATGCATATGTGTAGAGATATCATTGTTAGGTTTTGGAAGAGCAATGTACATACATGCCAATGTGGTCACATAGATCATCATGGATGTGGATCTATCAATGACTCTGGTGACCATATCAATGTGGGTTAGGAAAAAGAACACATGCATGCAATATGACCCCCTATAGGAGATAGATAGATAGATATAATCCATATTGGTTATAGAGACCAAACAACACATAGGAATTAAATAAAGGAGCTTCCACATTGCATGCATGCATGCATTGACCAGTGTGATAGAATTTGTGCACATCATCATATAATCCTTGAGTATATGCATGTGTGTTTGGTCATGCATATATATGTAGAGAGATATATATCATCATATTGTGTTGTTTTGTAAAAGAACAGTGTACATATATATATGCAATGTGTGGTCATGTGATGGGATCAGTGGCTCTAGTGGATATATATATATATATATATATTAGTGTGTAACACACATCATGCAATGTATCTAGGGGAGGATCCATGTTTATTAAACCATGCATGGTCACATGCATATATAGACCAAAACACAGGAAAGCAACATATTGCATGTTGCACAAGTGTGACAGAAGTTGTTGCATCATAGAATCCACTAGTGTGTGGTAGATATACCAATTTACAATGTGGTTTTGGAAAAGAGAACACATGCAATGTGGTCATGTATGTGGATCAATGACATCTAGCTACTAGTAGCTAGTGTGGATATCAATGTGGTTTAGGAAAAGATCACATATGCAATAATGACTCTAGGTATTCCATATGTGTACATCCACATGCATGGTCACAGAGACCAATATAGGAAAAGCACAGATTGCACACAGACATTGCATGCATGTTGCACCAGTGTGACATAAGTTGCATCATCCATAGTTATATATGTGTGGTCTCATCATGTAGATATATGTCAAAATGTGGTATATTGTTGGAAAAGAACACACATGGATACAATGTGGTCATCTCATGTGGATCTATCAACAATAATGCACCATATGCATGGAAAAGAACACACATGCATGCAATATGACTCTAGGAGATTGATGGCACAAAATATATCGAGCTCGTTGGGGAACACCAAGAGGAAGGTATGATGAGCATAGCAGCAAGTTTTCCCTCAGTACGAAACCAAGGTTATCAATCCAGTAGGAGCAAGGAAACACCCCAAAGGTGTTGCTAGCTGAGCCTTGGCAGGGCGCACTACCGGTGCTAGTAGCAACGTGGAGACCTACACAACACAACCACAGAACTTTGCCTCCAACTTGCGATGAGGTTTTCAATCTCACAGGTTTTGCTGAAAACAAAGGATTAAACGTATCGAATGGATGGAAGTAATAGTTTGCAGAAAGTAAACATCGAGCAGTAAACAGTTTGTAGATTGATTGTAAAAGAAAGGACCGGGGTCCATAGTTCACTAGAGGTGGCTCTCTTTAAGATAGATAACATGCTGGGTGAACAAATTACAGCGGGGCAATTGACATACATTGAGAAAGCATACAAGCATATACTACTCATCTTGACTCCTTTGAGACTTGATTGGGCATTACAACATTGTACATAGACCACCATCCAACTACATCTATGACTAACAATCCACCTTCAGGTTATCATGGAACCCCCTCCAGTATTAAGTTGAAAGCAACAGATAATTGCATTATGAATTGCGTGTAAAGTAAACAATACGATTGTTCTATGAACAAAGGATTGTTGTTTTCTCCCTAGTAGCAACAGCACATCTCGTACCTTAGAGATTTCTGTCACTTCCCTAGATTACCAGAGGCATGAACCCACTATCGAGTGTAAATACTAACTCTTGGAGTTGCTAGCATCTACTTGGCCAAGATAGCTACTAACAACGGAAAGCATGCAAGATCACAAATAACAAACACATGATAGAATCAATAATCAATCTGAAATAGCATCTCAATATCCATCGGATCCCCGCAAACACAACATGTATGAATTACAAATAGATGATCTTGATCATGAACGGAGCTCACAAGATCTTAGCATGAAAGCACAAAGGAGGAGAACCAGCCATCTAGCTACTACATGGACCCATAGTCTAGATATGAACTACTCACGCATCACACCGGAGGCTTGCATGATGATGAAGAAGTGCTTCAGATCCCTCCCGATCTAGGGATGGAGATGACAGCGGCTACAGACTCTTTCGTTGAATCTTGATTGGGTACTTAGGGTTTCCGTATCAGAGGCAATATATAAGCGGAAGGAGAGGCTGAGGGGGTGCATGGGCTGTCCACACCACCCCCTGGCGCGGGCCAAGCCTGACCGCACGGCCAGGTGGTGTAGCCGCCCTCTGGCCCTTCTCTGTCTCGTATTCTGGCTCTAGGTGTCCCCCGGTAAAATAATGACTTTGGCTATTGTCCCGTCCAATTCCGAGAATATTCATTTTCTGACTTTCCTGGAACCAAAAACAGCAGAAAACAGGTAGCTGGCACTGTGGCTCTTGTTAATAGGTTAGTCCAAGAAATCATATGAAAAGTACTACAAAGTGTGGACAAAACATAAGAAAGTAGATAAAACCAAGCATGGAACATCAAAAATTATAGATACATTTGCAATGTATCAACATCCCCAAGCTTAACTCTTGCTCGTCCTCGAGTAGGTAAGTGATAAAAAGAAAGAATAATTTTTGAGGTGACATGCACCATCATAAACTTGATCAAAGTATTTGTAAAACATTCAAAGCTGGGATCATAGTACTTCAATCATAACATGAAAGACAAAGTTCTAGCAATAAAGACAAAGAAACTATGATGCAACATGAAAAGACACAAACAAAAGATTCATGAATAACAATGCTTTGCAAGACGTTTTTTTGTTTCACATAAAGAAAACATAGCATAATAGTATTCAACTTGTCCCTCATAGAGTAGGAAACATAAATGCATAGGAAACCTTCAAAGTTTATAAGAGTGACTAGATACAAATAGTTTAAAACAAGCAATATCAAAGTTATGCATTAATCAACAAGTCTTGGGACAATGCACATAGAACTAAGAATGGCCACTATGCTCTCAAAGTAGGTGCATAAATATAAAAGGTGGAGACTCAATATATAAGTGGAAGAAAGGCCTTCATAGAAGGAAGTAGGGATTCAAGTCTCATAAAGAGCTTCCAAAAATTATGGTACTTAATAGCTTTCAGCTCTTATTGCCCCTATCATAAGCATCTTGAAGTGATTAAGGTTAAAGTGAACAAACGATGGTGTATATGCTTGACGAAATATAAGTTAGAAATCTCATGTCCCTTGAATACGAGGGTCGCTCCTCATGCTACTCAAGTTTAGTCACCGGTAAGTTCTTGTCATCGTAAGTACATGTGTATCATAGAGAACCGCCAATGGGGTACCCCTTGCCCGATGATACGGAAGAATCCCCATATCAAAATGACAAGGCAAGCAGACAACGAGCATCTCAGCAATCTTCTTATTTACCATGGGAATATGGTGCTTTTTTCTCTCTTTCCTCTTTTCATAATCTCTTTTTTATTTTTCTCTTTTTTCTCAATATAGGACTCTTTTTTTATAAGAAGAATGCTTCATAGACAGCTCATTATGGTTACACTGCAGGTTTCCACCATGTCAGCATGGATTAGACCAGCGGCCCAGGCGTTTCTCTAACACATATGCATAAATCCATGGACTTACAAGCTCCCTTTTCATTTCACACCGACGACATCCATAGACAAAAGAGCATGATATCAACTAGGTACAAAGTACCAGTGCAATGTTGAAAGCGTTCCCCATGACAGCATGGTTCTGCTAATCCCCAACAAATAAGTGCAAGCATATACAACATAAACGACACAATGTTTCAATTTTATTAAGGGCAAGAAAAGTAAAGTGTGCCATCAAGTTCGTGAGAGCTTTAATCACTAGTTTTCTCATAACAAGTTTAATTTGGAAGGTAAACAAAAACATGAATATACTTGGAATAGCATATGCTAGTAGGTAGGTATGGTGGACTCTTTGGAATAACTTGGTTTAGGGGGTTGGATGCATGAGTGGAACTCATACTTCGTTATGGAGGCTAGCAAAAGACTGGGAGCGACAAATTAAGAGAGCAATAATGGCCATAATCATGCAGAGCGACAAAACATCATTGATCAAAGCATAAAATGATACTACAAGTTGAAAACTAAAGGATCATAAAGGCTATGGTGACTTGGGATAGTCATAACATGGTGTGAGCATGTGCCAAGTCAACCCAAATAAAGCATCAAAGGAGAATACCACAATACTATGCTTTAATATGCTAAAACAACGCATGATTCATCCAAGGCACATTAAGCAATCTCAATTGTTTATAAAAAGTCATGCTACAGCTAAGAATACTAAGCATAAAGCCAAAACAATATCAAGCATGGCATGACAAAGCATAGGCCACAGTCAAAAACAAGCTCTGTTTACCACTTAAGCATGAACTTTCCTACTCTTTTCCAAACCAAACCAAACTATTTGAAAACCAATGTATGAAAGAGGGGGTCCAACCAATTTATTAAGCAAACTAAGAAAACAAAGCAAACGAAAAACCAAAACGAAAACAAAAAATAAGACGCTCTAAGAACAACACAACTGTGCATGAAACAATAAAATTGAAGCGTTTGGAAGAAACCTAGGATTTTTATTGATGAAGAAGGGGATGCCTTGGGAATCCCCAAGCTTTGACGCTTGTACTTCTTGGATATTTCTTGGGGTGACACGCATGGCATCCCCAAGCTTGAGCTTTAGTCCATCCTTTATCTCATTACTCATTCCTTCCATACACCTGAAATTTTTCCTTCATACAAAACTTCACACAATCTTTATTAGCAACATTAGTGCACTCAAGATAATAGGTCTTTAGGTTCAGTTTTAACACCAATAAAACTTCCATTAAAACACAAACTACTGTAGCACTTCCCTCAAAAATCTCAATTCCCCAAAAAACTCAAAAAGGAACCAACAAGAAGAAAATGCAGAAAATGGCAGAAATCTGTCAAAACAGACCAGCAGGTAAAGACGAATTTTTTCGAAGACCTTCTGTTGCTCAAATCAAAAAGGGATGAACTAACTAAAGTTAGATAACAACCTGGGGCAGAAGCACAAAAATTCACGCCTCAAGAGGACGTACATAGATTTTACAGAATTTTTACGGTGAAGCACAAAAATCTGTTTTGGGACAGCAACTTTCCCAATCATTACTTCTCTCTCATTAGAGGTTACTCTTGGCACAAAAATCAAATAAAAAAAGTATAAGGAGCGGTTATTACGGAAGTAATAACTTCCAAGACTCAACTAAAACTTTTGGGTTATCTACCAATAAGTACTTTTCTTTAACGCCTTTAAGTTAGGCATGATAGTTTGAGAAGATGCTCACATAGGAAATATGAATTGAAGTAAAAGAGAGCATCAAGAAGAAAATTCAAAACACATTTAAGTCTAACCCACTTCCTATGCATAGGAATCTTATACGCAAATAAATTCACAAAGAACAAAGTGATAGGCATAGGAAGATAAAACGAGAGTAACTTCAAAACTTTCAGCAAATAGAGAGGTGTTTCAGTACCATGAAAACTTTTACAACCATATTTTCCTCTCTCATAATAATTTTCAGTAGCCTCATGAATAATCTCAACAATATAACTATCACATAAAGCATGCTTTTCATGATCTACAAACACTAGAGCTGTATTATAAACATTTTCAAAAGAATCCTCAGGAACATAACATTCATCCTCCTTTAGTAAGCATGGGGGACAATCAAATATTGTAGGGGGTAACGAGTTACTCTCATTAGAAGGTAGGAATGGGTAGACCCATTCTTCATCCTCTTGATCATCACTCTCCTCCTCTTTTTCATCCAATGAGCTTCTAGTTTCAGCAGTTTCTTCTTCCATAGGCTCCTGCAAGGCATTAGTCTCTTCCGCTGGTGGAGAGCATCTATTAAGATATTCAAGAATATAGCCATTTTCTTTTTTGTAATTATCAAAGAAAAATTGAAGTATATCATCAACCTCATATTTATAAGGTTCATCATCAGTATTTTCAAGCAAATAAGCTAGTTCGAATACACCCTTCTAAGCAATAAATTCTTCAATTTGTTCCACATCATAAAAGTCATAATTTCCCTTAACATAAGAAGATATGGTAACATCATCATTATACTCGCATTGAAAAGGGAGGTGTTTATAGCTCTTGCAGCAACAAGATTTAACAAAGCAATAAGTAACATTATAAGTAGAGCACACGTTTCTAGCAATGGTATACAATTTATCAATTTGTTCCCATAAGTGTTTTCCTTTTTGTGACAAGCGGTGTTCCTTATAATAATATTTTTGTTATTCCGTGAACCCACCTTGCCAATTAGTTTCAGTTTCAAAGAAACCAACCATTGATAGAAAGCATGATAAAGCAAGACAATAACACACCAACACAAATAATATTCAAAGAAACCAACCATTGATAGAAAGCATTCTAAAGCATGATAAAGCATGATATAGCATGATAAAGAAACAAGCAAACAAAGAAAAAACAAACTAAGCAAAACAAAAACAACAAAGAGATTGGTTATGAGGGACTCCCCTTGTGAAGATGTCCTTGACTCCCCGGCAATGGCGCCAGGAAATATGCTTGATGTCCCAAAATATATCGAGCTCGTTGGGGAACCCCAAGAGGAAGGTATGATGAGCACAACAGCAAGTTTTCCCTTAGTACGAAACCAAGGTTATCAATCCAGTAGGAGCAAGGAGACACCCCAAAGGTGTTGCTAGCTGAGCCTTGACAGGGCGCACTACCGGTGCTAGTAGCAACGTGGAGACCTGCACAACACAACCACAGAACTTTGCCCCCAACTTACAATGAGGTTGTCAATCTCACCGGTTTTGTTGAAAACAAAGGATTAAATGTATCGAATGTAAGAAAGTAATAGTTTGCAGAAAGTAAACACAAAGTAGTAAACAGTTTGTAGATTGATTGTAAAAGAAAGGACCGGGGTCCATAGTTCACTAGAGGTGGCTCTCCTTAAGATAGATAACATGCTGGGTGAACAAATTACAGTGGGGCAATTGACAAACATCGAGAAAGCATACAAGCATATACTACTCGTCTTGACTCCTTTGAAACTTGATTGGGCATTACAACATTATACATAGACCTCTATCCAACTGCATCTATGACTAATAATCCACCTTCAGGTTATCATCTGAACCCCCTCCAGTATTAAGTTGCCAGCAACGGATAATTGCATTACAAATTGAATGTAAAGTAAACAATACAATTGTTCTATGAACAAAGGATTGTTGTTTTCTCCCTAGTAGCAACAACACATCTAGTACCTTAGAGATTTCTGTCACTTCCCAAGATTACCAGAGGCATGAACCCACTATCGAGCATAAGTACTAACTCTTGGAGTTGCTAACATCTACTTGGCCAAGATAGCTACTAACAACAGAAAGCATGCAAGATCACAAACAACAAAGACATGATAGAATCAATAATCAATCTGAATAGCATCTCAATATCCATCGGATCCCCGCAAACACAACATGAATGAATTACAAATAGATGATCATGATCACAAACTGAGCTCACAAGATCTAAATATGAAATCACAAAGGAGGAGAACCAGCCATCTAGTTACTACATGGACCCGTAGTCCAGAGATGAACTACTCACGCATCACACCGGAGGCTTGGATGATGATGAAGAAGGCCTCCAGGGTGAATTCCCCTCTCCGGCAGGGTGCCGGGAAGAGCTTCAGATCCCTCCCGATCTAGGGATGGAGATGACGGCGGCAACAGACTCTTTCGTGGAATTTTGATTGGTTACTTAGGGTTTTCGTATCTGATGCAATATATAGGCGGAAGGAGAGGCCGAGGGGGTGCCTGGGCTGGCCACACCACCCCTGGTGCGGGCCAAGCCTTGCCGCGCGTCCAGGTGGTGTGGCCGCCCTATGGCCCTTCTCCATCTTGTATTCTGGCTCCAGGTATCCCCCGGTAAAATAATGACTTTGGCTTTTGTCCCGTCCAATTCCGAGAATATTCATTTCTGACTTTCTTGGAACCAAAAACAGCAGAAAACAGGCAGCTGGCACTATGGCTCTTGTTAATAGGTTAGTCCAAGAAATCATATGAAAAGTACTCCAAAGTGTGGACAAAACATAAGAAAGTAGATAAAACCAAGTATGGAACATCAAAAATTATAGATATATTTGCAATGTATCAGAGATCAAATCCATATATATATGGTCATAGAGACCAAAAACACATAGGTTAAATAAAGGAGAGCTTCCACACATTGCATGCATGTAGTGTGACAGAATTATTATTACTTGTGCATCATCAGATAATCCACTTGTGTAGTATATGCATTGTGTGGTCATGCATATGTGTAGAGATATCATTGTTAGGTTTTGGAAGAACAATGTACATACGTGCAAATGTGGTCACACCGATCATCATGGATGTGGATATATCAATGACTCTGGTGACCATATCAATGTGGGATAGGAAAAAGAACACATGCATGCAATATGACCCCCTATATGAGATAGATAGAGATATATATATATTCCATATTGGTCATAAAGACCAAACAACACATAGGAATTAAATAAAGGAGCTTCCACATTGCATACATGCATGGACTACTGTGAGAGAATTTGTGCACATCATCACATAATCCTTGAGTATATGCATGTGTGTCTGGTCATGCATATATATGTAGAGAGAGATATATATCATCATGTTGTTTGTTTTGGAAAAGAATAGTGTACATATATATGCAATGTGTGGTCATGTGATGGGATCAGTGGCACTCTAGTGGATATATATATATATCAGTGTGTAATACACATCATGCAATGTCTCTAGGGGAGGATCCGTGTGTATTAAACCATGCTAGACCAAAATACGGGAAAGCAACATATTGCATGTTGCACGAGTGTGACAGAAGTTGTTGCATCACAGAATCCACTAGTGTGTGTGGTAGATATACCAATTAACATGTGGTTTTTGAAAAGAGAACACATGCAATGTGGTCATGTATGTGGATCAATGACATCTAGCTACTAGTAGCTTGTGGATATCAATGTGGTTTAGGAAAAAGATCACATATGCAATATGACTCTAGGGGTTCCATATGTGTACAGCCACATGCATGGTCATAGAGACCAATATAGGAAAAGCACATCTTGCACACACATTGCATGCATGTTGCACCAGTGTAACATAAGTTGCATCATCCAGAGTTATACATGTGTGGTCTCATCATGTAGATATATGTCAAAATGTGGTATATTGTTGGAAGAACACACATGCATGCAATGTGGTCATCTCATGTGGATCTATCAACAATAATGCAATATATGCATGGAAAAGAACACACATGCATGCAATATGACTCTAGGAGATCAAATCCATATATGGACCAAAACACATAGGTTAAATAAAGGAGAGCTTCCACGCAATGCATGCATGCAGTGTGACAGAAATTATTATTAGTTGTGCATCATCACATAATCCACTTGAGTAGTATATGCATTTTGTGGTCATGCAGATGTATAAAGATATCATTGTGGTAGTTTTTGGAAGAGAACAATGTACATACATGCAAAAATGTGGTCACAGATCATCATGGATGTGGATCTATCAATGACTCTAGTGACCATATCAATGTGGGTTAGGAAAAATAACACATGCATGCAATATGACGCCCTATACATGCATGTAGACCAATGTGATAGAATTTTTGCATCATCACATAATCCTTGAGTATATGCATGTGTGTTTGGTCATGCATATATATGTAGAGAGATATATATCATCATCTTGTGTTGTTTTAGAAAAGAATAGTGTACATATATATATATATATATATATATCAGTGTGTACTGGTTTATGAACACATCATGCAATGTCTCTAGGGGAGGATCCATGTGTATTAAAGCATGCATGGTCACATGCATATAGACCAAAACACATAGGAAAGCAACATATTGCATGTTGCACCAGTGTGACTAAAGTTGCATCAGAGAATCCACACTAGTGTGTACATATACCAACAATGTGGTTTTGGAAAAGAGAACACATGCAATGTGGTCATGTATGTGGATCAATGACATCTAGCTAGTGTGGATATCTATGCAATGTGGTCATATATATGCAATGTGTGCCCATGTGATGGGATCAGTGGCTCTAGTGGATATATATCAGTGTGTACTGGTGTAGGAAAAGAACACACACACATCATGCAATGGAGCATGTGTGTGTGGTCATGCATCACACAAAGGAGGAAAAGGTGCATCACAAATCCACTTAAGTTGCCTAGATGATATCTATATCAAAGTTTGAGCCCAAGAAGATGCTGCATCATGCGCATGCATATCGATCGATATATGTGAGAGACCATATGCTCACTAGGGGCCTAAATATAATGCCTATCTCAATGCAACAACCCATCACACTTTTGTACATATATATCATATAGGTGAACACATACATATGCATGCAAGTTCTTCCAACGCTTCGATCCCAAACTAATCTGTACATCCCAAAATACATACTACGTACACAAAATAAACTAGAAACTAAAATATAGTTCAAAAACATAATGTATCACCACCACTTGTTGTCGTCCTTGACTTTCTTCCCCTTCAACCTCTTGCTGTCACCACCGTCCCAAGATCCCTGCTCGTCCTGAAACCGCTTTCTGTCCTCCTCGCGCTTCTTCTCCTAGGCTAGCTTGCAACCAGTGCATAGCTCTCTCGCAAAAACCCCCGCCTTAACCATCCCATCTTTCATGGTAATGAGCTTACTATACAACTCGTACGCCATGTAGGCGTCTCTAGCTGGATACTCGAGGCGCACCTGGCTTATCGCTTCCACTCCTAGTAGTCATGATCGAGTCGCTTCAATTTCTTCAGTTTTTCATAGGATTTATCGATGATTTCCGCTGCCAGATCACCCATGCCATCCTTTGCTGGGTATGGTTTGATCTTGTACAGATTTTGGATGTCGATGTGGTGTCCATCTGGGATTTTTATCAACGCACGAGAAAGCATAATTGTGTCATTTGTGATATCCACGCTAGTGAAAGTTATCCCTTTCCTACACAAGAACTTGACTAGAGCCGGACAATGCTTCTCAGTTGGTTTACTCCTGCAGTTAGATGGTTTTAGGGATGTAAGGGAACAAGGGATGCAGAAGTGGTGATCTCAAATCTAAATTTCACATACCTGCAGAAGTGGTAAACAAGGACCTCCTCATGTATGGCGATTTGCACGACAGCGATCTCTTGTGGAGGACTTTTTCCCTTATTTGCACGGGTGTACTACAAGTCTAGCCCCACAAACTTGTGCTTCTATTTCTCAAGAAATTTCTCAAACCTGGCGAGAGTTCTCTCCACAGTTGCGTCATCATTTGTGTACACCGATGTCAAAGTCGTGGTGCCATGGGCAGGGACCAAGTGGGTCTCTGTTGTGCGTTTCCCATCGTCCATGCCTGCAATGAAATGGGTAAAAGGAAATGCCTGCAAGGAACTTCCTGCGAGAGGAAGAAGAAGATGAACCAACGGTTCTAGAACTGAGGAGGAAGAAGCGCCTAGGAAAAACTGTGGAAGAGGAATAAGAAGCGCCTAGGAAAAACTGAAGAGGAAGAAGAAACATGGTAACTGCAGCTTCGGTTTGAGAACTCACCGTGGTTACGTGGAGATCATGGCAGTGCTGTCGGTTCAACAAGTGGGGCCAGTTCCTGCGAGAATATGGAATGAGTTGTGCATTTTTCTATGCGAGATATTGAGAGAAATCATTTATATTTTGTCTTTCATAATTAAACATAATGAAGTTGGTATAGCCCAAGAGATTTGAAAAAAAGAGATTTGCTAGTTTAACATACAACAACACAAAAGTTTCTGAGCATGCATTCTTGAAATTTAAATTCTGATGATTTATTCAGAAGTTCTGAGCTACAACCGACATTACAGAGCCAACGCTCTCGTCTTCGTCCTCCTCCTGCTGCTCGTTGCTATCGTCTTCCGCATCCTCTTGTTCCTCTGCCAGACCAGTGACCACCTCAATAATTAGCTTGATATAGTGCCTCATCACCTTGACCTGGACGACGAGCAGATCATCAAGACAAATTCTGTTTTTAGCACAGAATTCAGCCCAGGGGTCGGTGAACTCAATGCAATCATCATATACTTCTGATATGCGATATCGCCCCAAGATTTTTAGGCCTTTGTCACAATTATTCTTCATGCATACACAATAGAACCCTTTCTTTGGGATTTGGTGTTCCCTTGTGCATCTCAAAGGAATTTCCTGAGTAACAAAAATATATAACAGATCTTAGTTAACTGGCCACCCTGATAAATTTACAAAATAAGAAGGAAAAGCATAGGAAAAAGTGATTAAACTAACCATCTGATGAAGATCATCTTCATCCTGCACCCGTTGCACCAAGAACTGAGGGATCTCAAAGACCTCATCTTCATCCAGGTCTCTTACAAACTCCTTGTAGAATGCCCAAGATATGAAATTCCTTTTAGAGCAACTGACATTACATGGGTCCTGAAATATGGATTTCTCTAGTGTCACCTTGCAACAATCTTTGGTCTTATAACACCCTGATCATGCATATGAAATTGAAGAAGGTTTGTGTGTAAGGAACATACATAATTAAAAAACTTGTCATGTGTGTAAGGAAAAAACCATTTCAATGCAAAGAAGTCAATACATACACTGGTCTTGATCAACCCAAGGTTTGACAACATTATCAGCATTGGACACTTCAACAATAAAGCACCTGTATACTCTATTGTATGCAAATGCTAGAACATCATTCTGTTCAATGTTATAAGCTGCACATAACCCCTTCCAATATGGCCCACATAATGCTACAGACCGCCCAAAATTCCCACCATACAGCACATACAAGTAGTATTCATCAATTGTTCTGTTTTGATCATCATGGGAGTCACTCCGAGCAAGGTTCTAGGTCAGATGTGGACCAAGAGCGAATTGTCGCATACGCTCAGCGAAACAACAAGAAATACCCTGCATAAATTTGTGAAACAGAAAAAACCCATAAGATCATGAACATCAAGCAATTTATATGGAAATTTAAAATAAGATATGTATATGAAAATCGAGAATACTTACAAATCCCTCAGCAAAAAAGGGTGATTTCACCCTCATTCTAAAATACATCACATGGTCTGTGTTTCCACTCCCACACTAGGCAGGTTGCTGCTGACATGTCACACATTCGTTTTGAGCCATATTCCTTTTTCTGAACACAAAAATTACTAAAGATCAGGAAAATAAATGATATGATGTTACTAATATTATCACTGATTACATTGTACTTTATAATGACAACTAGTACTATATATGTGCAGAAATACAACTAGTCTGTAGTTCTACATAGATAATCCTACAAAAATACAACTAATGATGTGCATACTATACTAATTTGCAGTTCTGCATACACATACTGAAGATTGTTATTAATAAAATATCAGCACAAATTGTACAAACAAAAAAATCTATAGAAATTCAACTCAACAAAATATGCACATCCTAGATTTATTCTAGAGATTCGATGAAGTTATCTTAGATAAAACTCTATGGATTCGATGAAACAATCCTAGAGAAAACGCTACAGATTCGATGAAGAACAAGTACTATTTACGCAGCTCTGAAAACCCTACAGATTCATCGAGCTGCTGCTGCTGAAGATCTCTGCCGTCGGTTATACTCCGGTGAAGGGGATTCTTACCGCTGCTGTAGAGCCTCACGACCAGTTATTCCACGACAGATTGCATCCCTCACTCTGCTGTCGTCATGCCCGTGGATGCTGCAGCTCCCATGCATCCGCCCAGAAAATGCGTGAGATCGCGCGGCGTGCCGCGCACCTATATATATGCGAAGGAAGGTCGCCAGAGATTGGAGAATATATAAGTTGTGCACCTGCTTCCGGTGAAATCTCGCCGAAGGCAGCGATGGGGCACGCTCTGTCTCTCTCTCTCTAGCTGCACTTGTCTTGTCCACTCTCTCTCTCTACGTGCTGCTTTAGTTCCGACAAAATGGAGCGAAAATAAAGTCCGAAGAAATTCAATCAAATGGAAACCTCCAGGTCTCGAACATGCAACCAAGAGGACCCTGACCAGTGGACCCACCTACGATGAACCCCATGTGTCAGCTGGACAAGTGAAAATTCTATCGCTGACTTGTGGGGCCCACCTCTTTGCCACCCACACACTCACCTGAACTCCACCTGGGAGGTTTCGAAATCAGATATGAAATCCGGTCCACCACACGCGGCGGCTAGGGCACCGCTGCCTTTGCTGGTCCACCACATGTGGCGGTGGCGTCTCCCCGTCCATTTCAGCATCCGCACTCCAAGGTTGTCCCCTTCTGGCCGATGTCTCCGCGCACCTTGGTAGCTCCCCTTCCGGGCCCCATCTTCATGCTCAACTCGCTCGTCTCCGTGGCTACCAAGGTAAAAAATAGTTTGTTTAATTGTTCAACACATGGATATCACTTGGATTGTTCATCTACATAAAAATCTTCTTAAAAGGATTATTCTTCTCAGAAAATGTGATTAGTTTGTTTAATTGTCCAACAGATTGATAGTTGGATTTGTTGCATGGTAAAGTAAATAGTTCTGATAAATGACTAGCCTGTTCTACAAATGAGATTTGTTGTTTTAATTGTTCAACACATGGATATGAGTTGGCTTGTTTATTGTAAAGAAAACTGTTCTAAAAAATCACTAGCCTGTTTTGAAAGTTTGATTTGTTTATTTAATTCTTAACAGATGGATATGAGTTGGATTGTTCATGGCAGACAATTTACTGAACCCTACAAAGCTAGCCTGAAACAGTTTGTCAGATTTTTCAAGGAGGGATATGGCGAGAATGTTGAGGTTTCATGCCCCTATCGTAAGTGCCTCAACCGGAGAACGGTACATATAGGCCTTCTTTATCACCACTTACTCATAAGTGGCATGTCGCACACGTATACTCGATGGATACAGCATGGGGAGCCACTTGATCTTTCTATTATTGAACATCCACCCAATGGTGGTAACAATGGTGGTCATGCCGGTGATGACAATGACAATATGTATACGGATGATGAAGGCGATGATGATGGAGGTCACAGTGTTCTAGATATGTTGCAAGACCTTAAGCACGCAGGCGATGCTTTAACCGCATACCATATTGCTGCTAATGTCCCAACTGATGGTAAACATGAGAAATTATTTGCAAAATTGATGGAAGAGGCAAAGCACGAGCTTTACCCAGGAAGTAAACACTTCAGGCTTGCATTTGTTGTGAAGCTCCTTCATCACAAGTCATATCACCGGATCACCAACACTTCTTTCGATGATTGGATGAAGCTATTTGCTAATGCACTATCGGATCCCAATACCCTGCCGAGATCATACCGTGAAGCAAAAACTTATCTGAAGGAGCCTGGACTTTCCTATGACAGCATACACGTGTGCAAAAACAACTGCATGCTCTTTTGGAAGGACAATGACAACCTGGAAAACTGCATTACAAGTGGCACCTCGAGGTGGAAATATCCGGAAAGAAGGTCGTCGGCTATCAAAGTGCTGCGTCATTTTCCTTTGGCGCCACGGCTGCAGAGATTGTTCTCTTCGAGGAAAACAACGGAGAACATGCAGTGGCACAAGTTAAGGAGAATGCCTAGAGATGGTATACTCAGTCATCCAACTGATGGTGAAGCATGGAAGGATTTTGACAACACATGGGAGGACTTTTTCAGCTAACCCTAGAAACGTAAGGATTGGCCTTGCCACCGATGGCTTCAATCCTTATGGAACCATGAGCACGAGCTACAGTATGTGGCCTGTATTTGCCCTTCCATACAACCTTCCACCATGAGATTGTACGGATGCATCAAACTACATGCTTTGCCTTCTAATCCCTGGCAAATCAACTTCTGTAAAGGATTTTGATCCCTTTATTGAGCCTCTGCTGGACGATTTAAAACAGCTGTGGAAGGGTGTGTGCTCTTACGATGCATTTCAAAACGAAACATTTGATCTTCGAGCAGCGGTTCTTTGGTGTACACATGACTACCCAGCGTGCAGCACTATGTCTGGGCGTACAACAAAAGGATATTATGCATGCCTGCATTGTGAAAAAAATCCTCTGTCCAAATCCATAAAGAGCAAAATATGCTACATTGGGCACCATCGTTTCCTCCCGAAGCGCCACCGCTTGCGGCGAGACATGGAGCTTGCCGGCATTCATGATGACCACTCGAAGCCTGGAAAATTTACTATAGTTCAGTTACAAGCTGAGCTGGAGAAGGTTAGGCATCTTAAACCAGGAGCTAGATGTGATCCTGGGAGAAAAAAGAGGAAGCGAATATATCCTTCACCGATTTAGAACCGACTGCATGGTTTCTGGGACTTTCCTTACTAGGCATCGTTGAAACTTCAGCACAATCTCGACGTGATGCACATCGAGAAAAACATCTGTGACAACTTGATTGGCACACTACTTGAACTTGACGGGAAGAATAAGGACACCTTGAAGGCTAGGTATGACTGTGAAGCCCTAGGCATTAGGCGAGATCTACATGTGCAAACCACAGACATAGAGAAGGACCTTCTCTGTCCATATGCACCGTATTACCTAAATAAGGATCAGAAGACGGGTTTCTGTCAATATCTGTGGGACTACACTTTTCCTAATGGGTTTTGTTCAAACATGGCCAAATGTGTCAGCGTTCCTACACACAAGATCACAGGACTTAAAACCCATGACTGCCACATCCTGTTGCAGGGAATATTGGCTGCTGGCATGCCAGGGTATTTGCATCCCGATATCTACACGACACTTGGAGAGCTGGGAAGATTTTTCAGGCAATTGTGTAGTAAAAACTTGAAACTGTCGGTGTTGGAAAGGCTCAAAGATGAAATCCCAGTAATTTTGTGCAAACTTGAACACATCTTTCCGCCGGCATTTTTTGATGTGATTGTCCACCTGGATGTGTATTTACCTGACGAGGCAATGCTTCGAGGCCCTGTGAACTATGTCAGGAACATGTGACGTCCAGAAGGTTCAGTGGCAGAGGCCTACATGGCTGCCGAGTGCGTGACTTTTTTTGCTAGGTAACTTTATGATATTGTGACAAGATTCAATCGACTAGCGAGAAATGTAGGTGACCAACATGAATCAACTTGTGATGTGCTTGGCCATAGAGTGAATTTGATTGGAGGAAGCCATGTCACCTGCTATGGAGGAAGCGATGATACTGATTTGACCCTCCAAAGGGAGCTACACAAGATGACTTGGTATGTCCTAAACAACTGCGAGGAGGTTAAGCCATATATCATCTATGTTATGATCTCCCACACTTATGAATCCAAATTGCCATACACCTAAAGATTTTAATTCCGAGTTACTCCCTGGATTGTAGTCTTCGCCGAGAACAGCTGGTGAATGATGGGATGCCCAATGTGGAAAGAAGGCTTAAGCAGGGATTTCAAAGATGGTTCAAGGACCATGTTAGTTTCCTTTTGCATTTATCTCTGTCCTTTATATATAGCATTTCAATGCATGATTTGACCATATTGTATTTCTTCTGCGGTACATACATATCATGAAAAAACGATAAGAGAATACAGAAGCTATGCATGAAGAGCTTTTTGCATTGTCGTGTGGCCTAGACATTCGAGTAAGAACATATTCAACTTGTATTGTGGATGGTGTTCGGTTCCTCGCCGCTGATCGTGAGAAGGGCAAGAAAACACAAAAACAATGGAGTAATGACTAACGGTTGTCACTTCGAGAAGGATATCCATTTTTATGGTGTTCTCAAGGATATCAAGGTGCTGTATTTTAACTCTGATTTGGAACACCAATGATCAGTTGTGTTATTCTACTGCGATTGGTATCAACTTGAGGGCTGCAAGGATACTGAGATGGTGTATGATAAACTCTTTCGGAGTGTCAACATTACCAATTTTTGGTACAAAGATGATAGTTACATCTTGGCAACCCAGGCTACAAAAGTGTTCTATGTGCCAGACACAGCCAAGGGCAAAAACTAGCGGGTGGTTCAACAAATAGTTCAAAGACATAAGTTTGATGTTGCTGAAGGAGAGGAGGAGGAGGCGGTGCATACTGATGTAGCATACCAACAGTTTGTAGGCTCTGACAATGAGACTGTATCTGAGGCTCTGCCTTTTAGGAAACGTCGACCCTCTGTCAACGGAGGCCGCATCATAGATGCTTTAGTGTTTAATCGTATCAGAGGAAAAAGGAAAGCTGTTGAAGAGGAGGAAGTTGACATTGAGCCTGAAGTAGACGACACCATTGAGGAGTACTACAGTGACAAAGAAGATGAAGTACAAGATGAAGAGTAGTTCCAACTTATGGTTGTGGAGTGTTGGATGATTTGTGTTGCATGCTTGAACTGATGGATGTGTGCATGCGTGTGTTGAACTAATGATCGTGTGTGCTTGCTTTTTGGTGCATGCTTGAACTAATGGTTGTGTGCATGCCTGTGTTGCATGTTTTGTGTTGAACTAATGGTTGTGTGCATGCCTTTGAACTGATCAATATGATTTTCCTTTAGTTCATGGAATTAATAGTTATTCATTTGGAAAATTAGCCACAACATTGTGCTATTATTCTGTCTATCAAACTTGGCTGAACAAAAGCTCTTTTTCTAGTAGAAAATTGTGCTATTATTCAGTCCGCGTGGGACCCATTCATCAGCCTACCACATGATGCCACTGTGAACCAAAACCGCTCACGCATGGGACCCACCTGTCATAGCAGGTAGAAAAAAACCCTCTCCCCTCCATGCCACTCCCAAATCCCACACCACTTCCCCCAAATCCACGCCAGAGAAAACCCTCTCCCCTCCCTGCGGATGACCAAATACCGGCAACGATGGTGGCAACGGAGGCTACAAACTGACGTGTAAGTGCTCCTCAACCTAGCACCCTTTCACCGCATCAACTCTTAGTTAACCGGCCAGCGATGTGGTCGCCTCCTCGTTCTAGTTCGACGCATCGCCTCCTTGTTCTATAGGACAACGTGTCCATGTTGTTGTTTAATTAGTTCTTGTTCGATGCGTCGATTCCTTGTTCTATGGAAGCACGTATGTACTCACAATCTAGTGCTCTACGCGTCGAGGTTGCTGCTTACGGCAAGTCTCAATCTAGTTCACTGGAAGCGCCCTTTAGTTTACTCACTGAATTTGATTCTCGTAATAATTGACTAATTAGAATTGTATTCTAACTTAATTCTTGTATTTACTCTTTGGGGCAGGTACGATGAAGCCCAGGGAGATACATGAGCAGGTTCTAAAATTGATGCTACTAGCACTACTACTGTATATGGCATAAAAACTAAACATTCTAATTAGTGCAATGTCTAATTTAGGCTACGAAGGATGTTGTCGTCATCGATGTCTCATCTGATGATGATGTGAAGAAACCTGTTGCTGTAGTTTTTCGCAAGATGAAAGCTAACATAGCAAGGCGAAGAGCTAAAGCTTATATGAAAAGATTTAGAGCAGTCGAGAAACCGAGGATCTTTATTCCTAGAGGTGTGGTATTCTATACATGTTTTGCTACATTTATATATATGCAGATACAGATTATTACTTTCTAATATTTTCTTTCTAGGTCCAAGTATGACGGGGCTTGAGGAATTCGATGAGCACTGCGTGTTTGGAAACCATTTGGAATTGACTTCTGACCAAGTTCCTTCCCTCAAAGTGTTAGTTAAATGACACAAGCCATCTATACCATACTATGTGTCCAAGATGAACAAGTCAAATGTCATCCGTGGGAAGGCCAAAATGGTTAAAATTTGACATTTCAATAGTTAAATTTTATTATGCACATTGAACTCTAGCCAACAACTAATATTCTTCTTCTCCTATAGTACTTTTTAGTTAGCTATAGCCGTGCACACCTCAACCGCTATCTCCCAAAGATGTTACCACTCGCATGCTCTTACAAGACCACTTTTGAACATGTTCACCTCTTCCAAGGCATGAATGATGCTGCCCAGATGACAAGAGGCTAGTCTAATGTTCTCGAACTCGCTAGAATAAGGGAGGGGAATGTGTGCATCTTCACCTTTTTAAATTAGGGGCTACATGGATTCATGGGTTGTGTTAATGTTCTGTAGTGAGGCCAAAAAGTATCTGCTTGTTTGTGCTGTGGTGTTGGATGAACCATTAACGTAATCTGTTGTCAGTGAACTTGTAGTGGTATGGAACTTGTTGTCAACCTGGTGCTCTACATGCTAAGTAATATTATCTCCATATGCTATGTATATATTTTGGTTCATTGTGTTCATGTTGTTGCTTTCCTATGATTGAGAGCTGGTATGTAATATACAGAATAAAGTTGTAGATCATCACAAAACCAATGGACAGATGCATCGGTTACAAGTTAGTTCTGCAAAAGATTGGTTGACGGTTCAATTTCGTCGAACTGCATGAAATGTTTTTTGTTATTTAATTTCTCTCAAACGCACTCACAACTGGGGCCGGCGGAAAACATCACGAAGCCGCGTCCAACCCAACACTACCGTGAGATACACTACATACGTAATGTTGACACCGAGCTGACAAGTGGGGTTCAAGCACGGAGGAGACGGTCGATGCGAAAAAAAATTGTCGAATATGTGCCATGACGAAATCCACGACAAATTTTGCACCAGACGAAATGGCAAACTGGGCTTCAGGGCCTAGGACGAAATCTGCGACGAATTTTCCACGATGAAAACAAAGAACGTCATGGATAACCGAGCTGGAGGGGCTTGGAGCTCGTTACGTCAAAACATTCTAGAACGTCAGGAATCCACGACGTTTTTAGGTCATGTCATAAAAAAACGTCACAGATCATCCAGATTCTTGTAGTGGTTGCATCACCATAACCACTTGAGTGTGTATGGTCATGTGGCTCATTGTGGTTTGGAAAAGAACACATGCAATGACACTCCATGTGTCACACCATGGTTGGAAATCCCTAGAACATGCGGGAATGCAACCGCCACATGCATTGGAGCACCTGTGTGACAGAGGTTGCATCACCACACCCACTTGAGTGTGTGTGGTCATGTGGATCATTGTGGTTTGTAAAAGACCACATACAATGACACTCCATGCGTCAAACTATGGTCAGAAAGCCCTAAAACATGCTGGAATGCAACTGCCACATGCATTGGAGCACCTGTGTGGCAGAGGTTGCATCACCACACCCACTTGAGTGTGTTTGGTCATGCGGATCATTGTCGTTTGGAAAAGAACACACAATGACACTCCATGTGTCAAACCATGGTCAGAAAGCCCTAGAACATGATGGAATGCAACCGCCACATGCATTGGAGCACCAGTGTGATAGAGGTTGCATAACCACACCCACTTGAGTGTGTGTGGTCATGTGGATCACTGTGGTTTGGAAAAGAACACATGCAATGACACTCCATTGTGTCAAACCATGGTCAGAAAGCCCTAGAACATGTTGGAATGCAACATTGCAATGTAATGGAGCACCAATGTGATAGAGGTTGCATCACCACACCCACTTGAGTATGTGTGGTCATGTGGATCATTGTGGTTTGGAAAAGAACACATGAAATGACACTCCATTGTGTCAAACCATGGTTAGAAAGACCTAGAACATGCTAGAATGCAACCACCACATGCAATGGAGCACATGTGTGATACAGGTTGCATCACCACACCCACTTGACTGTGTGTGGTCATGTGGATTGCTGGTTAGTAAAAGAACAAATGCAATAACGCTCCAAATGTCAAGCCATTGTCAAAAATCCATAGAACATGATGGAATGCAACATTCAAATGCAATGGAGCACCAGTGTGACAGAGGTTGCATCACCACACCCATTTGAGTGTGTGTGGTCATGTGGATCATTGTGGTTTGGAAAAGAACACATGGAATGGCACTCCATTTGTCAAACCATGGTCAAAAAGCCCTAGAACATGTTGGAATGAAACATTGGAATCCAATGGAGCACGAGTGTGACAGGGTTGCATCACCACACCCACTTGAGTCTGTGTGGTCATGTGGATCATTGTGGTTTGGAAAAGAACAGATGAAATGACACTCCATCATGTCAAACTATGGTCAGAAAGACCTAGAACATGCTAGAATGCAACCACCACATGCAATGGAGCACATGTGTGACAGAGGTTACATCACCATACCCACTTGAGTGTGTGTGGTCATGTGGATCATTGCGGTTTGTAAAAGAACAAATGCAATGACACTCCATGTGTCAAACCATCATCAAAAATCCCTAGAACATGATGGAATGAAACATTGAAATGCAATGGAGCACTAGTGTGACAGAGGTTGCATTACCACACCCACTTGAGTGTGTGCGGTCATGTGGATCATATTGGTTTGGGAAATAACACATGCAATGGAACTCCATGTGCCAAACCATGGTCAAAAGCCCTAGAACATGTCGGAATTAACATTGGATTCCAATAGAGCACAAGTGTGATAGGGTTGCATCAACACAACCACTTGAGTGTGTTTGGTCATGTGGATCATTTTGGTTTGGAAAAGAACACGTGAAATGACACTCCATCTGTCAAACCATAGTTAATAGCCCTAGAACATGCTGGAATGCAACTTCCACATGCAATTGAGAACCAGTTTGACAGAGGTTGCATCACCACACCCACTTGAGTGTGTGTGGTCATGTGGCTCATTATGGTTTGGAAAAGAACACATTCAATACAACTCCAAATGTGTCAAACCATGGTAGAAATCCCTAGAACATGCTGAAATGCAACTTCCACATGCAATGGAGCACCAGTGTGACAGAGGTTGAATAACGACACCCACTTGAGTGTGTGTGGTTATGTGGACCATTGTGGTTTGGAAAAGAACACATACAATGACACTCCATGTGTCAAACCATGGTCAGAAAGACCTAGAAAATGCTGGAATGCAACTGCCACATGCAATGGAGCACCTGCGTCAGGGAGGTTGCATCGCCACACCCACTTGAGTGTATGTGGTCATGTGGATCATTGTGGTTTGGAATAGAACACATGCAATGAAACTCCAAATGTATCAGGTCAGAAATCCCTAGAACATGCTTGAATGCAACTGCCACATGAAATGGAGCAATAGTGTGACAAAGGTTGCATCACCATAGCCACGTGAGTGTGTGTGGTCATGTGGTTCGTTGTGGTTTGGAAAAGAACACATGAAATGACACTCCATGTGTTAAACCATGGTCGGAAATCCCTAGAACATGCCGGAATGCAACCGCCACATGCATTGGAGCACCTGTGTGATAGAGGTTGCATCACAACACCCACTTGAGTGTGTGTGGTCATGTGGATCATTGTGGTTTCTAAAAGAACACATACAATGACACTCCATATGTCAAACCATGGTCAGAAAGCCCTAGAACATGCTGGAATGCATCTGTCACAAGCAATGGAGCACCTTTGTGACAGAGGTTGCATCACCACACCCACTTGAATGTGTGTGGTCATGTGGATCATTTTGGTTTGGAAAAGAACACATGCAATGACACTCCAAATGTGTCAAACCATGGTTATAAAATCCTAGAACATGCTTGAATGCAACTGCCACATGTAATGGACCAACAGTGTGACAGAAGTTGCATCACCATAGCCACTTGAGTGTGTGTGGTCATGTGGCTCATTGTGTTTTGGAAAAGAACACATGCAATGACACTCATGTGTCAAACCATGGTAAGAAATCCCTAGAACATGCGGGAATGCAACCACCACAAGCATTAGAGCACCTGTGTGATAGAGGAAGCATCACGATAACCACTTGAGTTTGTGTGGCCATGTGGATCATTGTGGTTTGGAAAAGAAAACATACAATGACACTCCATGTGTCAAACCATGGTCAGAAAGCCCTAGAACATGTTGGAATGTAACTGCCACATGCAATGGAGAACCTGTGTGATAGAGGTTGCATCAGCACACCCACTTGAGTGTGTGTGGTCATGTGGATCATTATGGTTTGTAAAAGAACACATACAATGACACTCCAAATATGTCAAACCATGGTCAGAAAGCCCTAGAACATGCTAGAATGCAACTGTCACATGCAATGGAGCACCAGTGTGACAGAGGTTGCGTCACCACACCCACATGAGTGTGTGTGGTTATGTAGCTCACTGTGGTTTGGAAAAGAACACATGCAATACCACTCCAAACATATTAAACCATGGTCAGAAAGCCCTAGAACATGTTATAATGCAACCGCCACATGAAATGGAGCACCTGTGTGACAAAGGTTGCATCACCACACCCAATTGAGTGTGTGTGGTCATTTGGATCATTGTGGTTTGGATAAGAACACATGGAATGGCACTCCATTGTGTCAAACCATGGTCAGAAATCCCTAGAAGATTCTGGAATGCAACTGCCACATCCAATGGAGCACCAATGTGATAGAGGCTGCATCACCACACCCAATTGAGAGTGTGTGGTCATGTGGATCATTGTGGTTTGGACAAAACCACATGCAATGACACTCCATTGTGTCAATCCATGGTCAGAAATCCCTAGTAAATGTTGGAGTGCAACATTGGAATGTAATGAAGCACTACTATGACAGAAGTTTCATCACCACCTCAACTTGAGTGTGTGTGGTCATGTGGATCATTTTGGTTTTGAAAATAACACGTGCAATGACACTCCATGTGTCAAACGATGGTCAAAAAGCCCTAGAACTTGCTAGAATGAAACTAGCACATGCAATGGACCGCCAGTGTGACAGAGGTTGCATCACCACGCCCACTTGAGTGTGTGTGGCCATGTGGATCATTGTGGTTTGGAAAATAAGACATGCAATGATAGTCCATGTGTCAAACCATGGTCCAAAAGCCATAGAATATGTTGGAATGCAACATTGGAATCGAATGGAGCACTAGTGTGATAGAGGTTGCATCACCACACCCACCTGAGTGTGTGTGGTCATGTGGATCATTATGGTGTGGAAAATAGCACATACAATGACATTCCATGTGTCAATCCATGGTTAGAAAGCCTTATAAGATGCTGGAATGCAACGACCACATGCAATGGATCTCCTGCATGACACAGGTTGCATCAACACACCAAATTGAGTGTGTGTGGTCATGTGGATCATTCTGGTTTGGAAAAGGACACATGCAATGATACTCGATTTTGTCAAACCATGGTTAGAAAGACCTAGAACATGCTGGAACGCAATCACCACATGCAATGGAGCACATGTGCGATAGAGGTTGCATCACCACACCCACATGACTGTGTGTGGTCATGTGGATAATTGTGGTTTGGAAAATAATAAATGTAATGACACTCCATGTGTCAAACTATGGTAAAAAAGCCCTAGAACATGTTGGAATGCAATGGAGCACCAGTGTGATAGAGGTTGTATCACCACACCCACTTATTGTGTGTGGTCATGTGGATCATTGTGGTTTTGAAAATAACACATGCAATGACACTCCATGTGTCAAAACATGGTCAAAAATCCCTAGAACATGTTGGTATGTAACATTCGAATGCAATGGAGCACCAGCGTGATAGAGGTTGCATCACCACACCCACTTGAGTGTGTGTGGTCATGTGGATCATTTTGGTTTGGAAATGAACACATGAAATGATACTCCATGTGTCAAACCATGGTCAGAACTCCCTAGAAAATGCTATAATGCAACTGCCACATGCAATGGAGAACTAGTGTGACAGAGGTTGCATCACCACACCCACTTGAGTGTGTGTGGTTATGTGGATCATTGTGGTTTGGAAAAGAACACATGCAATGACACTCTAGATGTGTCAAACCCTGGTCAGAAAGCGCTAGAACATGTTATAATGCAACTGCCACAGGCAGTGGAGCACTAGTGTGACAGAGGTTGCATCGCCACACCCAAATGAGTGTGTGTGGTCGTGTGGATAATTGTGGTATGGAAAAGAACACATGCAATGACACTCCATGTATCAACCATTGTCAGAAAACCTTAGAACATGTTGGAATGCAACCGCCATATGAAATGCAGCACCTGTGTGACAAAGGTTGCATCACTAGACCCACTTGAGTGTGTGTGGTCATGTGGATCATTGTGGTTTTAATAAGAACACATGTAATGACACTCCATTCTGTCATACCATGGTCACAAAGCCCTAGAAGACGTTGGAGTGCAACTGCCACATGCAATGGAGCACCAATGTGACAGAGGTTGCATCACCACACCCATTGGAGTGTGTGTGGTCATGTGGATCATTGTGTTGGGCGACACAGAGATAAACAAAACTTTTCCCCTAACGCAGTACTCCCAAGATCTAGGTCAGGTTATAGGCCATGAGATTACCGCTAGACGCACAGATGCACAAGTTGATGTAGCGCGTCGAAGCAGTACCGGACGATCCCTGGACAGCCCTCCGAATCCTGGGTGCAGCTTCTCCGGATCCCACGAACTCCTTCGACAGATCCCCATGAGCTTCCCCGTCTCCAGCGTCGCACGTGCAACGCATCTACCGGTATCCACACATATAGGAAGGAGCTTCGGACAGAGGATTGCTAGATCCTGTCTAGCCCGAAATGGAAGTGGAGAAAGTGACGACTAGGTCAGGGACTATCCCTTGTCACTCCACTTATATACACTCCTAGTTGGGCTCAACGCTTGAGGCACATCTAGGCCGTACTCTAATCTCCACATGGATCTAATCCACATGGGCTCCTTACCCTTAAGTGTGTGACCCCGTAGGTTCACATACACCTGGACACCACATGAGCTACTCCTCCAAGTATCCCGTCATGGCTTTGAGTCCAACTCACTCCCATGAACACTCGGTCTCAAGTCGATAGATGGTAGCAGCCTCTAGCAATACGTGCCAACTCCCAAGTGCCATAAAGTCAGAAGAAGAACCTTCAATGTGACTTTCATCCAAGTCCCTTTGCCTCACGATATACCTGTTAAGCTATAGGCGAGTAGTTGCCATCCCTTTAATAGCCTAACTCTCTTCTCGTACCATGATATCTGATTCACTGGACTAACTCTTAGTCTGACTCCTCAGTTAACACTTAACTGAGTAGCGCATGGCCATGCTTCCGAATCATATCACATGAGAGGGCCCAGAGAATATATCTCTATTATGGAGGGGCAAATCCCATCTTGGTGATCCACATCACGCATCTTGCTTCACAACCAACCCGAACTCTACCTTTATAACCGCCCATTTACGAAACAATGTTTGATAGAACCTAAGTTGGCGATCTACAACTCGGATCATGCAATGACCTCGGGTCAAAGGATTCCATTGCTTGAGACTGCAAATGACCACATGCTCATTGCATCTCAACCTCAATGACCATGCCCATGACAAGTCGACTTGCTAAAATATTTAGCTGAATCAGTGTAAGTCGAAATAGCATCACCATGCCCACGACAAGTGGAACAGTGTCATCAGCCAACTTGCACATCGATCTAAGTTGTGTGTCCATCACAACCTCAATGACCAAGGACAATCTAATATAAACAATCATGAATACATAGTTCCACAACTGAATCACGCATTCAGTGATACATATCTGATGTTCATATAAGTACAACTTTACTTTATGAATACTTTGGGAAATATCATCAACCATGATTGCCTCTAGGGCATATTCCCAACAGTCTCCCACTTGCACTAGAGTCAGCCATCCTGACATCACATGTCTAGGCATCTAATGCCCATGGCTCTTACGTGTGCCTCATGCTTAGGCTGTGCAACTGGCTTTGTCAACAGATCTACAATGTTTGCATCCGTGTGTACCTTGCATAACTTGATATCACCATGATCCACGAACTGGCGAATCAAGTGGTATCACATGAGTATATGTTTGTTCTTCTGGTGTTGTCTAGGTTCCTTGGCTTGTGTAATAGCACCATTATTGTCACAATACACATCTAACGGATTAGACGATCCCTGATCCACACCAAGACCAATCAGGAAATTCCTGATCCAAACAGCATCCTTTGCCGCCTCCGAGGCAACAATATACTCAGCCTCTATTGTCGATGTAGACACGGTCTCTTCCTTGGAACTCTTCCAGCTCACAACCCCTCCGTTCATAACAAACACGTACCCAAATGGCGAACGAGAATCATTTGAGTTAGTAAGGTAACTCGCATTCGTGTAACCCCTTACACTGACTTCAACCTCAACTCCATAAACTAGGAACACATTCTTAGTCCTTCTCAAGTACTGAAGAATGTTCTTAACTGGTGCCAAGTGGATTTCTCCAGGGTCAGCCTGGTATCTGCTCACAACACTTAGAGCATAGGAAACATCTGGCCTAGTACAAATCATGGCATCATGATGGACCCGACTGCCAAATCATATGGAATCACACTCATCCTACTTCGCTCATTAGTTGTCGAAGGACACTGAGTCTTGCTATGTTTTACGCCATGGGACATCAGTAAGAACCCCTTCTTAGACGATTCCATGTTGAACTTCTTCAACACTTTGTCCAAATATGTACTTTGACTCAATACAATGAGCCGCCTGGATCTATCTCTATAGATCCCGATTCCTAGTATATAGGTTGCCTCACCCAAGTACTTCATTGAGAAACTCCTTTCCAGTGACTCCTTGGTTTCTTGCAACATCTAGACATCATTTCCAATCAATAATATGTCATTCACATATAAGATCAGAAAGTTTACTTTGCTCCCACTAAACTTCTTGTATAAACAAGAATCATGATCACTCTTGATGAAGCCAAACGATTTGACTACCTCATCAAAGCGAATGTTCCAACTCCGAGATGCTTGCTTCAACCCATAAATGGATTTCTGAAGTTTCCATATCTTGTCAGCATTAGTCGGATCGACAAAACCCTCGGGATGTATCATATACATGTCCTCTGTTAATTTTCCATTAAGGAAAGCCGTTTTGACATCCATCTGCCATATTACATAGTCGAAATAGGATGCTATAGCTAACATGATCCGAGCTGATTTAAGCATCGCTACTGGTGAGAAAGTCTCATCGTAGTCAACTACTTGAACCTGCCGGAACCCCTTCACGACAAGCCGTGCTTTATAGATAGAAATGTTTCCATCCATATCAGTTTTCTTCTTAAAGACCCATTTGCACTCGACGGGTCTTGCATCGTCTAGCAGATGAACCAAGTTCCAAACTTGATTATCATCCATGGACTTTAACTCGGATCTCATGGCTCCAAGCCACGACTCAGATTTAGAACCCACCATCGCTCCCGAATAAGTTGCCGGCTCATCAATGTCTAACAGTAATACATCACGAACACTTCGCAATCTTGCCGATCTTCACAGTGTAGGTGCAGCTGCCGGCTCAGCTACCACGACTGGCTCAACCTCCAAGGCTTTCGCCAAATCGCTACTGACTGGTTCCTCTCGAACTTCTTCGAGTCGCACCGTACTCCCACTGAATTCCCAACTGAGAAACTCTTTCTCAAGGAAGACACCGTTCCGAGCGGCAAACACTTTGCCCTCTTCTTGGTTGTAGAAGTAGTAACCCAAGGTTTCCCTTGGATACCCAACAAAAATGCACTTATCTGACTTGGCTTTAAGCTTATCCGACTGAAGTCGCTTGAAAAATGCTTCACAACCCCAAATCTTAAAAAAAGACAAAATCGGCTTATTGTCAGTCCACATCTCATGTCGTGTCTTCTCTATTTAGTGTGAACACTGCTGTTTCTAGACAATAACCCCAAAATGATAAAGGTAGATCTGTTTGACTCATCATTGATCGTACCATGTCCAACAAGGTCCGATTCCTTCATCCCGACACACCGTTCATCTGCGGCGTACCTGGCGGAGTGAGCTGAGGAACTATTCCACAACTCTTCAGATGGTCATCAAACTCGTGGCTCATGTACTCGCCTCCCCGGTCCGACCGAAGAAACTTTATATTCTTGCCAAGTTGATTATGTACTTCATTCTAGAATTCTCTGAACTTTTCAAAGGTTTCCGACTTATGTTTCATCAAGTAGATATATCCATATCTACTAAAATCATTAGTGAAGGTAATGAAGTACTCATAACCACCCCTGGCTATCGCGCTCATTAGACCACATACATCACTATGTACTAGTCCCAACAAGTCAGACGCCCTTTCACAACTCCTTGTAAAAGGTGTCTTGCTCATCTTTCCTAGAAGGCAGGATTAGCATGTCTCGAATGACTCCAAGTCAAACGAAGTTAGGAGTCCATCATCATGGAGCTTCTTCATGCGTTTCCAACTTATATGACCAAGTCGACAGTGCGAAAAGTAAGTCATATTCAGATCATTTGGTTTAAACCTTTTAACATTTATATTATAGACCGACCCACCATCAAGATTCAAAATAAACAACCCATTCTGAACGGGTGCAAATCCGTGAAACATATCATTCAAATATAAAGAACAACCATTGTTCTTAATATTAGACTCATAGCCTTGTCTCGTAAAACATGAGGCAGAAATGATGTTTCGACTAAGCACTGGAACATAATAACAATTATTTAGTTCCATTAAGAATCCTGAAGGTAAATGAAGTTGCATCGTGCCGACTTCCAATGAAGCAACTCTTGCTTTGTTGCCGACCCGAATGTCAACCTCGCCTCTTGCTACGCCCCTAGTTCTTACCAGTCCCTACAACGAGTTGCAAATATGAATGATTGGTCTGGTATCATATACCCAAGAATTACCGGGTGCATCAACAAGATAAAGGTCTATAACATTGCAAACAAGTGTACCTGAGTTGGAAGTCACACCTCCACTCTTGGCTTTATCTGCCAAATACTTGCTGCAATTCCTCTTCTAGTGGCCATCTGCCTTGCAATAGAAGCAAGCGGAACCGGCCGAAGGACATGACTTAGTCCCTGAGGAAATGCTTAGGATCTCATCCTGAGCATTACCTCCTGACTTAGCCTTCTTCTTCTTAGTCCAAGAACTCTTCTTAAACTTAGCCTTATTTTGTACCACCAACACTTGGCTAGTACCTTTCTTGAGATCAACCTCTGCCTGCTTAAGCATCCCATGTAATTTAGTGAGCTTCTTATCCATACCATGCATGTGGTAGTTCGATATGAACTGACCATACACACTAGGAAGAGAGTTCAGAATTATATCCATAGTGAACTCTTTGTTAATGGGGTAGCTAAGCCTTTCTAGAGACTACACGTAACCAACCATCTTGATCACATCCGGACTCAGTGGATCACCATCCTTAATCCTACAACTCAACAAAGCTTGAGAGACTTGATACCTCTCGGTCTTTTCCTAAGCCTGGAACATACTTTTGAGGCTTTTGATCATATTGTATGCCTCAACATTCTCGAACTGCTGCTACAAGTCCGGTTCCATGTGAGCAAGCATAAGACAGCTAATTTCTATAGACTCATCACATGTTCTACGGTAGGCGTTGGTTGCTGCGACACTCGTATTCTCATTCTGCACATCTAGAAGCGGGTTATCTAGAACATGGTCCCTCTTTTCTTGTTTGAGAACAATTCTTAGATTACGATACCAGTTGGTGAAGTTTGTCCCATTAAGTTTATCTTTCTCTAGAATGGTCCTCAAAGCAAAACTGGATAGCTGAGGGAGACTGCTACTAGGTGCCATTATCTACAACATAAATGTGCAAAATAGTTAAGACAAGTATTCATAAAAGAGCAGGCGTATTAAACATTTTAATACTTATGCTCCCACTAGAACCAACATCCCTCCGATGGTTACTTAGTGATTCAGGACCCTAAATAAGCAAGCCAACTAGTGAGCTTTAGCATCACCGCTAGCCGTCAAGTGATCTAGGTAGGCAACTCCTTGACAATCGCATCTCATGAGACTCCGGTTGGTCGGGTGGCATCACATTCCCTAGCTCCCAACTGCCCTCTCCCCGAGCCCCACAACCATTGTGATAGACCCGTCTAGCTTACCAAGTGCTTCCGCTGTAAGAGTCCGACTCTAACCCATCTAGTCGAAAAGAATTGGTAGGACCTCAATTTTATGAGCCCACTACCAAGAATGTCTGACTTGTGATGGTGCAGCACTGGCAAGGATACGGACTAGACCTTCTTTGAGGGATTAAAGTTTAACCACTATCTCATAGAGGTAAAACTAGAGACATAACAATAACAAAAAATAATCCAATTATAATGTTAAATGGTATGGCTCTCTTCATGGTGATCTCCATCTCCATGAACATGTTCATCATGCCTTTGGCTGTAGTGTCCTTCAAGTCCTCCAAACATGCTACACTAGCACTAAGGAATATACAAGAAGATGGCATCTCATGCCGACACGCAGGTCGTTATATAATAATAATGACAACACTTTGGCTCCATCCGGCTGACAAACCCGTGATATATAGATCACATATGGATTACACACATCACATGCACATAAGCCATACCATTCACAACTTCCTGGAAAAACAACTTATGCATGGATACAGTATCTACCGGTGTTGTGAACCTCGCAACGACATCTAAGGAGCTACGATAGGGCGAAGCCGGTGGTCCCAAACCTTGGATTCCTTCATTGGATAAAACACTTTTACCCTAATCTGATCCCTGTGCAGATCTGACCAATCCCATTGATAATCCGCACCTGATCTTCCATGCACCCCTGAGTGCGATTGATCCAATCAATCTAGAACAAAACCAATCTATCTCATAGATCGACCACCGAAACCCTAAGTGGATCCTATCCACCACCTCGTGCATATCACATATGCACAGACCTAGAGCCTAAAACTAGAAGCTTTTGCACGGATACCACTGTTGGGCCACGTAGAGATAAACAAAACTTTCCCCTAACGCAGTACTCCCATGATCCAGCTCAGGTTATAGGCCACAAGATTACCGCTAGACGCGCAGATGCGGAAGTTGATGTAGCACATCGAAGCAGTGTCGAACGATCCCCGGACAGCCCTCTGAATCCCGTGGACAGCTTCTCCGGATCCCACGAACTCCTTCGCCAGATCCCCACGAGCTTGCACGTCTCCAATGCCGCACGTGCAACTCCTCTACCGTTATCTACACATACAGGAAGGAGCTTCGGACAGAGGATTGCTAGATCCTGTCTGGCTCGAAATGGAAGAGGAGAAAGTGACGGCTAGGTCAGGGACTATCCCTTTTCACTCCACTTATATACACTCCTAGTTGGGCTCAATGCTTGAGGCCCATCTAGGTCGTACTCCAATCTCCACATGGGTTCTTTACCCTTAAGTGTTTGCCCTTGTAGGTTCACGTACACCTGGACACGACATGAGCTACTCCTCCAATTATCTCGTCATGGCTTTGAGTCCAACTCACTCCCATGAACACTCGGTCTCAAGTCGATAGATGGTAGCGGCCTCTAGCAAGACGTGCCAACTCCCAAGTGCCGTAAAGTCAGAAGACGAACCTTCAATGTCACTTTAGTCCAAGTCCCTTTGCCTCACGATATACCTGTTAAGCTATAGGCGACTAGTTGCCATCCCTTTAATACCTTAACTCTCTTCTTGTACCATGATATGTGATTCACTGGACTAACTCTTAGTCCGACTCCTCAGTTAACACTTAACTGAGTAGCTCTTGGCCATGCTTCCGGATCATATCACATGAGAGGGCCTAGAGAATATCTCTCCATTATGGAGGAGAAAATCCCATCTTGGTGATCCACGTCACGCAGCTTGCTTCACAACCAACCCGAACTCTACCTTTATAACTGCCCATTTACGGAACATCGTTTGATAGAACCTAAGTTGGCGATCCACAACTCGGATCATGCAATCACCTTAGGTCAAAGGATTCCATTGCTTGAGACTGCAAATGACAACATGCTCGTTACATCTCAACTGTGGGTCAGTTCGACTCGCTAAACTCTTTAGCCAAATCAGTGTAAGTCGGAATAGCATCACCATGCCCATGACAAGTGGAATCGTGTCATCAACCGACTTGCACATCGGTCTAAGTTGTGTGTCCATCACACCCTCCATGACCAAGGACAATCTAATATGAACAATCATGAATACATAGTTCCACAACAGAATCACACATTCAGTGATACATATCTGATGTTCATATAAGGACAAATTTACTTTATGAATACTTTGGGAAATATCTTCAACCATGATTGCCTCTAGGGCATATTCCCAACACAATATGGATTGGAAAAGAAGACATGCAATGACACTCCATTGTGTCAAACCATGGTTAGAAATCCCTAGAAGATGTTGGAATGCAACATTGGAATGTAATGGAGCACTAGACAGAGGTTGCATCACCACATCTATTTGAGTGTGTGTGGTCATGTGGATCATTGTGGTTTTTAAAAGAACACATGCAATCACACTCCATGTGTCAAACTATGTTTAGAAAGCCTTAGAACATGATGGAATGCAACTGCCACATGCATTGGAGCACCAGTGTGACAGAGGTTGCGTCACCACACCCACTTGAGTGTGTGTGGTCATGTGGATCATTGTGGTTTGGATAAGAACACATGCAATGACACTCCATTGTGTCAACCCATGGTCAGAAAGCCCTAGAAGATGTTGCAATGCAACTACCACATGCAATGGAGCACCAATATGATAGAGGTTACATCACCACACCCACTTGAGTGTGTGTGGTCATGTGGATCATTGTGGTTTGGAAAAGAACACATGCAATGACACTCCATTGTGTCAAACCATTGTTAGAATGCCCTAGAAGATGTTGGAATGCAACATTGGAATGTAATGGAGCACTATGGTGACAGAGGTTGCATCACAAGATCCACTTGAGTGTGTGTCGTCATGTGCATAATTGTGATTTTGAAAAGAACACATGCAATGACACTCCATGTGTCAAACGATGGTCAGAAAGCCCTAGAACATGCTGGAATGAAATCGCCACATGCAATGGAGCACCAGTGTGACAAAGGTTGCATCACCACACCCACTTGAGTGTGTGTGGTCATGTGGATCATTGTGATTTGGAAAACAACACATACAATGACACTCCATGTGTCAAACCATGGTCAGAAAGCCCTAGAAGATGCTGGAATGCAACTACCACATGCAATGGAGCTCCTGCGTGACATAGGTTGCATCACCACTAAAAGATCACGGATGTCGCCTAGAGGAGGGGTGAATAGGCTATTAAAAATTCTACGAGATGGCCTTAACAATGGCAGAATAAAACTAGCATTTTCTTTTGTTAAGCACAAAGCCTAGATATACTAAGGTTCACCTATGTGCACAAACAACTTATGCTAAGCAAGACAAGAAGCAAAATGATAGCAATATAGATTACTTCAAGCACGAAGGCTATCATAATGTAAAGTGCATAAGTAAAGAGCTCGGGTATAGAGATATCCGAGGCATGCGGGGACGACGATATTTTACCGAGTTCCTCCCAACAAGGGCTTACGTCTCGTTGGAGGGGTGGGTGGTACTAAGACCACCAACACCACAAAGGCCTCACCCTATTCTCCCGAGCACCCACCATGCGGGAAAGCACCCGTTACACTATGGGACACTTGAGGGTGGTCACCGAACCCGTACAAGATTGGGGTTATCTCCACAACTTAATTGGAGGCTCCCAATAATCGCCACCAAGGCCTCAATCTTGGGGGAGCTTCACAACTTAATTGAAGACCCCAAGAAGACACCACAAAGGCCACACCACTATCTAGGGTTCCAAGAACCCAAGAGAGACAAGCAACAATGAATATCACCAACCAAATCCTCCAGAGAGAACACAAACTGATGCATCTAATGCAAATGGCAAGAACACCACAAAGATGACCCAAATCTTCACTCTCAAGTTCCAAAAAGGCTACTAAAGCAATTGGGGGAACAAGAGAGGAAGAACACAAAGAGGAACACAGAATCCCCCAAAGATCTAGATCCCAAAGATTCACTCACAAAGAGATGAAAAGGCTTGGTCAAAATATAGATCTAGATCTCCTCTATCTTCCCCTAAATATTGGCAAAAATCATTGGAGGGGGTCAAGAAATCAAGCCAAGAGATGTGTGAAAGAATATGCAAAGCTTGAATAACAATAGAGGAAGAACTAACTCAAACGATAAGGCAAAAGGGCTATTTATATTAGGGGCCAGATTCCTGCCCGTTGGGGAGATTTTCCTGGGCCAGCCGGTAGTACCGGAACGGCCCGGTACTACTGCCCACACAAGGACAACAGGGGGCGAACCAGGGAAACCACGCAGGCGGCAGCGCTATAGCCTAGCAAAGGGGATCGGGGCGCTCGAACCAGGGGACATCGGGGCGAAGCGAGCAGAGCGTGCGTGAGCGAGTGAGCTGGCGCATGAGAAGGCTAGCGGTGACGTGGTGCTGGGCTGGCCCGAGCGAAGCAGAGCAGGGATCTGGGTGAGTGATCTAGCAAAGCCAGGCGCGGGAGGAAGCGAGGTGGGTGAGTCGTAGGGACAGGGAGAGGCGGAGGCCCGCGCGAGCGGCAGCAGGCTAGCGCGGCGAGCCGACCCAGCTAGCGGCGCCGGGAGCAAGTGAATGAAGGCGCGAGCGTGGGAGGGGATTGGGGGAAGTGGCAGGAGGCTGGCTGGGTGAAGCGGGGAATGAGAGGCACTAGCGAGAAGCTGGGAGTGCCAGGCAGGCCGACCCGGTTCTACCGGCTGGCCGGGCGGTACTGCCGGTTTGGGCCGGTAGTACCGTCCAGAGCCACCGGGCCAAACAGAGGCCGACGGAACGGATCAGTACCGCCCGGTACTGACCTCGGTAGTACCGGTTGGCCCAGAAAAACATTTATTTCTTTTTCTTTTTCAAACCAAAAGAGGCAATATTCAAATATTCGTAACTTTAATTTGGTACCTCCGATTGAGCCGAATCCAATTGCGTTGGAAAGAGAATAGAAGAGCTACCCAACTAAAAGTGAGAAAGTATCAAGTATTATAATGTGAGATACCTCACTCGGTGAGCATACGGAAAACCTCAAAGATCAAAATCGCAACAAGATATAAAGGGGGGATACGATTTTGATGAACAGGAGCTTGTTATGAAGATTACCTCAAGCTCTATATCCTCACATGGATAAGACAAATAGATAACCAAATACGATGATGCAAGTATGCAAAGATTTGAGCTCTCTCCGAACGATATGATCGGGTTACTCACTAGAGAGCCCCTCTTGATAGTACGGCTATCTATCCTAAAGCCGGTCTATCAACTACCAACACGAGACCGACAAAAGGGAAAACCTATCAAGAGTACCTTTGCCTTGAACAAACATTGACCTTGTCTTCATCGATCCATAAACACCGAGGATGGCAAGCATCAAACATGAGATCTTCTAGAAAGGGTGCATTTTGAGCTTGCACAACGTGTCTTCTTCTTCATTTCATCTACCTTGAAGCCAACACATGCTCCAAGCGATACTAATGGACAATTCCTACAAGTGCAACTTAATACACACATTAGTCCATAAAGATTGTCATTAATTACCAAAACCACACATGGGGGCCCACATGCTCTTTCAACCACACCAAATTGAGTGTGTGTGGTCATGTGGATCATTGTGGTTTGGAAAAGGACACATGCAATGACACTCCATTGTGTTAAACCATGCTCAAAAAGACCTAGAACATGATGGAATGCAATCACCACATGTAATGGACCACATGTGTGACAGAGGTTTCATCACCACACCCACTTGAGTGTATGTGGTTATGTGGATCATTGTGGTTTGGAAAAGAACAAATGCAATGACACTCCATTGTGTCAAACCATGGTTAGAAAGCCCTAGAAGATGTTGGAATGCAACATTGAATGTAATGGAGCACTAGTGTGACAGAGGTTGCATCATCAGATCCAATTGAGTTTGTGTGGTCATGTGGATAATTGTGGTTTTGAAAAGAACACATGCAATGACACTCCATGTGTCAAACGATGGCCAGAAAGCCCTAGAACATGCTGGAATGAAATCGCCACATGCAATGGAGCACCAGTGTGACAGAGGTTGCATCACCACACCCACTTGAGTGTGTGTGGTCCTGTAGATCATTGTGGTTTGGAAAAGAACACATGAAATGACACTCCATGTGTCAAACCATGGTCAGAAAGCTCTAGAACATGGTAGAATGCGACTGCCACATGCAATGGAGCACTAGTGCGATAGAGGTTGCATCACCACACCCACTTGAGTGTGTGTGGTCATGTGGATCATTGTAATTTGGAAAATAACAAATGCAATGACACTCCGTTGAGTCAAACTGTGGCTCCCCGCAAAAACCAATACTAGAAAATCGCGTTGTTTTTGTGCATTGCATCATCATGACCGCATGCTCATGTCATCATGCCACATTGCATTTGAGCATCGTCATCATCATGCGTGGTTTTGTCTAAAACTATATTTCGAAAAGTCTGGTTTTGTCTTCTAAACGCCCCGTCTTTATTCAAACACAAAACCTGGGTCTCCGGAATATTATGTTTTATCTACCAACGGTTTACAAACGCCTCGTTTTAATAAATAACATATTTAAATTATTTTGGGAGGCAGCCAGCCAGGCCTGAAAGCCTAGCCGGCCACCTCCAGATAAAAACTCGACCTACCCCAGAAACACCCAAAACCTATGCTTCCAACTAACCTACCCACCCCTATCCTACCCAGTCCCTCCACCTCACTCCCACCAATCGCCACCTGCCACCTCACCCCCAGCCGCCACCTGCTGGCCCACCTGGCACCACACCACCCGCCTGTCCACACTCGCCACACAACACACACCACACACACATGATCAACCACCTGGCCCCACCCACACACGCACTCACACACGCGCGCGCATAGCCAGCCGCTCCTAGGCGCCCACCCCAACCCGCCGGGCCCACCTGGCCTCCACCCAGCCGCCACCACCCAAATCCCACCTGCCGCCACTCCCTCTCTCACCCCATCGGCGCAGCACACACAAACGCACACCACGCACGCGGTACACCGCCCCTAGCCCTGCCTCTCTCTCTCTCTCACCTGGTCCCACCTGCTGGACCCATGCGTCCCTGGTACGAACCACCCCGAACCCACCTCCCCCGCATCGAACCTCCCCCACCAACCCGTGCTCCTCTCCCTCACCCGTCGCTTCCATCCTCCTCTCGCTTCGGCCGCCGCTGGCCCCAGACGCTCGCCCCGCCGCCAGGAGCGAGCTCCTTCCCCCTCGCCTGTCCTCATCGCCGGAGCCCCGCCGCCTCCACCTTCGGCAGCCCGCGCCACCGCACGCTTCTCCTCTCGGCGCCGTGCCCCCCTGCCGCCCGACGGCGCCCTCTGCCTCGCCCGGTTCTGCGCCGACCCCGCCTGTAACCCCCTCTCTCTCGCGTCGGGCGTCGCCCTCAACCTCGCGTTCTTCTCTCTCGCGAGCCGCGCTCCCTCTCTGCTTGGTCGCCGCCGCCTGCCCCCCCCCTCCTTCAATCCCTGCCGCCAGGGCATCTCCTCCTCTTGGGCGCCCCCTCGCTGGCCCCTGTCCGTGTCCTCGCCGTCCACCTGCTCGTCTCTGCCGCTGGTGCAGGCCCTGCCGTCGCCTGCGTCCTCCTCCCGCGGCCACCTGGCCATCATCGGCGTCGACCTGCCCCCGTACAGAGCTCCGTCCCGCCACCTCGAGCACCTCCCTCAGGCCAAGCTGAGCTCCCGCCGCCCTCCCGCAGGCAGGTGCCGTCATCGCCACCTAGGCCTTGCGGCCACGCCAGCAAGATCCCCGGCTGCACCTTCCTCGCCCCATCGCGGCTCGGGCCTCTGTCAACGGTCCTGGCAGCAGCAGTAACCAACATCGACAGTATCACTAGTTGATAGTGGTGGTTGTCAGGTGTTTAGTACTACTGATTCGTGATGTTCAGTAAGTTGTTCTGTGGTTTGACTCTTATTGGTGCACTTCCTGGGTAACAGGGAGGATGTGGTGGTGATACGGCTGTGCAATTGCAGATGGCTAGAATAACTCGAAGTTTGCCAAACCCCAGAAACCATCGGCGTTTAGACCCAAGAGAACCTCACCGAGAACCCGCGGTACCTGGAGGACGACACTAGACCGAAGCGTCAAGACCTCCTTCATGGAACGCCAAGATCTTCCTGACGTCAGGGCCTTCGATATGGTCCCAATAAGATCGCCTACACGGACATCAAGTTATCCAACTCTAGATCCGAAGACCGATCCCGGAGAGCCCAAACCCGATCCCTCGAGACCCCAAGATCGTCGAGCCCCTCTAATGTGTGACCCCTATCTTATCCTCCCCTATTTTATAATATAACATCTATCTTGTTGCATAATTAAATTGTCATGCTTGCATACATATTGTGTGGTTTGGGGGTCTCAGGCCGATTCACCTAAATTAAATATAAAGACCATATGCGGGCAAATCTAGTCTTATATTGGTCTCATCTAAAATTGTGTAGCGAACCGAGGAAATATTTTCCCTTGTTAAGACAATATTTAAATTGCGGGGTATCTAAACAACTTGATCCACCTAATAAATTTTGTCGGGACCCTGGTTCCGCTTAATATGGCCTATTGCATCGCATGCCTGCCATGTCATACATCATACATGCATCATGCTCGATCTTTTGCCGTAGTATTAAATAGTGCATCCGGTGTTTCTTCTAGTGTTTTGCTTCTTCGAGGATTAGGCCGATGAGTTGATGCGAGTGTCGACCCGATCTTCCGATGAACCTTCGGCATTGTTTTCAGGCGAGCATCTCCCCCTTTCTACCTATCTTACTTTTATAGTATTTATTCCCTCCTGTTGATCTTTTGCTACCTGTGTTGCGATGCTCTAGTTTTCGTGCCCGTGATATCCTGTGCAGCCTTATATTGCCTTGGACACATCCTATTACCTGTTGTTTGGTAGATAGTTGGACTTGCACGTCGTAGTCGCTTGCTCAAGTGCTGTTGCGTGTCGTCCAGTACCACAGTTGTTGGAGTAATCCGCATGTTTAATGTTGGAGATGATCATGGCTTTAATTACTGTTTAATAACTAAAACTGAAGTAGGTAAATGCAGAGGCACCGGTGGGTAATAGACAATATTTGGTTTTTAACCGCTCACTGGTGTCCCGTAGGACCCCGAGTTCTTGACACCTATTCCGAGATCGAGCGTGCTAACCACAGGTGGGGTGTGTGGGCACCCCCATAGGCTTACTACCTGATTTCAAAGTATTGTACCGGGGGCCACAAGTAGTTTGGGGCTTTATTACTATCCTGTACTTATGCCATGCTTTACTGCTTTATTTAAGATTGTGCGTGGAGCACCTGTACTGTTTAGGACCGTGACACGTTTTCGCTGTATCGACAAGCCCAGTCACACTTTCGGGTTCCCAGTCGTTTACAGCCGTCGACACAAACCCTGAGTCCGTCTCGGAGACCGGCCGACTTCGTTACGGGTAGCTTAGTGGGGTGGCCCCCCGTGCTTGCTTTGGGTCTGGGAAACGTCGTGTCCGAAACCCCGTCGACATACCGTTGGGTGTATGTTTTGTGATCTTGTACCTACCTGATCTGACAACAAGGGTGTAGGTGCGTGTAGAAACTTTGGTGCACCCTTGCAGGGTTAAATCTTTTCGAGAAGCCGTGTCCGCGGTTATGGACGACTTGGAGCACAGTTCTCGATCATAGACAACTATAACTAAAGTTTATTGTTATAATCTGACTTGTATCCGATATGACTAGTAATCAGCTTCACTACAACGGAATGGCTAAATAAAAGTACCAACAACTGCTGGGTTTGGGATATCTCATGCTTATTGTATCTGACTAGTAAGTGTTGCAACTACAACGGAATGGTTAACTAACACTGCCCACTGCTTATTATATCAGGATGACTATCTATACCTGACTAGTAATTGCTGCAACGATAATTGAATAAATAAAACTGCCAACTATGTGAGTTCCTCGGTTGACTTCCTCGTTTGGTTTCGAGGGGAAATACCAGGATGGGTATGTTTGGTGGTAGTACCAGGATGGTTCTGAATAGGTCTTTCTTATCCCTCTCTGATAGCCGCCAGTTATATCGAGTCTCTATAGATTGTTAGTGCATGCTGCGCTGCCGCTTCAGTCCACCATACCTATGTAGGCGAGGACCGCCGAATTCTATTCTCGCCGTGTACTGGCCTCAGTACTGACCGCTCTCTTTTTCCTTTGCCCTTTGTCGGCACCCCTTTGTTTTAGCAGGTTTTGAGATCGACGTCGTTAGCAGGGTTACCCTTCCAGCTTGGCCTGGGCAGGGTTATGGACGCCATTGTTTATTCTTCAGGGCTCTTAGCTCAATTTGCATCTTGTCCGTACTCGGACGCTGTATCGTTTTCCAGGTGATTTGGATCTTTGTATTGTTTATCTGTATTCTTGACTCATTGAGTCGGTGTTGTATATATATGTTTTGTGGGTTCCCTCGAGGACTATTGTGTAATGATATTACTTCGTTTTCCACCCGCATGAAAGTGCCTGGTGGGCACCTTTGAATCGTTTCTATGCGGGTTTGGCGGGGATCGCTGAAACTTGCATAGGGCCGATTCTGAGGGTGTTACACAAACCATGGTCCAAAATCCCTAGAACATGTTGGAATGCAATGGAGTACCAGTGTGATAGAGGTTGCATCACCACACCCACTTGACTGTGTGTGGTCATCTGGATCATTGTGGTTTGGAAAAGAACACATGAAATGACACTCCATGTGACATGGGTATACCCTACAGGTACTCGAGCTTGGTATATACGGTCCAAATACATATAGGCCCACGGTGTCGCCAAGGCCCGGATGGAGGGACTCGAGTAAACTACGGACTCTCGATTGCTTGAAGGACAAGAAGAAGCTAAACATAGAAAGTTTGAAGGGGAAAACCCTAACTTGTAACCGACTCGACCTGCTACCCGAGACCTAGCCTATCTATATAAAGGCTAGGAGGGGGTGGCGAGGAGGACACACGCAACCCTAGCTTCCCCTCGCCAGATTGCATCTGCGCACCGTTGTAACTTTTGACTCCTTCAATAATTCCACGAGCAGACAAGCAGGAGTAGGGACCTCTACGAGGCCTAAACCTGGGTAAATCTTTGTCCCATGTGTGCTTGTTTGCTAGCCGATAGATGTCTCCAACGCTCCCTCCTTCTCCAAAACCCAAGTCCATAACATTGGGCATTGATGAGTTAAACCCTCGTCAATTGGCGACGTCTGTGGGAATTGGGAGTGCTGATGTTGCGACTTCTTCGGCCCCATCAAAGGCGATCTACAACTCTGCAACAGCGGAGATTCTCCGGCTTTTCGGCGCCTTCGACTTCACCATCCACACGCCGGCTACTCGCCCGGCCTTTCGAGTCCGTGGGCGACAGAATCAGCCTGGCGATTGGGAGCTTCCGCTTCCAAGTTGGTCAGATAGGCACGCTTCGCATGCCCGATCAGCCGACAACACCGGTGATTTCCCCAGCATCATGGTTCCCTCCATCGATCGGCACCCTCGGTGAGCTCAATGCTCCGGCGGTAGTTGGGAACATGGTCATCGACAGCAGTCGCGACTCTGATCTAAGCGATCTGGCCACTGAAGATGGAACCTACGGTTCCGGATCTGAAAGTTGTGGAAGCAACAGCTTCCCAAATCACTTCATGTGCACCGTCATCAACGCGGGCGGCACCGATCCACCCAACTGCTGTAACAGTGGCAACACCGGCAACGGCACCGACGCGCCCAATGCCGGCAACGGCGGTAACGGTGGCAACGGCGGAGCAGTCGAACCTCCTAGCATAATCAACGAGCAAACCGATGAACGCGTCGTGATCAGGCTCAACGAGCAAGAGTGGGAACGCTGCCGCGAAGCCCTACGAGGTGCACCTCTACCCTTTGGGTCCCGCAGGAACTGCTGATGGGCTACCACTGGCTCCTAAAAGAGGAATTCAAGCGCCAAAAACAAGCAATCGCGCAACTTGAGGCGTGTAAAAAGGCGGCGGACGAGTCGAGCCTTCGTCGTGCTGGGCTCTCCTCCTACGGAGGATCCTCCTCAAGAGGCAACGTGCATCTCGCCAGGAAGAGGCAATCGCGGATGGCTCACCTCACCGAACAAGAGCGCATAGACGCCGCGAAAGTCCTCGACTTCGGCTCTATGACAGTCGACGCGAGAGGCAACGTGGTTCCCAGGACACCACAGCCTGCGGTGACAGTGGCCACCATGTACCTTCTCAATAACCAGCCACCAGCTGGAGATCCTCAAACGACCATGCACCGATCTATGATCGCGGGCCTGGGGCTAATCGAAGCCGCCCTCGACAAGGAACTGGTACTAGACCCAAAAAAGGGCAAAGCGTTAGCAAAGCGCTACTCCTCGCCCTCGTCCAGCGATGACAGTCATGACCTGTCTTGGCGCCACCGCTCACGGCGACACGATCGTGACTACGATGCACGCGATGAACTCATGCAGCACAAGATCGATAAGTCAAGGGCACGACGTGCTCGGTCGACTGACTCGGAAGAAGAAGATGGGGAACTCTGCGGCGCCAGATGCTTCAGCAGATCCATCAGGCAAAAGCGAATGCCTAAAGGGTTCAAACTCCCATCGGAGAAGCCGAAATTTGATGGTCTGCAGGACCCAAGATCTGGCTGGAGGATCACATCTCCTCCATCAGACTACATGGAGGCAGTCGAAGTACTGCCATGCAATGCTTGCAGCTACAGCTGCAGGGCGCCACCAGGGCATGGCTCAATAACCTCCCACACGGATCTATTCGCAGCTGGGATGAGCTGGTCTACAGCTTCGTGCGCAACTTTAAGGGCACGTACAAACGCCCTGCCTCAATCGAAGAACAGAGATGCTGCTAGCAAAGATCTGGCGAATTGCTGCGCTCTTACGTCCAAAGGTGGTCCATCATCAAGAACTCCACGGAGAACATCTCGGAAGACCGCGCGATTGATGCATTCAACGGTGGTGTCCGCCGCATGGAACTCAGGGAGGAGCTAGGCCGCTCAAAGCCCCAGACCATCAACCACCTGATGGAGATTGCGAATCAGTGGGCTGATGGAGAAGATTCGGTGAAAAATCGCGTTCACTCTAACGAGGAGGCAGAATTCGAACGAAGACGCGACCGCCGGAGTAAGCGTCGCATGCCCGTCTACGACGATCGCGATGACGTCAACATGGTCGCAGCCGGCTACACTGATAGACGCGACGATAACCGCAACAGCGGATACCGCAGCGGCGGATACCGCAACTCCGGGAAAACCACGCAAGTGTGGCAATACCGCACTCGCGATGAAGCACCCGTGACCTCCATCGAGGACAAACTGTCTGGGCCATGCACGATACCCTTCTAAATCGACAAGCATGATGGCAAGAGAAAGTCCAGCCACCTCCTCAAGGACTGCCGCGAGTTCCTCAAGCTACATGAGGGATTGGTTCGGATGAACCGCAATGCAGTCGAAAGAGGCTACGGAGCCGCTCCAGGCACCATGGCACATGGCGCACCACCACCACCACCTAGGCCACCCCCGAACGGAGCTGCACCAGACCAGCACCACGGAGGCGAACCATACCCACGGGCCATGGGTACCATGATGATCCAAAAGGGGCGCCCTTCCAATAGGGTGCAGAAGGCCATCACCCGCCAAGTCAACTTGGCCACGCACTCGCCACCATCCACCACTGAGTACCTCAGTGGCAGTGAGTCGTGCATTACCTTCGACAAACGCGACCACCCGCATCAAGTACCTCGCCCAGGTCATTGCCCCCTCGTACTCGAGGCGCAAATTGGAGGCTTCGACATGAGTCGCGTCTTCATGGATGGCGGAAGCGGCATCAACCTCATATTCGCGAGTACCTTGCGAGCAATGAGGATCCCTCTAACCTGCTTGGAGGCATCGGACACAATGTTCCAAGGCATCGTCCCAGGGAAAGGCATATACCCCCTGGGCAAAATCAACCTCGACGTCATATTCGGCACGCCAAGGAACTTCCGGCGCGAGCGCATCGACTTTGAGGTCGTCGACTGGCCCTCACAATACCACTGCATCCTCGGACGCGTCGCGTTCGCTAGGTTCATGGCGGTACCCCACTACGCCTACCTACAGATGAAAATGCCAGGTGCCAACAGCGTCATCACGATCAACGGGAGCTTCGAGCGATCTGACAGTTGCGACAGGGAATTCAACAGAATCTCCTAGTCCTTCGGCATGTAGGAGGAGCTCGCGTGATTGAAGGAAACGACAGACAACAGTCTTCCCCCCCTGAGTAGGCCAAGCTCACCTGACCTCTCCTTCGACTCATCTGTGCACACAAAGAAGGTGCAGGTCCATCCATCAGATCCCGCTAAAACGGCCCTCATCGCCAACAACTTGAGTCCCGCATAGGAACTCGCGCTCGTCGAATTCCTCCATGAGCACTGGGAAATTTTCGCCTGGTGTCCTGCAGACATGCCAGGAGTTCTCAGGGAATTCGCCGAGCATGCACTCAACGTCAACCCCGACGCAAGGCTAGTCAAGCAAACAATCAGGCGACTGTCTGGGCCATGGGCACAGGTAGTCGGAATGGAGATCAACAGACTCCTCGAGGCCAAATTCATACGCAAGATCAAGGAAAGCACTTGGCTCGCCAACATGGTGCTGGTACCAAAAAAGGACACGGAGATCCTACGGATGTGCGTGGACTTCACTTCTTTAAACAAGCACTGCCCAAAAGATCACTTCCCGCTACCACGGATCGATCAAATCATTGACTCCACCGCTGGATGCGAGCGCCTCTGCTTCCTCGATTCCTACTGAGGCTATAACCAAATTCGAATGAAGGAGGAAGACCAGGAGAAGACCGCGTTTACAACGCCCTTCGGTGTGTTCTGCTACAACACAATGCCCTTCGGGCTAAAAAACACAGAAGCCATGTACTAGCGGTGCATGCAGGCTTGCCTAAAGGAGCAACTAGGTCGCAACATCCAAGTCTATGTCGACGACATAGTAATCAAAACCAAGGAAGAAGCCTCTCTAATAGACGACTTGCGCGAAACCTTCCCCAATCTCGATCATTACCGGATAAAGCTCAATCCGGACAAATGCGCCTTCGGCGTACCATCTGGGCAGCTGCTCGGGTATCTCATCGCTGCGAGAGGGATTGAGGCAAACCCGAAAAAGATAAAGGCCATACTGGCCATGGAGAAGCCAAAGAACATAAGATTCGTTCAGCAACTAGCCGGACGAATGGCGGCCCTCAGTCGATTTATCAGTCGAATGGGAGAAAAGGCGCTGCCCTTCTATCATCTCCTCCGCAAAGCTGACAAATTCGAGTGGACCAATGAAGCGGAAGAAGCATTCGAAGACCTCAAGCGCCTGCTATCCACCTCGCCAGTATTGGTAACTCCACGAGAAAGGGAACCACTACTGTTGTACATCTCCGCCACCAACCAAGTGGTTAGCATAGTGCTCGTCGTCGAACGGGACGAGGAAAACAAGGTCCACGGCGTACAACGCCCGGTATACTACCTCAGCGAGGTCCTCACGCCAACAAAACAGCGGTACCCGCACTACCAGAAGCTGGCGTACGGCGTCTTTATGACCGCCCGACGACTGCGCCATTACTTCCAGGAACACCCAATCGTGGTAGTCAACGACGCCCCATTGGGACATATCCTCAATAACCCTGACGCCACAGGGCGAGTCGCGCTTTGGGAATTGAACTGTCTCCACGAGACATCACATACGAAAAGCGCGACGCAATCAAGTCGCAAGTTCTCCCTGACTTCCTTGTACATTGGATGGAAAACCAACTCCTAGACAAGCCAGACATGTCCTACCTCTGGACAATGCACTTCGATGGGTCCAAGAGGAAACATGGAGCAGGAGCATGTGTCATACTGACATCACCTCAAGGGGACAAGCTGAAATACATCCTGCGAATGCAGTTTACAGCCTCAAACAACGAGGCTGAATACGAGGCCCTGTTGCACGAGATGAGGATGGCAAAAGCCTACGGCGCAAAGAGGCTAATCATATATGGCGACTCCAAGCTAGTCATCAACCAAACAATGCACGAGTGCGACGCACTGAACGACAACATGATCGCATATCGTGACCTCTACGACACACTTGAAGGAGACTTCGATGGTTGCGAGTTGCGACACATAGGTCGCGAAAGCAATGAGGAGGCGGACGCACTCGCCAACATAGGCTCCACCTGCGCACCCATACCACCTGGGTATTTGTTGAGCGCATATGCGAACGCTCCATCAAGCCAAAGGCCGCAGAGAAGAAAACAAGCGCAGCAACGGACTCGGGGGCTACGCCACCCAATGAGCTAATGACACTCGATGACTTGGAGCTCGACACAGGACTCGAGGGACCAATGAGCGTCATGATGATAGAACAATCCTGGACGCAGCTGTACATTACGTACCTCCTCAGCAAGCGCCTACCGGACGACCCGACAGACGCACGACACATCGCGTGACGCTCTAAAGCATGCGCCGTTATCAACGGTGAACTGTATAAACGCAGTATCACAGGCATATTACAACGATGCGTCTCCCTAGCCGATGGAAGAGTAGTCCTCCTCGACATCCATGAAGGGACCTGCGGGTACCAGGCCGGCAGTCGCGCCCTCGTTGCCAAAGCTCTACGAGATGGATTTTACTGGCCCACGGCCATGCGCGACGCCAAGGATATAGTCCAAAAGTGCAACGCTTGTCAGCGATTCGCGGACAAGCCACACGCACCAGGGGCAGAACTACAGGCTATTCCATTGGCCTGGCCCTTCGCCCAGTGGGGACTCGACATGGTTAGCAAACTTCCAAGGTCCTCGCAAGGAGGCTACGTCTACCTCTTGGTCGCAGTCGACAAATTCACCAAGTGGATTGAGGCCATGCCAGTGACCAAGCAATCAGGTCACAACATAGTCAAGTTCTTTGAGTCCATCGTCTACTACTTCGGCGTGCCGTACAGCATCATCACCGACAACAGAACGAACTTCACATCCAAGGAGTTCCAAGAATTCTGCGAGAACCTGGGGATCAACATCAGCTACGCCTCAGTAGCACACCCATATACCAACGGTCAGGTGGAAAAGGCAAACGGGCTCGTCTGCAGCGGCATCAAGAAGTGACTGCTCCGACCACTCGAACAAGCCGCGGGCTGGTGGCCAGACGAACTGCAATCCGTACTCTGGAGCCTACGTACAACTCCAAACAGCGCCACCGGCTACACGCCATTCTTTATGGTACACGGAGCAGAGGCAGTACTACCCGCCGAGGTACGGTACAAAGCGCCACGCGTAGTCGCCTACATCGAGCAGGAGTCATCCCTCGCACTCGAAGACTCCGTCGACCTCCTTGACGAAGCAAGAGAAATCGCCGCAGAAAGGTCCACGAACTATCAGCAGAACCTACGCAACTACCATAGCAGAAGGCTTCGCCCCAGATCCTTTGTCGAAGGTGACCTAGTCCTGCGACTGAAGCCGCAGGGGCATCTCAAGCTCGAGTCCCCCTGTGAAGGACCGTACGTGATTACAGAAGTAATCCCAGGTGGCGCCTATCGCCTTCAAGATTTAGAGATAGGAGTCGCACACTCCAACCCTTGGAATGTCGCACAACTGCGACGCTTCTACCCTTAGTCGTTTTCTTTACTTTTGCATCGCAAATAAGGCTATTCAGCCAAGGCTACTTAGCCGCACATTGTACTTCGTACTGTTCTTCGAATAAATAAATGCTAAGTGCCCCAAAACTCCGTGTTCTCCTTCACTTTGTCAATTTTCATACTCGGGGGCTACGCCACCCTATACACATATGTTCTTCGAACAATAACGCGACATCCTGAGTAGCTGGCACATCAATCGAACCCCTTATCACAAACTCAACCCAGCTGCAACGCACCTGACAGGTTGACAATGGAACGATACAAAGATGGCCTGGCTAACGAAAAGGACTCGCATAAGTGCAACACACCCCACGCTTAAAGCCATTTGTACACATTCAACAGTAAATTATCTACAAATGTATACGAGCTTTACAACACTAGTACACTTATGTGCAGGATACATATTTGGCTACCCTTGCAACAGAATAACATTAGTCTGTTCCTCGAATAAGTCGACGACCTCCTCGGCTGGACGGTCCACCGCCTGATAGTGCGGCACCATGTTTTAGGAAGATCCTACTGGTGGCACCGGTGGCCCAGAGGCAATGGCGGTGACATCCACGTCAGGCCTGTGCAAACGCACCATGGAAAGGGCAGCCTTGGCACCAGCACCAACTGCTGCCTCACGCACTCGCGAACCGCGGACATATCTTGAAATTTGGTCAGGAGAGCCAGCAGGCTTGATGGAGTATCATCAAGCGGGAACATCGCTCGATAGATGTTCTTCAAACACGACTGCGACTTCTTCAGAAAGAGCAGCACTCGCGAGGCGCGATCCTGCAGGGTCGCCAACGCAGTCGTACGATCATGATCTACCCAGAAGTATCCACTCTCCTGAAGTTGCTCCTGAGTGAGATCATGAAGACGGATGGCAATCCTATCCCTCTCCTCGTGCGGATGGCGTGCGCTAACAACTACACGAAGCAGCATCAACAGCATGAGTACAATGTACCATGGCGATTAACTACAAAGGAAAAGACGAGGATGAGCAAACTAACACTTAAACTGGCCGCCCAGCTGCGTCACCTCGCCAAGCAGATATTGCTCGCGGGCGGCGGCTTTTTCAGCCTTTGACTTCCACACGTCCGCGCTACCGCGGATCACGGGAAACTCACGCTCTAGTTGCTTAACGCGATCACGAAGTCGCGAAAGCAAGGACAGCTCCTCTACCATGGAGCATGGTGGTGCCATTGTATCCTCAAGAGATGGCGAGTCTGGGGTTCCCCCCACAGGACCACTTGATGTACCCTACCAAAAATCAAGCCAGAGGCAAATTAGGCGACCAACTCAAAAGTCAAAAGTAACAGATGCATTCAGGATCAGCATAAAAGTATCTACAAACACATTCGCCAATAGGCATGTTCTCCAATCAAAAGAGCAATTCATCAACTATTACAAGAAACTAACTACAAAGCAGTTGGCTTCTTCGACTTCGATGACCTCGGGGGCTTCATCAAGTCCGTGGCAGTATCAGATGCCACTGACTTTCCGCCGGCCCCTGAGGCCGAAGTTTTCGCCGCCTTATTCGCACGATTGAGCTCCTCCAAATACTTGGCAACAGTGTTTATCAAGGAATGGCCATATTTGGCACAGGCAGTCGCAAAGGGAGCGAATACTACCTGCTGACCATCCGCGCCAACAGGCATCGTCTTCGACACCGCAGAAGGATCTACTTCGACTCCGTGGGCTTGCACCATGGCAAGTGACATGGTCGTGCCAGCTGCGCGGAGGGAGTTCTTGTACGTGGCAGGCACACCCCCAGCGAGCGACTCCACCAGCTCTTCCACATTGTCGATCAGCTCCGCCTTCGGCATCAGCTCCTCCCGGAGGCGACTGAGAGTGCCCTTGGCCTTGGACAACGTATTTTGGATGGCGGCGCTTCGGTCCTCGACCGCAGACACCGCACCCGCCAGAGCTTCATCGCGACGTAGGGCCTGCGGATCAAAACTCAAGTCGCCAGCATCTACACCAAAATACACACATGGATCAAACTTCTAGTGCCATCGGCACTCCAGATGCAGAGAAGAACATCAATAAAATATCTACCAGTAAAGGTACCTGAGAGGGCCTTGGCGACTGAGAACAGTTGCTCTTCGAACAACTTCTCCCTGGCCGCAAAGGAGGCGCGCAGATCCTCTTCGCACTTCTGGGCATCATCACGAGCCGCGATTGCCTCGTCGCGCCCCTTCACAGCTGCGGCTAGTGTCTTCTCCAACGTGGCGATGTTGCGCAGTAAAGCGTTATGCTCAGCTACATGGCAGTCAATAATTGGCCGTCAGTCGATTATACCAAAATAGAGAGAAGACGAAAAGAATAAGTATAGAACACTCACTCTCGACCGCGCGGTGGAGCGTCTCCAGCATCGCATGCTGGTGACCCATCGCCATCACCTGCTCCGCCACCTGCGCGCCTTCCTTTACAAGGAGCTGTCGCACAAAACAAGGAGTCAGCAGAGGGCAACAAAAGGCGTTGACTGCCAAATTACAAAAGAAAGAAAGATATACTTACATGGTTCTCCAGCGACTCCGAAGAAGTTTGCTGAACCATCATCCGAGCAACTACTCGATGCTCCCCTACGTGAGGAGAGCTCGAAGAATTGTGCCCGGAGTAGGCCGTCGCCGGAGGAAAAGGAGCGCGCTCGACCTCTACCTTGGCCCTTGAGGTCGCGACTCCTGACTCTTTCAAAAACTCGACGTCGCCAGAAGATGACGATGCCTCTTGACTGCAAGACAAAAACCGCACTCAGAAAGGGCAAACTCCAGGGCAAAGCCAACAAGAAGAAAACAAGAGAAGAATGAATGCACTAGCAAACTTACCAGTCAAATTTGTCAAGATCAAACGTGGGCTCCGCCGACTCCGACGAAGACTACTTGGGCAATCGCATCTTCTTGCGAGAAGACGGTGCCACAGCCCTCACAGGAACAGCTGGAATTGGCGACTCCGTGCCAACAGCCGCGCCTCCTAGAGTTGAAGGAGTCGACACGTCGGAATCCCCACTACACGAACGCTTGCGAGTATCCGGGCTCTCGGACTCGGGGGCTTCCTCTTCCTCATCAGAAGGGACAATCGACTCAGACTCGTCCTCTTCCAAAGCTTCACGAGGAATAATCCCCTCAGGGAGGGGAGGCATACAAGGCGACACCGCCCACTCTTGCATACAAACAGTAAAGATCAGCAAACATAACAGGTAAGCAACAGAAAACGCAATCGAGAAAATAAGCTACTACGTAGCACAACTGTACCTCGGGAGGAGGATTCGAAGCATCGAAGGGAGGAACGACTGGCTCATTTGGAAGCACATCCTTGAAGGTATACTTCGTGACCAGTCGCACCCTCTTATCTACCTCACTCGTGGACATGCCATCGGCAGACACGCGAGTGGCATCATCAGCGCCACCCCATTGAAACATGGGATGAACCCTGGCCTGGAGAGGCTGGACGCGACGATGCAGCCAAGTCCTGACAAGGGTGCAGCCTCCCTCTTCCGCGCCTATGCGGCTCTCGAGGTCGCAGACGCATTGATATAGCACGTCTGTCTCCGCGAGTTCGGAGGGCATGATCACGTTCTTCCAAGAATGCATCTTCTTGCAGGAAGTCGCGGGATCAAAAGGCGCGAGTCCAAAATGCTCGTCCTTGGCCTTCTGGTCGTGAACATAGAACCATTTGTCCCTCCATCCCTAGACGGACTTGGAGAGCTTGATGTCGAAGTAGGTGGCGGACGGGTCGACATGAATTCCACAACCACTTACGTCATAAACTAAAGACCCAGATGCGGACTGACGCTTTAGCTTAAATAAGCGTTTGAAAAGACCAAAGTGCGGCTCGATTCCGAGCCAGCACTCGCAGAGAGTGATGAAACAAGTGATGTGGAGGAGCGAATTTGGGGACAGCTGATGGAGCTGGAGCCCATAGAAACAAATAAGACCCCTAAGAAAGGGGTGAAGAGGCAAGGAAAGACCGCGAATGATGAATGCAAGAAACATCACTCGAAAACCAGCGAGAGGAGCAGGAATGGTCTCACCGCTGGGGACGCGCGCATCGGCGACTACCGCAGAGATAACTCCATCTTGGCGAAGAAGACGGAGATCCGACGCCTTGATGATAGAGGGGCGCCATGCGCCATTGGTCACGCGGGTGCCCGCGACCTTCTTCTTCCCGCCGGCGGCAGTGCTGGTGCCCGTAGCAGCAGAGCCACCTTTCTTCTTTGCCGCAGCGACGGTGGCCGCGGAATCAGTGGCAGCGCCTCCTTTCTTCTTCCCCATTGCGCGGCGGCGATGTGAGCGAAGGAAGTAGCTCGGAAACGAACGGAGCTGGTCCAGCGTCGTGGAGAAGATGGGCGCAGGGGAAAGCAGAAAAGCAGCAGCAATGGCGATGGTAACAAGGAAGAAAGAGCGCAGATGGGAAATTACCGCCGCAGCACCGCTACTTAACCCCTGGGAGATGCAATCCAACGGCTGACAAAAACCCTGTAGGACGCGTGGCACGCATCGCGTTGGACACATGGAGAAGAGGAAGCGCGAACCGTCCCCTCACTTCTACCATTACGCGTGGAAATCGAGGAGGCACAGTTAAAAATAAGATTACGCACGCCCAGTCAAATCAAAGTCAGAAAGTGGGACCCACCGCTCGTCACGTCCCGTCAAACTCGCTCACGCGGGCAACCAAGGTCATACAAGCGTCAGCTCTGACGTCACCAAGGCTACGCAGTGGAAAACTTCGACTATTTTTAGTCCTTGCTGGAGTCTTCGACTCCACCAAGCACTCGGGGGCTACTCCCATAGGGAGCGCTGGCCGCGCACCCTACGACTTTCTTTTTCTTGTTGCAGGAACATGGACAATCACAAAAGCAAACCCAACCACTCGAAACACAATTCGATTATGGACATGGGTTACTCCCATAGGGAGCGCTGGAAACAAGCAGGCAAAAGATGACAGCAGTCGCAAAAGTGTTTTAGTACCTGCCTGAGGCATCGACTGAAACAAGCAAGTAAAAGACGACACCAGTCGCAAAAGTTCTTTAGTCCCTGCCTGAGTCTTCGACTCAACCAGGCACTCGGGGGCTACTCCCATAGGGAGCGCTGGTCGCGCACCGTATGATTATTTGTACAAAAAATTGTGTGTTGATAACATCCACACTCGAAACTCATGGCGACACCGCCTCATAATTTTTCCCCTACAAAGAGACTGCGTCTCCTGGGTCACCCGAATCATCTCCGCGATGATAAAATTCGGATGTCGCGCCTACGGCGTGAAGGTAAGACCTGAATAAGGCCTGGCAACGCATTTAACTGTGCACTACCAGAAACATATCCGTGCCTACAGGCACGATGAACATGCCTTGACGGACGTGTCAAGTGCTCACAACCATATAACTGGAATTTGACTCCTGTAAGACCTCCGCGGCCTGAGTCGAATTACACCAGCACTTTTCCGGATTCGAGTCCGAGGACTCGAATTTGAGTAGATTGCGTTGTTTCACCCTAAGGTGGTTAACCGATACCGATACTTCGGTTATATCAGGCACGTATATCAACAATCCCTATGACACAAATAAAAGCAATCGAAATGTACTCATTTAGGCACTCGAAGGCTTCAAAAAGTCCCCAGTCGAATCTGCGATTCCACTGGACACTCAGGGGCTACTGACATCGGTATACCCTACAGGTACTCGAGCTTGGTATATACAGTCCAAATACATACAGGCCCGGATGGAGGGACTCGAGTAACCTACGGACTCTCGATTGCTTGAAGGACAAGAAGAAGCTTAAGATAGAAAGTTTGAAGGGGAAAACCCTAACTTGTAACCGACTCGACCTGCTACCCGAGACCTAGCCTATCTATATAAAGGCTAGGAGGGGGCAGCGAGGAGGACACACGCAACCCTAGCTTCCCCTCGCCAGATTGCATCTGCGCACCGTTGTAACTTTCGACTCCTTCAATAATTCCACGAGAAGACAAGCAGGAGTAGGGACCTCTACGAGGCCTAAACCTGGGTAAATCCTTTGTCCCCTGTGTGCTTGTTTGCTAGCCGATAGATGTCTCCAGCGCTCCCTCCTTCTCCAAAACCCAAGTCCATAACAATGGGCATTGATGAGTTAAACCCTCGTCACCATGTGTCAAACCATGGTCAGAAAGCCCTATTACATGCTGGAATGTGTAACACCCTCGAATCGGCCCTATGCAAGTTTTAGCAATTCCTGCCAAACCCGCATGGAAACGATTCAAAGGTGCCCACCAGGCACTTGTGTGCGGGTGGAAAATGAAGTAATATCATTACACAATAGTCCACGATGGAACCCACTGAACATATATATACAGCAACAACTCAAAGAGTCAAGAATACAGATATACAGTACAAAGATCCAAATCACCTTGAAAACGATATAGTATCCGAGTACGGATAAGAAGCAAATGGGGCTAAGAGCCCTGAAGAATAACCAATGGCGTCCATAACCCTGCCCAGGCCAAGGCAGAAGGGTAACCCTGCTAACGACGTCGAACTTATACCTCTTAAACAAAAGGGGTGCCGACAAAGGGCAAAGAAAAAAGGGAGCGGTTAGTACTGAGGCCAGTGCACGGCAAGTCTAGAATTCGGCGGCTCGCGCCTACATAGGTATGGTGGACAGGAGCGGCAGCGAAGCGTGCACTAAACAACCTATAGAGACTTGATACAATTGTCGGCTATTGCAGAGGGGTAAGAAAGACCTATTTGCAACCAACCTAATACTAACACCAATCATACTCATCCTGGCATTTCCCCCTCGAGACCAAACGAGGAAGTCAAACCGAGGAACTCACATAGTTGCCAGTTTTATTCATTCCATTATAGTTGCAGCAATTACTAGTCAGATATAAATAGCATGAGTCATCCTGATATCATAAGCAGTGGGCGGTTTTAGTTAACCATTTTGTTATAGTTGTACTACTTACTAGTCAGATATAATTAGCCAGAGATATCCCAAACTCAATAGTTGTTGGCACTTTTATTTACTCATTCTGTTGTAGTGAAACTGATTACTAGACATGTCAATGTCAAATTTATAGCACAACTTTAGTTATAGTTGTCTATGATCGAGATATTGTGCTCCAAGTCGTCCATAACCGCAGACACGACTTTCAGAAAGATTTACCCTGCAGGGGTGCACAAATAGTAACACACGCACGATCAACCTCGGAAAAACCAAATAAAAACCGGACGAGGCTTTCACGACAAAGCAATCACAAGATTCATAAAATATTTTAGGGGGCCACCCCACTAAGCTACCCGCAACGAAGTTGGCCGGCTCCGAGACGGACCCAGGGTTTGTGTAGACGGCGGTAAACGACTGGGAACCCGAAAGTGTGACTGGGCTTGTCGATACAGCGAAAACATGTCACGATCCAAAACAGTACAAGTGCTCCACGCACAATCGTAAATAAAGCAGAAAGCATGGCATAAGTACAAGATAATAATAAAGCCCCAAACTAGTTTGTGGCCCCAAGAAATAAGAAATGAATCAAGCTCTGGCTAAGGGGATTCATGGTCCCACATGCAGATAGTGAGATAGTCAAGGAACAGGTATCAAGTACTTAGGGTCCTACGGGACACAAGTGAGCGTGGAAGAACCAAATAACATCTATTGCCCACCGATGCCTCTGCATTAGTTATATCTATTTCCAGCATTTTAATTATTAATTTGAAATTAAAGCCATGATCATCTCCACCATTAAGCATGTGCCAACCTTCCAACAATGATGGAACAACAACGACGCGAAGCCGCACCTGAGCGAGCAACTACTACTCGCAAAGCCGACTACCTATCAAACAACAGGCAATAGGATGTGTCCAAGGCAATATACAAGATACAAGGAATATAAATGATGCATAGAAACTAAAGCATCGCAACATGGATAGCAATAGACCAATAGGAGGAAGGAAAGACTATAAAGACAAAATAGGTAGAAAGGGGGAGAATGCTCGCCTGAGAAACATTGCTGGAGATTCATTATCCGAAGGACTTGTCGATACTCCCATCCACTCAACGGCCTAATCCGCGAAGAACCAAAGCACTAAAAGAAACACCGAATGCACTATGTAATACTATGGAAGAAGATCCGGCATGTTCATGATATGATGCATGGCATGCCAAGATGTGATGCAACTAGACATTATTAAGTGGAACCGGGATACCGTCAATTAATTAAAAGGTTCATGTTGATTAGGTACCCCGCAATTTAAATGTTGTATTAACAAGGCAAAACATGGCATCGGTTCGCTACATAAATTAAAATGAAGCCAATATAAGACTAGAGCAGCCCGCATATGGCCTCCATATTTAATTATGAGGTGAATCGGCATAATGCCCCAAACCCACATGATGAGATGTATGCAAGCATGAATAATTTAATATGCACCAATTTATATGGATGGAAATTTATAAAATAGGGTTCTCGGAAAAGGGGATCACATTAGGGTTCGGCGATCTTGGTTCGAGGTTTCTATGGGTTCAGTCTTGGCGTGATCGGTCTTCAGACTCCGGGAACGGTCTTTCGGTCCGTGAAGGAGAGCTTGTGGTTTCCGTGAAGGAGTTCATGGTGTCCAAGTGGCGATCTCCGGGTACGATATCCTTCGGTGCTATGTCGGTGTACTTGGGATCCACGATGGAGATCTTGGAGCTCGATGCTAACTCCTTCGGGTGTCATATTTAAACCCATCGGGCTCCTCGACCTTGATCTCGGTCAGCACCATCTCTAGTAAATCACCACAACTTCACTCATCCATCCGTAGCATCACCTTACAAGAACAGTAGCACCACAGCTCGTATACACCATCGCTTCAGCTAGAGTGGCAGAACACAATGCTCGGAAAAACACCGACATATGAGGACCAATGAGGCCGATGCGGATCTTGAGGCGGCGGGGCACGTAGAGGCAAACATGGCGGATGCGGCAAGCAGGGCATCGCTAGGGAGGTGCAGAGGCGATGAGGCAACGCTACTGGGCAGGGTATGCAACGGCAGAGAGGGGCGAGGTCGGCTCTATAGCGATGCAGGGGCTTGGGGTTCCCGCGCGAGCGGCGGCCGGAGGACGGGGAAGCGACCACGGGGAGGAGCTACCTCGGGGAGGTTCTTTGCGAGGCAGCGACGGGCTCACGAGGAGAACGCTACCGTGGGCTGAGCAGAGGCGGCTTGGCTCCGGGCTTGCCACGCTCGTGCGAGAGGACGACGGTGGGGCCTGAGGCCGGCGAGGAAGCTCGAGGTCTGGGTCGGAGGAGACGGGACTGCGACGGCAGCGAGGCCCGCTGGAGAGGGCGGCGCGAGGATATCAGCAGAGGCAACAATGGCAGCGCGGCTCAACGAGGTTTGAGCGACAGTGGCCGGGAGGCGCTATGGTGGAGTGGCCAGAGGCACGGGCGTTGGCAGGCGCCGGAGAGGAAGGAGGGCGCAGGGGCGGGGTTGGTGGCGTCGAGCCTAGGGACGAAGGAGCAAGGCGGGGATGAGATCAAGAGGACGGGCAGCGGGTCGCGGTTGGTGGGAGTGGGCCCACGTCGGTGTGCGACGTGCGAGGCTGGATCGCTGCGGGTGCACTGTGCGGGGCTGGGGTGGTTGAGTGGTGCAATGCGCGCGGGTGGTGTGCCAGGGTGTAGGTTAGGTGAGGCGTGTCACATGCATGTGGTGGGGCCAGGCTACGATGTGATGCGCAGCTGGTGCGGCACGCACGCGTGTCTGAGGTGTGAGCGCGGCGGAGTCGGGGTGTGCGGGGTAGCTAGGGTTTGGCCGCTTGGGGTGGCCGGCTGGACCGGGTAGCAGATGGCCTGGCCCGAAAGGCTGGGTTGTCTCCTCGAAAACTTTTATAAACTCATTTTATTTCATTATTATTATTATTATTATTTATGTTAAAATAAAATATTTTGTGTTTTGCGATTAGTTTTAGACAAACAAAATATTTCGGACAAATTCGGGGTTTTGATTTGAAATAAAAGATGGGGGATATCTAGAAAACAAATATAGGCTGTTAAAAAATAGTTTTTGGCAAAATAGATGCATGATGACATGACGATGTTCAAATTCAATGTGGCATGATGACATGCGCATGCGATCATGATGATGCACAAAACAAAAACACCAAGCGATATTCTTGTAGTGGTTTCATCGGGGTCCTACAGAATGCAACTGCAACATGCAATGGAGCACTAGTGTGACAGAGGTTGCGTCACCACAACCAGTTGAGTGTGTGTGGTCATTTGGATCATTGTTGTTTGGAAAAGAACACATGCAATGACACTCCATTGTGTCAAACCATGGTCAGAAAGCCCTAGAACATGTTGGAATGCAACCACCACATGCAATGGCGCACATGTGTGACAAAGGTTGCATCACCACACCCACTTGAGTGTGTGTGGTCATGTGGATCATTGTGGTTTGGAAAAGAACACATGCAATGGTAGTCCATGATACGTCCATTTTGCATCACTATTCTATGTCATAATTCACTGTTATTCATTGATATATTTCGTATTGAGAGGTGATACTTATGTTATTTCATCTGTTTTTGCATGGTTGATGACTTTTGGAGCGTGGACCGCTGCAGTCAGGATTCTGATGGAAAAGGTGCTGTTTGGAGACTAAATTCGCGAAGATCAGAAAAACCGGGAAAATACATGGAAAATTCTATTTTTCAGAAGACGAAGGAAGCCAGAAGGGGGGCTGGAGATGGGCCACAGGGGGCCCACACAACCCCCTGGCGCGGGCCATCCTAGGCCGCGCCACCAGGTGGTGTGGCCGCCCTGGTCCACCCCTGGCACTCCCCTCTGGCGTATATTATCCTCCCGAAACTCTAAGACTCGGAGAGCGACCACAGAAAGATTCCGCCACCTCTGCGAGGCGGAAAAAAACCGAGAGAGAAAGATCTCTCCGGCAAACAGATTTCTGTCGGGGGAATTCCATCCTAGAGAGGGGAGATCGTCGCCATCAACACCACCATCAAGTTGGACTTCATAAGGATCATCATCATCACCACCCTCATCACCATCTCCATATTGCTGTAACAATTGGGTTGAATCTTGCATAGTTCATAGGGGAAACTTTCCTGGTGTTGATTACTCTTTGTAGTTGATGCTATTGAGTGAACCATTGAATTATTGTTTATGTTCAGATTGTTATACATCATTATGCCATCTCTGATCAAGATTCATATGATGTCTTGTGAGTAGTTCGTTTTGTTCTTCAGGACATGGGAGAAGTCATGTTGTTAGTAGTGGAGTTGTGTTGAGAAAGATTCAATAGTTTGATATTTAAGTTGTGGTGTATTTCTTCTAGTGGTGTCATGTGAACGTCGACTACATGACACTTCACCTATATGGGCATAGGGGAACGCATTGTGTATTTGGATACTAATCGTAGGGGTTGCCGGAGTGACAGAAACCTGAACCCTCGTTAGGAAACCATTGCACAAGGGACGTAAGGGTCTTAGAGTTTAAAGGTGTGGTTAGGTTTCTACCTTAATTACTTTCTTGTACTTACGGATGTTTGCAAGGGGTATAATCACAAGTATGTATTAATCCTAGGAAGGTCGGTACATTAGCATAGGTTCACCCACACAACACTTAGCAAGCTAAAGAAGATTAATCAACTATTTGAAGCGAAAGCACTTGACAATCTTCCCATGTGTCCTCGAGAACGTTTGGTCATCTTAAGTAATACAACCAGCTTGTCCTTTGCTGCATAAAGGATTGGGCCACTTGCTGCATTTATTCCTACTGTCATTTATTTACTCGTACTTCGTTTACTTGCTTTATCAAAAACCCATAAAAATCCGTTTGCTAAATATTTGCAGAGAATTCTTGATCCATACCACTAGCCAGCACCTTCTGCTCTTCGTTGGGTTCGACACACTTACTTATCGAAAATACTGCGATACACCCCTTATACTTGTGGGTCATCAGTCCATTGTATCAAACCATGGTTAGAAAGCCCTAGAAAATGCTGGAATGCAACTACCAAATGCAATGGAGCACAAGTGTGATAGAGGTTGCATCACCACAACCACTTGAGTGTGTGTGGTCATGTGGCTCATTGTGGTTTGGAAAATAACACATGCAATGATACTCCATGTGTCAAACCATGGTCAGAAAGCCCTAGAACATGCTGGAATGCAACTGCCACATGCATTGGGGCACCTATGTGACAGAGGTTGCATCACCAAACCCACTTCAGTGTGTGTGGTCATGTGGATCATTGTGGTTTGGAAAAGAACACCTGCAACGACACTCCATTGTATCAAACCATGGTTAGAAAGCCCTAGAAGATGTTGGAATGCAACTACCACATGCAATGGAGCACCAGTGTGAAAGAGGTTGCATCACCACACCCACTTGAGTGTGTGAAGTCATGTGGATCATTGTGGTTTGGAAAAGAACACATCCAATGACAGTCCAAATGTGTCAAACCATGGTCAGAAAGCCCTAGAACATCTTAGAATGCAACCGCCACATGCAATGGAGCACCTGTGTGACAAAGGTTGTATCACCAGGCCCACTTGAGTGTGTGTGGTCATGTGGATCATTGTGGTTTGGATAAGAACACATGCAATGACACTCCATTCTGTCAAACCATGGTCAAATAGCCCTATAAGATGTTGGAATGCAACTACCACATGTAATGGAGCACCAATGTGACAGAGGTTGCATCACCACACCCACTTGAGTGTGTGTGGTCATGTGGATCATTGTGGTTTGGAAAATAACACATGCAATCACACTCCATGTGTCAAACCATGGTCAGAAAGCCCTAGAACATGCTAGAATGCAACTACGACATGCAATGGAGCACCAATGTGATAGAGGTTGCATAACCACACCAACTTTAGTGTGTGTGGTCATGTCGATCATTGTGGTTTGTAAAAGAATACATACAATGACACTCCATGTGTCAAACCATGGTCAGAAAGCCCTAGAACATGCTTGAATGCCACTGCCACATGCAATGGAGCACCTGCGTGATAGAGGATGCATCACCATACCCACTTCAGTATGTGTGGTCATGTGGATCATTGTGATTTGGAAAATAACACATGCAATGACCTTCCATTGTATCAAACCATGGTTAGAAATCCAAAGAAAATGTTGGAATGCAATTGCCACATGCAATGGAGCACTAGTATGACAGAGGTTGAATCACCACACCCACTTGAGTGTCTGTGGTCATTTGGATCATTGTGGTTTGGAAAAGAACACATGCAATGACACTCCATTGTATCAAACCATGGTCAGAAAGCCCTAGAACATGCTAGAATGTAAAATTGGAATGTAATGGAACACCAGAGTGATATATGTTGCATCACCACAACCACTTGAGTGTGTGTGGTCATGTGGATCTTCGTGGTTTGGAAAATAACACATGCAATGACACTCCATTTGTCAAACCATGGTCAAAAGCCCTAGAACATCCTGAATTCAACTACCACATGCATTGGGCACCTGCGTGACAGAGGTTGCATGACCACACCCACTTGATTGTGTGTGGTCATCTAGATCATTGTGGTTTGGGAAAGATCACATACAATAACACTCCATTGTCATACCATGGTGAGAAAGCCCTAGAAGATGCTGGAATGCAACTACCACATGCAATGGAGCACCTGTGTAACAGAGTTTGCATCACCATACCCACTTGAGTGTGTGTGGTCATGTGGATCATTGTTGTTTGGAAAGAACAAATTCAATGACACTCCATGTGTGAAACCATGGTAGAAAACCCCTAGAACATGTTGGAATGCAATGGAGCACTAGTGTGATAGAAGTTGCATCACCACACCCACTTGATTGTGTGTGGTCATGTGGATCATTGTGGTTTGGAAAAGAACACATGCAATGACAGTACAAACGTGTCAAACCATGGTCAGAAAGCCCTAGAACATGCTGGAATGCAACTACCATATGCAATGGAGCACCTGTGTGACAGAGGTTGCATCACCACAGCCACTTGAGTGTGTGTGGTCATTTGGATCATTGTTGTTTGTAAAAGAACACATGCAATGACCTTCCATTATGTCAAACCATGGTCAAAAAGCCATATAAGATGTTGGATTGCAACTACCACATGCAATGGAGCACCTGTGTAGCAGAGGTTGCATCACCACACCCACTTGAATATGTGTGGTCATGTGGATCATCGTGGTTTGGAAAAAAACACATGCAATGACACTCTATTGTGTCAAACCATGGTTAGAAAAATCCCTAGAACATGTTGGAATGCAATGGAGCACCAGTGTGATAGAGGGTGCGTCACCACACCAACTTGAGTGTGTGTGGTCATGTGGATCACTGTCGTTTGGAAAAGAACACATGCAATGACACTCCATGCGTCAATCCATGGTCAGAAAGGCCTAGAACATGCAGGAATGCAACTGCCACATGCAATGGAGCACCAATGTGAAAGGGGTTACGTCACCACACCCACTTGAGTATGTGTGGTCATGTGGATCATTATAGTTTGGCGAAAACTCATGCAATGATACTCAAAATGTGTCAAACCATGGTCAAAAAGCCCTAGAACATGCTGGAATGCAACTGCCACATGCAATGGAGCACCAGTGTGACATAGGTTGCATCACCAGACCCACTTGAGTATCTGTGGTCATGTGGCTCATTGTGGTTTGGAAAAGAACACATGAAATTACACTCCATGTGTCAAACCATGGTCAGAAAGCCCTAGAAAATGTTGGAATGCAACTGCCACATGCTATGGAGTACCAGTATGACAGCGGTTGCATCACCACACCCACTTGACTATGTGTGGTCATGTGGATGATTGTGGTTTGGAAAATAAAACATGCAACGACACTCCATTGTATCAAACCATGGTCAGAAAGCCTTAGAAAATTTTGGAATGCAATAGCCACATGCAATGGAGCACAGTAAGACAGCGGTTGCATCACCACACCCACTTTAGTGTGTGTGGTCATGTGGATTGTAACATCCCAATTTCAGCAACCCTGATTAGTTGCCCAGAATGAAAAAATCAGGGAGAACAAAAACTTTTTCTTGTTTAGTGATGAAGTGTTGCTTGTTGTTTGAATATGTTAATGCATATGAATGTGTATTAGATGATATACTCCTAACCTTAACACAAGTTGACAAAATCTACTTCCCAAAACTGTCTTGGCTTAATTTCCATATTCTCAAATGTTCTGGCATTTCAAAACCTGAGCCAAGAAGCCTTTGCAAACCAACTATTTTAGTAGCTTCTATTGATTAAACTATGGAGAGCTATAGACTACTATCTCCTTATGTTTTATTGACAGAACCTTCAACTACTCCTACCTCTAGGATTCTCAAAACCTTGTATAAAACCTTTGAATCCTACTATTGGTAGGGATACCAAGGGCTCTTACCTTATTCAAACTCCAACCTTTCAAAATTGCCCATTCTTACCTCAAGCTAAGCTTGATGGTAACCCTAGTAGTAGTTGATTTGTTTGTAAGATGAGTTGCCTTGATCTGCTGTTTGACTTGATTGCTTTGGAGATAGTATGAGCTACTCTAGGAGCTCATCCCTAGGATCAAGATGTTCCCAAATCACCACACCCTAAGCAAGAATACAAAGCGGGATCTGATCTCTAGATACTAGGTCATCATATAAAACCCAATTCTGAAGATATCCCTTCTAGAAGCTTCCAAGTCAATGAAGACCAATATCAAGCATGGATCTTTTCTACTCCCTCTACACTTCAAAATCATCCACTTGATGATGTTTTGGTACCTTGCATCCCATCAAAATCATCACCACCCACATCCTAATCAAAACCCTCAAAACTTCCAAATTTGACAAAGTCTGGAAACTATTTCAACATCACCTTTTTGAATGTCTCCTTTTCTCAACCCTTGTGCATTTTTGAAAATGCATTTGAACCATATTGTTAAACATCCTAAGTACTACCAAGGACCATGCTTGCCCTTGGTTAGATCATCCTCCAACTCACTTGTTCTTGATGGTTTTGCAGGCAAGAAAATAACTTCTCCTGCAAATCTAGTCAAGAGGCCTACTTTGACAGAAGCTCACACCATCATCCAACCTTCTATGGACCAACTCTTTGCATGGTTGTGTTCTACTCATATAGGTCTATCAATATCTACTTCACTTGTTCCAAGTGGATCTTTGTGCTTCTTAAACCCACAAGGTTTTGAAGGCTAGTTGATAATCTGCCTTGGCAGGCTTATTTTATTCAAAGTTTGAAATCAATTCCTGGTGACCTCTACACCATTGTGATCTACATCACTTGGTCTATCCATCAGTATATCCCATGCCCCAAGGGGAGCCTTGAGCTCCAAGACCCAACTAGGTTTTGGTGGCATGAAAACAATCTTACCCAAGATCCTTAAATCTCTAGTTTTCACCAAAATCAACTTGGATTCTCCAATCCCAAGGTTACAACTCCTTGTTACACCTTGTCTACATCCTATACCTTGATCATCAAGATTTATCAATAATTATCCATATTTATTATGGACCAAATCTATTTAATTCCCTTAATAGACAAAATCTCCAAAACTCCTTTCCCAATGGAAAGTTTGGTTTTTGCCAAAACACTTCTCCAAACTTTTGCTCAATTGAGGTCCATATATCATACTCTATATTCCCACCTCAAAAATAAATATTTTTGAATACTTTCATTATTTCTTTTTGCCTATTTTCTTAAATGGCAGAAATGGAATAGTAATTGTTTTAAATAATTTTAAGCCACAATAAATCTTGGGAAAATTCCCCTAAGTGTGTATTCACATTTGGGACCATCTCACATCAAAAACTCGACTTGTCCAATTCAAAAATATCAAATAAATTCCTAAAAACCATCTCTGCACTATTTGAATAATTGATATAAAGTGCATCTAGAATTCTCTGAAAACTCCCAAATACTTCTTGGATACCTATCTTGACCTTACCAAGATACCCATAACCTCACCCCATCTAGACTTGACCCAAATCTAAGGAGTTCTTCATGATCATCTCTATGACCATAATTTGAGAGTACACAATACTAGGAGCTAAACCAACTACAATCACCACCAATCTTGTGCAGCAATGCTCCTAGGGCACCACCCCCCCCCCCCCCCCGTCCTCTGGTCGTGCCCACACTGTAGCACCACCCTACCCCCTTTTTTTTGTCCTTGTACTTGGAAGGAGATGAGAGTGAAGGACAAGCACATATTTCCAAATACCTTGGAACACAGCAGCACTACCCCTCCCTTCTCCTCTGCAGCTCGACCAGAAACCTCTCTCCACGCCCACAATATCCCCCCTCTGGTTTCCACCTCCCTCCATACCTCTCCATGGGACAAGTCCACCATGAGCCTCACCCTTCGGTTTATAAGGACATAAGGCGCCCAACAATCCCCCTTGCTGCTCATTTGCCTCCTCTCACCCCCCACTCACCTCCCCTGTACACCACTCCCTCTCCCCTGCTCTGTACTGCTCGAAGGAGAGAGAGAAGAGAAGCCTCGGCCTCCTCCCTCTCGTCGAGCTAAGCCCCCTCTCCCTTGTTCATCTCCCTCTACATGTCACGGTAGTATGATCCCTTCCTTCCCCTTTATCTGATACTGCTTTTCTTGTGGCCAGAGACCACACCTATCGCCGCTGCCGCCATCGAGCTCCACCGAGCTCTTCTCGGCCAGCTCCACGCGATCCCATTCCAGCCGTCTAGGACACCTGCTACAGCCACCGACCGCTTCTTCGCAACCTCCGCACCCGCCCTGCACCATCTACACCGACATGCAGGCGCCCCTGGGCAGATCCGACGAGCTTCTACAGCGTCCGCCATAGGCGCTTTCGTGCGAGCCATCTCCAGACGTCGAACCCCACCTTGCCGCCCCTCTCCAGGACTACCTCGACGATCCGCGTCGCCCCGTTGCCTCCTCGTCGTCTACCTCCGCCCCCAGGTGAGCTCCCACCAAATCCCTGGCCGCGCTAGGGTTCCGTCCGCCGCTGCTCTGTCACGGGAGAATGAAGCACCGAGGCCGTCGATCAGCACTTGATCGGACGGCCCATATCGGTGCTTACCCCTTCGGACCTCGCCCTCTCTAACCGGCAGGCCCCTCCCGTCAACGCTTTAAAACCCCTTCCCGTGTGCACCGGCGCGAGCTGGGCCGGCCGAGCCACGCTGTGCTCAGCCTGAATGGGCCGCTTTCTCCCCCTACGGCCTAGCTGCCTCCAGATCTTAGCCCAGCACTGCTCCGTCCCCTTTTCTTTTAACCATTTTCTGTAAATCCATATCTAGCTGTTAAATGCAAAGAAATATGTTAAATACCTCCAAATGATCTGATACAAATTTCCTAGAATACCTTAGGGTTTTGTCTATCATGCAGTATCAAAAATGTAACAAATTAGTATTTAGCTTATTTGTATTAAATCATGTACCTAGAGGTGTCCTGTTTGCCATTAAATCATTTCTGGGAGTTATACAACTCCAATTGAGGTAAACCCAAGTTCCTCTAGTAGGTACTCCAGGTACCTATCTCACGGACTGAGCCTCATGCCAAGTGGAGCTATAGTTTCACCTTAGTAAAAATAACAAAGGACCCCTGTTTCTGTTTTTAGAAAATTCCTTAGGTCAAACCAAAGATGGTATTGAACTAACTCCAACTCTCAATGATGTGTTTCATCAATATATATCCAACCCAAGGAGATACCTATTTATTGAGCCATTATTTAATTCTGGTGATTTAAATGTCTCTGTCTAGGGTTATCTCACTAATAAAATCACTACAGGAGCTTTGTAACTCCAAATGATGTAATTCCAATTGCTAATGGAAGTTACTTATAATAACTATCCACTATACCTGGTCCCATGTCTTTTAGACCTATAAAATAATTCTGGTGAAAAAGACAAAAACCCTTCATAACTGCTTTTGGTAATTTCCTGAGTGCATTCTGGTAATTATATTGGCATGATTCCAACTCTCAGTGAATAATAACCTCAAAACCTACTTACCCATCCAAGGAAATAATTTTTGGAGCTCTAGGACTTTTCTGGTGAATTATCTCCTAAAACTAGAGTTTATTTCACTAGAAAATTCATAAGAAATTAAAGAAAAGTGATAAAATCTTGAAACCACTTTTCTTGGTCTTGTTTTGTCAAAACCTACCTGATGGTATTCTGGTTGCACATTGATACCATACTTACCCAGGCCTTGGTCCCAAACAACTTCATTAGTGGTTTTGACCATTTCCTAAATAAAGGGAATCCCACCGCTGCAATTATGGTTTTTGCAATGGTTCGAAACTTAACCACTCAAAACCTACTGAATGTTATACTTGTATTGTCCACTTTCTTTCTGTATGTGTGTCCACTTGTATGCCTTGTTTTGATTGTGGTCTTGCTTGTTTGCATGTATACTCGATGCTGGCGATAGTTGCGCTTGTATTGACACCGAGAAGAAGAGATCTTATTATTATTGGTATTGGTATTCTTGGTTATCTAAAGAAGAGGTCCAAGGACTTATTTCCATATTACTGATCTCAGGCAAGCCACCTTCTTGCTCATAAGCCTTGTCCTACTGTTTTACTTATGCATGTTTTATCTACTGTTTATCAAAACTGCATTGTTTACTATATGTTGATGTATATATGGTAATGGTTTGGCTCCTCCGAACTATTACACTTTCGTACTACTAAGTATAACCCCCTTGATGATACCTACTTGTCCCTAATATGGTAGATGGTGTAATACACCATACCCCTTTTTGGAGACCCTGTTTTAGCCAAGGAAAAGCTAGAGGATGGGAAGACCCCGGAAACAGTTTTACCAAATGATTTATGATAAAAACTTGGTGAGGTGGGACCTCCCAAGAGATGTGGAGAAAGAAAAAGGGTTTGTTTTACAAAATGCTGAAGGAAAGATGGAGGAATTTTTTTTACGAAAACGCACCCGGTTCTTTGCAGTTTTGCTAGAACAATTAACCCTGTGCAACCACATTACTCTGGAATGGGACAGGGCTGGATTTGATATTTGTCTATTCCGGTATAAGATGCCTTGCAACTACTACAGGGGGATATAACAATCCCTAGAGGGTGGGCCTTCTCTGGCAGGGTCCATGTAAAACATCGACCGGGAGAAGGAACGAAGGGTCTGCGATCCTCCACGCGTTACTATGAGCCCCTCATTGAAAGCGCACACTTGGGAAGTGGAAAAATGCGCTCCGGTTGGTCCTCGGTACCCGACGTCCCGGTGTTGAGGGGAACAACACTCATAGGGTAGGCACTTGTATTGGAGTGGGCATCCGGAGAGTCTTGATCGGTTACTCGACCCACGATCGGTGTAGATCAGGGTAGTGTACCTAGATGATGTGGGTAAAGTGCACAACCTCTGCAGACTTTAAATCTATTCGAATATCCGTGTCTGCGGTCATGGACGGTTGGGAAGGTTGCTGTAGAGCGATGCTGGTTTTGTTTTCAAAAAGGATTCGAAAAAGAAATGGCTTTTGAAATGTTTTGACCATGGGATGGTCATAAAGGAGAAAGGTTTTGACCATGGGATGGTCGAAAGGGGAGAAAGGAGTTTGGTCATGGGATGACCTGAAGACGGGAACAAATGGGTACTCCAATCCTAGTGTTAACAAAACTTTTCAAAAGGTTTCCAAAAAGGCTTTACAAAAGTTTTCAACAAAGATATGTAGATGATATATCTACAAGAGAAACTAATTGAGAAAAGAACCTCTTTTGGAGCCCTCCTACTACCACAACCATATTGCATATCCTCTTGTTATTATTATTCTCTTAAGGTGGTTTGCGAGTACATTCCAAGTACTCACTATCATTGTCCCTGGCTATTAACTTGGTCAGATTTTAAGAAGAAGGAGGAGTTGATGACTATGCGAGCTAGGATGTTCTCCCAGTCAGTTGCCTGGTGGGTTGAGGCATGATTGGGCTATGCGCGTGATGATGTTCCGCTGATGAAGATGGTATAGCCATAACAACATTTATGTAAGTCTTGTAATTCGGTATGTCTGGGATGTTGTAATGATACTTGTCGGTTATGTTCCACGGCTCACTGATCATGGGAACGTGGTGTATGCATAGCAGGGATTTCTCGGATGATTAATCCGGGGGCCCCACATGGATCATTGTGGTTTGGAAAAGAACACATGCAATGACAGTCCATTCTGTAAAACCATGGCAATAAAGCCCTACAACATGCTGGAATGCAACATTGGAATGCAATGGAACACCATTGTGATAGAGGTTCCATCACCACACCCACTGGAGTGTGTGTGGTCATGTGGATTGTTGTGTTTCGAAAAGAATATAGGCAATGACACTCCATGTGTCAAACCATGGTCAAAATCCCTAGAACATGCTGGAATGCAACTGCCACATGCACTGGAGCATCTGTGTGACAGAGCTTGCATCCCCACACCCACTTGCTTTTGTGTGGTCATGTGGCTTATTGTGGTTTGGAAAACAGCACATGCAATGACACTCAATGTGTTAAACCATGTTCAGAAAGCCCTAGAATATGCTGGAATGCAACCGCCACCTGCATTGGAGCACCTGTGTGATAGAGGTTGCATCACCACACCCACTTGAGTGTGTGTGGTCATGTGGATCATTGTGGTTTGGAAAAGAACACATGCAATGACACTCCATTGTATCAAACCATAGTAAAAAAGCCCTAGAACATGCTGGAATGCAACTGCCACATGCAATGGAGCATCTATGTGACATAGGTTGCATGACCACACTCACTTGAGTGTGTGTGGTCATGTGGGTCATTGTGTTTTGGAAAAGAACACAGGTAATGACACTCCATTGTGTCAAACCATGGTCAGAATGCCTTAGAACATGTTGGAATGCAATGGAGCACCAGTGTGACAGAGTTTGCATCACCACACCCACTTGAGTATGTGTGGTCATGTGGATCATTATGGTTTGGAAAATAACACATACAATGACACTCCATTTGTCCAACCATGGTCAAAAGCCCTAGAACATGCTGGAATGCAACTGGCACATGCAATGGAGCACCTGCATGATAGAGGTTGCATCACCACACACTTGATTGTGTGTGGTCATCTGGATCAGTGTGGTTTGGGAAAGATCACATGCAATGACACTCCATGTGTCATACCATGGTTAGAAAGCCCTTAAACATGCTGGAATGCAACTGCCACATGCAATGGAGTACCTGTGTAATAGAGGTTGCATCACCACACCCACTTGAGTGTGTGTGGTCATGTGGATCATTGTGGTTTGGAAAAGAACACATGCAATGACACTCCATTCTGTTAAACCATGGTGAGAAAGCCCTAGAACATGGAATGCAAACACCAAATGTAATGGAGCACATGTGTGATAGAGGTTGCATCACCACACCCACTTGAGTGTGCGTGGTGTAACACCCCAGTTTTAGCTAAATCATTAATTAGGATTTGTTTTGTGCATTCATGAGAATCATCTTTTAAAAATGCAAGCAATAGAAAGGAAGTAAAAACCTAAACCCTATTTCCCATCTCTCTCAAATCAATTCCAAAATAGTTTTGGATTTTGAAAAGTACAAAAGTTGTGAAGCCCAAAGTATTACAAGGGCCTTACATTGTTTTAAATAGTTTATAAAGCCTCTGGTAGTTTTGAAATTATACAAACCAGTTTCAAATGATTTTACAAAAGAGAAAATAGATTTCAGAAAAAGAAAAGGATCTCTCCCTCACTCTTGGGCTCTCTCGGCCACAGCCCATCTTTCCTCCTCTCCTTTCTCTACTGCTCGTGCAGCTCTCCCGCAGCCCACCTCGGCCCAGCTCGGCCCATGCAGCCCTTACCCCTTCCCGTGCTTCTTCTTTTTCTTCCTGGCGTCCAACGAGAAGCAGCTCGCTGTCCGCGTCGACGCCGTCGATTCACTGCGCTATGATGCCCGTCGCCGCCGTCTGACACAAGGATAAGAACAACAACCTCATCCTCTATCTCCCCATACCCATTTCACCTCGTATCGCCTCCTTTGCTGTTTCCCCCTTTGGTCCTGAAACCCTAGACACAGCAACCGCTCGTCGTCGCCGTCTCCGGCCACCCCGGGCCAAGACAAGGTCGCCATTGAGCTCCCCGTGTTGTCCTCGGTCGCCCCATAGATGCAATCGAGCCCGCTCGCCCTCCATCGACCTCACCATCATCATCTTCCCGACGGTGGCCGTGGTCAATTGCCGCCGCTACCGACCTCGCTTCACCTTCCCGACACCACCGTCGGCACCATGGTGAGTTTTTGGTGCTCCAGCACCCCTCTATTTCCCTCCTCGCCCTCTGTCTCGCCGCCCCACCGTGCACTGCCGCTCGCTGCTGTCGGCCGCCATCGTTTACCCTGTTCCGGTGACCATATCCAAGCACCATAGCCGCCAGTAGCTTCCTCGTGTTCCCCTTGTTCCAGTGCACACACGCGCGCGGCCGCGCAGGCCATCCTCCGTCGTCCCCGTCGCTGTTTGGCCCATTTGCCAGCGAGCCGACATGGCTCCACTGTGGCTTCAACGTGGCTCCTGGCCCACGAGTCAGCCACAGTGGGTAGATACAACCCCAGTGAAAAACAGCCCCTCCCCATGGTGACATCACAGTGATGCAGTAATTCCCTTTTATTTATTCAAATATTTTTGTAAATTATTTCTAGAAATAAAAATAACCCTGTGGGTCCCATCTGTCAGGTTTTTAATATTTTTGGAAATATTTTCTGAAATTCATAAAAGTCTAACAAGTGGGTCCAGGTTGGAAAAATATTTTAAAAATTCCAAAATTGTTTAATTCTTTTAAAATGGATTAAAATTGGGAAAAATCATAACTAATTCATTTTTAATCAGAAAAATATGAATAATATATCAAATTATTCAGAAAAATGAGATATATCTCATAACATCAACATCATGCATTGTTAAGCAACTTACATGACAAGTTTAATTAGGATAACAAAATAACCCCTCTCATACGCATCTGGGGTTTCTCCGAATTAGGGTTTGGACCTCTCGAACCCATTTAATTTGCCAAGCATGTCATAGGGTTTAATTTCAATACAATTTAACTTGTCATATCACCATCCTTGCTTGAGCATTGCATCGATGCCATGTGTTGATTGTTGTCTTCCTTTCCGGTGTTTCTGCTTCCTCTCGGTAGACCTCGGAGTTTATGTGAGAAACGAGATCGAGTCCAAGATTGAAGATCAAGATCAACACCATCAAAGGTTATCGACAAATGATGCCAAGCAGATGAACCCTGAAGATCTATAGTTGAGTATCAACAGGCAAAGGCAAGCATAGCCCCACACATGATATAATCATATGCTTTCAAAGTACTTCATTCTTGCCATGTGCATACGATTCTAAAGTCTTTTATCGTTAGATATAGTTATCCTGTATGATGCATGTTCCCCTTTGTAGCCTATATTTCCTAATCAACTGCTCCTAGCATAACTAGGGTTTGGCTTATGAACTTTGCTAGAGATATTTATACTTGTTGTTCTTAGCCCTGCTTAGTTATTACCGCTGATCCATCTGGTTGGTGAATCAGAGATGCGAATGAACCTAATTGGATAGGATGACGTGGTATGATCAGAGATGGAAATTAAACATGCTAAGGCTTGTATGGGAGGCCACGTCGGCTTGTGGTTTTTGCAGCCCCATACTTGCCACCACTAGGATCTGAGTTCTTGCCTCTTGAACCAAGACGAGCGTATAGCTACACGAGGGCGTGGAAACCCCCTCGACCAACTAACTTGCCTAGTAGATTCCATGAGTCACATAGTTCGGGTGTTCCATTTGACATATGCATTTTGGTTGTTCTCGAGGGCGGTGGAGGAGGTGCATTCATACAGGTAGGTAAGCGTGGCTAGGAACAAGAGAGGCACGACCTCTGTAGTCTTGAAACCTATGCACATCTCTAGGGACCGACTTCGGGACATAACCCGTTACGGCAGCATCTCCTTAGGGCATGAGTCATGGTCTCGGCGAAACTAAGGTACAAGTCATGTCCATCTGCTCTCTGCCGGACTTCCAAGGAAGAGGGCTAATAATATTTGGCATTAATAGGAGGGTGGTACGTGTGGGTAAAGTTGTGAACCCCTGCAGGGTATTAATCTTTTAGAAAAGTCGTGTCCATGGTTATGGACGACTTGGGAACGGATGTGATGATCATAGAGAACTATAACTTAATCGTAAAACTTGATAAGAGATGTCAGGTGTGCTTAAGGATGATTCCTCGGGGATCAAGGGGGTGATCCTAGTTGGTAGGTTCAACTGATAAAGTTTCGGTGGATATCAAAAGAAGATCAAAGATAGTGATATCGTTTCCTTATCCCCTTTTAAAAGGTTCTATTAGTTGAGCTTCTCCTATCTATTTTACAAAGAAAGTTAGCTTTATGCAAATGAACCCCACCATCCATAAGTCTTGCAGAGTACACCCTATACTCAACCTTGCTTTATTGATACTTTTGCAGTAGGTAAGTGTTACCATAGAAGATGAGTTCGTTATGACATCTACGTCGATGAGTAGCTTGGGGTTCCCGGTCGGCAGCCTGGAATCTATGGATTGGGACGTCATTGTTATGCTTCCGGCCTCTTAGGCCATTTGTTTAGTTTGTTATACTTAATATCATAATTTGCCTTCCGTTGTTTGATGTTTGTGGTCAGTGACCTCTTCTTGTAATATTTTGGTTCTTTGCTCAGCTATGAGCTTGCTGTAGTAACTTTTGTGTCGTAGGGTCACTGTAATGTTACCGATTCTCTCTCTGTATTCTTCTGAGATTTAGGTTAGGCTTATATCAGACAGAGCTCTGGGATTTGTCTAGCCTTAATCTTGGGGGTGTCACAGGTTTTGGTATTAGAGCAGTACCGACTGTAGGAAAACCTTTCTACTAGTCGATGTTGAGTCTAGTGTTTGAGAAAACTATATGAAAGCTGAAAAGTATTTGTGAAAACTCTAGTATGCTTCTTTTTGTCCTTATCTAGTTTCGCTCTAACTCTGGGTCATCTTACCTTGTGTTGACTTTGAAAAGATTTTCTATCTTGTCTTGTCTTTCAAAGCTTAGGTGCCTTTTTGGCATGTTGTTTCTCAACCAGTTGACCTAGTGCTGAGTTCTCCAGAGTTAGTTGTGTGTGTGTTCCTTGTTTTCCTTTGCTTTGCTTCAGTTGAGAGATTCCTTTCCAACATTATCTCTCTATGTTGTGGGTCCACAACATTATGTTGATGGTTCCACAGTGATCTGTTCTAGGCCTCGGAGTTTCCTTTCGCCTCGTGTGCCTCCTTTTCATTTGTTTGGGTACTTCAGAAGTTGTCTATTCTCTTGGAAGCTACCTTGTGGTTACTAGCTTGTAGTACCCTTTGTACTACCAAGATAGTAGTTACTTCTTTCTTGGGTTTTAACCCTTGGACTTGAACCAAAGATCCCTGATTGTGCTGGATTCTGGTGTTGAGAATCTTGTACATGAAGCTGACCTTGAACCCAAGATCCATTTTGTTGATCCCTGTTGTTAATGTTCAAACATTACCTCAGGATGGCTAGTACCTTCTAGTATAGCCTTCAAGCTTGTGGTTATTGTTGTGATTAAATTACGAGAAACAAAGGACTTCCCCTACCACATATTATGGGAGATGTTCTTTAATGGAACCAAATAGATCACGACAAAAGATCTCCTCGTGAGTCTCACTTCTATAACCGTGACTCTGCCACACCTTCCCTTTTCAGCATCGGTCTTCGGAAGATTGTTGACTTATGCATCCACATCTCAGGAATTTCATCCTGAGCATGTTCCTTTTCCCCTTGTTGTTTCCGACCTTTGTCTACCAGTTGGTAGCCAAGTAGTAAATGTGCATAGGTGTCTTCCAATGCAAGATACTCTTGTGGTTCATCAAGATAAACCATTTCAGGATGTCAGGAGAAACAAACTCCAGTACCTTGTCATTTTTAGAACTAGGACAAAGTGTTGTAACTCACAGATCAATGAACATTGATTAGTTTCTGATCTGTTCCACCTCAAGGTATCACACCCTTTTATACTAAGAGGTCATGTCGAGTTTCATGAACCCTTAATGAAGTGATGCTCTTATACATCTTTACCCACCCTTCCTCAGAGCTTCTGTGCTCATGAATGATGCCTGTGCGTAATAATGTGGCCAGCTGAGATTATTAGCAATCATTATTGCTTTGAACTCCAAGGATATTTGTTAGCATGGTGGTTAACCTATCACTAAACGAAGTTTGACTGTGCTACCAAGTCCGTTATTCAGGTACACTCTCCTTAGTCAAAGAGTTAGGCTTGTGCTGAATCTCTAAGACTACGTCTTATTGCTTTACCAAGCGCGTTTTCTCTCGAACTATGTGACATATCGGTGGTTCGTGATATTCTGGACGTCTTTCTAGAAGTATCGCCATGTTGCCACATGACCGTGTAGTCAAGTTTTTGAGTAAGCTAGTTTTCTGAACTACTTCTTTCTCCAAGAATCCATACTGGATACCCTGAACTACTTGGTTGAGCTTAAACAACAACTTGGAGAGTTGTAAGACAAAAGTTCTATCAGACTTGTTCCACCTTCAGGGATGTCTAGTTTTGTTCGTGAAGAAGAAAGATAGTGTTTCCTTCTTGGAAATGTTACCGTCCCTACCTTTGATTTGATACGGGCTATCGTCAAATCAAACTCAGTCCCAGGGACTATCCTGATGATGTATTTACTCGTGATGTCTCACCTGGGTACATCTTCATGTTCTTTGGTATGACCAATATCTTTGTCATGTTCATATAGAATATGAGTCCATCTTCTTGGACTGTTTCGATAAGTTTGTTATTGATCCCATCGATGACATCCTTTCCTTCTCTATGATAGAAAAGATCCATATGGAATAGTTGGCATTAATGTTGGAAACTTTTGAGAACCTTCTTCGAGTTATCTCGAAGTATGTGTTCTGGATGTTAGAAGTGACCTTCTCTAGTTCACGTGCAATTATTGAAAGATGTTGTGGTGGATTTGAGAAGAGTTATCTTTAACTGCTCGGGAATCATTTTAAGTCAATCAAGCATGTGCGAAGTACTCTTTATATGCTAGGTTGATACCTTTCCATCTCGAGAACATCCTCTAAGCACGCTAAGCCACTGACTGATTTGTCATGGAAGAGAAGAAGTTCTACCAACTTCAGTATCCTCCTAAATGTCTCCCAACAATAAGGATGCATTTGAGTTTCGTTGCAATCAATTCGTGTAGGGGCAATTTTCTTTTGATAACTTGGTAACACATGGGTTTTGCAACCTAGCTCATTCTTTTCGAGCTTGACAATGTAGTCCATGTCTTGAGACTCTAGTAACTTTACCTTTGTGGTAAATGTTGCAAACTTTCTATTTAGACATGCTGAGTCTGAAGTAACATTCCACTTAACCAGAGCTGAATCTCAAGCAGCAACGATGGTTGGTGTTCATCAAGGTTTTGGCATCGGTCTCTTTGTAAATCTGGCAAGATTGATGTAGTGGTTGACACAATTAGCCGGAAGACCTCTTGTCACATTCTCTTGAATCAGTAATAACAACCACTCTTCATGAGGCTTCTTCTATGACTTATTATAGGAGTTGTACTTATGGTTTCCTTTGTACCGAAGTCTGACCTTTACTTGATGTCCGCTCTCTTGAACATCAAGGAGAACATTTAAGGTAGTGTTGCTAAATGTCTCTAGGTCGATCCGCTAGACCCATTTGTGTTGGCAAGCATCTTGTTGTGCCAAGCAACTAAAGTCTGAGAAATGAAGTTTCTTTTTACTTGTGTCATTAGGAATCTTCTTATATATTCATCTTAGTGGTGTAAAGTGATATCACGATCTTTAGCAAAGATTTTGATAAAGCTGGATGAATAAAAGGTTTCCTTTGGTTTGTCTAACATGTTCGAAGAGTGATTATGATTTTGGTAATCAGAAGTTCCTCTTGTTACATGTTCCTTGTGACTCTTATGAGTCCTCTCCACAAAACACCTTTCCGCCTTGACCTTCTGTCGAACAAAGAGTGATCCTTCTATATCAAAAGTTGTTCAACAACTTGGTTATCCGTATCTCTGTACCCTAGAAGCTCTACTCAAGTTGTCTAGTAGAGTTTCATCTTTGGAAGTTTGTGGTCATGTTCTTTCTGTTGTATGCTCTCCTTTTCAGAAGCTTAAACTCTTCTAAAGCTCCATGGTCTCAATACTTATGAATACCATATATCTAACAACTTGAAACCATCTCCTTTTTTTTCCTCCTTTACCTTGACGTGTTTCATGTTTGTTGGCTCCAGAGATGTTATGAAACATCTATCCATGAGTTGACCACGAAATACTCTGTTGTGGTTTTGTGTCATTCCATCAGTTCTTTAGTGTGTGTAGCTACCTCGAAGAAATGAAGCTATTCATTCATTCATTCATTCAATAATGGTGGCATGGATCAACCTCCTCGAGAAGATCGTCAAAGTTTAGTGTAACCCTGTTTCTTCTATCTTCCAACCTAGGAATCTCGGGACGAGATTCTGTTAAGGGGGATAGAACTGTAACACCCCAGTTTTAGCTAAATCATTAATTAGGATTTGTTTTGTGCATTCATAAGCATAATCTTTTAAAAATGCATGCAATAAAAAGGAAGTAAAACCCTAAACCCTACTTCCCCTCTCTCTCAAATCAATTCCAAAATGGTTTTGGATTTTGAAAAGTACAAAAGTTGTGAAACCCAAAGTATTACAAGGGACTTACATTGTTTTAAATAGTTTATAAAGCCTCTAGTAGTTTTGAAATTATAAACAAGTTTCAAATGATTTTACAAAGGAGAAAACCGATTTCAGAAAAAGAAAAGGATCTCTCCCTCACTCTTGGGCTCTCTCTGGCCGCAGCCTATTTTGCCTCCTCTCCTTTCTCTGCTGCCCGCGCAGCTCTCCTACAACCCATCTCGGCCCAGCTCGGCCCATGCATCCCGTACCCCTTCCTATGCTTCTTCTTTCTTCTTCCTGTTGTCCAACGAGAAGTAGCTCGTTGTCCGCGTTGACACCGTCGATTCACTGTGCTATGATGTCCGCCGCCGCCGTCCGGCGCAAGGATAAGAATGACCACCTCATCCTCTATCTCCCCATACCCATTTCACCTCGTCTCGCATCCTCTGCTGTTTTCCCCCTTTGGTCCCGAAACCCTAGCTGCAGCAACCGCTCGTCGTCGCCGTCTCTGGCCACCCCGGGCCAAGACAAGGTCACCGTTGAGCTCCCCGTGTTGTCCTCGGTCTCCCCACAGAAGCAATCGAGCCTGCTCGCCCTCCATCGACCTCACCATCGTCGTCTTCCTGACGGTGGCCATGGTCAATCGCCGTGGCTACCGACCTCGCTTCGCCTTCCCGACACCACCATCGGCACCGTGGTGAGTTTTTGGTGCTCTAGCACCCCTCTATTTCCCTCCTCGCCCTCTGGCTCATCGCCCCACCATGCACTGCCGCTCGCCACCGTCGGCCGCAATGTTTTACCCTGTTCTGGTGACCATATCCAAGCGCCATAGCCGCTAGTAGCTTCCTCGTGTTTCCCTCGTTCCAGCGCACACACCCGCGTGGCCGCGCAGGCCATCCTCCGCCGTCCCCATCGCCGTCTGGCCCATTTGCCGGCGAGCCGACGTGGCTCCTGGCCCACGGGTCAGCCACAGTGGGTAGATACAACCCTAGTGAAAAACAGCCCCTCCCCGTGGTGACGTCATAGTGATACAGTAATTACCTTTTATTTATTCAAATGTTTTTGTAAATTATTTCTAGAAATAAAAATAACCCTATGGGTCCCATCTGTCAGGTTTTTAATATTTTTGGAAATGTTTTCTGAAATTAATAAAAGTCTGACAAGTGGGTCCAGGTTGGAAAAATATTTTAAATATTCCAAAATTGTTTAATTTTTTTAAAATGGATTGAAATTGGGAAACATCATAACTAATTCATTTATAATCAGAAAAATACGAATAATATATCAAAATGTTCAGAAAAATGAGATCTATCTCATAACATCAACATCATGTATTGTTAAGCAACTTACATGACATGTTTAATTAGGAGAACAAAATAACCCCTCTCATATGCATCGTTAGATACAGTAATCCTATCTAATGCATGTTCCCCTTTGTAGCCAGTATTCCCTGATCCACTGCTCCTAGAATAACTAGGGTTTGGCTTATGAACTTTGCTAGAGCTATTTATACTTGTTGTGCTTAGCCTTGCTTATTTGTTACCGCTAATCCATCCGGTTGGTGAATCAGAGATGCAAATGAACCTAGTTTGACAGAATGACGTGGTATGATCAGAGATGGAAGTTAAACATGCTAAGGCTTGTATGGGAGGCCACGTTGGGTTGTGGTTTTTGCAGTCCCATACTTGCCGCCACTAGGATATGAGTTCTTGCCTCTTGAACCAAGGCGAGCGTACAACCACACGGGGGCCTGGAAACCCCCTCGACCAACTAACTTGCCTAGTAGATTCCATGAGTCACATAGTTCGGGCGTTCCATTCGACATATGCATTTTGGTTGTTCTTGAAGGCGGTGGAGGAGGTGCATTCATACAGGTAGGTAAGCGTGGCCGGGAACAAGAGAGACACGACCTCCGTAATCTTGAACCCTACGCACATCTCTAGGGACCGACTTTAGGACTTGACCCGTTATGGCGGCATATCCTTAGGGCGTGACTCATGGTCTTGGCGAAAATAAGGTACAAGTCATGTCCATCCGCTCTCTGCCGGCCTTCCAAGGAAGAGGGCTAATAATATTTGGCATTAAGAGGAGGATGGTACGTGTGGGTAAAGTTGTGCACCCCTGCAGGGTATTAATCTTTTCGAAAAGCCATGTCCACGGTTATGGACGACTTGGGAACGGACATGATGATCATAGAGAACTATAACCTAATCGTAAAACTTGACAAGAGATGTGCGGTGTGCTTAAGGATGCTTCCTCAGGGATCGAGGGGGTGATCCTAGTTGGTAGGTTCAGTTGATAAAGTTTCGGTGGATATCAAAAGAAGATCAAAGCTAGTGATATCGTTTACTTATCCCCTTTTAAAAGGTTCTATTAGTCGAGCTTCTCCTCTCTCTTTTCCAAAGAATGTTAGCTTTATGCAAATGAACCCCACCATCCATAAGTCTTGTGGAGTACACCCTATACTCAGCCTTGCTTTGTTGATACTTTTGTAGCAGGTAAGTGTTACCATAGAAGATGAGTTCGTTACGACATCGACATCAACGAGTAGCTTGGGGTTCCCGATCGGCAGCCTGGAATTAATGGATTGGGACGTCATTGCTATGCTTATGGCCTCTTAGGCCATTTGTTAAGTTTGCTATACTTAATAGCATAATTTGCCTTCCGTTGTTTGATGTTTGTGGTCCGTGACCTCTGCTTGTAATATTTTGGTTCTTTGCTCAGCTATGAGCTTGCTGTAATAACTTTTGTGTCGTAGGGTCATTGTTATGTTACCGATTCTCTCTCTGTATGCTTCTGAGATTTAGGTTAGGCTTATATTAGACAAAGCTCTAGGATTTGTTTAGCCTTAATCTTGGGGGTGTCACATGTGGTCATGTGGATCATTGTGGTTTGGAAAGAACAAATGCAATGACACTCCATGTGTTAAATAATGGTCAAAAAGACCTAGAACATGCTGGAATGCAACGGAGTACCAGTGTGACAGAGGTTTGATCACCACACCCACTTGAGTGTGTGTGGTCAGGTGGATCATTGTGGTTTGGAAAAGAACAAATGCAATGACACTCCATTGTGTCAAACCATGGTCAGAACATCCCTAGAACATGCTAGAATGCAATGGAGCACTAGTGTGACAGAGGGTGCATCACCACACCCACTTGAGTGTGTGTGGTCATGTGGATCACTGTCGTTTGTAAAAGAACACATGCAAGGAAACTCCATGTGTCAAACCATGGCCAGAATGCCCTAGTGTTGAGGGAAACCTCGTGGGTGGCCTGATCTTTCACGATTCCCATTCAAATCGAGGGTGGAGTGCCGGGGAAGGAGAGGCGGATGAACACGACAAACGCACACACGAATAACACGATGAACACAAACACGCAAAACCACGATACACACCAATAGCTCATGCTAGCGGTGACCGGTTCGATGCAATCCCTAGGATCAGCGTCGGGCGGAGGACTCTCTCTCGAACCGGCACAGTGAGTAGGGAGACTCGGTGAGATCTTGACGTCTAGGCAAAGGGATTCCGATGCCTGGGCCTTGTACAACACGGAGACACGATGAAAACTCCTACGAGGTTTGGGATATTTGGTGCTCTTTTGTCAAGGAGCATGAGGTAAGAACTAGATAGATCCACAAGGGATTTCCACTAATTCCAAATATCATGCCCTAAGGTTTACAATAGAGGTGGGGGACTATATATAGGCCAGCCACAAAGTCAGGGGGTACTTTAGGCAACTAAAATATCAAAAGGGGTGCGTTAGAAGGCCAAAGGGCCGAGCTGGGACGCGAAGGCCCTAGGATGACCTGTAGTACCGTGTCAGATGACCGGTAGTACCAGTTAGTCACGGTAGTACCACCTGTAGATACCGGTGCGGGCAGATGCTTTGGCGGGGTCTTCAGGCGCGAGCAGTAGTACCGTTCGATGAATGCGGTAGTACCGGATGAAGGCGGTGGTACCGCTCGCAGGTACCGGGTAGGTCTGGGGCTGTTGGCGGAAGCTCTCTGTCCGGGGCGGTAGTACCGGGTGCTCTAGGCGGTAGTACCGCTACTTGGGGCCGGTAGTACCGCTTGCGAGGTAGTACCGCTACTTGGGGCCGGTAGTACAGCTTGCTCCTGGCAGCTGCTAGCTGCTGTCTCGCTCTACTGGCTCGTCTCTTCATACCTGATGATGCATAGTGCCGGGGCATGAAGTAGCAAGCCATCCATGGGTGTATCGAAGTCACATGAGTATATGAGCGAATTCACCTTAGCTTGGAGGAATTTGGCTCGAGCGCGAGTCATCGGTCCACTTGGGGGACTTTGTGGTGTAGATGTAGAGGCATCCATAGAACGGCTGCATCAGCTCCCCCCCCCTTGGGAAAGAGTCGTCCTCGACTCTTCATGCTTATAATCTTTAACATCTCCATGGTAGGGTGAAAGGTCCTTGACATTGAATGTGTTGCTTGCAAGGTACTTGGAGGTTGGGATGTCGATGACATAGGCGTTGTTGTTGATTCTCTTGAGGACCTTGAAGGGTCCATCTCCTCTTGGTTTGAGCTTGGAATCTCGTTCCTTGGGAAAGAGGTCCTTGCTCAAGTGTATCCACACAAGGTTACCATCTTCAAAGATCATCTCCTTCTTGTCCTTGTTTAACCTTGAAGCTTGGAGAAGTACTTGTTGTTCTATAGTAGCTCTAGTTTCTTCATGGAGATTCTTCATAGCTTGTGCACGCTTGTCGACATACATGTTGGTGCACTCATGAAGTGGTAGTGGTAGGATGTCGAGAACAGTGAGGGGCTCGAAACCATAGATGATCATGAAGGGACTCATCTTGGTTGTTGAGTGTTTGGCACGGTTGTAGGAGAACTCCGTGTGTGGAATACATTCCTCCCAATTCTTGAGGTTTTTCTTGATCAACACACGAAGGAGAATCCCGAGGCTTCGGTTGACAACTTCTATTTGGCCATCGGTTTGGGGATGCAATGCGGATGAAAAGAGTAGCTTGACGCCGAGCTTGGCCATGAGGGTCTTCCATAAGTAGCTAATGAATTTGACATTGCGGTTGGAGACGATTGTTCTTGGCACACCGTGAAGACGGACGATTTCCCTGAAAAATATATTTGTAACATGTGAAGCATCGTCGGTCTTATGGCACGGTATGAAGTGTGCCATTTTGGAAAAGTAATACATGACAACAAAATATAGAATCATGACCATGCTTAGACCTAGGTAATCCTAACAGAAAATCGGACCAAGGTACATGAGAAATAGGCAATGGCATATAAAGACCATAAGGGTTAGCTTGCGACTTATCTTGAACACATGTTGTGAATCATTGAATGTATTGTTCCACGTCACACTTCATCTTGGGCCAAAAGTAGTGAGTGGAGAGCATGTCCAGTGTCTTTTCATGGCCAAAGTGACCCATGAGGCCTCCACCATGATATTCTTGTAGAAGCAAAAGTTGAAGAGATGACTTCGGAATGCAAAGCTTGTTTTGTTTAAAAGGAAGCCTTTATGCAAATAGAAATCATCAACTCCTTTATCAATGGAGCACTTTGCGAAAATTGGCTCAAAGAATGGGTCAGAAGAATACAAAGTTTTTATTTCTTCAAGACCCAACACGTTGACTTCAAGTCGAGTAAGAAGGTTTGTGTGCTTGCGAGACAAAGCGTCTGCAACTACATTATCTTTGCCCTTCTTATACTTGACAATGTACGAGAAAGGCTCCATAAATTCAACCCACTTAGCGTGTCTCTTGCTCAAGTTAGCTTGGCCTTTGAGATATTTCCACGACTCATGGTCGGAATGTATGATAAATTATTTGGGACATAGGTAGTGTTTCCAAACTTGAAGACCACGAACTAAGGAAAAAAGCTCTTTGTCATAAATCAGGTAATTAAGGCGAGCACCATCAAGTTTCTCGCTATGGTAGGCTATAGGATGTCTGTTTTGCATAAGGACTCCTCCAATGCCAATACCACTAGCATCACACTATCTCAAAAGTTTTAGTGAAATCCGGTAACGCAACAAGAGGTGCTTCGGTGAGCCTCTTTTTAAGTTCATCAAAAGCTTTTTGTTGAGCTTTGCCCCACACGAAGGTGACATTCTTTTTTGTCAACTCGTTGATAGGACAAGCAATGGTAGAAAAGTCTTTCACAAAGCGACGATAGAAACCGGCCAACCCATGAAAACTTCAAAGTTCACTCACATTTGTTGGGATGGGCCAATATCGTATGTCCTTTACTTTGGACACATCAACTTCAATGCCCTTCGAAGAAATGACAAACCCAAGAAAAATCAACTTTTCTTTAGCAAAAGTGCACTTTGGACGATTAGCATATAGCTTTTCATGTCGAAGGATTTGCAAGACTTCCTTGACATGTTTAATTTGGTCCTCAAGTGACTTGCTATAAACAAGTATATCATCGAAATAGACAACAACACTTTTTCCAATGAGAGAACGCAAGATATGATTCATAAGGCGCATGAAGGTGGATGGGGCATTAGATAAACCAAAGGGCATAACCAACCATTCATAGAGACCAAGTTTGGTCTTGAAGGCGGTTTTCCACTCATCACCTTCAGCCATGCGTATTTGATGGTAACCACTACGAAGATCAATTTTCGAAAAAAATAGTGGCTCCACATAACTCATCAAGCATGTCATCGAGACGTGGTATGGGATGTCGATAAAGCATGGTGATAGCATTGATTGGACGGCAGTCCATGCAGAACCGTAACGTATCATCCATTTTTGGAACAAGAATCACGGGTATGGCACTTGGACTAGTGCTAACTTTGATCAAACCTTTGGAGACAAGTTGATTGATTTGACGTTCGATCTCCTTTGTCTCCTCCAGGTTCGTGCGATAAGCGGTACTGTTTGGAAGGGGTGCACCAGGGATGAGGTCAATGCGATGCTCAATTCCACGAAGAGGAGGTATTCCATGTGGTAGTTCTTCGGGGAACACATCCTTGAATTTCTACAAAACAATCATCAAAGATGCAGGAACATTGGTTAAGTCATTAGTTTCTTGCGCTAGTCCCTTGCAAATGAGGACATAGTGCAAGATGGATGGGTTGTTCCGCACATCTCTCATCTCATGTTTGGTGGCAAGGAGAACACTCTTAGTTTTTCCACTCGATTTTGGCTTGTGGCACTCACTCTCTATGAGGTGGTTCTCTCACTCACCGCTCTTCTCATAAGTAGGTGTTGTGCTTTGCACCCTCGCTAAAGCCTTTGCATTGTCCGCAATTATTTGGCTATGAGTCATTGGTTGCAAAACACATGTTTTGTTGAGCCATTTGAAGGTGTACACATTGGTGCGACCATCATGTAGGGCAGCTTTGTCAAATTGCCATGGTCGACCAAGTAGCATGTGGCAAACTATCATACGAACCACATCGCACTCGACCGTATCTTTGTAAGGACCAATGGATAAGGTGACTGATACAGTATGCTTGATCTTTACGGACCCTTGGTCACTTAGCCATTGCACGTGGTAGGGGTGCTTGTGCAGATGGAGGGTGAGGTTGAGCTTCTCACACAACTTGGTGCTAGCAAGATTGTGGCAACTCCCTCCGTCGATGATCACTTTGATACATTTTCCATTGATGCCGGCTCGTGTTTGGAAGATATTTGAGCATTGGTCTTCATGCTCTTGTGCTTGAGTGGTCAAGATACTTGTGACGACAAGTGTTGGACTTGCGTCATGTTCACACATAAGGAGTTTCTTGGTCATCTTCCACTCGTTGCCTTGTCATTGCTTCCTTGACTCTGGCATCAAATTCAACTTCACTCAAGTACTCTTCATTGCCATTGTCATGGATGAACAAGACTTTCTTGTTTCCCCACTTGGACGACTTGTGTCCTTTGCCTCCACACTTGTAGCATTCGCCGTTGAAAGGTGTGTCACTCTTTTCTTGTTTGTCACTTGGGGTAGTTTTCCTTGAGGAAGTCTAGGCTTGAAGGAAGGCTTAGAGGTACTTGAGGAGCTTCCATTTAAGGTTGTTGGCGTAGCGGATGAATCTTGCTTGTAGGTGAAATATGTCTTGGGCTTGATGTACTTGATGTCCTCTTGCACTTGATGTTCGGCCTTTGTTGCGATGTCCACAAGCTCAACCATGTTGTTGTATGTTTGGAACTCGATGATGCGCTTTATTGGGTGATTCAAGCCAATAAGAAAACGTGCCATAGTTTGATCTGTGTGCTCTTCAATGTTGGCACGGATCAAGTTAAGCTCCATTTCCTTGAAGTACTCTTCCACGGTCTTTGTCCCTTGATGAAGCGGTTGAAGGTTGTTAAAGAGGTCACACGTGTAGTGCGCGGGGACAAAACGGCATCTCATGTGAGCCTTCATGTCATGCCAAGTTGTAATTGGCGGCTCTGGTCTTGCATCACGAGCAACTTAAACTTGTTCCCACCAAAGGTTGGTGTAATCATCAAACTCAAGCGAAGCCATGGCGACCATCTTCTCGTTGCTATAATTGTGCATGCGGAAGATCTTGTCGACTTTGATTGCCCATGAGAGATATTCTTCGGGGTCATTGGATCCGGTAAACTTGGGCATTGTGAACTTGAGCTTGCCGAAACTTTCTTCATCATTGTGGTCATTACAACAAACTTGGTGACCTTGTTGATGATCTTGTGGTCGGGGAGGTGTAACTTGATTGTCGTGACCTTGTTGAGGTGCTTTCTCTTGCTCTTGGCACGGTTGGTGAAGAAGAGGGTGCTCATTCCTCGGTTGGTGATGTAGATTAGGCGCACGGGCCTCACGGCGAAGATCATGGTCTTGAGCTTCTTGATGTGGTGGGCGTCGCTCAACTTGTACCACTTGGCGCTCCATGTTTTCCTGTGGTAGAAGAGGCGCCTCGTGACGACCATGGTGTTGGTGCGGACGTTCATGACGGTGATGACGAGGAGGAGGTTCTTGGAGAGCTTCACATCGATGACGAGCTTGATTCTCCAAATTGGAGGCATCACTTGTTGTGTCAAATATGTGTCGTGGGCGATGGTGGTGGACTTGCGGTTGCACTCGCAGTTTTTCTTGTGGTTCTGCTTGTTGGATCACTAGTGCCCTTGCGTGATGATGGTGTGCTTCACGTCGTGCTTGAGGCCTTGAAGAGAAATCACTGTCATAACTTGACGTTGCGTCATGTCGTGGGGGAAGGTACATAGTTCGAAGAACTTCCATCTTCAACCATGGGGGCGTAATTGTGTCTTGGAGAACTTGGATGGAGATCTTGTTGAAGAGGTGCATGATGACGTGAAGAACTTTAAGAGCTAGATGAGCGCGAACATGGTCTTGCCATTCCATCGATGAGCACATAGAGCTTGTCATTTTTTTCGGAGAAAGAACATTGGAGTGCTTCATTTTGATGGCCAAAGTTGTGATGCATTGCATGCATTTGTCGTTCAAGGCCATCAAAGCGGTTGTTGATGTTCTTGAACTCGGCTTGCGTCTCACCAATTGTTCGACGTGTCTCAAGGGCTTAGCAACATTCACGGAACTCTTGTCGGAAGATGAAGTGACTTGCGCGTGTCATGTAGGGTCCATGTTCTTCTTCTTGTGAAGGTGGTTGGCTCGACTCACCGTGCCTATCCATCATGCAAAGCACACAAGGATTGTATATGGAATCGGAATATGGTGGTGTTAGCCTTTTACCTCACCTTGGGGATTGCACCGAACTAGAAACCACAAATGAGAGCTATAAGCGTGCAAAGTGAAATCACAAAGAATCCTCAGACTAAAGAAAGAACTAACTCTGAAAAGCTTTTGGTGGAAGGTTAGGGTTGTGGAAAACCAAACGAAACGATCCACAGAAAAGGTTATTATCAAAAGTGGTAGAGAACCAAAGATCAAAAGAAAAAAGGAAACGATCCACAAAACACAAGGATACAGAAACATGGAGACGGATGTGGTTATCACGACTCTAAAATGAGCACAAAAGGTCCTAACGAAGACTATGCTCGGTGTCATGCCAACTCAAGGAGAGACCACAACTCGTTCGCCAAAAGAGAAATAAGCAATGGATTTGTGCACTTGCCTTGGTCGTGCTCTATCTCTCTCTTTGCTTACAAGTTTTGAGACTCTCTTTGTATTGGGAGACTTTGTGTCTTTCTATTTTTCTTTTGTTTTTTTCCCTCTCTCTTTTTTTGATTCTTTTTCTCCCTTCCAATATGACTATGTCACTTTTGTATTTGCTTCAACACTCTCACTTCCCCAAGGGCAAGTGCACAATGCTTAGGCAAACACAAAATGAGTTGCTCTCATAGGATAGATACACACTAAGGAAGAAGGGTTAACAAGGTGGAGCAAGTTATACCTTTGGTATTTGTTGACGACTTGCTACCGGTGTTGGGGATGGTGTTCAGGTGTTGCAGTATCGAGGAGTGTGGAGAGTATAGCAGATGCGAAAGCTTGTTGTTAGGAATACAACACGCACGCAAAACACGAACAAACCAATACTAAAAGTGAGCGAACCAAAATGGGGGTGGAAATTTCTTGTCTCACAGGGGCGGTAGTACCGCCCAAATCGGCCGGTAGTACCGGTGACCGATAGTACCACTAGGATCAGCCGGTAGTACCACTCGCTGGTAGTACTGCTCGTTCGGTGGTAGTACCGCTTCACGGATTCCTGGGCGCGTGGATCTCGAACTTGAGCGCACAATCAGCCCAAAAATCCTCAAAACTGCAGAAATCTGACCAAGATTGGGGTTAGGAATACACCAAGAAGGTAGATCGATATCCCAAGCCACAAATCTATGGAACAAAACCACAAAAAACTCACCAAATCAAGAGATCGATCCGAAGGCAATATTGGGGCTCTTCTATTTGGGGAATTTTCGAAATTAGGGTGGATAGAAGAAAATTTTGTGGGGGAATTCGTGAGCAACACAGCTCTTGATACCAATATGTTGAGGGCAAACCTTGTGGGTGGCCCGATCTTTCACGATTCTCATTCAAATCGAGGGTGGAGTGCGGGGGAAGGAGAGGCAGATGAACACGATGAACGCACGCACGAAGAACATGATGAACACACACACGCAAAACCACGATACACACCAATAGCTCACGCCGGCGGTGACCGGTCCGGCGTAATCCCTAGGATCGGTGTCGGGTGGAGGACTCTCTCTCGAACCAGCACGGTGAGTAGGGAGACTCGGTGAGATCTTGACATCTAGGAAAAGGGACTCTGATGCCTAGGCCTTGTACAACGTGGAGGCACGATGCAAACTCCTACGAGGTTTGGGATATTTGGTGCTCCTTTGTCAAGGAGCATGATGCAAGAACTAGATAGATCCACAAGGGGTTTCCACTAATTCCAAATATCATGCCGTAAGGTTTACAATAGAGGTGGGGTACTATATATAGGCTACAAATAGCATGCCCTAAGGTTTACAATAGAGGTAGGGTACTATATATAGGCTAGCCACAAAGTCAGGGGTACTTTAGGTAACTAAAATATCAAAAGGGGTGCGTCACAAGGCCAAAGGGCCGAGCTGGGACGCGCAGGCCTTGGGCCGACCGATAGTACCGTGTCTGATGACCGGTAGTATCGGTCAGTCGTGGTAGTACCGCCTGCAGATACCGGTGCGGGCAGATGCTTTGGCGGGGTCTTCAGGCGCGGGCGATAGTACCGTTCGATGAATGCGGCAGTTCTGGATGAAGGCAGTGGTATCGCTCACAGGTACCGGGTAGGTCTGGGGCTGCTGGCGGAAGCTCTCTGTCCGGGGCGGTAGTACCAGGTGCTCTAGGCGGTAGTATCTCTACTTGGGGCCGATAGTACCGCTTGCTCCTAGCAGCTGCTGGCTGCTGTCTCGCTCCGCTGGCTCGTGTCTTCATACCTGATGATGCATAGTGTTGGGGCATCAAGTAGCAAGCCATCCAGGGGTGTATCGAAGTCACATGAGTATAGGAGCGAATTCACCTTAGCTTGGAGGAACTTGGCTTGAGCGTGAGTCATCGTTCCACTTGGGGGACTTGGTGGTGTAGATGTAGAGGTGTCCGTAGGACGGGCTGCATCACCTAGAACATGCAGGAATGCAACTGCCACATGCAATGGAGCACCAATGTGATAGAGGTTGCATCAGCACACCCACTTTATTGTCTGTGGTCATGTGGATGATTGTAGTTTGGAATACAAATCATGCAATGACACTCCAAATGTGTCAAACCATGGTCAGAAAGACCTAGAAAATGCTAGAATGTAACTGCCACATGGAATGGAGAACCAGTGTGACAGAGGTTGCATCACCACACCCACTTGAGTGTGTGTGGCAAGTTGGCTCATTGTGGTTTGGAAAATAACACATACAATGATACTCCATGTGTCAAACCATGGTCAGAAATCCCTAGAAAATGTTGGAATGCAATAGCCACATGCGATGGAGCACCAGTATGACAGCGGTTGCATCACCACACCCACTTGAGTGTGTGTGGTCATGTGGATCATTGTGGTTTGGAAAAGAAAACATGCAATGACACTATAAATGTAGCAAACCATGCTTAGAAAGCCCTAGAACATGCTAGAATGCAACTGTCATATGCAATGGAGCACCTGTGTGAAAGAGGTCGCATCACCACACCCACTTGAGTATGTGTGGTAATTTGGCTCATTGTGGTTTGGAAAAGAAAACATACAACGACACTCCATGTGTCAAACCATGGTCAGAAATCCCTAGAAAATGTTGGAATGCAACAGCCACATGCAACGGAGCACCAGTATGACAGCGGTTTCATCACCACACCCATTGAGTGTGTGTGGCCATGTGGATCATTGTGGATTAGAAAAGAACACATGCAATGCCACTATAAATGTGTCAAACCATGGTCAGAAAGCCCTAGAACATGCTAGAATGCAACTGCCATATGCAATGGAGCACCTGTGTGATAGAGGTTGCATCACCACACCCACTTGAGTGTGTGTGGTCATTTGGATCATTGTGGTTTGGAAAAGAACACATGCAATGACCTTCCATTGTGTCAAACCATAGTCAAAACGCCATATAAGATGTTTGACTGCAACTGCCACATGCAATGGAGCACCAGTGTGGCAGAGGTTGCGTCACCACACCCACTTGAATGTGCGTGGTCTTGTGGATCGTTGTGGTTTGGAAAAGGACACATGCAATGACACTCCATTGTGTCAAACCATGGTCAGAAAATCCGTAGAACATCTTGGAATGTAATGGAGCACCAGTGTGAAGAGGGTGCATCACCGCACCCATTTGAGTGTGTGTGGTCAAGTGGACCATTGTCGTTTGGAAAATAACACATGTTATGACACTCCATGTATCAAACCATGGTCAGAAAGCCCTAGAACATCCAGGAATGCAACTGCCACATGCAATGAAGCACCAATGTGATAGAGGTTACATCACCACACCACTTAAGTGTGTGTGGTCATGTGGATCATTGTAGTTTGGAAAAGAACTTATGCAATGACACTCCAAATCTGTCAAACCATGGTCAGAAAGCCCTAGAACATGCTAGAATGCAACTGGCATATGCAATGGAGCACCAGTGTCACATAGGTTGCATGACCACACCCACTTGAGTATGTGTGGTAACATGTATAACACATGTAATGAGACTCCATTTGTCAAACCATGGTCAGGAAGCCCTAGAAAATGTTGGAATGCAACAGCCACATGCAATGGAGAACCAGTATGACAGTGGTTGCATCACCACACGCACTTGAGTGTGTCTGGTCATGTGGATCATTGTGGTTTGGAAAAGAACACATGCAACGACACATCATTGTATCAAACCATGGTCAGAAAGCCCTAGAAAATGTTAGAATGCAACATCCACATGCAATGGAGCACCGGTATGACAACAATTGCGTCACCACACCCACTTGAGTGTGTGTGGTCATGTGGATCATTGTGGTTTGTAAAAGAACACATGAAATGCCACTCCATTGTGTCAAACCATGGTCAGAAAGCACTAGAACATGCTGGAATGCAACATTGGAATGCAATGGAGCACCATTGTGACAGAGGTTGCATCACCACACCCACTTGAGTGTGTGTTGTCATGTGGATCATTGTGGTTTGGAAAACAACACATGTAGTGACACTCCAAATGTGTCAAATCATGGTCAGAAATCCCTAGAGCATGCTAGAATGCAACTGCCACATGCAATGGAGCACCTGCGTGAGAAAGCCTACATCACCACGCCCACTTTATTGTCTGTGGTCATCTGGATCATTGTTGTTCGGAAAAGAACACTGACACTTCATGTTTCATACATTGGTCAGAAAGCCCTAAAACAAGTCGGAATGCAACTGCCAGATGAAATGGAGCACCTACATGACAGAGGTTGCATCACCATACCCACTTGAGTGTGTCTGGTCATGTGGATCATTGTGGTTTGGAAAAGAACACATGCAATAACACTCCATTGTGCCAAACCATGGTCAGAAAGCCCTAGAACATGTTGGAATGCAACCACCGCATGCAATCGAGCACATGTGTGATAGAGGTTGCATCACCACACCCACTTGAGAGTGTGTGGTCATGTGGATCATTGTGGTTTGGAAAGAACAAATACAATGACACTACATGTGTCAAACCATGGTCAAAAAGCCCTAGAACATGCTGGAATGCAATGGAGCACCATTGTGACAGAGGTTGCATCACCACACCCACTTGAGTGTGTGTTGTCATGTGGATCATTGTGGTTTGGAAAACAACACATGTTGTGACACTCCAAATGTGTCAAATCATGGTCAGAAAGCCCTAGAACATGCCGGAATGCAACTGCCACATGCAATGGAGCAGCAGTGTGACATAGGTTGCACGACCACACCCACTTGAGTGTGTGTGGTCATGTGGCTCATTGTGGTTTTGAAAAGAACACATGCAAGGACACTCCATGTGTCAAACCATGGTCAAAAAGCCCTAGAACATGCTCGAATGCAACCGCCACATGTAGTGGAGCACCTGTCTGATAGAGGTTGCATCACCACACCCACTTGAGTGTGTGTGGTCATGTGGATCATTGTGGTTTGTAAAGAACAAATGCAATGACACTCCATATGTCAAACCATGGTCAAAAAGCCCTAGAACATGCTGGAATGCAGCATTGGAATGCAATGGAGCACGAGTATGATAGAGGTTGCATCACCACACCCACTTGAGTTTGTGTGGTCATGTGGATAATTGTGGTTTGGAAAAGAACACATGCAATGACACTCCAAATGTGTCAAACCATGGTCAGAAAAACGTAGAACAAGCTGGAATGCAACTGCCACATGCAATGGAGTACTAGTGTGACAGATGTTGCATGACCACACCCACTTGAGTGTGTGTTCTCATGTGGCTCATTGTGGTTTGGAAAAGAAGACATGCAATGTCACTCCATGTGTCAAACCATGGTCAGAAAGCCCTAGAACATGCTGGAATGCAACCGCCACATGCATTGGAGCACCTGTGTGACAAAGGTTGCATCACCACACCCACTTGACTGTGTGTGGTCATGTGGATCATTGTTGTTTAGGAAAAACAACACATGCAATGACACTCCATTGTATCAAACCATAGTCAAAAAGCCATAGAAAATGTTGGAATACAACTGCCACGTACAATGGAGAACCAGTATGACAGACATTGCATCACCACACCCAGTTGAGTGTGTGTGGTCATGTGGATCATTGTGGTCTAGTGTGACAGAGGTTGCATAACCACACCCACTTGAGTGTGTGTGGTCATGTGGATCATTGTGATTTGGAAAAGAACACATGCGATGCCACTCCATGTGTGAAATCATGGTCAAAAGCCCTAGAACATGCTGGAATGCAACTGCCACATGCAATGGAGCACCTGCATGATAGAGGTTTCTTCACCACACCCACTTGATTGTGTGTGGTCATCTCGATCATTGTAGTTTGGAAAAGAACATATACAATGACACTACATGTGTCATACCATGGTCAGGAAGCCCGAAAACATGCTGGAATGCAACTCCATATGTAATGGAGCATCTGCGTGACTGAGGTGGTCATGTGGATCATTGTTGTTTGGAAAAGAACACATGCAATGATAGTCCATTGTGTCAAACCAAGGTCTGAAAGCCATATAACATGCTAGAATGCAACCACCACATGCAATGGAGAACATGTGTGAGAGAGGTTGCATCACCACACGCACTTGAGTGTGTGTGTGGTCATGTGGATCATTGTGGTTTGGAAAGAACAAATGCAATGACACAGCATGTGTCAAACCATGGTAAAAAATACCAAGAACATGCTAGAATGCAACATTGGAATGCAATGGAGCACCAGTGTGATAGAGGTTGCATCACCACACCCACTTGAGTGTGTGTGGTCATATGGATCGGTGTGGTTTGGAAAAGAGCACACGCAATGACACTCCAAATGGGTCAAACCATGGTCAGAAAGCGCTAGAACATGCTGGAATGCAACTGCCACATGCAATGGAGCACCAGTGTGACAGAGGTTGCATGACCACACCCACTTGAGTGTGTGTGGTCATGTGGCTCATTGTGGTTTGTAAAAGAACACATGCAATGACACTCCATGTGTCAAACCATGGTCAGAAAGACCTAGGACATGCTGGAATGCAACCGCCACATGCATTGGAGAACGTGTGTGATAGAGGTACCACACCCACTTGAGTTGTGTGGTCATGTTGATCATTGTGGTTTGGCAAGAACAAATGCAATGACACTCCACGTGTCAAACCATGGTCCAAAATCCCTAGAACATGCTGGAATGCAGCATTGGAATGCAATGGAGCACTAGTGTGACAGAGGTTGCATCACCACACACACTTGAGTGTGTGTGGTCATGTGTATGATTGTGGTTTGGAAAAGAACACATGCAATGACACTCCAAATGTGTCAAACAATGGTCAGAAAGACCTAGAACATTTTGGAATGCAACTGCCACATGCAATGGAGCACTAGTGTGACAGAGGTTGCATGACCACACCCACTTGAGTGTGTGTGGTCATGTGGCTCAATGTGGTTTGGAAAAGAACACATGCAAATACACTCCATGTGTCAAACCATGGTCAAAAACCCTAGAATATGCTGGAATGCAAATGCCACATGCATTGGAGCACCTGTGTAACAAAGATTGCATCACCACACCCACTTGAGTGTGTGTGGTCATGTGGATCATTGTGGTTTAGAAAAAACAACACATGCAATGACACTCCATTGTATCAAATCATGGTGAAAAAGCCCTAGAAAATGTTGGAATACAACTGCCACGTGCAATGGAGAACTACTCTGATAGACGTTGCATCACCACAACCAGTTGAGTGTGTGTGGTCATGTGGATCATTGTCGTCCAGTGTGATAGAGGTTGCATCACCACACCCACTTGAGTGTGTGTGGTCATGTGGATCGTTGTGGTTTGGAAAAGAACACATGCAATGCCACTCCATGTGTGAAACCATGGTCAAAAGCCCTAGAACATGCTGGAATGCAACTGCCACTAGCAATGGAGCACCTGCGTGACTGAGTTGGTCATGTGGATCATTGTGGTTTGGAAAAGAACACATGCAATGACACTCCATTGTGTTAAACCATGGTCAGAAAGCCCTAGAACATACTGGAATGCAACCACCACATGCAATGGAGCACATGTGTGACAGAGGTTGCATAGCCACACCCACTTGAGTGTGTGTGGTCATGTGGATCATTATGGTTTGGAAAAAAATGCAATGATACTCCATGTGTCAAACCATGGTCAAAAAGCCCAAGAACATGTCGTAATGCCACATTGGAATGCAATGGAGCACCAGTGTGATAGAGGTTGCATCACCACACCCACTTGAGTGTGTGTGGTCATGTGGATCATTGTGGTTTGGAAAAGAACACATGCAATGACACTCCAAATGTGTCAAACCATGGTGAAAAAGCCTTAGAACATGCTGGAATGCAACTGCCACACGCAATGGAGCCCTAGTGTTACAGAGGTTGCATGACCACACCGACTTGAGTGTGTGTGGTCATGTGGCTCATTGTGGTTTGGAAATGAACACATGCAATGACACTCTAGGTGTCAAACCATGGTTAGAAAGCCCTAGAACATGCTGGAATGAAACTGCCACATGCATTGGAGCACCTGTGTGATAGAGGTTGCATCACAACACCCACTTGAGTGCGTGTGGTCATGTGGATCATTGTGGTTTGGCCAGAACAAATGCAATGACACTCCATGTGTCAAACCATGGTCAAAAATCCCTAGAACATGCTGGAATGCAGCATTGGAATGCAATGGAGCACTAGTGTGACAGAGGTTGCATCACCACACCCACTTGAGTGTGTGTGGTCATGTGTATCATTGTGGTTTGGAAAAGAACACATGCAATGACACTCCAAATGTGTCAAACCATGGTCAGAAAGACCTACAAACATGTTGGAATGCAACTGCCACATGCCATGGAGCACAAGTGTGACGGATGTTGCATGACCACACCCACTTGAGTGTGTGTGGTCATGTGGCTCATTGGGGTTTGGAAAAGAACACATGCAAATACACTCCATGTGTCAAACCATGGTCAGAAAGCCATAGAATATGCTGGAATGCAACCGCCACATGCATTGGAGCACCTGTGTGACAAAGGTTGCATCACCACACCCACTTGAGTGTGTGTGGTCATGTGGATCATTGTGGTTTAGAAAAAAACACATGCAATGACACTCCATTGTATCAAACCATGGTCAAAAAGCCCTAGAAAATGTTGGAATACAACTACTACGTGCAATGGAGAACTAGTATGATAGACGTTGCATCACCACAACCAGTTGAGTGTGTGTGGTCATGTGGATCATTGTGGTCCAATGTGACAGAGGTTGCATCACCACACCCACTTGAGTGTGTGTGGTCATGTGGATCATTGTGGTTTGGAAAAGAACACATGCAATGCCACTCCATGTGTGAAACCATGGTCAAAAGCCCTAGAACATGCTGGAATGCAACTGCCACTAGCAATGGAGCACCCCCGTGACTGAGTTGGTCATGTGGATCATTGTAGTTTGGAAAAGAACACATGCAATGACACTCCATTGTGTCAAACCATGGTCACAAAGCCCTATAACATACTAGAATGCAACCACCACATGCAATGGAGCACATGTGTGACAGAGGTTGCATCACCACACCCACTTGAGTGTGTGTGGTCATGTGGATCATTGTGGCTTGGAAAAAATGCAATGATACTCCATGTGTCAAACCATGGTCAAAAAGGCCAAGAACATGTTGTAATGCAACATTGGAATGCAATGGAGCACCAGTGTGATAGAGGTTGCATCACCACACCCACTTGAGTGTGTGTGGTCATGTGGATCATTGGGGTTTTGAAAGGAAATCATGCAATGACACTCCAAATGTGTCAAACCATGGTCAAAAAGCCTTAGAACATGCTGGAATGCAACTGCCACATGCAATGGAGCACCAGTGTGACAGAGGTTGCATGACCACACCCACTTGAGTGTGTGTGGTCATGTGGCTCATTGTGGTTTGGAAAAGAACACATGCAATGACACTCCATGTTTGAAACCATGGTTAGAAAGCCCTAGAACATGGTAGAATGCAACTGCCAGATGCATTGGAGCACCTGTGTGACAGAGGTTACATCACCACACCCACTTGAGTGTGTGAGATCATCTGGATCATTTTGGTTTGGAAAAGAACACATGCAATGACACTCCATTTTATCAAACCATAGTCAAAAAGCCATAGAAGATGATGGAATGCAACTTCCGCATGCAATGGAGCACCGGTGTGACAGAGGTTGCATCACCACACCCACTTGAGTGTGTGTGGTCATCTGGATAATTGTGGTTTGGATAAGAACACATGCAATGACACTCCATTGTGTCAAATCATGGTCAGAAAGCCCTAGAACATGCTGGAATGCAATGGAACACCAGTGTGACAGAGGTTGCATCACCACACCCACTTGAGTGTGTGTGGTCATGTGGATCGTTTTGGGTTGGTAAAGAACACATGCAATGACACTCCATGTGTCAAAACATAGTTAAAATCCCTAGAACATGCTGGAATGCAACTGCCACATGCAATGGAGCACCTGCGTGATAAAGGTTACATTAGCACACCCACTTGATTGTGTGTGGTCATTTGGATCATTGTGGTTTAGAAAAGAACACACACAATCACACTCCATGTGTCATACCATGGTTAGAAAGCCCTAAAACATGCTGGAATGCAACTGCCACATGCAATGGAGCATCTACGTAACAAAGATTGCATCACCACACCCACTTGATTGTGTGTGGTCATCTGGATCATTGTGGTTTGGAAAACAACATATACAATGACACTCCATGTGTCATACCATGGTCAAAAAGCCCGAAAACCTGCTGGAATGCAACTGCCACATGCATTGGAGCACCTGTGTGACTGAGGTGGTCATGTGGATCATTGTGGTTTGGAAAATAACACATACAATGACACTCCATTGTATCAAACCAGGGTCAGAAAGCCGTAGGAAATGTCGGAATGCAACTGCAACATGCAATGTAGCACCAGTATGATAGACATTGCATCACCACACCCACTTGAGTGTGTGTGGTCATGTGGATCATTGTGGTCAAGTGTGACAGAGGTTGCATCACTACACCCACTTGAGTGTGTGTGGTCATGTGGATCATTGTGGTTTCGAAAAAAACACATGAAATGCCACTCCATGTGTGAAACCATGGTCAAAATCCCTAGCACATGCTGGAATGCAACTGCCACATCCAATGGAGCACCTATGTGATAGAGGTTGCATCACCACACCCACTTGATTATATGTGGTTACCTGGATCATTGTGGTTTCGAAAAGAACATATAAAATGACACTCCATGTGTCATACCAAGGTCAGAAAGCCGAAAAGCATGCTGGAATGCAACTGCCACATGCAACAGAGCACCTGCGTGACTGAGGTGGTCATGTGGATCATTGTAGCTAGTTTGGAAAAGAACACATGCAATGATAGTCCATTGTGTCAAACCATGGTCCGAAAGCCCTAGAACATGCTGGAATGAACCCACCACATGCAATGGAGCACATGTGTGACACAAGTTGCATCACCAGACCCACTTGAGTGTGTGTGGTCATGTGGATCATTGTGGTTTGGAAAAGAACAAATGCAATGACACTCCAAATGTGTCAAACCATGGTTAAAAAGCCTTAGAACATGCTGGAATGAACTGCCACATGCAATGGAGCACCAGTGTGACAGAGGTTGCATGACCACACCCACTTGAGTGTGTGTGGTCATGTGGCTCATGGTGGTTTGGAAAAGAACACATGCAATGACACTCCATGTTTGAAACCATGGTTAGAAAACCCTAGAACATGCTAGAATGCAACTGCCAGATGCATTGGAGCACATGTGTGACAGAGGTTGCATCACCACACCCACTTGAGTGTGTGAGATCATCTGGATCATTTTGGTTTGGAAAAGAACACATGCAATGACACTCCATTTTATCAAACCATGGTCAAAAAGCCATAGAAGATGATGGAATGCAACTTCCGCATGCAATGGAGCACCAGTGTGACAGAGGTTGCATCACCACACCCACTTGAGTGTGTGTGGTCATGTGGATCATTGTGGTTTGGATAAGAACACATGCAATGACACTCCATTGTGTCAAATCATGGTCAGAAAGCCCTAGAACATGCTGGAATGCAATGGAACACTAGTGTGACAGAGGTTGCATCACCACACCCACTTGAGTGTGTGTGGTCATGTGGATCGTTTTGGTTTGGTAAAGAACACATGCAATGACACTCCATGTGTCAAACCATAGTTAAAAGCCCTAGAACATGCTGGAATGCAACTGCCACATGCAATGGAGCACCTGCGTGATAAAGGTTACATCAGCACACCCACTTGATTGTGTGTGGTCATTTGGATCGTTGTGGTTTAGAAAAGAACACATACAATGACACTCCATGTGTCATACCATGGTTAGAAAGCCCTAAAACATGCTGGAATGCAACTGCCACATGCAATGGAGCATCTGCATAACAAAGATTGCATCACCACACCCACTTGATTGTGTGTGGTCATCTGGATCATTGTGGTTTGGAAAACAACATATACAATGACACTCCATGTGTCATACCATGGTCAGAAAGCCCGAAAACCTGCTGGAATGCAACTGCCACATGCATTGGAGCACCTGTGTGACTGAGGTGGTCATGTGGATCATTGTGGTTTGGAAAATAACACATACAATGACACTCCATTGTATCAAACCAGGGTCAGAAAGCCCTAGGAAATGTCGGAATGCAACTGCAACATGCAATGTAGCACCAATATGATAGACGTTGCATCACCACACCCACTTGAGTGTGTGTGGTCATGTGGATCATTGTGGTCAAGTGTGACAGAGGTTGCATCACTACACCCACTTGAGTGTGTGTGGTCATGTGGATCATTGTGGTTTCGAAAAGAACACATGAAATGCCACTCCATGTGTGAAACCATGGTCAAAAGCCCTAGCACATGCTGGAATGCAACTGCCACATCCAATGGAGCACCTATGTGATAGAGGTTGCATCACCACACCCACTTGATTGTATGTGGTTACCTGGATCATTGTGGTTTGGAAAAGAACATATACAATGACACTCCATGTGTCATACCAAGGTCAGAAAGCCCAAAAGCATGCTGGAATGCAACTGCCACATGCAACAGAGCACCTGCGTGACTGAGGTGGTCATGTGGATCATTGTAGCTAGTTTGGAAAAGAACACATGCAATGATAGTCCATTGTGTCAAACCATGGTCCGAAAGCCCTAGAACATGCTGGAATGAACCCACCACATGCAATGGAGCACATGTGTGACACAAGTTGCATCACCACACCCACTTGAGTGTGTGTGGTCATGTGGATCATTGTGGTTTGGAAAAGAACAAATGCAATGACACTCCAAATGTGTCAAACCATGGTTAAAAAGCCTTAGAACATGCTGGAATGAACTGCCACATGCAATGGAGCACCAGTGTGACAGAGGTTGCATGACCACACGCACTTGAGTGTGTGTGGTCATGTGGCTCATGGTGGTTTGGAAAAGAACACATGCAATGACACTCCATGTTTGAAACCATGGTTAGAAAACCCTAGAACATGCTAGAATGCAACTGCCAGATGCATTGGAGCACATGTGTGACAGAGGTTGCATCACCACACCCACTTGAGTGTGTGAGATCATCTGGATCATTTTGGTTTGGAAAAGAACACATGCAATGACACTCCATTTTATCAAACCATGGTCAAAAAGCCATAGAAGATGATGGAATGCAACTTCCGCATGCAATGGAGCACCAGTGTGACAGAGGTTGCATCACCACACCCACTTGAGTGTGTGTGGTCATGTGGATCATTGTGGTTTGGATAAGAACACATGCAATGACACTCCATTGTGTCAAATCATGGTCAGAAAGCCCTAGAACATGCTGGAATGCAATGGAACACCAGTGTGACAGAGGTTGCATCACCACACCCACTTGAGTGTGTGTGGTCATGTGGATCGTTTTGGTTTGGTAAAGAACACATGCAATGACACTCCATGTGTCAAACCATAGTTAAAAGCCCTAGAACATGCTGGAATGCAACTGCCACATGCAATGGAGCACCTGCGTGATAAAGGTTACATCAGCACACCCACTTGATTGTGTGTGGTCATTTGGATCGTTGTGGTTTAGAAAAGAACACATACAATGACACTCCATGTGTCATACCATGGTTAGAAAGCCCTAAAACATGTTGGAATGCAACTGCCACATGCAATGGAGCATCTGCATAACAAAGATTGCATCACCACACCCACTTGATTGTGTGTGGTCATCTGGATCATTGTGGTTTGGAAAACAACATATACAATGACACTCCATGTGTCATACCATGGTCAGAAAGCCCGAAAACCTGCTGGAATGCAACTGCCACATGCATTGGAGCACCTGTGTGACTGAGGTGGTCATGTGGATCATTGTGGTTTGGAAAATAACACATACAATGACACTCCATTGTATCAAACCAGGGTCAGAAAGCCCTAGGAAATGTCGGAATGCAACTGCAACATGCAATGTAGCACCAATATGATAGACGTTGCATCACCACACCCACTTGAGTGTGTGTGGTCATGTGGATCATTGTGGTCAAGTGTGACAGAGGTTGCATCACTACACCCACTTGAGTGTGTGTGGTCATGTGGATCATTGTGGTTTCGAAAAGAACACATGAAATGCCACTCCATGTGTGAAACCATGGTCAAAAGCCCTAGCACATGCTGGAATGCAACTGCCACATCCAATGGAGCACCTATGTGATAGAGGTTGCATCACCACACCCACTTGATTGTATGTGGTTACCTGGATCATTGTGGTTTGGAAAAGAACATATACAATGACACTCCATGTGTCATACCAAGGTCAGAAAGCCCAAAAGCATGCTGGAATGCAACTGCCACATGCAACAGAGCACCTGCGTGACTGAGGTGGTCATGTGGATCATTGTAGCTAGTTTGGAAAAGAACACATGCAATGATAGTCCATTGTGTCAAACCATGGTCCGAAAGCCCTAGAACATGCTGGAATGAACCCACCACATGCAATGGAGCACATGTGTGACACAAGTTGCATCACCACTCCCACTTGAGTGTGTGTGGTCATGTGGATCATTGTGGTTTGGAAAAGAACAAATGCAATGACACTCCAAATGTGTTAAACCATGGTTAAAAAGCCTTAGAACATGCTGGAATGAACTGCCACATGCAATGGAGCACCAGTGTGACAGAGGTTGCATGACCACACCCACTTGAGTGTGTGTGGTCATGTGGCTCATGGTGGTTTGGAAAAGAACACATGCAATGACACTCCATGTTTGAAACCATGGTTAGAAAACCCTAGAACATGCTAGAATGCAACTGCCAGATGCATTGGAGCACATGTGTGACAGAGGTTGCATCACCACACCCACTTGAGTGTGTGAGATCATCTGGATCATTTTGGTTTGGAAAAGAACACATGCAATGACACTCCATTTTATCAAACCATGGTCAAAAAGCCATAGAAGATGATGGAATGCAACTTCCGCATGCAATGGAGCACCAGTGTGACAGAGGTTGCATCAGCACACCCACTTGAGTGTGTGTGGTCATGTGGATCATTGTGGTTTGGATAAGAACACATGCAATGACACTCCATTGTGTCAAATCATGGTCAGAAAGCCCTAGAACATGCTGGAATGCAATGGAACACCAGTGTGACAGAGGTTGCATCACCACACCCACTTGAGTGTGTGTGGTCATGTGGATCGTTTTGGTTTGGTAAAGAACACATGCAATGACACTCCATGTGTCAAACCATAGTTAAAAGCCCTAGAACATGCTGGAATGCAACTGCCACATGCAATGGAGCACCTGCGTGATAAAGGTTACATCAGCACACCCACTTGATTGTGTGTGGTCATTTGGATCGTTGTGGTTTAGAAAAGAACACATACAATGACACTCCATGTGTCATACCATGGTTAGAAAGCCCTAAAACATGCTGGAATGCAACTGCCACATGCAATGGAGCATCTGCATAACAAAGATTGCATCACCACACCCACTTGATTGTGTGTGGTCATCTGGATCATTGTGGTTTGGAAAACAACATATACAATGACACTCCATGTGTCATACCATGGTCAGAAAGCCCGAAAACCTGCTGGAATGCAACTGCCACATGCATTGGAGCACCTGTGTGACTGAGGTGGTCATGTGGATCATTGTGGTTTGGAAAATAACACATACAATGACACTCCATTGTATCAAACCAGGGTCAGAAAGCCCTAGGAAATGTCGGAATGCAACTGCAACATGCAATGTAGCACCAATATGATAGACGTTGCATCACCACACCCACTTGAGTGTGTGTGGTCATGTGGATCATTGTGGTCAAGTGTGACAGAGGTTGCATCACTACACCCACTTGAGTGTGCATGGTCATGTGGATCATTGTGGTTTCGAAAAGAACACATGAAATGCCACTCCATGTGTGAAACCATGGTCAAAAGCCCTAGCACATGCTGGAATGCAACTGCCACATCCAATGGAGCACCTATGTGATAGAGGTTGCATCACCACACCCACTTGATTGTATGTGGTTACCTGGATCATTGTGGTTTGGAAAAGAACATATACAATGACACTCCATGTGTCATACCAAGGTCAGAAAGCCCAAAAGCATGCTGGAATGCAACTGCCACATGCAACAGAGCACCTGCGTGACTGAGGTGGTCATGTGGATCATTGTAGCTAGTTTGGAAAAGAACACATGCAATGATAGTCCATTGTGTCAAACCATGGTCCGAAAGCCCTAGAACATGCTGGAATGAACCCACCACATGCAATGGAGCACATGTGTGACACAAGTTGCATCACCACACCCACTTGAGTGTGTGTGGTCATGTGGATCATTGTGGTTTGGAAAAGAACAAATGCAATGACACTCCAAATGTGTCAAACCATGGTTAAAAAGCCTTAGAACATGCTGGAATGAACTGCCACATGCAATGGAGCACCAGTGTGACAGAGGTTGCATGACCACACCCACTTGAGTGTGTGTGGTCATGTGGCTCATGGTGGTTTGGAAAAGAACACATGCAATGACACTCCATGTTTGAAACCATGGTTAGAAAACCCTAGAACATGCTAGAATGCAACTGCCAGATGCATTGGAGCACATGTGTGACAGAGGTTGCATCACCACACCCACTTGAGTGTGTGAGATCATCTGGATCATTTTGGTTTGGAAAAGAACACATGCAATGACACTCCATTTTATCAAACCATGGTCAAAAAGCCATAGAAGATGATGGAATGCAACTTCCGCATGCAATGGAGCACCAGTGTGACAGAGGTTGCATCACCACACCCACTTGAGTGTGTGTGGTCATGTGGATCATTGTGGTTTGGATAAGAACACATGCAATGACACTCCATTGTGTCAAATCATGGTCAGAAAGCCCTAGAACATGCTGGAATGCAATGGAACACCAGTGTGACAGAGGTTGCATCACCACACCCACTTGAGTGTGTGTGGTCATGTGGATCGTTTTGGTTTGGTAAAGAACACATGCAATGACACTCCATGTGTCAAACCATAGTTAAAAGCCCTAGAACATGCTGGAATGCAACTGCCACATGCAATGGAGCACCTGCGTGATAAAGGTTACATCAGCACACCCACTTGATTGTGTGTGGTCATTTGGATCGTTGTGGTTTAGAAAAGAACACATACAATGACACTCCATGTGTCATACCATGGTTAGAAAGCCCTAAAACATGCTGGAATGCAACTGCCACATGCAATGGAGCATCTGCATAACAAAGATTGCATCACCACACCCACTTGATTGTGTGTGGTCATCTGGATCATTGTGGTTTGGAAAACAACATATACAATGACACTCCATGTGTCATACCATGGTCAGAAAGCCCGAAAACCTGCTGGAATGCAACTGCCACATGCATTGGAGCACCTGTGTGACTGAGGTGGTCATGTGGATCATTGTGGTTTGGAAAATAACACATACAATGACACTCCATTGTATCAAACCAGGGTCAGAAAGCCCTAGGAAATGTCGGAATGCAACTGCAACATGCAATGTAGCACCAATATGATAGACGTTGCATCACCACACCCACTTGAGTGTGTGTGGTCATGTGGATCATTGTGGTCAAGTGTGACAGAGGTTGCATCACTACACCCACTTGAGTGTGTGTGGTCATGTGGATCATTGTGGTTTCGAAAAGAACACATGAAATGCCACTCCATGTGTGAAACCATGGTCAAAAGCCCTAGCACATGCTGGAATGCAACTGCCACCTCCAATGGAGCACCTATGTGATAGAGGTTGCATCACCACACCCACTTGATTGTATGTGGTTACCTGGATCATTGTGGTTTGGAAAAGAACATATACAATGACACTCCATGTGTCATACCAAGGTCAGAAAGCCCAAAAGCATGCTGGAATGCAACTGCCACATGCAACAGAGCACCTGCGTGACTGAGGTGGTCATGTGGATCATTGTAGCTAGTTTGGAAAAGAACACATGCAATGATAGTCCATTGTGTCAAACCATGGTCCGAAAGCCCTAGAACATGCTGGAATGAACCCACCACATGCAATGGAGCACATGTGTGACACAAGTTGCATCACCACACCCACTTGAGTGTGTGTGGTCATGTGGATCATTGTGGTTTGGAAAAGAACAAATGCAATGACACTCCAAATGTGTCAAACCATGGTTAAAAAGCCTTAGAACATGCTGGAATGAACTGCCACATGCAATGGAGCACCAGTGTGACAGAGGTTGCATGACCACACCCACTTGAGTGTGTGTGGTCATGTGGCTCATGGTGGTTTGGAAAAGAACACATGCAATGACACTCCATGTTTGAAACCATGGTTAGAAAACCCTAGAACATGCTAGAATGCAACTGACAGATGCATTGGAGCACATGTGTGACAGAGGTTGCATCACCACACCCACTTGAGTGTGTGAGATCATCTGGATCATTTTGGTTTGGAAAAGAACACATGCAATGACACTCCATTTTATCAAACCATGGTCAAAAAGCCATAGAAGATGATGGAATGCAACTTCCGCATGCAATGGAGCACCAGTGTGACAGAGGTTGCATCACCACACCCACTTGAGTGTGTGTGGTCATGTGGATCATTGTGGTTTGGATAAGAACACATGCAATGACACTCCATTGTGTCAAATCATGGTCAGAAAGCCCTAGAACATGCTGGAATGCAATGGAACACCAGTGTGACAGAGGTTGCATCACCACACCCACTTGAGTGTGTGTGGTCATGTGGATCGTTTTGGTTTGGTAAAGAACACATGCAATGACACTCCATGTGTCAAACCATAGTTAAAAGCCCTAGAACATGCTGGAATGCAACTGCCACATGCAATGGAGCACCTGCGTGATAAAGGTTACATCAGCACACCCACTTGATTGTGTGTGGTCATTTGGATCATTGTGGTTTAGAAAAGAACACATACAATGACACTCTATGTGTCATACCATGGTTAGAAAGCCCTAAAACATGCTGGAATGCAACTGCCACATGCAATGGAGCATCTGCATAACAAAGATTGCATCACCACACCCACTTGATTGTGTGTGGTCATCTGGATCATTGTGGTTTGGAAAACAACATATACAATGACACTCCATGTGTCATACCATGGTCAGAAAGCCCGAAAACCTGCTGGAATGCAACTGCCACATGCATTGGAGCACCTGTGTGACTGAGGTGGTCATGTGGATCATTGTGGTTTGGAAAATAACACATACAATGACACTCCATTGTATCAAACCAGGGTCAGAAAGCCCTAGGAAATGTCGGAATGCAACTGCAACATGCAATGTAGCACCAATATGATAGACGTTGCATCACCACACCCACTTGAGTGTGTGTGGTCATGTGGATCATTGTGGTCAAGTGTGACAGAGGTTGCATCACTACACCCACTTGAGTGTGTGTGGTCATGTGGATCATTGTGGTTTCGAAAAGAACACATGAAATGCCACTCCATGTGTGAAACCATGGTCAAAAGCCCTAGCACATGCTGGAATGCAACTGCCACATCCAATGGAGCACCTATGTGATAGAGGTTGCATCACCACACCCACTTGATTGTATGTGGTTACCTGGATCATTGTGGTTTGGAAAAGAACATATACAATGACACTCCATGTGTCATACCAAGGTCAGAAAGCCCAAAAGCATGCTGGAATGCAACTGCCACATGCAACAGAGCACCTGCGTGACTGAGGTGGTCATGTGGATCATTGTAGCTAGTTTGGAAAAGAACACATGCAATGACAGTCCATTGTGTCAAACCATGGTCCGAAAGCCCTAGAACATGCTGGAATGAACCCACCACATGCAATGGAGCACATGTGTGACACAAGTTGCATCACCACACCCACTTGAGTGTGTGTGGTCATGTGGATCATTGTGGTTTGGAAAAGAACAAATGCAATGACACTCCAAATGTGTCAAACCATGGTTAAAAAGCCTTAGAACATGCTGGAATGCAACTGCCACATGCAATGGAGCACCAGTGTGACAGAGGTTGCATGACCACACCCACTTGAGTGTGTGTGGTCATGTGCCTCATGGTGGTTTGGAAAAGAACACATGCAATGACACTCCATGTTTGAAACCATGGTTAGAAAACCCTAGAACATGCTAGAATGCAACTGCCAGATGCATTGGAGCACATGTGTGATAGAGGTTGCATCACCACACCCACTTGAGTGTGTGAGATCATCTGGATCATTTTGGTTTGGAAAAGAACAGATGCAATGACACTCCATTTTATCAAACCATGGTCAAAAAGCCATAGAAGATGATGGAATGCAACTTCCGCATGCAATGGAGCACCAGTGTGACAGAGGTTGCATCACCACACCCACTTGAGTGTGTGTGGTCATGTGGATCATTGTGGTTTGGATAAGAACACATGCAATGACACTCCATTGTGTCAAATCATGGTCAGAAAGCCCTAGAACATGCTGGAATGCAATGGAACACCAGTGTGACAGAGGTTGCATCACCACACCCACTTGAGTGTGTGTGGTCATGTGGATCGTTTTGGTTTGGTAAAGAACACATGCAATGACACTCCATGTGTCAAACCATAGTTAAAAGCCCTAGAACATGCTGGAATGCAACTGCCACAAGCAATGGAGCACCTGCGTGATAAAGGTTACATCAGCACACCCACTTGATTGTATGTGGTCATTTGGATCATTGTGGTTTAGAAAAGAACACATACAATGACACTCCATGTGTCATACCATGGTTAGAAAGCCCTAAAACATGCTGGAATGCAACTGCCACATGCAATGGAGCATCTACGTAACAAAGATTGCATCACCACACCCACTTGATTGTGTGTGGTCATCTGGATCATTGTGGTTTGGAAAACAACATATACAATGACACTCCATGTGTCATACCATGGTCAGAAAGCCCGAAAACCTGCTGGAATGCAACTGCCACATGCATTGGAGCACCTGTGTGACTGAGGTGGTCATGTGGATCATTGTGGTTTGGAAAATAACACATACAATGACACTCCATTGTATCAAACCAGGGTTAGAAAGCCCTAGGAAATGTCGGAATGCAACTGCAACATGCAATGTAGCACCAGTATGATAGACGTTGCATCACCACACCCACTTGAGTGTGTGTGGTCATGTGGATCATTGTGGTCAAGTGTGATAGAGGTTGCATCACTACACCCACTTGAGTGTGTGTGGTCATGTGGATCATTGTGGTTTCGAAAAGAACACATGAAATGCCACTCCATGTGTGAAACCATGGTCAAAAGCCCTAGCACATGCTGGAATGCAACTGCCACATCCAATGGAGCACCTATGTGATAGAGGTTGCATCACCACACCCACTTGATTGTATGTGGTTATCTGGATCATTGTGGTTTGGAAAAGAACATATACAATGACACTCCATGTGTCATACCAAGGTCAGAAAGCCCAAAAGCATGCTGGAATGCAACTGCCACGTGCAACAGAGCACCTGCGTGACTGAGGTGGTCATGTGGATCATTGTAGCTAGTTTGGAAAAGAACACATGCAATGACAGTCCATTGTGTCAAACCATGGTCCGAAAGCCCTAGAACATGCTGGAATGAACCCACCACATGCAATGGAGCACATGTGTGACACAAGTTGCATCACCACACCCACTTGAGTGTGTGTGGTCATGTGGATCATGGTGGTTTGGAAAGAACAAATGCGATGACACTCTATGTGTCAAACCATGGTCAAAAAACCCTTGAACATGCTGGAATGCAACATTGGAATGCAATGGAGCACCAGTGTGACAAAGGTTGCGTCACCACGAGAATATCATTTTGCGGCCCGAAAGTTGGGGTGGCCAGGCAACGCAGTACCCGAGTTCTCTGATATCAGTCGTGATGACTACAGTTGGCGTGCCAAATACTCAGAGGGTATTTTTGGGCACGAATTCAACTTTACGTTTCAATACAAAAAATTAGGCTAACGGCCGTCAAGTTGGGCCCCCCTGTCAGCTTTCACCGTTATGTCGCTGCCGTCGTTGCTGCCATGTAGGCTTGCAGCGTTGGCGCATGCATCCTTTACGCGTCTTCTTCTTCCCCCGGGGCGGCTATCTATGGTCGTGGCCATGGCGCGGAGCTAGGACTTTGATGAACCTGCTCGGCCCATTCTCCTCCCCATCCTGAATCGGAGCTTGCCCTCACCATGATCGCACCATTGGCACGGTGCGGGGATGGGAATTTATTCCCGGGTGAGGTCTGTCACCATGCCGACCATGCTTGGTCCTGTTGGCCTCCTCCAGAATCCGAGCTCGCCGTCGCCGGGGTCGCACACGCACCAGCCATGGCGCCTTCCTCTCCGAACCCCAAAGCCTCAAATCCACCCAGTTCGGCACAATGCCAACAAGGTGAAAATGCATCAAGTTTTCTTCTTGTGATTGTAGAAAAACATGTATGTACCTTGGACGTAGCATACTCTAACAATGTACACATATATTGTTTACTAGATTTTCATTTGAAATTAGTAGCTTTGTGATGACAAAACATAGATAACCTAAATGGAATGACGATGACGACCATGTTCTGTACTTTGCATGGCATCAACAAGTGCTTGCTGACGAAGCAAGTTACCAAGAGAGTGGAGTTCATCAGCCATTGCCAAAAAATATGTGAACAAATCAATGAGAGATTCAATGCAAATACGCGCAGAAAAGCTAGATCCATGTCATAAATCATCAATAGGTGGCACATTCTAGTGATGCGTTCAAATGCGTACACGATGTATTATTTGCTTGATGTGGTTGTTATCCTGAGCAAAAATGCCTGGTATGCACATTACATTTGTATGTTCTATGCTGCAATTCTGTTGTTATGGGCGTGGAAAGAAAAGCTGGGCTTCACTAAATATTACGCAGTTAGGCCTAACTTAGTCTTACACAAATAAGCACAACTTAGTCTTTACACACATAAGCGTAACTAATGATAAAGATAAAGAAAAATGGTTCATCGGATCTACAAGTATGAGCACTAGGTCCCTAGAGCTGGTGGTATCATCAGAACGAACCAGAATGCTGCGTTTGGCCGTATTTCATTCTCCTTCAAATCCTACGACCCCACTGATGAGCCAATTGTAGGCCCCCTCCCCCAACGTGGATTCGGCTCCAGGTCAGATCTGGAGTGTCAACATGATAGGTGCGTGAGTGTGCAGCAAACACACAGTCTGCTATCAACACTGGAAGTGCTGGCACCTCAGCAACAACACCAGCATGTTCTTCCTGGACTCCGGCAGCAGCCTCAGCAGATATTTCGTATGCTTCACCAGCAGCAGCCTCAGCAGGTATTTTGTCACCTTCACGAGTAGCAACATTAGCAAGTATTTCGTCAGCTTCACCAGCAGCAGCATCACCAAGTATTTCGACAGCTTCACCACGAGCAGCAACATCTAGTTCTTCGTCAACTCCACCACCACCACCACCAGCAGCAGCAGCATCAGGGGCTAGGTCTACCTGAGCAATTACAGGTTCAACAGCTCCAGGGGCACCGACAAAGAAAGGGTAATTGATCCCAAAAAACACAGATTGTCCCTTCAGATTGTTGACTCTGCTCCAGACTTGCTCTACTGGGTCTTTGGATGGGCATGCGGACCTCGAGAAAACGTGACACCATAGCGATGGGTATGAAGAAAGTTGTGTCTCCATATGTTCTATTGTATCACCAACGCTGTTTAGTGCTCCCCTGATATGAATCCACATGAGTTCATCATCTTGTTCCGTGATGTCTCCGAGAGGTGACCGCATAAATGCGTTGCGGTCTGTACGAAGAGTAGCCGTAGGTGAAGACGGCGTTGACATACTTCTCTGGCCGCAGGAAGTCATCGCGCAAGACTGTCCATTCATTGTCTTCTGGGCATCTAATAAATGTGATTGCCTTATCGAACACCGATAAGAGGTCGTACTCCCAGTTCTTCCACGCCCCCTCCCGCGGTCTATGTGGGAGCTGTACCTTCACGAGGTCAAGTTCTGCCATGTTGAACCTGTAAGCAAATTTGGAAATGGGCGGCGGCCACCCGTTGTTGAATGCAGTAATGCTGACACCCTTCAAAGATGGCACTGCAAGTCTCATCGATCTGTAGCCATTTTTTAGAGTCCAAGTACTGCCATCCTGTGATAAAAGGACCAGCCACTCGCCGTTGCCACCCACCCAGTTCTGGTCATCTTCCATTTCCGTCTCTTCTTCTTCCTTGATATTCACCACTACTGATTCGGATCACTTATCCAGCAGCATCAGTTTTGCATGAATATTCTGCAGAGTTTCTTGTCAGTTGGTACAATCACCTAGCATGGATTCCATTGCAAATACAATTTGACAACTGGACCTTCCGATTAAAGTACACAAAATATCGCCTAAATACGAGTGTCTCCTCGGATATCGCCTAAATTGTTCTTGTGTCACTACAAAGACACTCAATATATGGAGTAGTAGCAGAGCCCCAGAACAAACTCCTGACGATGATCATAAACAGCTCGGAGCATAACAACCTTAAACCGTCTAATCTGTTTGTTTTTATTTTAGGAAATAGAATCTCACCTAGCAGGCATTCCAATGCAAAATTAAAATTGACAACTCCTCTATCACCTAAAGTAAGACCGTGTCACTACGAAAATACCAGAATATCAGGTACGAGCAGAGCTTTCGCTGTACAGAATAGTCTTAAATGGTTCGATTTGTTTAAACCGCGCGTGCACACAACACGTTCGACGAAAGGAACATAGGATTCCGATGAGAGTTCAACACATATGAATCAAGGATATGACTGAACGAATAAGCTAGATACTGGAACTTACGTGGCCATCACGGTCGTTTGGCCATCTGCTATTATCGGGGTAAAGAAGGCCTGGCGTGCCGAACGGTTGTTCGTCCATGTTCCGCATCGTCAAGCGGTAGCCAGGGATGCAGCGAGCGAGGCGGTCAGCTAAGATGATGTCCAACCCCGAGGCGATCCTGTGCACGTTCGTGGCACTGAGGTTCACCCATCCCCAATCCTCGCGGTAGCGGTCGCCCTGGCCATCCTCGTCGTCGTCGCATGCCTTTCGCTTCAGCCTGCTGCTACCCCAAGCTCTACCCATAGCGGCAAATGGAGTCTGGAATCCGGTAGATTAATGGAGGCATTGTGATAAGGAGGCGGATGGATTTGAGAGGGGATGGTATCAAGGATGGGGGAAGTTGTTTGAGTGGGGAGTGAATCTGCAAGGAACCGCCACCGCTGCCGGTTCTTGTCTGTGTGGAAGACAAGAAGGGGGCGTAATTATTGAGGGCGGGTACTGGAACCGTCTAGAGGAAGTGAAAAAATAAATCGTAAGAGAGAAATGTGTGGCCCGCCTGTCAGTGAGTGAAGGTCGGCACACGCAAACGTGCCTATGTTTGAATTGATTCCACCGCATGCAAGTGGCGCAGAACAAATTTTAGGAAGCGCTAGCATCGACGTGTAAAACCGCCGTTTTTCTCCACCTTCACCCTACTACGAACGATGATGGACCATTCCAGATATTGGTAAGGGCGGTTCCAATCTTTCACTTCCCCGTCTAATTTCCTCCTCCATGGCCTCATCGTCTTTCTCCTCCACGGCCTCATCCATTTCCTCCACCACCGCATCACCCTCTTCCTCCGTATCCTTTCCCTCTTGCCTATAGTCATGGACGCTCCGGACGTCTAGAACGACGGCAGGCAAGAAACTACGCACTTCGACATTGAAGTACATGGAAGATCGATGTCGTCTACACCACCGACCCTCGGACAGTGAGGAACACTCTGAATAATTACACGAGTTGGCTGCGGTTCAAAGAAAACAGGTTCGTAGGTCTCGACCTCGAGTACAGCCGCGACCACCGTAGGATCGCCGTGGTGCCACTCTCCATGAAGGGGCACGTCCTCGTATACCAGCCTTTTTGCGAGAAGGGGTCTGACAAGATCTGGTAGACTTTGTTGTCCTTTTGTTCCTGAACCCTCTGTTTTCAAAAGTTATTGCTATATTATTTGTCTGAATTCTTTTTCATGCAGGTGGGGCGAAAGCATTAGGGATCTGTTTCATGACTTTCTCGTGAACCAGCACATAACATTTACTAGTGTTGACATCACGAATGACACTAAACTGCTTGAAAGCCTGACTGTCAACATTAGAATCCCAAAGGAGTGCACAGTGGACATCTAGGAAATTTATTGGATCCTAGGGACGAAGGGCGGCAAGACCGGGATGGCCGCTCTTGCCTCCGAACTCATTGACCCGTGGTACGCTGACATGAAGGACAGATTGCCGAGATGTTCATGGAGGCATTTAGGGCACGATTACAGGGAGGATAAGCCACTTTCTGAACCTAATCTAAAGTACGCTACAATTGATGGGTATGTTAGCCACGAGCTGTACCGCCAGATTGTAAAATCTTGTTCCAGGCATCGCATCATTGAACCACCACCAAGGCAGGTTGTTTGCCCCAGATGCCAGAGTGTAGATGAATCTACAAACCGGGGCAAGCGACCAAAGGCATCCTGGGATCGGTTGCCTTCTCCATCATTCTGGGATGTAGACTATTAGTTCATGATTGTTGTGTTTATGAAAACATGTTATTTCAGAAGTACACTATGTGAGCAATTACGAACTGCTGTGTATTGCCTTTGTCAAACTATAATCTAGGTTTGGTTATGACTGTATCCTTCGCTATAATCTGGGTTTGGTTATGACTTATGACTATATCACACCTTATGCATGTCAGTCCTGGATTCTGCCGCATGCAAATGGCACAGACAGAATTTGTAAGATTGAATGTTGAGCTTACAAAAGGGGTAATGTTGAGCATACAGGTTAAGTAGCTAATAGCATAGGGATCATATGAGCTTGGTTCTTACACACAAAATGCTTAGAAAATACATGCAAGATAAAATACAAGCGAGATAAAACTAGGAACGAAATGCGAAACTAGTAGTGGTAAATAACACACTCACCCACCCGCCAGATCCTGTTGAGCATCTCGTAGCAGACATACGCGTCCTTGGCTGCATACTTGATCGCATTGTAATCCAGGTGCCTCCGCTCCCATCGATCGTGCAGGTGCTTCGGGAACTCGACTTTCATGCCGGCCTACTCACGGTCGATGATGTCGGCAGTGAGTCTAGCCATGTCGGCTTTCCTCGTACCGCCATCCGGGTACCTCCACAAACGTTGGAGATCGACGTGATTGACGACATGAACGAGGAGACCCCGTTCTAGCTTCAGAGTGTCGTTCTTGATGTCGACGCTGCCGAAGTAGATCTCCCTCCTGTGTAGGAACTCGCGAAGCTCCGGGCATACAGATTTTTCCCTACATACGTGATATACGAGGCAGTGGTTGTGCATGGACAGCTGCAAAAGCGCCGTCCTCTTCCTATATCTGGTATACTCGAGGTCAAGGCCGACGATCTTGTACCAGTCCATCGGCTCCTATAGCCACCGCTCGTACATTGCGATGACCTTGGCAACCTCCGCTGACGCATTTGTGTGGACGACTGTCATCTTGGTGGTGCCATGGGCGGTGACAGTGTACTCGTCGGTGTAGTCGCTCCCGTCGCCAAACACGCCGTACTCTGTGTCCATGGCAGTAGCTAATGCGGCGGCGGTGGCCTAGGGTCGGTAGCGGTGGCTAGGACTGGGCATGGCGGTGGAGTGATCTGTTGCGGTGGTATGGCCAGGCGGAGGCAGTGCCTGCGGCAGTGTCGATGGTTCTTGCGGTGGCGGCGGCGGCGGAAGGAATGAGTTGGGGATTTTTGCACAGTGATGTGCTGTGGAGACGGAAGGCGATGCTTAAATTCCGTTTACCAATATTCCGATCATGCCCATGCAGAAGCAAGTTTGACCGGGCGAGCACCGATGGTTTCCAATCCTAGCGATTAAATTGCATGTGTGTTCTTTCCACAAACCACACATGGATCAACCTATGGTCATTGCATGTGTAGTGTTCTTTTCACAAACTACATGTGGACCCACTAGAGTCATTGCTTGTGTGTTCTTATACTAAAACTAGCACTAGAGTCATTGCATGTATGTTCTTTTCCACAAACCACATGTGGACCCACTAGAATCATTACATGTGTGTTCTTTTCACAAACCACACATGGATCCAATACTGTCATTGCATGTGTGTTATTTCCACAAACCACACATGGATCAACCAATGGTCATTGCATGTGTGTTCTTTTCCATAAACCACATATGGATCCATTAGAGTCACTGCATGCGTGTTATTTCCACAAACCACACATGGATCAACCAATGGCATTGCATGTGTGTTCTTTACACAAACCACACAAGGATCAACCAGTGTCATTGCATGTGTGTTCTTTTCACAAACCACACATGGATCAACCAGTGTTCACTGCATGTGTGTTCTTTCCACAAACCACATATGGATCAACTAGTGGTCATTGCATGTGTGTTCTTTTCCACAAACCACTTATGGATCAACCAGTGCTCATTGCATGTGTGTTCTTTCCACAAACCACTTTTGGATCCACTAGTGTTCATTGCATGTGTGTTCTTTTCCACAAACCACATATGGATCAACCAGTGGTCATTGCATGTGTGTTCTTTTTACAAACCACATGTGGACCCACTAGAGTCATTACATGTGTGTTCTATACTAAAACTAGCACTAGACTCATTGCATGTGTGTTCTTTCCACAAACAACACATGGATCAAGCAGTGTCATTGCATGTGTGTTCTTTCCACAAACTACACATGGATCAACCAGTGGTCATTGCATGTGTGTTCTTTTCACAAACTACATGTGGACCCACAAGAGTCATTGCTTGTGTGTTCTTATACTAAAACTAGCACTAGAGTCATTGCATGTGTGTTCTTTTCCACAAACCACATGTGGACCCACTAGACTCATTGCATGTGTGTTCTTTTCACAAACCACACATGGATCCACCATTGTCATTGCATGTGTGTTATTTCCACAAACCACACATGGATCAACCAGTGGTCATGGCATGTGTGTTCTTTTCCACAAACCACATATGGATCCATTAGAGTCATTGCATGTGTGTTATTTCCACAAACCACACACGGATCAACCAATGGCATTGCATGTGTGTTCTTTACACAAACCACACATGGATCAACCAGTGTCATTGCATGTGTGTTCTTTTCACAAACCACACATGGATCAACCAGTGTTCACTACATGTGTGTTCTTTATACAAACCACATATGGATCAACTAGTGGTCATTGCATGTGTGTTATTTTCCACAAACCACTTATGGATCAACCAGTGGTCATTGCATGTGTGTTCTTTCCACAAACCACTTATGTATCCACCAGTGTTCATTGCATGTGTGTTCTTTTCCACAAACCACATATGGATCAACCAGTGGTCATTGCATGTGTGTTCTTTTCACAAACCACATGTGGACCCACTAGAGTCATTGCATGTGTGTTCTTATACTAAAAGCAGCCCTAGACTCATTGCATGTGTGTTCTTTTCACAAACCACACATGGATCCACCACTGTCATTGCATGTGTGTTCTTTCCACAAACCACACATGAATCAACTAGTGGTCATTGCATGTGTGTTCTTTTCCACAAACCACATATGGATCCATTAGAGTCATTGCATATGTGTTCTTATACTAAAACCAGCATTAGAGTCATTGCATATGTGTTCTTATACTAAAACTAGCAATATAGTCATTGCATGTGTGTTCTTTCCACAAACCACACACAGATCAACCAGTGGCATTGCATGCGTGTTCTTTTCACAACCACACGTGGATCAACTAGTGTTCACCGCATGTGCGTTCGTTTCCACAAACCACACATGGATCAACCAGTGGTCATTGCATGTGTGTTCTTTCCACAAACCACACATGGATCCACTAGTGGCATTTCATGTGTGTTCCTGACATGAACCACATATGGACCCACTAGAGTCATTGCATGTGTGTTCTATCCACAAACCACACATGGATCAACCGGTGTCATTGCAGGTGTGTTCTTTCCACAAACCACATATGGATCAACCGGTGTCATTGCACGTGTGTTCTTCCCACAAACCACATATGGATCAACCAGTGTCATTGCATGTGTGTTCTTTCCACAAACCACACATGGATCAACCAGTGTCATTGCATGTGTGTTCTTTCCAAAAACCACACATGGATCCAGCAGTGTTCATTGCATGTGTGTTCTTTTCCTAAACCAAACATGGATCATCGGTGTCATTGCACGTGTGTTCTTTCCACAAACCACATATGGATCAAGCAGTGTCATTGCATGTGTGTTCTTTCCAGAAACCACACATGGATCAACTAGTGTCATTGCATGTGTGTTCTTTTCACAAACCACACATGGATCCACCACTGTCATTGCATGTGTGTTCTTTCCACAAACCACACATGGATCAACCAGTGGTCATTGCATGTGTGTTCTATTCCACAAACCACATATGGATCCATTAGAGTCATTGCGTGTGTGTTATTTCTACAAACCACATATGGACCCACTAAATTCCTTGCATGTGTGTTCTATCCACAAACCACACATGGATCAAACGGTGTCATTGCACGTGTGTTCTTTCCACAAACCACATATGGATCAACCAGTGTCATTGCATGTGTGTTATTTCCACAAACCACACATAAATCAACTAGTGTCATTGCATGTGTGTTCTTTCCACAAACCACAGTTGGATCAACCAGTGTTCACGGCATGTGTGTTCTTTCCACAAACCACATATGGATCAACCAGTGGTCATTGCATGTGTGTTCGTTTCCGCAAACCACTTATGGATCAACCAGTGGTCATTGCAAGTGTGTTCTTTCCACAAACCACTTATGGATCCACCAGTGTTCATTGCATGTGTCCTCTTTTCCACAAACCACATATGGATCAACCAGTGGTCATTGCATGTGTGTTCTTTTCACAAACCACATGTGGAACCACTAGAGTCATTGCATGTGTGCTCTTATACTAAAACTAGCACTAGACTCATTGCATGTGTGTTCTTTCCACAAACAACACATGGATCAAGCTGTGTCATTGCATGTGTGTTCTTTCCACAAACCACACATGGATCAACCAGTGGTCATTGCATGTGTGTTCTTTTCACAAACTACATGTGGACCCACTAGAGTCATTGCTTGTGTGTTTTTATACTAAAACTAGCACTAGAGTCATTGCATGTGTGTTCTTTTCCACAAACCACATGTGGACCTACTAGACTCATTGCATGTGTGTTCTTTTCACAATCCACACATGGATCCACCACTATCATTGCATGTGTGTTAATTCCACAAACCACACATGGATCAACCAGTGGTCATTGCACGTGTGTTCTTTCCACAAACCACATATGGATCAACCAGTGTCATTGCATGTGTGTTCTTTCCACAAACCACACATGGATCAACCAGTGTCATTGCATGTGTGTTCTTTCCACAAACCACACATGGATCCAACAGTGTTTATTGCATGTGTGTTCTTTTCCACAAACCAAACATGGATCAACTAGTGTCATTGCATGTGTGTTCTTTCCACAAACCACATATGGATCAAGCAGTGTCATTACAGGTGTGTTCTTTCCACAAACCACACATGGATCAACCAGTGTCATTGCACGTGTGTTCTTTTCACAAACCACACATGGATTCACCACTGTCATTGCATGTGTGTTCTTTCCACAAACCACACATGGATCAACCAGTGCTCATTGCATGTGTGTTCTTTTCCACAAACCACATATGGATCCATTAGAGTCATTGCATGTGTGTTATTTCCACAAACCACATATGGACCCACTAGAGTCATTGCATGTCTGTTCTATCCACAAACCACACATGGATCAACCGGTGTCATTGCATGTGTGTTCTTTCCACAAACCACATATGGATCAACCAGTGTCATTGCATGTGTGTTCTTTCCACAAACAACACATTGATCAACCAGTGTCATTGCATGTGTGTTCTTTCCACAAACCACACATGGATCAACCAGTGTTCACTACATGTGTGTTCTTTCCATAAACCACATATGGATCAACCACTGGTCATTGCATGTGTGTTCTTTTCCACAAACCACTTATGGATCAACCAGTGGTCATTGCATGTGTGTTCTTTCCTCAAACCACTTATGGATCCACTAGTGTTCATTGCATGTGTGTTCTTTGATGTCTACGCACTTCTATTCTTGTATACAGTTGTTGGGCCTCCAAGTGCAGAGGTTTGTAGAATAGGAGCAAGTTTTCCCTTAAGTGGATCACCCAAGGTTTATCGAACTCAGGGAGGAAGTGGTCAAAGGTATCCCCTCTCAAGCAACCCTGCAATCAAGATACAAGAAGTCTCTTGTGTCCCCAACACACCCAATACACTTGTCAGGTGTATAGGTGCACTAGTTCGGCGAAGAGATAGTGAAATACAAGTGGTATGGATATAAGATAACAGTGCTAGAAAATACTTGGATGGCGTGGAAGAGACTAAAGGAAAACTGAAATAAAGATGGAAGCAAGAAAACATGTAACGGATCTAGTTGCAAACGGTGTATCAATGCTTAGAAACAAGGCCTAGGGATCATACTTTCACTAGTGAACACTCTCATATAAATATATTCTTCTTTATGATACTACGCTGAACTACTCTCCGGTTGGACACTCTAATCAATGGTAGGGCTATAACAGCACACCTCAAAGTAAGCCTTTCCCATCTAGAAAACCCCACACTGTCACCTTGAGCTCTAGATGAGTCCAACAAACACGACAATTTCATAAAGACATCCAACTCCAAATATAACTCATAACAAGTATTTGTAATCTCTAGCCTAAGTGCCACCATGGTGTGCATGCTGTCACTTTCACACACATGGGGAGAGCAGAGATCTATTAAAGCACTTGAGTAGCAACGTAGATCTATAGATTACAAGTTCATGATCTCAATGAGATCATGCATAGAGAGAGAGATGAACACATAGCTACCGGTAGAACCCTTAGCCTCGAGAGAGATCTACTCCCTCCTTATCATGGGAATCAGCAATGGTGATGGAGATGGTCGTGGAGTCGATGGACATGGCTTCGGGGGCACTTACCTGTCCCGGCAGGGTGCCGGAATAGAGACTTTCTGTCCCCCGAATCTCCCCTTCGGTGGCGGCGGCGCTGCGGAACGTTTCGTGGATTTCTGATTGACTCCTTAGGGTTTTGGTATCGGAAGGCTCTTATAGGCGAAGGAGGCAAGGTCGGTGGCCGGCCAGGGGGCCCACACCATGTCCTGGCGCGGCCTAGGTGGACCCGCACCATGGGGTGGTGTGGCCACCCTGTGGCCCCTCTCCGACTCTCCTTCTGGCTCCGTGAGTCTTCCTGTAAAATAGGAACTTTGGCTTTTGTCCAGTCCAATTCCGAGAATATTTATTTTCTGACTTCCTAGAACCAAAAACAACAGAAAACAGGTAACTGGCACTGTGGCATCTTGTTAATAGGTTAGTCCAAGAAATCATATGAAAACTACTCCAAAGTAGATAAAACCAAGCATGGAACATCAAAAATTATAGATACATTTGCAATGTATCATTCTTTTCCACAAACTACATATGGATCAACCAGTGGTCATTGCATGTGTGTTCTTTTCAGAAACCACATGTGGACCCACTAGAGTCATTGCATGTATGTTCTTATACTAAAACTAGCACTAGACTCATTGCATGTGTGTTCTTTCCACAAACAACACATGGATCAAGTAGTGTCATTGCATGTGTGTTCTTTCCACAAACCACACATGGATCAACCAGTGGTCATTGCATGTGTGTTCTTTTCACAAACTACATGTGGACCCACTAGAGTCATTGCTTGTATGTTCTTATACTAAAACTAGCACTAGAGTCATTGCATGTGTGTTCTTTTCCACAAACCACATGTGGACCCACTAGACTCATTGCATGTGTGTTCTTTTCACAAACCACACATGGATCCACCACTGTCATTGCATGTGTGTTATTTCCACAAACCACACATGGATTAACCAGTGGTCATTGCATGTGTGTTCTCTTCCACATATGGATCCATTAGAGTCATTGCATGTGTGTTATTTCCACAAACCACACATGGATCAACCAATGGCATTGCATGTGTGTTCTTTACACAAACCACACATGGATCAACCAGTGTCATTGCATGTGTGTTCTTTTCACAAACCACACATGGATCAACCAGTGTTCACTGCATGTGTGTTCTTTCCACAAACCACATATGGATCAACCAGTGGTCATTGCATGTGTGTTCTTTCCACAAACCACTTATGGATCCACCAATGTTCATTGCATGTCTGTTCTTTTCCACAAACCACATATGGATCAACCAGTGGTCATTGCATGTGTGTTCTTTTCACAAACCACATGTGGACCCACTAGAGTCATTGCATGTGTGTTCTTATACTAAAAGCAACACTAGACTCATTGCATGTGTGTTCTTTTCACAAACCACACATGGATCCACCACTATCACTACATGTGTGTTCTTTCCACAAACCACACATGGATCAACCAGTGGTCATTGCATGTGTGTTCTTTTCCAAAAACCACACATGGATCCATTAGAGTCATTGCATATGTGTTCTTATACTAAAACCAGCATTAGAGTCATTGCATATGTGTTCTTATACTAAAACTAGCACTATAGTCATTGCATGTGTGATCTTTCCACAAATCACACATGGATCAACCAGTGGCATTGCATGTGTGTTCTTTTCACAACCACACATGGATCAACCAGTGTTCACTGCATGTGCATTCTTTTCCACAAACCACACATGGATCAACAAGTGGTCATTGCATGTGTATTCTTTCCACAAACCGCACATGGATCCGCTAGTGGCATTGCATATGTGTTCCTGACATGACCCACATATGGACCCACTAGAGTCATTGCATGTGTGCTCTATCCACAAACCACACATGGATCAACCGGTGTCATTGCACGTGTGTTGTTTCCACAAACCACATATGGATCAACCGGTGTCATTGCATGTGTGTTCTTTCCACAAACCACATATGGATCAACTAGTGTAATTGCATGTGTGTTCTTTCCACAAACCACACATGGATCAACCAGTGTCATTACATGTGTGTTCTTTCCACAAACCACACATGGATCAACCAGTGTCATTGCATGTGTGTTCTTTCCACAAACCACACATGGATCAACCAGTTGTCATTGCCTGTGTGTTCGTTTCCACAAACCACAAATCAATCAACCAGTGTCATTGCATGTGTGTTCTTTCCACAAACCACACATGGATCAACCAGTGTTCACTGCATGTGTGTTCTTTCCACAGACCACATATGGATCAACCAGTGGTCATTGCATGTGTGTTCTTTTCCACAAACCAATTATGGATCAACCAGTGGTCATTGCATGTGTGTTCTTTCCACAAACCACACATGGATCCACCAGTGTTCATTGCATGTGTCCTCTTTTCCACAAACCACATATGGATCAATCAGTGGTCATTGCATGTGTGTTCTTTTCACAAACCACATGTGGACCCACTAGAATCATTGCATGTGTTTCTTATACTAAAACTAGCACTAGACTCATTGCATGTGTGTTCTTTCCACAAACAACACACGGATCAAGCAGTGTCCACTGCATGTGTTTTTTCTTTTCACAAACTACATGTGGACCCACTAGAGTCATATAGCGATTGTTCGATTTAGAACCGAGGCTAGTCTGAATATTCTTCGCAGTCTCCTTAGGGTTATTCTTTAGTATGGACATAGATTGCATAGCCACCCACTCCGTATCAGCCATTGAGGATTTCAGTTTGCTGCCTGTCGGACACATGTGTGGAGGGCCCATTTTGTTCACCTCCAACACAGATTCATTTAAAAGATAAGCGGAGTTGACTAGTTGCCAGAAAGATATCGCACATCAATTGTAGTTATAGAGTGAAAAGAGAGAGAGTTCTAATGGTTTGCTGCATTCATTGCCCTAGTACCCTAATTGCAGTCGACGCAGGTAAGGCTCTTGCTATCATCCTCCATGGACAACTTACCTCGGCCCGTCCATTCATCCACGTTAACTTGCGAATGGCCTCATACCTCTCGGCAGAGTTCTTTAGTCGATAAACGTCGAACTCCCCCTTGATACAAAAATGCCGGAACGACATCCTGAACTCATGCATGCTCCTGAACTCGGTGCCGACCGAAATTATAGGATATTCGTGGACATGTTTCATTTCTTCTACTTCAACACCCAACTCATCGACTAGAATACCAGCCTCATCATTAAGTTCCTCGTCTATTTCATCATCACTTGATTCTTGATCCTCTACAATGCCTTCTTCTTCATCTGATTCAGAATCTTCGCCATCGTCTCTAATGCCTAGTACTGCACACATCATATTGACTCCCATGGGTGGGGCTGCACCATCATCTCCACCCGGATGGACAGGAACATTGCCCCAATCCACCTCACCGGCAACTCTGTTTTCTCCAAGACACTCGGTTGGTTCTGCTGCAACCACATGGGGTGGTCTTACGTTTGCACGCATTCCAGGTACTTCAGTGGAAAGACAACAGTCAGAATCAATTTCATCTTGAGTGTATAGAACCCTCTTGCTCTTCCTGTGTACATCTCCTTCCTGATGTGATCTTTCCTGATGGTATCGGTTGGGCTTGACATCCGCGTTCCATTCCCCATCGAACTAGGCTTTTTGCTGCCGCTCTTGGGTGTGATCTCCTTACTGCCTCCCCTCACGGGTGTTGGCTCTAGGGTGCTGGCATTATTTCCTAACCTCTGCAACGTGTTCTTCTTCGAATTAGCCCTTTTGCTGCTACTATTGGGCGTGTTCTCCTTCATGCTGGCATTATTGCCTGACCCCAGCGGCGTCTTCCGCTCCAAATTAGCCCTTTTGCTGCTACTATTGGGCGTCTTCTCCTTCGTGCTGGCATTATTGCCTGACCTCAGTGGCGTGTTCCGCTCCAAATTAGCCCTTTTGCTGCTACTATTGGGCGTGTTCTCCTTCGTGCTGGCATAATTCCCTAACAGCGGCGTGTTCCGCTCCAAATTAGTATTTTTTCTGCTCCCACTAGGTGTGGTAGCCTCCGTGCTGGCCATCTTCGCCTCTTTGCTACCACTCCTGGGAGTGTTCTCCACCGTGCTAGCCCTCTTAGCGTTTTTGCTGCAACCGTTCGGTGTGGCATTTTGACTGGATCTCAGGGGTGTACTCTGTGGCGTGGTGCCTTTTGTCGTGCGACTCTTGGGCGTCCTCTTCTCTGGCATGGTTTCCTTGGTGACGTTCTTCTTTGGGGTGCCCTTTCTGGGGATGCTGTTCCTGCTCCTCTTTATGACGCTCCTCTGGAAGACTCTCCTTTGTTTGAAGCTACCCTCAGTCGCACCAGCCCCAGTGATGCCATGGATCAGGTCATGCATGCCTTCTAAAAGTCCATCATCTCTATTGTCGAGTTCCAATTCCTCTCCAACCGTGAGCACTACCAAGTGGAAGTAAACTTCACCTCTATAATGTTTCCTTGTAAACGGTACGACTAAATCCCTGGTATCTTTCACTTCGATAGCCTTTTTGCTCCTGTAACCATAATATAGCAAATGTGTTTCCTGGGAGGACCCCCACAACACCTTCACACGTAATGATGCCATCAGGTTAAATAACTCTACCACTTCAGGGTCGTATCTGCCAAGGATTACATCAAACTCGTCATAGAATTTTTTTGTGCCATCATCTAATTTTGCAATATAATCCGGGACACCGATACAAACGATTACTTTGCCATTATCAGGTTCTTCAGGATAGAAACCTCCGAGAGGTTCGAGAGATGGAGCGGCACCATTAGACCCAGCCCCAATGCCACCGCTGCCATCACCAGCGTCATCGTTAGCTGGATCAACCTCGGTGGAAGTACTAGGACCAAGAGCAACGCGAGGGCCTTAGAAGCGGGAGCTACATTACATGGTGGACAGGCAGGGCCCCTTCTAATGGCAGCCACAATAGGATCAGCTGCTGCCATGCCACATCGATGATCAGGAGCAGTTCCCACAGCAGCAGTGTTTCGAGTGCTAGCAGAGTCCAGACCAGGAGCTGGCTCCAGACCAGCAGCTCGATGAACCCGAGCACGGGTTCGAGGAGGAGACAAGGCATCGGTTTTTGCAACAATAGTAGGGCAGCCTCCGGAAGCCTTATTTTGCTCAACAATGGCAGGGATTGGGTCAACAGCGTCTAGATCAACAACAACACGAGGACGACCAGTACCAGTAGATTCCCGAGCACGGGTTCACACAACTTGAGGACGGTTTCGAGGAGGAGCAGAACAAAAGGCGGCGGTCTTGGCAACAACAGCGGGGCAGCCTCCGGAAGCCTTAGTTTGCTCAACATCGGCATGGATTGGGTGAGCAGTAGCCGCAGCAACACGGGCAAGGGGACGGGGACGACCAGTACCAGTAGATTCCAGAGCAGAGTTTTCCACAACGGCAATACGGGGACTCCTACGAGGAGGTTGCCTGACAGAAGCATGTCGCGGACGAGGAACCACATTTTGCTCAACAACGGCAGGGGTTCGAGTTAGACCTCCCTGTCCAATAATAGTTGGGCGACTCCCAGTAGCAGGAGCTTCCTCATCCAGTATGTTACACACCAGCATAACCACTTGAAGCCTAACATGCTGTTTCATCAACCCAATTAGCTGACCGTCACACGCTATAGGAACCTTGAAGCCTCGTTCATCAACGATGCTGAACCGTGCAGTCTGCTCTGGCCTCATTTCAACAAGTTCACGCACAACAGCAACCAAACTAGGGATAGTGCATAACTGCACAGGTGCTACTTCCATCTTCAGATTCTGAGCTTGTTTCCACGTGCTCTTCTCATGTGCTAATTTAATGAGGTAGCCACAGATGGCCACTAGAACCGTGTATTTGGGTTCAGCGGAGATCCTAGTTGACAGAAAATTGGAGAGAAAAGATAAGAATTGTTGGTCCGCGTCGTGCTAGCAAGCAATTCTATGTTCGATATATCTCTATAATGCGAATAGCCAGCTAGCAGTTATAGGTAGTGCGAATAGCAACGGGAAGAGTAGCTCACCCACAATTAGCCAGAAGTACTTATTCCTCGGCAAATGGATCTGCCATCCTTCACGCTGCTCAGCTCGTCAGTTGTAGAGGCGGGCTAGATCGTCACAATGGCTGGCACGACATTCGGCATTAGAGATTGGTAGCAGCGAGTAGGCGCAGCAACTTGGAGCCGGAAGTCAAATGCCCGAAGAGATCATTCTGGTTCGAGAGGGGATTTCGATGCCGCCGGTGCTAGGGTTCATGCGAAAGGAGGGATGGAGTGGATTTGTGAATTTGGTCAACGCACCATGCTACTTTAGTCTCTCGTTTAGCCTACGTGGTTGCCGCGTTGGCGCTCGCGTCACGGAAATATTACTAACATGAGGGTCCCGACCGTCTACTTCACGAGGCAGTTTCACGACATGTTTGGATTTGGTAGGGGTGAGATGAGTTTGCGTCGAAATGGCCCCTCTCGGTAGTTGGCGGCCCAACATTTCGAAACGCGGCAATTTCAGGCAACTTAGGTACCGCGGTGCACTCACCCGCGAACTTTGGTACCCTAGCCCGATAGCCCCCATGCAATGGCTCTGGTGGATCCATGTGGCTAGGAAAATATGACACATGCAATTACTCTAGTGGATCAATGTGGTTTATGAAAATGACACACATGCAATGTCATATAGTGAATCCATGTGGATTATGAAAAGAACACACATGCAATGGCATCTCGTGGATCCATGTGGTTTATGAAAAGAACACACTTGTAATGAAATCTAGTGGATCCATGTGGTTTATGAAAAGGAACACACATGCAATGACTCTGGTGGTGGTTTAGGAAAGGAACACACATGCAATGACTCTGGTGGATCTATGTGGTTTAGGAAAAGAAGACACATGCAATGACTCTGGTGGTGGTTTAGGAAAAGAAGACATGTGCAATGACTCTGGTGGATCAATGTGGTTTAGGAAAGGAACACCCATGCAATGACTCTGGTGGTGGTTTAGGAAAAGAACACGCATGTAATGACTCTGGTGGTTAAGGAAAAGAAGACACATGCAATGACTCTGGTGGATCAATGTGGTCTAGGAAAGGAACACACATGCAATGACTCTAGTAATGGTTTAGGAAAGGAAGACACATGCAATGACTATGGTGGTTGACATGGGTATACCCTATAGGTACTCGGGTTCGGTATATATGGTCCAGATACGGCGGAAGCCCATGGCGTTGCCAAGTCCCAAATGGAGAATTTGAGTGGCCCACGTATCTCGATTGCTTGCGAGACAAGAAGAAGCTTAAGATAGAAAGTTTAAAAGGGAAAACCCTAATCTGTAACCGACTCGACATGCCACCTGAGACCTAGCATATCTATATAAAGGCTAGGAGGGGGCGGCGAGGAGGACACACGCAACCCTAGTTTTTACAACTCTCGCCAGATTGCATCTGCGCGCCCCTGTAATCTTCGATTCCTTCGTTAATTCCAAGAGCAGACAACCAGGAGTAGGGACCTCTACGAGGCCTGAACCTAGGTAGAACTTGTGTCCCTGTGTGCTTGTTTGCTAGCCGACTGATGCCTCCAGCGCTCCCTCCTTCTCCAAAACCCAAGTCCATAACAATGGGCATTGACAAGTTAAACCCTCATCAATTGGCGCCGTCTGTGGGAATTGGGAGTGCTGATGTCGCGGATTCTTCGGCCCCATCAACCGTGATCTACAACTCCGCAACAACAGAGATTCGCCATCTCTTCAGCGCGTTCGACTTCACCGTCCACACGCCGACCACTCGTCTAGCTTTCGAGTCCGTGGGCGATGGAATCAGTCTGGTGATTGGGAGCTTCCGCTTCTAGGTTGGTCAAATGGGCACTCTTCGCATGCCTGACCAGCCGACGGCACCCGCGATTGCTCCAGCATCTTGGTTCCCGCCACCAATCGGCACCATCAGCGAGCTCAACGCCTCGGCAACAGCTGGGAGCACGGACAACAACAGCAGTCGCGGATCCGATCTGGGTGACCTGGCCACTAAAGACGGAGCCTATGGCTCTGGATCTGAAAGTTGCAGGAGAAACAACTTCCCCAACCACTTCATGTGCGTAGTCATCAAAGCAGGTGACACTACTGCCAATTGCGAAAACGTTGGCCCGGATCTGGCACCAGACCGCCCAACGGCACTGGACCACCCAACAGCAGCACGCCCAATGGAGGCCCCACCAACGGTGGCAACGGCGCACCCGTCAACAATGGAGCGGCAGGAGAACCGCCTACCATAGTGAATGAGCACAACGAATGGGCCCGCTATCGAGAAGCTCTGCGAGGAAATCCCCTGCCCCTCAATTCCCCACAAGACATGCTGATGGGCTACCATTGGCTACTAAAGGAGGAGTACAGACGCCAGCTACATGCAATCGCGCAACTCGAAGAGCGTAAAAAGGCGGCGGACGAATCAAGCCTTCGGCGAGCCAGGCTCTCCTCCCACGGAGGATCCTCCTCCAAAGGCAATGAGTACCTGGCCAACAAGAGAAGATCTCGACTAGCCCACCTCACCAAGGAGGGGCGCGTGGAAGCCGCGAAAGTCCTCGACTTCGGCTCCATGACGGTGGATGCATGGGGCAACATGCTCCCAAAGACGCCGCAAGCCGCGGTAACGACGGCCACCATGTACCTCCTCAATAACCAGCCGCCAGCTGGAGATCCACGAGCTGCCATGCACCGATCTACGATCACGGGCTTGGGGCTAGTCGAGGCAGCCCTCGATAAAGAACCTGCACCGGAGCCAAAGAAAAGCAAGGCTCTGGCAAAACACTACTCCTCGCCTTCGTCCAGCGACGATATCCATGACCTATCCCGGCGTTGCCGCTCACGGCGGCACGATCATGACTATGATGCGCGTGATGACCTCACGCATCACAAAATCGACAAATCAAGGGCAAGACGCGCTTGTTCGACTGACTCAGAAGAGGACGAGACCGAACTATGCAACACCAGATGCTTCAGCAGGGCCTAAGGGGTTCAAACTCCCATCGGAGAACCCAAAATTTGACGGTCTACAGGACCTAAAAATCTAGTTGGAATACAACATCTCCTCCGTCAGACTACATGGCGGGAGTCGAAGCACGACCATGCAATGCCTGCAGCTACAACATTGCATGTCTGTTCTTTTCACAAACCACACATGGATCTACCACTGTCATTGCATATGTGTTATTTCCACAAACCACACATGGATCACCCAGTGGTCATTGCACGTGTGTTCTTTCCACAAACCACATATGGATCAACCAGTGTCATTGCATGTGTGTTCTTTCCACAAACCACACATGGATCTACCAGTGTCATTGCATGTGTGTTCTTTCGACAAACCACACATGGATCCAGCAGTGTTCATTGCATGTGTGTTCTTTTCCACAAACCACACATGGATCAACCGGTGTCATTGCACGTGTGTTCTTTCCACAAACCACATATGGATCAACTAGTGTCATTGCATGTGTGTTCTTTCCACAAACCACACATGGATCAACCAGTGTCATTGCATGTGTGTTCTTTTCACAAACCACACATGGATCCACCATTGTCATTGCATGTGTGTTCTTTCCACAAACCACACATGGATCAACCAGTGGTCATTGCATGTGTGTTCTTTTCCACAAACCACATATGGATCCATTAGAGTTATTGCATGTGTGTTATTTCCACAAACCACACATGGATCAACCAGTGTCATTGCACGTGTGTTCTTTCCACAAACCACATATGGATCAACCAGTGTCATTGCATGTGTGTTCTTTCCACAAGCCACACATGGATCAACCAGTGCCATTGCATGTGTGTTCTTTCCACAAACCATACATGGATCAACCAGTGTTCACTGCATGTGTGTTCTTTCCACAAACCACATATGGATTAACCAGTGTCATTGCATGTGTGTTCTTTTCCACAAACCACTTATGGATCAACCAGTGGTCATTGCATGTGTGTTCTTTCCAGAAACCACTTATGGATCCACCGGTGTTCATTGCACGTGTGTTCTTTTCCACAAACCACATATGGAGCAACTAGTGGTCATTGCATGTGCGTTCTTTTCACAAACCACATGTGGACCCACTAGAGTCACTGCATGTGTGTTCTTATACTAAAACCAGCACTAGACTCATTGCATGTGTGTTCTTTCCACAAAGCACACATGGATCAAGCAGTGTTATTGCATGTGTGTTCTTTCCACAAACCACACATGGATCAACCAGTGGTCATTGCATGTGTGTTCTTTTCAAAAACTACATGTGGACCCACTAGAGTCATTGCTTGTGTGTTCTTATACTAAAACTAGCACTAGAGTCATTGCATGTGTGTTCTTTTGCACAAACCACATATGGATCCATTAGATCCATTAGATTCATTGCATGTGTGTTATTTCCACAAAACACACATGGATCAACCAATGGCATTGCATGTGTGTTCTTTCCACAAACCACTTATGGATCCACCAGTGTTCATTGCATGTGTGTTCTTTTCCACAAACCACATACGGATCAATCAGTGGTCATTGCATGTGTGTTCTTTTCACAAACCACATGTGGACCCACTAGAGTCATTGCATGGGTGTTCTTATACTAAAACCAGCACTAGACTCATTGCATGTGTGTTCTTTGCACAAACCACACATGGTTCCACCACTGTCATTGCATGTGTGCTCTTTCCACAAACCACACATGGATCAACCAGTGCTCATTACATGTGTGTTCTTTTCCACAAACCACATATGGATCCATTAGAGTCATTGCATATGTGTTCTTATACTAAAACCAGCATTAGAGTTATGGCATATGTGTTCTTATACTAGAACTAGCACTAGAGTCATTGCATGTGTGTTCTTTCCACAAACCACACATGGATCAACCAATGGCATTGCATGTGTGTTCTTTTCACAAACCACACATGGATCAACCAGTGTTCACTGCATGTGTGTTCTTTTCCACAAACCACACATGGATCAACCAGTGGTCATTGCATGTGTGTTCATTCCACAAACCACACATGGATCCACCAGTGGCATTGCATGTGTGTTCTTGACATGAACCACATATGGACCCACTAGAGTCATTGAGTCTTTGTTCTATCCACAAACCTCACATGGATCAACCAGTGTCATTGCACGTGTATTCTTTCCACAAACCACATATGGATCAACTAGTGTCATTGCATGTGTGTTCTTTCCACAAACCACACATGGATCAACTAGTGTCATTGCATGTGTGTTCTTTCCACAAACCACACATGGATCCAGCAGTGTTCATTGCATGTGTGTTCTTTTCCACAAACCACACATGGATCAACCAGTGCCATTGCACGTGTGTTCTTTCCACAAACCACATATGGATCAACCAGTGTCATTGCATGTGTGTTCTTTCCACAAGCCACACATGGATCAACCAGTGCCATTGCATGTGTGTTCTTTCCACAAACCATACATGGATCAACCAGTGTTCACTGCATGTGTGTTCTTTCCACAAACCACATATGGATTAACCAGTGTCATTGCATGTGTGTTATTTTCCACAAACCACTTATGGATCAACCAGTGGTCATTGCATGTGTGTTCTTTCCAGAAACCACTTATGGATCCACCGGTGTTCATTGCACGTGTGTTCTTTTCCACAAACCACATATGGAGCAACTAGTGGTCATTGCATGTGCGTTCTTTTCACAAACCACATGTGGACCCACTAGAGTCATTGCATGTGTGTTCTTATACTAAAACCAGCACTAGACTCATTGCATGTGTGTTCTTTCCACAAAGCACACATGGATCAAGCAGTGTTATTGCATGTGTGTTCTTTCCACAAACCACACATGGATCAACCAGTGGTCATTGCATGTGTGTTCTTTTCAAAAACTACATGTGGACCCACTAGAGTCATTGCTTGTGTGTTCTTATACTAAAACTAGCACTAGAGTCATTGCATGTGTGTTCTTTTGCACAAACCACATATGGATCCATTAGATCCATTAGATTCATTGCATGTGTGTTATTTCCACAAAACACACATGGATCAACCAATGGCATTGCATGTGTGTTCTTTCCACAAACCACTTATGGATCCACCAGTGTTCATTGCATGTGCGTTCTTTTCCACAAACCACATACGGATCAATCAGTGGTCATTGCATGTGTGTTCTTTTCACAAACCACATGTGGACCCACTAGAGTCATTGCATGTGTGTTCTTATACTAAAACCAGCACTAGACTCATTGCATGTGTGTTCTTTGCACAAACCACACATGGTTCCACCACTGTCATTGCATGTGTGCTCTTTCCACAAACCACACATGGATCAACCAGTGCTCATTACATGTGTGTTCTTTTCCACAAACCACATATGGATCCATTAGAGTCATTGCATATGTGTTCTTATACTAAAACCAGCATTAGAGTTATGGCATATGTGTTCTTATACTAGAACTAGCACTAGAGTCATTGCATGTGTGTTCTTTCCACAAACCACACATGGATCAACCAATGGCATTGCATGTGTGTTCTTTTCACAAACCACACATGGATCAACCAGTGTTCATTGCATGTGTGTTCTTTTCCACAAACCACACATGGATCAACCAGTGGTCATTGCATGTGTGTTCATTCCACAAACCACACATGGATCCACCAGTGGCATTGCATGTGTGTTCTTGACATGAACCACATATGGACCCACTAGAGTCATTGAGTCTTTGTTCTATCCACAAACCTCACATGGATCAACCAGTGTCATTGCACGTGTATTCTTTCCACAAACCACATATGGATCAACTAGTGTCATTGCATGTGTGTTCTTTCCACAAACCACACATGGATCAACTAGTGTCATTGCATGTGTGTTCTTTCCACAAACCACACATGGATCCAGCAGTGTTCATTGCATGTGTGTTCTTTTCCACAAACCACACATGGATCAACCAGTGCCATTGCATGTGTGTTCTTTCCACAAACCACATATGGATCAACCAGAGTCATTGCATGTGTGTTCTTTCCACAAACCACACATGGATCAACCAGTGTCATTGCATGTGTGTTCTTTTCACAAACCACACATGGATCCACCACTGTCATTGCATGTGTGTTCTTTCCACAAACCACACATGGATCAACCAGTGGTCATTGCATGTGTGTTCTTTTCCACAAACCACACATGATTCCATTAGAGTCATTGAATGTGTGTTATTTCCACAAACCACATATGGACCCACTAGAGTCATTGCATGTGTGTTCTATCCACAAACCACACATGGATCAACCGGTGTCATTGCACGTGTGTTCTTTCCACAAACCACATATGGATCAACCAGTGGTCATTGTGATGTGTGTTTTTTCCACAAACCACACATGGATCCACCAGTGGAATTGCATGTGTGTTCCTGACATGAACCACATATGGACCCACTAGAGTCATTCTTCTATCCACAAACCACACATGGGTCAACCGGTGTTATTGCACATTTGTTCTTTCCACAAACGACATATGGATCAACCAGTGTCATTGCATGTGTGTTCTTTCCACAAATCACACCTGGATCAACTATTGTCATTGCATGTGTGTTCTTTCCACAAACCACACATGGATCCAGCAGTCTTCATTGCATGTGTGTTTGTTTCCACAAACCACACATGGATCAACCGGTGTCATTGCACGTGTGTTCTTTCCACAAACCACATACGGATCAACCAGTGTCATTGCATGTGTGTTCTTTCCGCAAACCACACATGGATCAACTAGTGTCATTGCATGTGTGTTCTTCTCACAAACCACACATGGATCCACCACTGTCATTGCATGTGTGTTCTTTCCACAAACCACACATGGATCAACTTGTGGTCATTTCATGTGTGGTCTTTTCCACAAACCACATATGGATCCATTAGAGTCATTGCATGTGTGTTATTTCCACAAACCACATATGGACCCACTAGAGTCATTGCATGTGTGTTCTATCCACAAACCACACATGGATCAACCGGTGTCATTGCACGTGTGTTCTTTCCACAAACCACATATGGATCAACCAGTGTCATTGCATGTGTTATCTTTCCACAAACCACACATGGATCGACCAATGTCATTGCATGTGTGTTCTTTCCACAAACCACACATGGATCCACCAGTGTTCATTGCATGTGTGTTATTTTCCACAAACCACATATGGATCCATTAGAGTCATTGCATGTGTGTTATTTCCACTAACCACACATGGATCAACCAATGGCATTGCATGTGTGTTCTTATACTAAAACCAGCACTAGAGTCATTGCATGGATGTTTTTTCACAAAGAACATATGGATCCACCAGTGTTCACTGCCCCCCCAATGGATCCACCGTTAGACCGAGTCTTCTAGAAGGCACGCCATAACACAATTGTTCTGCTTGACGATTGTTACATACCATTCGATTGGGGCGCTTGGACGATTGGGATGGTCTTCGTGAGAGCGATCCTCGAGTAGGCTGTTCTGCGGCATGATTGGCCATGCTTGCTCTGGACAAACTGGCATGTTGCGAGTGTCACGACTCGCGAGTTCAGTGGGCCATATCCCAGTGTCATGTCCCCGTTACTTCTCTTCCTCCCTGTACTTCTCTTTCTTCCCCTCGAAGCCACTTTCCCCACTTCACTTCCATCCTGCCGTAGCCGCAAGACGACGACATCCGCCAATTCTCGGGTCGCTACCTTCATGCTAAGAAATCACTTTACAAGCTTTTGAACTTATCCTACATATTCCTGCTATTCGCCAATCTAACTGCTGATATTTTTCCCGATTTCTTGACGAACTTCAGATGTGGCAGATGCTGCATCCTAAGAATCTGGAGATCCTCGCGCGCAACTTCGCAGCCGCATTCCCGCTCGTGTGCTCCCACCCAGGATGCTTTTTCCGTTACTTCGACCACGAGCTCCCGCTCCACGAGCTCGCGTGCCCGCACGGCGCGTGCTCCTACACGGAGTCGGGCTGCAAGTACACCGGCCCATCGGGAGAGCTTGTCGTCCACCTTGCAGAGGGGAACTTGATCAAAGTGATTAGGATCTTGTACGGGCAAGCCCAACTTCTCCAAGAGCAGGTGCCGTTCACTGACTCGGCACGCCGACTGCTAATTTTCCAGGGGGGTGATGTCTACACACTTCTATTCTTGTAGACAGTTGTTCGGCCTCCAAGTGCAGAGGTTTGTAGAACAGCAGCAAGTTTTCCCTCAAGTGGATCACCCAAGGTTTAGCGAACTCAGGGAGGAAGTGGTCAAAGGTATCCCCTATCAAGCAACCCTTCAATCAAGATACAAGAAGTCTCTTGTGTCCCCAACACACCCAATACACTTGTCAGGTGTATAGGTGCACTAGTTCGGCGAAGAGATAGTGAAATACAAGTGGTATAGATAATTATAAGTGGTAACGGTGATAGCAAATAGCTTGATGGTGTGAAAGAGACTAAAGGCAAACTGAAATAAAGATGGAAGCAAGCAAACATGTAACAGACCTAATAGCAAACGGTGGATCAATGCTTAGAAACAAGTCCTATGGATTGTACTTTCACTAGTGAACACTCTCATATAAATATTTTCTCTTTATGATACTACTCTTAACTACTCTCCGGTTGGACACTCTAATCGATGGTAGGGCTATAATAGCACACCTCAAAGTTCATCTTTTCCATCTAGAAAACCCCACACTGTCACCTTAAGTTATAGATGAGTCCAACAAACACCACAATTTCATAAAGACATCCAACTCCAAATATAACTCACAACAAGTATTTGTAATCTCTAGCCTAAGTGCCACCATGGTGTGCACACTGTAAACTTCACAGACATGGGGAGAGCAGAGATCTATTAAAGCACTTGAGTAGCAAGGTAGATCTACCTGATTACAAAGCTCATGATCACAATATGATCATGCATAGAGAGAGATGAACACATAGCTACCGGTAGAACCCTTAGCCTCAAGAGAGAACTACTCCATCCTCATCATGGGAATCAGCAATGGTGATGGAGATGGTGGTGGAGATCGATGGAGATGGCTCCGGGGGCACTTCCCTATCCCGGCAAGGTGTCGAAACAGAGACTTTCTATCCCCAGAATCTCCCCTTCGGTGGCGGCGGTGCAGCGGAACTTTTCATGGATTTCTGATTGACTCTTTAGGGTTTATGCATCGGGAGGCTCTTATAGGCGAAAGAGGCAAGGTCGGTGGCTGGCCAGGGGGCCCACACCATGCCCTGGCGCGGCCAAGGGGGACCCGCACCTAGGGCTGGTATGGCCACCCTGTGGCCCCTCTCCGACTCTCCTTCTGGCTCCATGAGTCTTCCGGAAAAATAGTAACTTTGGCTTTTATCCTGTCCAATTTCGAGAATATTCATTTTCTGACTTCCTGGAACCAAAAACAGCAGAAAACAGGCAGCTGGCACTGTGGCTCTTGTTAATAGGTTAGTCCAAGAAATCATATGAAAAGTACTCCAAAGTTGGAACAAAACATAAGAAAGTAGATAAAAGCAAGCATGGAACATCAAAAATTATAGATACATTTGTAATGTATCAACATCCCCAAGCTTAACCCTTGCTCATCCTCGAGTAGGTAAGTGATAAAAAGAAAGAATAATTTTTGAGGTGACATGCACCATCATAACTTGATCAAAGTATTTATAAAACATTCAAAGCTGGGATCATATTACTTCAATCATAACATGAAAGACAAAGTTCTAGCAATAAGACAAAGAAACTATGTTGCAACATGAAAAGGCACAAAAAAAAGATTCATGAATAACAATGCTTTGCAAGACGTTTGTTTGTTTCACATAAAGAAAACATAGCATAGTGGCATTCAGCTTGTCCCTCATAGAGTAGCAAACATAAATGCATAGGACACCTTCAAAGTTCATAAGAGTGACTAGATACAAATAGTTTAAAACAAGCAATATCAAAGCTTTGCATCAATCAACAAGTCTTGGGACAATGCACATAGAACTAAGAATGGCCACTATGCTCTCAAAGTAGGTGCATAAAAATAGAAGGTGGAGACTCAATATAATGGTGGAAGAAAGGCCTTCATAGAAGGAAGTAGAGATTCAATTTTCATAAAGAGCTTCCAAAAATTATGGTACTTATAGCTTTCATCTCTCATTGCCCCTATCATAAGCATCTTGAAGTGATTAAGGTTAAAGTGAAGAAACTATGGTGTATATGCTTGACGAAGTATAAGTTAGAAATCTCATGTCCCTTGAATACGAGGGTCGCTCCTCATGCTACTCAAGTTTAGTCACCGGTAAGTTCTTGTCATCGTAAGTACATGTGTATCATAGAGAACCGCCAACGTGGTACCCCTTTCCCAATGATACAGAAGAATCCCCATATCAAAATGACAAGGCAAGCAGACAACAAGCATCTCAACAATCTTCTTATCTACCATGGGAATATGGTGCTTTTTCTCTCTTTCCTCTTTTCATAATCTTTTTTTTCCTTTTTCTCTTTTTTCTCAATATCGGACTCTCTTTTTTATAAGATGAATGCTTCATAGACAGCTCATTGTGGTTACGCTGCAGGTTTCCACCATGTCAGCATGGATTAGACCAGCAGCCCAGGCGTTTCTCTAACACATATACATAACTCCGTGGACTTATAAGCTCCCCTTTCATTTCACACCGACGACATCCATAGACAGAAGATCATGATATCAACTAGGTACAAAGTACTAGTGCAATGTTGAAAGCGTTCCCCATGACAGCATGGTTCTGCTAATCCCCAACAAATAAGTGCAAGCATATACAACATAGACGACACAATGGTTCAAGTTTATTAATGGCAAGAAAAGTAAAGTGTGCCATCAAGTTCATAAGAGCTTTAATCACTAGTTTTCTCATAACAAGTTTAATTAGGAAGGTAGATAAAAATATGAATATACTTGGAATAGCATATGCTAATAGGTAGGTATGGTGGACTCTTTGGAATAACTTGGTTTTAGGAGTTGGATGCATGAGTGGAACTCATACTTGGTTGTGGAGGCTAGCAAAAGACTGGGAGCGACCAACTAAGAGAGCAATAATGGCCATAATCATGCAGAGCGACAAAACATCATTGAACAAAGCATAAAGTGGTACTATAAGTTGAAAACTAAAGGATCATAAAGGCTATGGTGACGTGGGATAGTCATAACATGGTGTGATCATGCGCCAAGTTAACCCAAATAAAGCATCAAAGGAGAATACCATAATACTATGCTTTTATATGCTAAAACAACTCATGATTCTTTCAAGGCACATTAAGCAATCTCAATTGTTTATAACAAGTCATGCTATATCAAAGAATACTAAGAATAAACCCAAACAATATCAAGCATGGCATGACAAAGCATAGGCCATAGTCAAAAACAAGCTCTCTTTACCACTTAAGCATGAACTTTCCTACTCTTTTCCAAACCAAACCAAACTATTTGAAAACCGATGTATGAAAGAGGGGGTCCAACCAATTTATTCAGTAAACTAACAAAACCAAGCAAACGAAAAACAAAAACAAAAACTAAGACGCTCCAAGAACAACACAACTGTGCATGAAACAATAAAAATGAAGCATTTGGAAGAAACCTGGGATTTTTATTGATGAAGAAGGAGATGCCTTGGGCATCCCCAAGATTTGACGCTTGTACTTCTTGGATATTTATTGGGGTGACACACGTGGCATCCCCAAGCTTGAGCTTTAGTCCATCCTTCATCTCATTACTCATTCCTTCCATTCACCTGAATTTTTTCCTTCATACAAAACTTCACACAATCTTTATTAGCAACATTAGTGCACTCAAGATAATAACTCCTTTAGGTTCAGTTCTAACACCAATAAACTTCCATTAGAACACTAGATACTGTATCACTTCCCTCAAAAAGCTAAATTCCCCAAAATAACTCAAAAAGAAACCAACAAGAAGCAAATGCAGAAAATGGCAAAAATCTGTCAAAACAGACCAGCAGGTAAAGACGATTTTTTCGAAGACCTTCTGTTTCTCAAATAAAAAAGTGTTGAACTAACAAAACTTAGATAACAACCTGGGGTAGAAGCACAAAAATTCATGCCTCAAAAGGATGTACAGAGATTTTCCGCGAATTTTTACGGTGAAGCACAGAAATCTGTTTCGGGACAGCAAATTTCCTAATCATTACTTATCTCTCATTAGAGGTTACTCTTGGCACAAAAAGCAAATAAAAAGGATAAGGAGCGGTTATTACTGAAGTGATAACTTCCAAGACTCATCTAAAACTTTTGGGTTATCTCCCAATAAGTACTTTTTTAACGCCTTTAAGTTAGGCATGATAGTTTGAGAAGATGCTCACATAGGAAATATGAATTGAAGTAAAAGAGAGCATCAAGAAGCAAATGCAAAACACATTTAAGTCTAACCCACTTCCTATGCATAGGAATCTTGTAAAGAAACAAGTCATGAAAGCACAAAGCAACAAGCATAGGAAAGCAAAACAACTTCAACTTCAAGACTTTCAACATAAAGAGGGGAAACTTAATATTGTTGAGACACATAAAACCATGTTTCCCTCTCTCATAATAACTTTCAGTAGCATCATGAATAAAAGTGACAATATAACTATCACAAGAAACATTCCTATCATGAGCCACATGCATAAAAGAATTAATACTCCCCACATAAACATAGTCATTCTTATTAACTGTAGTGGGAGCAAATTCAACAAAATAGCTATCATTATTATTCTCATCACCATAATCATCAAATATAGGAGGCATTTTGTAATCATAATTAATTTTCTCCTCAATAGTAGGTGGACTGAAAATATCATATTCATCATTGTAATCACCATATATTGGAGGTTTGGTATCATCATAAGCAATAGAATAGCTATCTTCCAAAGCTGGGGAACTAAAAAGATCATTTTCATAAAAACTAGCTTCCCCAAGCTTAGACTTTTCCATAGCATTAGCAATACTGGTGTCCAAAGAATTCATACTAACAACATTGCTATTAGCATGCAAATAAAGTTCCATAGGTTTTTTAATTTTCTCTTCAAACACTTCATGTCCTAACTCAAGATAAATGCTATAAAGATCTCTAATTTTTTTGTTGTTTTCCATTAAGCCTAACTAGTGAAAACAAGAAATAAAAAGACAAAATTGCAGAATCTAAAGGAAATAACTCCGAGCACTCACACCGGAGGTTGTGAGTACCTTTTACCTTACCTCCCCGGAAACGGCGCCAGAAAATAGGCGTTTTCCGTGGGAGGTTCTTCTTCTTTAATCCTCCGGTGTGAATACCTTTTACCTTACCTCCCCAGCAACGGCGCTAGAAAATAGCTTGATTTCTACGCACTTCTATTCTTGTAGACAGTCGTTGGGCCTCCAAGTGTAGAGGTTTGTAGAACAGCAGCAAGTTTTCCCTTAAGTGGATCACCCAAGGTTTATCGAACTCAGGGAGGAAGTGGTCAAAGGTATCCCCTCTCAAGCAACCCTGCAATCAAGATACAAGAAGTCTCTTGTGTCCCCAAGACACCCAATACACTTATCAGGTGTATATGTGCACTAGTTCGGCGAAGAGATAGTGAAATCCAAGTGGTATAGATAATTATAAGTGGTAACGGTGATAGAAAATAGCTTGATGGCGTGAAAGAGACTAAAGGCAAACTAAAATAAAGATGGAAGCAAGCAAACATGTAATAGATCTAGTAGCAAGCGGTTATCAATGCTTAGAAACAAGGCCTAGGGATCGTACTTTCACTAGTGAACACTCTCATATAAATATCTTCTCTTTATGATACTACTTTATCTACTCTCCTGTTGGACACTCTAATCGATGGTAGGGCTATAACAGCACCTCAAAGTTCATCTTTCCCATCTAGAAAACCACACACTGTCACCTTGAGTACTAGATGAGTCCAACAAACACAACAATTTCATAAAGACATCCAACTCCAAATATAACTCATAACAAGTATTTGTAATCTCTAGCCTAAGTGCCACCATGGTGTGCACACTGTAAACTTCACACACATGGGGAGAACAGAGATCTATTAAAGCACTTGAGTAGCAAGGTAGATCTACTTGATTACAAAGCTCATGATCATAATATGATCATGCATAGAGAGAGAGATGAACACATAGCTACCGGTAGAACCCTTAGCCTCGAGAGATAACTACTCCCTCCTCCTCATGGGAATCAGCAATGGTGATGGAGATGGTGGTGGAGATCGATGGAGATGGCTCCGGGGGCACTTCCCCGTCCCAGCAGGGTGCCAGAACAGAGACTTTCTGTCACCCGAATCTCCCCTTCGGTGGTGGCAGCGCAGCAGAACTTTTCGTGGATTTCTGATTGACTCTTTAGGGTTTATGCATCGGGAGGCTCTTATAGGCGAAAGAGGCAAGGTCGGCGGCCGGCCAAGGGGCCCACACCATGCCCTGGCGCGGCCAAGGGGGACCCGTGTCTAGGGGTGGTGTGGCCACCCTGTCGCCCCTGTCCGACTCTCCTTCTGGCTCTGTGAGTCTTCCGGGAAAATAGTAACTTTGGCTTTTATCCCGTCCTATTCCGAGAATATTCATTTTCTGACTTCCTGGAACCAAAAACAGCAGAAAACAGGCAGCTGGCACTGTGGCTCTTGTTAATAGGTTAGTCTAAGAAATCATATGAAAAGTACTCCAAAGTTGGAACAAAACATAAGAAAGTAGATAAAACCAAGCATGGAACATCAAAAATTATAGATACATTTGCAATGTATCAGGGGGACGACTCTGTTTTCTTCCTGACCATCACCACCGGTGTTCCGGGAACCAGAGCCGGGCCCACCGTCGTGTGTGCCGTATGCGTCAGGTCGGTCTCATGAGCCTGGACCGTATACATGGCGCGCATGTGGGCGAACGCCCAACCGCCATCGTCGGATAGCATTCTTGTGCTAGCAGAGGCGCCGAGCTGCCCGACGCCGCGGGAGGTGGAGTATGTGGACCTAAGGTCGATCCTATGCATGCCATCGCAGTACCTTGTTGTTGTGACCTCGGATCAATAAGGATCCTAAGTCCCTGCGATTAACATGCTAGTCCCTGGATCAATAGCTAGCACTTCACAGTCGATGAATATCATGTAAAACACAAGTCATTATTACACGAATAATCCAGAGTATACTTATTACAAATTGCATAGCTTATAGCTAGCTCAAAATAAAACAGCGGAAATTAAGTAAAACTTGAGTCCATCAACGCCTCAGGCTAGCTGCGTGAAGACCCGCGATTCCCTACGCACCTTTCAATCTTCGGATTCTACACATAAGACGTGCAGCCAACAAGTTGGGTCAATACTTTGAATGTATTGGCAAATTACACCAAGGAAAGAGTAAGACTATCTCTACATGCAAGGCTAAGAGTAGGCTCTAGGATTCATTTGCGTGAAGCCAATTTTATCAATGTAATAAGAAAAGAGGTAGAAAGTTTTACCTACTTTGCAAACTTTTATATATAGTATAGGGTCGAATGGAACACGTGGATATCACTCACCAAGTGCCCAAACAACCTAGCACTTGGATATTACACACCAAGTTCTCGAAAACCCACCCAATGGCGATATTACTCACGCCTTGGGGTTTGTAAAACGTTAAGTTTGGAAAAGAGAGAGGAAGATCTTTCAGAGGCTCCATCCTTCAGATGCTCAAAGTTGTTCTGTTTCCGTGAACACGGCTTATCGATAAGATTGCAATACTCTTGAGAGGTTTTGCACTTTCCCCACAATCCATGATCAAGTCCTTTTACAGACAAGACCATGGCGAAGCCTTCCCTTAGTAGCCCCTCTACCAGCTGGATCCAACCGTGCCAAGAACCTCCAGATGTTGGTACCCCGGTGAGGTTTCCCACTAAGTACTAAGCCAAGACAGAGCCCATATGTATTGTGGTTGCACTGGAAGCTTCTGAATTCTGAAACATGGCAGACTTCTTTGATTCCTGGGCGGCCGTCCTCCACCAAATATCCACTCGTTGACCCGACAACCGTTCCGCCCAGAAGAAAACTTAGTTTTATTTTGAAGGGGGTTTTGAGAAGAAGAGTTCGCTCGAGAGAGCTCTTATACTTAGAAATTTTTGAGTCTTTCGAACCCTCCCAACGGTACTTGATATAGATAAGTATATAGCATAGCAGGCATAACTTAGCAAAACAGGATAACCTATTGGGATGGAAAAACCTAAGCATAGAACTACTCATGGCATACTACTAAACCGTACTTGCAAAATAGTACTAAGAAAATCTACCAAAATCCTACTCATGCATACTACAGAATTTGAAGAGTAAAACATGCATAGTCAAAACTGGGACATAAACATGAACAAGTGGTGTAACTTGCCCTGATCCGAGCAGCAATCTACACAACAGTACTACTCAGCGCACTCTGAGCAATCTAACGAAACAAACATGGATTCAATCACAATTTGCACAAAACAAAGTCACGAAGACGAATATGCATGCATGCAACATGGTAATATGCAAGGATGAATTCAAATTTGACCAAGGATTTTATTCAGGGGGTGTTGCTGAGTTGGGGATGTCATTAGAATCGATTCCCCATAGATTTGAAGTATTTTGGGTTAAACCCTAATTATCCAAGCTCAAAACTAGATCTACAACTCCAATCTATCTCGAGACAGATCTGAACACCCTAAGCATGAATAGACAATTTTCTACAGAAGGTCTCGCCGATACAAAGCCAACGCAACAAGAATCAACTAAAACGGAGCTACGGATAATTTTCTAGAATTAAAATACTCTAATATAAGCTTTAAATCCTACTTCAAGATTGCTATGGCAAAACAGCAATATTATTGTAGATCTGTGTTCTACTCGAAATTACGAATCCAACGGTATATTATAAGCAATTTTTGGACTAATATTCGAATTACTATGGATTTTACAAGACTGGAGCTATTCCTGCCTATTTTAAAAGAAAAAGAAAAAGGGCCAGCGACGCGGCGACATGTGGCGGCTCGGGATTGGGCCAGCGAGGCGCGCGTGACGCGACGCGGGGGCGACGCGGCGGCGACGTGGCGGCTGCCACGCGGCGCAACATGGTTGGTCGGCGCGGCTTTGGTTGATTGGAGCCGTCGGATGCAGATCCTAGGGTCGGAGGGGGGGGGCTTACCGGCGGCGGTGATGACGGGCGGTGGTGGCACGTCGGCAGTGAGGTACGGCGGCACGGCGGTGCTTCTCCGGCCCGACGAAGTGGTTGACGGCGACCGGCTCCTCGTCGTGGCTGTGTTCCCCGGGGCGGCGTCGGCACCTCCTTCCCGAGGCGACGATGGGCAGTGGCTGGAGGCGGCGGAGGCGGCGGAACTCCAGCGAGAGATTGGTGGCGCTCGGTGGCGGTGGCGGCGGAAAAAAGTTAGGGTTCTAGGGAGGCGTGCCGAGGGCTATTTAAAGGCGGAAAAACTTGGCGCGGGGGTCGCGGAAACCGTCCCGGATTCGCCGGAGGCGGTTGCCGACGCGGCGGCGGTGGCGTGGCCGAGCCGGACTCGGGGAGGAGGAGGCTGACGGGTGTTCCCCGCCTGTCGGCGGGTGCTGGCGCGGGCACGGGCTGCTGGTGGGCTGCCCGGGCGGAAGCGGCTGCTAGGCCGGCCTGGGCGGCGGCTGCGCTGCGCGCCACTCGCTTGCTGGCGCGTGTGTTAGATAGGCCCTGGGCTGGCTCGGCCGGCCCGGTTAGGTTAGGTTAGGTTTTTTTTATACCTTTATTATTTTCTGATTTGCTATTTGTTTAATAACTTTTGCAAACGGACTCCAAATTAAACGAAACTTGTTTCTAAAATTTTGTAAAAAGAAGAGGGTTAGGATACGATTATAAAATAACCATTTTGCAAAGGTTTTGGTGGTTCAAAAGGTTTTACCCCTTTTGTCTATAATTAGACTATGGGGTTTAAGAAAATACATGTTGCAGTTTTTGATATGCGATGCCATGATGCAATGATATGATGCATGCTTCTAGTAACATCTGGAATTGCGAAATTTGGGATGTTACAAACCTAGCCCCCTTAAGAAGAATCTCGTCCCCGAGATTCAGGTTGGTTAGCAAATAGGTGTGGGTGTTCTTTCTTCAGGTCTTCTTCACGCTCCCACGTGGCCTCTTCCTCGGAATGGTGATTCCATTGAACTTTGCAAAACCTGATAGCCTTGGTACGAGTGATTCTCTCTGCTGTCTCTAGAATCCTGGTGGGTTTTTCTTCATAGGTGAGATCGTTCTCCAATTGAACCTCGTCCAACAGAACCGTGTCCTTTAGTGGTGTTTCAGCCATTTCCGGGTGACACTTCTTTAGTTGCGACACATGGAAAACATCATGAACAGTTAACACTTCGGGTAATTCCAACTGATAGGCAACTTCCCCTCTACGACCCAAGATCTTGTTGGGCCCTATGAATCGGGGTGCTAACTTACCCTTGATTCCAAATCTCTTAACTCCTCATAGTGGCGAAACTCGGAGATACGCACGGTCTCCCACTTCATAAGTCACATCCCTGCGCTTGGAATCAACATAACTCTTTTGTGTAGATTGGGCTATTTTTAACCGGTCTTGAATCTGCCTCACTTTTTCTTTAGCATCCTTGATCAGTTCAGGTCCAAACAAACTACGTCCTCCTACTCCACTCCATAGCAGCGGAGTCCTACACTTTCTGCCATATAAAACTTCAAATGGAGCCGTCTTGATGCTAGCTTGGTAGCTGTTATTGTATGAGAATTCCGCATATGGCAAGTTATCATCCCAACTAGACCCATAGTCTAGCGCATAGGCTCTTAACATGTCCTCCAAGATCTGATTAACTCTTTCCGTTTGTCCATCGGTTTGCGGGTGGAAGGCAGTACTAAACTCCAGTCGTGTCCCTAGAGATTCGTGTAGCTGTCGCCAAAACTTAGAGGTGAATTGGGTACCTCTATCAGAAACAATCCCCTTGGGCACACCATGAAGACTTACGATCCTTGACATATAAATCTTAGCGAGCTTAGCACTTGTATAGGTGGTATTTACGGGAATAAAGTGGGCTACTTTTGTGAAGTGGTCGACCACTACCCAGATGGAGTCATACCCAGAACGAGTCCGCGGTAGTCCTGTGATAAAATCCATGCCTACCTTGTCCTACTTCCAATCGGGCACAGGTAAAGGCTGCAACAGTCCTGCTGGTTTTTGATGTTCGGCCTTAACTCTGTTACATACGTCACACAAGGAGATATATTCAGCAATTTCTCTTTTCATGTTGTTCCACAAGAACCTCTCTTTCACATCCATGTACATCTTTGTATTACCGGGATGGATTGAGTAAGGCGAATCGTGAGCTTCCTGAAGGATTAACTTCCTGATATCAGGGTCATCGGGAACGCACAGACGCTTCCCATACCAAAGTGTTTCTTGTTCATCCGTGCGAAACCCTTTTGCTTTACCCTTGCTTATATTAGCTCTTATCTCTTCCAACTCTTTGTCCCCTTTCTGGGCCTCTTTGATTTGGTCCCGAAGCGTTGGCACTATCTCCATAGTTGCCAAGTATCCCTCCGAAACTATTTCCAACCTAAGGTCTTTGAATTGTTCACACAAATCTTTTGGAAGTTCTCCCACAGTAAGTCCATTTACATAGACCTTCCGGCTTAAGGCATCAGCCACAACGTTGGCCTTTCTAGGATGGTACTGCAGGTCTAAATCATAATCCTTGATGAGCTCAAGCCATCTCCTTTGCCTCATATTTAACTCCTTTTGAGTGAAGATATACTTAAGGCTCTTGTGATCCGTGAACACATCACAATGTTTGCCCATTAGGTAATGTCTCCATACCTTGAGCGCATGCACAACTGATGCTAGTTCCAAATCGTGCGTGGGGTAGTTATTCTCATGGTGCTTAAGTTGCCGAGAGGCGTAAGACACTACTTTTCCATCTTGCATCAGAACACTACCAAGTCCTTGTCGAGAAGCGTCACAATAGACTTGGAAATCCTTTTGGATATCAGGGAGACACAAAACTGGTGCTGTTACTAGGCGCTTCTTCAACTCCTGAAAACTTGCTTCACATGCCTCGGTCCATTGGAACTTCTTCTCTTTCTTCAGCAACTCTGTCATAGTCTTCGCTATCTTGGAAAAGTTTTCAATGAATCTTCGGTAATATCCTGCAAGGCCTAGGAAACTCCTAATATCACCCACATTCTTAGGGGACTCCCATTCTGTCACGGAAGCTACCTTACTCGGGTCCACGGCAACACCTTTAGCTGATACAATATGACCAAGGAATCCCACTTCTTTCAACCAGAACTCACATTTGCTAAATTTGGCATACAACTTGTGTTCCCTTAACTTCTCCATAATCAGGCGCAGATGCCGCTCATGTTCCTTCTCGTCCTTGGAGTATATGAGTATGTCATCAATGAATACTACGATAAACTTATCCAAGTACCCCATGAACACCTTGTGCATCATAGTCATGAAGTATGTTGTGGCATTGGTTAAGCCAAACGACATCATAGTGTACTCATACAATCCGTATCTTGTGGTGAACGCTGTCTTGGGTACATCCTGTTCTCGGATCTTCAGCTGGAAATATCCTGATCGAAGATCAATCTTAGAGAATACACTAGCTCCCTTTAATTGATCGAACAGGTCGTTAATATTGGGTAGAGGGTACTTGTTCTTGATTGTTACTTCATTTAACGACCGATAGTCCACGACTAGTCTCTTGGTTTTATCCTTCTTCTCCACGAATAAGACAGGTGCTCCCCAAGATGACGCACTTGGTTGAATGAAGCCTTTGTCCAATTGTTCTCTAAGCTGTTTCTTAAGTTCCTTCAACTCATCCACATCCATCTTGTATGGTCTCTTTGCTATTGGTCCAGTACCTGGCATCAAGTCAATGAGAAACTCGATGTCTCGGTCGGGAGGCATCCCTGGTAATTCTTCCAGAAACACGTCTGGGTACACCTTCACAATTGGCACATCCTCCAAGCTAACCCCCTTAAGAGAATTCACCATACTTCCTTTGAGTGCGAAAGCTGACTTAAAGTGGATCCTTTTCTTATCCGGAGTCGTGAGTGCGATAGTCCTTTTGGCGCAATCTATGACTCCCTCATATTCGGTCATCCAGTTCATGCCCAAAATTATGTCTAAGCCTTGTGATTCCAGAACGACTAGGCTGGTGGGAAAGGTGTGTGCCCCAATCCTTAGTTCTAACCCACGGCATCCAGAGTCTGCCACTATTTCTCCTCCAGGAGAACTTACCCTTAAGGGAGTACTAATAGTCTCCGTAGGTATCTTGCCTCTATCCACAAATACCCTTGATATGAATGAATGCGATGCACCAGTATCAAAAAGAACAACTGCAGGGGTGGAGTTAAGCTTGAACTTACCAATCATGGAGTCGGGTGCCTCACGAGCATCCTCCACGGAGACATGATTCACTGTGGCTTTGACGAACGGATTCGGCTTCTTCCCATTTCCATTACCATTGCCATGGTTGTGTCCGTTGCCATTTCCATTAACATTCCAGTTCTTCATCTTTTCGGGGCAGGTAGTTGCATAATGTCCTGTCTTGTTACACTTGAAGCATGTCACTTCACTCAGATCCTTCCCATTACCGTTTCCATTGCGGTGTTTATGACCATTGTGGTTATGTCCTCCATGGCGATGACCATTGTGGTTGTGGCCATTGTGGTTGTGGGGTGGTGGTGACGAAGTGTGTTGCTTTTGATATGGGGTAGAGTTATGCTTGTGTGAGGTGGACTTTCTCTTCCGGTTCTCTATACTCCTTTGCTTTGCTTCAACTACAACTGCCCTGTCCAAGAGTTCCTGGTAGTTATCGAACTTCAGAGCCACAAGATGAATAGATATTTCATCATTAAGTCCCATCAAGAACTCCTCCTGTCTCTTGGCATCGGTGGATACATCATCAGGTGCATAACGTGCCAACTTATTGAAAAGGTCCCCATACTCGGAGACTGAGCGGTGTAGTTGCTTCAAGTCGCGGAACTCACGTCTCTTAAGTGACATGACTCCCGCAGCTACGTGATGAGTACGGAAGGCTGCCTCAAACTGGTTCCAAGTGATAGCTTCAATGTCAGGGTGGGTGACCTGGTAGTTATCCCACCATTCAGCAGCTGGTCCCTCAAGTTGGTGCGCGGCAAAGCGCACCCTATCAGCTCCAGCAACTTGGACGGTGTCTAACTTTTTGTTGGTGGTGCGGAGCCAGTCATCTGCCACAATTGGCTCAGAACTACTTGAGAAAGTTGGAGGGTTCAACCTCAAGAACCGAGTCAAGCGATCCTGTTGGGGCGGTGGAGGCGGCGGATTGTTGTTGTTGTTGTTGTTGTTTTGCATGTTTTGAGTGAGGAGTTGGATCAGCTGATTCTGGGAGTTCAGAAGTTGTGCTATCTCTGGGGGCATGTTCTTATTGTTGTTTCCACGTCTCGCCATCTGGAGGGTTTGAGAGGCAAGTTAAGAAAAGATAGAAAGCCTAAGGAATAAACTCCTACCCTTATGAAAACAAGAAAAACACACGAGAAAAGCAAGGCACACATACTCAACCAAGTTTAACTAACCAATATAAAATTTTTGGTACTCATTACAATCGCGAATAACGTTCGACTTTAGAACTAAAGGTGGTCCAACTACTCTACTCATCATCCACTTCCTCATCCTCAATGATGAAGCCTTCCTTTTCCAGCAGTGACTTGTATAGCTCCATGTCCCTCGTCGTGGCTTCAAGCTTCTCTTGAAGTTCCTTCATCTCCTGTGGCTCCGGTGTTGCAGCTTCGAGCCTTCCTTGAAGTTCCTTCACCTCTTGCAGCTCCTAGGTAGCAGCTTCCAGCTTCGCTCGGAGTTCCTTCTTCTCCTTCTGTAGCTTCTTGATCAAACTTGATCCCATAGTCACGGGCGTGATATTCTCCACCAAGCTCCTCTTGGCTGCTCGTAGGTCCTTCAACATGGTGGCTAGGTTCTTGAACTCCATCTCATTCTTTGTGAGCACTAGACTTTGCTCCCTAATCCTCTTATTCTTGTCTTGCACTCTCTTCTCTTGATTAGCGAACCTCTTGTCTTAGGCGGTGAGTTCTCCTCCTAGGGACCTGATCTTCTCCTCCAGCTCCTCAATCTTCTCGTCCTTCTCCTTGACTAGGGCACAAAGCTCGTCATTCCTCACGATCTCAAGGCAGCTCCCCTTCTGAAGGTCATTGATATGGAACTCCAAGTCTTGATATTGGATCCTTCGACGCTTGCATGTCTTCCTTTCCTCTGGGGTTAACTCGATTGGAACTCCCTTCTCATCACGTCTTCCAAAGAGTTTGATGTAGTGGCCTTCAACCTCTTCATGATGGCATCCGCAAAGGCGTCCAATGAGTTCCTGCAAGCTGATGCTAAGTACTTTTTCCTTGGAGTCGCTGGTGACGTTGAGTACAATGGCCTCTGTCTTGGGTTCTGTCTGTCTGCGCCCTGGTTGGATGACTTCAATTGCCCAGCATCCTTCCTTGTGAATCTTCCTCAACTCACTTCCCCTGATTGATGGCATGGGTAACTGCAGTGTCTTGATGATGTCTAGAAGGCATTCCCCGAAGCGCAGGCACTTGATGTCTTCGGCGGTGTCGTAGTAGAAGGCCGTCATCTTTAGGTTAGGAGAGAGAAAATTAGACACAAGGTGATAAGAAGGAGAAATACCAGAAGAGTAAAAGCGAAAACACAAATGGTAAAGGTGGTTTCCAATCCTAGGGGTCACGTCCTACAGGCAACTTTGTGCTCTGATACCATCTGTTGTGACCTCGGATCAATAAGGATCCTAAGTCCCTGTGATTAACATGCTAGTCCCTGGATCAATAGCTAGCACTTCACAATCGATGAATATCATGTAAAACACAAGTCATTATTACACGAATAATCCAGAGTATACTTATTACAACTTGCATAGCTTATAGCTAGCTCAAAATAAAACAGCGGAAACTAAGTAAAACTTGAGTCCATCAACGCCTCAGGCTAGCTGCGTGAAGACCCGCGATTCCCTACGCACCTTTCAATCTTCGGATTCTGCACATAAGACGTGCAGCCAACAAGTTGGGTCAATACTTTGAATGTATTGGCAAATTACACCAAGGAAAGAGTAAGACTATCTCTACATGCAAGGCTAAGAGTAGGCTCTGGGGTTCATTTGCGTGAAGCCAATTTTATCAATGTAATAAGAAAAGAGGTAGAAAGTTTTCCCTACTTTGCAAACTTTGATATATAGTATAGGGTCGAATGGAACACGTGGATATCACTCACCAATTGCCCAGACAACCTAGCACTTGGATATTACGCACCAAGTTCCCGAAAACCCACCCAATGGCGATATTACTCACGCCTTGGGGTTTGTAAAATGTTAAGTTTGGAAAAGAGAGAGGAAGATCTTTCAGAGGCTCCATCCTTCAGATGCTCAAAGTTGTTCTGTTTCCGTGAACACGGCTGATCGATCAGATTGCAATACTCTCGAGAGGTTGTGCACGTTCCCCACAATCCACGATCAAGTCCTTTTACAGAAAAGACCATGGCGAAGCCTTCCCTTAGTAGCCCCTCTACCAGCTGGATCCAACCGTGCCAAGAACCTCCAGATGTTGGTACCCCGGTGAGGTTTGCCACTAAGTACTAAGCCAAGACAGAGCCCATATGTATTGTGGTTGCACTGGAAGCTTGTGAATTCTAAAACATGGCAGACTTCTTTGATTCCTGGGTGGCCATCCTCCACCAAATATCCACTCGTTGACCCGACAACCGTTCCACCCAGAAGAAAACTTAGTTTTATTTTGAAGGGGGTTTTGAGAAGAAAAGTTCGCTCGAGAGAGCTCTTATACTTAGAATTTTTTTGAGTCTTTCGAACCCTCCCAACGGTACTTGATATAGATAAGCATATAGCATAGCAGGCATAACTTAGCAAAATAGGATAACCTATTGGGATGGAAAACCTAAGCATAGAACTACTCATGGCATACTACTAAACCGTACTTGCAAAATAGTACTAAGAAAATCTACCGAAATCCTACTCATGCATACTACGGAATTTGAAGAGTAAAACATGCATAGTCAAAACTGGGACATAAACATGAACAAGTGGTGTAACTTGCCTTGATCCGAGCAGCAATCTACACAACAGTACTCCTCAGCGCACTCCGAGCAATCTAACGAAACAAACATGGATTCAATCACAATTTGCACAAAACAAAGTCACGAAGACGAATATGCATGCATGCAACATGGTAATATGCAAGGATGAATTCAAATTTGACCAAGGATTTTATTCAGGGGGTGTTGCTGAGTTGGGGATGTTATTAGAATCGATTCCCCACATATTTGAAGTATTTTGGGTTAAACCCTAATTATCCAAGCTCAAAACTAGATCCACAACTCCAATCTATCTCGAGACAGATCTGAACACCCTAAGCATGAATAGACAATTTTCTACAGAAGGTCTCGCCGATACAAAGCCAATGCAACAAGAATCAACTAAAACGGAGCTACGGATAATTTTCTAGAATTAAAATACTCTAATATAAACTTTAAATCCTACTTCAAGATTGCTATGGCAAAACAGCGATATTATTGTAGATCTGTGTTCTACTCGAAATTATGAATCCAACGGTATATTATAAGCAATTTTTGGATTAATATTCGAATTACTATGGATTTTAAAAGATTGGAGCTATTCCTGCCTATTTTAAAAGAAAAAGAAAAAGGGCCAGCGATGCGGCGACACGTGGCGGCTCGGGATTGGGCCAGAGAGGCGCGCGTGACGCTACGCGGGGGCGACGCGGCGGCGACGGGGCGGCTGCCACGCGGCGCAACGTGGTTGGCCGGTGCGGCTTTGGTTGATTGGAGCCGTCGGATGCAGATCCGAGGGTCAGAGGGGGGGGCTTACCAGCGGCAGTGATGACGGGCGGTGGTAGCGCGTCGGCGGTGAGGTACGGCGGCACGGCGGTGATTCTCTGGCCCGACGAAGTGGTTGACGGCGACCGGCTCCTCGTCGTGGCTGCGTTCCCGGGGGCGGCGTCGGCTCCTCCTTCCCGAGGCGACGGTGGGCGGTGGCTGGAGGCGGCGGAGGCGTTGGAACTCTAGCGAGATATTGGCGACGCTCGGTGGCGGCGGAAAAAAGTTGGCTCGGGGGTCGCGGAAACAGTCCCGGATTCGCCGGAGGCGGTTGCCGACGCGGTGGCGGTGGTGTGGCCGAGTCGGACTCGAGGAGGAGGAGGCTGACGGGTGGTCCCCGCCTGTCGGCGGGTGCTGGCGCAGGCTACTGGTGGGCTGCCGGGGCGGAAGCGGCTGCTGGGCCGGCCTGGGCGGCGGCTGCGCTGCGCACCGCTCGCTTGCTGGCGCGTGCATTAGATAGGCCCTGGGCTGGCTCGGCCGGCCCGGTTAGGTTAGGTTAGGTTTTTTTTATACCTTTATTATTTTCTGATTTGCTATTTGTTTAATAACTTTTGTAAACAGACTCCGAATTAAACGAAACTTGTTTCTAAAATTTTGTAAAAAGAAGAGGGTTAGGATAGGATTATAAAATAACCCTTTTGCAAATGTTTTGGTGGTTCAAAAGGTTTTACCCCCTTTTGTCTATAATTAGACTATGGGGTTTAAGAAAATACCTGTTGCAGTTTTTGATATGCGATGACATGATGCAATGATATGATGCATGCTTCTAGTAACATCTGGAATTGCGAAATTTGGGATGTTACACTTGTCGGTGCTGGACCGAACAGGCAAATGCATTTCTACATTTGTATCAAGAAGACCGACATGGAAATGTAGTACTTGTGCTGTCGTTACTATTAGACTTAAGCGATGCTTCTGAGGTGCTTAAAGCATACGTGTTGTGCGAATGTGCCCAGTTGTAGTTTTCAGTACTCCTTAATAATTCAACGAGTTATTATATTGGTCCAATCAGCTTGCTGTTGTCACGTTGCAAAGTCCGCTTGCTCTGGACAGACCGGCAATACCGTGTGCTCCCGCTTCCGCATGTCAGTGTCACGTGTTCCGAGGGCCCACCTGCCAGTGTCATGCCCCCCTCCTCTTCCTTCCCCTTGAAGCCACTGTCCCAACTTCTCTTCCATCCTGTCACTCCCGTCCGATGGTTGTAATCTGATTTTTGTGGATTGTTTATAAGTAATCTATGTTGATAATGCAATGCAAATGGCACAGACACAATTTCTATAGTGGAAGCAGTCACACGCTGCTATTGCACATATTTCTCAATATAGCTCGACAAACCCATTACAATAATTATACTCGCATTAAACACAACTGAAATTGCAACCATCCTAAACAACATCTAAACCCACATCACACCGCCATCGTCGGAGTCCACCTCGATTGGTGACACCGCCGTGCCCTTCCCAGCGACATCCACTCCCGCCCGTGGCTTGCCCTTCGCCATGGAGGCAACAATGGCGTTCTGCACAGCTTCGTCCCTATCGTCCTCCACATCGGAATCGACAATAACGAAGGTGACGGGGTTGGTGTGGACCAAGCACTGTCACGCCTAGCGGCTCCTGCTTGAGCTCGACGCCGCATCGGTCCTTCTACAGGTAGGAGGGGCCGAGCTCGCATACATAGCATCGTCGCTCCTCTCAAGAAACCATGGCCATTTGATACTGCGATGGTAGGATCTTGGGGTGGATCCGCCGCGGCGAGCCCTACGGGAAGCGGTGGAGCGGATGGATCTGCCGGCGCGAGCCATGACAAGTTCCTAGGAGGGAGTAAGATTGTGGGCCAGGCATGTCTGGTTCCTGAGCAAGGCCTCCCAGTGATATGTACGCGGGTAAGGTGCCAAAAAATTTCGTCCAATGCGCGCGAGAGGGCTTTTGAACCACGAAGGTGTGAGGTTTGGTTGACAAGTCCACACGCCAGGTCCCCCACCTGTCAGCCGAATGTGGACGGTAGGATACTGCCCGAGTTATTAAGTAGGGATAAATCACGTTTCACCACTACCCTGACATCCAAAGGCTCCTCTTTCCTCTGCCCTCGCTCCCCTCGCTCATGGCTCGTAGCTCGTGCAGTTCGTCTCGGGCAGAATCAGGGTCGGCTCAACACCGTCAGGCGGGTGCCCCCATCAGGTACCGGAGGGCGCCTTACGATTACTACCCCGATATGCTGTGTTTGTGCGGTGAGAAGATGCCGAGATGGATTTCATGGACCGACAAAAATACTGCAGGAAAATTCAGCAACTGCAGCATCAGAGCGGTAAATTCCTACTGTAGGTACAATGGTAACCCGGATCCGGAATGTAATTCTTTTTTTTGTTTCCTTCGATCTACTACATAGGAAGGGAGGGGGACTGGCTGTGACAAGTTTGTGTGGATCGAAAAGCCACTGACAGGTTTTCACACAGAGCTTGTTCAGGATCTGCGTGATGCTATGTGGGACAAGAAAGAGGAGATTCGTGTGATGGAGCGAGAGATCCAGGAGCTTTGCTAGGTGCAGGGGAGGCAAGGGCAGGGAGGTGGTGAGACAGACGGGCTCAAGATTAGGCCAGATAGTGGAAACAATTTCCTCATTATCTGTTGCATTTGCAGTTTATGTTGCCATGTCGTTGTCCAGCAGCTGAAATAAGTTGCTGCTTCGTGGAGTGTAGCAGCCAGCTTAAGAAATTGTTTTTCAGCCCAGAAACTTATCATAAGTGTAATGCCAACAACAGGGATTTATTAAGCGCCTATAAATAAATCATGTCTGTGCCACTAACACCCATCAATTTTGGAGAGGATTTAACCGCTCAGCTATCGCGATTCTTCAGATAGTAGTGGCACAGTCATAGTTTTGGATTCAACTAGTGGCCTCGGCCATATCAAATCCTAAAGTCGCGATACATTTTTCTCTGAGTACGGGAGGTAGTTTGTTTCGCCCGACAAGTTCCACGCACACAGCTCCAGAGTTTAACCGAACTACATATATAGGTTCAAGTTCAATACATCATTAGGCTGCTACACTGCTAGCCCTCTTTCTATGCTTGGGTGCCAACTTTCTTCCTCTTTCCTTCATGTCCACTAGCTTCTTCATCTCCTGCCTTCTTCCTCTTCCTGGGTGCCAATTTTCTTACCTTCACGTACCCTGCATCTCCAGGCCGAGGGAAGTCAGGCCAATCAACACCCGAATCTTGTCCGACATCATCACTCCACTTGTTTTGGTTTTCTTCCCGCAGCAAAATCACTGAGTCGGCTGTCTTGTTTCTTACCTTGCGCTTCCTGTAAAAAAACAGTACATGGATTACTACCTTATATCTACAGACTATAAACAATTTTTTGTGTGAATGTACCATCTAATACCTAGGTTTGGGAGCATTAAGGGGACATCCAGCTGCTCTATGGCCTATAAGATGGCAGTTCTTGCATCTATTTTTGCCCTTCTTTGTAGCACAGAAAGCCGAACCCTTCTTCTCGACAAAATTCATAAACCTATTCACCTGGGGTCTTCCTCTGCCCCTTTTTGTAACTGGCTGGCAAAGCTCGAAATACAGTTGGACTTGAGCCCACTGAGATGGGTCTATACATGGCACGACGGATCTAGCGTACATAGCTCTGAACTTTTCCATAGAGTAGTAGTCTGACAAATACTGATCCAAATGTGGTAGAGTTCTTTTCTTCACCAAGAAGGCCAAGGTGTGGTCGCAAGGTTTCCCGCTATGCTGCCACTCTAAGCAGGTGCATTCTCGCAGCTGGATGTTCACAACATCCCTTTTGCCACTCTTGGACATATCGACCACCTCATAGCTTCTGCTGGTTGACGGGAGAACCTTAAGATGAGCAAGTTCTCGGCTTCTCTTGTGCAGTTGTTGTACAACTGGCGGTAGCATATGTCCTCTAAGTCTCCTACCGATCTCTCTCCTTATATTTAACAGCTTCATGATCATACCATGTATGTTGTCCATCAAGATATGAACATGACGCACTTTTATGTCCTTCACCCAGTTATTCAGGCATTCTGCAAGGTTGTTGTTTATGTAATCAACTTTTATGTCAGGGTTGAATTGACTCCTCTTCCATAGCTGCGAATGATGGATGGTTAAGTACTCTGGAAGTTCAGGGGCTTCGGCAAAAATCTTGCTCATGAAATATTCGCTGCTACTAGGTTTTTAAACTCTAGCAGCAGGAAACATGTAACGAAATACGTTGCCTGCGTAGTGTGAGTACAAGTTGAGCATCATATGGGCATGGCATTCTCTACCTTCACCTCGCGGGAACACCACCTTCACTGCATTCGTCAGCCCTTTGCATGCATCCGTGGATATAGCCAATGGATCCACGTGTCCTATTAATCTACTGAGCTGCCTCATAAACCAGACCCAGTTTTCCTCCTTTTCTGTTTCAAACAGCCTGAATGCCACTGGGAACATCCAGTTGTGACCATCAAGTTCTATGGCAGATGGCAGGCAGCATTTCCATTTGCTAGTTAGGACAGTGCTATTTACACTCAGATACGGCCTACAACCGTCCTTGAATCCCTGGATGCAAGGTTTAAGCGCCATGAAAAATCTTTTGAAATATATTTTACCACCTTCTGCTTCGGTGTCAATCTCCACAACACTCCCTAGACACCTAGCTTGTATCTCCACCTTGAAGTTGTACAGCATCCTGATGCTATTGGTCCAATCCCCGTGCAAGACCCCCATAGCTTTCTCTTTACCTTTCCAAACCGTGTAATACGAAAGGACAATGTTGTATTTAGAACCGAGGCTAGTATGAATATTCTTCGCGGTCTCCTTAGGGTTATCCTTTAGTATGGACATAGATTGCATAGCCACCCACTCCATATCAGCCATTGAGGATTTCAGTTTGCTGCCTGTCTGACACATGTGTGGAGGGCCCATTTTGTTCACCTGCAACACAGATTCATTTAAAAGATAAGCATAGTCGACTAGTTGCCAGAAAGATATCACACATCAATTGTAGTTATAGAGTGAAAAGAGAGAGAGAGTTCTAATGGTTTGCTGCATTCATTGCCCCAGTACCCTAATTGCAGTCGACGCAGGTAAGGCTCTTGTTGTCATCCTCCATGGACAATGTACCTCAGCCCGTCCATTCATCCAAGTTAACTTGCAAACGGCCTCACACCTCTCGGTAGAGTTCTTCAGTCGATAAACGTCGAACTCCCCCTTGATACAAAAATGCCGGAACGACATCCTGAACTCATGCATGCTCCTGAACTCGGTGCCAACCGAAATTATAGGATACTCGTGGTCATGTTTCATTTCTTCTACTTCAACACCCAAATCATCGACTGGAATACCAGCCTCATCGTTAAGTTCCTCGTATATTTCATCATCAGCAGATTCTTGATCCTCTATATTGCCTTCTTCTTCATCTGATTCAGAATCTTCGCCATCGTCTCTAATGCCTAGTACTGCACACATCATATTGAATCCCATGGGTGGGGCTACACCATCGTCTCCACCCGGATGGACAGGAACATTGCCCCAATCCACCTCACCAGCATCTTTGTTTTCTCCAAGACACTCGGTTGGTTCTGCTGCAACCACATGGGGTGGTCTTATGTTTGCACGCATCCCAGGTACTTCAGTGGACAAACAACAGTCAGAATCAATTTCATCTTGAGTGTACAGAACCCTCTTGCTCTTCCTGTGTACATCCTCCTTCCTAATGTAATCTTTCCTGATGGTATCAGTAGGGCTTGATATCCGCGTTCCATTCCCCATCAAACTAGGCTTTTTGCTGCCGCTCTTGGGTGTGATATCCTTACTGCCTCCCCTCACCGGTGTTGGCTCTAGGGTGCTGGCATTATTTCCTGACCTCTGCGGCGTGTTCTTCTTCGAATTAGCCCTTTTGCTGCTACTATTGGGCGTGTTCTCCTTCGTGCTGGCATTATTGCCTGACCCCAGCGGCGTGTTCTAGTCCAAATTAGCCCTTTTGCTGCTACTACTGGGCGTCTTCTCCTTTGTGCTGGCATTATTGCCTGACCTTAGACGGTGTGTTCCGCTCCAAATTAGCCCTTTTGCTGCTACTATTGGGCGTGTTCTCCTTCGTGCTGGCATAATTCCCTGACAGCGGCATGTTCCGCTCCAAATTAGTATTTTTCTGCTCCCACTAGGTGTGGTAGCCTCCGTGCTGGCCATCTTCGCCTCTTTGCTACCACCCATGGGAGTGTTCACCACCATGCTAGCTCTCTTAGCGTTTTTGCTGCTCCCGTTCGGTGTGGCATTTTGAGTGGATCTCAGGGGTGTACTCTGCAGCGTGGTGCCTTTTGTCGTGCGACTCCTGGGCGTCCTCTTCTTTGGCGTGGTCACCTTGGTGATGTTCTTCTTCGGGGTGCCCTTTCTAGGGATCCTCTTCCTGCTCCTCTTTATGACATTCCTCTGTAAGACTCTCCTCTGTTCGAAGCTACCCTTAGTCGCACCAGCCCTAGTGATGCCATGGATCAGGTCACGCATGCCTTCTAAAAGTCCATCATCTCTATTGTCGAGTTCCAATTCCTCTCCAACCATGAGCACTACCAAGTGGAAGTAAACTTCACCTCTATAATGTTTCCTTGTAAACGGTACGACTAAATCCCTGGTATTTTTCACTTCGATAGCCTTTTTCTCCTGTAACCATAATATAACAAACATGCTTCCTGGGAGGACCCCCACAACACCTTCACACGTAACGATGTCATCAAGTCAGATAACTCTACCACTTCAGGGTCGTTTCTGCCAAGGATTACATCAAACTCGTCATAGAATTTTTTTGTGCCATCATCTAATTTTGCAGTATAATCCATGACACCGATACGAACGATTACTTTGCCATCATCAGGTTCTTCAGGATAGAAACCTCCGAGAGATTCGAGAGATGGAGCGGCACCATCAGACCCAGCCCCAATGCCACCGCCACCATCACCAGCGTCATCGTTAGCTGGATCAACCTCGGTGGAAGTACCAGGACCAGGAGCAAGGCGAGGGCCCTTAGCAGCGGGAGCTACATTACATGGTGGATAGGCAGGGCCCCTTCTAACAGCAGCCACAATAGGATCAGCTGCTGCCATGCCACATCGACGATCAGGAGCAGTTCCCACAACAACAGTGTTTCGAGTGCTAGCAAAGTCCAGACCAGGAGCTGGCTCCAGACCAGCAGCTCGCTAAACCTGAGAACGGGTTTGAGGAGGAGACAAGGCATCAGCCTTTGCAACAATAGTGGGATCGCCTCCGGAAGCCTTAGTTTGCTCAATAGCGGTAGGGATTGGGTCAACAACATCCAGATCAACAACAACACGAGGACGACTAGTACCAGCAGATTCCAGAGCACGGGTTCTCACAACTTGAGGACGGTTTCGAGGAGGAGCAGCACACAAGGCGGCGGTCTTGGCAACAACAGCGGGGCAGCCTCCGGAAGCCTTAGTTTGCTCAACAGCGGCATGGAATAGGTGAGCAGCAGCCGCAACAACATGGGCACGGGGACGGGGATGACCAGTACAACCAGATTCCAGAGAAGAGTTTTCCACAACGGCAATACGGGGACTCCTACGAGGAGGTTGCCTGACAGAAGCATGTCGCGGACGAGGAACCACATTTTGCTCAACAATAGCAGGGGTTCGAGTTAGACCTCCCTGTCCAATAATAGTTGGGTGACTCCCAGTAGCAGGAGCTTCCTCATCCAGTATGTTACACACCAGCATAACCACACGAAGCCTAACATGCTGTTTCATCAACCCAATTAGCTGATTGTCACACGCTATAGGAACCTTGAAGCCTCGTTCATCAACGATGCTGATACGTGCAGTCTGCTCTGGCCTCATTTCAGCAAGTTCATGCATAGCAGCAACCAAACCAGGGATAATGCATAACTGCACATGCGCTACTTCCATCTTCAGATTCTGAGCTTGTTTCCACGTGCTCTTCCCATGTGCTAATTTAATGAGGTAGCCACAGATGGCCACCAGAACCGTGTATTTGGGTTCAGCGGGAATCCTAGTTGATAGAACATTGGAGACAAAAGATAAGAATTGTTTGTCAGCGTCGTGCTAGCAAACAATTCTATGTTCGATATATCTCTATAATGCCAATAGCCAACTAGCAGTTATAGGTAGTGCGAATAGCAACGAGAAGAGTAGCTCACCCGCAATTATCTAGAAGTACTTCTTCCTCGGCAAATGGATTTGTCATCCTTCGCGCTGCTCAGCTCGTCGGTGGTAGAGGCGGGCTAGATCGTCGCAACGGCTGGCATGCCATTCGGCATTAGAGCTTGGTAGCAGCGAGTAGGCGTAGAAACTTGGCGCCGGAAGTCAAATGCCCGAAGAGATCATTCTGGTTGGAGAGGGGATTTCGACACCGCCGGTGCTAGGGTTCATGCGAAAGGAGGGATGGAGTGGATTTGTGAATTTGGTCAATGCACCATGCTCCTTTAGTCTCTCGTTTCGCCTACGTGGTTGCCGCGTAGGTGCTCGCGTCACGGAAATATTACTGACATGAGGGTCCCGACTGTATACTTCACGCGGCAGTTTCACGGCATTTTTGGATTTTGTAGGGGTGAGATGAGTTTGCATCGAAATGGCCCCTCTTGGTAGTTGGCGGCCCAACATTTTGAAACGCGGCAATTTCAGGCAACTTAGGTACCGCGTACTCACCCGCGAACTTTGGTACCACAGCCGTTACCACACCCACTTGAGTGTGTGTGTGGTCATGTGGATCATTGTGGTTTGGAAAAGAACACATGCAATGACACGCCATTGTGTCAAACCATGGTAAGAAAGCCCTAGAACATGCTGGAATGCAACATTGGAATGCACTGGAACACTAGTGTGACAGAGGTTGCATCACCACACCCACTTGAGAGTGTGTGGTCATGTGGATCTTTGTGGTTTGGTAAAGAACACATGCAATGACACCCCATGTGTCAAACCATGGTCAAAAGCCTTAGAACATGCTGGAATGCAACTGCCATATGCAACGGAGCACTAGCGTGACAGAGGTTACATCACCACACCCACTTGATTGTGTTTGGTCATCTGGATAATTGCGGTTTGTAAAATAACATATACAATGACACTCCATTTGTCATACCATGGTCAGAAAGACCTAAAACAACTTGGAATGCAACTGCCAGACGCAATGGAGCACCTGCGTGAGAGAGGTTGCATCACCACACCCACTTGATTGTGTGTGGTCACGTGGATCCTTGTGGTTTAGAAAAGATCATATACAATGACACTCCATTTGTCATACCATGGTGAGAAAGCCCGAAAATACGCTGGAATGCAAGTGCCACATGCAATGAAGCACCTGTGTGACTGAGGTGGTCATGTGGATCATTGTGGTTTGGAAAACAACACATGCAATGACACTCCATTGTATCAAACCATGGTCTAGTGTGAGAAAGGTTGCATCACCACACACACTTGAGTGTGTGTGATCATGTGGATCATTATGGTTTGGAAAAGAACACATGCAATAACACTCCATTGTGTCAAACCATGGTCCGAAAGCTCTAGAACATGCTGGAATGAACCCACCACATGCAATGGAGTACATGTGTGACACAAGTTGCATCACCACACCCACTTGATTGTGTCTGGTCATGTCGATCATGGTGGTTTGGAAAGAACAAATGCAATGACACTCCATGTGTCAAACCATGGTCAAAAAACCCTAGAACATGCTGGAATGCAACATTGGAATGCAATGGAGCACCAGTGTGACAGAGGTTGCGTCACAACACCCACTTGAGTGTGTGTGGTCATGTGGATTATTGTGGTTTGGAAAAGAACACATGCAATGACAATACAAATGTGTCAAACCATGGTCATAAAGCCTTAGAACATGATGGAATGCATCTGCCACATGCAATGGAGCACCAGTGTGATAGAGGTTGTATGACCACACCCACTTGAGAGTTTGTGGTCGTGTGGCTCATTGGGGTTTGGAAAATAACACATGCAATGCCACTCCATGGGTCAAACCATAGTTCTAAAGCCCTAGAATATGCTGGAATGCAACCGCCTCATGCATTGGAGCACCTGTGTGATAGAGGTTGCATCACCATCCCCACTTGAGTGTGTGTGGTCATGTGGATCGTTGTGGTTTCGAAAAGAACACATGCAATGAAGCACCTGTGTGACTGAGGTGGTCATGTGGATCATTGTGGTTTGGAAAACAACACATGCAATGACACTCCATTGTATCAAACCATGGTCAGAAATCCCTAGAAAATGTTGGAATGGAGCTGCCGCATGCAATGGAGCACGAGTATAATAGACGTTGCATCACCACACCCACTTGAGTGTGTGTGGTCATGTGGATCATTGTGGTCTAGTGTGAGAAAGGTTGCATCACCACACACACTTGAGTGTGTGTGATCATGTGGATCATTATGGTTTGGAAAAGAACACATGCAATAACACTCCATTGTGTCAAACCATGGTCCGAAAGCTCTAGAACATGCTGGAATGAACCCACCACATGCAATGGAGTACATGTGTGACACAAGTTGCATCACCACACCCACTTGATTGTGTCTGGTCATGTGGATCATGGTGGTTTCGAAAGAACAAATGCAATGACACTCCATGTGTCAAACCATGGTCAAAAAACCCTAGAACATGCTGGAATGCAACATTGGAATGCAATGGAGCACCAGTGTGACAGAGGTTGCATCACAACACCCACTTGATTGTGTGTGGTCATGTGGATTATTGTGGTTTGGAAAACAACACATGCAATGACAATACAAATGTGTCAAACCATGGTCATAAAGCCTTAGAACATGATGGATTGCATCTGCCACATGCAATGGAGCACCAGTGTGATAGAGGTTGTATGACCACACCCACTTGAGAGTTTGTGGTCGTGTGGCTCATTGGGGTTTGGAAAATAACACATGCAATGACACTCCATGGGTCAAACCATAGTTCTAAAGCCCTAGAATATGCTGGAATGCAACCGCCTCATGCATTGGAGCACCTGTGTGATAGAGGTTGCATCACCATCCCCACTTGAGTGTGTGTGGTCATGTGGATCGTTGTGGTTTGGAAAAGAACACATGCAATGATACTCCACTATATCAAACCATGGTCAGAAAGCCCTAGATGTTGATGGAATGCAACTGCCGCATGCCATAGAGCACCTGTGTGGTAGAGGTTGCATCACCACACCCACTTGAGTGTGTGTGGTCATGTGGATCATTGTGGTTTGGAAAAGAACAGATGCAATGACACGCCATTGTGTCAAACCATGGTAAGAAAGCCCTAGAACATGCTGGAATGCAACATTGGAATGCACTGGAACACCAGTGTGACAGAGGTTACATCACCACACCCACTTGAGTGTGTGTGGTCATGTGGATCATTGTGGTTTGGTAAATAACACTTGCAATGACACTCCATGTGTCAAACCATGGTCAAAAGCCTTACAACATGCTGGAATGCAACTGCCACATGCAATGGAGCACCTGCATGACAGAGGTTACATCACCACACCCACTTGATTGTGTTTGGTCATCTAGAAAATTGCGGTTTGTAAAAGAACACATACAATGACACTCCATTTGTCATACCATGGTTAAAAAGCCCTAAAACATGTTGGAATGCAACTGCCAGACACAATGGAGCACCTGCGTGAGAGAGGTTGCATCACTACACCCACTTGATTGTGTGTGGTCATCAGGATCATTGTCATTTGGAAAAGAACATATACAATGACACTCCATTTGTCATACCATGGTTAGAAAGCCCGAAAACATGCTGGAATGCAAGTGCCACATGCAATGAAGCACCTGTGTGACTGAGGTGGTCATGTGGATCATTGTGGTTTGGAAAACAACACATACAATGACACTCCATTATATCAAACCATGGTCAGAAAGCCCTAGAAAATGTTGGAATGAACCACTTGAAATGGAGCAATAGTATAATAGACATTGCATCACCACACCCACTTGAGTGTGTGTGGTCACGTGGATCATTGTGGTATAGTGTGAGAGAGGTTGCATCACCACACACACTTGGGTGTGTGTGATTATTTGGATCAATATGGCTTGGTAAAGAACACATGCAATAACACTTTATTGCGTCAAACCATGGTCTGAAAGCTCTAGAACATGATGGAATGAACCCACCACATGCAATGGAGTACATGTGTGACACAAGTTGCATCACCACACCCACTTGAGTTTGTGTGGTCATGTGGATCACGGTGGTTTGGAAAGAACAAATGCAATGACACTCCATGTGTCAAACCATGGTCAAAAACCCTAGAACATGCTGGAATGCAACATTGGAATGCAACATTGGAATGCAATGGAGCACCAATGTGACAAAGGTTGCGTCACAATACCGACTTGAGTGTGTGTGGTCATGTGGACTATGGTGGTTTGGAAAAGAACACATGCAATGACAATACAAATGTGTCAAACCATGGTCATAAAGCCCTAGAACATGCTGGAATGCATCTGCCATATGCAATGGAGCACCAGTGTGACAGAGGTTGTATGACCACACCCACTTGAGAGTTTGTTGTCGTGTGGCTCATTGGGGTTTGGAAAATAACACATGAAATGACAGTCCATGGGTCAAACCATAGTTATAAAGCCCTAGAATATGCTAGAATGCAACCGCCGCATGCATTGGAGCACCTGCGTGATAGAGGTTGCATAACCACTCCCACTTGAGTGTGTGTGGTCATGTGGATCATTGTGGTTTGGAAAATAACACATGCAATGATACTCCACTGTATGAAACCATGGTCAGAAAGCCCTAGATGATGATGGAATGCAACTGCCGCATGCAATGGAGCACTTGTGTGGCAGAGGTTGCATCACCACACCCACTTGAGTGTGTGTGGTCATGTGGATCATTCTGGTTTGGTAAAGAACACATGCAATGACACTCCATGTGTCAAACCATGGTCAAAAGCCTTAGAACATGCTGGAATGCAACTGCCACATGCAATGGAGCACCTGCGTGACAAAGGTTACATCACCACACCCACTTGATTGTGTTTGGTCATATGGATCATTGCGGTTTGTAAAAGAACACATACAATGACACTCCATTTGTCATACCATGGTGAGAAAGCCCTTAAACATGTTGGAATGCAACTGCCAGACGCAATGGAGCACCTGTGTGAGAGAGGTTGCATCACCACACCCACTTGATTGTGTGTGGTCATCTGGATCATTGTGGTTTCGAAAAAAGAACATATACAATGACACTCCATTTGTCATACCATGGTGAGAAAGCCCGAAAACACACTGGAATGCAAGTGCCACATGCAATGAAGCACCTGTGTGACTGAGGTGGTCATGTGGATCATTGTGGTTTGGAAAAGAACACATGCAATGACAGTCCATTGTATCAAACCATGGTCAGAAAGCCCTAGAAAATGTTGGAATGGAGCTGCCGCATGAAATGGAGCACCAGTATAATAGACGTTGCATCACCACACCCACTTGAGTGTGTTTGCTCATGAGGATCATTGTGGTCTAGTGTGAGAAAGGTTGCATCACCACACACACTTGAGTGTGTGTGATCATGTGGATCATTATGGTTTGGAAAAGAACACATGCAATAAAACTCCATTGTGTCAAACCATGGTCCGAAAGCTCTAGAATATGCTGGAATGAACCCACCACATGCAATGGAGTACATGTGTGACACCAGTTGCATCACCACACCCACTTGACTGTGTGTGGTCATATGGATCATGGTGGTTTTGTAAGAACAAATGCAATGACACTCCATGTGGCAAACCATGGTCAAAAAACCCTAGAACATGCTGGAATGCAATGGAGCACTAGTGTGATAGAGGTTGCATCACAACACCCACTTGAGTGTGTGTGGTCATGTGGATTATTGTGGTTTGCTAAATAACACATGCAATGACACTCCATGTGTCAAACCATGGTCAAAAGCCTTACAACATGCTGGAATGCAACTGCCACATGCAATGCAGCACCTGCATGACAGAGGTTACATCATCACACCCACTTGATTGTGTTTGGTCATCTGGATCATTGTGGTTTGTAAAAGAACACATACAATGACACTCCATTTGTCATACCATGGTCAGAAAGCCCTAAAACATGTTGGAATACAACTACCAGACGCAATGGAGAACCTGCGTGAGAGAGGTTGGATCACCACACCCACTTGATTGTGTGTGGTCATATGGATCATTGTGGTTTGGAAAAGAACATATACAATGACACTCCATGTGTCATACCATGATCAGAAAGCCCGAAAACATGTTGGAATGCAAGGGCCACATGCAATCAAGCACCTGTGTGACTGAGGTGGTCATGTGGATCATTGTGGTTTGGACAACAACACATGCAATGGCACTCCACTGTATCAAACCATGGTCAGAAAGCCCTAGAAAATGTTGGAATGGACCTGCCGCATGCAATGGAGCACCAGTATAATAGACGTTGCATCACCACACCCACTTGAGTGTGTGTGGTCACGTGGATCATTGTGGTCCAGTGTGAGAGAGGTTGCATCACCACACACAATTGAGTGTGTGTGATCATGTGGATCATTATTGTTTGGAAAAGAACACATGCAATAACACTCCATTGCGTTAAACCATGGTCGGAAAGCCCTATAACATGTTGGAATGTAACATTGGAATGCAATGGAGCACCAGTGTGACAGAGGTAGCATGCCCGCTCCCACTTGAGTGTGTGTGGTCATGTGGATCATTGTGGTTTGGAAAAGAACACATGCAATGACACTCCATGTGTCAAACCATGGTCAGAAAGCCCTAGAACATGCTAGAATGCAACCGCCACATGCAATGGAGCACCTTTGTGACAGAGGTTGCATCACTACACGCACTTGAGTGTGTTTGTGGTCATGTGGATCATTGTGGTTTAGAAAGAAAAAATGCAATGACACTCCATGTGTCCAACCATGGTCAAAATGCCCAGGAACATGCTGGAATGCAATGGAGCACTAGTGTGACAGAGGTTGCATCACCACACCCTCTTGAGTGTGTGTGGTCATGTGGATCATTGTGGTTTGGAAAATAACACATGCAATGACACTCCAAATGTGTCAAACCATAGCCAGAAAGCCTTAGAACATGATGGAGCACCAGTGTGACAGAGATTGCATGACCACACCAAACTTGAGTGTGTGTGGTCAGGTGGCTCATTGTGGTTTTCAATAGAACACATGCAATGACACTCCATGTTTGAAACCATGGTCAGAAAGCCCTAGAACATGCTGGAATGCAACTGCCACATGCATTGGAGCACCTGTGTGATAAAGGTTATGTACCTACCTCGGTGAATTACGCTCTTAGTTACATGCCTGGATGAGCGAAAATGGTTAAAATAGTACGGTGGGGCCAGGGGCCACTCACAGGTAGACCTTTCGGCCATCCTAACCATTTTCAGAACATCGGGACAAGAACGAGCGGCGTAATCGGCAGGCGAAGGGATCAACTACATACACAAGTGAGTATGTATGCAAGCCACATACAACAGTCCTCAGAGCCATTCCATCTAAAAGAAATAGAAATATTGCAACGCCATACGGCAAGATCCAAATATCCTAGATAGAGATAATAATTTAGGATAGCTCCTCATACATCAAACATCAGAGTATCAGGCGGAAGCGGAAGATAAGATCCGAGTACGGATAAGAAGCAAATCGGCATAAGATGCCACATAAATAAACACATCCCGCCCACAGATCTCATGGATCCCCGTTCCCGGAATCTCTACACCGTGTGATCGTTGCCAACATCGTCTGTCTCCTCCACCCAGTATCCATCTTGCGAATACACCTGTTCATCTGAATCAAACAATTTATCGTGTGAGACCCTAGGGGTACTCAGCAAGTCTTTATGCCTCTAAAGGGGACATATACCTGGGGTGACGCAATTGCAGCAAAAGATAATAACTAACAAGCCTATAGATACTCGCTAACCATCCGCCTAACCAAAGATAGACGGATGTCCGTTAATTAAGAACAACAGTTATAACAGTATAATTAATAGATCCATCCTCCTTCTCGCTTACCAACGAGAAAGCAGACGAACAACCCATCCGTTGGCAGTTTTATTAACCATTCCATGAGTATTGCACAATTGACTAGTCAAGTACTTAGTCAAATTAACAGCGGTACTTTAGTTATACTTGTCTATGATCGAGAAACTGTGCTCCAAGTCGTCCATAACCGCGGACACGGCTTTCAGAAAGATTTACCCTGCAGGGGTGCACAAATAGCAACACACACTCGATCAACCTCGGAAAAACCAACTCAAAACCCAACAAGGCATTCACGACAAAGCGATCACAAGATTCAGAAATATTTCAGGGGGCCACCCCATTAAGCTACCCGCAATGAAGTTGGCCGGCTCCGAGACGGACCCAAGGTTTGTGTCAATGGCTTTAAATGACTGGGAACCCGAAAGTGTGACTGGGCTTGTCGATACCACGAAAACATTCCACGATCCAAAACAGTACAGGTGCTCCACGCACAATCTTAAATAAAGCAGTAAAGCATGGCATAAGTACATGATAGTAATAAAGCCCCAAACTACTTTGTGGCCCCAAGAAATAAGAACGAATCAAGCACTGGCTCAGGGGGGTCCATAAGGCCTCTCGGATGTGGATAGTGCGAATAGTCAAGGAACAGGAATCAAGTACTCGGGGTCCTACGGGACACAAGTGAGCATGAAGAACCAAATAGCAGATATTGCTCACCGGTGCCACTTTCATTAGTTATCCCATTACTACTCAGGTTAAGTTGGTTAGGTACCTCGTTATCCATCAGACACTCACATAGCCTACTCATGCTGTTCTACGACCCGCATGGCTCAAATAACTCATGTAGTAATGGCTCATGGGATGGAGGAACAAGTTTTGGTGGGGTTTAAAAGTAAAGGCTATACAGTGCTTGGGATTCAATTTAATGCAATCGCGACTCAATGATGCAAGAATAAGATAAGGAAATAGGTAATATATGTATGCAAGCATGTGGTAGTGCTTGCCTGACAACTCAATTGAAGCGAGAGAAGGATCTGGGTAGTGCTCCTTGGATTCCTGATATATCCCCTGCTCATCGTCTATTCGAAGAAGAACCAAACAAACAAGGGCCAACATAAATAAAGTGCACAAGCATATGTATTGAAATGCGTCAAGCAAACAAGCATGCCATGATGAATGATGCACAATTTACATGGCAATAAAGTAGCATGGCATGGGTGAGGTGTGGGGTACAAGAGTAAAGCATTTTATTAAGTTTTAGTCATGTTTTGCTCTCATAACACTTGCTGTATACTTTATATTTATATGATGCATGCTGCAATTCAGAACATGGAATGCATAGTTAGCACGGGCTCGTCGCTCTGATCGATTTAGACATATTATTTGTCAAATTTGGAGTTATAAAACTAAAGTTATTAATTAATTAAGAAAAGGGCAATTTCTTGTAATTTTAACCATCTCGAAAATTAAAGTGCTCAATTAATGTTTTGAATGGCATATTTGAATTCTTCATATTTTTCTGATTCCAAAACATATATTATTTGTGTTATTTGGAAATATAATTTTAAAGTTATTTAAAACAGACTTGAATTTGTATTTAAACATTTACAGAAATCATTTTATTAAAACAGAAAAACGGGCAGCCCTTTTTACTCAGCCGTAGCTAGCCCCAGTCGCTGATGGGTGGGGCCAATTGCTGACTGGGCGCAGCTGAAACCGTTGCACAGGTGCGGGGTTTTCTCACCGCAGCAGTAGCTAGCCGTATCCACTGCTCGGTGGACCCGACGCTCACGTGGGCCCACGCGTCAGCAGGGAGGGGGAGAGACTGCCACGCGGCACAGCGGGGAGTGCGGGTTGAGGATCTAGGAAAACCAGGTGCCTATCTGTAAAAATACAGGGTGGCTGACCGGTGGGGTCCAGGGTACCGCGGGTTGAGAGCGAAAAGACCCAGGGGGTATGTGCAAAAAGGGCGCGGTACTGTGGATCTTCTCTGCTCTCTGACGACGGGTCTGTGCTCGACAGATGCAGTGCGCGGCGCAGGGATCGAACCCACGACCTCGTGCGCGCGCGCGGCGGCGGCTACCGCTACGGTAGGCTAGGTGTTGCTGCTGGGAAACGGTGGTACGACTAGGTAAGCCTGGCGCGGCGCGCAGCGGGGCGGCTACCGGCGAGCACCGTCCACCGAGGTTGCTCGTCGGACGGATCAGCGTTTACAGGAAGCAAAACCAAGCGGGGGTTTGTCAGGGAGGTACGGCGGCTCACCGCGGGCTCGTTGAAGGGCTCGGATCGAGACAGGGAGCAGCGGGACGTCGCTGTTGCAGGCGCACCCAGAGCTAGGGTTTGGGGCGGAGCGGCGGTGGTTCTGGTGGTCCTGGGTCTCCTCCTCCTCGTTGATGTGCACGTAGCGACGTAGTGGTTCCCACTGGGCTTCCCCGACAACCGCGGCACCCCGCGCGCCTCCTTGATCTGCAGGCGGAAGACGCGACCGAGAGTGGCGGCCGGCGTTGGAGACGAAGCGGAGCGTGGGTTGTTGGGGAGAAAAAGGCGAGACCCTGGGGATCTGGGGTTGCTACCAGACGAGGGAGAGGGGGTAGATAGGGACGGAAGAGAGAGGGGGATGCCGTGGGGATGTGGTGAAGGGAAAAAGGTGGCTCGGCCACCTTCCCTCCTTCCTCACGTGCTGAGCATGGGGAGGCCAGGCAGGCCGCTGCAGGTGGGCCAGGGCGAGGTGGAGGCGCGGGTGTGGGGCCAGCATGGCAGGGAGAGAGAGGGAAGAGGAGAGGGGTAGGCTCGGTGTAGCTGGGTTAGCTTCGGCTAGGGTTAGGAGGGCTCGGGCTAGGGTTTGTGCAGGGAGTCGATGGGTAGCTCAGGTGTGGCCAGCATGGCAGGCAAAAAGAGAGATTGGTGGTGAGAGTGGGATGGTAGGCTCGGCAAGGGAGGGTGGTGGGTAGAGCTAGGGTGGTTAGGGTGTAAGAGAGGGAAAAGAGAGAGAGAGAGAGGGTAGGGTTTAGGGATGACCCTCCAAAATCAAGCAAAGATGGAGGGGTGGAGATGGATAAGGATAAGTAGGGTAGGTGGTAGAGTTCTAGGGTTTAGCATGGTCCAAGATAGATCAAACAAGAAAAAGTGGTGAGATGGAGTGGTAGGGTAGGGCTAGGGTTGTATATGATCAACACATGGCATGCATGGATGGGGGATGGTAAGGGAAACAAGATCAAGGTGAAAAGAATCGAGAGAGAAAAGGAGAGCTCACAAGAAGGATCCACTCAAAAATTCCAAGCAAAACCAAGGGAGATCAAAAGGTGGTGATTGTTGCATGGCCCATGCAAAGCATTAAATACCATGGTTTTAATCTTGTGAAAACAAAATAAATAATCATGGCTTTTATACATGTGCATTCCAAAATGATGGTGTAAGGCCAAGCTAAAAGAAATAGTATTGGATCCATCCCAACCCACATGAGCTAGATTAAATGTCAAAAGAAAATAAGAGCTCATGTTTACTTAGTCTGGTGGAATTGTAAGGTGGTAACAAAGAAAGGTGGTGGAGTGGAATAAAAGATATGCCCCCAAGTCAACTTGGGCATCAAGCATTTATCAAGAACCAAATACAATGTAACAAGAGCCAAATACAATTCATAATGCATATGGGAGAAGAACCAAATGGAAAAGGGTTTTATATGATGCTCAAATGCAAGGTGCCATGATGACATGAGCATGATATAATTATGATGCAACAATTATATATAGGAAGTAGCCATTATATTATTAAACCAAGTAGCATTACAATTGTTAGACAATTGGGATGCTACAAGTTACATCACCACACCCACTTGATTCTGTGTGGTCATCTGCATCATTGTGGTTTGGAAAAGGACACATAAAATCACACTCCATGTGCCATACCATGGTCAGAAAGCCCTAAAACATGCTGGAATGCAACTGCCACATGTAATGGAGCATCTGCGTGACAGAGGTTGCATCACCACACCCACTTGATTGTGTGTGGTCATCTAGATCATTGTGGTTTGGAAAACAACATATACAATGACACTCCATGTGTCATACCATGGTCAGAAAGCCCGAAAACATGCTGGAATGCAACTGCCAGATGCAATGGAGCATATGCGTGACTGAGGTGGTCGTGTGGATCATTGTGGTTTGGAAAAGAACACATACAATGGCACTCCATTGTATCAAACCATGGTCAGAAGTCCCTAAGAAATGTTGGAATGGACCTGTCGCATGCAATGGAGCACCAGTATGATAGACTTTGCATCACCACACCCACTTGAGTGTGTGTGGTCATGTGGATCATTGTGGTCAAGTTCGACAGAGGTTGGATCACTACACCCACTTGAGTGTGTGTGTTCATGTGGATCGTTGTGGTTTGGAAAATAACACATGCAATGCCACTCCATGTGTGAAACCATGGTCAAAAGCCCTAGCACATGCTGGAATGAAACTGCCACATCCAATGGTGCACCTACGTGATAGGGGTTGCATCACCACACCCACTTGATTGTATGTGGTCCTCTCGATCATTGTGGTTTGGAAAGGAACATATACAATGACACTCCATGTGTCATATCAAGGTCAGAAAGCCCAAAACATGCTGGAATGCAACTGCCACATGCAACCGAGCACCTGCATGACTGAGGTGGTCATGTGGATCATTGTAGTTTGGAAAATAACACATGCATTGGCAGTCCATTGTGTCAAAGTCTGAAAGCCCTAGAACATGCTGGAATGAACCAACCTCATGCAATGGAGCACATGTGTGACAGAAGTTGCATCACCGCACCCACTTGAGTGTGTGTGGTCATGTGGTTCGTCATGGTTTGGTAAACAACACATGCAATGACACTACATGTGTCAAACCATGGTCAAAATACCTAGAATATGCTGGAACGCAACATTGGAATGCAATGGAGCACCAGTGTGATAGAGTTTGCATCACCACACCCACTTGAGTGTGTGTGGTCATGTGGATCATTGTGATTTGGAAAACAACACATGCAATGACACTCCATTGTATCGAACCATGGTTAGAAAGCCCTAGAAAATGTTGGAATGGAGCTGCCGCATGCAATGGAGCACCAGTATACTAGATGTTGCATCACCACACCCACCTGAGTGTGTGTGGTCATGTGGATCATTGTGGTCTAGTGTGATAGAGGTTGCGTCACCACACACACTTGAGTGTGTGTGATCATGTGGATCATTATTGTTTGGAAAAGAACACATGCAATAACACTCCATTGCGTTAAACCATGGTCGGAAAGCCCTATAACATGTTGGAATGTAACATTGGAATGCAATGGAGCACCAGTGTGATAGAGGTAGCATCACCACACCCAGTAGAGTGTGTGTGGTCATGTGGATCATTGTGGATTGTAAAAGAACACACACAATGACACTCCATTTGTCATACCATGGTCAAAAAGCCCTAAAACATGTTGGAATGCAACTGCCAGACGCAATGGAGAACCTGCGTGAGAGAGGTTGCATTACCACACCCACTTGATTATGTGTGGTCATCTGGATCATTGTGGTTTGGAAAAGAACATATACAATGACACTGCATGTGTCATACCATGGCCAGAAAGCCCGAAAACATGCTGGAATGCAAGTGCCACATGCAATGAAGCACCTGCGTGACTGAGGTGGCCATGTGGACCATTGTGGTTTGGAAAACAACACATGCAATGAGACTCCATTGTATCAAACCATGGTCAGAAAGACCTAGAAAATTTTGGAATGGACCTGCCGCATGCAATGGAGCACTAGTATAACAGACGTTGCATCACCACACCCACTTCAGTGTGTGTGGTCACGTGGATCATTGTGGTCCAGTGTGAGAGAGCTTGCATCACCACACACGTTAAGTGTGTGTGATCATGTGGATCATTATGGTTTGGAAAAGAACACATGAAATTACACTCCATTGCGTCAAACCATGGTCCGAAAGCTCTAGAACATGCTGGAATGAACCCACCACATGCAATGGAGCACATGTGTGACACAAGTTGCATAACCACACCTACTTGAGTGTGTGTGGTCATGTGGATCACGGTGGTTTGGAAAGAACAAATGCAATGACACTCCATGTGTCAAACCATGGTCAAAAAACCCTAGAACATACTGGAATGCAACATTGGAATGCAATGGAGCACCAGTGTGACAGAGGTTGCGTCACCACACCCACTTGAGTGTGTGTGGTCATGTGGATCATTGTGGTTTGGAAAAGAACACATGCAATGACAATACAAATGTGTCAAACCATGGTCATAAAGCCCTAGAATATGCTGGAATGCAACCGCATCATGCATTGGAGCACTTGTGTGATAGAGGTTGCATCACCACTCCCACTTGACAGTGTGTGGTCATGTGGATCATTGTGGTTTTGAAAAGAACACATGCAACGATACTCCAGTGTATCAAACCATGGTCAGAAAGCCCTAGAAGATGATGGAATGGAACTGCCGCATGCAATGGATCACCTATGTGGCAGAGGTTGCATCACCACACCCACTTGAGTGTGTGTGGTCATGTGGATCATTGTGGTTTGGAAAAGAACACATGCAATGACACGCCATTGTGTCAAAACATGGTAAGAAACCCCTAGAACATGCTGGAATGGAACATTGGAATGCACTAGAACACCAGTATGACAGAGGTTGCATCACCACACCCACTTGAGTGTGTGTGGTCATGTGGATAATTTTGGTTTGGTAAAGAACACATGTAATGACACTCCATGTGTCAAACCATGGTCAAAAGCCTTAGAACATGCTAGAATCCAACTGCCACATGCAATGGAGCACCTGCGTGACAGAGGTTACATCACCAAACCCACTTCATTGTGTTTGGTCATGTGGATCATTGTGGTATGTAAAAGAACACATACAATGACACTCGATTTGTCATACCATGGTCAGAAAGCCCTAAAACATGTTGGAATGCAACTGCCAGACACAATGGAGCACCTGCGTGAGAGAGGTTGCATCACCACACCCACTTGATTGTGTGTGGTCATCTAGATCATTGTGGTTTGGAAAAGAACATATACAATGACACTCGATGTGTCATACCATGGTCAGAAAGCCCGAAAACATGTTGGAATGCAAGTGCCACATGCAATGAAGCACCTGCGTGACTAAGGTGGTCATGTCGATCATTGTGGTTTGGAAACAACACATGCAATAACACTCTATCGTATCAAACCACGGTGAGAAATCCCTAGAAAATTTTGGAATGGACCTGCCGCATGCAATGGAGGACCAGTATAACAGACGTTGCATCACCAAACCCACTTGAGTTTGTGTGGTCACATGGATCATTGTGGTCCAGTGTGAGAGAGTTGCATCACCACGCACACTTGAGTGTGTGTGATCATGTTGATCATTGTGGTTTTTAAAAGAACACATGCAATAACACTCCATTGCGTTAAACCATGGTCGGAAAGCCCTATAACATGTTGGAATGTAACATTGGAATGCAATGGAGCACCAGTTTGACAGAGGTAGCATCACCACACCCACTTGGGTGTGTGTGGTCATGTGGATCATTGTGGTTTGGAAAAGAACACATGCAATGACACTCCATGTGTCAAACCATGGTCAGAAAGCCCTAGAACATGCTAGAATGCAACCTCCACATGCAATGGAGCACCTCTATGACAAAGGTTGCATCACTACACGCACATGAGTGTGTGTTTGGTCATGTGGATCATTGTGGTTTGGAAAGAAAAAATGCAATGACACTACATGTGTTAAACCATGGTCAAAATGCCCAGGAACACGCTGGAATGCAACATTGGAATGCAATGGAGCACCAGTGTGACAGAGGTTGCATCACCACACCCAGTTGAGTGTGTGTGGTCATGTGGATCATTGTGGTTTGGAAAAGAACACATGCAATGACACTCCAAACGTGTCAAACCATGGCCAGAAAGCCTTAGAACATGCTGGAATGCAACTGTCACATGTAATGGAGCACCAGTGTGATAGAGATTGCATGACCACACCAACTTGAGTGTGTCTGGTCAGGTGCATCATTGTGGTTTTCAATAGAACATATGCAATGACACTCCATGTTTGAAACCATGGTCAGAAAGCCCTAAAACATGCTGGAATGCAACTGCCACATGCATTGGAGCACCTGCGTGATAAAGGTTACATCACCACACCCACTTGATTGTGTGTGCTCATCTGGATTATTGTGGTTTGGAAAAGGAAACATACAATCACACTCCATGTGTCATACCATGGTCAGAAAGCCCTAAAACATACTGGAATGCAACTGCCACATGCAATGGAGCATCTGCGTGACAGAGGTTGCATCACTATACCTACTTGATTGTGTGTGGTCATCTAGATCATTGTGGTTTGGAAAATAACATATACAACGACACTCCACGTGTCATACCATGGTCAGAAAGCCCGAAAACATGCTCGAACGCAACTACCAGATGCAATGGAGCACCTGCGTGACTGAGGTGGTAATGTGGATCATTGTGGTTTGGAAAAGAAGACATACAATGCCAGTCCAAATGTGTCAAACCATGTCAGAAAGCCTTAGAACATGCTAGAATGCAACTGTCACATGCAATGGAGCACTAGTGTGACAGAGGTTGCATGACCACACCAACTTGAGTGTGTGTGGTTAGGTGGCTCATTGTGGTTTTCAATAGAACACATGCAATGACACTCCATGTCTGAAACCATGGTCAGAAAGCCCTAAAACATGCTGGAATGCAACTGCCGCATGCATTGGAGCACCTGTGTGATAAAGGTTACATCACCACACTCACTTCATTGTGTGTGGTCATCTGGATCATTGTGGTTTGGAAAAGGACACATACAATCACACTCCATGTGTCATACCATGGTCAGAAAGCCCTAAAACATGATGGAATGCAACTGCCACATGCAATGGAGCATCTGTGTGACAGAGGTTGCATCACCACACCCACTTGATTGTGTGTGGTCATCTAGATCATTGTGGTTTCGAAAACAACATATACAATGACACTCCACGTGTCATACCATGGTCGGAAAGCCCGAAAACATGCTCGAATGCAACTGCCAGATGCAATGGAGCACCTGCGTGACTGAGGTGGTCATGTGGATCATTGTGGTTTGGAAAAGAACACATACAATGACACTCCATTGTATCAAACCATGGTCAGAAATCCCTATGAAATGTTGGAATGGAACTGTTCCATGCAATGGAGCACTAGTATGATAGACGTTGCATCACCACACCCACTTGAGTCTGTGTGGTCATGTGGATCATTGTGGTCAAGTCTGACAGAGGTTGGATCACTACACCCACTTGAGTGTGTGTGGTCATGTGGATCATTGTGGTTTGGAAAATAACACCTGCAATGCCACTCCATGTGTGAAACCATGGTCAAAAGCCCTATCACATGCTGGAATGAAACTGCCACATCCAATGGAGCACCTATGTGATAGAGGTTGCATCACCACACCCACTTGATTTTATGTGGTCCTCTGGATCATTGTGGTTTGGAAAATAACATATACAATGACACTCCATGTGTCATACCAAGGTCAGAAAGCCCAAAAACATGCTGGAATGCAACTGCCACATGCAACGGATCACCTGCGTGACTGAGATGGTCATGTGGATCATTGTAGTTTGGAAAAGAACACATGCATTCACAGTCCATTGTGTCAAAGTCCAAAAGCCCTAGAACATGCTGGAATGAACCCACCACATGCAATGGATCACATGTGTGATAGAAGTTGCATCACCACAGCCACTTGAGTGTGTGTGGTCATGTGGATCACGGTGGTTTGGAAAGAACAAATGCAATAACACTCCATGTGTCAAACCATGGTAAAAAAACCCTAGAACATGCTGGAATGCAACATTGGAATGCAATGGAGCACCAGTGTGACAGAGGTTGCATCACCACACCCACTTGAGTGTGTGTGGTCATGTGGATCATTGTGGTTCGGAAAATAACACATGCAATGAAACGCCATTGTGTCAAACCATGGTAAGAAAGCCCTAGAACATACTGGAATGCAAGATTGGAACGCACTAGAACACTAGTGTGACAGAGGTTGCATCACCACACCCACTTGAGTGTGTGTGGTCATGTGGATCATCGTGGTTTGGTAAAGAACACATGCAATGATACTCCATGTGTCAAACCATGGTCAAAAGCCTTAGAACATGCTGGAATGCAACTGCCACATGCAATGGAGCAACTGCGTGACACAGGTTACATCACCACACCCACTTGATTGTGTTTGGTCATCTGGATCATTGTGGTTTGTAAAAGAACACATACAATGACACTCCATTTCTCATACCATGGTCAGAAAGCCTTAAAACATGTTGGAATGCAACTGCCAGACGAATGGAGCACCTACGCGAGAGAGGTTGCATCACCACACCCACTTGATTTTGTGTGGTCATTTGGATCATTGTGGTTTGGAAAAGAACATATACAATGACACTCCATGTGTCATACCTTGGTTCGAAAGCCCGAAAACATGCTAGAATGCAAGTGCCGCATGCAATGAAGCACCTGCGTGACTGAGGTGGTCATGTGGATCATTGTGGTTTGGAAAACAACACATGCAATGACACTCCATCGTATCAAACCATGGTCAGAAAGCCCTAGAAAATGTTGGAATGGACCTGCCGCATGCAATGGATCACCAGTATAACAGACGTTGCATCACCACACCCACTTGAGTGTGTGTGTTCACGTGGATCATTGTGGTCCAGTGTGAGAGAGGTTTCATCACCACACACACCTGAGTGTGTGTGATCATGTGGATCATTATGGTTTGGAAAAGAACACATGCAATAACACTCCACTGCGTTAAACCATGGTCAGAAAGCCCTATAACATGTTGGAATGTAACATTGGAATGCAATGGAGCACCAGTGTGACAGAGGTAGCATGACCGCTCCCACTTGAGTGTGTGTGGTCATGTGGATCATTGTGGTTTGGAAAAGAACACATGCAATGACACTCCATGTGTCAAACCATGGTCAGAAAGCCCTAGAAAATGCTAGAATGCAACCGCCACATGCAATGGAGCACCTATGTGACAGAGGTTGCATCACTACACCAACTTGAGTATGTGTGTGGTCATGTGGATCATTGTCGTTTGGAAAGAAAAAATGCAATGACACTCCATGTGTCAAACCATTGTCAAAATGCCTAGAACATGCTGGAATGCAACATTGGAATACAATGGAGCACCAGTGTGACAGAGGTTGAATCACCACACCCACTTGAGTGTGTGTGGTCGTGTGGATCATTGTGGTTTCGAAAAGAACACACGCAATGACAATCCAAATGTGTCAAACCATGGTCATAAAGCCCTAGAACATGCTGGAATGCATCTGCCACATGCAATGGAGCACCAGTGTGACAGAGGTTGTATGACCACACCCACTTGAGTGTTTGTGGTCGTGTGGCTCATTGTGGTTTGGAAAATAACACATGCAATGACACTCCATGGGTCAAACCGTAGTTATAAAGCACTAGAATATGCTGGAATGCAACCGCCTCATGCATTGGAGCACCTGTGTGATAGAGGTTGCATCACCACTCGCACTTGAGTGTGTGTGGTCATGTGGATCATTGTGGTTTGGAAAAGAACACATGCAATGATACTCCACTATATCAAACTATGGTCAGAAAGCCCTAGAAGATGATGGAATGCAACTGCCGCATGCAATGGAGCACCTGTGTGGCCGAGGTTGCATCACCACACCAACTTGAGTGTGTGTGGTCATGTGGATCATTGTGGTTTGGAAAAGAACACATGCAATGACACGCCATTGTGTCAAACCATGGTAAGAAAGCCCTAAAACATGCTGGAATGCAACATTGGAATGAACTAGAACACCAGTGTGACAGAGGTTGCATCACCACACCCACTTGAGTGTGTGTGGTCATGTGGATCATTGTGGTTTGGTAAAGAACAAATGCAATGACACTCCATGTGTCAAACCATGGTCAAAAGCCTTAGAACATGCTGGAATGCAACTGCCACATGCAATGGAGCATCCGCGTGACAGAGGTTACATCACCACACCCACTTGATTGTGTTTGGTCATCTGGATCACTGTGGTTTGTAAAATAACTCATAAAATGACACTCCATTTGTCATACCATGGTCAGAAATCCCTAAAACATGTTGGAATGCAACTGCCAGACGCAATGGAGCACCTGCGTGAGAGAGGTAGCATCACCACACCCACTTAATTGTGTGTGGTCATCTGGATCATTATGGTTTGGAAAAGAACATATACAATGACACTCCATGTGTCATACCATGGTCAGAAAGCCCGAAAACATGCTGGAATGCAAGTGCCACATGCAATGAAGCACATGCGTGACTGAGGTGGTCATGTGGATCATTGTGGTTTGGAAAACAACACATGCAATGACACTCCATTGTATCAAACCATGGTCAGAAAGCCCTAGAAAATGTTGGAATGAACCTGCCGCATGGAATGGAGCACCAGTATTACAGCCGTTGCATCACCACACCCACTTGAGTGTGTGTGGTCACGTGGATCATTGTGGTCCAGTGTGAGAGAGGTTGCATCACCACACACACTTGAGTGTGTGTGATCATGTGGATCATTATGGTTTGGAAAAGAACACATGCAATAACACTCCACTTCGTTAAACCATGGTTGGAAAGCCCTATAACATGTTGGAATGCAATGGAGCACCAGTGTGACAGAGGTAGCATGACCTCTCCCACTTGAGTGTGTGGTCATGTGGATCATTGTGGTTTGGAAAAGAACACATGCAATGACACTCCATGTGTCAAACCATGGTCAGAAAGTCCTAGAACATGCTAGAATGCAACCGCCACATGCAATGGAGCACCTATGTGACAGAGGTTGCATCACTACACCAACTTGAGTGTGTGTGTGGTCATGTGGATCATTGTGGTTTGGAAAGAAAAATGCAATGACACTCCATGTGTCAAACCATGGTCAAAATGCCTAGAACATGCTGGAATGCAACATTGGAATGCAATGGAGCACCAGTGTGACAGAGGTTGCATCACCACACCCACTTGAGTGTGTGTGGTCATGTGGATCATTGTGGTTTGGAAAAGAACACATGCAATGACAATCCAAATGTGTCAAACCATAGTCGTAACGCCCTAGAACATGCTGGAATGCATCTGCCACATGCAATGGAGCACCAGTGTGACAGAGGTTGTATGACCACACCCACTTGAGTGTTTGTGGTCGTGTGGCTCATTGTGGTTTGGAAAATAACACATGCAATGACACTCCATGGGTCAAACCATAGTTATAAAGCCCTAGAATATGCTAGAATGCAACCGCCTCATGCATTGGAGCACCTATGTGATAGAGGTTGCATCACCACTCGCACTTGAGTGTGTGTGGTCATGTGGATCATTGTGGTTTAGAAAAGAACAAATGCAATTATACTCCACTATATCAAACTATGGTCAGAAAGCCGTACAAGATGATGGAATGCAACTGCCGCATGCAATGGAGCACCTGTGTGGCAGAGGTTGCATCACCACATCCACTTGAGTGTGTGTGATCATGTGGATCATTGTGGTTTGGAAAAGAACACATGCAATGACACGCCATTGTGTCAAACCATGGTAAGAAAGCCCTAGAACATGCTGGAATGCAACATTGGAATGCACTGGAACACCAGTGTGACAGAGGTTGCATCACCACACCCACTTGAGTGTGTGTGGTCATGTGGATCATAGTGGTTTGGTAAAGAACACATGCAATGACACTCCATGTGTCAAACAATGGTCAAAAGCTTTAGAACATGCTGGAATGCAACTGCCACATGTAATGGAGCACCTGCGTGATAGAGGTTACATCACCACACCCACTTGATTGTGTTTGGTCATCTGGATCATTGTGGTTTGTAAAATAACACATAAAATGACACTCCATTTGTCATACCATGGTCAGAAAGCCCTAAAACATGTAGGAATGCAACTGCCAGACGCAATGGAGCACCTGCGTGAGAGAGGTTGCGTCACCACACCCATTTGATTGTGTGTGGTCATCTAGATCATTATGGTTTGGATAACAACATATACAATGACACTCCATGGGTCATACCATGGTCAGAAAGCCCGAAAACATGTTGGAATGCAAGTGCCACAGGCAATGAAGCACATGCGTGACTGAGGTGGTCATGTGGATCATTGTGGTTTGGAAAACAACACATGCAATGACACTCCATTGTATCAAACCATGGTCAAAAAGCCCTAAAAAATGTTGGAATGGACCTGCCGCATGGAATGGAGCACCAGTATAATAGCCGTTGCATCACCATACCCACTTGAATGTGTGTGGTCACGTGGATCATTGTGGTCCAGTGTGAGAGAGGTTGCATCACCACACACACTTGACTGTGTGTGATCATGTGGATCATTATGGTTTAGAAAAGAACACATGCAATAACACTCCATTGCATTAAACCATGGTCGGAAAGCCCTATAACATGTTGGAATGTAACATTGGAATGCAATGGAGCACCAGTGTGACAGAGGTAGCATGACCGCTCCCACTTGAGTGTGTGTGGTCATGTGGATCATTGAGGTTTGGAAAAGAACACATGCAATAACACTCCATTGCGTTAAACCATGGTCGGAAAGCCCTAGAACATGCTAGAATGCAACCGCCACATGCAATGGAGCACCTGTGTGATAGAGGTTGGATCACTACACCCACTTGAGTGTGTGTGGTCATGTGGATCATTGTGGTTTGGAAAGAAAAAACGCAATGACACTCCATGTGTCAAACCATGGTCAAAATTCCCAGGAACATGCTGGAATGCAACATTGGAATGCAATGGAGCACCAGTCTGACAGAGGTTGCATCACGACACCCGCTTGAGTGTGTGTGGTCATGTGGATCATTATGGTTTGGAAAAGAACACATGCAATGACACTCCAAATGTGTCAAACCATGGTCAGAAAGCCTTAGAACATGCTGGAATGCAACTATCACACGCTATGGAGCACCAGTGTGAGAGGTTGCATGACCACACCAACTTGAGTGTGTGTGGTCATGTGGCTCATTGTGGTTTAGAAAAGAACACATGCAATGACACTCCATGTTTGAAACCATTGTCAGAAAGCCCTAGAACATGCTCGAATGCTACTGCCACATGCATTGGAGCACCTGTGTGACAGAGGTTGCATCGCCACACCCACTTGAGTGTGTGTGGTCATGTGGATCATTGTGGTTTGGAAAGAACACATGCAATGACACTCCATGTGTCAAACCTTGGTCAAAAGCCGTAGAACAAGCTAGAATGCAACATTGGAATGCAATGGAGCAGTAGTGTGACAGAGGTTACATCACCACACCCACTTGAGTGTGTGTGGTCATGTGGATCATTGTGGTTTGGAAAATAACACCTACAATGACACTCCATGTTTGAAACCATGGTCAGAAAGCCCTAGAACATGCTGGAATGCAACTGCCACGTGCATTGGAGCACCTGTGTGACAGAGGGTGCATCACCACACCCACTTGAGTGTGTGTGGTCATGTGGATCATTGTGATTTGGAAAAGAACACATGAAATGACACTCCATTGTATCAAACCATGGTCCGAAAGCCATATAAGTGATGGAATGCAACTACCGCATGCAATGGAGCACCCGTGTGATAGAGGTTGCATCACCACACCTACTTGAGTGTGTAGGTCATGTGGATCATTGTGGTTTGGATAAGAACACATGCAATGGCACTCCATGTGTCAAACTATGGTCAAAAATCCCTAGAACTTGCTGGAATGCAACATTGGAATGCAATGGAGCACCAGTGTGATAGAGGTTGCATCACCACACCCACTTGAGTGTGTGTGGTCATGTGGATCATTGTGGTTTGGAAAAGAACACATGCAATGACATTCAAAATGTGTCAAACCATGGTCATAAAACCCTAGAGCATGCTGGAATGCATCTGCCACATGCAATGGAGCACTAGTGTGATAGACGTTGTATGACCACACCCACTTGAGTGTGTGTGGTCATGTGGCTCATTGTGGTTTGGAAAATAACACATGCAATGACACTCCATGTGTCAAACCATGATCAGAAAGCCCTAGAACATGCTGGAATGCAACCGCCACATGCATTGGAGCACCTGTGTGAAAGAGGTTGAAATCACCACACCCACTTGAGTGTGTGTGGTCATGTGGTTCATTGTGGTTTGTAAAGAACAAATGCAATGACACTTCATGTGTCAACCCACGGTCAAAAACCCTAGAACAAGGTGGAATGCAGCATTGGAATGCAATGGAGCACCAGTGTGACAGAGGTTGCATCACCACACCCACTTGAGTGTGTGTTGTCATGTGGATCATTGTGGTTTGGAAAAGAAGACATGCAATGACACTCCAAATGTGTCAAACCATGGTCAGAAAGCCCTAGAACATGCTGGAATGCAACGGAACAACACTGTGACAGAGATTGCATCACCGCACCCACTTGAGTGTGTGTGGTCATGTGGTTCGTCATGGTTTGGTAAACAAAACATGCAATGACACTCCATGTGTCAAACCATGGTCAAAATACCTAGAATATGCTGGAACGCAACATTGGAGTGCAATGGAGCACCAGTGTGATAGAGGTTGCATCACCACACCCACTTGAGTGTGTGTGGTCATGTGGATCATTGTGGTTTGGAAAATAACACATGCAATGACACTCCAAATGGGTCAAACCATGGTCATAAAGCCCTAGAACATGATAGAATGCATCTGCCACATGCAATGGAGCACTAGTGTGACAGAGGTTTTATGACCACACCCACTTGATTGTGTGTGGTCATGTGGATCATTGTGGTTTGTAAATAACAAATGCAATGACACTCCATGTGTCAAACCATGGTAAAAAAACACTAGAACATGCTGGAATGCAGCATTGGAATGCAATGGAGCACCAGTGTGACAGAGGTTGCATCCCGACACCCACTTGAGTGTGTATGGTCATGTGGATCATTGTGGGTTGGAAAAGGACACATCCAATGACACTCCAAATGTGTCAAACCATGGTCAAAAATCCTTAGACCATGCTGGAATGCAACTATCACATGCAATGGAGCACCAGTGTGACAGAGGTTGCATGACCACACCAAGTTGAGTGTGTGTGGTCATGTGGCTCATTGTGGTTTGGAAAAGAAACACATGTAATGACACTCCATGTTTGAAACCATCGTCAGAAAGCCCTAGATCATGCTAGAATGCAACTGCCACATGCATTGGAGCACCTGTGTGACAGAGGTTGCATCACCACACCCACTTGAATGTGTGTGGTCATGTGGATCATCGTGGTTTGGTAAAGAACACATGCAATGACACTCCATGTGTCAAACCATGGTCAAAAGCCCTAGAACAAGCGGGAATGCAACTGCCACATGCAATGGAGCACTTGCGTGATAGAGGTTACGTCACCACACCCACTTGATTTTGTTTGGTCATCTGGATCATTGTGGTTTGTAAAATAACACATAAAATGACACTCCATTTGTCATGTGGATCATTGTGGTCAAGTGTGATAGAGGTTACATCACTACACCCAGTTGAGTGTGTGTGGTCATGTGGATCATTGTGGTTTGGTAAAGAACACATGCAATGATACTCCAAATATGTCAAACCATGGTCAGAAAGCCCTAAAACATGCTGGAATGCAACATTGGAATGTAATGGAACACCAGTGTGACAGAGGTTGCATCACCACACCCACTTGAGGGTGTGTGGTCATGTGGATCATCGTGGTTTGGTAAAGAACACATCCAATGACACTCCATGTGTGAAACCATGGTCAAAAGCCCTAGAAAATGCTGGAAGGCAACTGCCACATACAATGGAGCACATGTGTGATAGAGGTTGTATCACCACACCTACTTGATTGTACGTGGTCATCTGGATCATTGTGGTTTTGAAAAGAAAATATAAAATGACACTCCATGTGTCATACCAAGGCCAGAACACCCGAAAACATGCTAGAATGCAACTGCCACATGTAACAAAGCAACTGCGTGACTGAGGTGGTCATGTGGATTATTGTAGTTTGCAAAAGAACACATGCAATCACACACTATTGTGTCAAACCATGGTTCGAAATCCCTAGAACACGCTGGAATGAACCCACCACATGCAATGGAGGACATGTGTGACACAAGTTGCATCACCACACCCACTTGAGTGTGTGTGGTCATGTGGATCATTGTGGTTTGGAAAGAACAAATGCAATGACACTCCATGTGTCAAACCATGGTCAAAAAGCCCTAGAACATGCTGGAATGCAACATTGGAATGCATTGGAGCACCAGCGTGATAGAGGTTGCATCACCACACCCACTTGATTGTATGTGGTTATATGGATCATTGTGGTTTGGAAAAGAACAAATACAATGACACTCCATGTGTCATACCTACAACATTGGAATGCAATGGAGCACTAGTGTGATAGAGGTTGCATCACCACACCCACTTGAGTGTGTGTGGTCATGTGGATCATCGTGGTTTGGTAAAGTACACATGCAATGACACTCCATGTGTCAAACCATCGTCAAAAGCCCTAGAACGTGCTGGAATGCAACTACCCAATGCAATGGAGCACTTGCGTGGCAGAGGTTACATCACCACACCCACTTGATTGTGGTTGGTCATCTGGATCATTATGGTTTGTAAAATAACACATACAATGACACTCTCTTTGTCATACCATGGTCAGAAAGCCCTAAAACATGTTGGAATGCAACTGCTAGACGCCATGGAGCACCTGCATGAGAGAGGTTGCATCACCACACCCACTTGATTGTGTGTGGTCATCTGGATCATTGTGGTTTGGAAAACAACATATACAATGACACTCCATGTGTCATACCATGGTCTGTTAGGGATATACTTATGGGTATCCTCACAGTTCCTCACTGACCAGGGTGGCCCACTTCGGGTTAGAGCTTTGCTTCACGGGTGGCCCAGTCAGGGAGAAAGACGGAGTCCAATCTGGCTACAGGAAGGCCCAGAAGACTTACCGACTTAGGCCCATAATGTTACTTGTAGTTCAAGATGTACTCTGTAACCGACTCTTAGCCGTAGCCGGATAGATCTCTCTTGTAAACCCTAGGCCGGATATCTATATAAGCCATCCTAGGGAGATCCTTTAGGGCACCCTCAATAGTCTACAATCTCAACTCGCATAGGCGAAACCCTTGTAACCCATATTCCGGCTCTACCGTATTACTGGATTGCTAGCAGGAGTAGGATCCGTCCAAAGCCGGCAGATTCGAACCTGGGTAAACTTGTGTGCTCACCGTCCCGGAATACCGTACGTCTCACACCCCTCTCTTCCGCACGCCTCGAGGACCCCCTCATGGCGTACTTGTCCTCAATCCTATGATAGTTGGCGCCCACCGTGGGGAAAGTGAGCTTCGGATCTGCGTGCCGAGCGGTATATGCAAGAATCGCAATTGGCGAGACTATCACCGTCGGTCGCATCCTCTACGCCAGCAACGTCCCTCTCATCGTTCTCGACGAGACTTGGATTCTAGCTAGGGAGGCTGTGACTGCCTACACAATCATGTATTTTTGTGAGATCGATGTTTACATCGGTTTCGCGGAACCTGCCCCACCCACCCCAGCGGTGATGATAGAGGCAGAAGAATCTTCTGGGTCCCCTTTATCCGCGGAGGCGGCAGAGTTCCGGATCTCAGAAAACCCTAAACCCACCCAGCCCGCACCAGTTGCAGAGATAGTGGAGAAATCCGAGCCTCAAGAAGACCTAGCGATCCAAGTCGAATCCGGAGTGGATCTCCCTGGAGGAGCCGGATCCCAGGTCGACCCACCCGCGGAAGTCGAAATCCAGGAGGAGCATATCAATGACACTGATTCCGGCTCTGATGATGCCAGGACAGATAGACCTTTCCAAAGGAAAGTGCCTCCGTCCGATAGTTCTTTGGAGTTCCAAAGGTAACATCCAAAGTATTCTCTCCTAGGGAATTAGCTTGTCTTCCTGGGACAACTCCGTGAAAGATCACAGAGCTATGGTTCAGTTGTGATTCCGAGATCTTCATCTGGCGTAGCGTTTCGACATAGAGAATATTTGTACTGCTACCACCGTCCATGAGGGTCTTGGAGAAACCATAACCGTCAATCAGTGGATTGACGATTAAAGTGTATTTTCCTCGCCTATGTAACTTAGGTGGATGATCATCGCGGTCAAATGTGATTGCCACTTCCGACTAGTCCAGATACTGGGGGACAGCCGGAACTATTGCATTGAGCTCGTGTAGAACTGCTTTCTTGACCTTTGCTGGTTGAGGTCCGAGTAAAGTGACATAACTATCCTTCTTGGTGGGAAAAGTTTTCTTCCCTTCTGACTTGGGATTTGAAGCATCAGCTTCCTCCATGTCGGAATCTTCCTTGGTCTCTTTTTCTTTTTCGGGATTCTTCTTTCCCTTCTTCCGCTTAGCTTTGTATCCTGTGGTGTCATCTCTTTTGATGTCGTCATTGAAACGACATTCGGCATTGGTGTGGGATGAGCCCCCATTGGCTTCTAGGTGATGCACACATGGGTTATTGGCAATGTCGGCCCAAGAGTAGGTTTTTCCTGGTTGCTGGTCTCCTCTACCCTGGACTCTTGAAGTTCCACGCCCACGCCCGCGGCCTCCGTCGCGTCCTCCTCGTCCTCCAGACCCGAAAGTAGCAGTGACCACTGCCGTTTCCGTGTTGGTTTTTCCTTCGAGGTATTTTTGCGCTTCTGAGCTTGTTGCTTTGGTTGTTTTGCCGACTGAGGCACAGCTAGGGCATTGAGCAATCCCTCTGCATCGTCGTCAGCATCTGCATACTTGCTCGCTGTTTCTATCATCTCTCCCAAATCAGTGACCTTGTCACACTTCAAGCGATGGCGCATTAGACCAATTGGGAGACCTGCAATGAAAGCTTCAATCGCAGTTTGATCATTCACTCCTTCACAGGAGTGCTTGGTGTCGATCCATCGTCCGAGGTAGTCCCAACAAGTTTCTCTGGCTTTCTAGGTGCAACGCTGTAAGTCTCCGACCGTACAGGGCCTCCGATATGTGCCTTCGAAATTCCAAAAGAATGCACTTTGCATGTCATAACAGTTATGGATGGTGTTCTCCGGAAGTTCATTGAGCCATGATCGTGCCGTCTTCCGCAACATAAGTGGGAGATATCATGTTGCGACCAGGCTGTTTCCGCCTTTAGCGATGCAGCAAGCTTGGAAGAAATCCTGTAGCTAGGTATCTGGCCTAGCAATGCCATCGTAGGCTTGGATATGTCTTGAGATAGCAAATCCTTCCGGGAATTTTGTAGCTCTGATTCATGGTCTGAAGCACTTTGGGCCCACGTATATATCATTGTTTTCGTAGCGCCGAGCCTCTATGTTGGAGTTGATCCTGTGCTTTGCGTCGTTCGGGGATAAAGATTGTCCCAAATGTCGGCTGTGGCTGCAGTGCCTTGGAGCCGGACTTCGGCTTCTGCCACCACCTCCTCCGCCACGTCGTCCTCCTTGCCCTCCTTGGGAGCCGTTGTGATGACTCTGTGGTGGAGAGGGTGGGGCAGCTGTATAGTTTCCGGATGATCGCCGGCCTCCGTCCGAATCGTCATTATTCCGATTCCGGGGAGGTTCTTGACTACGACGAGCCCCCTGTCGGCTTGTCCCGACATGATTTCCGTCGTTTCTTCGTCCGTCGTTCCCACCATGGTGGGGCTCAGCCGGACGGCTTGCATGTCTAGGAGGTGTCATTTTTTGACGATCCTCCTCCCGACATTTCTCTTTATCTTCTCCCCTTCGATCATTAGATTCTCGTCGGGGAGGATTCCTCGGATTCAGAGCAGCGATGGCCTCTTTCTCGGCCGCTGGTGCGACGTTGCTCCATTCGCGCGTAGTCCTGCGATGTTGTCCTGACGATCTTGAATAATTGTCCTCCCGTCATTCGGGGCGATAATGCTGCTCCAAAACACGATGGGGTCTTACGTCAGCCCATGCCAGATCTGTGCGACATTGGTCGGAATCCGAGACCAGTTTTTGACTTCCAGAAAGGGCGACCTTTTGCTGCTCCAGTCCCCTGTTGAGTAGTTTGATACCAAACGGATCTCCTCTGGTCCTGGATTAGCCGATAGAATTTCTGGGCCGCCACGGTATTCTGTACTGGGGTTGGATATACCCAATCCCCTTTGCTATATTTCCGTGGCTTCCCCATCTCATCTCTGAAAAGGACGGAACGGATATGTGGGAATTGGTCATCATTGGTGTGACGCTTCCGTGTCTTCTGATGCAACCGAGACATGTAATCTTTAGTTGTCATGCGTTTCTTCTCCTCTTCGATGTTTTTGGCTTCATCCAGGAGTTTTTGACGACACGCTTCTAGGGCTTGGGCCTTTTCGTCCAGCTCTTCAGCAGTAAGTTCTGCAGCTGTAGGGATAGGTGTGGTTAATGCAGCATCGATGAGTTTACGTGCACCTTCAGTTATCACGTGTCCATCCATCGATTCTTCTTTTTTCGGCTCTTCTGGGATAAGTGCTCCATCCGAGTCTTCTTCATATTCCTCGGCAATCACCTCCTCTGCCAGAGGGTATTTTGCCGGGGTCTTGTTTTTCTTGTTCTTCTTCTTTGCCTTCTTGGTAGCGCCGGTAGCAAAGATGGCTTTGGGTCCGTTTCCCGGAGTCAAGCTCTGATCGGTACTTTCAGACATCTGGACCTCGGGATTATCTCCGATGTCCATGTCATCCTGCGCTTTGGGAGAGTGTTCCCCGGATCCTTCATCCATGGCTTCTCCTTCTTCTGCAGCCTTGGAGTTGTACTCCTCTTCATATTCCGCGGAGAACTTTCGAAAATCTGCTGACGTCATCGATTCATCCGAGGATGTGGGTACATCGGCGTTTGTTCCGATTGCCTCCAGCACAGAGTCGGTGTTCTCTCCAGCATCGGCAGAGCCAGATTCGGATCCCTCGTACCCGACGAAGTGCGACGCGTGCTTCCTGAGGTACCTGCGGCTTTCTCTATCAGCCATGTCAAAACTTTTCATGGTCTTGAGAATTGCATCTGCGCTTGCATCTTGCATTATCATACGTCGTAGTGTGTACCTTAGGAAAGGTTTGTCTGTCCCGGCATCAGCAGAGCCGGAATCAGTGTCATTGATATGCTCCTCCTGGATTTCGACTTCCGCAGCTAGGTCGATCTGGGATCTGGCTCCTCCAGGGAGATCCACTCTGGATTCGACTTGGACCGCTAGGTCTTCTTCAGGCTCAGATTTCTCCACTATCTCCGCATCTGGTGCGGGCTGGGTGGGTTTAGGGTTTTCTGAGATCCGAAACTCTGCCACCTCCATGGACAAAGGGGACCCAGAAGATTCTTTTGCCTCTATCATCACCGCTGGGGTGGGTGGGGCACGTTCAGCGAAACCGATGTAAACTTCGATCTCGCCAAAAGACATGATTGTGTAGGCAGTCACAACCTCCCTAGCCAGAATCCAAGTCTCGTCGAGAACGATGAGAGGGACGTCGCTAGCGTAGAGGATGCGACCGACGGCGATAGTCTTGCCGATTCCGATTCTTGCAGATTCCGCTCGGAACGCAGATCCGAAGCTCACTTGCCCCATGGTGGGCGCCAACTGTCATCGGATTAAGGACAAGTACGCCATGAGGGGGTCCTCGAGGCATGCGGAAGAGAGGGGTGTGAGACGTACGGTATTCCGGGACGGTGAGCAAACAAGTTTACCCAGGTTCGAATCCGCCGGCTTTGGACGGATCCTACTCCTGCTAGCAATCCAGTAATACGGTAGAGCCGGAATATGGGTTACAAGGGTTTCGCCTGTGCGAGTTGAGATTGTAGACTATTGAGGATGCCCTAAAGGCTCTCCCTAGGACGGCTTATATAGATATCCGGCCTAGGGTTTACAAGAGAGATCTATCTGGCTACGACTAAGAGTCGGTTACAGAGTACATCTTGAACTACAAGTAACATTATGGGCCTAAGTCGGTAAGTCTTCTGGGCCTTCTCGTAGCCGGATTGGACTCCGTCTTTCTCCCTGACTGGGTCGCCCGTGAAGCAAAGCTCTAACCCGAAGTGGGCCACCCTGGTCAGTGAGGAACTGTGAGGATACTCGGAAAGTATATCCCCAACAGCAGCCCCCGGAGGCCTCCGAGATCCAAAGTCTGATATATCATCGTCTAGCTTGATCTTCGGCTTGTAGAATCTTGAAGGGTTCCTGAAACTTCACAACAAAAAATACGATCCGGGTCTTAAAAATAAGTCGGACCTATCAACAGGTTACTCGGATTTTCCAGCTTGATTTCAAACCAAGCCAGAACTTGGTCTCTAACGCCACCTGATACAAGTCATGGTCAAGTCACATCATCTGACAGGCATTTCGTCAGCACGACCATTGGTGGGTCTGCGGTTCGCGGAACCAAGGCGCTGTTTCAATGCGTGCACGGAGATCGAGGCGATGTAATCATCGCGTGGGGTCCTTCCCAGTTCTTTCCACGAGGTGTGGCGGTTACACTATAGCTTTTGCACGAATCTTGGTGCAGTTAGGTGGATATAAGGGGTTAGGATTTTCTCCTTCTCCTTTTACCTGTCCTTTGCCTTTTCCTCTCCTTCCAATCTCGCTGCCCGCACAGAGCTCCCCCGTTCATCCCCAAAGAACTCCCAGCACCGCCCATTCTAGGTCAACTGCTCGTCGGAGAAATGGCCTCATCTTCCGCTTCCGGCTTGGCGGCAGCGGTGGCGGCGGCGGCGACGGAAGCGGTGGCAGAGAAAGAGAGCTTTCGCAGGCTCTGGATTCCCTGCGCGCTCAATGACGAGGGTCTCAAGAACGTGGAGAAACAAGGGCTCCTCTGCGCCGATGACTGGCGGAGCGGCTTCGGGGAAATCGTCCCCCACCCGCGCGACAGCGAGCGGGTCCACTTCGGCACCCACCTCGATAGAGGTTTGTCGTTTCCTCCCTCAGAGTTCTTCTCTGAGGTGATTGATAATTACGGAGTTCAACTCCATCCTCTTCCTCCCAACTCTCTCTCTTAGAGATGAACACGTACGCTTTGTTGTGTGAGGGCTTTCTCGGCATTAGGCCGAGTTTGACTCTATTCCGGTACTATTTTCATGTCCGGAGAAACTCCATTACCGCCGGTGTTCCTTACATCACCGGTACTATTATTTTTGTCTTAGACGCGAGTGCGCGTATACCAAAATTTTAGCTAGTGACTCGGTCAAACAATGGCCAGCCACGTTCTTCTATCATAGGGATATTCCTTCTCCCGGCAAAGCCACTGCTTTGCCGGCTTTCATTGATGGACCTGCGATGGCCCAACCATCCTGGGATGAGGCTGCTCCGGCTCTCACCGATGATCTGATCCTCGCTAAGAGGCGGATCGAATACTTGATCAAACACAAGGGTCTGAAGGGATCCGACATGGTCCAGTGCTGGGTCTCACGTCGGATCCAGCCCCTTCAATACCACGGAACTTGACTGATGCATTCCATCACGTCGTCTAAGAAAGACTCCCTCCGCATCAGCCCCAAAGCCTACACCACACAGGGCTACATAAGCCAGGTCAAGTGGCTGATTAGGGAGCGGATAAAGAGGAGAATCCCGGAGGTTTCTCTGGATATGCATACGGCAGAAAACCCCGTAGTGCTGGTAAGCTTGAACTTTTTATGTGTTCCAATCTTTGAGTTACACTGCTATGCTGATATGTTTTCTTATTTTCAGCTTGCTGACCTCCCCGAGTCTAAACTTGCTCCGTTCAAAGGATATCCTCCTGAGTTTTCTTAGGAGACAGAGGTGGTCCCATTGTCGGACCTTGCACTCAAGAAGCGCAAAGCTCTGACAGTGGCCGTTGGCACAAATGAGGTGCCTATCGTGAAGAGGTAACTTTCAATCACAACTTCTTCCTTTGTACTTTACTCGAATTTCTTTTCGAGATGTAATGTTTCCGACTTTACTACATTCTCAGAGAAAAACCGCTCATCAAGGGCAAGGGGAAGGGAACTTCTTCGAAGCCCCTGCGACATACGAAGATTACCATTGCTTCTCCTGCCATGGCTCCTCCGACTCCTGCCCCTCAACCTTCCGCAACACCGGTGATCTCCCCGGATGCCGCAGAAGATCCGTCTCCTTCAATGGAGCCTGCGAACCTTGAGTCGCAAACTGACATCACCATGGGTGAGTCAGATTTAGATAAGGGTGAACCCTCTTTGGGTAATGATCCCTCGGCAGAAACCTTCACTAAAAACCTTATCAGCAATCCAGGACTTGCCAAGTTTGGCCTGTCCCGGAAATCTGCTGAAGAAATCCAGTGGCTCGCCAGGCAATGCCTGGAGAAAAGAAACTCATCTGCCGAAGAAGAAGCGCAAGAAGCAGAGGACGTCATGTTCTCCGACCTTCTCGCCCAGGTGCGCCTTCGCGACGAGAGGATTAGTACTGGTGAGTTTCCAACAGCCCCAGTGATTCCTCTGACTCTCGCCGAGAAGGTTGCCGTTGAAGTGAACGCGAGTTTGGATAAACTAACTCGTGAACAATATGTAAGTCGGAATTGCAACTCCTGTTTTCCCTTTATTGTATTTTATATCATATCCTCTAGCCCCCAAGCATGAAGTAGGATAAACAATCCGGGTTTATGCTTCATTAGAATGCCAAAGAATGAACTAGTGTAGCCCCCAAGGCTCGTGCTGATATTTAGCAAAAATATTAGCATGAGTCTTAAGTAGCTTTCTGACTTTGGGTATTCTGACTTACAGAAAGTATGTTCCTATAATCAGGATTTATTGAAGAATGTCTGCGATAAGCGGAGAGAGATCAAGGCTCTCCGACTTAAAAATGCTGAACTTAAAGTTGCAAGGATGAGGCCGACGGTAAACATTCCGAGACTCAAACCTTGTCTTTGTATTTTCAATGTCGAATTTGTTCTGAATTGTTGTTCTTTTTGACTTACAGCACTGGTGAAACAATCCTGCGCCATGATTGAAGAGGCCGAGAACCTCAAGACCTTGGTGGTGGAGAACAAGGAGCTTTGCCAAGAGCTGGACTAGCTCAAGGCAAATCATGAAAAGAGCATTGCTCAAGTCCTTGAGTCCTCCTCCATGGCTACTGAAGAGCGTGATCGCAAGATCGCTGCTCAAGATAAAACAATCTCGCACCTCAAAAATACCAATAAAAGTCTGATTCGCCAATTAATGAAATACAAACAAACTATATGGTGAAAATTAAATCTGATCACGAAATAATGTTTTACGCTAAAATAGCTTTCCAAAGGTATATTATTTATAATTTTTGGCCAAGTAGATCTTTTATTATGAATTTTCTAAGATCTATCTATTTTCTGCAATTTCTAAACTGATTTTTATTAATACAGGTGCGCTGATGCAGCGTTGGCGCTGGCCTGGCAGGTGACTAGGCATGACGTGGAGTTGATGCAGGCATGCCAGCAGTGCATGCCACGTGGCTCGACGTGATTGGCCGAAACCGGTTCGGTTGGTGATCTAATCTGGGGTGTTAACTCGTGACCGAACAGACGAGGGAGAGGGCAACTTACCAGCGGCAGCGGGGGACGGTGACAAAGATGAGGACGGCAACGACGCGGTTGGGTGGCGGTTCTCTGGGGTGCTCCAGTGGCTCCCCGAGGTGGCTAAGTGGACGACACGAAACAACAGGAGACGGCGATCATGTGAATGGCCTCTTCGAGCTCTCGTGGGTAATAGAGCGGTGGCGCAGGTCTGACGGCCTCCGTAGTCTCCAACGGAGCTCCAGTGACGAATTATGTGTGCTCCTGTGATATGCGAAAGGGGAAAAAGGCACGGGGTGATGCGGTCGTTGGAGAAGGGAGCGAGGGACAGAAAGAGGGAAGATAGGGGCCTCGATTTTGATGGGGAATCTCACCTTCCGAAGCTCCACGACAGCGCAACTAAGACGAGATTGCTAACAAGCGCGGGAGGTAGCTAGGGTTTCAGAAAAAATGAAAATGGTAGAGGGGGTCGTGGCGGCGGTATTTAATAGTCAGATGCCATGCGGGAGGGGTCAGATTCGTTCCCGATTTGGCTGGGATTCGTTCAGCGAACGCGGTGACTACGGAAAGCGATGACAGGTGGGGCCGGTTTATCGGCGGCTGCGGGCGGAGAGGCAGGCTGCGGGCGGAGTTGCGGGCGGGCCCAGCTCGGCGGCTGCGATGTGCGCTGCTCGCTCGCGGACGCGTGTGGTAAATAGTTGCGGGCTGGCTTTTGTTGGCCCGCTTAGGGTATGTCAGTTATTTGTTTCACATTTTCTTTAATAACTTTTTCTTTATAACTCCAAATGAGCTGAATTTTGTTTCTAAAATTTTCTAAAAATAAGTAGATCATCAGAGGATCCTTTTTAGCAATAGTTTTCTTTTTAAAACACATGGATTTACAAATCCATGTTTGAATAGTTGTAGGAATACTTTGGTAAATCAAAATAGGGTTTTGCTATTGGGTTTTTAATTTAAGAACATATGAATGCAATGATGTACGGATCATGAATGCAAAGAAACACAATGTTTTGGATCTATTCAAAACTTCTGAAATAATGTGTTAGACACGTTAATCCACTACTTTTAATGTGGCCTAGTAAAATTTCAAACCAACAACAAAAGTTTCTTTTCATTCGAAAATTTCAACAAGAATCAAACAATTTAATCAACTTATTAATTTTATTTTTAACATTCCAAAATAGGAAAGTTTTGGGATGTTACACATGGTCACAAAGCCCAAGAACATATTGGAATGCAATTTCCAAATGTAATGGAGCACCGGTGTGACAGAGGTTGCATCACTACACCGACTTGAGTGTGTGTGGTCATGTAGATCATCGTGGTTTGGAAAAAACACATGCAATGTGTCAATCCATGGTCAGAAAGCCCCAAAACATGTTGCAATGCAACTACCAAATGCAATGGAGCACCAGTGTGAAAGAGGTTGCATCACTGTACCGACTTGAGTGTTTGTGGTTAGTTGGATCAATGTGGTTTGGAAAAGTGCACATGCAATGACACTCCATGTGTCAAACCATGGTTAGAAAGCCCAAGGACATGTTGGAATGCAACTTCCAAATGCAATGGAACACCAGTGTGACAGAGGTTGCATCACAAAACCGACTTGAGTGTGTGTGTTCATGTAGATCAATGTGGTTTGGAAAAGAACTCATGCAATGACACTCCATGTGTCAAACCATGGTCACAAAGCCCAAGAACATGTTGGAATGCAACTACCAAATGCAAGGGAGCACCAGTGTGAAAGAGGTTGCATCACCACACCGACTTGATTGTGTGTGTGGTCAGGTGGATCAAACTAGTTTGGAAAACAACATGTTGCAAAAACATGCTCAGAAAGCCCAAGAACATGTTGGAATGCAACTGCCAAATAGAATGGAGCAGTAGTGTAACAGAGGTTCCATCACCACACCCACTTGAGTGTGTGTGATCATGTGGATAAATGTGGTATGGAACATGTTGGAGTGACAATCCATGTATCAAACCATACTCAAAAAGCCCAGGAAAATGTTGGAATGCAATGGCCAAATGAAATGGAGCACTTTTGTGATAGAGGTTGCATCACCACACCCACTTGAGTGTGTGCGATCATGTGGATCAATGTGGTTTTGACAAGAACACATGCAATTGCACTCCATGTGTCAAACCATAGTCACAATGCTAGGGAACATGTTGGAATGCAACTGCCACATGCAATGGAGCACTAGTGTGACAAAGGTTGCATCACCACACCCACTTAAGTGTGCGTGGTCATGTGGATCAATGTGGTTTGGAAAAGAACACATGAAATGACACTCGGTGTGTCAAACCATGGTCAAACAGCCCAAGAACATGGTGGAATGCAACTACCAAATGCAATGGAGCATTAGTGTGATAGAGGTTGCATCAACAAACCCACTTGAGTGTGTGTGTACATGTGGATCAATATGGTTTAGAAAAGAACACATGCAATGACACTCCATGTGTCAAACCATGGTCACAGAGCTCAAGAACATGTTGGAATGCAATAAATGAATGCAATGGAGCACGATTGTGAGAGAGTTTGCATCACCACACTGACTTGAGCATGTGTGGTCATGTAGATCAATGTGGTTTGGAAAAGAACACATAGAATGTAACATCCCAATTTCTGCAACCCTGATTAGTTATCTAGAATGCAAAAATCAGGGGGAACAAAACCATTTTCTTGCTTAATGCTGAAGTGTTTGCTAGTTGTTTGGATATGCTTATTCATATGAATGTGTATTAGAGGGTATACTCCCTTACCTAAACACCAGTTGACCAAAGCTACTTTCCAAAACTGTCTTGGCTTAATTTCCATATTCTCAAATGTTCTGACAATTCAAACCTGAGCCAAGATGCTTATGAAACCAAAACTATTTTAGTAGCTTCTATTGATAAAACTATGGAGAGCTATATAACATAATCTCCTTATGTTTTCAAGACATAACCTTCAACTATTCTTATCTCTAGGTTTCCCAAAAACTCTTTTGAAAGATTTGAATTCTACTCTTGGTAGAGATACCAAGGGCCTTACCTTGTTAAAACTCCAACCTATTTCAAAATACCCATCCTTACCTCAATCTAAGCTTTATGGTAACCCCAATATTAGTTGATTTGTTTGTAAGATAAGTTGCCTTGATCTGTTGTTTGACTTGATTGCTTAGAAGTAGTATGCGCTACTCTAGGAGATCATCAGTAGGATCAAGAGGTCTCCAAATCACCACACCCTAAGAAATATTACAATCTGGATCTGATCTCCAACCACTAGGTGATCATCTAAAACCCTTAACTAGATCAACCCTGCAGTGATTCCTTCTAGAAGCTTCCAAGTCCATGAAGACCAATATCAAGCATGGATCCCTTCTACTCAATCTACTCCTACACCAAATTCACTTGATGATGCTTTGGGTACTTTGCAACCCATCAAAATCATCTCCACCAACATTATAGTCAAAAACCCTAAATCTGCCAAATTTGGCTGTCTAGAAATCTATTTCCAACATCACCTTTTTGAATTCCTCCCTTTCCCAACCCTTGTGCATTATTGGAAATGAACTTGAACCATATTATTAACCATCCTAAGGGATACCAAGTCCCACTCTTTCCCTTGGTTAGATCACTCTCCAACCCAGTTGTTCTTGATGGTTTTGCAGGCAAGAAAATAACTTTTCCTGCAAATCTAGTCATCATGCCAACTTTGCTAGAAGCTCACCCCACCATCCAAACCTCTCTGGACCAAATCTTAGCATAGTTGTGTTCTACTCATATAGTTCTATAATTACCTACTTCCCTTGTTCCAGTTGGATCCTTGAGCTGTTTACACCCACAAGGTTTTGAAGGCTAGTTGATAATCTGCTTTGGCAGGCTTATTTTATTCAAAGTTTGAAAGCATGTCTTGGTGAGGTCAAGCAGGATCAAGCTCAAACCCCTACAACACTGTAATCTACATTACTTGGTCTATACATCCATATATCCCATGCCCCAAGGGGAGATCTGAACTCCAAGATACAACCATGTTTTGATGGTATGAAATTAACATCACCCTAGATCTTTAAACTAAGGTATTTCACCAAAATCAACTTGGATTCTCCAATACCAAGGTTGTAAATGCTTGCTACACCTTGTCTACATCATGTAACTTGATCATCAAGATTTATCAACAATTATCCCTATTTATTATGGACCAAAACTATTTAATTCCCTTAATAGGCAAAATCTCCAAAACTCCTCTCATAAAGGAACGTTTGGTTTTTGCCAAAACACTTCCTCAAATTTTGGCTAAATTGAGGTCCATACATCACACCCTACCTTCCCACTTCAAAAATAAGTATTTTTGAAGAGCTTTATTATTTCTTTTTGCCTATTTTCTTAAATGGCAGAAATGGAATAATAATTGTTTTAAATACTTTTAATGCCCAATAAATCTTGGGAAAATTCCCCTAAATGTGTATCCACATTTGGGACCATCTCACATCAAAATCCAACAAGGTCCAATATAAAAATATAAAATGAACTCCAATACTTCACTTCTGCAGTTTTTGAATAAATGGATTTAAGTGGACTTCTAAATCTTGGAAAAATATGAAAAATTTCCTAGAAGGGCATCTTGACCTCATAAAGCTACCAGAATCATTCATCCATCTTACCAAGATCAACTTTGAGGGAGTTTCTCCAAATCATCAATATGGCTATATTTTGAGGGAGTTTCACACAACACCCCACCACAACCTCTAGTTGAACTAACTTGTAGCATTCACTGTAGCAGACCACTCTCTTTGTCCCTAGTGTTTGGATGGAGAGGAGACAAAGGCAAGGCCACTTACTTGGCTTGTACACTTCCTACATCTGCTGCCCTCTCTCTGACCTCTCCATGACCAGAACCCCCCTCTCTCACCTTTCTCCACCGCCCAAGCCGCCCCATCAGTGGCCACCTTCCCTCCCTTGCTCCCACATGGTCATGGTTTACCATATAGCATACCAAACCGGTTTATAAGCCTCCACCCACTTCAGACACTCTACCCCGGGCTCATTTCCCTCCTCTGTATCCCCACGCTCCTCTCCTAGCCGCCCAGAAGCTCCCTTCCTCCCTACAGCTCAGGAGAAGAGGAGAATCACACCTCGGGTAATTACAAGGCTTTGATCTTGATCCTTTCTCTTTTGCCTCTCCCTTTCCATTTTACTCTCTAGAAAGATCCTCTAGTTGTTTCTAAGCTGATCCTGCCCCTTCTTCCTGCTTGCATGCACCCTAGACGCCAACTCCGGCGAGCCTCGAGGGCATCCACGCCGATGCCTCCCCTCGTGACTTGATTAGACGCCAGATCCATAGCCGCCGCACTTTATCTAGCTCCCCCCACTCTCTCAGAGCTTGCTCCGCTTCTCCCCATCGACATGCAGGTGGTAGAGGCGATGCTCCGACGAGCTCCCGAAGCCCACCGCACCGCAGATGTGCACGACCTCATCTCTGCTTGCAAACTGCCTCTCCCGCCCGTCGTCGGGACCGCCGTCGAGCGCCGCTTCGCATCCGACCATCCCCGCCTCCTCTCTTGCGCACTGATGAGCTTCCCCGGCACCGCCGCCCTCTGCTAGGGTTCTGTCCCTAGACTCCCCCCGTCAAGAGGGAGACGGCCTCGGCGCCATCCATCCTCGCCTAATCTAACGGACGAAAAGCCTCCGTACCCCTTTGCCGCCCTCTCCTGCTGATGATTGGGCCCCGCCCGAGGCCTTTGAACCCAGCCTCCCGCGCGTGTCACTTGCTCGGGTGGGCCGTTTGCTCACCGCGTGGCCCAGCTCTGCTCAGATCCGGCCCAGTAAGCCCTATCCTCTCTTTTCATTTTTATTTCTTTTCCAGATCTAACATTTAACCCTTTACTTTAAATGTAAAGAAAATAGAAATGACCCCATCTGACCAGGTCTAAAATTCCTAGGGTTCCTGAGTGTTTTCTCAAACATGCAGTACCCCTAGCACGTCCAAAGGTTGTCTAGATTAAAGATGATAAATCAAACCCCTAGAGGTACCTTTTGCACTAATAATTTCTTTCTGTGACATTCACGACTCCAATTAGAGTAAAACCAGCTGCCCCTGATAGTTATTACCTGTAACCATCTCATGGACTTGGATTCATTCCAAGTGGAGCATTATCTTTACTGTATTAAAAATAACAAAAACAGGGCATTCCTGCCTTTAGAAAATTCCCTAGGCCAAACTATGAGCTCTTTTGACCTCACCCAACTCTCTGTGGTGTGGCACACTCAATACTACCAAAACCCAGGAGCTCACCATTTATTGGGCCTCTGATGATTTTTAATGATTTAAATATTTCTGCCACTAGTATTTTCACTAGATAATTCACTACAGTATCTATACAGCTCCAAAAAGGTTGATTCCAATTTATCCAGAAAGGTATTTCAACTACCACCCATGTATCCTTGGAATCAAATCAAAAGCTACAGTAGATTTAATTTGGTGAACAAGACAAAAACCCCACAAAATTGCCTTTGTGGATTTCTTGAGGGCATTCTGTAATTTTCTTGACCTGATTCCAACTTTTAGGTAACAAGTACATCAATACCTACCTAACCGTCCAAGGAAATAATTGTTTGAGCTCCAGAACTCTTCTGGTGAATTATTTCCTAAAACTAGAGTATTATTCACTATAAAAAGCACTATAAATCTTTGGTAATTGATAAAATAGTGAAACCACTTTTGTTGGTTTAATTTTGTCAATACCTATCTGTTGGTATCATGTTTTTACAATAGTACCATACCTAATATGGTCTTGCTCCAAAATCCACCTCTTAGGAAGTTTTCTAGACTAGAAATCCTAAGGGATTTTCATCCCCTTCTCCAAGGCCATCTCAATCTCCTATTTCCAATCCTCTGACAAAATCATCTGAATATTGATCTGGTATTATTCAAGTGCTTGCTGTATGTATTGTTGCTTGTTTGTCTTGTGTTGATTGTGGCTTGTTTTGTTTGCATGTGTTGTCTGGACGACGATAGTTGCGACGAAATCAGAGAGCAGAAGAAGTGGTATTTATATTTGGTAATTATTATTGGTATTCTTGGGTATCTAAAGAAGAAGTCCATGGAAAATTATGCCATATTGCTGATCTCAGGCAAGCCACCTTCTTGCTCATAAGCCTTGTCCTACTATTTTACTTATGCATGTTTTATCGACTATTTATGAAACTGCATTGTTTTGCTATATATTGATGTATATATATATATATAGATGGTAGTGGTTTGGCTCCTCCAAACCCTTACTCAATGGTACTACTAAGTACAACCCTCTTGGTGATACCTACTTCTCCCTAGTACAATAGATGGTGTATTACACCATACCCCTTTGGAGACCCTGATTTAGCCGAAGCAAAAGCTAGAGGATGGGAAGACCCCAGAAAAAGATATACCAAATGTTTTATGATAAAACTTTGGTGAGGTGGGACCTCCCAAGAGAGGTTGAGAAAGAAAAAGGGTTTTGTTTTACAAATGTTGGAGGAAAACCGGAGGAAGAAGGTTTACAAAAACGCACCTGGTTCTTTGCAGTCTAGCTATAACAACTTAACCCTGTGCAACCACACTACTCTGGTATGGGACATGGCTGGATTTGATGTTTGTCTGTTCTGGTATAAGCTGCCTCGCAACTACTATAGGGATCAGAGATCCTTGGAGGGTGGGCCTTCTCATGTAAAAGGGTCCATGTGGGACATCGACCTGGAGAATGGAATGAAGGGTCGGCAGGCCTCCACGCGTTACTTTGAGCCCCTCATTGAAAGCGCTCACCTAGGAGGTGGAGAAAGCGCTTCGGTTGGTCCTCGCCCGGTGTCCCGGTGTTGAGGGGATTAACACTCAGAGGGTAGGCACTTATATTGGAGTGGGCATCCGGAGAGTCTTGATCGGTTACTCGACCCACGATCTGTGAAGATCAGGGTAGTGTACCCGGATGGTGTGGGTAAAGTGTGCAACCTCTGCAGAGTGTAAATCTATTCGAATAGCCGTGTCCACAATTAAGGACGGGTTGGATAAACTTCTGTAGAGCGGTGCTGGTTTTGTTTTCAAAAAGGATTTCTGAAAAGAAATGGCTTTGAAAATGTTTTGACCATGGGATGGTCGGAGAGGATCCCTACTATGACCATGGGATGGTCAGAAAGGGATGGAAGGAGTTTGGTCGTGGGACGACCGGGATAAAGGAACAAATGGGTGACCCAGTCCTAATGTTTTCAAAACATTTCAAAAAGGTTACCAAAACATTTTACAAAAGTTTTCAACAAAGATATGTAGATGCTATACCTACAAGAGAAACTATTGGAGAAAAGAACCCCTCTTGGAGCCCTCCTACTACCACAGCCAAAATGCATATCCTCCTGTTATTATTAATATCTTAAGGTGGTTTGCGAGTACATTCAAAGTACTCACTAGCATTGTCCCTGGATATTAACTTGGCCAGATATCAAGAAGAAGATGGCGCTGGCGGCTATGCGAGCTAGGACGTTCTCCCAGTCAGTTGCCTGTAGGTTAAGGCATGGCTCGGGCTCTGCGCTTGATGAAGTCCGCTGCAGATTATTGATGTAGCCATGACAGCATTTATGTAAGTCTTGTAATTCAGTATATTCTCGGATGTTGTAATGATACTTGTCGGTTATGTGCCACGACTAACTGATCATGGGATTGTGGTTGTATGCATAACAGTGATTCTCGGAGGATTAATCTGGGGGCTCCACAGACTTGGTATTAGAGCCATCCTGACTGTAGGAGAACCTTAGTTAGCATGGTCGCTAGACATGAACCTTATTTTGAAAACCCCGGCTTTCGAAAACTAGTTTCTCAATGAGTTTCAATAAGTTCTACTTCTTCTCTTACTCTAAGTAAATGTGTTCGAAAATGGTTTCCTCTAGCTCTTGTCCAAAACTTCAAACCTATGGATTTTAAATAACTAAGATCTAGAACCCAGTGAAGACAATGAGAACAATACGAAGACAAGAAACTACCAGCAAACACAAGGAGACTACAATATCACTCTACTAGAGGAATCCTCATCGGGAGTTGCTCTATAAAGAAGCGTCCAAGATACTCGAAGGCTCCATCTACAAGATAGTGACTCCGACCTGAAGAAAGACGGGATCTAGGGTCAATAGTCCTAAGAATAGGGTCCCCCTACCTCGCGAGTAGATAACTCCTTGGTCCCTAACGTTGACTGTGTTTGCTTGCCTAAGTGCATCCTGTGTGGCTTGATGTGTGCTGCTTGCCAAGGACAGTGCGAGCCCCTCGCTCTGTCCACCTTGTTTGTATGTTCTGGTTTGCCTTGACCTCCCTGAAAGTGTGACTCGAGGAGCGATAAACCACCTACTAACTCAGGAAACCCCTGTGTTAGCTGTCGGTATTGAGACCCAGTCTAACCTCAAGAGTATATGAGAGGAAAAGCATCGCCAGAACCAGGAGTTCGAGATCGTCAAGTCTGAGTCAACTCGAAGATTTCACCTCACCAGGACAGCATACCTTGTCAAACTCACCTCGCTAGACTCGGCAATAGCTCAACCCTCCCTTGTTCATCAGACTACTCAAGCAAGAATCCCGTTGAAACCGGAAGTCAATCACCGAACGATCCCCAATACCCCCAAGAAACCACCTGATAAGTCAACCAAGACAAGAAGTGAAGACCTAACTACGCTGACCTCCGGTATATCCCACCTTCCAACTACCGCAGGAGAATAGCTATTATAGTCGACCCTACCCAAATCAACAGGAAGTTCCTCCCCGAAAGACCAGATTACTCCAACATCCTGAAGATAGGACTACCTGAAGGCAACGAGTCTGCTTCACCACCAAGCTAAAGCAACGTCAATAAGTCTGAATAAGGATAACCTCTCCGAAGATGAATGTCTCTAACCTAACTGAAGGCTAACAATAAGTGTCGTTAACAACTAACCTACCCAGAGTTAACCACTAAGCATGCGTTAGAAAACCACCCTGACCTGGTTCCCACAATAGAACGTCTCTCGGAGATCTCAACCTAAGACCCAAGGAGATACATACCTCTGCAACACCTCGCCAGCCCTTCAAGACAGAAGATCTCCACCATTCTCGAAAAACCTGGGTGCAGCTCTAAGGAGGAAAGACTACGTCTTTCCACTCAATCTCCAGAAGACTGTCTACCGGAAGATACCCCAAAAAAGATCCCCAGTTTCGACGTCTTTCGCCAAGCAGCAACTCACGGTTCATCAGAGGAGAAACTAACTGGAGATCCTACGAAGTCCCTCTGCTATTTCAGCCCAGACATACCGAAAGGACCATAGCATCACCAACCCCTCGGTTCCAATTGCTTAGAGGATGTAAGTCTCCGATGGCTTCCGTAGGCTGAGTGAGAATAATAGTAGTATATAAGCCCAGTAAGTCATAATTCCCGGAAGAATTCCGAAGGTCTCTACTCCAGAAGAAAGATAGACGACAATCCCTAGAAACCCCATTCAATGACTTCAAGAAGGAAGGACTACGTCAACTCTCCGGTATACCCTAGTCTCTAAGGGGGAAAGACTGCGTCTTTCCCACAAAAATAGAGTAACTCTTTGTTAGAGCAAACTCAAGAGTTTCGACCCAAAAATCGTTAAGTAGAATACGCTACGCCCCTAAGGTAGAGCGGTGAATCCTTAGAGAAAGGTACATCAGGCCGTAGATACTATCTCCCGACGAGTACCCCGTGAAGTTCAGAATCGAGGAAGTCTGCCTAGCCCAAGCCCTCGAGGTATTGAGCCCAGAAGGAATTCCTCGCCATCAAGACTAGACTCTGCTCAACTCTCCGTGCATCCCGGAAGACTGCAACAACTTCATCATTGTAGTAACCACTTTTATACGGAGTCCGTAAGATATCACGTTTGAAACCAGTAGCGCTAACCTTGACTCAAAATCCCCTAACCTTGCTTCTCCGGAATCTCAGGACGAGATTCTTTTAAGGGGGAAAGATCTGTAACATCCCAATTTCTGCAACCCTGATTAGTTGTCCAGAATGCAAAAAATCAGGGGGAAAAACATTTTCTTGCTTAATGCTGAAGTGTTTTCTAGTTGTTTGGATATCCTTATGCATACGAATGTATATTAGAGGGTATACTCCCTTACCTTAACACCAGTTGACCAAAGCTACTTTCCAAAACTGTCTTGGCTTAATTTCCATATTCTCAAATGTTCTGACAATTCAAAACCTGAGCCAAGATGCTTATGAAACCAAAACTATTTTAGTACCTTCTATTGTTAAAACTATGGAGAGCTATATAACATAATCTCCTTATGTTTTCAAGACAGAACCTTCAACTATTCTTATCTCTAGGTTTCCCAAAAACTCTTTCTAAAGATTTGAATTCTACTCTTGGTAGAGATACGAAGGGCCTTACCTTGTTCAAACTCCAACCTATTTCAAAATACCCATCCTTACCTCAAGCTAAGCTTGATGGTAAACCCAGTAGTAGTTGATTTGTTTGTAAGATGAGCTGCCTTGATCTGCTGTTTGACTTGATTGCTTAGAAGTAGTATGAGCTACTCTAGGAGCTCATCAGTAGGATCAAGAGGTCTCCAAATCACCAAAACCTAAGAAAGATTACAATCTGGATCTAATCTCTAACCACTAGGTGATCATCTAAAACCCTTAACTAGATCAACCCTGTAGTGATTCCTTCTAGAAGCTTCCAAGTCCATGAAGACCAATATCAAGCATGGATCCCTTCTACTCAATCTACTCCGACACCAAATTAACTTGATGATGCTTTGGGTACTTTGCAACCCACAAAATCATCTCCACCAACATTCTAGTCAAAACCCCTAAATCTGCCAAATTTGGCAGTCTGCAAATCTGTTTCCAACATCACCTTTTTGAATGCCTCCCTTTCCCAACCCTTGTGCATTATTGGAAATGAACTTGAACCATATTATTAACCATCCTAAGGGTTACCAAGTCCCACTCTTTCCCTTGGTTAGATCACTCTCCAACCCAGTTGTTTTTGATGATTTTGCAGGCAAGAAAATAACTTTTCCTGCAAATCTAGTCATCATGCCAACTTTGCCAGAAGCTCACACCACCATCCAAAACTCTCTGGACAAAATCTTAGCATGGTTGTGTTCTACTCATATAGGTATATCATTACCTACTTCCCTTGTTCCAATTGGATCCTTGAGTTGTTTACACCCACAAGGTTTTGAAGGCTAATTGATAATCTGCTTTGATAGGCTTATTTTATTCAAAGTTTGAAAGTCTGTCTTTGTGAGCTCAAGCAGGATCAAGCTCAAACCCCTACACCAATGCAATATACATTACTTGGTCTATCCATCCATATGTCCCATGACCCAAGGGAAGATCTGAACTCCAAGATACAACCATGTTTTGATGGTATGAAATTAACATCACCCTAGATCTTTCATCTAAGGTATTTCACCAAAATCAACTTGGATTCTCCAATCCCAAGGTTGAAAATTCTTGCTACTCCTTTTCTACATCATCTACCTTGATCATCAAGATTTATCAACAGTTATCCATATTTATTATGGACCAAAACTATTTAATTCCCTTAATACGCAAAATCTCCAAAACTCCTCCTCTCATAAAGGAAAGTTTGGTTTTTGCCAAAACACTTCCTCAACTTTTGGCTCAATTGAGGTCCATACATCACACCCTACCTTCCCACTTCAAAAATATTTTTGAAGAGCTTTATTATTTCTTTTTGCCTATTTTTTTAAATGGCAGAAATGGAATAATAATTGTTTTAAATACTTTTAGTGCCCATTAAATCTTGGGAAAATTCCCCTAAATGTGTATCCACATTTGGGACCATATCACATCAAAATCCAACAAGGTACAATATAAAAATATCAAATGAGCTCCAATACTTCACTTCTGCAGTTTTTGAATAAATGGATTTAAGTGGACTTCTAAATCTTGGAAAAATATGAAACATTTCCTAGAAGGGCATCTTGACCTCATAAATCTACCAGCATCATTCATCCATCTTACCAAGATCAACTTTGAGGGAGTTTCTCCAAATCATCAATATGGCTATATTTTGAGATTACCCAACATCTTGATCCAAAACTAATCCAACCGTTCCCAAACTTGCTCTACACTTAAACACAACACCCCACCACCACCTCTGGTCGAACTAACCTGCAGCATTCACTGTAGCAGACCACTCTCTTTGTCCCTAGTGTTTGGATGGAGAGGAGACAAAAGCAAGGCCACTTCCTTGGCTTGTACACTTCCTACAGCTGCTGCCCTCTCTCTCTGACCTCTCCATGACCAGAACCCCCCTCTCTCACCTTTCTCCACTGCCCAAGCCGCCCAATCAGAGGCCACCTTCCCTCCCTTGCTCCCCCATGGTCATGGTCTACCATAGACCATACCAAACTAGTTTATAAGCCTCCACCCACTTCAGACACTCTACCCCAGGCTCATTTCCCTCCTCTGTATCCCCACGCTCCTCTCCTAACCGCCTAGAAGCTCCCTTCCTTCCCATAGCTCAAGAGAATAGGAGAAGCACACCTCGGGTAATTGCAAGGCTTCGATCTTGATCCTTTCTCTTCTGCCTCTCCCTTTCCATTTTACTCTCTAGCAAGATCCTCTAGTTGTTTCTAAGCTGACCCTGTCCCTTCTTCCTGGTGCCATGCACCCTAGATGCCAACTTCGGCAAGCTCCGAGGGCATCCACGCTGGCGCCCCCCCTCGTGACTTCATTAGGCCCTAGATCCATAGCCGCCGCACTTCATCCAGCTCCCCCACTCTCTTAGAGCTCGCTCCGCTTCTCCCCATCGACATGCAGGCGGTAGAGGCGATGCTCCAACGAGCTCCTGATGCCCACCGCACCGCAGATGTCCACGACCTCATCTCTGCTCGCAAAGCGCCGCTCCCACCCGTCGTAGGGACCGTCGTCGAGCGCCGCTTCGCCCCCGACCGTCCCCGCCTCCTCTCTCGCGCACCGGTGAGCTTCCTCGGTGCCACCGCCCTCTGCTAGGGTTCTGTCCCCAGAACCCCCCCATCGAGAGGAGGGAGACGGCCTCGGCGCCATCCATCTTCACCTAATCCAACAGACGAAAAGCCTCTGTACGCCTTTGCCGCCCTCTCCTGCAGACAACTGGGCCCCGCCCGGGGCCTTTGAACCCAGCCTCCCGCGCGCGTCACCTTCTCGGATGGGCCGTTTTCTCACCATGTGTCCTAGCTCTACTCAGATCCGGCCCAGTAAGCCCTATCCTCTCTTTTCATTTTTATTTCTTTTCCAGATCTAACATTTAACCCTTTACTTTAAATGCAAAATAAAGTAGAAATGACCCCATCTGACCAGGTCTAAAATTCCTAGGGTTCCTGAGTGTTTTCTCAAACATGAAGTACCCCTAGCACGTCCAAAGGTTGTCTAGATTAAAAATGATAAATCAAACCCCTAGATGTACCTTTTGCACTAATAATTTCTTTCTGTGAGAGTCACGACTGAAATTAGAGTAAAACCAGTCGCTCCTGGTAATTATTACCTGTAACCATCTCATGGACTTGGATTCATTCGAAGTGGAGCATCATCTTTACTATAGTAAAAATAACAAAAAACAGGGCATTCCTGCCTTTAGAAAATTCCCTAGGCCAAACAGTGAGCTCTTTTGAGCTCATCCAACTCTCTGTGGGTTAGCACACTCAATACTACCAAAACCCAGGAGCTCACCATTTATTGGGCCTCTAATGATTTTTAATGATTTAAATATTTCTGCCACTAGTATTTTCACTAGATAATTCACTACAGTAGCTATACAGCTCCAAAAAGGTTGATTCCAATTTATAAAGAAAGGTATTTCAACTACCTCCCATGTGTCCTTGGAATCAAATCAAAAGCTACTGTAGATTTATTTTGGTGAAGAAGACCAAAACCCCACAGAACTATCTTTGGGGATTTCTTGAGGGCATTCTGGTAATGTTCATGTCCTGATTCCAACTTTCAGTGAACAAGTACATCAAGACCTACCTAACCATCCAAGGAAATAATTTTTGGAGATCCAGAACTCTTCTGGTGAATTCTTTCCTAAAACTAGAGTATTATTCACTATAAAAAGCACTATAAATCTTTGGTAATTGACAAAATAGTGAAACCACTTTTGTTGGTTTAATTTTGTCAATACCTATCTATTGGTATCATGTTTTTACAATAGTACCATACAGAATATGGTCTTGCTCCAAAATCCACCTCTTAGGTAGTTTTCTAGACTAGAAATCCTAAGGGCATACAGATTTTCATCCCCTTCTCCAAGGCCATCTCAATCTCTTATTTCCAATCCTCTCACAAAACCATCTGATTATTAATCTGGTTTTATTCAAGTGCTTGTTGTATGTATTGTTGCTTGTTTGTCTGGTGTTGATTGTGGCTTGTTTTGTTTGCATGTGTTGTCTAGACGACGATAGTTGCGATGAAATCGGAGAGCAAAAGAAGTGGTATTTATATTTGGTAATTATTATTGGTATTCTTGGGTATCTAAAGAAGAAGTCCAGGGACAATTATGCCATATTGCTGATCTCAGGCAAGCCACCTTCTTGCTCATAAGCCTTGTCCTACTATTTTACTTATGCATGTTTTATCGACTATTTATGAAACTGCATTGTTTTGCTATATATTGATGTATATATATAGATGGTAGTGGTTTGTATCCTCCAAACCCTTACTCAATGGAACTACTAAGTACAACCCTCTTGGTGATACCTACTTGTCCCTAGTAGAATAGATGGTGTATTACACCATACCCCTTCGGAGACCCCGATCTAGCCGAAGCAAAAGCTAGAGGATGGGAAGACCCCGGAAAAAGTTTTACGAAATGTTTTATGATAAAACCTTGGTGATGTGGACCTCCCAAGAGATGTTGAGAAACAAAAAGGGTTTTGTTTTACAAAATATTGGAGGAAAACCGGAGGAAGAAGGTTTACAAAAATGCACCTGGTTCTTTGTAGTCTAGCTATAACAACTTAACCCTGTGCAACCACACTACTCTGGTATGGGACAGGGCTGGATTTGATGTTTGTCTATTCTGGTATAAGCTGCCTCGCAACTACTACAGGGGACGGGAATCCCTAGAGGGTGGGCCTTCTCACGTAGAAGGTTCCATGTGGGACATCGACCTGGAAAATGGAATGAAGGGTCGGTAGGCCTCCACGCGTTACTTTGAGCCCCTCATTGAAAGTGCTCACCTGGGAGGTGGAGAAAGCGCTCCGGTTGGTCCTCGCCCGACGTCCCGGTGTTGAGGGGATTAACACTCAGAGGGTAGGCACTTATATTGGAGTGGGTATCCGGAGAGTCTTGATCGGTTACTCGACCCACGATCGGTGAAGATCAGGGTAGTGTACCCGGATGGTGTGGGTAAAGTGTGGAACCTCTTTAGAGTGTAAATCTATTTGAATAGCCGTGTCCGCGGTTAAGGACGGGTTAGACAAACTTCTGTAGAGCGGTGCTGGTTTTGTTTTCAAAAAGGATTTCTGAAAAGAAATGGCTTTGAAAATGTTTTAACCATGGGATGGTCGGAAAGGATCCCTACTATGACCATGGGATGGTCAGAAAGGGATGGAAGGAATTTGGTCGTGGGACGACCGGGAGAAAGGAACAAATGGGTGACCCAGTCCTAATATTTTCAAAACTTTTCAAAAAGGTTTCCAAAACATTTTTACAAAAGTTTTCAACAAAGATATGTAGATGCTATATCTACAAGAGAAACTATTGGAGAAAAGAACCCCTCTTGGAGCCCTCCTACTACCACAGCCAAAATGCATATCCTCCTGTTATTATTAATATCTTAAGGTGGTTTGCGAGTATATTCAAAGTACTCACTGGCATTGTCCCTGGCTATTAACTTGGCCAAATATCAAGAAGAAGATGGCGCTAGCAGCTATGCGAGCTAGGACGTTCTCCCAGTCAGTTGCCTGTAGGTTAAGGCATGGCTCGGGCTCTACGCTTGATGAAGTCCGCTGCGGATTATTGATGTAGCCATGACGGTATTTATGTAAGTCTTGTAATTCGGTATATTCTCGGATGTTTTAATGATACTTGTCGGTTATGTGCCATGACTAACTAAGCATGGGATCATGGATGTATGCATAACAGGGATTCTCGGAGGATTAATCCGGGGGTCCCACATAGAATGACACTCCATGTGTCAAACCATGGTCATAAAGCCCAAGAACATGTTGGAATGCAAGTGCCAAATGCAATGGAGCAGTAGTGTGAAAGAGGCTGCATCACCATAACGACTTGAGTGTGTGTATGGTAAGGTGGATCAAAGTGGCTTGGAAAAGAACACGTGAAATGATACTCCATGTGTCAAACCATACTCAGAAAAAGCCCAAGAATATGTTCGAATGCAACGGAGCACTCATGTGAAAGAGGTTGCATCACCACACACATTTGAGTGTGTGTGGTCATGTGGATTAATGTGGTTTGGAAAAGAACAAATGCAATGACACTCCGTATGTTAAACCACGGTCACAAAGCCCAAAACATATTGGCATGCAATATCCAAATGCAATGGACCACCAGTGTGACAGAGGTTGCATCACCACACCGACTTGAGTGTGTGTGGTCATGTAGATCATCGTGGTTTGGAAAACAACACATGCAATGTGTCAATCCATGGTTAGAAAGCCCAATAACATGTTGGAATGCAACTATCAAATGCAATGGAGCACCAGTGTGAAAGAGGTTGCACCACTGTACCAACTTGAGTGTGTATGTGGTTAGTTGGATCAATGTGGTTTAGAAAAGTACACATGCAATTGCACTCCATGTGTCAAACCATGGTCAGAAAGCACAATAACATGTTGGAATGCAACTACCAAATGCAATGGAGCACCTGTGTGAAATAGGTTGCATCATCGTACCGACTTGAGTGTGTGTGTGGTCAGTTGGATAAATGTGGTTTGGAAAATAACATATGCAATGGCACTCCATGTGTCAAACAATGGTCAGAAAGCCCAAGAACAGGTTGGAATGCAACTACCAAATGCAAGGGAGCACTAGTGTGAAAGAGGCTGCATCACCACACCGATGTGTGTGTGTGTGGTCATGTGGATCAATCTGGTTTGGAAAAGAACAAATGCAATGACACTGTTTGTGTCAAACCATGGTCAGAAAGCCCAAGACCATGTTGGAATGCAACTGCCAAATGCAATGGAGCACCAGTGTGAAAGAGGTTGCATCACCACACCCACTTGAGTGTGTGTGTGTGTTCATGTGGATCAATGTGGTTTGGAAAAGAACACATGCTATGACTCTCCATGTATCAAACCATGGTCAGCAAGCCCAAGAGTATGTTGGAATGCGACTGCCAAATGCAAAGGATCACTAGTGTGAGAGGTTGCATCACCACACCCACTTGAGTGTGTGTGTGGTCTTGTGGATCAATGTGATTTGGAAAAGAACACATGCACTGACACTCCATGTGTTAAAGCACGGTCAGAAATACCAAGAACATGTTGTCATGCAACTTCCAAATGCAATGGAGCACCAGTGTGATAGAGGTTGCATCACCACACCCACTTGAGTGTGTGCGGTCATGTGGATCAATGTGGGTTGGAAAAGAACACAAGCAATGCCACTCCATGTGTCAAACCATAGTAACAATGCCCAAGAACATGTTGGAATGCGACTGCCAAATGCAATGGAGCACCAGTGTGATAGAGGTTTCCTCACCACACCCACTTGATTGTGCGTGGTCAGGTGGATAAATGTGGTTTGGAAAAAACATGCAATGGCACTTCATGTGTCAAACCATGGTCACAAAGCCGAAGAACATGTTAGAATGCAACTAGCAAATGCAATGGAGCACCGGTGTGAAAGAGTTTCCATCACCACATCGACTTGAGTGTGTGTGTTGTCATGTGGATCAATGTGGTTTGGAAAAGAACCCATGCAATGACACTCCATGTGTCAAACTATGGTCAAAAAGACCAAGAACATGTTGGAATGCAACTGCTAAATGAAATGGAGCACTATTGTGACAGAGGTTGCATCAACACACCTACTTGAGTGTGTGTGGTCATGTGGATGAATGTGGTTTGGAAAAAACACATGCAATGACACTCCATGTGTCAAACCAAGGTCACAAAGCCCAAGAACATGTTGGAATGCAACTGCCAAATGCAATGGAGCACCAGTGTGATATAGGATGCATGAGCACACCCACTTGAGTGTGTGTGGTCATGTGGATCAATGTGGTTTGTAAAACAACACATGCAATGACACTACATGTGTCAAACCATGGTCACAAAGCCCAAGAACATGTTGGAATGCAACTGCCAAATGCAATGGAGCACCAGTATCATAGAGGTTGCATCAGCACATCGACTTGAGTCTGTGTGGTCATGTAGATCAATGTGGTTTGGAAAAGAACACATGCAATCACACTCCATGTGTCAAACCATGGTCACAAAGCCCAAGAACATGTTGAAATGCAACTACAAAATGCAATGGATCACCAGTGTGAAAGAGGTTGTATCACCACACCGACTTGAGTGCGTGTGTGGTCAGGTGGATCAATGTGGTTTGGAAAAGAACACATGCAATGACACGCCATGTGTCAAACCATGGTCAAAAAGCCCAAGAACATGTTAGAATGCAACTGCCAAATGCAATGGAGCACTAGTGTGACAGAGGTTGCATCACCACATCCACTTGAGTGTGTGTGGTCATGTAGATCAATGTAGTTTGAAAAAGAACACATTCAATGACACTCCATGTGTCAAACCATGATCTCAAAGCCGAATAACATGTTGGAATGCAATTTGCAAATGCAATGGAGCACTAGTGTGATAGAAGTTGCATCATCATACTGACTTGAGTGTGTGTGGTTATTTAGATCAATGTGGTTTGGAAAAGAACACATGCAATGACACTCCATGTGTCAAACCATGGTCACAAAGCCCAAGAACATGTTGGAATTGAACTACCAAATGCAATGGAGCACCAGTGTAAACGAGGTTGCATAACCACACCGACTTGAGTGTGTGTGGTCATATGGATAAATGTGGTTTGGAATAGGACACATGCAATGACACTCCACATGTGTCAAACCATGGTCAAAAACCCCAAGAACATGTTGGATAGCAACTCCCAAATGCAATGGAGGACCTGTATGACAGGGGTTGCATCATCACACCGACTTGAGTGTGTGTGGTCATGTAGATCAATGTGGTTTGGAAAAGAACACATGCAATGACACTCCATGTGTCCAACCATGGTCACAAAGCCCAAGAAAATGTTGGAATGCAACTACCAAATGCAATGGAGCACCAGTGTGAAAGAGGTTACATCACTGTCATGGTGGTGTCACGGAAGATGCCATGTATAGGCTAAAGATGGGGCCAATGTGGACTAGAGGAATCCAGGGAGGGATAGTGTGGTGATTCCACAAACAGATGCGTGTGTTTATTTGTTTTCAATGGTGGATTACAAGGGCTCCTTGAGCTGTTCGTGGGAAGGAGCCTATTTCTCTTACTACCCACAACTACCTCTCTAGGGCTTTTCCTTAGTAAAAATGGCTGACCTCCTCTATGGAGATCCTGCCCCTCCTTATATAGGGGGCTAGGTACAAGTTTGGGCATACGTGGAAGGCATATTCTCTGAATATGCCTCTCCTAGAATTGCAAAATAGTGCTCCTTTTTTCTCTATCTAAGCTAATCTGGACTTAGAGCGTAAGCCTCACTGAGCCCCTTTGCACCGCATCATCATCCGACATAGCCAACATCAGCGGACATGGGCAACGTCACCTTTGTCGGCCCGTAATCGCTGGTCCATCCCTCTGTCCGCGGAGCTTAGGCTAGAGTGGAGAGAGAAAACCTTTGACCAAGAAGATTTCTTCATTTCCTTGTAACCCAAGTGATAACCTGGCTCAGGCCTGGCTAACTCGGCCCTGTGGGTACCTGCAAACAAGTTATAAGAAGCTAGCCAACATAGGCTATATGTCGGCCGGGACAATGTTAGAAAAATATCCTTCGTGCCGGGTCACCTCGTAAGTTGGCCTACCTTAATGTGACTCGGCCAGCTTATGCTTTGACCTTGCCATACCTCGGCTAACACGGCATTTATACCCCGGCGTAACCCAGCCCAGGGGTATCCCCCCAACATTAGTCCTCGAAGATGGTGCGGTCTTAGCAACTTCAGCTCATAAGGCCATAGCAGGTTCAACCCACAAAGTTCTTTGCTCATCCTACCGAGTTACTCTGTAACTCGGCCCTTCCTGTTTTTGTGACTTGGTATCTCCCTTGGCTCATTCTGAGATATGACTCCCTAGCCGAGTTACCTTCCATTTATCCGGGTTATCATTCCTTCTCTCGTACGCTTCCCCACATCCTACATGGAGGGTAATCATTGTTTGCCTCATTTTAAGGGCATGCGCCAGTTACTATGCCGGTTACTGTATTCATTGTCAGGGATAACTGCTACAAACGTCACTTCGTGGCTGCCTCCTCGTTAACTGTATCACCACGTCGCGTCGTGAGATTCGCTGCTCCCTGTAGCCTTCCCTGTGGCTCGCTTTTGATTGGCTGATCCGGTGGATACACGACCACACCTTGTGGCTCCACCACGCAACCAGATCCCACTATGTTTCTCCTGGGCATGGTTAAATAGGGGGTGAGGGACGCCCCTTGGTCATTTCCCCCACCCTCACATGCATCTGCCTCTATTCTTCCTCTTTCTTCTTCGCAGTAATAGCGTCACCGCCGTTACTTCTGCTCCGTGTTGCACTGCCACCACCGTGCCCTACTGTTGTGCTTCTCTGTCGCAGCCACACTGCCGCTCTCTCATAGCCATGCCACCACGAGGCCACGGCAATCAAGGCCACTGTCACCCACCGCGGATTGGGTCTGTGAAGACAGTGACTTGGAGATGACTGAGGAGGAGATCACCATTGTCGAGGAGGAGGAGGGCGGCGAGGTGCCTGAGCGCGGTGCCTGGGCCAGCTCCTTGGTCTGTCAAGACGATCTTGACTGGCTCTATCGGACCCGCCGCATCCCCAAAGGGGTAACCCACCGTCTCCCTGCCAAGAGATCGCTCCCTCACCCAATCTGGGTGAGTTCATGGTCTTGCTCTCTCACTTACAACACGTCTTTGGTCTCCCCGTTAGTGATTTTTTTCCATGATATCATCAACACATATGAGCTCCAACCGCATCACCTTCTAGCAAATGCCATTATCTCGCTTTCCTCCTTTGCATCAGGATTAGAAGGGTATGTCGGCCTTTGGCCCACCATCGACTTTGGTTCAAGTTCTTTGGTCTCCGCAAAAACATCATCCCTGATCCTTTGGCTGCCCCCTCCGACAAATCATTAACCTGGTGCGGTGGAGCCTCTATCTATCACTGCAAAAACTCTGTATTCCCCCGAGTCACTAGCCTCGAGTCTTGCAAAGGCTGGGCCCCGACGTTCTTCTATGTGAGGAACAACACTAATGAGGATCTGATTCGGCTGCGCACCTTAAAACTAGGCGTGCCAGATACATCTTTGTGGAACCGAATCCCAAGGCGGCCAACTACCTTGGTGAATCAGGTGGATAAACGAATCAAGAAGCTGAACAAGTTGGGGCTACGTAGTGAGGATGTGATGATCACCTTCGTTCGTAGCCGAATCTCTCCCCTGTAGAAACGCACGCACAAGCTCTGCCATATGAGTGGGAATCTTGACCCCAACAAAACCACCTCCTTCGAGCTCAACAACATCGAGATATTCTTTCGGGTCAAGGCAATTTTCAAGATAGAGAAGGAGTTCACCGAAGATTGGGAATGGGGGTTGGAACATGTCTACCAGGATAAGATGCCTCCTCTGGTCTTTTTCCCACTTGATCCCTTTTTTGAGTCTTGTCTTATGTCAAACCATCCTCTCACTCGATTCTTTTGTATTTTTTCCTTTAGTTGTTTCTCCAGAAGACCGTTGAAGATGGTAAAGAGCCATCCCTTAAATGGGGGAAGGATTGTCAAGCCTCAAACATGGTGGAGCAGGATTCAGAAATGTTTTTTCCCACTCTGGATGGCTATAAAAGGACTTATGGTAAGGCCTCTTCTTTAAGGGATTGGCATGACGATGATGAAGATGATGATTCTGAGATTTTGTAGGTAGTTGACCCGATGCCCATATCTTACACATTTCCGTTAGATTCGGCTTTAGCTAATCCGGATGGGCAGGTCCACGAGGCTCCTCCTCTTGCCGTGGGTGACCTAGTTCCTGCTCCTTCAAGGAAATGCGCGGCCACCTCGGCTCCTTCCTCTGAGCCTCCTCCGACCAAGAAGAAGCAGAAGAAACCTGGGGTCAAAGGCGACAGTAAGCCTGTGACCAAGGTCCCTGCTCGCAGGGCACCTAAGCCCAGAGAACCTCTGACTTCTTCCGAGTAAGTCCCTTTTCCTTCGTTTTCCATCTTTTGGACTATATTTCACTATTTTCCAATATTTCCTGTTTCTCTTTTTCTGTTGTAACTTGTTGTTATTTGTCTTATTTGGCAGGGCTACCAGGGAGATCCCTCAGAGTGGCTTGAGCATTGCCTCGCCTCTCCGAGATGCTCCATCTTCACCTCACAACGACAACGTGCGCCCGCTGAGCCCTATTCTAGAGAGCTTCGCGGCTGCTCCAAACCATAGCCCACCTCGTCATGAGGAGGGCAACATTGGTGCGAGGGGAAGTGGCACTACCAAGGATACGGCTATGCCGGATCACCCCAGCTCTTCTTCAGTTCTGCCACAACCTTCCATCACTGAGGTGCCAGTTACATCAGCGCCGACCCAAGTTTCTCCTTCATCCGCACCAGCACCAGCACTAGTACTAGCACCAACATAAGCACTAGTACCAGCGCCAGCACCAGCATCAGCACCAGTTTCAAGTTCTACACCAACTCCTCCTACCTTATCCGAGTCTTCCAAGACTCGGCAAGAAGACCAAGCTCAGCTCAGCCCCAAGGCCAAAGCCCCTGTGCCAACACCTTCTGCCAAGGATATCTTCGAGAAAAAGCTTCAAGGTAAACCTGGCTCCAAGGCCAAAAAAGGGTACTGATGCCTCCAAGGGCCAAACAGCTGCGGAGGCTGCCAAAACCCCTAAGTGATCATCTATAGAATCTGGACAGCATACTCTCGTGTCAATGATAAAGCAGGAGAGTACCGCGCCCTGGCTCTGCTGCTTATGGGTCTGCTAGAAGCAAGCAACTCACTCTTCATACTAGCCCAGTTGCTGCCCAGATCGCAAGGAAAGAGGCTCATGCCAAGGCCTTGGTGGTGACCTAGACGCTCAGCGAGGAAAACTATGGTCCGGCGTTGATTGAATATGTCAAGAATTAAAATGACGTTGAGTTCATCAACCTCAATGATGAAATCCTGGAGAAGTTTGGTCCCGCCGAGTTTAGCACCCAGATGAACCCAGGTAAACCTCTTCATCGTGCCTTTACATAAGTGCAAGTAAATGTAGATATATCCTATAGTCCCCAAGCCTTCGGTGGAGAAACGCGTTACTCGGCCGGATGCTCCAATCCGAAGTATATCTAGCTGCACTAAATTCCTTAGTAGAATTCAAATATGCACTCACCTAGAGCCGGGTTAAGTTCATGGCCCGGATCTTGGGTAAATTCAAATATTCACTCACCTAGAGCCGGGTTAAGTTCCGCTTGGCCCGGGTCTTGGGTAGATTCAAATATTCACTCACCTAGAGTCAGATTAAGTTCCACTTGGCCCGGATCTTGAGTAGATTCAAATATTCACTCACCTATAGCCGGGTTAAGTTCCACTTGGCCCAGATATTGAGTGGATTCAAATATTCACTCACCTAGAGTCGGGTTAAGTTCCACTTGGCTTGGGTCCTGACTAGATTCAAATATGCACTCACCTAGATTCGTGTTAAGTTCCACTTGGCCCGGATCTTGAGTAGATTCAAATATTCACTCACCTAGAGCCGGGTTAAGTTCCACTTGGCCCGGATCTTGAGTAGATTCAAATATTTACTCACCTAGAGTCGTGTTAAATTCTACTTGGCCTGTATCTTGAGTATACTCAAATATTACTTCCTATACATGAACTAACACTTTCCTCTTTAGATCACAACCAGCCACCTAACCGCTGAGTTTCAGCGGCTTCTAGATACCCACAAGGATTTGCGTTCTAAGTTTAGTACGCTGGTCACCGAGTACAAGAAGAGGGGTAATCTCTTTCAATTGTGTTTTCATTTATTCCTTTCTTCACCTTGTTGTTGTTCGAACTAATCCATTATCCGGATTGCACAGCCAAACTCGAGGCTGAAAACAAGATTATACGAAAAAATCTGGCTGAGATCAAAGGTAACTTGTCTTGGTCTCTCAACCTTTGTCCTTTTTTCATCCTGACTCGGCAGATAATTATACCTCGGCTCTACGGGTCAACAAACTATTTGCAGTGTCCCTTGAAGACAGTGTGCCATTTCCTGACATGATGCTTCACTTTCTCGAACAAGCAGGGCAGCATAACACCAAGCTCAAGAAGAAGGACGACGAGATCGCCGAACTCCAGCTCAAAGATGATGAGATTACTCAGTTGAATGCCGAAATCAAGAAGTTGAAGAATTCTCATAAGGCTGAGCTAGAAAAGGCTGACCAAGAATTTTCTGAGGAATAGGAGCACCTGAAAACTCAGCTCCAAAAGGACCAAGATTTGCTGAAGGAAGGCGACATAAAATTTGAGTCCGTGACCACAAAATAGGAGAAGCTCAAAAAGAGGAATGCTGACGGTCTCAAGGACCTGACCCGGATCCTCGGTTATATCTCTTGTCAGTTTTTTCTGTTCCGCCGACATTTGTTTCTCCAGGTCATGCGCCCTTACTGATGTTACTTGTCTTGTTTTCTGGCAAATTCCCAGAGAGCGATGCCATTGCTTCTGCTGCTGTTGCCAAATTCCGCCTGTAGAGAGGTACTCTAGTTTGTCCTGGCTGCGAATCTATTCCTTATGACATGGAGGACATGCTGGTGAGCCTCGATGCCTGAGTTGAAACTATGAAGAATTATGGCGTGGATATGATGACAGCAGCCGTCCGGATCTTCAATGCTCTCTAGCCCAATGATGACACTCCGGAAGGCTCAACTGCCTTTATTGCTAAACTGATGGAGTGTGAAACTCAGCTAGACCTCTAGAGAGAATCAGCTGCGCGGGCTACGGCTGACACGGTGCTAAGCTTCATGCTATCTTGGTATGAGGGCTTGGATCTGAAGGTTGTCGATCGCATGCGCACCGATCCAACTAGATGAATGATCTGGACTACATCGCTCGACACAAGGCTTGCGCTTACAACCTCATCCAGTATACCTTTGTCCATTGCTAGAACGAAGGACCGAACTTTCTTGACACCGTAAACAACGATTACATCGAAGATAGATCGGGTGGCGAGGAAGAAGAAGAAGCATCTGAATTTGCCGAGGACACTAAAGATCTGGAGGGAATGGAAGCTAACTCGGATGATGAGGCAGAGACTGAAGCTCCCCCATCGATGTCGACTTACCTCCTCCTACGACTGATACCTCGGGCGCTGCTGCTCCTTAGAGCGAAAAAACACTTGAAATTTGTTAAATCCCCGGTATGCCGGGTGCAAATTTACGTAAGCACAATGGTTATGTTTTGCTACTAAGTCATTTATGTTGGATTGACTTGCGCATAGTCCCCGAGTTCCATTTTCTTGTTCCCCCAATTTTATGATTCAGCTTGCGTCTACCTTGATTCGGTTTTTTGACTTACGAGTCCGAGGTTCAAAAAATTGACTTAATAATACTTGAAACTTTAGCATTAGCTCAAAATAATTCAACATAAAGTAAATAAAATAAATATAGTGTTAGTCTGAATAACAAATGTCGGCTTGATTACATTCCTTTCCTTAGTCATTTTTCATGTGCTTTGCAATTCCAAACTTGTTCTCTTTCTTACCGAAGCCAATTCTTGTTGGAGAGCAGCAAGTCAAAGAGTTAGGTTTTTGGTGCTTACACATTACTAACCTGGCTGAGGTGTAAGTAATTTAAGCCAGCCAACATATAAAAAGTAGATACAGAAAAGACAATTATTAAGCCAGTCCCTGAGTTTCTGCTTGGGGTGCCGAGGTTTCCTTGATAAGCTCATTGCCGACATACATACGGACATATGAGAGATTCGGATACATACACTTTTTTGCTAAGTGTAAAACGGACGAAGTAGAGCTATGTTCCATGGACGCTTAGATAATACGAATCATTGTGCAATGCTTTCTTACAATGAATGGCCCTTCCCATGGGGGGATAACTTATGCATGCCAGCAATGCGCTGCACCAGCCGAAGTACCAGATCACCTTCTTGGAAGACTCGGGGGTTTACTTTCCTGCTATGGTAGCATCGGAGATTTTGCTGATATATGGCAGATCTGGACAAGGCCAGTTCACTCGCTTCTTTCAGCAGATCAACATCATTTTGCCGGGCTTCCTGCACTTCGGCTTCTGTGTATTGGACGACCCTGGGCGAGTCATGCTCCATGTTGGCTGGTAATATAGCTTCTGCCCCATATACCAGAAAGAATGGTGTATAGCCTGTTGATCGATTCAGAGTTGTTCTTAAACTCCATAGTACCACTGGTAGTTCCACTATCCAGCACCCTGCTAATGTTTGTAGCGGCTCAATGTGCTGGGGGTTTTATCCCAGACAGAACTAGTCTGTTGGATCTTTACACTTGTCTATTTGATGCGGGGTGGGCTACTGATGCAATATCTAGTCGGATCTTCTTTTCTCGGCAGAAGCTCACAAATGCTCCTTCAGCAAAATTTGTGCCATTATCAGTTATGATATTGTGTAACACCCTCGAATCGGCCCTATGCAAGTTTTAGCGATTTCCGCCAAACCCGCATAGAAACGATTCAAGGACGCCCACCAGGCACTTGCGTGTGGGTGGAAAATGAAGTAATATCATTATACAATAGTCCACGATGGGACCCACAGAACATATATATACAACCACGACTCCATGAGTCAATCATACAAATATACAGTACAAAGATCCAAATCACCTTGAAAATGATACAACATCCGAGTATGGATAAGATGCAAATGGGGCTAAGAGCCCGGAAGAATAACCAATAGCGTCCATAACCCTGCCCAGGACAAGCCAAAAGGGTAACCCTGCTAATGATGTCGAACTTATACCTGCTAAAACAAAAGGGGTGCCGACAAAGGGCAAAGGAAAAAAAAGAGCGTTAGTACTGAGGCCAGTACACGGCGAGGCTAGAATTCGGTGGCTCTCGCCTACATAGGTATGGTGGACTGAAGCAGTAGCAAAGCATGCACCAAACAACCTATAGAGACTCGGTAAACTATCGGGTATTAGAGAGAGATAAGAAAGACCTATTTGGAACCAAACTTATACTAACACCAGGCATACCCATCCTGGTATTCCCCCTCGAGACCAAACGAGAAAGTCAAACCGAGGAACTCACACAGTTGGCAGTTTTATTCATTCCATTATAGTTGCAGCACTTACTAGTCAGATATAGATAGCACGAGTCATCCGGAGCATAAGTAGTGGGCAGTTTTAGTTAACCATTAGTTGTAGTTGCAGTACTTACTAGTCAAATACAATTAGCATGTGACATCCCAAACCCAGCAGTTGTTGGCACTTTTATTTCATTCTATTGGAGGTGCGATAATTACTAGGCAGGTATAACATGACACGATACACCCCAGTTCCACCAGTTGTTGGCACATTTATTATCCATTCAATTGTCGTGAACTGATTACTAGTCACATATTAAGTCAAATTTATATCACTACTTTAGTTATGCCTATCTATGATCGAGATACTGTGCTCCAAGTCATCCATAACCGCGGACACGGCTTTCAGAAAGATTTACCCTCCAGGGGTGCACAAATAGCAAAACACACACGATCAACCTCGGAAAAACCAAACCAAAACCCAACGAGGCTTTCACGACAAAGCAATCACAGGATTGATGAAATATTTCAGGGGGCCACCTCACTAAGCTACCCGCAACGAAGTTGGCCGGCTCCGAGATGGACCCAGGGTTCGTGACAATGGCTGTAAACGACTAGGAACCCGAAAGTGTGATTGGGCTTTCGATACCGTGGAAACATTCCACGTTTCAAAACAGTACAGTTGCTCCACGCACAACCGTAAATAAAGCAGTAAAGCATGGCATAAGTACAAGATAGTAATAAAGCCCCAAACTACTTTGTGGCCCCAAGAAATAAAAAATAAATCAAGCTCTGGCTAAGGGGGATTCATAGAGTCTCCCGTATGTGGATAGTGCGAATAGTCAAGGAACAGGTATCAAGTACTCGGGGCCTACGGGACACAAGTGGACATGAAAAACCAAATAGCACATATTTCCCATCGGTGCCTCCTTCATTAGTTGTCCCAGCAATTTAATAGTTGTATTTAAAGTCATGATCCTCTCCACCGTAAAGCATATGACAACATTCCAACAACTGTGTGGTACTTCACGACACGGGATCACACCTGAGCAAGCGACTACAACTCGCAAGACCATCTATCTACCAAACAAAAGGTAATAGGAGGTGTCCAAGGCAATATAAAGGCACCACGGAATATATCAGGTACGAAACACTAAAGCATCGTGACACGGATATCAATAGATCAACAGAAAGAAATAAAAACTATAAATGCAAAATAGGTAGAAACAGGGAGAATGCTTGCCTGGGAAACATAGCCGAAGATACACCGGAGAACTTTTCGATACTCGCATCAACTCAACGGCCTAATCGGTGGAGAAGCAGAGCACTAAAAGAAACACCGGATGCACAATTTAATACTACGGCAGAAGATCGGGCATGATGCATGTATGATGTATGACATGGCAAATATGCGATGTGACTAGACAAAATTAAGCGGAACTAGGGTCCCGACAATTAATGAGATAGTTCATGTGTTTTAGATACCCCGTAATTAAATGTTGTATTAACAAGGCAAAACATGGCATCGGTTCGCTACACAAATTTAAATGGAGTCAATATAAGACTAGAATAGCCCGCATATAGGCTCCATATTTAATTTAGGTGAATCATCGATATACCACAAACACCCACAATATGCATGCAACTACGAACAATTTAATTTGCAACAGATGAATGTCATATTTTATAAATATAAAAGGGGGATCTCGGATAGGGGTCACACATCGGGGGGGGGGGGGGGGGGGGGTTCGGTGATCTTGGGTTCCGAGGGTGTTCGGGTTCGGTCTCGGCGGGATCAGATCTAGGAAGGAGAATTTGGCTGGCGTCGGTTTCGAGATCGGTCTTCGGGTGGCACCGAGTGCGATTCTTCCCGCTTAACTTCTCGCGTTGGTCGTCGGAAGATCTTGGCGTCGGAACCTGGGTGCCATGTAGTCGTCCTCTGGCTTCGAAGATCTTTTCGGTACCGGATCAGATGCCATGTTCCCTTTGACGTATCCACATCCACAACATCCACATCTACACCCCACCATCATCCTCATAGCACTCCTGGAGAAAAACAGGAAAACCTTTCACTTCAGAGCCGAAATGCAAAAGGTCAGTGAACCCACTGAAATCAAGCAATGGTAGCACAAAACAACAGGGCTCACTCGCGCACGCACAGTAGAGGACGAAGGTGATCAGAGGTGTCTCAGGGTCACGCAGGAGGCGACGGCAGCTTGCGGCAGGGGAATCGCTCGATAGAAGCAGAGAGGCGCCGACGGGCTTGCCCGGGCCGAGCGCTCGGAGGGGGTCGCAGGCAGGGCCGGCCAGAGGTGGGGTCGGCACGGCCTCGGGATGGGGACGGCTGACGGTCAGCAACGTGGTGAAGACGACGGCCGGGCCGGCGAGGAGTCGTGCAGAGGGTGGAGGGAGCTCGGGCCTGGGCGAGCGACGGAGGGGGTCGACGACGAGGAGGCGTGGGCCGGTGCAGCGACGGCTGGGCTCGAGGTAGGCGAGGGCAGGCTCGATGCTGGCCGCAAAGGGGAAGGGACACCGTCGGGCGGCAGGGCGACGACGGCTGGTGAGGGACTCGCGCGACGTAGCTTGGTGAGCGGTCGCGGCGGCTCTGCATCAGGAGGACGAGCAGCGGTGGCGGCGCTTTCGTCGGGGTGAGGCGGCGTCACGCTGCCTAGGGAGGAAGGCGGGGTCGGCAGGGGCCCGCGGGCTGGGAATCTGGCGGCAGCGATGAGAAGATCTCACGAGCGGTGGTTGGTGGCCACCGCTTTGGGAGGGTGAGGGAGAGGGGCAGGGTTTGGGGCGGGGAATCGCGAGGGGGAGCGGGTGGGTCCGGGCAGAGAGATCGAGGAGGAGGACACGGTTCGAGCGGGGTGGGGTTTGGTGGGAGCGTGCGCGGGCGGGTGGAGATCCCGATGCGGGGAGGTTGTCAGTACGGGGCTATGGTTTCGATCGAGGAGGGTCTCGCGGGGTGTGCAGGCAGGGGCGCGCTGGCGGTCACGCGTCCATCGCATCGGTGCGTTGCACCAAGCGTACTTGCGTGCGTGCGTGCGTGCGTCGCTTGCATCGCATGCGCTGCATGAGCCAGGCAGGTGGTTCGGGGTGAGGAGCAACGCGGTGGTGGAGCAGGTGTGGTTGACTGCGTGCGATCGACGCTGGGTGGGTGCGGGTCGGAGTGGCTAGGTGGCTGAGTCGGGTTTAGGGGTAGGTGGGGTGTTAGGGTTTGGGGTAGATCTTTAGAGTTTTTATCTGGGTAGTAGGCTGCTGCCAGCTGGCGGCTTCCCCAGGTTTTGTAAAACTTTTATTTATTGGTTTTGTTTTAAAAGCCTTTTGTAAATTATTTTTAGACAAAACAAAATATCCGGACAGGTCCGGTTTTATAATTTGAAATTGAGACGGGGGATATTTAGAAAACAAACATAGGCATTTGGAAAATAGTTTTAGACAAACACATGCATGATGATGATGCTAAAATGCAATGTTGCATGATGACATGAGCATGCGGTCATGATGATGGACAAAATAAAAACAATACGCGATTTTCTAGTAGTGGTTTTTCTGGGATGCTACAATTCGACACCACTAACAATGGATCTCGCCCTCCAGATTCGCCTTATGCTTTGGGGAAGAAGGCCGATGATCTAAATCTTCTCGCTTCGTGTAGATCCTCGCAACACCACTAACAAGATTATTGATCCATCTTTAAATCGACGACACCACCAACAAGAGGTCGTTCTTGACGTTCGTCGAGAGAACACTCCGGATAACAAAGGACGAAGATAAAGCCACCTCTAGCTTCCATGAAAGGAGTAAAATCGCATTGATCCACCATTCAACGTACAAAAGCGAATGATAAGAGTAGTGGTATGGTAGCTACTCCATCCCGCACTCGAAGCATTAGTCTGTACATGAACAAAAGAATCGTGCAACCAACTCTCGGAATTTAGACTAAAGATCTTCACAAATGATATTCAGAAACAAAGGATTGATATAGATCTTCCATCGGATCTGATGTAGATGACGTCGTTGCATTGGAAAACTCCGGAAGGTACAAAGAAAAAATTTAGTGGATTTTAGAACAAACAAAGGTACAACAGAGGAAGGATTCCTCAGATAGCATGAAGACCGGGTGCACAACACCGTTACAAGAGGAAGGAAGTGAAACACTGAAGGTACGACAGAAAACCCAACCACGAGAATTCTTGGACTTGAAGAAAGGTAAGAGAACAGATTCAAAACTCGCAAAGGGAAGAGGAGAATAGCATAGGGGTAAGGAGTAAAATAGACCTATTCAGATCTATCCAACCGATTTGCAAAAAAAAATACTTTTGACACTCTACATCGTCCGTTAGCTAGGTTATCCTACAGGTTGGACCAGTGGGGTATCGTAACTGCTGAGCTCTGATACCACTTTGTAACACCCTCGAATCGGCCCTATGCAAGTTTTAGCTATTCCTGCCAAACCCACATAGAAACGATTCAAGGACGCCCACTAGGCACTTGTGTGCGGGTGGAAAACGAAGTAATATCATTACACAATAGTCCACGATGTGACCCATAGAACATATATATATACAACCACGACTCCATGAGTCAAGAATACAGATATACAGTACAACGATCCAAATCACCTCGACAACGATACAACATCCGAGTACGGATAAGATGCAAATGGGGCTAAGAGCCCGGAAGAATAACCAATGGCGTCCATTACCCTGCCCAGGCCAAGCCAGAAGGGTAACCCTACTAATGACGTCGAACTTATACCTGCTAAAACAAAAGGGGTGCTAACAAAGGGCAAAGGAAAAAAAGAGCGTCAGTACTGAAGCCAGTACACGGCAAGGCTAGAATTCGGCGGCTCTCTCCTACATAGGTATGGTGGACTGAAGCGGCAGCGAAGCATGCACTAAAGAACCTATAGAGACTCAGTAAACTGTCGGCTATTAGAGAGAGATAAGAAAGACCCTTATTCGGAACTAAACTTATACTAACACCAATCATACCCATCCTGGTATTCCCCCTGGAGACCAAACGAGGAAGTCAAACCGAGGAACTCACACAGTTGGCAGTTTTATTCATTCCATTATAGTTGCAGCACTTACTAGTCAGATATAGATAGCACGAGTCATCCTAGTAGCATAAGTAGTGGGCAGTTTTAGTTAACCATTAGTTGTAGTTGCAGTACTTACTAGTCAGATACAATTATCATGTGACATCCTAAACCCACCAATTGTTGGCACTTTTATTTCATTCCATTGGAGTTGCGATGCTTACTAGGCAGGTATAACATGACACGATACACCCCAGTTCCACCAGTTGGTCGCACTTTAATTATCCATTCCATTGTAGTGAAGCTGATTACTAGTCACATATTAAGTCAAATTTATAGCACTACTTTAGTTATGCTTGTCTATGATCGAGATACTGTGCTCCAAGTCGTCCATAACCGCGGACACGACTTTCAGAAAGATTTACCCTCCAGGGGTGCACAAATAGCAACACACACCCAATCAACCTCGGAAAAACCAAGTCAAAACCCAACGAGGCTTTCACGATAAAGCAATCACAGGATTCATGAAATATTTCAGGGGGCCACCCCACTAATCTACCAGCAACGAAGTTGGCCGGCTCCAAGACGGACCCAGGGTTTGGGACAATGGCTGTAAACGAATAGGAACCCGAAAGTGTGACTGGGCTTGTCGATACCGCGAAAACATTCCACGTTCCAAAACAGTACAGGTGCTCCACGCACAATCGTAAATAAAGCAGTAAAGCATGGCATAAGTACAGGATATTAATAAAGCCCCAAACTACTTTGTGGCCCCAAGAAATAAGAAATGAATCAAGCTCTGGCTAAGGGGGATTCATAGAGTCTCCCGTATGTGGATAGTGCGAATAGTCAAGGAACATGTATCAAGTACTCGGGGCCTACAGGACACAAGTGGACATGAAAAACCAAATAGCATATATTGCCCATCGGTGCCTCTTTCATTAGTTGTCCCAGCAATTTAATAGTTGTATTTAAAGTCATGATCCTCTCCACCGTAAAGCATATGACAACATTCCAACGACTGTGTGGTACTTCACGACACGGGATCGCACCTGAGCAAGCGACTACGACTCGCAAGACCATCTATCTACCAAACAATAGGTAATAGGAGGTGTCCAAGGCAATATAAAGGCTGCACGGAATATATCTAGTACGAAACACTAAAGCATCGCGACATGGATAGCAATAGATCAACAGAAATAAATAAAAACTATAAATGAAAAATAGGTAGAAAGGGGAGAATTCTCGCCTGGGAAACATAGCCGAAGATACACCGGAGAACTTGTCGATATTCGCATCAACTCAACAACCTAATCGGTGGAGAAGCAGAGCACTAAAACAAACACCGGATGCACAATTTAATACTATGGCAGAAGATCGGGCATGATGCCTGTATGATGTATGACATGCAAAAGATGCGATGCGACTAGACAAAATTAAGCGGAACCGGGGTCCCGACAATTAATGAGATAGTTCATGTTGTTTAGATACCCCATAATTAAATATTGTATTAACAAGGCAAAACATGTCATCAGTTCGCTAAACAAATTTAAATGGAGTCAATATAAGACTAGAATAGCCCGCATATAGGCTCCATATTTAATTTAGGTGACTCATCGATATACCACAAACACCCACAATATGCATGCAACTACGAACAATTTAATTTGGAACAGATGAATGTCATATTTTATAAAAATAAAAGGGGGATCTCGGATAGGGGTCACACATCGGGGGGGTTCGGCGATCTTGGGTTCCGAGGGTGTTCGGGTTCGGTCTCGACAGGATCAGATCCAGGAAGGAGAATTTGGCTGGTGTCGGTTTCGATATCGGTCTTCGGGTGGCTCCGGGTGCGATTCTTCCCGCTTAACTTCTCGCGTTGGTCGTCGGAAGATCTTGGCGTCGGAACCTGGGTTCCATGTAGTCGTCCTCTAGCGTCGAAGAACTTTTCGGTACCGGATCAGATGCCATGTTCCCTTTGCCGTATCCACATCCACAACATCCATATCTACACCCCACCATCATCCTCATAGCACTCCCGGAAAAAAAAGGACAACCATTCACTACAGAGCGGAAACGCGAAAGGTCAGTGAACCCACTGAAATCGAGCTACGGCAGCACAAAACAACAGGGCTCACTCGCGTGCACAGTAGAGGACGAACGCGAGCGGAGGCGTCTCAGGGTCGCGCAGGAGGCGACGGCAGCTTGCGGCGACGGCAGCGCTCGATAGAAGCAGAGAGGCGCCGGCGGGCTTGCCGGGGCCGAGCGCTCGGAGGGGGTCACAGGCGGGGCCGGCCAGAGGTGGGGTCGGCGCAGCCTCGGGATGGGGAAGGCTGACGGTCAGCAACACGGTAAAGACGACGGCCGGGCCGGCGAGGAGCCGTGCAGAGGGCGGAGGGAGCTCGGGCCCGGGCGAGCGATGGAGGGGGTCGACGACAGGGAGGTGCGGGCCGGCGCAGTGACGGCTGGGCTCGAGGTAGGCGAGGGCGGGCTCGACGCTAGCCGCAAAGGGGAAGGGGCACCATCGGGCGGCAGGGCGACGGCGGCTGGTGAGGGACTCGCGCGACGGAGCTTGGTGAGCGGCCGCGGCGGCTCTGCATCGGGAGGACGAGTAGCGGTGGCGGCGCTTTCGTCGGGGTGAGGCGACGTCGCGCTGCCTAGGGAGGAAGGCGGGGTCGACAGGGGCATGTGGCCTGGGAATCTGGCGGCAGGGACGAGAAGATCTCACGAGCGGTGGTTGGTGGCCACCGTGTCGGGTGGGTGAGGGACAGGGGCAGGGTCCGGGGCAGGGAATCGCGAGAGGGAGTGGGTGGGTCCGGGCGTAGAGATCGAGGAGGAGGACACGGTTCGAGCAGGGTGGGGTTTGGTGGGAGCGTGCGCGGGCAGGAGGACATCCCGATGCGGGGAGGTTGTCGGTACGGGGTTGCGGTTTCGATCGGGGACGGTCTCGCGGGGTGTGTAGGCAGGGGCGCGCTGGCGGTCGCGCGTCCGTCGCATTGCTTGCGTACGTGTGTGCGTGCGTGCGTGCATCGCTTGCGTCGCGTGCGCTGCGTGAGCCAGGCAGGTGGTTCGGGGTGAGGAGCGACGCGGTGGTGGACCAGGTGTGGTTGACCGCGTGCGATCGACGCGGGGTGGGTGCGGGTCGGAGTGGCTAGGTGGCTGAGTCGGGTTTAGGGGTAGGTGGGGTGTTAGGGTTTGGGGTAGATCTTTAGAGTTTTTATCTGGGTAGTATGCTGCTGCCAGCTGGCGACCTCTCCAGGCTTTGTAAAACTTTTATTTATTGGATTTGTTTTAAAAGCCTTTTGTACATTATTTTTAGACAAAACAAAATATCTAGATAGGTCCGGTTTTATAATTTGAAATTGAGACAGGGGATATTTAGAAAATAAACATAGGCATTTGGAAAATATTTTTAGACAAACAGATGCATGATGATGATGCTAAAATGCAATTTGGCATGATGACATGAGCATGCGGTCATGATGATGCACAAAATAAAAACAATACGTGATTTTCTAGTAGTGGTTTTTCCGGGATGCTACATACTGTGAGGATAGCCGTATCTCAAGATTATATCTTTGAGGAATGTTACAGCTGTTGCCCCATAACATTTCTTAATTGGCTTCACCTTAATCCACTTGGTAAAATTGTCTACCATAACCAAGATATGGGTCATGTTTCCTTTTGTCGGCATAAATGGGCCGACCATATCCAAACACCACACAACAAATGGCCAAGTGATAGGTATAGTTTTCAACTCCGACATAGGCATGTGTGTCCTGGTGGCGTATCTCTGACAACCATTGCATTTTCTTACAAGATCTTCTGCTTGCACGAAGGCACTTGGCTAGTAAAATCCATGCCGGAAAGCTTTTGCCACTAAGGCTCTAGACGAAGCATGATGCCCACACTCCCCCTGATGGATATCTCGGAGGTTGTCAAGCCTTCTTCCGGGTTAACACATCGTTGCCGAACACTTGTGATGCTCCTCTTGTATAGTTTGGCATTGATAATGGTGTATTCCTTTGCTCTCCTTTGGATTTTCCTTGAAAGTATCTCGTCACTTGGCAAGGTTCCCTCTTTCAAGAACTCAAATATTGTCTTTGCCCATGTAGGTATAGCTCGAAAAGGGAAAAGTTCCTCATCAATTTCCATTGATTCCACCGACATAACTGCAGCTGGATCAAGCTGAATAGTCCTCGGGTTCTGCGAGGTAGTCCCTGGGTCTGCCGAAGTAGTCCCTGGGTTTTCTGGGGTGTTCCCCCAGTCAACATCCATAGGGGAAGCTTCTGGTCCGGATTGTGCCGGGACATAGATTGACCCGGATTCTAGTGAGGGTGTGATAGATGGTTTGCTTATGTTCTCCTGGCAGGATTGGCTACCGAGATGACCCCATTTTTGATAGTACGTCGACTGCTTCATTCTCTAGCCAAGGTACATGGTGGAATTCGCATCCTTCAAAGAACCCACATATCTTTTGGACATGGAACCTATAAACAGCCATGTTTGCATCTAGGGCATCCCAATTGCTAGATACTTGCTGCACCACTAAATCCGAATCACCAAAACATTGTATCCAACATATCCCATTTCCCTTGCCACCATAAGTCCATGCATGAGCGCTTCATACTCGGCAACATTATTCGATGCTCTGAAATGGATCTGGAGAACGTATTTCAGTTGATCTTTCTTGGGCGAGGTAAGTACTGGCCCGGCCCGGTCCTTCCTTTAACTTTGATCCGTCAAACTGCATCCTCCAATAATTGAGTCAGGCAAGGGTGGTTCGTATTGCATTTCAGCCCAATCCACGAAGAAATTAGCCACTACTTGAGATTTGATTGCATCTCTCCTATCAAATTGTGGCGCATATGGAGATAACTCAATTGCTCATTTTGCAATCCGGCCACTTGCATCTTTCTTGCTCATTATTTCGGATATGGGCGCTTCACATATCACTTTTATGGGGTGTTCCTCAAAGTAATGCTTGAGCTTCTTGGCTGCCATATACACGTCGTATGCCATTTTCTGGTAGTGAGGGTAATTCTGCTTTGAAGTTGATAATGCCTTGCTTAGGTAATACACTGGCCTCTACACCGACTTACCCTCCTCTTCATGCTCCACCACTATCACTGCACTTACGACTCGGTTGGTCGCTGCTATATAGAGCATCATGGGCTCTTTGGATAGTGGCAAGGCTAACACTAGTGCAGAGGCTAGCATCTTTTTTAGTTCATAAAATGCGCTATCAGCTTGTGGTGTCCATATAAATTTATCTGCCTTTTTCATTAACTGGTAGAGGGGCAATGCCTTCTCACCTAGCCGGCATACAAACCGACTCAACAATGCCAAGCAACCAGTAAACTTCTACACATCGTTAAGACACTTTGGCAGTTCCATTCTTACAATGGCTCGGATCTTTGTGGAGTTGGCCTCTATACCCCGACTGGATAGGAGAAAACCGAGAAACTTCCTAGCTGCCACACCAAAGGTACACTTCTCTAGATTAAGTTTCATTCGGGACCTCCTTAGGTTCGAAAATGTTTGTCGGATATCATCAAGGAGCGTTTTGCTTTCCTTGGTTTTTATAACAACATCATCCACATAAACTTGCAGATTTCGACCAATTTGGTCATGTAGACATTTTTGCATGCATCGTTCATACGTTGCTCCTGCATTACGTAAACCAAACGGCATAGTGCGATAGCAATACAGGGTGATAAACATGGTCTTTATTTCATCATCCGGATTCAAAGGTATCTGGTGGAAACCAAAATATACATATATGAATGACAACAAATCACACCCAGTAGTTGAATCTATGACCTGGTCTATCCTTGGCAGTGGAAATGGATCTTTTGGACAAGCCTTATTCAGATTCGTGAAATTGATACACATATGCCACACCACTGCCACATTCGGATCATCCTTCTTCTTCTCCACGAGCACATGATTAGAAATCCAATCCGGGTAAAGTACTTCCATGATAAACCTGGTTGCAAGGAGCCGAGCTATCTCATATCCAATGACCTTTCTCCTACCTTTGATGAAACGGCGGAGAGGTTGCTTCACGGGGTTTGCTCTAGGTCCTACATTCAAAGAGTGCTCGGCCAACTCCCTCGGCACACCTTGCAAAGATATCCTGATTCTCACAGAGGAAGTGGACTGAGCCAATGCTGCCACTTCCTGAATTTTCCTTTTCTCCTGAGCAATCACAAGTGACTCGGCCAGGTTAGACCTGGTTGAAGAACACTCAATGGAACGCCTGAAGTCCCCAGCTATGTTGATCACTCCCCTTGGCCCATGCAACTTCATCTTCAAGTAACTGATGTGAGTACTTGCCATAAATTTGTTCAGAGCAGGCCTATTGAGTAATGCATGATACGCATATTCTAAGTTCACAACCCAGACCTTGCCAATGGTTCCTTGTGCCTCAAAATCCAAGTTCTCAGTCCTGCAATTGTCCCTTGTGCCGAATAACACGTCAACCCGGACCTTGCCAATGGGCTCACATGAGATACCTGGCACAATGCCATGAAAAGTTGTGTTCGTCGCTTGGAGCATGTTCTCCGATATTCCCAACTTGTGCATGGTATACCTATACATGATGTTAATGGTACTGCCATTGTCTATCAGTACCTTGGAAAATCTCACACTGATATTCGACCCAATGAATGTCGGATCCAACACTAGTGCATAAGATCCAGGACTCGACATTACTCTAGGGAGATCCTTGATGCTCCAAGTGATTTCCTGTTCCGCTCAAGGCATATACCTCGTCACGGCTGGCATAACCGCATTCACCTCCATATATCAGCACTGCAAGCTCTTTCTATATGTTTCCTCCGTGGTGAACACACAGTAACTTTGGTGATGCTCTCTGTCTTCATTTCTCCCGTCATTGCCGTGATACCCTTGGTCTTGCTGTTGCTGATTATTCACCTGATGCACTGCATCCCTTCTCTCATGGTTCTCATACCTCGATGGAGGTGGAGGCAACATCAGTTGATGTCCATTCCCTCAGTCCGTTGCTGCTGCCGAGGTGCATCGTTCCGAGGTGCTTCATGTCGAGGTTCATCATGTCGGGGTGCTTCGTGTCGAGGTGCCTGAGCATTCCCCAAGCCTCCCTGCTCTATCTTCCACATCCATTCACATTGCCGGGTCAAATGATTCGCCGAGATATTCGGACCAGGTGTGTAGAACTTGCACGGCTGATCCAGCATAGACTCATATGTGTATCTCGACCTATCGTTCTTTTCCTGCCATTGCTTCTTCTATTTTGGCATCCAAGTTTTCTTGCCATCACTCATTTGTTGCCACTGTTTCCCTCCAGTTTTATGACGTTGGTTTGCACCTGCATGTGGCTGATCTTGATCCACAGCTGCCACTTAATACGAGCTGTACTGGTAATCCAGCCGATCATCTCTTCTTTTACCTCGGAAATCATTCCTCCGGGATGATCCGGAACCATCTCTATTGTAGTACTCCTTATTTGGCTCACTTGACATTAGCTGAGGCTAGGTTGGATCACCCAAGGCGTACGAATCAGCGATACAAATCGTTTCTGCCAAAGTAGTTGGCATATCTCGTTGCAACCTCTACCACAACATACTCCCACACCTACAACCTTGGGCGAACCACGCAATAGCTTGTGATTCAATTACCCCTTCAAAGGAATTGCGCACATTGCACCACCAAGTCAAGAATTCTTGGTCTGGATCATTCAACCTCTTCTTGCATAATGCCAAAGTTTGTGGCATGTTCGGCCTCTTGTACGTGCTCGAGAAGTTGTTGATGAACAACTCCTCAAAATCTAACCAACAGTTAATACTTCCTGGCGGCAAATTTTTCAACCAGACCCCTGCTGGCCCCTCCAACATCTGTGTACATATCTCACAACCCATCTCAAATTGCCCATGGAAATGTTCACTGATGTTCCATAATCAATGAGCCAATCATCCGGCTTGGTGCTGCCGTCATACGTCTTCATTCCTCTGGCTAACTGAAAGTTCGCCACATGTAGGTCTCTCATGATCCGAGGTCCAAAGCATGTTGGACCCGGACAACCTTGCACTTTTCAATCATCTCCGATGTATAGATTCGGTCCAATTTTAGCCTTGCATCATCCGACTGCAAGTTCCTATTTCCCAATCTTGATCCAATTACATGGTGTTTCGGCCTAGGAAATCCGGCGTCAGCCATCGCCGAGTATCCATCATTGTATCTGTCTTGACCCGGACGAGCATATTGCTGCTGCATTGCTGGGCCAGCACTTCTCTCCTACCGAGTTGCACATTACTGTTGATGTTGCCGAGGTGCATTTTTCCCTGCTCGCGCCGAATTACGCTGTCCGACATTGTTGTGGGCAGCAATTCCTTGACCAGCATTGCCTTGGTCGCGGTTACCTCGACCAACCTCACCCCGGTTGGCACTTTGACGATCCTCATCAACTTGCATTTCTTTTCCTTTCCCTTCCCTTATCGGGTCATACGGGACCATTTGCTTATCTTTTCTCCCTGAGGTTACCACTTCCTCTCTTCTAGGGCCATCATGAGGTGATGATGCAACCCTAGTGGACTTCGCCGGGTTACCCTTCACCGAATGAACTAGGTGTGATCCTCCTAGTATTGTTGGGTTTGGTTTGAGCATTTCCTCATTCTGTTTATTCGCCACCCTCACTAAGTGGTTTACTCTTTCCTGCTGCCTCTCTCGGGCTTCTCCGGTTAGACCCTCTAACTCGGATGTTGCTGCTTCCACAGCCCTAAGGTTCTTCACCGGGGTATTGTACCTCTCCAGCCCTGATGTTACTAGTGTAGCCGTTTTCCCTGGCTTAGGCAGATATTCCTTGTCAATCTCAGTGATCAAGTTTCTACCTCTGATTTTCTCTCCATATATATGGTTTGCTTTTGTGTACACATGCAAAGTGATGTTTAGTGACTGTTGTAACTCAGCAACTTTCTTTGCCCCAGCTAACATTTTCTGCCTAGACTCCTCTAGATCGGCTTGTGCCTGAGCTTGATCTACTACTGGTGCTATGGGAGTTGCTAAGGTATCTATTGCCTCCTGTAGTACATTCTCTGGCCTCTCTAGTGGAGGGACTCTAGATCTTGCCTGCTTCGGTGTAGCGTCCGGATCTGGCGCCGGATCCTTGCCTGCTCCTGCATTTGGGGATGTCATCATGACCTCAACGCAACTAGCGGGGCGAGTGATACGCGAGCCACGAGCCGTGCTGAGAGGAGGTTCGCCTCCCTCGACGACATGCTGCAGGTGAATGTAGTACTCGTCGATGCTAAAGTAGATCTTGTGGGTGCCAAGCTTGATGAAGAGCCCGTTGCACGGTTGATGTCTACGCACTTCTATTCCTGTAGACAGTTGTTGGGCCACCAAGTGCAGAGGTTTGTAGAACAGCAGCAAGTTTTCCCTTAAGTGGATCACCGAAGGTTTATCGAACTCAGGGAGGAAGTGGTCAAAGGTATCCCCTCTCAAGCAACCCTGCAATCAAGATACAAGAAGTCTCTTGTGTCCCCAACACACCCAATACACTTGTCAGGTGTATAGGTGCACTAGTTCGGCGAAGAGATAGTGAAATACAAGTGGTATGGATAATTATAAGAGGTAACGGTGATAAAAAAAGTTTGATCGCGTGGAAGAGACTAAAGGCAAACTGAAATAAATATGGAAGCAAGAAAACATGTAACATATCTAATTGCAAACTGTGTATCAATGCTTAGAAACAAGGCCTAGGGATCATACTTTCACTAGTGAACACTCTCTTATAAATATATTCTTCTTTATGATACTACTCATAACTACTCTCCGGTTGGACACTCTAATCCATGGGGTCTATAACAGCACACTTCAAAGTAAGCCTTTCCCATCTAGAAAACCCCACACTGTCACCTTGAGCACTAGATGAGTCCAACAAACACCAAAATTTCATAAAGATATCTAACTCCAAATATAACTCATAACAAGTATTTGTAATATCTAGCCTAAGTGCCACCATGGTGTGCACGCTGTCACTTTCACACACATGGGGAGAGCAGAGATCTATTAAAGCACTTGAGTAGCAAGGTAGATCTATAGATTACAAGCTCATGATCTCAATAAGATCATGCATAGAGAGAGAGATGAACACATAGCTACCGGTAGAACCCTTAGCCTCGAGAGAGAACTATTCCCTCCTCATCATGGGAATGAGCAATGGTGATGGAGATGGTGGTGGAGATCGATGGAGATGGCTCCGGGGGCACTTCCTCGTCCAGGCAGGGTGCCGGAACAGAGACTTTCTGTCCCCCGAATCTCCCCTTCGGTGGCGGCGGCGCTGCTGAACTTTTCGTGGATTTCGGATTGATGATTTAGGGTTTTGGTATCGAGAGGCTCTTATAGGCGAAGGAGGCAAGGTCGGCGGGTGGCCAGGGGGCCCACACCATGCCCTGGCGCTGCCTGGGGGTACCGTCCAATTCCGAGAATATTCATTTTCTGACTTCCTGGAACCAAAAACAGCAGAAAACCGGCAACTGGCACTGTGGCATCTTATTAATTGGTTAGTCCAAGAAATCATATGAAAGGTATTCCAAAGTGTGAAAAAACACAAGAAAGTAGATAAAACCAAGCATGGAACACCAAAAAATTATAGATACATTTGCAATGTATCAACATCCCCAAGCTTAACAACTGCTCGTCCTCGAGTAGGTAAGTGATAAAAAGAAAGAATAATTTTTGAGGTGACATGCACCATCAAAGACTTGATCAAAGTATTTGTAAAACATTCAAAGCTGGGATCATAGTACTTCAATCATAACATCAAATACAATGTTCTAGCAATAAGCAAAGAAACTATGATGCAACATGAGAAGGCACAAACAAAAGATTCATGAATAACAATGCTTTGCAAGACGTTTGTTTGTTTCACATAAAGAAAACATAGCATAATAGCATTTAGCTTGTCCCTCAATAGAGTAGCAAATATAAATGCATAGGACACCTTCAAAGTTCATAAGAGTGACTAGATACAATAGTTTAAAGCAAGCAATAGCATGTTATGCATCAATCAACTAGTCTTGGGACAATGCACATAGAACTAAGAATGGGTACTATGCTCTCAAAGTAGGTGCATAAAGATAGAAGGTGGAGACTCAATATAATGGTGGAAGAAAGGCCTTCATAGAAGGAAGTAGGGATTCAAGTCTCATCAAGAGCTTCCAAAAATTATGGTACTTATAGCTTTCAGCTCTCATTGCCCCTATCATAAGCATCTTAAAGTAATTAAGGTTAAAGTGAACAAACTATGGTGTACATGCTTGACGAAGTACAAGTTAGAAATCTCATGTACCTTGTATACGAGGGCCGCTCCTCATGCTACTCAAGTTTAGTCACCGGTAAGTTCTTGCCATTGTAAGTACATGTGTATCATAGAGAACCGCCAACGGGGTACCCCTTGCCCGATGATACGGAAGAATCCCCATATCAAAATGACAAGGCAAGCAGACAACGAGCATCTCAGCATTCTTCTTATTTACCATGGGAATATGGTGCTTTTTTCTCTCTTTCCTCTTTTCATAGTATCTCTTTTTTTCTTTTCTCTTTTTTCACAATATAGGACTCTTTTTTTTATAAGAAGAATGCTTCATAGACAGATCATTATGGTTACGCTGCAGGTTTCCACCATGTCAGCATGGGTTAGACCAGCGGCCCAGGCGTTTCTCTAACACATATACATAACTCCATGGACTTACAAGCTCCCCTTTCATTTCACACCGACGACATCCATATACAAAAGAGCCTGATATCAACTAGGTACAAGTACCAAGTGCAATGTTGAAAGCGTTCCCCATGAAAGCATGGTTCTGCTAATTCCCAACAAATAAGTGCAAGCATATACAACATAGACGACGCAATGGTTCAAGTTTATTAAGGGCAAGTAAAGTAAAGTGTGCCATCAAGTTCGTGAGAGCTTTAATCACTAGTTTTCTCATAACAAGTTTAATTTGGAAGGTAAACAAAAGCATGAATGTACTTGGAATATCATAAGCTAGTAGGTAGGTATGGTGGACTCTTTGGAGTAACTTGGTTTAGGGGGTTGGATGCATGAGTGGAACTCATACTTTGTTGTGGAGGCTAGCAAAAGACTGAGAGCGACAAACTAAGAGAGTAATAATGGCCATAATCATGCAGAGCGACAAAACATCATTGATCAAAGCATAAAGTGATACTACAAGTTGAAAACTAAAGGATCATAAAGGATATGGTGACTTGAGATAGTCATAACATGGTGTGAGCATGTGCCAAGTCAACCCAAATAAAGCATCAAAGGAGAATACCACTATACTATGCTTTAATATGCTAAAACAACGCATGATTCATCCAAGGCACATTAAGCAATCTCAATTGTTTATAACAAGTCATGCTATAGCAAAGAATACTAAGCATAAAGCCAAAACAATATCAAGCATGGCATGACAGAGCATAGGCCATAGTCAAAACGAGCTCTTTTTACCATATAAGCATGAACTTTCCTACTCTTTTCCAAACCAAACCAAACTATTTGCAAACCAATGTATGAAAGAGGGGTCCAACCAATTTATTTAGAAAAGTAAGAAAATCAAGCAAACGAAAAACCAAAAGAAAAACGAAAAAGAAGACGCTCCAAGAACAACACAACTATGCATGAAACAATAAAAATGAAGCGTTTGGAAGAAACCTGGGATTTTTATTGATGAAGAAGGGGATGCCTTGGGCATCCACAAGCTTTGACGCTTGTACTTCTTGGATATTTCTTGGGGTGACACGCGTGGCATCCCCAAGCTTGCGCTTTAGTCCATCCTTCATCTCATTACTCATTCCTTCCATACACCTGAAAATTTTCCTTCATACAAAACTTCGCAAAATCTTTATTAGCAACATTAGTGCACTCAAGATAATAAATATTTGAGTTCAGTTTCAACACCAATAAAACTTCCATTAAAACACAAGCTAATGAATCACTTCCTTTAAAAAGTTCAAATGATCAAAGAGAACTCAAAGAGAAAGAGATTAAGAGGCAAATGCAAATAATGGCAGAAATCTGTCAAAACAGACCAGCAGGTAAAAACTAGTTTTTTCGAAGACCTTCTGTTGCTCAAATCGAAACGTGTTGAACTAACGAAAGTTAGATAACAACCTGGGGCAGAAGCACAAAAATTCACGCCTCAAAAAGACGTTCAGAGATTTTACACCAATGTTTATGGTAACGCACAGAAATCTGTTTCGGGACAGCAACTTTCCCAATCATTACTTCTCTCTCATTAGAGGTTACTCTGGGCACAAAAAGCAAATAAAAAGGATAAGGAGCGGTTATTACTGAAGTAATAACTTCCAAGACTTATCTAAAACTTTGGGTTATCTCCCAATAAGTACTTTTCTTTAATTCCTTTAAGTTAGGCATGATAGTTTGAGAAGATGCTCACATAGGAAATATGAATTGAAGTAAAAGAGAGCATCAAGAAGAAAATTCAAAGCACATTTAAGTCTAACCCACTTCCTATGCATAGGAATCTTGTAAATAAACAAGTCATGAAAGCACAAAGCAACAAGCATAGTAAAGGAAAAACAAGTGTAACTTCAAGACTTTCAGCATAAAGAGGGGAAACTTAATATTATTGAGACACATAAAACCATGTTTCCCTCTCTCATAATAACTTTTAGTAGCATCATGAATAAAATTAACAACATAACTATCACATAAAACATTCTTATCATGAGCCACATGCATAAAATGATTATTACTCTCCACATAAGCATATTCATTCTTATTAATTGTAGTGGGAGCAAATTTAACAAAATAGCTATCATTATTATTCTCATCACCAGAATCATCAAATATAGGAGGCATATTGTAATCATTAATTTTCTCCTCAATAGTAGGTGGATTGAAAATATCATATTCATCATAGTAATCATCATATTGGAGGTTTGGTATCATCATAAGCAATAGAATAGCTATCTTCCAAATCTGGGGAACTAAAAAGATCATTTTCATAAAAACTAGCTTCCCCAAGCTTAGACTTTTCCATAGCATTAGCAATAATGGTGTCCAAAGAATTCATACTAACAACATTGCTATTAGCATGCAAATAAACTTCCATAGGTTTTTTAATTTTCTTTTCAAACACTTCATGTCCTAACTCAAGATAAATACTATAAAGCTCTCTAATTTTTTTGTTGTTTTCCATTAAGCCTAACTAGTGAAAATAAAAACAAGAAACAAAAAGACAAAATTGCAGAATCTAAAGGAAATAACTTCGAGCACTCACACCGGAGGATGTGAGTACCTTTCATATTACATCCTCGACAACTGTGCCAGAAAATAGGCGTTTGCCGTGGGAGATTCTTCTTCTTTAATCCTCCGGTGTGAATACCTTTTACCTTACCTCTCCGGCAACGGCGCCAGAAAATAGGCGTTTGCCGTGAGAGGTTCTTCTTCTTTAATCCTCTGCTGTGAATACCTTTTACCTTACCTCCCCGGCAATGGTGCCAGAAAATAGCTTGATGTCTACGCACTTCTATTCTTGTAGACAGTTGTTGGGCCTCCAAGTGTAGAGGTTTGTAGAACAACAACAAGTTTTCCCTTAAGTGCATCACCCAAGGTTTATCGAACTCAGGGAGGAAGTGGTCAAAGGTATCCCGTCTCAAGCAACCCTGCAATCAAGATACAAGAAGTCTCTTGTGTCCCCAACACACCCAATACACTTGTCAGGTGTATAGGTGCACTAGTTCGGCGAAGAGATAGTGAAATACAAGTGGTATGGATAATTATAAGTGGTAACGATGATAGAAAATAGTTTGATGGCGTGGAAGAGACTAAAGGCAAACTGAAATAAAGATGGAAGCAAGCAAACATGTAACAAATATAATTGCAAATAGTGTATCAATGCTTAGAAACAAGGCCTAGGGATCATACTTTCACTAGTGAACACTCTCATATAAATATATTCTTCTTTATGATACTACTCTTAACTACTCTCCGGTTGGACACTCTAATCCATGGTAGGGCTATAACAACACACCTCAAAGTAAGCCTTTCCCATCTAGAAAACCCCACATTGTCACCTTGAGCACTAGATGAGTCCAACAAACACCACAATTTCATAAATACATCCAACTCCAAATATAACTCATAACAAGTATTTGTAATCTCTAGCCTAAGTGCCACCATGTTGTGCACGCTGTCACTTTCACACACATGGGGAGAGCGGAGATCTATTAAAGCACTTGAGTAGCAAGGTAGATCTATAGATTACAAGCTCATGATCTCAATAAGATCATGCATAGAGAGAGAGATGAACACATAGCTACCAGTAGAACCCTTAGCCTCGAGAGAGAACTACTCCCTCCTCATCATGGGAATCCGCAATGGTGATGGAGATGGCTCCAGGGGCACTTCCCTGTCCCGGGAGGGTGCCGGAATAGAGACTTTCTGTCCCCTGAATCTCCCCTTCGGTGGCGGTGGCGCTGCAGAACTTTTCATGGATTTCTGATTGATGATTTAGGGTTTTGGTATCGGGAGGCTCTTATAGGCGAAGGAGGCAAGGTCGGTGGGCGGCCAGGGGGCCCACACCATGCCCTGGCGTGGCCTGGGGGTACCTGCTCCTAGGGGGTGTGGACACCCTATGGCCCCTCTCCGACTCTCCTTCTGGCTCCGTGAGTCTTCCGGCAAAATAATAACTTTGGCTTTTCTCCCGTCCAATTCCGATAATATTCATTTTCTGACTTCTTGGAACTAAAAACAGCAGAAAACAGGCAACTGGCACTGTGGCATCTTGTTAATAGGTTAGTCCAAGAAATCATATGAAAAGTACTCCAAAGTGTGTACAAAACACAAGAAAGTAGATAAGACCAACCATGGAACACCAAAAATTATAGATACATTTGCAATGTATCAACGGTGGAGGGAGACTACTGAAGCTACCAACATTGTCGCTGACGTAGTCCAGTACTCCAAAGCGCTGAACAAGCCTAGAGACGATGCGTTCACTGGTGCCGATGATGTTTTCCGTCAGGATCTTCACTCCTGCTAGCACCGCTAGCCCCACGGTGGGCGTCAACTATTGTGGTAGTGTCACGATAGATGCCATGTATAGGCAAAAGATGGGGCCAATGTGCACTAGAGGAATTCGGGTAAGGATAGTGTGGTGATTCCACACACAGATGCTTGTACTTCTTTCTTATCAATGGTGGATTACAAGGGCTCTTTTACCTGTTCGTGGGAAGGAGCCTATTGCTCTTACTACCCACAACTACCTCTCTAGGGCTTTTCCTTAGTAAAAATGGCCGACCTCCTCTATGGAGATCCTGCCCCTCCTTATATAGGGGGGCTAGGTTACAAGTTAGGGCATACGTGGAAGGCATATTCTCCGAATATGCCTCTCCTAGAATAGGAAAATGGTGCTCCTCTTTTCTCTGTCTAAGCTAATCCGGACTCAGGGCGTAAGCCTCACTCAGCCCCTCTGCGCCGTGTCGTCATCTGACATAGCCAACGTCAGCCGACATTGGCAAGGTCACCTTTGTCGGCCCATACTCGCTGGTCCATCACTCTGTCCGCTGAGCTCAGGCTATAGTGGAGAGAGAAAACCTTTGACCAAGAATATTCCTTCCTTCCCTCGTAAGTCAAGTGATAACTCGGCTTAGTCCTAGCTAACTCGGCCATGTGGGTACCTACAAACAAGTTACAAGAAGCTAGCCGACATAGGCTATATGTCGGCTAGGACAATGTTAGACTAATATCCTTTGTGTTAGGTCACCTCGTAAGTCAGACTGCCTTGAGGTGACTTGGCCAACTTATGCTTTGACCTTGCCATACCTCGGCTAACACGGCCTTTATACCCCGAAGTGACCCTACCCGGGGGTATCCCCCAACAATCACCACACCGACCTGAGTGTGTGTGTGGTTCTGTGGATCAATGTGGTTTGGAAAAGAACACATGAAATGACACTCTATTTGTCAAACCATGGTCGAAAAGACCAAGAACACGTTGGAATGCAACTGCCAAATGCAAGGGAGCACTAGTGTGACAGAGGTTGCATCACCACACCCACTTGAGTGTGTGTGGTCATGTGGATCAATGTGGTTTGGAAAAAACACATGCAATGACACTCCATGTGTCAAACCATGGTCACAAAGCCCAAGAACATGTTGGAATGCAACTTCCAAATGCAATGGAGCACTAGTGTGACAGAGGATGCATCAGCTTACCCACTTGAGTGTGTGTGGTCATGTGGATCAATGTGGTTTGGAAACAACACATGAAATGACACTCCATGTGTCCAACCATGGTGACAAAGGCCAAGAACATGTTGGAATGCAACTACCAAATGCAATGGAGCACCAGTGTGACAGAGGTTGCATCACCACATCGACTTGACTGTGTGTGGTCATGTAAATCAATGTGGTTTGGAAAGAACACATGCAATGACACTCCATGTGTCAAACCATGGTAACAAAGCCCAAGAACATGTTGGAATGCTACTACCAAATGCAATGTAGCACTAGCATGAACGAGGTTGCATAACCACACCGACTTGAGTGGGTGTGGTCATGTGGATAAATGTGGTTTGGAATATAACACATGCAATGACACTCCATGTGTCAACCATTGTCACAAAAGCCCAAGAACATGTTGGAATGCAACTACCAAATGCAATGGAGCACAAGTGTGATAGAGGTTACATCACCACACCCACTTGAGTGTGTGTGGTCATGTAGATCAATGTGGTTTGGAAAATAACACATGCAATGACACTCCATGTGTCAAACCATGGTCACAAATCCCAATAACATGTTGGAATGCAACTGCCAAATGCAATGGAGCACTAGTGTGGCAGAGGTTTCATCACCACATCTACTTGAGTGTGTGTGGTCAGGTGGATCAATGTGGTTTGGAAAAGAACACATGCAATGATAACCCATGTGTCAAACCATGTTCACAAAGCCCAAGAACATGTTGGAATACAACTACGAAATGCAATGGAGCACTAGTGTGACAGAGGTTGCATCACCACACCCACTTGAGTGTGTGTGGTCATGTAGATCAATGTGGTTTAGAAAATATCACATGCAATGACACTTCGTGTGTCAAACCATGGTCACAAATCCCAATAACATGTTGGAATGCAATTTCTAAATGCAATGGAGCACTAGTGTGACAGAGGTGGCATCACCGCACTGACTTGAATGTATGTGGTCATGTAGATCAATGTGGTTTGGAAAAGAACACATGCAATGACACTCCATGTGTCAAACCATGGTCACAAAGGCCAAGAACATGTTGGAATGCAACTACCAAATGCAATGGAGCACCAGTGTGAACGAGGTTGCATAACCACACCGACTTGAGCGTGTGTGGTCATGTGGATATATGTGGTTTGGAATAGAACACATGCAATGACAGTCCATATGTCAAACCATGGTTAGAAAGCCCAAGAACATGTTGGATAGCAACTCCCAAATGCAATGGAGCACCTGTATGACAGACGTTGCAACACCGCACCCACTCGATTGTGAACATGGTCATGTGGATCAATGTGGTTTGGAAAAGAACATATGCAATGACACTCCATGTGTCAAACCATGGTCAAAAACCCCAAGAACATGTTGGAATGGAACTGCCAAATGCAATTGCGCACTAGTGTGATAGAAGATGCATCAACACACCCACTTGAGTGTGTGTGTTCATGTGGATCAATGTGGTTTGGAAAACAACACATACAATGACACTCCATGTGTCAAACCATGGTCAAAAAGCCAAGAACATATTGGAATGCAACTGCCAAATGCAATGGAGCACCAGCATGACACTGGTGGCATCACCACACGGACTTGATTGTGTGTTGTCATGTAGATCAATGTGGTTTGGAAAAGAACACATGCAATGACACTCCATGTGTCAAACCATGGTCACAAAGGCCAAGAACATGTTGGAATGCAACTACCAAATGCAATGGAGCACCAGTGTGAAAGAGGCTACATCACCACATCGACTTGAGTGTGTGTGTGGTCAGGTGGATCAATGTGGTCTGCAAAAGAACATATGCAATGATACTCCATGTGTCAAACCATGGTAAAAAGGCAAACAACATGATCGAATTCAACTGCAAAATGCAATCGAGCAATACTATGACAGAGATTGCATCACCACACCCACTTGAGTGTCTGTGGTCATGTGGATCAATGTGGTTGGGAAAACAACACATGCAACGATAGTCCTTGTGTCAAACCATGGTCACAAAGCCGAAGAACATGTTGTAATGCAATTTCCAAATGCAATGGAGCACCAGTGTGTTAGAGGTTGCACAACCACACCGACTTGAGTGTGTGTGTTCATGTAGATCAACGTGGATTGGAAAAGAACACATGCAATGAAACTCCATGTGTCAAACCATGGTTACAAAGCCCAAAAACATGTTGGAATGCAACTATCAAATGCAATGGAGCTCCAGTGTGAAAGAGGTTGCATCACCACACCGACTTGAGTGTGTGTGTGGTCATGTCGATCAGTGTGGTTTGGAAAAGAACACATGCAATGACACCCGGTGTGTCAAACCATGGCCAGAAAGACCAAGAACATGTTGGAATGCAACTGCCAAATGCAATGGAGGACTAGTGTGCCAGAGGTTGCATCACCACACCCACTTGAGTGTGTGTGGTCATGTGGATCAATGTGATTTGGAAAAGAACACATGCAGTGACACACCATGTGTCAAACCATGGTCACAAACCCCAAGAACATGTTGGAATGCAACTACCAAATGCAATGGAGCACCACTATGAAAGAGGTTGCATCACCACACCGACATGAGTGTCTATGTGGTCATGCAGATCAATGTGGTTTGGAAAAGAACACATGGAATGACACTCGATGTGTCAAACCATGGTCAAAAATCCCAAGAACATGTTGGAATGCAACTGCCAAATGCAATGGAGCACCAGTGTGATAGAGGTTGCATCACCACACTGACTTGAGTGTGTGTTGGGTCATGTGGATCAATATGGTTTGGAAAAGAACACATGCAATTGAAATAACATTTTATGATCCCTTGTATTTTTTGTGTTAGATAACAATGCCATGGATTATTTAAATGTGTGTTTAGAGTGCAGAACAATGTTTCCACCAAATACTGCTAAACCAGGGTTGGGGGGATTATCCACCCCTACCAAGGGCTGGATTATCCTCCCCACCAACTTCGCCAAAGCCAACAAGGCGCGTCATGCAGGTAGGGGGCAGAGTTTCTCCCCAGATTAACCGACCAGGGCCGGAGCATTCAACCAGGCCGGATAATCTGCCCCTCCATGGGGCCTGATAATCTGCCCCTAGGTCTTTGCAAATGCCACCAAGGCGCGTCACATAGTAAGGGAGGTGGATTTTCTCCCTGGATTAACCGTCCAGGGCCGGAAAATTTGCCCAGGTCCGATAATCCGCCCCTCCAGGTTTTTTGGCAAAGGCAACCAAGGCATGTCACGTAGGGAGGGGCTAGACTTTTAGTCCAAATTGTCCGAGCTAGGGCCAAATGTTGGCCCCGGCCGGATAATCCGGACCCCAATTAGGTTGGATAATCCAACCCCCAATTCGTCCAACGACAGCTTTTCGAGTGGGGCTGTAAATAGCCCCTCGGATCCCCATTTTAGATCGCTTGGATCCTACGAAAAGGCTCTGCCCAGTTCATATAGATTCAAGCGCAATCTCCATCTTCAACCACTCAAAGGCTCTTGGCTTTGGGGAATCAAAGGAGGAGACTTTGATCTACATCGGCATCCATCAAGATCTTCAATTCTGCTCCATTCACTTGGAGGATTCTTGATCTAGTGTTTCTTACAAATATCTAGATCTCAATTTCAGTTATTGATTAACTTGTTCTTGTGGTAGCTTGTTGTCATCACAGCAGCCTCCAATTTAGTTATGGATGTGTGCCCCGCTAGAGTTGTAAAGGCACCGGTTCCCACCTAGAAGGGTGCCAAATAGCGGAAGGTGGATCAGGCCTTTGTTGGCGAGATCCTTCGGAGAAAAGGTTAGGCCTATTGTGGCATGGTGGTCTTAGTACCGCCCACCCCTCCAACGCAAGCGTACTTCCCTTAACAAGGAAGGAACTGCGGTAAAACAAATCCTGTGTCTCCGTGTGCTCCAATATAGTTACCTCACTCTCTCCGCCTTTACTTGCTTAGTAGTTAGGTTTACATATAGGGAAATTTCTCGTAGTTGCATATCTAGAGAATTTACCTTTGTGTTAAGCCTAAAATTGAAAAAAAACTAAAAAATTGATGTAGCACCTATTCAGCCCCCTCTAGGTGCCCATACGATCCATTTCAATTGGTATTAGAGCCTCGGCTCTTTATTCGGGCTTTACCTCCTAAGGCAGATGGTAGTGAGGTTGTGGACAAGGTAACCATGGATGATCTCAAGACCTTGGAAACAAGCTTGATTAAAACTGTGGAAACTCAAATGTAAGAGATGCGAGAAATGATAGCGCGTCTCATGCCACCCACAACCTCTCCTCCATCTTCCACTGAGGCTTCAACTCCTATTACTAAGGATAAATCTAAGGCTAACTCCGAAGAAAAGGAGTTGGACAGTGAAAATAAAAATAAAGGTTCCTCTTACATTAAGGGAAGTGGTAAGGAGGACTATAGTGAGGTTTCTCACTTATATTCACCCGATCCACCAATATCGCACCCTCATATAAACAATAGGGGTGATCCACCCAATCTTACTACATCGTCCTTTAATCAATGAATTTTTTGATGAAATCTCATGTGTGTAGTTCGTCCATTGAGTTGTGGAGAATCATTGAAGTTGGTCTCCATGTCGGGAATCTGAAAAATTTGATAAGGAGAGAGGTTGTTGATAGTCAACTCAATGCAACCGCTCTACGCAGGATTCAGTTCAGTGTGGGTCCCAAGGACATGCCACACATTGAACATTTCAGCACTGAAGGAAGCTTGGGATGCCCTCACCGACTTGTTCATTAGAAATGATAGCATGAGAAGAAATAGGTATGATGATCTAAGCAATGAAGCTGAAGGGTTCTATATGTTGGATGGTGAGGTCCATGAAGATATGTATAGAAGACTCAAGGGCATTGCCACCACCTTTAGGAAGCATGGTGCCACATATGTTGATGATGCATGGATCACGAGGAAATATGTAAGTGCACTTATGCCATTTGAGCCCACAAATTTGGAGAGCTTAGATGGTAGACATAACTATAACCAAATGACTTCCAACAAAGTCATGCAAGAAATGGCTACATTCAATGTTGCGGCAAAGAATGCCGAAGATGCTCGTGCTAGAGCAATTGGGATGCCAAAAGGTGTGAATGTTGCTTTGAAGGCCAATCTCATTGAGCAAGAAGAAGACGATAGAAGCTTTGACATAGTATCCATGAGCTGTCCCGAGGAGTTCAAGTTTGCTCATGCTGAGTACATGGCGTTCTACACAAGGAATTTTTGGAAGGACCTGGCCAAAGCAAAATCAGAACTTGAGCACAAGAATGGGTCAAGTGGAAGGAAAGAAAATGGTCCAAAACTGAGGTCTTGCTACAGTTGTGGTGACCGTATGCACTTCGTAGCTGAATGCCCCTATCAAAGTAGAGAAGACCATGGGGGAAGACTTGTTCTCAAGGAGAAATCAAAGGATCCTCGCAAGAAGTGGTTTGTCAAGAAGAACAGTTCTTACAAGAAGCCACCAAAGATTGTGTTGGTAACCCAAGAGGAGTACTCATCCACAAGCGAACATGAAGAAGGTGATGATAGCTCAAGAGAGGTGGCTGCAATAGCCACTACGTCTACACCAACTGCTTCACACTTTGATTCTCCAAATGAGAATATCTACAACAAGAACGTCACTTGCCTCATGGCAAGAGGTTCCGAGGTATCACCTTCCATCACTTCCTTTCCTAAGACTACCATGAATACCGATATGGATGATGCCACTAGTCTTGAGGTTAAGGAAGAAGTTATTGCAGTAGATTGTTTTATAACTAACTTGCAAGGTGAATGAAAAATTCATTTTGAGGCTCTCATGAGTCAACTTTCTCACTCGGAAGAACTCATTGAAGAAAAGGGCAAAATTGAAAGGGAGGATGCATTGGAAATAGCATCCCTGAATAATGCTCTAGAAGAAGAAGAATAAATTTAGGCCTCCCTTGAAGAGAGACTTGATTCAATTAAGTAGTCCAATGATGAACTCATGGCCAAACTTGTGAAGGAACAGGATCATGCTATTGCTAAGGTAAAGAAGCTAAACAAAGAGAAGGTTGAATCTGGGGCTGCTCATGCTAGACTTTACGAGAAGTATGAGGCACTTGGCATTTCTCACAAGGCTTTGGAGAGTGAATACTCTATTCTCAATGAGTCTCACGACCAGATCCAAACTTGACTAACCAAGTATGATGTCCCTAGCACCTCTACAATGATGTTCAATCATGAAGACTTTCTTCAAGAAAATGCAAGGTTGAAATTGAGCTTGCCAGGTCATCTCATCCCAAAGGTAAGAAAGTCCTTGATGAGATCTTGAGCAAGCAAAGGACAAAAATGGAAAGGAGGGACTTGGCTATGTTCCCAAGACCAAGAATAAGAAGAACAAGAAAAAGAAGACCAAGAATACTCAAGCCAATACAAGCACCATTGAAAAGAACATCATGAAGGACAAAACTGATTATGATGGTTTTGTAGGTTCTAATAATCCTCATTATGAGTTATTTCATGATTATTATGGTGACGTTTATGCTAGTTATGTAGGTCCTTATGATAATTACATTTCTTGGTGATACCTTCGATCCGGATTATGGATGTAGTATAGCTTCTTTTTCCCTAGTAGACCTAGGTTATCGAATCCCATGGTAGCGAATGCGTAGTGAAGTTAATTTAATGGACATTCGGAAGTTTTAGAATTCCTTTTGTGTTTTCACCAGACCAATAGTTTGCGTCTTTTTGTTGTTGTCGATGATGGAGAGAGAGGCCTAGGGCATTCGGTTTCACATGTAGATGTGCAAAACATCTTATGGGAATAAAAGATAAACATAAAGTATGTATGTAATTATTACAACAAGATAAATTATATGTGGGAAGTGCATCCACAATTGCTATTGCCTCCACAACCACTTATAGCAATAACCTACTAGTATCATCCATATAAGAAAGAGAACTAATGATATGCATAGTGATGTCACCGTTAATCCCAAGTAAATCCGTCACATACAGCTGTACTACCCCTTCTGTCACTAGGGTTCCCAACCTACAGTTCAGTCATTACTCATACTCCCTATACCTGGCTCAACCCTCGGGGTCTTGGGTACCTGACAAGTCCTTAAATTTAGGCAAAAAAGGATACAATAATCATCATGTCATACAAACTAATACATGATCCCTTCTATGATAAATAACATGCACAAACGCTACATGGCCAGGCCGAAGCCCTTAGCCCAAGGAGAATTACTCACACATAGAGATGAGATCAACAATCACAAACATTGTATTGAAAATCATAAGATTGATAGCAATAGTCTTACAATGTCGCCAATCAAAGAAGAAATCTACTATTACAAGTGGTGGACTATGGCTATGGAGATGGACAAGGGTTTTGAGATCTGGAGGCAGCTGGTGATCTGTGGCAGGCGAGGTCGGAGTTGTCTGGTTGTTGGGGACTTGTTTTCTCATCGCCCAAGGCTTCTTTATATAGGGGTCCCTTCACTAAATTTGTTCTGTTTGACCTAACGGTGGCGGCGCCAACTATACGACCAGAGCATACGGCCCGAATTTTGCTCCGGTCGTATAGTTGGTCGTTGAAGCGTCTGCCTCCACTTCATGGCTCCTGGTTTCTTCTGGTTGTTGGAAATCTCGTATCTTGGACTTTAATGTAGTGATTCCCATCTTCAAACGACATTATCTGCGCAGGAAAAATATAAAAAGAAAGGATTGCATATCCCTTTGAATATTAGGCATTAGTGGCACGGTTAGAGATATATTTCATAAAAAATATGAATAATATCCAATTTAAATGTGGACGTAGATGGCTATATTTTAGAGCCATCAACCTCCCCAAGCTTAAACTTGATCGTCCCCGAGCAAGAAAACCAAAATCAAAATGGAACTCACCATTTAAACTAAAATAACGAGATGGTGATCTTACTCATGATTGGTAATCTCATGTTTCCTCCACTTCATAAATCTGAAAAATATTAGCATAGATAGAGTAATGGCAAGCAAATCATACGGGTTTTATGCATCCTTACAGTGCAACAAAATTATTGTTAACATGGATGATTCAAATGAGTAAACTTTATGCCATGTCACGTAATAAACTCATAGGCTTGCCTTTTAACAATAAAGTATAATCATGTAAATTGAGAGTGTGAGAGTTGTCATGAAAAGCATATACACTAGAGTATCTCAATTCTCCCACATCAATAAATCAAGACTTTTCAAGCACTACTTTTCTATTCACTGTCCTTCAAGAATTTCAGTTCTTGAGTAATTGAGAGCATGCCAAAGATTTTTATTAGTTTATCGGGCTATAATGGACACTCGTGGCATCACTCAGGTTTTTGTTCCTTTTGCATAATGATTACTCATAACAACCAGAGGAGTGATTCCATCATCATTACAGCTACCCGGGATTGCCAAGAATCTTACCCACTATAGCATTTCTACTACAAGTGTTTAATCAACTCATAGCTGAAATCTAGCAGTTTCCTCCATGAAGATCGTTCATAGGCCAGCGGAGTTGTTGGAATCCCATGAAGTTTGACACGCATAAAAATATATCATTCTTATGATTAACAAGTCAAACTTTGGCATACTCACAAAAACCGATAAACATTAATTCAATCGAACAAATTCTTTTGAAGAGAGCTATCAAGTCAATCAACATTTTCAGTGGTGTTGAGTGTCTCTAGAAATAAACCTTCAAGACTAAGCACTACAACACCCAAGCCTTCAATTGTGATACTTTTTCTTATTACAATGGTTTAGCAAATTTTTAGGCAAGACTTGGTTAATTACGAGAGATGGAACAAAATGTACCCAATTAAATACCCATGCAAACGAAAATCTTACTACAATATAAAGACTCACTCCACCAATATAATATCTCGACATTTACTACTAACTAGCATGGGTTTCTCAAACTTCAAGAGTGGGGAGTCATAAGGCATACCTCTCATGTTTGGTTCCACTTCTCTCTTCCTTTTTTATTTGTTTCTTGGAAACTCGAAGTCGATCATCTCTTGCAAACATATGAACATCGAGGTGGAAAGAAAAGAAAGTGGGAAAATAAGGAAAAATGGAGAAATCTTTTTGTTGTTTTTAAGAGAGGGAATTTAAAGAATAGAAAATTGCCGGCAAAGCTCGGCTAGAAAATCTTGATAACAAAAAGAAAGAACTAAAAAAATAAAGTGTCGAGGGAACCAACACGAGTGCTTATAAACTCAAATAAAAACACAACCTCGAAATAAATAAAAGCAAATGAATGCCAAATAAAGATACATGAGGAAACTTCCCCAAGCTTAGGCTTTTTGCAAGCTCTTCAAATCATTGTGGTGGCGAGAAAAGTCGTTACTCTAGTTAGCAAATTGAGTTGAGAGGTTACTAGTTGATTCTTGGAGGTTCAAAGAGAGGTTATGCATCCTCTCCATAGTCCCTCCAAGTCCTTGGATGTCTTGGTATGTAACGAACCGGGTTTGTGGCTGCTCCTCTTGATAAGGAGCTTCTTGCTCCTCCTCTTGGTCCTCATCCTCCTCCGGAATCTCCTCCCCGGGTTGGTGTTGCTCAACCTTCAAGTCATGTAGCAAACGTCCTTCCTCGATAGAGAAAAGACCATTAGGCATAGGACCAGGGTAGAGACGCCCAGCTCCAGCAATATGCAGGTAATAAACACCACCTCTCCTAGTGAGAATTCCACAAGCTTTCAAAGTGGAGAAACCAACACGTTTCTCACCTAGCACGAGTTGCAGCTCACCTAGGTCGATGCCTAGGGCAGTGGCAAGCACGGTGATGAAGCTTCCACCTGTGATTAGTCCTTGGCTTTGGGAGGCTTGGTGCTCCAAGTAGCGCACAAGGATGGTGCCCAAGTTGAGTGAAAATCCACCAGTTGATGTAAGAAGCCTTTGCAAGGACTAAGGTGTCCTCCTTGTTGCGTCTTGTGAACTCATTACGTGCATGCAAGTGTTAGCAATAACATAGAACAAATAGAGAATTGCGGGATGTTGAATATTCTTCCCCTTGCTCACTCTAGTAGTGAAACTCATTCCATTATAGTATTGTTCAGGGGTAGGTCCTAAGCCAGTAAAGGATGTGCCTAAGGCATTAACATCATTGTTTGGAAAATTAAAGCTTCACACCATTCATCTAATGTTAAAGTGTAGTTGTTGTTCATAAGTCGGAAAAAAATAATGTCCTCTCTTTTCCATTATTTAACGGTGCTTTGTAACGAACTTAGGAATTCAATGGTTAAGCGGCGATAAGTAGGTACATCATTGTACACAAAGTTTTGCAGGCCAGCTCTATTGCAAAGTAAATTGAAATCATCAGAAATACCGAGTTGGTTCAATATAATGGGGCAAGCACACTTGGTGGGCTTCACTTCGTGGTTCTTGATCTTGTTGAAGCGATCACATTGGGGCTCATCCCTGAACTGTATCCCCATGCATTCTTGAGCGACAGCCCGAGAAGTGCTAGCAGTGGAAGGAGCACGAGTTTGGCTCCTTGTGTTCATCTTCTAAAACATTGAAGAATGAAAAAATAGAACTTTTTGATCCAACAACACTAAGTATAACATGTTCCTCATTATAGCACACTAAAGAATCTCCTCAAAATAATAATCTAGGCAAGAAAATCACGGCAATTGGTTCATAGTATGTCTTACCATAGATTGATAATGATAATAGATCGAAGATGAATTTGCAAAAAGTAATTGGAGGATCGGAGGAGAAACATACCGTAGATCACTTGTATGCAAGGAAATCAAACGAAATTGAGTAGAGATGAATATCTCTAGAGGTTTTGAGAGAGTTTGGAGGTAGAAGAGAGAAGAAGGATTGAAGTTTTCGAGTTGGAGGTACCTTTCCATGTCGTTTTTTGTGGTCGGACGCAACTATACGGGCGCAACTATTCGGCCGGATCAATGCGTTCCCGCCGTATAGTTGGCCTTCTGTCAAAATATTAGGGTTTACTCCTGGCGACACAGCTATACGGGCGCAACTATATGGCCAGAACAAAATGTTCCCGCCGTATAGTTGGTCGTCAATCTATCTGTCCCTGGGAAAAAAATATACAAAGGCATAGATATCTATACCACCGGAACTATACGGCCCGAATTTTTATTCCAGCAGTATAGTTGGTCATTAAACTCTCAGTATATTAGAAAAGAATTTGTACGGAGGTACCGATATCTATACAACCGGAGCTATCAGGCCGGAATTTTTATTCCCGCTCTATAGTTGGCTGTTAAACTCTCAGTACATATGAAAGAAAAATTTCGATGGCAAAGATATATATACGACCGGAACTATATGGTCGGAATTTTTATTCCCGCCGTATAGTTGGTCGTTAAACCTTCTGTATGCATCAAAAAATTATGTTTCTTGGAAAATTTATTTCTTTTCCTGTAACTTAGTGATATACCTTGTTTATGACAGAAAATTGACAGTAAATATTGTCGACCAACAACATCATGAATAAAACAGGATTTTTAGTACTACCTAACTTCTTCTCCTCAATTGGAGTTTTCTAGCACTCTTTATTAAACATAAACTTAAAACTTAACTCAAACCTTTATTTAACATGGGTTGCCTCCCATGGAGCGCTCTTTTATGGTAACTATCTTAACCTTGACATTACTCACTTGGGCCAGATGAGTGGAACACCCACTCCAAAGTAGTTGGCCTTCAAGGTGATGGACTCCTCCTCGTCATGTTTGGTTTTCTTTTTCCTGGGGAAATGGATAACAAAAGGATCCCGTGAAGGTAATTGCAGCTTCACGTTCCCTTCATGGAGGTTAATTAAAGCCTTTATAGTTCTCAAGAAAGGATGGCCTAGTATGATAGGAGCAATAGTATCTTCAGGCATGTCAACAATAACGAAGTCAATTAGAGCAGGACAACCTTTAATGTAAACTAAAGTGTTCTCCTTAATTCCTATAGCTTGTTTATAAGTGGAATCTTCAAGATGTAGTTTTAGTTCAGTGATTTTGAAAGAGCCAAGGTTTACCTTGTTAAAAAGACTCTTTGGGATTGTTGAGATGCTTGCACCTAGATCACAAAGTGCAGCTATCTCATTAGTCTGAATCTTAATTTTAATAGTGGGCTCAAATATATCATCTAGTTTAACAGGTAACTTTTCAGCGATTTTCTCGTACTCCTCTTCAAGCTCGCATACCTTAATCGCTACTTGATCAACAAAGTGTTGATACATGGCTTCATCCGTACCTTCACTCAGCGAAATTTTGACATTGATCCTCTTTACGAGGTCTTCGATGGTGTATCTTAGTGAAGGGCCATTACTATAATCAAGCTCTTCAGGCTCCTCCCTTTGGATCCTCATCATTTTGAGTTCTTCAACAGGGTTGGGCTCAGATTTACCTGCAAATTTAGCTAGAATGAGAGTTTGACTCTCGGTTATCTTACCTAGTTGTGCCTCAAGAATCTTTGTCCTTTCTTGGAGGGCCTGCAAATAATTTCTCAAACTAACGGCCTGGTTAGAAAATTTACAAAGCATAGCATCATGGTTCTCCATTATTTTAACAAGGATATTGTTTTGCTCATTTTGTGAGTCTATAAAAGACTTAAGTGTTTCTTGGAGACTACCATTACTAGTTCCCATATTATTAGTATTACCTGTAGGACTAGAATAGTGTTTCTAAAAATTAGGATTATAATTCTTCTTCCAAGCAGGGTTATAATCATTACGAGTTATGAAGTCTATTTCTTCAATATTTGTTTCAAGGATAGCTCTTACCTAGGTTTCCTTACCTTTCACGGCTAGTATGACTTCATCCAACTTTGTATTGACTTCTTCCTTTTCTTATGGTGAGATGAAGCTCACCTTCTTCGTGTTCGATCTATCCACATTCCATTGGGCATGGTTGTCTTTTATATTGTCTAGCAGTTGCTTTGCTTCGGTAATATGTTTACCCATAAATGTTCCTCCAGCTACAGTATCAAGCATAGACTTAGACACAGGGTTAAGAGCATTATAAAATAAATGGATAATTAACCAATCTTCCATCCCATGACTAGGACAGTTTCTCATGCATTCTTTCATCCTCTCCCATGCAAGCGCTAGTGACTCACGCTCTTCCTATCTAAAACCAGTAAATTAGATCTGAGTTGCATAGTCTTTGCAGGTGGGAAAATTTTAGTCATAAATAAAGAAGTACAACCCACCCATGATGTAATAGTATTTTTAGGCAAACATAGCAACCATTCTTTTCCCCTTCCTCTAAGAGAGAAAGGAAATAGACGCAATTTGACCGCATCAGGGTCAACATCTTTTATACACATCATATCACATATTTTAGTGAAAGTATTTAAGTGCATACCTACGTCTTCAACAATAGAGCCTCCAAATTGATTCTGTTGAACCAAGCTTAAATAATGGGGCTTAATTTTATAGTCATCAGCAGCAATTGCTGGCTGAGTAATAGGATTACGCAAATAATCATTGTTGGGAGTAGCAAACTCCCCAAGCTTCTTTTCAGCCATATTTCCTATGTTTTTGGGTTTTCTTAAACAAAGAACTATAATAGTAAAAGCAAGAATTTAAAGACTAACTTTTTTTTTTTGGTTTATCAAATGAAGACTGAAAGCAAACTAACAAAATTAAAAACAAGAATTAAAACTAGCAAGGTTCCTAATAACCTCACCAGGGTAGCTATTGCTTCGCTAGAAACGGCGCCAGAAAAAGGGTTGATACCTTCGATCTAGATTACGAATGTACTATAGCTTCTTTTTCCCTAGTAAACCTAGGTTATCGAATCCTCGGGAAGCGAATGCATAGTGAAGTTACTTTAACAGACCTTCGGGAGTTTTAGAATTCCTTTTGTGTTTTCATCGGACCAATAGTTTGTGTCTTTTTGTTGTTGTCGATGATGAGAGAGAGGGCCTAGGGCATTCAGTTTCACTTGTAGTTGTGCAAAACATCTGATGGGAATAAAAGATAAAGATAAAGTATGCATGTAATTGTTAGAGCAAGATAAATTATATATGGGCAGTGCTTCCATAATTTCTATTCCCTCCACAACCGCTTATAGCAATAACCTACTAGTCTAATCCATAGAAGAAAGAGAACTAATGATATGCCTAGCGATGTCATCGTTAATCCCAAGTAAATCCCTCACATACAGTTGTACTACCCCTTCTATCACTAGGGTTCCCAACCTGCAGATCATTCATTACTCATACTCCGTATACCTGGCTCAACCCTCAGGGTCTTGGGTACCTGAAAGGTCTTTAGATTTAGGCAAGAGAGGATACAATAATCATCATGTCATAAAAACTAATACATGATCCCATTTATGATAAATAACATGCACAAACGCTACATGGCTTGGCTGAAGCCCTTAGCCCAAGGAGAATTACTCACACATAGAGATGAGATCAACAATCACAAACATTTTATTGAAAAGATTGATAGCAATAGTCTTACAATGTCGCCAATCGAAGAAGAGATCTACTATTATAGGTGGTGGAATATGGCTATGGAGATGGAGAAGGGTTTTGAGATCTGGAGGCTGCTGATGGTCTGTGGCATGCGAGGTTGGAGGTGTTTAGTCGATGGGGGCTTGTTTCCTCGTCGCCCTAGGCTTCTTTATATAGGGGTCCCTTCACGAAAGTTGTTCTTTTTGACCTAATTGTGGCGGCACCAACTATACGACCGGAGATATACGGCCCGAATTTTGCTCCGGTCGTATAGTTGGTCGTTGAAGCGTCTACCTCCGCTTCACGGCTCCTAGTTTCTTCTGGTTGTTGGAAATCTCGTATCTTGGACTTTAATGTAGTGATTCCCATCTTCAAACAACATTATCTACATAGGAAAAATATAAAAAGAAAGTATTGCATACCCCTTTGAATATTAGGCATTAGTGGCAGGGTTAGAGGGATATTTCATCAAAAATATGAATAATATCTAGTTTAAATGTGGACGTAGATCGATATATTTCAGATCCATCACTTGGACTATTTGGGTTCCAAAGACCCTTGTTACTAACATGAGAGGACCCATTGAAAATGGGTACCTAAAACCAAGAAGTAATTTTCTTGCAGGGTTATGCTTCTGGTGGGTCGAAATGGCTGCTTGATAGTGGATGCATAAGTCATATGTACGGAAGCATGGAGATCATCATGGAGATGAGGACTAATCATGATCAAATAACCGTCTCCTATGGTGACAAGTCCAAATAAAAGGTATTGGGTCTCGACAAAGTTTTGGTTGCCCACGATATCTCTCTTGTGGACGTCATGCTTGTGGAGACCCTTAGTTACAATTTACTTTCTGTTAGTTCCCTTAGTAAGATGGTTTTTGCAGTTTTCATTGATGATGATTTGTGGTACTCTTGTGGAGCAAGTCTCTCAAGGTCGCTTTTGTTGGGTATGTCGAAAACGACTTGTATGTGGTGGACTTTTTGGAAAAAACCACTATAGTTCTGATGTGCCTATTTGGAAAGGCCGATGTGGGTTGGATATGGCATCGCCAGCTAGCTCATGTCAATATGAGACTTTGCAAAGTCTTCACAAGGGTGTCCACATCCTTGGACTGAAAGAAAATGATTCCTTTGCCAAAGATCGTGTGTGAAGGGCTTGTGTTGAAGGAAAGATGCATGACTCTCCCCATCGAAGGAAGACAATTATTTCACCAAAGAGGATCCTAGAGCTTATCCATGTGGATATGTTTGGTCCTCCATCTCATGCAAGCCTAGGTGGGAAGAAGTATTGCCTGATGATTGTTGATGACTATTCAAGATATACACGGGTTTACTTCTTGAAGAAGAAAAGTGAAACTCAACAAACGGTCATTGACTTTGCCAATGAGGTTTAGCATCAACACAATGTCCCCATATTGGCAATAAGAAGCGACAATGGCTCCGAGTACAAGAACTACACAGTGAATGAATTCTTGAGTGAAGAGGGGATAAGCATGAATATTCTGCTGCATATACCCTCAACAGAATGGTGTAGTCGAGAGGAAAAATCGGACTTTGATGGATATGGCAAGATCAATATTGGCTAAATTCAGGTCTCCATATAACTTCTGGGCTGAAGCCATATCCACCGCTTGTCACTCATCAAACCGGCTATACCTCTGCAAGATCTTGGACAACACTCCCTATGAGATACTTACCGGTAACAAGACAAATGTTTCATACTTCTCGGTATTTGGTTGTAATTGTTTCTTCCTCATTAAAAGAGTTTGTTTATATAAATTTGAGTCTAAGGCTTTAGAAGGCATTTTTGTTGGTTATGGTGCCGAATCCCACAGTTATAGATTCTACAACAAGACCATCGAGATTGTTGTGGAATCTTGTAGTGTGGTGTTCGAAGAGAATGATGGCTCCCATGTGGGGAAATTTGATGTTTGTGATATAGAAGTTGAAATACCCCAGGATGCCATAAGAAGAATGGGTGTAGGATTCTACCGCCCCATTGAGAAACTCCTTGTGGCGGATCGGGAAGGACAATGCCCTACTCAAGTAGAGCCCTCATCTACACAAGATTGTCAAACCCCACCTTCTGAACCAACTACTAAATCGACACAACAATCTTCTGAAGATCATAAAGTCGGAAGTCCCAAGCCAGATTATCCGTCTAGGGGGGCCGGATTATCCGGCCCTACATCACCTTCACCACCCAGGAACGACGAAAATGTTGCTGAAACTCCTAGGCCAGATTATCAGGCCTCTCCTTTGGCCGGATTGTCCATCCCTAGAAGCCCAGAACATCACCCTCTTGTTACGGGTGCTAATCAAGATCAAGGGCATGCTTCAACTCCAACTGCCAGCACTAAACAATCTGCAGAACAAGCTAATAGTCAAGATGAAGAGTAACATGATGAATTTATCCCTCCAAGAAACAATGAAGAAACTGAAATTCATCGCAAGGCTCGACCTGAAAGAAATACTGAACTCAAAGGTCACACATGATAAAGTAGTGGGTGATCTAAGGAGACGAGTGTCCACTAGGAGTGAACTTGCAAAATTCAGCAACCATCAAGCACATATATCAATGGTTGGACCCAAGAAGGTTTTTGAAGCTCTTGAAGATCAGGACTGGGATGTGGCTATGCATGAAGAGCTCAACAATTTTGAGCGCAACAAAGTCTAGAAGCTCGTGAGAAGCCTAAAGAGTGCCACAATGTTATCAGCACAAAGTGGATCTTCAAGAATAAGCAACATGAGAATGGAATTATCGTGAGGAACAAGGAAAGACTTGTGGAACAAGGCTTTTCCCAAGTGGAAGGCATCGACTTCGGCGAGACTTATGCTCTAGTGGCTCGCCTTGAGTCCATCTGTATCCTCCTTGCTTATGCAGCTCATCATAAATTTAAATTACAACAAATGGATGTTAAAATTTCCTTTCTTAATGGTTCATTACATGACTTGGTCAATGTTAAGAAACCCTCAGGCTTCAAGGACCCCAACTTTCCAAACCACGTCTACAAACTCAATAAGGCGCTCTATGGCCTTAAACAAAAACCACGTACGTGGTATGAGCATCTTAAAGAGTTATTGTTAGATCGGGGTTTTCAAGTTGGGAAGATTGACCCTACTCTTTTTACTAAGAGGGCTAATGGGGATCTTTTCATATGCCAACTCTATGTTGATGACATTTTTTTGGCTCAGCTAACCAAGCTTTTAAAGATGAATTCTCAAAGCTTATGACTGACAGGTTTGAGATGTCTATGATGGGCGAGTTGAGATTCTTTCTTGGTTTCGAAATCAAGCAACTACAAGAAGGGACTTTTATTAATCAAGAAAAATACATACAATACATGCTCAAGAGATTAAAGATGACCGATCTTAATGTTGTTTCTACCCTGATGCAAATGAAGTGTCACCTTGGTGTGGACCAAAAGGTATACCGGTCCCTGGTCAACTCTCTTCTTTACCTCTATGCATCTAGACCTGATATTGTGTTGAGTGTAGGTGTGTGTGTGCAAGGTATCAAGCGGATCCTAAAGAAAGCCACTTGGTGGCGGTCAAGAGAATCTTCCGATATTCGGTTCATTCCCCTAATTTTGGTCTATGGTATCCCAAGGGCTATAACTTCTCTTTATGTGGTTATACGGATTCCGATTGGGCTGGTGACAAGGATGATAGGAAGTCAACTTCTATAGCTTGTGATTTTTTTGGAAGGTCTTTGGTATGTTGGTCTTCTAAAAAGCAAAATTGCATATCTCTCTCCACCACCGAAGCGGAATATGTGGCTGTTACAAGTGCGTGCACTCAATTACTATGGATGAGGCAAACTTTATAGGAATACGGTGTCAATTGTGATAAAGTGCATATTTTATGTGACAATGAAAGTGCCATTAAAATTTCTTACAATCTGGTGCAACACACAAGGACTAAACATATTGAGATCCGCAATCATTTTATTTGAGACCATGTTGCTCGTGGAGATATTGACCTATATTTTGTGAGCACAAAGAATCATCTTGCGGATATTTTTAGAAGACACTTGATGAAGAAAGGTTTTGTTATTTGAGTAATGAGCTAAATATCATTGATTACTCCCTTGCATACTCCCCTATATTTCTTCCTTTTTTGGTTTAGGTGCGGGCATGGATATAGGGGGAGTATGGTCCTAATTATTGGGCTAACCCTCCCCCCATTATGTCGAAAGAAAGATAAATCATTTCTCTTAATATCATTTTGTGATATGTGAGTTTATTGATGAGTATTGCCTATGAACCCAAGATACATCTTCGCGGTGCCATGCCATCTAATCGTACATGGCGGCTTCGGCCACTGCCCTCTTCTTTATGAAGAGTTGGTTATTTGAGGTTCTTTCATTGATTTTTATTTGCCCATCTTGTGTTCTTATGGAAAATACACCAACAATTGGCTTTTCACTCTCTTGGTTTTTGCAATTATTGGTGTGTAGTACCATCTCAGTTTGGTTATCTAAACCTAAGCCTTTCTTCCACCGTGAACCATCTATCTTGCACACAAGTCTACTGTTTATCTTGTGAGGGTTTTGACAGGTTATGTTGGCCCAATTTCTGTGTAAATAGAATAATTGGTGAAGGCCGGATTATCCACCCCCTGGGTTGCCGGATTATCTACCCTGGTGGACTATCCGCCCCTAGTGGTGGCCGGATTATCCGGCCCGGGCGGTTTTATCTACTTAGGGTTGGGCGTCGGGTGGAAGGGCTCAAACAGAGCAGCCAGTCCACCTCGACCCCCTAACCCTCCCTGGTGCCGTTCTAGCCACCAGATTCTCCGGGCCTCCCCTAGATCTTCTTCGCAACTCCTTCAGGTACCTTCTCCTCCAAGTTCTTCCTCCAATGAGTGAGGGTAAATTCCACACTCTCATCTTTTTTATAGATGTTGTTGTTTGTTGTTGGAACTCGGTCTAGAAGTTGCTCTTATGCTCCTTTGCTTGTTAGAAATCGTAGGCTAGCAACCATGCTACCCGATCTATGTTTGAACTATGCATCTGAGATGATCTGCAAAAATTCGCTAGGGCCGGATTATCCGCCCCTGGCTCGGCCGAATTATCCGTGCCAGACTCAGACGGATTATCTGTCTTGGAAGGTTTTCACCTACTGCAGTTAATATTAGACTATGGTTTGACATGTGATTTACTTGCGGTTGTTCCTCTATTGTTTTTAACACTCCCCCTGGACTTATGTGTGTTCTTATCTACTTTTTATCTACCTCATTCTCTTCAGAGGTGGTTTTCGTGGGGTCTATCAGGCGTACAAGCGCCATCCTCGTGCTCGCTATTTCAGGCCCAACAAAGAAGGTGTTCTTGTTGATGAGGTTGAGTTGAGGAGGAAGAAACGAGAGGCTGATAGGATGGCAGAAAGGGCTAAGAAGGACAAAGGTCTTGAGCTAGTTCCAATAAGAAGGGTAAGTAACCTACGGTCAGCTACAAGGACATGGACATCATTTCGTATTCAGCTATTTGTCGGCGTGACCTGTATGTGGAGGATAATATTGATGAGGAGCTTGGGGACCCCCACTTTTGGCATGCTCACCATAAGTTTATCTTTGATGATGTCTATGACTGCCTAAAGATTCGTCCCAAGCGTCCTATCGATCTGACGGAGGCAAGCCATTTTCCTCAATATGCTGAAGCTTTGGCTATGACTGAGAAGATGGGGTTGCATCATCTCATGGAAATCCAGTGTTCTTATGATAGTTCTATGGTGAAGCAGTTTTTCTCCACTCTCATGGTTTGTGGGGATGAGCGTCGCACCATGAAGTGGATGACAGGCGGAACTATCTGGAGTCTTATTTCTATATGTTTCCTAAGGTTCTTGATTACTCCTTTGCTGGTCGCGATCAATATTGTGGGTATCGCATCATCTCTGCTATCGATCCCAACAAGGACACACTTCTTTCAACATGTTGTTGTCCTAATGGTGTTGTTGGTAAGTTTTTCGGTCTCTCTCCACTCTATGCTCAGCTGGTTGGCATGTTCCGTGATTGCATCGCTGTGAATGGGAGCAACAATTACAGCATCCATGGTTACCTTGTTTAACTAATGGGCTTTTCTTATGAGGTTGCCTCTTCTGAAGACCCTGATGTGAGCTACCAGCTGGATGTGATGGATTTCATCTTCCACGAGATGACTGATGCTATGTACAAAAGGATCTCTATCCCCTATGCTCCTTACATCATGATGCTCATCAAGAATATGCTCCCACATGAGGATTTCGGTGACAATCTTGATGGTGTACACAAAGTCAAGAAGATCTACAAGACTAGGAAAACCCCTCACCCCTCTACATCTCTCGAGTCCTTTCTGGGAGATGCTAGGTTGAGTGGGAGGAGGCCCTTGGTGCCATCTATTGCCAGGGAAGTGATGCAACTATACTGGTTCTAGCGCAACATTCTTTGCATGGGAGTTGACACGCATAAGGGAGAGTATGCGACGTACTGGCAACTTCATGATATTGCTCACACTCAGTAGCTGATCCTTCACCATGACTTCGGGGCATCAAGCCCCCCTCCTACCCAGGCTACTCCCACTCTGTATGCTCAGTGGAACACTTCAGGCACCAACTATGGTGAGCTCGAGCGTCACTTATTCCCGAGAGAGCCTACTTCACCAGCCACTGATGATGAGGAGTATGATGATGATGAGGGTACCTATGACGAGGAAGAGGATGAGAACGAGGATAAGGATGAGGACGAGGAGTGATCTCTCAAGATGCTAGGATCGCTCTTTTCCCTTTTTGACGTTCTGATGCCAAAGGCGGAGAAGTATTTCTAGTAGGTGTCGAGGAGATTTGCATGGGTTAGGCACAAGCACATTTTTCATTCTTCCGCTTTTCTTCATCGTTGCTTGTGACCATTTAGCATTTAACTCTGACATTTGCTATTTGGTTTGTTTGTGTGAGCCTATGTTGCTCCATTTTGTGTAATGAGACTATGGATTTATCTTTATGGATTTATCACTATGGAATTTTGGAATTATCTATGTGGATGTATCGTTATGTCATTATTCTTGGAATTCTCAATATGGGGCTTGTTCAAAAGCATCTATCATTATATTATTGAGGACTTCATTATGGTGGTATGGTACATCTCTCTCCCTAACTCATCATTAGTTTCTTCTCTTCCAAATCATGAAAAGGTACTGAGCCTATGTGTGTGCATTTGTCTTCAAATGTAAACTTAATATATGCACACATGTAGGCGGAGTTATTTTTTTATCCTTGGAATGATGTGTTAGTAGGGCTATATTGCAAATCCTAGTATTGTCGTCTAACACCAAAAAGGGGAATTGAAAGAACATTTTATGATCCCTAGTATGTTGTGTGTTAGATCAATGCCAAGGATTATTTAATTGTGTATTTAGTGTGCAAAATAATGTTTCCACCCAAATACTGCTATACCCGAATTTTGGTGGGAGGATTATCTACCACTACCAAGGGTTGGATTATTCGTCCCACCAAGTTTGCCAAAGCTAACAAGGTGCGTCATGCAGGTAGGGGGCGGAGTTTCTCCCTGGATTAACCGGCTAGGGCCGGAGCATTTGACCAGGCCAGATAATCCACCCATCCAGGGGGCGGATAATCTACCCCCTAGTGCTTTTCCAATTCCACCAAGGAGCATCACGCAGTAAGGGGTGGAATTTCTCCCCAGATTAACCGGCCAGGGCCGGAGCATTTCCCAGGCCGGATAATCTGCCCCTCTAGGGGGCGGATATTCCACCCCTCCGGGTTTTTTCGCAAAGGCAACCAAGGCGCGTCACGCAAGGAGGGGTCGGACTTTTAGTCCAGATTGTCCGAGCTAAGGCCGGAGGTTTGCCCAGGATGGATAATCCATCCCCCAATTACTCCAACGGTAGCTTTTCGAGTGGGGCTATAAATATCCCCTCAGATTCCTGTTTTAGATCACTTGGATCCTGCAAAAAAGCTCAGCCCAATTCATATCGACTCAAGCGCAATCTCCCTCTTCAACCACTCAAAGGCTCCGGGATTTGGGGAATCGAAGGAGGAGACTTTGATCTACATCGGCATCAATCAAGATATTCAATTCCCCTCCATTCACTTGGAGGATTCTTGATCTAACGTTTATTGCAAATCTCTAGATCTCAATTTCGGTTATTGATAAACATGTTATTTTGGAAGCTTTTTGTCATCACATTAGAGTTGTAAAAGCACCGGTTCCCGCCTAGAAGGGTGCCAAATAGTGGAAGGTGGGTTAGGCCTTTGGTGGCAAGATCCATTGAAGAATAGGGTGAGGCTTGTTGTCACGTGGGGGTCTTAGTACCCGCACCCCTCTAACGCAGACAAACTTCTCTTAACAAGGAAGGAACTGCGGTAGAACAAATGCTATGTCTCCGCGTGCTTCACTACGGTTACCTCGTTCCACTCTCTCGGCCTTTACTCACTTAGTAGTTAGGTTTACATATAGGGAATTTTCTTGTAGTTGCATATATAGAGAATTTACCTTTGTGTTAAGCATAAAATTGATAAGGAACTAAAAATTTGGTGTTGCACCTATTCACCCCCTCTAGGTGCCCATACGATCCATTTTAGCAATGACACTCCGTGTGTCAAACCATGGTCAGAAAGCCCAAGAACATGTTGGAATGCAACTGTCAAATGTAATGGATCACTAGTGTTATAGAGGTTGCATCACCACACCCACTTGAGTGTGTGTGGTCAAGTGGAACAATGTGGTTTGATAAAGAACACATGAATGACACTCCATGTGTCAAACCATGGTCAGAAATCCCAAGACATTGTTGGAATGCAACTGCCAATGCAATGGAGCACATTGTGACACGGGTTGCATCACCACACCCACTTGAGTTTATGTGGTCATGTGGATCAATGTGGTTTGGAAAAGAACACATGCAATGACACTCCATGTGTAAAACCATGGTTATCAAGCCCAAAAACATGTCGGAATGCAACTGAAAAATGCAATGCAGCACCAGTAAGAAAGAGGTTGCATCACCACACCCACTTGAGTGTATGTGTGCTCATGTGGATCAATGTTGTTTGGAAAAGAACACATGCAATGACACTGCATGTGTCAAACCATGGTCAGAAAGCCCAAGAACATGTTGGAATGCAACTGCCAAATGCAATGGGGACATAGGTTGCATCACCACACCCTCTTGAGTGTGTGTGGTCATGTGGATCAATGTGGTTTGGAAAAGAACACATGAAATGACACTCCAAGATTCAAACCATGGTCATAAAAAAGCCCAATAACATGTTAGAATGCAACTGCCAAATGCAATGGAGCACCAATGTGACAGATCTTGTATCACCACACCCACTTGAGTGTGTGTGGTCCTCTGGATCAATGTGGTTTGGAAAAGAACACATGCAATGACACTCCATGTGTAAGACCATGGTCACAAAGCCCAACAACATGTTGGAATCCAACTTCCAAATGCAATGGAGCCCTAGTGTGAAAGAGGTTGCATCATGACACCCACTTGAGGGTGTGTGTGGTCATGTGGATCATTGTGGTTTGGAAAATAACACATGCAATGATACTCCATGTGTCAAACCATGGTCAGAAAGCCCAAGAACATGTTGGAATGAAACTACCAAATTCAATGGAGAACCTGTGTGAAAGAGGTTGCATCACCACACCGACTTGAGTGTGTGTGTGGTTGATGTCTGCACGTGCACAAATTGTTTTTAGCTAGTTTAAAAGTATAGATATTGATCCCACAGGCAGCCCAAAGGTAAGTGTTTATGGGTGAAGTCTCTGTCACACCCGAAGTTCTCACAGGTCTTCGAGTGAATTGACTACAAGTGTTGAAGTAGGAATGGGTTTTGACTAAATGCAATGTGTTTAAATAGATCTAAAATGTAAACTTCGGAAATATAAAGCATAAAAGTAAAGAATGACTTGGTTGTTTGTTGTTTATTGTAGATGGCAAAAGAAGGCGCGGGGAGATTCAGTTCATGGTGATAGTGACTGTGCCAGGTGGATGAATTATAAATGTAACAATTGTAATCTTATAAATATATGTGTAGGCGAGCAACCCATAATTAGCCGGAACTCCTCTTGGTAGATTTCATCCCAACTTCAATAATCCTACTAGCCTGTTACCAAAACCATGGTCACACAATAGACGATTAAGACCGTTCAGGTCCCTTGGCGATTAAGCTCCTTGGATCGGACTAATGCAATAAGCAAAGTGGTTCCTCGTTATCCTCGAGTCTACTAGTTTTCCATTGATATCCCCGTGTCACCCGGGGGTCGCCGGTCAACTAGCGAACAAGATCTTATCTATGTAGAACAAAGCATCATGTTGTCTGGGCCCTTAATTGGATAACAAGCATTAGGCATCACACATATAGTCAAGCACACATAATATAGTAATTAGAATCAATCACAAAATAATGTAAAATATATGAAGGCACATCACATCTCACCAATCCCCTACATCTCCCACGCCCAAGGGAATTACTCACACATAAGAGAAGAACGAATCATCAATATAATCAAATAAAGGGAATTCGTCTTGGTATTATCATGGAGATCCACAATAAGAATAGAAAAATATCCAACACAATTCAAGATGGGAAGAAACAATCTAAAACCCTAGTCTTGCAAGGTGGAGGTCCCTCTATGGAGGTGTTGTGGCTAGGAGGTTGAAGATCGTGCAGCGAGATGAAGAACATCTTCTCCTTCTTCTCTAGATCTCTTTTTTCTCCCTTATGGATGGTGTGGCACCTGTTGTGTTGTGTTTTCGTCCTCGGTCCCTTCATTGAAGTTGTCCCTTTTGACAAGACAGAGGAGGGGGCATCTATATGGTAGGAACTATATGGCCAGAAAAATATTCCCTCCATATAGTTGCTCGTTAAAGCTTCTGCCAGGTCTCCTCGTGTGCTTCCAAACTGAGACTTGCTTGTTTTCTCCAGAATATTGTGTTTCTCTAGTTAAAACCTTCTATTGACGTTCAGAACCTAAAACACACATTAAAAACCATGTTTTCTTCACTATCGAAGTAATAGCATTAGGTAAAGCTAGAAAACAATCAAATCCGGGAGAAAACCATCAATAATGTGTTGAATCTCAGAGCTATCAACTCCCCAAGATTAGATGTTGCTCGCCCTCGAGTGACAAGGAAATAAGGAAGCATAGCAGAGATTCGAGACTGAAAATAAAGGAACTCACAAGTTTGAATTGGTGTCAAATTCTTTTCTTCACAATTCCTGCAATCTTAAATATGATCATACAAGTATTCACAAGATTGCACTGACTCCACTTCCTAACTACGTATATCTTGTTAGCAAATAAATCATATGCCCAGGCAAGTGTCGAAAGTTTTAGATAGGAGAGTGAGACAAATTTGTTTGGTGCCTCTCTTCATTGAGAGATGAGAACTTTTGTTCTTTTTTGCTTAATCAATTAAGAGTACTCAAGTTGGCATCAAAACATTTAATTAAAGAACAACTCATCTACTCCCATGTCAAAATTTCAAGGCTCTCAAAGCACCTTTTTCTTTCTTTTGTCTTTCAAAAACTTCAGCTCTTTCATAGACAAATCATGCCACTATTTTTAACATGTTAATTGGAGATGTGTTGTGCACTCATGACCATGCCAATAAATAATTGTTGAGCAATAATGGGCCAGAGGAGTACTACAACTTCACTTGGAACGTGAAACCATGAGGAGACTAAAACATTTACACGTCATAGCATTGCTGCTACAGACGTTTTCATAACTCAATAGCCAAAATCAAGTGGTTTCCCACATTTAGATCGTTTGTTGGCCAGTGGAGTTAATAGTTCCCCATGGAGCACAACAGAGTTGTAATGACACGCGTAAAGAAATACCTTATGATAATTATTAGAAAAAGTAGTGGCATAATTTCTACTACTTCGAAGCATCCATTTAATCAAACAATTTCAATCAAGGGTACTATCGAGTCTATTTATATTAATCTCAAATGGGATGGAGTAGTTCTAAAATCAAATTCTTTGAGCTAAGCATGGACTCAAGTCATCTTTCAGATGCTTTTTCTTATTGTAAAAATGTAGGAAGTATTTTTAACCAAGTTCATTGTTCATTGTTTCAAAGCTAAAAAGGAGATACTAGCAAAGGAATAGAATTTGTAGGATAACAAGCTAAGCGGGGAGTGACTCTAGTGCAAGCAAGTAAATAATTGTAGATCAATTTAAGATTGCAAAGAGTGTGATGAAAGGAATGTGATACCTCCTCTTGCTTTCTTCATTCCCGTATTTGAGTCAAACCTCTCCTATATTCCATATTGCCAAATCACCTGAAATTAAGCAATCCCCAAGAGAAACAAAGAAACAAACTTGCAAATAAAGTTACAACTATTTTTTTGTATTTTTGGTTTAGGAATGCAAAACTGAAAATAAACATGCAAATTTCAATAAAATAAATCAAAATAACAAATAAAAACATGAATGCAAAGTTTGGACGTTTTCAAACCTCCCCCAAGCTTAGGCTATTGCCAGACTCAGTTGTTGCCCTCATTTGGTGGCTGGTACGGATACTACTGGTAGTAGTCAGGGATGTGGGTCATGAAGTGACTGAAGTTGTGAGTCAAAGTATTCACATCTTCGTTCACTTCCTAAAGAGTGTGATTGATCTCCCAAACACGCTGGTTGAGCTGCTGGAATTCCTGAAAAGGGACGTAGTCATACCCCTGTTGTGGCTAGTTGGGCCAAGGGTCCCAGGCTCCTCCTGGCTGTTGCTGCTGTTGTCCCTCCCTAGGAGGGTTGAGTCCCTACTCTTCTGCATGCTCCTGCTCTTGCTCCTGCTCATCCTACCGCCCTCCTTCTTCACCTTCCTCTTCATTAGGCTGGAGCTCGGCCAGGATCTCCATCACTTGGTCCTTGGTGAGGATCCAAGCGTCCTTCTCCACAATCGAGAAGGCTTGGGGGCATGGCAACTGAACCTGCTCACCCTATGCATCACCAAGATAACTGAATTGATATGCTTGGAGCCTCCGGTTAGCATGGTAGACACCAAGGAAGCCACAAGAAGTAAAATACTTGACGTCCATAAGTTTGGAGCCATCAACAGGTTCCATTACAGGTAGTACAATATTTAATGCATAGGCAAGGTGGGTTACCAATCCACCAATGCGAATATCACCTTTGGTCTTGTTGCTCTAGTGGCGAAAGTTCTGGATGAGTAGAGATGCAGGACTAGGGCTTTGCGGTGCAGTGGGGAAGAGAGCCTTGGTGATCATTGCGATGTCCGCATTGGCCATGGAATTAGTGTCACCCCTTCCCAGTAGTGTGTTGGCAAGGAACAAAGAATAGTAGCAGATGGTTGGGTTCTAAATGGTGGACATCTTCTTTTGGTAAAATTGGCTACCACCATTAATAGAAATAACCTCCCAAGTCTCTCCACTTGTGACACTATAGAGGTTAGTAACATTGGGCTCCCTAGTACGAGGGAAGCTGAAGGCATTGCAAAATTGTTCAAAATTTATTTCATAGTGCTGCCGGTTCATGGTGAAGCTTATTGTGCACATGTTTCCTTTCTCCCTGTGGTCGTCGTAGAAGGAGGAAATGAACTCATGGGTGAGCTCGGTAAAGGTGTCGTGGCTTGTGAATACAAGTACCGCCAACCCCGCCATGTTGCACATGAGGTCAAAATCCTCCTTCAACACTACCGCAGTGAGAAAGTTGTGGTCAACCCAACGTGTGGGTAGCACCCTCCTTGATGAGACAATGTCCAACTTGGAGTTGTGCAGGGCTCGAGACCCCGAGCTCGAGACCTCACCTTGTTAGCGCTTGCTCGAACGAAAAAGGTTACCGATTTTGTTCATCGTGTTCCACTAAAAAATTTCACCATAAAACCTTAGGCATATAGTTTCTACATGATATATGAATGATTCTGCGTGAAAAAATTGAATCCTAACATGAGAAATTAATAGGGAAAATGAAATAAGCTTGAGTTCATCTACAAGATCAATGTGAGAGTTTCAACCATGGAAATCTGAAAATAAAGCATGGATAGGGAGAGAAACATATCGATCTATTGATCCCCACTCAAACGAATGAAATCCGCGAAGAATCAAAACTTCTAGGTGGATTTTGAGAGGTTTAGAGAGAGAATATGAGAGAAATTATGAGGAGAGGAGGAAGACCTAGCCGCCTCGATGCGATTTTGTGGTCGCACCAAACTATATGGGTGGGTGATGTTGCTCCGCCCATATAGTTGCGGCAGCGCTACCAACTAGGGTTTCTTTATGCAGAAAACAACTATACGGATGCAACTATATGACCGGATCGCAATGATCCCGCTGTATAGTTGGTCGTTAAACCGTCTGTCCCTCGAGATAGATTTCTAAAACTAGCATTGATATCTATACGACTAGAACTATATGGCCAGAATTTTTATTCCCGCCATATATTTGGTCGTTAAACTCCCAGTACTTTGGGATAAATTTTGTACGGAGGCATTGATATCTATACGACCGGAGCTATACGGCCGGAATTTTTATTCCCTCCATATAGTTGGTCGTTAAACTCTGAGCACCTTTCAAAGAATTTTGTTCGGAGGCATCGATATCGATACGACCGGAGCTATATGGCCAAAAATTTTATTCCCACCATATAGTTGGTCGTTAAACTCTCTGTGCCTTCGAAGAAAATTTGTTGATGGAAAAGATATCTATACGACCGGAACTATATGGCCGAATTTTTTATTCCTGCCATATAGTTGGTCATTAAACCATCAGTAATCATCAAAAAAATCTATTTCTTCGAAGATACCTTCTTATCCCAAAACTTAACGAAATACCTTATTTTGGATCGAAAATTAATGGTAGAAACTGTAGACCAACATTGGCTTATTAAAAGCAAAATTTAGCTTGTTTAGATGGAAAACTTCAAACTAAAATTTTTATTCTTATTCTAAACTCATTCAATCGATGTTTCTACTACTTTTTGATAGTTGCATCTTCACGAGCGCGCTTTCCCAAGAATGTCTATGAAAAAGTGGTAGGAATGTGATGAACCTTTTGTTCTCTAATATATTTTATTAACAAGAGATGGATTGACTCCCATTAAGCTTTTATTACGAATGGTTGAGTAACTCAACCTTTCTTCTGTTCTCGAATTCCTACCTTGGGTTGCCCCTTCTCAAAGGCACTTACCACATGAACTTGTTTTGCCGATGGAACATATCTTTCTCATGCTTCTAGCTTCTTTGGAAAATACCGGATGATTTCAGCATCATAAACATTGAAGATTATCTTTCCTTCAGCACAATCTACTAATGCTCCTGCAGTACTAAGGAAAGGTCTTCCAAGTATTATGGATAATATTTCATCTACTGGCATTTGAAGAATAATAAAATCAGTAGGAATAACATGCTCATCTATTCTAAGTAAAACATCCTCAATCATACCAACGGGTTGTTTAGTGGACTTGTCAGCCATCTGTAAAGTGATAGTAGTAGGAGAATACTCTCCTAATCCCAACCTTTTATAGAGGGACTATGGAATTACACTAACTACTGATCCTATATCACACAAGGCAATATGAATATCAGTTTTACCTATTGAGGATGAAATAGTTGGTATTCCGGGATCTCCAGAATTAGACAACAGCTTCCCATTAGCAGGATAACTAGTTACCATGGAAAAAGTTTCAGTTATTTCTTTCTTTCTACTAAGAATATCATGGAGGAATTTACTATAAGTAGGAACTTTGATTACTTCCGCAAATGGAATTCCAGACGAAGGTCACTGAGTGCTTTTGTAAAATAATTATAAATTACCTGATCTAGTGCTTTCTTTTTTCGATCTGGATAAGGAAGTTTTTTATCACCTCACTTACTCTTGTCTTTTACCTTTTGTGTGGGGTCAGGTTCTTCAATTGCTTTCTTTTGTTGTTGCTTATTGCTTTTCTTCTTTTCTACTACAACAACTTCATATTCCTTTCTTACTTCTTTATCTTCTGTTGGATCAACCGTCTCTGCATCAGAATCATAATGGTCATCATGTGCATCATTTTGGTCCTCCTTGGTTTGATATTGTGTTTCAATGTCATCTTGAGGATCCACCAATTTATCATCTTCTTGGCTTACTTTGAGCAAGGCTTTTTCCTTTCGCTCTTTTTTAGCTTCGTATTCCGGTGGTCCTAAGGGTCCTGTAACAACTGCACCCCTTCTTGTGACAATATTAGTAGAAACAGAAATATCTTTATCATCACGAAGAAAAATTTGATAACTAGATGCTATCTGTTCACACTGGGTTCAATCATACTAAGATACTTGTGAAATAGCTTTATTTCTTGGCCAATCTCATCATAATTTTCAGTGAGTTCCGCCAAAATCTTTTTGTGTTTTTCGAAATGCTTATGCAAGTTATTATGAGATTTTGCTTGTCGATGTTTTAATTCTTGAAAAACTTTTCTAGTTTCATCTTCTTCATTTAAAACTTGTAACAAATCTACTTTGTTTTCCTTAGCTAGTTCAGAAGGCATCCCTTTTTCTTTCATTGTTCTGCGTACCTCGGGCATTAGATTAGGAGTTATCCGGAGTATCCCTATTTCCATCTTAGTGCCAAAATCAGGGTTATATAAAGAATCATTCTTAGCCCTAGTAGACATTAATTCCAAACATTCCTTAATAGTTAGAGTATTTATAGACCCTCCTGCCGACAGGTCAAGCAATTCTCTACATTGAGTATTAAGACCATGGTAAAATAAATGGCACATAGTAGATTCAGAATAGCCATAATTAGGAATACTATTGATCATTCCAAAGAATCTTTCCCAGGCTTGTGGTTATTTTTCTCCCACATTCTGACTAAAGTTTCCTATATTCATTCTTAGTTTAGTTACCTTTTTAAAAGGATTAAAACTATTTATAAATTTAACAATGCAGTTTTCCCAACATTTAATGTAATGGCGAGGGAGAGAATATAACTAGTCTAGTGCTTTACCTTTAAGGACCATCGAAATAATTTAAGACGAGAAAAGTCTATCGGCAAACCTTTTGGTCCAAGAGATGTAATCACATCATCAAACTCTCTTATATGTATTCCTGGGTCTTCATCTTCCCTTCCGCTGGAAGCTTTTTCCTGCAAAATTTTAATAATTCCACCATCAAATCAATATTCTCTAACTCCAGGATTAGGGAACTCTATTGGTTGTTTAAGAAATTCAGAACATGGAGCACTGTATTCCCTGAGAGGTTTCTCAGGTTTCATAGGAGTTGTCCTGTAAATAGACATGATTTCCATAATATCACTCGGGTTTTCAACATCAACTTTATTTGATCTTAAAAGTTTTTCAATAATTTCTTCACGCCTCTGAGCAGGCACGCACTCAATATAATCTAGTAGATAGGTCCTACCAGAGCGTGTAAACCCTTTATCTCCTAGGGGGAGAATATTTTGTAGTAGCAACACCTGAAATGTAAAAAGACAAAGACTTAGCGCTTAGCTCCCCGACAATGGCGCCAGAAAATAGCTTGATGTCTACAAGTGCACAGATCGTTTGTAGCTAGTTTCGAAGTATAGATATCGATCCCACAGGGAGCCCAAAGGTAAGTGTTTATGGGTGAAGTCTCTGTCACACCCAATGTTGTCATGGGTCTTCGAGTGAATTGACTGCAAGTGTTGAAGTAGGAATGGGTTTTGATTAAATGAGATGTATTTAAATAGAACTAAAATGTAAACTTTGGAAATATAAAGCATAAAAGTAAAGAACGACTTGGTTGTTTGTTGTTTACTGCAGATGGCAAAAGAAGGCGCGGGGAGATTCAGTTCATGGTGATAGTGACCGTGCTAGATGAATGAATAATAAATGTAACAATTATAATCTTATAAATATATGTGTAGGCGAGCAACCCATAATTAGCCGGAACTTCTCTTGGTATATTTCATCCCAATTTCAATAATCCTACTAGCCTATTACCCAAACCCATGGTCAGACACTAGACGATTAAGACCCTTCAGGTTGCTTAGCGATTAAGATCCTTGGATCGGACTAATGCAATAAGAATAGTGGTTCCTCGTTATCCTCGAGTCTACTAGTTTTCTATTGATATCCACGTGTCACCTGGGGGTCGTTGGTCCACTAGCGAACAAGATCTTATCTATGTAGAACAAAGCATCATGTTGTTTGGGCCCTTAATTGGACAACATGCATTAGGCATCCCACAGATAGTCAAGCACACATAATATAGTAATTAGAATAAATCACAAAATAATGGAAAATATATGAAGGCACATCACATCTCACCAATTCCCTACATCTCCCATGCCCAAGGAAATTACTCACACATGAGAGAAGAACGGATCATCAATATAATCAAATAAAGGGAATTCTTCTTGTGTAGCATCCCAATTGTCTAACAATTGTAATGCTACTAGACTAGTCTATATATGCTACTTCCTACATATAATTAGTTGCATCATCATTATATCATGCTCATGTCATCATGCCACCTTGCATTTGAGCATCATATAAAACCTTTTTCATTTGGTTCTTTTCCCATATGCATTTATTAATTGTATGTGCCTCTTGATACATTGTAGTTGGTTCTTGATATATTGTTTAATGCCCAAATTGAGTTGGGGGCATATCTCTTTCAACTCCACCACTTAACCTCGTCACCACCTTATAATTCCACCATCGTGGATATACATGAGCTTTTACATTTCTCTTTGGCATTTAAATCTAGCTCATATGTGTTGGGGTGGATCCACTTCTTTCTACATGCTTCCATACATGATACATGTTGTTCTCACAATATTGATTATGGGAAGCCTTATGGCCACTTTTGCATGACATGTGAGTAGAAATATTGCATCTAAGTTTCTATATGGATTTTATTTACTATATGCTCATGTATGGAGCTATATTTGGCTACAAGTGCTCTAGTGGAAAAATACACACTACCATGGTCATTTATCCTCATACATGTGCATATGCTAATTATTTCCATATGTCAAGCAAGCTTCTTCTTTGAATGATTTTAATCAAATACTTTGACATGCATGCAAGAATATATGACCATGATTGAAGATATTTGTTTTCACAACTAGAATTAGTGGCATTCATTACTTGTGCATGGGCCATGCAAGCTTCCTCTCTCTCCTTTTTTCTACCTATTTGATTTTTGCTTTGGTTTTGGAAGAGTTTTGAGTAGTTTGTTTTTAAACTAATAAAATAAATAAAAGAGGAATACACCTACCCTATCTCTACAGCATGTCATACTATATGCAATATTAGTCTCTAATCACATGTGATATCAATGTCACTAGTGACCTTTCTTTTATACAAACTCTTTTGCACTTGTTCGCTTGTTCAAATTTTTGATCAAATCCTATATCTACCAAGTTTTCCTAGCTAATCTAGATATCTAAATAAAGACTCCATCTCTGATATTTATTTATTTTGTCTCTTGATCTCTGCCTAAATCTTTAACACTAAATCCATCTAAAGTTTTATCTAAAACTAGTCCCATCTAGTCTAGTTTGGACTATATAAAAACTCCAATCTTCTTCTTTTCCAAAATTCTGGCCATGTGTACATATGTGTACATACACACACCTACACACTCTCCACCTACATATCTAGCTATAGATCCGGTGCTACTTTGTTTGTTCAAACGTGTGGTGCAAAGCACACACTCATGCATCATCTCCCGATCCTAGCCTGGAGCCCAACGCGCAGTTGTCCTCTCTCTCTTTATGCCTTGCCCATGCCCTGCACGTGAGCGCTGCTCCCACGCCGAGCTCGTGCTCGCCTTCCCCCTGTTTTTTTTCCGTGGCCATAAATCAAGGAGAGAAACCACTCCTTCCTCCTCCAACCATCCTCGGCAGCCCCAAACTCGATCTCCCTCGGTTTCTTCTAACCCATGCCGCCACCTAAACCCTAGCCTCAGCCACATGCCTCACTGTTTACTTGCTATCGCTGAGGATCTGCCCCCATGTCCCGAAGCTTCCCCTTGCACTGTTGAGCATTCTCGGCCACCTGGATGCGAGGAGGAGATGACCCGCTTGGCGCAGCCACTGCGAACGCCGCCGTACCGATGCCTCGGCCACCTTCGTGTACAACACCACCTCACCGCCGCCGTCGTCATCTCCAGGCCCGGCCAGCAACTTCGTTGAGCCTTCTCCTGGCCTCATCCCTATCTGCCTCATCTCCATCCTCGTGCACGCGTGCAGCTGCCTCGCCGCTCATCGCGCACGCGAGACAGACGCACACCGGTTGCAGTTGCGCACGCACCAGGCCTCTACAGCACCCTTCGTTCCCTTTTTTTCATGAAATCCACAGTTTGAATCCGGAGCCAAACATCCCGTGCTGGCGTATAAGACACTCCCAGCTTTCATCCGCAATAAACGAAGCTCGATTTGATTCTCGGAATGGCTCGTAAGCAGCATTGCAAGATCACTGTTTTCGTTGTCGAACTAATGTGTTCGTCCGTCAGTCTGTCAGTGTTTTTCTTCAGGTCTAAATTGGCCAGTATCTTCTATATGTAGTGCCTGTTTCGCAAAGATGTCAACACCCGAGTTGTAGACCTATTCACCCTCTAAATGTTGTTCTATACAGACGCCTCCAAATTCTGCACAGATTAGTCGCTATCGTCTTCTGAACTCAGACAAAATATAAAGCTTCTGGCAACATTTGTTGTATTTTTTTTTGTTGCTGTCAAAATTGCTTCAGATCTTGGTGTTTCCCTCCAAATCTGGGGATGCCGTAAACATGAAAGATGTAGATCTTGCTTTTCTCTACAAATTCCTCTTCTACGGAAAACCCTAATTTGTCTCAGATTTGTCTCCAGGATCAATCCAAAAACAGAGAAAACTAACAGATCTTCAGTCTAGTTTTTCCCTGTTAGCAGATGGCCTCCAAAAACACTCCAGAACTCATACTTCCTTCATATTTTTAAAAATCTTGTCAACACCAAGGTTGTAGAGCTCATACCCCTATACAACTATGCTCTTATCAAAAACTTCAAATTCCCAACAGATCTATCTTGGCAGTCAGTCAAAAACAGAATGTTTTAAACAAAACTATGCATTTTCTTTCAAACATGAAAACTTTGCCCATTTTTTTTAAGTTATGTTATGTATTGTTTTGGGAAAGACTCAAAACACCAAATTTGATTGCTTTAAAATTCTGAACATGAATATGACCTCTTTTTGTTTTGGGCCATGTTGGAAAATAATAAACATTTTCAGGATATTAAGAAAAGCTTAAACCATGCTTAAATCTCAACTCCATTTTGGTAAATCCAATTAATACAAATAATATATGTTTTTAAATCAGAAAAATGTGAGGGTTTCAAATATGCCATCCAAAATAATGTTTGACTAATTTAAATTTTCGAAATTGTTTAATTGCAATAAAAATGCCTTTTTCTTAATTAATTAATAACTTTAATTCTATAACTCCAAATTCGACAAATAATATGTCTAAATCGATCAGCGTGACGAGCCCGTTCTGTTTATGCATTCCATGATATGAATTGAAGCATGCATCATATCAATATTAAAAATCAGAACTGTTTATGGTAATAAAACTTGACCAATTAAATAATAAAATGATTTATTCTTGTCCCCACGCCTCACCCTTGCCATGCTACATTATTGCCATGTAAATTGTGCATCATTCATCATGGCATGCTTGGTTGCTTGTCGCATTTTATTCATATGCTTGTGCACTTTATTTATGTTGGCCCTTGTTTGTTTGGTTCTTCTTTCGAATAGACGCCGAGCAGGGGAATTATCAGGAATCCCAGGAGTACTACCTAGATCCATCCCTCGCTTTAACTGAGCTGCCAGGCAAGCACTACCACATGCTTGCATACATATAGTACCTATTGCTTCTATCTTATTCTTGCATCATTGAGTCGCGAATGCATTAAATTGAATCCCAAGTACTGCATAGCCTTTACTTTAAACCCCACCGAGCTTGTTCATCCATCCTAGGAGCCATTACTACAGGAGTTGTTTGAGCCATGCGAGTCGTAGAACAGCATGTGTAGGGTATGTGAGAGTCTGATGGAAAACGAGGTACTTAAACAACTTAACCTGAGTAGTTTGGGATAACTAATGAAAGAGGCACCGGTGGGCAATATCTTCTATTTGGTTTTTCATGCTCACTTGTGTCCCGTAGGACCCCGAGTACTTGATTCCTGTTCGTTGACTATTCGCACTATCCACATCCGGGAGGCCTTATGGACCCCCCTGAGCCACAGCTTGATTCATTTCTATTTCTTGGGGCCACGAACTAGTTTGGGGTTTTATTTACTATCATGTACTTATGCCATGCTTTACTGTTTTATTTAAGATTGTGTGTGGAGCACCTATACTATTTAGGAATTGCGGAGTGTTTTCGCGGTATCGACAAGCCCAGTCACAGTTTCGGGTCCCCAGTCATTTACAGCCATTGGCGCAAACCTTGGGTCCGTCTCGGAGCCAGCCAACTTCGTTGCGGGTAGCTTAATGGGGTGGCCCCCTGAAATATTTTATGAATCCTGTGATCGCTTTGTCGTGAATGCCTTGTTGGGTTTTGAGTTGGTTTTTCCGAGGTTGATCGAGTGTGTGTTGCTATTTGTGCACCCCTGCAGGGTAAATATTTCTAAAAGCCATGTCCGCGGTTATGGACGACTTGGAGCACAGTTTATCGATCATAGACAAGTATAACTAAAGTACCGTCCTTAACTTGACTAAATATCTGACTAGTAAATAGTGCAATATTCATGGCATGAGTAATAAAACTGCCAACGGATGGGTTGTTCGTCCGCTTTCTCGTTGGTAAGCGAGAAGGAGGATGGATCTGTTACTTCATACTGTTATAACTATTGTTTCTAATTAACGGACATCCGTCTATCATTGGTTAGGCGGATGGTTAGCGAGTATCTATAGACTTGTTAGTTATTTTCTTTTGCTGCAATTGCGTCACCCCAGGTTATGTCCCCTTTAGAGGCATAAAGACTTGCTGAGTACCCCTAGGGTCTCACACGATAAATTGTTTGATTCAGATGAATAGGTGTATTCGCAAGATGGATACTGAGTGGAGGAGACAGATGATGTTGGCAACGATCACTCGGTGTAGAGATTCCGGGGATGGGGATCCGTGAGATCTGTGGGCGGGAGGTGCTTATTTATGTGGCATCTTATGCTGATTTGCTTCTTGTCCGTACTCGGATCTTGTTGCCCGCTTCCGCTTGATACTCTGTTGATTGATGTATGAGGAGCTATCCTATACTATTATATCTATCTAGGATATTTGGATCTTGCCGTATGGCGTTGTAATATTTCTATTTCTTTTAGATGGTATGGCTCTGAGAACTGTTGTAAGGTAGCTTGCATACATACCCACTTGTGTATGTATTTGATCTCTTCTCCTATTGCCTATGCCGCTCGCTCTTGTCCCGATGTTCTTGGAAGTGGTTAGGGCGGCCGACGGGCCTACACGTGGGTGGCCCTGAGCCCCCGCTATACTACTTTAACCACTTTTGGTTCATCCAGACTTGAACTTAGAGCGTAGGGTCCGAGGTTGTTACATCTTGGTATTACCGTGGAGATCCATAATAAGAATAGAAAAATATCCAACACAATTCAAGATGGAAAGAAACAATCTCAAAACCTAGTCTTGCAAGATGGAGATCCCTCTCTCTCTCAAGTACAAGTAGTGGCTATGGAGGTGTTGTGGTTAGGAGGTTGAAGATCGTGGAGCGAGATGAAGAATGTATTCTCCTTCTTCTTCGGATCTCTTCTTTCTCCCTTCCGGATGGTGTGGCGGCTACTGTGTTGTGTTTTCGTCCACGGTCCCTTCATGGAAGTTGTCCCTTTTGACAAGATAGAGGCGGCCGACGGGAACTATATGGTCGGGAAAATATTCTCGACGTATAGTTGCTTGTTCAATCTTCTGTGAGGTCCCCTCGCGCGCTTCCAAATCAAGACTTGCTTGTTTTCTCTAGAATATTGTGTTTCTCTAGTGAAAACCTTATTTTGACGTTCAGAACCTGAAACACACATTAACAACCATGTTTTTCTGTGCTACGAAAGTATTAGTGTTAGATAAAGCCAGAAAACAATCAAATCCGGGAGAAAACCATCAATAAAAACCATAAAAAATGTGTCGAATATCACAGCTATCTGTGGTCATGTGGATCAATGTGGTTTGGAAAAACCATGTGTCAAACCATGGTCAGAAAGCCCAAGAACATGTTGGAATGCAACTCCCAAATTCAATGGAGCACCAATGTGAAAGTGGTTGGATCACCACACACACTTGAGTGTGTGTGTGGTCATGTGGATCAAGGTGGTTTGGAAAAGAACACATGCAATGACACTCCATGTGTCAAACCACGGTCACAAGGCCCAAGAACATGTTGGAATGCCACTTCAAAATGCAATGGAGCACCAATGTGATAGAGGTTACATCACCACACCCGCTTGAGTGTGTGTGGTCATGTGGATTATTGTGGTTTGGAAAAGAACACATGCAATGACTCTCCATGTGTCAAACCATGGTCAGAAAGCCAAGAACATGTTGGAACGCAACTACCAAATGTAATGGAGCACCAGTGTGATAGCGGTTGCATGACCACACCGACTTGAGTGTGGTCATGTGGATCAATGTGGTTTGGAAAAGAACATGTGAAATGACTCTCCATGTGTCAAACCATGGTCACAACACTCAATAACATGTTGGAATGTAACTACCAAGTGCAATGGAGCACCAATGTGACTAAGGTTGCATCACCACACTGGCTTGAGTGTGTTGTCATGTAGATCAATGAGGTTTGGAAAAGAACACATGCAATGACACTCCAATTGTCAAGCCATGGTCAGAAAGCTTAAGAACATGTTGGAAAGCAACTACCAAATGCAATGGAGCACCACTGTGAAAGAGGTTGCATCACCACACTGACTTAAGTGTGTGTGTGGTCATCTGGATCAATGTGGTTTGGAAAAGAACACATGCAATGACACACCATGTGTGAAACAATGGTCAGAAATCCCAAGAACATGTTGGAATGCAACTACCATATGCAATGGAACACCAATGTGAAAGAGGTATCATCACCACACCCACTTGAGTGTGTGTGTGGTTATGTGGATCGGTGTGGATTGGAAAAGAACACATGCAATTGTTGGCGTAATTGGATCGGGATTCCCTCGCATTGCGCCTCAGTGCGTGGGGCAGGACCCATCGGCCAGTGGCCCACCAGATGTACGGCTTATCCGGCAAGGGCGTCGTCAGGATATGAGCACCATGTGCTCCAAGCAAGTATGGTTTTGTCATGATGAGCCTGTGGAGACTAAGTGCCAGCTATGATGTAGGTGCCTATGGGTGAGATGAACGCTACAAGACATGCCTCGATCCGCCAGCCTGGTGCGGACAAGGAGGAAAGGACAACGACGAGCACAAGGTGGTCCTACCCCTCCTTCCGGGGATGACCCAGAAGGAGGGCAAGGGCACTGTTGGGGGAAGCGAGGCCAAGGAGCTTCCTCTACCGAGCCCTGGAAGGACCATGGAAGCACCCTCTCCTTGCCAGGTGCGACCCGGGAACCGGAGTCAACTGTGCCTGACAAGGCATGTCAGGCCTAGCCTTAGGAACCGGCGATGCATCAGCATTGCTGGACATCATGAACTATAGAGCCAGTGCAACACGCCACCAACGGGAGTGACAGCTCAGAGCCTGAGCTGTCACTCGGCCATTCAGTGCATCTGAGCACCGCCCCTGGCCGTCCATTGGCCAGAGGCGCTACCTACCTGCCTGAAGACCATGTGGCATCCCGCGATTGAGCACGGGAACGCCCCGGATGGTGCTCCACGCCGGCTCTATGGTGACCTATTAGTGTATAAAAGGAGGCACTTGGCCGAGAGTTGATGGTGTGGGAGGACCGAGAGCTCAAATGGTTGGGGAGCTTAGAGGGAAACAATGAGAGAAAGAGGGAGAAAGCAAGGATGTGAGGAAAGAAAGAAAGAGGAAGCCCGAGCAGTGTAGAAGCTAGAGATAAAGCGTCTCCCCGACACCAAAGAGATCATCTTCTTGTATCTCGATCCACCCCAAATAATCCACCAAAGTAGGACGTTGGGTTGTTAGCCAAAAGGCGGCCCGAACCTAGGTAAAAAATGCTCGTGTGTGCTCTGTGTGTGTGTGTTGTATGTTGTACGCTTGTATTAGCAGGTTCCTTCGCTGACGTTGAGGCCGAAACGCCTTCGTGCCCACTATCGAACAAATACGGGGTGTTAGTAGGGGGCTCGCGTAGGCGATCTGTGACATCTAGCGCGCCAGGTAGGGGGTGCTCGCGTTTTTGGCGTAGGCGATATGCGACATCACCGCTGTCGCAACCGGACCCAGCAGTTGAGGAGGGCGAGCATACTAGTGGGGGCACCGTTGCACACGAGGTTCCACCGCTAGGCAACGCAGGACGCGTCGCGTTTGAACATCCCTTCGCCACCGACACAGGAGGCGCCACAGGTGGAGCGCCTCGCTCCAGTGGTGTAGGAGACGCTGCCGAAGGGGGTCATCTATCCGGAGGAGTCGCACCGGTCGGGGCCAGAGGAGCTGACCCCGAACCGGAGCAACATGCACCATTCCAACACGTACTAGCTCGCGTCAGGACTCGTCTCGCCGCTCAAAGTACTAACCGCCAAACTCAGTCCCACCGCTCTAGGAACCGAACTTTGGGAGAAGCAATCATTGCTACACGTGCCATAGCTCGCACCCACCAGCTCCCGGGAGAGCGGAGTATGCGACGTGGAGGGATGATCTCGACGCGCAACTGGAGTTCATCAGGCTACACCAGGAGTCCGCCCATGCTCGTTCCCAGTCCAACCTAGGGCCGACGCGTGGGGCAGAGCATGCTCCTACCACCACCGCAGGACCCATGCAAAACCCTACCCCGAGGCCGTGTTCCCGGAATGCTACCCCTAGGTCGGGGGCTGCTGGACCCCGCGAAAGTGGAAGGAGGACAAACAACCATGCCGCAGGCCACTTGGGGATGGTGCCTCGAGGCCTACCGAACAAGATCACCTCTCTGTGGGTTCATCTACCGACCCCGTGCACCGACGTGCCGAAGGGTGCCAAGGCGACTCTGCTAGGCGAACGAGGCGCTAGTTCAAGATTACCTACTCCAATTGCGTCAATAGGCTGTGGGCGTGGCCGTCCCCAACCCATGGGGCGCAACTGAGGTAGGAAGCATGGCTTTGGGATACGGAAGCGGTTGTCCCGCCTTCTCTCCTGCCTTATGGTAGGTGGCGTGGCCGCCAAAGTTCTGTACCATTGTCCCCATCAAGTTTGAAGGAAAGACCAACCTGAAGGAGTTTCTGGCCATTTATTCTACAGTAATGGTGGCTGTGGGTGCTGATGAGAAGGTCATGGCACTTTGGTTTTCAATGGCCCTGAAGGGCACACCTTGTCCTGGCTCATGCATCTACCCAACGAGTCCATTCATTCTTGGGCCGAGTTGTGTACTCGCTTTGTGAGCGCGTTCTAGGGAGCCTTAAAGCTCTAGGGAACACTCATTCAACTCCACACAGTGGTCCAGGGGAGCGGAGAGCGACTGAGAGACTTCATGATGTGATTTTCACAGATCGCACACACTATCCCGGAGGCGGAGGACACCGCCATTATTCGCACATTCACCATGAATGTGCGTGACAACAAGATGCATGAAGAGATTAACATGCATCCCGTCAAGAGCATCCACGAGTTGTCGGTGTTGGGTGACCTCTGCTCCTTAGCAGAGGAAGGATGCCTCGCGCCCGAGGATGCTACCCGGGAAGCCGCTGGAGCGTCGGACTCAGGAAGCACTGCTGCGAAGAATGTCTCGCATAAGCGGGGCATCCAACAGGATTTGGCTACAGAGCCTAGTGCTCCCACCAGGGCTAAAAAGAAGACCAAAGTGGAGTAAGAAGTGGCAGATGCGAAGCCTGCCTCGGTGAAGTGGTGCCCTATGCACAAGTCCGATGAGCATGACGCTCGGAACTGCCGCTCCATCCTCGATTACACCGAGGGATGGAAGAGGGCATGCTAAGCAGGGGGCTAATGGTACCCTCAGGAACTTCTACCGCTGCAACAAGGTCGGCCATCATGCAAAAGACTGTCTGGTACAACCTGGCCCAGACGCCCCCGTCGAAGGTCACGGGGGCAACGTGGGTGCTGCACAAGGTGGAGATGGAGGCGGTGGAGGCGGAGCAAGACCGGGGTGCGGAGGGAGCCACGGCAACACATCCCCTCAACCACGCGGCAACGGCCCTACCATTAACTAAGGTGGCGACGACAACGGGTGCGGACAGTACCCACAAGTACAGGACTGCCCGTGCGCACACGGAGGAGCCTACCCATGAGTTCCCACGGGGAGCTTAAGAGTTTCTCCCATGAACTCTGCGTTGTCCAGCCTAGCCCGGAGGTGCAACGGCCACTTCGGTGGTCTCACATGCCGATTATTTTTGATGCGGGAGATCATCCGGATCACAATGCCGGGGTCGACACGCTACCCCTGGTGGTCTCCCCCATCATAAAGAACGTCCAAGTTACCAAGATGCTGGTGGATGTAGGGGCTAACCTCAATATCCTCTCGAGAAAGCTACTGGATAAGCTCCAGATCACTAAGGATCAATTGGCCCCTACGACGTCTGTTCTAGGCGTAAGCTCGGGACCTATCCAGCCGTGGGGGAAAACTGAGCTGCTAGTCACATTTGGCACAACACACCTACCTAACTAAGAACATCATATTTGATGTTGCGGACATTGCCCTGCCGTATAACAGTATAATAGGGCACATTGCTTTGGCAAAGTTCATGGTGGTCTCCCACCATGCCTACAACTCTCTCAAGCTTCCCTCCTCGTGGGGGACCATGACCGTGAAGGGTGAGATCAGGGACGCTTTGTTCTTCTCTAAACAACTGTTCAAACTGTCAGCCACCGCTTCCCCTGTGTTCACACCGGCTCTCTATCCGATTTGGACCAAACCTTCGCCCTGATTCCCGGCTCGTCCGAGAAAAGGTTGCGACCCTTTCCGGAAATTAGTTCTGATGACTTTTCTAGTACCGATGGCTCTCCGAGTAAGCTAACAACTTCTCGCATTGACCCTACCAGCTAAAAAGCCCGGGTGTGAGTGGAGGTTCCCTCAGAAAATGAAAGCCCGGGAGTGTGCGTGGTGCTCCCGGTAACCTTTAAAAAATATATATATATTTATAATAAAATCTCGGGTGTGAGTGGAGGTTCCCCTCGGCAAATGAAAGCTTGGGAGCATGCGTGGTACTCCCGGCAAACCTTAAAAGCCCGGGAGTTGGCGTGGTACTCCCGGCAAAACCTTTAAGCCCGGGTCTGAGTGGAGGTTCTCCCTGCAAATGAAAGCACGGGAGCATGCGTGGTGCTCCGGGCAAACCCTAAAGCCTGGTAGTGAGTGTAGTACACCTGGCAAATGCGATGAATACTAACGTATCTGGCCTAGCCCGCCTATGTGTAAACCGCTTGTAACCTAGGGCTGCCCCTGTTTTGGAATGGAAATCCCTTGGCTCTCGTTCTTCCGCCTGTTTTCATTTGCCGAGCCTTTTCGGGATTTTGCATTCCTTTGGTTTTTCTCAAGGTCGGACGTGGGTAACAAGACTATCAGGCTAGGAAACGTCGTACTCTCATGATCCGCTCTGAGGTATGAGCGTTGTTCTCTAGGCATTGCCGACGAGCACTAAATCGTGAAGACACACCTCCCACATCAGGCCTCTGAGTTGTCAACACCGTGCGCCCTGATCAAGTGCACGACACCTTGTTTTAAACCTGAGGCATGGGTAAGATGTCGTAAGGTGTGTTCATCATGTTTTAGGATGAGCAGTGGATGGATACGCAAGATGAGGCCAGCGCAAGGTGTCGGCAAGGGTGGAGGGCTCACCGCCAGATATCAGCAACCAGAGGCGGTTGGCCCCGCAAGTAGGGCATGAGACAATTGCAAGGCTGGAGCTAAGGAAATGGGAGTAAGGTTTCTGAGACGATGAACAATGCCCCCACAGGCACCACGGAGGTGGCCAGGCGGCAACACATAGGCGAATCAAGGGCAGCCATGAGCACAACTCAACAAAGAGAAGAGCGAATAACACAAGGCTAAGGTAAATATACTAATGGTAGCCAATTGGAATTACATTTGAAAAATATACAATGCAACAACCAGCACATAGAAGATGCTCGACGGAAGGGTGTGGGCAAAAGGTTGCGCGCTGGGAAAAGGGGGCAAGTGTTGCTCCCTGCCGTTCCTAGTGGCGTCGTGTTGCCCAGTAAGGCCCCTAGCGTCCTCTGCATCAGGAGGAGCACCCCCTTGACCCCCTCATCACCGGGGAGGTAGGGATAGTAGCTGCGACAACACAAGGAGTCGTCAAAGATCTTCACCGCGAACTGCTTGTTCCTGCGGAACCAGAGCTTCAGCACATGACCAGCTCGAAGCTGGTACCACTTCGCAAACAAAGGCCACCCTTTTCCCAGGAACATGCGTACCTCTTCACCTACCTCCACTTGGAGGTTCCATATGGGCTGACCACCGCTTGACTCCCGTAGTTCTACCTCGCGCAGTAGAACGCCGCTCAGTTTATCTGCAAGCAGACATGGAAGCACCATCCGCTTCTCGTACCCGATGCCCATGACAACCAAGAACTCAAAGCCCACCAGATCCTCCATGTACTCCTCCTAGGATTGGGAGGGGGAGAACGACAGTCACCCTACCTGCCATGTCGGGGGCTGCGATAACTCCTTGGAGAAGGAGAACGACGACCAGGAGGGCCTCCCCATTCATTGCTACCTTCCCAGCGGCCACGGCGGGGCGGGGCCTAAGTTCGCGGTTGCGGGAGATCCGTGCCAGCACTAGAGGAGACGTGGCAGCCTCGATGCCTCTGCCTACGCCACGGCCCCTCCGATGAGGCCGGAGCCATCTCCCCCACTCGTGAAGGAGGATCGTCGTCACCGGAGCTGCCCGACGCCATCATCTTCACTATCGACAAGGAAGTGGATAGTGAGACACAACCCCGCGCCTTCCCTCCCTTTTATAACAAAAAGGAGGGGGAACGGTTGCTCCCCACCCCACTGGCTCACGGGAGGGCAATGATCGCGCCCTTCCAAAGTTATTTTGCAGGAATCGAAGTGGGCAAAGTTAATGTGGGTTGTTGCAGAAGTCAAGGCGTGGCTCGGCAGTCCCATAGCCACTTGAGTGCTCAGGCACGCGCACATCATCTCTGCGCAATGGGAAAGCGTGTCATCCAGTCTTGTCGAAATTCCCACGACATGGACTGGGCCCATGCGCTATTGAAGGGCGAAGCCTGGCAACAACCTCTTCGTCAAACCACGATCCTCCCTTACCTAGGGGCTTCTATCGGTGTAATAGGATCGAGGGTGCCTCGCATTGCGCCTCATCACGTGGGCTAGGACCCACCGGTTAGTGACCCAACAGATGTCTGGCTTGCTAGGAAAGGGCGTCGCCAGGATATGAGCACCATGAGCTCCAAGCAGGTATGGTTCTGTCATGATGATCCTATGGGGACTAAGTGTTAGCTATGTTGTAGGTTCCTATGGGTGAGACGAACGCTACAAGAAGTGCCTCGATCCGCCAGACGGGTGCGGACAAGGAGGAAAGGACAACAACGAGCGCAAGGCGGTCCTGCCCCTCCTTCCAGGGGTTACCCCGGAAGGAGGACAAGGGCACTGTTGGTAGCAACGAGGCCAAGGAGCGGCCTCTACTAAGCCCCGGAAGGACCATGAAAGCACCCTCTCTTGGGCAAGGTGCGGCCTAGGAATTGATGTCCACTGTGTTTGACAAGGCATGTTAGGTCCAGCCTTGGGAACCAGTGATGCATCAGCATTGCTGGACATCATCATGGCGCAGCAGTCCATCGCAGCGCCACTGCAGCGTGTCACCGACAAGAGTGGCAGCTCGGAGCCTGAGCTATCACTCGACCATCGAGTGCATCTGAGCACTGCCCCCGGCCATCCATTGGCCACAAGCGATACCTATCTGCCTAAAGACTGTGTGGCATCCCGCGATTGAGCCCGGGAACGCCCCGGAGTGTGCTCCACGCCGACTCTGTGGTGAACCCTTGGTGTATAAAAGGAGACACTTGTCTAAGAGTTGAGGGGGTGGGAGGACCGAGAGCTCAAAAGGCTAGGGAGCTTAGAGGGACATAGCAAGAGATAGAGGGAGAAAGCAAGGAAGTTAGTCAAGAAAGAGGAAGCTCGGGGAGTGTATAAGCTAGAGAGAAAGCGTCTCCCGGCACCATAGAGATCATCTTCTTGTATCTCGACCACACCAGATGATCCACCAAAGCAGGACATAGGGTTGTTAGCCGAAAGGCGGCCCGAACCTAGGTAAATAATGCTCGTGTGTCCTCTGTGTGTGCTATACACTCATATCAACAGGTTCCTTTGCCGATGTTGAGACCGGAATACCTCCGTGCCCACTACCGAACAAATAGGGGGTCTCCAACATCCTCGATGTCAACATAGGCGAGATGCAACAACAAGGACACTCCATGTGTCAAACCATGGTTAGAAAGCCCAAGAACATGTTGGAATGCAACTGCCAAATGCAATGGAGCACCAGTGTGAAAGAGGTTGCATCACCACACCCACTTGAGTCGGTGTGTGGTCATATGGATCAATGTGGTTTGGAAAAGAACACATGGAATGACACTCCATTTTTCAAACCATGGTCAGAAATCCCAAGAACATGTTGGAATGCAACTTCCAAATGCAATGGAGCAGCAGTGTGATAGAGGTTGCATCACCACACCCACTTGAGTGTGTGTGGTCATGTCGATCAATGTGGTTTGGATAAAAAAACATGCAATGATACTCCATGTGTCAAACCATGGTGAAAAATCCCAAGGACATGTTGGAAAGCAACTTCAAAATGCAATGGAGCGCCAGTATGAAAGAGGTTGCATCACCACACCCACTTGAGTGCGTGTGTGGTCATGTGGATCAATGTGGTTTGGAAAAGAACACATGCAATGACACTCCATCTATTAAACGATGGTTAATAAAAAGCCCAAGAACATGTTGGAATGCAACTGCCAAATGCAATGCAGCAACAGTGTGATAGAGGTTGCATCACCACACCCACTTGAGTGTGTGTGGTCATGTGGATCAATGTGGTTTGGAAAAGAACACATGCAATGACACTCCATGTGTCAACCCATGGTTGGAACGCCCAAGAACATATTGGAACGCAACTGCCAATGTAATGGAGCATCAGTGTGACAGAGGTTGAATCACCACACCCACTTGAGTGTGTGTGGTCATGTGGATGAAAATGGTTTGGAAAATAACACATGCAATGACACTTCATGTGTAAAACCATGGACAGAAAATGCAAAGGAGCACCAGTGTGAAATAGGTTGCATCACCACACCCACTTGAGTGTGTGTGTGTGGTCATGTGGATCAATGTGGTTTGGAAAAGAACACATGCAATGACACTCCATGTGTCAAACCATGTCCATAAAACCCAAGAACATGTTTGAATGCAACTGCCAAATGCAATGGAGAACCACTATGACATAGGTTCCATCACCACACCCACTTGAGTGTGTTTGTCATATGGATCAATGTGGTTTGCAAAATAACACATGCAATGACACTCCATGTGTCAAACCATGGACATAAAAAAGCCCAAGAACATGTTTGAATGCAACTGCCAAATACAATGGAGCACCAGTGTGATCGAGGTTGCATCACCACACCCACTTGAGTGTGTGTGGTCATGTGGATCAATGTGGTTTGGAAAAGAACACATGCAATGAAACTCCATGTGTCAACCAGATCAGAAAGCCCAAGGCCATGTTGGAATGCAACTACCAAATGCAATGGAGCACTAGTGTGAAAGAGATTGCATCACCACACCCACTTGAGTGTGTGTGTGTGGTTATGTGGATCAATGTGATTTGGAAAAGAACACATGCAATGACATTCCATGTGTCAAACCACGGTCACAAGGCCTAAGAAGATGTTGGAAAGCAACTGCCAAATGCAATGGAGAACCAATGTGATAGAGGTTGCATCACATCACCCACTTGAGTGTGTCTGGTCATGTGAATAATTGTGGTTTGGAAAAGAACACATGCAATGACACTTTGTATGTTAACCCATGGTCAGAAATCCTAAGAACATGTTGAAATGCAACTGCCAAATGCAATGGAGCACCAGTGTGATAGAGGTTGCATCACCACACCTACTTGAGTGTGGTCATGTGGATCAATGTGGTTTGGAAAAGAAAACATGCAATGACACTTCATGTGCCAACCCATGGTCCCAAAGCCTAAGAACATGTTGGAATGCAACTGCCAAATGCAATGGAGCACCAGTGTGACAGAGGTTGCATCACCACACCCACATGAGTGTGTGGTCATGTGGATCAATGTGGTTTGGAAAAGAAGACGTGGAATTACACTCCATGTGTCAAACCATGGTTCGAAATCGCAAGAAAATGTTGGAATGCAATAGTCAAATGCAATGAAGCACCAGTGTGAAAGAGGTTGGATCACCAGACCCACTTGAGTGTGTGTGTGGTCATGTGGATCAATGTAGTTTGGAAAATACCACATGCTATAACATTCCATGTGTCAAACCATGGTTAGAAAGCCCAAGAACATGTTGGAATACAATTGCCAAATGCAATGTGGCACTAGTGTGAAAGAGGTTGCATCACCACACCCACTTGAGTGTGTGTAGTCATGTGGATTAATGTTTTTTTGGAAAATAACACATGCAATGACACTCCATGTGTCGAACCATGGTCACAAAAACCAAGAACATGTTGGAATGCAACTGCCAAATGCAATGGAGCACTAGTGTGACAGAGGTTGCATCACCACATCACTTGAGTGTGTGTGGTCATGTGGATCAATGTGGTTTGGAAAAGAACACATGAAATTACACTCCATGTGTCAATCCATGGTCAGAAAGCCCAAGAACATGTTGGAATGCAACTGTCAAATGCAATGGAGCACCAATGTAACATAGGATGCATCACCACACCCACTTGTGTGTGTGGTCATGTGTAACACCCTCAGAATCGGCCCTATGCAAGTTTTAGCGATTCCCGCCAAACCCGCATAGAAACGATTCAAAGGTGCCCACCAGGCACTTGCGTGCGGGTGGAAAACGAAGTAATATCATTACACAATAGTCCTCGAGGGAACCCACAAAACATATATATACAACAGCGACTCAATGAGTCAAGAATACAGATAAACAATACAAAGATCCAAATCACCTGGAAAACGATACAGCGTCCGAGTACGAACAAGATGCAAATTGAGCTAAGAGCCCTGAAGAATAACCAATGGCGTCCATAACCCTGCCCAGGCCAAGCCGGAAGGGTAACCCTGCTAACGACGTCGATCTTAAAACCTGCTTAAACAAAAGGGGTGCCGACAAAGGGAAAAGGAAAAAGAGAGAGCGGTCAGTACTGAGGCCAGTACACGGCGAGACTAGAATTCGGCGGTCCTCGCCTACATAGGTATGGTGGACTGAAGCGGCAGCGCAGCATGCACTAAACAACCTATAGAGACTCGATACAAATAGCGGCTATCAGAGAGGGGTAAGAAAGACCTATTCGGAACCAACCTGATACTACCACCAAACATACCCATCCTGGTATTTCCCCCTCGAGACCAAACGAGGAAGTCAACCGAGGAACTCACACAGTTAGAAGTTTTATTCATTCCGTTATCGTTGCAACAATTACTAGTCAGGTATAGATAGTCATCCTGATATAATAAGCAATGGGCACTTTTAGTTAACCATTCCGTTGTAGTTGCAACACTTACTAGTCAGATACAATTAGCATGAGATATCCCAAACCCAGCAGTTGTTGGTACTTTTATTTAGCCATTCCGTTGCAGTGGAGCGGATTACTAGTCATATCGGATACAAGTCAAAGTATAACAGTAAACTTTAGTTATAGTTGTCTATGATCGAGAACTGTGCTCCAAGTCGTCCATAACCGCGGACACGGCTTTTCGAAAAGATTTAACCCTGTAGGGGTGCACCAAAGTATCCACACGCACTTCGACCCTTTTTGCCAGATCAGTTAACATACACCCATCGGTATGTCGGCGGGGCCTAAGTCATGACGTTTCCCAGATCCAAAGCAAGTACATGGGGGCCACCCCACTAAGCTACCCGCAACGAAGTCGGCCGGTCTCCGAGACGGACTCAGGGTTTGCGTCAGTGGATGTAAACGACTGGGAACCCGAAAATGTGACTGGGCTTGTCGATACCGCGAAAACACTCCGCTTCCCTAAACAGTACAGGTGCAGTACATCGCACAATTTAAATTAAGCAGTAAAGCATGGCATAAGTACAGGATAGTAAATAAAACCTCAAACTAGTTTGTGGCCCCTAGTACAATACTTTGAAATCAGGTACTAATCGATGGGGGTGCCCATACACCCCACCTGTGGTTAGCGCGCTCGATCTCGGAACAGGTGTCAAGAACTCGGGGTCCTACGGGACACCAGTGAGCGGTTGGAAACCAAATATTGTCTATCACCCACCAGTGCCTCTGCATTTACCTACTTCAATTTTAGTTGTTAAACAATAATTAAAGCCATGATCATCTCCAACATTAAACATGCGGCAATACTCCAACAACCGTGGTACTTGATGACACGCAACAGCACTTGAGCAAGCGATTACGACGCGCAAGTCCAACTATCTACCAATCAACAGGTAATAGGATGTGTCCAAGGCAATATAAGGCTGCAAGGGATATCACGGGCACGGAAACTAGAGCATCGCAACACAGATAGCAATAGATCAACAGGAGGAAATAAAGACTATAAATGCAAAATAGGTAGAAGGGGAAGAGATGCTCGCCTGAAAACATTGCCGAAGGTTCATCCGAAGATCGGGTCGACACTCGCATCAACTCATCGGCCTAATCCATGAAGAAGCAAAGCACTAGAAGAAACACCGGATGGACTATTTAATACTACGGCAAAAGATCGGGCATGATGCATGTATGATGTATGACATGGCAAGGATACAATGCAATTAGGCAATATTAAGCGGAACCGGGGTCCCGACAATTAACTAGATGGTTCATGTTGTTTAGATACCCGCAATTTAAATGTTGTCTTAACAAGGCAAAATTATATCACCGGTTCGCTACACAAATTTAAATGGAACCAATATGAGACTAGAAATGTCCGCATATGGTCTCCATATTTAATTTAGGTGAATCGGCATAAGGCCCCCAAACCACACTGTATGTATGCAAACATGTTCATTTAATATGCAACAAGATCAATATCATATATTATAAAAATATGAGGGGTCTCGGATAGGGATCACACATTAGGGTTCGGCGAACTTGGGCTCCGAGGGGTTCGGGGTCGGTCTCAGGGTTCGACGAGAGAACGGCTCGACGAGATCGGTCTCGGACAACGGAAGCCGATCTTGTCGCATCCGAGAAGAAGAACTTGGTTGGCGTCGGGGGCACATCGGATCCGCCCTGGTCGGTGTCGATCTTGTCGTCGATGGCGAACTTGAGTGGACCGGGTACCGGGGTCTTCGGATCCAGGAAGTAGATCTTGTCGCACGGTGTACGGGTAGGCGAACTTGGCGGGTTGGGACAATCTTGTCGTAGTCCTCGGGTCGGGTCGGACTTGGCGTCCGGGGTGAAGTACTTGTCGTTAACGAAGAAGTTCATCGCGTTTCGGGAAGGATACCTTGGTGTTCCGCGTCGGAAGCCTTCGTGTACGGGGTCTCGGTCAGCGGATCCATGTCGACGATCTCGAGTTGGCATGGATCCAGACTTCGGATGGCACGGGTTCTCGGAAAGGCCGTGCAGCGAACTTGGATAGGCTCCAGCACATGGCCGAAGATCTTGACGCTACACGAAACACACGGTCGACGAAGATCTTGCACAGAACTTCAGTGTCGCAAGATAACCTCTCCACTTCGCTACACCTGGCCGCGTCAGACTATCTGGACGAGAGATGAACAAAACAACAGAGGAAAACGTCTTGGCCATGGACACCTGCAGAAATACTACTAAAGCGTGACATCCTGTTAGCCTTAGCCAAAACAGAGGCAACGCTCGGCGGAGACGTGCTCGAGGAGGTCGGAGGCCGGCTCCGCGGCGAGGGACTCGGACGCCAGGGAGGGAAGCGTCGGCGCCGGGAGGAAGACAGCAGGGCAGGGGCCGCCGGCGCGCGGGACTCGACCTAGGACGGAGGGCGGCAGAAGCCCAGGGTGCCGGCGAGCTTGAGGCCCCACCGACGAGCGGAGGCGGGGATGCCCGCGAGAAGGAGACCGAGGCGGCGGCGACCCGCGGCCTGAGCCGGGTCAGACGGCAGAACGGCGGGGCGGAGAGAGGCCGGCGGCAGGATCTGGCGGCGGGGTCGGCGAGGTGTTGGGGAGGAGAGCAGGGAGGTGAGCGGCGTGTGGCCAGGACCTGGGGAAGCGGGGTTGCGTGCGGGCGCGTGGGGACGCACGCGGGAGGGGGGAAGTGGTGGGGCCGGGCGTCGGGGTGGTGGGGATCGAGGTGGTCGGGAGCGGGTGGCGGTTGGTGATGGGATTGATGGAGGGAGCGACCAGGTGGTGGTCTGCGCGTTGGGGAACGCGCGAGGGCGGGAGAAATTTGCGGCGGGGTGGAGAGAGGTGGTCAGGTGGGATGAGGTGGCAGGCTGATTGGCTGCAGGAGGAAGGAGAGATGAGGTGGCGAACCGTGAGTGGTGGGAGTGAGGTGGAGGCAGGGTGGGTAGATTGGGTTGGGGTAGGAAAAGGGTTTAGGCAGACCGGTTTTGTACTGGGGGTGGCCGACTGGGTCGGATCGGCCCGGTACGGCTGCCCCTAAAAATAAAATAAATATTTTTATTATTTAAAACGGGGCTTTTGAAATCCATTGGTAGACGAAACAAAATAATCCGGAGACCCGGGTTTTGGATTTGAAATAACGGCGGAGTATTTAGAAAACAAAAAATATGTTTTTTCGAAAATAGTTTCAGACAAACAAAATGCATGATGATGACGATGCTCAAATGCAATGTGGCATGATGACATGAGCATGCAGTCATGATGATGCAATGCACAAAAACAACGCGATTTTCTAGTAGTGGTTTTTGCGGGGCGCCACATCATGTGGATCAATCTGGTTTGGAAAAGAACACATGCAATGACACTCCTCCATGTGTCAAACCTTGGTCAGAAAGCCCAAGAACATTTTGGAATGCAACTGCCAAGTGCAATGGAGCACAAGTGTGATAGAGGTTGCATCACCACACCCACTTGAGTGTGTGTGGTCATGTGGATCAATGTGATTTGGAAAATAACACATGCAATGACACTCCATGTGTCAAATCATGGTCATAAAGCCCAAGAACATGTTGGAATTCAACATGGTCTGAAATCCCAAGAAAATGTTGGAATGCAACTACCAAATGCAATGGAGCACCAATGTGAAAGAGGTTGGATCACCAGGCCCACTTGAGTGTGTTTGGTCATGTGGATCAATGTGGTTTGGAAAAAGAACACATGCAATGGCACTCCATGTCCCAAACCATGGCTACAAAGCCCAAGAACATGTTAGAATGCAAGTGCCAAATGCAATGGAGCACCACTGTGACAGAGGTTGCATCACCATACCCACTTGAGTGTGTGGTCATATGGATCAATATGGGTTGGAAAAGAACACATGCAATGACACTCCATGTGTCAAATCATGGTTAGAAAGCCCAAGAACATGTTGGAATGCAACTGCCAAATGCAATGGATCAAGAGTGTGAAATAGGTTGACTCACCACACCCACTTGAGTGTTTGTAGTCATGTTGATCAATGTGGTTTGGAAAACAACACATGCAATGTCACTCCATGTGTGAAACCATGGGCACAAAACCCAAGAACATGTTGGAATGCAACTGCCAATTGCAATAGAGCACTAGTGTGAAAGAGGTTGCATCACCACACCACTTGTGTGTGCGGTCATGTGGATAAATGTGGTTTGGAAAAGAACACATGCAATGACTCTCCATGTGACAAACTATGATCAAAAAGCCCAAGAACATGTTGGAATGCAATGGAGCACTAGTGTGAAAGAGGTTGCATCACCACACGAACTTGAGTGTGTGTGTGGTCATGTGTATCAAAGTGGTTTAGAAAAGAACAAATGTAATGACACTCCATGTGTCAAAACATGGTCAGAAAGCCCAAGAACATGTTGGAATACGACTACCAAATGCAATGGAGCACCAGTGTGACGAAGATTGCAGCACCTGTGTGACGAAGATTGGATCACCACACCCACTTGAGTGTGTTGTCATGTGGATCAATGTGGTTTGGAAAATAACACATTCGGCGACACTCCATGTGTCAAACCATGGTTAAAAATCCCAAGAACATCTTGCAATGCAACTCCCAAATGCAATGGAGCACCAGTGTGAAAGAAGTTGGATCACCACACCCACTTGAGTGTGTGTGTGTGTTCATGTGGATCAATGTGGTTTGGAAAAAACATATGCAATGACACTCCATGTGTCAAACCATGGACATAAAGCCCAAGAACATGTTGGAATGCAACTGCCAAATGCAATGGTGCACTAGTGTGAAAACGTTGCATCACCACAACCATTTGAGTGTGTGTGGCCATGTGGATAAATGTGGTTTGGAAAAATAACACATACAATGGCACTCCATGTGTCGTACCATTAATAACAAAGCCCAAGAACATGTTGGAATGCAACTTCCAAATGCAATGGAGCACCAGTGTGACAGAGGTTGCATCACCACACCCACTTGAGTGTGTGTGGTCATGTGGATCAATGTTGGTTGGAAAAGAACACATGAAATGACACTCCATGTGTCAAATCATGGTCAGAAGTCCCAAGAACATGTTGGAATTCAACTTCCAAATGCAATGGAGCATGAGTGTGTTAGAGGTTGCATCCTGACACCCACTTGAGTGTGTGTGGTCATGTGGATCAATGTGGTTTGGAAAAGAACGCATCCAATGGCACTCCATGTGTCAATCCATGGTTAGAAAGCTCAAGAACATGTTGGAATGTAACTACCAAATGCAATGGAGTACCAGTGTGACACAGGTTGCATCACCACCCACTTGAGTTTGTGTTGTCTCTTGGATCAATGTGGTTTAAAAAAACACATGCAATGACACTCCATGTGTCAAGCCATGGCCACAAAGCGCAAGAACATGTTGGAATGCAACTGCAAATGCAAATGGAGCACCATTGTGACAGAGGTTGCATCACACGCACTAAATGTGTATTGTCATGTGGATAAATGTGGCTTGGAAAAGAACACATGCAATGACTCTCCATGTGTCAAACCATGGTCAGAAAGCCCAAGAACATATTGGAATGTAATGGAGCACTGATAACCCACAAGTATAGGGGATCGTGTGTAGCCTTTTCGATAAGTAAGAGTGTCGAACTCAACGAGGAGCTAAAGGTAGGATAAATGTTCTCTCAAGTTCTATCAACCATTGATACAACTCTACGCACACTAAACGTTTGCATTATCTAGGAAATAAAACTAGAGCAACAATATGAGTAATAGAGATAGCTTTGCATGATAATAAATAACAAGGAAGTAAAGCTAGTTGCTGCAGCAATAAAATACACTAAACTAACAGAACTATGAGTGTGGAATAGTGGTGGTAATTGTGCTGGCTTTGTCCAAGTTTAAATAGCGAATAGATCGGGTTCACTGTCTTCGATGCAGTTTTCTATGTGGGAGATGCTAAATATACATGCGCTTCACTACTTGGAATTACATGTACTATATGATTGGATTGTTAGCAAACATCCGTAAATACTAATCAATGCATTAAGGTTTCCCCAACCATAGTCTTAAGTTTAATGGTCCTCTTACTCCCATACGTGCAATGTTCTGGTTCGCGTCCTTAGGTTTCTGTCACTCCGGCAGAACTCTCCCCTTCCTTTTACACATACTACAAACCCTATGATGTTTAATCCATGCGCGCACAAATATAATGGACACCAAAGGACTGTACCATATAAACATACAACTCTAATGAACCAAAGACATTCAACCATTCAATCTAAGAACAAAGAAACTACGCAAACATGACATAGATCATAGGATTATAACTTATAGCATCAAACACCATGTTTACATAGGACGGTACAGAGGTGTGTGGGAGGATGAACCACTGCATACTAGGAGGATTAGGTGATGGAGATGGCGGTGAAGATGGTGAAGTGGGCGGCGGCACCGGCGGCGGCGCGGGGGACTCCTTCCCTGCCGCCGGTATCATGGGGGAGTACCGCCCCTTAGCCCCCTTCCTTCATGGCTTATTGGGAGCCCTCCCCCATGGAGATGGGATCCATGGGGGAGGCAAAAACGTGGCTTTGGTGGCTGGAAATTCGTGGGTGGAAATGTTCTGGACGAATTAGGTTTCCTCCCTTTATATAGCTTTTCGGATTCCTGTCACCCCATCTTGGGCTGCAGTAAATCGGGCCTAGAAGGCCCGTCTGGACTCGGAATCAGCTAAATTTTATGTCCAGAACATTTGTCGTGAAATTTCCAACAACTTTGTAGTTGAAGAGTTGTCCGTTTGATGCCGTATTCGACCCGAAACGTGAACATCTTGAAAAAGAGTTCCGAGACAGATTTCTGGAAAAATCCCAATTCGACTCCAACAAGGTTTCCACTTGTATTCTTGGTAATTTCTACACATCAAAGTATACAACAAGAACATTGTGCACTTTTATAAGAAGAATGCTTCATAGATTGCTCATTATGGTTACGCTGCAGGTTTCCACCATGATTAGGCATGGATTAGACCGGCGGCCCAGGCGTTTCTCTAACACACATACATAACTCCATGGACTTACAAGCTCCACTTTCATTTCACAGCGACGACATCCATAGACAAAAGAGCATGATATCAACTTGGTACAATGTACAATTGGAATGTTGAAAGTGTTCCCCATGACAGCATGGTTCTGCTAATCCCCAACATATAAGTGCCAGCATATACAACATAGATGACACAATGGTTCAAGTTTATTAGGGGCAAGGAAAGTAAAGTATGCCATCAAGTTCGTGAGAGCTTTAATCACTAGTTTTCTCATAACAAGTTTAATTCGGAAGGTAGATAAAAGCATGAATATACTTGGAATAGTAAATGCTAATAGGTAGGTATGGTGGCCTCTTTGGGATAACTTGGTTTTATTTGGAGTTGGATGCATGAGTGGAAATCATACTTGGTTATGGAGGCTAGCAAAAGACTGGGAGCGACCAACTAAAAGAGCAATAATGGCCATAATCATGCAAAGCGACAAAACATCATTAATTAAAGCATAAAGTGATATTACAAGTCGAAAACTAAAGTATCATAAAGGCTATGGTGACTTGAGATAGTCATAAAATCGTGTGAGCATGTGCCAAGTCAACCCAAATAAAGCATCAAAGGAGAATACCACAATACTATGCTTTAATATGCTAAAACAACGCATGATTCTTTCAAGGCACATTAAGCAATCTCAATTGTTTATAAGTCATGCTACAGCAAAAATCACTAAGCATAAAGCTAAAACAATATCAAGCATGACATGAAAAAGCATAGGCCACCGTAAAAAACAATCTCCTTTTACCACTTAAGCATGAACTTTTCCTACTCTTTTCCAATCCAAACCACACTTATTTAAAAACTAATGTATGAAAGAGGGGGTCCAACCAATTTATTCAAGCAAACAAAGCAAACCAAGAAAACGAAAACCAAAAACAAAAATGAGGACGCTCCAAGAACAACACAACTGTGCATGGAACAATAAAAATGAAGTGTTTGGAAGAACCTGAGATTTTTATTGATGAAGAAGGGGATGCCTTGGGCATCCCCAAGCTTTGACGCTTGTACTTCTTAGATATTTCTTGGGGTGACACGGGGTGGCATCCCCAAGCATGAGCTTTAGTCCATTCTTCATTTCATTACATCATTCTCTCCTTAACACCTGGAATTTTTCCTTCATACAAAACTTCACATCATCTTCATTAGCAACATTAGTGTATTCAAGATAATAAGTCTTTGGGTTCAGTTTCAACACAAATAAAACTTCCATTAAAACAAAATCTACTGTAGCACTTCCCTTAAAAAGCTCAATTCCCCAAAGAGAACCCAAAAAGGAATCAACAAGAAGCAAATGCAAATAATGGCAGAAATCTGTCAAAACAGACCAACAGAGAGAAACCAATTATTTCGAAGACCTTCTGTTGCTCAAATCGAAAAGTGTTGAACTAACGAAAGTTGGATAACAACCTGGGGCATAAGCACAAAAAATCACAGCTCAAACCGAGGTACATATATTTTACACGAATTTTTAAAGCGAAGCACAAAAATCTGTTTCGGGACAGCAACTTTCGCAAGCATTACTTCTCTCTCATTAGAGGTTACTCTTGGCACAAAAAAGCAAATAAAAAGGATAGGGAGAGGTTATTACTGAAGCAATAACCTCCAAGACTAAACTAAAACTTTTGGGTTATCTCCTAATAAGTACTTTTCTTTAACGCTTTTAAGTTAGGCATAGGAGAAAGATTCAAGTATTTTCGAATGAATAAGCATTAAGATCAATACCAGAAATATCTTTCTTTTTCAAGGCTTCATACATTCCTACAAGTTTTTAACTGAAAAGCTTCCATGGAAAGATTTGTTTTGGTTTCATAGGCATGAACACAAGTGTTCATGGTCGACCCCCACTTAACCATTACTCATCTTTCCAATCACTTTCCTTTTTGAAAACGGTTTTAGGTAACAAGTACAACTATTGTTTTTTTGTAATTTGCATTCCCTATCCATACTAAGATAAAGAACAACTTAAAACTTAAAGTAAAACCTACTTAGAGATAAAGAAAATAAGTGCACACAAGAATATTCACCCACACGCTATTGCTCCCCGGCAACGGCGCCAGAAAAGTCTTGATAACCCACAAGTATAGGGGATCGTGTGTAGCCTTTTCGACAATGTTCTTATTTTACACTCCAACAAGGTTTTGCACTTGTGTTCTTGGTAATTTCTACACATTAAAGTGTAAAATAAGAACATTGTGCACTTTTGCAACTATTAGTAGGTTAGTCTAAATAAATCAAAAACTTTATACAAAAAGGAGTGTCAAAAGCATATTATTAGCATAAAACCATCAAAAATTAAAGATACGTTATGGACGTATCAAGCACCACTGTGAAAGAGGTTGCATCACCACACCAACTTGAGTGTGTGTGTGGTCATGTGTATCAACGTGGTTTGGAAAAGAACATATGTAGTGACACACCATGTGTCAAACTATGGTCAGAAAGCCTAAGAACATGTTGGAATGCAACTGCCAAATTCAATGGTGCACTAGTGTGAAAAGGTTGTATCACCAAAACCACTTGAGTGTGTGTGCTCATGTGGATCAATGTGGTTTGGAAAAATAACACATGCAATGGCACTCCATGTGTCGTACCATTGGTAACAAACGAAGACCATGTTGGAATGCAACTGCCAAATGCAATGGAGCACTAGTGTGACAGAGGTTGCATCACCACACCCACTTGAGTGTGTGTGATCATGTGGATCAATGTGGGTTGGAAAAAAACACATGCAATGACACTCCATGTGCAAATCATGGTCAAAAAGCACAAGACCATGTTGGAATTCAACTTCCAAATGCAATGGAGCATGAGTGTGATAGAGGTTGCATCGCCACACCCACTTGAGTGTGTGTGGTCATGTGGATCAGTTTGGTTTGGAAAAGAACACATGCAATGACACTCTATGTGTCAATCCGTGGTTAGAAAGCCCAACAAAATGTTGTAATGTACCTACCAAATGCAATGGAGCACCAGTGTGACACAGGATGCATCATCACACCCACTTGAGTGTGTGTGGTCTCTTGGATCAATGTCGTTTGAGAAAACACATGCAATGACACTCCATGTGTCAAAACATGGTCACAAAGCCCAAGAACATGTTGGAATGCAACTGCAAATGCAAATGGAACACAATTGTGATAGAGGTTGCATCACATGCACTCAATGTGTGTGGTCATGTGGATAAATGTGGTTTGGAAAAGAACACATGCAATGACTCTCCATGTATCAAACCATGGTCAGAAAGCCCAAAAACATGTTGGAATGCAACTGCCAAATGCAATGGAGCACCAATGTTACGAAGATTGGATCACCACACCCACTTGAGTGTGTGTGGTCATGTGGATCAATGTGGTTTGGAAAATAACACATTCGGCGACACTCCATGTGTCAAACCATGGTCAAAAAGCCCAAGAACATGTTGCAATGCAACTTCCATATGCAATGGAGAATGATACATTGCAAATGTATCTATAATTTTTGATGTTCCATGCTTGATTTTATCCACTTTCGTGTGTTTTGTTCCAAATTTGGAATACTTTTCATATGATTTCTTGGACTAACCTATTAACAAGAGCCACAGTGCCAGCTGTCTGTTTTCTGCTATTTTTGGTTCCAGGAAAGTCAGAAAATGGATATTCTCAGAATTGGATGGGACAAAAGCCAAAGTGCCTATTTTTCCGGAAGGGATCAAGTGCCAGAATACGAGACGGAGAAGGGCCAGGGAGCCACCACACAACCTGGCCGCGCGGCCAGGCCCGGCCCGCGCCAGGGGATGGTGTGGCCGCTCCCAGCACGCCCTCGGCCTCTCCTTCCGCTTATATATTGCCCTCGGGATGAAAACCCTAAGTGCCCGATCAAAAATCCACGAAAGAGTCTGTAGCCGCCGTCATCTCCATCCCTAGATCGGGAGGGATCTGAAGCTCTTCCCGGCACCCTCCGGAGAGGGGAATTCACCCTGGAGGCCTTCTTCATCACCATGCAAGCCTCCGGTGTGATGAGTGAGTAGTTCATCCTTGGACTACGGATCCATGTAGTAGCTAGATGGCTGGTTCTCCTCCTTTGTGCTTTCATGTTTAGATCTTGTGAGGTCCGTTCATGATCAAGATCATCTATTTGTAATTCATACATGTTGTGTTTGCGGGGATCCGATGGATATTGAGATGCTATTTCAGATTGATTATTGATTCTATCATGTCTTTGTTATTTCTCATCTTGCATGCTTTCCGTTGTTAGTAGCTATCTTGGCCAAGTAGATGCTAGCAACTCCAAGAGTTAGTATTTATGCTCGATAGTGGGTTCATGCCTCTGGTAATCTGGGGAAGTGACAAAAATCTCTAAGGTACTAGATGTGCTGTTGCTACTAGGGAGAAAACAACAATCCTTTGTTCATAGAACAATCGTATTGTTTACTTTACACGCAGTTCGTAAAGCAATAATTTGTTGCTTGCAACATAATACTAGAGGGGGTTCGGATGATAACCTGAAGGTGGATTATTAGTCATAGATGCAGTTGGATGGCGGTCTATGTATAATGTTGTAATGCCCAATCAAGTCTCAAAGGAGTCAAGATGATTAGTATAGGCATGTATTGCTTTCTCGGTGTTTGTCAATTGCCCCGCTGTAATTTGTTCACCCAGCATGTTATCAATTTAAGGAAAGCCACCTCTAGTGAACTATGGATCCCGGTCCTTTCTCTTTACATACAATCTACAATCTTTTACTGCTTTGTGTTTACTTTTTGCAAACTTTTACTTCTTTCCATTCGACACGTTTAATCCTTTGTTTTCCGCAAAATACGGTGAGATGGACAACCTCATCGCAAGTTGGGGACAAAGTTCTGTGGTTGTGTTGTGCAGGTCTCCACATTGCTACTAGCACCGGTAGTGCGCCCTGCCAAAGCTCAGCTAGTAACACCTTTGGGGTGTTTCCTTGCTTCTACTGGTTCGATTAAACCTTGGTTTCATAACTGAGGTAAAACTTGCTGCTGTGCTCATCATACCTTCCTCTTGGGGTTCCCAACGAGCTCTACGTCGAACGACGAGTACATCAAGATCTTTTCTGGCGCCGTTGCCGGGGAGTCAAGGACATCTTCACAAGGGGAGTCCCTCATAAACAATCTCTTTACTTTCTTATTTTTGTTTTGCTTAGTTTCTTTTTGCTTTGGTTGCTTGTTTTGTTCTTCAAAAACACAAAAAATTAGTTTTACAAGTTTGCTTTCTTATTTGAAAAACACAAAAAAATTAGTTCCTATCTTAAGTTGCCTTCATTTATAGCCTTGCTCCAATCACTATGTCACCCAAGGAAATGATTTTGACTTTTAAACAAGGAATTGAGGAAAGTTTTAAGGAAGCTTGGTCTAGAATCTTTTATCTACATGAAAAAACTAAGCCTAAAATGACTCAAAGCTTGATCCTTAGTAGTTTTTACCTTGGGATTGCTCTTTGCTATAGATATGCTTTAGATGCTGTTGTGGGAGGAAATTTCCTCCAATGTAATGAGGATGATGCTATTAATGCTATAAAGAAATTGATCCTCACTTACAACATGCCTAGCCAAACTGATATTTCTCTCGCAAAAATATTTGCTAGGTTGAACACTCTTGAGACTAGCACTACTAGCTTAAAAGATTGCTATAATGCGCTTAGGGAGCATCACAATTATGTTCCAATAAATTCTGAACCATCAAAGTGGCTCCCTACAGTAAAGATTGAGATAAACACTGAAACTTTTCAAGCCTGCTGCGATATCATGTCTGAATTTTGTCTTATGCCCAAAGATATTTATGAATCTTTGAATCTTTGGGGGCTTACTGAAGGAGGAAAAGAAATATCTCTTGATAATAATGCTACCATATTACCTATTGCAATAGATGAAGGAGTGTTTACAAAGATCCTTGGGAAAATGATTTCTACTAATTATCTTGTTATTGAATGTGCAGGAAAAGGACAAATTACACTTGGAAGGTCCCTATTAGAACTCCTTGGAGCAATAATAGATGTGGGAAAGGGGACCATGCACCTTTCTTCTCCACCAAACAATCACATTTTCCCAAAGGTTAAGAATAAAAATAAGAGAGGTAAGGGCAAGAAAGTTGGTTTTAATGCTTCTTCATTTGAGAACACTTGATTCTTTCTTTGCTTCTTATGCCTAACTTAAAGGCGTTAAATAAAAGTACTTATTGGGAGATAACCCAAAAGTTTTAGATGAGTCTTGGAAGTTATTACCTCTGTAATAACTTCTCCTTATCCTTTTTATTTGCTTTTTGTGCCAAGAGTAACCTCTAATGAGAGAGAAGTAATGATTGGGAAAGTTGTTGTCCCGAAACAGATTTTTGTGCTTCACCATAAACACTCGTGAGCGAGCTCTGTATGTTGGATTGATCTGTAATTATTTGTGCTTCTGCCTCAGGTTGTTATATAACTTTCTTTAGTTCAACACTTTTTTATTTGAGCAAATGAAGGTCTTCGAAAAAATTCGTCTTTACCTGCTGGTCTGTTTTGACAGATTTCTGCCATTTTCTGCATTTGCTTCTTGTGGGTTCCTTTTTTCAGTTATTTTGGGGAATTGAGCTTTTTGAGGGAAGTACTACAGTAGCTAGTGTTCTAATGGAAGTTTAATTTGTGTTAGAACTGAACCTTAAGACTTATTTATCTTGAGTGCACTACTATTGCTAATAAAGATTGTGTGAAGTTTTGTATGAAGGAAAATTTTCAGGTGTATGGAAGGAATGAGTAATGAGATGAAGGATGGACTAAAGCTCAAGCTTGGGGATGCCACGCGTGTCACCCCAAGAAATATCCAATAAGTACAAGCGTCAAAGCTTGGGGATGCCCAAGGAATCCCCTTCCTCATCAATAAAAATCCCAGGTTTCTTCCAAATGCTTCATTTTTATTGTATTATGCACAACTGTGCTGTTCTTGGAGCGTCTTCTTTTTAATGTTCGTTTTTGTTTTTAGTTTGCTTGGTTTGCTTAGTTTTCTGAATAAATTGGTTGGACCCCCTCTTTCATACATTGGTTTGCAAATGGTTTGGTTTGGAAAAGAGTAGGAAAGTTCATACTTATGTGGTAAAAAGAGCTTGTTTTTGACTGTGTCATGTGCTTTGTCATGCCATGCTTCATATTGTTTTGGCTTTATGCTTAGTATTCTTTGTTGTAGCATGACTTGTTATAAACAATTGAGATTGCTTAATGTGCCTTGGATGAATCATGCGTTGTTTTAGCATATTAAAGCATAGTATAGTGGTATTCTCCTTTGATGCTTTATTTGGGTTAACTAGGCGCATGATCACACCATGTTATGACTATCTCAAGTCACCATAGTCTTTATGATCCTTTAGTTTTCAACTTGTAGTATCACTTTATGCTTTGATCAATGATGTTTTGTCGCTCTGCATGATTATGGCCATTATTGCTCTCTTAGTTTGTCGCTCCAAGTCTTTTGCTAGCCTCCACAACCAAGTATGAGTTCCACTCATGCATCCAACTCCCTAAACCAAGTTATTCCAAAGATTCCACCATACCTACCTACTAGCTTATGCTATTCCAAGTATATTCATGCTTTTGTTTACCTTCCAAATTAAACTTGTTATGAGAAAACTAGTGATTAAAGCTCTCACGAACTTGATGGCACACTTTACTTTTTGCCTCTAATAAACTTGAACCGTTGGGTCCTTCTTTGTTGCGTATATGCTTGTGCTTTATATGTTGAAATTAGCAGAACCATGTTTCATGGGGAACGCTTTCAACATTGCACTTGTACTTTGTACCCCGTTGATATCATGTTCTTTTGCTTACGGATCCCGGCGATGTCAAATAAAAGTGGAACTTGTAAGAACATGGAGTTTGTATGTGTGTTAGAGAAACGACTGGGCCGCTAGCCTAAGCCATGCCTAATCATGGTGGAAACTTGCAGAATCACCATAATGAGCACTCTATGAAGCATCCTCAATAAAAACCTATGCAAATAGCAAATAAAAAGATTGCTGAGATGCTCATTGTCTGCTTGCCTTGTCATTTTGATTATGGGAAAGCTCCCGTATCATGTGCAAGGGGTACCCCGTTGGCGGTTCTTAATGATACACATATACTTACAATGAGAAGATCTTACTCGTGACTGAAGTTGAGTAGCATGAGGATCGGTCTTCGTAAGTAAGGGGCATGAGATTTCGGTTTATAACTTGCCAAGCATATCCTCTTAGTTGTGTCACTTTAACCTTAATCACCTTCAAGATGCTTATGATAGGGGCAATGAGAGCTGAAAGCTATAAGTACCATAAATTTTGGAAGCTCTTTATGAGACTTGAATCCCTACTTCCTTTTATAAAGGCCTTTCTTCCACCATTATATTGAGTCTCCACCTTCTACCTTTATGCACCTACTTTGAGAGCATAGTGGCCATTCTTAGTTCTATGTGCATTGACCCAAGACTAGTTGATTGATGCATAACTTGATATTGCTTGTTTTAAACTATTGTATCTAGTCACTCTTATGAACTTTGAAGGTGTCCTATGCCATGCTTTCTTTATGTGAAACAAACAAACTTCTTGCAAGGAATTGTTATTCATGTTATGATTGAAGTACTATGATCCCAGCTTTGAATGTTTTGCAAATACTTTGATCAAGTTGATGATGGTGCATGTCACCTCAAAAATTATTCTTTATTTTTATCACTTACCTACTCGAGGACGAGCAGGAGTTAAGCTTGGGGATGTTGATACATTGCAAATGTATCTATAATTTTTGATGTTCCATGCTTGGTTTTATCCACTTTCTTGTGTTTTGTTCCAACTTTGGAGTACTTTTCATATGATTTCTTGGACTAACCTATTAACAAGAGCCACAGTGCCAGCTGCCTGTTTTCTGCTGTTTTTGGTTCCAGGAAAGTCAGAAAATGAATATTCTCGGAATTGGACAGGACAAAAGCCAAAGTGCCTATTTTTCCGGAAGGGATCAAGTGCCAGAATACGAGACGGAGAAGGGCCAGGGAGCCACCACACCACCTGGCCACGCGGCCAGGCCTGGCCCGCACCAGGGGGTGGTGTGGCCGCTCCCGGCACCCCCTCGGCCTCTCCTTCCGCCTATATATTGCCCTCGGGACAAAAACCCTAAGTGCCCGATCACAAATCCACGAAAGAGTCTATAGCCGTCGTCATCTCCATCCCTAGATCGGGAGGGATCTAAAGCTCTTCCCGGCACCCTGCCGTAGAGGGGAATTCACCCTGGAGGCCTTCTTCATCACCATGCAAGCCTCCGGTGTGATGCGTGAGTAGTTCATCCTTGGACTACGGATCCATGTAGTAGCTAGATGGTTGGTTCTCCTCCTTTGTGCTTTCACGTTTAGATCTTGTGATCTCCGTTCATGATCAAGATCATCTATTTGTAATTCATACATGTTGTGTTTGTGGGGATCTGATGGATATTGAGATGCTATTTCAGATTGATTATTGATTATATCATGCTTTCCGTTGTTAGTAGCTATCTTGGCCAAGTAGGTGTTAGCAACTCCAAGAGTTAGTATTTATGCTCGATAGTGGGTTCATGCCTCTGGTAATCTGGGGAAGTGACAGATATCTCTAAGGTACTAGATGTGTTGTTGCTACTAGGGAGAAAACAACAATCCTTTGTTCATAGAACAATTGTATTGTTTACTTTACATGCAGTTCGTAAAGCAATAATCTGTTGCTTGAAACTTAATACTGGAGGGGGTTCGGATGATAACCTGAAGGTGGATTATTAGTCATAGATGCAGTTGGATGGCGGTCTATGTATAATGTTGTAATGCCCAATCAAGTCTCAAAGGAGTCAAGATGATTAGTATATGCATGTATTGCATTATCGGTGTTTGTGAATTGCCCCGCTGTAATTTGTTTACCCAGCATGCTATCTATTTAAGGAGAGCCACCTCTAGTGAACTATGGATCCCGATCCTTTCACTTTACATACAATCTATAATCTTTTACTGCTTTGTGTTTACTTTCTGCAAACTTTTACTTCTTTCCATTCGATACGTTTAATCCTTTGTTTTCCGCAAAACACGATGAGATTGACAACCTCATCGCAAGTTGGGGACAAAGTTCTGTGGTTGTGTTGTGCAGGTCTCCACGTTGCTACTAGCACCGGTAGTGCGCCCTGCCAAAGCTCAGCTAGTAACACCTTTGGGGTGTTTCCTTGCTCCTACTGGTTCGATTAAACCTTGGTTTCATAACTGAGGAAAAACTTGCGGATGTGCTCATCATACCTTCCTCTTGGGGATCCCAACGAGCTCTACGTCGAACGACGAGCACATCAGAGAACCAGTGTGAAAGAAGTTGCATCACCACACCTAATTGAGTGTGTGTGTGTGTTCAGGTGGATCAATGTGGTTTGGAAAAAACACATGCAATGACACTCCATGTGTCAAATCATGGTCAAAAAGCCCAAGAACATGTTGGAATGCAACTGCCAAATACAATGGTGCACTAGTGTGTAAAGGCTGCATCACCACAACCACTTGAGTGTGTGTGGTCATGTGGATGAATGTGGTTTGGAAAAATAACACATGCAATGGCACTTCATGTGTTGTACCATTGGTAATAAAGCCAAAGAACATGTTGGAATGCAACTGCCAAATGCAATGGAGCACCAGTGTGACAGAGCTTGCATCACCACACCCACTTGAGTGTGTGTGGTCATGTGGATCAATGTGGTTTGGAAAAGAACACACGCAATGACACTCCATGTGTCAAATTATGGACAGAAAGCCCAAGAACATGTTGGAATTCAACTTCCAAATGCAATGGAGCATGAGTGTGATAGAGGTTGCATCACCACACATACTTGAGTGTGTGTGGTCATGTGGATCAACGTGGTTTGGAAAAGAACACATGCAATGACACTCCATGTTTCAATCCATGGTTAGAAAGCCCAAGAACATGTTGGAATGTAACTACCAAATGGAATGGAGCACCAGTGTGACAAAGGTTGCATCACCACACCCACTTGAGTGTGTGTGGTATCTTGGATCAATGTGGTTTAAAAAAACACATGCAATGACACTCCGTGTGTCAAACCATGGTCATAAAGCCCAAGAACATGTTGGAATGCAACTTCAAATGCAAATGGAGCACCATTGTGATAGAGGTTGCATCACACGCACTAAATGTGTGTGCTCATGTGGATAAATGTGGTTTGCAAAAGAACACATCCAATGACTCTCCATGTGTCAAACCATGGTCAGAAAGCCCAAGAACATGTTGGAATGCAACTGCCAAATGCAATGGAGCACCAGTGTGACAAAGATTGGATCACCACACCCACTTGAGTGTGTGTGGTCATGTGGATCAATGTGGTTTTAAAAATAACACATTGGGCGACAGTCCATGTGTCAAACCAAGGACAAAAAGCCCAAGAACATGTTCCAATGCAACTGCCATATGCAATGGAGAACCAGTGTGAAAGAAGTTGCGTCACCACACCTAATTGAGTGTGTGTGTGTGTGTGTCTTCATGTGGATAAATGTGGTTTGGAAAAAACACATGCAATGACACTCCATGTGTCAAACCATGGTCAGAAATCCCAAGAACATGTTGGAATGCAACTGCCAAATTCAATGGTGCACTAGTGTGAAAAGGTTGCATCACCACAACCACTTGAGTGTGTGTGGTCATGTGGATGAACGTGGTTTGGAAAAATAACACATGCAATGGCACTTCATGTGTCGTACCATTGGTAATAAAGCCCAAGAACATGTTGGAATGCAACTGCCAAATGCAATGGAGCACCAGTGTGACAGAGCTTGCATCACCACACCCACTTGATTGTGTGTGGTCATGTGGATCAATGTGGGTTGGAAAAGAACACATGCAATGACACTCCATGTGTCAAATTATGGTCAGAAAGCCCAAGAACATGTTGGAATTCAACTTCCAAATGCAATGGAGCATGAGTGTGATAGAGGTTGCATCACCACACATACTTGAGTTTGTGTGGTCATGTGGATCAACGTGGTTTGGAAAAGAACACATGCAATGAAACTCCATGTTTCAATCCATGGTTAGAAAGCCCAACAACATGTTGGAATGTAACTACCAAATGGAATGGAGCACGAGTGCGAAAAAGGTTGCATCACCACAACCACTTGAGTGTGTGTGGTCTCTTAGATCGATGTGGTTTAAAAAACACATGCAATGACACTCCATGTGTCAAACCATGGTTACAAAGCCCAAGAACATGTTGGAATGCAACTGCAATTGCAAATGGAGCACCATTGTGATAGAGGTTGCATCACACGCACTCAATGTGTGTGGTCATGTGGATAAATGTGGTTTGGAAAATAACACATGCAATGACACTCCATATGTCAAACGATGGTCAAAAATCCCAAGAACATGTTGGAATTTAACTGCCAAATGCAAGGGAGCACCAGTGTGACAAAGATTGGATCACCACACACACTTGAGTGTGTGTGGTCATGTGGATCAATGTGGTTTGGAAAATAACACATTCGGCGACACTCCATGTATCAAGCCATGGTCAAAAAGATCAAGAACATGTTGCAATCCAACTGCCATAAGCAATGGAGCACCAATGTGAAAGAAGTTGCATCACCACACCTAATTGAGTGTATGTGTGTGTGTTCATGTGAATCAATGTGGTTTGGAAAAAACACATGCAATGACACTCCATGTGTCAAACCATGGTCAAAAATCCCAAGAACATGTTGGAATGCAACTGCCAAATACAATGGTGCACTAGTGTGAAAAGGTTGCATCACCACAACCACTTGAGTGTGTGTGCTCATGTGGATGAATGTGGTTTGGAAAAATAACACATGAAATGGCACTTCATGTGTCGTACCATTGGTATTAAAGTCCATGAACATGTTAGGATGCAACTGCCAAATGCAATGGAGCACTAGTGTGACAAAGCTTGCATCACCACACCCACTTGAGTGTGTGTGGTCATGTGGATCAATGTGGGTTGGAAAAGAACACATGCAATGACACTCCATGTGTCAAATTATGGTTAGAAAGCCCAAGAACATGTTGGAATTCAACTTCCAAATGCAATGGAGCATGAGTGTGATAGAGGTTGCATCACGGCACATACTTGAGTGTGTGTGGTCATGTGGATCAACGTGGTTTGGAAAAGAACCCGTGCAATGACACTCCATGTTTCAATCCATGGTTAGAAAGCCCAAGAACATGTTAGAATGTAACTACCAAATGGAATGGAGCACCAGTGTGACAAAGGTTGCATCACCACACCCACTTGAGTGTGTGTGTGGTCTCTTGGATCAATGTGGTTTAAAAAACACATGCAATGACACTCCATGTGTCAAACCATGGTCACAATGCCCAAGAACATGTTGGAATGCAATTTCAAATGCAAATGGAGCCCCATTGTGATAGAGGTTGCATCACACGGACTCAATGTGTGTGGTCATGTGGATAAATCTGGTTTGGAAAAGAACACATGCAATGAATCTCCATCTGTCAAACCATGGCCAGAAATCCCAAGAACATGTTGGAATGGAATGGAGCACAAGCGTGAAAGAGGTTGCATCACAAAACCAACTTGAGTGTGTGTGTGGTCATGTGTATCAACGTGGTTTGGAAAAGAACAAATGTAATGACACTCCATGTGTCAAACCATGGTCAGAAAGCCCAAGAACATGTTGGAATGCAACTGCCAAATGCAATGGAGCACCAGTGTGACGAAGATTGGATCACCACACCCACCTGAATGTGTGTGGTCATGTGGATCAATGTGGTTTGGAAAATAACACATTCGGCGACACTGCATGTGTCAAACCATGGTTAAAAAGCCCAAGAACATGTTGCTATGCAGCTGCCAAATGCAATGGAGCACCAGTGTGAAACAAGTTGCATCACCACACCCACTTGAGTGCGTGTGTGTGTGTTCATGTGGATCAATGTGGTTTGGAAAAAACACATGCAATGACACTCCATGTGTCAAACCATGGTCAGAAAGCCCAAGAACATGTTGCAATGCAACTGCCAAATGCAATGGCACTACATGTGTCATACCATTGGTAACAAAGTCCAAGAACATGTTGGAATTCAACTTCCAAATGCAATGGAGCATGAGTGTGACAAAGGTTGCATCGCCATACCCACTTGAGTGTGTGTTTTCATGTGGATCAATGTGGGTTGGAAAAGAACACTGATGTTTACGCACGCTTCTATTATTGTAGACAGTGTTGGGCCTCCAAGTGTAGAGGTTTGTAGAACAGCAACAAGTTTCCCTTAAGTGGATCACCCATGGTTTATCGAACTCAGGGAGTAAGTGGTCAAAGGTATCGCTCTCAAGCAACCCTGCAATCAAGATACAAGAAGTCTCTTGTGTCCCCAACACACCCAATACACTTGTCAGGTGTATAGGTGCACTAGTTCGCCGAAGAGATAGTGAAATACAAGTAATATGGATGATTATAAGTGGTAATTGTAATCTGAAATAAGAGTGGTAGCAAGCAAACATGTAACATGACTGATTGTAAATGGTGTTTCAATGCTTGGAAACAAGGCCTAGGGATCATACTTTCACTAGTGGACACTCTCATATAAATATCTTCTCTTCATGATGCTACCCTGAACTACTCTCCGGTTGGACGATGTAGGGCTATAACAGCACACCTTAAAGTTTGCATTCCTCATCTAGATAACCCCTCACTGTCACCTTGAGCGCTAGATCGTTCCAACAAACACCACAATCTCATAGAGACATCCAACTCAAATTATACTCATGATAATTATTTATGTAACCTTAGCCAAAGTGCCACACGGTGTGCACACTATCAACTTCACAAACGTGGGGATAAGCAGAGATTAATTAAATCACTTGAGTAGCAGAATAGATCTATAGATTACAAAGCTCATGATGTCATAAGATCACGCATAGGGAGAGATGAACACATAACTACCGGTAGAGCCCTTAGCCTCGAGAGAGAACTACTCCCTCCTCATCATGGGAGTTAACAATGGCGATGGAGATGGCGGTGGAGTCGATGGAGATGGCTTTGGGGGCACTTCCCCGTCCCGACAGGGTGCTAGAACAGAGACTTCTGTCCCCCGAATATCCTCTTCGGTGGCGGCGGCGCTGTGGAACTTATCGTGGAATTCTGATCTGGTACTTAGGGTTTTCGTCCTAGGAGGTTTATATAGGCGAAGAGGCGATGCCAGAGGTGGGCCAGGGTGGCCACACCCCCAGGTGGCGCGGCCAGGGGTGACCCGCGCCACCCTACGGTGTGTTAGCCTCCTGGCTCCCCTCCGTCTCCCCTTTGGACTCCGTGTCATGTCGGGAAAAATAGGAACTTTAGGCTTTGTTTCATCCAATTCCGAGAATATGTCTTTATTAGCTTTTCTGAAACCAAAAATAGCAGAAAACAAGCAACTGGCACTATGGCATCTTGTCAATAGGTTAGTTCCAGAAAATATATAAAAATACCTCAAAGCATGAACAAAACATAAGAAAGTAGATATAAAACAAGCATGGAACATCAAAAATTATAGACACGTTTACAACGTATCAACATAACCAAGCTTAACTCCTACTCGTCCTCGAGTTGGTATGTGACAAAAAGAATAATTTTTTAGGTGACATGCACCATCAAAATCTTGATTAAGGTATTTGTAAATCATTGATAGCTGGGATCATAGTACTTTAACATAGACATGAAAGATATAGTTCTAACAATAAGACATAGCAACTATGTTGTAACATGAAAAGGTACAAACAAAAGATTCATGAATAACAATGCTTTGAAAGAAGTTTGTTTGTTTCACATATAGAAAACATAATGAAAATGGTATCCATCTTGTCCCTCATGGTATAGCAAAACATAAATGCATAGGACACCTTCAAAGTTCATAAGGGTGACTAGATACAAATAATTTAAGAGCAAGCAATATCATAGTTATGAATCAATCAACAAGTTTTGGAACAATGCACATTAAACTAAGAATGGTCACTATGCTCTCTTAGTTGGTGCATAAAGATAGAAGATGGAGACTCAACATAAAAGTAAAAAAGAAAGGCCCTTGATAGAAGGAAGCAGGGATTCAAGTTTCATAAAGAGCTTCCAAAAATTATGGTACTTATTAGCTTTCAGCTCTCATTTCCCCTATCATAAGCATCTTTAGGTGATTAAGGTTAAAGTGAAAAAATATGAGGATATGCTTGACAAGTTATAAGTTGAAAATCTCATGCCCCCTGCTTACGAGTACCGAACCTCATGGTACTCAACTTAAGTGACGAGTAAGTTCTTGTCATTGTAAGTACATGTGTATCATAGAGAACCGCCAACGTGGTACCCCTTACCCATGATATAGGAGCTTTACCATATCAAAATGACAAGGCAACAGACAATGAGCATCTCAGTGATCTTTTTATTTGCTATTTCCATAGTTTTTTTATTGAGGATGCTTCACAGATTGCTCACTATGATTATGCTTCAAGTTTCCACCATGATTAGGCATGGCTTAGGCTAGCCACCCAGGCGTTTCTCTAACACATTTACAAACTCCAGGAGCTTACAAGCTCCCCTTTTATTTCACACCGCCAGGATCCATAAGCAAAATAACATGATATCAACTAAATAAAGTGCAATGTTGAAAGCGTTCCCCATGGTAACATGGTTCTGCTAATTCACAACTTACAAAGCGCAAGCATATACACAACATAGATGGGCACAATGGTTCAACTTTATTAAGTGCAAGAAAGTAAAGTGTGCCATCAAGTTTGTGAGAGCTTTAATCACTAATTTTCACATAACAAGTTTAATTCGGAAGATAGATAAAAACATGAATATACTTGGAATATCAATAATGCTAATAGGTAGGTATGGTGGACTCTTTGGAATAACTTGGTTTTATTTTTAGTTGGATTAATGAGTGGAACTCATACTTGGTACATGTGGAGGCTAGCAAAAGTCTGAGAGCGACCAACTAAGAGAGCAATAATGGCCATGATCATGCAAAGCGACAAAACATTATTAATTAAAGCATAAAGTGATATTACAAGTCGAAAACTAAATGGTCATAGAGGCTATGGTGATTTGGTATTGATGAGGGTTTAACTCATCAATGCCCATTGTTATGGACTTGGGTTCTGGAGAAGGAGGGAGCGCTGGAGACATCTATCGGCTAACAGACAAGCACACATGGGACAAAGATTTACCCAGGTTCAGGCCTCGTAGAGGTCCCTACTCCTGCTTGTCTGCTTATGGAATTATCGAAGGAATCAAAAGTTACAATGGTACGCAGATGCAATCTGGCGAGGGTTGTGGAAACTAGGGTTGCATGTGTCCTCCTCGCCGCCCCCTCCTAGCCTTTATATAGATAGGCTAGGTCTCGGGTAGCAGGTCGAGTCGGTTACAAGTTAGGGTTTTCCCCTTTAAGCTTTCTATCTTTAGCTTCTTCTTGTTCTTCAAGCAATCGAGAGTCCGCGGATTACTCGAATCCTTCGTTTGGGCCTTGGCGACACCGTGGTCCTGTACGTATTCAGACCGTATATACCAAGCTCGAGTACCTGTAGGGTATACCCATGTCACTAGCCCCCGAGTGTCCAGTGGAATCACAGATTCGACTGGGGACTTTTGAAGTCTTTCGAGTGCCTGAATGAGTATATATTTCGACTGCTTTTATTTGTGTCATAGGGATTGCTGATATACGTGCCTGATATAACCGAAGTATCGGTATCAGTTAACCACCTTAGGGTGAAACAACGCGATCTACTCGAACTCGAGTCCCCGAACTCGAATCCAGAAAAGTGCTGGCGTAATTCGACTCAGGCCGCGGAGGTCTTATAGGAGTCGAATTCCAGTTATATGGGTGTGAGCACTCGACGCGTCCGTCAAGGCATGTTCATCGTACCTGTAGGCACGGATATTTCTGGTAGTGCGCAGCTAAATGCGTTGCTAGGCCTTATTCAGGTCTTACGTTCTCGCTGTAAGCGCGACATCTGAATTTTATCATCGCGGAGACGATTCGGGTAACCCAGGAGATGCAGTCTCTTTGTAGGGAAAATTATGAGGCGGTGTCGCCATGAGTTTCGAGTGTGGATGTTATCGACACACAGTTTTTTCATGAATAATCATAGGGTGCGCGACCAGCGCCCCCTATGGGAGTAGCCCCCGAGTGCCTGGTTGAGTCGAAGACTCAGGCAGGGACTAAAGAATCATTTTGCGACTGATGTGCTTGGTTGAGTCGAAGACTCAGGCAGGGACTAAAGAATCATTTTGCGGCTGCTGTCTCCTTTTGCTTGTTTCAGTCGAATTTGTTTCCGGTGCTCCCTATGGGAGTAACCCATTTCCATAACCGAAGCGTATTTCGAGTGGTTGGGTTTGCCTTTTGATTGTCCTTATTCCTGTAGAAAGAAAAGAAAATCGTAGGGTGCGCGGCCAGCGCTCCCTATGGGAGTAGCCCGCGAGTGCTTGGTGGAGTCGAAGACTCCAGCAAGGACTAAAGTAGTCGAAGTTTTTCGCTCTGTAGCTTTGATGACGTCAGTGCTAACGCTTGTATGACCTCAGTTTCCCGTGTGAGCGAGTCTGACGGGACTTGACGAGCAGTGGGTCCCACTTCCTGACTTTGATTTGACTGGGCGTGCGTAATCTTTATTTTAACTGCGCCTCCTCGATTTCCGTGTGTAATGGGAGTACTGGAGGGACGGTTCGCGTTTCCCCTTCTCCACGTGTCCAACACGATGTGTGCCACGCGTCCAATAGGGTTTTTCTGAGCCGTTGGATTGCATCTTCCAGGGGTTAAGTAGCGGCGCTACGACGGTAATTTTCCCATCTATGCTCATTCTTCCTTGCTGCCATCGCCATTGCTGCTACTCATCTGCTTTTTCCTGTGCCCGTTTCCTCCACGACGCTGGACCAGCTCCGCTCGTTCCCGAGCTACTTTCTTCGCTCACATCGCCGTCGTGCAATGGGGAACAAGAAGGGAGGCGCTGCCACTGATTCCACGACCACTGTTGCCGCGACAAAGAAGAAGTGCGGCTCCGCCGCTGCGGGCACCAGCGCCGCTGCGGGCGGGAAGAAGAAGGTCGCGGGCACCCATGTCACGAATGGTGCATGGCGCCCTTCCATCATCAAGGCGTCCGATCTCCGTCTTATTCGCCAAGACGGAGTGCTGTCCGCTACAGTCGCCGACGCGCGCATCCCAGCGGTGAGACCATTCCTACTCCTCCCGCTATTTTTCGAGTGATGTTTCTTGCATTCATCATTCGTGGTCTTTCCTTGCCTCTTCACCCCTTTTTTAGGGGTCTTCTTTGTTTCTACGGGCTCCAGCTCCATCATCTGCCCCCAAATTCGATCCTCCACATCTCTTGCTTCATCACACTCTGCGAGTGATGACTCGGAATCGAGCCACACTTTGGCCTTTTCAAGTGCATCTTCAAATTGAAGCGCCACCTACTTCGACATCAAGCTCACGGTGTCCGTCCAAGGGTGGAGGGACAAATGGTTCTACATCCACGATCAGAAGGCCAATGGTGAGCACTTTGGACTCGCGCCCTTCGATCCCGCGATGCCGTGCAGGAGGATGCGCTCCTAGAAGAACGTAGTCATGTCTGGCGAGCTCGCGGAGACAGACGTGCTGTATCAACGTGTCTGCGACCTCGAGAGTCGCATAGGCAAAGAGGAGGGAGGCTGCGCTCTCAGCCGAACTTGGCTACGGAATAGCATCAAGCCCCTGCAAGCCAGAGTCCATCCCATGTTTAAATGGGCTGGCGCTGATGATGCCACTCGCGTGTCTGCCGATGGCATGTCCGCGAGTGAGGTGGACAAGAGGGTTCGACTGGTCACGAAGTACACCGGCAAGGATGTGCTTCCCAGTGAACCAATTGTTCCTCCCTTTGATGCTTCGAATCCTCCTCTGAGGTATAGTTGTGCTACGCAGTAGCTTATTTTGTCGATTGCTCTTCTGTTGCTTACTTGCTTTTTACTGATTTTTGTTGTTTGTATGCAGGATTGGGTGGTGTCGCCTTGTATGCCCCCTCTCCCTGAGGGGATTATTCCTCGCGAATCCTTGGAAGAGGATGAGTCTAAGTCGACTGTCCCTTCTGATGTGAAAGAGGAAGCCCCCAAGTCCAATAGTACGGATACTCGCAAGCGTTCGCGCAGCGAGGACTCCGACGCGTCATCTCCTTCGACTCCGGAAGGCACGGGCGTTTGGTGCAGAGTCGCCAATTCCTGCCATTCCTGTGAGGGCTGTGGCACCATCTTCTCGCAAGAAGATGCGATTGCCCAAGGAGTCTTCGTCGAAGTCGGTGGAGGCCATGTTTGACTTTGATAAGTTTGACTGGTAAGCTTTCTAGTTCACTTGTTCTTCTCTGTTTGCTTCTTGTTGGCTTCTCCCGGAGTTTGCCCTTTCTCAAGGTGGGTTTTGTCTTGTAGTCAAGAGGCGTCGTCATCTTCTGGAGATGTCGAATTTTTGAAAGAATCAGGAGTCGCGACCTCAAGGGCCAAGAAATAGGTCGAGCGCGCTCCTTCCCCTCCATTGGCGGCCCACTCTAGGCACAACTCTTCCAGTTCTCCTCACGCAGGAGAGCATCGAATGGTTGCCCGGGTGACGGCACAACATACATCTTCGGAGTCACTAGAGGACCATGTAAGTATAGCTTTTCTGCGTTTTAGTTTGCAGTCCACGTTGTCTGTTGCCTCTGCTGATTCCTTGGTTGTGCTACAGCTCCTTGTGAAGGAAGCCGCGCACTTGGCAGAACAGATGATGGCGATGGGTCGCCAGCATGCAATGCTAGAGACGCGTCACCGCGTGGTTGAAAGTGAGTGTTCTACACTTTATTCTTCTTCGTCTGTTCCTTTTGATATAGTCGACCGATGATCAACTTTTGCTTATCGTGTAGCTGAACATAATGCCTTATTGCGTAACGCCACCACCATGGAGAAGACACTTGCCGCGGCTGTGAAGGGTCGCGACGAGGCAATCGTAGCGCGTGACAAGGTGCAGAAGTGTGAAGAGGATCTGCGTGCTTCCTTTGCGGCCAGGGAAAAGTTGTTCGAAGAACAACTATTCTCAATCGCCAAGGCTCTCTTAGGTACTTTTGCTTGTGGAATATGGTGCCGCACTACCAAGCGGTCGATCGCCCAGCAGAAGAGACCGTCGACTTCTTTGAGGAACAAACCAGTGTTCTCCTGCTGCAGTAGTAGCCTAATTTATATCCTGCACATAAGTGTACTTGTGTTGTAAAGTTCATATAGATGTTGTAGATAATTTATTGTCAAATGTGTATAAAGAGCTTTGCTAGCACGAGGTGCGTTGCACTATGAGAGTCCTTTTCGTTAGCCTAGCCATGTTTTATCTCAGTCCCTTGTCAACCTATCAGGTGCGTTGCAGTTGGGTTGAGGTTGTGTTAAGGGGTTCGATTGATGTACCAGCTACTCAGGATATCGCGTTTTGGTTCGAAGAACAGATGTGTATAGGGTGGTGCAGCCCCCGAGTACATAATTTGACAAAGTAAAGGAGAACACAGAGTTTTGGGGCACTTAGCTTTTATTTATTCGAAGAACAGTGCGAGGTACAATGTGTGGCTAAGTATCCTTGGCTGAGTTGCCTTGTTTGCGATGTAAAAGTAAAAAACGACTAGGGGTAGAAGCGTCGCAGTTGTACGATGTTCCAGGGGTTGGAGTATATGACTCCTGTCTCTAAATCTTGAAGTCGATAGGCGCCACCTGGGATTACTTCTGTAATCACGTACGGTCCTTCCCAGGGGGACTCGAGCTTGAGATGCCCCTGCTGCTTCAGTCGCAGGACCAGGTCACCTTCGACGAAGGATCTGGGGCGAAGCCTCCTACTGTGGTAGTTGCGTAGGTTTTGCTGGTAGATCGTGGATCTTTCTGCGGCGATTTCCCTTGCCTCTTCAAGGAGGTCGACGGAGTCTTCGAGTGCGAGGGATGACTCTTGCTCGCTGTAAGCGACCACACGCGCCGCCTTGTACCGTACCTCGGCGGGTAGCACTGCTTCAGCTCCGTGCACCATAAAGAATGGCGTGTAGGCCGTGGTGCTGTTTGGAGTTGTACGTAGGCTCCAGAGTACGGATTGCAGCTGATACGACCAGCAACCCGTGGCTTGTTTGAGTGGCCAGAGGAGTCGCTTCTTGATGCCGCTGCAGACGAGCCTGTTTGCTTTTTCCACCTGACCGTTGGTCTGTGGATGTGCGATGAGGCGTAACTGGTGTTGATTCCCAGGTTCTCGTAGAATTCCTGGAACTCCTTAGATGTGAAGTCCGTCCCATTGTCGGTGATGATGCTGTGCGGCACTCCAAAGCGGTAGACGATGGGCTCGAAGAACTTGACTGCACTGTGTCCTAATTGGTTTGTCACTGGCATGGCCTCAATCCACTTGGTGAATTTGTCGACTGCGACTAAGAGGTAGACATAGCCTCCTCGTGAGGACCTTGGAAGTTTGCCGACCATGTTGAGCCCCCATTGCATGAAGGGTCAGGCCAATGGGATTGGCCGTAGCTCTGCGCCTAGTGCGTGCGGCTTGTTCGCGAATCACTGGCAGGCGTTGCATTTTTGGACGATGTCCTTGGCGTCGCGCATGGACGTAGGCCAGTAGAATCCAGCTCGTAGAGCTTTGGCAACAAGGGCGCGACTGCCGGCGTGGTGCCCGTAGGTCCCTTCATGGATATCGAGGAGAACTGCTTTTCCATCGGCCATGGAGATGCATCGTTGGAGTACTCCTGCGATGCTGCGCTTGTACAGCTCGCCGTTGATAATAGCGAATGCCTTGGATCGCCGCGCGATATGTCGTGCATCTGTCGGATCATCCGGTAGCCTCTTGCTGAGGAGGTACGTGATGTACGGCTGCGTCCAGGATTGTTCAATCATCATGACGCTCATTGGTCCCTCGAGTCCTGTGTCCAGCTCCAAGTCATCGAGTGCCATGGGCTCATTGGGTGGCGTATCCCCCGAGTCTGTTGCTGCGCTTGTTTTCTTCTCTGTGGCCTTTGGCTTGATGGAGCGTTCGCAGATGCACTCGAGAAATACACCAGGTGGTATGGGGGCGCAGGTAGAGCCTATGTTGGCGAGTGCGTCCGCCTCTTCGTTGCTTTCGCGACCCACATGTCGGAGATCGCAACCATCAAAGTCTCCTTCGAGTGTATCGTAGAGGTCATGGTACGCGATCATGTTGTTGTTCAGTGCATCGCACTCATGCATTGTTTGCTTGACGACCAACTTGGAGTCGCCGTATATGATAAGCCTCTTGGCTCCGCAGGCTTTTGCCATCCTCATCCCTTGTAACAGGGCCTCGTATTCAGCTTCGTTGTTTGAGGCTGTGAACTGCATTCGTAGGATGTATTTTAGCTTGTCCCCTTGAGGTGATGTTAGTATGACACCTGCGCCTGCTCTGTCCTTCCGCTTGGACCCATCGAAGTGCATTGTCTAGAGGTAGGACATATCTGGCTTGTCCGGGAGTTGGTTCTCCATCTAGTGCATGAGGAAGTCAGGGAGAACTTGCGACTTGATTGCGTCGCGCTTTTCGTATGTGATGTCTCGTGGAGACAGCTCTATTCACCAGAGCACGACTTGCCCTGTGGCGTCAGGGTTATTGAGGATATGTCCCAACGGGGCGTCGTTGAGTACCACGATTGGGTGTTCCTGGAAGTAGTGGCTCAGTCACCGGGGGGTCATAAAGATGCCGTACGCCAGCTTCTGTTAGTGCGGGTACCGCTGTTTTGTTGGCGTCAGGACCTCGCTGAGGTAGTATACTGGGCGTTGTATGCCATGGACCTTGTTTTCCTCAGCTCGCTCGACGACGAGCACTGTGCTGACCACCTGGTTGGTGGCGGAGATGTACAGCAATAGTGGTTCCCTTTCTCATGGAGTCACCAGCACCGGCGAAGTGGATAGCAGGCGCTTGAGATCTTCGAATGCTTCTTGTGCTTCATTGGTCCACTCGAATTTTTCAGCTTTGCGGAGGAGCTGGTAGAAGGGCAGTGCCTTTTCACCCATCCGACTGATAAATCGACTAAGGGCCGCGATTCGTCTGGCTAGCTGCTGGACGCCTCTTATGTTCTTCGGCTTCTCCATTGCCAGTATGGCTTTTATCTTCTTCGGGTTCACCTCGATTCCCCTCATGGAGATGAGATACCCGAGTAGCTTCCTAGATGGTATGCCGAAGGCGCATTTGTCTGGATTGAGCTTGATCCGGTAGCGATCGAGGTTGGCGAAGGTTTCGTGCAAATCGTCGATTAGAGAGGCTTCCTCCTTGGTCTTGATTACTATGTCGTCGACATAGACTTGGATGTTGCGACCCAGTTGTTCCTTGAGGCAAGCCTTCATGCACCGCTGGTAGGTGGCTCCCGCGTTTTTTAGCCCGAAGGGCATTGTGTTGTAGCAGAACATACCGAAGGGCGTTGTAAACGTTGTTTTCTCTTGATCTTCCTCCTTCATTCGAATTTGATTATAGCCTGAGTAGGCATCGAGGAAGCAGAGGCGCTCGCATCCTGCGGTGGAGTCGATGATCTGGTCGATCCGTGGCAGCGGGAAGTGATCCTTTGGGCAGTGCTTGTTAAGAGAAGTGAAGTCCACGCACATCCGCAGGATATCCGTGTCCTTTTTTGGTACCAGCACCGTGTTGGCGAGCCAAGTGCTTTCCTTGATCTCACGTGTGAACTTGGCCTCGAGGAGTCTGTTAATCTCCATTCCGACTGCCTGCGCTCGTGGCTCAGACAGTCGCCTGATTGTTTGCTTGACTGGCCTTGCGTCGGGGTTGACGTTGAGTGCCTGCTCGGCGAATTCCCTGGGAACTCCTGGCATGTCCCCAGGACACCAGGCAAAAATTTCCCAGTGCTCATGGAGGAATTCGATGAGCGCGAGTTCCTATACGAGACTCAAGTTGTTGGCGATGAGGGCCGTCTTGGCGGGATCCGATGGGTGGACCTGCACCTTCTTTGTGTGCATAGATGAGTCAAAGGAGAGATCAGGTGAGCTTGGCCTGCTCAGGGGAGGCAGGCTGTTATATGTCGTCTCCTTCAATATCGCGAGTTCCTCCTGCATGCCGAAGGACTGGGAAATTCTGTTGAATTCCCTGTCGCAACTGTCAGATCGTTGAAAGCTCCCGTTGATCGTGATGACGCCATTGGGACCTGGCATTTTCATCTGCAGGTAGGCGTAGTGGGCTACTGCCATGAACCTAGAGAACACCACGCGCCCGAGGATGCAGTGGTATTGTGAGGGCCAGTCGACGACCTCAAAATCAATGCGCTCGCACCGGAAGTTCTTCGGCGTGCCGAAGATGACGTCGAGGTTGATTTTGCCCAGGGGGTATACGCCTTTCCCTGGGACGATGTAATGGAACGTTGTGTCCGATGCCTCCAGGCAGGTTAGAGGGATTCTCATTGCTCGCAAGGTACTCGCGAATATGAGGTTGATGCCGCTTCCGCCATCCATGAAGACGCGACTCATGTCGAAGCCTCCAATTTGCGCCTCAAGTACGAGGGGGCAATGACCTGGCCGGGGTATCTAAGGCGGGTAGTCGCGCTTGTCAAAGGTGATGCATGACTCACTTCCACTGAGGTACTTAGTGGTGGATGGTGGCGAGTGCGTGGCCAAGTTGACTTGGCGACTGATGGCCTTCTGCACCCTGTTGGAGGGGCGTCCCTTTTGGATCATCATGGTGCCCATGGCCCGTGCGTACGGTTCGCCTCCGTGGTGCTGGTCCGGTGCGGCTCCGTTCGGGGGTGGCCCAGGTGGTGGTGGCGGTGCGCCATGTGCCACGGCGCCTGGAGCGGCTCCGTAGCCTCTTTCGACTGCATTGCGGTTCATCCGAACCAATCCCTCGTGTAGCTTGAGGAACTCGCGACAGTGCTTGAGGAGGTGGCTGTACTTTTTCTTGCCATCATGCTTGTCGATGTAGAAGTGTACTGTGCATGGTCCGGACAAATTGGCCTTGATGGAGGTTGCGGGTGCCTCGTCGCGAGTGCGGCGTTGCCATAGTTGCGTGGTTTTCCCGGAGTCGCGGTATCCGCTGCTACGGTATCCGCTGTTGCGGTTATTGTCGCGTCTATCGGCGTAGTTGGCCGCGACCATGTTGATGTCGTCGCGGTCGTCATAAATGCGCATGCGACGCTTGCCTCGGTGATCGCGTCTACGCTAGAGATCCTCCTCCTCGTCGGAGTGAACGCGATTCTTCATCGAGTCTTCTTCATCGGCCCACCGATTCGCGATCTCCATCAGGTGGTCGATGGTCTTGGGTTTTGAGCGGCCCAGCTCCTCTCTGAGTTCTAAATGGCGGACACCACCGTTGAATGCATCAATCGCGCGATCCTCCGAGATGTTTTCTGTGGAGTTCTTGATGATGGACCACCTTTGGATGTAGGAGCGCAATGATTCGCCGGATCTTTGCTGGCAGCATCTCAGCTCTTCGATTGATGCAGGCCGCTTGTATGTGCCTTTAAAGTTGCGACGAAGCTATAAACCAGCTCGTCCCAACTGCGAATGGATCCCCGTGGGAGGTTGTTGAGCCATGCTCGGGCGGCGCCCTGCAGCTGTAGCTGCAAGCATTGCATGGTCGTGCTTCGACTGCCTCCGTGGATCCTGACGGAAGAGATGTGGTCCTCTAGCCAGATCTTCGGGTCCTGTAGGCCGTCAAACTTTGGGTTCTCCGACGGGAGTTTGAACCCTTTAGGCATTCGCTTCTGCCTAATGGATCTGCTGAAGCATCTGACGCCACAGAGCTCCACATCCTCCTCTTCTGAGTTAGTCGACCGAGCACCTCGTTCTCTTGATTTGTCGATCTTGCGCTGCGTGATGTCATCACGTGCGCCGTAGTCATGGTCGTGTCATCGTGAGCAGCGACGTCAAGACAAGTCGTGGTTGTCATCGCTGGACGAGGACGAGGAGTAACGCTTTGCTAGCGCTTTGCCCTTCTTTGGCTCCGGTGACGGCTCCTTGTCAAGGGCGGCCTCGATTAATCCCAAGCCCGCGATCGTAGATCGGTGCATGGCAGCTCGGGGGTTTCCAGCTGGTGGTTGGTTGTTCAAGAGGTACATGGTGGCCACTGTTACCGCAGCCTACGGCGTTTTGGGGACCACATTGCCCCTGGTGTCGATTGTCATAGAGCCGAAGTCGAGGACCTTTGTGGCCTCTATGTGTTCCTACTTAGTGAGGTGGGCCATCCGATATTGCCTCTTCTTGGCGAGGTGCTCGTTGCCCATTGAGGAGGATCCTCCGTACGAGTAGAGTCCAGCACGACGAAAGCTTGACTCGTCTGCCGCCTTTTTGCGCGCCTCGAGTTGCGCGATTATTTGTACTTGGCGCTTGAATTCTTCCTTTAGGAGCCAGTGATAACCCATCAGCAGTTCCTGCAGGGACCCGAAGGGTAGAGGGGTGCCTCGTAGGGCCTCGCGGCAGCGAGCCTATTCTTGCTCGTTGAGCTTGATTACGACGCGTTCGCCGGTTTGCTCGTTTACTATGGTTGGAGGTTCGATTTCCCCTCCGTTGTCAATGTGGTTTCTTGGATCAATGTGGTTTCAAAAAGAACACATGCAATGATACTCCATGTGTCAAACCATGGTCACAAAGCCCAAGAACATGTTGGAATGCACCTGCAAATGCAAATGGAGCACCATTGTGACAGAGGTTGCATCACACGCACTCATGTGTGTGCTCATGTGGATAAATGTGCTTTGGAAAAGAACACATGCAATGACTCTACATGTGTCAAACCATGGTCAGAAATCCCAAGAACATGTTAGAATGCAATGGAGCACCAGTGTGAAAGAGGTTGCATCACCACACAAACTTCAGTGTGTGTGGTCATGTTTATCAACGTGGTTAGGAAAAGAACACATGCAATGACACACCACGTGTCAAACCATTGTCAGAAATCCCAAGAACAAGTTGGAATGCAACTACCAAATCCAATGGAGCACCAGTGTGACAGAGGCTGCATCGCAACACCCACTTTATTGTGTGTGGTCATGTGGATTAATGTGTTTTCGAAATTAACACATGTGGCGACACTCGATGTGTCAAACCATGGTTAAAAAGCACAAGAACATGTTGCAATGCAACTGCCAAATGCAATGGAGCACTAGTGTGAAAGAAGTTGCATCACCACACCCACTTGAGTGTGTGTGTTTGCCTATTCATGTGGATCAATGTGGTTTGTAAAAAACACATGGAATGACACTCCATTTGTCAAACCATGGTCAAAAATCCCAAGAACCTATTGGAATGCAACTACCAAATGCAATGGTGCACCAGTGTGAAAAGGTTGCATCACCACAACCACTTGAGTGTGTGTGGTCATGTGGATAAATGTGGTTTGGAAAAATGACACATGCAATGGCACTCCATGTGTCGTACCATTGGTAATAAAGCCCAAGAACATGTTGGAATGCAACTGCCAAATGCATGGAGCACCAGTGTGATAGAGGTTACATCACCACACCCAATTGAGTGTGTGTGGTCATGTGGATCAAGGTGGGTTGGAAAACAACACATGCAATGACACTCCATGTGTCAAATTATGGTTAGAAAGCCCAAGAACATGTTGGAATTCAACTTTCAAATGCAATGGAGCTTGAGTGTGATAGAGGTTGCATCGCCAAACCCACTTGAGTGTGTGTCGTCATGTGGATCAATGTGGTTTGGAAAAGAACACAAACAATGACACTACATGTGTGAATACATGGTTAGAAAGCCTAAGAACATGTTGGAATGAAACTACAAAATGCAATGGAGCACTGGTGTGACACAGGTTGCATCACCACACCCACTTGAGTGTGTCTCGTCTCTTGGATCAATGTGGTTTGAAAAGTAACACGTGCAATGACACTCCATGTGTCAAACCATGGTCACAATACCCAAGAACATGCTGGAATGCAACTAAAACTGCAAATAGAGCACCATTGTGACAGAGGTTGCATCACATGCACTGAATGTGTGTGGTCATGTGGATAAATGTGGTTCGGAAAAGAACACATGCAATGACTCTCCATGTGTCAAACCATGGTCAGAAAGCCCAAGAACATGTTGGAACGCAATGGAGCACCAGTGTGAAAGAGGTTGCATCATCACACCAACTTGAGTGTCTGTGTGGTCATGTGTATCAACGTGGTTTGGAAAACAACAAATGTAATGACACTCCATATGTCAAACCATGGTCAGAAAGGCCAAGAACATGTTGGAATGCGACTGCCAAATGCAATGGAGAACCAGTGTGACGAAAATTGGATCACCACACCCACTTGAGTGTGTGTGGTCATGTGGATCAATTTTGTTTGGAAAATAACACATTCGGCGACACTCCATGTCTCAAACCATGGTTAAAAATCCCAAGAACATGTTGCAATGCAACTGCCAAATGCAATGGAGCACTAGTGTGAAAGAAGTTGCATCACCACACCCACAAAAATGTATGTGTGTGTGTTCATGTGGATCAATGTGGTTTGGAAAAAACACATGCAATGACACTCCATGTGTCAAACCATGGTTAGAAAGCCCAATAACATGTTGGAATGCAACTACCAAATGCAATGGTGCACTAGTGTGAAAAGGTTGCATCACCACAACCACGTGAGTGTGTGTGGTCATCTTGATCCATGTGGTTTGGAAAAGAACACATGCAATGACACTCCATGTGTCAATCCATGGTTAGAAAGCCCAAGAACATGTTGGATTTTAACTACCAAATGCAATGGAGCACCAGTGTGACACAGGTTGCATCACCACACCCACTTGAGTGTGTGTGGTCCCTTGGATCAATGTGGTTTGAAAAATAACACATGCAATGACACTCCATGTGTCAAACCATGGTCACAAAGTCCAAGAACATGTTGGAATGCAAATGCAAATGCAAATGGAGCACCATTGAGATAGAGGTTGCATCACATACACTCAATGTGTGTGGTCATGTGGATAAATGTTGTTTGGAAAAGAACACATGCAATGACTCTCCATGTGTCAAACCATGGTTAGAAAGCCCAAGAACATGTTGGAATGTAATGGAGCACCAGTGTGACAGAGCTTGCATCACCACACCCACTTGAGTGTGTGTGGTTATGGGGATCAATGTGGGTTGGAAAAGAACACATGCAATGACACTCCATGTGTCAAACCATGGTCAGAACACCCAAGATTATGTTGGAATGCAACTGCCAAATTCAATGGAGCACCAGTGTGACAGAGGATGCATCACCACACCCACTTGAGTGTGTGTGGTCATGTGGATCAATGTGGTTTGGAAAATAACACATGTGGCGATACTCCATGTGTCAAACCATGGTTCAAGAACCCAAGAACATGTTGCAATGCAACTGCCAAATGCAATGGAGCACCAGTGCGAAAGAAGTTGCATCACCATACCCACTTGAATGTGTGTGTGTTCATGTGGATCAATGTGGTTTGTGAAAAACACATGCAATGACACTCCATGTGTCAAAAAATGGTCACAAAGCCCAATAACATGTCGGAATTCAACTGAAAATGCAAACGGAGCACCATTGTGACAGAGGTTGCATCACACACACTCAGTGTGTGTGGTCATGTGGATAAATGTGGTTTGGAAAAGAACACATGCAATGACTCTCCATATGTCAAACCATGGTCAGAAAGCCCAAGAACATGTTGGAACGCAATGGAGCACTAGTGTGAAAGAGGTTGCATCACCACACAAACTTTAGTGTGTGTGGTCATGTGTATCAACGTGGTTTGGAAAAGAAAAAATGTAATGGCACTCCATGTGTCAAACCATGGTCAGAAAGCCCAAGAACATGTTTGAATGCAACTGCCAAATGCAATGGAGCACCAGCGTGAAACAAGTTGCATCACCACACCCACTTGAGTGTGTGTGTGTTCATGTGGATCAATGTGGTTTGTAAAAAACACATGCAATGACACTCCATGTGTCAAACAATGGCCAAAAATCCAAAGAACATGTTGGAATGCAACTGCCAAATGTAATGGTGCACTAGTGTGAAACGTTTGCATCACCATAATACATTGCAAATGTATCTATAATTTTTGATGCTCCATGCTTGGTTTTATCCACTTTCTTGTGTTTTGTCCACACTTTGGAGTACTTTTTATATGATTTCTTGGACTAACCTATTAACAAGAGCCACAGTGCCTGCTGCCTGTTTTCTGCTGTTTTTGGTTCCAGGAAAGTCAGGAAATGAATATTCTCGGAATTGGACGGGACAAAAGCCAAAGTGCCTATTTTTCCAGAAGACTCCAGGAGCCAGAATACGAGACGGAGGAGGCCAGGGGCTGGCCACACCCCCCAGGCGCGGGTTGGGCCTGGCCGCGCCAGGGCATGGTGTGGTGGCCCCAGGCACCCCCTCGATCTCCCTCTTCGCCTATAAGAAGCCTTCTGACCTAAAAACCGAGGGGGGTTCGACGTTTTTCGAGAAGAAGTTCCGCACAGCCGCCACCACCGAAGGGGAGATTCGGGGGACAGAAAGTCTTTGTTCTGGCACCCTGCCGGGACGGGGAAGTGCCCCTGGAGCCATCTCCATCGATCTCCACCATCATCTCCATCGACCATCCATGTTTCCCCCATCTATGAGTGAGTAATCCCCCGCTGTAGGCTACGGGGATGGTAGGGATTGGATGAGATCGTTCATGTAATGGCATCAGATTGTTAGGGCATGGTACCTAGTATCTTTTATTAGTGCTTTATGACTTTGTTGCGACTTGTTGTGCTTAATGCTTGTCACTATGGACCGAGTGCCATGATTTTAGATCTGAATATGTTATTGATTCATTATGATAGTATTGTTCTTGGTATTATCTGCAAGTTGTATACACACGTTGTTGTCCGAAACCTATGGCTCCGAAGTGACAGAAATCAGGATAACCGGAAGGGAAAGGCTTTGATGTGAGGATCACATGTGTTCACGGAGTGTTAATGCTTTGCCCCGGTTCTCTATTAAAAGGAGCACCTTAATTGCCAGTAGTTCCCTAGAGGCCCCGCTGCAAACGGGCTAGCAGGACAAAAGATGTTGTGCAAGTTCTCATTACGAGCACGTATGACTATGTATGGAACACATGCCTAGGATTGTCTAGTACTTGCATGCTTTATCTTATTTATCTGCAATTGCCCTATGTTCTGATTGCTATGTGAATTGTCTTGTCCATGCAACGCCCGTCCATCCATCCCTATGCCTACCGCACTCGACTCCCACTATTACTGCTTTTGTTACTACTGTCTTTGCTTTACTACTGCTGTTACTTTACTATTCCTACTAAAAAACGGTTGCTACTGATAAACTGCTTTGAGCAAGATTGTTTCCAGGTGCAGCTGAATTGACAACTCAGTTGTTAAGTCTTATAAATATTCTTTGGCTCCCCTTGTGTCGAATCAATAAATTGGGTTTCACTTCCCCCGAAAATACTGCGATACACCCCCTATACTTGTGGGTCATCAAGACTATTTTCTGGCGCCGTTGCCGGGGAGCATAGCTTTATTTATCAAGTCCACTTGGAATCACTATTGTTCAAGCTAAGTTTATTTCTTCCTTGTTTGCTTTTTTCTTTATTGAAAATACAAAAAAAATAGTTCCTACTCTAGTTGTTATTTTCGTTGGTCTGTTATTGTCTTGCTTTATCATGCTTGTTGTCAATGGCTGGTTTCTTTGAACTGAAGCTTATTGGCAAGGTGGGTTCACGGAAGATCAAAAATATTATTATAAGGAACACTGCTTGTCACAAAAAGGGAAACACTTATGGGAACAAATTGATAGATTGTATACCATTGCTAGAAACGTGTGCTCTATTTATAATGCTACTTATTGTTGTGATGAATCTCGTTGTAGAAAGAGGTATAAAAACCTCCCTTTTCAATGTGAGTATAATGATAATGATACCATATCTTCCTATGCTAAAGGAATTTATGACTTTTACGATGCGGAACAAATTGAAGAATTTATTGCTTGGAAGGGTGATTTTGAGCTTGCTAGTTTGCTTGAAAGTATTGATGATTCACCTTACAAATATGAGGTTTATGGTATACTTAAATTTTGCTTTGATAATTACAGGGATGAAAATGGCTATATTCTTGAATATTTCAATAGATGCTTTCCACAAATGGAAGACACTAATGCCTTGCAGGATCCTATGGAAGAAGAAATTGATGAACCTGAAATCTCATTAGATGAAAAAGAGGAGGAGAGTGATGAACAAAAGGAGGAAGAATGGATTAGCTACCCATACCTACCTTCTAATGAGAGTAACTCTTTATCCCTTACATTATTTGATTGTCCCCCATGCTTACTAAAGGAGAATGAATGTTATGTTCTTGAGGTTTCTTTTGAAAATGTTTATAATAAATCTCTAGTGCTTGTAGATCATGAAGAGCATGCTTTATGTGATAGTTATATTGTTGAGATTATTCATGAGGCTACTGAAAATTATTATGAGAGAGGAAAATATGGTTGTAGAAGTTTTCATGCTATTGAAACACCTCTCTATGTGCTGAAAGTTTTGAAGTTACTCTTGTTTTATCTTCCTATGCATGTCACTTTGTTCTTTGCGAATTTATTTGCATACACGATTCCTATGCATAGGAAGTGGGTTAGACTTAAATGTGTTTTGAATTTGCTTCTTGATGCTCTCTTTTACTTCAACTCATATTTCTTATGAGAGCATCCTCTCAAACTTTTATGCGTGAAGATGATAAAATGTCTATTATTCCTGGGAGACCTTTTCTTAAATACTACAAGAACTGTTATTAATTGTAATCAAGGGAAGGTGACCTTCAATGTCAATGACAAGGAACATACTATCTATTTCCCCAAGAAGATTGAAAGGACTTATGGTTTGAATTCAATTGAACATGTTGAGGGCATTCAAGTTGGAGAAATATATTGTCCCATACCAAGAGAAAAATTTGAAACTATTATGATTGGGACCATTGCTATCAAGGTTGAGGTAACATAGTCATTAGTGGAATACAAAGTTTTGTCTCATATGAAATTGTTTTAGTAACAAGACCTGATAAACCTTGTTAACAAAAGGATTTCATTGAACAAAACAATGTTTTCACCTTGATTATCTCCGCTTACTTCTATTCTATCCATTTTAGTTTTCCTTATGCCTAACTTAAAGGCGTTAAAGAGAAGTACTTATTGGGAGATAACCCAAAAGTTTTAGATGAGTCTTGGAAGTTATTACTTAAGTAATAACCACTCCTTATCCTTTTTATTTGCTTTATGTGCCAAGAGTAACCTCTAATGAGAGAGAAGTAATGATTGGGAAAGTTGCTGTCCCGAAACAGATTTCTGTGCTTCACCGTAAAAAATCGTGAGAGAGATCTGTATGTCGGATTGAGCTGTAATGTGTTGTGCTTCTGCCCCAGGTTGTTATCTAACTTTCGTTAGTTCAAAACATTTTGATTTGAGCAACATAAGGTTTTCTAAAAAATTCTTCTTTACCTGCTGGTCTGTTTTGACAGATTTCTGCCATTTTCTGCATTTGCTTCTTGTTGGTTCCTTTTTGAGTTCTTTTGGGGAATTGAGCTTTTTTAGGTAAGTGGTTCAGTAGCTAGTGTTCTTATATAAGTTTATTGGTGTTGGAACTGAACCTTAAGACTTATTATCTTGACTGCACTAATGTTGCTAATAAAGATTGTGTGAAGTTCTGTATGAAGGAAAAATTTCAGGTGTATGGAAGGAATGAGTAATGAGATGAAGGATGGACTAAAGCTCAAGCTTGGGGATGCCACGCGTGTAACCCCAAGAAATATCCAATAAGTACAAGCGTCAAAGCTTGTGGATGCCCAAGGCATCCCCTTATTCATCAATAAAAATTCTAGGTTTCTTCCAAACACTTCATTTTTATTGTTTCATGCACAATTGTGTTGTTCTTGGAGCGTCTTCTTTTTTGTTTTCGTTTTGGTTTTTTGTTTTCTTTGTTTTCTTAGTTTGCTGAATAAATTGGTTGGACCTCCTCTTTCATACATCGGTTTTCAAATAGTTTGGTTTGGTTTGGAAAAGAGTAGGAAAGCTCATGCTTAAGTGGTAAAGAGAGTTTGTTTTTGACTGTGGCCTATGCTTTGTCATGCCATGCTTGATATAGTTTTGGCTTTATGCTTAGTATTCTTTTCTATAGCATGACCTATTATAAACAATTGAGATTGCTTAATGTGCCTTGGATGAATCATGCGTTGTTTTAGCATATTAAAACATAGTATAGTGGTATTCTCCTTTGATGCTTTATTTGGGTTGACTTGGCGCATGCTCACACCATGTTATGACTATCTCAAGTCACCTTAATCCTTTATGATCCTTTAGTTTTCAACTTGTATTATCACTTTATGCTTTGATCAATGATGTTTTGTCGCTCTGCATGATTATGGCCATTATTGCTCTCTTAGTTTGTCGCTCCTAGTCTTTTGCTAGACTCCACAACCAAGTATGAGTTCCACTCATGCATCCAACTCCCTAAACCACGTTATTCCAAAGAGTCCACCATAACTACCTACTAGCTTATGCTATTCCAAGTATATTCATGCTTTTGTTTACCTTCCAAATTAAACTTGTTATGAGAAAACTAGTGATTAAAGCTCTCACGAACTTGATGGCACACTTTACTTTACTTGCCCTTAATAAACTTGAACCATTGTGTCGTCTATGTTGTATATGCTTGCACTTATTTGTTGGGAATTAGCAGAACCATGCTTTCATGGGGAACGCTTTCAACATTGCACTTGGTACTTGTACCTAGTTGATATCATGCTCTTTTGTATATGGATGTCGTCGGTGTGAAATGAAAGGGGAGCTTGTAAGTCCATGGAGTTATGTATATGTGTTAGAGAAACGCCTGGGCCGCTGGTCTAATCCATGCTAACATGGTGGAAACCTGCAGCGTAACCATAATGAGCTGTCTATGAAGCATTCTTCTTATAAAAAAGAGTCCTATATTGAAAAAAAAGAGAAAAAGAAAAGAAAGAAAGAGATTATGAAAAGAGGAAAGACAGAAAAAAGCACCATATTCCCATGGTAAATAAGAAGATTGCTGAGATGCTCGTTGTCTGCTTTCCTTGTCATTTTGATATGGGAATTCTTCCATATCATTGGGAAAGGGGTACCCCGTTGGCGGTTCTCTATGATACACATGTACTTACGATGACAAGGACTTACCGGTGACTAAACTTGAGTAGCATGAGGAGCGGCACTCATATACAAGGGACATGATATTTCTAACTTATACTTCGTCAAGCATGTACACCATAGTTTGTTCACTTTAACCTTAATCACTTCAAGATGCTTATGATAGGGGTAATGAGAGTTGAAAGCTATAAGTACCATAATTTTTGGAAGCTCTTTATGAGACTTGAATCCCTACTTCCTTTTATAAAAAGGCCTTTATTCCACCATTATATTGAGTCTCCACCTTCTACCTTTATACACCTACTTTGAGAGCATAGTGGCCATTCTTAGTTCTATGTGCATTATCCCAAGACTTGTTAATTGATGCATACCTTGATATTGCTTGTTTTAAACTATTTGTATCTAGTCACTCTTATAAACTTTGAAGGTGTCCTATGCATTTATGTTTGCTAATCTATGAGGGACAAGCTGAATACTACTATGCTATGTTTTCTTTATGTGAAACAAACAAACGTCTTGCAAAGCATTGTTATTCATGAATCTTTTGTTTGTGCCTTTTCATGTTGCATCATAGTTTCTTTGTCTTATTGCTAGAACTTTGTCCTTCATGTTATGACTGAAGTACTATGATCACAGCTTTGACTGTCTTGCAAATACTTTGATCAAGTCTTTGATGGTGCATGTCACCTCAAAAATTATTCTTTCTTTTTATCACTTACCTACTCGAGGACGAGCAGGAGTTAAGCTTGGGGATGTTGATACATTGCAAATGTATCTATAATTTTTGATGCTCCATGCTTGGGTTTATCCACTTTCTTGTGTTTTGTCCACACTTTGGAGTACTTTTCATATGATTTCTTGAACTAATCTATTAACAAGAGCCATAGTGCCAACTGCCTGTTTTCTGCTGTTTTTGGTTCCAGGAAAGTCAGAAAATGAATATTCTCGGAATTGGACAGGACAAAAGCCAAAGTGCCTATTTTTCTAGAAGACTCCAGGAGCCAGAATACGAGACGGAGGAGGGCCAGGGGCTGGCCACACCCCCCAGGCGCGGGCTGGGCCTGGCCGCATCAGGGCATGGTGTGGTGGCCCCATGCACCCCCTCGGTCTCCCTCTTCGCCTATAAGAAGCCTTCTGACCTAAAAACCGAGGGGGGTTCGACGTTTTTCAGAAGAAGTTCTGCAGCGCCGCCACCACCGAAGGGGAGATTCGGGGGACAGAAAGTCTCTGTTCCGGCACCCTGCCGGGACGGGGAAGTTCCCCCGGAGCCATCTCCATCGATCTCCACCATCATCTCCATCGACCAACCATGATTCCCCCATCTATGAGTGAGTAATCCCCTGCTGTAGGCTATGGGGATGGTAGGGATTGGATGAGATCATTCATGTAATGGCATCAGATTGTTAGGGCACGGTGCCTAGTATCTTTTATTAGTGCTTTATGACTTTGTTGCGACTTGTTGTGCTTAATGCTTGTCACTAGGGCCCGAGTGCCATGATTTCAGATCTGAACATGTTATTTATTCATTATGATAGTATTGTTCTTGGTCTTATCTGCAAATTGTATACACACGTTGTTGTCCGGAACCTATGGCCCCGAAGTGACAGAAATCGGGATAACCGGAAGGGAAAGACTTTGATGTGAGGATCACATGTGTTCATGGAGTGTTAATGCTTTGCTCCGGTGCTCTATTAAAAGGAGCACCTTAATTGCCAATAGTTCCCTAGAGGCCCCACTGCAAACGGGCTGGTAGGACAAAAGATGTTGTGCAAGTTCTCATTGCAAGCACGTATGACTATATATGGAACACATGCCTAGGATTGTCTAGTACTTGGATGCTTTATCTTATTTATCTGCAATTGCCCTATGTTGTGATTGCTATGTGAATTGTCTTGTCCATGCAATGTTCGTCCATCCATCCCTATGCCTACCGCACTCGAATCCCACTATTACTGCTTTTGCTACTACTGTCTTTGCTTTACTACTGCTATTACTTTACTATTCATACTACAAAATTGTTGCTACTGATAAACTTCTTTGAGCAAGATTGTTTCTAGGTGCAGCTGAATTGACAACTCAGTTGTTAAGGCTTATAAATATTCTTTGGCTCCCCTTGTGTCGAATCAATAAATTGGGTTTCACTTCCCTCGAAAATACTGCGATACAACCCCTATACTTGTGGGTCATCACACCACAACCACTTGAGTGTGTGTGGTCATGGGGATCAATGTGGTTTGAAAAAATAACACATGCAATGGCACTCCATGTGTCGTACGATTGGTAACAAAGCCCAAGAACATGTTTGAATGCAACTGCCAAATTTAATGGAGCACCAGTGTGAAAAAGGTTGCATCACCACACCCACTTCAGTGTGTGTGGTCAAGTGGATCAATGTGGGTTGGAAAATAACACATGCAATGACACTGTATTTGTCAAATCATGGTCAGAAAGCCCATGAACATGTTGATATTCAACTTCCAAGTGCAATGGAGCATGAGTGTGATAGAGGTTGGATCGCCACCCCCACTTGAGTGTGTGTGGTCATGTGGATCAATGTGGTTTGGAAAAGAACACATGCAATGACACTCCATGTGCCAATACATGGTTAGAAAGCCCAAGAACATGTTGGAATGTAACTACCAAATGCAATGGAGCACCAGTGTGACACAATTTGCATCACCACACCCACTTGAGTGTGTGTGGTCTCTTGGATCAATGTGGTTTGAAAAATAGCACATGCAAGGACACTCCATGTGTCAAACCATGGTCACAAAGCCCAAGAATATGTTGGAATGCAACTGAAAATGCAAACGGAGCACCATTGTGACAGAGGTGGTATCACACGCACTTAGTGTGTGTGGTCATGTGGATAAATGTGGTTTGGAAAAGAACACATACAATGACTCTCCATGTGTGAAACCATGGTCAGAAATCCCAAGAACATGTTGGAACGCAATGGAGCACCAGTGTGAAAGAGGTTGCATGACCACAGCAACTTTAGTGTGTGTGTGGACATGTGTATCAACATGGTTTGGAAAAGAACAAATGTAATGGCACTCCATGTGTCAAACCATGGTCAGAAAGCCCAAGAACATGTTGGAATGCAACTGCCAAATGCAATGGAGCACCAGTGTGACAAAGGTTGTATACCACACCCACTTGATTGTATGTGGTCATGTCAATCAATGTGGTTTGGGAAATAACACATGTGGTGACACTCCATGTGTCAAACCATGGTTCAATAGCCCAAGAACATGTTGCAATGCAACTACCAAATGCAATGGTGCACTAGTGTGAAATAAGTTGCATCACCACACCCACTTGAGTGTGTGTGTGTTCATGTTGATCAATGTGGTTTGTAAAAAACACATGCAATGACACTCCATGTGTCAAACAATGGTCAAAAAGCCCAAGAACCTATTGGAATGCAACTGCCAAATGCAATGGTGCACTAGTGGTAAAAGGTTGCATAACCACAACCACTTGAGTGTGTGTGGTCATGGGGATCAATGTGGTTTGGAAAAATAACACATGCAATGGAACTCCATGCGTTGTACGATTGGTAACAAAGCCCAAGAACATCTTGGAATGCAACTGCCAAATTTAATGGAGCACCAGTGTGAAAAAGGTGACATCACCACACCAACTTGAGTGTGTGTGGTCATATGGATCAATGTGGATTGGAAAAGAACACATGCAATGACACTCTATTTGTCAAATCATGGTCAGAAAGCCCAAGAACATGTTGGAATTCAACTTCCAAATGCAATGGAGCATGAGTGTGATAGAGGTTGGATCGCCACCCCCACTTGAGTGTGTGGTCATGTGGATCAATGTGGTTGGGAAAGAACACATGCAATGACACTCCATGTGTCAATACATGGTTAGAAAGCCCAAGAACATGTTGGAATGTAACTACCAAATGCAATGGAGCGCCAGTGTGACACAAGTTGCATCACCACACCCACCTGAATGTGTGTGGTCTCTTGGATCAACGTGGTTTGAAAAAGAACACATGCAATGACACTCCATGTGTCAAACCATGGTCACAAAGCCCAAGAACATGTTGGAATGCAACTGAAAATGCAAACGAAGCACCATTGTGACAGAGGTTGCATCACACGCACTTAGTGTGTGTGGTCATGTGGATAAATGTGGTTTGGAAAAGAACACATGGAATGACTCTCCATGTGTGAAACCACGGTCAGAAAGCCCAAGAACATGTTGGAACGCAATGGAGCACCAGTGTGAAAGAGGTTGCATCACCACAACAACTTTAGTGTGTGTGTGGTCATGTGTATCAACGTGGTTTGGAAAAGAACAAATGTAATGGCACTCCATGTTTCAAACCATGGTCAGAAATCCCAAGAACATGTTGGAATGCAATAGCCAAATGAAATGGAGCACCAGTGTGTCAGAGGTTGCATCACCACACCCACTTGATTGTTTGTGGTCATGTCGATCAATGTGATTTGGAAAATAACACATGTGGAGTCACTCCAGGTGACAAACCATGGTTAAAAATCCCAAGAACATGTTGCAATGCAACTGCCAAATGCAATGGCGCACCAGTGTGAAAGAAGTTGCATCACCACACTCACTTGAGTGTGTGTGTGTGTTCATGTGGATCAATGTGGTTTGTAAGAAACACATGAAGTGACACTCCTTGTGTCAAACCATGGTCAGAAAGCCCAAGAGCATGTTGGAATGCAACTGCCAAATGCAATGGTGCACTAGTGTGAAAAGGTTGCATCACCACAACCACTTGAGTGTGTGTGGTCATGTGGGTCAATGTGGTTTAGAAAAATAACACATGCAATGGCACTCCATGTGTTGTACCATTGGTAACAAAGCCTAGGAACATGTTGGAATGCCACTGCTAGATGCAATGGATCATCAGTGTGATCGAGGTTGCACCACCACACCCACTTGAGTGTGTCTGGTCATGTGGATCAATGTGGGTTAGAAAAGAACACGTGCAATGATACTCCATGTGTCAAATAATGGTCAGAAAGCCCAAGAACATGTTGGAATTCAACCTCCAAATGCAACGGAGCATGAGTATGACAGAGGTTGCATTGCCACACCCACTAGAGTGTGTGTGGTCATGTGGATCAATGTGGTTTGGAAAAGAACACATGCAATCACACTCCATGTGTCAATACATGGTTAGAAGGCCCAAGAACATGTTGGAATGTAACTACCAAATGCAATGGAGCACCAGTGTGACATAGGTTGCATCACCACGTGGGTGCCTATGCGATTATTAAGGCCGGGTGCTACTGTACCAGTAGTAGAGTGGCTTGAATCAAATCGTTTGTCTAGAGAGGGTATAGTGATAACCAAAGCTGACTGTACTAGAAACTTGAAATCCTGTATAGGCAACTGGCCTTAGAATAATGTATTGAACTACAGGACAGGAACGACCCATAATCATTGGCGAAGAAGGCTTGGAAAAGGATAGTTTTTCACCTTAAAAAGAAGGCGCCAGCGCTTTTGTAGTGACCCCTCCGGGGTCCTGGGTTGCTTTGGCGCGCCCCACCCCATCAGTCATGTGTTGTACTTGACTTGACTCTCCCCCGCTTGCTGCTTGCTGATCGCTATGTTCAAAAATGACACGAAGCTGGATATGAGTAGATGTTGTTGGTCAAAAATGTCTTTCATTCACAATGAAACAGAATGTGGATCAATGTGGTTTCAAAAAGAACACATGCAATGACACTCCATGTGTTAAACCATGGTCACAAAACCCAAGAACATGTTGGAATGCAGCTGAAAATGCACACAGAGCACCATTGTGACAGAGGTTGCATCACACGCACTTAGTGTGTGTGGTCATGTGGATAAATGTGGTTTGGAAAAGAACACATGCAATGACTCTCCATGTGTCAAACCATGGTCAGAAAGCCCAAGAACATGCTAGAACGCAATGGATCACCAGTGTGAAAGAGGTTGCATCACCACACCAACTTTAGTGTGTGTGTGGTCATGTGTATCAACGTGGTTTGGAAAAGAACAAATGTAATGGCACTCCATGTGTCAAACCATGGTCACAAAGCCCAAGAATATGTTGGAATGCAACTGAAAATGCAAATGGAGCACCATTGTGACAGAGGTTGCATCACATGCACTCAATGTGTGTGGTCATGTGGATAAATGTGGTTTGGAAAAGAACACATGCAATGACTCTCCATGTGTCAAACCATGGTTAGAAAGCCCAAGAACATGTTGGAATGTAATGGAGCACCAGTGTGAAAGAGGTTGCATCACCACACCAACTTGAGTGTGTGTGTTGTCATGTCTATCAATGTAGTTTAGAAAAGAACAAATGAAATGACACTCCATGTGACAAACCATGGTCAGAAAGCCCAAGAACATGTTGGAATGCAACTGCCACATGCAATGGAGCACCAGTGTGATGAAGATTGGATCAACACACCCACTTGAGTGTGTGTGGTCATGTGGATCAATGTGGTTTGTAAAATAACAAATTCGGCGACACTCCATGTGTCCAACCATGGTTAAAACGCCCAAGAACATGTTTTAATGCAACTGCCAAATGCAATGGAGCACATGTGTGAAAGAAGTTGCATCACCACACCCACTTGAGTGTGTGTGTGTTCATGTGGATCAATGTGGTTTGGAAAAAACACATGAAATGACACTCCATGTGTCAAACCATGGTAAGAAAGCCCAAGAACATGTTTGAATGCAACTGCCAAATGCAATGGTGCACTAGTGTTAAAAGGTTGCATCACCACAACCACTTGAGTGTGTGTGGTCATGTGGATCGATGTGGTTTGGAAAAATAACACATGCAATGGCACCCCATGTGTCATACCATTGGTAACAAAGCCCAAGAACATGCTGGAATGAAATTGCCAAATGCAATGGAGCACCAGTGTGACAGAGCTTGCATCACCACACCCACTTGAGTGTGTCTGGTTATGTTGATCAATGTGGGTAGGAAAATAACACATGCAATGACACTCCATGTGTCAAATTATGGTCAGAAAGCCCAAGAACATGTTGGAATTCAACTTACAAATGCAATGGAGCATAAGTGTGAAAGAGGTTGCATCACCACACACACTTGAGTGTGTGTGGTCATGTGGATCAATGTGGTTTGGAAAATAACACATGCAATGACACTCCATGTGTCAATCCATGGTTAGAAAGCCCAAGAACATGTTGGAATGGAACTACCATATGAAATCGAGCACCAATGTGACATAGGTTGCATCACCACACCCACTTGAGTGTGTGTGGTCTCTTGGATTAATGTGGTTTGAAAAAGAACACATGCAATGACACTCCATGTGTCAAACCATGGTCACAAAGCCCAATAACATGTTAGAATGCAACTTCAAATGCAAATGGAGCACCATTGTGACAGAGTTTGCATCACACGCACTCAATGTGTGTGTGGATAAATGTGGTTTTGAAAAGAACACATGCAATGAATCTCCATGTGTCAAACCATGGTCAGAAAGCCCAAGAACATGTTGGAAAGCAATGGAGCACCAGTGTGAAAGAGGTTGCATCACCAAACCAACTTGAGTGTGTGTGGTCATGTGTATCAATGTGGTTTGGAAAAGAACAAATGAAATGACACTCCATGTGTCAAACCATGTTCAGAAAGCCCAAGAACATGTTGGAATGCAACTTCCAAATGCAATGGAGCACCAGTGTGACGAAGATTGGATCACCACACCCACTTGACTGTGTGTGGTCATGTGGATCAATGTGGTATGGAAAATAACACATTCGGTGACACTCCATGTGTCAAACCATGGTTAAAAATCCCAAGAACATGTTGTAATGCAACTGCCAAATGCACTGAAGAACCAGTGTGAAAGAAGTTGTATCACCACACCCACTTGAGTGTGTGTGTGTGTGTGTGTTCATGTGGATCAATGTGGTTTGGAAAAAAACACATGCAATGGCACTCCATGTGACAAACCATGGTCAGAAAGCCCAAGAACATGTTGGGATGCAACTGCTAAATTCAATGGTGCACTCGTGTGAAAAGGTTGCATCACCACAACCACTTGAGTGTGTGTGGTCATGTGGAACAATGTGGTTTGGAAAAATAACACATGCAATGGCACCCCATGTGTCGTGCCATTGGTAACAAAGCCCAAGAACATGTTGGAATGCAACTTCCAAATGCAATGGAGCACCAGTGTGACAGAGCTTGCATCACCACACCTACTTGAGTGTGTATGGTCATGTGGATCAATGTGGGTTGGAAAACAACACATGCAATGACACTCCATGTGTCAAATTATGGTCAGAAAGCCCAAGAACATGTTGGAATTCAACTTCCAAATGCAATGGAGCATGAGTGTGATATACGTTACATCACCACACCCACTTGAGTATGTGTGGTCATGTCGATCAATGTGGTTTGAAAAAGAACACATGCAATGACACTCCATGTGTCAATCCATGGTTAGAAATCCCAAGAACATGTTGGAATGTAACTACCAAATGCAATGGAGCACCAGTGTGACATAGGTTGCATCACCACACCCACTTGAGTGTGTATGGTCTCTTGGATCAATGTGGTTTAAAAATAACACATGCAATGACACTCCATGTGTCAAACCATGGTTAAAAATCCGAAGAACATGTTGTAATCCAACTGCCAAATGCAATGGAGAACCAGTGTGAAAGAAGTTGTATCACCACACCCACTTGAGTGTGTGTGTGTTCATGTGGATCAATGTGGTTTGGAAAAAACACATGCAATGGCACTCCATGTGTCAAACCATGGTCAGAAAGCCCAAGAACATGTTGGGATGCAACTGCTAAATTCAATGGTGCACTAGTGTGAAAAGGTTGCATCACCACAACCACTTGAGTGTGTGTGGTCATGTGGAACAATGTGGTTTGGAAAAATAACACATGCAATGGACCCCATGTGTCGTGCCATCGGTAACAAAGCCCAAGAACATGTTGGAATGCAACTTCCAAATGCAATAGAGCACCAGTGTGACAGAGCTTGCATCACCACACCCACTTGAATGTGTATGGTCATGTGGATCAATGTGGGTTGGAAAACAACACATGCAATGACACTCCATGTGTCAAATTATGGTCAGAAAGCCCAAGAACATGTTGGAATTCAACTTCCAAATGCAATGGAGCATGAGCGTGATATACGTTACATCACCACACCCACTTGAGTGTGTGTGGTCATGTCGATCAATGTGGTTTGGAAAAGAACACATGCAATGACACTCCATGTGTCAATCCATGGTTAGAAATCCCAAGAACATGTTGGAATGTAAGTACCAAATGCAATGGAGCACCAGTGTGACATAGGTTGCATCACCACACCCACTTGAGTGTGTGTGGTCTCTTGGATCAATGTGGTTTAAAAATAACACATGCAATGGCACTCCATGTGTCAAACCATGGTCACAAAGCCCAAGAACATGTTGGAATGCAACTGCAAATGCAAATGGAGCACCATTGTGACAGAGGTTGCATCACACGCACTCAATGTGTGTGGTCATGTGGATAAATGTGGTTTGGAAAAGAACACATGCAATGACTCTCCATGTGTCAAACCATGGTCAGAAAGCCCAAGAACATGTTGGAAAGCAGTGGAGCACCAGTGTGAAAGAGGGTGCATCACCACACCAACTTGAGTGTGTGTGTGGTCATGTGTATCAATGTGGTTTGGAAATTAACAAATGAAATGATACTCCATGTGTCAAACCATGGTAAGAAAGCCCAAGAACATGTTGGAATGCAACTATCAATTGCAATGGAGCACCAGTGTGACGAAGATTGGATCACCACACCCACTTGAGTGTGTGTGGTCATGTGGATCAATGTGGTTTGGAAAATAACACATTCGGCGACACTCCATGTGTCAAACCATGGTTAAAAAGCCCAAGAACATGTTGTAATGCAACTGCCAAATGCAATGGAGCACCAGTGTGACATAGGTTGCATCACCACACCCACTTGAGTGTGTGTGGTCTCTTGGATCAATGTGGTTTAAAAATAACACATGCAATGACACTCCATGTGTCAAACCATGGTTAAAAATCCCAAGAACATGTTGTAATCCAACTGCCAAATGCAATGGAGAACCAGTGTGAAAGATGTTGTATCACCACACCCACTTGAGTGTGTGTGTGTGTTCATGTGGATCAATGTGGTTTGGAAAAAACACATGCAATGGCACTCCATGTGTCAAACCATGGTCAGAAAGCCCAAGAACATGTTGGGATGCAACTGCTAAATTCAATGGTGCACTAGTGTGAAAAGGTTGCATCACCACAACCACTTGAGTGTGTGTGGTCATGTGGAACAATGTGGTTTGGAAAAATAACACATGCAATGGCACCCCATGTGTCGTGCCATCGGTAACAAAGCCCAAGAACATGTTGGAATGAAACTTCCAAATGCAATAGAGCAACAGTGTGACAGAGCTTGCATCACCACACCCACTTGAGTGTGTATGGTCATGTGGATCAATGTGGGTTGGAAAACAACACATGCAATGACACTCCATGTGTCAAATTATGGTCAGAAAGCCCAAGAACATGTTGGAATTCAACTTCCAAATGCAATGGAGCATGAGCGTGATATACGTTACATCACCACACCCACTTGAGTGTGTGTGGTCATGTCGATCAATGTGGTTTGGAAAAGAACACATGCAATGACACTCCATGTGTCAATCCATGGTTAGAAATCCCAAGAACATGTTGGAATGTAAGTACTAAATGCAATGGAGCACCAGTGTGACATAGGTTGCATCACCACACCCACTTGAGTGTGTGTGGTCTCTTGGATCAATGTGGTTTAAAAATAACACATGCAATGGCACTCCATGTGTCAAACGATGGTCACAAAGCCCAAGAACATGTTGGAATGCAACTGCAAATGCAAATGGAGCACCATTGTGACAGAGGTTGCATCACACGCACTCAATGTGTGTGGTCATGTGGACAAATGTGGTTTGGAAAAGAACACATGCAATGACTCTCCATGTGTCAAACCATGGTCAGAAAGCCCAAGAACATGTTGGAAAGCAGTGGAGCACCAGTGTGAAAGAGGGTGCATCACCACACCAACTTGAGTGTGTGTGTGGTCATGTGTATCAATGTGGTTTGGAAATTAACAAATGAAATGACACTCCATGTGTCAAACCATGGTCAGAAAGCCCAAGAACATGTTGGAATGCAACTGTCAATTGCAATGGAGCACCAGTGTGACGAAGATTGGATCACCACACCCACTTGAGTGTGTGTGGTCATGTGGATCAATGTGGTTTGGAAAGTAACACATTCGGCGACACTCCATGTGTCAAACCATGGTTAAAAAGCCCAAGAACATGTTGTAATGCAATGGAGCACCAGTGTGAAAGAAGTTGCATCACCACACCCACTTGTGTGTGTGTGTGTTCATGTGGATCAATGTGGTTTGGAAAAAACAAATGCATTGACACTCCATGTGTCAAACCATGGTCACAAAGCCCAAGAACATGTTGGAATGCAACTGCCAAATGCAATGGTGCACTAGTGTGAAAAGGGTTCGTCACCACAACCACTTGAGTGTCTGTGGTCATGTGGATCAATGTGGTTTGCAAAACTAACACATGCAATGGCACTCCATGTGTCGTACCATTGGTAACAAAGCCCAAGAACATGTTGGAATGCAACTTCCAAATGCAATGGAGCACCAGTGTAACAGAGCTTGCATCACCACACCCACTTGAGTGTGTGTGGTCATGTGGATCAATGTGGGTTGGAAAATAACAAATGCAATGACACTCCATGTGTAAAATTATGGTCAGAAAGCCCAAGAACATATTGGAATTCAACTTCCAAATGCAATGGAGCATGAGTGTGAAAGAGGTTGCATCACCACACCCACTTGAGTGTGTGTGGTCATGTGGATCAATGTGGTTTGGAAAAGAACACATGCAATGATAATCCATGAGTCAATCCATGGTTATAAAGCCCAATAACATGTTGGAATGTAACTACCAAATGCAATGGAGCACCAGTGTGACACAGGTTGCATCACTACAGCCACTTGAGTGTGTGTGGTCATGTGGATCAATGTGGTTTGGAAAATAACACATTCGGCGACACTCCATGTGTCAAACCATGGTTAAAAAGCCCAAGAACATGTTGTAATGCAACTGCCAAATGCAATGGAGCACCAGTGTGACATAGGTTGCATCACCACACCCACTTGAGTGTGTGTGGTCTCTTGGATCAATGTGGTTTAAAAATAACACATGCAATGACACTCCATGTGTCAAACCATGGTTAAAAATCCCAAGAACATGTTGTAATCCAACTGCCAAATGCAATGGAGAACCAGTGTGAAAGAAGTTGTATCACCACACCCACTTGAGTGTGTGTGTGTGTGTTCATGTGGATCAATGTGGTTTGGAAAAAACACATGCAATGGCACTCCATGTGTCAAACCATGGTCAGAAAGCCCAAGAACATGTTGGGATGCAACTGCTAAATTCAATGGTGCACTAGTGTGAAAAGGTTGCATCACCACAACCACTTGAGTGTGTGTGGTCATGTGGAACAATGTGGTTTGGAAAAATAACACATGCAATGGCACCCCATGTGTCGTGCCATCGGTAACAAAGCCCAAGAACATGTTGGAATGAAACTTCCAAATGCAATAGAGCAACAGTGTGACAGAGCTTGCATCACCACACCCACTTGAGTGTGTATGGTCATGTGGATCAATGTGGGTTGGAAAACAACACATGCAATGACACTCCATGTGTCAAATTATGGTCAGAAAGCCCAAGAACATGTTGGAATTCAACTTCCAAATGCAATGGAGCATGAGCGTGATATACGTTACATCACCACACCCACTTGAGTGTGTGTGGTCATGTCGATCAATGTGGTTTGGAAAAGAACACATGCAATGACACTCCATGTGTCAATCCATGGTTAGAAATCCCAAGAACATGTTGGTATGTAAGTACTAAATGCAATGGAGCACCAGTGTGACATAGGTTGCATCACCACACCCACTTGAGTGTGTGTGGTCTCTTGGATCAATGTGGTTTAAAAATAACACATGCAATGGCACTCCATGTGTCAAACGATGGTCACAAAGCCCAAGAACATGTTGGAATGCAACTGCAAATGCAAATGGAGCACCATTGTGACAGAGGTTGCATCACACGCACTCAATGTGTGTGGTCATGTGGACAAATGTGGTTTGGAAAAGAACACATGCAATGACTCTCCATGTGTCAAACCATGGTCAGAAAGCCCAAGAACATGTTGGAAAGCAGTGGAGCACCAGTGTGAAAGAGGGTGCATCACCACACCAACTTGAGTGTGTGTGTGGTCATGTGTATCAATGTGGTTTGGAAGTTAACAAATGAAATGACACTCCATGTGTCAAACCATGGTCAGAAAGCCCAGGAACATGTTGGAATGCAACTGTCAATTGCAATGGAGCACCAGTGTGACGAAGATTGGATCACCACACCCACTTGAGTGTGTGTGGTCATGTGGATCAATGTGGTTTGGAAAGTAACACATTCGGCGACACTCCATGTGTCAAACCATGGTTAAAAAGCCCAAGAACATGTTGTAATGCAATGGAGCACCAGTGTGAAAGAAGTTGCATCACCACACCCACTTGTGTGTGTGTGTGTTCATGTGGATCAATGTGGTTTGGAAAAAACAAATGCATTGACACTCCATGTGTCAAACCATGGTCACAAAGCCCAAGAACATGTTGGAATGCAACTGCCAAATGCAATGGTGCACTAGTGTGAAAAGGGTTCGTCACCACAACCACTTGAGTGTCTGTGGTCATGTGGATCAATGTGGTTTGCAAAACTAACACATGCAATGGCACTCCATGTGTCGTACCATTGGTAACAAAGCCCAAGAACATGTTGGAATGCAACTTCCAAATGCAATGGAGCACGAGTGTAACAGAGCTTGCATCACCACACCCACTTGAGTGTGTGTGGTCATGTGGATCAATGTGGGTTGGAAAATAACAAATGCAATGACACTCCATGTGTAAAATTATGGTCAGAAAGCCCAAGAACATATTGGAATTCAACTTCCAAATGCAATGGAGCATGAGTGTGAAAGAGGTTGCATAACCACACCCACTTGAGTGTGTGTGGTCATGTGGATCAATGTGGTTTGGAAAAGAACACATGCAATGATAATCCATGAGTCAATCCATGGTTATAAAGCCCAATAACATGTTGGAATGTAACTACCAAATGCAATGGAGCACCAGTGTGACACAGGTTGCATCACTACAGCCACTTGAGTGTGTGTGGTCTCTTGGATCAATGTTCTTTGAAAAAGAACACATGCAATGACACTCCATGTGTCAAACCATGGTAAGAAAGCCCAAGAACATGTTGGAATGCAACTGCCAAATGCAATGGAGCACCATTGCGATAGAGGTTGCATCACACGAACTCAATGTGTGTGGTCATGTGGATAAGTGTGGGTTGGAAAAGAACACATGCACTGACTCTCCATGTGTCAAACCAAGGTTGGAAAGCGCAAGAACAAGTTGGAATGCAATTGCCAAATCCAATGGAGCACTAGTGTGACACAGGTTGCATCACCACACCCACTTGAGTGTGTATGGTCTCCTGGATCAATGTGGTTTCTAAAAGAACACATGCAGTGACACTCCATGAGTCAAACCATGGTCACAAATCTCAAGAACTTGTTGGAATGCAACTGCAAATGCAAATGGAGCACCATTGTGATAGAGGTTGCATCACATTCACTCAATGTTTGTGGTCATGTGGATAAATGTGGTTTGGAAAAGAACACATGCAATGACTCTCCATGTGTCATACCAGGGTCAGCAAGCCCAAGAACATGTTGGAATGCAATGGAGCACCAGTGTGAAAGAGGTTGCATCACCACACCAACTTGAGTGTGTGTGTGGTCATGTGTATCAACATGGTTAGGAAAAGAACACATGCAATAACACTCCATGTGTCAAACCATGGTCAAAAAGCCCAAGAACAAGTTGGAATGCAACTGCCAAATGCAATGGAGCACCAATGTGACGAAGATTAGATCACCACACCCACTTGAGTGTGTGTGGTCATGTGGATCAATGTGGTTTGTAAAATAACACATTCGGCGACACTCCAGGTGTCAAACCATGGTTAAAAATCCCAAGAACATGTTGCAATGCAACTGCCAAATGCAATGGAGCACCGGTGTGAAAAAAGTTGCATCACCACACCCACTTGATTGTGTGTGTTCGTTCATGTGGATCAATGTGGTTTGGAAAAAAACACATGCAATGACACTCCATGTGTCAAACCATGTGTCAAAAATCCCAAGAAAATGTTGGAATGCAACTGCCAAATGCAATGGTGCACTAGTGTGAAAAGGTTGCATCACCACAACCACGTGAGTGTGGGTGGTTAGGTGGATAAATGATGTTTGGAAAAATAACACACGCAATGGCACTCCATGTGTCGTAACATTGGTAACAAAGCCCAAGAACATGTTGGAATGCAACTGCCAAATGCAATTCAGCACCAGTGTGATAGAGCTTGCATCACCACACCCATTTGAGTGTGTGTGGTCATGTGGATCAATGTGGGTTGGAAAATAACACATGCAATGACACTCCATGTGTCAAATAATGGTCACAAAGCACAAGAACATGTTGGAATGCAACTTCCAAATGTAATTTGAGCATGAGTGTGACAGAGATTGCATTGCCATACCCACTTGAGTGTGCGTGGTTAAGTGGATCAATGTGGTTTGGAAAAGGACACATGCAATGACAATCCATGTGTCAATCCGTGGTTACAAAGCCCAAGAACATGTTGGAATGTAACTACCAAATACAATGTACCACCACTGTGCCGCAGGTTGCATCACCATACCCACTTGAGTTTGTGTGGTATCTTGGATCAATGTGGTTTGAAAAAGAACACATGCAATGACACTCCATGTGTCAAACCATGGTCACAAAGCCCAAGACCATGTTGGAATGCATCTGCAGATGCAAATGAAGCACCATTGTGACAGAGGTTGCATCACATGCACTCAATGTGTGTGGTCATTTGGATAAATGTGGTTTGGAGAAGAACACACGCAATGACAGTCCATGTGTCAAACCATGGTCAAAAACCCAAAGAACTTGTTGGAATGCAATGGAGAACCAGTGTGAAAGAGGTTGCATCATCAGACCAACTTGAGTGTGTGTGTGGTCATGTGTATCAATGTGGTTTGGAAAATAACAAATGCAATGACACTCCATGTGTCAAACCATGGTCAAAAATCCCAAGAACATCTTGGAATGCAACTACCAAATGCAATGGAGCACCAGTGTGACAGAGATTGCATCACCACACCCACCTAAGTGTTTGTGGTCAGATGGATCAATGTGGTTTGGAAAATAGCACATGCGGCGACACTCCATGTGTCAAACCATGGTTAAAATGCCAATAACATGTTGCAATGCAACTGCCAAATGCAATGGAGCACTAGTGTGAAACAGGTTGCATCACCACACCCACTTGAGTGTGTGTATGTTCATGTGGATCAATGTTGTTTGGAACATGCAATGACACTCCATGTGCCAAACCATGGTTAGAAAGCCCAAGAACATGTTGGAATGCAACTGCCAAATGCAATGGAGCACCAGTGTGAAAGAGGTTGCATCACCACACCCAGTTGAGTGTGTGTAGTCATGTGGATTAATGGTGTTTGGAAAATAACACATGCAATGACACTCGATGTGTCAAACCAAGGTCACAAACCCCAAGAACATGTTGGAACGCAACTGCCAAAAGCAATGCAGCAATAGTGCGAGTGAGGTTGCATCGCCACACCCACTTGAGTGTGTGTGGTCATCTGGATCAATGTGGTTTACAAAGGAATACATGCAATGACACTCCATGTGTCAAATCATGGTCAGAAAGCCCAAGAACATGCTGGAACGCAACTTCCAAATGCAATGGAGCATGGGTGTGACAGAGGTTGCATTGCCACACCCACTTGAGTGTGTGTGTGGTCATGTGGATCAATGTGGTTTGGAAAAGAACACATGCAATGACACTCCATGTGTTAATCCGTTGTTATAAAGCCCAAGAACGTGTTTGAATGTAACTACCAAATACAATGGAGCACCAGTGTGACACATGTTGCATCACCATACCCACTTGAGTGTGTGTGGTCTCTTGGATCAATGTGGTTTGAAAAATAACACTAGCAATGCCACTCCATGTGTCAAACCATGGTCACAAAGCCCAAGAACATGTTGGAATGCAACTGCAAATGCAAGTGAAGCACAAAGGTTGCATCACACGCACTCAATGTGTGTGGTCATGTGGATAAATGTGGTTTGGAAAAGAACACATGAAATGATAGTATGTGTGTCAAACCTTGGTTAAAAAGCCCAAGAATATGTTGGAATGCAATGGAGCACCACATTGAAAAAGGTTGCATCACCACACCAACTTGAGTGTGTGTGTTGTCATGTGTATCAATGTGGTTTGGAAAAGAACAAATGCAATGACACTCCATGTGTCAAACCATGGTCAAAAAGCCCAAAACATGTTGGAATGCAACTACCAAATGCAATGGAGCACCAGTGTGACAGAGATTGCACCACCACACCCACTTGAGGGTGTGTGGTCATATGGATCAATGTGGTTTGGAAAATAACACATGCGGCGACATGCCATGTGTCAAACCATGGTTAAAAAGCCCAAGAACATGTTGCAATGCAACTACCAAATGCAATGGAGCACCAGTGTGAAAGAGGTTGCATCACCACACCCACTTGAGTGTGTGTAGTCATGTGGATCAATGTGGTTTGGAAAAGAACACATGCAATGACACTCCATGTGTGAAACCATGGTCACAAAACCCAAGAACATGTTGGAATGCAACTTCCAAATGCAATGGAGCACTAGTGTGAGTGAGGTTGTGTCGAGGGGTAACCTCGGCAATGCCCATGGTGATGGACTTGGGGTTTCACGAAAAATAAAAGGCTGGGGATTTCGTCGGATGTCAAGAAAACAATGAAGACAAATTCGCCTGAATATTGGGGAAAAACCTCTATTACAAGTTGTCCTCTAGATTTCTGTACCCCTGCTTGGGATTCTCCCGCCCTATATATAATAGGCCGGGTCTCAAAGTCGTATGCGGATAGGTTTCATATACGTGCTATTACAATATCAACATAATGTCGGTTCATATTTTCTTTCCTAATACAATAAAAAGTCTATGTTGGTTGCTTTCTTGGGATTTTATCTGGAATCTCTATGGGCCGTAGGCATTTTACCCAATGTAGGGTAGCGAATAACAAGTACCCGAGTAGACCCATGTTAGTAGCCCCCGAGACTCTACCTGATCCGTAGTTTTAGGTTTGAGTCTCAAAGTTTTCTTTCTTCTTTCTCTTTCCCTATTTGTTTTTATTTTTTGTAGGGATTCTGGTTCAACGAGTCTGATGCTTCTGACGGATCGGGAATCAGTTAATTGCTCTTGGGTAAAAACAAGGTTGACCTACATCAAACTCAAGTCCCCAAGCTCGAATCCGGAAATTTTTAACTGGCGTAATTTAGTTCGAGCCGCTGAGGTCTTACCGAATATTGAATTCCAGTTTTCTATTTTTATCAGGTACCCAACGCGTCCGTCGGGATTTTTCATCGTATCATTGATACGGATTTTTACTGGCAGAGCGCATTCTTGTGCAATTACCAGGCCACATAGGACAAATCCTGGGGTCTTACCTTCATGTTTCTAAACACGGCGTTCGGATTTTTTCCCGCGTCTGAGCGTGATCCGAGAGATTTATTTTTCTTTCCATATCCTGCTCCCGATAGGGGTATTTATTGTAGGATGCTTCCATTATCTTTATTTATTAGGTGCACGCCAGTGCTCCTGATAGGAGTAGCCCCCGAGGCTATGTTTTGGATATATATATATATCAAGACATAGGCTCAAAAAATGCGTCATTGTTTCTATAAATTTTGTCAGGTGCACGATCAGTGCTCCCGATAGGAGTATCCCCCGAGGCTACAGTTGTAATGTTGTATATTTCAAGTGTAGTCTCAAATCTACTCCTGGGAGGAATTTACTTCGACTCCAATTGTATTTCTTCGGGTCATACCCTGAGAAAGCCACAATTTTCGTTGTAGTACTTTTTGTGACGTCAGCGATGATGTATCTTATACTGTTAGTTTTCAGAAAAACACGCCATGACAGGATGTGTCGAATGTGGGCCCATGTGTAGTAATGACGATGCGTGATGGCATTTTTAGCGGAGATTCTTGACTGCACGTGCTCTTGCTATGCGAGAATCGAGGCGTCACGCGCTCTTCTCCGTTTTTACCGTAGTCATAACTTCTTTTATTTTTTCCTTATCAAGACTTTTGTAAACATGTGTCGTCATCACGCAATCCTCTATCGTTTTGATTTTGCATCGAATAGTTAGGTCCTTGTGTTGTTGCTCTTTATAAGGGAAGGGATGTGCTTTTTACTATTTAACCTAGCCTCCCTCTGCTCCTTCTTCCTCCTTGCGCTCTTGCCCCTTGCGAACTTTGATTTTGGTGTCCCTCGTTTCTTGCTCCACCGCCATGGGCAAAAGAAAAGCCGCTGGGACCTCCGTTGCCACCGCAAAGGCCACCAAGTGCACGACGCGGGAGATCCACGAGGTGCGGAACTCCGGCCTTCTGATGGTGGGCTCCTTCAAGCTCCCCGATGATGAAGCTTCTCCCATCCCCGAGCTTGGCTGGAGGGTAATGTTCCTCTCCTTCCTCTTCCGCGGTCTTTCTCTCTCCGTCCATGAATTCCTGTGAGGCCTCTTGTTTGTTTATGGCGTGCATTTTTATCAGATCACGCCTAATTCTATCCTCCACATTGCTTGTTTTGTCACTCTTTGCGATTGTTTCCCGGGGATTCATCCCCATTGGTGCCTTTGGAAATACATCTTCTATGTTCGCCGCAACGCCACTGACACCATTGTCCATGATGTTGGTGGCGCCATTTTTTATGTCCGTTCCGACGTTGATTACTTAGACTTCAAACTCACGGATTCTGTCCAAGGTTGGAAGTCTAAGTGGTTTTATATCAAGGACCAGCCACTCGAAGGACAGTCTTTCAGGTTAGCCCCCTTTGAACCTAAAAAAGTCTATCGCAAACTCGACTCCTGGGATCAGCATCCCTCCGCCGAGGAAATGGACAAAATCTAGCCCTTTGTTGATCGTATTTCCAAACTGCAGCATGAGGTTGGCAAAGAATTGTCGGGTCTTCAAGTCCTGGCAAATTTTTTGTGGATCCATGTCCAACCGCTTCAAGCCTGATTATCTGGTATGTGGGCATATATTGGGAAGAAGGATCCGATGAGGATTTCCTCGGAAGACCTCTCCCTTAAGGTGTATGAGAAGAGAGTTCGGAGCTTTACGACTTTGACTGCAAAAAGCCCGCTTCCTACGACTTGCCTTGTGGAGCCCTTTGGCAAGAAGAAACGGCTTCCTGAGGTACATTTCCTTTGCCTTTTGTCTATTTTTTCTTCTCTTCTGTTCATAGATACATATGTTAATTCTTCCGCTCTATATAGGATTTTGATCACCTGAGCTCACTTCCTCCCCTTCCCGGAAGTGGTGAGCCCCCCCGTCTACCCCTCTGCATCCGACGATCTCCCTATGACTAGGGCTGCCGTGGCTGAGGAGGGGGATATTTCTGCGTCTGACTCTTCATCAAAACTGCAATCTCTTCCTTCGGCTGGCTCTAGGGACTTATGCGTGGAGCATGCCGGCAAAAAGAGGAAGCACCCATGTGCTGTAGAAAGGGTCGAGGATTTGGATGACTCGACTGCTTCCAAGCCCTTCGGCACTTATCTGATCGCAGCTGCTTCTGCCTAGATGAACCTGTTTCATTTTGCGCAGGATGTGTCTTTGTAAGTATTTGCTTCCCTCTTCTTCTGTTTTCACTGGGTGTTTTTACTACTGATGCTTATTCTTGGTCGTGTTGTTTGTAGTGATAACGAAGATCCTCCTGCTTCTCCTCTTCCCACATCTGTGGGCTGCTCTGCAAGGAAAACCCCTCCACCATCGGCAGAGCCGAAGGAGAAAATGTTATCTCCTGTGGAGAAATAGGTCTAGAAGGATGTCGCCTCTTCATCCAAGCTGCCGTCGTAGAAAAAGAGGAAAATGGCGGGTAAAGGGGTGGTGATATCTGAAGCACCCATTGATGTGGACATGAAGGATGTAAGTTGACGCAGAAAATTTTCCTTCCCCATATATTTACTGTGCCTTGATATCCTTTTGCTGTGTTTTTTCCATGCTCAGCCTTTGATGCGTGAGATGGTCGGTATGGCCACTCTCTTTGTAAGGATCTATGATGATGCCGAAGAGCTGAAAGGTATGTGCTAATCGCTTTTTTGTAATTTCCTTGCAAACATGTTCATCCTCATTTTTGTGTTTCGCTCCTACAGCCGCCGTCAAACAATCCGCAATTATTCGGGATGAGGCGATGAAGTGTGCCGATGATCTGGAAGGCAGGCTCCAAGCTGTCGAAGAGGCCAATCAGAGGGTGAAAGCTACTGCTGAGGAACTGGCTAGGCAAGTCGTTGTTCGAGATGCAAATCTGCGGTAGCGCCTGGAGGCCCTAAATAACTCGCTGACCCATAAGTTTTTTGCTTATGCTTGCATTTGTTGTTTCATTTCTTTCTTTTGGCTATCAACCACTTCTTCTCTCTTTTTGTTTGTTATAGCTGACTGGCCAGAACATGACACTAGATGATGATAAGAAGGTTGATCCTTTATTGGATGTTGTTAGCACTTTGGAGGCTAACAATGTTCGTGGGCGCAATCTTCTTGTCCGTTCGCGCCGCGCCTTCAAGAAGCTCCATGCTGAAGTATTTCCAACCATGGATGTGCCGGAGGACCTAAATGATCTTGTCGCCAGTTTTGGTGCTGATCTCGGCCCCCTTGTTGGTTATAGTCTAACGCAGTCAAGGAGCGGTGCTGAAACTTCGATGGCTCTAGTGATGGCGCATGGTGAGAAGGTCGACTGGAAGAAGGTTAGCTCTTCTGTCCCGGTCACCTCCAGTGGAAAAGCAGTTGACCTAAAGCCACATATTAAAAGGGCCAGAAAATATTCTCGGCTACTCGTGGGTCTGGTCTCGGGTTTAGGGAAATCGGCTGATCCTTCCTCGACTCCTCGTATTGCGTCCAACGCTCCTTCTTCGGCTACTCCTGCCGCTGCTGTAGCTAGTGCTCCTTCTGCTAGTGTCACCTTATCTTTGAAGGACGCAGCCCCATAGTCTCCCTTGTTTTGTAATCGTTTGTTGTGTCTCCCTTTATTGTAATGGATTCTGAACTTGTCCGGCCTCCTTTTGCTTCTTTTTGTAAGAAAGTGTCTTTGCGAATATATGCGTGTGACCTTGCCTTTGTATGCTGAGTGTTTCGTATGCTTCTTTGTCTTGTCGGATCTTGATTGATTCTTCAGCTCCTTCTGGTTCCATGCAACCCATCGGATGATGTTGCACCCTTCGTTGTAGTGGGTTCGATCAGTCCTGTCATGGTGCGTGCGGTGGACCCGCCGCTATATGATGAAAAGATAGAACAAGTGAAGAAACTAGAGGGAAAACTGCGGGTAGTTCAATCACTGGTGGATGTTTCCCAATCAAAAACACACTAGGCTCTCAAGCGCAAAGCTTTTTTCTTGTAAGAGATCTCCAGGGCGAGCGAAAAGCTATTGTGTAAGCTGCCTTCTTCTTCGGTTGCCTTTCCGTCTTGATAGAAATTAATTTTTCTCCATTGTGCAGGTATTCGATTGTACGAGAGGAAGGAAAGCCAGCGTCTCCGCGACCGGATGCACGCTCTTGTATCTGCCTCTCGAAGTTCTGAGACAGATTTTTGGACTGACCATCGATGTGCCTATACTGTGGCGCTATTGCAGGATCGTATATAGGAGCTTGAGAAATTTGTCGAGTGCTGCCGCAGATCTCTGGCTATTGTTTACAATGCCATGTTTCCTCGGGATCCTCAGCCTCAGACCTTGGCAGATTTAATTACGAAGTTTTGGCAAGGAGAAAGGATCCACCATTATGTGAAGCTTCAACTTGTGGCGGGTGCCAAGATTACGCTCTTTTGGGTGCATGCACATCACCCGACATTGGATCTGGACTTCATATCTTCGGGTCTATCTCTTCCTTCTGATGGCGACCTTGTTTATATGACGCCTCACTATGCCGCTCCTCGAAGACCCGCCATTAGGATTGTCTGTAGGTGCTTAGAAGGAGACGAGGAATTTTTTGTAAATTTTGAGATCTGACTGCTTGTTTGTGCAGCTTTGTATGTGACTATAATATTGTATAGAAATTTTATCAAAAAGGTCGCATGTTTCATACGAGATTTTGATTGTATGTTGTTTTTCCTCGTTGGGGGATCCAACGAACTGATGTTCATGTACCATAGAAGTTTCATGTTGCGAAATACTTTCTTTATTTATTGATAATAATGGATAGAGGTACATTGCGATGGCGTGATCGCCTGGCCGTTGGCCTTTTTATTAAGTAAAGAGTGCTTCTTAATACAACTTTTCTGGATGAACTTTGGCTTCTGTCCTTGAGGGTCTTCTTATGCGGGACCGTTGTTGGAGGCTGCATACGTTGCCTTTTGCGAGGCTGCTGCGTGCTTGCTCTTCCGATGTTTTCTTCTTCCAGGTGTGCCCTTCGTGTGTCGCCTCTTCATCCGTCAATTTTAGCTGCCCAAGCTCCGCCTCCATCCTGAAAGATTTCGAGATTTTGTTGAACTCTCGATCGCAGCTGTCTGCGCGGTTGAAGCTGCCTTTGACTGTGATGACCCTGTTGGGGGCTGGCATTTTCAGCACTAGGTATGCGTAGTGAGGTACTTCCATGAACCTGCGAAAGCTGGTCGTCCCAGGATCGCGTGGTATTGAGATGGCCAGTCCATAACTTCGAATTCTAGCTTTGCTCGTGTTAAGCTCTTTTTTGACCCGAAAACGATGTCGAGGTGGACTTTGCCCAATGGAATTTCGTCTTTTCTAGGAACTATCCCGTGGAAGGTTGTGTTCGGTTGGGGTTAGGTTCGTCATGGACCAGTTCATGGCCCACAGAGTTTTGGTGTAAATCAGGTTGATGCTGCTTCCTGCATCCAAGAAAACCATGCTCATGTCGAACCCGCCGATTTGCCCTTCCACTATCAGCGCTGACTGGCCCCGCTGAGGGACCCGTAATGGGTGGTCAGCTCTATTGAAAGTGATTTCTTGCTCTGACCAATGTAGATACTCTGGTGTAGGAGGCGGCTTTGTTACCGCCAAATTTACTTGCCTAGTGATCAGCTTTTGTGTTCTATTGGAGGGTGGCCCCTTCTCGATTATTGACATTGCTCCGTTTGATCTGGGATATTCGTTGTCGTGGTATACTGTGTTTTGCGGCTGCCCCTCTGGTGGAGCCCCTACGGTGGTGGTGGAGCGCCAATGGCCAGAGTGCCAGGTGTAGGGGCGTAGTTTCTGTTTGTTGCTTCTACTGCCTTTGCATTGCATAGTTCTTGCATCTTTAGGAATGTCCGGCAGTCTTTTAGGAGGTGATTTCATCGTCTTTTCCCTGTTCAGTCGATGTACTAGTGCATATTGCAGGGTCCTTACAACATTTGTCCTGCTGACATTGGTAGGTCTCGGTTCGTCGGCTGGTATCGTTGTCGCGACTGGTTTTCACCAATGTTATCCCTACTTCCGCGATATCCACTGTTGTAGTTATCATTTTGTTGGTTGTCTGTTCCAGAAAAGCTCACTGCAACGTAACTCGGTGTATGGTAACCATCGTTGGTTTGTCGTCTCTTGTCGCTACAAGACCAGTCTCTTTCGTCGGGTGAACGAGCACTTTTGTTGTGTACTGCATCCTCTCCATCAGCCCAACGGTTGGCTATTTCCATCAACTGTGAAATTGTTTTTGGCTTTGTTCGTCCTAGTTCTTCGATGAACTCCTGTCGATGGAGACCATCATTGAAGGCGTCGATCGCTCTTTCGTCGGATATTGCTTCAGCCAAATTTTTGGTAATCTTCCATCATTGGATGAAGGCTCGTATTGATTCTCCTGGCTTCTGCTTGCAGGCACGTAATTTCTCTAAGGATGCGGGTCGATTGAATGTGGATTGAAAGTTTCTGATGAATTTGGCTTCAAGGTCATTCCAACTGCTGATGGAATCTTCTTGTAGTTGCTTCAGCCAGGAGCGTGCCGCACCAGTTAGGTGGAGCTGCAGGCTTTGCATTGTCGTGGCTTTCGATCCTCCTTGTAATCTGACAATTGCTAGAGAGTCTGTCAGCCAAACTTCGGGTTCTTGGAGGCCGTCATATTTTTGTCGATCTTGGGGTAGCTTAAAATCTTTCAGCACCGGAGTTTTGCGAACCCGTTGGGTACAGCAGCTGGCTCCGCATAATTCTTGTTCGTCCTCGCTTTCACCGTCACAGTACCTTCGGGTGTTGCGCTCTTCTCGTGATCGATCAATCCTTCGCTGGGTGATGTCATTTATTGCGTCATTGCATGGTTCTTGTTCAGAAAAGTGGACCCGATGTGGTGACAGAGATCGTTGGGTGTGACCTCCTTGCTGAGGGTTGTTGCGATGGTGTGGGGACCGGTCATGTTGCCTTGTAGTTTCTTTATCTGCTTGCGCAAGAGTTTCTCCCACCAAGCCGAGATTCATCTGGGTAGATCGATGGAGGGCTGCACGAGCATCGTTGGGTGCAGGTTGTGTCGTGATTAGGTACGTTTTTGCAGCCACAATAGCTGCCTGGGTTGTCTTTGCTTTGATATTTCCATCTTGATCTATCGACATAAACGAGAGATCAAGGTCTCGAATTAATCTGCTTCTCTCTTCTTCGGGTATACTTCTTAATCTAGACGTTCCTCTTCTTGGAGATGCTCCTCCTGTGATGCTTCTTGATCCTCGGGTGGGGATTAGTTGTGCCCTTCGTAAGATAGATTCGTCGTCTACTCTCTTCCTTTCGTCGAGCTGCCTTTGCATCCTGATGATTTTTCTCTTTTTGCAGTGCAACAGATACTCGTATGCCAATAAATCTTCGTGGGTAGCATCTGTTGCCATTGGGGTCGCACCTGAGATTGCTGCTCTCACTTTCTCCCATGCACTGGATGGTAGGCCAAGGTTCTCCTCTCATCTTCACATGGTTGCTCTTCTTCCCTATTTTCTCGGTCGACTGTTGGACCTGCTCTGTTTCCTCGACTTCCTTCATTGACATTGCTTCCTGCACTATGACTTGAAAGGATATCATCAGGGTTAAGAATTGGGTTACCATTGGAGTCTTGCTGGGTCGTGGCGTCTCCGATGATCACACATACTTGGTGCTGGGTGGCGTACGGGCTGGTAACATCGTCGTTTTCTCCGAGGAGACACTATCGGATGAGCCGGTGAAGTCCATTAGCTTTTGCTCTGGATAGATTTCCGCCATCCGAATTCCAAAGTCGATGCTTTCGCTACTTTCTTCGGGTTATGAATTAGCTGGTCTTGCTTCACGTGGTGGCGTTAATGTTGGTTCTGATCCGAAGGAAAGAATGTCATAGAGACCATCAATATCCCCCAGATTCGTCTCGATTTGCCCACCTTCGTTGCCTTCTTCAATCTATTATTCGACTTCCATTGAGGATCCAGTGGGAGGTTCTTGTACTTCTGTTGGCGTAACTTTATGGGTGGGTGGGCGTGGATTTGCTTTCGTCGAGTTGACGCTTAGTGTAAAATGTTCCACCGAATCCGTGTTTCTAGCGTTCAGGCTTCCCACAGACGGCGCCAATTATCGAGGGGTAACCTCGCCAATGCCCATGGTGATGGACTTGGGGTTTTGCGGAAAATAAAAGGCTGGGGATTTCGTCGGATGCAAGGAAAACAAAGAAGACAAAGTCACCTGAATATTGGGGAAAAACCTCTATTACAAGTTGTCCTCTAGATTTCTGTACCCTCGCTTGGGCTTCTCCCGCCCTATATATAATAGGCCAGGTCTCAAAGCCATATGCGGATAGGTTTCATACATGCTTTATTACAATACCAACATAATGTCGGTTCATAGTTTCTTTCCTAATATATAAAAAGTCTCTGTCGGTTGCTTTCTTGGGCTTTTATCTGGAATCTCTATGGGTAGTAGGCCTTTTACCCAATGTAGTGTAGCGAATAACGAGTACCCGAGAAGTCATACCCATGTCAGGTTGCATTTCCACACCCACTTGAGTGTGTGTGGTCATGTGGACCAATGTGGTTTGGAAAAGAACACATGCAACGACACTCCATGTGTCAATCCATGGCTAGAAAGGCCAAGAACATGTTGGAACGTAACTACCAAATGCAATGGAGCACCCGTGTGACACATGTCGCATCAGCACACCCACTTGAGTGTGTGTGGTCTCTTGGATCAATGTGGTTTGAAAAATAACACATGCAATGACACTCCATGTGTCAAACCATGGTCAGAAAGCCCAAGAACATTTTCGAATGCAACTGCAAAATCAAATGGAGCAACACTGTGAGAGAGGTTGCATCACACGCATTCAATGTGTGTGGTCATGTGGATAAATGTGGTTTAGAAAAGAACACATGCAATGACAGTCCATGTGTCAAACCATGGTCAGAAAGCCCAAGAACAAGTTGGAATGCAGTGGAGCACTAGTGTGAAAGAGGTTGCATCACCACACTAACTTGAGTGTGTGTGTGGTCATGTGTATCAATGTGGTTTGGAAAAGAACAAATGTAATGACACTCCAGGTGTCAAACCATGGTCAAAAAGCCCAAGAACATGTTGGTATGCAACTGCCAATGCAATGGAGCACCAATGTGACGAAGATTGCATCACCACACCCACTTGAGTATGTGTGGTCATGTGGATCAATGTGGTTTGGAAAATAACACATGTGGCGACACTCCATGTGTCAAACCATGGTTAAAAAGGCCAAGAACATGTTGCAATGCAACTGCAAAATGAAATGGAGCACTAGTGTGAAAGAAGTTGCATCACCACACCCACTTTAGTGTGTGTGTATTCATGTGGCTCAATCTAGTTTGGAAAAAAACACATGCAATGACACTCCATGTGTAAAACCATGGTAAGAAAGCCCAAGAACATGTTGGAATGCAACTTCCAAATGCAATGCTGCACTAGTGTGAAAAGGTTGCATCACCACAACCACTTGAGTGTGTGGGTGTGTAGTTATGTGGATCAATGTGGTTTGAAAAAGAACACATGCAATGACACTCCATGTGTAAAACCATCGTCACAAAACCCAAGAACTTGTTGGAATGCAACTGCCAAATGCGATGGAGAACTAGTGTGACAGAGGTTGCAGCACCACACCACTTGAGTGTGTGTGGTCATGTGGATCAATGTAGTTTGAAAAAGAGCACATACAATAACACTCTACGTGTCAAACCATGGTCAGAAATCCCAAGATCTTGTTGGAATGCAACTACCAAATGCAATGGAGCACCAGTGTGACACATGTTGCATCACCACACCCACTTGAGTGTGTGTGTCTCTTGGATCAATGTGTTTTGAAAAAGAACACATATAATGGCACTCCATGTGTCAAACCATGGTCACAAAGCCCAAGAACATGTTGGAATGCAACTTCCAAAATATAACGGAGCACCATTGTGATAGAGGTTGGATCACACACACTCAGTGTGTGTGGCCCTGTGGATCAATGTGGTTTGGAAACGAACACATGCAATGGCACTCTATGTATCAAACCATGGTTAGAAATCCCAAGAACTTGTAGGAATGAAATGGAGCACCAGTGTGAAATAGGTTGCATCACCAGGCCAACTTGAGTGTGTCTGTGGTCATGTTTATCAATGTGTTTTGGAAAATAACACATGCAATGACACTGCATGTGTCAAACCATGGTCAGAAAACCCAAGAACATGTTGGAATGCAACTGCCAAATGCAATGGAGCACCAGTGTGATAGAGGTTGCATCACCACACTCACTTGAGTGTGCGTGGTCATGTGCATCAATGTGGTTTGGAAACTAACACATGTGGTGACACTCGATGTGTCCAACCATGGTTAAAAAGCCCAAGAACGGGTTGCAATGCAACTGCCAAATGTAACGGAGCACCAGTGTGAAAGAAGTTTCATCACCATGCCTACTTGAGTGGGTGTGTGTTCAAGTGGATCAATGTTGTTTGGAAAAAACACATGCAATGACACTCCATTTGTCAAACCATGGTTCGAAAGCCCAAGAATATGTTGGAATGCAACTGCCAAATGCAATGGTGCACTAGTGTGAAAAGGTTGCATCACCGCAACCACTTGAGTGTTTGTGGTCATGTGGATAATTGTGGTTTGGAAAAATAACACATGTAATGGCACTCCATGTGTCAATCCATGGTTAGAAAGCCCAAGAACATGTTGTAATTTAAGCACCAAATGCAATGGAGCACCAGTGTGACACAGGTTGAATCACCAAACCCACTTTAGTGTGTCTGGTCTCTTGGATCAATGTGGTTTGAAAAAGAACACATGCAACGACACTCCATGTGTCAAACCATGGTCACAAAAGCCCAAGAACATGTTGGAATGGAACTGCCAAATGCAAATGGAGAACCATTGTGATAGAGGTTGCATCGCACGCACTCAATGTGTGTGGTCATGTGGATCAATGTGGTTTGGAAAAGAACACACGCAATGACACTCCATGTGTCAAACCATGGTCAGAAAGCCCAAGAACATGATGGAATACAACTGCCAAATGCAATGGAGCACCAGTGTGAAAGAGGTTGCATCACCATACCCACTTGAGTGAGTGTGTACTCATGTCGATCAATGTGGTTTGGAAAATAACACATGCAATAACACTCCATGTGTCGAACAATGGTCATAAAACCCAAGAACATGTTGGAATGCAACTACCAAATGCAATGGAGCACTAGTGTGATAGAGGTTGCATCACCACACCACTTGAGTGTGTGTGGTCATGTGGATCAATGTGGTTTGGAAAAGAACACATGCAATGACACTCCATGTGTTAATCCATGGTCAGAAAGCACAAGAACATGTTGGAATGCAACTACCAACTGTAATGGAGCACCAGTGAGACACAGGTTGCATCACCACACCCACTTGAGTGTGTGTGTGGTCTCTTTGATAAATGTGGTTTGCAAAATAACACATGCAATGATACTCCATGTGTCAAACCATGGTCACAAAGCCCAATAACATGTGTGTGTGGTCATGTGGATCAATGTGGTTTGGAAAAGAACACATGCAATGACACTCCATGTATCAAACCATGGTCAGAAAGCCCAAGAACATGTTCGAATAAAATGGAGGACTAGTGTGAAAGAAGTTGAATCACCACACCAACTTGAGTGTATGTGTGGTCATGTTTATCAATGTGGTTTGGAAAATAAACATGCAATGACACTCCATGTGTCAAACCATGGTCAGAAAGCCCAAGAACATGGTGGAATGCAACTGCCAAATGTAATGGAGCACTAGTGTAACAGAGGTCACATCGCCACACCCACTTGAGTGTGTGTGTTCATGTGGATCAATGTGGTTTGGAAAATAACGCATGTGGCAACACTCCATCAAACCATGGTTAAAAATCCCAAGAACATGTTGCAATGCAACTAGCAAATGCAATGGAGCCCTAGTGTGAAAGAGGTTGCATCACCACAAACACTTGAGTGTGTGTGTGCTCATGTCGATCAATGTCATTTGGAAAAAACATATGCAATGACAGTCCATGTGTTAAACCATGGTCAGAAAGCCCATGAAGATGTTGGAATGAAACTGCCAAATGCAATGGTGCACTAGTGTGAAAAGGTTGCATCACCACAACCACTTGAGTGTGTGTGGTCATGTGGATAAATGTGGTTTGGAAAAGAACACATGCAATTGCACTCCATGTGTCAAACCATGGTCACAAATCCCAATAACATGTTAGAATGCAACTACCAAATGCAATGGAGCCCCACTGTGACAGATATTGCATCACCACACCCACTTGAGTGGGACTGCTACCCTGCAGTACCAAAGGTCGCGGGCGAGTGCATCGTGGTACCTAAGTTACCTGAAATTGCCGCGTTTCGAAATGTTGGGCTGCCAACTACTGAGAGGGGCTATTTTGATGCAAACTCATCTCACCCCTACCAAATCCAAACATTCCGTGAAACTGCCCCGTGAAGTAGACGGTCGGGACCCTCATGTCAGTAATATTTCCGTGACACGAGCGCCAACATGGCAACCACGTAGGCGAAACGAGAGACTAAAGGAGCATGGTGCATTGACCAAATTCACAAATCCACTCCCTCCCCCCTTTCGCATGAACCCTAGCACTGGCAGCATCGAAATCCCCTCTGCAACTAGAATGATCTCTTCGGGCATTTGACTTATGGTGCCAAGTTTCTGCGCCTACTTGCTGCTTCGGTAACTGGAAACAAACATCTTATTAAAGCAAGTGAAATCACTGCTAACCAAGCCTCTTCTGTTTAAGCTAGGCAAGGCAAGAATAAGAAATAAGGCCCCTAAAACAGGCATACCCGTAATGGAAAGGAAAGGGAAAATGGACGGATGCGGGTGTGCTTCGGTGGACCGTATTGGCTTCCTTGGGAAAGGAGTAAGTAGTTGGGTATCCGTCGTAACCCGTTCTCTCTACTGAATGTCGTGCCAGCCGTTGCGACGATCTAGCCCGCCTCTACCACCGACGAGCTGAGCAGCACGAAGGATGGCAGATACATTTGCCGAGGAAGAAGTACTTCTGGATAATTGCGGGTGAGCTACTCTTCTCTTTGATATTCACACTACCTATAACTGCTAGCTGGCTATTGGCATTACAGAGATATATCGAACATAGAATTGTTTGCTACCACGACGCTGACAAACAATTCTTATCTTTTGTCTCCAATTTTCTATCAAGTAGGATCTCCGTTGAACCCAAATACACGGTTCGGGTCAGCATCTGCAGCTACCACATTAAATTAGCAGATGGGAAGAGCACGTGGAAACAAGCTCACAATCTGAAGATGGAAGTAGTGCCTGTGTAGTTATGCACTATCCCTGGGTTGGTTGCTGCTATGCGTGAACTTGCTGAAATGAGGCCGGAGCAGACTGCACGGTTCAGCATCCTTGATGAATGAGGCTTCAAGGTTCCTGTAGCGTGTGACAGTCAGCTAATTGGGTTGGTGAAATAGCATGCTAGGCTTCGCGTGGTTATGCTGATTTGTAACATACTGGATGAGGAAGCTCCTGCTACTGGGAGTCGCCCAGCTATTATTGGACAGGGAGGTCTAACTCGAACCCCTGCCATTGTGAGCAAAATGTGGTTCCTCGTCTATGACATGCTTCTGTCAGGCAACCTCCTCGTAGGAGTCCCCGTATTTCCGTTGTGGAAAACTCTGCTCTCGAATCTGCTGGTACTGGTCATCCCCATGGTGTTGTTGCTCCGGCTGCTGCTCACCCAATCCATGCCGCTATTGAGCAAACTAAGGCTTCCGGAGGCTGCCCCGCTGTTGTTGCCAAGACCGCCGCCTTGTGTGATGTTCCTCCTTAAAACCGTCCTTAAGTTGTGCGAACCCGTGCTCTAGAATCTGCTGGTACTGGTCGTCCTCGTGTTGTTGTTGATCTGGCCGATGTTGACCCAATCCCTGCCGCTGTTGACCAAACTAAGGCTTTCGGAGGCTGCCCCACTGTTGTTGCAAAGACTGATGCCTTGTGTCCTTCTCAAACCCGTGCTCAGGTTCAGCGAGCTGCTGGTCTGGAGCCAGCTCATGGTCTGGACTCTGCTAGCACTCGAAACATTGTTGTTGTGGGAACTGATCCTGATCGTCGATGTGGCATGGCAGCAGCTGATCCTATTGTGGCTGCCATTAGAAGGGGCCCCTGCCTGTCCACCATGTAATGTAGCTCCCGCTGCTAAGGGCCCTCGCCTTGATCCTGGTCCTGGTACTTCCACCGAGGTTGATCCAGCTAACGATGACACTGGTGATGGCGACGGTGGCATTGGGGCTGGGTCTGATGGTGCCGCTCCACCTCTTGAACCTCTAGGAGGTTTCAATCCTGAAGAACCTGATGATGGCAAAGTAACCGTTCGTATCGGTGTCGTGGATTATACTGGAAAATTAGATGATGGCACAGAAAATTTTTATGATGAGTTTGATGTAATCCTTGGCAGATACGATCCTGAAGTGGTAGAGTTATCTGACCTGATGGCATCATTACGTGTGAAGGTGCTGTGGGGGTCCTCCCAGGAAGCACGTTTGTTATATTTTGGTTATAGGACCAAAAAGGCTATCGAAGTGAAAGATACCAGGGACTTAGTCGTACCATTTACAAGGAAACATTATAGAGGTGAAGTGTACTTCCACTTGATAGTGCAAATGGTTGGAGAGGAATTGACACTCGACAATAAAGATGATGGACTTTTAGAAGGCATGCGTGATGAGGATATATACAGGGATTATGATGATTGGAGGAGCGGGAGGAAGGCGCAAGAGAAGATCATCAGAGCGAAGTCGACCGAGAGTTAGAAGGCGAACAACAAGGAAAGTTTAATTCGGACAAACAGAAGTTCTGAAATTGAAACAGATGTGGTTTCCACATACCAACTCCGAATTAAGCACATAAGTACTTGTTGGAAAGATAATTCCGAGTTGTTTCCAACGGGTACTTGCACGTCTCCTAGTTCGTTACGAGCTGTGCGCAGCAACCAAAACAAGTCGACAGATGTTTTCTGTCAGTTTACAAATAGAGTCCTTTTAAGTTAGAAAAGTTAGAGATATGTTTGGTTTTGACCCCAACTCTATGTTGGACGTCCAACAGCCTTTATATAGGCCTGTAAATCATGGTTTCTAGGTTTTAGACCACGTTAAAATATTTTGGAGTTGTTTCTTTCATAGAACCTCTGGAATTACCCTATGTTCGAATCTACCAACTATAATTGAGTGTGATATGTTGTTCCATTGGAAATTAGTAGATTGCAGACTACCGTTCGTGGTCACAGCTGCGTGCGCAAGAGTGTGGTGTTGTGAATATCCTACACGGTTCGAGATCCGTTGCGCTGGCATCAGGGATCGAGCGGGAGAGATCATAGCTACGCACTAGTTATCTATCATCCACCATCATTATCGCCATCCGCTTACTAAGAAGATCGGGCCACCCCATAACATCTTGGTATCAGAGCGCTGGGTTTACTCGGTGAGCAATATCATCTTGGTATCAGATTTCTAGTGTTGCCTCGGTAAGCATCCACAAATCCATCCATAGATTAGTTGTTTTTGTCTTATACAGAAAAAGCCACACAAAAATATTAGGGTTCATAGTTCATTGCCATAGCCTAGATAACACTGTTCGTGAGTTCTAATTGCTGATTGTAATCCTTTTGTGTAGCCTTTCTTCTAAATCTGAGTCGTAGTTTTTGTCTAGTTTTCGTCTGTTTTTGATCCGTTGTCGGAGTCCCTAGACTATTTCTAGACTGTTCGTCGTGTTCTTGAGTCTTAGATCTAGTAGATCTGTTTTCTTTTAGTCTCAGGTTGTAGATCCTTTTGAAAGAAGGAGAAAAAAAAGCAAACCGATCAGATCTAGACTTGTACTGAGTTTGCTTCACATTGAAGTAAAAAAAATTCGGCTCGCTGCCTCACGCCTGACCGCAGAAGGGTCTGTGCTCCAGCGTGAAAGCCAAAAAAAACGAAAACAAAAATTCGGACCGTCTCCGTACCACAGACTAGTCTGTGCTAGTATGAGAAAAAAAAATTCTGCCGCCATCCTGCCGCGGCAGGATTTTAGGCCATTTTTCTGCCGTGGCAGAGACCAATTCTTAGGTCAAATTTTTTTCTTTTTTATTTATTTATTTTACCGAGTCCACATAGCGTACCTATCTTTGTGAGCCTTAGTAGACCTTTCTTTGTGTCTAAAACTATCCTACGAGACTAGCGTGCTTAGTGCTCTGTGGGCTGCTGAGTTTAGCAATCTTGTGCCCGTTTCGTTGAGACATTGCTAGTGTCTCTCCTTGTGCATTGCAACACGAGCATTCCTCCGACATACCTTACTTTATTGAGCTCATTTTCATAGTTGCAATTGCCCCATTTATCTCCACCGTGTGTGTTTCTGTGGGTCTTTGTCATATGATCAACACTAGGACTTGTTTACGGTGTAGTTAGGATACCATACCTACAGCTCCACCATAAATACCCTGTGTGCCCTGTGATTGTTCTCTATACCTTTGGTATTCACTTCATCACATCAGTGCATCAGTCTTTGATTTTGAATTGGTAAGCATCACTATTCACTTTGGAACGGTAAGATATGCTTTCTTGTCAGTTTTTGAGTGAGTTGTGAGTGTGCCACCAAAACAATTTTGTGTTTTTGCACTAATGTACTAATCATGACTTCTACTAGTGTTGATGTGCTGCAGAAATCAGATGATGTTAACCATGACTATTTAGCTATTGTGGTTGGCATGGCATATGATCCAACTACAATCAAGTGGCGATAGGAAAGTTCCGCCACACCCGCAGAATATCAGATTTGGGAAATTGATATGGGACTTGGTTTTGCGAGATGTCGTACTTTCGATAGCAAGTTTAATGGCCATATAGAATACATCCTTGCTCACCGACGTGTGGATGAAGAGGTAGCTCGTTGGTGGAAGGACGCAAGGATTGTGTATGGTGTCATGCGTAAAAAAATCCTTTGGGAAGATTTCAAGCAATTTCTATGTTCTATGTTTTTGAACAACTACAAATGGCCTATTCCAGAAATTTTGAGAGTGGACACTAATGAGGCATGTGAGTTGTCTACTAACGTAATCATGTCTACTCCTAGTGTTGTATCTTGTGATGTGCAGGTTGCTTTTGAAGAAAGGGAGCCGCCTATTTTACAACCTGCATCACACGATCTGGTATTGTCACTTGAGGAGGATGTCGTAGTACCTACTACAGCTGAGAAGATTGTTGATGACATTGGTACTAATTTGGAGCTTCAGCCAACATGTGCGACATATTGTGAGTCTATTCCTTTACTGAAGCCTCCTTGTGATTTGCATTACACTACTGTTTCAGCACCATGTGATAGTTTACCAAATTCCAATTTTGATCATGTGGTACTGATTACACATAAAGAAATACTTGCTCGAATACCACCTGTTGATATTGTGTTTTCCATCATGCTAAATGAACCTATGAGTATGAGTTGTGCTATGGACAAGATTTCTGAAATTTCATGTCTAAATTCTAGCACATATTCTCCTTGTTTCACTTTCAATCTAATTGGTGAATATAGCATGCATGAAAATTTTCTTGTGGATCACATATGCATTACTTGTGATAGAATCACTGAGCTGAAACATGATGTTTTCAGCCATACTTGTTGTTTATTGATGACTTGTTGTGGGACATATGCTAAAATTTGTGATAGTATGAAACTAATGTCAGATCTAGTTGATATAATACAGCCAAGTAATTTTACCTATGTTGGATCATTGTAATCTTGCTAGAATAGAACCCAAGTTTTCATATCCTTTGTGTTTGTTCCAAACTTTGTCTAGCTGTGCTACTGCTCTATACTTCACTTATATTTGCAAACGGAGTTGCATCTTCCATACTGGACAACATGATCATGTTCATATTAATCAGAGTAGCGCAGTTGAAGCATGGTGTGAATCAATTTGGTTTTCACACATATTGAATTGGTCAGATCTTGTCCACAAATTTGATCATAGATCTTCTTTAAGAAAACTGAATTTAATATTGAAGAACAAGACTATCTATTTAGTTGTTTTTCACCATGATCATGATTCTTTGTACTTCACTTATACCTGCAATTTAAGTTGCTTGATGTATACTGGACATACTTTTCATGTGAACAATAATAATACAACATGTTATATATACATATACTTTGCGTACACGTTGTTCTTTTTGTTTCTCCCACTTTCAGCTTACCTAAAGCCGAGGACGGCTTTTCATGAAGAAAGGGAGGATGATGAGGATATATACAGGGATTATGATGATTCTGACTACCTGAACTGAAAGGAAATATTGAGTCAAATCAATAATGACTATCAGGTGAATTCACTCTTAATTGAACCTGATATTTTACTTAATGAGAACTTTATACTACCTAAGTCTATGCATTTATGTATGATCAGGTTCGTTGAAGAAACAAGCATGGCACGAGGAGGAGAAGGGCTACAAGAGGAGCCCAGCATGATGATCGCCCAGGGATGCGCGAGGGAGGAGCGGGAGGAAGGCGCAAGAGAAGATCATCAAAACGAAGTCGACCGAGAGTTAGAAGGCGAACAACAACAAAGGTTCAATTCGGACAGACAAAAGTTCTGAAATTGAAACGGATGTGGTTTCCACATACCAACTCCGAATTAAGCACATAAGTACTTGTTGAAAAGATAATTCCGAGATCTTTCCAATGGGTACTTGCACGTCTCCTAGTTCGTTACGAGCTGTGCGCAGCAACCAAAACAAGTCGACAGACGTTTTCTGTCAGTTTACAAATAGAGTCCTTTTAAGTTAGGAAAGTTAGAGATATATTTGGTTTTGACCCCAACTCTATGTTGGACGTCCAGCAGCCTTTATATAGGCCTGTAAATCATGGTTTTTAGGTTTTAGACCACGTTAAAATATTTTGGAGTTGTTTCTTTCATAGAACCTCCGGAATTACCCTGTGTTCGAATCTACCAACTATAATTGAGTGTGATCTGTTGTTCCATTGGGAATTAGTAGATTGCAGACTACCGTTTGTGGTCACAGCTGCGTGCGCAAGAGTGTGGTTTTGTCAATATCCTACAAGGTTCGAGATCTGTTATGCTGGCATCAGGGATCGAGCGGGAGAGATCATAGCTACGCACTTGTTATCTATCATCCACCATCATCATCGCCATCCGCTTACTGAGAAGATAGGGCCACCCCATATCAATGCGTGACCTGATCCATGGCATCACTAGGGGGCTTGTTCGCCTGCGGTAACAAAGTTGGCAGGCCAGCGCATGGCGGTACCTAAGTTGCCTGTAATTACCGCATTTCGAAAAGTTGGGCCGCCAACAGAGGGGCCATTTCGAGGCAAACTCATCTAACCCCTGCTAAATACAAACATTCCGTTAAACCGCCCCGTGATGTGGACGGTCGGGACCCACATGTCGGTCATATGTCCATGATGCGGGCGCCAACACGGCAACCTCTTAGGCAAATCGAGCAGCTAAGTGGATTGGGTGCGTTGAGCAATTTCACAAATCCATTCCCAGCTTCCCCCTAGCACCGGTGGCGTCGGAATCCACCCTCCAGGCAGGACGATCCCTTCGGACATTTGACTTCCGGGGCCAAGTTGCTGCGCCCAGTTGCTGCGCCTAGTTGTTGATACCGAGCTCCAATGGCGCATGTCGTAGCCGCCGTTGCGAGGCTCTAGCCCGCCTTCGCTGCCGACGAGCCGAGCAGTTCAGAGGATGGCAGATCCTACTATCAAGGAAGAAGAAGTTCTGGCTACAAGCGGGTGAGCTACCCTTCTCTTTGCTATTCGCACAAATTACAACTGCTAGCTGGCTAGTGAACCTCAAATTGTTTATTAGCCCAATGCTGACAAACATATTTTGTCCACACTTTTCTGTCAAGTGGGATCTACACGGACCCCCCTTACCTAGTTACGGTAGTCCTCTATAGGTACGACTCTAAGGGCAAGTGGTATGGAAGCCATTGTTTCACGATGGAAGAAGCGCCTGCGCAGATCTGCACTATATCTGGTATGGTTGCTGCTCTGCGTAATCATGTTGAATTAGGGCCGAAGCAGACAGCAAAGTTCAACTTCATGGATGGACGTGGCATCATGGTTCCTATAACGTGTGATAGTCAGCTAATTGGGTTAATGAAAAGGTATGCTTCGGCTGCCGTGTTTGACCTGAAATGTCATGTACTGGATGTGAAAGCTGCTGCAACTGGGAGTCACCCTTTTATTCTTGGACAGGGTGGTTGCTCGAACCCAATTAGCTCCTGGTAAGCAAAGGTCGCTTGGGGTTCGCATGTTTGTGCTGAATTGTAATTTTTGTTCTATTTACTCTGTAGATATTGGATAGTTATGCAACAGTCTTGTTTCTTTGATAGGAAGCGCCGCAAGGTTAGAAACATGACTGTCGGGTCAGTCATTTTGCTGCCCGAAGAAATTAAAAACAAGTGGAAAGACGATGCTGGTCATGATTCTGGTGCCCATTGTCCCGGCGATGCAGAGTACGTGAAGCTAAGAAAATTGGCACCGAGGAAGAGGAAGAAGGAAGGAGATGAAGAAGCCAGTGGACGTGAAGGCTTGGCACCCAGGCTGCGGAAGAAGGCTGCTGGCAATGAAGATGCATAGTAATGTGTTGAACTTGAACCTATATATGTAATTCTGTTAAATTCGGGAGCTCTGTGTGTGGCACGTTGCTGGGCGAAACAATCTACCCACGTTCTCTGAGTAAAATGTACCGCGACTTAGGGTTTGGAAACGCCCGAGTTAGTAGTTGAATCCAAAATTGTGATTGTGCCACTGCTATCTGAAAACAAGGATCCACCGGTTCCACGATTGCTGAGGGGCAGGAGGTCTCCAAATACGACGGAATGTAAGTGGCACAGAAATAAATTATTTAAGCTGCCACACTCCACGAAGCAGCAACTTATTTCAGATGCTGCACAACGATGTGGTAACATAAACAACAATATTCTCACCAATAATGCCCAGATGAGGAGGAAATCGTACCACTTTCTGGCCTAATCTTGTGCCCGTCTATCTAACCGCCTATCTGCTCCCTGCATCTGGCGAAGCTCCCGGATCTCCAGTAACTGGGTGTACGTGCTTCCACTTTATAAATTGTGGTTGTGCCATTTGCATGTGGCCAAATCCACGTAGATTACATTTAAACAAACCACCAATGTCAGAATACACTAGTAGAAAAGGGATCTTTGGTCCACGGTCACGTTCCTAATCCGGGACAGAGATCTAAGTCGAGGCAGAAATTGATCTAAATCACAAATTCTTCCACAAATTAATCGAGACAAAGATCTAAATCAAGGCAATTCATTAATTCAACCACAAATTCTTCTAAACAAAGGTGTGATTTCACATCCTACATTAATTCAACCACTAGTCAACAATTTCACTTCCGTTGCCGCTGTCCTCCGAGCCGCCGGCTTCCTCGTCTTTGTCGGACGGAACCTCCACGATTTCCGCATTGTACGTGAGCGGCAGCGATGACAGTGAACTTGGTCCGTCCAGGGATGGACTAGAACCTCTCCCGCCCTTCTTGGTTGCGGAGATCTCGGTGCACCACGCGCCCGTAAACTATGCGGTTGCCAATATTGGCCTTTCGCTCCTTCTTGAATAGCGTCGGCTAGTACGGGCTGGCCGTCGCGTACCGGGGCAGCGCCCTCTTCCATGCCGGCATCTGGCGGCGACGCTGATGCGCTCGACGATCGACGTAGAGCTCGTTGGGAACCCCAAGAGGAAGGTATGATGAGTACAGCAAAAAGTTTTCCCTCAGTTATGAAACCAAGGTTTAATCGAACCAGTAGGAGCAAGGAAACACCCCAAAGGTGTTACTAGCTGAGCTTTGGCAGGGTGCACTACCGGTGCTAGTAGCAACATGGAGACCTGCACAACACAACCACAGAACTTTGTCCCCAACTTGCGATGAGGTTGTCAATCTCACCGTATTTTGCAGAAAACAAAGGATTAAATGTATCGAATGGAAAGATGTAAAAGTTTGCAGAAAGTAAACACAAAGCAGAAATCGTTTATAGATTGTATGTAAAGACAAAGGACCGGGATCCATAGTTCACTAGAGGTGGCTCTCCTTAGATAGATAACATGCTGGGTGAACAAATTACAACGGGGAAATTGACAAACACCGAGAAAGCAATACATGCATATACTAATCATCTTGACTCCTTTGAGACTTTATTGGGCATTACAACATAATACATAGACCGCCATCCAACTGCATCTATGACTAAAATCCACCTTCAGGTTATCATCCGAACCCCCTTGAGTATTAAGTTGCAAGCAACAGATTATTGCTTTACGAACTGCGTATAAAGTAAACAATGTGATTATTCTATGAACAAAGGATTGTTGTTTTCTGCCTAGTAGCAACAACACATCTAGTACCTTAGAGATTTCTGTCACTTCCCAGATTACCAGAGGCATGAACCCACTATCGAGCATAAATACTAACTCTTGGAGTTGCTAGCATCTACTTGGCCAAGATAGCTACTAACAACGGAAAGCATGCAAGATCTCAAATAACAAAGACATGATAGAATTAATAATCAATCTGAAATAGCATCTCAATATTCATCGGATCCCCGCAAACACAACATGTATGGATTACAAAAAGATGATCTTGATCATGAACGGAGCTCACAAGATCTAAACATGAAAGCACAAAGGAGGAGAAACCAGCCATCTAGCTACTACATGGATCCGTAGTCCAAGGATGAACTACTCACGCATCACACCGGAGGCTTGTATGGTGATGAAGAAGGCCTCCAGGGTGAATTCCCCACTCCGGCAGGGTGCCAGGGAGAGCTTCAGATCCTTCCCGACCTAGGGATGGAGATGACGGCGGCTACAGACTCTTTCGTTGATTTTTGATCGGGTACTTAGGGTTTTCATCCCAAGGGCAACTTATAGGCGGAAGGAGAGGCCGAGGGGGTGCTGGGAGCCACCACACCACCCCTTGCACGGGCCAGGCCTGGCCGCGCGGCCAGGTGGTGTGGCCGGCCCCTAGCCCCTCTCCGTCTCGTATTCTGGCACTTGGTCTCTTCCGGAAAAATAGGCACTTTGGCTTTTGTCCCGTCCAATTCAGAGAATATTCATTTTTTGACTTTCCTGGAACCAAAAACAGCACAAAACAGGAAGCTGGCACTGTGGCTCTTGTTAATAGGTTAGTCCAAGAAATCATATGAAAAGTACTCCAAAGTTGGAACAAAACACAAGAAAGTGGATAAAACCAAGCATGGAACATCAAAAATTATACGTACATTTGCAATGTATCAACATCCCCAAGCTTAACTCCTGCTTGTCCTCAAGTAGGTAAGTGATAAAAAGAAATAATTTTTGAGGTGACATGCACCATCAAAGACTTGATCAAAGTATTTGCAAAACATTCAAGGCTGGGATCATAGTACTTCAATCATAACATGAAAGACAAAGTTCTAGCAATAAGCAAAGAAACTATGACGCAACATGTAAAGGCACAAACAAAAGATTCATGAATAACAATGCTTTGCAAGACGTTTGTTTGTTTCACATAAAGAAAACATAGCATAATTGTATTCAACTTGTCCCTCAATAGAGTAGCAAATATAAATGCATAGGACACCTTCAAAGTTCATAAGAGTGACTAGATACAATAGTTTAAAACAAGCAATAACAAGTTATGCATCAATCAACTAGTCTTGGGACAATGCACATAGAACTAAGAATGGCCACTATGCTCTCAAAGTAGGTGCATAAAGATATAAGGTGGAGACTCAATATAATGGTGGAAGAAAGGCCTTTTTTAAAAGGAAGTAGGGATTCAAGTCTCATAAAGAGCTTCCAAAAATTATGGTACTTATAGCTTTCAGCTCTCATTGCCCCTATCATAAGCATCTTGAAGGTGATTAAGGTTAAAGTGACACAACTAAGAGGATATGCTTGACAAGTTATAAACCGAAATCTCATGCCCCTTACTTACGAAGACCGATCCTCATGCTACTCAACTTCAGTCACGAGTAAGCTCTTGTCATTGTAAGTATATGTGTATCATTAAGAACCGCCAACGGGGTACCCCTTGCACATGATACGGGAGATTTCCCATAATCAAAATGACAAGGCAAGCAGACAATGAGCATCTCAGTGATCTTTTTATTTGCTATTTTCATAGGTTTTTATTGAGGATGCTTCATAGAGTGCTCATTATGGTGATGCTGCAAGTTTCCACCATGATTAGGCATGGCTTAGGCTAGTGGCACAGGCGTTTCTCTAACACACATACAAACTCCATGATCTTACAAGTTCCACTTTTATTTCACACCGCCGGGATCCATAAGCAAAAGAACATGATATCAACGGGGTATAAAGTACAAGTGCAATGTTGAAAGCGTTCCCCATGAAACATGGTTCTACTAATTTTAACTTATAAAGCGCAAGCATATATGGAACAAAGAAGGACCCAATGGTTCAAGTTTATTAGAGGCAATAAAGTAAAGTGTGCCATCAAGTTCGTGAGAGCTTTAATCACTAGTTTTCTCTTAACAAGTGAAAGGTAGACAAAATCATGAATATACTTGGAATAGCATAAGCTAGTAGGTAGGTATGGTGGAATCTTTGGAAAAACTTGGTTTAGGGAGTTGGATGCATGAGTGGAACTCATACTTTGTTGTGGAGGCTAGCAAAAGACTAGGAGCGACAGACTAAGAGAGCAATAATGGCCATAATCGTGCAGAGCGACAAAACATCATTGATCAAAGCATAAAGTGATACTACAAGTTGAAAACTAAAGGATCATAAAGGATATGGTGACTTGTGACAGTCATAACATGGTGTGATCATGTGCCAAGTCAACCCAAATAAAGCATCAAAGGAGAATACCACTATACTATGCTTTAATATGCTAAAACAACGCATGATTCATCCAAGGCACATTAAGAAATCTCAATTGTTTATAACAAGTCATGCTACAACAAAGAATACTAAGCATAAAGCCAAAACAATATCAAGCATGGCATGACAAAGCATAGGCCACAGTCAAAAACGAGCTCTTTTTACCACAGAAGTATGAACTTTCCTACTCTTTTCCAAACCAAACCAAACCAATTGCAAACCAACAGATGAAAGAGGGGGTCCAACCAACTTATTCAGAAAACTAAGAAAACCAAGCAAACTAAAAACCAAAACGAAAACAAAAAATAAGACGCTCCAAGAAAAACACAACTGTGCATGAAATAATAAAAATGAAGCGTTTGGAAGAAACCTGGGATTTTTATTGATGAAGAAGGGGATGCCTTGGGCATCCCCAAGCTTTGACGCTTGTACTTCTTAGATATTTCTTGGGGTGACACGCGTGGCATCCCCAAGCTTGAGCTTTAGTCCATCCTTCATCTCATTACTCATTCCTTCCATACACCTGAAAATTTTCCTTCATACAAAACTTCACACAATCTTTATTAGCAACAGTAGTGCACTCAAGATAAATAAGTCTTAAGGTTCAGTTCTAACACCAAATAAACTCCCATTAGAACACTAGATACTGTAGCACTTCCCTCAAAAAGCTCAAATCCCCAAAAGAACTCAAGAAGGAACCAACAAGAAGCAAATGCAGAAAATGGCAGAAATCTGTCAAAACAGACCAGCAGGTAAAGACGAATTTTTTCGAAGACCTTATGTTGCTCAAATCAAAACGTGTTGAACTAACGAAAGTGAGATAACAACCTGGGGCAGAAGCACAAACAATTACAGCTCAATCTGATGTACAGAGCTCTCTCAGAAATTTTTACGGTGACGCACAGAAATCTGTTTCGGGACAGCAACTTTCCCAATCATTACTTCAGTCTCATTAGAGGTTACTCTTGGCACAAAAAGAAAATAAAAAGGATAAGGAGCAGTTATTACAGAGGTAATAACTTACAAGAATCATCTAAACTCTTGGGTTATCTCCCAACAAGTACTTTTCTTTAACGCCTTTAAGTTAGGCATAAGAAGCAAACAAAGAATCAAGTATTCTCAAATAAAGAAGCATTAAGACCAAATTTTGTTTTCATAGGAGAAGCAAAAGAAATCTTTTCTCTCTTTTTAGGGAAGTGTTCTATACCTTTCTTGAGTGGGAGTTGATATTTAATGGTGCCTTCTTTCATATCAATGATGGCACCAACACTTCTAAGAAAGGGTCTTCCCAAAGTAATAGGACAAGAAGCATTGTATTCAACATCCAAAACATAGAAATCAACGGGGACATAGGAATCGTTAACCATAATAAGAACATCATTAAGACTCCCCATGAGTTTCTTTTTAGCATTAGCATCAAGTGGGACATTCAAATAACAATCTTCAAGAGGAGGCAAATCAAGCATATCATAAATCCTTCTAGGCATAATAGAAACACTACTATCAAGATCACACAAAGCTTTGAAATCAAAGTCATTCACTTTCATATTAATGATGGGTTCCCAACCATCTTCTTGTTTTATAGGAATATAAGCTTTATGTTTCATCTTTTCTTCTTTAATCTTTATGAGAGCATCGGTAATGTGTTTTGTAAAGGCCATGTTCATAGCACTAGCATTAGGACTTTTTGCAAGCTTTTGTAGGAACTTAATAACTTTAGAGATATTGCAACCATCAAGATCAAAATCAAATTTATCATCTAAAGTAGTAGAACAATTAGTAGCCTCAACACTAGTGGTGGTAATAGTAGAAAGACTAATGTTTCTAGCAATTTCATCTTCTCTTTCCCACTTAGCATGTAATTCAGCTAATAGTCTAACATTTTCATCAATTCTTACTTGTATGGCATTAGTAGCTGCAAAGGGATTCTCATTAGTTTTAGATTTAGCGGCAATTTTATTAATCAATGAAGATTGAGCTTTAGACAAGGATGCTATATTTCTTTCAGCATTAGAGAGTTTTTCCTCAATAGTTTTATTGAAAGCAGTTTGTTTACTAATGAACTCTTTAAGCATAACCTCAAGTTCAGAGGGAGCACTATTACTATTGTTGTAAGAATTTCCATAAGCATTACCATTGTTGGGAGGGTATGGCTTATAATTGTTGTTACCAAAATTGTTCCTATAAGCATTATTACGATAAGCGTTGTTGCCAAAGTTGTTATTTCTTATGAAGTTCACATCAACTTGCTCTTCTTGAGCAACCAAAGAGGCTAAAGGAACATTATTTGGATCAACATGGGCTTTCCCATTAACAAGCATAGACATAATAATATCAATCTTATCACTCAAGGAGGAGGTTTCCTCAACAGAATTTACCATCTTACCTTGTGGAGCTCTCTCAGTATGCCATTCAGAATAATTAACCATCATATTGTCCAGAAGTTTTGTTGCAGCACCCAAAGTGATGGTCATAAAGGTACCTCCAGCAACTGAATCCAATAGGTTCCTTGAAGAATAGTTCAATCCTGCATAAAAAGTTTGGATGATCATCCAAGCAGTCAGTCCATGAGTGGGACAATTCTTTACCAAAGATTTCGTTCTATCCCAAGCTTGAGCAACATGCTCATTATCAAGTTGTTTAAACTTCATTATTTCACTTCTCATGGATATAATCTTAGTAGGAGGATAGTATTTTCCAATAAAAGCATCTTTGCACTTAGTCCAAGAATCAATACTATTCCTTGTTAAGGAATTCAACCACTCTTTAGCTTTTCCTCTCAAAGAGAAAGGAAACAATTTTAGCTTAATAATATCACCATCTATATCCCTATGCTTTTGCATCTCACAAAGTTCAACAAAGTTATTTAGATGGGAAGCAGCATCTTCATTACCAATACCAGAAAATTGCTCTCTCATAACAAGATTGAGTAAAGGAGGTTTTATCTCAAAGAAAGTATCTTCAGGCACAGGTGGAGCAATAGGTGTGCTCATAAAATCATTGTTGTTGGTGCTAGTGAAGTCGCTCAACTTAGTGTTTTCAAGAGTAGTCATTTTTTTGGGTTTTCAAATAAGAAAGCAAACAAGTAAAACTAATTTTTTGTGTTTTTGAAGAAGAAAACAAGCAAACAAAGCAAAAAGAAACTAATCAAAACAAAAACAACAAAGTAAAGAGATTGGTTATGAGGGACTCCCCTTGTGAAGATGTCCTTGACTCCCCGGCAACGGCGCCAGAAAATGTCTTGATGCGCTCGACGATCGACGTAGAGCTCGTTGGGAACCCCAAGAGGAAGGTATGATGAGTACAGCAGAAAGTTTTCCCTCAGTTATGAAACCAAGGTTTAATCGAACCAGTAGGAGCAAGGAAACACCCCAAAGGTGTTACTTGCTGAGCTTTGGCACGGCGCACTACCGGTGCTAGTAGCAACGTGGAGACCTGCACAACACAACCACAGAACTTTGTCCCCAACTTGCAATGAGATTGTCAATCTCACCGTGTTTTGCGGAAAACAAAGGATTAAACGTATCGAATGGAAAGAAGTAAAAGTTTGCAGAAAGTAAACACAAAGCAGAAACAGTTTATAGATTGTATGTAAAGACAAAGGACCGGGATCCATAGTTCACTAGAGGTGGAACTCCTTAGATAGATAACATGCTGGGTGAACAAATTACAACGGGGCAAATAACAAACACCGAGAAAGCAATACATGCATATACTAATCATCTTGACTCCTTTGAGACTTGATTGGGAATTACAACATAATACATAGACCGCCATCCAACTGCATCTATGACTAATAATCCACCTTCAGGTTATCATCCGAACCCCCTCCAGTATTAAGTTGCAAGCAACAGATTATTGCTTTACGAACTGCGTGTAAAGTAAACAATATGATTGTTCTATGAACAAAGGATTGTTGTTTTCTCCCTAGTAGCAACAACACATCTAGTACCTTAGAGATTTCTGTCACTTCCCAGATTACCAGAGGCATGAACCCACTATCGAGCATAAATATTAACTCTTGGAGTTGCTAGCATCTACTTGGCCAAGATAGCTACTAACAACGGTAAGCATGCAAGATCTCAAATAACAAAGACATGATAGAATCAATAATCAATCTGAAATAGCATCTCAATATCCATCGGATCCCCGCAAACACAACATGTATGGATTACAAAAAGATGAAAGCACAAAGGAGGAGAAACCAGCCATCTAGCTACTACATGGATCCGTAGTGCAAGGATGAACTACTCACGCATCACACCGGAGGCTTGCATGGTGATGAAGAAGGCCTCCAGGGTGAATTCCCCTCTCCGGCAGGGTGCCGGGGAGAGCTTTAGATCCTTCCCGATCTAGGGATGGAGATGACAGCGGCTACAGACTCTTTCGTGGATTTTTGATCGGGTACTTAGGGTTTTCGTCCCGAAGGCAACTTAGAGAGTGGAAGGAGAGGCTGAGGGGGTGCCGGGAGCCACCACTCCACCCCCTGGCGCGGGCCAGGCCTGGCCGCGCAACCAGGTGGTGTGGACGGCCCCTGGCCCCTCTCCGTCTCGTATTCTGGCACTTGATCCCTTCCGGAAAAATAGGCACTTTGGCTTTTGTCCCGTCCAATTCCGAGAATATTCATTTTCTGACTTTCCTGGAACCAAAAGAACACACATGCAATGACACTGGCGGATCCATGTGTGGTTCATGGGAAGAACACACATGCAATGACACTGGTGGATCCATGTGTGGTCTGTGGGAAGAACACACATGCAATGACACTGGTGATATGTGGTTTGTGAGAAGAACACACATGCAATGACTCTAGGTGGTTCATGAAAAGAGCAGACATGCGATGACATAGGTGGATCCATGTGTGGTTCATGGGAAGAACACACATGCAATGACACTGGTGGATCCATGTGTGGTCTGTGGGAAGAACAAACATGCAATGACACTGGTGATATGTGGTTTGTGAAAAGAACAGAAATGCAATGACTATAACTGTGGTTAATGAAAAGAGCAGACATGCAATGACTCCGGTGGATCCATGTGTGGTTAATGAGAATAAACACACATGCAATGACACTATGTGTGGTTCATGATATGGTTTGTGGGAAGAACACACATGCAATGACTCTAGCTGTGGTTCATTAAAAGAACAGACATGCGATGACTCTAACTGTGGTTCATGAAAAGAGCAGACAAGTGATACCACCGGTGGATCCATGTGTGGTCTATGAGAGTAACTCACATGCAATGACACCGGTGGATCCTTACGTGGTTTGTGAGAATAACACACATGCAATGACACTGGTGGATCCATATGTGGTCTGTGAAAAGAACACACATGCAATGACACTGGTGGATCCATGTGTGGTTTATGGGAAGAACGCACATGCAATGACACTGGTGGATCCATGTGTGGTATGTGGGAAGAACACACATGCAATGACACTGGTGATATGCGGTTTGTGAGAAGAACACACATGCAATGACTCTAGCTGTGGTTCATGAAAAGAGCAGACATGCGATGACAATAGTGGATCCATGTGTGGTTCATGGGAAGAACACACATGCAATGAAACTGGTGGATCCATGTTGTGGTCTGTGGGAAGAACACACATGCAATGACACTGGTGATATGTGGTTTGTGAAAAGAACAGACATGCAATGACTCTAACTATGGTTAACGAAAAGAGCAGACATGCAATGACACTAGTGGATCCATGTGTGGTTAATGAGAAGAACACACATGCAATGACACTGGGTGTGGTTCATGATATGGTTTGTGAGAAGAACACACATGCAATGACTCTAGCTGTGGTTCATGAAAAGAGCAGACATGCGATGACTCTAACTGTGGTTCATGAAAAGAGCAGACATGCGATGCCACCGGTGGATCCATGTGTGGTCTATGAGAGGAACACACATGCAATGACACCGGTGGATCCTTACGTGGTTTGTGAGAATAACACACGTGCAATGACACTGGTGGATCCATATGTGGTCTGTGAAAAAAAACACATGCAATGACACTAGCGGATCCATGTGTGGTTCATGGGAAGAACACACATGCAATGACACTGGTGATATGTCGTTTGTGAAAAGAACACACATGCAATGACTCTAACTGTGGTTAATGAAAAGAGCAGACATGCAATGACACTGGTGGATCCATGTGTGGTTAATGAGAAGAACACACACGCAATGACACTAGTGTGGTTCATGATATGGTCTGTGAGAGGAACACACATGCAATGACACTGGTGATACGTGGTTTGTTGAAAGAACAGACATGCAATGACTCTAGCTGTGGTTAATGAAAAGAACAGACATGCAATGACTCCGGTGGATCCATGTGTGGTTAATGAGAAGAGCACACATGCAATGACACTGGTGATATGTGGTTTGTGGAAGAACACACATGCAATGACTCTAGCTATAGTTGATGAAAAGAGAAGACATGCGATGACACTAGTGGATCCATGTGTGGTCTGTGGGAAGAACACACATGCAATGATACTGGTGATATGTGGTTTGTGAGAAGAACACACATGCAATGACTCTAGTTGTGGTTCATCATGCAATGACTCCGGTGGATCCATGTGTGGTTAATGAGAAGAACACACATGCAATGACACTTGTGATATGTGGTTTGTGAGAAGAACACACATGCAATGACTCTAGCTATGGTTAATGAAAAGAGCAGACATGCAATGACACTGGTGGATCCATGTGTGGTTAATGAGAAGAACACACATGCAATGACACTGATGGATCCATGTGTGGTCTATGGGAAGAACACACATGCAATGACTCTGGTGATATGTGGTTTGTGAAAAGAACACACATGCAATGACTCTAACTGTGGTTAATGAAAAGAGCAGACATTCAATGATACTGGTGGATCCATGTGTGGTTAATGAGAAGAACACACATGCAATGACACTGGGTGTGGTTCGTGATATGGTTTGTGAGAAGAACACACATGCAATGACTCTAGCTGTGGTTCATGAGAAGAGAAGACATGCGATGACTCCAACTGTGGTTCAGGAAAAGAGCAGACATGCAATGACACCGTTGGATCCATGTGTGGTCTATGAGAGGAACACACATGCAATGACATCGGTGGATCCTTACGTGGTTTGTGAGAATAGCACACATGCAATGACACTGGTGGATCCATATGTGGTTTGTGAGAAGAACACACATGCAATGACACTGGCGGATCCATGTGTGGTTCATGGGAAGAACACACATGCAATGACACTGGTGGATCCATGTGTGGTCTGTGGGAAGAACACACATGCAATGACACTGGTGATATGTGGTTTGTGAGAAGAACACACATGCAATATATCTAGTTGTGGTTCATGAAAAGAGCAAACATGCGATGCCACCAGTGGATCCATGTGTGGTCTATGAGAGGAACACACATGCAATGACACCGGTGGATCCTTACGTGGTTTGTGAGAATAACACACATGCAATGACACTGGTGGATCCATATGTGGTCTGTGAAAAGAAGACACGTGTAATGACACTGGTGGATCCATGTGTGGTTCATTTGAATAACACACATGCAAGGACACTGGTGGATCCATGTGTGGTCTGTGGGAAGAACACATATGCAATGATAGTGGTGATATGTGGTTTGTGAAAAGAACACACATGCAATGACTCTAACTATGGTTAATGAGAAGAGCAGACATGCAATGACTCTGGTGGATCCATGTGTGGTTAATGAGAAGAACACACATGCAATGACATTGGGTGTGGTTCATGATATGGTATGTGGGAAGAACACAATTGCAATGACACAGGTGATATGTGGTTTGTGAAAATAACAGACATGTAATGACTCTAGCTGTGGTTAATGAAAAGAGCAGACATGCAATGACACCGGTGGATGCATGTGTGGTTAATGAGAAGAACACACATGCAATGACACTAGGTGTGGTTCATGATATGGTTTGTGAGAAGAACACACATGCAATGACTCTAGCTGTGGTTCATGAGAAGAGCAGACATGTGATTACTATAACTGTGGTTCATGAAAAGAGCAGACATGCGATGCCATCGATGGATCCATGTGTGGTCTATGAGAGGAACACACATGCAATGACACCGGTGGATCCTTACGTAGTTTGTGAGAATAACACACATGCAATGACACTGGTGGATCCATATGTGGTATGTGAAAAGAGCACACATGCAATAACACTGGTGGATCCATGTGTGGTTCATGGGAAGAACACACATGAAATAACACTGGTGGATCCATGCGTGGTCTGTGAGAAGAACACACATGCAATGACACTGGTGATATGTGGTTGTTGAAAAGAACATACATGCAATGACTCTAACTATGGTTAATGAAAAGAGCAGACATGCAATGACACTGGTGGAGCCATGTGTGGTTAATGAGAAGAACACACATGCAATGACACTAGGTGTGGTTCATGATAAGGTTTGTGAGAAGAACACACATGCAGTGACTCTAGCTGTGGTTCATTAAAAGAACAGACATGCGATGACTCTAACTGTGGTTCATGAAAAGAGCAGACATGCGATACCACTGGTGGATCCATGTGTGGTCTATGAGAGGAACTCACATGCAATGACACCGGTGGATCCTTACGTGGTTTGTGAGAATAACACACATGCAATGACACTGGTGGATCCATATGTGGTCTATGAAAAGAACACACTTGCAATGACACCGGTGGATCCATGTGTGGTTCATGGGAAGAACAGACATGCAATGACACTGGTGGATCCATGTGTGGTATGTGGGAAGAACACACATGCAATAACACTGGTGATATGCGGTTTGTGAGAAGAACACACATGCAATGACTCTAGCTGTGATTCATGAAAAGAGCATACATGCGATGACACTAGTGGATCCATGTGTGGTTCATGGGAAGAACACACATGCAATGACACTAGTGGATCCATGTGTGGTCTTTGGGAAGAACACACATGCTATGACATTGGGTGTGGTTCATGATATGGTCTGTGGGAAGAACACACATGCAATGACACTAGTGATATGTGGTTTGTGAAAATAACAGACATGTAATGACTCTAGCTGTGGTTAATGAAAAGAGCAGACATGCAATGACACCGGTGGATCCATGTGTGGTTAATGAGAAGAACACACATGCAATGACACTTGGTGTGGTTCATGATATGGTTTGTGAGAAGAACACACATGCAATGACTCTAGCTGTGGTTCATGAGAAGAGCAGACATGCGATGACTATAACTGTGGTTCATGAAAAGAGCAGACATGCGATGCCACCGATGGATCCATGTGTGGTTTATGAGAGGAACACACATGCAATGACATCGGTGGATCCTTACGTGGTTTGTGAGAATAACACACATGCAATGACACTGGTGGATCCATATGTGGTCTGTGAAAAGAGCACACATGCAATGACACTGGTGGATCCATGTGTGGTACATGGGTAGAACACACATGCAATAACACTGGTGGATCCATGTGTGGTCTGTGAGAAGAACACACATGCAATGACACTGGTGATATGTGGTTTTTGAAAAGAACAGACATGCAATGACTCTAACTATGGTTAATGAAAGGAGCAGACATGCAATGACACTGGTGGAGCCATGTGTGGTTAATGAGAAGAACACACATGCAATGACACTGGGTGTGGTTCATGATACGGTTTGTGAGAAGAACACACATGAAGTGACTCTAGCTATGGTTCATGAGAAGAGCAGACATGCGATGACTCTAACTGTGGTTCATGAAAAGAGCAGACATGCGAAGACACTGGTGGAATCATGTGTGGTCTATGAGAGGAACACACATGCAATGACACCGGTGGATCCTTATGTGGTTTGTGAGAATAACACACATGCAATGACACTGGTGGATTCATATCTGGTCTGTGAAAAGAACACACATCCAATGACACTGGCGGATCCATGTGTGGTTCATGGGAAGAACACACATGCAATGACACTGGTGGATCCATGTGTGGTCTGTGGGAAGAACACACATGCAATGACACTAGTGATATGTGGTTTGTGAGAAGAACACACATGCAATGACTCTAGCTGTGGTTCATGAAAAGAGCAGACATTCGATGACACTAGTGGATCCATGTGTGTTTCATGGGAAGAACACACATGCAATTACACTGGTGGATCCATGTGGGGTCTGTGGGAAGAACACACATGCTATGACATTGGGTGTGGTTCATGATATGGTCTGTGGGAAGAACACACATGCAATGACACTAGTGATATGTGGTTTGTGAAAATAACAGACATGTAATGACTCTAGCTGTGGTTAATGAAAAGAGCAGACATGCAATGACACCGGTGGATCCGTGTGTGGTTAATGAGAAGAACACACATGCAATGACACTAGGTGTGGTTCATGATATGGTTTGTGAGAAGAACACACATGCAATGACTCTAGATGTGGTTCATGAGAAGAGCAGACATGCGATGACTATAACTGTGGTTCATGAAAAGAGCAGACATGCAATCCCACCGATGGATCCATGTGTGGTCTATGAGAGGAACACACATGCAATGACACCGGTGGATCCTTACGTGGTTTGTGAGAATAACACACATGCAATGACACTGGTGGATCCATATGTGGTCTGTGAAAAGAGCACACATGCAATGACACTGGTGGATCCATGTGTGGTTCATGGGAAGAACACACATGCAATAACACTGGTGGATCCATGTGTGGTCTGTGAGAAGAACACACATGCAATGACACTGGTGATATGTGGTTTTTGAAAAGAACAGACATGCAATGACTCTAACTATGGTTAATGAAAAGAGTAGACATGCAATGACACTGGTGGAGCCATGTGTGGTTAATGAGAAGAACACACATGCAATGACACTTGGTGTGGTTCATGATACGGTTTGTGAGAAGAATACACATGCAGTGACTCTAGCTGTGGTTCATGAGAAGAGCAGACATGCGATGACTCTAACTGTGGTTCATGAAAACAGCAGACATGCGAAGACACTAGTGGAATCATGTGTGGTCTATGAGAGGAACACACATGCAATGACACCGGTGGATCCTTACGTGGTTTGTGAGAATAACACACATGCAATGACACTGGTAGATTCATATCTGGTGTGTGAAAAGAACACACATGCAATGACACTGGCGGATCCATCTTTGGTTCATGGGAAGAACACACATGCAATGACACTGGTGGATCCATGTGTGGTCTGTGGGAAGAACACACATGCAATGACACTAGTGATATGTGGTTTGTGAGAAGAACACACATGCAATGACTCTAGCTGTGGTTCATGAAAAGAGCAGACATTCGATGACACTAGTGGATCCATGTGTGGTTCATGGGAAGAATACACATGCAATTACACTGGTGGATCCATGTGTGGTCTGTGAGAAGAACACACATGCAATGACACTGGTGATATGTGGTTTGTGAAAAGAATAGGCATGCAATGACTCTAACTGTGGTTAATGAAAAGAGTAGACATGCAATGACACTGGTGGATCCATGTGTGGTTAATGAGAAGAACACACATGCAATGACACTGGGTGTGGTTCATGATATGGTTTGTGAGAAGAACACACATGCAATGACTCTAGCTATGGTTCATGAAAAGAGCAGACATGCGATGACTCTAACTGTGGTTCATGAAAAGAGAAGACATGCGATGCCACCGGTGGATCCATGTGTGGTCTATGAGAGGAACACACATGCAATGACACCGGTGGATCCTTACGTGGTTTGTGAGAATAACACACATGCAATGACACTGGTGGATCCATATGTGGTCATTGAAAAGAACACACATGCAATGACACTGGTGGATCCATGTGTGGTTCATGGGAAGAACACACATGCAATGACACTGGTGGATCCATGTGTGATCTGTGGGAAGAACACACATGCAATGACACTGATGATATGTGGTTTGTGAAAAGAACAGACATGCAATGACTCTAGTTGTGGTTCATGAGAAGAGCAGACATGCAATGACTCTGGTGGATCCATGTGTGGTTAATGAGAAGAACACACATGCAATGACACTAGGTGTGGTTCATGATATGGTCTATGGGAAGAACACATATGCAATGACACTGGTGGTATGTGGTTTGTGAAAATAACAGACATGCAATGACTCTAGCTGTGGTTAATGAAAAGAGTAGACATGCAATGACACCGGTGGATCCATGTGTGGTTAATGAGAAGAACACACATGCATTGACACTGAGTGTGGTTCATGATATGGTTTGTGAGAAGAACACACATTCAATGACTCTAGCTGTGGTTCATGAAAAGAGCAGACATGCGATGACTCTAACTATGGTTCATGAAAAGAGCAGACATGCGATGCCACCGGTGGATCCATGTGTGGTCTATGATAGGAACACACATGCAATGACACCGGTGGATCTTTACGTGGTTTGTTAGAATAACACACATGCAATGACACTGGTGGATCCATATGTGGTCTGTGAAAAGAACATACATGCAATGACACTGTTGGATCCATGTGTGGTTCATGGGAAGAACACACATGCAATGACACTGGTGGATCCATGTGTGGTCTGTGGGAAGAACACACATGCAATGACACTGGTGATATGTGGTTTGTGAAAAGAACAGACATGCAATGACTCTAACTGTGGTTAATGAAAAGAGTAGACATGCAATGACACTGGTGGATCCATGTGTGGTTAATGAGAAGAACACACATGCAATGACACTGGGTGTGGTTCATGATATGGTTTGTGAGAAGAACACACATGCAATGACTCTAGCTGTGGTTCATGAGAAGAACACACATGCGATGACTCTAACTGTGGTTCATGAGAAGAGCAGACATGCGATGACTCTAACCGTGGTTCATGAAAAGAGCAAACATGCAAAGACACTGGTGGAATCATGTGTGGTCTATGAGAGGAACACACATGCAATGACACCGGTGGATCCTTACGTGGTTTGTGAGAATAACACATATGCAATGACACTGGTGGATTCACATCTGGTCTGTGAAAAGAACACACATGCAATGACACTGGCGGATCTATGTGTGGTTCATGGGAAGAACACACATGCAATGACACTGGTGGATCCATGTGTGGTCTGTGGGAAGAACACACATGCAATGACACTAGTGATATGTGTTTTGTGAGAAGAACGCACATGCAATGACTCTAGCTGTGGTTCATGAAAAGAGAAGACATTCGATGACACTAGTGGATCCATGTGTGGTTCATGGGAAGAACACACATGCAATTACACTGGTGGATCCATGTGTGGTCTGTGGGAAGAACACACATGCAATGACACTGGTGATATGTGGTTTGTGAAAAGAACAGGCATGCAATGACTCTAACTGTGGTTAATGAAAAGAGTAGACATGCAATGACACTGGTGGATCCATGTGTGGTTAATGAGAAGAACACACATGCAATGACACTGGGTGTGGTTCATGATATGGTTTGTGAGAAGAACACACATGCAATGACTCTAGCTATGGTTCATGAAAAGAGCAGACATGCGATGACTCTAACTGTGGTTCATGAAAAGAGAAGACATGCGATGCCACCGGTGGATCCATGTGTGGTCTATGAGAGGAACACACATGCAATGACACCGGTGGATCCTTACATGGTTTGCGAGAATAACACACATGCAATGACACTGGTGGATCCATATGTGGTCATTGAAAAGAACACACATGCAATGACACTGGTGGATCCATGTGTGGTTCATGGGAAGAACACACATGCAATGACACTGGTGGATCCATGTGTGGTATGTGGGAAGAACACACATGCAATGACAGTGATGATATGTGATTTGTGAAAAGAACAGACATGCAATGACTCTAGTTGTGGTTCATGAGAAGAGAAGACATGCAATGACTCTGGTGGATCCATGTGTGGTTAATGAGAAGAACACACATGCAATGACACTAGGTGTGGTTCATGATATGGTCTGTGGGAAGAACACATATGCAATGACACTGGTGGTATGTGGTTTGTGAAAATAACAGACATGCAATGACTCTAGCTGTAGTTAATGAAAAGAGTAGACATGCAATGACACCGGTGGATCCATGTGTGGTTAATGAGAAGAACACACATGCATTGACACTGGGTGTGGTTCATGATATGGTTTGTGAGAAGAACACACATTCAATGACTCTAGTTGTGGTTCATGAAAAGAGCAGACATGCGATGACTCTAACTATGGTTCATGAAAAGAGCAGACATGCGATGCCACCGGTGGATCCATGTGTGGTCTATGAGAGGAACACACATGCAATGACACCGGTGGATCTTTACGTGGTTTGTGAGAATAACACACATGCAATGACACTGGTGGATCCATATGTGGTCTGTGAAAAGAACACACATGCAATGACACAGTTGGATCCATGTGTGGTTCATGGGAAGAACACACATGCAATGACACTGGTGGATCCATGTGTGGTCTGTGGGAAGAACACACATGCAATGACACTGGTGATATGTGGTTTGTGAAAAGAACAGACATGCAATGACTCTAACTGTGGTTAATGAAAAGAGTAGACATGCAATGACACTGGTGGATCCATGTGTGGTTAATGAGAAGAACACACATGCAATGACACTGGGTGTGGTTCATGATATGGTTTGTGAGAAGAACACACATGCAATGACTCTAGCTGTGGTTCATGAGAAGAACACACATGTGATGACTCTAACTGTGGTTCATGAAAAGAGCAGACATGCGATGACACTGGTGGATCCATGTGTGGTCTATGAGAAGAACACACATGCAATGACTCTAACTGGGGTTCATGAAAAAAGCAGACATGCGATGACTCTAACTGTGGTTAATGAAAAGAGTAGACATGCAATGACACTGGTGGATCCATGTGTGGTCTATGAGAAGAACACACATGCAATGAACTCTAGTGGATCCTTACGTGGTTTATGAGAAGAACACACATCCAATGAACTCTAGTGGATCTATCTTGGCATAATTTGATGTATGCCACGATGTATGTCATTGTACAAGACACTCACTTTCCATTTTTATACTACTCAGTATCGCCCTTGGTTTTATGTGGTACTACTCAGTTTTGCCCCCTCCCCTCTCTCTATCTTTCGTAGAAGCACAAACATGTGCTCACCCTGTCTGCTACTCCCTGATTGGTTATCACAGTTGTCACGCGGATCGTGCGCACCAACCGTTGATTCTGTGTGATCCAATGATTATCGTTGCACACATCATGTCCTTCACAGTACAGCGTGGCCCCAGCGTGAGACAGCACGGACCTCTCCCTCAGCGAGACTACGACAAGAAGGAACACGATGCCGTCCATGGAAAAAGTCGTTGAGTGGTCATGTCATGTTTAATCAAGTCTGAAAAGCCTACTACTGCTACTACTACGCCACAACGCATGCGTTATCGAGTGCACGGTCATCGATGGACAGCTGCAATTTATTGCCACTTGATTTTAATAAGACATATCCCATTTTTTATGCAGCAGCTCTCAATCTCACTTCCAACTAGGCCCGGCCGTAAGAAGCTTGCACGCGCTCACCGGAGACCGAAGAGCTGAGCTCGACGAGACCTAATGTCTCCGCCTTCATCAACACATCCCTCTACCCGATCTAGCACAACCCCACAAATCTCGCCATACAGCCACCTACCTTACCCTCTACATTTCCACTTTTAACTATCGCCAATTTTAGGGCCGTGTCAAACTTCGTACATAGAAATTGTGTATGCGCCCTTTGCATGAGGCTCAATACAAAACTTCCATGCATGGCCCGGGAAAAAAATGTGACGTACCGTGCGCGTGTCGCGGTGCACGGTGCAGTAGACTGCGTGGTGTGTTGTGCGGTGGTGCAACGAAACGTGCCTTGCTTCCATCCTGGCTATATCCTATTTCTGGCTGAATGCATCGAACCTCGTTAAGCAACCTACTTTCTATCGTTATGTCCTATTTAGCTGCGCACAACTATATGTACATTTGTTTTGTTTTCTGAATGAATGTATTCTGCCTGGTATGATTTGCGGCTCTAGATTTGTTATCTGATCGCAGGCAAAAAGAGGTCCAAAAGGGAACAAAATATCGAAGTGAGAATCTTCTCTAGATTTGCTACCAATTTTGCCAAAATGAAACATATCTGTTTAGCGACAGAGGAAAAGGGCACTCTTTCAAACTGCCAGTTAAGAAGCTACCATCATGACAAGCTACAAGACACATACATAAACATAACACAACGAGGGTTAAATTTATTTTACTAGTATCACTTGAGGCGCTAGACATCTTGGCAAGCTAACTAAGTTCCACAAAACAGAAACATAACACTGACAAGTAAAATTTAATTCACTCCTCATCAGACCACTTGAGGCGCTTGCCATCGTTCCTAGGCAACGAAGTGCGACCATTCTAGGTACTCCACAGCTCACGAACTGCTTTGTCCCACCTGGCATCTGACTTGGCTTCCCTATCTTCAGCGTCCTACGGCATAATTAGTGGTGCATCACAAGCCTGATTGTTGCCGCTAGAAGATGCTACCTCTCTGTTTGCCGCTTCAGCTGCAGCCTCTCTGTCAGCTGCTTCTTCAGTTGCAAGCTCTCTTACAGCTGCTTCTGCAGCCTCTCTGTCAGTTGCTTCAGATGCAGCCAATTTCTTTGCATATGCAGCTTCAAACTCAGCTATTCTGCATTTTCTACAAAGGGCTCCCCTAAGCTCGTCTTCCCTCTTGCAAATAGGGCAAAACACGAGGTAACGTAGAAAAAAATGGATCTTCTTGTATAGCTGGTAGGTCACGTAAGCATCTATGGCTGCATACTTCAGGTTTATATCAGACAACGGCCACTCGTCCCATAAATCGTGCCTATCCGTAGGGAAATCTTCCTTCATTTTGTCGTATGACTCATCGAGGATTCTAGTTGCGAGTGATGCCATTCCATCCTTCGTCGAGCCCCCTAGGATCTTGACAAGACTCTGAATATCGATCCACTTGTGCCCAGGAATTATAATTTCCTCTTGATACAATTTCGATAAATCAGTTGTTTTATGGACAGTGCAGAAAACAATTCCCTTTCCTACAAGGAACTGGCGCAGCGCCGGACATTTCCTGTCAGTCCTGAAAGTATGTAGTTTGTCATCACCAAAATTTGTAACTACAAATATTTTGTCAATGCAAGATCATCATCTCAATATAATTTTGAAAAGTTTAGTAAATGCAAGATCAAGACTCTCAACATTGTATTATCATAATTTATTCGGTTTTGCTATTTCTCAGTCAACTGAACGAGTTGCACATTTCTTTTAACTACGGTTGCACTTTTCTTAGGTGATTAAGACTAAAGAAAATCTCAGTCGATTGAGAGATAGGCAAACCCTAATTTATTTGGTCCTAAATAAAATCCAGTAGTTGCAAGATGAGCAAGTGGATAAAGAACAAGAGGAGAAAACCCTAAAAGCGGTTAGCTACAGAGAGCAGATCTACAAACCGGGAGAGGTGGTAGACGAGGACGTGTTTCCGCATGGCCAGTTGAACGACGGTGACTTCACTCCCTTCATATGGGTTCTCCGGGGTGTACTCGAGGTCCAATCCCACAAACTTGTCCTCGTCTATCCCAAGCCAACCCTCGTACATCCTCAGGACACGCACCACTGTCTCCTCCTCGTTGGTGTAGACAACGTCTATCTTCTTATTGTCATGGGTAGTGAAGCTTGTCTCTAGAGTGCGTAGATCTTCCATGGCGGCAAGGAGAAGACGGGAAGAAGATAGATGACAGGAAGAAGAAGAGTGGTTTCTGCGATGCAGGGGAACGGTGGAACCGTCAATGCGCTTTTAAGGTAGTGGTTAACGATTGGGACGAAAGTCCAAGGAGAGACGCGTGGCGGTGGCCTTTCCAGCTTCTGAGTAAACAAAAAATAATTATAACGCTGATACATGTGCTTGTTTTGTCATGTCAATACATTGGGTAGAGGGTGTTGTCCTATCCACTGTGCCAACGCTGCAAGCCTACGTGACAGCCACCCCGCCTAAGAGACGGGAGCGACATAACGGCGAGAACTAAGAGGGGGGCCCAACTTGACGGCCGTTAGCCTGATTTTTTGTATTGAAATGTAAAGTTGAATTCATGCCGAAAAAGACCCTCTGAGTATTTGGCACACCATCTGTAGTCATCCCGGCTGATTTCAGGGAACTTGGGTACCGCGTTGCCTGTACACCCCAACTTTCGGGCCGCAAAATGATATTCTCATCACTAGGGCTGGTGCGACTGAGGGTAGCTTCGAACAGAGGAGAGTCTTACAGAGGAGCATCATAAAGAGGAGCAGGAAGAGCATCCCCAGAAAGGGCACCCCAAAGAAGAACGTCACCAAGGAGACCACGCCAGAGAAGAGGACTCCCAAGAGTCGCATGAAAAAAGACACCACGCCGCAGAGTACACCCCTGAGATCCAGTCAAAATTCCACACCGACCGATAGCAGCAAAAACTCTAAGAGGACTTGCACGATGGTGAACACTCCTAGGAGTGGTAGCAAAGAGGCGAAGATGGCCAGCACGGAGGCTACCACACCCAGTGGGAGCAGAAAAAATACTAATTTGGAGCAGAACAAGCCGTTGTTAGGGAATAATGCCAACACGAAGGAGAACACGTGCAATAGTAGCAGCAAAAGGGATAATTTGGAGCGGAACACGCCGTTGAGGTCAGGCAATAATGCCACCACGAAGGAGAACATGCCCAATAGTAGCAGCAAAAGGGCTAATTCAAAGAAGAACACACCGCTGAGGTCAGGCAATAATGCCAGCACCCTGGAGCCAACATTCGTGAGGGGAGGCAGGAAGGAGATCACACCCCAGAGCGGCAACAAAAAGCCTTGTTCGATGGGGAATGGAACACAGATGTCAAGCTCTACTGATACCATCAGGAAAGATTACATCAGGAAGGAGGGTGTACACAGGAAGAGCAAGAGGGTTCTGTATAGTCAAGATGAAATTGATTATGACTGTTGTTTATCCACTGAAGTACCTGGGATGCGTGCAAACGTAAGACCACCCCATGTGGTTGCAGCAGAACCAACCGAGTGTCTTGGAGAAAACAGAGTTGCCGGTGAGGTGGATTGGGGCAATGTTCCGGTCCATCCGGGTGGAGACGATGGTACAGCCCCACCCATGGGAGTCAATATGATGTGTACAGTACTAGGCATTAGAGACGATGGCCAGGATTCGGAATCAGATGAAGAAGAAGGCACTGTAGAGGATCAATAATCTAGTGATGATGAAATAGACGAGGAACTTAACGATGAGGCTGGTATTCCAGTCGATGATTTGGGAGTTGAAGTAGAAGAAATGAAACATGACCACGAGTATCCTATAATTTCGGTTGGCACCGAGTTCAGTAGCATGCATGAGTTCAGGATGTCGTTCCGGTATTTTTGTATCAAGGGGGAGTTTGACGTTTATCGACTGAAGAACACTGCCCAGAGGTATGAAGCCATTTACAAGTTAACATGGATGAATGGACGGGCCGAGGTACATTGTGCATGGAGGATCACAACATGAGCCTTACCTACGTCGAAGGCAATTAGGGTACTGGAGCAATGAATGCAGCAAACCATTAGAACTTTCTCTCTTTTCACTATATAACTACAACTGTTGTGTGATATCTTTCTGGTAACTAGTCGACTCCGCTTATCTTTTAAATGAATCTGTGTTGCAGGTAAACAAAATGGGCCCTCCACACATGTGTCCAACAGGCAGCAAACTGAAAATCCTCAATGGCTGATATGGAGTGGGTGGCTATGCAATCTATGTCCATACTAAAGGGTAACCCCAAGGAGACCGCGAATAATATTTAGACTAGACTCGGTTCTAAATACAACATTGTCCTACCGTATTACACGGTTTGGAAAGGTAAAGAGAAAGCTCTGGGGGTCTTGCACGGGGATTGGACCAATAGCTTCAGGATGCTATACAACTTCAAGGCGAAGGTACAAGCTAGGTGTCCGGGGAGTGTTGTGGAGATTGACACCGAGTCAGTATGTGGTAAAAAATATTCAAAAGATTTTTCATGGGGCTTAAACCTTGCATCCAGGGATTCAAGGACGGATGTAGGCCGTATCTGAGTGTAGACAGCACTATCCTAACTGGCAAATGGAAATGTTGTCTGCCATCTACCACAGCACTTGATGGTCACAACTGGATGTTTCAAGTGGCATTCAGATTTGTTTGAAATAGAAATGGAGGAAAACTGGGTCTAGTTTATGAGGCAGCTCAGGAGATCAATAGGCCACATGGATCCATTAGCTATATCCACGGATGCATGCAAAGGGCTGGTGAATGCAGTGAAGGAGGTGTTCCCACGAGCTGAAGGTAGAGAATGCCATGCCCATATGATGCTCAACTTGTACTCACACTACGCTGGCAGCGTATTTCGTTATATGTTTCCTACTGCTAGGGTTTACAAACCTAGTAGCAGCGAATATTTCATGAGCAAGATTTTTGCGGAAGCCCCTGAACTTCCAGAGTACTTAGCCATCCATCATTCGCAGCTATTGAGGAGGAGTCAATTCAACCCTGACATCAAAGTTGATTACATAAACAACAACCTTGCAGAATGCCTGAATAACTGGGTGAAGGACATAAAAGTGCATCCTGTTCATATCTTGATGGACAGCATACGTGGTATGATCATGAAGCTGTTAAATATAAGGAGAGAGATCGGTAGGAGACTTAGAGGATATATGCTACTGCCAGTTGTACAACAGCTGCACAAGAGAAGCCGAGGACTTGCTCATCTTAAGGTTCTCCCATCAACCAGCAGCAGCTGTGAGGTGGTCGATATGTCCAAGAGTGGCAAAAGGGATGTTGTGAACATCCAGCTGCAAGAATGCACCAGCATAGAGTGGCATCATACCGGGAAACCTTGCAACCACGCATTGGCCTTCTTGGTGAAGAAAAGAACTCTACCACATTTGGATCAGTATTTGTCAAACTACTACTCTATGGAAAAGTTCAGAGTTGCGTCCGCTGGATCCGTCGAGCCATGTACAGACCCATCTCAGTGGCCTCAAGTCCAACTGTCTTTCGAACTTTGCCAGCCAGTTACAAAAAGGGGCAGAGGAAGACCTCAGGTGAATAGGTTTAAGAATTTTCTCGATAAGAAGGGTTCGGCTTTCTATGCAACAAAGAAGGGCAAAAACAGATGCAAGACCTGCCATCTTATAGGCCATAGAGCAGCGGGTTGTCCCCTTAATGCTCCCAAACCTAGGTATGAGATGGTACATTCACAAACAAATTATTTATAGTCTGTAGATATAAGGTAGTAATCCATGTATTGGTTTTTTTACAGGAAGCGCAAGGCAAGAAAGAAGACAGCCGACTCAGTGATTTTGCTGCAGGAAGAAAACCAAAACGAGTGGAGTGATGATGCTGGGCAAGATTCTGGTGCTGATTGGCCTGACTTCCCTCGACCCGGAGATGCAGGGTACGTGAAGGTAATAAAATTGGCACCCAGGAAGAGGAAGAAGGCAGGAGATGAAGAAGCCAGTGGACGTGAAGGCAAGAGGAAGAAAGTTGGCACCCAAGAAGAGAAAGAAGGCTAGCAGTGTAGAAGCCTAGTGATGTATTAAACTTGAACCTATATATGTAGTTTGGTTAAACTCTGGACCTGTGTGCGTGGAACTTGCCGGGCGAAACAATCTGCCTCCCGTACTCGGAGTAAAATGTATCGCGACTTTAGGATTGGATACGGCCGAGGCCACTAGTTGAATCCGAAATTGTGACTGTACCACTACTATCTGAACAATCGCGATAGCTGAGCGGTTAAGGGGTCTCCAAAATCGATGGGTGTTAGTGCCACAGACATAAATTATTTATAGGCGCTTAATAAATCCCTGCTATTAGCATTACACTTATGATAAGTTTCTAGGCTCAATAACAAGTTCTAAGTTGGCTGCTACACTCCACGAAGCAGCAACTTATTTCAGCTGCTGGACAACAACATGGAAACATAAACTAGAAATGCAACAGATAATTCCTAGATAATGAGGAAATTGTTTCCACTATATGGCCTATTCTTGAGCCGATCTGTCTCACCACCTCCCTGCCCTTGCCTCCCCTGCACCTGGGGAAGCTCCCGGATCTCTCGCTCCATCGCACGAATCTCCTCTTTCTTGTCCCACACAACATCACGCAGATCCTGAACAAGCTCTCTATGAAAACCTGGCAGTGGCTTTTCGATCCACACAAACTTGTCACAGCTAGTCTCCCTCCCTTCCTGCGTAGTAGATCGAAGGAAACAAAAAAAACAATTACATTACGCTTTCCAAATCTGGGTTACCATTGTACCTACAGTAGGAACTTACCGCTCTGATGCTGTAGTTGCTAAATTTTCCTGCAGTATTTTCGTCGGTCCACGAAATCCATCTCGGCATCTTCTCACCACACAAAAGCATCATATCGGGGTAGTAATCATAGGGCGCCCTCCGGTACCTGATGGGGGCACCTTCCTGACAGCGTTGAGCCGACCCTGATTCTGACCGAGACGAACTACACGAGCTGCGAGCCATGAGCGAGAGGAGTGAGGGCAGAGGAAAGAGGAGCCTTTGGATGTCAGGGTAGTGGTGAAGCGTGATTTATCCCCACTTAATAACTCGGGCAGAATCCTACCGTCGACATTTGGCTGATAGGTGGGGGACCAAGCGTGTGGACTTGTCAACCAAACCCCGCGCCTTCGTGGTTCAAAAGCCCTCTCACGCGCATTGGACGAAATTTTTTGGCACCTTGCCCGCGTACATATCACTGGGAGGCCCGCCTTGCTCAGGAACCAGACACGCCTGGCCCACAATCTTACTCCCTCCTAGGAACTTGTCATGGCTCACGCCGGCAGATCCATCTGCTCCACCGCTTCCGGTAGGGCTCACCACGGCGGATCCACCCCAAGATCCTACCATCGTAGTATCAAATGGCCATGGTTTCTTGAGAGGAGCGACGATGCTATGTATCCGAGCTCGGCCCCTCCTACCTGTAGAAGGACTGATGCGGCATCGATCTCGAGCAGGAGCCGCCAGGCGCGACGGTGCTCGGTCCACGCCAACCCCGTCACCTTTGTCATCGCCGATTCCGATGTGGAGGACGACAGGGACGAAGCTATGCAGAACGCCATTGTTGCCTCCTTGGCAAATGGCAATCCATGGGAAGGAGTGGATGTCACTGGGAAGGGCACGGCGGTGTCACCAATCGAGGTGGACTCCGACGACAGCGGTGTGATGTGGGTTTAGATGTTGTTTAGGATGGTTGCAATTTCGGTTGTGTTTAGTGCGAGTACAATTATTGTAATGGGTTTGTCGAGCTATATTGAGAAATATGTGCAATAGCAGCGTGTGAGTGCTTCCACTTTAGAAATTGTGTCTGTGCCATTTGCATGTTGCATTATCAACGTAGATTACATGTAAACAATCCAACGAAAGTCAGATTACAACCATCAGATGGGAGTGGCAGGATGGAAGAGAAGTTGGGACAGTGGCTTCGACGGGAAGGAAGAGAAGGGGGAGTGACACTGGCAGGTGGGCCCTCAGAACATGTGACACTGACATGCGGAGCCGGGAGCACACGGTATTGCCAGTCTGTCCAAAGCAAGCAAACTTTGCAACGTGACAATAGCAAGCTGATAGGACCAATAACTCGTCGAATTATTAAGGAGTACTAAAAACTACAACTGGGGTACATTCGCACAACACGTATGCTCTACGCACCTGAGAAGCATCGCTTAAGTCTAACAGTAATGATAGCATAAGTACTACATTTCCCTATCGGTCTTCTCGATACAAATGTAGAAATGCATCTGCCTGTTCGATCCAGCACCAACAAGGTACTGAGATGGCACACATAGGATCGACCTTTAGGTCCACATACTCTACCTCCCGCAGCGTCGGGCAGCTTGGCGCCTCGGCTAGCACAAGAATACTATCAGACGATGGCAGATGGGCGTTCGCCCACATGCGCACCATGTATACGGGCCAGGCGCATGAGACCGACCTGACGCATATGGCACACACGACGGTGGGCCTGGCTCTGGTTCCCGGAACACCGGCGGTGATGGTCAGGACGAAAACAGAGCCGACCCCCTAGAAAATTAGCTGGCGGCGTGCCGAGTCTGTGAACGGCACCTGCTCTTGGAGAAGTTGGGCTTGCCCGTACGAGATCCTAATCACTTCGATCAAGTTCTCCTCTGCGAGGTCGATGACGAGCTCTGCCGGCGGGCCGGTGTAGATGCAGCCCGGCTCCGTGCAGGAGCACGTGCTGGCAGGCACGCGAGCTCGTGGAGCGGGAGCTCGTGGTAGGAGTAACGGTGAAAGCATCCTGGGTGGGAGCACACGAGCGGGAACGTCGCTGCGAAGTTGCGCGCGAGGATATCCAGATTCCTGGGCTACAGCATCTGCCACATCTGAAGTTCGTCGAGAAATCGGAAAAAGATCAGTAGTTAGATTGGCGAATAGCAGGAATATGTAGGATAAGTTCAAAAGCTTGTAAAATGATTTCTTAGCATGAAGGTAGCGACCCGAGAATTGGCGGATGTCGCCATCTTGCGGCTACGGTAGGATGGGAGTGAAGTGGCTTCGAGGGGAAGGAAGAGAAGTACGAGGAGGAAGAGAAGTAATGGGGACGTGACACTGGGATATGGCCCACTGAACTCGTGACTCGTGACACTCGCAACAGGGGAGTGCCAGGTGTTGCTAGTTTGTCCAGAGCAAGCATGGCCATTCATGACGCAGAACAGCCTACTCGCGGATCGCTCTCACGAAAGCCATCCCAATCGTCCAAGCGCCCTGCTCAAACGGTATGTAACAATCGTCAAGCAGAACAACTGTGTTAGGGCGTGTCTTCTAGAAGACTCGGTCTAACGGCCACCCATTGGGGGGCTATGGTTAGGTCTCTCCTAAGGTTAGGATCCATATGTGGTTTATGAAAAGAACACACATCCAATGACACTGGTGGATCCTTATGTGGTTTGTGAGAAGAACACACATGCAAAGAACACTGGGTGGATCCATATGTGGTTTGTGAAAAGAACACACATTCAATGACACTGGTGATATGTGGTTTGTGAAAAGAACACACATGCAATGACTCTAACTATAGTTAATGAAAAGAGCAGACATGCAATGACACCTGTGGATCCATGTGTGGTTTGTGAGAAGAACACACATGCAATGACCACTGGTTGATCCATATGTGGTTTGTGGAAAGAACACACATCCAATAACACTAGTGGAGCCATATCTGGTTTGTGAAAAGAACACACATGCAATGACTCTAGTGCTGGTTTTAGTATAAGAACACACATGCAATAAATATACTGGGTCCATATGTGGTTTGTGAAAAGAACACACATGCAATGACTCTAGTGGATCCATATGTGGTTTGTGGAAAAGAACACACATGCAATGAACACTAGTGGATCCATAAGTAGTTTGTGGAAAGAACACACATGCAGTGAACACTGGTTGATCCATATGTGGTTTGTGAAAAGAACACACAAGCAATGACTATAGTGGATCCATATGTGGTTTGTGGAAAGAACACACATGCAATTACCACTGGTGGATGCATGTGTGGTTCATGACAGGAACACACACATGCAATGACATTGGTCTATCCATATGTGGTTTGTGACAATAACACACATGCAATGCCATTGGTTAATCCATGTGTGGTTTGTGGAAAGAACACACATGCAATGAACACTGGTGGATCCATATGTGATTTGTGAAAAGAACACACATGCAATGCCATTGGTTGATCCATATGTAGTTTGTGAAAAGAACACACATGCAATGACTTAAGTGGATCCATATGTGGTTTGTGGAAAGAACACACATGCAATGACCACTAGTAGGTCCATATGTGGTTTGTGAAAAGAACACACATGCAATGACATTGGTTGATCCATATGTGGTTTGTGACAAAAACACACATGAAATGCCATTGGTTAGTCCATGTGTGGTTTGTGGAAACAACACACATGCAATGAATCTAGTGGGTCCATATGTCGTTTGTGAAAAGAACACACATGCAATGACTCTAGTGGATCCATATGTGGTCTGTGGAAAATAACACACATGCAATGAACACTGGTGGATCCATAAGTGGTTTTTGGAAAGAACACACATGTAGTGAACACTGGTTGATCCATATGTGATTTGTGAAAGGAGCACACATGCAATGCCACTAGTTGATCCGTATGTGGTTTGTGAAAAGAAGACACATGCAATGACTCTAGTGGATCCATATGTGGTTTGTGGAAAGAACACACATGCAATGACTACTAGTTGATCCATGTGTGGTTCAGGACAGGAACACACATGCAATGACATCGGTTGATCCATATGGGGTTTGTGACAATAACACACATACAATGCCATTGGTTAATCCATGTGTGGTTTGTGGAAAGAACACACATGTAATGAACACTGGTGGATCCATATGTGATTTGTGAAAAGAACACACATGCAATGTCATTGGTTGATCCATATGTGGTTTGTGAAAATAACACACATGCAATGACTCTAGTGGATCCATATGTGGTTTGTGGAAAGAACACACATGCAATGACCACTAGTGGGTCCATATGTGGTTTGTGAAAAGAACACACATGCAATGACATTGGTTGATCCATATGTGGTTTGTGACAATAACACACATGCAATGCCATTGGTTAATCCATGTGAGGTTTGTGGAAAGAACACACATGCAATGACTCTAGTGTGTCCATATGTGATTTGTGAAAAGAACACACATGCAATGACTCTAGTGGATCCATATGTGGTTTGTGGAAAGAACACACATGAAATGACACTGGTTGATCCATATGTGGTTGTGGAAAGAACACACATGCAATAACTCTGGTGGATCCATGTGTGGTTTGTGGAAAGAACACACATGCAATGCCATTGGTTGATCCATGTGTGGTTTGTGAAACAAATACACATGAAATTCCATTGGTTGATCCATGTGTCGTTTGTGGAAAGAACACACATGCAATTCCATTGGTTGATCTATATGTGGTTTGTGGAAAGAACAAACATGCAATGACATTGGTTGATCCATATGTGGTTTGTGACAATAACACACATGCAATGCCATTGGTGGATCCATCTGTGGTTTGTGAAAAGAACACACATGCAATGACTGTAGTGGGTCCATATGTGGTTTGTGAAAAGAACACACATGTAATGACTCTAGTGGATCCATATGTGGTTTGTCGAAAGATAAGACATGCAATAACCACTGGTTGATCCATATGTGGTTTGTGGAAAGAACACACATGCAATGACATTGGTGGATCCATATGTGGTTTGTAAAAAGAACACACATGCAATGACTGTAGTGCTAGTTTTAGTATAAGAACACACATGCAATGACTCTAGTGGGTCCATATGTGGTTTGTGAAAAGAACACACATGCAATGACTCTAGTGGATCCATATGTGGTTTGTGGAAAAGAACACACATGCAATGAACACTGGTGGATCCATAAGTGGTTTGTGGAAAGAACACACATGAAGTGAACACTGGTTGATCCATATGTGATTTGTGAAAAGAACACACATGCAATTCCACCGGTTGATCCATATGTGGTTTGTGAAAAGAACACACATGCAATGAGTCTAGTGGATCCATATGCGGTTTGTGGAAAGAACACACATGCAATGAACACTGGTGGCTCCATGTGTGGTTCATGATAGGAACATACACGCAATGACATTGGTTGATCCATATGTGGTTTGTGACAATAACACACATGCAATGCCATTGGTTAATGCATGTGTGGTTTGTGGAAAGAACACACATGCAATGAACACTGGTGGATCCATATGTGATTTGTGAAAAGAACACACATTCAATGCCATTGGTTGATCCATGTGTGTTTTGTGAAAAGAACACACATGCAATGACTCTAGTGGATCCATATGTTGTACATGGAAAGAACATACATGCAATGACCACTATTGGGTCCATATGTGGTTCATGACAGGAACACACATGCAATGACATTGGTTGATCCATATGTGGTTTGTGACAATAACAAGCATGCAATGCCATTGGTTAATCCATGTGTGGTTTGTGGAAAGAACACACATGCAATGGCTCTAGTGGGTCCATATGTGGTTTGTGAAAAGAACACACATGAAATGACTATAGTGGATCCATATGTGGTTTGTGGATAGAACACACATGCAATAACCACTGGTGGATCCACATGTGGTTCAAGACAGGAACACACATGCAATGACATTGGTTGATCCATGTGTGGTTCATGACAGGAACACACATGCAATGACATTGGTTGATCCATATGTGGTTTGTGGAAAGAACACACATACAATGACACTGGTTGATCCATATGTGGTTTTTGGAAAGAACACACATGCAATGACTCTGGTGGATCCATGTGTAGTTTATGGAAAGAACACACATGCAATGCCATTGGTTGATCCATATGTGGTTTGTGAAAAGAATACACATGCAATGCCATTGGTTGATCCATGTGTGGTTTGTGCAAAGAACACACATGCAATGCCACTGGTTGATGCATATGTGGTTCATGACAGGAACACACGTGCAATGACATTGGTTGATCCATATGTGGTTTGTGGAAAGAACAAATATGCAATGACTAGTGCTGGTTTTAGTATAAGAACACGCATGTAATGACTCTAGTGGGTCCATATGTGGTTTGTGAAAAGAACACACATGCAATGACTCTAGTGGATCCATATGTGGTTTGTGGAAAAGAACACACATGCAATGAACACTGGTGGATCCATAAGTGGTTTGTGGAAAGAACACACATGCAGTGAACACTAGGTTATCCATATGTGATTTGTGAAAAGAACACACATGCAATGCCATTGTTTGATCCATATGTGGTTTGTGAAAAGAACACACATGCAATGACTCTAGTGGATCCATATGTGGTTTGTGGAAAGAACACACGTGCAATGCCATTGGTTGATCCATGTGTGGTTTGTGGAAAGAACACACATGCAATGTCATTGGTTGATCCATATGTGGTTCATGATAGGAACACACATGCAATGACATTGGTTGATCCATATGTGGTTTATGGAAAGAACACACATGCAATGACACTAGTTGATCCATATGTGGTTTGTGGAAAGAAGACACATGCAATGGCTCTAGTGGATGCATGTGTGGTTTGTGAAAAGAACACACATGCAATGCCACTGGTTGAACCATGTGTGGTTTGTGAAAAGAATACACATCAAATGCCATTGGTTGATCCAAGTGTAGTTTGTGGAAAGAACACGCGTGCGATGCCATTGGTTGATCCATATGTGGTTTGTGGAAAGAACAAACATGCAATGACATTGGTTGATACATATGTGATTTGTGACAATAACACACATGCAATGCCATTGGTGGATCTATGTGTGGTTTGTGAAAAGAACACACATGCAATGACTCTAGTGGGTCCATATGTGGTTTGTGAAAAGAACACACATGCAATGACTCTAGTGGATCCATATGTGGTTTGTGGAAAGAACACACATGAAATGATACTGGTTGATCCATATGTGGTTGTGGAAAGAACACACATGCAATGACTCTATTGGATCCATGTGTGGTTTGTGGAAAGAACAGACATGCAATGCCATTGGTTGATCAATGTGTGGTTTGTGAAACAGATACACATGAAATGCCATTGGTTGATCCATGTGTGGTTTGTGGAAAGAACACACATGCAATGCCATTGGTTGATCCATATGTGGTTTGTGGAAAGAACACACGTGCAATGCCATTGGTTGATCCATGTGTGGTTTGTGGAAAGAACACACATGCAATGTCATTGGTTGATCCATATGTGGATCATGACAGGAACACACATGCAATGACATTGGTTGATCCATATGTGGTTTATGGAAAGAACACACATGCAATGACACTGGTTGATCCATATGTGGTTTGTGGAAAGAACACACATGCAATGGCTCTAGTGGATGCGTGTGTGGTTTGTGAAAAGAACACACATGCAATGCCATTGGTTGATCCATGTGTGGTTTGTGAAAAGAATACACATCAAATGCCATTGGTTGATCCAAGTGTAGTTTGTGGAAAGAACACACATGCAATGCCATTGGTTGATCCGTATGTGGTTTGTGGAAAGAACAAACATGCAATGACAGTGGTTGATACATATGTGATTTGTGACAATAACACACATGCAATGCCATTGGTGGATCTATGTGTGGTTTGTGAAAAGAACACACATGCAATGACTCTAGTGGGTCCATATGTGGTTTGTGAAAAGAACACACATGCAATGACTCTAGTGGATCCATATGTGGTTTGTGGAAAGAACACACATGAAATGACACTGGTTGATCCATATGTGGTTGTGGAAAGAACACACATGCAATGACTCTATTGGATCCATGTGTGGGTTGTGGAAAGAACATACATGCAATGCCATTGGTTGATCAATGTGTGGTTTGTGAAACAAATACAGATGAAATGCCATTGGTTGATCCATGTGTGGTTTGTGGAAAGAACACACATGCAATGCCATTGGTTGACCCATCTGTGGTTTGTGGAAAGAACAAACATGCAATGACATTGGTTGATCCATATGTGGTTTGTGACAATAACACACATGCAATGCCATTGGTGGATCCATGTGTGGTTTGTGAAAAGAACACACATGCAATGACTCTAGTGGGTCCATATGTGGTTTGTGAAAAGAACACACATGTAATGACTCTAGTGGATCCATATGTGGTTTGTGGAAAGAACACACATGCAATAACCACTGGTTGATCCATATGTGGTTTGTGGAAAGAACACACATGCAATGACACTGGTGGATCCATATGTGGTTTGTAAAAAGAACACACATGGAATGACTGTAGTGCTAGTTTTAGTATAAGAACACACATGCAATGACTCTAGTGGGTCCATATGTGGTTTGTGAAAAGAACACACATGCAATGACTCTAGTGGATCCATATGTGGTTTGTGGAAAAGAACACACATGCAATGAACACTGGTGGATCCATAAGTGGTTTGTGGAAAGAACACACATGCAGTGAACACTGATTGATCCATATGTGATTTGTGAAAAGAACACACATGCAATTCCACTGGTTGATCCATATGTGGTTTGTGAAAAGAACACACATGCAATGACTCTAGTGGATCCATATGCGGTTTGTGGAAAGAACACACATGCAATGAACACTGGTGGATCCATGTGTGGATCATGACATTAACACACACGCAATGACATTGGTTGATACATATGTGGTTTGTTACAATAACACACATGCAATGCCATTGTTTAATGCATGTGTGGTTTGTCGAAAGAATACACATGCAATGAACACTGGTGGATCCATATGTGATTTGTGAAAAGAACACACATTCAATGCCATTGGTTGATCCATGTGTGTTTTGTGAAAATAACACGCATGCAATGACTCTAGTGGATCCATATGTTGTTTGTGGAAAGAACACACATGCAATGACCACTCTTGGGTCCATATGTGGTTCATGACAGGAACACACATGCAATGACATTGGTTGATCCATATGTGGTTGGTGACAATAACAAACATGCAATGCCGTTGGTTAATCCATGTGTGGTTTGTGGAAAGAACACACATGCAATGACTCTAGTAGGTCCATATGTGGTTTGAGAAAAGAACACACATGCAATGACTATAGTGGATCCATATGTGGTTTGAGGAAAGAACACACATGCAATAACCACTGGTGGATCCATATGTGGTTCAAGATAGGAACACACATGCAATGACATTGGTTGATCCATGTGTGGTTCATGACAGGAACACACATGCAATGACATTGGTTGATCCATATGTGGTTTGTGGAAAGAACACACATACAATGACACTGGTTGATCCATATGTGGTTTCTGGAAAGAACACACATTCAATGACTCTGGTGGATCCATGTGTGGTTTGCGGAAAGAATACACATGCAATGCCATTGGTTGATCCATATGTGGTTTGTGAAAAGAATACACATGCAATGCCATTGGTTGATCCATGTGTGGTTTGTGCAAAGAACACACATGCAATGCCATTGGTTGATGCATATGTGGTTCATGACAGGAACAGACGTGCAATGACATTGGTTGATCCATATGTGGTTTGTGGAACGAACACACATGCAATGACTCTAGTGCTGGTTTTAGTATAAGAACACACATGTAATGACTCTAGTGGGTCCATATGTGGTTTGTGAAAACAACACACATGCAATGACTCTAGTGGATCCATATGTGGTTTGTGGAAAAGAACACACATGCAATGAACACTGGTGGATCCATAAGTGGTTTGTGGAAAGAACACACATGCACTGAACACTGGGTTATCCATATGCGATTTGTGAAAAGAACACACATGCAATGCCACTGTTTGATCCATATGTGGTTTGTGAAAAGAACACACATGCAATGACTCTAGTGGATACATATGTGGTTTGTGGAAAGAACACACGTGCAATGCCATTAGTTGATCCATGTGTGGTTTGTTGAAAGAACACACATGCAATGCCATTGGTTGATCCATATGTGGTTTATGACAGGAACACACATGCAATGACGTTGGTTGATCCATATGTGGTTTATGGAAATAACACACATGCAATGACACTGGTTGATCCATATGTGGTTTGTGGAAAGAACACACATGCAATGGCTCTAGTGGATGCGTGTGTGGTTTGTGAAAAGAACACACATGCAATGCCATTGGTTGATCCATGTGTGGTTTGTGAAAAGAATACACATCCAATGCCATTGGTTGATCCAAGTGTGGTTTGTGGAAAGAACACACATGCAATGCCATTGGTTGATCCATATGTGGTTTGTGGAAAGAACAAACAAGCAATGACATTGGTTGATACATATGTGATTTGTGACAATAACACATATGCAATGCCATTGGTGGATCTTTTTGTGGTTTGTGAAAAGAACACACATGCGATGACTCTAGTGGGTCCATCTGTGGTTTGTGAAAAGAACACACATGCAATGACTCTAGTGGATCCATATTTGGTTTGTGGAAAGAACACACATGAAATGACACTGGTTGATACATATGTGGTTTGTGAAGAAACACACACGCAATGACACTGGTTGATACATATGTGGTTTGTGGAAAGAACACACATGCAATGGCTCTAGTGGATCCATGTGTGTCTTGTGAAAAGAACACACATGCAATGCCATTGGTTGATCCATGTGTGGTTTCTGAAAAGAATACACATCCAATGCCATTGGTTGATCCAAGTGTGGTTTGTGGAAAGAACAAACATGCAATGCCATTGGTTGATCCATATGTGGTTTGTGGAAAGAACAAACATGCAATGACATTGGTTGATGCATATGTGGTTCATGACAGGAACACACGTGCAATGACATTGGTTGATCCATATGTGGTTTGTGGAAGGACACACATGCAATGACTCTAGTGCTGGTTTTAGTATAAGAACACACACGTAATGACTCTAGTAGGTCCATATGTGGTTTGTGAAAAGAATACACATGCAATGACTCTAGTGGATCCATATGTGGTTTGTGAAAAAGAACACACATGCAATGAACACTGGTGGATCCATAAGTGGTTTGTGGAAAGAATATACATGCAGTGAACACTGGTTATCCATATGTGATTTGTGAAAAGAACACACATGCAATGCCACTGTTTGATCCATATGTGGTTTGTGAAAAGAACACACATGCAATGACTCTAGTGGATCCAGATGTGGTTTGTGGAAAGAACACACATGCAATGCCATTGGTTGATCCATCTGTGGTTTGTGGAAAGAACACACATGCAATGCCATTGGTTGATCCATATGTGGTTCGTGAAGGAACACGCATGCAATGACATTGGTTGATCCATATGTGGTTTGTGGAAAGAACACACATGCAATGACACTGGTTGATCCATATGTGGTTTGTGGAAAGAACACACATGCAATGGCTCTAGTGGATAAATGTGTGGTTTGTGAAAAGAACAAACATGCAATGCCATTGGTTGATCCATGTGTGGTTTGTGAAAAGAATACACATCCAATGCCATTGGCTGATCCAAGTGTGGTTTGTGGAAAGAACACACATGCAATGCCATTGGTTGATCCATATGTGGTTTGTGGAAAGAACAAACATGCAATGACATTGGTTGATAGATATGTGATTTGTGACAATAACACACATGCAATGCCATTGGTGGATCTATGTGTGGTTTGTGAAAAGAACACACATGCAATGACTCTATTGGGTCCATATGTGGTTTGTGATAATAACACACATACAATGACTCTAGTGGATCCATATGTGGTTTGTGGAAAGAACACACATGAAATGACACTGGTTGATCCATATGTGGTTTGTGAAAAAACACACACGCAATGACACTCGTTGATCCATATGTGGTTTGTGGAAAGAACACACATGCAATGGCTCTAGTGGATCCATGTGTGGCTTGTGAAAAGAACACAGATGCAATGCCATTGGTTGATCCATGTGTGGTTTGTGAAAAGAATACACATCCAATGCCATTGGTTGATCGAAGTGTGGTTTGTGGAAAGAACACATATGCAATGCCATTGGTTAATCCATATGTGGTTTGTGGAAAGAACAAACATGCAATGACATTGGTTCATACATATGTGATTTGTGATAATAACACACATGCAATGCCATTGGTGGATCTATGTGTGGTTTGTGAAAAGGACACACATGCAATGACTCTAGTGGGTCCATATGTGGTTTGTGAAAAGAACACACATGCAATGAGTCTAGTTGATCCATATGTGGTTTGTGGAAAGAACACACATGCAATAACCACTGGTTGATCCATATGTGTTTTGTGGAAAGAACACACATGCAATGACACTGGTGGATCCATATGTGGTTTGTGAAAAGAACACACATGCAATGACTCTAGTGATGGTTTTAGTATAAGAAAACACATGCAATGACTCCAGTGGGTCCATATGTGGTTTGTGAAAAGAACACACATGCACTGACTCTAGTGGATCCATATGTGGTTTGTGGAAAAGAACACACATGTAATGAACACTGGTGGATCCATTAGTGGTTTGTGAAAAGAACACACATGCAGTGAACACTAGTTGATCCATATGTGGTTCATGATAGGAACACACATGCAATGACCTTGGTTGATTCATATGTGGTTTGTGATAATAACACACATGCAATGTCATTGGTTAATCCATGTGTGGTTTATGGAAGGAACACACATGCAATGACTCTAGTGGATCCATATGTGGTTTGTGGAAAGAACACACATGAAATGACACTGGTTGATCCATATGTGGTTTATGAAAAGAACACACACGCAATGACACTGGTTGATCCATATGTGGTTTTTGGAAAGAACACACATGCAATGGCTCTAGTGGATCCATGTGTGGCTTGTGAAAAGAACACACATGCAATGCCATTGTTTGATCCATGTGTGGTTTGTGAAAACAATTCACATCCAATGCCATTGGTTTATCCAAGTGTGGTTTGTGGAAAGAACACACATGCAATGCCATTGGTTGATCCATATGTGGTTTGTGGAAAGAACAAACATGCAATGACATTGGTTGATGCATATGTGGGTCATGACAGGAACACACGTGCAATCACATTGGTTGATCCATATGTGGTTTGTGGAAAGAACACACATGCAATGACTCTAGTGCTGGTTTTAGTATAAGAAGACACATGTAATGACTCTAGTGGGTCCATATGTGGTTTTTGAAAAGAAGACACATGCAATCAATCTAGTGGATCCATATGTGGTTTGTGGAAAAGAAGACACATGCAATGAACACAGGTGGATGCATAAGTGGTTTGTGGAAAGAACACACATGCATTGAACACTGGTTATCCATATGTGATTTGTGAAAAGAACACACATGCAATGCCACTGCTTGATCCATATGTGGTTTGTGAAAAGAGCACACATGCAATGACTCTAGTAGATCCAGATGTGGTTTGTGGAAAGAACACACATGCAATGCCATTGGTTGATCCATGTGTGGTTTGTGGAAAGAACACACATGCAATGCCATTGGTTGATCCATCTGTGGTTTGTGGAAAGAACACACATGCAATGCCATTGGTTGATCCATATGTGGTTCATGAAGGAACACGCATGCAATGACATTGGTTGATCCATATGTGGTTTGTGGAAAGAACACACATGCAATGACACTGGTTGATCCATATGTGGTTTGTGGAAAGAACACACATGCAATGGCTCTAGTGGATAAATGTGTGGTTTGTGAAAAGAACACACATGCAGTGCCATTCGTTGATCCATGTGTGGTTTGTGAAAAGAATACACATCCAATGCCATTGGCTGATCCAAGTGTGGTTTGTGGAAAGAACACACATGCAATGCCATTGGTTGATCCATATGTGGTTTGTGGAAAGAACAAACATGCAATGACATTGGTTGATAGATATGTGATTTGTGACAATAACACACATGCAATGCCATTGGTGGATCTATGTGTGGTTTGTGAAAAGAACACACATGCAATGACTCTATTGGGTCCATATGTGGTTTGTGATAATAACACACATACAATGACTCTAGTGGATCCATATGTGGTTTGTGGAAAGAACACACATGAAATGACACTGGTTGATCCATATGTGGTTTGTGAAAAAACACACACGCAATGACACTCGTTGATCCATATGTGGTTTGTGGAAAGAACACACATGCAATGGCTCTAGTGGATCCATGTGTGGCTTGTGAAAAGAACACAGATGCAATGCCATTGGTTGATCCATGTGTGGTTTGTGAAAAGAATACACATCCAATGCCATTGGTTGATCGAAGTGTGGTTTGTGGAAAGAACACATATGCAATGCCATTGGTTAATCCATATGTGGTTTGTGGAAAGAACAAACATGCAATGACATTGGTTCATACATATGTGATTTGTGATAATAACACACATGCAATGCCATTGGTGGATCTATGTGTGGTTTGTGAAAAGGACACACATGCAATGACTCTAGTGGGTCCATATGTGGTTTGTGAAAAGAACACACATGCAATGAGTCTAGTTGATCCATATGTGGTTTGTGGAAAGAACACACATGCAATAACCACTGGTTGATCCATATGTGTTTTGTGGAAAGAACACACATGCAATGACACTGGTGGATCCATATGTGGTTTGTGAAAAGAACACACATGCAATGACTCTAGTGATGGTTTTAGTATAAGAAAACACATGCAATGACTCCAGTGGGTCCATATGTGGTTTGTGAAAACAACACACATGCACTGACTCTAGTGGATCCATATGTGGTTTGTGGAAAAGAACACACATGTAATGAACACTGGTGGATCCATAAGTGGTTTGTGGAAAGAACACACATGCAGTGAACACTAGTTGATCCATATGTGGTTCATGATAGGAACACACATGCAATGACCTTGGTTGATTCATATGTGGTTTGTGACAATAACACACATGCAATGCCATTGGTTAATCCATGTGTAGTTTGTGGAAGGAACACACATGCAATGACTCTAGTGGATCCATATGTGGTTTGTGGAAAGAACACACATGAAATGACACTGGTTGATCCATATGTGGTTTATGAAAAGAACACACACGCAATGACACTGGTTGATCCATATGTGGTTTTTGGAAAGAACACACATGCAATGGCTCTAGTGGATCCATGTGTGGCTTGTGAAAAGAACACACATGCAATGCCATTGGTTGATCCATGTGTGGTTTGTGAAAACAATTCACATCCAATGCCATTGGTTTATCCAAGTGTGGTTTGTGGAAAGAACACACATGCAATGCCATTGGTTGATCCATATGTGGTTTGTGGAAAGAACAAACATGCAATGACATTGGTTGATGCATATGTGGGTCATGACAGGAACACACGTGCAATCACATTGGTTGATCCATATGTGGTTTGTGGAAAGAACACACATGCAATGACTCTAGTGCTGGTTTTAGTATAAGAAGACACATGTAATGACTCTAGTGGGTCCATATGTGGTTTTTGAAAAGAAGACACATGCAATCAATCTAGTGGATCCATATGTGGTTTGTGGAAAAGAAGACACATGCAATGAACACAGGTGGATGCATAAGTGGTTTGTGGAAAGAACACACATGCAATGAACACTGGTTATCCATATGTGATTTGTGAAAAGAACACACATGCAATGCCACTGCTTGATCCATATGTGGTTTGTGAAAAGAGCACACATGCAATGACTCTAGTAGATCCAGATGTGGTTTGTGGAAAGAACACACATGCAATGCCATTGGTTGATCCATGTGTGGTTTGTGGAAAGAACACACATGCAATGCCATTGGTTGATCCATATGTGGTTCATGACAGGAACACACATGCAATGGCATTGGTTGATCCATATTTGCTTGGTGCAAAGAACACACATGCAATGACACTGGTTGATCCATATGTGGTTTGTGGAAAGAACACACATGCAATGGCTCTAGTGGATCCATGTGTGGCTTATGAAAAGAACACACATGCAATGCCATTGGTTGATCCATGTGTGGTATGTGAAAAGAATACACATCCAATGCCATTGGTTGATCCAAGTGTGGTTTGTGGAAAGAACACACATGCAATGCCATTGGTTGATCCATATGTGGTTTGTGGAAAGAACAAACATGCAATGACATTGGTTGATACATATGTGATTTGTGACAATAAGACACATGTAATGTCATTGGTGGATCTATGTGTGGTTTGTGAAAAGAACACACATGCAATGACTCTAGTGGGTGCATATGTGGTTTGTGAAAAGAACACACAAGCAATGACTCAAGTGGATCCATATGTGGTTTGTGGAAAGAACACACATGCAATAACCACTAGTTGATCCATATGTGTTTTGTGGAAAGAATACACATGCAATGACACTGGTGGATCCATATGTGGTTTGTGAAAAGAACACACATGCAATGACTCTAGTGCTGGTTTTAGTATAAGAACACACATGCAATGACTCTAGTGGGTCCATATGTGGTTTGTGAAAAGAACACACCTGCAATGACTCTAGTGGATCCATATGTGGTTTGTGGAAAAGAACACACATGTAATGAAGACTGGTGGATCCATAAGTGGTTTGTGGAAAGAACACACATGCAATGAACACTAGTTGATCCATATGTGGTTCATGATAGGAACACACATGCAATGACATTGGTTGATTCATATGTGGTTTGTGACAATAACACACATGCAATGCCATTGGTTAATCCATGTGTGGTTTGTGGAAAGAACACACATGCAATGACTCTAGTGCTAGTTTTAGTATAAGAACGCACATGTAATGACTCTAGTGGGTCCATATGTGGTTTGTGGAAAGAACACACATGCAATGCCATTGGTTGATACATATGTGGTTCATGACAGGAACACACATGCAATGACATTGGTTGATCCATATGTGGTTTGTGAAAAGAACACACATGGAATGACTCTAGTGGATCCATATGTGGTTTGTGGAAAGAACACACATGCAATGAACACTGGTTGATCCATATGTGGTTTGTGGAAAGAACACACATGCAATGACTCTAGTGGATCCATGTGTGGTTTGTGAAAAGAACACACATGCAATGACTCTAGTGGGTCCATATGTGGTTTGTGAAAAGAACACACATGCAATGACTCTAGTGGATCCATATGTGGTTTGTGGAAAGAACACACATGCAATGACACTGGTTGATCCATGTGTGGTTTGTGGAAAGAACACACATGCAATGACTCTGGTGGATCCATGTGTGGTTTGTGAAAAGAACACACATGCAATGCCATTGGTTGATCCATGTGGTTTGTGGAAAAGAACACGCATGCAATGACATTGGTGGATCCATACGTGGTTTGTGGAAAGAACACACATGCAATGCCATTGGTTGATCCATGTGGTTTGTGGAAAAGAACACACATGCAATGACATTGGTGGATCCATATGTGGTTTGTGGAAAGAACACACATGCAATGACATTGGTTGATCATGTGTGGTTTGTGAAAAGAACACACATGCAATTACGCTAGTGGATACATATGTGGTTTGTGGAAAGAACACACATGCAATGAGCACTAGTGGATCCAAATGTGGTTCATGACAGGAACACATATGCAATGACTCTACTGGATACATATGTGGTTTGTGGAAAGAACACACATGCAATGAACTCTAGTGGATCTATCTTCGCATAATTTTATGTATGCCACGATGTATTTCATTGTAAAAGACACTCACTTTGCATTTTTATACTACTCAACTTTGCCCTTGGTTTTGTTGATGCTACCTAGTTTTGCCCCCTCTCTCTTTCGTAGAAACCCAAACCTGTGCCCACTCTGTCTGCTATGCCCTGATTGGTTGTCACAGTTGTCACGCGGATCGTGCGCACCAACCGTTGATCCTATGTGATCCAACGAGGCTCATTGCACACGTCGTGCCCTTCACAGGACAACGCGAGACAGCACGGATGTCTCCCTCAACGAGACTTCTACAAGAAGGAACACGACGCCGTCCATGGAAAAAGTCGTCGAGTGGTCATGTCATGTTTAATCTAGTCTACAAAGGCTACAAGTCTACTGCACGGCAACTTGTCATTCACGGCCCACGGGCTATACCATTTTTACTATGCGGCGCGCCTGCACTCTCACTTCCGACATGCTCCCACCACACGAACCTTCCACGCGGCAGCCGCAGCCGGAAGAGCTCCCTACCAGGGCCCTCGAGGAGGCCTAAACGTCCCCACATTAAAAACCCAGCCTATCAGGTCCTCCATTCGCACTCATCCACTACTCTCTCTTCCCTATCTAGCAAAACCCACAATCTTGAATGTACTTGCACGAACCTTCTCCATGAAACCAGTGCGTGGGGGTGAGTGTCCGGGCATCGCCGTCGGGGTGGTGCTTCACGCGACAGATCTGCAAGAGCATCACACAGCACAAGGAGAGGAGGACGTGCAGTTCAACCCCTTGGGGGACCATGTGCTCGCCGGTGCTGACGACTTCGGAGGCCCCGATGAGGGCGCGGAGTTCGACGAACACGCTCTGCTCGTGTACCTAGAGGTACATATATTTCTACATGTTTCATATTTTCTGCTCGAGCATAATCTATCTTTGCGTCATAAAAATATATATTCGTAATGATTAGATGCAACGTATGAACCTGTACATGGAGAGATCTAGTCTGTTCTGAATGGATCCACATTATTTATTTATTAATAAGTTATCGAGAACACAAACCACATTAATTTAGGAGCGAGCTGGGGAGACGGCTGTAATGAACTGTTGAACCTGTATAGACATGTTATTGCATCGAAAGTAACTCGGAATGGTGGAAGGAATATATATTTATTATTTTGCTTATTTTGGTTTGTATTCCATACATTACAGGTGGGTTCTAGTGAGATGGACTCTGAGAAGGAGACCAGGGACAACAAGAGCTGCCATGTCATGAAGAAGCTCAAGAGCGGGATAATCCCTTTCCGCACTCGACTTGGGGAGCTCAGGTGACCTTTTTGTAAGAAAGGAGTCAACCCGAGGATTTCCAGCTTGATTCCTCATGCGGTTGGCATCGGTAAAAGCCCAGCCAGTCAACACAAGTCGGCGACCAAGGCTAAGCACGCTACTTATGGCAAATTCCTGAGGGAGTATGTCTAGACCGGCCTAGTGTCCCCTTACTTAGGAATTAGCAAGTTCTAGCCGACCAACCCGTCACTGTGCTAGCCCGACCACTAATAATATTTAGTTCTCTTACCGTATCTAGACCCTTAAACTATGGGGATTTCTATTTTCGTACCCTTCAAATTATATTCAAGTTCATCTGTTTATGGAGTTAAAGTTCCGGTGGCATACTCATTATTTTGCATGGATAGAGGGGTGCCCCCGACAGATATAAGGGTTATCCTGTCTGGTAGATCATAGAGGATCAACAGTTGGTGGGCATGATCCATGTGACAACTGTCTCGACCAATCAGAGCGTAGAAGCGAAGATGAGCACAGGTGCAAGAGATGGATAAAAAGAGAGGGGAAAACCGAGTAGCGCTTAAGAACCAAGGGCAAAACTGAGTAGAACTTAAAAACCAAAGGCAAAACTGAGTAGAACTTAAAAACGAAGGGCAAGAGTGACAAAGGGATTCAAATAGAAAATAGAAAATGATTTAAAAATGGAACCAAATCGCCAGTGTTAGGCTCGAGGGCAAAACTGAGTACAACTGAATTGCCATGGTTAGACACGAGGGAAAAAACGTGACTCACGGTACGCGTGTGTGGTGCACGGGGCGGTAGCGGACACGTGTGGCCGTGCACGGTGCATTAGCGTACGCGGTGCATGGTAGTGCAACGAAACGTCGCTTCCCTTCTCCTTTAATAGAGGCCTCCCCACTCCCACTCATCACGCACTCGCTCACTCAACCGTCTCCACTGTCCCATCACCTTCTGCAAACGCCCAACAAAACCCCAACCACGCCAGCGATGGAGAAGAACGGCGTGGTGGCCATCGGCACCTCCAAGGCCGCCGGTGAGGAGCCCCTCGTCCCTGTACAGACCCTATCCCCGTCCCCGCATCCGCCGTAGCCGTTGGCAAGGAGGCCCCCACCGGTCTCGGGCAGATCCCGCTCGGCTGGGACCCCTACGAGGAGGTTGTCTACATAAGGTCGGAGAACCCCTACGACACCAGCATCGCCCACCCATGGTCGGAGGTAACCAGGGTTTTCTCCCCTTCCCTTGTTCTTCCCCTGTTCCCATCGTTGGATGCTAGACCGTATGTTATTAGGGATCGGATGTTCGCATTTTCACAGTAGCTAATCCTCTTGTGTTAGATCTTGATTTTCGACGAATCCCCCTGTTCGTAGTTGGGATCAGTATTCCATTTGGTTTGAGATTCGCGGAATAATCGGGAGATCTCAATCGGTCAATCTATGCAAATAATAAATCCCGATAATCAAAGTATCTCAATCATGTCCTTATTTCACTCTACTATTTTTTTCCAACAGGAGGATAGCAGCGACGTCCGCAGCGACGACGAGTCCAAGGACACCAAGACTCGTCATGTGCTGAGGAGGCTAAAGTCCGGCCAGTACAACAACTTCTTCGCCGGCGACGTGTACAGGTGCCCCTTCTGCCCCACCAGGAGGCTCCGCGCCACGGACTTCAACTCCTTCATGAAGCATGCCGAGGACGTGAGGACCTGCGGCGAGTCCGTGAACGTCCACGGCTTCATGGCCAAGCACCAGGCGCTCGGTCTTCACCTTCGCAACCTCCAGAAGGTGGCTATCGAGGAGGGTCGCATGCCCCCGATCAGACCCAAGGCGCCCAAGGTCAAGGGGCTGGGCAGCAAGAAGTGAAGGAGGCACCAGAGGGAGGAGGCGGATGTCCTCCTGGAAGAGGCCACGAGGGGCCACTGATCAGTTGTTGTTGCTGCTGCTGCTGTAAAGCAGCTTGATTTGTCTTGTCTGTGTTGAACATGTCAGCTGCTGCTGCTGAGCAGCCTAATTGTCGAACCTCGTTAAGTACCATACTATATAACCTATATTAGCTGCTTTATCTACATCTGCTCTGTTTACTAAATTTATTTATGGTGCTGGTTTGTTTTGCTGCTCTAGATTTGCTACCAGATTGGGGAAAAACGAGGGCAAAACTAACAATGAATGAAGAGAGAAGATACTCTAGATTCCCTACCTTTTTGTGCAAAAAAAACACAACTGTTAGCGAGAGAGGGGAAAAGGCACTCTTAAAAAGGCCAAATAACAAAAAAAACTTCCAATTTAGGCGTCTGGACGCACGTAATGGCCAAGCCTTTGACCAGACGGCACCCCCCTCCGAGCGCATGTGAGGGCTTCGGAATATCGGGAGGGCAAAAGTGAGGAAAAATGAGACACAATGTTGATATAGCTAAATCTGACAAAAAGATGAATTTGACTTTACCATGCAATTTGGCTAGAGCTCTACAATGTAGCTATTCTAAATCCCTAAACTATGTGTTGTGTTGAAACCTCATGCTTTTCCACCGACAAGTGTGTTGCAAAGTTGCTTGATCGTGCATGCTTACACAAGTGGCCTACACAGAAACTTATAAAAGCACGGGCAAATGAGCTTCAATTTGGCAAATTCTGGACAAAATGAAATTGCAAGCTTTGTGCAATCGGCAGGCCTGATCGGCTGGGCAGCTGCCCCGGGGTGCAGGGATGCTAGGTCCATGTCTATGCTCACACTTCTTAAACTAGTTAGGAATAATAGATGTACATTTCAACTCCTTCATGAAGCATGCCGTGGATGTGAGGACCTGCGGCGAGTCCGTGAACGTCCACGGCTTCATGGCCAAGCACCAGGCGCTCGGTCTTCACCTTCGCAACCTCCAGAAGGTGGCTATCGAGGAGGGTCGCATGCCCCCGATCAGACCCAAGGCGCCCAAGGTCAAGGGGCTGGGCAGCAAGAAGTGAAGGAGGCACCAGAGGGAGGAGGCGGATGTCCTCCTGGAAGAGGCCACGAGGGGCCACTGATCAGTTGTTGTTGCTGCTGCTGCTGTAAAGCAGCTTGATTTGTCTTGTCTGTGTTGAACATGTCAGCTGCTGCTGCTGAGCAGCCTAATTGTCGAACCTCGTTAAGTACCATACTATATAACCTATATTAGCTGCTTTATCTACATCTGCTCTGTTTACTAAATTTATTTATGGTGCTGGTTTGTTTTGCTGCTCTAGATTTGCTACCAGTTTGGGGAAAAACGAGGGCAAAACTAACAATGAATGAAGAGAGAAGATGCTCTAGATTCCCTACCTTTTTGTGCAAAAAAAACACAACTGTTAGCGATAGAGGGGAAAAGGCGCTCTTAAAAAGGCCAAATAACAAAAAAAAATCCAATTTAGGCGTCAGGGCGCACGTAACGGCCAAGCCTTTGACCAGAAGACACCCTCCTCCGAGCGCATGTGAGGGCTTCGGAATATCGAGAGGGCAAAAGTGAGGACAAACGAGACACAATGTTCCTATAGCTAAATCTGACAAAAAGATGAATTTGACTTTACCATGCAATTTGGCTAGAGCTCTACAATGTGGCTATTCTAAATCCCTAAACTATGTGCTGTGTTGAAACCTCATGCTTTTCCACTGACAAGTGTGTTGCAAAGTTGCTTGATCGTGCATGCTTACACAAGTGGCCTACACAGAAACTTATAAAAGCGTGGGGAAACGAGCTTCAATTTGGCAAATTCTGGACAAAATGAAATTGCAAGCTTTGCGCAATCGGTAGGCCTGATCGGCTGGGCAGCTGCCCCGGGGTGCAGGGATGCTAGTTCCATGTCTATGCTCACACTCCTTAAACTTGTTAGGAATAATAGTTGTACACTGCAACTCCTTCATGAAGCATGCCGAGGACGTGAGGACCTGCAGTGATTCCGTGAACATCCACGGCTTCATGGCCAAGCACCAGGCGCTCGGTCTTTACCTCCGCAACCTCCATAAGGTGGCTATCGAGGAGGGTCGCATGCCCCTGATCAGACCCAAGGCGCCCAAGGTCAAGGGGTTGGGCAGCAAGAAGTGGAGGAGGCGCTAGAGGGAGGAGGTGGATGTAACACCCTCGAATCGGCCCTATGCAAGTTTTAGCGCTTCTCGCCAAACCCGCATAGAAACGATTCAAGGATGCCCACCAGGCACTTTCGTGCGGGTGGAAAATGAAGTAATATCATTACACAATAGTCCACGATGGACCCACAAAACAGATATATATACAACAATGACTCACTGAGTCAAGAATACAGATATACAGTACAAAGATCCAAATCACCTTGAAAACAATACATCATCCGAGTATGGATAAGAAGCAAATTGAGCTAAGAGCTCTGAAGAATAACCAATGGTGTCCATAACCCTGCCTAGGCCAAGCCGGAAGGGTAACCCTTCTAACGACGTCGAAGTCAAACCTGCTAAAACAAAATGGGGTGCCGACAAAGGGCAAAGGAAAAAGAGGAGAGTCAGTACTGAGGCCAGTACACGGCGAGGCTAGAATTCGGGGGTCCTCGCCTACATAGGTATGGTGGTCTGAAGCGGCAGCGCAACATGCACTAAACATCCTATAGAGACTCGATGCAACTGTCGGCTATTAGAGAGGGATAAGAGAGACCTATTCGGATCCAACCTAATAGTAACACCAATCATACCCATCCTAGAATTTCCCCCTCGAGACCACACAAGGAAGTCAAACCGATGAACTCACACAGTTGGCAATTTTATTTATTCCATTATAGTTGTAGCACTTACTGGTCAGATATAGATAGCATGAGTCATCCCAAACCTAGCAGTTGTTGGCACTTTTAGTTCATTCCATTGGAGTTGCGATACTTACTAGGCAGGTATAACATAACACGATACACCCCAGTTCCACCAGTTGTTGGCACTTTTATTGCCATTCCATTGTAGTGAAGCTGACTACTAGTCACATATTAAGTCAAATTTATAGCACTACTTTAGTTATGCTTGTCTATGATCGCGATACTGTGATCCAAGTCGTCCATAACCGTAGACACGGCTTTCAGACAGATTTACCCTACAGGGGTGCACAAATAGCAACACACGATCAACCTTGGAAAAACCAAATCAAAACCCAACGAGGCTTTCACGACAAAGCAATCACAGGATTCATAAAATATTTCAGGGGGCCACCCCACTAAGCTACCCGCAACGAAGTTGGCCGGCTCTAGAACGGACCCAGGGTTTGTGACGACGGCTGTAAACGGCTGGGAACCCGAAAGTGTGACTAGGCTTTTCGATACCGCGAAAACGTGGCACAATCCAAAACAGTACAGGTGCTCCACGCACAATCTTAAATAAAGCAGTAAAGCATGACATAAGTACAGGGTAGTAATAAAGCCCCAAACTAGTTTGTGGCCCCAAGAAATAAGAAATGAATCAAGCTCTGGCTAAGGGGATTCATAGACTCTCCCGTATGTGGATAGTGCGAATAGTCAAGGAACAGGTATCAAGTACTCGGGGCCTACGGGACACAAGTGAGCGTGGAAGAACCAAATATTAGCTATTGCACACCGATGCCTCTGAATTAGTTATATCTATTCCCGACAATTCAATAGTTGTATTTAAAGTCATGATCATCTCCACCAATAAGCAACTCCATCATTAAGCATGTGCCAACCTTTTATCAACGGTGGAATGACAACGACGCAAAGAAGCACCTGAGCAAGCAACTACGACTCGCAAGGCCGACTGTCTATCAATTAACAGGCAATAGGATGTGTCCAAGGAAATATAGAGGCAGCAAGGAATATAAATGGTGCACGAAAAGTAAAGTATTGTAACACGGATAGCAATAGAGCAACAGGAGGAAGTAAAGACTATAAACGCGAAATAGGTAGAAATAGGGAGATTGCTTGCCTGGAAAACACTGCCGAAGGTACATTATCCGAAGGACTTGCCGATACTCGCATCCACTCAACGGCCTAGTCTGTGAAGAAGCAAACACTAAAAGAAACACCAGATGCACTATTTAATACTAGGGCAGAAGAACAAGCATGATGCGTGTATGATGCATGACATGGCAATGGTGTGATGCAACTAGGCAATATTAAGCGGAACCGGGGTCCCGACAAATAATCATTAGGTTTAAGTTGTTTAGAAACCCCACAATTTAAATGTTGTATTAATAGGGCGAAACATGGCATCGGTTCACTACACCAATTTAAATGGAGTCCGGAATAAGACAAAAGTATCCTGCATATTGACTCCATATTTAATTATGAGGTGAATCGGTATAATGCCCCCAAACCACAGACAAGTATGCATGCATGAACAATTTAATATGCGACAGTTGGTAATGTCATATTATAAAAATAGGGGCTTAGGGTCACACATCTGGGTCCGGGGATTCGGGGTTTGACAGGGTTCGACGGGGATCGGTCTCGTCTGAACGTTCCCGGACAACGGAGTAGATCTTGTAGCATCCGTGGTCTTCGGGTCCGTGATCGAGGACTCGGTGTTTCGTGTGGATGACCTTCAGGTTCGTGGTTCTTCGGTTTCCAGTCAACGGCCTTGGGGTTCCAAGTCGAAGTAGTCGTTCGGCCTTGCAATTCGATGGTCTTGTGTAGATTGTCGGGGTGGCACTTCGATTTTCTTGGGTCGGGTAGCACAAGGATGCACGCAGCAAGCATGAGGTGGTGCTGCGAGGCAGGAACAACAGGGCATCGTGATCATTAGCAACACCACAGATACCACTCCACAATAACACATCAGCAGAGCACCTGATGAAAACAGCTAACAACCACGAACACAGTACAACCTTGGGTCGGCTTCTCTTGAGATGGATGGAACCGAGGCAGAGGAAGACCGCGTGGACATGGCACAGCAGTAGCGTGACGGGATGAACTGGCGGACGTGCGCGTAGCCAGGGCGAGGTCGAGGCGCTGTGGCGAGGAACAGGGACGAGGATGCGAGCCTGCTGGGAGGCGAGACGAGGCCGGAGGGCGTCGCTGATGAGGCGCAGGCCGGAGGCCGGCGCTAGAGGCGGGGGCCGCGGTCGCCATCGATGTCGGCCAGGGGCCCAGGGCCACATCACTGTTGGGGAGGAGCAGGGCGCCAGGGGTGGAGCTCGACGGGGTGGAGGTCGAGGGCGGCGACGGAGAGGAGGGAGGCTGAGGGAGGGCAGAGCAGCAGAGCAACAGCGCTCGAAGGTTGTAGGGACGATGAGGTCGACCCGGAAGGGGGATGACGGGGACATGGTGGCGCTGCTCCTGGTGGCGGCCTGCGGGAGAGGGCAAGGGCGACGACGGAGATCGTGAGGAGGGCCATGCGCGCGTCGCAGCGCCGAGAAGGCGAGTAGGCTCGACGACTGCGACGGTCTGGTACAGAGCGGTGGTGACGGGGAAGGCGGGGTTCGGCGGCAACGCTCGCTGCTGAGGACGGCCGGCTCCGACAGAGAGGGCAAGCAGGGGGGAGGGCCTTGTGTCCCTAGCGGCGGCGGTGGCGGCAGGAGGAACGAGGGTTGCAGGCGAGGCGCGATAGGGAGGGAATCGCGAGAGGGAGCGAGGTTGGTGGCGTGGGTCACGGGATTGGGCCTCGACGCGTGGTGGGACCAAGGGAGCAGCCAGGTGCGAGGTTGGCGTGTGGAATGGGTGCGTCGACTGGTGGCCAGGGGTGGTGCCGGGTGTCGGGTAACGGGCGGTGGTGTGCGGGTCTGATCGAGGCGGGGTGGGCGACGCGGTCGTGTCAGGTAGGTGCGGGTGCGGGAGATGCGTGAGTGGGAGTTGGTGGGGGGGTGTGTGTACTGCGTGTGTGTGTGCGGGTTGCGTGGGTCGGGGGAAGTGCAGGTGGCGGCTGGTGTGGTGGAGGGAGAGTGCAGCGCGCGGCTGCTGTGTGTGTGAGGGTGGGGTGGTTAGGCTGGTTTAGGGTAGGTAGGGTTTGGGGTGTGGGTCGGTTTAGGGTTAGGATTGGTTTAATGGGAGTGGCCGGCTGGGCCGGGTCAGGCCTGGTTCGGCTGCCCCCTAAAAATAATATAAATATTTTATTTATCACAACAAGGCTTTTAGAAACCATTTTTAGACGAAACAAAATAATTCGAAGACCCGGGTTTGATTTGAAATAAAGACGGGGCGTTTAGAAAACAAAACCAGGTTTTTCGAAAACAGTTTCAGACAAACAGATGCATGATGATGACGATGCTCAAATGCAATGTGGCATGATGACATGAGCATGCGGTCATGATGATGCAATACACAAAACACATCGATTTTCTAGTAGTGGTTTTAGCGGGATGCCACAATTCGACACCACTAATAAGGGATCTCGCCCGCGAGATCCGCCTCATGGTACCGGGGAGAAGGTCGGCAGTCTGAATCCTCTCGCTTCATGTAGATCCTCGCGACACCACTAACAAGAGGTCATTGTCCGTGATCGTCGAGAGAACACTCCGGGAACAAAGGGCGAAGGTAGAGGTATCAACAAACAAAGCCACCTCTAGCTTCCGTGGACGGAGTAAAATTGCTGGATCCACCAATTCAATATACAAAAGCGAATGATAGGGGTAGTCAGATGGTGATCAGTCCATCGTGCACTCAAACCATTACTCTGCACACAAATCGGAGAATTATGCAACCAACTCTCGGAATTAGACTAAAGATCTCGACAATTGAGGTTTGGAACAAAGGAGTGATGCAGGCTCTGCATCGGATCTAAGGTAGAGTATGTCGTCGCGTTAGAAAAACACCGGAAGGCACAAAAAAGGAGCAAAGAATGGTACCACAGATAAAGGATCACTTAGATAACACTAAGTCCGGAGGTAGAAGCACCGTTGCCAAAGGAGGAAGCGAAACCCTGAAGGTACGACGGAAAGCCAACCACTAGAATTCCTGGACTTGAAGAAAAGATAAGAGAGAAGATTCAAAACTCGCAAAGGTAAGAGGAGAAGAGCATAGAGGTAAGGAGTAAAAATAGACCTAATCAGATCTATCCAACGGATTTTGCAAAATAGTTTTGACACTCTACAACGGTCGTTAGCTAGGTTATCCTACAGGCTGGACCAGTGGGGTATCGTAACTACTGAGCTCTGATACCACTCTGTAACACCCTTGAATCGGCCCTATGCAAGTTTTAGCGCTTCCCGCCAAACCCGCATAGAAACGATTCAAGGACGCCCACCAGACACTTTCGTGTGGGTGGAAAACAAAGTAATATCATTACACAATAGTCCATGATGGAACCCACAGAACAGATATATATACAACAACAACTCACTGAGTCAAGAATACAGATATACAGTACAAAGATCCAAATCACCTTGAAAACGATACATCATCCGAGTACAGATAAGAAGAAAATTGAGCTAAGAGCTCTGAAGAATAACCAATGGCATCCATAACCCTGCCCAGGCCAAGCCGGAAGGGTAACCCTGCTAACGACGTCGATCTCAAACCTGCTAAAACAAAAGGGGGTGCCGACAAAGGGCAAAGGAAAAAGAGGAGCGCCAGTACTGAGGCCAGTACACGGCGAGGCTAGAATTCGGCGGTCCTCGCCTACATAGGTATGGTGGTCTGAAGCGGCAGCGCAGCATGCACTAAACATCCTATAGAGACTCGATGCAATTGTCGGCTATTAGAGAGGGATAAGAGAGACCTATTCGGATCCAACCTGATAGTAACACCAATCATACCCATCCTGGAATTTCCCCCTCGAGACCACACGAGGAAGTCAAACCGAGGAACTCACACAGTTGGCAATTTTATTTATTCCATTATAGTTGTAGCACTTACTAGTCAGATATAGATAGCATGAGTCATCCCAAACCCAGCAGTTGTTGGCACTTTTAGTTCAGTCCATTGGAGTTGCGATACTTACTAGGCAGGTATAACATGACATGATACACCCCAGTTCCACCAGTTGTTGGCACTTTTATTGCCATTCCATTATAGTGAAGCTGATTACTAGTCACATATTAAGTCAAATTTATAGCACTACTTTAGTTATGCTTGTCTATGATCGAGATACTGTGCTCCAACTCGTCCATAACCGCGGACACGGCTTTCAGAAAGATTTACCCTGCAGGGGTGCACAAATAGCAACACACACATGATCAACCTTGGAAAAACCAAATCAAAACCCAACAAGGCTTTCACGACAAAGCAATCACATGATTCATAAAATATTTCAGGGGGGCACCTCACTAAGCTACCCGCAACGAAGTTGGCCGGCTCCGGAATGGACCCAGGGTTTGTGACGATGGCTGTAAACGACTGGGAACCCGAAAGTGTGACTGGGCTTGTCGATACCACGAAAACGTGGCACGATCCAAAACAGTACAGGTGCTCCACGCACAATCTTAAATAAAGCAGTAAAGCATGGCATAAGTACAGGATAGTAATAAAGCCCCAAACTAGTTTGTGGCCCCAAGAAATAAGAAATGAATCAAGCTCTGGCTAAGGGGGATTCATAGACTTTCCCGTATGTGGATAGTGCGAATAGTCAAGGAACATGTATCAAGTACTCGGGGCCTACGGGACACAAGTGAGCGTGGAAGAACCAAATATTAGCTATTGCCCACCGATGCCTCTGCATTAGTTATATCTATTCCTAGCAATTTAATAGTTGTATTTAAAGTCATGATCATCTCCACCAATAAGCATCTCCATCATTAAGCATGTGCCAACCTTTTATCAATGGTGGAACGACAACGACGCAAAACAACACCTAAGCAAGCAACTACGACTCGCAAGGCCGACTGTCTATCAATTAACAGGCAATAGGATGTGTCCAGGGCAATATAGAGGCTGCAAGGAATATAAATGGTGCACGAAAACTAAAGCATCGTAACACGGATAGCAATAGAGCAACAGGAGGACGTAAAGACTATAAACGCAAAATAGGTAGAAATAGGGAGACTGCTGGCCCGGAAAACACTGCCGAAGGTACATTATCCAAAGGACTTGCCAATACTCGCATCCACTCAACGGCCTAGTCCGTGAAGAAGCAAACACTAAAAGAAACACCAGATGCACTATTTAATACTACGGTAGAAGAACGGGCATGATGCGTGTATGATGCATGACATGGCAAAGGTGTGATGCAACTTGGCAATATTAAGCGGAACCGGGGTCCCGACAAATAATCATTAGGTTTAAGTTGTTTAGAAACCCCACAATTTAAATGTTGTATTAATAGGGCAAAACATGGCATCGGTTCGCTACACCAATTTAAATGGAGTCCGGAATAAGACAAAAGTATCCCGCATATTGACTCCATATTTAATTATGAGGTGAATCGGTATAATGCCCCCAAACCACAGACAAGTATGCATGCATGAACAATTTAATATGCGACAGTTGGTAATGTCATATTATAAAAATAGGGGCTTAGGGTCACACATCTGGGTTCGGAAGATCTTGGTTCCGGGGATTCGGGGTTCGACAGGGTTCGACGGGGATCGGTCTCGTCTGAATGTTCCCGGACAACGGAGTAGATCTTGTCGCACCCGTGGTCTTCGGGTCCGTGATCGAGGACTCGATGTTTCGTGTGGATGACCTTCAGGTTCGTGGTTCTTCGGTTTCCAGTCAACGGCCTTGGGGTTCCAAGTCGAAGTAGTCGTTCGGCCTTGCAATTCGATGGTCTTGTGTAGATTGTCGGGGTGGCACTTTGATTGTCTTGGGTCGGGTAGCACAAGGATGCACGCAGCAAGCATGAGGTGGTGCTGCGAGGCAGGAACAACAGGGCATCGTGATCATTAGCAACACCACAGATACCACTCCACAACAACACATCAGCAGAGCACCTGATGAAAACAACTAACAACCACGAACACAGTACAACCTTGGGTCGGCTTCTCTTGAGATGGATGGAACCGAGGCAGAGGAAGACCGCGTGGACATGGCACAGCAGTAGCGTGACGGGATGAACTGGCGGACGTGCGCGTAGCCAGGGTGAGGTCGAGGCGCTGTGGCAAGGAACAGGGACGAGGATGCGAGCCTGCTGGGAGGCGAGACGAGGCCGGAGGGCGTCGCTGACGAGGGGCAGGCCGGAGGCCAGCGCTAGAGGCGGGGGCCGCGGTCGCCATCAATGTTGGCCAGGGGTCCAGGGCCACATTACTGGTGGGGAGGAGCAGGACGCCAGGGGCGGAGCTCGACGGGGTGGAGGTCGAGGGCGGCGACGGAGAGGAGGGAGGCCGAGGGAGGGCGGAGCAGCAGAGCGGCGGCGCTCGGAGCTTGCAGGGACGATGAGGTCGACCCGGAAGGGGGATGACGGGGACATGGTGGCGCTGCTCCTGGCAGCGGCCTGCGGGAGAGGGCGAGGGTGACGACGGAGATTGCGAGGAGGGTCATGCACGTGTGGCGGTGCCGGGAAGGCGAACAGGCTCGACGACAGCGACAGCCGGGGTACAGAGTGGTGGTGACAGGGAAGGCGGGGTTCGGCGGCAACGCTCGCCGCCGAGGACGGCCGGCTCCGACAGAGAGGGCAAGCGGGGGGAGGGCCTTGTGTCCCTGGCGGCGGCGGCGGGAGGAACGAGGGTTGCAGGCGAGGCGCGATGGGGAGGGAATCGTGAGAGGGAGCGAGGTTGGTGGCGTGGGTCACGGGATTGGGCCTCGACGCGTGGTGGGACCAGGGGAGCAGCCAGGTGCGGGGTTGGCGTGCAGAACGGGCGCGTCGAGTGGTGGCCAGGGGTGGGGCCGTGTGTCGGGTAACGGGCGGTGGTGTGCGGGTCTAACCGAGGCGGGGTGGGCGACGCGGTCGTGTCAGGTAGGCGTGGGTGCGGGAGATGCGTGAGTGGGAGTTGGGGGCGGTGTGTGTGTACTACGTGTGTGTGTGCGGGTTGCGTGGGTTGGGGGAAGTGCAGGTGGCGGCTGGTGTGGTGGAGGGAGAGTGCAGCGCGCGGCTGCTGTGTGTGTGAGGGTGGGGTGGTTAGGCTGGTTTAGGGTAGGTAGGGTTTGGGGTGTGGGTCGGTTTAGGGTTAGGATTGGTTTAATGGGGGTGGCCGGCTGGGCCGTGTCGGGCCTGGTTCGGCTGCCCCCAAAAAATAATATAAATATTTTATTTATCACAACAAGGCTTTTAGAAACCATTTTTAGACGAAACAAAATAATTCGGAGACCCGGGTTTGATTTGAAATAAAGACGAGCCGTTTAGAAAACAAAACCAGGTTTTTCGAAAACAGTTTCATACAAACAAATGCACGATGATGACGATGCTGAAATGCAATGTGGCATGATGACATGAGCATGCGGTCATGATGATGCAATGCACAAAACACAGCGATTTTCTAGTAGTGGTTTTAGTGGGATGCCAAAGCGGATGTCCTCCTGGCAAAGGCCATGAGGGGCCATTGATCAGCTGTTGCTGCTGCTGCTATAAAGCAGCTTCTTTTGTCTTGTCTGTGTTGAACATGTCAGCTGCTGCTGCTGCTGAGCATCCTAATTGTCGAACCTCTTTAAGTACCATACTATATAACCTATATTAGCTACTTTATTTACATCTGCTCTGTTTACTAAATTTATTTATGGTGGTGGTTTGTTTTGCTGCTCTAGATTTGCTACCAGATTGGGGAAAAACAAGGGAAAAACTAACAATGAATGAAGAGAGAAGATGCTCTAGATTCCCTACCTTTTTGTGCAAAAAAAACACAAATGTTAGCGAGAGAGGGGAAAAGGCGCTCTTAAAAAGGCCAGATAACAAAAAAAAACTTCCAATTTAGGCGTCAGGGCGCACGTAACGGCCAAGCCTTTGACCAGACGACACCCCCTCCGAGCGCATGTGAGGGCTTCGAAATATCGGGAGGGAAAAAGTGAGGACAAACGAGACACAATGTTGCTATAGCTAAATCTGACAAAAAGATGAATTTGACTTTACCATGCAATTTGGCTAGAGCTCTACAATGTAGCTATTCTAAATCCCTAAACTATGTGCTGCGTTGAAACCTCATGCTTTTCCACCGACAAGTGTGTTACAAAGTTGCTTGATCGTGCATGCTTACACAAGTGGCCTACACAGAAACTTATAAAAGCATGGGCAAATGAGCTTCAATTTGGCAAATTCTGGACAAAATGAAATTGCAAGCTTTGTGCAATCGGCAGGCCTGATCGGCTGGGCAGCTGCCCCGGGGTGTAGGGATGCTAGGTCCATGTCTATGCTCACACTTCTTAAACTTGTTAGGAATAATTGCTGTACACTTCCTTTTGTCCTGTCACGTTACGTCGTGTCAGCACCGTGCACCCGCTGCGGATCGGCAACGGGACGGTGGTCTACATGACCGGTCTCTTCCACACCAAATCCACGTCGCACACCCGTCCCATCGCCTAACGGGACGGACGCCGAATTTAATCGCTAGGATTGGAAACCAACTGTGCTTGCCCGGTCAAACTTGCTTCCACATGGGTATGACCGGAATATTGGCAAACGCAATTTAAGCATCGCCTTCCATCTCCTCAGCACATCACTGTGCAAAAATCCCCAACTCATTCCTTCCATCGCCCTCTGCCGCCGCCGCAGCCACCGCAAGAACCATCGACACTGCCGCAGGCACCGCCTCCACCGGGCCATCACCGCAACAGATCACTCCACCGCCACGCCCAGTCCCAGCCACCGCTACCGACCCTAGGCCACCACCGCCGTATTAGCTATTGCCATGGACGTAGAGTACGGCGTGTTCGGTGATGGGTGCGACTTCACCGACGAGTACACCGTCACCGCCCATGGCACCACCAAGCTGACGGTCGTCCACAAAAATGCGTCAGCGGATGTCGCCAAGGTCATCGCAATGTACGAGTGGTGGCTATAGGAGCCGATGGACAGGTACAACATCATCGGCCTTGACCTCGAGTATACCGGATATAGGAAGAGGATGGCGCTTTTGCAGCTGTCCATGCGTAACCACTTCCTCCTATACCACGTATGTAGGGCCAAATCAGTATGCCCGGAGCTTCGCGAGTTCCTACACAGGAGGGAGATCTACTTTGCCAGCATCGACATCAAGAACGACACACCGAAGCTAGAGCAGGATCTCCTCATTCATGTCGTCATTCACGTTGATCTCCAACGTTTGTGGAGGTACCCGGATGGCGGTACGGGGAAAGCCGGCATGGCTAGACTCACTGCCGACATCATCGACCGTGAGTACGCCGGCATGAAAGTCAAGTTCCCGAAGCACCTGCACGAGCGATGGGAGTGGAGGCACCTGGATTACGATGCGATCAAGTACGCAGCCAGGGACGCATATGTCTGCTACGAGATCCTCAACAGGATCTGGCGGGTGGGTGAGTGTGCTGTTTACCACTACTAGTTTCGCATTTCGTTCCTAGTTTTATCTCGCCTGTATTTTATCTTGCATGTATTTTTTATGCATTCTGTGTGTAAGAACCAAGCTCGTATGATCCCTATGCTATTAGCTATTTAACCTGTATGAATTACATTCCCCATTTTGTATGCTCGACATTCATTCTTACAAATTCTATCTGTGCCATTTTCATGCAGCAGAATCCAGGACTGACATGCATAAGGTGTGATATAGTCATAAGTCATAACCAAACCTAGATTATAGCAAAGGATACAGTCATAACCAAACCCAGATTATAGTTCGACAAAGGTAATACACAGCAGTTCGTAATTGCTCACATAGTGTACTTCTGAAATAACATGTTTTCATAAACACAACAATCATGCACTAAAATTCTACATCCCAGCCTGTTGGAGAAGGCAACCGATCCTAGGATGCCATCGATCGCTTTCCCCGGCTTGTAGATTCATCTAGACTCCGGCATCTAGGGCAAACAACCTGCCTTGGTGGTGGTTCAATGATGCGATGCCTGGAACGAGATTTTACAATCTGGCGGTACAGCTCGTGGCTAACATACCCATCAATTGCAGCGTACTTCAGATTAGGTTCAGAAAGTGGCTTATCCTCCCAGTAATCATGCCCTAAACGCCTCCACGAACATCTCGGCAATTTGCCCTTCATGTCAGCGTACCACGGGTTGATGAGTTCGGAGGCAAGAGCGGCCATCCCGGTCTTGCCACCCTTCGTCCCTAGGATCCAGTAAATTTCCTAGATGTCCACTCTGCACTCCTTTGGGATTCTAATGTTGATAGTCGGGCATTCAAGCAGTTTAGTGTCATTCGTGATGTCAACACTAGTAAATGTTATCTGCTAGTTCACGAGAAAGTCATGAAATAGATCCCTAATGCTTTCACCCCACCTGCATGAAAATGAATTTAGACAAATAATATAGCAATAACTTTTGCAAACAGACGGTTCAGGAACAAAAAGACATCAAAGTCTACCAGATCCCGTCATCCCTCTTCTCGCAAAAAGGCTGGTATACGAGGACATGCCCCTTCATGGAGAGTTGCACCACGGCGATCCTATGGTGATCGAGGCTGTACTCGAGGTCGAGACCTACGAACATGTTTTCTTTGAACCGCAGCCAACTCATGTAATTATTCAGAGTGTTCCTCACCGTCCGAGGGTCGGTGGTGTAGACGACATTGATCTTCTTCCCTCCATGTACTTCTATGTCCGAAGATTCCATGACTACAAGCAAGAGGGAAAGGATATGGAGGAAGAGGGTGATGCCGTGGTGGAGGAAATGGATGAGGCCGTGGAGGAGAAAGACGATGAGGCCGTGGAGGAGGAAATGAGACGGAGAAGTGAAAGATTGGAACCGCCCTTACCAATATCTGGAATGGTGCACGACTGTTCGTAGTAGGGTGAAGGTGGAGAAAAACGGTGGTTTTACACGTCGACGCTAGCGCTTCCTAAAATTTGTTCTGCGCCACTTGCATGCGGTGGAATCGAGGTCTTCCATGCATGATCCAAGTCAAACGTAGTCACGTTTGCACGTGCCGACCTTCACTCACTGACAGGCGGGCCGCACATTTCTCTCTCTTATGATTTATTTTTTCACTTCCTCTAGACGGTTCCGGTGCCCGCCCTCAATAATTACGCCCCCCCTTCCTTGTCTTCCACGCGGACGAGAACCGGCGGTGGCGACGGTTCCTCACCGGGACACTCCCTACTCCAACAACTGCCCCCATCCCTGATTCATCCCCTCTCGAATCCATATGCCTCCTTATCACAATGCCTCCATTAATCTACCGGATTCCACACTCCATTTGTGTAGAGCTTGGTGTAGCAGCAGGCTGAAGCGAAAGGCATGCGACGATAGCGCGGATGGCCAGGGCGACCGCCACCGCAAGGATTGGGGATGGCCGAACCTCAGCGCCACGAACATGCACAGGATCACCACGGGGTTGGACATCATCTCTGCCGGCTGCCTCGCTCGCTCAATCCCTGGCTACCGCTTCACGATGCGAGACATGGACGAACAACCATTCGGCACGCCAGGCTTTCTTTACCCCGATACCAGCAAATGGCCAAACGACCGCGATGGCCACGTAAGTTCTAGTATCTTGCTTATTGGTTTAGTCATATCGTTGATTCATATGTGTTGAACTCTCATCGGAATCCTATGTTCCTTTTGTCAAACGTGTTGTGTGCACGCGGGGTTTGAACAAATCGAACCATTTAAGACTATTCTGTATAGCGGAAGATCTGTTCGTACCTGATATTCTGGTATTTTCATAGTGACACAGTCTTACTTTAGGTGATAGATGAGTTGTCAATTTCGATTTGCAATGGAATGCCTGCTAGGTGATATTATGTTTCCTAAAATAAAAACAAACAAATTATACAGTTTAAGGCTGTTATGCCCCGAGCTATTTATGATCATCGTTAGGAGTTTGTTTTGGGGGCTCTGCTCCTACTCCATATATTGGATATCTTCGTAGTGACATAGGCACAATTTAGGCGATATCTGAGGAGACACTCGTATTTAGGCGATATTTTGTGTACTTTAATCTGAAGGTCCAGTTGTCAAATTGTATTTGCAATGGAATCCATGCTAGGTGATTATACCGACTGACAACAAACTCTACAGAATATTCATGCAAAACTGATGCTTCTGGATAAGTGGTCTGAATCAGTAGTGGTGAATATCAAGGAAGAAGAGATGAAAATGGGAGATGACCAGAACTGGTGGGTGGCAACAGCAAGTGGCTGGTCCTTTTATCATAGGATGGGAGTACTTGGACTCTAAAAATGGCTACAGATCGTTGAGACTTACATTGCCATCTTTGGAGGGTGTCGGCATTACTACATTCAAGAACGGGTGGCCGCCGCCCATTTCCGAATTCGCTTATAGGTTCAACATGGCAGAACTTGAGATCTTGAAGGTACAGCTCCCACATAGACCGCGGGAGGGGCGTGGAAGACCTAGGAGTACGACCTCTTAGCGGTGTTCGACAAGGCAATCATATTCATTAGATGACCAGAAGACAAGGAATGGAGAGTCTTGCGCGACGACTTCCTACGGCCGGAGAAGTATGTCGATGTCGTCTTCGCCTACAGCTACTATTCGTACAAACCGCAACGCATTTATGCGGTCACTAAACCTAGCGACGACGTACGTGTTTGGGAGCCGTCGATTTGGGGTGAGTCATGGTGTCATATAGCATGTAAAATCTCATTCAAAATTTTGCTTACTGACTATAAGTAACATGCAGGTACCCACGTAGCCCCGCGCATCATTCCAGCTCAGGTCATCGAAGATGCAGTAGCAGATGCTAAACTTGGGACACGACGCTAGTTCCTGGTACCTCTCGGAGGCGACACGAATCATGATGTTGAACTCATGTGGATTCATATTAGGGGAGCACTAAACAGTGTTGGTGATACAATAGAACATATGGGGACACAACTTTCTTCATACCCATCGCTGCGGTGTCACGTTTTCTCGAGGTCTGCATGCCCATCCAAAGACCCAGTAGAGCAAGTCTGGAGCAGAGTCGACAATCTGAAGGGACAATCTGTGTTTCTTGGAATCAACTACCCTTTCTTTGTTGGAGCCCCTGCAGCTGTTGAACCTGTAATTGCTCAGGCAGCCCTGGCTCCTGATGCTGCTGCTGCTACTGGTGTCGGTGGTGGTGGAGCCGATGAAGAACTAGCTGCTGCTGCTCCTGGTGAAGCTGACAAAATACTTGGTGATGCTGCTTCTGGTGAAGCCGACGAAATACTTGCTAATGCTGCTGCTGGTGAAGCTGACGAAATAACTGATGAGGTTGCGACTGGTGAAGCTGACGACATACCTGCTGAGGCTGCTGCCGGAGCCTAGGAAGAACATGTTGGTTTTGTTGCTGAGGTGCCAGTACTTCTAGTTTTTATAGCAGACTGTGTGTTTGTTGCACACTCACACACCTATCATGTTGACACTCCAGATCCGACCTAGAGCCGAATCCACGTCGGGGGGAGGGGGCCTACAATTTTCTCTTTAGTGGGGTTGTACAATTTGATGGAGAATGCCAGACGGCCAAACGTAGCATTCTAGTTCGTTTCAATGATACCACCAGCTCCAGGGACCTAGTGCTCATACTAGAAGATCCGATGAACCATTTGTCTTTATCTTTATCATTAGTTATGCTTATTTGTATAAAGACTAAGCTGTGCTTATTTGTGTAAGACTAAGTTAGGCCTAACTGCGTAATATTCAGTGAAGCCTAGCTTTTCTTTCCACGCCCATAACAACAGAATTGCAGCATAGAACATACAAAGGTAATGTGCATACTAGGCATTTTTGCTTAGGATAACAACCACTTCAAGTAAATGATACATGGCGTACGCATTTGAACGCGTCACTAGAATATGTGCCACCTATTGATGATTGATGACATTGATGTAGCTTTTCTACGCGTATTTGCATTGAATCGCTCATTGATTTGTTCACATATTTTTTGGCAATGGCTGATGAACTCCACTCTCTTAGTAACTTGCTTTGTCAGCGAGCGCTCGTTGATGCAATGCAAAGTACAAAACATGGTCGTCATCGTCATTTCATTTAGGTTCTCTATGTTTCGTCATCATGGAGCTAATAATTTCAAATGAAAATCTAGTAAACAACATATGTGTACATTGTTAGAGTATGCTACAGCCACGATAGATACATGTTTTTCTACAATCACAAGAAGAAAACTTGATGCATTTTCACCTTGTTGGCGTTGTGCCGAACTGCGTGGATGTGGCTTTGGGGTTCAGAGAGCAAGGCGCCATGGCTGGTGCGTGTGCGACCACGGCGACGGCGAGCTCGGATTCTGGAGGAGTCCAATAGGACCGAGCATGGTCGGCATGATGACAGATCTCACCTGAGAATGAATTCCCGTCCCCGCGCCATGCCATGGGTGCGGCCATGGTGAGGGCAAGCTCTGATTCGGGATGGGGAGGAGAGTCGGGCCAAGCAGGTTCGTCCAAGTCCTAGCTCCACGCCATGGCCACGACCACATATTGTCGCCTCGGAGGAAGAAGAAGACACGTAAAGGATGCATGCGCAAACGCTGCAAGCCTACATGGCAGCGATGACGGCAGCGACATAACGGTGAAAGCTGACAGGGGGTCCCAGCTTGACGGCAGTTAGCCTGATATTTTGTATTGAAACGTAAACTTGAATTCGTGCCGAAAAAGACCCTCTGAGTATTTGGCACGCCGACTTTGGGCAACGCAGCTGATTGTAAGAAACTTGGGTACCGCGTTGCCTGGCCACCCCAACTTTCGGGCCACAAAATGATATTCTCCACTTGAGTGTGTGTGGTCATGTGGATCAATGTGGGTTGGAAAAGAAAACATGCAATGACACTCCATGTGTCAAATCATGGTCACAAAGCCCAAGAACATGTTGGAATGCAACTTCCAAATGTAATGGAGCATGACCGTGACAAAGGTTGCATCGCCACACCCACTTGAGTGTGTGTGGTCATGTGGACCAATGTGGTTTGGTAAAGAACACATAAAATGACACTCCATGTGTCAAACCATGGTCAGAAAGCCCAAGAACATGTTGGAATGCAACTACCAAATGCAATGGAGAACTAGTGTGAAAGAGGTTGCATCACCACACCCACTTGAGTGTGTGTGGCCATGTGGAGTTTGGAAAAGGTCACATGAAATGACACTCCATGTGTCAAACCATGGTCACAAAGCCCATGAACATGTTGGAATACAACTGCCAAAAGCAATGGAGCACCAGTGTGACAGAGGTTGCATCACCATACCCACTTGAGTGTGTGTGTGGTCATGTGGATCAATGTGGTTTGGAATAGAACACATGCAATGACACTCCATATGTCAAACCATGGTTAGAAATCCCAAGAACATGCTGGAATGCAACTACCAAATGGAATGTATCACTAGTGTGATAGAGGTTACATCATGACATCACTTGAGTATGTGTGGTCATATGGATCAATGTGGTTTGGAAACGAACAAAAGCAATGCCACTCCATGTGTCAATCCATGGTTAGAAATCCAAAGAGCATGTTGGAATGCAACTACCAAATGTAATGGAACACTAGTGTGACACAGGTTGCATCACCACACCCACTTTAGTGTGTGGTCTCTTGGATCAATGTGGTTTGAAAAATAACACATGCAATGACACTCCATGTGTCAAACCATGGTCACAAAGCCCAAGAACATGTTGGAATGCAACTTCCAAATGCAAGAGCACCATTGTGATAGAGGTTTCATCACACACACTTAGTGTGTGCGCTCATGTGGATCAATGTGGTTTGGAAAAGAACACATGCAATGACACTGCATTTGTCAAACCATGTGAGAATGCCCAAGAACATGTTGGAATGAAGTGGAGTACCAGTGTGAAAGAGCTTGCATCAGCACACTAACTTGAGTGTGTGTAGTCATGTGTATCAATGTGGTTTGGAAAAGAACACATGCAGTGACATTCCATGTGTCAAACCATGGTCAGAAAGCCCAAGAACATGTTGGAATGCAACTCCCAAATGCAATGGAGCATGAGTGTTACAAAGGATGCATCACCACACCCACTTGAGTGTGTGTGGTCATGTGGATCAATGTGGGTTGGAAAATAACACATGTAATGACACTCCATGTATCAAATCATGGTCAGAAAGCGCAAGAATAGGTTGGAATGCAACTGCCAAATACAATGGAGCATAAGTGTGACCGAGGTTGCATCACCACACCCACTTGAGTGTGTGTGGTCATGTGGATCAGTGTGGTTTTGTAAATAACACGTGAAATGTCAAACCATGGTCAAAAATCCGAAGAACATGTTGGAAGGCAACTGCCAAATGCAATGGAGAACTAGTGTGAAAGAGGCTGCATCACCACACTCACTTGAGTGTGCGTGGCGATGTGGTTTTAAAAAGACCACATGCAATGAGACTCCATGTGTCAAACCATGGTCACAAAGCCCATGAACATGTTGGAATGCAACTGCCAAAAGCAATGGAGCACCAATGTGATAGAGGTTGCATCACCACACCCACTTGAGTGTGTGTGGTCATGTGGATCAATGTGGTTTGGAAAAGAACACATGCAATGACACTCCATGTCTCAAACCATGGTTAGAAAGCCCAAGAACATGTTGTAATGCAACTGGCAAATGCAATGTAGCACTAGTGTGAAATAGGTTGCATCAGCACAACCACTTGAGTGTGTGTAGTCATGTGGATCAATGTAGTTTGGAAAAGTACACATGCAATAACACTCCATTTGTCGAACCATGGTCACAAAACCCAAGAACATGTTGGAATGCAATTGCCAGATGCAATGGTGCACTAGTGTGATAGAGATTGCATCACCACACCACTTGAGTGTGTTTGGTCATGTGGATCAATGTGGTTTGGAAAAGAAGACATGCAATGACACTCCATGTGTCAATCCGTGGTAACAAATCCCAAGAACATGTTGGAATGAAACTACCAAATGTGATGGAACACTAGTGTGACACAGGTTGCAACACCACACCCACTTTAGTGTGTGTGGTCTCTTGGATCAATGTGGTTTGAAAAATAACGCATGCAATGACACTCCATGTGTTAAACCATGGTCAGCCCAAGAAAATGTTGGAATGCAACTTCCAAATGCAAGAGCACCATTGTGACAGAGGTTGCATCACACACAGTTAGTGCGTGTGCTCATGTGGATCAATGTGGTTTGGAAAATAATACATGCAATAACACTCCTCTTGTGAAACCATGGTCAGAAAGCCCAAGAACATGTTGAAATGCAGTGAAGCGCTAGTGTGAAAGAGGTTGCATCACCACACCAACTTGAGTGTGTGTGTGTGGTAATGTGTATCAATGTGGTTTGGAAAATAACACATGCAATGACACTCCATGTGTCAAACCATAGTCAGAAAGCCCAAGAATATGTTGGAATGCAACTTACAAATGCAATGGAGCATGAGTGTGATAGAGGTTGCATCTCCACACCCACTTGAGTGTGGGTGGTCATGTGGATCAATGTGGTTTGATAAAGAACACATGCAATGACACTCTGTGTGTCAAACCATGGTCAGAAATCCCAAGAACATGTTGGAATGCAACTACGAATGCAAATGGAGCACCATTGTGACAGAGGTTGCATCAAATGCACTCAATATGTGTGGTCATGTGGATAAATGTGGTTTGGAAAAGAACACATGAAATGATAGTCCATGTGTCAAACCATGGTCAGAAAGCCCAAGAACATGTTGGAATGAAATGGAGCACTAGTGTGAAAGAGGTTGCATCACCACATCAACTTGAGTGTGTGTGTGGTCATGTGTATCAATGTGGTTTGGAAAAGAAAACATGCAACGACACTCCATGTGTCAAACTATGGTAAGAAATCCCAAGAACATGTTGCCAATGCAATGGAGCGCCAGTGTAACAGAGGTCACATCACCACACCCACTTGCGTGTGTGTGGTCATGTGGATCAATGTGGTTTGGAAAATAACACATGTGGCGACACTCCATGTGTCATACCATGTTTAAAAATCCCTTGAACATGTTGCAATGTAATTGCCAAATTCAATGGAGCACCAGTGTGAAAGAGGTTGCATCACCACACCCACTTTTGTGTGCATGTGTGCTCATGTGGATAAATGTGGTTTGGAAAAAAACACATGCAATGACACTCCATGAGTCAAACCATGGTCAAAAATCCCAAGATAATGTTGGAATGCAACTGCCAAATGAAATGGTGCACTAGTGTGAAAAGGTTGCATCACCGCAACCACTTGAGTGTGTGTGGTCATGTGGATCAATGTGGTTTTGAAAAAGAACACATGCAATGGCACTCCATGTGTCAAACCATGGTCACAAATCGCAATAACATGTTAGAATGCAACTACCAAATGCAATGGAGCACCATTGTGACAGAGGTTGCATCACCACACCCACTTGAGTGTGTGTGGTCATGTGGATCAATTTGGTTTGGAAATAACACAAGAAATGACACTCCATGTGTCAAATCATGGTCAGAAATCCCAAGAACATGTTGGAATGTAACTGCCAACTGCAATGGAGCATGATTGTGACCGAGGTTGCATCACCACACCCACTTGAGTGTGTATGGTCATGTGGATCAATGTGGTTTGGTAAAGAACACATGCAATGACACTCCATGTGTCAAACAATGGCCTGAAAGTCCAAGAACATGCTGGAATGCAACTGCCAAATGCAATGGAGAACTAGTGTGAAAGAGGTTGCATCACCACACCCACTTGTGTGTGTGTGGCCATGTGGATCAATGTGGTTTAGAAAAGAACACATGCAATGACAATCCATTTGTCAAACCATGGTCACAAAGCACATGAAAATGTTGGAATGCAACTGCCAAAAGCAATGGAGCACCAGTGTGACAGAGGTTGCATCACCACACCCACTTGGGTGTTTGTGGTCATGTGGATCAATGTGGTTTGGAAAAGAACATGTGCAATGACACTCCATGTGTCAAACCATGGTTAGAAATGCCAAGAACATGTTGGAATGCAACTGTCAAATGCAATGTACCACTAGTGTGAAAGAGATTGCATCAGCACAATCACTTGACTGTGTGTAGTCATGTGGATCAATGTGGTTTGGAAAAGAACACATCCAATGACACTCCATGTGTTGAACCATGATTACAAAACCCAAGAACATGTTGGAATGCAATTTCCAAATCCAATGGAGCACTAGTGTGATAGAGGTTGCATCATCACACCACTTGAGTATGTGTGGTCCTGTGGATCAATGTGGTTTGGAAAAGAACACATGTAATGAAACACCATGTGTCAATCCATGGTCAGAAAGCCAAAGAACATGTTGGAATGCAACTACCAAATGTAATGGAAAACTAGTGTGACACATGTTGCATCACCACACCCACTTGAGTGTGTGTGGTCTCTTGGATCAATGTGGTTTGAAAACGAACACATTAAATGGCACTCCATGTGTCAAACCATGGTCACAAAGCCCAAGAACATGTTGGTGATGGGTTCGTAGCATGGAAAACAAAAAATTTCTACCGCAAGAACGAACAAAACCCAGATCTAATCTAGATAAAAGCCAAGATCTAATCTATTAGATATGTGCAACGAGATAGATCTGTACTAACCCTCGTAGATCCGAAAGCGTTACGAGATTAGATCTCGGGGTTGATGTAGTGGATCACTTCCCGATCTCAAGATCGTGTGGACGATCCTTCCGGCGCCACGTTCCGGCAGCGCTTCCGTAGTCGGTCACACGTGCGGAGTCGAAGCAGACCTTCCTCTCCCCATTCCAGTGAGCAGCGGAGGTAGTAGATCTCTCCATGGAATCCCAGCAGCACGACGGTGTGGTGGTGGTGGAGTGGAGAATTCTGCAGGGCTTCGCCTAAGCCGGAGCAGAGCGAAGGAGGAGGAGAGAGGCAGCGGTTAGGGTTTGTTATGGGAGAGTTCTAGGGGGTGGCGCCCCCTCCCCTCTATTTAAAGGAGGGAGGCGCCATGGGAGGGGGAGTCCTAGTAGGACTCCCCTCCCTCCTTGGCCGGCAGATTGGGAGGGGGGAGGAATCCTCCTCCCCCACGAATCCGTGTCTTGCCCCACAAAGACTCCTTGATCCTTTCTTGGTTTTCAAGCAAACTCCAAGAAATCTACTAGAACCTTCCGGAACATTCCGAAACCTTCTAGAATCCCCATACAAATAATCCGGAACATTTCCTAACTTAGAAAATGACCCCCAATATATGAATCTCATTCTCCGGACAATTCCGGATCTCCTCGTGATGTTCCGGATCCAATCCGAGACTCCGAACAACATTCGGTCTCCAACGCACATTCCATATCTACTTAAAACAACTTCGAACCTTAAGTGTGTCACCCTACGGTTCGTGAACATGTAGACATGATGGAGACACATCTCCGATCAATAACCATTAGCGGGATCTGGAGATCCATAACAGCTCCCACATACTCAACGATGACTTTGTGATCGATAGAACCATTTAACATATGAAAACCAATTCCCTATGTCACGCGATACTATACTTATCCGAGGTTTGATCGTCGGTATCTCCATACCTAGTTCTACCTCGTTACTGATAAGTACTCTTTACTTCTTCCATGATATGTCATCCCTTGTGACCTAGTCACATGCTTGCAAGATAACTAGATGACATTCCACCGAGAGGGCCTAGAGCATATCTATCCGTCATATGGATGGACAAATCCCAATCTTGGTCCATGCGCTTCAACACATACTTTCAAAATACCCAATGACACCTTTATAACCACCCAGTTACGAAGTGGTGTTTGATGTCATCAAAGTACCCATCCGGTGATGGTGATTAACATAATCTCATGGTCGAAGGATTAGGTTACTATGCATTTTAAAGCTTATAGCAATACGAACTTAATGACTTGATCTTATGCTACGCTTACTATGGGTGTGTGTCCATCACATCATTCTCCTAATGATATGATCTTGTTATTAACGACATCCAATGTCCATGATCAGGAAACCATGATCATCCATTAATCAACAGGCTAGTTTAACAAGAGGCTTACTAGGGACTCTTTTATGTTTACAAAACACACAAGTATTAATGTTTCCGGTTAATACAATTATAGCATGGGATGTAAACATTTATCATAAACATAAAGATATAATAATAACCACTTTATTATTGCCTCTTGGGCATATCTCCAACAGTCTCCCACTTGCACTAGAGTCAATAATCTAGTTAAAAATTTGTGCATTCAACACCTATGGCTTTCTAGTGTTGTATAGACACTATTGCTAGTGGTAAACATAATCTTCGGATCTGACACTTCCAGGTCCGTGTGTATTTGCATTTCCTTGCGTCTCTATGCATTACTCATTCTCTAATGAGATGGCATTGTATAAATTTGGTCCTTTGGTGAGACCTTTAGTTCCTTGGGATTAAATCATGTTGATACAATTGTCATACAATGTATCTTCATATTATTATCCCGCTATGAACCACACCTAGTTTGATAACAAACTACTTGACGCAAATGCCCTCATTTGCTGCTACAATAGCAGTCATATACTTAGCCTTTTGTTGTAGTATCTGTCACAATGTTTTAACTTTGGTACTCAACCAAATCCGTTATGGAACTTCCTTTCCATTACATTGTGCCACCCATAGTTTAAATTGAGATAAACTTAATTTGTGACAAAATTAGTATCAATGCAACAATTTACAATGAACTATTTATCACCATTATTATATTCTTAGTTCTTCCAAAGATCATAGCAATATCCCTACTATTGTCCAGTGATCATCTTATGAGTCATTCTGGTATATGCTCATAACATTTAGAGCATAGGACATATCTGGATGTGTACATCTCAAAGATTGATCAAAATATTCTTGTGATTTCACCAAGTGTCAACATACTTGAATCTTGATTCAGTCCTTTCCGTGTGTCAAGAACCTTTCTTGTTGTTTCCATATTGAACTCATTCAACATCTTATCTATGCACATTTGGCAAAACCATATTAGCGCCTCAATCTATCCATATAGACATTGATGCCTAATTCTTGGGTTATGCCTAAGTCTTTCATCGAAACGAAATTCTTAACCTGTGTCAATAAAAGATACATCATTTCTAATCAACGATATGTATTTCACATAATGTATTTAGAAATATGTCTTAGCTCTCCCACTTAATTTCTTGCAAAAATGCAAGCATCTTCATCGTCTCTGATGAAATTAAACCTTTTAACGGTTTCATCACGGTGAAGATTCCAACTCCGTGATGCTCACTTCAACCATTGAAGCTTTGCATACTCTTTTAGCATCCTTTGAATTAACAAAACCCTTTGGATCATGTCATGGACACATCCTAGGTAACCATTCTATTAGAAGAACTTGTTTTGTTTGTTCAACTACCATATACCAAAATATATGTAGTGGTTGCTACATTAATCCGTCCAGACTAAATATCGCTATGAAAGATCAAATCTTATCATAGTCAATTCCTTGAACATTGTCGTAAACTCTTTCCGACATGTCGACTATTTCATAGATGTGAAACATCCATGTATATTTCTTTATAGATCCATATACGACTGTAAGTTCTTGCACCTTTCCAGAGGGTCTTTCAAATTCAAAGCTTGATTTCTCGTGTATGGAATTATCACGGATTTTATGGCTTCAAGCCACTTAACGAAGTCAGGGCCCATAATTGATTATTTGCATGTAGTCGGTTCATCATTGTCAAACAACAATGATTTAACTCTCAAATCTTGGCATTTGATTACTTACCCGACCTACTTGGTTCAATAGTAACTTAGATCTCCGTGACCACAACCTTTGAGGCACGTGAGCCATGAGAATTGTTGCTGCCTCCGGGACACTTTTTGATGCTGCACAACTCAGCACATATTAGCCAAGGTTCAACAACCTTGTCAAAGTTCTGTTGTCCTCCCACTTAACTTTTCACCAAAAATTCCTTCTTAAGAAACTCGACATTCTAAGTGACAAACACTTTTGTCTTCGGTGTTATGGAGGAATACCCAATGGTTATTCGAAATAACCTACAAAGACATGCTCATCTGACTTTGGGTGTAAACACTTTACTTATGCCTAGCATACCAAAAATTTAAGAAAGGACAACCTGGGTTTTATCCCAAACCATGACTTATATGGTGTCATTTCAACGGATCACGATGGAGCTCTTTTCAGTGTAAAAGCGGTAGTCACTAAAGCTTTAATCTTTCAAATATAATGGCAGTTTTATAAATGACACCTTTGATCTTACCATGTTAAACAAGGTTTCATTACATATCTTGAACACTCCATACTCCTATGGCGTTTTTGGGAAATGAAAATCCATGGAACGATTCCTCAAATCTTAGGGGTTTTGCTAAACTTGTAACTCAAACATCTTTATGATCCAATCATAAACTTTATTATTTTCTTGTTACAATAATTTTCCACTTCATCTTGAAAGTCTTTGAACATTTTCAAATGTTTCATACTTCTTCCTTATTGAGTAAGTATATACATATACTCACTCAAATCTTCGGAGAAAGCATATGAAGTTGAAATCCATTGCCCACGACTACACATAATGGACTATATACATCAATATGTACAAATTCCAATCAGTTAGTCGCCCGTTCCTCTTTTGGCCTACTAACGGAGTTTTAATTATCTCCAAGAAAGTATCACAAGCGTCATTTGATCAAAATCAAAGACTCAAAAAATCCATCAACATGGAGTTTCTTCATGTATCCCTAATATAATTTAAACGGTGATGTCACTTCGCAAGTGATCTTTTAATTATTTGTCTTGCGACATTTTAGCATTAGTTTTATGGTCGTTGTTTCTCCAACCATAATTGTATATCATCCATCTATTATGGAATACAATAATTATTTGAACAACCTTTTGTCGTCATAATACCTGATCAAAATAACAATTATTGAAACAAATCTTGAAGGTAAGCTTTGATTTTAACGAGCAACACAACAACCCTTTGTTTGTTTTCGATGAACATCATCACATATTTTCTTGCTAGTTACTTAGGCCATTGCAGTTCATGAATTGTGTTGTCCTGTATGACACTTCATACCAACCAATTTGGTATCCAATACCGCAGAACCACATTGTTTAACAACCAAGGAATACAGCCATAACATGTATCTTCTATATACCTAAGTTGGACATCTCCAATCTTTTCTTTTCTGCCAAATATTTTATAGATTCTCTTTCAACAATTCCTTTTCTTTTAAAAGAATCTATCAACATCAATAGTGGTGCCATTCACATGACACATAGTACAAAGTGTGTATAGTCAAATACTAATACCTTTGGACTTGCACTTTGAAGTGGATCACCATCATCAAATGTTTGGCATTCTTTCAAAGTTCCATTCTTTAGTAATCTTTTAGTGTAGTAAACATTTTACTTACATCTTCTATTCATCCTTATCATGACAACTTTCATGATCAAGCTGCTATAGCTTATAAAGGTGAATTGCGAGTATAATGTTTCTTTTCCAAAACTTTCTGGAGGATTAGGACGACTAGCGTCTCCAACCTTCACAAATTCTCATCAAATATGAGAACATATACTCTATCATGTTGTGACCAACACATTGTTTTAGATATCGCAATACCATTCACATATGATGGTTTCTGAAACATTGCTTTCAGCTCTTAGATAAACTTGATATTAAAAACAATCTTTTGAGTATCAAGAATCATGGAGGCAAACATGATACATTAGATACTAACACTGGAATTGTTACTCTTGATTTAATACTGTTTATTAAACTTCACAGAGTAAACGGAGTTTGCTGAAAGTTTGCAATATGACTTTTAAACTTTAGATTGACACTCAAAACAATACGATACCAGTTCGTAAAGCAAATATCCAGAATTTCTATAGTTCTACTATCTCAACTATAACTAAGCGTAAGGTGGTGAACGGATGCCAATGACTACAACAAACTATGCAAATTCACTTTGATTGTGTTTATGATAAATTGAGTTTGACTAATCCAAATTACAAATGAACTCCCACTCATAACAACATCCCTCGAGTTGTTTTAGTGATTACACGAACCAAATCCACTACACCAAGTCCGATCATCACGTGAGATGATGTAGCTTTAAAGGCGAACAATCAACATGTTCATCATATCATCCATATGACTCATGCTTTACCTTTCGGTATTCTGTGTTCCGATACCATGTCTGTACATGCTAGGATCATCAAGGTTAACCTTAGTATCCGCATGTGCAAATCTGGCTTGCACCCGTCGTATGCACACGTAGAATCTATCACACCCGATCATCACGAGATGCTTCGAAACGACGAGTCTTAGCAACGGTGCCTACTAAGGACGAACACTTTATTACTTGATATTTATTGAGAGGGATCATCTTATAATGCTGCCGTCGCGATCTAAGCAATACAAGATGCATAAAGGATTAACATCACAGGCAATTCATAATTAGTGTGATATGATATGGACCTTTCTTCTTATGCCTTTGATCTCCATCTCCAAAGCACGGACATGATCTCAATCATCACCAGCATTGTGTCAAGGTCAGTGGCGCCGCTTCATGGTTGTCCATCATCACTAGAAACTATTACAACTACTTGGAATAAAGCTATTACAAGATGAATAGACATGCAGGTCTTAACAGAATTAAAGACAACCATTAGGCTCCTGCCGGCTGCCATATTACAACAAGGATCATTGCATACATCAAATATAATCACAATCACATGATGGCCATATCACATCACAGAACCCCTGCAAAAACAAGTTAGACGCCTCTAATTTTCTTTGCATGTTTTACGTGGTTTGGGGCTTTTGAATAGGAACGAATCTTACCTACGAAACTGAACCACAACGTTGATACAAGTGCTATCAAGTGCAAAGTGTAGATTGGATCTTTACTATGATGGGAGAGACAGACACCCGCAAAGCCACTTGTGCAAAGCAAGTTACACGTCAAGTGTGGAGCAAGTCTCATGTGCGATGACATGTAAGGTTAGCCCGAGCCGCTTCATCCCACCATACCGCAAGATGCAAAGTACATAAAGCAAAAGACAGCACGAGCACCAACGCCCACAAAACCATTGTGTTCTACTCGTGCAATAGATCTACGCATAGACACAGCTCTGATACCACTAATGGGTTCGTAGCATGGAAAACAAAAAATTTCTACCGCAAGAACGAACAAAACCCAGATCTAATCTAGATAAAAGCCAAGATCTAATCTATTAGATATGTGCAACGAGATAGATCTGTACTAACCCTCATAGATCCAAAAGCGTTACGAGATTAGATCTCGGGGTTGATGTAGTCGATCACTTGACGATCTCAAGTTCGTGTGGACGATCCTTCCGGCGCCACGTTCCGGCAGCGCTTCCGCAGTCGGTCACACATGCGGAGTCGAAGCAGACCTTCCTCTCCCCGTTCTAGCGAGTAGCGGAGGTAGTAGATCTCTCCACGGAATCCCAGCAGCACGACGGTGTGGTGGTGGTGGTGGAGTGGAGAATTCTGCAAGGCTTCAACTAAGCCGGAGCAGAGCGAAGGAGGAGGAGAGAGGTGGCGGCTAGGGTTTGTTATGGGAGAGTTCTAGGGGGTGGCGCCCCCTCCCCTCTATTTAAAGGAGGGAGGCGCCATGGGAGGGGGAGTCCTAGTAGGACTCCCCTCCCTCCTTGGCCGGCGGATTGGGAGGGGGGGAGGAATCCTCCTCCCCCACGAATCCGTGTCTTGCCCCACAAAGACTCCTTGATCCTTTCTTGGTTTTCAAGCAAACTCCAAGAAATCTACTAGAACCTTCCGGAACATTCCGAAACCTTCTAGAATCCCCATACAAATACTCCGGAACATTTCCTAACTTAGAAAATGACCCCCAATATATGAATCTCATTCTCCGGACAATTCTGGATCTCCTCGTGATGTTCCGGATCCAATTCGAGACTCCGAACAACATTCGGTCTCCAAAGCACATTCCATATCTACTTAAAACAACTTTAAACATTAAGTGTGTCACCCTACGGTTCGTGAACATGTAGACATGATGGAGACACATCTCCGATCAATAACCATTAGCGGGATATGGAGATCCATAACAGCTCCCACATACTCAACGATGACTTTGTGATCGATAGAACCATTTAACATATGAAAACCAATTCCCTATGTCACACGATACTATACTTATCCGAGGTTTGATCGTCGGTATCTCCATACCTAGTTCTACCTTGTTACTGATAAGTACTCTTTACTCGTTCCATGATATGTCATCCCTTGTGACCTAGTCACATGCTTGCAAGCTAACTAGATGACATTCCACCGAGAGGGCCCAGAGCATATCTATCCGTCATATGGATGGACAAATCCCAATCTTGGTCCATGCGCTTCAACACATACTTTCAGAATACCCAATGACACCTTTATAACCACCCAGTTACGAAGTGGTGTTTGATGTCATCAAAGTACCCATCCGGTGATGGTGATTAACATAACCTCATGGTCGAAGGATTAGGTTACTATGCATTTGAAAGCTTATAGCAATACGAACTTAATGACTTGATCTTATTCTACGCTTACTATGGGTGTGTGTTCATCACATCATTCTCCTAATGATATGATCTTGTTATTAACGACATCCATGTCCATGATCAGGAAACCATGATCATCCATTAATCAACAAGCTAGTTTAACAAGAGTCTTACTAGGGACTCTTTTATGTTTACAAAACACACAAGTATTAATGTTTCTGGTTAATACAATTATAGCATGGGATGTAAACATTTATCATAAACATAAAGATATAATAATAACCACTTTATTATTGCCTCTTGGGCATATCTCCAACAGTTGGAATCCAACTGCCAAATGCAAGAGCACCATTTTGAAAGAGGTTGCATCACACACTTAGAGTGTGTGCTCATGTGGATCAATGTGGTTTGGAAAGAACAAATGCAATGACACTACATGTGTCAACCCATGGTTAGAAAGGCCAAGAACATGTTGGAATGTAGTGGAGCACCAATGAGAAAGAGGTTGCATCACCACACCAACTTGAGTGTGTGTGTGGTCATGTGGATCAATGTGGTTAGGAAAATAACACATGCAATGACACTGCATGTGTCGAACCATGGTCAAAAATCCCAAAAACATGTTGGAATGAAACTGTCAAATGCAATGGAGCACCACTGATACAAACGATGCATCACCACACCCACTTGAGTGTGTGTGGTCATGTGGATCAATGTGGGTTAAAAAATAACACATGCAATGACACTATATATGTTAAGAAATGGTCAGAAAGCGCAAGAACATGTTGGAATGCAACTGCCAAATGCAATGGAGCATGAGTGTGACAGAGGTTGCATCGCCACACCCACTTGAGTGTGTGTGCTCATGTGGATCAAAGTGTTTTGGTAAAGAACACATGCAATAACTATCCATGTGTCAAACCATGGTCAAAAAGCCCAAGAACATGTTGGAATGCAACTACCAAATGCAATGGAGAACTAGTGTGAAAGAGATTGCATCACCACACCCACTTGAGTGTGTGTTGCCATGTGGATCAATGTGGTTTGGGAAATAACACATGCAATGACACTCCATCTGTCAAACCATGGTCACAAAGCCCATGAGCATGTTGGAATGCAACTGCCAACAGTAATGGAGCACTAGTGTGACACAGGTTGCATCACCACGCCCACTTGAGTGTGTGTGGTCATCTGGATCAATGTGGTTTTGAAAAGAACACATGCAATGACACTTCATGTGTCAAACCATGGTTAGAAATCCCAAGAACATGTTGGAATGCTACTGCCAAATGCAATGTAGCACTAGTGTGAAAGAGATTGCATCAGCACACCCACTTGTGTTGGGGGGATACCCCCGGGTAGGGTCACTCCGGGGTATAAGGGCCGAGTTAGCCGAGGGTCGGCAAGGTCAAAGCGGATGCTGGCCGAGTCACCTCAAGGCAGGCCGGATCACGGAGTAACCCTGGCCAGGAGGGGACGCCTAACGTTATCTCGTCCGACTTAAGGAGTAAGTCGGAAATGCTTGTCTAACTTATATGCAGGAAAAGGTGTGGCCAGATCTACTGTGATCCGGATCCTTGCTTGGCTTCTAGGAGAAGGAAGGAATCTCTCTGGTCAAAAAAGAAGGTCCGGTACATACTGGATGAGCGAATAAAGCAAGGGCAGGACCACCGGATCGTGGCCGACAAGGGTGACGGCGCTCACGTCGGCTGACGCGGGCGCCGCAGAGGCTACGTCGCTAAAGCAAGTGTGACGCGGGGAAAAAGCACCCCTGTCGGGTTACTACTTTGGGAGGGGGCATATTCTTAGGAATATTCCTCCACGTATGCCCTGGGCCAGGACCGAACCACCACTATATAAGGGGGGTTAGGGTTTTTGGAGAGGGGGTTGGCAGAATTCTAGTTGGTTGAGCACTAGTGGATCTAGGGTTCTAGGGATAAATAGGAGGCAAGAGTAAGAGAGTTTCTTCTTCCTCCTCTTGTCAATACAGCTCGAGGAGCACTTGTAATCTTTGAGATAGAACATCAATACAAAGCTTCTGCGTGGAGAATCACTCCACTATCCCTCCCTGGATTCCACTAGCGTGTATTAGTCCCCACCTTTAGCCTATCCATGGCATCTTCCGTGACACCACCACGACAGTTGGCGCCCACCGTGGGTCTAGCGGTGCTAGCAGGGGTGAAGATCCGGACGGGAAACCTCATCGGCACCGGCGAACGCATCGTCTTCGGGCTCGTTCAGCGCTTTGGAGCGCTGGACTACGTCAGCGACAACACTGGCTGCTTCGGCACGCGCCCCCTTCCGCGCAACGGCATCTTCATCAAGCTCGGTGCGCACAAGGTCTACGTTGATGTGGACGTGTCTTTCGTTCATCCGCGTCGCGTCGTCGATGCAAGAGAACCACCCCTCACTGTGGCTCGCGGGGCGCGTATCGCTCGCTCCCCGGACCATGCAGAGGTGATGATGACTGCGCCAGGCGCTGGCATGAGCAAGGATCCAGCGCCAGACCCGGAGGTAACGCCTAAGGCACCGAGGAAAGCTAGGGGTCCTCCGCTAGAGAGGCCTGAGAACATGCTGAGGGAAGCTATGGATAGCTTGGCAAACCAGGTGGCAGCAGTGGTAGATCCGGCTCAGGCACAGGCCGAGCTAGAGGAAACCCGGCAAAAGATACTGGAGGGTGCAAAGAAAATAGCAGCGGCTCAGCAGTCATTGAACATGACGCTGCGTGAATACGCAAAGGCAAACAAAGTTGACACGGTAAAAGTAAAAGGGAGAAATCTCATAAACGAGATGAACAGAGAAGGTGATGATGGACCAGAGGGGTCGGAAAATTATCTGTCTGTGGGGTTGCCGAAGTATAGTACCCCGGCGAAGAACCTTAGAGCAGCAGATGCCGCAGCGTCTGAACTAGAGGGTCTGACGGGTGAGGCCCGTCAGAGGCAGCAAGACCGGGTTAACGAGCTGGTTCGGATTGCGAACAAGCAGAACGAGGAGCTGCTGGGAGGTAACCCAGAGAGAGTTGGAGCTTCTAAGATCGTCCATTCGGCGATGGGTAACCCGGAGAAATCTGCTGGAGCTGCATCGTCGCCTCATGGTGGCCCAAGGAGAGAATAGGTAGTAACCTCGGCCAGACGAAACAAGCAGATCGTCCCGTACGACCCAATTTGAGCGGGAAAAGAAAAAGAGATGCGGAAAAACAACGATCGACGAAGTGTGAGCCGAGGTGAAGCTGGTCGAGGTAATCACGACCAAGGCAATGCTGGTCAAGGGAATGCTGCCAATGGCGATGCCAGACAGCGAAACTTGGCAGGAGCAGGTCAACCGCAGCAGCGGAATATACCAAGGCAAGAGCAAAGTGCCAGCCGAGGTATGCAACAGAGAGGAGCACAACGAGAGCAAAACCGATACAATGACGGAGACTCGGAGATGATGAATGCGGGATACGCAAGACCGGACTATCATGTGATAGGGTCGAGATTGGGAAGCAGGGATTTGATGCCGGATGACGCCAGGTTAAAGCTGGATCGCCTGTATAGGTCAGAACAGATCGAATGTCAAGGTCCTCCGGGTCCAGCGTGCTTTGGACCCCAGATCATGAAGGAACCGCCAGTACCCAACTTCCAATTGCCCAGGGGCACGAAGACGTATGATGGCAGTACCAAGACGGAGGATTGGCTGATAAACTATGCTACGGTGGTGAAAATTGCAACTGGCAACTTGAGATGGGTTGTACGATATGTGCCCCAGATGTTGGAAGGTCCGGCCAGAGTATGGCTGAATAATTTACCACCCGGAAGCATCAATTGCTGGATAGATTTTGAAGAAATGTTTATCAGCAACTTCTCAAGTACATATCTGAGACCGAATAGACCGCAGACCCTGGCGGTGTGCAAGCAGAGATCTAACGAAACGGATCATGAATTCTTGACCCGGTGGTGTACCGTGAGAAACTCGTGTGAGGGAGTCATAGAGTCACAGGCTATAGCATGGTTCGCACAAGGGTGCAGGTATGGCAGCGAGTTGTGGATGAAATTGCAAACGAAAATGCCAGTCACGTTGGCAGAGATGATCCGGATTGCGGATTCATATGCTTTGGGTGATCCGACTCAACCCAGGACCGCGTCGAACGAGTCAAATGAGGAGTACTATCCGAGGGACGGTGCCTGGTCATCCCGGAGGAACGATTACAAGGGAAAAAGGAGAGACGATAGACCAGATCATCGGTATAGTTCACAACAAGTTGTAGCAGTGAATCAAGATCAACCCGGAGCAGGGAGCAACCAATGCCAGAAAACGGGAGGGCAATGGACTCCTCGAAATGATGGCAAGAAAACGTGGACTCCGGAGCAGAAGAAGCAATGGCAAGAGAAGAAGGACCATCTGAGGTATACCTATGAGTCAATGTTGGACCAGCCGTGTAAGTTTCACACGCCAAATCCGAATAGCCCGGTGAGTCACACGACAAGGCAATGTGAGTGGATGCGTAAGATAGAACAGGGTGGTTTGGGGAATGCTCAGGCACCCCGGAATGATCAACCTCGGCAGGAGTTACCCCGGCAGCAATTGCTCTCCGGAGCAAACACGCAACAACTAATGCTGCCTCCCCCTCCACCGAGGTATGACAACAATGAGTGAAGGGATGCAGTGCATCAGGTGGAAAACCAGCAACAGCCAGATCAGAGGTACTCCAGAAACGAGGGAAGGAATGAGTACAGGGAACATCACCAGAGCTATTGTGTGTTCACGACAGAGGAAACAGATAGGAAGAGCTTGCAACGCCGACATATGGAGGTTAACGCGGTTATGCCTGCAGTGACGAGGTACATGCCTTGGTCGGACCAGGAAATCACCTGGAGCGTCAAAGATCATCCCAAGTTTATGCCAAGTCCAGGCTCGTATGCACTAGTGTTAGATCCAACATTCATTGGACCGAACATTAATGTGAGGTTCTCCAAGGTACTGATCGACAATGGCAGTAGCATCAACATCATGTATGTGGATACGATGCGCAAGTTGGGCATCTCGGAGAACATGCTCCAGGCCACAAGAACAACTTTCCATGGCATCATACCAGGCATCTCCTGTGAGCCCATAGGCAAAGTCCGGATCGACATGTTGTTCGGCACGAGGGATAACTGCCGAACTGAGAATCTGGAGTTTGAGGTGATGAACTTAGAGAGCGCGTATCATGCATTACTCGGGAGACCAGCACTGAGCAAGTTCATGGCAAGTTGCCATGTTAGTTATTTGAAGATGAAGTTGCCCGGGCCAAATGGAGCAATTACTATCGCTGGGGATTTCCGACGTTCTATTGAGTGCGCCTTAGCCGGGTCCAACCTAGCCGAGTCACTCGTAATTGCGCAAGAGAAAAGAAAAATCTAAGAGGTGGCGGCATTAGCTCAGTCCGCGCAGCAGTATATGCCGGCGTTAAGTAACCCGCATGGAAGCGTTTCGTTTCAAGCCGCAAAGGACACCAAGAAGATTCCAGTGGATAACATGTTTCCGGAGCGTACCGTAACAATTGGTGCCAGGTTAACCGACAAATAGGAAAGAGAGCTCGTCAACTTCCTCCGTGAGAATCGGGATATTTTTGCTTGGTCCACACAGGACTTGCAAGGTGTTCCGAGGGAGTTGGCCGAGCACTCTTTGAACGTAAGACCTGGAGCCAGGCCGGTGAAGCAACCTCTCCGACGCTTCGCCGAGGATAGGAGAAAGGTCAATGGTGACGAGATAGCTCGGTTGCTAGCAGCTGGATTTATCATGGAAGTGTTGTATCCGGATTGGCTCTCTAATCCGGTGTTGGTAGAAAAGAAGAAGGATGATCCGAACGTGGTAGTGGTTTGGCGTATGTGTATCGATTACACGAACCTGAACAAGGCGTGTCGAAAAGATCCATTTCCACTGCCGAGGATAGATCAGGTCATCGACTCTACCGCGGGATGTGAACTGTTGTCATTCATTGACGCCTATTCTGGTTTCCACCAGATACCTCTGAACCCGGATGATCAAATAAAAACTGCCTTTATTACCCCGTACGGGGCTTATTGCTATCGCACTATGCCATTTGGTTTACGAAATGTAGGTGCAACGTACCAAAGATGTATGCAAAAATGTTTGCACGATCAAATAGGTCAAAACGTACAAGTCTACGTGGACGATGTGGTTATTAAGACCAAGGAAAGCGCAACGCTCTTTGACGACATAAGGCAAACATTCGCGAACTTAAGGAGATTCCGGATGAAGCTTAATCCGGAGAAATGTACCTTCGGTGTCCCGGCTGGGAAATTACTCGGATTTCTCGTCTCTAGCCGAGGTATCGAGGTTAACAACTAAGATCTGAGCCATCGAACAAATGGAGCTGCCGAAGTGTCTCAACGATGTCCAGAAGTTCACTGGGTGCCTGGCCTCGTTGAGTCGGTTTGTATGTCGGTTGGGAGAAAAGGCACTGCCTCTCAACTCATGAAAAAGTCAGATAAATTCGTTTGGATGCCGCAGGACGATGACGCTTTTGCCCACTTAAAAAAGATGTTGGCCATTGCACCAATGTTAGCTTCTCCACTGTCAAAGGAGCCAATGTTGCTCTACATAGCCGCAACCAACCGAGTTGTCAGTGAAGTGATTGTAGTGGAGCGTGATGAAGAGGGTAAGTCGGTGCAGAGGCTAGTGTATTACTTGAGCGAGGTGTTGTCTGCCTCAAAACAGAACTACCCGCATTTTCAAAAGGTGGCATACGGTGTTTATATGGCGGAAAAGAAGTTAAAGCACTACTTTGAGGAGCATCCCATCAAAGTGATATGCGAAGCCCCCATATCCGAGATAATGGGTAACAAAGATGCGAATGGCAGAATTGCAAAATGGGCAATTGAGCTAGCACCTTACGCACCCAGTATGATAGAAGCGAAGCAATCAAGTCTCAGGCTGTGGCGGACTTTTTCGTAGATTGGGCCGAGGTGCAATACGAACCACCGCCACCAGATCCGAACTACTGGAGGACGCCCTTTGACGGATCGAAAACCAAAACCAGGTTAGGTGCCGGGGTTGTGCGTACCTCGCCAAAGAAGGATCAGCTCAAGTACGTATTACAGATCCATTTCACGGCATTGAACAATGTCGCTGAGTACGAGGCTCTTGTGCATGGTCTCAAAGTGGAAAAGGAGATTGGCATACGTCGGATAATATTCTTTGGCGACTCGGATCTAGTAATACAGCAAGTGTCCGGAGTGTGGGACGCCCTGGATCCAAACATGGCACTATACAGATTTCATGTGCAGAAGATCTCGGGTTACTTTGAGGGATGCGAATTTCACCATGTACCTCGCGTGGAAAACGAAGCTGCCGACATGTTGTCAAAGCTCGGATCGACCCGACAGGCAATTCCATCGGGCGTAGCATTGGAGCACCTCAGAAAACCTTCTATCAGGCTGTCCCCAGGAACCGACTCAATCTATGTCCTGGAAAACGCGGAATCCGGAGCTGAGCCCATGGACATTGACATGGGAGGTAGCACGCCAAACCCGGGGACTGCCTCGGCAAACCCGGGGACTGCCTCGGCAAACCCGGGGACTACCTCGCTAGACCCGGGGACTGTTCAGCGTGATCCGGCTGAAGTTATGCCGGTGGATAGGATGGAAATTGATGAGGAGATGTTCCCTACGCGAGCGATGCTAGCTTGGGCACTGCCTATATACCAATTCTTGAAAGATGGAACCTTACCCACTAAGGAAGTGCTAGTCAGGCAAACTCAGGGGAGAGCCAAAGCTTACAAAATCATCAATTCCGAGCTGTACAAACGGAGTGTAACCAATGTCCTCCAGCGATGTGTTGACCCGGAAGAAGGACTTAACATCCTCTGAGATATACACCAAGGAGAATGCGGGCATCATGCCTCATCCTGGGCCTTAGTGGCAAAGGCGTTCCAGCATGGATTCTACTGGCCAAGTGCCTTGGAGAAAGCATAAGATCTGGTGAGAAAATGCAATGGTTGTCAAAGGTACGCCACCAAGACACATATGCCTATGTCGGAACTCAAGCACACCAATTACATGGCCATTTGCTGTGTGGTGCTTGGATATGGTTGGCCCGTTCAAACCAGCAAGAGGAAACATGACACACATCTTGGTCATGGTGGACAAGTTTACAAAATGGATCGAAGTGAAGCCTATAAGAAAGTGCGATGGAGCTACGGCCGTGACATTTCTCAAAGACATCATCTTGAGATACGGTTATCCACACAGCATTATAACTGACAATGGAACGAATTTCGCGGAAGGAGTATTTGCGCGCTTTTGCCGAGACAAGAAAATCTGACTCGACGTAGCCTCGATAGCCCACCCCGCATCGAATGGACAAGTGGAAAGATCCAACGGATTAGTGCTATCCGGGATAAAACCCCGGCTCATTGAGCCGCTGCAAAGATCAGCGGGGTGCTAGATAGAAGAACTACCAGCGGTATTGTGGAGTTTAAGAACAACTCCGAAACGATCAACAGGCTACACGCCATTCTTTCTGGTATATGGGGTAGAAACTGTATTACCAGCCGACATAGAGCATGATTCGCCTAGGGTCACCCAATACACAGAAGCCAAATTGCAAGAAGCCCGGCAAAATGATGTTGATCTGCTGGAAGAAGCAAGAGAACTAGCACTGTCTAGATCCGCCATATATCAGCAAAATCTCCGACGCTACCATAGCCGGAAAGTGTGCCCCCAAGTCTTTCGGGAAGGCGATCTGGTGCTCCGGTTGGTACAACATACTGCTGGCATGCATAAGTTATCCCCCCCATGGGAAGGGCCATTCATTGTGAGCAAAGCATTGCACAATGATTCATACTATCTTATAGATGCGAAGCCACAGGAAAAGAACAAGGCGGACAGGTCCAGAGAGGAATCGAAGCGACCGTGGAATGTAGCACTACTTCGTCCCTTCTACACTTAGCTAAGAAGTGTATGTATCCGAGTCTTCTCATATGTCGGTATGTATGTCGGCAATGAGCTTATCAATGAAATAGCAGAGCCTCGAGCAGTAACTCGGGGACTGCCTTAATAAACGGTTGTTGTTACTTTTTATGCGTTAGCTGGAATGACTCGTTTTGCTTAACCCGGATTAGTAATGTGTGAGCACGAAAAACCCAACCCTTCGATTTGTTGCTGTCCAACAAGAATTGGCTTCATGGCAAGCAAGGGAACAAGTTTGGAATTGCGTAGCACGTGAAAAACCACTAAGGAAATGATCTTATTCCAGCTAACGTTTGTTTTTTTCGGACTAACCCCGTATTTACTTTCAAGTCATTATGTTGAATTATTTTGAGCCAAGCCTCACAGTTTCTAAGTATTGTTAAAACGATTCTTGGGGCTCGAATTCGTAAGTCGTAAAACCGAATCAAAGGTAGACACGGATCGAGCTGGAGAATTGGACGAACAAGAAAATGAAACTCAAGGACTACGCCCAAGTTAATCCGGCATACAAGCATAGTAGCAAAATATAATGTATTCAGCATACAGTTGCACCCGGCATACCAGGGATCTCATAAATATTCAAGTTTTTTCCACTAAGGAGCGGCAGGAGGAGGAAGGTCGGCGTCGTCATCACTATCTTCAATATCTGAAGCAGCATCTTCTCCATCCTCACCCGACCCATCCTCCACGTTCTCCATCTGCTCCTCCTCGACGGACTCCAGAAAGCTCGGCCCCTCAACCCAGTCATGGATGGGAGAATATTCGACAAGGATGTAGGCGCAAGCCCTGGTGCCGAGCTACCCACTCCGGATCATCGGTCCATTTGGATCCGGTGCACCGGCGTGTGAGGAGGCTCAGGTCGATCTTCTCGTACCATGTAAGGATATGATGGAGGAGGGTATCTGCTGTGGCACGCCCAGCGGATTCTCTCCAGAGATCAAGCTGTGTCTCGATTTCCAATAGCTTCTCAGCAAGGAGTGTGATCCTTTTTGGAGCGCTTTCGCTTGGCCAGAAAGTGTTGTAGATCCGGACCGCAACGTCGAGGATATCTTTCCCATAGTTCTTGATGGTTTCCACCCGAGCTGACACGCTGACCAACAGGTCCTCCATGTCTAAGGGGACGCTCTCACCATCAGGAGCGACGGGAGTACCCCTCTCTCGGCAGAATTTGGCAACGGCAGCACTGGCGATGGGAGTACCCTCCGGAAAGTGATATGAAAATAAGGAAAGGGAAGATGCTGAAGCAAAGGCATATGAGCTAACCCGGAAAACTATGTCGGATAAGGGGAAGAAACTTACGTGAGATATGACGATGGATCCGGGTCAACTCCTTAATACATCTGTCGCGTCTCTAGCGAAGTTGTTCAAGCTCAGCAAGCGCCGACCCAAGCTGGACCTCGGATTCCTTAAGCAGGTCCTGGTCCTTGGAGATCTGAAGGGTCAAGCGCTCACGCTCTTCGGTGAAGTTCTGGCCAACTTTTTGGAGCTCGGTTTTGTGCTGGGCCTTCATCTTCTCCATTCCGGCCTTGAGTTTGGCTATTTCGTCGTCCTTGGTCATCATTCTTCTTCTTCAGCTCGGTTTGATGCTGTCCTGCTTGTTCGAGAAAATGCAGCATCATATCAGGCACGGGCACACTATCCTCAAGCGATGCTGAAATAGTATGTTGACCCGGCAAAGCCGAGGAATGAATGTTTGCCGAGCCAAGGAGAAGAAGAAATGGAAAACACAACAAGATTGGGCGAAAGAGGACATACCTCGGATTTCCTCCAAGTTCTTCCGCATAATTTTGTTTTCAGCCTCCACCCCAGCTGCAAAAAACCGAATGAGGAGGTTAGTCCAGCGGAAACAAGTGAAACGGAGAGGTGTTGAGGGAGGAAATTACCCCTCCTTTCATGCTCCGCGCCAAGTGCAACATGTTTTGCGCGCAAGATCTTGTGGGTATCAAGCAGGCGCTGAAATTCGGCGCTCCGGCGATTGGTAGTTACCTGACAAAGGTACAGGAGTGTAAAATTAGTTTGTCGCATATTTGAAGTGTACAAGATCCGGGTCAAGCAGAACTTAACCCGGCTCTAGGTGTGTGCATATTTTAAGTGTACAAGATCCGGGCCAAGCGGAACTTAACCCGGCTCTAGGTGTGTGCATATTCGAAGTGTACAAGATCCGGGCCAAGCGGAACTTAACCCGGCTCTAGGTGTGTGCATATTCGAAGTGTACAAGATCCGGGCCAAGCGGAACTTAACACGGCTCTAGGTGTGTGCATATTCGAAGTGTACAAGATCCGGGCCAAGCGGAACTCAACCCGGCTCTAGGTGTGTGCATATTCGAAGTGTGCAAGATCCGGGCCAAGTGGAACTTAACCCGGCTCTAAATGTGTGCATATTTGAAGTTTACATGCAGCTACGTTGATCTTCTAATGAGCATCCGGCCGAGTAACAAGTTACTCCGTCGGAGGCTTGGGGACTAATGGTTATTATCTACAACATGTAAAGAAGAAACTACATACCTCCATCATTCGCCCAGCGAGGTTAATGGCCTTGGCGGCAGTATTCATCTGAGTGGAAAATTCAGCGGGGCCAAACTTTTCTGGGAGATCGTCGTTGTAGACGAACTCCGCCTTATTCCAGTTCATGATGAACTCGATAAGGCTCGGAGGGTACCGTTCGCCAGTGGACATGTGGGGTGCCACCGAGCCCTTTGCATGAGCTTCCTTCCTCGCAATCAGGGCAAGAGCTGGGCTGGTGTGAAGAACCATCTGCTGCGAATCGGTTGGCTCGGCAGGAGGATCCGTCGCTGCTGGTGACTTCTTCGGAAGCATTGACGACAAGGTTCGCTGCCCGGCCTCGACGGAGGTAGACTTGGCAGCATCCGGAGCCTTCTTTCCTTTAGCTTGCTGGGAGGATGTGACCACAGTGGATTTGCCCTTGGAAGCTGCTGGAGTGGTTCCTCGCCGAGCTTGGGATGACTCGGACGAGGCAGACGAACTTGGCACCGGAGCTTTGGTAGCAGGACTGGGAGGTGTTGTTGGTTTCTTCGGAGCCGAGACAGGCGCTGGTTCAGTGGCTGGTGCTGGAGCTGCTGCTGGTGCTGGAGTTGCGGTAGACTTGGTGGTTGCTGGTTGTGGCAATGCCGATGTGGCGGACGCCGTTGCCTCGGCCGATCCGACCCCTCCCGATCCGAGGTCGCGTTCCTCTAGAGGAGGTACTGCGGAACCCGGGGCGGCCGCAGAGCCCTCCGGAATAGGGCTCAGCGGGCGTGACTCGTCGTCACGAGGAGGGGAAGGACCAGACCAAAGGGGAGAAGAGATGCTCGATCCGCTCTTTGGGACCTCCACAGGAGCCCTGCAAAAGAAAATGATGTCAGGAGTGAAATTACCCCGATACAGGAGGAAGTGTGTTGCGCAGTGAAAAATGACTTACGCATCCGAGGTCTCGGCCTCCTTAGGTTTCTGGGCCCTCCGTACCGGGGCTTTGCCTGCCCGCTTGGAGGCAGTCTTGTCTCCGGCCTTCTTTTGCCTTTTGGTAGGCTGAGAAGGTTCGGAAGAAGAACTTGATGCGAATCCGCGCTTCTTCTTTGACGCCACCGGAACCGGCTCGCCCGTGGCAAGTGGAGGATCCTCGTGGATATGCCCACCGGGGTTAGCTGATGCCGGAAAGGCAAAAGAAAGAGGGACAGCCTCAACGGGTTCAATCATATCGATATCCGAGTCATCCTCATCGTCGGGCCAATCTCTAAGAGAAGAGAATTTACCACTCGGTCGTTTGGTGGCGTCGGTCGTGGGGAGGAACATCTCCTAGTCCGGCTCCTCCTCATCCAGGATTTCTTGGTCCGGGGCCCACTTAAGGGTTGGATCCGTGCCATCCTCGAGGGTTTGCTGGAGAAACAGCTGAGAAAAAAGCACAAAGAGCAGAGTCAAAAATATGATAAGAACCGAAACGTAATTGATCCGGAACAAGTTTACCCCGCGAAGCTTACCGCGGGAGGGAGCCTGTCACGGCAGTAATGCTCGATTCCCCATGTCCATTCGGCGGAGAAATCCTTATGGGTGGTGAAAGGAGCCTTGACCCGGCGAAAGATCTCCGTATTGCTCAACTCAAACGAGGAGGTTCGGTTGGGGTCGCGGCTGAAGCTCATGTGGCACAACTTGTGAGTGCACCGCTGGAGGGGAGAGATTCGGTTGCGCACGAATGTGATCATGGCATCTTCGTTGCGCAATCCGAGCTTCTTCAGCTCCACGAACCTTTTGTGGACTTGGTTGGCCAGAGATGTAGGTTTTTTGGCGACCTCTCCCTGAAATCCGTGTCAGGGGGACCCGGAGCGTAGGGCAGCAACCGAATCAAGTCTTCGGTACCCTCGTTCCGGACGTAGAAGAAGGTCCGGGCCCATCCTTTGCAGGAGTCAACCCCGATGACTCGGGGAAAGATTGAAAATCTCCGAGGCGAGATCGAGGCAGCTCCGAACTGAGTGAGCTGGTTGTCCTCCGACTCAACGTGGATGTTGGGGACGACGTTGCGACGGAGGCCGAAGAACCAGATCCACAGCTCCTTCGTGGGCCATAGTCCGGTGTAGCCCTCGACCGTAGAGACGAAAGCGGACAGAGAGGTGATGGCATTTGCCGGGAGATGATGTGGTTGCAAGTGATAGGTCCGGACCCAGTCCCGAAAGAAATCACTCACCAGAAGACCAAATCCCCTTTGGAAATGGGATAGGAAAACAACGAACTCACCCGGATTGGGTGAGGGGGCCAATTCCGAGGAGGGGAGACGAGCGGCGATGCCGGCGGGAATACACCGGGTCCGGTAGAGCCAGTCGATGTCGTCCTGGCAGACCCACGAACCGGCCCACGCGCCACGGTCCGCCACGCCACTGTCCTCCTCCATCTCCTGCTCGACGACGATGAGCTCCTCCTCCATCATCTCGAATCCGCTGTCCTCGCTGGAACTAGCGGCGGCGGGGCTCCGTGGTCTAGATTGACGAGGACCCGTGGCTAAGCAGTTGTGCAGCGGTGGCTGCGGTGCGGAGGCACGGAGAAGGTGCGGCGGCGTCGCTGCTGCAACGGGCACTGGCGGCAGCGCGGTCGCGAGGAAGAAGAAGAGAAACGGGTAAAGGGGCGCGGAGATGGAAAAGTGCTAAGGGACGCGCCCCTCCCCTATTTAACTGCACCCAGTGATCGATGAGTAGGATTGTGCTGCGCCAGAAAGCCACACGGTGTGGCCGTGTATCACCAGCACTAGCCAATCAGAGAGAAGCCACACCGCGGGCCACAGAGTAAATATGATCCCATGACACGACGTGTAGTTGCGGTAAACGAGGAGACAAGCGTGACGTAACCCACGCACAGTAATCACTGACAGTTACTGCGGCAGTTACTGTGCAGGCCCTTAAAATGAGGCAACGTAATGATTAACCTTTACGTGGGTTGGCGTATGAGAGAAGGAAGCAAGGCCCGGATCCGAGCCACCATGGTAACCCGGCCGACAAGTGAAAACTTGAGATGTGCAGAGGGAAAGTAAAACCATAGGATCCGAGCCGAAGTGGTGACCCGGCCGGCAAGTGGAAACTTGAAGCGTGCGAAGGGAACGTAAATCCATAAAATCAGAGACAAGAAGTTAACCCGGAACAAAACGTCCGAGGCTCGAATATGAATGAACATGATGTGGCCTTAGCGACCATGGCTGCTAAGATCGCACCAGCTTCGGGGACTAATGTTGGGGGGATTACCCCCGGGTTGGGTCACTCCGGGGTATAAGGGCCGAGTTAGCCGAGGGTCGGCAAGGTCAAAGCGGATGCTGGCCGAGTCACCTCAAGGCAGGCCGGATCACGGAGTAACCCGGGCCTGGGGGGACGCCTAATGTTATCTCGTCCGACTTAAGGAGTAAGTCGGAAATGCTTGTCTAACTTATATGCAGGAACAGGTGTGGTCAGATCTACTGTGATCCGGATCCTCGCTTGGCTTCTAGGAGAAGGAAGGAATCTCTCTGGTCAAAAAATTAAAGGCCTGGTACGTACTGGATGAGCGAATAAAGCAAGGGCAGTACCACCGGATCGTGGCCGACAAGGGTGACGGCGCTCACGTCGGCTGACGCGGGCGCTGCAGAGGCTACGTCGCTAAAGCAAGTGTGACGCGGGGAAAAAGCACCCCTGTCGGGTTACTACTTTGGGAGGGGGCATATTCTTAGGAATATGCCTCCATGTATGCCCTAGGCCAGGACCGAACCACCACTATATAAGGGGGCTTAGGGTTCTAGGAGAGGGGGTTAGCAGAATTCTAGTTGGTTGAGCACTAGTGGATCTAGGGTTCTAGGGCTAGATAGGAGGCAAGAGTAAGAGAGTTTATTCTTCCTCCTCTTGTCAATACAGCTCGAGGAGCACTTGTAATCTTTGAGATAGAACATCAATACAAAGCTTCTGCGTGGAGAATCACTCCACTATCCCTCCCTAGATTCCCCTAGCGTGTATTAGTCCCCACCTTTAGCCTATCCATGGCATCTGCCGTGACACCACCACGACAACTTGAGTGTGTGTAGTCATGTGGATCAATGTGGTTTGGAAAAGAACACATGAAATGACACTCCATGTGTCAAACCATGGTCAGAAAGCCCACGAAAATGTTGTTATGCAACTACCAAATGCAAGAGCACCACTGTGACAAATGTTGCATGACACACTCAGTGTGTGTGCTCATGTGGATCAATGTGGTTTGGAAAAGAACACATGCAATGACACTCCATGTGTCAAACCATGGTCAGAAAGCCCAAGAACATGTTCGAATGCAGTGGAGCACCAGTGTGAAAGAGGTTTCATCACCACACCAACTTGAGTGTGTGTGTGGTCATGTGTACCAATGTGGTTTTGCAAATAACACATGCAATGACACTCCATGTATTAGACGATGGTCAGAAATCCCAAGAACATGTTGGAATGCAACTACCAAATGCAATGGAACACCAGTGTTACAAAGGATGCATCACCACACCCACTTGAGTGTGTGTGGTCATTTGGATCAATGTGGGTTGGAAAATAACACATGTAATGACACTCCATGTGTCTAATCATGGTCAGAAAGCCCAAGAACATGTTGGAATGTAACTGCCAAATGCAATGGAGCATGAGTGTGACTGAGGTTACATCACCACACCCACTTGAGTGTGTGTGGTGATGTGGATCAATGTGGTTTGATAAAGAACACATGAAATGACACTCCATGTGTCAAACAAGGGCCAGAAAGCCCAAGAACATGTTGGAATGCAACTGCCAAATGCAATGGAGAACTAGTGTGAAAGAGGTTGCATCACCACACCCACTTGTGTGTGTGTGTGGCCATGTGGATCAATGTGGTTTGGAAAAGAACATGTGCAATGACACTCCATGTGTCAAACCATGGTTAGAAATGCCAAGAACATGTTGTAATGCAACTACCAAATGCAATGTAGCACTAGTGTGAAAGAGATTGCATCAGCACACTCACTTGACTGTGTGTAGCCATGTGGATCAATGCGGTTTGGAAAAGAACACATCCAGTGACACTCCATGTGTCGGACCATGATTACAAAACCCAAGAACATGTTGGAATGCAATTGCCAAATCCAATGGAGCACTAGTGTGATAGAGGTTGCAGCACCACACCACTTGAGTATATGTGGTCCTGTGGATCAATGTGGTTTGGAAAAGAACACATGCAATGACACTTCATGTGTGAAACCATGGTTAGAAATCCCAAGAACATGTTGGAATGCAACTACCAAATGCAATGTTGCACTAGTGTGAAAGAGGTTGCATCAGCACACCCACTTGAGTGTGTGTAGTCATCTGGATCAATGTGGTTTGGAAAAGAACACATGCAATGACACTCCATGCGTTAACCATGGTCAGAAAGCCCAAGAACATGTTGGAATGTAGTGGAGCACCAGTGTGAAAGAGGTTTCATCACCACACCAACTTCAGTGTGTGTGTGGTCATGTGTATCAATGTGGTTTGGAAAATAACACATGCAATGACACTCCATGTGTCAAACGATGGTCAGAAATCCCAAGAACATGTTGGAATGCAACTGCCAAATGCAGTGGTGCACCAGTGTTACAAAGGATGCATCACCACACCCACTTGAGTGTGTGTGGTCATGTGGATCAATGTGGTTGGAAAATAACACATGCAATGACACTCCAAGTGTCAAATCATGGTCAGAAAGCCCATGAACATGTTGGAATGCAACTGCCAAATGCAATGGAGCATGAGTGTGACAGAGGTTGCATCGCCACACCCACTTGAGTGTGTGTGGTCATGTGGATCAAAGTGGTTTGCTAAAGAACACATGCAATGACACTCCATGTGTCAAACCACGGTCAGAAAGCCTAAGAAAATGTTGGAATGCAACTAACAAATGAAAGAGCACCATTTTGACAGAGGTTGCATCACACACTCAGTGTGTGTGCTCATCTGGATCAATGTGGTTTGGAAAAGAACACATGCAATGACACTCCATGTGTCAACCATGGTCAGAAAGCCCAAGAACATGTTGAAATGTAGTGGAGCACGAGTCTGAAAGAGGTTTCATCACGACAGCAACTTCAGTGTGTGTGTGGTCATGTGTATCAATGTGGTTTGGAAAATAACACATGCAATGACACTCCATGTGTCAAACGATGGTCAGAAATCCCAAGAACATGTTGGAATGCAACTGCCAAATGCAATGGAGCACCAGTGTTACAAAGGATGCATCACCACACCCACTTGAGTGTGTGTGGTCATGTGGATCAATGTGGGTTGGAAAATAACACATACAATGACACTCCAAGTGTCAAATCATGGTCAGAAAGCCCAAGAACATGTTGGAATGTAACTGCCAAATGCAATGGAGCATGTGTGTGACCGAGGTTGCATCACCACACCCACTTGAGTGTGTCTGGTCATGTGGATCAATGTGGTTTGGTCAAGAGCACATGAAATGACACTCCATGTGTCAAACCATGGCCAGAAAGCCCAAGAACATGTTGGAATGCAACTACGAAATACAATGGAGAACTAGTGTGAAAGAGGTTGCATCACCACACCCACTTGAGTGTGTGTGGCCATGTGGATCAATGTTGATTGGAAAAGAACACATGCAATAACAATCCATTTGTGAAACTATGGTCACAAAGAACATGAAAATGTTGCAATGCAACTGCCAAAAGCAATGGAGCACCAGTGTGATAGAGGTTGCATCACCACACCCACTTGAGTGTGTGTGGTCATGTGGATCAATGTGTTTTGGAAAACAACACGTGCAATGACACTCCATGTGTCAAACCATGGTTAGAAATGCCAAGAACATGTTGGAATGCAACTGCCAAATGCAATGTAGCACGAGTGTGAAAAAGGTTGCATCAGCACACTCACTTGAGTGTGTGTAGTCATGTGGATCAATGTGGTTTGGCAAAGAACACATGCAATGACACTCCATGTGTCGAACCATGGTCACAAAACCTAAGAACATGTTGGAATGCAATTGCCAAATCCAATGGAGCACTAGAGTGATAAAGGTTGCATCACCACACCACTTGAGTATGTGTGTTCCTATGGATCAATGTGGTCTGGAAAATAACACATGTAATGAAACACCATGTGTCAATCTATGGTCAGAAAGCCGAAGAACATGTTGGAATGCAACTACCAAATGTAATGGAACACTAGTGTGACACATGTTGCATCACCACACCCACTTGAGAAAGAACACATTAAATGACACTCCACGTGTCAAACCATGGTAATAAAGCCGAAGAACATGTTGGAATGCAACTTCCAAATGCAAGAACACCATTGTGACAGAGGTTGCATCACACACTCAGTGTGTGTGCTCATGTGGATCAATTTGGTTTGGAAAAGAACAAATGCAATGACACTCCATGTGTCAAACCATGGTTAGAAAGGGCAAGAACATGTTGGAATGCAGTGGAGCACCAGTGTGAAAGAGGTTACATCACCACACCAACTTGAATGTGTGTGTGGTCATGTGTATCAATGTGGTTAGGAAAAGAACACATGCAATGACACTCCATGTGTCAAACCATGGTCAAAATCCCAAGAACATGTTGGAATGAAACTGCGAAATGCAATGGAGCACCAGTGATACAAAGGATACATCACCACACCCACTTGATTGTGTGTGGTCATGTGGATCAATGTCGGTTGGAAAATAACACATGCAATAACACTACATGTGTTAAGTCATGGTCAAAAAGCGCAAGAACATGTTGGAATGCAATTGCCAAATGCAATGGAGCATGAGTGTGACAGAGGTTGCATCGCCACACCCACTTGAGTGTGTGTGGTCATGTGGATCAAAGTGGTTTGGTAAAGAACACATGCAATGACACTCCATGTGTCAAACCATGGTCAGAAAGCCCAAGAACATGTTGGAATACAACTACCAAATGCAATGGAGAACTAGTGTGAAAGAAGTTGCATTACCACACCACTTGAGTGTGTGTGGCCATGTGGATCAATGTAGTTTGGAAAAGAACACATGCAATGACACTCCATGTATCAAACCATGGTCACAAAGCCCATGAACATGTTGGAATGCAACGACGAACAGTAATGGAGCACCAGTGTGACAGAGGTTGCATCACCATACCCACTTAAGTGTGTGTGGTCATCTGGATCAATGTGGTTTGGAAAAGAACACATGCAATGACACTTCATGTGTCAAACCATGGTTAGAAATCCCAAGAACATGTTGGAATGCAACTGCCAAATGCAATGTAGCACTAGTGTGAAAGAGGTTGCATCAGCACACCCACTTGAGTGTGTGTAGTCATGTGGATCAATGTGGTTTGGAAAAGAACACATGAAATGACACTACATGTGTGAAACCATGGTCAAAAATCCCAAGAACATGTTGTAATGCAACTACCAAATGCAAGAGCACCATTGTGACTGAGGTTGCATCCCACACTCAGTGTGTGTGCTCATGTGGATCAATGATATTTGGAAAAGAACACATGCAATTACATTCCATGTGTCAAACCATGGTCAGAAAGCCCAAGAACATGTTGGAATTGTCGTGGTGGTGTCACGGCAGATGCCATGGATAGGCTTAAGATGGGGACTAATACACGCTAGGGGAATCTAGGGAGGGATAGTGGAGTGATTCTCCACACAGAAGTTTGTATTGTTATATCTGCAAGATTACAAGTGCTCCTTGAGCTGTATTGGCGAGAGGAGGAAGAAGGAGCACTCTTACTCTTGCCTACTATTTTTCCCTAGAACCCTAGATCAACTAGTCCTATTGAATCACAAAACCAAATAGAGGTCAACCAACCCCCTCTACCATAAACCTAGCCCCCCTTATATAGAGGAAGTTCGGTCCCTGCCTAGGGCATACGTGGAGGCATATTCCTAAGAATATGCCCCTTCCCAAAGTGGTAACCCGACCGGGGTGCTTTTCCCCCGCGTTACACATGCTTTAGCGACGTAAGCCTCTGCAGCGCCCGCGTCAGCCGACATGGGCGTCGTCACCCCTATCGGCCACAACCCGGTGGTCCTGCCCTTGCTTTCTCCGCTCATGTAGTGCGTACCGGACCTTCTTTTTGACCAGAGAGATTCCTTCCTTCTCCCAGAAGCTAAGCAAGGACCCGGATCATAGTAGATCCAGCCACACCTGTTCCTGCATATAAGTTAGACAAGCACTTCCGACTTACTCCTTAAGTCGGATGAGACAATGTTAGGTGACCCCCCCGGTCCGGGTTACTCCATGATCCGGCCTGCCTTGAGGTGACCCGGCCAGCATCCGCTTTGACCTTGCCGAACCTCGGCTAACTCGGCCGTTATACCCCGGAGTGACCCTACCCGGGGGTATCCCCCCAACATTAGTCCCCGAAGCTGGTGTGGTCTTAGCTGCCTTGGCCTCTAAGGCCACATCAGGTTCATTTATGTTCGAGCCTCGGACGTTTAATTCCGGGTTAGCTCCTTATCTCGGATTATATGGATTTACGTTACGTTCGGACGTTCCAAGTTTTCACTTGCCGGCCGGGTCACCACTTTGGCTCGGATCCCATGGTTATCATGGTTTGATCTGGGCCCTGTTTCCTTCTCTCATACACCAACCCACGTGGAGGCTAATCATTACCTCGTCTTATTTTAAGGGCCTGCACAGTAACCGCCACAGTAATTGGCAGTTATCACTGTGCGTGGGTCACGTCATGCCTGCCTCCTCGTTTACCGCATCAGCGCATCGCGTCATGGGACTGCTTCTACTTTGTGGCCCCATGTGTGGCTTTTCTCCGATTGGCTGATGCAGGTGATACACGGCCACACCGTGTGGCTCGTCGGCGCAGCGCGATCCCACTCATCCATCTCTGGGGGTGGTTAAGTAGTGGAGGGGCACACCCCTTAGCGCTTTTCCACTTCTGCGCCCCTCTGCCCGTTGCCTTTCTCCTTCGTCTTCCTAGCGACCGTGTCGCCACCGGTGCTTCTAGCAGCAGCGCCACCGCCGCACCTTCCCCGTGCCTCTGCATCGCAGCCACCGCTGCGCAGCTTCTTCGCCACGGGTCCACGCCAATCCAGGCCTCAGATCTCCGCCGCCGCTAGCTCCAGCAAGGATAGTGGATACGAGATGACGGAGGAGGAGCTCGTCGTCGCCGAGCAGGAGATGGAGGAGGACGCCGGCGCGGTGGACCGCGACGCGTGGGCCGGATCATGGGTCAGTCAAGATGACCTTGACTGGCTCTACCGGACCAGGCGCATTCCTGCCGGCGTCACTGCTCGTCTCCCCTCCGCCGAACTGGCCCCCTCACCCAATCTAGGTGAGTTCGTTGTGTTCCTGTCCCACTTCCAACGGGGATTTGGTCTGCCGGTGAGCGATTTCTTCCGGGATTGGGTTAGGACCTACCACTTCCAGCCAATGCTATCACCTCTCTCTCCGCCTTTGCCTCTATGATCGAAGGCTACACCGGACTATGTCCCACGAAGGAGCTGTGGATTAGGTTCTTCGGCCTTCGTCGCAACATCATCCCCAATATCCAAGTAGAGTCGGAGGATAAGCAGCTCACCCAATTCGGAGCTGCCTCCATCTCGCCCCGGAGACTTTCCGTCTTTCCCCGGGTTACCGGGCTTGACTCCTGCAAAGGATGGGCCTGGACCTTCTTCTATGTCCGGAATGAGGGTTCTGAAGATTTGATTCGGTTGCTGCCCTACGCTCCGGGTCTACCTGACATGGATTTCTGGGAGGAAGTCCCCAAGAAGCCTACTGCTCTGGCCAACCAAGTTAACAAGAGGTTCGCAGAGCTGAAGAGACTCGGATTGCGCAACGAGGATGCTATGATCACGTTCGTGCGCAACCGAATCTCTCCCCTCCAGAAGCGCACCCACAAGTTGTGCCACATGAGTTTCGGCCGCGACCCCAACCGAACCTCCTCCTTCGAGTTGAGCAACAGGGGGATCTTTCGCCGGGTTAAGGCTCTTTTCACCACCCACAAGGATTTCTCCGCTGAATGGACATGGGGAATTGAGCACTACTGGCATGACAGGCTCCCTCCCACGGTAAGCTTCGCGGGGCAAACTTATTTCGGATCAAGTAGGTGTCGGTTTTTGTTGTATTTTTGACTCTGCTCTTCGTGCTTTTTCTCAGCTGTTCCTTCAGCAAACTCTCGAGGATGGTGCGGACCAGACCCTTAAGTGGGCGCCGGACCGAGAAATCCCGGATGAGGAGGAGCCGGACCAGGAGATGTTCCTCCCTATGACCGACGCTACCAAACGTCCCAGCGGTAAATTCTCTTCTCTTAGAGATTGGCCTGATGATGAGGATGACTCGGATGTCGACGTGATTGAACCTGTTGAGGCTGTCCCTCTTTCTTTTGCCTTTCCGGCATCAGCTAACCCCGGTGGGCATATCCACAAGGATCCTCCACTTGCTACGGGCGAGCCGGTTCCGGTGGCGTCGAAGAAGAAGCGCGGAGCCGCATCAAGTTCTTCCTCCGAACCTTCTCATCCCACAAAAAGGCAAAAGAAGGCCGGAGACAAGACTGCCTCCAAGCGGGCAGGCAAAGCCCCGGCACGGAGGGCCCGGAAACCCAAGGAGGCCGAAACCTCGGATACATAAGTCATTTTTCATTGCGTAACTCACTTTTCCTTGCATCGTGGTAATTTCTCTTCTGACATTATTCTCTTTTTCAGGCCTCCGGTGGAGGTCCCTCAGAGCGGATCAAGCATCTCTTCACCCCTTTGGTCTGGCCCTTCTCCTCCTCGTGACGACGAGTCACGCCCGCTGAGCCCTATTCCGGAGGGTTCTGCGGCTGCTCCGGGTTCCGCAGTGCCTCATCAAGAGGAACGCGACCTTGGACCGGGAGGGGTCGATCCAGCCGAGGCGACGGCGTCCACCACTTCGGCATCGCCGCAACCAGGAACCACGAGTCTATCACAACACCAGCACCAGCAGCAGCTCCAGTACCAGTGACCGAGCCAGCACCTGTCCCGGCACCAAAGAAACCAACAACAGCTCCAAGTCTAGCTACAAGAGCTCTAGTGCCAGGTTCTTCTGCCTCGTCCGAGTCATCTCAGCCTCGGCGAGGAACTACTCCAGTAGCTTCTAAAGGGAAATCCACCACAGTTACTTCTTCCCAGCAAGCTAAGGGCAAAAAGGCTCCAGATACTACCAAGTCTGCATCCGTCGAGGCCGGGCAGTGAAGCCTATCGTCGATGCTTCCGAAGAAATCACCAGCAGCGAAGGATGTTCCTGCCGAGCCAACTGATGCGTAGCAGATGGTTCTGCATACCAGCCCAGCTCTTGCCCTAGTTGAGAGGAAAGAAGCTCACGTGAAGGGCTTGGTGGCACCCCATATGCCCACCGGTGAGCGGTACCCTCCGAGCCTTATCGAGTTCGTCATGAACTGGAACAAGGCGGAGTTCGTCCACAACGACGATCTCCCGGAAAAGTTCGGCCCCGCAGAATTTTCTGCCCAGATGAATACCGCCGCTAAGGCAATTAACCTCGCGGGGCAAATGATGGAGGTATGTCGTTTCTCCTTTACATGTTGTAGATAATAACCATTAGTCCCCGAGCCTCCGGTGGAGTAGCTTGTTACTCGGCCGGATGCTCATTAGAAAACTAACGTAGCTGCATGTAAACTTCAAATATGCACACACCTAGAGCCGGGTTAAGTTCGACTTGGCCCGGATCTTGCACACTTCGAATATGCACACACCTAGAGCCAGGTTAAGTTCCACTTGGCCTGGATCTTGTACACTTCAAATATGCACACACCTAGAGTCGGGTTAAGTTCCACTTGGCCCGGATCTTGTACACTTCGAATATGCACACACCTAGAGCCGGGTTAAGTTCCACTTGGCCCGGATCTTGTACACTTCGAATATGCACACACCTAGAGCCGGGTTAAGTTCCACTTGGCCCGGATCTTGTACACTTCGAATATGCACACACCTAGAGCCGGGTTAAGTTCCACTTGGCCCGGATCTTGTACACTTTGAATATGCACCAAGCTAATTTTACACTTCTGTACTTTTTTCAGGTAACAACAATCGCCGGAGCGCTAAATTCCAACGCCTGCTTGATACCCACAAGATGCTACGCGCAAAACATGTTGCACTTGGTGCAGAACATGAAAAGAGGGGTAATTTTCTCCCTCGGCACCCCTCCGTTTTTCTTCACTTTCTTCCACCGGACTAGTCTCCTCATTCGGTTTCTGTAGCTGGGGTGGAGGCTGAGAACAAGATCATGCGGAAGAACTTGGAGGAAATCCGGGGTATGTCCTCTTTTGTTCGACCTCGTAGTGTTTTCCATTTCTTCTTCTCCTTGGCTCGGCAAACATTCACTCCTCGGCTCTGCCGGGTCAACATACTATTTCAGCATCGCTTGAGGATAGTGTGCCCGTGCCTGATATGATGCTGCATTTTCTCGAACAAGCAGGGCAGCATCAAGCCGAGCTGAAGAAAAAGGATGATGAGCTTGCTCTCCTCCGGACTAAGGACGACTAGATTGCCAAGCTCAAGGCTGAGATGGAGAAGATGAAGACCCAACACCAAACCGAGATCCAAAAGGTTGGCCAGAACTTCACAGAAGAGCGTGATCGCCTTACTCTCCAGATCTCCAAGGACCAGCACCTACTCAGAGAATCCGACCTCCAGCTTGGGTCGGCAAACGCTGAGCTTGAGCAACTTCGCAAAAGACGCAATGCCTGCATCAAGGAGTTAACCAGGATCCATAGCCATATTTCTCGTAAGTTCCTTTCCCCTGTCCGACATAATTCTCCGGGTTACCTCATATGTCTTTTCTTTACCTTCTTCCTTTGCCTTGTTTCCAGACCACTTTCCAGAGGGTACTTCTATTGCAAGCGCTGCTATTGCCAAATTTCGCCAAGAGAGGGGTACTCCCGTCGTTCCTGACGGTGAGAGCATTCCCTTAGACATGGAGGACCTATTGGTCAGCCTGTCAGCTCGCGTGGAAACTATCAAGAATTATGGCAAGGATATCCTCGATGTTGCAGTTCGCATTTTCAATACGTTCTGGCCCGGAGGGAGTAGCCCGAAGACCATCGCGACTCTTGTCGAGAAGTTAATGGAGATTGAGACCCAACTTGACCTCTGGAGAGAGTCCGCTGGTCGTGCCGCAGCTGATACCATCCTTCACCATATTCTCACATGGTACGAGAAGATCAACCTCAGCCTCCTCACACGCCGGTGCACCGGATCCAGATGGACCGATGATCCGGAGTGGGTAGCTCGGCGCCAGGCTTGCGCCTACAGCCTCGTCGAATATTCTCCTATTCATGACTGGGTTGAAGGACCGAGCTTCCTGGAATCCGCTGGGGACGAGCACAATGAGAACGTTGAAGATGGGTCGGATGAGGGCGGAGAAGATGATGCTTCAGATATTGAAGACAACGACGACGACGCTGAACTTCCTCCTCCTGCTGCTCCTTAGTTCCAAAAAGCTTGAAAATTTATCAGATCCTCGGTATGCCGGGTGCAATTGTATGCTGGATATGCGATATTTTGCTACTACATTTCTATGCCGGATTAACTTGGGCGCAGTCCCCGAGTTTCATTTTCTTGTTCGTCCAATTGTCTGACTCGATCCGTGTCTACCTTGATTCGGTTTTACGACTTACGAACCCGAGCTTCAAAAATTGTTTTAACAATACTTATAAACTTTTAGGCTTAGCTCAAAATAATTCAGCATAATAACTTGAAAATAAATACAGGGTTAGTCCAAAAAACAAGCATTAGCTCGAATAAACTCGTTTCCTTAGTCGTTTTTCATGTGCTACGCAATTCCAAACTTGTTCCCTTGCTTGCCATGAAGCCAATTCTTGTTGGATAGTAGCAAGTCGAAGAGTTGGGTTTTTGGTGCTCACACATTACTAATCCGGGTTAAGTAGAACGACTTATTCCAGCTACCGCATAAAAAGTAACGTCAAACGTTATTAAGGCAGTCCCCGAGTTACTGCTCAAGGCGCTGCTATTTCATTGATAAGATCATTGCCGACATACATACCGACATATGAGACGACTCGGATACATACACTTCTTAGCTAAGTGTAGAAGGGACGAAGTAGTTCTACATTCCACGGTCGCTTGGATTCCTCTCCAGACCTGTCCGCCTTGTTCTTTTCCTGTGGCTTTGCATCTATGAGATAGTAAGAATCATTGTGCAATGCTTTGCTCCCAATGAATGGCCCTTCCCATGGGGGGGATAATTTATGCATGCCGGTAGTACGTTGTACCAACCGAAGCACCAGATCGCCTTCCCAAAAGACTCGGGGGCACACTTTCCGGCTATGATAGCGTCGGAGATTTTTCTGATATATGGCGGATCTGGACAGTGCCAGTTCTCTCGCTTCTTCCAGCAGATCAACATCATTTTGCCGGGCTTCTTGCACTTCGGCTTCTGTGTATTGGGTGACCCTAGGCGAATCATGCTCTATGTCAGCTGGTAATACAGCTTCTGCCCCATATACCAGAAAAAATGGCGTATAGCCTGTTGATCGATTCAGAGTTGTTCTTAAGCTCCACAGTACCGCTAGTAGTTCTTCTATCCAGCACCCCGCTGATCTTTGCAGCGGCTCAATGAGCCGGGGTTTTATCCCGGATAATACTAATCCGTTGGATCTTTCCACTTGTCCATTCGATGCGGGGTGGGCTATCGAGGCGACATCGAGTCGGATCTTCTTATCTCGGTAGAAGCGCGCAAATGCTCCTTCCGCAAAATTTGTTCCATTATCGGTTATAATACTGTGTAGATAACCGTATTTCAAGATGATGTCTTTGAGAAATGTCACGGCCGTAGCTCCATCACATCTTCTTATAGGTTTCACTTCAATCCATTTTGTAAACTTGTCCACCATGACCAAAATGTGTGTCATGTTTCCTCTCGCCGGTTTGAACGGGCCAACCATATCCAAGCACCATACTGCAAATGGCCACGTAATTGGTATGGTCTTGAGTTCCGACATAGGCATATGTGTCTTGGTGGCGTACCTTTGACAACCATTGGATTTTCTCACCAGATCTTCTGCTTGTTCCAAGGCACTTGGCCAGTAGAATCCATGCCGGAACGCCTTTGCCACCAAGGCTCGGGATGAGGCATGATGCCCGCATTCTCCTTGGTGTATATCTCGGAGGATGGCAAGCCCTTTTTCCGGGTCAACGCATTGTTGGAGGACATTGGTTACACTCCATTTGTACAACTCGGAATTGATGATTGTGTATGCTTTTGCTCTCCTCTGAGTTTGCCTGGCTAACACCTCCTTAGCGGGTAACGTTTCGTCTTTCAGGAATTGGAATATAGGCAGTGCCCAAGCTGGTATTGCTCGTGGAGGGAACATCTCCTCATCAATTTCCATCTGATCCACCGGCATAACTTCAGCCGGATCACGCTGAGCAGTCCCCGGGTCTAGCGAGGTAGTCCCCGGGTTTGCCGAGGCAGTCCCCGGGTTTGCTGATGTAGTCCCCGGGTCTCGCGCACTACCTCCCGTGTCAATGTCCATGGGCTCAGCTCCAGATTCCGTATTTTCGGGACCTAGATCGAGTCGGTTCCTGGGGACGGCCTGATAGATGATTTTCTGAGGTGTTCCAATGCTATACCCGGTGGAATTGCCTGTCTGGTCGATCCGAGCTTCGACAACATGTCGGCAGCCTCGTTTTCCACTCAGGGTACATGGTGAAATTCACACCCCTCGAAGTAACCAGATATCTTCTGCACGTGAAATTTGTATAGTGCCATGTTTGGATCCAGGGCGTCCCACACTCCAGACACCTGCTGCACCACCAGATCCGAGTCGCCAAAGCATATTATCCGACGTATGCCAATCTCCTTTGCCACTTTGAGCCCATGCACAAGAGCCTCATACTCAGCGACATTGTTCGATGCCGCGAAATGGATCTGCAATACGTACTTTAGCTGGTCCTTCTTTGGCGAGGTAAGCACAACCCTGGCGCCTAGTCCGGTTTTGGTTTTCGACCCGTCAAAGTGCATCCTCCAGTAATTCGGATCTGGTGGCGGTGGTTCGTATTGTACCTCGGCCCAATCCACAAAAAAGTCCGCCACAGCCTGAGATTTGATCGCTTCTCTTCTGTCGTATTGGGGCGCATAAGGGGATAACTCAATTGCCCATTTTGCAATTCTGCCACTCGCATCCTTGTTACCCATTATCTCGGATATGGGAGCTTCACATATTACTTTGATGGGGTGCTCCTCAAAGTAATGCTTTAACTTCTTTGCCACCATATAGACACCGTATGCCACCTTTTAAAAGTGCGGGTAGTTCTGTTTTGAGGCAGACAATACCTCGCTTAGGTAATATACTGGCCTCTGCACCGACTTACCCTCTTCATTGCGCTCCACTACAATTACTGCACTTACAACTCGGTTGGTTGCGGCTATGTAGAGCAACATTGGCTCCTTTGATAGTGGAGAGGCTAACACTAGCGCAGTGGCCAACATCTTTTCTAAGTGGGCAAAGGATTCATCGGCCTATGGCGTCCAAATGAATTTATCCGACTTTTTCATGAGTTGGTAGAGAGGCAGTGCCTTTTCTCCCAACCGACACACAAACCGACTCAACGATGCCAGGCATCCAGCGAACTTCTGGACATCGTTAAGACACTTCGACAGCTCCATTCGTTCGATGGCTCGGATCTTAGTTGGATTAACTTCGATACCACGGCTGGAGACGAGAAATCCTGAGTAATTTTCTAGCCGGGACACCGAAGGTACATTTTTCCGGGTTAAGCTTCATCCGGAACCTTCTCAAGTTCACGAATGTTTGCCTTATGTCGTCAAGGAGCGTTGTGCTTTCCTTGGTCTTGATAACCACATCATCCACGTATACTTGTACGTTTTGACCTATTTGGTCGTGCAAACATTTTTGCATACATCTTTGGTGCGTTGCACCTGCATTACGTAAACCGAACGGCATAGTGCGATAGTAGTAAGCCCCGTACGTGGTAATAAACGCGGTCTTTATTTGATCATCCGGGTTCAGAGGTATCTGGCGGAAGCCAGAATATGCATCAATGAATGACAATAGTTCGCATCCCGCGGTCGAGTCTATGACCTGATCTATCCTCGGCAGTGGAAATGGATCTTTTGGACACGCCTTTTTCAGGTTCGTGTAATAGATACACATACGCCAAACCACTGCCATGTTCGGATCGTGCTTCTTCTTTTCTACCAGCACCGGATTAGACAGCCAATCCGGATATAGTACCTCCATGATAAATCCTGCTGCTAGTAACCAAGTTATCTTGTCTCCAATGACTTTTCTCCTATCCTCGGCGAAGCGGCGGAGAGGTTGCTTCACCGGCCATGCTCCAGGTCTTACGTTCAAAGAGTGCTCGGCCAACTCCCTTGGAACACCTTGCAAGTCTTGTGTAGACCAAGCAAAAATATCCCGATTCTCACGGAGGAAGTTGACGAGCTCGCTTTCCTATTTGTCAGTTAACCCGGCACCAATTGTTACGGTGCGCTCCGGGAACATGTTATCAACTGGAACCTTCTTGGTGTCCTTCGTGGCTTGAAATGAAACGCTGCCATGCGGGTTACTTAACGCCGGCATATATTGCTGCGCGGACTGAGCTAATGCCGCCACCTCTTGGATTTTTCTTTTCTCTTGCGCAATCACGAGTGACTCAGCTAGGTTAGACCCGGCTGAAGCACACTCAATGGAACGTCGGAAATCTCCAGCAATGGTAATCACTCCATTTGGCCCGGGTAACTTCATCTTCAGATAACTAATGTGACAGCTTGCCATGAATTTGTTCAATGCTGGTCTTCCGAGTAACGCATGATATGCACTTTCCAAGTTCACCACCTCAAACTCCAGATTTTCAGTTTGGCAGTTATCTCTTGTGCCGAATAGCACGTCGACCCGGACTTTACCTATGGGCTCACAAGAAATGCCTGGTACAATGCCATGGAAAGTTGTTCTTGTAGCCTGGAGCATGTTCTCCGAGATGCCCAACTTGCGCATTGTATCCGCATACATGATGTTAATGCTACTGCCATTATCAATCAAAACCTTGGAGAACCTCACATTGATGTTCGGTCCAATGAATGTCGGATCTAGCACTAGTGCATACGAACCTGGACTCGGCATAAGTTTAGGAAGATCTTTGATGTTCCAGGTGATTTCCTGGTCCGACCAAGGCATGTACCTCGTCACTGCTGGTATGACCGCATTGACCTCCATATGTCGGCGCTGCAAACTCTTCCTATCTATTTCCTCAGTCGTGAACACACAATAACTCTGGTGATGTTCCCTGTACTCATTCCTTCCCTCGTTTCCGGGGTACCTCTGATCCGGCTGTTGCTGATTTTCCACCTGATGCACTGCATCCCTTCTCTCATTGTTGTCATACCTCGGCGGGGGGGGAGGCAACATTAGTTGTTGCGTGTTCGCTCCGGAGAGCAATTGCTGCCGAGGTAACTCCTACCGAGGTTGATCATTCCGGGGTGCCTGAGCATTCCCCAAACCACCTTGTTCTATCTTACGGAACCACTCACATTGCCTCGTTGTGTGACCCGCCGAGCTATTCGGATTTGGCGTGTGAAACTTACACGGCTGGTCCAACATTGACTCGTAGGTATACCTCGGACGGTCTTTCTTTTCTTGCCACTGTTTCTTTTGCTCTGGAGTCCATGTTTTCTTGCCATCATTTCTTGGAGTCCATTGTCCTCCCGTTCTCTGGCGTTGGTTGCTCCCTTCTCCGGGTTGATCTTGATTCACAGCTGCAAATTGTTGCGAACCGTAGCGATGATCCGGTCTATCATCACTCCTTTTTCCTCTGTAATCATTCCTTCGGGATGACTCAGCTCCATCCCTCTGATAGTATTCCTCGTTTGACTCATTTGACGCGAGCCTAGGTTGTGTCGGATCGCCCAAAGCATACGAATCAGCAATCCGGATCATCTCTGCCAGCGTAATTGGCATTTTCCTTTGCAACTTCATCCACAGCTCGCTGCCATATCTGGACCCTTGCGCAAACCACGTTATGGCCTGTGACTCTATGACACCCTCACACGAGTTTCTCACGATACACCACCGACTCAAGAATTCACGATCCGTCTCGTTAGGTCTTTGCTTGCACATTGCTAGGGTCTCCGGTCTATTCGGCCTCTGATATGTACTTGAGAAGTTGCTGATAAACATTTCTTCAAAATCTATCCAGCAGTTGATGCTCCCGGGTGGTAAATTATTCAGCCATACTCTGGTCGGGCCTTCCAACATCTGGGGTACGTAACGTACAGCCCATCTCAAGTTGCCAGTTGCAATTTTCACCGTCGTAGCATAGTTTATCAGCCAATCCTCCGGCTTGGTACTGCTGTCATACGTCTTCGTGCCTCTGGGTAACTGGAAATTTGGTACCGGTGGTTCCTTCATGATCCGGGGTCCAAAGCACGCTGGACCCGGAGGACCTTGACATTCGATCTATTCCGACCTATACAGGCGATCCAGTTTTAACCTGGCGTCATCCGGCATTAAATCCCTGCTTCCCAATCTTGACCCTATCACATGATAGTCTGGTCTGGGGTACCTTGCGTTCACCATCTCCGAATCACCGTCGTTGTATCGGTTTTGTTCTTGTTGCGCACCTTTCTGCTGCATACCTCGGCCGGCGCTTTGCTCTTGCCTTGGTATATTCCGCTGCTGCGGTTGTCCTGCTCCTGCGGAGTTGCACTGTCCGGCATTGCCGTTGGCAGCGTTCCCTTGACCGGCATTGCCTTGGTCGTGATTACCTCGGCCAGCTTCACTTCGGCTCACACTCTGTCGATCATCACTTTTCCGCATCTCTTTTTCTTTTCCCGCACGTGTCGGGTCGTACAGGACGATCTGTTTGTTCCGTCTGGCCGAGGTTACTACCTCTTCTCTCCTTGGACCACCATGAGGCGATGATGCGGCTCCAGCGACTTCTCCGGGTTACCCATCACCGAATGGACGATTTTGGAAGCTCCAGCTCTCTCCGGGTTAGCTCTCAGCAGCTCTTCGTTCTGTCTGTTCGCGATCCGAACCAGCTCGTTAACCCTATCTTGCTGTCTTTGACGGGCCTCACCCGTCAGACCCTCTAACTCAGACGCAGCCGCATCTGCTGCTCTGAGGTTCTTCATCGGGGTACTATATTTCGGCAACCCCACAGATAGATAGTTTTCCGACCCTTCTGCTCCATCATCACCTTCCTTGTTCATCTCGCTTATGAGATTTCTCCCTTTTACTTTTACCGTATCAACTTTGTTTGCCTTTGCGTACTCACGCAGCGTCATGTTCAGCGACTGCTGAGCCGCGGCTATTTTCTTTGCGCCCTCTAGTATCTTTTGCCTAGTTTCCTCTAGCTCGGCCTGTGCCTGAGCCGGATCTACCACTGCTGCTATCGGGTTAGCCAAGCTATCCATAGCTTCTCTCAGTACATTCTCAGGCCTCTCTAGTGGAGGTCCTCTACCTTTCCTCGGTGCCTTAGGTGTTACCTCCGGGTCTGGTGCTGGGTCCTTGCTTGCGCCTGCACCTGGCGCAGTCATCATCACCTCCGCATGGTCCAGGGAGCGAGCGATACGCGTCCCGCGAGCCACAGTGAGGGGTGGTTCCCCCGCATCGACGACGCGGCGCGGATGAACGCATGATACGTCCACAACAACGTAGACCTTGTGCGCACCGAGCTTGACGAAGAGGCTGTTGCACGGAAGTGGGCGCGTGCCGAAGTAGCCAGCGTTGTCGCTGACGAAATCCAGCGCTCCAAAGCGCTGAACGAGCCCAGAGACGACGCGTTCGCCGGTGCCGATGAGGTTTCCCGTCCGGATCTTCACCCCTGCTAGTGCCGCTAGCCCCACGGTGGGCGCCAACTGTCGTGGTGGTGTCACGGCAGATGCCATGGATAGGCTAAAGGTGGGGACTAATACACGCTAGGGGAATCCAGGGAGGGATAGTGGAGTGATTCTGCACACAGAAGTTTGTATTGTTATATCTGCAAGATTACAAGTGCTCCTTGAGCTGTATTGGCGAGAGCAGGAAGAAGCAGCTCTCTTACTCTTGCCTACTATTTTTCCCTAGAACCCTAGATCAACTAGCCCTATTGAATCACAAAACCAACTAGAGCTCAACCAACCCCCTCTACCAGAAACCTAGCCCCCCTTATATAGAGCAAGTTCGGTCCTTGCCTAGGGCATACGTGGAGGCATATTCCTAAGAATATGCCCCCTCCCAAAGTGGTAACCCGACCGGGGTGCTTTTCCCCCACGTCACACATGCTTTAGTGGCGTAAGCCTCTGCGGCGCCCGCGTCAGCCGACATGGGCGTCGTCACCCCTGTCGGCCATGACCCGGTGGTCCTGCCCTTGCTTTCTCCGCTCATGCAGTGCGTACCGGACCTTCTTTTTGACCAGAGAGATTCATTCCTTCTCCTAGAAGCTAAGCGAGGACCCGGATCATAGTAGATCCGGCCACACCTGTTCCTGCATATAAGTTAGACAAGCACTTCGGACTTACTCCTTAAGTCGGATGAGACAATGTTAGGCGACCCCCCTGGTCCGGGTTACTCCGTGATCCGGCCTGCCTTGAGGTGACCCGGCCAGCATCCGCTTTGACCTTGCCGAACCTCGGCTAACTCGGCCGTTATACCCCGGAGTGACCCTACCCGGGGTATCCCCCCAACATTAGTCCCCGATGCTGGTGCGGTCTTAGCTGCCTTGGCCGCTAAGGCCACATCAGTTTCATTTATGTTCGAGCCTCGGACGTTTAATTCCGGGTTAGCTCCTTATCTCGGATTATATGCATTTACGTTCCCTTCGCACGTTCCAAGTTTTCACTTGTCGGCCGGGTCACCACTTTGGCTCGGATCCCATGGTTATCATGGTTTGATCCGGGCCCCGTTTCCTTATCTCATACGCCAACCCATGTGGAGGCTAATCATTACCTCGTCTTATTTTAAGGGCCTGCACAGTAACCGCCACAGTAATTGTCATCATTGTGCGTGGGTCACGTCATGCCTGCCTCCTCATTTACCGCATCAGTGCGTCGCGTCATGGGACTGCTTCTACCTTGTGGCCCCCTGTGTGGCTTTTCTCCGATTGGCTGATGCAAGTGATACACGGCCACACCATGTGGCTCGTCGGCACAGCGCGATCCCACTCATCCATCTCTGGGGGTGGTTAAGAAGTGGAGGGGCGCACCCCTTAGCGTTTTTCCACTTCTGCGCCCCTCTGCCCGTTGCCTTTCTCCTTCGTCTTCCTAGCGACCGCGCCGCCGCCGGTGCTTCTAGCAGCAGCGCCGCCGCTGCACCTTCCCCGTGCCTCTGCATCGCAGCCACCGCTACGCAGCTTCTTCGCCACGGGTCCACGCCAATCCAGGCCTCAGACTTTCGCCGCCGCTAGCTCCAGCGAGGATAGTGGATACGAGATGACGGAGGAGGAGCTCGTCGTCGCCGAGCAGGAGATGGAGGAGGACTAGTGTGACACTCCATGTGTCAAACCATGGTCAGAAAGCCCAAGAACATGTTGGAATGCAACTACCAAATTCAATGGAGAACTAGTGTGAAAGAGGTTGCATCACCACACCACTTGAGTGTGTGTGGCCATGTGGATCAATGTGGTTTGGAAAAAAACACATGCAGTGACACTCCATGTGTCAAACCATGGTCACAAAGCCCATGAACATGTTGGAATGCAACTTCCAACAGTAATGGAGCACCAGTGTGACAGAGGTTGCATCACCATACCCACTTGAGTGTGTGTGATCATCTAGATCAATGTGGTTTGGAAAATAACACATGCAATGACACTTCATGTGTCAAACCATGGTTAGAAATCCCAATAACATGTTGGAATGCAACTGCCAAATGCAATGTAGTAATAGTGTGAAAGAGGTTGCATCAGCACAGCAACTTGAGTGTGTGTAGTCATGTGGATCAATGTGGTTTGGAAAAGAACACATGAAATGACACTCCATGTGTCAAACCATGGTCAAAAAGCCCAAGAACATGTTGGAATGCAACTACCAAATGCAAGCGCACCATTGTGACTGAGGTTGCATCACACACTCAGTGTGTGTGCTCATGTGGATCAATGATGTTTGGAAAAGAACACATGCAATGACATTCCATGTGTCAAACCATGATCAGAAAGCCCAAGAACATGTTGGAATGTAGTGGAGCACCAATGTCAAAGAGGTTTCATCACCACACAAACTTCAGTGTGTGTGTGGTCATGTTTATGAATGTGGTTTGGAAAATAATACATGCAAGGACACTCCATGTGTCAAACAATGGTCAGAAATCCCAAGAACATGTTGGAATGCAACTTCCAAATTCAATGGAGCACTAGTGTGAAAGAGGTTGCATCAGCACACCCACTTGAGTGTGTGTGGTCATGTGGATCAATGTGGGTTGGAAAAGAACACATGCAATGACACTCCATGTGTCAAGTCATGGTTAGAAAGCCCAAGAACATGTTGGAATGCAACTGCCAAATGCAATGGAGCATGGGAGTGACAGAGGTTGCATCACCATAGCCACTTGAGTGTGTGTGGTCATGTGGATCAATGTGGTTTGGTAAAGAACACATGTAATGAAACACCATGTGTCAATCCATGGTCAGAAAGTCAAAGAACATGCTGGAATGTAACTACCAAATGTAATGGAACACTAGTGTGACACAGGTTGCATCATCACACCCACTTGAGTGTGTGTGGTCTCTTGGATCAATGTGGTTTGAAAAAGAACACATTAAATGACACTCCATGTGTCAAACCATGGTCATAAAGCCCAAGAACATGTTGGAATGCAACTTCCAAATGGAAGAGCACCATTGTGAAAGAGGTTGCATCACACACTCAGTGTGTGTGATCATGTGGATCAATGTGGTTTGGAAAAGAACAAATGCAATGACATTCCATGTGTCAAACCATGGTTAGAAAGTCCAAGAACATGTTGGAATGCAGTGGAGCACCAGTGTGAAAGAGGTTGCATCACCACACCAACTTGAGTGTGTGTGTGGTCATGTGTATCAATGTGGTTGGGAAAAGAACACATGCAATGGCACTCCATGTGTCAAACCATGGTCAGAAATCCCAAGAACATGTTGGAATGAAACTTCCAAATGTAATGGAGCACCACTAATACAAAGGATACATCACCACACCCACTTGAGTGTGTGTGGTCATGTGGATCAATGTGGGTTGGAAAATAACACATGCAATGACACTACATGTGTTAAGTCATGGTCAGAAAGCCCAAGAACATGTTGGAATGCAACTGCCAAATGCAATGGAGCATGAGTGTGACAGAGGTTGTATCGCCACACCCACTTGAGTGTGTGTGGTCAAGTGGATCAAAGTGGTTTGGTAAAGAACACATGCAATGACACTCCATGTGTCAAATCATGGTCAGAAAGCCCAAGAACATGTTGGACTGCAACTACCAAATGCAATGGAGAAATAGTGTGAAAGAGGTTGCATCACCACACCACTTGAGTGTGTGTGGCCATGTGGATCAATATGGTTTGGAAAATAACACATGCAATGACACTCCATGTGTCAAACCATGGTCGCAAAGCCCATGAACATGTTGGAATGCAACTGCCAATAGTAATGGAGCACCAGTGTGACAGAGGTTGCATCACCATACCCACTTGAGTGTGTGTGGTCATCTGGATCAATGTGGTTTGGAAAAGAACACATCCAATGACACTTCATGTGTCAAACCATGGTTAGAAATCCCAAGAACATGTAGGAATGCAACTACCAAATGCAATGTAGCACTAGTGTGAAAGAGGTTGCATCAGCACACCGACTTGAGTGTGTGTAGTCATGTGGATCAATGTGGTTTGGAAAAGAATACATGAAATGACACTCCATGTGTCAAACCATGGTCAGAATGCCCAAGAACATGTTGGAATGCAAGTACCAAATGCAAATGCACCATTGTGAATGAGGTTGCATCACACACTCAGTGTGTGTGCTCACGTGGATCAATGATATTTGAAAAAGAACACATGCAATGACATTCCATGTGTCAAAACATGGTCAGAAAGCCCAAGAACATGTTGGAATGTAGTGGAGCACCAGTGTGAAAGAGGTTTCGTGACCACACCAACTTTAGTGTGTGTGTGGTCATGTGTATCAATGTGGTTTGGAAAATAACACATGCAATGACACTCGATGTGTCAAACGATGGTTAGAAATCCCAAGAACATGTTCGAATGCAACTACCAAATGGAATGGAGCACATGTGTTACAAAGGATGCATCACCACACCCACTTGAGTGTGTGTGGTCATGTGGATCAATGTGGGTTGGAAAATAACACATGCAATGACACTCCATGTGTTAAGTCATGGTTAGATAGCCCAAGAACATGTTGGAATGCAACTGCCAAATGCAATGGAGCATGAGAGTGACATAGGTTGCATCGCCACAACCACTTGAGTGTGTGTGGTCATGTGGATCAATTTAGTTTGGTAAAGAACACATGCAATGACACTCCATGTGTCAAACCACGGTCACAAGGCCCAAGAACATGTTGGAATGAAACTACGAAATGCAATGGAGCACCAGTGTGATAGAGGTTGCATCACCACACCCACTTGAGTGTGTGTGGTCATGCAGATCATTGTGGTTTTCAAAACAACACATGCAATGACACTCCATGTGTCAAACCATGGTCAGAAATCCCAAGAACATGTTGGGATGAAACTGCCAAATGCAATGGAGCACCAGTGATACAAAGGATACATCACCACACCCACTTGATTGTGTGTGGTCATGTGGATCAATGTGGGTTGGAAAATAACACATGCAATGACACTACATGTGTTAAGTCATGGTCAAAAAGCCCAAGAACATGTTGGAATGCAATTGCCAAATGCAATGGAGCATGAGTGTGACAGAGATTGCATCGCCACACCCACTTGAGTGTGTGTGGTCATGTGGATCAAAGTGGTTTGGTAAACAACACATGCAGTGACACTCCATGTGTCAAACCATGGTCAAAAAGCCCAAGAACATGTTGGAATGCAACTACCAAATGAAATGGAGAACTAGTGTGAAAGAGGTTGCATCACCACACCACTTGAGTGTGTGTGGCCATGTGGATCAACGTGGTTTGGAAAAATACACATGCAATGACACTCCATGTGTCAAACCATGGTCACAAAGCCCATGAACATGTTGGAATGCAACTGCCAACAGTAATGGAGCACCAATGTGACAGAGGTTGCATCACCATACCCACTTGAGTGTGTATGGTCATCTGAATCAACGTGGTTTGGAAAAGAACACATCCAATGACACTTCATGTGTCAAACCATGGTTAGAAATCCCAAGAACATGTAGGAATGCAACTACCAAATGCAATGTAGCACTAGTGTGAAAGAGGTTGCATCAGCACACCCACTTGAGTGTGTGTAGTCATGTGGATCAATGTGGTTTGGAAAAGAATACATGAAATGACACTCCATGTGTCAAACCATGGTCACAAAGCCCAAGAACATGTTGGAATGCAACTACCAAATGCAAGAGCACCATTGTGAATGAGGTTGCATCACACACTCAGTCTGTGTGCTCACGTGGATCAATGATATTTGAAAAGAACACATGCAATGGCATTCCATATGTCAAACCATGGTCAGAAAGCCCAAGAACATGTTGGAATATAGTGGAGCACCAGTGTGAAAGTGGTTTCATCACCACACCAACTTCAGTGTGTGTGTGGTCATGTGTATCAATGTGGTTTGGAAAATAACACATGCAATGACACTCCATGTGTCTAACGATGGTCAGAAATCCCAAGAACATGTTCGAATGCAACAGACAAATGCAATGGAGTAACAGTGTTACAAAGGATGCATCACCACACCCACTTGAGTGTGTGTGGTCATGTGGATTAATGTGGGTTGGAAAATAACACATGCAACGACACTCCATGTGTCAAGTCATGGTTAGAAAGCCCAACAACATGTTCGAATGCAACTGCCAAATGCAATGGAGCATGAGAGTGACAGAGGTTGCATCGCCACAGCCACTTGAGTGCGTGTGGTCATGTAGATCATTGTGGTTTGGAAAATAACACATGCAATGACACTCCATGTGTCAAACCATGGTCAGAAATCCCAAGAACATGTTGGAATGAAACTACCAAATGCAATGGAGCACTAGTGATACAAAGGATGCATCACCACACCCACTTGAGTGTGTGTGGTCATGTGGACCAATGTGGGTTGGAAAATAACACATGCAATGACACTACATGTGTTAAGTCATGGTGAGAAAGCCCAAGAACATGTTGGAATGCAACTGCCAAATGCAATGGAGCATGAGTGTGACAGAGGTTGCATCGCCACACCCACTTGAGTGTGTGTGGTCATGTTGATCAAAGTGGTTTGGTAATGAACACATGAAATGACACTCCATGTGTGAAACCATGGTCAGAAAGCCCAAGAACATGTTGGAATGCAACTACCAAATGCAATGGAGAACTAGTGTGAAAGAGGTTGCATCACCACACCCACTTGAGTGTGTGTGGCCATGTGCATCAATGTGATTTGGAAAAGAACACATGCAATGACACTCCATGTGTCAAACCATGGTTACAAAGCCCATGAACATGTTGGAATGCAACTGCCATAAGTAACAGAGCACTAGTGTGACAGAGGTTGCATCACCACACCCACTTGAGTGCGTGTGGTCATCTGGATCAATGTGGTTTGTAAAAGAACACATGCAATGATACTTCATGTGTGAAACCATGGTTAGAAAGCCCATGAACATGTTTGATTGCAATTGCCAAATGCAATGGAGCACTAGTGTGAAAGAAGTTGCATCAGCACACCAACTTGAGTTTGTGTAGTCATGTGGATCAATGTGGTTTGGAAAAGAACACTTGCAATGACACTCCATGTGTCAAACCATGGTTAGAAAGCCCAATAATATGTTGGCATGCACCTGCCAAATGCAATAAAATCCTATAAAGAAAACAAAAAGGCATGTTCTTCCAAACTAATTGATCATGTTCATAATGTTTGGCAGGCAGGGTTTGCCGGTGACGATGCACCCAGGGCTGTCTTTCCTAGCATTGTGGGAAGACCACGCCATACTGGTGTCATGGTTGGTATGGGCCAAAAGGATGCCTATGTGGGCGATGAAGCTCAAGCAAAAAGAGGTATCCTGACATTGAAGTACCCCATTGAACATGGCATTGTTAACAACTGGGATGATATGGAGAAAATATGGCATCACACCTTCTACAACGAGCTCCGTGTCGCACCTAAAGATCATCCTGTGTTGTAGAAAAAAAGTTGAAGTGGCTTATACTTGCAGCAGAAAAGTTGAAGAAGACTGAGGACTAGAGAAGATGAGACCCAGTGGACTAGGTCACCGCATCCCTGCCCGGTGCTTGGGATTTGGAGCTAGGGTCTGGGCAGAGGGCGCCCTCGCCAGCTCTACTCGCTGCTGGATGTCGCTGCTCGCCGGATCGAGTCTCTATGCCGGCTGCTACCTACCCTCTCAGTCAGCTCATGGCAGCTTCCCTAGCAGGAACAAGGAAGCGGCGGCTGAATCAGCAAAAAATGAACTACTCTCGGCTGAATCAGCTGAATCGGCAAAAGCATAGGGAATTCGGTGACGTGTACCTGCTGATGGGGGAGGTGGTCGTCGACAAGGTGGCGGCGCGGATGGGGGAGGTGGTGGTCGATGAGGTGGCGGCGCGGACGGGGAGGTGGTCGTCGACGAGGTGGCGGCGCGGTGCTCCTGCTGCGGGACGAGCCCAGGACTGGCCTCCTCCTCCTTCCCTTCGGCGGATGCTGGACGGCGACGCGATCGCGAGGGGGATCGGACGTGGGACGATGACGGCAGAGCGAGGGCCGCGGCTAGGGATTGCAAGATTTGGGGATCGGATTTTCATTGGGGTCGGGGGTTTGTTTAGAGACGTTGTTACTGATGGTCTCGCGACCCACTTACCCTTGGCGCCTGCGGGCCATTTCGCCAGCGGTACGTGGCGGCCCATCGGGGGGGAACACGACCCACTCTATCCCTAGCGAGCACGGGCCTTGTTCACCGGCGCTCCATCAGATACCCCCGGCGTGCGTTGTCAGATTCGCCGGTGGTACGTGGCGGCCCAGCCGGGGGCACACGACCCACTCTATCCCTGGCGTGCACTGGACCTGTTCGCGGGCGGTACTTATGGTATCCCCGGCGTGATCAGTGTGTGTCGCCAGTGGTAACTGTACGCAGGTCTGGAAGCCCTTACCGCCAGTGAGCCCGTGCCCACTTCGCCGGCGGTAAGGAGTGCTACTATAAGCTTTTCTCTACTAGTGTGGTACATAATAAGGCTAAGTTTAAGAAGAGTTCTTGTACTAAGAAGAAGAAGGCTAAGTCAGGAGGTAATGCTCAGGATGAGATCCCAAGCGTTTCCTCAGGGACTAAGTCATCTCCTTCAGCCGGTTCCGCTTGCTTCTATTGCAAAGCGGATGGCCACTAGAAGAGGAATTGCAGCAAGTATTTGGCGGATAAAGCCAAGAGTGGAGGTGTGACTTCCAACTTAGGTACACTTGTTTGCAATGTTATAGACCTTTATCTTGCTAATGCACCCAGTAGTTCTTGGGTATATGATACCAGATCAGTCATTCATATCTGCAACTCGTTGCAGGGACTGGTAAGAACTAGGGGCGTAACAAGAGGCGAGGTTGACATTCGGGTCGGCAACAAAGCAAGAGTTGCTGCGTTGGAAGTCGGCACGATGCAACTTCATTTACCTTCAGGATTCTTAATCGAACTAAATAATTGTTATTATGTTCCAGTGCTTAGTCGAAACATCATGTCTGCCTCATGTTTGATGAGACAAGGCTATGAGTCTAATATTAGGAACAATGGTTGTTCTTTATATTTGATTGATATGTTTCATAGCTTTGCACCCGTTCAGAACGGGTTATTTATTTTGAATCTTGATGGTAGGTCGGTCTATAACATAAATGTGAAAAGGTTGAAACCAAATGATCTGAATATGACTTACTTTTGGCACTATCGACTTGGTCATATAAGTTGGAAACACATGAAGAAGCTCCATGATGATGGACTCCTAACTTCGTTCGACTTGGAGTCGTTCAAGACATGCGAATCCTGCCTTCTAGGCAAGATGACCAAGACACCTTTTGCGAGGAATTGTGAAAGGGTGTTTGACTTGTTGGTACTAGTACATAGTGATGTATGTGGTCCAATGAGCGTGACAGCCAGGGGTGGTTATGAGTACTTCATTACCTTCACTGATGATTTGAGTAGATATGGATATGTCTACTTAATGAAACATAAGTCGGAAGCCTTTGAAAAGTTCAAAGAATTCTCGAATGAAGTACATAATCAACTCGGCAAGAAAATAAAGTTTCTTCGGTCAGACCAAGGAGGCGACTACATGAGCCATGAGTTTGATGACCATCTGAAGAGTTGTGGAATAGTTCCTCAGCTCACTCCGCCGGGTACACCGCAGAGGAACAGTATGTCGGAGCGGCGGAATCAGACCTTGTTGGACATGGTACGATCAATGATGATTCGTACTGTAACATCCCAAAACTTTAATCCAAGCTTATCAAGATCCAAATTACGGTTAACAAAAACTTTTCCATTTCAACATATGAAAGCATTCATATGTGTGTGCATTTAAAAATAGGAGTTGTTTGAATTGCCATGGTTCTGTGATCCATTGATTGTAAAATGATTCTTAGGTGAAATAAACATCATCTAAATCATTCCCAAGCAAATCCCAAAGAAAATCAAATCAAAAACAATTAAAAATGAGGAATGGTCATTTTTGTCATTTTAATCCACTACACTACTTTGAGTGTTCCTAGCACTCATTTCCCAACAGAAATAATTCTGAATCTTTGCACCCCTTGCTAGTACACATAATGAGTTACCAAGGCCCACTTTGTGATCTGCTAAAAACAATCAAATACTAATTTTAAATGACAGTTTAAAATTGAATCTATTTCATATGGGAAGATCCCACTATTTCAAAAACCACTCAAACCAACTCAATTTTCAAAACCCAAGAAACCACAGAGTCTCAAGTTTAGTACTAGCACACCCACCAAAAATCTTTTCAAAGTTCAAAAAGATTTTTCTTGCGGCCATTTCATCAAACACTTGGCAGGCAAGAATCTACCTCTAATCCGAGCTCACTGTTTTGAATAGACTTTTGCCCCCATTTGATCTCCATTTAATATCTTTGTCCCCTCTTGATCTAAACAGGCCCTTAACAACCATCCCCTACCCCCCCTAGCAGCCATGCCATGCCAACCCGAGGACATGCTCGCCGGCCAAACCTTGCCCCGCTATAGCAGACCATCTCCCCCTCTCTCTCCATGTCTAGCAGCTAGCCATCACCTCACCGCCACCCTCTGTCCCCTCCCCGAGCCAGGCCAAGCCATGGACCACTGCCAAACCGCCGCGCCAGTGCGACTGAGCCATGCCGAGCACGCGCTAGAGCGCCACACCCGACACGCATGCCCAAGCCGCCGCTCAACCACTGCCTGCGCCCACCGCTCCGCGATGACCCAGGGAGCATGCCGGACATGCCCGTTCGCCGCCCAACGCACCATAGCCACCGCTCGTCGTCGAAACCGCCGCCTCTGCTGCTGAGAGCGCCAGCTCCGCCCGACCGCATACCACCGCCCGTAAGCCTGCATTAAAGCCCTAGAGCACCGCCAGGAGACCGCGCGTCGATCGCCACCCGCAGCCATGTCGCTAGCAGCCCGTAGCCATGTCGCCACCGTCGACTGGCCATGCCGCGCTGTCCCGCCGTCGAGCCTATAAAAGGAGAGCACCCCTAGCCGTTTGTAGCACACCACTCCACTCCCCTCACCTCACTGATCGCCCCACACCTCTAGCCAGAGCAAGGGGAACCGCAGTTCGCCGGAATTGCACCGGAGCAGGCCACCTCTGGAGGAGAAGGGCGCCGCTGATTACGACCACCCTCGGAGCTTCCTCGACCGTCCCTAAGCTCGTCGTCGACCACCAGACAGTTTGCCCGCCTCGTCGTCGTTGCTGGAGCCTTGGTACACCCCCTATGCACCCCTACTGAGCCGCTAGGGTTAGAGCTCGCCGGGGACAGGTCTGTCGTCGACGACGATCCACAGCCGTTGATCCCCACTCTAATCCAATGTCCCACATTGCCCCATACTGCTTCGCGCGTTATGAGCCGCTAACTGGTGGACCCCCTGTCAGTTGAGCCCCACGCTGTGGAGTGACCCTAGGCCGGCCCGTTAGCGTTCCCGCGTGACCTAGTAAATTTAAATTAGGATTTTTCTTTTTAGTTTAAATTTAGTTCTGTCCCTTAGTTCAAAATTCAATTTAGAGAGATTTACAACTCCAAATAGAGTGATTCCAATTTTGTTAGAAATCTACTGAAAAGATCTACCCAAGCCCGTTGGATTTAATTCATTTAGAGATAGAGATCTCTCCTAGTAAAAATAACAAAACAGAAGCATTTGCACCTTGCAACATTTTTATAAAATCAACCAAGTTAGCTCTTGAATTGATTCCAACTCTCAAAAATCACATTTCATCATACCTATCTGAATATGTAATAATATTAGGGTTTACATGCATTGACTTTGGACTAGTACCAAAATAATGCTATATAGGCATTTCTAGTCACTTTAAATCATTAAATAATGAACTTAAACCAAAGTAATTATGATCCAACCCTTAAATCACATTCCCACATGTTGGAATATGTGGTGATGACAAGTGTCCACATGATCCCATATTTTAAGTGGTCAATATTAAATCTTAGTTAATTTTTCAATGAGTAGAAATTACTTTTCTAAAATAAAAAGGAGGAAACTATTGAATAAAACTTGTGATGCTTGTGATGATAATAGATCATCAATTGTGTGCCTTAGAGTACTAAGTAAACTAGTTAAGTATTGTTTAGTGATTGTGTACTCCGTATGTATTTATAGAAGATAGTACCGACCAAGCTTACGAGGAGGAGGAGTGCTACCAAGAAGAAGAAGAAGAAGAAGAAGAAGAAGAAGAAGAAAACTTTAACCATTGCACCAACCAAGGCAAGCTAGCACTATCCAAGTTAACCCTTGCAAGTTGTACTTGCAAGCCACCATTAACAAAGAAAGTTAACCCTTGCAAGCTATTGTTATCAAGCTAGAATTAAGCTAGATGAATGAGCAAAGATGCTTTAGGCATGCTTTGGTCACACCACTTTGACTATTACTACCCCAAATATTACCTTACAAGCTTTACTTACTTTACTTTACACAAAGTCCCTTACTTGTTTTGAAGGTAGCATAAAGAGTATAAAACTTGACCTATTTAGATAAACCTTAGATGTCATTCTATGGCATGAGATTGAACCCATCATCTTTCCACCTTAGTGAACACTCTTAACTTAGTAGTTTAGAGTAGATCAAAACTTGAGTCACTTTAGATGGGAACAATTGGTGAAAATGAATTGTGAAAACCTTGGAATGATGAGTCATTCTATTGAGATGTTTTGACATGTGTTGAGAAACACAAATGGTTTATGATGATGAAAATGTTGAGGCATGAGCCTTAGCCCTTTTATAAAACTGATGGTTGGATTCGGATGCGATACCATTCCAAATTTACCATACAACCACAATACCTAAATTGGGTAAGGCTTAGCCGGAAGTTTATATGAATTATTATTTGTTCCCTCGCGGGAGAGGTTTGAGATGAGGCTACCTCTCAATGTTGTCCAGCTATGCAGTGTCCAAGATGACAGATGGTCATGGTTGGGAGGCTATGCTCATAGGAGAGGTGCTTATACTAGGGTGTGTAAAGGGAAGGTTATGTTTGATTATCTGCATACTAAGTATGATGATTTAGGATTATCCCTGACAGATGTATCGAATCTTGTGGTGAAAGTGTACCACCTCTGCAGAGTGTCAAACTATTCGAATAGCCGCGTCCGCGGTTATGGACAGTTTGAATGGCCATACTGTTTCGTTGTCAGATGTTTTCAAAACAACTTATGAAATGAATGATGAATCTTGACTTGACCACAACAGGGTTGTGTTTATGACAATAGCTTCCCAACTTAAGTGATTCTAGAACTTTATTTTATCTTTCTTTGCTTCATAACTCTGCTTAGGTTTCAAACTTAACTTTTTAGTTAAACTTAGATTTTGCACTTTAACTTAGCACTATACTACTTGTTGGTGGTAGTTTGCGAGTACTTAAAGAGTACTCATGGCTTTTGTCCCTGGCTATTCTCATGGCCAGACTATGAAGGAGACTATCAAGATGATGGACAGCAGGACGGCTATGATAACTAGGACTATCTGCCTTCGTCAGCATTGCTTGTGCCCCTGAAGATGGACCCCACCGCTATGCTTATCTCTTATTTCCACTGCTTGTTGTATTAACACTGGATCATGAGAGCCTTATTTGTGTAAGACCTTATGTATGGTTTGTAATGGATGATGTACCGTGATATCCAATCCGTTATGTCTCGCATAAATGGTAATTCTGGGATTGCGAGGTATGGCATAACGGGCATCTGGGATTAAAAATCCGGGTGTTGACACGGACAAATCTACCTTTATCATTTTGGGGTTATTATCTAGAAACGGCGACGTTCACACTAAACAGAGTACCGTTGAAATCGGTAGAGAAGACACCACATGAGATGTGGACAGGCAAGAAGTCGAGTTTGTCTTTTCTTAAGATTTGGGGTTGTGAAGCATTTTTCAAGTGACTTCAGTCGGACAAGCTTGGGGCCAAGTCGGATAAATGCATTTTCGTTGGGTATCCAAGGGAAACCTTGGGTTACTACTTCTATAACAGAGAAGAGGGCAAAGTGTTTGTCGCTCGGAACGATGTCTTCCTTGAGAAAGAGTTTCTTAGTCGGGAAGTCAGTGGGAGTATACGGTGCGGCTCGAAGAAGTTCGAGAGGAACCGGTCAGTAGCGATTTGGTGAAAGCCTTGGAGGTTGAGCCAGTCGTGGTAGCTGAGCCAGCAGCTGCATCTCCACTGCGAAGATCGACAAGATTGCGAAGTGTTCGTGATATATTACTGTTGGACGGTGATGAGCCGGCAACTTATTCGGAAGCGATGGTGGGTTCTGATTCTGAGTCATGGCTTGGAGCCATGAGATCCGAGTTAAAGTCCATGGATGATAATCAAGTTTGGAACTTGGTTGATCTGCCAGACGGTGCAAGACCCATCGAGTGCAAATGGGTCTTTAAAAGGAAAACTTATATGGACGGAAACATTTCTATCTATAAATCATGGCTTGTCGCGAAGGGGTTCCGGCAGGTTCAAGGAGTTGACTACGATGAGACTTTCTCACCCGTAGCGATGCTTAAATCAGTACGGATCATGTTAGCTATAGCAGCCTATTTCGACTATGAAATATGGCAGATGGATGTCAAAACGGCTTCCTTAATGGAAAATTAACCGAGGACGTGTATATGATACAGCCCGAGGGTTTTGTCGATCCAGCTAATGCTGACAAGGTATGCAAACTTCAGAAATCCATATATGGATTGAAGCAAGCATCTCGGAGTTGGAACATTCGGTTTAATGAGGTAGTCAAATCGTTTGGCTTCATCAAGAGTGATCATGATTCTTGTTTATACAAGAAGTTTAGTGGGAGCAAAGTAAACTTTCTGATCTTATATGTGGATGACATATTATTGATTGGAAATTATGTCCAGATGTTGCAAGAAACCCAGGAATCATTAGAAAGGAGTTTCTCAATGAAAGACTTGGGTGAGGCAACTTATATACTAGGAATTGGGATCTATAGAGATAGATCCAGGCGGATCATTAGATTGAGCCAAAGTACATATTTGGACAAAGTGTTGAAGAAATTCAACATGGAATCATCTAAGAAGGGGTTCTTACCGATGTCCCATGGCATAAGACTTAGCAAGACTCAGCGTCCTTCGACGACTAATGAGCGAAGTAGGATGAGTGTGATTCCGTATGCTTTGGCAGTCGGGTCCATCATGTATGCCATGATTTGTACTAGGCCGTATGTTTCCTATGCTCTAAGTGTTGTGAGCAGATACCAGGCTAACCCTGGAGAAATCCACTGGGCAGCAGTTAAGAACATTCTTAAGTACTTGAGAAGGACTAAGGATGTGTTCCTAGTTTATGGAGGTGAGGTTGAACTCAGTGTAAGGGGTTACACGGATGCGAGTTACCTTACTGACTCAGATGATTCTCGTTCGCAATCTGAGTACGTGTTCGTTATGAACGGAGGGGCTATGAGTTGGAAGAGTTCCAAGCAAGAGACTGTGTCTGCATCTACAACAGAGGTTGAGTATATTGCTGCCTCGGAGGCGGCAAAGGAAGCTGTTTGGATCAGGAATTTCCTGATTAATCTCGGTGTGGTTCAAGGCTCGTCCAATCCGTTAGACGTGTATTGTGACGACAATGGTGCTATTGCAGAAGCTAAGGAACCTAGACAACACCAGAAGAACAAGCATATACTCATGCGATACCACTTGATTCGTCAGTTCATGGATCATGGTGATATCAAATTATGCAAGGTACACACGGATGCAAACGTTGCATATCCGTTGACAAAGCCACTTCCACAGCCCAAGCATGAGGCGCACGTAAGAGCCATGGGCATTAGATGCCTGGACATGTGATGTCAGGATGATTGACTCTAGTGCAAGTGGGAGACTGTTGGGAATATGCCCTAGAGGCAATCATGGTTGATGATATTTCCCAAAGTATTCATAAAGTAAAGTTGTCCTTATATGAACATCAAATATATATCACTGAATGCGTGATTCAGTTGTGAAACTATGTATTCATGATTGTTCATATTAGATTATCCTTGGTCGTTGAGGTTGTGCTGGACACACAACTTAGACCAATGTGCAAGTCGGCTGATGACACGGTTCTACTTGTCATGGTAGTGAGTCGGACTTACACTGATTCGGCTAAAGAGTAGTGAGTCGGACTGACCCACAGTTGAGATGCATCGAGCATATTGTCATTTGCAGTCTCAAGCAATGGAATCCTTCGACCTGAGGTGATTGCATGATCTGTGTTGTGGATCGCCAACTTAGGTTCTATCAAACGTTGTTCCATAAATGGGCGGTTATAAAGGTACAGTTCGGGTTGGTTGTGAAGCAAGCTGCGTGACGTGGATTACCAAGATGGGATTTGCCCCTCCGTAATGGAGAGATATTCTCTGGGCCCTCTCGTGTGATATGATTCGGAAGCATGGCCATGCGCTACTCAGTTAAGTGTTAAATGAGGAGTCGGACTAAGAGTTAGTCCAGTGAATCACATATCATGGTATGAGAAGAGAGTTAAGCTATTTAAGGGATGGCAACTACTCGCCTATAGCTTAACAGATATATCGTGAGGCAAAGGGACTTGGATGAAAGTCACAGTGAAGGTTCGTCTTCTGACTTTACGACACTTGGGAGTTGGCACGTCTTGCTAGAGGCCGCTACCATCTATCGACTTGAGAACGAGTGTTCATGGGAGTGAGTTGGACTCAAATCCATGACAGGATACTTGGAGGATTAGCTCATGTTGTGTCCAGGTGCACGTGAACCACAGGGTCACACACTTAAGGGTAAGGAGCCCATGTGGATTAGATCCATATGGAGATTGGAGTACAGCCTAGATGGGCCTCAAGCGTTGAGCCCAACTAGGAGTGTATATAAGTGGAGTGACAAGGGATAGTCCCTGACCTAGCCATCACTTTCTCCACTTCCATTTCGGGCTAGATACGATCTAGCAATCCTCTGTCCGAAGCTCCTTCCTGTATGTGTGGATACCGGTAGAGGCGTTGCACGTGCGGCGCTGGAGACAGGGAAGCTCGTGGGGATCTGGCGAAGGAGTTCGTGGGATCCGAAGAAGCTGTACGCGGGATTCGGAGGGCTGTCCGGGGATCGTTCGGCACTGCTTCGACGCGCTGCATCAACTTCCGCATCTGCGCGTCTAGCGGATCTTGGGAGTTCCGCGTTAGGGAAAAAGTTTTGTTTATCTCTGTGTGACCCAACACGAAGCCACTGTCCCTACTTCTCTTTCATCCTGCCATAGCCGCAAGCCGACGACGCCTCCAACGATATCTCATGCAGCCACCCCAGTCCCGCACCCTCCTTTCACCATGGGTTCATGATGAGACGGTGAGGAAACGCGTCGAGATGACAGTGATGGTGATTTCGATGTGAGTCGTCTCATCTCTAACATCCATGGCCATTTATCTATTTTGTTCTAGATCTACTATGATTACTCATGCATGTATGATATGTTAGGACAACCAGACGTTTACGACTCCGATTATCATGGTTTAGTGGAAGGAGACAGTCTGCCGCAATGAAAACATGGATATGTGCCCGCTAAATTATAGCGTTCGAAGGATGCAACACAGGCACGAGGTTTTTAGGGTGTCAAGGACAGGGAGCAATGTTACCATGTAGAAGTTGAAGTGTTGTCAAATGGGTAGATCTAGAGTGGCCCAAATCGTTGCAGAAATCGCTGAAGAAACTATGGGATATGACTGTTGAGTTAAAAGAAGCCATAGTCACCTCAATTTTTGAGAGTGCTGAGATGAAGTTATTTGACCATGGTGACACAACCAAGCTTCACTGGGATCTCAGGAGGGTGCAAGACAAGGTTAGCAAAGACAAGAAGGAGAGGGACGTGGCATTGGCCCTGAAGGCTAAAGCAGAGAAAGAACTGACTGAAGCAAGGTATGCACAAGTTCACGAGGATAAGGGGAGAGAAACAATTGAAGCTGTACAAGAAAGATGCTAAAAGTATGGCGTAGACGATTCAATCCTTGCGCTCGCAGGAAGATGTGCATCAGGCTAAGATTAGGAAGATCTAGGATATGTGTGATAACTAGTTCTATTTACCTAGAGCTTCGTACTTTTTTAATTGTACTAATACTACTTGTTGACCAAGTGGTCTTAACTAGTGGTCTCGAAGTTCTCTGAGAAAAAAATTGGTCATCTGTTATGTTGTTTTTGCCTTTCATTTCTTCCTTTTGTCTGATAATGGTTGTAATATGACTTGTGGTTTCTTAAAATGTAATCTACATGAATTCTGCTACTTGCAAATAGCACATACACAATTTATAAAGTGTAACCACGTACACCTTGTTAGTATGTTGGAGCGAGAGATCCGGAAGCTTCACCAGATGTAGGGGAGGCAGGAGTAGTGAGGTGGTGAGATACACGGGCTCGAGATTATGACAGAAAGTGGAAACAATTTCCTTAGTATCTGAGCATTATCTGTTCCATTGCTATTTAAGTTGTCAAGTTGTTTTCCAGCAGCTGAAATAAGTTGCTGCTTCGTGGAGTGTAGCAGCCTATAACTTGGCTTTCAGCTCAGAACCTTATAATAAGTGTAATCCTAAAAGAAAATATTTATTAAGCGCTTAAATAATTTATTTCTATATCACTAACATCGATCGAATTTGGAGACCCCCTCCCCCTCAGCAATCGTGGTCCCGATGTTGTGATTTTTTAGATAGTAGTGGCATAATCACAATTTTGGATTCAACTAGTGACTTGGCCGTTTCCAAACCTCAAGTCGCAGTACATTTTACTTCGAGAACGGGGTAGATTGTTTTGCCCAACAAGTTTCACGCACACAACTCCAGAATTTAACTGAATTACATATGTAGGATCAAGTCCAATACATTATTATGCATCTTTATTGCCAGCTTTCTTCCCCTGCCTGGGTGCCAACTTGCTTGCCTTCATGTCCACTGGCTTCTTTATTGCTTGTCTTCTTCCTCTTCCTAGGTGTCAATTTTCTTACCTTCACGTACTCTGCATCTCCGGGTCGAAGGAAGTCAGGCCAATCAGCACCAGAATCGTGTCCAACATCATCACTTCACACGTTTTGATTTTCTTCCCGTAGCAAAATCACTGACTCAGCAGTCATGTTTCTTACCTTGCGATTCCTGCCAAAGAAACAAGACACGGCTAATTATCTAATATCTACAAAGTAAACAAAAAATTACAATTTAGCATAAACATGCGAACCACAAGAGATTTTTTCTTACCAGCAGCAGGAGTTCGAGTGACCATCCTATCCAAAAATAGCAGGGCGACTCCCAGTAGCAGCAACCTCCACATCTAGTATTTTACAATTCAACATAAACATGCGAACCTCAAGAGACTTCTTCATCAACCCGGTTTGTTGAATATCACACGTTATAGGTACCATGATATCTCGTTCATCCATGAAGCTGAACTGTGTAGTCTACTTCGACCATATTTCATCATGTTTACGCAGAGCAACAACAATACCCGGGATAGTGCAGATATGCGCAGGTGCTTCTTCCAGCGTGAGACAATGAATTTGAATCCAATTGCCCTTTCCATTTGCTAATTTAGAGTGGTAGCTGTCGAGCATTACCGTAACCAGGTAAGGGTGGTCCACGGAGATCCTGCTTGACAAAAAGTTGGGGACAACAGATCAGAATTGTTTGTCAGCGTTGGGCTACCAAACAATTCTAGGTTCGATCTATCTCTTTAATGTCAATAGCCAGCTAGCAGTTATAGTTAATGCGAATACCAAAAAGAAGAGTAGCTCACCCGCATATAGCCTGAACTTTTTCTTTCTTGGTAGTAGGATCTGCCATCGTACGGGCTGCTTAGTTTGTCCGGCGGTGGAGGATGGCTAGAGCCTCGCAATGGAGGGCATGACATGCGACATTGGTGCTCGAGATCAGCGAGTGGGCGCAACAACTTGGCACCGGAAGGAAAATGTACCAAGAGACCATCCTGGTTGGAGGGTGTATTTCGCCGCCTCCAGTGCTAGGGTTCATGCGAAGGAGGGAGTGAATTTTGAATTTGGTCAATGCACTAAGACGTTTATTTCCTCGTGTTGCCTACATGGTTGCCGCATTGGCGCTCGCGTCACGGATAGAGTACTGACATGAGGGTCCCCACCGTCTACTTCACGGGACAGTTGACGAAATATTTGAATTTGATAGGGGTAGAATGAGTTTTCCTGAAAATGGTCTCTCTTGATAGATGGCAGCCTAACTATGCGAAATGCGACAATTATAGGCAATTTGAAACCCGCGATGCACTCGCACGCCAACTTGGGGGCCGCAAACTAATAAGTGCCGGTGGCGACCACGGGAGTCTGTGAAGAGAGCGCTCCAACGGTGAGCGATTTCCAAATCACACATGAGGTGGCAGCGCTGTGCTGCACTGGCCATCCTGCGTGACGTTGTCGGTTTCCACCCGACAGTCCAGCTAAGGCCACCCAGTCACTGCCAAACACTGCCATGCATTTGCTCCAATGCGTTTAAGTGTACTCTATGAATGTTCTCCTAATTAATCATTAAAGCGTCATTAGTGGTGAAGGCCGAGCTTGTGGCCGGCGCCATGCGGGGTGCGTGGGGAAGTGGAGTAGGTGGACGACCACCATCCTGGCGACTTTTCTTGCTATGTACCGAGAGTTTCAGTAAGTTCAGTCTTATATTATCCAATATGCTGATGGAATTATTCGATCCTTTGATTGATAGGGGCCAGGAAGATAAGAAAACTACCTGGTTGGCGCAAATACAGCCTGATCAACTTCATGGTTTAAGTTTGATAGATATTCACCGGGAGCTCAGTCTGATACATATTCACCGGGATCTGAGCGGAACATGTTCATATCAGGAGCCGAATCTTTATAAGTTTCAGCAATGTTAGGGCGGTGCCCTCAGGCGGTCCCCCATCACGGTGTGTGTGGTTTGATTTGGATGGTGTGACACAAGCAAAGGAAAGCAACCGTGCGCGACATACTCAATTGTAGTACAGTAGAAAAATTGGATCGACGTGTTCCCTTTGTACGCTGTACGTCTAACACAAAACACAATCAAAGCGGCCTCTAAAGAAAACGGATTGGTGTTGATCCAGACTGAACAAAAAATCAGTTTTGGTTTCTATTTGTTTGGATCACCATATCTAACGAATAAGGACACAAGCGTTCGATTTGCATCATTGCATGGCCATGGAATTTCCTTGCTCTAAGGACATCGGCTGGGGCGCAAACTGAGTTCAAATTCACATATCGATCGACTTTGGCAGAAAATTTAGATCATGCAACAACATCCAATCAAAAAATTTTGCTCCGTTGCATCACATGGGCGTTTGTGCTAGTTATTCTAGCAGGAACAACTGGACCGAAGAAAAATGATCCAGTTTTGGATGCTAAAAACTAGGTAGATGTGTACACATTCAATTTTGCGAAGTTATCCATTTTGTTTTGGGAGCATTTGTACTTGGGTCAATCGTGTCATGACGGGGGACCACTTCCCGTGGATCGTATGAGATTATGAGGCATGTTTGCATGCTTGAAGTTGACGCTGGTCCAGCCATGTATGATCGATCCGTTGAAGACGACGTGGATGGATCGCGATCGAGTTGGTAAGAAAAATTAAGCGGCCGATTTAATGGCTAAAGAGGCTCCATGTCGAGCCACCTACGAGCCACGCCAAATGATTATGTGTACGTAGTTCACCATTAAAATATGCAGTTATAGATAGACTATATACAGTGCGAGATAGTAGTATCTCTCTGTTTAGATATATTTGAATCTAGATGAATCTAAACCAGTTATTTCGGAACATTGGCTTCGAATGATTTTTGTATTCTCTTTGTAAGGTTCGTTGAATAATTAATAAAGCAGGTTGTGTGCATCTTTTTGATGTAGAGGCCGGGGTAATACCTCCATTTCGGAAAAAAAAAAGTGAACCTTGCGTCCCTCCCGTGCTAGGCTCCCCTGCCGCCGCCGGCGCCTCCGCCCTAGATTTCTAGTTTCCACCCGTCCCCGTGCCTCCAGCCACTCCGGCCGGCGTCACACACAGCCTCCGCGGGAGCCCGAGTGGACTCCTGCGCCTCATATCTCCATCTTCCCCTCATGTTGTACAAAGTAGATCTTGGCTTTGCGTCCGACTCATCCTTGTCCTCTAGGGAGAGCTCCACCTCCATTACCTCTGCGCTTGTGGCTGCGACCACCTCCAAGGCGGTGGCGGATGCGTCGGCGTTGCGGTAGGGTAGGGTGGCTGCTCTTGCGAAGGCAGAGGCGGCTAGGGCCTTGCCCCATGTTGTGGCGGTTGTGCCTGGCCCTGTGGTGGAGCGGGCCTGGGAGCCTCCTGCGTGGAAGTGGCATTCCCCGCCGCGTCCTGCCTCGGGCGTGCTGCCGGCGCCGGTGCCAAAGAAGCCGCTTCCGTCGCAGATGCACGGGGTCTGCTACAACTGCGGCGACGAGGGACACATCCGCCGGGTCTGCACCAACTAATCACGGTGTTTCCTCTGCGAGAGCGAGGAGCACCATTCCAAGGCCTGCCAGCGGCCGTGCAGCCCTTCCGGTGGCGCGGCGGAGCAGCGGTGGGTCCCTATCAAGCAGCGCATCGGTCCTTTGGTTGCGGCCTCGGACCCCCTTCCTCCTCCTCCGCCGTTGCCTGGCAGGCTGGCCAAGGCCGTTCTTCTACCAGGGCGGCCACTGGTGGGGCCTCTTGGGCGGAGGTCGCGCGCTCTCCATGGGGCGGCGCTCTGAGGCTATCTGTCCCATTCACGGTGGGCATCAGCGACGCCGTGGAGGTGCAGGAGGCATCGGCCTGGCCTGGCAAGCTATGCATTGTGGACCCCACGCTAGAGATGTGCAGGTTGGAGGACCAACTTGGACTTGCGCTGGTGGGTTCGATCGGTAGATGCGGCCTACGGCTCAGCATCATGCAGGCTAGCGAGGTGATCACCGACCACTTTTGGCTTGCGGTGGATGAGCTACACCTGGTGAAATTCCACCCCGAAGACTTTCTGCTACTCTTCTGCACGGCGGCAGCGCGCGAGAGGGTGCTTTCGACGGGGGGGTGCAAAATCTTTGGCTATGGTTGGTTGTGAAGCCCTAGCGGCGGCAAGACGGCGCGTCTGAGCAGACCATGTTATCAAAGGTGGAGCTGGAGATGGTGGGAATCCCGGGGCACGCCTCGGAGCTACGCTCTACGGAGTCTCTTCTTGACGACAACTGATGGGTGGATGAGGTGGACTTTTCCATGGCCGGTCGGTATGACATGTCGATGTTCCGCTTCTCGGCTTGGATGCCGGACGTCGCCCGCATCCCAGTGCTAATACCCCTGCGGTGACGGAGCCAGATGAGGGGTTATGGCTGCGCCCGCCTCGCAAGGGCCACAGGTTCAGGGCGCAGCTCAAAGCCTTGCTCTACCCTGTGCGTATCGCGGCGAGGGTGGTGGAGCCCGAGCGGGAGCCGAGCTCTGATCGCTCACTGGATGTCCATAGGTGGAACACTGGTGATAGTGGACACGATGGGAGGCCCTCCAGCGAGGATGGGAGCGATGGTTCTACTAGTGCCCTTCCGCCGTCGCCGCCACCCCCCGGTCTGATTATTCATCGCCAGCTTGATCCGCGACGTGCTCCGCCGGCTCAACATCGGCACTACGAGGATCGCCAATGACGACGCAATGAGGCCCGGGCGGTTCCAGTCGGGCCTCCTATGGTGGGGTTGGTTGTGCTACCGCCACCCCTAATGGTGGGGATCATGCCCTCTGCGTCTACGGTGGTGGTGGAGACTGATGTTCTGGTCCCTATGCTCCGTTCTTCGATCGTGGCAGACGCGGTCTGCATGGAGGAGCATGCCCAGGTCACCTCTCCGGCTCGCCGTGTCTAGGTGCCCGCTTCGGCCTTGTCGGTAGCCTCCTCCTGTGGTCATTGGGTACTGACGTGCTTTGTGTCCCCTGTGCAGACCCATGGACTCTATGGGCCACCCCTTGGGGATGTTGTCGCCTCGCCACTGGCTCGCGCTGTGCCGGCCCATCCCGTCGTGGACCCTGGCGAAAGCCGTGCGGCGTGGGGTGTGCAGCCGCATGTGGTCTAGCTTGCCCCTGGTATGGTGTTCGCTGGTTCTTCACCTTTGGGCTAGGACACTGCCATCTCTCTTGTGCGTCTTTCCTCGCCCATGTATCATGATGGAGAGGTTGACTTCTGGGGCCGTCGTCTGGACATGTGGGCCAGCCCTCCTCTGTATCCTTCTTGCAACTTTGTTGCTGCCACGGTGCAGACAGAGCAAAGGACGGGGATTTCACCCATGCGCACTTGCGTAATTCCGACATCAGCTGGCGTGGCCCATGTTCTGGTGGATACGGTGTCGCCCGTCGGGACTGGACCGGTCCCAATTCCATTGGCAGTGGATTCGCGCTTTGGCACCAGGGATGTGGGGGGAGGGGGGGCAGGGCCCTCCACGCCTAGGACGGAGTTTGCACAGGGGCTTTCGGTGTGCCTGAGTCCGCCGATCCTTTCTGCCGTTCGCGGTTGCAAAGGGCGCCACTTGAAGACCGCCACATCTGTGAATTTCAAGCCCAGGCGAAGCACCAGAATCACCATGGACATTCGGACGGGCTCTTCGGCTCTCAAAAAGGCGCATCAAAACCTTTTGAAAAAATTGGCATTGTGGATGATGACAATGAAACTTCCCAAGTCTCGGTCTTGTGGTTTCCGTAAGTCTTCTCTATGTCGACACACCCTTCTGACTTTTACCTAGTGTGGAATGTTCGGGGTCTTAACTCCCAGGCGAGGCGAGATCTAGTGCGTGAGTTCGTGGTGGATTCCGGTGCCGTGTTTGTTGCGCTTAGGGAAATTAAACTCAGCTCTGTAACTTCTTTCGATATTATGGCTATTCTAGGGCCCCACTTTGACAGGTTTGAATACTTAACGACTTTGGGCACTCGTGGTGGTATCCTTTTGGCTTGGCAATCTGACCGCATTCAGGCTTTGTCTTGCACTTGTTCGGTCAATACTCTCACTGTGGAGATCACCCCAACCACGGGGGACAAGTGGTGGTTCACTTCAGTCTACGGGCCTTCGGTTGAGGCCGAGAAGGAGGCCTTTCTCATTGAGCTTAGGTGAGTGGCAGTGTCTTGTCCTAGGGTGTGGGCCTGCCACGTGACTTTAATCTAATTGTGGACATCCGGGACAAAAATAATGGGGGGCTTAACCGGTGCCTCATGTCCAAATTTAGACATACCATCAACTGCCTTCACCTTAAAGAGGCCAATCTTAGGCCAGGTGTTCACTTGGAGTAATGAACGTGTGGATCCCACTCTCGAGCAGTTGGACCGCTAGTTTTCGTCGGTGGATTGGGAGCTTGCGCACCCGGACAATTTTCTCACTGCGCTTTCCTCCTCCATCTCTGACCACCCCCTCTTTTGATGTACACATCTTGCAACATCACTTCCAAGCGCCATTTCCAGTTTGAGTCCTTCTGGACCAAGCTACCAGGGTTCAAGGAAGAGGTGGAGAGGTTATGGACTTCATGTGGAGTGGATTCCAACCCCCTTGCCACCCTAGACATAAAGTTAAGGGCAGTGGCCTTCAGACTCAGACGGTGGGGGAGAAATCGGTGGGTAACATCAAGCTCCAGCTGGCCATGGCGCATGAGCTCATCCTCTTTCTTGACACGTCACGCGAATCCAGGATGCTCTCATGGGAGGAGACTTGGCTGCGAAAGCAGCTCAAACTCAAATTCCTCGGGCTTGCTTTGTTCGAGCGCACGATTGCTCGAGGTTGCTGTGTCTCAAAGAGGGGGATGCCAACACCAATTTTTTCCACACCCAGGCTGCTTCGTGACGCAAAAATAATGCGATCTGGAAGCTACGTGGAACATATTTCTTTTGATTTTTTGACCTCCAGTTGGGGTCTTTGGAGTGTCGTGGATGCTCCATCGATCTTGATGGCTTGGGCCTCTCCAAACCAAACCTTGTGGTTCTTGAGCGCTCGTGGACCGTGGAGGAGGTGTGGGGGTCATTAAGGTCTTACCCACGGATAAGGCCCCAGGGCCTGGGCCTGACGACTTCTCCATAAACTGCTACCAGGAGTGCTGGGGCACAATAAAAATACAGTACTAGACGTACTTAACTTTATTTTCTTCTGTCGGGACAGGGGGTTCAGCTCCCTTAACCAAGCACTCATTGTGCTGCTTCCCAAAAAAGAGGAGGCGGTGGAGCTTCGTGACTTTCAGGCTATTAGCCTTGTCCATAGTTTTGGCAAGATCTTATCCAAGCTTCTTGCGAAGAGGCTGGGACCTCGTATGCATGAGCTCGTGGCTATTAACCAGAGCACTTTCATTCATGGGCGCTCGATTCTGGATAATTACATTCAGGTCCAGAGCGCGATCCGGGCCATCCACCGTGGAAATGAACCCTCTATCTTCCTCAAGATGGATGTCGCCCATGCTTTTGACTCGGTTTCATGGCCTTTCCTTCTCGAGGTGCTCATGGCACGTGCGTGGATTGTCTCCATCCTATCCTATTCTAGCTCCAAGATCCTCATTAGCGGGAATGCCACCGAGCGAGTGTGTCACAAATGTGGATTGCGGCAGGGGGATCCTCTCTCCCCTTTGCTATTTGTCATCGTCATGGACACTTTGGCGGCCCTCTTTCGCTCGGCGGAGGAGCGCCACCTTTTTCAGCCATTGACCAGTTTTGGGGTGAAGTTCAGGCTCTATATGTTCGCGGATGATGTGGCGTTGGTTATCCGGCCTTCTAGGCTGGAACTCTCTGTTGTGCAGAATATCTTCCAGCTATTTGGAGATGCGTCTAGGCTGAGGATGAACTTTGCCAAGAGTTCGGCCACCCTCATCCGCTGTCAGGATGTGGATGTGGAGGCCTTCCATGCGCTTATCCCTTGTCAGGTGGTGGAGTTTCCTTGAACCAACCTTGGGCTTCTGCTCTCCACCTCCAGGCCGACCAGACAGCAGCTCCAGCCCTATGTGGATAAGGTGGCCTGTCGCTTTCCGACGTGGAAAGGCTTTATGCTTGACGTGTCCGGTAGACTGGTCTTGGTGAAAGCGGTCCTTTCAGCATTGTCCATCTACATCATGATGGCTATTGATATGCCTCTGTGAATGATCGAAGCCCTTGAAAAGCTATGTCGTGGATTCATCTGGTGTGCCAAGGCCTCGACAAAAGGTGTAGTTTGCCCTGTGGCCTGGGAGAAGGTTTACACTCCGGTCAAGTTTGGGGGGCTGGGTATCCGTAACCTCCATCTCTTGAATGAAGCGCTCATGATGAAATGGATGTGCATCATTAGAGCTTGTATTGATCGGCCCTGGACTCAACTGCAGAGCCCCTGCTCGTTGGTTTGCCAATCCTTGTTCTATGCCTCGGTCAGGATCCGGCTGGGGAACGGCAATCATTGCCTTTTCTGGACGGATAAGTGGATTCAAGGCCGCGATGTGAATTCGCTTGGCCCCCTCCTCTTGGAGGTTGTGGACCCTAAAATTCTGTGCAGGCACTCGGTGGCCCAGGGCCTTTAGGGCAACGCTTGGATCTAGGACATCACTGTCGCCCTGTCCGCGCCGGCTATGATCCAATTTCTGTCGTTTTGGCATGCGATTCGGGCCATGCCTCAGTTAGTGGACTCTCCTAACATTTTTGAGTGGATTTGGACCCCATCGAAAATCTTCTCTGCAAAATCTGCCTACCTGGCTTTCTTCGAAGGGCGCACCAGCTGGCTCCTGCATGAAGCCATCTGGACATGCAAGACCCCACTAAAATTCAAACTCTTTGCGTGGAAGGCGGTGTGGAATTGGTGCTGGACGGGGGACAGGAGAGTGGCACGGCCTCTCTAACGTGGACACTTGCCCTCTTTGCTCGTAGTAATCGGAGACGATCGAGCACCTTCTCCTTCGATGTTCGTTCTCTCGTGTGATTTCGTTCGAGGTCATGTTGGGAGTGGGGCGATCGGACCTCGCGCCTAGACCTGATTCGGACTTCGTGGATTGGTGGTTGCATACTACCCATAGCTGGCCGGTCAAGCAGGAGGCCAAAGTGAGGTCGCTCATCCTCCTCATCCTCCGTTCGATTTGGATGGAGAGAAACGCCAGAGTCTTCACGGACAGAGCGCGGCCAACTGTTAGACTGCTGGACTACATTGTCGCGCAAGCGGAGAAGTGGAAGCTTGTGGGTTTCTTGTGAGGAGTAGTTGTTGTCTTTTTGCCTTCAGGCATTGTTGTGGATTTTATATTTGTCTCTTTCTATCTATAAAAAAAGGTCGTGCATTTTCGCGCGTTCCTGAAAAAATAAGTTATTTCTCGACGGAGAAACGATTCCCTTCGTTTCCAAATATAAAATGTGTTTAGCTTTGTGAAGCTAATGTATCTAGACTCCTTGTAGTACGTAGGTTTGAAGAGGTTTGGAGTAAACCTAACACTAAAAGGAGGTTAGATTCGTTAGCTTCATAAAGATAAAACATCTTATACCCCCTCCGTCTGAAAATAGATGTCTCAGATTTAGCAAAATTTAGATGAATCTAGACACTATTTAGCATATAAATTCATCTAAATTTTGATAAACCTAAGACATCTATTTTAAAAACGGAGGGAGTATTTTGGAACGGAGTGAATAGTAATTATATTCTCCAATTCCAATTTAACGGCAACTGCACCTAGTCCTTGGCACCTTGCTGCACGCTCGCACACAAGCTTGTCTGTTTTCTAACTGTTCTTAATTATCTGGTGTCCCAGTGCAGCAGCTAGCCAGCACAATGTCTCCACGTACGGGCTTTGCTTGGTACATACAAAACAAAACGCTGCGGAGGTTTGTTTCTGTAGTACATGTGCGCCTACAAATCTCACTCTTGCAAGTTTCTGCTTGGTTTACTGCTGCCATCGATCTCCAGGAAAATGACGGTAGCTAGAGGATGAAGATTGTCGCGTCCGACATGGAATTCTGGATGGCCGATTAGGTGTCGTGTTGCTTGCCACTGTTCAAGACATTCCAAACCAGCGGCTGCCTTCTGCTGCTTTCCCGCTATCTCACTCGATCAATCAATCAGTGGAAAGCAATGATGTGCACACAAGGTTGTCCTCTGCACCTTGTCTAATACCACTCCGTTAGCCATCATTTCTTGAATTAATGTATGAAAGAAATGAATCACACGTGACTCATGGAATCACGTGTTTCTTTTTCAAAGAATCATCTCCTAGATTTTCATCCACTCATTTTCTGATTCGGAATTAATTCAGGGTCAAAATTCACTAGACACTGATAGATTATGAGACGCAGATGCTTCCAGGTGCGGAAAATCCATATTAATCCCCAACATCCGTCGAGGTCTTCCGCGTTGAATGACAAAGTTTATTTACTTTAACATTTGTATTTTACCCACACACACACATTGCGAGTTGTAACCGTTCGCAAACTAACTGCTTCTGGCCGGGAGTCTAAATCTAAACCTGATAAAAAGAACCTGAAATCCTGGAAACAGGCTGAGAGTTGCAAAACCCACTATTGTTTCGCAATGAATGACATTTTTTTAAATAGCGGAGGTCTTCGTGACCTGGAAATACTTACACATAGCTCAATGTTTTCTAGGTTATAATTTAGATTTTGTGGCTATTTCGAAAATGGCTAGATGAGACTTTTCGCAAGGTTTCCTGAACTGCCTTTCTAGCGGCATAGACTTTGTATGACACTCTCGTCCGTCTCATGGTCGATGCGGGGGCATATTAGTTAGCGTAAGGAAGGATACCATGGATGTGTTGGACTGTTCGGTTGAGGAGTATCACATCAAACTCCACATCTGTAACAAATCCGATAAATTCACACGGAGTCTAGTGGCCGTATATGATGCTTCCCAAGATGTTTTCCTTCGTGAACTGGTTAACTTTGCAAAAGACATACCCTATCCTTAATTTGTTACATTTCCCATTCGAGAAGAGTAGAGGCCGGTTTGATGATCATTGGCGTTTTCTATTCAATGATGTCATTGATAGCTTAAATATAAGAAAGGTTGCAATGACTGGAAGACAATTTATTTGGAAATAGTCTCCCGGAACCTAGATTCAAAAACTATATCGTGTACTGATGGACTCTAATTGGGAAGATAAATTCCCACTAGTCTCAGTACATGCTCTAGAGCGTATCAAGGCATTATCAAACCATGCTCTCATTCTAATGAGGAGTTTTTCTAGACCAGTATGTACTAACTGATTCAAGTTTGAACTTGGATGGCTACATTGGGAAGGCTTCCATGATTTGGTCAAGACGATTTGGAATACCTATTGCTGGTAACTCCAATACAGATGTGGAATAATAAGTTGTGTGCAACACGCAAATATCTTGGTGGTTGGACACAACATACAACAGGTATTCTGGAAAAAGGAAAGTTATAACTTTTGTCTATTATTGATGACCTCGAGGCGTTAGTACAGGTTTGATCGTTCTCGGAGCTAGAAATTTAGCTTAAGACTCAATCTAATGCCAATATAGCAAGATTTATACGCGAGAAGGAGCTTAAATGATATCAACGTGCCAAAGCACAATTCATTCTGGAAGAAGATTCGAATACAAGATACTTCACGATGTTACTTATGGCAATGGTAGACAGCGAAAGAAACTTATTCGTTCTCTCATTTAGGACGAGGGGTTGATTGAAGGCCATGAACATCTAAAGGTGTAGATTTTTTATAAAGGTCAGTTTGGAGCCCCTGAAGAAGATAACTTCACTATGGATGAGTCCTGAATAGAAGATATACCCCAAGTTTGAGACGCGGAACAATTTTGTAACTGCTCCATATTCGAAGGAGGAGGTCAAAATGTTGTTTTCCAAATGGAATATAACAAAGTTGAACCTGATGGTTTCCCATCAGAGTTTTACCAAAACTTATGGGACATAAAGTCTGGTCTGCTAGAGTTGTTCAGTTCTTTGTAGACTGGACTACTAGAGTTGTTTCGACTAAATTTTGGTGAGATAATTTTATTACCTAAGAGCATCTCCACTAGCATTCCCAGGAGGCCATTCCCAGGGCGTTTTTTTATCCGGATTTACACAAAACGTCCCGGTAGCGTTTCCAGGAGACGTTCCCAAGCCGAATTTTGCGCAGTTTTCATCCGGCGTTCCCAGGCCGATCCCGAGGCATTGGGAATGCCAGAGAAAGCTACCAACCACTCCCTCTCCAACACGTGTCCCATCTGACCCCACCAACCACCTCGTCCACCACTCCTCTCCAACATGTGAACCAGCTACCTCGCGTGGAGGTACTCCAGCACCCTCGGTGTACGCCCAGATGGCGGGCTCGGGGAGGCAGCTGCACCATGCTCCAGATCTGCCTGAGATGCTTCATCACGGTCTCGGAAGTCGTCGGGAAGGCCGAGCACCGACCGACAGTGGTGGAGCTTCGCGAGGGGGATGCGACGGTGGGCGGTGACCGACAAGGAGATCAGAGCGGAAGCTTCGCCGTGGGCGCACATGCCTGCTAGTGCGGCCGTGGCGGTACGGTGGGAATTTGGGCCTGGGAACCCGGCTAGGAAAGGGTGAGTCCCAGGCAAAAAATTAGCTCCATCCGGAGCCGAATTTTGGCCTGGGAACCAAAAACGAGTGGAGATGCTCTAAGGTTAATGAGGTGGAAAGGATCCAACAATATAGGCCAATATGCCTTCTTAATGTTAGATTTAAAATATTCACCAAAGTTGCAAGAATCAGACTTAACTCCGTGGCTGATCTTGTGGTTTATCCTTCCCAGACTATGTTCATGTAAGGTCGTAATATACTCGATGGAGTGGTCATCCTACATGAAATAGTTCACAAGCTGCAGAGGAAAAAGTTAAATGGGGTCATTTTAAAAACTAATTTTGAGAAATATTATAACAAAGTCAACTGGTCTTTCCTTCATCAAACTCTGAGAATGAAAAGATCTTCCGTAGAGTGGCGTGCTTTAATACATAGCTTTGTGTCTGGTGGTAATGTGGTCATTAAAGTCAATGATAACATCGACAACTATTTCTAGACTAAGAAATTGCAAAGATAGGGCGATCCATTATCACCAATGCTATTTAATATAGTGGTTGATATGTTGGGTGTCTTGATTCAGCGTGCAAAGTTTGATGGCTAGATCGCAGGTGTGATTCCCCATCTTGTTGATGATGGTTTATCAATCTTGCAATGCGCGACGATACATTTTTATTTATAGAACATGATTTTGAAAAGGCAAGAAATATGAAACCGATTGTTTCAGCTTTCGAGCAACATTTAGGTCCGAAAATAAGTTTTCATAAAAGTGAATTCTTTTGTTTTGGTGAGGCTCAAGAATAGGCCAGCTTGTATGCTTCACTTTTTGGCTATGGCCAAGGATAGTTTCTTGTCTCGGATTTGGGAATCCCAACACATTATCGAAGACTAACAAATGCATAATGGAAGCTTGTTGAGGAATGATGAGTCCATTTTTGAAGCATTTTTACCTTATGTTTTTGCATAAGTAAAGTTAGGATATTGCTATTTTACCGTGATTGCACACACCTTTTACCCTTGTATCAACGGGATGCCGAATTATCAAGTCTTTTGTGAATATATCAATTGGGATTGTCATATTATGTAATAAGATAATATTTCTAAGTGATAAATATCATTTAAATGATTTTTCATGCACCTAGGAGAAGAGAGGATGCGAGGGAAGGCTACTGCAAGCTTAATGACCTACAGTATGAGCGGAGCTTTCCCATACTTCGTGCCCGTACTGCCTGCCAGAACGTCCGCCTCGTCAAATACTCTCACCAAATGAAGACAGATTTGAGATGCGACATTCACAAACACCTCCAGCCACTAAACACAGCACCAGGAAGGGATCTAGAGGAGAAACTTAGAGTAGGGAAAATCCTTGCTACTACACAGATCATCGGAAGACAACACATCATCTCATTCATCATCAACTGCTGCATCTCCATTATCACCATTCCCCGCTCTCTCATCCATGTAGGTCTTGTTGTAATTTCAAATACAATTGTGGTTTTGCACTTGCCTTTACCTTTGTACGTTCAATCCATCCATATGAATAGGATGCGGTTGTTGATTGCTTCTATGCGTGAGTAGTTCCCTTTATTGTTGGGGAGATGGAGAAACCCTGGCATTATTATGAAATGAAATAAAGATGATCTATAACTTTGATCTTTGATCTTTACTTGATCTATGATATTGTGTTAGATCTCTCTCTCTCTCTTTAGATGGTATGGGAAGTCGACCACATAACATTTTTCTTCGTGACTAAAGATAGGGAAATGCCCTTAAGACGTGTATGGGAGTATGTCCGGTGCTACTTTGTGACTGCAAGCATTGGCTTATAACCTGCACGGTCGAAGGGGATAAAAGAGAGATTCACTAAGATTATAATGATATCCATGTGGAAACCCTTAATTGTGGTGGTCTATAGAAGTAATTTTCTCACAGGCATCGTAGTGGTTATTTAGAGATGACCTCAATACTTGACCCGTAGAAGTGGCTTGCTCGCGAGACTTGTAGTGAACATCTTATTATGGAGCTGTCTCCACACATGTCATGACGAAAGATATAGGTTATCCTAATTATAAATAATTCTCATATGCTAGTGGTGCATCTTACATCCTCGAGAACATTTTTAGCCTTATTGAGTTCCAACACCAATCCCAAAACACTTGTTACTTTGTTTACTTGTTTTCTTTACTTTCTTGCATACAAACACAACTCTCTTTAAAAACACCCTTTACTTGAGATCAAAGGCAACATACAAGTATCCTTTGGTATATAGTGACAAAGGGCATAAAGATGTTAACCAAATAGATCTCTGTGGGTTTGATACTCTTATTTCAAAACTAGCTACAATTGATTTGTGCACTTGCAGTCATCAAACTATTTTCCAGTGTTGTTGCCGGGGAGCTAAGCGCTTTTGGTTTTTGTTCTTAGTTGCTAATTCTATTAATTGTTTTACTAAAGTTGTTTACTGGTTTCAGGTAAACACCATGACTGCACTCGGGTTGATGAATCAGCTTGATACAACCAAATACCTCGGGAAGTTTAATAGAGTATTCATCAAGGAATTCCCGAGGGGAAACGAACAAGAATATGAGGTTAACCCTCGTTTCATAACTATTATTCACTAGAAACTTTTGTAGGCGATGATCCTGATGAGGATCCTTATGCTCATTTCATGATTTTTACCGAGTTATGTTGGACACTTAAATTGAATGGTGATGACCCACAAGTATAGGGGGTGTATCGCAGTATTTTCGACAGAAGTGAAACCCAATTTATTGATTTGACACAACGGGAGCCAAAGAATATTTATAAGCCTTAACAACTGAGTTGTCAATTCAGCTGCACCTGGAAACAATCTTGCTCACAGCAGTTTATCATTAGCAACAGTTTTGTAGTAGGAATAGTAAAGTAATAGCAGTAGTAAAGGTAAAGACAGCAGTAACAATAGCAGTAAACAGTAGGATTCGAGTGCGGTAGGCATAGGGATGGATGGACAAGCATTAAGCATAACAAGTCGCAACAAAGTGAAAAAGCACTAATAGAGCCCTAACAATCGGATGCCATTACATGAATGAGCTCATCCAATCCCTACCATCCCCATAGCCTACAGCGGGGGATTACTCACTCATAGATGGGGGAAACATGGATGGTCGACGGAGAAGCTATGGTGATGATGATGGCGATGATCTCCTCTAATTCCCCGTCCCGGCAGGGTGCCAGAACGGAGTTTCTAGTGCTGTTTCACGGAATCAGGTGGTGGCGGCGGAGCGGAACTCCTTCTGGAAAAACGTCGAACCCTCCTGAGTTTTTAGGTCATAAGGCATCTTATAGGTGAAGAGGGAGACCGAGGGGGTGTCTGGGGCGGCCAGACCACCCCTGGCACGGCCAAGCCTAGCCCGCGCGGCCAGGTGGTGTGGCCTGGGCCCAGCCCCCCTCTGTCTCGTATTCTGGCTCCGGGAGTCTTCTGGTGAAATAGGATTTTTGGCATATTTTTCGGGATTTTTCCTGATAGTTGATTTTCTGCAGAAAAACTAAACACCAAGGCAATTCTGCTGAAAACACCGTCAGTCCGTGTTAGTTGCATCCAAATCACACAAGTTTAGAGGAGAAACAATAGCAAAAGTGTTCGGGAAAGTAGATACGTTTTGGACGTATCAAATCCCCCCAAGCTTATCTTATTGCTTGTCCTCAAGCAATTCAGTTGAAAACCGAGTGCGATAAAAGAAACTTTCACGAACACATTTGCTTCATATGATGTATATATTCTCAACATGTAATCAACTACTTAGACAATTCATAATAAGGAGTATGCAACTAAGTTTACTTAATAGGCATTGCAAGATATGAATAGATTCCAACTCAACAATAATAAGTAGCATGAAACATAAACATAAGCAACATTACAATACTCATAACAAGGTGTGATAGAGTGGTATCTCGCTTGCCTTTTTATTGTGAATGCCAAGGCACCTCTGAAGTTCAGGTGAAGACTAGAAGTAAATATATCAAAGATACAAGCATCAAAGTCATAACACAAATAATCATGTTTTGAGACAAGCACATTACACTAAGAATGACAACTATGATCTCAACAAGGTGCTCATAGAATATGTGGAGACTCAACAAGAAAAACAAAAAGGTTTTGAAAAGTTTGAAAGGCTTTCAAATGCTGAAAGTATGGTACTCATTAGCTTTGAGCTCTCATTGCCCCTATCATAAGCATCTTTAAGTGGTTAAGGTTAAAGTGACACAACTAAGAGGATATGCTTGACAAGTTATAAATCGAAGTCTCATGCCCCTTACTTACGAAGACCGATCCTCATGCTACTCAACTTCAGTCACAAGTAAGCTCTTGTCATTGTAAGTACATACGTATCATAGAGAACCGCCAACGGGGTACCCCTTGCACATGACACGGGAGCTATCCCATGATCAAAATACAAGGTAAGCAGACAATGAGCATCTCGGCGATCTTTTTATTTACTATGTGCATAGATTTTTATTGAGGATGCTTCATAGAATGCTCATTATGGTTATGCTGCAAGTTTCCACCATGATTAGGCATGGCTTAGGCTAGCGGCCCAAGCGTTTCTCTAACACACATACAAACTCCATGATCTTACAAGTTCCACTTTTATTTCACACCACCGGGATCCATAGGCAAAAGAACATGATATCAACGAGGTACTAAGTACCAGTGCAATGTTGAAAGCGTTCCCCATGATACATGGTTCTGCTAACTTCAACTTATAAAGCGCAAGCATATACGCAACAAAGAAGGACGCTATGGTTCAGGTTTATTAAGTGTAAGAAAATAAAGTGTGCCATCAAGTTCGTGAGAGCTTTACTAACTAACTTTCTCATAACAAGCAAACGTTTTATTCGGAAGAAAACAAGGCATATTGAATATGCACGGAACAGCAAATGATGCTAATAGGTATGTATGGTGGACACTTTTGGCAATCTTTGGTTTTAGGAAATTGGAAACGCGAGTAGAGCATACTCAGTGTAAGTGAAGGCTAGCAATTAGAGAGGGAGGGACAAATGAGAGAGAAATAACTATCAGAATCATGCTTGCAACAAAATAGGACTAATCATGGCATGAAAGTGATTCCCGACCCTCAAGGCAAAATAATTCATCGAGGCTCAACTGATTATTTCAGTCGTATGCATGCGTGAGCATGTGCCAAGTCAATTCAAATGAAACATTCAGAGGAGGTACCACGGTGTCATACCAAGTTATGAATAGAGTAATGCAGGCAAACATTCATAAGACATGCTACAAACTATTAGCAAGCTGGAACTAATCATAAGAAAGCAAGAACTACTAAGCATCCATAAATAACATACACCCTACACGAACAGGCTAAGCATGCCCACAATGATGAGTATATGTACAAAAATGAAAACAAATAGAGTTCGTTACCAGCCTTTTACCACACCTCAAGTTGTCATTAATCCTCATTATTGCCCTTCACTTGTGTGGCTTGAATAATAACATGAAACCAATATCCACCGAGGACTGCTGAACCCTGCAACAAACTCACAAAACCAAAGAAGAACAACAAATATTTTTGGTGTTTTCGATTTTTAAACAAGAACCAAAAAGGGAAGAACAAGCAAAGAAAAATCTTTTTGGGTTTTTCTCGAATAGTTCAAACAAAGCAAAAAGGAAAAATCAAACCAAGGCAAAAAGAAAGAAGCAAACCAAAGAGAAACAATAGAAATATTTTTGGTCTTTTTGTGTTTTAGAAAGCAGAAAAAAAGAAATAAAGAAAACTAAAAAGAGAATGAAACATGAATATACAAAGTACCGATGCAAAATGATATGGAGATGAGTGCGATGTCGGCATACCTCCCCCCAAGCATAGGATTTTGGCCTAAGTGGGTATCAATCCCAGGCTGGCCAAGATGAAGTGTCTCCATGGTACGACGAGGAGGTACCCTCGTCCTGGTGCGAGCTCGAGTACTTCCCTCCGTAGTGTGCGGAGTAATCGTAGGAAGGCACATCCTCCTGATGCTGCACATGGAACCCCAACAAGCGGAGCTCCTCGTCCACCTCCTCCTTGGAGCGCGACCACGGTCTCCTATGAACACTAAACAAAGTAGATTGCGGCAAAGGGAACTCCCTCTCATCCCCGTCAGTAAACAACATCCTATACACTAGACTGTCCAAATCAGAATCAGTAGTGACAAAGTGATGTGTTTTCATAGAAGGAAGGTCAAGCCTTTGTGGTGCCAATATAGTATCATTGGGATCCACAGAAAGCTCTAACGCATTAACCATACGTGAAGCAATTATGCCCCCATAGATAGGCCCCCTAGCAGCTAGGCGGCGAGCAATAAGCGAGCCAAGGTTGTACGGAGAATCATTGTTAAGCGCGGCAGCAATGAAGGCTAAATGATAGTTAGAGATATTACTCGTATTCTCCCTATCAAGAATGCTAGTAGCAAGATAATATGCAAAGTATCTAAGAGCAGGGACTTGGATGTTTCTTATCTTTCCGCGCTGAGCTACGCGGTCATCATCATTGGTCACCCCTCGGTAAAGCTCCAGCAAATCAGCGGGTCGCCCTTGAATCTTCTTCACGGTCCCTATCATGCTTACACCTACAATACTACAAAATCTTTCCAATGACATGGTAAAGGGCAGATTATAAATTCCGAAAGAGATAGTTGACTGATAGGGCGTGTTAGTAAACACGAAGCTCTCAACAAAAGTCTTAGTGAGCATAGCGTATTGATCACTCTAATCTTGCATATATGAGGTCAAACCAACCCTCTGAATCAGTAGTAAGAAATCATCAAGAATCCCAGCAGCTTGTAAGAAAGTAAAACAAGGAAAACTAGATGGGTGAGCATCCCCATCATCTCCTTCATTACCAATACGGGGTGCAATGAGATCTTCGTTGTATGATGGCCTAAACTGAGAGGCTGATCTTGAGGGTCTTGACCTCCTAGGTGCATCCCTCTCAAATATTTCTCCAAAGGTATGGTTGTTCATGTTTGATATTCTGAAATTTAAACATCTATTAAACAAGTGATCACAAAGTGAATATATAATGAAGGGCACTACTCATAGGGACTTGTATGAGGCCTAAACATGCATCAAAACTATATCTCTAAGCATCAAACAAGCTTACATGCTCTCATAACCTGTCACCTACAATAGCAAAATACTCAAGATATAAACCACTAAACACAAATCTACATGGACAAGCGGAGGAGTCACATACCGGAGAACAAATGCTCCAAATTTCAGCAGCAAAGATGGGCTGAGCAAGGAGATCAAAAAATCGAGGGCAAGCACAGCAAGAACACGATTTCGAGCAATGAACTGGTGTCTACTCGGGAGAGAGAAGAAAGTGGCAAGTGAGAGAGTGAGTGGAGGGCTAGGGGAGGCCCACACCATAGGAAGGCGCGCCCCAGGGCTGGCCATGCCACCAGGTGGTGTGCCTTCCTGGTGGGCCCCCTGGTACCTTCCAGGCACTCCTCTACCCCTTTTTTCACGTAAAAATTTAATATAAATTTTCTGGAATTTTTCGAGATACTTTATTTTTGGGCATTTTCAGGTATAAATGAATGATTTTCTGACAGACAAAGATTTTCTGGAATCATGCAATGACAAAACAAGGATAGAACTACAGAAGTTCCAAGACACTCTAACATGCAAGCAACTAACAACAAAAAAGAAAACTAAACGAAAGCAAAAACTAAAATGGATAGAATAGAAGTAAGCGGAGATAATCATGGTGAAAGCATTGTTTTGTTCAATGAAATCCTTTTCTTAACAAGGTTGATTAGGTCTTGTTACCAAAACAATTTCATATGAGACAAAACTTTGTATTCCACTAATGATTATGTTACCTCAACTTTGATAGCAATGGTCCCAATCATAATAGTTTCAAATTTTTCTTTTGGTATGGGACAATATATTTCTCCAACTTGAATGCCCTCAGCATGTTCAATTGAATTCAAACCATAATTCCTATCAATCTTCTTGGGGAAATAGATAGTATGTTTCTTGTCATTAACATTGAAGGTCACCTTTCCTTGATTACAATTAATAACAGCTCCTGCAGTATTAAGAAAAGGTCTCCCAAGAATAATAGATATATTATCATCTTCAGGCATTTAGTTAATATCAAGCAATTATGAGCCACTTGAACAGTTACATCCTCACATATACCAACAGGAATAGTGTTAGATTTATCAGCCATTTGCAAAGATATATCAGTTGGTATTAATTTTTCCAGTTGAAGTCTCTTATAGAGAGAGAAAGGCATAACACTAACTCCAGCTCCCAAATCACATAAAGCGGTTCTAACATAATTGTTCTTAATAGAGCAAGGGATAGTGGAATCCCTAGGTCTCCAAGTTTCTTAGGAACCTTACCATTAAAGGAATAATTAGCAAGCAAAGTAGATATTTCTTCATTAGGGATCTTCCTTTTATTCGAGACAATATCCTTCATATACTTTGAGTAAGGAGGCAATTTAATAGCATCAGTCAAAGGAATTTGCAGGAATAAAGGTTTCATCCACTCACCAAACTTATTATAGTGTTCATCTTCCTTTGACTTGTGTTTCTTATGAGGGAAAGGCATAGGTTTTGGACCCAAGGCTCTCTTTCACTACCATGTTTCTTAGCAATAAAATCTTCTTTAGTGTATTTAGTACTCTTAGTGTGCTTTTCAGGTTCTTCTTCAACTTTTTATTCATTAGGAACATCATTTTCTTCATTACCACTTTCGGTTTCAGCATCAGAGATAGATATACTATTAGGATCTTTAGCAGGTTCAGAGGGTTCTACAATAGTTTTATGTTTTTTTCCTTTGCTTACGAGTAGTACCACTATTTTTAGCTTGTTGAGAATCGTGCTCGATTCTTTTGGGATGCCCCTCAGGATATAGAGGATCCTGGGTAGCAGCACCACTTCTTTTTCTAATCTCATAAGCATGTTTTCCTTTAGCAGCATTAACTAGCAAGTCTTTTTGCACTTTAATAAGTTGATCTATTTGAGTTTGAACCATTTGAAAATGTTTAACAATCATTTTAACATCATTAGAGGTTCTTTCCATAATATCTTTTAACTCAACAATAGCTCTAGTGTTTTCCATTAGATGATTTTGCACCCTTTTATTTAAATTATCTTGCTTAACAATGAAAATATAGAATTCTTCTAAGCATTGATCAGGAGGTTTAGAGTAAGGGATATCACCTTCATCAAAGTGTTGGAGAGAGTGTATCTCAATAGTGGATGAATGGGGGATAGGTTTACATAATTCTTCTGTAGGAGGTAAACTCTTGACATCTACAGCTTTAATTCCCTTCTCCTTAAGACATTTCTTAGCTTCCTTCATCACTTCATCATTTAATTCAATAACTCCCCTCTTCTTAGATAATGGTATAGGCGCCGGTATAGCTGGTTCAAGTATAATTACTTCAGGTATAGCTGGTTCAGGAGGAGTCCAATCTTCATAGTTCTTGCTTATTTTAGCCATTAATTCCTTAGCTTCCTTGGGAGTCCTATTCCTGAAAACACAATCAGCACAACTATCTAGGTATGTCCTAGATTCTTCAGTTAGTCCATTATAAAATATATCAAGGAGCTCATTCTTAGGCAATGGACTTCCAGCCTGTGCATAAATCAAAGCACAAAACCTTGCCCATGATTCAGGCAATATCTCTTTTTCTCCCTGTTTAAAATCAAAAAGTTCCTGCAAAATAGCATGTCTAGTACTTGGAGGAAAATATTTCTGCAGGAAATTACTAATCAAGCAATCAGGGCTATCAATAGATCCAGGAGGTAAATTACTAAACCAAGATTTAGCTTCTCCTTTCAGTGAAAAGGGGAAAATCTTAGCAACAAAGTAAGTACGCATCTTAATATCATCAGAAAATAGGCCACTCATGGTAGAAAGCTCAGTCATATGTGCTACCACACTTTCATTCTTAGTCCCACAAAAAGGTTCTTTCTCAATAATAGCCATGTAAGATAGATCAAGAGAGAAATCATAATCTTTATCTTTAATGTTTATGATAGAAGCAGCAAACTTAGCAATAGGAGACAATTTGGGTCTAATAGTACGCCTCTCAAGGAGACTCTTAGCAGCGCTCCTATCATGGGTGTTTTTACATTCTTTCATAAATTCATCGGTCATCTCAACATAACCGCCTTCAATATCATAACTCTCACTAGACTCAGGTGAACTAACAGGTGTAGTAGTGTCTTCATTAGGAGTTTCAGTATTTCCAGCTATAGTTCTAGCAATCGTAGCATCTAGAAAAGGACCTAATGAACCACTCTTATCAAGCACAGTAGAAGCAGCATCATAAGTATCAGAAGTTTTAGATTTAGCAGTAGTAGCAGTGTGTGTAGCATGTGTATGTGGTGGTGTAACTAGCTTATTCATAACAGATGGTGAATCAAGAGCAACTGAGGTGTTCAGAACCGTACCTCTCCTTGTAGTGGATGGTAAAATAGGAACCTTGCCATCACGAGACTTACCCATGATAGATGGATAGCAGCGAACAATAGAGAATCCAAGTGAACTTGATAAATAAAGCTATGCTCCCCGGCAACAGCGCCAAAAAATAGTCTTGATGACCCACAAGTATAGGGGGTGTATCGCAGTATTTTCGAGGGAAGTGAAACCCAATTTATTGATTCGACACAAGGGGAGCCAAAGAATATTTATAAGCCTTAACAATTGAGTTGTCAATTCAGCTGCACCTAGAAACAATCTTGCTAACAATAGTTTATCAGTATCAACAGTTTTGTAGTAGGAATAGTAAAGGTAAATACAGCAATAACAATAGCAGTAAACAGTAGGATTCGAGTGCGGTAAGCATAGAGATGGATGGACGGGTATTGCATGGACAAGACAATTCACATGGCAATCATAATATAGGGCAATTGCAGATAAATAAGATAAAGCATCCAAGTAATAGATAATCCTAGGCATGTGTTCCATATAAAGTCATACGTGCTCGCAATGAGAACTTGCACAACATCTTTTATCCTGCCAGCCCGTTTGTAGCGGGGCCTCAAGGGAACTGCTGGCAATTAAGGTGCTCCTTTTAATAGAGCACCGGAGCAAAGCATTAACACTCCGTGAACACATGTGATCCTCACATCAAAGCCATTCCCTCCGGTTATCCCGATTTTTGTCACTTCGGGGCCATTGGTTCCGGACAACAACGTGTGTATACAACTTGCAGGTAAGACCATAAACAATACTATCATAATGAATCAATAACATGTTCATATCTGAAATCATGGCACTCGGGCCCTAGTGACAAGCATTAAGCATAACAAGTCGCAACAAAGTCAAAAATCACTAATAGAAGATACTAGGCACCATGCCCTAACAATCTGATGCCATTACATGAACGATCTCATCCAATCCCTACCATCCCCATAGCCTACAGCGGGGGATTACTCACTCATAGATGGGGGAAACATGGATGGTCGATCTCCAGGTGCAGCTACTGAATTGAGCAAGATTGTTTCCAGGTGCAGCTGAATTGACAACTCAGTTGTTAAGGCTTATAAATATTCTTTGGCTCCCCTTGTGTCGAATCAATAAATTGGGTTTCACTTCCCTCGAAAATACTGCGATACACCCCCTATACTTGTGGGTCATCAGGAACTTTTAGAAACAATTCACCATAATAGAGAAACTTAGGGATTCGATCTAGGCGGCGAAGGAGGTATAGAAGTTGAATATGGTTCTCTCAATGCTTACAGGGAATCCGGTAAGGTTAAGGAAACTACATGATGATATTATCTTGAAAATCCTTCAGTCTTTTAAAGCATACATTGAAGCTCCAAATAAAAAATGGCTTCAATATACTCCACCACCTAAGCAAGTTGAAGATGTAGAAATGGAGATGGTGGCCCATGTATAGCCATCAAGCGAAAGGGCACCGTATGCCAATCCACTTCCTTTCCCAAGATGGGTGAGAGAACACATGGTGACCCAACAATTTGAATAACAACTAGAAGGGGAAATAATGATCCTCAAAATAGAGAAGAAGAGGAAAAGATAGAGGAAGTCATTCAAGGGAGCATGCAGGAGATGAGTGAGGTAACTAAAGAATATATATTGACTATGTATGCACATTGTGATATAGTTGAATTGGACACCGAAGAATCTCAATTTATTGAGGGTAAGGTAAAAGCTAAAGATGTTGGTAAACCCATTCTCCCTTATACCTTTGGTGGATATTCTTATTGTGGCCTTTGTGATATTGGAACATCTGTTAACGTCATCACTTATAACTTTTATTTAGACATCCAGGATGAACTCAAACCATATGAATTAGAAAATACTTACATGGTGATTATGCTGGTGGATAAAACACTCAGAATTCCTATGGGGATAATTAGAGATGTTCCAATTTGGGTTGGACCTTACATGTACCCTATTGACTTTGTACTTGTTGATATGCCCACTGATATTTATTGTCCAATTATTTTTGGAAGAATTTTTTTGAATACCACAGGAGAAAACATTAACCACAAAAGGGAGACATTGTCTCTCAAGTTTGGCGAAGATAAAATGGATTACCATTTCTCTAAATTCCAACACAAGCCAATTTATGAGGAGCTTGAAGAACATGAGAAAAAGAGAGAAGAATAAGATAACATTGCTAGTATTGCCACTGTGTTTTATGAAACTCCTAATGATAAGCTAGAAAGAAGCTTGGTTGAAAATGACAATCTCCCTGAAGATATAGAGAATTCTGGAAATTGACGAATATCTTAACTCGGCCCCTATAATTGATCCTGAAATGAATCAAGTTTATGAGATACCCAAGAGAGAAGGAGATGAGGAACTTACCCCTCATACAGTCAAACCTCTTACTGAAGAATTAAAATACATGTTTCTTGATGATACTAAAAAAATCCTATTATTATAAGTTCTAATATTGTAGATAGGGAAGAGGAGAATTTAATGATGGTTCTAAGGATGCACTATAAGTCTCTTGGATATTCTATGGATGCCTTGAAAGGCATTACTCCTTCGATAGTCACTCATATAATATTTATGGAAGAGGGAGCCCAGCCGGTTGCAGATTTCTAAAGAAGACTTAAACCTCAAATGAAAGAAGAGGTAAGAAAGGAGGTAATATGCCTCTTAGATGCTATAATTATTTTTTTCATGTGCAGGAAAGCGACTGAGTAAGTCCTGTTCATTGTGTTCCAAAGAAAGGTGGGTTCACTGTAGTCCCGAATGAACACAATGAGTTAGTCCCTACATGATGTGTATTTATTTTAGAAAACTTAATAAGGTAACATGAAAGGATCAATACACTTTGCCATTTATAGATCAAACCTTAGAGAGACTTGCTATGCACTATCGTTTTTGTTACTTAGATGGATATTCAGGTTTTTTCAAATAGATGTCCATCGAGATGATCAACTAAAAATAACGTTCATATGTCCTTTCGATTTATATGCCTATCGTCGTATGCCTTTTGGTCTTTGTAATGCACGTTCTACCTTTCAAAGATGTATGACCGCTATATTTGCTGATTATGTTGAAAATATTATGGAATTATTCATGGACGATTTCTCGGTCTATGGGACTTCATTTAACAATTTTCTCCATAATCTTCATAAGGTTTGGAGAGATGTGAAGACACTAACCTAGTTTTTAATTAGGAGAAGTGCCACTTCATGGTTCACGAAGGTATAGTACTTGGTCACAAGATCTCATGTAAAGGCATAGAAGTTGATAAAGCAAAAATAGAAGAAATAGAGAGGCTACCACCCCCTCGAGATGTAAAATGTATAAGAAGTTTTTAAGGTCATGTAGGGTTTTATAGAAGATTCATTAAGAACTTCTTTAAGGTTGCAAGACCACTAGCTAACCTCTTACAAAATAATGCTTATTTTAATTTTGATAAAAACTATCTCGCTTCTTTCACCCTGTTAAAACAAACCCTTCTTAATTCCCCTATTATCAAACAACTGAACTGGAAAAAGCATTTTGATTTGTTTTGTGAAGCCAACCATGAAGCTGTGGGATATGTTCTTTGTCAGCGTGATGTTGATGAATTTAATATCATTCATCATGCTAGTCGCACCTTAAATGACGCTCAAAAGAACTACCCAATGCCAGAAAAGTAACTTTTCGATGTTTCTCTTCTCTTGTGATAAATTTAGATCTTATATAATTGACTCGAAAGTTAGAGTACACACTGATCTTAATACCTTAAAAGAAATTCTTGAAAGAACTAACCTTAAGACAAGGATGATCCATCGAACTTTACTTTTGCAAGAGTTTGACTTGCAGATATTGCAAAGAAAAGAAGAACAGGTCGAGACACCAATGATGATCGAAGAACCGAGACCACAAGGAGTGTCATTGATATGCATACCCCATGAACTACCCGTTCCGAAAGAAAAATTTCTGTTTCACTTTGTAATGGTTTTAGTAATTTCTTGAGACTCACCATTTTCATAGGGAAGAATAAAACCATACAAAAGATGAAGGGAGATAAGTTCACAAAGCAAACTTCACAATCACCAAGTAGGTGAAGTAATCTCAATCTTGCTCTTTTGAGGTTTTAGTCATTGTTTTGCTATTATTTATTTTGTTTTTGAGTTCCTTGTGATTTTATGAGATTATTGCTAGTTTTATGACAGTAGTAAGGGTAGACGGTACGGTCGCATTCGCCAGTACCATTGGTTGTTAAGCTTGCAGTACCTCAGCCTTTTTCTTGTCTGTTTTAGCATAGCGGTATGACCAGACCGTACGGGCATCTCTACCTGTATGCTAGGTCGTTAAAACCTCTGTGAACTTCTGTCTGTTTCGTTTCTTGATGATATAATACCGCCTCAGGAAATTCGGTAAGTAACTAGAACGGGCGGGCCATATGGGTCTAACCCGCCAGTACTATTTATTTGGAAAGATTTATACTGATGTCGAAAGGGTTGATTTTTTGAAGTATGTCGGGTATGGGCGCGTGGTACTGGCAGGGCCCATACTATTGGTTGTTGCCGCCTTATTTTCTTCCCTTTTCTCCTTTTCTTTCCTATATTGTCAGGATTCTTTTATTGGCCGGCCTTTTACTTCTGTTACGTGTTTTTCTCTACCGCTAACCGTTCATAAGCCTCTACAAAGGTCTTTCTTTTTCTCTTGCTAATAGATCTCACCAACGATGTTCCCCATCTTCTAAAAACCTTATAGGTATGTCTGAACTTTGAGACATTTCTCAAGCCAAGGGAGATTTTCAAGGCTCCTCCTTGAGGGGTGTGATCTAGGAGGATGTCAAGAGGATAGCCGTCGAAGAGAGAATAGAGGAAGAAGCTTGGTAAAATAAACTAGGAGCTGAAGATGGATTCAAGCTGATGGAGATTATCAAGGATGGGCGTAAGGTATTTAGCTTCATGATAGGGGAAGATGGTGATTTTGAAGAAGCCAATCTCAATCCCAAGGAAGAAGGGGAGTCAAGCATCAAGGGAAGGAGATTCAAGCCTCTCTTGATAGCCTTGATCGCTGTATCAAGAAGCTTGAGGTAAAATCTATGGGATCTTCTAAGCATATTGAACGGTTGCGTCCCTATCTAGATCAGATAGATCTGAAGATAATGAAAAGGTTGGAATCCAACCTCGACATTATCCTTCAAGCCACCAAAACTTAGAAGAAAACGATTGATATGTTCAAAGCATGTGTGGCTTAGCTAGAAACAATTAGCGAGCATTGCAGGATTTGCATCATGATTCTGGAGGAAACAAATAAGACATTCCATGAGAGGCTCTATAGCGCAAGTGCTTCTTCTCTGATATAAAATACACCACAGTATGGAATAATCATGAGGGATTATTGATCCCACCTGGCTTGATTCCAAGATTGGGGTGATCTTTAACACCCTGTAATCTATCTTCCAGATTTAGCATGTCTATCTTCTTGCACGCATGTTAGGGTTTTAATTTTAAAGCTGCATGATCAACTTCCTTGGTAAAAGGGAAGAGTTATATCCAGTGGGTTTTGAGACATTATGATATTGGAAGTGATTTTTTATGATTATTATATTAGATGTATGAATTAGGATGAGTTTTATGATAATTGTACCACTGTTATGATTTTAGGATCTTCCACACTGATAAAATATTGATAAATTATGAAAAGAAACTTTGATAGCATGTTATAATCATTGGTTTAAATTAATAAGAGCCAAAAAGGGTATTAACATGATACAATTTTGTTGTTGAAACAAAAGGAAAATTAAGCCATCAAAGAATCAAAAAGAAAAGGTACAAGTTGAAAAAGATACTCAAAAAATGATCATAGACTATTCCCTACTCAATCAAGTTCTCATCTTTATAATCTACTAAATCTTTTAAATTCTTATAAATTATTAATATAAAAGGTGTGAAAGCCTCTAAGTCATATAATGTGTGAGAGTGTGATACGATTCATGACGCAGTTCTATATCTGATATTATAATTATACTTCAATTGCCTAATTTATTGTATTAACTCATGTCTCATGAACATGATGACCTTATCCACAAGTTACTACCTTGCCCGAGGATGAGAAAGAGTCTAGCTTGGGCAAGTTTATGGGTTTATTTCTGAAGAATTTTTACCTTATGTCTTTGCATAATCAACTAGATTTAGGATTTTGGTATTTTACGGTGCTTGCACGCACCTTTTACCCTCGTTTCAACATGATTCTGAATCATCAAGTCTTTTGTGAATATATCAATTGGGACCATCATGTTATGTAATAATATGATATTTCTAAGTGATAAATATCATTTAAATGATTTTCCATGCACCTGGGAGAAGAGAGGATGCGAGGGGAGGCTACTGCAAGCTTAACGACCTGCAGTACAGGCGGATCTTGCCCGTACTTCCTTCTAAGACTTCCTCCTTGTCAAATACTCTCATGAGGCGAAGACGGATCTAAGATCCAACATTCACAGACACTTCTAGCCACGAAAGACCGCACTAGGAACGGATTTGTAGGAGGAACTTGGAGAAGGGCAAATCCATTCTGCTACACAGATTACCAGAAGACAATGCATCATTCCCTTCATCATCCACCGCTGCATCTCCATCATCACCATTACCGCCTCTCTCATCCATTTAGATCTTGTTCTAATTCCAAAGAAAATTGTGGTTTTGCACTTGATTTTACCTTTGTACTTTCAATCCATGTGTGAGTAGTTCCCTTTGTTCTTGGGGAGATGAGAAACCATAGGATTATTATGAAAGGAAATAAAGATGATCTATAACTTTGGTATTTGATTTTTGCTTGATCTATGATATTGTGTTATATCTCTCTCTTTAGATGATATGCGAAGTCGACCACATAGCATTTTCCTTCGGTACTAAAGAGAGGGAAGTGCCCTTATGACGTGTATGGGAGTATGTCTGGTGCTACTTTGTGACTACAAGCATTGTCTTATAACCTGCATGGTCAAAGGGGATAAAATAGAGATTCACTAAGATTATAACTATATCCATGGGGAAACCCTTAATTTTGGTGGTCTGTAAAAGTGATTTGCTCGCATGCATCAAAGTGGTTATTTAGAGATGACCTCAATACTTGACTCGTAGAACTGGCTTGCTCACGGGACTTCTAATGAACATCTTATTATGGAGCTCTCTCCACCCATGTCATGACGAAAGATATAGGTTATACTAATTATAAATAATTCTCATATGTAGTGGTGTATCCTACATCCCCGAAAACATTTTTAGCCTTATTGAGTTCCAACACCAATCCCAATGCACTTGTTACTTTGTTTACTTGCTTTCTTTACTTTCTTGCATACAAACACAACTCTCTTTGAAAACATCATTTACGTGAGATCAAAGGCAACTTACAAGTATCCTTTGATAGACAGTAACAAAGGGCATAAAGACCTTAACCAAATAGCTCTATATGGGTTCGATACTCTTATCTCGAAACTAGCTACAATTGATATATGCACTTGCAGTCATGAAGGAAAGACTACAACTAAGATTAAGTAGTTGGAAAGGCAAACGATTATCCTTAGGTGGAAGATTGGTACCCATAAATTTGGTACTAAGTAATATGGTATTGTATATAATTTTCTTCTTCCAACTACCAAAAGGCATCTTAAAAAGATATGACTATTGTCGATCAAGATTCTTTTGGCAAGGAGAAGAAAAAGTATCGACTGGCTAAGTGGAGTGTTGCCTGCCATGCCAAAGACCAAGGAGGTCGGGGTATTCATGATCTTGAGATCAAGAATATTGTTCTCCTTGGAAAATTGCTCGTGAAATTATTTACTGAAGAAGGGATTTAGCAGACTCTCCTTAAACGAATGGCTCGAAGGCTTTATCCCAGGTTCTCTAGGAACCAGGAGACTCACATTTCTTGGCTGGTCTGATGGTGACGAAGAAACATTTCTTATGCTTTGGATCTTATTCAATTATAAGGATGGTTTAGAAATACAATTATGGAAGGATAAGTGGCTAGGCAATGCTACACTCCGAGAATAGTATCTAGCATTATATAATACTGTTCGTCATAAGAGAAATACACTCACCACACTGATGGAGTCCTCTCCTCCAAATGTAATGTTTAGAAGGGATTTAATAGGACCAAGACTTGCTTCTTGTAATATCCTGCTTCAACGTTTGAAATCATTCCATCTAGTAACAGGTCCAGATTAATTGTGTTGTAACTTCAACAAGGACAGCATATTCTCTATTAGTTCCATGTATAATTCTTTAATATTGACTGACTTACCAGTTGATAATAATAGGAAAATCTAGAAGATGAAGATATCTTTAAAAAATAATTTTCTTACTTGGTACCTCCATTTGAGGGTATCCTTACTAAAGAAAATCTTGTTAGGCGGAATTGGCATGGGAGTACAACATGTGTTTTTTGTCATCATTGTGAGACAATTAAAAATTTGTTTTTCCACTATAAATTTTCCTGTTTTATATGGTCAGTCATCAAAGCAGCTTCGGGCTTGTATCCACCAGGTAACATGGTCAATATATTTGGGAATTAGGTACAAGGTATCGATAACAAGTACATGAATCTTCTTAGGATGGAAGCGATTGCAATCATCTAGTCGCTTTGACTATGTAGAAATGTTAAAGTATTTAATGATAAAACTTCTTCTCTCTTGCAGGTTATCTACCGGTATAATTGACGAGGGATAACCTCGAAAATGCCCATGGTGATGGATTTATGGTTTCATGGAAAATAGAATATTGGGGATTTCGCCGGCTGATCAGAACAAGGGAGTCGAAGTCATCTGATTGCTTATGAACAATATGATTACAGATTTCTCAAGGCTTTCAGTACCTCTCGGTTGGCTGCTCCCATCCTTTATATAATAGGCTAGGTCCCGAGGCCGTATACGGATAGGTTACAAGTTACAATTACAACACCAACATAATGTCAGTTCCTACACTTTCCTTATTTTGTAGAAATGCCTTTTCCTCGGATGCTTCTTGGGCCTTCCTTGTTTCTCCTCGGGCATTGCAGGCTGTAAGCTTTTATGTAACCAGGGTAACTAATCATAAGGACCCGAATAATCATACCCATGTTAGTAGCCCTAGAGACTTCATCTGAATCGTAGATTTGGGTTGAGTCTTAAAGACAATGTAAGCCAAAGTTTTTTTTATAAAGGATTATTAATATATTCTTATTTAACTATCGTAGCGTAACATTCCAAGATTTTGGAATGTAAAAAAAATTAGTTAAGTTGACTGAATTGTTTAACCTTGAAATTTTCTGGTCGAAAATAAATTTTGATGACTTGTTTAAAATTTTCCTAAGCCACAATTGGAAAGAGAGGACTAACATTAGTATCCAAAAATATGAGTATTGGCTGCGAATCTTTTATATAAATCTAAGAAAGAATTGTTTGCACTTTATTCATATTCATTTTGAGTATTGGATACATGATTATTTTCCAAACACCTGTTTCATTTTCATAAGAGAGGAAATAATATGACATTTCCAAACATATGTGTTGGAGAATATTCTATTGGCGTTTAAAAGTTAAATTGCATTTTGGATTTTATTAGAATATTAATCATAATTTCCAATTTATAGAAATCACTAGAGGGAAGATAATATGACTTCTTCAAAATTAAAGGTTGGAAATTAATTATATAATATTCTAGTTTCTATTGGATATAAAATGTTTTATATTTATTCATGGGAATTTTGAGCTCGAAATATTTTATTTTTGTGTTTAAAACATAGTAGTAAAGCTAATTGTTTTTTTTAAAATGCATAAGTGGCCACATGTGGCCAAAGTGCATAAACATATTTTTATATACTAAATTCTTGACTGGGCATATATTTCATGAGCCCACCATATTTCTTGAGCTCATCTTTTTCTAGATTTATTTTTAAAAGATTTTAGACAGTACTAGATATTTAGACCGTTTCATACGCAAAGAAAAAAAGAAGATAGAGGCCAGATGTGCATGTACCTGACACGAGTTGCAAAGCCGGGCCAACCCACGTACGATTGCACGAAGTGGCGTCCAATCGCTGCCCTCCTCCCTCTCGTTCTATTTTTTTCTCTTTCAACGGCATGGACCCACATGCCATCCCTTAGCTATAGCAGGATACTAACCTCCTCACCGGTTATCTCATATCCAAGATGGCCGAGAAAATCTCGCCTTCTTCGATCGATTCGGCCAAAATTTAGACCCCTGCTCCATGCCAAAGCTCTCCAAAAATACTTAATCTCTTCCCTCGTTTGTTTTCGTTGAAACCCAAAGCCATCGAACCAAACACCTCTCAAACCGATCTCGCCGGAGTTCTTTCGAACTGAAGTTTCAAGCACGACGTTTCGGTCACCAGCAACAATGTCCATGCCCCTCATCTTCTATGCTTTTACTTTCTTACTCCAGCTCTCCTTCCTTGACCGTTTTCCCATCCACAGGAGCTCCGGAACGAGGTTTGTCGTCGTTGCCAATACGTCCAGCCAGCCATAGCGTATGTGGAGGTGATGAAGGCCAGAAAGCACATGCGCGAGTCCATATCGTCATCAAGAACGTTGTCCACGCCTCGCCAAGCCTCGGAGATCGCTGGATCATCGCATGCATCCTCGTCCGACCTGCAACCACCGTCATCTTCTTCGTCACCGACGTCATCTCACATCCGCTGTCAAGAGCCGCACTAGGAATCGTCGACCGCGCTATGCTGCATTGAGACAAAGCTATAGCCGCAACCCCTAGAGCACGCCTACCACTGGAGCCGCTCCTGCATCTACACCCATGTGGCGCAGTTTCTTCATCGCTGAACGCTCAAGCCAGCGCTGGTACACATGGTCGTTTGATCACTAGTGTGGTGTGGTGCTTTAGTTTTATTTAAGGTGTACCAGATTGGATTCAGATCTGTTTAGATGTATCTATATTTGTTAGACAATCGTATGAAAGTTTGAAATCCTGTATCTATTCGTCTAGAATTTTTGTAGCATTAGATTCGTCTATACATTATAAGAATTTCCAATTTTCAAATATTCAAATATGTTTGAATTTAAATCTAAGTTTGAACCTTTCAATGGCCATATTTTCATATTCGTAGATCTCAGTCAAAGGCTCTAATTTAGTTGATACATGGCACTTACCGCATGTGCCGTTGGTTCAGATAGATCGATTATTCTTGTAAAAAGATCCAGGTCAGTGCCGCTAGCTTAGTCTGCACGCCTCAATTTCGAAATTCCACAACTTTTGATTATTATATCTAATCTAGATGGTAGTTTATCCGCTGGATCCATAATAAAATTATTTATCCGGTAGATTTATAGTTTGCTTTTTTCGGATATTCGTAATCTTCTCTCGATCCGTAATAAAATTCTTTATCCGGTAGATTTATAGTTTGCTTTTTTCGGATATTCTTAATCTGCTCAAATTCAAGTTTGAATTAAAAAATTATTTTGGCCATAATCACGCTCATTACATCCTAGATCGATATGTATATACTATTGTATATTGACTAAACAATTTGTAGTGTTGCATGTTTTGTTTTGTTCATGTGTTGCGTGTTTTGGTATTTGATTTCTTACGGTGTTTTTGTTTTGTCTCTTTATTTTATGGATGCTTATTATTGTACTGTATCATATACGTTAGATTTATTCAGAGTGCAAGCGTGTTCACGGAGAATTAATCATCGTCAAATATACTAAGGTAAGTTACACCTCTTGTTCATATATTGTCCCAGTTTTGAATACTATGCATGTTTTGCTCTTCAAAATAGTAGTATGCATGTGTAGGATTGTTTTGGTATATCTACTTAGAAATATTTTGCAAGTGCGATGTTTTTTTGTAGTATGCCATGATAGTTCTATACTTAGGATTTTCCTTCCTAGTAGATTACCCCTGTTTTTGCCAAGTACAGCTTGCTATGCTATATATATAAAGTATCGTTGGGAGGGTTCGAAAGACTGAAAAATTTCTAAGCTCTCTCGAGTGAACCTTTTCCTGTCAAAACCTTCTTGGAAATAAAACAAAGTTTTCTTCTGGACGGAATGGTTATCGGGTCAACGAGTGGAATTTGGTAGAGGATGGCCGCCCAGGATCAAAGAAGTCTGCCATGTTTCAGAATTCAGAAGCTTTCAGTGCAACCACAATACATATGGGCTCTGTCTTGGCCTAATACTTAGTGGGAAACCTCACCTGGGTAGCGCCACTTGGAGGATTTTTGGCACGGGTGAATCCGGAAGGTAGAGGTGCTACTAACGAAAAGCCTCGCCATGGTTTTGTTTGTAAAAAGGACTTGATTTTGGATTATGGGTAAAGTACACAACCTCTCGAGAGTATTGCAATCTGATCGATCAGCCGAGTTCACAGAAAAGAATACTTCCAGTATTTGAAGGATGGAGCCTCTGAAGGATCTTCCTCTCTCTTTCCAAACTTAAAGTTTTCTAAAACCCCATGGCGTGCGTAATATCTCTAATCAGTGGGATTTTGGGGACTTGGTGTGTCATATCCAAGTAACTTGGTGAGTAATATCTAAGTGCCACTTGGTGTGTAATATCCAAGTGTTAGGTTGATTGGACACTTGGTGCGTAATATCCTCGTGTTCAACTCGACCCTATACTATTTAAATAAATGTTTACAAAGTAGGATAAAACCCTTCCTCTTTTCTTCTTACTTAGAGAAAAATTGCTTTATGCAAATGAACCCCAAAGCCTACTCCTAGCATTGCATGTAGAGTTAGTCTTATTCTTTCCTTGGTGTAATTTGCAAATACATTCAAAGTATTGATCATCTCGTTTGGCTGCATGTTTCATTTGCAGAATTTGGACACCGTTGAAAGGTGCGTTAGGATAGCGGGTCTTCACTCAACCTGCCTGTGGCATTGATGGGACTCCAAGTTGTATATATTTTGCTTCTATTGTAATAATGTAAACTCTGGATTATTTGATTCATATAATAAAGACTTGTATTTTACATGATATTTCATCGACTGTGAGTGCTAGCTATTGATCCAGGGACTAGCATGTTAATCATAGGGACTTAGGATCTCTATCGATCCGAGGTCACTACAGATGGTATCAAAGCACATGTTGACTGTAGATCGTGACCCTAACATCGGAAAAACCTCAGGAGTAATATCTTCTAAGTTATTTCAAAAAAACTCTCATACTTCTCATTATCTATCTTTGGAGTTTTAAAATTCTTAAGTCTTTTCCCTTCAACATTAGATATGACCATTACCCACTTCAAGAAGAAACTTCTCTCAAGACATTCTTTTCTGAAGAGGATTGTCTCAACGCTTCACTCAAGTCAGGACTAGAAGATCTGTACAAAAGAAGTTCAAGGACTGAAGCTACAAGAATTGAAGACATCAAAGCTATAAGTGCCAAAAATTTCGAAGACCTTTATAGGGTGAAAAAATCATTACCGAAGACCTCAAAGACAATTAAAATTATGCAAATCATGAAGATTAGATGTGACCCATTAGGAACCAAAATTGGATAGACTACACTACAATTAGATGCGGTGATTTGTGAGCTGTCATTTTTGTGGTTTTCTTGACAGCAACAAATAAAACTTATTTTCAATAAAAAATTTGTTTGTGGGGGTTGTCCATGTCCTTCTTGCTAGGCTTTACTCTCCCTACCTTAAACCTTGAAGACGGAAGAATGGAGACAAAACGAAGAACTTGAATGAGGGTGCCAAGCTGAAATTCTACCAAGTGGATCAAAATAAGAACACTCACATGGTGGAGGATGCAACAAGTCCTTGAAGATAAACAACACGCAAGTATTAGGAAACACAAGGATAAATATTTACCTCCAATGTAGTTCTCTCTCATAGCATTTTCTTGCGGTATAAAACATAGTTTGATTGAACTTGGCATGATTTAATATTTTGTTTGGTTTGTTTGTTAGTTTGTTTGTATGGGGTGTCTATATCTTCTTCTCCCTATATTCTACTATTTTCTTTCTTAAACCCACAAAGCAAAAGAATGGAAAATAAGATGACATCAATATAGATGCAAAGAAGATAGACTACCATATGGATCAACACTTAATGAACCCTCGCACGACGAAGCTCGCATGAAACCTTCGAACGACGATAAGAATAAATCGTCATCTTGTGTTACCGAGACGTCCTAATTTTGTCATCCATATGTGTAAGACAAAAGACAACGACATCGAGACCTCCTAAAGATTGAAGTTTTGAAGAAATTCTAAGGCATTGAACCTTATATATACGTGATGTGAGCATGGAGGAATATCTAATAGAGTCCGACATGTCCGATAAGAGATTCCTTTTAAGGGTGGTAACACTCTAGTGTAACCTGAACCTATTTCTTTCTAGTCTTCTTGAATCTCAGGGCGAGATTCCTTTTAAGGGTGGTAGTCTGTAACATTCCAAGATTTTGGAATGTAAAAAACATAGTTAAGTTGATTGAATTGTTTGACCTTGAAATTTTCTGGTCGAAAATAAATTTTGATGACTTGTTTAAAAATTTCCTAAGCCACAATTGGAAAGAGAGGATTAACATGACTATCCAAAAATATGAGTATTGGCTGGGAATCTTTTATATAAATCTAAGAAAGAATTGTTTGCACTTTATTCATATTCATTTTGAGTCTTGGATACTTGATTATTTTCCAAACACCTGTTTCATTTTCATAAGAGAGAAAATAATATGACATTTCCAAACAATATGTGTTGGAGAATATTCTATTGACATTTAAATATTAAATTGCATTTTGGATTTTTTTAGAATATTAATCATAATTTCCAATTTATAGAAATCAATAGAAGGAAGATAATATGACTTCTTCAAAATTAAATGTTGGAAATTAATTATATAATATTCTAGTTTCTATTGGATATAAAATAATTTATATTCATTCATGGGAATTTTGAGTTTGAAATATTTTAGTTTTGCGTTTAAAACATAGTACTAAAACTAATTGTTTTTTTTCGAAATGCGTAAGTGGCCACATGTGGCCAAAGTGCATAAACATATTTTTGTATATTAAATTCTTTACTGGGCATATATTTCATGAGCCCACCATATTTCTTGAGATCATCTTTTTCTGGTTTTATTTTTAAAATACTTTAGACAGTACTAGATATTTAGACCATTTCCTACGAAAATAAAACAAAAGATAGAGACCAGACGTGCATGTACCTGACACGAGTTGCAAAGTCGGGCCAACCCATGTACGATTGCACAAAGTCGCATCCAATCGTTGCCCTCCTTCCTCTCGTTCTATTTTTTTCTCTTTCAACGGCATGGACCCACATGTCATCCCTTAGCTATAGCAGGAGACCAACCTCCTCACCGGTTATCTCATATCCAAGATTGTCGAGAAAATTTCGCCTTGTTCGATCAATTAAGCCAAAATTTATACCCCTGCTCCACGCCAAAGCTCTCCATAAATACTTATTCTCTTACTTCGCTTGTTTTTGTTGAAACCCTAAGCCATCTAACCAAACACCTCTCAAACCGATCTCGCCGGAGTTCTTCTGAACTCGAGTTTCAAGCACGACGTTTCGGTCACCAGCAGCAATGTCCATACCCCTCATCTTCTATGCTTTTATTTTCTTACTCCAGCTCTCCTTCCTTGACCGTTTGCCCATCCACAGGAGCTCGGGAACGAGGTTTGTCGTCGTTGCCAATACATCCAGCCAACCGTAGCGTACGTGGAGGTGCTGAAGGCCAGAAAGCACATGCGCGAGTCCGTAACGTCATCAAGAACGTCGTCCATGCCTTGCCAACCCTCGGAGATCGTTGGATCGTCGCATGTGTCCTCGCTCGACCTGCAACCGCCATCATCTTCTTCGTCACCGACGTCATCTCACTTCCGATGTCAAGAGCCGCACTAGGACTCGTTGACCGTGTTGTGCTGTATTGAGACAGAGCTATAACCGCAACCCCTAGAGCACGCTTGCCACTGGAGCCACTCCTGCGTCTAAACCCACGTGGCACAGTTTCTTCATCGCCGAACGCTCAAGCCAGCGCTGGTACACATGGTCGTTTGATCACTACTGTGGTGTGGTGCTTTATTTTTATTTAAGGTGTACCAGATCGGATTCAGATCAGATTAGATGTATCTATATTTGTTAGACCATCATACAAAAGTTTGAAATCCTGTATCTTTTAGTCTAGAATTTTTTTAGCATTAGATTCGTCTATCCATTATAATAATTTCCAATTTTAAAATATTCAAATATGTTTGAATTTAAATCTAAGTTTGAACCTTTCTATGGCCATATTTTCATATTCGTAGATCTCAGTCAAAGGCTCTAATTTAGTTAAAACATGGCACTTTGTTTTACCGCATGTGCCGTTGATTCAGATAGATCGATTATTCTTGTAAAAAAATCCAGATCAGTGCCGCTAGCTTAGTCTGCACGTCTCAATTTCGAAATTTCACAACTTTTGATTATTATATCTAATCTAGATGGTAGTTTATGCGCTAGATCCATAATAAAATTCTTTATCCGGTAGATTTATAGTTTGCTTTTTTTTGGATATTCTTAATCTGCTCAAATTCAAGTTTGAATTTAAAAATTATTTTGGCCATAATCACGCTCATTACATCCTAGATCGATATGTATATACTATTGTATATTGACTAAACAATTTGTAGTGTTGCATGTTTTGTTTTGTTCACGTGTTGCGTGTTTTGCTATTTGATTTCTTCGATGTTTTTGTTTTGTCTCTTTATCTGATGGATGCTTATTATTGTACTGTATTCTATACGTTAGATTTATTCGGAGTGCGAGAGTGTTCACGGAGAATTAATCATCGTCAAATATACTAAGGCAAGTTACACCTCTTGTTCATATATTATCCCAGTTTTGAATACTATGCATGTTTTGCTCTTCAAAATAGTAGTATGCATGTATAGGATTGTTTTGGTAGATCTACATGGAAATATTTTGCAAGTGCGATGATTTTTTTAGTATGCCATGATAATTCTATACTTAGGATTTTCCTTCCTAGTAGATTACCCCTGTTTTTGCCAAGTACTCCTTGTTATGCTATATATATAAAGTATCGTTGGGAGGGTTCGAAAGACTGAAAAAATTCTAAGTAAAGCTCTCTCGAGCGAACCTTTTCCTCTCAAAACCTCCTTCAAAATAAAACTAAGTTTTCTTCTAGGCGGAATGGTTGTCAGGTCAACGAGTGGAATTTGGTGGAGGACGGCCACACAGGATCAAGGACGTCTGCCATATTTCAGAATTCAGAAGCTTCCAATACAACCACAATATATCTGGGCTCTGTCTTGGCCTAGTACTTAGTGGGAAACCTCACCTGGGTACCACCACTTGGAGAATTTTTGGGACGGATGGATCCGAAAGGTAGAGGGGCTACTAAGGAAAAGCCTCGCCATGGTCTTGTTTGTAAAAGGACTTGATCGTGGATTATGGGTAAATGTACAACCTCTCGAGAGTATTGCAATCTGATCGATCAGCCGAGTTCATGAAAAAGAACACTTTGAGCATCTGAAGGATGGAGCCTCTGAAGGATCTTCCATTTTCCTCTCTTTTTCCAAACTTAAAGTTTTCTAAAACCCCGTGGCGTGCATAATATCACTAATGGTTGGGATTTTGGGAACTTGGTGTGTCATATCCAAGTAACTTGGTGCCTAATATCCAAGTGCCACTTGGTGTGTAATATCCAAGTGTTAGGTTGATTGGACACTTGGTGCGTAATATCCTTGTGTTCAACTCGACCCTATACTACTTAAACAAATATTTACAAAGTAGGATAAAACCCTTCGTATTTTCTTCTTACTTAGAGAAAATTGGCTTTATGCAAATGACCCCAAAGCCTACTCCTAGCATTGCATGTAGAGTTAGTCTTATTCTCTCCTTGGTATAATTTGCCAATACATTCAAAGTATTGACCAACTCGTTTGGCTGCACATTTCATGTGCAGAATTTGGAGATCGTTGAAAGGTGCACTAGGATGGCGGGTCTTCACTCATCCTGCCTATGGCATTGATGGGACTCCAAGTTGTATATATTTTGCTTCTGTTGTAATAATGTAAACTCTAGATTATTCGATTCATGTAATAAAGACTTGTGTTTTACATGATATTTCATCGACTATGAGTGCTAGCTATTGATCTAGGGACTAGCATGTTAATGATAGGGACTTAGGATCTCTATCGATCCGAGGTCACTACATGTAGGGATATGGTACAATGGATCGGATGCATTCGATGGATCGAGAATCAGTTAAATGATCCTGGGCAAAAACACCATGAACCTATGTCAAATTCAAGTCCCTAGGTCTGAACTCGGTATTTGCTGGTGTAATTCAGTTCGAGTCATTGAGGTCTTATCGAATACTGAATTCCAGTACTATTATTTCGGGTACCCAACACATCCGTAGGGATATTTCATTGTATTGTTGACATGGATAATTTACTGGCAGAGCGTGATGACCCACAAGTATAGGGGGTGTATCACAGTATTTTCGAGGGAAGCGAAACCCAATTTATTGATTCGACACAAGGGGAACCAATGAATATTTATAAGCCTTAATAACTGAGTTGTCAATTCAGCTGCACCTGGAAACAATCTTGCTCACAGCAATTTATCAGTAGCAACAGTTTTGTAGTAGGAATAGTAAAGCAGCAGCAGTAGTAAAGCAAAGACAGTAGTAACAAAAGCAGTAAATAGTGGGATTCGAGTACGGTAGGCATAGGGATGGATGGACGGGCGTTGCATGGACAAGACAATTCACATAGCAATCATAACATAGGGAAATTGCAGATCAATAAGATAAAGCATCCAAGTACTAGACAATCCTAGGCATGCGTTCCATATATAGTCATACGTGCTCGCAATGAGAACTTACACAACATCTTTTGTCCTGCCAGCCCATTTGCAGCGGGGCCTCTAGGGAACTACTGGAAATTAAGGTGCTCCTTTTAATAGAGCACCGGAGCAAAGCATTAACACTCCGTGAAAACATGTGATCCTCACATCAAAGCCTTTCCCTTCCGGTTATCCCGATTTCTGTCACTTTGGGGCCATAGGTTCCGGACAACGACATGTGTATACAACTTGTAGATAAGACCAAGAACAATACTATCATAATGAATCAATAATAAGTTCAGATCTGAAATCATGGCACTCGGGCCCTAGTGACAAGCATTAAGCATAACAAGTCGCAACAAAGTCATAAAGCACTAATAAAAGATACTAGGCACCATGCCCTAACAATCTGATGCCATTACATGAACGATCTCATCCAATCCCTACCATCCCCATTTCCTACAGCGGGGGATTACTCACTCATAGATGGGGGAAACATGGATGATCGATGGAGAAGCAATGGTGATGATGATGGCGATGATCTCCTCCAATTCCCCGTCATGGCAGGGTGCCAGAACGGAGTTTCTGGTGCTGTTTCGTGGAATCTGGTGGTGGCGGCGGAGCGGAACTCCTTCTGGAAAAACGTTGACCCCCCCGAAGTTTTTAGGTCATAAGACTCCTTATAGGCGAAGAGAGAGACCGAGGGGGTGCCTGGGGGGCCCACACCACCCCCTGGCGCGGCCTGGCCTGGCCCGCGCCACCAGGTGATGTGGCCACCCCAGGGCTCTTCTCCGTCTTGTATTCTGGCTCCTGGAGTTTTCGGGTGAAATAGGATTTTTGGCATATTTTCCGGGATTTTTCGTGATAGTTGATTTTCTGCACAAAAAGTAGACACCAAGGCAATTCTGCTGAAAATAGCGTCAGTTCGTATTAGTTGCATCCAAATCACACAAGTATAGAGGAGAAACCATAGCAAAAGTGTTCGGGAAAGTAGATACATTTTGGACGTATCAACTCCCCCCAAGCTTAGCTTATTGCTTATCCTCAAGCAATTCAGTTGAAAACTGAGTGCGATAAAAGAACTTTCATGAACACATTTGCTTCATATGATGTAAATATTCTCAGCAATGTGATCAACTACTCAGACAATTCATAATAAAGAGTATGCAACTGAGTCTACTTAATGGTCATTGCGAGCTATGAAGAGATTCCAACTCAAGAATAATAAGTAGCATGAAGCACGAAGATAAGCAATATTACAATGCTCATAAAAAGGTATGATAGAGCGGTATCTCGCTTGCCTTTGATTATGAATGCCAAGGCACCTCCGAAGTTCAAGTGGTGACAAGAAGTAAAGATATCAAGGATACAAGCATCAAAGTCATAACACAGATAATCAAGTAATGGAACAAACACAAAGAATGACAACTATGCTCTCAAGAAGGTGCTCAAAAAATATGTGGAGACTCAACAATAGAAGAAAAAGGTTTTGAATAATTTTGAAAGGCTTCCAAATGCTGAAAGTATGGTACTCGTTAGCTTTGAGCTCTCATTGCCCCTATCATAAGCATCTTTAAAGTGGTTAAGGTGAAAGTGACACAACTAAGAGGATATGCTTGACAAGTTATAAATCGAAGTCTCATGCCCCTTACTTACAAAGACCGATCCTCATGCTACTCAACTTCAGTCACAAGTAAGCTCTTGTCATTGTAAGTACATACGTATCATAGAGAACCGCCAACGGGGTACCCCTTGCACATGACACGGGAGCTATCCCATGATCAAAATACAAGGTAAGCAGACAATGAGCATCTCGGCGATCTTTTTATTTACTATGTGCATAGATTTTTATTGAGGATGCTTCATAGAATGCTCATTATAGTTATGCTGCAAGTTTCCACCATGATTAGGCATGGCTTATGCTAGCGGCCCAGGCGTTTCTCTAACATACATACAAACTCCATGATCTTACAAGTTCCACTTTTATTTCACACCGCCGGGATCCATAAGCAAAAGAACATGATATCAACTAGGTACGAAGTATCTATGAAGCGTTGAAAGCGGTCCCCATGATACATGGTTCTGCTAACTTCAACTCATAAAGCGCAAGCATATGCACAACAAAGAAGGACGCAATGGTTCAGGTTTATTAAGTGCAAGAAAATAAAGTGTGCCATCAAGTTCGTGAGAGCTTTACTAACTAACTTTCTCATAACAAGCAAACATTTTATTCGGAAGAAAACAAGGCATATTGAATATGCACGGAAGTAGCAAATGATGTTAATGGGTAGGTATGGTGGACACTTTGGAAACATTTGGTTTAGGGAGTTGGAAACTTGAGTAAAACATACTCAGAAAAAGTGAAGGCTAGCAATAGTAAGGGAGCGACAAACGAGAGAGCAATAGCTGTCATTATCATGCTTGTAACAAAACAGGACTACTCATGGCATGAAAGTGATTCAAGATCCTCAAGGCAAAATAATTCATCGAGGCTTAACTGATTATTATAGTCATGTGCATGCGTGAGCATGTGCCAAGTCAATCAAATGAAACATTCAGAGGAGGATACCACGGTGTCATACAAATTTATGAAAGAGTAATGCAAGCAAACATTCATGAGACATGCTACAAACTATTAGCGAGCTGGAGCTAATCACAAGAAAGCAAGAACTACTAAGCATCCAAAGATAACATACACCCTACATGAACGGACTAAGCAAGCTCACAATGATGAGTATATGTACAAAAATGAAGACAAATAGAGTTCGTTACTAGCCTCTTACCACGCCTCAAGTTGTCATTAATCCTCATTATTGCTCTTCACTTGTATGGCTTTAATAATAATATGAAACCAATAATCCACTGAGAACTGCCGAACCCTGCAGCAAACTCGCAAAAACCAAAGAAGAACGACAAATATTTTTGGTGTTTCTGATTTTTAAATAAGAACCAAAAGAGAAAAACGAGCAAAGCAAAATCTTTTTGGTTTTTTTTGAATAGTTCAAACAAAACAAAAAGGGAAAAACAAACCAAGGCGAAAAGAAGAAGCAAACCAAAGAGAAACACAAAAATATTTTTGGTCTTTTTGTATTTTTAGAAAGCAAAAAGCAGAGAAGAACGGAAACTAAAAAGAGAACGAAAACATGAATATACAAAGTACCGACACAACATGATATGGAGATGAGTGCGGTGTCGGCGTACCTCCCCCCAAGCTTAGGCTTTTGGCCTAAGTGGGTATCAATCCCAAGCTAGCCAAAATGAAGTGTCACCGTGGTACGACGAGGAGGTACCCTCGACCTGGCGCGAGCTCGAGTACGCCCCCTCGTAATGTGCGGAGTAATCATAGGAGGGCACATCCTCCTGGTGTTGCTCATGGAAACCAAGCAAGCGAAGTTGCTCATCCACCTCCTCCTTGGAGCGCGACCATGGTCTCCTGTCAACACTAAACAAAGCAGGCTGTGGCAAAAGGATCTCCCTTTCATCCCCGTCAGTGAAAAGCATCCTATATACTAGATTGTTCAAATCAGAGGTAGCAGTGACAAAGTGATGAGTTTTCATGGCAACAAGGTCAAGCCTCTATGGTGCCAGCATAACATCATAGGGATCGACTGAAAGATCTAATGCATTGACTATTCGCGATGCAATGATGCCTCCATAGATAGGCCCCCTAGCAGCTAGGCGGCGAGCAATAAGAGAGCCAAGATTGTACCGAGTATCATTGTTGAGCGTAGCAGCAAGGAAAGCTAAGTGATAGTTGGAGATAGTACTAGTGTTCTCCCTACCCAACACACTAGTGGCAAGATAATATGCAAAGTATCTAAGAGCAGGGAGTTGGATATTTCTTATCTTTCCGTGTTGCGCCACGCGGTCATCATCATTGGTCACCCCTCGGTAAAGCTCCAACAAATCAGCGGGTCGCCCTTGAATTTTCTTCACGGTCCCTGTCATACGCACACCTACAATACTGCAAAATCTCTCCAAAGGCATGGTGAAGGGCATATCATAGATTTTAAAAGAGACAATAGATTGATAGGGTGTGTTAGTAAATGAGAAGCTCTCAACAAAAGTTTTGCTGAGCATATCATATTGTGCACTCTCATCTTGCATATAAGAGGTTAAGCCAACTCTCTCAATCAGTAGCAAGAAATCATCAAGAATACCTGCAGCTTGCAAGAAAGTAAAACAAGGAAAAGTGGATGGGTGAGCATCCCCATCATCCCTTTCACTACCAATACGAGTTGCAATGAGATCTTCCTTGTATGAAGGCCTAGCTCGAGAGGCTGTTCTTGAGGGCCTCGACCTCCTAGGTGCATCACTCTCAAATATCTCTCCAAAAGTATGATTGTTCATGCTTGGTGTTCTGTAATTTAAACGCCTATTAAACAAGTGATTTCAAAGTAAATATAATGAAGGATTCTACTCATAGGGACTTGCAAGAGGCCTAAACATGCATCAAAACTATATCTCTAAGCATCAAACAAGCTTACAAGCTCTCACAACTAGTCACCTTAAGTAGCAAAATACTCAACATATAATCCACTAAACACAAATCTACTTGGACAAGGGGAGGAGTCACATACCAAGGAACAATTGCTCCAAATTTCAGCAAGAAAGATGGGCTGAGCAAGGGGATTGAAGAAATCGAGAGCAAGCACAGAAAGAACACGATTTTGAGCTATGAACTGGAGCTTACTCGGGAGAGAGAAGAAAGTGGCAGGTGAGAGAAGTAGTGGGGGGCAAAGGGTGGCCCACACCAGGGCATGGCGCCACCCAGGGCTGGCCGCGCCACCATATGGTGTGTCTGCCTGGTGGGCCCCCCTAGTACATACCAGGTACTCCTCTGCCCCTTTTTCACGTAAAAATTTAATATGATTTTTCTGGAATTTTTCGAGACACTTTATTTTTGGGATTTTTTCAGAAATAGAAGAATGATTTTTCTGACAGACAGATTTTTTTTTCTTTTGGAAACATGATGCAAGGACAAAACAAGGCTATAACTACAGAAGTTCTAGCATGCAAGCAAACTAACAACACAAAAGAAAACTAAACGAGAGCAAAAACTAAAAAGCAAAAGAGAGAAATAAATGGAAATAATCATAATGAAAACATTGTTTTGTTCAATGGAATCCTTTTGTTAGCAAGGTTGATCAAGTCTTGCTACCAAAACAATTGCATATGAGACAAAACTTTGTACTCCACTAATGATTATGTTACCATAACCTTGATAGCAATGGTCCCAATCATAATAGTTTCAAATTTTTCTCTTGGTATGGGACAATATATTTCTCCAACTTGAATGCCTTCAACATGTTCAATTGAATTCAAACCATAAGTCCTTTCAATCTTCTTGGGGAAATAGACGGTATGTTACTTGTCATTAACATTGAAGGTCACCTTTCCTTGATTACAATTAATAACAGCTCCTGCAGTATTAAGAAAAGGTCTCCCAAGAATAATAGACATATTATCATCTTCAGGCATTTCAAGCACAACAAAATCAGTTAATATAAAGCAATTGTGAGCCACCTGAACAGGTACATCCTCACATATACCCACAGGAATGGTGGTAGATTTATCAGCCATTTGCAAAGATATATCAGTTGGTATTAATTTTTCAAGCTGAAGCCTCTTATAGAGAGAAAAAGGCATAACACTAACCCCAGCTCCCAAATCACACAAAGCAGTTCTAACATAACTGTTCTTAATAGAGCAAGGGATAGTTGGAATCCCTGGGTCTCCAAGTTTCTTAGGAACCTTACCATTGAAGGAATAATTAGCAAGCAAAGTAGAAATTTCTTCATTAGGGATCTTCCTTTTATTCGAGACAATGTCCTTCATATACTTTGAGTAAGGAGGCAATTTAATAGCATCAGTCAAAGGAATTTGCAAGAATAAAAGCTTCATCCACTCACAAAACTTATTATAGTGTTCATCTTCCTTTGACTTGTGTTTCTTATCAGGGAAAGGCATAGGTTTTTGGACCCAAGGTTCTCTTTCACTACCATGTTTCTTAGCAATAAAATCTTCTTTGGTGTATTTAGTAGTCTTAGTTTGGTTTTCAGGTTCTTCAACTTTTTCTTCATTAGGAACTTCATTTTCTTCATTACCACTTTCAGTTTCAGCATCAGAGATAGATATACTATTAGGATCTATAGCAGGTTCAGAGGGTTCTACAACTATTTTATGTTTCTTTTTCCTTTTCTTACGAGTAGAACCACTATTTTCAGCTTGTTGAGAATCCTGCTCAATTCTTTTGGGATGCCCCTCAGGATATAGAGGATCCTGGGTAGTAGCACCACTTCTAGTTCTAATTTCATAAGCATGTTTTTCTTTAGCAGCATTAACTAGCAAGTCATTTTGCACAATAACGAGTTGATCTATTTGAGTTTGAACCATTTGAAAGTGTTTAACAATCATTTTAACATCATTAGAGGTTCTTTCCACAATATCTTTGAACTCAACAATAGCTCTAGTGTTTTCCATTAGATGATTTTGCACCCTCTTATTAAAGTTATCTTGCTTAACAATAAAGATATCAAATTCTTCTAAGCATTGATCAGGAGGTTTAGAGTAAGGGATATCACCTTCATCAAAGTGTTGGACAGAGTGTACCTCAATAGTGGATGAGTAGGGAATAGGCTTAAATAATTCTTCTATAGGAGGTAAATTCTTGACATCTGCAGCTTTAATTGCCTTCTCCTTAAGACATTTCTTAGCTTCCTTCATCACTTCATCATTTAATTCAATAACTCCCCTCTTCTTTTATGTTGGAATAGGCACAGGAATAGATGGTTCAGGTAGAATTACTTCAGGTATAGCTTGTTTAGGAGGAGTCCAATCTTCACAATTCTTGCTTATTTTAGCCATTAATTCCTCAGCTTCCTTAGGAGTCCTATTCCTGAAAACACAATCAGCACAACTATCTAGGTATGTCCTAGATTCCTCGGTTAGTCCATTATAAAATATATCAAGAATCTCATTCTTAGGTAATGGACTTCCAGCCTGTGCATGAATCAAAGCACAAAACCTTGCCCAAGATTCGGGCAATACCTCTTTTTCTCCCTGTTTGAAATCAAAAAGTTCCTGCAAAATAGCATGTCTAGCACTGGGAGGAAAATATTTCTGCAGGAAAGTACTAATCAAGCACTCAGGGCTATCAATAGATCCAGGAGGTAAATTACTAAACCAAGTTTTAGCTTCTCCTTGTAGTGAAAAGGGAAAAATCTTAGCAACAAAGTAAGTACGCATCTTAATATCATCAGAAAACAAGATACTCATGGTAGAAAGTTCATTCATATGTGCTACCGCACTTTCATTCTTAGTCCCACAAAAAGGTTCTTTCTCGACAATAGATATGTAGGATAGATCGAGAGAGAAATCATAATCTTCATCTATAATGTTTATGGGAGAAGCAGCAAACTTAGAAGCAGGAGATAATTTGGGTCTAATAGTACGCCTCTCAAGGAGACTCTTAGCAGCGCTCCTATCATGGGTGTTCTTACATTCTTTAATAAACTCATCGGTCATCTCAACATAATCTTCTTCAATATCATAACTCTCACTAGACTCAGGTGAGCTAACAGGTGTGGTAGTGTCTTCATTAGGAGTTTGGGTATTTCCACCTATAGTTCTAGCAATCGTAGCATCTAGGAAAGGACCTAATGAACCACTCTTATCAAGCACAGTAGAAGTAGCATCATAAGCATTAGAAGTTTCAGATTCAGCAGTAGTAGCAGTGTGTGTAGCATGTGTATGTGGCGGTGTAACAAGCTTAGTTATAACAGATGGTGAATCAAGAGCAACAGAGGTATTCAGAACCGTACCTCTTCTTGTAGTGGATGGTAAAATAGGAACCTTTCCATCACGAGACTTACCCATAATGGATGGATAGCAGCGAACAATAGAGAATCCAAGTGAACTTGATAAATAAAGCTATGCTCCCCGGCAACGGCGCCAGAAAATAGTCTTGATGACCCACAAGTATAGAGGGTGTATCGCAGTATTTTCGAGGGAAGTGAAACCCAATTTATTGATTCGACACAAGGGGAGCCAAAGAATATTTATAAGCCTTAACAACTGAGTTGTCAATTCAACTGCACCTGGAAACAATCTTGCTCACAACAGTTTATCAGTAGCAATAGTAAAGCAGCAGCAGTAGTAAAGCAAAGACAGTAGTAACAAAAGCAGTAAACAGTGGGATTCGAGTGCGGTCGGAATAGTGATGGATGGACGGGCGTTGCATGGACAAGACAATTCACATAGCAATCAGAACATTGGGCAATTGCAGATAAATAAGATAAAGCATCCAAGTACTAGACAATCCTAGGCATGCGTTCCATATATAGTAATACATGCTCGCAATGAGAACTTGCACAACATCTTTTGTCCTGCCAGCCCATTTGCAGCGGGGCCTCTAGGGAACTACTGGAAATTAAGGTGCTCCTTTTAATAGAGCACCGGAGCAAAGCATTAACACTCCGTGAAAACATGTGATCCTCACATCAAAGCCTTTCCCTTCCGGTTATCCCGATTTCTGTCACTTCGGGGCCATAGGTTCCGGACAACGACGTGTGTATACAACTTGTAGATAAGACCAAGAACAATACTATCATAATGAATCAATAATAAGTTCAGATCTGAAATCATGGCACTCGGGCCCTAGTGACAAGCATTAAGCATAACAAGTCGCAAAAAAGTCATAAAGCACTAATAAAAGATACTAGGCACCATGCCCTAACAATCTAATGCCATTACATGAATGATCTCATCCAATCCCTACCATCCCCATAGCCTACAGCGGGGGATTACTCACTCATAGATGGGGGAAACATGGATGGTCGATGGAGAAGCAATGGTGATGATGATGGCGATGATCTCCTCCAATTCCCCGTCATGGCAGGGTGCCAGAACGGAGTTTCTGGTGCTGTTTCGTGGAATCTGGTGGTGGCGGCGGAGCGGAACTCCTTCTGGAAAAACGTCGACCCCCCCGAAGTTTTTAGGTCAGAAGACTCCTTATAGGCGAAGAGAGAGACCGAGGGGGTGCCTGGGAGGCCCACACCACCCCCTGGCGCGGCCTGGCCTGGCCCGCGCCACCAGGTGGTGTGGCCACCCCAGGGCTCTTCTCTGTCTCGTATTCTGGCTCCTGGAGTCTTCGGGTGAAATAGGATTTTTGGCATATTTTCCGGGATTTTTCCTGATAGTTGATTTTCTGCACAAAAAGTAGACACCAAGGCAATTCTGCTGAAAACAACGTCAGTTCGCATTAGTTGCATCCAAATCACACAAGTATAGAGGAGAAACAATAGCAAAAGTGTTCGGGTAAGTAGATACGTTTTGGACGTATCAGAGCGCATTCATGTGCGGTTACTAGGCCACACAGGGCGGATCCTGGGGTCTTACCTGTAGCGTTTCCGCAACAATGACAAAAAATTACTACTTGGAATATCCCGAATGCCCAAAGACCTATCTAGAAGTAATGCAGTAATAGAGGAAGACAATCGTAACATACCCTTAAATACCGAGAAAGCATTACGCTCATGCAGGAGCATGGATGATGTAGTCGTACCCGTCCGACCTCAAGGTCGCGAAAATCCTCGCACGTCGCCCCTTGTCCAGGTCCTTGTACGATGGCCCGGAAGCTTCAATAGCCCCACCGAGTTATCACATGCATATGGTGCAATGCGACGACTCCCGAAACTCCTTGATCCCTATTTGGGTTGCAGAAGTAGATCCCCTGGAGGAATCCTCGCAACACAACAGCGTGCCACGGATGTGTTGACTTCACGCGCACAGGCCTAACTTGGGACCACGCCACGACAAAGGCAACTAGAGAGAGAGAGGGGGTATTCTCCGAGGAAGAACGCCTCAGAAAATAGCTTATTCGGGTTTTTTATTCCTCCTATGGGCACCCCTTTATATAGGCGGAGAGGGTGTTCCTTCCCCATTAGGTGCCCCATGTGGGACTAAAAGATAAAGGAAAAAACAGCCAGAATTTCGTCCAGCCAGATGGCCTGAATCTGGGCAGCCCAAACAGCAACAGGCAACAGATCTGGGTGGGCCGAGGCGCCACACGGCAGCCCAGCTCAGGGCGAGGCGGTGGCAAGGGAGCTCCAGCCTAGGTGGGCCAAAAATCTCCTGGCGGCCCAAGTCACCAGCCAAGGCGGCGGCGACTGAGTGGCCCCAGGTAGGCCGGTGCCCGCCCCCGGCGCAAGGCCCATTGGCCGACCCAGTACCCCCGCCCCCCTTGCTCCCCACGAGCCCCTCTTGGGGTAGGTCGAGTAGGCAGCGGCAGCGGTTGCGTGCTACCCTGGGCGGTGCGGACTATCCGCCACCCATTTCCCTTGGGCTGGTTTAACTAGCCCCATTTTGCTGTCTTTTTCTTGTGGCTTTTTCTTATGTCAATTTCCTCCGGGATTTTGGCCTAATGATAAAGCCACTTTATAAATTTGAATTTAAATATTTATTTAGTATAAGTTAATTCACAATTAACATATAATAAATACATATATTAAACTGCCATTTATTCGAAACTCATTTCGGTCTTTTCGTTTCCTTCTTTCTCTGAACACCTTCGGATATCTCCAGAACGATTCCGATTTCTCTCTCTTTCATGATTCCATATAGCAGGACGATCTCCAAGCAGCGTATTTCCCTTAAGCGTGTTTCTCTCAGTTCAGGAGTACTCTAGATATGATCTATATCAATGATCAACAGGGGGACCAGGATGCCCATATTAACACCTATGCACTCCATGATTCTCCATCGTGTTCCAACCTAAAACGATATATCCAATTCCCTTGTTCGCCATACAAGACTTGTCCGAGATTTGATCATCGGTATCCTGGTACCCTGTTCAATCTCGTTTCCAACAAGTACTGTTTTACTCGTTATGCGAAATACCATCTCCATGAACTAGTCTTGTGTTGCACAACATAGATGTAATTCACTGAGTGGGCCCAGTTGTATCTTCCCAACTCACAGGAGAACAATTCCCGCTCTTGAAGCATATATCCTCTACGTGCTCCTTCGGCTACCCAATGTGCACCTTTATGGCCACCCTTTTACGAGATGACGGTTGATACAGTCAAAGCACCCTCCAGTAATAGTGATTGATATGATCTCATGGTCTAAGGATTAGGACAATCTATTTCTTTGACAATTGCAACGTGAACTAAGTGACACGATCGTGTTGCAACAATCATTGGTAGGAAATGGTCCATCGCCTCATTCTAGATGACATGACCTCATTGTTAGTGACTTTTTATTAGCCCATGATTAGGAAACCCTTATCATCGTCTTCCCAATGAACTAGTTAAATAGAGGCTACTAGGGACTTGGGTTGTTTGTATACCACACATGTATCAATGTTTCTTCTTGATACAGTTATAGCATGATATAAAACTATTATGAACTTATGAGATAAGATAATAATACCCTTCTATTATTTGCCTCTAGGGCATATCTCCTTTAGTCTCCCACTTGCACTAGAGTAAAAATAATCTAGCTGCATTGCTACTAATCATAAACCATATCTCATATGTATTTATTGATCATGCTTGCTCATGGAGGACTACTTGTCCTAAATCTATTTCACCAGATTCATAAGGTCCTATTTTGCAAATCATTATTGTCAAATGTTTGACATTCACACCATTATCATAGAATGCGTTATAGCATTTTGGTGACAAAGCAAGACTTCTATTTTCTAGTATAAGTTAGGACCATCTATCAGTCAATAGAACTTTCAAGATGTCATGTAGAACTATAAAACACACTTAGTCGAAACTCGAACTTTCTCTAAACCAAAATTGTACTTGCTAACACTGAAGTATTCAAATACTTCTATATCTATGGAAATTCCAATCAAAGTGCAATACTTTCACTTTGATGTCTAGCCAATCTTTCGCTGCGTTAAAACTTAACTCTGATTCAGTGATTCAGAAATCACTCTAGAATCTTTGGTCTTCATACTAAGAACATGGGTCATATTATGTCAAGCACAAACAACTTAGGTTTTACCTTCGAAAAACTATGACCAAGGCATAGTTGATGCAATGCAACCATTTTCCCCGTTTCAAGCATTGTCGTAAATACCGAGTCATTGCTCAATACTTCTCCTAATCGTTTAAGAACCACTTCTTTCTTGAATCCATTCTGAACTTGTTTCATAATTTCAACTAGGTCCTTCTAAACACTTTCAGAACTCTCCAAGCATTTTGTCTTTTAATGTTCATTAAACACCCTGATCCAATCAAATAGATCCAATATATTTAATTCAAGTTGAATTTCATCCATCTAATGATCTAATCATTCCTAATACCAAACAAATTGTTAACTATTATATCAATTACATATTCATGAACATTGTTACGGCCCCACTCAAATATTGCATCAATATTTGATCTCCTAGGATGATGCTCATCTCCCACTCAAATATGTCGTTCACATATTCTTTTAGGGAAAACTCCTTAGCTCCCACTCAATTTGCAAACTTATCTCGATAATCCTGGCAAATCCAAAATTCTTTGATCTTGCATCAAATCGAGAACATTCTGCTACAAGACTTCAGCAATTCCTGATTGATCAAAACTTGCATGTTGTACTAGTTACAACCCTTCTCTTCATACTCTTGAAGACTTTGCAGTTTTAAATAGTCTTTTACCAATTTCCAAATTGGACTTATTTGCTACATAAATTCAATAGACATTAAGCATTTGTCAAAACAACTTTGTGACAAAGTAACCTTTTATGTCTTCCTTTTAAGTTTCATTCCATCCTTTCAACTTTGAAGTTTATTGGGAAGGATTAAGTAAATTCCATTACTTAATGAGATCAAGTAATTTTTTACTTCATAATCTCAAATGTTACTTAATTTGGGGTTTCATGACTTTGAGTCATTTCGTTTACTTAGATCCATCAAACTTTCTTTGTAGTCCGTAGGTATGTCTTATTCTAGTAATAGAACAAGTGAATCAGGAATGGCATTCTGCAACTGGTAGAACAAGTTCTTGAATCCTACTTTTATAAATTATTAGCTGAAACACTTTATGATCGTATCATTCTAGTTTCTCTCTATTTGTAAAGATTGTTTCCAGAACATATTCCGTTTTACATTCTTGATAATTCGGAGATAAGGTCAAAACCTTTTGCCTACACTTTTGCCTTTCCACTAACACTTCTATGAGAAACTTTTTCTCAAAGGAAGTACCCCGATGAGACAATACAAACTTTGTCTTCTTCGAGTATTAGTTTGGAATTTGCATTCATAGTATTTACTAAGAATTTACCACAAAGACTTACTATTCGCAATGATCTCGAACTATCGAAATCTCTAGAAACTCGAGCTTCCCATATCTCCTACGGTGTTGTTTCCGCGAATCTTTATATGTTCCTAATACCTTTGAGTGTTTACTAATTCAATCTCTAACTCTAATTCCTAACATTAAACCATTGGAAGATCATTTGGACCATATGTATCTTATACATTATTATTATGATGTTTTAGACATATTAATACTATTTGATTAGTCCAATCATCATAATTTGTGAAACCGTTTTTCACAAGTCCCTTATATGCCAATTTTCTATTAAGTCGAATTCGAAATCACTTGGATCAAATCATAAAGACTTTGGAATTCTTGTTAATCTTATATTCATTTCATTTTGAACTCATTTTAACATTTCAAATCATTTCAAACTGGTGTTCCATTAAGAAAATACACATATTTACTTAAACTCACCATGAAGTTTACAAAATAATGATTTCCACTATCTGTTGAAAATATGATACATCATATGTATAAAATTCAACACTTCTTCGCATATCACCGTTTTACCAGAATGGGGAGTTTTAGTCATTTTTCCCAATGAGGCATGGTTCTACAGAGTCTCTAGATGAAATATCTAAGACCCCCATCTTCATAAACATGAAGAACATGCTGTAACCAGAATGAATTTAAACAATGGTGGTGTTCATTATTTATCTTTGGATATCTTTTGGCATCTTTCATAAACATCCTTTTATCATACTGATAAACACTAGAATAACATGTTCATAATCCCAATGTGAATTATAAAAGAGATCATTAATAAAAACAGAACAACTAAATCGTTTCTTATTAATTTGAATAACCATCTCGCAATAAGAAAGACACACTCCTAAGTTTCACAAACTTGATTACAAAGCTTTTATTCAAATCTTCTAATCCAAATGATAAACTTCGAGGGAAGGAGTGTTGTCGGCCATCAATCAGCTGGCTTGTCGTTAGCACGCCATCAGTGCCTCGTTCCATTCTATAACTCTTACGCAGAGGGTCCTGTTTTCCATAAAACAAGATTAAGTATCCAATACTTTGAAACCTGCACAAGGTTTGATGGAAACATTCAAAACTTGTATATCACATATACACTTTTGGTGACGGCGATCCCAACTTTTGGGTTTGACCTTGGCAAAGGTATCACGGAGGACACGAAGAGTCGTATCTTCACTACCGTCGGATTCATCATGGAGATCTTCTAGGGGTTCACAAAGGATATAGAGGAGATGGTTTTATATGAGGATCCTACTTAGGCGTTGGTATCAGTCGATGAAATACGATCCATCTAACTTAAGTTTCTCCCCATTCATTAATTGATTATGTATGTCCTGAACTAAGGGGATGGCCATAATCTACAAGATATTTGCAAAAAGGACTTAGAATAAGTTCATAATATGGATTTCGAATGAACTCCCACTTAAACTATCATCCCTAAAGACAATTTTAGTGATTACATGATCCCTTTTCCCCACATCTCCTCCGATCGTCACGACCATCGATGTGGGTGCTAGGGTGGACTTTACCAGTCGATCACATCATCCATGTGACTCGTTCTTGATCTTTCGATCACTATGTGCCGAGGCCATATCTACATATGCTAGGCTCGCCAACTCAACCTTAGTGTATTCGCTGTGCAATATGGCTTACACCCACTGTATGCGAACATAGATATGTCTGACCCCCGATCGTCAAGGCCGACGTCATAACGAAGAACTTTCTTGGTGGTGCACAGTAAGGGAGAATACTTTCATTGGTATTAAATAAGGGATCATCCTATTTAAATGCTACCATTTTGTATCTAATACCAACACTCAAACAAGATGCAAACAAAAGATTAAATCAAATCTAATCATATGTGACGTGACATGGTTGTCTTCCTGCTCCATGATCTCCATCAGGTGCTCTAGCTTGGCGCCAACTCCACAACGCCATCAGTCTTGTCGTTCTTCATCGCGATGATTACTACTACACAATTTAGCAATATGAAAAGTAAACTACCTTACCTTTCCACGACGTGCAACCATATCACAACAAAGAGCCTTCCCCGCAACATAAAGTTAGTCGCATCTACTCTATCTATTGCAGATTTTATGTGGTTGTTAACGCTTTCACGATAGAACCATTTATACCTACGAACTTCCAACCACAACATAGATATGATAATTGTCGCTACTACACCCCTTTCGGGGCCTTCCGTTGTAGATTCCATATCAACTACGGTGAGAGAGACAAACACCCGCTAGCCACTTATACGGTACAAGCCGTATGTCGAGCGTGAAAGCAGTCTCGCGTAGGATTACGCGTAAGGTCGGTCCATGCCGCTTCATCTCACAGTACCACGATATGAACAAATACACATGGGAAGGTAACAACTAGGCTATCGATGCCCACACTTTGCATGTGTCTATCCGTACTAGCATACTAACCATAGACCTAGGCTCTGATGCCACTAAAGGGTTTCGGCAGCAATAACAAAAAAATTACTACTCGGAATATCCCGAATGCCCAAGGACCTATCTAGAAGTAATGCAGTAACGGAGGAACATAGCAGTAACATAACCTTGAATACCGAGAAAGAGTTACACTCATGCATGAACGTGGATGATGTAGTCGTACCTGTCTGACCTCAAGGTCTTGAACATCCTCGCACATCGCCCTTGTCCAGGTCCTTGTACGATGGCCCAGAAGCTTCAATATCCCCACCAAGTCATCACATGCATACGGTGCAATGCGATGACTCCCGAAACACCTTGATCCATGTTGGGGTTGCGGAAGTAGATCCCTTGGTGGAATCCCCGCCACACAATGGCGTGCCGCGGGTGCGTTGACTTTGTGCGCACAGTCCTAACTTGGGACCGCTCCACGGCAAAGGCAACTGGAGAGAGAGGGGGTGTTCTCTGAGGAAGAACGCCTCAGAGAATAGCTTATTCGGGTTTTTTAGCCCTCCCCATTAGGTGCCCCATGTGGGACTAAAAGATAAAGGAAAAAACAACCAGAATTTCGTCCAGCCGGATGGGCTGTATCTGGGCAGCCAAAACAGCAATAGGCAATAGATCCAGGTGGGCCGAGGCGCCACTCGGCGGCCCAGGTCAGGGTGAGGCGGTGGCAAGGGAGCTCTAGCCTGGGTGGGCCGAGAAGCTCCTGGCGGCCCAACTCGCCAGCCAGGGCGGCGACTGAGTGGCCCTGGGTGGGTCGATGCCTGCCCCTGGCGCAAGGCCCATTGGCTAGCCCCAGTGCGCCCACCCGCCCTGCTCCCCGCGGGCCCCTCTTGGGCCAGGTCAAGCAGGCTACGGCGGCGGCTGCGTGCTGCCCTAGGCGGTACGGACTATCCGCCGCCCATTTCCCTTGGGCTGGTTAGACCAACCCCAGTTTCCTGTCTTTTTCTTGTGGCTTTTTATTAGGTCAATTTCCTCCTAGATTTTGGCCTAATGATAAAGTAACTTTATAAATATGAATTTAAATATTTATTTAGTATAAGTTAATTCACAATTAACATATAATAAATACATATATTAAATTTCCATTTATCCGAAACTCCTTTTGGTCTTTTCCTTTCCTTCTTCACCGAACAACTTCGGATCTCTCCTGAACGATTCTGAATTCTCTATCTTTCTTGATTCCATCTAGTAGGTAGATCTCCAAGCATCGTATTGCCCTTAAGCGTGTTTCCCTTGGTTCGGTAGTACTATAGACATGATCTATATCAATGATCAATAGGGGGACCGGGATGCCCATATTGACCCCTATGCACTCTACAATTCTCTATCTTGTTCGAACCTGAAATGATATATCCAATTCCCTTGTTCGCGATACAAGACTTGTCCGAGATTTGATCATCGGTATCCTGTTCAATCTTGTTTATAACAAGTATTGTTTTACTCGTTCTATGAAATACCATCTCCATGAACCAGTCATGTGTTGCGCAACATAGATGTAATTCACCGAGTGAGTCCAGTTGTATCTTCCCATCACACAGGAGAACAATTCCCGCTCTTGAAGCATATTTCCTCTGCGTGCTCCGTCCACTACCCAACATGCACCTTTATGGCCACCCTTTTACGAGATGATGGTTGATACAGTAAAAGCACCCTCCGGTAACAGTGATTGATATGATCTCACGGTCGAAGGATTAGGACAATTTGTTTCTTTGACAATTGCAACATGAACTAAATGACATGATCGTGTTGCAACAATCATTGGTGGGAAATGATCCATCACATCATTCCAGATGACATGACCTCATTATTAGTGACTATTGTTTAGCCCATGATCAGGAAACCTTGATCATTGTCTACCCAATGAACTAGTTAAATAGAGGATACTAGGGACCTAGGTTGTTTCTATACCACACATGTATCAATGTTTCCGCTTGATACAGTTATAGCATGATATAAAAATACTATAAACTTATGGGATATGATAATAATACCCTTCTATTATTTTCCTCTAGCATATCTCCTTTATTACCTTGATGTCATAGACACGACATTCAGACTTATTATCGCGGCGGGCGCGGTCTGAGGATTTATTTGAATCTTGTCAACTACCTTATTTGGCTATTGGAATAATTGAAGTTGTCGGTTTTCTCAGATATTGTATAGGCGCTCCCGATGGGAGAAACCATCTGAGGTACAAAGATGTAATACTCATTGGTCCATATTTTTTTCAACTCCATTGGAGTTTTCGTTTTATCAGGTACGCTTTTAACGCACGAGGGCAATATTTCTTTGGGTCTTGCTTGACTCTGTTTATAGTACTTTTCTATCAGGTGCGCGACAGTGGTACCTGTGGGAGTATTCCCCGAGGCTATGTTTAGATGATTGCATCGGGAGATAGGCTCAGAATAATGTTTTTGACTAAAAATATTCCCAAGCTCAAAAAATTTATCTGGTGTGTGGCCAGCACTCCTGATAGGAGTAGCCCCCGAGGCTATGTTCGGATGCTTGCATCTGAATATAGGCTCAATGTCTAACCCTCACAAATTATTAGAAAGTTTTTTGTATGTACTGAATATTTCGTCATCCTTGGCCATCCATGTCGTCAGTATTGACAAAGATGGCGTGTCGTAGTTTCCGAGAACAAGACCCGATGGGACGCTACAATGATGGGCCCATGTTGTAGTAATGATGACTCTTGAGCGGCATGTCAACGTTGTTTTTTGACCGCATGACGCCCTTTATGCGTGATAATCGAGGCACCGTGTAGATTTCTTCTGTGTTTACCATGGTAATATCTGCCCACGATTTTTATTCTTTTAACAAACCTTTCCACGTGTATTCATCCTTTGCGTCCTGACATTCCGCTGCCCTTATCAAATGGCTGAGCTTGGAGCTCCTCTCCCTTATAACCCAAGGAGACTACCTTTACTATTTACTATTCTCCTTTGCTGCATACTTCTTCTTCCTCCTTGGGCTGCTCCTATGCTTCATGTGTTCTTGCTTGTTCTTCCTTCCCTACAAGCTCTTGTCCTCCCCCTGAGAACCTCGATGAGCAAGTCTAAGGTAGGGTCTTCCACTGTCGCTGCTAAGGCAACGAAGAAGAGGGCCATTGGATGGGCTCCCACGAAGTGCAGTGATACCTTCGATCCGGATTCACGAATGTAGTATAATAGCTTTTTCCCTAGAAGACCTAGGTTTAATCGAACCTCAGAAAGCACAGCTAAAAGGTAATAAAAAAGGACACGTCTACAAGACTTTGTTTGTTTAATTTACCTTAGTTGACCAGACCAATCTAGTTTACTTTATAACAGGTTTGAATCAATGGATGGAGATAGGCTAGGGTTGAAGATCCACCTGCAGCTGCACATCAGATGGGATAAAAGATAATAATAAGCATAGTCATGTATAATGTTTGTATTGAGATAATCTCTTGTGGGCAACACATCCTAATATTCTAGAGCCCCCATGATGCAGCAGGCATAGCAATAGACTTTTAATCCAACTGAGAGTACACCGAAGCCACGGGTTACAAACAATTATTAAGTGCAAACACAGATCATAGCTTTAAGTGGTGATGTTGTTGTTGATCCCGAATGGGGCGCTAAGCGAAGACCATACTACGCTTTCTGTCACTAAGGTTCCTATGAGATCACCGCTAGCTGATAACTTCAAGTGCACAGATCGTTTGTAGATAGTTTGAAAATAAAGATATCGATCCCACAGGGAGCACAAGTCTAAAGTCTAATAATTATTGAAATAGTTATTGCGATATAAATGCTAGATAAAGATCTAAGTAACAAGATAAAATGCGAGTATTGTGAAAAGGTTGTTTTTGGGTTTTGGGTATAAGAGCAATAATAAAGTAAAGCAAATTAACTTAATACACAAAGTAAGTATCGCGTATGTAAGACAGATTGGAACTGCAGTAGGGAAAAAGCGTTCTCAGGGAGTAGCGAATACTCCACTAGTATCGTAAAGATCTAATATAAAGATTATCATCATGAACATTCTCAACTATGTATGTGTGGGAGGAACTCCATATGTGGATGAATAGGAAAGAACCGCTGCTCACATCATCCTCATAACCACAGCAGTAAGCAATCGACATGAATCGAATTACTATGCTATTAAGGGACGTAATTCCGTAGGACGTATCCCATGGCATGGATAGTGTTCTGTGAGTTTCCTCGATTTACCAAGTTGATACGTAAGGAGTGCTAACAAATTTTTAGTCACTGTAAGTGCTAGCACACCTCCGTCTATCAACAAGTAGTTCCCTCCATCAAGTCCCCACGAGAGGCAAATATTGAGAGGTCGACTTCTCTCAACATCAAGATGTAGAGAATCGAACACATGGTCACAGCGATGAATATCATAATAGACTTTATCTTATTTCAATCTCATACTAGGGTTTCTCCATCTCGCCAAGAACTAATGATCTACTCAGACATGGAGGTAATCAACATCATGGAAATGGTAATGGAAAGAATCATAGATGAATAGTACTTGTATAAATCCACAATGAGTATAGAAATTACAACAAGATCTAGACAAGATGTAGATGGCATGGATGGAGATGGTGGTGATGTAGTGGTGCATGATGAAGATCGATGCTTTAGCCTCCCGGATCTGCGGAGGCACGAAGATTGATCCCTTGTGGATGAGTTCCCCCTCCATATGCCTTCAGAAGGTGAGGTTTCTGCAATTTCTAGGTGTTCTATATGTCGTCTCCTCGAACCAATTGCACGGGGTGAAACTATTTGATGAGGCGGAGGCGACACCAACTATACGGCCGGAGCTATAAGGGTGGAAAAAATGCTCCCACCGTATAGTTGGTCGTTGCGCTCTCTGCCTCCTTTGTTCGCTTCTGGTTTTCTTCTAGTATTATTAATATTTCCCAAATAAGCGATTTATGTTGTTTTTGACTCCTTTTCTCCTCAGTATAACTTCTTCAATAATTATATCCATTGGATCCATCATCTGTCATGATCCTGGTGAAAATAGACATAAAATGTGCGCGTGAGCACCGTAAAATACCAAGATCCTACATCTACAATGCAAAATAATAATGTAAAACATGACGCAAATATGCACTCATCAACTTCCCCAAGCTTAGACTCTTGCTCGTCCAGAGAAAGTTTTTAGCTTAATGGATGTGATCCTCATATTCATGAAGCTGAGTCGATAAAATAAATGAGGCAATTGCAGCATGTGTTAATCATGTACGATACAGGGGAATAAGTTCATGAACAGTATCTTACTCGAACCATATGAATAGTATTGGAAGGCTTCCACAACTTTAGTTATCAATAGTTCATAAAAGATGAATCTCAACATAATGTAAAAGAATTTGGTTCAATCGAATGAGTTAACGAGGTAGTCCCAAGTGTTATAGGATCAACGTATTCACTTGGGATTCAAAATCTCAAAAGTGTCTCTTTGTCATACTATAATACAGTGGTATATGCCTATTTGCTCTTTGCACATTCGCTCTTTTTCTTTTTGTTTTCTTTTGCATATATGCTCACACTTTTGTTTTAAGTGCTGTGCAACAGAGCTAACCATATTTTCCACTTCATGTAGGAATTCATAGTTCAACGATATCAATTATCAAATTCCAACTGTATATGAAGCATTCTTATGACTTGAGATTCTACCATGACCTGTTCTCACTCTATTTTGATAGCACTTTCATTTTCCTTTGTTCAAGGTTTTCTTTTTCAACTTAATTGCATAGATAATTTTTCTTTGTGAATCAAACCGTAGACTTACAACATATTGACCAAATTATCTTTATGTGTTCCATTAATACCAATGGTGTGGAAGACTCCTATTGCTATCATCAAGTGCAAGTAAAATCATACTCAAGCCATTCATATATCAATAAAGCAAACACAAACTCAGTATTCATCTATATATAATAATAAACTCAGAATTTTATAAAAGGGATTGACTATTCCTAAAGGGAATTATAATGATGCAAACTTTATTTCTAGTTTGAACTAATGCGGAATAATAATAAAAACTTATAAGATAGATTACAAGGTCTTAAAGATCTCCCCAAGCTTGGAACCAAGCCATGCAGGATTAAATAATCCCTTGCGATTATTTGATACCGTGATTGTTGTAGATCACCAGGGCACCATAGCATGTAACACCGAGGTGCGTAGCTTCTTGTTTGTCTCCTCCAGAGTAGTTATGCAGTTGTAGCACCTGCACAGATCATATTGCAGAGTGTCCACTCTATCTGCGAGCTTGGTCACTAGTGGAAGGAGGTCTTCCTTCTTCTCCATCTTATTGAGACGGTAACGGACTTCGACGCGATGGAGTAGCTCCTATTTCTGATATATCTCTAGTGCCCGCACGCGATCCTTGGTCCTAGGGACACCTTCTTCTTCCTCATCCATAATTGATGGATCGGGGAAGTGGAAACCGTACCTCCACTCTTCTTGAGGTTTAACCTTCATACGAGCACCAATGGTTGGCCTCGAGAGTGGAACCTCCCCTTCCTTGCTAGCGCATGCACCAATATTAGATAATTCCTTACGCTTTTGCGGCCTTGGATCCATGGTGAGGAACTTGACCGTATCCACACGCCCTTTTCCATGTGGCTTGCGATCTTCTCCCTCTTGTTGAGCTTTCTTCATTGCCGCCCAATTGATCTCCGGTGGATCATAGATGTCATGGCGGATGTAGACGTCAACTACGTCATCATCGCCATCGGAATCATTGTTGAAGTAGCTTGGCTCGATGTACTCCTTGTACTTTGGGCTAAACCTCTCCACCTCCTCGTCATCGTCCTCCATGGATGGGCTGCTAGAGTGGTCCCTGGAAGGAGCAATGAGCCCCATGGGTTTCCCACGGCCTAGGGCGGGATAGTGCATTGCTAGATTGGTATCTGTAGATTGCGATTAGAGAGAGAGACAATGGCAGTATATAAGAGGGGTCAGAGGTCAGTAAACCTCGCGAGAAACACCAAATTGTCATCCAAGAAAATAATCCAAATGGAACAGAGAAAGAAATCATGGATTTGGAAGTAACCTGCTACATAATGACTAACTATACGGGTGCGGTCTGTATAGGTCCGGCCGTATAGTTGGTTCCGGGCAGATATTTCCAAATATCTCGAGTCCAGGTCGATTAAATCATGACTCAGAACTGCCAATAACATTTTTTTAATAATGTGAGATAAAATAAAGATCGAACGAAAAAGTGTCCGAGAGTTTGATGACCAACTATATGGCCAGAATTTTTGCTCTGGTCGTATAGTTGTGACCGTATAGTTTCAAACATCGAAAATCAAAAGTGCCTAGGAGTTCAACGACCAAACTAAACGGCCGGAATTTTTGCTCCGGTCGTATAGTTGCGACCGTATAGGCTCAAATATCGAAAACAATTTCATGAAGATGATACAGATAGTTTAACGACCAACTATACGGCAGGATCCCCCTCTCTGGTCGTATAGCTCTGCCAGTATAGTCGTAAAACCCCTCTAAAACTTCATAAAAACACGAGGAATTCGAAAAAAGAATTTTGAAGAGTAAAAATTGTGAAAATAAATCACTTATTTGAGTAAGAACACTTACCTTGCACTTACCACTCATTTAATCAGGGATGAAAAGTTCCTCCCACAACAAGGACTCCTTCTCTTTTGGAGAAATTGACTTTAGTTCATCAAATAATTCTCGTAAACGAAAATCACCATGACTAAAGTTCCTCTCAATAAGATTGGTGTCTTCCTAGGCAAGCATGGACACTGCATCTAACATATTTATTTCCTGCCTTTGCATAATCTGCAACTACAATTCTTGTAGTGAAAGAATCCAACAGATCAGTCTTGGCGTATGTTCTTTCCTCTCAAGGAGTTCTTTTAAGCCATCACGATCCGTATGAACTCTCACCTTTGCATCAACTATGTAAGAACAAAATTTATCACAAGAGAAAAATACAGCAAACAGTTCCTTTTCTTCCTTAGGGTAATTCTTTTGAGCACCATTAAGAGTTCTACTAGCATGATGTATAATATTAAATCTACGGCCAATATGTAGTCCAAGAGTTACTCCTACAACATCATCGCTAGCTTCACATATTAAGTCAAAGTTTGTATCCTAGATAGGTGGTTTAATGATGGGGGCTCGAGTTAAAGCATTTTTTAGTTTATCGAAGGCTTCAAGACACTTATCGTCAAAATTAAATCTCATTCCCTTTTGCAAGAGGTTAGTCAAAGGTTTAGATATCCTAGGGAAATTTCTAATGAACCTTCTATAAAAACACACATGACCAAGAAAACTCCTTATACCTTTAATGTCCCTAGGTGGTGGCATTCTCTCTATTGCTTCAACCTTAGCTATATCAACTTCAATTCCCTTACCTGATACCTTGTGTCGGAGGACTATACCTTCTTTGACCATAAAGTGACACTTTTCCTAGTTTACAACAAGATTAGTTTCTTCACAACGCTGCAAAACTTTCTTGAGATTATCCAAGCAACTAGTAAATGAAGTTCCATAGACAGAAAAGTCATCCATAAATACTTCCATTATAAGTTCCATGAAATCAGCAAAAAAGCAGTCATACATCATTAAAAAGTAGCTGGAGCATTACATAGACCAAAAGGCATATGTCGGTAAGCATGTAAATCGTAAGGACTTATGAAAGTTGTTTTAAGTTGGTCATCCAGATGAAGAGCTATTTGAGAGAAACCAGAGTATCCCTCCAAGTAACAAAATAGAGTATGGTTCGCTAACCTTTCTAAAGTTTGATCTATGAACAGTAATGGATAGTGATCTTTCCTAGTTTCTTTATTTAGTTTCCTGAATTCTATGCACATCCTGTGCCCAACAATAGTTCTAGTAGGTATTAGTTCATTGTTTTCATTAGGAACAACAGTAAAACCACCCATCTTAGGGACACAATGAACAGAACTTACCCAATCACTCTCTTTAACAGGATAAATTATACCTGCATCCAATAGGCGTACAATTTCTTTTCTTACCACTTCTTTCATTTCACGCTTCAATCTTCTATTAAATTCCACAACTGGTGTTACACCTTCTTCCATGAATATTCGATGGACGACTATCATGGGACTAATGCCCTTCAAGTCATCCATTGAGTACCCAAAGGCTTGGCGATGCTCCTTAAGTATCCTCACCAGTTCTTCTTCTTCTTCTTCTCCTGAAAGTTTAGCACTAATAATATCAGGGAATTTATTGGTATCATCTCAAAACCTGTATTTTTGGGACTAGAAGATGAATTCAATTAACTTAAGGAGATATTTCTTCATAATTTGGATCTTCAATTATTTCTTCTTCTTGATTACCAAAGAAAAGAGCTGCCATTTCCTCAATAGTTCTATCTTCCTCTTCTTCTTGTACTTGTGGAGGTCTGTCTTTAAATTTGGAAAAATGGAATTTATTTTCCTTTTCCCCAAGGTTAAGAGTCACAGTCTCCTTCTTCAAATTAACATAGGAACCTATATCACCCAAAAATGTTCTTCCAAATATAATAGGGCAAAAAGTATTAGCTGGCATATTAACAACTACAAAATCGATAGGAAAGTCTTTGTTGCCAATTGTGATAGTTGTAGTTTCAACTACTCCCATTGGAATTGTAAGGTTTTTATTGGCTAACATAATTCTTATATTAGTATTTTTGATTGTAGCCGGTTCTATTTCTTCTTTTATTCCTAGGTAGAAATCATAAGATATAACATTAACTTTGGTGCCAAGATCACATAAACCTTAATCAGAGGTTTCTTTAAATAAGCAGGGAAGAATAGGCTTACCCACATCTTTTACCTTTGTTTTACCTTCAACTAATATGGAAGTCTCTACATGAAGTTCAACTATGTTACATTGTGAGTACATAGCCATAATTGCTTCCTTGGTTACCTCTTCATCTTTGTTTTCTTTCAAGTGTTCCATGACTTCTGGCACGCTTTCCTCTTCCCTCTTTTCCTGTACTGCTTTGACCTGTTCATATTTGAAAATATGCTTTTGTGTAGTGTTAGGGAAAGATACTTCATATATTGGTTCGACGGAGGCAAGTGTTGCTTTATATTCTCTTTTCTTTTCTGGTTTGGGTGGTGGATCATACTTGACTGGACCCTCCTTTGGAGCTTTAATATGTCCTGTAAAAGCTTTAACAACTTGCAACACAAGATCTAAATCCAGATAAAGTTCTTTAGAAAATTCTTTCACATGGCCTTTTTTATTATAGTCATGAATACAATCATGCTCTAACTCTATGCCTCGTTCACTCCCTAGACCAAAGTTCCATGAAACTCTATGATCACGAATTCTATTAAGTAAAGCCCAAGCTTTAGGTATAGGAAGATTCATAAAGGCTCCTTCCGCGGAAGAGTCTAGTTCAATTTTATTAGGTTCAATTAAACCGCCATTAAAGATATGTAACAAATACTATTCAGGCAAATAATGATGAGGACATAGTCGTAGTAAATATTTAAATCTAAGATAAGCTCTTACTAGTCCTTCATTAGAATGATTCTTCCAAGTCATTATAAGACACCTGATTCCAAAAGATTTTGATAATGGATAATATTTTGATAGAAATTCACAAGCTAAATTATCCCAAGTAGTAGTGGCTTCAGGGGGTAGAGATCTATACCATGAGAGAGCTGTACTTGTCAAAGTTTGACTAAAAAGTTTAACCCTTACCTCATCAGCAGTATATCCCTGATGTCTACCCACGCTCTTATTCTTGTAGACAGTGTTGGGCCTCCAAGTGCAGAGGTTTGTAGAACAGCAGCAAGTTTCCCTTAAGTGGATCACCCAAGGTTTATCAAACTCAGGGTGGAAGTGGTCAAAGGTGTCCATCTCAAGCAACCCTGCAATCAAGATACAATAAGTCTCTTGTGTCCCCAATACACCTAATACACTTGTCTGGTGTATAGGTGCACTAGTTCGGCGAAGAGATAGTGAAATACAAGTAATATGGATGATTATAAGTGGTAATTGCAATCTGAAATAAGAGTGGCAGCAAGCAAACATGTAACAGAACTAATTGTAAACGGTGTTTCAATGCTTAGAAACAAGGCCTAGGGATCATACTTTCACTAGTGGACACTCTCATATAAATATCTTCTCTTTATGATGCTACCCTGAACTACTGTCCTGTTGGACGATGTAGGGCTATAACAGCACACCTTAAAGTTCGCATTCCCCATCTAGATAACCCCTCACTGTCACCTTGAGCTCTAGATGGTTCCAACAAACACCACAATCTCATAGAGACATCCAACTCAAATTATACTCATGACAAGTATTGATGTAATCTTAGCCAAAGTGCCACACGGTGTACACACTGTCAACTTCACACACGTGGGGATAAGCAGAGATTCATTAAAGCACTTGAGTAGCTGAATAGATCTATAGATTACAAAGCTCATGATCTCATAAGATCACGCATAGAGAGAGAGATGAACACATAGCTACCGGTAGAGCCCTTAGCCTCGAGAGAGAACTACTCCTTCCTCATCATGGGAGTCAGCAACGACGATGGAGATGGCAATGGAGTCGATGGAGATGGCTCCAGGGGTACTTACCCATCCCGGTAGGGTGCCGGAACAGAGACTTATATCCCCCGAATCTCCTCTTCGGTGGCGGCGGCGCCTGATGGCTCAATGCACGGCGCCCAGAAAAATGCTTGATGGCGGTGTTGATGTAGAGCTCGTTGGGAACCCCAAGAGGAAGGTATGATGAGCACAGCAGCAAGTTTCCCTCAGTTATGAAACCAAGGTTTAATCGAACCAGTAGGAGCAAGGAAACACCTCAAAGGTGTTACTAGCTGAGCTTTGGCAGGGCGCACTACCGGTGCTAGTAGCAACGTGGAGACCTGCACAACACAACCACATAACTTTGTCCCCAACTTGCGATGAGGTTGTCAATCTCACTATGTTTTGCGGAAAACAAAGGATTAAACGTATCTAATGGAAAGAAGTAAAAGTTTGCAGAAAGTAAACACAAAGAAGAAACAGTTTATAGATTGTATGTAAAGAAAAAGTACCGGGATCCATAGTTCACTAGAGGTGGCTCTCCTTAGATAGATAATATGCTGGGTGAACAAATTACAGCGGGGCAATTGACAAACAACGAGAAAGCAATACATGCATATACTAATCATCTTGACTCCTTTGAGACTTGATTGGGCAATACAACATAATACATAGACCGCCATCCAACTGCATCTATGACTAATAATCCACCTTCAGGTTATCATCCGAACCCCCTCCAGTGTTAAGTTGCAAGCAACAGATTATTGCTTTACGAACTGCATGTAAGGTAAACAATACGATTGCTCTATGAACAAAGAATTGTTGTTTTCTCCCTAGTAGCAACAGCACATCTAGTACCTTAGATATTTCTGTCACTTCCCCAGATTACCAGAGGCATGAACCCACTATCGAGCATAAATACTAACTCTTGGAGTTGCTAGCATCTACTTGGCCAAGATAGCTACTAACAACGGAAAGCATGCAAGATCTCAAATAACAAAGACATGATAGAATCAATAATCAATCTGAAATAGCATCTCAATATCCATCGGATCCCCGCAAACACAACATGTATGAATTACAAATAGATGATCTTGATCATGAACGGAGCTCACAAGATCTAAACATGAAAGCACAAAGGAGGAGAAACCAGCCATCTAGCTACTACATGGATCCGTAGTCCAAGGATGAACTACTCATGCATCACACCGGAGGCTGGCATGGTGATGAAGAAGGCCTCCAGGGTGAATTCCCCTCTCCGGCAGGGTGCCGGGAAGAGCTTCAGATCCCCCCCGATCTAGGGATAGAGACGACAGTAGCTACAAACTCTTTCGTTGATTTTTGATTGGGTACCTAGGGTTTTCGTCCCGAGGGCAACTTATAGGCGGAAGGAGAGGCCGAGGGGGTGCGGGGGCGGCCAGACCATCCCCTGGCGCGGGCCAGGCCTGGCCGCGCGGCCAGGTGGTGTGGCCGGCCCCCAGCCCTTCTCCGTCTCGTATTCTGGCACTTGATCCCTTCCGGAAAAATAGGCACTTTGGCGTGTGTCCCGTCCAATTCTGAGACTATTCATTTTCTGACTTTTCTGGAACCAAAAACAATAGAAAACAGGCAGCTGGCACTGTAGCTCTTGTTAATAGGTTAGTCCAAGAAATCATAATAAAATTACTCCAAAGTTGGAACAAAACACAAGAAAGTGGATAAAACTAAGCATGGAACATCAAAAATTATAGATACATTTGCAATGTATCAACATCCCCAAGCTTAACTCCTGCTCGTCCTCGAGTAGGTAAGTGATAAAAAGAAATAATTTTTGAGGTGACATGCACCATCAAAGACTTGATCAAAGTATTTGCAAAACATTCAAGGCTGGGATCATAGTACTTCAATCATAACATGAAAGACAAAGTTCTAGCAATAAGCAAAGAAACTATGATGCAACATGAAAAGGCACATACAAAAGATTCATGAATAACAATGCTTTGCAAGACGTTTGTTTGTTTCACATAAATAAAACATAGCATACTAGTATTCAGCTTGTACCTCAATAGAGTAGCAAATATAAATGCATAGGACACCTTCAAAGTTCATAAGAGTGACTAGATACAGTAGTTTCAAACAAGCAATAACAAGTTATGCATCAATCAACTAGTCTTGGGACAATGCACATAGAACTAAGAATGGCCACTATGCTCTCAAAGTAGTGCATAAAGATAGAAGGTGGAGACTCAATATAATGGTGGAAGAAAGGCCTTTTTTAAAAAGGAAGTAGGGATTCAAGTCTCATAAAGAGCTTCCAAAAATTATGGTACTTAAAGCTTTCAGCTCTCATTGCCCTATCATAAGCATCTTGAAGGTGATTAAGGTTAAAGTGACACAACTAAGAGGATATGCTTGACAAGTTATAAACCGAAATCTTATGCCCCTTACTTACGAAGACCGATCCTCATGCTACTCAACTTTAGTCACGAGTAAGCTCTTGTCATTGTAAGTATGTGTGTATCATTAAGAACCGCCAACGGGGTACCCCTTGCACATGATACGGGAGCTTTCCCATAGTCAAAATGACAAGGCAAGCAGACAATGAGCATCTCAGCGATCTTTTTATTTGCTATTTGCATAGGTTTTTATTGAGGATGCTTCATAGAGTGCTCATTATGGTGATGCTGCAAGTTTCCACCATGATTAGGCATGGATTAGGCTAGCGGCCCAGGCGTTTCTCTAACACACATACAAACTCCATGATCATACAAGTTCCACATTTATTTCACACCGCCGGGATCCGTAAGCAAAAGAACATAATATCAACGGGGTACAAAGTACAAGTGCAATGTTGAAAGTGTTCCCCATGGTACATGGTTCTGCTAATTTTAATTTATAAAGAGCAAGCATATATGCAACAAAGAAGGACCCAATGGTTCAAGTTTAATAGAGGCAATAAAGTAAAGTGTGCCATCAAGTTCGTGAGAGCTTTAATCACTAGTTTTCTCATAACAAGTGGAAGGTAAACAAAAGCATGAATGTACTTAGAATAGCATAAGCTAGTAGGTAGGTATGGTGTACTCTTTGGAATAACTTGGTTTAGGGAGTTGGATGCATGTGTGAAACTCATACTTGGTCGTGGAGGCTAGCAAAAGACTGGGAGCGACAAACTAAGAGAGCAATAATGGCCATAATCATGTAGAGCGACAAAACATCATTGATCAAAGCATAAAGTGATACTACAAGTTGAAAACTAAAGGATCATAAAGGCTAAGGTGACTTGTGACAGTCATAACATGGTGCGAGCATGTGCCAAGTCAACCCAAATAAAGCATCAAAGGAGAATACCACTATACTATGCTTTAATAGGCTAAAACAACGCATGATTCATCCAAGGCACATTAAGCAATCTCAAGTGTTTATAATGAGTCATGCTACAGCAAAGAATACTAAGCATAAAGACAAAACAATATCAAGCATGGCATGACAAAGCATTGGCCATAGTCAAAAACGAGCTCTTTTTACCACATAAGTATGAACTTTCCTACTCTTTTCCAAACCAAACCAAACCAAACTATTTGCAAACCAAAGTGTGAAAGAGGGGGTCCAACTAACTTATTCAGAAAACTAAACAAACCAAGCAAACTAAAAACCAAAACGAAAACGAAAAAGAAGACGCTCCAAGAAAAACACAACTGTGCATGAAACAATAAAAATGAAGCGTTTGGAAGAAACCTGGAATTTTTATTGATGAAGAAGGGGATGCCTTGGGCATCCCCATGCTTTGACGCTTGTACTTCTTGGATATTTCTTGGGGTGACATGCGTGGCATCCCCAAGCTTAAGATTTAGTCCATCCTTCATCTCATTACTCATTCCTTCCATACACCTGAAAATTTTCCTTCATACAAAACTTCACACAATCTCATTTGCAACATTAGTGCACTTAAGATAAATAAGTCTCAAGGTTCAGTTCTAACACCAAATAAACTTCCATTAGAACACTAGCTACTGTAGCACTTCCCTCAAAAATCTCAATTCCCCAAAGGAACTCAAGAAGGAACTAACAAGAAGCAAATGCAGAAAATGGCAGAAATCTGTCAAAACAGACCAGCAGGTAAAGACGAATTTTTTCGAAGATCTTGTGTTTCTCAAATCAAAAAGTGTTGAACGAACGAAAGTTAGATAACAGCCTGGGGCAGAAGCAAAAAAATTACAGGTCAATCCGACGTACAGAGCTCTCTCAGAAATTTTTACGGTGAAGCACAGAAATCTGTTTCGGGACAGCAACTTTCCCAATCATTACTTCAGTCTCATTAGAGGTTACTCTTGGCACAAAAAGCAAATAAAAAGGATAAGGAGCAGTTATTACAGAGGTAATAACTTACAAGAATCATCTAAACTCTTGGGTTATCTCCCAACAAGTACTTTTCTTTAACGCCTTTAAGTTAGGCATAAGAAGCAAAGAAAGAATCAAGTATTGTCAAATGAAGAAGCATTAAGACCAAATTTTGTTTTCATAGGAGAAGCAAAAGAAATCTTTTCTCTCTTTTTAGGGAAGTGTTCTATACCTTTCTTGAGTGGGAGTTGATATTTAATGGTGCCTTCTTTCATATCAATGATGGCACCAACACTTCTAAGAAAGGGTCTTCCCAAAGTAATAGGACAAGAAGCATTGTATTCAACATCCAAAACATAGAAATCAACGGGGACATAGGAATCGTTAACCATAATAAGAACATCATTAAGACTCCCCATGAGTTTCTTTTTAGCATTAGCATCAAGTGGGACATTCAAATAACAATCTTCAAGAGGAGGCAAATCAAGCATATCATAAATCCTTCTAGGCATAATAGAAACACTACTATCAAGATCACACAAAGCTTTGAAATCAAAGTCATTCACTTTCATATTAATGATGGGTTCCCAACCATCTTCTTGTTTTATAGGAATATAAGCTTTATGTTTCATCTTTTCTTCTTTAATCTTTATGAGAGCATCGGTAATGTGTTTTGTAAAGGCCATGTTCATAGCACTAGCATTAGGACTTTTTGCAAGCTTTTGTAGGAACTTAATAACTTTAGAGATATTGCAACCATCAAGATCAAAATCAAATTTATCATCTAAAGTAGTAGAACTATTAGTAGCCTCAACACTAGTGGTGGTAATAGTAGAAACACTAATGTTTCTAGCAATTTCATCTTGTCTTTCCCACTTAGCATGCAATTCAGCTAATAGTCTAACATTTTCATCAATTCTTACTTGTATGGCATTAGTAGCTGCAAAGGGATTCTCATTAGTTTCAGGTTTAGCAGCCATTTTATTCAAAGTAGATTGAGCTTCAGCCAAACATGCTATAATTTTTTCAGCATTAGAGAGTTTTTCCTCAATAGTTTTATTGAAAGCAGTTTGTTTACTAATAAACTCTTTAAGCATAACTTCAAGTTCAGAGGGAGCACTCTTATTATTGTTGTAAGAATTTCCATAAGCATTACCATTGTTGGGAGGATATGGCTTATAATTGTTGTTACCAAAATTGTTCCTATAAGCATTATTACCATAAGCATTGTTACCAAAGTTGTTATTTCTTATGAAGTTCACATCAACTTGCTCTTCTTGAGCAACCAAAGAGGCTAAAGGAACATTATTTGGATCAATATGGGCTTTCCCATTAACAAGCATAGACATAATAATATCAATCTTATCACTCAAGGAGGAAGTTTCCTCAACATAATTTACCTTCTTACCTTGTGGAGCTCTCTCAGTATGCCATTCAGAATAATTAACCATCATATTATCCAATAGTTTTGTTGCATCACCCAAAGTAATGGTCATAAATGTACCTCCAGCAGCTGAATCCAATAGGTTCCTTGAAGAATAGTTCAATCCTGCATAAAAAGTTTGGATGATCATCCAAGCAGTCAGTCCATGAGTGGGACAATTCTTTACCAAAGATTTCATTCTTTCCCAAGCTTGAGCAACATGCTCATTATCAAGTTGTTTAAACTTCATTATTTCACCTCTCATGGATATAATCTTAGCAGGAGGATAGTATTTTCCAATAAAAGCATCTTTGCACTTAGTCCAAGAATCAATACTATTCCTAGTTAAGGAATTCAACCATTCTTTAGCTTTTCCTCTCAAAGAGAAAGGAAACAATTTCAGTTTAATAATATCACCATCTATATCCCTATGCTTTTGCATCTCACAAAGTTCAACAAAGTTATTTAGATGGGAAGCAGCATCTTAATTACCAATACCAGAAAATTGTTCTCTCATAACAAGATTGAGCAAAGCAGGTTTTATCTCCAAGAAAGTATTTTCAGCCACAGGTGGAGCAATAGGTGTCCTCATAAAATCATTGTTGTTGGTGCTAGTAAAGTCACACAACTTAGTGTTTTTAAGAGTAGTCATTTTTTTGGGGTTTTCAAATAAGAAAGCAAACAAGTAAAACTAATTTTTTTGTGTTTTTTTGAAGAACAAAACAAGCAAACAAGGCAAAAATAAAACTAAGCAAAACAAAAACAACAAAGTAAAGATATTGGTTATGTGGGACTCCCCTTGTGAAGATGTCCTTGACTCCCCGGCAACGGCGCCAGAAAAATGCTTGATGGCTCAATGCACGGCGCCCAGAAAAATGTTTTATGGCGGTGTTGATGTAGAGCTTGTTGGGAACCCCAAGAGGAAGGTATGATGAGCACAACAGCAAGTTTCCCTCAGTTATAAAACCAAGGTTTAATCGAACCAGTAGGAGCAAGGAAACACCTGAAAGGTGTTACTAGCTGAGCTTTGACATGGCACACTACCGGTGCTAGTAGCAACGTGGAGACCTGCACAACACAACCACAGAACTTTGTCCCCAACTTGCGATGAGGTTGTCAATCTCACCGTGTTTTGCACAAAACAAAGGATTAAACATATGGAATGGAAAGAAGTAAAAGTTTGCAGAAAGTAAACACAAAGCAGAAACAGTTTATGGATTGTATGTAAAGAGAAAGGACCGGGATCCATAGTTCACTAGAGGTGGCTCTCCTTAGATAGATAACATGCTGGGTGAACAAATTACAGCGGGTCATTGACAAACACCGAGAAATCAATACATGCATATACTAATCATCTTGACTCCTTTGAGACTTGATTGGGCAATACAACATAATACATAGACCGCCATCCAACTGCATCTATGACTAATAATCCACCTTCAGGTTATCATCCGAACCCACTCCAGTATTAAGTTGCAAGCAACAAATTATTGCTTTACGAACTGCGTGTAAGGTAAACAATACGATTGCTCTATGAACAAAGGATTGTTGTTTTCTCCCTAGTAGCAACAACACATCTAGTACCTTAGAGATTTCTGTCACTTCCCCAGATTAACAGAGGCATGAACCCACTATTGAGCATAAATACTAATTCTTGGAGTTGCTAGCATCTACTTGGACAAGATAGCTACTAACAACGGAAAGCATGCAAGATCTCAAATAACAAAGACATGATAGAATCAATAATCAATCTGAAATAGCATCTCAATATCCATCGGATCCCCGCAAACACAACATGTATGAATTACAAATAGATGATCTTGATCATGAACGGAGCTCACAAGATCTAAACATGAAAGCACAAAGGAGGAGAAACCAGCCATCTAGCTACTACATGAATCCGTAGTCCAAGCATGAACTACTCACGCATCACACCGGAGGCTTGCATGGTGATGAAGAAGGCCTCTAGGGTGAATTCCCCTCTCCGGCAGGGTGCCGGGAAGAGCTTCAGACCCCCCCAATCTAGGGACAGAGACGACGGCGGCTACAGACTCTTTCGTGGATTTTTGATCGGGTACCTAGGGTTTTCGTCCTGAGGGCAACTTATAGGCGGAAGGAGAGGCCGAGGGGGTGCTGGGGGCAGCCAGACCACCCCTGGCGCGGGCCAGGCCTGGCCGCGTGGCCAGGTGGTGTGGCCGGCCCCCAGCCCTTCTCCGTCTCTTACTCTGGCACTTGATCCCTTCCGGAAAAATAGGCACTTTGGCTTTTGTCCCGTCCAATTCCGAGAATATTCATTTTCTGACATTTCTGGAACCAAAAACAACAGAAAACAGGCAGCTGGCACTGTGGCTCTTGTTAATAGGTTAGTCCAAGAAATCATAATAAAAGTACTCCAAAGTTGGAACAAAACACAAGAAAGTGGATAAAACTAAGCATGGACCATCAAAAATTATAGATACATTTGCAATGTATCAGGGCCGCGGAACTTTTCGTGGAATTCTGATCTGGTATCTAGGTTTTTTTGTCCCGGGAGCAATATATAGGCGAATGGGTGATGTCAGAGGGTGGACCAGGGGCCCACACCACCTGGTGGCGCGGCCAGAGGACCCGCGCCACCACATGGTGTGGCCAGCCCCTGCCCCCTCTCCGTCTCGTCTTCTGGCTCCGTGAGTCTTCCGGTAAAATATCGACTTTGGCTTTTCTCCAGTCCAATTTCGAGAATATTTCTTTTCCAGCTTTTCTGAAACCAAAAACAATAGAAAACAGGCAACTGGCACTGTGACATCTTGTTAATAGGTTAGTTCTAGAAAATGTGTAAAAATACTCCAAAGTGTGGAAAAAAACATAAGAAAGTAGATATAAAACAAGCATAGAATATCAAAAACTATAGATACGTTTACAACGTATCAATCCCATCAATAGAAAAGTGCCACATATATCTTTAAAACATGCAATATGCTCATATGGATGAGAATCTTCTTCATCTCTAGTAAATTGCTTCTTATGTAGAATATTAAGTAGTAGAGGATTTATTTCAAACCCCCTTGTCTTCTAATTGGAGTTGTCTCTTTTATAAATATCATAGGCTTCCCAAAGTGGTTGCGTGGGTTAGCACTAGTCATATGCTCAAACTCCATCATGTTGGTGGAAACCTGTAACTCAAAACAAAATTTAGCAAGACAAAAATAAATAAGCGAAAACTAAAAGACCTATAGCGCTTAGCTCCCCGGCAACGGTGCCAGAAAATAGCTTGATGGCTGCAAGTGCACAGATCATTTGTAGCTAGTTTCGAAATAAAGATATCGATCCCACAGGGATCAGGAGTCTGAAGTCTAATAATTCTTGAAATAGTTATTGCGATAGAAATACTAGATAAAGTTCTAAGTAACAAGATAAAATGCGAGTATTGTGTAAAAAGGTGTTTTTGGGTTTTAGGTATAAGAGCAATAATAAAGTAAAGAAAATTAACTTAATACAGAAAGTAAGTATCACGTTTGTAAGAGAGATTGGAACTGCAGTAGGGAAGAATCATTCTCAGGGAGTAGCAGATACTCCACTAGTATTGTAAAGATCTAAGATAAAGATTATCATCATGAACATTCTCAACTATGTATGTGTGGAAGGAACTCCATATGTGGACGAATAGGCAACAACCACTGCTCACATCATCATCCTCATAACCACAATAGTCAGCAATCGACATCAATTGAATTACTGCGCTATTAAGGGACGTAATCCCGTAGGATGTATCCCATGGCATGGATAGTGTTCCGTGAGTTTCCTCAATTTCTCAAGTTGATACATAAGGAGTGTTAACAGCTTTATAGTCATTGTAAGTGCTATCATGCCTCCATCTACCATCAAGTCCCCACGGGAGTCAAATATTGAGAGGTCGACTTCTCTCAACATCAAGATGTAGAGAATCTAACACATGGTCATAGCGATGAATATCATAATAGACTTTATCTTATTTCAATCTCATACTAGGGTTTCTCCATCTCCCCAATAACTAATGATCTACTCAGACATGGAGGCAATCAACATCATGGCAATGGTAATGGAAACAATCATAGATGAATAGTACTTGTATAAATCCACAATGAGTATAGAAATTACAATAATATCTAGACAATATGTTGATGGGATGCATGGAGATGGTGTTGATGCAGCGGTGGATGATGAAGATCGATGCTTTAGCCTCCCAGATCTGTGCAGGGCGAAGATGGATCCCTTGTGGATGAGTTCCCCCTCCAAATGCCTTCTGGAGGTGAGGTTTCTGCGATTTCTGGGTGTTCTATATGTCGTCTCCTCGAACCAATTGCACGGGGTGAAACTATTTGACGAGGCAGAGGTGGTGCCAACTATACGGCCAGAGCTACACAGGCGGAAGAAATTCTCCCGCCGTATAGTTGGTCGTTGCGCTCTCTGCTTGCTTTGTTCGCTTCTGGTTTTCTTCTGGTATTATTAATATTTCCCAAATAAGCGATTTACGTTGTTTTTTACTCCTTTTCTCCTCAGTACAACTGCTTCAATAATTGTATCCATTGGATCCATCATCTGTCCTGATCCTGGTGAAAACATACATAAAATGTGCACACGAGCGGCGTAAAATACCAAGATCATACATCTACAATGCAAAATTATAATGTAAAACATGATGCAAATATGCACTCATCACTAGCCAAGTATCTAACCTCAAGCATTTATCAATCTATGGGATCTTGGGTACATACAAGTCCACAGATCGAGACAAGAGACAAAGAAACAAAAGATACAAATCATGAATCCAAACAAAATACAATTCTCCCATGATCTAGATACACATAATTGCTGCGAGGTTTCTCCCCAACCCGCAACCCGTGAGGAATACTTACTCATAACAAATAGATCAGAGATAGAAAACATCATGCAAATACTTAGATTGAAATCAAATATTCTTACAATGGTCGCGAAATCACAAGGAGATCTAAAGTATAAAGCAATGGCTATGGCTAGTTGAGGGATGGATGGTGGAAGTGACGAACAATGGATGAACAATGGTGTGGATCTCCTTTGGTGGTGTTGTGATGCAATCTAAGAATGGCGTCTCTCTAGCCGGCAGCTAGAGCCTCGAAATATATAGGCGTCTTCATGAAAGTTGCAGGGTATGACGAGACAAAGCCATCACCACCTGGTATGGGCGGGCGGTACGGGCGGACCGTGCCCGTACCAATGGTCATTAAGCGTGCTGACTCCCTGGAAGGCTTCTCTAATTACTTGGCCGTTTGTACTTCATCAAAATCCTTCATTATGATTCCTTATTTCGCTTTAAAAGCAGTGATTTCCCGCCCAACATAAATCAAAGAATGGATTTGCATACTTTGCATAGTCATTAGTGGCAAGAGTTGAGAGTTTCTTTGGCAATTGCTTGACCAAAAACAACATTTAAATGCAGTGGAAGATGGCATAAATTGGAGCCATCAACTTCCCCAAAGATCAAACCTTCATCATCCTCGAGCAAGAAGAACCAAAAGAACTATAAGGAATTCAGCGTTAAACTTGAAACAACGAGAATAAGAGTTCACTTATAGTTGGTAGTCATATGTGCTCAACACTTCATTCATTTGCAAAGCTTATCGAAGTTAGAGAGATGACAAGAATACTTTACAAGCTTCAGTTAGTCAAGATAATCAAAGTAAAGTTTAATATAAGTATAAATAACTAGAAGTGTAGCAATCAATCCAATTCCTATAATTAACTCTCAGCTTGCCAAGGAACACTAGGATGTTGAAATAGCATAATTGAGTAAGAGAGTTTCATGTCCCAAGTAGTATAACAATGAAGTGTCGTATTTACACCCACATCAATAAATCAAGTCATCTAAAATCCTTCTAATCCAATCATTGTCTTTCAAGAAAAATTCGTAAAGTAGTAATGAGATCATGCCAAGGACTTGTTATGTGGATCCTCATTGATATCTTTTTCTTTCTTTTCCCTTTTATCTTTTTCAAGGATCACTGTCTGTTTCTTTTTGCTAGTGTTTGCACAACCTTTGAGAGTACCAATACTTTTGCCCATACATTGACACGGATGCCAATCATGTCATCAACCCATAGCCAAAATCCAGGGTAATACCAAGATCATTCAGAATCTAGCGGAGTTGTTGGCATCCCAAAGGTGTGCATTAGAGACATAGAAAAAAGTTGTCTCACTTCTTTCTCTTTTATCTTTTTTTGAGCTAGTACCATGGTTTGATCCACAAGGTTAGCTTTGGCATGCATCACAATTACCACAAGACTTTATTTCAATCAAACAACTCCTTTCATGAGTGTCATCGAGACTGTCAAAATATCTATGGGGTTAAGTATAATCAAGGGTATACTCTGAAGACAATCATTCATCAAACAAGTTGTAAATTTCAGACTTTTTCTTATTGTACTTGTTTGGAATTATTATTTCAAAGGCAAGACTCGGTTAACTAAAAAACTAGAGCAAGAGCTTCAACAACTAATCATCATACCAATAAAAAACCTTAGTCTAACCATATTAAATTACTTCCCACTAGCATGGCATCTTAGCAAATCAACCAACTAAGATAAACAACTCAAACTTCATAAGTGGGAGACATGGGACATACCTCTCATAAGTATCTTCATGATCCTATTCCTTATAGGGATGTGTTCCTTCAAAACTCAAGCACGATTACTCTCGATATGGTATTAAAGCAAAGAGGCAAAGTATAAATCCACATTTACGGAAAAGGGATAAACAGAAAAATATTTTTGTATTTTTGAGGATAGGGATTAAAGAATAGAAAAGAACTTGTGACCAAACAAGGGTTTTTAAGAAAAGAAAAACAAACAAAAACAAAAATAAACTAAAACGAAAGTAAATTAAAAAGCCAAGGAAAAAAGCAAAGTGTTGGAACAAGCCAACATGAGTGTTTCAAAGCTCTCAAGGAGCTCGAGTACAACCTTGTTATTACACAAATAAATTTGCCGAGGAACACATCCCCAAGCTCAGGCTTTTGCAAGCCCTTTTGTTGCTCATTGTGGTGGCGGTGGATAACCTCCCATGTTCCATTAGCTGCTCCAATCATGGAACTAGGTGGCGAGGCTTGCAGTAGGATTTCGAAGGTTGATGGAGAGGATATTCATGTTTTGAATATTTCCTTCGAGTGCATAGATATATTCATAGGTGGTCTAGTAGTTTGGTGGTTGCACATCTTGTTTGGGTCCTTCTTGTTCTACTTCTTCATCTTCTCCTCCTCCCACGGGTATTTCTTGTTGGGGTAGATTAGCTTCGACCTGCACGTCATAACGCAAACGTCCATCCTTGATTGAGAATAAACCGTTAGGCAAAGGACCCGGGATCAAGTGATCCGCTCCAGGTATATTTAAGAAATATCTACCATGATTTTTAGAAATCATACCACATGCTCTTAGAGTAGATAGACTGAGACGGTTACCTCCAGTCAATGGTTGGATGTTACCTAGGTTGATGTGAAGCGCGCGTGCAAGAACGGTCACAATTCCTCCTCCACATATGGGTCCTCGAGACTGAAGAGCCTGATGCTTAAGATAAAACACAGGTAGAGTGCCCAAATTTGGCGTTAAGTTACAATTGACAAGTGCAGATTTTGCGAGGATTAACATGTCCTCCTCATTAACTCTATTAAACTCACAACATGCCTGCAATGTGTTAGCAATAACATAGAACAAATATCGAATAGCAGGGAGATCAATTTGGTTCCCCTTAGGTGTGTTTCCACAGATTATCATCAAGTTAAAATATTGTGAAGGAGAAGGATCTAAAACAAAGGTAGTTGTGCATACATCGGTGGTGTTGTTGGTTAAACTAAAGCATTGAGCCCATTGGCTGAGTGTCAAAGTATACTCACAGTTCATAAGGCGGAATTTAATTCGATCAACTCCGGGCCTTTGTTTCTCGGAACAACCATAAGGATCCATCGTGTGTGTCAAGGTGCTGAAGAACTCAATCGTCAATCTACGGTATGTCGCAACATCCTGAAAGACAAAATTGTACAAACCAACATTGTTGCAAAGTAAATCAAAATCAGCACGAATGCCAAGTTGGTTTAGGATATAAGGACACGCCCACTTGGTGGACTTGATCTCTCTAATCTTGAGAAGATCGAAATGGGTAAGATGGAACTCCTCGGTGAACTCGATGCCAAGTGACTCTAGGGTTAATGATGGTATGCAAGTGCACAGGTTCGTCAAAGAATGTTTTCACGGAAGTATTTATTCTAGTTTTTATATCGAACCCAGTGAGGAGCCTAGAAAATTGTTTTTATGCGGTGTTTCTGTCAGACCCAAGGTGTCACAAGTCTTGAGTGAATTGACTGCAAATGTTGACGGTGGAAGTGGTTAATAAAAGATAGAGGAACTTGCTTAGGAAATAAGTAAATTGCATGAAAGTAAAGATGTGAAAGGTGTGTTAAAGTCCTACATATGAGAAGTTAGGCGCGGAGAGAATCAGTTCATGGTGATAGTAAAATTGCCAAATGGAATAAACAGAATAAGTGATAATGATAATTCTTATTTATAAGTGAGTAGGCAAGCAACCCATATACCGACTAGGAGTCCTCATGGCCAATTCTTCTAAATCCCAATAATCCATCTGCTTGTTACCACGACCATGGTCAGCATTAATTAAGGTCTTTCAACTGGATCAAGGCTATAATCTTGGTGGTTCCTTGTCGTCCTCGAGTAGTGCTAGCTCTTCTTAGATATCGGTCGTGTCACTCGGCGATCGCTGAATTACTAGCATACAAGTTCATACCTATGAGATATTTGGATCATGTTACATGGGCCCTTAAATTAGATAACATGCATTAGGAAAACATAGATATTCTCATTGTTTAAATAAACATTGCAACAATCACAAATGGATGGAAATAAAGTAGGCATATCACATCTCACCAATCCCCTACATCTCCCAAGCCTATGGGGATTTACTCAGACATGAGAGGTAGACAAATCAAAGGCATAATTATATTGCAAATAGAAATCATCTCAAAGTTATTGTAGCAAACCACAATAGTGATTAAAGATCCAATCAAATACAAACCGAAGGTAGAACAAGTATCAATCTTACAAGTGCCAATCTCTATCTCTCTCTCTGTCTAAGTAATGATGGGCTGATGGTGGTGTGTGTGGTTTTTGCAGTTGAAGATCATCGGAGAACAAGGTGAATTTCTTCTCCTCTTTCAGATCTGATCTCCCCCTCAAGATGACTTGCGGCAGCTACAACTTCTATTCTATGGTTGTTCTCGTGTCTCCCCTTTATTAAAGTTGCTTGTATTGATATAAGAAAGGCGATGGTGGGTAGTACGGGCAGATGGTACGGGCGCGCCCCGACCATACCACTGGTCGTTATGCGTGCTGAAGCCTCCAATGAAAGTGCCTTCAATTTGAGATTTTCTTATTCTGGTGTAATTAGCCCATAAATGCTTTTATATCTTCAATAAATGTTCATTGCCTGAAAACCATCACAAGAAAACAATGATTCGCTAATTTCGACATTAACATTAGTGAAAAGGGAAATCTTGATGGAAATTCAGCAATAAACAAGAGGAAAACCAATGGTAAAAAATGATGAAATTTTGAGCTATCAACATCCCCAAGCTTAGCGGTTACTCGCCCTCGAGTGACAAAGCTATAATAAATAATAGCAAAGAACTGAATCAATATAAAGACTTACAAGTTCAAGGTTGTTTCATATCACATCGTCTCAAATCCTGCAACCTTAAACATGAACACAATGTATCTGAACAGTTGCACTTAAGCTTGATCCCTAAACGCAAGTAATTCTCTAGATAATAGTTCTTGTGACTCAATGAGATTGTTAAAACATTGGCGAAGCTTTACAAATCAATTTCTTTTAGTGCCTCTCTTGTTATGTGAGTAAAAATTGTTTTTAAGCCATGCTGCTCGAATCAAATTAAGGGTGCACATGTAGATGTCAAAAGAAGGATAAACTTAGAGCTTTTTCATCACCCACTTTGATAATCGTGGCTATAAAATACCTCATCTTTTCCTTGCTTATCAAGAACTCTAATTGCATATTTTAGGTAGTGAGGTGATGCAAATAATCAAAAGGTATCGAAAGTATTTCAGCTCATATTTTGATAATGGATCTTTTCTTTTTTCTTCTCAAGGATCAACAAATATTTCTTTTGTAAACTCCTACACAACCTATTGGGAATACCAATAATTTTTCCCATAGAGCGACATGTATGCCACTCATCCCATCAACTCATAGCCAAAATCCGGGGTTATACCATAGATCGTTCAAAAGCTAGCGGAGTTGTTGGCATCCCAAAGGTGTGTATTTGAAACAAAGTACTTTTGCTTTCTTCTTTTCTTTTTATTTTCTCTCCTCTTTTTTATATCAAGTCAATACAAATTTTGGAATCTCCCTCTCCTACTCTAAAAAGTTTGTTCCATCAAGCAATTGTTTTTCAGAAGGTATCATCAAGTCAACGATCAGTATGTGGGGTTGAGCGCTACTAAGGTTGCCCTTAAGACAAAAATATGACACCAAAGTTGTCGATGGACACTTTCTCTTGTTCCAAAAAGTTTGGAATAAAATCCCAAGAGTTGTTTCTCAAACTGATTTAATTGTCGAAAGTCTTAACCAAAGAGGTGACAAAAGCCTTTGAGCTCAAAATCTAAAAGATAACGAACTAAGCATGGAATCAAAATCAAGTGCAACCGAACGGACATAAAATGTTCATGAATAAGCTTAGAGGAAGAGGGAAAATAGGAGTGTGGTACCTCATCTTGCTCGTTCATCTTCTACTTGAGTCAACTCTTTGCGTTCGTCCCAAAACTGGATCAGTAGAAGTGAGTAACCTGCAGAAAGAATCAACAAGAGCCGAGAGAAATCTGCACAAGTAACTCTAGAGAATAGTCTGATTTTTTGGGTTTTCATTTATCAAACGCAAAACTGAAAGTAAACATGCATTGGAACAAAAGCAAACAAATAAAAAAGAAGAAAAAATTATGAATGCAAAAAGGTGGGAGGAGTTTAACCTCCCCAAGCTTAGGCTTTTGCCTAACTGGAATCAGTTGACGCTACCGTCAGGTGGTATGCTGCTGATACGAGAAGTTTGGGTAGCGGTTTGGAAAGTCGATCATGAAAGATGTGAAGTCTTGAGTGAGGTAGACTATGTTGGCGTTCACATCATACAATGTGTTCTCTATGTTGTCAATGTGATGCACCACCTGGTCAAAATTGCTCCTCAGGACATAGTTGAATCCCGGATGTGGTGGAGGCATAACATGTCATTGATGCTGGTGGAAAGGTTGTTGGTGGTGGTCTTGCTGGACGAAATCGTCCCATCCTACGCCATGCCAGCCTCCTCCTTCTTCATCTTGCTGCTGTTCACCAGCTGCTGTGTTTTCCCAGTTGGGATGGCCACATGGTGCCACTGTCCTTCCTGAGAGGATCAGTGCCTGGTTGAACTCCTCCTCAGTGAGGACCCAACTCTATTTACCTGGAAAACTAAAAGCTTGGACAAAAGGAAAGCAAGATTTGGTGGAGATCACCGTTAGGAGCAAAATAAAGTTGGTAAGCATAGAGGGAACGCTCTGGCCTATAGACACCCATGAAATTGGTGCTAGCCATATGAATGTCATCCAGGTCCTTACTTCTAGCCACAACTCTTTCCTGTGGTAGGACAAATTTGTTTGTGTAGGCGATCTGTGTGGTCAACCCGCCACAACGAATGTCCCCCGCGGAAGCTGACCTTTGGCGGGCAAAAGTGCCGGATGAGCAAGGCCCCAAAGTTTACCTTGTGCTCCATCTCTAGATGCAAGACCATATGAGTTACACTCATCTCGGGGCATGCCAATGCTGAAGGGAATATGCACAAGAGGCAACAATAAAGTTGTTATTATCTTATTCCATGTTTATGATAAAAGTTTATTTTACATGCTATAATTGTATTAATTGGAAACATTAATACATGTGTGTTTAATAAACAAAATACAAGGTTCCTAGTAATGCCTCTCATATAAACTAGCTCGTTGATTAACAAGATGATCAAGGTTTTGTGATCATAGACATTAGATATTGTTAATAACAAGGTCACAACATTAGTGGAATGATGTCTTCAACATTCATCCGAAGTATAGAATTACAATCAAAGTCATTGTGTTTATATTGCTATAACATCATACGAAGTAATCATAGTCCTTAGACCATGATATCATGTCAATCACTAAAACCGGAAGAGTATCTTGATAACATCAAACGTCACACCATGAAATGGTGATTATAATGGTGGGTTTAGTGCTACGAAGGTGTTATGTAGAGGCTCATGGATCAAGAGTGGGATTTCTCCATCCTGATGACGGATAGATATAATCTGGGCCCTCTCGGTGATATCACATTGGTTAGCTTGCAAGCAAGTGATGAGATCAGTAGAATGTTATATCACGGGAACGAGAAAAGAATGCATGTTAGTAACAAGATCAAACTAGGTATGGAGATAGCGATGATCGAATCTCGGACATGTAATATATCACGAGACAAACGGATTTAGTTATGATGTTAAAGGTTCACACGATCACTAGAGTCATCGTTGAATGTGTGGGAGTCAGTACGGATCTCCAGGTCCCGCTGTTGATTATTGATCGGAGAACGGTCTCGACCATGTCGGCATCATTCGCGAGCCATAGGGTGACACATTTAAGGGATACCGACACCATTTGGAGCAAATATGTTCTAGAGAAAAGAATTACAAAGTGCTGGAATTATTTCAATAGACATCGAAATTGTTTCGGGTGAAATTGCTGAAATTGGTTTTGCATGTAATATTGAAATGTTGTAGGGGGGTTTATGTAAATGTTTGTTAATTAAAGTAATTAAAAAAATTCTGAATAGAATAAATAAAAGAGTTTTATTAAATGAGAGAGTATTAAAATTTGGAGAAATTTAATGCATTTAAGTGGAGACTTAAGTGGAGAATGTGAAGGGTCATATTTATGTGGAGGGAGTTACCACCACATGAATGAGGGAGGTGAAGGGGAACCCCCATGCGGCGCCGTCCATGGGGAGAGGAACCCCCTCCTCCTATAAAAGGCGCCCCTCTCCTCACTTCTCACTCACACCTCCTCGTGAAGGATCTCTCTCCCCCTCTAGAAATTATTCCCCATGGTCTCGGATTAGCAAGATACATGTTCCCGGTGGCTTTATCTAGAAAGGAGTTGTTGCTTCCGCTGCTTTGCTGGAGAGAGGGATGGAGGTTGTCGGGGTACCAGACATGTGTGCAATCACGGATGCACCGCTGCTTTGTGGTGCTGGACTTGGTGGTGCTGGACCTGCTGGACTTGCTGGTGCTAGACCTACTGGACTCGCTGGACTTCATCACGATCTTGAGATCGGCAAGTGTACGGCTACATCAACCACGAAATCAGTTTCATTAACAATGCTTTGTCGATCTTCAAGGGTATGTTCTCTATGGATGTATATCCACCCGTTCCTTGAATAAGTGGCTAGCGGGTGTCTCTCTCTCCTACTATAGTCAATATCTTATTTACAACGAGTTGCTAATAATTTGGTTATCATCCTTGTGGTTCAATGTTCGTAGGTAAGACCAGTTCTATCTTCGAAAGCCCTAAGCCACGTAAAAACTTGCAATTGATAAATTAGAAGCGTCTAGTTTAGATCGTTGCTGGGCTAGTGTCATGATATGGTAATGTTGTAAGTAGATGTATAGTCGATACTCTTACAACACACCTAACGTGTAAGTTTCATAGACCTTGGCCTTACACACAAAGGAATGATAAAGATCATACCACGATGCACATGATAGTGATCAAGTGCAAGAACCATATCATTTCACTTTACACATATGATGTTTGCATCTTATATTTATTGTGTGGCATTTTAATAGCATTATAAGGTGATCCCTCATTTATATATCAAGATAAAAATGTGTTCTTCCTTAAGTACACACCATTTTATTCTTTGTCACTTCAAGACATCATGTGATGACCGGGTGTACTTGAATCCACGTTTGCATAATGGGTGTAAGACAGTTTTACACACGCGAGTACTAAGGTTCTTAGCATGTACATATTTGGCCTCGGAACACGGAACGAAAGGTTAAGCATGAGTCATATGGTTGATATGATGCCCATATATATGCTCGCCTTTGAAGCTACACTGACTCACATGATGATCGGACTTGGTGTAGGGGATTTGGTTCATGTAATCACCAAAAAGACACAAGGGATGTTGTTTTTGAGTGGGATTTCATATAGTAATATGGTTAGAGTTGAACTCAATCACCAAAAAGTGAATTTGCATAGTTTGTTATAGTCATTGGCATTCGTTTACTACCTTATGCTTAGTCATAACTATAGAATTATGGATATTTACTTTACGAACTGGTATCGTATTGTTATGAGTGTCAAACTAAAGTTTAAAGTACTATTGCAAACTTTCAGAAAAACCTCACTTACTCCCTGAAATTCAATAAATAGTATTATATCAAGAGTAACAATTCCAGTGTTAGTATCTTAATTATCATGCTTGCCTCCATGATTCTTGATATTCAAAAGTTGTTTTAATATCGAGGTTATCTAGGAGCTGAAAGAATTGTCTCAGAAACCATCATGTGTGGAAGATATTGTGATATCTCAAACAATTTTTTTGGTTGCAATATGATAAAGTATAATTTTGCAATATACATGTTCTCATATTGTATGATAATTTGTGAAGGATGGAGATGCTAGGCATCCCGATCTCCCAAAAATGGTTCGGGAACTAACATTATACTCGTGATTCTTCCTTATAGGCTATAGTATCTTGATCATGAAAGTTTTCATGATAAGGATGAATAGAAGATGTAGGTAAAATGTTTACTACACTAAAAGATTACTAAAGAATGGAATTTTGAAAGAATGCCAAACATTTGATGATGGTGATCCACTTCAAAGTGCAAGTCCAAAGGTATTAGTATTTGACTATACACGCTTTGTACTATGCGTCATGTGGATGACACCACTATTGATGTTGATAGATTCTTTTAAAAGAAAAGGAATTACTAAAAGAGAATCTATAAAATATTTGGCAGAAAAGAAAAGGCTGGAAATGTCCAGCTTAGGTATATAGATGGTATACATGTTGTGGATGTACTCTTTGCTTGCTGAACAATGTGGTTCTTAGACATTGGATACTGGTATTCGATACCGAATTGGTTGGTGTGAAGTGTCATGCAGAACAACACAATTCATGAACTGCAATGGCCTAAGTAACTAGCAAAATAATATGTGATGACGTTCATCAAAAATAAATAAAGTGTTATTGTGTTTTTCGTTGACATAAAATCTTGCCTTCGAGATTTGTTTAAATAATTGTTATTTTGTTCTGGTATTATGAGAACAATGGTTGTTCAAATAATTACCATATTCCATAGAAGATGGATGAACTTTTACAAGTCTAGTTGGAGAAATCACATCCATAAAACTAATGCTAAAATGTTGCAAGACAAATGATTGAAAGATCACTTACGAAGTGACATCGCCGTTTAAATTATATTGGAAAGAAAAAATGAGAAACTCCATGTTGATGGATTTTTGGAGTCTTTGCTTTTGATCAAATGACACTTGTGAGACTTTCCTTGAGATAATTGAAACTCCGTTCATTGGCCAAAGACGAACGGATGACTAACTTATTGGAAATTGTGCATATTGATGTATATAGTCCATTATATGTAGCCATGTACAGTGGATCTTTCGACTTCATATGCTTTCTTCGAAAATTTGAGTGAATATATCTATATATTTACTTCATAAGGAAGAAGTATGCAACATTTGAAAACTGTTCAAAGACTTTCATGATGAAGTGGAAAATCATTGTAACGAGAAAATGAAGAATTTTATGATTCTATCATAAAGGATGATATTTGAGTTACAAGTTTAGCAAAACACCAAAGATTTGAGTAATTGTTCCATGGATTTACATTTCTCGATAAACCATTGGAGTATGGTATGTTAGAGAGATCAAATTGAACCTTGTTTGACATGGTAAGATAAAAAGTGTCATTTATAAAACTGCCATTATGTTTTAAAGATTAAAGCTTTAGAGACAACCGCTTTTACACTGAAAAGAGCACCATCGTGATTCATTGAAATGACACCATAAATATTATGGTTTGGTATAAACCCAGGTTGTCTTTTCTTAAATTTTGGTATTCTATGCATAAGTAAAATGTTTACAACCAAAGTCGGATAAGCACGTCTTTGTAGGTTATCCCAAAGAATTTGTTGGGTATTCCTCCATAACACCGAAGACAAAAGAGTTTGTCACTTGGAACATGAAGTTTCTTAAAAGAAGGATTTTTCACAAAAGTTAAGTGGGAGGATAATAGAACTTTAATTAGGTTGATGAACCTGAGCAACATGTTCTAGGTAGCGAAGCGTCGGAAAGTGTCTCGGAGGTGGCTAAAATTCTCATGGCTCCCGTGATTACAAAGGTTGTGATCTCGGAGATTAGAGTTCCTATTGAACCATGTGGGCCGGTAAGAATCAAATAGTAAGATTTGAAACAGAACTCGTTATTGTTTTGAGAATGATGAACCGACTGCATGCAAGGAAGCGATGATGGGACCTGACTCCATAAAATGACTAGAAGTCATAAAATCCATGATAGTATCCATAAACGAGAAATCAAGTTTCTAAACTTGGAAGACCCTTTGGAAAGGCTTGAAACCTATCATTCGTATTTGGATCTATAAAGAAATAGACATGGATGTTTAACATCTATGAAATAGTCAACATGTCAGAAAGGTGTTTACAACAATGTTCAAGTAGTTTACTATGACAAGATTTGATCTTTCATAGTGATATTTAGTCTTGACGGATTAATGTAGCAACCACTACATATAATTTGGTATATGGTAGTTGAACAAACAAAACAATGCTCTTCTAATAGAATGGTTACCTAGGACGTGTACATGACATGGTCCGAAGGGTTTTGTTAATTCAAAGGATGCTAATAGGGCATGCAAACTTCAATAGTTGAATGAGCATAGCGGAGTTGGAATCTTCACCGTGATAAAAATGTTAAAAGAGTTTAATTTCATCGGAGACGATGAAGATGCTTGCATTTGCAAGAAAATAAGTGGGGGTGCTCAGACATATTTCTAATACATTATGTAGAAGACATGGTGTTGATTGGAAATGATGTATATTTTATTGACACAATTTAAGAATTTCAATAAAATTGGATTTCGATGAAAGACTTAGGCAAAACTGAAATATTTGGCATCAATGTCTATATGGATAGATTGAGGCGCTAATATGGTTGTGCCAGACGTACATATATGAGATATTGAAAGGGGTCAATATGGAAACGACAAGAAAGGTTCTTGCTGTATGGAAAGGATTGAATCAAGATTCAAGTGTATCGACACTTGGTAGTGAAATCACATGAATATTTTGATAAATAATACCATGATATGTACATATCCAGATATGTCCTATGCTCTAAATGTTGTGAGCATATAGAAGAATGATTCATAAGATGATCATTGGACGATAGTAAAGATATTCTTATGAGTTCTGGAAGAACTAAGAATATATCATGTATAAGTGACAAATAGTTCAAAGTAGTTCATTGTAAAGTGTTACATACTAGTTCGTCACAAGATACAAATTAAATTTATATCAATTTACACTATGGGTGGCACAATGTAATGGAAAGGATGTTCTATGATGGATTTGGATGACTTCCAAAGTTGAGACATTGTGATGGATACTACAACAAAAGGCTAAGTATATGACTACTATAGTAGCAGCAAAGGAGGGCATTTGTGTTAAGTAGTTTGTTATCAAACTAGGCTTGGTCAAAGTGGGCTAATACTATGAAGATATATTGTATGAAAATAATATCAACATATTTTAACCCAAATGATGTAAAGGTCTCACCAAAGGACCAAATTTATACAATGCCATCTCATTTGAGAATGAGTGATGCGTAGAGACGCAAAGACATGCAAATACACACGGACCTGAAAGTATCAGATCTGGAGATTATGTTTACCACTAGAAAACGCATATATACAACACCAGAAAGCCATAAGTGTAGAATGCGGAAGTTTACAAACTAGATTATTGACTGTAGTGCAAGTGGCAGACTAAAGGGAATATGCCCGACAGGCAATAATAATGTTGTTATTATCTTATAGCATGTTTATGATAAAAGTTTATTTTACATGCTATAATTGTATTAATTGGAACATTAATACATGCGTGTTTAATAAATAAAATACAAGGTTCCTAGTAATTCCTCTCATATAAACTAGCTAATTGATTAATAAGATGATCAAGGTTTCCTGATCATAGACATTGGATGTTGTTAATAACGAGGTCACAACATTAGTGGAATGATTTGATGAATATTCATCCGAACTATACCATTACAATCAAAATCATTGTTTTTATATTTCTATAACATCATACGAAATAATCATAGTCCTTAGACCATGAGATCATGCAAATCACTAACACTCGAAGAGTATCTTGATAACATCAAACATCACACCGTGAAAGGGTGATTATAAAGGTGGGTTCAATTCTACGAAGGTGTTATGTAGAGGCTCATGGATCAAGAGTGGGATTTGTCCATCCTGATGACGAATAGATATACTGTGGGCCCTCTCGGTGATATCACATTGGTTAGCTTGCAAGCAAGTGATGACATCACTAGAATGTTATATCACGGGAACAAGATCAAACTAGGTATAGAGATACCGATGATCGAATCTTGGACATGTAATATATCGCGAGACAAAGGGATTTAGTTACGACGTTAAAGGTTCACACGATCACTAGAGTCATCGTTCAATGTGTGGGAGTTAGTACAGATCTCCAGATCCGGCTGCTGATTATTGATCGGAGAAAGGTCTCGATCAAGCCTGCATTATTCACAAACTGTAGGGTGACACACTTAAGGGACACCGACACCATTTGGAGAAAATATGTTCCAGAGAAAAGAATTACAAAGCGCTAGAATTATTTCAATAGACACCGAAATTGTTTCGGGTGAAATTGCTGAAATTGGTTTTGCATGTAATATTGAAATGTTGCAGGGGATTTTATGTAAATGTTTGTTAATAAGTAATTAACAAAATTATGAAGAAATAAATAAAATAGTTTTATAAAATGAGAGAGTATTAAATTTGGAGAAATTTAATGCATTTAAGTGGAGACTTAAGTGGAGAATGTGAATGGTCATATTTATGTGGAGGGCGTTACCACCACATGAATGAAGGAGGTGAAGGGGCACCTCCATGGGGTGCCGGCCATGGGAGGGGCACCCCCTCCTCCTATAAAAGGCCCCCTCTCCTCACTTCTCACTCACACCTCCTCGTGAAGGATGTCTCTCCCCTCTAGAAAGTATTCCCCATGGTCTTGGATTAGCGAGATACATGTTCCCGGTGGCTTTATCTAGAAAAGAGTTGTTGCTTCTGCTGCTTTGCTGGAGAGAGGGATGGAGGTTGTCAGGGTACCGGACGTGTGTGTGATCACGGATGCACTGCTGCTTTGCGGTGCTGGACTTGGTGGTGCTAGACCTACTGGACTTGCTGGTGCTGGACCTGCTGGACTCGCTGGACTTCATCGTGATATTCAGATAGGAAAGTGTATGACTACATCAACCACGAAATCAGTTTTGTTAACAATGCTTTGTTGATCTTCAAGGGTATGTTCTCTATGGATGTATATCCACCCGTTGCTTGTATCTAGTAGATAGATCTTGGCGTATAATAGTTCCCATCATAGGATTTTTTTTGTTTTCTATGCTGCGAACCCAACAATTGCCCCAACATTGCCTTTTCCAAATAAAGAATTAACAAGGAATGTATGAAAATAACATATAGTAGGATTCTAGATAGTTGTTCTCTTCCTACGCAAATAATCGTTGTTTCTATGGACAAAAAATTTCCTCCAAGATTTCATTGCTTCCACATGCACATTCTCATTGATATCGAGTTCTCCCTCGTGGGAGAATCCGAAACTATCACAAAATTCATAGAGGGTCAAGTTGTGGAGTTTCCCATTGAGCATAAAATTGACAGTGCAATTTCGCTCCTGTGTCTCAAGATCATCGTGGAACGATGAAAGAAACTTGTCGACGGAGAGGTAGGAGAAGTCGACCATGCCGGATTGCACAGTCATCTTCTCAAAGTACTCCAGAAGACCCTAGCGGGAGAGGAACCGACGGTCTACCCACTTGGTGGGCAAAACCTTGCGGTTGCTCACCCTCTCGTAGTCTCGTCTCATGGCAGCCCTCAAGCTGTCCACCTCCGAGCGTCTCTTCTTCAAACCCAGCGGCTTGGCAGAGCCCGAAGGTCTATCGTACCCGAGCCCCTACCCGAGCAGAACATCCTTCCAATGTTATGCATTGTGCTGTGAAATTTTTGAACAAAACTATAAGCATCAGGTTTCTATCATATAAACAAACGATTACAGTCAGAAATTACAAATTCTAATGTGAGGAATCAATAATACTCTCAAAATATGATGAACTCATCTTAATAGCCAACGTGATGAATTCAACCATGGATTTCAGAAAATAGAGTTTGGATCGGACGAGAAACTTAACGATGTGAAGATTCCCCAACTTACCGAGGTTTGAGAGGCTAGGGTTTGAGGTGGAAAGAGAAAGAACAAGGAAGAAAGAGAAAGAAGAAGAAGGGGCTGGACCGATGTGAAGATTCCCCAACTTACCGAGGTTTGAGAGGCTAGGGTTTGAGGTGGAAAGAGAAAGAACAAGGAAGAAAGAGAAAGAAGAAGAAGGGGCTGGACCGATGTGAAGATTCCCCAACTTACCAAGGTTTGAGAGGCTAGGATTTGAGGTGGAAAGAGAGAGAACAAGGAAGAAAGAGAAAGAAGAAGAAGGGGCTGGCTGCGAGCCAGCCACCATTGGCCTTTACTTGGCAACGCACGCGGTACGGGCGGGCGATACGGGCGCATCCCGCCCATACCGGTGGGCGTCACCGTTGGATCAATATTAGGGTTCAAGATCAAACCTGGTCCACCTGGTACAGGCGTGCGGTACGGGCGTACCCCAACCGTACCACTGGTCGTTATCTATACAGGAAACTTGGTCGACTTTGTTGCATTTCAGTACAGGCGCGCGGTACGGGCGTCCCCGGCCATATCGCTGGTCGTTAGTGGCATTGTTCCTACCGTGGGTTTTGTCGAGACATGGTACGGGCGCGCGGTATAGGCATACCGCAGCCATACGATGCTCATTACCTGTACTGAACCCATTATCTTCTCTTTGTTTTTCCCTTGCTTCTCAACTTTATTAAGATAAATTCTCTAAATGAGCTAAAGACTCATAACAAACTTATTAAATGATATAGATAATAAAGTAGTAAATGAAAAATAAAAATAAAAAAATAAATTTATCAAGATTGGATTAACTCCCATTAAATGTTTAATTCTAGAGATTTGACTAATCAAACTCCGTATCATCGGTGTTCATCTCAAGTGGCGATTTTTCTTTAGTCTTTGCTACCTGATCACGCTTAGGCGGTGGAACGTATTTTCCATTATGCTCTTGTTTCTTAGGAAAGTACCGAACAATCTGATCATCATATATATTGAATACAATCTTGTCGCTAGAACAATCAACATTATCTCTAGATGTACTAAGAAAAGGTCTTTTAAGAATGATAAATAGTTTGTCATCCTTAGGGACAGCAAGAATAATAAAATCAGTTGGTATAACATGTTGATCTATTCTAAGTAAAACATCTTTGATCATTCCCATAGGTTGTTTAGTTGTCTTATCCGCCATTTGTAGTGTTATTGATGTAGGAGAACATTCTCCAAGATTCAATTTCTTAAATAGGGAATAAGGCATAGCACTAACACCTACTCCTAAATCACAAAGAGCATTGAATATATTAGTTTTCCCTACTACACATGAGAATGTTGGTATCCATGGATCCCCAAGCTTAGCAAAAAGTTTATATCCAAAGCTTGTCATAACTGCTATAGTCTTGGTTACTTTCTTTTTTCTATTAAGTATATCGTGCACAAATATTTTATAAGTAGGAACTTGAATAGCATCAGTAAAAGGAAGTTCTAGACGCAAGTTGCTCAGTTCCTCAGCAAAAGAATCATAACTTGACTTATCTGGTTCGTAATGAACTCGGTTAGGGTAAGGAATTTTCATTTTGGTGGGCATTACCTTTTCTTTTACCTTTGTCACTGGTTCAGCATTCTAATTATTTTTCCTTGCAGCTGATTTTTTCTTATTGGCGCGTTCTTCACGCGGGACATCAACTTGCTCTTCTTGCTCCTTTCTGAGATCAGTTTCTTCCCTTGAATCGATAGTCTCAGTGTCTGAATCATATGGTTTATGATTATCCCCCGCTTCCTCTTCTTCTTGAGTGCAGGAAGCTTTATTCTCCCTTTTCTGGGCTTCGTAATCAATATCATCCCAGAGGTCTACTAGATCATCTTCTTCTTGACTCATCTCCCGAGTTTCTCTTGCTTTTTGAGCTTGCTCTTCTTGATACCAAGGTGGCCCTTGTGGTTCCTGAGTTTTTGTACCATGCCTAGTAATAATGTTAGTAGAAACAGTGTTCATATTTCCTTGGTTCAAAATCAAAGTTTGGGTTTCATTTATCTGCTCACACTGGGTTTTAACATACTTAGATATCTATCTAAATGTTTCGTGGCTTCACCCAGGTCATTAAAAACTTCTGTTAAGTCTCTTATATTCTTTTCTTGTGTCATAAGGCATTTATATTTTTTCTCACAAAATTGATTTTGTTCATATTTAAACTTTTGTGTTATAAGATTTAAATCATCTTCTATTACATAAGTTTGAAGAATGTCAACTTTGTTTTCTTTTACAAGTTCTGAAGCTATACCTTTTTATTCCACGGACTTTTTGACTTCGGATATAAGATCTTGTGGTATGTGAATCATACCTTGTTGTGGTAAAATATCCTCAACTGGATTGTATTGTTTGTCATTAAAGGATCTTACCTCAAAAATCATAACACATTCCGACAGTGTCAAGTTGCATATTGCTACTCCTGCAGTTAGATCAGTCATTTCTTTTGTTTCGTCATTAAGCCCATTATAAAAATATTGGATAACTACACTCTCGTGAAAACCATGATTTGGAACTTTCATAATCACTTCATAATATCTATTCCATGCTTGATAAAAGGTCTCTCCAATTGTTTGCAATTTTTTTGTTATGCTTCGTTTGATCTGCATGATTTTAGTAAATGAACAATATTTATGCATGAATTCTCAGTTGTAATCCTCCAAGCTTTTTATAGTATGATTAGGTAGTGCTTGTAACCAAGCTAAAGCATTATCTTTCAAAGACCAGTGAAAGTGTTTAATAAGTACAAACTTTGTTGGCAGACTTGTTGGTTTAAGAGTAACACAAAGGTTGTATACCCTTGTTAAGTGGTCACTAGGGTCTTCCTTTTCTTTACCTGCGAAAGCAATTTATTTCATCATATATATTAGCTCAGGATATATTTCAAATTCCTGGCCTTTGAGTTCAGGATAAAAAATAGGCATTTTCGTCACGTGCCTAGATGGATTCCCATACTCTCCCAAAGGTAGCTCAAGTTTGGCCCCTCGGGTGATGGTCAAATCAGCCATCAATGGAATCAAGTTGTTCACGTCTACAGTATGTAATTAGTAAATCTTTCAATAAATTCTAATCGTCTCTCGATCGGAACATGATCAATATATGGAGGTAAATAGGTTTTTCCTGATCGAGTGGTACCTCTATCTTCAATGGAGATCTTGACTGGTATCAACAGTTGTTGTTGTCAAGAAACAACAGTTGGCGCTTAACTCCCTGGCAACGGTGCTAGAAAATATCTTGATGGCCTACAAGTGCACAGGTTCGTTAGAATGTTTTCCTGGAATTTTTAATTCTAGTTTTTATATCGATCCCAACGAGGAGCCTAGGTAAGTGTTTTTATGGAGCATTTCTGTCGCACCCAAGGTGTCACAAGTCTTCAGTGAATTGACTTCGAATGTTGACGGTGGAAGTGGTTAATAAAAAATAGAGGAACTTTCTTAGGAAATAAGCAAATTGCATGAAAGTAAAGATGTGAAAGGTGTGTAAAAGTCCTGCAAATGAGAACTTAGGCGCGGAGAGAATTGGTTCATGGTGATAGTAAAAGGGCCAAATAGGATAAGCGTAATAAGTGATAATGATAATTCTTGTTTATATGTGAGTAGGAAAGCAACCCATATACCGACTAGGAGTCCTCATGGCCAATTCTTCCCAATCCCAATGATCCATCTTCCTATTACCACGGCCATGGTCAACGCATTAATTAAGGTCTTTCAACCGGATCAAGACTTTAATCTTGGTGGTTCCTTGTTGTCCTCGAGTAGTGCTAGCTCTTCTTTGATATCGGTTGTGTCACTCGGGGGTCGCTAAATTACTAGCATACAAGTTCATACCTATGAGATCTTTGGATCATGTTACCCAGGCCCTTAAATTAGATAACACGCATTAGGCAAACATAGATATTCATTCTCATTGTTTAAATCAACATTCCAACAATCACAAATGGATGGAAATAAAGTAGGCACATCACATCTCACCAATCCCCTACATCTCCCACGCCTATGGGGATTTACTCAGACATGAGAGGTAGACAAATCAAAGGCATAATTGTATTGCAAATAGAATACATCTCAAAGTTATTGTAGCAAACCACAATAGCGATTAAAGATCGTATCAAATACAAACCAAAGGTAGATCAAAGTATCAATCTTACAAGTGCCAATCTCTCTCTCTGTCTAAGTAATGATGGGATGATGGAGTGTGTGGTTTTTGGGGTTGAAGATTGTCAGAGAACGAGGTGAAGTTCTTCTCCTCTTTTAGATTGATCTCCCCCTCTAGATGACTTGTGACGGTTGTAACTTTTGTTCTGTGGTTCTTCTCGTGTCTCCCCCTTTAACGAAAGTTGCTTGTATTGATATAAGGAAACCGCTGGTGGGTAGTATAGGGATACGGTACGGGCGCGCCTGACCATACCAGTGGTCGTTATGCATGCTGTCGCCTCCAATGAAAGTGGGTTCAATTGGGGATTTGCTTATTCTGGTGTAGTTAGCCCATAAATGCTTTTAGATCTTCAATAAATGTTCATTGCCTGAAAACCATCACAAGAAAAGGATTCGCTAATTGCAACATTAACATTAGTGAAAAGGGCAATCTTCAAGGAAATCCGGCAATAAACAAGAGGAAAACCAATGGTAAAAAGTGATGAAATTTGGAGCTATCAGTTGCCATATCAATGGGTGGCCCAGAGGACTCCGCAGCCATATCATGTGTACGACTCCTCGTGTTCATCTAATAAAAGAAAAATAAGACAAAGTAAATAAAGGTTGCTGATAAACATTTTGTCCAATAGAAACATAGCATAAGTGATTCTCTACGCTAACTACAAAAGAAACTCATCTAAAATCAATGCCAAGCATAATTAATATCAAGATTTAATCAAGAACAAGACCTATGTCTAGACTGGCAATGATGATTGATTAAGCAAAGCTTTTTCACAAATAAGTTTTGGATCGGATGAGAATCATACATTAGATCGAATGAGTGCGAAGAATCAAAGAAATATTGAGTAAATTTGAATATCTAATGGAGGTGGTTTGACGTTTGGAGGACGAAGAAAGATAAAAATTGATTTTGGGATTTTTGGTTACCTCCTCGGGGTGCTTATGGCGTCCGCGTACTCGGTACGGGCGGGCGGTATGGCCAGAGCCCGCCTGTACCGGGTGACTTACCTTGGGGGCGACGACTGCTCCCAAGCGATGCACTCGGTATGGGAACGTGGTACGGTCGCGTGCGCCCGTGCTGCTGGTCGTCAACGTTGCGGTGACTTTTGCTTAAAACTTGATGTTTGCTCGGGGGTACGGTACGAGCGCACGGTACGGCGCGTCTGGCCGTACCAGTGGTCGTTATCAACAATATTCCTTTGGCAAACATTGAATTTTTTTATGTTCCTTTCCCTGGAGGTGGTACGGGCGCACGTTACGGTCCCTCCGGCCGTACCAGTGGTTGTTATCGATACTGTGAACTACAAAAACTCAAGGAATTTGATTAGTAGCTCTGTGCTCCTTTGCACATCTTATCAAAATGTTAAATAGCAGCAAAAACACTAAGTAATGATCCAGCAATACTTCTTAGGCCATGTGTTAGTAATATAAAAATATAGAGGATTGCCTTATTTCTTCTCCTCTCTCCATAGGTCTTCTTGAACACTCTTTATTAAAAACAAAAACAAAAACAAAATAAACTAACAAAAAATAAAACATAAAGAAACTTTATTTCACATGGGTTGCCTCCCATGAAGTGCTTCTAGTTAAGGTTAATTAGCTTGACCTTGATGACAATCACTTAGGTTTGGGGAGCAGAACACCCACTCCAAAGTAGTTTGATTTCAAAGTAATTACACCATCATCATCATTAGTCTTGGCCTTCTTTTTCCTAGGGAAGTGGACTACAAAAGGATCTCTAGATGGTATCCATATTCTTACATTCCGTTCATGTAAATTAATCAAAGCTTTGATAGTTCTTAGAAATGGCCTACCTAGAATTATAGGTGCTATAGGATCTTTAGGCATGTCCACAATAACAAGATCAATAAGAGTGGGACTGCATTTAATTTCAACAACTATATTTTCTTTGATCCCAACAACTTGTTTATAAGTCGAATCAGCTAGATGGAGTCTTAATTCAGTTGTAACAAACGGCCCCAAGTTTAACTTATTGAATAGGCTTTTGGAAATTGTTGAGACACTTGCACTAAGATCACAAAGTGTGGATATCTCATTAACTCCAAGCTTAATTTTAATAGTGGGCTCAAATATATCATCTAGCTTAGCCAGAAGCTTAACAGCTAGTCTTTTGTACTCCATCTCTAAATCATGAACCTTAGATGCTACTTGTTGTATAAATTTTTGGTACATAGCATCATTACCTTGTTATATACCTAGATTCTTAATGGTGATCATATTCAATAGATCTTCCATGGTTTATTCCGGTGTTGGCGCATTGCTATAATCCAGCTCTTCAGGTTTTTCATCATTGGTTACCACCCTCGTCATCTTGAGGTCTTCTACCGGATTTGGCTCAGGTTTTCCAGTGAACTTTGCTAGTATGAGAGCTTGGCTTTTGGCTACCTTACCTAGCTGAGCCTCCACGGTCTTTGTTCTTTGCTGTAGAGCCTACACATCATTTCTAATTGCAACAGTCTGATTAGATAATCTTCCTATACTACTTTCATGGTTCTTTGTAATCTTAATAAGCATATTGTTTTGTTCGGTTTGAGCTTGCATAAATGTTCTAACAGTTTGCTCAAATGGTTTTCCATGATTTTCTCCATTAGTATTATCATAATTATTAAAAGGAGCTCCTGTAGGATTAGTATGATATTTTTGAACATTAGAAGCAATTTTTTTTCCATGCAGGATTAAAAGGAGTGCGAGATATAAAATTAACATCATTAACATCGGTAGTGATAGCACTAACTTGAGTATCTTCCTTACCTTTTACTAAGCTAAGAAACTCATCTAACTTATATGTAAGCTCCTCATTGTTTACCTCGGTAATTGAACTTACTCCCTTCAAGGTTCTTTCCACATGCCATTGGGTAAGGTTATTTTGCATATCATCAAGTAACTTCTTTGCAACACTCACATGCTTTCCCATGATCGTTCCTCCTGCTGCAGTATCTAGCATAGGCTTAGACATCGGTTAAGACCATTATAAAATAAATGTAATATAAGCCACTCTTCCATCCCATGATCAGGACAGTTCATTATGGCTTCTTTCATTCTTTCCCACAAAAGCGCTAGTGGCTCACGGTCTTCTTGTCTAAAGCTTATAATGTTGGATCTCAGTTGCATAGTCTTATCTAGGGGGGCGGGGAATTTAGTCATAAACAAATTAGTGGATTCCTCCCAAGATTTAATAGTGCACTTTGGTAGATAGCAACCAATCATTAGTCTTTCCTCTTAGAGAGAAAGGGAATAATCTTAGCTTAACAGCATTGGATCTACATCTTTAATACGCATCATGTCACAATTTTCAGTAAAAGTATTTAAGTGCAATCCTGAATCCTCAGAAGATGAACCCCCAAATTGGTTTTGTTGAACCACACTCAAAAGGTTAGTTTTATCTCATATGTTTCCGCATCAACTGCGGGTTTAGTGATGGGTGCATGAATAAAATCATCAGTAGGAGTAGCATACTCCCCTAATCTATTTTGAGCCATGGCTCTTATCTTTTCAGTAACTTTTAAGTAATGAAAATGAATAACAAGTAACTAACTTTTTGGGGTTTTCAAATACATAACAAGAAAGTAAACTAATAACAATAATTAAACTACAACTGATAATAAAACTAAAAACAAGGTCTCTAATGACCTCACCGGGATAGCAAAATTGCTTCCCTAGCAACAGCGCTAGAAAAAGGGTTGATACCTTCGATCCGGATTCACGGATGTATTATAATAGCTTTTTCCCTAGAAGACCTAGGTTTAATCGAACCTCGAAAAGCACTTCTAAAAGGTAATAAAAAATGACAGGTCTACAAGACTTTGTTTGTTTGTTTTACCTTAGTTGACCGGACCAATCTAGTTTACTTTATAATGTGTTTGAATCAATGGATGGAGATAGGCCAAGGTTGAATATCTACCTGCAGCTACACATCAAATGGGATAAAACATAATAATAAGCATAGTCATGTATAATGTTTGTATGTGATAATCTCTTGTGGGAAACACATCCTAATATTCTAGACCCCCGTGATGCAGCGGGCATAGCAATAGACTTTTAATCCAACCGAGAGTACATCGAAGCCACGGGTTACAAATGATTATTAAGTGTAAACACAGATCAAAGCTTTAAGTGGTGATGTTGTTATTTATCCCGAAGGGAGCTAAGCGAAGACCGTACTACCCTTTCTGTCACTAAGGTTCCTATGACATCGCCGCTAGCCAAGTATCTCACCTCAAGCCTTTATCAATCTATGGGATCTTGGGTACCTACAAGTCCACTAATCGATACAAGAGACGAAGAAACAAAAGATTCAAATCATAGATCCAAACAAAATATAATTCTCCCATGATCTAGATGCAAATAATTGCTGCGAGGTTTATCCCCAACATGTAGCCCGTGAATACTCATGTTGGGGATATACTTTCCGGGTATCCTCACAGTACCTCACTGACCAGGGTGGCCCACTTTGGGTTAGATCTTTTCTTCACGGGCGGCCCAGTCAGGGAGAAGAGACGGATTCCAATCCGGCTACGAGAAGGCCTAGAAGACTTACCGACATAGGCCCATAATGTTACTTGTAGTTCAAGATGTACTCTATAACCGACTCTTAGTCGTAGCCGGATAGATCTCTCCTGTAAACCCTAGGCCGGATATCTATATAAGTCGTCCTAGGGAGAGCCTTTAGGGCACCCCTTACAATCACAATCTCAACTCGCACAGGCGAACCCTTGGAACCCATATTCCGGCTCTACCGTATTACTGGATTGCTAGCAGGAGTAGGATCCATCCAAAGCCGGCAGATTCGAACCTGGGTAAACTTGTGTGCTCACCATCCTAGAACACCGTACATCGCACACCCCTCTCTTCCGCACGTCTCGAGGACCCCCTCATGGCGTACCTGTCATCAATCCGACGATAGTTGGCGCCCACCATGGGGCAAGTGAGCTTGGGATCTGCATTCCAAGCGCAATCTGCAAGAATCGGAATCGACGAGACTATCACCGTCGGTCGCATCCTCTACGCTAGTGATGTCCCTCTCATCGTTCTCGATGAGACCTGGATTCCGGCTAGGGAGGTTGTGACTGCCTACACCATCATGTCTTTTTGTTAGATCGATGTTTACATCGGTTTTGCTAAACCTGCCCCACCCACCCCAGTGGTGATGATAGAGGTAGAAGAAACTTCTGGGTCCCCTTTGTCAGCGGAAGCGGCAGAGTTCCGGATCTTAGAAATCCCTAATCCCACCCAGCCCGCACTAGTTGCGGAGATAGTGGAGAAATCCGAGCCTGAAGCAGACCTGGCGGTCCAAGTTGAATCTAGAGTGGATCTCTCTAGAGAGACCGAATCCCGGATCGACCCACCCGCCGAGGTCGAAATCCAGGAGGAGCATAGCAACAACACTTGTTCCAGCTATGATGACGCCGGGACAGACAGGCCTTTCCTGAGATACACGCTAAGACACATGATGATGCAAGATGCAAGCATAGATGATATTCTTGAGACCATCAGGCGTTTTGAGGAAGCCAATCGCGAGAGCCGCAACTATCTCAAGAGGCACGCATCGCACTTCATCGGATATGTGGGATCCGGATCCGGCTCTGCCGATGCTGGAGACAACACCGACTCTGTGTTGGAGACGATTGGAACAAACGCCGACGTACCCGCATCCTCAGATGAGTCGATGACGTCAGCAGACTTCCGAAAGTTCTCCGCAGAATATGAAGAGGAGTATAACTCCAAAGCTGCAGAGGAAGAAGAAGCCATGGATGAAGGATCCGGGTAAAACTCTCCCAAAACGCAAGATAACATGGAAATCGGAGATAATCCCAAGGTCCAAATGTCCGAAAGTACAGATCAGAGCTTGACTCTGGGAAACGGACCCAAAGCCGTCTTTGCTACCGGTGCTGCCAAGAAGGCAAAGAAGAAGAACAACACCCCGGCTAAAGACCCTCCGGCAGAGGAGGTGATCGCCGAGGAGTACGAGGAAGACTCGGATGGAGCACTTATCCCGGACGAGCCCAAAGAAGAGTCGGTGGATGGACACGTGATCACTGAAGGTGCGCATAAACTCATCGATGGTGCATTAACCACACCTATTCCTACAGCTGTAGAACTTGTTACTGAAGAGCTGGACGAGAGGGCCTAGGCCCTAGAAGCACGTCGCCAAGTACTCCTCGATGAAGCCAAAAACATTGAGGAGGAAAAGAAACGCATGGCAACTGCGGGGAAGTACAACTCCAGGCAACATCAGAAGACCAGGAAATGTCATACTCATGACGACCAATTCCCGCAGATTCACAAAGTCCTTTTCAGAGGAGAACTTGGGAAGCCTCGACGCGATAGCAACGGGGATTGGGTGTATCCAACGCCAGTACAGAACACCATTGCAGCTCGAGAAATCCTATCGGCTAATCCAGGCCCGGAGCAGATCCAGTTGGGAATCAAACTGCTGAACAAGGGACTGGAGCAGCAAAAGGTCGCCCTGTCCGGAAGTCAAAAACTGGTCTCTGATTCTGACCAATGTTTCATAGATCCGGCATGGGCTGACGTAAGACCCCAACGTGTTCTGGAATAGCAACATCGTTCCGACCGGCGAGAAGACAACTACTCAAGAACCGGATCTTTAGGACAACACCACAAAGCTGCGTGACTGGCGTAACATTAACCCAGTTGCGGAGCAAGAGGCAATTGTTGCGCTGAATCTGTGGAATTCTCCCCGGCGAGAGTCGAAGGACCGTAGGGAAGAAGATAAAGAGAAACGTCGGGAGGAGGACCGACAAAGAATGCCACCTCCTAGACATACAAGCCATCCGGATGACGGGCGAAGGAACAACGGACACCGCGCCGAGTCAAGCCGGCAGGGGGCTCGTCACAATGAAGACCCTCCCTGGAACCGAAATAATGACGCTCCGGAAGGAGACTGGCGATCAGCCGGAAATAACCCAGATGCTCCACTCTCTCCGCCAGGTAGCCATCACAATGGCTCCCAAGGAGGCCAAGGAGGGCGTCGTGGTGGAGGAGGTGGTGGCAGAAGCCGAAGTCCGGCTCCAAGGCACCGCAGCCATAGCCATCACTCGGGACGATCTTTATCCCCAAATGATGCAAGGCACAGGATCAACTCCAATATAGAGGCGCGGCGCTATGAAAATGATGACATATACGTGGGCCCAAAGTGCTTCGGACCACGCATAAGATCTACAAGATTCCTGGAAGGATTTGCTATCTCAAGACATATTCAAGCCTACGAGGGCATAGCTCGGCCAGATACTTGGCTACAAGATTTCTTCCAAGCTTGCTGCATCGCTAAAGGCAGAAACAGCCTGGTCGCAACCCGATATCTCCCACTTATGTTGTGGAAGACGGCACGATCATGGATCAATGAACTTCCGGAGAACACCATCCACAACTGGTATGACATGCAAAGTGCGTTCTTTCGAAATTTCGAAGGCACATACCGAAGGCCCTGTACGATCGGAGACCTACAGTGTTGCACCCAGAAAGCCGGACAAACTTGCCAGGATTATCTCGGATGATGCACCAAGAACTCCTGTGAAGGAGTAAATGACCAAACTGCGATTGAAGCTTTCATTACAGGTCTCCCAATTGTTGTACTACATCATCGCTTGAAGCGTGACAAAGTCAGTGATTTGGGAGAGATGATAGAAACAACGAGCAAGTATGCAGATGCTGATGACGATGCAGAGGGATTACTTAACGCCCTGGCTATGCCACAGTCGGCAAAACAACCAAAGCAACAAGCTCAGAAGCGCAAGAATACCTCGTAAGAAAAACCCAACATGGAAACGGCAGTGGTCACTGCTACTTTTGGGTCTGGAGGACGTGGTGGTGGCTGCGTACACGGTCGTGGGACGTCAAAAGTCCAAGGTAGAGGAGACCAGCAACCCGGAAAAACCTACTCTTGGGCCGACATTGCCAATAACCCATGTGTGCATCACTTAGACGCCAATGGGGGCTCGTCCCACACAAACGCCAAGTGTCGTTTCAATGACGACATTAAGAGAGATGATACCGCTGGCTACAAAGCTAAGCGGGAGAAGGGAAAGAAGAATCCCGAAAAAGATAAAGAGACCAAGGAAGATTCCGACATGCAGGAAGCTGACGCTTCAAACCCCAAGCCGGAAGGGAAGAAAAATTTTCTGACCAAGATAGAAACTTATGTCACCTTCCTCGGATCTCAACCAGCAAAGGTCAAAAAGGCAGTTCTACATGAGCTCAATGCAACAGTTCCGGCTGTCCCGCAATTCTTGGACTGGTCGGAAGTGGCAATCACATTTGACCGCGCTGATCTTCTGCCTAAGTTGCACATGCAAGGAAAATACGCCTTAACCGTCAATCCACTTATTGACGGTTATGGTTTCTCCAAGACTCTCATGGAGGGTGGCACCAGTATTAATATTCTGTATGTCGAAACGCTACGCCAGATGAAGATCTCGGAGACCCAGCTGAACCACAGCTCTGTGATCTTTCACGGGGTTGTCCTAGGAAGACAAGCAAATTCCCTGGGAGAAATCACTTTGGATGTCGAACTCCAAAGAACTATCGGACGGAGGCATGTTCCTTCGAAGTGGTCCCGTTCAAGAGCGCGTACCACGCTATATTCGGACGTCCGGTTTACTGGGCTTTTCTGGCTCGTCCGTGTTACATTTATAATATGATGAAAATTCCAGGTCCCAATGGCATAATCACCATCAGGGGAGACCCGAAGAAAGCGCGAGAGTACGAGGATGGAAATGCCGCCTTTGCTAAAGCCGTGCTGCATGCCCAGGAGTACCAGGAGATCAATAAGAGCATAGATCCGTCCGAGATGCCCGCAACGAAGAAGGAGGTGACAAAGCCGAATCCGGATTTCAAGGAATTAGACGAGACGAAGAAGACGCCGTTGAAGGATGATGACCCCTCCAAGGTGACCCAGATAGGCGTAGGCCTAGATAGCGCATAGGAAAGCGCGCTCGTCAAGTTCCTCAAAGCAAATCAAGATATCTTTGCATGGCAGCCATCTGACATGGCCGGAGTACCTAGGGAACTTGCTGAGCACTCCCTAAATGTAAACCCGAACGCTAAACCCGTCAAACAGTCCTTACAATGTTTCAGCGATGAAAAGCATAAGGCAGTAGCTAAGGAACTAACACGGCTCGAGTTAGCCGGATTCATAGAAGAGGTCATCCACACTGAGTGGTTGGCCAATCCTGTAATGGTCCCTAAAAAGGACACCACTGATTTAAGGATGTGTATTGATTATACTGCCTTGAACAAGGCTTGTCCCAAAGATCCGTTCGCTCTGCCTAGGATTGATCAAGTTATCGATTCTATGGCAGGCTCGGAACTCCTCTGTTTTCTCGACGCATATTTCGGTTATCACCAAATCCGGATGAAGGAATCTGACAAAATCAAAACTTCATTCATAACCCCCTTCGGAACCTTCTATTTTGTTACGATGCTCTTTGGGCTGAAGAACGCAGGAGCTACGTACCAACGCACAATGTTGCGTTGCCTCCATGATCAAATCGGACGCAATGTACATGCATATGTGGATGATATTGCGGTGATGTCCAAAAAGAAGGAAACATTGATTTCTGACTTGGAGGAAACGTTCGCCAATCTACGAAAATACAACATAATGCTTAATCCAAAGAAATGCTTCTTTGGAATCCTAGCCAGAAACTTGTTAGATTTCATCGTGTCTCAAAGAGGCATAGAGGTGAACCGAGACAAAATCAAGGCTATACTTAATATTTCTAGGCCAACTCGCCTAAAGGACGTACAAAGACTAACTGGTTGCATTGCTGCAGTCAGTCGGTTTGTAAGTTGGCTTGATGGAAGAGCCGCACCATTATACAAACTCCTAAAAAAGACCAAGGATTTTGTGTGGACCGACGAAGCTGAAGATGCACTACAAGACCTGAAGAAAGTACTCTCATCTGCTCCTATCCTTGCTGCGCCAAAGCCACATGAACCGATGTTGCTCTATCTCGCTGCGACAAACAAAGTCGTTAGTATTGTTATGGTAGTGGAGAGACCGGAGGAAAATCAGGAACACTTGGTGCAGCGTCCGACTTACTTTATCAGCGAGGTCTTCACAGAATCGAAACAACGGTATCCGCACTATCAAAGCTAGATTATGGTGTGTTCTTGGCATCTCGTAAGCTACGACACTATTTTCAAGAGAATCCAATTACCGTGGTGAGCACAGCTCCCATAAGAGGTATAATCAACAACAGTGACGCCACAGGACGCGTCGCCAAATGGGGCATAGAGCTCTCAGCTTTCGATATTGAGTACAAACCTTGGACGGCAATCAAATCCGAAATCCTTGCCGACTTTGTTGCTGATTGGACAGAGACGAAGGAGAATATGACCGTCTCTGAGTCGGAATATTGGACCCTATATTTTGATGGGTCTAAGGCTCGCGGGGGCTCGGGGGCTGGCGTGGTACTCAAATCACCCCAAGGAGACAAACTTTTATACGTGTTGCAGATCCACTTCACATTGACAAATAATATTGCCGAGTATGAAGCACTGCTGCATGGAATCCGGATTGCTAAGGATATTGACATCCGACGTTTGATGTGTTACAGAGATTCGGATCTTGTTGCTCAGCAAGTGTCCGATATTTGTAATGCAAATAAACACATGGCATCATATAAAGCTGTCATGGATGATTTATCTAAATCTTTCGAAGGGTTTGAGGTTCAACACATCCCTCGAGCAGAAAATGAGGAAGCAGATGCATTATCTCGGATAGGCTCTGCACGGAAAGAGGTCCCGGATGGCGCTTTTTTAGAACACCTCAAAGTTCCCCCAATAAAGGGAGTGGACGAGGAATATCCGACCAAATCCGACTCACCTCTAGTAGCAGTTCTGGCTGTAATTCCCAGCTGGAATCAACCCTACCTTGACTAATTGGTAGATGGGAAATTACCCAAAGATGAGGTTCTGACCCGGCAGATTATCCGACGAGCAAAAGCCTATACTGTAGTTAATGGTGAGCTCTATAAGCAGAGTGTATCTAGGGTCTTTCAACGCTGTGTATCTCCTGAAGAAGGAGTGGAAATCTTAAGAGAAATCCACGAAGGCGAGTGTGGTCACCATGCTGCAGCCAAATCTTTAGTGGCAAAAGCTTTCCGACACGGTTTTTTCTAGCTTACAGCCAAGGTAGATGCCGAACGGCTAGTCAGGACGTGCAAGGGCTGCCAAAAGTACACCAAACAAGCTCACGTTCTGGCTGATCAGCTGCGAACAATACCTATAACATGGACTTTCACGGTCTGGGGGCTTGACATGGTAGGACCGTTTAAACGGGCTCCAAGTGGATTTACTCACCTCTTAGTGATGGTGGATAAGTTCACCAAATGGATTGAGGCTAAACCCGTCACTAGTTGTGATGGAGCAACAGCCAAAAGATTTGTCGAGGATGTTATAATCCGGTATGGTTGTCCGCATAGTATTATCACAGACAACGGGAGTAATTTCTCTATGGGAGAACTGGCCGAATTCTGCAACGAACAAAATATCCGGCTTGACATTACGTCAGTCGAACATCCACAGGCTAATCGACAAGTAGAAAGAGAAAATGGTTTAATCCTACAAGGCCTAAAACCGAGACTCCAAGCACCACTACGACGTGTTGCGGGGGCTTGGGTAGAAAACTTACCTTCTATAATATGGAGTTTACGAACAACTCCGAACAGGTCAATCAGATACACACCTTTCTGCTTGGTCTATGGCGCAGAAGCAGTTCTTCCTAGTGATTTGATTCACACTTCTCCTAGAGTGGCCGCGTATATCAAAGAGGATGCCGAGATTTCTCGACAAAATGATCTCGACTTAGTCGAAGAAGTTCACGTCGTTGTTGAAATGAGATCAACAGCCTATCAGCAGAAGTTACGCAAGTAGCATAGCCAGAGAGTCAGAAACAGATCTTTCAATAAGGGTGATTTGGTTCTCCGGCTTGTGCAACAAAGAAAGCACAAACTTTCCCCAGTATGGGAAGGGCCATTTTTAGTTAGTCGAGTATTGCACAATGGTTCATACTACCTAACTGATATGAGGCCAGTCAAAGAAAGACCTGCTACTCCGGATGAGTTAGACAGACCATGGAATATTTCTCAGCTACGTCCCTTTTATTCTTAGTTTATCCTTCTTTGTAATCATATATATGTACATGTTCTGTGAGAAATAAAAGTTTTGGTTGCCTCAAAAACAATTTGAGAAGTTTTTACCATCTTATTTCCGAATGATCATGTCACAGTTGAAAATCCCAGACTACTTGAAAGTACCTTATGCTCATGTTTGTTCTAGTTTAGATTTCCGATTCTAAATATGCTACCCTCGGGTATAACTCTAAAGTTTCTAGTCTATACTTTGGTTATTTGTTTGATTGCCGGATGCGGGTATTTTCTGAGTAGTGAATTGTTGGTACTGGAAGCCAGCTTTGTTTTCGAGTTTAAACTGGTTTAGCAATTGAGCTCCATTGCTCGGCAAAGTTTCCATGCTGAAAGTTTAGCCGACTCACGAAAGGGACTAGGCAGAAAGCCAGACAAACGATAAGTACAGACAAAAAAGTACAAGTGCTTAGGCAAACATTTCAGGGACACAAAATTTAAGCCAAAAGTGTTGAATAGATTAAAACTTAGCACTAAGCAAAAGTATCATACTACATATTTACAGACTCATAATGTTTTCAGAATAACACATTTGTTTCTAATGATCTATGATGCAGGAGAAGAGGTAGGAGTTGCTGGCTCGCTGGATGCATCGGCCTCGGCTTGATAACATTCCGAGATGTTCAAATCCGATATGGTTTGTTCATCATCGGAAACTTTGGCTGTTTCTTCTAGAGGCGGAGGCGGCGTATCCACGCGGTTGAAGAAGGGAGTATCGTAGCTGGTTAAATCAGCTACGTGGCACCCATATCCGGTGCAGGAGTCCATGATGGTTTTGGTATCCTGCTTCTGGCTGTCTTCGTCCATAGTAGAGTACCCTCTGGTCACTTGCCAGATTTCCATGCTTCCATGGTAGCTCATGCCCATTGTGAGAGCGTTCTGCGCTGCGGATCGCGCGTCAGACATGTTCCAATCCTGGACAAGGTGCGGCATCTCCTTTGCCTTGTCCCGCACCTGAAAGTCAGACATGCTATGCATGTCCGGAACCTTGAGAGCTTCACCAATATCCTCAATGGATTGGCAGAAGTCATGAAGAAAATCACCGACTTGGCTAAGCCAGTGGGTGCGAGGCTCGGCAGAGGTGGAGTTCGTCAAGTTCACAGGACCTATGCATATAACGCAAAACGGTTAAATAAATCCGACATCGAAAGAGTCGAAGAATGTAAACATGTTAGAAAGATGGAAACATACCAAAGATGACGTCGTCAACTTTGGTTTTCTCTTCACGAAGACTCCGGAGTTCAGCCCGGAGTGGCTCGGAAAGGTCCTTCTCTCTGAAAAGCTCGTTGTTGATATCAGAGATTTTCCGCTCGTGGAATGCAACCTTGCGATCATGCTCCACGGTGTCCATGGAGGAGGATTTGAGAACTTGAGCAATGCTCTTCTCATGCTCTGCCTTAAGATGGTCTAGCTCTCGGCGGAGATCCTTGTTTTCCACCACCAAGGTCTTCAGATTTTCGGCCTCTTCGATCATAGCACAAGACTGCTTTATCAGTGTTGTAAGTCAAAAAGAACAACATTTCATTAAAAATATTCGACTATGAAAAAGCAAGACAAGGTTTGAGTCTCGGAAAGTTTACCTTCGGCCTCATCCTTGGAAACTTTAAGCTTAGCATTTTTGAGTCGGAGAGCTTTGATCTCTCTCCGCTTATTGCAGACATTCTTCAAAAAATCCTGGTTACATGAATTAACTTTCTGTAAGTCAGAATACCTAGAGTCAGAGGTCTACTAAAGACTCGGGCTAATATTGTGGCTAATATCAGCACGAGCCTTGGGGGCTATACTAGTTCATTCTTTGTCATCCTAATGAAGCATAAACCCGGATTGTTTATCCAACTTCATTCTTGGGGGCTAGAGGATATGATATAAAGTACAATAAAGAAAATTGTGAGTTAGAATTCCGACTTACATGATGTTCATGTGTGAGCTTGCTCAGGCACATGTTCACCTCAGTGGTAACCTTCTCGGCGAGGGTGAGTGGAATAACCGGAGGTGGTGGAAGAACACCAGCTCTTAGTCCCTCGTCGCAAAGGCGGACTTGTTCGAGAAGATCGGAGTACTTGATGTCCTCTACTTCTTGTGCTTCTTCTTCAGCAGACAGATTACGGCTTTCCAGTCATTGCCAGGCCAGCCGCTAGAATTCCTCCGCATATTTCCGAGACAAACCAAATTTGCCAAGTCCCGGATTGTTCAGGAGATTTTCGGTGATGGTCTCTGCCGAGGGATCATTACCCGAAGAGGGTTCACCCTTATCAAAAACTGAGTCACCCATGGTGACGTCAGTCTGCGACTCAAGGGTCGCTGGCCCTGTTGAGGGAGCCAGATCTTCTACGACAACCGGGGATGGAGTAATCACTAGCGCTGCAGAAGGTTGAGGGGCAGGACTCGGAGGAGCTGCGGCAGGAGAAGCCATAGTCATCTTCATCTGACGCAGGGCCTTCAAGATGTTCCCCTTCCCCTTGCCCTTCATGAGCTGCTTAGCTCTGAGAAAGTAATAGAATAAAGAACATTATGTCTCGGAAGAAATTACGAGTAAAAGTACAAAGGCGGAAGTTGTGTGGAAAGTTACCTCTTCACAACTGGCACTTCCTTTGTGCCGATGGCCACTATCGGAGCTTTCCGCTTCCTGGGCACAACGTCTGGCAGTGGTACCAATTCCTCCTCCTGAGAAAACTCTAGAGGATATCCCTCGATAGGAGCCAATTCTGACTCGAGGAGGTCGACAAGCTAAAAAGAAGATAATATCTCAGTGTTGCGAAACAAATTAAAGGTGAAACATATAAAAAGGGTTTATTGCTAAAGCTTACCAGCACTACAGGGTCTTCCGCGGTATGCATGTCTAGGGACAAATCCAGGATCTTTCTCTCGATCCACTCCTTTATCAGCCATTTGATCTGGCTTATGTAATCCTGTGGCTTTAAAGCCTTGGGACTGATGCGGAGGGAGTCATTTTTCGACGCCATGATGGAATGCATCAGTCGGTCGCCGTGGTGCTGGAGAGGCTGGATCCGCCGTGCCACTCAAGATTTGACCAAGTCGGACCCTCTCAGGCCCTTGTGCTTCATCAGATACTCGATCTGCCTCTTGGCGAGAAGCAGATCATCGCTAAGAGCCGGAGGAGCCTCGTCCCAGGATGCTCGGGGTGTGGCGGCTCCGTCGACAAAAGCCGGCAAAGCAGTAGCTTTGCCGGGAGCGGGAATATCCTTATGATAAAAAAAGGTAGCCGGCCACTGTTTGACCGACTCACTAGCTAAAATCCTAGGATAGACACGCTCACGTCTAACCGAAAGACTAATTGTGCCAGTAATGTAAGGATTACCGGCGGTGATGGAGTTTCTCTGGACATGGAAGTAAAACAGGAAGAGAATGAGACTCGGCCTAATGCCGAGATACCCCTCACACAAAGCCGCATAGGCGGTCATCTCTAAAAGAGAGTTTGGGGGGAGATGGTGAAGTTGAACACCATAGTGATCTATCACCTCGGAAAAGAACTCCGAGGGAGGGAAAGACAAACCTCTATCGAGGTGGGTGCCAAAGTGCACCCGCTCGTCGGCGTGTGGATTGGGGATGGTTTCGTCAAAACCGCTCCGCCTTCCGCCGGCGCGGAGGAGTCCTTCATTCTGCACACCGTTGACCTTGGCGTCGTCGAGGACACATGGGATCCAAACCCCACGGTTGCTTTCTTTCTCTGCTGCCACCGCTGCTGTCGCTGCCGCTGCCAAGCCGGATGATGATGAAGCCATTTTTCCGGTGCGCCGGTGATCTTGGGTGGGCGGCACTGGGAATCTAGAGGCAAGGGAGCTCTGTGCGCATGGGAGAAGGGGAGGAGAAGGAAACGGTACGGGGAATAGGTGAAGAAGATGAGGGAAAGAGAATCCTCACCCCTTATAACCACCAAACCACGCCAGGATTCGTGCAAATGGCACAGTACACACGCCATGCGTCATGGAAAGAACTGGGAAGCCCCCACGCGATGATTACGCCGCCTCGATCTCCGCGCATGCATTGAAATGGCGCCTCGATTCCACGAACGGCGGACCCACGAACGGTCGTGCTGACAGGATGTCTGTCAGTGACGTGACTAGACCATGACCAGTGTCAGATGACGTTAGAGACCAAGATCCGGCTTAGTTTGAATATCAAGCTGGAAATCCTAATAACGTACTGATAGGTTTGACTTACTTTTGAGACCCAGATCATATCTTTTGTTTTGAAGTTTCAGGAACCCTTCAAGATTCTGCAAGCCGAAGATCAAGCTAGACGATGATGAATCCGACTTTGGATCTTGGAGACTTCCGGGGGCTGCTGTTGGGGATATACTTTCCGGGTATCCTCATAGTTCCTCACTAACCAGGGTGGCCCACTTCGGGTTAGAGCTTTTCTTCACGGGCGGCCCAGTCAGGGAGAAGAGACCGAGTCCAGTCCGGCTACAGGATGGCCCAGAAGACTTACCGACAAAGGCCCATAGTGTTACTTGTAGTTCAAGATGTACTCTAGAACCGACTCTTAGTCGTAGCCGGATAGATCTCTCCTATAAACCCTAGGCCGGATATCTATATAAGCCGTCCTAGGGAGAGCCTTTAGGGCACCCCTTACAATCACAATCTTAACTCGCACAGGCGAACCCTTGTAACCCATATTCTGGCTCTACCGTATTACTGGATTGCTAGCAGGAGTAGGATCCGTCCAAAGCCAGCGGATTCGAACCTAGGTAAACTTGTGTGCTCACCATCCCGGAACACCATACGTCTCACACCCCTCTCTTCCGCATGCCTCGACGACCCCCTCATGGCGTACTTGTCATCAATCCGACGACAACTCACTCATAACAAATAGATCAGAGATAGAAAACATCATGTAAATACTTATATTGAAGTCAATTATTCTTAAAATGGTTGCCAAATCACAAGGAGATCTAAAGTACAAAGCAATGGATGTGGCTAGTGCAGGGATGGATGGTGGAAGTAGTGAACAATGGATGAACAATGGTGTGGATCTCCTTTGGTGGTGTTGTGATGCAATATAAGAATGGAGGCTCTCTGGCCGGTGGCTGGAGCCTCGAAATATATAGGTATCTTCATGAAAGTTGTAGGGTATAACGATAAGAAGCCATTGCCTCCTGGTACGGGCGGGGGGTACGGGTGGACCGCGCCTGTACCAGTGGTCTTTAAGCGTGTTGACGCCCTGGAAGGCTTCTCCAATTACTTGGCCATGTGTATTTCCTAAAAAATCCTTCATTATGACTCCTTATTTCATTTTAAAAGCAGTGATTTCTTGCATAACATAAATCAAAGAAGGGATTTGCATATCTTTGCAATTATTAGTCATTAGTGGCAAGAGTTGAGAGTTTATTTGGCAATTGCTTGACCAAAAGAAGCATTTAAACACAGTGGAAGATGGCCAAAATTGGAGCCATCATGCAGCCAGTGAGATCTACGTGACGCTCGCAAGTACTACCTTCTGGACGAAGGTTCCTTCAAGCTTCCGGGGGATGAAGCAACCCCCATGCCAGAACCTGGATGTTGGGTGATGTTTTTTCCTTTCTGTAGCGCAGCCTTTCTCTTCTTGTTCATGAATTTCTTCGTGGCTTGCTCTTTGTTTATAGCATGTAGCTTTACCAGCTCACGCCAAATTCCATTTTTCATGTCGCCTGTTTTATCACTCTTTGCGAGTGTTTCCTTGGGATTCATCCCTATTGGGTCCTATGGAAATACTTTTTCTATGTTTGTCACAACGCCTCCGACACCCTTGTTCATAATATTGGGGGCGCCATAATTTCTGTTTGTCCCAAGGTCGATTATTTTGACTTCAAAATTTCAGATTCTATCCAAGGATGGAAAACCAAGTGTTTTTACATGAAGGACCAAAAAACGAGGGTCAGAACTTCAGGTTGGAACCTTTTGACCTAAAGCAAACCAATCAAAGACTTGACTCATGGGACCCTATGAGTATTTCACAAGAAAATGTTCCTCTCAATATTCTTGAGAAAAGGGTTCGCTCATTCACCATGCTGACGAAGAAGAACCCCGTTCCCTCAAGTTGTCGAGTGGAACCCTTCGGCAAGAAGAACCTTCTCCCTGATGTGAGTGTTCCTGCTTTCCTTAAATGTTTTAATATCTTTCATATTATTCTATCTCCTTGTGGTGTAGGATAATGATCATCTTTCAGCTCTACCTCCCCTTCCAGAAAGTGGCGAACTGCCGGCCAGCGCCTCTCTATCCGAAGAGTTTACCAGAATTGGGACTACACCCGATGAAGAAGAGGAAGCTTCCATTGATGAATCATATTCAGATACCCATTCTGTTGCTTTGGCTCAACCCGGAGATTTTCAAAGGGTGCCTACTACTGAGAAGCGAAAATGCTCCGAAGCCATCGAAACGGTCAAGGATTCCAATGATTCGACAGGTTCAAAGCCAAAATTTGTTGTTCCCGTTTCCAATGTGTAACACCCTCGAATCGGCCCTATGCAAGTTTCAGCGATTCCCTCCAAACCCGCATAGAAACGATTCAAAGATGCCCACCAGGCACTTGCGTGCGGGTGGAAAATGAAGTAATACCATTACACAATAGTCCACGATGGAACCCATAGAACATATATATACAACAACGACTCCATGAGTCAAGAATACAGATATACAATACAAAGATCCAAATCACATTCAAAATGATACAACGTCTGAGTACGGATAAGAAGAAAATTCGGCTAAGAGCCCTGAAGAATAACCGATGGCGTCCATAACCCTGCCCAGCCCAAGCCGAAAGGGTAACCCTGCTAACGACGTCAAACTTATACCTGTTAAACAAAAGGGGTGCCGACAAAGGGGAAAGGAACAAGGGAGCGGTCAGTACTGAGGCCAGTACACGGCGAGTCTAGAATTAGGCGGCTCTCGCCTACATAGGTATGGTGAACTGAAGCGGCAGTGCAGCATGCACTAAACAATCTATAGAGACTCGATTTAATTGTCGGCTATTAGAGAGGGATAAGAAAGACCTATTCGGATCCAACCTGATAGTAACACCAAAACATACCCATCCTGGTATTTCCCCCTCGAGACCACACGAGGAAGTCAAACCGAGGAACTCACACGGTTGGCAGTTTTATTCATTCCATTATAGTTGTAGCACTTAGTAGTCAGATACAATGAGCATAATACATTCCAAATCCAGCAGTTGTTGGCACTTTTATTTACTCATTCTGTTGTAGTGAAATTGATTACTAGACATGTCAAAGTCAAATTTATAGCACTACTTTAGTTATAGTTGTCTATGATTGAGATATTATGCTCCAAGTCATCCATAACCACGGACACGGCTTTCAGAAAGATTTACCCTGTAGGGGTGCACAAATAGCAACACACACATGATCAACCTCAGGAAGAACCAAATAAAACGCAACGAGGCCTCACGACAATGCATTCACAGGATTCATAAATTATTTCAGGGGGCCACCCCATTAAGCTACTTGCAACGAAGTTGGGCGGCTCCGAGATTGACCCAAGGTTTAAGCCAATGGCTGTAAACGACTGGTAACCCAAAAGTGTGACTAGGGTTGTCGATACCGCGAAAACACTTCGCAATTCCTCAATAGTAGAGGTGCTCCACGCAAAATCGTAAATAAAGCAGTAAAGCATGGCATAAGTATAGGATAGTAATAAAGCCCCAAACTAGTTTGTGGCCCCAAGAAATAAAGTGTGAATCAAGGTCAGGCAAAGGGGGATTCATAGAGTCTCCCGTATGTGGATAATGCGAATAGTCAAGGAACAGGTATCAAGTACTCAGGGCCTACGGGACACAAGTGAGCATGGAAGAACCAAATATTATCAATTGCCCACCGGTGCCTCTGCATTAGTTATATCTATTCCCAAAATTTTAATTATCAAGGTTTTAGTAAAGCCATGATCATCTCCAATAGTAAGCATATGGCAACCTCCAACAACTGTGGGACATTGACGACGCACAACAACACCTGAGCAAGCATATACGACTCGCAAGACCAACTATCTACCAAACAACAGGTAATAGGATGTGTCCAAGGCAATATAACGGCTGCAAAGGATATCACAGGTACGGAAATACTAAAGCATCACAACACAGGTAGTAATAGATCAACCGTAGGAAGTAAAGACTATAAATGCAAAATAGGTAGAAAGGGTTAGATTGCTCGCCTGGGATAACTGCCGAAGGTTCATAATCCAAAGAACTTGTCGGCACTCGTATCCACTCAACGGCCTAATCCGTGAAGAAGCAAAGCACTAAAAGAAATACTGGATGCACTATTTCATACTACGGCAAAAGATCCAGCATGATGTATGTATGATGCAATTTATGGCAAAGATGCGGTGCAATTGGGCAATATTAAGCGGAACCGGGATCCCGACAATTAATTATAAGGTTTATGTTGTTTAGATACCTAGAATTTAAATATTGGATTAACAAGGCAAAACATGGTATCGGTTCGCGACACAAATTTAAATGGAGCCAATATAAGACTAGAAAAGCCCGCATATTGTCTCCATATTTAATTATTAGGTGAATCGAACAAATAACCTAGACCCACGAAATATGTATTCAAACATGACAATCTAATTATGCAACAAGCAACAAGATATATTATATTTATCAAAATAGGGGTCTTCAAAAAAGAGGGTCACACATTGGCGGGGTCGAAGGTCTTGGGATTCCGAGGGTTCAACGAGGTTCGGGCACGGCAGGATCGGTCTTTAGATCCTTGGGGGTCTTCGGTCTCCATGATGGAGGTCATGGCGATTCCAGGGAGAAGATCTTGGCGTGTCGAGGATCGGTCTTCGGATCCGGGGAAGTCGATCGTGGCGGTCCATATAGAAGACTACGGGGTGCGGCAACAGATCGGTCTTGGACTTCAGCGCGTTGGCGATTTTGGTTCGTATCCTTATACGCAAGATAGAACATGGTCACTTGAGTGTTTCAGGTGGACTTGTGGTGTTCAAACATTAACATGAATGCCTTGCGGACATGATACAACGGGCTGACAGGGAACGCATTCATGTGGCCTCCAGACGCTCCTGGGAACAGGGTAGCCTAGTGCTGGCTTGGCCAACAACCAGTGGTACATGACCTGCAGGAGAAGGGGGGCCGTCAGCGCCCACGGATGTGTGCATGTAGCCAGTAATGTTCGGCCAAAAATGGAACAAACGGAACCGGGAAGTAGACAACAGAGCATGGAGAGGCAGGGCCTGCGAAGAGAGGTGGTGAGGTAGTACCACAGCGGCAGGGAGCTTGGCATGGCGGAGGTCGAGGCGCCAGATGGCGAGGTGGCCGCGGCGGGATCGGGGAGGAAGATGGAGGTGGGGACGCGCTCCTAGCGGCGGGGCCCACGAGGAGGGCGGCGCGGTGGAACTTTTGCAGGCGAGGAGGCGTAGAAGCGAGGGGGTTCATCGGGGTGGCTCGGCCGGAGGCAGTCGGTGATGACGGGGTCCTGCGCGAGGTGGGGAGGAGCAGCCACGGACAGGGGTCGATGAGGCCGACGACGGCGCGGCTCGGCGGGGCCTCGTGTGGCGGTAGGTAGGTAGGGTCCGGCGCGAGCGAGGAGGTCGAGGAGAGCCAGGCGGCGGCGCGGCTAGCGACAACAACCAGAGAGGAGGGGCAGCGACGCTCAGAGAGCGGCAGCGGTGACTCGATCAGGGATGTGATACTAGGCTTGGGCTCAGGAACGAGGAGGAGAAGGTCGGGGTAGGTAGGGATCGATCGAAGGAGGCGTGCGAGATGTGTGGGAACGGGGTGGGATCGGGATGGTGGGGCCGGATCACGAGCGAGAGAGGCGTGTCAAGGCTGGGGTGTGTTCGAGCGGGCACGTTGCATGCACTGCGGCCGGGTGGGTCAGTGCGACGCGCACGAGTCTAGGGTTAGGTGCGGCGGCGGCAAGGTGGGATTAGGTGTGTGGTGGTAGGTGGGGTAGCTAGGGTTTGGTGTTGGGGGTGTTGGCATGCGGTTTTGGATTGGGCTGGGCTAGAATAATGGCAGCAGGGTTGTAGCTGGCCGGCTGGGCCACATGCCTGGCTGGCGGGCTCCCCTGAAAAACATTTTATTTTAATTATTTTAAAACAAAACATTTTTAAATAGGCTTTTAGACAAACAAAATATTTTAGAAAAACCTCGCGGTTTTAAGTTTGAAATAAAGAGAGGGATAAGTAGAAAACAAAGATAGGCTTTTAGGAAAATAGTTTAGTTCAGAAATATGCATGATGACATGATGATGCTCAAATACAATGTGTCATGATGACATGAGAATGTAGTCATGATGATGCAAGTCATAAAGTAGTAAGCATTAGGCGATTTTCTAGTAGTGATTTTACCGGGGTGCTACACAATGCTCCTCCGTGGGGTGAATATCTTCCGTATGACCCAAAACGTTTCTTTACAGGTACTACATCCCTTTACTTCTAGTTTTACTGCTTGTCGAATTATTACTGACTGCTCCTGATCATTTGCATTGCTGATCCAGAGGTGATAATGAAGAAGAGCCTCCCAAATCACCACATGGTGCCTCCATTGCATCTTCTCTTGCCAAATCTACCGTTCCATCGCAGGACCCACAGAAGTCAGATGCGGAGAAAACTGGCCCGAACGATGCTGTCGTGTTGCCCAAGTCTCCTCCAACTAAAAGGAGGAAATTTGCGGGTAAAGTCATTGTCATAGCTGAAAATCCTATTGAGGTTGATGTACATGATGTAAGTGTTGCTTTTCTAGCCCATTTTGTAGCTTGGTCCTCTTTGTTCTTTTTAGATTCTGATATCTTGCTTTCTATTCTGTAGCCACTGATGCACAAAATGGTTGATATGGCCTCTCGCCTCATCAAGATTCATAATGAAGCCGAAGAATCTAAAGGTCTGTACCATCAGTTGACAAATTTGCTCTTCCTCATAAAATTTGATTTTTATTAACTTGGTTTAATTTTACCGCCAAGGAATCCGGAGTTATCCGGGACGAGGCATTGAAGCGTGTTGAAGATCTGGAGGCCAAGTTGCGGGTTGCCGAGGAGGCGCTGGAAGAGGCCAAACAGAGAGTAAGAGTTGATGCCGAAGAAAGGGAAATTAGGCTGCTGCCCTTATCGACCGAGATGAAAAGCTCCGTAAGTGACTAGAAGTTCTCAATATTTCCCTGACTCATAAGTTGTCTTTTCTTGTGCCGCCTTAACGGGTTTTTCTCGACTGAATTTCCTTATCTTTAATTTTTTCCTGTTACGGAGCTTACTGGCCATTCTCTGAAGCTGGATGAGGATAAAAAGATTGATCCCTTGATGGATGTTGTTGGTACTTTAGAGGCCAATAGTGTCCGTGGATGAAATCTTTTGATTCATTCACGTCGTGCCTTCAAGGGTCTCCATGCCGAAATTGTCCAACAAAGGCAGTGCCTAAAGACCTGAATGAGCTTACTACCATCTTTAGTGCCGATCCAAGCCCACTGACGGGATATAGCATGATCCAATCAAAGAGCAGCGCTGAGACCTCTATGGCCCTGGCGATGGTGCACGGCGAGAAGTTCAACTAGAAGAATGTTAGCTCCTTTGTTCTAGTCTCCCATGATGGCAAAGAGGGTGATCTGACTCCCTATATTAAGAAGGGTGAGAAATATCCGCGGCTTCTCCTTGCTATAGGTGCGTGTCAAGAGATTCCCGATGCTAATCCTTCAACTGGAGCTCCTTCTGGCCGTCCTACCCCTGTTTTCAATCCTTCGGCTGATGCTCCATCAGCCAGTGCCATGCTTTCGGCTGAGAAATCTACCTCATAATCTAGCAGCTATTTGTAGATGTTTTTCATGTTGCATGTAATGAACCTTATTACCTGTGTTGAAGTACTCCTTTGATTTGTGGAGCAACCTTTTGCATGTATATAATGCTTCTATCGTATCTATTGTTGTATATGTGATCCTGTATGGTCTGCTAATGTTCCTACCTTTTCCATTTTATCCTGCTAGATTATTGCTGATTCAGTTGTTCCTCCGGGTCCTCCTCAACCATCTGATGTTAATCCATCTGCTTCTAGAGCGGTTGTATCCAATAAAGCTATCGTTCGCGTTGTGGATCCGCCATTATATGCCGAAAAATCGAAAAGGTGAAGCACTTGAAGGGCAGTCTTTGAACTGTGCAGGAAATGGTAGACGTGTCATAGTCAAAGATGTGTAAGGATTTGGACCATAAAGCCTATCTCCTTGAAGAAATGTCCAGGGCGAGCAAAAATTGTTTTGTAAGTCCTTCACAGAGCCCCTGAGTTTTTCTTATTCAGTCATGAAAAAGTGACCCTCTTCTTTTGCTCAGGTATTCGGTTGTGCGAGAGGGAAGAGACTCAATGCCTACGAAACCAATTCAATTCTCTGATAGAGGCTTGTAAAGGTACCATCAGTGATTTTTGGACCAATCACCATCGTGCGTACATATTAGCCTTGCTCCAGGATCGCGTGTCCGAGGTGGAAGAGTTTGTAGAGTGCTATCGCCGATCACTGGTCATTGTGTATAATGCCATGTTTCCTTGGGATCCTCAGCCTCAGAGTCTTGCTGAATTGATGGTAAAGTTTCAGCAAGGCGAGAGGATTTATCAATTTGTGAAGCTACAACTTGTGGCGGGTTCCAAGCTTGCTCTTTCTTGGGTGCACGTACACCACCCGACACTGGATTTGGATATTGTGTTGCTGGGATTGCCTCCTCTTGGGGGTGGGATGGTCGACATGAAGCCCCATTATGCAGCTGCTCATAGGCCTGCCATCAGAATCGTCCGAAGATGCTTGGAGGATGACAAAGAATTTTTCCTTGTAGCTGACTGTATTCCCCTAAAAAGACGAACATATAGTCTTGTCTAAATTTCTGTTTTATAATCAAGAAATACATGTTGTGCCCTTGTTATTTGTATTTTTGATGATAACTTGATGTAGGATTTTTTTTATGCGAGACCCTTTCATTTTCCTGACGCCCTAGGGCTGAGTAAGCTAATCGGATCAAAGCGTGTTATGTTTTTGGTCGGCGAAGCCGAAAGTCTGAGCATGCCTTATTTTGGTGAAGCCCCCGTGTGTCGGGTGGATGCTTTTATTTGTATGATCACTGGTGTGGCCCCCCGAGTATCGGGTTGATGAATAAAACTGATGAAACAAGAAACTGAGACTTGGTTTCAGGAACTTATCTTTTATTTATCGTTAAAATGTAGGAGGTACATATTTTGGCGTACTCTCCTGGTCATTGGCCTTATTGAATGTAAAGTGCGGAAAACACTGTAGTTGCGCAACATTTCCTGGATTGGAGCGCATGTCATCGTCTTTGTGTTCTTCTGAGAAGTAAGGCTTGCTGACCAGGAAGGGGCCCATGGATTGCTTTGACTAGAGGGTGGCTTCAATACCATGGAACAAATTGAAGAATCACTTCTTGCATTTGGTTGCTTGGGGTGGAGAAGTCGATGCATATGCGTAGTCCTGTATTTTTCTTCAGGGTGAGTACTGGGTTGGCCACCCATGTTTCCTTTGTTATTTCTGTTATGTACCATGAGTTAGTGAGGTGATGGAGTTATTGTCCAATGGCTCTGTGTTTTGGTTCCTTGATTTGTTGGGGTGACCGCATCTTTAAGTTGGCGTCTGAATATGATTTGAATGAGTTCTCATCAAGTTACCTGGGGATTCCTTGCATGTTGGTTGGTTCCCATGCACAAATCTCCTAGTTCTCATAGAGGAACCCGACGAGTGCGCTTTTCTATGCGGGACCAATATTGGAGGCCGAATAGGTCGTGTTCTTTTGGTCTGTAGGGTAGACCTGATTTTCTCTTGTAGTATCTAGAGTTTGGTTGGTCAAGACTTGTCCTTCGGGTAGGGGCTCTGTGTATGCTATTTTCAGCTAGGAGAATTCCATTTCCACCTTGAAAGATTTGGATATTTTTTTGAATTCCTGGTCGTAGTTATCAGAGCGAGTGAAGCTGCCTCTCACGGTTATGAATTTGTTGGGTGTTGGCATCTTTAATACCAAATATGCATAGTGAGGTACTGCCATGAATCTTGCGAAAGCTGGGCATCCCAGGATCGCGTGGTATTGTGATGGCAAGTACATGACTTCAAACTCGAGCCTTTCACGCCTGAAATTGTTCCTTGATCCGAAGACTACGTCGAGATAAAATTTTCCAAAAGGAATATCGGCTTTGCCTAGGACTATGCCATGGAAGGTCGTGTCCATTGGTGCTAGGTTTCTCAAGGGCTAATTCATTACTCGCAAGGTTTTGGCGTAGATTAGATTGATGCTGCTCCTTGCGTCCAAGAAAACTTTGCTCATGTTGTACCAGCCAATTTGGGCTTCCACTATCAGAGCCGAGTGACCCGATGGGACTCGAAGTGGATGATCGGCCCTACTAAATGTAATTTCTTGCTCTGACCAATGGAGATATTCGAGTGTAGGTGGTAGCGTTATTTCCGCCATGTTGACTTGTTGTGTGATCAACTTCTAGATCTTGTTGGGAGGGCGCCCTTTCTAGATAATTGATATCGCACCCCTAGACCTTGGATACTCGTCCTCCTTGTTTCTGTTTATTGCGGGTTGTGGTGGACCTATTGGCAGCTGTACTGGTGGTGGTGGTGGCGCACCAAGAGCTAGGGTTCCAAGTGCGGTGTCGTATCCTTGGTTTGCTGCTTCGGATGCCTTTGCATTGCATACCTCCTGCATTTTTAGAAAAGTGCGACAGTCCTTCATGAGATGATTCGATAGCCTATTTCCTGTGGAGTCCACGTAAAAGTGCAGATTGTCGGGTCCTTCCATCCTATTTAGTGGAGACATTGGGGGCTCTCGAGCACTCGGATGGTATTGTTGCGTTGATTGGCTTGCACCAGCATCATCTCTGTTGCTGTGTTATCCGCCGTTATGATCATCGTTTCTTCGGTTTTCCTCTCCTGGAAACCCAGCCGCAACATAGCTTGGCCCACCATATCCGTCGTTGTTGCGCATTCTCATGTCATTATTGCACATGTCCTGATCTTCCTCGGGTGAGCACCCTCGCTTGTTGTTTATTGCGTCTTCACCATCTTCCCAACGGTTTGCCATGTCCATCAATTGCGAGATTGTTTTGGGCTTGACTCGCCCTAGATCCTCAATGAATTCTCTTCGGCGGAGGCCATCGTTGAATGCATAAATTGCCCTTTCACCAGATATAGGTTTGGGTGAGTTCTTGATGATGTTCTACCATTGGATAAAGGCTCGTATCGGTTCTCTAGATTTCTGTTTACACGCCCATAACTGCTCCAAGGATGCGTATCGCTTGAATATGGATGTAAAGTTTCAGATGAACTTATCTTCAAGGTCGTGCCAACTTCTTATGGATTCTTCGGGTAGCTTCCTGAGCCAGGAGCGGGCGGTGCCGCTTAGGTGTGATTGCAAGACTTGCATTGTAGTAGCCTTGGAGCCACCCTGAAGTTTAATGGTTGCCAGGTAATCTGCTAGCCAAGCCTCGGGTTCCTGGAGACTGTCATACTTTTCGCGATCATGAGGAAGTTTGGAGTCCTTGGGTACTGGGTCTTACGAACCCACTTGGTAATGCAATTGGCCCTGCATAATTCGTACTCATCCTTGCTTTCACCATCGTAGTATCTTCAGCTGCTATGATCTTCCCTTTATCTATCGACTCTGCATTGTGTTATGTCGTTTCTTTCATCATCTCGCGGTTCAGAGTTCGGAATGTGTACCCGATGTGGCGATCGTGATCACCGAGTGTGTCCGACTTGCCGAGGGTTGTTGCAACGGTGTGGTGATTTATCGAGTTGCCTTGAAGTTCCTTGTTCTCCCTGGGCGAGGGATGCTCCCACCATGCTGAGGTTCATGAGAGCGGAGTGATGGAGAGCCGCCCGGGGATCGTCGGGTGCGGGTTGGGTTATGAGTAGGTAGGTCTGAGCGGCGACAATTGCGGCTTGCGCTGTTTTTGCTTTGATGTCCCCTGTCGAATCTACTGACATAAAGGATAGGTCCAGATCTCAAGTCATCTCGTTTCTCTTAGCTTCTAGAATATTCTGGAGCCGTGAGTCTCCTCTTCGTGGTGTGCATCCGGTTACGCTGCCGGATCCCTGGGTGGAGCTCAGTTGTTCCCACCGTATGCTAGATCTGTCGGCTAACCTTTTTCTTTCGTTGAGTTGTCTCTGCATCCTGGGCAGATCCCTCTTTTTATGGTGGAGCAAATACTGGTATGCCATCAAATCCTCGCCCGTGGCTTCCGCTTTCATGGGGAGTACGCCCAAGACCACATCCCTCGCTCTTTGCCATGTTTCCGCTGACAGCCGAAGAGTTAGCCATTGACCGTCGCGCATTGCTTCTCTTCCTTGTATGACACGATTGTTGGGTGGATCTCCTTCATTTTCACGGTTTTCTGCATCATCACCCGATATAATATCATTTGGATCAAGGATCGGGTTACCATTGGAGTCACGCGGTGTTGTCGGTTCGCCGATAATCACGCATACTTGATGATGCGTCATGTACGTGCTGCTGTCGTCGGCATTAGATCCGCAAGAGACACTGTCTGGGAAGCCAGTGAAATCCCGTGGGTTCTGTTCTGGGTAGATCTTTGCCATCCTGATTCTGAAGTTGATGTTTTCATTGCTTTTCTTGGGTTCAATGTTTACTGGACATGATCCATGTGGTGGCGTTAGCTGGGTGTCTGACCCAATGGAGAGACCATCATATAGATCGGCCAGATCCCCTAGATCTATGGAGTTTCCGGAGTTTTCTTTGATGTTTGTCGGCTCGGGTGTGGCTTCCTCAGATGAGCTGACGGAAGATACATGTATCGCTGTGGGCATTGCTATTATGACCGACTGACCTGAAGAGATTGGGGACGATAGGCAGAGATTCTCGGGTTCCTCCACCTAGAAGTGGAAGCTCCCGATGATGAGATCGTATCCACCATTGAAGTTGACGGTAACCAAAGCAGGGGTGGATGGGCGTGGATCCTGTCGTGGTGGTGGCACGGAAGATGCCATGTATAGGCTAAAGATGGGGCCAATGTGCACTAGAGGAATCCAGGGAGGGATAGTGTGGTGATTCCACACATAGATGTTTGTATTTCTCTCTTGTTGATCAAGGATTACAAGGGCTCCTCAAGCCGTTTGTGAGAAGGAGACAAGTTCTCTTACTACCCACTACTATGCTCTAGGGTTCTTCCTTAGCTAAAATGATCGATCCCTCTCTATGGAGGCCCTGGTGCTCCTTATATAGGGGAACCTAGTTTACAAGTCTAGGGAACACGTGGAAGCATATATATTCCCTGAATATGCCCTTTTGTTAAATAAATATGCCTCTTTTTACACTTTAAACGGCTAGACCAGACTCGGTGTGTAAGCCTCCCTAAGCCCCCCTGCAGCGTTGCATCACCCGCTAGTGGTGGCGTCAGCCGACATCGCCCACGTCACCTTGGTCGGCCATGCCCCGCTGGTCCTTCCCTCTGCCTGCTTCGCTCACGCTACAGTGGACAGAGGCCACCATTTGACCAGCGAGATTCCTTCCTTCTCTTGGAAGCCAAGTGGTATCCCGGCTAGCGCCTGGTTAACCCGGCTATGAGGGTACCTGCAAACAAGGTAGATCGAACATAGCCAACATATGTTTTATGCCGGCTAGGTTAACGTTAGGTGAACACCCACCAGGCCAGGTTACTCCGTAAGTCGGCCTGCCTTGAGGTGACCCAGCCAGCATTCGCTCTGACCGTGCTGTACCTCGGCTAACTCGTCCTTTATACCCCGGGGTGACCCTACCCGGGGGTATCCCCCAAGAGATCCACTGCTATCGAGCGTTTGTTTGGTGAAGAGGGGGTCGCCGAATCCATGACTCCAACATTTAGATGTCCCATAGACGATGCCAATTCATGAGGGGTAACCTCGGCAATGCCCATGGTGATGGACTTAGGGTTTCGTGAAAAAGAGAACGATGGGGATTTCGTCGGCTGATCAGACAAACAAGGGAGTCGAAGTCGTATGATTTCTTATGAACAATATGATTATAGGTTGCTCAAGGCTTTTGGTACCTCTCCGTTGGATCCTCCCAGCCTTTATATAATAGGCTAGGGCCCAAGGCTGTATACGGATAGGTTACAACTTACAATTACAACACCAATACAATGTCGGTTCCTACTCTTCCCTTATTTGGTAAAGTTGCCTTTCCATCGGATGCTTCTTGGGACTTCCTTGTTTCTCTTTGGACCTTGCGGGCTATAAGCCTTTATGTAACCAGGGTAACAAATCATAAGGACCCAAGTAATCATACCCATGTTAGTAATGGTACCCTACAGTTTATGGTCTTCCCTACATCATGTGGAGTCTCGAGATACCTTTTTGAAGGTGTGCACACACCTGGAGGATACGGCGAGTGATTTTTTTACTTGTCATGCATGTCAACATAGTCTTCAGATCAGCCCTCGATCTTATCCTATAACCCGGCTCTTTTTTGGACATTCCCTTGGCTCAATCCGAGTTACTTCTCATTGGCCAGGTTATTGTCCATATATCCGAACCATTTTTCCTTCTCTCATACGCTTCCCCAAGTCCTACGTGGAGGGTAATCATCACTTTGCCTCATTTTAAGGGCTCGCGCCAGTTACTGTATTCATTGTCAGGAATAACTGTTGCGCACGTCTCATCGTGGCGACCCCCTCGTTAACTATATCATCACGTCGCGTCGTGGGATTTGTTGCTCCATGTGGCCCTTGGTGTGGCACGCGTCTGGTTGGATGGCTTGGCAAACACACGGCCACACCGTGTGGCACCACTGCAGCCCTGGATCCCACTACGCCTCCTAGGGGCACAGTTAAATAGGGGACAGGGGAGGCACTTGGGGATTTCCCCCACTTCGCACGTGCCCCTGTCCTCTACTTCGCCCCTGCCCTCTACTTCCTTCTTCCCCACAGCAACGCCGCCACTGCTGCTTCTGTTTAACGTAGCACCGCTGCTGCCGTGCCTCCCTATTCTTCCACGTCCGTGCTGCCGCTCCTGCGCAAGCTCTACGCTATGGGGCCTTGCCGTTCCAAGCTGTTGCTCCCCATCGCAGATTACTTCCGTGAAGATAGTGATTTGGAGATGACTGATGAGGAGATCATCATCACTGAGGAAGAGGAGGAGTAAGGAGAGGAGAAGGAGCGTGGCGGCTAGGCTGGTTCATGGGTCTATCAAGATGACCTTGACTGGCTCTACCAGAGCCGCTGTATCCCAGTAGGCGTCACCTGCCGCCTCGTCACCGAAGAAATTGCTCCCTCCCTAAATCCAGGTAAATTCATGGTGTTCTTGTCCCACTTTCAGCATGGCTTCGGCCTCCCAGTGAGCGATTTTTTTCATGATTTCCTCAATACCTACCAGCTTCAACCGCACCACCTTCCAGCCAATGCCATTACCTCCCTCTCTTCCATTGCTTCTGGCATAGAGGGATATGTCGGTCTCTTGCCCACCAAAGTACTTTGGATTAAGTTCTTTGGTCTTTGCAAAATCTTCATTCCTGACCCTCTTCTTGCCCTGGCCGACAAACTTTTCACCCAGTGTGGTGGAGCCTCAATCTCTCCCCACAAAAACTCTGCCTTCCCCTGGGTTACCGGCCTCGAATCTTGTAAGGGCTGGTCCTAGACCTTCTTTTACGTTAGGAACAACACGGACGTACACTTGATCCGGCTGCTTACCGTAAAGTTGGGTGTCTCGAGTACCTCCTTGTGGGACCAGATCCTGAAGCAGGCCACCACCTCGGCGAATGAAGTAGACTGGCAGATCAAGGAGCTTGTCAATTAGGGGCTGCGCAGTGAGGATGTTATGATCACCTTCGTTCGCAGCTGTATCTCCCCCCTCCAGAAGCGCTCACACAAGCTTTGCCACATGAGTGGTCCTCTCGGCCCCAATTGCACCTCCTCTTTCGAACTTGACAATACCTACAGATTTTTCCGAGTCAAGGCTATCTTTAAGATAGAAAAGGAGTTCATCGAGGTGTGGAAATGGGGGCTTGAGCACTTCAACTGGGGTAACTTGCCTCCTCTGGAATGTTCCTCACTTGACCCTTTATCCGAGTCATGTGGTATGTCGGACCGTATCCTTATTTGATCATTTAGTAGTTTTGCTCTTAGTTGTTTCTCCAACAGACAATGGAAGATGGTAAGGAGCCAGCCCTCAAATGGGCGGAGGACTGCTCAGACCCGGTTACAGTTGAGCCAGACACGGAGACGTTCTTTCCAACTCCAGATGGCACCAGGCGGACCTTTAGTAAGGCTTCTTCTTTGAGGGATTGGCCGGATGACGACGACTGCGATGTTGAGATTATCGAGGTACTTGATCTAGTGCCCATTTCTTATGCGTTTCTGGTTACGTTGCCTTCAGCTAACCCGGCGGGATAGGTCCACGAGGATCCTCCTCTTGCCGTGGATGAGCCGGATCCTGCCCCTTCCTAGAAATATCTCGCAACCTCGGCCACAGCTTCTGAGGCGCCTCCGCCCAAGAAGAGGCAGAAGAAATCCGGCGTTAAGAGAGCCGGCAAGCCAGTACCCAAGGCCACTGTCCGAAGAGCACCCAAGCCTCGGGAACCTCCAACCTCGGCCGAGTAAGTCCTTTTTTGTTCCTTGCTCATTTCCGGGTCTTGCTTTATTGTCTTTGCAAACTATTTGTCTCTCTTTCTCCTTTTAATTCGTTGTTCGTTGTCTGATTTGGCAGCGCCCCAAGGGTTATCCCCCAAAGTGGTCCCAGCATCTCCTCTCCTATCCGTAGTGCTCCATCCCCCCCTCCCCGCGCGATGATGATGTTCGCCCGCTGAGCCCTATCCAAGAGAGCTCAGCGGCCGCACCAGATCTGAGCCCACCTCGTCATGAGGACAAAACTCTTGGTGTAGGGGGCAGTGGGGCTGCTGAGGATATGGCTGTGCTAGACTTCCCTAGTTCTTCCGCTCAGCCCCAACCCTCTGTTACAGAGGTGCCAACTTCGTCGGCACCACCCCAGACTTCTTCTTCTCCAGTACAATCCTCGCCAGCAGTATCCATACCAACTCCTGTATAAGTACCATCACCAGCACCAGTATCAGCAGCAGCACCAGCAGCAACACCGACACCGGCATTTTCGCTAGCTCCAGCCGCATCAGCATCAACATCAGCGCCAGCACAAACACCAGCTCCAGCATTAGCGCTAGCACCAGCATCAGCACCAAAGAAACCTCACGGAGCTGCATCCGGATCAACCATCTCCGTCAAGGATATATTTTAGCCAGCTTCGTAGGCTCAATCCAAAGCACCAACTTTGGCTCCTCTGCGCGGCCAAAATCTTCCAGCAAGAGCAAGAAGGTGGTCGAGGTTGCCAAGGGTCCGGCCTCCAAAAGCACACATATTGAGTGCGGACAGCGCACCCTTGCGTCTATGACCAAGAAGGATGGCGTCGCCTCCGGGTCATCTTCCGTCGGATCAGAGGGTAGCAAGGAACTGACTTTGCATACCAGCCCTGATGCTACCCAGATCACGAGGCAAGAGGCCCATGCCAAGGGTGTGGTGATGAGCCAGGCGCTTAGCAGGGAGAATTACAGTCCGGCGCTCATCGCATAAGTGAATAATTGGAATGACGCTGAGTTCATAAATCCCTAGGACAATCTCCTGAAGAAATTTGGTCCGACGAAGTTCAGTGCTCAGATGAATACTGCTAACAAGGCCATTTCCTTCACTGGCCGGATGATGGAGGTAAACCCTTTTTCGTTGTGCTTTTTATATGCGCAAACATTTAGTGATATACCCACTAGTCCCCAAGCCTCCTGGGAGTAATTTATTACCCGGCCGAATGCTCTAAGAAAACTAGCGCAAGTCCTTAGTAACTTCAAATATCCACACACCTAGAGCCGGGTTAAATTCCTCTTGGCCCGGATCTTGTACACTTCGAATATCCACATGCCTAGAGCAGGGTTAAGTTCCACTTGGCCCGGATCTTGTATACTTCGAATATCCACACACCTAGAGCCGGGTTAAGTTCCACTTGGCCCAGATCTTGTAGACTTCAAATATCCACACACCTAGAGCCAGGTTAAGTTCCACTTGGTATGGATCTTGTACACTTTGAATATCCACACACCTAGAACCGGGTTAAGTTCCACTTGGCCCGGATCGTGTAGACTTCGAATATCCACACACCTCTTCTTATTTCTGAACTAACATTTGCTTGTTTCAGATCACCACCAACCGCCGAACTGATGAGTTCCAACGTCTTCTAGACTCATATAAGGATCTTTGCTCCAAGCATATCAAGTTGATTGTTGAGAACAAAAATAAGTGTAAGTTGTTTCTCTTAGGATCTCTCAGTCTCGCTTCTTCGTGCTACTTGCTATCCGTATTAACTTGTCATCTGGATTGTACGGCCAAGGTTAAGGCTAAGAACGTCATCATGCGCAAGAATTTAGCAGAGGTCACAGGTAACTCGTCTTGGTCACTTAGACTTTACTTACTTTTATTCTAACTCGGCAAATATTTATACCTCGATTCTGCTGAGTCTATCAAATGTTGCAGTGACACTTCAAGATAGCGTACATATGCCTGACATGATGCTTTATTTTCTCGAACAAGAAGGAAAGAATCATGCCGAACTCAAAAAGAAAGATGATGAGATCGCCAAGCTTTGCCTTAAGTACAATGAGATAACTCGGTTGAACGCTAAAATCCATAGGCTCAAGGACATCCACAAGGTGGAGCCGGACAAGGCCGACCAGGAGTTCTCCGAGGAGAAAGAGCACTTAAAGACTCATCTTGAGAAGGACAATGATTTGCGGAAGGATGCCGACACCAAGTTCGCCATAGTGAATGCCGAATGTGAAATGCTCAAGAGCGGAAATGCTTCTTCACTTGCCAAACTAGGTCGGATCCTTGGCCATATCGCACATGAATTTCCTCCTCTTTGCCATCATTTCTTTGTCCAAGTTTGGCCCTTGTACTTGTACTGACACTTTCTTCTTATTCTATTCTCAGGCAAATTCCCCGAATCTGACGCCATCGCCAAAGCTTCAGTTGATAAGTTTCGTGTGCAGCGAGGTACTCTGGCAAATCCCTCCGGTGATCCAATTCCTTATGACATGGAGGATATGCTGGTGAGCCTTGCGGCGTGAGTAGAAATCGTGAGGAACTACGGTGCAGATATTATACCCGTAGCCATCCGGATCTTCAAAGCTTTGTGGCCCAATGACGATACTCCGGAAGGCTCAAGGGCTTTTCTGGAGAAGTTGATCGACTGCGAGACTCAACTGGACCTTTGGCGAGAATCTGTTGCACGCGCCGGGGCTGATACGGCACTAAGCTTTGTTCTTTCATGGTATGAGACTTTGGATTTGAAGCTACTTGACTGTACGCGCACCGGATCAAAGTGGACGAATGATCTGGAGTGCATCGCTCAATGCAAGGCTTGTGCCTATAACCTCATCTAGTATGCCTTTATCCATAGCTAGAATGAAGGCCCAAGCTTCCTTGGCCTCGTTGATGATGTGTACATCTCAGATGGATCAGATGGCGAAGAAGAAGAAGCCTCGGAGTTTGTCGAATATACTCAAGATCTAGAGGATGGGGGTGTTAACCCAAAAGAGCTAAAAAACACTTTGATATTCATTAGATCCCCGGTATGCCGGGTGCAAATGTATTTAAGCACAATGGTTCATTTTGCTACAATTGTTGTGTTTTGCTACTAAGTTATTAATGTCGGATTAACTTGGGTGGAGTCCCCGAGATTCCTTTTCTTATTCTTCCAATTTTTACGAATCAGCTCATGTCTACCTTGATTCGGTTTTTGACTTACAAGTCCAAGTCTCAAAATATTGACTTAACAATACTTGAAACTTTGGATTAGCTCAAAATAATTCAACGCAACATAAATAAAGTAAATATAGGGTTAGTCCAAATAACAAATGTCAGCTTAATTATGTTCCTTTCCTTAGTCGTTTTCATGTGCATTGCAATTCCAAACTTGTTCTCTTGCTTGCCATGAAGCCAATTCTTGCTGGACAGCAGCAAGTCGAAGAGTTAGGTTTTTGGTGCCCACACACTACTAATCCAACTAAGATGTAAGTAATTTAAGCTAGCCGACATATATAAAGTAAATACAGAAAAGACAATTATTAAGGCAGTCCCCAAGTTTCTGCTTGGGGTGCCGAGGTTTCATTGATAAGCTTGATACGTCCATTTTGCATCACTATTCTATGTCTTAATTCACTATTATTCATTGGTATATTTCGTATTGAGAGGTGATACTTATGTTATTTCATCTATTTTTGCATGGTTGATGACTTTTGGAGCATGGACCGCTGCAGTCAGGATTCTGATGAAAAATGTGCTGTTTGGAGGCAAAATTCGCAAAGATCAGAAAATCCGAGAAAATATACGGAAACTCCTATTTTTCTAGAAGACTAAGGATGCCAGAAGACGGAGTGGAGATGGGCCACAGGGGGCCCACACCACCCCCTAGCGCGGGCAGCCCTAGGCCACGCCAGCAGGTGGTGTGGCCACCCTGGCCCACTCCAGCCTCTCCCTCTGGCGTATATCATCCTCCTGAAACCCTAAGACTAGGGGGGCGACCACAGAAAGATTCCGCCACCTCTGCGGGGCGGAAAACACCGAGAGAGAAAGATCTCTCCGGCAGACAGATTTCTACCAGGGGAAATCCTTTCTGTAGAGGGGAGATCATCGCCATCAACACCACCATCAAGCTAGACTTCATCGGGATCATCATCATCATCACCACCATCATCACCATCAGCACCCTCATCACCATCTCCATATTGCTGTAACAATTGCGTTGAATCTTGAATAGTTCATAGGGGAAACTTTCCCAATGTTGATTACTCTACGTAGTTGATGTTATTGAGTGAACCATTGAATTCTTGTTTATGTCCAGATTGTTATACATCATTATTCCATCTCTGATCATGATCCATATGATGTCTTGTGAGTAGTTCGTTTTGTTCTTGAGGACATGGGAGAAGTCATGTTGTTAGTAGTGGAATTGTGTTGAGAAAGATTCAATAGCTTGATATTTAAGTTGTGGTGTACTTCTTCTAGTGGTGTCATGTGAACGTAGACTACATGACACTTCACCTATATGGGCCTAGGGGAATGCATTGTGTATTTGGCTACTAATCGTAGGGGTTGCCGGAGTGACAGAAACCTGAACCCCCGTTAGGAAACCATTGCACAAGGGACGTAAGGGTCTTAGAGTTTAAAGCTGTGTTTAGGTTTCTACCTTAATTACTTTCTTGTACTTATGAATGTTTGCAAGGGGTATAATCACAAGTATGTATTAGTCCTGGATGGGTCAGTACATTAGCATAGGTTCACCCACACAACATTTAGCAAGCTAAAGAAGATTAATCAACTATATGAAGTGAAACCACTTGACAGTCTTCCCATGTGTCCTCGAGAACGTTTGGTCATCTTAAGTAATACATCCGGCTTGTCCTTTGGTACATAAAGGATTGGGCCACTTGCTACATTTATTCCTACTGTCTTTTATTTACTCGTACTTTGTTTACTTGCTTTATCAAAAACCCCTAAAAATCCATTTGCTAAGTATTTGTAGAGAATTCCTGATCCATACCACTAGCCAGCACCTTCCGCTCCTCGTTGGGTTCGACACTCTTACTTATCGAAAATACTGTGATACACCCCCTATACTTGTGGGTCATCAAGACTATTTTCTTGCGCCGTTGCCAGGGAGTGAAGCGCTATTGGAGAGTGGAACTGGTAAAGGAAACTTCTACTATGAGTATTGTTTACTTCTGTTAGTTGCTTTATTTTCGTTATGGATAATTCACTGAGTTTCTTATTTGGTAATGCTACTACCACTGCAAAGGTAGTAGATAAACCACCACCTGCTGAGAATGATGTTTTTAAAATACCTACAAGAATTATTGATCGTGTTATGGATAACTACTATGTTGGGGATGGAACTATCCATCCCAGTGATCATTTGCTCTTTATACACAAATTATGCGGGTTGTTCAAGTGTGCAGGTATTACTACAGATCAAGTTAAGAAGAAGTTATTCTCATTATGACTGAAAGGAAGAGCTAAGTAATGGTATAAGCTGCTGAGGAATGGTAAAGCTCTAGAATGCGAGGAAATAGTTCCTCTCTTTTACTCAAAGTTTTATCCTCCTAGTGAGATTCATAAAGATCGGAATCAAATATACAACTTTTGGCCTCTTGATGGAGGAGTACAGCTCAAGCTTGGGGGAGATTGAAGTTACTAATGCTCAAATGTCCCATTCATGAGCTCCCCAACAATATTATTATCAATAACTTTTATGCAAGGCTTCCTCTACATGACAAGGATTTATTGGATGCTTCTTGTGTTGGATCATTCACTCGTATGGAAGAAGAAGTTAAATGGGATCTTCTGGACCGTATTCAAGACAATGCTGAAGCTTGGGAGAATGACAAAGGTAGAAAGTCAGGTATAAATTATGATTATGAATGCATTGAATCTTTTATGGGAACGGATGACTTTCAAAATATAAAAAATGCTTATGGTCTAGACTCTCAAGTTATTGCTTCTTACTTTAAGGCTTTTGCTTCCTACATTGAAGTGCCTAAAAAGAAGTGGAATAAGTATCATGAACCTTACATTGAGAAAATCCCTTTCCCATGTAAGATAAAGGAACATTCTATGATAGCTAGTATGGTTGATGAAAGTATGAATGAAGTTGTTGAACCTGATAAACAAAAGGTTGATGAACATATTATAGCAAATGTGAAAGACTTTGCTACTAAATATGTAGAAGAGGGACACACTATCCTTTGCAAGGATACCTCTAATATTGTTTCACAAAGTAGTGTTATGAGAGCTAGTATTCATGTGCTTTCTATTAGAATAAGCGATCATTGCTACGATAGCCCTTGTGATAGTTATATTGTTAAGTTTATGCATGATACTGAAAGTTACTATGAGAGAGGGAAAAGTGTTTTTATGCATCTCAATAATATCAAGTTTCCTCGTTTTATGCTGAAAGTTTATATGTTGCACTTTTTTGCCTTCTTATGCAAGTTGCCTCTGGTTTCAACAACTTGTTTGTTTACAAAATTCCCTTGCATAGGAAGTGGGTTAGACTTAAATGCGTGTGTATTTTTGCTTCTGAATGCTCTCTTTCACTTCAATTCATATTCCTATGTGAGCATCTTCAAAATTATCATGCCCATCTTAATGGCTATAAAGAAAGAGCTTTATGGGAGACAACCCAATTTGTTTTTGCTTTTAGTTTTTTTTTGTTTCTTTGAGTCCTGGAAGTTATTACTTCAGTAATAACCGCTCCTTATCCGTTTTGTTTGGTTTTTGTGTCAAGATCAACCTCTAATGAGAGAGAAGTAATATTTGGGGAAGTTGTTGTCCCGAAACAGATTTTTTGCGCTTCACCGCAAAAATTCGTGAGAGATCTCTGTATGTCGGATTGAGCTGTAATTTGTTGTGCTTCTGCCCCAGGTTGTTATTTAACTTTCGTTAGTTTTGCACTTTTTGATTTGAGCAACAGAAGATTTTCGAAAAAATTGATCTTTACCCGCTGGTCTGTTTTGACAGATTTAGCCAATCTTGCATTTGCTTCTTTATTCGATTTCCTTTTTGAATTCTTTTTGGGTTTTTGGAAGAAGTTGCTACAATAGCTTATGTTTTGTTGGTTTTCATTTGAAATTGAGCTCAAAAGGTTTTATCACTTCATATATACTAATGTTGCTAATGAGAACTGTGTGAAGTTTTGTGTGAAAGAAATTTCCAGGAAGTGGAGATAATGGTGTAATAAGGAAGAGAAGGGTTTTATGAATCAAGTATTAAGTGTATGAAGATGAAGATGTTGATGTTATTCAAGTGGTAACTCCGGAATAATCCACTAAATACCAAATTCAGAGACCTGTAGAGTCCGTTTTCAAATAGGTAACAGTTCTGGTAAGAAAAGTTCCGCGAAAATACTATCCAACTATATTTTTGCAGTTTTCAGCCAATAAGGAAAGTTACGAAGCGAAAAAGGGAAAGAAACGAAACCAAGGTGGCCCACACCACCCTGTGGCGCGGGCCCTCCATTGGTCGCGCCACCAGGTGGTGAGTCCACCCCGGACTCCGCCTCTGACTCGTTTTTCGCCCAGTAACTTCCTTTTGTTATGAAACTTCGTAATATATAACCACCCGGATCCCCCGAGGTTAGTATATCGTGTTTTCGTCGTGTTTTTGTTTCGATCTGTTTCTGCCAGGACATACTCTTTGAAATCTTAGAAGCACAATGGTGTCCGCCAAGGATAAAGGGAAGGAGCCTATGGAGGAAGACCTCCAAGACCCCGGGAAGGAGAAGGAGATCAAGAGTGAAGGTGAAGAGGAGCAAGGCCAACATCCGCACACCAGCACTACCATTGCAAGAATTGGAGTGGTGACGAAACCTGCCAGGGTTAGAAGGACTGCACGGATGCAGACTGGGGGAAAGCTCATCGTCACAGTTTGGCTCCACGGTCACTTCCTCCACACACCAAGAATCCTTTCCATGCCCTTATCCATGAGCATCAATACCAGAATATGCCCAAGGGGAAATTACCGTCCAATTGGGATTTGCCTCATTCTAGCCATGCAGGAAAAGAAGACTTCAAGGAGGAAGAGTGGGGAAAGAATAGCAAGAGCTGGAATTCTCAACCCAATATGATCATGAGCCGCATTGAGCAAAACTCACAGCTGATTCATACTCTCACCTTCGAGATTGAAGACTTGGGGAAACTGATCAGAGAGCTCATCGAGAGGATACCACCACCACCAAAGGAGTAATTCGTCATCAGGTTTGGCATCCCCTTGGTTTGTTCCAAGCTTGGGGGAGTGTCACGGTATCACATCACTATCTTTATCTTTTTATCTTTTTAGTAGAGTCATATCATGACTAGAGGAGTTATTATGTAGTATGGTTTGCATTATAGAAGTGTCCCCTCTCTCGTTAGATATGTATCCCTTGGTGTGAGTTGCCGTTATGGAATATTAATGAGAAGTTCTATCATTTACTCTTTTGCATAGCTTATATTAGTTTTCAATTCGTGGTTATATGATTGATCTTGTTATTAGTATCGGTATCACTTTGGGATCATTGAGTTAATTTAGTTGGTTTTGGCAAACCTGGCTCGGTCAGCAGCAACACTATTTTTGAGAGTTGAATGAAAAAGATAAAAGTACCTTTAAATAAAAATAATTTCATCATCTTTCTTTCTTGATTTGCTCATAAGTTTAGTATTCTCTAGTTAAGATCTTTTGTGATTCCAAGGAAGATTGAATGTTTGTCTTTATCACTTATATGTTTGTTTGTTTCCTTCAACTCTTGTACTTGCTACCTAGCCAAAAACCTATACTGAGAGGAAATTCTTCTCGTGCATCCACCTCCTTTAAACCAAAACCTTTGCCATTTGTGTCCACCATACCTACCTAGTAGCATTATTGCTATTCCAAGTAAATTCTTGTTTTATCTATCTCCCAAATTAAACTTGTTATGTGAAAATTAGTGATTAAAGCTCTCACGAATTTGATGGCACACTTTATTTTCTTGCATTTAATAATCTTGAACCATTTGGGTCCTTCTTTGTTGCGTATATGCTTGCGCTTTATGAGTTGAAGTTAGCAGAACCATGCATCATGGGGACCGCTTTCAACACTTCATTGGTACTTGTACCTAGTTGATATCATGTTCTTTTGCTTATGGATCCCGGCGGTGTGAAATCAAAGTGGAACTTGCAAGATCATCGAGTTTATATGTGTATTAGAGAAACGCCTGGGCCGCTAGCCTAAGCCATGCCTAATCATGGTGGAAACTTGCACCATAACTATAGTGAGGATTCTATGAAGCATCCTCAATAAAAACCTATGCAAATAGCAAATAAAAAGATCGCTGAGATGCTCACTGTCTGCTTGCCTTGTCATTTTGATTATGGGATAGCTCCTGTGTCATGTGCCAGGGGTACCCCTTTGGCGGTTCTCAATGATACGCATGTATTTACAATGACAAGAGCTTGCTCGTGACTGAAGTTAACTAGCATGAGGATCGGTACTCATAAGTAAGGGGCATGAGATTTCAAATTATAACTTGTCAAGCATATCCGCTTAGTTGTGTCACTTTAACCTTAACCACCAAAAGATGCCAATGACAGGGGCAATGAGAGTTGAAAGCTAGTAAGTATCATAATTTTTGGGAGCTCTTTATGAGACTTGCAATCCCTGCTTCCCTCTGTGAAGGGCCTTTCTTTTACTTTGTAGTTGAGTCAGTAAACCTACTCCCTTCTATCTCAGCAAGTATTTTGAGTTGTTGTGTTTCATTCATTCATATGATGATTTATTCAATCATGTTTCTTATGTTCCTTGTTTTGCACATTGCTCTTATCTTGATGTTTACTACTTTGAAAGCTATCATTGAAAACCAGTTATTTGTGAACTCTAGCAAATTATCAACTATTCTTCGACCAAGAGCTAAGTTTGCCATTACCAATTATGATTCACTTTATGTATCTTTATTGTGTTTCCTTTACTCATTGCAAGTTAAGTTATATAATAGTGAGTTGTCTTCTATTATGATCTATGTATTTGATGAATGTGATGCTTCTTGTCCGTATTCTTTTATCGACTCTTCACTCCATAAACCTGAGGCCATGTTTATTGAGCTCAGTTTCGCTTGGGGACAAGCTAAGTCTAAGCTTGGGGGGGGGGGGGGGTTGATACGTCCATTTTGCATCACTATTCTATGTCTTAATTCACTATTATTCATTGGTATATTTCGTATTGAGAGGTGATACTTATGTTATTTCATCTGTTTTTGCATGGTTGATGGATTTTGGAGCATGGACCGCTGCAGTCAGGATTCTGATGGAAAATGTGTTGTTTGGAGGCAAAATTCGCGAAGATCAGAAAATCCGGGAAAATATACGGAAAATCCTATTTTTCAGAAGACTAAGGATGCCAGAAGACGAAGTGGATATGGGCCACAGCGGGCCCACACGACCCCCTGGCGCGGGTATCCCTAGGCCACGCCAGCAGGTGGTGTGGCCACCCTAGCCCACTCCAACCTCTCCCCTCTAGCGTATATCATCCTCCCGAAACCCTAAGACTAGGGGGGCGACCACAGAAAGATTATGCCGCCTCTACGGGGCGGAAAACACCGAGAGTGAAAGATCTCTCCGGCAGAAAGATTTCTACCGGGGCAATTCCTTCCCGGAGAGGGGAGATAGTCGCCATCAACACTACCATCAAGCTGGACTTCATCGGGATCATCATCATCACCACCACCACCATCATCACCATTAGCACCCTCATCACCATCTCCATATTGATGTAACAATTGCGTTGAATCTTGCATAGTTCATAGGGAAACTTTCTCAGTGTTGATTACTCTTTGTAGTTGATGCTATTGAGTGAACCATTGAATTATTGCTTATGTTCAGATTTTTATACATCATTATTCCATCTCTGATCATGATCCATATGATGTCTTGTGAGTAGTTCATTTTGTTCTTGAGGACATGGGAGAAGTCATGTTTTTAGTAGTGGAATTGTGTTGAGAAAGATTCAATAGTTTGATATTTAAGCCGTGGTGTACTTCTTCTAGTGGTGTCATGTGAACATCGACTACATCACACTTCAGCTATATGGCCCTAGGGGAATGCATTGTGTCTTTGGCTACTAATCGTAGGGGTTGCCAGAGTGACAGAAACCTGAACTCCCGTTAGGAAACCATTGCACAAGGGACGTAACGGTCTTAGAGTTTAAAGTTGTGGTTAGGTTTCTACCTTAATTGCTTTCTTGTACTTACGGATGTTTGCAAGGGGTATAATCACAAGTATTTATTAGTCCTGGATGGGTCGGTACATTAGCACAGGTTCACCCACACAACACTTAGCAAGCTAAAGAAGATTAATCAACTATTAAACAAAAGCACTTGACAGTCTTCCCATGTGTCCTCGAGAACGTTTGGTCATCTTAAGTAATACATCCGGCTTGTCCTTTGCTGCATAAAGGATTGGGCCACTTGCTGCATTTATTCCTACTGTCTTTTATTTACTTGTACTTTGTTTACTTGCTTTATCAAAAACCCCTAAAAATCCTTTTGCTAAGTATTTGTAGAGAATTCCTGATCCATACCACTAGCCAGCACCTTCTGCTCCTCGTTGGGTTCGACACTCTTACTTATCGAAAATACTGCGATACTCCCCCTATACTTGTGGGTCATCAAAGCTCATTGCCGACATACATACCGACATATGAGAGACTCAGATACATACACTTATGCTAAGTGTAAAACAGACGAAGTAGAGCTACATTCCATGGACGCTTAGATTCCTTGCCGGACCTGTCCACCTTGTTATTCTCCTGTGTTTGTGCATCAATAAGATAATAGGAATCATTATGCAATGCTTTGCTTACGATGAAAGGTCCTTCCCGTGGGGGAGATAACTTATGCATTCCAGCAGTGCGCTGCACCAGCCGAAGTACAAGATCACCTTCTCGGATGACTCGGGGGTTTACTTTCCGGCTATGGTACTGTCGGAGATTTTGCTGATATATGGCGGATCTGGACAAGGCTAGTTCTCTCGCTTCTTCCAGCAGATCAACATCATTTTGCCGGGCTTCACGCACTTCGTCTTCTGTTTATTAGGTGACCCACGGCGAATCATGCTCTATGCCGGCTCGTAGTATAGCTTCTGCCCCATATACCAGAAAGAATGGTGTATAGCCTGTTGATCGATTCAGAGTTGTTCTCAGACTCCACAGTACCGCTGGTAGTTCTTCTATCCAACACCCCGCTGATCTTTGCAGTGGCTCAATGAGCCGGGGTTTTATCCCGGACAAAACTAGTCTGTTGGATCTTCCCACTTGTCGGTTCTATGCGGGGTGGGCCACCGAGGCAACATCTAGCCGGATCTTCTTTTTTCGGCAGAACCTTGCAAATGCCCCTTCAGAAAAATTCGTGCCATTATCAGTTATGATACTGTGGGGATAACCATATGTCAATAGTATATCTTTGAGGAATGTCACAGCTATTGCCCCATCACATTTCCTGATTGGCTTTACTTCAGTCCACTTGGTAAATTTGTCTACCATAACCAAGATATGGGTCATGTTCCCTTTTGCCGGCTTAAATGGTCCAACCATACCCAAACACCATACCACAAATGGCCAAGTGATGGGTATAGTTTTCAGTTCCGACATAGGCATGTGTGTCTTTGTGGCGCACCTCTTACAACCATTGCATTTTTTCACAAGGTACACGGCTTGCTTCGAGGAACTTGGCCAGTAAAATCCATGCCGGAAAGCTTTTGCCACTAATGCTCTAGAAGATGCATGATGGCCACATTCCCCCTGCTGGATATCTCGGAGGATGTCAAGCCCTTCTTCCGGGTCTACGCATCGCTATAGAACACTTGTAACACACCTTTTGTATAGTTCGGCGTTGATGATCATGTATGCCTTTGCTCTTATTTGGATTTGCCTCGAGTACCTCATCATTCAGCAGGGTCCCATCTTTTAGGAATTCAAATATTAGCTTTGCCCATGCAGGTATAACTCGAACAGGGAAAATCTCTTCGTCTATTTCCATTGCATCTACCGACATAACTCCAGCCGGATCTATCTGAACAGTCCCTGGGTTCTGCGAGACAGTCCCCGGGTCCATCGAAGTAGTCCCCAGGTTTGCTGTGGTGCTTCCCCAGTCTATATCAATAGGAGTAGCTTCTGATCTGGGGAGTGCCGGGACATAGATTGAGTCAGATTCCGGTGACGGTGTGATGGATGGTTTTCTCAAGTGTTCCAATGCAACAACTAGAGGGATTGGCTGCCGAGATGACCCCAACTAGAGGGCCTCATTTTCAATCCGAGGTACATGATGGAACTCACATCCTTCAAAGAACCCACTTATCTTTTGGACATGGAATCTATAAAGTGCCATGTTCACATCCAGAGCATCCCAATTACCAGACACTTGTTGCACCACCAAATATGAATCTCCAAAGCATTGTATCCGACGTATTCCCACTTCTTTTGCTACCTTAAGTCCATGCACGAGTGCTTCATACTCGGCAACATTGTTTGATGCGCTAAAATGGATCTGGAGGACATATTTCAGCTGATCCTTATTGGGCGAGGTAAGCACTACCCGGCCCCCAGTCCTTCCTTTAGCTTTGATCCATCAAAGTGCATTCGCCAGTAATTTGAGTCCGGCATAGGTGGTTCGTATTGCATCTCAGCCAAGTCCATGAAGAAATCTGCCACAGCTTGCGATTTGATCACATCTCTTATGTCAAAATGTGGTGCGTATGGGGCTAACTCAATTGCCCATTTTGCAATTCGACCGCTGGCATCTTTGTTGCCCATAATCTCGGATATGGTTGCTTCACATACCACCTTGATGGGGTGTTCCTCAAAGTAATGCTTGAGTTTCTTGGCTTCCATGTACACACCATATGCCATATTTTGGTAGTGAGGGTAATTCTGCTTCGACGTTGATAATACCTCGCTCAGGTAATACACTGGTCTTTGCACCAACTTACCTTCCTCATCGCGTTCCACCACTATTACTGCACTTATGACTTGGTTGGTTGTGGCTATATATAGCAACATCGGCTCCTTGGGTAGTGGCGCGGCTAATACTGGTGCAGAAGACAGCATCTTTTTTAACTCTCGGAACGCACTATCAGCTTGTGGTGTCCATGTAAATTTTTCTGCCTTTTTCATTAACTGGTAAAGGGGCAATGCCTTCTCTCCCAGCCGACTTACAAACCGACTCAATGATGCCAGGCAACCCGTAAACTTCTGCATGTCGTTAAGACCTTTTGGCAGTTCCATTTTTTCTGTGGCTCGGATTTTCGTGGGGTTGGCCTCGATACCTCGCCTGGATACAAGGAAACCAAGTAACTTCCCTGCCGGCACACCAAAGGTACATTTTTCTGGGTTAAGCTTCATATGGAACCTCCTTAGGTTCACGAATGTTTGTCGGATATCATCAAGAAGCGTTTTGCTTTCCTTAGTTTTTATTACCACATCATCCACATACACTTGCACATTTCAACCTATTTGGTGATGTAAACATTTTTGCATGCATCACTGATACGTTGCTCCATCATTACATAAACCAAACAGCATAGTGTGATAGCAATAAGCCCTGTACAGGGTGATAAATGCAGTTTTTATTTGATCATCTGGATTCAAAGTTTCACTAGAATAAGCATCTATGAATGACAAAAACTCACACCCAACAGTTGAATCTATGACCTGGTCTATCCTTGGCAGTGGAAATGAATCTTTTGGACACGCCTTATTCAGGTTCGTGTAATCCATACACATGCGCCATACTACTGCCACATTCAGATCATCCTTCTTCTTTTCCATGGGCACCAGATTAGGGAGCCAATCTAGGTAAAGTACTTCTATGATAAATCCGGCTGGAAGGAGCCGAATTATCTCATCTCCAATGACCTTTATCCTGTCTTTGGCGAAGCGGCGGAGAGGTTGCTTCACCTACTTTGCTCCGGGTCTTACATTCAAAGAGTGATACGCCAACTCCCTCAGCTTACCTTACAGGTCTTGTGTAGACCAAGCAAAGATATCCCGATTCTCATGGAGGAAGTTCATGAGATTGCTTTCCTATTTGTCGCTTAACCCGGCACCAATAGTTACGGTGCGCTCTGGGAACTGGTCATCAACAGGCACTTCTTTGTATCCTTTGTCGCTGGACATGAAACACTTCCATGCGGGTTAGTCAGAGCCGGCATATGCTGATACACTAACAGAGCTAACGCATCTACTTCCAGAATTTTCTTCTTCTCTTGAGCGATCACCAGTGACTGGGCCAGGTTAGACCCGGTAGAGGCACACTCAATGGAACGCCTGAAGTCCCCAGCAATGGTGATCACTCCCCTTGGCCCTGGCAATTTCATCTTCAAGTAACTGATGTGAGTACTTTCCATAAACTTGTTCAAAGCTAGCCTGCCGAGTAATAAAAGGTATGTGCTTTCCAAGTTAACGACCTCAAACTCCAAGTTTTCAGTCCGGCAGTTGTCCCTTGTGTCGAATAACACGTCAACACGGACTTTGCCAATGGGCTCACAGGAGATACCCGACACGATGCCATGGAAAGTGGTCCTTGTTGCTTGGAGCATATTCTATGATATTCCCAGCTTGTGCATAGTATCCTTGCACATGATATTAATGCTACTGCCATTGTCTATCAGCACCTTGGAGAACCTCACGTTGATATTCGGCCCAATGAACATCGGATCTAGCACCAGCACATAGGTCCTAGGACTCGGCATAAGCTTTGGGTGGTCCTTGATGCTCCAGGTAATTTCTTTCTCTACCCAAGGCATATACCTCGTCACAGCGGGCATTACCGTGTTCACCTCCATATATCAGCGCTGCAAGCTATTTCTATCAGTTTCCTCCATGGTGAACACACAGTAACTTTGGTGATGCTCTCTATACTCATTTCTAACGTCCTGACCATGATACCTTTGATCTTGTTGTTGCTGTTCATTCACCTGATGCACTGCATCCCTTCTCTCCTAGTTTTCATACCTCGGTGGAGGTGGAGGCAACATTAGTTGCTCTCCATCCCCCTAGTGAGTTGTTGCTGCTGAGGTGCATCGTTCCGAGGTGCTTCATGCCGAGGTGTCTGAGCATTTCCCGAGCCACTTTGCTCTAGTTTCCTCATCCAGTCACATTGCTGGGTCGTATGATTCGCCGGGTTATTTGGACTTGGCGTGTGGAACATGCACGGCTGATCCAGCATAGACTCGAATGTGTATCTCGGCCTATCCTTTCTTTCTTGCCACTGTTTCTTCTGTTTCGGTGTCCAAGGTTTCTTTCCTTCACCCTTTTGTTGACACTGTTGCCCACCAGTTTTCTGACGCTGGCTAGCTCCGGCATTAGGCTGGTCGTGGTCTACAACTGCCACTTGTTGCAAGCTGTACCAGTAATCCGGTCGATCGTCCCTTCTCTTACACCTGAATTCATTGCACCGCGATAACCCGACACCCTCTCGAGGGTAGTATTCGTCATTGGACTCGCTGCTCATCATCCAAGGCTGGGTTGGGTCACCCAAGGCGTATGAATCAGCAATCTGAATCATCTTGGCCAAGGTGGTTGGCATATCTCTCTGTAATCTTTGCCAGAACATACTTGCATATCTGCATCCTTGGGCGAACCAAGCAATAGCTTGTGATTTAATTACCCCTTCACAGGAATTTCTCACATTGCACCAGCAACTCAAGAACTCCCAGTCTGTCTCCTTTGGTCTCTGCTTGCATAACGCCAGAGTTTGTGGCCCATTCCGCCTCTTGTTCCTCAAAGTCCAACTAGCAGTTTATGCTTCCTGGGGGGAAATTATTCAACCAGACCCTTGATGGTCCTTCCAACATCTGGAGCACATATCTCATAGCCCATCTCAAGTTACCCGTGGCAATGTTCACCGCAATTGCATAATCAATGAGCCAATCATCCGGCTTAGTGATGTCGTCATATGTCTTTGTTCCACTTGCCAACTTGAAGTTCGGCACTAGCGGTTCCCTCCTGATCCGGGGTCCAAAACATGCCGGACACGGAGGACCTTGCACCTCAATCATCTCCGACCTATAGATTTGGTCCAGCTTCAGCCTCGCATCATCTGGCTGCAAATTCCTATTTCCCAATCTCGATCCAATTACACGGTGCTCCGGTCTTTGAAATCCAGCATCGGCCATTGCTGAGTAACCATCATTGTACCTATCTTAACCCGGACGAGCATTTTGCTCTTGCATTGCAGGTCCTGCACTTCTCTCCTACCGAGGTGCATATTGTTGCTGCTGTTGCCGAGGTACATTATGTCCTGTTCCCATTGGATTACGCTATCCAGCATTGTCGTTGGCAGCGTTCCTCTGACCGGCATTGCCTTGTTCATGGTTACCTCGGCCAACTTTACCCCGATTAGCACTATGACGATCCTCGTCAACTTGCACTGCCTTTACTTTGCATGCCTTCACCGGGACATATGGAACCATTTGCTTGTCTCTTCTTGCCGAGGTTACCACTTCCTCTCTCCTAGACTCGTCATGAGGCGACGAGGCAGCTCCAGCGGACTTCGCCGTGTTGTTCTTGCCGAATAAACTAAACGCGATGCTTCGGGTTGCTCCGGGTTTGCCTTGTTCATCTCCTCATTCTGCTAACATGCTACTCTTAGCAAATGGTTAACTCTCTCCTACTGCCTTTCTCGGGCCTCTCCAGTTAAACCCTCTAACTCGGATGCAGCCGCATTGGTAGCCATGAGGTTCTTTGTTGGGGTTTTATACCTCTCCAGCCCTACTATCACTCTAGTAGATGTCTGCCCCGGCTTAGGCACATACTCCTTGTCTATCTCAGTAATCAGGTTTCTACCTTGGATTTTTACTCCATCTATGCGGTTTCCTTTTGCATACTCCCACAGAGTGATGTTTAGTGACTGCTACAACTCAGCTACCTTTTTGCACCAACTAACATTTTCTGCCTAGTTTCCTCTAACTCGGCATATCCTGAGCCGGATTTACCACTAGTGCTATGGGTTTTGCTAAGCTATCTATCGCCTGCTGCAGTACATTCTCTGGCCTCTCTAGTGGAGGGAATCTAGACTTTGACTGCTTCGGTGTGGCATCCAGATCTGGCGCTGGGTCCTGCTTGCTCCTGCATCAGGCGCCATCATCATGACCTCAACACACCTAGAGGTGCGAGTGATAGGCATGCCGCGAGCCGCGCTGAGAGGTGGTTTGCCTCCCTCGACGACGTGTTGCGAGTGAACGTAGGACTCGTAGACACCGACGTAGATCTTGCGGGTGCCAAGCTTGATGAAGAGGCCATTGCACGAAGGAGGACACCTGTCGAAGCTCCCAACGTTGTCGCTAACGTAGTCCAGCGCTCCAAAATGCTGAACCAGGCCGGAGACGATGCGTTCGCCGGTGCCGTAGATGTTTCCCGTCCGGATTTTTACTCCTGTTAGCGCCACTAGCCCCACGATGGGTGCCAACTGTCGTGGTGGTGGCACGGCAGATGCCATGTATAGGCTAAATATGGGGCCAATGTGCACTAGAGGAATCCAGGGAGGGATAGTGTGGTGATTCCACACACAGATGTTTGTATTTCGCTCTTGTTGATCAAGGATTACAAGGGCTCCTCGAGCTGCTCGTGAGAAGGAGACAAGTTCTCTTACTGCTCACTACTATGCTCTAGGTTTCTTCCTTAGCTAAAATGATCGATCCCTCTCTATGGAGGCCCTGGTGCTCCTTATATAGGGGAACCCAGGTTACAAGTCTAGGGCACACGTGGAAGCATATTCCCCTAATATGCCCTTTGATTAAAGAAATATGCCTCTTTTTACATTTTAAACGGCTAGTCCGGACTCGGTGCGTATGCTTTCCTGAGCCCCCTGCAGCGTTGCATCACCCGACAGTGGTGGCATCATCCGACATCACCCACACCACCTTGGTCGGCCACGCCTCGCTAGTCCTTCCCTCTGCCCACTTCGCTCACGCTACAGTGGACAGAGGCCACCATTTGACTAGCGAGATTCCTTCCTTCTCTTGGAAGCCAAGTGGTAACCTGGTTAGCGTATGGTTAACCCAGCTACGAGGGTACCTGCAAACAAGGTAGATCGAACATAGCCAACATATGTTTTATGCCAGCTGGGTTAACGTTAGGTGAACACCCAGCAGGTCGGGTTACTCCATAAGTCGGCCTGCCTTGAGGTGACATGGCCAGCATTCGCTCTGACCGTGCTGTACCTTGCCTAACTCAGCCTTTATACCCCTGCATGACCCTACCCGAGGGTATCCCCCCAACAGATCCGTTGTTGTCGAGCTTTGTTTGGTGAAGAGGGGGTCGCCGAATCCATGACTCCAGCGTTCAGATGTCCCACAGACGATGCCAATTGATGAGGGGTAACCTCGGCAATGCCCATGGTGATGGACTTAGGGTTTCGTGAAAAATAGAACGCTGGGGATTTCGTCGGCTGATCAGACAAACAAGGGAGTCGAAGTCGTATGGCTTATGAACAATATGATTATAGGTTGCTCAAGGCTTTCAGTACCTCTCTGTTGGCTCCTCCCAGCCTTTATATAATAGGCTGGGCCCTGAGGCCGTATACGGATATGTTACAAGTTACAATTACAACACCAATACAATGTCGGTTCCTACTCTTTCCTTATTTGGTAAAAATGCCTTTTTGTTGGTTGCTTTTTGGGACTTCCTTGTTTCTCCTTGGGCCTTGCGGGCTATAAGCCTTTACGTAACCAGGGTAACAAATCATAAGGACCCAAGTAATCATACCCATGTTAGTAATGGTACCCTACGGTTTATGGTCTTCCCTACATCGTGTGGAGTATCGAGATATCTTTTCGAAGGTGTGCACACACCTGGAGGATATGGCAAGTGACTTTTTCACTCATCATGCATGGCAACATAGTCTTCATATCAGCCCTCGATCTTAGGCGTTTCTACAATTTCTCAGTATGATATGTAATTTGTATTTTATTTGTGTTTTGAAACTGTGGGATTGTATAAGCTTTGTGCATTATAGATATCCAGAGGCCGGGTGTAATGGTTAATACTCTTTATGTAATAAAAAGCCCTTTATCGAAAAACCCCGTTTACAAACCACTTGAAAATGTGAATACCGATTTGTACTTCAAAAAAAATCATTTGCCAAAAAAGTTAATTGTGTTGGACTAATGACAAACTTATCTTGAACTTGGAATTTTTTTTACATTATTCTATAGTTTCTCGAGTATGACATTCGAGTGGAGGTTTCCGGATTTGTTGGTTTCTTGAATCGTAGCAATCACCACTAATTTTTTACTTTATTCTTGTTTTCATGTTTGTTGATGAAACAAGGAAGAAGCACACACACCATCAAGGTGAGCAAGGATTTGAGCCTAGCTCATCATATCATATAGACTAGGATTTCACTCATATTATATATATGAACATTGATATCGTACGGGTGAGGCGATTAGGGTTGCACATTTGTTAGTTAGCTTAGCAAGGTAAATATCTACGAGTGTTCTGTACGATGAACCACCCTCTTTTAACCCAACCGATGCTAGATGAAACAATTATTGCTAGCTAATAAGGCCTTGTTATAATGTTAGAATAAACACGGACCAAATGTGGACCCAGCAGTGAGAAAGCCATTGCAGTCTCTACTCCCTCCGGTTACAATTAGATAGTGTTCTAGATTTAGCCAAAGTCAAACTTTTGAAGTTTAACTAAATATTTAGTAAAAAATAAAATATTTAGAAAGTAAAACCTATAGTATTAGAATCATCATAAATTATATTTTCATAATATATTCATTTAGTATCATGAATGGTAATACCTTTTTCTATATTTTTGTCAAAATTGACAAAGTTTGACCTTAATAAATCCCAAAACACGATCTATTAAAAAACATAGGGAGTATTTCCTTGCCCTTTAGAGGTTATTATTATAGCATACAATCTTTTACAGGGGTTTTATTATCATGAAATAGTATGTATGTATGCATATATGTCCCCGGTTCCCATTGATAATTAAAGTCTCAAGAGGCAAACACTTGGTAATTTCTAAATGGCGTCATTTTCAATTTTAAAAGGAGATCTAAAACGATTGAAAATGTTAGCCACTTTTCTAGACAAATAGAAATTCTTAATTCAGTAATGAAATAACTGAGTCACAGTCGGCCGACTGCTCAAAAAAGGGATTTTCTCCACACTCCAGGATAGTAAGGGCATCTCAACCGGCCCGACCCAACCCACCCGAGCGCGTCCGAACACATCCGTGCGGACATGCGTGGCATGCGCGGTCTTCCAGCGGCCCTACCCATCCGGCTCGAAGCGTCCGGCTCGATCCATCGGCGCACCTAATTTGCGTGACCGATGCGTCGGCCATATAGCGCAAGCACCACGCGGGTGTCCAGCTGTCGGCCGCTCGGGACCCACATATAAGTGAACATTAATACTTAAATAGGTTTTTCATTAGATTAAGCCCCGCTGATTAAAAAAGTCCATTTGAATAAACTAAAAATAAAAACTACTACAGCTGATGGAGGAGGCCGTCCCTACGGCTACTGGCCGTCGTTGCCACGACCACCGTTGCCGTGGCCGCCGCTGCCACTGGCATCGTCGATCGCTGCTATAGCCGACCAGATGGTCTTCTGCTGGATGCGGTCGTGGTAACCCTCGCTGGCTCGGCTACAAGCCTCTTCTTGGCGGTCGCCTTCGCGCGGTCCGTCGTCGCTCGGCTGGATGGGGCCTTCTCCATCTTGGCCGCTCAGTGGTCCTTCGTCTCATGGTCCTCCACCTCCACCTCCGCCGTCGCGGCCACGGCCGCCCTCGTTGCCAAGGGGGCCACTATCACCGGAGCTCCGTTGGGGCCAAGGCCTAGGGCCTGCGCGATCTGCAGGGGGACAACGATCGCCTCCTCTCGCCCCCTCCTCTACCACCTCCTCTCCCTCCTTCTTTTCGTCCTCCACCTCGGTCTCGTCCCCGTCGGCGAGAGCCCACGCGCTCGCCACCTCGGCGGTCGTAGCCACTCGCGGCTGCTCCGCCGCCTTTTCGGCGGCGTGCTCTGCCGCTTCCACCACACTGTGCGTGGCGGCGGCCTAGCGAAGCTCTCGGACGGCCGCCATGGCGGCCTCCTTGACCATGTTCTCCAGTGTGACCATGGCTGCCTCGTGGCGGATCCCGCGGAGGGCCCGTGTTGCGGCCTCCTTGGCCACCTCCTCCATCGCTTCCTTGGCGGCGAGGTGGTGAACCTCATGCACCACCCATTGGGCCGCCACCTGTGCGGACGCCTCCACCACCTACAACGCCACCTCGGCCACACGGCCTTCCTCCTCGAAGGCCACCACCTCCACCTCGGCCATGCGCTAGGACAGGAACGTGGCGTGGAGGTCGACAGCGTCGGCGTCGGCGTCCAGGAAGCGGGTGCCACTACTAGGAAACAGCTTATAAGTAGACAAGATTTTCAGTGGCGCATATGTAAAACCATGCGCCACAGATATGTATCAGTGCCGCACTAGAAAAAATATGCCACAGAAGTTTGGCACTTCAGTGGTGCACAAAACCAATATACGCAACAGAAGTCCACATTTCTGTGGCACATATTTTCGTGTGCGCCACAGAAAGTGATTATTCTGTGGCGTATATAGACGTATGCGCCACAGAAGTTTGATGGGACCAAGCACCAAAAAAAGTGGGGAGAAACTTCTGTGGCGCATATGTCCATATGCACCACAGAAAGTGACGTTTCTGTGGCGCATATTGGTGTATGCGACACAGAAAAAGCAAAAACATATCCCACACCCCCCCTCCCCCCCGCGTTGATCGCCTTTTCAGTTTTGTAAAAAATAAACAAAAATGGTAGAAACTTCAAAAAAATAATTCCTTGGAGTTGTAGTTAGATTTTAGGGTATAGATTTAGACAAAATTGAAAAACGTGAATTTTGATATATTTTGCAAAAATAGGTCATGACACGGTAAAACGGCTATAACTTTTGCATACGATGTCGGAAAAAAATCTTTAACCTATCAAAATGATCGTCTCAAAATTCAACGACCTAGGGTCATTCTGGATTTTACAGAATCTTCAAATTCGAAAAGAGTAAAACGTTATTTAGGGTAGAAGATTTTTTACTGCAAAAAAATAAAAAAAGGGGGAGAAACTTCTATGGCGCATTTCTCCCATATACGCCACAGAAGTCTTGGGCAGGATTCGAAATTTGAATCCCGTCGGCGTCCTTCTCCCTCCCTTTTTCCTTTTTCTCCCCCTCCCCACTTCTTCTCCCCTCCACACTTCTCCCCTTCTCCCTCCTCCTTCTCCACTCTCCGCGACCTCCTCCTCCTCCTCCACCACCACCACCAACTTCGGCGACCACCTCCTCCTCATCCTCCACCACCAACTCCGGCGACCTCCGGTGACTTCCTCCTCCTCCTCCACCACCAACCCCGGCGACCTCCTCCTCCTCCTCCACCACCAACTTCGGTGACCTCCTTCTCCTCCTCTTCCACCACCAACTCTGGTGACCTCCTCCACCACCAACTCTGGCAACCTCCTCCTCCTCCTCCCCCACCAACTCCGGCAACCTCCTCTTAGCCCTCCTCTAGCCACCACCACCACCACCACCACCAACTCTGGCCAGATCTAGATCTGGCCCATTTTTTTTTGAAATTTGAAAAAAACTTCTGTGGCCCATATTGGCCATATGCGCCACTAAAGTTTGAGATCTAGCCCGCTTTTTTTGAATTTTGGAAAAAAAAACTTCTATGGCGCATATTAGCCATATGCGCCACTGAAGTTTGAGACTTCTGTGGCGCATTTTGAAATGCGCCATAGAAGATAGTTATCAGTGGCGACGTATCAGTGGCGACTAAGATATGCGCCACGGATAGTGAAAAAAGGTGCTCCACTGATAAGGGGTGTCTTAGTAGTGTACGGCAGAGCTCCCTAATCTTTCTCTAGTTGGCGATTTTGCGGCGGAGCATGGCTGCGGTAGGACCTTTTTTCAGGCGGTCGTTGCTCTGGTTGGGCTTGTTGTCTCAGCCGCGCCGCGCGGCCTTCTTTTATAGACAGCAGAGAAGGCAGGAAACGGCCGCAGACGTGCACATGGGAGGAAAGGCACGCACGGAAAACGGAAAGTTACAATGGCGGGAAATGCCTACCGCGCAGGAAGCAGCCGACGCTGATAGCCGACGTCGCGTCGCCATTAACGTCCCATCGCCGGGGTGTCAAGCGGTGACAGCAGGGAGAGACGGACATATGGGTCAGGCCGCTGGACGTGGTTAGCCGGACAGGCCAGACCAAGACCCTAAAACAACCGAGGGCCGACCCAAACAGAAAGAAACAGGTAGTTTCGGTCGCGCGTTTGGGATCGGCCTGGTGGATAGCTGTCCTGACTTGTAGCGAAATGACATCATGGAAATCTCTCGACGATGCCTGTGGCCAGTGCCACCTCTGACATTTCAACAAAGCCAGGGCACGTCTAGTCACTAGGTTAGCTACATATCGCTACGGCCCAATCTGAGCCGTCAGTGTCTCCCACACATCTGTTCTGGACCGCTGATATTTACGGTCGCTGGTGAGTACGTACGATTACTGTACCAACGCTGAGCTCGCTCTCTATGCCCAGTCGCCAGCTAGCTACCCTGATAGGAGCGATAGCTCTAGTTTTAACAGCGTAATGTAGCACTATCACATCCTCATCTCCCAGAGTTGCATCTTGCATGCCTAGCACCTTTTTTTCGAAATGGAAAGCGAAGCCCTGGACTCTGCATTGAGCGATGCATACAGCTTTTATTTATTATTAGAATCACAATATTTGGCAAAGGCCATTACAAAGATCATACAAACCGGAACCGCCAAGACAAAACACCGAGTAAAAACGATAACCGTATCGCTAGTTCCCCAATGAGATCTATCAAACACCTATCTACCTATTTCGACCCCGTGCAATGGTCACTCACACTATTGCCACTCGTCAAGAGAAGCTGGAGCGTCTTAGTGTGGCGGCTCGAACTCAAGCAAAAGGAGCCCTAGAACCGCACAACATATCTATGGAGCGACGCCCACGATCACGCTTCGGATGCCGCTGCTTTCACTATCTTCCATCAACCATCTTCAGCGTGTAGATCGATGTGTCGACTCTTGCCATAACACCTACCGACGCGGTACCAAGCAACACCACCCCTCGCGCGCTAGCCGCTCCACCTCTCCTACCACTTCCATCCAACGCTGCTCCACGGGCGATGCTCCTAGGAGACAATGCGATACCGACACCGCAGCACCGCCATCGCTCGACCCGGAGATCTTAGGGTTTCGCCCAGAGTAGCACGATTGAGGTCGACACAAGGTGCACGGCGATGCCTTCATCAAGGTAACGACGTGGTAACACCGCCATCGCCTGCCAATGGCTCGGTTTTCACCGGCACCTAAGTCTCCCCGCCTCGCTGCTGGGACTGGAAGAAGAATAGCGAGATTTGCCAATCCAGCCACAGGCCGGCCACCTTCGACGGAGAAGATATCCACCTCCACCAAACCCAGGGCCTCCACCCCGGGTGCCCTCATGATGCAAAGTAGGCCGCAAAATACCTCCGGACGACACCGGCCGATGTTGAGGAGGCAAAGACGTCACCGATCTAGGAACCCTAGATCTCGACACCATCCGCCTCCTCGCCGCCTAGGGACCGCTGCCGTCAGAGCTCACTGGCCACCGCCCACCCGCCATCATTGCTGGAGATCTGTTGGAGCACCGCCAATTATGCCTGGATATTGAGCCGCCGCCGCCATGGAAGCGACACACACGAGGGCTAGGGCCCCGCCGTGCCGTGCCGCTGGAGCTTTGTCTGGCAACGGAACCGGCGGCGGCAGAGAGGAGGGGCGTGCGGGAGGGGGTGTCTAACATCCCAGCATTAGAACTTAGAAATAAGCTGAGATGAGGTGTGTGCATTGCATTCATGCATAGAAAATCCAAAAAAAAGTTGTGCTTTTAAATAAAACTTGTCAAAGTGATTGAAGCTTCTCTTAACTTGGTGGAACTGAGGTAGATCATCAAGTTGATTGCGATAAGTTTCAATGTGACCTTTGCTAGAACCTTAGCTTTGGGCAATGTAATTTGATCTAAGGGTAGATCAAATGTAATAAAACTAAGTAATAACACACTACTTAACAAGGAGTATTTGATCTTCTAGAGATCATGATATGGTATTCCTTACAACAACTCAAGAATGAACATTTAATATTCGAAAAATATATATTAAGGTGTTATCTACCACAAACCCTGAATACTCAATCCAGTATATAACTCCAAGTAAAGAAACCCCATAACTAAATCTTGAAACCTTTGTTTGCCATAGTTATATCTACCATGGTTATCATGGTCGATCTTAAATATTAGCTTTTATCACAAATAGTGTAGGAAGGGAAGTTAAGCTAAGACCATTGATGTCTACGCACTTCTATTCTTGTAGACAGTTGTTGGGCCTCCAAGTGCAGAGGTTTGTAGAACAGCAGCAAGTTTTCCCTTAAGTGGATCACCCAAGGTTTATCGAACTCAGGAGGAAGTGGTCAAAGGTATCCCTCTCAAGCAACCCTGCAATCAAGATACAAGAAGTCTCTTGTGTCCCCAACACACCCAATACACTTGTTAGGTGTATAGGTGCACTAGTTTGGCGAAGAGATCGTGAAATACAAGTGGCATATATAATTATAAGTGGTAACGGTGCCAGAAAAGAGCTTGACGGGTAGGAAGAGACTAAAGGCAATCTAAAATAAAGATGGAACCAAGAAAACATGTAACAGATCTAGTAGAAAATGGTGTTTCAATGCTTAGAAACAAGGCCTAGGGATGATACTTTCACTAGTGAACACTCATATAAATATCTTATCTTCATGATACTACTCTGAACTACTCTCCAGTTGGACACTCTAATCCATGGTAGGGCTATAACAGCACTCCTCAAAGTCCGCTTTCCCCATCTAGATAACCCCACACTGTCACCTTGAGTGCTAGATGGTTCCAACAAACACCACAATTTCATAGAGACATCCAACTCCAAATATAACTCATAACAAGTATTTGTAATCTCTAGTCTAAGTGCCACACAGTGTGCAAACTATCAACTTCACACACGTGGGGAGAGCAGAGATCTATTAAAGCACTTGAGTAGCAAAGTAGATATACTTGATTACAAAGCTCATGATCACAATATGATCATGCATAGAGAGAGAGATGAACACATAGCTACCGGTAGAGCCCTTAGCCTCGAGAGAGAACTACTCCATCCTCATCATGGGAATCAGCAACGGCGATGGAGATGGTGGTGGAGATCGATGAATATGGCTCCGGGGGAAATTCCCCGTATCGGCAGGGTGCCGGAAAAGAGACTTTCTGTCCCCCGAATCTCTTTTTCGGTGGCGGCGGCGCTGTAGAACTTTTTGTGCCTGGAGGCTGGATTATTTAGGGTTTCTGCATCGGAGGCTTCTTATAGGGGAAAGGGCAATGTCAGGGGGTGGAACAGGGGCCCACACCACCTGGTGGCGCGGCCAGGGGGACCCGCGCCACCACATGGTGTGGCCAGCCCCTGGCCCATCTCCGTCTCGTCTTCTGGCTCCGTGAGTCTTCCGGTAAAATATCGACTTTGGCTTTGGTCCGGTCCAATTCAGAGAATATTCATTTTCTAGCATTTCTAGAACCAAACAAGAGAAGAAAATAGGCAACTAGCACTGTGGCATCTTGTTAATAGGTTAGTTCCATAAAATGTGTAAAAGTACTCCAAAGTGTGCACAAAAACATAAGAAAGTAGATATAAAACAAGCATGGAACATCAAAAATTATAGATACGTTTGCAACATATCAACATCCCCAAGATTAACTCCTGCTCGTCCTCGAGTAGGTAAGTGATAAAATGAATAATTTTTGAGGTGACATGCACCATCATAATCTTGATCAAGGTATTTGTAGAACATTGATAGATGAGATCACAGTACTTTAACATAGCATGAAAGATATCGTTCTAACAATAAGACATAGCAACTATGTTGTAACATGAAAACAAACAAACAAAAGATTCATGAATAACAATGCTTTGAAAGACGTTTGTTTTTTTCACATAAAGAAAACATAATGAGAATGGTATCCAGCTTGTCCCTCATAGTGTAGCAAAACATAAATGCATAGGACACCTTCAAAGTTCATAAGGGTGACTAGATAGAAATAGTTTAAGAACAAGCAATATCAAAGTTATGAATCAATCAACAAGTCTTGGGACAATGCACATTAAACTAAGAATGGCCACTATTCTCTCTCAATAGGTGCATATAGATAGAAGATGGAGACTCAACATGTCGTCGGATTGATGACAAGTATGCCATGAGGGAGTCCTCGAGGTGTGCGGAAGAGAGGGGTGTGATATGTACGGTGTTCCGGGATGGTGAGCACACGAGTTTACCCAGGTTCGAATCTGCCAGCTTTGGACGGATCCTACTCCTGCTAGCAATCCAGTAATACGGCAGAGCTAGAATATGGGTTACAAGGGTTCGCCTGTGCGAGTTGAGATTGTGATTGTAAGGAGTGCCCTAAAGGCTCTCCCTAGGATGGCTTATATAGATATCCGGCCTAGGGTTTACAGGAGAGATCTATCCCGCTACGACTAAGAGTCGGTTACAGAGTACACCTTGAACTACAAGTAACACTATGGGCCTAAGTCGGTAGGTCTTCTGGGCCTTCCCATAGCCGGACTGGACTCCGTTTCTTATCCCTGACTGGGCCGCCCGTGAAGCAAAGCTCTAACCCGAAGTGGGCCACCCTGGTCAGTGAGGAACTGTGAGGATACCGGAAAGTATATCCCCAACAGCAACCTCCGGAAGTCTCCAAGATCCAAAGTCGGATTCATCATCGTCTAGCTTGATCTTCGTCTTGCAAAATCTTGAAGGGTTCCTGAAACTTCAAAACAAAAGATACGATTTGGATCTCAAAAGTAAGTTGGACCTATCAGTACGTTATTCAGATTTTCTAGCTTGATATTCAAACTAAGCCGGAACTTGGTCTCTGACGTCATCTGACACTGGTCATAGTCAAGTCACGTCACTAACAAACATCCTGTCAGCACGACCGTTGGTGGGGCCGTCGTTCGCGGAACCGAGGCGCCGTTTCAATGCGTACATAGAGATCGAGGCGGCGTAATCATCGCGTGGGACCTTCCCAGTTCTTTCCATGACACGTGAAGGATTTACTATGGCTTTTGCATGAACCTTGGCGCGGTTAGGTGGTTATAAGGGGTGAGGATTCTCTTTCCCTCATCTTCACCTATTCCCCTTGCCGTTTCTTCTCCTCCACTTCTACCTCGTGCTCAGAGCTCCCCTCCTTCCCAGATTCCCAGCGCCGCCCACCTAAGGTCACCGGCGCACTAGAGGAATGGCTTCATCTTCATCATCCGGCTTGGCTGGAGCCGCAGCGATGGCGGTGGCGGCGGCGGAGAAAGAAAGCAATCGCGGGGCCTGGATCCCCTGCGTCCTCGACGACGAGAAGATCCACGGCGTGGAGAATGAAGGGCTCCTCCCTGTCGGTGACTGGCGGAGCGGTTTCGGTGAAATCATCCCCAATCCACGCGTCGACGAGCGGGTGCACTTCGGCACCCACCTCGACAGAGGTTTGTCTTTCCCTTCCTCGGAATTCTTTTCCGAGGTGATAGATCACTATGGTGTCCAACTTCACCATCTTCCCCCAACTCCATCTTAGAGATGAGTGCCTATGCGGCTTTGTGTGAGGGATATATCGACATTAGGTCGAGTCTCACTTTATTCCAGTTCTATTTTCATGTCCATAGAAACTCCATCACTGCGGTAATCCTTATATTACCGGCACGATTAGCCTTTCAGTTAGATGCGAGTGTGCTTATCCTCGCATTTTAGCTAGTTAGTCGGTCAAACAATGGCTGGCCACCTTCTTTTACCATAAGGATATTCCTGGTCCTGGCGAAGCTACTACTTTGCCGTCTTTCATCGACGGAGCTTCCATGGCCCTAACGTCTTGGGACGAGGCTCCTCCGGCTCTCAGTGACGATCTGATCCTCGCTAAGAGGCGGATCGAATATCTGATAAAACACAAGGGCCTGAGAGGGTCTAACTTAGTCCAGTCTTGGGTCGCACGCTAGATCCAGCCTCTCCAGCACCACGGCGACCGTCTGATGCATTCCATCACGACGTCGAAAAACGACTCCCTCTGCATCAGTCCCAAGGCTTTAAAGCCACGGGATTACATAATCCAGATAAAATGGTTGATAAAGGAGCGGATCGAGAGAAAGATTCTAGACTTATCTCTGGACATGCACACAGCGGAAGACCCTATGGTCCCGGTAAGCTTTTAGCAATAAATCCTTTTTTATGTGTCTCACCTTTAAGTTATTTCGCAATACTGAGATATTATCTTCTTTTTAGCTTGCCGACCTCCCCGAGTCAGAACTGGCTCCTATCGAGGGATATGCTCCGGAGTTTTCTCAGAAGGAGGAACTGGTTCCACTACCGGACGTTGTGCCCAGGAAGCGCAAAGCTCCGACTGTGGCCATCGGCACAAAGGAAGTGCCAGTTGTGAAGAGGTAACTTTCCACACAACTTCTGCCTTTGTACCTTACTCGTAATTTCTTCCGAGACATAATGTTCTTTATTCTATCACTTTCTCAGAGCTAAGCAGCTCATTAAGGGCAACGGGAAAGGGAACATCTCGAAGCCCCTACGCCAGACGAAGCTAACCATGGCTTCTCCTGCCGCAGCTCCTCCGCCCTCAACCTTCTGCAACGCCGGTGATTACTACATTGCCGGTTGTCGCAGAAGATTCGGCTCCCTCAACAGGGCTAGTGACCCTTGAGTCGCATACGGACACCACCATGGGTGGCTCAGGTTTTGATAAGGGTGAACCCTCTTCGAGTAATGATCCCTCGGCAGAGACTTTCGCCAAAAACCTCCTGAATAATCCAGGACTTGCCAAATTTGGCTTGTCTCGGAAATCTGCGGAAGCAATCCAGCGGCTAGCCCAGCAATGCTTGGAAATCCATAATCTCTCTACCGAAGAAGAAGCACAAGAAGCGGAGGACGTCAAGTACTCCGATCTTCTTGAACAAGTCCGCCTTCGCAATGAGGGATTAAGAGCTGGTGTGCTTCCACCACCTCCGGTTATTCCACTCACCCTTGCCAAGAAGGTTACCACTGAGGTGAACATGTGCCTGAGCAAGCTCACACATGAACATCATGTATGTCGGAATTCCAACTCACGTTTTTCTTTATTGTACTTTATATCATATCCTCTAGTCCCCAAGCATGAAGTTGGATACACAATCAGGGTTTATGCTTCCTTAGGATGCCAAAGAATGAACTAGTGTAGCCCCCAAGGCTCGTGCTGATATTCGCTACAATATTAGCCCGAGTCTTTAGTAGACTTCTGACTCTAGGTATTCTGACTTACAGAAAGTTAATTCATATAACCAGGATTTGTTGAAGAATGTCTGCAATAAGCGGAGAGAGATCAAAGCTCTCCGACTTAAGAATGCTGAGCTGAAGGTTTCCAAGGATGAGGCCGAAGGTAATCATTCCGAGACTCAAACCTTGTCTTGTGTTTTCATAGTCGAATATTTTTTGCTGAACTGTTGTTCTTTTTGACTTACAGCACTGATAAAGCAGTCTTGTGCTATGATTGAAGAGGCCGAAAATCTGAAGACCCTAGGGGTGGAAAACAAGGATCTCCGCCGAGACCTTGACCAGCTTAAGATGGATCATGAGAAGAGCATAACTCAAGTTCTCAAATCCTCCTCTATGGCCACCGTGGACCGTGATCGCAAGATTGCACTCCACGAGCAGAAAAATTTGGATCTCAACGACGAGCTTTGCAGAGAGAAGGATCTTTCCAAGGCACTCCGGGCTGAACTCCGGAGTCTTCGTGAAGAGAAGACCAAAGTTGATGACGTCATCTTTGGTATGTTTCCATCTTTCTGACTTGTCTACATTCTTTGACTTTGATGTCGGATTTACTTAACCGTTTTGTGTTATATGTATAGGTCCTCTGAACTTGATGGACTCCACCTCTGCCAAGCCTCGCACCCACCAGCTTACCCAAGTCGGTGATCTTCTTCATGACTTCCGCCAATCCATTGAGGATATTGGCGAAGCTCTCAAGGTTCCGGACATGCATCGCATGTCCGACTTTTAGGTGCGGGACAAGGCAAAGGAGATGCCACAGCTCGTCCCGGACTGGAACATGTCCTATGCGCGATCAACAGCGTAGAACGCCCTCACAATGGTCATGAGCCACCATGGAAGCATGGAAATCTGGCAAGTGACTAGAGGGTACTGCAAGGTGGATGAAGACGGACAAGAGCAAGACATCAAGGCCATCATGGACTCCTGCGTCGGATATGGGTGTCATGTAGCTAACCTAAGCAGCTACGACACTCCCTTCTTCACACGCGTGGACACGCCACCTCTGCCTCCCGAATAAGCAGCCGAAGTTTCCGATGATGGACAAACCATATCGGATTTGGACATCTCGGATCATTATCGGGGCAGGGCTGATGTGTCCAGCGAGCCGGCAGCTCCTACCTCCTCTCCTGCATCATAAATTATCAGAAACAAATGTATTATTCTGAAAACATTATGGGTATGTAAATATGCAGTATGATACTTTTGCTAGTGCCAAGTTTTTAATCTATTTAGCACTTTTGGCTTAAATTTTTGTGTGCCTGAAATGTTTACATAAGCACTTATACTTTTTTGTCTATACTTATCGTTTATCTGGCTTTCCGCCTCGTCTCTTTCGTGAGCTGGCTAAACTTTCTGCACGGAAACTTTGCCGAGCAATGGAGCTCAACTGCTAATCCAGTTTAAACTCAGAAACAAAGCCAGCTTCTAGTACCAACAATTCACTACTTGGAAAATGCCCGCATCTAGCAATCAGACAAATAACCAAAGTATAGACTAGAAACTTTAGAGTTATACCCGAAGGTAGCATTTTTAGAATCGGAAATCTAAACAAGAACAAACATGAGCATAAAGTACTTTCAAGTATCCTGGGATTTTCGACTATGAAATGATCATTTGGAAATAAGATGGTAAAAACTTCTCAGAAAAAACTTGAGGCAACCAAAACATTTATTTCTCACAGAACATGTACATATGCATGATTACAAAGAAGGATAAACTAAGAATAAAAGGGACATAGCTGAGCAATATTCCATGGTTTGTCTAACTCATCTGGATTTGTACTGCCTCCAGCTCTCTTTCTCTTCTTAGTAGCAGGTCTTTCTTTGAGTGGCCTCATATCAGTTAAGTAGTACGAACCATTGTGCAATACTCGACTAACTAAAAAGGGCCCTTTCCATACTGGGGAAAGTTTGTGCTTTCTTTATTGCACAAGCCGGAGAACCAAATTGCCTTTATTAAAAGATCTATTTCTGACTCTCTGGCTATGATACTTGCGTAACTTCTACTGATAGGCTATTTATCTCATTTCAGCAATGACGCGAACTTCTTCGACTAAGTCGAGATCTATTTGTCGAGAAATCTCGGCATCCTCTTCAATATACGCGGCCACTCTAGGAGAAGTGTGAATCAAATCACTAGGAAGAACTGCTTCTGTGCCATAGACCAAGAAGAAAGGTGTGTATCCGATTGACCTGTTCGGAGTTGTTCGTAAACTCCATATTACAGAAGGTAATTCCTCTGCCCAAGCCCCCACAGCACGTCGTAGTGGTGCTTCGAGTCTCGGTTTTAGGCCTTGTAGGATTAAACCATTTGCTCTTTCGACTTGTCCATTAGCATGTGGATGTGCGACTGACGCAATGTCATGCCGGATATTTTGTTCGTTGCAGAATTCGGTCAGTTCTCCCATAGAGAAATTACTCCCGTTGTCCGTGATAATACTATGCGGATAACCATACCGGATTATGACATCCTCGACAAATCTTTTGGCTGTTGCTCCACAGCCTCAATCCATTTGGTGAACTTATCCACCATCACTAAGAGGTGAGTAAATCCACTTGGAGCCCGTCTAAACGGTCCTACCATGTCAAGCCCCTAGACCACGAAAGGCCATGTTATAGGTATTGTTCGCAGCTGATCATCTAGAATGTGAGCTTGTTTGGCGTACTTTTGGCAGCCCTTGCACGTATTGACCAGCCGTTCAGCATCTGCCTTGGCTGTAAGCAAGAAAAAAACATGTCTGAAAGCTTTTGCCACTAAAGATTTGGCTGCAGCATGGTGACCACACTTGCTTTCGTGGATTTCTCTTAAGATTTCCACTCCTTCTTCCGGAGATACGCAGCGCTGAAAGACCCTAGACACACTCCGCTTATAGAGCTCACCTTTAACTATAGTATAGGCTTTCACTCGTCGGATAATTTGCCGGCTCAGAACCTCGTCTTCGGGTAATTTTCCATCTACCAGAAAGTCAAGGTAGGGTTGAGTCCAGCTGGGAATTACAGCCAGAACTGCTATTAGAGGTGAGTCGGATTTGGTCGGATATTCCTCATCCACTCCCTTTATTGAGGGAACTTTGAGGTGCTCTAAAAAAGCGCCATCCGGGACCCCTTTCCATGCAGAGCCTTTCCAAGATAGTGCATCTGCTTCCTCGTTTTCTGCTCGAGGGATGTGTTGAACCTCAAACCCTTCGAACGATTTAGATAAATCATCCATGACAGCTTTATATGCTGTCATGTGCTTATTTGCATTACAAATATCCGACAATTACTGAGCAACAAGATCTGAATCTCCATAACACATCAAACATCGGATGCTGATATCCTTAGCAGTCCGGATTCCATGTAGCAGTGCTTCATACTTGGCAATATTATTTGTCGCTGTAAAGTGGATCTGCAACACGTATAGAAGTTTATCTCCTTGGGGTGATTTGAGCACCACGCCAGCCCCCGAGCCCCCGCGAGCTTTAGACCCATCAAAATATAGGGTCCAATATTCCGACTTAGGGAGGGTCATATTCTCCTTCGTCTCTGTCCAATCAGCAACAAAGTCGGCAAGGATTTGGGATTTGATTGTTGTCCGACGCTTGTACTCAATATCGAAAGCTGAGAGCTCTATGCCCCATTTGGCTACGCGTCCTGTGGCGTCACTGTTATTGATTATATATCTCATGGGAGCTGTGCTCACCACGGTAATTGGATGCTCCTGAAAATAATGTCGTAGCTTACGAGATGCTAAGAACACAACATAAGCTAACTTTTGATAGTGCGGATACCGCTGTTTTGATTCTGTCTGGACCTCACTGACAAAGTAAGTCGGATGCTGCACCAAGTGTTCCTGATTTTCCTCCGGTCTCTCCACTACCATAATGATACTGACGACTTTGTTTATCGCAGCAAGATAGAGCAACATCGGTTCCTGTGGCTCCAGGTAGCAAGGATAGGAGCAGATGAGAGTACTTTCTTCAGGTCTTGTAGTGCGGCTTCAGCTTCGTCGGTCCACACAAAATCATTGGTTTTTTTTAGGAGTTTGTATAATGGTGCGGCTCTTTCACCAAGCCGGCTTACAAACCGACTGACTGCAGCAATGCAACCAGTTAGTCTTTGTATGTCCTTCAGGCGAGTTGGCCTGGAAATATTAAGTATAGCCTTGATTTTGTCTCGGTTCACCTCTATGCCTCTCTAAGACACAATGAAACCTAACAATTTTCCAGCTGGAATTCCAAAGAAGCATTTCTTCGGATTAAGCATTATGTTGTATTTTTGTAGATTGGCGAACGTTTCCTCCAAGTCGGAAATCAATTTTTCCTTCTTTTTGGACATCACCGCAATATCATCCACATATGCATGTACATTACGTCCTATTTGATCATGGAGGCAACGCTGCATTGTGCGTTGGTACATAGCTCCTGCGTTCTTCAGCCCAAAGGGCATCGTAACAAAACAGAAGGTTCTGAAGGGGGTTATGAATGAAGTTTTGACTTTGTCAGATTCCTTCATCCGGATTTGGTGATAACCGGAAGATGCGTCGAGAAAATAGAGGAGTTCCGAGCCTGCCATAGAATCGATAACTTGATCAATCTTAGGCAGAGCGAATGGATCTTTGGGACAAGCCTTGTTCAAGGCGGTATAATCAACACACATCCTTAAATCAGTGGTGTCATTTTTAGGGACCATTACAGGATTGGCCGACCACTCAGTGTGGATGACCTCTTCTATGAATCCGGCTAACTCGAGCCATGCTAGTTCCTTAGCTATTGCCTTACGCTTTTCATCGCTGAAACATCGTAAGGACTGTTTGACGGGTTTAGCATTTGGTTTTACATTTAAAGAGTGCTCGGCAAGTTCCCTAGGTACTCCGGTCATGTCAGATGGATGCCATGCGAAGATATCTTGATTTGCTTTGAGGAACTTGACGAGCGTGCTTTCCTATGTGTTATCTAGGCCTACGCCTATCTGGGTCACCTTGGAGGGGTCATCATCCTTCAACAGCGTCTTCTTCGTCTCTTCTGATGCCTTGAACTCTGGATTTGGCATTGTCACCTCCTTCTTCGTTGCGGGCATCTCGGACGGATCTATGCTCTTCTTGATCTCCTGGTACTCCAGGGCATGCAGCACGGCTTCGACAAAGGTGGCATTTCCATCCTCGCACTCTCGCGCTTTCTTCGGGTCTCCCCTGATGGTGATCATGCCGTTGGGACCTAGAATTTTCATCATATTGTAAATGTAACACGGACGAGCCATAAAAGCCCAGTAAGCCGAATGTCCGAATATAGCGTGGTACGTGCTCTTGAACGGGACCACTTCGAAGGAAAGTGCCTCCGACCGATAGTTCTTTGGAGTTCCAAAGGTAACATCCAAAGTGATTTCTCCCAGGAATTTGCTTGTCTTCCTGGGACAACACTGTGAAAGATCACAGAGCTATGGTTCAGCTGGGTCTCTGAGATCTTCATCCGGCGTAGCATTTCGACATACAGAATATTAATACTACTGCCACCGTCCATGAGAGTCTTGGAGAAACCATAACCGTCAATAATTGGATTGACGATTAAGGCGTATTTTCCTCGCCTGTGCAGCTTAGGCGGATGATCAGCACAGTCAAATGTGATTGCCACTTCCGACCAGTCCAAGAATTGGGGGACAGCCGGAACTGTTGCATTGAGCTCATGTAGCACTGCCTTTTTGACCTTTGTTGTTTGAGATCCGAGGAAGGTGACATAAGTGTCTTTTTTGGTCAGAAAATTTTTCCTTCCTTCCGGCTTGGGATTTGAAGCATCAGCTTCCTCCATGTCAGAATCTTCCTTGGTCTCTTTATCTTTTTCGGGATTCTTCTTTCCCTTCTTCCACTTAGCTTTGTAGCCAGCGGTGTCGTCTCTTTTAATGTCGTCATTGAATCGACACTCGGTGTTTGTGTGGGACGAGCCCCCATTGGCATCTAAGTGATGCACACATGGGTTATTGGCAATGTCGGCCCAAGAGTAGGTTTTTCCGGGTCGCTGGTGTCCTCTACCTTGGACTCTTGATGTCCCATGACCGCGGCCACGGCCACCCCCACGTCCTCCAGACCCGAAAGTAGCAGTGACCACTGCCATTTTTGCGTTGGGTTTCTCTTCTGAGGTATTCTTCGCTTCTGAGCTTGTTGCTTTGGTTGTTTTGCCCACTGTGGCACAGCCAGGGCATTGAGTAATACCTCTACATCATCATCAGCATTTGCATACTTGCTCGTTGTTTCTATCATCTCTCCCAAATCAGTGACCTTGTCACACTTCAAACGATGACGCAATAAACCAATTGGGAGACCTGCAATGAAAGCTTCAATCACAGTTTGGTCATTTACTCATTCACAGGAGTTCTTGGTGTCGACCCATCGTCCGAGATAGTCCCAGCAAGTTTCTCTGGCTTTCTGGGTGCAACGTTGTAGGTCTTCGACTGTATAGGGCCTCCGGTATGTGCCTTCAAAATTCCGAAAGAACGCACTTTGCATGTCATACCAGTTGTGGATGGTGTTCTCTAGAAGTTCATTGAGCCATGATCGTGCCGTCTTCCGCAACATGAGTGGGAGATATCGGGTTGCGACCAGGCTATTTTCGCCTTTGGCGATGCAGCAAGCTTGGAAGAAATCCTGTAGCCAAGTATCTGGCCGAGCTATACCATCGTGGGCTTGAATATGTCTTGAGATAGCAAATCCTTCCGGGAATCTTGTAGCTCTTATGCGTGGTCCGAAGCACTTTGGGCCCATGTATATGTCATCATTTTCATAGCGCCGCGCTTCTATATTGGAGTTTATCATGTGCCTTGCGTCATTTGGGGATAAAGATCATCCCGAGTGACGGCTATGGCTGCGGTGCCTTGGAGCCAGACTTCGGCTTCTGCCACCACCTCCTCCACCACGACGCCCTCCTTGGCCTCCTTGGGAGCCGTTGTGATGGCTACTTGGTAGAGAGGGTGCAGCAGCTGGGTTATTTCTGGCTGATCGCTGACCTCCATCCGGAGCATCATTATTCCGGTTCCAGGAGGGTCTTCATTATGACGAGCCTCCTGCCGGCTTGACTCGGCACGGTGTCCGTTGTTCCTTCGTCCGTCATCCGGATGGCTTGCATGTCTAGGAGGTGGCATTCTTTGTCGGTTTTCCTCCTGACGTTTCTCTTTATCTTCTTCCCTACGGTATTTTGACTCTCGCCGGGGAGGGTTCCTCGGATTCAGTGCAGCGATTGCCTCTTGCTCTGCAACTGGGTAACGTTACACCAGTCACAAGCAGCTTTGTGGTGTTGTCCTGAAGAGCCGGTTCTTGAGTGGTTGTCTTCTCGACGGTCGGAACGATGTTGCTGTTCCGGAACACGTTGGTGTCTTACGTCAGCCCATGCCGGATCTATGCGGCATTGGTTAGAATCTGAGACCAGTTTTTGACTTCCAGACAGGGCGACCTTTTGTTGCTCCAGTCCTTTGTTGAGTAGTTTGATTCCCAACCAGATCTGCTCCGGGCCTGGATTAGGCGATAGCATTTCCCGAGCCGCAACGGTGTTCTATACTGGCGTTGGATACACCCAATCCCCGTTGCTGTCGCGTCGAGGCATCCCAAGTTCTCCTCCGAAAAGGACTTTGTGAATCTGCGGGAATTGGTTGTCATCAGTATGACGTTTCATGGTCTTCTGGTGTTGCCTGGAGTTGTATTTCTCCGCAGATGCCATGTGTTTCTTTTTCTCCTCAATGTTTTTGGCTTCATCGAGGAGTACTTGATGAGGCGCTTCTGGGGCCTCTGCCCTCTCGTCCAGCTCTTCAGTAGTAAGTTCTGCAGTTGAAGGAATAGGTGTGGTTAATGCAACATCGATGAGTTTACGTGCACCTTCAGTGATCACGTGTCCATCCACCGACTCTTATTTAGGCTCGTCTGGGATAAGCACTCCATCCGAGTCTTCCTCGTATTCCTCAGCAATCACTCCTCTGCCGGAGGGTCTTTCGACAGGGTCTTGTTCTTTTTGTTCTTGTTCCTTGCCTTCTTGGCAGCACAGGTAGCAAAGACGGCTTTGGGTCTGTTTCCCGGAGTCAAGCTCTAGAGAGTTTTCCCCGGATCCTTCATCCATGGCTTCTCCTTCCTCTGCAGCTTTGGAGTTATACTCCTCTTCATATTCTACGGAGAACTTTCGGTAGTATGCTGACGTCATCGATTCATCGGAGGATGCGGGTATGTCAGCGTTTGTTCCGATCGGAACTCTGCCGCCTCGGCGGACAAAGGGGATCTAGAGATTTCTTCTGCCTCTATCATCACCGCTGGGGTGGGTGGGGCAGGTTCAGCAAAGCCGATGTAAACATCGATCTCGCCAAAAGACATGATGGTGTAGGCAGTCACAGCCTCCCTAGCCGGAATCTAGGTCTCGTCGAGAACGATGAGAGGGACGTCGCTGGCGTAGAGGATGCGACTGACGGTGATGGTCTCGCCGATTCCGATTCTTGCAGATTCTGCTCGAAACGCAGATCCGAAGCTCACTTGCCCCACGGTGGGCACCAACTATCATCAGATTGATGACAAGTACGCAATGAGGGGGTCCTCGAGGTGTGCAGAAGAGAGGGGTGTGAGACGTACGGTGTTCCGGGATGGTGAGCACACAAGTTTACCCAGGTTCGAATCCGCCGGCTTTGGACGGATCCTACTCCTAGTAGCAATCCAGTAATACGGCAGAGCCGGAATATGGGTTACAAGGGTTCGCCTATGCGAGTTGAGATTGTGATTGTAAGGAGTGCCCTAAAGGCTCTCCCTAGGACGGCTTATATAGATATCCGGCCTAGGGTTTATAGGAGAGATCTATCCGGCTACGACTAAGAGTCGGTTATAGAGTACATCTTGAACTACAAGTAACACTATGGGCCTAAGTCGGTAAGTCTTCTGCGCCTTCCCGTAGCCGGACTGGACTCCGTTTCTTCTCCCTGACTGGGCCGCCTGTGAAGAAAAGCTCTAACCCGAAGTGGGCCACCCTGGTCAGTGAGGAACTGTGAGGATACCCGGAAAGTATATCCCCAGCACAACATAAAATTAAAAGAAAGGCCTTCATAGAAGGAAGCAGGGATTCAAGTCTCATATGAGCTTCCAAAAATTATGATACTTATTAGCTTTCAGCTCTCATTGCTCCTATCATAAGCATCTTGAGGTGATTAAGGTTAAAGTGAACAAACTATGGGGTATATGCTTGACAAAGTATAAGTTGGCAATCTTATGTCCCTTGAATACGAGGGCCGCTCCTCATGATACTCAACTTTAGTTACCGGTAAGTTCTTGTCATAGTAAGTACATGTGTATCATAGAGAACTGCCAACGGGTTACCCCTTGCCCGATGATATGGAAGAATCCTCATATCAAAATGACAAGGCAAGCAGACAATAAGCATCTCAGCATCTTCTTATTTACCATGGAAAAATGGTGCTTTTTCTCTCTTTCCTCTTTTCTCATCTCTTTTTTTCTTTTTCTCAATCTCTATCTCTTTTTTATATGAAGAATGCTTCATAGATTGCCCATTATGGTTACGCTGCAGGTTTCCACCATGATTAGGCATGGATTAGACCAGTGACCCAGGCGTTTCTCTAACACACATACATAACTCCATGGACTTACAAGCTCCCCTTTCATTTCACACCAACGACATCCATAAACAAAAGAGCATGATATCAACTAGGTACAATGTACAAGTGCAATGTTGAAAGCGTTCCCCATGACAACATGGTTCTGCTAATCCCCAATGTATAAGTGCAAGCATATACAACATAGAGGACGCAATGGTTCAAGTTTATTAGGGGCAAGAAAAGTAAAGTGTGCCATCAAGTTGGTGAGAGCTTTAATCACTAATTTTCACATAACAAGTTTAATTCGGAAGGTAGATAAAAACATGAATATACTTGGAATAGCAAATGCTAATAGGTAGGTATGGTGGACTCTTTGGAATAACTTGGTTTTATTTTGATTTGGATGCATGAGTGGAACTCATACTTGGTATGGAGGCTAGCAAAAGACTGGGAGCGACCAACTAAGAGAGCAATAATGGCCATAATCATGCAAAGTGATAAAACATCATTAATTAAAGCATAAAGTGATATTACAAGTCCAAAACTAAATGATCATAGAGGCTATGGTGACTTGGTATAGTCTTAACATGGTGTGAGCATGCGCCAAGTTAACCCAAATAAAGCATTTAAAGGAGAATACCACAATATTATGCTTTTAATATGCTAAAACAATGCATGATTCTTTCAAGGCACATTAAGCAATCTCAATTGTTTATAACATGTCATGCTACAGCAAAAATCACTAAGCATAAATCCAACACAATATCAAGCATGACATGACAAAGCATAGGCAGTCAAAAACAAGCTCCTTTTTACCACTTAAGCATGAACTTTTTCCTACTCTTTTCCAATCCAAACCAATCTTATTTGAAAACTAATGTATGAATGAGGGGGTCCAACCAATTTATTCAGGCAAACTAAACAAAAGAAAACTAAAAACAAAAACAAAGATGCTCCAAGAACAACACAACAGTGCATGAAACAATATAAACGAAGTGTCTAGAAAGACCTGAGATTTTCATTGATGAAGAAGGGGATGCCTTGGGAATCCCTAAGCTTTGACGCTTGTACCTCTTGAATATTTCCTGGGGTGACACGGGGTTTCATCCCCAAGCTTGACCTTTTGTCCATTCTTCATCTCATTACATCATTCTTTCCCTACACCTAAAAAAATTCCTTCATACAAAACTTTACACAATCTTCATTAGCAACATTAGTGCATTCAAAAGATAATAAACCTTTGGGTTTTAGTTTTAAAACAGCAAAACTTTCATTAAAAACACAAGCTACTGTATCAATTCCCTCAAAATCTCAATTCACCAAAAGAATCCAAAAAGAAATCGATAAAGAGGCAAATGCAAATAATGGCAGAAATATGTCAAAACAGATCAGCAGGTGAAAACTGATTTTTTTGAAGACCTTCTTTTTCTCAAATCAAAAAGTGTTGAACTAACGAAAGTTGTATAACAACCTGGGGAAGAAGAACAAAAAATTACAGCTCAATCCAACGTACAGAGAGTGTTCACGAATTTTTACAGCGAAGCACAAAAATCTGTTTCGGGACAGCAACTTTTCCAAGTCTTACTTCTCTCTCATTAGAGGTTATTCTTGGCACAGAAACCAAAGAAAAAGGATAAGGAGATGTTATTACATAGGTAATAACTTCCAAGACTCAAGAAAACTATTGGGTTATCTCCCAAGAAGTACTTTTCTTTAACGTCTTAAGTTAGGCATGATAGTTTGAGAAGATGCTCAAATAAGAAATATGAATTGAATTAAAAGAGATCATCAATAAGAAAATTCAAAGAATATTTAAGTCTAACCCACTTCCTATGCATAGGAATCTTGTAAAGAAACAAGTCATGAAAGCACAAAGCAACAAGCATAGGAAAGCAAAACAAGTGCAACTTCAAGACTTTCAACATAAAGAGGGGAAACTTAATAATGTTGAGATACATAAGACCATGTTTCCCTCACTCATAATAACTTTCAGTAGCAACATGAATAAAATTAATAATATAACTATCACATAAAACATTCTTATCATGAGCCACATGCATACAACAATTATTACTCTCCCTATAATAATAGTCATTCTTATTAATCATAGTGGGAGCAAATTCAACAAAATAGCTATCATTATTATTCTTATCACCATAATCATCAAATATAGGAGGCATATTTTAATCATAATTAATTTTCTCCTCAATAGTAGGTGGACTGAAAATATCATATTCATCATTGTAATCATCATATATTGGAGGCATAGTATCATCAAAGTAAATTTTCTCCTCCATGCTTGGGGGACTAAAAATATCATGCTCATCAAAACCACCTTCCCCAAGCTTAGACTTTTTCATAGCATTAGCAATAATGGTGTTCAAAGAATTCATACTGATAATATTGCTATGAGCATGCAAATAAAGTTCCATACGTTTTTTAATTTTCTCTTCAAACACGTCATGTCCTAACTCAAGATAAATACTATAAAGCTCCCTAATTTTGTTGTTGTTTTCCATTAAGCCTAACTAGTGAAAATAAAAACAAGAAACAAAAATATATGATTGCAGAATCTAAAGGAAATACCTTCGAGCACTCACACACCAGCAACAGTGCTAGAACATAGCTTAGTAGCCAGAGGATGTGAGTACCTTTTACCTTACCTCCCTAGCAACGGTGCCAGAAAATATCTTGATGTCTACGCACTTCTGTTCTTGTAGAAAGTTGTTCGGCCTCCAAGTGCAGACGTTTCTAGAACAGCGGCAAGTTTTCCCTTAAGTGGATCACCCAAGGTTTATCGAACTCAGGGAGGAAGTGGTCAAAGGTATCCCTCTCAAGCAACCCTGCAATGAAGATATAAGAAGTCTCTTGTGTCCCCAACACACCCAATACACTTGTCAGGTGTATAGGTTCACTAGTTCGGCGAAGAGATAGTGAAATACAAGTGGTATAGATAATTATAAGCGGTAACGGTGCTAGAAAAGAGCTTGATGGGTAGGAAGAGACTAAAGGCAATATGAAATAAAGATGGAAGCAAGCAAACATGTAACAGATCTAGTAGCAAATGGTGTTTCAATGCTTAGAAACAAGGCCTAGGGATCATACTTTCACTAGTGAACACTCTCATATAAATATCTTCTATTCATGATACTACTCTGAACTCACTACAAGAAATGTGTCAACTTGTGATGTTTTGGTAGTGACCATCTACAAAATCGTCTTAGATTTATGAAGATTCTGCACTGGGTGGTCTGAAGCTGCTTGAGAGGGCCAAAGCCTTAGTAAACTATGACGATTTTGCTCAGAAACGACGTAATTTCTTTAAATGAAATCGTCATAATGATGGGTTCGTAGCATGGAAAACAAAAAATTTCTACCGCAAGAACGAACAAAACCCAGATCTAATCTAGATAAAAGCCAAGATCTAATCTATTAGACATGTGCAACGAGATAGATCTATACTAACCCTCATAGAACCGAAAGCGTTACGATATTAGATCTCGGGGTTGATGTAGTCGATCACTTGCCGATCTCAAGATCGTGTGGACGATCCTTCCGGCACCGCGTTCCGGCAGCGCTTCCGCAGTCGGTCACACGTGCGGAGTCGAAGCAGGCCTTCCTCTCCCCATTCCAGCGAGCAGCAAAGGTAGCAGATCTTCTCCACGGAATCCTAGTAGCACGACGGTGTGGTGGTGGTGGTGGAGTAGAGAATTCTGCAGGGCTTCGCCTAAGCCGGAGCAGAGCAAAGGAGGAGGAGAGAGGCGGCGGCTAGGGTTTGTTATGGGAGAGTTATAGGGGGTGGCGCCCCTCCCCTCTATTTAAAGGAGGGAGGCGCCATGGGAGGGGGAGTCCTAGTAGGACTCCCCTCCCTCCTTGGCCGGCGGATTGGGAGGAGGGAGGAATCCTCCTCCCCCACGAATCCGTGTCTTGCCCCACAAAGACTCCTTGGTCCTTTCTTGGTTTTCAAGAAAACTCCAAGAAATCTTCTAGGACCTTCTAGAATATTCCGGAACCTTCTAGAATCTCCATACAAACACTCCGGAACATTTCCTAACTTAGAAAATGATCCCCGATATATGAATCTTATTCTCCGGACAATTCCGGATCTCCTCGTGATGTCCCGGATCCAATCCGAGACTCTGAACAACATTCGGTCTCCAACGTATATTCCATATGTACTTAAAAACAACTTCGAACCTTAAGTGTGTCACCCTACGGTTCATGAACATGTAGACATGATGGAGACACATCTCTGATCAATAACCATTAGCGGGATTTGGAGATCCATAACAGCTCCCACATACTCAACGATGACTTTGTGATCGATAGAACCATTTAACATACGAAACCAATTCCCTTTGTCATGCGATACTCTACTTATCCGAGGTTTGATCGTTGGTATCTCCATACCTAGTTCTACCTCGTTACTGATAAGTACTCTTTACTCGTTCCGTGATATGTCATCCCTTGTGACCTAGTCACATGCTTGCAAGCTAACTAGATGACATTCCACCGAGAGGGACCAGAGCATATCTATCCGTCATATGGATGGACAAATCCCAATCTTGGTCCATGCGCTTCAACACATACTTTCAGAATACCCAATGTCACCTTTATAACCACCCAGTTACGAAGCAACGTTTGATGTCATCAAAGTACCCATCCGGTGATGGTGATTAACATAACCTCATGGTCGAAGGATTAGGTTACTATGCTTTTGAAAAGCTTGTAGCAAAACGAACTTAATGACTTGATCTTATGCTATGCTTACTATGGGTGTGTGTCCATTACATCATTCTCCTAATGACATGATCTTGTTATTAACGACATCCAATGCCCATGATCGGAAACCATGATCATCCATTAATCAACAAGCTAGTTTAACAAGAGGCTTACTAGGGACTCTTTTATGTTTACAAAACACACAAGTATTAATGTTTCCGGTTAATACAATTATAGCATGGGATGTAAACATTTATCATAAACATAAAGATATAATAATAACCACTTTATTATTGCCTCTTGGGCATATCTCCAACAGTCTCCCACTTGCACTAGAGTCAATAATCTAGTTAAATATTTCGTGCATTCAACACCTATGGCTTTCTGGTGTTGTATAGACACTATTGCTAGTGGTAAACATAATCTTCGGATCTGACACTTCCAGGTCCGTGCGTATTTGCATGTCCTTGCGTCTCTACGCATTACTCATTCTCCAATGAGATGGCATTGTATAAATTTGGTCCTTTGGTGAGACCTTTAGTTCCTTTGGGATTAAATAATGTTGATACAATTGTCATACAATGTATCTTCATAGTATTATCCCGCTATGAACCACACCTAGTTTGATAACAAACTACTTGACGCAAATGCCCTCATTCGCTGCTACAATAGTAGTCATATACTTAGCATTTTGTTGTAGTATTTGTCACAATGTTTTAACTTTGGTACACAACCAAATTCGTTATGGAACTTCCTTTCCATTACATTGTACCACCCATAGTTTAAATTGAGATAAACTTAATTTGTGACAAAATTAGTATCAATGTAACAATTTACAATGAACTATTTGTCATCACTATATAAATAATATATTCTTAGTTCTTCCAAAGATCATAGGAATATCCCTACTATTGTCCAATGATCATCTTATGAGTTATTCTGGTATATGCTCATAACATTTAGAGCATAGGACATATCTGGATGTGTACATCTCAAAGATTGATCAAAATATTCTTGTGATTTCACCAAGTGTCAAAACACTTGAATCTCGTGTCAACACACTTGAATCTTGATTCAGTCCTTTCCGTGCGTCAAGAACCTTTCTTGTTGTTTCCATATTGAACTCATTCAACATCTTATCTATGCACATTTGGCAAAACCATATTAGCGCCTCAATCTATCCATATAGACATTGATGCCTAATTCTTGGGTTATGCCTAAGTCTTTCATCGAAATGAAATTCTTAACCTATGTCAATAAAAGATACATCATTTCTAATCAACAATATGTCTTTCACATAATGTATTAGAAATATGTCTTAGTGCTCCCACTTAATTTCTTGCAAAATGCAAACATCTTCATCATCTCTGATGAAATTAAACCTTTTAACAGTTTCATCACGGTGAAGATTCCAACTCCACGATGCTCACTTCAACCATTGAAGTTTTGCATACTCTTTTAGCATCCTTTGAATTAACAAAACCCTTTGGATCGTGTCATGGACACATCCTAGGTAACCATTCTATTAGAAGAACTTGTTTTGTTTGTTCAACTACCATATACCATAATATATGTAGTGGTTGCTACATTAATCCGTCCAGACTAAATATCGCTATAAAAGATCAAATCTTATCATAGTCAATTCCTTGAACATTGTCGTAAACTCTTTCCGACATGTCGACTATTTTATACATGTGAAACATCCATGTCTATTTCTTTATAGATCCATATACGACTGTAAGGTCTTGCACCTTTCCAGAGGGTCTTTCAAATTCAAAGCTTGATTTCTCGTGTATGGAATTATCATGGATTTTATGGCTTCAAGCCACTTAACGAAGTCAGGGCCCATCATTGATTATTTGCATGTAGTCGGTTCATCATTGTCAAACAACAATGATTTAACTCTCAAATCTTGGCATTTGATTACTTACCCAACCTACTTGGTTCAATAGGAACTTAGATCCCCGTGACCACATCCTTTGAGGCACGTGAGCCATGAGCATTGTTGTTGCCTCTGGGACACTTACCGACGCTGCGCAACTCAGCACATATTAGCCAAAGTTCAACAACCTTGTCAAAGTTCTATTGTCCTCCCACTTGACTTTTCACCAAAAATTCCTTCTCAAGAAACTCGACACTCTAAGTGACAAAAATTTTTGTCTTCGGTGTTATGGAGGAATACCCAATGGTTATTCGAAATAACCTACAAAGACATGCTCATCCGACTTTGGTTGTAAACATTTTACATATGCCTAGCATACCAAAAATTTAAGAAAGGACAACCTGGGTTTTATCCCAAACCATGACTTATATGGTGTCATTTCAACGGATCACGATGGAGCTCTGTTCAGTGTAAAAGTGGTAGTCACTAAAGCTTTAATCTTTAAAATATAATGGCAGTTTTATAAATGACACCTTTGATCTTACCATGTCAAACAAGGTTTCATTACATATCTTGAACAATCCATACTCCTATGGTGTTTTGGGAAATGCAAATCCAGGAACGATTATTCAAATCTTAGGTGTTTTGCTAAACTTGTAACTCAAACATCTTTATGATCCAATCATAAACTTTTTTTTTTATTTTCTTGTTACAATAATTTTCCACTTCATCTTGAAAGTCTTTGAACATTTTCAAATGTTTCATACTTCTTCCTTATTGAGTAGGTATATACATATACTCACTCAAATCTTCGGAGAAAGCATATGAAGTTGAAATCCATCGCCCACGACTACACATAATGGACTATATACATCAATATGTACAAATTCCAATCAATTAGTCGTCCGTTCCTCTTTTGGCCTACGAATGGAGTTTTAATTATCTCCAGGAAAGTATCACAAGCGTCATTTGATCAAAATGAAAGACTCCAAAAATCCATCAACATGGAGTTTCTTCATGTATCCCTAATATAATTTAAACGGTGATGTCACTTCGCAAGTGATCTTTCAATTATTTGTCTTGCGACATTTTAGCATTAGTTTTATGGTCGTTATTTCTCCAACCAGACTTGTATATCATCCATCTATTATGGAATATGGTAATTATTTGAACAACCTTTTGTCGTCATAATACCTGATCAAAATAACAATTATTGAAACAAATCTTGAAGGCAAGCTTTGATGTTAATGAGCAACACAACAACCCTTTGTTTGTTTTCGATGAACATCATCACATACTCTCTTGCTAGTTACTTACGCCATTGCAGTTCATGAATTGTGTTGTCCTGTATGACACTTCATACCAACCAATTCGGTATCCAATACCGCAGAACCACATTATTTAACAACCAAGGAATACAACCATAACATGTATCTTCTATATACCTAAGTTGGACATCTCCAATATTTTCTTTTCTGCCAAATATTTTATAGATTCTCTTTCAACAATTCCTTTTCTTTTAAAAGAATCTATCAACATCAATAGTGGTGTCATTCACATGACACATAGTACAAAGTGTGTATAGTCAAATACTAATACCTTTGGACTTGCACTTTGAAGTGGATCACCTTCATCAAATGTTTGGCATTCTTTCAAAGTTCCATTCTTTAGTAATCTTTTAGTGTAGTAAACATTTTACTTACATCTTCTATTCATTATTATCATGACAACTTTCATGATCAAGCTGCTATAGCTTATAAAGGTGAATTGCGAGTATAATGTTTCTTTTCCAAAACCTTTTGGAGGATTAGGACGACCAGCGTCTCCAACCTTCACAAATTCTCATCAAATATGAGGACATATACTCTATCATGTTGTAACCAACACATTGTTTTAGATATCGCAATACCTTTCACATATGATGGTTTCTGAAACATTGCTTTCAGCTCTTAGATAAACTTGATATTAAAAACAATATTTTGAGTATCAAGAATCATGGAGGCAAACATGATACATTAGATACTAACACTGGAATTGTTACTCTTGATTTAATACTGTTTATTAAACTTCACAGAGTAAACGGAGTTTGCTGAAAGTTTGCAATATGACTTTTAAACTTTAGATTGACACTCAAAACAATACGATACCAGTTCGTAAAGCAAATATCCAGAATTTCTATAGTTCTACTATCTCAACTATAACTAAGCGTAAGGTGGTGAACGGATGCCAATGACTACAACAAACTAAGCAAATTCACTTTGATTGTGTTTATGATAAATTGAGTTTGACTAATCCAAATTACAAAAGAACTCCCACTCAAAACAACATCCCTCGAGTTGTTTTAGTGATTACACGAACCAAATCCACTACACCAAGTCCGATCATCACGTGAGATGATGTAGCTTTAAAGGCGAACAATCAACATGTTCATCATATCATCCATATGACTCATGCTTTACCTTTCGGTATTCCGTGTTCCGAGACCATGTCTGTACATGCTAGGCTCGTCAAGATTAACCTTAGTATCCGCATGTGAAAATCTGGCTTGCACCTGTCGTATGCACACGTAGAATCTATCACACCCGATCATCACGAGATGCTTCGAAACGACGAGTCTTAGCAACGGTGCCTACTAAGGATGAACACTTTATTACTTGATATTTAGTGAGAGGGATCATCTTATAATGCTACCGTCGCGATCTAAGCAATACAAGACGCATAAAGGATTAACATCACAGGCAATTCATAATTAGTGTGATATGATATGGCCCTTTCTTCTTATGCCTTTGATCTCCATCTCCAAAGCACGGACATGATCTCCATCATCACCAGCATTGCGTCAAGGTCAGTGGTGCCGCTTCATGGTTGTCCATCATCACTAGCAACTATTACAACTACTTGGAATAAAGCTATTACAAGATGAATAGACACGCAGGTCTTAACAGAATTAAAGACAACCATTAGGCTCCTGCCGGTTGCCATATTACAACAAGGATCATTGCATACATCAAATATAATCATAATCACATGATGGCCATATCACATCACAAAACCCCTGCAAAAACAAGTTAGACGCCTCTAATTTTCTTTGTATGTTTTACGTGGTTTGGGGCTTTCGAATAAGAACGGATCTTACCTACAAAACTGAACCACAACATTGATACAAGTGCTATCAAGTGCAAAGTGTAGATTGGATCTATACTATGATGGGAGAGACAGACACCCGCAAAGCCACTTGTGCAAAGCAAGTTACACGTCAAGCGTGGAGCAAGTCTCATGTGCGATGACATGTAAGGTTAGCCCGAGCCGCTTCATCCCACCATACCGCAAGATGCAAAGTACACAAAGTACACCATACAACACGAGCACCAACGCCCACAAAACCAGTGTGTTCTACTCGTGCAACAGATCTACGCATAGACAAGGCTCTGATACCACTGATGGGTTCGTAGCATGGAAAACAAAAAATTTCTACCGCAAGAACGAACAAAACCTAGATCTAATCTAGATAAAAGCCAAGATCTAATCTATTAGACATGTGCAACGAGATAGATCTGTACTAACCCTCGTAGAACCGAAAGCGTTACGAGATTAGATCTCGGGGTTGATGTAGTCGATCACTTGCCGATCTCAAGATCGTGTGGACGATCCTTTTGGCGCCGCGTTCCGGCAGCGCTTCACACGTGCGGAGTCGAAGAAGACCTTCCTCTCCCCGTTCCAGCGAGCAGCGGAGGTAGTAGATCTTCTCCACAGAATCCCAGCAGCATGACGGTGTGGTGGTGGTGGTGGAGTAGAGAATTCTGCAGGGCTTCGCCTAAGCCGGAGCAGAGCGAAGGAGGAGGAGAGAGGCGGCGGCTAGGGTTTGTTATGGGAGAGTTATAGGGGGGCGCCATGGGAGGGGGAGTCCTAGTAGGACTCCCCTCCCTCCTTGGCCGGCGGATTGGGAGGGGGCGAGGAATCCTCCTCCCCCACGAATCCGTGTCTTGCCCCACAAAGACTCCTTGATCCTTTCTTGGTTTTCAAGAAAACTCCAAGAACTCTTCTAGGACCTTCCAGAACATTCTGAAACCTTCTAGAATCTCCATACAAACACTCCGGAACATTTCCTAACTTAGAAAATGATCCCCAATATATGAATCTTATTCTCCGGACAATTCCGGATCTCCTCGTGATGTCCTGGATCCAATCCGAGACTCCGAACAACATTCGGTCTCCAACGTATATTCCATATGTACTTAAAAACAACTTCGAACCTTAAGTGTGTCACCCTACGGTTCGTGAACATGTAGACATGATGGAGACACATCTCCGATCAATAACCATTAGCAGGATCTGGAGATCCATAATAGCTCCCACATACTCAACGATGACTTTGTGATCGATAGAACCATTTAACATACGAAACCAATTCCCTTTGTCACGCGATACTCTACTTATCCGAGGTTTGATCGTCGGTATCTCCATACCTAGTTCTACCTCGTTACTGATAAGTACTCTTTACTCGTTCTGTGATATGTCATCCCTTGTGACCTAGTCACATGCTTGCAAGCTAACTAGATGACATTCCACCGAGAGGGCCCAGAGCATATCTATCCGTCATATGGATGGACAAATCCCAATCTTGGTCCATGCGCTTCAACACATAATTTCAGAATACCCAATGTCACCTTTATAACCACCCAGTTACGAAGCAGCGTTTGATGTCATCAAAGTACCCATCCGGTGATGGTGATTAACATAACCTCATGGTCGAAGGATTAGGTTACTATGCATTTGAAAAGCTTGTAGCAAAACAAACTTAATGACTTGATCTTATGCTATGCTTACTATGGGTGTGTGTCCATTACATCATTCTCCTAATGACATGATCTTGTTATTAACGACATCCAATGCCCATGATCAGGAAACCATGATCATCCATTAATCAACAAGCTAGTTTAACAAGAGGCTTACTAGGGACTCTTTTATGTTTACAAAACACACAAGTATTAATGTTTCCGGTTAATACAATTATAGCATGGGATGTAAACATTTATCATAAACATAAAGATATAATAATAACCACTTTATTATTGCCTCTTGGGCATATCTCCAACACATAATAGCTAGGCAGATCTAACTATAAGGGATAGCAACATGGACCGTTGGATGTGAACGAGATGGACGGGTGGATGCTGATTTGTGGGAACTTGACATGGATCGATGACATGGATCAATGACATGGCTTGGTACGCATCGCGCGTAGACACCAAAAAATTTCACCATCGCGTGCAAACACAGCGTATATCGCGCGTGCCAGCTGAACCAAAATCGACACGTCCCCACACTCCCAGCAAACACTGCTCCCCAACCCTAATCCTATCGCCCGTTGCCCTTCCTTCCCTAGCGAGCTCAGCACGCCGCCGCCTCCGCCCTCTGTTCGAGAGCTTTTCCCCGCTCACTCTAGCCGCTCCCCTCCTTCTCCAGCAAGATCTGCACCCCTACCTACCTCTAGATTCGTGGGGCTCGTCGAGGAGGGTCTGCAGCTCCCAAATCCCTTCTGACATTCACATCGACACCATCTTCCCCGAGGCCGGTGAGTGTTCTGCCAGCGCCAGGAGGGAAAGGTTGAAGGGCTCCAAGGTTGTCTGGCAGTCGACCATGGCCAGCTTCCTATTCCCTTGGTGCTTCGCAGTTTCGCCACCAGCTAGTCCGGCCGCCCCACGCCCTCCCGTCGGCCAGATCTGTCGTCTATGTAGCTCGCCGTCCACACACGCAGGAGCTCCCACTCTCCAGGTGATAGGCAGATTCGCCTCTGTCCATCTCCCCCTTTTCCCTCAGGTACCATCCACCCCTCTCATGTGCCGCATATCTACAGGAACCCGACGACGATGTCCTCCTCCTTACGCAGTGGCGCCTGAGGGACCCTCTTCGAGAAGACCAAGCATGCATCCTCGTCTACGGGCTCCTGCTCGCTCGTGAGGTTCGTGTACCATGGCAGGACAGATCCATCGAGATGGCAATTGTTGTGCCATAGCATTGAGAACATATTTATGTATGAGGCTGTGGATACTGTATGTTGCTCTCTGACTATTCCCTTTCAGTTCTTACTTTTTAGTATGAATACTTCATCCATAATGTTTTGTTATAGTGGTTTAGTGCTTTGTTTCATCTTGGAGAAGTCCATCATTCTGTGTTGCACTACATGATGAGCCACTTCCGTTTTACAAACATTAATGCTCTCGGGAGTAGATTATATGAGAACAATATCATTAGGAGTATTACTTTTGTGATGACTGTTTAATTAGGAGTAGAACTTTTAGAGATCGAGTATTAGCATGGGAAGATGGAGTACTATTTGCTGATGATTGTTGGACATTATAGACTCTGAACATTACTCCTAGTTGGAACCTAACTGAATTTTCTGAATTACTCGGTAGAGATAGATGCATGGATAGATGAAATTGATTCAGTAGTCCTTGTATTGTCTTATCCACACATATTTTGTGCTCTGTTTTACAACTGATTGTTCTATATCATCATAAATCAGTTAGGACAATATTAGGCAAACTGATTTGTCAAGATGTGTCTGCAATTGAACACTTAATGCATATGGTTAATTGTCGTTGTTTGTTCAGAAGTTATATTCAGGATTATGTTCTCTCATCTTTGTATGAGACTAACACATAACATGATTTATCAAGTTGTAGCCTCTAGCTGAATATTTACCCATGTGTTTTGTGGTATATGCATAGGTAAATTATGATTATTCATATGCGTTGAGAAACTAGTTATGCCTTTCTCTCAGCCACGTATTGCACACATTTAACAAGATAGATGTGCAGCAAACCTTTTCTGTCCATATCCTGAATTATGATTTCTACTAAGTATGAAAAGGATAGCTAATGTTCTTCTGAAACTTCCTAGGACTATGCTTGTTTATAGATGAGTTAACATGTAATCTCCTAGTCAGTGTTATTTGTACTACTAATTTTCCTTGAGTTGAAACCATATTGGCATAACATTATATCGGTTTTCATACCCTCAAATCAGGATAAGCTTCTCAGGAAAAGTCTGTAGCATAAGATAATGAAGCCACCCTTTATCATTATTGTCGCATCCCCCACCCTCTCCGTCTCCATCACTGTGGTTTGGTTCAGATAAGTATTCGGTCTCTCCCACTCCCTTATAGTCCTTGTTAATTCACCTAAGTGAGTTGCTAGCTCAAAGTTATAGTTTGATAATCAATTGATGGTGATTGGTAGCTCCTATTTTCGATATGATCTGATCTGACCTGGGATGGGAACATGACCGTGCATGTTTGTGGGTTTGATATAGTATTCTCTTCTTTTTCTAATAGAAGGCAAGAGATTATTATGCAACATCTTTTCCTCTACTAGCAGTAGTACTACTGGTTTATGTATAGATAGCAATATAGGTATAGGACATGTATAGGCTTCCTTTTGATCCAGGACTTCTTGTGTGTATATTAATGTTCTGTACTTATATCATCTGGCTGGAAGATTCCTATTCACTTTTGTTTCTTTTTCATCTTATACACATTGTTTTTGGTATTTCTCTGATCAATGAAAGCAGGGTTGATATAAGATTGATCTAGTTGTTGTGATAAAAGTAGTTGATATATGAATACTGTGAGCATGTAGTTGATATATGAATACTATTAGCATGTAGTTGATATATGAATACTGTGAGCTTTATTTCATCTTGTACACATTGACTGTGAGCATGTAGTGGATATATGAATACTGTGAGCTTTATTTTTTGTCGAGTTTTGTGTGTTGATGCTTCATTTCATATTCTCCTTAGGATATGTCTGCCCAGCCATGGCTTCTCCCCTGGAGACTGCCGCTAGGCATGCCTGCATCCGAGGACTGTTAATTGCCACAACAATCAAGTACTTACATGGAGTAGCTGCAACAACCAGCGTAAACAACATGTCTATGGTCTTCTACGATAATGCCATTATGCATGTCCTCTGCTACTCCACAACGGGCATCGGTGAGAGCTCAAGATTAAGAACCTCATATCTTCTTGTTCTACTTGTCCTGTATAGTTTCATCTGTCTCAATTGTATCAAAAATACATAGAATCTGGTCTCTAATTCACTGTGTGTGACACCTGTGAGATAATACACAGAATTTTCTAAACTTGGCTTTTCCTCTTTTCCAGGAGTTCCAGCCAAAGAAAGTTGAGAAAAGCTTGAAGACCCAATAATTTTAGAGCTACTTGTATTCTAACACTCAAAATATCTGACTATTTGGAACAAACCATGTAACGATTGTAATAGATAATAGACTATTCTTGGCTGTTATTTGAAATTTTCTATGTCTTTTATGTTTTAGTTCAACAAATGTTATGTAATATGATGAATAGAAATTTGATGAGCAGAATCATATTATAAAATTATTGACTGTGATTTTCGGGATAGAAGAAATAAGGAAAAAGGACCGAAAATTTTAATGAACCAAATATTATTTGGGCTCTAAATAGGCCATGGCCCAAATTATATTGAAAGAAATGTTTTGAAAAAATAGAAAAAACTATGAACAAATTGGACGGTAAAAATGCCAAGGCCCAAAGCCCATAGCAGTAACGTACCATGGTAGAGGAAGTAAAAGGCTAAAATTATTGGGCTCAGCCCAAGCAAGCAACCGAAATGGATTGGGCTGATTTTGATTTAAGACGATTTAATTTGGTCATAATTTTGCCACGTAGGATCAGCCACGTAGGATCTGACTTGGCCAGGCTAGATGGCCCGTGACGATATTGGATCATCATAGACGTTATGACGATCCAATATCGTCATAGACGGTTATGACGATTTTAGCAAAAACGTCGTTATAGTTCATTTGTGACGCCGAGCTTTCGACGATCTGAAAATCGTCATAGAATTGTCATAAACGGACTATTTTGACGATTTTGTGACGAAAATAGAGGGTCATACATAGCCAGATTCCTTGTAGTGACTACTCTCCGGTTGGACACTCTAATCCATGGTAGGGCTATAACAGCACTCCTCAAAGTCCGCTTTCCCCATCTAGATAAACCCACACTATCACCTTGAGCGCTAGATGGTTCCAACAAATACCACAATTTCATAGAGACATCCAACTCCAAATATAACTCATAACAAGTCTTTGTAATCTCAAGCCTAAGTGCCACACGGTGTGCACTGTCAACTTCACACACGTGGGGAGAGCAGAGATCTATTAAAGCACTTGATTAACAAAGTAGATCTACTTGATTACAAAGCTCATGATCACAATATGATCATGCATAGAGAGAGATGAACACATAGCTACCGGTAGAGCCCTTAGCCTCGAGAGAGAACTACTCCCTCCTCATCATGGGAAACAACAACGGCGATGGAGATGGTGGTGGTGATCGATGGAGATGGCTCCGAGGGCAATTCCCCCGTCCCTGCAGGGTACCGAAATAGAGACTTTCTGTCCCTGGAATCTCCTTTTCGATGGCGGCGGCACTACAGAACTTTTCATGGCTAGAGGCTGGATTATTTAGGGTTTCTGCATCGGAGGCTTCTTATAGGCGAAAGGGCGATGTCAGAGGGTGGACTAGGGGCCCACACCACCTGGTGGCACGGCCAGGGGGACTCGCGCCACCACATGGTGTGGCCAGCCCCTGGCCCCTCCCCGTCTCGTCTTCTGGCTCCCTGAGTCTTCCGGTAAAATATCGACTTTGGCTTTTGTCCGGTCTAATTCCGAGAATATTCATTTTCTAGCATTTCTGGAACCAAAAACAGAAGAAAATAGGCAACTGGCACTGTGGCATCTTGTTAATAGGTTAGTTCCAGAAAATGTGTAAAAGTACTCCAAAGTGTGGACAAAACATAAGAAAGTACATATAAAACAAGCATGGAACATCAAAAATTATAGATACGTTTGTAACATATCAACCAACCATTACAACACCTTAGTGTCATGTTTATAGATGACAACCCTATGTAACCAAGTCCTAATGTCTAGTGATCAGTAATGTCTGTGATCAATTCATGACCTAGCATTTATTGATTCTTAGCTTTGACCTATTATATTGACTTTCCAAAGACCTTAAGTAAGTTAATAAGAAGAAGGAATTAGATATGGTAGAGTGTGTTATCATCCATGGAATGAGATCCTTAGTGGTGATCAAACCATTGGATGATGGAAGGGTTAACTCACTCTTGAGTTAACTAGAAGAAGTATTTAAATCTAAGAATTAAGATAGAAATTGTAAAGCTATGAGAAAGCTAGTAGCACTAGAGTATCAAATGATAATCTTGTTAAGCAAAGCAGGTATAAACTTAAAGTAAGTTTCCTTAACAAGATAAGTTTTATAGAGGGACTAGTAAAGGTCTACTACTTGTTAGTTATAGATCTTGGTCAAACAACTAGAAGTCTAAGCTTTGCTTGATGGAAGGTTGGGGTGATTATTCCCAGACAATTGAAAATAGATGACTAGCTGATACAGAAGAGTTGAGAGTATACCAAACTAGGTAAAGCCTAGTAAGTTGAATCATCTAATTTGATCATGAGGGATCAAGCTGGGGTATGATAAAATAAGCGATACCATTTATATGGAGTAGTTTAGCTTAACCAAACTAATAACAAGGAGAAACATGTATTGAAAAGAGTAGTATCCTAACCATCCTAGGGGTTTGATAGCACAGGTAGTATAAATAGAATGGTAACCTTGCAAACCTTAGAAATAGATACAAGGCTAATGTACTAGGAGTAGAATGATGGAATGTTGTAGAAGGGACATGATTATGTCATCATATGTGATGGCTACGATGGAGCCAGAGGACTAGATCAGTTAGACAGAAGAGATCTTAGTGAAGCAGAAAAGAGGTTTAAATAAAGTATATTTAGGAAAGGAATTCCTGAACTAAAACTCAAACTTAAAGATTTGTTGAGGATAAGTATTATGGAGAAATCTTTAATCAATATCAGAGTATGAGGCTATATAATATTCCATTTTGAGTTGAGTCATCAACTATAATTACTTAGTTATACATCAATCATTAACTCTTAATTCTTAAAGATTATAATATTCTTGGGTGAATAAATTGGTTCGATATTTAAAATTTGAAACATTGCAATAAGGTTAGGAAATTAGAGGTGATTAGTATTTATTTAATTCCAAAAACAATTAGTTATTATTATTGTTTAGACATATCACTATTATAAAACAATAAAGGAAATTAATAAGAATATATTAGTACAATTTAAATAGTACTTCTTAATTCTTTCCTTTATTCCATAAGTATTAAATAAATACAAATATATTTGAAGTAAAGACATTACAGAAATATTCCCAAGGAAATAAAAAGATTTATTAAATAACAAATATGTATTACATTGATCTTTACAATGAGTAGAAATTTATATTACAAAAGGTAAATAAAAGAAAAAACCTAAACTAATTCTAAACTATTTCTCCTAATCTCTTGGTCTTGTACCTGAAAATAAGACAGAAGGAGAAATTCACATAGATGGGGTTAGTGTTAAATTGCTCTCAGTTTCAAACAGTGTGGTGCACTTTTTTCCAATCCTCATTGAGCGAGTTAAATTAAAGAAGGGACAAAGACCATCAAGTATCGAATCTGTTATTTTAAACAATAAAGCTTCAGAACAACATCATAGGATGAAGGGAAAAGTTTCACCAAGATGGGTAATAGTAAAAGGATGGGGGAAGTTTAAATTATAGTTACTTGATATCATCCACAGCCAAAGCAAACAGTGAAGCAACTCACACACCTAAATGCATGCATTGAGGTGTCAGCAGTAGAGAGCAAATGGAGCAGTTTAAACCACAGCAACATAGAGCAAAGCTAGCTTTGCTATTCATTTCGCAAGTGATCACAGCCACAGCTTGTGACCAGCACAACCAAGAATAGCCCTAGATCTTGAAACCAAATAACTAGATCAAGCCACTTTCCACCATAGAAAACCTAGGAGATCACCAGTAAAGATGGTGAATTAAGGAGAGGGATGAACTAGGTGGATAGCAAGGTCACACAGGAGCAACAACACCAGGAGGAGCAAGACAAGGCCATGAAGAAGCTAAAAGACATCCAGGGCTACCACTAGCCAGCAGTAAAAGGCAACATCAGGACAAGGCTACAAGGGTATATCCCAAACTTAAGATCTGATTATTTTCTATCTTTCATATTCATGTTCTTGCAAGCACATGATAAGTATGCATATTAGACAGCTGATAATAAACAGCCAGATTATACATGTGCTCTTGCACAGGCAGGGTCTCGGACCAACATCATTGGCCCTATGATCTAGTTCTCACTAGATAGATACATATCATAGCTGCTAGTACAAGGCACATTCCCAGAAGGGTAGCACCTCTGTATCTAGCAGGTTCATTTCTGTTTGAGTACAAGCTCAAACATATTCTTTTCAATAAAGATTATCATCTTCCTAAATGATTTAGGAATCATAAAGAGACACTTTCTTTTGGAAAAGACAGTAAAGATCAATATTGTCTATCATTCGGCCACACTGAACAGCAACCGCTAAATTTAGTCATTGTCCTATAAAGATGTAGGAATCATATGTTTATAAATCATCCTCTTACTAATCACAGAGCAGAGACTAGCACTAGATGTACACTGTAGCAGGATTAAATCCTGAGACTAAACATATTAGAACTTCACAAGCAAGCAATTAACCAGGTATCAATACAGAGAGCAATCTCAACTCAACTTCATAGGAAGAAATCCACAACCACATAACTTGGGCATCCAATTTAACTAAGCTTGCTTACCAGAGTGTTCTATGATAAGAGAACAGAGTAACAAACATGCTCAATAGAGATTGCCATTTCACTAAGAGTAGATCAACATCAAGGATTTGCATAGACAGGATTAACCAAGGAGTCATCTAAAACATCACTACAGAGGGGATGAACCCTAGAAATTAGGGATGAACCCTAAATGGGGAATTCGTTGTAGTAGTCACATGGCATAGAGCAGAGGGAAGAGAGAGCATAGCAAGAGAAGTAGAAGAAATTACTCGAGATCCTCGCAAGTATATAGAAGAGGAAGCAGATGCCGGAGTCGAGGCAGCACACGACGACACGAGGAGCACCCCATAGGGGCGCTGTGACCCGTACTGAGCCGCAACCACGGAGGCCACGGGAAAGGGCAACACCCCACCATCACCAAGGCACCGGAGCAGCATCAGAAGAGCACCGGAGCACCAAATCGTTGGTGAGCTCCTAACCCTAGTCGCTAGGGGGGAGTAGAAGCACCACCAGTAGAGAGCACGAACCACGAATCGAAGAAGATAGAGCAACGTAGCGCCATCGGCAACATTGTCCTGCACAACGACGACAACTAGGGAGGTCCATGGCAGCCGGAATCAGTCGGCAGCGACGAGGCGAGCCACGGTCGCCCAAGCGACCGCGAGAGGATAGGATAAGAGCGAGCGAGCGAGAGAGAGTAGCAACTGGGCCGGTGGGGGGCGGTCTAGGGTTGGTTTAACCTAACCCAGTGGGCCAGGTCAAGCCGGGCCAGCCTGGTGGGCCAGGCCCAAGTTTTAAAAGAAGGACTTATATAAAATACTTAATTGCAAATATATCCCTAAGATAAATTAGGATCTCTAAAAAATAAATAAAAATTCTAAAAATACAAATAATATATCTACGAAAACACAAAAATATCCTCTATTCAATAAAAATAATAGATAGTAATTTTAAATAATTAAATATTGAGTTATTATTAAAATTATAGAAATTCCTTCTGGAATTTTATAAAAAATTATAAAACACTTAAAATTGAATAAATTCATATTTAAGATTCTAAAGGAAGTACCATTATAGAAAAATACCAGTTTGTATTTTTGAAAGGTAAATCAAGTGTAATAAAAATAAATTTTTATTTCCTTTAAGGAATTATAATTAAATATTAAAGGAATTAAAAATTTAAATAAATTCATTTTTAAACTCTTAAAATAACACTAGTTATTATAAAAATACTAAATATGAAAAATACGAATTTAATGAATCTTGAAAAATGCTTTTCTTTTATTAATTAAAAGAAACTTAAAACCTTTACAAGGTGGGTAAACACACAAATAAGAAAGAAAACAAATCATGGCACGACATTACTATGCATTGCATATTGCTTCTTTAAATATTGTCCTTACCGGGCAATAATGGTTTTCTATAGAAACCGGAGCTCAAGGTCAAGTGGAAGTATCACTAACTTGCAGTCACAAGGCAAGTTCACAACTTGCTCATGTCCTTTGATTATTTTCTATGTTTGTAACTCAAATGTTGTCATCACCTGCATATCAAAAAGGTCAAAAAACAATATTTTTATAATAACATGATTATGGATTATTTACTAGATGGTAATAATCTACTGATATAGTTCTAGTGGTAAAGGAACATAATATCTAGGACTTAATCAACCAATGTCGACAGTGATTCTAGCGCCATATATTACGCGTTAACCATGAGATTTGGAATGGGACAGAGAAGTCAGTTGTATCTTCTTCCTCTCACATGCATCCGGTTGGCCATGTCGTGGTTGTTATCCTTGTAGCATGCATTAATTGGTAATTCATAGAGGATATGCAACATATGGGTGGGAACCCTCAACGTCCCACGATAGTTTTGGCATCTGACGGTCTGTACTAACCATTGTTTTAATTCAAGATGTGGGTATGGCGTACACCAAGGGGACATGCAGGGTCATGAAGGGGGTAGTGATTGGCTTGGATCATCTACTGGGCCCCACATCATGGAATTGTAGACGGGAAAGATCGCCTGGTTGTGCAAGAAGGATTTGGTCTCTCATGGGAAAAGTAACGCACCTCTGCAGAGTGTAAGAATTATGACATGTTACGCACTGTTCCGGGAAGGAGCTACGAATGCGGCAGGAAAGGAACCCCATGAAGGTTCTGGTCAACATGTGAAGACTGTCAGGCATAGTTTTCAGAATAAAAGGCCCCTTTGAAGAAATGTTTACAAAAACCTGCATCATCTACGACCTATGATTTGTGGCTGTAGAGATAGTGCATCATACACTTCTTCTTAGTGAATTTGTTGAGTACGCTCATACTCAATCGTACCTTCGTAACCCTTGCTATATTCTAAGTTGTTGAACACGACATCAACACCAATTTGTCCTCAAGAAACCATCATCGGCAACTCAAGTTCTAATGAATTTAAGGAAGTCAACATATATAACAACCGAAGTGAAGAAAAAAGTTCTTGAGTAGATAGGAATATCTTCTCTATCCATAAATCCCACTTTTGTAGAGCAATGCAATCATAGCATTTGCAATCCCGGCAGTTTAGATGCTAGTCATATTAGCCTAATAGTTCTGAGTTATTATTTCTGGTTGTTCTTTGAAAGAAGTTAAGTTCTGTCTTCTTAACTTAGATTGTTCTCTGGATCTTTTGTAAAGAGTCAAGTTGTAATCTATAGTCATGTCTTGGACCTGCTGTGTTTCTGTTATACCACTCTGAGGGATGTAATACTAGTGAACGGTGCTTCATTGGTGCTATGTCAAGGACTATAGTGTACTACATCATGAAGTGGTATGCTGGGTCACCACAGCTAGTATCAGAGCATATGCTTTGACCTTAGGTTAGTAAACCTAGTAAATGGGTTAAACTGTAGGAAGGATGTTAGCAATCGTAAAGAGTTCTCTAGAAATATGGCAGATATTCAACTGAGGATAATCTTGTTATGTTACTAGAGCGATGATTCTTTATTATGATACAATTTAATTAGTATCATGAGTTTTAATTCAAAATGACTGATGATAATTTCTTATCTACAGTACAAGAATGGCACCTAGGTATCCACCTCAAAATGTTCAAGTATTCAACAAGACCTTAGATGATTATGAATATGACTGGACAATCACTCTAAGACAACTTCTATGGAGTCTAGATTGTAAGTCTCGACTTCTGGTCAAGGTTTACAGTTTCTATGACGGGAGGATACTGGCCAAGTATCGTATCCTGATTATGTTACCCAAGAAGTTGGGAGTGCGTGGAGAAATGCCATCAAGAGAAGCAAGATGTATGGCAATAGACTATCAGATTGCAGTAGTACCAGCCATAACCAGGATAAGGGAACAGAATTCCAAGGCACTGGTAGGTACTACTTATACCAATATACCTCACGAAACTCCTAGTACTGATCCGAAGTTAGATCATTCTGCTCTAGTAAGTACTAAACCTACTCTGGCAGTAGAGTATATGCATTGTTACAAGTCTTTACTAAATACGTTCCGTAACACTCATCAAGTGCTAGTTCAAGAGTTGGAGACTGTCATTGAGGATTTTACTGATCCTGCAAAGGCAATGGCATGTAGAAAGAGGTTAGCTAAAGAATCAAAGCACCCGAAACCAGTATGTTCAGGGGAGGTGTTTGAAGAAATGGAGTTTAATGATCCACACTTTGAAGTCTATGCCTATTATCCAGTTGAGCCTCAGCAACCAGTAGACCTGTGGACCAAATATGAGGAGGAGGAGAGAATTTGGAATGCACCCAACCCTACTGATGCCGTTAGAGGTAATACCGGATGGGAAGACCAGTCTTACGATGAACTCATGGGGAAACCTATACCCTGTGGATTGGCTAAGGGAATAGAAACCAGTTATAATTCTATAGAATCCTATGGACCATATGGGGGTAACAATAATCCCATTGAGCTGGAAGAGTGTCCTGGTAGTTATTATACCAATATGTACGACCGGATTGTGGAAAAGGCAAATAATACCTCTTACTTTGAAGATGCGCTCAAAAGAGGAAAGAAGAATCCTGAAGAACATCATGAGTATGTTAGTCATTTCACAATGGCTGATCTCAATCTTGGTACTTCTACTCAAGGTTACGCACCTATTGGATGTTCTGATGCACCAGATGGTAGTCGTCGAACTTTGCGCCATCATGGACAACAATCCCAGAAGCCCTGAAGGGAGAGAGAAAAGTAAGAATAGAATTAATCCATAAAGTAGAGTGCTGGAATAATGTTTATATTGGGTAATGCGTATTGTAGTGCTTGAGAGGCTTGCTGATATAAGTGAGAATATGCTCACATGGGAAAGAGAGCTCTTGTAATATAAGGAGGTAGTGTACAAAGGAAGTGTCTTTCCGTGGTTGGGAGTTGTAACATATTAAAGTATATGTTAATACATGTTATATGTTTGAGTATTATTTGGTTCTCTTGGTTCTTCTTGATTGACTAGATCTGTACATAAAGTTGACTTGGTGTGCAGATGCATGTTTCATTATCAAGTTATTACTTGATGTTATAGACCTAGATAGTATAGGAAATTCGTGTAAAGGAGTGACGAGTTCCAAAGAAACAGATACAGACTTGCACGAAGAAGGAAGTTAAATCCAAGGAGTATTAACATTATTTAGAAGAATGCATCAATTCTAACTTACTATTAGTTAGTAAAAAGGAAGGAATACTAATGCAGACTAGGTGCAGAGCAACAGGAAGAAATGAACTTAAGTTCACTCAAGATAAGTGATGTTGTTCAGAAGTTAATAAAATAGTTGTACTAAGTTCATGGAAGTAACATAAAAAAGGGCAAAGAAGAAATTTTGGAACAAAATTGGTACTCCAGCTATAATAGCTCAGAGAAAAAGCCAATAAGAAGTACAAAGTCCGTAAGGTAATCCATACACCGAGGAGGATCCACAGATGGTATCCATAGTTGGTATCCATAGCTGGTATCCTAATGGTTAGCTAATTAGGACATCTTAAGATAATCTAAAGAGCATAAAACTTGGCCTAAGTTTAGTTAGATCTAAGGAAGTAGGAGATTATAGATCGCCTTTCAAAACGCTTCGTGAAATGGAGGATATCTAGGAGAAACAAAATTTAGAGTAAGACCAGTAACGTTGGAAGATTCATTTTGGAGATCCACAATTGTGTGGGTGTACCGCAAATTCTTTAGTGAGACCTTATATAGGTAAAGTATAAGCTGGACAGAGACCGATAGCCTAACTATTGAGTTAATGCGTATTATACATGAAGTTTAGGGACCATTAGGAAAACCCAAGGGGGAGAGTAAACAATAAACACTGAAGTGTTGTTGTCTAACTTTTTTACTAAAGGATAAAGAAGAAATATTAAACGATGATAAAATTAAGCCTTATTTCCATAAGGTTATAAGAAGTCATCATTATAAAGTATTTCCAATAGTATGTCCGGATGAATAATCGAAGTAGACCTAACAGCTTAAACCCAGTGGACTAGTATTAAGGAGAAACGACTCGTAATTGGTTCTTTAGAGTAAAGATAGTATTCCAAAATATACAGGTGTAGTGTAACAGGAAAACCAGGTTGGAATGGACAATGCGTGTCCATAACCAATTCTAACTAGGATTGTGAGGATATAATCCAAAAGCTTGTAATAAAGGAAACCATAGGATAAATCAGAAATGACAGTAGATATGGTCAAGTATGAAGAGGATTCAAGGAAAAAAGATGTGGACATGGGATACCACAATTATTCCCAATTATGATTACAATGGAGTTAAGACATGCCATGGTTAATACAAGTTAAGACCTTATTTCGAAACGTAAGAGAGTACGAAGTTGGGGGATGAAGTTTATTTTAAGGGGGAGAGTCTGTAACATCCCAGTATTAGAACTTACAAATAAGCTAAGATGAGGTGCATATAAAATCCAAAAAAAAGTTGTGCTTTTAAATAAAACTTGTCAAAGTGATTGAAGCTTCTCTTAACTTGGTGGAACTGAGGTAGATCATCAAGTTGATTGCGATAAGTTTCAATGTGACCTTTGCGAGAACCTTAGCTTTGGGCAATGTAATTTGATCTAAGGGTAGATCAAATGTAATAAAACTAAGTCATAACACACAACTTAACAAGGAGTATTTGATCTTCTAGAGATCATGATATGGTATTCCTTACAATAACTCAAGAATGAACATTTAATATTCTAAAAAATATATTAAGGTGTTATCTACCACAAACCCTGAATACTCAATCCAGTATATAACTCCAAGTAAATAAAGCCCATAACTAAATCTTGAAACCTTTGTTTGCCATAGTTATATCTACCATGGGTATCATGGTCGATCTTAAATATTAGCTTTTATCACAAATAGTGTAGGAATGGAAGTCAAGCTAAGACCATCCATTACAACACCTTAGTGTCATGTTTATAGATGACAATCCTATGTAACCAAGTCCTAATTTCTAGTGATCAGCAATGTGTGTTATCAATTCATGACCTAGCATTTATTGATTCTTAGCTTTGACCTATTATATTGACTTTCCAAAGACCTTAAGTAAGTTAATAAGAAGAAGTAATTAGATAAGGTAGAGTGTGCTATCATCCATGGAATGAGATCCTTAGTGGTGATCAAACCATTGGATGATGGAAGGGTTAACTCACTCTTGAGTTAACTGGAAGAAGTATTTAAATCTAAGAATTAAGATAGAAATTGTAAAGATATGAGAAAGCTAGTAGCACTAGAGTATCAAATGATAATCTTGTTAAGCCAAGTAGGTATAAAATTAAAGTAAGTTTCCTTAACAAGATAAGTTTTATAGAGGGACTAGTAAAAGTCTACTACTTGTTAGTTATAGATCTTGGTCACACAACTCGAAGTCTAAGCTTTGCTTGACGGAAGGTTGGGGTGATTATTCCCAAGTCAGTTGAAAATAGATGACCAGCTGATAGAGAAGAGTTGAGAGTATACCAAACTAGGTAAAGCCTAGTAAGTTGAATCATCTAATTTGATCATGAGGGATCGAGCTGGGGTATGATAAAATAAATGATACCATTTATATGGAGTAGTTGTAGGTAAAGTAGCTTAATCAAGCTAATAACAAGGACAAACTTGTATTGAAAAGAGTAGTATCAACCATCCTAGGGGTTTGATACCACAGGTAGTATAAAGAGAATGGTAACCTTGCAAACCTTAGAAACAGATACAAGGCTAATGTACAAGGAGCAGAATGAAGGAATGTTGTAGAAGGGACATGATCATGTCATCATATGTGATGGCTACGATGGAGCCAGAGGACTAGATTAGTTAGACAGAAAAGATCTTAGTGAAGCAGAAAATAGGTTTAAATAAAGTATATTTAGGAAAGGAATTCCTGAATTAAAACCCAAACTTAAAGATTTGTTGAGGATAAGTATTCTAGAGAAATCTTTAATCAATATCACAGTATGAGGCTATATAATATTCCATTTTGAGTTGAGTCATCAACTATAATTACTTAGTTATACATCAATCATTAACTCTTAATTCTTACAGATTATAATATTCTTGGGTGAATAAATTGGTTCCATATTTAAAATTTGAAACATTTGAATAAGATTAGGAAATTAGAGGTGATTAGTGTTTATTTAATTACAAAAATAATTATTTATTATTATTGTTTGGACATATCACTCTTATAAAACAATAAAGGAAATTAATAATAGTATATTAGCACAATTTAAATAGTACTTCTTAATTCTTTCCTTTATTCCATAAGTATGAAATAAATACAACTCTATTTCAAGTAAAGACATTACCGAGGTATTCCCAAGGAACTAAAAGCTTTATTAAATAACAAATATGTATTACATTGATCTTTACAATGAGTAGAAATTTATATTACAAAAGGTAAATAAAAGAAAAACCCTAAACTAATTCTAAACTATTTATCCTAATCTCTTGGTCTTGTACCTACAAATAAGATAGAAGGAGAAATCCACATACAGAGGGTTACTGTTAAATTCTTCTTAGTTTCAAACAGTGTGGTGCACTGTTTTCCAATCCTCATTGAGCAAGTTAAATTAAAGAATTAATAAAGACCATCAAGTATATAATCTGTTCTTTTAAACAATAATGTCTCAGAACAACATCACAGGCTAAAGGGGCAAGTTTCACCAAGATGGATAATAGTAGAAGGATGGGGGAAGTTTAAATTATAGTTACGTGATCTCATCCACAGCCAAAGCAAACAGTGAAGCAGCACACACACCTAAATGCATGCATTGAGGTGTCAACAGAAGAGAGAGAAAGGAGCAGTTTAAACCACAACAACGTAGAGCAAAGCCAGCTTTGTTATTCATTTCGCAAGTGAGCACAGCCATAGCTTGTCACCAGCACAACCAAAAATAGCCCCAGATCTTGAAACCAAATCACTAGATCAAGCCACTTTCCACCATAGAAAACCTAGGAGATCGCCAACAAAGATGGTGACTTGAGAAGAGGGATGAACTAGGTGGACAACAAGGTCACCTGGGAGCAACAACACCAGGAGGATCAAGACAAGGCCAAGAAGAAGCTACAACACATCCAGGGCTACCACCAGCCAGCAGTAAAAGGCAACATCAGGACAAGGCTACAAGGGTATATCCCAACCTTAAGATTTGATCATTTTCTATCTTTCACATTCATGTTCTTGAAAGCACATGATAAGTATGCATATTAGATAGCAGATAATAAATAACCAGATTATACATGTGCTCTTGCACAAGCAGGGTCTCAGACCAACATCATTAACCCTATGATCTAGTTCTCACTAGATAGATACATATCGCAGCTGCTAGTACAACGCACATTCCTAGAAGGGTAGCACCTCTGTATCTAGCAGGTTCATTTCTATTTGAGTACAAGCTCAAGCATATTCTTTTCAATAAAGATTATCATCTTCCTAAATGATTTAGGAATCACAAAGAGACACTTTCTTTCAGAAAAACACTGTCTATCATTAGGCCACACTGAATAGCAACCGCTAAATTTAGTCATTGTCCTACAAACATGTAGGAATCATATGTTTCTAAATCATCCTTTTACTAATCATAGAGTAGAGACTAGCACTTGATGTACACAATAGTAGGATTAAATCCTGAGACTGAACATATTAGAACTTCACAAGCAAGTAATTAACCTAGTATCAATACAGAGAGAAATCTCAACTCAACTTCATAGGAACAAATCCACAACCACATAACATGGGCATCCAATTAAACTAAGCATTCTCAGTAGAGTGTTCTCTGATAAGAGAACAGAGTAACAAACATGCTCAACAAAGATTGCCATTTCACTAATAGTAGATCAGCATCAAGGATTTGCTTAGATAGGATTAAGCAAGGAGTCATCTAAAACATCACTAAAGAGGGGATGAACCATAGAAATTAGGGATGAGCCGTAAATGGGGAATTCGTTGCAGTAGTCACATGGCACGGAGCAGAGGGAAGAGAGAGAACAACAAGAGAAGTAGAAGAACTTACTCGAGATCCTCGCAAGTATACAGAAGAGGAAGTAGAGACCGGAGTCGAGGCCACACACGACGGCACGAGGAGCACCCTAGAGGGGCGCTGTGACCCGCGCTGAGTCGCAACCATGGTGGCCACGGGAAAGGGCGACACCCCACCATCACCAAGGCACCGGAGCAGCGTCAGAAGAGCACCGGAGCACCAAATCGCTAGTGAGCTCCTAACCCTAGTCGCTAGGGGGAGCAGAAGCACCACCAGTAGAGAGCACGAACCACGAACCGAAGAGGGTAGAGTGACGTAGCACCGTCGGCAATGTCACTGCACAGCGACGACAACTGGGGAGGTCCATGGTGGCCGGAATCAGTCGGCGGCGACGAGGCGAGCCACGATCGCCCAAGCGACCGTTAAAGGAGAGGATAAGAGCGAGCGAGCGGGAGAGGGTAGCAATTTGGCCGATGGGGGGGGGGTGGTCCAGTAACCTTGGGTTGGTTCAACCCAACCCGGTGGGCCGAGTCGAGCTGGGCCAGCCCAAATTTTAAAACAAGGTCTTATATAAAATACTTAATTACAAACATATCCCTATGATAAATTAGGCTCTAGAAAAAATAAATAAAAATCCTAAAAATACAAATAATATATCTATGAAATCACAAAAATATCCTCTATTCAATAAAAATAATAGATAGTAATTTTAAGTAATTAAATATAGAGTTATTATTAAAATTATATAAATTTCTTCTGGAATTTTAAATTTTTTTTATAAAACACTTAAAATTGAATAAAACCCATATTTAAGATTCTAAAGGAAGTACTATTATAGAAAAATACCAGTTTGTATTTCTGAAAGGTAAATGAAGTGTAATAAAAAATAAAGTTTTATTTCCTTAAAGGAATTTTAATTAAATATTAAAAAGAGTTAAAAATTTAAATAAATTCATTTTTAAACTCTTAAATAACACTAGTTATTATAAAAAATACTAAGTATCAAAACAATATGAATTTAATGAATCTTGAAAATGCTTTTCTTTTATTAATTAAAAGAAACATAAAACTTTTACAAGGTGGGTAAAACACGCAAAGAAGAAAGAAAACAAATCATTGCATAACATTACTATGCATTGCATATTGCTTCTTTAAATATTTTCCTTACCGGGCAGTAATGGTTTTCTATAGAAACCGGAGCTCATGGTCAAGTGGAAGTATCCGACTTCACTACCTTGCAGTCACAAGGCAAGTTCACAACTTGCTCATGTCCTTTGATTATTTCTATGTTTGTAACTCAAATATTGTCATTACTTGCATTTTAAAAAGGTTAGAAAACACTATTTTCATAATAACATGATTATAGATTATTTACCAGATGGTAATAATCTACGTATACAGTTCTAGCGGTAAAGGAACATAATATCTAGGACTTAATCAACCAATATCGTCAGTGATTCTAGCACCGTATATTACGCGTTAACCATGAGATTTGAAATGGGATGGAGAAGTCAGCAGTATCTTCTTCCTCTCGTATGCATCTGGATGGCCAGGTCGTGGCTGTTATCCTCGTAGCGTGCATTAATTGATAATTCGTAGAGGATATGTAGCATATGGGTGGGAACCCTCAATGTCCCACGATAGTTCTAGCATCTGACAGTCTGTACTAACCATTTTCGTAATTCAAGATGTGGACATGACATACACCAAGGGGACATGCGGGGTCGCGAAGGGGGAAGTGATTGGCTTGGATCATCTACTGGGCCCCATATCATGGAATTATGGACGGGAAAGATCGCCCGGTTATGCAACAAGGATTTGTTCTCTCATGAGAAAAGTAACGCACCTCGGTAGAGTAAGAATTGTGACATATTACTCCCTGTTCCGGGAAGGAGCTACGAACGCGGCAGGAAAGGAACCCCACGAAGGTTCTGGTCAACCTGTGAAGACTGTCGGGCATAGTTTTTAGAATAAAAGAAACTTTTGAAGAAATGTTTATGAAAACCTGTATTGCCTACGACCTATGGTGTGTTGTTGTAGAGATAGTGCATCATACACTTCTTCTTAGTGAATTTACTGAGTACGCTCGTACTCAACCATACCTTCTTAACACTTGCTAGATTCTAAGCCGTTGAAGACGACGTCAACACCAATTTGTGCTCAAGAAACCTTCATCGGCAACTCAAGTTCCAATAAAGTCAAGGAAGTCAACATATATAACAACCGAAGTGAAGAAAAAAGTTCTTGAGTAGATAGGAATATCTTCTCTATCCATAAATCCTACTTCTGTAGAGCAATGCAATCGCACCATTTGCAATTCCGGTAGTTTAGATGTTAGTCGTATTAGCCTAATAGTTCTGAGTTATTATTTCTGGTTGTTCTTTGAAAGAAGTTAAGTTCTTTCTCGTTAACTTAGAGTGTTCTCTGGATCTTTTGTAAAGAGTCGAGTTGTAATATGTAGTCATGTCTTGGACCTGCTGTGTTTCTGTTGTACCACTCTGAGAGATGTAATACTAGTAAACGGTGCTTCATTGATGTTATGTCAACGACTATAGTGTATTATATCATGCACTGGTATGCTAGGTCACCGCAGGGTGTTTGGCCGGGGGCGAGGGTGGCGACCCAGTGCGGCGGCGGCGGGGCCGCACGGGGTCAGAAGGAGGAGGGGGTCAGGAGGGGAGGAGGGGCCGCACGGTGCGTACTACTGCCGCCATGCATGCCTAGCACTTACTCATATCTTGTAATCGAGCTAATTGCACATAACACCACTTCTCGGAGCATGTGTTGCACAAAACCACAACTATGACATTTTGTTGCACAAAACACCAACATTTGCTAAAATCGTTGCACAGAACACAACATTAGTACTTAACGTTGTTAATAGCAATTAATTAGATGGGACCACGGTCATAAGGTAGTCAATGAGAAAGTTTTGTGCACTATTAATTATTTAATTGTTAATTATTTAATCGTTGTGCCAAACTAAAACTCTTTGTTGTGGTTTCATGCAAAAAATGGCCCAAAAACTTTTCTTTAAGCTAATTAATTGGCTACAAAACATAATACTAGTACCTAACGGTACACAAAACTCTTCTTTTCGTTCGTTGACTACCTCCTAACAGTGGGTCGGTCATCACTCCTTAGAATGTTTATGAACCCGCTCAACCTTGTGCTTACCTTATTCTAGACGAAGTTGGAAAAGACCTTCTGCATGCTCTTTCCGTCTAATTAATTAGCTATTAACACGGTTAACTATCAGTACTGTGTTTTGTGCAACGAATTCAATAAATGTTGGTGTTTTATGCAACATAAAATCATAGTTGTGCAACAGATGCCCTAACAAATAGTGTTATGTGCAATTACCTCCTTGTAATCCTACATGAGTGTAGTATATACTGCACATATACACAGTAGGCTGCAGCTAGCATTACATGCATGCATGAAAGTGCCCAAAGTTAAAGCTACCAGTAAAAGTGAAAATCTTTTTGCACTTCTGACAGTTGCTTCAGCAAGGTCATTTTTAGGCTGGCTATAGCTAGGAGTGATAAGTGATGCATGTACTACACGCACACATATTTGCACACATGCATGTGCGTCTAGTTTATGTGTAGACGACAAGGAGCAGTGGTGCTCATTACCTCAAAGCCAGCCCTGTCTTTGATCTCTCCATCTCTTTCTTACACTTGATCATAATCAAATCATGGCACCCAGATGCAGCTAGCTGGTAACTAATTGGTGGCAGCCTTTTTAGTTTCTCCCTCCTCTGATGTGAATTAAGTATCCACGCAAAAAATGTCGATTAAAGTAATCCAAAGAAATCTCTCATCCAACACGATAGGATTGGAACACAAAAACACACACACACAAGTACTACTAGTACTATACATAATCAATATACCAATAGTACTTATAATTGGGCCCTGCCCCTACCTATAGATCGAGACCAGTACCCCTATTCTCTGGTAAGCTAAAACCCTACACATGTTAGCAAGCTTTTCTTTCAGAACCCACATAATCAAGAGCATTAATTAGATAGGCTTACCAAAGTGAGTGATAATAGCCAGTAGCTAGGCTGTGGTGCCGTGGCTATAGCGAGATGTGTGCATCACTGCACTGCACAGTACAGTAGTGTGTCAACAAGTGTGTGAGGACCAGCGACGTATAGTACTCCACTGTGTACTACTACTAGTTACAAGTATACAAGTGTATGTACACGGGCAGTGGTAGTTTACGGTCACCCGTGAGCACGGTCGATTTTCCGACAGCCCATGAGGTCTCGTTTAACTGTGGGAAGCCTGAGATGAAGACACTAATAGAAACCGGACAATTTGCCCCGATTCATAAGGGCCTTTAGTCCCGGATTTCGAACCGGGGCTGCGAAAGCGAGACTAAAGGTCTAAGCTTTAGCCCCGGTTCAGTTACGAACCGGGGCTAGAGGTCCAACCACGTGGCCTGCTAGGCGCGTTGGACGGCAGGACATTTAGCCCCGGGTCGTGTTACGAACCGGGACTAAAGGTTTCTTGCCGCGGCAGTATTTTGTGCCATTTGGCTGCCGCGACAGGGGATGGGGTTTTAGGGTTTTGTGTTTTTCTTTTCATTTTATGTTTTGTGTTCAATTATTTTTTATTCTGTGTTTTCATTAGAAACAAGTTTTCGTATACATACAGAACGGTACTACACAGTACTTGTATACATTGACGCAATATATAATATAATTACTCTTACAAGCATATATATATGGAGTCCCAACAATGTTCAGAGCATGTCTATTTGATTACATGAAGATCATTACATGGATGCTTTAGGGTCTACTTATACAGTATTCTCCGTGTGGGTCTATGACCTCGTCGAGAAAAAATTGAAATTCCTCTTGGATTGCTATTAGGTGGTCCTCTGGTAGGAGCTTGTCCCGCATCGCGTGCAACTATGTAAAAAGGAGATCGTATGGATTAGACTCAACACGACTTTTTTAAATAAAAATAAAGGGTGAATATAATTGTTTACTTACTCGAGCATTTTCCGAGGGCTTCTCAATACTGATGCGAATGAACTCGCACACGCAGAATCCACATAGATTAGTTCCCCGTGGCTGCCTCGCGCACTTTACAAGAATAGAATTCAATCAAATAATAACGCTAGCATGATAAATGCATATAAACTAGAACTAAATAGATGCGCGGTATTAGCTCGTACTAATTATCGAGAGTGATTTAAAAAATAGCTCCTCACGCCATTGAGCGCGAACATGTTTCTTGAACTTTGTCCAAACCCTACCCGACAAAGAAAATTAATGTATGAGTTAATAACTACTTAATATCCCAGAAAATGAATGAAAGAAACCGATATAGTGCGATAATGGTTGAAATTACCTCTAGAGCGCATCGATAATGATGCGGTAGTTTTCAATGTCTTTGTTTAGTGAGTCCATGATGTGAACTCTTCCCATGTCAAGTGAAATGCTTAGAAGAATCCAGTGGTACCTACGCAAGGTTTACATACGTCAGTAACTCATCATTTACACTGAACATCGAGTAAGCAAAAGTTAATGTATACAAAAACTCACTTGCCGTCGTGGTAAGAAAATAGTATTTCGTTACAGAAATGATGTTTCGTGAGAAACCGCAACAAGTTGTGCTCGGTCTCCAGTTGTTTATCCTTTAGTATAGCTCCATGAACTCGATGTGGGTCAATATACTCAAATCTGTTGATAGCCTTTCTTTTACAATCGAGCATCTTCATTCTGCATCATTATATATAGCGTACAAAAGAATATAGTGAGTATACTTACCGGCAATGAATTGAAAAGCTGAGATAGAGACCTAATTACATAAATAAAGTAATCACTTACAGACAATACAAACTGAGGATAGTTTTGTCGAGTTCCTTTAGATTGAATAACTGAAATAATTCTGTAAATTCAATAGGGACCTCGTCTTCAATGAAGTAATGCAATTTTTGAACTTTTAGTATGAGCCAATTTCGCTGTTCTTTTGATGCTTTCATGTACCATTCATGGAATCGTCGCATTTGTGTTGGCATATCCCGAAGCCTCTCAGAACTGACCAGAGGCTCCCGGTTAACAAATTTGGGTGCTACCTCAGCCTTGGGCATATCGCCGTGAATAATTTCATGAATAGGCATACCACATTGCTCGGCCAATATCCTAGCCGTTTCCGGATCCATAGGTTCTTCCTCATATAGTTGAGGTTTGGGTATGTTCACCTGGAGTGGGGGGAGCGATTGGTTTGCTTGTTTCCCCAGCTGGGGAACATCTCTTTTGGTTCTTCGGCTACCACTCGATTGTTTTTCTTGTTTCCCTAGCTGGGGGACGTCTGTTCTGATGCTTCTGCTACCACTCGATTGTTTTGCTTGTTCTCCCTGCTGGGGAACCTCTTTTTTGATGCTTCCTCTACCGCTTGATCTCTCCTATTTCAATGTCTTCTGAAGACATCATGTATAGTCATCTGGCGCATTTAATTGAGCTTGGGATGGCTGCGTCAGTAATTTCCTAAAGTGCTCCTTGGTTTCCGGTTTTATTTCGACCTCTGGCTCAGGTTGTTTCTTTTTAAAATGAGCATCCACTTCGGCCCGTACGACCGCATCGGTCTCCTCATCGGTCAGGTCGTAAGCCCTCTTGGGAGGAATCGGCGGTACTCTTGGGAGGGGCGACAACTATCGCTTCGGGCGTTGGTTATCACTCGACGGAGCGGTGGTATTCTTCCGCTTTTTCCCCTTAGTGGGTGGAGGCGACTGCATATATTAAGATGGGCTCGTGTTGGGGTCATCGATTGGACTATTACTGGGAGGAGACGGTACACTTGGAGGTGGACTTGGAGGAGACGGTGCACTGGGAGGAGACGGTTGCCTTGGTGGAGAAGGTGGCCTTGGTGTCGAGCCTGGAAACTTGATGTATTCTTTTTTCCAAAGAATGAAGCCACTCGTGACTTCTCCCAGTGTCGTCTCCCCTTCACCTCTAGGGATGTCAAGCTGTAGTGACTGACACATAGGTAGCATTTCATCCACACCGATACGAGCATAGCCAGCTGGAATCGGATTGCAATGGTAGGTCGCTCCCGGTGCAGAAGGTAAAGCAAAGCCGACCGCCACCTTCATGGATATATTCTTCAGTTCAACATGCAGCTCACAACTAGTCTTCTCCTTAATTGCATCCACGGGGTACACATCCATCGTTGCATCATTACCGTGGCCCTCCGTGGAAGCCACGCCGCTTTTCCGTTGCGATGGAGCGACCGTACTGTCCGGTATAGGATCTTGCTGTCGGAGTCCTTTAAGTTCATTAAGCTCTTGGCGATACTCCTGCAGCGTGGCTTCAAACCTCGCGAACCACTCCGTATCCTCCTCTTTTTGCCGGTTTGTTCTTCTCGATCGGCTTCTGTACATGTCATGGTGCTCGGGAAACCCGATAACCCATGGATAAGAAGGTCCGAACCCTCTTGTTCGTCCAGCCTTTTCAGGATTCCCGAGAGCCTTTGTCAGCTCATCGTTCTCTCTGTCGGGAACAAACGTTCCCTCTTCAACGTCTTTCATCACTTTAACAAGTTCTTTCTTGGGTGTAGAAATTTCTTCGGCTGCAACAATCTCGCCTGTTTCTGGGTCTAATGATGCCCCATGCCCGAATACCCAATTTCTTGACCTCAAGGGCCAACTAGACGTAGCTGGAGTGACCCCTTTAGCCTCTAGGTCAGCCTCAACTTTATCCCACTTAGGCATGGCACTCCTGTAGCCACCTGTGCCCATATGATGGTGATATTTCTTTTTGGTTGCATTTTCTTTATTTTTTGCTGATATTGCCTTAGCTGGTGCTGAGGTCTTGTATTCCACAAATGTGGCCCAGTTATCCTGCTGCAACTCTAGTGGGCCAACGAATGGAGGAGTTGTTTCCTTCAAGACATACTTGTGGTACAATCTTTTTTTCCATTCCTTGAATAGTTTGGCCATCTTCTTAAGAGCAAAGTGCTTGACTTTCCTCGTCATTTGCTGTGTGAGCTCATCAGTCTCCAAGACTGGTAGGGTGAAATGTGTCATGAGAGAATTTCACATTGTATCTTTCGCTCTGTCATCTACAAAACTAGCCCCAACTGGATCCTTTTTCTTTCCTGGCTTGTTCCAATTTCGCGTGGTGATCGGGACTTTGTCTCTAACAATCACTCCGCATTGACTTGTAAATGCATTCACAGCTTCTTTGGGCTCCAGCGGTTGAACCTGCGGAGAGACTAAGCCAATGCTGAAACAGACATCAGCGGGCAACTTGTGTGTCGGGCCTCTTGTATTTGTAGAAGATTGGCCGGAAGTGGAGGTATAAGAGAAGAAACATTCGTCAGTACATATATATGAATCAATTAGTGCATCTATACTAGTGAACGATCGATAGAGGCTTTATATACATTGATGGAGTTTGTCATTATTATGGTGTCTTCACCATGGTCTCCACCATGGTCAGCACCATCGTCTCCACTATTTTCTCCACCATCGTCTCCTCCAGACAAATTAAGATATTCGGAGCCATCATAATAAGACCCCCCAGTACCCTCATCTATCATGTTGAGAATCTCCTCTTCATTCTGTCTACCGTCCATAGCTTAACTAATACAGAAAAAGAATATTGCATTAAGTAAAAGAATATTACAACTGCGACAACTCGGATACAGTACTTAGTGATTAAGATAAAGTACAATAATATAAGATAAAGTACATTATTAATACATCACCGGAGAATAGCTCGGGTGCATTATAGGATAAAGTATAAGATAAAGTACATTATTAATACATCACCGAAGAATAGCTCGGGTGCATTATAGGATAAAGTATAAGATAAAGTACATTATTAAGATAAACTAGCGAACGCGGCTGCCGTGTTCTATGCTACGGGAGCTCTGCAGCCACAGAAGAGGAACCATCACCGGAGAATAGCTCAGGTGAGATCCGTGAACCTGCCAGATATTGGAGAACCTAGTCTTCAAAAGATACATGTATCGCCATACATGCTCGTCCTCCTCCCTGATACGACGACGTACCACCTCCTCGGGGGCTGGCTCCCTCTGCACTGCTCCTGGACCTCGTGGACGCCACCAAAGAAGCTCCGGGTCGACGATGATACCAGGATTCCTCACCAAGGTACGAGTCCCGACAGATAGCACCTCCCAGTGCCAACACGGTGGAGCCCAGACTCGGACATCCCCGACGGAGTCCAGTAGGCTCGGACGAGGTGGACGGAGCATAACTAAATAATAGCAATAAACAATCATAAAACATAAACAGTAACTAAATCACTAAGTATATATTGCCCTAATAACAATAACCCTAAACCTATCACTAACTAAACTAAACCTAATTAACTAAGTATTCTAACTAATTAACCCTAACTAACCCTAGATAAATACTAACCTATACAATCAACCTAATACTAATACTAACTAATTCTAATACTAACTAAATACTAACCTAATACTAATACTAACTAATATAAATAGAAAATACTAATACTAATCTAATACTAACCTAAATACTAATACTAACTAACCTAATACTAACCTAAATACTAATACTAATACTAACTGACCTAAATACTAATACTAATACTAACTAACCTAATACTAATACTAATACTAATACTAACTAACCTAATACTAATACTAATACTAACTAACCTAAACACTAATACTAATACTAACTAACCTAATACTAACCTAAATACTAATACTAACTAACCTAACTAACCTAAATACTAATTAACCCTAAATACTAACTACCCCTATATACTAATTAACCCTTAATACTAATATAATAATAGTAAATACTAACCTAATACTAATATAGTAACTAACCCTAAATACTAATTAACCAAAATTAACAACATATAACACCAAAATTAACAACATACTAACCTATAACTAACCCTAAATACTAACCTGCTGAACGGAGGCAGCGCGGCGGGGCACGAAGACGACGGTGCGGGTGGCAGGGCGGACGGCGCAGAGACAGACGGTGGCGGCGGCACGGACGGGCGCGGGCGGCGGCGGCACGAACGTCTCTGGGAAGATGGTGATCTGGCTCTCCGGGTCGTGGCACGACCCAGGGCGCGGGTGGGTTATTTATACCACCCCCCCTTTAGCCCCGGGTTGTAATACGAACCGGGGCTAAAGGTCCCCCTTTAGCCCCGGTTCGTATTACAACCCGGGGCTAAAGGTGTTTTCGGCCCGCCGTACTTCCCGCGCGCCGAAACCCTTTAGCCCCGCTTCACCCTTTAGCCCCGGTTTGTATTACAAACCGGGGCTAAAGGTTATTTTTGGCGCCAAACCTAAAAATGGTTTATAGTTTTCAGAAAATTATGTATTATATATCAAAATTTTTAGAAAAAGAAGATCTATAATTTAAAATCTATTATCATACTTTATTATAGAACTTAAATAAAATTATCTGTTATTTAACAAGTATTATATTTAGTAGAAATGTTCACAAGAAATTTCCCCGCTTCCCGCCATGTTCTCCCGCCATTTCCCCCGCTTCCCGCCATGTTCTCCTGCCATGTCCCTCTATATCTAGGCCGACCAGGATTTCCATCGACACATACACACCTTCTCTCTCACAACAATGGACACCGCTTATTAGGATTTTCTGACGCTCAAGGACACCGAGGCGCTGTGCGCCTCCAGCTACCCATGCTCGCCGGGGTACCGGCTGCCCACTGTCTAGATGTTGAGCGCTGGAGGGGTTCCTATTCCTCCTATGTCTCAAGGTTTGGCCCGCCAGACGACCATCACGAACCACTTCTACCACGAGCTCACGCCAGAGCAGCGGATGAATCCCCATTGGGATCCCGACAACCTCGACACCTGGAATGCCTTCTTCGCAAACCGGCAGGAAAGGGAGCTCGCCAGGTACGAGGGTGACGGCCCGCCCCCAGTGAACCACAACGAGGCTGGTCGCCGCCTGTGGTGGGCGAACCGGACTGTCGCCGGTGTGATGCGCTACATCGCCATGGGAGACCATCCTCGCCTGAGGTACCCACACTTTCACCAGCAGCATAGCCACAAGAATGGTGGTGGTGGTGAAGGCTTAGGGTGTACTGGGGTCGTCATCCGGGAGCCTCCTCCCCCGCGCGTCGTGAATCCGAGGCCGGAGGATCCATCCGCGTGCTACGAGGAAGGGCTAAGGATCCATCCGCGTGCTACGAGCGACGACGATGACGATGACGATTCCGAAGACGACCCAGAAGCTATGTACTACAGGGCTAGATATGATTATGACTAATTTGTACGTTTTAATATTAATAAATGTCTGGCCACAACAAGTTGCAATACTACCTATTGAGATCGAGAAAGTTCATATCCATATACATATAAGAAGATCATTAAAAATAAAGGTTTAATAATATTGTACATCACCAACATCCACACATGTTAGGGTTTTCTTCTAATCCGTAACCATGGAGCATCTTCCTTATTTAACGGGATGCTTGGGTCATCCTTCACAGCGAAGGGCGGAATTTCATGAAACTTATCATAATCGTCTGACATGTCTGTCTTATCCTCCATCCCCACGATGTTTCTTTTTTCTGAAAGAACTATGTGGCGCTTTGGCTCATCGGATGCTGTATTCTTTTGCTTATCTTTCCTTTTTCTCGGTTTGGTAGACATGTACTTCACATAAAAAACCTGAGCCACATCATTGGCTAGGACAAATGGTTCATCTCTATACGCAAGGTTGTTGAGATCCACTGTTGTCATTCTGTATTTCTTGTCTACCTTAACCCCGCCTCCTGTCAGCTTGACCCATTTACACCGAAACAAAGGAACCTTAAAAAAGGTCCATAGTCAAGTTCCCATATCTCCTCTATGTAACCATAATATGTATCCTTTTGCCCATTCTCGTCTGTTGCATCAAATCGGACACCACTGTTTTGATTGGTGCTCTTTTTATCTTGGGTGATCGTGTAAAATGTATTCCCATTTATCTCGTACCCTTGGAAAGTCAATATAGTCGAAGATGGTGACCTGGCCAACAAGTACAACTGCTCTCCAACATTTATGTCATTCATTAGATGTGTCTGCAACCAACCGCCAAAAGTCCTCATATGTTCATCTCTAATCTAGGAGCCAGGCTTCCCCGGGTTATTGGAGTGTACAATATTCTTGTGTTCCTCGATATACGGAGCCACCAAGGTGGAACTTTGCAGAACTGTGTAGTGTGCTTTAGTGAGAGAATGTCCGTCCATACATATCCTTGCTTTCTTTCCTAGCGTGCCTTTTCCACTAATTCTACCCTCATGCTGTGATTCAGGAACACCGATGGGCTTAAGGTCAGGAATAAAGTCAACACAAAACTCAGTAACCTCCTCTGTTCCATATCCCTTTGAGATGCTTCCTTCTGGCCTAGCACGGTTATGAACATATTTCTTTAACACTCCCATGAACCTCTCAAAGGGAAACATATTGTGTAGAAATACAGGACCAAGAATGTTAATCTCATCGACTAGGTGAACTAGGAGGTGAGTCATAATATTGAAGAAGGATGGTGGGAACACCAACTCGAAGCTGACAAGACATTGGACCACATCTTTCTGTAACCTTAGTAGACTATCTAGACTGATTATCTTCTGAGAAATTGCATTGAGAAACACATATAGCTTCCCAATGGGTACTCGAACATTTTCCGGCAGGAGTTCTCTCAATGCAATCGGAAGCAGCTGGGTCATAAGCACGTGGCAGTCATGAGACTTTAGGTTTTGAAATTTTTTCTCTGCCATATTCATTATTCCCTTTATGTTCGACGAGAAACCAAACGGGACCTTGATACTGTAAAGGACTTCAAAAAAGATTTCCTTCTCTTCTTTGGTAAGAGCGTAGCTAGCAGTACCTTCAAACAGCTCTGGATGCATGCCGTATCGGTCTTTTATACGTTGTTGGTCCTGTCGTGCTTCAGGTGTATCTTTGCTCTTTCCATACACGCCCAAGAAGCCTAGCAGCGTCACGCAAAGATTCTTTGTCAGGTGCATCACGTCAATTGCAGAGCGGACCTCTAGGACTTTCCAATAGGGTAGCTCCCAAAATATAGATTTCTTTTTCCACATGGGTGCATGTCCGACATCGTCCTTCAGAACAGATTGTCTACTAGGACCCTTTCCAAAGATTACTTTTAAATCCTTCACCATGTCAAATACATCATCACCAGTACGGCGAATAGGCTTACACCGGCTATCTGCCTCACCATTGAAATGCTTACCTTTCTTTCTTAGGATGTGCGAGGGCGGAAGAAAACGACGATTCCCCGGGTACATACTCTTCTTACATTTATCCAAATATATACTTTCAGTATCGTTTAAATAGTGTGTACATGCATCCCTTGTTTGTCTGTCCTGAAATGTTACTAAGAGCAGGCCAATTATTGATTGTTATGAACAACAACGCTCGTAGGTCAAATTCCTCCTACTTGTTCTCATCCCACACACGTACACCTTGTCCGTGCCACAACTGTAAGAGTTCTTCAACTAATGGCCTTAGGTACACATTAATGTCGTTGCCGGGTTGCTTTGGGCCTTGGATGAGCACTGGCATCATAATAAACTTCCGCTTCATGCACAACCAAGGAGGAAGGTTATAAATACACAGAGTCATAGGCCAGGTGCTATGACTGCAGCTCTGCTCCCCAAAAGGATTCATGCCATCTGTACTTAGACCAAACCATAAGTTCCTCCCATCACCTGCAAAGTCCGGAAACTCTCTCTCGATTTTTCTCCACTGCGACCCATCAACGGGGTGTCTCAACATCTCGTCTTTCTTACGGTCTTCCATGTGCCATTGCAACAACTTGGCATGCTCTTTGTTCCTGAATAAATGTTTCAACCGTGGTATTATAGGAGCATACCACATCACCTTGGCAGGAACCCTCTTCATGCAGCGCTTGCCCTCAACATCACCAGTGTCATCTCGTCTTATCTTATACCGCAATGCAGTGCATACTGGGCATGCATCCAAATTCTCGTACTCACCGCGGTAGAGGATGCAGTCATTAATGCATGCATGTATCTTCTGCACCTCTAATCCTAGAGGGCAGACAACCTTCTTTGCTTCGTAGGTACTGGCGGGAAGTTCATTATCCTTTGGAAGCAACTTCTTTATTATTCTCAGCAACTTTTCAAATCCTTTGTCAGTCACACCGTTCTCTGCCTTCCATTGCAGCAATTCCAGTGTGCTACCCAGTTTTTTGTGCCCATATTCACAATTTGGGTACAATAATTTTTTGTGATCCTCTGACATCTTCTTGAACTTCAACCTCTCCCTTTCAATTACGCATTCTTCCTGGGCATCAGCAATGGCCCGACTAAGATCATCATCGGGCAGATCTGATGCCCGTTCTTCATCTTTTTCTTCATCAATGTCTTCCATTGTAGTACCATCGTATTCAGGGTAGTCGTTGTCATTCTCTTCTTCTTCGTTGTCTTCCATCATAACCCCTCTTTCTCCGTGCTTGGTCCAACAATTATAGCCGGTCATGAAACCGGACCGAAACAGGTGGCTGTGAGGGACTCTTGAGGAAGAGTATTCTTTATGATTCCGACAGACACCACATGGACAAGATATAAAACCACTCCGCTTGTTTGCCTCGGCCACAAGAAGAAAAGAATGCACGCCTTTAATGAACTCGTTAGAGAGTCAGTCAGCGTACATCCATTGCCGGCTCATCTGCAATACATAATTAATTAAGTACATCAAACATAATCATCATTAATTAGTACTAATCTAAAACCAGCAACCGGGATTAAAGATATGATGAACCTTTAGTCCTGGTTGGAGGCACCAACCGGGACTAAATGTGGATGTGGAGACAACATGTCGACACTATGTCCTCAGTGGGCAGCACTAAGCCAGTAAATTAAATGCCGACACTATTTTTGGGTGGGTGGCAGCACTATGCCAGCGTGAGTGTGTCGACATTATGTCATAAGTGCCCGACACTATGTTGTGCTGCTTAATCTATAAATAGGTATGCATTATTGTGAAGAACTGCAAGATGGTGTGTGAGACCAGGGACACCACTACGGCGGAGCTTCTCGAAGATGTCTTAGAACCTCGTCCTCAGATATCTTCGAGGAGCTCGCCGTAGAGGCACTCTCTAATATGTAAAATTATTTAGCTCCACCAGCATACTGATTTAGCTAGAGAAAATATAAACCGAAAGATGGTGTGGGAGAGCAGGGACACCACTACGGCAGAGCTTCTCGAAGATATCTTAGGATCCCGTCCCCAGACATCTTCGAGGAGCTCGCCATAGAGGCACTCCCTAATATGTGAATTGTGATGTCTTCTTATCAAGCTTTTATGAATTAACCCTATCTTTGTTACAAATTTTTTAGTTTGTTGAACGCAGGTAGACGAAGAAGGATATTTTTCCCAGCTAGTTAGTTAGAATGATGAACTCACGCATGTGTGTGCTTCTAAAATCAATTTTTGGGACTCTATGTGCCAAAACAAGATATATAATGATAGAATCCACATATTGTGATATTTACCTTACATTAATACAAGATAGATAGAATCTAAACATCGATCTCATGCTACCACTGCAAAAATTACTATCAAACTAAATCCACAAATCCATCTATAAGATAGAGCATGAAATGAGCTAATATAGCAATGAGAGTTCAAAGGATGAAGTTGCTCACCTTTTAAAACCTTTGGATAGATGGGGCACCACAAAATCTAGACAAATCTTGAGGAAAAAAGGGCATGAACTCGAGCTTGAAGCAAGAAGAGAGAGAGAGAGAGAGAGAGAGAGAGAGAGAGAGAGAGAGAGAGAGAGAGAGGAGAGCCACCAGCTTGAATGGTGGCTCGGGCAGGGAAAGAAGATATAGCCAGACCTTTAGCCCCGGTTCGTGTCTAGAACCGGGGCTAAAAGTCCACCTTTAGCCCCGGGTCGTATAACAAACCGGGACTAAAGGGTCTGATGCCCGACTCGGCCTGCCCGAAACCCTTTAGCCCCGGTTTATTACGCGACCCGGGGCTAAAGGTCCCGTTGGAACCGGGGCTAGTGTCTGCCACCCCCCTGGGGCCAGTTCTAGCCGTTGGACCGGGGCATTAGTCCCGGTTTGTAACAAAACCGGGGCTAATACCCCTGGACCAAAGGTCTGTTTTACTAGTGAGAAAAAGGTCCGCCACCGCCGGACTCCAGGCCTGGTCCTCCCCCGCCGCCACCGCCGGACTCCAGATCCAGACCTCCCCCGCCGCCACCGCCGGTCGGGCCGCCTGCCATCGCCTCCCGCGACCGCCTCGCCGCCCCGCCCTACTTGAAGCTCGACCTCCGCCGGTCCTCCACCGCCCTGGCCCTCCCTCTAAGCTCCGCCGCCACCAGGATGGTCCCCTCGTCGGCACACCTGCACCCCCCAAGTTAAGTTCATTGTTCGCCAGCGGCTCGCTCCATCCTCGACGACGCCTTCTCCGCCACGGCTCCCTGGCGGTCGCGGCGGCGTCGCCGACGCCGTCTCGACTGATGGCGGTGGTCAAGGAGAGAGGGAAAGAGACAGAGTCGTTGGCGTTGGAAAGAAACTAGCCAGAGAGGAGGAAGGAGGGGATAAGGCCTCTCCGCGTGAGGGTGGGGTCCACCGCGACGCACGCGCGTCAACAACTGACCATGTCCACGATCACCCGATAAAAAGACGGTTCGTATGTACACACACAGTACACCATCATAGAGTAGATGCAACCAGATTACTAGCTATCTATCCATCTATTCTTTGGCTGGCCTCTTTATAAGTAAGAGCCTGCTTGCTTTCCTCTACGGTCTGCAGCCTTTTGGTAGGGAGAGGAGGAGGGAGAGCACACTACACACACACTGCTTTCAGGGCTCCCCCTAAAAGTAGCCCCAACACTGCAGGCTTCTTGTCTTATTGAGCCATTAGTAGCATCCTCCTCCTCTCCCCTGCCCCTGCCTCGACGGTTTAATGCCCGAATGCTCCACACCATCGTCACTAGCTAGCATACCATCACCAACAGCAGCACAGTGTGCGCTCGATCGAGCTCCGCTTACTCGCGCGCGTCCATCGCATTGAGGGTACGCTCGCTCGCTCGCAATTAATTTGATCCGTCCATCGTCGATTCATACTTAATTATCGATCTCTCTGTGCACATGCACGTTCTTGCTAATCTGTATTCGATCTCCTTTGTCCTTGCCAATAAGCTAGCTAATTGCAATATGCATGTGCTTGTTCATCAGATTGGCCTGCCTAGTTGCTTCGACATAATAGCAAGCTAATCCATCCCCACGGTTGGGGCATTTTTTGATTTCCTGCTAGGTGGCGAGATGGAACATCATGGCTTCTGCAACGACATGATCTTAAGCGAGAGCGCGTGGAGCAGCGGTGACAGTGCTGCGGCAGGTGATGTTGTTAATGTCGTCGACGGGAGCGGCATGACGGTGCTGGAGAGGCTGGTGCTGGACGAGGCGCTCGCGGTGGCCATCATGGAGCTGCAGGGCATCCAGGTGCCGTGCGGGGGCGGTAAGGCGGTGGCCGGCAGCGTCCAGGCGGCCACCCTCGCATACGGTTCGATGGGCCCCGTCACGCCTGCATACGCGGACGTTGACGCGGTTGTCGTGCAGCGACAGCAGCATCACCATCGCCATCTGGGCGCGATGGGGATGCCTCCGGACTACGACTTCGTACCAGCTGCTCGGGCTGTCACGTTGGCTGCTGTGGACCGTGGCGACTACGGAAACGGCGACGAAGCGGATGCGCCGACCCGGACGAAAAGCCAGTGGGAAGAAGGCAGCGGCAGTGGCAGGAGGCAACACATGTCGAGCAGAAAGCGGAGAGCCGCCGAGCCACCATGCACGGCCGTGGACGGGCAGGCCCAGGAGAACCCTCTCTATAGCCTCCTCGCGTCCACGAGCACCGGAGATGGCGGCATCCAGATCGCGTTCAGCACCACTGTGCCATCCGCAAAGCGGACGAAACCGTCTCTGAGCAGCACCTCCTCGAGCATCAGCTTCGACGGCAGGAGCGGCTGCGACGACGACCCCCGGTACGAGCCGGACACGGAAGCTCTGGCGCAGGTGAAGGAGATGATCTACCGAGCGGCGGCGATGCGGCCGGTGAGCCTCGGCGAGGCCAAGGAGGACTCCGGCGAGCGGCCGAGCAGGCGCAACGTGCGCATCTCCTCCGACCCGCAGACGGTGGCTGCGCGGCAACGACGGGAGCGTATCAGCGAGCGGCTGCGCGTTCTGCAGAAGCTCGTCCCGGGGGGTGCCAAGATGGACACGGCATCCATGCTAAACGAGGCCGCCAACTACCTCCGCTTTCTCAAGTCTCAGATCAGGGAGCTGCAAACCCTAGACCGCCGGAATTACGGCGCCAATGCTATCTCGAACAGTAGCGTCATGGCGCCACTGAGCTACAACAACATGCCTGCCTTCGCATTCCCGGCAGCAGCAGCCGCCGAAAACCTAGGACGAGGAGGGGAAGAAGAGGCGTTCATGAGCAGCCGATTTAGATAGATTAATAATTTGGGACATGCACGCACGCAAGTATTTTCATCTGTTTTGTCCAATTAATGTAAGATCGACCATATGCATGAATAGTCACATGGTATATAGATCGGTCCATCATCATTAGCTACTGATTAGGGACGATCATATCGATCGATGGAATTAATCATGATGTCGTGGTCTTCATCACCTTCTGTTTGATCATGCCTGTTGATGAGTGTGCTTCCATGTCCGGCCAGTACGTGCTTTCGGAAATTAGTCGATCGACACGCTTTAGCAGAGCACAAGCTAGAAAATGAGGGCTTGGAAAGTTTGCTCCTTTTCTTTCCGGATCATCAGCTTAATAAGTCGTCGCCGTCGTCTCCATCTTTTCATGTGGCAAAGCATGTACATGCGTGAAAGGAAAGCTTTTTCCAGCGAGCGTGTGTGTGCGTTCTAATAAGTTCTGATCCATATGGCCATGGAGTAGAGAGGTCGTACCAGCAGCTTGAAACATCATCATGACAAGTTTCTAAGGCATAAGTAACCTCTTTGAAAGGGAAAGGTCTTTTCTTTGTGCATGCAAAACCCTACTACTATCAAAAAGGATCGGTCGATCGAAAGAAAGAAAGGAAAGATGGCGAAAATCATAGCTTCATCATTGCGTACTTTCTGGTCGTCGTCTTTGCTAGGGAAGCAAAGCAAAGCGGAGGAAGGAAAGGCATGCATGCAATGGCTAATAAACTATTTGATCGAGAGGAGAGGTGTACATACTGCCTGTCATGGCAATTAATGTCGATCCGATGCATGGCTCGTGCAGTGTGCGGGGAGAGTTTTGAGCCCACTCGGGTCAGGTTTCAGGGTTTGGGCTGGGTGAGCTTTTTAGACGGCCGGGTGCAGGCACTCGCTGCATCAAAAGGCATGCGTCTAAAAGGAATCATTCCCTTTCTCTTTTGATTCAAAAACTACACACCTTTTGGTCCTCGAGTTGCGTGCGAAAATGCTCGCGCGCGGTGAGATGCTGTCATTGCATCTGAATGTTGATGATATTTCGTCCCCATGTTTTCCTTCTATATTCCACGCGTGCACGTCTCATCTAATCTACTCCCGTATATAAGACCAACTCAAATTGAGATATTCTTAAGTTTGCATCAATTCCTCGAACTAGTCTTTCGCTCTGCTTTTTAAATAAGGTCAAACCGATATAGAGTGGTGAGGAGATCCTCTTACAAGTAGATTAAAGATAAAAAGCGAAGCCTAAGAAGCATCTAGCTTGACACTTAGGTTTTATCATCACCAACTTCTCACGGACGGACCGCTCGAGGCGGTCCCTCCCGAGCGTCTCTGGCGGCGCCCCCCTCCACCAAACCCTAGGCGGCTCCCCCACCCCCCGCCCCCCGGCCGCCCCCGCTGCCCTCCCCGGCGGCGGTAGCGGCCCCCTTCGCGTCGAAGACGGCGGCAGGGATGGAGAGATACCTCTGCTGTTTTTCCTCGGGAGTTGGAGGATCATCGGCGGAGGCGCAGGGCGGAGCGGCTGTTTGGGCCGGGGCCTGAGGCCCTCCGGCAGGGCGGCAGGGAGGAGACGGCGGTGTGCCCTCAACTCGTCTTCAACGAGCTTGGCGGCGTGCTGGCTCGTCGGGCCAAGATCTGAGCTAACTGGCCGATCTCGCCAGATGGGTCCAGCCACAGTCGAGGCGGAGGGATCTGGCGGTTCCTTGGATCGCCGGTACCTGCAACCTTGCGCTTGGACTGCTTCCTTCCTTTCTTGTCTCCGGCATGGAGGTGACTGGCGGCGTGGGGGCCTGCTAGTCTTGCGGATAATGGCGGCGGTCCTAGGATTCCTTTTGTCGTCAAGATGATGATCTGCCGGTGCTTGTCCCCATCGATCTGGCAGAAGTGGCGTGTTCCGGAAGGCTCCGCCGGCGAACTCCCATGGGCGAACAATGCCTGAAGATTGCTGGATTGGAGGGATTCGATCGTGCACACCCATGTTTTATTCTGACTGATTGGGCTCAGAGGGAGCGCTTCGAAGCTCTTTTGGCTGTTAATATCATGGGACATGTTCTCGTTCCATGGTGCTGAGGGAGAATGTCATGGAGACCGAGATCTAAGGATTGACAATGGTGGTTTGAGTCTGGGTGGTGATGAGGAATTGGCTTGGTGACTCGTGACTTGGTGTAGTGGCATGTAAGTGGGGGCGACTGCACAGGAGAGGTTCTCAGTCCTACCTTTCAGGGTGAAAACCTAGGGTCTGGCCTTAATTGGTTGTGCCTGGCAATGGCCTTGTTGAAGGTATTGTTTGAGAGCATGGACTTTCTTCAGGGTGAAAATCTAAGATCTATGATCGGGCGATGACGGTGTTTGTGCACTGTTCCCTTCTTGGAGGCGTCGCTTTTGGAGAAGCTGGACTTCTGGTGTTGTCTTGGTGGTGGTAGTACCGCTGTTTCAATGAATGGGTCACTGTAGCGGGATTTTTCTTTTTTGTAATTCTTCTTTCTTTTTTGGCTGTGTGCATCCGTACGGCTGCTAGGGCAATGCATTGTTGCAGAGGCTGGGTGTAATTGGTATCTTTTGATATTAATATATGCTCCTTTCCAAAAATCTAGCTTGACACCGAAGACGACTAGACTAAGACGACCATAGCTCCACGACAACGCCTCCCAGAAGGTAACGACGCAACGAGTGCCACCGCCACCGAGACCACAAGGGTCTAGGGTTTTCACCCAGAGCCCTAATGTAGTGAGAGTAGCCACAAAAACGCCCCCAAGAGGTCACAACACCCATAGGTGTCGCCGTTGCCGACGCCGAAGCGCTGGGCTTTCGCCCGAAAAAACTCTCACCACATTCGGTATCTCAGCCCACCATCAATCCTCGAGCCGAGCTTCCAAACGCGATGTCCACTCCATGCCACCCACATGGTCCAAGGAGAGGAGTCACCACCACCGCCACGTCGCCCCGCTGTCGAGACGCCCGTGCAGTCCACCTTCCAGGGCCGTTGCCCCGGCATCCGTGAACTCGCGTCCGTGTGGCACGAGTAACGTGTGACCAGCGAGGCGGGAGGGGGGAGCGTAGGTGGAGGGCCTCATTAGTACGACCTCATGGAGGAGCCCCATCCTCCACCACCGTAAGTGGTTGTCGGCCGGACGCGGCGGTAGGGCCACACCAGGCCCGAAGAGGCCAGGTCGGACCCAAGACGGTCTCTGCAACATGGAGGTCACGCTGACGATGCCCTCGAGCTCGAGCCCCTCCGGCCCCCACCTGTAGAGGACGGCCACACCACGCCTTGGGTGGCCTGCCTAGGCCCAGATGGAGGTCGCCCCGCTGCCCTGAATCACCACCGCTGCACCCCGACGCCACGAACCGCCCCGCCGACGTAGGAAGTTCCAGGAGGAGGGCGGGCCGCTACCGTCCGTAGCCGCCGCGAGGGGAAGGTCCCACACCGCCTCAACTTGCAGGGGACTGCCTCTGCCGCCCTGCGCCGGCCTCCGCGCGCCAGGGAAAGAATGACCAGTTGTCGCCGGCACCGCACGGGCTTCGCCCGGTGGCGGTCGGGGAGAGAGGTGAGGGAGGGGGCGAGAGAAGGAGGCGACGGGATCCGCCCCAGGGACACGCGAGGACGACCTAGTAGTGATTCCTCAGTTTGCATCAATTCAGAAGAAGTGCAACTTCGGTCTAGCAATCGTCGGGGTGCCCTTTTGTATGGAGTTGACTTTGACTTAGGAAATCTTACTAGAATGAGACCTAGCAAAATCGACAAGTTTTTCGAGAGGAACTAGTTTTGACTTCTCCATCTCACATTTATTTGTCTTCATGCATTTCTATAATTCCGCATTGCAAACAGAACCTAAGGAATTTATATATATGCACGGTGCTTTGATTGCATGTATTAGATCGACAGCTAGGCTAGGGTCGATTCGAAAAGCTGAATAGAGAGATATACGGCATCATAGTCGTCCAACGCGGAAGAACATCAACACAACAGAACATCATCATCAGATCCTTGTGGTGTATTTATTTTCCCATGTTGTCTGAGCCAACGGGGCAACGGGTTCCTCTTTGTTTGCCCAAGGAGCATTATGATTTTTGTGCCATGCCATGGACTTTATTTGGGGTGTCCGCCATGACATTCCCCCCTTCCATCTCATTCATCATGAACACACCTTGTGAAGAATGCAACATGCCAACAACAAGCTTAACTTAGGTGGCTGAGTGGGGAATGGTTTCTCATCTTTGTTTCGACAAAGGGCATATATCAATATCGCAAAGATACTAATTACACCCAACCACTACAACAGCGCATTGCCCTGGCGGCTTCACAGGTACACACAACCCAAAGAAGAAGAAGAGTTACAATAAAAGAGAAGTCCTGCTATAGTGATCTATTTCTTGTAGCAGCAATGCTAACTCCACAAAGACAACACTAGAAATCCAGCTCCTCCAAAAGTGACACCTCCAAGAAGGGAACAATGTTCAAGCAACATCATCGCCCGATCATAGATCTTAGGTTTTCACTCTGGAGGAAGTCCTCGCTCATAAAACAATGCCTTCAATAAGGACATTACCAGACAAACCCAATTAAGGCCAGACCTTAGATTTTCACCCTAAAAGGTAAGACTTTGAACATCTCTAGTGATGTCGCCCTCATTTACGATGTCGCTACTCTAAGTCATGAGTCACTAAGCCAATTCCTCATCACCACAAAGACTCGAAACACCATTTCTAGTCCTCATATCTCGACTTCCATGACATTATCTGCCAGCTGACTTCACCATGGAATGAGAAAGCGTGCCCCCATGAGGGTAACATGTAGTAGAGCTTCGTAGCGCTCCCTCTGAAACCAAACGGCCAGAGGAAAACATGGGTCGGCCTGACCGAATCCCACCTGATCCAGCAATCTCCAGACATGAATCACCTAGTAGATTTCACTGGCGGAGCCTTCCGGAACATGACACGCCATCCATATCGATGGAGACAGGCATCCGACAGATCATATTCCCGCGAGTTGGAACCCTAGGACCACCAACTTTATTCAAGCCGAGCTAGTAACCCCAACGCCACCGGCCGACACCCTGTTAGATCAACCGCTCTGAACCTCACCGGCCATGCTAGCATTGAGGAAGAAGACAACAAAACATGGATGATCTTCCACCGGATCTGGTGGAACCGCGCAGCGAGAAGGAGGCCCCGCTGCCAGTCAATGCACCGCCGTGAAATACCTCCACCACCACCCGCGTTCCACATGCACCACCCCGGTAACGGTCCGCCTCGCGTGTAGGAGACCGTCAGAGCTCGCCGACTCTTACACCCCATGTTTGACAGGCTGGGCATGGCCACCACCACCGACAAAGACGGCGTCAGAGGCTATGGGGAGTAGATCAATCGGAGACTCTCTAGAGAGGGCGAGGGGCCTCCGGAGTCACCCCACGCAAGACGGCCCAGGAGGGAGGGGAGGAGGGAGGTGAATGGTGGTGGGCTGGTGGCTGGTCGTGAGTCATCCGGATACTAGGGATTCGCCAGATGGTGCTGGTCACGATTTGATCTCATCCAGGACCACATTCTTCCATACCACAAATGCCCTCTCTCAACTGTGACCCTACAACTTGCATGTTTGAGATCGAAGGTTTTTCTAGTCTGGTCGGATTCCTACACAAGAATTCATTAAGATGTTGCCTAGGGTGCTTCTCAAGGGGTATCTAATTTTATTTCATGCTACTAATTAATGTGCTGGTAGTACTGATTGTACAAGTGCCAAGCTTCATACACCAGCCAACGCAACCAAAAGTCTGAACTGATAGAAAGAGCTAGTGCAATCCACATATACTATAACATCCTTTTCATTTGAATTATCATAATTAAGCTAGGAGTTACAGACTACATACACACATGTATAAATGGTAGTTTAATTATAGTTCCATGGCCAAAGGAATACAAATTATAACATAGCTACATATTACAGTGCCATAACAAAAACATATGAATCATAAAGTAGCTCCATGTTAGTGATCTTATTTGCACCCCAAGTGTTTTGCATTTGGCATGGGTGGTCATGAGACTACCCAAAGCGCCATGATGATCATAGGGTGTACTTCAACCTCTGACATCGATATGCCCAACGGGCACACGACTACAGCCTACCTCGTGCGGCTCAACGAAAGGCCCACTCGATGACCTGCCATGGTCCATGACGCCCTTGACTGTTTGGCTGGTACAAAGCCCATATGTTATGGGTCTCCTTATGGATTTACCCTTGGAATGGCCCGATCTTCACGGATTTGAAGCGGGGAGTGGGGGAACACGCGATGAACATGATGAATGCAACTCTAATGCAAGGTAAAGTGCAAACACACGCCAAATCACACCCGATTCAATTTGCTCCCATTGGTTCCAACAACCAATCCAGTAGAATCCTCGGCGAGAGACCTTGTGGTAGTGTCAACACCTAGATTTTTAATCCCAGATGCCTATTATGCCACACATCGCAATCCCAGGATTACCAATTTTGCGAGACATAACCGATTGGATATCACAGTACATCATCCATTACAAACCCTAATAAGGTCTTTCACAAATAAAAGATCTCATGATCCAGTCTTAATACAAACAAGCAGTGGAATAATCGCGTAGCAGTGGGCTCCATCTTTAGTGTCACAGGCAATGCTGACGATGGGAGACGATCCTAGTTGTCGTAGACGTCCTGTTGTCCATCTTCCGGATAGTCCTCCTCATAGTCTGGCCACGGAAATAGCCAGGGACAAAGCCATGAGTACTCTTTAAGTACTCGCAAACTATCACTAACAAGTAAGGTAGTTCTAGTAGGAATCCTAAGCTCTAAGTTTATTTGGAAAAAGGCAGATTTATCTAAACCGAGTTCAGAAGTAAAGAAAACTAAGTAAAAGTACTAAATCACTTTAAGTTGGGAACCTAGTTTTCATATTCACAACCCTGTTGTGGTCAAGTCAAAATCATAGTTCACTTCACAAGTCATTTTGAAAACATCTGACGACGGAACAGTATGGCCACTCCAACTGTTCATGACCACGGACGCGGCTATTCGAATAGTTTGACACTCTGCAGAGGTGGTACACTTTCACCACAAAATTCGATACATCCGTCAGGGATAACCCTGAATCATCATACTTAGTATGCGGATAATCAATTATAACCTTTCCTTTACACACTCTAGTATAAGGACCTCTCATATGAGCTTGGCCTCCCAGCCATGGCCATCTGCCATCCTAGGTACTGCATAGGTGGACATCATCAAGAGGTAGCCTCAGCTCAAACCTCTTCCGCGAGGGAACCCATACTAATGCATATAAACTTCCGGCTAAGCCTTACCCAATTCAGGTATTGTGGTTGTACGGTAAAATTAGAATGGTATCGCATCCGAACCCAACCATCTATTTTTTATAAAGGGCTAAGGCTCATGCCTCAACATTTTCATCATCAAAATCCATTTTGGTTTCTCAACACATGTCAAAACATTTCAATAGAATGACTCATCATTCCAAGGTTTTCACAATCATTTTCACCAAGTATTCCCATCTAAAGTGATCAAGTTTTATGCTTAGCACTAGCCACTAAGTTAAGAGTGTTCATTAATGAGGGATGCTAATCTCAATCTCATGCCATAGAATGAGATCTAGTATAGTCCTAGTTTTATACTCTTTATGCTATCTATACTACTTTCCAAAATCTCACAACGCACTAACTAAAGTAAAGAACTTTGGTAAAGTAAAAGAGTAAAGCTTGCAAGTAAAACTTGGGATGGGTATAAATCAAAGGTATATAACCAAAGCATGGCTAATGCATCTTTCTTAGGTTAACTTGCAATTAGTGATGGCTTGCCTTGATTGGTGTACAGTGATTGAAGTTTTCTTCGTCTTCTTCGGGTTAGAACTCCTCGTCGTCGTATCCTTGGTCGGTACTATCGTCTATAAATAAATACGGGGTACACAATCACCAAACAATACTTAACTAGTCTATTTAACACACTAAGGCTCACACTTGATGATCTAGCATCATCACAATCATCAGATGAATTAAAGAACTAGTTTTATTTAGTTTATTTGAGAAAAGTAATTTCTACTCATTGAAATTAATTGAGATTTAATATTCTCCAAATAAAATAGGGGATCATGTGGACACATGTCATCACCACATATTCTAATACATGGGAATCTGATTTAAAGGGCTGGTCACATTTTATAAAGTGTAAAACTTATTTATTTAATAGATTTAAAGTGACTAGAAATGAACTAATAACATTCTTTTGGTACTAGTCCAATGTCACTGCATGCAATCCTAGATATTTCTACATATTCAGATATATATTGTCAAATGTGATTTTTGAGAGTTTGAATCAACTCAAAAGCTATTATGGTTGATTTTTGAAAAATGTTTGAAGTTGCAAAAGTCTCTGTCTTGTTATTTTTACTATAGATTATCTCTAACTCCAAATGACTCAAATCCAACGGGCTTGGATAGATATTTTAATTTACTTTCTTGCAAAATTTGAATCATGCAATTTGGTTAAGTGAAACTCTTGAATTGATTTTTGAATCTAGGAATAGAATATGATTTCAACTAAATTGGAAAATACATATTTGAATTTCCAGGCCTGGGTGGGAATGTTAAACGGGCCAGCCCAACTACACAGCATAGCACAGTGCACGGCTGATAGAGGGGGTCCACTCGTCAGCAAGACTAACAACGCGAAGCGGCATCGTTTAACCTGAGCCCTACGATTAGAAGCAAGATCGACGGCTGAGGGTCGTCGTCGACGACGAGCAGCTCCGGCGACGAAAAAGACCTAGCGTGGCGGTGGGGGTCTCATGGGGCTCCAGCTAGGCTCGACGACAGGGACAAATGACTTGGTAGACAACGGCGAGGCGAGGTGTGGTCACGGCAGCTCCTGGGGCGGCTCTAATCGATGACGCCCTTCTCCTCTAGCAGCGGCGGGCTCGGGTGAAATTCCGGCGCGGTGGTGCTCTTCTTGCTCTGGGGAGAGGTGGGGAAGGTCAGTGAGGAGTGGGGAGTGCAGTGGTATGGAGAATGGAGGCGGGGGTGGCCTCCATTTATAGCACGGCGAGGGGACCAAGCGGCGGTGAGCTCGACGGTGGCGTCGCTACATGCGGCTAATGGCATGGGCGAGGGCGTAGGACGGTGCGGTGTCACCTGGCGGTTCTCATGGACTTAAAGGCGCTGCGTGGGGCAGCATAGTTTGGTCTGGCCCGTGCGATGCTATGAGCGGAGGCAGAGGTGCTTGCGGCAGCGTGTAGCAGCTACGGGTCGAGCGGCGGCGAACGGGGGTGTCTGCCGGGTTGGCGTGATCATGGCGGGGCTGCACGTGCGCGGTGAGGGCAAGGCACGAGCTGGTGAGGCTGGTCGGGCATGGCGCACTGGCGTGCTCTAGACATGGTGCAGAGAGGCGGTGCGCAGCGGTGCTAGTGTGGTCCATGGCTCGGCTGCGATCGTGGGCTGGATAGGCGGTGGCGGTAGAGTGCGGCGAGGCTACTGGACATCCTGGATGGGCAGAGGGCTGTCTGGTGCAGCTAGCCGTGGTCGGCCGGTGATGACCAAAAACCGACGGTGCTCCACTATGCTCCACGACGAAGGGGGGGCTGGTTAGACTCAGAAGGGACCAAATGGTTAAGAGGGGACCATTTGGTCGATGATCACTATGGCAAACAGTGAAGTTAGGCTAGAGATTTTTCTGTGCATGCCAAGTGTTTGTGTTAATGGTCGCATGAGATGAAGTTTGGAATTTTTGATTCAATTTTTTTTGAGTGATCTTGAATTAAACTTGAGAGACTAGGTTTGCTTGGATAGGTCAAGGTGAATTGATTTGGTAGGTTTTTGAAAAAGTGTGATCTTCCCATATGAATGAGATTCAATTTTTCCATTTTCCATTTAATTGATTTACTAGATGTTTTTGTAATTTTGTAAAGTGGGCCTTGATACACTTTTACTTGGTCTAGCAAGGGGTGAAAAGAAGTAGAATTTTTTCTGTTGGAAATCTTCTTCTAGGAACACCTAAAGTGGCCTAGTGGTTTAAAATGGTCAAAATGACCATTTGCTTTATTTATTCTTATTTGATTTCTTTTTCTTTGGATTTTGTTTGTAAATGGTATAGATGATGTTGCATTCACCTTTAAACCATTTCAAAACATTTAGAACAATCAAGCATGGCATATACACTCAATTCTACACTAATGCAAACACACATGCATTCATATCCATTTTTCTTAATAAAAGTTTTTGTTAACCCTAAACTTGGGTGATTAGAACTTGATTATAAGATTTGGGGTGTTACAAATCTTCCCTCCTTAAACAAAATCTCGTCCCGAGATTTAAGGAAAAAAACTAGGAACTAAAGAGATCTGGAAACTCAGTCCTAATGTAATCTTCTCGCTCCCAAGTAGCTTCTTCGGTATGGTTGCTCCACTGGATCTTGAGAAATTTGATACTCCGGGTCCTGGTGGTTCTGAAAGCTTCTTCCAAAATACGGATGGGCATTTCATGATATGTCAGATCCTTGTTGATATCAATGGCTCGGTGATCGATGTTCTTGAACACTTCGGTCTTCTTCGGCACTTCTAAGCATTTGCGAAGTAACGAGATATGGAACACATTATGGATGGCTGACATCTCCTCTGGCAGTCCAGTTGATAAGATACTTCTCCTCAGCGATTCAGAATCTTGAAGGGTCCAATATATCTAGGAGCTAACTTTCCTTTCAACTGGAAACACTGCATTTCTTTCAAGGGTGACACTTTGAGATACACAAATTCTCCGACATTGAAAGTCAGGTCTCTACGTCTCTTGTTAGCACAACTCTTCTGCCTGGATTGGGCGGTCTTGAGGTGCTCACGGACTTTGTGAACCTTCTCTTCAGCTTCTCGTAGGATGTCGGGTCCGAAAATCTAACTCTCTCCTACTTGCGACCAATTCAAGGGGGTATGGCACTTCCGTCCATACAGAAATTCAAATGGGGCCATTTGCAAACTAGCTTGATAACTATTGTTGTGTGATAATTCTGCGAAAGGTAGACAATCTTCCCATTTTGATCCATATTATAACACACAAGCTCTCAACATATCTTCTAAGATTTGGTGATAAGCTGTGCTGAAATTCCACTTGGTTCCTAATCCTTCTTGGACTTTCTGCCAAAATCTTGAGGTAAATTGGGTTCCTTGATCCGACACTATGGTCTTGGGGGTTCCATGCAAACTGATGATTCTAGCAATGTACAACTCTGCTAGCTTCAAACTCTGGTAGGTAGTCTTGACAGGTATAAAATGGGCTACCTTGGACAGTCTATCAACTATGATCCAGATAGAGTCATTTCCCCTACTAGAAGTAGGCAAACCGGTGATAAAGTCCATTTCGACAGAATCCCATTTCCATTCCGGAATCTGCAATGGTTGCAATAGTCCTGCGGGTCTTTGATGTTCCGCTTTGAATCTCTGACAGATATCACACTTGGCCATGTAGCTTCCGATTTCTCTCTTCATCTTGTGCCACCAAAATTGCTTCTTCAAATCTTGATACATCTTCGTTCCTCTGGGTTGGATAGAATAAAGAGTATCATGAGCTTCTTGCATGATAACTTGCTTCAGCTCCGACTCTACTGGCACACAGATATGTCCTTTGTACCACAAAACTCCTTCTTCGTCTTCGGTGAATCCAGGTACCTTTCCTGTACCAATACGACGTTTGATTCCATCGATACTTGCATTTCCTTTCTGGGCTTCCTCGATTTGGCTAATCAAAGTGGGTTGAAGTTCAATGCTAGCTAAAAATCCTTTGCTAAATAGCTCCATTCTAAACTGCTCCAACTCTTCATGCAAACTTGGCTAGGCTTCTTTGATCATGGTGTTTAATCTACACGGCAATCTGCTAAGAGCATCCGGTACCACATTGGCTTTGCCGGGGTGATAGTGAATGTCAAGGTAATAATCCTTTATTAACTCTATCCATCTCCTTTGCCTCATATTTAGATCCTTCTGAGTGAAAATATACTTCACACTCTTGTGATCTGAATAAATCTCACAGCGGTTACCCATAAGGCAATGACGCCATGTCTTCAGAGCTAAAACTACAGCTGCTAATTCAAGATCATGGGTAGGGTAGTTTTGCTCATGCTGCTTCAGTTGTCGGGACAGATATGCTATGACTTTGCCTTCTTGCATCAACACACATCCGAGACCAATCTTGGATGCATCACAATATACATCAAAATGCTTCTTGATATCTGGCATAATCAAGATTGGGGCTGAAATCAATCTCTTCTTGAGCTCTTGAAAACTTGCTTCACATTTGTCCGTCCATTCAAACTTCTTATCTTTCTTCAACAATTGGGTCATTGGTCTTGCGATGCTCGAAAATCCTTCAACAAACTTGCGGTAATATCCCTCTAATCCGAGAAATGCACGGACTTGGGTTTGAATGGTTGGGGCTTCACATTCTTCAACATCTTTGATCTTGGCAGGATCAACAGCGACTCCTCCTGCCGACACAATATGTTCGAGGAATCTACTTATTTCAGCCAAAACTCACACTTGCTAAAGTTAGCATACAACTGATGCTCTCTAAGAGTTTCAAGTATGGTTCTCAGGTGTAGCTCATGGTCTTCTTCTGACTTGGAATAGATTAGAATATCATCGATGAAAACAATGACAAACTTATCTAGAAAGTTCATAAAAATCTTATTCATGAGATTCATGAAATAAGCGGGGGCATTGGTTAATCAAAAATACATGACCGTATACTCATACAATCCATATCTGGTGGTAAGGGCGGTCTTTGGAATATCCGTTCCACGAATCTTCAGTTGGTGATAACCAGTTCCAAGATCAATCTTAGAAAACACTCTGGCACCAGTCAACTGGTCAAACAGATCCTCTATCTTGGGCAGTGGGTACTTGTTCTTGATGGTGACATCATTCAGCTTCCGGTAATCCGTGCACAAATGGTTACCTCCATCTTTCTCGTCGACAAACAAAACGGGCGATCTCCATGGTGATGCGCTTGGTTGATTCAAACCTTTCTCCAGCATAGCATCAAGTTGCTTCTTCAGCTCCACTAATTCAGATGGGTTCATAATATAAGGTCTCTGAGCTATGGGTCCAGTTCCAGGAATTAGCTCAATAATGAACTCGATATCCCGATCTAGTGGCATACCGGGCAATTCATCTGGGAATAAGACAGGGTATTCACAAACTACTCTGACTTGGTCTATGGTTGGTTGGGCTAGACTCTTGTTGCATTTGAATTGATGGGGCAAGGTTTCAGATACATGCTCTACTGATACTCCAGAGCTACTGGTCATGGTTATGGCTTTCTTGGCATAGTCGATCCATCCTTTATGTTTCGACATCCAATCCATTCCTAGTACTACTTCCAAACCTTTGGTTCCAAGTACTATTAGATTGGCATAAAAATCTATTCCATGGATTCTGATAGGTACAACCTTGCAAATTTTTTCTAGATTTGGTGGTTGAACCAGGAATTTGAACTATCATAACATGCTTCAATTTTGTTGGTTGAATCTTACTAGTGCATGCAAATTCTTCGGTAACAAATGAGTGCGATGCTACAGAATCAAACAACACTCTTGCAAGTACCGAGTTAACATAAAACATACCCAGCACGACATCTGGCGCTTCCTGGGCTTCTTCATCATTCATGTGGAACAGACGACCGTTGCGGTTTAGCGAATTCCCTGGGGAAAATCTTCTTCCAGGCTGAACACGGCGTTGCTGCTAAGCTGGGGCATTCACATTGGTGGTGGCTACAATGTTCTTGGGACACTCGTTGGAGTAGTGACCCTTGACTCCACATTCAAAGGAAGTAATCTGGGACTTGTCTTTGGCTGCAACAGGCACGGCATTGCTTCCAGTCCTTGGGGCAGTATTGTTGTTGTTGGACTTGGGCGGTGCACAGTTGAAGTTGTTGGAGTGGCCGGGGTTGTTGTTGTTGTTTCCCCCAGACTTCAAATTTCCTCCGCTACGATTGGGGTAGCTTGGACGGGACATCAGGGGTCTATTGTTTTGGGGCATATCCTGTAGACGGGTTGGGGCGATACTTCTAGGTATTGTGGGACCCAGTCTAATGCATCATTCTGCGCTTGCGATTGTCATTGGCTTGGTTGATCTTCCCTTCCATCTGGATGGTGGAGTCTACTAGCTCTTCTAGGTCTTCAAAACGGATGTTGACTAACACAGTCTGCATCTCATCATGCAATCCGTTCAGGAATCTTTCCTTCTTCTTGGCTTCAATGTTGATCTCATCAGGGGCATACCTAGCAAGGGACAGAAATTTGTCACGGTATTCAGCTACTGGCATCCTTCCTTTCTTCAGTTCCCTGAACTCATCTCTCATCCTAGTGACTAAACCCTGTGGCACGTGGGTGCGGCTGAACTTGATCTTGAAAGCTTCCCAAGTCATTATCCGACCATGGTTCATAGTACGGGTGCTATTCCACTAGGCTCTTGCATCTCCTGCCAGATAATGGGTGGCAAACAGTACCTTCTCGTTGGCGTCAACTCCTACGACTTCCAGATTGTTCTCCATGGTTTGCAGCCAGTCTCAGCATCTAAGGGATCCTCAAATTTGTTAAATATAGGGGGATTGGTATTCTGAAAATTCTTAAGCTTGGATCCATGATGATCCTGATTTCCATGGCCTTGATTATTGTGGGCCATCTGAGCTATCTGTTGCTGGGTGGCTAGGTTGGCTTGGCGCTCAGCTCTACTAGCTTCACGGTCGAAAACTAGCATCTGCAGAATCTGCAACATCGGGTCCTGCGATGAGCTGCTTCCTCCTTGGTTTCCACGAGTCATCTGAAGATTGAGATAGATAATGAGATAAGAGGGAAAGTTCTAAGGGTCATGGTTTTGTTTCAAAAGCTTTAAACTTTGAGTTGGACTCAGGTTTTGCAAACTAACTCCTTCTCATTCATTCATTCATTCAAGCACACAATACAAACACACACCACAACACAAAAGGAAAACATATGGTTTTAAGAACCATTCTATGAACTAAGATACAGTGGGACCGATACAACTCATTCCTATGGTAGTGATCAAGTGCATCTACTCATCATCAATGAAGTCAGAATCATCATCATCGGTGTAGAAGTCCATGGCATCATCCTCTAGGTAGACGTTGTCATCATGGAGGTACGAGTGAATATCTCCCTAGATGTCTTCACCTTCTTCCTCTTCCTTTGCTTTAATCTAGACTTCTTGCTCATGGATGGTCTTCTCGTGGTTGGCCACCTTCTTGCGAAGACGAGCGACAGTGCGATCCTTCTTCTCGTGTTGACGACGAAGTGATTAACGATCCTTGACTAGCATGGCGAGAGTCCGGTCCTTCTTGGCGGCAGTGGCAAGGTTGTGGTTGGAGTAGGCTCGAGCATTTTCCAATTCCTTCTGTCTATCATACAGCAGGAAGTCAAGATTTTCCACCTGACACTTCATCTCTGGGTGAATTGGCATCTCCAATGGCATTCACATAGAATCGCGCCTTGCAAAGTGCGCAAAGCGAGTTCCCTGGATCAAGTTGATATTGTGCCCACACAGACAGGCAAGAGCTTCATGCATAGCCCTGGCTAATCCATCTAGCCAGTTGTTCTCTCTCAGGGTGAATTGGATCTTCTCATAAAGGGGTGCTTCCATCTTGCCTCTGAGATCGGCAACTATCAGCCATTGTAGATCTCCTCTAGGGAAATCCTTGAGTTGAGCTTCGAAGCATTCCAGATGCGGGCGCTCAAGGTACTCTGACAGTGCATCAAGATACCTCTCAAAGATCAGCTGGCCTCTATTGCCCAACTGGTAGAACTTGCAATACTAAACTTCCATCTATAAGAATTTAGGATGAGTAAGTTAGTGAGGTGATCAAGTGTGTCAAATTTTATGTAGTAATGTAAGAGTTTTTGAGGAACATGTATTTTTTTGAAAGAATCAAGGATAAGAGCGGGAATAGGTTTTCATAAATACTCACTTCTTTTGTTTTTAAACTAAGTTTTTGTTCGGACGTCCATTCTAACTAGGGTCTCCTATGGTCAGGATGGCTCTGATACCAACTTGTCAACACCCGGATTTTTAATCCCAGATGCCTATTATGCCATACATCGCAATCCCAGGATTAACATTTTTGCGAGACATGACATATTGGATATCACAGTACATCATCCATTACAAACCCTAATACGGTCTTACACAAATAAAGGATCTCATGATCCAGTCTTAATACAAACAAGCAGCGGAATAATAAGCATAGAAGTGGGCTCCATCTTTAGTGTCACAGGCAATGCTGACGATGGGAGATGATCCTAGTTGTCGTAGCCGTCCTGTTGTCCATCTTCCGGATAGTCCTCCTCATAGTCTGGCCACGGGAATAGCCAGGGATAAAGCCATGAGTACTCTTTAAGTACTCGCAAACTATCACTAACAAGTAAGGTAGTTCTAGTAGGAATCCTAAGCTCTAAGTTTATTTGCAAAAAGCCATATTTATCTAAACTGAGTTCAGAAGTAAAGAAAACTAAGTAAAAGTTCTAAATCACTTTAAGTTGGGAACCTAGTCTTCATATTCACAACCCTTCTGTGGTCAAGTCAAAATCATAGTTCACTTCACAAGTCATTTTGAAAACATCAGACGAGGGAACAGTATGGCCACTCCAACTGTCCATGACCACGAACGCGGCTATTCGAATAGTTTGACACTCTTCAGAGGTGGTACACTTTCACCACAAAATTTGATACATCCGTCAGGGATAACCCTGAATCATCATACTTAGTATGCGGATAATCAATCAGAACCTTTCCTTTCCACACTCTAGTATAAGCACCTCTCCTATGAGCTTGGCCTCATAGCCATGGCCATCTTCCATCCTGGGCACTGCATAGGTGGACATCATCAAGAGGTAGCATCAGCTCAAACCTCTTCCGCGAGGGAACCCATACTAATGCATATAAACTTCCGGCTAAGCCTTACCCAATTCAGGTATTGTGGTTGTACGGTAAAATTGGAATGGTATCGCATCCGAACCCAACCATCAGTTTTTATAAAGGGCTAAGGCTCATGCCTCAACATTTTCATCCTCAAAATCCATTTGGGTTTCTCAACACATGTCAAAACATTTCAATAGAATGACTCATCATTACAAGGTTTTCACAATCATTTTCCCAAGTATTCCCGTCTAAAGTGATCAAGTTTTATGCTTAGCACTAGCCACTAAGTTAAGAGTGTTCATTAATGTGGGATGCTAATCTCAATCTCATGCCATAGAATGACATCTAGTATAGGCCTAGTTTTATACTCTTTATGCTATCTATACTACTTTCCAAAATCTCACAAAGCACTAACTAAAGTAAAGAACTTTGGTAAAGTAAAAGAGTAACGCTCGCAAGTAAAACTTGGGATGGGTATAAATCAAAGGTATATAACCAAAGCATGCCTAATGCATCTCTCTTAGGTTAACTTGCAATTAGTGATGGCTTGCCTTGATTGGTGCAGTGATTGAAGTTTTCTTCGTCTTCTTCGGGGTAGAACTCCTTCTTCTCTATCCTTGGTCGGTACTATCGTCTATAAATAAATACGGGCCACATAATCACCAAACAATACTTAACTAGTCTATTTAGCACACTAAGGCTCACACTTGATGATCTAGCATCATCACAATCATCACATGAATTAAAGAACTAGTTTTATTTAGTTTATTTGAGAAAAGTAATTTCTACTCATTGAAATTAATTAAGATTTAATATTCTCCAAATAAAATAGGGGATCATGTGGACACATGTCATCACCACATGTTCTAATACATGGTAAATGTGATTTAAAGTGTTGGTCACATTTTAGTGTAAAACTTATTTATTTAATAGATTTAAAGTGACTAGAAATGCCCTAATAGCATTGTTTTGGTACTAGTGCAATGTCACTGCATGCAATCCTAGATATTTCTACATATTCAGATAGATATTGTCAAAAGTGAGTTTTGAGAGTTGGAATCAACTCAAAAGCTATTATGGTTGATTTTTGAAAAATGTTTGAAGTTGCAAAAGTCTCTGTCTTGTTATATTTACTATAGATTATCTCTAACTCCAAATGACTCAAATCCAACGGGCTTGGATAGATATTTTAATTTCCTTTCTAGAAAAATTTGAATCATGCAGTTTGGTTAAGTGAATCTCTTTGAAATGATTTTTGAATCTAGGGACAGAATAGGATTTCAACTAAATTGGAAAATCCATATTTGAATTTTCCAGGCCTGGGCGGGAACGTTAAACGGGCCGGCCCAACTGCACAGCACAGCACAGCACGGCTGACAGAGGGGGTCCACTCGTCAGCGAGACTAATGACACGAAGCGGTATCGTTTAACCTGAGCCCTACGATTAGAAGCAAGATCAACGGCTGAGGGTCATCGTCGACGACGAACAGCTCCGGCGAGGAAAAAGACCTAGCACGAAGGTGGGGGTCTCTCGGGGCTCACCTGGGCTCCATCTAGGGTCGGCGACGGGGGCAAATGACTTGGTAGATGACGGCGAGGCGAGGCGTGGTCACGGCAGCTCCTAGGGCAGCTCCAATCGACGGCGCCCTTCTCCTCCAGTAGCGACGGGCCCCGGTGAAATTCCTGCACGGTGGTGCTCGCCTTGCTCCGGGGAGAGGTGGGGAAGTTCAGTGAGGACTGGGGAGTGTAGTGGTGTGGAGAATGGAGGCGGGGGTGGCCTCCTTTTATGGCGTGGCGAGGGGACCGAGCGGTGCGGTGGTGAGCTCGATGGTGGCGTCGCTACAGGCGGCTAATGGCATGGGCGAGGGCGTAGGACGGTGCGGTGTCTCCTGGTGGTTCTCATCGACTTAAAGGCACGACATGGGGCGCCGTGGTTTGGTCTAGCCCATGCGGCGCTCTAAGCGGAGGAATAGGTGCTTGCGGCGGCGTGCGTCAGCTGCGGGTCGTGCGACGGCGAACGGGGGTGTCTGCCGGGTTGGCATGATCATGGCGGAGCTGCGCGTGCATGGTGAGGGCAAGCCGCGAGCTGGCGGGGCTGGTCGGGCACGGCACACTGGCGCGCTCTGGACACGGTGCAGAGAGGCGGTGCGCGGTGGCGCTAGTGTGGTCCATGGCTCGACTGCGATCGTGGGCTGGATAGGGGGTGGCGGTAGAGTGCGGCGAGGCTACTGGACATCCTGGATGGGCACGGGGCTGTCTGGTGCGAGCTGGCCGTGGTCGGCCGGCGATGACAAAAAACCGTCGGCGCTCCACTATGCTCCACGGTGAAGGGGGGCTGGTTAGACTCAGAGGGGACCAAAGGGTTAAGAGGGGACCATTTGGTCGATGATCACTGTGGCAAACAGTGAAGTTAGGCTAGAGATTTTTCTATGCATGCCAAGTGTTTGTGTTAATGTCGCATGAGATGAAGTTTGGAATTTTTGATTCAATTTTTTTTGAGTGATCTTGAATTAAGCTTGAGAGACTAGGTTTGCTTGGAGAGGTCAAGGTGAATTGATTTGGTAGGTTTTTGAAAAGTGTGATCTTCCCATATTAATGAGATTCAATTTTTGCATTGTCCATTTAATTGATTTGCTAGATTTTTTTGTAAGTTTGTTAAGTGGGACTTGATAGACTTTTACTTGGTCTAGCAAGGGGTGAAAATAAGTAGAATTGTCTCTGTTGGAAATCTTCTTCTAGCAACACCTAAAGTGGCCTAGTGGTTTAAAATGGTCAAAATGACCATTTGCTTTATTTATTCTTATTTGATTTCTTTTTCTTTGGATTTTGTTTGTAAATGGTCTAGATGATGTGGCATTCACCTTTAAACCATTTCACAACATTCAAAACAATCAAGCATGGCATATACACTCAATTCTACACTAATGCAAACACACATGCATTCATATCCATTTTTCTTAATAAAAGTTTTTGTTAACCCTAAACTTGGGTGATTAGAACTTGATAATCTTGATAATAAGATTTGGGGTGTTACAGGTAGAATCACCAAAGGAGAGATCGGCAAGTGGATGATAGAATCCAAATCAAGGAGAGAGTAGCAACCAATTAGAATCCCAAAGGGGAGAGACCAAGCACTACTAGAATCTTTGATAGGGAGAGACAAAACACTTGAGGAGGGTCTTGACGACTTGGAGAAGGGCACCGACTCCAATTCCTTGTACAACTCATAGATCTACTATTAAGAGGGGGGTTCCCATATAGGGTTAGGCACATGCCTCAATTCATCATGATCATATCTGCCCAGATCTAAGCCACGAGGGGGTATTTATAGTACTAGTGGCGAAGGGGTAGGTAGGAGGGAATATTCCGGGCATCAAACCCTTCACAGTGCACAGAACGTTGTTTTGGCGATAAGTTCGGTCACACCAAACACGAAGCCGGAAATTCCAATGGGTGATGGTTTGGTTCGGCAGGCGCTAGTTTGGACTTCCGTATCAGGTTTCAGCGGGTGTCGGTTCGGTTCGGTTGTGACCAAAAATGTTGGCGGGATTTCTAGTCGGTCGGTCCTGGCACCAGAGGTATCAGATTTCAGCGGTGTCGGGCCTGGCACTAGAATCCTTCTTCCGTCTTCTTTTCCATGCTTCTTGCTTGGGGGTCTTGGCTCTAGGTTCATCCTTGTCGTCTCCTCTCGGCATCATGGTCATGGACCTAGTCATGACATCAGCATTGGTCTCAAGTAGGACCCCATTCACATGATAGCGAATAGATGGTAGGAGATGGAAGGAGTTCACCTTTGTACGAGTGGTTGGTGTAGCATGATGTGGACAATTAGTGAACATCGAGTGTTGGGCATCATCTCCCCCTGCTTGAAAACGAGTCGACCTCGACGATGTTCTTTCATCATGCAAGGAAGGAGGTGTGCCTCTGGTCTTCTTCTTGTACAAGGACGGATCACCGGTGTTGAATCCATTCTCAAACATGTTGAAGAGCTTGTGGTACTTATTTCCATCATGTTGTGGTTGGAGATCTTGTAGCATTATCCTTGTAGGTGGTGGTCTATCTTGGGTACCTTGCAAAATCGACAACAAAGAGGGAGAATTGTATGAAGAATTGTTAGTATGGGTGACAAGGGTTTAACTCATCAATGCCCATTGTTATGGACTTCGGTTTTGGAGAAGGAGGGAGTGCTGGAGACATCTATCGGCTAGCAAACAAGCACACAGGGGACTCGAAGATTTATCCAGGTTCAGGCCTCGTAGAGGTCCCTACTCCTTCTTGTTTGCTCGTGGAATTATCAAAGGAATCGAAGATTACAGTGGTGCGCAGATGCAATCTGGCAAGGGATGTGGAAACTAGGGTTGCGTGTGTCCTCCTCGCCGCACCCTCCTAGCCTTTATATAGATAGGCTAGGTCTCGGGTAGCAGGTCGAGTCGGTTACAAGTTAGGGTTTTCCCTTTTGAACTTTCTATCTTTAGCTTCTTCTTGTTCTTCAAGCAATCAAGAGTCCGTAGGTTACTCGAGTTCTTCATTTGGGCCTTGGCGACACTATGGGATTCTATGTATTCAGGCCGTATATACCAAGCTCGAGTACCTATAGGGTATACCCATGTCAGTAGCCCCCGAGTGTCTAGTGGAATCGCAGATTTGACTGGAGACTTTATGAAGCCTTTCGAGTGCATGACTAAGTACATTTTTCGACTGCTCTGTTTATGTCATCGGGATTGTTGATATGCGTGCCTGATTTTAACCAATGTATCGGTATCAGTTAACTACCTTACGGTAAAACAACGCCATCTACTCAAACTTGAGTCCCTAGACTCGAATCCGGAAAGTGCTGGTGTAATTCGACTCAAGCCGCGGAGGTCTTACAGGAGTCGAATTCCAGTATATGGGTGTGAGCACTCGACGCATCCGTCAAGGCATGTTCATCGTACCTGCAGGCATGGATATATTTCTGGTAGTGTGCAGCTTAATGTGTTGCCAGGCCTTATTCAGGTCTTACCTTCACGCTACAAGCGCGACATCCGAATTTTATCATCGCGGAGATGATTCGGGTAACCCAGGAGACGCGATCTCGTTGTAGGGAAAATTACGAGGTGGTGTCGCCATAAACTTCGAGTGTGGATGTTATAAACACACAGTACTTTTGTACAAATAATCATAGGGTGCATGACTAGCGCTCCCTATGGGAGTAGCCCCCGAGTGCCTGGTTGAGTCGAAGACTCAGGCAGGGACTAAAGAACTTTTTGCGACTGCTATCGTCTTTATTTGCTTGTTTCAGTCGAATTTGCTTCCAGCGCTCCCTATGGGAGTAACCCATGTCCATAGTCGAACCGTGCTTCGAGTGATTGGGTTTTGCTTTGATTGTTCATGTTCCTGTAAAAGAAGAAGAAAAATTGTAGGGATGCACGACCAACGCTCCCTATGGGAGTAGCCCCCGAGTGCTTGGTGGAGTCGAAGACTCGAGCAAGGACTAAAGTAATTGAAGTCTTCTGTTGCATAGTTTTTGATGACATCAGTGCTGACGATTTCGTGACCTCAGTTGCCCGCGTGAGCGCGTTTGACGGGATGTGACAAGTGGTGGGTCCCACTGCCTGACTCTGATTTGACTAGGCGTGCGTAGTCTTTATTTTAACCGCGCCTCCTCGATTTCCGCGCATAATGGGACTGGTGGGGGGACCGTTCATGTTTCAGCTCCTCCATGTGTCTAGCACGATGATCGCCACGCGTCCAGTAGGGTTTTTCTTAGCCGTTGGATTTCATCTTCCAGGGGTTAAGTAGTGGCGCTGCGACAGTAAAATTCACATATGCTTTCGCTCATCTTTTGCCTTCATCGCCATTGCCGCTGCTCCCCTGCTTTCTCTACTCTCTTTTCCTCCATGGCGCTGGACAAGCTCTGCACATTTCCCAGCTACTTTCTCCGGTCGCATCGCCGTCGTGCAATGGGGAAGAAGAAGGGAGGTGCTGCGGCCGATTCCGCGGCTACCGCTGCTGCGGTGAAGAAGAAGGGAGGCTCTGTCTGTTGGAGATATGCCCAAGAGGCAATAATAAAAGTGGTTATTATTATATCTTTATGTTTATGATGAATGTTTACATCCCATGCTATAATTGTATTATAAGGAAACACTAATACATGTGTGTTTTGTAAACGTAAAAGAGTCCCTAGTAAGCCTCTTGTTGAACTAGCTTGTTGATTAATAGATGATCATGGTTTCCTGATCATGGACATTGGATGTCATTAATAACAAGGTTATATCATTAGGAGAATGATGTGATGGACACACACCCATAGTAAGTATAACATAAGATCAAGTCATTAAGTTTGCATTGCTACAAGCTTTCAAATACATAGTAACCTAATCCTTCGACCATGAGGTTATGTTAATCACCATCACCGGATGGGTACTTTGATGACATCAAACACTGCTTCGTAACTAGGTGGTCATAAAGGTGTCATTGGGTATTCTGAAAGTATGTGTTGAAGCGCATGGGCCAAGATTGGGATTTGTCCATCCATATGACGGATAGATATGCTCTGGGCCCTCTCGATGGAATGTCATCTAGTTAGCTTGCAAGCATGTGACTAGGTCACAAGGGATGACATATCATGGAACGAGTAAAGAGTACTTATAAGTAATGAGGTAGAACTAGGTATGGAGATACCGATGATCAAACCTCGGATAAGTAGAGTATCGCGTGACAAAGGGAATTGGTTTCGTATGTTAATGGTTCTATCGATCACGAAGTCATCGTTGAGTATGTGGGAGCCGTTATGGATCTCCAGATCCCGCTGATGGTTATTGATCGGAGAGGTGTCTCCATCATGTCTGCATATTCACGAACCGTAGGGTGACACACTTAAGGTTCGATGTTGTTTAGGTAGATATGGAATGTGCGTTGGAGACCGAATGTTGTTCAGAGTCTCGGATTAGATCTGAGACATCACGAGGAGATCTAGAATTGTCCGGAGAATAAGATTCATATAATGGAGATCATTTTCTAGGTTCAGAAATGTCCCGGAGTGTTTATATGGGGGTTCTAGAAGGTTTCGGAATGTTCCGGAAGGTTCTAGAAATTTCTATGGAGTTTACTTGAAAACCAAGAAAGAAAAAGGGAAACTTGGGGGGGAAGGAAACTCCCCCCAAGCCCCCTTGTGCGTCGGCCCTAGGAGGTGGGCCTAGGGGTGGGAACCCTAGGCCGCACCCCTCCCTCTATATATAGAGGGGTGGAGGCGCCACCCCTCCTTGCCCCTCCACTCTAGACCTAGCCGCCTCTCTCCTCCTCCTTCGCTCTGCTCACGCTTAGGCGAAGCCCTACAGAATTCTCTACTCCACCACCACCACCACGCCGTCGTGCTGCTGGGATTCCGTGGAGAGATCTACTACCTCTGCTGCTCGCTGGAACGGGGAGAGGAAGGTCTGCATCGACTCCGCACGTGTGACCGACTACGGAAGCGCTGCCGGAACACGGCGCCGGAAGGATCGTCTACTCGATCTTGAGATCCGCAAGTTATCATCTACATCAACCACGAGATCCGATCTCGCACAAGGCTTTCGGATCTACAAGGGTTAGTACATATCTATCTCGTTGCACATGTCTAATAGATTAGATCTTGGCTTTTATCTAGATTAGATCTGGGTTTTGTTCGTTCTTGCGGTAGAATTTTTTTGTTTTCCATGCTATGAACCCATCAGTGGTATCAGAGCCATGTCTATGCATAGATTTGTTGCATGAGTAGAACACAATGGTTTTGTGGGCATTGGTGCTCGTGCCGTCTTTTGCTTTGTGTACTTTGCATCTTGCGGTATGGTGGGATGAAGCGGCTCGGGCTAACCTTACATGTCATCGCACATGAGACTTGCTCCACGCTTGACGTGTAACTTGCTTTGCACAAGTGGCTTTGCAGGTGTCTGTCTCTCCCACCATAGTATAGATCCAATTTACACTTTGTACTTGATAGCACTTGTATCAACGTTGTGGTTCATTTTCGTAGGTAAGATCCGTTCTTATTCTAAAGCCCCAAACCACGTAAAACATGCTAAGAAAATTAGAGGCGTCTAACTTGTTTTTGCAGGGGTTTTGTGATGTGATATGGCCATCATGTGATTGTGATTATATTTGATGTTTGCAATGATCCTTGTTGTAATATGGCAACCGGCAGGAGTCTAATGGTTGTCTTTAATTCTGTTAAGACCTGCGTGTCTATTCATCTTGTAATAGCTTTATTCCAAGTAGTTGTAATAGTTGCTAGTGATGATGGACAACCATGAAGCGGCGCCACTGACCTTGACACAATGCTGGTGATGATGGATATCATGTATGTGCTTTGGAGATGGAGATCAAAGGCACTAGAAGAAAGGGCCATATCATATCACACTAATTATGAATTGCCTGTGATGTTAATCCTTTATGCATCTTGTATTGCTTAGATCGCGACAGTAGCATTATAAGATGATCCCTCTCACTAAATATCAAGTAATAAAGTGTTCATCCTTAGTTGGCACCGTTGCTAAGACTCGTCGTTTCGAAGCATCTCGTGATGATCGGATGTGATAGATTCTACATGTGCATACAACGGGTGCAAGCCAGATTTGCACATGCGGAAACTAAGGTTAATCTTGATGAGCCTAGCATGTACAGACATGGTCTCGGAACACGGAATACCGAAAGGTAGAGCATGAGTCATATAAATGATATGATGAACATGAAGATTGTTCGCCGATGAAACTACATCTTCTCTCGTGAAGATCGGACTTGGTGTAGTGGACTTGGTTTATGTAATCACTAAGACAATGTGAGGGATGTTGTTTTGAGTGGGAGTTCACATAGTTAATTTAAGAATTAAAATTGAACTCATTTTATCATAAACTTAGTCTAAACTACTTGCAAATTTGTTGTAGATTATGGCGAACCTCTCCATCAATTTCAATGCGTTCCTAGAGAAAGAAAAGCTTAAGAACAATGGAAGCAACTTCACGGACTAGCTCCGTGGACTAAAGATTGTCCTCAGGGCTGGTCAGTTGACCTATGTGCTCGAAGAACCACTAGGTGACCCACCTGCATAAGATGCCACCGATGACGTAAAGAATGTTTACGCCACTCGGAAAAATCATTACTCCACAGTTCAGTGTGCCATCCTGTACGGTTTAGAAACGGAGCTTCAGAAGCGCTTTGAGCACCACGACCCGTTCGAGATCATTAAGGAGCTCAAGATGATTTTTGAGACTCACGCGGCCGTGGAGAGCTATGAGGCCTCCGAAAAGTTCTTTAACTGTAAGATGGAAGAGGGTAGCACCGTTAGCGAGCACGTGCTCACCATGTCTGGGCACGCAAACAAGCTCCAAGAGTTGGGGATAACGATTCCTAATGAGTTAGGGATTCACCGTGTCCTCCAATCACTGCCACCGAGTTATAAGAACTTTGTGATGAACTACAATATGCACTGCATGAACAAGATGTTGCCTAAACTATCGTCCATGCTGAAAACTGCTGAAGTGGAGATCAAAAAGGAGCACCAAGTGTTGATGGTTAATAAGACCACCAATTTCAAGAAATAGGGCAAGCCTAAGAACAAGGGCAACTTCAAGAAGGATGGCAAGAAAGCTGCCGCACCTGCTAAGAATCTCAAGGCTAGTCCTAAGCCTGAAACTGTATGCTTCTACTGCAAGGGTGCCGGTCACTGGAAGCGTAACTGCCCCAAGTACCTAGCGGATCTGAAGAATGGCAACATCAAGAAGAAAGGTATATTTAATATACATGTTATTGATGTGTATCTTACTAGTAATCGTAGTAGTGCATGGGTATTTGATACTGGTTCGGTTGCTCATATTTGTAAATCGAAACAGGAGTTGTGGAATAAGCGAAGACTGGCGAGAGACGAGGTGACGATGTGCGTTGGAAATGGCTCCAAGGTTGATGTGATCGCCGTCGGCACGCTCCCTCTACATATACCTTCGGGATTAGTTTTAAATTTGAATAATTGTTATTTGGTGCCTGTGTTAAGCATGAACATTATATCTGGATCTTGTTTATTGCAAGACGGTTACTCTTTTAAGTCTGAGAATAAAGGTTGTTCGATTTATATGAGTAATATCTTTTATGGTAATGCACCTAAGATTAATGGTTTATTCTTACTGAATCTCGATAGTAGTGATACACATGTTCACAACATAGATGCTAAACAAACAAAATTGAATGATAATTCTACATACATGTGGCACTGTCGTCTTGGTCACATTGGAGTGAAGCGTATGAATAAGCTCCATTCTGATGGACTTCTTGAATCACTTGATTTTGAATCACTTGAAAGATGCGAAGCATGTCTAATGGGAAAAATGACTAAGACTCCATTCCCTGGAATAATGGAGCGAGCTACAGACTTATTGGAAATAATACATACCGATGTGTGCGGTTTAATGAGTGTAGCATCGCGTGGTGGATATCGTTATGTTCTCACTTTCATAGATGACTTAAGTAGATATGGGTATGTCTACTTTATGAAACATAAGTCCTAAACTTTTGAGAAGTTTAAGGAATTTCAAAGTGAAGTGGAAAATCATCGTAACAAGAAGATTAAGTTTCTGCGTTCTGACTGCGGAGGTGAATATCTAAGTTATGAGTTTGGCATGCATTTAAAGAAATGTGGAATACTTTCGCAGTTGACACCGCCAGGAACACCACAGCGTAATGGTGTGTCCGAACGTCGTAATCGAACTCTCTTAGATATGGTTCGGTCTATGATGTCTCTTACAGATTTACCGCTATCGTTTTGGGGCTATGCATTAGAGACAACCGCATACTTTAAATAGGGCACCATGTAAATCCGTTGAAACGTCACCGTACGAATTGTGGTTTGGAAAGAAACCTAAGTTGTCGTTCCCTAAAGTTTGGGGTTGCGAAGCGTATGTAAAGAAGTTACAACCTGATAAGCTTGAACCCAAAGCGGAGAAATGCATTTTCATAGGATACCCTAAAGAAACAATTGGCTATACCTTCTATCATAGATCCGAAGGCAAAGTTTTTGTTGCCAAGAATGGATCCTTTCTTGAGGAGTTTCTCTCGAAGGAAGTGACTGGAAGGAAAGTAGAACTCGACGAGGTTATTGAACCTTCTCTTAGAGTTGAGAGTAGCGCAGCACCGGAAGATGTTTTTGTGCCGCCTGTGCCAATTGGAAAGGAAGCTCATGATGGTGATCATGAAACTTCGAACGAAGTTGCTGCTGAACCTTGCAGGTCAACGAGGGTTCGTACCACTCCTGATTGGTATGACCCTACCTTGAACGTCATGTTGGTGGACAACACTGATGACCCTGCGACGTATGAAGAAGCTATGGTGAGCCCAGATTCTGACAAATGGCTAGAAGCCATGAAATCCGAAATGGGATCCATGTACGAAAACCAAGTATGGACTTTGGTGGACTTACCGGATGGCCGTAAGGCCGTCGAGAACAAATGGATTTTCAAAAGAAAAACAGATGTTGATGGTAATGTTATCGTCTATAAAGCTCGACTTGTCGCGAAAGGGTTCCGACAAATTCAAGGAGTTGACTACGATGAGACATTCTCACCAGTAGCGAAGCTAAAGTCTGTGAGGATTTTGTTAGCAATTGCTGCATATTTCGATTATGAGATTTGGCAAATGGATGTCAAAACAGCGTTCCTTAATGGAGACATTGAGGAAGAGTTGTATATGGTACAACCTAAGGGTTTTGTCGATCCTAAAGATGCTAACAAGGTATGCAAACTTCAGCGCTCCATTTATGAACTGAAGCAAGCATCCCGGAGTTCGAATCAACGTTTTGATAAAGTAATCAAAAACTTTGGATTTATACAAACTTATGGAGAAGCTTGTATTTACAAGAAAGTGAGTGGGAGCTCTGTAGCATTCCTAGTACTATATGTAGATGACATATTGTTGATTGGGAATGATATAGAACTTCTTAATAGCGTCAAAGCCTATTTGAATAATAGTTTTTCAATGAAGGATCTTGGCGAAGCGGCATATATTCTAGGCATCAAGATTTATAGAGATAGATCAAGACACCTAATAGCTCTTTCACAAAGTACATACTTGGACAAAGTTCTAAAGAAGTTTAGAATGGAAGAGAGCAAGAAAGGGTTCGTGCCCATGTTGTCAGGTAAGACCTTGAGTAAGACTCAAAGTCCAGCTATGGCAGAAGATAGAGAGAAGATGAATAATATTCCCTATGCCTCGGCCATAGGTTCTATCATGTATGCCATGCTGTGTACAAGACCGGATATAGCACATGTTGTTAGTTTGACTAGCAGATATCAAAGTGATCCTGGAATGGAGCACTGGACAGCAGTCAAGAATATCCTAAAGTACCTGAATAGGACTAAGGATATGGTTCTTTCTTATGGAGGTGATGAACAGCTTGTTGTAAACAGTTACATTGATGCTAGTTGGAACACCGATCCAGATGACTCGAAGTCACAGTCTGGATACGTATTTATTTTGAATGGTGCCGTAGGGAGCTGGAGGAGTGCCAAGCAAAGCGTTGTGGAGAAATCTTCAACTGAATCGGAATACATAGCTGCTTCGGAGGATGCACAAGAAGCCATATGGATGAAGGAGTTCATTACTGAACTTGGCATGGTTCCTAGTGCGTTGGACCCGATGGCCATCTACTGTGACAACACATGTGCCATAGCTAATGCACAGGAGCCAAGGTCACATAGCAAGCTGAAGCATATCAAGCTACGTTTCCATGCTATTTGCGAGTATGTCGAAGATGGTGACATTAAGATTTGCAAAGTACACACTGATCTGAATGTGGCAGATCCGTTGACTAAACCTCTCCCTAGGGCAAAGCATGACCAACACCAGAACGCCATGGGTGTTAGGTATATTACCATGTAATCTAGATTATTGACTCTAGTGCAAGTGGGTGATTGTTGGAGATATGCCCAAGAGGCAATAATAAAAGTGGTTATTATTATATCTTTATGTTTATGATGAATGTTTACATCCCATGCTATAATTGTATTATTAGGAAACACTAATACATGTGTGTTTTGTAAACGTAAAAGAGTCCCTAGTAAGCCTCTTGTTGAACTAGCTTGTTGATTAATAGATGATCATGGTTTCCTGATCATGGACATTGGATGCCATTAATAACAAGGTTATATCATTAGGAGAATGATGTGATGGACACGCACCCATAGTAAGTATAGCATAAGATCAAGTCATTAAGTTCGCATTGCTACAAGCTTTCAAATACATAGTAACCTAATCCTTCGACCATGAGGTTATGTTAATCACCATCACCGGATGGGTACTTTGATGGTATGGGGGTGCAGGTAGAGCCTATGTTGGCGAGTGTGTCCGCCTCTTCATTGCTTTCACGGCCTACGTGTCGCAGATCGCAGCCGTCGAAGTCCCCTTGGAGTGTGTAGTAGAGGTCGCGGTAGGCGATCATGTTGTCGTTCAGTGCGTCGCACTCATGCATTGTTTGGTTGACGACCAACTTGGAGTCGCCGTAAATAATGAGCCTCTTAGCGCCGCAAGGTTTTGCCATCCTCATCCCGTGTAGTAGGGCCTCGTATTCAGCTTCGTTGTTGGAGGCGGTGAACTGCATTCGCAGGATGTACTTCAGCTTGTCCCCTTGAGGTGATGTCAGTATGACACCTGCACCTGCTCCGTCCTTCCGCTTGGATCCGTCGAAGTGCATTGTCCAGAGATAGGACATATCTGGTTTGTCAGGGAGCTGGTTGTCCATCCAGTGCACGAGGAAGTCAGGAAGAACTTGCGACTTGATTGCGTCGCGCTTTTCATATGTAATGTCTCGTGGAGACAATTCTATCCCCCAAAGCGCGACTCATCCCGTGGCGTCGGGGTTATTAAGGATATGCCCCAGCGGGGCGTCATTGACCACCACGATTGGGTTTTCCTGGAAGTAATGGCGCAGTCATCGGGCGGTCATGAAGACACCGTACGCCCGCTTCTGGTAGTGCGGGTACAACTGTTTTGTTGGCGTGAGGACCTCGCTGAGGTAGTATACTGGGTGTTGTACTCCGTGGACCTTGTTTTCCTCGGCTCGCTCGACGACGAGCACTATGCTGACCACCTGGTTGGTGGCGGAGATATATAGCAACAGTGGTTCCCTTTCCCGTGGGATCACCAGTACTGGCGAGGTGGATAGCAGGCGCTTGAGGTCTTCGAATGCTTCCTGCGCTTTGTTTGTCCACTCGAACTTTTCAGCTTTGTGGAGGAGTTGGTAGAAGGGCAGTGCCTTTTCACCCATTCGACTGATGAATTGACTGAGGGCTGCAATTCGCCCAGCCAGCTGCTGAACGCCCCTTATGTTTTCGGCTTCTCCATGGCTAGTATGGCTTTTATTTTCTTCGGGTTTGCCTCGATTCCTAGTGCTCACGGAGGAATTTGACGAGCGCGAGTTCCTATCCGATGGGTGGACCTGCACTTTTTTTGTGTGCACTGATGAGTCGAAAGATAGATCAGGCGAGCTTGGCCGGCTTAGGGGAGGCAGACTGTTGTCTATCGACTCCTTTAGTCTTGCGAGTTATTCCTGCATGCCGAAAGACTGGGAAATTCTGTTGAATTCCCTATCACAACTGTTAGACCTCTCGAAGCTCCCGTTGACTGTGATGACGCCATTGGGACCTGGCATTTTCATCTGCAGGTAGGCATAGTGTGGTACTGCCATGAACCTAGCGAACGCGACACGTCCGAGGATGCAGTGGTACTGCGAGGGCCAGTCGACGACTTCAAAGTCGATGCGCTCGCGCAGAAAGTTTTTCGGCATGCCAAAGATAACATCGAGGTTGATTTTTCCCAGGGGATATACGCCTTTTCCTGGGACGATGATGTGGAATGTTGTATCCGAGGCTTCTAGGCAAGTTAGAGGGATACTCATGGCTCGCAAGGTACTCGCAAATATAAGGTTGATGCCACTTCCGCCATCCATGAAGACGCGACTCATGTCAAAGCCTCCGATTTGCACCTCGAGTACGAGGGGACAATGTCCTGGACGAGGTACTTGAGGCAGGTGATCACATTTGCCAAAGGTGATGCATGACTCGCTTCCGCTGAGGTACTCAGTGGTAGATGGTGGCGAGTGTGTGGACAAGTTGACTTGGCGAGTGATGACCTTCTGCTCCCGATTGGAGGGGCGTCCTTTTTGGATCATCATGGTACCCATGGCCCTTGGGTAGGGTTCGCCTCCCTGGTGCTGGTCCGGTGCAGCTGCGTTTGGGGGCATTCCAGGTGGCGGTGGCGGAGCGCCATGTGCCACGGCGCCTGGAGCGGCTCCGTAGCCTCTTTCGACTGTGTTGCGGTTCATTCGAGTTAATCCCTCATGTAGTTTGAGGAACTCGTGGTAGTCCTTGAGGAGGTGGCTGGACTTCTTCTTTCTGTCATGCTTGTCGATGTAGATGTGCAGCGTACATGGCCCGGACAATTTGTCTTCAATTGATGTCGCGGGTGCCTCATCACGATCGCGGCGTTGCCACACTTGTGTGGTCTTCCCAGAGTCGCGGTATGCACCGCCGCGGTATCCGCTGTTGCGGTTGTCATCGCGTCTGTCGGCGTAGCTGGCTACGACCATGTTGACATCGTCGCGGTCATCATAGATGCGCATGCGGCGTTTTCCTCGGCGATAGCGTCTGCGCTCGAGTTCTGCCTCCTCGTCGGAGTGAACGCGATTCTTTATCGAATCTTCTCCATCGACCCACCGATACATGATTTCCATCAGGTGGTCGATGGTCTTTGGCTTTGAGCGGCCCAGCTCCTCCCTGAGCTCTATGCGGCAGACGCCGCCGTTGAATGCGTCAATCGCACGATCCTTCGAGATATTCTCTGCGGAGTTCTTGATGATGGACCACCTTTGTATGTAGGAGCGTAGCGATTCGCCCGATCTTTGCTGGCAGCATCTCAGCTCTTCGATTGATGCAGGCCGCTTGTAGGTGCCCTTGAAGTTGCGCACGAAGCTATAAACCAGCTCATCCCAACTGCGAATGGATCCGCGTGGGAGGTTGTTGAGCCATGCTCGGGCGGCGCCCTGCAGCTGTAGCTGTAGGCATTGCATGGCCGTTCTTCGACTGCCGCCATGGAGCCTGACGGAGGAGATGTGGTCCTCCAGCCAGATCTTTGGGTCCTGTAGGCCGTCAAACTTAGGGTTCTCCGACGGGAGTTTGAACCCCTTGGGCATTCACTTTTGCCTGATGGACGTGAGCACTCGACACGTCCGTCAAGGCATGTTCATCGTACCTGCAGGTACGGATATATTTCGGGTAGTGTGCATCAGATGCGTTGCCAGGCCTTATTCATGACTTATCTTCATGCTGTAAGCGCGACATCCAAATTTTTGTCATCGTGGAGAGATTCGGGTGGCCTAGGAGACGTAATCTCTTTGTAGGGAAAATATGAGGCAGAGTCGCCATAGATATCGAGTGTGGATGTTATCAACACACAGTACAAATAATCATAGGGTGCGCGACCAACGCTCCCTATGGGAGTAGCCCCCGAGTGCATATTCGAGTCGTAGACTCGAGTGGGACTAAAAACATTTGCGACTGCTGTCGTCTTTTGTTGCTTGTTTCAGTCGAATGTGCTTCCGGTGCTCCCTATGGGAGTAACCCGTAATTCACAATCAATCGTTGATTCGAGTGATGGGTTTTCATGAAGTTTGTACACCAGCATAAAAATTCTTTCGGGTGCGCGGCCAGCACTCCTGTTAGGAGTAGCCCCCGAGTGCTTGATTGAGTCCAAGACTCGAGCAAGAAGTAAAGTAGTCAAAATCTTCTTCTACTAGAATTGATGACGTCAGTGCTGACGATGTGATGACTTCAGATGCCTGTGTGAGCGGCTTTGACGGGACGTGACGAGCGATGGGTCCCACTTTCTGACTTTGATTTGACTAGGCGTGCGTAATCTTGTATTTTAACTGCACCTCCTTGATTTCCACGCGTAATGGGAGTAGTGGGGGACGGTTCGTGATTCACCTTCGCCACGTGTCGATGGCGATGTGCGCCATGCGTCCAATAGGGTTTCTACTGCCTGTTGGATGACATCCGCGAGGAGGTTAAGTAGCAGCGCAGCTGCGGTAACTTTTCCTCATCTCTCTTCTTGCTCATGCCTCCTTCTCCATTGTTGCTCTTTCTGCTCCCTTGCGCTCATCCCCTCTGTGGCACTGGAACAGTTGCACGTATTTCCCAGCTATTTTCTGCGTTCTCATCGCCATCGAAAGATGGGCAAGAAGAAAGGAGGCGTCGCCGCTGGATCTACGGCCACCATTGCCGCCGCCAAGAAGAATGGAGGCACCACCGCTGTGGGCACCAGCGCCGCCGGCGCTAGGAAGAAGAACGGTGCGGGCACCCGCATCACCAATGGCTCCTGGCATGCATCTGTCATAAAGTCTTCTGAGCTGCACACTCTTCGTCAAGATGGAGTGCTTCCTTCCACGGAGAATGACTCTTGAGTGCCTGGAGACGAGGTAATACCCCGTCCTTCTGTGGGTTTCCGAGTAATGTTCCTTGCGTTCATCATTCGAGGTCTCTCTCTCCCCCTGCATCCTTTTGTTAGGGGTCTTCTCGGCTTCTATGGGCTCCAGCTGCATCAGCTGTCCCCAAATTCGATTCTTCATATCTCTTGTTTCATCACTCTTTGCGAGTGTTGGATCGGAATTGAGTCGCACTTCGGTCTCTTAAAGAAGCTTTTTAAGCTTAAGCGTCAGTCGGGGTCGGGCTCTGTAGTCTATGATGTAGTGGGTTGTGGGATCCACATCGATTCTTCCACCACTTATTTTGATATCAAGATCACTGCATCTGTCCAAGGGTGGAGAGACAAGTGGTTCTACGTCCATGACCAGAAGGCCGATGGAGAGCACTATGGACTCGCGCCCTTCGATCCCGTGGCTGCTTGCAAGGGGAGGCGCTCCTAGAAGAACGTCGTGATGCCTGGCGAGTCCGAGGAGACGGAGATGCTATACCAGCATGTATGTGACCTCGAAGGCCATATCGGGAGAGAAGAAAGTGGTGTTGTGCTCATTCGCACGTGGTTGCGTCGCCGTATCCAGCCTCTGTTGGCCAGAATCCACCCGATGTACCGCTGGGCTGGTGCGGGTGATGTCACTCGCATATCTGCGGTGGGCATTTCTGCGGTGAGGTAACAAGAGGTTGCGACTGGTGACCAAGTACACCGCCAAGGAGGATCTCCATGGCAAATCAGTCGTGCCTCCTTTCGACGCCAATAACCCTCCTCCTAAGGTAGAACTGTTCTGCAAAGTAGTTTACTTTTTTGATTGCCTACCAAGTACTTGATATATAATGATGTATCTTCTGATTGCAAGACTAGAATGTGGCTGCCAGCTTTCCTCCTCAGCCTAAAGGGATTATCCCTCGCAAAGCGGAGGAGGAGGACGAGTCAGGGTCCAAAATTCGCATGGAGGAAGAAGAGGAAGCCCCTGAGTCTGGTGACCGCGGGACTCACAAGCATTCCCGGAGCGAGGATTTGGACGCATCCTCGCTGTCGATGCCGGAGGGCGCTCCTACTGCTGTTGCAGAGGAGCACATCCCCGCCGTTCATGTCTGCGCCGTGGCTCCTCCCGCTCGGAAGAAGTTGCGGTTGCCGAAGGTGTTGTCGGATGATTCCTTCGACCTCGACAAATTTAACTGGTGAGTTTTAATGTCCACGAGTTCATCTTGTTGTCTTTGAAGTTGCTTTTCTGAAGTGGTGTCGGGCATGTTTTACAGTCAAACGGTGTCGTCGTCCTCTGATAATGGCGAATTTGTGAAAGAATCCAGAGTCGCAGACTCCAAGACCAAAGAGGTGGCCGCACGGTCTCGTTCTTCTCAAGTGGCGACCCACTCCGGCGCCAATTCTTAGAGTTCCCCACATGCTGGGGAGCACCAGATGGTTGCACGGACGACTGCCCGACAGGCATCTTCGGAGTCCCCGGAGGAACACGTGAGCGTCTTTTGTGCCGTTGGCAGTCGATTTGTCAAATTTTGTGCCTTTTGTTGATGCCATATCTTTGTTTTCTTTTTGATGTAGCCCATCATGAAGGATGCTACTCGTCTCGCAGAGCAAGTCCTTGATTTGTGTTGACAGCGCGCCTTGCTGGACAATCGCCACCGCACGGTCGAAGGTTGGTACTACGCTTTTCTTTTTGCTCTGTCTTCGTGGAAATTTGTGGACTCAATTGCTGTTATGCCTTATCCCTTGTAGGTGAGCACAATGAACTTCTCCGTCGTGTTACGTCCCTCGAGAAGGGACTTGCCACGGCGGAGAAAAAGCGCGATGAGGCAGTCGCGGCTCTGGAGGAGTCATAGAAGTGTGAGGAAGACTTGTGCTCTTCTAATGCTGAAAGGGAGAAGTTGTTCGAAGAACAACTTTTCTCGATTGCTAAGGCTCTCTCAGGTAATTTTTAGTTTTATTTTCATTTCTCTTTGTTTGATGTGATGTTGCTATGCTGACACTCTGTGTACGCAGATGCCGCCGGCATTAGCTTTGACGCCTAGGCCCTACGCCACGCGGATGCTTTCGCTGGCGTCATGGCCGCAGAAGAGGACCGTAGTGTCTTCCTTCAGGAGACGTTGGGGAAGGCCAAAGGTGTGCTGAGTTGCCTCCGGGAGGACCTGACTCTCAAGGCTGGGCTAATCGACAATCTTGATGACCTAGTGGAATCCTTCGCTGGAGGTATTCCCATGGACTTCAAGAACTCCCAGCGATCTGTCGGCGCCACCATGGCACTCGCGATGGCGCAAGCCCATGGCGTGGAGTTCGATCCCGCCGTGATCTCCGAGGCGATGCCTATCGATGCCGGAGGCCAGCAGGTAGTGTTTGCTTCCTTAGCTAGTTGCTGTGGTAAATATGGGCCTCAGCTTATCGAGACAGTCACAAAATACTCTGAGGAGTGGCGGCGAGCGAAGGCGGCAAAGACCATGGCATCTGGGGCTACCACCGGCAAGTCCGTGGTGTCGGAGACTGCCACGGATGCGATGAAGCCCCCGAAGTCGAAGTCTAAGTCGAAGAAGCAGATTGCTCCGTAGTTGCCTCTTTGTAATATGTGTAGCTTCTTTTGTTGGTCCGCATTTTGTGGGGGGTGCCCCCTTGGTACTTTTATCGAATTTGAATGCAATCCTCCATTTATCGATGTATAATTAGTCTCATTTTCCTCTTGCTTGATTGTACCTAGGGTCCTTAGAGTGGACATTCAAGTGGTCCTCATTATTCTCCTCCCACCGATGAAACCACGACGCAGCCACGTTCAAAGGTGGAGGAGCTATCGTTGCTTTTGCGACTGCGTGACCCCATTAAGAAGTTGGAGCGTGAGTTTCCCATTGTCCACAGTAACGCGAATGTGTGGAAGTCGAAAGCTGAGAAGGCCACCACCCACGAGAAGTGTCTCTTGGAGGAATTGACGCAGTTGAACGAGCAGTTTAAATGTTAGCTCTCCGCCTTCTCATATTGTATTTAGTTAGTCGCGGCGATGCCTTGTCCTTACACTTTTATTCTTGCTTGGTGTAGTTGTTAGCGCTCATCATCCACAGGATGAGAAGGACCGGTGGCCATTCGGATGAATAACTTGACCCAGGAGCAGCTGCAGGCTAGTGGGTATTTTTGGGTGGACCACGACCGTGCAGTCACGTTGGCAACCCTACAGGATCGTGCTTCTCGAGTGCTTCAATGCTTGAAGGAGGCGCAGTTGTGCCTTAGGCACATTTATCAGACGATGTTTCTTCTGGACGCCGTCCCTTCAAGCCTGTTGGCTCTGCTGGCAAAATTTCAAGATATAAGCATCGTCCGCGAATGTGTGTGACAGCAACTGGTCGCAGGTGCGAAGGCTACCCTGTCGCTGGTGCGACTGCATAGACCAGATGTGGATGTCGTGTCTGTTGCTGCTGGACCGCCGCCTCCGCCAGAAGGGATGGCTTGGGACATGGTGCCACATTATCGAGCGGTTGACTGGCCAACGGAGGACATCATCGATTTCTTCGAGGAGCAGACGAATGTTCTTCTTTTGTAGCAGTAGCATAATTTATATCCTGCACGTAGATGTACAAGTGTTGTAAAGTTCATATGATTCTATTGGGTGTATTTAACACCTATTGATATGTGAAGAGCTTGGTAGCATGTATAAATTTCGAGTGTATGGTACTCTGCAGTTCCTTTTCGTTAGCCTGACGTGTATTTATCTAAGCACCTTGCCACCCTGTGAGGTGCATTGCAACTGGGTTGGTGTTTATTTAGGGTTCGATTGGTAATGTGTCAGCTACTCAGGATACTGCAATTTGTTCGTAGAACGAAGGTGTAAAGGGTGGCACAGCCCCCGAGTGGTGAGATTTGCAAGAAAATAGAAAAAGACACAGAGTTTTGAGGGCACTTAGCTTTATTTATTCGCAGAATAGTACGAGGTACAATGTGTGGCTAAGTAGCATGGCTAAATAGCCTTATTTGTAATGTAAAAGCGACTAGGGGTGGAAACAACGCAGCTGTGCGACGTTCCAGGGGTTGGAGTATGCGACTCCACTCTTGAAATCTTTAAGGCGATAGGCGCCACCTAGGATTACTTCTGTAATCACATAAGGTCCTTCCCAAGGTGACTCGAGCTTGAGATGCCCTTGCTACTTTAGTAGCAGGACCAGGTCTCCTTCGGCGAAGGATCTGGGGCGTAGCCTTCTCCTGTGGTAGTTGCAGAGGCTCTGCTAGTAAATCGTTGATCCCTCCGCTGCAATCTCGCGTGCCTCGTCAAGGAGGTCGACGGAGTCTTCGAGTGCGAGAGTTGACTCCTTCTCGCTGTATGCAACCACCCGTGGGGCTTTGTAGCGCACTTCTGTGGGTAGCACTGCTTCAGCACCGTGCACCATGAAGAACAGAGTGTATCCCGTGGCGCTGTTTAGAGTTGTTCGTAGGATCCAAAGTACGGACTACAACTCGTCTGGCCAGCACCCGGCGGCTTGTTCGAGTGGACGAAGGAGTCGTTTCTTGAATCCGCCGTAGACGAGGCTGTTGGCCTTTCCGACTTGACCATTGGTCTGAGGGTGATCCACCGAGGCGTAGCTAATGTTGATTCCTAGGTTTTCACAGAATTCCTAGAACTCCTTGGAGGTGAAGTTCATCCCATTGTCCGTGATGATGCTATGTGGCACTCCAAAGCGGTAGACGATGGACTCGAAGAATTTGATGGCACTGACGCCTGATTGGTTCGTCACCGGCATGGCCTCGATCCACTTGGTGAATTTGTCGACCGCGACTAAGAGGTAGACATAACTTCCTCGCGAGGACTTTGGGAGCTTGCCGACCATGTCGAGTCCCCATTGTGCGAAGGGTCAAGCCAATGGTATTGGCCTGAGTTCTTCGCCAGGTGTGTGTGGTTTGTCTGCGAATCGCTGGCAAGCGTTGCAGCGCTGGATGATATCCTTGGCATCTTGCATGGCCGTGGGAAAATAGAATCCAACTCGCAGAGCTTTGGCGACGAGGGCGCGACTGCCCGCATGGTGCCCGCAAGTACCTTCATCTATGTTGAGGAGGACAGCACTTCCGTCCCCGTTGGAGATGCACCGTTGAAGTACCCCTGTGATTCTGCACTTATACAGTTCGTCGTTGACGAGGGCAAATGCCTTGGATTATCGCGCGATGTGTCGCGCATCATTCGGGTCATCTGGCAGCCTCTTGCTGAGCAAATATGTGGTGTATGGCTTTGTCCAGGATGGTTCAATCATCATGACCTCCATTGGTCCTTCGAGTCCCGTAGCAAGCTCCATGTCATCGAGTGCCATTGGATCGTTGGGTGACGTAGCCCCCGAGTCTGTTGACATGCTTTCTTTCTTTTATGGAGCCTTGGGCTTGATGGAGCGCTCGCAGATGCGCTCGAGGAATACCCCGGGTGGTATGGGGGCATAGGTGGAACTGATGTTGGTGAGTATATCTGCCTCTTTGTTGCTTTAGCGGCCTACGTGCCACAGCTCACAGCCTTCGAAGTCTCCCTCGAGTGTGTCGTAGAGGTCGTGATAGGTAATCATGTTGTCGCTCAGTGCATTGCACTCGTGCATCGTTTGGTTGACCACCAGCTTGGAGTCGCCGTACATGATGAGCCTCTTGGCACCGCAGGCTTTTGCCATCCGCATCCCATGGATTAAGGCCTCGTAGTCGGCTTCGTTATTGGAGGCAGCAAACTGCATTAGCAGAATATACTTCATCTTGTCTCCTTGGGATGATGTCAATATGACACCTGCGCCAGCTCTGTCCTTTCGCTTGGACCCATCAAAGTGCATTGTCCAAAGGTAGGACATATCTCGATTGTCGGGGAGCTGGTTCTCCATCCCGTGCACGAGGAAGTCCGGGAGAACTGGCGACTTGATCGCGTCGCGCTTCTCATATGTGATGTCTCGTGGAGACAGTTTGATTCCCCAGAGCGTGACTCGTCCGGTGGCATCGGGATTATTGAGTATATGCCCGAGTGGGGTGTCGTTTACCACCACGATTGGGTGCTCCTGGAAGTGGTGGCGCAGTCTCCTGGCTGTCATGAAGACGTCGTACGCCAATTTCCTGTAGTGCGGGTACCGCTGCTTTGTTGGCGTGAGCACCTCGCTGAGGTAGTATACTGGGCGCTAAACCCCATGGACCTTATTTTCTTTGGCTCGCTCCACCACGAGCACAATGCTGACCACATGGTTGGTGGCGGAGATGTAGAGCAGTAGTGGCTCCTTTTCGCGAGACGTCACCAGTACCGACGAGGTGAATAGTAGATGCTTGAGGTCTTCGAATGCTTCTTGTGCTTCGTTTGTCCACTCGAACTTGTCAGCTTTGCAGAGGAGTTGGTAGAAGGCCAGTGCTTTTTTCCCATTTGGCTGATGAATCAACTGAGCGCCGCGATTCGCCCAGCCAGCTGCTGGGCGCCTTTTACGTTCTTCGGCTTCTCCATGGCCAGTATGGCCTTTATTTTCTTTGGGTTTGCCTCGATCCCCCTTGCAGAGATGAGATACCCAAGTAATTGCCCAGATGGTACGCAGAAGGCACATTTGTCCGGATTGAACTTGATCCGGTAGCGGTCGAGGTTAGTGAAGGTCTCGTGGAGATCGTCGATTAGCGTGGCTTCCTCTTTGGTTTTGATGACGATGTCGTCAACGTAGACTTGGATATTGCGACCAAGTTGGTTCTTGGGGCAAGCCTGCATGCACCGCTGATAGGTGGCTCATGCGTTTTTCAGCCCGAAGGGCATCGTGTTGTAGCAGAACACACCAAAGGGCGTTGTAAACACCGTTTTCTCCTGGTCTTCCTCCTTCATTTGAATCTGATTGTAGCCTGAGTAGGCATCGAGGAAGCAGAGGCGTTCACATCCCGCAGTCGAGTCGATTATTTGATTGATCCGTGGCAACAGGAAGTGATCTTTTGGGCAGTGCTTATTCAAGGAGGTGAAGTGCACGCACATCCGCAGGGTATCTGTGTCTTTTTTAGGCACAAGCACTATATTGGCGAGCCAGGTGCTTTCCTTGATCTCGCGTATGAAATTTGCGTCGAGGAGTTTGTTGATCTCCATACCGACTGCTTTTGCTCTTGGTTCAGACAATCGCCGTATTGTCTACTTGACTGGCCTTGCATCTGGATTCATGTTGAGTGAGTGCACAGCGAATTCCCTGGGAACCCCTAGCATGTACACTGGACACCAGGCGAAGATTTCCCAGTGCTCACGGAGGGATTCTACGAGCGCTAGTTCCTATGCGGAATTCAAGTTGTTGGCGTTGAGGGCTATCTTGGTCGGGTCCGTTGGGTGGACCTGGACTTTCTTTGTGTGCACCGACGAGTCGAAGAATAGGTCGGGTGAACTTGGCCTGCTTAGGGGAGGCAGACTGTTGTATGTCGACTCCTTCAGTTTTGCGAGTTCCTCTTGCATGCCAAAGGACTGGGAGATTCTGTCGAATTCCCTGTCACAGCTGTCGGACCTCTCGAAGCTTCCGTTAATTGTGATGACACCGTTTGGGCCTAGCATCTTCATCTGCAGATAGGCGTAGTGTGGTACTTCCATGAACCTTGCGAACATGACACGTCCAAGGATGCAATGCTATTGTGAGGGCCAGTTGACGACTTCAAGGTCGATGCGCTCTCGCCAAAAATTTTGCGGCGTGCCGAAGATGACGTCGAGGTTGATTTTGCCTAGGGGGTATACGCCCTTCCCTGGGATGATGCCGTGGAACATCGTGTCTGAAACTTCCAGGCATGTCAAAGGGATCCTCATCAAGCGCAAGGTACTTGCGAACATGAGGTTGATGCTGCTCCCGCCGTCCATGAAGACGTGACTCATATCAAAGCCCCCGATTTGTGCCTCAAGTATGAGGGGATAGTGTCCTGGACGAGGAACTTGGCGCGGGTGGTCGCGCTTGTCGAAGGTGATTCAAGACTCGCTTCCACTGAGGTACTTAGTGGTGGAAGGTGGAGAGTTTATCGCCAAATTAACTTGGCGAGTGATTGCCTTCTGCATTCGATTGGAGGGGCACCCTTTTTGGATCATCCCTATGTTGCCCACAGCTCGCGGGTACGGCTCGCTTCCATGCTGCTGGACTGGCGCAGCCGCAGGTGGTGGTGGTCTGGGTGGTGGTGGAGGAGCTCCATGTGCCACAGCGCCTAGGGCGGCTCCGTAGCCCCGGTTGATCGTGTCGGATTCATCTGAGCCAGGCCTTCATGGAGCTTGAGGAACTCGTGGTAGTCCTTTAGGAGGTGGCTGGACTTTTTCTTGCTGTCGTGCTTGTCAATATAGAAGTGCATGTTGCATGGTCCAGACAGTTTGTCCTAGATGGATGTTGCGGGTGCCTCTTCGCGAATGCGGTGTTGCCACACTTGCATGGTTTTCCCAGCGTCACGGTAGCCCCCGCTACGATATCTGCTGCTGCGGTTGTCGTCGCATTTGTCGCATAGCCAGCCGTGACCATGTTGACTTCATCGCAGTCTTTGTAGACACACATTCGACATTTTCCTCGGCGGTCGCGTTTGCGCCCAAGGTCGTCGTCATCATCGGAGTAGGTGCGGTTTTTTATGGAATCTTCTCCGTCCGCCCATCGATTCGCGATTTCCATCATGTGGTCGATCGTTTTGGGCTTCGAGAGGCCCAGCTCCTCCCTGAGCTCTATAAGGCAAACGACACCGTTGAACGCGTCGATTGCGCGGTCCTCCGTGATGTTTTCTACGGAGTTCTTGATTATGGAACACCTCTGGATGTACGAGCGTAGCGACTCGCCAGACCTCTGGTGCCAGCCTCTTAGTTCTTCGATTGACATGGGCCTTTTCTAAGTGTCCTTGAAGTTGCGCATGAAATTGTAGACCAGCTCTTCCCAAATGCGAATTGAACCATGCAGGAGGTTGTTGAGCCATGCGCGGGCAGCGCCTTGCAGCTGCAGCTGCAGGCATTGCATTGCCATGCTTGAGCTTCCGCCGTATAGCCTGATGGAGGAAATGTGATCCTCCAACCAGATTTTTAGGTCCTGTAGGCCATCAAATTTTTGGTTCTCCGACGGGAGTTTGAACCCCTTAGGCATTCACTTTTGCCTGATGGCCCTACTGAAGCATCTAGCACCGCAGAGCTCCGTTTCATCTTTTGCTGAATCAGTCGAGCGACCGCGCCTTGCTCGCATCTTGTCGACCTTGTGATGCGTGATGTCATCACACACGTCGTAGTCGTGGTCATGCCGCCGTGAGCGACATCACCGTGACAGATCGTGGCTGTCGTCGCTGGAGGAGTACGAGTAGTAGTATTTGGCCAGAGCCTTGCTTTTCTTCGGCTCTAGTGTTGGCTCTTTATCGACGGTGTCCTCGATTAGCCCCAGGCCCGCGATCGTAGATCGGTGCATGGTAGCTCGCGGATCTCCCGCCGGTGGATGGTTGTTGAGGAGGTACATGGTGGCCACTATCACCGCAGGCTGCGGCGTCTTCGGGAGCACGTTGCCCCGCGTATCCACCGTCATGGAGCCGAAGTCGAGGACTTTTGCGGCTTCTACGCGCTCTTGGTCGGTGAGGTGGGACAGTCAAGATCGTCTTTGGTTGGCCAGGTACTCGTTGCCCTTGGAGGAGGATCCTCCGTGGGAGGAGAGCTGAGCCCGCCGAAGGCTCGACTCGTCCACCGCCTTTCTGCGCGCCTCAAGTTGCATGATTACCTACTGCTGGTGTTTGGATTCTTCCTTCAGCAACCAATGGTATCCCATCAGCATGTCCTACGATGTGTTAGGGGGTAGAGGATTGCCCCGTAGAGCTTCTCGACAGTGGGCCCATTCGTTGTCATTGAGCTTTATCAATATGCGCTCTCCGGTGTTCTCATTCGCCGTGAGGTGTTGTTCTCCTCCCGTCCCGTTATTGGTGGGCGCACCGTTGGTGGTGCCACCGTTTGCAACTGGTATACCACCCTTAGTCTGTCCAGTGCCAGTGCCGGCGTTTTCGCGATTGACACCGGTGTCACCTGCATTAATGACAGTGCACATGAAGTGATTGGGGAAGCTGTTGCTCCCACAACTTTCAGATCTGGAGCCGTAGGCTCTATCTTCTGTGGCCAAGTCACCCAGATCGGATTCGCGACTATTGTCGTTGTCCGTGCTCCCAGCTGTTGCCGGGGCGTTCAGCTCGCTGAGGGTGCCGATTGGTGGCGGGAACCATGATGCTGGAGCAATAGTGGGTGCCATCAGCTGGTCAGGCATGCGAAGCATGCCTAGTTGACCGACTGGAAGCGGAAGCTCCCGATCACCAGGCTGATCCCATCGGCCACAGACTCGAAAGCCGGGCGAGTGGTCGGCGTGTGGATGGTGAAGTCAAAAGCACCGAAGAGCTAGCAAATCTCTATTGTTGCGGTGTTGTAGATCACGGTTGATGGTGCCAAAGAAGCCGCGACATCAGCACTCCCAGTTCCCACAGACGGCTCCAATTGACGAGGGTTGAACTCGTCAATGCCCATTGTTATGGACTTGGGTTTTGGAGAAGGAGGGTGCGCTGGAGGCATCAATCGGCTAGAAAACAAGCACACATGGATGCAAGGTTTACCCAGGTTGAGGCCTCGTAGAGGTCCCTACTCCTGCTTGTCTGCTCTTGGAATTATCGAGGGATTCAAAAGTTACAGGGTGCGCAGATGCAATCTGGCGATGGTTGTGGAAACTAGGGTTGTGATTGTCCTCCTCGCCGCCCCTCCTAGCCTTTATATAGACAGGCTAGGTCTCGGGTAGTAGGGCAAGTCGGTCACAGATTAGGGTTTGTCCCTTTGAACCTTCTATCTTAACCTTCTTCTTGCGTTGCAAGCAATCATAGTCTCCGTGGGTCACCCGAATCCTATATTAGGCCTAGGCAACACCGTGGGCTTCTGCCGTATCTGGACCGTATATGCCAAATTCGAGTACCTATAGGGTATACCCATGTCAAGCGCAGTATGCGATGCTTTGTGGAAGCTTGATGTTAGTCAGGGCGACACGCACGCAAAACACGGACAACAAAAGAAGAAAAACGTTCAAATTGGGGCTGTCAAAATTTTTGGCGGAGCAGCCGGCGGAACCGGTTCTGCCACCGGAATTTCTAGTGGGGATTCCGGCACACCGGGAATCTCTCCGGAAATTTCGGCGCACGAACCGGTTTGCCGGAATGCTCGCCGAAATTAGTTCGTGACGAACTCAAACTGTCAAATCTCTAGAAATTTTGGCAAATATGTTGGGGTTGGGCTGGGGGAAGGTTCAAGAAAGGTAGATTGACACCCAAAGCAATAGATCTATGGACCAAAACCATGAAAAACTCACCAAATCAAGAGATCGATCCAAAAGAAATTTGGGGCTATATTTTTGGTATTTTCGAATTGATGGTGGAAATCGAAGGGCGAAGTCAAATCCGTGGCAACCAAAAGCTGCTGATACCAGTTGTTATGGGTCTCCTTGTGGATTTACCCTTGGAGTGGCCCAATCTTCACAGATTTGAGGCGGGGAGTGAGGGAACACGTGATGAACATGATGAACGCAACTCTAATGCATGGTAAAAATACAAACACGCGCCAAATCACACCCTATTTGATTTGGTCCTATTGGTTCGAACAACCAATTCAATAGAATCCTCGGCAAGAGACCTTGCGGTAGAATCACCAAAGGAGAAATCAGCAAGCGGATGATAGAATCAAAATCCAATAGAGAGTAGAAACCAAGTAGAATCCCAAAGGGGAGAGACCAATCACTACTAGAATCATTGATAGGGGAGACCAAACACTTAAGGAAGGTCTTAATGACTTGGAGAAGGGAACTGACTCCAAGGTCTTGTACAACTCATAGATCTACTATTGAGAGGGTGTTCCCATCTAGGGTTAGGCACATGCCTTAATTCATCATCATCTCTGCCCAGATCTGAGCCACGAGGTTATATTTATAGTACTAGGGCGAAGGGGTAGGTAGGAGGGAATATTCCGGGCATCAAACCCTTCACAGCGCACAAACCGTGTTCCGGCGATATGTTCGGTCGTGTCGGACACAGAGCCTAAAATTCTGGCGGGCGCTGGTTTGGACTTCAGTATCGGGTTTCGGCGAGCGCCGGTTCGGTTCCACGGCGACTGGAAATGTCGGCGGGATTTTTGGTCGACCGGTTGTGGATTCTGGCGGCACCGGGCCTGGAGCCAGAATCCTTGTTCCGTCTTCTTTTACATGCTTCTTGCTTGAGGGTCTTGGCTCCAGGTTCATCCTTGTCGTCTCCTCTTGTCATCATGGTCATGGACCTAGCCAAGTCATGGGCATTGGTCTCAAGTAGGATCCCATACACATGATAGCCAACGGACGGTAGGAGATGGAAGGAATTCACCTTTGTACGAGTGGTTGGTGTAGCATGATGTGGAACAATGGTGAATGCCGAGTGTTGGGCTGCATCACCATATGGACAAGGACTCCAAGAGCGCAAGACAGGAAAATCTCAAGACTAGAGTTTGAATCTAAATTGTAACCAACTCATATTGGTACCTGAGACCTAGCCTCCCTCACATATAACGGCTAGGAGGGTCCAACGAGGAGGACACCTCTCAAAATTTACAATAGATTTAGACACCAAAAACCCTAGCACGCATACACCGGCCAGATCCAATCTGCGCACCGTCACCACAAAGTCATCCTTGTATCCTTCGGTTCTCCATAAAAAAAGAGCAGCTAAGCAGGAGTAGGGTTTTCTCTCCGGGAGTCTGAACCTGGGTAAACCTCGTGTCCCTGTGTTGCTTGTATGTTAGCCGACGAAGTCTTCAGCGCGCTGTCCTTCCTCTAAATCCAAGTCCATAACAATGGGCATTGGCGTGTTAACCCAGGTCAATTGGCATCGTCTGTGGAAAGTCCGTGCGCTGATGTTGCGACTTTGGTGGCCTCACCACCAGCAATCTACGACTCGTCGACTATACCGCGTCAATCTGGGTGAGATCCCTGAAATTCGTGTTCTACAACGGCGACGGCTTCGCCACCGCATCAAGATTCGGAAACTTTGATTTGTTCGCCGATAGCAAGTTTGCCGAGATAGCGGCACCGTCTTTCATGTTGCTTTGTACAAGATCGTGTTCATCAGAGGACAAAAATTGACGTCAACATCCACGTCAAGTGCTTCATGCATGACTCGGCAACCTAGTATGTACAGCACAATGTCGTACTGGTACTAGGATTGCATGTCCAGGCGCCCACGTCTTTGGCAAACGTTGTTGATCGATGACCTGCACACATCCGATCGATCCAGAAGTGCAGAAGTGATCTGGAGAGCACTCAATTTACAATGCCAACGTGACAAATTAAAATAATAGGGCCAAATGCTACTTCAAGACTCCATCAAAGGCCAAAATAAAAAGGGTGTAATTTGCCTGACCATGTCAGATCCTGTCACTTGATACCCAAGGCAGGCATGGTTTATTCCGGATAAAAAAGCAGCGAATGTGATGCTACCGAACGTGGTGCTGGTTTTCCAATATGTGAAAAGATACGTATATACAGTTGTATGTATTTTCCAGCCGGAAAACCATAATTTATTTGGTTAAATATGAGACAGGCATGTATTTCTCGGCCATGAAGCCACACTTGGATCGCTGATGGCCTAGTTAATCGAAGTCATTAGTTGAGATCGGTTCCGAGTCCTTTTCCTACACCAGCTAAACGAGGAATCAATCTATCTATCTAGTTGATGCCCCATGTTGAGTTCAAGCCGAGGTGTGATCAAAATTCTAGCACTCGAGATCTCCATTGAGAAACCCCAGTACTTCGGCATAACCGACCAAGTCTCGGCATCACGACGGCGCATCACAATCATAGGCACGCGATGTGCAGCTTGCCAGCCGGCGTGTGTGTGACCCAACGACGCCACGATCGATGAACATAAACCTCAACGGAGGTGTGCAACACAAGGCTCAGCGACGTCTAAAATATTAGTACAACTGGTACTGGAGCCATGGAGATGGCACTCGCTGCCACATCGACTCCCTCTAAACAAAAATCTGATGACGCCGCTGTGGCCACTACGTCGAACTGTGTTGGGCTGCACCAACCTGCTGCCGCGTTGACTCCATCTGCTATGCGACTCGCTGCGATTACCCGCCGATCACGTCGGCTCTAGCGACTCGAGGGCTCCATCGACTCTAGTGACCCGTGGAGGTCTTCGGCTCCAATGACCCGATGACTCCATCTGAACGTGTCGTCACTACGCCCAGGGTTGCGGCGATCCTCTACAGTATTCAACTGCGGCACCCCGCTACAATCTTCGACGACCCACTGCAGTCTTCGGTCGCGGCAACTCGTTGCCGCCATCGGCTCTGACGACCTGCTACAGTATTCGATGTAGCCTTTGGCTGCGGTGATCCGCTGCCACGTCGACTGCACGTCCGTTTTGCAACTCTCGAACGCCATTTCGACTACCCCGCGCCCACATCGATTTCGTCCACGGCAACTTCTAATAAAGTTAAATTTTCCTCTATTTAGAGCCAATTCTTTTTTAACTCGCACTCAAAACACTCGGGGGCTGCACCCTAGAGTAACCTAATATGCTATCGACTCCGCGCACTCGAGAACCTCATACGAGACAGCCCGAGTAGATAATTTTGCTTGATCGTCGAATCCTTGAACTGCGAGTACATCAACAAGGTACTGAGAATAAGGTAATCAGGCTTACGAAAAATCCTAGCATACAGTGCAAAAATGTCGACTTGATTCGCACCAGAATTTTATTTTACAAGCCAACATGAAAATATTCTTTACAAGATATAATTATTTTACAATTCTTAATGTTTTATGCAGCTTACAAGGACGTCGACTGCATCGAGCTATTCTATCTGGTCGTCTAGTGGAGTCAACCAACAATAGTCGCATCAATAGATTCCAAGACCCGAGTCGACACTTTCCTCGGATGACCATGTCAGTTGTCGACAGATGCAACGCTGGCCGTGCACACGACAGAAGCGTCTGCATTGACTCCATCCGCAACATCGAGTCCTTTCGGCTAAGCGTCGCACAAATCCGCCATGTCAACTTCGTCTGCAACATGAGTCCTTCTAGCGAAGCGCTACACAACTTCGTCGTGTCGACTCTGACTGCAGCATCGAATCTTGCCTCCTTATGCGTGAGACACTGACTCGATGTACTTTTGGGTCAGTGGCTTCTTCTCGCATGATTTTCAATTGCATCTACAAGATACAAGACTCTAGTCTCTGCTCGAGCCTAAGACTCCACCAGACACTCGGGGGCTACTCCAAACTAGAGCATTGGTCGTGCACATACAAGATATTCGAGTGGCACGCTCCGATTCCTGGCTCGAATCAACGACTCGAAGGAGGACTCGGGGCTATTCTCATAGGGCACCCTGGTCGCGCATTCAAAAAGCATCGTCGTTGATGGCATTTGTAGAATCATCTGAAGCACTTCTGCATTATTATGTCTATGCAACCAATGACTATAAGTCTCTCCTCGAGTTTATGACTTGAAAAGACATGTGAGGGATACTCCCATAGGGAAGGATGGTCGCGCACCATGTAGAAAATAGAATATTCATAGTACAGTCCATTGTGTCGACTACGTCCATAATATCGACTCGCTTACAATAATCGAACTCATCAGCGACCCCGTCCACTTACATTGCAATGTCAAGTTCAGAGATAGTGTCTCTTTGGCCACCTGAATCACCTCCGTGGTGACAAACATTCGGATGTTGCGTCTACGACACATTGATAAGACCTACAGATCCAATTTGATGGCCAAAAAACCACATCCACTGCGCTCTACCAGAAAAATACCGTGTCTACGATATGAAGAAAATCCTGATGGGCGCGTTGGGTAGATACTTATGAATTGGATTTTGGCTCAGTAAGGCCTCCACGGCATGAGTCGAACTACGCCAGCAATTTTTAAATTCGAGTCTAGGGACTCGAGTTCGAGTAGGTGACGCTTTTTTCCCTAGAGAAATTAACTAGTCCCGATATGTCGAGAGAACCAGACATGTTAACCAGCATCCCTATGAACGGCTACAAATTTTCCTGACCTAATGAACTTCCGAGTGAAGTGCTTCGCACTTAATACAACTGTCGACCCCGACATCCAAATAAAAGGTTCAAAGACATCTAAGTCTGCACTCGAATCTATGATTCAGATGGACACTTAGGGGGCTATAACATAGGTATGCCCAACAAGCACCCGATTACAGCTTACCTAGTGCGGCACAACGGAAGGCTCACTCGACGACCTGCCACGGTCCATGACACCCATGAAGGTTTGGCTGGTACAAAGCCATATGGACACGAACTCCAAGCGCTCAAGACAAGAAAATCTCAAGACTAGAGTATGAATCTAACTTGTAACCAACTCGTATTGGTACCCAAAAACTAGCCTCCCTCATATATAAAGGCTAGGAGGGTCCAACAAGGAGGACACCTCCCTAAATAGACAATAGATTTAGATATTTAAAACCCTATCATGCATACACCTGCCAGATCCAATCTACGCACTGTTGCCATAAAGGCATCCTTGTAACCTTCGGTTCTCCATCAATCAAGAGCAGACAATTATGAGTAGAGTTTTCTCTACGAGGGCCTGAACCTGGGTAAACCTCGTGTCCTCGTGTTGCTTGTCTGTTAGCCAACAAAGTCTCCAACGCGCCGCTATTCCTCTAAACCCAAGTCCATAACAATGGGCATTGACGTGTTAATCTCATGTCAACCTCTATAGAAGGTAGTGTACCCGATTCACCACCTCTTTCTGGTGGATCATCATCACTACCATATCCATACAAAAACTGAGATTCATCTTCAACTCTCCTATCAAACCGAGAGACCTCTTCATCTCTCTACTACTTCAATTGACATTAACAATGATTATGGACATACATCTTGCAGCTCAAAATTAACATATTTTTGGTAAATTGACATAAATTTGTTTAGCATCAATTTGTCTCGCTTTATTTTAAATATTCAAAAATGTATTTTTGAAGTTTCAAAAATTTATGCACAAAATATGTACATATAGATAATGATGTATTATTCAAGTGTGCAAAGTATTAATCTAAAATACGTTATATTATGGGCTACATAAAACACAAAATATGACAAGATTTGAAGATGCACTATTCACACACACCTAGATCTATAATTTTGTCTTTTTGCTAGAAAGGTTGAAAATTCAGAAAACTTGGACATTATCTGAAAATATATAGTCAATTTTGCATGAAAATTTGGATGGGGAAATGTTGAGATATATTCTTTTACTTTCTTTAAAAATCCACCTTTTCACTTGGAAAAGGGAAAATAAGTTTTTGTACATAAAAGTTGGAAATTCCCATTGAAACTTTGTTTCCCATACCAAGATGCACTCATCTACCAAATATGGGCACATCATCATAAAATCGAACATAAATATGGCCATGTGCGGTGACCTAGCATAACAATGCATGTTGTGGTGCACAAGTATTTGACATAACACTCATGGAACACCGTTCCACAAACATTACACCCAACATAGTAGTACAAAAAAACCGCAGGTCCATGGCCTGGCTATTTATTCATAGCATTGTTCTTTACAAAAGATTTCCAGAACTTCCATGACACGGTGAGGTTTCAGGTAAGCTCCTTTCAATTGAAAATCTAGAAAGAGCAACTTGTAGTCTAGTCTATCACTAGATCTACCTCTAGAACTATCTCTAGAATTTAGATTTGATTATTGCTTCCTCGGTAAGGTTCTAAAGGAATGGTTTATATCTTTCGGAACTGATTCCCATCTATGTTTAGTTCAATCTCTAATATCACTAGTTGCAAACTACTTGACTCTATTAAACTGACTTCAGCTTATCATATACTACTTTCTAGGTCTTCTAGTTCCACGTTTGCAGTTCCGCCATTGCCTTCATAACCTAAGTAAGGTTTTGAGAAGATATATTGAGTACGAGCTCACTCACCGAGTTCTACTAGGTGGGTAATGATGAATAGCTGTGTATGAGACATCCTAGGTTTGTGAAGTTTTCGAAATTGATTTCTTAGAAAAGGTAAGTTTTAGTTCTAAAATTCTATGTCAATCAGCCTTCACCGGTCATTAGGACTTCTATAGAGTCCCTTTACTGTCGTGGTTATAGTTCCTTCCCCGAACAGGGAGTAACATGTCATGTCTTATAGACTTTGGAGAGGTGTGCCACTTTATCCACAAACATATTTAGCCTTGTTACACAACTTGGGTTTGCATATGTGCTAATTCCTGTCCAGACTTCCTTGGTCTGAGGCCCAGTCTAAAGACTCACAAATTACCAGGCCTTTTATACTCGCAATCTAGCCATTACAAAGAACTTAGTCAATGACCACGATTAAATTGCCATGCCCTTTAAGACACTAGGGTTGTCATCCTGTCACGCAGAATGGGGATGTTAGTGACATGGGTATGACTTATTAGGTTCTCGTAATTGGTATACCTGGTACATACTTAGACTACGACCCAACGGCCCATAAAGAAATAGAAGTCCTAGAAGCATCTGAAACCCAGGAACCAGGCATGTTGATCAAGATAGAAATATGAACTGACATAGTTGGGTAGCTGTAATCAAACCTGCAACTGATCCGTATTGGGCTCTAAGACCTAGCCAGTCATATAAAGGCTAGGAGGAGCCAACGGAGAGGGCACCATAGCCTTGAGCAAAACACAACCCACTGTGAGTTAGATTGCATCTAGCGAATTGGCGACTTTGTAATCATCTCTTTGCAATAAAGCTCAGACAGGATTTGACTCCCTTATTTGTCTGATAGCCCGACCAAATTACCAGCACTCTTCTTTCCATCAAACCGAAGTCCATAACTATGTACATTGCCGAGGTTACCCCTCGAAAATTGGTGCCATATGTGTCAACTTTGAGCACTAGAGTCATGAATTCTGTGGCTTCAACTTCACTAAGCAGCAACCCTATGATTGAGGTCGGCGACATCCATCACGATACTATAGATCTTGATTCAAGCCCGCCCACCCCACTACCAGAAATTTTTGATGAGGAGACATATCTCGTTATCAGAAACCTCCACTTTCGTATCGGAGCAAAGGAAGTTCTTTGCCTCTTGGATCCGATCTTCTCGGGTCCGTTGGCTCCAATCATAGCACCTGAGGCAATGCCATCATCTTCTATCGGCTCCACTAGAAGGGCCACTTCGCGCCCGACAAGCGTCAAAGACAACAGCACCACGCCGAAAATCTGGGGGACTTGACCCGATCTATATGATGGCCTGTCCTTTGGATCTAACTCTAAAACTCCATAACCCATCATCAGGGACCCGACAAACAGTCGATCTGAGGAAAGCATTGACTCCATAATCATAAAAGAAGATTCATTCCAAGAGCAAAACTTGCAGGATCTCACTCATCCGAGGATAGTGTCTCCTATAGCTCCAACAACCGTACTAGTATATGATACATGGAGCACCACTAGGTATACGTGATCATCGGAGCCACAAGAGGAGACGAAGGAACCTCAGCAGAACGTGACAAAAACGATAATCTGATTATCTAGCCTAATGATATTATTTCAGAAAAAGATACAACTCCATGCAGGAATGGATCAGAACCACCACCATAAAACTGTGTCATCCAAGGAGGAGGCGAAGCACGTGATGGTGAACGTATAGCTATTCGGCTGCCACTAGCTTCCTGGGAGAAAGCAAGAAACGCTATCTCGGGTGCAGTACCCATGATGATGGATGTCACACATGATGATTTAATGGCTACCAGTGCCTCCTTCACAATCAAAGGAGGAAATTGATAAAGATGCAAAGGGACCAGGAAGAGCGGAAAAGAAGAGCCGATGAATCAAGCATGCAATCAGCGCAACCCAGCTCCAGCTACAACTCCAGAAATGTCGCAGGACAATCATAGCCAGGAAGGGGCGGCTCCTGTTTGAACAATATACCTGAAGCCGATGGACGTGACAGCACCCAAGACCTGAATCTCTCTTTCATCTCCGTCGATTCAGCAGGCCATATTAGGGATAAAATGGCGCAAGCCGCCCTCATCATAGCTCAAACTTATCTGCTCACAACTCAGCCGATAGCCGATGATCCGCGTGCAGCTATCCATCGCTCCGCCCTCATGGGGCTCAGCATGGTTGGGGCAACACTCATAAAGGGATACCAAAAGATTGTCTCTCAATCCAACAGATCACCATGTCGTCACCGCAGCCCTCGGCAGGTGGAAAACACTTGAAGATCGAGGTCACCATACCACGTGCGCTCTCCGTGCAGCCACGGTACAAGGGACGATATCATGCAAAGCAAAATTGATAAAGCTCGGGAAAGGCGCAGAAGGTACTCAGATGAGGAAAGCGAAGATGACCTTCAAGCATGTGGCGCAAGTTGCTTTACCCATCGGGTTCGCAAAATGCTAGTACCCAAGGATTTCAAGCTTCCTCACGATCGCCAAAAATACGATGGCCTGGAAGAGCCAGAAGCATGGCTAGCCGATTATTTGCAAATAGTAAAAGTTCAGGGGTGATCAAAAGCCACATCTATGCAGAGCTTGCAGTTGCACTTAACCAGAACCGCATGGTCCTGTCTACGGTAGTTTCCCGAAGAATAAATCAGCAGTTGGGGCGACCAAGAGGAAAAGTTCACCCGAAACTTAAAGTCCACATTCAAGCGACCCGCATCCATCGAGGAGCCGAGGGTGTGCAAGCAAAACTCAGGCGAATCAATACGTGCGTTCATACAACGGTGGAACATCATTAAAAACTCAGCCAAAGATATCTTTGATGAGAGGGCGATTGATGCTTTCAACGAAGGTCTGCACTAGAAATAATTCATAGATGAGATGGGTCATGGTAAGCTGAAGATGATCTCCCAGCTGATGGACATGGAAAATTGATGGGCCGACGACGAGGACGCGGTAAACAACAAGAAGGGTCGCTCACCCAAAGAAGATCGTGACATGCGAAACAATGACAACATGAGACGATGTAACTACGACGGCTATGGAGTTCCAAGCCATATTGCGGATAGTTACGTCAATGAAGAAACCCGTAGAAGCGATAACTACATCGGAGGATATCAAAGAAATCGAGACAAAGGAGGACCAAGTGGGATATGACAATAGGACCGACCAAGGCAGCCAAGGTAAGCCCCAATACCAGTTGTGGAGATGTTAGATGGACCATGCAACATGCACTACTACGTCGACTCAAAAGAAAGGAGGCCCTCAAATCACCTCATGAGGGATTGTCGCACTTTCCTGGGGCTTCAGCGAGCATACATCAGTAAGGTAACCAAGGCAACAAATCAAGGATACAACCCCGTATGAGGCACGGTAACACCCCAAAAATGCTAATCAAGTTTATCAAGTTCCAATCACCCAAATTTAGGTTTAACAAAAACTTGTATTACTAAATTGAATATGAATGCATGTGTGATTTGCATTAGTGTATGAATGAGTGCATTGCCATGTTTGATTGCTACAAATGATGAGAAATCGTTTTAAGATGAATTATACATCATCTAGGCCATTTACAAACATAATCAAAAGAAAAAGAAATAAAAAATAAATTAAATAAGCTAATGGTCATTTTGACCAAAGTTAACCACTAGGCCACTTTGAGTGTTCCTAGAAGAGAATTTCTAACAGAAACATTCCCACTTCTTTTCACCCCTTGCTAGACCAAGTAAAAGTGAACCCAAGCCCACTTTACAAACTCACCCAAACTATTTTCAAATCTATGTAAAGGACAGTTCAAATTTGAATCTAGTTCATATGGTAAGATCACCATTTTGCAAAAACCACTAAAAACAATTCCACTTGACTTCTCCAAGCAACCATAGACACTCAAGCATAAGATAAGATCACTCACCAATTTTCATTCAAAATTTTCAAACTTAAGTTCTTTCAGCCATTTAATCAAACACCTTAAAGACACAATTTAAACCTGGCCTAACTTCACTGTTTTGAGCAGTGATCACCCAACCAAATTGTCCCCTCTTCACTCTCCTGTCTCCCCTAGTGTCTAGCACTACATGGACATCCACCCCCCTTTACTGTTCCACCAGTGCAGCGCCACCCGAAGCTGCCGCGCCAGGTCGACCACGGACAGCTCGTCCCAGGCCACGCCGCCCTCTCCCACGACGACTAGCAGAGAGGCGACCGTCCATCGCCACCCCCTGTCTAGCCCTCGACCACAGGAGAGCCCTGGACCACCCCAGCAGCGCTGCGCCCAGTTTCTCTGCACCGTGCCGAGAGAGCGCCAGAGCGCCGCAGCCGACCAGCTCGCACGCGTCGTGCCTCGCCCTTGCCTCGCATGCACTAACTTGCCATGACCACAACTAGCTCCTAGACACCCCCGTTCGCCGCCACGCGACCCGTAGCACCCGTGCGCAGTCTCGAACACCGCCGGTTCCGCGTAGAGCGTCGCACGCGCCCGACCGTTCTAGATCACCTCGTGCCATGCCATTACACCCGTGATGACCGTCAGGGAGCACCGCACCTCCGCCTACCCACAACCATGCCGCTAGCTCATTGTATCGCCATCGCTGGAGACACCAGTTAATCCCGCTCGGTCCCCTCGTCGGTGTATAAATAGAGGCCCTCTCCGCCTCAATTCTCCACACCATTCCACTCCCCACTCCTCTCCACACCTCCGACACCCTTCCCCGATGCAAGGCGAGCACCAGCCCGCTAGAACTTAGCCAGAGCCTGCCGCTGTAGTGACGGAAGGGCGCCGTCGATTGGAGCCACCCTAGGAGCTGCCGCGACCACCGTTCGAACCGCCGTCATTGACCACGTTGTTCGCTCCCATCGCCGACCCTAGCCGGAGCTGTTCGTCATCGACAATGAACCTCCATCGTTGGATCGCCTCCTAATCGTAGGGCCTAGATTACACGATACCGTTTCAGTTAAACTGAGCGGCTGACTAGTGGGACCCTACTGTCAGTAGCCCGCTGTGCCACGTTGTGCAGATTGGGCTGGCCCAGTTAGTTTCCCGCGCAGGCCTGTAGATTCAAATAATTATTTTCCAATTTAGTTAAAACGAGTTTCTGTTAGTAGATTCAAAAATCAATTCAGAGAGATTCACTGAACCAAATTACATAAATCTAATTTTGTTAGAAAGGTATTTAAATTATCTAAGCAAGCCCGTTGGATTCAAGTCATTTGGACTTAGACATCACCTATAGTAAAAATAACAAAACAGAGACCTTCCCACATTCAAACATTTTTCAAAAATCAACCATAAATGCTTTTGAGTTGATTCCAACTCTCAAAAATCACATTTGATAAGATATATCTGAATATGTAAAAATATTTAGGTTTGCATAAAGTGACATCGGACTAGTACCAAAAGAATGCTATATGGGCATTTCTAGTCACTTTAATTATATTAAATGATAATCTTAAAGTTAATAAAATATGACCAACACTTTAAATCACATTCCAAAGTATTAGAATATATGGCGATGACAAGTGTCAACATGATCCCATATTTTAATTGGAGAATATTAAATATTAAATATTTTCAATGAGTAGAAATTACTTTTCTAAAATAAGATAAATAAAACTAGGTATTTATTTCATGTAATGATTGTGATGATACTAGATCATCTAGTGTGAGCCTTTGTGTGCTACATAGAAGTAGTTAAGTATTGTTTGGTGATTTTGTACCTTGTATTCATTTATAGAAGATAGTACTGACCCGGGATATGAGGAGGAGTACTACGAAGAAGAAGAGAACTTCAATCACTGCACTACTCAAGGCAATCTAACACTTGCAAGTTTCTTAACCATGCAAGCTAGAACTATGCAAGCTAGCACTTGCAAACTTTATAACCCATGCAAGACGCATTAGGCATGCTTTGGTTATACAACTTTGATTATACCAATCCCAAGTTTTACTTGTAAGCTTTATTCTTTTACTTTTACCAAAGTTCTTTACTTTTAGTTAGTGCTTTGTGAGTATTGGAAAAATAGTGTAGATACCATAAAGAGTATAAAACTAGGTCTAAGTACTTATACTTAGATGTCATTCCAAGGCATGAGATTAGAGTTGGATAGTTACACTTGATTAGCACCCCTCATTAGTGAATACCCTCAACTTTAGTGGCTAGTGCTAAGCATAAAAGTTGATCACTTTAGATGGGAATACTTGGTGAAAATGATTACGAAAACCTTGGAATGATGATTCATTCTATTGAAATGTTTTGACATGTGTTGAGAAACACAAAATGATTTGATGATGAAAATGTTGAGGCATGAGCCTTAGCCCTTTATAAAAATTGATGGTTGGGTTCGTATGCGATACCATTCCAATTCTACCGTACAACCGCAATACCTGAATTGGGTAGGGCTTAGCTAGAAGCTTAGATGCCTTAGTATGGGTTCCCTCGCGGAAAGAGGTTGAGCTGAGGCTACGTCGTGAGTGTGAATGTCCACCTATGCAGTGCCCAGGATGGCAGATGGACATGATTGGGAGGCCAAGCTTATAGGGGAGGTGCCTATACTAGAGTGTGTAATTGAAAGGTTATGATTGATTATCCGCATACCAAGTATGATGATTCAGGGTTATCCCTGACGGATGTATCGAATTTTGTGGTGAAAGTGTACCACCTCTACGGAGTGTCAAACTATTCGAATAGCCGTGTCTGCGGTTATGGACAGTTGGAGTGGCCATACTGTTCCATCGTCAGATGTTTTCAAAATGATTTGTCAATTGAACTATGACTTTGACTTGACCACAACAGGGTTGTGGATATGAAAACTAGGTTCCCACTTAAGTGATTTAGAACATTAACTTAGTTTTCTTTACTTCTAAACTCAGTTTTAGATAAATCTGGCTTTTTTGCAAATAAACCTAGAGCTTAAGATTCTTACTAGAACTAACTTACTTGATGTGATAGTTTGCGAGTACTTAAAGAGTACTCATGGCTTTGTCCCTGGCTATTCCTATGGCCAGACTATGACAAGGACTACCAGGATGATGGATAGCAGGAGGTCTACAACAACTAGGATCATCTCCCATCGTCAGCATTGCATGTGACTCTGAAGATGGAGCCCCTACTACGTTTCTTTTCCGCTGTTTGATTTGTATTAAGACTGGATCATGAGATCCTTTATTTGTAAGACCTTATTATGGTTTGTAAGGGATGATGTACTGTGATGTCTATGTGATATGTCTCGCAAAAATGGTAATCTTGGGATTGCGAGGTATGGCATAACAGGCATCTGGGATTAAAAATTTGGGTGTTGACAGGCACCCCAGGAATAAACACACAACCACAACCACCAGGGCCACCTCTGGCAGAGAATATCATTTCGCGGCCCGAAAGTAGGGATGGCCAGGCAACGCGATACCCAAGTTGCTTACAATCAGCTACATTGCCCAAAGTTGGCATGCCAAATACTCAGAGAGTCTTTTTCGGCACGAATTCAAATTTATGTTTCAATACAAAATATCAGGCTAACGGCTGTCAAGTTGGGGCCCCTAGTCATATTTCGCCGTTATGTCGATGTCATCGTCGCTGCCATGTAGGCTCACAGCGTTGGCGCATGCATCCTTTACGCGTATTCTTCTTCCTCCGGGCGGCAATCTGTGGTCGCGTCCATGGCGTGGAGCTAGGACTTGGACGAACCTGCTCGGCCCGACTCTCCTCCCTATCTCGAATTAGAGCTCACCCTCACCATGGCCGCACCCATGGCACGACGCGGGGACGGGAATTCATTCCTGGGTGAGATCTGTCACCATGCCGACCATGCTCGGTCGTGTTGGCATCCTCGAGAATCCGAGCTCACCGTCGTCGTGGTCGCACACGCACCAGCCACGGCGCCTTCCTCTCCGAACCCCAAAGCCACATCCACCCAATTCGGCACAACGCCAACAAGGTGAAAATGCATCAAGTTTTCTTCTTGTGATTGTAGAAAAACATGTATGTACCATGGCCATAGCATACTCTAACAATGTACACATATGTTGTTTACTTGATTTTCATTTGAAATTAGTAGCTTCGTGATGACGAAACATAGAAAACCTAAATGGAATGACGATGACGACCATGTTTTGTACTTTGCATTGCATCAACAAGTGCTCGCTGACAAAGCAAGTTACCAAGAGAGTGGAGTTCATCAGCCATTGCCAAAAAATATATGAACAAATCAATGAGCGATTCAATGCAAATACGCACAGAAAAGCTAGATCCATGTCATCAATCATCAATAGGTGGCACATTCTAGTGATGCATTCAAATGTGTACACCATGTATCATTTACTTGAAGTGGTTGTTATCCTAAGCAAAATTGCCTAGTATGCACATTACCTTTGTATGTTCTATGTTGCAATTCTGTTGTTATGGGCGTGGAAAGAAAAGCTGGGCTTCACTGAATATTACGCAGTTAGGCCTAACTTAGTCTTACACAAATAAGCACAACTTAGTCTTTACACAAATAAGCGTAACTAATGATAAAGATAAAGACAAATGGTTCATTGGATCTGCTAGTATGAGCACTAGGTCCCTAGAGCTAGTGGTATCGTTGGAACAAACCAGAATGCTGCGTTTGGCCGTCTGGCATTCTCCATCAAATCGTATGACCCCACTGATGAGCCAATTGTAGGCCCCCTCCCCACGACGTGGATTCAGCTCCAGGTCGGATCTGGAGTGTCAACATGATAAGCGCGTGAGTGTGCAGCAAACACACAGTCTGCTATAAACACCGGAAGTGCTGGCACCTTAGCAACAACACCAGCATGTTCTTCCTGGACTCCGGCAGCTGCCTTAGCAGGTATTTCGTCAGCTTCACCAGTAGCAGCCTCAGCAGGTATTTCGTCAGCTTCACCAGCAGCAGCATTAGCTAGTATTTCGTCAGCTTCACCAGCAGGAGCATCACCAAGTATTTCGTCAGCTTCACCAGGAGCAGCAGCAGCTAGTTCTTCGTCAGCTCCACCACCACCAACATCAGCAGCAGCAACATCAGGACCAGGGATGCCTGAGCAATTACTGGTTCAATAGCTCCAGGGGCTCTGACAAAGAAAGGGCAGTTGATCCCAAGAAACACAGATTGTCCCTTCAGATTGTCGACTCCGCTCTAGACTTGCTCTACTGGGTCTTTGGATGGGCATGCGGACCTCGAGAAAATGTGACACCGCAGCGATGGGTATGAAGAAAGTTGTGTCCCCATATGTTCTATTGTATCACCAATGCTGTTTAGTGCTCCCCTAATATGAATCCACATGAGTTCAACATCCTGTTTCGTGTCGCCTCCAAGAGGTACCAGGAACTAGCGTCGTGTCCCAAGTTTAGCATCTGCTACTTCATCTTCGATGACCGGAGCTGGAATGCTACGCGGGGCTGCGTGGGTACCTGTGTGTTACTTACAATCAGTAAGCAAAATTTTGAATGGGATTTTACATGCTATATGACACCATGACTCACCCCAAATGGACGGCTCCCAAACACGCACGTCGCCGCTAGGTTCAGTGACCGCATAAATGCGTTGCGGTTTGTACGAATAGTAGCTGTAGGTGAAGACGGCGTCGACATACTTCTCTAGCCGTAGGAAGTCGTCGCGCAAGACTTTCCGTTCCTTGTCTTCTGGGCATCTAATGAATGTGATTGCCTTGTTGAACACCGCTAAGAGGTCGTACTCCCAGGTCTTCCATGCCCCCTCCCACGGTCTATGTGGGAGTGGTACCTTTAGGAGCTCAAGTTCTGCCATGCTGAACCTGTAAGCGAATTGAGAAATGGGCGGTGGCCACCCGTTGTTGAATGCAGTAATGCCGACACCCTCCAAAGATGGTAATGTAAGTCTCAATGATCTGTAGCCATTTTTTAGAGTCCAAGTACTCCCATCCTGTGATAAAAGGACCAGCCACTCGCCATTGCCATCCACCCAGTTCTGGTCATCTCCCATTTCCGTCTCTTCTTCTTCCTTGATATTCACCACTACTAATTCTGACCAGTTATCCAGCAGCATCAGTTTTGCATGAATATTATGCAGAGTTTGTTGTCAGTTGGTATAATCACCTAGCATGGATTCCATTGCAAATATAATTTGACAACTAGACCTTCAGATTAAAGTACACAAAATATCGCCTAAATACGAGTGTCTCCTCAGATATCGCCTAAATTGTGCCTGTGTCACTATGAAGATACCCAATATATGGAGTAGGAGCAGAGCCCCCAGAACAAACTCCTGACGATGATCATAAACATCTCGGGGCATAACAGCCTTAAATCGTCTAATCTGTTTGTTTTTATTTTAGGAAATAGAATATCACCTAGCCGGCATTCCATTGCAAATCGAAATTGACAACTCTTCTATCACCTAAAGTAAGACTGTGTCACTACAAAAATACTAGAATATCACGTATGAGCAGAGCTTCTGCTCTACAGAATAGTCTTAAATGGTTCGATTTGTTCAAACCCCGCGTGCACACAACACGTTCGACGAAAGGAACATAGGATTCCGATGAGAGTTTATCACATATGAATCAACGATATGACTACACCAATAAGCAAGATACTGGAACTTACTGGCCATCGCGGTCGTTTGGCCATTTGCTGGTATCGGGGTAAATATGGCCTGGCGTGCCAAACGGTTGTTCGTCCATGTCCCGCATCGTGAAGCGGTAGCCAGGGATGCAGCGAGCGAGGCGGCCCGCAGAGATGATGTCCAACCCCGTGGCGATCCTGTGCATGTTCGCGGTGCTGAGGTTCGGCCATCCCCAATCCTCGTGGTGGCGGTCGCCCTGGCCATCCGTGTCGTCGTCGCATGCCTTTCGCTTCAACCTGCTTCTACCCCAAGCTCTACCCATAGCGGCAAATGGAGTCTGGTATTCGGTAGATTAATGGAGGCATTGTGATAAGGAGGCGGATGGATTCGAGAGGGCATGGAATCAGGGATGGGGGTAGTTGTTCGAGTAGGGAGTGGCCCGGTGAGGAACCACAGCCGCCGCCGGTTCTCGTCCGCATGGAAGACAAGGAAGGGGGGCATAATTATTGAGGGCGGGCACCGGAACCGTCTAGAGGAAGTGAAAAAATAAATCGTAAGAGAGAGAAATGTGCGGCCCGCCTGTCAGTGAGTGAAGGTCAGCTCGCGCAAATGTGACTATGTTTGACTTGGATCGTGCATGGCAGGCCTCGATTCCACCGCATGCAAGTGGTGCAGAACATATTTTAGGAAGCCCTAGCGTCGACATGTAAAACCGCCATTTTTCTCCACCTTCACCCTACTACGAACGGTCGTGCACCATTCCAGATATTGGTAAGGGTGGTTCCAATCTTTCACTTCTCCGTCTCATTTCCTCCTCCGTAGCCTCATCGTCTCTCTCCTCCACGACCTCATCCATTTCCTCCACCACAGAATCACCCTCTTCCTCTGTATCCTTTCCCTCTTGCATGTAGTCATGGAATCTTCGGACATCCGAAACGACGGTAGGCAAGCAACTGCGCACTTCGACATAGAAGTACATGGCGGGAAGAAGATCGATGTTGTCTACACCATCGACCCTCGGATGGTGAGGAACACTTTGAATAATTACACGAGTTGGATGCGGTTCGAAGAAAACAGGTTCGTAGGTCTCGACCTCGAGTACATCCGTGATCACTGTAGGATCGCCGTGGTGCAACTCTCCATGAAGGGAGAATATCATTTTGCGGCCCGAAAGTTGGGGTGTACAGGCAACGCGGTAACCAAGTTCCCTGAAATCAGCCGGGATGACTACAGTTGGTGTGCCAAATACTCAGAGGGTCTTTTTTGGCACGAATTCAACTTTACGTTTCAATACAAAAAATCAGGCCAACGGCCGTCAAGTTGGCCCCCCCTGTCAGTTCTCGCCGTTATGTCGCTCCCGTCTCTTAGGCGGGGTGGCTGTCACGTAGGCTTGCAGCGTTGGCATAGTGGATAGGACAACACCCCCTGCCCACCCCCTGTCCAGTGTATTGACGTGACAAAACAGGGCACATGTATTGACATTATAATTATTTTTTGTTTACTCAGAAGCTAGAACAGCCACCGCCACGCGTCTCTCCTTGGACTTCTGTCGCCGTCGTTAACCACTACCTTAAAAGCGCATTGACGGTTCCACCGTTCCCCTGCCTCGCAGAAACCACTCTTCTTCTTCCTATCATCTGTCTTCTCCTTGCCGCCATGGAAGGTCGTCGCACCCTAGAGACAAGCTTCACTACCCATGACAATAAGAAGATAGACGTTGTGTACACCAACGAGGAGGAGACAGTGGTGCGTGTCCTGAGGATGTACGAGGGTTGGCTTGGGATAGATGAGGACAAGTTTGTGGGATTGGACCTCGAGTACACCCCGGAGCACCCATATGAAGGGAGTGAAGTCGCAGTCGTTCAACTGGCCATGCAGAAACACGTCATCGTCTACCACCTCTCCCGGTTTGTAGATCTTCTCTCTGTAGCTAACCGCTTTTAGGGTTTTCTCCTCTTGTTCTTTATCCACTTGCTCATCTTGCAACTACTGGATTTTATTTAGGACCAAATAAACTAGGGTTTGCCTATGTCTCAATCGACTGAGATTTTCTATAGTCTCAATCACCTAAGAAAAGTGCAACCGTAGTTAAAAGAAATGTGTAACTCGTTCAGTCGACTGAGAAATAGCAAAACCGAATAAATTATGACAAGACAATGTTGAGAGTCTTGATCTTGCATTTACTAAACTTTTCAAAATTATATTCAGATGATGATCTTGCATTGACAAAATATTTGTAGTTACAATTTTTGGTGATGACAAACTACATACTTTCAGGACTGAAAGGAATTGTCCGACGCTGCGCCAGTTCCTTGTAGAAAAGGGAATTGTTTTCTGCACTGTCGACAAAACAACTGATTTTTCGAAATTTTATCAAGAGGGAATTATAATTCCTATGCACAACTGGATCGATATTCAGAGTCTTGTCAAGATCCTAGGGGGCTCGAGGAAGGATGGAATGGCATCACTCGCAACTAGAATCCTCGATGAGTCGTACGACAAAATGAAGGAAGATTTCCCTATGGATAGGCATGATTTCTGGGACGAGTGGCCGTTGTCTGATATAAACCTGAAGTATGCAGCCATAGATGCTTACGTGACCTACCAGCTGTACAAGAAGATCCATTTTTTTCTATGTTACCTCGTGTTTTGCCCTATTTGCAAGAGGGAAGACGAGCTTAGGGGAGCCCTTTGTAGAAAATGCAGAATAGCCGAGTTTGAAGCTGCATATGCAAAGAAAATGGCTGCATCTGAAGCAGCTGACAGAGAGGCTGCAGAAGCAGCTGAAAGAGAGCTTGCAGCTGAAGCAGAAGTAGCTGACAGAGAGGCTGCAGCTGAAGCAGAAAACAGAGAGGCAGCATCTTCTAGCGGCAACAATCAGGCCTGTGATGCACCGCTAATTGTGCCACGGGACGCTGAAGATAGGGAAGCCAAGTCAGATCCCAGGTGGGACGAAGCATTTCGTGAGCTATGGAGTACCTGGAATGGTTGCAGTTTGTTGCCTAGGAACGATGGCAAGTGCCTCAAGTGGTCTGATGAGAAGTGAATTAAATTTTACTTGTCAGTGTTATGTGTTTATTTTGTGGAACACAGTTAGCTTGTCAAGATGTATAGCGCCTCAAGTGATACTAGTAAAATAAATTTAACCCTCGTTGTGTTATGTTTATGTATGTGTCTTGTAGCTTGTCAAGATGGTAGCTTGTTAACTGGCAGTTTGAAAGAGTGCCCTTTTCCTCTCTCGCTAAACAGATATGTTTCATTTTGCCCAAATTGGTAGCAAATCTAGAGAAGATTCTCACTTTGATAATTCATTCCCTTTTGGACCTCTTTTTTCCTCCGATCAGGTAGCAAATCTAGAGCAGCAAATCACACCAGGCAGAATACATTCATTCAGAAAACAAAACAAATGTAGATATAGATGTGCGCAGCTAAATAGGATATAGCGATAGAAAGTAGGTTTCTTAACGAGGTTCGATGCATTCAACCAGAAATAGGATATAGCTAGAAAGAAGCTGCTTAGCAGCAGCAGCAACCTCCGCAGATGCAGGCATATCCTGCAAGAGCCCGCGCCTCCACCTCCTCCCTCCGGGGCTTCATCCACTTCTTGCTGCCCAGTCCCTTGATCTTGGGGGCCTTGGGCATGATTGGAGGCATGCGACCCTCTTTGTTGCATAGCCGCTGGAGGTTTCGGAGGTGAATGCCGAGAGCCCGGTGTTCAGTGATGTAGGCATTGATGTTCACAGTCTCGCGCTTACCGCCTTTGTGGATGCCGGAGCCCATGGCCTCTGCATGCTTCAGTAAGGTGTTCAAGTCGGTGCCACCGGCGTGACTCATCAAGCATTAGGTGATCCCCTTGCGGAAGGGGCAGCTGTAGTTGTCGAGCCTGAGGAAGGCGTCGTACTAGCGGGCCCGCAGCCTCCTCATCACCTAACGAGCCTTGGTGTGAATGGACTCGTCATCGCTGCAGACGTCACTGCCAGAAACCTATTGGAAGAAAAGGAAAATGGGGGAGTAGATGATGTAAGAAGATCGAGCAATCGAAATGCGAACAAGCGAATCCTAATAAACCAAGATCTAGCATCCAACAATGGGAATGGTAGAAGAACCAGGGGAGGGGAGAAAACCCTAGTTACCTCCAACCATGGGTCGTCGATGCCGGTGTCGTAGGGGTTCAGTGGAGTGATATATTTATCTAGATCGTAGGTGCCCAAGAAGTGCTTGATCTGCTTGTGACCGGCGGGGGCCTCGATTGGGGCCTAGACAGGGACGACGACTGCTTTCAACACATCGAGGGGGACCAGCGAGGAGACGGGGGCCTCCTCGTCGGCAGCCTCGGAGGCGACGATGGCCACCTTATCCTCCTCGGCCATCGCTGGCGTGGACGGGGTATTCTCGGGAGTTTACGGATGCTGATGGGACGGTGGAGAGGGTTGCGTGGGGAGAGTGAGCGAGAGTGGGAGTGGGTGTGCGGAGAGGGGCTCCATAGTTAAGATGGATGGAAGCAAGGCACGTTTCGTTTAACCACCGTGCAACGCGCCGTGTAGTCTACTACACCGTGCACCGCGACACGCGCACGGTACGTCACGTTTTTTCCCGGGCCATGCATGGCAGTTCTGTATTGAGCCGCATGCAAAGGGCACACACACAATTTCTATGTACGAAGTTTGACACGGCCCTAAAATTGGCGATAGTTAAAAGTGGAAATGTAGAGGGGATGGTAGGTGGCTGTACGGCGAGATTTGTGGGGTTGTGATAGATTGGGTAAAGGGATGTGTTGATGGCTGCGAGTGACTCGATGAAGCCGGAGACGTTAGGTCTCGTCGAGCTCAGCTGTTCGGCCTTCGGCCAGCGCTTGTAAGCTTCTTACGGTGGGCCCCAATTGGAGGGCAACAAACCCTAGTTACCTCCGACGATGGGTCGTCGATGCCGGTGTCATAGGGGTTCAGCGGAGACATGTACTTATCTGGATCGTAGGTGCCCAAGAAGTGCTTGATCTGCTTGTGACCGGCGGGGTCCTCCTTGCCAGCGGGGGGCTCCTCTTCGGTGGCTCCATCGGTAGCGGAGACAGGGGCCTGGACGGGAACGACGGCTGCCATCGATGGCTCGACTAAGGCTTGGACATGGACGGCGGCTGCTTTCAACGCGTCGAGAGGGACCGGCGAGTAGACGGGGGCCTCCTCACCTGCGGCCACGGAGGCGACGATGGCCACCTTATCCTCCTCAGCTATCGCCAGCATGGACAGGGTATTCTCGGGAGTTTGCGGATGCTGGCGGGATAGTGGAGAGGGTTGCGTGGGGATAATGAACAAGAGTGAGAGTGGGTGTACGGATAGGGACTCTTTAGTTAAGGTGGATGGAAGCAAGGCATGTTTTGTTGCACCATCGTGCAACACGCCACGCAGTCTACTGCACCGTGCACCACAACACGCGCACGGTACGTCGTGTTTTTTTCCCGGGCCATGCATGGCAGTTCTGTATTGAGCCGCATGCAAAGGGCGCATACACAATTTCTATGTACGAAGTTTGACACGGCCCTAAAATTGGCGATTGAGAGCGGCTGCATAAAAAATGGGACATGTCTTATTAAAATCAAGTGGCAATAAATTGTAGATGTCCATCGACGACCGTGCACTCGATGACGCATGCGTTGTGGTATAGTAGTAGTAGTAGTAGTAGGCTTTTCAGACTTGATTAAACATGACATGACTGCTCGACGACTTTTTCCATGGACGGCATCATGTTCCTTCTTGTAGAAGTCTCGGTGAGGGAGACGTCCGTGCTGTCTCACGCTGTACTGTGAAGGGAACGACGTGTGCAACGATCATCGTTGGATCGCAAACAATGAACGGTTGGTGCACACGATACACGTGACAACTGTGACAACCAATCAGGGAGTAGCAGACAGGGTGACCACATGTTTGGGCTTCTACAAAAGATAGAGAGAGGGGGAAAAACTGAGTAGTACCACATAAAACCAAGGGCAAAACTGAGTAGTATAAAAATGGAAAGTGAGTGTCTTCTACAATGAAATACATCATGGCATACTCCCTGAGTAGTATAAATTATGCCAAGATAGATACACTAGAGTTCATTGGATGTGTGTTCTTCTCATAAACCACATGGACCCACTAGAGTTCATTGCATGTATGTTCTTCTCATTAACCACACATGGATCCACCAGTGTCATTGCATGTATGCTCTTTTCATTAACCACAGTTAGAGTCATTGCATGTCTGTTCTTTTCACAAACCACATATCACCAGTGTCATTGCATTTGTGTTCTTCCCACAGACCACACATGGATCCACCAGTGTCATTGCATGTGTGTCCTTCTCACAAACCACATATGGATCCCCCAGTGACATTGCATGTGTGTTCTTTTCACAGACCACATATCACTAGTGTCATTGCATGTGTATTCTTCTCACAAACCACGTAAGGATCCACCGGTGTCATTGGATGTGTGTTCCTCTCATAGATCACACATGGATCCGCCAGTGTCATTGCATATCTGCTCTTTTCATGAAACACATCTAGAGTCATCGCATGTGTGTTCTTCCCACAGACCACACATGGATCCACCAGTTTCATTGCATGTGTGTTCTTCTCACAAACCACATATGGATCCATAAGTGTCATTGGATGTGTGTTCCTCCCACAGACCACACATGGATCCACCGGTGTCATTGCATGTCTGCTCTTTTCATGAACCACAGTTAGAGTCATTGCATTCGTGATCCTCTCACAGACCACACATGGATCCACCAGTGTCATTGGAGGTGTGTTCTTCTCATGAACCGCATCTAGAGTCATTGAATGTGTGTTCTTTCCATGAACCACAGTTAGAGTCCTTGCATGTGTGTTCTTCTCACAAACCACATAAGGATACACCAGTGTCATTGCATGTTTGTTCTTCTCATGAACCACATCTAGAGTCATTGGATGTGTGTTCTTCTCATAAACCATATCATCAACCACACCCAGTGTTATTGCATGTGTGTTCTTCTCATTAACCACACATGGATCCACTAGTGTCATTGCATGTCTACTCTTTTCATTAACCACAGTTAGAGTCATTCCATGTCTGTTCTTTTCACAAACCACATATCACCAGTGTCATTGCATGTGTGTCCTTCTCACAAACCACATATGGATCCCCCAGTGTCATTGCATGTGTGTTCTTTTCACAGACCACATATCACCAGTGTCATTGCATGTGTATTCTTCTCACAAACCACGTAAGGATCCATCGGTGTCATTGGATGTGTATTCCTCTCATAGACAACACATGGATCCACCGGTGTTATTGCATGTCTGCTCTTTTCATGAACCACATCTATAGTCATTACATGTGTGTTCATCCCACAGACCACACATGGATCCACCAGTGTCATTGCATGTGTGTTCTTCTCACAAACCACATATCGATCCTGTAGTGTCATTGGATGTGTGTTCCTCCCACAGACAACACATGGATCCACCTATGCTATTGCATGTCTGCTCTTTTTAGGAACCACAGTTAGAGTCATTGCATGTGTGATCCTCTCACAGACCACACATGGATCCACCAGTGTCATTGGATGTGTGTTCTTCTCATGAACCATAGCTAGAGTCATTGGATGTGTGTTCTTTCCATGAACCACAACTAGAGTCCTTGCATGTGTGTTCTCCTCACAAACCACATAAGGATACACCAGTGTCATTCCATGTGTGTTCTTCTCATGAACCACAGCTAGAGTCATTGGATGTGTGTTCTTCTCATAAACCATATCATGAACCACACCCAGTGTCATTGCATGTGTGTTCTTCTCATTAACCACACATGGATCCACCAATGTCATTCCATGTCTGCTCTTTTCATTAACCACAATTAGAGTAATTGCATGTCTGTTCTTTTCATAAACCACATAACACCAGTGTCATTGCATGTGTGTTCTTCCCATGAACCACACATGGATCCACCAGTGTCATTGCATGTGTGTCCTTCTCACAAACCACATATGGATCCACCAGTGTCATTGCATGTGTGTTCTTTTCACAGACCACATATCACCAGTGTCATTGCATGTGTGTTCTTCTCACAAACCACGTAAGGATCCACCGTTGTCATTGGATGTGTGTTCCTCTCATAGACCACACATGGATCCACCGGTGTCATTGCATGTCTGCTCTTTTCATGAACCACATCTAGAGCCATTGCATGTGTGTTCTTCCCACAGACCACACATGGATCCACCAGTTTCATTGCATCTGTGTTCTTCTCCCAAACCACATATGGATCCAGAAGTGTCATTGCATGTGTCATGGCATGTGTGTTCTTCTCATAAACCACATCTAGAGTCATTGGATGTGTGTTCTTCTCATAAACCATATCATGAACCACACCTAGTGCCATTGCATGTGTGTTCTCATTAGCCACACATGGATCCACCAGTGTCATTGCATGTCTACTCTTTTCATTATCCACGGTTAGAGTCATTGCATGTCTATTCTTTTCACAAACCATATTTACTAGTGGCATTGCATGTGTGTTCTTCCCATGAACCACACATGGATCCACCAGTGTCATTGCATGTGTGTCCTTCTCACAAACCACATATGGATCCACCAGTGTCATGGCATGTGTGTTCTTTTCACAGACCACATATCACCAGTGTCATTGCATGTGTGTTCTTCTAACAAACAACGTAAGGATCCACCGGTGTCATTGGATGTGTGTTCCTCTCATAGACCACACATGGATCCACCGGTGTCATTGCATGTCTGCTCTTTTCATGAACCACATCTAGAGTCATTGCATATGTATTCTACCCACAGACCACACATGGATCCACCAGTTTCATTGCATGTGTGTTCTTCTCACAAACCACATATGGATCCAGAAGTGTCATTGGATGTGTGTTCCTCCCACAGACCACACATGGATCCACCGGTGTCATTAGATGTCTGCTCTTTTCATGAACCACAGTTCGAGTCATTGCATGTGTGATCCTCTCACAGAACACACATGGATCCACCAGTGTCATTGGATGCGTGTTCTTCTCATGAACCACAACTAGAGTCATTAAATGTGTGTTCTTTCCATGAACCACAGCTAGAGTCCTTGCATGTGTGTTCTTCTCACAAACCACATAAGGATACACCAGTGTCATTGCATGTGTGTTCTTCTCATGAACCACATATAGAGTCATGGGATGTGTGTTCTTCTCATAAACCATATCATGAACCACACCCAGTGTCATTGCATGTGTGTTCTTCTCATTAACCACACATGGATCCACCAGTGTCATTGCATGTCTACTCTTTTCATTAACCACAGTTAGAGTCATTGCATGTCTGTTCTTTTCACAAACCACATATCACCAGTGTCATTGCATGTGTGTTCTTCCCATGAACCACACATGGATCCACAAGTGTCATTGCATGTGTGTCCTTCTCAGAAACCACATATGGATCCACCAGTGTCATTGCATGTGTGTTCTTTTCACAGACCACATATCACCAGTGTTATTGCATGTGTGTTCTTCTCACAAACCACGTAAGGATCCACCGGTGTCATTCGATGTGTATTCCTCTCATAGACCACACATGGATCCAGCGGTGTCATTGCATGTCTGCTCTTTTCATGAACCACATCTAGAGTCATTGCATGTGTGTTCTTCCCACAGACCACACATGGATCCACCAGTGTCATTGCATGTGTGTTCTTCTCACAAACCACATATGGATCCAGTAGTGTCGTTGGATGTGTGTTCCTCCCATAGTCCACTTATGGATCCACCGGTGTCATTGCATGTCTGCTCTTTTCATGAACCACAGTTAGACTCATTACGTGTGTGATCCTCACACAGACCACACATGGATCCACCAGTGTCATTGGATGTGTGTTCTTCTCATGAACCACAACTAGAGTCATTGGATGTGTGTTCTTTCCATGAACCACAGCTTGAGTCCTTGCATGTGTGTTCTTCTCACAAACCACATAATGATACACCAGTGTCATTACATGTGTGTTCTTCTCATGAACCACATCTAGAGTCATTGGATGTGTGTTCTTCTCATAAACCGTATCATGAACCACACCCAGTGTCATTGCATGTGTCTTCTTCTCATTAACCACACATGGATCCACCAGTGTCATTGCATGTCCGCTCTTTTCATTAACCCCAGTTAGAGTCGTTGCATGTCTGTTCTTTTGACAAACCACATATCACCAGTGTCATTGCATGTGTGTTCTTCCCATAGACAACACATGGATCCACCAGGTCATTGCATATGTGTTCTTCTCACAAACCACATATTCATCCAGCAGTGTCATTGGATGTGTGTTCCTCCCACAGACCACACATGGATCCACCGGTGTCATTGCATGTCTGCTCTTTTCATGAACCACATCTAGAGTCATTGCATGTGTGTTCTTTTCACAAACCACATATCACCATTGTCATTGCATGTGTGTTCTTCTCACAAACCATATCATGAACCACACCCAGTGTCATTGCATGTGTGTTCTTCTCATTAATCACACATGGATCCACCAGTGTCATTGCATGTCTGCTCTTTTCATTAACCACAGTTAGAGTCATTGCATGTCTGTTCTTTTGACAAACCACACATCACCAGTGTCATTGCATGTGTGTTCTTCCCACAGACGACACATGGATCCACCAGGTCATTGCATGTGTGTTCTTCTCACAAACCACATATGCATCCAGCAGTGTCATTGGATGTGTGTTCCTCCCACAGACCACACATGGATCCACCCGTGTCATTGCATGTCTTCTCTTTTCATGAACCACATCTAGAGTCATTGCATGTGTGTTCTTTTCACAAACCACATATCACCAGTGTCATTGCATGTGTGTTCTTCTCACAAACCATATCATGAACCACACCCAGTGTCATTGCATGTGTGTTCTTCTGATTAACCACACATGGATTGTAACACCCTCAGAATCGGCCCTATGCAAGTTTTAGCGAAACCCGCCAAACCCGCATAGAAACGATTCGAAGGTGCCCACCAGGCACTTTCGTGCGGGTGGAAAACGAAGTAATAACATTACACAACAGTCCTCGATGGGACCCACATAACAGATATATATAACCGCGACTCCATGAGTCAAGAATACAGATATACGGTACAAAGATTCAAATCACCTTGAAAACAATAGAGCGTCCGACTACGGACAAGATGCAAATGGGGCTAAGAGCCCTGAAGAATAACCAATGGCGTCCATAACCCTGCCCAGGCCAAGCCGGAAGGGTAACCCTGCTAACGACGGCGATCTCAAACCTGCTAAATAAAAGGGGTGCCGACAAAGGGCAAAGGAAAAAGAGGAGCGTCAGTACTGAGGCCAGTACACGGCGAGACTAGAATTCGGCGGTCCTCGCCTACATAGGTATGGTGGACTGAAGCGGCAGCGCAGCATGCACTAAACAACCTATAGAGACTCGATATAACTGTCGGCTATCATAGAGGGATAAGAAAGACCTATTCGGAACCAACCTGATGCTACCATCAAACAAACCCATCCTGGTGTTTCCCCCTCGAGACCACACGAGGAAGTCAACCGAGGAACTCACACAGTTGGCAGTTTTATTTATTCAGTTATCATTGCAGCAATTACTAGTCAAGTATAGATAATCATCCTGATAAAATAAACAGTGGGCCGTTTTAGTTAACCATTCCGTTGTAGTTGCAACACTTACTAGTCAGATACAATTAGCATGAGATATCCCAAAACCCAGCAGCTGTTGGTACTTTTATTTAGCCATTCCGTTGTGGTGAAGCTGATTACTAGTCATTTAGGATACAAGTCAATTTATAACAGTAAACTTTAGTTATAGTTGTCTATGATCAAGCACTGTGCTCCAAGTCGTCCATAACCGCGGACACGGCTTCTCGAAAAGATTTAACCCTGCAGGGGTGCACCAAAGTATCCACAAGCACTTCGACCCTTTTTGCCAGATCAGTTAACATACACCCATCGGTATGTCGGCGGGGCCTAAGTCACGACGTTCCCAGACCCAAAGCAAGCACGGGGGGCCACCCCACTAAGTCTACCCGCAACGAAGTCGGCCGGTCTCCGAGACGGACTCAGGGTTTGCGTCAGTGGCTGTAAACGTCAGCAAATCCCAAAACTGGGACTGTCGATACCGCGAAAACACTCCGCTTCCTAAACAGTATAGTGTGCTATCCATCGCACAATTTAAATAAAGCAGTAAAGCATGGCATAAGTACAGGATAGTAAATAAAACCTCAAACTAGTTGTGGCCCCCAGTACAATACTTTGAAATCAGGTACTAATCGATGGGGGGCCCATATCTCCCCACCTGTGGTTAGCGCGCTCGATCTCGGAACAGGTGTCAAGAACTCGGGGTCCTACGGGACACAAGTGGGCGGTCGGAAACCAAATATTGTCTATCACCCACCGGTGCCTCTGCATTTACCTACTTCAATTTTAGTTATTAAACAGTAATTAAAACCATGATCATCTCCAACATAAAGCATGCGGCAGAACTCCAACAACTGTGGTACTTGACGACACGCAACAGCACTTGAGCAAGGGACTACGACGCGCAAGTCCAACTATCTACCAATCAACAGGTAATAGGATGTGTCCAAGGCAATATAAGGCTGCACGGGATATCACGGGTACGAAAACTAGAGCATCGCAACACGGATAGCAATAGATCAACAGGAGGGAATAAATACTATAAAAGTAAGATAGGTAGAAAGGGGGAGATGCTCGCCTGAAAACATTGTCGAAGATTTATCCAAAGATCGGATCGACACTCGCATCATCTCAACGGCCTTATCCGCGAAGAAGCAAAACACTAGAATAAACACCGGATGCACTATTTAATACTACGACAAAAGATCGGGCATGGTGCATGTATGATGTATGACACGACAAAGATGCGATGCAATTAGGCAATATTAAGCGGAACCGGGGGTCCCGACAATTAATTAGGTGGTTCATGTTATTTAGCTAACCCGCAGTTTAAATGTTGTTTAACAAGGCAGAATATATCACCGGTTCGCTACACAAGTTTAAATGAGGCCGATAGGAGACTAGATTTGCCCGCATATGGGCCCCATATTTAATTAGAGGTGAATCGGCATAAGGCCCCCAAACCACATGACAAGTATGCATGCATGACAATTTAATGTGCAACAATTTGTATTATAATATAAAATAGGATTTCGGGAAGGGGTTCACACATTAGGGTTCGGCGAACTTGAGGTTCCGGGGTTCAGTCTTAGGGTTCGACGGAAAGGCAGGGTTCGGGTTCGGTACGGAAGAAGGTCTTGTCGCAACCGGATAGCCGGACTTGGTTGGCGTCGGGGGCGCATCGGATTTCCCCGGAGTCGGTGTCGATCTTGTCGTCGATGGCGAACTTGAGTGGATCGGGTACCGGGGTCTAAGAACTTGGCGCCCGAGAGACGATCTTGTCGCATCCGCGGTCGCCAGGCCATGTTGTCGGTCTTGTCGTCTCACGCGGAGATCTTGGCGTCCCGAATCTCGGCGTCTTCGGGTTCGAGAGGAAGAACTTGGCGTGCCGGGACGAAGAACTTGACGTCATCTGGTTCCATGTCAACGGTCTAGGTGTCCTCGATGGAGATCTCGGTGTATCCGTGACGGCGGCCTTGGCGGTTATCGGGTTCGGTCTGCCTCTCGATCAGCATTGGCCAGTGGCGACGGATGAACCGAAACATCCCGGGGCAATGTCACTTATCCAACAACCACCACACAGCAACTAGACGCCATCAGGACGGTACCAACCCGACCTGGTACTGCAGACGGAGGGGGCGCAGTCGGCGCACCAGCCGGAGAGCAGCGGGATGCAGCGGTGCCTCGCGGGGACGACGCCGGCCGGAGGAGAGCCGCGCGGGCGCCGGAGCGAGCATGGCGGCGGAGCTTGTGGAGGAGCGGAGTGAGGTGAGAGGCGGGGCGCGGCCGAGCGGGAGGGAGAGGCGACCGGCGGAGCTCCGAGGGGGCCTGCCGGAGCACGGGGCCGCTGCGGAAGGCGGGGAGGAGACGGCGCGAGGCGGCCAAGGGCGGCACAGCGGCGGGCGGGCCCGGCCAGAGAGGAGGGGGCACGGATGCGGGCGAGGCGCCGGTGGCCGCGGCGGGGAACTCGAGCGGCGGGGCGGGGAGGCAGCTCGGGGGCACGGGCGCAGGACAGCGAGGGGGAGATGAGCGGCGGGCGCGGCGAGGAGTGCGGCCGAGCGGGAGGCGGAGCTCGCCGGCGGGTGGAGAGGAGGCCGAAGGAGGGGAGCCGGAGGCGGCGGGGCGCGCCGACGAGGGGGTTGCTCGGGGGCGAGGAGCAGAGGGCGGCGAGCGGAGGGAGAGGGAGGCGCGGGCCGGCGGCGACGGACGGACCGGCTCGGCGAGGTCGGACAGGAGGGTGCGGGGAGGAGGAAGAAGGCGACAGGGAGGGTTCACGCGGGGAGAGAGGAAGCGGGGATGGCGACGGGTGGGGCCAGGGATGGGACCAGGGTCAGGTGGGTGGAGGGAGAGAGAGCTGGGTCGGGTGGGGCCCGGGGAGTGGGTGTGTTGGCTGTGTGTGTGAGGGAGTGGGGTAGTGAGGTGGCAGATGGGGATTGGGTGGGGCTTGAGCCAGGGTGATGTGGCGAGCGGCTATAGGGCGGGGTGAGGTGGCTGGAGGGGTGGGTAGATAGAATTGGGTAGAAAAGGGGGCTAGGCGGACCGTTTTTATTCCGGGGTGGTCGTCTGGGTCGAATCGGCCCGTTCGACTGCCCCCTAAAATAATTTAATAATTTTATTTGTTTCAAACAGACTTTTGCAAACTGATAGCAAACAAAACAAAATAATCCGGAGACCCGGGTTTGCGTGTTGAACAAAGACGGGGCGTTTAGAAAACAAAAATAGGTTTTTTTGAAAATAGTTTTATGCAAGCAAATGCAAGATGATGACGATGCTCAAATGCAATGTGGCATGATGACATGAGCATGCGGTCATGATGATGCAATGCACAAAAACAACGCGATTTTTTAGTAGTGGTTTTGCGGGATGCCACAATTCGACACCACTAACAATGGATCTCGCCCTCGAGATCCGCCTCGTGGTACCGGAAAGAAGGTCGGCGATCTGCATCTTCTCGCTTCGTGTAGATCTTCGCGACACCACTAACAATGGTTCATTCTCCGTCTTGAAATTGGCGACACCACCAACAAGATGTCGTTGATCCTGTTCGACAAGAGAACACCCCGGATAAACAACGGACGAAGTTAAAGGTAAGGCCACCTCTAACTTCCATGGGAGGAGTAGAATTGCATCGATCCACCATTCCATATACAAAGCAAATGATAAGAGTAGTGGTATGGTCGCGACTCCATCCCGCACTCAAAGCATTACTCTGTACACGAACAGATAGATTATGCAACCAACTCTTAGAATTTAGACTGAAGATCTCGACAAACACGGTTCAGGAACAAAGGAGTGATGCAGACTCTGCATCGGATCTAGCATGGATGATGTCGTCGCGTCGTAAAACACCGGAAGGCACGAGAAGGAACAAAGAGAAATCCATCAGACAAAGGGTTCCTCGGATGGCATGAAGATCAGATGTAGCAACACCGTTACCAAAGGAGGAAGCGAAACCCTGAAGGTACGACGGAAACCCAACCACGAGAATTCCTGGACTAGCAGAAGGAAAGGGAACAGATCCAAAACACGCGGAGGTAAGAGGAGAATAGCAGAGGGGTAAGGAGTAAAATCAAACCTAATCAGAACTATCCAACCGATTTTGCAAAATAGTTTTTGACACTCTACTTCGGCCGTTAGCTAGGTTATCCCTACAGGCTGGACTTGTGGGGTATCGCAACTGCTGAGCTCTGATACCACTCTGTAACACCCTCAGAATCGGCCCTATGCAAGTTTTAGCGAAACCCGCCAAACCCGCATAGAAACGATTCGAAGGTGCCCACCAGGCACTTTCGTGCGGGTGGAAAACGAAGTAATAACATTACACAACAGTCCTCGATGGGACCCACATAACAGATATATATAACCGCGACTCCATGAGTCAAGAATACAGATATACGGTACAAAGATTCAAATCACCTTGAAAACAATAGAGCGTCCGACTACGGACAAGATGCAAATGGGGCTAAGAGCCCTGAAGAATAACCAATGGCGTCCATAACCCTGCCCAGGCCAAGCCGGAAGGGTAACCCTGCTAACGACGGCGATCTCAAACCTGCTAAACAAAAGGGGTGCCGACAAAGGGCAAAGGAAAAAGAGGAGCGTCAGTACTGAGGCCAGTACACGGCGAGACTAGAATTCGGCGGTCCTCGCCTACATAGGTATGGTGGACTGAAGCGGCAGCGCAGCATGCACTAAACAACCTATAGAGACTCGATATAACTGTCGGCTATCAGAGAGGGATAAGAAAGACCTATTCGGAACCAACCTGATGCTACCATCAAACAAACCCATCCTGGTGTTTCCCCCTCGAGACCACACGACGAAGTCAACCGAGGAACTCACACAGTTGGCAGTTTTATTTATTCAGTTATCGTTGCAGCAATTACTAGTCAAGTATAGATAATCATCCTGATAAAATAAACAGTGGGCCGTTTTAGTTAACAATTCCATTGTAGTTGCAACACTTACTAGTCAGATACAATTAGCATGAGATATCCCAAAACCCAGCAGCTGTTGGTACTTTTATTTAGCCATTCCGTTGTGGTGAAGCTGATTACTAGTCATTTAGGATACAAGTCAATTTATAACAGTAAACTTTAGTTATAGTTGTCTATGATCAAGCACTGTGCTCCAAGTCGTCCATAACCGCGGACACGGCTTCTCGAAAAGATTTAACCCTGCAGGGGTGCACCAAAGTATCCACAAGCACTTCGACCCTTTTTGCCAGATCAGTTAACATACACCCATCGGTATGTCGGCGGGGCCTAAGTCACGACGTTCCCAGACCCAAAGCAAGCACGGGGGGCCACCCCACTAAGTCTACCCGCAACGAAGTCGGCCGGTCTCCGAGACGGACTCAGGGTTTGCGTCAGTGGCTGTAAACGACAGCAAATCCCAAAACTGGGACTGTCGATACCGCGAAAACACTCCGCTTCCTAAACAGTACAGTGTGCTATCCATCGCACAATTTAAATAAAGCAGTAAAGCATGGCATAAGTACAGGATAGTAAATAAAACCTCAAACTAGTTGTGGCCCCTAGTACAATACTTTGAAATCAGGTACTAATCGATGGGGGGCCCATATCTCCCCACCTGTGGTTAGCGCGCTCGATCTCGGAACAGGTGTCAAGAACTCGGGGTCCTACGGGACACAAGTGGACGGTCGGAAACCAAATATTGTCTATCACCCACCGGTGCCTCTGCATTTACCTACTTCAATTTTAGTTATTAAACAGTAATTAAAACCATGATCATCTCCAACATAAAGCATGCGGCAGAACTCCAACAACTGTGGTACTTGACGACACGCAACAGCACTTGAGCAAGGGACTACGACGCGCAAGTCCAACTATCTACCAATCAACAGGTAATAGGATGTGTCCAAGGCAATATAAGGCTGCACGGGATATCACGGGTACGAAAACTAGAGCATCGCAACACGGATAGCAATAGATCAACAGGAGGGAATAAATACTATAAAAGTAAGATAGGTAGAAAGGGGGAGATGCTCGCCTGAAAACATTGTCGAAGATTTATCCGAAGATCGGATCGACACTCGCATCATCTCAACGGCCTTATCCGCGAAGAAGCAAAACACTAGAATAAACACCGGATGCACTATTTAATACTACGACAAAAGATCGGGCATGGTGCATGTATGATGTATGACACGACAAAGATGCGATGCAATTAGGCAATATTAAGCGGAACCGGGGGTCCCGACAATTAATTAGGTGGTTCATGTTATTTAGCTAACCCGCAGTTTAAATGTTGTTTAACAAGGCAGAATATATCACCGGTTCGCTACACAAGTTTAAATGAGGCCGATAGGAGACTAGATTTGCCCGCATATGGGCCCCATATTTAATTAGAGGTGAATCGGCATAAGGCCCCCAAACCACATGACAAGTATGCATGCATGACAATTTAATGTGCAACAAGTTGTATTATAATATAAAATAGGATTTCGGGAAGGGGTTCACACATTAGGGTTCGGCGAACTTGAGGTTCCGGGGTTCGGTCTCAGGGTTCGACGGAAAGGCAGGGTTCGGGTTCGGTACGGAAGAAGGTCTTGTCGCAACCGGATAGCCGGACTTGGTTGGCGTCGGGGGCGCATCGGATTTCCCCGGAGTCGGTGTCGATCTTGTCGTCGATGGCGAACTTGAGTGGATCGGGTACCGGGGTCTAAGAACTTGGCGCTCGAGAGACGATCTTGTCGCATCCGCGGTCGCTAGGCCATGTTGTCGGTCTTGTCGTCTCACGCGGAGATCTTGGCGTCCCGAATCTCGGCGTCTTCGGGTTCGAGAGGAAGAACTTGGCGTGCCGGGACGAAGAACTTGACGTCATCTGGTTCCATGTCAACGGTCTAGGTGTCCTCGATGGAGATCTCGGTGTATCCGTGACGGCGGCCTTGGCGGTTATCGGGTTCGGTCTGCCTCTCGATCAGCATTGGCCAGTGGCGACGGATGAACCGAAACATCCCGGGGCAATGTCACTTATCCAACAACCACCACACAGCAACTAGACGCCATCAGGACGGTACCAACCCGACCTGGTACTGCAGACGGAGGGGGCGCAGTCGGCGCACCGGCCGGAGAGCAGCGGGATGCAGCGGTGCCTCGCGGGGACGACGCCGGCCGGAGGAGAGCCGCGCGGGCGCCGGAGCGAGCATGGCGGCGGAGCTTGTGGAGGAGCGGAGCGAGGTGAGAGGCGGGGCGCGGCCGAGCGGGAGGGAGAGGCGACCGGCGGAGCTCCGAGGGGGCCTGCCGGAGCACGGGGCCGCTGCGGAAGGCGGGGAGGAGGCCGGCGCGAGGCGGCCAAGGGCGGCACAGCGGCGGGCGGGCCCGGACAGAGAGGAGGGGGCACGGATGCGGGCGAGGCGCCGGTGGCCGCGGCGGGGAACTCGAGCGGCGGGGCGGGGAGGCAGCTCGGGGGCACGGGCGCAGGACGGCGAGGGGGAGACGAGCGGCGGGCGCGGCGAGGAGCGCGGCCGAGCGGGAGGCGGAGCTCGCCGGCGGGTGGAGAGGAGGCCGGAGGAGGGGAGCCGGAGGCGGCGGGGCGCGCCGACGAGGGGGTTGCTCGGGGGCGAGGAGCAGAGGGCGGCGAGCGGAGGGAGAGGGAGGCGCGGGCCGGCGGCGACGGACGGACCGGCTCGGCGAGGTCGGACAGGAGGGTGCGGGGAGGAGGAAGAAGGCGACAGGGAGGGTTCACGCGGGGAGAGAGGAAGCGGGGATGGCGACGGGTGGGGCCAGGGATGGGACCAGGGTCAGGTGGGTGGAGGGAGAGAGAGCTGGGTCGGGTGGGGCCCGGGGAGTGGGTGTGTTGGCTATGTGTGTGAGGGAGTGGGGTAGTGAGGTGGCAGATGGGGATTGGGTGGGGCTTGAGCCAGGGTGATGTGGCGAGCGGCTATAGGGCGGGGTGAGGTGGCTGGAGGGGTGGGTAGATAGAATTGGGTAGAAAAGGGGGCTAGGCGGACCGTTTTTATTCCGGGGTGGTCGTCTGGGTCGAATCGGCCCGTTCGACTGCCCCCTAAAATAATTTAATAATTTTATTTGTTTCAAACAGACTTTTGCAAACCGATAGCAAACAAAACAAAATAATCCGGAGACCCGGGTTTGCGTGTTGAACAAAGGCGGGGCGTTTAGAAAACAAAAATAGGTTTTTTCGAAAATAGTTTTATGCAAGCAAATGCAAGATCATGACGATGCTCAAATGCAATGTGGCATGATGACATGAGCATGCGGTCATGATGATGCAATGCACAAAAACAACGCGATTTTTTAGTAGTGGTTTTGCGGGATGCCACATGGATCCACCAGTGTCATTGCATGTCTGCTCTTTTCATTAACCACAGTTAGAGTCATTTTATGTCTGTTCTTTTCACAACCATATATCACTAGTGTCATTGCATGTGTGTTCTTCCCATGAACCACAGATGAATCCACCAGTGTCATTGCATGTGTGTCCTTCTCACAAACCACATATGGATCCACCAGTGTCATTGCATGTGTGTTCTTTTCACATACCACATATCACTAGTGTCATTGCATGTGTGTTCTTCTCACAAACCACGTAAGGATCCACCGGTGTCATTAGATGTGTGTTCCTCTCATAGACCACACATGGATCCACCGGTGTCATTGCATGTCTGCTCTTTTCATGAACCACATCTAGAGTCATTGCATGTGTGTTCTTCCCACAGACCACACATGGATCCACCAGTGTCATTGCATGTGTGTTCTTCTCACAAACCACATATGGATCCAGAAGTGTCATTGGATGTGTGTTCCTCCCATAGACCACACATGGATCCACCAGTGTCATTGCATGTCTGCTCTTTTCATGAACCACAGTTAAAGTCATTGCATGTGTGATCCTCTCACAGACCACACATGGATCCACCAGTGTCATTGGATGTGTGTTCTTCTCATGAACCACAGCTAGAGTCATTGAAAGTATTTTCTTTCCATGAACCACAGCTAGAGTCATTGCATGTGTGTTCTTCTCACAAACCACATAAGGATACACCAGTGTCATTGCATGTGTGTTCTTCTCATGAACCACATCTAGAGTCATTGGATGTGTGTTCTTCTCATAAACCATATCATGAACCACACCCAGTGTCATTGCATGTGTGTTCTTCTCATTAACCACACATGGATCCACCAGTGGCATTGCATGTCTACTCTTTTCATTAACCACGGTTAGAGTCATTGCATGTCTATTCTTTTCACAAACCATATTTCACTAGTGGCATTGCATGTGTGTTCTTGCCATGAACCACACATGGATCCACCAGTGTCATTGCATGTGTGTCCTTCTCACAAACCACATATGGATCCACCAGTGTCATGGCATGTGTGTTCTTTTCACAGACCACATATCACCAGTGTCATTGCATGTGTGTTCTTCTCACAAACCACGTAAGGATCCACCGGTGTCATTGGATGTGTGTTCCTCTCATAGACTACACATGGATCCACCGGTGTCATTGCATGTCTGCTCTTTTCATGAACCACATCTAGAGTCATTGCATATGTATTCTACCCACAGACCACACATGGATCCACCAGTTTCATTGCATGTGTGTTCTTCTCGCAAACCACATATGGATCCAGAAGTGTCATTGGATGTGTGTTCCTCCCACAGACCACACATGGATCCACCGGTGTCACTGCATGTCTGCTCTTTTCATGAATCATAGTTAGAGTCATTGCATGTGTGATCCTCTCACAGACCACACATGGATCCACCAGTGTCATTGGATGTGTGTTCTTCTCATGAACCACAACTAGAGTCATTGAATGTGTGTCCTTTCCATGAACCACAGCTAGAGTCCTTGCATCTGTGTTCTTCTCACAAACCACATAGGGATACACCAGTGTTATTGCATGTGTGTTCTTCTCATGAACCACATCTAGAGTCATGGGATGTGTGTTCTTCTCATAAACCATATCATGAACCACACCCAGTGTCATTGCATGTGTGTTCTTCTCATTAACCACACATGGATCCACCAGTGTCATTGCATGTCTACTCTTTTCATTAACCACAGTTAGAGTCATTGCATGTGTGTTCTTTTCAGAAACCACATATCACCACTGTCATTGCATGTGTGTTCTTCCCATGAACCACATATGGATCAACTAGTGTCATTGCATGTGTGTCCTTCTGACAAACCACATATGGATCCACCAGTGTCATTGCATGTGTGTTCTTTTCACAGACCACATATCACCAGTGTTATTGCATGTGTGTTCTTCTCACAAACCACGTAAGGATCCACCGGTGTCATTGGATGTGTATTCCTCTCAGAGACCACACATGGATCCAACGGTGTCATTGCATGTCTGCTCTTTTCATGAACCACATCTAGAGTCATTGCATGTGTGTTTTTCCACAGACCACACATGGATCCACCAGTGTCATTGTATCTGTGTTCTTCTCACAAACCACATATGGATCCAGCAGTGTCATTAGATGTGTGTTCCTCCCATGGACCACACATGGATCCACCGGTGTCATTGCATGTCTGCTCTTTTCATGAACCACAGTTAGACTCATTGCATGTGTGATCCTCTCACAAACCACACATGGATCCACCAGTGTCATTGGATGTGTGTTCTTCTCATGAACCACAGCTAGAGTCATTGGATGTGTGTTCTTTCCATGAACCACAGCTAGTGTCCTTGCATGTGTGTTCTTCTCACAAACCACATAATGATACACCAGTGTCATTACATGTGTGTTCTTCTCATGAACCACATCTAGAGTCATTGGATGTGTGTTCTTCTCATAAACCGTATCATGAACCACACCCAGTGTCATTGCATGTGTGTTCTTCTCATTAACCACACTTGGATCCACCAGTGTCATTGCATGTCTGCTCTTTTCATTAACCACAGTTAGAGTCATTGCATGTCTGTTCTTTTGACAAACCACATATCACCAGTGTCATTGCATGTGTGTTCTTCCCACAGACAACACATGGATCCACTAGGTCATTGCATCTATGTTCTTCTCATAAACCACATATGCATCCAGCAGTGTCATTGGATGTGTGTTCCTCCCACAGACCACACATGGATCCACCGGTGTCATTGCATGTCTACTCTTTTCATGAACCACATCTAGAGTCATTGCATGTGTGTTCTTTTCACAAACCACATATCACCAGTGTCATTGCATGTGTGTTCTTCTCACAAACCATATCATGAACCACACCCAGTGTCATTGCATGTGTGTTCTTCTCATTAACCACACATGGATCCACCAGTATCATTGCATGTATGCTCTTTTCATTAACCACAGTTAGAGTCATTGCATGTCTGTTCTTTTCACAAACCATATATCACTAGTGTCATTGCATGTGTGTTCTTCCCATGAACCACACATGGATCCACCAGTGTCATTGCATGTGTGTCTATCTCACAAACCACATATGGATCCACCGGTGTCATTGCAGGTGTGTTCTTTTCACATACCACATGTCACTAGTGTCATTGCATGTGTGTTCTTCTCACAAACCACGTAAGGATCCACTAGTGTCATTAGATGTGTGTTCCTCTCATAGACCACACATGGATCCACCGGTGTTATTGCATGTCTGCTCTTTTCATGAACCACATCTATTTTCATTGCATGTCTGTTCTTCCCCAAGACCACACATGGATCCACCAGTGTCATTGCATGTGTGTTCTTCTCACAATCCACATATGGATCCAGCAGTGTCATTGGATGTGTGTTCCTCCCACAGACCACACATGGATCCACTGGTGTCATTGCATGTCTACTCTTTTCATGAACCACCGTTAAAGTCATTGCATGTGTGATCCTCTCACAGACCACACATGGATCCACTAGTGTCATTGGATGTGTGTTCTTCTCTGAGCCACAGCTAGAGTCATTGAAAGTGTTTTCTTTCCATGAACCACAGCTAGAGTCCTTGCATGTGTGTTCTTCTCACAAACCACATAAGGATACACCAGTGTCATTGCATGTGTGTTCTTCTCATGAACCACATCTAGAGTCATTGGATGTGTGTTCTTTTCAAAAACCATATCATGAACCACACCCAGTGTCATTGCATGTGTGCTCTTCTCATTAACCACACATGGATCCACCAGTGTCATTGCATGTCTACTCTTTTCATTAACCACGGTTATAGTCATTTCATGTCTATTCTTTTCACAAACCATATATCACTAGTGGCATTGCATGTGTGTTCTTCCCATGAACCACACATGGATCCACCAGTGTCATTGCATGTGTGTCCTTCTCACAAACCACATATGGATCCACCAGTGTCATAGCATGTGTGTTCTTTTCACAGACCACATATCACCAGTGTCATTGCATGTGTGTTCTTCTCACAAACCACGTAAGGATCCACCGGTGTCATTGGATGTGTGTTCCTCTCATAGACCACACATGGATCCACCGGTGTCATTGCATGTCTGCTCTTTTCATGAACCACATCTAGAGTCATTGCATATGTATTCTACCCACAGACCACACATGGATCCACCAGTTTCATTGCATGTGTGTTCTTCTCACAAACCACATATGGATCCAGAAGTGTCATTGGATGTGTGTTCCTCCCACAGACCACACATGGATCCACCGGTGTCATTGCATGTCTGCTCTTTTCATGAACCACAGTTAGAGTCATTGCATGTGTGATCCTCTCAAAGACCACACATGGATCCACCAGTGTCATTGGATGCGTGTTCTTCTCATGAACCACAGCTAGAGTCATTGAATGTGTGTTCTTTCCATGAACCACAGCTAGAGTCCTTGCATGTGTGTTCTTCTCACAAACAACATAAGGATACACCAGTGTCATTGCATGTGTGTTCTTCTCATGAACCACATCTAGAGTCATGGGATGTGTGTTTTTCTCATAAACCATATCATGAACCACACCCAGTGTCATTGCATGTGTGTTCTTCTCATTAACCACACATGGATCCACCAGTGTCGTTGCATGTCTACTCTTTTCATTAACCACAGTTAGAGTCATTGCATGTCTGTTCTTTTCACAAACCACATATCACCAGTGTCACTGCATCTGTGTTCTTCCCATGAACCACACATGGATCCACCAGTGTCATTGCTTGTGTGTCCTTTTCACAAACCACATATGGATCCACCAGTGTCATGTCATGTGTGTTCTTTTCACATACCACATATCACCAGTGTTATTGCATGTGTGTTCTTCTCACAAACCACGTAAGGATCCACCGGTGTCATTGGATGTGTATTCCTCTCATAGACCACACATGGATCCACCTATGCCATTGCATGTCTGCTCTTTTCATGAACCACAGTTAGAGTCATTGCATGTGTGATCCTCTCACAGACCTCACATGGATCCACCAGTGTCATTGGATGTGTGTTCTTCTCATGAACCATAGCTAGTCATTGGATGTGTGTTCTTTCCATGAACCACAGCTAGAGTCCTTACATGTGTGTTATTCTCACAAACCACATAATGATACACCAGTTTCATTGCATGTGTGTTCTTCTCATGAACCACATCTAGAGTCATTGGATGTGTGTTCTTCTCATAAACCGTATCATGAACCACACCTAGTGTCATAGCATGTGTGTTCTTCTCATTAACCACACATGGATCCACCAGTGTCATTGCATGTCTGCTCTTTTCATTAACCACAGTTAGAATCATTGCATGTTTGTTCTTTTGACAAACCACATATCACCAGTGTCATTGCATGTGTGTCCTTCCCAAGAACCACACATGGATCCACCAGTGTCATTGCATATGTGTCCTTTTCACAAACCACATATGGATCCACCAATGTCATTGCATGTGTGTTCTTTTCACAGACCACATATCACCAATGTTATTGCATGAGTGTTCTTCTCACAAACCACGTAAGGATCCACCGCTGTCATTGGATGTGTATTCCTCTCATAGACCACACATCAATCTAGCGGTGTCATTGCATGTCTGCTCTTTTCATGAACCACATCTACAGTCATTGCATGTGTGTTCTTCCCACAGACCACACATGGATCCACTAGTGTCATTGCATGTGTGTTCTTCTCACAAACCACATATGGATCCAGCAGTGTCATTGGATGTGTGTTCCTCCCATAGACCACACATGGATCCACCGGTGTCATTGCATGTCTGCTCTTTTCATGAACCATAGTTAGAGTCATTGCATGTGTGATCCTCTCACATAGCACACATGGATCCACCAGTGTCATTGGATGTGTGTTCTTCTCATGAACCACAGCTAGAGTCATTGGATGTGTGTTCTTTCCATGAACCACAGCTAGAGTCCTTGGATGTGTGTTCTTCTCACAAACCACATAATGATACACTAGTGTCATTGCATGTGTGTTCTTCTTATGAACCACATCTAGAGTCATTGGATGTGTGTTCTTCTCATAAACCATATCATGAACCACACCCAGTGTCATTGCATGTGTGTTCTTCTCATTAACCACACATGGATCCACCAGTGTCATTGCATGTCGACTCTTTTCATTAACCATAGTTAGAGTCATTGCATGTCTGTTATTTTCACAAACCACATATCACCAGTGTCATTGCATGTGTGTTCTTCCCATGAACCACACATGGATCCACTAGTGTCATTGCATGTGTGTCCTTTTCACAAACCACATATGGATCCACAAGTGTGATTGCATGCGTGTTCTTTTCACAAACCACATATCACCAGTGTCATTGCATGTGTGTTCTTGTCATAAACCATGTAAGGATGCACCAGTGTCATTCGATGTGTGTTCCTCTCATAGACCACACATGGATCCACCGGTATCATTGCATGTTTGCTCTTTTCATGAACCACATATAGAGTCATTGCATGAGTGTTCTTTTCACAAAACACATATCACCAGTGTCATTGCATGTGTGTTCTTCTCACAAACCATATCATGAACCACACCCAGTGTCATTGCATGTGTGTTCCTCTCATTAACCACACATGGATCCACCAGTGTCATTGCATGTCTACTCTTTTCATTAACCACAGTTAGAGTCATTGCATGTCTGTTCTTTTCACAAACCATATATCACTAGTATCATTGCATGTGTGTTCTTCCCATGAACCACACATGGATCCACCAGTGTCATTGCATGTGTGTCCTTCTCACAAATCACACATGGATCCACCAGTGTGATTGCATGTGTGTTCTTTTCATAGACCACATATCACCAGTTTCATTGCATGTGTGTTCTTGTCACAAACCACGTAAGGATCCACCGGTGTCATTGGATGTGTGTTCCTCTGATAGACCACACATGGATCCACCGGTGTCATTGCATGTCTGCTCTTTTCATGAACCACATCTAGAGTCATTGCATGTGTGTTGTTCCCACAGACCACACATGGATCCACCAGTTCCATTTCATGTGTGTTCTTCTCACAAACCACATATGGATCCAGAAGTGTCATTGGATGTGTGTTCCTCCCACAGACCACACATGGATCCACCGGTGCCATTGCATGTCTGCTCTTTTCATGAACCACAGTTAGAGTCATTGCATGTGTGATCCTCTCACAGACCACACATCGATCCACCAGTGTCATTGGATGTGTGTTCTTCTCATGAACCACAGCTAGAGTTATTGAATGTGTGTTCTTTCCATGAACCACAGCTAGAGTCCTTGCATGTGTGTTCTTCTCACAAACCACATAAGGATACACCAGTGTCATTGCATGTGTGTTCTTCTCATGAACAAAATCTAGAGTCATTGTATGTGTGTTCTTCTCATAAACCATATCAGGAACCACACCCAGTTTCATTGCATGTGTTTTCTTCTCGTTAACCACACATGGATCCACTAGTGTCATTGCATGTCTACTATTTTCATTAACCACAGTTAGAGTCATTGAATGTCTGTTCTTTTCACAAACCACATATCACCAGTGTCATTGCATGTGTGTTCTTCCCATGAACCACACATGGATCCACCAGTGTCATTGCATGTGTGTCCTTCTCACAAACCACATATGGATCCACCAGTGTCATTGCATGTGTGTTCTTTTCACGGACCACATACCACTAGTGTTATTGCATGTGTGTTCTTCTCACAAACCACGTAAGGATCCACCGGTGTCATTGGATGTGTGTTCCTCTAATAGACCACACATGGATCCAGCGGTGTCGTTGCATGTCTGCTCTTATCATGAACCACATCTAGAGTCATTGCATGTGTGTTCTTGCCACATACCAGACATGGATCCACCAGTGTCATTGCATATATCTTGTTCTCACAAACCACACATGGATCCAACAGTGTCATTGGATGTGTGTTCCTCCCACAAACCACACATGGATCCACCAGTGTCATTGCATGTCTGCTCTTTTCATGAACCACACTTAGAATTATTGCATGTGTGATCCTCTCACAGACCACACATGGATCCACCAATATCATTGGATGTGTGTTCTTCTCATGAACCACAGCTAGAGTCATTGGATGTGTGTTCTTTCCATGATCCATAGCTAGAGTCCTTGCATGTGTGTTCTTCTCACAAACAACATAAGGATACACCAGTGTCATTGCATGTGTGTTCTTCTCATGAACCACAGCTAGTCATTGGATGTGTGTTCTTTTCATAAACCATATCATGAACCACACCCAGTGTCATTGAATGTGTGTTCTTCTCATTAACCACACATGGATCCACTAGTGTCATTGCATGTCTGCTCTTTTCATTAACCACAGTTAGAGTCATTGCATGTCTGTTCTTTTCACAAACCACATATCACCAGTGTCATTGCATGTGTGTTCTTCCCATGAACCACACATGGATCCACCAGTGTCATTGCATGTGTGTCCTTCTCACAAACCACATATGGATCCACAAGTGTCATTGCATGTGTGTTCTTTTGACATACCACATATCACTAGTGTCATTCCATGTGTGTTCTTCTCACAAACCACGTAAGGATCCACCGGTGTCATTGGATCTGTGTTACTCTCATAGACCACACATGGATCCACCAGTGTCATTGCATGTCTGCTCTTTTCATGAACCACATCTAGAGTCATTGCATGTGTGTTGTTCCCACAAACCACACATGGATCCACCAGTGTCATTGCATGTGTGTTCTTCTCACAAACCACATATGGAGTCATTGCATGTGTGTTCTTATCACAATCCACATCATGAACCACACCCAGTGTCATTGCATGTGTGTTCTTCTCATTAACCACACCCAGTGTCATTGGATGTGTGATCCTCTCACAGACCACACATGGATCCACTAGTGTCATTGAATGTGTGTTCTTCTCATGAACCACACATGGATCCACCAAGTGTGATCGCATGTCTGTTCTTCTCACAAACCACACATGGATCCACTAGTGTCATTGCATGTTTGTTCCTCTCATTAACCACACATGGATACACCAGTGTCTTTGCATGCGTGTTCTTCTCATGAACCACATCTAGAGTCATTGCATGTCTGTTATTCTCACAAACCACATAAGGATACACCAGTGTCATTGCATATGTGTTCTTCTCATGAACCACACCTAGTGTCATTGCATGTGTGTTCTTTTCATAAAGCACATATCACCACTGTCATTGCATGTGTATTCCTCTCATAAACCACACATGGATCCACTAGTGTCATTGCATGTGTGTTCTTCTCACAAACCACGTAAGGATCCACCAGTGTCATTGGATGCGTGTTCTTTTCATAAACCACATATGGATCCTAATTAACCTTAGGAGAGCCCTAACCTTAGCGTTAGACCGAGTCTTCTAGAAGGCACGCCCTAACACAGTTGTTCTGCTTGACGATTGTTACATACCGTTCGATCGGGGCGCTTGGATGATTGGGATGGTTTTTGTGAGATCGATCCGCGAGTAGTCTGTTCTATGGCATGATTGGCCACGCTTGCTCTGGATAAACTAGCATCGGGGGCTCCCCTGTTGCGAGTGTCATGACTCACGAGTTGAGTAGGCCATATCCCAGTGTCACGTCCCCATTACTTCTCTTCCTCCCCGTACTTCTCTTCCTTCCCCTCGAAGCCACTTTCCCCACTTCACTCCCATTCTGCTGTAGCCGCAAGCCGATGATGCCTCCATCCCAATCCCCTCTATGGCAGCCACTCTCCCTCCCCTCTCGCCATGGGTTCAAGGGAAACGGCGAGGAAACGCGTCGTGACGACAAGGACAGTGATTTTCATGTGAGTCGTCTCATCTCTATCTCTATCATCCGTGGCCAGTTATCTATTTTTTGAGCCAGATCTACTCCGTTTACTCATGTGCGTATGATGTGTTAGGCCAACCAGACGATGTATGACGCTGACTATCACAGTTTAGCGGATGAAGACAGTCCTCTGGTATGTAAACATGGATATGTGCCCGCTAAATTTGTAGCGTTCGAAGGACGAAACGCAGTCAGGAGGTTTCTATGGTGTCAAGGACATCGTGCAATGATGCGAGGCAGAAGTTGCGGCGTTGTCAAATGGGTAGATCCAGAGTGGCCCAAATCAATGCAGAAAACGCTGGACAAACTATGGGAAATGACTGTTGAGTTGAAAGAATCCGCATTCAGCTCACTTCTTGACAGTGTTGAGATGAAGCTATGGGAACCAGTTGACACGACCAAGCATAAGCGAGATCTCAGGTGGGTGGAAGACAAGGTTAGCAAAGTCGACAAGGAGAGGGACGCTGCGTTGGCCTTGAAGGCTAAAGCAGAGCAAGAACTGACTCAAGCAAGGATCTTCACCAGGCCTAAGTCCTGCAGTTCACAACTACGAGTATTGACAAGTGTATGAGGAAAAATGCAGAGAAACAATTGAAGTTGTGCAAGGAAGATGCTAAAAGGAAGGAGCAGACGATTCGATCCTTGCTCTCGCAGGAAGATGCGCATCGGGATAAGATTAGGAAGATCAAGGAGATGTGTGATAACTAGTTCTATTTAGCTTGAGCTCCATGCCTTTTTTAAGTTGTAATAGTTGTACTTGTTGACCTAGCGGTCTGAACTATTGGCCCCGGAGTCCTAGGAGTAAAAACATTGGTCGCCCGTTAATCTGTCTTAACCCTCCATTACTTCCTTTTGTCTGACCAATGCCCCTTGGATATTCCGCCCGTCGCTTCATCGTCCTCGTGTACAAATACGACGCGCCACAGCGCGTCGCTTCGTCGGCCATCCCCTCGCCCTCTCCAATCTCCACCGCGCCGTCGCTTCGTTGTCCACCCCCTCGCTCCCTCTCCAATCTCCACCGTGCCGCCATGTAGATGCACTCGCTGAACTTCTACGAGGCGGTGATGTTCATGCACTTCGACATCCTCGTGCCGCCGACCGCGACGGTGCCCCACGGATGGCGCATCAGCTCTGTGGGGGTGCCGGTGGCTCCGCTCCTCGTCCCCGGCGGAGCCGTGATGGAGAGCAAAATCACGGCGCGCCACCACCAGATGCCCGCATGGAAGAGGGAGCTGCCCCGGTACGCGGCGGCTAGCCCGTACTGGTCGGCGCTATTCAAGAAGGAGCGGAAGGCCGAGATTGGCAACCACATTGTTTACGGGCGCATGGTGCACCGGGATCTCCACAACCGAGAAGGGCGGGAGAGGTTCTGGTTCGTCCCTGGATGGACCAAGTACACCGTCATCGCCGCTGCTCACCACGAAGAGGTGCTCCATCTCGCGAACAATGCGGAAATCATGGAGGTTCCGTCCGACGACGACGAGGAAGCCGACAACTCGGAGGACAGCGGCAGCGAAAGTGAAATTGTTGACTAGTGGTTGAATTAATGTAGGATGTGAAATCGCACCTTTGTTTAGAAGAATTTTTGGTTGAAGTAATGAAATGCCTCGATTTAGATCTCTGTCTCGATTAATTTGTGGAAGAATTTGTGATTTAGATCAATTTCTTCCTTGATTTAGATCTCTATCCTGGACCCCTGAACGCGACCGTGGACCAAAGAACCCTTTTCTACTAGTGTATTATGATATTGGTGGTTCGTTTAAATGTAATCTACGTGGATTTGGCCGCAAGCAAATGGCACAACCACAATTTATAAAGTGGAAGCACGTACACCCGGTTACTGGAGATCCGGGAGCTTCAACAGATGCAGGGGATGCAGGAGCAGAGAGGCGGTGAGATAGACGGGCTCAAGATTAGGACAGAAAGTGGTATCGATCTCCTCCTCATCTGGGAATTATCGGTGAGAACATTGCTGTTTATGTTGCCACGTCGTTGTGCAGCATCTGAAATAAGTTTCTACTTCCTAGAGTGTCGCAGCTTAAATAATTTATTTCTGTGCCACTTACATTCCGTCGTATTTTGAGACCTCCTGCCCCTCAGCAATCGTGGAACCGGTGGATCCTTGTTTTCAGATAGCAGTGGCACAATCAGAATTTCAGATTCAACTACTGACTCGGGCGTTTCCAAACCCAAAGTCGCGGTACATTTTACTCAGAGAACGTGGGTAGATTGTTTCGCCCAGCAACGTGCCACACATAGAGCTCCAGAATTTAAATGAATTACATATATAGGTTCAAGTTCAACACATTACTATGCATCTTCATTGCCAGCAACCTTCTTCCGCAGCCTGGGTGCCAAGCCTTCACGTCCACTGGCTTCTTCATTTCCTGCCTTCTTCCTCTTCCTCGGTGCAAATTTTCTTAGCTTCACATACTCTGCATCGCCGGGACAATGGGCACCAGAATGGTGTCCAACATCATCTTTCCACTCATTTTTACTTTCTTCAGGCAGCAAAATGACTGACTCGGCAGTCATGTTTCTAACCTTGCGGCGCATCCTGTCAAGGAAACAAGACTGTTGCATAACTGCCCAATATCTACAGAGTAAATAAAACAAAAATTACAATTCAGCACAAACATGCGAACCCCAAGAGACCTTTGCTTACCAGGAGATAATTGGGTTCGAGCAACCACCATGTCCAAGAATAGAAGGGCGACTCCCAGTTGCAGCAGCTTCCACATCCAGTACATCACATTTCAGCTCAAACATGGCATCCGAAGCATACCTTTTCATCAACCCAATTAGCTGACTATCACACGTTATAGGAACCATGATGCCACGTTCAGCCATGAAGCTGACTTTTGCAGTCTGCTTCAGCCATAGTTCAACATGATTACGCAGAGCAGCAACCATACTAGATATAGTGCAGATCTGCGCAGGCGCTTCTTCCATCATGAAACAATGGTGTCCATACCACTTTCCCTTAGAGTCGTACCTGTAGAGGACTACCGTAACCAGGTAAGGGGGTCCGCGCAGATCCCACTTGACAGAAAACTATGGACAAAATATGTTTGTTAGTGTTGTGCTAACAAACAATTTGAGGTTCAGTAGCCAGCTAGTAGTTATAATTAGTGCGAATAGCAAAGAGAAGGGTAGCTCACCCGCTTGTAGCCAGAACTTCTTCTTCCTTGATAGTAGGATCTGCCATCCTCTGAACTGCTCGGCTCGTCGGCGGCGGAGGCGGGCTAGAGCCTCGCAACAGCGGCTACGGCATGTGCCATTGGAGCTCGGGATCAGCGACTGGGCGCAGCGACTGGGCACATCAACTTGGCCCCGGAAGTCAAATGTTCGAAGGGATCGTCCTGCCTGGAGGGTGGATTCCGACGCCGCCGGTGCTAGGGGAAAGCTAGGAGTGGATTTGTGAAATTGGTCAACGCATCCAATCCATTAGATGATCAATTTTCCTAAGAGGTTGCCGCGTAGGCGCTCGCGTCACGGACAGATGACCGACATGATGGTCCCGACCGTCTACTTCATGGGGAGGTTTAACGGAATGTTTGAATTTGGCAGGGTTGAGATGAGTTTGCCTTGAAATGGCCCCTCTCAGTAGTTGGCGGCCCAACTTTTCGAAACACAGTAATTTTAGGCAACTTAGGTACCGCCATGCGCTGGCCTGCGAACTTTGGTACCGTAGACGAACAGTCCCCCATGAAGGGGCACGTCATCGTATACCAGCCTTTTTGCGAGAACGGGCCTGACGGGATCTGGTAGACTTTGCTGTCTTTTTGTTCCTGAACCATCTGTTTGCAAAATTTATTGCTATATTATTTGTCTGAATTCATTTTCATGCAGGTGGGGCGAAAGCATTAGGGATCTGTTTCATGACTTTCTCGTGAACCAGCACATAACATTTACTAGTGTTGACATCACGAATGACACTAAACTGCGTGAAAGCCCGACTGTCAACATTAGAATCCCAAAGGAGTGTAGAGTGGACATCCAGGAAATTTACTGGATCCTAGGGACGAAGGGCGGGAAGACCGGGATGGCCGCTCTTGCCTTCGAACTCATCGACCCGTCGTACGCTGGCATGAAGGGCAAATTGCTGATATGTTCGTGGAGGCGTTTAGGGCATGATTACTGGGAGGATAAGCCACTTTCTGAACCTAATCTGAAGTACGCTGCAATTGACGGGTATGTTAGCCACGAGCTGTACCGCCAGATTGTAAAATCTCGTTCCAGGCATCGCATCATTGAACCACCACCAAGGCAGGTTGTTTGCCCCAGATGCCGGAGTGTAGATGAATCTACAAGCGGGGGCAAGTGATCGAAGGTATCCTGGGATTGGTTGCCTTGTCCAACAGGCTTGGATGTAGACTTTTAGTGCATGATTGTTGTGTTTATGAAAACAAGTTATTTCAGAAGTACACTCTGTCGAACTATAGGTTGTGTTTATGTGAGCAATTACGAAATGCTGTGTTTATGTGAGCAATTACGAACTGCTGTGTATTACCTTTGTCGAACTATACTCTGGGTTTGGTTATGACTGTATCCTTCACTATAATCTGGGTTTGGTTATGACTTATGACTGTATCACACCTTATGCATGTCACTCCTGGATTTTACCGCATGCAAATGGCACAGACAGAATTTGTAAGAATGAATGTTGAGCATACAAAAGGGGGAATGTAATTCATACAGGTTAAGTAGCTAATAGCACAGGGATCATACGAGCTTGGTTCTTACACACAGAATGCTTAGAAAATACATGCGAGATAAAATACAGGTGAGATAAAACTAGGAACAAAATGCTAAACTAGTAGTGGTAAAAAGCACACTCACCCACCCGCCAGATCCTTTTGAGCATCTCGTAGCAAACATACGCGTTCCTGGCTACGTACTTTCATGCCGGTGTACTCCACTCCCATCGCTCGTGCAGGTGCCTCGGGAACTCGACTTTCATGCCGGTGTACTCGTGGTCGATGATGTTGGCAGTGAGTCTAGCCATGCCGGCTTTCCTCGTACCGCCATCCGGCTACCTCCACAAACGTTGGAGATCGACGGGATTGACGACATGAATGAGGATATCCCGCTCTAGCTTCGGAGTGTCGTTCTTGATGTCGAAGCTGGCGAAGTAGATCTCCCTCCTGTGTAGGAACTCGCGAAGCTCCGGGCATACAGATTTGGCCCTACATACGTGGTATAGGAGGTAGTGGTTGCGCATGGACAGCTGGAAAAGCGCCGTCCTCTTCCTATCTCCGGTATACTCGAGGTCAAGGCCGACGATATTGTACTTGTCCATTGGCTCCTGTAGCCACCGCTCGTACATTGTGATGACCTTGGCGACCTCCGTTGATGCATTTGTGTGGATGACCGTCAGCTTGATGGTGCCATTGGCGGTGACGGTGTACTCGTTGGTGAAGTCGCTCCCGTCACTGAAAACGCCGTACTCTGTGTCCATGGCAGCAGCTAATGCGGCGGCGGTGGCCTAGGGTTGGTAGTGGTGGCTGGGACTGGGCATGGCGGTGGAGTGATCTGTTGCGGTGGTATGGCCCGGCGGAGGCGGTGCCTGCGGCAGCGTCGATGGTTCTTGCGGTGGCTGCGGCGGCGGAGGGCGGCAGAAGGAATGAGTTGGGGATTTTTGCACAGTGATGTACTGAGGAGACGGAAGGCGATGCTTAAATTGCGTTTACCAATATTCTGGTCACACCCCTGTGGAAGCAAGTTTGATCGAGCGAGCACAATTGGTTTCCAATCCTAGCGATTAAATTCGGCGTCCGTCCCGCTAGGCGATGGGACGGGTGTCCGACGTGGATTTGGCGTGGCAGAGACCGGTCACGTAGACCACCGTCCCGTTGCCGATCCGCAGCGGGTGTGTGGTGCTGACACGACGTAACGTGAGAGGACAGAAGGAAGTGTACAACTATTATTCCTAACAAGTTTAAGAAGTGTAAGCATAGACATGGACCTAGCATCCCTGCACCCAGGGGCATCCGCCCAGCCGATCAGGCCTGCCGATTGCGCAAAGCTTGCAATTTCATTTTATCCATAATTTGCCAAATTGAAGCTCGTTTGCCCATGCTTCTATAAGTTTCTGTTTAGGCCACTTGTGTAAGCATGCATGACCAAGCAACTTTGCAACACAGGTGTCGGTGGAAAAGCATGAGGTTTCAATGCACCACATCGTTTAGGGATTTAGAATAGCTACATTGTGGAGCTCTAGCCAAATTGCATGGGAAAGCCAAATTCATCTTTTTGTCAGATTTAGCTATAGCAACATCGTGTCTTGTTTGTCCTCACTTTTTCCCTCCTGATATTCCGAAGCCCTCACATGCGCTCGGAGGGGTTGCCGTCTGGTCAAAGGCTTGGCCGTTACGTGCGCCTTGATGCCTAAATTGGAAGTTTTTTTTTGTTATTTAGCCTTTTTAAGAGCGTCTTTTCCCCTCTCTCGCTAACTGTTGTGTTCTTTTGCCCAAAAAGGTAGGCAATCTAGAGCAGCTTCTCTCTTCATTCATTGTTACTTTTGCCCTCATTTTTCCCCAATCTAGTAGGAAATCTAGAGCAGCAAAACAAACCAGCACCATAAATAAATTCAGTAAACAGAGCAGATGTAGATAAAGCAGCTAATATAGGTTATATAGTACGATACTTAATGAGGTTCGACAATTAGGCTGTTCAGCAGCAGCAGCTGACAGGTTCAACACAAACAAGACAAAAGAAGCTGCTTTACAGCAGCAGCAGCAGCTGATCAGTGGCCCCTCGTGGCCTCTGCCAGGAGGGCATCCGCCTCCTCCCTCTGGCGCCTCCTCCACTTCTTGCTGCCCAGCCCCATGACCTTGGGTGCCTTGGGTCTGATCGGGGCATGCGACCCTCCTCAATAGCCACCTTCTGGATGTTGTGGAGGTGAAGACCGAGCGCCTGGTGCTTGGCCATGAAGCTGTGGACGTTCACAAACTCGCCGCATGTCCTCACATCCTCGGCATGCTTCACGAGGGAGTTGAAGTCCATGGCATGAAGCCTCCTGGTGGGGCAGAAGGGGCACCTATACACGTCGCCGGCGAAGAAGTTGTTGTACTAAGCGGACTTTAGCCTCCTCAGCACATGATGAGTCTTGGTGTCCTTGGACTCGTCGTCGCTGCGGACGTCGCTGCTATCCCCCTGTTGGAAAAAAACAATAGAGTGCAATTAGGACATGATTGAAATACTTTGATTATCGGGATTGATTATTTGCATAGATTGACCGATTGAGATCTCACGATTATTCCTCGAATCTCAAACCAAATCGAATACTGATCCCAACTACGAACATGGGGATTCATCAAAAATCGAGATCTAACACAAGAGGATTAGGTATTGTAAAAATACGAACAGCATAGCCCTAATAACATACGATCTAGCATCCAACAATGGGAACATGGGAAGAACAAGGGAAGGGGAGAAAACCCTGGTTACCTCCGACCATGGGTCGGCGATGCTGTTGTCATAGGGGTTCTTCGGCCTTATGTAGACAACCTCCTCGTAGGGGTCCCAACCGAGCGGGATCTGTCCGAGACCGGCGGGGGCCTCCTCGCCGGCGGCTACGGCGGATGCGGGGACGGGGACGGGGGTCTGTATGGGGACGGGGGCTCCTCGCCGGCGGCCTTGGAGGCGCCGATGGCCACCGCGCGGTTCTTCTCCATCACTGACGTGGTTGGGTTTTTTTTGGGCATTTGCAGAAGGTGATGGGACAGTGGAGACGGTTGAGTGAGCGAGTGCGTGATGAGTGGGAGTGGGGAGGCCTCTATTAAAGGAGAAGGGAAGCGACGTTTCGTTGCACTGCTGTGCACCGCGTACGCTAATGCACCGTGCACGGCCACACGTGTCCGCTACCGCCCCGTGCACCGCACACGCGTACCGTGAGTCATTTTTTCCCCCTCATGTCTAACCATGGCGATTCAGTTGAACTCATATTTTCCCTCGAGCGTAACACTGGCGGTTTGGTTCCATTTTTAAATCATTTTCTATTTTCTATTTGAATCCCTTTGTCACTCTTGCCCTTGGTTTTTAAGTTCTACTCAGTTTTGCCCTTGGTTTTTAAGTTATACTCAGTTTTGCCTTTGGTGCTACTCGGTTTTCCCCTCTCTTTGTATCCATCTCTCCCACCTGTGCTCATCTTCGCTGCTACGCTCTGATTGGTCGAGACAGTTGTCACACGGATCATGCCCACCAATCGTTGATCCTCTGTGATCTCACGGACAGGATAACCCTTATATCTGTCGGGGGCACCCCTCTATCCATGCAAAATAACGAGTATGCCACCAGAACTTTGACTCCATAAACAGATGAACTTGAATATATTTTGAAGGGTATGAAAATAGAAATCCCGATAGTTTAAGGGTCTAGATACGGTAAGAGAACTAAATATTATTAGTGGCCAGGACAGCACAGTGACGGGTTGGTCTGCTAGAAGTTGCTTATTCCTAAGTAAGGGGACACTAGGACGGTCTTGACATACTCCCTCAGGAATTTTCCATAAGCAGCGTGCTTAGCCTTGGTCGCCGACTTATGTTTACTAGCCGGGCTTTTACCGATGCCAACCGCATGCGGAATCAAGCTAGCAATCCTCGGGTTGACTATTTTCTTACAGAAAGGGCACCTGAGCTCCCCAAGTCGAGTGCGGAAAGGGATTATCCCGCTCTTGAGCTTCTTCATGACATGGTGGCTCTTGTTGTCCCTGGTCTCCTTGTCAGAGTCCATCTCACTTGAATCCACCTGTAATGTATGGAATACAAACAGAAATGAGCAAAATAATAAATATATATTCCTTCCACAATTCCGAGTTACTTTCGATGCAATAACATGTCTATATAGGTTCAGCAGTTCATTATGGCCGTCTCCCCAGCTCGCACCTAAATTAATGTGGTTTGTGTTCTTGATAACTTATTAATAAATAAATAATGTGGATTCATTCAGAACAGACTAGATCTCTCGATGTACAGGTTCGTACGTTGCATCTGATCATTATGACTAGATTTTTTTATGACGTCGGGATAGATTAAGCTCGAGCAGAAAATATGAAACATGTAGAAATAGATGTACCTCCGGGTACACGAGCGGAGCGTGTTCGTCGAACTCCACGCCCTCATCGGGGCCTCCGAAGTCATCACCACTAGTGAGCACATGGTTCCCCAAGGGGTTGAACTGCACGTCATCCTCGCCTTGTGCTGCGTGATGCTCCTCCAGATCTGCCACGTGAAGAACCACCCCGGCGGCGATGCCCGGACACTCACCCCCACGCACTGGTTTCATGGAGAAGGTTTGTGCAAGTATGTTCAAGATTGTGGGGTTTGCTAGATAGGGAAGAGAGAGTAGTGGATGAGTGCGAATGGAGGACCCGATAGGCTGGGTTTTTAATGCGGGGACATTTAGGCCTCCTCGAGGGCCCCGGTAGGCAGCTCTTGTGGCTACGGCTGCCGTGTGGAAGGTTCGTGTGGTGAGGGCCTATCGGAAGTGAGAGTGCAGGCGCGCTGCATAGTAAAAATGGTATAGACTGTGGGCCGTGGATGACCAGTTGCCGTGCAGTAGACTTGTAGCCTTTGCAGACTAGATTAAACATGACGTGACCACTCGACGACTTTTTCCATGGACGGCATCGTGTTCCTTCTTGTAGAAGTCTCGTTGAGGGAGACGTCCGTGCTGTCTCGCGCTGTCCTGTGAAGGGAACGACGTGTGCAACGAGCCTCGTTGGATCACATAGGATCAACGGTTGGTGCGCACGATTCGCGTGAAAACTGTGACAACCAATCAGGGTGTAGCAGACAGAGCGGGCACAGGTTTGGGTTTCTACGAAAGAGAGAGGGGGCAAAACTGGGTAGTATCAAAAAACCAAGGGCAAAGCTGAGTAGTATAAAAATGGAAAGTGAGTGTATTTTATAATGAAATACATCATGGCATACATCAAATTATGACAAGAAAGATCCACTAGAGTTCATTGCATGTGTGTTCTTTCCACAAACCACATATGTATCCCCTAGAGTCATTGCATGTGTGTTCCTGTCATGAACCACATTTGGATCCACTAGTGTTCATTGCATGTGTGTTCTTTTCACAAAACACACATGGATCCACCAGAGTCATTGCATGTGTGTTCTTTCCACAAACCATAGATGGATCAATCAGTGTTCATTGCATGTGTGTTGTTTCCACAAACCACATATGGATCTACTAGAGTCATTGCATGTGTGTTCTTTTCACAAACCACATATGGATCAACCAATGTCATTGCATGTGTGTTCCTGTCATGAACCCCATATGCGTCAACCAATGGTATTGCATGTGTGTTCTTCACACAAACCACATATGGACCCACTAGAGTCACTACATGTGTGTTCTTATACCAAAACCAGCACTACAGTCATTGCATGTGTGTTCTTTCCACAAACCACACATGTATTAACTAATGGCATTGTATGTGTGTTATTGTCACAAACCACATATGGATCAACTAATGTCATTGCATGTGTGTTCCTGTCATGAACCACATATGGATCAACCAGTGTTCACTGCATGTGTGTTCTTTCCACAAACCACTTATGGATCCACCAGTGTTCATTGCATGTGTGTTCTTTTCCACAAACCAAATATGGATCCAGTAGAGTCATTGCATGTTTGTTCTTTTCACAAACCACATATGGACCCACTAGAGTCATTGCATGTGTGTTCTTTTCACAAACCACACATGGATCCACCAATGGCATTGCATGTGTGTTATTGCCAAAAACCACATATCGATCAACCAATGTCATTACATGTTTGTTCTTCCCACAAACCACATATGGATCAACCAATGGCATTGCATGTGTGTTATTTCCACAAACCACATATGGATCAACCAATAGCATTGCAAGTGTATTCTTTTCACAAACGACACATGGATCAACCAATGCCATTGAATGTGTGTTCTTTTCACAAACCACACATGGATCCACGAGAGTCATTGCATGTGTGTTCTTTCCATAAACCACATATGGATCAACCAATGGCATTGCATGTGTGTTCTTTCCACAAACTACACATGGATCAACCAATGGCATTGCATGTGTGTTATTTCCACAAACCACATATGGATCCACTAGAGTCATTGCATGTGTGTTCTTTTCCACAAACCACATATGGATCAACCAGTGGCATTGCATGTGTGTTCTTTTCACAAATCACATATGGATCAACTAGTGTTCACTACATGTGTGTTCTTTCCACAAACCACTTATGTATCCACCAACGTTCATTGCATGTGTGTACTTTTCTACAAACCACATATGGATCCACTAGAGTCATTGCATGTGTGTTCTTTTCACAAACCACATATGGACCCACTAGAGTCATTTCACGTGTGTTCTTACACTAAAACCAGCACTAGAGTCATTGCATGTGTGGTCTTTCCACAAACCACATATGGATCAAGCAATTTCATTGCATGTCTGTTGCTGTCATGAACCACATATTCTTCAACCAATGGCATTGCATGTGTGTTCTTTCCACAAACCACACATGGATCAACCAATGTCATTGCATGTGTATTCATTTCACAAACCACATATGGATCAACCAATGGCATTGCATGTGTGTTCTTTCCACAAACCACACATGGATCCACCAGAGTCATTGCATGTGTGTTCTTTCCACCAACCACATATGGATCAACCAGTGTCATTGCATGCTTGTTCTTTCCACAAACCACATATGGATCAACCAATGTCATTGCATGTGTGTTCCTGTCATGAACCACACACGGATCAACCAATGTCATTGCATGTGTGTTCCTGTCATGAACCATATATGGATCCACTAGTGTTCATTGCATGTGTGTTCCTATCATGAACCACACATGGATCAACCAGTGGTTATTGCATGTGTGTTCTTTCCACAAACAAAATATGGATCCACTAGAGTCATTGCATGTGTGTTCTTTTCAGAACACATATGGATCCACTAAAGTCATTGCATGTGTGTTCTTTTCTCAAACCACAGATGGATCAACGAATGTCATTGCATGTGTGTTCCTGTCATGAACTAAATATGCATCAACCAATGGCATTGCATGTGTGTTCTTTCCAGAAACCACATATGGACCCACTAAAGTCATTGCATGTGTGTTCTTATACCAAAACCAGCACTACAGTCATTGCATGTGTGTTCTTTCCAAAAACCACACATGTATTTACCAATGGCATTGCATGTGTGTTATTGTCACAAACCACATATGGATCAACCAATGTCATTGCATGTGTGTTCCTGTCATGAACCACATATGGGTCAACTAGTGTTCACTGCATGTGTGTTCTTTCCACAAACCACTTACGGATCCACCATTTTTCATTGCATGTGTTTTATTTTCCACAAACCACATATGGATCCACTAGAGTCATTGCATGTGTCTTCTTTTCACAAACCACATATGGACCCACTAGAGTTATTGCATGTGTGTTCTTTTCACAAGCCACACGTGGATCCACCAATGGAATTTTATGTGTGTTATTTTCAAAAACCACATATGGATCAACCAATGTCAATGCATGTTTATTCTTTCCATAAAAAACATATGGATCAAACAATGGCATTGCATGTGTGTTCTTTCCACAAACCACACATGGATCAACCAATGGCATTGCATGTGTATTCTTTTCACAAACCACACATGGATCAACCGATGGCATTGCACGTGTGTTCTTTTCACAAACCACACATGGATCCACCAGAGTCATTGCATGTGTGTTCTTTCCAAAAACCACATATGGATCAACCAGTGTCATTGCATGTGTGTTCTTTCCCCAAACCACATATGGATCAACAAATGTCATTGCATGTGTGTTCCTGTCATGGACCACATATGGATCAACCAATGGCATTGCATGTGTGTTCTTTCCACAAACCACACATGGATCAACCAATGGCATTGCATGTGTGTTATTTCCACAAACCACATATGGATCCACTAGAGTCATTGCATGTGTGTTCTTTTCACAAACCACATATGGATCAACCAGTGGCATTGCATGTGTGTTCTTTTCACAAATCACATATGGATCAACCAGTGTTCTATACATGTGTGTTCTTTCCAGAAACCTCTTATGGATTCACCAACGTTCATTGCATGTGTGTTCTTTTCACAAACCACATATGGACCCACTAGAGTCATTGCACGTGTGTTCTTATACTAAAACCAGCACTAGAGTCATTGCATGTGTGTTCTCTCCACAAACCACATATGGATCAACAAATGTCATTGCATGTGTGTTCCTGTCAGGACCACATATGGATCAACCAATGGCATTGCATGTGTGTTCTTTCCACAAACCACACATGGATCAACCAATGGCATTGCATGTGTATTCTTTTCACAAACCACATATGGATCAACCAATGGCATTGCATGTGTGTTCTTTCCACAAACCACACATGGATCCACCAGAGTCATTGCATGTGTGTTCTTTCCACAAACCACATATGGATCAACCAGTGTCATTGCATGTGTGTTCTTTCCACAAACCACATATGGATCAACCAATGTCATTGCATGTTTGTTCCTGTCATGAACCACATATGGATCCACCAGTGTTCATTGCATGTGTGTTCCTGTCATGAACCACACATGGATCATCCAGGGGTTATTACATGTGTGTTCTTTCCGCAAACAAAATATGGATCCACTAGAGTCATTGCATGTTTGTTCTTTCCAAAAATCACATATGGATCCACCAGTGCTCACTGCATTAGTGTTCTTTCCACAAACCACACTTGGATTATCCAATGGCATTGCATGTGTGTTATTGTCACAAACCATATATGGATCAGCCAATGTCATTGCATGTGTGTTCCTGTCATGAACCACACATGGATCAACCAATGTTCATTGCATGTGTTTTCTTTCCACAAACCACATATGGATCCACTAGAGTCATTGCATGTGTTTGCTTTTCAGAAACCACATATGGATCAACCAGTGGCATTGCATGTGTGTTCTTTTCACAAATCACATATGGATAAACCAGTGTTCACTGCATATGTGTTCTTTCCACAAACCACTTATGGATCTACTAGTGTTCATTGCATGTGTGTTCTTTTCCACAAACGACATATGGATAAACTAGAGTCATTGCATGTGTGTTCTTTTCACAAACCACATATGGACCCACTAGAGTCATTGCATGTGTGTTCTTATACTAAAACCAGCACTAGAGTCATTGCTTGTGTGTTCTTTTCACAAACCACATATGGATCCACAAGTGTCATTGCATGTGTGTTCGTTCCACAAACCACATATGGATCAACCAGTGGTTATTGCATGTGTGTTCTTTCCACAAACCACATATGGATCCACTAGAGTCATGGCATGTGTTTTGTTTTCACAAACCACATATGGACCCACTAGAGTCATTGCCTGTGTGTTTTTTCACAAACCACACATGGATCCACCAGAGTCATTGCATGTGTGTTCTTTCCACAAACCACATATGGATCAACCAGTGTCATTGCATGTGTTTTCTTTCCACAAACCACATATGGATCAACCACTGGCATTGCATGTGTGTTCTTTCCACAAACCACACATGGATCAACCAATGGCATTGCAAGTGTGTTCTTTCCACAAACCACACATGGATCAACCAATGGCATTGCATGTGTATTCTTTTCACAAACCACACATGGATCAACCAATGACAATGCATGTGTGTTCTTTCCCCAAACCACACATGGATCCACCAGAGTCATTGCATGTGTGTTCTTTCCACAAACCACATATGGATCTACCAGTGTCATTGCATGTGTGTTCTTTGCACAAACCACATATGACCAATGTCATTGCATGTGTGTTCCTGTCATGAACCACACATGGAGCAACCAGTGGTTATTGCATGTGCGTTCCTGTCATGAAGCACGTATGGATCCACCAGTGTTCATTGCATGTGTGTTCCTGTCATGAACCACACATGGATCAACCAATGGTTATTGCATGTGTGTTCTTTCCACAAACCACATATGGATCCACTAGAGTCATTGCACGTGTGTTCTATTCACAAACCACATATGGACCCACTAGAGTTATTACATGTGTGTTCTTATACTAAAACCAGCACTAGAGTCATTGCATGTGTGTTCTTTCCACAAACCACACATGGATTAACCAATGGCATTTCATGTGTGTTATTATCACAAACCACGTATGGATCAACCAATGTCATTCCATGTGTGTTCTTTTCACAAACCACATATGGATCAACCAGTGGCATTGCATGTGTGTTCTTTTCACAAATCACATATGGATCAACTAGTGTTCACTTCATGTGTGTTCTTTCCACAAACCACTTATGGATCCACCAGTGTTCATTGCATGTGTGTTCTTGTCCACAAACCACATATGGATTCACTAGAGTCATTGAATGTGTGTTCTTTTCACAAACCACATATGGACCCACTAGAGTCATTGCATGTGTGTTCTTATACCAAAACCAGCACTAGAGTCATTGCATGTGTGCTCTTATACCAAAACCAGCACTAGAGTCATTGCATGTGTGTTCTTTATACAATCCACATATGGATCAACCAATATCATTGCATGTGTGTTCCTGTCATGAACCACATATGCATCAACCAATGGCATTGCATGTGTGTTCTTTCCACAAACCACACATGGATCAACCAATGGCATTGCATATGTATTCTTTTCACAAACCACATATGGATCAACCAATGGCATTGCATGTGTGTTCTTTCCACAAACCACACATGGATCCACCAGAGTCATTGCACGTGTGTTCTTTCCACAAACCACATATGGATCAGCCAGTGTCATTGCATGTGTGTTCTTTCCACAAACCACATATGGATCAACCAAGGGTTATTCCATGTGTGGTCTTTCCACAAACCACATATGGATCCACTAGAGTCATTGCACGTGTGTTCTTTTCACAAACCACATATGGACCCAGTAGAGTCATTGCATGTGTGTTCTTATACTAAAACCAGCACTAGAGTCATTGCATGTTTGTTCTTTCCACAAATCACACCTGGATTAACCAATGGAATTGCATGTGTGTTATTATCACAAACCACATATGGATTAACCAATGTCATTTCACGTGTGTTCTTTTCACAAACCACATATGGATCAACCAGTGGCATTGCATGTTTCTTCTTTTCACAAATCACATATGGATCATACAGTGTTCACTGCATGTGTGTTCTTTTCCACAAACCACATAGGGATCCACTAGAGTCGTTGCATGTGTGTTCTTTTCACAAACCACATATGGACCCACTAGAGTCATTGCATGTGTGTTCTTGTACTAAAACTAGCACTAGAGTCATTGCATGTGAGTTCTATCCACAAACCACATATGGATCAACCAATGTCATTGCATGTGTGTTCCTGTCATGAACCACATATGCATCAACCAATGGCATTGCATGTGTGCTCTTTCCACAAACCACACATGGATCAACCAAAGGCATTGCATGTGTATTCTTTTCACAAACCACATATGGATCAGCCAATGGCATTTTATGTGTATTCTTTCGACAAACCACACATGGATCCACCAGAGTCATTGCATGTGTGCTCTTTCCACAAACCACATATGGATCCACCAGAGTCATTGCATGTGTGTTCTTTCCACAAACCACATATGGATCAACCAGTGTCATTGCATGTGTTTTCTTTCCACAAACCACATATGGATCCACTAGAGTCATTTCACATGTGTTCTTTTCACAAACCACATATGGACCCACTAGAGTCATTACATGTGTGTTCTTATACTAAAACCAGCACTAGAGTCATTGGATGTGTGTTCTTTCCACAAACCACACATGGATTAACCAATGGCATTGCATGTGTGTTATTGTCACAAACCACATATGGATCAACCAATGCGATTGCATGTGTGTTGTTTTCACAAACCACATATGGATCAACCAATGGCATTGCATGTGTGTTCTTTTCACAAATCACGTATGGATCAACCAGTATTCACTTCATGTGTGTTCTTTCCACAAACCACTTATGGATCCACTACTGTTCATTGCATGTGTGTTCTTTTCCACAAACCACATATGGATCCAGTGGAGTCATTGCATGTGTGTTCTTTTCAAAAACCACATATGGAACCACTAGAGTCATTATATGTGTGTTCTGATACTAAAACCAGCACTAGAGTCATTGCATGTGTGTTCATTCCACAAATCGTATATGGATTAACCAATGTCATTGCATGTGTGTTCCTGTCATGAACCAGATATGCATCAACCAATGGCATTGCATGTGTGTTCTTTCCACAAACCACACATGGATCAACCAATGGCATTGCATGTGTATTCTTTTCACACACCACATATGGATCAACCAATGGCATTGCATGTGTGTTCTTTCCACAAACCACAAATGGATCCACCAGAGTCATTGCATGTGTTCTTTCCACAAACCACATATGGATTAACCAGTGTCATTACATGTGTGTTCTTTCCACAAACCACATATGGATCAACCAATGTCATTTCATGTGTGTTAATGTCATGAACCACAGATGGATCAACCAATGGCATTGCATGTGTGTTCCTGTCATGAACCACATATGGATCCACCAGTGTTCATTCATGTGTGTTCCTGTCATGAACCACACATGCATCAACCAGTGGTTATTGCATGTGTGTTCTTTCCACAAACCACATATGGATCCACTAGAGTCATTGCATGTGTGTTCTTTTCACAAACCACATATGGACCCACTAGAGTCATTGCATGTGTGTTCTTTGCACAAACCACACATGGATTAACCAATGGCATCGCATGTGTGTTATTGTCACAAACCACATATGGATCAACCAATGTCATTGCATGTGTGTTCCTATCATGAACCAGGTATGGACCCACTAGTGGTCATTGCATGTGTGTTCTTTCCACAAACCACATATGGATCCACTAGAGTCATTTCATGTGTGTTCTTTTCACAAACCACATATGGATCAACCAATGGCATTGCATGTGTGTTATTTTCACAAATCACATATGGATCTACCAGTGTTCATTGCATTAGTATTCTTTCCACAAACCACACATGGATTAACCAATGGCATTGCATGTGTGTCATTGTCACAAACCTCATATGGATCAACCAATTTCATTTCATGTGTGTTCCTGTCATGAACCACACATGGATCCACCAGTGTTCATTGCATGTGTGTTCTTTCCAAAAACCACATATGGATCAACTAGTGGCATTGCATGTGTGTTCTTTTCACAAATCACATATGGATCAACTAGTGGCATTGCATGTGTGTTCCTGTCATGAACCACATATGCATCAACCAATGGCATTGCATGTGTGTTCTTTCCACAAACCACACATGGATCAACCAATGGCATTGCATGTGTATTCTTTTCACAAACCACATATGGATCAACCAATGGCATTGCATGTGTATTCTTTCCACAAACCACACATGGATCCACCAGAGTCATTGCATGTGTGTTCTTTCCAGAAACCACATATGGATCAACCAGTGTCATTGAATGTGTGTTCTTTCCACAAACCACATATGGATCAACCAATGGTTATTGCATGTGTGTTCTTTCCACAAACCACATATGGATCGACCAGTGGTCATTGCATGTGTGTCCTTCCCACAAACCACATATGGATCAACCAGTGGTAATTGCATGTGTGTTCTTTTCCACAAACCACATATGGATCCACTAGAGTCATTGCATGTGTGTTCTTTTCACAAACCACATATGGACCCACTAGAGTCATTGCATGTGTGTTCTTATACTAAAACCAGCACTAGAGTCATTTCAAATGTGTTCTTATACTAAAACCAGCACTAGAGTCATTGCATGTATGTTCTTTTCACAAACCACACATGGACACACCAATGGCATTGCATGTGTGTTATTGTCACAAACCACATATGGATCAACCAATGTTATTGCATGTTTCTTCTTTCCGCAAACCATATATGGATTCACCAATGGCATTGCATGTGTGTTATTTCCACAAACCACACATGGATCAACCAATGGCATTGCATGTGTATTCTTTTCTCAAACCACACATGGATCAACAAATGGCATTGCATGTGTGTTCTTTTCACAAACCACACATGGATCCAGCAGAGTCATTGCATGTGTGTTCTTTCCACAAACCACATATGGATCAATAGTGTCATTGCATGTGTGTTCTTTCCACAAACCACATATGGATCAACCAATGTCATTGCATGTGTGTTCCTATCATGAACCACATATGGATCAACCAATGGCAGTGCATGTGTGTTATTTCCACAAACCACACATGGATCAACCAATGGCATTACATGTGTATTCGTTTCACAAACCACACATGGATGAACCAATGGCATTGCATGTGTGTTCATTCCTCAAACCACACATGAATCCACTAGAGTCCTTGCATTTGTGTTCTTTCCACAAACCACATATGGATCAACCAGTGTCATTGCATGTGTGTTCTTTCCACAATCCACATATGGATCTACTAGAGTCATTACATGTGTATTCGTTTCACAAACCACACATGGATGAACCAATGGCATTGCATGTGTGTTCATTCCTCAAACCACACATGAATCCACTAGAGTCCTTGCATTTGTGTTCTTTCCACAAACCACATATGGATCAACCAGTGTCATTGCATGTGTGTTCTTTCCACAATCCACATATGGATCTACTAGAGTCATTGCATGTGTGTTCTTTTCACAAACCACATTTGGACCCACTAGAGTCATTGCATGTGTGTTCTTTCCACAAACCACACATGGATTGACCAATGGCATTGCATGTGTGTTATTGTCACAAACCACATATGGATCAACCAATGTCATTGCATGTGTGTTCTTTTCACAAACCACATATGGACCCAGCAGTGGTCATTGCATGTGTGTAGTATCCACAAACCACATATGGATCCACTAGAGTCATTGCATGTGTGTTCTTTTCACAAACCACATATGGATCAACCAATGGCATTGCATGTGTGTTCTTTTCACAAATCACATATGGTTCCACCAGTGGTCATTGCATGTGTGTTCTTTTCACAAACCACATATGGATCAACCAATGGCATTGCATGTGTGTTCTTTTCACAAATCACATATGGTTCCACCAGTGTTCATTGCATGTGTGTTCTTTTCACAAACCACACATGGATTAACTAATGGCATTGTATGTGTGTTATTGTCACAAACGACATATGGATCAACCAATGTCATTGCATGTGTGTTCTGTCATGAAACACACATGGATAAACCATTGGTCACTGCATGTGTGTTCTTTCCACAAACGACATATGGATCCACTAGAGTCAGAGCATGTGTGTTCTTTTCACAAACCACATATGGATCAACCAGTGGCATTGCATGTGTGTTCTTTTCACAAATCACATATGGATCAACCAGTGTTCACTGCATGTGTGTTCTTTCCACAAACCACTTATGGATCCACCAGTGTTCATTGCATGTGTGTTCTTTCCACAAACCACATATGGATCCACTAGAGTCATTGCATGTGTGTTCTTTTCACAAACCACATATGGATCAACAAGTGGCATTGCATGTGTGTTCTTTTCACAAATCACATATGGATCAACCAGTGTTCACTGCATGTGTGTTCTTTCGACAAACCACTTATGGATCCACCAGTGTTCATTGCATGTGTGTCCTTTTGCACAAACCACATATGGATCCACTAGAGTCATTGCATGTGTGTTCTTTTCACAAACCACATATGGACCCACTAGAGTCATTGCATGTGTGTTCTTATACTAAAACTAGCACTAGAGTCATTGCATGTGTGTTCTTTTCACAAACCACATATGGATCCACCAGTGTCATTGCATGTGTATTCTTTCCACAAACCACATATGGATCAACCAGTGGTTATTGCATGTGTGTTCTTTCCCCAAACCACATATGGATCCACTAGAGTTATTGCATGTGTGTTCTTTTCACAAACCACATATGGACCCACTAGAGTCATTGCATGTATGTTCTTTTCACAAACCACACATGGACCCACCAATGGAATTGCATGTGTGTTATTGTCACAAACCACATATGGATCAACCAATGTGATTGCATGTTTGTTCTTTCCACAAACCACATATGGATTCACCAATGGCATTGCATGTGTGTTCTTTCCACAAACCACACATGGATCAACCAATGGCATTGCATGTGTATTCTTTTCTCAAACCACACATGGATCAACAAATGGCATTGCATGTGTGTTCTTTTCACAAACCACACATGGATCCAGCAGAGTCATTGCATGTGTGTTCTTTCCACAAACCACATATGGATCAAAAGTGTCATTGCATGTGTGTTCTTTCCACAAACCACAAATGGATCAACCAATGTCATTGCATGTGTGTTCCTATCATGAACCACATATGGATCAACCAATGGCAGTGCATGTGCGTTATTTCCACAAACCACACGTGGATCAACCAATGGCATTACATGTGTATTCGTTTCACAAACCACACATGGATGAACCAATGGCATTGCATGTGTGTTCATTCCTCAAACCACACATGAATCCACTAGAGTCATTGCATTTGTGTTCTTTCCACAATCCACATATGGATCAACCAGTGTCATTGCATGTGTGTTCTTTCCACAATCCACATATGGATCTACTAGAGTCATTGCATGTGTGTTCATTTCACAAACCACATTTGGACCCACTAGAGTCATTGCATGTGTGTTCTTTCTACAAACACCACATGGATTGACCAATGGCATTGCATGTGTGTTATTGTCACAAACCACATATGGATCAACCAATGTCATTGCATGTGTGTTCTTTTCACAAACCACATATGGACCCACCAGTGGTCATTGCATGTGTGTTCTTTCCACAAACCACATATGGATCCACTAGAGTCATTGCATGTGTGTTCTTTTCACAAACCACATATGGATCAACCAATGGCATTGCATGTGTGTTCTTTTCACAAATCACATATGGATCCACCAGTGTTCATTGCATGTGTGTTATTTTCACAAACCACACATGGATTAACTAATGGCATTGTATGTGTGTTATGGTCACAAATGACATATGGATCAACCAATGTCATTGCATGTCTCTTCTGTCATGAAACACGCATGGATAAACCAGTGGTCACTTCATGTGTGTTCTTTCCACAAACGACATATGGATCCACTAGAGTCAGTGCATGTGTGTTCTTTTCACAAACCACATATGGACCAACCAGTGGCATTGCATGTGTGTTCTTTTCACAAATCACATATGGATCAACCAGTGTTCACTGCATGTGTGTTCTTTCCACAAACCACTTATGGATCCACCAGTGTTCATTGCATGTGTGTTCTTTTCCACAAACCACATATGGATCCACCAGAGTAATTGCATGTGTGTTCTTTCCACAAACCACATTTGGATCAACCAATGTCATTGCATGTGTGTTATTTTCACAAACCACATATGGACCCACCAGTGGTAATTACATGTGTGTTCTTTCCACAAACCACATATGGATCCAGTAGATTCATTGCATGTGTGTTCTTTTCACAAACCACATATGGATCGACCAATAGCATTGCATGTTTGTTCTTTTCACAAATCACATATGGATCCACCAGTGTTCATTGCATGTGTGTTCTTTCCACAAACCACATATGGATCAACCAGTGGTTATTGCATGTGTGTTCTTTCCCCAAACCACATATGGATCCACTAGAGTCATTGCATGTGTGTTCTTTTCACAAACCACATATGGACCCACTAGAGTCATTGCATGTATGTTCTTTTCACAAACCACACATGGACCCACCAATGGCATTGCATGTGTGTTATTGTCACAAACCACATATGGATCAACCAATGTGATTGCATGTTTGTTCTTTCCACAAACCACATATGGATTCACCAAAGGCATTGCATGTGTGTTCTTTACACAAACCACACATGGATCAACCAATGGCATTGCATGTGTATTCTTTTCTCAAACCACACATGGATCAACAAATGACATTGCATGTGTGTTCTTTTCACAAACCACACATGGATCCAGCAGAGTCATTGCATGTGTGTTCTTTCCACAAACCACATATGGATCAACAGTGTCATTGCATGTGTGTTTCTTTCCACAAACCACATATGGATCAACCAATGTCATTGCATGTGTGTTCCTATCATGAACCACATATGGATCAACCAATGGCAGTGCATGTGTGTTATTTCCACAAACCACACATAGATCAACCAATGGCATTGCATGTGTATTCGTTTCACAAACCACACATGGATGAACCAATGGCATTGCATGTGTGTTCATTCCTCAAACCACACATGAATCCACTAGAGTCATTGCATTTGTGTTCTTTCCAAAAACCACATATGGATCAACCAGTGTCATTGCATGTGTGTTCTTTCCACAATCCACATATGGATCTACTAGAGTCATTGCATGCGTGTTCTTTTCACAAACCACATATGGACCCACTAGAGTCATTGCATGTGTGTTCTTTCCACAAACCACACATGAATTGACCAATGGCATTGCATGTGTGTTATTGTCACAAACCACATATGGATCAACCAATGTCATTGTATGTGTGTTCTTTTCACAAACCACATATGGACCCACCAGTGGTCATTGCATGTGTGTTCTTTCCACAAACCACATATGGATCCACTAGAGTCATTGCATGTGTGTTCTTTTCACAAACCACATATGGATCAACCAATGGCATTGTATGTGTGTTCTTTTCACAAATCACATATGGATCCACCAGTGTTCATTGCATGTGTGTTCTTTTCACAAACCACACATGGATTAACTAATGGCATTGTATGTGTGTTATTGTCACAAACGACATATGGATCAACCAAAGTCATTGCATGTGTGTTCCTGTCATGAAACACACATGGATAAACCAGTGGTCATTGCATGTGTGTTCTTTCCACGAACCACATATGGATCCACTAGAGTCAGTGCATGTGTGTTCTTTTCACAAACCACATATGGATCAACTAGTGGCATTGCATGTGTGTTCTTTTCACAAATCACATATGGATCAACCAGTGTTCACTGCATGTGTGTTCTTTCCACAAACCACTTATGGATCCACCAGTGTTCATTGCATGTGTGTTCTTTTCCACAAACCACATATGGATCCACCAGAGTCATTGCATGTGTGTTCTTTCCACAAACCACATATGGATCAACCAGTGTCATTGCATGTGTGTTCTTTCCACAAACCACATATGGATCAACCAATGTCATTGCATATGTGTTCCTGTCATGAACCACACATGGATCAACCAGTGTATATTACATTTGTGTTCCTGTCATGAACCACATATGGATCCACCAGTGTTCATTGCATGTGTGTTCCTGTCATGAACCACTTATGGATCAACCATTGTTCATTGCATGTGTGTCCTTTTTCACAAACCACATATGGATCCACTAGAGTCATTGCCCATGTGTTCTTTTCACAAATCAAATATGGACCCACTAGAGTCATTGCATGTGTGTTCTTATACTAAAACCAGCACTAGAGTCATTGCATGTGTGTTCTTTTCACAAACCACATATGAATCCACCAGTGTCATTGCAAGCGTGTTCTTTTCCACAAACCACATATGGACCCACTAGAGTCATTGCATGTGTGTTCTTTCCACAAACCACATATGGCTGACCAATGGCATTGCATGTGTGTTATTGTCAAAAACCATATATGGATCAACCAATGTCATTGCATGTGTGTTATTTTCACAAACCACATATGGACCCACCAGTGGTCATTGCATGTGTGTTCTTTCCACAAACCACATATGGATCCACTAGAGTCATTGCATGTGTGTTCTTTTCACAAACCACATATGGATCAACCAATGGCATTGCATGTGTGTTCGTTTCACAAATCACATATGGATCCACCAGTGTTCATTGCATGTGTGTTCTTTTCACAAACCACACATGGATTAACTAATGGCATTGTATGTGTGTTATTGTCACAAACGACATATGGATCAACCAACGTCATTGCATGTGTGTTCCTGTCATGAAACACACATGGATAAACCAGTGGTCATTGCGTGTGTGTTCTTTCCACTAACCACATATGGATCCACTAGAGTCAGTGCATGTGTGTTCTTTTCACAAACCACATATGGATCAACTAGTGGCATTGCATGTGTGTTCTTTTCACAAATCACATATGGATCAACCAGTGTTCACTGCATGTGTGTTCTTTCCACAAACCACTTATGGATCCACCAGTGTTCATTGCATGTGTGTTCTTTTCCACAAACCACATATGGATCCACCAAAGTCATTGCATGTGTGTTCTTTCCACAAACCACATATGGATCAACCAGTGTCATTGCATGTGTGTTCTTTCCACAAACCACATATGGATCAACCAATGTCATTGCATATGTGTTCCTGTCATGAACCACACATGGATCAACCAGTGGTTATTACATTTGTGTTCCTGTCATAAACCACATATGGATCCACCAGTGTTCATTGCATGTGTGTTCCTGTCATGAACCACTTATGGATCAACCATTGTTCATTGCATGTGTGTCCTTTTTCACAAACCACATATGGATCCACTAGAGTCATTGCCCATGTGTTCTTTATACAAACCACATATGGACCCACTAGAGTCATTGCATGTGTGTTCTTATACTAAAACCAGCACTAGAGTCATTGCATGTGTGTTCTTTTCACAAACCACATATGAATCCACCAGTGTCATTGCATGCGTGTTCTTTCCACAAACCACATATGGACCCACTAGAGTCATTGCATGTGTGTTCTTTCCACAAACCACATATGGATTGACCAATGGCATTGCATGTGTGTTATTGTCAAAAACCACATATGGATCAACCAATGTCATTGCATGTGTGTTATTTTCACAAACCACATATGGACCCACCAGTGGTCATTGCATGTGTGTTCTTTCCACAAACCACATATGGATCCACTAGAGTCATTGCATGTGTGTTCTTTTCACAAACCACATATGGATCAACCAATGGCATTGCATGTGTGTTCTTTTCACAAATCACATATGGATCCACCAGTGTTCATTGCATGTGTGTTCTTTCCACAAACCACATATGGATCAACCAGTGGTTATTGCATGTGTGTTCTTTCCCCAAACCACATATGGATCCACTAGAGTCATTGCATGTGTGTTCTTTTCACAAACCACATATGGACCCACTAGAGTCATTGCATGTCTGTTCTTTTCACAAACCACACATGGACACACCAATGGCATTGCATGTGTGTTATTGTCACAAACCACATATGGATCAACCAATGTCATTGCATGTTTGTTCTTTCCACAAACCACATATGGATTAACCAATGGCATTGCATGTGTGTTCTTTCCACAAACCACACATGGATCAACCAATGGCATTGCGTGTGTATTCTTTTCTCAAACCACACATGGATCAACCAATAGCATTGCATGTGTGTTCTTTTCACAAACCACACATGGATCCACCAGAGTCATTGCATGTGTGTTCTTTCCATAAACCACATATGGATCAACAGTGTCATTGCATGTGTGTTCTTTCCACAAACCACATATGGATCAACCAATGTTATTGCATGTGTGTTCCTATCATGAACCACATATGGATCAACCAATGGCAGTGCATGTGTGTTATTTGCACAAACCACGCATGGATCAACCAATGGCATTGCATGTGTATTCATTTCACAAACCACACATGGATGAACCAATGGCATTGCATGTGTGTTCATTCCTCAAACCACACATGAATCCACTAGAGTCATTGCATGTGTGTTCTTTCCACAAACCACATAAGGATCAACCAGTGTCATTGCATGTGTGTTCTTTCCACAATCCACATATGGATCTACTAGAGTCATTGCATGTGTGTTATTTTCACAAACCACATATGGACCCACTAGAGTCATTTCATGTGTGTTCTTTCCACAAACCACACATGGATTGACCAATGGCATTGCATGTGTGTTATTGTCACAAACCACATATGGATCAACCAATGTCATTGCATGTGTGTTCTCTTCACAAACCACATATGGATCCACCAGTGGTCATTGCATGTGTGTTCTTTCCACAAACCACATATGGATCCACTAGAGTCATTGCATGTGTATTCTTTTCACAAACCACATATGGATCCACCAGTATTCATTGCATGTGTGTTCTTTTCACAAATCACATATGGATCCACCAGTGTTCATTGCATGTGTGTTCTTTTCACAAACCACACATGGATTAACTAATGGCATTGTATGTGTGTTATTGTCACAAACGACATATGGATCAACCAAAGTCATTGCATGTGTGTTCCTGTCATGAAACACACATGGATAAACCAGTGGTCATTGCATGTGTGTTCTTTCCACGAACCACATATGGATCCACTAGAGTCAGTGCATGTGTGTTCTTTTCACAAACCACATATGGATCAACTAGTGGCATTGCATGTGTGTTCTTTTCACAAATCACATATGGATCAACCAGTGTTCACTGCATGTGTGTTCTTTCCACAAACCACTTATGGATCCACCAGTGTTCATTGCATGTGTGTTCTTTTCCACAAACCACATATGGATCCACCAGAGTCATTGCATGTGTGTTCTTTCCACAAACCACATATGGATCAACCAGTGTCATTGCATGTGTGTTCTTTCCACAAACCACATATGGATCAACCAATGTCATTGCATATGTGTTCCTGTCATGAACCACACATGGATCAACCAGTGTATATTACATTTGTGTTCCTGTCATGAACCACATATGGATCCACCAGTGTTCATTGCATGTGTGTTCCTGTCATGAACCACTTATGGATCAACCATTGTTCATTGCATGTGTGTCCTTTTTCACAAACCACATATGGATCCACTAGAGTCATTGCCCATGTGTTCTTTTCACAAATCAAATATGGACCCACTAGAGTCATTGCATGTGTGTTCTTATACTAAAACCAGCACTAGAGTCATTGCATGTGTGTTCTTTTCACAAACCACATATGAATCCACCAGTGTCATTGCAAGCGTGTTCTTTTCCACAAACCACATATGGACCCACTAGAGTCATTGCATGTGTGTTCTTTCCACAAACCACATATGGCTGACCAATGGCATTGCATGTGTGTTATTGTCAAAAACCATATATGGATCAACCAATGTCATTGCATGTGTGTTATTTTCACAAACCACATATGGACCCACCAGTGGTCATTGCATGTGTGTTCTTTCCACAAACCACATATGGATCCACTAGAGTCATTGCATGTGTGTTCTTTTCACAAACCACATATGGATCAACCAATGGCATTGCATGTGTGTTCGTTTCACAAATCACATATGGATCCACCAGTGTTCATTGCATGTGTGTTCTTTTCACAAACCACACATGGATTAACTAATGGCATTGTATGTGTGTTATTGTCACAAACGACATATGGATCAACCAACGTCATTGCATGTGTGTTCCTGTCATGAAACACACATGGATAAACCAGTGGTCATTGCGTGTGTGTTCTTTCCACTAACCACATATGGATCCACTAGAGTCAGTGCATGTGTGTTCTTTTCACAAACCACATATGGATCAACTAGTGGCATTGCATGTGTGTTCTTTTCACAAATCACATATGGATCAACCAGTGTTCACTGCATGTGTGTTCTTTCCACAAACCACTTATGGATCCACCAGTGTTCATTGCATGTGTGTTCTTTTCCACAAACCACATATGGATCCACCAAAGTCATTGCATGTGTGTTCTTTCCACAAACCACATATGGATCAACCAGTGTCATTGCATGTGTGTTCTTTCCACAAACCACATATGGATCAACCAATGTCATTGCATATGTGTTCCTGTCATGAACCACACATGGATCAACCAGTGGTTATTACATTTGTGTTCCTGTCATAAACCACATATGGATCCACCAGTGTTCATTGCATGTGTGTTCCTGTCATGAACCACTTATGGATCAACCATTGTTCATTGCATGTGTGTCCTTTTTCACAAACCACATATGGATCCACTAGAGTCATTGCCCATGTGTTCTTTATACAAACCACATATGGACCCACTAGAGTCATTGCATGTGTGTTCTTATACTAAAACCAGCACTAGAGTCATTGCATGTGTGTTCTTTTCACAAACCACATATGAATCCACCAGTGTCATTGCATGCGTGTTCTTTCCACAAACCACATATGGACCCACTAGAGTCATTGCATGTGTGTTCTTTCCACAAACCACATATGGATTGACCAATGGCATTGCATGTGTGTTATTGTCAAAAACCACATATGGATCAACCAATGTCATTGCATGTGTGTTATTTTCACAAACCACATATGGACCCACCAGTGGTCATTGCATGTGTGTTCTTTCCACAAACCACATATGGATCCACTAGAGTCATTGCATGTGTGTTCTTTTCACAAACCACATATGGATCAACCAATGGCATTGCATGTGTGTTCTTTTCACAAATCACATATGGATCCACCAGTGTTCATTGCATGTGTGTTCTTTCCACAAACCACATATGGATCAACCAGTGGTTATTGCATGTGTGTTCTTTCCCCAAACCACATATGGATCCACTAGAGTCATTGCATGTGTGTTCTTTTCACAAACCACATATGGACCCACTAGAGTCATTGCATGTCTGTTCTTTTCACAAACCACACATGGACACACCAATGGCATTGCATGTGTGTTATTGTCACAAACCACATATGGATCAACCAATGTCATTGCATGTTTGTTCTTTCCACAAACCACATATGGATTAACCAATGGCATTGCATGTGTGTTCTTTCCACAAACCACACATGGATCAACCAATGGCATTGCGTGTGTATTCTTTTCTCAAACCACACATGGATCAACCAATAGCATTGCATGTGTGTTCTTTTCACAAACCACACATGGATCCACCAGAGTCATTGCATGTGTGTTCTTTCCATAAACCACATATGGATCAACAGTGTCATTGCATGTGTGTTCTTTCCACAAACCACATATGGATCAACCAATGTTATTGCATGTGTGTTCCTATCATGAACCACATATGGATCAACCAATGGCAGTGCATGTGTGTTATTTGCACAAACCACGCATGGATCAACCAATGGCATTGCATGTGTATTCATTTCACAAACCACACATGGATGAACCAATGGCATTGCATGTGTGTTCATTCCTCAAACCACACATGAATCCACTAGAGTCATTGCATGTGTGTTCTTTCCACAAACCACATAAGGATCAACCAGTGTCATTGCATGTGTGTTCTTTCCACAATCCACATATGGATCTACTAGAGTCATTGCATGTGTGTTATTTTCACAAACCACATATGGACCCACTAGAGTCATTTCATGTGTGTTCTTTCCACAAACCACACATGGATTGACCAATGGCATTGCATGTGTGTTATTGTCACAAACCACATATGGATCAACCAATGTCATTGCATGTGTGTTCTCTTCACAAACCACATATGGATCCACCAGTGGTCATTGCATGTGTGTTCTTTCCACAAACCACATATGGATCCACTAGAGTCATTGCATGTGTATTCTTTTCACAAACCACATATGGATCCACCAGTATTCATTGCATGTGTGTTCGTTTCACAAATCACATATGGATCCACCAGTGTTCATTGCATGTGTGTTCTTTTCACAAACCACACATGGATTAACTAATGGCATTGTATGTGTGTTATTGTCACAAACGACATATGGATCAACCAATGTCATTGCATGTGTGTTCCTGTCATGAAACAAACATGGATAAACCAGTGGTCATTGCATGTGTGTTCTTTCCACAAACCACATATGGATCCACTAGAGTCATTACATGTGTGTTCTTTTCACAAACCACATATAGATCAACTAGTGGCATTGCATGTGTGTTCTTTTCATAAATCACATATGGATCAACCACTGTTCACTGCATGTGTGTTCTTTCCACAAACCACTTATGGATCCACCAGTGTTCATTGCATGTGTGTTCTTTTCCACAAACCACATATGGATCCACTAGAGTTATTGCGTGTGTGTTCTTTCCACAAACCACATATGGATCAACCAGTGTCATTGCATGTGTGTTATTTCCACAAACCACATATGGATCAACCAATGTCATTTCATGTGTGTTCCTGTCATGAACCACACATGGATCAACCAGTGGTTATTGCATGTGTGTTCCTGTCATGAACCACATATGGATCCACCAGTGTTCATTGCATGTGTGTTCTTTTCACAAACCACACATGGATTAACTAATGGCATTGTATGTGTGTTATTGTCACAAACGACATATGGATCAACCAACGTCATTGCATGTGTGTTCCTGTCATGAAACACACATGGATAAACCAGTGGTCATTGCATGTGTGTTCTTTCCACGAACCACATATGGATCCACTAGAGTCAGTGCATGTGTGTTCTTTTCACAAACCACATATGGATCAACTAGTGGCATTGCATGTGTGTTCTTTTCACAAATCACATATGGATCAACCAGTGTTCACTGCATGTGTGTTCTTTCCACAAACCACTTATGGATCCACCAGTGTTCATTGCATGTGTGTTCTTTTCCACAAACCACATATGGATCCACCAGAGTCATTGCATGTGTGTTCTTTCCACAAACCACATATGGATCAACCAGTGTCATTGCATGTGTGTTCTTTCCACAAACCACATATGGATCAACCAATGTCATTGCATATGTGTTCCTGTCATGAACCACAAATGGATCAACCAGTGGTTATTACATTTGTGTTCCTGTCATGAACCACATATGGATCCACCAGTGTTCATTGCATGTGTGTTCCTGTCATGAACCACTTATGGATCAACCATTGTTCATTGCATGTGTGTCCTTTTTCACAAACCACATATGGATCCACTAGAGTCATTGCCCATGTGTTCTTTTCACAAATCAAATATGGACCCACTAGAGTCATTGCATGTGTGTTCTTATACTAAAACCAGCACTAGAGTCATTGCATGTGTGTTCTTTTCACAAACCACATATGAATCCACCAGTGTCATTGCAAGCGTGTTCTTTTCCACAAACCACATATGGACCCACTAGAGTCATTGCATGTGTGTTCTTTCCACAAACCACATATGGCTGACCAATGGCATTGCATGTGTGTTATTGTCAAAAACCATATATGGATCAACCAATGTCATTGCATGTGTGTTATTTTCACAAACCACATATGGACCCACCAGTGGTCATTGCATGTGTGTTCTTTCCACAAACCACATATGGATCCACTAGAGTCATTGCATGTGTGTTCTTTTCACAAACCACATATGGATCAACCAATGGCATTGCATGTGTGTTCGTTTCACAAATCACATATGGATCCACCAGTGTTCATTGCATGTGTGTTCTTTTCACAAACCACACATGGATTAACTAATGGCATTGTATGTGTGTTATTGTCACAAACGACATATGGATCAACCAACGTCATTGCATGTGTGTTCCTGTCATGAAACACACATGGATAAACCAGTGGTCATTGCATGTGTGTTCTTTCCACGAACCACATATGGATCCACTAGAGTCAGTGCATGTGTGTTCTTTTCACAAACCACATATGGATCAACTAGTGGCATTGCATGTGTGTTCTTTTCACAAATCACATATGGATCAACCAGTGTTCACTGCATGTGTGTTCTTTCCACAAACCACTTATGGATCCACCAGTGTTCATTGCATGTGTGTTCTTTTCCACAAACCACATATGGATCCACCAAAGTCATTGCATGTGTGTTCTTTCCACAAACCACATATGGATCAACCAGTGTCATTGCATGTGTGTTCTTTCCACAAACCACATATGGATCAACCAATGTCATTGCATATGTGTTCCTGTCCTGAACCACACATGGATCAACCAGTGGTTATTACATTTGTGTTCCTGTCATAAACCACATATGGATCCACCAGTGTTCATTGCATGTGTGTTCCTATCATGAACCACTTATGGATCAACCATTGTTCATTGCATGTGTGTCCTTTTTCACAAACCACATATGGATCCACTAGAGTCATTGCCCATGTGTTCTTTATACAAACCACATATGGACCCACTAGAGTCATTGCATGTGTGTTCTTATACTAAAACCAGCACTAGAGTCATTGCATGTGTGTTCTTTTCACAAACCACATATGAATCCACCAGTGTCATTGCATACGTGTTCTTTCCACAAACCACATATGGACCCACTAGAGTCATTGCATGTGTGTTCTTTCCACAAACCACATATGGATTGACCAATGGCATTGCATGTGTGTTATTGTCAAAAACCACATATGGATCAACCAATGTCATTGCATGTGTGTTATTTTCACAAACAACATATGGACCCACCAGTGGTCATTGCATGTGTGTTCTTTCCACAAACCACATATGGATCCACTAGAGTCATTGCATGTGTGTTCTTTTCACAAACCACATATGGATCAACCAATGGCATTGCATGTGTGTTCTTTTCACAAATCACATATGGATCCACCAGTGTTCATTGCATGTGTGTTCTTTCCACAAACCACATATGGATCAACCAGTGGTTATTGCATGTGTGTTCTTTCCCCAAACCACATATGGATCCACTAGAGTCATTGCATGTGTGTTCTTTTCACAAACCACATATGGACCCACTAGAGTCATTGCATGTCTGTTCTTTTCACAAACCACACATGGACACACCAATGGCATTGCATGTGTGTTATTGTCACAAACCACATATGGATCAACCAATGTCATTGCATGTTTGTTCTTTCCACAAACCACATATGGATTAACCAATGGCATTGCATGTGTGTTCTTTCCACAAACCACACATGGATCAACCAATGGCATTGCGTGTGTATTCTTTTCTCAAACCACACATGGATCAACCAATAGCATTGCATGTGTGTTCTTTTCACAAACCACACATGGATCCACCAGAGTCATTGCATGTGTGTTCTTTCCATAAACCACATATGGATCAACAGTGTCATTGCATGTGTGTTCTTTCCACAAACCACATATGGATCAACCAATGTTATTTCATGTGTGTTCCTATCATGAACCACATATGGATCAACCAATGGCAGTGCATGTGTGTTATTTGCACAAACCACGCATGGATCAACCAATGGCATTGCATGTGTAAACATTTCACAAACCACACATGGATGAACCAATGGCATTGCATGTGTGTTCATTCCTCAAACCACACATGAATCCACTAGAGTCATTGCATGTGTGTTCTTTCCACAAACCACATAAGGATCAACCAGTGTCATTGCATGTGTGTTCTTTCCACAATCCACATATGGATCTACTAGAGTCATTGCATTTGTGTTATTTTCACAAACCACATATGGACCCACTAGAGTCATTGCATGTGTGTTCTTTCCACAAACCACACATGGATTGACCAATGGCATTGCATGTGTGTTATTGTCACAAACCACATATGGATCAACCAATGTCATTGCATGTGTGTTCTCTTCACAAACCACATATGGATCCACCAGTGGTCATTGCATGTGTGTTCTTTCCACAAACCACATATGGATCCACTAGAGTCATTGCATGTGTGTTCTTTTCACAAACCACATATGGATCCACCAGTATTCATTGCATGTGTGTTCGTTTCACAAATCACATATGGATCCACCAGTGTTCATTGCATGTGTGTTCTTTTCACAAACCACACATGGATTAACTAATGGCATTGTATGTGTGTTATTGTCACAAACGACATATGGATCAACCAATGTCATTGCATGTGTGTTCCTGTCATGAAACAAACATGGATAAACCAGTGGTCATTGCGTGTGTGTTCTTTCCACAAACCACATATGGATCCACTAGAGTCATTACATGTGTGTTCTTTTCACAAACCACATATAGATCAACTAGTGGCATTGCATGTGTGTTCTTTTCATAAATCACATATGGATCAACCAGTGTTCACTGCATGTGTGTTCTTGCCACAAACCACTTATGGATCCACCAGTGTTCATTGCATGTGTGTTCTTTTCCACAAACCACATATGGATCCACTAGAGTTATTGTGTGTGTGTTCTTTCCACAAACCACATATGGATCAACCAGTGTCATTGCATGTGTGTTATTTCCACAAACCACATATGGATCAACCAATGTCATTTCATGTGTGTTCCTGTCATGAACCACACATGGATCAACCAGTGGTTATTGCATGTGTGTTCCTGTCATGAACCACATATGGATCCACCAGTGTTCATTGCATGTGTGTTCCTGTCATGAACCACACATGGATCAACTAGTGGATATTGCATGTGTGTTCTTTCCACAAACCACATATGGATCCACTAGAGTCATTGCACATGTGTTATTTTCACAAACCACATATGGACCCACTAGAGTCATTGCATGTGTGTTCTTATACTAAAACCAGTAGTAGAGTCATTGCATTTGTGTTCTTTCCACAAACCACACATGGATTAACCAATGGCATTGCACATGTGTTATTGTCACAAACCACATATGGATCAACCAATGTCATTCCATGTGTGTTCTTTTCACAAACCACATATGGATCAACCAGTGGCATTGCATGTGTGTTCTTTTCACAAATCACATATGGATCAACCAGTGTTCACTTTATGTGTGTTCTTTCCACAAACCACTTATGGATCCACCAGTGTTCATTGCATGTGTGTTCTTGTCCACAAACCACATATGGATTCAGTAGAGTCATTGCATGTGTGTTCTTTTCACAAACCACATATGGACCCACTACAGTCATTGCATGTGTGTTCATATACCAAAACCAGCACTAGAGTCATTGCATCTGTGTTCTTTCCACAAACCACATATGGATCAACCAATGTCATTGCATGTGTGTTCCTGTCATGAACTACATATGCATCAACCAATGGCATTGCATGTGTGTTCCTTCCACAAACCACACATGGATCAACCAATGGCATTGCATATGTATTCTTTTCACAAACCACATATGGATCAACCAATGGCATTGCATGTGTGTTCTTTCCACAAACCACACATGGATCCACTAGAGTCATTGCACGTGTGTTCTTTCCACAAACCACATATGGATCAACCAGTGTCATTGCATGTGTGCTCTTTCCACAAACCACATATGGATCAACCAATGGTTATTGCATGTCTGTTCTTTCCACAAACCACGTATGGACCCACTAGAGTCATTGCATGTGTGTTCTTATACTAAAACCAGCACTAGAGTCATTGCATGTGTGTTCTTTCCACAAACCACACATGGATTGACCAATGGCATTGCATGTGTGTTATTGTCACAAATCACATATGGATCAACCAATGTCATTGCATGTTTGTTCTTTCCACAAACCACATATGGATTCACCAAAGGCATTGCATGTGTGTTCTTTCCACAAACCACACATGGATCAACCAATGGCATTGCATGTGTATTCTTTTCTCAAACCACACATGGATCAACAAATGACATTGCATGTGTGTTCTTTTCACAAACCACACATGGATCCAGCAGAGTCATTGCATGTATGTTCTTTCCACAAACCACATATGGATCAACAGTGTCATTGCATGTGTGTTTCTTTCCACAAACCACATATGGATCAACCAATGTCATTGCATGTGTGTTCCTATCATGAACCACATATGGATCAACCAATGGCAGTGCATGTGTGTTATTTCCACAAACCACACATAGTAAACCAATGGCATTGCATGTGTATTCGTTTCACAAACCACACATTGATGAACCAATGGCATTGCATGTGTGTTCATTCCTCAAACCACACATGAATCCACTAGAGTCATTGCATTTGTGTTCTTTCCAAAAACCACATATGGATCAACCAGTGTCATTGCATGTGTGTTCTTTCCACAATCCACATATGGATCTACTAGAGTCATTGCATGCGTGTTCTTTTCACAAACCACATATGGACCCACTAGAGTCATTGCATGTGTGTTCTTTCCACAAACCACACATGAATTGACCAATGGCATTGCATGTGTGTTATTGTCACAAACCACATATGGATCAACCAATGTCATTGCATGTGTGTTCTTTTCACAAACCACATATGGACCCACCAGTGGTTATTGCATGTGTGTTCTTTCCACAAACCACATATGGATCCACTAGAGTCATTGCATGTGTGTTCTTTTCACAAACCACATATGGATCAACCAATGGCATTGTATGTGTGTTCTTTTCACAAATCACATATGGATCCACCAGTGTTCATTGCATGTGTGTTCTTTTCACAAACCACACATGGATTAACTAATGGCATTGTATGTGTGTTATTGCCACAAACGACATATGGATCAACCAACGTCATTGCATGTGTGTTCCTGTCATGAAACACACATGGATAAACCAGTGGTCATTGCATGTGTGTTCTTTCCACGAACCACATATGGATCCACTAGAGTCAGTGCATGTGTGTTCTTTTCACAAACCACATATGGATCAACTAGTGGCATTGCATGTGTGTTCTTTTCACAAATCACATATGGATCAACCAGTGTTCACTGCATGTGTGTTCTTTCCACAAACCACTTATGGATCCACCAGTGTTCATTGCATGTGTGTTCTTTTCCACAAACCACATATGGATCCACCAGAGTCATTGCATGTGTGTTCTTTCCACAAACCACATATGGATCAACCAGTGTCATTGCATGTGTGTTCTTTCCACAAACCACATATGGATCAACCAATGTCATTGCATATGTGTACCTGTCATGAACCACACATGGATCAACCAGTGGTTATTACATTTGTGTTCCTGTCATGAACCACATATGGATCCACCAGTGTTCATTGCATGTGTGTTCCTGTCATGAACCACTTATGGATCAACCATTGTTCATTGCATGTGTGTCCTTTTTCACAAACCACATATGGATCCACTAGAGTCATTGCCCATGTGTTCTTTTCACAAATCAAATATGGACCCACTAGAGTCACTGCATGTGTGTTCTTATACTAAAACCAGCACTAGAGTCATTGCATGTGTGTTCTTTTCACAAACCACATATGAATCCACCAGTGTCATTGCAAGCGTGTTCTTTTCCACAAACCACATATGGACCCACTAGAGTCATTGCATGTGTGTTCTTTCCACAAACCACATATGGCTGACCAATGGCATTGCATGTGTGTTATTGTCAAAAACCATATATGGATCAACCAATGTCATTGCATGTGTGTTATTTTCACAAACCACATATGGACCCACCAGTGGTCATTGCATGTGTGTTCTTTCCACAAACCACATATGGATCCACTAGAGTCATTGCATGTGTGTTCTTTTCACAAACCACATATGGATCAACCAATGGCATTGCATGTGTGTTCGTTTCACAAATCACATATGGATCCACCAGTGTTCATTGCATGTGTGTTCTTTTCACAAACCACACATGGATTAACTAATGGCATTGTATGTGTGTTATTGTCACAAACGACATATGGATCAACCAACGTCATTGCATGTGTGTTCCTATCATGAAACACACATGGATAAACCAGTGGTCATTGCATGTGTGTTCTTTCCACGAACCACATATGGATCCACTAGAGTCAGTGCATGTGTGTTCTTTTCACAAACCACATATGGATCAACTAGTGGCATTGCATGTGTGTTCTTTTCACAAATCACATATGGATCAACCAGTGTTCACTGCATGTGTGTTCTTTCCACAAACCACTTATGGATCCACCAGTGTTCATTGCATGTGTGTTCTTTTCCACAAACCACATATGGATCCACCAAAGTCATTGCATGTGTGTTCTTTTCACAAACCACATATGGATCAACCAGTGTCATTGCATGTGTGTTCTTTCCACAAACCACATATGGATCAACCAATGTCATTGCATATGTGTTCCTGTCATGAACCACACATGGATCAACCAGTGGTTATTACATTTGTGTTCCTGTCATAAACCACATATGGATCCACCAGTGTTCATTGCATGTGTGTTCCTGTCATGAACCACTTATGGATCAACCATTGTTCATTGCATGTGTGTCCTTTTTCACAAACCACATATGGATCCACTAGAGTCATTGCCCATGTGTTCTTTTCACAAACCACATATGGACCCACTAGAGTCATTGCATGTGTGTTCTTATACTAAAACCAGCACTAGAGTCATTGCATGTGTGTTCTTTTCACAAACCACATATGAATCCACGAGTGTCATTGCATGCGTGTTCTTTCCACAAACCACATATGGACCCACTAGAGTCATTGCATGTGTGTTCTTTCCACAAACCACATATGGATTGACCAATGGCATTGCATGTGTGTTATTGTCAAAAACCACATATGGATCAACCAATGTCATTGCATGTGTGTTATTTTCACAAACCACATATGGACCCACCAGTGGTCATTGCATGTGTGTTCTTTCCACAAACCACATATGGATCCACTAGAGTCATTGCATGTGTGTTCTTTTCACAAACCACATATGGATCAACCAATGGCATTGCATGTGTGTTCTTTTCACAAATCACATATGGATCCACCAGTGTTCATTGCATGTGTGTTCTTTCCACAAACCACATATGCATCAACCAGTGGTTATTGCATGTGTGTTCTTTCCCCAAACCACATATGGATCCACTAGAGTCATTGCATGTGTGTTCTTTTCACAAACCACATATGGACCCACTAGAGTCATTGCATGTCTGTTCTTTTCACAAACCACACATGGACACACCAATGGCATTGCATGTGTGTTATTGTCACAAACCACATATGGATCAACCAATGTCATTGCATGTTTGTTCTTTCCACAAACCACATATGGATTAACCAATGGCATTGCATGTGTGTTCTTTCCACAAACCACACATGGATCAACCAATGGCATTGCGTGTGTATTCTTTTCTCAAACCACACATGGATCAACCAATAGCATTGCATGTGTGTTCTTTTCACAAACCACACATGGATCCACCAGAGTCATTGCATGTGTGTTCTTTCCATAAACCACATATGGATCAACAGTGTCATTGCATGTGTGTTCTTTCCACAAACCACATATGGATCAACCAATGTCATTGCATGTGTGTTCCTATCATGAACCACATATGGATCAACCAATGGCAGTGCATGTGTGTTATTTGCACAAACCACGCATGGATCAACCAATGGCATTGCATGTGTATTCATTTCACAAACCACACATGGATGAACCAATGGCATTGCATGTGTGTTCATTCCTCAAACCACACATGAATCCACTAGAGTCATTGCATGTGTGTTCTTTCCACAAACCACATAAGGATCAACCAGTGTCATTGCATGTGTGTTCTTTCCACAATCCACATATGGATCTACTAGAGTCATTGCATGTGTGTTATTTTCACAAACCACATATGGACCCACTAGAGTCATTGCATGTGTGTTCTTTCCACAAACCACACATGGATTGACCAATGGCATTGCATGTGTGTTATTGTCACAAACCACATATGGATCAACCAATGTCATTGCATGTGTGTTCTCTTCACAAACCACATATGGATCCACCAGTGGTCATTGCATGTGTGTTCTTTCCACAAACCACATATGGATCCACTAGAGTCATTGCATGTGTGTTCTTTTCACAAACCACATATGGATCCACCAGTATTCATTGCATGTGTGTTCGTTTCACAAATCACATATGGATCCACCAGTGTTCATTGCATGTGTGTTCTTTTCACAAACCACACATGGATTAACTAATGGCATTGTATGTGTGTTATTGTCACAAACGACATATGGATCAACCAATGTCATTGCATGTGTGTTCCTGTCATGAAACACACATGGATAAACCAGTGGTCATTGCATGTGTGTTCTTTCCACAAACCACATATGGATCCACTAGAGTCATTACATGTGTGTTCTTTTCACAAACCACATATAGATCAACTAGTGGCATTGCATGTGTGTTCTTTTCATAAATCACATATGGATCAACCAGTGTTCACTGCATGTGTGTTCTTTCCACAAACCACTTATGGATCCACCAGTGTTCATTGCATGTGTGTTCTTTTCCACAAACCACATATGGATCCACTAGAGTTATTGCGTGTGTGTTCTTTCCACAAACCACATATGGATCAACCAGTGTCATTGCATGTGTGTTATTTCCACAAACCACATATGGATCAACCAATGTCATTTCATGTGTGTTCCTGTCATGAACCACACATGGATCAACCAGTGGTTATTGCATGTGTGTTCCTGTCATGAACCACATATGGATCCACCAGTGTTCATTGCATGTGTGTTCCTGTCATGAACCACACATGGATCAACTAGTGGATATTGCATGTGTGTTCTTTCCACAAACCACATATGGATCCACTAGAGTCATTGCACATGTGTTATTTTCACAAACCACATATGGACCCACTAGAGTCATTGCATGTGTGTTCTTATACTAAAACCAGTAGTAGAGTCATTGCATGTGTGTTCTTTCCACAAACCACACATGGATTAACCAATGGCATTGCACATGTGTTATTGTCACAAACCACATATGGATCAACCAATGTCATTCCATGTGTGTTCTTTTCACAAACCACATATGGATCAACCAGTGGCATTGCATGTGTGTTCTTTTCACAAATCACATATGGATCAACCAGTGTTCACTTTATGTGTGTTCTTTCCACAAACCACTTATGGATCCACCAGTGTTCATTGCATGTGTGTTCTTGTCCACAAACCACATATGGATTCAGTAGAGTCATTGCATGTGTGTTCTTTTCACAAACCACATATGGACCCACTACAGTCATTGCATGTGTGTTCATATACCAAAACCAGCACTAGAGTCATTGCATCTGTGTTCTTTCCACAAACCACATATGGATCAACCAATGTCATTGCATGTGTGTTCCTGTCATGAACTACATATGCATCAACCAATGGCATTGCATGTGTGTTCCTTCCACAAACCACACATGGATCAACCAATGGCATTGCATATGTATTCTTTTCACAAACCACATATGGATCAACCAATGGCATTGCATGTGTGTTCTTTCCACAAACCACACATGGATCCACCAGAGTCATTGCACGTGTGTTCTTTCCACAAACCACATATGGATCAACCAGTGTCATTGCATGTGTGCTCTTTCCACAAACCACATATGGATCAACCAATGGTTATTGCATGTCTGTTCTTTCCACAAACCACGTATGGACCCACTAGAGTCATTGCATGTGTGTTCTTATGCTAAAACCAGCACTAGAGTCATTGCATGTGTGTTCTTTCCACAAACCACACATGGATTGACCAATGGCATTGCATGTGTGTTATTGTCACAAATCACATATGGATCAACCAATGTCATTGCATGTGTGTTCTTTTCACAAACCGCATATGGATCAACCAGTGGCATTGCATGTGTGTTCTTTTCACAAATCACATATGGATCCACTAGAGTCATTGCATGTGTGTTCTTTTCACAAACCACATATGGATCAACCAATGGCATTGCATGTATGTTCTTTTCACAAACCACATATGGATCCACCAGTATTCATTGCATGTGTATTCTTTCCACAAACCACACATGGATTAACCAATGGCATTGCATGTGTGTTATTGTCACAAACTACATATGGATCAACCAATGTCATTGCATGTGTTCTCCTGTCATGAACCACACATGGATAAACCAGAGGTCATTGCATGTGTGTTCTTTCCACAAAGCACATATGGATCCACTAGAGTCATTGCATGTGTGTTCTTTTCACAAACCACATATGGATCAACCAGTGGCATTGCATGTGTGTTCTTTTCACAAATCACATATGGATCAACCAGTGTTCACTGCATGTGTGTTCTTTCCACAAACCACTTATGGATCCACCAGTGTTCATTGCATGTGTGTTCTTTTCCACAAACCACATATGGATCCACTAGAGTCATTGCATGTGTGTTCTTTTCACAAACCACATATGGACCCACTAGAGTCATTGCATGTGGGTTCTTATACTAAAACCAGCACTAGAGTCATTGCATGTGTGTTCTTTTTACAAACCACATATGGATCCACCAGTGTAATTGCATGTGTGTTCTTTCCACAAACCACATATGGATCAACCAGTGGTCATTGCATGTGTGTTCTTCTCACAAACCACACATGGATCCACCAGTGTCATTGCATGTCTGCTCTTTTCATTAACCATAGTTAGTCATTGCATGTGTGTTATTTTCACAAACCACATATCACCAGTGTCATTGCATGTGTGTTCTTTTCCACAAACCACATATGGATCCACCAGTGTTCATTGCATGTGTGTTCTTCTCACAAACCACATAACGATCCACCTGTGTCATTGGATGTGTGTTCTTTTCATAAACCACATATGGATCCTAACCTTAGGAGAGCCCTAACCTTAGCCCCCCAATGGGTGGCCGTTAGACCGAGTGTTCTAGAAGGCACGCCCTAACACAGTTTTTCTGCTTGAGGATTGTTACATACCGTTCGATAAAGGCGCTTGGACGTTTGGGATGGTCTTCGTGAGAGCAATCCGCGAGTAGGCTGTTCTACGGGATGATTGACCACGCTTGCTCTGGACAAACTGGCAACACCGGGAGCTCCCATGTTGCGAGTGTCATGACTCACTAGTTCAGTGGGCCATATCCCAGTGTCACGTCCCCATTACTTCCCTTCCTCCCCGTACTTCTGTTCCTTCCCCTCAAAGCCACTTTCCCCACTTCACTCCCATGTTACCGTAGCCGCAAGCCGACGACATCCGCCAATTCTCTAGTCGCTACCTTCATGCTAAGAAATCATTTTACAAGCTTTTGAACTTATCCTACATATTCCTGCTATTCGCCAATCTAACTGCTGATCTTTTTTCCGATTTCTCGATGAACTTCAGATGTCGCAAATGCTGTAGCCCAAGAATCTGGAGATCCTCGCGCGCAACTTCGCAGCGACGTTCCCGCTTGTGTGCTCCCACCCAGAATGCTTTCGTCGTTACTCCTACCACGAGCTCCCGCTCCACGAGCTGGCGTGCCCGCGCGGCGCGTGCTCCTGCACGGAGCCAGTCTGCAAGTACACCGGCCCGCCGGCAGAGCTCGTCGTCCACCTTGCAGAGGAGCACTTGATCGAAGTGATTAGTATCTCGTATGGGCAAGCCCAACTTCTCCAAGAGAAGGTGCCGTTCAATGACTCGGCACGCGGCCGGCTAATTTTCCAGGGGGGGCGGCTCTGTTTTTGTCCTGACCATCACCGCCGGTGTTCCGGGAACTAGAGCCAGGCCCACCGTTGTGTGTGCCGTATGCGTCACATCGATCTCGTGCGCCTGGCCCGTATACACGGTGCACATGTGGGCGAACACCTAGCCGCCGGCGCCGAGTTGCCCGATGCCGTGGGAGGTGGACTATGTGGACCTAAGGTCGATCCTATGTGTGCCATCTCAGTACCTTGTCAGTGCTAGACTGAACAGGCAGATGCATTTCTATATTTGTATCGAGAAGACCGACAGGGAAATGTAGTACTTATGCTGTCATTACTGTTAGACTTAAGCGATGCTTCTCAGGTGCGTAGAGCATACATGTTGTGCAAATGTACCCCAGTTGTAGTTTTTAGTACTCCTTACTAATTCGATGAGTTATTGGTCCAATCAGCTTGCTATTGACACATTGCAAAGTCCGCTTGCTCTGGATAGACTGGCAATACCGTGTGCTCCCACCCCCGCATGTCAGTGTCACGTGTTCAGAGGGCCCACCTGCCAGTGTCACGCCCCCTTCTCTTCCTTCCCCTCGAAGCCATTGTCCCAACTTCTCTTCCATCCTGCCACTCCTGTCTGATGGTTGTAATCTGATTTTCGTTGGATTGGTTACATGTAATCTACGTTGATAATGCAACATGCAAATGGCACAGACACAATTTCTAAAGTGGAAGCACTCACACGCTGCTATTGCACATATTTCTCAATATATCTCGACAAACCCATTACAATAATTGTACTCACACTAAACACAACCGAAATTGCAACCATCCTAAACAACATCTAAACCCACATCACACCGCTGTCATCAGAGTCCACCTCGATTGGTGACACCGCCGTGCCCTTCCTAGCGACATCCACTCCCGCTCGTGGCTTGCCCTTCGCCAGACAGGCAACAATGGCGTTCTGCACAGCTTCATCCCCGTCGTCCTCCACATTGGAATCGACAATGATGAAGGTGACGGGGTTGGCATGACCTGAGCGCCGTCGCGCCTGGCGGCTCCTGCTCGAGCTCGACGCTGCATCAGTCCTTCTAGAGGTAGGAGGGGCCAAGCTCGAATACGTAGCGTCGTTGCTCCTCTCAAGAAACCATGGCCATTTGATACTGCGATGGTAGGATCTTGGGGTGGATCCTCCGTGGCGAGCCCTACCAGAAGCGCTGGAGGGGATGGATCTGCCGGCACGAGCCATGACAAGTTCCTAGGAGGGAGTAATATTGTGGGCCAGGCGTGTCTGGTTCCTGAGCAAGGCGGGACTCCAAGTGATATGTACGCGGTCAAGGTGCCAAAAAAATTCGTCTAATGCGCGCGAGAGGGCTTTTGAACCACGAAGGCGCGAGGTTTGGTTGACAAGTCCACATGCTAGGTCCCCCACCTGTCAGTCGAATGTGGACGGTAGGATTCTTCCTGAGTTATTAAGTGGGGATAAATCACGCTTCACCACTACCCCGACATCCAAAGGCTCCTCTTTCTTCTGCCTGACTCCCCTCGCTCATGGCTCGCAGCTCGTGCAGTTCGTCTCGGGCGGAATCAGGGTCGGCTCAACACCGTCAGGCGGGTGCCCCCATCAGGTACCGGAGGGCGCCCTATGATTACTACCCTGATATGATGTGTTTGTGCGGTGAGAAGATGCCGAGATGGATTTCGTGGACCGACGAAAATACTGCAGGAAAATTCAGCAACTGCAGCATCAGAGCGGTAAGTTCCTACTGTAGGTACAATGGTAACCCGGATCCGAAAAGCGTAATGTAATTCTTTTTTTTTGTTTCCTTCGATCTACTACGCGGGAAGGGGGGGGGGGACTGGCTGTGACAAGTTTGTGTGGATCGAAAAGCCACTGATAGGTTTTCACAGAGAGCTTCTTCAGGATCTGCGTGATGCTGTGTGGGACAAGAAAGAGGAGATTCATGCGATGGAGCGAGAGATCCGGGAGTTCGCCAGGTGTAGGGGAGGCAGGGGCAGGGAGGTGGTGAGACAGACAGGCTCAAGATTAGAACAGATAGTGGAAACAATTTCCTCATTATCTGGGCATTATCTGTTGCATTTGCAGTTTATGTTGCCATGTTGTTGTCCAACAGCTGAAATAAGTTGCTCCTTCGTGGAGTGTAGCAGCCAGCTTAGAACTTGTTTTTCAGCCCAGAAACTTATCATCAGTGTAATGCCAATAGCAGGGATTTATTAAGCGCCTATAAATAATTGATGTCTGTGGCACTAACACCCATCGATTTTGGAGACCCCTTAACCGCTCAGCTATCACGATTGTTCATATAGTAGTGGCACAATCACAATTTCGGATTCAACTAGTGGCCTCGGCCATATCCAATCCTAAAGTCGCGATACATTTTACTTCAAGTACGGGAGGCAGATTGTTTTGCCTGGCAAGTTCCACGCACACAGCTCCAGAGTTTAACCGAACTACATATATAGGTTCAAGTTCAATACAACATTAGGCTTCTACACTTCTAGCCTTGTTTCTCTGCTTGGGTGCCAACTTTCTTCCTCTTACATTCACGTCCACTGGCTTCTTCATCTCCTGCCTTCTTCCTCTTCCTGGGTGCCAATTTTCTTACCTTCACGTACCCTGCATCTCCGGGTCAAGGGAAGTCAGGCCAATCAACACTAGAATCTTGTCCAGCATCATCACTCCACTCGTTTTGGTTTTCTTCCCGCAGCAAAATCATGGAGTCGTCTGTTTTGTTTCTTACCCTGCGCTTCCTGTAAAAAAACCAGTACATGGATTACTACCTTATATCTACAGACTATAAATATTTTCTTTTGTGAATGTACCATCTCATACCTAGGTTTGGGAGCATTAAGGGGACAGCCTGCTGCTCTATGGCCTATAAGATGGCAGGTCTTGCATCTGTTTTTGCCCTTCTTGGTTGCACAGAAAGCCGAACCCTTCTTCTCGAGAAAATTCTTAAACCTATTCACCTGAGGTCTTCCTCTGCCCCTTTTTGTAACTGGCTGACAAAGCTCGAAAGATAGTTGGACCTGAGGCCACTTAGATGGGTCTGTACATGGCTCGACGGATCCAGCGTACATAGCTCTGAACTTTTCCATAGAGTAGTAGTCTGACAAATACTGATCCAAATGTGGTAGAGTTCTTTTCTTCACCAAGAAGGACAAGGCGTGGTCACAAGGTTTCCTGGTATGCTGCCACTCTAAGAAGGTGCATTCTCGTAGCTGGATGTTCACAAGATCCCTTTTGCCTCTCTTGGACATATCGACCACCTCACAGCTGCTGTTGGTTGACGGGAGAACCTTAAGATGAGTAAGTCCTCGGCTTCTCTTGTGCAGTTCTTGTACAACTGGCGGTAGCATATGTCCTCTAAGTCTCCTACCAATCTCTCTCCTTATATTTAACAGCTTCATGATCATACCACGTATGCTGCCCATCGAGATATGAACAGGACACACTTTTATGTCCTTCACTCAGTTATTTAGCCATTCTACAAGGTTGTTGTTTATGTAATCAACTTTGATGTCAGGGTTGAATTGACTCCTCCTCCATAGCTGTGAATGATGGATGGCTAAGTACTCTGGAAGTTCAGGGGCTTCCGCAAAAATCTTGCTCATGAAATATTCGCTGCTACTAGGTTTCTAAACTCTAGCAGCTGGAAACATGTAACGAAATATGCTGCCTGCGTAGTGTGAGTACAAGTTGAGCATCATATGGGCATGGCATTCTCTACCTTCAGCTCGCGGGAACACCTCCTTCACTGCATTCATCAGCCCTTTGCATGCATCCGTGGATATAGCCAATGGATCCATGTGGCCTATTGATCTCCTGAGCTGCCTCATAAACCAGACCCAGTTTTCCTCCGTTTCTGTTTGAAACAGCCCGAATGCCACTAGGAACATCCAGGTGTGACCATCAAGTGTTGTGGTAGATGGTAGACAGCCTTTCCATTTAGCAGTTAGGACAGTGTTGTCTACACTCAGATATGGCCTACATCCATCCTTGAATCCCAGGATGCAAGGTTTAAGCGCCATGAAAAATCTTTTGAAATATATTTTACCACGTACTAATTCGGTGTCAATCTCCACAACACTCCCCGAACACCTAAATTGTACCTCCGCCTTGAAGTTGTACATTATCGTGAAGCTATTGGTCCAATCCCCGTGTAAGACCCCTAGAGCTCTCTCTTTACCTTTCCAAACCGTGTAATACGGTAGGACAATGTTGTATTTAGAACCGAGGCTAGTCTGAATATTCTTCGCGGTATCCTTGGGGTTAACCTTTAGTATGGACATAGATTACATAGCCACCCACTCCGTATCAGCCATTGACGATTTCAGTTTGCTGCCTGTTGGACACATGTGTGGAGGGCCCATTTTGTTCACCTGCAACACAGATTCATTTAAAAGATAAGCGGAGTCGACTAGTTGCCAGAAAGATATCGCACATCAATTGTAGTTATAGAGTGAAAATAGAGAAAGTTCTAATGGTTTGCTGCATTCATTGCCCTAGTACCCTAATTGCCTTCGACGCAGGTAGGGCTCTTGTTGTGATCCTCCATGGAAAATGTACCTCGGCCCGTCCATTCATCCACGTTAACTTGCAAACAGCCTCATACCTCTGGGCAGTGTTCTTCAGTCGATAAATGTCGAACTCCCCCATGATACAAAAATGCCGGAACGACATCCTGAACTCATGCATGCTACTGAACTCGGTGCCGACCGAAATTATAGGATACTCGTGGTCATGTTTCATTTCTTCTACTTCAACACCCAAATCATCGACTGGAATACCAGCCTCATCATTAAGTTCCTCGTCTATTTCATCATCACCAGATTCTTGATCTTCTACAGTGCCTTATTCTTCATCTGATTTAGAATCCTGGCCATCGTCTCTAATGCCTAGTACTGCACACATCATATTGACTCCCATGGGTGGGGCTGCACCATCGTCTCCACCCGGATGGACCGGAACATTGCCCCAATCCACCTCACCGGCAACTCTGTTTTCTCCAAGACATTCGGTTGGTTCTGCTGCAACCACATGGGGTGGTCTTACGTTTGCATGCATCCCAGGTACTTCAGTGGACAAACAGCAGTCATAATCAATTTCATCTTGACTGTACAGAACCCTCTTGCTCTTCATGTGTACATCCTCCTTCCCGATGTAATCTTTCCTGATGGTATCAGTAGGGCTTAACATTTGCGTTCCATTCCCCATTGAACTAGGCTTTTTTCTGCCGCTCTTGGGTGTGATCTCCTTCCTGCCTCCCCTGACGGATGTTGGCTCCAGGGTGCTGGCATTATTACCTGACCTCAGCAGCGTGTTCTTCTTCGAATTAGCCCTTTTGTTGCTATTATTGGGCGTGTTCTCCTTCATGCTGGCATTATTCCCTGACCTCAGCGGCATGTTCCACTCCAAATTAGCCCTTTTGCTGCTACTATTGGGCGTGTTCTCCTTCGTGCTGGCATTATTCTCTGACAGCGGCGTGTTCCACTCCAAATTAGTATTTTTCTGCTCCCACTAGGTGTGGTAGCCTCCGTGCTGGCCATCTTCGCCTCTTTTCTACCACTCCTAGGAGTGTTCACCATCGTGCTAGCCCTCTTAGCATTTTTGCTGCTACCGTTCGGTGTGGCATTTTAACTGGATCTCAGGGGTGTACTCTGCGGGATGGTGCCTTTTTTCGTGCGACTCTTGGGCGTCCTCTTCTCTGGCGTGGTCTCCTTGGTGACGTTCTTCTTCGGGGTTCCCTTTCTGGGGATGCTCTTCCTGCTCCTCTTTATGACGCTCCTCTGTAAGACTCTCCTCTGTTCGAAGCTACCCTCAGTCGCACCAGCCCCAGTGATGCCATGGATCAGGTCACGCATGTCTTCTAAAAGTCCATCATCTCTATTGTCGAGTTCCAATTCCTCTCCAACCATTTGCACTATCAAGTGGAAGTACACTTCACCTCTACAATGTTTCCTTGTAAACGGTACGACTAAATCCCTGGTATCTTTCATTTCGATAGCCTTTTTACTCCTGTAACCAAAATATAACAAACGTGCTTCCTGGGAAGACCCCCATAGTACCTTCACACGTAACGATGCCATCAGGTTAGATAACTCTACCACTTCAGGATCGTATCTGCCAAGGATTACATCAAACTCGTCATAGAATTTTTCTGTGCCATCATCTAATTTTGCAGTATAATCCGCGACACTGATACAAACGATTACTTTGCCATCATCAGGTTCTTCAGTATAGAAACCTCCAAGAGGTCCGAGAGGTGGAGCGGCACCATCAGACCCAGCCCCAATGCCATCGTCGCCATCACCAGCATCATCGTTAGTTGGCTCAACCTTGGTGGAAGTACCAGGACTAGGAGCAAGGCGAGGGCCCTTAGCAGAGGGAGCTATATTACATGGTGGACAGGCAGGGCCCCTTCTAACGGCAGCCACAATAGGATCAGCTGCTGCCATGCCACATCGACGACCAGGAGCAGTTCCCACAACATCAGTGTTTCGAGTGCTAGCAGAGTCCAGACGATGAGCTGGCTCCAGACGAGCAGCTCGCTGAACCTAAGCACGGGTTCGAGGAGGACACAAGGCATCAGACTTTGCAACAAAAGTGGGGCAGCCTCCGGAAGCCTTAGTTTGCTCAACATCGGCAGGGATTGGGTCAACAGCGGCCAGATCAACAACAACACAAGGACGACCAGTACCAACAGATTCCAGAGCACGGGTTCGCACAACTTGAGGACGGTTTCAAGGAGGAGTAGCACACAAGGCGGCGGTCTTAGCAACAACAGCGGGGTAGCCTCCGGAAGCCTTAGTTTGCTCAACAGTGGCATGGATTGGGTGAGCAGCAGCCGGAGCAACAACACCATGGGGACGACCAGTACCAGCAGATTCCAGAGCAGAGTTTTCCACAACAGCAATACGGGGACTCCTACGAGGAGGTTGCCTGATAGAAGCATGTCGCAGACGAGGAACCACATTTTGCTCAACAACAGAAGGGGTTCGAGTTAGACCTCCCTGTCCAATAATAGCTGGGCGACTCCCAATAGCAGGAGCTTCCTCACCCAGTATGTTACAAATAAGCATAACCACGCGAAGCACAGCATACTGTTTCATCAACCCAATTAGCTGACTGTCACACGCTACAGGAACCTTGAAGCCTCGTTCATCAAGGATGCTAAACCGTGCAGTCTGCTCCGGCCTCATTTCAGCAAGTTCATGCACAGTAGCAACCAAACTAGGGATAGTACATAACTGCATAGGTGCTACTTCCATCTTCCAATTGTGAGCTTGTTTCCACGTGCTCTTCCCATCTGCTAATTTAATGTGGTAGCCGCAGATGGCGACCCGAACCGTGTATTTGGGTTCAGCGGAGATCCTACTTGACAGAAAATTGGAGACAAAAGATAAGAATTGTTTGTCACTGTTGTGCTAACAAACAATTCTATGTTTGATATATCTCTGTAATGCCAATAGCCAGCTAGCAGTTATAGGTAGTGCGAATAGCAAAGAGAAGAGTAGCTCATCCGCAAGTAGCCAGAAGTACTTCTTCCTCGGCAAATGGATCTGCCATCCTTCATGCTACTCAGCTCGTCGGTGGTAGAGGCGGGCTAGATCGTCGCAACGGCGGGCACGACATTCGGCATTAGAGCTCAGTAGCAGCGAGTAGGCGCAGCAACTTGGCGCCGGAAGTCAAATGCCCGAAGAGATCATTCTAGTTGGAGAGGGGATTTTGACACCGCCGGTGCTAGGGTTCATGCGAAAGGAGGGAGGGAGTGGATTTGTGAATTTGGTCAACGCACCATGCTCCTTTGTCTCTCGTTTCGCCTATGTGGTTGCCGCGTTGGCGCTCGCGTCACGGAAATATTACTGACATGAGGGTCCCGACCGTTTACTTCACGGGGCAGTTTCACGGAATGTTTGGATTTGGTAGGGGTGAGATGAGTTTGCATCGAAATGGCCCCTCTCGGTAGTTGGTAGCCCAACATTTCGAAACGCAGCAATTTCAGGAAACTTAGGTACCGCGGTGCTCTCGCCCGCGAACTTTGGTACCGCAGGGTAGCAGTCCCCCTCTGGCAACCGCAATGGTCCAGTAGCCACCCAAGCCTAACAGAGAACAGAACGATGAGTACTCGAGAACTAGAGGAGCAATGCACATGATCTAGAAAGGGCGCCCATCCAACAGAACTCAAAAACTAATCACCCGACAAGTCAACATGGTAGTAAGGACAACACCACCAACAGCCGAGTACCACCACAGGTATGATCAGGAGATCACTTTTAGGAGGGATGATCACCCCCTTCGAGTTCCCCGACCGGGTCATTCGGCATTGATAGTTGAAGCACAAATCAGCGGGTTCGACGTGATCAAGGTCTTCATGGACACATGAAGCTGCATCAACCTCATCTACACCAAAACACTACGCACAATGAAGTGCTCTCTCACCAACCTATCTCCAACGGACACATCCTTCCACGACATCGTCCCGGGAAAAGCCGAGGTTCCCTTAGGCAAGATCTACCTTGACGTTGTCTTCGGAACCCAAGAAATTTCAGACGATAAAAAATCAAGTTTGAGGTCATGGACCAGCAATCGCAGTACCATGCAATCCTGGTACGCCTAGCATTTTCAAGTTCATGGAGGTACCGCGTTACGCATACCTCATGATGATGATGCCAACACCCAATGGAACCATATCCACTAGAGGAAGTGTTGCCCGCTCAGACAACTGCGACCGAGAGCTCAACAAGATCTCTGAGTCCTTCGGCATGGAAACGGAGTTCGCCTAGCTCAAGATCACTGACAAGCATGACGTTATGCCAGAAGCAGCAAGCTCCATACCCGGCCAATCTTTCGATGCAGCAAAGGACACAAAGGTAGTGCAGATGCATCCGAGGGACACAAAGAAAATAGCTTATGTGGCCTCCAACCTTAGTCACACATAGGAAAGCACGCTCGTCGAGTTCCTCTCTGAGCACTAGGAAATTTGTGCATGGGCCCTATCTGACATGCCAGGAATTCCTAGAGAACTCACCGAGCATGCACTCAATATCTACCCCAACGCATGACTAGTAAAACAATTGCTTCATCTCTTGTGGAGCCAATACGAAAGGCCATGGGAAAAGAACTCCATCGCCTACTCGACACAAAATTCATCAAGGAAATAAAAAAAAATCAACATGGGTCGCTAACCTAGTATGTGTTCCTCAGAAAAATATGGTTGAGCTACGCATGTGTATCGACTTCACCACACTGAACAAGCACTGCCTGAAGGATCACTTTCCACTCTCACGAATCGATTAAATCATCGATGCAACTGCTAGGCGCGAATGTCTCTCCTTCCTGAACACATACTCCGGATACCACCAGATCCAGATGAAAGAATAAGACCAATATAAGACATAATTTATCACACCTTATTATGTATTCTGCTACACTATAATGCACTTTGGGCTAAAAAACGCGGTTGCCACCAACCAGCGGATGATGCAAAACTGTCTAGGAAACCAAATTGGCAGAAACATCTAGGTTTACATCGATGACGTCGTGATTACAACAAAGAACGATTCGTCCTTTGTCGATGATTTCCGCGAAACATTCGATAATCTTGATAAATACTGCATCAAGCACAACCCAACGAAGTGTTAATTTGGAGTCCCTGGTAGGCAACTCCTCGAGTCCCTTGTGTCGGCCAGGGGAATAGAAGCAAACCCGGAGAAAATACAAGCGATCCTAACCATGAAGAAGCCAACAAATGTACAAGGCGTCCAGCAACTGGCTAGGCGCGTGGCAGAACTAAGCCTATTCATCGCTCGGTTGGGAGAAAAAGCATTGCCATTATATGCATTGCTAAAGAAATCGGACACCTTCGAGGGGACCGACGAAGCCCAGCGAGCCTTTGAGAACCTCAAGAAAACACCATCGACATCACCTATTTTGGTGTCACCCAAGGCAAATGAACCACTATGGCTATACGTCATGGCCACCAACCAAGTGGTTAGCATGGTACTAGTCGTTGAACAACCCAAAGAAGGAAAAACCCACAGTGTCCAATGGCCGGTCTACTACATTAGAGAGGCACTATCTCTGTCCAAACAAAGTTACCCGCACTATCAGAAGCTTGGATATGTGTCTTCATGACGACGCGAAAACCACGTCATTATTTCTCTGAGCATCCGGTAGTGGTGGTCAACAAGGCTCCTCTCTCCAATATCCTCAACAACCCCGAATCAACATGGCGTGTCTCTCTCTAGGGCATCGAGCTATCCCCTTGAGATATCATGTACGAGAAGCAAAAAACAATAAAGTCTCAGGTTCTTCTTGACTTCATCACATCGTGGATGGAACTCCCAAGTGTGGGTCCCATGGACTTCTCGAGTGCATGGACAATGTATTTCGACGGGTCCAAAAGAACTGAAGTAGCAGGAGCCAGTATCATACTGGTATCACCCCAAGGAGACAAGATGCGCTACATACTTCAGTTGAGTTTCTCGAACACGTAAAATAATGAAGCAGAATATGAGGCCTTATTGCATGGTGTGCGGATGGGAAAAGCTTGCGGTGCAACGCACCTCAAAATCTTTAGAGATTCAAACTTCGCCTCACAACAAGTAATGAATAATTGTGATGCCATTAGCGACAACATGATCACGTACCACGACATGTACAATATCATGGAGGGTTACTTTGACGGGTGTGAGGTCTCCCATATAAGTAGAACAAGCAACAAGGAAGCCGACAATCTTGCAAATATTGGGTCCCTCTGCTTACCCATACCTCCCGGGGTTTTCTAGGAAGATATCAGTGAGTGCTCCATCAAGGTCAAAATTTCCACTAAAGCCACAGAATCTAAGGTACAAAAGGGGAAAAAGTAACAGATTGACTCGGGGGCTACAGCATTACCCGAACCCACACTTGCTCCCGAAGACGAGGAAGAACCCGAAGACGTCATGATGATATAAACCACATGGATGCATCTGTATTTGGCATACATGATGAACAGAGAAATCCCAGAAGACATAGTCAAATCACAATGCATCACCCGCCGGTCCAGGGCCTTCCAGGTAATAAAGGGAGAACTCTACAAAATAAGTATCTTGGTTGTGCTACAGCAATGCGTGACACCCAAAGAAGCGAAGCTTATCCTCAAGGATAACCACGAAGGAATATGCGGCCATCACGCCAGCAAGCGAGCAATAGCAGCAAAGGCCCTTCGTGCAGGATTATACCGGCTCACCGAGGTCCATGGAGCCAAGGATATAGTGAGAACATGTGAAGCATGCCAAATATTTTCTACAAAAGCTAACTCACCCGCAATGGAAATGGTCCCTCTTGCTTGTTTGTTTGCCCGGTGGGGACTCGATATGGTAAGAAAACTCCACAAATCATCTCATCGAGGACATGTCTTTCTGGTCGTCATAGTCGACAAATTCACCAAGTGGATCGAGACAATGCTCGTCACCAGCCAAGATGCTACTTCGGATGTGAACTTCATCAAGTCAACACTTTTCCACTTCGGTGTGCCTCACAACATCATCACCGATAACGGATCAAACTTCACGGCTAGGGAATTTAAGGAGGACTACAAGGAGATGGGCATACAAGTAAGCTACATGTAGATCGCCTAGCAGCAATCCAATGACTAGGTAGAAAAATCTAATGGCCTCATGACCAATGGCATCAAGAAAAGGATACTGACACCACTTGAAAGAGCAAAGGCTGTCTAGGTAGATGAGCTACCCTCCATCCTATGGAGTTTACACACAACCCCAAATACAGCTACACAAAAAACTCCCTTCTTCCTAGTCTATGGAGCCGACATCGTGCTTCCAGTAGAAGTAACTCATGACGCCCCACGATTCATCGCATATGGCGAATAAACCTCTACAGAGGCACTCGGAGATGACGTGGATGCACTCGATGAAGCTCGAGACGTCGCCCTTGCAAGAGCAATTGCGTACCAAACAAGCATGTGCAACTATCATAGCCATCAGCTGCTTCCAAGGTCCTTCACTGTAGGAGACCTAGTCCTTAGCCTTAAGCAAGATGGCCATCACAAACTCGAGTCGCCATGGGAAGGACCCTACATCATCATAGAAGTAATCCCTGGTGGAGAATATCACCTCCAAGACAAGAAGACAGGAGTCAAGTACAACAACCCATGGAACATTGCGCAGCTACGCTATTTCTATGCCTAGGACATTGATTTCCTGCAATTTACTCACAATAAGGCAAACGTCCAGGATATTATCCGAAAGGACAACATTTACTTCCAATAAGGCCAACGACCAGGTGATTATGCCAAAAACATGTACCTCTATACCCGATAAATTTCGCGCCTAGAAATTTTGTGCCTAGGATAGATCGATTAGCCCTCCAGCATAGTGCCACACATAATTCACGCAGAGGGCATTTAGGTAATCTAAAAGAAACCCTCCTTATACCCTCCCTCGCCAAAAGTGGACGAGATCCAATTTTCCTTACCTCGCTGTCCTCTGCCTCCTCCCTTGCCCTCACATGAGAAAGTCATCTGTCCCTCCTCCACTCGCCGATGTCCTTCCCTTTGCCCCTCGCTGCCATATGCCCCTCCTCACCACCCCACCGTCCTTCCCTCCATTAGACAACAAGCCATCACCATAGCCCCAAAGCTAGCCCATCGTCACCTTCACGGTTTTCCACCATGTCGTGTCAACTGTGAAGCTCGCAGGTCTGCAACCTCGCCGTCAACCTCACCCACAAGATCTGCCACCTCTATGTGCACCTATCCGTCAAGGTCTCCCCACTCGCTATGCACCTCTCCGTCAAGGTCTCCCTCCTCGCCATGCACCTCATCAACAAGGTCTACCACATTGCCATCAAGGTATTACCACTACCAGTGCACCTCGCTATCAAGGTCTGCCCCCTCGAGGTTAAGGTCTGCCCACTTGCGGTCAAGGTTTGCTCACTCGATGTGCACCTCGACTGCAAGGTACGCTCAATCGCCATGCACCTCGCTATCCACCTAGTTGACAAGGTCTGCCACCTCATCGTCCAACTCATCCACAAGGTCTGGTACCAAGGTCTGCTAACAAGTCTTGATGCCACGATTAAAGCATTTCGCCATGAATAGCAGTAAGAAAAGTCTCCATAGCCTGAAGGCAAGGAAATACTCACCTTGCTTTTCTGTTGTCTGATGCATTGGTTATATTGTTTGTAGAAGATAAAGGTTGCATTATCTTGTTTGTTGCATTATTTTGGCCGCTTCATCATATGTCTTATGATTAGAGTATAAATACAAATTGTTCATAGTGGACTGTTTTACATGATGATTATTGTTAGACAATCAACAAAATATGTTATATTCTGCCTACTTTCCTATTTAGAGGCAATATATAGATGAATATACTGCTCATGTTTAATTGTCATTCCCTCCTTATTATTGCAACCAATTGGTGAATTGTCCAGCCTGTATACTATTAGGCTTATGATTAGTTTACGTGTCATAAAGGTTGCATTATCATGTTTCTTGCATTACTTTGGATGCTTCCTGATATGTCTTATGTTTAGAGTAAAAGTTGTTCTAGTTTACTGTTTTACATGATGGTTACTATAGGACAATGCACACCATAGGTTATATTTTGCTTAATTGCCTGTTTATTTGCATGATAGATGCTTGTACTGCTTATGTTTAATCGCCTTGCCCTGCTTATTATTGTAGTGTATAATACTAAGTCTAGTCATAGTGCAGAGTAACATAGCATGTTACTAGGGTATGTTACTCCCCACTATGACTGTTCTTAATATTATGTCCATAGTGAACATTGTCATAGGTAGATAACATAGACACCATCATATAGGTTGGTCATAGTGGGAAATTTGTACAGACTAGTATTCTGTGTACGATACTACTGTATAATACTAGCTAGGGTACCCATAGTAGGAGTATCATGCAATCCTTGTTGCATTTGTTTTGTGGTTTCATCGTATGTCTTATGATCAGACTATAAATTCATCATACTGGACTATTCTATACCATATGTTATATATTGAGCCATATTTGGAGTTCCCTATACACGTTAGAAACACAGATGTATAGTGGAAGGTGCTTGGGGTGTTGATTAGAAAATAATCCAAGCTTTTTTTGTAAGAACCAGTGCTTATTTGTATTGGAGAGGTGCCAATTTAGACATCATCCTTTTATAAATAAGCACCATTGCTTAAATAAAAACCAGTTTATTTCGCTAAGCACTTCTCTAAGCGTCTTGCATTGTACATGCTCTTAGGTTCTTAGCATGCGTTGCTGCATCACATATTGTATTCTCCCCTCCCCTAGAAGTAGCAAGAAGGAAGGCTTTAGACCAAGTTACATTATCCTATGTGTTGCATTAGTTTGGCAGCATCCAATCTTTGTTTAAGTTGATCATGGCGACCTATTGAATGATAAGTACTATACAATATAGGTTGGTATCTCACCCATTTTTATATTTCTAGATTAAGTGGAATGCTTTATTCATGTCAGAACCACAAATATAACCAATGGAAGAAAATCGGATGACAATCATCATGAGAAAGAGTCCATGGATGCAACGACTTGGTATTAGGTTTGTAGCCAGTGTTGTTGCATTGCAACTATATTCTCCCCCAAAAAGTGCAACATTGATGCCTCTAGACCTCAGTATGATCTTGAGGGGGATATAAGTGAAGGTGACCTATCAGGTGATGAAACACTAGTCATTGAGGAGACTAGGCTGCAAGTAGTCCCCTTACCTGCTGGATCACCATCTTTTGCTGATTTCTCCAAAATTAAGGTGCTGCTAACTCATCTTGTGTGGAATTGTTTGCTTACTATTGTTTCCATATGTTTTGTTCCTCTTTATTTTCCCCAATTCATTGTTACATGTAAAATTTGTAGCTTAAGCAGAGAAAATTCAAGAAGACAACTCTCAGGCGAAGGATGGCTCCTGGTGGTGGATCATCTCGCAAGCGCATCGTGGCATCAGTAATATCTCTGGACATATAAAATGTGAGAAACATGAGGTCCAAGGAGAATCCGCTAAAAGCAGGACTTCCACCTATAGATTCCACACGATGAACAAAAAAGCGGCAAGACCTATGACCCATTCACAAGAAACTTGGAGTGCAACGCAGAATGTTGCGAAAGCAACACTTCCTGATGCCCAGCAAACGACCAAATCCGCACTTTCTGATGCCGGGCAAATAACCAAAGTTGCACTTCCTAATGCCCTAGAGGTGGTGTTACACCCCGGAATCTCCGTGCTCGGGTTGTCACTCCTGGCAGCTTAATAGGATATCTAGACTGGCCCCACAAACTAGCACTATTCTTTTCTACGCACTTTTTCCTCACTCGGTACCCACTTCCCGGTCGATCACCCATCCTCAAATTTCTCTAGGCTAAGAAGGCTTAACCTCAGAGTTCTTTTCAGATGAGCTTCCGGAAAAGAAGTCACTTGTTGATACGGGTATCCTATCAATCCTGTTAAGGCATGCGCCAAGGTCTCACATACAACCACCCATAGAAGATCAACGCCCTCGTCGATCAACCACAAGCCAGGAACATCTCCTCTTGGTACACGTATGTGCGTCTAGTGTCGGCACATGTTCCATGACGTGTCCATTCTAGGCCACACGCGCCATGATCCACATGTCCGCCACTAACCCGCACATGCCCATGTAACCGAGAGGATCGGCTCTGATACCACTTGTAACACCCCTGGACTCTCTATGCTCGATTGTCACTCTTGGAAGCTTAATATGACATCTAGACTAGACCCATAGACCAACACTAGTCTTTTCTGCGCACTTTGTACTCACTGGTGCGCACCCGGTGCCCACTTCCCAGTAGGTCACTCATCCTCAAATTTCTCCACGCTAAAAATTGCTCCAGGCCAAGCACACTTAACCTCAGAGTTCTTTTTAAATGAGATTCCGGAAAAGAAGTTGCAACATGTTGATATGGGTATCCTATCAATCCTATTAAGCCATGCACCAGGGTCTCACAGGTGGCTAGAGGTGCACTTAATTTCACCCTGCTGGTGACCAATGATACAATTCCTAATGCCAACCAAGTGGCAAAATCTGCAGTTCCCAATGTGGCAAGTGGCTAAACCTTCAAATCCTGATGCCCACAAAGTGGCCAAAGCTGTAGTTCCTGATTCCGACCAAGTGGCTATAGCTGCAGATCCTGATGCCCACCAAGGCGAGAAGCTAGCAACAGTCAATCTACCACCTACCTAGGTCGAGAAGGCAGCAACCCAAGGCAAGCAACTAGCTGCCCAACATGAGCAGCACTCTGCCCAAGGCGAGCTGCACACTCCCCCTGACCTACTGGTATGCCGGCCGCCACCTCCCCTAAGCCAGCATCCACCTCCCTAAAGCCAGCCGCCACATACCCAAGGCATGGAACCACAACCCACATCCTGTTGTCCTATAGAACCTCGCAAAGACAACCTGCCACCTTTGCAAATCAAGCAGCCACCTTCCCAAGGCATGAAGTCCACATCCTTCCGCCCATGTCCATCTCCCAAAGGTAACTTCCCACCTCTCCAAAGCCAGAATCCACCTCCCAGCCTTCTGCTGGCACGTCCCCAAAGAGACAGTACACCATCTGATGGGTTAGCTACCCAAGGTGATGCGCCAGCTACCCAACATTTGTGTTCAGCTGCCGACAGTGAGGAGTCTGGTACCCAATGTGAGGGTCGGGGGTCAGCTACCCAATAGAATGAGTTAACTACCTAATATGGGGAATCTGATCCTCGTCATGAAGTACCACGCGAATACTAGAGTGACTGGTCCCAACCTGATAATGCGTTAAACTGATTTCTTGGTCTACAGTAATCTATTTAATCCCATCATATTACTATGCAACACTAAATCAACACATTGTATTCTTGTAGATGATGCAGACTACAATCTGTCTCAAGACTTTGATGCACCTTGTTCTGAAGACACCGAAACATAGAATTCTGAAGATATAGTTATGCATGATGGTCTTGCACTGGTGTTGAGGTGGAAAATCATGGGAAAGAGGCTTGACAATATGTCCAAAGGAGGGAGGCTTTCACTTAAAGTTCTTCCAGGAAGAACTAGACTAGACGAGCCGGAAGTTGCTGCCAACTTTGCTAGTGAGTGTGCAGTAACAGGCAGGACAAGCATGTCTATCTTCTCCCACAAGAAAGAATACAAGCCGAGGGATGATGTCAAAGCAGACTTCATACGCAAAGTTTCTATATGTTATGTGACTTAGCTGTCCTTTACCTTTCCATTTTTGTGTTCATTGAAATGCTGATGCTCCATGTTTTATTTCAGCAAAAGTTTGCCATGGACACAACTCTGCCTGACGTATGGAAGGCTTGCGATATTCAGTTTATGACGCATGCAAGGAATCGACGACATATTATGAAGAAGAAATATTTTTATCCCAACCCTCTGAACCAAGTTACAATGTAATGTCCTGATGAAGTGAAACACGTGACCGACGAGCATTGGTGCAAGCTTGTCGATACTTGGTCTGACCCTAGGAAATAGGTTACTTTTTGTTTACTCTTATACTTTTACTGCCTGTGTTTGAATTGTTTGATTGGAACTACGTCTTATACTATATGTTTTCTGCTTGTGTAGAATACTTGTATAAAAAACAAGATGAACAGGAGCAAAGTTTTGTACCCTGCTGCCACAGGTTCTCGTAGCTATGAGGTTGTGTGCAACGGGGAGTATGATGCCTTCAAACTCTTCAAAAAGACGAGTTACAGCCCGAAAAATGGCTACACTAAGAATGTGAAGGAAGGAATTGTAAGTACTCTAGAATACATTTCATATTCGTAAAATGCAATGCTCTCTTCATCTCTGAAATGTATACAATGTGATTGTAATTTGCTTTCTATTTTTCTAATGTTTTCTTCTATTCCTAAAACTGTACACAATAATTGAAAAGGAGATGGCTCCAGATGGCACCGAGGACGAACCACTTTCTTCCACTGAGGTTGTGCACTTTGCACTCTCATTGGACAGCAGAAAGCCAACATTCCTGAAGAACATCGACCTCTATCTAAGTACTTCAAGACGAAGCAGGTTCATCCTTGAAGCGGAACTTTTGGATGAGAGAGCAAGGAGTGACAAACTGCGATGTACCATAGAGGAATTGTAGAGAACAAAAGAAGAAGCCTAGGCAGAGAGGCTGCAGTATGCTAAAGACATGAAATATATGTAGAAGAAGCAAGAAGAGAGGCAGGCTAACCATACAAAATACTTACTTCAAGAAGTGTTGTCTCAGATAACTCAGCAGAAGGAGCAGTAGCAACATCAGCTTCAACTGTCGCAAGGTAAGTGAACTAGTGGTTGACACTTGTGAGTTTTTGGAATAGGAAAGTTGGGGTGAGCTAGGAAGGTTAACTGGTGTGGAAACTTGTGTATTTTGGCCAGGGAAACTTGTGAGACTTTTGGCTCATAAACTAATGTGGAAAGTTTTTGGGTGTGGAAACTTGTGAGGCTTTTCGCTCAGAAGTTGCTGTGAAAAGGTCAGCACTTTCTGTCAAATCTATGTGGTTCATAAACTGTTGTGGAAATTTATGTGGAAACATCCTGTAATTTATTGTCAAATTATGTTATTTCATGCATGTGATGTGAAATGGGTCACAAACGATTAGGGCTAGTAGAAATTTACATGCTAGCATTACGTGCATAAATGGTCCCCTGATCTCACCGTGACACCAGCAGACATCCGCTACAAAAATGAAATCGTCTCCATTGTTCTTGACGAAATATTTCTGTCACAGGTAAATGCCAACGTGGCCATCTTTCATTGGTTAGCTATGTAGACGAACATAACCATCATGGCCAATGATGACATCATCACATAGAGTTTGTCGTTGGTAGGGGATGCATGTCCCATTTTGATTTTCCCACATGTCATGATATGGTTGGTTCACATGGCATCATCTGATTGGTTCAAGTGTGGCCCTACCAACCATCCATGTGTCAGTTGCGCGTCAAAATGTGGCAATGAAAAAAATTCGTCATGGCTCGTGTGACGTCATAAACGAGATGGATACCGTCATGAACGGGCTGGATGACATCATGGAGGAAGAGACAACAGAATCATGTCATGACAAGAAAATCTAGGACGTCAGCAAACATCATTGAAGGCTGCTTGCAGTGACGTCTTCCACATAATGTAGACGATGATGGAAAAAAAATGCCACGAATGATCGGGCCTGGGCTGGGTCGGTCCAGTTGGCCGCGACGAAATTACATGAATATCATGGTTGTTGGGGATATGCTAAATGGGTATCACCATTGCATATCTCTAATCTGGATAACCCTGGTGGCCCACAGTTGTTAGCACGGCCAATGGCCTACCGGGCGGCCCAGTTAGACGGATCTAGAAGGGAGGCCCATGCCAGAAGAAGGAAGGCTACGGGGCCGTTACCGACCAACCTAGAGCCTTGGAGTACAAGACACGAAGACTAGTTAGTATCAATGTAGGACTTTGTAACCTATCTGGCAAGGTCTTTCTATGTAACCCTAGGTTCTGCTGCCTTTATAAGCCGGTCCTGCGGGAGTCTTTAGGACACGATACACAACACCTCGCACAGAGAACCGATCCTTGTAACTCGGTGTATTGCCATTAGAGTGATTTATAGAAGGAGTAGAGTTCTTCCATTGTTATGGGACTAAAACCTGGGTAAGATGTGTTACCTCGTACCCGTCAACTCACCGCCTTCCCCCACCTCTCTAAACACGCTCTGTGAGGACCCCTCCATGGTGTACTCGCATGAAATACCACGACAGGTTGCGCCCACCGCGGGGCAAGAGGCGCTTCGAGCTCTACACTAGGCGAGGTCCAATCTCTTCGCGAGAATTGGTGACACCATAGCCATTGGGCATGTTCTCTTCTCCGACAATGCTTTGATCGTCCCTCAGGACGAGTTCTAGATCTCGGCAAATACGAACCCTACCCGCTACTCCATTGTTCCAATCGGGGACATCCATCTCTTCATCGGCGAAACCGACTCGGGTCCTAGCTCCCAGGCAGTCAGAAACACATCAAGTCCTGCACAGACCGCCTCCTGGCAGGACACATTCGCAGAAGGATCAAGGAAAAATTAAGGCCCACCCAAACCCCATGTGCCGGATATAATGGTTGAAGGACCCTGCAGATCCACTTGGCTTCCCCGAGTGTTTGAGAAGCGGAGGTCACACTTTGTCAGCATCGTCACTATCTTCGATCTAGCTAGATGTGTCTAGAGGATGGGGGAATCCCCTCGTGAGTACCTCGCCAGATGGATGAGGGTGAGGGAAACCCTGGAAGGTGACCGCACTGATGAACTAGTGTACCCTTTCAAAAAAAGATGAACTAGTGTACCACTTCATAGAGGGGCTCATGCCCGGAACACTTCTCCGGCATACGCTCAAGAGGTGACAGGCTACCGACTTACTTACCCTCAATGAGATGATCGCAACTATTAACAGTTTCGTTGATGCCAATGAGGAAGCTGAGGCTGAGATCGCTACCGACCAGAAAATCCAAGACTGCCGAACCCGCACCCTCTGCCTCCAACTCTACCATCAAAAATACCGAGGCCAACTCCGACTCACTGCTTGACGCACTTTACGCTGGCATCAACATGGATGGCGGTGGTTTGGAAACCAACTCGGAGGAGTACAATGCTGCCATGAGGGAAATTGAGAAGGAGTTTGAGAGGGAGGAGCGTGCCGATAAAGCCGTCACTTCCTGCCAGGTATTGGTGTCCATCGAGAATGTGATAGAAGAAGATCAGTAGAACCAAGGAGCTGGAAAAGAACCGCCAGTAGCGGCCGATGTTGGGGCTGTGGTGGCCAATGGTAAGAAAGTCGTCGATCCTCCGGGTCCGTCTAAGGCCATGCCCCCTCCGGCTATCCCCCCGCAGCAGCCGTAGGAACTCACTATCGGACCGAGTGCTACAAACCTAACAAACCTACCACCTCCACCATCCACGTCAGTAGCTAGAAACCCCTTGGTAACTCCCGTTGACAAGGTGATGTACGGAGAGCTCCTCGTTGAACTACTAATGGTAGACCATATCCGGAACATTACGGAGCTTGATGAGAAGAGCTAGGAGATCCTCGTGGAGGCCAAGTGCATAATAGAGCAGGGTGCCCAGCTGGATAGAGACATGGCCAAGGCACAACAAATGGAGGCTGAGTACAAGTAGCTGCTCCTGAAGTGCAAAGCAAAGAAAGCTCTAGCTCATGTTGTTGACGATCCCGATGTATGACGCAATTTGTGGTAGGCTCCATCCAAACCGGCAAAAGCTACCCCTACATCTATTCGGCTGGGAAGAAAGTGATGCCAACCCCGACCCTCAATATTGTCATCGCCAAGAACCTACTCGGATAGGATAGGTTGCCCGAAGTGGTGGCTCAGGTCTATGACCTTGTGGCCAAGGCTTGCAAGAAGCATGATAAGGCCACCTCACAGAGGCTCGAGTCCAATCTGGAGCTTTGCTAGTCTAGGATGAATAATCGCCGTAGACCAAGATCTCCTCGCGATGATGGACCCCACACAAGCTCCATGGAATGAAGGCGGAGGGATGCGTGTAACAGGACTAATGCCATACCAATATCCTCTGGCAATGGAGATAAGGCTCACAACTGTCGCTCGCCACCACCCCTACAGTCCCGACATCATGAGGACCCACAGCCGTGCCACCGTACGATCATGCCACCTCCTTGGTGTCCTTAGGGAGGTATCGCTATATGCAACCAAGGAGAACTACCTCGACATGATGGAGAGCGCAGAGGCAATGATGGACACATGAGAAGATCTCACAAGGAAGCCCCACGTCTGACAAGCAATCACGACGGGCATGACGATTCACATGGGGGGAGTAGCAAGAAGGCTAACCCACCGCCGCCAACGCCACCATCGCCACCTATGAACCACCATGGCGGAGGATCGTGCATGTCTCATGACTCGCACCACAACTCTCCTTCCCATGCCAGAAATGGGAAAAAGAAGCAAACGAAGCCGTACGATACATGATCGCGCCTTCATAAGATCCATGTAGCCCGAGAAGAGCCATACTTGGTTCCACGTTGTTTTGGATCGGTTATCCGGGCCACAACCTACCCTAAGGGCTTCCAGATTGAAAAAATTATCAAGCCCTATGACGGCACTGCCAGGCCAGCCATGTGGTTGTAGGACTACCACAAAGCAATCAAAATCATAGGGGGAAACCCGAACATTGTCGTCAAGTACCCCCCCACTCGTGCTCTCTAGCACTGCCCAGCAATGGATCGATGACTTGCTAGAGAAATCAATCTGTAATTGGTTGGACATACATGAAGCATTCACCAAGAACTTTGAGGGTATGTACAAACATCCCTTCACTATCGGTGACCTACACCGGTGTGTGTAGGAGAAGGAGGAATCTTCTCGTGCCTACCTATCCCGTTGGCTTGATATGAAAAATTCATGCGCGGGAGTACATGACAAAACTGCTATGGCCGCCTTCATCGACGGTCTAGAAAAGGGATCATTGCTCCGACATACGCTGAAACAGACTCAAGACAAGGGAAAGCTTGACCTCAACTCAATGGTGGCCAAGGCTAGTGAGTTTGCTGCTGCCGACGACGACGCTCGCAGGTCCCTACTTGTAGTGGATATTCCCACCTAGGCCAAGAATAATAACGACAACAACAACAACAAGCGTAAGTATCCCCCGAACACAAGCAAGCAACTGACATGGTCACCATGACTTTCACTATCAGAGGCGAAGGTGGACAACATGGTCGTGGCCGGGGGGCTGGGCATGGGCATCAACGGAGTGACTCTACACCCACAACGCCTCGCGTTCCCCAAATGTACAAGGAGTACCGTGATATGTCGTGTTTCGTCCATCTTGACGCAAACGGTAACGCCACTCATACCAACCTCCAGTGCAAGTTTGTCAACAACCTCAAGGAATACCCTAAATCTGGTTACAAGCAAAGTTGGAAGAATGGATCCCGCATAAAGGACAAAGGGAAGAAGGAGGAAGTGTCCAAGGATTCAGATGATATGGATGAAGACGCGAACCCCAAGCCCGCCGACAAGGGCAATGGAAAAGGTAAGAATGCCTTTGAAAATAAGGCTTTGGTCTACCACGGTTTCCTTGGCACTCCCACTATCCGGGCCTAGAAAACCTCTCCGAGGATACTGATGGCCACCCTCCCCGCAGTTCTGCAGTACGTCAGGTGGTCAGAAATTCCAATTATTTGGGAGAGATAAGATCACCCACATCCCATCCCAACATAGAACTAGTATGCCATGGTCATCAACCCCCTGGTTGATAGCAATGAGTTCATCAAGTTCCTCGTGGATAGTGGAAGCAACATCAACATTATGTACCTTGATACATTGCACAAGATGAACTTGACCAAGACCCAACTAAGGCAGAGCAACACCGTGTTCCATGGCATCGTTCCTGGCTGGCAAGCTCAATACCTTGGCTTGATCATCCTTCTGGTTGCCTTTGGTGATGTCAAAAATTACCGCCAAGAGCGTACGCATTTCGAAGTGGTGCCCTTCAAGAGCGTGTACCATGTCATATTTGGACGCGACATCTTCCACTCCTTCCTTGCCAGACCATGTTTCGTCTACAACAAGCTCAAGATACACAGACCAAACGGCATCATCACTATTGTCGAAAGGCAAGGGAGCGCAAGCTGATTGAAGCCGCCTTGACCGAAGCGGTCCTATAAAGTGAATAGTTCAAGGAGATCCAACGCTAGGTCAATGCCTCGAAGATGGAGGCTTTGAAGTAGCAGATTTCTAATTCTGAACCCGCCTTCAAGGTCGCCAACAATACCAAGCAGGTGGAACTTGTGGAAGGAGATTCCTCCAAGACCACCTCCATTGGTGCGAAGGGTGTAGCTAGGGACATCTTCGCCTGTCAACCTGCCGGCATGAAGGGTGTAGCTAGGGAACTTACTGAGCACAACTTAAACTTCAATCCTAAAGAAAAACCGGTGAAACAACCTCACAACGCTTCGATGATGAAAACCAACAGGCCATAGGCAAGGAGCTAGCTAGGTTACTTAAGGCTAGTTTTATCGGAGAAGTTATTCACACCCAGTGGATGGTCAATCATGTACTTGTCCCCAAAAAGGGAACCAAAGAGTTAAGAATGTGCGTTGATTACACCGACTTGAACAAATCATGCTCGAAAGCTCTGTTTGCTTTGCCTCACATTGACCAAGTCATTGACTCGATGGCTGGCTCGAAACTTCTGTGTTTTCTTGATGCATACTCAGGATACCACTAGATTAAGATGCGAAAGTTGGACCAATTGGCCACTTCGTTCATCACACCTCATGGGACGTACTACTATGTAATGATGCCCTTTGGGTTGCAAAACGCTAGTGCTACGTACCAATGGATGATGTAGCGTTGCCTACATGACCAAATAGGTTGCAACGTACACGCTTATGTGGATGACATCATGGTGATGTCAAAGAAATAAAACAATCTCATTGCCGACTTGCAGGAAACCTTTTACAACCTCCGGAAGTACAACATGATGCTCAACCCCAAGAAGTGCATCTTCGGGATCCCAGCCGACAAATTGTTGGGCTTCATCATTTCGCATCACGGAATTGAGGTCAAGTCGGACAAGATCAAGGCCATCCTTAACATCAAACACCCGACATGCTTGAAGGACATACAATGGCTCACAGGCTGCATCCCAGTAGTAAGCCGGTTCATCAGCCGACTTGGAGAGAAGGCCATGCCGCTCTACAAGTTACTCAAGAAGGTGGACAAATTCGTATGGACGAACGAGGCAGATGCAACACTTTAGCAGTTGAAGAGAATACTCTCATTTGCACCAATACTTGCAGCACCGGAGTCAATGGATCCAATGTTAATATACATGGCGGCAACCAACTGGGTTATCAGCATCGTTGTCGTGGTGGAGCGCAAGGAACCAACGCACGAGCTCAGAGTTCAGCGACCAGTTTACTATGTAAGCGAGGTCTTGATAGAATCCAAGAAGTGTTACTCGCACTACCAGAAGCTAGCTCATGGAGTTTTCCTTGCTTCACGCAAGCTAACACACTACTTCCAGGAGCACCCCATCACCTAGTGAGCAAAGCTGCACTGTCCGACATCATCAAAAACAGCGATGTTATAGGAAGTGTGGCAAAGTGGGGCATCAGGCTTGCCGCCTTCGAAATCACCTACAAGAGGTGTGACGCTATCAAATCTCAAGCATTGACGGATTTTATCGCAGATTGGACAGAACTGCCAGAAGACACTCATGTGCCAAAGCTAGAGTTTTGGGTCATGCACTTTGATGGATCCAAGTTATTCAATGGCTCGGGGGCTAGTGTATTATTACAATCACCAACAAGAGAGAAGCTACAGTACATCCTGCAGATCCACTTCAACACTACCAACATGGCAGAATATGAAGCTCTCATTCACAGACTTTATGTGGCCAAGTGTTAGATTCCATATATTATAATTATAGTAGGACTGTATTGTAATTGTACCGGCCTCTGGCCTCCTACAAATATACATGGAATCCCATGGTTTACGTGTGTGGCTTCCCTCCCAAACCCTTCTACATGGTATCAACCTCCCCTCGGTCCCTAAACCCTAGCCGTCGCTGCCTCTAAACCCTAGCCGCCGCCGCCACTAGGTATTGCCGCCGCCACCACCAGCCCACCCCACCCTTCCACTACGATGTTGTTCCCCGCCCTCACGGATGGGACCAATGGCTCCCCAGCCACCGCCGCCCTTGTCCCCACCGACGACGCACCTCGACATGTCGGTCCCGTCGGCCTCTCCTTCGCCACTGGGAACTACACCAAGTGGTGCATCTACATGTGTGCTTCCCTCGGACGCTCCGGCTACCTCGTCCACGTCGATGGCACCACGCCCGCTGCTCTCACTGATGATGCCTGGTGCACCGCCGACTACACCATCCTCAACCACCTCCACGCCGCCATCGATGAAGATGTTGCGAACTTGATCGTCGCAGGGAATCAGACCACGCGTTAGCTGTGGTTGGTGGCTCACGATCTCTTCACCGCGAACAAGGCGAACAAAGCCATCTACCTTGACAATGACTTTTGCCAGCTTCTATAGGGGGGCCTCTCCATCCACGAGTACTGTCGCTATCAGAAGCACCTCGCCGACACGCTCTTCGACAATGACTCCCCCGTGAGCGACCGCGCCCTCCTCCTCAACACCATGCATGGCCTCGGTCCCTGCTTCGCCTCCGCCTCCACGGCCATCTACATGACCTACCCGCTACCCACCTTCCTCCGCACTTGGGCGATGCTCCTGATGGAGGAGATGCAGTAGGCCAATGCGGCGGCCAACTCCGCCTCTACTGTCCTGGTTGCTCAGGCCCGCGGCCCTATCCCTCCTTGTCCCGGCTCTGGCTGCCGTGGCGAAGGCCTCGCCCCTGGCATGGCTCCCAGGAAGGGCAAAGCAGCCACCAAGCCGAAGGGGCGCCATAGTAGCCGCCAAGGTGGTGGCACCACCCAGGCCACCTGTGTGCCCGCCCCTACTGGCCCGTGGGCCTGCTTTTCCTAGGGGATAGCTAGTGGCACGCCCCCTTGTCAGGATAGGGCATCCTCGGCCCCCGGCCCTAAGCGTACACTGCCACCGCGTCGTCGTCCTTGACTCCAACATGGGACAACTCGGCCCTCATTGCCGCCCTCAACAACCTCGCACTTCAGCAAGGTGGCTGGGTCATGGACTCCGGCGCCTCCTCGCACATGACCAACAAAGATGGTAACTTGGCTCATTCATCCCCTCTTCGTACTCCCCACTTTGTCACCCTCGGTGACGGCACCACCATCCCTATTTCTTCTTCTGGTTTCATCTCCTTTCGCACACCTTCCGGTCACATCTTTAGACTCAACCATGTTCTTCTTGTACCGCACATTATTCGCAATTTGCTTTCTGTTCGCAAGTTTACCTGTGATAACATCTGTTCCATTGAGTTTGACGTCTTTGAGTTCTCTATGAAGGACCTGAAGACCTGTCACGTGATTATTCATTGCAATAGTGACAGAGATCTCTACACATTTTCCGGGAGGAGCAGCTTTCGCCGTTTTTCCTCCACCACCTTGGTCGTCATCACCACCGCTGATTTATGGCACCAACGTCTTGGTCACCCTGGTCATGATGCCATGTCGGCTCTTCAGCATCTAAATTTTATCAAGTGTAATAAATTTAATCGTTGTTGGGTGTGTCATGCCTGTAAACTTGGCAAGCACGCCTGTTTACCATTCAGTTAGTCTACTACAGCGTCTAGTGCCATCTTTGATTTGATACATTGTGATTTGTGGACATATCCAATTGTTAGTACCTCTGGTTTATGATATTATCTTATTATTGTCGACGACTTAGTTTTATTGGTATTTTCGGTTACGTCAAAAATCATGTGCGGCACGTACTCTTGAAAACTTTTTCGCTTACACTCGCATGCAGTTTGGTGTCACTATTCGCTCTCTCCAAATAGACAACGGTACCGAGCTCCTCAACAAAACTATTGATACTCTCCTCACCACCCATGGCACCACATTGCGGTTGTCATGGCCATACACTTCCCAACAAAACGTCAAGGCTGAGCGTGCCATACGTACCATTAATGACACTATGCGCACCCTTATGTTCCAGGCTCACATCCCAGCTCATCTCTGGGCCGAGGCTCTAGCTACTACCACTTATCTCCTAAACCACCGTCCTAGTACAACCATACAATCCCAAGTTCCATACACATGTCTCCATGGTTGTCCTCCCTCTTACACTAATCTTCGTGTCTTCGGTTGTCTTTGTTATCCTAATATCGCGTCTACCGCTCCCCACAAGCTTAGTGCATGTTCCATGGCATGTGTCTTCCTTGGGTACCCCTCTAACCATCGAGGTTATCGCTTCTACAATCCTATCACTGGAAGAATTCTTGTCTCGCTACATGTTGTCTTTGATGAGACTGTTTTTACGTTTTAGTATGCAGCATCGTCGTTCGCGCTTGAGCCACCTGCGCCACGCTGCCTGGTCGACCTCTTCGGCACGTCGATCGTGCCCCCACCGAGCTCCCCTGCACCAACTCCGAGCGCCCGTGCACCGGCCTCGAGCGCCCGTGCACCGGCCTCGAGCGCCCCTGCATCGCCCGCCTCGCCCTGCTGGGTCCGCTGCCGCGGCAGAAAATGTGGCGTTTTCTCTGCTGCGGCAGGCTGCCACGGCAGGAATTCTGGCCGTTTCTCTGCCACGGTAGGAAATCCTGCCGCTACTCTACCATGATAGACCTCTGTCGCGCCACGTGTGCACCCTCGACAGGCTACTACTGCTGCCTCGACGACCTCCTCCAGTGGGGCACCTGCCCTTTTGTAGACGCGCTCCGGACGCCAAGTGTGTCCTATGGATAGGCTGAATATCTCAGCCGTGGACTCCGCCATCGACACTGTCCCCACCACTTTCTGCCAGGCGATGCAGGATCCTTAGTGGCAAGCTGACATGCCCACTGAGTACCGGGCTCTTGTCGACAACAACACTTGGTCTCTCGTTCCTCGTCCTCCACACACCAATGTGGTCACCGGCAAGTGGATCTATCGTCAGAAGTTCCACTCCGATGGTACTCTCACCCGTAACAAGGCGCGATGGGTCGTTTGTGGGTACTCTCAACACCCCGGCATCGACTACGAGGAGACTCTCAACCCTGTTGTCAAGCCTGCTACGATCCGGCTCGTTCTTAATATTGCTGTCTCTAGCTCTTGGCCGATCCGGCAGCTTGACATCAAGAATGCGTTTCTTCATGGCCAACTGGATGAAGTGGTCTACTATCAGCAGCCTCCTGGCTTTGTTGATGAATCTCGCCCGGATCATGCCTATCGCCTCCACAAGTACTTGTACGGCCTAAAGCATGCTTATCTTGCGTGGTACCACCGGTTTGCCTCGTACATCGCAATTCTAGGATTTGTTGCTTCATCCACGGTCACCTCCCTGTTTGTCCTCCGTTTTGGGGCTGACACGGTGTACTTGCTGCTCTACGTGGATGAGATCATTGTCACTGCTACATCGACGAGATTTCTTCAGGGGATCCTCACGCGGCTGCACAACGAGTTTGCTATGACTGGTCTCGGGGATCTCCACTACTTCCTAGGCATTGTGGTCAGCCGCTCCTCTACTGGTTTGTTTCTATCACAACGACAATATGCCTTGGATGTTCTTCACCGTGCTGGCATGACAGAATGTTACCCCTCGCCTACACCAGTCGACACGTCCTCGAAGCTCCCCAACTCCGACAGCGAGCTCCTCTATGACGCCACCGACTATCGGAGTCTCGCCGGTGCCCTTCCGTATCTCACACTGACGTGCCCCAACATCTCCTACGTAGTTTAGCAGATCTGCCTTCACATGCATGCTCCACACACGTCTCACTTGGCTCTCGTGAAACATGTTCTTCGGTACGTCCATGGTACACTGTGGTTCGGTCTATAGCTCCATGCATCATTGTCAACCGCCCTAGTGGCCTACTCCAACACCGACTGGGCCGGCTGCATGGACCCATGCCGCTTCACCTCCGGTTCCTGTGTCTACTATGGTGATAGTCTCATCTCTTGGTCCTCCAAGCGCCAGACCACCATGTCTCGTTCCTCTGTAGAGGCTGAGTACCGCGTCGTCACCCACACCGTCGCCAAGTGTTGTTGGCTCCGCCAGCTGCTCCAGGAACTCCATCACCCCATAAGCTCTGCCACAGTTGTCTACTGCGACGATGTGTTCGCCATCTACATGTCCTCGAATCCGGTGCAACACAAACGTACCAAGCACATCGAGATCGACATACACTTCGTCCGCGAGAAGGTGTCCTTGGCAGAGGTCAATGTTCTACATGTTCCTTCGTCCTACCATTTCGTAGATGTCATGACGAAGGGATTGCCGAGTCAGCTCTTCCTCGACTTTCAGTCCAGTCTCAACGTTCGAGAACCTCCCGCTGGGACTATGGGGGGTGTTAGATTGCCTAAATTGTATTTATCGTAGGACTGTATTGTAATTGTATCGGCCTATAGCCTCCTAGAAATATACATGGAACCCCACGGTTTACGTGTGTGTCTTCCCCCTAAACCCTTCTACACCAAGGATATTGGCATCAAGCACATAGTTTGCTGTGGAGATTTCAACTTGGTTGCCCAGCAGGTGGCTGGCACCTGGAACGCGTGGAATCCTATGATAGAGGCATATCGAGAAGAAATAGATGAGATAACCAAGTGCTTTGATGGCTATGGAATCAAGTACGTCAAAAGGAAAGACAATGAGGCGGTAGATCTGATGTCTAAGCTTGGATTAGCCCGTCGACCAATTCTGCATGGAGTTTTCCTGGAGCATATAAGGACACCATCCATGAAAGGAGCAGAACCCGACAATCCTGATATAGTGGACTCATTGGTTTACTCGGTTGTAGTGACCTCTGTTGGGTTCATATCATAGAAAACAAAAAATTCCTATGATGGGAACTATTATACACCAAGATCTATCTACTAGGTACAAGCAACGAGTGGATATACATCCATAGAGAACATACTGTAACATCCCAAGTTTTTCCTAAGTTTTGGAATGATTAAAATAAATTGATTAAACTATTTGATCTTGTTGAAACTTTTGAATGAAAAGAAACTTTTGTTGTTTGTTTGAAACTTTACCAAGCCACATTAAAAGAAGTAGATTAATATGGATATCACATTGGTTGAGAAGTTTTGAACAAGTCTAAGACATTGTGTTTGTTTTTCATTCATGATCCTATGTTGGTCTACTAATTTTTAGAAAAAAATTAGAAACAAATTTTAGATCATTTGGAGATCATATGAGAAATGTCAAACAGAAATAAGAAAACAGAAAAGAATAAGGAAAAAAGTAAACCTAACCTACCGCTCCAGCCGAGCCGGCCCATCCCTATCTACCACGCGGGCCAGGCGCGAGCAACACGCAGCAGCAGCCGCCGCATGGGCCGACCGAACAAGCACCGCTAGCCGCGACGGCCCACTTTCGCCCTCGCGCCGTTGACACGCTGGGTCTGTGTGTCATCTCCCTCCTCCAGCTGGAGAGCTGGACACGCACGTCGCCGTCTCTGAACGGAATCCCATGAAATTCGTGAGGATTTGTTCGACTTCGTGACCCCTCTCGCACGCTAGAGCCTCTTATCAACCTACAGCATCTCTAGGTTCCAGTTTTTCTTGAATTCGCAAACCCTAGCCGCCGAATCGAAAGATTCCAATCTCGTTGCCATCGTGCTCCATTATCGAGCCCAGGTAGATCTCTCTCCGGTCGTCCCCAACCATCTTTCTCCCTCAGATCCTCTTCTCCATCCCCGCCCGCGTCTCCTCACCTGTTTTCCCCTTTGCAGGCGCCCCTAGTAAGCACGCGAGCTCGCCGGAGTTGGAGGAGCTCAGCGGTGCACCGCAGCCACACAAGGAAGAGAAGGCCGACTCTGAAGCCACCATCAAGATCGCGAGGAGAAGGCAAGCGTCTTCGTCAAGTCCGCCACCTCGAAGGAGCACTGCAGCTATGTCAACACCCGGATTTTTAATCCCAAATGCCCGTTATGCCATAGCTCGCAATCCCAGGATTACCATTTTTGCGAGACATAACGGATTGGATATCATAGTACATCATCCATTTCAAACCATACATAAGGTTTTACACGAATAAGGATCTCATGATCCAGTCTTTAATACAACAAGTGGCGGAAATAAACGATAGCGTAGCGGTGGGGTCCATCTTCAGGGGCACAGGCAATGCTGACGAAGGCAGATAGTCCTAGTTATCATAGCCGTCCTGCTGACCATCATCTTGATAATCTCCTTCATAGTCTGGCCATGATAATAGCCAGGGACAAAAGCCATGAGTACTCTTTAAGTACTCGCAAACTACTACTAGCAAGGGTTATACTTCTAAGTTAAAGTGCGGAATTGAAAGAATAACTATCAAGTTAAGCTTGAAACCTAAGCTGAGTTCTGAAACAAGAAAGATAAAATAAAAGTCTAGAATCACCTAAGTTGGGGAAACTATTTTCATCTACACAACCCTGTTGTGGTCAAGTCAAGGTTCATCATTCATTTCAAGGTATTTAGAAAACATCTGACAACGAAACAGTATGGCCATTCCAACTGTCCATAACCGCGGACGCGGCTAATCGAATAGTTTGACACTCTACAGAGGTGGTACACTTTCACCACAAGATTCGATACATCTGTCAGGGATAACCCTGAATCATCATACTTGGTATGTAGATAATCAAACATAACCTTCCCTTTACACACCCTAGTACAAGCACCTCTCCTATGAGCATGGCCTCCCAACTATGACCATCAGTCATCTTGGGCACTACATAGGTGGACAACGTTGAGAGGTAGCCTCAGCTCAAACCTCTCCCGTGAGGGAACTAATACGAATGCATATAAATTTCCAGCTAAGCCTTACCCAATTCAGGTAATGTGGTTGTACGGTAAATTTGGAATGGTATCGCATCCGAATCCAACCATCAGTTTTATAAAAGGGTTAAGGCTCATGCCTTATCATTTTCATCATCATAAACCAATTGTGTTTCTCAACACATGTCAAAACATCTCAATAGAATGACTCATCATTCCAAGGTTTTCATAACTCATTTTCACCAAGTGTTCCCATCTAAAGTGACTCAAGTTTGATCTATTCTAAAATACTAGGTTAAGAGTGTTCACTAAGGTGGAGGGGTAGTATCAATCTCATGCCATAGGATGACATCTAAGGATTCTAATTAGGTCAAGTTTTATATTCTTTATGCTACCTTCAAAATTAATTAAAGAACTTTGTGTAAACTGAGGGGGTGTGAGCAAAGTATGCTTAAGGCATCTTTACTAAACTATCTAGTTTTATTCTAGTTTGCTACCATAGCTTACTAAAGCATGTTTGCAAGGGTTAGCTTGCCACTAATAGCTTGCTACAATAGCTTGCCTTGGTTGGTGCAGTGGTTGAAGTTTTCTTCTTCTTCTTCTTCTTGGTAGAACTCCTCCTCCTCGAAGGCTTGGTCTATACTATCGTCTATAAATACATAGGGAGTGCACAATCGCCAAACAATACTTAACTTAGGCTAAGTAGTAGTCTAAACCACACAATTGATGATCTAATATCATCCCAAACATCATAAGTTTTAATTCAATATTTTCAACCTTTTTATTTTGGAAAAGTAATTTCTACTCATTGAAAAATTAACTACAATTTAATATTCACCACTAAAACATGGGATCATGTGGACACATGTCCTCACCACATATTCTAACATGTGGGAATGAGATTTAAAGGTTGGATCAATATTACTTTAGTTTAAGTTTATTATTTAATGATTTAAAGTGACTAGAAATGCCTATATAGCATTATTTTGGTACTAGTCCAAAGTCACTGCCTGTAAACCTTAATATTATTACATATTTGGATATATATGATGAAATGTGATTTTTGAGAGTTGTAATCAACTCAAAAACTAACTTGGTTGATTTTATAAAAATATTTCAAGTTGCAAAAGCTTCTGTCTTCTTATTTTTATTAGGAGAAATCTATAACTCTAAATGAATTAAATCCAACGGGCTTGGATAGAGCTTTTCAATACCTTTTAGACAAAATTAGTTTCATGCAATTTGGATTTGTCAAACTCACAAAATTGAATTTTGAAACACTGGACAGAAACTATATTCTAACTAAAAAGAAAAACCTAGATTTGAATTTAAAACGTGCGCGGGAACGAAATGGGCCGGCCCACTGTGCTCCATGCGGCGTCGCGGGCTGACTTAAGCGAGGACCCCACCCGTCAGTGGCAAGGGGGGTGCGAAGCGGTATGGGCGAACGGTGGCCGTGCGATCTGGTTCTAATCCAACGGCTGAGGGTCATCATCGACGTTGGGCAACGCCGGCGAGACAGAACCCTAGCGCGGCCAGTGGGGGTCGTTGGGGGCTCACCGGGGTTCATGCGAGGGTCGGCGAGGCGGGCGAACGACAAAGTCTACGACGGCAAACCTCCTGGTACCGGCAGCTTCTCCTGGGGCGGCCTGGATCAACGGCGCCCTTCTCCTACCGAGGCGGCGGCTCTGGCTGCAATTCCGACGCTCTGGTGCTCGAGCGGCTCCGGCTGGCGGTGGGGAGTGAGTGTGAGAGGTGGTGAGTGAGATGGTGTGCTCAAATCGGCTGGGGGTGGCCTCTATTTATAGTGGCAAGAGGGGACCGACGGGGCGCACGGTGAGCGCGTCGTGGTCGATGGTACAGACGGCTATCAATGTGGGCGACGGTAGGGGGCAGTGCGGTGCTCCCTGGCGATGCTCAACGACACGGTGGCGAGACGTGGGGCGGTGCGGTTTGGTCTGGAACGCGCGATGCTCTACGCGGCAGAGGCGGCGTCTTCGACGACGAGCGGTGGCTATACGTCATGGGGCGGCGAACGGGGATGCCTGGCGGTCTCCTGGGTCGGTGGCGATCATGTATGCAAGCGGCGAGGGCGGCGCGCAGTCTGTGGGCGTCGGTCGAGGGTGGCGCTCTAGCGCATGCTCGGCATGGTTGCTGGCGGGCTGGGCACGGTCCGTGCGTGTGGTCCAGGAGTTGGCAAGGTTCGGGCACTGGACAGGGAGTGGCGGTGGACGATGGGCTGCCTCCTAGACAAGGTTGGCACGGCTAAATCTCCTCCTAGCTTGCTGTCTCCACTGGGTGGCATGGTGAGCTTCGGCTGTTCACCATTGATGTCATTGCCCAGCTTACAGTGAGTCTAGTGCTTGGTTTAACTTGCTAGCTGATCTACTGAGATGGTTGTGAGCTAGAGAGGGAACAAGTTAGGCTTCAATCACTGCTCATAATAGTGTTTGGTTTTTGTTTGATTTGTGTCTGCCACCTGTTCGATGAAATGGCCGCAAGAACTCAAGTTTTGAATTTTGAAAAGATTTTTGGTGGGTGTGCTAAGTTGGTGCTGGTGAGTCTGCAGATGCTTGGGTTTTGAAAGTTGAGCTTGTTTGAGTGGTTTTTGAAAAAGTGGGATCTTCCCATATGATAAAGATTCAATTTTGAACTGTTATTTAAAATAGTTTACAGAAGGTTTTTAGAAGATCAAAAGGTGGGCCTTGGTACCTCATTATGTGTACTAACAAGGGGTGCAAAGATCAAGAATTGTTTCTGTTAATTTTTGAGTACTAGGAATAGCCAAAGTAGACATGGGAGTTAATTTTTACAAAATGACCATTTCTCCAATTTAAATCTTTTTGATTCTTTAGAAAAAGTTTGGGAATGAAGTAGATGATGTTTAAATCACCTAAGAAACATTTTACAAGAATTGGATCACTTAATCATGGCAATTCACACAACTCCTATTTAAATGCACATAATATGAATGCTTTCATTTTAAAAATGGAAAAGTTTTTGTTAACCCTATTTTTGGATGATTGGATCTTTGATAAACTTGGATTGAAGTTTTGGGATGTTACAAACCTTCCCCCCTTAAACAAAAATCTCGTCCCGAGATTTACAAGAAAACTAGGAACTAAAGAGATCTGGGAACTCTGTCCTAATGTAATCCTCGCGCTCCCAAGTGGCTTCCTCCTCGGTATGGTTGCTCCACTGAATCTTGAGAAATTTGATACTCCTGGTCCTGGTGGTTCTGTAGGCTTCTTCTAAGATACGAATGGGCACTTCCCGATAGGTCAGGTCATTGTTGATTTCCACTGCTCTGTGATCGATATTCTTGAAAATTTTAGTCTTCTCAGGCACTTCCAAGCATTTGCGAAGTAACGAGATATGGAACACATTGTGGATGGCTGACATCTCTTCAGGCAGTTCCAGCTGATACGATACTTCTCCTCGACGGTTTAGAATCTTGAAAGGTACGATATATCTGGGGGCTAACTTTCCCTTCAGACTAAAGCGTTGAGTTCCCTTCAAGGGTGAAACCTTGAGATATACGAAATCTCCGACATTGAAAGTCAGGTCTCTCCTTCTCTTGTCAGCATAGCTCTTCTGTCTGGATTGGGTAGTCTTGAGGTGCTCATGGACTTTGTGAACTTTCTCTTCGGCTTCTCGGAGAATGTCGGGTCCAAAGATTTGACTCTCTCCTTGCGACCAATTTAAGGGGGTACGACATTTTCTTCCGTATAGGAATTCAAATGGTGCCATCTGCAAACTAGCCTGATAACTATTGTTATATGAGAACTCTGTGAATGGTAGGCAGTCTTCCCATTTTGATCCGTATTTCAACAAACAGGCTCTAAGCATATCCTCAAGAATCTGGTTGACTCTCTCAGTCTGTCCATCTGTTTGCGGGTGATAGGCGGTACTGAAATTTAACTTGGTTCCTAAACCTTCCTGGACTTTCTGCCAAAATCTTGAAGTAAACTGGGTTCCTCGATCTGATACAATGGTCTTGGGGGTTCCATGCAGACTAACAATTCTAGCAATGTACAGCTCTGCTAGTTTTGCACTTTGGTAGGTTGTCTTGACAGGTATGAAGTGGGCTACCTTAGATAGTCTATCAACTGTGACCCAGATTGAGTCATTTCCCCTACTAGAAGTAGGTAAACCTGTGATAAAGTCCATTCCAACGGAATCCCATTTCCATTCCGGAATCTGCAATGGTTGCAACAATCCTGCAGGTCTCTGATGCTCTGCTTTGACTCTTTGACAAATGTCACACTTGGCGATGTAGCTTCCATTCTCTCGCTTCATCTTGTGCCACCAAAATTGCTCCTTCAAATCTTGATACATCTTTGTTCCTCCGGGGTGGATAGAATAAAGGGTATCATGAGCTTCCTTCATGATAACTTCTTTCAGTTCTGAATCTGCTGGAACACAGATACGACCCTTGTACCACAGTACACCTTCTTCGTCTTCAGTGAATCCAGGTACTTTGCCTGTACCAATACGACGTTTGATTCCGTCGATACTTTCATTCCCCTTCTGGGCTTCCTTGATTTGGCTAATTAAAGTGGGTTGAAGTTCAATGCTAGCTAGGAATCCTTTGCTAACTAACTCAGTCCTGAACTGCTCCAGCTCCTCATACAAACTTGGTTGCTTCTCTTTGATCATGGTGTTAAGCCTACACGGCAATCTGCTAAGAGCATCCGCTACCACATTGGCTTTGCCGGGGTGATAGTGAATGTCAAGGTCATAATCCTTGATTAACTCTATCCATCTCCTTTGCCTCATATTCAACTCCTTCTGGGTGAAGATATACTTCAACCTCTTATGATCTGAGTAAATCTCACAGCGATTACCCATCAAATAGTGACGCCATGTCTTCATCGCCAGAACCACGGCTGCTAGCTCAAGATCATGGGTCGGATAGTTCTGCTCATGCTGCTTCAGTTGTCGCGACAGATACGCGATGACTTTGCCTTCTTGCATCAATACACATCCTAGGCCAATCTTGGATGCGTCACAATACACATCAAATGGCTTCTTGATGTCTGGCATGATCAAAATTGGGGTTGATGTCAATCTCTTCTTCAGCTCCCGGAAACTGGCTTCACACTTGTCTGTCCATTCAAACTTCTTGTCCTTCTTCAACAGTTGGGTCATTGGTCGGGCTATGCTCGAGAATCCTTCTACGAATTTGTGGTAATATCCCGCTGATCTGAGAAATGAACGAACTTGGGTTTGATTGGTTGGGGCTTCCCATTCTTCGAAATCTTTGATCTTGCTGGGATCAATAGAGACTCCTCCGGCAGACACAACATCACCTAGGAATCCTACTTCTTTCAGCCAAAACTCACACTTGCTGAACTTGGCATATAACTGATGTCCTCTCAGGGTTCCTAGGATGATTCTCAGATGTTGCTCATGCTCTTCTTCGGACTTGGAGTAGATAAGGATGTCGTCGATAAACACAACTACAAACTTATCTAGGAAATTCATAAAGATCTTATTCATGAGATTCATGAAATAAGCAGGGGCATTGGTTAATCCAAAAGACATAACTGTGTACTCATATAAACCATAGCGAGTAGTAAAGGCGGTCTTTGGAATATCCGTTGCACGAATCTTAAGTTGGTGATAACCAGTCCTAAGATCAATCTTTGAGAATACCTGAGCTCCAGTCAATTGATCAAATAGGTCCTCTATATTTGGCAAGGGGTACTTGTTCTTGATGGTGACATCATTCAATTTTCGGTAATCTGTGCACAGACGGTTGCCTCCATCTTTCTTGTCGACGAATAACACTGGTGATCTCCAAGGCGATGCGCTTGGCTGAATCAAGCTTGTTGCTAACATGGCATCCAACTGCTTCTTCAGTTCCACTAACTCTGAGGGGTTCATGGTATAAGGTCTCTGGGCTATAGGTCCGGTTCCGGGGATTAGTTCGATAATGAACTCAATATCCCTATCCGGGGGCATACCTGGCAATTCATCTGGGAATACGTCGGGGTATTCACAGACTACTCTGACTTGGTCAATGGTAGGCAGGGCTACACTCTTGTTGCACTTGAATTGACGGGGCAAGGTTTTAGAGATATGTTCTACTGTTACTCCAGAACTACTGGTCATGGTGATGGCTTTCTTAGCACAGTCTATCAGTCCTTGATGCCTTGACATCCAGTCCATGCCTAGTACTACTTCCAATCCTTTGGTTCCAAGTACAATTAGGTTGGCATAAAAATCTATTCCATGTATTCTGATAGGTACAACTTTGCAAATTTTTCTAGCTTTGGTAGTTGAGCCGGGGATTTGAACTATCATGACATGCTTCAAGTTGTTTGGGCGAAGCTTACTACTGCATACAAATTCTTCGGTGACAAAGGAATGCGATGCTCCAGAATCAAACAATACTCTTGCTAAAACTGAGTTGACAGAAAACATACCCAGCACTACATCTGGCGCTTCTTGGGCTTCTTCTGCGTTCATGTGGAAGAGACGACCGTTGCGGTTGTGCGGGTTCCCTGGGGCAAACCTCCTTCCTGGCTGAACACGACGTTGCTGCTGAGCTGGGGCATTCACAGGGGCATTGGCGGCAGTCTTCTTGGGACACTCATTGGAGTATTGACCCTTCACTCCACACTCGAAACAAGTGATCTGGGACTTGTCCTTGACTGCAACAGGTACAACATTGCTGCTAGTTTCGGGGGCAGTGTTGTTGTTGTTGCTCTTGGGAGGGGCACGGTTGAAGTTGTTGGCGTTGCCGGAGTTGTGATTGTTTCCTCCGGTCTTCACATTTCCCCTGCTACGGTTGGGGTAGCTTGGGCGAGAAGGTGGGGGTCGGTTGTTCCTTGGTGCATATCCTGGTGAGGGGCTGGGACGGTACTTCTGGTGCCTGTTGGATCCAGACTGCTGCATCATACGACGCTTGCGGTTGTCGTTTGCCTGGTTAATCTTCCCTTCCATCTGAATGGCAGAGTCGACTAGCTCTTCGAGATCATCAAAACGGATGTTGACGAGGACAGTCTGCATCTCATCATGCAGTCCGTTCAAGAATCTCTCCTTCTTCATGGCCTCCGTGTTGATCTCATCGGGTGCATATCTGGCAAGTGACAGGAATTTGTCACGGTACTCTACCACAGTCATTCTTCCTTGCTTCAACTCACGGAATTCATATCTGATCATGTTTACAAGACCTTGCGGCACGTGGGTGCGGCTGAACTTGACCTTGAATGCTTCCCAGGTCATCACTTGACCTTGGTTCATAGTGCGGATGCTATTCCACCAAGCTCTTGCATCTCCTGCCAGATAGTGGGTGGCGAATAGAACTTTATCATTTGCATCCACTCCTGCAACCTCTAAGTTGTTTTCTATGGTCTGCAACCAGTCATCAGCATCTAGTGGGTTCTCAGATTGGTTGAAGATTGGGGGATTTGTGTTCTGAAAGTTTTTGAGTTTGGATCCTTGGTGATCCTGATTTCCATGCCCTTGGTTGTTGAGACCCATCTGGGCGATCTGCTGCAATGTTGCTAAGTTGGCTTGACGCTCGGCCCTGCTTGCTTCACGGTTCGCGATGATATTCTGCAAGATCTGCAGCATTGGGTCCTGCGACGAGCTGCTTCCTCCTTGGTTTCCACGAGTCATCTGAAGATTGAGATAGATATAGGGGTAAGAGGGAAATTCTAAGGTTCATGGGTTTGAGGTTTTCAAAGCTAAAACTTTGAGTTAGACTCAGGTTTCTCAACTAACTGCTTTTTCATTCATGCAAACAAGCACACGATACAACACACACCACAACAATAAAAGGGAAAACAGATGGTTTGAAGAACCATTCTGCAAGCTACGATACAATGAGATGATACATCTCATGCTACGACAGTGCTCTAGTGCATCTACTCATCGTCGATGAAGTTGGAGTCTTCATCTTCAGTGTAGAAGTCCACAGCATCCTCTGCCAGAAAATCGTCATCGTTGCTGAGGTAAGAATCCATATCTCCTTGGATGTCTTCACCCTCATCATCTTCTTCCTTGGCGGCAAGCTGAGCTTCCTGCTCCTTGTCGGTCTTCTCGAGGTCGGCCACCTTCTTGCGAAGACGGGCGATGGTGCGATCCTTCTTTGCACGCTGGCGACGAAGAGACTGGCGATCTTGGACGAGCAGTGCGAAAGTCTGGGCCTTCTGGTTGGCAATTTCACGGTTCTGGTTGGCTAACTCTCTGGCATTATCCAGTTCCTGTTGTCGGTCATGAAGCAAGAAGTCAAGGTTGTCCACTTGACGCCTCAACTCTGGGTGACTTGGCATCTCCATCGGCATTCCCATGAAGTCACTTCTTGCATAGTGGGCAAAACGGGTTCCTTGAATCTTGTTGACACCGAGGGCACACAGACGTGCGAGAGCTTCATGCATTGCCCTGGCTAATCCATCTAGCCAGTTGTTCTCTCTCACGGAGAACTGAATTCTCCCGGAAGTTGGTGCCTCGATGCTTCCTCGAAGGTCTGCGGTGACTAGCCATTGTAGGTCTCCTCCTGGGGGTCCTGGAAGTTGAGCTCCAAGAAACTCCAGATGTGGGCGTCCCAGAAATTCTGACAGTGAATCCAGATCCCTTTCGAAGATCAGCTGACCTCCGTTTCCCAACTGGTAAAACTTGCTGAACTGAGTCTCCATCTACAAGAATTTAGGATGAGGAAGTTAGTGAAGTGATCAAGTGTGTCAAAATTTTAAGTAGTAGTGTAAGAATTTTGAGTAACATGAATTTTTTTTGAGAGGAAGAAAATTCCAAAGGTAGGGGAGGAGATAGTTTTTCATAAATACTGACTTTGGTTTTGAAGCTAAGTTTTTTTTTGGGTTTGACGTCCATTCTAACTAGGGTCTCCTATGGTCAGGATGGCTCTGATACCAACTTGTCAACACCCGGATTTTTAATCCCAGATGCCTGTTATGCCATACCTCGCAATCCCAGGATTACCATTTTTGCGAGACATAACGGATTGGATATCATAGTACATCATCCATTACAAACCATACATAAGGTTTTACACGAATAAGGATCTCATGATCCAGCCTTTAATACAACAAGCGGCAGAAATAAACGATAGCGTAGCGGTGGGGTCCATCTTCAGGGGCACAGGCAATGCTGACGAAGGCAGATAGTCCTAGTTATCATAGCCGTCCTGCTGACCATCATCTTGATAATCTCCTTCATAGTTTGGCCATGATAATAGCCAGGGACAAAAGCCATGAGTACTCTTTAAGTACTCGCAAACTACTACTAGCAAGGGTTATACTTCTAAGTTAAAGTGCTGAATTAAAAGAATAACTATCAAGTTAAGCTTGAAACCTAAGCTGAGTTCTGAAACAAGAAAGATAAAATAAAAGTCTAGAATGACCTAAGTTGGGGAAACTATTTTCATCTACACAACCCTATTGTGGTCAAGTCAAGGTTCATCATTCATTTCAAGGTATTTAGAAAACATCTGACAACGAAACAGTATGGCCATTCCAACTGTCCATAACCGCGGACGCGGCTATTCGAATAGTTTGACACTCTACAGAGGTGGTACACTTTCACCACAAGATTCGATACATCTGTCAGGGATAACCCTGAATCATCATACTTGGTATGCAGATAATCAAACATAACCTTCCCTTTACACACCCTAGTACAAGCACCTCTCCTATGAGCATGGCCTCCCAACATGACCATCAGTCATCTTGGGCACTACATAGGTGGACAACGTTGAGAGGTAGCCTCAGCTCAAACCTCTCCCGTGAGGGAACTAATACTAATGCATATAAATTTCCAGCTAAGCCTTACCCAATTCAGGTAATGTGGTTGTACGGTAAATTTGGAATGGTATCGCATCCGAATCCAACCATCAGTATTATAAAAGGGTTAAGGCTCATGCCTTATCATTTTCATCATCATAAACCAATTGTGTTTCTCAACACATGTCAAAACATCTCAATAGAATGACTCATCATTCCAAGGTTTTCATAACTCATTTTCACCAAGTGTTCCCATCTAAAGTGACTCAAGTTTGATCTATTCTAAAATACTAGGTTAAGAGTGTTCACTAAGGTGGAGGGGTAGTATCAATCTCATGCCATAGGATGACATCTAAGGATTCTAATTAGGTCAAGTTTTATACTCTTTATGCTACCTTCAAAATTAATTAAAGAACTTTGTGTAAACTGAGGGGGTGTGAGCAAAGTATGCTTAAGGCATCTTTACTAAACTATCTAGTTTTATTCTAGTTTTCTACCATAGCTTACTAAAGCATGTTTGCAAGGGTTAGCTTGCCGCTAATAGCTTGCTACAATAGCTTGCCTTGGTTGGTGCAGTGGTTGAAGTTTTCTTCTTCTTCTTCTTGGTAGAACTCCTCCTCCTCGAAGGCTTGGTCGGTACTATCGTCTATAAATACATAGGGAGTGCACAATCACCAAACAATACTTAACTTAGGCTAAGTAGTAGTCTAAACAGCACAATTGATGATCTAATATCATCCCAAACATCATAAGTTTTAATTCAATATTTTCAACCTTTTTATTTTGGAAAAGTAATTTCTACTCATTGAAAAATTAATTACAATTTAATATTCACCACTAAAACATGGGATCATGTGGACACATGTCCTCACCACATATTCTAACATGTGGGAATGAGATTTAAAGGTTGGATCAATATTACTTTGGTTTAAGTTTATTATTTAATGATTTAAAGTGACTAGAAATGCCTATATAGCATTATTTTGGTACTAGTCCAAAGTCACTGCCTGTAAACCTTAATATTATTACATATTTGGATAGATATGATGAAATGTGATTTTTGAGAGTTGGAATCAACTCAAAAGCTAACTTGGTTGATTTTATAAAAATGTTTCAAGTTGCAAAAGCTTCTGTCTTCTTATTTTTATTAGGATAAATCTATAACTCTAAATGAATTAAATCCAACAGGCTTGGATAGAGCTTTTCAATACCTTTTAGACAAAATTAGTTTCATGCAATTTGGATTTGTCAAACTCACAAAATTGAATTTTGAAACACTGGACAGAAACTATATTCTAACTAAAAAGAAAACCCTAGATTTGAATTTAAAACGTGCGCGGGAATGAAATGGGCCGGCCCACTGCGCTCCGCGCGGCGTCGCGGGCTGACTTAAGCGAGGACCCCACCCATCAGTGGCAAGGGGGGTGCGAAGCGGTATGGGCGAACGGTGGCCGTGCGATCTGGTTCTAATCCAACGGCTGAGGGTCATCGTCGACGTTGGGCAACGCCGGCGAGACAGAACCCTAGCATGGCCAGTGGGGGTCATTGGGGGCTCACCGGGGTTCAGGCGAGGGTCGGCGAGGCGGGCGAACGACGAAGTCGACGACGGCGAACCTCCTGGTACCGGCAGCTTCTCCTGGGGCGGCCTGGATCAACGGCGCCCTTCTCCTCCCGAGGCGGCGGCTCTGGCTGCAATTCCGGCGCTCTGGTGCTCGAGCGGCTCCGGCTGGCGGTGGGGAGTGAGTGTGAGAGGTGGTGAGTGAGATGGTGTGCTGAAATCGGCTGGGGGTGGCCTCTATTTATAGTGGCGAGAGGGGACCGACGGGGCGCACGGTGAGCGCGTCGTGGTCGATCGTACAGACGGCTATCAGCGTGGGCGACGGTAGGGGGCGGTGCGGTGCTCCCTGGCGATGCTCAACGACACGGTGGCGAGACGTGGGGCGGTGTGGTTTGGTCTGGAACGCGCGATGCTCTGCACGGCAGAGCAGGCGTCTTCGACGACGAGCGGTGGCTGTGTGTCATGGAGCGGCGAACGGGGATGTCTGGCAGTCTCCTGGGTCGGTGGCGATCATGTATGCAAGCGGCCAGGGCGGCGCGCGGTCTGTGGGCGTCGGTCGAGGGTGGCCCTCTAGCACATGCTCGGCATGGTTGCTGGCGGGCTGGGTGCGGTCCGTGCGTGTGGTCCGGGGGTTGCAAGGTTCAGGCGCTGGACAGGGAGTGGCGGTGGACGGTGGGCTGCCTCCTAGACAAGGTTGGCACGGCTAAATCTCCTCCTAGCTTGCTGTCTCCACTGGGGTGGCATGGTGAGCTTCGGCTGTTCACCATTGATGTCATTGCCCAGCTTACAGTGAGTCTAGTGCTTGGTTTAACTTGCTAGCTGATCTACTGAGATGGTTGTGAGCTAGAGAGGGAACAAGTTAGGCTTCAATCACTGCTCATAATAGTGTTTGGTTTTTGTTTGATTTGTGTCTGCCACCTGTTCGATGAAATGGCCGCAAGAACTCAAGTTTTGAATTTTGAAAAGATTTTTGGTGGGTGTGCTAAGTTGGTGCTGGTGAGTCTGCAGATGTTTGGGTTTTGAAAGTTGAGCTTGTTTGAGTGGTTTTTGAAAAAGTGGGATCTTCCCATATGATAAAGATTCAATTTTGAACTGTTATTTAAAATAGTTTATAGAAGGTTTTTAGAAGATCAAAAGGTGGGCCTTGGTACCTCATTATTTGTACTAGCAAGGGGTGCAAAGATCAAGAATTGTTTCTGTTAATTTTTGAGTACTAGGAATAGCTAAAGTAGACATGGGAGTTAATTTTTGCAAAATGACCATTTCTCCATTTTAAATCTTTTTGATTTGATTTTCTTTAGAAAAAGTTTGGGAATGATGTAGATGATGTTTAAATCACCTAAGAAACATTTTACAAGAATTGGATCACTTAATCATGGCAATTCACACAACTCCTATTTAAATGCACATAATATGAATGCTTTCATTTTAAAAATGGAAAAGTTTTTGTTAACCCTATTTTTGGATGATTGGATCTTTGATAAACTTGGATTGAAGTTTTCGGATGTTACAAGCTACACCAACGACCACCACCTGACGCGCAGCCACCGTCCACCGCCGCTAGCTGCCAGCCATCGTTAGAGGAGAGGAAGCTCCCGTTCCTGTCCGTCGGATCTGGGAAGGACGCTGCAGATTAGACGATCCCTGAACCGGTACCAGCGAATCAGATCCTGCCGCTTGTCCGCCCAGTCAGCTGCTCCATGAGCGCATCGTTAACCGCCAGGTCAGCAGTCAACTTCACAGTCAGCGCGGTCAATTTGTTAAAATAGTTTTCGTATTAAAAATAGCCAGAAATTCATGAAATTTTATAATTCATAGAAAAAGATTTATAAGTCCAAATTTAGCAAATAATATATCGTTGGATTCAAAATATTATGTAGAATAATATTATGCTAATAGAATGGACTTGTACTACATATATTTACTGCAATAATTTAATTGGTTTAATAGCCTTTTTAGACTAAATAAATCATAGTAAATTAATTGTAGATCTATACAAATAAAATATCCATAGATTCGTAACTTCATATTAGACATTAATATGCTTTTAGATATAATTTTCGTAGTGATGTAGTGTTTAATTAGTATTAATGGCTATTTAGATTATTAAATTCATAATAAATTGTTTATAGATCGAAAAAATATAAATAATATGTCTATGGATTCATAATTTCACTTAGAATACATATCTGGTCTTAGATATAATTTATGATGTAGTAAATATTTGAAGTGATTTAAACTCTATTAAATAGTAATTAAATCATAGAAAAAGATTTACAACTCCGTTTAGGTTGAATCTAATTCCTACTGGTTCGTATTAATGTCCTCTATCCAGTAAACTCCAGAACCAAATTTAATTCGACAAATAGGACAGATGTTGCAACATAACTATTAGAACCTCTTATATGGTCTACAAGATTTAATAATAAGTACCCTATTGCATTAAATGATCTCATGTATGCATCATGTGTTATAATAGTGTTCAGAAAACTAAGTACATACATTGTGACATTAAACCATTATGCATGTTTATGATCATCATTGTTGTGGTTGCTATGTTTGCAATTGTTTTGAACAGAATTATTTTGTCCTCACGTTATATTGTTCGAAGAGTGCGATTGCTACAGAAGAATTAAATCATTACTCATAATACAAATATAAGGCAAGTTACACCACTTGTTCATATTTATGTCCCAGTTTTGACTATGATTGTTTTGAATTCTGTAGTATGCATGTGTAGGTTTATATGGTAGATTTTCTTAGTATTATTTTGTAAGTGCGGTTTTGTAGTATGACACGAGTATCTCTATACTTAGGAATTTTCCATCCTAATAGATACCCCTATTTTTGCTATTTTTTTGCTTGCTATGCTATATATATATAAAGTACTGTTGGGGGGTTCGAAAGTCAAGAAATCTCTCTAAGTATAAAAGCTCTCTCGAGCGAACCTTTTCCTCTCAAAACCTCCTTAAATAGAAAACTAAGTTTTCTTCTGGGCGGAATGGTTGTCGGGTCAATGAGTGGAATTTGGTGGAGGACAGTCGCCTAGGAATCAAAGAAGTCTGCCATGTTTCAGAATTCAGAAACTTCTAGTGCATCCACAATACATATAGGCTCTGTCTTGGCCTAGTACTTAGTGGGAAATATCACCGGGGTACCAACATTTGGAGGTTCTTGGCACGGTTGGATCCAGCTGGTAGAGGGGCTACTAAGGGAAAGCCTCGCCATGGTCTTGTCTGTAAAAGGATATGATCGTGGATTGTGGGTAAAGTGCACAAACTCTCGAGAGTAATAATCTGATCAATCAGACGTGTTCACGGAGAAAGAACAACTTTGAGCATCTGAAGGATGGAGCCTCTGAAGTATTTTCCTCTATCTTTTTCAAATAAAATGTTTGCAAACCTAAGTCCGTAAGTTGCATCCCGTGGGCTCTATGAACTCAGACTTAGTGGAATTTTGGTGCCTTGTGTTTGGTTGAGAGTTGGTAGCCTGGAGGACCCAGTGCAAGCCACTCGACCTTATTTTACTTACTAAAAGTTTGCAATGTAGGATAAAATATTCTCTCTCTACTTCTCTTTTCCTTAGAGAAAATTGGCTTTATGCAAATGAAACCCCAAAACCTTATCTTAGCCTTGCATGTAGAAATAGTCAAGTCCTTTCCTTCATGGTGTAATTTGCCAATACATTCAAAGTATTGACCAACTCGTTTGGCTGCAAGTTTCATGTGCAGAATTTGTAGATCATTGAAAGGTGCGCTAGGATCGCAGGTGTTTACTCAACCTGCATGTGGCATTGATGGGACTCCAAGTTGTATATATTTTCCTTCTGTTGTAATAATGTAAACTCTGGATTATTCGATTCATGTAATAAATACTTGTGTTTTATATGATATTTCATCGACTGTAAGTGCTAGCTAATGATCCAGGGACTAGCATGTTAATCACAGGGACTTGGGATCTTTACCGGATCCCGGGTCGCTAGAGATGGTATCAGAGCATAAGTTGACTATAGATCGTGACCCTAGATGGAAAAACCTTAGGAGTAATATTTTCTAAGTTATTGCAGAAAAACTCTCATACTTCTAATCATCTACCTTTGGTGTTTTAAAATTTCTTAAGTCTCTTCTTTTCAACGTTAGAAATGACCACTATGAACATCAAGAAGAAACTTCTCTTAAGACTACCTTTCCAAAGAAGACCATCTCGCTCAAGTCGGGACTTGAAGACCTCCGTGGAAGATGTTCCTAGACTGAAGTTATGAGAATTGAAGACTTCAAAACTACAAGTACCAAAGACATCGAACGCCTTAAGTCAAAGTTATTAACGAAAGACCTCAAAGACAATGAAGATCATGAAGATTCCAAGTGACCTACTAGGAACCAAATCCGAATAGATTTCGCTATAATATAGATGTGACAAATTGTTTGCCTTCTTTTATGGTTGTTACGATAGCAAATAAAACCTATTTTTCCAAAATTAAAGTGGCTTGTATGGGTTTTTCTTCTTCTTCTTCCACAATACATTCGTTCCTACTCTAAACCTCGGACAACTCAACAGATGGACCATACCTCCAAGGAGCATCGTGATCAGTGCCCCTATTGTGAAGCAATTCATCCATCTGAAGAATGTCCCACCTCTCAAGTTACGTGCTTCTTGTTTGAAGGAACCAATCACAACCCTGCTCAATGTCACCTCTACCCAATGGTACAACAGGTGAATCAGCAAGTCAAAGACGGAATGCGCCAAGGCCTCATGAAGCTCTATGAGGACACAAGGTCTACAACAAAGGAAAGGGATGGATTCAAGACTCTAGACACCACACCCTTATTCATCACTTTGCAATAATCGGCTTATGGAAAGAGGGGCCATGTTCCCAAACCTAGCTCAAGGAAAAGAGCAAGAGTTCCGAACTTTGAGGTGGAATATGATCTACGAGCCTTGATGGCCTTAGAAAGACCAAAACAGAGGAAGGATTTAAGAGAAGTTCTCTGTTATAAGTGTGGAGACATGTAACACTATGCATATAATTGTCCTAAAAAGGGCTATGATAATGGGATTAATGGAAACTACGGCGAGAAGCATAACAAGGATCTTAGGGATGTCACTTGTTTCAAGTGCCTTAACAATGGGCATTATGCTATCAACTGCCCATAGAAGAAATCTCAAAATGATGAACACTAGAGGATGCACAAAGGCTTGAAGAGCGACATCATGCACACCGTAACTTGGGCCAGAAGGGACAAGATGTTAGAGTAGTTAGCCTATCATATACCATAGTACCTTTACCAATTTCTTTATAATGCTTGGCTGTAATAAAACTCGATGTGATTGAAACTAGTTTATTTTTTTTGTATTTCTATGTTGGATGCATAAGGATAGAGTTTTTTCATAGCCTTTCTATCTATGTATTACCTTTTGTCTAAAAAAAACTCAGATGCCACCAAGACGTGAGAACTATGTTCTACCTCCAGAGATTGCACAACTTCTGAACTCCCAAAATCAGCTGATCCAACTCCTCACCCAAAATATGCAAAACAACAACAACCCACCGCCTCCACCACCCCCGCCGCCTCAATAGGATCGCTTGACTCAGGTTTTGAAGTTAAACCTCCTACCTTCTCAAGCAGCCCTGAACCAATTGTAGCAGATGACTGGCTCTACACAATCAACAAGAAGTTGGACACCATCCAAGCTACTGGAGCATAAAGGGTGCGGTTTGCGGCACATCAACTTGAGGGGCCTGCCGCTGAATGGTGGGATAATTATCAGGTCACCCATCTGGATATTGATGCTATTCCATGGAACCAGTGTGAAGAAGCCTTCCGCAGTCATCATGTGGTTGCTGGTGTCATGGCTTTGAAGAGGTGTGAGTTTCACGACTTACATCAAGTACACCGCTCTGTCTTAGAGTATGGATAGCTTTTCAACAAGTTGGCACGTTATGCACCTGATGATGTTTCCACTGATGCCAAGAGGCAGGAAGAATTCATGAGAGGACTTAATGACGAGATATCCATCTAGCTTGTGGCTTTGAAGTTTGATAACTACCAAGAACTCCTGGATAGAGCAATTGTAGTGGAAGCGAAACAGAAAAGCATGGAGAAGCGTAAGACGAAGTCTACATCCCACAAGCACACCCTCGGATCGTACCAGAAGCATCGTAATACTTCTAAACCACACGAGAATGATGACTCCCATTTGAATGACCACGATGGCTAGAATGGCCATAAGCACCAAAATAAGAATGGAGAAAAATTCGCCAATGGTGGAAAAAGGAAGGACACGAGTAAAGTATTTTGTTTCAACTATCGCAAACCTAGACACTATGCCATTGATTGCTTGGAACCAAAAAATGCTAATGGGAATGGGGATAGAAAGATTCACCCTCCTGTTAATGCCAATGTGCACCACGAATCTTCGGATGAAGCACACGAATCTCCACATCGATATAGTTGACGATAAACCTCAAATCACCAACCATGAAGATTCAACAAAGACAATCGTTTAAGGGTGGTAGTACCCTATGGTACCCTGAGCCTATTTCTTTCTAACCTTCTCGAATCTCGAGGACGAGATTCCTTTTAAGGGTGGTAGTCTGTAACATCCCAAGTTTTTCATAAGTTTTGGAATGCTTAAAATAAATTTATTAAACTATTTGATCTTGTTGAAACTTTTGAATGAAAATAAATTTTTGTTGTTTGTTTGAAACTTTACCAAGCCACATTAAAAGAAGTGGATTAATATGGCTATCACATTGGTTGAGAAGTTTTGAACAAGTCCAAGACATTGTGTTTGTTTTCATTCATGATCCTATGTTGGTCTACTAATTTTTAGAAAAAAATTAGAAACAAATTTCAGCTCATTTGGAGATCATATGAGAAAGTTCTAAAAGAAATAAGAAAACAGAAAAGAATAAGGAAAAAAACAAGTAAACCTAACCTACCGGGCCAGCTGAGCCGGCTCGTCCCTATCTACCACATGCGCCAGGCGCGAGCAACGCGCAGCAGCAGCCACTTGGGCCGGCCCAACTAGCACCGCTAGCCACGCGGCCCACTTTCCCCCTCGCGCCGCTGACACACTGGGCCCGCGTGTCATCTCCCTCCTCCGGCCGGAGACCTAGACACGCATGTCGCCGTCTCCGAAGGAATCCCACGAAATCCACGAGGACTTGTTCGACTTCGTGACCCCTCTCGCACGCCATAGCCTCTTATAAACCTGCAGCATCTCTGGGTTCCATTTTTTCATGAATTCGCAAACCCTAGCCGCCAAATCGATCGATTCCGATCTCGCTGCCATCATGCTCCATTATCGAGCCCAGGTAGATCTCTCTCCGGTCGTCCCCGACCATCCTTCTCCCTTAAATCCTCTTCTCCATCCCCGCCCGTGTCTCCTCACCCGTTTCCCCCTTGCAGGCGCCCCTAGTAAGCACGCGAGCTCGCCGGAGTCGGAGGAGCTCAGCGGTGCACCGCAGCCACACGAGGAAGAGAAGGCCGACTCCGAAGCCACCATCAAGATCGCGAGGAGGAGGCGAGCGTCTTTATCAAGTCCGCCACCTCGGAGGAGCACTGCAGCTACACCAATGACCACCACATGACGCGCCACCACCGTCCGCCGCCGCTAGCCGCCGGCCATCTTCAGAGGAGAGGAAGCTCCCGTTCCCGTCTATCGGATCCGGGAAGGATGCTGCAGATTAGACGATCCCCAAACTGGTACCAGCAAATCAGATCCTGCCACGTGTCTGCCCAGTCAAATGCTCCGTTAGCGCATCGTCAGCCGCCAGGTCAGCAGTCAACTGCACATTCAGCGCGGTCAATTTGTTAGTTTTCGTATTAAAAATAGCCAGAAATTCATGAAATCTTGTATAATTCATAGAAAAAAATTTATAAGTCCAAATTTAGCAAATAATATATTGTTGGATTCAGAAAATTATGTAGAATAATATTACACTAATATAACTGACTTGTACTACATATATTTATTGCAATAATTTAATTGGTTTAATAGCCTTTTTAGACTAAAGAAATCATAGTAAATTATTTGTAGATCAGAAAAATACAAATAAAATATCCATAGATTCGTTACTTCATATCAGACATTAATATGTTGTTAGATATAATTTTTGTAGTGTATAAATTAATGTAGTGATTTAATTATTATTAATGGCTATTTAGATTATGAAATTCATAATAAATTGTTTATACATCGAAAAAATATAAATAATATGTCTATGGATTCATAATTTCACGTAGAATATAGATCTGGTCTTAGATATAATTTATGATGTAGTAAATATTTTAAGTGATTTAAACTTTATAAAATAGTAATTAAATCATAGAAAAAGATTTACAACTCCGTTTAGGTTGAATCTAATTCCTACTGGTTCGTATTAATGTCCTCTGTCCAGTAAAATCTAGAAACAAATTTAATTCGACAAATAGGACAGATGTTGCAACAAAACTATTAGAACCTCATATATGGTCATCAAGATTTAATAATAAGTACCCTATTGCATTAAATGATCTCATGTATGCATCATGTGTTATAACAGTGTTCAGAAAATTAAGTACATCCATTGTGACATTAAACCATTATGCATGTTTATGATCATCATTGTTGTGGTTGCTATGTTTGCAATTGTTTTGAATGGGATTATTTTGTTCTCACATTAGATTGTTCGGAGAGTGCGATTGCTATAGAAGAATTCAATCATCACTCGTAATACAAATATAAGACATGTTACACCACCTGTTCATATTGATGTCCCAGTTTTGACTATGCATGTTTTGATTTTCAAATTCTGTAGTATGCATGTGTAGGTTTATATGGTAGATTTTGTTAGTATTATTTTGTAAGTGCGGTTTTGTAGTATGCCACGAGTAGCTCTATACTTAGGAATTTCCCATCCTAATAGGTTACCCCTATTTTTATTAAGTTTTTGCTTGCTATGCTATATATATAAAGTACCGTTAGGGGGTTCGAAAGTCAAGAAATTTTCTAAGTATAAAAGCTCTCTCGAGCGAACCTTTTCCTCTCAAAACCTCCTTCAAAATAAAACTAAGTTTTCTTCTGGGCGGAATGGTTGTCGGGTCAATGAGTGGAATTTGGTGGAGGACGGCCGCCTAGGAATCAAAGAAGTCTGCCATGTTTCAGAATTCAGAAGCTTCCAGTGCAGCCACAATACATATGGGCTCTGTCTTCGCCTAGTACTTAGTGGGAAACCTCACCGGGGTACCAACATTTGGAGGTTCTTGGCATGGTTTGATCCAGCTGGTAGAGGGGCTACTAAGGGAAATCCTCGCCATGGTCTTGTCTGTAAAAGGACATGATCGTGGATTGTGGGTAAAGTGCACAAACTCTCGAGAGTAATAATCTGATCGATCAGTCGTGTTCATGGAGAAGGAACAACTTTGACCATCTGAAGGATAGAGCCTCTGAAGTATTTTCCTCTATCTTTTTCAAATAAAATGTTTGCAAACCTAAGTCCGTGAGTTGCATCCCGTGGGCTCTGTGAACTCAGACTTATTGGGATTTTGGTGCCTTGTGTTTTGTTGAGAGTTGGTAGCCTAGAGGACCCAGTGCAAGCCACTCGGCCTTATTTTACTTACTAAAAGTTTGCAAAGTAGGATAAATTATTCTCTCTCTACTTCTCTTTTACTTAGAGAAAATTGGCTTTATGCAAATGAAACCCCAAAGCCTTATCTTAGCCTTGCATGTAGAAATAGTCAAGTCATTTCCTTCATGGTGTAATTTGCCAATACATTCAAAGTATTGACCAACTCGTTTGGCTGCACGTTTCATGTGCAGAATTTGTAGATCGTTGAAAGGTGTGCTAGGATCACGGGTCTTCGCTCAACCTGCCTGTGGCATTGATGGGACTCCAAGTTGTGTATATTTTTCTTCTGTTGTAATAATGTAAACTCTAGATTATTCGATTCATGTAATAAATACTTATGTTTTACATGATAGTTCATCGACTGTGAGTGCTAGCTAATGATCCAGAGACTATCATGTTAATCGCAGGGACTTAGGATCTTTACTGGATCCCGGGTCGCTACACATACCCTTGAAGATCGACAAAGCATTATTAACAAAACTGATTTCGTGGTTGATGTAGTCGCACACTTGCCAATCTCAAGATTGTGATGAAGTCCAGCGAGTCCAGCAGGTCCAGCACCACCAAGTCCAGCACCACAAAGCAGCGGTGCATCCATGATCATACACACGTTCAGGCCACCGAACAACCTCCACCTCCTCGCTCCAGCGATACAGCAAAAGCAACAACTCTTTCCAGACAAAATGTCACCGGGAACATGTATCTCACTAATCTGAGACCATTAGGGAATAATACTAGAGGGGTAGAGAGATCCTTCACGAGGAGGTGTGAGTGGGAAGGAGTGAAAGGGGGTGCCCCTCCCAAATGGCCGGCACCCCATGGGGTGCCCTTTCACCTCCTTCATTCATGTGGCGGTAACTCCCTCCATATAAATTTGCCCCTTCACATTCTCACTTAAGTCCCCACTTTAAATGCATTAAATTTCTCCAAATTTAATGCTCTCTCATTTAATAAAACTCTTTTATTAATTTTATTCAGAATTTTTTTAATTACTTTGATTAACAAACATTCACATAAAACCCACTTCAACATTTCAATATAACATGCAGAACCAATTTCAGAAATTTCACCCGAAACAATTTCGGTGTCTATTGAAATAATTCCAGCGCTTTGCAATTCACTTGTCTGAAACATATTTGCTCCAAATGGTGTTGGTATCCCTTAAGTGTGTCACCCTACGGTTTGCGAATAATGCAGACATGATCGAGACCCCTCTCAGATCAATAATTAGAAGCGGGACCTGGAGATCCATATGACTCCCACATATTCAACGATGACTTCTGTGATCGTGAGAACCTTTAACTCTAGTAACTAAATCCCATTTGTCTCGCGATATATTACATGTCCGAGATTCGATCATCGATATCTCCGTACCTAGTTTGATCAGGTTGCCGACATGCACTCTTTTCTCGTTTCCGTGATATAACATTCTAGTGATCTTATCACTTGCTTGCAAGCTAACCAATGTGATACCACTGAGAGGGCCCAGAGTATGTCTATCAGTCATCGGGATCGACAAATCCCACTCTTGATCCATGAGCCTCTACATAACACCTTCATAGCACAGAACCCACCTTTATAATCACCCTTTCATGGTGTGACGTTTGATGTTATCAAGATACTCTTCTAGTGTTAGTGATTGACATGATCTCATGGTCTAAGGACTATGATTACTTCGTATGATGTTATATCAATATAAACACAATGACTTTGATCGTAAGGCTATACTTAGGATGAATGTTCATCACATCATTCCACTAATGTTGTGACCTTGTTATTAACAACATCCAATGTCTATCATCAGGAAACCTTGATCATCTTGTTAATCAACGAGCTAGTTTATAAGAGAGACATAACTAGGAACTTTCCTTTTGTTTATTATACACATATGTATTAACCTCTCCAAATTAATACAATTATAGCATGCAAAATAAACATCTATCATATACTTGGTATATATATAATAACAACTTTATTATTGCCTCTCAAGGCATATTCCCTTCAGTCTCCCACTTGCACTAGAGACAATAATCTAGTCTGTAAACTTGCGTATTCAATACATACGGCTTTATGGTGTTGTATAAACGCGTTTGCTAGTGGTTAACATAATCTCTAGATCTAACATTTTTAGGTCCTCGTGTATTTGCATGTCTTTGCGTCTCTATGCATCACTCATTCTCTAATGAGATGTCATTGTATAAATTTAGTCCTTTGGTGAGACCATTAGTTCCTTTAGGTTAAAACATGTTGATATAATTGTCGCACAATATATCTTCATAGTACTAGCCAACTGTAAACCACACCCAGTTTGATAACAAACTACTTAACACAAATGCCTTCATTTGTTGCTACTATAATAGTCATATACTTAGCCTTTTGGTGTAGTATCCGTCAAAATGTATCAACTTTGGAACTCATCCAAATCCATCATGGAACCTCCTTTCCATTACATTGTGATACCCATAGTTTAAATTGAGATACATTTAATTTGTATCTTGTGACAAACTAGTATCAATGTAACATTTTACAATGAACTACTTTTAACTATTTGTCACTTATACATGATATATATTCTTAGTTCTTCTAGAACTCATAAGAATATCTTTACTATTGTCCATGATCATCTTATGAATCTTTCTGGTATATGCACATAACATTTAGAGCATATGACCTATATGGATATGTACATATCATGGTATATATTATTGATCAAAATATTCCTGTGATTTCACTCACCAAGTGTCAATACACTTGAATCTTGATTCAACCCTTTCCATGCGGCAAGAACCTTTCTCGTCGTTTCCATATTGAACCCTTTCAATATCTCATATGTGTACGCCTGGCATGACCATATTAGCGTTTTAATCTATCCATACAGACATTGATGCCAAATATTCTGGTTTTGCCCAAGTCTTTCATAGAAATCCAGTTTTAATGAAATTATTAACTTGTGTCAATAAAAGATACATTATTTCCAATCAACACCATGTCTTCTACACAATGTATTAGAAATAGGTCTCAGTCCTCCCACTTAATTTCTTGCAAATGCAAGCATCTTCATCGTCTCTGATGAAATTAAACTCTTTTAACATTTTCATCACCGTGAAGATTCCAACTCCACTATGCCCACTTCAACCATTGAAGTTTGCATGCCTTTTTAGCATCCTTTGATTTAACAAAACCCTTCGGACTGTGTCATGTACACGTCCTATGTAACCTTTCTATTAGAAGAACATTGTTTTGTTTGTTCAACTACCATATACCAAATTTCGTAGTGGTTGCTACAGTAATCCATCAAGACTAAATATCGCTATGAAAGATCAAATCTTGTCATAGTCAACTCCTTGAACATTGTCGTAAACTTCTTTCCGACATGTCGACTATTTCATAGATGTCAAACATCCATGTCTATTTCTTTATAGATCCAAATATGACCGATAGGCTTCACGCCTTTCTGAAGGGTCTTCCAAGTTCAAAAACTCGATTTCTCGTGTATGGATACTATCATGGATTTTATGACTTCTAGTCATTTTATGGAGTCAGGGCCCATCATTGCTTCTTTGCATGTAGTCGGTTCATCATTGTCCAAACAATAATGACTTGTTTATCAAATCTCATTATTTGATTCTTACCCGACCCATACGGTTAAATAAGAACTCTAATCTAGGAGAGTACAACATTTGTAGTCATGATAGCCATGAGCATTGTGGCCGCCTTCGGGACACTTTATGGTGCTGCGCTACTTAGCACATGTTTCTTAGGTTCATCAACCTAATCAAAGTCTATTGTCCTCCCACTTAACTTTTGTGAAAAAATCCTTCTTTAAGATACTTTATGTTGCAAGCGACAAACTCTTTTGTCTTCGGTGTTATAGAGGAATACCCAAAAAATTCTTTGGGATAACCTACAAAGACGTGTTTATCCGACTTTGGTTGTAAACATTTTACTTATGCATAGCATACCAAAATTTAATAAAAGACAACCCAGGTTTTATCCCAAACCATAACCTTTATGGTGTCATTTCAATGGATTACGATGGTTCTCTTTTTAGTGTAAAAGCGGTAGTCTCTAAAGCTTTTAATCCTTAAAACATAATGGCAGTTTTATAAATGACATCTTTGTTCTTACCATGTAAAGCAAGGTTCGATTTGATCTCTCGAACATACCATACTCCTATGGTTCATCAGGAAATGCACATCCATGAAACAATTCCTCAAATCATAGGTGTTTTGCTAAACATGTAACTCAAATAACATCCTTTATGATCGAATCATAAATTCTTTATTTTCTTGTTACAATGATTTTCCACTTCATCTTGAAAATCATTGAATTTTTTTCAAATGTTTCATACTTCTTCCTTATTATGTTAATATACAGATATATATATATTCACTCAAATTTTCAAAGAAAACATATGAAGTCGAAAGATCCACCGCACAGATATAATGGACTATATACATCAACATGCATAATGTCCAATAAGTTAGTCATCCGTTCCTCTCTAGCCTATGAACGGAGTTTCAATTATCTCGAGGAAAGTCTCACAAGCATCATTTGATCAAAATCAAAGACTCCAAAAATCCATCAACATGGAGTTTCTTCATGTTTTCTTTCCAATATAATTTAAATGGTGATGTCTCTTCATAAGTGATCTTTCAATCGTTTGTCTTGCAACATTTAGCATTATTTTTATGGACTTGATTTCTCCAACTAGACTAGTAGAAATTCATCCATCTTCTATGGAATACGGTAATTATTTGAAAAACCATTGTTCTCATAATATCCAAACAAAATAACAATTATTTAAAAAAATCTTGAAGGCAAGTTTCGATGTCAACAAGAAACACAATAACATTTTATTTGTTTTTGATGAACACCATCACATATTCTTTTGCAAGTTACTTAGGCCATTGCACTTCATGAATTGTGTTGTCTTGTATGACACTTCATACCAACCAATTCGGTATCCAATACCCAAGAACCACATTGTTTAATAAGCAAAGAATATAGCCATAACATATATATAATCTATATACCTAATATGGACATTTCCTGTCTTTTCTTTTTTGCCAAATATTTTATAGATTCTCTTTCAACATTTCCTTTTCTTGTAAAAGAATTTATCAACATCAATAGTGGCGCCATACACATGACACGTAGTACAAAGCGTGTATGTCATCGGATTGATGACAAGTACGCCATGAGGGGGGTCCTTGAGGCGTGTGGAAGAGAGGGGTGTGAGACGTACAGTGTTTCGGGACGGTGAGCACACAAGTTTACCCAAGTTCGAATCCCCCGGATTTGGATGGATCCTACTCTTGCTAGCAATCCAGTAATATGGTAGAGCCAGAATATGGGTTACAAGGGTTTCGCCTGTGCGAGTTGAGATTGTAGACTATTGTTTGGGTGCCCTAAAGGCTTTCCCTAGGACGGCTTATATAGATATCCGGCCTAGGGTTTATAGGAGGGATCTATCCTGCTACGACTAAGAGTTGGTTATAAAGTACATCTTGGACTACAAGTAACACTACGGACCTATGTCGGTAAGTCTTCTAGGCCTTCTCGTAGCCGGATGGGACTCCGTCTCTTCTCCCTGACTAGGTCACCCGTGAAGCAAAGCTCTAACCCGAAGTGGGCCACCCTGGCCAGTGAGGCATAGTGAGGATACCCGGAAAGTATATCCCCAACAGCAGCCCCCGGAAGCCTCCATGATCCAAAGTCGGATTTCATCATCGTATAGCTTGATCTTCTGCTTGCAGAATCGTGAAGGGTTCCTAAAACTTCAAAAAAGAAAGGAGTAGATCCGAGTCTCAAATGAGACGGACCTATGAATATGTTATTTGGGTTTCCAACTTGAAATTCAAACTAAGCCGGAACTTGGTCTCTGACGAAACCTAACACTAGTCATGGTCAAGTCACGTCACTGACAGACATTTCCTATCAGCACGACCGTTGGTGGGTCCGTCTTTCGCAGAAGTGAGGCGCTGTTTCAATGCGTGCATGGAGATCGATGCGGCGTAATTATCGCGCGGGTGTTTCCCAGTTCTTTCCACGATGCGTGGCATGTTCACTGTAGCATTTACATGAATCTTTACACGGATGGAGGATATAAGCGGTGAGGATATCTTTCCCCATCTTCTTCACCAGCACTTGCATCGTTTCCTTCTCCCCTACACCTCCCCCACGAACCTAGAGCTTCTCGGCTCCCCAAACAACTTCCAGCACCACCCATCCAAGGTCACCGGCGCACACAAAAAATGGCTCCAGCATCATCCTCCGGTACGGCGGCGACGGCAGCGGTGGTGGAGAAGGAGAGAAATCATGGGGTATGGAACCCGTGCGTTCTCGACAACGAGAAACTCCATGTCGTGGAAGAAGAAAGACTCCTCCACGCTGGCGACTGGCGGAGAGGCTTCGGCGAAACCATCCCCAACCCTCGCGATGGCGAGCGGGTTCACTTTGGCACTCACCTCGACAGAAGTTTGAGCTTTCCCCCCTCAGATTTCTTTTCTGAGGTAATAGATCACTACAGAGTTCAACTCCAGCATCTCCCCCTGAACTCTCTCTTAGAGATGAGCGCGTACGCATCTTTGTGCGAGGGGTATCTCGGCATTAGGCCGAGTCTTACTCTCTTCCGGTATTACTTTCATGTCCGGAGAAATTCCATCACTGCCGGTAATCCTTATATTATCGGTACTATTAGTTTTTTGGTTAGGTGATAGCGTGTCTATCCTCGGATTATGGCTAGTGAGTCGGTCAAGCAATGGTCGTCCACTTTTTTCTATCACAAGTATATTCCTGCTCCTGGCAAAGCTACTGCTCTGTCGGCTTTCATCGACGTTCCGCCACACCCCAAGAGTCCTGGGACACAGATGCGCCGACTCTCAGTGACGATCTGCTTCTTGCCAAGAGGCGAATCGAGTTTTTGATGAAGCACAAGGTCATGAGAGGGTCCGATTTAGTTCACTGCTGGGTGGCACACCGAATCCAGCCTCTTCAACATCATGGAGATCGACTGATGCACTCCATCATGTCGTCGAATAAAGATTCACTCCGAATCAGCCCCAATGCCTACTCGGCAAAAGATTATGTATGACAAATCAAGTGGTTGATAAGGGAGCGGATTGAGAGGAAGATTCCGGAGCTGTCCTTGGACATGCATACGTCGGAAGATCCTGTAGTGCCGGTAAGCTTCCAGCAACAACTTGTATTATGTGCTCATCTTTATGTTATTTTGCAATACTGAGATATCTCTTATTTTCAGCTTGCCAACCTCCCCAAGTTGGAGATTGCTCCGGTCGAGGGATATCCTCCTGAGTTTTCTCAGGATGAGGGAGAGTTGGTTCCACTACCGGATGTTATTCCTCGGAAGCGCAAAGCTCTGACAGTGGCTATTGGCACAAAGGAGGTGCCCGTTGTGAAGAGGTAATCTTTCTTCACAAGGTCTTTGTACTATATGTCTTAATTCTTTCTGAGATGTAATTTTTCATGTTCTATTACCTTCTCAGAGCTAAACAGCTCACCAAGGGCAAAGGGAAAGGGGTTACTTCGAGGCCCCTATGCCAGTCGAAGCTAAACTTGGCTTCTCCTGCCGTAGGTCCTCCGACTCCTGCCCCTCAGCCTTCTACAGCACCGGAGATTACTCCATCTTCGATTGTTGCAGAAGATCTAGCTCAATCAGTAGAGCCAGTGATCCTCGGATCACAGACTGACGTCACCATGGGTGACTCGGGTTTTGACAAGTGTAAACCCTCTTCGGGTAATGATCCCTCGGTAGAGGTCTTCGCCGACAATCTCTGAGCAATCCTGGACTTGCCAAACTTGGATTATCTCAGAAGTCTGTGGAGGAAATCTAGCGGCTAGCCCGGCAATGCCTGGAAAGCCGAACTATCTCTGCCGAAGAAGAAGCACAAGAAGTAGAGGACATCAAGCACTCTGATCTTCTTGAACAAGTCCGTCTTTGCGATGAGAAGCTGAGGACCGGCGAGCTTGCAACTACGCCAGTGACCCCCTTAACCCTCACCGAGAAAGTTACCCCTGAAGTGAACATGAGCCTGAACAAGCTCGCTCGTGAACAATACGTAAGTCGGAATTCCAACTCACGTTTTTCCTTATTTCATATCATATCCTCTAGCCCCCAAGCATGAAGCTGGACAGAGAAATCCGGATTTATGCTTCCTTAGGATGCCAAAGAATGAACTAGTGTAGCCCCCAAGGCTCGTGCTGATATTAGCAAAACTATTAGCCCGAGTCTTTAGTAGACTTCTCACTCTGGGTATTCTGACTTAAATAAAGTATATTCCTATAACCAGGATTTATTGAAGAATATTTGTGACAAGCAGAAAGAAATCAAAGCTCCTAGACTTCAAAATGCTCAACTGAAAGTTTCTAGGGATGAGGCTGAAGGTAAACATTCCAGAACTCAAACCTTGTCTTGTATTTCGTAGTCCAATGTTTATTCCACTTCTGTTCTTTTGACTATAGCACTGGTAAAGCAGTCTTGTGCTATGATTGAAGAGGACGAGAATCTTAAAACCCTGGAGGTGGAAAACAAGGACCTCCGCCAAGAGCTAAATAAGCTTAAGGTGGATCATGAGAAGAGAATTTCTCAAGTTCTCGAGTCCTCCTCCATGGCTACCGAGGAGAGTGATCGCAAGATTGTGCTCCAAGATAAGAAAATCTCGGATCTCAGCAATGACTTGTTCAGAGAGAGGGACATTTCCGAGGCACTTCGGGCTGAATTCCAGAGTCTTCGGGAGGAGAAGACCAAAGTTGATGATGTCATCTTTGGTACATTTCCCTCTTTCTGACTTATGTGCATCTTCCGACTCTTTGGAGTCCGATTTTATTTGTTTAAACCCTTTGCATTGTATGCGCAGGTCCTCTGAACTTACTGTTCTCAGCCTCCGCCGAATCTCGCACCAACCGGCTTACACAAGTCGGTGATTTGCTGCATGACTTCCGCCAATCCATCAAGGATATTGGCGAAGTTCTCAAGGTTCCGAACATGCATAGCATGTTCGGCTTTGAAGTGTGAGATAAATCCAAGGAGACGCCCTAGCTTATCTAGGAATGGAACATGTCCTACGCGTGAACCGCAGCGCAGAACGCTCTCACCGTGGTCATGAGCCACCATGGAAGCATGGAGATCTGGAAAGTGACTAGAGGGTATTCTATTGTGGATGAAGACGGCCAGAAGCAGGACATCAAAGCCATCATGGACTCCTGTGCCGGATACGGGTGTCACGTAGCTGACTTGACCAGCTATGATACTCCCTTCTTCACTCGTGTAGAGACACCGCCTCTACCCGCCGAAGAAACCGGAGAAGCTTCCGACGACGAACAAACCATCTCGGATTTGAACGTCTTGGAAATATATCGAAGCGAGGCTGATGTTTCTAGCGAGCCGGCAGATCCTTCTTCCCCTGCATCGCAGAGCATCAGAACAAACATTGTATTATTCTGAAAACAATCCAGGTTGTAAATAAGTAGTATGATACTTTTTGCTAGTGCTAAGCTTAAATATATCTATTTAGCACTTTTGGCTTTATAATTTTTCGTGCCTGAAATATTTTCGTAAGCACTTATGTTTTTCGTCTATACTTATCGTTTATCTGGCTTTCTGCCTCGTCCCTTTCATGAGCCGGCCAACTTTTAGCACAGAAACTTTGCCGAGCAATGGATCTCAATTGCTAAACCAGTTTAAACTCGGAAACAAAGCCGGCCTCTAGTACCAACAATTCACTACTCGGAAAATGCCCACATCCAGCAATCATACAAATAACCAAAGTATAGACTAGAAAATTTAGATTTATACCCGAAGGTAGCAATTTTAGAATCGTAAATCTAAACCAGAACGAACATGAGCATAACATACTTGCAAGTATTCTAGGATTTTCTACTGTGACATGGTCATTCGGAAATAAGATGGTAAAAACTTCTCAGAAATTTTTTGAGGCAACCAACACTTTATTTCTTATTGAATATGTACACATATATGATTACAAAGAAAAATAAACTAAGAATAAAAGGGACGTAGTTAAGCAATATTCCATGGTCTGTCTAATTCATCTGGGTATGTACTGCCTCCAGCTCTCTTTCTTTTCTTAGTAGCAGGTCTTTCTTTGACTGACCACATATCAGTTAGGTAGTAAGAACCATTGTGCATTACTCGACTAACTAAAAATGACCCTTCCCATATTGGGGAAAGTGCTTTCTTTGCTGCACAAGATGGAGAACCAAATAGCCATTACTGAAAGACCGGTTTCTAACTCTCTGGCTATGATACTTGCGTAACTTTTGCTAATAGGCTGTTGATCTCATCTCAGCAACGACGCGAACTTCTTCGACTAAGTCGAGATCATTTTGTCGAGAATTTTCAGCATCCTCTTCAATATACGCGGCAACCCTAGGAGAAGTGTGAATCAAATCACTAGGAAGAACTACTTCTGCACCATAGACCAAGAAGAAAGGTGTGTATCCGGTTGACCTGTTTGGAGTTGTTCGTAAGCTCCATATTACAGAGGGTAATTCCTCTGCCCAAGCCCCTACAGCACGTCATAGTGGTGCTTCGAGTCTAGGTTTTAGGCCCTTTGGGGTTAAACCATTTGCTCTTTCAACTTGTCCATTGGCTTGTCGATGTGCGACTGACATAATGTCTAGCCGGAAATTTTGTTCATTGCAGAATTCGGCAAGCTCTCCCATAGAGAAATTACTCCCGTTGTCCGTGATAATGCTATGCGGATAACCGTATGGGATTATGACATGCTCGACAAATCTTCTGGCTGTTGCTCCATCACAACTAGTGACGGGTTTAGCCTCATTCCATTTTGTGAATTTATCCACCATCACTAAGAGATGAGTAAATCCACTTGGAGCCCGTTTAAACGGTCCTACCATGTCAAGCCCCTAGACCGCGAAAGGCCATGTTATAGGTATAGTTTGCAGATGATCAGCAGGAACATGAGCTTGTTTGGCGTATTTTTGGCAGCCTTTGCATGTCTTGACCAGCCGTTCGGCATCTGCCTTGGCTGTAAGCCAGAAAAAACCGTGTCGGAAAGCTTTTGCCACTAGAGATTTGGCTGCAGCGTGGTGACCACACTCACCTTCGTGGATCTCTCGTAAGATTTCCACTCCTTTTTCCAGAGATACACGATGCTAAAATACCCCATATGCACTCCGCTTATAGAGCTCACCACTAATTATAGTGTAGGCTTTTGCTCGTCAGACGATCTGCCAGCTCAGAACTTCGTCTTCGGGTAATTTTCCTTCTACGAAGTAATCAAGGTAGGGTTGAGTCCAGATGGGAATCATAGCTAGAACTGCTACTAAAGGTGAGTCATATTTGGTCAGATATTCCTCGTCCACTCCTTTTATAGAGGGAACTTTGAGGTGCTCTAAAAAAGCGCCATCCGAAACCTTTTTCTAGGCAGAGCCTATGCGAGATAGTGCATCCGCTTCCTCATTTTCTGTTCGAGGGATGTGTTGAACTTCAAACCCTGCAAATGATTTAGATAGTTCATCCACGATATCCCTATATGCTGCCATGTGCTTGTTTGCCTTACAGATATCCGACACTTGTTGGGCAACAAGATCCGAATCTCCATAACACATTAAACGTCAGATGCCGATGTCTTTAGCAATCCGGATTCCATGCAGTAGTGCTTCATACTTGGAAATGTTATTCGTCACCGTGAAGTGGATCTGCAGTACATAGAAAAGTTTTTCTCCTTGGGGTGATTTGAGCACCACGCCAGCCCCTGAGCCCCCGGGCACTTTAGACCCGTCAAAATGTAAGGTCCAGTATTGCGACTCTGGTAGGGTCATATTATCTGTTGTCTCTGTCCAATCAGTGACAAAGTCAGCGAGGATTTGGGATTTGATTGTTGTATGAGGTTTGCGCTCAATGTCGAAAGTTGAAAGCTCTATGTCCCATTTTGTGATGCGTCCTGTGGCATCACTGTTGTTGATTATGTCTCTCATGGGAGCTGTTCTCACCATGGTAATTGGATGTTCTTGAAAATAATGTTGTAACTTACGAGATGCTAGAAACACACCATAAGCCATCTTTTGATAGTGCGGATACCGCTGCTTTGAATTAGTTAAGACCTCGTTGAGATAGTAAGTCGGACGCTGCACCAGGTGTTCCTGATTTTCCTCCGGTCTCTCCACCACCATGACGATACTGACAACCCTGTTTATCGCAGCAAGATAGAGCAACATCGTTTCCTGTGGTTCCGGTGCTGCAAGTATGGGAGCAGATGAGAGTACTGCTTTCAGGTCTTGTAGCACAGCTTCATCTTCATCGATCCAAACGAATTTCTTGGTCTTTTTCAGGAGCTTGTATAGTGGTGCGGCTCTTTCACCAAGCCAGCTTATAAACTGACTGACTGCGGAAATACAACCATTTAGTCTTTAAACGTCCTTCAGGTGAGTTGGCCTGGAAATATTGAGTATAGCCTTGATCTTGTCTCGGCTTACCTTTATGCCTCTTTGAGACACGATAAATCCTAACAATCTTCCGGCTAGAATTCCAAAGAAACACTTCTTTGGGTTAAGAATTATGTTGTATTTTCGTAGATTGGCGAACGTTTCCTCCAAGTCAGAAATCAGGGTTTCCTTCTTTTTGGACATCACCATAATGTCGTCCACATATGCATGTACATTGCATCCGATTTGGTCATGGAGGCAACTCTGCATAGTGCGTTGGTATGTAGCTCCTGCGTTCTTGAGCCCAAAGGGCTACGTAATGAAATATAAGGTTCCAAAGTGGGTTATGAATGAAATTTTGACTTTTTCAGATTCTTTCATCCGGATTTGGTGATAACCGGAATATGTGTCGAGAAAACATAGGAGTTCCGAGCCTGCCGTCGAATCGATAACTTGATCAACCCTAGGCAGAGCGAACGGATCTTTGGGACAAGCCTTGTTCAAGGCAGTATAATGAACACACATCCTTAAATCAGTGGTGTCCTTTTTAGGGACCAGGATTGGCCGACCACTCAATGTGGAGAACCTCTTCTATGAATCCGGCTAACTCGAGCCTGGCTAGTTCCTTAGCTATTACCTTACGCTTTTCATCGCCGAAATGTCGTAGGGACTGTTTGATGGGTTTAGCATTCGGGTGTACATTTAGAGAGTGCTCGGCAAGTTCCCTATGTACTCCGTTCATGTCAGATGGCTGCCATGCGAAATCTTGATTTGCTTGGAGGAACTTGACGAGCGCGCTTTCCTATGCGCTATCTAGGCCTACACCTATCTGGGTCACCTTGGAGGGGTCATCATCCTTCAATGGCGTATTCTTCGTCTCTTCCGATGCCTTGAACTCCGTATTCGGCTTTGTCACCTCCTTCTTCGTTGCAGGCATCTCGGACGGATCAATGGTTTTTTTGATCTCATGGTACTCTTGGGCGTGTAGTACGGCTTCAGCAAAGGTGGCATTTCCGTCCTTGCACTCTCCCGCCTTCTTCGGGTCTCCCTTGATGGTGATCACGCCGTTGGGACCTGGAATTTTCATCATATTGTAAATGTAACACGGACGAGCCATAAAAGCCCAGTAAGCCGGACGTCCGAATATAGTGTGGTACCCGCGCTTGAACGGGACCACTTCAAAGGAAAGTGCTTCCGTCCGATAGTTCTTTGGAGTTCCAAAAGTCACATCCAAAGTGATTTCTCCTAGGGAATTTGCTTCTCTTCCTGGGACAACTCCGTGAAAGATCACAGAGCTGTAATTCAGCTGGGTCTTCGAGATCTTCATTCGGCGTAGCGTTTTGACATACAGAATGTTAATGCTGCTGCCGCCGTCCATGAGAGTATTGGAGAAACCATAGCCATCAATAAGTGGATTGATGACTAAGGCGTATTTTCCTCGCCTGTGCAACTGAGGCGGATGATCAGCGTGGTCAAAGGTGATTGCCACTTCCGACCAGTCCAAGAATTGGGGGACAGCCGAAATAGTCGCGTTTAGCTCATGCAGAACTGCTTTCTTGACCTGCGCTGGTTGAGATCCGAGGAAGGTGACGTAAGTTTCTTTCTTCATTGGGAAGTTTTTCTTCCCTTCCGGCTTGGGATTTGAAGCATCGGCTTCCTCCATGTCAGAATCTTCCTTGGTCTCTTTATCTTTTTCGCGATTCTTCTTTCCCTTTTTCCGCTTAGCCCTATAGCCAACAGTATCATCTTTCTTGATGTCGTCATTAAAACGACACTCGGCGTTTGTGTGAGACGATCCCCCATTGGCATCTAAGTGATGCACACATGGGTTATTGGCAATGTCGGCCCAGGAGTAGGTTTGGCCAGGTTGCTGGCCTCCTCTACCCTGGACTCTTGATGTCCCATGACCGTGTCCGCGGCCACCGCCGCACCCTCCTCGTCCTGCAGACCCGAAAGTAGCAGTGACCACTGCCGTTTCCGTGTTCGGCTTTTCTTCCGAGTTGTTCTTGCACTTCTGAGCATGCTGCTTTGGTTGTTTTGCCGACTATGGCACAGCTAGGGTGTTCAGTAATCCCTCTGCATCGTCGTAAGCATCTGCATACTTGCTCGTTGTTTCTATCATCTCTCCCAAATCAGTTACCTTGTCGCACTTCAAGCGGTGATGTAGCAAACCAATTGGGAGTCCTGCAATGAAATCTTCAATCGCAGTTTGGTCATTTACACCTTCATAGGAGTTCTTAGTGTCGATCCATCGTCCGAGATAATCTCGGCAAGTTTCTCCGGCTTTCTGGGTGCAATGCTGTAGGTCTCCTACCATTCATGGCCTCCGATAAGTGTCTTCGAAATTCCGAAAGAACGCGCATTGCATGTCATACCAGTTGAGGATGGTGTTCTCCGGAAGTTCATTGAGCCATGATCGTGTCGTCTTCCGCAACATGAGTGGGAGATATCGGGTTGCGACGAGGCTGTTTCCGCCTTTGGCGATGCAACAAGCTTGGTAAAAATCCTGGAGCCAAGTATCTGGCTGAGCTATACCGTCGTAGGCTTGGATGTGTCTTGAGATAGCGAATCCTTCTAGGAATTTTGTTGCTCTTATGCGTGGTCCGAAGCATTTTGGGCCCACATATATATCATCATTTTCGTAGCGCCGCGCCCTATATTGGAATTAATCCTGTGCCTAGCGTCACTTGGGGACAGAGATCGTCCTGATTGACGGCTATGGATGCGGTGCCTTGGAGACGGAATTCGGCTTCCGCCACCACCTCCTCCGCCATGACACCTTCCTTGGCCTCCTTGGGAGCCGTTGTGATTACTCTTGGTGGAGAGGGTGGAGCAGCTAGATTGTTTCCGGCTGAATGCCGGTCGCCATCCGGAGTGTCATTATTCCGGCTCCGGGGAGGGACTTTATTACAACGAGCCCCCTGCTGGCTTGACTCGGCGCGGTGTCCGTCGTTCCTTCGTCCGTCATTCCCATTGCGATGTGGTTCAGCTGGACGGCTTGTATGCCTAGGAGGTGGCATTCTTTGTGGGTCATCCTCCCGACGCTTCTGTTTGCCTTCTTCCTTGCGATCGTTCGACTCTCGCCGGGGAGGATTTTCGGATACAGGGCAGCGATCGCCTCTTGCTCGGCGGTTGGAGCAACGTTGCGCCAATCACGTGCAGCTCTGTGATGCTGTCCTGAAGATCCAGTTCTTGAGCAGTTGTCTTCCCGACAGTCGAAACGGTGATGCTGTTCCGGAGCCCGCTGGGGTCTTACATTGTTCCAGGCCAGATCCATGCGACATTGGTCGGATTGAGAGGCCAGTTTTTCGCTTCCATATTTCGCGGCCTTCTACTGTTCTAGACCCTTGGTGAGTAGCTTGATGCCCAATCGAAACTGTTTCGGGCCTGGGTTATTTGCTAGGATGTCTCGAGCAGTGGCAGAGTTTTGCACTGGTGTTGGATACACCAGATCTCCCTTGCTATCGAGCCGAGGCATCCCCGAATCTCCCTCAAAGAGAGCCTTACGTACTTCCGGAAATTGATTGTCATGTGTATGTCATTTCCGGTTCTTCTGATGTTGCAGAGAGATGAGCTTCTCCACCTTGGCCATGCGTTTCTTTTCTACCTCGATGTTTTCAGCTTCATCCAGGAGTACTTGGCGACGTGCTTCTAGGGCTTGGGCCCTTTCATCCAATTCTGCAGTAGTTAGTTCTGCTGTAGTAGGGATAGGTGTGGTTAATGAAGCATCGATGAGTTTACGGGTACCTGCGGTGACCACGTGTCCATCCACCGATTCCTCTTTGGGCTCGTCTGGGGTAAGGGCTCCATCCGAGTCTTCCTCGTATTCCTCGGCAATCAGTTCCTCTGCCGGATGTTCTTTTGTCGGGGTCTTGTTCTTCTTGTTCCTGTTCTTTTCCTTCTTGGCAGCGCTAGTAGCAAAGACGACTTTGGCTCCATTTCCCGGAGTCAAGCTCTGGTCGGTACTTTCGGACATCTGGACCTCAGGATTATCTCCGATATCCATGTCATCCTGCGCTTTGGGAGAGTTTTCCCTGGATCCTTCATCCATGGCTTCTCCTTCTTCTGCAGCTTTGGAGTTGTACTCCTCTTCATACTCCACGAAGAACTTTCGGAAATCCGCCAACATCATCGAGTCATCCGAGGATGCGGGTAAGATGGTGTTTGTTCCGATCGCCTCCAGCACTGACTGAGTGTTGTCTCCAGCATCGGTAGAGCCGGATCCGAATCCAACATATCCAACGAAGTGCTATGTGTGGGTCATGAGGTAGTTGCATCTCTCCTAGTGGGCTTCCTCGAAGATCTTGATGGTTTCGAGAATCTCATCCACGTTTGTGTCTTGCATCATCATGCGCCTCAACGTGTGCCTCAGGAATGGTTGATCCGTTCCGGCATTGGCAGAGCTGGAACCAAGGTTGTTGTTGTGATCCTCCTGGCTATCAACCTTAGCGGGTAGATCGATTTGGGATTCGGCCTAGATAGGGAGATCCACTCGAGGTTTGACTTGAACCACAAGATCTGCTTCAGGCTCGGATTTCTCCACTATCTCCACAACGGGTGCGGGCTGGGTGGGATTAGGGTTTTCTAATATCCGGAACTTTGCCACCTCCGCGGACAAAGGGGACCCAGAAATTTCCTATGCCTCTATCATCACCGCTGGGGTGGGTGGGACAGGTTCAGCGAATCCGATGTACACATCGATCTCGCCGAAAGACATAATGGTATAGGCAGTCACGGCCTCCCGAGCCGGAATCCAGGTCTCGTCGAGAACGATGAGAGGGACGTCACTAGAATAGAGGACGGCGACCGATGGCGATAGTCTTGCCGATTCCGATTCTTACAGATTCCACTTGGAGCATAGATCCGAAGCTCACTTGACCCACGGTGGGCGCCAACTATCGTCGGATTGATGACAATTATGCCATGAGGGGGTCCTCAAGGCGTGTGGAAGAGAGGGGTGAGGCGTACGGTGTTCCGGGACGATGAGCACACAAGTTTACCTAGGTTCGAATCCACTGGCTTTGGACGGATCCTACTCCTGCTAGCAATCCAATAATATGGCAGAGCCAGAATATGGGTTACAAGGGTTTTGCCTGTGCAAGTTGAGATTGTATACTACTGTTAGGGTGCCCTAAAGGCTTTCCCTAGGACGGCTTATATAGATATCCGGCCTAGGGTTTACAGGAGAAATATATCCGGCTACGACTAAGAGTCGGTTACAGAGTACATGTTGGACTACAAGTAACACTACGGGCCTATGTCGGTAAGTCTTCTAGGCCGTCTAGTAGACGGATGGGACTCCGTCTCTTCTCCCTGACTGGGCCGCCCGTGAAGCAAAGCTCTAACCCGAAGTGGGACACCCTGGACAGTGAGGCACAGTGAGGATACCCGGAAAGTATATCCCCAATAGTGTATAGTCAAATACTAATACCTTTGGACTTACACTTTGAAGTGGATCACCATCATCAAATATGTGGCGTTCTTTCAAAAATCCATTCTTTAGTAATATTTTAGTGTAGTAAACATTTTACCTACATCTTCTATTCATCCTTATCATGAAAACTTTCATGATCAAGCTACTATAGCCTATAAGGAAGAATCACGAGTATAATGTTCGTTCTCGAAACCTTTTTGGGAGATCCGGATGCCTAGCATCTCCATCCTTCACAAATTCTCATACAGTATGAGAACATGTATATTGCTAAATTATACTCTATCATATTGCAACCAAAAACATTGTTTCAGATATCACAATATCTTCCACACATGATGGTTTCTGAAACAATTCTTTCAGCTCCTAGATAACCTCGATATTAAAACAACTTTTGAATATCAAGAATCATGGAGGCAAGCATGATACTTAGATACTAACACTGGAATTGTTACTCTTAATTCAATACTATTTATTGAATTTCACGGAGTAAGTGCGGTTTTGCTGAAAGTTTGCAATAGTACTTTAAACTTTAGATTGACACTCATAACAATACGATACCAGTTCATAAAGTAAATATCCAGAATTCTATAGTTCTATTAACTCAATTAAAACTAAGCATAAGGTAGTAAACAAATGCCGATGACTACAACAAATTATGCAAATTCACTCTGATTTAGTTTATGATAAATTGAGTTCGACTATTCCAAATTATGAATAAACTCCCACTCAAAAACAACATCCCTCATGTCTTTTTGGTGATTAATGAACCAAATCCACTACACCAAGTCCAATCATCACGTGATTCGGTGTAGCTTCAAAGGCGAGCATCTATATGTGCATCATATCAACTATATGACTCATTCTTAAGCTTTTGATTCATGTTCCGAGGCCATGTCTGTACATGCTAGGCTCGCCAAGTAAGAACCTTAGTACTCGCGTGTGTAAAACTGTCTTACACCCGTTATATGAACATGGATTCAAGTACACCCGATCATAACGTGATGTCTTGAGGCGATGAAACATAAAACGGTGCGTACTTAAGGAAGAACACATTTTTATCTTGATATCTAAATGAGGGATCATCTTATAATGCTACTAAAGCACCAAACAAGAAATATAAGATGCAAACAAAACATCATCTTCATAAAGTGAAATGATATGGTTCTTACACTTCATCACTATCATGTGCATCGTGGTATGATCTTTATCATTCCTTTGTGTGTAAGGCTAAGGTCTATGGAACTTACACGTTAGGTATGTTATAAGAGTATCAACTATACTTCAACTTACAACATTAACATATCATGACACTATCCTAGCAACAATCTAAATTAGACGCCTCTAATTTTTCCATTGCAAGTTGTATGTGGCTTAGGGCTTTCGAAGATAGAACCGGTCCTACATATGAACATGGAACCACAACGACGATAACCAAATTATTAGCAACTCGTTGTAAATTAGATATTGACTATAGTAGGAGAGAAAGACACTCGCTAGCCACTTATGCAAAACTAGTTGCATGTCATGCATGGAATATGTCTCACGTGTGAGGACATGTAAAGTTTGTCTGGGCCGCTTCATCCCACTATGCCACCAATACCCAAAATACATAAAAGATGCAATAACATGACAATCACCGCCCACATACTCTTATGTGTTCTACCCGTGCAAAGCACCTATGCATAGATCACGCTCTGATACCACTGTTGGGTTTGTAGCATAGAAAACAAAAAAAATTCCTACGATGGGAGCTATTATACGCCAAGATCTATCTACTAGATACAAGCAACATGTTGATATACATCCATAGAGAACATACCCTTGAAGATCGACACAACATTGTTAATGAAAATGATTTCATGGTTGATGTAGTCGTACACTTGCCGATCTCAAGATTGTCATGAAGTCAAGAGAGTCCAGCAAGTCTAGCACCAGCAAGTCTAGAAGGTCTAGCACCACTGTCGCATCCCGCTAAAACCACTACTAGAAAATCGCTGTGATTTTGTGCATTGCATCATCATGACCGCATGCTCATGTCATCATGCCACATTGCATTTGAGCATCGTCATCATCTTGCATGGTTTGTTTAAAAACTATTTTCGAAAACCTAATTTGTTTTTCTAAATAAGCCTCATCGTTATTCAAATATAAAACCCGGATCTCCAGATTATTTTGTTTCATCTAAAAACGGAATCTAAAAGCCTTGTTGTTAATGAATAAAATATTTATATTATTTTAGGGGGCAGCCGAACCGGGCCGAACCGACCCAGCCGGCCACCCCCAGTAAACAAAACCAGCTAATCCTAACCCTGTCCTAACCCTCCCTCTCAACCTGCCCCAATTCCCGCGCAGCTCGCGCCAGCCACCCACCCCGAGAGAGAGACTCTCACTTTCCCCCCTGCCACCTGATCTGCCTGGACCCCACCCCGGTCCCACCTTCCCTTTCTCCCCAGCCAGCCCTGCCCTGCCACCTCACTCCGTCCACTCACATCTCGCCACCTCACCCCACTCACCAATCCCAGCCACACACAACACACGCACGCAACACACACACAATGCACCCACCGCCCACACTCCATCGCTCCTTCCACCAACCCCTGCTCCCATCCCCACCTGCCGGCCGACCCCCACCTGCCACACCCGCCTCCCTCCTTTCTTCCCCGGGCCCACCCGCGGGAGATCCCATTTTTCCCCAACCGAGCACGCCACCTCACCAACCCACTCCCGTTTTCCCTCCACCACACGCAACCCTGGCCCAATCCCCATGCCCACGTCGCCCTGGCCCCACCTCCCCTCCACCGACAGCTCCTGGAACCGCGCCACCTACCCCTCTTTTCCCCTCGCGCCTCCTCATATGGCCGTCCTCCTCGCCACCTCACGGAGCTCACGACTGCGCGCCATTCTCGCCGGCCAACCTTGTCGCCGGCTACCCCCGCCTCCTACCGCACCACCGCCGTCCGCACGAGGCCGCCCTCCTCTCTGGCGTCCTTCCTCCCTAGCCACGAGCACGTGCCGTCGACCCCGGCTCTGCCTCGCATCGCCGCCGCCGGCCCCGAGCTCGCCCACCACGCCGTCGCGGGCCCCCGTCCTTGCCACAACGGCCGCCCCCCTGCGAGCTATCTCCGGCCGCCGCTGCCGTGCCTCAGCCCCGCCTCCTCCTCTGCCTCATGAGCGCCCAACATTTAGAGAGTGTCGTCGCTGCCAGGGTCTACCCCGCCGCCTCCCGTTGTCCTCGGTAATGAGCTCCCTCTCTCGCGGTATCGAGCCGCCTGCGCGCGCCTCCTTCGCTACCATGTCCGGCCATCGCTGCTCTGCTGCCTCCGTGCGGCCCTCTACCGCAGGTCCGGCCGCCTCCTCGCTGAGCCGGCGTCTCCATCTTCCCGGCCGCTCAAGCTCCAGCATCGCCACCCAGTACATCGTCTCGCTGCGCAAGCTCTTCATGCGTGCCCTCAGCCTCTACTTCTGCCGCCGCGCCACCGTCATCAGGCCCTGGCTCCTGCATCGTCGTGGGTCTGCCTCCTTCATGTCGTTCCGCGGTCGTCACGGACTCCTGCAGCTGGCTAGCTGCACCGTGCCTCTACTTGTTTCGAGTACGTGCATCTGTGAGTCTTTCAAGGCTATCTCGTTTTTATCAAGACCAAAAAGAGAGACAACGCCAAGTTCTTCGACCCCGAGGACCGAGGCCAAACCAAGATCCCCACGGATGCGACAAGTACTCCTTCTCGGAAGCATTGACGCCAGTGCGACAAGATCGTCCCTCGAAGCCAAAACCCCGAAGACCCGAACCCCTCCGAGCGACAAGATCTTCAGCGAAGCGCTATGTAACCGTGAGGTGGAGATACGACAAGATCTTCCGAAGACTCTGGTACCAGTCCGAGATCGCCAATGATGCCGAAACCCGGATGCCAAGGTCGCCGACACGGAACACTAAGTTCTTCATCCTGAACGCCAAGACCGACCCGATACGCAGACCCGACAAGATCTTCGCGATGACAAGATCGACACCGACCAAGGCAAATCCGATGATCCTCCGACGCCAAACCAAGTCCTTCTTCCTGAAACGGCAAGCTCTCCATCTTGTATCCGAACTTCGCCGTCCCCATCGAACCCTGAGACCGAACCCCGGACCCCGGAACCCAAGATCTTCCGAACCCAGATGTGTGAACCTTTTCCCAAGCCCCTATTTTATAAATGCTATATATAAAACTTGTTACATATTAATTGTTCATGCATGCATATATGTCTGTGGTTTGAGGGAATTATGCCGATTCACCTCATAATTAAATATGGAGGCCATATGCGGGTTATTCTAGTCTTATGATGCCTCCATCTAAACTTGTGTAACGAACCGATGCCCTGTTTCACCTTGTTAATTCAACATTTAATCTGCGGGGTAGATAAATAACTTGAACCATATAATTATTTGTCAGGACCCCGGTTCCACTTAATATTGCCAATTGCACTGCATTTGTGCCATGCCATGCATCATATCATAAGCATGCCGGATCTTCTGCCGTAGTATTAAATATTGCATCCGGTGTTTCTTCTAGTGTCTGCTTCTTCGTGGATTAGGCCGATGAGTTGATGCGAGTATCGACAAGTTCTTCTGATATGAACCTTTGGCAGTGTTTCCCAGGCGAGCATCTCTCCCCCTTCTAACTATTTTGCATTTATAGTCTTTATTTCCTCCTGTTGATCTATTGCTATCCGTATCGTGATGCTTTAGTTTCCGTTCACTCGTTATATCCCGTGCAGCCTCTATATTGCCATGGACACCCCCTAATACCTGTTGTTTGGTAGATAGCTGGCCCTGCGAGTCGTAGTTGCTTGCTCAAGTGCGGTCTCGTGTCGTCGAGTACCACAGTTGTTGGAATGCTGGCAGATGTTTATGGTGGAGATGCTTAATGGTGGAGATGATCATGACTTTAAATACAACTATTAAAATGCTAGATATAACAAATGCAGAGGCATCGGTGGGCAATAGATGTTTTGGTTCTTCCATGCTCACTTGTGTCCCGTAGGACCCCAAGTACTTGATACCTGTTCCTTGACTATCGCACTATCCGCATATGGGAATATGAATCCCCTTAGCCAGAGCTTGATTCATTTCTTATTTCTTGGGGCCACAAACTAGTTTGGGCCTTTATTACTATCCTGTAATTATGCCATGCTTTACTGCTTTATTTAAGATTGTGCGTAGAGCACCTGTACTATTTTGGATCGTGCCACGTTTTCACGGTATCGACAAGCCCAGTCACACTTTCGGGTTCCTAGTCGTTTACAGCCGTCGTCACAAACCCTACGTCCGTTCCGGAGTCGGCCAACTTCGTTGCGGGTAGCTTAGTGGGGTGGCCCCCTGAAATATTTTATGAATCCTGTGATTGCTTTGTCGTGAAAGCCTCGTTCGGTTTTGATTTGGTTTTTCCGAGGTTGATCGTGTGTGTGTTGCTATTTGTGCACCCCTGCAGGGTAAATCTTTCTGAAAGCCGTATCCGCGGTTATGGACGACTTGGAGCACAGTATCTCGATCATAGACACGCATAACTAAAGTAGTGCTATGAATTTGACTTAATATGTGACTAGTAATCAGATTCAAATACAACGGAATGGATATTAAAAATGCCAACAACTGGTGGAGCTGGGGTTCCTTGTGTCTTGTTATACCTGCCTAGTAAGTATTGCAACTCCAATGGAATGTGATAAAAGTGCCAACAACTGCTGGGTTTTGGGATTCCTCAGGACAATTATATCTGACTAGTAAATGTTCCAACTACAATGGAATGTTAACTAAAACTGCCCACTACTTATGCTATCAGGATGACTCATGCTATCTATATCTGATTAGTAAGTGCTGCAACTATAACGGAATGAGTAGAATTGCCAACTATGTGAGTTCCTTGGTTTGACTTCCTCTTTTGGTCTCGAGGGGGAATATCAGGATGGGTATGTTTGGTGTTAGTATCAGGTTGGAACCGAATAGGTCTTTCTTATCTCTCTCTAATAGCCGATAGTTAATCGAGTCTCTATAGGTTATTTAGTGCATGCTGCGCTACCGCTTCAGTCCACCATACCTATGTAGGTGAGAGCCGCCGAATTCTAGCCTCGTCGTGTACTGGCCTTAGTACTGACGCTCCTCTTTTTCCTTTGCCCTTCGTCGTCACTCCTTTTGTTTTAGCAGGTTCGAGATCGACATCGTTAGCAGGGTTACCCTTCCGGCTTGGCCTGGGCAGGGTTATGGACGCCATTGGTTATTCTTCAGGGCTCTTAGCCCCATTTGCATCTTGTCCATACTCGGATGTTGTATTGGTTTCAAGGTGATTTGGATCTTTGTATTGTACATATGTATTCTTGACTCGTTGTTGTATATATATATCTGTTCTGTGGGTCCCATCGAGGACTGTTGTGTAATGGTATTACTTCGTTTTCCACCCACACGAAAGTGCCTGGTGGGCGTCCTTGAATCGTTTCTATGCGGGTTTGGCGGAAAGGCCTAAAACTTGCATAGGGCCGATTCGATGGTGTTACAACCACCAAGTCCAGCACCGCAAAGCAGCGGTGCATCCGTGATCACACACACGTTTAGGCCACCGAACAACCTCTGCCTCCTCGCTCCAGCGATGTAGTGGAAGCAGCAACACCTTCCAAACAAAATGCCACCGGGAACATGTATCTCGCTAATCCGAGACCATGGGGGAATAATACTAGAGGGGAGAGAGATCCTTCACGAGGAGGTGTGAGTGAGAAGGAGTGAGAGGGGTGATACATTGCAAATGTATCTATAATTTTTGATGTTCCATGCTTGGTTTTATCCACTTTCTTGTGTTTTGTTCCAACTTTGGAGTACTTTTCATATGATTTCTTGGACTAACCTATTAACAAGAGCCACAGTGCCAGATTCCTATTTTCTGCTGTTTTTGGTTCCAGGAAAGTCAGAAAATGAATATTCTCGGAATTGGACGGGACAAAAGCCAAAGTGCCTATTTTTCCGGAAGGGGTCAAGTGCCAGAATACGAGACAGAGAAGGGCCAGAGAGCCACCACACCACCTGGCCACGCGGCCAGGCCTGGCCCGTGCTAGGGGGTGGTGTGGCCGCTCCCGGCACCCCCTCGGCCTCTCCTTCCGCCTATATATTGCCCTCGGTACGAAAACCCTAAGTACCCGATCAAAAATCCACGAAAGAGTCTGTAGCCGCCGTCATCTCCATCCCTAGATCCGAACAGATCTGAAGCTCTTCCCGGCACCCTGCCGGAGAGGGGAATTCACCCTAGAGGCCTTCTTCACCACCATGCAAGCCTCTGGTGTGATGCGTGAGTAGTTCATCCTTGGACTACGGATCCATGTAGTAGCTAGATGGCTGGTTTCTCCTCCTTTGTGCTTTCATGTTTAGATCTTGTGAGCTTCGTTCATGATCAAGATCATCTATTTGTAATTCATACGTGTTGTGTTTACGGGGATTCGATGGATATTGAGATGCTATTTCAGATATATTATTGATTCTATCATGTCATTGTTATTTGAGATCTTGCATGCTTTCTGTTGTTAGTAGCTATCTTGGCCAAGTAGATGCTAGCAACTCCAAGAGTTAGTATTTATGCTTGATAGTGGGTTCATGCCTCTGGTAATCTGGGGAAGTGACCAAAATCTCTAAGGTACTAGGTGTGTTGTTGCTACTAGGGAGAAAACAACAATCCTTTGTTCATAGAACAATTGTATTGTTTACTTTACACGCAGCTCGTAAAGCAATAATCTGTTGCTTGCAACTTAATACTGGAGGGGGTTCGGATGATAACCTGAAGGTGGATTATTAGTCATAGATGCAGTTGGATGGCGGTCTATGTATAATGTTGTAATGCCCAATCAAGGCTCAAAGGAGTCAAGATGATTAGTATATGCATGTATTGCTTTCTCGGTGTTTGTCAATTGCCCCGCTGTAATTTGTTCACCCAGCATGTTATCTATCTAAGGAGAGCCACCTCTAGTGAACTATGGATCCCGGTCCTTGTCTTTTACATACAATCTACAATCTTTTACTGCTTTGTGTTTACTTTCTGCAAACATTGACTTCTTTCCATTTGATACATTTAATCCTTTGTTTTCCTCAAAACACGGTAAGATTGACAACCTCATCACAAGTTGGGGACAAAGTTCTGTGGTTGTGTTATGCAGGTCTCCACGTTGCTACTAGCACCGGTAGTGCGCCCTGCCAAAGCTCAGCTAGTAACACCTTTGGGGTGTTTCCTTGCTCCTACTAGTTCGATTAAACCTTGGTTTCATAACTGAGGGAAACTTGCTACTGTGCTCATCATACCTTCCTCTTGGGGTTCCCAACATGCTCTACATCAACCACGAGCCATCAACACTTTTCTGGGCACCGTGCATTGAGCCATCAAGGGGGTCCTTTTATAGGAGGAGGGGGTGCCCCTCCCCATGGGGTTCCCCTTCACTTCCTTCATTCATGTGGTGGTAACTCCCTCCACATAAATTTGCCCCTTCACATTCTCACTTAAGTCTCCACTTTAAATGCATTAAATTTCTCCAAATTTAATGCTCTCTCATTTAATAAAACTCTTTTATTAATATTATTAAGAATTTTGTTAATTACTTTAACTAACAAACATTCACATAAAACTGCCTACAACATTTCAATATTACATGCAGAACCAATTTTAGCAATTTCACCCGCAACAATTTTGGTGTCTATTGAAAAAATTCCAGCGCTTTTCAATTCACTTGTCTGAAACATATTTGCTCCAAATGGTGTTGGTAACCCTTAACTATGTCATCCTACGGTTCGCGAATAATGCAGACATGATCGAGACCCCTCTCAGATCAATAATCAGAAGCGGGACTTGGAGATCCATACTGACTCCCACACATTCAAGGATGACTTCTATGATCGTGAGAAACTTTAACGCTAGTAACTAAATCCCTTTGTCTCATGATATATTACATGTCCGAGATTCAATCATCGATATCTCCATACCTAGGTTGATCTCACTGCCGACATGCACTCGTTTCTCATTCGCGTGATGTAACATTCTAGTGATCTTATCACTTGCTTGCAAGCTAAACAATGTGATATCACCGAGAGGGCCCAGAGTATATCTATCTATCATTAGGATGGACAAATCCCGCTCTTGATCCATGAGCCTCTACATAACACCTTCGTAGCACTGAACCCACCTTTATAATCACCCTTTCACGGTGTGACGTTTGATGTTATCAAGATACTCTTCTAGTGTCAGTGATTGACATGATCTCATGGTCTAAGGACTATGATTACTTCGTATGATGTTATAGAAATATAAACACAATGACTTTGATCGTAATGCTATACTTTGGATGAATGTTCATCACATCATTCCACTAATGTTGTGACCTCGTTACTAACAACATCCAATGTCTATGATCAGGAAACCTTGATCATCTTGTTAATCAATGAGCCAGTTTATAAGAGAGGCATAACTAGGAACTTTCCTTTTGTTTATTATACACACATGTATTAATGTTTCCAAATTAATACAATTATAGCATGCAAAATAAACATCTGTCATATACTTGGAATATATATAATAACAATTTTATTATTGCCTCCTAGAGCATATTCCCTTCAACCTCTCCGGCTTGTACGAAACCATTCATGGACTACATTCAAGAAGAAACACTACCCGCCGACAAAGTTGAAATTCGATAGATAGTATCCAGAGCAAAAGGCTACATCATAATAGATGGCCAGCTATATAAAAGAAGTACCGTAGGAGTATTCCTACGGTTCGTATCCCAACTGCAAGTTATGGATATCCTTAGAGAGATACATCTCGGAGATTGCGGGCATCACACTGCTCCCTGATCGTTGGTCTCCAAAGCGTTCCGGCAAGGATTATACTAGCTGACCGCTAGGAAGGACGCCAACAAGCTGGTGCAGACTTGTGTTGGGTGTCAGTTTTATGCAAGGCAACCACATGTTCCAGCTGAAGAATTGCAAACAAAACCAATTACTTGGCCGTTTGCAGTCTGGGGTCTTCACATGGTTGGTCTTTGCATGCAACACCTTTTGGATTTACGCATCTGTTAGTCGCAGTTGAAAAATTCACTAAATGGATTGAAGCTAAACCAATTAGAAAGCTCGATGGGGCAACAACCCTGAAATTTGTCTGGGATCTAGTGGTGAGATTTGGTCTCCCGCATAGCATCATCACCGAAAACGGCAGCAACTTGTCAGTCGGATAAATTGAGGAGTATTGTCATGAAAAAGGCATCCGCCTTGACCTAGCATTTGTCGCACATCCACAGTCAAATGGGAAAGTAGAACGAGCCAATGGACTCATTCTGCAAGGAGTCAAGCCATGCTTAGAGGCATTTCTACATAGAGCAGCTAGAGCCTAGGTGGAGCAATTACCTCTGTCTTGTGGATGTTGTGAACAACACCCAACAGATGCTTGACCCCCTTCTTCATGGTATATGGAGTAGAAGCCTTCCTACCATCTGACATCCTCCAAGATGCAACGAGAGTCACCGCCTATGATGAAGATGACGCTGAAGAATGCAGATGACTATCTGTGAACCTGCTGGAGGAAGAAACACATCTTGGCATGCTTGAGATCTGCCATCTACCAGCAGAAGCTATGGAGCTACCATAGTCGCCATGTTAGGCATCACTCATTTAAACAAGGGCATCTAGTGCTTCGTCTCAATTAGAAAAAGTCACACAAACTATCCCCGCCTTGGGAAGGATCGTTTGCCATAAGCGAAGCGCTGCTCAATGGTTCCTATTACCTCGTCGATATTCACAAGTTGAAAGATAGGCCAATAGAACGCAAGAACAAGAGACATGACCCCGACTATAACTATCCGGAGACTGATCGGCCATGGAACATAGCACAACTATGTCCTTTTTTCACTTAGCATATTTTATATTATGTAATAATTACCTTATATGATCAATTAAATAAACTATTTGGTTCACTCATATTTGGTAACTCGTTTACCTCCTTTAGTGTTCATTTTTGGATCATGTAAACCCTGTGTGCGCAAGTTTTCATTTGCACTTGTGAAAATTCTGCCTACGGGCATTAGCTTAAGTTTTCTGGTCTACACGTTTTCTGTTGTTTTTATGAGGATTCCGGAGTAGTGACTTTTCGGCACTCAAAGCCGGTGATTTTGTTCTTAGGTTCTTGATGGTGCTATTAAGCATCATCATCTGAGAACATGGTTCTATCCTGTGAGTCTTCCGTCTCATGAAAGGTCAAGCATATGAACTAGAATAATGGATAAGCCAGCACTTGCTTAAAAAATATATACATGTTGGGTATAGATAAGTAGCAGGAGGCTTGCAGCCAAGTTTTCCACCTTACTTCTACAAGTTTTTCAGGACACATATAAAAAATCGCAGAGACACATTTAATACACCAAGTGTTTATGGCTCTACTGCAGGGGTCTTTGATGCTGCATCATCAGGAATGGGAGAAGCAAGCTTGGAGACATCATACAACTCAGAAGGCCTAAGGGTAGAATCTGAGTCTACCTGATCATCATCCATCTCCTCGATTGGCACGAAGACGTCCGCCTTGACCAACTTGAAAACCTTGGTATCATAGCCTACAAGGGAGTTCCAAATAGCATCACCATCAATTGGATTACCCTCCTCATCGACCACTAGCATACCGGAGGTAACTAAGTCCATATCAGCTTCGTCATAGTGAGCTTTCACCAAGGACAAGGCCATCCTACCATCGGCCCGAACGCAAGATTCTTTCTAGATCTTTACTTTCTCTGGGGCTCGGTGAAGGATTTTCGAGTACTTGGCGATAGAATCTGGCCGCCTTGATGGTGATGTCTAGAGCCTGAGCAATCTCTTTGGCTTGAGTGATGGCAGTGTTCATAAAGTTATCAGCAAGAATCATGCACTTCTTTGAATCTGAAGCACCTTCACCCATGTTGGTTAAACCAATGGGAGCTGTGTTTTCGTAAGAGACAAGGGTAATGAGCACAATAGTAAAGTACATTTATTCGACTTACAGAATTGAGAAAGACGGAAGAAAGTTACTGAAGATGTTGGTTTTAGCTTGATGGCAGGTTTCCGCCAAGATGTCATGCTCCTTCTAGAGTTTCATGTGCGCCTCTAGGCCCCGAGAATAATGCACTTCAGCAGCTTGGTTTTGCTCCTTGAGGCATTCCATCTCCTTCTTCAATCGTTGCATCTTAGCATCAACAGATTCTTGCAAAACCTTAATCGACTCTTCATACCCCTTGACGGCAGTAGCTAGGTCTTTCTTCAGGATTTTATTCTCATCGTCCATCTCTTGTATGTGCTTGGATTGCTCAACGATGTTTTTGGCCTTGGCAATGGCATCTGCAAGTCAGAAAAAATACAACATATGAGAATTGAGATGAAATGGGTATAAATAAAGGATTAGGGAACTGATGGAGGAAAACAGATGCTGGCTATTTTTGATATGTTCCTTCAAAAAGGCTATTTTACCCTTTTCAATATCCAGCTCTTTTTGCAGCTTGGCATACTTCACATTGGCAGCCTTCCTCTAGATATTCTCATTCTGTAAAATGAAGAATACTTAGTTTCTCTCGAGGCTCGGGTGCTACAGTATCAGATTTGAATTCATGTGTGTTCTCTTTTAGAGCATCTAGGTGGAATTTTCCATTCTACCTAGAAACTCGGGGGCTACACTGTCAAGTTCTACACTTAGTTCTTCTTTGGAGCACTTAGGACAATAATTATTTGTTTTCTTCCTAAGAGCTCAGGGGCTACGGTGGGATATATTATAATGAGAAATGTAAAAAGATCGAAGACTTACGCTTCCAATAATATTGAGGTTATTTGCCAAATTGGCATATGCATCATGGAAGATCCTATCATTGTTATAAATAGCATTCACCTGCTGAATAACATCATCTAGGCTCAGCGTTAGAGGAGTTAGAGGCATGGCAGATGAAGTAGCCGGAGGCATGGATGAAGCCCTAGCCGTCTCCTGCGTTATCATGGCAGTTGATGGCATAGAGGTTCCTGATTTGGTTATTACTATTGCGTCTGCTCTCTCTGCCAGTTGCTTCCCTTCTTCGGTGGCATCCTTAGCCAGAGCTTCAGCCACTTTTGAAGAGGTACTCTCCTGCGTTGCCTGGCCGCTAGGAACAAGATCCATGATGGCAGAACATGAGACATCTGGTATTGGGTTGATGTCTATCTCCATGAAGGAGGTCTTAGTTACGATGGGGGACAAGTTTCCGGCAGAGCTTGTTGCAGGCTTGACTGTGGGAGTTGGGGGAGCAACGACGGGCGAGGACTTGGTCAACATCTCGCGAATATTTTTAGAACCTCTAACATCTTTGGAGGTCAATTTCAAACTAACACCGGATCTTTTCGTGAAACATACAAAGTATAAGTACAAGTATTGAGTAGGTGCAAAGTAAAGATGGAGAATGAATATACCTACAACACAGTAGGTGCCTTGGTTAAGGGGATGCCGGTGGACTTACACTTCTCCACCTCTAAGGCGGCAGTGGATTACTTGGATACTCCACTTTCCGATTTCTTCTTCTTCTTGCCCTCGGCAACATCGTCAGAGGTGGAGCTCTTCCGCTTCCATGTTGTCGGAGCTGGATAATCCTTGGAGGTATCACCGTTGGACACAACCTGAACATCCTTCAGTTTTGGATCATAGACTTGGGAGGCCATTAGTTCCACCACCAAGGTCGCCAGCTGATGGGTCAGAAAGCATGTCATATGGTTGATACACCCAAGTCAGAAACCTTAGAGTATGTATAAAATGTATAAAGGAAACATAGTTACCTCTAGGCATTTGTCGCATTCGAACATGTCAAAGGTGATATTGAAGCCATGCTTCTTTTCCTTCACCTTGACGACGTCCTTAAGCTGAAGCTTGATGGAGTCCTAGGAGAAGTTGTCCTCGGAAATCCGCATGGGATCTTTCCTCTCCTTGGAATATGTATGCATCAGCTCGGCATGGTGCTGCAGAGGTTGGATCCACCTTGTGAACCAGCACATGGTTAGGTCCAAGTCGGTTAGCCCTCCGTCTACCAGCCATTATATCCGCCTTACAGCACGAGAGGCTTGTCATCGAATGGGAGGGAGTCTTGGGATCTCTAGGTGGGGTCCTTGGTGGCAACTCCATCAATAAATCTAGGGTATGAGTCTTGACGGCCAGCCATAGGTATATCTAGGCCATAGAAGTATGTCCTTTGCTAGTTTTTTCGGACTCGTGGCCAACGATGTCGAGGAACCACCGATTAGGACGGATTTTGAAGCTAATGGTTCCGTAGTTCTGCAATTCATCCTTGGACTCTCCAGACTCTCTCTTGACGGTGAAAAAGTAAATAAACAGATCTAACCTAGGCTTGATCCCTAGGTATCCTTCGCACAAGTCTACGAAATTGCTAAGTACTAGGATGCTATTGGGCGAAAGATTATTGGGGAGAACCCGGAAGTCCTTCAGGACTTCAAGGAAGAAGTCGGAGACTAGGAGGGAGACACCACGTACCAGCTGAGACTTGAGGTATACCTTTTCTCTAGCTTGGGGAGAATGGATGACCTCGCCGGCCAGCACCGGCCGCCAGATCAGGTCCTCCATCAAAGGGAGGTATCCTTTAGTGACAAGTTCCTTTAGGTGCTCCGCAGAAAGCTCAAAGCCCCACTAGACTCCCTTCTGGTAATCAACCTCCTTCTCCATGTCTTCGAGCGCTGCCAGTGTTTGGTCGTCGCTGGTGGTTTCTACCACGGCGGAGATAGGCACCACCACACCCTCTGGTGGAATGGATACTCCCTTGGTTGGCTCAATTCATGTCTCGGGATTCGCCGCTATTGACGGAGTGCTCCTGCTGCTGGCCATTGGGTAGATTGGTGGAGGATGGGAGGGGGAGGTTTCTTGGCTAGGATTTTCTCGCTGGGAGCTCGAACGGTCGCACGGCGGGAGGAGCAAGACCATGCAGGCGAGAATGCGGGTAAAAGAGATTTCTCTGTCTGTAGTAAATATATATATCCCATGGCATCAAGATCCTTGCGTGGGAAATCTAACGGTTGTAGCATCGATAACGTGTGTGCAAACGTGCGCGGAAATTTCACCACGTCCCCCATTTGCGTCTTAACATTTCAGATTTTACGGCGGGGAAATCGCTAATGATTACACCACTGCCATATGTGAGTTTTGAGGAAGCATAGGTTGTATCGTATGTCATCCTATTGTCTGTTGCAGTGGAGTAGTCACGTCTGAAGATTCCACTAAAGGCGGACACTGTCCAACTCTAGAAAAGTAGACTAGAAGAATCTACGGCTTACATACTGAAGACGGAGAGAATTGCAGGGTTCTTTGGGAGGACTTTGAGATATTGCCTAAGGAATTGCTGACATCACCTAGACAGAGCATTCAAGACTAAAGGGCAAGACGGCACAAGATCTCAAAGTCCTCCAGGGGCTACTGTTGAGGATATGCTAAATGAGTATCACCATTGCATGTCTCTAATTCGGATAACTCGGGTGGCCCACAGTTGGTAGCACGGCCCATGGCCTGCTAGGCGACCTAGTTAGACGGATCTAGAAGGGAGGCCCATGCTAGAGGAAGGAAGGCTACAGTGCCATTACCGACCAACTCGGAGCCTTGGAGTACAAGACACGAAGACTAGTTAGTATTAGTGTAGGACTCTATAACCTGTCTGGCAAGGTCTTTCCCTGTAACCCTAGGTTCTGGTGCCTTTATAAGCCGAACTTGCTGGAACCTTTAGGACATGATACACAACACCCGCATAGAGAACCGATCCCTATAACTCGGCATATTGCCATTTAGTGATTTATAGCAAGAGTAGAGTTCTGCCACTGTTGCGAGACCTGATGTTGGGTAAGCTATGTTACCTCATACCCGTCAACCTACTGCCTTCCTCCCCCTCTCTAAACATGCTCTGTGAGGACCCCTCCATGGCATACTCGTCGGAAATACCACAACAACGTTCCATCATGACGTTTTCAGACAAAAAAACGTCACGGATTGAATTATGACATGAGGTTCATGACCTTTTTTCGTCTAGAATTCCCTCATCCACGACGAAATTAGATCGTCATTAATAGTCCAGATTCTTCTAGTGTGCTTAATAATTAGGAACCTTGGTACTTGAATCATACACTATGGATGATCTACGAACTAATTCCAAAAAATATCCCCTAGCCTAGGATGCAATAGACAGAGGCTTCGTCTTCTAGACATGTATAAATAGTTATATGGCTATGCTTTAGATTCAGAGATGAATTTATACTCCACTTGAGTATAGTTTTGAGAAGATGCTTTCCATTCCCTCAATCATGTCTGGATCTTAATGAAGACCAAAAAGATGTTTGAAGAATGAAATAGCAACTTGTATTGTTGCTATGGCTTAGGATTGTTTGATGATGATGTGATGGTTATGGTGACCCTTTTCTTGGTTGTGATCTAGTATAGCTCCTCCATGTGGTTGCTTGGCATGCCCCTCCTTGCATGATCACCTGGCTTGACCTTGCATAACACCTGATCCATCCACTCCTTAAGTGACCTTGTTTTCTTTATTAACTACTTGATTAGTATGGTGGATTTATGGTTGATCTGGTGAGTACCTGGCTGGGATGAGATGGATGTCCTTGTGGTTCTTGCTGTGGTAAAATGTGTTCAGCAGAGAGACAGCTCTCTGCTTCTACGGCTAGTACTTATCCTACCCTATGATACTCCTGCACCGATAGCACATAGGCATGCACTGTTCTGTGTGATGTGTGCCTGCTTGCTGTGCTAAAATGTATCAATTCAAGTAATTTTGGACTATTACTGCTTTTACCTTAGCCTTTCCATCTTCATCTCCAGTGAAAATTGCCCCTCAAGCCGATGATGTTGTACTAAGGCCTTATGAAAAAATAATAGAAATTACCTTTGGGGAAACTTGACCCTTTATTTAAATACTCAGTGAAGAAATTTTAATAGTGCATTACACTATTTATTCTAAGAGAAAAATACCTAACATTAACTATTTGTTTGCTTGCAGGTACAAAATAACACGGGAAATAATAAGAATACTGCAGACTTAGTTTAGGAAATAGTTTAGGTTTTTATTTCTAGTACTTTTGTAATTTGTCTTTTTAAATCTTTTTTAAAGACAATGTAACTTGTATATTCTTGTAATAAAGAACTCTTTTATTTATATTGGTGTAATTTATTTTTTCTTGTTTGCTTGTATAAATGATTTGTGGGATTATAAAATGGAAATAAATCTATAATACTTTATTGTATTTATTGTTGATATTATTGTAATATCATATGATGTTATTCAATAATCCCCATCTCATTTATATTTTAGTATATATTATTTAACAATTCTTTAGAATTTCAAATTCCTAAGCATTTAAATTTGGAATTTAGTTCTCCAATTCAAACCTTGATTCAAAATTCAAATACCAGTTTGAATCCATTCTTCCAAAATAGCCAAAAATACCTAGAGATCATGTCAAAATCTATTGCACTCGCTGAGATGATCCAAACTCTAATTCATTGAAGCAAGAGAAATCTTAATCTCTATAGGGTTTTAGTTTTGCACAAAAATTCCCCAAATTTCCTTATACATGAATGAAAATGCACACACTCTCTTCTGGAGCCCTAAATGCTGGGGCATTACAGTCTCTCCCCCTTAAACTAAACTTCATCCCTGAAGTTATGGATATCACTCTTATCGGAGTATGGACAAATTTCCTCCTGAATCTCCTCCATTGAATTTTGACAATCCTCATCCATCCATTATCCTATTTTGATGATCTTTATACTCAACCCTGCCTCTTTAGGATTATCCATTTCAGATCTCTGACTTATCTAAACTTTAGATACCTTCTTAATGTATCAACAAAGCTTCTTGATAGGATCAATGAACTAATTTGTGAGATCCAGGCACATGGCTTAATAGGGTTGATAGGATACCCATATCAACAAGTTGCAACTTCTTTTTCGGAAGCTCATTCAAAAAGAACTCTAAGGTTGACCTATTATAATTTTGGAAGCGTGCTTGGCCTAGAGAAATTCTAGGATGGGTGACCAACCAGGAAGTGGGTACTGGGTGCACACGAGTGAGGACAAAGTGCGCAGAAAAGACTAGTGTTGGTCTGTGGGGCCAGTCTAGATATCCAGGAGTGACACGCCTGGGGCCTAGTGGACGGGGTGTTACATAATTCATAGGTATCATGGTGTTATGAATGCTTATTAATGTTAGAGTTTTAGGGTTCCCAAAGTTGGCTTACCTCCTGTGAATGAAATGAACTCATTTAGTCCATCCATTCAAGATTACCCTACTCTTACTCAATAAGGCATTAGATTACATCCTTTTCCTAGTTAGGAATACTATTGATTTCAAGCTATGATTTACCTGCTACGATAATATATATCAGTTGTAGTCTAGATATATCTCTAACACCATGGTTAACATCAAATTTAGACACTCTTGAAAAGATTTGGATTCACTTCTTCAAATCTACTATAATTGTTGGATCTGGAGATCTAACATGTACTTCACTCTCCCCCTTAGGGTCTTTCTAAATGGTCTTATGAATAAATATATGGTATACTCACACATTTGTGGATACCCATGTGGATTCTCCAATTTATGAAATGTGTATATAAAATAACTTGTATTACGAATAATATAGTGACTTACCATGTGCTATATTCTGATCCAGTGTTGTTGTCTTGATCCATAGTCTCATACTTCCACTTTCCATAATATTTTCCACTTATCTTTGCTGAATATGTGCCCCCATCACATTCACCCCTTGGTGATATTACATACATGCAACCTACTTTATGGTATTCACCACATACATTCTTCTTTTGATCCTTTAGTGATTGTTCACCAATTAATGAAGGAGTTGGACAATCGAGTTTGATATTTCCTGGTTCCCCACATTGATGGTATATTCCTTTTAACCTATTCACCACATGTAGGTCTGTACAGTTATCCTTCCTATGACCTGGTTATCCACATAAGAAATAGGTGGTCTTTGGTTGCATGCAATTCTTAGCAAAATGACCCTTTTATGTACAATTATGACACCTAGTTCGAGTTTGACCAGTTGCGATCCACTTTGAACTTACTTCCTCTGTTCACTGGGTACAACGATCTCATTATCTTCTGGGGTATGTGCATAATTTATCAATTCCTAAAATTCCTTTGCATGAACAATCCTGAGTTGCATCCTCATAAGTGCTTGCAATCCTTTCATGAACCTCCTTTGTTGTTTTGCCTCCTTATTTACTTCCCCACTAATTTACCAAGATAAACGGCTAAACTCTCGGACATGCTTCAAAACTAGAATATTGTTGTTCTCTAAAGCTTCATCATCCTTCATTTCCCCATAGTTTCTATGAACAAGTTCTTCACGGAACTTTTTCTTGAACTCTGCCCAGGTACTAACACCTCCTCCCGGTGCTACAAGTTTTGATGTTTTCCCACCATGTGGTTGTTATTACTGCGAATAGATAGGTTGCATCTCACTTTCTCCTCATCCTTACACCCCATGCCTTTAAGCTTACGAGATGTATCCATTAACCAATTCTCCTCCTCCATAGGTTCTTCTATCATGTAAAAACTCCAGGGTTTAGTTTGTAAGAATTCAACGAATTTAACCATTGAATATAATTCTTCAGATGGTTTCCCCTGCTCTCTTTTCAGTATATCCTGATAGAACTGGTTCTGCCTCACCATTTCAATCTTCCTACCTTCCTCCATGCCCTTCATGTACTGGAGAAATCCTTCATTGATGGTTGAATTTGGCATTGGAATTGATCCTTCCTTTGGATTTAATTGATAGACTCTTTTGTGTTGTCTCCACCATGTCACAAGTCTTCATCTCTGCATCATCACGATGATAACTCGTCTCTCTGTCATGTGAACCCATTTTTTCCCTCACCTGTACATCAACTAAGAACTTCATGTAACACCATGCATATGCCCATCAAGTTCAAACTTCATTGACGGACCTAGTCACACAATAAATCAACAACCAAATACAAATAAAAACCAAACATATACCATGTATTACACATAGGTCATATAAAATATTATAGATAAACCATCCTCACAACTCTATCGTATTGTCTACTATTACAATACAACTCTATTATACGATCTTACTCATTCATGTGAGCATACTCTCACTTATTACGATCGATCATCCAATCACTACAATATGCATTACCGAGTATACACATTATTCAAAGCTCTCACTTTCACTGGTTACTACTTCTTACTTTGCACCTTCTTCTTAGTGCTTCCTGGAATTTCGTCCTTAAGGACGTGAAGTCCAATGACTATGTTCTGGAGTATAAGAACATTCAGAGGGTGGTATTCTGGATCAGAAGTACGTAGATTGAGGTTAGCCATTGAAAAATGACTAGGAGATGCGTGATTTTCTATGGACTTATTCTGCCCATCTTAAAATGCACTTCCAAATTAATACATATCTTAAATCCCACTATTCACACAGTCATACTGTAACCACTGTCTCCTGGAATGTAAAAACCCTGCATTCCCTATATTTCCTCCTTAATTAAATATTTGGCTCCTAGCTCTTCAGGTGGTTGAGGTCCATATTGGTAGTAAGGGTAGGTTTATCACTGTGGATCATCAAACTCAGTCTCTTCATACATATCCCCTGAAAAGACTGTTTTAGGGTTCCTAGATTCCCTATCAAACTTTTTTCTATGTTCTAGTGCCTTTATATGATCAGTAAAATCCTCAAGGACAATAGCAAACTCTTTGGCTAGAACTCGATGAGTGTTATGGATAGTATTGAGTAAAGACCTATAACGATCCATATATTTGATAGCTAAAGTGGGTTTAGTCTGCACAAGAGCAGCTTGATCCAACTCAATCTGCGAACTTAGAGAATTGTGAGGTATAGTAGTATGAGTACTACCTACCATCTCCTTGGATTTATGCTTATGAATCATAGTTATTGCTTCCACTACTGCAATTTGATATGTCGCTGCCATCCATCTCGCCTCTCTAGATGGCATTTCTCTGCTTATACCCAACTTTTTGGGTAGCATAAGCACAACACGATATTTAGCTAACACCTTCCCATCATAGTGACAGTAAACCTTGACAAGAAGTCGAGATTTGCAATCCAAACTCCACATAAGTTGCCTCAAAAGATTCGTCCATTCTCCTCCGTAATCATCTAGAATCCTATTCAGCACTTGAACATTCTGGCTTGGATACCAAGGTGCCATTCCTAGCTGAAGATAAGAAATTATCATTAGTATGAGTTGGCCATAATTAGCTAATAATGTATATGGTCAACTCCTAGTATTTATGATGCACCATAATAAAGATTTGTCACATTGAAGATATGACAAAATAGTTCCCATTTGAATTATCATCATATTTCTAGAGAACTCTTTATTGTTGCTAACATGCTTCCTACAGGCTCTACCCATGTAATAGGTTTCCATCAAAAGGTCAAAGCGTTTGCTCTGATACCAGTTGTAGTGACCTAGTATACCACTACATGATGTAGTACACTATAGTCGTTGACATAACACCAATGAAACACCATTCCACTAGTATTGCATCCCTCAGAGTGGTACAACAGAAACATCACGGGTCCAAAGTATGACATTAGATTACATATAACACATTACAGAAGATCCAGAGAAATTCCCCAAAACAGTGAAGAAAGTATTATACACAAGAAAAATAGAAAGAACAACTCAAAGTCTATTCTAGTAATACTAAAACTATATATCTATGGCTTGTTATTTCTTATAGCATAATACTCTATAGAAGTAGGTTCTAGTAACTAGGGATTTATGTATATAGATCTCCTCTCTTGGCTTCAAAAGTTTTTGATGTAGTCATCGACTCTGCTGATCCCCACTTGACATTTTTAACTATTTAGAGTAGTTCACCTCATATGTTCGCCTTTGATTGATCCGGAATCTAGCAAGGATTAAGAAGGTACGCTTGAGTACAAGCATACTAAATAGGTTACCGAAAAGGGAGTGTTTGATGCACTATCTACAACCACAGACCAAAAGTCATAGGTTACAGGTTTTCCTAAACATTTCTTCAATGGTTGCTTTTATTCTAACAAGCTATGTCCATCAGCCTTCACAGGTTGATTAGAACTTCGTGGAGTTTCTTTCCTACAGTGTTCGCAGCTCCTTCTCGGAACATGGAGTAACAGGTGACACTTTTTTACACTCTAAAGAGGTGCATTTCTTTACCCATGAGAGATCCTTATCCTTGGTGCACATCCGAGCGGCCAACCCATTCACACTTCCTTGGTATGAGTCCCGGTATAAGGATCCAAGCAAATCACTTCCCTTCTCCTCTACCCCACATGAAAACATGACCCTCCAAGCATAAATATCTTTGTTAACCCCCATATAGGCAGATATAACTCTAGTAACCATTAAAGACACTGTAAGCAGATCATGTCCATGGTAGCCCCCACTAAAGTGGTAGACCTACCTTGGACAAACCATCAAGGATGATCTAGACACCAATATCATGGGACACTTAGGGGTCCCACGCATGTTTTGGATCCTCGTAAGAAATCTATAGCTCATGATAAGGTCATCTGTTGGCACATGAAAGGAAGAAGATCCAGCTGACTTCCCTAGAGCCATTCTAGATCTCATGGTTAACCTGTATTATACGGCGCAAGAATCACTGGCGACATTTGTTATTAAATCCTAGATGATACATTTCCGTGCAATGGTAGTCCCATTTCCAATCATAATAGATTAACTGACCGCCCCATATCAGTAACCAATAGCTCAAGTTTAATATGAAAATATTTTTTACTTCCATCCTTTTCGAAATGCAGGTGATAATAATAATAGATAACAAATACTTGTAGAAAATAATCAAAGGACATGAGCAAGTGTGAACTTGCCATTGACTACAAGGTTATGTAGCCAAGGTATTCTAGTCGGTATAAACTCCAATATCTGAAATAACATCATTGGTCCGGTAAGGACTAATGTTTAAAGAAGCAATATTCTATTATGGATAGATAATGATATGCATTTTGTATAAATCCCAAAGTAAATCCTCATGTTTTAGTATGGATTGAGTTTGGTGATTTATGAAAGTTTCATTTTACATTCAACTATACATCACAATAACATATAAACTAAGATTATGAAAGTAATTAACAAGCTATGAACTTAAAGCACAACATTGATTAAAGTTGAATATTGATCAATGATTACTCTTAAAAATGATCACATTTTAAGTTATTGAGTTTTCAAATATTTGCTAAAGCTTTTGTTTGAAGTAGCAAAAGTAATAACTTTTGAAGAAAATACTTGTTATGTCGAGTTAAGCAATTCATAGTGTTCTCAGAATACAATCGTTGGTTATTTGAATCGCTTTAACAATCTTAAGTTAATAAGCTTCTAGCTAGTTGAGTAACATACCAGAGTTAACTATAAAAGATTATTAGAGTTAAGACACAGTAGATTTGTATTGCTTTTGAGTTTAAGAGTTTTCATTGGTACGATCAATGACGAAATTGTATAGGTATTTGGTATAGATTTATGGATCTAGACCTAGCAAGTCGATGATAGGAAAGGTATAGAGTTAAAGCTGATTATGAGATATGGTGATCTCATTTTATGGTTTTTTTAATTCCTATTAAGATTTAAAGTGATGTTAAGTATGGTTAAAGAGATGAGATCATTCACCCTCAATATAAGTGAATGATGCATTAGGTTAGCTTGCAGGTTATTGGTTTAAATTGATTTAAGATTCTAAAGGAGTATTATATAGTTAATAATTTACACTTAAGTTTTATCATAAACCATAAGTATGGTTTTAGGTTTACTATTTAGACTTAAAGGATTCTTTTCCATATTGCAATATTTTAAAAGGGTATATGATTATTTCTTACTTAGGAAGTAATTTTGAAGAATTAACATATGATAAAAACAAGTATTTTATTTTAATAAAATAGGTAAATAAGGATTTATTACTTTAGAAATCTTAAAATCTATTGAAATAATATACTTAGTGTTTTTCTAGTAAAATATATTTAGTCAAGCTATTAAAAATTATTTTTCTGTATTTTGAGGTATTATCCTTATTTTAAAAAATCCCATAAGGAATTTTTGTATCTAAATAAACAATTTAACTTCTACCTTTTCAAAATAAAGTTAGTATTTTTTTTAGATAGCTTATATTTTTGTGAGAATTTAGATATATCATATGTATTTTTATGATTTTTATTCATTTTGCTAGAGCCTAAATACTCTAAAGGGTATATTAGGAATTTGTACTTTTATTAAATATTTGGTATTTCCTTAATTAACTGGACTGGACCCATAGGCCAGCCCAGCCTGTCGTACTTGGTCCACTGGGTTGGGGTTGAACCTGACCCAGCCCTTAGGCCCGTGCATTGGTACGCCCCATGTTTGGTTCGCAGCATAGAAAACAAAAAAATTCCTACAATGGAAACTATTATACGCCAAGATCTATCTACGAGATACAAGCAACGGGTGGGTATACATCCATAGAGAACATCCCCTTGAATCTCGACAAAGCATTGTTAATGAAACTGATTTCGTGGTTGATGTAGTCGTACACTTGCCGATCTCAAGATCGTGATGAAGTCTAGCGAGTCCAGTAGGTCCAGCACCAGCAAGTCTAGTAGGTCTAGCACCACCAAGTCTAGCACCGCAAAAAAGAGCTGCATCCGTGATCACACACACTTCCGGGACCCCGACATCCTCCGTCCCTCACTCCAGTAAAGCAACAGAAGTAGCAACTTATTTCCAGATAAAGCCACCGGGAACATGTATCTCACTAATCTGAGACCATGGGGAATAATTTGTAGAGGGGTAGAGAGATCCTTTACGAGGAGGTGTGAGTCTGAAGGAGTGAGAGGGGGCCTTTTATAGGAGGAGGGGGTGCCCGTCCCCATGGACGACGCCCCATGGGGGGTGCCCCTTCACCTCCCTCATTCATGTGGTGGTAACCCCTCCACATAAATATGCCCCTTCACATTCTCTATTAAAGTCTCCACTTTAAATGCATTGAATTTCTCCAAATTTAATGCTCTCTCATTTAATAAAACTATTTTATTAATTTTATTCAGAATTTTGTTAATTACTTTAATTAACAAACATTCACATAAAACCCCCTGCAACATTTCAATATCACATGCAGAACCAATTTCAGCAATTTCACCCGAAACAATTTTGGTGTTTATTAAAATAATTCAAGCACTTTCTTAAATCTTTATCTAAAACATATTTGCTCCAAATGGTGTCGGTATCCCTTAAGTGTGTAAACCTACGGTTCGCGAATAATGCAGACATGATCGAGACCCCTCTTCGATCAATAATCAGCAGCGGGGCCTGGAGATCTGTACTGACTCCTACGTATTCAATGATGACTTCTATGATCGTGAGAACCTTTTATGAATGTAACTCAATCCCTTTGTCTCACAATATATTACATGTCCGAGATTCGATCATCGGTATCCACATACCTAGTTTGATCTCATTACCGACATGCACTCTTTTCTCGTTCCTGTGATATAACATTCTAGTGATCTCATCACTTGCTTGCAAGCTAACTAATGTGATATCACCGAGAGTGCCTAGAGTATATCTATTCATCATCGGGATGGAAAAATTCCACTCTTGATCCATGAGCCTCAACATAACACTTTCAGAGTATCTGAACCCACCTTTATAGTCACCCTGTTACGGTGTGATGTTTGATGTTATCAAGTTACTCTTCTAGTGTTAGCAATTAACATGATCTCATGGTCTAAGGATTAAGATTACTTCGTAAGATGTTATAGCAATGTAAACACAATGAATTTTATTGTATTGCTATAATTCGAATGAATGTTCATCACGTCATTGCACAAATGCTATGACCTTGTTATTAACAACATCCAATGTCTATGACTAGGAAACCTTGATCATCTTGTTAATCAACGTGCTAGTTTATATGAGAGGCATTACTAGGAACCTTGTATTTTGTTTATTAAACACACATGTATTAACGTTTCCAATTAATACAATTATCGCATGTAAAATAAACTTTTATCATAAACATGGAATAAGAAAATAACAACTTTATTATTGCCTCTCGGGCATATTCCCTTTAGTCTCCCACTTGCACTAGAGTCAATAATCTAGTTTGTAAACATGAGCATTCAACACTTATGGATTTCTGGTGTTGAATATACATGTTTGCTAGTGGTAAACATAATCTCCAGATCTGACACTTTCAGTTCCGTGTGTATTTGCATGTCTTTGCGTCTCTAGTCATCACTCATTCTCAAATGAGATGGCATTGTACAAATTTGGTCCTTTGGTGAACCTTTAGTTTGTTTGGGTTAAAATATGTTGATATTATTGTACAATATATCTTCATAGTATTAACCCACTTTGAACCACAGCTAGTTTGATAACAAACTACTTAACACAAATGCCCTCCTTTGTTGCTACTATAGTAGTCATATACTTAGCCTTTTGTTGTAGTGTCCATCACAATGTCTCAACTTTGGAACTCATCCAAATCCATCATGGAACATCCTTTCCATTACATTGTGCCACCCATAGTCTAAATTGAGATAAAATGTGTATTTTGTGACAAATTAGTATCAATGTAACTCTTTACAATGACCTATTTGTAACTATTTGTCACCTATACAGAACATATTCTAAGTTCTTCCATAGTTCATAAGAATATCCTTTACTATCGTCCAATGATCATCTTATGAGTCATCATGATATGTGCTCATAACATTTAGAGCATAGTACATATCTGGATATATACATATCATGGTATTATTGATCAAAATATTCATGTGATTTCACTCACCAAGTGTCGATACACTTGAATCTTGATTCAATCCTTTCCATGCAGCAATAACCTTTCTTGTCAATTCCATATTGAACCCTTTCAATATCTCATATATGTACATCTGGCACAACCATATTAGCACCTCAATCTATTCATATAGACAATGATGCTTAATATTCCGGATTTGCCCAAGTATTTCATCAAAATCTAATTTTAATGAAATTCTTAACCTGTGTCAATAAAAATACATCATTTCCAATCAACGCCATGTCTTCTACATAATGTATTAGAAATATGTCTCAGCTCTCCAACTTAATTTATTGCAAATGCAAGCATCTTCATCGTCTCCGATAAAATTAAACTCTTTTAAAATTTTCATCATGGTGAAGATTCCAACTCCGCTATGCTCCTAGGGAGTGACTGTCCCACCGTAGGGGGTCGTCGTCCCTAGCTCCACCGTGGTGGAAACCATCGGTGGAGACCAAAGACGGGCGGAGCCTGACGTTGCAGAAGAAGAAAGTGATTCCCACAAGGGAGTGTGGAGGGGCTCTAACCTCTCCATCGAAGATCTGCAAGAACTCATCACCGAGGGGTATCTCTCCGCGACAGAGTGTTTGGTATGGCGGCCGACACCGGCCGGCAAGGTGACTCCTTCTCCCCAAGACGGAGATAAGGTGGACCTCAAATCTCAGCTGGTACGTGGCGTAAGCCTGCCAGTCTCCGACTTCTTCCTGGACGTCCTCCGTTATTTCCGGGTACTTCCCCACAATCTCTCCCCCAACATCATCCTCGTACTTAGCAACTTCATAGCTCCGTGCGAAGGATACCTAGGAATCAAGCCTTAGATTAGATCTATTTGTCTACTTTTTTACTGTCAAGAGAGAGTTTGTAGAGTCCAAGGAGGAACTGCGGATTTGTGGAACAATTAGCTTTAAGATCTAGCCTAGCCGATGCTTCCTCGACATCGTGGGCCATGAGTCTTGTAAGAACTGGCAACATACATACTTTTACGGCCCAGACATTCCTATGCCCAACCGTCTAGAGACGTATCCCGACTTTGTCGATGGAGCTGTCGCTGAAGCACCCACGTGGAGGTCCCAAGCCTCCCTCTCGTCCGACGAAGAAGCCAATCGTGTCGTAAGGCGGATCGAGTGGCTCGTAGACGTTTGACTGGCTTGGACCTAGCCATGTGTTGGTTCACTAGGTGGACCCAACCCCTCCAGCATCACACCAATCTGACGTGTATTTACTCCAAGGATAGAAAAGATACCATGTGAATTTCGCGGGACAACTTCTCCAATGACACCATCAAGCTCCGGCTTAAGGACATGGTCAACATGAACGACAGTAAGTGTGGCTTCAAGATCATCTATGCCATGTTCGAATGCAGCAAGTGCCAAGAGGTAGCTTCTGCTTCCTTTGTTGCTCCTTACACACATTCTAAGGTTTTTCCTTCTTGAAGTCACCAATCTAACACTTCTTTGTCTTATAGCTGGCGACCTTGGCGGCGGATCAGATGGCCTCCCAGGTCTATGACCCCAAGGATATCCAGGTGGTCTCTAATGATGATGCCTCCAAGGATCATCCAGCTCTAGCAACACGAAAGCGGAAGAGCTCCACCTCTCACATTGTTGTCGAGGGCAAGAAGAAGAAGAAATTAGAGAGTGGAGTCTCCAAGAAATCCAGTGTCGCCTTAGAGACGTAGAAGAAGAAGTCTACAACCATCCCCTTAGCTAGGTAGTCTGTTGTGGTGTAAGTTCATTCATTCTCCGACTTCAATTTTTGTTGCACCTATTCAAATCATGTACTTATACTGAGTATGTTTCAGGAAGAAATCTAGCGTTGGTCTGAAGCGATCCTCCAAAGATGTTGGAAGGTCCAAAAATATTTGTGATATGCTAACCAAGGATATGGTTGTCAAGTCCTATCCTGCCACTGCTCCCCTACTCCTTCTGCCAAACCTATTATAGGCCCCACTGGGTCGTCATCCCCCGTTATCCCTGAAACCTCCATCATGGAGATTGACATTGATAGGATGATGGATATCTCAAGCTTTGTCGGCATGGATATTATGCCTAGTGTCCAGGCAACAGAGGAGAGTATTTCCTCTAAAATGGCTAAAGCTCCGGCTAAGGATGCCATCGAGAAAGGGAAGCAGGTGATGGAGGGAGCAGAGGCAGAAGCGGCCAAAGCAACAGACAAGGCGGGAGCCTCTAAGCCATCGACTGCCATCGTCACACAGCAGGCGGCCAGGGCATCATCCACACCTTCGGCTTTGACAACTCCTCTGGCTTCGACTCCTCTGACTTTATGCCTTGACGATCTCATCAAACAGGCAAATGCTATTTATAAAAATGCTCGTACCTTCCATGACTCATACGCTCACTTGGCCAACAAACTAAAGGCTATTGCCATTGTAAGTTTCTGAACTTTACTTCTTTTACTATGTAATATATCCCACTGTAGCACCCGAGCTCTTAGGCGGAAAACCACTTTCTTTTGGCCTGAGTGCTCTAAAGAACTAAGTGTAGAACTTGTTAGTGTAGCCCCCGAGTTTCTAGTTTAGAATGAAATTTCCGGCTACACACTCTAAGAGAGAACACTTGTTGATTAAAATCTGATACTGTAGCCCCCAAGCGTTTCGTTGAAACTGGATAGTTCCGAGTAGATGCTCCAGAGAAGATAAACATGTTGTCTTCTTTGCAAAATGAGAATACCCGAAGAATTTCCGCCAAAGAGCGGTTTGCTAACTTGCGGAAGGAGCTAGACCTTGAACAGGGTAAAACAGCCTTCCTAAAGCAACAAATCAAAAATAGCCAGAGTCTGTTTCTTTTTAGCATCTCTTTACTTTTCTTATGTCTCAATTTTCTCCAGCTTCTCATAATGCTCTCCATTCTCCGTCTTACAAAGGCCATTGCCAAAGCCAAGAGCATCGTTGAGCAATCCAAGCATATCTAGGAGCTTGACGATGAAAATAAAATTTTGAAGAAGGACCTGGCTGAAGCTGTCAAGGGCCATGAGCAGGCGATGAACGCCATGCAAGAGTCTGCTGACACTGAGATGCAGCGCCTAAGGATGAGATTGAACGCCCCAAAGGTCAAAACCAAGCTTCTAAATAGCAAAATGATCAGAACCTTGAGGTGTACAAGAAATTCCAAGAGGAGCATGACACCTTGGCGGAGATCTGCAAGCAAGCGGAGATGAGCATCTTTGGTAACCTTCCTCCGACTTTGTCAATTTCTGTAAGATGGATACTTTTATTATTGTACTCATGATCTTTTGTCTCTAACAAAAACACAGCTCCCAATGGTTTATCCAACATGGGTGAAGGCCCTCCAGGTCCAAAAGAATGCATGATTCTTGCCAGCAACTTCATTAACACCGCCATCTCCAAGGCCAAGGAGATAGCACAGCCCCTGGGCATCAACATCAAGGTCGCAGAATCAGCGCCCAAGTACTCAGAAATCCTGCGCCGAGCCGCTGAGAAAGTCAAGGACTGGAAAGCCTCTTGCGTCCAGGCTGGTGCAAGGATGACCTTGTCCTTGGTTAAGGTGCACTATGACAATTCCAACATTGATCTGGTAACCTCCGGCATGCTGAAGTTTCACGAGGAAGGAAAGCAGATCGATAGTGATGCTATTTGGAACTCCCTTGCCGACTATGACACGAAGGTTGCCAAGATAGTCAAGGCGAACGTTTACATGCCTACCAAGGAGATGGATGAGGATCTGGCATCTTCTAAGTCTAGCCCTGGCCACTCCAGCCACAAAGTCCCCTCCAACAGGGCCATAAAACAATGTTTGTATTTAATGTATCTCTGCAATGTGTATGCGGAAAAAATTGATGAATTTGTATGGCAAAAAAACTTGTACTCAAGTTTCCTACTACTTAACTATTTCCAGCATGTATATTTTTTAAGTAAGTGTTGGCTTAACCATTATTATGGTTCATATGCTTGACCTTTCGTGAATTGGAAAGCTTGCAACATAGAACTATGCTCTCAAGCAATGATGCTTAATAGCACCGTCAAGAACCTAAGAGCAAAATCCCGGCTTTGAGTGCCGAGAAGTCACTACTCTGGAATCCACATAAAAACTTCAGAAAATGTGTAGACTAGAAAACTTAAGCTAACGCCTGTAGGCGGAATTTTCACAAGTGCAAATGCAAACTTGCGCATAAAGGGTTTATATGATCCAAAAATGAATAACTAAAGGAGGTAAAGGACTCAGAAATCATGAGTGAACCAAATGCTTTGTTTCATTGATCATATAATGAACTTATTACATAAAATAAATATGCTAAGTGTAAAAGGGACGCAGTTGTGCTATGTTCCATGGCTGGTATGTCTCCGGGTAATCATCATCGGAGTCACGTTGCTTACGCTTGCAATTTTTTGGTCTATCTTTCAACTTGCGAATATCGACAAGGTAATAGGAGCCATTGAGCAATGCTTTGCTTATGACGAACAATCCTTCCCAAGGTTGGGATAGTTTGTGTGATTTCTCCTGCTTGAGTCTAAGAACCAGATCCCCCTCTTTAAAAGAGCGATGCCTAATGCGGTGACTATGGTATCCACGTAGCTTCTGCTGGTAGATAGCGGATCTCTGGCATGTCAGCACATGCTCTTCCTCAAGTAGGTCCACAAATAGGCGTCTAGATTCTTCAGCATCATCTTCCTTGTAGGTGGCGACTCTTGGTGCATTCTGGAGGATGTCAGATGGTAGGACGGCTTCTGCTCCATAAAACATGAAGAAAGGGGTCAAGCTGATGGATCTGTTGGGTGTTGTTCTTAAAGTCCACAATACAGATGGTAATTCCTCCGCCCAGGCTCTAGCTGATCTATGTAGCGATAACTCTAAGTGTGGCTTGATTTCATGCAGAATTAGTCCATTGGCCCTTTCTACTTGTCCATTTGACTGTGGATGTGCCACATATGCTAGATCAAGGTGGATACCTTTTTCATGACAGTACTCCTCAACTTCTCTGAGAGATAAGTTTCTGCTGTTGTCGGTGATGATGCTGTGTGGGAGACCAAATCTCACCACCAGATCCCGGACAAATTTGTGGGTTGTTGCCCCATCGAGCTTTCTAATGGGTTTAGCTTCCATCCATTTTAAGCTTATCCACTTCTACTAGTAGGTGTGTAAATACACAAGGTGTTGTTTGCAAAGGTCCCACCATGTCCAACCCCCAGACTGCAAACATCCAAGTTATTTGTATGGTTCACAATTCTTCAGCTGGGACATTTGGTTTTCTTGCATAAAACTGACACCCATGACATGTTTGCACCAACTTATCGGCATCCGCCTTGGCAGTTAACCAGTAGTATCCTTGTCAGAAGGCCTTTGGCACCAACGATCGGGGAGTGACGTGATGCCCGCAATCTCCGATATGTATTTCTCTAAGGATGTCAATACCTTCCTGCTGGGAGACGCATCGTAGGAAAAATCTTGTGGTACTTCTTCTGTATAGCTGGCCGTCAATGATGACGTAGCCTTTTGCTCGACGTACTCTTTTACGGCTTTCGACTTTGTCAGTGGCCAAAGTTCTGTCTTGTAGATAGTCCATGAATGGTTTCGTACAAGCCATAGAGGTCACTGTTAATGAATTAATGAATGAGTCCACTCTATCCGGGTTGTCGAGGTCCGCTCCCTTCATGGATGGGGTGGGTAAATGCTCCAGGAAAACGCCTGGTGGAATTGGTCGGCGAGTTGATCCAAGCTTTGACAACAGATCTGTCCCCTCATTTTTCCTCCCTTTTGACGTAGTTGACTTCGTAGCCTTCGAAGCACTTGGCTATTTTGTCTACTTTGTCTCGATATGCTGCCATCATAGGGTTCCACACGTTCCAGGTGCCAGCCACCTACTGGGTAACCAAGTCGGAATCTCCACATCAGACTATAAGCTTAATGCCAATATCCTTGGCTACACGAAGTTCGTGAATGAGGGCCGCATACTCTGCCATGTTGTTGGTAGTGTTGAAATGGATCTGCAGGACGTATTGCAACTTCTCCCCTGTTGGTGATTGTAGTAATACACCAGCCCCCGAGCCGTTGAGTAGCTTTGATCCGTCAAAGTGCATGACCCAATATTCTCGCTCTAGCACAAGAGTGTCTTCTGGCAGTTCTGTCCAATATGCAATAAAATTCGCCAATGCTTGAGATTTGATAGCGTCACGTCTCTTGTAGGTGATTTCAAAGGCGGAAATTTCAGTGCCCTACTTTGCCACTCTCCCTATAGCGTCGTTGTTGTTGATGATGTCGGATATTGGAGCTTTGCTCACTACTATGATAGGGTTCTCCTAGAAGTAATGCCTTAACTTCCATGAAGCAAGGAAAACTCCATAATCTATCTTCTGGTAGTGCGGGTAACGCTGCTTGGATTCCGTCAAGACCTCGCTTATGTAGTAAAATGGTCGCTGAACTCCATATTCGTGCATTGGCTCCTTGCGTTCCACCACGATGACGATGCTGATAACCTGGTTGGTTGCCGCCATGTAGACTAACATGGGCTCCCTTGATTTCGGTGCTGCAAGTATTGGCGCGGAGGAGAGTATTCTCTTCAACTCCTGTAGTGTTGCATCTGCATCGTCCGTCCATACAAATTTATCCACCTTCTTGAGCAACTTGTAGAGCGGAAAGGCCTTCTCTCCAATTCGGCTTATGAACCGGCTTACCTCTGCTACGTAGCTTGTGAGCCTCTAGATGTCCTTCAAGCATGTTAAGTGTTTGACGCCAAGGATGGCTTTGATCTTCTCTGAGTTGACCTTATTTCTGCGGTGCGAAATGATGAAGCCTAACAATTTGCTGGATGGTACCCCAAAGGCGCACTTCTTAGGGTTAAGCATCATGTTGTATTTCTGAAGATTGTCAAAGGATTCCTGCAGATCTGTGATGAGATCATTTGATTTGTTTGACATCATCGAGATGTCGTCCACATAAGCATATACATTGTGACCTATCTGGTCATGTAGGCAACGCTGCATCGTCCGCTGATAGGTAGCACCAGCGTTTTTCAGCTCAAAGGGCATTGTAATGTAGCAATACGTGTAATATGGTATTGTGAACGAAGTGGCCAATTGGTGCGACTTCCGCATTTTAATTTGGTGGTATCCTGAGTATGCATCGAGAAAACACAAAAGTTCTGAGCTAGCCAACGAGTCAATGACTTGGTCAATGTGAGGCAAAGCGAACAGATCCTTCGGACATGCTTTGTTCAAGCCGGTGTAATCAACTCACATTCTTAATTCATTGGTTCCCTTTTTGGGGACAAGTACAGGTTTTGCCACCCAATGGGTGTGAATGACTTCTTGTATAAAATTAGCCTTAAGTAACCTAGTTATCTCTTTGCCTATAGGTCTCCATCTTTCATCACCAAAGCATCGTAGAGGTTGCTTCACCGGTTTGGCCTTAGGATCAATATTCAAGATCTGCTCGGCAAGTTCCCTAGGTACACCTTTCATGTCGGTAGGTTTCTAGGCAAAGATGTCCCTATTCTCTTGGAGGAACTTGACGAGCGCGATTTCCTATTTGGGATCCAGGTCCGTGCCAATGGCAGTGGTCTTGGAGGAATCTCCTTCAACAAGCTCCACCTGCTTGGTCTTGATGGCGGCCTTGAATGCGAGTTCGGTAGCAGTAAGTTGCTTCTTCGAAGCCGGCATCTCTGAGGCATCGACCTGGCTCTAGATCTCCTTGAACTCCTCACCGTAGAGAACTGCTTCAGCGAAGGCGGCTTCACTAAGTTCGCACTCCCTTGCCATGCTGAAGCTTTCGTCAATGGTGATGATGCTGTTTGGTCCGGGTATCTTGAGATTTTTGTAGAAGAAGCATGGCCTGGTGAGGAAGGAGTAGAAGATGTCACGTCCAAAGATGATGTGGTACATGCTCTTGAAGGGCACCACTTCGAAGATCATGCGCTCTTGGTGGTAATTGTTGACATCACCAAAGGCGACCGGAAGGGTGATGCAGCCAAGGGAGTTTGCCTGCCGGCCAGGAACAACGCCATGGAACATGGTGTTGCTCTTCCTTAATTTGGTCTTCGTCAAGTCCATCTTGTGTAGTGTATCCAAGTACATAATGTTGATGTTGCTTCCACTGTCCACGAGGCACTTGGTGAACTCTGTGTCGTCAATCAAAGGGTCGATGACCATGGCATACTGGTTCTTTGTTGGGATGAGATCTGGATGATCTTTCCTGTCCGAAGTAATTGGAATCTCCGACCACCTGACGTACTGGGGAACTAGAGGGAGGGTAGTCATCAATATCCTTAGAGAGGTTTTCTGGGCCCGGACGGTGGGGGTGCCAACGAAAGTGTGGTAGACCGGAGCCTTCTTCTCGAATTGGTTTTTCCCTTTGCCCTCGCCCTGGGTGGACTTAGGTTCCACATCTTAGATTCCACGTCTTCATCCATATCACTTGAATCCTTGGACTCCTCCTCCTTCTTCTTTTCTTTGCCCTTTCCGCGAGGTCTATTCTTCCGACTTCGCTTGTAGCTGGACTCAGGGTCTTCCTTAAGGTTGTTGACAAAATTGCATTGGCGGTTGGTGTGGGTGGCTTTGCCGTTTGCGTCGAGGTGGATGAAACATGACATTTCACGGTACTGTTCGTATGTTTGGGGAACGTGGGGCACTGAGATTGTAGAATCACTCCTCTACTGACCATGGATAGCCCCCTGGCCACAACCATGCTGTCCGCCTCCGCCTCTGCCAGCGAACATTGTGGCGACCATGTCGGCTGCTTGCTTCTCTTCGGGTGGAGTCCTATGCTTATTGTTAATGTTTTTCTGGCCTAGGTAGGGATTGCTATTACCGGCAATGATCCGCGGGCGTCACCTCATCAGTGGCAGCGAATTTGCTAGCCATGGTGATCATTGCGTTGAGGTTGAGCTTGTTGTTGTCTTGCTTGCGCTTCAACATTTGTCGGAGCAAAGTCCCCTTCTCTAGATCGTCGATGAAGGTGGCCATAGCGGTTTGTTCTTGCACCCTCGTGCATTAATTTTTCATATCCAGCCAGCAGGAAAGGTAAGCACAAGAGGATTCATCCTTTTCCTGTACGTACCACTGTAGGTCTCCGATAGTGCAGGGACGTTTGTACGTACCCTCGAAGTTCTTGGTGAATGCTTCATGCATGTCCAACCAATTGCAAATTGATTTCTCCGGCAAGTCGTAAATCCATTGTCGGGCAGTGCCGGTAAGCATAAGTGGGAGGTACTTGACAACAACATTAGGGTTTCCCCCTGCGATGTGAATTGCTTCGATGTAGTCCTGCAACCATGTGGCCGGTCTGGCAGTGTTGTCATAGGTCTTGATAGTCTTGTCAATCCGGAGACCCTTGGGGTAGGTTGTGGCCCGTATTACCAGTCCAAAACAACATGGTCCAAGGTATGGGAGCTCCATGCTTCTTGGATCTTGTCCTGCCATGAACGTGCGTCATACGACTCTAGTTGCTTACCTTTTCTGTCATGGGGAGGAGAGTTGTCGTGCGATCTATGGGATCCACTTTATCCTCCTCCATAGTGGATCCTGGGTGGCGATTGTGCCGGTCGAGGCGGTGGGTTAGCCTTCTTGCTGCTATCTCCATGCCACTCCTCACGCCTGTCGCGGTTTCTTTCCGGACGTGGTGCTTCCATGTAGGATCTGCTCCTCTGTCCTTCAATGTCGCTGCGTTCTCTGGCATGCCAGGGCTGCTCGCCCTAGTCACGTATAACGATACTGACCTAGGGACACCTAGGAGGTGGCATGCTTGTGCGGTGGCGCGGTTGTGGTTCCTCATGATGCCAGGATGGCAGGGGTGGCGGCGATCGATGAGGGAGAGCCTTTTCTCCGTGGTCAGAGATATGGGTATGGAATTAGTCCTGTTGCATGCATCCCTTCATCTTCGCTCCGTGGAGCATGTGTGGGATCCCTCATCATGGGGGGATCTTGGCCTTCTGCGGCTATTCAGGGTTGACTAGCAAAGCTCCATGTTGGACTCAAGCCTCTGCGAGGTGGCCTTTTCATGTTGCTTGCATGCCTTGGCGACGAGGTCGTACACCTGAGCAACTGCTTCTGGTGACCTATCCTGCTCTAGGACGGTCTTGGTGATGGCAATGTTGAGGGAAGGAGTTGGCATTACCTGCCTCCCCTTTGAATCAATGTATGGGTGGCTTTTTCCGGTTTGGATCCGTCATATCCCAACTTCCTCCGGACGCCGGGGTCTTCGATGACATGAGCTGGTGCTTTCTTTGCCTTGTGCTTCAGTAGAAACTGCTTGTACTCAACCTCCATAGCTCTTGCTGCCTTGATAGATTTTTGTGCCCTGGCCATGTCTTTGTCCAGCTGTGCTCCCTATGGGCAACGGTAACGCTCAGAATATGGGCGACGGTAATGGGCTCAACAAGGAGTGTGGCTTATATCGCCTTGTCGGCGGGAGTAACCAATGGGCTGCCAGCTGCAGACGTTGACGATGGCGGTGGAGGTGGATTTGTTTGCTTGGCAGTATTGGGGCCCGTGGTGAGTTCCTGCACCTGTTGCCAGCGGATAGCCGGAGGAGGCATAGCCTTGGCTGGAGCTAGAGGCTTGGCGACCTTCTTTTTCGCTGCTGCTCTGGTAACCGTAGGTGTGAATGGATCTCTCTCACGTTCTGGTTCCTGTCCGTCTTCTTCCATCACGCGACCGATGGCGACTAGCACCTGGTGGGACGTGTTGGCTTTCTCGGTGCGCTCCTCCTTCTCGATCTCCTGCTCAATCTCCCTCATAACAGCGTCGTATTCATCCGAGTTACCGTCTGAGCCACCACCATCCATGTTGATGTCGGCGTATAGCGCGTCAAGGACGGAGTCAGAGTTGGCTTCGGTGTTGTTGAAGATGGATGTGGAGGGTGATGGAGGCGGGCCATTGTTGTTGCTTCCTCCGGCTTCGGGCCCAGGCATAGCCTGAGTATTCTCCTCGGTGTCTGCGTATTCATTGACGATTGCGACCATCTCGACAAGGGTGAGAGGGCCTGCGGTCTATCGTCTTCGGACGGTATGCCGGAGGAGCGTCCTGGGCATGAGCCCTTCCACGAAGTGGTAGACAAGTTCGTCAGCGCGGTCACCCTCTAGGGTTTCTCTTACCCTCATCCATCTGGCAAGATATTCACGGGGTGATTCTCCTTCCTCTTAATGCATCTGGCCAGATCGAAGATGGTGACGATGCTAACAAAGTGTGACCTTCGCATATCTAACGCTCGGGGAAGCCAAGTAGATTTGCGGGGTCTTTCCACCATTATATCCTGCACGGGGCGGTTTGGGTGGGCCTTGAATTTTCTTAATCCGAGTCGCCATACTCTAGAGAGAGGTATGGCCCAGATTCTTCTGCGAACATATCCTTCCTCTAGGCAGTTCGTCTGGGCCTTGATGGGTTTCCGACTTCCTGGGAGCTAGGACCCGAGTCAGTTTCGCCGCTGAAGATGTGGATGTCTCCGACTAGGACGAGGGAGCAGCACGTAGGGTTCTTCTTTGCCGGGAACCAGAATTCATTGGGAGGGACGATCGGGATGTTGCCGAAGAAGAGGAAGCTCCCAATGGCCACTATGTCGCTGATTCCTGCGAAGAGCTTGGACCTCGCCTGGTGTAGAGCTCGAAGAGCCTCTTGCCCCATGGTGGGCGCCAACTGTAATGGTATTGCCGACGAGTAAGCCATGGAGGGGTCCTCACAGAGCATGTTTCGAGACGTGGGGTAAGGCTATGAGTTGGCAGGTACAAGGTAACATAGCTTACCCAGGTTCAAGTCCCACAACAGTGGCAGAATTCTCCTCCTGCTATAAATCACTATAATGGCAATACACCGAGTTACAGAGATCGGTTCAATGTGCGAGTGTCGTGGTGGTGTCACGGCAGATGCCATGGATAGGCTAAAGGTGGGGACTAATACACGCTAGGGGAATCCAGGGAGGGATAGTGGAGTGATTCTCCACACAGAAGTTTGTATTGCTAGATCTCGAAGATTACAAGTGCTCCTTGAGCTGTATTGGCGAGAGGAGGAAGAAGGAGCTCTCTTACTCTTGCCTACTATTTTTCCCTAGAACCCTAGATCAACTAGTGCTCATCCAACTAGAGCTCAACCAACCCCCTCTACTAGAACCCTAGCCCTCCTTATATAGAGGAAGTTCGGTTCTGGCCTAGGGCATACGTGGAGGCATATTCCTAAGAATGGCATATTCCTAAGAATATGCCCCCTCCCAAAGTGGTAACCCGACCGGGGTGCTTTTCCCCCGCGTCACACATGCTTTAGCGACGTAAGCCTCTGCGGCGCCCGCGTCATCCGACATGGGCGTTGTTATCCTTGTCGGCCACGACCCGGTGGTCCTGCCTTTGCTTTCTTCGCTCATGCAGTATGCACCGGACCTTCTTTTTGACTAGAGAGATTCCTTCCTTCTCCCAGAAGCTAAGCGAGGACCCGGATCATAGTAGATCCGGCCACACTTGTTCCTGCATATAAGTTAGATAAGCACTTCTGACTTACTCCTTAAGTCGGACGAGACAATGCTAGGTGTCCCCTCCTGGTCCGGGTTACTCCGTGATCCGGCCTGCCTTGAGGTGACCCGGCCAGCATCCGCTTTGACCTTGCCGACCCTCGGCTAACTCGGCCCCTATACCCCGGAGTGACCCTACCCGGGGGTATCCCCCCAACATTAGTCCCCGAAGGTGGTGCGGTCTTAGCTGCCTTGGCCGCTAAGGCCGCATCAGGTTCATTTCTGTTCGAGCCTCGGCCGTTTAATTCTGGGTTATATGGATTTACGTCCCCTTCGCACGTTCCAAGTTTTCACTTGTCGGCCGGGTCACCACTTTGGCTCGGATCCCATGGTTATCATGGTTCGATCCGGGCCCCGTTTCCTTCTCTCATACACCAACCCACGTGGAGGCCAATCATTACCTCGTCTTATTTTAAGGGCCTACATAGTAACCGCCGCAGTAATTGTCAGTTATCACTGTGCGTGGGTCACGTCATGCCTGCCTCCTCGTTTACCGCATCAGCGCGTCGTGTCATGGGATCGCTTCTACTCTATGCCCCCTGTGTGGCTTTTCTCTGATTGGCTGATGCCGGTGACACACAGCCACACCGTGTGGCTCGTCGGCGCAGCGCGATCCCACTCATCCATCTCTAGGGGTGGTTAAATAGGGGAGGGGCGCATCCCTTAGCCTTTTTCCACCTCTGCGCCCCTCTGCCGGTTGCGTTTTCTCCTTCGTCTTCCTCGCGACCACGCCGCCGCCGGTGCTTCTAGCAGCAGCGCCGCCACCGCACTCTCCCCGTGCTTCTGCTTCGCAGCCACCACTGCGCAACTGCTTAGCCACGGGTCCTCGCCAATCCAGGCCACAGATCCCCGCCGCCGCTAGCTCCAGCGAGGATAGCGAATACGAGATGACAGAGGAGGAGCTCGTCGTCGCCGAGTAGGAGATGGAGGAGGACGCCGGCGTGGCGGACCGCGGCGCGTGGGCCGGTTCATGGGTCTGTCAAGATGACATTGACTGGCTCTACCGGACCAGGCGCATTCCCGCCGACGTCACCGCTCGTCTCCCCTCCGCCGAACTGGCCCCCTCACCCAATCCGGGTGAGTTTGTTGTATTCCTATCCCACTTCCAACGGGGATTTGGCCTTCCGGTGAGCGATTTCTTCCGGGATTGGGTTAGGACATACCACTTGCAGCCGCACCATCTCCCAGCAAACGCTATCACCTCTCTCTCCGCCTTTGCTTCTACGATCGAAGGCTACACCGGACTATGGCCCACAAAGGAGCTGTGGATTCGGTTCTTCGGCCTTCGTCGCAATGTTGTCCCCAATATCCATGTTGAGTCGGAGGAAAAGCAGCTCACCCAGTTCGGAGCTGCCTCCATCTTGCCTCGGAGGTTTTCGGTCTTTCCTCGGGTTACCGGGCTTGACTCCTGCAAAGGATGGGCCCGGACCTTCTTCTACATCCGGAACGAGGGTACCGAAGACTTGATTCGGTTGCTTCCCTATGCTCCGGGTCTACCTGACATGGATTTCTGGGAGGAGGTCCCCAAGAAGCCTACCGCTCTGGCCAACCAAGTTAACAAGAGGTTCACGGAGCTGAAGAAGCTCAGATTGCGCAACAAGGATGCTATGATCACGTTCGTGCGCAACCGAATCTCTCCCCTCCAGAAGCGCACCCACAAGTTGTGCGACATGAGCTTCGGCCACGACCCCAACCGAACCTCCTCCTTCGAGTTGAGCAACACGGAGATCTTTCCCTGGGTTAAGGCTCTTTTCACTACCCACAAGGATTTGTCCGCCGAATGGACGTGGGGAATCGAGCATTACTGCCGTGACAGGGTCCCTCCCGCGGTAAGCTTCACGGGGCAGACTTATTTCGGATCAAGTATGTGTCGGTTTTTGTTGTATTTTTGACTCTGCTCTTTGTGCTTTTTCTCAGCTGTTCCTTCAGCAAACTCTCGAGGATGGTACGGACCCGACCCTTAAGTGGGCGCCGGACCGAGAAATCCCAGATGAGGAGGAGCCGGACCAGGAGATGTTCCTCCCTATGACCGACACTACCAAACGACTCAGCGGTAAATTATCTTCCCTTAGAGATTGGCCCGATGATGAGGATGATGAGGATGTCGATGTGATTGAACCTGTTGAGGCTGTCCCACTTTCTTTTGCCTTTCCGGCATCAGCTAACCCCGGTGGGCATATCCACGAGGATCCTCCACTTGCTACGGGCGAGACGATTCCGGTGGCCTCGAAGAAGAAGCGCGGAGCCGGATCAAGTTCTTCCTCCGAACCTTCTCAGCCCACAAAAAGGCAAAAGAAGGCCGGAAACAAAACTGCCTCCAAGCAGGCAGGCAAAGCCCCGACACGGAGGGCTCGGAAACCCAAGGAGGCTGAGACCTCAGATGCGTAAGTTATTTTTCATTACGTAACTCACTTTTCCTTGCATCGTGGAGGTCCCCCAGAGCGGATCAAGCATTTCTTCACCCCTTCGGTCCGGCCCTTCTCCTCCTTGTGACAACGAGTCACGCCCGCTGAGCCCAATTCTGGAGGGTTCTGCGGCTACTCCGGGTTCCGTAGTACCTCATCGAGAGGAACGCGACCTCGGAGCGGGAGGGGTCGGTCCAGTCGAGGCGACGGTGTCCACCACATCAACATCGCCGCAACCAGCAACCACCGAGCCCGTCACAACACCAGCACCAGCAGTAGCTCCAGTACCAGCGATCGAGCCAGCATTTGTCCCGGCAACAAGGAAATCAACCGTAGCTCCAGTGCCAAGTTCTTCTGCCTCGTCTGAGTCATCTCAGCCTCGGCGAGGAACTATTCCAGTAGCTTCTAAAGGGAAATCCACCATGGTTACTTCTTCCTAGCAAGCTAAGGGAAAAATGGCTCCGGATACTGCCAAGTCTACATCCGTCGAGGCCGGGCAGCAAACCCTGTCATCGATGCTTCTGAAGAAATCACCAGCAGCGACGGATGTTCCTGCCGAGCCAACCGATGCGCAGCAGATGGTTCTGCACACCAGCCCAGCTATTGCCCTAGTTGAGAGGAAAGAAGCTCATGCGAAGGGCTTGGTGGCACCCCACATGCCCACTGGCGAACGGTACCCTCTGAGCCTTATCGAGTTCGTCATGAACTGGAACAAGGCGGAGTTCCTCCACAACGACGATCTCCCGGAAAAGTTCGGCCACGCAGAATTTTCTGCCCAGATGAATACTGCCACTAAGGCAATTAACCTCGCGGGGCGAATGATGGAGGTATGTCGTTTCTCCTTTACATGTTGTAGATAATAACCATTAGTCCCCGAGCCTCCGGGGGAGTAGCTTGTTACTCGGCCGGATGCTCATTAGAAAACTAACGTAGCTGCATGTAAACTTCAGATATGCACACACCTAGAGCCGAGTTAAGTTCCACTTGGCCCGGATCTCGCACACTTCGAATATGCACACACCTAGAGCCGGGTTAAGTTCCACTTGGCCCGGATCTTGCACACTTCGAATATGCACACACCTAGAGCCGGGTTAAGTTCCACTTGGGCCGGATCTTGCACACTTCGAATATGCACACACCTAGAGCCGGGTTAAGTTCCACTTGGCCCGGATCTTGCACACTTCGAATATGCACACACCTAGAGCCGGGTTAAGTTCCACTTGGCCCGGATCTTGCACACTTCGAATATGCGCACACCTAGAGCCGGGTTAAGTTCCACTTGGCCTGGATCTTGCACACTTCGAATATGCACCAACCTAATTTTACACTTATGTACTTTTTTCAGGTAACTACCAATCGCCGGAGCGCTGAATTCCAACGTCTGCTTGATACCCACAAGATCCTACGTGCAAAACATGTTGCACTTGGTGAAGAACATGAAAAGAGGGGTAATTTTCTCCCTCGGCACCTCTCCATTTTTCTTTACTTTTTCCGCCAAACCAATATCCTCATTCGGTTTCTGCAGCTGGGGTGGAGGCTGAGAACAAAATCATGCGGAAGAACTTGGAGGAAATCCGGGGTAGGTCCTCTTTTGTTCGACCTCGTAGTGTTTTCCATTTCTTCTTCTCCTTGGCTCGGCAAACATTCACTCCTCGGCTCTGCCGGGTCAACATACTATTTCAGCATCGCTTGAGGATAGTGTGCCCGTGCCTGATATGATGCTGCATTTTCTCGAACAAGCAGGGCAGCATCAAGCTGAGCTGAAGAAAAAGAATGATGAACTTGCCCTCCTCCGGACTAAGGACGACGAGATAGCCAAGCTCAAGGCTGAGAGGGAGAAGATGAAGGCCCAGCACAAAACCGAGCTCCAAAAAGTTGTCCAGAACTTCACCGAAGAGCGTGAGCGCCTTACTCTCCAAATCTCCAAGGACCAGGACCTACTCAGAGAATCTGACCTCCAGCTCGGGTCGGCAAACGCTGAGCTTGAGCAACTTCGCAAAAGACGCGATGCCTGCATCAAGGAGTTGACCCAGATCCATAGCCATATTTCTCGTAAGTTCCTTTCCCTTGTCCGACATAACCCTACGGGTGACCTCATATGTCTTTTCTTTACCTTCTTCCTTTGCCTTGTTTCCAGACCACTTTCCAGAGGGTACTGATATTGCCAGCACTGCCGTTGCCAAATTTTGCCGAGAGAGGGGTACTCCCATTGCTCTTGATGGTGAGAACATTCCCTTGGACATGGAGGACCTATTGGTCAGCTTGTCCTCTCGTGTGGAGACCATCCAGAATTATGGCAAGGATATCCTCGATGTTGCAGTTCGGATTTTCAATACGTTCTGGCCCGGAGAAAGTAGCCCGGAGACCATTGCGACTCTTGTTGAGAAGTTAATGGAAGTTGAGACTCAGCTTGACCTCTGGAGAGAGTCCGCTGGTCGTGCCGCAGCTGACACCATCCTTCACCATATTCTCACATGGTACGAGAAGATCGACCTCAGCCTCCTTACACGTCGGTGCACCGGATCCAGATGGACCGATGATCCGGAGTGGGTAGCTCGGCGCCAGGCTTGCGCCTACATCCTCGTCGAATATTCTCCTATTCATGACTGGATTGAAGGACCGAGCTTCCTGGAATCCGCTGGGGATGAGCAGAATGAGAACGTTGAAGTTGGGTCGGATGAGGGCGGAGAAGATGATGCTTCAGATATTGAAGACATCGACGACGACGCCGAACTTCCTCCTCCTACTGCTCCTTAGTTGCAAAAAACTTGAAAATTTATCAGATCCCCGGTATGCCGGGTGCAATTGTATGCTGGATATGTGATATTTTGCTACTACATTTCTATGCCGGATTAATTTGGGCGTAGTCCCCGAGTTCCATTTTCTTGTTCGTCCAATTCTCTGGCTCGGTCCATGTCTACCTTGATTCGGTTTTACGACTTACGAATCCGAGCTTCAAAAATTGTTTTAACAATACTTGGAAACTTTTAGGCTTAGCTCAAAATAATTCAGCATAATAACTTAAAAATAAATATATGGTTAGTCCGAAAAAACAAACGTTAGCTCGAATAAATTCATTTCCTTAGTCGTTTTTCATGTGCTACGCAATTCCAAACTTGTTCCCTTGCTTGCCATGAAGCCAATTCATGTTGGACAGCAGCAAGTCGAAGGGTTGGGTTTTTGGTGCTCACACATTACTAATCCGGGTTAAGTAGAACGACTTATTCCAGCTACCGCATAAAAAGTAACAACAAACATTATTAAGGCAGTCCTTGAGTTACTACTCGAGGCGCTGCTATTTCATTGATAAGCTCATTGCCAACATACATACCGACATATGAGATGACTCGGATACATACACTTCTTAGCTAGGTGTAGAAGGGACGAAGTAGTGCTACATTCCACGGTCACTTGGATTCCTCTCCGGACCTGTCCGCCTTGTTCTTTTCCTGTGGCTTTGCATCTATGAGATAGTAAAAATCATTGTGCAATGCTTTGTTCACAATGAATGGCCCTTCCCATGGGGGATAATTTATGCATGCCAGTAGTACGTTGTACCAACCGGAGCACCAGATCGCCTTCCCGAAAGACTCGGGGGCACAATTTCTGGCTATGATAGGGTCGAAGATTTTGCTGATATATGGCGGATCTGGACAGTGCCAGTTCTCTCGCTTCTTCCAGCAGATCAACATCATTTTGCCGGGCTTCTTGCACTTCGGCTTTTGTGTATTGGGTGACCCTAGGCGAATCATGCTCTATGTCGGCTGGTAATACAGCTTCTGCCCCATATACCAGAAAAAATGGCGTATAGCCTATTGATTGATTCGGAGTTGTTCTTAAGCTCCACAGTACCGCTGGTAGTTCTTCTATCCAGCACCCCGCTGATCTTTGCAGCGGCTCAATGAGCCGGGGTTTTATCCCGGATAATACTAATCCGTTGGATCTTTCCACTTGTCCGTTCGATGTGGGGTGGGCTACCGAGGCGACATCGAGTCGGATCTTCTTATCTCGGTAGAAGCGCGCAAATGCTCCTTCCGCAAAATTTGTTCCGTTGTCAGTTATAATACTGTGTGGATAACCGTATCTCAAGATGATGTCTTTGAGAAATGTCACGGCTATAGCTCCATCACATTTTCTTATAGGTTTCACTTCAATCCATTTTGTAAACTTGTCCACCATGACCAAAATGTGTGTCATGTTTCCTCTCGCCGGTTTGAACGGGCCAACCATATCCAAGCACCATACTACAAATGGCCACATAATTGGTATGGTCTTGAGTTCTGACATAGGCATATGTGTCTTGGTGGCATACCTCTAACAACCATTGCATTTTCTCACCAGATCTTCTGCTTGTTCCAAGGCACTTGGCCAGTAGAATCCATGCCGGAACGCCTTTGCTACCAAGGATCAGGATGAGGCATGATGCCCACATTCTCCTTGGTGTATATCTCGGAGGATGTCAAGCCCTTCTTCTGGGTCAACGCATTGTTGGAGGACATTGGTTACACTCCGTTTGTACAACTCGGAATTGATGATTGTGTATGCTTTTGCTCTCCTCTGAGTTTGCCTGGCTAACACCTCCTCAGTGGGTAACGTTCCGTCTTTCAGGAATTGGAATATAGGCAGTGCCCAAGCTGGTATGGCTCGTGGAGGGAATATCTCCTCATCAATTTCCATCTGATCCACCGGCATAACTTTAGCCGGATCACGCTGAGCAGTCCCCGGGTCTAGCGAGGTAGTCCCCGAGTTTGCTGATGCAGTCCCCGGGTCTCGCGTACTTCCTTCTGTGCCAATGTCCATGGGCTCAGCCCCGGATTCCGTATTTTCCGGGACATAGATCGAGTCGGTTCCTAGGGACGGCCTGATAGATGGTTGTCTGAGGTGTTCCAATGCTACACCCAGTGGAATTGCCTGTCTGGTTGATCTGAGCTTTGACAACATGTCGGCAGCCTCGTTTTCCACTCGGGGTACATGGTGAAATTCACACCCCTCGAAGTAACCAGATATCTTCTGCACATGAAATTTGTATAGTGCCATGTTTGGATCCAGGGCGTCCCACACTCCGGACACTTGCTGCACCACCAGATCCGAGTCGCCAAAGCATATTATCCGACGTATGCCAATCTCCTTTGCCACTTTGAGCCCATGCACAAGAGCCTCATACTCAGTGACATTGTTCGATGCCGCGAAATGGATCTGGAATACGTATTTTAGCTGGTCCTTCTTGGGCGAGGTAAGCACGACCCCGGCGCCTAGCCCGGTTTTGGTTTTCGACCCGTCAAAGTGCATCCTCCAGTAGTTCGGATCTGGTGGCGGTGGTTCGTATTGTACCTTGGCCCAATCCACAAAAAAGTCCGCCACAGCCTGAGACTTGATCGCTTCTCTTCTGTCGTATTGGGGCGCATAAGGGGCTAACTCAATTGCCCATTTTGTAATTCTTCCACTCGCATCCTTGTTACCCATTATCTCGGATATGGAAGCTTCACATATTACTTTGATGGGGTGCTACTCAAAGTAATGCTTTAACTTCTTTGCTGCCATATAGACACCGTATGCCACCTTTTGAAAGTGCGGGTAGTTCTATTTTGAGGCAGATAATACCTCGCTCAGGTAGTATACTGGCCTCTGCATCGCCTTACCCTCTTCGTTGCGCTCCACTACAATTATTGCACTTACAACTCGGTTGGTTGCGGCTACGTAGAGCAACATTGGCTCCTTTGATAGTGGAGAGGCTAACACTAGCGCATTGGCCAACATCTTTTTTAAGTGGGCAAAAGCTTCGTCGGCCTGTGGCATCCAAATGAATTTATCCGACTTTTTCATGAGTTGGTAGAGAGGCAGTGCCTTTTCTCCCAACCGACATACAAACTGACTCAACGATGCCAGGCATCCAGTGAACTTCTGGATATCGTTAAGACACTTCGGCAGCTCCATTCGTTCAATGGCTCGGATCTTAGTTGGATTAACTTCGATACCTCGGCTGGAGACGAGAAATCCGAGTAATTTTCTGTGGCGCCCCACAAAAACCACTACTAGAAAATCCCGTTGTTTTTGTGCATTGCATCATCATGACCGCATGCTCATGTCATCATGCCACATTGCATTTGTGCATCGTCAGCATCATGCATCTGTTTGTCTGAAACTATTTTCGAAAACCTATTTTTGTTTTCTAATTATTTCCCGTCTTTATTCAAATTAAAACCCGGGTCTCCAGAATATTTTGTTTCGTCTACAAACGGTTTGCAAAAGCCTTGTTTTTAAATGAATAAAATATTTAAATTATTTTGGGAGGCAGCCAGCCAGGCCCGAAAGCCTAGCCGGCCACCTCCAGATAAAATCCTATCTACCCTAGAACACCCAAAACCTATGCTACCAAATAACCTACCTCTATTCTCTACCCAGCCCCAGCCACCTCACTCCCACCAATTGCGACGCGCCACCTCACCAACCCCTCTCCCTTCTTCCTCCACCTCACCACCCCGCAGCATGCAGCCCTGCTGGCCCACCCCGCACTCGCGCGCCGCACGCCACCTTTTACCGCCCGCGCGCGCCCCCACGCACGCACCACGCGGCCAGCCTTGGCCCTGGCCCGCATCCCAACCCTCTCCTGGTTCCCACCTGCGCGCCCTGGGCCCACTAGCGGGAGACCTGCTGTCCCCGACAGCCTCGGGTCCTCCGCCCCGTCTCCCTCTCCAAAGCGCTCGCTCCGATCCGTCCTCCCCCACGTCTACCCCGCCCACCTCGCCTCGCAGCGCGGCGCCGTCCCTCCCCGGCTGCCCCCTCGCCGTCCCCGCCGTGGTCTTCCCCGCCGCCGGCGCCCCGTCCCCGCGCCTCCTCTTTGTCGTCCCCCTCGCCGGCTCTCCCCGAGACCCTCCTCTGTGCTTCAGCGTCCGCCGCCACCATCCCCACCCCCTGGAGCCGGACGCCTCCCCCGTCGATGTGGCCGTCGCCGGCGATGTTTCCCCGCCCGGCCCGAGCTCCACCTCCGCTCCTCCCGCCGCCACCGCGGGCCGTTCTGCCGCCCGGCCTCAGCCGCCGCCACCGCCTCGAGCTCTCCCTGCTGACCGCCTGCAAGCTCCGCCTAGGCCGCGCATCTCCATCCCGGCCGGCGACCTCGCCTCCTCCGCACCCGCCGCCTCGCTTCTCCCTGCTGCCGCCCAGCACCCCGGAAGCGCTCGTCCCCGCCTCGACCGCGTGCGCCTCCTCCTCATCACGGCCCCCTCTCCCTCGCCTGCAAGCTCCGCTCGAGCCGGCCACCGTCCGACCACCTCGCACGGTCGTCGTTCCGCAGCCGCCGCATCCGCCCGGCTCCTTTGCATGTCTCGCTGCTGTCGCGCCCCTGCAAAGTGTTCAGGTTAATGCCGAACAGAACATGGCCTTCCTCGCGTGGTGCTTTTGTTCTCTTCTGTTTGGTGTGTGCTTGGTACCGTGCGTTTGTGTTGTGGCACGGTAAAGTCTGCAGCAAGCCTTTCGAAGCCTAACATACCCGATGGCCGAGACCCTCCATGCCAAGATCTCGCTCGAAACCGCTCCGAAGACCAATCCTCGAAGCCCGATAACCATACTAAACCGGCGACACTCAATGAACCGCGGACAAGATCTTCTACGTGGAACATCAAGTACTCCACCGACACCCTACTCTGAACCCGAGTTCTTCGATGTTTACGACAAGATCTTTCGAAGACTACGATACCGGGCCAAGATTCGCCATGGACGCCCGAAGCGGAGACTCCAAGATCGTCTGCACCAGTCCGATGGCTGAAACCTGAAGTGGAACCCGAGGACTACGCCAAGATCGTCCCAACCCGCCAAGTTCGCCTACCCAGACACCGTGCGACAAGATCTTCTTCCTGGACCCGAAGACCCCGGTATCTGATCCATTCAAGTTCGCCATCGATCGAAGACGACTAGACCTGGGATGCCTAGATCTCCACCGTGAAACGACAAGACCGTCGACAGGAGCCGAAGACCGAATCCTGGCACGCCAAGTTCTTCAATCCCCGTCGAACCCAGGATCCCTGAGACCCGACCCCGAACCCTCGACACCCCCAAGATCTTCTGAACCCAGATGTGTGACCCTAAGCCCCTATTTTTATAATATGACATTCATCTGTTGCATATTAAATTGTTCACACATGCATACATATTTTGTGGGTCCGGGTTATTTTATCGGTTCACCTATAATTAAATATGGAGTCGATATGCGGGATACCTTTGCCTTATTCCGGACTCCATTTAAATTGGCGTAGCGAATCGATGCCATGTTTCGCCCTGTTAATACAACATTTAAATTGCGGGGGTTCTAAACAACTTGAACCATATAATCAATTGTCCGGACCACGGTTCTGCTTAATATTGCCTAATTGCACCGCACCTATGCCATGCCATGCATCATATCATAATCATGCCGGATCTTCTGCCAACGTATTAAATATTGCATCCGGTGTTTCTTCTAGTGTTTGCTTCTTCGCGGATTAGACCGATGAGTGGATGCGAGTATCGACAAGTTCTCCGGATATGAACCTTCGGCAGTGTTTCCCAGGCGAGCATCTCTTCCCCTTCTACCTATTTTGCATTTACGGTCTTTATTTCCTCCTGTTGATCTATTGCTATCCGTGTCGCGATGCTTTAGTTTCCTAACACCAGTTATATCCCGTGCAGCCTCTATATTGCCTTGGACACCTCCTATTACCTGTGTTTGGTAGATAGCTGGCCTTGCGAGTCGTAGTTGCTTGTTCAGGTGCAATCTCGTGTTGTCAAGTACCACAGTTGTTGGAAGGTTGGTCGATGCTTAATGGTGGAGATACTTAATGGTGGAGATGATCATGTCTATAAATACAACTATTAAAATGCTAGATATAACTAATGCAAAGGCATCGGTGGGCAATAGATGTTATTTGGTTCTTCCACGCTCAGTTGTGTCCCGTAGGACCCCGAGTACTTGATACCTGTTCCTTGATTTTTCGCACTATCCACATCCGGGAGGCCTTATGGACCCCCCTGAGCCAGAGCTTGATTCATTCTTATTTCTTGGGGCCACAAAGTAGTTTGGAGCTTTATTACTATCTTGTACTTATGCCATGCTTTACTGCTTTATTTAAGATTGTGCGTGGAGTACCTGTACCGTTTTGGATGCGGAGTGTTTTCGCGGTATCGACAAGCCCAGTCACACTTTCGGGTTCCCAGTCGTTTACAGCCATTGACGCAAACCTTGGGTCTGTCTCGGAGCCGGCCAATTTCGTTGCGGGTAGCTTAATGGGGTGGCCCCCTGAAATATTTCTGAATCCTGTGATCGCTTTGTCGTGAATGCCTCGTTGGGTTTTGATTTGGTTTTTCCGAGGTTGATCGAGTGTGTGTTGCTATTTGTGCACCCCTGTAGGGTAAAACTTTCTGAAAGCCGTGTCCGCGGTTATGGACGACTTGGAGCATAGTATCTCGATCATAGACAAGCATAACTAAAGTAGTGCTATAAATTTGACTTAATATATGACTAGTAATCAGATTCAACTATAACGGAATGGATATTAAAATTCCCAACAACTGGTGGATATGTGGTGATCTGTGTCATACTATACCTGCCTAGTAAGTATTGCAACTTCAATGGAATGTGATAAAAGTACCAACAACTGCTGGGTGTTTGGGATTCCTCAGGACAATTATATCTGACTAGTAAATGTTCCCAACTATAACGGAATGGTTATTAAAACTTCCCACTACTTATGCTATCAGGATAACTCATGCTATCTATACCTGACTAGTAAGTGCTGCAACTATAATGGAATGAATAAAACGGCCAACTGTGTGAGTTTCTTGGTCCGACTTCCACGTTTGGTCTCGAGGGGGAAATACCAGGATGGGTTTGTTTGGTGTTACCTTTAGGTTGGATCCGAATAGGTCTTTCTTATCCCTCTCTGATAACCGCCAGTTGTATCGAGTCTCTATAGGTTATTTAGTGCCGCTGCGCTGCTGCTTCAGCCCACCATACCTATGTAGGCGAGAGCCGCCGAATTCTAGCCTCGCCATGTACTGGCCTCAGTACTGACGCTCCTCTTTTTCCTTTGCCCTTTGTCGGCACCCCTTTTGTTTAGCAGGTTTGAGATCGACGTCGTTAGCAGGGTTACCCTTCCGGCTTGGCCTGGGCAGGGTTATGGACGCCATTGGTTATTCTTCAGGGCTCTTAGCCCCATTTGCATCTTGTCCGTAGCCGGACGCTCTATCGTTCTCAAGGTGATTTGGATCTTTGTCTAATATATCTGTATTCTTGACTCGTTGAGTCGCTGTTGTATATATATCTGTTCTATGGGTCCCGTCAAGGACTGTTGTGTAATGTTATTACTTCGTTTTCCACCCGCACGAAAGTGCCTGGTGGGCGTCCTTGAATCGTTTCTATGCGGGTTTGGCGGAAAGGGCTAAAACTTGCATAGGGCCGATTCGAGGGTGTTACAGAGTGGTATCAGAGCTCAGCAGTTGCGATTCCCCACAAGTCTAGCCTGTAGGATAACCTAGCTAACGGCCGAAGTAGAGTGTCAAAACTATTTTGCAAAAATCGGTTGGATAGATCTGATTAGGTCTGTTTTTACTCCTTACCCTCTGCTATTCTCCTCTTACCTCTGCGTGTTTGGATCTGTTCTCTTATCCTTTCTCCGTGTCTAGGAATTCTCGTGGTTGGGTTTCCGTCGTACCTTTAGGGTTTCGCTTTCTTCTTTGGTAACGATGCTTCCATGTCCGGTCTTCATGCTATCTGAGGAATCCTTCATCTGTTGGACTTCTCTCTGTTTATTGTTTGTGTCTTCTGGTGTTTTCCAACACGACGACATCATCTATGCAAAATCCGATGCAGAGTCTGCATCCCTGCTTTGTTCTGAACCTCGATTGTCGAGATCTTCAGTCTAATTCCGAGAGTTGGTTGCATAATTCTCCTATTCATGTGCAGAGTAATGGTTTGGGTGCGCGATGGACTGATCACCATCCGACTACTCTTATCATTCGCTTTTGTATATCGAATCGGTGAATCAAGCAATTTTACTCCGTCTACGGAAGCTAGAGGTGGCTTTATTTGTTGATACCTCAACCTTCGCCCTTTGTTCCCGGAGTGTTCTCCCGACGATCACGGACAATGACACCTTGTTGGTGGTGTCGCCGATTTCAAGATGGACCAAGAATCTTTGTTAGTGGTGTCGCGAGGATATACACGAAACGAGAGATACAGATCACCGGCCTCTTCCCGGTACCATGAGGCGGATCTCGAGGGCGAGATCCATTGTTAGTGGTGTCGAATTGTGGCGCCCCGCAAAAACCACTACTAGAAAATCGCGTTGTTTTTGTGCATTGCATCATCATGACCGCATGCTCATGTCATCATGCCACATTGCATTTGAGCATCGTCAGCATCATGCATTCGTTTGTCTGAAACTATTTTCGAAAACCTATTTTTGTTTTATAATTATTTCCCTTCTTTATTCAAATTAAAACCCGGGTCTCCGGAATATTTTTTTTCGTCTACAAACGGTTTGCAAAAGCCTTATTTTTAAATGAATAAAATATTTTAATTATTTTGGAAGGCAGCCAGCCAGGCCCGGAAGCCTAGCCGGCCACCTCCAGATAAAATCCTATCTACCCCAGAACACCCAAAACCTATGCTAACAAATAACCTACCCCTATTCTCTACCCAGCCCCAGCCACCTCACTCCCACCAATTGCGACGCGCCACCTCACCAACCCCTCTCCCTTCTTCCTCCACCTCACCACCCCGCCGCCTGCAGCCCTGCTGGCCCACCCCGCACTCGTGCGCCGCACGCCACCTTTTACCGCCCGCGCACGCGCCCCCACGCACGCACCACGCGGCCAGCCTCGGCCCTGGCCCGCGTCCCAACCCTCTCCTGGTTCCCACCTGCGCGCCCTGGGCCCACTAGCGGGAGACCTGCTGTCCCCGACAGCCTCGGGTCCTCCGCCCCGTCTCCCTCTCCAAAGCGCTCGCTCCGATCCGTCCTCCCCCGCGTCTACCCCGCCCACCTCGCCTCGCAGCGCGGTGCCGTCCCTCCCCGGCTGCCCCCTCGCCGTCCCCGCCGCGGTCTTCCCTGCCGCCGGCGCCCCGTCCCCGCGCCTCCTCTTCGTCGTCCCCCTCGCCGGCTCTCCCCGAGTCCCTCCTCTGTGCTTAGGAGTCCGCCGCCACCATCCCCACCCCTGGAGCCGGACGCCTCCCCCGTCGATGTGGCCGTCCCCGGCGACGTTTCCCCGCCCAGGCCGAGCTCCACCTCCGCTCCTCCCGCCCCCACCGCGGACCGTTCTGCCGCCCGGCCTCAGCCGCCGCCACCGCCTCGAGCTCTCACTGCTGACCGCCTGCAAGCTCTGCCTAGGCCGCGCATCTCCATCCTGGCCGGCGACCTCGCCTCCTCCGCATCATCATCATCCCGCCGCCTCGCTTCTCCCCGCTGCCGCCCAGCGCCCCGGAAGCGCTCGTCCCCGCCTCGACCGCGTGCGCCTCCTCCTCATCACGGCCCCCTCTCCCTCGTCTGCAAGCTCCGCTCGAGCCGGCCGCCGTCCGACCACCTCGCACGGTCGTCGTTCCGCAGCCACCGTCATCCGCCCGGCTCCTTTGCATGTCTCGCTGCTGTCGCGCCCCTGCAAAGTGTTCAGGTTAATGCCGAACAAAACATGGCCTTCCTCGCGTGGTGCTTTTGTTCTCTTCTGTTCGGTGTGTACTTGGTACCGTGCGTTTGTGTTGTGGCACGGTAAAGTCTACAGCAAGCCTTTCGAAGCCTAACGTACCCGATGGCCGAGACCCTCCATGCTAAGATCTCGCTCGAAACTGCTCTGAAGACCGATCCTCGAAGCCCGATAACCGTACTGAACCGGCGACACTCAACGAACCACAGACAAGATCTTCTACGTGGAACATCAAGTACTCCACCAACACCCTACTCCGAACCCGAGTTCTTCGATGTTTATGACAAGATCTTCCGAAGACTACGGTACCGGCCCAAGATTAGCCATGGACGCTCGAAGCGGAGACTCCAAGATCGTCTGCACCAGTCCGATGGCTGAAACCTGACGTGGAACCCGAGGACTACGGCAAGATCGTCCCAACCCGCCAAGTTCGCCTACCTAGACACCGTGCGACAAGATCTTCTTCCTGGACCCAAAGACCCCGGTATCCGATCCATTCAAGTTCGCCATCGATCGAAGACGACTAGACCTGGGATGCCCAGATCTCCGCCGCGAAATGACAAGACCGTTGATAGGAGCCGAAGACCGAATCCTGGCATGCCGAGTTCTTCAATCCCCGTCGAACCCTGGATCCCTGAGACCCGACCCCGAACCCTCAGCACCCCCAAGATCTTCCGAACCCAGATGTGTGACCCTAAGCCCCTATTTTTATAATATGACATTCATCTGTTGCATATTAAATTGTTCACACATGCATACATATTTTGTGAGTCCAGGTTATTTTATCGATTCACCTATAATTAAATATGGAGTCGATATGCGGGATACCTTTGTCTTATTCTGGACTCCATTTAAATTGGCGTAGCGAATCGATGCCATGTTTTGCCCTGTTAATACAACATTTAAATTGCGGGGGTTCTAAACAACTTGAACCATATAATCATTTGTCGGGACCACGGTTCCGCTTAATATTGCCTAATTGCACCACATCTATGCCATGCCATGCATCATATCATAATCATGCCGGATCTTCTACCAATGTATTAAATATTGCATCCGGTGTTTCTTCTAGTGTTTGCTTCTTCGCGGATTAGACCGATGAGTGGATGCGAATATCGACAAGTTCTCCGGATATGAACCTTCGACAGTGTTTCCCAGGCGAGCATCTCTTCCCCTTCTACCTATTTTGCATTTATAGTCTTTATTTCCTCCTGTTGATCTATTGCTATCCGTGTCGCGATGCTTTAGTTTCCGAACACCAGTTATATCCCGTGCAACCTCTATATTGCCTTGGACACCTCCTATTACCTGTGTTTGGTAGATAGCTGGCCTTGCGAGTCGTAGTTGCTTGTTCAGGTGTAATCTCGTGTTGTCAAGTACCACAGTTGTTGGAAGGTTGGTCGATGCTTAATGGTGGAGATACTTAATGGTGGAGATGATCATGTCTTTAAATACAACTATTAAAATGCTAGATATAACTAATGCAGAGGCATCGGTGGGCAATAGATGTTATTTGGTTCTTCCACGCTCACTTGTGTCCCGTAGGACCCCTAGTACTTGATACCTGTTCCTTGATTTTTCGCACTATCCACATCCGGGAGGCCTTATGGACCCCCCTTAGCCAGAGCTTGATTCATTCTTATTTCTTGGGGCCACAAAGTAGTTTGGGGCTTTATTACTATCCTGTACTTATGCCATGCTTTACTGCTTTATTTAAGATTGTGCGTGGAGCACCTGTACTGTTTTGGATGCGAAGTGTTTTCGCGGTATCGACAAGCCCAGTCACACTTTCGGGTTCCCAGTCATTTACAACCATTGACGCAAACCTTGGGTCCGTCTCGGAGCCGGCCAACTTCGTTGCGGGTAGCTTAATGTGGTGGCCCCCTGAAATGTTTCTGAATCCTGTGATCGCTTTGTCGTGAATGCCTCGTTGGGTTTTCATTTGGTTTTTCTGAGGTTGATCGAGTGTGTGTTGCTATTTGTGCACCCCTGCAGGGTAAAACTTTCTGAAAGCCGTGTCCGCGGTTATGGACGACTTGGAGCACAGTATCTCGATCATAGACAAGCATAACTAAAGTAGTGCTATAAATTTGACTTAATATATGACTAGTAATCAGATTCAACTATAACGGAATGGATATTAAAATTGCCAACAACTGGTGGATCTGTGGTGATCTTTGTCATACTATACCTGCCTAGTAAGTAATGCAAATCCAATGGAATGTGATAAAAGTACCAACAACTGCTGGGTTTTTGGGATTCCTCAGGACAATTATATCTGAGTAGTAAATGTTCCCAACTATAACGGAATGGTTATTAAAACTGCCCACTACTTATGCTATCAGGCTAGCTCATGCTATCTATACCTGACTAGTAAGTGCTGCAACTATAATGGAATGAATAAAATGGCCAACTGTGTGAGTTCCTTGGTCCGACTTCCTCGTTTGGTCTCGAGGGGGAAATACCAGGATGGGTTTGTTTGGTGTTAGCTTCAGGTTGGATCCGAATAGGTCTTTCTTATCCCTCTCTGATAACCGCCAGTTGTATCGAGTCTCTATAGGTTGTTTAGTGCCGCTGCACTGCCGCTTCAGCCCACCATACCTATGTAGGCGAGAGCCGCCGAATTCTAGCCTCGCCATGTACTGGCCTCAGTACTGACGCTCCTCTTTTTCCTTTGCCCTTTGTCGGCACCCCTTTTGTTTAGCAGGTTTGAGATCGACGTCGTTAGTAGGGTTACCCTTCCGGCTTGGCCTGGGCAGGGTTATGGACGCCATTGGTTATTCTTCAGGGCTCTTAGCCCCATTTGCATCTTGTCCGTAGCCGGACGCTCTATCGTTCTCAAGGTGATTTGGATCTTTGTCTAATATATCTGTATTCTTGACTCGTTGAGTCGCTGTTGTATATATATCTGTTCTATGGGTCCCATCGAGGACTGGTGTGTAATGTTATTACTTCGCTTTCCACCCGCACGAAAGTGCCTGGTGGGCGTCCTTGAATCGTTTCTATGCGGGTTTGGCGGAAAGGGCTAAAACTTGCATAGGGCCGATTCGAGGGTGTTACATTTTCCAGCCGGGACACCGAAGGTACATTTTTCCGGGTTAAGCTTCATTCGGAACCTCCTCAAGTTCGCGAATGTTTGCCTTATGTCGTCAAGGAGCGTTGCGCTTTCCTTGGTCTTGATAACCACATCATCCACGTATACTTGTATGTTTTGACCTATTTGGTCGTGCAAACATTTTTGCATACATCTTTGGTACGTTGCACCTGCATTACGTAAACCAAACGGCATAGTGCGATAGCAATAAGCCCCGTACGGGGTAATAAACGCAGTCTTTATTTGATCATCCGGGTTCAAAGGTATCTGGTGGAAGCCAGAATATGCATCAATGAATGACAACAGTTCGCATCCTGCGGTCGAGTCTATGACCTGATCTATCCTCGGCAGTGGAAATGGATCTTTTGGACACGCCTTGTTCAGGTTTGTGTAATCGATACACATACGCCAAACCACTGCCACGTTCGGATCGTCTTTCTTCTTTTCGACCAGCACCGGATTAGAGAGCCAATCCGGATATAGTACCTCCATGATAAATCCTGCTGCTAGTAACCGAGCTATCTCGTCTCCAATGACTTTTATCCTATCCTCGGCGAAGCGGCGGAGAGGTTGCTTCACCGGCCTTGCTCCGGGTCTTACGTTCAAAGAGTGCTCGGCCAACTCCCTCGGAACACCTTGCAAGTCCTGTGTAGACCAAGCAAAAATATCCCGATTCTCACGGAGGAAGTTGACGAGATCGCTTTCCTATTTGTCAGTTAACCCGGCACCAATTGTGACGGTGCGCTCCGGGAACATGTTATCAACTGGGACCTTCTTGGTGTCCTTTGCGGCTTGAAATGAAACGCTGCCATGCGGGTTACTTAACGCCGGCATATATTGCTGCGCGGACTGAGCTAGTGCCACCACCTCTTGGATTTTTCTTTTCTCTTGCGCAATCACGAGTGACTCGGCTAGGTTTGACCCGGCTGAAGCACACTCAATGGAACGTCGAAAATCTCCAGCAATGGTGATCACTCCATTTGGCCCGGGCAACTTCATCTTCAAATAACTGATGTGACAGCTTGCCATGAATTTGGTCAATGCTGGTCTTCCGAGTAATGCATGATATGCACTTTCCAAGTTCACCACCTCAAACTCCAGATTTTCAGTTCGGCAGTTATCCCTTGTTCCGAATAGCACGTCGACCCGGACTTTGCCTATGGGCTCGCAAGAAATGCCTGGTACGATGCCATGGAAAGTTGTTCTCGTAGCCTGGAGCATGTTCTCCGAGATGCCCAACTTGCGCATCGTATCCGCGTACATGATGTTAATGCTACTGCCATTATCAATCAAAACCTTGGAGAACCTCACATTGATGTTCGGTCCAATGAATGTCGGATCTAGCACTAGCGTGTACGAACCTGGACTCGGCATAAGTTTAGGATGATCTTTGATGTTTCAGGTAATTTCCTGGTCCGACCAAGGCATGTACCTTGTCACTGCTGGCATGACCGCATTGACCTCCATGTGTCGGCGCTGCAAGCTCTTTCTATCTGTTTCCTCAGTCGTGAACACACAATAACTCTGGTGATGTTCCCTGTACTCATTCCTTCCCTCGTTTCCGGGGTACCTCTTATCCGGTTGTTGCTGATTTTCTACCTGATGCACTGCATCCCTTCTCTCATTGTTGTCATACCTCGGCGGAGGGGGAGGCAACATTAGCTATTGCGCGTTCACCCCGGAGAGCAATTGCTGCCGGGGTAACTCCTGCCGAGGTTGATCATTCCGGGGTGCCTGAGCATTCCCCGAACCACCTTGCTCTATCTTACGCATCCATTCACATTGCCTCGTCGTGTGACCCGCCGGGCTGTTCGGATTTGGCGTGTGAAACTTACACGGCTGGTCCAACATCGACACATAGGTATACCTCGGACGGTCTTTCTTTTCCTGCCACTGTTTCTTTTGCCCTAGAGTCCATGTTTTCTTGCCATCATTCCTTGGAGTCCATTGCCCTCCTGTTCTCTGGCGTTGGTTACTCCCTGCTCCGGGTTGATCTTGATTCACGGCTGCAACTTGTTGCAAACCGTAGCGATGATCCGGTCTATCATATCTCCTCTTTCCTCTGTAATCGTTCCTCCGAGATGACCCAGCTCCATCCCTCTGATAGTATTCCTCGTTTGACTCGTTTGAGGCGAGCCTAGGTTGAGTCGGATCGCCCAAAGCATATGAATCAGCAATCCGGATCATCTCTGCTAGCATAACTGGCATTTTCCTTTGCAACTTCATCCACAGCTTGCTGCCATATCTGCACCCTTGCGCAAACCACGCTATGGCCTGCGACTCTATGACACCCTCACACGAGTTTCTCACGGTACACCACCGGGTCAAGAATTCACGATCCGTCTCGTTAGGTCTTTGCTTGCACATTGCTAGGTTTGCGGTCTGTTCGGCCTCTGATACGTACTTGAGAAGTTGCTGATAAACATTTCTTCAAAATCTATCCAGCAGTTGATGCTTCCAGGTGGTAAATTATTCAGCCATACTCTGGCCGGGCCTTCCAACAACTGGGGCACGTAACGTACAACCCATCTCAAGTTGCCAGTTGCAATTTTCACCGCCGTAGCAGAGTTTATCAGCCAATCCTCTGGCTTGGTACTGCTGTCATACGTCTTCGTGCCTCTGGGTAACTAGAAGTTTGGTACCGGTGGTTCCTTCATGATCCGGGGTCCAAAGCACGCTAGACCCGGAGGACCTTGACATTCGATCTGTTCCGACCTATACAGGCGATCCAGTTTTAACCTGGCATCATCCGGCATTAAATCCCTGCTTCCCAATCTTGACCCTATCACATGATAGTCTGGTCTGGGGTACCCTGCGTTCACCATCTCCGAATCACCGTCGTTGTATCGGTTTTGCTCTTGTCGCGCACCTTTCTGCTGCATACCTCGGCCGGCGCTTTGCTCTTGCCTTGGTATATTCCGCTGTTGCGGTTGTCCTGCTCCTGCGGAGTTGCACTGTCCGGCATTGCCGTTGGCAGCGTTCCCTTGACCGGCATTGCCTTGGTCGTGATTACCTCGGCCAGCTTCACCTCGGCTCACACTCCGTCGATCATCACCTTTCCGCATCTCTTTTTCTTTTCCCGCACGCGTCGGGTCGTATGGGACGATCTGTTGGTTCCGTCTGGCCGAGGTTACTACCTCTTCTCTCCTTGGACCACCATGAGGCGATGATGCAGCCCCAGCGGACTTCTCCGGGCTACCCATTACTGAATGGATGATTTTGGAAGCTCCAGCTCTCTCCAGGTTAGCTCTCAGCAGCTCCTCGTTCTGTCTGTTCGCGATCCGAACCAGCTCGTTAACCCTATCTTGCTGTCTTTGACGGGCCTCACCCGTCAGACCCTCTAACTCGGACGCAGTGGCATCTGCTGCCCTGAGGTTCTTCGCCGGGGTACTATACTTCGGCAACCCGACAGACAGATAGTTTTCCGACCCTTCTGCTCCATCATCACCTTCTCTGTTCATCTCGCTTATGAGATTTCTCCGCTTTACTTTCACCGCATCAACTTTGTTGGCCTTTGCGTACTCAACGCAGCGTCATGTTCAGTGACTGCTGAGCCGTGGCTATTTTCTTTGCGCCCTCCAGTATCTTTTGCCGAGTTTCCTCTAGCTCAGCCTGTGCCTGAGCCGGATCTACCACTGCTGCTACCGGGTTAGCCAAGCTATTCATAGCTTCCCTCAGTACGTTCTCAAGCCTTTCTAGTGGAGGTCCTCTACCTTTCCTCGGTGCCTTAGGTGTTACCTCCGGGTCTGGTGCTGGGTCCTTGCTTGCGCCTGCACCTGGCGCAGTCATCATCACCTCCACATGGTCCGGGGAGCGAGCGATACGCGCCCCGCGAGCCACAGTGAGGGGTGGTTCCCCTGCATCGACGACACGACGCGGATGAACGCACGAGACGTCCACAGAAACGTAGACCTTGTGCACACCGAGCTTGACAAAGAGGCCGTTGCGTGGAAGTGGGCGCGTGCCGAAGCAGCCAGCATTGTCGCTGACGAAATCCAGCGCTCCAAATTGCTGAATGAGCCCTGAGACGATGCGTTCGCCGGTGCCGATGAGGTTTCCCGTCCGGATCTTCACCCCTGCTAGCGCCGCTAGCCCCACGGTGGGCGCCAACTGTCGTGGTGGTGTCACGGCGGATGCCATGGATAGGCTAAAGGTGGGGACTAATACACGCTAGGGGAATCCAGGGAGGGATAGTGGAGTGATTATCCACATAGAAGTTTGTATTGCTAGATCTCGAAGATTACAAGTGCTCCTTGAGCTGTATTGGCGAGAGGAGGAAGAAGGAGCTCTCTTACTCCTGCCTACTATTTTTCCCTAGAACCCTAGATCAACTAGTGCTCATCCAACTAGAGCTCAACCACCCCCCTCTACCAGAACCGTAGCCCTCCTTATATAGAGGAAGTTCGGTTCTGGCCTAGGGCATACATGGAGGCATATTCCTAAGAATATGCCCCCTCCCAAAGTGGTAACCCGACTGGGGTGCTTTTCCCCCGCGTCACACATGCTTTAGCGACGTAAGCCTCTGCGGCGCCCGCGTCAGCCGACATGGGTGTCGTCATCCTTGTCGGCCACGACCCGGTGGTCCTGCCTTTGCTTTCTCCGCTCATGCAGTACGCACCGGACCTTCTTTTTGACCAGAGAGATTCCTTCCTTCTCCCAGAAGCTAAGCGAGGACCCGGATCATAGTAGATCCGGCCACACCTGTTCCTGCATATAAGTTAGACAAGCACTTCCGACTTACTCCTTAAGTCGGACGAGACACTGCTAGGCGTCCCCCTGGTCCGGGTTACTCCGTGATCCGGCCTTCCTTGAGGTGACCCGGCCAGCATCCGCTTTGACCTTGCCGACCCTCGGCTAAATCGGCCCCTATACCCCGAAGTGACCCTACCCGGGGGTATCCCCCCAACAGCGAGGGTGTTGTGTATCGTATCTAACGTTGTGCCCTAAAGGATCCCACATGTCCGACTTATAAAGGCACCAGAACCTGGGTTTACAGGGAAAGGACCTTGCCGGACAAGGTAAAGAGTCCTACACTAATACTAACTAGTCTTCGTGTCTTGTACTCCAAGGCTCTGAGTATGTCGGTGACTCCTATGTAGCCTTCCTTCATCCGGCATGGGCCTCCCTTCTGTATCCGTCTAACTAGCCCACCTAGCAGGCTATGGGCCATGCTACCAACTGTGGGCCACTCGGTTTAGCTGGATTAGAGACATGCTATGGTAATACCCATTTAGCATATCCCAAACAGACCTGCATACATAAAAAAAAGTCAGAAATATATCTACACTCCTAGAGTCATAAAAAGGAAAGGTCAGAGACAAGAAACTTACCAAAGATGGCATCGTCAACTTTGGCTTTCTCCGCTCGAAGACTCTGGAGTTCATCCTGGAGAGCCTTGGTGGTGTCCCTCTCTCTGTCCAGATCATCTTTCAAATCCGAAATTTTCTTATCCTGGATAGCGATCTTGCGATCACGTTCTTCGGTGGCCATGTTGGATGATTAAAGAACACTATTAATAGATATTCCTTAAGCTTATTTAGCTATTTCCTTAAATCGGCATTTTCCACATCTAGGGTTTTGAAATTCTTGGCCTCTTCAATCATTTTGCAGGACCATTTGACTAGTTCTGTAAAAGCAAGATAGAAGTCGAATAAAAATTTGGCTATGAGTCATAAAATCAAACAACAAGCATGAGGAATGAAATGATTACCTTCAGCTTCATCCTTGGCAATTTTTAGTTTGGCATTTTCTAGACAGAGAGCTCTGATCTCTCTCCATTTATTGCAAATATTCTTCAACAATTCCTGGTTATAAGCATTAACTTTCTGTAAGTCATAATAATACCCAGAGTCAGAAGTCTACTAAAGACTCGAGCTAATATTTTATCTAAATATCAGCTCAAGCCTTGGGCTATACTAGTTCGTTTTTGGCATCCTATGAAAGCACAAATTCAGATTTCCTATCCAACTTCATGCTTGGGGGCTAGGGGATATGATATGAAATAAAGTAAAAAGGGAGTCGAATTCTGACTTACATGATGTTCGTGGGTTAACTTGTTTAGACTCATATTCACCTTAGAAGAAACCTTCTCGGCGAGAGTCAGAGGGATTACTGGCGGTGGAGGAGCCACGCCAGCCTTCATCTTATCATCGCAAAGACGAACTTGGCCAAGAAGCTCGACGAGTTTGATGTCCTCGGCTTCTTGTGCCTCCTCCTTGGCAGTGATGTTTCGTCTCTCCAAATAATGGAGAGCCAACTTCTCGATATCTTCTGTGCTTTTGCGAGTAATGCCAAGTTTGGTGATACCCGAATTATTCAGGAGGTTATCCGCAAAAGTCTATGTTGAGGGATCATTACCCTTTGAGGGTTCACTCTTATCAATTGCCGAATCACCCATGGTGACATCGGTTCCAAGGATTGTTAGCTCTTAGTGTTGAGCCGGATCTTCTGCAACATGGGGAGATGAAGTAACCTCCATTGCTATAGAGGGTGTCGGGTAGGAGTAGGAGACGGGGGAGCAGGCGAAGTCAAAACTAATTGTGACTGGCATGGGACCTTTTCCGTATTTCCTTTCCCTTTGGCCTTGGAAAGTTGCTGAGCTCTGAAGAGTGACAGAATAAAGTTCGTTATAATTCGAAAAGAACATAAAATAAAATATAAGACCTTGTAAGGAAAGTTACCTCTTCACAACAGGCACTTCCTTTGTGCCAACGGAAACAGTCAGAGTTTTACATTTCTAGGTCAACTCATCCGGCAGTAATTCAAGTTCTTCATCCTCTTGAGGAACCGGAGCCTAGGGTGGATATCCCTCAAGAGGAGCAAGCTTCAACTCGGGGAGTTCAGCAACTGAAAGTCAAAGAAATATCTCAATATTGCAAACAAATAACTAATTCGACAGTAAGAAAAAGTAAGTCGGAAAACTTACTGGAGTAAGAGCGTTTTCAGGTGTATACATATCCAGAGAGATCTCCGGAATTTTCCTCTTAACCCGCTCCTTAATCAGCCACTTGATTCGGGATTCATGCTCCTTATCCGGGATTGACTTTGGGCTGATTCTCAGGCTATCTTTCTTACTGTTGGTAATCGTATGCATGAAACGATCAGCGTGGTGTTGGAGGGGCTGAATCCGGCATGCGAGCCAGCAATGGACAAGGTCGGATCCTTTCAAACCCTTATGCTTCATCAAGTACTCGATCCGCCTCTTGGCAAGGATCAAGACATCAGTGAGGGTCGGCGGATTAGCATCCCAAGACTCTTGGGGAGTTGCAGCTCCATCGACAAGAGCCGGCAATGCTTCTTGCTTGCCAGGAGTCGGTTTGTCCTTATGATAAAAGAACGTGGACGGCCATTTCTTCACTGACTCACTGGATATAACCTTTGGATAGGTTCATTCTCTCCTAAGGGTTAAGCTAAGCGTTCCAGTAATATAAGGATTACCGGTAGTGATGGAATTTCTCCGGGTACCAAAGTAGTACCGAAAAAGAGTGAGACTTGGTTTTATTCCGAGATAACCCTTGCAAATCGAAACATGGGCAGTAAGCTCTAGGATCGAATTTGGGGGAGTTATGGAGTTGAACTCCATAATGTTGGATCACTTCGGAGAAGAATGCCGAAGGAGGAAAACTTAGACCTCGGTCAAGATGCGTACCGAAGTGGACTCTCTCGTCATCGTGAGGGGCGGGAACAGTTTCTCCAAATCTTCTCCACCACTCGCCGGCATAGAGAAGACCTTCCTTCTTGACAAAGCGCAGCTTCTCATCGTCAAGACGAAGGGGATCCAGTGTCGACGGAAGTTCTCTTTCTCTGCTGCTGCCGCTACCATCGCTACCTGGATGGAGGAGGATGCCTCAGCCATTTGGTGTAGTGCGGTGACCTAGGATGGGAGGTGTTGTGGAGTTTAGGGAAGGAAAAGGAGGCTGGGGCGCACTGCATTGCTGGAGGAGGGAGAAGGTAAGAACAGGTAGAGGAGAAAGAAGAAATCTCAACCCCTTATGTACCTGACCTGCATTAAGATTCGTGTATGAACATTGTGGTGTTAGCCATGCATCGTGGAAGGAGTTAGGGTAACTTCCTCATAAAGATTACGCCTCCTTGATCTCCGTGCATGCATTAAAACGGCGCCTCGGTTCCACGCGAGCCGGGCCCACCAATGGTCACGTTGGCAGGAATGTCTGTCAGTGACATGACCAGACCTTGCCTTGTGTCATATGACGTCAGAGGCTATCTTCCGGCTTAGTTTGAAATCAAGAAGGGAAAAGAACAAGTGAAGTACTGATGAATCCAACTCAACTTGAGACTCGGATCCTATCCTTTGTTTTGAAAGTTTCAGGAACCCTTCAAGATTCAGCAAGACGAAGAAAGACCAAGATAGACGATGAAATCCGACTTTGCATCTTGCAGGCTTCCAAGGGCTGCTATTGGGAATATACTTTTCGGGTATACCGATTGTGCCTCGCTAACCAAGGTTAGAGCTATGCTTCACGGGTGGCCCAGTCAGAGAGAAGAAATGGAGTTCCATCCGGATACGGGAAGGCCCAGAAGACTTACCGACTTAGTCCTGTTTAGTTACTTTTAGTCCAAGATGTACTTTGTAACTGACTTTGTATCATAGCAGGATAGGTCTCTCCTGTAAACCCTAGGACGGACATCTATATAAGCCGTCCTAGGGACCAGCCTTTAGGGCAACATGCAATAGTCTACAACCTCAACTCGCACAGGCGAAACCCTTCTAACCCATATTCCGGCTCTGTCGTATTACTGGATTGATAGTAGGAGTAGGATCCATCCACCATCGGCGGATTCAATCCTGGGTAAGCTTGTGTGCTCACCATCCCGGAACACCGTACGACTCACACCCCTCTCTTCCAGACGCCCCAAGGACCCCCTCATGGTGTACTTGTCCTCAATCCGACGACAGAAGATGCACCCATCTACCATGAAATTACATTTAGTTCATCAAGAGCAATCTATCGTGCTTATTTGTTGCTCAAGTTTGACCTAATTTTGTTAAACTGTCAAGATGCAAAATCTTAGCAAGAAGTTGAACCTGTCGTCAAAATCTCAATTGTTTATGATATATTAACTGACCCCCGATGGGTACCTCCAAAAGCTTTTTCATGAAATTTTCAAAGCAACCTACAATTTACTTGTAGTTCAAATTCAACCTAATATATTTTCGATAAATTAACATAAATTCATTCAAGTTGGCGGAGTTAGCTAGGAAGTTTGAAAGCACATAAATCATGGGTATCGTGAGTACAACATGTTGGTCCACTATATATGTCTGAAAACATGGATCGTGGCATTCAAATCAATATTCTTCGGACTTTCTTTACAAAAAAGAACAACCTCGCCCGTCATCACTCGAAAAATTGAGAATTGAATGTTTTTTCCTGATATTTGGAAACTCACACCAACGACACTGTTTACTACAAGAAAATGCACCCATCTACCTTTGAAAATACATTTATTTTAAGAGAAATCTATCATGCTTACTTATAGCTCAAGTTTGACATAATTTCATTAAATTGTCAAGATGCAAAATCTTAGCAAGAAGTTAAACCTGTTGTCAAAACTCTCAGTTGTTTATGATATATTAATTGACCCCTCGATGGGTACCTCTAAAAGTTTTTTGTAAATATTTAAAAGCAACCTACAATTTAGTTGTAGTTCAAATTTGACCTAATTTTGATAAATCAGCATGAAGTCATTCAAGTGGGTGAAGTTAGCTAGGGAGCTTGAAAACTCATAAAATATGTGAATCGTAATAGTTCAAATTTGACCTAATTTCGATAAATCGGCATGAAGTCGTTCAAGTGGGCGGAGTTAGTTAGGGAGCTTAAAAACTCATAAAACATGGGAATCATAATTAAAACATGTTGGTCCACTTAATATGTCTGGAAGCTTGCCTTGTGGCATTGAGATCCATATTTTTTGGACTTTCCTTACAGAAAAGAACAATCTCATCATTACTCAGAAAATTGAGAATTTTCTTTCCTGATAGTTGTAAACTCACACCGAAGACATTGTTTACTACAAGAAGATGCACCCATTAACCTCCAAAAATAAATTTAACTCAAGAGCAATCAATCACGCTTACTTGTAGCTCAAGTTTGACCTAATTTCGTTAATAAAATTGTCAAGATGCAAAATCTTACCAAGAAGTTCAACCTATCGTCAAAACTCTTGGTGGTTTTTGATATATTAGTTGTGACCCCTCGATGGGTACCTCCAAAAGCTTTTTCTTAAAAATTTCAACACAAACTACAATTTACTTGTAGGTCAAATTTCACCTAATTTCAATACATCGACTTAAAGTCATTCAAGTGGATGGAGTTAGCTAGGAAGATCGAAAACTCATAAAACATGGGAATTGTAAGTAAAACATGCTGACCCACTATATATGTTTCAAAACTTTGCTTGTGGCATTCAAATCCAATATTCTTCGGGCTTATCACTTGGAAAATTGAGAATGTTTTTTCCTGATAATTGGGTACTCAGACCAACAGTATTATTTACTACAATAAGGTGTACTCATCTACCTCTGAAAGGACATTTAATTCAAGAGCAATATATCACGCTTACTTGTAGCTCAAGTTTGATCTAATTTCGTTAAATTGTCAAGATGAAAAATCTTAGCAAGAAGTTGAACCTGTCATCAAAACTTACGTTGGTTTATGATATAATAATTGACTGGCCGATGGGTACCTCCAAAAGCTTTTTCGTAGAACTTTCAAAGCAACCTACATTTTACTTATAGTTCAAATTTGACATTATTACAATGAATCGACATAAAGTCATTCAAGTGGGCAGGGTAAGCTAGGACGTTTTGAAACTCATAAAACATGGGAATCATAAGTAAGTACAACTTATTGGTCCACTATATATGTCTGAAAGCTTGGCTTGTTGCATTCAGATCCATATTCTTCTGAATTTCTTTATGGAAAAGAACAATTTCATCATAACTCGGAAAATTGCGAATGTTATTTCCTCATTGTTGGAAACTCACACCAACGACATTGTTTACTAGAAGGAGACACACCCATCTAACTCCGAATAGACATTTAATTCAAGAGCAATCTATCGCGCGTACTTGTAGCTCAAGTTTAACCTAATTTCGTTAAATGAGCAAAACGTAACTTAAGTGTGCGAAGTTAGCAATGAAACTTGAAAAATCTTAGTACTAAAAACTTGGAATTATAAGAAACCATACTCCCTTTGTCTGATAATTGGGGTGGTGGCATTTTCTTCTAACTATGGTAGGTCTGTTGGAGCGAGGTTCTTTAGTTAATATGGTTAGTCGAAGTACAAGTTACATTAAGGACCTCATAAAAATGAAAATTACATCCATGTCCATACATTTAGTACAAAGACCCTGCAATTAAGCAATGGAGTGTGTTTTGAGGTTTGCGCATACCAGCGTTCATTGTGCTAAAGAGTAAAGACTATCAATAGAATCTTCTAGATGCTAGAATGGAAAATAAGATCCAATGGTTGGTAATGTTAGGATCTGCTAGTCTTGATCTAAAGGTTAATATTCAAAGTTATTCATACACTATATAGTGATACTTTCTCTAGTTCATATTACTTGCACGTTTGACCAAGTCAAAGTCAATTTTTGTAATGTTTAAGCAAACATAACATATAGAATATTAATATCTACAATATTAGACATATAATATATGATATATTAAAGTATGTTTCATTGTGTTTCAACAATATTGATTTTTTTGTTAATGAGTATACTTTTTAATACTGTATATAGTTAGTCAAACTTTGTAATGTTTAACTTTGACTAAACCTAATATGCGGAGTAATATTAAACAAAGGGAGTATAGGATAAGATTAGGAAAACAACAGTTTTTTAGCAGCCTCACAAGATTTTTCTTAGCATCATAGATCCAAACATTACGTTCATACTGATGATTAGCCAAACTGCAAACAGAGCAAACCCAACCTCATACGGAGTAGAACTTAACGACTTCTAGGGGGACTACACGGTCTTCTCAGGCGAGTTGGCAGCATCCTCCACAAGAAACTTGGCTATGTCCTGCGCGGTACTGATGACCCACAAGTATAGGGGCTGTATCGTAGTATTTTCGAGGGAAGTGAAACCCAATTTATTGATTCGACACAAGGGGAGCCAAAGAATATTTATAAGCCTTAACAACTGAGTTGTTAATTCAGCTGCACCTAGAAACAATCTTGCTCACATCAGTTTATCAGTAGCAATAGTTTTGTAGTAGGAATAGCAAAGTAGCAGCAGAAGTAAAGTAAAGATAGTAGTAACAATAGCAGTAAACAGTGGGATTCGAGTGCGGTAGGCATAGGGATGGATGGACGGGCATTGCATGGACAAGACAATTCACATAGCAATCAGAACATAGGGAAATTATAGATAAATAAGATAAAGCATCCAAGTACTAGATAATCCAAGGCATGTGTTCCATATATAGTCATACGTGCTCGCAATGAGAACTTGCACAACATCTTTTGTCCTGCCAGCCCGTTTGCAGCGGGGCCTCAAGGGAACTACTAACAATTAAGGTGCTCCTTTTAATAGAGCACCGAAGCAAAGCATTAACACTCCGTGAACACATGTGATCCTCACATCAAAGCCATTCCCTCCGGTTATCCCGATTTCTGTCACTTCGGGGCCATTGGTTCCGGACAACAACGTGTGTATACAACTTGCAGATAAGACCATAAACAATACTATCATAATGAATCAATAACATGTTCAGATCTGAAATCATGGCACTCGGGCCCTAGTGACAAGCATTAAGCACAACAAGTCGCAACAAAGTCATAAAGCACTAATAAAACATACTAGGCACCATGCCCTAACAATCCGATGCCATTACATGAACGATCTCATCCAATCCCTACCATCCCCATAGCTTACAGTGGGGGATTACTCACTCATAGATGGGGGAAACATGGTTGGTCGATGGAGAAGCGGTGGTGATGATGATGGTGATGATCTCCTCCAATTCCCCGTCCCGGCAGGGTGCCAGAACGGAGTTTCTGGTGCTGTTTCGTGGAATCTGGTGGTGGCGGTGGAGCGGAACTCCTTCTGGAAAAACGTTGAACCCCCCAGAATTTTTAGGTCAGAAGGCTTCTTATAGGCAAAGAGGGAGATCGAGGGGGTGCCTGGGGCGGCTAGACCATGCCCTGGCGCGGTCAGGCCCAACCCACGCCTGGGAGGGTGTGGCCAGGCCCTGGCCCTCCTCCGTCTCGTATTTTGGCTCCATGAGTCTTCCGGAAAAATAGGCACTTCGGCTTTTGGCCCATACAATTCCGAGAATATTCATTTTCTGACTTTCCTGGAACCAAAAACAGCAGAAAATAGGCAGCTGGCACTGTGGCTCTTATTAATAGGTTAGTCCAAGAAATGATATGAAAAGTACTCCAAAGTGTGGACAAAACACAAGAAAGTGAATAAAACCAAGCATGGAACATCAAAAATTATAGATACATTTGCAATGTATCAACATCCCCAAGCTTAACTCCTGCTCGTCCTCGAGTAGGTAAGTGATAAAAAAGAAAGAATAATTTTTAAGATGACATGCACCATCATAAACTTGATCAAAGTATTTGTAAAACATTCAAAGATGGGATCATAGTACTTCAATCATAACATGAAAGACAAAGTTCTAGCAATAAGACAAAGAAACTATGTGGCAACATGAAAAGGCACAAACAAAAGATCATGAATAACAATGCTTTGCAAGATGTTTGTTTGTTTCACATAAAGAAAACATAGCATAGTGGCATTTAGCTTGTCCCTCATAGAGTAGCAAACATAAATGCATAGGACACCTTCAAAGTTCATAAGAGTGACTAGATACAAATAGTTTAAAACAAGCAATATCAAAGCTATGCATCAATCAATAAGTCTTGGGACAATGCACATAGAACTAAGAATGGCCACTATGCTCTCAAAGTAAGTGCATAAAGGTAGAAGGTGGAGACTCAATATATATGGTGGAAGAAAGGCCTTCATAGAAGGAAGCAGAGATTCAAGTCTCATAAAGTGCTTCCAAAAATTATGGTACTTATAGCTTTCAGCTCTCATTGCCCCTATCATAAGCATCTTGAAGTGATTAAGGTTAAAGTGAACAAACTATGGTGTACATGCTTGACGAAGTATAAGTTAGAAATCTCATGTCCCTTGTATACGAGGGCCGCTCCTCATGCTATTCAAGTTTAGTCACCGGTAATTTCTTGTCATCGTAAGTACATATGTACCATAGAGAACCGCCAACGGGGTACCCCTTGCCCGATGATACGGAAGAATCCCCATATCAAAATGACAAGGCAAGCAGACAACGAGCATCTCAGCAATCTTCTTATTTACCATGGGAATATGGTGCTTTTTTCTCTCTTTCCTCTTTTCATAATATCTTTTTTTTGTTTTTCTCTTTTTTTCTCAATATAGGACTCTTTTTTATAAGAAGAATGCTTCATAGACAGCTCATTATGGTTACGCTGCAGGTTTCCACCATGTCAGCATAGATTAGACCAGCGGCTCAGGCATTTCTCTAACACATATACATAACTCCATGGACTTACAAGCTCCCGTTTCATTTCACACCGACGACATCCATATACAAAAGAGCATGATATCAACTAGGTACAAGTACCAAGTGCAATGTTGAAAGCGTTCCCCATGACAGCATGGTTCTGCTAATTCCCAACAAATAAGTGCAAGCATATACAACATAGATGACACAATGGTTCAAGTTTATTAGATGCAAAAAAGTAAAGTGTGCCATCAAGTTCGTGAGAGCTTTAATCACTAGTTTTCTCATAACAAGTTTAATTTGGAAGGTAAACCAAAGGATGAATATACTTGGAATAGCATAAGCTAGTAGGTAGGTATGGTGGACTCTTTGGAATAACTTGGTTTAAGGAGTTGGATGCATGAGTGGAACTCATACTTGGTTGTGGAGGCTAGCAAAAGACTGGGAGCGACAAACTAAGAGAGCAATGATGGCCATAATCATGTAGAGCGACAAAACATCATTGATCAAAGCATAAAGTGATACTACAAGTTGAAAACTAAAGGATCATAAAGGCTTATGGTGACTTGTGATAGTCATAACATGGTGTGAGCATGCGCCAAGTCAACCCAAATAAAGCATCAAAGGAGAATACCACTATACTATGCTTTAATATGCCAAAACTATCGTAGGATTGAGGACAAGTACGCCATGAGGGGGTCCTCGAGGCGTGCGGAAGAGATGGGTGTGAGACGTACGGTATTCCGGGATGGTGAGAACACAAGTTTACCCAAGTTCGAATCCACCGGCTTTGGACAGATCCTACTCCTACTAGCAATCCAGTAATACGGCAGAGCCGGAATATGGGTTACAAGGGTTTCACCTGTGCGAGTTGAGATTGTAGACTATTGAGGGTGCCCTAAAGGCTCTCCCTAGGATGGCTTATATAGATATCCGGCCTAGGGTTTACAAGAGAGATCTATCTGGCTACGACTAAGAGTCGGTTACAAAGTACATCTTGAACTACAAGTAACATTATGGTCCTAAGTTGGTAAGTCTTCTGGCCTTGCTGTAGCTAGATTGGACTCTGTCTTTCTCCCTGACTGGGCCGCCCGTGAAGCAAAGCTCTAACCCGAAGTGGGCCACCTTGGTCAGTGAGGAACTGTGAGGATACCCGGAAAGTATATCCCCAACAGCAGCCCCCGGAGGCCTCCAAGATCCAAAGTCAGATTTATCATCATCTAGCTTGATCTTCGGCTTGCATAATCTTGAAGGGTTCCTGAAACTTCACAACAAAAAATACGATCCGGGTCTTAAAAATAAGTCGGACCTATCAACAGGTTACTCGGATTTTCCATCTTGATTTCAAACTAAGCCGAAACTTGGTCTTTGACACAAGTCATGGTCGAGTTACATCACCTGACAGGCATTTCATCAGCACGACCATTGGTGGGTCCGTGGTTCGCGGAACCGAGGCGCCGTTTCAATGTGTGCGTGGAGATCGAGGCGACGTAATCATCACGCGGGGTCCTTCCCAGTTCCTTCCATGATGCGTGGCGGTTACACTATAGCTTTTGCACGAATCTTAGCGCAGTTAGGTGGATATAAGGGGTTAGGATTTTCTCCTTCTCCTTTCACCTGTCCTTTGCCTTTTCCTCTCCTTCCAATCTCTCTGTGTGCACAGAGCTCCCAAGTTCCTCCCCAAAGAACTCCCAGCACCGCCCATTCTAGGTCAACCGCTCGCCGGAGAAATGGCCTCATCTTCCTCTTCCGGTTTGGTGGCAGCGGCGGCGGCGGAAGCGGTGTCGGAGAAAGAGAGCTTTCGCGGGCTCTGGATTCCCTGCGCGCTCAACAACGAGGGTCCCAAGAACGTGGAGAAAGAAGGGCTCCTCCGCGCCGACGACTGGCGGAGCGGCTTCGGGGAAACCGTCCCCAACCCGCACAATGGCGAGCAGGTCCACTTCGGCACCCACCTCGACAGAGGTTTGTCGTTTCCTCCCTCGGAGTTCTTCTCCGAGGTGATTGGTCATTACGGAGTTCAACTCCATCATCTTCCTCCCAACTCTCTCTTAGAGATGAGCGCGTACGCTTCGTTGTGTGAGGGCTTTCTTGGCATTAGGCCGAGTTTGACCTTATTCCGGTACTATTTTCATGTCTAGAGAAACTCTATTACTGCCGGTGTTCCTTACATCACCGGTACTATTAGTTTTTCTCTTAGACGCGAGCGCGCGTATCCCAAAATTTTAGCTAGTGACTCAGTCAAACAATGGCCAGCCACGTTTTTCTATCATAGGGATATTTCGGCTCCATCGACGGAGCTACCACGGCCCAACCATCCTGGGATGAGGCTGCTCCGGCTCTCACTGACAATCTGATCCTCGCTAAGAGGCGGATCGAATACTTGATAAAACATAAGGGACTAAAGGGATCCGACTTGGTCCAATGCTAGGTCTCACGTCAGATCCAACCCCTTCAGTACCACGGAACCCAACTGATGCACTCCATCATGTCGTCCCAGAAAGACTCCCTCCGCATCAGCCCCAAAGCCTACACCACTGAAGGCTACATAAGCCAGGTCAAGTGGCTGATTAGGGAGCGGATCGAGAGGAGAATCCCGGAGGTTTCTCTGGATATGCATACGGCGGAAAACCCCATAGTGCTGGTAAGCTTCCATCAGTACACCTTTTTATGTGCTTCAATCTTCGAGTTACATTGCAATACTGATACGTTTTCTTATTTTCAGCTTGCTGACCTCCCCGAGTCGGAACTTGCTCTGCTCAAAGGATATCCTTCTGAGTTTTCTCAGGAGACAGAGGTAACTTTAAATCACAAAGGAGGTGCCTGTCGTAAAGAGGTAACTTTAAATCACAACTTCCGCCTTTGTTCTTTACTCGAATTTCTTTCCGAGATGTATTGTTTCCAACTTTACTACATTCTCAGAGCAAAACCGCTCATCAAGGGCAGGGGAAGGGAACTTCTTCAAAGCCCCTGCAACAGATGAAGCTTACCATTGCTTCCGCTGCCGTGGCTCCTACGACTCCTGCCCCTCAACCTTCTGCAACACTGGTGATCTCTCCAGATGCCGCAGAAGATCCGACTCCTTCAACAGAGCCTGCAAACCTTGAGTCGCAAACTGACATCACCATGGGTGAGTCAGATTTAGATAAGGGTGAACCCTCTTTGGGTAATGATCCCTCGGCAGAAACCTTCGCCGAAAACCTTATCAGCAATCCAGGACTTGCCAAGTTTGGCCTGTCCCGGAAATCTGCTGAAGAAATCCAGCGGCTCGCCAGGCAATGCCTGGAGAAAAGAAACTTATCTGCCGAAGAAGAAGCGCAAGAAGCAGAGGACGTCAAGTTCTCCGACCTTCTAGCTCAGGTGCGCCTTCGCGACAAGAGGATTAGGACTGGTGAGCTTCCGACAGCCCCAATTATTCCTCTGACTCTCGCCGAGAAGGTTGCCGTTGAAGTGAACGCGAGTTTGGATAAACTCACTCGTGAACAATATGTAAGTCGGAATTCCAACTCCTGTTTTTCCTTTATTGTATTTTATATCATATCCTCTAGCCCCCAAGCATGAAGTAGGATAAACAATCTGGGTTTATGCTTCATTAGGATGTCAAAGAATGAACTAGTGTAGCCCCCAAGGCTCGTGCTGATATCTAGCAAAAATATTAGCCCGAGTCTTAAGTAGCTTTCTGACTTTGGGTATTCTGACTTACAGAAAGTATGTTCCTATAATCAGGATTTATTGAAGAATGTTTGTGATAAGCGGAGAGAGATAAAGGCTCTCCGACTTAATAATGTTGAACTTAAAGTTGCCAAGGATGAGGCCGAAGGTAAACATTCCGAGACTCATACCTTGTCTTTGTATTTTCAATGTCGAATTTGTTCTGAACTGTTGTTCTTTTTGACTTACAGCGCTGGTGAAACAATCCTGTGCCATGATTGAAGAGGCCGAGAATCTCAAGACCTTGGTGGTGGAGAACAAGGAGCTTCGCCAAGAGCTGGACTAGCTCAAGGCAAATCATGAAAAGAGCATTACTCAAGTCCTTGAGTCCTCCTCCATGGCTACTGAAGAGCGTGATCGCAAGATCGCTGCTCAGGATAAAACAATCTCGGACCTCAAAAATGAGCTTAGCAGAGAGAAGGACCTTTCCGATGCGCTCTGGGCTGAACTCCAAAGTCTTCGGGAAGAGAAAACCAAAATTGACGACGTCATTTTCGGTACGTTCCATCTGTCTGACTTTTCCACTTTATTCGACTTCTATCAATGTCGGACTTTTCTTGACTTGTTTTGTGTATAGGTCCTCTGAACTTGACGGACTCTTCCTCCACCAAGCCCCGTACCCACCGGCTTACCCAAGTCGGTGACCTGCTTCATGAGTTCTGCCAATCCCTTGAGGACATCGGTGAAGCTCTCAAGATTCTGGACATGCCTAGCATGTCGGATTTTCAGGTGTGGGACAAGGCAAAGGAGATGCCGCAACTTGTTTAGAATTGGAACATGTCCTACACGCGGACTGTTGAGCAGAACGCTCTCACCATGGTCATGAGCCATCATGGAAACATGGAAATATGTCAAGTGACCAGAGGGTACTGCAAAGTAGATGAAGACGGTCAGGAGCAGGACCTTCAAGCCATCATGCACTCCTGTGCCGGATATGGGTGTCACATGGCTGAGCTGACTAGCTACAAGATCCCATTCTTCACCCGCGTGGATACTCCGCCTCCTCCTCCAGAAGAATCAGCAGAAGTTTCCAACAACGAACGCACCACCTTGGATGCGGACATCTCGGAACGATATCAAGGCGGCGTATCCAGCGAGCTGGCAGCTCCTTCATCTCCTCCTGCATCATAAATTGCCAGAAATATTTGTATTATCCTGAAAAAATATGATGCATCTGTAAAATATGAAGTACTATGATTTTGCTAGTGCTAAGCTTTTGATCTATTCAGCATTTTTTGGCTTTAAATTTTTTGTGTGCCTGAAATGTTTACATAAGCACTTGTACTTTCTCGTCCCTACTTATCGTTTATCTGGCTTTCCGCCTCGTCCCTTTCGTGAGCCGGCTAAACCTTCTGCCAGAAACTTTGCCGAGCAACGGAGCTCAATTGCTAAACTAGTTTAAACTTGGAAACAAAGCCGGCTTCCAGTACCAACAATTCACTACTCGGAAAATGCCCGCATCCAGCAATCAGACAAGTAACCAAAGTAAAGACTAGAAACTTTAGAGTTATACCCGAGGGTAGAAGTTTTAAAATCGGAAACCTAAACTAGAACGAACATAAGCATAAAGTACTTTCAAGCATTCTAGGATTTTCGACTATGACATGATCATTCGGAAATAAGATGGTAAAAACTTCTCAGAAAAAACTAGAGGCAACCAAAACTTTTATTTCTCACAGAACATGTACATATATATGTTTACAAAGAAGGATAAACTAAGAATAAAAGGGACGTAGCTGAGCAATATTCCACGGTTTGTCTAAGTCATCCGGATTTGTACTGCCTCCAGCTCTCTTTCTCTTCTTAGTAGCAGGTCTTTCTTTGACTGGCCTCGTGTCAGTTAAGTAGTATGATCCATTGTGCAATACTCGACTAACTAAAAAGGGCCCTTCCCATACTAGGGAAAGTTTGTGCTTTCTTTGTTGCACAAGCCGGAGAACCAAATCGCATTTATTGAAAGATCTGTTTCTGACTCTCTGGCTATGATACTTGCGTAACTTCTGTTGATAGGCTGTAGATCTCATTTCAGCAACGACACGAACTTCTTCGACTAAGTCAAGATAATTTTGTCTAGAAATCTCGGCATCCTCTTCAATATACACGGCCACTCTAGGAGAGGTGTGAATCAAATCACTAGGAAGAACTGCTTCTGCACCATAGACCAAGAAGAAAGGTGGGTATCCGGTTGACCTGTTTGGAGTCGTTCGTAAACTCCATATTACAGAGGGTAATTCCTCTGCCCAAGCCCCCGCAGCACGTCATAGTGGTGCTTCGAGTCTCGGTTTTAGGCCTTGTAGGATTAAACCATTTGCTCTTTCGACTTGTCCATTAGCATGTGGATGTGCGACTGACGCAATGTCAAGCCGGATATTTTGCTCATTGCAGAATTCAGCCAATTCTCCCATAGAAAAGTTTTTTTTTGAGAAACACAGAACAAACGCAGACGCTCACAATGCGTATGCACACTCACCCCTATGAATACACACACGCACACCCTACCCCTATGAGCACCTCCGAGAGACTGAGCCGGCAGGTCTTGAGATTGACGAAGTCACCGCAGGCGCCTCGCTATCGACGGGAACGTCGCCTCCCACTGAAAGAATATTCTGCCTTTATGAGACACCAAAGCGTCAAACCTGGGGTTTGAACTCTGGTGGGCTGGGGGTACCACTGCCCTCCTAACCATCCAACCACGGGTTGGTTCTCCTCCCATAGAAAAGTTACTCCCATTGTCCGTGATAATACTATGTGGATAACCATACCGGATTATAACATCCTCGACAAATCTTTTGGCTGTTGCTCCATCACAACTAGTGACAGGTTTAGCCTCAATCCATTTGGTGAATTTATCCACCATCACTAAGAGGTGAGTAAATCCACTTGGAGCTCGTTTAAAAGGTCCTACCATATCAAGCCCCCAGACCGCAAAGGGCCATCTTATAGGTATTGTTCGCAACTGATCAGCCGGAACATGAGCTTGTTTGGCGTACTTTTGGCAGCCTTTGCACCTCTTGACTAATCATTTGGCATCTGCCTAAGCTGTAAGCCAGAAAAATCCGTGTCTAAAAGCTTTTGCCACTAAAGATTTGGCTGCAGCGTGGTGACCACACTCGCCTTCGTGGATTTCCCTTAAGATTTCCACTCCTTCTTCCGGAGATACACAACGCTGAAAAATGCCAGAAACACTCTGCTTATAGAGATCACCTTTAACAATGGTATAGGCTTTTGCTCGTCGGATAATCTGCCGGCTCAGCACCTCGTCTACGGGTAATTTGCCATCTACCAAATAATCAAGGTAGGGTTGAGTCTAGCTAGGAATCATAGCCAGAACTGCTATCAAAGGTGAGTCGGGTTTGGTCGGATATTCCTCATCTACTCCCTTTATTGAGGGAACTTTAAGGTGCTCTAAAAAAGCGCCATCCGGACCTCTCTCCGCGTAGAACCTATCCGAGATAGTGCATCCGCTTCCTCATTTTCTGCTCGAGGAATATGTTGAACTTCAAATCCTTCGAACGATTTAGATAGATCATCCACGACAGCTTTATATGCTGCCATGTGCTTATTTGCATTACAAATATCTGACACTTGTTGAGCAACAAGATCCGAATCTCCATAACACATCAAATGTCAGATGCCAATATCCTTAGCAATCCGGATTCCATGCAGCAGTGCTTCATACTCGGCAAGATTGTTTGTCCCTATGAAGTGGATCTTCAACACGTATAAAAGTTTATCTCCTTGGGGTGACTTGAGCACCACGCCAGCCCCCACGAGCCTTAGACTCATCGAAGAAGAGGGTCCAATATTCCGACTCAGGGAGGATCATGTTCTCCTTTCTCTCTGTCCAATCAGCGACAAAGTCAGCAAGGATCTAGGATTTGATTACTGTCCGGGGTTTGTACTCAATGTCAAAAGCTGAAAGCTCTATGCCCCATTTGGCGACGCGTCCTGTGGCGTCACTCTTGTTGATTATATCTCTCATGGGAGCTGTGCTCACCACGGTAATCGGATGCTCCTGAAAGTACTGTCGCAACTTACGAGATGCTAGAAAAACACCGTAAGCCAATTGATAATGCGGATACCGCTGTTTTGACTCTGTTAGGACTTCACTGACAAAGTAAGTCGGACGCTGCACCAGGTGCTCCTGATTTTCCTCCGGTCTCTCCACCACCATGACAATACTAACAACCTTATTTGTCGCAGCAAGATAAAGCAACATCAGTTCTTGAGGTTCCGGTGCTGCAGGGATAGGAGCAGATGAGAGTACTTTCTTCAGTCTTGCAGTGCAGCTTCAGCTTCATCAGTCCAAACAAAATCTTTGGTCTTTTTCAGGAGTTTCTATAATGGTGCGGCTCTTTCACCAAGCCGTCTTACAAACCGACTGACTGCAGCAATGCAACCAGTTAGTCTTTGTACGTCGTTCAAGCGAGTTGGCCTGGAAATATTGAGTATAGCCTTGATTTTGTCTCGGTTCACCTCTATGCCTCTCTGAGACACGATAAAACCTAACAATTTTCCGGCTGGTATTCCAAAGAAGCACTTCTTCGGGTTAAGCATGATGTTGTATTTTCGTAGGTTGGCAAATGTTTCCTCCAAGTCGGAAATCAGCGTTTCCTTCTTTTTGGACATTACTGCAATATCATCCACGTATGCATGTACATTACGTCCGAGTTGGTCATGGAGGCAACGCTGCATCGTGCACTGGTACGTAGCTCCTGTGTTCTTCAGCCCAAAGGGCATCGTAACAAAACAGAAGGTTCCGAAGGGGGTTATGAATGAAGTTTTGACTTTGTCAGATTCCTTCATCCGGATTTGGTGATAACCGGAATATGCGTCGAGAAAACAGAGGAGTTCCGAGCCTGCCGTAGAATTGATAACTTGATCAATTCTAGGCAGAGCGAACGGATATTTTGGACAAGCCTTGTTCAAGGCAGTATAATCAACACACATCCTTAAATCAGTGGTGTCCTTTTTAGGGACCATTACAGGATTGGCCGACCACTCAGTGTGGATGACCTCTTCTATGAATCCAGCTAACTCGAGCCGTGCTAGTTCCTTAGCTATTGCCTTACGCTTTTCATCGCCAAATCGTCGTAGGGACTATTTTACGGGTTTAGCATTCGGGTTTACATTTAGAGAGTGCTCAGCAAGTTCCCTAGGTACTCCGGTCATGTTAGATGGCTGCCATGCGAAGATATTTTGATTTGCTTGGAGGAACTTGACGAGCACGCTTTCCCATGCGCTACCTAGGCCTACGCCTATCTGGGTCACCTTGGAGGGGTCTTCATCCTTCAACGGTGTCTTCTTCATCTCCTCTGATGCCTTGAACTCCGGATTTGGCTTTGTCACCTCCTTCTTTGTTGCGGGCATCTCGGACGGATCTATGCTCTTCTTGATCTCCTGGTACTCCTGGGCATGCAGCACGGCTTCAGCAAAGGCGGCATTTCCATCCTCGCACTCTCGCGCTTTCTTTGGGTCTCCCCTGATGGTGATCACGCCGTTCGGGCCTGGAATTTTCATCATATTGTAAATGTAACACGGACGAGCCATAAAAGCCTAGTAAGCCGGACGTCCGAATATAGCGTGGTATGCGCTCTTGAACGGGACCACTTCAAAGGAAAATGCCTCCGTCCGATAGTTCTTTGGAGTTCCAAAGGTAACATCCAAAGTGATCTCTCCCAGGGAATTAGCTTGTCTTCCTGGAACAACTCCGTGAAAGATCACAGAGCTATGGTTCAGCTGTGTTTCCGAGATCTTCATCCGGCGTAGAGTTTCGACATAGAGAATATTGATACTGCTACCACCGTCCATGAGGGTCTTGGAGAAACCATAACCGTCAATCAGTGGATTGACGATTAAAGCGTATTTTCCTTGCATGTGTAACTTAGGCGGATGATCATCGCGGTAAAATGTGATTGCCACTTCCGACCAGTCTAGATACTGGGGGACAGCCGGAACTGTTGCATTGAGCTCGTGTAGAACTGCTTTCTTGACCTTTGCTGGTTGAGATCCGAGGAAAGTGACATAAGTGTCCTTCTTGGTGGGAAAAGTTTTCTTCCTTTCCGACTTGGCATTTGAAGCATCAGCTTCCTCCAAGTCGGAATCTTCCTTGGTCTCTTTTTCTTTTTCGGGATTCTTCTTTCCCTTCTTCCGCTTAGCTTTGTAGCCCGCGGTGTCATCTCTTTTGATGTCGTCATTGAAACAACATTCGGCGTTGGTGTGGGACGAGCCCCCATTGGCGTCTAGGTGATGCACACATGGGTTATTGGCAATGTCGGCCCAAGAGTAGGTTTTGCCTGGTTGCTGGTCTCCTCTACCCTGAACTCTTGAAGTTCCACGCCCACGCCCGCGGCCTCCGCCGCGTCCTCCTCATCCTCCAGACCCGAAAGTAGCAGTGACCACTGCTGTTTCCGTGTTGGATTTTTCCTCCGAGGTATTTTTGCGCTTCTCAGCTTGTTGATTTGGTTGTTTTGCCGACTGAGGCACAGCTAGGGCATTGAGCAATCCCTCTGCATCGTCGTCAGCATCTTCATACTTGCTCGCTGTTTCTATCATCTCTCCCAAATCAGTGACCTTGTCACACTTCAAGCGATGGTGCAGTAGACCAATTGGGAGACCTGCAATGAAAGCTTCAATCGCAGTTTGATCATTCACTCCTTCACAGGAGTTCTTGGTGTCGATCCATCGTCCGAGGTAGTTCCGGCAAGTTTCTTCGGCTTTCTGGGTGCAACGTTGTAGGTCTCCGACTATACAGGGCCTCCGATATGTTCCTTCAAAATTCCGAAAGAACACACTTTGCATGTCATACCAGTTATGGATGGTGTTCTCCAGAAGTTCATTGAGCCATGATCGGACCGTCTTCCGCAACATAAGTGGGAGATATCAGGTTGCGACCAGGCTATTTCCGCCTTTAGCGATGCAGCAAGCTTGGAAGAAATCATGTAGCTAGGTATCTGGCCTAGCAATGCCATCGTAGGCTTGGATATGTCTTGAGATAGCGAATCCTTCCGGGAACTTTCTAGCTTTGATGCGTGGTCCGAAGCACTTTGGGGCCACGTAGATATCATCGTTTTCGTAGCGCCGAGCCTCTATGTTGGGGTTGATCCTGTGCCTTGCGTCGTTCGGGGATAAAGATCGTCCCGAATGTCGGCTGTGGCTGCGGTGCCTTGGAGCCAGACTTCGGCTTCTGCCACCACCTCCTCCGCCACGTCGTCCTCCTTGCCCTCCTTGGGAGCCGTTGTGATGACTATGTGGTGGAGAGGGTGGGGTAGCTGGATAGTTTCCGTCTGATCGCCGGCCTCCGTCCAGAACGTCATTATTCTGATTCCGGGGAGGGTCTTGACTACGACGAGCCCCCTGCCGGCTTGTCCCAGCATGGTTTCCGTCGTTTCTTCGTCCGTCGTTCCCACCATGGTGGGGCTCAGCCGGACGGCATGCATGTCTAGGAGGTGGCATTTTTTGACGATCCTCCTCCCGACGTTTCTCTTTATCTTCTCCCCTTCGATCGTTAGATTCTCGTCAGGGAGGATTCCTCAGATTCAGAGCAGCGATGGCCTCTTTCTCGGCCGCTGGTGCGACGTTGCTCCAGTCACGCGTAGTCCTGCGATGTTGTCCTGACGATCCGGTTCTCGAATAATTGTCCTCCCGTTGTTCGGGGCGATAATGCTGCTCCAGAACACGGTGGGGTCTTACGTCAGCCCATGCCGGATCTGTGCGACATTGGTCGGAATCCGAGACCAGTTTTTGACTTCCGGACAGGGCGACCTTTTGCTGCTCTAGTCCCTTGTTGAGTAGTTTGATACCCAAAAGGATCTCCTCTGGTCCTGGATTAGCCGATAGAATTTCTCGGGCCGCCACGGTATTCTGTACTGGGGTTGGATATACCCAATCTCCTTTGCTATCTTTCCGTGGCTTCCCCATCTCATCTCCGAAAAGGACGGCATGGATATGTGGGAATTGGTTGTCATTGGTGTGACGCTTCCGTGTCTTCTGATGCAACCGAGACATGTAATCTTTAGGTGCCATGCATTTCTTCTCATCCTCGATGTTTTTGGCTTCATCCAGGAGTTGTTGACGACTGACGTCTACACACTTCTATTCTTGTAGACAGTTGTTGGTCCTCCAAGTGCAGAGGTTTGTAGAACAGCAGCAAGTTTTCCCTTAAGTGGATCACCCAAGGTTTATCGAACTCAGGGAGAAAGTGGTCAAAGGTATCCCCTCTCAAGCAACCCTGCTATCAAGATACAAGAAGTCTCTTGTGTCCCCAACACACCCAATACACTTGTCAGGTGTATAGGTGCACTAGTTCAGCGAAGAGATAGTGAAACACAAGTGGGATGGATAATTATAAGTGGTAATGATGATAGAGAATAGCTTGGTGGCGTGGAAAAGACTAAAGTAAAACTGAAATAAAGATGGAAGCAAGCAAACATGTAACAGATCTAATAGCAAACGGTGTTTCAGTGCTGAGAAACAAGGCCTAGGGATCATACTTTCACTAGTGAACACTCTCATATAAATATCTTCTCTTTATGATACTACTCTTAACTACTCTCCGGCTGAACACTCTAATCGATGGTAGGGCTATAACATCACACCTCAAAGTAAGTCTTTCCCATCTAGAAAACCCCTCACTGTCACCTTGAGCACTAGATGAGTCCAACAAACACCACAATTTCATAAAGACATCCAACTCCAAATATAACTCATAACAAGTATTTGTAATCTATAGCCTAAGTGCCACCATGGTGTGCACGCTATCACTTTCACACACATGGGGAGAGCAGAGATCTATTAAAGCACTCGAGTAGCAACGTAGATCTACTAGATTACAAAGCTCATGATCACAATATGATCATGCATAGAGAGAGAGATGAACACATAGCTACCGGTAGAACCTTTAGCCTCGAGAGAGAACTACTCCCTCCTCATCATGGGAATCAGCAATGGTGATGGAGATGGTGGTGGAGATCGATGGAGATGGCTCCAGGGGCACTTCCCCATCCCGGTAGGGTGCCAGAACAGAGACTTTATGTCCCCCGAATCTCCCCTTCGGTGGCGGTGGCGCTGCGGAACTTTTCGTGGCGGGAGGCTTGATGATTTAGGGTTTTGGTATCAGGAGGCTCTTATAGGCGAAGGAGGCAAGGTCGGTGGAGTGCCAGGGGGCCCACACCACCTGCTGGCGCGGCCAGGGCTAGCCCGCGCCACCATATGGTGTGGCCAGGCCCTGGCCCTCCTCCATCTCTGCTTCTGGCTGCGTGAGTCTTCCGGTAAAATAGGAACTTTGGCTTTTGTCCCGTCCAATTTCGAGAATATTGATTTTCTGACTTTCCTGGAACCAAAAACAGCAGAAAACAGGCAACTAGCACTGTGGCTCTTGTTAATAGGTTAGTCCAAGAAATCATATGAAAAGTACTCCAAAGTGTGGACAAAACACAAGAAAGTGATAAAACCAAGCATGGAACATCAAAAATTAGAGATACATTTGCAATGTATCAACATCCCCAAGCTTAACTCCTGCTCGTCCTCGAGTAGGTAAGTGATAAAAAGAAAGAATGATTTTTGAGGTGACATGCACCATCATAAACTTGATCAAAGTATTTGTAAAACATTCAAAGCTGGGATCAAAGTACTTCAATCATAACATGAAAGACAAGGTTCTAGCAATAAGACAAAGAAACTAAGATGCATCATGAAAAGGCACAAACAAAAGATTAATGAATAACAATGCTTTGCAAGACGTTTGTTTGTTTCACATAAAGAAAACATAGCATAATTGCATTCAACTTGTCCCTCATAGAGTAGCAAATATAAACACATGGGACACCTTCAAATTTCATAAGAGTGACTAGATACAAATAGTTTAAAACAAGCAATATCAAGGTATGCATCAATCAACAAGTCTTGGGACAATGCACATAGAACTAAGAATGGCCACTATGCTCTCAAAGTAGGTGCATAAAGATAGAAGGTGGAGACTCAATATAATGGTGGAAGAAAGGCCTTCGTAGAAGGAAGTACGGTTTCAAGTTTCATAAAGAGCTTCCAAAAATTATGGTACTTATAGCTTTCAGCTCTCATTGCCCCTATCATAAGCATCTTGAAGTGATTAAGGTTAAAGTGAACAAACTATGGAGTATATGCTTGACGAAGTATAAGTTGGAAATCTCATGTCCCTTGAATACGAGGGCCGCTCCTCATGCTACTCAAGTTTAGTCACTGGTAAGTTCTTATCATTGTAAGTACATGTGTATCATAGAGAACCGCCAACGGGGTACCCCTTGGCCGATGATACGGAACAATCCCCATATGAAAATGACAAGGCAAGCAGACAACGAGCATCTCAGCAATATTCTTATTTATCATGGGAATATGGTGCTTTTTTCTCTCTTTCCTCTATTCATAATCTTTTTTTTCTTTTTCTCTTTTTTTCTCAATATAGGACTCTTTTTTATAAGAAGAATGCTTCATAGACACCTCGTTATGGTTACGCTGTAGGTTTCCACCATGTCAGCATGGATTAGACCAGCGGCCCAGGCATTTCTCTAACACATATACATAACTCCATGGACTTACAAGCTCCCCTTTCATTTCACACCGACAACATCCATATACAAAAGAGCATGATATCAACTAGGTACAAGTACCAAGTGCAATGTTGAAAGCGTTCCCCATGAAAGCATGGTTCTGCTAATTCCCAACAAATAAGTGCAAGCATATACAACATAGACGACACAATGGTTCAAGTTTATTAAGGGCAAGAAAATTAAAGTGTGCCATCAAGTTTGTGAGAGCTTTAATCACTAGTTTTCTCATAACAAGTTTAACTCGGGAGGTAAACAAAAGCATGAATATACTTGGAATAGCATAAGCTAATAGGTAGGTATGGTGGACTCTTTGGAATAACTTGGTTTAGGGAGTTGGATGCATGAGTGGAACTCATACTTGGTTGTGGAGGCTAGCAAAAGACTGGGAGCGACAAACTAAGAGAGCAATAATGGCCATAATCATGCAGAGCGACAAAACATCATTGATCAAAGCATAAAGTGATACTACAAGTTGAAAACTAAAGGATCATAAAGGCTATGGTGACTTGAGATAGTCATAACATGGTGTGAGCATGCGACAAGTCAACCCAAATAAAGCATCAAAGGAGAATACCACTATACTATGCTTTGATATGCTAAAACAACGCATGATTCATCCAAGGCACATTAAGCAATCTCAATTGTTTATAACAAGTCATGCTACATCAAAGAATACTAAGCATAAAGCCAAAATAATATCAAGTATGGCATGACAAAGCATAGGCCACAGTCAAAAACAAGCTCTTTTTACCACATAAGCATGAACTTTCCTACTCTTTTCCAAACCAAACCAAACCAAACTATTTGCAAACCAATGTATGAAAGAGGGGGTCCAACCAATTTATTCAGCAAACTAAGCAAACAAAAGCAAATGAAAAACCAAAACGAAAATGAAAAAGAAGACGCTCCAAGAACAACACAACTGTGCATGAAACAATAAAAATGAAGCGTTTGGAAGAAACCTGGAATTTTTATTGATGAAGAAGGAGATGCCTTGGGCATCCCCAAGCTTTGACGCTTGTACTTCTTGGATATTTATTGGGGTGACACGCATGGCATCCCCAAGCTTGAGCTTTAGTCCATTCTTCATCTCATTACTCATTCCTTCCATACACCTAAAATTTTTCCTTCATACAAAACTTCACACAATCTTTATTAGCAACATTAGTGCACTCAAGATAATAGGTCTTTAGGTTCAGTTCCAACACCAATAAAACTTCCATTAAAACAGAAGCTACTATAGCACTTCCCTCAAAAAGCTCAATTCCCCAAAAGAACTTAAAAAGGAACCAACAAGAAGAAAATGCAAATAATGGTAGAAATCTGTCAAAACAGACCAGCAGGTAAAGAAGAATTTTTTCGAAGACAATCTGTTGCTCAAATCGAAAAGTGCTGAACTAACGAAAGTTAGATAACAACCTGGGTCAGAAGCACAAAAGTTCACGCCTCAAAAAGACGTTCAGATATTTTACACGAATTTTTACGGTGAAGCACAGAAATCTGTTTCAGGACAGCAACTTTCCCAATCATTACTTCTATCTCATTAGAGGTTACTCTTGGCACAAAAAGCAAGTAAAAAGGATAAGGAGCGGTTACTGAAGTAATAACTTCCAAGACTCATCTAAAACTTTTGGGTTATCTCCCAATAAGTACTTTTCTTTAAGGCCTTTAAGTTAGGCATGATAGTTTGAGAATATGCTCACATAAGGAATATGAATTGAAGTAAAAGAGAGCATCAAGAAGCAAATTCAAAACACATTTAAGTCTAACGCACTTCCTATGCATAGGAATCTTGTAAAGAAACAAGTCATAAAATCACAAAGCAACAAGCATAGGAAAGCAAAACAAGTGCAACTTCAAGACTTTCAACATAAAGAGTGGAAACTTAATATTATTGAGATGCATAAAACCATGTTTCCCTCTCTCATAATAACTTTCAGTAGCATCATGAATAAAATTAACAATATAACTATCACAAGAAACATTCTTATCATGAGCCATATGCATAAAAGAATTAATACTCCCCACATAAACATAGTCATTCTTATTAATTGTAGTGGGAGAAAATTCAACAAAATAGCTATCATTATTATTCTCATGACCATAATCATCAAATATAGGAGGCATATTGTAATCATAATTAATTTCCTCCTCAATAGTAGGTGGACTAAAAATATCATATTCATCATTGTAATCATCATATATTGGAGGCATAGTACCATCAAAGTAAATTTTCTCCTCCGTGCTTGGGGGACTAAAAAGATCATTTTCATCAAAACCAGCTTCCCCAAGCTTAGACTTTTCCATAGCATTAGCTGCAATGGTATTCAAAGAAATTATACTAATAACATTGTTATTAGCACGCAAAAAAAGTTCCATAGGTTTTTTAATTTTCTCTTCAAACACTTCATGTCCTAACTCAAGATAAATACTATAAAGATCTCTAAATTTTTTGTTGTTTTCCATTAAGCCTAACTAGTGAAAACAAGAAACAAAAAGACAAAATTGCAGAATCTAAAGGAAATAACTTCGAGCACTCACACCGGAGGATAATTGTCCTCCCGTCGCGCGTAGTCCTGTGATGTTGTCCTGACGATCCAGTTCTCGAATAATTGTCCTCCCGTCATTCGGGGCGATAATGCTGCTCCGGAACGCGGTGGGGTCTTACGTTAGCCCATGCCGGATCTGTGCGACATTGGTCGGAATCCGAGACCAGTTTTTGACTTCCGGACAGGGCGACCTTTTGCTGCTCCAGTCCCTTGTTGAGTAGTTTGATACCCAAACGGATCTCCTCTGGTCCTGGATTAGCCGATAGAATTTCTCGGGCCGCCACGGTATTCTATACTGGGGTTGGATATACCCAATCTCCTTTGCTATCTTTCCGTGGCTTCCCCATCTCATCTCCGAAAAGGACGGCATGGATATGTGGGAATTGGTTGTCATTGGTGTGACGTTTCTGTGTCTTCTGATGCAACCGAGACATGTAATCTTTAGTTGCCGTGCATTTCTTCTCATCCTCGATGTTTTTGGCTTCATCTAGGAGTTGTTGACGACTGATGTCTACGCACTTCTATTCTTGTAGACAGTTGTTGGTCCTCCAAGTGCAGAGGTTTGTAGAATAGCAGCAAGTTTTCCCTTAAGTGGATCACCCAAGGTTTATCGAACTCAGGGAGAAAGTGGTCAAAGGTATCCTCTCTGAAGCAACCCTGCAATCAAGATACAAGAAGTCTCTTGTGTCCCCAACACACCCAATACACTTGTCAGGTGTATAGGTGCACTAGTTCGGCAAAGAGATAGTGAAACACAACTGGGATGGATAATTATAAGTGGTAATGGTGATAGAGAATAGCTTGGTGGCGTGGAAAAGACTAAAGTAAAACTGAAATAAAGATGGAAGCAAGCAAACATGTAACAGATCTAATAGCAAACGGCGTTTCAGTGTTTAGAAACAAGGCCTAGGGATCATACTTTCACTAGTGAACACTCTCATATAAATATCTTCTCTTTATGATACTACTCTTAACTACTCTCCGGTTGAACACTCTAATCGATGGTAGGGCTATAACAGCACACCTCAAAGTAAGTCTTTCCCATCTAGAAAACCCCACACTATCACCTTGAGCACTAGATGAGTCCAACAAACACCACAATTTCATAAAGACATCCAACTCCAAATATAACTCATCACAAGTATTTGTAATCTCTAGCCTAAGTGCCACCATGGTGTGCACGCTGTCACTTTCACACACATGGGGAGAGCAGAGATCTATTAAAGCGCTTGAGTAGCAAGGTAGATCTACTAGATTACAAAGCTCATGATCACAATATGATCATGCATAGAGAGAGAGATGAACACATAGCTACCGGTAGAACCCTTAGCCTCGAGAGAGAACTACTCCCTCCTCATCATGGGAATCAGCAATGGTGATGGAGATGGTGGTGGAGATCGATGGAGATGGCTCCAGGGGCACTTCCCCGTCCAGGCAGGGTGCCGGAATAGAGACTTTCTGTCCCCCGAATCTCCCCTTCGGTGGTGGCAGCGCTGCGGAACTTTTCGTGGCTGGAGGCTTGATGATTTAGGGTTTTGGTATCGGGAGGCTCTTATAGGCGAAGGAGGCAAGGTCGGTGGAGTGCTAGGGGGCCCACACCACCTGGTGGCGCGGCCAGGGCTAGCCCGCGCCACCATATGGTGTGGCCAGGCCCTGGCCCCCCTCCGTCTCTGCTTCTGGCCCCGTGAGTCTTCCGGTAAAATAGGAACTTTGGCTTTTGTCCCGTCAAATTCCGAGAATATTGATTTTTTGACTTTCCTGGAACCAAAAACAGTAGAAAACAGGCAACAGGCAACTGGCACTGTGGCTCTTATTAATAGGGTAGTCCAAGAAATCATATGAAAAGTACTCCAAAGTGTGGACAAAACACAAGAAAGTGGATAAAACCAAGCATGGAACATCAAAAATTATAGATACATTTGCAATGTATCAACGACGCGCTTCTAGGGCTTGGGCCCTTTCGTCCAGCTCTTCAGCAGTAAGTTTTGCAGCTGTAGGGATAGGTGTGGTTAATGCAGCATCGATGAGTTTACGCGCACCTTCAGTGATCACGTGTCCATCCATCGATTCTTGTTTTTTCGGCTCTTCTGGGATAAGTGCTCCATCCGAGTCTTCTTCGTATTCCTCGGCAATCACCTCCTCTGCTAGAGGGTCTTTTGCCGGGGTCTTGTTTTTCTTGTTCTTCTTCTTTGCCTTCTTGGCAGCACCGGTAGCAAAGACGGCTTTGGGTCTGTTTCCTGGAGTCAAGCTCTGATCGGTACTTTCGGACATCTCGACCTCGGGATTATCTCCGCCGTCCATGTCATCCTGCGCTTTGGGAGAGTGTTCCCTGGATCCTTCATCCATGGCTTCTCCTTCTTCTGCAGCCTCGGAGTTGTACTCCTCTTCATATTCTGTGGAGAACTTTCGGAAATCTGCTGACGTCATCGATTCATCCGAGGACGCGGGTACGTCGATGTTTGTTCTGATTGCCTCCAGCACAGAGTCGGTGTTCTCTCCAGCATCGGCAGAGCCGGATCCGAATCCCACGTACCCGACGAAGTGCGACGCGTGCTTCCTGAGGTACCTATGGCTTTCGCGATCAGCCATGTCGAAACTTTTGATGGTCTCGAGAATTGCATCTGCGCTTCCATCTTGCATTATCATACGTCGTAGTGTGTACCTTAGGAAATGTCTGTCTGTCCCGGCATCATCAGAGCCAGAATCAGTGTCATTGATATGCTCCTCCTGGATTTCGACTTCCGCGGGTGGGTCGATCTGGGATCCGGCTCCTCTAGGGAGATCCACTCCAGATTCGACTTGGACCGCTAGGTCTTCTTCAGGCTCGGATTTCTCCACTATCTCCGCAACTGGTGCGGGCTGGGTGGGTTTAGGGTTTCTGAGATTCGAAACTCTGTTGCCTCCGACGACAAAGGGGACCCCAAAGATTCTTCTGCCTCTATCATCACCGCTGGGGTGGGTGGGGCAGGTTCAGCGAAACCGATGTAAACATCGATCTCGCCAAAAGACATGATTGTGTAGGCAGTCATAGCCTCCCTAGCCGGAATCCAAGTCTCATCGAGAACGATGAGAGGGACGTTGCTGGCGTAGAGGATGTGACCGACGGTGATAGTCTCGCTGATTCCGATTCTTGCAGATTTCGCTCGGAACGCAGATCTGAAGCTCACTTGCCCCATGGTGGGTGCCAACTATCGTCGGATTGAGGACAAGTACGCCATGAGGGGGTCCTCGAGGCGTGTGGAAGTGAGGGGTGTGAGATGTACGGTATTCCGGGACGGTGAGCACACAAGTTTACCTAGGTTCGAATCCGCCGGCTTTGGACGGATCCTACTCCTGCTAGCAATCCAGTAATACGGCAGAGCCGGAATATGGGTTACAAGGGTTTTGCGTGTGCAATTTGAGATTGTAGACTATTGATGGTGCCCTAAAGGCTCTCCCTAGGACGGATTATATAAATATCCGGCCTAGGGTTTACAAGAGCGATCTATCCGGCTACGACTAAGAGTTGGTTACAGAGTACATCTTGAACTACAAGTAACATTATGGGCCTAAGTCGGTAAGTCTTCTGGGCCTTCCCGTAGCCGGATTGGACTCTTTCTTTCTCCCTGACTGGGCCGCCCGTGAAGCAAAGCTCTAACCCGAAGTGGGCCACCCTAGTCAGTGAGGAACTGTGAGGATACCCGGAAAGTATATCCCCAACAAAAACAACACATGATTCATCCATGGCACATTAAGCAAATCTCAATTGTTTATAACAAGTCATGCTATAGCAAAGAATACTAAGCATAAAGCCAAAACAATATCAAGCATGGCATAACAAAGCATAGGCCACAGACAAAAACAAGCTCTCTTTACCACTTAAGCATGAGCTTTCCTACTCTTTTCCAAACCAAACCAAACTATTGAGAACCAATGTATGAAAGAGGGGGTCCAACCAATTTATTCAGCAAACTAATAAAATAAAGCAAACGAAAAACCAAAACAAAAATGAAAAAGAAGACGCTCCAAGAACAACACAACTGTGCATGAAACAATAAAAATGAAGCGTTTGGAAGAAACCTGGGATTTTTATTGATGAAGAGGGGGATGCCTTGGGCATACCCAAGCTTTGACGCTTGTACTTCTTGGATAATTCTTGGGGTGACACGCTTAGCATCCCCAACCTTGAGCTTTAGTCCATCCTTCATCTCATTACTTATTCCTTCCATACACCTGAAATTTTTCCTTCATACAAAACTTCACACAATCTTTATTAGAAACATTAGTGCACTCAAGATAAATAAGGTTCTAACACCAAATAAACTTCCATTAGAACACTAGATACTGTAGCACTTCCCCCAAAAATCTCAACTCCCCAAAAGAACTCAAAAAGGAACCAACAAGAAGCAAATACAGAAAATGGCAGGAATCTGTCAAAACAGACCAGCAGGTAAAGATGAATTTTTTCGAGGACCCTATGTTGCTCAAATCAAAAAGTGTTACACTAAAGAAAGTTAGATAACAACCTGGGTAAGAAGCACAAAAATTCACGCCCAAAAAAGACGTTCCGATATTTTACACGAATTTTTACGGTGAAGCACAGAAATCTGTTTCGGGACAGCAACTTTCCTAATCATTACTTCTCTCTCATTAGAGGTTACTCTTGGCACAAAAAGCAAATAAAAAGGATAAGGAGTATATTACTGAAGTAATAACTTCCAAGACGCATCCAAAACTTTTGGGTTATCTCCCAATAAGTACTTTTCTTTAACGCCTTTAAGTTAGGCATAAGCAAAAACTAAAATGGATAGAATAGAAGTAAGCAGAGATAATCATGGTGAAAACATTGTTTTGTTCAACGAAATCCTTTTGTTAACAAGGTTGATCAGGTCTTGTTACCAAAAAAATTTCATATGAGGCAAAACTTTGTGTTCCGCTAATGATTATGTTACCTCAACCTTGATAGGAATGGTCGCAATCATAATAGTTTCAAATTTTTCTTTTGGTATGGGACAATATATTTCTCCAACTTGAATGCCCTCATCATGTTCAATTGAATTCAAACCATAAGTCATTTCAATCTTCTTGGGGAAATAGACAGTATGTTCCTTGTCATTAACATTGAAGTTCACCTTCCCATGATTACAATTAATAACAGCTCCTGCAGTATTTAAGAAAAGGTCTCCCAAGAATAATAGATATATTATCATCTTCAGGCATAATAGTTTGAGAGGATGCTCACATAAGAAATATGAATTGAAGTAAAAGAGAGAATCAAGAAGCAAAATCAAAACACATTTAAGTCTAACCCACTTCCTATGCATAGGAATCTTGTATGCAAATAAATTCACAAAGAACAAAGTGACAGGCATAGGAAGAAAAAACAAGAGTAACTTCAAAACTTTCAGTACATAGAGAGGTGTTTCAATACCATGAAAACTTCTACAACCATATTTTCCTCTCTCATAATAATTTTCAGTAGCCTCATGAATAAACTCAACAATATAACTATCACATAAAGCATGCTTTTCATGATCTACAAGCACTAGAGCTTTATTATAAACATTTTCAAAAGAATCCTCAGGAACATAACATTCATCCTCCTTTAGTAAGCATGGAGGACAATCATATAATGTAAGGGATAAAGAGTTACTCTCATTAGAAGGTAGGCATGGGTATCTAATCCATTCTTCCTCCTTTTGTTCATCACTCTCCTCCTCTTTTTCATCTAATGAGATTTCAGGTTCATCAATTTCTTCTTCCATAGGATCCTGCAAGGCATTAGTCTATTCCATTTGTGGAAAGCATCTATTAATATATTCAAGAATATAGCCATTTTCTTCCTTGTAATTATCAAAGAAAAATTTAAGTATACCATAAACCTCATATTTGTAAGGTGAATCATCAATATTTTCAAGCAAACTAGGAAGTTCAAAAGAACCCTTCCAAGCAATAAATTCTTCAATTTGTTCCGCATCATAAAAGTCATAAATTCCTTTAGCATAAGAAGATATGGTAACATTATCATTATACTCACATTGAAAAGGGAGGTGTTTATACCTCTTACAGCAACAAGATTTATCACAACAATAAGTAACATCATAAGTAGAGCACATGTTTCTAGCAATGATATACAATCTATCAATTTGTTCCCATAAGTGTTTCCTTTTTTGTGACAAGAGGTGTTCCTTATAATAATATTTTTGATCTTCCGTGAACCCACCTTGCCAATAAGATTCAGTTTCAAAGAAACCATCCATTGATAAAAAGCATGATAAAGCAAGACAATAACAATCCAACGAAAATAACAACTAGAGTAGGAACTAATTTTTTTGTATTTTTGATAATCAAACAAGCAAACAAGGCAGAAATAAACTATGCTTGAAAAATAGTGATTCCAAGTGAACTTGATAAATAAAGCTATGCTCCCCGGCAACGGCGCTAGAAAATAGTCTTGATTACCCACAAGTATAGGGGGTGTATCGCAGTATTTTCGAGGGAAGTGAAACCCAATTTATTGATTCGACACAAGGGGAGCCAAAGAATATTTATAAGCCTTAACAACTGAGTTGTCAATTCAGCTGCACCTGGAAACAATCTTGCTCACAGCAGTTTATCAGTAGCAACAGTTTTGTAGTAGGAATAGCAAAGTAGCAGCAGCAGTAAAGTAAAGACAGTAGTAACAATAGCAGTAAACAGTGGGATTCAAGTGCGGTAGGCATAGGGATGGATGGACGGGCGTTGCATGGACAAGACAATTCACATAGCAATCAGAACATAGGGCAATTGTAGATAAATAAGATAAAGCATCCAAGTACTAGATAATCCTAGGCATGTGTTCTATATATAGTCATACGTGCTCGCAATGAGAACTTGCACAACATCTTTTGTCCTGCCAGCCCGTTTGCAGCGGGGCCTCAAGGGAACTATTGGCAATTAAGGTGCTCCTTTTAATAGAGCACCGGAGAAAAGCATTAACACTACATGAACACATGTGATCCTCACATCAAAGCCATTCCCTCCGGTCATCCTGATTTCTGTCACTTCGGGGCCATTGGTTCCGGACAACAACGTGTGTATACAACTTGCAGATAAGACCATAAACAATACTATCATAATGAATCAATAACATGTTCAGATCTGAAATTATGGCACTCGGGCCCTAGTGACAAGCATTAAGCACAACAAGTCGCAACAAAGTCATAAAGCACTAATAAAAGATACTAGGCACCATGCCCTAACAATATGATGCCATTACATGAACGATCTCATCCAATCCCTACCATCCCCATAGCCTACAGCGGGGGATTACTCACTCATAGATGGGGGGAACATGGATGGTCGATGGAGAAGCGATGGTGATGATGATGGCGATGATCTCCTCCAATTCCCCGTCCCGGCAGGGTGCCAGAACGGAGTTTCTGGTGCTGTTTCGTGGCATCTGGTGGTGGCGGCGGAGTGGAACTCCTTCTAGAAAAACATCGAACCCCTCGGAGTTTTTAGGTCAGAAGGCTTCTTATAGGCGAAGAGGGAGACCGAGGGGGTGCCTGGGGCGGACAGACCATGCCCTGGCGCGGCCAGGCCTAGCCCGCGCCTAGGGGGTGTGGCCAGGCCCTGGCCCTCCTCCGTCTCGTATTTTGGCTCCGTGAGTCTTCCGGAAAAATAGACACTTTGGCTTTTGTCCCGTCCAATTCCGAGAATATTCATTTTCTTACTTTCTTGGAACCAAAAACAGCAGAAAATAGGCAGCTGGCACTGTGGCTCTTTTTAATAGGTTAGTCCAAGAAATCATATGAAAAGTACTCCAAAGTGTGGAAAAAACACAAGAAAGTGAATAAAACCAAGCATGGAACATCAAAATTTATAGATACATTTGCAATGTATCAGGTACCATCGCCAAGCAATGATTCGTGGATGTTTGGCAGCACGCCGTCATGCGCGATGGTAACACCGTCTAGCAGCTTGCTGAGCTCCTCATCGTGCATGACATCGAGCATCACATGCCTCAGGACGATGCAGATATTCTTGATGTCCTTCGCGGCTTTCCCGGCGATCTCCAGAACCTCGGTGGTGAGGTACTCAAGAATGGTCGTGAGGTAGGCAGTAGCCCTAAAGCCTATGCGCTGGGAGTACGGACCCTCCCTGAAGTAGCGCCCAATCCGGTCAACGGGGAAATGTAGCCCGGCCTTGATGGACCTCGACACCTGCTTCTTCATGTGGCTGCCTGGTGTGAAACCGGCGACATGTCTTCTTTTTCTCCACGGTCTTTGTCGCCACCACCTAGATATTCTTCTTCTTCCCCCAGGAAGCTCCGGTCTTCGGAGCCATAGCTACAAAGTCGTAAAGGAGTAGGGGGAAGAAGAGGAAGAAAGGCTAATTGCGGAGGACGGGTGAAGGTGCCCAGGTCCGTTTTGTTGAAACTTTAACAACATCGTTTTTACTGTTTTACTAGTATGAATTTTTAATACTAAAAGGATATGTGAATCAACCAATGCATAGGCTAGGGTTCTACTCCCCTTTTCAAAAAACACGCCAGAATTGCTTTGAGTTGTGATGATGTCCAATCTATTCTAGAGCCAGCTTTGTGCCTCCACCCCTTGGATTCGACCCATTTTTTGGAGTATTATTGTATAATATGGCCATGACCTTAGTCATTTTTTCGATGTTTCCTTATTTTTTTTGAATTTTCTGAAACATGGTCAGATGTGTCAGCATGAAAATTCATACGAAGAAGTTGTATCTTTCAAAACATTCGTTGATTTTCAGTATGACTGCGTGGGTACAATAATTATATAAGAATTTTGGACAAATTTACATGCAATCTATCACACACTTGTAGTTCAAATTTTACCTACTTTGGTCAATTGACAACAAGTCATTTAAGTATGGGAAATTATCTAGAAGGCTTGAAAATTCATGAGACTTGTTAACCATAAAACATACTACATTTTCTGTAAAATTTAGTGTGTTGTGGTATTTAGAGGCATACTCTTTGCACTTTATTTAAAAAATAATTATATGTGGAACTTCTAAAATTATTTGAAATGTTTCTATACATAAAAATTGAAAAGTCCCATTAACAACATTAGCATGCCATGCCAAGATGAACCTGTCTACTAGAAATGGACACGTTATAATAAACTATGTATATAATGGCCATGACCTTTGTCATTATTTAACTTGAAACCCAAGTATGTTAACACATCGCTAGTTATATTGTGAGGCAAGTGTTTTTAAACCTTATAAAAATTCATGTTTATCATTTACGAAAGAGAACACCATACGCAAGTTCTTAACTTTTTCATTGTTTTATTTACTTTTCTTTAATTTATCCCAAATAAACGGGACGAGTGATGCGGATATGACCTTGACATTAGTAACTTGGCTTAAATGTGAACAATGTTCATACATGGTTATGACCATCTTGTGAAGCAATTATTTCGAAAGTTGTCCAAATCCATGTTTATAGTTTTCATCGAAACAAGCACAGATGTAACAGAACACTATGCGAAGATTTTTAGTTTTTTTCATTTCCATTTAGTTTATTTGATTTTTTACAAAACTGGTTTAAAATTGTCGGCAGACAACATTTTAGAAAGAAATTGAACCTTTCAAAACTCTTGGTGCTTACAATATACTACCTTCATTCTGCAAAGTAAGGTGTATAGTATTAATTTTCTGGAAAGCAAAATAGTATCAGGTTTGACCAATATTATGGAAAAAGTATTACCATTTAAGTTTCAACTATGTATCGTTACACCCCCCCACCCCAAAACACACATTGAAATAAGTATTTTCATATAGTATGAACATGCGGTGGAAATTATTTATATTTTGCTAGAATACAGTGCGTGCACACTAAGCCAAATTATTTGGATGTACTTAATTACTAAAAAACAAATCCTATCACTTGGAAATGAAAAGCATTTTCCTAAAAGTTGGGAACTCTCATTGACAACATTATTTAACAAAGCCAAGATGCTTCCTAGAACAAGATATAGTACATTGGCCGCCTCTTTTCTGGACACCAATTAATTTTGCACCTAGGCACACTTATTTGGGAGGGCGGGAAGAGACCTCCTCCTCGTCACCTCGGCCTCCTCCCTATCATGTCTTTGTCCTCCTCCTCAGTGTTGACCTTAGACTCCTCCTCTTCCTTAGTGTCATCGTCCGTATTATCGGAGTCGCTCGACGTTGGTGGTGGTGTCACTTTGAAAAAGTGATGTTAGTGGCTATCTTCTTCATTGGAGGAGTGGCACAACGGTGGCAGACATGGCCTGTCAACTGTGTCTGGACTTCTAGGCAGAATTTCGGGGCGTTTCTCGTTTGTCAGGTCGATCGATGTGTTCTGGAGAGAGTTCTCGTATGACATTTTGGAAGGAAATGGAGAAAGTTTGAGTTCTAAGAAACAGGAGTTTGGGTGTTTTGGGTGAAAGGAGGGGTGCATCCTATTGCAATTTATGATGTCTATTTACAATCATGCTTGTATTAATTCCCTGACAAGTATCCCAAAATATCATAAATAGATTGTACCAGACTCGTCCCGTAAACAAAAAAATATTATACCAGGCTCGTCGGTTCTTGATTTTTCTCGGCCCAAAGATTTCAAGAGATGCCTGATTTATCCGAAAATGAAGAGAATCATGCAGATCCTGATGAATTACTCGGTGCCTCGTACTTCTTCTGTTAAAAAATAAGTGTCTCTATATGCTTATCAACACTACTATATACTCTTCACAAAGTTGCATCACCGAACTTGATTGATGGTGATATGGTGTGGGCCCCATATTTTTCTATACAGCTGCATCTCAGACTAGAAGTATAATCATTGCATAAAATATTACATGGGAAGGAAGGAGAAATGGAGAATGATGGATGGATGGTGAGAGGGGGTGAAGGAGAGAGAAAATCTACTAGTAGTACGTGTACCAGTACCGTGTGTCAGGAACCCATCGTAATATGTAACTTTTCTTCTGACATCGCACCGCCTTTAACTCCTCTCGTGATGCCTACCTTAGTCTCGCAGTCTCTTCTCTCTTTTTGATTTTCCCCACCATTTCAAACCATATTCTTTATAGTACTAGTACTACTATACTTTTTTGTGGGGGCTAGTATGTAACACCCTCAAATCGTCCCTATGCAAGTTTTAGCGGTTCCCGCCAAACATGCATAGAAATGATTCAAAGATGCCCACCAGGCACTTGCGTGCAGGTGGAAAACAAAGTAATATCATTACACAATAGTCCATGATGGAACCCACAGAACATATATATAAAACAATGACTCCATGAGTCAAGAATACAGATATATATTACAAAGATCCAAATTACCTTGAAAATGATACAACATTTGAGTACGGATAAGATGCAAATGGGGCTAAGAGCCCTGAAGAATAACCAATGGCGTCATAACCCTGCCCAGGCCAAGCCGGAAGGGTAACCCTGCTAACGACATCGAACTCAAACCTACTAAAACAAAAGGGGTGCCGATAAAGGGCAAACAAAAAAGAGAGCGGTCAGTATTGAGGCCAGTACACGGCGAGTCTAGAATTCGGCGGCTCTCGCCTACATAGGTATGGTGGACTACAGCGGCAGCAAAGCATGCGGTAAACAACCTATGGAGACTCAATACAACTATCGTCTATCAGAGAGGGATAAGAAAGACCTATTTAGAACCAACCTGATACTACCACCAAACATACCCTTCCTGGTATTTCCCCCTCAAGACCAAACGAGGAAGTCATGCCGAGGAAACTCATACGGTTGGCAGTTTTATTCATTCTTTCCATGGTGGTTATCCAACTTACTAGTCATATCAGATACAAGTCAAATTATAATAGCAATTCGTTAGTTATAGTTGTCTATGATGGAGAAACTGTTCTCTAAGTCATCCATAACCGCGGACAGAGTTAACCTTGCAGGGTTGCACCAAAGTATCCACACGCATTTCAACCCTTATTGTCATATCCGAATATGCACAAGATCCTGAACATACACCCAACGGTATGCGACGAGGCCTTGGACATGATGTTTCTCAGACCCAGAGAAAGTAAATGGGAGCCACCCCACTAAGCTACCCGCAATGAAGTCGGTCAGGTTTGAGACAGACCCAGGGTTTGCAACAATGGTTGTAAACAACTAGGAACCCAAAAGTGTGACTAGGCTTATCGATACCGCAAAAACATTTTGCATTCCTAAACAGTACAGGCGTGCCAAGCGCAATCATAAATAATGCAGTAAAGCATGGAATAAGTATAGGATAGTAATAACGCCCCAAACTAGTTTGTGGCCCCCAGCACAGTACTTTCAAATCAGGTAGTAAGCCGATGGGGTGCCTACACACCCACTTGTGGTTAGCACACTCGATCTCGGAACAGGTGTCAAAAACTCGGGTTCTAGGTGGACACAAGTTGGTTGTTAAAAACCAAATATTCACTATTACCCAACGGTGCCACTTCATTATATTTATTTCCAGCATTTTAATTGACAAGTTACATTGAAAGCCATGATCATCTCCACCATTGAGCATGTGCCAACCTCCCAACAACGGTGGAACATCGATGACACGAAGCAGCACCTGAGAAAGCAACTACGACTCGCAAGGTCAACCGTCTATCAAACAATAGGCAATAGGATTTGTCCAAGGCAATATAGAGGCTGCAAGGAATATAAATGGTGCGCGAAAACTAAAGCATCGCAACACCGATAGCAATAGATCAACAGGAGGAAATAAAGACTGTAAAATCAAAATAGGTAGAAAGGGGGAGATTACTTGCCTGGGAAACACTATCGAAGATACATTATCCAAAGAACTTGTCGATACTCGCAACTCAACGGTCTAATCCGCGAAGAACCAAAGCACTAGAGGAAACACCGGATGCACTATTTACTATTACGCCAGAAGATCGGGCATGATGCATGTATGATGTATGACATGGCAAAGATACGATGCAACTAGGCAATATTAAGCAGAACCGGGGTCCCGACAATTAATTAGATGGTTCAAGTTGTTTAGGTACCCGCAATTTAAATGTTGTATTAACAAGGCAAAACATGGCATCGGTTCACTATACAAATTTAAATGGGGCCAATATAAGACTAGAAAATCCCGCATATGGTCTCCATATTTAATTATGAGGTGAATCAGCATAATGCCCCCAAACCACACAATATGTATGTGACATGAACAATTGATATGCAACAAGTGATAATGTCATATTATAAAAATAGGGGTCTCGGAAAGGGGTCACGCATCGGATCGACGATCTTGGTGTTCACCGTGGGTAGATGGGGTTCGGTATTGGCGGGATTGGTCTCGATCTTCGAACCCCGAGGAGAAGAACGTGATGTTCCAAGGGGTTTGGTTTGGTCTTCGGATCCGGGATCAGTCTTTGGTGTCTCGACCATCAGATTCGTGGATCGGGGGTCTTCGGGGTCCGTGTGGAGGTCTTGGCGTTCCGTGTAGACAACCTGGGCATCGTGGTGGTCGATGGCGAACTTATGGGATGTCATGGTCTTCAGAAGATCTTGGCATGGGGAAAGGTTCTCATCGGGGTCATCCAAATGTCCCTGCAAGTGGTTCTCAGTTCTTCTTCGTATCACCACACCACACCAAAACCATCGGTGGCACACCACTGAGAGCCCAACAAGGAACACAGACAAGCAGAGCCGAGGAGGTTTGGGCGAACTAGAGGCAGTGACCGAGCTTCATGCAGGGGGAGGCGGACATGGCCATGGGACGCGCTGTAGGGAGTAGGGTCGTCGCCGGTGTCCTTGGTGGTGGGGCTCTGGTCGAGGGAGGCAAAGCTCGCGCGACGGTGGCACGATGCGACTGGGGCGAGCCAGAGCTTGGGGAGGCGAGGGGCGCCAGCGAGGTCGAGGATGAAGGAGAGCGGGCTCCTAGAGGAAGATGGTGGTGGGGCTGGCTCGTGGGCGGGGCCGTGATGCTGGTAGATAGGAGCAGCGGGCCAGGCTCGCGTGGCCTAGGGTGGGGTGATGCACGGAGCTCGCTAGCGCAGAGACGGTGGCGGAGCGGCGAGATTGGAGATGGCAAGGACGAGGGGCTCGACCGACGAGGGGACGCGCGGTGGAGCACCGTCAAAGCCAAGGCGTCTGCAGAGCTTGGCCGAATGTGGGGCGATAGAGGCACACTAGGGAGAGTGTCCGCGACGCTCCTAGAGCCGGGGCATGGAGATGGAGGGTCCAGGGGTCACGAGCGCAGCAAGCGACACAGGGCGAGCTCGAGGAGGCCACACGGAGGTGCGTGGCGGTGGAGACTGGGAGGAGCCCGCGTCGGCACTATCGGGAGGAAAAGATTGATGGGGCGCGGGGCTTGGTGGCGAGGAAGGCGTCCTCATGCGGTTCGGATCGAGGAATAGGGAGAGGGTGACCGAGAATCACGGAGTGGGGCCGGGGTACTTTATGGCAGGGAGTGGGCGGGATCCTGGCATGTGACGTGGGGTGGCTTCGATTCCACGAGGTGGCGTGACGGCATCGGTCGCGTCAAGTAGCAGGGTGGTGGGGCTGGGAATAAGAGTGGTTCGCAGGGTGGGTGTTGGGGGATACCCCCAGGTAGGGTCAAGCCGGGGTATAAAGGCCGAGTTAGCCGAGGTACGGCGTGGTCAAAGCAAGTGCTGGCTGGGTCACCTCAAGGAAGGCCGACTTATGAAGTAACTCGGCCCGGTAGGCGTTCGCCTAGCATTAATCCGGCCGGCATAAAATATATGTCGGCCATATTTGTCTACCAAATGTGTAGGTACCCTCATAGTCGGGTTAGCCAAGCGCTAGCCAGGCTACCACTTGGCTTCCAAGAGAAGGAAGGAATCTCCCGTTGGTCAAAAGGTGGCATCTGTCCACTATAGCGTGAGCGAAGCAAGCAAAGGGAAGGACCAGCAGGGCGTGGCCGACAAAGGTGACGCGGGTAATGTCGGCTGACGTAGCTTGCGTCTGGTGACGCCTAAAGGCAAGGGGCATGCAGAGGGTTACGTCCATAGTCCGGATGAACCATTAAAGTGAATAAAGAAGCATCTAGATTTAACCAAGGGGCATATTCGGGTAATATGCCTCCACGTATGCCCTAACTTTGTAACCTAGACTCCCCTATATAAGGAGCACTAGGACCTCCATAGCAGGGGATCGATCATTCTGTCTTGGAAGTACCCTAGAGCATTGTAGTGGGGGTAAGAGAACTAGTCTCCTTCTCACGAACTTCTCAAGGAGCCCTTTTAATCCACCATTGATAGAGCGAAATACAAACATCTATGTGTGGAATCACCACACTATCGAGAATATCATTTTGTGGCCCGAAAGTTGGGTCGCCCAGGTAACATGGTACCCAAGTTGCTTACAATCAGCTGCCTTGCCCAAAGTTGGCGTGCCAAATATTCAGAGGGTCTTTTCGGCACGAATTCAACTTTACATTTCAATACAAAATATCTGGCTAACGGCCGTCAAGTTGGGCCCCCCTGTCAGCTTTCGTCATTATGTCGCTACCGTCGTGGCTGCCATGTAGGCTTGCAGCGTTGGCGCATGCATCCTTTACGCATCTTCTTCTTCCTCTGGGGCGGCAATTTGTGGTCACGGCCATGGCGCGGAGCTAGGACTTGTACGAACCTTCTCGGCCCCGTTCTCCTCCCCATCCCGAATCGGAGCTCGCCCTCACCATGGCTGAACCCATGGCACGGCGTGGGGACGGGAATTCATTCCCGGGTGAGATCTGTCACCATGGCGACCATGCTCGGTCCTGTTGGCCTCCTCTAGAATCTGAGCTGGCCATCGCCGTGGTCGCACACGCACCAGCCATGGTGCCTTCCTCTCTGAACCCCAAACCACATCCACCCAGTTCGGCACAACGCCAACAAGGTGAAAATGCATCAAGTTTTCTTCTTGTGATTGTAGAAAAACATGTATGTACCATGGTCGTAGCATACTCTAACAATGTACACATATGTTGTTTACTAGATTTTCATTTGAAATTAGTAGCTCCGTGATGACGAAACATAGAGAACCTAAATGGAATGACGATGACGATCATGTTCTGTACTTTGCATTGCATCAACAAGTGCTCGCTGACGAAGCAAGTTACCAAGAGATGGAGTTCATCAGCCATTGCCAAAAAATATGTGAACAAATCAATGAGCGATTCAATGCAAATACGCGCAGAAAAGCTAGATCCATGTCATCAATCATCAATAGGTGGCACATTCTAGTGATGCGTTCAAATGCGTACACCATGTATCATTTGCTTGAAGTGGTTGTTATCCAGAGCAAAAATGCCTAGTATGCACATTACCTTTGTATGTTCTATGCTGCAATTCTGTTGTTATGGGCGTGGAAAGAAAAGCTGGGCTTCACTGAATATTAAGCAGTTAGGCCTAGTTTAGTCTTACACAAATAAGCACAGTTTAGTCTTTACACAAATAAGCGTAACTAATGATAAAGATAAAGACAAATGGTTTATCGGATCTGCCAGTATGAGCACTAGGTCCCTAGAGCTCGTGGTATCGTCGGGACGAACCAGAATGCTGTGTTTAGCCGTCTGGCAATCAAATCGTACGACCCCACTGATGAGCCAATTGTAGGCCCCCTCCCCCGACGTGGATTCAGCTCCAGGTCGGATCTGGAGTGTCAACATGATAGGCGCGTGAGTGTGCAGCAAACACACAGTCTGCTATAAACACTAGAAGTGCTGGCACCTCAGCAACAACACCATCATGTTCTTCCTGGACTCCGGCAGCAGCCTCAGTAGGTATTTCGTCAGCTTCACCAGCAGCAGCCTTAGCAGGTATTTCGTCAGCTTCACCAGGAGCAGCATTAGCAAGTATTTCGTTAGTTTCACCAGCAGTAGCATCACCAAGTATTTCGTCTGCTTCACCAGGAGCAGCAGCAGCTAGTTCTTCATCAGCTCCACCACCACCAACACCACCACCACCACCAGCATCAGGAGCCAGGGTTGCCTGAGCAATTACAGGTTCAACAGCTCCAGGGGCTCCGACAAAGAAAGGGTAGTTGATCCCAAGAAACACAGATTGTCCCTTCAAATTGTCGACTCTGCTCCAGACTTGCTCTACTGGGTCTTTGGATGGGGATGTGGACCTTGAGAAAACGTGACACCACAGCGATGGGTATGAAGAAAGTTGTGTCCCCATATGTTCTATTGTATCACCAACGCTGTTTAGTGCTCCCCTGATATGAATCCACATGAGTTCATCATTCTGTTCCGTGTCGCCTCCGAGAGGTGCCAGGAAACAGCGTCGTCTCCCAAGTTCAGCATCTGCTACTGCATCTTTGATGACCGGAGCTGGAATGATGCGCGGGGCTACGTGAGTACCTGCGTGTTACTTACAGTCAGTAAGTAGAATTTTGAATGGGATTTTACATGCTATATGACACCATGACTCACCCCAAATGGATGTCTCCCAAACACGCACGTCGCCACTAGGTTTAGTGACCGCATAAATGCGTTGCAGTTTGTACAAAGAGTAGTTGTAGGTGAAGACGGCGTCGACATACTTCTCTGGCTGTAGGAAGTCGTCGCGCAAGACTGTCCATTCCTTGTCTTCTAGGCATCTAATGAATGTGATTGCCTTGTCGAACACCGCTAAGAGTTCGTACTCCCAGGTAAGCGAATTCATCTATGTGGGAGTTGTACCTTCAGGAGCTCAAGTTCTGCCATGTTGAACCTGTAAGCGAATTCAAAAATGGGCGGCAGCCACCCGTTGTTGAATGCAGTAATGTCGACACCCTCCAAAGATGGAAATGCAAGTCTCACCAATCTGTAGCCATTTTTTAGAGTCCAAGTACTCCCATCCTATGATAAAAGGACCAGCCACTCGCCGTTGCCACCCACCCAGTTCTGGTCATCTTCCATTTCTGTCTCTTCTTCTTCCTTGATATTCACCACTACTGATTCGGACCACTTATCCAACAACATCAGTTTTGCATGAATATTCTACAGAGTTTGTTGTCAGTTGGTACAATCACCTAGCATGGATTCCATTGCAAATACAATTTGACAACTGGACCTTCAGATTAAAGTACACAAAATATCGCCTAAATACGAGTGTCTCCTCAGATATCGCCTAAATTGTGCCTGTGTCACTACGAAGATACTCAATATATGGAGTAGTAGCAGAGCCCCCAGAACAAACTCCTGACGATGATCATAAACAGCTCGGGGCATAACGGCCTTAAATCGTCTAATCTGTTTGTTTTTATTTTAGGAAATAGAATATCACCTAGCAGGCATTCCATTGCAAAATAGAAATTGACAGCTCATCTATCACCTAAAGTAAGACTATGTCACTATGAAAATACGAGAATATCAGGTACGAGCAGAGCTTCTATTGTACAGAATAGTCTTAAATGGTTCGATTTGTTCAAACCGCGCGTGCACACAACACGTTCGACGAAAGGAACATAGGATTCCGATGAGAGTTTAGCACATATGAATCAACGATATGACTGAACGAATAAGCTAGATACTTGAACTTACGTGGCCATCGTGGTGGTTTGGCCATTTGCTGGTATCGGGGTAAAGAAGGCCTGGCGTGCCGAATGGTTGTTCGTCCATGTCCCGCATAGTGAAGCGGTAGCCAGGGATGCAGCGAGCGAGGCGGCCGATAGAGATGATGTCCAACCCCGAGACGATCCTATGCATGTTCGCGGTGCTGAGGTTCGGCCATCCCCAATCCTCACGGTGGCGGTCGCCCTGGCTATCCGCGTCGTCGTCGCATTCCTTTCGCTTCAGCATGCTGCTACCCCAAGCTCTACCCATAGCGGCAAATGGAGTCTAGAATCCGGTAGATTAATTGAGGCGTTGTGATAAGGAGGCAGGTGGATTCGAGAGGGGATGGAATCAGGCATGGGGGAAGTTGTTCGAGTGGGGAGTGAATCTGAAAGGAACCGCCGCCGCCGCCGGTTCTCGTCCGCATGGAATACAACGAAGGGGGCGTAATTATTGAGGGCGGGCAACGAAACCGTCTAGAGGAAGTGAAAAAATAAATCGTAAGAGAGAAATGTGCAGCCCGCCTATTAGTGAGTGAAGGTCGGCACGCGCAAATGTGCCAAGTTTGACTTGGATCGTGCACGGCAGACCTCGATTCCACCGCATGCAAGTGGCGTGGAACAAATTTTAGGAAATTCTAGGGTCGACGTGTAAAACCGTCGTTTTTCTCCACCTTCACCCTACTACAAACAGTCATGCACCATTCCAGATATTGGTAAGGGTGGTTTTGATCTTTCACTTCTTCGTCTCATTTATTCCTCCACGGCATCATCGTCTTTATCCTCCACGGCCTCATCCATTTCCTCCACCACTGCATCACCCTCTTCCTCTGTATCATTTCCCTCTTACCTGTAGTCATGGACTCTCCGAACGTCCAAAACGACGGCAGGCAAGAAACTGCGCACTTCGACATCGAAGTACATGGCGGGAAGAAGATCGATGTCATCTACACCACCGACCCTCGGACAGTGAGGAACACTCTGAATAATTACACGAGTTGGCTGTAGTTCAAACAAAATAGGTTCGTAGGTCTCGACCTCGAGTACAACCGAGATCAACGTAGGATCGCCGTGGTGCAACTCTCCATGAAGGGGCACGTCCTCGTATACCAGCCTTTTTAAGAGAAGGGGGCTGACGGGATCTGGTAGACTTTGTTGTCTTTTTGTTCCTGAACCGTCTGTTTGCAAAAGTTATTGCTATATTATTTGTCTGAATTCATTTTCATGTAGGTGGAGCGAAAGCATTAGGGATCTGTTTCATGACATTCTCGTGAACTAGCACATAACATTTACTAGTGTTGACATCACGAATGACACTAAACTTCTTGAAAGTCTGACTGTCAACATTAGCATCCCAAAGGAGTGCAGAGTGGACATCCAGGAAATTTACTGGATCCTAGGGACGAAGGGCAGCAAGACCGGGATGGCCGCTCTTGCCTCCGAACTCATCGACCCGTGGTACGCTGACATGAAGGGCAAATTGCCGAGATGTCCGTGGAGGCGTTTAGGGCACGATTATTGGGAGGATAAGCCACTTTCTGAACCTAATCTGAAGTACGCTGCAATTGACGGGTATGTTAGCCACGAGCTGTACCGCTAGATTGTAAAATATCATTCCAGGCATCGCATCATATAACCACCACCAAGGCAGGTTGTTTGCCCCATATGCCGGAGTGTAGATGAATCTACAAGCCGGGGCAAGCGACCGAAGGCATCCTGGGATCGGTGGCCTTCTCCAACAGGCTAGGATGTAGACTTTTAGTGCATGATTGTTGTGTTTGTATGGGGCTTGTTGTGTTTATGAAAACATGTTATTTCAGAAGTACACTATGTGAGCAATTACGAACTGCTATGTATTACCTTTGTTGAACTATAATATGGGTTTGGTTATGACTATATCCTTCACTATAATCTGGGTTTGGTTATGACTTATGACTGTATCACACCTTATGCATGTCAGTCCTGGATTCTACCGCATGCAAATGGCACAGACAGAATTTGTAAGAATGAATGTGGAGTATACAAAAGGGGGAATGTAATTCATACAGGTTAAGTAGCTAATAGCACAGGGATCATACGAGCTTGGTTCTTACACACAGAATACTTAGAAAATACATGCGAGATAAAATACAGGCGAGATAAAACTAGGAACAAAATGCGAAATTAGTAGTGGTAAACAGCATAGTCACCCACCCGCTAGATCCCGTTGAGCATCTCGTAGCAGACATACGCGTCCCTGGCTGCATACTTAATCGCATCATAATCCAGGTGCCTCCACTCCCATCGCTCATGCAGGTGCTTCGGGAACTGGACTTTCATGCCGGGGTACTCGCGGTCGATGATGTCGGCAGCGATTCTAGCCATGCCGGCTTTCCCCGTACCGCCATCCGAGAACCTCCACAAACGTTGGAGATCGACGTGATTGACGACATGAACGAGGAGATCCCGCTCTAGCATCGGAGTGTCGTTCTTGATGTCGATGCTGGCAAAGTAGATCTCCCTCCTGTGTAGGAACTCGCGAAGCTCCGGGCATACAGATTTGGCCCTACATACGTGGTATAGGAGGCAGTGGTTGCGCATTGACAGCTGGAAAAGCGCCATCCTCTTCCTATCTCCGGTATACTCGAGGTCAAGGCCGATGATCTTGTACCTGTCCATCCGCTCATGTAGCCACCGCGCGTACATTGCGATGACCTTGGCGACCTCCACTAACGCATTTGTGTGGACGACCGTCAACTTGGTGGTGCCATGGGCGGTGATGGTGTACTCGTCGGTGAAGTCACTCCTGTCGCCGAACACACCGTACTCTGCGTCCAGGGCAGCAGCTAATGCGGCGGCGGTGACCTAGGGTCGGTAGCGGTGGCTGGGACTAGGCGTGGCGATGGAGTGTTCTATTGCGGTGGTATGGCCCGGCGGAGGCGGTGCCTTCGGCAGCGTCGATGGTTCTTGCGGTGGCCGCGACAGCGGCGGAGGGCGGTGGAAGGAATGAGTTGGGGATTTTTGCACAGTGATGTGCTGAGGAGACGGAAGGTGATGCTTAAATTGCGTTTACCAATATTCCGGTCATACCCATGTGGAGGCAAGTTTGACCAAGCGAGCACAGTTGGTTTCCAATCCTAGCGATTAAATTCGGCGTCCGTCCCAGTAGGCGATGGGACGGGTGTGCGACGTGGCTTTGGCGTGCCAGAGACCGGTCACCTAGACCACTGTCCCGTTGCCGATCCGCAGCGGGTGTGCGGTGCTGACACGACGTAACGTGATAGGATAGAAGGAAGTGTACAGCTATTATTCCTAACAAGTTTAAGAAGTGTAAGCATAGACATGGACCTAGCATCCCTGCACCCCGGGGCAGCCGCCCAGCCGATCAGGCCTGCCGATTGCGCAAAGCTTGTCTAGACTTTGCCAAAATGAAGCTCGTTTGCCCATGCTTCTATAAGTTTTTCTATAGGCCACTTGAGTAAGCATGCACGATCAAGCAACTTTGCAACACATGTTTCGGTGGAAAAGCATTAGGTTTCAATGCACCACATAGTTTAGGGATTTAGAATAGCTACATTGTGGAGATCTAGCTAAAGCCAAATTCAGATTTTTGTAAGATTTAGCTATAGCAACATTGTGTCTCGTTTGTCCTCACTTTTGCCCTCCCGATATTTCGAAGCCCTCACATGCGCTCGGAGGGCGGTGCCATCTGGTCAAAGGCTTGGCCATTACGTGCGCCCTGACGCCTAAATTGGAACTTTTTTTTGTTATTTGGCCTTTTTAAGAGCGCCTTTTCCCCTCTCTCTCTAATAGTTGTGTGTTTTTTTCCCCAAAAAGGTAGGGAATCTAGAGCAGCTTCTCTCTTCATTCATTGTTCCTTTTGCCCATGTTTTTCCCCAATCTGGTAGCAAATCTAGAGCAGCAAAACAAACCAGCACCATAAATAAATTCAGTAAACAGAGCAGATGTAGATAAAGCAGCTAATATAGGTTATATAGTACGGTACTCAACGACGTTCGACAATTAGGCTGCTCAGCAGCAGCAGCTGACAGGTGCAACATAGACAAGACAAAAGAAGCTGCTTTACAGTAGCAGCAGCTGATCAGTGGCCCCTCGTGGCCTCTGCCAGGAGGGCATCCGCCTCCTCCCTCTGGTGCCTCCTCCACTTCTTGCTGCCCAGCCCCTTGACCTTGGGCGCCTTGGGTCTGATCGGGGGCATGCGACCCTCCTTGATAGCCACCTTCTGGAGGTTGCGGAGGTGAAGACCGAGCGCCTGGTGCTTGGCCATGAAGCACATGACTCGCTGCAGGTCCTCACGTCCTCGGCATGCTTCACGAGGGAGTTGAAGTCCGTGGCGTGGAGCCTCCTGGTGGGGCAGAAGGGACACCTATACACGTCACCGGCGAAAAAGTTGTTGTACTGACCGGACTTTAGCCTCCTCAGCACATGATGAGTCTTGGTGTCCTTGGACTCGTCGTCACTATGGAGGTTGCTACTATCCTCCTGTTGGAAAAAACAGTAGAGTGAAATAAGGACATGATTGAGATACTTTGATTATCGGGATTGATTTTTTGCATAAATTAACCGAATGAGATCTCCCGATTATTCCCAAAATCTCAAACCAAATTGAATACTGATCCCAACTACGAACAGGGGGATTCATCGAAAATCGAGATCTAACACAAGAGGATTAGCTACTGAAAAAAATACGAACAGCCGAGCCCTAATAACATACGATCTAGCATCCAACGATGGGAACGGGGGAAGAACAAGGGAAGGGGAGAAAACCCTGGTTACCTCAGACCAGGGGTCGGCGATGCTGATGTCATAGGGGTTCTCCGGCCTTATGTAGACAACCTCCTCGTAGGGGTCCCAGTCGAGTGGGATCTGTCCGAGACCGGCGGGAGCCTCCTCGCCGGCGGCTACGGCGGATGCGGGGATGGGGATGGGGGTCTGTACGGGGACGGGGGCTCCTCGCCGATGGCCTTGGAGGTGCCGATGGCCACCGTGCCATTCTTCTCCATCGCCGGCATGGTTGGAGTTTTGTTGGGCGCTTGCAGAAGGTGATGGGACAGTGGAGACGGTTGAGTGAGCAAGTGCGTGATGAGTGGGAGTGGGTAGGCCTCTATTAAAGGAGAAGGTGAAGGGTTTGTAGCATGGAAAACAAAAAAATTCTACCGCAAGAACGAACAAAACCCAGATCTAATCTAGATAAAAGCCAAGATCTAGTCTATTAGACATGTGCAACGAGATAGATCTGTACTAACCCTTGTAGATCTGAAAGCCTTGTGTGAGATCGGATCTCGTGGTTGATGTAGACGATCACTTGCCGATCTCAAGATCGAGTAGACGATCCTTCCGGCGCCACGTTCCGGCAGCGCTTCCGCAGTCGGTCACACGTGCGGAGTCAATGCAGACCTTCCTCTCCCTGTACCAGCGAGCAGCAGAGGTAGTAGATCTCTCCACGGAATCCTAGCAGCACGACGGCGTGGTGGTGGTGGAGTAGAGAATTCTGCAGGGCTTCTCCTAAGCCTGAGCAGAAGGAAGGAGGAGGAGAGAGGCGGCTAGGGCAAGAGTGGAGGGGCAAGGGGGGGTGGCGCCTCCACCCCTCTATATATAGAGGGAGGGTTGCGGCCTAGGGTTCCCACCCCTAGGCCCACCTCCTAGGGCCGGTGCACAAGGGGGGCTTGGGGGGAGTTTCCTTCCCCCCCCCCCAAGTTTCCCCTTTTTCTTTCTTGGTTTTCAAGTAAACCCCATAGAAATTTCTAGAACCTTCTGGAACATTCCAAAACCTTCTAGAACCCCCATATAAACACTCCGGGACATTTCCGAACCTAGAAAACGATCTCCATTATATGAATCTTATTCTCCGGACAATTCCGGATCTCCTCGTTTTGTCTCAGATCCAATCCGAGACTCCGAACAACATTCGGTCTCCAACGCACATTCCGTATCTACCTAAACAACATCGAACCTTAAGTGTGTCACCCTACGGTTCGTGAATATGCAGACATGATGGAGACACCTCTCCGATCAATAACCATCAGCGGGATCTGGAGATCCATAACGGCTCCCACATACTCAACGATGACTTCGTGATCGATAGAACCATTAACATATGAAACCAATTCCCTTTGTCACGCGATATTCTACTTATCCGAGGTTTGATCGTCGGTATCTCCATACCTAGTTCTACCTCGTTACTGATAAGTACTCTTTACTCGTTCCATGTTATGTCATCCCTTGTGACCTAGTCACATGCTTGCAAGCTAACTAGATGACATTCCACCGAGAGGGCTCAGAGCATATCTATCCGTCATATGGATGGACAAATCCCAATCTTGGTCCATGCGCTTCAACACATACTTTCAGAATACCCAATGACACCTTTATAACCACCCAGTTATGAAGCGGTGTTTGATGTCATCAAAGCACCCATCTGGTGATGGTGATTAACATAACCTCATGGTCGAAGGATTAGGTTACTATGCATTTGAAAGCTTGTAGCAATACGAACTAAATGACTTGATCTTATGCTACACTTACTATGGGTGTGTGTCCATCACATCATTCTCCTAATGATATGACCTTGTTATTAATGACATCCAATGTCCATGATCAGGAAACCATGATCATCTATTAATCAACAAGCTAGTTCAACAAGAGGCTTACTAGGGAATCTTTTATGTTTACAAAACACACAAGTATCAGTCTTTCCTAATAATACAATTATAGCATGGGATGTAAATATTCACCATAAACACAAAGATATAATAATAACCACTTTTATTATTGCCTCTTGGGCATATCTCCAACAGTCTCCCACTTGCACTAGAGTCAATAATCTAGATTACATGGTAATATACCTAACACCCATGGCGTTCTGGTGTTGGTCATGCTTTGCTCTAGGGAGAGGTTTAGTCAACGGATCTGCCACATTCAGATCAGTGTGTACTTTGCAAATCTTTATGTCACCATCTTGGAATACTCGCAAATAGCATGGAAACGTAGATTGATGTGCTTCAGGTTGCTATGTGACCTTGGCTCCTGTGCATTAGCTATGGCACCTGTGTTGTCACAGTAAATGGCCATCAGGTCCAACACACTAGGAACCACGCCAAGTTCGGTAATGAACTCCTTCATCCATATGGCTTCTTGTGTAGCCTCCGAAGTAGCTATGTATTCCGATTCAGTTGAAGATTTCGCCACAACGCTTTGCTTGGCACTCCTCCAGCTCACTGCAGCACCATTCAAAATAAATACGTATCCAGATTGTGACTTCGAGTCATCTGGATCGGTGTTCCAACTAGAATTAGTGTAACTGTTTACAACAAGCTATTCATCACCTCCATAAGAAAGAACCATATCCTTAGTCCTATTTAGGTACTTTAGGATATTCTTGACCGTTGTCCAGTGCTCCATTCCAGGATCACTTTGATATCTGCTAGTCAAACTAACAGCATGTGCTATATCCGGTCTTGTACACAACATGGCATACATGATAGAACCTATGGCCGAGGCATAGGGAACATTATTCATTTTCTCTCTATCTTCTGCCGTAGCCGGACTTTCATTCTTACTCAAGGTCTTACCTGACAACATGGGCACGAACCCTTTCTTGCTCTCTTCCATTCAAAACTTCTTTAGAACTTTGTCCAAGTATGTACTTTGTGAAAGCGCTATTAGGCGTCTTGATCTATCTCTATAAATCTTGATGCCTAGAATATATGCCGCTTTGCCAAGATCCTTCATTGAAAAACTATTATTCAAATAGGCTTTGACACTATTAAGAAGTTCTATATCATTCCCAATCAACAATATGTCATCTACATATAGTACTAGGAATGCTATAGAGCTCCCACTCACTTTCTTGTAAATACAAGCTTCTCCATAAGTTTGTATAAATCCAAAGTTTTTGATTACTTTATCAAAACATTGATTCTAACTCCGGGATGCTTGCTTCAGTCCATAAATGGAGCGCTGAAGTTTGCATACCTTGTCAGCATCTTTAGGATCGACAAAACCCTTGGGTTGTACCATATACAACTCTTCCTCAATGTCTCCATTAAGGAACGCCATTTTGACATCCATCTGCCAAATCTCATAATCAAAATATGCAGCAATTGCTAACAAAATCCTCACAGACTTTAGCTTCGCTACTAGTGAGAATGTCTCATCATAGTCAACTCCTTGAATTTGTCGGAACCCTTTCGCGACAAGTCGAGCTTTATAGACGGTAACATTACCATCAGCATCTGTTTTTCTCTTGAAAATCCATTTGTTCTCGACAGCCTTACGGCCATTTGGTAAGTCCACCAAAGTCCATACTTGGTTTTCGTACATGGATCCCATCTCGGATTTCATGGCTTCTAGCCATTTGTCGGAATCTGGGCTCACCATAGCTTCTTCATACGTCGCAGGGTCATCAGTGTTGTCCACCAACATGACGTTCAAGGCAGGGTCATACCAATCAGGAGTGGTACGAACCCTCATTGACCTGCGAGGTTCAGCAACAACTTTGTTCGAAGTTTCATGATCACCATCATTAGCTTCCTCTCCAATTGGTGTAGGCGGCACAAAAACATCTTCCAGTGATGCGCTACTCTCAAGTCCGAGAGAAGGTTCAATAACCTCGTCGAGTTCTACTTTCCTTCTAGTCACTTCCTTCGAGAGAAACTCCTTATCAAGAAAGGATCCATTCTTGGCAACGAAAACTTTGCCTTCGGATCTATGATAGAAGGTATACCCAATTGTTTCTTTAGGGTATCCTATGAAGATGCATTTCTCCGCTTTGGGTTCAAGCTTATCAGGTTGTAACTTCTTTACATACGCTTCGCAACCCCAAACTTTAAGGAACGACAACTTAGGTTTCTTTCCAAACCACAGTTCGTACGGTGTCGTTTCAACAGATTTAGATGGTGCCCAATTTAAAGTGAATGCGGCTGTCTCTAATGCATAGCCCCAAAACGATAGCGGTAAATCTATAAGAGACATCATAGACTGAACCATATCTAAGAGAGTTCGATTACGACGTTCGGACACACCATTACGCTATGGTGTTCCCGGCAGTGTCAACTGCGAAAGTATTCCACATTTCTTTAAATGCATGCCAAACTCATAACTTAGATATTCACCTCCGCGGTCAGAACGCAGAAACTTAATCTTCTTGTTACGATGATTTTCCACTTCACTTTGAAATTCCTTAAACTTCTCGAAAGTTTTGGACTTATGTTTCATAAAGTAGACATACCCATATCTACATAAGTCATCCGTGAAAGTGAGAACATAACGATATCCACCACGCGATGCTACACTCATTGGACCGCACACATCGGTATGTATTGTTTCCAATAAGTCTGTAGCTCGCTCCATTATACCAAAGAATGGAGTCTTAGTCATTTTCCCATTAGACATGCTTCGCATCTTTCAAGTGATTCAAAATCAAGTGATTCAAGAAGTCCATCAGAATGGAGCTTCTTCATACGCTTCACTCCAATGTGACCAAGACGACAGTGCCACATGTATGTAGAATTATCATTCAATTTTGTTCATTTAGCATCTACTTGTGAACATGTGTATCACTACTATCGAGATTCAGTAAGAATAAACCATTCATCTCAGGTGCATTACCATAAAATATATTACTCATATAAATCGAACAACCTTTATTCTCAGACTTAAAAGAGTAACTGTCTCGCAATAAACAAGATCCAGATATAATGTTCATGCTTAACGCAGGCACCAAATAACAATTATTCAAATTTAAAACTAATCCCGAAGGAGCGTGCCGAAGGCGATTACATCAACCTTGGAGCCATTTCCAACACGCATCGTCACCTCGTCTCTCGCCAGTCTTTGCTTATTGCGTAGCTCCTGTTTCGAGTTACAAATATGAGCAACCGAACTAGTATCAAATATCCAGGCACTACTACGATTACTAGTAAGATATACATCAATAACATGTATATCGAATATACCTTTCTTCTTGATGTTGCCGTTCTTCAGATCTGCCAGGTACTTGGGGCAGTTACGCTTCTAGTGACCAGCACCCTTGCAGTAGAAGCATTCAGTTTCAGGCTTAGGACCAGCCTTGGGCTTCTTAGCAGGTGCGGCAGCTTTCTTGCCGTCCTTCTTGAAGTTGCCCTTGTTCTTAGGCTTGCCCTGTTCCTTGAAATTGGTGGTCTTATTGACCATCAACACTTGGTGCTCCTTCTTGATCTCCACTTCAGCAGTTTTCAGCATGGACGATAGTTCAGGCAACGTCTTGTTCATGCAGTGCATATTGTAGTTCATCACAAAGTTCTTATAACTCAGTGGCAGTTATTGGAGGACACAGTGAATCCCTAACTCATTAGGACTTGTTATCCCCAACTCTTGGAGCTTGTTTGCGTGCCTAGACATGGTGAGCACGTGATCGCTAACGGAGCTACCCTCTTCCATCTTACAGTTAAAGAACTTTTCGGAGGCCTCATAGCTCTCCATGGCCGCGTGAGTCTCAAAAATGAGCTTGAGCTCCTTAATGATCTCGAACGGGTCGTGGTGCTCAAAGCGCTTCTGAAGTTCCGTTTCTAAACCATACAGGATGGCACACTGAACTGTGGAGTAATGATTTTTCCGAGTGGCGTAAACATTCTTTACATCATCGGTGGCATCTTCTGCAGGTGGGTCACCTAGCGGTGCTTCGAGCACATAGGTCAACTGACCAGCCCTGAGGACAATCTTCAGTCCACGGAGCCAGTCCGTGAAGTTGCTTCCATTGTTCTTAAGCTTTTCTTTCTCTAGGAATGCATTGAAATTGATGGAGAGGTTCACCATAATCTACAACAAATTTGCAAGTAGTTTAGACTAAGTTTATGATAAATTGAGTTCAATTTTAATTCTTAAATTAACTAGATGAACTCCCACTTAAAACAACATCCCTCCCATTGTCTTAGTGATTACACGAACCAAGTCCACTACACCAAGTCTGATCTTCACGAGAGAAGATGTAGTTTCATCGGCGAATAATTTTTATGTTCATCATATCATTTATATGACTCATGCTCTACCTTTCGGTATTCCGTGTTCCGAGACCATGTCTGTACATGCTAGGCTCGTCAAGATTAACCTTAGTTTCTGCATGTGCAAATATGGCATGCACCTATTGTATGCACACGTAGAATCTATCCCATCCGATCATCACGAGATGCTTCGAAACGACGAGTCTTAGCAACGGTGCCAACTAAGGATGAACACTTTATTACTTGATATTTAGTGAGAGGGATCATCTTATAATGCTACCGTCGCGATCTAAGCAATACAAGATGCATAAAAGATTAACATCACAGGCAATTCATAATTAGTGTGATATGATATGGCCCTTTCATCTTGTGCCTTTGATCTCCATCTCCAAAGCACGGACATGATCTCCATCATCACCAGCATTGCGTCAAGGTCAGTGGCGCCGCTTCATGGTTGTCCATCATCACTAGCAACTATTACAACTACTTGGAATAAAGCTATTACAAGATGAATAGACTCGCGGGTCTTAACAGAATTAAAGACAACCATTAGGCTCCTGCCGGTTGCCATATTACAACAAGGATCATTGCATACATCAAATATAATCACAATCACATGATGGCCATATCACATCACAAAACCCCTGCAAAAACAAGTTAGACGCCTCTAATTTTCTTTGCATGTTTTACGTGGTTTGGGGCTTTCGAATAAGAATGGATCTTACCTACGAAACTGAACCACACCGTTGATACAAGTGCTATCAAGTGCAAAGTGTAAATTGGATCTATACTATGGTGGGAGAGACAGACACCCGCAAAGCCACTTGTGCAAAGCAAGTTACACGTTAAGCGTGGAGCAAGTCTCATGTGCGATGACATGTAAGGTTAGCCCGAGCCGCTTCAGAAGCCATACCGCAAGATGCAAAGTACACAAAGCAAAAGACGGCACGAGCACCAACACCCACAAAACCATTGTGTTCTACTCGTGCAAAAGATCTACACATAGACACGGCTCTGATACCACTGAAGGGTTCGTAGCATGGAAAACAAAAAATTTCTACCGCAAGAACGAACAAAACCCAGATCTAATCTAGATAAAAGCCGAGATCTAATCTATTAGACATGTGCAACGAGATAGATCTGTACTAACCCTTGTAGATCCGAAAGGCTTGTGCAAGATTGGATCTCGTGGTTGATGTAGACGATCACTTGCCGATCTCAAGATCGAGTAGACGATCCTTCCGGCGCCGCGTTCTGGCAACGCTTCCGCAGTCGGTCACACGTGCGGAGTCGATGCAGACCTTCCTCTCCCTGTTCCAGCGACCAGCGGAGGTAGTAGATCTCTCCACGGAATCCCAGCAGCACGACGGCGTGGTGGTGGTGGTGGAGTAGAGAATTCTGCAGGGCTTCTCCTAAGCCTGAGCAGAAGGAAGGAGGAGGAGAGAGGCGGCTAGGGCAAGAGTGGAGGGGCAAGGGGAGGTGGCGCCTCCACCCCTCTATATATAGAGGGAGGGGTGCGACCTAGGGTTCCCACCCCTAGGCCCACCTCCTAGGGCCGGTGCACAGGGGGCTTGGGGGGAGTTTCCTTTCCCCCCAAGTTTCCCCTTTTTCTTTCTTGGTTTTCATGTAAACCCCATAGAAATTTCAAGAACCTTCCGGAACATTCCGAAACCTTCTAGAACCCCCATATAAACACTCCAGGACATTTCTAAACCGAGAAAATGATCTCCATTATATGAATCTTATTCTCCGGACAATTCCGGATCTCCTCGTGATGTCTCAGATCCAATCCGAGACTCCGAACAACATTCGGTCTCCAACGCACATTCCATATCTACCTAAACAACATCGAACCTTAAGTGCCCTACGGTTCATGAATATGCAGACATGATGGAGACACCTCTCCGATCAATAACCATCAGCGGGATCTAGAGATCCATAACGGCTCCCACATACTCAACGATGACTTCGTGATCGATAGAACCATTAACATACGAAACCAATTCCCTTTGTCACGCGATATTTTACTTATCTGAGGTTTGATCGTTGGTATCTCCATACCTAGTTCTACCTCGTTATTGATAAGTACTCTTTACTCGTTCCATGTTATGTCATCCCTTGTGACCTAGTCACATGCTTGCAAGCTAACTAGATGACATTCCACCGAGAGGGCCCAGAGCATATCTATCCGTCATATGGATGGACAAATCCCAATCTTGGTCCATGCGCTTCAACACATACTTTCAGAATACCCAATGACACCTTTATAACCACCCAGTTACGAAGCGGTGTTTGATGTCATCAAAGCACCCATCCGGTGATGGTGATTAACATAACCTCATGGTCGAAGGATTAGGTTACTGTGCATTTGAAAGCTTGTAGCAATACGAACTAAATGACTTGATCTTATGCTACACTTACTATGGGTGTGTGTCCATCACATCATTCTCCTAATGATATGACCTTGTTATTAATGACATCCAATGTCCATGATCAGGAAACCATGATCATCTATTAATCAACAAGCTAGTTCAACAAGAGGCTTACTAGGGACTCTTTTATGTTTACAAAACATACAAGTATCATTGTTTCCTACTAATAGAATTATAGCATGGGATGTAAACATTCATCATAAACACAAAGATATAATAATAACCACTTTTATTATTGCCTCTTGGGCATATCACCAACAGAAGGGAAGCGACGTTTCGTTGCACTACCGTGCACCGCGTACGCTAATGCACCGTGCACGGCCACACGTGTCCGCTACCGCCCCGTGCACCGCACACGTGTACCGTGAGTCGCGTTTTTTCCCTTGTGTCTAACTCTAGCAATTCAGTTGTACTCAGTTTTCCCTCGAGCGTAACATTGGCGGTTTGGTTCCATTTTTAAATCATTTTCTACTTTCTATTTGAATCCCTTTGTCACGCTTGCACTTGGGTTTTAAGTTCTACTCGTTTTGCCCTTGGTTTTTAAGTTCTACTCAGTTTTTCCCTTGGTTCTTAAGTGCTACTCTGTTTTCCCCTCTTTTTGTATCCATCTCTCGCACCTGTGCTCATCTTCGCTTCTACGCTCTGATTGGTCGAGACAATTGTCACACGGATCGTGCCCACCAACCATTGATCCTCTGTGATCTAGCGGACAGGATAACCCTTATATCTATCGGGGGCACCCCTCTATCCATGCAAAATGATGAGTATGCCACCGGAACTTTAACTCCAAAAACAGATGAACTTGAATATATTTTGAAGGGTACGAAAATAGAAATCCCCATAGTTTAAGGGTCTAGATATGGTAAGAGAACTAAATATTATTAGTGGTCGGGCCAGCATAGTGACAGGTTGGTCGTCGACTTGTGTTTACTAGCCGGGATTTTACCGATGCCAACCGCATGCAGAATCAAGCTGGCAATCCTCGGATTGACTCCTTTCTTATAGAAAGGGCACATGAGCTCCCCAAGTCGAGTGCGGAAAGGGATTATCCCGCTCTTGAGCTTCTTCATGACATGGCAGCTCTTGTTGTCCCTGGTCTCCTTATTAGAGTCCATCTCACTTGAATACACTTGTAATGTATGGAATACAAACCGAAATGAGCAAAATAATAAATATATATTCCTTCCACCATTCCGAGTTACTTTCGATGCAATAACATGTCTATACAGGTTCAGCAGTTCATTAGGCCGTCTCCCCAGCTCGCTCCTAAATTAATGTGGTTTGTGTTCTTGGTAACTTATTAGTAAATAAATAATGTGGATTCATTCAGAACAGACTAGATCTCTCCATGTACCGGTTCGTACGTTGCTTCTAATCATTAGGACTAGATTTTTTATGATGCCGGGATAGATTAAGCTCGAGCAGAAAATATGAAACATGTAGAAATAGATGTACCTCCGGGTACACGAGTGGAGCGTGTTCGTCGAACTCCACGCCCTCATCGGCGCCTCCGAAGTCGTCAGCACCGGCGAGCACATGGTCCCCCAAGGGGTTGAACTGCACGTCCTCCTCGCCTTGTGCTGCGTGATGCTCCTCTAGATCTGTCGCTTGAAGCACCATCCCGGCGGCGATGCTCGGACAATCACCCCCACGCACTGGTTTCATGGAGAAGGTTCATGCAAGTACGTTCAAGATTGTGGGGTTTTGCTAGATAGCGAAGAGAGAGTAGTGGATGAGTGCGAATGGAGGACCCGATAGGCTGGGTTTTTAATGCGGGGACGTTTAGGCCTCCTCGAGGGCCTCGGTAGGCAGCTCTTCCAGCTGCGGCTGCCGTGTTCGTGTGGTGGGGGCCTGTCGGAAGTGAGAGTGCAGGCGCGCTCCACAGTAAAAACGGTATAGCCCGTGGGCCACGGATGACCGGTTGTCGTGCACTAGACTTGTAGCCTTTGCAGACTAGATTAAACATGACATGACCACTCGACGACTTTTTCCATGGACAGCATCGTTTTCCTTCTTGTAGAAGTCTCGTTGAGAGAGACGTCCGTGCTCTCTCACGTTGTCCTGTGAAGGGCACGACATGTGCAACGAGCCTCGTTGGATCACACGGGATCAACGGTTGGTGCGCACGATCCGTGTGACAACTGTGACAACCAATCAGGGCGTAGCAGACAGAGTGGGCACAGGTTTGGAAAGTGGGTATCTTTTACAAGGGCAAAGCTGAGTAGTATAAAAATGGAAAGTGGGTATCTTTTACAATGAAATACATCGTGGCATACATCAAATTATGCCAAGATAGATCCACTAGAGTTTATTGCATGTGTGTTCTTTGCACAAACCACATATGTATCCACTAGAGTCATTGCATGTGTGTTCCTGTCATGAACCACATTTGGATCCACCAGTGTCATTGCATGTGTGTTCTTTTCACAAACCACTTATGGATCAACCAGTGGTCATTGCATGTGTGTTCTTTTCCACAAACCACATATGGATCCACTAGAGTCATTGCATGTGTGTTCTTTTCACAAACCACATATGGACCCACTAGAGTCATTGCATGTGCGTTCTTATACTAAAACGAGCACTAGAGTCATCGCATGTGTGTTCTTTCCACAAACCACACATGGATCCCCCTGAGTCATTGCATGTGTGTTCTTTCCATAAACCACACATGGATCAACCAGTGTTCACTACATGTCTATTCTTTCCACAAACCACTTATGCATCAACCAGTGGTCATTGCATGTGTGTTCTTTTCCACAAACCACAAATGGATCCACTAGAGTCATTACATGTGTGTTCTTTTCACAAACCACATATGGACCCACTAGAGTCATTCCATGTGTGTTCTTATACTAAAACCAGCACTAGAGTCATTGCATGTGTGTTCTTTCCACAAACCACACATGGATCCACCAGTGGCATTGCATGTGTGTTCTTTCCACAATCCACACATGGATCGACCAGTGGTCATTGCATGTGTGTCCTTCCCACAAACCACACATGGATCCCCCTGAGTCATTGCATGTGTGTTCTTTTCACAAACCACATATGGATCAACCAGTGTCATTGCATGTGTGTTCTTTCCACAAACCACATATGGATCCACTAAAGTCATTGCATGTGTGTTCTTTTCACAAACCACATATGGACCCACTAGAGTCATTGCATGTGTGTTCTTATACTAAAACCAGCACTAGAGTCATTGCATGTGTGTTCTTTTCACAAACCACACATGGATCCCCCTGAGTCATTGCATGTGTGTTCTTTCCACAAACCACATATGGATCAACTAGTGTCATTGCATGTGTGTTCTTTCCACAAACCAGATATGGACCCACTAGAGTTTATTGCATGTGGGTTCTTTGCACAAACCACATATGTATCCACTAGAGTCATTGCATGTGTGTTCCTGTCATGAACCACATTTGGATCCACCAGTGTCATTGCATGTGTGTTCTTTCCACAAACCACTTATGGATCAACCAGTGGTCATTGCATGTGTGTTCTTTTCCACAAACCACATATGGATCCAGTAGAGTCATTGCATGTGTGTTCTTTTCACAAACCACATATGGACCCACTAGAGTCATTGCATGTGTGTTCTTATACTAAAACCAGCACTAGAGTCATTGCATGTGTGTCCTTATACTAAAACTAGCACTAGAGTCATTACATGTGTGTTCTTTCCACAAAGCGCACATGGATCAACCTGTGTCATTTCATGTGTGTTCTTTCCACAAACCACATATGGATCAACCAGTGGTCATTGCATGTGTGTTCTTTTCCACAAACCACATATGGATCCACTAGAGTCATTGCATGTGTGTTCTTTTCACAAACCACATATGGACCCACTAGAGTCATTGCATGTGTGTTCTTATACTAAAACAAGCAGTAGAGTCATCGCATGTGTGTTCTTTCCACAAACCACACATGGATCCCCCTGAATCATTGCATGTGTGTTCTTTCCACAAACCACACATGGACCAACCAGTGTTCACTGCATGTCTGTTCTTTCCACAAACCACTTATGCATCAACCACTGGTCATTGCATGTGTGTTCTTTTCCACAAACCACAAATGGATCCACTAGAGTCATTACATGTGTGTTCTTTTCACAAACCACATATGGACCCACTAGAGTCATTCCATGTGTGTTCTTATACTAAACCCAGCACTAGAGTCATTGCAATTGTGTTCTTTCCACAAACCACACATGGATCCACCAGTGGCATTGCATGTGTGTTCTTTCCACAAACCACACATGGATCGACCAGTGGTCATTGCATGTGTGTCCTTCCCACAAACCACACATGGATCCCCCTGAGTCATTGCATGTGTGTTCTTTTCACAAACCACATATGGATCAACCAGTGTCATTGCATGTGTGTTCTTTCCACAAACCACATATGGATCCACTAGAGTCATTGCATGTGTGTTCTTTTGACACACCACATATGGACCCACTAGAGTCATTGCATGTGTGTTCTTATACTAAAACCAGGACTAGAGTTATTGCATGTGTGTTCTTCTCACAAACCACACATGGATCCCCTGAGTCATTGCATGTGTGTTGTTTCCACAAACCACACATGGATCAACCAATGTTCACTACATATGTGTTTATTCCACAAACCACTTATGAATCAACCAGTGGTCATTGCATGTGTGTTCTTTTCCACGAACCACATATGGATCCACTAGAGTCATTGGATGTGTGTTCTTTTCACAAACCACATATGGACCCACTAGAGTCATGGCATGTGTGTTCTTATACTAAAACCAGCACTAGAGTCAGTGCATGTGTGTTCTTTCCACAAACCACACATGGATCCACCAGTGGCATTGCATGTGTGTTCTTTCAACAAACCACACATGGATCGACCAGTGGTCATTGCATGTGTGTTCTTTCCACAAACCACACATGGATCCCCCTGAGTCATTGCATGTGTGTTCTTTTCACAAACCACATATGGATCAACCAGTGTCATTGCATGTGTGTTCTTTCCACAAACCACATATCGATCCACTAGAGTCATTGCATGTGTGTTCTTTTCACAAACCACATATGGACCCACTAGAGTCATTGCATGTGTGTCCTTATACTAAACTAGCACTAGAGTCATTCATTTGTCTTATTTTCACAAACCACATATGGATCCACCAGTGTCATTGCATATGTGTTCTTTCCACAAACCACACATGGATCGACCAGTGGTCATTGCATATATGTTCTTTCCACAAACCACACATGGATCCCCCTGAGTCATTGCATGTGTGTTCTTTGCACAAAAAACATATGGATCAACCAGTGTCATTGCATGTGTGTTCTTTCCACAAACCACATATGGATCCACTAGAGTCATTCCATGTGTGTTCTTTTCACAAACCACATATGGATCCACCACACATTGATCGACCCGTGGTCATTGCATGTGTGTTCTTTCCACAAACCACACATGGATCCCCCTGAGTCATTGCATGTGTGTTCTTTCCACAAACCACATATGGATCAACTAGTGTCATTGCATGTGTGTTCTTTCCACAAACCAGATATGGATCCACTAGAGTTCATTGCATGTGTGTTCTTTCCACAAACCACATATGTATCCACTAGAGTCATTGCATGTGTGTTCCTGTCATGAACCACATTTGGATTCACTAGTGTCATTGCATGTGTGTTCTTTCCACAAACCACTTATGGGGCAACCAGTGGTCATCGTATGTGTGTTCTTTTCCACAAACCACATATGGATCCAGTAGAGTCATTGCATGTGTGTTATTTTCACAAACCACATATGGACCCACTACAGTCATTGCATGTGTGTTCTTATACTAAAACAAGCACTAGAGTCATTGCATGTGTGTTCTTATACTAAAACCAGCACTAGAGTCATTGCATGTGTGTTCTTTCCACAAACCACACATGGATCAACCAGTGTCATTGCATGTGTGTTATTTCCACAAAGCACATATGGATCAACCAGTGGTCATTGCATGTGTGTTCTTTTCCACAAACCACATATGGATCCACTAGAGTCACTGCATGTGTGTTCTTTTCACAAACCACATATGGATCCACTAGAGTCATTGCATGTGTGTTCTTTTCACAAACCACATATGGACCCACTAGAGTCAATGCGTGTGTGTTCTTATACTAAAACCAGCACTAGAGTGATTGCATGTGGTTCTTATACTAAAACTAGCACTTGAGTCATTGCATGTGTGTTCTTATAATAAACCAGCACTAGAGTCATTGCATGTGTGTTCTTTCCACAAACCACACATGGATCCACCAGTGGTCATTGCATGTTGTTCTTTCGACACACCATATATGGATCCCGCTGAGTCATTGCATGTGTGTTCTTTCCACAAACCACACATGGATCCCCTTGAGTCATTGCATGTGTGTTCTTTCCACAAACCACACATAGATCAACCAGTGTTCACTGCATGTGTGTTCTTTCCACCAACCACTTATGGATCAACCAGTGGTCATTGCATGTGTGTTCTTTTCCACAAACCACATATGGATCCACTAGAGTCATTACATGTGTGTTCTTTTCACAAACCACATATGGACCCACTAGAGTCGCTCCATGTGTGTTTTTATACTAAAATCAGCACTAGATTCTTTGCATGTGTGTTCTTTCCACAAACCACACATGGATCCACCAGTGGCATTGCATGTGTGTTCTTTCCACAAACCACACATGCATCGACCAGTGGTCATTGCATGTGTGTTCTTTCCACAAACCACACATGGATCCCCCTGAGTCATTGCATGTGAGTTCTTTTCACAAACCACATATGGATCAACCAGTGTCATTGTATGTGTGTTCTTTCCACAAACCAGATATGGATCCAATAGAGTCATTGCATGTTTGTTCATTTCACAAACCACATATGGACCAACTAGAGTCATTGCATGTGTGTTCTTATACTGAAGCCAGCACTAGAGTCATTGCATGTGTGTTCTTTTCACAAACCACATACCGATCCACCAGTGTCATTGCATGTGTGTTCTTTCCACAAACCACACATGGATCGACCAGTGGTCATTGCATGTGTGTCCTTCCCACAAACCACACATGGATCCCCCTGAGTCATTGCATGTGTGTTCTTTTCACAAACCACATATGGATCAACCAGTGTCATTGCATGTGTGTTCTTTCCACAAACCACATATGGATCCACTAGAGTCATTGCATGTGTGTTCTTTTGACACACCACATATGGACCCACTAGAGTCATTGCATGTGTGTTCTTATACTAAAACCAGGACTAGAGTTATTGCATGTGTGTTCTTCTCACAAACCACACATGGATCCCCTGAGTCATTGCATGTGTGTTGTTTCCACAAACCACACATGGATCAACCAATGTTCACTACATATGTGTTTATTCCACAAACCACTTATGAATCAACCAGTGGTCATTGCATGTGTGTTCTTTTCCACGAACCACATATGGATCCACTAGAGTCATTGGATGTGTGTTCTTTTCACAAACCACATATGGACCCACTAGAGTCATGGCATGTGTGTTCTTATACTAAAACCAGCACTAGAGTCAGTGCATGTGTGTTCTTTCCACAAACCACACATGGATCCACCAGTGGCATTGCATGTGTGTTCTTTCAACAAACCACACATGGATCGACCAGTGGTCATTGCATGTGTGTTCTTTCCACAAACCACACATGGATCCCCCTGAGTCATTGCATGTGTGTTCTTTTCACAAACCACATATGGATCAACCAGTGTCATTGCATGTGTGTTCTTTCCACAAACCACATATCGATCCACTAGAGTCATTGCATGTGTGTTCTTTTCACAAACCACATATGGACCCACTAGAGTCATTGCATGTGTGTCCTTATACTAAACTAGCACTAGAGTCATTCATTTGTCTTATTTTCACAAACCACATATGGATCCACCAGTGTCATTGCATGTGTGTTCTTTCCACAAACCACACATGGATCGACCAGTGGTCATTGCATATATGTTCTTTCCACAAACCACACATGGATCCCCCTGAGTCATTGCATGTGTGTTCTTTGCACAAAAAACATATGGATCAACCAGTGTCATTGCATGTGTGTTCTTTCCACAAACCACATATGGATCCACTAGAGTCATTCCATGTGTGTTCTTTTCACAAACCACATATGGATCCACCACACATTGATCGACCCGTGGTCATTGCATGTGTGTTCTTTCCACAAACCACACATGGATCCCCCTGAGTCATTGCATGTGTGTTCTTTCCACAAACCACATATGGATCAACTAGTGTCATTGCATGTGTGTTCTTTCCACAAACCAGATATGGATCCACTAGAGTTCATTGCATGTGTGTTCTTTCCACAAACCACATATGTATCCACTAGAGTCATTGCATGTGTGTTCCTGTCATGAACCACATTTGGATTCACTAGTGTCATTGCATGTGTGTTCTTTCCACAAACCACTTATGGATCAACCAGTGGTCATCGTATGTGTGTTCTTTTCCACAAACCACATATGGATCCAGTAGAGTCATTGCATGTGTGTTATTTTCACAAACCACATATGGACCCACTACAGTCATTGCATGTGTGTTCTTATACTAAAACAAGCACTAGAGTCATTGCATGTGTGTTCTTATACTAAAACCAGCACTAGAGTCATTGCATGTGTGTTCTTTCCACAAACCACACATGGATCAACCAGTGTCATTGCATGTGTGTTATTTCCACAAAGCACATATGGATCAACTAGTGGTCATTGCATGTGTGTTCTTTTCCACAAACCACATATGGATCCACTAGAGTCACTGCATGTGTGTTCTTTTCACAAACCACATATGGATCCACTAGAGTCATTGCATGTGTGTTCTTTTCACAAACCACATATGGACCCACTAGAGTCAATGCGTGTGTGTTCTTATACTAAAACCAGCACTAGAGTGATTGCATGTGGTTCTTATACTAAAACTAGCACTTGAGTCATTGCATGTGTGTTCTTATAATAAACCAGCACTAGAGTCATTGCATGTGTGTTCTTTCCACAAACCACACATGGATCCACCAGTGGTCATTGCATGTTGTTCTTTCGACACACCATATATGGATCCCGCTGAGTCATTGCATGTGTGTTCTTTCCACAAACCACACATGGATCCCCTTGAGTCATTGCATGTGTGTTCTTTCCACAAACCACACATAGATCAACCAGTGTTCACTGCATGTGTGTTCTTTCCACCAACCACTTATGGATCAACCAGTGGTCATTGCATGTGTGTTCTTTTCCACAAACCACATATGGATCCACTAGAGTCATTACATGTGTGTTCTTTTCACAAACCACATATGGACCCACTAGAGTCGCTCCATGTGTGTTTTTATACTAAAATCAGCACTAGATTCTTTGCATGTGTGTTCTTTCCACAAACCACACATGGATCCACCAGTGGCATTGCATGTGTGTTCTTTCCACAAACCACACATGCATCGACCAGTGGTCATTGCATGTGTGTTCTTTCCACAAACCACACATGGATCCCCCTGAGTCATTGCATGTGAGTTCTTTTCACAAACCACATATGGATCAACCAGTGTCATTGTATGTGTGTTCTTTCCACAAACCAGATATGGATCCAATAGAGTCATTGCATGTTTGTTCGTTTCACAAACCACATATGGACCAACTAGAGTCATTGCATGTGTGTTCTTATACTGAAGCCAGCACTAGAGTCATTGCATGTGTGTTCTTTTCACAAACCACATACCGATCCACCAGTGTCATTGCATGTGTGTTCTTTCCACAAACCACACATGGATCGACCAGTGGTCATTGCATGTGTGTTCTTTCCACAAACCACACATGGATCCCCCTGAGTCATTGCATGTGTGTTCTTTCCACAAACCACATATGGATCAACCAGTGTCATTGTATGTGTGTTCTTTCCACAAACCACATATGGATCCACTAGAGTTCATTGCATGTGTGTTCTTTCCACAAACCACATATGTATCCATTAGACTCATTGCATGTGTGTTCCTGTCATGAACCACATTTGGATCCACATGTGTCATTGCATGTGTGTTCTTTCCACAAACCACTTATGGATCAACCAGTGGTCATTGCATGTGTGTTCTTTTCCACAAACCACATATGGATCCACTAGAGTCATTGCATGTGTGTTCTTTTCACAAACCACATATGGACCCACTAGAGTCATTGCATGTGTGTTCTTATACTAAAACCAGCACAAGAGTCATTGCATGTGTGTTCTTTCCATAAACCACACATGGATCCCCCTGAGTCATTGCATGTGTGTTCTTTCCACAAACCACATATGGATCAACCAGTGTCATTGCATGTGTGTTGTTTCCACAAACCACACATGGATTCACTAGAGTTCATTGCATGTGTGTTCTTTCCAAAAACCACATATGTATCCACTAGAGTCATTGCATGTGTGTTCCTATCATGAACCACATTTGGATCCACCAGTGGCATTGCATGTGTGTTCTTTCCACAAACCACTTATGGATCAACCAGTGGTCATTGCATGTGTGTTCTTTTCCACAAACCACATATGGATCCACTAGAGTCATTGCATGTGTGTTCTTTTCACAAACCACATATGGACCCATTAGAGTCACTACATGTGTTTTCTTATACTAAAACCACCACTAGAGTCATTGCATGCGTGTTCTTATACTAAAACCAGCACTAGAGTCATTGCATGTGTGTTATTACCACAAACCACACATGGATCAACCAGTGTCATTGCATGTGTTTTCTTTCCACAAACCACATAAGGATCAACCAGTGGTTGTTGCATGTGTGTTCTTTTCCACAAACCACATATGGATCCACTAGAGTCATTGCATGTGTGTTCTTTTCACAAACCACATATGGACCCACTAGAGTCATTGCATGTGTGTTCTTATACTAAAACCAGCACTAGAGTCATTGCATGTGTGTTCTTTTCACAAACCACATATAGATCCATCAGTGTCATTGCATGTGTGTTCTTTCCACAAAACACACATGGATCGACCAGTGGTAATTGCATGTGTGTTCTTTCCACAAACCACACATGGATCCCCCTGAGTCATTGCATCTGTGTTCTTTCCACAAACCACACATGGATCAACCAATGTTCACTACATGTGTGTTATTTCCACAAACCACTTATGGATCAACCAGTGGTCATTCCATGTGTGTTCTTTTCCACAAACCACATATGGATCCACTAGAGTCATTACATGTTTGTTGTTTTCACAAAACACATATGGACCCACTAGAGTCATTGCATGTGTGTTCTTTTACTTGAACCAGCACTAGAGTCATTGCATGTGTGTTCTTATACTAAAACCAACACTAGAGTCATTGCATGTGTGTTCTTTTCACGAAACACATATGGATCGACTAGTGGTCATTGCATGTGTGTTCTTTTCACAAACCACATAAGGATCCACTAGAGTCATTGAATGTGTGTTCTTTCCACAAACCACATATGGATCAACCTGTGGTCATTGGATGTGTGTTCTTTTCCACAAACCACATATGGATCCACTAGAGTCATTGCATCTGTGCTCTTTTCACAAACCACATATGGACCCACTAGAGTCATTGCATGTGTGTTCTTATACTAAAACCAGCACTAGAGTCATTTGATGTGTGTTCTTATACAAAACCAGCACTAGAGTCATTGCATGTGTGTTCTTTTCATAAACCACATATGGATCCACCAGTGTCATTGCATGTGTGTTCTTTCCATAAACCACATATGGATCAACCAGTGGTCATTGCATGTGTGTTCTTTTGCACAAACCACATATGGATACACTAGAGTCATTACATGTGTGTTTTTTTCACAAACCACATATGGACCCACTAGTGTCATTGCATGTGTGTTCTTACACTAAAACCAGCACTAGAGTCATTGCATGTGTGTTCTTATACTAAAACCAGCACTAGAGTCATTGCATGTGTGTTCTTTCCACAAACCACACATGGATCAAGCAGTGTCATTGCATGTGTGTTCTTTCCACCAAACCACATATGGATCCCCCTGAGTCATTGCATGTGTGTTCTTTCCACAAACCACATATGGATCAACAAGTGTCATTGCATGTGTGTTCTTTCCACAAACCAAATATGGGTCCACTAGAGTTCATTGCATGTGTGTTCTTTCCACAAACCACATATGTATCTACTAGAGTCATTGCATGTGTGTTCCTGTCATGAACCACATTTGGATCCACCAGTGTGATTGCATGTGTGTTCTTTCCACAAACCACTTATGGATCAACTAGTGGTCATTGCATGTGCGTTCTTTTCCACAAACCACATATGGATCCACTAGAGTCATTGCATGTGTGTTCTTTTCACAAATCACATATGGACCCACTAGAGTCATTGCATGAGTGTTCTTATACTAGAACCAGCACTAGAGTCATTTCATGTGTGTTCTTATACTAAAACCACCACTAGAGTCATTGCATGTGTGTTCTTTTCACAAACCACATATGGATCCACCAGTGTCATTGCATGTGTCTTCTTTCCACAAACCACATATGAATCAACCAGTGGTCATTGCATGTGTGTTCTTTTCCACAAACCATATATGAATCCACTAGACTCATTGCATGTGTGTTCTTTTCACAAACCACATATGGACCCACTAGAGTCATTGAATGTGTGTTCTTATACTAAAACTAGCACTAGAGTCATTGCATGTGTGTTCTTATACTAAAACCAGCAGTAGAGTCATTGCATCTACGTTCTTTCCACAAACCACGCATGGATCAAGAAGTGTCATTACATGTGTGTTCTTTCCACAAACCACACATGGATCCCCCTGAGTCATTGCATGTGTGTTCTTTCCACAAACCACATATGGATCAACCAGTATCAATGCATGTGTGTTCTTTCCACAAACCACGTATGGATCCACTAGAGTTTATTGCATGTGTGTTCTTATACTAAAACCAGCACTAGGGTCATTGCATGTGTGTTCTTATACTAAAACCAGCACTAGAGTCACTGCATGTGTGTGTTTTCCACAAACCACTTATGGATCAACCAGTGGTTATTGCATGTGTGTTTTTTCCACAAACCACATATAGATCAACCAGTGTCCTTGCATGTGTATTCTTTCCACAAACCACATATGGATCCACTAGAGTCATTGCATGGATGTTGTTTTCACAAACCACATATGGACCCACTAGAGCCATTGCATGTGTGTTCTTATACTAAAACCAGCACTAGAGTCATTTCATATGTGTTCTTATACTAAAACCAGCACTAGAGTCATTGCATGTGTGTTCCTTTCACAAACCACATATGGATCCACTAGTTTCATTGCCTCTGTGTTTTTTCCACAGACCACACATTGATCGACCAGTGGTCATTGCATGTGTGTTCTTTCCACAAACCACACATGGATCCCCCTGAGTCATTTCATGTGTGTTCTTTTCACAAACCACATATGGATCCACCATTGTCATTGCATGTGTGTTCTTTCCACAAAACAGACATGGATCCTCCAGTGGTTATTGCATGTGTGTTCTTTCCACAAACCACACATGGATCCCCCTGAGTCATTGCATGTGTGTTCTTTCCACAAACCACACATGGATCAACCAGTGTTCACTGCATGTGTGTTCTTTCCACAAACCACTTACGGATCAACCAGTGGTCATTGCATGTGTGTTCCTTTCCACAAACCACATATGGATCCACTAGAGTCATTGCATGTGTGTTCTTTTCACAAACCACATATGGACCCACTAGAGTCATTGCATGTGTGTTCTTATACTAAAACCAGCACTAGAGTCATTGCATGTGTGTTATTTTCACAAACCACACATGGATCGACCAGTGGTCATTGCATGTGTGTTCTTTCCACAAACCACACATGGATCCCCCTGAGTCATTGCATGTGTGTTCTTTTCACAAACCACATATGGATCAACCAGTGTCATTGCATGTGTGTTCTTTCCACAAACCACATATCGATCCACTAGAGTCATTGCATGTGTGTTCTTTTCACAAACCACATATGGACCCACTAGAGTCATTGCATGTGTGTCCTTATACTAAACTAGCACTAGAGTCATTCATTTGTCTTATTTTCACAAACCACATATGGATCCACCAGTGTCATTGCATGTGTGTTCTTTCCACAAACCACACATGGATCGACCAGTGGTCATTGCATATATGTTCTTTCCACAAACCACACATGGATCCCCCTGAGTCATTGCATGTGTGTTCTTTGCACAAAAAACATATGGATCAACCAGTGTCATTGCATGTGTGTTCTTTCCACAAACCACATATGGATCCACTAGAGTCATTCCATGTGTGTTCTTTTCACAAACCACATATGGATCCACCACACATTGATCGACCCGTGGTCATTGCATGTGTGTTCTTTCCACAAACCACACATGGATCCCCCTGAGTCATTGCATGTGTGTTCTTTCCACAAACCACATATGGATCAACTAGTGTCATTGCATGTGTGTTCTTTCCACAAACCAGATATGGATCCACTAGAGTTCATTGCATGTGTGTTCTTTCCACAAACCACATATGTATCCACTAGAGTCATTGCATGTGTGTTCCTGTCATGAACCACATTTGGATTCACTAGTGTCATTGCATGTGTGTTCTTTCCACAAACCACTTATGGATCAACCAGTGGTCATCGTATGTGTGTTCTTTTCCACAAACCACATATGGATCCAGTAGAGTCATTGCATGTGTGTTATTTTCACAAACCACATATGGACCCACTACAGTCATTGCATGTGTGTTCTTATACTAAAACAAGCACTAGAGTCATTGCATGTGTGTTCTTATACTAAAACCAGCACTAGAGTCATTGCATGTGTGTTCTTTCCACAAACCACACATGGATCAACCAGTGTCATTGCATGTGTGTTATTTCCACAAAGCACATATGGATCAACCAGTGGTCATTGCATGTGTGTTCTTTTCCACAAACCACATATGGATCCACTAGAGTCACTGCATGTGTGTTCTTTTCACAAACCACATATGGATCCACTAGAGTCATTGCATGTGTGTTCTTTTCACAAACCACATATGGACCCACTAGAGTCAATGCGTGTGTGTTCTTATACTAAAACCAGCACTAGAGTGATTGCATGTGGTTCTTATACTAAAACTAGCACTTGAGTCATTGCATGTGTGTTCTTATAATAAACCAGCACTATTGTCATTGCATGTGTGTTCTTTCCACAAACCACACATGGATCCACCAGTGGTCATTGCATGTTGTTCTTTCGACACACCATATATGGATCCCGCTGAGTCATTGCATGTGTGTTCTTTCCACAAACCACACATGGATCCCCTTGAGTCATTGCATGTGTGTTCTTTCCACAAACCACACATAGATCAACCAGTGTTCACTGCATGTGTGTTCTTTCCACCAACCACTTATGGATCAACCAGTGGTCATTGCATGTGTGTTCTTTTCCACAAACCACATATGGATCCACTAGAGTCATTACATGTGTGTTCTTTTCACAAACCACATATGGACCCACTAGAGTCGCTCCATGTGTGTTTTTATACTAAAATCAGCACTAGATTCTTTGCATGTGTGTTCTTTCCACAAACCACACATGGATCCACCAGTGGCATTGCATGTGTGTTCTTTCCACAAACCACACATGCATCGACCAGTGGTCATTGCATGTGTGTTCTTTCCACAAACCACACATGGATCCCCCTGAGTCATTGCATGTGAGTTCTTTTCACAAACCACATATGGATCAACCAGTGTCATTGTATGTGTGTTCTTTCCACAAACCAGATATGGATCCAATAGAGTCATTGCATGTTTGTTCGTTTCACAAACCACATATGGACCAACTAGAGTCATTGCATGTGTGTTCTTATACTGAAGCCAGCACTAGAGTCATTGCATGTGTGTTCTTTTCACAAACCACATACCGATCCACCAGTGTCATTGCATGTGTGTTCTTTCCACAAACCACACATGGATCGACCAGTGGTCATTGCATGTGTGTTCTTTCCACAAACCACACATGGATCCCCCTGAGTCATTGCATGTGTGTTCTTTCCACAAACCACATATGGATCAACCAGTGTCATTGTATGTGTGTTCTTTCCACAAACCACATATGGATCCACTAGAGTTCATTGCATGTGTGTTCTTTCCACAAACCACATATGTATCCATTAGACTCATTGCATGTGTGTTCCTGTCATGAACCACATTTGGATCCACATGTGTCATTGCATGTGTGTTCTTTCCACAAACCACTTATGGATCAACCAGTGGTCATTGCATGTGTGTTCTTTTCCACAAACCACATATGGATCCACTAGAGTCATTGCATGTGTGTTCTTTTCACAAACCACATATGGACCCACTAGAGTCATTGCATGTGTGTTCTTATACTAAAACCAGCACAAGAGTCATTGCATGTGTGTTCTTTCCATAAACCACACATGGATCCCCCTGAGTCATTGCATGTGTGTTCTTTCCACAAACCACATATGGATCAACCAGTGTCATTGCATGTGTGTTGTTTCCACAAACCACACATGGATTCACTAGAGTTCATTGCATGTGTGTTCTTTCCAAAAACCACATATGTATCCACTAGAGTCATTGCATGTGTGTTCCTATCATGAACCACATTTGGATCCACCAGTGGCATTGCATGTGTGTTATTTCCACAAACCACTTATGGATCAACCAGTGGTCATTGCATGTGTGTTCTTTTCCACAAACCACATATGGATCCACTAGAGTCATTGCATGTGTGTTCTTTTCACAAACCACATATGGACCCATTAGAGTCACTACATGTGTTTTCTTATACTAAAACCACCACTAGAGTCATTGCATGCGTGTTCTTATACTAAAACCAGCACTAGAGTCATTGCATGTGTGTTATTACCACAAACCACACATGGATCAACCAGTGTCATTGCATGTGTTTTCTTTCCACAAACCACATAAGGATCAACCAGTGGTTGTTGCATGTGTGTTCTTTTCCACAAACCACATATGGATCCACTAGAGTCATTGCATGTGTGTTCTTTTCACAAACCACATATGGACCCACTAGAGTCATTGCATGTGTGTTCTTATACTAAAACCAGCACTAGAGTCATTGCATGTGTGTTCTTTTCACAAACCACATATAGATCCATCAGTGTCATTGCATGTGTGTTCTTTCCACAAAACACACATGGATCGACCAGTGGTAATTGCATGTGTGTTCTTTCCACAAACCACACATGGATCCCCCTGAGTCATTGCATCTGTGTTCTTTCCACAAACCACACATGGATCAACCAATGTTCACTACATGTGTGTTATTTCCACAAACCACTTATGGATCAACCAGTGGTCATTCCATGTGTGTTCTTTTCCACAAACCACATATGGATCCACTAGAGTCATTACATGTTTGTTGTTTTCACAAAACACATATGGACCCACTAGAGTCATTGCATGTGTGTTCTTTTACTTGAACCAGCACTAGAGTCATTGCATGTGTGTTCTTATACTAAAACCAACACTAGAGTCATTGCATGTGTGTTCTTTTCACGAAACACATATGGATCGACTAGTGGTCATTGCATGTGTGTTCTTTTCACAAACCACATAAGGATCCACTAGAGTCATTGAATGTGTGTTCTTTCCACAAACCACATATGGATCAACCTGTGGTCATTGGATGTGTGTTCTTTTCCACAAACCACATATGGATCCACTAGAGTCATTGCATCTGTGCTCTTTTCACAAACCACATATGGACCCACTAGAGTCATTGCATGTGTGTTCTTATACTAAAACCAGCACTAGAGTCATTTGATGTGTGTTCTTATACAAAACCAGCACTAGAGTCATTGCATGTGTGTTCTTTTCATAAACCACATATGGATCCACCAGTGTCATTGCATGTGTGTTCTTTCCATAAACCACATATGGATCAACCAGTGGTCATTGCATGTGTGTTCTTTTGCACAAACCACATATGGATACACTAGAGTCATTACATGTGTGTTTTCTTCACAAACCACATATGGACCCACTAGTGTCATTGCATGTGTGTTCTTACACTAAAACCAGCACTAGAGTCATTGCATGTGTGTTCTTATACTAAAACCAGCACTAGAGTCATTGCATGTGTGTTCTTTCCACAAACCACACATGGATCAAGCAGTGTCATTGCATGTGTGTTCTTTCCACCAAACCACATATGGATCCCCCTGAGTCATTGCATGTGTGTTCTTTCCACAAACCACATATGGATCAACAAGTGTCATTGCATGTGTGTTCTTTCCACAAACCAAATATGGGTCCACTAGAGTTCATTGCATGTGTGTTCTTTCCACAAACCACATATGTATCCACTAGAGTCATTGCATGTGTGTTCCTGTCATGAACCACATTTGGATCCACCAGTGTGATTGCATGTGTGTTCTTTCCACAAACCACTTATGGATCAACTAGTGGTCATTGCATGTGCGTTCTTTTCCACAAACCACATATGGATCCACTAGAGTCATTGCATGTGTGTTCTTTTCACAAATCACATATGGACCCACTAGAGTCATTGCATGAGTGTCCTTATACTAGAACCAGCACTAGAGTCATTTCATGTGTGTTCTTATACTAAAACCACCACTAGAGTCATTGCATGTGTGTTCTTTTCACAAACCACATATGGATCCACCAGTGTCATTGCATGTGTCTTCTTTCCACAAACCACATATGAATCAACCAGTGGTCATTGCATGTGTGTTCTTTTCCACAAACCATATATGAATCCACTAGACTCATTGCATGTGTGTTCTTTTCACAAACCACATATGGACCCACTAGAGTCATTGAATGTGTGTTCTTATACTAAAACTAGCACTAGAGTCATTGCATGTGTGTTCTTATACTAAAACCAGCAGTAGAGTCATTGCATCTACGTTCTTTCCACAAACCACACATGGATCAAGAAGTGTCATTACATGTGTGTTCTTTCCACAAACCACACATGGATCCCCCTGAGTCATTGCATGTGTGTTCTTTCCACAAACCACATATGGATCAACCAGTATCAATGCATGTGTGTTCTTTCCACAAACCACGTATGGATCCACTAGAGTTTATTGCATGTGTGTTCTTATACTAAAACCAGCACTAGGGTCATTGCATGTGTGTTCTTATACTAAAACCAGCACTAGAGTCACTGCATGTGTGTGTTTTCCACAAACCACTTATGGATCAACCAGTGGTTATTGCATGTGTGTTTTTTCCACAAACCACATATAGATCAACCAGTGTCCTTGCATGTGTATTCTTTCCACAAACCACATATGGATCCACTAGAGTCAATGCATGGATGTTGTTTTCACAAACCACATATGGACCCACTAGAGCCATTGCATGTGTGTTCTTATACTAAAACCAGCACTAGAGTCATTTCATATGTGTTCTTATACTAAAACCAGCACTAGAGTCATTGCATGTGTGTTCCTTTCACAAACCACATATGGATCCACTAGAGTCATTGCATGTGTGTTCTTTTCACAAACCACATATGGATCCACTAGAGTCATTGCATTTGTGTTCTTTTCACAAATCACATATGGACCCAGTAAAGTCATTGCATGTGTGTTCTTATACTAAAACTAGCACTAGAGTCATTGCATGTGTGTTCTTATACTAAAACCAGCAGTAGAGTCATTGCATCTACGTTCTTTCCACAAACCACACATGGATCAAGAAGTGTCATTACATGTGTGTTCTTTCCACAAACCACACATGGATCCCCCTGAGTCATTGCATGTGTGTTCTTTCCACAAACCACATATGGATCAACCAGTATCAATGCATGTGTGTTCTTTCCACAAACCACGTATGGATCCACTAGAGTTTATTGCATGTGTGTTCTTATACTAAAACCAGCACTAGGGTCATTGCATGTGTGTTCTTATACTAAAACCAGCACTAGAGTCACTGCATGTGTGTGTTTTCCACAAACCACTTATGGATCAACCAGTGGTTATTGCATGTGTGTTTTTTCCACAAACCACATATAGATCAACCAGTGTCCTTGCATGTGTATTCTTTCCACAAACCACATATGGATCCACTAGAGTCATTGCATGGATGTTGTTTTCACAAACCACATATGGACCCACTAGAGCCATTGCATGTGTGTTCTTATACTAAAACCAGCACTAGAGTCATTTCATATGTGTTCTTATACTAAAACCAGCACTAGAGTCATTGCATGTGTGTTCCTTTCACAAACCACATATGGATCCACTAGTTTCATTGCCTCTGTGTTTTTTCCACAGACCACACATTGATCGACCAGTGGTCATTGCATGTGTGTTCTTTCCACAAACCACACATGGATCCCCCTGAGTCATTTCATGTGTGTTCTTTTCACAAACCACATATGGATCCACCATTGTCATTGCATGTGTGTTCTTTCCACAAAACAGACATGGATCCTCCAGTGGTTATTGCATGTGTGTTCTTTCCACAAACCACACATGGATCCCCCTGAGTCATTGCATGTGTGTTCTTTCCACAAACCACACATGGATCAACCAGTGTTCACTGCATGTGTGTTCTTTCCACAAACCACTTACGGATCAACCAGTGGTCATTGCATGTGTGTTCCTTTCCACAAACCACATATGGATCCACTAGAGTCATTGCATGTGTGTTCTTTTCACAAACCACATATGGACCCACTAGAGTCATTGCATGTGTGTTCTTATACTAAAACCAGCACTAGAGTCATTGCATGTGTGTTATTTTCACAAACCACATATGGATCGACCAGTGGTCATTGCATGTGTGTTCTTTCCACAAACCACATATGGATCCACTAGAGTCATTGCATGTGTGTTCTTTTCCACAAACCACATATGGATCCATTAGAGTCATTGCATATCTGTTGTTTTCAAAAACCACATATGGACCCACTAGAGTCATTGCGTGTGTGTTCCTATACTAAAACCAACACTAGAGTCATTGCATGTGTGTTTTTATACTAAAACCAACACTAGAGTCATTGCATGTGTGTTCTTTTCACGAAACACATATGGATCGACCAGTGGTCATTGCATGTGTGTTATTTCCACAAACCACATATGGATCCACTATAGTCATTGCATGTGTGTTCTTTCCACAAACCACATATGGAGGAACCAGTGGTCATTGCATGTGTGTTCTTTTCCACAAACCACATATGGATCCACTAGAGTCATTGCATGTGTGTTCTTTTCAAAAACCACATATGGACCCACTAGAGTCATTGCATGTGTTTTTTTATACTAAAACCAGCACTAGAGTCATTGCATGCGTGTTCTTATACTAAAACCAGCACTAGAGTCATTGTATGTGTGTTATTTCTACAAACCACACATGGATCAACCAGTGTCATTGCATGTGTGTTCTTTACACAAACCACATAAGGATCAACCAGTGGTTGTTGCATGTGTGTTCTCTTACACAAACCACATATGGATCCACTAGTTTCATTGTCTGTGTGTTTTTTCCACAGACCACACATTGATCGACCAGTGGTAATTGCATGTGTGTTCTTATACTAAAACCAGCACTAGAGTCATTGCATGTGTGTTCTTTTCACAAACCACATATGGATCCAGCAGTGTCATTGCATGTGTGTTCTTTCCACAAAACACACATGGATCGACCAGTGGTCATTGCATGTGTGTTCTTTCCACAAACCACACATGGATCCCCCTGAGTCATTGCATGTGTGTTCTTTCCACAAACCACACATGGATCAACCAGTGTTCAATGCATGTGTGTTATTTCCACAAACCGCTTATGGATCAACCAGTGGTCATTGCATGTGTGTTCTTTTCCACAAACCACATATGGATCCACTAGAGTAATTGCATGTGTGTTGTTTTCACAAACCACATATGGACCCACTAGAGTCACTGCATGTGTGTTCTTATACTAAGACCAGCACTAGAGTCATTGCATGTGTGTTCTTATACTAAAACCAACACTAGAGTCATTGCATGTGTGTTCTTTTCATGAAACACATATGGATCAACCAGTGGTCATTGCATGTGTGTTCTTTCCACAAACCACATATGGATCCACTAGAGTCATTGCATGTGTGTTCTTTCCACAAACCACATATGGATCAACCAGTGGTCATTGCATGTGTGTTCTTTTTCACAAACCACATATGGATCCACTAGAGTCATTGCATGTGTGTTGTTTTCAAAAACCACACATGAACCCACTAGAGTCATTGCATGTGTGTTCTTATACTAAAACCAGCACTAGAGTCATTGCATGTGTGTTCTTATACTAAAACCAACACTAGAGTCATTGCATGTGTGTTCTTTTCACGAAACACATATGAATCGACCAGTGGTCATTGCATGTGTGTTCTTTCCACAAACCACATATGGATCCACTAGAGTCATTGCATGTGTGTTCTTTCCACAAACCACATATGGATCAACCAGTGGTCATTGCATGTGTGTTCTTTCCACAAACCACACATGGATCCCCCTGAGTCATTGCATGTGTGTTCTTTCCACAAACCACACATGGATCAACTTGTGTTCACTGCATGTGTGTTCTTTCCACAAACCACTTATGGATCAACCAGTGGTCATTGCATGTGTGTTCTTTTCCACAAACCACATATGGATCCACAAGAGTTCATTGCATTTGTGTTCTTTACACAAACCACATATCTATCCACTAGAGTCATTGCATGTGTGTTCCTGTCATGAACCACATTTGGATCCACCAGTGTCATTGCATGTCTGTTCTTTCCACAAACCACTTATGGATCAACCAGTGGTCATTGCATGTGTGTTCTTTTCCACAAACCACATATGGATCCATTAGAGTCACTGCATGTGTGTTGTTTTCACAAAACACATATGGACCCACTAGAGTCATTGCATGTGTGTTCTTATACTAAAACTAGCACTAGAGTCATTGCATGTGTGTTCTTATACTAAAACCAACACTAGAGTCATTGCATGTGTGTTCTATTCACGAAACACATATGGATCGACCAGTGGTCATTGCATGTGTGTTATTTCCACAAACCACAGATGGATCCACTAGAGTCATTGCATGTGTGTTCTTTCCAGAAACGACATATGGAGCAACCAGTGGTCATTGCATGTGTGTTCTTTTTCCACAAACCACATATGGATCCACTAGAGTCATTGCATGTGTGTTCTTTTCACAAACCACATATGGACCCACTAGAGTCATTGCATGTGTATTCTTATACTAAAACCAGCACTAGATTCATTGCATGTGTGTTCTTTTCACAAACCACATTTGGATCAACCATTGTCATTGCATCTGTGTTCTTTCCACAAACCACATATGGATCCACTAGAGTTCATTGCATGTGTGTTCTTTCCACAAACCACATATGTATCCACTAGAGTCATTGCATGTGTGTTCCTGTCATGAACCACATTTGGATCCACCAGTGTCATTGCATGTGTGTTCTTTCCACAAACCACTTATGGATCAAACAGTGGCCACTGCATGTGTGTTCTTTGCCACAAACCACATATGGATCCACTAGAGTCATTGAATGCGTGTTCTTATCACAAAACACATATGGACCCACTAGAGTCATTGCATGTGTGTTCTTATACTAAAACCAGCACTAGAGTCATTGCATGTGTGTTCTTGTACTAAAACCAGCACTAGAGTCATTGCATGTGTGTTCTTTCCACAAACCACACATGGACCCCCCTGTGTCATTGCATGTGTGTTCTTTCCACAAACCACATATGGATCAACCAGTCTCATTGCATGTGTGTTCTTTCCACAAACCACATATGGATCCACTAGAGTTCATTGCATCTGCATTCTTTCCGCAAACCACATATCTATCCACTAGAGTCATTGCATGTGTGTTCCTGTCATGAACCACATTTGGATCCACCAGTGTCATTGCATGTGTGTTCTTTCCACAAACCACTTATGGATCAACCAATGGTCATTGCATGTGTGTTATTTGCCACAAACCACATATGGATCCACTAGAGTCATTGCATGTGTGTTCTTTTCACAAACCACATATGGATCCAGTAGAGTCATTGCATGTGTGTTCTTATACTAAAACCAGCACTAGAGTCATTGCATGTGTGTTCTTATACTAAAACCAGCACTAGAGTCATTGCATGTGTGTTCTTTCCACAAACCACACATGGATCAACCAGTGTCATTGCATGTGTGTACTTTCCACAAACCACATATGGATCAACCATTGGTCGTTGCATGTGTGTTCTTTTCCACAAACCACATATGGATCCACTAGAGTCGTTGCATGTGTGTTCTTTTCACAAACCACATATGGACCCACTAGAGTCATTGCATGTGTGTTCTTATACTAAAACCAGCACTAGAGTCATTGCATGTGTGTTCTTTTCACAAACCATATATGGATCCACCAGTGTCATTGCATGTGCGTTCTTTCCACAAAACACACACGGATCGACCCGTGGTCATTGCATGCGTGTTCTTTCCACAAACCACACATGGATCAACCAGTGTTCACTGCATGTGTGTTATTTCCACAAACCGCTTATCGATCAACCAGTGGTCATTGCATGTGTGTTCTTTTCCACAAACCACATATGGATCCAGTAGAGTCATTGCATGTGTGTTGTTTTCACAAACCACATATGGACCCACTAGAGTCATTGCATGTGTGTTCTTATACTAAGACCAGCACTAGAGTCATTGCATGTGTGTTCTTCTACTAAAACCAACACTAGAGTCATTGCATGTGTGTTCTTTTCACGAAACACATATGGATCGACCAGTGGTCATTGCATGTGTGTTCTTTCCACAAACCACATATGGATCCACTAGAGTCATTGCATGTGTGTTCTTTCCACAAACCACATATGGATCAACCAGTTGTCATTGCATGTGTGTTCTTTTTCACAAACCACATATGGATCCACTAGAGTCATTGCATGTGTGTTGTTTTCGAAAACCACATATGGACCCACTAGAGTCATTGCATGTGTGTTCTTATACTAAAACCAGCACTAGAGTCATTGCATGTGTGTTCTTATACTAAAATCATACCTAGAGTCATTGCATGTGTGTTCTTTTCACGAAACACATATGGATCGACCAATGGTCATTGCATGTGTGTTCTTTCCACAAACCACATATGGATCCACTAGAGTCATTGCATGTGTGTTCTTTCCACAAACCACATATGGATCAACCAGTGGTCATTGCATGTGTGTTCTTTCCACAAACCACACATGGATCCCCCTGAGTCATTGCATGTGTGTTCTTTCCAGAAACCACACATGGATCAACTTGTGTTCACTGCATGTGTGTTCTTTCCACAAACCACTTATGGATCAACCAGTGGTCATTGCATGTGTGTTCTTTTCCACAAACCACATATGGATCCACAAGAGTTCATTGTATTTGTGTTCTTTCCACAAACCACATATCTATCCACTAGAGTCATTGCATGTGTGTTCCTGTCATGAACCACATTTGGATCCACCAGTGTCATTGCATGTGTGTTCTTTATACAAACCACTTATGGATCAACCAGTGGTCATTGCATGTGTGTTCTTTTCCACAAACCACATATGGATCCATTAGAGTCACTGCATGTGTGTTGTTTTCACAAAACACATATGGACCCACTAGAGTCATTGCATGTGTATTCTTATACTAAAACCAGCACTAGAGTCATTGCATGTGTGTTCTTATACTAAAACCAACACTAGAGTCATTGCATGTGTGTTCTTTTCACGAAACACATATGGATCGACCAGTGGTCATTGCATGTGTGTTATTTCCACAAACCACAGATGGATCCACTAGAGTCATTGCATGTGTGTTCTTTCCAGAAACCACATATGGAGCAACCAGTGGTCATTGCATGTGTGTTCTTTTCCACAAACCACATATGGATCCACTAGAGTCATTGCATGTGTGTTCTTTTCACAAACCACATATGGACCCCTAGAGTCATTGCATGTGCGTTCTTATACTAAAACCAGCACTAGATTCATTGCATGTGTGTTCTTTTCACAAACCACATTTGGATCAACCATTGTCATTGCATCTGTGTTCTTTCCACAAACCACATATGGATCCACTAGAGTTCATTGCATGTGTGTTCTTTCCACAAACCACATATGTATCCACTAGAGTCATTGCATGTGTGTTCCTGTCATGAACCACATTTGGATCCACCAGTGTCATTGCATGTGTGTTCTTTCCACAAACCACTTATGGATCAAACAGTGGCCATTGCATGTGTGTTCTTTGCCAAAAACCACATATGGATCCACTAGAGTCATTGAATGTGTGTTCTTATCACAAACCACATATGGACCCACTAGAGTCATTGCATGTGTGTTCTTATACTAAAACCATCACTAGAGTCATTTGATGTGTGTTCTTATACTAAAACCAGCACTAGAGTCATTGCATGTGTGTTCTTTCCACAAACCACACATGGATCCCCCTGTGTGATTGCATGTGTGTTCTTTCCACAAACCACATATGGATCAACCAGTGTCATTGCATGTGTGTTCTTTCCACAAACCACATATGGATCCACTAGAGTTCATTGCATGTGTGGTCTTTCCACAAACCACATATGTATCCACTAGAGTCATTGCATGTGTGTTCCTGTCATGAACCACATTTGGATCCACGAGTTTCATTGCATGTGTGTTCTTTCCACAAACCACATATGGATCCACTAGAGTTCATTGCATGTGTGGTCTTTCCACAAACCACATATGTATCCACTAGAGTCATTGCATGTGTGTTCCTGTCATGAACCACATTTGGATCCATGAGTTTCATTGCATGTGTGTTCTTTCCATAAACCACTTATGGATCAAGCAATGGTCATTGCATGTGTGTTCTTTTCCACAAACCACATATGGATCCACTAGAGTCATTGCATGTGTGTTCTTTTCACAAACCACATATGGACCCACTAGAGTCATTGCATGTGTGTTCTTATACTAAAACCAGCACTAGAGTCATTGCATGTGTGTTCTTGTACTAAAACCAGCACTAGAGTCATTGCATGTGTGTTCTTTCCACAAACCACACATGGACCCCCTGTGTCATTGCATGTGTGTTCTTTCCACAACCACATATGGATCAACCAGTCTCATTGCATGTGTGTTCTTTCCACAAACCACATATGGATCCACTAGAGTTCATTGCATCTGTATTCTTTCCGCAAACCACATATCTATCCACTAGAGTCATTGCATGTGTGTTCCTGTCATGAACCACATTTGGATCCACCAGTGTCATTGCATGTGTGTTCTTTCCACAAACCACTTATGGATCAACCAATGGTCATTGCATGTGTGTTCTTTTCCACAAACCACATATGGATCCACTAGAGTCATTGCATGTGTGTTCTTTTCACAAACCACATATGGATCCAGTAGAGTCATTGCATGTTGTAGCATCCCAATTGTCTAACAATTGCAATGCTACTAGCCTAGTCTAGATAATGGCTACTTCAAATATATAATTGTTGCATCATCATTATATCATGCTCATGTAATCATGCCACCTTGCATTTGAGCATCATATAAAACCCTTTTGATTTGGTTCTTCTCTCATATGCATTGTTAATTGTATTTGCCTCTTGATATTGTATTTGGCTGTTAATATATTGTTAAATGCCCAAGTTGAGTTGGGGGCATATCTTTTATTTAACTCCACCACCTTTCTTTCACCACCTTATAATTCCACCATCCAACTAAATGTGAGCTTTGCACTTTCTTTGGGTTTTACCTCTAGCTCATGTGGGTTGGGATGGATCCAATTCTTTTTCCACATGCTCTCATCTTAGCATCATTGTTGTTTTCACATCATTGACATATGAGAGCCACATGGCCATCTTTGCATGCCTTGTGAATGGAACCTTTTGCTAGCTTCCATATGGATTGATTTGGGGTTATTATCATGTTGGAATATTGTTGGGCTTACTAAATGCCTAGTGGCACATACACACTAGCAAGTCCCAAGCTTACTCAAACATGATCATCTCCATCTATTTTTTTCACTTGGAACTTTCCTTGTAATTCTTTTGCTTGAGCCTTACTCCACACTTTGGAATGCATAAGAAAATGCCATGTAAACAATCTTGTTTTCACAAAGATAAACATGGTATTAATTAATTATGCATGGCCCATGCAAGTACCCCTTTAACTTGTCATTTGGATTTTATTAGATTTTTAGTGGATCATCTTCCTTCTTCCCTTACCCTCTTTTGCTTGTTTCTTTTGTGTGGTCTTGCCTTACACCAAAAATCCATGTGCTAGATCATGTGTGTCCTTGATCATGTGCTTGATCATCTCACCTCCCTCTTTCTCTCATCTCACCTCTCTCTTAAGCCCTAACCCGAGAACCCCCTCTAGCTAAACCCTAAACCACCCCATCACCCCCTCTCGGCCTCTCTCCTCTCTCTATCTAGCTGGCCCCACCAGGATCAAACCCCACCCAGCTACCTACCCCTCTCCAACCCTAGACAAACCCTAGCCCGAGCCTCCCATCTACCCAAACCTAGCTCTACCCGAGGCTACCCTCTCTCCCTCTCTCCTCTCCCTGCCGAGGTGGCCCCAGCCCGAGCCTCAATACCAGACCACCCGTCCCCACCTGGAAGCCTCCCCCTACCTGCCCCTGCCCTGCCCTGGCCGACCGAGCACGTGAGGAAGGAGGGAGAAAAAGGTGGCCGAGACCACCTTTTCCATCTACCCCGCTCCCCCACGGCACCACCTCCCTCTCCCGTCCCTATCTACCACCTCACGACTCCCCTCTGCCTCCCCCAGATCTACCCAGTATGCTCCCCTCTCTCCCTGCCGTCCCTCACCACCGCCACCTCCCTCTCGCCGGCCACTGTCGGTCTCCACCGCGTCCAGCCGATCCAGCCGTCAAGTGCGCTGTCGAGGAGGCCTGGAAGACCAAGACCAGTCCCCTGCATCGTCCCGTACACGCAGTAGCGGAGGAGAAGCCCCAGACCGCCAGAACCATCGACGCCCGAGCCGAAACCCTAGTTCGTCGGTCCGTCTGCATCACCGTCGTCTTGCTGCTCCTCTGCTCGATCCGTCCACGCCAACACCCCCACGGTGAGCTCCCTGACCTCCCTGACATGGTCCGCTTCGCCATGCTGCCCTAGCCTCGCCGGCCTTTTCGTCGATCACCCTCCGCGCGCCGCCGCTCGTTTGCTGTTTGCTCGCTCCCGCATCGCAGAAGCCCTATCTAGGCCGCGCCGACCCTCCCTGACACCAAGCCAGGCCAGCGCAGTGGCTCCGCCTCCGCGTGCGAGCCCTAGGTCACAGGATCGATCCCCGCCCGCGCCGCGCACCGACCCGTCGCTCGGTGCAGAGAGAGAGAGAGAGAAGAAGTACAGTAGCCGTCGCCACTTTACGCTTAACCCCCTGCGCTTTTGTTGCATCAACCCGCACTCCCTCGTGGCCCACTTGTCAGCCTCGTGGAGTTTTTGCAAAAAGGCTCCCCTGCTTTGGTCGCATCAACCCGCAGTCCCCCTGAGCCGCGTGGCAACCTCGAGCCCGCCCACTAGCGTGTGGGTCCGCTTGTGTCGTGGTCCCACCTGTCATCGCTTGGGCTAGATTAGGCCGCGGTGTAAAATGTTTCTGCGCGCTGTGGAGTCCCAGTCAGCAGAGAGGCCCACCCGTCAGCTTCTGGGTCATTATCTGCCTGGGTAACAAAAGTATTTGTCTGTGATCTGCTTCAATTCAAATATTTTTCAAATTAAATCAAATTCAAATTTACTTCTGTTTTCAAATAACTTTTCAAATACAAATCCAAATAATACAAATAATATATGTTTTCAAATCAGAAAAATGTGAGGAATTCAAATATGGCCTTCAAAATATATTTTGAACATTTAAAATTCCAAGTTTATTTAAATTATAATAAATGTCCCTTTTCTTTAATAAATTAATAACTTTTGTTTTATAACTCCAAATTTAACAAATGATATGTCTAAGATGATTAGCCCGACGAGACCTTTCTGTTTATGCATTCCATGGTTTGATTTGAAGCATGCATCATATAAATATAATGTGTACAGCAACTTAATTGTGAATAAAATGTGGCCAAAACCCAATATAATGCTTTATTATTGTTTTCCACACCTCACCCATGCCATGCTACTTTATTTCGATGCAAATTGTGCATCATTCATCATGGCATGATTGTTTGCTTGTCGCATTTTATTCATATGCTTGTGCACTTTATTTATGTTGGCCCTTGTTTGTTTGGTTCTTCTTCGAATAGACGCTGCGCAGGGGCTATATCAAGACAACCAGGAGCACTACCCAGATCCAACCCTTGCTTCAACTGAGCTGCCAGGCAAGCACTACCACATGCTTGCATACATATAGTACCTATTGCCTCTATCTTATTCTTGCATCATTGAGTCGCGATTTCATTAAATTGAATCCCAAGTATTGCATAGCCTTTACTTTCAAACCCCACCGAAGCTTGTTCCTCCATCCCATGAGCCATTACTACAGGAGTTGTTTGAGCCATGCGAGTCGTAGAACAGCATGTGTAGGGTATGTGAGTGTCGGATGGATAACGAGGTACCTAAACAACTTAACCTGAGTAGTAATGGGATAACTAATGAAAGTGGCATCGGTGAGCCACATTCGCTATTTGGTTTCTCAGGCTCACTTGTGTCCCGTAAGACCCTGAGTACTTGATTCCTGTTCCAAGAGTATTCGCGCTATCCACATCCGGGAGGCTTATGAACCCCCCTGAGCCAGATCTTGATTCATTCTTATTTCTTGGGGCCACAAACTAGTTTGAGGTTTTATTTATTATCCTGTACTTATGCCATGCTTTACTGCTTTATTTAAATTGTGCGAGGTACTGCACACTGTACTGTTTAGGAAAGCGGAGTGTTTTCGCGGTGTCGACAAGCCCAGTCACATTTTCGGGTTCCCAGTCGTTCACAGCCATTGACGCAAACCTTGAGTCCGTCTCGGAGCCGGCCAGCTTCGTTGCGGGTAGCTTAATGGGGTGGCCCCCTGAAATATTTCTGAATCCTGTAATTGCTTTGTCGTGACTGCCTCGTTGGATTTTGATTTGGTTTTTCCGAGGCATATCGAGTGTGTGTTGCTATTTGTGCACCCCTGCAGGGTAAAACTTTCTGAAAGTCGTGTCCGCGGTTATGGACGACTTGGAGCACAGTTTCTCGATCATAGACAAGCATAACTAAAGTACCGCTTTTAATTTGACTAGACTAGGTACCTGACTAGTAAATAGTGCAACACTCATGGAATGGATAATAAAACTGCCAACAGATGGGGGGGTTGTTCGTCCGCTTCCTCGTCGGTAAGCGAGGAGGAGGATGGATCTGTTAAGATTACCGTCATAACTGTTGTTATTAATTCACGGACATGCGTCTATCTATGGTTAGGCGGATGGTTAGCGAGTATCTATAGAACTGTTAGGGTTTATCTCTTGCTGCAATTGCGTCACCCCAGGTTGTGTCCCCTTTAGAGGCATAAAGACTTGCTGAGTACCCCTAGGGTCTCACACGATAAATTATTGGTTCAGATGAACAGGTACACTCGCAAGATGGATACTGGGTGGAAGAGACAGACGATGTGGGCAACGATCATTCGGTGTAGAGATTCCGGGAACAGGGATCCGTGAGATCTGTGGGTGGGATGTGCTTATTTATGGGGCATCTTATGCCGATTTGCTTCTTATCCGTACTCGGATTTTGTCTTCCGCTTCCGCTTGATGCTCTGTTGATTGATGTATGAGGAGATATCCTAAACTATTATATCTATCTAGGATATTTAGATCTTGCCGTATGGCGTTGCTATATTTCCTTTCTTTTTAGATGGAATGGCTCTGATGTACTATTGTATGGTGGCCTGCATACATACTCATTTGTGTATGTAGTTGATCCCTTCGCCTGCCGATTACGCCGCCCGTTCTTGTCCCGATGTTTGGAAATGGTTGGGACGGCCGAAAGGTCTACCTGTGAGTGGCATTTGGGCCCCACCGTACTATTTCAACCATTTCTGATCATCCAGGCTTGTACTAGGAGCGTAATTCACCGAGGTAGTTACAATTGGTATCAGAGCCATCCCGCCCTTCAGGGTCTCAGCCAAATGGTCGTTGTCTGTCTAGCAAATATTTTTGGTAGTTATGTATACTAGGGAAAAACAAAACGCGAGAGTAGGACTGCTTCCACTTTTCTTCTTACCCAACCACCCACCCTTTTCTGGTAAGGAAGTGTAACGTTTTCAATCCTCTTCTTAAAATTCAAACTAGGATTCACGTGTTCTGGGTTTCCGTAGTACCATAGAAAGTGTGTGCGTGTGTGTGTGTAATTCCTTGTCTATCTGTTGCATCCATTTGTTTTCTTTATCTGCCTTTGGTTATCAACTGTTGGTACATTCCATACCGACAGGCTTTTGAAAACCGGCGCGATCTATCTGACTCCATGTTAACCGGTGCCATCTTCTTAAGGGTGTCCTTCCTTCTAGCAACTCCACCTTCTGTGTAAGCATCAGTTGCTAATCTCTACCTGATAAGTGATTTTGCGCATCTATTGGTATGTTAATGCCAAAAAATGCGGAAATTTTTTCTTTGATACATCTGTGTTTCCACACTCCTTTCCAGTCGTGTGTGAAACATTATCTATCTTCCTTTTATCAGCATGTCCATGCTAACTCATTCTTTTGTCACCGGCGCTTAATCCTAGAGTTTCATTTCATCTCCAATTCTCTTGGGCTAATTACATAACATGTGTCGATCCGATGCTGATGATTGTAATTTGGTTCTCGGCATACCTATATTCCACTCATGATAAGTAATTTGGTGATCTTATGCAGAGTGGAATATGGAAAAATGCTATCAACCGTCACCATCTGGAGGATAAGGTTATCTCCTGTGATTTTGAGTACACCGTGATCATATCTATGCTTATTCAAGCATCTTTGGCAATCCGGAGTTTCTCAAGGCACTACGGCGGTCTATCATCTGTCCATCAAGCTGCACATCTTTTTGAACCCCATATCTGCACAATTCTCCTGGATACGAGGGAATTGCATCTTTTCGCTTCTGATAGCTTTGCTTAAGGTATGAGCTATCATCGTTTCCTTATCCAAGATCTCTTTATCTTGTAACCGGTGATCCAATCGACAATGTGAACCAGGCGGCATCTCTTTCTCTTCCGAAGGACCAGATAATCTATTCTTCCAGTGCATCTTCTTCAACACGAACCCGTGCTCTTAATATTGATCTTTCAAAGAGCGTTGAGCTCAGAAAGTGTTTCGAGCATTTGTTCGTTTCTCCCGCCTCTTGAACTTGATATTCTGGGAATATCCTGTTAATCCATGGTGGTATATGTTGATAATATGCTTGCCTATTCGATATCAATGGAAGAACATGGAAGATCATTTGTGTTTTCTTCTCTCAAGCTTCGTGAGCACTGCCGGTGTGCAAAGTCTCAAAGTGAGAATTCTGACTTTTTGAAGTCACCTATCTCGACCACGTCCTTCTGCTAAATACATTGCTTCAACTCTGGAATCAGCAAGTCCATTGTTAATTCCATCTTCCATCTTCAATGAAACCCGGAGTTTTCCTTGTTGGCAAGTTATCCTCGTCGTTCCGCTAAAGTTTTCCTCAAAACTGCTAAATCTCTCTCAATCTTTTCAAGAACAACAGGGAGTTCTTTTCACCTCTATCTCGTTAAGTAATCTCTTGAAACCCTCCTGTTCTATCGTCTATGCTCAATCCACCGGAGGCCATGAAGACCTTCCAGATCTTGTTTCCCTTCTGTTCAAGTGGTGCTATCTTTTCTTTATCTGTTGAATCTTGCAGTTCTACTCCGTAATATCCCTTCATATCTTTCCGGTGGCTGGTTACTTACGATATGACGACAACATCATCACCCTTATCTATCTTGAATCCGGCGAATCGTTTGCATCTATCCTTGTTTTCTAACGGAGTTCCATGAGTTATCCTTGTCAAGATCTTCAGTCTGTTTTGGTAGTTGGGTTGCTTAGTTTTCCTATTCATGTGCGGAGTAATGCTTTGAGTGCGGGATGGAGTAGCTACCATACCACTACTCTTATCATTCGCTCTTGTACATTGAATTGGTGAATTAATGTGATTTCACTCATTCCACGGAAGTTCGAAGTGGCCTTTATCCCTTGATACTTTTACTTCCGTCCTTGTTTTTCCGGAGTGCTCTCTCGAAGAAAGTAATCAATAATCTCTTGTTGGTAATCTCACCCTTTCTACACGGAGCAAAATCCTCAATTATCTGGTGGAAACAAACGCAAACTCTTTTCCATCCTCGTCTTTCTACCGGTGCTCGACATCCCCAAACAAGATGGAAGGAAACTATCTCTCTCTTTGTTTCATCAATTCTTTTTCTGTGGTTAAGCCAATTATGGTTGATGCCATCAGCCGCAAATCTATTGCATTAGCCTCAAGGTTAAAGAAAGCAATAAGTATCTCTACAATAAACTCCAGATCCTCTATATTCTTTGCTTCTCGGGATTCCACCGTGATCTAGCTTCACATCCGTCTCTGGAAGTTATATCCGCGCACCTCAATTGCGTGATCCTTGGTTCTTACCGGCGCATGAAGAATCTAATCCGACGATGTCTAACTAAATCTTTCTGCTCATATCAAGGGACTCTATTGTTTGAAGGCAATATTGTCTCCGAACTTCTTTTCGCAAATCCGAGAGGAGATACGATGCTATTGTCATAGTGGTTCAAACCTCTCCAATCTAGCTCTTTTTCTTCCGGCGAGATAAAGATTCATCCTTTCTCGTATTAGTAAATCTTTAATCTTAACGGTGTGTCTTTCTTTATCCATGATACATCATCTTGTCTTTTTCTTTCACAAGGGGCTCTGTTCTTTTATCATGTTTCTTGAGAAAACCGGAGCTATGTCCATCCTATCCGTCTTGTCTCACGACAATCCTTCAATTCTTCTAACCAGTTGTTTCTCAAGCAAAACGCAAGACTTGCAACAAGTCTAGCAAGTTTGCAAGGTGTAGTGGTCGCACCATTCCGTTGCTCATCAACTTGGGAACGTGAGGGTCACCTTCGTTCCGAATACCTGCCTCTCCTTGTGTTGTTTTCTTTTTCCTAGGAATCTCGGGGCGAGATTCTTGTTTAGTGGGGGAGAGTTGTAGCATCCCAATTGTCTAACAATGGCAATGCTACTAGCCTAGTCTAGATAATGGCTACTTCAAATATATAATTGTTGCATCATCATTATATCATGCTCATGTCATCATGCCACCTTGCATTTGAGCATCATATAAAACCCTTTTGATTTGGTTCTTCTCTCATATGCATTGTTAATTGTATTTGCCTCTTGATCTTGTATTTGGCTGTTAATATATTGTTAAATGCCCAAGTTGAGTTGGGGGCATATCTTTTATTTAACTCCACCACCTTTCTTTCACCACCTTATAATTCCACCATCCAACTAAATGTGAGCTTTGCACTTTCTTTGGGTTTTACCTCTAGCTCATGTGGGTTGGGATGGATCCAATTCTTTTTCCACATGCTCTCATCTTAGCATCATTATTGTTTTCACATCATTGACATATGAGAGCCACATGGCCATCTTTTCATGCCTTGTGAATGGAACCTTTTGCTAGCTTCCATATGGATTGATTTGGGGTTATTATCATGTTGGAATATTGTTGGGCTTACTAAATGCCTAGTGGCACATACACACTAGCAAGTCCCAAGCTTACTCAAACATGATCATCTCCATCTATTTTTTTCACTTGGAACTTTCCTTGTATTTCTTTTGCTTGAGCCTTACTCCACACTTTGGAATGCATAAGAAAATGCCATGTAAACAATCTTGTTTTCACAAAGATAAACATGGTATTAATTAATTATGCATGGCCCATGCAAGTACCCCTTTAACTTGTCATTTGGATTTTATTAGATTTTTAGTGGATCATCTTCCTTCTTCCCTTACCCTCTTTTGCTTGTTTCTTTTGTGTGGTCTTGCCTTACACCAAAAATCCATGTGCTAGATCATGTGTGTCCTTGATCATGTGCTTGATCATCTCACCTCCCTCTTTCTCTCATCTCACCTCTCTCTTAAGCCCTAACCCGAGAACCCCCTCTAGCTAAACCCTAAACCACCCCATCACCCCCTCTCGGCCTCTCTCCTCTCTCTATCTAGCTGGCCCCACCAGGATCAAACCCCACCCAGCTACCTACCCCTCTCCAACCCTAGACAAACCCTAGCCCGAGCCTCCCATCTACCCAAACCTAGCTCTACCCGAGGCTGCCCTCTCTCCCTCTCTCCTCTCCCTGCCGAGGTGGCCCCAGCCCGAGCCTCAACACCAGACCACCCGTCCCCACCTGGAAGCCTCCCCCTACCTGCCCCTGCCCTGCCCTGGCCGACCGAGCACGTGAAGAAGGAGGGAGAAAAAGGTGGCCGAGACCACCTTTTCCATCTACCCCGCTCCCCGACGGCACCACCTCCCTCTCCCGTCCCTATCTACCACCTCACGACTCCCCTCTGCCTCCCCCAGATCTACCCAGTACGCTCCCCTCTCTCCCCGCCATCCCTCACCACCGCCACCTCCCTCTCGCCGGCCACCGTCGGTCTCCACCGCGTCCAGCCGATCCTGCCGTCAAGTGCGCCGTCGAGGAGGCCTGGAAGACCAAGACCAGTCCCCTGCATCGTCTCGTACACGCAGTAGCGGAGGAGAAGCCCCAGACCGCCAGAACCATCGACGCCCGAGCCGAAACCCTAGTTCGTCGGTCCGTCTGCATCACCGTCGTCTTGCTGCTCCTCTGCTCGATCCGTCCACGCCAACACCCCACGGTGAGCTCCCTGACCTCCCTGACATGGTCCGCTTCGCCATGCTGCCCTAGCCTCGCCGGCCTTTTCGTCGATCACCCTCCGCGCGCCGCCGCTCGTTTGTTGTTTGCTCGCTCCCGCATCGCAGAAGCCCTATCTAGGCCGCGCCGACCCTCCCTGACACCAAGCCAGGCCAGCGCAGTGGCTCCGCCTCCGCGTGCGAGCCCTAGGTCACAGGATCGATCCCCGCCCGCGCCGCGCACCGACCCGTCGCTCGGTGCAGAGATAGAGAGAAGAAGTACAGTAGCCGTCGCCACTTTACGCTTAACCCCCTGCGCTTTTGTTGCATCAACCCGCACTCCCTCGTGGCCCACTTGTCAGCCTCGTGGAGTTTTTGCAAAAAGGCTCCCCTGCTTTGGTCGCATCAACCCGCAGTCCCCCCCTGAGCCGCGTGGCAACCTCGAGCCCGCCCACTGGCGTGTGGGTCCGCTTGTGCCGTGGTCCCACCTGTCACCGCTTGGGCTAGATTAGGCCGCGGTGTAAAATGTTTCTGCGCGCTGTGGAGTCCCAGTCAGCAGAGAGGCCCACCCGTCAGCGTGTGGGTCATTATCTGCCTGGGTAACAAAAGTATTTGTCTGTGATCTGCTTCAATTCAAATATTTTTCAAATTAAATCAAATTCAAATTTATTTCTGTTTTCAAATAACTTTTCAAATACAAATCCAAATAATACAAATAATATATGTTTTCAAATCAGAAAAATGTGAGGAATTCAAATATGGCCTTCAAAATATATTTTGAACATTTAAAATTCCAAGTTTATTTAAATTATAATAAATGCCCCTTTTCTTTAATAAATTAATAACTTTTGTTTTATAACTCCAAATTTAACAAATGATATGTCTAAGATGATTAGCCCGACGAGACCTTTCTGTTTATGCATTCCATGGTTTGATTTGAAGCATGCATAATAAAAATATAATGTGTACAGCAACTTAATTGTGAATAAAATGTGGCCAAAACCCAATATAATGCTTTATTATTGTTTTCCACACCTCACCCATGCCATGCTACTTTATTGCCATGCAAATTGTGCATCATTCATCATGGCATGATTGTTTGCTTGTCGCATTTTATTCATATGCTTGTGCACTTTATTTATGTTGGCCCTTGTTTGTTTGGTTCTTCTTCGAATAGACGCTGCGCAGGGGCTATATCAAGACAACCAGGAGCACTACCCAGATCCAACCCTTGCTTCAACTGAGCTGCCAGGCAAGCACTACCACATGCTTGCATACATATAGTACCTATTGCCTCTATCTTATTCTTGCATCATTGAGTCGCGATTTCATTAAATTGAATCCCAAGTATTGCATAGCCTTTACTTTTAAACCCCACCGAAGCTTGTTCCTCCATCCCATGAGCCATTACTACAGGAGTTGTTTGAGCCATGCGAGTCGTAGAACAGCATGTGTAGGGTATGTGAGTGTCGGATGGATAACGAGGTACCTAAACAACTTAACCTGAGTAGTAATGGGATAACTAATGAAAGTGGCATCGATGAGCCACATTCGCTATTTGGTTTTTCAGGCTCACTTGTGTCCCGTAAGACCCTGAGTACTTGATTCCTGTTCCAAGAGTATTCGTGCTATCCACATCCGGGAGGCTTATGAACCCCCCTGAGCCAGAGCTTGATTCATTCTTATTTCTTGGGGCCACAAACTAGTTTGAGGTTTTATTTATTATCCTGTACTTATGCCATGCTTTACTGCTTTATTTAAATTGTGCGAGGTACTGCACACTGTACTGTTTAGGAAAGCGGAGTGTTTTCGCGGTGTCGACAAGCCCAGTCACATTTTCGGGTTCCCAGTCGTTCACAGCCATTGACGCAAACCTTGAGTCCGTCTTGGAGCCGGCCAGCTTCGTTGCGGGTAGCTTAATGGGGTGGCCCCCTGAAATATTTCTGAATCCTGTAATTGCTTTGTCGTGACTGCCTCGTTGGATTTTGATTTGGTTTTTCCGAGGCATATCGAGTGTGTGTTGCTATTTGTGCACCCCTGCAGGGTAAAACTTTCTGAAAGTCGTGTCCGCGGTTATGGACGACTTGGAGCACAGTTTCTCGATCATAGACAAGCATAACTAAAGTACCGCTTTTAATTTGACTAGACTAGGTACCTGACTAGTAAATAGTGCAACACTCATGGAATGGATAATAAAACTGCCAACGGATGGGGGGGTTGTTCGTCTGCTTCCTCGTCGGTAAGCGAGGAGGAGGATGGATCTGTTAAGATTACCGTCATAACTGTTGTTATTAATTCACGGACATGCGTCTATCTATGGTTAGGCGGATGGTTAGCGAGTATCTATAGAACTGTTAGGGTTTATCTCTTGCTGCAATTGCGTCACCCCAGGTTGTGTCCCCTTTAGAGGCATAAAGACTTGCTGAGTACCCCTAGGGTCTCACACGATAAATTATTGGTTCAGATGAACAGCTACACTCGCAAGATGGATACTGGGTGGAAGAGACGGACGATGTGGGCAACGATCATTCGGTGTAGAGATTCCGGGAACGGGGATCCGTGAGATCTGTGGGCGGGATGTGCTTATTTATGGGGCATCTTATGCCGATTTGCTTCTTATCTGTACTCAGATTTTGTCTTCCGCTTCGCTTGATGCTCTGTTGATTGATGTATGAGGAGATATCCTAAACTATTATATCTATCTAGGATATTTGGATCTTGCCGTATGGCGTTGCTATATTTTCTTTCTTTTTAGATGGAATGGCTCTGATGTACTATTGTATGGTGGCTTGCATACATACTCATTTGTGTATGTAGTTGATCCCTTCGCCTGCCGATTACGCCGCCCGTTCTTATCCCGATGTTTGGAAATGGTTGGGACGGTCGAAAGGTCTACCTATGAGTGGCATTTGGGCCCCACCATACTATTTCAACCATTTCTGATCATCCAGGCTTGTACTAGGAGCGTAATTCACCGAGGTAGTTACACATGTGTGTTCTTATACTAAAACCAGCACTAGAGTCATTGCATGTGTGTTCTTTCCACAAACCACACATGGATCAACTAGTGTCATTGCGTGTGTGTTCTTTCCACAAACAATATATGGATCAACCATTGGTCGTTGCATGTGTGTTCTTTTCCACAAACCACATATGGATCCACTAGAGTCGTTGCATGTATGTTCTTTTCACAAACCACATATGGACCCACTAGAGTCATTGCATGTGTGTTCTTATACTAAAACAAGCACTAGAGTCATTGCATGTGTGTTCTTTTCACAAACCATATATGGATCCACCAGTGTCATTGCATGTGCGTTGTTTCCACCAAACACACACGGATCGACCAGTGGTCATTGCATGCGTGTTCTTTCCACAAACCACACATGGATCCCCCTGAGTCATTGCATGTGTGTTCTTTCCACAAACCACACATAGATCAACTTGTGTTCACTGCATGTGTCTTCTTTCCACAAACCACTTATGGATCAACCAGTGGTCATTGCATGTGTGTTCTTTTTCACAAACCACATATGGATCCATTAGAGTCGTTGCATGTGTGTTGTTTTCACAAACCACATATGGACCCACTAGAGTCATTGCATGTGTGTTCTTATAATAAAACCAACACTAGAGTCATTGCATGTGTGTTATTTTCACGAAACACATATGGATCGACCAGTGGTCATTGCATGTGTGTTATTTCCACAAACCACGGATGGATCCACTAGAGTCATTGCATGTGTGTTCTTTCCACAAACCACATATGGAGCAACCAGTGGTCATTGCATGTGTGTTCTTTTCCACAAACCACATATGGATCCACAAGAGTCATTGCATGTGTGTTCTTTTCAAAATCACATATGGACCCACTAGAGTCATTGCATGTGTTTTCTTATACTAAAACCAGCATTAGAGTCATTGCATGCGTGTTCTTATACTAAAACCAGCAGTAGAGTCATTGCATGTGTGTTATTTCCACAAACCACACATGGATCAACCGGTGTCATTGCATGTGTGTTATTTCCACAAACCACTTATGCATAAACCAATGGTCATTGGATGTGGGTTCTTTTCCACAAACCACAAATGGATCCACTAGAGTCATTACATGTGTGTTGTTTTCACAAACCACATATGGATCCACTAGTGTCATTGCATGTGTGTTCTTTCCACAAAACACACATGGATCGACCAGTGGTCATTGCATGTGTGTTCTTTCCACAAACCACACATGGATCACCCTGAGTCATTGCATGTGTGTTTTTTCCACAAACCGCACATGGATCAACAAGTGTTCACTACATGTGTGTTATTTCCACAAACCACTTATGGATTAACCAGTGGTCATTGCATGTGTGTTCTTTTCCACAAACCACAAATGGATCCACTAGAGTCATTACATGTGTGTTGTTTTCACAAACCACATATGGATCCACTAGTGTCATTGCATGTGTGTTCTTTCCACAAAACACACATGGATCGACCAGTGGTCATTGCATGTGTGTTCTTTCCACAAACCACACATGGATCACCCTGAGTCATTGCATGTGTGTTTTTTCCACAAACCGCACATGGATCAACAAGTGTTCACTACATGTGTGTTATTTCCACAAACCACTTATGGATTAACCAGTGGTCATTGCATGTGTGTTCTTTTCCACAAACCACATATGGATCCACTAGAGTCATTGCATGTGTGTTGTTTTCACAAAGCACATATGGACCCACTAGAGTCATTGCATGTGTGTTCTTATACTAAAACCAGCACTAGAGTCATTGCATGTGTGTTCTTATACTAAAACCAACACTAGAGTCATTGCATGTGTGTTCTTTTCACGAAACACATATGGATTGACCAATGGTCATTGCATGTGTGTTAAATCCACAAACCACATATGGATCCACAAGAGTTCACTGCATTTGTGTTCTTTCCACAAACCACATATCTATCCACTAGAGTCATTGCATGTGTGTTCCTGTCATGAACAACATTTGGATCCACCAGTGTCATTGCATGTGTGTTCTTTCCACAAACCACTTATGGATCAACCAATGGTCATTGCATGTGTGTTCTTTTCCACAAACCACATATGGATCCACTAGAGTCATTGCATGTGTGTTCTTTTCACAAACCACATATGGACCCACTAGAGTCATTGCATGTGTGTTCTTATACTAAAACCAGCACTAGAGTCATTGCATGTGTGTTCTTATACTAAACCAGCACTAGAGTCATTGCATGTGTGTTCTTTCCACAAACCACACATGGACCCCCTGTTTCATTGCATGTGTGTTCTTTCCACAAACCACATATGGATCAACTAGTCTCATTGCAGGTGTGTTCTTTCCACAAACCACATATGGATACACTAGAGTTCATTGCATGTGTGTTCTTTCCACAAACCACATACTATCCACTAGAGTCATTGCATGTGTGTTCCTGTCATGAACCACATTTGGATCCACTAGTGTCATTGCATGTGTGTTCTTTCCACAAACCACTTATGGATCAACCAATGGTCATTGCATGTGTGTTCTTTTCCACAAACCACATATGGATCCACTAGAGTCATTGCATGTGTGTTCTTTTCAAAAACCACATATGAACCCACTAGAGTCATTGCATGTGTGTTCTTATACTAAAACCAGCACTAGAGTCATTGCATGTGTGTTCTTATACTAAAACCAGTACTAGAGTCATTGCAAGTGTGTTCTTTCCACAAACCACACATGGACCCCCCTGTTTCATTGCATGTGTGTTCTTTCCGCAAACCACATATGGATCAACCAGTCTCATTGCATGTGTGTTCTTTCCACAAACCACATATGGATACACTAGAGTTCATTGCATGTGTGTTCTTTCCACAAACCACATATCTATCCACTAGAGTCATTGCATGTGTGTTCCTGTCATGAACCACATTTGGATCCACCAGTGTCATTGCATGTGTGTTCTTTCCACAAACCACTTATGGATCAACCAATGGTCATTGCATCTGTGTTATTTTCCACAAACCACATATGGATCCACTAGAGTCATTGCATGTGTGTTCTTTTCACAAACCACATATGGACCCACTAGAGTCATTGCATGTGTATACTAAAACCAGCACTAGATTCATTGCATGTGTGTTCTTTTCACAAACCACATTTGGATCAACCATTGTCATTGCATGTGTGTTCTTTCCACAAACCCCATATGGATACACTAGAGTTCATTGCATGTGTGTTATTTCCACAAACCACATATGTATCCACTAGAGTCATTGCATGTGTGTTCCTGTCATGAACCACATTTGGATCCACCAGTGTCATTGCATGTGTGTTCTTTCCACAAACCACTTATGGATCAAACAGTGGCCATTGCATGTGTGTTCTTTGCCATAAACCACATATGGATCCACTAGAGTCATTGAATGTGTGTTCTTTTCACCAACCACATATGGACCCACTAGAGTCATTGCATGTGTGTTCTTATACTAAAACCAGCACTAGAGTCATTGCATGCGTGTTCTTATACTAAAACCAGCACTAGAGTCATTGCATATGTGTTATTTCCACAAACCACACATGGATCAACTAGTGTCATTGCATGTGTGTTCTTTTCCACAAACCACATATGGATCCACTCGAGTCATTGCATGTGTGTTCTTTTCACAAACCACATATGGACCCACTAGAGTCATTCATGTGTGTTCATATACTAAAACCACCACTAGAGTCATTGCATGTGTGTTCTTTTCACAAACCACATATGGATCCACTAGTGTCATTGCATGTGTGTTCTTTCCACAAAATACACATGGATCGACCAGTGGTCATTGCATGTGTGTTCTTTCCACAAACCACACATGGATCCCCCTGAGTCATTGCATGCGTGTTCTTTACACAAACCACACATGGATCAACTTGTGTTCAGTACATGTGTGTTCTTTCCACAAACCACTTATGGATCAACCAGTGGTCATTGCATGTGTGTACTTTTCCACAAACCACATATGTATCCATTAGAGTCATTGCATGTGTGTTGTTTTCACAAACCACATATGGACCCACTAGAGTCATTGCATGTGTGTTCTTATACTAAAACCAGCACTAGAGTCATTGCATGTGTGTTCTTATACTAAAACCAACACTAGAGTCATTGCATGTGTGTTCTTTTCACGAAACACATATGGATCGACCATTGGTCATTGCATGTGTGTTATTTCCACAAACCACAGATGGATCCACTAGAGTCATTGCATGTGTGTTCTTTCCACAAACCACATATGGAGCAACCAGTGGTTGTTGCATGTGTGTTCTCTTCCACAAACCACATATGGATCCACTAGAGTCATTGCATGTGTGTTCTTTTCACAAACCACATATGGACCCACTAGAGTCATTTCATGTGTGTTCTTATACTAAAACCAGCACTAGATTCATTGCATGTGTGTTTTTTCACAAACCACATTTGGATCAACCCTTGTCATTGCATGTGTGTTCTTTCCACAAACCACATATGGATACACTAGAGTTCATTGCATATGTGTTCTTTCCACAAACCACATATGTATCCACTAGAGTCATTGCATGTGTGTTCCTGTCATGAACCACATTTGGATCCACCAGTGTCATTGCATGTGTGTTCTTTCCACAAACCACTTTTGGATCAAACAGTGGCTATTGCATGTGTGCTCTTTGCCACAAACCACATATGGATCCACTAGAGTCATTGAATGTGTGTTCTTTTTCACAAACCACATATGGACCCACTAGAGTCATTGCATGTGTGTTCTTATACTAAAACCAGCACTAGAGTCATTGCATGCGTGTTCTTATACTAAAACCAGCACTAGAGTCATTGCATGTGTGTTCTTATACTAAAACCAACACTAGAGTCATTGCATGTGTGTTCTTTTCACGAAACACATATGGATCGACCAGTGGTCATTGCATGTGTGTTATTTCCACAAACCACATATGGATCCACTAGAGTCATTGCATGTGTGTTCTTTCCACAAACCACATATGGAGCAACCAGTGGTCATTGCATGTGTGTTCTTTTCCACAAACCACCTATGCATCCACTAGAATCATTGCATGTGTGTTCTTTTCAAAAACCACATATGGACCCACTAGAGTCATTGCATGTGTTTTCTTATACTAAAACCAGCACTAGAGTCATTGCATGCGTGTTCTTATACTAAAACCAGCAGTAGAGTCATTGCATGTGTGTTATTTCCACAAACCACACATGTATCAACCAATGTCATTGCATGTGTGTTCTTTCCACAAACCACATAAGGATCAACCAGTGGTTATTGCATGTGTGTTCTCTTCCACAAACCACATATGGATCCACTAGAGTCATTGCATGTGTGTTCTTTTCACAAACCACATATGGACCCACTAGAGTCATTGCATGTGTGTTCTTATACTAAAACCAGCACTAGATTCATTGCATGTGTGTTTTTTCACAAACCACATTTGGATCAACCATTGTCATTGCATGTGTGTTCTTTCCACAAACCACATATGGATACACTAGAGTTCATTGCATATGTGTTCTTTCCACAAACCACATATGTATCCACTAGAGTCATTGCATGTGTGTTCCTGTCATGAACCACATTTGGATCCACCAGTGTCATTGCATGTGTGTTCTTTCCACAATCCACTTATGGATCAAACAGTGGCTATTGCATGTGTGTTCTTTGCCACAAACCACATATGGATCCACTAGAGTCATTGAATGTGTGTTCTTTTCACAAACCACATATGGACCCACTAGAGTCATTGCATGTGTGTTCTTATACTAAAACCAGCACTAGAGTCATTGCATGCGTGTTCTTATACTAAAACCAGCACTAGAGTCATTGCATGTGTGTTCTTATACTAAAACCAACACTAGAGTCATTGCATGTGTGTTCTTTTCACGAAACACATATGGATCGACCAGTGGTCATTGCATGTGTGTTATTTCCACAAACCACATATGGATCCACTAGAGTCATTGCATGTGTGTTCTTTCCACAAACCACATATGGATCAACCAGTGGTCATTGCATGTGTGTTCTTTTCCACAAACCACATATGGATCCACTAGAGTCATTGCATGTATGTTCTTTTCACAAACCACATATGGACCCACTAGAGTCATTGCATGTGTGTTCTTATACTAAAACCAGCACTAGATTCATTGCATGTGTGTTCTTTTCACAAACCACATTTGGATCCACCAGTGTCATTGCATGTGTGTTCTTTCCACAAACCACATATGGATCCAGTAGAGTTCATTGCATGTGTGTTCTTTCCACAAACCACATATGTATCCACTAGAGTCATTGCATGTGTGTTCCTGTCATGAACCACATTTGGATCCACCAGTGTCATTGCATGTGTGTTCTTTCCACAAACCACTTATGGATCAAACAGTGGCCATTGCATGTGTGTTCTTTGCCACAAACCACATATGGATCCACTAGAGTCATTGAATGCCGTTCTTTTCACAAACCACATATGGACCCACTAGAGTCATTGCATGTGTGTTATTATACTAAAACCAGCACTAGAGTCATTTCATGTGTGTTCTTATACTAAAACCAGCACTAGAGTCATTGCATGTGTTTTCTTTCCACAAACCACACATGGATCCCCTCTGTGATTGCATGTGTGTTCTTTCCACAAACCACATATGGATCAACCAGTGTCATTACATGTGTGTTCTTTCCACAAACCACATATGGATCAACCAGTGTCATTGCATGTGTGTTCTTTCCACAAACCACATCTGGATCCACTAGAGTTCATTGCATGTGTGTTCTTTCCACAAACCACATATCTATCCACTAGAGTCATTGCATGTGTGTTCCTGTCATGAACCACATTTGGATCCACCAGTGTCATTGCATGTGTGTTCCTTCCACAAACCACTTATGGATCAACCAATGGTCATTACATTTGTGTTCTTTTCCACAAACCACATATGGATCCACTAGAGTCATTGCATGTGTGTTCTTTTCACAAACCACATATGGACCCACTAGAGTCATTGCATGTATGTTCTTATACTAAACCAGCACTAGAGTCATTGCATGTGTGTTCTTATACTAAAACCAGCACTAGAGTCATTGCATGTGTGTTCTTTCCACAAACCACACATGGATCCCCCGTGTCATTGCATGTGTGTTCCACAAACCACATATGGATCAACAAGTGTCATTGCATGTGTGTTCTTTCCACAAACCACATATGGATCCATTAGAGTTCATTGCATGTGTGTTCTTTCTACAAACCACATATCTATCCACTAGAGTCATTGCATGTGTGTTCCTATCATGAACCACATTTGGATCCACCAGTGTCATTGCATGTGTGTTCTTTCCACAAACTACTTATGGATCAACCAATGGTCATTGCATGTGTGTTCTTTTCCACAAACCACATATGGATCCACTAGAGTCATTGCATGTGTGTTCTTTTCACAAACCACATATGGACCCACTAGAGTCATTGCATGTGTGTTCTTATACTAAAACCAGCACTAGAGTCATTGCATGTGCGTTCTTATACTAAAACCAGCACTAGAGTCATTGCATGTGTGTTCTTTCCACAAACCATACATGGATCAACCAGTGTCATTGCGTGTGTGTTCTTTCCACAAACCACATATGGATCAACCACTTGTCGTTGCATGTGTGTTCTTTTCCACAAACCACATATGGATCCACTAGAGTCGTTGCATGTGTGTTCTCTTCACAAACCACATATGGACCCACTAGAGTCATTGGATGTGTGTTCTTATACTAAAACCAGCACTAGAGTCATTGCATGTGTGTTCTTTTCACAAACCACATATGGATCCACCAGTGTCATTGCATGTGCGTTCTTTCCACAAAAAACACATGGATCGACCAGAGGTCATTGCATGTGTGTTCTTTCCACAAACCACACATGGATCCCCCTGAGTCATTGCATGTGTGTTCTTTCCACAAACCACACATGGATCAACTTGTGTTCACTGCATGTATGTTCTTTTCACAAACCACATATGGACCCACTAGAGTCATTGCCTGTGTGTTCTTATACTAAAACCAGCACTAGAGTCATTGCATGTGTGTTCTTTCCTCAAACCATACATGGATCAACCAGTGTCATTGCGTGTGTGTTCTTTCCAGAAACCACATATGGATCAACCAGTGGTTGTTGCATGTGTGTTCTTTTCCAGAAACCACTTATGGATCAACCAGTGGTCGTTGCATGTGTGTTCTTTTCACAAACCACATATGGACCCACTAGAGTCATTGCATGTGTGTTCTTATACCAAAACCAGCACTAGAGTCATTGCATGTGTGTTCTTTTCACAAACCACATATGGATCCACCAGTGTCATTGCATGTGTATTCTTTCCACAAAACAAACATGGATCGACTATTGGTCATTGCATGTGTGTTCTTTCCACAAACCACACATGCATCCCCCTGAGTTATTGCATTTGTGTTCTTTCCACAAACCACACTTGGATCAACTTGTGTTCACTGCATGTGTGTTCATTCCACAAACCACTTATGGATCAACCAGCGGTCATTGCATGTGTGTTCTTTTCCATAAACTACATATGGATCCACTAAAGTCATTGCATGTGTGTTGTTTTCACAAACCACATATGGACCCACTAGAGTCATTGCATGTGTGTTCTTATACTAAAACCAGCACTAGAGTCATTTCATGTGTGTTCTTATACTAAAACCAGCACTAGAGTCATTGCATGTGTGTTCTTTCCACAAACCACACATGGATCCCCCTGTGTGATTTCATGTGTGTTCTTTCCACAAACCACATATGGATCAACCAGTGTCATTGCATGTGTGTTCTTTCCACAAACCACATATGGATCCACTAGAGTTCATTGCATGTGTGTTCTTTCCACAAACCACACATCTATCCACTAGAGTCATTGCATGTGTGTTCCTGTCATGAACCACATTTGGATCCACCAGTGTCATTGTATGTGTGTTCATTCCACAAACCACTTATGGATAAACCAGTGGTCATTGCATGTGTGTTCTTTTCCATAAACCACATATGGATCCACTAGAGTCATTGCATGTGTGTTGTTTTCACAAACCACATATGGACCCACTAGACTCATTGCATGTGTGTTCTCATACTAAAACTAGCACTAGAGTCAGAGCATCTGTGTTCTTATACTAAAACCAACACTAGAGTCATTGCATGTGTGTTCTTTTCACGAAACACATATGGATCGACCAGTGGTCATTGCATGTGTGTTATTTCCATAAACCACAGATGGATCCACTAGAGTCATTGCATGTGTGTTCTTTCCACAAACCACATATGGAGCAACCAGTGGTCATTGCATGTGTGTTCTTTTCCACAAACCACATATGGATCCACTAGAGTCATTGCATGTGTGTTATTTTCAAAAACCACATATGGACTCACTAGAGTCATTGCATGTGTTTTCTTATACTAAAATCAGCACTAGACTCATTGCATGCATGTTCTTATACTAAAACCAGCACTAGAGTCATTGCATGTGTGTTATTTCCACAAACCACAAATGGATCAACCAGTGTCATTGCATGTGTGTTCTTTCCACAAACCACATAAGGATCAACCAGTGGTCGTTGCATGTGTGTTCTTTTCCACAAACCACATATGGATCCACTTGAGTCATTGCATGTGTGTTCTTTTCACAAACCACATATGGACCCACTAGAGTCATTGCATGTGTGTTCTTATACCAAAACCAGCACTAGAGTCATTGCATGTGTGTTCTTTTCACAAACCACATATGGATCCACCAGTGTCATTGCATGTGCGTTCTTCCCAAAAAGCACACATGAATCGACCAGTGGTAATTGCATGTGTGTTCTTTCCACATACCACACATGGACCCCCCCTGAGTCATTGCATGTGTGTTCTTTCCACAAACCACACATGGATCAACCAGTGTTCACTGCATGTGTGTTATTTCCACAAACCACTTATGGATCAACCAGTGGTCATTGCATGTGTGTTCTTTTCCACAAACCACATATGGATCCACTAGAGTCATTGCATGTGTGTTCTTTTCACAAACCACATATGGACCCACTAGAGTCATTGCATGTGTGTTATTATACTAAAACCAGCACTAGAGTCATTGCATGTGTGTTCTTATACTAAAACCAACACTAGAGTCATTTTATGTGTGTTCTTGTCACGAAACACATATGGATCAACCAGTGGTCATTGCATGTGTGTTCTTTCCACAAACCACATATGGATCCACTAGAGTCATTGCATGTGTGTTCTTTTCACAAACCACATATGGACCCACTAGAGTCATTGCATGTGTGTTCTTATACTAAAACCAGCACTAGATTCATTGCATGTGTGTTCTTTTCACAAACCACATTTGGATCAACCAGTGTCATTGCATGTGTGTTCTTTCCACAAACTACATATGGATCCAGTAGAGTTCATTGCATGTGTGTTCTTTCCACAAACCACATATGTATCCACTAGAGTCATTGCATGTGTGTCCCTGTCATGAACCACATTTGGATCCACCAGTGTCATTGCATGTGTGTTCTTTCCACAAACCACTTATGGATCAACCAGTGGCCATTGCATGTGTGTTCTTTGCCACAAACCACATATGGATCCACTAGAGTCATTGAATGTGTGTTCTTTTCACAAACCACATATGGACCCACTAGAGTCATTGCATGTGTGTTCTTATACTAAAACCAGCACTAGAGTCATTTCATGTGTGTCCTTATACTAAAACCAGCACTAGAGTCATTGCTTGTGTGTTCTTTCCACAAACCACACATGGATCCCCCTGTGTCATTGCATGTGTGTTCTTTCCACAAACCACATATGGATCAACCAGTGTCATTGCATGTGTGTTCTTTCCACAAACCACATATGGATCCACTAGAGTTCATTGCATGTGTGTTCTTTCCACAAACCACATATCTATCCACTAGAGTCATTGCAAGTGTTTCCTATCATGAACCACATTTGGATCCACCAGTGTCATTGTGTAGCATCCCATTTGTCTAACAATGGTAATGCTACTTGGTCTAGTAATATAATGGCTACTTCCTATATATAATTGTTGCATCATAATTATATCATGCTCATGTCATCATGCCACCTTGCATTTGAGCATCATATAAAACCCTTTTCCATTTGGATCTTCTCTCATATGCATTATTAATTGTATTTGCCTCTTGATATATTGTGTTTGGTTCTTGCTAAATGTTTAATGCCCAAGTTGAGTTGGGGGCATCTATTTTTGACTCCACCACCTTTCTTGTCACCACCCCATCATTCCACCATTCCACCATATGTGAGCATTGCATTTTATTTGGGTTTATCTCTAGCTCATGTTGTTTGGAATGGACCCTTTTCCATTCTACCTGCTTCCATATGGAATGATATGGGAAGGTTGTTCATGTTGGAATATTTTAAGGATAATATGCACATAGTGGAATATACACACTAGCATGTCCAAAATATATTCAAATATGGTCATCTCCATTCACTCCACATGGAACATTCCTTCAATCCTTAGCTTGGCCTTACTCCATCTTTTGAGGATGCACATAAATAAATGCCATGAGATTTTATTTTGTTTTCACAAGATTAACACATGGCATTAAATACTTGCATGGGCCATGCAACCATCACCACCATGTGTTCTCCTTTGGTTTTATTTGATTTTTGAGTGGATCATCTTCTCATCTCTCTCTTTCTCTCAATCCTTTCTACCTTGCTTTGCTTTCTTGCCTTGTGCCATCAAACCTCTTCCACCTCACATGTGTAGTGCCATGCATGATCTTGTAAGATCATCCCCATGGCCATCTCCCTCTCTCTCTCACCCTCTCCTCTCACCATGCCGAGGTGGCCCCTGTCCCTACCATGCTGGCCCCACCTGGCCACCCTTCCTCCCTGGTACCACCTCAGCTCACCACCAACCCCAGCCCTAAACAAAACCCTAACCGAGCCCATGCCTAAACGTAGCTCCTAACCGAGCTCTACCCTCTCTCTCTCCCTCTCTTCTCTTTCCCTGCCATGAGGGCCCCTCCAGCCTGAGCCTCTCTCCTGCCTGCCCTCTACCCCACCGGCAGTCCCTCACACCGCTGCGAGCACGTGAGGAGGTGGCCAAAAGGTGGACGAGGCCACCTTGACACCACCGTCGCCCACGGCATCTCCCGAGCCTCCCTCCCCTCTATCCCACGGCATCTCCCGAGCCTCCCTCCTTATCTACCCCACCCGGCTCTGCCGTACACTATCAACCCTCTCTGGCCCCGCGCCGTTCCTCCCTCCCCTCTACCCCGATGGCCACCTTCTGCCTCCCCCTCTCCTCCAAGAAAAGCGCGGCGGCGGGCGGGTGATCATGGTGTCGGTGAAGGCCGCGGCGTTCCAAGTCGTCGTCCTGGCGCACGCGTACGAGGTGGAGGAGGCCAGCTCGCCGGAGATTGACCTCGCCCTTCGAAACCCTAGCTGCGCCGGCCGTCTGCGTCCTCGCCCCTACGTCGCCCCCTTCACGATCTGACCGCGCCGGCGACACCACGGTGAGCCCCTGCGCCTCCCAGACACGGCCCCCTTCTTCCTCCTGCGCCGTAGCTCCGCCGAACGCTCCTCCGTCGAACGCTCTGCTGTCCCCTCTTTGTTTTTCATTTTTGGGGCGACGCGATTCGTCCAGCGTATGCGTCGCCACCGTCGTCGGAAGACGACCAGTTTTTCGCTGCCGGCAGCACTTGTCCGTCAGCGCGCAGCAGCCACGGACGCCTTTTTCACATGACCCCCTGCCCTTTTTCCCGCCTAAACCGCAGTCCCAGGAGCCCACCTGTCAGCCTCCCTGGCAAACTTGCAGTAAAACCCCCCAGCTTCCTAGGCCCTCGACCCGCACTTCCCTCGCTGCGCCACGTGGTCCACCCTTGCCCCTCGCTGTCACGTGGGACCTACGTCTCCGTTGGGCTCGCATGTCAGTCGCCTGGGCTAACTAAGCCGCGGTAGCAGAAGAACTTTTTTCCACGCGCGTGGCCCCAGTCAGCAGTGGCCCACCGTCAGCGTCTGTGGCTAGGTTTGCCTGAGTGTAAAACGTTTTTCGGTTTTCTGTTTTAAAATAAACTTTTCAGAAATTGTTTAAATACAAATTCAAATCAGTTTTAAATAACTTTTCAAATATAAATCCAAACAATACATATAATATATGTTTTGAAATCAGAAAAATGGGAGGATTTCAAATATGCCCTTCAAAATATTATTTGAACACTTTAAAATTTCGAAATTGTTTAAAATTACAAATAAAATGCCCTTTTCTTAATTAATTAATATCTTTAGTTTTATAACTCCAAATTTGACAAATAATATGTCTAAATCGATCAGCGCGACGAGCCCGTTCTATCTATGCATTCCATGTTCTGAATTGAAGCATGCATCATATAAATATAAAGTATACAGCAACTTATTTGAGTATAAAATGTGACTAAAACTCAATAAAATACTTTATTCTTGTACCCCACACCTCACCCATGCCATGCTACATTATTGCCATGCAAATTGTGCATCATTCATCCTGGCATGATTGTTTGCTTGACGCATTATAATTCATATGCTTGTGCACTCTATTTATGTTGGCCCTTGTTTGTTTGGTTCTTCTTCGAATAGACGCTGAGCAGGGGATATATCAGGAATCCCAGGAGCACTACCCAGATCCTTCCCTCGCTTCAACTGAGCTGCCAGGCAAGCACTACCACATGCTTGCATACATATAGTACCTATTGCCTCTATCTTATTCTTGCATCATTGAGTCGCGATTGCATTAATTGAATCCCAAGAACTGCATAGCCTTTACTCTTAAACCCCACCGAAGCTTGTTCCTCCATCCCATGAGCCATTACTACAGGAGTTGTTTGAGCCATGCGGGTCGTAGAACAGCATGTGTAGGGTATGTGAGTGTCTGATGGATAACGAGGTACCTAAACAAATTTTCCTGAGTAGTAATGGGATAACTAATGAAAGTGGCACCGGTGAGCAATATCTGCTATTTGGTTCTTCATGCTCGCTTGTGTCCCGTAGGACCCCGAGTACTTGATTCCTGTTCCTTGACTATTCACACTATCCACATCCGGGAGGCCTTATGGACCCCCCTGAGCCAGAGCTTGATTCATTCTTATTTCTTGGGGCCACAAAGTAGTTTGGGGCTTTATTACTATCTTGTACTTATGCCATGCTTTACTGCTTTTATTTAAGATTGTATGTGGAGCACCTGTACTTTTTTGGATCGCGCCATGTTTTCGCGGTATCGACAAGCCCAGTCACATTTTTGGGTTCCTAGTCGTTTACAGCCGTCGTCGCAAACCCTGGGTCTATTCCGGAGCCGGCCAACTTCGTTGTTGGTAGCTTAGTGGGGTGGCCCCCTGAAACATTTCTGAATCCTGTGATCGCTTTGTCGTGAATGCCTCGTTGGGTTTTGATTTGGTTTTTCCGAGGTTGATCGAGTGTGTGTTGCTATTTGTGCACCCCTGCAGGGTAAATCTTTCTGAAAGCCGTGTCCGCGGTTATGGATGACTTGGAGCACAGTTTCTCGATCATGGACAAGTATAACTAAAGTACCGCTTTTAATTTGACTAAGTACCTGACTAGTAAATAGTGCAACACTCATGGAATGGATAATAAAACTGCCAACGGATGGGGGCTGTTCGTCCGCTTCCTCGTTGGTAAGCGAGGAGGAGGATGGATCTGTTAATATTACTATTATAACTGTTGCTTTTAATTCACGGACATCCGTCTATCTTTGGTTAGGCGGATGTTTAGCGAGTATCTATAGAATTGTTAGGTATTATCTTTTCCTACAATTGCGTCACCCTAGGTTGTGTCCCCTTTAGAGGCATAAAGACTTGCTGAGTACCCCTAGGGTCTCACACAATAAATTGTTTGATTCAGATGAACAGGTATACTCACAAGATGGATACTGGGTGGAGGAGACGGACGATGTTGGCAATGATCACTCGGTGTAGAGATTCCGGGAACGGGGATCCGTGAGATCTGTGGGCAGGATTTGTTTATTTATGGGGCATCTTATACCGATTTGCTTCTTATCCGTACTCGGATCTTGTTTTCTGCTTCCGCCTGATACTCTGATGTTTGATGTATGAGGAGATATCCTAAACTATTATATCTATCTAGGAAATTTGGATCTTGCCGTATGGCGTTGCAATATTTCTATTTCTTTTAGCTGGAATGGCTCTGAGTACTGTTGTATGTGGCTTGCATACATACTCATTTGTGTATGTAGTTGATCCCTTCGCCTGCCGATTACGCCGCTCGTTCTTGTCCCGATGTTTGGAAATGGTTAGGACAGCCGAAAGGTCTACCTGTGAGTGGCATTTGGCCCCACCGTACTATTTTAACCATTTCAGCTCATCCAGGCTTGTAACTAAGAGCATAATTCACCGAGGTAGTTACAATTGGTATCAGAGCCATCCCGCCCTTCAGGGTCTTAGCCAAAATGGTCGTTGTCAGTCTAGCAAATATTTTTGGTAGCTATGTATACTAGGGAAAACAAAAACGTGAGAGTAGGACTGCTTCCACTCTTCTTCTTACCCACCCACCCACCCTTTTCTGGTAAGAAAGTGTAACGTTTTCAATCCTCTTCTAAAAATTCAAACTAGGATTCACGTGTTCTGGGTTTCCGTAGTACCATAGGAAGTGTGTGTGTGTGTGTAATTCCTTGTCTATCTGTTGCATCCAATTTGTTGTCGCTATCGGCCTTTTGGTTATCAACTGTTGGTACATTCCATACTGACAGGTTTTTGTAAACCGGCACGATCTATCTGATTCGTTGTATACCGACGTGATCTGTCTTACTCTTTGTTATCCGACGCTATCTTGTTTGGGGTGTTCGTTTCCATAGTTACTAATCTTTAGGTTCATCTTAACATGAAGGTATTGGGATATGTGTTTTGCTTATTCATGTGCGTAGTAATGATTTAACTGCGGGATGGAGTCGCGACCATACCACTACTTTTCTCATTCGCTCTTGTATATTGAATTGGTAGAGTTACTAATCTTGATTCGTTAAGTGGTTTTGCGCATATAGTGGTATTTTAATGCCAAAATTTGCGGAATTTTTTTCTTTGTTAGTTTGTGTACCACACTCCTTGTGCAGTCGTGTGCGATATTCTTAATATCTTTTAGGTGCTTTGAACTTTGTTGATATTTTAATATCATCTTAGTACTTTGTATCCTTTAATCTTGGTTAATTCCATTTTGGTACTATTTTGGATTATTATTATTCTCCATTATGGTACTAACTTGTGTTTTATATCAATCACATGATGGCACCACCACGCCGTTCTGAGGAGGACATACAACCTGAACTGGGGGCTGCGTTGTCAAGCATCGCTAATGCCTTGGCCGCAATGTAGCAAAACCAGCAGCGATTTGAAGAAAGTGTCAGGAGGAATGAGTTTGTTCCGCTACCTCCACCTCCCAAGCATGGAGACATCAAAAGCTTCCTGAAGTTCAACCCACGCCAATTTGATGTGTCTGATCAACCACTTGATGATGATGATTGGTTGCGGGAGATGTCAAGGTTACTGGCGACTGCTGATGTTCCTGAGCAAGAATGGGTAAAATTTGCCACGCACCTTCTGAAGGGAGATGCAGCTCTGTGGTGGGAGAATTACCTCAAGGCAAACTACACTGGTTTTCAGCCTACTTGGGAACAGTTCACTAGAGCTTTCAAAGAGCAATATCTGTCAGAAATTGTCATGGAGAGGATGAAGGAAGTGTTTCTCAACCTCAAGCAGGGCAATGACAATATCAATACCTACATCAGAAACTTCATGAACCTTTCTCGTTATGGTGGCGATGAGATCTCTGATGACAAGAAGAAGCAAAAGAGGTTCAGACAAGGGCTCAATGCATCGATTAAATATGCAATCACACATGCAAGGCCGGCGTCTTTTCTAGAACTCCAACATACAACTCCGCAAGTAGAAGCAAGTAGGCAAGTGTTTGAGGAGTCAAAGAAACACAACCGTGATACAGCAAGCTCTTCAGCTATGTCAACTCCTTCTAAGCATCGTGTCTAGGTTCCTAACACCCCACCGTCGCTCCTAGCTCCACCAAGACCTTCAAGCTACGCGGCAAGGCCACCAAACTTCCTCACTGCTGCTCCCAGGGGCTACAACCACAACTACCCTGGAGCGCCTGGCAGAGTCCCTAGCTACGTTGCTCCACGTCCACTTGGTGCTTGTTACACTTGTGGAAACACGGGCCATCAACAATGGAACTGTCCAATGAACAACAAAGCTCTTCCTCCACCACCTCCAAGATCTGCGGCAAGCTCTCCTATGGTTCGTGCACCACCACCTTGGGCTCTCAACATCAACACCAAGCCCGGGTCTACTGTTGCTCGTGCCAACCGTGTCAATGTCGCTCAAGCTGAGCATGCACCTGGAGTTGTGATGGTGTAGTGACCTCGGATCGGTAAGGATCCTAAGTCCCTGTGATTAACATGCTAGTCCCTGGATCAATAGCTAGCACTCACAGTCGATGAAATATCATGTAAAACACAAGTCTTTATTACATGAATCAAATAATCCAGAGTTTACATTATTACAACAGAAGCGATATAAATACAACTTGGAGTCCCATCAATGCCACAGGCAGGTTGAGTGAAGACCCGCGATCCTAGCGCACCTTTCAACGATCTCTGAAATTCTGCACATGAAACGTGCAGCCAACAAGTTGGGTCAATACTTTGAATGTATTGGCAAATTACACCAAGGAAAGAAAGGACTATCTCTACATGCAAGGCTAGTTTAGGCTGTAGAGTTCATTTGCTCAAAGCTAGTTTTCTTAAGTAGAGAGAAGAAGAGAGGATTGTCCTACTTTGTAAACATTTGCTTGGATAAAATAAGGTCGAGTGGCACACAAGGATATTACGCACCAAGTGTCCAAACAACCAAACACTTGGATATTACGCACCAAGCGTCACTTGGATATTACACACCAAGTTCCCCAAATTCCCACCCATTAGCGATATTACGCACGCCATGGGGTTTCAAAACTTTGTTTTATAAAAGAGAGAGGAAGATCCTTCAGAGGCTCCATCCTTCAGATGCTCAATGTTGTTCTATTTCCGTGAACACGGCTGATCGATCAGATTGCAATACTCTCGAGAGTTTGTGCACTTTACCCACAATCCACGATCAAGTCCTTTTACAGACAAGACCATGGCGAGGCTTTCCCTTAGTAGCCTCTCTACCTTCCGGATCCAACCGTGCCAATAATCCTCCAAATGTTGGTACCCAGGTGAGGTTTCCCACTAAGTACTAGGCCAAGACAGAGCCCATAATGTATTGTGGTTGCACTGGAAGGTTCCGAATTCTGAAACATGGCAGACTTCTTTGATTCCTGGGCGGCCGTCCTCCACCAAAATCACACTCGTTGACCCGACAACCATTCCGCCCAGAAGAAAACTTAGTTTTATTTTGAAGTGGATTTGAGAGGAAAAGTTTGCTCTAGAGAGCCTTTATACTTAGAAAATTCTTTGTCTTTCGAACCCTCCAATGGTACTTTGTATTTATAGCATAGCAAGCAATACTTAGTAAAAACAGGGGTAACCTATTGGGATAGGAAATTCTAAGTATAGAGCTACTCATGGCAAACTACAAAATCATCGCACTTGCAAAATAATACTGAGGAAAAATTCTACTAGATCATCCTACACATGCACACTACAGAATTTTGAAGATCACATGCATAGAATCAAAACTGGGACAAAATTATGAACAGGTGGTGTAAATTGCCTTATGTTGATAATATGGGTGTTGATTGTATTTCTCTGCAGCAATCGCACTCTCCGAACAATCTAATACGAGGACAAGGTAGTTCCAATCAAAACAATTGCAAACATAGCAAACACAACAAGGACGATCAAAAACATGCATGATGGTTTAATAAGTCATAATGGTTGTAATTAGTTCTCTGAACAATACTACAACACATGATGCACGCAGGAGATCATTTAATGCAATAGGATATCTATTATTAATACTTGATTGCCAATCTGGGGGTTTTAATAGTTCTGTTGAAACTCCTGTACTAATTGCCGTATTAAATTTGTATCTAAAGTGTACTGGATAGAGAGCATTAATACGAACCAGTAGCAATTGGATTCAACTTAATCGGAGTTATAAATCTTTTCTTATGATTTAAATAGTGTTTAATGGAGTTTAAATTATTTAAACAATTTTTGTTGTCTAAAATTAAACTAAATACAGATCTGTAATCTACATGATAATGTGATTCCAGGGACATATTATTCATATTTTTCTGAGTTATAAATTATTTACTATGAATTTAATACTCTAAAAGTCCATTAAAACTATTTAAATCACTACAGCAATTTGACACTGCAAATTTTGGATCTAACAGCATATTAATGTTTTTATATGAAATTATGAATCCATAGACACTTTATTTGTATTTTTAGGATCTATAGATAATTTACTATGATTTATAATGTCTAAAAAGCTCATTAAACCATTTAATTTATTACAGTAAATAGGTACTGTAAAAGTTATATCTAATCTTGTATTATTGTTCTACACAATTTTATGAATCCAACCATATATTATTTATAATTTTTGGACATCTATTCAATTTTATATGAATTTTACAAGATTGCCCAAAATTCTGTCTATTTAAATCAATTTCAATTATGCAGGGAATATTCCAGGGAATATGCTTTGCTACGTGGGCAGTGACTGGGCGCTGACCTGGCGGTGACTGGGACGATGACACGGCGTTGTTGAATTGGCAACACACGGCGCTCACCAATTGGCAGGTACCGGTTCATTGGCCCTTCTAATCCGAGCCGCCTAGATGAGATCCAACGGACGGGGGTGGTAGCTTCACGAGCTCACCGGCAACACGACAGGTCATCGGTGGCAGTGGGTGGCGGCGGTGTCGGTGGCGATGGCGGCGGCGCTCGGGTGCACTTCGAGGAAGAAAGATCTGCCGCTGGTGCTCGTCTCCTCTTCGCGGTCCCGTCTGTCGCCTTGATTTCGTCCCCCTCTTCCTCTAACGGTGGCGCTGGCAGCTTCTCTCCCGCAGCTCCGGCGAGCGATTGGCGATGGCACACTGCGGCACACAATGGGCAAGGCAGGTGAGGCGAACCAGTTGAACGCAGGGATCATCCCAGGGAGAAGAACAGGTGGAGGGGAAGCTCGGCATCGACGCAACTCACCTGGTCGGCGGCGGCTAGTACCAGCGGAACCGGGGAAAGTTTTAGGGTTTCGCGGCTTGGGAACGGAGGAGGTGGTCATGCGGCTGAGCTTATATACGCGGCCTGGGAGAGTCCTGGCCGGACACGGGGGAGCAGCGGTCGTGGCCGACGGGGACTCCGTCTCGTCCGTGTTGTGGAGAGGTGAGGGATGACAGGTGGGGTAGGGCTGTCGGTGGCAGGGGGAAAGTGGGCTGGCGCGAGGCGGTGGCTAACTAGCTGCTGCACGGGCACGGGGCAGGGTGAGGGGTTATTGGGCTGGCCCGGTTAGGTTAGTTGTTTCCCTTTTTTTCTGTAGTCTTTTTCTTTTATTCTTTTCTGTTTTTCCTTTATAACTTTTGTTTTATAGCAGCAAAATGACTCAAATAAATTTCTGTTGTTTTCTAAAATTGATATCTGTAGGTATACATTATTTATGAATTCTATTGCTTAATTGTTACTATGGACAAATCCATAGCTCAAGGGTTGTACTTAGAATGGGAAAATCCCATTTAGGGTTTTGATTTTTCTTTTAGGCAATACTAAATTTTTCTTAGGGTTTAAATGCAATGATGGTCATGCATGCTTAATGATTTTGAATTTTGAAATCTTGCACACCAACTCTGAAATCAATAGTCAATCCATGCCCTTTTGCCTATATGGCTACTTAGGTCTTAACAAAAGAATATAAGATTTTGAAATCATGGTTGAGAGGATTTTCTATTCAAAAAGTTTCCTCTCCTTGAGAATTTTCAACAAAGTCAAACAATCAATCAAACTTATTTATTTATTTCACATTCCAAAATTTAGGACAATTTTGGGATGTGACAGACTACCACCCTTAAAAGAAATCTCGTCCCGAGATTTGGGAAGGCTAGAAAGGTTCAGGATCCATTAGGATGCTACCACCCTTAAAATATTGTATTTGTCGAATCCTCCCAATTGAATGATTTGAGGTTTTATCGTCAATTGTCTCGATGTGGAGATTTGTGTGCTTCGTCCGCAGAGTCGTGGTGCACAATGGCATTAACATGAGGATGAATTCTTTTATTTCCATTCCTATTACCATTCTTCGGTTCCAGGCAATCAACGGCATAGTGTCCAGGTTTGCGACAGTTGAAACAAAGGACTTTACTCGTGTCCTTCCTTCACAGTAGGGCGCTGATCATGATGCTCCTTGGTGATATGTCCTATTTCTCCACAGATCGTGCAAGCTAAATGTTTCGGGACTTCAACTTCTTGGGTTTTTGGTATACGAGTGACGAGGCGAGATTGTAGTAGAACCTCTTTAAATTCTCCCCAAGATATCATCCCTTGATGATTATTAATGGCATGTTGCATCTCCCACTAGGTTGCAGCCTCGTCTTTTAGGAATTGGATGGCATAATGAACCATTCTGTTGACTTCAATGTTGGCATCCTTCATTCTTTCTTCAACCTGGAGCATCCACTTCTTTGCATCGACGTGGCTCTTACGCTTGGTGGAGTTGAGTTCCTTATCCTCCTTATTGATATGGTCCATCCGTCGAGTTGACCAAGGTTTAGAGTAGGAACGAATGGAGTATGGAAGAAGAAGAATAACCCATACAAGAAATTTTATTTAGAAAATAGGTTTTCATTAGCTATGGTAATAAACCATACAAGATAGCAAACAAATTGTCGTATCTATATTTAGCGAAATCTTATTCGGGTTTGGTTCCTAATAGGTCACTTGGAATCTTCGAGGCTTCGAGTCTCCAAAAGTCTTCGTGCTCTTGATAGTCTTCATGTTCTTCATAATCTTCAATCTTTCGAGTTCTTTAGTTAATAACATTGACTCAAGGCCTTTGAAGTCTTTAATCTCGTAGCTTTAGTCTTGGAACATCTTTCATGGAGTTCTTCAATCTTGACTTAATCGAAACATTGAGATGATCTTCTTTGAAGAGGTAATCTTCAGAAAAGTTTCTTCTTGAAGTGTGTAGTGGTCGTTTTCTAATTTTGAAAAGAAGAGACTTAAGAAATTTTAAAACCCCAAAGGTATATGATGAGAAGTATGAGAGTTTTCTGAAATAACTTAGAAAATATTCTTCCTAAGGTTTTTCCATGTCTAGGGTCACGATCTACAGTCAACTTATGCTCTGATACCATCTGTAGTGACCTCGGATCAGTAAGGATCCTAAGTCCCTGTGATTAACATGCTAGTCCCTGGATCAATAGCTAGCACTCACAGTCGATGAAATATCATGTAAAACACAAGTCTTTATTACATGAATCGAATAATCCAGAGTTTACATTATTACAACAGAAGCGATATAAATACAACTTGGAGTCCCATCAATGCCACAGGCAGGTTGAGTGAAGACCCGCGATCCTAGCGCACCTTTCAACGATCTCTGAAATTCTGCACATGAAACGTGCAGCCAACAAGTTGGTACAATACTTTGAATGTATTGGCAAATTACACCAAGGAAAGAAAGGACTATCTCTACATGCAAGGCTAGTTTAGGCTGTAGAGTTCATTTGCTCAAAGCTAGTTTTCTTAAGTAGAGAGAATAAGAGAGGATTGTCCTACTTTGTAAACATTTGCTTGGATAAAATAAGGTCGAGTGGCACACAAGGATATTACGCACCAAGTGTCCAAACAACCAAACACTTGGATATTACGCACCAAGCATCACTTGGATATTACACACCAAGTTCCCCAAATTCCCACCCATTAGCGATATTACGCACGCCATGGGGTTTCAAAACTTTGTTTTAGAAAAGAGAGAGGAAGATCCTTCAGAGGCTCCATCCTTCAGATGCTCCATGTTGTTCTGTTTCCGTGAACACGGCTGATCGATCAGATTGCAATACTCTCGAGAGTTTGTGCACTTTACCCACAATCCACGATCAAGTCCTTTTAGAGACAAGACCATGGCGAGGCTTTCCCTTAGTAGCCCCTCTACCTTCCGGATCCAACCGTGCCAATAATCCTCCAAATGTTGGTACCCAGGTGAGGTTTCCCACTAAGTACTAGGCCAAGACAGAGCCCATAATGTATTGTGGTTGCACTGGAAGCTTCTGAATTCTGAAACATGGCAGACTTCTTTGATTCCTGGGCGGCCGTCCTCCACCAAAATCACACTCGTTGACCCGACAACCATTCCGCCTAGAAGAAAACTTAGTTTTATTTTGAAGTGGATTTGAGAGGAAAAGTTTGCTCTAGAGAGCCTTTATACTTAGAAAATTCTTTGTCTTTCGAACCCCCCAACGGTACTTTGTATTTATAGCATAGCAAGCAATACTAAGTAAAAAACAGGGGTAACCTATTGGGATATGAAATCCTAAGTATAGAGCTACTCATGGCAAACTACAAAATCATCGCACTTGCAAAATAATACTGAGGAAAAATTCTACTAGATCATCCTACACATGCACACTATAGAATTTTGAAGATCACATGCATAGAATCAAAACTGGGACAAAATTATGAACAAGTGGTGTAACTTGCCAATACATTCTCTCGTCCCGAGATTTGGGAAGGCTAGAAAGGTTCGGGATCCATTAGGATGCTACCACCCTTAAAATATTGTATTTGTCGAATCCTCCCAATTGAATGATTTGAGGTTTTATCGTCAATTGTCTCGATGTGGAGATTTGTGTGCTTCGTCCGCAGAGTCGTGGTGCACAATGGCATTAACAGGAGGATGAATTCTTTTATTTCCATTCCTATTACCATTCTTCGGTTCCAGGCAATCAACGGCATAGTGTCCAGGTTTGCGACAGTTGAAACAAAGGACTTTACTCGTGTCCTTCCTTCACAGTAGGGCGCTGATCATGATGCTCCTTGGTGATATGTCCTATTTCTCCACAGATCGTGCAAGCTAAATGTTTCGGGACTTCAACTTCTTGGGTTTTTGGTATACGAGTGACGAGGCGAGATTGTAGTAGAACCTCTTTAAATTCTCCCCAAGATATCATCCCTTGATGATTATTAATGGCATGTTGCATCTCCCACTAGGTTGCAGCCTCGTCTTTTAGGAATTGGATGGCATAATGAACCATTCTGTTGACTTCAATGTTGGCATCCTTCATTCTTTCTTCAACCTGGAGCATCCACTTCTTTGCATCGACGTGGCTCTTACGCTTGGTGGAGTTGAGTTCCTTATCCTCCTTATTGATATGGTCCATCCGTCGAGTTGACCAAGGTTTAGAGTAGGAACGAATGGAGTATGGAAGAAGAAGAATAACCCATACAAGAAATTTTATTTAGAAAATAGGTTTTCATTAGCTATGGTAATAAACCATACAAGATAGCAAACAAATTGTCGTATCTATATTTAGCGAAATCTTATTCGGGTTTGGTTCCTAATAGGTCACTTGGAATCTTCGAGGCTTCGAGTCTCCAAAAGTCTTCGTGCTCTTGATAGTCTTCATGTTCTTCATAATCTTCAATCTTTCGAGTTCTTTAGTTAATAACATTGACTCAAGGCCTTTGAAGTCTTTAATCTCGTAGCTTTAGTCTTGGAACATCTTTCATGGAGTTCTTCAATCTTGACTTAATCGAAACATTGAGATGATCTTCTTTGAAGAGGTAATCTTCAGAAAAGTTTCTTCTTGAAGTGTGTAGTGGTCGTTTTCTAATTTTGAAAAGAAGAGACTTAAGAAATTTTAAAACCCCAAAGGTATATGATGAGAAGTATGAGAGTTTTCTGAAATAACTTAGAAAATATTCTTCCTAAGGTTTTTCCATGTCTAGGGTCACGATCTACAGTCAACTTATGCTCTGATACCATCTGTAGTGACCTCGGATCAGTAAGGATCCTAAGTCCCTGTGATTAACATGCTAGTCCCTGGATCAATAGCTAGCACTCACAGTCGATGAAATATCATGTAAAACACAAGTCTTTATTACATGAATCGAATAATCCAGAGTTTACATTATTACAACAGAAGCGATATAAATACAACTTGGAGTCCCATCAATGCCACAGGCAGGTTGAGTGAAGACCCGCGATCCTAGCGCACCTTTCAACGATCTCTGAAATTCTGCACATGAAACGTGCAGCCAACAAGTTGGGTCAATACTTTGAATGTATTGGCAAATTACACCAAGGAAAGAAAGGACTATCTCTACATGCAAGGCTAGTTTAGGCTGTAGAGTTCATTTGCTCAAAGCTAGTTTTCTTAAGTAGAGAGAATAAGAGAGGATTGTCCTACTTTGTAAACATTTGCTTGGATAAAATAAGGTCGAGTGGCACACAAGGATATTACGCACCAAGTGTCCAAACAACCAAACACTTGGATATTACGCACCAAGCGTCACTTGGATATTACACACCAAGTTCCCCAAATTCCCACCCATTAGCGATATTACGCACGCCATGGGGTTTCAAAACTTTGTTTTAGAAAAGAGAGAGGAAGATCCTTCAGAGGCTCCATCCTTCAGATGCTCCATGTTGTTCTGTTTCCGTGAACACGGCTGATCGATCAGATTGCAATACTCTCGAGAGTTTGTGCACTTTACCCACAATCCACGATCAAGTCCTTTTAGAGACAAGACCATGGCGAGGCTTTCCCTTAGTAGCCCCTCTACCTTCCGGATCCAACCGTGCCAATAATCCTCCAAATGTTGGTACCCAGGTGAGGTTTCCCACTAAGTACTAGGCCAAGACAGAGCCCATAATGTATTGTGGTTGCACTGGAAGCTTCTGAATTCTGAAACATGGCAGACTTCTTTGATTCCTGGGCGGCCGTCCTCCACCAAAATCACACTCGTTGACCCGACAACCATTCCGCCTAGAAGAAAACTTAGTTTTATTTTGAAGTGGATTTGAGAGGAAAAGTTTGCTCTAGAGAGCCTTTATACTTAGAAAATTCTTTGTCTTTCGAACCCCCCAACGGTACTTTGTATTTATAGCATAGCAAGCAATACTAAGTAAAAAACAGGGGTAACCTATTGGGATATGAAATCCTAAGTATAGAGCTACTCATGGCAAACTACAAAATCATCGCACTTGCAAAATAATACTGAGGAAAAATTCTACTAGATCATCCTACACATGCACACTATAGAATTTTGAAGATCACATGCATAGAATCAAAACTGGGACAAAATTATGAACAAGTGGTGTAACTTGCCAATACATTCTCTCGTCCCGAGATTTGGGAAGGCTAGAAAGGTTCGGGATCCATTAGGATGCTACCACCCTTAAAATATTGTATTTGTCGAATCCTCCCAATTGAATGATTTGAGGTTTTATCGTCAATTGTCTCGATGTGGAGATTTGTGTGCTTCGTCCGCAGAGTCGTGGTGCACAATGGCATTAACAGGAGGATGAATTCTTTTATTTCCATTCCTATTACCATTCTTCGGTTCCAGGCAATCAACGGCATAGTGTCCAGGTTTGCGACAGTTGAAACAAAGGACTTTACTCGTGTCCTTCCTTCACAGTAGGGCGCTGATCATGATGCTCCTTGGTGATATGTCCTATTTCTCCACAGATCGTGCAAGCTAAATGTTTCGGGACTTCAACTTCTTGGGTTTTTGGTATACGAGTGACGAGGCGAGATTGTAGTAGAACCTCTTTAAATTCTCCCCAAGATATCATCCCTTGATGATTATTAATGGCATGTTGCATCTCCCACTAGGTTGCAGCCTCGTCTTTTAGGAATTGGATGGCATAATGAACCATTCTGTTGACTTCAATGTTGGCATCCTTCATTCTTTCTTCAACCTGGAGCATCCACTTCTTTGCATCGACGTGGCTCTTACGCTTGGTGGAGTTGAGTTCCTTATCCTCCTTATTGATATGGTCCATCCGTCGAGTTGACCAAGGTTTAGAGTAGGAACGAATGGAGTATGGAAGAAGAAGAATAACCCATACAAGAAATTTTATTTAGAAAATAGGTTTTCATTAGCTATGGTAATAAACCATACAAGATAGCAAACAAATTGTCGTATCTATATTTAGCGAAATCTTATTCGGGTTTGGTTCCTAATAGGTCACTTGGAATCTTCGAGGCTTCGAGTCTCCAAAAGTCTTCGTGCTCTTGATAGTCTTCATGTTCTTCATAATCTTCAATCTTTCGAGTTCTTTAGTTAATAACATTGACTCAAGGCCTTTGAAGTCTTTAATCTCGTAGCTTTAGTCTTGGAACATCTTTCATGGAGTTCTTCAATCTTGACTTAATCGAAACATTGAGATGATCTTCTTTGAAGAGGTAATCTTCAGAAAAGTTTCTTCTTGAAGTGTGTAGTGGTCGTTTTCTAATTTTGAAAAGAAGAGACTTAAGAAATTTTAAAACCCCAAAGGTATATGATGAGAAGTATGAGAGTTTTCTGAAATAACTTAGAAAATATTCTTCCTAAGGTTTTTCCATGTCTAGGGTCACGATCTACAGTCAACTTATGCTCTGATACCATCTGTAGTGACCTCGGATCAGTAAGGATCCTAAGTCCCTGTGATTAACATGCTAGTCCCTGGATCAATAGCTAGCACTCACAGTCGATGAAATATCATGTAAAACACAAGTCTTTATTACATGAATCGAATAATCCAGAGTTTACATTATTACAACAGAAGCGATATAAATACAACTTGGAGTCCCATCAATGCCACAGGCAGGTTGAGTGAAGACCCGCGATCCTAGCGCACCTTTCAACGATCTCTGAAATTCTGCACATGAAACGTGCAGCCAACAAGTTGGGTCAATACTTTGAATGTATTGGCAAATTACACCAAGGAAAGAAAGGACTATCTCTACATGCAAGGCTAGTTTAGGCTGTAGAGTTCATTTGCTCAAAGCTAGTTTTCTTAAGTAGAGAGAATAAGAGAGGATTGTCCTACTTTGTAAACATTTGCTTGGATAAAATAAGGTCGAGTGGCACACAAGGATATTACGCACCAAGTGTCCAAACAACCAAACACTTGGATATTACGCACCAAGCGTCACTTGGATATTACACACCAAGTTCCCCAAATTCCCACCCATTAGCGATATTACGCACGCCATGGGGTTTCAAAACTTTGTTTTAGAAAAGAGAGAGGAAGATCCTTCAGAGGCTCCATCCTTCAGATGCTCCATGTTGTTCTGTTTCCGTGAACACGGCTGATCGATCAGATTGCAATACTCTCGAGAGTTTGTGCACTTTACCCACAATCCACGATCAAGTCCTTTTAGAGACAAGACCATGGCGAGGCTTTCCCTTAGTAGCCCCTCTACCTTCCGGATCCAACCGTGCCAATAATCCTCCAAATGTTGGTACCCAGGTGAGGTTTCCCACTAAGTACTAGGCCAAGACAGAGCCCATAATGTATTGTGGTTGCACTGGAAGCTTCTGAATTCTGAAACATGGCAGACTTCTTTGATTCCTGGGCGGCCGTCCTCCACCAAAATCACACTCGTTGACCCGACAACCATTCCGCCTAGAAGAAAACTTAGTTTTATTTTGAAGTGGATTTGAGAGGAAAAGTTTGCTCTAGAGAGCCTTTATACTTAGAAAATTCTTTGTCTTTCGAACCCCCCAACGGTACTTTGTATTTATAGCATAGCAAGCAATACTTAGTAAAAAACAGGGGTAACCTATTGGGATATGAAATCCTAAGTATAGAGCTACTCATGGCAAACTACAAAATCATCGCACTTGCAAAATAATACTGAGGAAAAATTCTACTAGATCATCCTACACATGCACACTATAGAATTTTGAAGATCACATGCATAGAATCAAAACTGGGAAAAAATTATGAACAATTGGTGTAACTTGCCAATACATTCTCTCGTCCCGAGATTTGGGAAGGCTAGAAAGGTTCGGGATCCATTAGGATGCTACCACCCTTAAAATATTGTATTTGTCGAATCCTCCCAATTGAATGATTTGAGGTTTTATCGTCAATTGTCTCGATGTGGAGATTTGTGTGCTTCGTCCGCAGAGTCGTGGTGCACAATGGCATTAACAGGAGGATGAATTCTTTTATTTCCATTCCTATTACCATTCTTCAGTTCCAGGCAATCAACGGCATAGTGTCCAGGTTTGCGACAGTTGAAACAAAGGACTTTACTCGTGTCCTTCCTTCACAGTAGGGCGCTGATCATGATGCTCCTTGGTGATATGTCCTATTTCTCCACAGATCGTGCAAGCTAAATGTTTCGGGACTTCAACTTCTTGGGTTTTTGGTATACGAGTGACGAGGCGAGATTGTAGTAGAACCTCTTTAAATTCTCCCCAAGATATCATCCCTTGATGATTATTAATGGCGTGTTGCATCTCCCACTAGGTTGCAGCCTCGTCTTTTAGGAATTGGGTGGCATAATGAACCATTCTGTTGACTTCAATGTTGGCATCCTTCATTCTTTCTTCAACCTGGAGCATCGACTTCTTTTCATCGGCGTGGCTCTTACGCTTGGTGGAGTTGAGTTCCTTGTCCTCCTTATTGATATGGTCCATCCGTCGAGTTGGCCAAGGTTTAGAGTAGGAATGAATGGAGTATGGAAGAAGAAGAATAACCCATACAAGAAATTTTATTTAGAAAATAGGTTTTCATTAGCTATGGTAATAAACCATACAAGATAGCAAACAAATTGTCGTATCTATATTTAGCGAAATCTTATTCGGGTTTGGTTCCTAATGGGTCACTTGGAATCTTCGAGGCTTCGAGTCTCCAAAAGTCTTCGTGCTCTTGATAGTCTCCATGTTCTTCATAATCTTCAATCTTTCGAGTTCTTTAGTTAATAACATTGACTTAAGGCCTTTGAAGTCTTTAATCTCGTAGCTTCAGTCTTGGAACATCTTTCATGGAGTTCTTCAATCTTGACTTAATCGAAACATTGAGATGATCTTCTTTGAAGAGGTAATCTTCAGAAAAGTTTCTTCTTGAAGTGTGTAGTGGTCGTTTTCTAATTTTGAAAAGAAGAGACTTAAGAAATTTTAAAACCCCAAAGGTATATGATGAGAAGTATGAGAGTTTTCTGAAATAACTTAGAAAATATTCTTCCTAAGGTTTTTCCATGTCTAGGGTCACGATCTACAGTCAACTTATGCTCTGATACCATCTGTAGTGACCTCGGATCGGTAAGGATCCTAAGTCCCTGTGATTAACATGCTAGTCCCTGGATCAATAGCTAGCACTCACAGTCGATGAAATATCATGTAAAACACAAGTCTTTATTACATGAATCGAATAATCCAGAGTTTACATTATTACAACAGAAGCGATATAAATACAACTTGGAGTCCCATCAATGCCACAGGCAGGTTGAGTGAAGACCCGCGATCCTAGCGCACCTTTCAACGATCTCTGAAATTCTGCACATGAAACGTGCAGCCAACAAGTTGGGTCAATACTTTGAATGTATTGGCAAATTACACCAAGGAAAGAAAGGACTATCTCTACATGCAAGGCTAGTTTAGGCTGTAGAGTTCATTTGCTCAAAGCTAGTTTTCTTAAGTAGAGAGAAGAAGAGAGGATTGTCCTACTTTGTAAACATTTGCTTGGATAAAATAAGGTCGAGTGGCACACAAGGATATTACGCACCAAGTGTCCAAACAACCAAACACTTGGATATTACGCACCAAGCGTCACTTGGATATTACACACCAAGTTCCCCAAATTCCCACCCATTAGCGATATTACGCACGCCATGGGGTTTCAAAACTTTGTTTTAGAAAAGAGAGAGGAAGATCCTTCAGAGGCTCCATCCTTCAGATGCTCAATGTTGTTCTGTTTCCGTGAACACGGCTGATCGATCAGATTGCAGTACTCTCGAGAGTTTGTGCACTTTACCCACAATCCACGATCAAGTCCTTTTACAGACAAGACCATGGCGAGGCTTTCCCTTAGTAGCCCCTCTACCTTCCGGATCCAACCGTGCCAATAATCCTCCAAATGTTGGTACCCAGGTGAGGTTTCCCACTAAGTACTAGGCCAAGACAGAGCCCATAATGTATTGTGGTTGCACTGGAAGGTTCTGAATTCTAAAACATGGCAGACTTCTTTGATTCCTGGGCGGCCCTCCTCCACCAAAATCACACTCATTGACCCGACAACCATTCCGCCCAGAAGAAAACTTAGTTTTATTTTGAAGTGGATTTGAGAGGAAAAGTTTGCTCTAGAGAGCCTTTATACTTAGAATCTTTGTCTTTCGAACCCCCCAACGGTACTTTGTATTTATAGCATAGCAAGCAATACTTAGTAAAAAACAGGGGTAACCTAGTGGGATAGGAAATCCTAAGTATAGAGCTACTCATGGCAAACTACAAAATCATCGCACTTGCAAAATAATACTGAGGAAAAATTCTACTAGATCATCCTACACATGCACACTACAGAATTTTGAAGATCACATGCATAGAATCAAAACTGGGACAAAATTATGAACAAGTGGTGTAACTTGCCTTATGTTGATAATATGGGTGTTGATTGTATTTCTCTGCAGCAATCGCACTCTCCGAACAATCTAATACGAGGACAAGGTAGTTCCAATCAAAACAATTGCAAACATAGCAAACACAACAAGGACGATCAAAAACATGCATGATGGTTTAATTAGTCATAATGGTTGTAATTAGTTCTCTGAACAATACTACAACACATGATGCACGCAGGAGATCATTTAATGCAATAGGATATCTATTATTAATACTTGATTGCCAATCTAGGGGTTTTAATAGTTCTGTTGAAACTCCTGTACTAATTGCCGTATAAAATTTGTATCTAAAGTGTACTGGATAGAGAGCATTAATACGAACCAGTAGCAATTGGATTCAACTTAATCGGAGTTATAAATCTTTTCTTATGATTTAAATAGTGTTTAATGGAGTTTAAATTATTTAAACAATTTCTGTTGTCTAAAAATTAAACTAAATACAGATCTGTAATCTACATGATAATTTGATTCCAGGGACATATTATTCATATTTTTCTGAGTTATAAATTATTTACTATGAATTTAATACTCTAAAAGTCCATTAAAAGTATTTAAATCACTACAGCAATTTTACACTGCAAAATTTGGATCTAACAGCATATTAATGTTTTATATGAAATTATGAATCCATAGACACTTTATTTGTATTTTTAGGATCTATAGATAATTTACTATGATTTGTAATGTCTAAAAAGCTCATTAAACCATTTAATTTATTACAGTAAATAGGTACTGTAAAAGTTATATCTAATCTTGTATTAATGTTCTACACAATTTTATGAATCCAACCATATATTATTTATAATTTTTGGACATGTATTCAATTTTCTATGAATTTTACAAGATTGCCCAAAATTCTGTCTATTTAAATCAATTTCAATTATGCAGGGAATATTCCAGGGAATATGCTTTGCTACGTGGGCAGTGACTGGGCGCTGACCTGGCGGTGACTGGGACGATGACACGGCATTGTTGAATTGGCGACACACGGCGCTCACCAATTGGCAGGTACCGGTTCACTGGCCCTTCTAATCCGAGCCGCCTAGATGAGATCCAACAGACGGGGGTGGTAGCTTCACGAGCTCACCGGCAACGCGACAGGTCATCGGTGGCGACGGCGGTGGCGCTTGGTGCACTTCGAGGAAGAAAGATCTGCCGCTGGTGCTCGTCTCCTCTTCGCGGTCCCGTCTGTCGCCTTGATTTCGTCCCCCTCTTCCTCTAACGGTGGCGCAGGCAACTTCTCTCCCGCAGCTCCGGCGAGCGATTGGCGATGGCACACTGCGGCAGACAATGGGCAAGGCAGGTGAGGCGAACCAGTCGAACGCAGGGATCATCCCAGGGAGAAGAACAGGTGGAGGGGAAGCTCGACATCAACGCAACTCACCTGGTCGGCGGCGGATAGTACCAGCGGAACCGGGGAAAGTTTTAGGGTTTTGCGGCTTGGGAACGGAGGAGGTGGTCGTGCGGCTGAGCTTATATACGCGGCCTGGGAGAGTCCTGGCCGGACACGGGGGAGCAGCGGTCGTGGCCGACGGGGACTCCGTCTCGTCCGTGTTGTGGAGAGGTGAGGGATGACAGGTGGGGTAGGGCTGTCGGTGGCAGGGGGAAAGTGGGCTGGCGCGAGGCGGTGGCTAACTAGCTGCTGCGCGGGCACGGGGCAGGGTGAGGGGTTATTGGGCTGGCCCGGTTAGGTTAGTTGTTTCCCTTTTTTTCTGTAGTCTTTTTCTTTTATTCTTTTCTGTTTTTCCTTTATAACTTTTGTTTTATAGCAGCAAAATGACTCAAATAAATTTCTGTTGTTTTCTAAAATTGATATCTGTAGGTATACATTATTTATGAATTCTATTGCTTAATTTTTACTATGGACAAATCCATAGCTCAAGGGTTGTACTTAGAATGGGAAAATCCCATTTAGGGTTTTGATTTTTCTTTTAGGCAATACTAAAATTTTCTTAGGGTTTAAATGCAATGATGGTCATGCATGCTTAATGATTTTGAATTTTGAAATCTTGCACACCAACTCTGAAATCCATAGTCAATCCATGCCCTTTTGCCTATATGGCTACTTAGGTATTAACAAAAGAATATAAGATTTTGAAATCATGGTTGAGAGGATTTTCTATTCAAAAAGTTTCCTCTCCTTGAGAATTTTCAACAAAGTCAAACAATCAATCAAACTTATTTATTTATTTCACATTCCAAATTTTAGGAGAATTTTGGGATGTGACAGATGGGTATGCTTCCTGTTAACTCAGTTCCTGCAAGAGTTTTATTTGATTTTGGTGCATCACATTCTTTCGTGTCTTACAAGTTTGCGGAGGGTAACGGGTTACTTTCTGATGCTTTACCAACTCGCCTCATGGTGCAATCTCCTGGTTCAAGCATGAGGGCTTCTAAAATCAGCCATGGCAATCAAATTGAGATTAGTGGTTATTCGTTCCAGGCTTCCTTAATTATTTTGGGCAATTCTGACATTGATGTTATCTTGGGCATGGATTGGTTGACAGCAAATGCAGCTGTGATTGATTGTGCTGAACGCTCGGTTTCTCTTTGGCGGCTCTGAATGATGATGCTATGGAAGCTATTCAGAGTGTTCCGGTGGTCTGTGAGTTCCCAGATGTCTTTCCTGAAGAGTTGCCAGGTATGCCTCCGGATCGTGAGGTTGAGTTTATAATTGAGCTTGAACCTGGAACAGCTCCTATGTCCAAGCGGCGTTATAAAATGGGTCCTGCTGAGTTGGCTGAACTCAAACGTCAGCTTGATGAACAAGAGAAGTTGGGTTTCATTCAGCACAGTACTTCTTCTTGGGGTAGCCCAACCATCTTTGTGAAGAAGCGAGACAAGACTGATAGACTTTGTGTTGACTATTGAGCTCTCAATGCTAAAACCATTAAGAATAAATATCCCCTTCCGCGGATTAATGATCTCTTCGACCAGCTAGCTGGAGCTGTGGTTTTCTCTAAGTTTGACTTGAGAAGTGGATATCATCAAATCAAGATTCGCAAGGAAGATGTTCCTAAAACAGCTTTCACCACCTGCTATGGCTTGTATGAGTACACGGTCATGTCTTTCAGTCTCACCAACGCACCTGCCACCTTCTCGAGGCTTATGAACTCAGTTTTCATGGAGTATCTTGATAAGTTCGTTGTGGTCTATCTGGATGACATCCTAGTCTATTCTAAGTCAAAGGAAGAACATGAAGAACACCTTCGGTGTGTCCTAAACAAACTTCGTGAGAACCGCTTGTATGCAAAGTTCTCCAAATGTGAGTTTTGGCTCCCTCAAGTCACCTATCTTGGTCACGTCATCTCTGCCAAGGGCATTGCCGTCAACCCAGAAACTGTAAAGACAATTGTTGACTGGCTTCCTCCAGTAAATGTCAAAGAAGTCCGGAGTTTCCTGGGTTTTGCTAGTTATTGCCGTCGCTTCGTTTAGAACTTCTCGAAGATTGCGAAGCCTCTTACCGATCTCCTCAAGAAAGGCAAGAAATACCTTTGGACTCCTGCATGTCAAGCAAGTTTCGAAACACTCAAAGAGAAGCTCACTTCTACACCAGTTTGATTCCTCCAGATACATCAAAGCCTTTCCAGTCATTCTGTGACGCCTCTTTGCAAGGATTGGGTGCGGTCCTTATGCAAGAAAAACAAGTGGTTGCTTATGCCTCTCGACAGTTGAAGACGCATGAGATCAACTATCCTACACATGACCTCGAACTCGCAGCAGTTGTCTTTGCTTTGAAAGTATGGAGGCACTACTTGCTTGGCAACCGTTGTGAAATCTTTTCTGATCACAAGAGTCTGAAGTATATTTTCACACAGCCTGATCTCAACCTTCGTTAGAGGAGGTGGATTGAAGCAATCAATGATTTTTATTTGACCATCAACTACACTCCGGGTAAAGCTAATGTCATGGCCGATGCTCTCAGCCGCAAAGCTTATGTCAGCAACCTCATGGTGGAAGAACAACAGCCTCTCTTGTGCGAGGAATTCTGTCAGCTCAACCTTGAAATTTGGATCAAGGGTATCTTCTGAACCTTTTGGCAACCCCTCTCTTGGAAGAAAAGGTTCGCTCCATTCAACTTGGTGATCCATACACCAAAAAGATCATCTCCAACATTCAGCTTCCGAAGTATGATTCCTTCCACGTCGATGACCAAGGCACGCTTTTCTTTGAACACCGGATGTTTGTTCCGAACTACCCGGGTTTGAGAGAGCAAGTTCTCAAGGAGGCACATGATTCTGTTCTTTCTATCCACCCTGGCAGCACTAAGATGTACATGGACATGAAAACACAATATTGGTGGCCTGGTTTGAAACGATATTGTGCCAAGTATGTCTCGGAGTGTGATGTCTGCCGCAGAGTTAAAGCTGTCCATCAGAAACCTTCCGGTCTTCTACAGCCATTAAAACCTCCGGAATGGAAATGGGAGAAAGTAGAGATGGACTTCATCACTGGTTTTCCAAGGTCGCAGAAGGGCAACAATGCAATCTTTGTTGTCATCGACAGGCTTTCTAAAGTGGCTCACTTCTTTCCCGTCAAGGAAACAATTTCTGCAATTCAGTTGGCTGAGCTCTATATCAACATAATTGTCTCTCTGTATGGGGTTCCTCTTGAGATCAGTTCAGACCGTGGAAGCATCTTCACTTCCAAGTTCTGGGGAAGTTTCCAAAATGCTTTGGGAACAAAATTGAACTTCAGCACAGCTTACCACCCTCAGTCGCAAGGACAAGTTGAAAGGATCAATCAGATTCTGGAAGATATGCTCCGTGCTTGCGTCATCTCTTTCGGCATGAAGTGGGAAGAATGTCTTCCTTATGCTGAATTCTCTTACAACAACAGCTTTCAGAAAAGTCTAAAGATGGCACCATTTGAGGCTCTCTATGGTCGCAAATGCAGAACTCCGATTGGTTGGTCGAGCGCAGGAGAAAGAACATTGTTTGGCCCCGACATTGTAATTCAAGCGGAGGAGAAGGTTCACATCATTCTTGAAAATCTGAAGATTGCTCAAAGTCGCCAGAAGAGCAATTATGACAGAAAGCACACGGACATGGAGTATGTCCCTGGTGATCTCGTTTACCTTCGTGTCACTCCCATGAGAGGCACGCACCGGTTTGGTATCAAAGGAAAGCTGGCCCCTAGATACATCGGTCCTTTCAAAATTCGTGGAAGAAGAGGATAAGTTGCTTATGCTCTTGAGCTCCCTGAAAAACTTAAGGTCCATGATTTTTCCATATATCTCAACTCAAGAAGTGCTTCAAGGATCCCGGCAGGACCGTGGACCATGAGCTCATCAACCTCCAACAAGATCTGTCTTATCAAGAACACCCCACAAAAATCCTTGAAGTCGCAGAAAGAAGGACTCGCAACAAGTCCATCAAGTTCTGCAAGGTGCAGTGGTCGCACCATTCTGTTGATGAAGCCACTTGGGAACGTGAAGATGAGCTCCGTGCCAAGTATCCTACCCTCTTCGAGTCTTCTTCTTCTTCCTAGAATCTCGGGGCGAGATTCCTGTTTAGTGGGGGAGAGTTGTAGCATCCCATTTGTCTAACAATGGTAATGCTACTTGGTCTAGTAATATAATGGCTACTTCCTATATATAATTGTTGCATCATAATTATATCATGCTCATGTCATCATGCCACCTTGCATTTGAGCATCATATAAAACCCTTTTCCATTTGGATCTTCTCTCATATGCATTATTAATTGTATTTGCCTCTTGATATATTGTGTTTGGTTCTTGCTAAATGTTTAATACCCAAGTTGAGTTGGGGGCATCTCTTTTTGACTCCACCACCTTTCTTGTCACCACCCCATCATTCCACCATTCCACCATATGTGAGCATTGCATTTTATTTGGGTTTATCTCTAGCTCATGTTGTTTGGAATGGACCCTTTTCCATTCTACCTGCTTCCATATGGAATGATATGGGAAGGTTGTTCATGTTGGAATATTTTGAGGATAATATGCACATAGTAGAATATACACACTAGCATGTCCAAAATATATTCAAATATGGTCATCTCCATTCACTCCACATGGAACATTCCTTCAATCCTTAGCTTGGCCTTACTCTATCTTTTGAGGATGCACATAAATAAATGCCATGAGATTTTATTTTTTTTTCACAAGATTAACACATGGCATTAAATACTTGCATGGGCCATGCAACCATCACCACCATGTGTTATCCTTTGGTTTTATTTGATTTTTGAGTGGATCATCTTCTCATCTCTCTCTTTCTCTCAATCCTTTCTACCTTGCTTTGCTTTCTTGCCTTGTGCCATCAAACCTCTTCCACCTCACATGTGTAGTGCCATGCATGATCTTGTAAGATCATCCCCATGGCCATCTCCCTCTCTCTCTCACCCTCTCCTCTCACCATGCCGAGGTGGCCCCTCTCCCTACCATGCTGGCCCCACCTGGCCACCGTTCCTCCCTGGTCCCACCTCAGCTCACCACCAACCCCAGCCCTAAACAAAACCCTAACCAAGCCCATGCCTAAACCTAGCTCCTAACCGAGCTCTACCCTCTCTCTCTCCCTCTCTTCTCTCTCCCTGCCATGAGGGCCCCTCTAGCCCGAGCCTCTCTCATGCCTGCCCTCTACCCCACCGGCAGACCCTCACACCCCTGCGAGCACGTGAGGAGGTGGACAAAAGGTGGACGAGGCCACCTTTACACCATCGTCGCCCACGGCATCTCTCGAGCCTCCCTCCTTATCTACCCCACCCGGCTCTGCCGTACACCATCAACCCTCTCTGGCCTTGCGCCGTTCCTCCCTCCCCTCTACCCCATCTGCACCCTGACGGCCACCTTCTGCCTCCCCCTCTCCTCCAAGAAAAGCACGGCGGCGGGCGAGTGATCACGGTGTCGGTGAAGGCCGCGACGTTCCACGTCGTCGTCCCGGCGCACGCGTACGAGGTGGAGGAGGCCAGCTCGTCGGAGATCGACCTCGCCCTTCGAAACCCTAGCTACGGCGGCCATCTGCATCCTCACCCCTACGTCGCCCCCCTTCACGATCTGACCGCGTCGACGACACCACGGTGAGCCCCTGGGCCTCCCAGACACGGCCCCCTTCTTCCTCCCGCGCCGTATCTCCGCCGCTTTTCGCCGAACGCTCTGCGCGCGCCGCGTACCGTGCGTGGGCGGGCAGCCGCAGCCCCAGATCCCTCTGGCCCTCTGTTCCTCGTCGAAGCCCGGCCAGCACAGCCACCCCCCGTAGTTGCTCCCTGCACAAAAGTTATAGCCCGATGTCCCCTCTTTGTTTTTCGTTTTTGGGGCGACGTGATTCGTCCAGCGTATGCGTCGCCACCGTCGTCGGAAGACGGCCAGTTTTTCGCCGCCGGCAGCACTTGTCCGTCAGCGCGCAGCAGCCGCCGACGCCTTTTTGCACATGACCCCTGCCCTTTTTCCCGCCTAAACCGCAGTCCCAGGAGCCCACCTGTCAGCCGCCCGGGCAAACTTGCAGTAAAACCCCCCAGCTTCCCAGGCCCTCGACCCGCACTCCCCTCACTGCGCCACGTGGTCCACCCTTGCCCCTCGCTGTCACGTGGGACCTACGTCTCCGTCAGGCCCGCATGTCAGTAGCCTGGGCTAGCTAAGCCGCGGTAGCAGAAGAACTTTTTTTCCGCGCGCGTGGCCCTAGTCAGCAGTGGCCCACCATCAGCGTCTGTGGCTAGGTTTGCCTGAGTGTAAAACGTTTTTCGGTTTTTTGTTTTAAAATAAACTTTTCAGAAATTGTTTAAATACAAATTCAAATCAGTTTTAAATAACTTTTCAAATATAAATCCAAACAATACATATAATATATGTTTTGAAATCAGAAAAATGGGAGGATTTCAAATATGCCCTTCAAAATATTATTTGAACACTTTAAAATTTCGAAATTGTTTAAAATTACAAATAAAATGCCCTTTTCTTAATTAATTAATAACTTTAGTTTTATAACTCCAAATTTGATAAATAATATGTCTAAATCGATCAGCGCGACGAGCCCGTTCTATCTATGCATTCCATGTTCTGAATTGCAGCATGCATCATATAAATATAAAGTATACAGCAACTTATTTGAGTATAAAATGTGACTAAAACTCAATAAAATGCTTTATTCTTGTACACCTCACCCATGCCATGCTAAATTATTGCCATGCAAATTGTGCATAATTCATCATGGCATGATTGTTTGCTTGACGCATTATAATTCATATGCTTGTGCACTCTATTTATGTTGTCCCTTGTTTGTTTGGTTCTTCTTCGAATAGACGCTGAGCAGGGGATATATCAGGAATCCCAGGAGCACTACCCAGATCCTTCTCTCGCTTCAACTGAGCTTCCAGGCAAGCACTACCACATGCTTGCATACATATAGTACCTATTGCCTCTATCTTATTCTTGCATCATTGAGTCGCGATTGCATTAAATTGAATCCCAAGAACTGCATAGCCTTTACTTTTAAACCCCACCGAAGCTTGTTCCTCCATCCCATGAGCCATTACTACAGGAGTTGTTTGAGCCATGCGGGTCGTAGAACAGCATGTGTAGGGTATGTGAGTGTCTGATGGATAATGAGGTACCTAAACAACTTAACCTGAGTAGTAATGGGATAACTAATGAAAGTGGCACCGGTGAGCAATATCTGCTATTTGGTTCTTCATGCTCACTTGTGTCCCGTAGGACCTCGAGTACTTGATTCCTGTTCCTTGACTATTCGCACTATCCACATCCGGGAGGCCTTATGGACCCCCCTGAGCTAGAGCTTGATTCATTCTTATTTCTTGGGGCCACAAAGTAGTTTGGGGCTTTATTACTATCATGTACTTATGCCATGCTTTGCTGCTTTATTTAAGATTGTGCGTGGAGCACCTATACTGTTTTGGATCGCGCCACGTTTTTGCGGTATCGACAAGCCCAGTCACATTTTTGGGTTCCCAGTCGTTTACAGCTGTCGTCGCAAACCCTGGGTCCATTCCGGAGCCGGCCAACTTCGTTGCGGATAGCTTAGTGGGGTGCCCCTGAAACATTTCTGAATCCTATGATCGCTTTGTCGTGAATGCCTCGTTGGGTTTTGATTTGGTTTTTTCGAGGTTGATCGAGTGTGTGTTGCTATTTGTGCACCCCTGCAGGGTAAATCTTTCTAAATGCCGTGTCCGCGGTTATGGACGACTTGGAGCACAGTTTCTCGATCATAGACAAGTATAACTAAAGTACCGCTTTTAATTTGACTAAGTACCTGACTAGTAAATAGTGCAACACTCATGGAATGGATAATAAAACTGCCAACGGATGGGGGTTGTTCGTCCGCTTCCTCGTTGGTAAGCGAGGAGGAGGATGGATCTGTTAATATTACTGTTATAACTGTTGCTTTTAATTCACGGACATCCGTCTATCTTTGGTTAGGCGGATGGTTAGCAAGTATCTATAGAATTGTTAGATATTATCTTTTGTTGCAATTGCGTCACCCCAGGTTGTGTCCCCTTTAGAGGCATAAAGACTTGCTGAGTACCCCTAGGGTCTCACACGATAAATTGTTTGATTCAGATGAACAGGTATACTCCTAAGATGGATACTGGGCGGAGGAGACGGACGATGTTGGCAACGATCACTTGGTGTAGAGATTCCGGGAACAAGGATCCGTGAGATCTGTGGGCGGGATGTGTTTATTTATGGGGCATCTTATGCCGATTTGCTTCTTATCCATACTCGGATCTTGTTTTCTGCTTCCGCCTGATACTCTGATGTTTGATGTATGCGGAGATATCCTAAACTATTATATCTATCTAGGAAATTTGGATCTTGCCGTATGGCGTTGCAATATTTCTATTTCTTTTAGCTGGAATGGCTCTGAGGACTTTTGTATGTGTCTTGCATACATACTCATTTGTGTATGTAGTTGATCCCTTCGCCTGCCGATTACGCCGCTCGTTCTTGTCCCGATGTTTGGAAATGGTTAGGACGGCCGAAAGGTCTACCTGTGAGTGGCATTTGGCCCCACCGTACTATTTTAACCATTTTCACTCATCCAGGCTTGTAACTAAGAGCGTAATTCACCGAGGTAGTTACACATTGCATGTGTGTTCTTTCCACAAACCACTTATGGATTAACCAATGGTCATTGCATGTGTGTTCTTTTCCACAAACCACATATGGATCCGCTAGAGTCATTGCATGTCTGTTCTTTTCACAAACCACATATGGACCCACTACAGTCATTGCATCTGTGTTCTTATACTAAAACCAGCACTAGAGTCATTTCATGTGTGTTCTTATACTAAAACCAGCACTAGAGTCATTGCATGTGTGTTCTTTTCACAAACCACATATGGACCCACTAGAGTCATTGCATGTGTGTTCTTATACTAAAACCAGCACTAGAATCATTGCATGTGTGTTCTTATACTAAAACTAGCACTAGAGTCATTGCATGTGTGTTCTTTCCACAAACCATACATTGATCAACCAGTGTCATTGCGTGTGTGTTCTTTACACAAACCACATATGGATCAACCAGTGGTCGTTGCATGTGTGTTCTTTTGCACAAACCACATATGGATCCACTAGAGTCGTTGCATGTGTGTTCTTTTCACAAACCACATATGGACCCACTAGAGTCATTGCATGTGTGTTCTTATACTAAAACCAGCACTAGAGTCATTGCATGTGTGTTCTTTTCACAAACCACATATGGATCAACCAGTGTCATTGCATGTGCGTTCTTTCCATAAAACACACCTGGATCGACCAGTGGTCATTGCATGTGTGTTCTTTTTCACAAACCACATATGGACCCACTAGAGTCATTGCATGTGTGTTCTTATACTAAAACCAACACTAGAGTCATTGCATGTGTGTTGTTTTCACAAACCACATATGGATCGACCAGTGGTCATTGCATGTGTGTTATTTCCACAAACCACAGATGGATCCACTAGAGTCATTGCATGTGCGTTCTTTCCACAAACCACATATGGAGAAACCAGTGGTCATTGCATGTGTGTTCTTTTCCACAAACCACATATGGATCCACTAGAGTCATTGCATGTGTGTTGTTTTCAAAAACCACATATGGACCCACTAGAGTCATAGCATGTGTTTTCTTATACTAAAATCAGCACTAGAGTCATTGCATGCGTGTTCTTATACTAAAACCAGCACTAGAGTCATTGCATGTGTGTTATTTCCACAAACCACACATGGATCAACCAGTGTCATTGCATGTGTGTTCTTTCCACAAACCACATAAGGATCAACCAGTGGTGGTTGCATGTGTGTTCTTTTCCACAAACCACATATGGATCCACTAGAGTCATTGCATGTGTGTTCTTTTCACAAACCACATATGGACCCACTAGAGTCATTGCATGTGTGTTCTTATACTAAAACCAGCACTAGAGTCATTGCATGTCTGTTCTTATACTAAAACCAACACTAGAGTCATTGCATGTGTGTTCTTTTCACGAAACACATATGGATCAACCAGTGGTCATTGCATGTGTGTTCTTTCCACAAACCACATATGGATCCACTAGAGTCATTGCATGTGTGTTCTTTTCACAAACCACATATGGACCCACTAGAGTCCTTGCATGTGTGTTCTTATACTAAAACCAGCACTAGATTCATTGCATGTGTGTTCTTTTCACAAACCTCATTTGGATCAACCAGTGTCATTGCATGTGTGTTCTTTCCACAAACCACATATGGATCCAGTAGAGTTCATTGCATGTGTGTTCTTTCCACAAACCAGATATGTATCCACTAGACTCATTGCATGTGTGTTCCTGTCATGAACCACATATGGATCCACTAGTGTCATTGCATGTGTGTTCTTTCCACAAGCCACTTATGGATCAACCAGTGGTCATTGCATGTGTGTTCTTTTCCACAAACCACATATGGATCCACTAGAGTCATTGCATGTGTGTTCTTTTCACAAACCACATATGGACCCACTAGTCCTTGCATGTGTGTTCTTATACTAAAACCAGCACTAGAGTCATTGCATGTGTGTTCTTTTCACGAAACACATATGGATCAACCAGTGGTCATTGCATGTGTGTTCTTTCCACAAACCACATATGGATCCACTAGAGTCATTGCATGTGTGTTCTTTTCACAAACCACATATGGACCCACTAGAGTCATTGCATGTGTGTTCTTATACTAAAACCAGCACTAGATTCATTGCATGTGTGTTCTTTTCACAAACCTCATTTGGATCAACCAGTGTCATTGCATGTGTGTTCTTTCCACAAACCACATATGGATCCAGTAGAGTTCATTGCATGTGTGTTCTTTCCACAAACCAGATATGTATCCACTAGACTCATTGCATGTGTGTTCCTGTCATGAACCACATATGGATCCACTAGTGTCATTGCATGTGTGTTCTTTCCACAAGCCACTTATGGATCAACCAGTGGTCATTGCATGTGTGTTCTTTTCCACAAACCACATATGGATCCACTAGAGTCATTGCATGTGTGTTCTTTTCACAAACCACATATGGACCCACTAGTCCTTGCATGTGTGTTCTTATACTAAAACCAGCACTAGAGTCATTGTATGTGCGTTCTTTCCACAAACCACACATGGATCAACCAGTGTCATTGCATGTGCGTTCTTTCCACAAACCACATATGGATCAACCTGTGGTCATTGCATGTGTATTCTTTTCCATAAACCACATATGGATCCACTAGAGTCATTGCATGTGTGTTCTTTTCACAAACCACATATGGACCCACTAGAGTCATTGCATGTCTGTTCTTATACTAAAACCAGCACTAAAGTCATTGCATGTGTGTTCTTTTCACACACCACATATGGATCCACCAGTGTCATTGCATGTGTGTTCTTTCCACAAATCACACATGGATCGACCGATGGTTATTGCATGTGTGTTCTTTCCACAAACCACACATGGATCCCCCTGAGTCATTGCATGTGTGTTCTTTCCACAAACCACACATGGATCAACCAGTGTTCACTTCAATTGTGTTCTTTCCACAAACCACTTATGGATCAACCAGTGGTCATTGCATGTGTGTTCTTTTCCACAAACCACATATGGATCCACTAGAGTCATTGCATTTGTGTTCTTTTCACAAATCACATATGGACCCACTAGAGTCATTGCATGTGTGTTCTCATACTAAAACCAGCACTAGAGTCATTGCATGTGTGTTCTTATACTAAAACCAGCACCAGAGTCATTGCATGTGTGTTATTTTCACAAACCACATATGGATCGACCAGTGGTCATTGCATGTGTGTTCTTTCCACAAACCACATATGGATCCACTAGAGTCATTGCATGTGTGTTCTTTCCACAAACCACATATGGATCAACCAGTGGTCATTACATGTGTGTTCTTTTCCACAAACCACATATGGATCCAATAGAGTCATTGCATGTGTGTTCTTTTCACAAACCACATATGGACCCACTAGAGTCATTGAATGTGTGTTCTTATACTAAAACCAGCACTAGAGTCATTGCATGTGTGTTCTTTTCACAAACCACATATGGATCCACTAGAGTTCGTTGCATGTGTGTTCTTTCCACAAACCACATATGTATCCACTAGAGTCATTGCATGTGTGTTCCTGTCATGAACCACATTTTGATCCACCAGTGTCATTGCATGTGTGTTCTTTCCACAAACCATACATTGATCAACCAGTGTCATTGCGTGTGTGTTCTTTACACAAACCACATATGGATCAACCAGTGGTCGTTGCATGTGTGTTCTTTTGCACAAACCACATATGGATCCACTAGAGTCGTTGCATGTGTGTTCTTTTCACAAACCACATATGGACCCACTAGAGTCATTGCATGTGTGTTCTTATACTAAAACCAGCACTAGAGTCATTGCATGTGTGTTCTTTTCACAAACCACATATGGATCAACCAGTGTCATTGCATGTGCGTTCTTTCCATAAAACACACCTGGATCGACCAGTGGTCATTGCATGTGTGTTCTTTTTCACAAACCACATATGGACCCACTAGAGTCATTGCATGTGTGTTCTTATACTAAAACCAACACTAGAGTCATTGCATGTGTGTTGTTTTCACAAACCACATATGGATCGACCAGTGGTCATTGCATGTGTGTTATTTCCACAAACCACAGATGGATCCACTAGAGTCATTGCATGTGCGTTCTTTCCACAAACCACATATGGAGAAACCAGTGGTCATTGCATGTGTGTTCTTTTCCACAAACCACATATGGATCCACTAGAGTCATTGCATGTGTGTTGTTTTCAAAAACCACATATGGACCCACTAGAGTCATAGCATGTGTTTTCTTATACTAAAATCAGCACTAGAGTCATTGCATGCGTGTTCTTATACTAAAACCAGCACTAGAGTCATTGCATGTGTGTTATTTCCACAAACCACACATGGATCAACCAGTGTCATTGCATGTGTGTTCTTTCCACAAACCACATAAGGATCAACCAGTGGTGGTTGCATGTGTGTTCTTTTCCACAAACCACATATGGATCCACTAGAGTCATTGCATGTGTGTTCTTTTCACAAACCACATATGGACCCACTAGAGTCATTGCATGTGTGTTCTTATACTAAAACCAGCACTAGAGTCATTGCATGTCTGTTCTTATACTAAAACCAACACTAGAGTCATTGCATGTGTGTTCTTTTCACGAAACACATATGGATCAACCAGTGGTCATTGCATGTGTGTTCTTTCCACAAACCACATATGGATCCACTAGAGTCATTGCATGTGTGTTCTTTTCACAAACCACATATGGACCCACTAGAGTCCTTGCATGTGTGTTCTTATACTAAAACCAGCACTAGATTCATTGCATGTGTGTTCTTTTCACAAACCTCATTTGGATCAACCAGTGTCATTGCATGTGTGTTCTTTCCACAAACCACATATGGATCCAGTAGAGTTCATTGCATGTGTGTTCTTTCCACAAACCAGATATGTATCCACTAGACTCATTGCATGTGTGTTCCTGTCATGAACCACATATGGATCCACTAGTGTCATTGCATGTGTGTTCTTTCCACAAGCCACTTATGGATCAACCAGTGGTCATTGCATGTGTGTTCTTTTCCACAAACCACATATGGATCCACTAGAGTCATTGCATGTGTGTTCTTTTCACAAACCACATATGGACCCACTAGTCCTTGCATGTGTGTTCTTATACTAAAACCAGCACTAGAGTCATTGCATGTGTGTTCTTTTCACGAAACACATATGGATCAACCAGTGGTCATTGCATGTGTGTTCTTTCCACAAACCACATATGGATCCACTAGAGTCATTGCATGTGTGTTCTTTTCACAAACCACATATGGACCCACTAGAGTCATTGCATGTGTGTTCTTATACTAAAACCAGCACTAGATTCATTGCATGTGTGTTCTTTTCACAAACCTCATTTGGATCAACCAGTGTCATTGCATGTGTGTTCTTTCCACAAACCACATATGGATCCAGTAGAGTTCATTGCATGTGTGTTCTTTCCACAAACCAGATATGTATCCACTAGACTCATTGCATGTGTGTTCCTGTCATGAACCACATATGGATCCACTAGTGTCATTGCATGTGTGTTCTTTCCACAAGCCACTTATGGATCAACCAGTGGTCATTGCATGTGTGTTCTTTTCCACAAACCACATATGGATCCACTAGAGTCATTGCATGTGTGTTCTTTTCACAAACCACATATGGACCCACTAGTCCTTGCATGTGTGTTCTTATACTAAAACCAGCACTAGAGTCATTGTATGTGCGTTCTTTCCACAAACCACACATGGATCAACCAGTGTCATTGCATGTGCGTTCTTTCCACAAACCACATATGGATCAACCAGTGGTCATTGCATGTGTATTCTTTTCCATAAACCACATATGGATCCACTAGAGTCATTGCATGTGTGTTCTTTTCACAAACCACATATGGACCCACTAGAGTCATTGCATGTCTGTTCTTATACTAAAACCAGCACTAAAGTCATTGCATGTGTGTTCTTTTCACACACCACATATGGATCCACCAGTGTCATTGCATGTGTGTTCTTTCCACAAATCACACATGGATCGACCGATGGTTATTGCATGTGTGTTCTTTCCACAAACCACACATGGATCCCCCTGAGTCATTGCATGTGTGTTCTTTCCACAAACCACACATGGATCAACCAGTGTTCACTTCAATTGTGTTCTTTCCACAAACCACTTATGGATCAACCAGTGGTCATTGCATGTGTGTTCTTTTCCACAAACCACATATGGATCCACTAGAGTCATTGCATTTGTGTTCTTTTCACAAATCACATATGGACCCACTAGAGTCATTGCATGTGTGTTCTCATACTAAAACCAGCACTAGAGTCATTGCATGTGTGTTCTTATACTAAAACCAGCACCAGAGTCATTGCATGTGTGTTATTTTCACAAACCACATATGGATCGACCAGTGGTCATTGCATGTGTGTTCTTTCCACAAACCACATATGGATCCACTAGAGTCATTGCATGTGTGTTCTTTCCACAAACCACATATGGATCAACCAGTGGTCATTACATGTGTGTTCTTTTCCACAAACCACATATGGATCCAATAGAGTCATTGCATGTGTGTTCTTTTCACAAACCACATATGGACCCACTAGAGTCATTGAATGTGTGTTCTTATACTAAAACCAGCACTAGAGTCATTGCATGTGTGTTCTTTTCACAAACCACATATGGATCCACTAGAGTTCGTTGCATGTGTGTTCTTTCCACAAACCACATATGTATCCACTAGAGTCATTGCATGTGTGTTCCTGTCATGAACCACATTTTGATCCACCAGTGTCATTGCATGTGTGTTCTTTCCACAAACCACATATGGATCCACTAGAGTCATTGCATGTCTGTTCTTTTCACAAACCACATATGGACCCACTAGAGTCATTGCATGTGTGTTCTTATACTAAAACCAGCACTAGAGTCATTTCATGTGTGTTCTTATACTAAAACCAGCACTAGAGTCATTGCATGTGTGTTCTTTTCATAAACCACATATGGATCCACCAGTGTCATTACATGTGTGTTCTTTCCATAAACCACATATGGATCAAACAGTGGTCATTGCATGTGTGTTCTTTTGCACAAACCACATATGGATCCACTAGAATCATTGCATGTGTGTTCTTTTCACAAACCACATATGGACCCACTAGAGTCATTGCATGTGTGTTCTTATACTAAAACCAGCACTAGAGTCATTGCATGTGTGTTCTTTCCACAAACCACACATGGATCAACCAGTGTCATTGCATGTGTGTTCTTTCCACAAACCATATATGGACCCCCCTGAGTCATTGCCTGTGTGTTCTTTCCACAAACCACATATGGATCAACCAGTGTCATTGCATGTGTGTTCTTTCCACAAACCACATATGGATCCACTAGAGTTCATTGCATGTGTTCTTTCCACAAACCACATATGTATCCACTAGAGTCATTGCATGTGTGTTCATGTCATGAACTACATTTGGATCCACCAGTGTCATTGCATGTGTGTTCTTTCCACAAACCACTTATGGATCAACCAGTGGTCATTGCATGTGTGTTCTTTTCCACAAACCACATATGGATCCACTAGAGTCATTGCATGTGTGTTCTTTTCACAAACCACATATGGACCCACTAGAGTCATTGAATGTGTGTTCTTATACTAAACCAGCATTAGAGTCATTGCATGTGTGTTCTTTTCACAAACCACATATGGATCCACTAGAGTTCGTTGCATGTGTGTTCTTTCCACAAACCACATATGTATCCACTAGAGTCATTGCATGTGTGTTCCTGTCATGAACCACATTTGGATCCACCAGTGTCATTGCATGTGTGTTCTTTCCACAAACCACATATGGATCCACTAGAGTCATTGCATGTCTGTTCTTTTCACAAACCACATATGGACCCACTAGAGTCATTGCATGTGTGTTCTTATACTAAAACCAGCACTAGAGTCATTTCATGTGTGTTCTTATACTAAAACCAGCACTAGAGTCATTGCATGTGTGTTCTTTTCATAAACCACATATGGATCCACCAGTGTCATTACATGTGTGTTCTTTCCATAAACCACATATGGATCAAACAGTGGTCATTGCATGTGTGTTCTTTTGCACAAACCACATATGGATCCACTAGAATCATTGCATGTGTGTTCTTTTCACAAACCACATATGGACCCACTAGAGTCATTGCATGTGTGTTCTTATACTAAAACCAGCACTAGAGTCATTGCATGTGTGTTCTTATACTAAAACCAGCACTAGAGTCATTGCATGTGTGTTCTTTCCACAAACCACACAAGGATCAACTAGTGTCATTGCATGTGTGTTCTTTCCACAAACCATATATGGATCCCCCTGAGTCATTGCATGTGTGTTCTTTCCACAAACCACATATGGATCAACCAGTGTCATTGCATGTGTGTTCTTTCCACAAACCACATATCGATCCACTAGAGTTCATTGCATGTGTTCTTTCCACAAACCACATATGTATCCACTAGAGTCATTGCATGTGTGTTCATGTCATGAACCACATTTGGATCCACCAGTGTCATTGCATGTGTGTTCTTTCCACAAACCACTTATGGATCAACCAGTGGTCATTGCATATGTGTTCTTTTCCACAAACCACATATGGATCCACTAGAGTCATTACATGTGTGTTCTTTTCACAAACCACATATGGACCCACTAGAGTCATTGAATGTGTGTTCTTATACTAAAACCAGCATTAGAGTCATTGGATGTGTGTTCTTTTCACAAACCACATATGGATCCACTAGAGTTCGTTGCATGTGTGTTCTTTCCACAAACCACATATGTATCCACTAGAGTCATTGCATGTGTGTTCCTGTCATGAACCACATTTGGATCCACCAGTGTCATTGCATGTGTGTTCTTTCCACAAACCACATATGGATCCACTAGACTCATTGCATGTCTGTTCTTTTCACAAACCACATATGGACCCACTAGAGTCATTGCATGTGTGTTCTTATACTAAAACCAGCACTAGAGTCATTTCATGTGTGTTCTTATACTAAAACCAGCACTAGAGTCATTGCATCTGTGTTCTTTTCATAAACCACATATGGATCCACCAGTGTCATTACATGTGTGTTCTTTCCATAAACCACATATGGATCAAACAGTGGTCATTGCATGTGTGTTCTTTTGCACAAACCACATATGGATCCACTAGAATCATTGCATGTGTGTTCTTTTCACAAACCACATATGGACCCACTAGAGTCATTGCATGTGTGTTCTTATACTAAAACCAGCACTAGAGTCATTTCAAATGTGTTCTTATACTAAAACCAGCACTAGAGTCATTGCATGTGTGTTCTTTTCACAAACCACATACAGATCCACTAGTTTTATTGCATGTGTGTTTTTATACTAAAACCAGCACTAGAGTCATTGCATGTGTGTTCTTTCCACAAACCACACATGGATCAACCAGTGTCGCATGTGTGTTTTTTCCACAAACCATATATGGATCCCCCTGAGTCATTGCATGTGTGTTCTTTCCACAAACCACATATGGATCAACCAGTGTCATTGCATGTGTGTTCTTTCCACAAACCACATATGGATCCACTAGAGTTCATTGCATGTGTTCTTTCCACAAACCACATATGTATCCACTAGAGTCATTGCATGTGTGTTCATGTCATGAACCACATTTGGATCCACCAGTGTCATTGCATGTGTGTTCTTTCCACAAACCACTTATGGATCAACCAGTGGTCATTGCATGTGCCTTCTTTTCCACAAACCACATATGGATCCACTAGAGTCATTGCATGTGTGTTCTTTTCACAAACCACACATGGATCCCCCTGAGTCATTGCATGTGTGTTCTTTCCACAAACCACATATGGATCAACCAGTGTCATTGCATGTGTGCTCTTTCCACAAACCACATTTGGATCCACTAGAGTTCATTGCATATGTGTTCTTTCCACAAACCACATATGGATCCACTAGAGTTCATTGCATGTGTTCTTTCCACAAACCACATATGTATCCACTAGAGTCATTGCATGTGTGTTCATGTCATGAACCACATTTGGATCCACCAGTGTTATTGCATGTGTGTTCTTTCCACAAACCACATATGGATCAACCAGTGGTCATTGCATGTGTATTCTTTTCCACAAACCACATATGGATCCACTAGAGTCATTGCATGTGTGTTCTTTTCACAAACCACATATGGACCCACTAGAGTCATTCATGTCTGTTCTTATACTAAAACCAGCACTAGAGTCATTGCATGTGTGTTCTTTTCACACACCACATATGGATCCACCCGTGTCATTGCATGTGTGTTCTTTCCATAAATCAGACATGGATCGACCGGTGGTTATTGCATGTGTGTTCTTTCCACAAACCACACATGGATCCCCCTGAGTCATTGCATGTGTGTTCTTTCCACAAACCACACATGGATCAACCGGTGTTCAGTTCATCTGTGTTCTTTCCACAAACCACTTATGGATCAACAAGTGGTCATTGCATGTGTGTTCTTTTCCACAAACACATATGGATCCACTAGAGTCATTGCATTTGTGTTCTTTTCACAAATCACATATGGACCCAGTAAAGTCATTGCATGTGTGTTCTTATACTAAAACCAGCACTAGAGTCATTGCATGTGTGTTCTTATACTAAAACCAGCACTAGAGTCATTGCATGTGTGTTATTTTCACAAACCACATATGGATCCACTAGAGTCATTGCATGTGTGTTCTTTCCACAAACCACATATGGATCAATCAGTGGTCATTGCATGTGTGTTGTTTTCCACAAACCACATATGGACCACTAGAGTCATTGCATGTGTGTTCTTATACTAAAACTAGCACTAGAGTCATTGCATGTGTGTTCTTATACTAAACCAGCACTAGAGTTATTGCATGTGTGTTCTTTCCACAAACCACAGATGGATCAACCAGTGTCATTGCATGTGTGTTCTTTCCACAAACCACACATGGATCCCCTGAGTCATTGCATGTGTGTTCTTTCCACAAACCACATATGGATCAACTAGTATCATTGCATGTGTGTTCTTTCCACAAACCACATATGGATCCACTAGAGTTCATTGCATGTTTGTTCTTTCCACAAACCACATATGTATCCACTAGAGTCATTGTATGTGTGTTCCTGTCATGAACCACATTTGGATCCACCAGTGTCATTGCATGTGTGTTCTTTCCACAAACCACTTATGGATCAACCAGTGGTCATTGCATGTGTGTACTTTTCCACAAACCACATATGGATCAACCAGTGTCCTTGCGTGTGTATTCTTTCCACAAACCACATATGGATCCACTAGATTCATTGCATGTGTGTTGTTTTCACAAACCACATATGGACCCACTAGAGTCATTGCATGTGTGTTCTTATACTAAAACCAGCACTAGAGTCATTGCATGTGTGTTCTTATACTAAAACCAGCACTAGAGTCATTGCATGTGTGTTCTTATACTAAAACCAGCACTAGAGTCATTGCATGTGTGTTCTTTCCACAAACCACACATGGATCAACCAGTGTCATTGCATGTGTGTTCTTTCCACAAACCATATATGGATCCCCCTGAGTCATTGCATGTGTGTTCTTTCCACAAACCACATATGGATCAACCAGTGTCATTGCATGTGTGTTCTTTCCACAAACCACATATGGATCCACTAGAGTTCATTGCATGTTTTCTTTCCACAAACCACATATGTATCCACTAGAGTCATTGCATGTGTGTTCATGTCATGAACCACATTTGGATCCACCAGTGTCAATGCATGTGTGTTCTTTCCACAAACCACTTATGGATCAACTAGTGGTCATTGCATGTGCCTTCTTTTCCACAAACCACATATGGATCCACTAGAGTCATTGCATGTGTGTTCTTTTCACAAATCACATATGGATCCACCAATGTCATTGCATGTGTGTTCTTTCCACAAACCACATATGGATCCACTAGAGTTCATTGCATGTGTTCTTTCCACAAACCACATATGTATCCACTAGAGTCATTGCATGTGTGTTCATGTCATGAACCACATTTGGATCCACCAGTGTCATTGCATGTGTGTTCTTTCCACAAACCACATATGGATCAACCAGTGGTCATTGCATGTGTATTCTTTTCCACAAACCACATATGTATCCACTAGAGTCATTGCATGTGTGTTCTTTTCACAAACCACATATGGACCCACTAGAGTCATTGCATGTCTGTTCTTATACTAAAACTAGCACTAGAGTCATTGCATGTGTGTTCTTTTCACACACCACATATGGATCCACCAGTGTCATTGCATGTGTGTTCTTTCCACAAATCACACATGGATCGACCGGTGGTTATTGCATGTGTGTTCTTTCCACAAACCACACATGGATCCTCCTGAGTCATTGCATGTGTGTTCTTTCCACAAACCACACATGGATCAACCGGTGTTCAGTTCATGTGTGTTCTTTCCACAAACCACTTATGGATCAACCAGTGGTCATTGCATGTGTGTTCTTTTCCGCAAACCACATATGGATCCACTAGAGTCATTGCATTTGTGTTCTTTTCACAAATCACATATGGACCCACTAAAGTCATTGCATGTGTGTTCTTATACTAAAACCAGCACTAGAGTCATTGCATCTGTGTTCTTATACTAAAACCAGCACTAGAGTCATTGCATGTGTGTTATTTTCACAAACCACATATGGATCCACTAGAGTCATTGCATGTGTGTTCTTTCCACAAACCACATATGGATCAACCAGTGGTCATTGCATGTGTGTTGTTTTCCACAAACCACATATGGACCACTAGAGTCATTGCATGTGTGTTCTTATACTAAAACTAGCACTAGAGTCATTGCATGTGTGTTATTATACTAAACCAGCACTAGAGTCATTGCATGTGTGTTCTTTCCACAAACCACAGATGGATCAACCAGTGTCATTGCATGTGTGTTCTTTCCACAAACCACACATGGATCCCCTGAGTCATTGCATGTGTGTTCTTTCCACAAACCAAATATGGATCAACTAGTATCATTGCATGTGTGTTCTTTCCACAAACCACATATGGATCCACTAGAGTTCATTGCATGTTTGTTCTTTCCACAAACCACATATGTATCCACTAAAGTCATTGTATGTGTGTTCCTGTCATGAATCACATTTGGATCCACCAGTGTCATTGCATGTGTGTTCTTTCCACAAACCACTTATGCATCAACCAGTGGTCATTGCATGTGTGTACTTTTCCACAAACCACATATGGATCAACCAGTGTCCTTGCGTGTGTATTCTTTCCACAAACCACATATGGATCCACTAGATTCATTGCATGTGTGTTGTTTTCACAAACCACATATGGACCCACTAGAGTCATTGCATGTGTGTTCTTATACTAAAACCAGCACTAGAGTCATTTCAAATGTGTTCTTATACTAAAACCAGCACTAGAGTCATTGCATGTGTGTTCTTTTCACAAACCACATAAAGATCCACTAGTTTTATTGCATGTGTGTTTTTTCCATAGAACACACATTGATCGACCAATGGTCATTGCATGTGTGTTCTTTCCACAAACCACACATGGATCCCCCTGAGTCATTCCATGTGTGTTCTTTTCACAAACCACATCTGGATCCACCAGTGTCATTGCATGTGTGTTCTTTCCACAAAACAGACATGGATCCATCAGTGGTTATTGCATGTGTGTTCTTTCCACAAACCACACATGGATCCCCCTGAGTCATTACATGTGTGTTCTTTCCACAAACCACACATGGATCAACCAGTGTTCACTGCATGTATGTTCTTTCCACAAACCAATTATGGATCAACTAGTGGTCATTGCATGTGTGTTATTTTCCACAAACCACATATGGATCCACTAGAGTCATTGCATGTGTGTTCTTTTCACAAACCACATATGGACCCACTAGAGTCATTTCATGTGTGTTCTTATACTGAAACCAGCACCAGAGTCATTGCATGTGTGTTCTTATACTAATACCAGCACTAGAGTCATTGCATGTGTGTTATTTTCACAAACCACCTTTGGATCGACCAGTGGTCATTGCATGTGTGTTCTTTCCACAAACCACATATGGATCCATTAGAGTCATTGCATGTGTGTTCATTCCACAAACCACATATGGATCCACTAGAGTCATTCCATGTGTGTTCTTTTCACAAACCACATATGGACCCACTAGAGTCATTGCATGTGTGTTCTTATACTTAAACAGGCACTAGAGTCATTGCATGTGTGTTATTTTCACAAACCACATATGGATCGACCAGTGGTCATTGCATGTGTGTTCTTTTCCACAAACCACATATGGATCCACTAGAGTCACTGCATGTGTGTTCTTTTCACAAACCACATATGGACCCACTAGAGTCATTGAATGTGTGATCTTATACTAAAACCAGCACTAGAGTCATTTCATGTGTGTTCTTTTCACAAACCACATATGGATCAACCAGTGTTATTGCATGTGTGTTCTTTCCACAAACCACATATGGATCCACTAGAGTTCATTGCATGTTTGTTCTTTCCACAAACCACATATGTATCCACTAGAGTCATTGCATGTGTGTTCCTGTCATGAACCACATTTGGATCCACCAGTGTCATTGCATGTGTGTTCTTTCCACAAACCACTTATGGATCAACCAGTGGTCATTGCATGTGTGTTCTTTTCCACAAACCACATATGGATCCACTAGAGTCATTGCATGTCTGTTCTTTTCACAAACCACATATGGACCCACTAGAGTCATTGCATGTGTGTTCTTATACTAAAACCAGCACTAGAGTCATTTCATGTGTGTTGTTATACTAAAACCAGCACTAGAGTCATTGCATGTGTGTCCTTTTCACAAACCACATATGGATCCACCAGTGTCATTGCATGTGTGTTCTTTCCATAAACCACATATGGATCAACCAGTGGTCATTGCATGTGTGTTCTTTTGCACAAACCACATATGGATCCACTAGAGTCATTGCATGTGTGTTCTTTTCACAAACGACATATGGACCCACTAGAGTCATTGCATGTGTGTTCTTATACTAAACCAGCACTGGAGTCATTGCATGTGTGTTCTTATACTAAAACCAGCACTAGTTATTGCATGTGTGTTCTTTTCCACAAACCACATATTGACCCACTAGAGTCATTGCATGTGTGTTCTTTCCACAAACCACACATGGATCCCCCTGAGTCATTGCATGTGTGTTCTTTCCACAAACCACATATGGATCAACCAGTGTCATTGCATGTGTGTTCTTTCCACAAACCACATATGGATCCACTAGAGTTCATTGTATATGTGTTCTTTCCACAAACCACATATGTATCCACTAGAGTCATTGCATGTGTGTTCCTGTCATGAACCACATTTGGATCCACCAGTGTCATTGCATGTGTGTTCTTTCCACAAACCACTTATGGTTCAACCAGTGGTCATTGCATGTGCGTTCTTTTCCACAAACCAGATATGGATCCACTAGAGTCATTGCATGTGTGTTCTTTTCACAAATCACATATGGACCCACTAGAGTCATTGCATGTGTGTTCTTATACTAAAACCAGCACTAGAGTCATTTCATTTGTGTTCTTATACTGTCACATCCCAAGATTTTCCAAATCTTGTAATGTGAAAAATAAAATAACAAAATAAATTTTTGTTGAAAATCAGGGTGAAAAGAAACTTTTGTTTCTAAAAGGAGACTTAAAATCCCATCTTGAACAAACTTTGGTGGAAGTTTGAATTCAACAAAAAATCCAAATCAAGTGAAATACATTCCTCAATGAATGTATCTGGAAATTTGAACACTTGGAAATTAAATCCAAAACCCTAAACCCTAATGGAAGGAAATTATTTTTCAAAGTATCTCCAAATCTATGGATTTGATCAACAAATAATCACAAAGGATCAAGAAAGACCATAGAGATTGGTTTCACATAGTTTGGAACCATAGACAAAAAACCTTATGAATATAAAAAGATAAGGAAATTGAATTTCCAAAGCCAATAAAGCCCTTACCAAAAGCCATACCAATTGGTGAACAATTATAATCCTAAAGGGATTTATAAAGATAAACATTTAATAAAGGAAAAATAAATTGTTTTGGAAATACTATTTTGGATCTTTTAATAAAAGACTTTGTTTTCAAATGAAAAGGTGAGCCAAATTAATTTTGGCCAAGCTTTTGTAATAAAATATTTTGTTTTGATAAAATGAGTAAAGGTTTATTTAAATAAAATAAAGGATTTAAATATCCAATTTTATTTAAGAAAAGGCTTTTCCCATTTTAAATGAACACCAAGTATTTTATTACTACTTTGAAATATTTTATTAAAAGGTTTTGCTTGATTAAAATGAGTAAAGGATTATTTAAATAAAATAATAAGGATTTAATTATCCAATTTTATTTAAGTAAAGGCTTTCCCATTTTAATTAAACACCAAAACTTATTTATTTATTTAAATAAGTTTCCAAGTATTCTTTTATTTTTCAAATAAAACCTTCTGGTTTGGTTTTGAAAATAATTGGATTTCAAATGGAAATTTTATTTAAATAAATCAAACACTATTAATAACTAAAGATCCCTTTTATTTAATTATTAAATGGATCCTAAAATAAATAAAAAAATAATATTTCATTTTGAGATTTGGATTATGTTGTCAAACAGAACCAAATTCAAATGAAAGGTTTGCTGTTTGTTTGAATTGATTTGAAGTTGTTTGATTGTTTGAAAACATTGTTTGAAATCCAAACAGAAAAAGAATTAGAAAAGGAAAAAGGTTTAGACAGAAAAAAATAGTGCAACAGGCCCAGCCCACTAAGCCAGTCCAGCCCAGTCTTCTCTCCCCCCCGAAGAAACCTTTTCTTACTCAGAAACTGACCCACTCAGTCACAGACAGCGTGGACCTCTTCTCCCTCTCTCTCACTCGCTGACGAGACGACCCCACCTCTCTCTCCCACATCCCGAATCGTTTTTCTTCACCGTCAAACAAACCCACGCAGAGACTAACAGGTGGACCCCTCCTTCCTTTCTTTTCCCACTGACCAGAGGACCCCAGCGCCACCTCCTTCTTCTTCCCCCGCGACCCCGTCTCCCCCAGACTTCGCCGGCCGTTTCTGCCCGTTGAAATCTCGCATCAATTCGAGTTACTGCCGCGTTTATTCAGTCTAGCGACAACGCCTATTTAACCGCCTCCCTCTCCTCTGTCTTTTCCCCCAGACCTCATGCCTCGAGAGCCTCCAGGCTGCCCTCAATCGAAGCCGCACCCTCACTGCTCCGACCACCGTCTCCGAGCAATTCCGACAAAGCCTCGCCGCCCCTCTCCTCCCCGACCAAGCTCATAGCTTCCCCACTCTCAGGCACAACTGCTAGTACATCAAACTCGCCCGCAAGTGCCCTGTAACCTCGCCTTCGACGACGACCACCGTCACCATCGTCTGCCTCCGCTCCGGCGAACTCCACAGGTAGCTTCCAGCCACCCCTCTTCTTTTCGATGATGCGCCTAAGACCAGTGACTTCTTCCGCAACTAACGCCGTCGTTCTCGTGACCTAGCTCGCACCGTAGCGTCGCCTCCGTCGTCGACAGTGAGCACCGCCGTCTGCCTTCTTCTCCGACGAGCCCCACCGGTAAGACCAGACCGCCCCTTCACTCCTCCTTCACGCTCGCATCACCGTTGTACCCTTGTGCGTCTTACAGTGCTTTCCGTTTGTCTTCTCGTGATCCACAGCGACGCCAACGACGACAACCCGAGAGCCCCGCCGCCGCAGCAACTCCGGCGAGCAATCAAGCTCACTCTAGTACGCCCCGCAATAAGACGACACTACCTCGAGCTTCCCCACGTTCTTGCGAGCACGGTGAGCATGCCCTCTTTCTCTCTCGCTTCCTGTATCGCCGGCACCATCATCGACCGACGACTCCGCCGCCGGTAGCAACCGCAGCGCCGCTAGCTTTAGGTCGAGCCTGCCGCAACCGTTCGATCTCGATCCATCGGACACGATTAGATCACTTAACGCCGAAGAGGTACACTACCTAAGCCGCATGATCTAATTTAGATCTAACGCACCGCAGCACTCGATCCGACCGAACCGGTATCGACCAATAGGAACGCGCCGCGTGGCCAGAGTTTGATTAAAAACAGAAATTAGAAAACAGGATTTCTTACAAACTTCAAACCCATGTATCTTTTGATCCACACGTCCAAATTTTACAAATTTGATGTCGTTGGAATCAGCAAGACAAGCTCTAACCAACCCTGCCCTTAGTTTAGCAAATAGTATCTGTTAACTTGTTTGACTTTGTAGATTCTTTTGTGTGCTTGCTAACATTAGAAAAATCATTTAAAAATGATATTTAGGTTAAAACCTTTGCAAATTGGTTTGTTGTGACCTTACTGACCATAGGAACCAACCCATAGTTTGGAAAGTGATTTTGGAAAAGAATAGGATGGATTAATTAGTTTAGTCCATTTCTAGCTAACTAAAACTATTTGTTTTGTTTATGAAAAGGCTTTCATAAAGAAAACTTTGGAGAAAATGTTTCGAACCAAACCTACTGACCCAAAACACCAAGTTTTGCAATAGCAACTCATTTGGTGAAACCTATAGGATAAAGCCTTAGTAGAAATATTTCTACACCACATGAAATGACACTTTGTTTTGCAAATGGTTTTATAGTGAAACCTTTTGCAAATGACTTAGCCACTTCACAAAATGACCAATAGGTGTACTCCAAATGTCTATGACCCATTAGGAACCACTTCTTCAAACAAAACAAGGCTTGGCATGCTTGCATGCATTACCTTAACTTTGCCACTTTGGTAAATGACCATTTTGGATCTTACAAAGTTTAGGAATCTAATAGAGACTCTCTTTGCAAATGACTTTGCCATTTTGGTAAATGACCAATTTGGAACCTACAAAGTTTAGAAGCCTAGAGAAGACCATCCTTACAATTAGAATCATCCTTTGCATGCTTACATGCATTGCCTTGACTTTGTTATTTTATGTGTGTTGTTTTGCTTGATTGGTGGATTGAGTTTGTGTTTGCTTGATTGACTTGTAGTGAAGTTAGAGAAGAGTGAAACTAGCAAGATCAAGAAGTAAACCTATACCCTCTACCAAAAAGGCAAGTGATGCTTCATATCATTATCCCATTATTTTCACTATGCATTAGTGTTTTTGCTAAGTAAAACTTGCATGGTTTTTATTTTGCTAAGTATAGATCTTGTTATAGGAAAACTAGTAGAATGAATCCTTAGAAGGATTTTCCTTAGTTAAGAATCCTATTACTACCAAGCTTAGCCTAGCTAATAGAAAACCTGGGTGGAATATATTCACTATGGAAAAATCTCTAAGTCTGAGGACTTATGTTTTTGATTAATAAAATAACTAAGTTAAAGAATCACCTGGGTGGAAATGGAAGGAATGGTTTATGTTGAGTGGTTCACAAGGCCATGGACTTGGCTTGTGTATCTCACTTGTGGATGGCCACCCAGGAAACAAAGAGATTTGAGATGTCAAATGTTGAGAAGCTTCAAGTGCAACCACTTGGCAATATGGGCTCTGCCATGATCATATAGGTTGCAAGAACTTAGCCACATGGACAGTGGGTGGTAGTGTTTGATAGGTTGGAGCGCGTCCATGTTGGTCTAAGGGAAGGCTTCTGAAAGATTTTGTCTTGGGAAACCAAGTCTTGTGGGTAAAGTGCACCACCTCTGCAGAGTGTAAAATCTAAGTACTTAGCCATGTCCCTGGTAAAGGACAATTTGAGCATCAAGACATGGAAGCAATCAAGAATCTCATCACTCCAATTTCTAAATTAAAACTTGTGGGTGAACAAGGGTTGTGTGAAATTCTTCAATCTTTGATGGAGAGATGGCTTGGTACAAGGATCTTGAAATCATTGATTGAGGAAAATTGTTTTTGCCAAGAAAATCTTCAGTCTTTGATTGATAGATGCCCTGAGTGGATCTTCAGTCTTTGATTAGTAGATGTCTTGGAAAGTTTTTGCCAAACAAAACTTAGTATTTTCAAAATGATAGGAAAAATCTATTTTGAGCAATGCAAACCTCAACTCCACTTAGCCAAAATGCATATAGATGATAGACTCCACTATACTACCAAAGTATCACTTGCCAATACAATTCAAATGTATTGACCCCTTGTGGCTGTAACTTATGATGTTGCAGGTTTGATTGATTTTAGTGAAGATTGATTGATTAGGATTACAAAGTCTACAACCAACATCTGCCTGTGGCACTTGAAGATGAAGGACCCATGACTATAGTTATTCCGCTGCAATGTAATGTAAATAGCCAATGAGCTATGTTTGATGTAATAAAACTATTTTATTCCTGGTTATAAAGTTGTATTATGACCTTTGTTTCTTGATATTACATCTGAACTATGGATGCTAGCTATTGATCCAGGGACTAGCATTGTAAACACAGGGGACTCAATCTTATTTAAGGTTGGGGACGCTTCATATACTAAACCCAGCACTAGAGTCATTGCATGTGTGTTCTTTCCACAAACCACATATGGATCCACTAGAGTCATTGCATGTGTGTTCTTTCCACAAACCACATATGGATCCACTAGAGTCATTGCATGTGTGTTCTTTTCACAAACCACATATGGACCCACTAGAGTCATTGCATGTGTGTTCTTATACTTAAACCAGCACTAGAGTCATTGCATGTGTGTTATTTTCACAAACCACATATGGATCGACCAGTGGTTGCATGTGTGTTCTTTTCCACAAACCACATATGGATCCACTAGAGTCACTGCATGTGTGTTCTTTTCACAAACCACATATGGACCCACTAGAGTCATTGAATGTGTGATCTTATACTAAAACCAGCACTAGAGTCATTTCATGTGTGTTCTTTTCACAAACCACATATGGATCAACCAGTGTTATTGCATGTGTGTTCTTTCCACAAACCACATATGGATCCACTAGAGTTCATTGCATGTTTGTTCTTTCCACAAACCACATATGTATCCACTAGAGTCATTGCATGTGTGTTCCTGTCATGAACCACATTTGGATCCACCAGTGTCATTGCATGTGTGTTCTTTCCACAAACCACTTATGGATCAACCAGTGGTCATTGCATGTGTGTTCTTTTCCACAAACCACATATGGATCCACTAGAGTCATTGCATGTCTGTTCTTTTCACAAACCACATATGGACCCACTAGAGTCATTGCATGTGTGTTCTTATACTAAAACCAGCACTAGAGTCATTTCATGTGTGTTCTTATACTAAAACCAGCACTAGAGTCATTGCATGTGTGTCCTTTTCACAAACCACATATGGATCCACCAGTGTCATTGCATGTGTGTTCTTTCCATAAACCACATATGGATCAACCAGTGGTCATTGCATGTGTGTTCTTTTCCACAAACCACATATGGATCCACTAGAGTCATTGCATGTCTGTTCTTTTCACAAACCACATATGGACCCACTAGAGTCATTGCATGTGTGTTCTTATACTAAAACCAGCACTAGAGTCATTTCATGTGTGTTCTTATACTAAAACCAGCACTAGAGTCATTGCATGTGTGTCCTTTTCACAAACCACATATGGATCCACCAGTGTCATTGCATGTGTGTTCTTTCCATAAACCACATATGGATCAACCAGTGGTCATTGCATGTGTGTTCTTTTGCACAAACCACATATGGATCCACTAGAGTCATTGCATGTGTGTTCTTTTCACAAACCACATATGGACCCACTAGAGTCATTGCATGTGTGTTCTTATACTAAACCAGCACTAGAGTCATTGCATGTGTGTTCTTATACTAAAACCAGCACTAGTTATTGCATGTGTGTTCTTTTCCACAAACCACATATGGACCCACTAGAGTCATTGCATGTGTGTTCTTTCCAGAAACCACACATGGATCCCCCTGAGTCATTGCATGTGTGTTCTTTCCACAAACCACATATGGATCAACCAGTGTCATTGCATGTGTGTTCTTTCCACAAACCACATATGGATCCACTAGAGTTCATTGCATATGTGTTCTTTCCACAAACCACATATGTATCCACTAGAGTCATTGCATGTGTGTTCCTGTCATGAACCACATTTGGATCCACCAGTGTCATTGCATGTGTGTTCTTTCCACAAACCACTTATGGTTCAACCAGTGGTCATTGCATGTGCGTTCTTTTCCACAAACCAGATATGGATCCACTAGAGTCATTGCATGTGTGTTCTTTTCACAAATCACATATGGACCCACTAGAGTCATTGCATGTGTGTTCTTATACAAAAACCAGCACTAGAGTCATTTCATTTGTGTTCTTATACTAAACCCACCACTAGAGTCATTGCATGTGTGTTCTTTTCACAATCCACATATGGATCCACCAGTGTCATTGCATGTGTGTTCTTTCCACAAACCACATATGGACCAACCAGTGGTCATTGCATGTGTTCTTTTCCACAAACCATATATGAATCCACTAGAGTCATTGCATGTGTGTTCTTTTCACAAACCACATATGGACCCACTAGAGTCATTGCATGTGTGTTCTTATACTAAAACTAGCACTAGAGTCATTGCATGTGTGTTCTTATAGTAAAACCAGCACTAGAGTCATTGCATGTGTGTTCTTTCCACAAACCACACATGGATCAACCATTGTCATTGCATGTGTGTTCTTTCCACAAACCACACATAGATCCCCCTGAGTCATTGCATGTGTGTTCTTTCCACAAACCACATATGGATCAACGAGTATCATTGCATGTGTGTTCTTTCCACAAACCACATATGGATCCACTAGAGTTTATTGCATGTGTGTTCTTATACTAAAACCAGCACTAGAGTCATTGCATGTGTGTTCTTATACTAAAACCAGCACTAGAGTCACTGCATGTGTGTTCTTTCCACAAACCACTTATGGATCGACCAGTGGTCATTGCGTGTGTGTTCTTTTCCACAAACCACATATGGATCAACAAGTGTCATTGCATGTGTCTTCTTTCCACACACCACATATGGATCCACTAGAGTTATTGTATGTGTGTTGTTTTCACAAACAACATATGGACCCACTAGAGTTATTGCATGTGTGTTCTTATACTAAAACCAACACTATAGTCATTTGATGTGTGTTCTTGTACTAAAACCAGCACTAGAGTCACTGCATGTGTGTTCTTTTAACAAACCACATATGGATCCACTAGTTTCATTGCATGTGTGTTTTTTCCGCAAACCAGACACTGATCGACCAGTGGTCATTGCATGTGTGTTCTTTCCACAAATCACACATTGATCCCACTGAGTCATTGCATGTGTGTTCTTTCCACAAACCACAAATGGATCAACCAGTGTCATTGCATGTGTGTTCTTTCCAGAAACCACATATGGATCCACTAGAGTTCATTGCATATGTGTTCTTTCCACAAACCACATATGTATCCACTAGAGTCATTGCATGTGTTTTCCTATCATGAACCACATTTGGATCCACCAGTGTCATTGCATGTGTGTCCTTTCAACAAACCACTTATCGATCAACAAGTGGTCATTGCATGTGTGTTCTTTTCCACAAACCACATATGGATCCACTAGAGTCATTGCATATCTGTTCTTTTCAAAAACCACATATGGACCCACTAGAGTCATTGCATGTGTGTTCTTTCCACAAACCACTTATGGATCAACCAGTGGTTATTGCATCTGCGTTCTTTTTCCTCAAACAACATATGGATCCACTAGAGTCATTGCATGTGTGTTCTTTTCACAAATTACATATGGACCCACTAGAGTCATTGCATGTGTGTTCTTATACTAAAAGCAGCACTAGAGTCATTTCATTTGTGTTCTTATACTAAACCCAGCACTAGAGTCATTGCATGTGTGTTCTTTTCACAATCCACATATGGATCCACTATGCATGTGTGTTCTTTCCACAAACCACATATGGACCAACCAGTGGTCATTGTTTGTGTGTTCTTTTCCACAAACCATATATGAATCCACTAGAGTCATTGCATGTGTGTTCTTTTCACAAACCACATATGGACCCACTAGAGTCATTGCATGTGTGTTCTTATACTAAAACTAGCACTAGAGTCATTGCATGTGTGTTCTTATAGTAAAACCAGCACTAGAGTCATTGCATGTGTGTTCTTTCCACAAACCACACATGGATCAACTAGTGTCATTGCATGTGTGTTCTTTCCACAAACCACACATGGATCCCCCTGAGTCATTGCATGTGTGTTGTTTCCACAATCCACATATGGATCAACCAGTATCATTGCATGTGTCTTCTTTCCACAAACCACATATGGATCCACTAGAGTTTATTGCATGTGTGTTCTTATACTAAAACCAGAACTAGAGTCACTACATGTGTGTTCTTATACTAAAACCAGCACTAGAGTCACTGCATGTGTGTTCTTTCCACAAACCACTTATGGATCAACCAGTGGTCATTGCGTGTGTGTTCTTTTCCACAAACCACATATGGATCAACAAGTGTCATTGCATATGTCTTCTTTCCACAAACCACATATGGATCCACTAGAGTCATTGTATGTGTGTTGTTTTCACAAACCACATATGGACCCACTAGAGTCATTGCATGTGTGTTCTTATACTAAAACCAGCACTAGAGTCATTGCATGGGTGTTCTAATACTAAAACCAGCACTAGTCATTACATGTGTGTTCTTTTCCAACAAACCACGTATGGACCCACTAGAGTCATTGCATGTGTGTTCTATCCACAAACCACACATGGATCCCCCTGAGTCATTGCATGTGTGTTCTTTCCACAAACCACATATGGATCAACCAGTGTCATTGCATGTGTGTTCTTTCCTCAAACCACATATGGATCCACTAGAGTTCATTGCATATGTGTTCTTTCCACGAACCACATACGTATCCACTAGAGTCATTGCATGTGTGTTCCTGTCATGAACCACATTTGGATCCACCAGTGTCATTGCATGTGTGTTCTTTCCACAAACCACTTACGGATCAACTACTGGTTATTGCATGTGCGTTCTTTTCCACAAACCACATATGGATCCACTAGAGTCATTGCATGTGTGTTCTTTTCACAAATCACATATGGACCCACTAGAGTCATCGCATGTGTGTTCTTATACTAAAACCAGCACTAGAGTCATTTCATGTGTGTTCTTATACTAAAACCAGCACTAGAGTCATTGCATGTGTGTTCTTTTCACAAACCACATATGGATCCACTAGTTTCATTGCATGTGTCTTTTTTCCGCAGACCACACATTGATCGACCAGTGGTCATTCCATGTGTGTTCTTTCCACAAACCACACATGGATCCCCCTGAGTCATTGCATGTGTGTTCTTTCCACAAACCACATATGGATCAACCAGTGTCATTGCATGTGTGTTCTTTCCACAAACCACATATGGATCCACTAGAGTTCATTGCATATGTGTTCTTTCCACAAACCACATATGTATCCACTAGAGTCATTGCATGTGTTTTCCTGTCATGAACCACATTTGGATCCACCAGTGTCATTGCATGTGTGTTCTTTCAACAAACCACTTATTGATCAACAAGTGGTCATTGCATGTGTGTTCTTTTCCACAAACCACATATGGATCCACTAGAGTCATTGCATGTCTGTTCTTTTCACAAACCACATATGGACCCACTAGAGTCATTGCATGTGTGTTCTTATACTAAAACCAGCACTAGAGTCATTTCTTGTGTGTTCTTATACTAATACCAGCACTAGAGTCATTGCATGTGTGTTCTTTTCACAAACCACATATGGATCCACCAGTGTCATTGCATGTGTCTTCTTTCCATAAACCACATATGGATCAACCAGTGGTCATTGCATGTGTGTTCTTTTCCACAAACCACATATGGATCCACTAGAGTCATTGCATGTGTCTTCTTTTCACAAACCACATATGGACCCACTAGAGTCATTGCATGTATGTTCTTATACTAAAACCAGCACTAGAGTCATTGCATGTGTGTTCTTATACTAAAACCACATATGGATCAACTAGTGGTCATTGCATGTGCGTTATTTTCCACAAACCACATATGGGTCCACTAGAGTCATTACATGTGTGTTCTTTTCACAAATCACATATGGACCCACTAGAGTCATTGCATGTGTGTTCTTATACTAAAACCAGCACTAGGGTCATTTATGTGTGTTCTTATACTAAAACCAGCACTAGAGTCATTGCATGTGTGTTCTTTTCACAAACCACATATGGATCCACTAGTTTCATTGCATGTGTGTTTTTTCCGCAGACCACACATTGATCGACCAGTGGTCATTGCGTGTGTGTTCTTTCCACAAACCACACATGGATCCCCCTGAGTCATTGCATGTGTGTTCTTTCCACAAACCACATATGGATCAACCAGTGTCATTGCATGTGTGTTCTTTCCACAAACCACATATGGATCCACTAGAGTTCATTGCATATGTGTTCTTTCCACCAACCACATATGTATCCACTAGAGTCATTGCATGTGTTTTCTTGTCATGAACCACATTTGGATCCACCAGTGTCATTTCATGTGTGTTCTTTCAACAAACCACTTATCGATCAACAAGTGGTTATTGCATGTGTGTTCTTTTCCACAAACCACATATGGATCCACTAGAGTCATTGCATGTTTGTTCTTTTCACAAACCACATATGGACCCACTAGAGTCATTGCATGTGTGTTCTTATACTAAAACCAGCACTAGAGTCATTTCATGTCTGTTCTTATACTAAAACCAGCACTAGAGTCATTGCATGTGTGTTCCTGTCATGAACCACATTTGGATACACCAGTGTCTTTTCATGTGTGTTCTTTCCACAAACCACTTATGGATCACCCAGTGGTCATTGCATGTGTGTTCTTTCCACAAACCACATATGGATCCACTAGAGTCATTGCATTTCTATTATTTTCACAAACCACATATGGAACCACTAGAGTCATTGCATGTGTGTTCTTATACTAAAACCAGCACTAGAGTCATTTCATTTGTGTTCTTATACTAAACCCAGCACTAGAGTCATTGCATGTGTGTTCTTTTCACAATCCACATATGGATCAACCAGTGTCATTGCATGTATGTTCTTTCCACAAACCACATATGGACCAACCAGTGGTCATTGCATGTGTGTTCTTTTCCACAAACCATATATGAATCCACTAGAGTCATTGCATGTGTGTTCTTTTCACAAACCACATATGGACCCACTAGAGTCATTGCATGTGTGTTCGTATACTAAAACTAGCACTAGAGTCATTGCATGTGTGTTCTTAGAGTAAAACCAGCACTAGAGTCATTGCATGTGTGTTCTTTCCACAAACCACACATGGATCAACCATTGTCACTGCATGTGTGTTCTTTCCACAAACCACACATAGATCCCCCTGAGTCATTGCATGTGTGTTCTTTCCACAAACCACATATGGATCAACGAGTATCATTGCATGTGTGTTCTTTCCACAAACCACATATGGATCCACTAGAGTTTATTGCATGTGTGTTCTTATACTAAAACCAGCACTAGAGTCATTGCATGTGTGTTCTTATACTAAAACCAGCACTAGAGTCACTGCATGTGTGTTCTTTCCACAAACCACTTATGGATCAACTAGTGGTCATTGCTTGTGTGTTCTTTTCCACAAACAACATATGGATCAACAAGTGCCATTGCATATGTCTTCTTTCCACACACCACCTATGGATCCACTAGAGTCATTGTATGTGTGTTGTTTTCACAAACCACATATGGACCCACTAGAGTTATTGCATGTGTGTTCTTATACTAAAACCAACACTATAGTCATTTGATGTGTGTTCTTGTACTAAAACCAGCACTAGAGTCATTGCATGTGTGTTCTTTTCACAAACCACATATGGATCCACTAGTTTCATTGCATGTGTGTTTTTTCCGCAGACCACACATTGATCGACCAGTGGTCATTGCATGTGTGTTCTTTCCAGAAATCACACATGGATCCCCCTGAGTCGTTGCATGTGTGTTCTTTCCACAAACCACATATGGATCAACCAGTGTCATTGCATGTGTGTTCTTTCGACAAACCACATATGGATCCACTAGAGTTCATTGCATATGTGTTCTTTCCACAAACCACATATGTATCCACTAGAGTCATTGCATGTGTTTTCCTGTCATGAACCACATTTGGATCCACCAGTGTCATTGCATGTGTGTCCTTTCAACAAACCACTTATCGATCAACAAGTGGTCATTGCATGTGTGTTCTTTTCCACAAACCACATATGGATCCACTAGAGTCATTGCATGTCTGTTCTTTTCACAAACCACATATGGACCCACTAGAGTCATTGCATGTGTGTTCTTATACTAAAACTAGCACTAGAGTCATTGCATGTGTGTTCTTATAGTAAAACCAGCACTAGAGTCATTGCATGTGTGTTCTTTCCAAAAACCACACATGGATCAACTAGTGTCATTGCATGTGTGTCTTTTCCGCAGACCACACATTGATCGACCAGTGGTCATTGCATGTGTGTTCTTTCCACAAATCACACATGGATCCCCCTGAGTCATTGCATGTGTGTTCTTTCCACAAACCACATATGGATCAACCAGTGTCATTGCATGTGTGTTCTTTCCACAAACCACATATGGATCCACTAGAGTTCATTGCATATGTGTTCTTTCCATAAACCACATATGTATCCACTAGAGTCATTGCATGTGTTTTCCTATCATGAACCACATTTGGATCCACTAGTGTCATTGCATGTGTGTCCTTTCAACAAACCACTTATCGATCAACAAGTGGTCATTGCATGTGTGTTCTTTTCCACAAACCACATATGGACCTACTAGAGTCATTGCATGTGTGTTCTTTCCACAAACCACTTATGGATCAACCAGTGGTTATTGCATGTGCGTTCTTTTCCACAAACCACATATGGATCCACTAAAGTCATTGCATGTGTGTTATTTTCACAAATTACATATGGACCCACTAGAGTCATTGCATGTGTGTTCTTATACTAAAAGCAGCACTAGAGTCATTTCATTTGTGTTCTTATACTAAACCCAGCACTAGAGTCATTGCATGTGTGTTCTTTTCAGAATCCACATATGGATCCACCAGTGTCATTGCATGTGTGTTCTTTCCACAAACCACATATGGACCAACCAGTGGTCATTGCATGTGTGGTATTTTCCACAAACCATATATGAATCCACTAGAGTCATTGCATGTGTGTTCTTTTCACAAACCACATATGGACCCACTAGAGTCATTGCATGTGTGTTCTTATACTAAAACTAGCACTAGAGTCATTGCATGTGTGTTCTTAGAGTAAAACTAGCACTAGAATCATTGCATGTGTGTTCTTTCCACAAACCACACATGGATCAACCATTGTCATTGCATGTGTGTTCTTTCCACAAACCACACATAGATCCCCCTGAGTCATTGCATGTGTGTTCTTTCCACAAACCACATCCACAAACCACATATGGATCCACTAGAGTTTATTGCATGTGTGTTCTTATACTAAAACCAGCACTAGAGTCATTGCATGTGTGTTCTTATACTAAAACCAGCACTAGAGTCACTGCATGTGTGTTCTTTCCACAAACCACTTATGGATCAACCAGTGGTCATTGCGTGTGTGTTCTTTTCCACAAACCACATATGGATCAACAAGTGTCATTGCATGTGTCTTCTTTCCACACACCACCTATGGATCCACTAGAGTCATTGTATGTGTGTTCTTTTCACAAACCACATATGGACCCACTAGAGTTATTGCATGTGTGTTCTTATACTAAAACCAACACTATAGTCATTTGATGTGTGTTCTTGTACTAAAACCAGCACTAGAGTCATTGCATGTGTGTTCTTTTCACAAACCACATATGGATCCACTAGTTTCATTGCATGTGTGTTTTTTCCGCAGACCACACATTGATCGACCAGTGGTCATTGCATGTGTGTTCTTTCCAGAAATCACACATGGATCCCCCTGAGTCGTTGCATGTGTGTTCTTTCCACAAACCACATATGGATCAACCAGTGTCATTGCATGTGTGTTCTGTCGACAAACCACATATGGATCCACTAGAGTTCATTGCATATGTGTTCTTTCCACAAACCACATATGTATCCACTAGAGTCATTGCATGTGTTTTCCTGTCATAAACCACATTTGGATCCACCAGTGTCATTGCATGTGTGTCCTTTCAACAAACCACTTATCGATCAACAAGTGGTCATTGCATGTGTGTTCTTTTCCACAAACCACATATGGATCCACTAGAGTCATTGCATGCCTGTTCTTTTCACAAACCACATATGGACCCACTAGAGTCATTGCATGTGTGTTCTTATACTAAATCTAGCACTAGAGTCATTGCATGTGTGTTCTTATAGTAAAACCAGCACCAGAGTCATTGCATGTGTGTTCTTTCCACAAACCACACATGGATCAACTAGTGTCATTGCATGTGTGTCTTTTCCGCAGACCACACATTGATCGACCAGTGGTCATTGCATGTGTGTTCTTTCCACAAATCACACATGGATCCCCCTGAGTCATTGCATGTGTGTTATTTCCACAAACCACATATGGATCAACCAGTGTCATTGCATGTGTGTTCTTTCCACAAACCACATATGGATCCACTAGAGTTCATTGCATATGTGTTCTTTCCACAAACCACATATGTATCCACTAGAGTCATTGCATGTGTTTTCCTATCATGAACCACATTTGGATCCACTAGTGTCATTGCATGTGTGTCCTTTCAACAAACCACTTATCGATCAACAAGTGGTCATTGCATGTGTGTTCTTTTCCACAAACCACATATGGACCCACTAGAGTCATTGCATGTGTGTTCTTTCCACAAACCACTTATGGATCAACCAGTGGTTATTGCATGTGCGTTCTTTTCCACAAACCACATATGGATCCACTAAAGTCATTGCATGTGTGTTATTTTCACAAATTACATATGGACCCACTAGAGTCATTGCATGTGTGTTCTTATACTAAAAGCAGCACTAGAGTCATTTCATTTGTGTTCTTATACTAAACCCAGCACTAGAGTCATTGCATGTGTGTTCTTTTCACAATCCACATATGGATCCACCAGTGTCATTGCATGTGTGTTCTTTCCACAAACCACATATGGACCAACCAGTGGTCATTGCATGTGTGGTCTTTTCCATAAACCATATATGAATCCACTAGAGTCATTGCATGTGTGTTCTTTTCACAAACCACATATGGACCCACTAGAGTCATTGCATGTGTGTTCTTATACTAAAACTAGCACTAGAGTCATTGCATGTGTGTTCTTAGAGTAAAACTAGCACTACAATCATTGCATGTGTGTTCTTTCCACAAACCACACATGGATCAACCATTGTCATTGCATGTGTGTTCTTTCCACAAACCACACATAGATCCCCCTGAGTCATTGCATGTGTGTTCTTTCCACAAACCACATCCACAAACCACATATGGATCCACTAGAGTTTATTGCAAGTGTGTTCTTATACTAAAACCAGCACTAGAGTCATTGCATGTGTGTTCTTATACTAAAACCAGCACTAGAGTCACTGCATGTGTGTTCTTTCCACAAACCACTTATGGATCAACCAGTGGTCATTGCGTGTGTGTTCTTTTCCACAAACCACATATGGATCAACAAGTGTCATTGCATGTGTCTTCTTTCCACACGCCACCTATGGATCCACTAGAGTCATTGTATGTGTGTTGTTTTCACAAACCACATATGGACCCACTAGAGTTATTGCATGTGTGTTCTTATACTAAAACCAACACTATAGTCATTTGATGTGTGTTCTTGTACTAAAACCAGCACTAGAGTCATTGCATGTGTGTTCTTTTCACAAACCATATATGACCCACATATGTTTGTTCTTTCCACAAACCATATATGAATCCACTAGAGTCATTGCATGTGTGTTCTTTTCACAAACCACATATGGACCCACAAGAGTCATTGCATGTGTGTTCTTATACTAAAACTAGCACTAGAGTCATTGCATGTGTGTTCTTATAGTAAAACCACATATGGACCCACTAGAGTCATTGCATGTGTGTTCTTATACTAAAACTAGCACTATAGTCATTGTATGTGTGTTGTTTTCACAAACCACATATGGACCCACTAGAGTTATTGCATGTGTGTTCTTATACTAAAACCAACACTATAGTCATTTGATGTGTGTTCTTGTACTAAAACCAGCACTAGAGTCATTGCATGTGTGTTCTTTTCACAAACCACATATGGACCCACTAGAGTCATTGCATGTGTGTTCTTTTCACAAACCACATATGGACCCACTAGAGTCATTGCATGTGTGTTCTTATACTAAAACTAGCACTAGAGTCATTGCATGTGTGTTCTTTTCACAAACCACATATGGATCCACATATGTTTGTTCTTTCCACAAACCATATATGACCCACATATGTTTGTTCTTTCCACAAACCATATATGAATCCACTAGAGTCATTGCATGTGTGTTCTTTTCACAAACCACATATGGACCCACTAGAGTCATTGCATGTGTGTTCTTATACTAAAACTAGCACTAGAGTCATTGTATGTGTGTTGTTTTCACAAACCACATATGGACCCACTAGAGTTATTGCATGTGTGTTCTTATACTAAAACCAACACTATAGTCATTTGATGTGTGTTCTTGTACTAAAACCAGCACTAGAGTCATTGCATGTGTGTTCTTTTCACAAACCACATATGGATCCACATATGTTTGTTCTTTCCACAAACCATATATGACCCACATATGTTTGTTCTTTCCACAAACCATATATGAATCCACTAGAGTCATTGCATGTGTGTTCTTTCCACAAACCATATATGGATCAACCAGTGGTTATTGCATGTGCGTTCTTTTCCACAAACCACATATGGATCCACTAAAGTCATTGCATGTGTGTTATTTTCACAAATTACATATGGACCCACTAGATTCATTGCATGTGTGTTCTTATACTAAAAGCAGCACTAGAGTCATTTCATTTGTGTTCTTATACTAAACCCAGCACTAGAGTAATTGCATGTGTGTTCTTTTCACAATCCACATATGGATCCACCAGTGTCATTGCATGTGTGTTCTTTCCACAAACCACATATGGACCAACCAGTGGTCATTGCATGTGTGTTCTTTTCCACAAACCATATATGAATCCACTAGAGTCATTGCATGTGTGATCTTTTCACAAACCACATATGGACCCACTAGAGTCATTGCATGTGTGTTCTTATACTAAAACTAGCACTAGAGTCATTGCATGTGTGTTCTTATAGTAAAACCAGCACTAGAGTCATTGCATGTGTGTTCTTTCCACAAACCACACATGGATCAACTAGTGTCATTGCATGTGTGTTCTTTCCACAAACCACACATGGATCCCCCTGAGTCATTGCATGTGTGTTCTTTCCACAAACCACATATGGATCAACCAGTATCATTGCATGTGTGTTCTTTCCACAAACCACATATGGATCCACTAGAGTTTATTGCATGTGTGTTCTTATACTAAAACCAGCACTAGATTCATTGCATGTGGGTTCTTATACTAAAACCAGCACTAGAGTCACTGCATGTGTGTTCTTTCCACAAACCACTTATGGATCAACCAGTGGTCATTGCGTGTGTGTTCTTTTCCACAAACCACATATGGATCAACAAGTGTCATTGCATGTGTCTTCTTTCCACAAACCACATATGGATCCACTAGAGTCATTGTATGTGTGTTGTTTTCACAAACCACATATGGACCCACTAGAGTCATTGCATGTGTGTTCTTATACTAAAACCAGCACTAGAGTCATTGCATGGGTGTTCTTATACTAAAACCAGCACTAGTCATTGCATGTGTGTTCTTTTCCACAAACCACCTATGGACCCACTAGAGTCATTGCATGTGTGTTCTATCCACAAAACACACATGGATCCCCCTGAGTCATTGCATGTGTGTTCTTTCCACAAACCACATATGGATCAACCAGTGTCGTTGCATGTGTGTTCTTTCCACAAACCACATATGGATCCACTAGAGTTCATTGCATATGTGTTCTTTCCACAAACCACATACGTATCCACTAGAGTCATTGCATGTGTGTTCATATCATGAACCACATTTGGATCCACCAGTGTCATTGCATGTGTGTTCTTTCCACAAACCACTTACGGATCAACTAGTGATTATTGCATGTGCGTTCTTTTCCACAAACCACATATGGATCCACTAGAGTCATTGCATGTGTGTTCTTTTCACAAATCATATATGGACCCACTAGAGTCATTGCATGTGTGTTCTTATAGTAAAACCAGCACTAGAGTCATTTCATGTGTGTTCTTATACTAAAACCAGCACTAGAGTCATTGCATGTGTGTTCTTTTCACAAACCACATATGGATCCACTAGTTTCATTGCATGTGTCTTTTTTCCGCAGACCACACATTGATCGACCAGTGGTCATTGCATGTGTGTTCTTTCCACAAACCACACATGGATCCCCCTGAGTCATTGCATGTGTGTTCTTTCCACAAACCACATATGGATCAACCAGTGTCATTGCATGTGTGTTCTTTCCACAAACCACATATGGATCCACTAGAGTTCATTGCATATGTGTTCTTTCCTCAAACCACATATGTATCCACTAGAGTCATTGCATGTGTTTTCCTGTCATGAACCACATTTGGATCCACCAGTGTCATGGCATGTGTGTTCTTTCAACAAACCACTTATCGATCAACAAGTGGTCATTGCATGTGTGTTCTTTTCCACAAACCGCATATGGATCCACTAGAGTCATTGCATGTCTGTTCTTTTCACAAACCACATATGGACCCACTAGAGTCATTGCATGTCTGTTCTTATACAAAAACCAGCACTAGAGTCATTTCTTGTGTGTTCTTATACTAAAACCAGCACTAGAGTCATTGCATGTGTGTCCTTTTCATAAACCACATATGGATCCACCAGTGTCATTGCATGTGTCTTCTTTCCATAAACCACATATGGATCAACCAGTGGTCATTGCATGTATGTTCTTTTCCATAAACCACATATGGATCCACTAGAGTCATCGCATGTGTGTTCTTTTCACAAACCACATATGGACCCACTAGAGTCATTGCATGTATGTTCTTATACTAAAACCAGCACTAGAGTCATTGCATGTGTGTTCTTATACTAAAACCAGCACTAGTCATTGCATGTGTGTTCTTTTCCACAAACCACGTATGGACCCACTAGAGTCATTGCATGTGTGTTCTTTCCACAAACCACACATGGATCGCCCTGAGTCATTGCATGTGTGTTCTTTCCACAAACCACATATGGATCAACCAGTATCATTGCATGTGTGTTCTTTCCACAAACCACATATGGATCCACTAGAGTTTATTGCATGTGTGTTCTTATACTAAAACCAACACTAGAGTCATTGCATGTGTGTTCTTATACTAAAACCAGCACTAGAGTCACTGCATGTGTGTTCTTTCCACAAACCACTTATGGATCAACCAGTGGTCATTGCGTGTGTGTTCTTTTCCACAAACCACATATGGATCAACAAGTGTCATTGTATGTGTCTTCTTTCCACAAACCATATATGGATCCACTAGAGTCATTGTATGTGTGTTGTTTTCACAAAGCACATCTGGACCCACTAGAGCCATTGCATGTGTGTTCTTATACTGAAACCAGCACTATAGTCATTTGATGTGTGTTCTTGTACTAAAACCAGCACTAGAGTCATTGCATGTGTGTTCTTTTCACAAACCACATATGGATCCACTAGTTTCATTGCATGTGTTTTTTTCCACAGACCACACATTGATCGACCAGTGGTCATTGCATGTGTGTTCTGTCCACATATCACACATGGATCCCCCTGAGTCATTGCATGTGTGTTCTTTCCACAAACCACATATGGATCAACCAGTGTCATTGCATGTGTGTTCTTTCCACAAACCACATATGGATCCACTAGAGTTCATTGCATATGTGTTCTTTCCACAAACCACATATGTATCCACTAGAGTCATGAAATGTGTGTTCCTGTCATGAACCACATTTGGATCCACCAGTGTCATTGCATGTGTGTTCTTTCCACAAACCACTTATGGATCAACCAGTGGTCATTGCATGTGCGTTCTTTTCCACAAACCACATATGGGTCCCCAAGAGTCATTACATGTGCGTTCTTTTCACAAATCACACATGGACCCACTAGAGTCATTGCATGTGTGTTCTTATACTAAAACCAGAACTAGGGTCATTTGATGTGTGTTCTTATACTAAAACCAGCACTAGAGTCATTGCATGTGTGTTCTTTTCACAAACCACATATGGATCCACTAGTTTCATTGCATGTGTGTTTTTTCCGCAGACCACACATTGATCGACCAGTGGTCATTGCCTGTGTGTTCTTTCCACAAACCACACATGGATCCCCCTGAGTCATTGCATGTGTGTTCTTTCCACAAAGCACATATGGATCAACCAGTGTCATTGCATGTGTGTTCTTTCCACAAACCACATATGGATCCACTAGAGTTCATTGCATATGTGTTCTTTCCACAAACCACATATGTATCCACTAGAGTCATTGCATGTGTTTTCCTGTCATGAACCACATTTGGATCCACCAGTGTCATTGCATGTGTGTTCTTTCAACAAACCACTTATCGATCAACAAAGGGTCATTGAATGTGTGTTCTTTTCCACAAACCACATATGGATCCACTAGAGTCATTGCATGTCTGTTCTTTTCACAAACCACATATGGACCCACTAGAGTCATTGCATGTGTGTTCTTATACTAAAACCAACACTAGAGTCATTTCATGTCTGTTCTTATACTAAAACCAGCACTAGAGTCATTGCATGTGTGTTCCTGTCATGAACCACATTTGGATCCACCAGTGTCTTTGCATGTGTGTTCTTTCCACAAACCACTTATGGATCACCTAGTGGTCATTGCATGTGTGTTCTTTCCACAAACCACATATGGACCCACTAGAGTCATTGCATGTTTGTTCTTATACTAAAACCAGCACTAGAGTCATTTCATGTGTGTTCTTATACTAAAACCAGCACTAGAGTCATTGCATGTGTGTCCTTTTCGCAAACCACATATGGATCCACCATTGTCATTGCATGTGTGTTCTTTCCATAAACCACATATGGATCAACCAGTGGTCATTGCATGTGTGTTATTTTGCACAAACCACATATGGGTCCACTAGAGTAATTGCATGTGTGTTCTTTTCACAAACCACATATGGACCCACTATAGTCATTGCATGAGTGTTCTTATTCTAAAACCAGCACTAGAGTCATTGCATGGGTGTTCTTATACTAAAACCAGCACTAGTCATTGCATGTGTGTTCTTTTCCACAAACCACGTATGGACCCATTAGAGTCATTGCATGTGTGTTCTTTCCAAAAACCACACATGGATCCCTTTGAGTCATTGCATGTGTGTTCTTTCCACAAACCACATAGGGATCAACCAGTGTCATTGCATGTGTGTTCTTTCCACAAACCACATATGGATCCACTAGAGTTCATTGCATATGTGTTCTTTCCACAAACCACATATGTATCCACTAGAGTCATTGCATGTGTGTTCTTGTCATGAACCACATTTGGATCCACCAGTGTGATTGCATGTGTGTTCTTTCCACAAACCACTTATGGATCAACTAGTGGTCATTGCATATGCGTTCTTTTCCACAAACCACATATGGATACACTAGAGTCATTGCATGTGTGTTGTTTTCACAAATACATATGGACCCACTAGAGTAGTTGCATGTGTGTTCTTATACTAAAACCAGCACTAGAGTCATTTCATGTGTGTTCTTATACTAAAACTAGCACTAGAGTCATTGCATGTGTGTTCTTTTCACAAACGACATATGGATCCACTAGTTTCATTGCATGTGTGTTTTTTCCGCAGACCACACATTGATCGACCAGTGGTCATTGCATGTGTGTTCTTTCCACAAACCACACATGGATCCCCTTGAGTCATTGCATGTGTGTTCTTTCCACAAACCACATATGGATCAACCAGTGTCATTGCATGTGTGTTCTTTCCACAAACCACATATGGATCCACTAGAGTTCATTGCATATGTGTTCTTTCCACAAACCACATATGTATCCACTAGAGTCATTGCATGTGTTTTCCTGTCATGAACCACATTTGGATCCACCAGTGTCATTGCATGTGTGATCTTTCAACAAACCACTTATCGATCAACAAGTGGTGATTGCATATGTGTTCTTTTCCACAAACCACATATGGATCCACTAGAGTCATTGCATGTCTGTTCTTTTCATAAACCACATATGGACCCACTAGAATCATTGCATGTGTGTTCTTATACTAAAACCAGCACTAGTCATTGCATGTGTGTTCTTTTCCACAAACCACGTATGGAGCCACTAGAGTCATTGCATGTGTGTTCTTTCCATAAACCACACATGGATCCCCCTGAGTCATTGCATGTGTGTTCTTTCCACAAACCACATATGGATCAACCAGTGTCATTGCATGTGTGTTCTTTCCACAAACCACATTTGGATCCACTAGAGTTCATTGCATATGTGTTCTTTCCACAAACCACATATGTATCCACTAGAGTCATTGCATGTGTGTTCCTGTCATGAACCACATTTGGATCCACCAGTGTCATTGCATGTGTGTTCTTTCCACAAACCACTTATGGATCAACCAGTGGTCATTGCATGTGCGTTCTTTTCCACAAACCACATATGAATCCACTAGAGTCATTGCATGTGTGTTCTTTTCACAAATCACATATGGACCCACTAGAGTCATTGAATGTGTGTTCTTATACTAAAACCAGCACTAGAGTCATTTGATGTGTGTTCTTATACTAAAACCAGCACTAGAGTCATTGCATGTGTGTTCTTTTCCCAAACCACATATGGATCCACTAGTTTCATTGCATGTGTTTTTTTTTCGTAGACCACACATTGATCGACCAGTGGTCATTGCATGTGTGTTCTTTCCACAAACCACATATGGATCCCCCTGAGTCATTGCATGTGTGTTCTTTCCACAAATCACATATGGAACAACCAGTGTCATTGCATGTGTGTCCTTTACACAAACCACATATGGATCCACTAGAGTTCATTGTATATGTGTTCTTTCCACAAACCACATATGTATCCACTAGAGTCATTGCATGTGTTTTCCTGTCATGAACCACATTTGGATCCACCAGTGTCATTGCATGTGTGTTCTTTCAACAAACCACTTATCGATCAACAAGTGGTGATTGCATGTGTGTTCTTTTCCACAAACCACATATGGATCCACTAGAATCATTGCATGTCTGTTCTTTTCACAAACCACATATGGACCCACTAGAGTCATTGCATGTGTGTTCTTATACTAAAACTAACACTAGTAATTGCATGTGTATTCTTTTCGACAAACCACGTATGGACCCACTAGAGTCATTGCATGTGTGTTCTTTCCACAAACCACACATGGATCCCCCTGAGTCATTGCATGTGTGTTCTTTCCACAAACCACATATGGATCAACCAGTGTCATTGCGTGTGTGTTCTTTCCACAAACCACATTTGGATCCACTAGAGTTCATTGCATATGTATTCTTTCCACAAACCACATATGTATCCACTAGAGTCATTGCATGTGTGTTCCTGTCATGAACCACACTTGGATCCACCAGTGTCATTGCATGTGTGTTCTTTCCACAAACCACTTATGGATCAACTAGTGGTCATTGCATATGCGTTCTTTTCCACAAACCACATATGGATCCACTAGAGTCATTGCATGTGTGTTGTTTTCACAAATACATATGGACCCACTAGAGTAGTTGCATGTGTGTTCTTATACTAAAACCAGCACTAGAGTCATTTCATGTGTGTTCTTATACTAAAACTAGCACTAGAGTCATTGCATGTGTGTTCTTTTCACAAACGACATATGGATCCACTAGTTTCATTGCATGTGTGTTTTTTCCGCAGACCACACATTGATCGACCAGTGGTCATTGCATGTGTGTTCTTTCCACAAACCACACATGGATCCCCCTGAGTCATTGCATGTGTGTTCTTTCCACAAACCATATATGGATCAACCAGTGTCATTGCATGTGTGTTCTTTCCACAAACCACATATGGATCCACTAGAGTTCATTGCATATGTGTTCTTTCCACAAATCACATATGTATCCACTAGAGTCATTGCATCTGTTTTCCTGTCATGAACCACATTTGGATCCACCAGTGTCATTGCATGTGTGTTCTTTCAACAAACCACTTATCGATCAACAAGTGGTCATTGCATGTGTGTTATTTTCCACAAACCACATATGGATCCACTAGAGTCATTGCATGTCTGTTCTTTTCACAAACCACATATGGACCCACTAGAGTCATTGCATGTGTGTTCTTATACTAAAACCAGCACTAGAGTCATTTCATGTGTGTTCTTATACTAAAACTAGCACTAGAGTCATTGCATGTGTGTCCTTTTCACAAACCACATATGGATCCACCAGTGTCATTGTATGTGTCTTCTTTCCATAAACCACATATGGATCAACCAGTGGTCATTGCATGTGTGTTCTTTTGCACAAACCACATATCGATCCACTAGAGTCATTGCATGTGTGTTCTTTTCACAAACCACATATGGACCCACTAGAGTCATTGCATGAATGTTCTTATACTAAAACCAACACTAGAGTCATTTCATGTCTGTTCTTATACTAAAACCAGCACTAGTCATTGCATGTGTGTTCTTTTCCACAAACCACGTATGGACCCACTAGAGTCATTGCATGTGTGTTCTTTCCACAAACCACACATGGATCCCCTGAGTTATTGCATGTGTGTTCTTTCCACAAACCACATTTGGATCCACTAGAGTTCATTGCATATGTGTTCTTTCCACAAACCACATATCTATCCACTAGAGTCATTGCATGTGTGTTCTTGTCATGAACCACATTTGGATCCACCAGTGTCATTGCATGTGTGTTCTTTCCACAAACCACTTATGGATCAACCAGTGGTCATTGCATGTGCGTTCTTTTCCACAAACCACATATGGATCCACTAGAGTCATTGCATGTATGTTCTTTTCACAAATCACATATGGACCCACTAGAGTCATTGAATGTGTGTTCTTATACTAAAACTAGCACTAGAGTCATTTGATGTGTGTTCTTATACTAAAACCAGCACTAGAGTCATTGCATGTGTGTTCTTTTCCCAAACCACATATGGATCCACTAGTTTCATTGCATGTGTGTTTTTTCCGCAGATCACACATTGATCGACCAGGGGTCATTGCATGTGTGTTCTTTCCACAAACCACACATGGATCCCCCTGAGTCATTGCATGTGTGTTATTTCCACAAAGCACATATGGATCAACCAGTGTCATTGCATGTGTGTTCTTTCCACAAACCACATATGGATCCACTAGAGTTCATTGCATATGTGTTCTTTCCACAAACCACATATGTATCCACTAGAGTCATTGCATGTGTTTTCCTGTCATGAACCACATTTGGATCCACCAGTGTCAATGCATGTCTGATCTTTCAACTAACCACTTATCGATCAACAAGTGGTGATTGCATATGTGTTCTTTTCCACAAACCACATATGGATCCACTAGAGTCATTGCATGTCTGTTCTTTTCATAAACCACATATGGACCCACTAGAGTCATTGCATGTGTGTTCTTATACTAAAACCAGCACTAGTCATTGCATGTGTGTTCTTTTCCACAAACCACGTATGGACCCACTAGAGTCATTGCATGTGTGTTCTTTCCACAAACCACACATGGATCCCCCTGAGTCATTGCATGTGTGTTCTTTCCACAAACCACATATGGATCAACCAGTGTCATTGCATGTGTGTTCTTTCCACAAACCACATTTGGATCCACTAGAGTTCATTGCATATGTGTTCTTTCCACAAATCACATATGTATCCACTAGAGTCATTGCATGTGTGTTCCTGTCATGAACCACATTTGGATCCACCAGTGTCATTGCATGTGTGTTCTTTCCACAAACCACTTATGGATCAACCAGTGGTCATTGCATGTGCGTTCTTTTCCACAAACCACATATGAATCCACTAGAGTCATTGCATGTGTGTTCTTTTCACAAATCACATATGGACCCACTAGAGTCATTGAATGTGTGTTCTTATACTAAAACCAGCACTAGAGTCATTTGATGTGTGTTCTTATACTAAAACCAGCACTAGAGTCATTGCATGTGTGTTCTTTTCACAAACGACATATGGATCCACTAGTTTCATTGCATGTGTGTTTTTTCCGCAGACCACACATTGATCGACCAGTGGTCATTGCATGTGTGTTCTTTCCACAAACCACACATGGATCCCCCTGAGTCATTGCATGTGTGTTCTTTCCACAAACCACATATGGATCAACCAGTGTCATTGCATGTGTGTTCTTTCCACAAACCACATATGGATCCACTAGAGTTCATTGCATATGTGTTCTTTCCACAAACCACATATGTATCCACTAGAGTCATTGCATGTGTTTTCCTGTCATGAACCACATTTGGATCCACCAGTGTCATTGCATGTGTGATCTTTCAACAAACCACTTATCGATCAACAAGTGGTGATTGCATATGTGTTCTTTTCCACAAACCACATATGGATCCACTAGAGTCATTGCATGTCTGTTCTTTTCATAAACCACATATGGACCCACTAGAATCATTGCATGTGTGTTCTTATACTAAAACCAGCACTAGTCATTGCATGTGTGTTCTTTTCCACAAACCACGTATGGAGCCACTAGAGTCATTGCATGTGTGTTCTTTCCATAAACCACACATGGATCCCCCTGAGTCATTGCATGTGTGTTCTTTCCACAAACCACATATGGATCAACCAGTGTCATTGCATGTGTGTTCTTTCCACAAACCACATTTGGATCCACTAGAGTTCATTGCATATGTGTTCTTTCCACAAACCACATATGTATCCACTAGAGTCATTGCATGTGTGTTCCTGTCATGAACCACATTTGGATCCACCAGTGTCATTGCATGTGTGTTCTTTCCACAAACCACTTATGGATCAACCAGTGGTCATTGCATGTGCGTTCTTTTCCACAAACCACATATGAATCCACTAGAGTCATTGCATGTGTGTTCTTTTCACAAATCACATATGGACCCACTAGAGTCATTGAATGTGTGTTCTTATACTAAAACCAGCACTAGAGTCATTTGATGTGTGTTCTTATACTAAAACCAGCACTAGAGTCATTGCATGTGTGTTCTTTTCCCAAACCACATATGGATCCACTAGTTTCATTGCATGTGTTTTTTTTTCGTAGACCACACATTGATCGACCAGTGGTCATTGCATGTGTGTTCTTTCCACAAACCACATATGGATCCCCCTGAGTCATTGCATGTGTGTTCTTTCCACAAATCACATATGGAACAACCAGTGTCATTGCATGTGTGTCCTTTACACAAACCACATATGGATCCACTAGAGTTCATTGTATATGTGTTCTTTCCACAAACCACATATGTATCCACTAGAGTCATTGCATGTGTTTTCCTGTCATGAACCACATTTGGATCCACCAGTGTCATTGCATGTGTGTTCTTTCAACAAACCACTTATCGATCAACAAGTGGTGATTGCATGTGTGTTCTTTTCCACAAACCACATATGGATCCACTAGAATCATTGCATGTCTGTTCTTTTCACAAACCACATATGGACCCACTAGAGTCATTGCATGTGTGTTCTTATACTAAAACTAACACTAGTAATTGCATGTGTATTCTTTTCGACAAACCACGTATGGACCCACTAGAGTCATTGCATGTGTGTTCTTTCCACAAACCACACATGGATCCCCCTGAGTCATTGCATGTGTGTTCTTTCCACAAACCACATATGGATCAACCAGTGTCATTGCGTGTGTGTTCTTTCCACAAACCACATTTGGATCCACTAGAGTTCATTGCATATGTATTCTTTCCACAAACCACATATGTATCCACTAGAGTCATTGCATGTGTGTTCCTGTCATGAACCACACTTGGATCCACCAGTGTCATTGCATGTGTGTTCTTTCCACAAACCACTTATGGATCAACTAGTGGTCATTGCATATGCGTTCTTTTCCACAAACCACATATGGATCCACTAGAGTCATTGCATGTGTGTTGTTTTCACAAATACATATGGACCCACTAGAGTAGTTGCATGTGTGTTCTTATACTAAAACCAGCACTAGAGTCATTTCATGTGTGTTCTTATACTAAAACTAGCACTAGAGTCATTGCATGTGTGTTCTTTTCACAAACGACATATGGATCCACTAGTTTCATTGCATGTGTGTTTTTTCCGCAGACCACACATTGATCGACCAGTGGTCATTGCATGTGTGTTCTTTCCACAAACCACACATGGATCCCCCTGAGTCATTGCATGTGTGTTCTTTCCACAAACCATATATGGATCAACCAGTGTCATTGCATGTGTGTTCTTTCCACAAACCACATATGGATCCACTAGAGTTCATTGCATATGTGTTCTTTCCACAAATCACATATGTATCCACTAGAGTCATTGCATCTGTTTTCCTGTCATGAACCACATTTGGATCCACCAGTGTCATTGCATGTGTGTTCTTTCAACAAACCACTTATCGATCAACAAGTGGTCATTGCATGTGTGTTATTTTCCACAAACCACATATGGATCCACTAGAGTCATTGCATGTCTGTTCTTTTCACAAACCACATATGGACCCACTAGAGTCATTGCATGTGTGTTCTTATACTAAAACCAGCACTAGAGTCATTTCATGTGTGTTCTTATACTAAAACTAGCACTAGAGTCATTGCATGTGTGTCCTTTTCACAAACCACATATGGATCCACCAGTGTCATTGTATGTGTCTTCTTTCCATAAACCACATATGGATCAACCAGTGGTCATTGCATGTGTGTTCTTTTGCACAAACCACATATCGATCCACTAGAGTCATTGCATGTGTGTTCTTTTCACAAACCACATATGGACCCACTAGAGTCATTGCATGAATGTTCTTATACTAAAACCAACACTAGAGTCATTTCATGTCTGTTCTTATACTAAAACCAGCACTAGTCATTGCATGTGTGTTCTTTTCCACAAACCACGTATGGACCCACTAGAGTCATTGCATGTGTGTTCTTTCCACAAACCACACATGGATCCCCTGAGTTATTGCATGTGTGTTCTTTCCACAAACCACATTTGGATCCACTAGAGTTCATTGCATATGTGTTCTTTCCACAAACCACATATCTATCCACTAGAGTCATTGCATGTGTGTTCTTGTCATGAACCACATTTGGATCCACCAGTGTCATTGCATGTGTGTTCTTTCCACAAACCACTTATGGATCAACCAGTGGTCATTGCATGTGCGTTCTTTTCCACAAACCACATATGGATCCACTAGAGTCATTGCATGTATGTTCTTTTCACAAATCACATATGGACCCACTAGAGTCATTGAATGTGTGTTCTTATACTAAAACTAGCACTAGAGTCATTTGATGTGTGTTCTTATACTAAAACCAGCACTAGAGTCATTGCATGTGTGTTCTTTTCCCAAACCACATATGGATCCACTAGTTTCATTGCATGTGTGTTTTTTCCGCAGATCACACATTGATCGACCAGGGGTCATTGCATGTGTGTTCTTTCCACAAACCACACATGGATCCCCCTGAGTCATTGCATGTGTGTTATTTCCACAAAGCACATATGGATCAACCAGTGTCATTGCATGTGTGTTCTTTCCACAAACCACATATGGATCCACTAGAGTTCATTGCATATGTGTTCTTTCCACAAACCACATATGTATCCACTAGAGTCATTGCATGTGTTTTCCTGTCATGAACCACATTTGGATCCACCAGTGTCAATGCATGTCTGATCTTTCAACTAACCACTTATCGATCAACAAGTGGTGATTGCATATGTGTTCTTTTCCACAAACCACATATGGATCCACTAGAGTCATTGCATGTCTGTTCTTTTCATAAACCACATATGGACCCACTAGAGTCATTGCATGTGTGTTCTTATACTAAAACCAGCACTAGTCATTGCATGTGTGTTCTTTTCCACAAACCACGTATGGACCCACTAGAGTCATTGCATGTGTGTTCTTTCCACAAACCACACATGGATCCCCCTGAGTCATTGCATGTGTGTTCTTTCCACAAACCACATATGGATCAACCAGTGTCATTGCATGTGTGTTCTTTCCACAAACCACATTTGGATCCACTAGAGTTCATTGCATATGTGTTCTTTCCACAAATCACATATGTATCCACTAGAGTCATTGCATGTGTGTTCCTGTCATGAACCACATTTGGATCCACCAGTGTCATTGCATGTGTGTTCTTTCCACAAACCACTTATGGATCAACCAGTGGTCATTGCATGTGCGTTCTTTTCCACAAACCACATATGAATCCACTAGAGTCATTGCATGTGTGTTCTTTTCACAAATCACATATGGACCCACTAGAGTCATTGAATGTGTGTTCTTATACTAAAACCAGCACTAGAGTCATTTGATGTGTGTTCTTATACTAAAACCAGCACTAGAGTCATTGCATGTGTGTTCTTTTCCCAAACCACATATGGATCCACTAGTTTCATTGCATGTGTTTTTTTTTCGTAGACCACACATTGATCGACCAGTGGTCATTGCATGTGTGTTCTTTCCACAAACCACACATGGATCCCCCTGAGTCATTGCATGTGTGTTCTTTCCACAAATCACATATGGAACAACCAGTGTCATTGCATGTGTGTTCTTTACACAAAGCACATATGGATCCACTAGAGTTCATTGTATATGTGTTCTTTCCACAAACCACATATGTATCCACTAGAGTCATTGCATGTGTTTTCCTGTCATGAACCACATTTGGATCCACCAGTGTCATTGCATGTGTGTTCTTTCAACAAACCACTTATCGATCAACAAGTGGTGATTGCATGTGTGTTCTTTTCCACAAACCACATATGGATCCACTAGAATCATTGCATGTCTGTTCTTTTCACAAACCACATATGGACCCACTAGAGTCATTGCATGTGTGTTCTTATACTAAAACTAACACTAGTCATTGCATGTGTGTTCTTTTCGACAAACCACGTATGGACCCACTAGAGTCATTGCATGTGTGTTCTTTCCACAAACCACACATGGATCCCCCTGAGTCATTGCATGTGTGTTCTTTCCACAAACCACATATGGATCAACCAGTGTCATTGCGTGTGTGTTCTTTCCACAAACCACATTTGGATCCACTAGAGTTCATTGCATATGTGTTCTTTCCACAAACCACATATGTATCCACTAGAGTCATTGCATGTGTGTTCCTGTCATGAACCACATTTGGATCCACCAGTGTCATTGCATGTGTGTTCTTTCCACAAACCACTTATGGATCAACTAGTGGTCATTGCATATGCGTTCTTTTCCACAAACCACATATGGATCCACTAGAGTCATTGCATGTGTGTTGTTTTCACAAATACATATGGACCCACTAGAGTAGTTGCATGTGTGTTCTTATACTAAAACCAGCACTAGAGTCATTTCATGTGTGTTCTTATACTAAAACTAGCACTAGAGTCATTGCATGTGTGTTCTTTTCACAAACGACATATGGATCCACTAGTTTCATTGCATGTGTGTTTTTTCCGCAGACCACACATTGATCGACCAGTGGTCATTGCATGTGTGTTCTTTCCACAAACCACACATGGATCCCCCTGAGTCATTGCATGTGTGTTCTTTTCCACAAACCACATATGGATCAACCAGTGTCATAGCATGTGTGTTCTTTCCACAAACCACATTTGGATCCACTAGAGTTCATTGCATATGTGTTCTTTCCACAAACCACATATCTATACACTAGAGTCATTGCATGTGTGTTCTTGTCATGAACCACATTTGGATCCACCAGTGTCATTGCATGTGTGTTCTTTCCACAAACCACTTATGGATCAACCAGTGGTCATTGCATGTGCGTTCTTTTCCACAAACCACATATGGATCCACTAGAGTCATTGCATGTATGTTCTTTTCACAAATCACATATGGACCCACTAAAGTCATTGAATGTGTGTTCTTATACTAAAACCAGCACTAGAGTCATTTGATGTGTGTTCTTATACTAAAACCAGCACTAGAGTCATTGCATGTGTGTTCTTTTCCCAAACCACATATGGATCCACTAGTTTCATTGCATGTGTGTTTTTTCCGCAGACCACACATTGATCGACCAGGGGTCATTGCATGTGTGTTCTTTCCACAAACCACACATGGATCCCCCTGAGTCATTGCATGTGTGTTCTTTCCACAAAGCACATATGGATCAACCAGTGTCATTGCATGTGTGTTCTTTCCACAAACCACATATGGATCCACTAGAGTTGATTGCATATGTGTTCTTTCCACAAACCACATATGTATCCACTAGAGTCATTGCATGTGTTTTCCTGTCATGAACCACATTTGGATCCACCAGTGTCATTGCATGTGTGATCTTTCAACAAACCACTCATCGATCAACAAGTGGTGATTGCATATGTGTTCTTTTCCACAAACCACATATGGATCCACTAGAGTCATTGCATGTCTGTTCTTTTCATAAACCACATATGGACCCACTAGAGTCATTGCATGTGTGTTCTTATACTAAAACCAGCACTAGTCATTGCATGTCTGTTCTTTTCCACAAACCACGTATGGACCCACTAGAGTCATTGCATGTGTGTTCTTTCCACAAACCACACATGGATCCCCCTGAGTCATTGCATGTGTGTTCTTTCCACAAACCACATATGGATCAACTAGTGTCATTGCATGTGTGCTCTTTCCACAAACCACATTTGGATCCACTAGAGTTCATTGCATATGTGTTCTTTCCACAAACCACATATGTATCCACTAGAGTCATTGCATGTGTGTTCCTGTCATGAACCACATTTGGATCCACCAGTGTCATTGCATGTGTGTTCTTTCCACAAACCACTTATGGATCAACCAGTGGTCATTGCATGTGCGTTCTTTTCCACAAACCACATATGAATCCACTAGAGTCATTGCATGTGTGTTCTTTTCACAAATCACATATGGACCCACTAGAGTCATTGAATGTGTGTTCTTATACTAAACCAGCACTAGAGTCATTTGATGTGTGTTCTTATACTAAAACCAGCACTAGAGTCATTGCATGTGTGTTCTTTTCCCAAACCACATTTGGATCCACTAGAGTTCATTGCATATGTGTTCTTTCCACAAACCACATATCTATCCACTAGAGTCATTGCATGTGTGTTCTTGTCATGAACCACATTTGGATCCACCAGTGTCATTGCATGTGTGTTCTTTCCACAAACCACTTATGGATCAACCAGTGGTCATTGCATGTGCGTTCTTTTCCACAAACCACATATGAATCCACTAGAGTCATTGCATGTGTGTTCTTTTCACAAATCACATATGGACCCACTAGAGTCATTGAATGTGTGTTCTTATACTAAACCAGCACTAGAGTCATTTGATGTGTGTTCTTATACTAAAACCAGCACTAGAGTCATTGCATGTGTGTTCTTTTCCCAAACCACATATGGATCCACTAGTTTCATTGCATGTGTTTTTTTCCGTAGACCACACATTGATCGACCAGTGGTCATTGCATGTGTGTTCTTTCCACAAACCACACATGGATCCCCCTGAGTCATTGCATGTGTGTTCTTTCCACAAATCACATATGGAACAACTAGTGTCATTGCATGTGTGTTCTTTCCACAAACCACATATGGATCCACTAGAGTTCATTGTATATGTGTTCTTTCCACAAACCACATATGTATCCACTAGAGTCATTGCATGTGTTTTCCTGTCATGAACCACATTTGGATCCACCAGTGTCATTGCATGTGCGTTCTTTCAACAAACCACTTATCGATCAACAAGTGGTGATTGCATGTGTGTTCTTTTCCACAAACCACATATGGATCCACTAGAGTCATTGCATGTCTGTTCTTTTCACAAACCACATATGGACCCACTAGAGTCATTGCATGTGTGTTCTTATACTAAAACCAACACTAGTCATTGCATGTGTGTTCTTTTCGACAAACCACGTATGGACCCACTAGAGTCATTGCATGTGTGTTCTTTCCACAAACCACACATGGATCCCCCTGAGTCATTGCATGTGTGTTCTTTCCACAAACCACATATGGATCAACTAGTGTCATTGCGTCTGTGTTCTTTCCACAAACCACATTTGGATCCACTAGAGTTCATTGCATAGGTGTTCTTTCCACAAACCACATATGTATCCACTAGAGTCATTGCATGTGTGTTCCTGTCATGAACCACATTTGGATCCACCAGTGTCATTGCATGTGTGTTCTTTCCAAAAACCACTTATGGATCAACCAGTGGTCATTGCATGTGCGTTCTTTTCCACAAACCACATATGGATCCACTAGAGTCATTGCATGTGTGTTGTTTTCACAAATCACATATGGACCCACTAGAGTCATTGAATGTGTGTTCTTATACTAAAACCAGCACTAGAGTCATTTGATGTGTGTTCTTATAATAAAACCAGCACTAGAGTCATTGCATGTGTGTTCTTTTCCCAAACCACATATGGATACACTAGTTTCATTGCATGTGTGTTTTTTCCGCAGACCACACATTGATCGACCAGGGGTCATTGCATGTGTGTTCTTTCCACAAACCACACATGGATCCCCCTGAGTCATTGCATGTGTGTTCTTTCCACAAAGCACATATGGATCAACCAGTGTCATTGCATGTGTGTTCTTTCCACAAACCACATATGGATCCACTAGAGTTGATTGCATATGTGTTCTTTCCACAAACCACATATGTATCCACTAGAGTCATTGCATGTGTTTTCCTGTCATGAACCACATTTGGATCCACCAGTGTCATTGCATGTGTGATCTTTCAACAAACCACTCATCGATCAACAAGTGGTGATTGCATATGTGTTCTTTTCCACAAACCACATATGGATCCACTAGAGTCATTGCATGTCTGTTCTTTTCATAAACCACATATGGACCCACTAGAGTCATTGCATGTGTGTTCTTATACTAAAACCAGCACTAGTCATTGCATGTCTGTTCTTTTCCACAAACCACGTATGGACCCACTAGAGTCATTGCATGTGTGTTCTTTCCACAAACCACACATGGATCCCCCTGAGTCATTGCATGTGTGTTCTTTCCACAAACCACATATGGATCAACCAGTGTCATTGCATGTGTGCTCTTTCCACAAACCACATTTGGATCCACTAGAGTTCATTGCATATGTGTTCTTTCCACAAACCACATATGTATCCACTAGAGTCATTGCATGTGTGTTCCTGTCATGAACCACATTTGGATCCACCAGTGTCATTGCATGTGTGTTCTTTCCACAAACCACTTATGGATCAACCAGTGGTCATTGCATGTGCGTTCTTTTCCACAAACCACATATGAATCCACTAGAGTCATTGCATGTGTGTTCTTTTCACAAATCACATATGGACCCACTAGAGTCATTGAATGTGTGTTCTTATACTAAACCAGCACTAGAGTCATTTGATGTGTGTTCTTATACTAAAACCAGCACTAGAGTCATTGCATGTGTGTTCTTTTCCCAAACCACATATGGATCCACTAGTTTCATTGCATGTGTTTCTTTCCGTAGACCACACATTGATCGACCAGTGGTCATTGCATGTGTGTTCTTTCCACAAACCACACATGGATCCCCCTGAGTCATTGCATGTGTGTTCTTTCCACAAATCACATATGGAACAACCAGTGTCATTGCATGTGTGTTCTTTCCACAAACCACATATGGATCCACTAGAGTTCATTGTATATGTGTTCTTTCCACAAACCACATATGTATCCACTAGAGTCATTGCATGTGTTTTCCTGTCATGAACCACATTTGGATCCACCAGTGTCATTGCATGTGCGTTCTTTCAACAAACCACTTATCGATCAACAAGTGGTGATTGCATGTGTGTTCTTTTCCACAAACCACATATGGATCCACTAGAGTCATTGCATGTCTGTTCTTTTCACAAACCACATATGGACCCACTAGAGTCATTGCATGTGTGTTCTTATACTAAAACCAACACTAGTCATTGCATGTGTGTTCTTTTCGACAAACCACGTATGGACCCACTAGAGTCATTGCATGTGTGTTCTTTCCACAAACCACACATGGATCCCCCTGAGTCATTGCATGTGTGTTCTTTCCACAAACCACATATGGATCAACTAGTGTCATTGCGTCTGTGTTCTTTCCACAAACCACATTTGGATCCACTAGAGTTCATTGCATATGTGTTCTTTCCACAAACCACTTATGTATCCACTAGAGTCATTGCATGTGTGTTCCTGTCATGAACCACATTTGGATCCACCAGTGTCATTGCATGTGTGTTCTTTCCAAAAACCACTTATGGATCAACCAGTGGTCATTGCATGTGCGTTCTTTTCCACAAACCACATATGGATCCACTAGAGTCATTGCATGTGTGTTGTTTTCACAAATCACCTATGGACCCACTAGAGTCATTGAATGTGTGTTCTTATACTAAAACCAACACTAGAGTCATTTGATGTGTGTTCTTATACTAAAACCAGCACTAGAGTCATTGCATGTGTGTTCTTTTCCCAAACCACATATGGATCCACTAGTTTCATTGCATGTGTATTTTTTCCGCAGACCACACATTGATCGACCAGGGGTCATTGCATGTGTGTTCTTTCCACAAACCACACATGGATCCCCCTGAGTCATTGCATGTGTGTTCTTTCCACAAAGCACATATGGATCAACCAGTGTCATTGCATGTGTGTTCTTTCCACAAACCACATATGGATCCACTAGAGTTCATTGCATATGTGTTCTTTCCACAAACCACATATGTATCCACTAGAGTCATTGCATGTGTTTTCCTGTCATGAACCACATTTGGATCCACCAGTGTCATTGCATGTGTGATCTTTCAACAAACCACTTATCGATCAACAAGTGGTGATTGCATATGTGTTCTTTTCCACAAACCACATATGGATCCACTAGAGTCATTGCATGTCTGTTCTTTTCATAAACCACATATGGACCCACTAGAATCATTGCATGTGTGTTCTTATACTAAAAGCAGCACTAGTCATTGCATGTGTGTTCTTTTCCACAAACCACGTATGGACCCACTAGAGTCATTGCATGTGTGTTCTTTCCACAAACCACACATGGATCCCCCTGAGTCATTGCATGTGTGTTCTTTCCACAAACCACATATGGATCAACCAGTGTCATTGCATGTGCGTTCTTTCCACAAACCACATTTGGATCCACTAGAGTTCATTGCATATGTGTTCTTTCCACAAACCACATATGTATCCACTAGAGTCATTGCATGTGTGTTCCTGTCATGAACCACATTTGGATCCACCAGTGTCATTGCATGTGTGTTCTTTCCTCAAACCACTTATGGATCAACCAGTGGTCATTGCATGTGCGTTCTTTTCCACAACCCACATATGAATCCACTAGAGTCATTGCATGTGTGTTCTTTTCACAAATCACATATGGACCCACTAGAGTCATTGAATGTGTGTTCTTATACTAAAACCAGCACTAGAGTCATTTGATGTGTGTTCTTATACTAAAACCAGCACTAGAGTCATTGCATGTGTGTTCTTTTCCCAAACCACATATGGATCCACTAGTTTCATTGCATGTGTTTTTTTTTCGTAGACCACACATTGATCGACCAGTGGTCATTGCATGTTTGTTCTTTCCACAAACCACATATGGATCCCCCTGAGTCATTGCATGTGTGTTCTTTCCACAAATCACATATGGAACAACCAGTGTCATTGCATGTGTGTTCTTTCCACAAACCACATATGGATCCACTAGAGTTCATTGCATATGTGTTCTTTCCACAAACCACATATGTATCCACTAGAGTCATTGCATGTGTTTTCCTGTCATGAACCACATTTGGATCCACCAGTGTCATTGCATGTGTGATCTTTCAACAAACCACTTATCGATCAACAAGTGGTGATTGCATATGTGTTCTTTTCCACAAACCACATATGGATCCACTAGAGTCATTGCATGTCTGTTCTTTTCATAAACCACATATGGACCCACTAGAATCATTGCATGTGTGTTCTTATACTAAAACCAGCACTAGTCATTGCATGTGTGTTCTTTTCCACAAACCACGTATGGACCCACTAGAGTCATTGCATGTGTGTTCTTTCCACAAACCACACATGGATCCCCCTGAGTCATTGCATGTGTGTTCTTTCCACAAACCACATATGGATCAACCAGTGTCATTGCATGTGCGTTCTTTCCACAAACCACATTTGGATCCACTAGAGTTCATTGCATATGTGTTCTTTCCACAAACCACATATGTATCCACTAGAGTCATTGCATGTGTGTTCCTGTCATGAACCACATTTGGATCCACCAGTGTCATTGCATGTGTGTTCTTTCCACAAACCACTTATGGATCAACCAGTGGTCATTGCATGTGCGTTCTTTTCCACAACCCACATATGAATCCACTAGAGTCATTGCATGTGTGTTCTTTTCACAAATCACATATGGACCCACTAGAGTGATTGAATGTGTGTTCTTATACTAAAACCAGCACTAGAGTCATTTGATGTGTGTTCTTATACTAAAACCAGCACTAGAGTCATTGCATGTGTGTTCTTTTCCCAAACCACATATGGATCCACTAGTTTCATTGCATGTGTTTTTTTCGTAGACCACACATTGATCGACCAGTGGTCATTGCATGTGTGTTCTTTCCACAAACCACATATGGATCCCCCTGAGTCATTGCATGTGTGTTCTTTCCACAAATCACATATGGAACAACCAGTGTCATTGCATGTGTGTTCTTTACACAAACCACATATGGATCCACTAGAGTTCATTGTATATGTGTTCTTTCCACAAACCACATATGTATCCACTAGAGTCATTGCATGTGTTTTCCTGTCATGAACCACATTTGGATCCACCAGTGTCATTGCATGTGTGTTCTTTCAACAAACCACTTATCGATCAACAAGTGGTGATTGCATATGTGTTCTTTTCCACAAACCACATATGGATCCACTAGAGTCATTGCATGTCTGTTCTTTTCATAAACCACATATGGACCCACTAGAATCATTGCATGTGTGTTCTTATACTAAAACCAGCACTAGTCATTGCATGTGTGTTCTTTTCCACAAACCACGTATGGACCCACTAGAGTCATTGCATGTGTGTTCTTTCCACAAACCACACATGGATCCCCCTGAGTCATTGCATGTGTGTTCTTTCCACAAACCACATATGGATCAACCAGTGTCATTGCATGTGCGTTCTTTCCACAAACCACATTTGGATCCACTAGAGTTCATTGCATATGTGTTCTTTCCACAAACCACATATGTATCCACTAGAGTCATTGCATGTGTGTTCCTGTCATGAACCACATTTGGATCCACCAGTGTCATTGCATGTGTGTTCTTTCCACAAACCACTTATGGATCAACCAGTGGTCATTGCATGTGCGTTCTTTTCCACAACCCACATATGAATCCACTAGAGTCATTGCATGTGTGTTCTTTTCACAAATCACATATGGACCCACTAGAGTCATTGAATGTGTGTTCTTATACTAAAACCAGCACTAGAGTCATTTGATGTGTGTTCTTATACTAAAACCAGCACTAGAGTCATTGCATGTGTGTTCTTTTCCCAAACCACATATGGATCCACTAGTTTCATTGCATGTGTTTTTTTTTTCAAAGACCACACATTGATCGACCAGTGGTCATTGCATGTGTGTTCTTTCCACAAACCACACATGGATCCCCCTGAGTCATTGCATGTGTGTTCTTTCCACAAACCACATATGGATCAACCAGTGTCATTGCATGTGTGTTCTTTCCACAAACCACATATGGATCCACTAGAGTTCATTGCATATCTGTTCTTTCCACAAATCACATATGTATCCACTAGAGTCATTGCATCTGTTTTCCTGTCATGAACCACATTTGGATCCACCAGTGTCATTGCATGTGTGTTCTTTCAACAAACCACTTATCGATCAACAAGTGGTGATTGCATGTGTGTTCTTTTCCACAAACCACATATGGATCCACTAGAGTCATTGCATGTCTGTTATTTTCACAACCCACATATGGACCCACTAGATTCATTGCATGTGTGTTCTTATACTAAAACCAGCACTAGAGTCATTTCATGTGTGTTCTTATACTAAAACCAGCACTAGAGTCATTGCATGTGTGTTCTTTTCACAAACCACATATGGATCCACCAGTGTCATTGTATGTGTGTTCTTTCCTAAACCACATATGGATCAACCAGTTGTCATTGCATGTGTGTTCTTTTGCACAAACCACATATGGATCCCCTAGAGTCATTGCATGTGTGTTCTTTTCACAAACCACATATGGACCCACTAGAGTCATTGCATGTGTGTTCTTATACTAAAACCAGAACTAGAGTCATTGCATGTGTGTTCTTATACTAAAACCAGCACTAGAGTCATTGCATGTGTGTTCTTTTCCACAAACCACATATGGACCCACTAGAGTCATTGCATGTGTGTTCTTTCCACAAACCACACATGGATCCCCCTGAGTCATTGCTTGTGTGTTCTTTCCACAAACCACATATGGATCGACCAGTGTCATTGCATGTGTGTTCTTTCCACAAACCACATATGGATCCACTAGAGTTCATTGCATATGTGTTCTTTCGACAAACCACATATGTATCCACTAGAGTCATTGCATGTGTGTTCCTGTCATGAACCACATTTGGATCCACCAGTGTCATTGCATGTGTGTTCTTTCCACAAACCACTTATGGATCAACCAGTGGTCATTGCATGTGCGTTCTTTTCCACAAACCACATATGGATCCACTAGAGTCATTGCATGTATGTTCTTTTCACAAATCACATATGGACCCACTAAAGTCATTGAATGTGTGTTCTTATACTAAAACCAGCACTAGAGTCATTTGATGTGTGTTCTTATACTAAAACCAGCACTAGAGTCATTGCATGTGTGTTCTTTTCACAATCCACATATGGATCCACCAGTGTCATTGCATGTGTGTTCATTCCACAAACCACATATGGACCAACCAGTGGTCATTGCATGTGTGTTCTTTTCCACAAACCATATATGAATCCACTAGAGTCATTGCATGTGTGTTCTTTTCACAAACCACATATGGACCCACTAGAGTCATTGCATGTGTGTTCTTAAACTAAAACCAGCACTAGAGTCATTGCATGTGTGTTCTTTTGACAAACCACATATGGATCCACTAGTGTCATTGTATGTGTGTTCTTTCCACAAACCACACATGGATCGACCAGTGGTCATTGCATGTGTGTTCTTTCCACAAACCACACATGGATCCCCCTGAGTCATTGCATGTGTGTTCTTTCCACAAACCACATATGGATCATTGCATGTGTGTTCTTTCCACAAACCACACATGGATCCACCAGTGGTCATTGCATGTGTGTTCTTTCCACAAACCACACATGGATCCACCTGAGTCATTGCATGTGTGTTCTTTCCACAAACCACACATGGATCCCGCTGAGTCATTGCATGTGTGTTCTTTTCACAAACCACATATGGATCAACTAGTCTCATTGCATATGTGTTCTTTCGACAAACCACCTATGGATCAACCAGTGTCATTGCATATGTGTTCTTTCCATAAACCACATATGGATCCACTAGAGTTCATTGCATGTGTGTTCTTTCCACAAACCACATATGCATCCACTAGAGTCATTACATGTGAGTTCTTTCCACAAACCACATTTGGATCCACCAGTGTTCACTACATGTGTGTTCCGATCATGAACCACTTATGGATCAGCCAGTGGTCATTGCATGTGTGTTCTTTTCCACAAACGACATATGGATCCCCTAGAGTCACTGCATGTGTTTTATTTTCACAAACCACATATGGACCCACTAGAGTCATTGATTGTGTGTTCTTATACTAAAACCAGCACTAGAGTCATTTCATGTGTGTTCTTATAATAAAACCAGAACTAGAGTCATTGCATGTGTGTTCTTTTCACAGACCACATATGGATCCACCAGTGTCATTGCATGTGTGTTCTTTCCACAAACCACATATGGATCAACCACTGGTAATTGCATGTGTGTTCTTTTCCACAAACCAAATATGGATCCACTAGAGTCATTGCATGTGTGTTCTTTTCACAAACCACATATGGACCCACTAGAGTCATTGCATGTGCGTTCTTATACTAAAACCAGCACTAGAGTCATTGCATGTGTGTTCTTATACAAAAACCAGCACTAGAGTCATTGCATGTGTGTTCTTTCCACAAACCACACATGGATCAACTAGTGTCACTGCATGTGTGTTCTTTCCACAAACCACTTATGGATCAACCAGTTGTCATTGCATGTGTGTTATTTTCCACAAACAACATATGGATCCACTAGAGTCATTGCATGTGTGTTCTTTTCACAAACCACATATGGATCCACTAGAGTCATTGCATGTGTGTTCTTATACTAAAACCAGCACTAGAGTCATTGCATGTGCGTTCTTATACTAAAACCAGCACTAGAGTCATTGCATGTGTGTTCTTTCCACAAACTACACATGTATCAACTAGTGTCATTGCATGTGTGTTCTTTCCACAAACTACACATGTATCAACTAGTGTCATTGCATGTGTGTTCTTTCCACAAACCACACATGGATCAACCAGTGGTTATTGCATTTGTGTTCTTTTCCATAAACAACATATGGATCCACTAGAGTCATTGCATGTGTGTTCTTTTCACAAACCACTTATGGACCCACTAGAGTCATTGCATGTGTGTTCTTATACTAAAACCAGCACTAGAGTCATTGCATGTTTGTTCTTTTCCCAAACCACATATGGATCCACTAGTTTCATTGCATGTGTGTTTTTTCCGCAGACCACACATTGATCGACCAGTGGTCATTGCGTGTGTGTTCTTTCCACAAACCACACATGGATCCCCCTGAGTCATTGCATGTGTGTTCTTTCCACAAACCACATATGGATCAACCAGTGTCATTGCATGTGTGTTCTTTCCACAAACCACATATGGATCCACTAGAGTTCATTGCATATGTGTTCTTTCCACCAACCACATATGTATCCACTAGAGTCATTGCATGTGTTTTCCTGTCATGAACCACATTTGGATCCACCAGTGTCATTTCATGTGTGTTCTTTCAACAAACCACTTATCGATCAACAAGTGGTTATTGCATGTGTGTTCTTTTCCACAAACCACATATGGATCCACTAGAGTCATTGCATGTTTGTTCTTTTCACAAACCACATATGGACCCACTAGAGTCATTGCATGTGTGTTCTTATACTAAAACCAGCACTAGAGTCATTTCATGTCTGTTCTTATACTAAAACCAGCACTAGAGTCATTGCATGTGTGTTCCTGTCATGAACCACATTTGGATACACCAGTGTCTTTTCATGTGTGTTCTTTCCACAAACCACTTATGGATCACCCAGTGGTCATTGCATGTGTGTTCTTTCCACAAACCACATATGGATCCACTAGAGTCATTGCATATGTGTTCTTTCCACAAACCACATATGTATCCACTAGAGTCATTGCATGTGTTTTCCTGTCATGAACCACATTTGGATCCACCAGTGTCGTTGCATGTGTGTTCTTTCAACAAACCACTTATCGATCAACAAGTGGTGATTGCATGTGTGTTCTTTTCCACAAACCACATATGGATCCACTAGAGTCATTGCATGTCTGTTCTTTTCACAAACCACACATGGACCCACTAGAGTCATTGCATGTGTGTTCTTATACTAAAACCAGCACTAGAGTCATTTCATGTGTGTTCTTATACTAAAACCAGCACTAGAATCATTGCATGTGTGTTCTTTTCACAAACCACATATGGATCCACCAGTGTCATTGTATGTGTGTTCTTTCCATAAAGCACATATGGATCAACAGTTGTCATTGCATGTGTGTTCTTTTGCACAAACTACATATGGATCCCCTAGAGTCATTGCATGTGTGTTCTTTTCACAAACCACATATGGACCCACTAGCGTCATTGCATGTGTGTTCTTATACTAAAACCAGCACTAGAGTCATTGCATGTGTGTTCTTATACTAAAACCAGCACTAGAGTCATTGCATGTGTGTTCTTTTCCACAAACCACATATGGACCCACTAGAGTCATTGCATGTGTGTTCTTTCCACAAACCACACATGGATCCCCCTGAGTCATTGCTTGTGTGTTCTTTCCACAAACCACATATGGATCGACCAGTGTCATTGCATGTGTGTTCTTTCCACAAACCAAATATGGATCCACTAGAGTTCATTGCATATGTGTTCTTTCGACAAACCAGATATGTATCCACTAGAGTCATTGCATGTGTGTTCCTGTCATGAACCACATTTGGATCCACCAGTGTCATTGCATGTGTGTTCTTTCCACAAACCACTTATGGATCAACCAGTGGTCATTGCATGTGCGTTCTTTTCCACAAACCACATATGGATCCACCAGAGTCATTGCATGTGTGTTCTTTTCACAAATCACATATGGACCCACTAGAGTCATTGCATGTGTGGTCTTAAACTAAAACCAGCACTAGAGTCATTTCATTTGTGTTCTTTTACTAAACCCAGCACTAGAGTCATTGCATGTGTGTTCTTTTCACAATCCACATATGGATCCACCAGTGTCATTGCATGTGTGTTCATTCCACAAACCACATATGGACCAACCAGTGGTCATTGCATGTGTGTTCTTTTCCACAAACCATATATGAATCCACTAGAGTCATTGCATGTGTGTTCTTTTCACAAACCACATATGGACCCACTAGAGTCATTGCATGTGTGTTCTTAAACTAAAACCAGCACTAGAGTCATTGCATGTGTGTTCTTTTGACAAACCACATATGGATCAACCAGTGTCATTGTATGTGTGTTCTTTCCACAAACCACACATGGATCGACCAGTGGTCATTGCATGTGTGTTCTTTCCACAAACCACACATGGATCCCCCTGTGTCATTGCATGTGTGTTCTTTCCACAAACCACATATGGATCATTGCATGTGTGTTCTTTCCACAAACCACACATGGATCCACCAGTGGTCATTGCATGTGTGTTCTTTCCACAAACCACACATGGATACACCTGAGTCATTGCATGTGTGTTCTTTCCACAAACCACACATGGATCCCCCTGAGTCATTGCATGTGTGTTCTTTTCACAAACCACATATGGATCAACTAGTGTCATTGCATGTGTGTTCTTTCCACAAACCACCTATGGATCAACCAGTGTCATTGCATATGTGTTCTTTCCATAAACCACATATGGATCCACTAGAGTTCATTGCATGTGTGTTCTTTCCACAAACCACATATGCATCCACTAGAGTCATTTCATGTGAGTTCTTTCCACAAACCACATTTGGATTCACCAGTGTTCACTACATGTGTGTTCCGATCATGAACCACTTATGGATCAGCCAGTGGTCATTGCATGTGTGTTTTTTCCACAAACGACATATGGATCCCCTAGAGTCATTGCATGTGTGTTATTTTCACAAACCACATATGGACCCACTAGAGTCATTGAATGTGTGTTCTTATACTAAAACAAGCACTAGAGTCATTTCATGTGTGTTCTTATAATAAAACCAGAACTAGAGTCATTGCATGTGTGTTCTTTTCACAGACCACATATGGATCCACTAGCGTCATTGCATGTGTGTTCTTTCCACAAACCACATATGGATCAACCACTGGTAATTGCATGTGTGTTCTTTTCCACAAACCAAATATGGATCCACTAGAGTCATTGCATGTGTGTTCTTTTCACAAACCACATATGGACCCACTAGAGTCATTGCATGTGCGTTCTTATACTGAAACCAGCACTAGAGTCATTGCATGTGTGTTCTTATACTAAAACCAGCACTAGAGTCATTGCATGTGTGTTCTTGCCACAAACCACACATGGATCAACTAGTGTCACTGCGTGTGTGTTCTTTCCACAAACCACTTATGGATCAACCAGTTGTCATTGCATGTGTGTTATTTTCCACAAACCGCATATGGATCCACTAGAGTCCTTGCATGTGTGTTCTTTTCACAAACCACATATGGACCCACTAGAGTCATTGCATGTGTGTTCTTATACTAAAACCAGCACTAGAGTCATTGCATGTGTGTTCTTATACTAAAACCAGCACTAGAGTCATTGCATGTGTGTTCTTTCCACAAACTACACATGTATCAACTAGTGTCATTGCATGTGTGTTCTTTCCACAAACCACACATGGATCAACCAGTGGTCATTGCATTTGTGTTCTTTTCCACAAACAACATATGGATCCACAAGAGTCATTGCATGTGTGTTCTTTTCACAAACCACATATGGACCCACTAGAGTCATTTCATGTGTGTTCTTATACTAAAACCAACACTAGAGTCATTGCATGTGTGTTCTTTTCACAAACCACATATGGATCCACCAGTGTCATTGCATGTGTGTTCTTTCCACAAAACACACATGGATCGACCAGTGGTCATTGCATGCGTGTTCTTTCCACAAACCACACATGGATTAACCAATGGCATTGCATGTGTGTTCTTTTCACAAACCACATATGGATCAACCAATGGCATTGCATGTGTGTTCTTTCCACAAACCACGCATGGATCAACCAGTGTCATTGCATCTGTCTTCTTTCCACAAACCACATATGGATCTACTAGTGGTCATTGCATGTGTGTTCTTTTCCACAAACCACATATGGATCCACTAGAGTCATTGCATGTGTGTTCTTTTCACAAACCACATATGGACCCACTAGAGTCATTGCATGTGTGTTCTTATACTAAAACCAGCACTAGAGTCAATGCATGTGTATCTTTTCACAAGCCACATATGGACCCACTAGAGTCATTGCATGTGTGTTCTTTACCACAAACCACATATGGAGCCACTAGAGTCATTGCATGTGTGTTATTTCCAAAAACCACATATGGACCCACTAGAGTCATTGCATGTGTGGTCTTTCCACAAACCACATATGGATCCACCAGTGGTCATTGCATGTGTGTTCTTTCCACAAACCACACATGGATCGACTAGTGGTCATTGCATGTGTGTTCTTTCCACAAACCACACATGGATCCACTAGAGTCATTGCATGTGTGTTCTTTCCACAAAGCACACATGGATTAACCAATGGCATTGCATGTGTGTTCTTTTCACAAACCACGTATGGATCAACCAGTGGCATTGCATGTGTGTTCTTTTCACAAACCACATATGGATCTACCAGTGTCATTACATGTGTGTTCTTTCCAGAAACCACATATGGATCAACCAGTGGTCATTGCATGTGTGTTCTTTTCCACAAACCACATATGGATCCACTAGAGTCATTGCATGTGTGTTCTTTTCACAAACCACATAAGGACCCACTAGAGTCATTGCATGTGTGTTCTTATACTAAAACCAGCACTAGAGCCATTGCATGTGTGTTCTTTTCACAAACCACATATGGATCCACCAGTGTCATTGCATGTGTGTTCTTTCCACAAACCACACATGGATCGACCAGTGGTCATTGCATGTGTGTTCTTTCCACAAACCACACATGGATCAACCAGTGTTCACTGCATGTGTGTTCTTTCCACAAACCACTTATGGATCAACTAGTGGTCATTGCATGTGTGTTCCTGTCATGAAGCACACATGGATCAACTAGAGTCATTGCATGTGTGTTCCTATCATGAACCACACATGGATAAACCAATGGCATTGCATGTGTGTTCCTGTCATGAACCACACATGGATCAACCAGTGGTCATTACATGTGTGTTCCTCTCATAAACCACATATGGATCCACCTAGTGTCATTGCATGTGTGTTCTTCTCACAACCCACATACGGATCCACCATATTGGATGTGTGTTATTTTCATAAACCACATATGGATCCATCGTTAGACCGAGTCTTCTAGAAGGCACGCCATAACACAGTTGTTCTGCTTGACGATTGTTACATACCATTCGATCGGGGCGCTTGGACGATTGGGATGGTCTTAGTGAGAGCAATCCTCGAGTAGGTTGTTCTGCGGCATGATTGGCCATGCTTGCTCTAGACAAACTGGCATGTTGTGAGTGTCAGGGCTCACGAGTTCAGTGGGCCATATCCCAGTGTCACGTCCCCATTACTTCTATTCCTCCCCGTACTTCTCTTCCTTCCCCTAGAAGCCACTTTCCCCACTTCACTCCCATCCTGCCGTAGCCACAAGCCGATGACATCCGCCAATTCTCGGGTCGCTACCTTCATGCTAAGAAATAATTTTACAAGCTTTTGAACTTATCCTACATATTCCTACTATTCGCTAATCTAACTGCTGATCTTTTTTCCGATTTCTTGACGAACTTCAGATGTGGCAGATGCTGCAGCCCAAGAATCTAGAGATCCTTGCACGCAACTTCGTAGCGACGTTCCCGCTCGTGTGCTCCCACCCAGGATGCTTTTGCCGTTACTCCTACCACGAGCTCGCGCTCCACGAGCTCGCGTGTCCGCACGGCGCGTGCTCCTGCACCGAGCCGGGCTGCAACTACACCGGCCCGCCGGTAGAGCTCGTTGTCCACCTTGCAGAGGAGCACTTGATCGAAGTGATTAGGATCTCGTACGGGCAAGCCCAACTTCTCCAAGAGCAGGTGCCGTTCACTGACTCGGCACACCGCTGGCTAATTTTCCAGGGGGGGACGGCTCTGTTTTCGTCCTGACCATCACCGCCGGTGTTCCAGGAACTAGATCCGGTCCCACCGTCGTGTGTGCCGTAAGCGTCAGGTCGGTCTCATGCGCTTGGCCCGTATACAAGGTGCGTATGTGGGCGAATGCCCAGCCGCTGTCGTCCGATAGCATTCTTGTGCTAGCCGAGGCGCCGAGCTTCCCGACGCCGCGGGAGGTGGAGTATGTGGATCTAAGGTCGATCCTATGTGTGCCATCTCAGTACCTTGTCGGTGTTGGACCGAACAGGCAGATGCATTTGTACATTGTGTAGCGAGAAGACCGATAGGGAAATGTAGTACTTGTGATGTCGTTACTGTTAGACTCAAGCGATGCTTCTCACATGCGTGGAGCATACGTGTTGTGCGAATGTACCCCAGTTGTAGTTTTTAGTACTCCTTAATAATTCGACAGTTATTATATTGGTCCAATCAGCTTGCTGTTGTCACGTTGCAAAGTCCGCTTGCTCTGGACAGACCGGCAATATCGTGTGCTCCCGCACCCACATGTCAGTGTCACGTGTTCCGAGGGCCCACCTGCCAGTGTCACGCCCCCCTTCTCTTCCTTCCCCTCGAAGCCACTGTCCCAATTTATCTTCCATCCTGCCACTCCCGTCTGATGGTTGTAATCTGATTTTCGTTGGATTGTATACATGTAATCTACGTTGATAATGCAACATGCAATGGCACAGACACAATTTCTAAAGTGGAAGCACTCACACGCTACTATTGCACATATTTCTCAATATAGCTCGACAAACCCATTACAATAATTGTACTCACACTAAACACAACTGAAATTGCAACCATCCTAAACAACATCTAAACCCACATCACACCGCTATCGTCGGAGTCCACCTCGATTGGTGACACTGCCGTGCCCTTCCCAGCGACATCCACTCCCGCCCGTGGCTTGCCCTTCGCCAAGAAGGCAACAATGGTGTTCTGCATAGCTTTGTCCCCGTCGTCCTCCACATCGGAATCGACAATGAAGAAGGTGACGGGGTTCGTGTGGACCGAGCGCCGTCACGCCTAGCGGCTCCTGCTTGAACTCGACGCCGCACCAGTCCTTCTATAGGTAGGAGGGGCCGAGCTAGGATACGTAGCATCGTCGCTCCTCTCAAGAAACCATGGCCATTTGATACTGCGACGGTAGGATCTAGGGGTGGATCCGTCGTGGCGAGCCCTACCGGAAGCGGTGGAGCGGATGGATCTGCCGACACGAGCCATGGCAAGTTCCTAGGAGGGAGTAAGATTGTGGAACAGGCATGTCTGGTTCCTGAGCAAGGCCTCTCAGTGATATGTACGCGGGCAAGGTGCCAAAAAATTTCGTCCAATGCGCGCGAGAGGGCTTTTGAACCACGAAAGCGCGAGGTTTGGTTGACAAGTCCACACGCTAGGTCCCCCACATGTCAGCCGAATGTGGACGGTAGGATTCTGCCCGAGTTATTAAGTGGGGATAAATCACGCTTCACCACTACCCTGACATCCAAAGGATCCTCTTTCCTCTGCCCTTGCTCCCCTCGCTCATGGCTCGCAGCTCGTGTAGTTCGTCTCGGGCGGAATAAAGGTCGGCTCAACACCGTCAGGCGGGTGCCCCCATCAGTTACCAGAGGGCGCCCTACGATTACTACCCCGATATGCTGTGTTTGTGCAGTGAGAAGATGCCGAGATGGATTTTGTGGACTGACGAGAATACTGCAGGAAAATTCAGCAACTACAGCATCAGAACGGTAAGTTCCTACTGTAGGTACAATGGTAACCCGAATCCGGAAAGCGTAATGTAATTTGTTTTTTTGTTTCCTTCGATCTACTACGTAGGAAGGGAGGGGGCTGGCTGTGACAAGTTTGTGTGGATCAAAAAGCCACTGACAGGTTTTCACAGAGAGCTTGTTCAGGATCTGTGTGATGCTGTGTGGGACAAGAAAGAGGAGATCCGTGCGATGGAGCGAGAGATCCAGGAGCTTCGCCAGGTGCAGGTGAGGCAGGGGCAGGGAGGTGGTGAGACAGACGGGCTCGAGATTAGGCCAGATAGTAGAAACAATTTCCTCATTATCTGGCCATTATCTGTTGCATTTGCAGTTTATGTTGCCATGTCGTTGTACATCAGCTGAAATAAGTTGCTCTTTATGGAGTGTAGCAGCCAGCTTAAGAAATTGTTTTTCAGCCCAGAAACTTATCATAAGTGTAATGCCAATAGCAAGGATTTATTAAGCGCCTATAAATAATTCATGTCTGTGCCACTAACACCCATCGATTTTGGAGACCCCTTAACCGCTCAGCTATCGCGATTGTTCATATAGTAGTGGCACAGTCACAATTTTGGATTCAACTAGTGGCCTCGGCCGTATCCAATCCTAAAGTCGCGATACATTTTACTCCGAGTACGGGAGGCAGATTGTTTCGCCCGACAAGTTCCACGCACACAGCTCCAGAGTTTAACCAACTACATATATAGGTTCAAGTTCAATACATCATTACGCTTCTACACTGCTAGCCTTCTTTCTCTTCTTGGGTGCCAACTTTCTTCCTCTTTCCTTCACGTCCACTGGCTTCTTCATTTCCTGCCTTCTTCCTCTTCCTGGGTGCCAATTTTCTTACCTTCACGTACCCTGCATCTTCGGGTCGAGGGAAGTCAGGCCAATTAGCACAGAATCTTGTCCGGCATCATCACTCCACTCATTTTGGTTTTCTTCCCGCAGCAAAATCACTGAGTCGGTTGTCTTGTTTCTTACCTTGCGCTTCCTGTAAAATAGTACATGGATTACTACCTTATATCTACAGACTATAAACAATTTTTTGTGTGAATGTACCATCTCATACCTAGGTTTGGGAGCATTAAGGGGACAGCCAGCTGCTCTATGGCCTATAAGATGGCAGGTCTTGCATCTATTTTTTCCCTTCTTTGTAGCACAGAAAGCCAAACCCTTCTTCTCGAGAAAATTCTTAAACATATCCACCTGAGGTCTTCCTTGCCCCTTTTTGTAACTGGCTGGCAAAGCTCAAAAGACAGTTGGACTTAAGGCCACTGAGATGTGTCTGTACATGGCTCGACGGATCCAGCGTACGCAGCTCTAAACTTTTCCATAGAGTAGTAGTCTGACAAATACTAATCCAAATGTGGTAGAGTTCTTTTCTTCACCAAGAAGGCCAAGGCGTGGTTGCAAGGTTTACCGGTATGCTGCCACTCTAAGCAGGTGCATTCTCGCAGCTGGATGTTCACAACATCCCTTTTGCCACTCTTGGACATATCGACCACCTCACAGCTTCTGCTGGTTGACGGGAGAACCTTAAGATGAGCAAGTCCTCGGTTTCTCTTGTGTAGTTGTTGTACAACTGGCGGTAGCATATGTCCTCTAAGTCTCCTACCGATATCTCTCCTTATATTTAACAGCTTCATGATCATGCCACGTATGTTGTCCATCAAGATATGAACAGGATGCACTTTTATGTACTTCACCCAGTTATTCAGGCATTCTGCAAGGTTGTTGTTTATGTAATCAACTTTGATGTCAGGGTTGAATTGACTCCTCTTCCATAGCTGCGAATGATGGATGGCTAAGTACTCTAGAAGTTCAGGGGCTTCCGCAAAAATCTTGCTCATGAAATATTCGCTGCTACTAGGTTTGAAAACTCTAGCAGCAGGAAACATGTAACAAAATACGTTGCCTGCGTAGTGTGAGTACAAGTTGAGCATCATATGGGCATGGCATTCTCTACCTTCAGCTCGTGGGAACACCTCCTTCACTGCATTCGTCATCCCTTTGCATGCATCCGTGGATATAGCCAATGGATCCATGTGGCATATTGATCTCTTGAGCTGCCTCATAAACCAGACCCAGTTTTCCTCCGTTTCTGTTTCAAATAGCTTGAATGCCACTGGGAACATCCAGTTATGACCATCAAGTGTTGTGGCAGATGGCAGGCAGCCTTTCCATTTGCCAGTTAGGACAGTGATGTCTACACTCAAATACGGCCTACAGCCGTCCTTTAATCCCTGGATGCAAGGTTTAAGCGCCATGAAAAATCTTTTGAAATATATTTTACCACCTTCTGATTCGGTGTCAATCTCCACAACACTCCCCGGACACCTAGCTTGTACCTCCGCCTTGAAGTTGTATAGCATCCTGAAGCTATTGGTCCAATCCCCGTGCAAGACCCCTAGAGCTTTCTCTTTACCTTTCCAAACCGTGTAATACGGAAGGACAATGTTGTATTTAGAACCGAGGCTAGTCTGAATATTCTTCACGGTCTCCTTAGGGTTATCCTTTAGTATGGACATAGATTGCATAGCCACCCACTCCATATCAGCCATTGAGGATTTCAGTTTGCTACCTGTCGGACACATGTGTGGAGGGCCCATTTTGTTCACCTGCAACATAGATTCGTTTAAAAGATAAGCGGAGTCGACTAGTTGCCAGAAAGATATCGCACATCAATTGTAGTTATAGAGTGAAAAGAGAGAGAGTTCTAATGGTTTGCTACATTCATTTCCCCAGTACCCTAATTGCATTCGACGCAGGTAAGGCTCTTGCTGTGATCCTCCATGGACAATGTACCTCGGCCCGTCCATTCATCCATGTTAACTTGCAAACGACCTCATACCTCTAGGCAGTGTTCTTCAGTCGATAAACGTCGAACTCCCCCTTGATAAAAAAATGCCGGAACGACATCCTAAACTCATGCATGCTCCTGAACTCGGTGCCGACCGAAATTATAGGATACTCGTGGTCATGTTTCATTTCTTCTACTTCAACACCCAAATCATCGACTAGAATACCAGCCTCATCGTTAAGTTCCTCGTCTATTTCATCATCACCAGATTCTTGATCCTCTATAGTGCCTTCTTCTTCATCTGATCAGAATCCTCGCCATCGTCTCTAATGCCTAGTACTGCACATATCATATTGACTCCCATGGGTGGGGCTGCACAATCGTCTCCACCCGGATGGACCAGAACATTGCCCCAATCCACCTCACCAGCAACTCTGTTTTCTCCAAGACACCCAGTTGGTTCTGCTGCAACCACATGGGGTGGTCTTACGTTTGCACGCATCCCAGGTACTTCATTGGACAAACAGCAGTCAGAATCAATTTCATCTTGACTGTACAGAACCCTCTTGCTCTTCCTGTGTACATCCTCCTTCCTGATGTAATCTTTCCTGATGGTATCAGTCGGGCTTGACATCTGCGTTCTATTCCACATCGAACTAGGATTTTTGCCGCCGCTCTTGGGTGTGATCTCCTTACTGCCTCCCCTCGCGGGTGTTGGCTCCAAGGTACTGGCATTATTGCCTGACCTCTGTGGCGTGTTCTTCTTTGAATTAGCCCTTTTGTTGCTACTATTGGGCACGTTTTCCTTCGTGTTGGCATTATTGCCTGACCTCAGCGGCGTGTTCCGCTCCAAATTAGCCCTTTTGCTTCTACTATTGGGCGTGTTCTCCTTCATGCTAGCATTATTGCCTGACCTCAGCGATGTGTTCCGCTCCAAATTAGCCCTTTTGCTGCTACTATTGGGCGTGTTCTCCTTCGTGCTGGCATTATTCCCTGACAGCGGCGTGTTCTGCTCCAAATTAGTATTTTTTTTCTGCTCCCACTAGGTGTGGTAGCCTCCGTGCTGGCCATCTTCGCCTCTTTGCTACCACTCCTGGTAGTGTTCACCACCGTGCTAGCCCTCTTAGTGTTTTTGCTTCTACCATTCGGTGTGGCATTTTGACTGGATCTTAGGGGTGTACTCTGCGGCGTGGTGCCTTTTTTCGTGCGACTCTTGGGCATCCTCTTCTCTGGCATGGTCTCCTTGGTGACGTTCTTCTTCGGGGTGACCTTTCTGGGGATGCTCTTCCTGCTCCTCTTTATGACGCTCCTCTGTAAGACTCTCCTCTGTTTGAAGCTACCCTCAGTCGCACCAGCCCCAGTGATGCCATGGATCAGGTCATGCTTGCCTTCTAAAAGTCCATCATCTCTATTGTCGAGTTCCAATTCCTGTCCAACCATTTGCACTATCAAGTGGAAGTACACTTCACCTCTATAATGTTTCCTTCTAAACGATATGACTAAATCCCTGGTATCTTTCACTTCGATAGCCTTTTTTCTCCTATAACCAAAATATAACAAACGTGCTTCCTGGTAGGACCCCCCCAACACCTTCACACGTAACGATGACATCAGGTCAGATAACTCTACCACTTCAGGATCGTATCTGCCAAGGATTACATCAAACTCGTCATAGAATTTTTCTGTGCCATCATCTAATTTTGCAGTATAATCCGCGACACCGATATGAACGATTACTTTGCCATCATCAGGTTCTTCAGGATAGAAACCTCCGAGAGGTTCGAGAGGTGGAGCGGCACCATTAGACCCAACCCCAATGCCACTGCCGCCATCACCAGCGTCATCGTTAGCTGGATCAACCTCGGTGGAAGTACCAGGACCAGGAGCAAGGCGAGGGCCCTTAGCAATGGGATCTACATTACATGGTGGACAGGCAGGGCCCCTTCTAACGATAGCCACAATAGGATTAGCTACTGCCATGCCACATCGATGATCAGGAGCAGTTCCCACAATAGTAGTGTTTCGAGTGCTAGCAGAGTCCAGATCATGAGTTGGCTCCAGACCAGCAACTCGCTGAACCTGAGCACGGGTTCGAGGAGGAGACAAGGCATCAGACTTTGCAACAACAGTGGGGCAGCCTCCAGAAGCCTTAGTTTGCTCAACAGCGGCAGGGATTGGGTCAACAACAGCCAGATCAACAACAACACGAGGACGACCAGTACTAGCAGATTCTAGAGCACAGGTTCGCACAACTTGAGGATGGTTTCGAGGAGGAGCAGCACACAAGGCGGCAGTCTTGGCAACAATAGCGGGGCAGCCTCCAGAAGCCTTAATTTGCTCAACAACGGCATGGACTGGGTGAGCAGCAACATGGGCACAGGGACAGGGATGACCAGTACTAGCAGATTCTAGAGCAGATTTTTCCACAACGGCAATACGGGGACTCCTATGAGGATGTTGCCTGACAGAAGCATGTCGCGGATGAGGAACCACATTTTTCTCAACAACAGCAGGGGTTCGAGTTAGACCTCCCTGTCCAATAATAGCTGGGCGACAACCAGTAGCAGGAGCTTCCTTATCCAGTATGTTACACATCAGCATAACCACGCGAAGCCCAGCATGCTGTTTCATCAACCCAATTAGCTGACTGTCACACACTATAGGAACCTTGAAGCCTCGTTCATCAAGGATGCTGAACCGTGCAGTCTGCTCCGGCCTCATTTCAGCAAGTTCACGCACAACAACAACCAAACCAGGGATAGTGCATAACTGCATAGGCGCTACTTCCATCTTCAGATTGTGAGCTTGTTTCCACGTGCTCTTCCCATCTGCTAATTTAATGTGGTAGCCGCAGATGGTGACCTGAACCGTGTATTTGGGTTTAGCGGAGATCCTAGTTGACAGAAAATTGGAGACAAAAGATAAGAATTGTTTGTCAGCCTCGTGCTAGCAAACAATTCTATGTTCGATATATCTCTATAATGACAATAGCCAGCTAGCAGTTATAGGTAGTGCGAATAGCAAAGAGAAGAGTAGCTCACCCGCAATTAGCCAGAAGTACTTCTTCCTCGGCAAATGGATCTTCCATCCTTCGTGCTGCTCAGCTCGTCGGTGGTAGAGGCGGGCTAGATCGTCGCAACGTCTGGCACGTCATTCGGCATTCGAGCTCGGTAGTAGTGAGTAGGCGCAACAACTTGGCATCGGAAGTCAAATGCCCGAAGAGATCATTTTGGTTGGAGAGGGGATTTCGACACTGTCGGTGCTAGGGTTCATGCGAAAGGAGGGAGGGAGTGGGTTTGTGAATTTGGTTAACACACCATGCTCCTTTAGTCTCTCGTTTCGCCTACGTGGTTGCCGCATTGGAGCTCGTGTCATGGAAATATTACTGACATGAGGGTCCCGACCGTCTACTTCACGGGGCAGTTTCATGGAATGTTTGGATTTGGTAGGGGTGAGATGAGTTTGCATCGAAATGGCCCCTCTCGGTAGTTGGCAGCCCAACATTTCGAAACGCGGCAATTTCAGGCAACTTAGGTACCGCGGTGCACTCGCCCGCGAACTTTGGTACCACAGCCCGGTAGTCCCTACAGTATCCCTCCCTGGATTCATCTAGTGTTCATTGGCCCCATCTTTAGCCTATCCATGGCATCTACCGTGCCACCACCACGACAGATGGCACCCATCGTGGGGCTGGCAACCCTAGCAGGGGTGAAAATCCGGACGGGAAACATCATCGGCACCGGGGAGCGCATAGTCTCTGGCTTGGTTCAGCGCTTTGGAGTGTTGGACTACGTCTGTGACAATCCTGGGAGCTTCGGAAGGCGTCCTCCTCCGTGCAATGGCCTCTTCATCAAGCTGGCACACACAAGATCTAGGTTGGCGTGGATGAGACCTACGTTCACCCGCAGCATGTCGTCGTGGGAGGCGAGCCACCTCTTATCGTGGTTAGCGGCCCACGTATCACTTGCCCCGCAAGCTGCGTTGAGGTCATGATGACTGTGCCAAACACAGGAGCAAGAAAGGATCTGGCGCCAGATCCGGAGGTCACGCCAAAGCAGGCAAGGTCTAGATTCCCGCCACTAGAAAGGCCAGAGAATGTACTACAGCAAGAAATAGATAGCCTAGCAACACCAATAGCTCCTGTTGTAGATCTGGCTCAGGCGCAAGCTGAGTTAGAGGAGACTAGGCAGAAATATTGGCTAGGGAGAAAAAGTAGCCGAGTTGCAGCAGTCGCGAAACATCACCTTGAGGGACTATGCAAAGGCAAACTGCATAGATGGAGTAAAAATCTGAGGTAGAAACCTGATCACGGAAATTGACAAGGAGTGTGAGCCTAGGCCGGGTCAGACAGCTACTATAGTGACTAGAGGGCTGGAGAGGTACAATACCCCGGCAAAAAACCTCAGGGCTGCGAATGCAGGAGCTTCCGAGTTATAGGGTTTAACCAGAGAAGCCCGAGAAAGACAACAGGAAAGGGTAAATCACTTGTTGAGAGTGGCTTGCCAGCAAAATGAGGAGCTGAATAAGGCAAACCCGGTGCAACCCAGAGCATCTCGTGTGGTTCATTCGACAAGGAACAACCCAACAAAATCTGCTGGAGTTGCGTCATCCTGGGGTCACGCTCCTAGGATAGAGGAGGTGGTAACCTCGGGGAGAAGAGACAAACAAATGGTTCCGTATGACCCGGTAAGGGCAGGGAAAGGAAAAGCAGTGCAAATTGATGAGGATCGCCATAGTGCTAGCCAAGGAGAAGTTGGCCGAGGTAACCGCGACCAAGGCAACACCGATAAAAGGAACGTTGCCAATGGCAATGTCGAACTGTGTAATCCGACGGAAGTAGGGCAAAATACGCCTCGGAACCACCAACAGCAGTACGCACCTCGGAAGGAAAGAAGCACAGGACAAGCAATACAACTACAGAACACCCGTCTGGGTCAGGACAGGTACAATGATCGTTATTCGGCAATGGTCGATGCCGGATTCCCTAGACCGGAGCACCATGTAATTGGATCGAGATTGGGGAACAGGAACTTGCAGCCGGATGACGCCAGATTGAAGATGGACCGAGTCTATAGGTCGGAGCTGATTGAATTGCAAGGTCCTTCGGGTCCGGCGTGTTTTGGACTTCGGATCATGAGGGAGCCACCAGTGCTGAATTTTCAGCTGGCCAGAGGAACGAGACGTATGATGGCAGTACAAAGCCGGATGATTGTCTCATTGATTATGCAACTGCAGTGAATATAGCCAGAGGAAACTTGAGATGGGTTGTGAGATACTAACCTTAGATGCTGGAAGGACCAGCAAGGGTTTGGCTAAACAACTTGCCGACATGGAGTATCAACTGTTGGCTAGATTTTGAGGAGCTATTCATAAGCAACTTCTCGAGCACCTACAAGAGGCCAAACACGCCACAGACTCTGGCATTATGTAAACAGAGGCCAAACGAGCCGGACAGAAATTTTTGACTCGGTGGTGTAATGTGCGCAACTCATGTGAAGGGATAATTGAATCACAAGCTATAGCATGGTTCGCCCAAGGCTGTAGATATGGAAGTATGCTGTGGTGGAGGTTGCAGCGAGATATGCGAACTACACTGGCTGAAACAATCCGGAATGCAGATTCGTACGCCTCGGGAGACCCAACACAACCTCAGTTGATGTAAAGTGAGTCCAATGAGGAGTACTACAACAAAGATGGTTCTGGATCATCCAAGAGAAATGACTTCCGAGGTAAGAGAAGGTACGATCGTCCGGATTACCGGTACAGCTCGCAGCAAGTGGCCGTTGTGAACCGAGATCAGCCTAGTGCCGGTGCAAATCAGCGTCAGAAAACTGGAGGGCAACAGTGGCAACAAAAGAATGAAGGAAAGAAGCCTTGGACCCTAGAGCAGAAGAAATAGTGGCAAGAGAGAAAAGACCATCCGAGGTATACATTCGAGTCTATGTTGGATCATCCATGCAAGTTCCATATGCCAATTCCAAATAGCCCGACGAGCCATACAACCCAGCAGTGTGAATGGATGAGGAAGTTAGAACAAGGTAGTTTGGGGAATGCACAGGCACCTCAGCATGATGCGCCTCGGCATGATGGACCTCAGAATGAAGTACCTCGGGAGCAACTATTAACTAGCGGAACGGACAGCAGCTTATGTTGCCTCTGCCTCCGCTGAGGTATGAGAACCAGGAAAGGAGGGATGCAGTGCATCAAGTGAACAATCAACAGCAAGATCAAGGTTACCACGGCAATGAGGGAAGAAATGAGTACAGAGAGCATCATCAGAGTTACTATGTGTTTACTACGGAAGAGACGGATAGAAAGAGTCTACAGCGCTGGCATATGGAGGTGAATGCAGTAATGTCGGCTGTGGTTAGGTATATACCTTGGTCGGATCAAGAGATTACTTGGGGTATCAAGGATCACCCGAAAATTATGCCAAGTCCAGGGAACTATGCTTTGGTTCTCGATCCGACATTCATTGGGCCAAATCTCAACGTAAGGTTCTCAAAGGTACTGATAGACAATGGCGGTAGCATTAACATCATGTACAAGGATACCATGCACAAGTTGGGGATATTAGAGAATATGCTCCAAGCAACTAGGACCACCTTTCATGGCATTGTGCCAGGTATATCATGTGAGCCAATTGGAAAGGTCCGGGTTGACGTGCTATTCGGAACAAGGGATAACTGCCGGACTGAAAATCTAGAGTTCGAAGTGGTAAACTTGGAAAGCGCTTATCACATGTTACTTGGTAGACCAGCTTTGAGCAAGTTCATGGCAAGTACCCATGTCAGTTACCTGAAGATGAAAATGCCTAGACCAAGGGGACTGATAACCATAGCTAGGGACTACAGGCGCTCTATTGAATGTGTGTCTGCCGGGTCTAACCTGGCGGAGTCACTCGTGATCGCTCAGGAGAAGAGGAAAATCATGGAGGTGGCTGTGCTGGCTCAGTCCGCACAGCAACATATGCCGGCCCTGACCAACCCACGTGGTAGTGTGTCATTTCAAGCGACAAAGGACACTAATAAAGTGCCAATTGATGATCAGTTCCCAGAGCGCACTGTCACTATTGGTGTCGGGTTAAACGACAAATAGGAAAGCGAGCTCGTCAACTTCCTCCGTGAGAATCGGGACATTTTTGCTTGGTCTACACAGGACCTGCAAGGTGTGCCAAGGGAGTTAGCCGATCACTCTCTAAACGTGAGACCCGGAGCAAAGCCGGTGAAGTAACCTCTCCGCCGCTTTGCCGAGGACAGGAGAAAAGCCATTGGAGATGAGATAGCACGGCTCCTCGCAGCCGGATTTACCATGGAAGTGCTTTACCCGGATTGGCTCTCTAATCCGGTGCTCGTGGAGAAAAAGAAGGACGATCCGAATGTGGAAGTGGTATGGCGCATGTGTATCGACTACACGAACCTGAATAAGGTGTGTCCAAAAGATCCATTTCCACTGCCGAGGATAGATCAGGTCATAGATTCAACTACTGGGTGTGAGTTGTTGTCATTCATAGATGCATATTCTGGTTTCCACTAGATACCCCTGAACCCGGATGATCAAATAAAGACTGGGTTTATAACCCCGTATGGGGCTTATGGCTATCGCACTATGCCATACGGATTACGTAATGCATGAGCAACGTACCAGCGATGCATGCAAAAATGCCTACATGACCAAATAGGTCATAATGTGCAAGTTTATGTGGATGATGTGGTGATAAAGACCAAGGAAAGCAACACGCTCCTTAAGGATATCCGGCAAACATTCACGAACCTAAGGAGGTTCCGGATGAAGCTTAACCCGAAAAAATGTACCTTTGGTGTGCCGGCGGGAAAGTTACTCGGTTTCCTTGTTTCTAGCCGAGGTATTGAAACCAATCCCACGAAAATCTGGGCCATAGAGAGAATGGACCTACCAAAGTGCCTTAACGACGTGCAGAAGTTCACTGGTTGCCTGGCATCGTTAAGCCGGTTTGTAAGTCGGCTGGGAGAGAAGGCCTTGCCCCTCTACCAGTTAATGAAAAAAGTAGATAAATTTACATGGACGCCGCAAGCTGATAGCGCTTTCCATGAGCTGAAAAAGATGTTGTCCTCTTCACCAATATTAGTTGTGCCACTACCTAAGGAGCCAATGTTTCTCTATATAGCCGCGACCAACCGAGTCGTAAGTGCAGTAATCGTAGTGGAATGCGACAAGGAAGGAAAACCAGTGCAAAGGCATGTGTATTACTTGAGCGAGGTATTGTCAGCTTCAAAACAGAACTACACTCACTATCAAAATATGGCGTATGGCATGTATATGTCGGCTAAGAAACTCAAGCATTACTTTGAGGAGAACCCCATCAAGGTGGTGTATGAAGCACCCATATCCGAGATTATGGGTAATAAAGACGCTAGTGGCTGAATTGCAAAATGGGAAATTGAGTTAGCCCCATATGCACCACAGTTTGATAGAAGGGATGCGATCAAGTCACAAGCAGTATGAACCACCTCTGCCGGACTCAAACTACTAGCGAATGCACTTTGACGGATCAAAGCTAAAGGAAGGACCGGGAGCCGAGGTAGTGCTTACCTCGCCCAACAAGGACCAATTGAAATATGTCCTCCAGATCAATTTTAGCGCGTCAAATAATGTGGCTGATGATACGTTGGAAACGTATCTATAATATTTGATGTTCCATGCTTGTTTTATATCTACTTTCTTATGTTTTGTCCACACTTTAGAGTACTTTTACACATTTTCTGGAACTAAACTATTAACAAGATGCCATAGTGCTAGTTGCCTATTTTCTTCATTTTTTGGTTCCAGAAAAGCCAGAAAATGAATATTCTCGGAATTGGCCCAGACAAAAGCCAAAGTTGATATTTTACCGAAAGACTCATGAAGCCAGAAGACGAGATGGAGAGGGGCCAGGGGCTAGCCACACCATGTGGTGGCGCGGGTCCCCCTGGCCGCGCCACTAGGTGGTGTGGGCCCCTGGTCCACCCTTTGACATCGCCCCTTCGCCTATAAGAAGCCTCCCGATGAGAAAACCCTAAATAATCCAACCTCCAGCCGCGAAAAGTTCCGCAGCGCCACGGCCACCGAAGGGGAGATTTGGGGGACAGAAAGTCTCTGTTCCGGCACCCTGCAGGGACGTGGAAGTGCCCCCGGAGCCATCTCCATCGATCTCCACCACCACCTCCCTCGCCATTGCTGACTCCCATGATGAGGAGGCAGTAGTTCACTCTCAAGTCTATGGGCTCTACCGATAGCTATGTGTCCATCTCTCTCTCTCTATGCGTGATCTTATGAGATCATGAGCTTTGTAATCTATAGATCTACCTTGCTACTCAAGTGCTTTAATAGATCTCTGCTCTCCCCACGTGTGTGAAAGTGACAGCCTACATGCCATGGTGGCACTTAGGCTAGAGATTACAAATACTTGTTATGAGTTATATTTGGAGTTAGATGTCTCTATGAAATTGTGGTGTTTGTTGGAACCATCTAGCGCTCAAGGTGACAGTGTGGGGTTATCTAGATGGGGAATACGGACTTTGAGGAGTGCTGTTATAGCCCTACCATGGATTAGAGTTATCCAACCAGAGAGTACTTCAGAGTAGTATCATAAAGAGATGATATTTATATGAGAGTGTTCACTAGTGAAAGTATGATCCCTAGGTCTTGTTTCTAAACATTGAAACACCATTTGCAACTAGATCTGTTACATGTTAGCTTGCTTCCATCTTTATTTCAAGTTGCCTTTAGTCTCTTCCTACTATTAAAGCTATTTTCTATCACCGTTACCACTTATAATTATCTATACCACTTGTATTTCACTATCTCTTCGCCGAACTAGTGCACCTATACACCTGACAAGTGTATTGGGTGTGTTGGGGACACAAGAGACTTCTTGTATCTTGATTGCAGGGTTGCTTGAGAGGGATACCTTTGACCACTTCCTCCTTGAGTTCGATAAACCTTGGGTGATCCACTTAAGGGAAAACTTGCTGCTGTTCTACAAACCTCTGCACTTGGAGGCCCAACAACTGTCTACAAGAATAGAAGTGCGTAGACATCAAGCTATTTTCTAGCGTTGTTGCCGGGGAGGTAAGGTAAAAGGTACTCACATCCTCCGGTGTGAGTGCTTCAAGTTATTTCCTTTAGATTCTGCAATTTTATCTTTTTGTTTCTTGTTTTCACTAGTTAGGCTTAATGGAAAACAACAACAAAAATTAGAGAGCTTTATAGTATTTATCTTGAGTTAGGACATGAAGTGTTTGAAGAGAAAATTAAAAAACCTATGGAACTTTATTTGCATGCTAATAGAAATGTTGTTAGTATGAATTCTTTGGACACCATTATTGCTAATGCTATGGAAAAGTCTAAGCTTGGGGAAGCTAGTTTTTATGAAAATGATCTTTTTAGTTCCCCAGCTTTGGAAGATAGCTATTATATTGCTTATGATGTTACCAAACCTCCAATATATGATGATTACAATGATGAGTATGATATTTTCAGTCCACCTACTATTGAGGATAAAATTAATTATGATTACAATATGCCTCCTATATTTGATGATTATGGTGATGAGTATAATAATGATAGCTATTTTGTTGAATTTGCTCCCACTATGATTAATAAGAATGACTATGCTTATATGGAGAGTAATAATTATTTTATCCATGTGGCTCATGATAAGAATGTTTCATGTGATAGTTATATTGTTAATTTTATTCATGATTCTACTGAAAGTTATTATGAGAGAGGGAAACATGGTTTTATGCATCTCAATAATATTAAGTTTCCCCTCTTTATGTTGAAAGTCTAGAAGTTGCACTTGTTTTGCTTTACTATGCTTGTTGCTTTGTGCTTTCATGACTTATTTCTTTAAAAGATTCCTATGCATAGGAAGTGGGTTAGACTTAAATGTGCTTTGAATTTGCTTCTTGATGCTCTCTTTACTTCAATTCATATTTCTTATGTGAGCATCTTCTCAAACTATCATGCCTAACTTAAAGGCATTAAAGAAAAGTACTTCTTGGGAGATAACCCAATAGTTTTCTTGAGTCTTGGAAGTTATTACTTCTATAATAACCTCTCCTTATCCTTTTTTTTATTTGATTTTTGTGCCAAGAATAACCTCTAATGAGAGATAAGTAAGACTTGGGAAAGTTGCTGTCCCGAAACAGATTTTTGTTCTTCGCTGTAAAAAATCGTGAAAAAACTCTGTATGTCGGTTTGAGCTGTAATTGTTTGTGCTTCTTCCCCAGGTTGTTATCCAACTTTCGTTAGTTCAACACTTTTCGATTTGAGCAACAGAAGGTCTTCGAATAAATCGGTTTTTACCTACTGGTCTGTTTTGACAGATTTCTGCCATTATTTGCATTTGCCTCTTAATCTCTTTCTCTTTGAGTTCTCTTTGATCATTTGAACTTTTTAAAGGAAGTTCTACCGTATCTTTTGTTTTAATGGAAGTTTTACTTGTGTTGAAACTGAACCAAAAGACTTATTATCTTGAGTACACTAATGTTGGTAATGAAGATTGTGTGAAGTTTTGTATGAAGGAGATTTTGAAGTGTAGGGAAGAGTAATATGATTAGATGAAGTATGGACAAAAGCTCAAGCTTGGGGATGCCACCCGTGTCACCCAAAAAAATATCCAAGAAGTAGAAGTGTCAAAGCTTGGGGATGCCCAAGGTATCCCCTTCTTCATCAATAAAAAATTTAGGTTTCTTCCAAACACTTCATTTTTATTGTTTCATGCACAATTGTGTTGTTCTTGGAGCATCTTAGTTTTCGTTTGCTTAGTTTGCTTGAATAAATTGGTTGGACCCCCTCATTCATACATTAGTTTTCAAATGAGTTGATTTGGATTGGAAAAGAGTAGGAAAGTTTATGCTTAAGTGGTAAAAGGAGCTTGTTTTTGACTGTGACTTAGACTTTATCATGTCATGCTTGGTATTATTTTGGCTTTATGCTTAGTGATTTCTGTTGTAGCATGACATGTTATAAACAACTGAGATTGCTTAATGTGCCTTGAAAGAATCATGCGTTGTTTTAGCATATTAAAGCATAGTATTGTGGTATTCTCCTTTGATGCTTTATTTGGGTTGACTTGGCGCATGCTCACACCATGTTAAGACTATACCAAGTCACCATAGCCTCTATGATCCTTTAGTTTTCGACTTGTAATATCACTTTATGCTTTAATTAATGATGTTTTGTCGCTTTCCATGATTATGTCCATTATTGCTCTCTTAGTTGGTCGATCCCAGTCTTTTGCTAGCCTCCATAACCAAGTATGAGTTCCACTCATGCATCCAACTCCAAATAAAACCAAGTTATTCCAAAGAGTCCACCATACCTACCTATTAGCATTTTCTATTCCAAGTATATTCATGTTTTTATCTACCTTCCGAATTAAACTTGTTATGTGAAAATTAGTGATTAAAGCTCTCACCAACTTGATGGCACACTTTACTTTTCTTACCCCTAATAAACTTGAACCATTGTGTCGTCTATGTTGTATATGCTTGCACTTATATGTTGGGGATTAGCAGAACCATGCAGTCATGGGGAACGCTTTCAACATTGCACTTGTACATTGTACCCAGTTGATATCATGCTCTTTTGTTTATGGATGTCGTCAGTGTGAAATGAAAGGGGAGCTTGTAAGTCCATGGAGTTATGTATGTGTGTTAGAGAAACGCCTGGGTCACTAGTCTAATCCATGCCTAATCATGGTGGAAACCTGCAGCGTAACCATAATGAGCAATCTATGAAGCATACTTCTTATAAAAAAAGAGATTGAGATTGATAAAAAGAAAAAGAAAAAAAGATGAGAAAAGAGGAAAGAGAGAAAAAAGCACCATTTTCCCATGGTAATAAGAAGATTGTTGAGATGCTTATTGTCTGCTTGCCTTGTCATTTTGATATGGGGATTCTTCCATATCATCGGGAAAGGGTACCCTGTTGGCGGTTCTCTATGATACACATGTACTTACTATGACAAGAACTTACCGGTAAATAAACTTGAGTAGCATGAGGAGCGGCCCTCGTATTCAAGGGACATGAGATTGCCAACTTATACTTTGTCAAGCATATACTCTATAGTTTGTTCACTTTAACCTTAATCACTTCAAGATGCTTATGATAGGGGCAATGAGAGCTGAAAGCTAATAAGTACCATAATTTTTGGAAGCTCTTCATGAGACTTGAATCCCTGCTTCCTTCTATGAAGGCCTTTCTTTTACTTTTATGTTGAGTCTCTGATACGTTGCTAACGTATCCATAATTTTTGATGTTCCATGCTTGCTTTTATCTACTTTCTTATGTTTTGTCCACACTTTGGAGTACTTTTCATATGATTTCTTGGACTAACCTATTAACAAGAGCCACAGTGCCAGTTGCCTGTTTTCTGCTGTTTTTGGTTCCAGAAAGTCAGAAAATGAATATTCTTGGAATTGGACAAGACAAAAGCCATAGTCGTTATTTTCTCGGAAGATTCACGGGGCCAGAAGGAGAGACGAAGGGGGGCCACAGGGTGGCCAAACCACCCCTAGGCATGGGTCCCCCCAGGCCGTGCCAGGGCATGGTGTGGGCCCCCTGGCTGCCCATCGACCTTGCCTCTCTGCCTATAAGATGCCTCCCGATGCAAAAACCCTAAATCGTCAAGCCTCCAGCCACAAAAAGTTCCGCAGCACCGCCACCACCGAAGGGGAGATTCAGGGGACAGAAAGTCTCTGTTCCGGCACCCTGCCAGGACGGGGAAGTGCCCCCGGAGCCATCTTCATCGATCTCCACCACCATCTCCATCACCTTTTCTGATTCCCATGAGGTGGGAGTAGTTCTCTCTCGAGGCTAAGGGTTCTATCGGTAGCTATGTGTTCATCTCTCTCTCTCTATGCATGATCTTATTGAGATCATGAGCTTGTAATCTATAGATCTACCTTGCTACGCAAGTGCTTTAATAGATCTCTCCTCTCCCCATGTGTGTGAAGTTGACAGTGTGCACACCATGGTAGCACTTAGGCTAGAGATTACAAATACTTGTTATGAGTTATATTTGGAGTTGGATGTCTTTATGAAATTGTGGTGTTTGTTTGAACCATCTAGTGCTCAAGGTGATAGTGTGGGGTTATCTAGATGCGGAAAGCAAACTTTGAGGTGTGCTATTGTAGCCCTACCATGGATTAGAGTGTCCAACCGGAGAGTAGTTCAGCGTAGTATCATAAAGAGAAGATATTTATATGAGAGTGTTCACTAGTGAAAGTATGATCCCTAGGCCTTGTTTCTAAGCACTGAAACACCGTTTGCTATTAGATCTATTACATGTTTGCTTGCTTCTATCTTTATTTCAGTTTTACTTTAGTCTTTTCCACGCCATCAAGCTATTTTCTATCGCCGTTACCACTTATAATTATCTATACCACTTGTATTTCATTATCTCTTCACCGAACTAGTGCACCTATACACCTGATAAGTGTATTGGGTGTGTTGGGGACACAAGAGACTTCTTGTATCTTGATTGCAGGGTTGCTTGAGAGGGAATACCTTTGACCACTTCCTCCCTGAGTTCGATAAACCTTGGGTGATCCACTTAAGGGAAAACTTGCTGTTGTTCTACAAACCTCTGCACTTGGAGGCCCAACAACTGTCTACAAGAATAGAAGTGAGTAGACATCAAGCTATTTTCTGGCGCCGTTGCCGGGGAGTCAAGGATATCTTCACAAGGGGAGTCCCTCATAACCAATCTCTTTACTTTGTTATTTTTGTTTTCCTTAGTTTCTGTTTGCTTTGTTTTCTTGTTTCTTTATCAAAAACACACAAAAATATATATTTCCTACTATAGTTGTTATTTTCATTGGTCTGTTATTGTCTTGCTTTATCATGCTTTCTATCAATGGTTGGTTTCTTTGAAACTGAATCTTATTGGCAAGGTGGGTTCACGGAAGAACAAAAATATTATTATAAGGAACACCGCTTGTCACAAAAAGGGAAACACTTATGGGAACAAATTGATAAATTGTATACCATTGATATAAACGTGTGCTCTACTTATAATGTTACTTTTTGCTTTGATAAATCTTGTTGCTGTAGGAGGTATAAACACCTCCCTTTTCAATGTGAGTATAATGATAATGTTACCATATCTTCTTATGTTAAAGGGAATTATGACTTTTATGATGTGGAACAAATTGAAGAATTTATTTCTTGGAAGGGTGCATTTGAACTTGCTAGTTTGCTTGAAAATACTGATGATTCGCCTTATAAATATGAGGTTTATGATATACTTAATTTTTTCTTTGATAATTACAAGGTAGAAAATGGCTATATTCTTGAATATCTTAATATATGCTCTCGACCAATGGAAGAGACTAATGCCTTGCGGGAGCCTATGGAAGAAGAAATTGCTGAAATTGGGAGCTCATTGGATGAAAAAAGAGGAGGAGAGTGATGATCAAGAGGAGGAAGAATGGATCTACCCATCCCTACCTTCTAATGAGAGTAACTCTTTACCCCTTACATTATTTGATTGTCCCCCATGCTTACCAAAGGAGGACGAATGTCATGTTCCTGAGGATTCTTTTGAAAATATTTATAATAAATCTCTAGTGCTTGTAGATCATGAAAAGTATGCTTTATGTGATAGTTATATTGTTGAGTTTATTCATGAGGCTACTGAAAATTATTATGAGAGAGGAAAATATGGTTGTAAAAGTTTTCATGGTACTAAAACACCTCTCTATGTGCTGAAAGTTTTGAAGTTACTCTTGTTTTATCTTCCTATGCCTGTCACTTTGTTCTTTGCAAATTTATTTGTATACAAGATTCCTATGCATAGGAAGTGGGTTAGACTTAAATGTGTTTTGAATTTGCTTCTTGATTCTCTATTTTACTTCAATTCATATCTCTTATGTGAGCATCTTCTCAAACTATCATGCCTAACTTAAAGGCGTTAAAGAAAAGTACTTATTGGGAGATAACCCAAAAGTTTAGATGAGTCTTGAAATTTATTACCTCAATAATAACCGCTCCTTATCCTTTTTATTTGCTTTTTGTGCCAAGAGTAATCTCTAATGAGAGAGAAGTAATGATTGGGAAAGTTGCTGTCCCGAAACAGATTTCTGTGCTTCACCATAAAAAATCGTGTAAAATCTATGAATGTCTTTTTGAGGCGTGAATTTTTGTGCTTCTGCTCCAGGTTGTTATCTAACTTCCGTTAGTTCACCACTTTTTTATTTGAGCAACATAAGGTCTTCGAAAAAATTCGTCTTTACCTGCTGATTTGTTTTGACAGATTTCTGCCATTTTCTGCATTTGCTTCTTGTTGGTTCCTTTTTTAGTTCTTTTGGGGAATTGAGCTTTTTAAGGGAAGTGCTACAGTATCTAGTGTTCTAATGGAAGTTTATTTGGTGTTAGAACTGAACCTTAAGACTTATTTATCTTGAGTGCACTAATGTTGCTAATGAGATTGTGTGAAGTTTTGTATGAAGGAAAAATTTCAGGTGTATGGAAGGAATGAGTAATGAGATGAAGAATGGACTAAAGCTCAAGCTTGGGGATGCCACGTGTGTCACCCCAAGAAATATCCAAGAACTACAAGCGTCAAAGCTTGGGGATTCCCAAGGCATCCCCCTCTTCATTAATAAAAATCCCAGGTTTCTTCCAAACGCTTCATTTTTATTGTTTCATGCATAGTTGTGTTGTTCTTGGAGCATCTTATTTTTTGTTTTCATTTTGGTTTTTCGTTTGCTTTCGTTTCTTAGTTTTCTGAATAAATTGGTTGGACCCCCTCTTTCATACATTGGTTTTCAAATAGTTTGGTTTGGATTGGAAAAGAGTACGAAAAGTTCATGCTTAAGTGGTAAAGAGAGCTTGTTTTTGACTGTGGTCTATGCTTTGTCATGCCATGCTCGATATTATTTTGGCTTTATGCTTAGTATTCTTTGCTGTAGCATGACTTGTTATAAACAATTGAGATTGCTTAATGTTCCTTTGAAGAATCATGTGTTGTTTTAGCATATTAAAGCACAGTATTGTGGTATTCTCCTTTGATGCTTTATTTGGGTTGACTTGGCACATGCTCACACCATGTATGACTATCCCAAGTCACCATAAGCCTTTATGATCCTTTAGTTTTCAACTTGTAGTATCACTTTATGCTTTGATTAATGATGTTTTGTCGCTCTGCATGATTATTGCCATTATTGCTCTCTTAGTTGGTCGTTCTCAGTCTTTTGCTAGCCTCCGTAACCAAGTATGAGTTCCACTCATGCATCCAACTCCTAAAACCAAGTATTCCAAAGAGTCCACCATACCTACCTATTAGCTTATGCTACTCCAAGTATATTCATGTTTTTATCTACCTTCTGAATTAAACTTGTTATGAGAAAACTAGTGATTAAAGCTCTCACGAACTTGACGGCACACTTTACTTTTCTTGCCCTTAATAAACTTGAACCATTGTGTCGTCTATGTTGTATATGTTTGCACTTATTTGTTGGGGATTAGCAGAACCATGCTATCATGGGGAACGCTTTCAACATTGCACTTGTACTTTGTACCTAGTTGATATCATGCTCTTTTGTCTATGGATGTCGTCGGTGTGAAATGAAAGGAGAGCTTGTAAGTCCATGGAGTTATGTATGTGTGTTAGAGAAACACCTGGGCCACTAGTCTAATCCATGCTGTCATGGTGGAAACCTGCAGCGTAACCATAATGAGCTGTCTATGAAGCATTCTTCTTATAAAAAAAGAGTCAGATATTGAGAAAAAAGAGAAAAAGAAAAAAAAGATATGAGAAAAGAGGAAAGAGAGAAAAAAGCACCATATTCCCATGGTAAATAATAAGATTGCTGAGATGCTGGTTGTCTGCTTGCCTTGTCATTTTGATATGGGGATTCTTCCGTATCATCGGGTAAGGGGTACCTCGTTGGTGGTTCTCTATGATACACATGTACTTATTATGACAAGAACTTAACGGTAACTAAACTTGAGTAGCATGAGGAGCGGCCCTCATATTCAAGGGACATGAGATTTCCAACGTATACTTCGTCAAGCATATACACCATAGTTTGTTCACTTTAACCTTAATCACTTCAAGATGCTTATGATAGGGGCAATGAGAGCTGAAAGCTATTAAGTACCATAATTTTTGGAAGCTCTTTATGAAACTTGAATCCCTGCTTCCTTCTACGAAGGCCTTTCTTTTACTTTTTTGTTGAGTCTCCACCTTCTACCTTTATGCTCCTACTTTGAGAGCATAGTGGACATTCTTAGTTCTATGTGCATTGTCCCAAGACTTGTTGATTGATGCATAACTTTGATATTGCTTGTTTTAAACTATTTGTATCTAGTTACTCTTATGAACTTTGAAGGTGTCCTATGAATTTATGTTTGCTACTCTATGAGGGACAAGCTGAATACTACTATGCTATGTTTTCTTTATGTGAAACAAACAAACGTGTTTCAAAGCATTGTTATTCATGAATCTTCTGTTTGTGCCTTTTCATGTTGCAACATAGTTTCTTTGTCTTATTGCTAGAACTTTGTATTTCATGTTATGATTGAAGTACTATGATCCCAGCTTTGAATGTTTTACAAATACTTTGATCAAGTTTATGATGGTGCATGTCACCTCAAAAATTATTCTTTCTTTTTATCACTTACCTACTCGAGAACGAGCAGGAGTTAACTTGGGGATGTTGATACGTTGCTAACGTATCCATAATTATTGATGTTCCATGCTTGGTTTTATCTACTTTCTTATGTTTTGTCCACACTTTGGAGTACTTTTCATATGATTTATTTGACTAACCTATTAACAAGAGCCATAGTGCCAGTTGCCTGTTTTCTGTTGTTTTTGGTTCCAGAAAGTCAGAAAATGAATATTCCCGAAATTGGACCGGGCAAAAGCCAAAGTCGTTATTTTCCCGGAAGATTCACGGAGCCAGAAGGAGAGACAAAGGGGGGCCACAGGGTGGCCAAACCACCCCTAGGCGCGGGTCCCCCCAGGCCGCGCCAGGGCATGGTGTGGGCCCCGTGGCTGCCCACCGACCTTGCCTCTCCGCCTATAAGATGCCTCCCAATGCAAAAACCCTAAATCGTCAAGCCTCCAGCCACGAAAAGTTCCACAGCGCCGCCGCCACCGAAGGGGAGATTCGGGGGACAGAAAGTCTCTATTCCGGCACCCTGCCGGGACGGGGAAGTGCCCCCGGAGCCATCTCCATCGATCTCCACCACCATCTCCATCACCGTTGCTGATTCCCATGATGAGGAGGGAGTAGTTCTTTCTTGAGGCTAAGGGTTCTACCGGTAGCTATGTATTCATCTCTCTCTCTATGCATGATCTTATTGAGATCATGAGCTTGTAATCTATAGATCTACCTTGCTACGCTAGTGCTTTAATAGATCTCTGCTCTCCCCATGTGTGTGAAGTTGATAGTGTGCACACCATGGTGGCACTTAGGCTAGAGATTACAAATACTTGTTAGGAGTTATATTTGGAGTTGGATGTCTTTATGAAATTGTGGTGTTTGTTTGAACCATCTAGTGCTCAAGGTGACAGTGTGGGGTTATCTAGATGCGGAAAGCGAACTTTGAGGTGTGATGTTATAGCCCTACCATGGATTAGATTGTCCAACCGGAGAGTAGTTCAGCGTAGTAACATAAAGAGAAGATATTTATATGAGAGTGTTCACTAGTGAAAGTATGATCCCTAGGCCTTGTTTCTAAGCACTAAAACACCGTTTGCTATTAGATCTATTACATGTTTGCTTGCTTCTATCTTTATTTCAGTTTTACTCTAGTCTTTTCCACGCCATCAAGCTATTTTCTATCGCCGTTACCACTTATAATTATCTATACCACCTGTATTTCACTATCTCTTCGCCGAACTAGTGCACCTATACACCTGACAAGTGTATTGGGTGTGTTGGGGACACAAGAGACTTCTTGTATCTTGATTGCAGGGTTGCTTGAGAGGGAATATCTTTGACCACTTCCTCCCTGAGTTCGATAAACCTTGGGTGATCCACTTAAGGGAAAACTTGCTGCTGTTCTACAAACCTCTGCACTTGGAGGCCCAACAACTGTCTACAAGAATAGAAGTGCGTAGACATCAGTCTCCATCTTCTATCTTTATGCACCTATTGAGAGAGCATAGTGGTCATTCTTAGTTTAATGTGCATTGTCCCAAGACTTGTTGATTGATTCATAACTTTGATATTGCTTGTTTTTAAACTATTTGTATCTAGTCACCCGTATGAACTTTGAAGGTGTCCTATGCATTTATGTTTTGCTACACTATGAGGGATAAGCTGAATACCATTCTCATTATGTTTTCTATATGTGAAACAAACAAACGTCTTTTAAAGCATTGTTATTCATGAATCTTTTGTTTGTACCTTTTCATGTTATAACATAGTTGCTATGTCTTATTGTTAGAACTATATCTTTCATGCTATGTTAAAGTACTATGATCCCAACTATCATTGTTTTACAAATACTTTGATCAAGATTATGATGGTGCATGTCACCTCAAAAATTATTCTTTTTTATCACTTACCTACTCGAGGACGAGCAGGAGTTAAGCTTGGGGATGTTGATACGTTGGAAACGTATCTATAATTTTTGATGTTCCATGCTTGTTTTATATCTACTTTCTTATGTTTTGTCCACACTTTGGAGTACTCTTACATATTTTCTGGAACTAACCTATTAACAAGATGCCACGGTGCCAGTTGCCTGTTTTCTTCTGTTTTTGGTTCCAGAAAAGCCAGAAAATGAATATTCTCGGAATTGGACCGGACAAAAGCCAAAGTCGATAGTTTACCGGAAGACTCACGGAGCCAGAAGACGAGATAGAGAGGGGCCATGGGCTGGCCACACCATGTGGTGGCGCGGGTCCCCTTGGCCACGCCACCAGGTGGTGTGGGCCCTGGTCCACCCTCTGACATCGCCCCTTCGCCTATGAGAAGCCTCCCGATGAGAAAATCCTAAATAATCCAGCCTCCAACCACGAAAAGTTCCCCAGCGCTGCTGCCACCGAAGGGGAGATTCGGGGGACAGAAAGTCTCTGTTTCGGCACCCTGCTGGGACGGGGAAGTGCCCCCAGAGCCATCTCTATCGATCTCCACCGCCATCTCCATCATCGTTGCTGACTCACATGATGAGGAGGGAGTAGTTCTCTCTCGAGGCTAAAGGCTCTACCAATAGCTACGTGTTCATCTCTCTCTCTCTCTATGCGTGATCTTATGAGATCATGAGCTTTGTAATCTATAGATCTACCTTGCTACTCAGGTGCTTTAATAGATCTCTGCTCTCCCCACGTGTGTGAAAGTGACAGCATGCACACCATGGTGGCACTTAGGCTAGAGATTACAAATACTTGTTATGAGTTATATTTGGAGTTGGATGTCTCTATGAAATTGTGGTGTTTGTTGGAACCATCTAGCACTCAAGGTGACAGTGTGGATTTATCTAGATGGGGAATACGGACTTTGAGGAGTGTTGTTATAGCCCTACCGTGGATTAGAGTTATCCAACCGGAGAGTAGTTCAGAGTAGTATCATAAAGAGATGATATTTATATGAGAGTGTTCACTATAGAAAGTATGATCCCTAGGCCTTGTTTATAAACATTGAAATACCGTTTGCAACTAGATCTTTTACATGTTAGGTTGCTTCCATCTTTATTTCAGATTGCCTTTAGTCTCTTCCTACCCGTCAAGCTCTTTCCTGGCACTGTTACCACTTATAATTATCTATACCACTTGTATTTCACTATCTCTTTGCTGAACTAGTGCACCTATACACATGACAAGTGTATTCGGTGTGTTGGGGACACAAGAGACTTCTTGTATCTTGATTGCAGGGTTGCTTGAGAGGGATACCTTTGACCACTTCCTCCCTGAGTTCGATAAACCTTGGGTGATCCACTTAAGGGAAAACTTGCTGATGTTCTACAAACCTCTACACTTGGAGGCCCAACAACTGTCTACAAGAATAGAAGTGCGTAGACATCAGCTAAGTATGAAGCACTAGTGCATGGACTCAAAGTAGCAAAAGAGGTAGGCATACGTCGGATACTATGTTTTGGTGATTCGGATTTGGTGATACAGCAAGTGTCTGGCAATTGGGATGCCCTGGATGCAAACATGGCACTCTACAGATTTTATGTCCAAAAGATAAGTGGCTTCTTTGAGGGGTGCGAATTCCATCACGTACCCCGGATTGAAAATGAGGCAGTTGATGTATTATCAAAACTGGGATCATCCCGGCAACCAATTCCGCCAGGCATTGCCTTAGAGCACTTGAGAAAACCATCTATTACACCATCACCAGAATCCGAGTCAATATATATCCCGGCACTTCTCGGATCAAAAGCTACTCCAATGGAAATAGACTAGGGAAGTACCTAAGTTAACCCTGGGACTTCCTCAGCATGCTCGGGGACTATCATGTAGAACCCGGGGACTGTCCGGATCAGTACGGCTGTGGTAATGTCGGAACTCAAAACTATTCCCATTACATGGCCATTTTTTGTGTGGTGCTTGGATATGGTAGGACCATTTCAGCCGGCAAAGGGAGGAATGACACATATCCTGGTTATGGTGGACAAGTTTACAAAATGGATTGAAGTTAAGCCAATCAGGAAATGTGATGGGGAAACAACAGTGACATTCCTCAAGGACATAATCTTGAGATATGGCTATCCCCAAAGTATCATAACTGATAATAAATTTTGTTGAAGGAGCATTTGCGAGGTTGTGCCGAGAAAACAAGATTCGATTAGATGTTGCCTCCATAGCCCACCCCGCATCGAACGGCCAAGTGGAAAGATCCAACGGACTAGTCTTGTCCGGGATAAAACCCCGGCTCATAGAGCCACTGCAAAGATCAGCGGGGTGCTGGATAGAAGAACTACCAGCGGTACTGTGGAGTTTAAGAACAACTCCGAATCGATCAACAGACTATACGCCATTTTTTCTGGTATATGGTGCAGAAGTTGTACTACTAGCCGACATAGAACATGATTCGCCAAGGGTCACCCAATACACAGAAGCCGAAGTGCGTGAAGCCCGGCAAAACGATGTTGATCTGCTGGAAGAAGTAAGAGAATTGGCCTTGTCCAGATCTGCCATATATCAGCAAAACCTCCGACGCTATCATAGCCGAAAAGTAAACCCCCGAGTCTTCTGGGAAGGTGATATGGTACTCCGGCTGGTGTAGCGCACTACTGGTATGCATAAGTTATCCCCCCATGGGAAGGACCTTTCATTGTAAGCAAAGCTTTGCACAATGATTCCTACTATCTATTGATGCACAGCCACAGGAGAAGAACAATGCGGACAGGTCCGGAGAGGAATCTAAGTGACCATGGAATGTAGCACTACTTCGTCCTTTTTACACCTGACAAAAGAGGTGAGTGTATCCGGGTTACTCATATCTCGGTATGTATGTCGGCAATGATCTTATCAATGAAACTTCAGCACCCCTAGCAAAAACTCGGGGACTGCCTTAAATATTGTCTTTTTTGCTTTTATGTTTTATATACGTCAGCTGGCTTAAGTTGCTTGTACCTTAGCCAGATCAGTAGTGTGTGAGCACTAAAAACCCAAATCTTCGTCTTTGCTGTTGTCCAATAAGAATTGGCTTCATGGCAAGCAAGAGAATAAGTTTGGAATCGCAAAGCACATGAAAAACGACTAAGGAAAGGAAAGTAATCGAGCCAATATTTGTTATTTTGACTAACCCTGTATTTACTTAATTTATTTTTTGCCGGATTATTTTGAGCTAATATCAGAGTTTCAAGTATTGTTAAGACAATTTTTTGAACCTCGGACTCGTAAGTCAAAAAACCGAATCAAGGTAGACACGAGCCGAGTCATAAAATTGGGGGAACAGGAAAAGGAAACTGGGGGACTTCGCCCATGTTAATCCGACATTAAAAACTTAGTAGCAAATGAAACTAATTGTAGCAAACCAAACCATAGTGCTTAAGTATAACTTCATCCGGCATACTAGGGATCTGACGAATATTGTTAAGTGTTTTCAAAGTTCAAGGAGCAGCAGCTGGAGCCGGATCATTTGTAGAGGGAGGAGGTACTTCGGCATCTAGGGCGGGGCACTAGCCTTAGCCTCATCTTCAGGATTGGCCTCCTCATCCTCCGAGTCTTTGGCATCGTTGCCAAGCTCAGAGGCCTCTTCCTCGCCCTCCTTGTCCTCCGTGCAATCAGAAACGTAAGCGTCATCAATTACATCAAGATAACTCAGACCCTCATTCCAACTATGGTAGAAGGCATATTGGAAGAGATTGTTGGCGCAAGCTTTGCGCTACATGATGCACTCCGGGTCATTGGACCACTTTGACCCGGTGCGCAAATGCTCAAGCAGATTAAGATCCAGCTCTTCATACCAAGACAGGACAAATTTCAGCGTTGTGTCAGCTCCGGCTCGAGCAGCAGATTCCCGCCACAGGTGAACTTGGGTTTCGCATTCCATAAGTTTTGCCAGAAAAGCAGTGGGAGTGGGCTCAGTAGGCCAAAGAGCGTTGAACATCCGAACTGCTGCCGGCATTATGTCTGCGCCATAGTTCTTCACAATTTCAAGGCAGCGGCAAGGCTAACCAGCAGATCCTCCACCTCATAAGGAATTGACCCGGTGGCACAACATGTTGGGATACCCTACTACTGCCGAGACCTAGCCACAGCGCCAGAAGCAATAGAGTCACCTTCTAGGAACTTGCCTGTAAACAGAACAACGGATATCAGTGAGCAAGAACACTAAATCTGGAGATATAGGAATTAAAAAGAGGAAGGGAACTCATGTGAAATCTGGAAAAGGATACGAGTGAGATCGGCATACACATTTGCATTGTTGGCCTGGAGTTTTTCATATTCAGAGGTCACCGAGTAAGTTTTACGTCGGCTTCCTGCAGCAAGTCCTTGTCCTTGGAAATTTGAGTGGTCAGGCTCTCCTTTTCCTCGGCAAACTCCGGATCAGCCTTATCTAGCTCAGAGTTTGTGAAGGTTCTTGAGCCTTTGGATTTCAGCGTTCAGCCAAGTAATCTCCGAGTCCTTGAGGCGCAACTGAGTAATCTCGTCATCCTTCTTCTTCAACTCAGCCTGGTGCTTCCCTGCTTGTTCGATAAAATGTGTCATCATGTCAGAAATGGGCATGCTATCTTCAAGTGTAACTGCAATAATGAGTTGACCCGGCAGAGCCAAGGTATAAATATCTACCAAGTCAAGGAAAGAGCATGCAATGGCTAAAGGAACAAGACATGTTACCTTAGATCTCAGCCAGGTTCTTGCGCATGATGACATTTTCAGCCTCAACCTCGGCTGCATGGTTCGGATAAAAAAATATTACGAATAGCAATTAACTCGAAGGAATGAGAAGGAAAAGGTCTTAAGCAAAGAATGTTACCCTTCTTCTGGTGATCGCCCAACAACTTGTTGTATCTGGCATGAAGATTTTTGTATGAGTCCAGCAAACACCGGAACTCAGCAGTTCGGCGGTTGGTGGTGATCTAAAAAACGAGCCAATGTTAGTTCACGGATAAAAGAAGGTAATTTGAAGTCTACAAGATCCGGGTCAAGTGGAACTTAACCCGGCTCTGGGTGTGTGGATATTCGAAGTATACAAGATGCGGAGCCAAGTGGAACTTAACCCGGCTCTAGGTGTGGATATTCGAAGTCTACAAGATCCGGGCCAAGTGGAACTTAACCCGGCTCTAGGTGTGTGGATATTCGAATTTTACAAGATTCGGGTCAAGTGGAACTTAACCTGGCTCTAGGTCTGTGGATATTTGAAGTATACAAGACCCAGGCCAAGTGACACTTAACCCGGCTCTAGGTGTGTAGATATTCGAAGTATACAAGATCCGGGCCAAGTGGAACTTAACCCGGCTCTAAGTGTGTGGATATTCGAAGTATACAAGATCCGGGCCAAGTGGAACTTAACCTGGCTCTAGGCATGTGGATATTTGAAAATGCTAAGGACTTACACTAAATTCTCTAAGAGCATCCGACCGAGTAATAAATTACTCCCTCGGAGGCTCGGGGACTAGTGGGTATATCTATGAGTGTTTGTGTACATAAAGAAGCATAGCAGAAAAAGAGGATTACCTCCATCATCCGGCCAGCCAGAGAAATAGCCTTGGTAGAGGAGTTCATTTGAGCGCTAAACTCCGCCGGGCCAAACTTCTCCGGCAGATCATCTTGTGGGTCGACAAACTCGGTGTTATTCCAGTTGTGCACATATTCTATAAGAGCCAGACTATAGCTTTCGCCGCTAAGAGAATAGCTCATCACCAAGCCCTTGGCATGGGCCTCCTACCTCGCGGACTAAGCAGCAGCAAGACTGGTATGCACGATCAATTGCTTGCTACTCTCAGACCCGACTGCAGGAGGGCCAGAAGGGGAATCCTTGGCAACCTCGGCGATTTTCTTACTGTTGCCGGATGTTGGTGGTCGCTGAAGAAGAGCTGAGGCTGCAGAGTGGGACTGAGCTTGGGAGGCTGGCTGAAAAATGTCCTTGATGGACAAAGTGGACCCGGAGGCAGCGGACTGAGACTTCTTCTTCAAGGAGGGCTTGGTTGTGGCTGATGCTGCTGCTACTGATGTTGTTGTTGCTGCTACTAGCTTTGCTGCTGGTGTTGCTGCTGATACTAGTGCTACTGGTGCTGGTGCTGGTATTGCTGGTGCTGCTGGTACTGCTGGTGCTGCTGGTGCTACTGGTGATGTTGATGCTGCTTGTATAGAAACTGATGATGCTGCAGAGACTAGAACTAAGGAGGAAGCGGTTTGAGGCGATGCCGATGAAGCTGGCACCTTGAAGCTAGACGATTGCGGAAGAACAGAGGAACTGGGGAGATCAGGCATCGCCGTATCCTCGGCCGCTCCAATGCACCCCACGTCGATGTTGCCCTCCTCATGACGAGGTGGGCTCTGATCTGGCACAGCCGCAGAGTCCTCTTGGATAGGACTCAGCGGACAAACGTCGTCGTTGCAGGGGGAGAAGAGCCGCTCCGGGTCGGAGAAGAAATGCTGGGCCACTCTAGGGAATAACCCTAGGAGAACTGAAGGAACGAAAAAATAGCAAGTCAAAAGGAGAAAGAAAGGCAAAGGCAGAAGCAGAAAGACTCGAAAGTGAACAGGGAAGGAAAAGCGACTTACTCGTCTGAGGTTGGGGGTGCCCGACGTTTGGGTTCCCTCTAGACTGTGCTCTTGACCGCGGGCTTGGCCGAAGCCTTGACCCTGGATTTCTTCTGCCTCTTCTTGGGCGGTGGCGTCTCCGAAGCTGTGGCTGAGGTAGCCGCGCGCTTCTGGGAAGGGGTCGCAGCCGGATCATCCGTGGCGAGAGGGGGAACCTCGAAGACCTGACCGGCCGGGTTAGCTGAAGATTCAGACATAACCGGGAATGCATAAGAGATAGGCATCGGGTTAAGTACCTCCAGATCCTCAATATCTGAGTCATCATCATCTGGCCAATCCCTTAGAGAAGAGGCCTTACCAGAGGGTCGTTTGGTGCTGTCCGGAGTAGGCAAGAACCTCTTTGAGTCAGGCTCCTCCTCATCTGGCTCTGCACGGTCCGCCACCCATTTGAGGGCCAGCTCCTTGCCATCCTCAATTGACTGCTGGAGAAATAGCTAAGAGCAAAAGTACTAATGGTTAAGTTAGGAGGCTATCCGATATACCGCAAGACCCGGAAAAGATACCAAGAGAAGGGTTTACCTTACGAGGCAATTTGGCCTGGGAGAAGGGCGCAAGCCCCCATTTCCACACCTCGGAGAACTCCTTCTCCACATTGAAGATGGCCTTGACCCGGCGGAACACCTCAGAGATATTAAGCTCAAAGGAGGAGGTCCGGTGGGGGTCAAGGGGGGCACTCAGATAGCAAAATCTTATGGGTGCGTTTCTGCAGAGGGGAGACCCGACTACGAACGAAGGTGATCATAACATCCTCGCCTCGCAACCCCAATTTGACCAGCTCCTTGATCCAGCGATCAACCTGGTTCGCCAAGGCTATGGGCCGTTTGAGATACTCTCCCACAGAGAGTTATCCAGGACACCTATCATGCAGGGGATGAGCCAGATCAAGTCTACGTCCGAAGTATTCCGGACATAGAAGAAGGTTCAGGCCCAGCCTTTGCAGGATTCGAGGCCGGTGACCCGGGGGAAAGTGGAGTTCTTGCAGGGAGAGATTGAGGCTCCACCGCACTGAGTCAAGTGCTTGTCAGCAGGGGCAAGGTGCTTGTCAGGGATGACATTTTTCCTGAGACCAAAGAATTTGATCCACATTTCTTTGGAGGGCTAGAGGCTGGTATACCCTTCTATGCCGGAGGCAAAAGAAGAAAGAGAGGTAATGGCATTGGAGGGGAGATGATGCGGTTGAAGTTGATAATTGGAAATGAAATCATGAAAGAAATCAGAAATGGGCAAGTCAAAGCCGCTTTGGAAATGGGAGAGAAAGACAACAAATTCACCAGGATTTGGAGAGGGAGTTATCTCCTGAGCGACGAGGCGGCAGGCAACACCCATGGGAATGCGACGGGTTGCATAAAGCCAATCTAGGTCATCCTGGCAGACGAAGGCGCCGCCCAACTGCCATGGTCAGGGGCTTCATCTTCCTATTCCTCCTGAGCAACGACAACGGCCTCCTCCTCTGTCATGGTGAAATCAAGGTCCTCGAGAAAATAGTCAGAAAAATGGTATCCCGCGGTGGGGAACTTGGAGGTGCAGGGCCCTGTGGCGAAAAGCTCAAGCGGAGGCAGCGGCGCGGTCGCAAAGAGCGGCTAGGCACGGTAGCGGCAGCGCAACACTAGAACAGAAGCGGTGGTGGCGGTGGCGTCGCTGTGGAGAAGAAGAGGGGCAGGAAGGCGCGCGAAGTGGGGGAACTTCCCCAAGGGCCGCCCATGCCCCCTATTTAACCGCGCGTCGCAGGCTCATAGTGGGATCAGTTACGGCGGCCCAACCGCATGTTGTGGCCGTGTATCCTCCAAATCAGCCAATCAGGCACATGCCACAGCAAGGGACACATGGAACAGGGGATCCCGTGATGTGATGTAATGATACAGTTAATGAGGCGCTGCCGTGACGGAACGTGCGGAGCAGTTATTCCTGACATTACTATAGTAACCGATGCAGTAAACTGGCGTGGCCCTTAAACTGAGGCAAAGTGATGATTACTCTCCACGTAGGATATGGGGAAGCGTATGAGAGAAGGAAAAGTAACCCGGATACATGGGAAAAGACCCGGCCAACGAGAAATGATTCGCTTGAGCCAAGGGAACATAGAAGTAAAGAGTCCGGGTTATAGAATAACTCGGTTGAAGAAGTGCAGATCCGGATAGAGGAACCTGTTGTGGCCTTAACAACTGAAGTTGCTAAGACCGCACCATCTTCGGGGACTAATGTTGGGGGATACTCCCGGGTAGGGTCACACCGAGGTATAAAGGCTGAGTTAGCCAAGGTATGGCGCGGTCAAAGCAAGTGTTGGCCGGGTCACCTCAAGGCAGGCCGACTTACGGAGTAACTCGGCCCGGTAGGCGTTCGCCTAGCATTAATCTGGCCGGCATAAAATATATGTCGGCCATATTTGTCTACCAAATGTGTAGGTACCCTCGTAGCCGGGTTAGCCAAGCGCTAGCCGGGCTACCACTTGGCTTCCAAGAGAAGGAAGGAATCTCCCATTGGTCAAAAGGTGGCCTCTGTCCACTGTAGCGTGAGCGAAGAAACCAGAGGGAAGGACCAGTGGGGCGTGGCCGGCAAAGGTGACGCGGGCAATGTCGGCTAACGTAGCTTGCATCTGGTGACGCCTAAAGGCAAGGGTCACGCAGAGGGTTACGTCCATAGTCCGGACGAACCGTTAAAGTGAATAAAGAAGCATCTAGCTTTAACCATGGGGCATATTCAGGGAATATGCCTCCACGTATGCCCTAACTTTGTAACCTGGGCTCCCCTATATAAGGAGCACCAGGACCTTGTAACTACCTCGGTGAATTACACTCTTAGTTGCATGCCTGGATGAGCGAAAATGGTTAAAATAGTACGGTGGGGCCAAATGCCACTCACAGGTAGACCTTTCGGCCGTCCTAACCATTTCCAGAACATCGGGACAAGAACGAGCAGCGTAATCGGCAGGCGAAGGGATCAACTACATACACAAATGAGTATGTATGCAAGCCACATACAACAGTCCTCAGAGCCATTCCATCTAAAAGAAATAGAACTATTGCAATGCCATTCGGCAAGATCCAAATATCCTAGATAGAGATAATATTTTAGGTTAGCTCCTCATACATCAAACATCAGAGTATCAGGCGGAAGCGGAAAACAAGATCCAAGTACGGATAAGAAGCAAATCGGCATAAGATGCCACATAAATAAACACATCCCGCTCACAGATCTCACGGATCCCCGTTCCCGGAATCTCTACACCGAGTGATCGTTGCCAACATCATCCGTCTCCTCCACCCAGTATCCATCTTGCGAGTATACCTGTTCATCTGAATCAAACAATTTATCGTGTGAGACCCTAGGGGTACTCAGCAAGTCTTTATGCCTCTAAAGGGGACACAACCTGGGGTAACGCAATTGCAGCAAAAGATAATAACTAAAAATTCTATAGATACTCGCTAACCATCCGCCTAACCAATGATAGACGGATGCCCGTGAATTAATAACAACAGTTATAACAGTAATTAACAGATCCATCCTCCTCCTCGCTTACCAACGAGGAAGCGGACGAACAATCTCCATCCGTTGGCAGTTTTATCAACCATTCCATGAGTGTTGCACTATTTACTAGTCAGGTACTTAGTCAAATTAAAAGTGGTACTTTAGTTATACTTGTCTATGATCGAGAAACTGTGCTCCAAGTCGTCCATAACCGCGGACACGGCTTTCAGAAAGATTTACCCTGCAGGGGTGCACAAATAGCAACACACACTCGATCAACCTCGGAAAAACCAAATCAAAACCCAACAAGGCATTCTCGACAAAGCGATCACAGGATTGAGAAATGTTTTAGGGGGCCAACCCAATAAGCTACCCGCAACGAAGTTGGCCAGCTCTGAGACGGACCCAGGGTTTGCGAGAACGACTGTAAATGACTGGGAACCCGAAAATGTGACTGGGCTTGTCGATACCGCGAAATCGTGCCGCGATCCCTAAACAGTACAGGTGCTCCTCGCACAAACTTAAAAAAAGCAGTAAACATGGCATAAGTACAGGATAGTAATAAAGCCCCAAACTATTTTGTGGCCCCGAGAAATAAGAATGAATCAAGCTCTGGCTCAGGGGGGTCCATAAGGCTTCCCGGATGTGGATAGTGCGAATAGTCAAGGAACAGGAATCAAGTACTCGGGGTCCTACGGGACACAAGTGAGCATGAAGAACCAAATAGTAGATATTGCCCACCGGTGCCACTTTCATTAGTTATCCCATTACTACTCAGGTTAAGTTGTTTAGGTACCTCGTTATCCATTAGACACTCACATACCCTACACATGCTGTTCTACGACCCGCATGGCTCAAACAACTCCTGTAGTAATGGCTCATAGGATGGAGGAACAAGCTTCGATGGGGCTTAAAAGTAAAGGCTATGCAGTACTTGGGATTCAATTTAATGCAATCACGACTCAATGATGCAAGAATAAGATAGAGGCAATAGGTACTATATGGATGCAAGCATGTGGTAGCGCTTGCCTGGCAGCTCAGTTGAAGCGAGGGACGAATCTGGTTAGTGCTCCTGGGACTCCTGATATATCCCCTGCTCAGCGTCTATTCGAAGAAGAACCAAACAAACAAGGGCCAACATAAATAGAGTGCACAAGCATATGAATTAAAATGCGACAAGCAAACAATCATGCCATGAGGAATGGTGCACAATTTGCATGGCAATAATGTAGCATGGCATGGGTGAGGTGTGGGGTACAAGATTAAAGCATTTTATTAAGTTTTTAGCCCGGTTTCCTCTCATAACACTTGTTGTATACTTATTATTTATATGATGCATGCTGCAATTCAGAACATGATAGAACGGGCTCGTCGCGCTGATCGATTTAGACATATTATTTGTCAAATTTGGAGTTATAAAACAAAAGTTATTAATTAATTAAGAGAAAGGGCATTTTATCGTAATTTTAATTAGCTCGAAAAATTAAAGTGCTCAAACATTATTTTGAATAGCATATTTGAATTCCTCACATTTTTCTGATTCCAAAACATATATCATTTGTATTATTTGGATTTATAATATGAAAGTTATTATTTTTCTAGACTTAAACATATTTAACAATTTCTGAAATTATTTTTATTAACAGAAAAGATCGCAGAACTTTTTGCACACAGAGGCAGCTAGCCACAGCGGCCGACAGTGGGCCAACCTTTGACTCAACGCAGGGAGCTGGCGTTCGATAAGGTGGGGCTTTTCTATAGACTTTTCTCACCGAGAGGTTGCCTAGCCACAGAGAGTGACAGGTAGGCCACCGAGCGACGGGGCCACAGCGCGCGCGCGGCCAGCGGGCGCTGTACACGTGGGCAAGCCAGGGCACGGGGGTCTGTCTGTGACGGACAGGATCTTCCGAGGGGGTTTGTGCAAAAAGGCCCAACGAATCTGAATTCGATCCAGAAACAGGGCTAGCTCGTCTGATTTTCGGAAGACGGTGGCGAGCTAACCCTTGGGAATTTTGTGATGCTGCAAAAAGCCAAGTTGAAGAGGGCAGCAAGATGCACAACTTTCATGTAGGGAGTTTCTCCGGTGGAGCATTGTGGAGCCCGGAAATTGACGAAAAACAGGGATGAAAAACGGTGTCTGGGACTGTCGGACGAGATACAGAAAAACGACATTTTCTCTGGTTTTCGCGAGACGATTCCGAGCGCATCTATGGATAGATCTGGGCATGATATGGCTCGTTGGAAAGAGGGGACTACCAGCTAGGTTTTTCGTTCTCGCGTCGTTCGAAGAAGAGCATCGCGACAACGACACCGACGCGTGGAACGGAGAAGATCAGGCGCGGGCCGCGGTGCACTGTCGAACGCCTGCACGCGGGTTCGGAGCGGCTGGCGAGCGTGGCGGTGCAGCGTGCACGCGTGCGCGGCGGCGGCGAGATGATCTACCGGCGTGCATAGGAGGGATCTGGGGTGCTCACCGGGGTGTGACGTCGAGGGCGAACGTGGCTGGAGCGAGGGACGGGACAGCGGCGAGGAGATGGTGCTCACGGCGGCGGTGCACAGCGACGAAGACGGCATGACTGCGGCGGCGAGACACTGGAACGGTGGCGGCGAGGCGATTCCTGACCTCCTCCTCCTCTCTCTCGGTGCAGTACCACCTCCACACCTCGGTCGGGGCCCTCCCGCAACGGTGGCTCCCTAGCAGTAGAGGGCAGGGTAGTGGCCACGGCTGGGGTTGCTGTCGTAGATGAACCAGAGACCAGGCTGGCGAGATGGATCGGTTTGGAGGGCATGTAGAGAAGAAGGGGAATGGGGATAAAGCCCTGCTGCTGGCTGCTTAAAGGAACAGAGGAGAGGGGCGTGCATGAGACATGTACGCCTGCTGGGAGCACGTGATGGTCCCGGGGAAGACAAACAGGACATGGGAGGCGCGCGGCTCGATCTGATCTTGCCCAGGTCGGATCAAAAGGGAGGCAGGGTTAGCACATAGGGGTGGCCTCGGTCTAGCCCAACCAGGCCGAGTATGAGAGAGGCTCGGATAGGAGGGGTAGGGTTGGACTTAGCTCGGATGGGTCTAGGGTTTTGGATAGATAGATAGGTAGCTAGAGACGGTTTGGGCCGGTCTTAGGTGGTTTAGGGCCTGCCTTAGCTAGGGCTTAGCTTAGCTAGGGTTAAAGAGGGAAGGACCTCGAGAAGAGAACCCAAAGAGACATGCAAAGGCCACAAGGAAGGGGAAACTAAAAGAGGGCTTATATTGCATGTGGCTAGAGTGTTGCATGCATGTGGAATATTTTGTGGAAACAAAGTATACCTCATGTATGTGTGCCAAGACAAAGATCAAATTTACAATAAAAAGATTCACTCAAAAACCAAGAACAAACCAAAAGAGAAGAAGTGATGAGGGTGGTTGCATGGCCCATGCAAAGTATTAATTGCCATGTTTTATTTATTGAATACAATAATAATATAACATGGCATGATTCCCATGCATTGCCAAAATGTGGAATAAAGGCCAAGCAAAAGAAATTAGAATTGGATCCGCCCTAACCCACATGAGCTAGATTAAATGCCAAAAGAAAAATAAAATCCCATGGGTAATTTGGATGGTGGAATTATAAGGTGGTGACAGAGAAAGGTGGTGGATTGGAATAAAAGATATGCCCCCAACTCAACTTGGGCATCTAGCATTTATCAAGATTCAAATACAATTTATCAAGAGCCAAATACAATTAATAATGCATATGAGAGAAGAACCAAATGGAAAAGGGTTTTATATGATGCTCAAATGCAAGGTGGCATGATGACATGAGCATGATATAATTATGATGCAACAATTATATGTAGGAAGTAGCATTATATTATTAGACCAAGTAGCATTACAATTGTTAGACAATTAGGATGCTATAGACCTCCTTAGCAGGGGATCGATAATTCTGTCTTGGAAGTACCCTAGAGCATTGTAGTGGGGAGTAAGAGAACTAGTCTCCTTCTCACGAACTGCTCAAGGAGCCCTTGTAATCCACCATTGATAGAGCGGAATACAAACATCTATGTGTGGAATCACCACACTATCCCTCCCTGGATTCCTCTAGTGTTCATTAGCCCCATCTGTAGCCTATCCATGGCATCTGCCGTGCCACCACCACGACAGTGGGCGGGTCACCTGGGAACATGCAGGGGACGTGACAAGTGAAGGGGCTAGGCATGTGTGTGTGCGATGTGTACCGCGAGCAACAAGGTGGGATGTGCGGGGTGCTTCACGCGGCTTGTGTGCGATGCGGGGTTGGCGGCATGCAGCGGGGTGGGGCCAGGCGGGAGCATGTCGCTATGCGGATTAGGTGGTGGCGGCCGGGGTGTCGTTAGAGGATTAGGGTTTGGCTACCTGGGGTGGTAGGTGGCTGCGGGTTGGGCCCTTTGGGCCTGGCCGGTGTCTGCCTCCTCTAATTAGATAAAATATTTTTATCTATTAGATTTATTTTGTTTAAAAAACATTTTTCAACTAGGTGCTTAGACAAAAAAAATATCTGGAAGGACCCAGTTTAATAATTTGAAATAGAGACAGCGAATATTTAGAACACAAAGATAGGCTTTTAGAAAATACTTTAGGCAACATATGTGTGATGATGATGATGCTCAAATGCAATGTTGCATGATGATATGAGCATGCTATCATGATGATGCACAAAAGATAGAAATAGCAAGCGATTTTATAGTAGTGGTTTTACCAGGGTGCTAATGTAGGGTGACGGGTAGGCTACACTAGCGTAAACTCAAAAAAATTCTACCACGTCAACCAGGAATACTATTGTCATAGATCACAGGATTACCACTAGACGCGCAGTTGTGGAACTCGATGAAGCATGTCGGGGCAGTGTAGATGTTCTACGTCTCCTCCTTGTCCTCGTCCCACGAGTAGCTCCCCTTTGCGCGGATCGTCCAAGTGCTACAGATGCAGCACCTCCGAGGTATCCACACGTCCGAAGTGGAAGGTCACACGACAGACTGCTAGGGCTGCACGTGCAAGACAGGAGTGAGAGGAGTGGCGGCTGGGTGGAATGCTCAACCCTATTCAGCTCGCCTCGGTCTCTCTTATATAGGCATCCCTGGTGGACTTCTACATTAGCAGCCCATTAGCAGCCCATTAGCAGCCTAAGCCTAGTCTAATTCGGATCCAATCCTCATTAGGCTTCTAGCCCCTAAAGTGTGTGACCCTACATGTTCATACACGTATAGACATGACACGAGTACACTTACTCTATCAATAGTTGGTAAAGGCCTCTAGCAAGACCTGCCAACTCCTAAACGCATATAAAGATCATTCGGATGAACCATCACAAGGTTGAGTTCATGTCTTTCCCTTTGCCTCATGATATTTGATCTGGATCCAAGCTGACCTCTCTTTCTCGATACTATGATTTGGAATCCCTTTACTAGGTTAACTCTTAACCATATGTAGCACGGCCATGCATTTATGGATCCGATCACTCGAGGGGACTAGAGATATCTCTCTCAAGTAGAGAGGGGCAAATCCCATCTTGATTGACCAATGCATTGCAACATGTATCAGGACAAACCCGAAAGCTACCTTTATAACTACCCAGTTATGGAGTAGTGTTTGATAGCCCCAAGGTAGGTCGATCCACATCTCAAGTACATGTGACAATCTCAGGTCTAAGGACAAAACATACACGATGTGCAGAGAGAGCTACAAGTATTATTGTCAGTCTCAAGTTGGGTCAGTCCAACCCCATGTTCATAACATGTGTCCACATCATTGGTTTGACATCTCCATGTCTATGACTTGCGAAACATAGTCATCAGCCAATCGATGTGCTAGTCTAATATTCATGTGTGTCCTCACATGAACTCCGACTAGGGATAACTATTAGATAACCATACAAGTAAAGAGTTTCACAAGTAATTCACATACTTGCGAATCAATACAAGTTGCCTGATATATGGATATTCAAGGAACATTATAATAACTCATGGATACATATAAAATAAAATCATCTCTATGATTGCCTCTAGGGCATATTTCCTTCAGTCGCCCACTTGCACTAGAGTCAATCTAGATAGTATCTAATACCTATTGCTCTTGTGTGCGCTTCATGCGCAGGCTACGGGACTGGCTTAGTCAAGGGATCAGCAACATTCGAGTCCGTATGTATTTTGCAAAAAATGACACTACCATCATCAATGAACTCACGAATCAGATGGTAACTCATGCAAATATGTTTGTTCTTATGGTGATGTCTAGGTTCCTTGGCTTGTGAAATAGCACCATTGTTGTCACAATAAACGTCCAAGGGATTGGACGTGTCCTGAACCACACCAAGAGCGATCAGGAAATTCCTAATCCAAACAGGTTCCTTTGTAGCCTCCGAGGCGGCAATATATTCAGCTTATGTTGAAGAGGAGGCCATTGTATTTTGCTTGGAACTTTTCCAGCTCATAGAACCACCATTCATGACAAACACATAACCTGATTGCGATTTGGAGTCATCTGAGTCGTTAAGGTAACTCGCATCTGTGTAACCCTTTACACTGAGTTCAACCTCACCTCCATAAACTAGGAACATATCCTTGGTCCTTCTCAAGTACTTAAGGATATTCTTTACCGCTGTCCAGTGGCTTTCACCTGGATCAGCCTAGTATCTACTTGTAACACTTAGAGAATAGGAAACATCTGGGCGAGTACATGTCATTGCATACATGATGGATCCAATAGCCGAAGCATATGGAACCCTACTCATGCGCTCTCGCTCATCAATGGTCGAAGGACACTGAGTCTTGCTGAGTTTAATGCCGTGAGACATGGGCAAGAACCCCTTCTTAGCCTCTTCCATGCTGAACCGTTTCAACACTTTGTCAATGTATGTACTCTGGCTTAATCCAATTAGCCTCCTTGATCTATCTCTATAGATCTTGATGCCCTGAATATATGCTGCTTCTCCTAAGTCCTTCATAGAAAAACTATTTTTCAATGAGGTCATAACAGACTCGAGCATAGGAATGTCATTTCCAATCAATAATATGTCATCTACATACAAGATTAGAAATACAAGCGATTTCCCACTTTCTTTTTTATACACACAAGGTTCTTGTTCGTATTTTATGAAACCCAACTCCTTTAAAACTTCATCAAATCGAATGTTCCAACTCCGAGATGTTTGCTTCAGCCCATAAATAGACTTTTGAAGTTTGCATACTTTTCCAGCATTGTTTGGATCGACAAAACCTTCGGGTTGAATCATATACACGTCCTCAGTAAGAATTCCATTTAAGAAAGCCGTCTTGACGTCCATTTGCCATATCTCATAGTCAAAATATGCAGCAATGGCTAGAATGATCCGTATAGATTTAAGAATCTCTACCTGCGAGAAAGTCTCGTCGTAGTCAACTCCTTAAACTTGTCAAAAACCTTTTGCAACAAGTCGAGATTTATGGATGTGAACATTTCCATCCATATCAATCTTCTGCTTATAGATCCATTTGCACACGATGGCTTTAAAACCATTAGGCAGGTCAACTAAGTTCCAAACTTGATTGTCTCCCATGGACTCTATCTCGGATCTCATGGCAATCAGCCATTTCTCAGAGTCTTGGTCTACCATCGCTTCTGCATAGGTCACAGACTCATCATTGTCTAACAATAATAATTCCCGCACTTCACGGAGCCTCGTCGACCTTCGTGGTTATGGTGCTTCTATTGCCACGAGTTCCTCAACTTGTTATGCTACAATAGTATCACTTGTAGAAGCATCCCTGACTGGCTCATCTTGAACTTCTTCAAGTCGCACCGACCGTCCACTCGTTCCCTTTGTGATAAACTCTTTCTCTAGGAAAACACCGGTACGAGCGACAAACACTTTGCCCTCTTCTCGGTTGTAGAAGTAATACCCTAAGGTTTCCCTTGGATATCCCATGAAAATTCATTTATCCGATTTGGGTGTTAACTTGTCCGACTGAAGTCGCTTGACAAATGCATCGCAACCCCAAATCTTTAGAAAAGACAAATTGGGATTCTTTCCAGTCCGCATCTCATATGGTGTCTTAACTACGGATTTAGATGGTACCCTGTTTAGTGTGAAAGCCGATGTTTCTAGAGCATAACCCCAAAACGATAATGGTAAATCCGACTGGCTCATCATCGAATGAACCATGTCCAACAAATTTCAATTGCACCGTTCGGAGACCCCGTTTCTTTGAGGCGTTCCGGGCGGCGTGAGCTATGGAACAATTCCGCAACTCTTAAGATGATTGCTAAATTCATGACTCAAATATTCACCTCCACAATCAGATCGTAAGACCTTTATTTTCTTGCCATGTTGATTCTCTACCTCACTCTGAAACTCTTTGAACTTTTCAAAAGTTTCAAACTTATTCTTCATCAGGTAGACATAGCCATATCTACTGAAATCATCAGTGAAAGTAATGAAGTAGTGATATCCTCCTCTGGCTGTCGTGCTCATTGGTCCACATACATCCGTATGTATGAGTTCCAACAAGTCTGTCGCTCTCTCGAGAAAACCCGTAAAAGGCGTCTTGGTCATCTTTCCAAGTAAACAAGCCTGACATGTCTCATATGATTCAAAATCAAACGAAGTTAGAAGACCATCACCATGGAGCTTCTTCGTGCGCTTTTCACTTATATGCCCCAAACGACAATGCCATAAATAGGTAGGACTCTAATCATTAGGCCATAGCCTTTTAGCACTAACATTGTAAACAGATGCATCATCAAGATTTAAAATAAATAACCCATTCACAATGGGAGCATCAGCCACAAACATAGCATTCTTAGAGATTACACAACCATTGTTTATACTCGCGGATGAATAACCATCCCTCATCAAACATGAAGGTGATAAAAATGTTTGACCCATACTAGGAATGTAAAAACAATTATTTAACTCCATAATAAATCCTAACGGAAGGTGAAGCTCCATGATGCCGATGAATAATGCAGCAACCCTTGCTTTATTTCCGACGCGAAAGTCCACTTCGCCTTTATGCACTTCTCTAGTCCTTTTTAGCCCCTGCATCGAATTGCAAATATGAGCAACTGATCTGGTATCAAATACCCAAGAGCTAACATTAGAATCTTCGAGAAAAATGTCCACAACATTTACAACAAGCGTACCTGAGTGCGAAGTACTCTTACTTCCACTCTTCTTCAAAGAAGCCTGGTACTTTCTACAGTTTCTCTTCCAGTGGCCATATTCATGACAAAAGAAACACTTGGTGTCTCCTGCAGGTCCAGCCTTTTTCTTAGGTGTAGGGTTTAGCTTAGGGATCATATCCTTAGCCTTGCCCTTCTTCTTCTGCCAAGAAGTGCCCTTTTTCTTGAAGCTAGGCTTGTTCTGCATAGCCATCACATGGCTATGCCCTGCTAATGAGGATATATACAGGGATTATGATGATTCTGACTCCTTGAACTAGAAGGAAAAATTGAGTCAAATCAATAATGACTATCAGGTGAATTCATTCCTAGTTGACCATGATGCTTTCATTTATAAGAACTTTATACTTCCTAAGTCTTTGTGCTATTGTATGATCAGGTACATGGGAGAAGAAGGCGTAGCACAGAGCAAGGAGTTGAAGCATATGGAGCATGGTGTGTTGATCAATGAAGAATGCACGAGGGAGGAGAGGGAGGAAGCACAAGGAGCTACCAAGAAGATGATCAACACATGGCAGGATCTCTGCCGCGGCAGAGAAACGACGCGTTTTCCTGCCACGGCAGGCTGCCGCAGCACAGAAACGGAGTCCTTTTCTGCCACAGCAGGCTGCCGTGGCAGAGAAACAGGCCCAAACTCTGCCACGGCAGAACCCTGAGCTGAACCCAATTTTGGGTCGGTTTGTACCCTAGTTAGGTGGGACCAACTCGGTCACCCCCTTAGCCGCCGCACCGCTAGACTCATAAATAGAAGGGGGCACTAGTTTTAGGGTTTGTACCACGTTAAAATTATTTTGGATTTGTTTCTTTCATAGAACCTCTGGAATTACCCTATGATCGAATTCTACCAATTGCAATTGAGTGTGATCTCTTGTTCCACTGGGAATTAGTAGATTGCAATTCGTGGTCGACGGTTGTGTGCGCAAGAGTGTGGTGTTGTGAATATCCTACAAGGTTTGAGAGATGTTGCATTGGCATCAGGGTTCGAGCGGGAGAGATCATAGCTACGCACTAGTTATCTATCATCCGCCATCATCATCGACAAGTCCTTACTGAGAATATCGGGCCACCCCATATCATCTTGGTATTATATTTCCTTGTTGCCTCGGTAAGCATCCACAAATCCATCTGTAGATTAGTTCGTGTCTTTCGTCCTATATAGAAAAAGCCCCACAAAAAGAGTTGGCATAGCCTAGATTACATCGTATTCGAGTAATAGTTGTTGGTCGTGTTCCTCTATTAGATTATATCTAGATCTGTTCTTCGTAGATTTGTTTCCTAGTTGTTCTAGTTGTTTCCACCATTATTTTTCTGCCGCCACAAAGCTAGATCCGATCCATACAAGAGTCCTCATTGTGTACTACTTGGCAAGTCGGAATCAAAAAATTCTACCGACTTCTGTCGTGGCACAAAAACGGATTGTTCCTCTATCGTGATTCCTTCTCTGCCATGACTCGGTTTCCTGCCACGACACATTTTCGGCCGTTTTTTCTGCCGCGACTCCTAGTCCTGCCGCGAGTTCTGCCACGGCACAGTTTTTCTGCTGCGGCAGGGAATTTTTCTGCCACGGCACGATTTTGATCAGTTTTTCTGCCACGGCAGGAATTTTGACAAATTGTGAATTTTTGCAATTTTCCAAACCTTAGCTACAGCCATTCTATTTCATAAGTGTAGGAACTTTCCCACTGAGACTAGTTTCCGCTCCTACAGGCTGCTCCTAGGATTTTGGTGTTGTGCTTTGTAGTTTGGCCGTGTGTGACATACATTCAAAAAAGAATATAAAAAGCAACATAGCAAAAGAAAAATCAAAAAGAAAAAGAAGCTATACAAAAGAAAGAGAAAAATAAAAGGAGAATTGAGCAAGAGGCCTAGTGATATCTTTGTGCACCGGTAGATTGAGCAATTTTGTGCATGTTTACTTTGAGCTTTGCTAGTGTCTCTCCAGCGTAGTGCAACACCTTTCATAGTTGCATTGCCACGTTTATCTCCACGTGTGTGTTTCTTGGGTTGTTGTACGATCAGCACTAGGACTTGTTTGTGGTGTAGATAGGATACCATACCTAGATCTCCACCATAAATAACATGTGTGCCCTGCGATCGTTCTCTATACCTTTGATATTCACTTCATCACATCAGTGCATAAGTCTTTGATTTCGAATTGGTAAGCATCACTATTCACTTTGGAATGGTAAGATCTGCTTTCTTGTCAGTTTTGAGTGAGTTGTGAGAGTTCCACCACCAGATTTTGTTTTGTGCGCTAATGTACTAATCATGTCTTCTAGTAGTGTTGATGTGATGCAGAAAATGGAGGCAGGTGATGTTACAAATAATGTGGAGACCTACAGTTACAAATTCTTCCACAATTGGCATTGTAGTGGAACTTTTTGAAAGGAAGAAGGCGGTATTTTTGATGGTGATGGTCTTTTCCACCATAGTGTGATGATTGGTGAGCGATGTGCTTCCATTACCATTGATAGTAACTCTACTCTTAATTTGGTTAGCGTTGAAGTTGTACAAAAGCTGCAGCTACCCACAAGTGCTCGTGCGGTGCCATATCTATTGCATTCATCATATGGCACATTGCTGATTTCACACACCGCTGATGTTCCTATGACTTTTTAAGAGCATACTGAGATTGTGCGTTGTGATGTATCTCCTATACCACTTGATTCTTGTCACATACTATTGGGAGAACCTTGGAGCGGAAGGTTTGACGCTCAAATATGTCCTATTGTTGGAAGGATTTCTTTCAAATGGAACATGAAGAGGCGTGCTATGCTCAGGATTTCAGCCAACAAATTTCATGAGTATCATCTTCTTTGCAAGGAGAGGACAAAAGAGTTCAGTTTGTCTGCTAAGTACAAGGTCATGATGAAAGGTGACAATTCTATTATTTGTCATCTTGAACATGGTGTGCATTACAACCCATGTGAGAATTAGAGCCACATAGCCAAGCTGAGTGAGAGTGTTATCAAAAGTGAGCTGTGTAATTCCACTAAACGTGAGGTTAAGAGCATCCAATCTAAGAGTATGAGAGAAAAACAAAACATCAGTGCAGTAGATGATAATACATGTGAGGATATTTCTACTAATGTAATCATCTCTACTCCTGGTATTGTTTCTTGTGCTATATAGGTTGCTTTTGAAGAAACGGAGCAATCTATTTTACAACCTGCATCATCGGATTATGCATTGTCACTTGCGGAGGATGTAACAATATCTAGTAGATGTGAAGAGAACATTATTGATATAGGTACTGATTTGGAGCTACAGTTAACAAGCGCGACATATTGTGAGTTTATTCCTTTGTTGATGCCTCCTTGTGATTTGCCTTGCACTAATGTTTCAACACCATGTGATAGTTTACCCAATTTTAATTTTGATCATGTGGTATTGATTACACATAAAGAAATAGTTGCTAGAATACCACCTACTGATATTGTGTATTCCATCATGCTAAATGAACCTATGAGTATGAGTTGTGCTATGGATAAGATTTCTGAAATTTCATCTCTAAATTCTAGCACATATTATCCTTGTTTCACTTTCAATCTAATTGGTGAATATAGCATGGATGAAAATTTTCTTGTGGATCACATATGCATTACTTCTGATAGAATCGCTAAACTAAAACAAGCTGTTTTCAGCCATATATGCAATGTGTCACAAAATGTTTGCTATGGGACAATAGTTCATGTTCGAGATATTATGGAAATACATTCTGGTCTAGTTGATATATTGCAACCAACACAAGTAATTTTACCTATGTTGGATTGTTTTAATCTTTCTAGGATATAACCCAAGTTTTCATATTCATTGTGTTTGTCCCAAAAGTCTTTGTCTAGTTATGTTACTACTTTAGACTTCCTTGCTATTTGCAAATTGAGTTGCATCTTACATACTAGACAACATGATCATGTTAATAATAATCAAAGTAGCGCAGTTGAAGCATGGCATGAATCAAATTGGTTTTCACACATATTGAATTGGTTTGATCTTGTTCACAAATTTGATCATAGGTCTTCTTTGAGAAAACTGAATTTAATATTGAAGAACAAGACTATCTATTTAGTTGTTTTTCACCATGATCATGATTCTTTGTACTTCACTTATACCTGCAATTTAAGTTGCTTGATGTATACTGGACATACTTTTCATGTGAACAACAATAATACAACATGTTATATATATATATACTTTGCGTACACGTTGTTCTTTTTGTTTCTCCCACTATCAGCTTACCTAATGTCGTGGACGGCTTTTCATGAAGAAAGGGAGGATGATGAGGATATATACAGGGATTATGATGATTCTGACTGCTTGAACTGGAAGGAAATATTGAGTCAAATCAATAATGACTATCAGGTGAATTCATTCCTAGTTGACCATGATGCTTTCATTTATAAGAACTTTATACTGCCTAAGTCTTTGTGCTATTGTATGATCAGGTACATGGAGAAGAAGGCGTAGCATGGAGCAAGGAGTTGAAGCATATGGAGCATGGTGTGTTGATCAATGAAGAATGCACGGGGGAGGAGAGGGAGGAAGCACAAGGAGCTACCAAGAAGAAGATCAACACATGGGAGAATCTCTGCCGCGGTAGAGAAACGACGCGTTTTCCTGCCACGGCACAGAAACAGGGTCCTATTCTGCCACGGCAGGCTGCCGCGGCAGAGAAACAAGCCCAAACTCTGCCAGGTCAGAACCCTGAGCCGAACCCAATTTTGTGTCGGTTTGTACCCTAGTTGGGTGGGACCAACTCGGTCAGCCCCTTAGCCGCCGCACCCCCAGACTCATAAATAGATGGGGCACACTAGTTTTAGGGTTTAGACCACGTTAAAACTATTTTGGAGTTGTTTCTTTCATAGAACCTCTGGAATTAACCTGTGATCGAATTCTACCAATTGCAATTGAGTGTGATCTGTTGTTCTACTGGGAATTAGTAGATTGCAAACTACCATTCATGGTCGACGGTTGCGTGCACAAGAGTGTGGTGTTGTGAATATCCTACAAAGTTTGAGAGCTGTTGCATTGGCATCAGGGTTCGAGCGGGAGAGATCATAGCTACGCACTAGTTATCTATCATCCACCATCATCATCGATAAGTGCTTACTGAGAAGATCGGGCCACCCCATATCACCTGCACTCTTCTTAATGTCACATTCTGCTGTTTTCAGCGTCCCACATAACTCATTAAGGCCCTTCTCCACTCCATGCATATGGTAGTTCGAAATGAAATGTCCATAGCTAGATGGAAGAGACGCCAAAATGAAATCAATAGCCAACTCTTGGCCTAATGGAAAACCAAGCTTTTCGAAAGTCTGGCTGTAACCAACCATTTTGATCACATGGGGGCCTACAGCTGCTCCCTATGCCAGCTTGCATTCCATAAAGGACTTAGCAAATTTGTACCTCTTAGTCCTAGCCTGAGTCTAGAACATGTCCTTAAGCGCGACGATCATATCTTATGTTTCCTGATCCTCAAACTGCTTTTGAAGATCAGGTTCCATGCATGCAAGCATAAGACAACTAACCTCAAGAGATTCATCGCATGCTCTCTTGTAGGCATTCTTAAGGGCAGCAGTTGCATTATCAGCAGGTTCAACTGGGATTGGGGTATCTAGAACAGTTTCCTTTTTATCAAAGATGAGAACAATTCTCAGGTTACGGACCCAGTCCAAAAAGTTTGTTCCATTTAGTTTATATTTTTTAATAATCGAACGCAAAGCAAAAAGTGATGAAGTGTTCGGTGCCATTGATCTACAACATAAAAACATTCAAAATACTAAGCCATGTAAGCATGAAAGAGTAAAACATATTAAACAATTTAATAGCATATACTCCCACTTAAATCAACATCCCTGTATTGATATTAAGTGATTCAAGATCCACAATTAACAAGTCGACTAGTGAGCTTTAGCATCACTGCTAGAAGACATGGTAAATCGGTAAGCAACTTTTGCTAATCATATCACATATGACTCTTGTTGTTGGGTGACATCTCTATGTCAAAACTAGGCGCCCAACCTTTATGCCCCAAGGTCCTTAACTGTTAAGATGACCTTGTTAAGCTCACCAACCCTTATGCGTGTAAGTATCCGATACAAACCCATCCAGCCAAGGAAAACCGCGACACCCTAATTTCATAGACCCACCAACGATTGTATAGGGCATAGGATGGTGCAAGGTTTGGTTGGGAGGGCATGGTTAAACTTAAACTTTGTGAGGGATAGTTCTACTTCTATTATCTAAGCATGCATAGTAGTAAAACGTATAAGAATACCATTCACATAGATGTGATACAGTATGGCCCATTTTCTCATGGTGATCTCCATCGCCATAGAACCTGTCCACCATGATGATCTCCATCTTCATGCTCTATGCGATCCATCCACCAAATGATGAGTTCTCCAAGAACTAATACAAGCTATTACTCCTGACAGCTAGTAATCAAAATTACATGGTATTGGGATCATCACAAGTTAGCACGCTGGCCATTACAATAATTGACAACACATATGGCTCCAGCCGTGTTGCCCTACTCATGACACGCAGGTCATGAAAAATACATACATGCATCACATAAATTTTGGGCCATACTGATCACATATATCCTGCAAAAACAAGTTGTGCATAGAATCGCATTCTATCGGATCATGTGAAATCGCAGCACATATGAATCTATTTGTGAAAAATGAGAGACCGCATCTATACAATTTTCTTTAAGGATTTTGATCGGCAAATTAAATTTACCATAAACCGACTATTGTTCCAATTCGACCAAACTCATTTGATCACGGTACGTCGCTTCAGATCTAGTTCCCAATTCGATCAATCATATTGATCTTCGCGTGATTCAACTAGATTTATGTGTCACTGTCTACCCCGATGGCGGAAACCGGCCGGTAGGGGTAAGTCGTTCGACGAACTTAGAATCACGATCACGGAAAGTAAGATCATAGATCAATCTAGAACCACTGCCATACAAACGATCACATCATTCATATCAATCTACATATCACCATATGCAAACTTCCTGAACCTATGACTAAACAGCATCGGCTCTGATACCACTTTAGGGTGACAGGTAGGCTACACTAGTGTAAAATCAAAAAAAATCTACCGCGCCAACCAGGAATACTATTGTCATAGATCACAGGATTACCATTAGATGCGCAGTTGCGGAACTCGATGAAGCATGTCGGGGCAGTGTAGATGTTCTATGTCTCCTCCTCTTCCTCGTCCCACGAGCAGCTCCCCTTTGTGTCGCTCGTCCAAGTGCTACAGCTGCAGCACCTCCGAGGTATCCACACGTCCGGAGTGGAAGGTCACACGGCAGACTGCTAGGTCTGCACGTGCAAGATAGGCATGAGAGGAGTGGCGTTCTCAACCCTATTCAGCTCGCCTCACTCTCTCTTATATAGGCATCCCTGGTGGGCTTCTACATTAGCAGCCCATTAGCAGCCTAAGCCTGGTCTAATTCGGATCCAATCTTCATTAGGCTTCCAGCCCCTAAAGTGTGTGACCCTATAGGTTCATACACGTATAGACATGACACGAGTACACTTACTCCATCAATAGTTGGTAGCGGCCTCTAGCAAGACGTGCCAACTCCTAAACGCATATAAAGATCATTCGGACGAACCATCATAAGGTTGAGTACATGTATTTCCCTTTGCCTCACGATATTTGGTCTGGCTCCAAGCTGACCTCTCTTTCTCAATACTGTGATTTGGAATCCCTTTACTAGGTTAACTCTTAACCGTATGTAGCACGGCCATGCATTTCTAGATCCGATCACTTGAGGGGCCTAGAGATATCTCTCTCAAGTAGAGAGGGGCAAATCCCATCTTGATTGACCAATAAATTACAACATGTATCAGGACAAACCCAAAAGCTACCTTCATAACTACCCAGTTACGGAGTAGTGTTTGATAGCCCCAAGGTAGGTCGATCCACATCTCAAGTACATATGACAATCTCAGGTCTAAGGACAAAACATACACGATGTGGAGAGAGAGCTACAAGTATTATTGCCTGTTCAAGTTGGGTCAGTCCAACCCCATGTTCATAACATGTGTCCACATCATTGGTTTGACATCTCCATGTCTATGACTTGCGATACATAGTCATCAACCAATCGATGTGCTAGTCTAATATTCACGTGTGTCCTCACATGAACTCCGACTAGGGACAACTATTAGATAACCATACAAGTAAAGAGTTTCACAAACTATTCACATAATTGCCAATCAATACAAGTTGCCTAATATATGGATATTTAAGGAACATTATAATAACTCATGGATACATATGACATACAATCATCTCTATGATTGCCTCTAGGGCATATTTCCTTCAGCTACATAGTACTAGTGTTCTTGATTTATAGAAAAACATTTGTCTCACTTGGAAAATTGAGATTGTCTCTTTTCCTAATACTCGTTGGAAACTCCCCTTGGCAACATTGTTTTCCATGCAAAGATGCACCAATCTACTTAATATGGGAAAATTATCATAAACATGATGTTGGATATGGCCATGACCTTGGTATTTTGGCTTGAAACTTGTTCACATACATGCTTGGACAATTTTGTGAGGCTAGTTTTTCCAAAGTTGTCAAAACTCATGTTTATCATTTTTCATGGCAGGTAATACACGCAAAAGGATGCCACGCGTAAGTCTTTGTTTTTAGGATTTTTCTTTATTTTCTTCTATTGATTTCAAAATAGGGTCAACATTGTCGGCACACAAATTATTAGCAAGAAGTTGAATCTTTCAAAACTCTTGGTCGTTCTCGTATATTGATTGCCTGGTGGGTACAATACCTTCAAAGTCCCTATGTAAAATCTTAAGAGCAATCTACCACTTCCTTGTACTTCAAATTAACTTGACCTAGTTTCAGTAAATCGACATAAAGCCATTTAAGTGCTGAAGTTAGATAGGAAGCATGATTAACTATGTTTGAAACCATTGGTTTGTGGAATTCTGAACAATATTATTTGGACTTTCTTCACAGGAAAACATCACCGTCGTCACTAGGGAATATTGAATGTATTTTTTCCTAATTGTTGGAACCTCCCACATGCAATAATGCTTACTAGCCAAGATGCACCCATCTACCAAACTATTTTGGGAACTCTATCAAAACATAAACGATGATGTTGATATGGCGTTGATGATCTTGGACATTCGGGTTGAAACCCAATAATGTCCATACACATGGTAGGACAATATTGTGAAGCTGTTTTTGCAAAACTTGTCTAATCCCATGGTTAATGGTTTCATGGCACGTGGTACACACGACATGATAGGACATCATGCGTAGATCTTTTGTTTTTTGTTTTTCCTTTATTTCATGTGATCCTTTTCAAAATGGGTTCAAAATTGCCAAGATGCAAAATCTTAGCAAGAAGTTGAACGTGTTATCAAAACTCTTGGTGGTTTCTGATATATTAATTGACCCTCTGATGGATACCTCCAAAAGCTTTTCCGTAAAACTTTCAAAGCAACCTACAATTTACTTGTAGTAATTCAAATTTTACCTAATTTTGATAAATCGGCATAAAGTCATTAAAGTGGGCGGAGTTATATAGGAAGTTTGAGAACTCATAAAACATGGGAAATCGTAAGTACAACATGTTGGTCCATTATATATGTGTGAAAACTTGGCTTGTGGCATTCAGATCCATATTTTTCGAGCTTTCTTTACGAGAGAGAATAATCTCGTCATCACTCGGAAAATTGAGAATGTTATTTCTTGATAGTTGGAAACTCACACTGGCGGCATTATTTACTACAAGAAGATGCACCCATCTACCCCCAATATATCACGCTTACTTGTAGCTCAAGTTTGACCTAATTTTGTTCAATTGTCAAGATGCAAAATCTTAGCAATAAGTTGACCAATCGTCAAACTCGTGGTGGTTTATGATATATTAATTATGATCCCTCGATGGGTACCTCCAAAATATTTAAGGTAAAACTTTCAACGCAACCTACAATTTACTTATTGTTTCAAATTTGACCTAATTTCGATAAATCAACATAAAGTCATTCAAATGGGATGAGATAGCTAGGAAGTTTGAAAACTCATAAAACATAGGAACCATCGGTACAACATGTTGGTCCACTATATGTGTCTGTAAACTTGGCTTATGGCATTCAGATCCAATATTCTTCGGACTTTTCTTTACGAAAAAGAACAACCTCGCTCGTCATCACTCGGAAAATTGAAAATTAAATGTTCTTTCCTAATAGTTGGAAACTCACACCAATGACATTATTTAATACAAGAAAACACACCTATCTACCTCTAAAAAGACATTTATTTTAAGAGCAATCTATCGCGCTTACTTCTAGCTCAAGTTTGACCTAATTTTGTTAAATTGTCAAGATGACAAATCTTAGCAGGAAGTTAAACCTGTTGTCAAAACTCTCGGTGGTTTATGATATATTAATTAACCCCCCGATGGATAACTCCAAAAGTTTTTTTCGTAAATCTTTAAAAGCAACCTACAATTTAGTTGTACTTCAAATTTGACCTAATTTCGATAAATCTGCATGAAGTCGTTCAAGTGGGCAGAGTTAGTTAGGGAGCTTGAAAACTCATAAATCATGGGAATCATAATTAAAACATGTTGGTCCACTTAATATGTCTGGAAGCTTGCCTTGTGGCATTGAGATCCATATTTTTGGACTTTCCTTACAAAAAAGAACAATCTCATCATTACTCGGAAAATTGAGGATTTTCTTTCCTGATAGTTGTAAACTCACACCGACGATATTGTTTACTACAAGAAGATGCACCCATCAACCTCCGAAAATAAATTTAACTCAAGAGCAATCAATCGCGCTTAGTTGTAGCTCAAGTTTGACCTAATTTTGTTAAATCGGCAAGAAGTCACTTAAATGTGTGAAGTTTGCTAGGAAGCTTGAAAAATCCTGTTACTAAAAACTTGGGTATTACGAATAAGAAACCGTGATCCAGTTTGTGTGATAATTGGGGCGGTTGTATTTTCTTTTAACTATGATAGGTCTCGTGGGGACGATGTGCTTGAGTTAACACGGTCGGTGGAAGTACAAGTTACAACAAGGACCTCATAAAAAATAAAAATTGCATCCAAGTCCATGCATTTAGCACAAGGACCGTAAAACTAAGCAGTGGAGTGTGGTTTGAGGTTTGCGCATACAAGTCTTCATTATGCTAAAGACTATCAATAGAATCTTCTAGATGCTAAAAATAGAAAAGAAGATCCAACGGTTAGAAATGTTTGGATGTGCCAATCTTGATCCAACGGTCAATGTTTAAAGTTACCTCTACACTATACAGTGGTATGGTATTGTAAGTGATAAGATAAGATAAGATAAGATAAAAATAAAAAGTACTGTGAATGGACAATTTTTTGAATAACCTTCCCTCCTGATGTTTGGGAAGCAAGTGAAAATTTCGAAAATCGGAAAAGTTTGAATATTTTTGCCGCCAAGGGCCAAAGTGATTTTCTTCCTATGTACTACTCCTACTCCATACCAATGCGGTTGCCGAACACGCTAGAGACATAGAGCCACCATACCAAGGCACACGTGCGCAACGCATACTATCGACGAGGGAGAGATCAGTCGGGTCAGTGCGCGAGGGAAAGCGGAGGAGAGATGGAGGATGGATAGTGAGAGGCAGTAAGCATATGTCTAAGCAAAGAAATATACTAGTGTACTATTTTCTTTTCCATAATAAGGGCATCCTCAATGTGTAAAAACACACATGTGTAAAAACACACCTTAAGGCCTAGTATGTGGTATCCGCTAAGATTCACCTTATACATTGTGGAGAAAATAAAGTTAACTTTAAGCCTAAGGTGCACCTCAATCTCGTGGGTTGCCCATAAAAAATAGAAAAATCATTTCCCCACTCTCCTTATTTCATGTGATCGTTTTTAAAAGGGGTTCAAAATTTTCAAGATACAAAATCTTAGGTAGAAGTTGAACTAGTCGTCAAAATTCTCGGTGATTTATAATATATTAATTGACCGCCCGATAGGTACCTTCAAAAACTTTTTCATAAAACTTTCAAAACAACCTACAATTTATTACTTGTAGTTCAAATTCGACCTTATTTCGATACAACGACATAAAGTCATTCAAGTGGGCGGAGTTACCTAGAAAGTTTGAAAACTCCTAAAACATGGGAATCACAAGTACAACATGCTATTGATCCACTATATATGTCTGAAAACTTGGCTGGTGGCATTCAGATTCAATATTCTTTGCACTTTCTTTACGGACAAGAACGGTCTCATCATCACTCGGAAAATTGAGAATGTTCTTTCCTAATAGTTGGAGACTCACACCGACGGCACTGCTTACTACAAGAAGATGCACTCATCTATCTCTGAAATGACATTTAATTCAAGAACAATCTATCGCGCTTACTTATAGCTCAAGTTTGACCTAATTTCATTAAACTATTAAGATGCAAAATCTTAGCAAGAAGTTGAACCTGTCATCCACCCTCTCTGTGGATATGATATATTAATTGACACCCCCCACCCCATGGGTACCTCCAAGAGATTTTTCGTTAAACTTTCAAAGCAACCTACAGTTTACTTGTAGTAGTTCAAATTTTATCTAATTTTGATAAATCGGCATAAAGTCATTCAAGTGGGCGAAGTTAGCTACAAAGTTTGAGAACTCATAAAACATGGTAAATTGTAATATAGCATGTTGGTCCACTATATATGTCTGAAAACTTGACTAGTGGAATTCAGATCCATATTTTTCGGACTTGATTTATGGGAAAGAACAATCTCGCATCACTCTGAAAATTAAGAATGTTATTTTATGAGATAGTTGGAAATTCACACTAACGGAATTTCTCACTACAAGAAAATAGCACATATCTAACTCCAAAAAAACATTTAATTGAAGAGTAATCTATCACGTTTACTTATAGCTCAAGTTTGACCTAATTTCGTTAAAATATCAAGATGCAAAATCTTAGTAAGAAGTTAAACCGCTCCTCACAAAAAAAACGCTCCCTCGGCCTTCGAGGTGATCGACCTCCACAGTCATCATCCCCTTCCTCTCCCTCGTCGTCATCGTTGCCGTCAGATCCGTTGTCGCTGAAGCCCCGTGTCGTGCCATCATTGCCGCAACCCCATGTTGATGTTGTCGCCGCCATAGCCACGTGTCAATAACATCGGTGCCGCATCCCCGTGTCCATGTCATCGTCACCACCGCTTTCAGCAGATTCCATATACAGTACCTTAGTCACTGAAATTTCAGTTATAGCAAACATATGCAGCAAAATAGGGGCAAGATATTGAATTTACTGAGCTAGATGATGTAGAGTAGCTAGGTATTCAATTTACTGAGCTATATGATAACGTTTGCTAGATATTGAATTTAGAGCAAACATTACAGTTAAAATCTGCAAAAGAAGAAGTAAAGTAGCTATTCACACAAGTAAACCTATCAGCGATTAAAGCATTATATATTCTTCTTACAATTATTTCTATTTAGTTAAAATTTTCAAGTCTCCAAACAAATCCATACACAAATGCAGATTTATCTCGCACATTTGGTTATATTTTGACTCGATTGGTTCGGAAGAAAAGGTTTCACTCACCTATGCTTATGTCATGATACATAACTACTTTACGCAGCAGTACCTATCCAGCTATGAAGTCCTTACAAAATATTGATATCTATGTGATAGCTATTTGGTAACTGCCATACAAAATGTAAGGCATACTTACACTAGCTAAGAAATCTGTTGCTTCTTTGAGAATCGCTCTGAATCTGTCATCATCAAACCATCCAAATTTTGTTATCCGACATGCGAGCTGAATTAGGGAAACAGCCACGAAATTCTGCAATTTAGGTTCTCTTGCTGAAGATAGTTCCCCTTCACATAGATCACAAACAGATTAGTCCAAAACTAGCAATAGAAGTGGCACAAATCGTAAGCATGTTTATGATATGCCTGAACTGGAATTCTAATTGGGGAAAGGAACGGATTCAGGAACACAGTATGTAGCACCTCAATTTAGAGGTCTATTTCATGAGAGAATGGGGATTCGGTTATAGAGGTGCCTCTTCAGCCAGCCCACGAACAGTGGCGGCGGGGTGTAAACCCTAATAATAATTCTATATAGGTTTTCCTCCCAGACAAGCCTTGGGTCTTATAGCTAAACGATGATAAGGTACAGCTGGAAAGTAACACTAGACTAACAGCGACAAGACGATGAATAGGAGCCGTTGGATGGCCGCGAAGCGGTATCATCGCATCCGAGCCGTCAGCTGTTAGGAAGGATGGTCTGATACAGAGCTGGTGTCTGACAACTCCCCCCGAATGACTGCATACTTGTCCTCAAGGATGAAAGGCTGGGAAGACCTTCTGTATAAATGTCGCATCTTCCCATGTAGCTTGCTCTTGTGGCAGATTTTCCCACTTTATCAGCCATTGTACAACTGGAATTGAGATGGATCCTCGAACCCTTGGTATCAATTTTCTTTCCAGGACTGCTTCTAGGGCAATGAGTATAGTCCCATCTGGGTTTAGCAGTGGCAAGTGTGGTGTAGGAATTGCCTTAGGCCCCAAATGCTTTTTCAGCTGGCTGACATGGAATGTATGATGAAGTTGACATCCTTCAGGAAGCAAAAATTTGTAAGATGTGTTGCCCACTTTCTCCAAAACTCTGAATGGGCCATAGTATTTGGAATGCAACTTCAGACACCTGTGGATGCTCAGGGAAGTGTGTCTATATGGTTGTAGTTTCAGATAAACCATGTCCCCAATTTCCAACTTCCTTTCTTGCCTGTGCTTGTCTGCCTGAGCTTTCATTCTGTCTTGAGCTTTTTGCATATTTTCTTTGATCTGCTTTGCAAGATCTTCTGTTGTTGTGTTTGGTGTCAGTGTTTGGGTTGTGTCATGCATAGGTAAGAGTAATTCAGCTAGCTGTGGTGGAGGCCTGCCATACAAGGCTTGGAATGGAGTCATCTTCAAGGATGTATGAAAGGAGGTGTTGTACCACCATTCTGCTAGTGCTAGCCATTAATGCCATTTCTTGGGTTGTAAGAATGCCATGTTTCTGAGATAGTTCTCCAAGCACTAGTTTACTCTCTCAGTTTGACCATCCGTTTGAGGATGGTAAGAAGTGCTGAAATGCAGCTTTACTCCCAGAGACTTGAACAAATCTTGCCATAATTTGCTTGTAAAGATTTTGTCTCTGTCAGTGACAATTACTGTTGGCAAGCCATGTAACTTAAAAATGTTTTCTCCAAATGCCTTGGCCACTGTTTTGACATTGATGGGATGTTTTAAGGAGATGAAGTGTGCATATTTTGTGAATCTATCAACCACTAATAGGATTATATCCTTGTTTTCTGATAGAGGGAGGCCTTCCACAAAATCCATGCTAATATGAGTCCAAGCAAAGTCAGGTACTGACAGTGGCTACAACAGTCCAGGGTACTTACAGTGTTCTCCTTTGTTGAGTTGGTAGGTGGGGCATTGCTTTATCAAGTCAATGTTGCTTGATGCATGACCAGTGAAATAACAACTTTATTTGTTGATAAGTTGCATTTTCTCCAAAATGGCCACCCAATTTAGAATTGTGCAAAGAGTCAATAATTTTGTTTCGAAGGTCAGTGGTACTGCCAATATAGATTCGTTGTTTATGCCTGAGGATTCCCTTGGAGAAGGTGAAATTGGGAACAACTGCTGGAGAGATAGTTAGCTGTTGAATTAGTTCTTGCACTTGGCATCCTCCTCATAAGATTTGACCACCTCAGTGACCCATACTGGAATAGCTACACTTGTAAAGATTGACAGGATTCTGTGTTTCACCCTGGAGAGTGCATCAGCTACTTTGTTGTCTTTTCCTTTCTTGTACTTTATAGTATAGTTGTAGCCAAGAAGTCTGACAAGCAGTTTGTGTTGTATACCATCTGTCAACTTCTATTCCTGAATATATTTTAAACTTTGCTGTTCTGTTCTGATGATGATGGAGGAGGCAGAGAAGTAATGCTTCCATTTTTTGATAGCCTCTAGAATAGCTAAGGCCTCCTTATCATAAGTTGAGAATCCAGCAGCTCTAGGACCAATGGTTTTGCTCATAAATGAAATTGGTTTCTGTTGAGGGCAAACCTCTAGGGTGGCCCGATCTTTCACGATTCCCTTTCAAATCGAGGATGGAGTACAGGGAGAGGAGGGGAGGATGAACATGACGAACGCACGCACGAAGAACGCAATGAACACACACACACACACAAAACCACGATACACACCAATAGCTCACGTCGGCGGTGACCGGTCCGGCGCAATCCCTAGGATCGGCGTCGGGCGAAGGACTCTCTCTCGAACCGGCATGGCAAGATGGGAGACTCGGTGAGATCTTGACGTCTTGGCAAAGGGACACCGATGCCAAGGCTTTGTACAACGCGGAGGCACGATGCAAACTCCAACGAGGTTTGGTGATATTGGTGCTCTTGGGTCAAGGAGCATGAGGCAAGAACTAGATAGATCCACAAAGGGATTTCCACTAAATCCAATATCATGCCTAGGGTTTACAATGGAGGTGGGGGACTATAAATAGGCCAGCCACTTAAACAGGGGTACTTTAGGAATAAAAGACGAGTTCTGGACGGACTAAGGGGTACATGGGCCGTAGGCCCAAAGGCCATTTCATGCCTGGCGTCGGTCGGACCGGAGACTCCGATCTAGGCCGGAGATTCTGGTCAGTCTCCGGACCAGCATCCGGAGGGGCCTTCAGATTGTCCCAGGGCCTAGCGCAGGGGTCAGACCGAAGAGTGGACCAGAGTCTCCGGGGTCTTCAGGCCGGAGATTTTGATGGACCGGAGACTCTGGTGTGCGCAGACCGAAGACTCCAGTCTAAGCAGCTCCAGCGGCTTCTGCTTCACGCTCTGCTCCTTGTTCTCCATCCTTGGGTGCTTGGTGATGTGTCGAGGTTTCGTACCTGATGATGCATAGAGTAGTTGCGTGAAGTAGCACACCATCCAAGGATGTATCAAACTAGCACGAGGAGAGGAGCGAGTTCACCTCAGCTTGTAGGAGTTTGGCTCGGGCACGAGTCATGGATCCACTTGGGGGACTTGTTGGTGTAGATGTAGGAGCGTCCGTAGGATGGGCTGCATCAGCTCCCCCCCCTTAGGAAAGAGTTGTCCTCGACTCTTCATGGTTATCATCTTGAACATCTCCATGGTAGGGTGAAAGATCCTTGACATTGAATGTATTGCTTGCAAGGTACTTGGAGGTCGGTATGTCGATGATGTAGGCGTTGTTGTTGATTTTTGAGGACCTTGAAGGGACCATCTCCTCTTGGTTTAAGCTTGGAGTCACGTTCCTTGGGGAAGCGGTCTTTGCTTAGGTGTATCCACACAAGGTCACCTTCTTCAAAGATCATCTCCTTCTTGTCCTTGTTTAACCTTCAAGCTTGGCGAAGGACTTGTTGTTCGATAGTAGCTCTTGTTTCTTCTTGAAGTTTCTTCATAGCTTGTGCGCGTTTCTCGACGTCCATGTTCGTGCGCTCATGGAGAGGTAGCGGTAGGATGTCGAGCGCGGTGAGGGTCTCGAAACCATAGACGATCATGAATGGACTCATCTTGGTTCGATTGTAGGCGAACTCGGCATGTGGAATGCATTCCTCCCAATCCTTGAGGTTTTTCTTGATCAACACACGAAGGAGAGTTCCGAGGCTCCGGTGACAACTTCGGTTTGGCCATCAGTTTGAGGATGCGATGTGGATGAAAAGAGGAGCTTGACGCCGAGCTTGGCCATGAGGGTCTTCCATAAGTAGCTCATGAATTTGACGTCGCGATCGGAGACGATTGTTCTTGGCACACCGTGAAGACGGACGATTTCCCTGAAAAACAGATTTGCAACATGTGAAGCATCGTCGGTCTTATGGAACGGTATGAAGTGTGACATTTTGGAAAAAGATCCACAACAACAAATATAGAATCATGACCATGCTTAAATCTAGGCAATCCTAACACGAAATCCATGCTAATGTCAGACCAAGGGGTATGAGGAATAGGCAATGGCATATAAAGACCATAAGGGTTAGCTTGCGACTTAGCTTGAACACATGTCGTGCATCGTTGAACGTAGCGCTCCACGTCACGCTTCATCTTGGGCCAAAAGTAGTGATTGGAGAGCATGTCCAATGTCTTGTCACGGCCAAAGTGACCCATGAGGCCTCCACCATGAGATTCTTGGAGAAGCAAAAGTTGAAGCAACGACTTCGGAATGCATAGCTTGTTTTGTTTAAATAGAAAGCCCTTATGCAAATAGAAATCAGCAACTCCTTTGTCATTGGAGCACTTTGCAAAAATTGGTTCAAAGAACGGATCAGAAGCATACAAAGATTTTATTTCCTCAAGACCCAACACGTTGATTTCAAGTCTCGTAAGAAGGCTTGTATGTTTGCGAGACAATGCGTCCGCAACTACATTATCTTTGCCCTTCTTATACTTGACAATGTACGGAAAAGACTCCATGAACTCAACCCACTTAGTGTGTCTCTTGCTCAAGTTAGCTTGGCCTTTGAGATATTTCAACGACTCATGGTCGAAATGTATGATAAATTCCTTGGGCCATAGGTAGTGTTGCCAAACTTGAAGGACACGAACTAAGGCAAAAAGCTCTTTGTCAAAAATCGGATAGTTAAGGCGAGCACCATCAAGTTTCTCGCTATGGTATGATATAGGACATCCGTTTTGCATAAGGACTCCTCCAATGCCAATACCACTAGCATCACACTCTATCTCAAAAGTTTTTGTGAAATCCGGTAAAGCGAGAAGAGGTGCTTCGGTGAGCCTCTTTTTAAGTTCGTCAAAAGCTTTTTGTTGTGCTTTGCCCCACACGAAGGTGACATTCTTTTTGGTCAATTCATTAAGGGGACAAGCAATGGTTGAAAAGTCTTTCACAAAGCAACGATAGAAACCGGCCAACCCATGAAAACTTCGGAGTTCACTCACATTTGTTGGGATGGGCCAATCTCGTATGTCCTTTACCTTAGAAACATCAACTTCAATTCCCTTTGAAGAAATGACAAATCCAAGAAAAATCAACTTGTCTTTAGCAAAAGTGCACTTGGGAAGATTAGCATAAAGCTTTTCATGTCGAAGGATTTGCAAAACTTCCTTGACATGTGTTATATGGTTCTCAAGTGATTTGCTATAAACAAGAATATCATCGAAATAGACAACAACACTTTTTCTAATGATAGAACGCAAGTTGTGATTCATAAGGCGCATGAAGGTGGATGGGGCATTCGATAAACCAAAGGGCATAACCAACCATTCATAGAGACCAAGTTTGGTCTTGAAGACGGTTTTCCACTCATCACCTTCAACCATGCGTATCTGATGGTAACCACTACGAAGATCAATTTTCAAAAAAATAGTGGCTCCACACAACTCATCAAGCATGTCATCGAGACGTGGTATGGGATGTTGATAACACACGATGATAGCATTGATTGGATGACAGTCCATGCATAACCGTAATGTATCATCCGTCTTTGGAACAAGAATCACGGGTACAACACTTGGACTAGTGCACTTGGATCAAACCTTTGGAGACGAGTTGGTTGATTTGACGTTCGATATCCTTCGTCTCCTCCGGGTTCGTGCAATAGGCGGCGTGGTTGGGAAGTGGTGCGACGGGGATGAGGTCAATGCGATGTTCGATGCCGCGAAGAGGAGGTAGTCCATGTGGGAGCTCTTCGAGGAACACATCCTTGAATTCCTGCAAAACACTCATCAAAGATGGAGAAACATTGGTTAATTCATTAGTTCCTTGCGCTAGTCCCTTGCAAAGGAGGACATAGTGCAAGATGGATGGGTTGTTCCGAACATCTCTCATCTCACTTTTGGTGGCAAGGAGAACACTTTTAGTTTTTCCACTCGAGTTTGGCTTGTGGCTCTCACTCACTATGAGGTGGTTCTCTCTCTCACCGCTCTTCTCACAAGTAGGTGTTGTGCTTTGCGCCCTCGCTAAAGCCTTTGCATTGTCCGCAATTATTTGGCTAGGAGTCATCGGTTGCAAAACACATGTTTTGTTGAGCCATTTGAAGGTGTATACATTGGTGCGACCATCATGTTGAGCAGCCTTGTCAAATTGCCATGGTCGATCAAGAAGCATGTGGCAAACTATCATAGGAACCACATCACACTCCACCATATCTTTGTAAGGACCAATGGCGAAGGAGACCGATACGGTAGCTTGATCTTCACGGACCCTTGGTCACTTAGCCATTGCACGTGGTAGGGGTGCTTGTGCGGATGGAGGGTGAGGTTGAGCTTCTCACACAACTCGATGCTAGCAAGGTTGTGGCAACTCCCTCCGTCAATGATCACCTTGATAGATTTTCCATTGATGCCGGCTCGTGTTTGGAAGATATTGGAGCGTTGGTCTTCATGCTCTTGTGCTTGAGTGGTCAAGATCCTTGTGACGACAAGCGATGGACTTGCGTCATGTTCACACATGAGGAGTTCTTGATCATCTTCCACTTGTTGCCTTGCCATTGCTTCCTTGACACGGGCATCAAACTCATCTTCACTCAAGTACTCTTCATCACCATTGTCGTGGATGAACAAGACTTTCTTGTTTCCACATTCGGCCGACTTGTGTCCTTTACCTCCACACTTGTAGCATTCACCATTGAAAGGTGTATCACTCTTTGCTTGTTTGCCACTTGGGGGTAGTTTTCCTTGAGGAAGTGTGGGCTTGAAGGAAGGCTTGTAGGTACTTGAGGAGCTTCTATTGAAAGATGTTGGTGTAGCGGTTGAAGCTTGCTTGTAGGTGAAGTACATCTTGGGCTTGTTGTACTTGGTATCCTCTTGCACTTGAAGTTCAGCCTTTGTTGCGATGTGCACAAGCTCAACCATGGTGGTATATGTTTGGAACTTGACGATGCGCTTGATTGGGTGATTCAAGCCAATAAGGAAACATGCCATTGTTTGCTCCATGCGTTCATCAATGTTGGCGCGAATCAAGTTGAGCTCCATTTCCTTGAAGTACTCTTCCACGGTCTTTGTCCCTTGACGAAGCGCTTGGAGGTTGTTGAAGAGGTCACGCGTGTAGTGCGCGGGGACGAACCGGGATCTCATGTGAGCCTTCATGTCATGCCAAGTTGTGATTGGTGGCTCTTGCCTTGCATCACGAGCAATTTGAACTTGTTCCCACCAAAGGTTGGCGTAATCATCAAACTCAAGCGAAGCCATGGCGACCATCTTCTCATTGCTATAGTTGTGCATGCGGAAGATATTGTCGACTTTGAGTGCCCACGAGAGGTATTCTTCGGGGTCATTGGATCCAGTGAACTTGGGCATTGTGAACTTGAGCTTGCCAAAAGTTTCTTCATCGTTGCGGTCATTGCGATGAGCTTGGTGACCTTGTTGATGATCTTGTAGTTGGGAAGGTGGAACTTGGTTCTCGCGTCCTTGTTGCGGAGCTTGCTCTTGATATTGTTGTGGAGGAGCTTGCTCTTGCTCTTGGCGCGGTTGTTGACGGTGTTGAGGCACTTGGGCCCCATGAGGTTGTTGAGGATGTGGAGCCTCATGACGCGGTTGATGACGAAGAGGAGGATCTTGGAGAGCTTCACGTCGATGACGAGCTTGATTCTCCAAATTGGAGTCATCACTTATTGTGTCAAGTATGTGTCGTGGTCGGTGGTGGTAGACTTGCGGTTGCACTTGCAGTTCTTCTTGTGGTTGCTCTTGTTGGATCACTAATGCCCTTGCGTGATGACGGTGTGCTTCTTGCCTTGCTCTTGGCCTTGAAGAGAAATCACCATCATAGCTTGACGTTGCGGCGTGCCATGGGGAAGGTACATAGTTCGAAGAACTTCCATCTTCAACCACGGGGGCATCATTGCGTCTTGGAGCACTTGGGTGAAGATCTTGTTGAGGAGCATGACGAGGCGATGAGCTTGAAGATCTTGATGCGCGTGAACATGGTCTTGCCATACCATCGATGAGGCATCGAAGATTGTCATTTGTTTCGGCAACGGAGCGTTGTAGCGCTTCATTTTGGTGGCCGGAGTTGTGATGCATTGCATGCATTTGTCGTTCAAGGCCGTCGAAGCGGTTGTCGATATTCTTGAACTCAGCTTGCATCTCGCGAAATTGTTCATCTTGTCGCGTCTAAAGGGCTTGGCAAATTCACGGAACTCTTGCCGAACGATGAAGTGACTTGCGCGCGTCATGTACGGTCATTGATCTTCTTCTTGGGGAGGTGGTTGGCTCGACTCACCGTGCCTATCCATCATGCAAAGCACACAAGTATTGTATATGGAAGTGGAATATGGTGGTGTTAGCCTTGTACCTCACCTTGGGGATTGCACCAAATTAGAAACCACAAGTGAGAGCTATAAGCGTGCAAAGTGGAATTGCAAAGAAAACTCACACTAAAGAAAGAACTAACTCTCAAAAGCTTATTGGTAGTAGGTTAGGATTGTGGAATGCCAAAGAACCAACCAAAAGAAAAGGGATAGTCAAAAGTGGGTAAAATCCAACAAAACTCAAGTCAAAGGCGAAGGTCAACAACTCAAAAGGGGTGGCGGGAACCTACGACTATATACACACGTGGAGATAGTTGGGATTGACACGACTATGAAAATGAGCAAACAAAATGTCCTAACAAAGACTAAGCTCATTGTCGTGCCAATGCAAGGAGAGACCGTGGCTTGTTTGTAAAGAGGAAAAATGAGGAACAGATTTGTGCACTTGCCTTGGGCGCTCTTCTTTCTCTCTTGCTTACAAGCTTTGAGACTCTCTTTGGCAAAGGGAGACTATTTTTCTTTTGCTTTTTTCTTTGTATCTTTTTTTTGCTCTCCCTTGATGCTACCTAGTCACACTTGATATTGCTCTTGCACACTCACTATCCAAGGATAAATGCACAATGCTCAAGCAAACACAAGATGATCCACTCTCATGGGGTAGGTACACACAAAGGAAGATAGGGGTTAACAAGGTGACGCAAGTTATACCTTCTTTGATGATGAACTTGGCGTCGGTGGTGCGGGATGATGTTCATGGGCCGTGGTGTCGATGAGCACGGGAGTTGTCGATGCGGAAGCTTGTTGTTAGTTGATGACACGCACACGGGCACAAACAAACAAGAGGAAATTAGCGAATGCAAGATTAGAGGCAAAACTGTCAAAATCAGGCGTCAGGGCCGGAGACTCCGGGGTTTCAGGCCGGAAACTCCGGTCCAGGCCTGAGACTCCGGTGTGGGTAGGCCGGAGACTCCGGTGTGCAGGCCGAAGACTCTGGTCTGGAGTCAGATCACGAACTGTTCGTGTTCTTGAGCGGAAATCCACGCCTGGGGTCCTCAAATCCGCGAAAAATTGGCCAAATTGGGCTGGAAAAACACAGGATAAAGCTGGACCAACACCTAAGACAAGGTTTGGTCGGATCAAAACCACAAATAACACTCTAAATCAAGAGATCGATCCAAAGGCAAATTTGGGCTGTTTTGGGGGGATTTTCGAATTTTTTGTGGATAGAAGAAAATTTTGTGGGGGAAATCATGAGCAACGAAGCTCTTGATACCAATATGTTGAGGGCAAACCTCTAGGGTGGCCCGATCTTTCACGATTCCCTTTCAAATCGAGGATGGAGTACAGGGAGAGGAAGGAAGGATGAACACGACGAACGCACGCACGAAGAACGCGATGAACACACACACACAAAACCACGATACACACCAATAGCTCACGCCGGTGGTGACCGGTCCGGCGCAATCCCTAGGATCAGCGTTGGGCAGAGGACTCTCTCGAACTAGCACGGCGAGATGGGAGACTCGGTGAGATCTTGACGTCTTGGCAAAAGGACACCGATGCCAAGGCCTTGTACAACGCGGAGGCACGATGCAAACTCCAACGAGGTTTGGTGATATTGGTGCTCCTTGGTCAAGGAGCATGAGGCAAGAACTAGATAGATCCACAAAGGGGTTTCCACTAATTCCAATATCATGCCTAGGGTTTACAATAGAGGTGGGGGACTATATATAGGACAGCCACTTAAACAGGGGTACTTTAGGAATAAAAGACGAGTTCTGGACGGACTAAGGGGTACATGGGCCACAGGCCCAAAGGCCTTTTTATGCCTGGTGTCGGTCGGACCGGAGACTCTGGTGTGGTGGACCGGAGACTCCGATCTAGGCCGGAGATTCCGATCAGTCTCCGGACCAGCCTCCGAAGGGGCCTTTAGATTGTCCCAAGGCCCGGCGCAGGGGTCAGACCGGAGAGTGGGCCGGAGTCTCCGGGGTCTTTAGGCCGAAGACTTTGATGGACGGAGACTCCGATGTGCGCAGACCGAAGACTCCGGTCTGAGCAGCTCCAGCAGCTTCTGCTTCACGCTCTGCTCCTTGTTCTCCATCCTTGGGTGCTTGGTGATGTGTCGAGGTTTCGTACCTGATGATGCATAGAGTAGTTGCGTGAAGTAGCACCCATCCAAGGAGGTATCAAACTGGCACGAGGAGAGGAGCGAGTTCACCTTAGCTTGTAGGAGTTTGGCTCGGGCACGAGTCATGGGTCCACTTGGGGAACTTGTTGGTGTAGATGTAGGAGCGTTCGCAGGACGGGCTACATCAGTTTCCCTTGCTGCATTAGGACTGCTCCAATACCATACTCACAGGCATCACCCTCTAATGTGAATGGTAGTGTGAAATTTGGCAAAGCTAGTACAGGAGGGTTGGTCATTGTCTGCTTAAGCAGGTTGAAGGCTTGTTCTTGATCTTCATCCCAAGTGAATCTGTCCTTCTTCAGAGCTTCAAACAGTGGCTTGCAAATTATGCCATAATGTTTGATGAATCTTCTATAATATCCAGTTAATCCCAGGAAACCCCTCAATTGTGTTACATTAGCAGGTTGTGGCCATTGCAAGATTGCTTCAATTTTCTGAGGGTCAGTAGCTACTCCTTTTGCATTGATGACATGACCCAAGTACTCTACTTGTTTTGTTGCAAAGGTATACTTCTGCAGCTTAGCAAATAGGTGGTGTTGTTGCAGTAGTTGAAACACTGTTCTGAGGTGACCTAGATGTTCTTGCATGGATTTGCTGTAGATCAAGATGTCATCTAAAAAGACTAGTGCAAATTTTGGAGAATGTGACCATTCCATTCTGCAGCTTACCAAGGTTCTCTACATTTATAGCACAAATTCTTGGCTGTTGCTTCCTGAATGATAGTAGCAGGGGCAGTGTTTGCTGGTTTTGCCTCAAAGTGCACCTGTCTTTTTACAGGGAATTGTTGACTAGTGTAACTTTTCCTCTGGGGAGTTGCTTGTTCCATTCTTCTTGCCATCCACATTGCCTGTTGCATATCCTCTGGTTTGTGGCATTGCAAATGTGCTTGGATGTAGTCATTCAATCCTAAGATGAAGTTGTTAACATAGTAATTTTTAGGTAGACCAGGGTTATCTCTTCTCATGAGGTTCATAGCAGCTTCAAACTTTTGTATATAAGTAGCAACTGTAGAGGTCTGTGTGAGGGAGTGAAAAGCTCTCACATTATCACATATGGATGTAACAGCAAATCTTTCTCCCAGATATCTACAAAATCTATGCCAAGGAAGGTTATGTGCACCATAATGTGTACCTCTCCACCACTGCATTGCATCATCCTTAGATATGTGACAGCAATTTCAGTTCTTTGCTCCAATGGTATTCTTGCTGAGTCAAAGTACATCTCGATTGTTTGAATCCAAGAGTCAGCGTCTATGCCACCAAATTCTGGGATATTCATTTTCGCAAGTTTAACTGTAGGAACACCTCTCCTTTGGTCCATCATGTGCTGAGTTGGAGATTTGAGCCTGCTTGTGTCGTGCACCATTTTATTTGGTTCTTCCTCATGTTCTCTTTCTTCAAGCCTTTTTTCTTGGTCTAGTTGTTTCCCAGTCTGGTCAGGCAGGACTGTTGTTACTTTGCCATAGTTTGGGTGCTTGTAAGGAACTTTCAGGGTGCCATCCATGTGTAGCTCCCTACCCTGAATGTCATGCAAGGTACTTGTCCCTATCACTTTAGCATGATGCGGTTGCCTGACTGAATTAGCAGAGAAGCCTCCCTGATTTGGAGGTGTTTCTGGAGTGTGAATGCCAGTACCCATCTGTGGAAACTCTGGTGCATCTGCCTTCTTGGCTGTGAGTAGCCTTTCGAAGTGCTTCTCGATGTTATTGAAATTTGTTTGAATGCTGATGAAGTTAGTTTTCACCGAGTTGCTGAAGTCCAGGAATTCTTGCCTATCCTCCTCCCTGGAACGTTGTAGCAGTTGCACGTCTAATTGCAGGGACTGAAGGTTCAGCCGGTCGAAATCCACGGATGCCGCTTCTTGAGCCATGAAGGTCGTGAGGGATTTTACACTCTTACTGGGCGCAAGAAAACCTCACAGACTGCTCATCAAGTGGAAAAGAGAGGGATTTATGCAAGCAGAGCTTACTACCTGAGTCTTTTGCTTGATCTTGCCGTCGCCTCACTACACCTTCGCCTCCGCGCCCCCGATTGCCGCACGGATTTGGGTGGGAGATGGGATTTTACGACCAGAGAATTTTTCTCTAGCAACCACTCCACAATTCCCCGAATCTACAGCCGAACAGTGCCTCCACCACCAAGCCGCCTCCGACAGCCGCACACCGCCGCTAGAATCCGGAGCTAAAATAGGGGATTAAACGAGAGAACCCAACCCTGTAGTGCTACCAGATCCAAAACACCTCCGCAATTGCCAAGAATCTAGAGACCTGTGATACCAATTGATATGCCTGAACTAGAATTCTAATTGGGAAAAGGAATGGATTCAGGAACACAGTATGCAGCACCTCAATTTAGAGGTCTATTTCATGAGAGAATGGGGATTCGATTACATAGGTGCCTCTTCAGCCAGCCCACGAACAGTAGCGGCGGGGTGTAGACAAGCCCTAGCTCTTATAGCTAAACGATGATAATGTACAACTAGAAAGTAACACTAGACTAACGGCGACAAGACGATGAATAGGAGCCGTTGGATGGCCGCGAAGCGGTATCATCGCATCCGAGCCGTCAGCTGTTAGGAAGGATGGTCTGATACAGAGCTGGTGTCTCACAGTTTACAAGGTGGCTACAGATAAATAAGTCTATTTTAGCTAAATTGCAGAAACATAAAAAACAGAGGATAAGATGGAAATAAATACTCATACATTCCAGCTATGTTACAGAAGCACAAAAAAACAGGAGTATAAAATGAAGTTACGACCTAAGCTACATAATAAGACAAAAGGTATCTTTCGTCCGTAGCAATTGGGCCTAAAAAGAATCATTCAATACTAGGATCCAGTGTTTTTCTAAACTAGTCATATCACAAGGAAGAAAAGTTCTCAACTTAGAAAGTAATCGCCAATACACAATTGTAGAAGAGGACATGAACTTGGTTCTTTCAGCGGATATTGCACAATTATGCAGTCATGCATACACTTGGGAATTTGGCAAGATAATCAAGCACCGAGCAGAGCACATGTAGTGCAGCTGCAACTATTACAAAAAAAAAAGTAATTCAGCGCAACGCTCCTCGAAGTAGTATCACAGCTGAACAAAGGTCAACGCATCAACACTGTCTTGTGCACAATTATGCAGTCATACATACAAGTAATTCATCTTATGCATATTTTATTTATACATACAAATTATTTGACTACTTGGGGAAATAAACTACATTGCCCATTCATCTATAAATGAAAGGAGCCACATATTTACCACCTTGTATTCTTCTACGTAATTGATGCTATACAAGGTGGCTAGAATCTTTCCGAGTATAATTGTATATTGTGTTAGAATCGTTCTAATTTACCCGCTCCATGCTTACAATCTTTCTAAACCAGGGTGTGCAAATTCAAATTCTAAAGATAAATTGTGTTTCCTTCTCCATATCGGAGAGAACTGCAATGGCGATTGGGTTAGGTAACAAGAGGAGAAGTTACCTGGGATCGAGGGCGCGGCGTCGGTCAGGGGAAAGGATGGAGAGAAGGAGGTGCCGGATGCGGTGGGGCGGGCCGGACGAGGGCGGGGCGCCTGGCCAGCCTTGAGAAGCTTGGAGCACGCGTCGACGACCACCGCCTCCATGGCCCGCGGCCGCCGCGAGGCGAGGTGAGGTGCTAGGGTTTGAGGCGAGAGGACGGCGGGGGCTAAGGTGTCCTGGCCAGCGGCTTGGGTGGAGCGGCGGAGCGGCGGAGCAGGGGCGAGATCGCGAATAGAGAGGACGGTAGCGTCTCGGGTGGAGGGGAGGAGAGGAGGCGTCGGAGGGGAGGTGGATACGGAGGCGGCGAGGCGCACGGGAGAGGTGGATGGGATGAGAGGAGGGGAGAGGAGGGAGAGTGAGAGACCGTACGTGAGCGGTGTGGTGTGCGTTTTTTTTTTTTGGCGCGTCTAACTATCTTATCCACCCAACGTTCAGAAATAGAAGTTTTCCGGATCCCCAATTTCACGTTACTGGCTCTCAAAAAAAAATCACGTTACTGCTTTCGGAAAGACAGGAACATATACGTTGATAAATTAAAAAGTGGGCGTGGCTAGGAACACCGGGTGGATAGGATAGTCTAATCTAATCAAGAGCAAGTACAATAAGATTCGGCCAGTAGCCTATAAAATTTAAAATATTATATTTATGTTTAGTTGGAAGAGAGAGAAGAGGAGAGAGAAAATCAGTGAGCTCTTGGTTAAGAGCTAGATGCAGCACGTGCTCCTAAGCACTATGTGAAAGTGAAAAGTTAGACCTGTATTAATAAAATAGTATATTTTTATCTTTACCTATTGTAGATGTTGGGTATTAAATTGGCTACAGATGATATAGATACGCCTTGTAGCCGGCAGTTGGCTCTACTATTGCCCTTGCTCTAACTGAATCCTCACGTACACGCAGGAAGTTTCGCATCCACGAGTGCGTATTTAATTTTCTTGAGAACAAAATTTTAAAAGCCACAATTTTTAAATCATGTGTTCGAATTGCGATCCGATTTCATCTCGTAACGAGATCTTCGAAAGTAGATTTTATCTATATATGTTTCGACACACTTTAGAAAAACAACTTAGTGATATGGCAAAGCAACTTTGTACAAAGAATTGCTTACACTAATTTTTTATATTTTATAGCAAACTTAATTTCCGAGATACTCGCTTAGCAACAACAGCCAACAAGTTCATAGTAGCGAGACCCGCAACTTTGCACCACTAGTTGGTTGTCATACTTTCTGACGTACAAATACAACTTCTAAAACACAGTGTGCAACTTAGAAAAAACTATAGATAACTTCACGACAATGATATATATGCAACTGCATGAAAGTAATTCTACAACACTACAATTGATGTTGGTTGGTTGAAATAAGTTGCTGGTTGTGTTTCTGTTGCAGCCATCCCTACTGGGTTGCGATCTGGGCATCATCCTTATCGGCATAATCATGATGTCCTCACTACCTCGCTGCGATGGCCCCTGCCCGATGCCGCTCGCTGCAGTACGGTGGCCTCTGCCTTGACGTCGTTGACAGTAGCAGCTCGAGCAGACGATTATCCGTGAGAGAACGAGGAGATCGACACTGCAGAACGAGCCATGGCCCATCCAATCTCTACGATGGCAAAAAATAACTTAGCACATGTGTGAAACCATAATTTAGTGTTGGCAAATGTAACTTATCATCTTTAACATACAACTTTTCGTGTTCCATCTAAAACCCTATTAGCAAATAGGTGAAACTTGGGATAAAAAAGAAACTTATTCTTGGTGGTGTTTTAGTTGCAGCCATACCCCACTCAGTTGTGCTTTGTGCAGGCTATTGTTGTTCCCATTCCTTAAAAATAAGAGGTAAACAACTTCATAGATATGGTATGCAACTTACTATTAGGGGTATACAACTTTGCAATAATAGGTATGCAACTTACCACATGTGTGAAACACAATTTACTGTCGGAAAAATGCAACTTATCATCTTCAACATCAAGCTTTCTTTGATCTAGCTACAACCTAGTTGGTAAATGGATGCAACTTGGGAAAAAAGAAACCTTCGGTCGGTAGTGTTTTAGTTGCAATTATACCCCACTTGGTTGCATTTAGTACATGCAGGCTATAGTTACAATTATACCCCCCACTTGGTTGCATTTACAAATATAGTTTGACACTATTACTTATTCAAGAGCATACTACAATGCTTACTCGTTGAAGTTGGGTTTCTCTATTAAGTCGAATGTACCGATGAGACAACCTTTCACTTATGAATTGTGGAAGCAACAATTTATTTGCTACAAGTATCAGACACCAAAAATAGAAGCTGGAGTGAAAAAGGAGAGGATGACTATTATAGAATATGTTAATCTTATAAAAATTGATGAGGATAATGATAATACTGAAGAAGCTGGCCCATCTAAGAAGTCTGAGTTCCAGTAATTTTGGAGCTAAGATGTAACAATTGTAATGATACTTGTCTAGTATATATATTGCTATTTTTTACACGTCATTTATTGCACAACCATGATTGCATGCTCATGCCATCGTGCCACATTGACTTTGAGCATCATCATGTCATCATGCATCTTTTGCCAAAAACTATTTCCTAAAAGCCTGTCTTTATTTTCTAAATAGCCCTGTCTTTATTTCAAATAAAAAACCCTGTCCCTCTCTAGATCTTTTATTTATCTAAAAACTATTTACAAAGACTTTTAAAATTGAAATAAATAATTACAATATTTTTTTCGGGGAGGCAGCCGGCCAGGCCCAGCCAACCAACCTACTACCCAAAATCTATCACCCTTCTCAGACCCTAGCCACACCTAACCCCGCACCCCACATCCCTCCACTGCCGCCGCACTCAATCCACCCAGCCGCCGTCAGCGCGCACCCTCACCTGACCGCTCGCGACACACGCAAGCACGCAACCTACCTGGCCCCACACGCACGTTCCCCTCACCAACTGCACACCTAGCCCGAGCCGACCCGGTCAACACGCAAACTTGCCCCAGCCTCGCTCCCTTCGTGCGATCAATCCCCACCCCGCACTCACCCTATCCCTGGGACCCCGGCCCCATCCCGCGACCTACTCTTGATGCGACCGCCCCGATTCCCCAGTCCCCACCTACCCCTCTCTCTCCTCGGACGCTCCTCTCCCCTTCCCCGTCGGTGCTGCCCTACAGCGCAAGCCACCGCGGCCGCTCATCTAGCTCAGCCACGCGAGTCCCTCGCCAACGCCCCGGAGCTCCGTCGTGGTCCTTCTCCTCCGAGCCCACCAGAGCACCGCCGCCCTATGGTCTCCACTCGCGACGCGACGCTGGTTCCTCGCTAGTTGTCGTTGACCTCGCCGGCCTCCCTAACCCCGCTGCCAGGCCTCGTCCTGCTCCAACCAGGCGGCCAAGGCCTCGCCGCGCCACCCCCAGCTCTCTGTTGGCCACGCCGCCCTCTCTCGGCCGCCAGCTTGCAGAGCTCGTTGCCGCCTCTCCCGCTGCCGCCCGGGCGTCACCAGGCCGCCTTCCGCTCGGGCCCCACGTTGTCTGTCGCCCTCGAGCTCCATAGCGCCGGACTGCACCTCGTCCCCAACATGCGTCCCCCTCGCGATCTCGTCCTCGACTTTGCCCTCTGCGACCTCCCTCTCCCGCAAGTGACCGCCACCACAGCCGGCCTCGCCTGCGCCTTCTCCCAAGCCGCCCGTCGTCGACCGGAGCACCGCCGCCCATGGCCTCTTCTCTGCCCCATGCCCGCTGCTCCCCGTCCATGACCTCCTCCCCATGCGTGTGCATCCGTGTCAGCCTCGTCACGAACACGCAGGCCGCCTTCTTCCATGACTGTTGTTCCCGTGAAGACCGCTTTGGCTTGTCAAGATGCCTTGGTTTCTCTATGTGCGTGTGTGGCTCTTCTCCCGGTTGATGTGTGCACATGGTGATGCCGTGGTATGATGTTGGAGCTGCTTAAGTCCAAACCAGAGCACATCACAACCCCAAGGTATCTCGACAAGATCAAACCCAACCCCATGCCACCCGAAGACCATTGACACTGCACAAGTACGCCACCGACCACGAATGTCAAGTTCTCCTTCCAAGGTTGAAACCGCTCGGAGATCCCTGGTACCGGAATCAAGTCCGCCTTCGGAAATCGAAGCCGGGGACCCCAAGTTCTCTATCAGGAAGCCCCAAGTACTCCTTCACGGGACCCCAAGACCTCCATGACGGACACCAAGGCCTTCGGTCCCGAGTCCCAAGATCCGAAGACCGATCCCTCGAACCTCGGAACCCCAAGATCATCGGATCCGAACCCCAATGTGTGACCCCTTTTTGAGCCCCTACTTTTATAAATAAAATACAAATTTGTTGCATATATTAAATTGTTCATGGCGCATACATATTTCGTGGGTTGACGGCATTATGCCGATTCACCTCATAATTAAATATGGAGGCCAGATACGGGTTTTTCTAGTCTTTTATTGGCTCCATTTAAATTTGTGTAGCGAACCGATGCCATGTTTTGCCTTGTTAATACAACATTTAAATTGCCGGGTACATAAATAACAGGAACCATCCAATTAATTATCGAGATCCCGATCCTGCTTAATATTGCCTAATTGTATCGCATCTTCATCATGTCATGCAGCATGTAAATATAATGAATACAACAATGTTTATGGGATAAAAACATGACTAAAAACTTAACAAAATACTTTGTTCTTGTACCCCACACCTCACCCATGCCATGCCATGTTATGCCATATAAATTGTGCATCATTCCATTATGGCATACTTGTTTGCTTGTTACATATGATTTATATGATTGTGCAATGTATTTATTTTGGCCCTTGTGTGTTTGGTTTTTATCCGGATAGACACTAAGCAAGAAGAATACCAGGAGTCTTAGGAGTATTACTCGGATCCTTCTTATTCCGCAACTGAACTGCCAGGCAAGCAATTCCCCATGCTTGCATACATACAGTACATATGCTTCTATCTTACTCTTGCATCATTGAGTCACCATTGCATTAAATTGAATTCCAAGTATAGCATAGCCTTTACTTTTAAACCCCACCAAAGCTTGTACCTCATGTTGGTCCACGTAGTGATAAACAAAAAAAATTCCCCTACACGGTACTCCCAAGAGCTAGCTCAGGTGATAGGCCACGACATTTACCACTAGACGCGCAGGTGCGGATTGTTGATGAAGCGCGTTAGTTGATGTCGTGCCGAACGATCCCGTATAACACGTCCAGATCCCCACGGACCTCCTTGTCCCTAGCGCCGCTCATGCAACGCCTCTACCGGTATCCACACGTACAGGAAGGAGCTCCGGGCAGAGGACTGCTAGATCCTATCTAACCCTAAATGGGAATGGAGAAAGTGACGGCTAGGTCAGGGACTATCCCTTGTCACTCCACTTATATACACTCCTAGATGGGATCAACGCTTGAGGCTCATTTAGGCCATATCCCAATCTCCACATGGACCGAATCCATATGGGCTCCTTTCCCTTAAGTGTGCGACCCTGTAGGTTCACATACACCTGGACACGGCACGAGTCACCACTCCGAGTCGATAGCTGGTAGCGGCCCCTAGCAATACTTGCCAACTCCCAAGTGTCATAAAGTCAGAAGACAAACATTTCTCAATGTGACTTTCGTCCAAGTCCCTTTGCCTCACGATATATCTTGTCAACCTATAGGCGAGTTGTTACCATACCTTTAATAGATCGACTCTCTCTTCTCGTTTCGTGATATACGATTCACTAGACTAACACTTAGTCCTACTTCTTGGTTAACACTTAACCAAGTCACACATGGCCATGCTTCCGAATCATATCACACGAGAGGGCCCAGAGAATATTTGTCCATTACAAAGAGGCAAATCCCATTTTGGTAATCCACGTCACGCAGCTTGCTTCACAACCAACCTGAACCCTACCATTATAACTACCCATTTATGGAACAACGTTTGATAGGACCTAAGCTGGCGATCCACAACTCGGATCATGCGATCACCTCAGGTCGAAGGATTCCATTGCATGAGACTACAAATGACAACATGCTCGTTGCATCTCAACTGCGGGTTAGTCTGATTTGCTAAACTCTTTAGCCGAATCGGTATAAGTCATAATAGCATCACCATGCCCATGACAAGTGGAACTGAGTCATCAGCCGACTTTCATATTAGTCTAAGTTGTGTGTCCTGCACAACCTCAACGATCAAGGACAACTAGTATGAACAATATGAATATGTAGTTCCACAATCGAATCACAGATTCAATGATACATATCAGTAGTTCATACATGGACATTAACTTTATGAATACATTGGGAATAACATCATACATGATTGCCTCTAGGGCATATTCCCAACAGTCTCCCACTTGCACTAGATTCAATCATCTGACATCACATGTCTAGGCATCTAATGCCCATATCTCTCAGGTGTGCCTCATGCTTTGGCTGTGGTAGCGGCTTTGTCAATGGATCCGCAATATTTGCATCCATGTGTACCTTATATAACTTGATATCACCTTGGTCCACGAACTGGCGAATTAGGTGGTACCGCATGAGTATATGTTTGTTCTTTTGGTGTTGTCTAGGTTCCTTGGCTTGTGCAATAGCACCGTTGTTGTTACAATACACGTCCAATGGATTAGACGAGCCCTGAACCACACCAAGTTCCATGAGGAAATTCCTCATCCAAACGGCTTCCTTTGCCGCCTTCGAGGCAGCAATATACTCAGTCTCTATCGTTGACGCAGACACCGTCTCTTGCTTGGAACTCTTCCAGCTCACAGCCCCTTCGTTTATCACAAACACATATCCAGACTACGAACAAGAATCATCCGAGTCAGTGAGATAACTCGCATCCGTGTAACCCCTTACACTGAGTTCATCCTCACCTCCATAAACCAGGAACATATCCTTAGTCCTTCTCAAATACTTAAGGATATTTTTAGCCACTGCCCAGTGGACCTCTCCAGGGCCAGCCTAGTACTTGCTCACAACACTTAGAGCATAGGAAACATTTGGCCTTGTACAAATCATAGCGTACATGATGGATCCGACTGCTAAAGCATACGGAATCGCACTCATTCGACTTCGCTCATCAGTTGTCGAAGGACACTGAGTCTTGCTATGTTTTACGCCATGGGACATTGGTAAGAACCCCTTCTTAGACGATTCCATGTTGAACTTTTCAACACTTTGTCCAAATATGTACTCTGACTCAATCCAATGAGCTTCCTTGATCTATCTCTATAGATCTGGATTCCTAGTATATAAGTCGCCTCACCCAAATCTTTCATCGAAAAACTCTTTTCCAATGATTCCTTGGTTTCTTGCAACATCTAGACATCATTTCCAATCAGTAATATGTCATACACATATAAGATCAGAAAGTTTACTTTGCTCCCACTAAACTTCTTGTATAAACAAGAATCATGATCACTCTTGATGAAGCCAAATGATTTGACTACCTCATCAAAGCGAATGTTCCATCTCCGAGATGCTTGCTTCAACCCATAAATGGATTTCCGAAGCTTGCATACCTTGTTAGCATTAGCCGGATCGACAAAACCATCGGGTTATATCATATACACGTCCTCGGTTAAATTTCCATTAAGGAAAGCCGTCTTGACATCCATCTGCCATATCTCATAGTCGAAATAGGCTGCTATAGCTAACATGATCCGAACTAACTTAAGCATCGCCACGGGAGAGAAAGTCTCATCGTAGTCAACTCCTTGAACTTGTCGGAACCCCTTCGCGACAAGACGTGCCTTATAGATAGAAACATTTCCATCCATATAAGTTTTCTTCTTAAAGACCCATTTGCACTCGACGGGTCTTGCACCGTCTAGCAGATCAACCAAGTTCCAAACTTGATTTTCATCCATGGACTTTAACTCGGATCTCATGGCTCCAAGCCACGACTCAGAATCAGATCCCACCATCACTTTCGAATAAGTTGCTGGCTCATCACTGTCCAACAGCAACACATCACGAACACTTCGCAATTTGGCCGATCTTCGCAGTGTCGGTGCAGTTGTCGGCTCAGGTACCATGATCGGCTCAACCTCCAAGGCTTTTGCTGACTCGCTACTGGCCGGTACCTCTCGAATTTCTTCGAGCTGCACCGTGCTCCCACTGACTCCCCGACTGAGAAAATCTTTCTCAAGGAAGACACCATTCCGAGCGACAAACACTTTTCCCTCTTCTTGGTTGTAGAAGTAGCAACCCAAGGTTTCCCTCAGATACCCCACGAAAATACACTTATCCGACTTGGCTGTAAGCTTGTCCGACTGAAGTCGCTTGACAAAAACTTCACAACCCCAAATCTTAAGAAAAGACAAACTCGGCTTCTTACCAGTCCACATCTCATGCGGTGTCTTCTCTACCGACTTTGATGGTAGTTTGTTTAGTGTGAACGCTGCAGTTTCTAGACAATAACCCCAGATCTGTCCAACTCATCATTGATCGTACCATCTCTAACAAGGTCCAATTCCTCCTTTCTAACACACGTTTCTCTGCGACGTTCTCGGAGGAGTCAGCTGGGGAACTATTCCACAACTCTTCAGATGGTCATCAAACTCATGGCTCATGTACTCGCCTCCTCGGTCCGACCGAAGAAACTTTATCTTCTTGCCGAGTTGATTCTGTACCTCATTCTAGAATTCCTTGAACTTTTCAAAGACGCCCGACTTATGTTTCATCAAGTAGATATATCCATACATACTCAAATCATCAGTGAATGTAATGAAGTACTCATAACCACATTTGGCTGGCGTGCTCATCGAGCCACATATATCACTATGTACTAGTCCCAATAAGTCGGATGCCCTTTCACAACTCTTTGCAAAAGGTGTCTTGGTCATCTTGCCGAGTAGGCAAGATTCACATCTCTAGAATGACTCCAACTCGAACGAAGTTAGGAGTCCATCATCATGGAGCTTCTTCATGCGTTTCCAACTTATATGACCAAGCCGACAATGCCAAAAAGTAAGTCATATTCAGATCATTTGGTTTTAACCTTTTCACATTTATCTTATAGACAGATTCACCTTCAAGATTCAAAATAAATAACCCGTCCTGGACGGGTGCAAAGCCGTGAAACATATCATTCAAATACAAAGAACAACCATTATTCTTAATATTCGACTCATAGCCTTATCTCATCAAACATGAGGCAGAAATAATGTTTCGACTAAGCACTAGAACATAATAATAATTATTTAGCTCCATTAAGAATCTAGAAGGTAAATGAAGTTGCATCATGCCGACTTCTAACGCAGCGACTCTCGCTTTGTTGCCGACTCGAATGTCAACCTCGCCTCTTGCTAACTTCTAACACAGCGACTCTCGCTTTGTTGCCGACTCGAATGTCAACCTAGTTCTTACCAGTCCCTGCAACGAGTTGCAGATGTGAATAACTGATCTGGTATCATATACCCAAGAACTACCAGGTGCATCAGCAATATAAATGTCTATAACATTGCAAACAAGCGTACCTGAGCCGGAAGTCACACCTCCACTCTTGGCTTTGTCAGCCAGATACTTGCTGCAATCCTCTTCCAATGGCCATCCATCTTGCAATAGAAGCAAGTGGATCCGGCTGCAGGAGATGGCTTAGTCCCTGAGGAAGTGCTTTGGACCGGGTCCTCAGCCTTACCTCCCGACTTTGCCTTCTTCTTCTTAGTCCAAGAACTCTTCTTGAACTTAGCCTTATTCTGCACCATCAACACTTGACTGGCACCTTTCTTGAGATCCGCCTCAGCCTGCTTCAGCATCCCATGTAATTGAGTGAGCTTCTTATCCATACCATGCATGTGGTAGTTCGATATGAACTGACCATACGCACTAGGAAGAGAGTTCAGAATTATGTCCATAGCAAACTCTTCGCTAATGGGGTAGCATAGCCTTTCCAGAGACTGCACGTAACCAACCATCTTGATCACATGCGCACTTAGTGGATCGCCATCCTTAAGCTTGCAACTCAACAAAGCCTGAGAGACTTGATACCTCTCAGTCTTTGCCTGAGCCTGGAACATACTTTTGAGGCTTTTGATCATATCGTAGGCCTCAACATTCTCGAACTGCTGCTGCAAGTATGGTTCCATGTGAGCAAGCATAGGACAACTTATCTTCGTAGACTCATCACAAGTCCTGCAGTAGGCATTGGTGGCCGCGACACTCGCATTCTCATTCGGCTCATCTGGAAGTGGGTTGTCTAGGACATGGTCCCTCTTTTCTTGCTTGAGAACAATTCTCAGATTATGATATCAGTTGGTGAAGTTAGTTCCATTTAGCTTATCTTTCTCTAAGATGGTTCTCAAAGCAAAACTGGAAATCTGAGGGAGAATGCTAGGTGCCATTGATCTACAACAGAAAAATATGCAAAACACTTAAGACATGTATCCATAAAAGAGCAAGCATATCAAACAATTTAATACTTATGCTCCCACTAGAACCAACATCCCTCCGATGGTTACTTAGTGATTCAGGATCCTAAATAAGCAAGCCGACTAGTGAGCTTTAGCATCACCGCTAGCCATCAAGTGATCTAGGTAGACAACTCCTTGTCAATCGCATCTCATACGACTCCTGTTGGATGGGTGGCATCACATGCCTCGGCTCCCATCCGACCTTTCCCCGAGTCCCACAACCGTTGTGATAGAACCGTCTAGATTACCGAGTGCTTCCTCTATAAGAGTCTGACTCGAACCCACCTAGTCAGAAAGAATTGATAGCACCTCAATTTTATGAGCCCACTACCAAAAATGTCCGACTTGTGATGGTGCAGCACTATGATGGCCCAAATATATCGAGCTCATTAGGGAACCCCAAGAGGAAGGTATGATGAGAACAACAACAAGTTTTCCCTCAGTAAGAAACCAAGGTTATCAATCCAGTAGGAGCAAGGAAACACCCCGAAGGTGTAGCTAGCTGAACGTTGGCAGGGCGCACTATCGGTGCCAGCAGCAACATGGAGACCTGCACAACACAACCACAGAACTTTGCCCCCAACTTGCGTTGAGGTTGTCAATCTCACCGGTTTTGCTGAAAACAAAGGATTAAACGTATCGAATGGAAGGAAGTAATAGTTTGTAGAAAGTAAACACAAAGCAGTAAACAGTTTATAGATTGTATGTAAAAAAAGGACCGGGGTCCATAGTTCACTAGAGGTGGCTCTCCTTAAGATAGATAACATGCTGGGTAAACAAATTACAACGGGGCAATTGACAAACATAGAGAAAGCAATACATGCATATACTAATCATCTTGACTCCTCTGGACCTTGATTGGGCATTACAACATTATACATAGACCGCCATCCAACTGCTTCTATGAATAATAATCCACCTTCAGGTTATCATCCGAACCCCCTCCAGTATTAAGTTGCAAGCAACATATTATTGCTTTACGAATTGTGTGTAAAGTAAACAATACGATTGTTCTATGAACAAAGGATTGTTGTTTTCTCCCTAGTAGCAACAGCACATCTAGTACCTTAGAGATTTCTATCACTTACCTAGATTACCAGAGGCATGAACCCACTATCGAGCATAAATACTAACTCTTGGAGTTGCTAGCATCTACTTGGCCAAGATAGCTACCAACAACAGAAAGCATGCAAGATCACAAATAACAAAGACATGATAGAATCAATAATCAATCTGAAATAGCATCTCAATATCCATCGGATCCCCGCAAACACAACATGCAGAATTACAAATAGATGATCTTGATCATGAACGGAGCTCACAAGATCTAGACATGAAAGCACAAAGGAGGAGAACCAGCCATCTAGCTACTATATGGACCCGTAGTCCAGAGATGAACTACTCACGCATCACACCGGAGGCTTGCATGATGATGAAGAAGGCCTCCAGGGTGAATTCCCCTCTCCGGCAGGGTGCCGGGAAGAGCTTCAGATCCCTCCCGATCTAGGGATGGAGATGACGGCGGCTACAGACTATTTCATGGATTTTTGATCGGGTACTTAGGGTTTTGGTCCCGAGGGCAATATATAGGCAGAAGGAGAGGCCGAGGGGGTGCTGGGGTCAGCCAGACCACCCCCTGGCGTGGGCCAGGCCTGGTCGTGCGGCCAGGTGGTGTGGCCGGCCCCCAGCTCTTCTCCGTCTCGTATTCTGGCATCAGATGTCTTCCGGAAAAATAGGCACTTTGGTTTTTGTCCCGTCCAATTCCGAGAATATTCATTTTCTGACTTTCCTGGAACCAAAAACAGCAGAAAACAAGTAGCTGGCACTGTGGCTCTTGTTAATAGGTTAGTCCAAGAAATCATATGAAAAGTACTCCAAAGTGTGGACAAAACACAAGAAAGTAGATAAAACCAAGCATGGAACATCAAAAATTATAGATACATTTGCAATGTATCAACATCCCCAAGCTTAACTCCTACTCGTCCTCGAGTAGGTAAGTGATAAAAAGAAAGAATAATTTTTGAGGTGACATGCACCATCAAAGACTTGATCAAAGTATTTGTAAAACATTCAAAGCTAGGATCATAGTACTTCAATCATAACATGAAAGACAAAGTTCTATCAATAAGACAAAGAAACTATGATGTAACATGAAAAGGCACAAACAAAAGATTCATGAATAACAATGCTTTGCAAGACGTTTGTTTGTTTCACATAAAGAAAACATAGCATAATAGTATTCAGCTTGTCCCTCATAGAGTAGCAAATATAAATGCATAGGACACCTTCAAAGTTCATAAGAGTGACTAGATACAAATAGTTTAAAACAAGCAATATCAAGTTATGCACCAATCAACTAGTCTTGGGACAATGCACATAGAGCTAAGAATGGCCACTATGCTCTCAAAGTAGGTGCATAAAGGTAGAAGGTGTAGACTTAATATAATGGTGGAAGAAAGGTCTTCAAAGAAGGAAGCAAAGATTCAAGTTTCATAAAGCGCTTCCAAAAATTATGGTACTTAGAGCTTTCAGCTCTCATTGCTCCTATCATAAGCATCTTGAAGTGATTAAGGTTAAAGTGAACAAACTATGGTGTACATGCTTGACGAAGTATAAGTTAGAAATCTCATGTCCCTTGAATACGATGGCCGCTCCTCATGCTACTCAAGTTTAGTCACCGGTAAGTTCTTGTCATCGTAAGTATATGTGTATCATAGAGAACCGCCAACGGGGTACCCCTTGCCTGATGATACGGAAGAATCCCCATATCAAAATGACAAGGCAAGCAGATAACGAGTATCGCAGCAATCTTCTTATTTACCATGGGAATATGGTGCTTTTTTCTCTCTTTCTTATTTTCATAATCTCTTTTTTTTCTTTTCTCTTTTTTTCTCAATATAGGACTCTTTTTTTATAAGAAGAATGCTTCATAGACAGCTCATTATGGTTACGTTGTAGGTTTCCACCATGTCAGCATGGATTAGACCAGCGGCCCATGCGTTTCTCTAACACATATACATAACTCCATGGACTTACAAGCTCCCCTTTCATTTCACACCGACGACATCCATATAGAAAAGAGCATGATATCAACTAGGTACAAGTACCAAGTGCAATGTTGAAAGCGTTCCCCATGAAAGCATGGTTCTGATAATTCCCAACAAATAAGTGCAAGCATATACAACATAGATGACACAATGGTTGAAGTTTATTAAGGGCAAGAAAAGTAAAGTGTGCCATCAAGTTCGTGAGAGCTTTAATCACTAGTTTCTCATAACAAGTTTAATTTGGAAGGTAAAGAAAAACATGAATATACTTGGCATAGCATAAGCTAGTAGGTAGGTATGGTGGACTCTTTGGAATAACTTGGTTTAAGGAGTTGGATGCATGAGTGGAACTCATACTTGGTTGCAGAGGCTAGCAAAAGATTGGGAGCGACAAACTAAGAGAGCAATAATGGCCATAATCATGCAGAGCGACAAAACATCATTGATCAAAGAATAAAGTGATACTACAAGTTGAAAACTAAAGGATCATAAAGGCTATGGTGACTTGAGATAGTCATAACATGGTGTGAGCATGTGCCAAGTCAACCCAAATAAAGCATCAAAGGAGAATACCACTATACTATGCTTTAATATGCTAAAACAACACATGATTCATCCAAGGCACATTAAGCAATCTCAATTGTTTATAACAATTCATGCTACATCAAAGAATACTAAGCATAAAGCCAAAACAATATCAAGCATGGCATGACAAAGCATAGGCCACAGTAAAAAAAAGCTCTTTTTACCACTTAAGCATGAGCTTTCCTACTCTTTTCCAAACCAAACCAAACTATTTGAAAACCAATGCATGAAAGAGGGGGTCCAACCAATTTATTCAGCAAACTAAGAAAACCAAGCAAACGAAAAACCAAAACGAAAACGAAAAAGAAGATGCTGCAAGAACAACACAACTGTGCATGAAACAATAAAAATGAAGCGTTTGGAAGAAACCTGGGATTTTTATTGATGAAGAGGGGGATGCCTTGGGCATCCCCAAGCTTTGATGCTTGTACTTCTTGGATATTTCTTGGGGTGACACGCGTGGCATCCCCAAGCTTGAGCTTTAGTCCATCCTTCATCTCATTACTCATTCCTTCCATACACCTGAAATTTTTCCTTCATACAAAACTTCACACAATCTTTATTAGCAACATTAGTGCACTCAAGATAATAAGTCTTAAGGTTCAGTTCTAACACCAAATAAACTTCCATTAGAACACTAGCTACTGAAGCACTTCCCTCAAAAAGCTCAATTCCCCAAAAGAACTAAAAAAGGAACCAACAAGAAGCAAATACAGAAAATGGCAGAAATCTGTCAAAACAGACCAGCAGGTAAGGACGAATTGTTTCGAAGACCTTCTGTTGCTCAAATCAAAAAGTGTTGAACTAACAAAAGTTAGATAACAACCTGTGTCAGAAGCAGAAAAATTCATGCCTCAAAAGGACGTTCAGAGATTTTACACGATTTTTTATGGTGAAGCACAGAAATCTGTTTCGGGACAGCAACTTTCCCAATCATTACTTCTCTCTCATTAGAGCTTACTCTTGGCACAAAAAGCAAATAAAAAGGAGAAGGAGCGGTTATTAATGAAGTAATAACTTCCAAGACTCATCTAATTTTTTTGTGTTATCTCCCAATAAGTACTTTTCTTTAACGCCTTTAAGTTAGGCATAAGAAGCAAGAAAGAATCAAGTATTCTCAAATGAAGAAGCATTAAGATTAATACCAGAAATATCTTCAACAAGGCAAGATATCTCATCCAAATAAGTTCTAGAGGATCCTCTCTCAATGCTCTTAGGTTCACTATTTTCATCAAACAGGTTTTCAGGAACGATCCAATCAAGATTCTTTTCTATGGCTTCATGCATTGCTACTAGTTTGAAAGGTGTTGGTATCTTAATTTCCTCCCCATTAAGTTCAGTTTTTCTCATCTTTTATCGTGTACCAACAACATCTACGCATGAGCCTAACATATTGAAACTTTCAAAGACTTTTCCATCTTCCTTGGCAACATCATAGAATTCCTTAAACAAAGTTTCTAGAATAAAATCCCAGTTTTCAGGGTCCTAAGTTTCTTTAAGTTTAAGAAACATTACTTGCATTAAGGGGTTGAGGTTAACAAACCTAGCTTCTAACATGTGAATTAAAGAAGCTGCAGCAATCTCATAGTTTGGAGCAAGTTCTGCAAGGGATCTATCCTCAGTATCTTCATGCTTACTAACATGATTAAAGAATTCTTCAATATTATCTTTCCCAATTATATAACCACTACCAATTGAAAGATCTTTCAGGGTGAATTTAGGGATCAACATGGTGAGCTAAGGAAGAGGCAACAACTAAAGGAGACTTCATTTTTTCATGTTTTTAAATTAGGAAGCAAACTTGTAAAACTATTTTTTTTGTGTTTTTGATAAAGAAACAAGAAAACTAAGCAAAACAAAAATAACAAAGTAAAGAGATTGGTTATGAGGGACTCCCCTTATGAAGATGTCCTTGACTCCCCGGCAACGGCACCCGAAAAAGTTGTTGACGGCCCAAATATATCGAGCTCGTTGGGGACCCCAAGGGGAAGGTATGATGAGCACAACAGCATGTATTCCCTCAGTGAGAAACCAAGGTTATCAATCTAGTAGGAGCAAGGAAACACTCCAAAGGTGTAGCTAGCTGAACATTGGCAGGGCGCACTACCGGTGCCAGCAGCAACGTGGAGACCTGCACAACACAACCATAGAACTTTGCCCCCAACTTGCGATGAGGTTGTCAATCTCACCGGTTTTGCTAAAAACTAAGGATTAAACGTATCGAATGGAAGGAAGTAATAGTTTGCAGAAAGTAAACACAAAGCAGTAAACAGTTTATAGATTGTATGTAAAAGAAAGGACCGGGGTCCATAGTTCACTAGAGGTGGCTCTCCTTAAGATAGATAACATGCTGGGTAAACAAATTAGAACGGGGCAATTGACAAACATCGAGAAAGTAATACATGCATATACTAATCATCTTGACTCCTTTGGAACTTGATTGAGCATTACAACATTATACATAGACCGCCATCCAACTGCTTCTATGACTAATAATCCACCTTCAGGTTATCATCCGAACCCCCTCCAGTATTAAGTTGCAAGCAACATATTATTGCTTTACGAATTGTGTGTAAAGTAAACAATACGATTGTTCTATGAACAAAGGATTGTTGTTTTCTCCCTAGTAGCAACAACACATCTAGTACCTTAGAGATTTCTGTCACTTCCCCAGATTACCAGAGGCATGAACCCACTATCGAGCATAAATACTAACTCTTGGAGTTGCTAGCATCTACTTGGCCAAGATAGCTACCAACAACGGAAAGCATGCAATATCACAAATAACAAAGACATGATAGAATCAATAATCAATCTGAAATAGCATCTCAATATCCATCGGATCCCTGCAAACATGACATGCAGAATTACAAATAGATGATCTTGATCATGAACGGAGCTCACAAGATCTAGACATGAAAGCACAAAGGAGGAGAACCAGCCATCTAGCTACTACATGGACACGTAGTCTAGAGATGAACTACTCACGCATCACACCGGAGGCTTGCATGATGATGAAGAAGGCCTCCAGGGTGAATTCCCCTCTCTGGCAGGGTGCCGGGAAGAGCTTCAGATCCCTCCCGATCTAGGGATGGAGATGACAATGGCTACAGACTATTTCGTGGATTTTTGATCGGGTACTTAGGGTTTTGGTCCTGAGGGAAATATATAGGCGGAAGGAGAGGCTGAGGGGGTGCTGGGTCGACCAGACCACCCCCTGGCATGGGCTAGGCCTGGCCACGTGGCCAGGTGGTGTGGCCGCCCCCCAGCTCTTCTTCGTCTCGTATTCTGGCATCAGATGTCTTCCGGAAAAATAGGCACTTTGGCTTTTGTCCCATCCAATTCCGAGAATATTCATTTTCAGACTTTCCTGGAACCAAAAACAGCAGAAAACAGGCAGCTGGCACTGTGGCTCTTGTTAATAAGTTAGTCCAAGAAATCATATGAAAAGTACTCCGAAGTGTGGACAAAACACAAGAAAGTAGATAAAACCAAGCATGGAACATCAAAAATTGTAGATACATTTGCAATGTATCACACTGGCGGGAAACCGACTAGACCTTCTTTGAGGGATTACTTTCTACCAACTATCTAATAGAGGTAAAACAGAGACATAACAATAACACAAAATAAAGCAATTATAATGTGAAATGGTATGGCTCTCTTCATGGCGATCTCCATCCACAAAGCTTGTAATTCGACTCGTGTTAACTCTTGTGACGTGCCGCCTTACACCATGTAGCCGACTTGTACATCAACTTGCATGCCATCTGGGTTCTCCAAACAGCTATACTAGTTAGTAAAGTTAATTACATAGAGAATCCGATACGCAGGTCGTTATACAATAAAATGATAGCACCTAGGCTCCAGTTGGCTGACAAAAACCATGATAAGCAGATCACGTATGGATTACACACGTCACATGCACATAAGCCATACCATTCACAACATCATCCTGCAAAAACAAGTTATGCATAGATACGATATCTACCGGTGTTGTGAAACTCGCAACAACATCTAAGGCGCTATGACAGGTCTCATCTGCATTCCGAACATGGATTTCTTCATCGGATAAAACAATTTTGCCCAAATCCGATCCGTACTCCGATTCGACCAAACTCTTTGATCTTCGATCACCGCATCTGGATTTACATGTCACAGTCTACCCCGATGGCGGAAGCCGACCGGTAGGGGTATGTCTTTCTATGATCTTAGCAGTTAGATCACAGAAACCAGATCAGATCATCCATTCCCCGAGTATAGTTGATCCAATCAACTTTGTACAAAATCGATCTATCTCATAGATCGACCACCAAAACTGCAATTAGATCCAATCTAACGCCAAGCGCATATCACATATGCAAGATCTCGAGCCTAAAACTAGAAGCTAACGCTCTGATACCACTGTTGGGCCACACAGAGATAAACAAAAACTTTTCCCCCTACACGGTACTCCCAAGATCCAGCTCAGGTGATAGGCCACGAGATTTACCACTAGACGCGCAGGTGCGGATTGTTGATGAAGTGCGTCCGTTGATGTCGTGCCGAACGATCCCCGTACAGCATGTCCAGATCCCCACGGACCTCCTTATCCCTAGCGCCGCACATGCAACGCCTCTACCGGTATCCACACGTATAGGAAGGAGCTTCGGGCAGAGGACTGCTAGATCCTATGTAGCCCGAAATGGGAGTGGAGAAAGTGATGGCTAGGTTAGGGACTATCCCTTGTCACTCCACTTATATACACTCCTAGATGGGCTCAACGCTTGAGGCCCATTTAGGCCATATCCCAATCTCCACATGGACTGAATCCATATGGGCTCCTTTCCCTTAAGTGTGCGACCCTGTAGGTTCACATACACCTGGACACGGCACGAGTCACCACTCCGAGTCGATAGCTGGTAGCGGCCTCTAGCAAGACGTGCCAACTCCCAAGTGCCGTAAAGTTAAAAGACAAACATTTCTCAATGTGACTTTCGTCCAAGTCCCTTTGCCTCACAATATATCTTGTCAAGCTATAGGCGAGTTGTTGCCATCCCTTTAATAGCTCGACTCTCTCTTCTCGTTCCGTGATATACGATACACTGGACTAACACTTAGTCCGACTCCTTGGTTAACACTTAACCAAGTCGTGCATGGCCATGCTTCCAAATCATATCACACGAGAGGGCCCAGAGAATATCTCTCCATTACAGAGAGGCAAATCCCATCTTGGTAATCCATGTCACACAGCTTGCTTCACAACCAACCCGAACCCTACCTTTATAACTGCCCATTTATGGAACAAAGTTTGATAGGACCTAAGATGGCAATCCACACCTCGGATCATGCAATCACCTCAGGTCGAAGGATTACATTGCTTGACACTACAAATGACAACATGCTCGTTGCATCTCAACTGTGGGTCAGTCCGATTTGCTAAACTCTTTAGCCAAATCAGTGTAAGTCGGAATAGCATCACCATGCCCATTACAAGTGGAACCGAGTTATCATCCGACTTTCACATTAGTCTAAGTTGTGTGTCCTGCACAACCTCAACGACCAAGGACAACTAGTATGAACAATATGAATATGTAGTTCCACAATCGAATCACATATTCAATGATACATATCAGTAGTTCATACATGGACATTAACTTTATGAATACATTGGGAATAACATCATACATGATTTCCTGTAGGGCATATTCCCAACACCTCAATCCCATGAGCCATTACTACAGGAGTTGTTTGAGCCATGTGGGTCATAGAACTGCTTGTGTAGGGTTTGTGTGAGTCTTTGGATAATGAGGTACCTAAACAACTTAATCTAAGTAGTAATGAGATAACTAATGAAAGAGGCACTGGTGGGCATTATCTGCTATTTGGTTCTTTAAGCTCACTTGTGTCTCATAGGAACCTGAGTACTTGATTCCTATTCCTTGATTATTCGCACTATCCACATACGGGAGACTCTATGGATCCCCCTTCGCCTGAGCTTGATTCACACTTTATTTCTTGGGGCCACAAACTAGTTTGGGGCATTATTACTATCCTGTATCTATGCCCCACTTTACTTCTTTATTTACGATTGTGCGTGGAGCACATGTACTATTTATGAATTGTGGAATGTTTTCCCGGTATCGACAAGCCCAGTCGCACTTTCGGGTTCCCAATCATTTACAGCCATTGGCACAAACCTTGGGTCCATCTCGGAGCCGGCCAACTTTGTTGCACGTAGCTTAATGGGGTGGCCCCCTGAAATAATTTATGAATCCTGTGAATGCATTGTCATGAGGCCTCATTGTGTTTTATTTGGTTCTTCTCGAGGTTAATCATGTGTGTGTTGCTATTGGTGCACCCTTGCAGGATAAATTTTTCTATAAGTCGTGTCTACGGTTATGGACGACTTGGAGCATAGTTTCTCGATCATAGACAAGCATAACTAAAGTGTCGGCTTTAATTTGACTAAGAAATGACTAGTAAATAGTGCAACACTCATGGAATGGTTAATAAAATTGCCAGCAGATGGGATGTTCTTCCGCCTTCTCGTTGGTAAGCGAGTAGGAGGGCGAGCGATGTTTATTCATGTTGATAATATAACTTTTGTTATTAATTAACGAGCGTTCGTCCATCTCTGGTTGGGCGGATGTGTAGCGTGTCTCTATAGAACTATTTAGCTATTATCTTTCACTGCAATTGCGTCACCCCCAAAGTTGTCCCCTTTAGAAGCATTAAGACTTGCTGAGTACCCCTAGGATCGCACACGATAAATATTTGGTTTAGATAGATAGGTGTACTGTCAGGAAGGTTACTGGGTTGAGGAGACGGATGATGGTGGCAACGACTGCCTGGTGTAGAGATTCCAGGGATGGAGATCCATGAGATCTGTGGGCGGGATGTGCTTATTTTCAGGGCATCTTATGCCAATTTTCTTCTTATCCATACTCGGATCATGTTTTTTTGCTTCCGCTTGATACTCTGATGTGTGCTATATGACGATGTATCATAAACTATTATATCTATCTATGATATTTGGACCTTGCCGTATGGCGTTGAATATTTATGTTTCGATTGTTTTAGATGGTGTGGCTCTGATGTCTATTGTAAGTCGATGACATACATACTCATTTGTGTATGCTTTGATCGCGTTACTTGTTGATTACGTTGCTCGCTCTAGTCATGATGTTCTAAAAAGTGGGTGGGATGGTTGGCCAGTACCGTGCCCTGCTCCACGAGGTGGGCCTACTATGTGTGGCTGTGCGACCCCATGGTAGTATGTGATGTCCACTTTTGGTTCATCCAGGCATGAGTTTAGAGCGTAAGGTTCGAGGTATTACAATTGATATCAGAGCCATTTCGCCCTTTAGGGTCTCAGCCAAGATGGTCGTTGTCCGTCTAGAAATTATTTTGGTAGCTATTTATACTTGGGAAAAACTAAACGTGAGAGTAGGACTGGTTCCATTTTTCTTCTTACCCACCCACCCACCCTTTTCTGGCAAGGAAGTGTAACATTTGTCTGTTCTCTTCTAAAAATTCAAACTAGGATTCATGTGTTTGGGGTTTCCATAGTACCAATAGGATGTGTGTGTGATTCTTTGTCTACCTGTTGCATCCAATCTTGTTGTCACAATCTGCCTTTGGTTATCAACTGTTGGTACATTCCATACCGACAGACTTTATGTAAACTGATGCGATCTATCCAATTCTTTGTAAACCGATGCGATATGTCTTACTATTTGTTAGCCGAGACAATCCTGTTAAGGGTGTTCTTCCTTCCGGCATGTTTTCACAGAATGTGGAGTTGCTAATCTCTAACTGTTAAGTGGTTTTGTGCATCTAGTTGGTATTTTACTGCCGAAAAATGCGGAATTTTTTCGTTGATACATCTATGTTTTCACACTCCTTTTCAGTCGTGTGTGATACACTATTCACCTTATGTTTGTCAGCAGGTTCATGCTAACTCGATCTTTGGCTACCAGCACTTCAATCTGGAGTTTCCACTTCATCTTCAATTCTTTTGGGCTAAATGCATAACGTGTGTCGATCTGATGCTTCTGATTGTAATTTGGTTCTCGGTATAGCTATATGACACTTATCATGAGTGGAATATGGTCAATGCTATCAATCTAATTCTCTAAATGATTGTGGTTATCTCTTGTGATTTTGAGTTATACCGTGATCATATCTATATCATATTCAAGTATCTTTGGTAATCTGGAGGTTCCTTAAGGCACTATGGCGGATTGTCATCCGCATCATGCTGCACATCTTTTGAACTCCATATCAGCAAGGCTCTCTTGATACAAGAGAATCTCATCCTTTTATCTATGATAGTTGTTCTTAAATGTATGAGTTATCATCGGTTCTTATCCAAAATCTCTCTCGTTTCAACCAGTGATTCAATCAACAAGGTGAACAAGTCGGTATCTCTTTTCTCTCCCGAAGGGCTAGATAATCTATTCTCCCAATATATCTTTTTCAACACAAAATCCTTGCTCTTAATGATCTTTCAAAGAGCGTTGAGCTCAGAAAGTGTTTCGAGCATTCGTTCATTCTTCCATTTCATGAACTTGGTATTTTGGGAATATCTTGTTAAATTCATGGTGGTATATCTTTACGATATGCATGCCTATTCTATATCAATGGAAGGTAATCTACTTCTATTTCTCTCAAGCTTCGTGAACGCCGCTTGCTAAAGACATTGCTACAATTATGGAATCATCAAGCCCATTGTTAATTCCATCCTCCACCTTCAACCAAATCCGGAGCTTTTCCTTGTTTCTAAGTTATCATCGTCATTCTGCTGAAGCTTTCCTCAAGACTGCTATCTCTCTTGGATCTTCTCAAGAAGGTTAAGAAATTCTTTGGTATTTCGCTCATCAAGAAATCTTTTGAAACCCTCTCGATTTATCTTCTATCCTCAATCCGTCGGATGCCATGAAGACTTTTCAGATCTTTTTTAATCCTTTCTATTCAAGTTGGTGTTATCTTTTTCTCTATCTGTTGAATCTTTAATCTGTTTCTGTGAGCTTCATTCATATCTTTTCTGATGGCTTGGGACTTTCGACACGACGACAACAACATCATCTTTATCTACTTAGGGATCCGAACAAGTGTTGCATCACATCTTTGTTTTCTTCCGAAGCTTCATGAATTCTGCTTATCAAGATCTTTAGTTTAAATTTCCAAGAGTTGGGTTGCATGATTTTCCTATTCATGTACGGAGTAATGCTTTGGGTGCGGGATGGAGTAGCTACCATACCACTACTCTTATCATTCGCTCTTGTACACTGAATTGGTGGATTAATGCGATTTCACTCATTCCACGGAAGTTAGAAGTGGCCTTTATCCCTTGAAACTTTTACTTCCGTACTTGTTTTCTAGAGTGTTCTCATAATCTCTTGTTGGTGGCCTCGTCTATCTATAGATGGAGCAAAATCTTCAATGATCTAGTGGAAACAAATGCAAAATCTTTTCTGTCCTCTTCTTTCTATCGGCGTTCTACGTTGTCATACAAGATGGAGGGAAGATATATCTATTATTCCATGTTGTCAGTTCCTTTCGGTTGGTAACACCAATTGTGGTCGATGTCATCTACCGCAAATCTGTTGCATAACCTCATGGCTAAGGTAAGAGATAAGCATATCTACAATAAACTCTAGATATTCAACATTCAACTTCTTCTCAGTATTCCACCATAAGCTAGAATCACCTCCTTCTCTTGAAGATATATCACGCATCTCAATTGCATGACCCTTTGGTTCTTACGGTGCAAGAAGAATCTAATCCGAGAATTCCTAACCCAAATATTTTCGTGGTATCAAGGAACTTTATTGTTTGAAGGCAATATTGTTTCTCCAAACTCCATTTCTTAAACCTAAGGGGTGAAACAGGCTATTTTTCATAGTGGTTGATAACTTCTCCAAATCTGTTCTTTTTCTTCTGGTGAAAGAATCATCTTCACTTGCAGCTCTCGATCCTTATTCCTATCGTTATGTCTTTTCTTTGTCCTAAAGTGGGAAGTTTCCTTCCTTTTGCCAAGTTATACTCTAAAAACTCTCTTGAAGTTTCTCTATCTCCTCAAATGTTGCATTCCATCTCTTCTGGTCTCCAAGGGATACTTCCTCCGTGATAAATTGTCATCTCAAATTCTTTGAAGAAGTGGTTCTATTGTTTTATCGTGTTTCTCGAGGGCACGTGAGCTATGTTCATCCTATCTTTCTTGTCTCACAACTGTCCTCTAGGTTCTTCAAGTCTTTTATTCTAAGAAGAAAAATGCAAGACTCGCAACAAGTCTCTATCAATTTTTGCAAGGTGCAATGGTCGCACCAGTCCGTTGTTCATCAACTTGGGAACACGAGGATCACCTTCATTCTGAACACCCGCCTCTCTTTGTGTTTTTTTCTTTTTCCTAGGAATCTCGGGGTGAGATTCTTGTTTAGTGGGGGAGAGTTGTAGTATCCCAATTGTCTAACAATTGTAATGCTACTTGCCTAGTCTATATATTGTTACTTCCTACATGTCAATTATTGTGCAATCATGATCACATGCTCATGTCATCATGCCACATTATATTTGAGCATCATCATGTCATCATGCATCTTTTGCCAAAAACTATTTTCTAAAAGCCTATCTTTGTTTTCTAAATAGCCCCGTCTTTATTTCAAATAAAAACCCTGGTCCTCTCTAAATATTTTATTTGTCTAAAAACTATTTACGAAAGCTTTTTAAAATTAAAATAAATAATTACAATATTTTTTCGGGAGGCAGCGAGCCAGCATACTACCAAAAACCTATCTATATCCCTTCTCAGACCCTAGCCACACACACCTAACCCCACAACCCACATGGCCACATCCCTCCACCGTTGTCGCAGTCAATCCACCCAGCAGCCGTCAGCGCGCACCCTCACCTGACCCGCTCGTGACACACGCAAGCACGCACCATGTCGCTGCACTGTCACCACCTGCCCGCTACCTGGACCCACACGCACGTTCCCCTCACCAACCGCACACCTAGCCCGAGCCGACCCGGTCAACACGCAAACTCACCCCAGCCCCGCTCCCTTCGTGCGATCGATCCCCACCCTGCACTCACCCTTTCCTTGGGACCCTAGGCCCACCCCGCGACGCCCTCTCGACACGACCGCCCCCGATTCCCCAGTTCCCACCTACCCCTCACTCTCCCTAGACGCTCCTCTCCCCTTCCCCATCGCTCTTGCCCTGCAGCGTAAGCCGCTGCGGTAGCTCATCTAGCTCAGCCGCGTGAGTCCCTCGCCAACGCCCCGGAGCTCCGTCGTGGTCCTTCTCCTTCGAGCCCGTCAGAGCACCGCTGCCCTATGGTCTCCACTTGCGACGCACCGCTAGTTCCTAGCCAGTTGCCATCGACCTCGCCGGCCTCCCCAACCCCGCCGACAGGCCTCGTCCTGCTCCAACCAGGCGACCAGGGACTCGCCGTGCCACCCCTACTCTCTGTTGGCCGCGCCTCCCTCTCTCGGCTGCCAGCTCGCAGAGCTCGCCACCGCCTCTCCCGCTACAGTCCGCGCATCGCCAGGCCGCCTTCCGCTCAGGCCCCACGTCGTCTACCGTCTTCGAGCTCCGTATCACCGGCCTGCACCTCCTCCCCAACCTACGCCCCCCTCGAGAGCTTGTCCTCGAGCCTTCCCTCCACGACCTCCCTATCCCACAAGCGTCCGCCGCCGCATCCGGCCTCGCCTATGCCTTCTCCCGAGCCGCCTATCGTCGACCGCAACATCACCGCCCATGGCCTCTTCTCCGCCCCGTGCATGCTTCTCCCGTCCATGACCTCCTCCCCGTGCATGTGCAACCATGTCGGCCTCTTCACAAATGTGCAGGTCGCCTTCTGCCATGACTGATGTTCCCGTGAAGACTGCTTCGGCTCGTCAAGATGCCTTGGTTCCTCTATGTGCGTGTGTGGCTCTTGTCCCGGTTGATGTGTGCCCACGGTGATGCTGCGGTATGATGTTGGAGCTGCTTAAGTCCAAACCAGAGCACATCGCAACCCCAAGGTATCTCGACAAGATCAACCCCGACCTCTTGCCACCTGAAGACCACCGACACCGCACAAGTACGCCACCGACCACGGATGTCAAGTTCTCCTTCCAAGGTTGAAACCGCTCGGAGATCCTTGGTACCGGAATCAAGTCCGCCTTCGGCAATTGAAGCCGGAGACCCCAAGTTCTCTGTCACGGAGCCCCGAGTACTCCTCCACGGGACCCCAAGACCTCCTTCACGGACACCAAGGCCTTCAGTCCCGGAGTCCCAAGATCCGAATACCGATCCGTCGAACCTCGGAACCCCAAGACCATCGGATCCGGACCCCAATGTGTGACCCCTTTTTGAGCCCCTACTTTTATAAATAAAATAAAAATTTGTTGCATATATTAAATTGTTCATGTCGTATACATATTTCGTGGGTTGGGGGCATTATGCTGATTCACCTCATAATTAAATATGGAGGCCAGATATGGGATTTTCTAGTCTTATTATTGGCTCCATTTAAATTTGTGCAGCGAACCTGTCGGGGGGATGACCCCCGGGTAGGCCAAGCCAGGCTTAACTGGTCGGCTCCAGGGAGACATGGCCAGATGGCCACAAGACAAAGAACCATAGCCGGGTGGAACTTTCCACCTGGTCTGCCTCAAGATTCTCCAGCTGGCCCATCTAGCCGGGTGGCCAGGAGATCCAGCTGGGTAGCCACCTCTACTGGGCGACCTTGGATCCGTTGGCCAAAGGTATGGGGGAGGGTGACGCTCCTTGCTGAGCGGACCCTTGACCGGACAGGCTGGCATGCCGCCCTACCGGCACTACCAGACGAGGATGCCAATGGGCCAAGGATGGAGGCTAACGAGTAAAGCACTGACTGGCGGATAAATCTCTGGCTGACATATAAAGCACCAAGCTGGTGGATAAAGCACCGGGTGATGCCCAAAGCAGCAGCACTGAGACGCTGCGGCGCTATCCCTACTTGTACTAGAGCTTGACCGGGTCGTAGACCACTGGCTGGACCAGGTAGCCGCCCCGCTTTGTAAACCCAAAGCCCAGATAGTAAACCCTAGAGCCCACTTTGTAACCTACCCTTCCACCAGTATATAAGGAGGGGTAGTGCCAGGGTTCTAGGTAACGAATTACAAGCTAGAAGTTAGCCAGAATTGATAAGTTGAGTAGTTCATCTTCCTCTAGCTCTCAATAGCAGCTAGGGAAACATCTCAAGGAGCACTTGTATTGAGCATCAGTTCCCCATATAGTAGATCCTTGCAGGAGTAGGAGTGTTACCTCGAGAAGAGGGCTCTGAACCTGGGTACATCACTGTGTTTGCAGTATCTGTGCCCAACCCACCGATAGCATCCTAATTGTCCCCTCTCATTCCATCCCCGATGGCACTGCCGTGTTCCACACCACGACAGTTGGCGCCCACCGTGGGGCACAGCGCTTCGGCCAAGGTCATCTTTCGCATGGGACTTCCGCTTATCGCCGGTGAGCGAGTCACCTTTGGCCTTGTCCTCACCTTCGGCTCCTTTGACTGCATCCTCGACAACACATCCTGCTTCAACGGGGAAACCTTCCCAAGTGACGGTTCTGCCATGCACTTCGGCGAGCACCGTGTCTATGCTGCCACCATCACTGAGGATGTCCCTCGCAAGGTCACCACCATCTCCGGTACGCTTCCAGGCTTCCCCGCCCCGCTCCTCATCAACTCTAGTGTCGAGGTCATGATGGCCAGCGCAAGCGATTGCCGCCGCCCACCTCTGGAGCGTGACAGGGGTGCCAATGACACCGCACCACATGAGAAAGACGCGGACCCCTTGGCAGCCTCCATCTAGAACCTCCACATCCCCATCGCCCCTGAGGTGGATCCAGCCACTACAGCAGCTGCGCTGGAAGCCACGTGCTAGAACCTCCTGGAGGAAGCCAACAAGGTCACCGCCTAGCAACACCGCCTGGACGCAACCATGCGTGAGTACAACACCGTGCACGGCTTCTCCCGCTTACCTGGGCCAATCGGCAGGCGTCGCCCTAGGGCTGCAACTTGGGTTTGGAGCTGGCCGTGCTGCTAACTCGCGTGTCCCCGCAGCTCAACCGGTTTATAGTACCCCGACCAAGAAAACGAGGGTCGTGGAAGCTGCCATCGTGGATCTTAGCCACCTGGAGGGTGACGAGCTATGTCGTCAGCAGGCGCGCGTCCAACTCCTTGTCACTACGGCCAATAGGCAATAGGCCGAGGCAGGCGCAAGCCTCAGAGGAAATACCAAGAGCCAGCAGCCTCGTCGGGTGGGCGATCCGGCTGCAGGTGGGAGCAAGTCCTCCTCTCCAAATGCTACAAAGTAGAACAGCCGTCCACGCGGAGGATCAGCCGGCCATGGGAAAAATCCGCATGAAGCCGCAACTTTCACCAACAGGAACCGTGATCCGACTGACGAAGCCGGAAGAACCAACACGCCACCCAAGTCCCGCCTCTCAGGACGAATTGGCCCGCTCGAGCCGAAGGAGCCACGGGATGCGCGCGCATTGACCTGTTGGTCTAGTCACGTGTGCTAGAAGAGGAAAGTCTGGCTGGCCCAAGGTGTTTTGGGCCATGCATCTAGAACGAGCTGTTTCCAAAGGGATTTTCGCTCCCAATGGACACGCCAAAGTACAACGACACAATCAAGACGGAGGACTGTCTGGTGGACTACACCAACGCGGTGGGCATCGCAAACAGCAATGACCGGGTAGCTGTGCACTATGTCCCGCTCATGCTCCTTAACTCAGCTAGGACCCGACTCAACAGCCTCCCCGACAACAACATCAACGCTTGGATTGACATCGAGCAGGCATTCGTCTGCAACTTCACCGACACCTACAAGCGCCCGGGTCGCCCTGGAAGCTCGCCCGTTGCGTTCAAGGCTAGGACGAGACCGACCTCTCCTACATCACCCAGTGGACAAGCATGCACAACTCCTGTGAGGGGGCGCACGAGCACCAAGCAATCAACTTCTTCATCAACGGTTGTAGAGACGGCACTATGCTGAAGCATAAGCTCCGCCGGGTGGAGCCCGATACCATGGCCAAGACCATGGAGATTGCGGACAAGTACTCCACTACAGCCGTGGTGATGAAAATGTCCATCTGACTGGACGACCAGGGGCAGATCATCGTGGAGGTCTCCACGGACCGACGCTAGCTAGAAGGGAACAACCACAACTCCATACGGCATGACAATTACCACGGCAATAGGAAAGACGACCAGCCGGATAACCAATATGGTTCCAGGTAGGTGGCAGCCATCCAAGAGGACCTACCTGCAGGTGGCAGCTAGAGACAAAAGCCCGATGATCGGCCACCTCGGCCCAAGTACACCATCGAATCGATGCTTGATGGCCCATGAAAGTTTCATAGTGGCAGAAACAAGCCGGCTATGCATACAACTCGTCAGTGCACCTGGACAAAGAAGATGGCCGAAGTTTGTGGTTTACCACCGCCACCCCCGCCTCCGTCAGCCGGTGGCCAGCAGGACAACCGCAAGCGCCAGAACCACCAGGATGAAGATGGAGGAGACTATCCTCGACGTATGGGGAACTACCACCTCTTCACAACTAAGCTAGAAACCAAGCATAGTAAAAGCGTCGTGAGGCAGAGGTGAACGCAATCGTTCTGCCAATTCCCCAGTTCCTGAATTGGAGCCGGAAGGACCAGCCGGACGTGCCGCCGCATCTGGGCACATACGCCATTGTCCTGGACCCCATAATTATCTCCAAGAAGCACTCGTGCAGGTTCTCCCGCATCTTGGTGGATGGAGGAAGCAGCATCAATCTCCTGTACCATAGCTCCCTAGACTGGCTCGGCATTAGTGAGTCCTAGTTGGAACCATCTAGCACCTCCTTCCACGGAGCCCTGCCAGGTCCGTCACATTCACCCATCGGCAAGATCCAGCTGGACGTCATCTTCGGCACGGAGGAAAATTTCCACCACGAGCCTATCTAGTTCGAGGTGTTCAACCTCTGCAATGCTTACCACGCCATCCTGGGATGCCCCATGCTCACCAAGTTCATAGCGGTGCCGCACTACGTGTACCTCAAGATGAAGCTCCCTAGACCAAAGGGGGTAATCACCATCGCAGGTGACTACAGGCGGTCAGTGGAATGCGCCACTGACAGCTCCAAGATCACCGAGGCCATGATCATCGCAGAGGAGAAGTGCGTCATCATGCAGAACATGGCGACCCTGCAGGCGGACATGCCGGCTAGCGAGCCAAAGCCGTCCAGAGAGGCGCAGTTCAAGACATCAAAGGGCACCAAGAAGATCCTGCTCAACGAGGCTGAGCCAAACAAGTTTGTCCTAGTCGGAGATGGCTTTGAAACCAAATAGGAAGGCGCGCTCGTCGACTTCCTCTGTGAGAATCGTGATATCTTTGGTTGGTCCACCAAGGACATGCCTGGCGTTCCGAGGGAGCTCGCCGAGCATTCTTTACATGTCAGGCTAGATGCAAAGCTGGTAAAGCAATCACTACGCCACTTCACGGAAGAGAAGAGAAGAACCATTGGTGAAGAAATTACCCGGCTGCTCGCAGCCAGATTCATCATGGAGGTTTTCCACCCGGAATGGTTGGCAAACCCGGTGTTGGTGCTGAAAAAGAACAAAACCTGGCGCATGTGTGTTGACTACACCAGCCTCAACAAGGCATGCCCCAAAGACCTGTTCGCCCTGCGAAGGATAAACCAAGTGATCGACTCCACGGCCAGCTGCAAACTATTGTCGTTTCTGGATGCGTATTTCGGCTACCACCAGATCCGGCTAAACCCTGATGATCAAATAAAGACAGCATGCATCACCCCATATTGGGCTTACTGCTACACCATCATGCCATTTGTACTGAAAAATGCAGGCACCACATGCCAGCGCTGCATGCAGAAGTGCCTACAATCGCAAATCGGCAGAAACGTGCACGGCTATGTCGATGACGTGGTGGTCAAGACAAAGGAGAAGCAGACGCTCCTCGAGGACCTGAAGGAGACATTCGCCAACCTTCACCGGTTCCAGATGAAGTTAAACCTATAGAAGTGCCTATTCGGTGTCCCAGCCAGCTAGCTCCTCGGTTTCCTCGTCTCAGAACATGGAATCGAGGCCAACCCAGAGAAGGTCGGTGCAATCGAGCGGATGCAGCCGCCGCAAAATCTGCACGACATGCAGAAGTTCACGAGATGCCTAGCCTCCGTCAGTCGGTTCATCAGCTAGCTGGGCGAGAAAGCACTCGCCCTGTACCAGCTCATGAAGAAAATGGACAAGTTCGTCTAGATGGTGCAGGCGGATAGGGCCTTCCACGACCTCAAGCGCATGTTATCCTCCCTGCCAATATTGGCGGCCCCCGCTGCAAAGGAGCCAATGATGATGTACATTGCAGCTACCAACCGGGTCATCAGCGTCGTGCTGGTGATTGAAAGTACAGAAGAAGGAAAAGCTCAGTCGGATCAGCGCCCGGTGTACTACTTGAGTGAGGTACTCTTGCTATCAAAGCAGAGCTACCCTCACTATCAGAAGCTGGTGTATGGCATGTACATGGCCGCCAGGAAATTGAAGCACTACTTCCAAGAGCACTCCATCCGTGTAGTGGCGTTAGCCCCCTATCAGAGATCATCAGCAACAAGGACGCCACATGCCCGGTGGCGAAATGGGCAATAGAGCTTGCCGCACACTACATCCAGTACGAGTCAAGAACGGCGGTCAAGTCTTAGGCCCTGGCAGACTTCCTCGTCGATTGGGCAGAGACACAATACCTGCCTCCATGCCCCGACTCCACATATTGGAAGCTACACTTCGATGGCTCCAAGATGTACGGGGGACTCGGAGCCAGGATCGTCATCACCTCTCCAAAGGGGGACCGACTGGAGTATGTGCTGCAGATCCAGGTCCGCACATCCAACAACGTCACCGAATACGAAGCACTCGTCCATGGACTCAAGATGGCAAAAGAGATCGGCATCAGGCGCATCCTCTGCTTTGGCGACTCAGACTCGGTGGGTGCAGCAAGTATCAGGTGATTGGGATGCAAAGGACACAAACATGGTGCCATACCGCTTCTTTGTACAACAGCTATGCGCCTGCTTCGAAGGATGCGAGTTCCACCACGTGCCTCGAGCGAACAATGAAGCCGCGGACACACTCGCCCGCCTCGGGTCAACAAGAGCAACAATTCCGCCTAGAGTCGCCCTCGAGCACTTGCGTAATCCCTCCATCACGCCATCTCCGAAATCTGACTCCATCATGCTGGATGCGGACCCGGGGACTGCCGGCTGCAAGCAACCCAAAGCTACAGCCAAGGCTGCAGGGACCGCCATGCCGCACCCGAGGACTTCCACGCCGCACCCGGGGACTACCACCTCCATCCTGGGGACTGCGAGGCCAAAAGCCACGACACTCCTAGCCGGCTCTAGCAGCCCGGGGACTGTCGGCTCTAGCCTCCCAACCGGAAGGCCACCTGACAAGCCCGAGCCGGCCGGGAGCAAGAAAGTCAACCTGATCATGCAGACCGTCTGCGCCATCCGGGAGACACCTCCATGGGGCAAGCCGTTCATGAACTTCCTAGTCAAAGGGGAGCTGCTTGATGAAGAGGTTGAGGCAAGGCAAGTGAAGTGAAGGGCAAGTGCATACATCATAATCAACAATGAGCTCTACAAGCGCAGTGTGGGAGGAATATACCAGCACTGTGTAAGCCAAGAGGAAGGAATTCGGCTGGTGGTGGACATTCACCATGGCGAATGCAGTCACCACACATCATCACGAGCCATAGTGGAAAAGGCATTCCACCATGGGTTTTACTGGCCCACAACACTGAAGGACGCCGAGCAGCAGGTAAAGGCATGCAATGGGTGCTAGTGATTCGCCCAGCAAAAAGACACTCCATCATCAACGCTCAAGATAATCCCTATCACCTAGCTATTTGCCATATGGGGCTTGGACATGGTAGGCCCCTTCAAAACAGCGCGATCCGGCATGACACACTTGCTGGTGGCCGTGGACAAGTTCACCAAGTGGATCGAGGCAAAGCCAAGAAACTAGATGGACCAACAGTGGTCAAGTTCTTCACCGACATCATCACATGTTTCGGCTACCCCAACAACATCATCACTAAGAATGGCACGAACTTCGCCAAGGGGGCCTTCACGGGTTTCTGTGGCGACAAGGGCATCCGCCTGGACCTGGCCTCTATCGCACACCCCCAATCCATTGGGTAGTGCGAGCAAGCAAATGGTCTGGTCCTAGCCGAAATCAAGCCAAGGCTAATCAAACCGCTGATGAGGACTCCTGGAACCTGGATAGGGGAGCTGTTGGCTGTGCTGTGGAGCCTACGCACAATGCCCAACCACTCCACTGGCTACATGCCATTCTTCCTCGTCTACGGAGCAGAGGCAGTCCTTCCAACCGACAACGAGTTCGACGCACCACGCAAACTGCTATATACTGAGCAGCAGGCCAAGGAAGAATGAGAAGACATTGTCGATCTCCTTGAAGAGGCACGAGAGCTGGCCCGGTCCAGGTCCGCCATCTACCAGCATTATTTTTTAACCCCAGACCCGACAGTCTCTCTCAGGGACTCACCGGATGGCCTAGACGGTCGAGCATTTTAGAAGACGAAGTACTGTATGCGTCTCCAAGAGATTCCTCTTCGATTCTGGCTGTAGACCGCACGTCGGCTAACAGACACGGCAAGAGCAGAAAACTCGAAGACCCATACATGAAAAGTCCTAAGGAAAACAAGACGTCTGGATGTTCCGGTTGCGCTTGCTCGCTCAAAGCCGATAGCCAAAATCCGAAGTATTGTGTAGTGCGCTAACCAAGCAAACCCTTGCTTCTGGCTAACAGCTAACAAGGGCACACCTTCAATGACAAATGCTCGCTAAGAAAAGTACCAAGCTATCAGTTTCACACGAAACAACAAAGTTTTCAGCCAAGTGAACAACAATAGACTATTTACCCTATACATGTCTAATGCACAAACCACTGCTTGTGTTTTCATCTTTGCATGAGCCAAAGTACCAAAGCCAGAGGCTAGGCACCCCCAGATGGCAGAAAAGTAGGCAAGGAGCTTCAACCTGGCTGGATTCTCCAGCCGGCACGAACCTCGGGGACTACATCCTGTGGGTGTGCTCACGCGCCGCCACGTAGGAAAACTGCAACAAGCAACAACATAAAGGATCTTTGACCCGGCTGGATTCTCCAGTCGGCCTGAACCTCGGGGACTACACCATGTGGGTGTGCTCATGCGCCCCCACACAGAAAAAGCATACAACAAATGCAACACAAGGCAAAGTGCACGCAAGAAGAGCAAAAAACAAGATCACAAAGGGAGACGAAGCTCCCAACAGAGTTCACTGCAGAGCAAAGGACAAATTGTTCACACCACTAGACAAACAAACAAGTTTCTGACTAGATACAAATACTCCCGGCATTCTGGGGATCAGGCTTGGGGTCCGTGGAAGGGCAAAAGGCGTCGGCAAGAGCGTGGCTACTAGAGACGGCATCAGCAGAGGCAAGGCCCGCCGCAGCCAGGGCGTCGGCGTAACCTAGAGCCGCCCACGGGCTGTAGTAGTACCCCTCCGAGCCGTCTGGAATGCTGAATTCCCGGTCCAGCTGGAAGAAGCTTCCAATCTTGACACCGCCACCTCCCGTCTACCATATTCAACCGCCACCTGTGCGGGAGCTTCCCTCGCTGCCTCCATGGGCTCCTCCACCTGATAGGCGGCAGAACTCGTCTAACCCAGGCTTGGGGCCGAGAACACATCGGCAAGCCTAGAGGCGGTGGAGGCCCGGTGCAGGATCAAGGACGCGGCCGGCGCCACAGTCTCCGTCACATCCGCCGTGGCCTCGGCCAGCTTGGCAGCAGAGGCTATAGACTCAGCTGGCTTGGCAGCAGAGACTGCAGCTGATGCAGCGGGCCCCTCAGCTCTAGCTGGGGGAGGGTCGGACGTGGTGGCGATGGCCGCGGAGCCGGCTAAGGACATCGCCTCACTGTAAGAAGGACGAGAAGAACATAATGAGTAAGGCGTGGGCCAACAGACACTCAAAGAAAGAGGAGCAAGGGCACGTATCTGGCGACGCTTGGCACGGTAGACACGACCCTCGACTAGTGAGCCGTCTTCGAGCCCCCGCCGGTTGGGGCAGTGCTGGTCCGCATACACGCCGTGTGCGGCTGCTCAAGGGCACATATAGAACATCAAGCCTAAGTCCAAGAAGAGCAAAACTAATAAAGGATAGGAACGCATCCTCACCGGCTGGGAACTCGAAGCCCTCATCGGTCCGGGTGGGGAAGCGCTCTGGCTCCTGCAATGGGAACTTCGCCGGCTTGAAGTCGACCGAGAAGGAGGGGAGATCGTTGTCCCTCATGCCGTCCTCCGCGAGCTGTGCCGTAAAAAGCTACTCAACAAGGGGGAAATAAGAGGAAGGAAGAGGTCCCTGGGGACATGTTCACCCGGAAGAAAAGAAAAAGGGAGGCTAACCTTCGGCGGTAGCCGGCCGCGGTGGAAGGGCTGGCAGGATAAGGTCTAGTCCTCCGCCAGCTTCTCCTTTGAGATGGCGGCGAGCCATTCTCGAAGGGCCCCCAATGGCACCTCCAGCCGGGACACCCGTGTAGGATCCAGGGCACCGGACATGTGGCACATATTGTGCGACCACTGCTGCAACGGAAGCACACAACTCGTTATCCAGGACAGCAGGATGCCCTGGGCGGTGAGCCGCTCCTTCTCCACCAACACCCCCATGCGGAGAATATCATTTTGTGGCCCGAAAGTTGAGGCGCCTAGGCAACGCGGTACCCAAGTCGCTTGTAATCAACCACGTTGCCCAAAGTTGGTGTGCCAAATACACAGAGGGTCTTTTTCGGCACGAATTCAACTTTATGTTTCAATACAAAATATCAGGCTAACGCCCGTCAAGTTGGGCCCCCTGTCAGTTTTCGCTGTTATGTCGCTGCTGTCGTGGCTGCCATGTAGGCTTGCAGCGTTGGCGCATGCATCCTTTACGCGTCTTCCTCTTCCCGGGAGCGGCAATCTGTGGTAGCAGCCATGACGCAGAGCTGGGATGTGGACGAACCTTCTCGACCCTGCTCTCTTGCCCATCCCAAATCAGAGCTCGCCCTCACCATGGCCGCACCCATGGCACGATGCGGGGAAGAGAATTCATTCCCGGGTGAGATCTGTCACCATGCCGACCATGCTCGGTCCTGTTGTCCTCCTCTAGAATCTGAGCTCGCCATCGCCATGGTCGCACACGCACCAGCCATGGCGCCTTCCTCTCCGAACCCCAACTCCACATCCACACAGTTCGGCACAACGCCAACTAGGTAAAAATGCATCCAGTTTTCTTATTATGATTGTAGAAGAACATGTATGTACCGTGTCCGTATCATACTCTAACAATGTACACATATGTTGTTTACTAGATTTTCATTTGAAATTAGTAGCTCTGTGATGACGAAACATAGAGAACCTAATTGGAATGATGATGAAGACCATGTTTTGTACTCCCTCCATTCCAAAATATGAGATGTTTTAGCTTTGTGAAATGAGTGTATCTAGACCACTTTTACTTTGTAGGTTCACTCCAAACATAGATGAATCTACACACTAAAAGTGGTCTAGATACACTCCATTCACAAAGCTAAAACATCTTATATTTTGGAATGGAGGGAGTATATTGCATTGCATCAACAAGGGCTCGATGACGAAGCATGTTACCAAGAGAGTGGAGTTCATCAGCCATTGCCAAAAATATGTGAAAAAATCAATGAGCGATTCAATGCAAATACACGCAGAAAAGCTAGATCCATGTCATAAATCATCAATAGGTGGCACATTCTAGTGATGCATTCAAATGCGTACACCATGTATCATTTACTTGAAGTGGTTGTTATCCTGAGCAAAATGCCCAGTATGCACATTACCTTTTTCTGTTCTATGCTGCAATTCTGCTGTTATGGGCATGGAAAGAAAACTTGGGTTTCACTGAATATTACGCAGTAAGGCCTAACTTAGTCTTACACAAATACACAAAGCTTAGTCTTACACAAATAAGTGTAATTGAGTCTTGACCAAAGAATCATTTACTTCGTAGAACTAGGGGAAACTAAAGATAAAGATAAAGACAAATGGTTCATCGGATCTGCCAGTATGAGCACTAGGTCCCTGGAGCTGGTGGTATCGTTAGAACGGACCAGAATGCTACGTTTGGCTGTTTCTCATTCTCCATCAAATCGTACGACCCCACTGATGAGCCAATTGTAGGCCCCCTCCTTCCGACGTTTATTCGGCTCCAGGTCGGATCTGGAGTGTCAACATGATAGGCGCGTGAGTGTGCAGCAAACACACAGTCTGCTATCAACACTGGAAGTGCTGGCAGCTCAGCAACAACGCCAACATGTTCTTCCTGAACTCTGGCAGCAGCCTCAGCAAGTATTTCGTCAGCTTCACCAACAGCAGCCTCAGCAGGTATTTCGTCAGCTTCACCAGCAACAGCATTAGCAAGTATTTTGTAAGCTTCACCAGCAGCAACATCACCAAGTATTTCGCCAGCTTCACCAGGAGCAGCAACAACTAGTTCTTCATTAGCTCCACCACTAGTAGCAGCATCAGGAGTCGGGGCTGCCTGAGCAACTATAGGTTCAATAGCTCCAAGGGCTCTGACAAAGAAAGGGTAGTTGATCCCAAGAAACATATATTGTCCCTCAGATTTTCGACTCTGCTCTAGACTTTCTCTACTAGGTCTTTGGATGGACATGCGGACCTCGAGAAAACGTGACATCGCAGCGAGGGGTATGAAGAAAGTTGTGTCCCCATATGTTCTATTGTATCACCAAAGCTATTTAGTGCTCCCCTGATATGAATCCACATGAGTTCAACATCCTATTTTATGTCACCTTCGAGAGCTGCCAGGAACAGTGCCATGATCTAAGTTCAGCATCTGCTACTGCATCTTTGATCACTGGAGCTGGAATGACGTGCAGGGCTACATGTGTACATGCGTGTTACTTATAGTCAGTAAGCAGAATTTTGAATGGGATTTTACATGATATATGACACCATGACTCACCCCAGATGAACGCCTCCCAAACACGCATGTCGCCGCTATGTCCAATGACCACATAAATGCGTTGCGGTTTGTTGGAATAGTAGCTAGAGGTGAAGACAGCATGGACATACTTCTCCGGCCGCAGGAGGTCGTCGCGCAAGATTATCCATTCCTTGTCTTCTGGGCATCTAATGAATGTGATTGCCTTGTTGAACACCGCTAAGAGGTCGTACTCCTAGGTCTTCCACACCTCCCGAGGTCTATGTGGGAGTTGTACCTTTAGGAGCGCAAGTTCTACCATGTTGAACCTGTAAGTGAATTCGGAAATGGGCGGCCGCCACTCGTTGTTGAATGCAGTAATTCCAACACCCTCCAAAGATGGCAATGTAAATCTCAACAATCTGTAGCCATTTTTGAGAGTCCAAGTACTCCCATCCTGGGATAAAAGGACCATCCACTCGCTGTTGCCACCCACCCAGTTCTGGTCATCTCCCATTTCCATCTCTTCTTCTTCCTTGATATTCACCACTACTAATTCCGATCACTTATCCAGCAGCATCATTTTTGCATGAATATTCTGTAGAGTTTGTTGTCAGTTGGTAGAATCACGTAGCATGGATTCCATTGCAAATACAATTTGACAACTAGACCTTCAGATTAAAGTAATATGTATAAGTGTATCCTCAGATATCGCCAAAATTGTGTCTGTGTCACTTCGAAAATACCCAAAATATCGAGTAGGAGCAATGTCGTGGAAATGGCCACGGCAGTCGCTGCCATAGGCAGCGATTGAGTGTTTCGTGAGGAAGAGTTGGCGGCCATCTGCGGTGCGAGATGGGGGCAGATGCACATGGGTTTACCCAGGTTCAGCCCCCCGGAGGGTAAAGACCTACTCCTGCTAGATTAGATTATGAGAGAGCGAGTTACAAGGGTGGCGAGCTCGGCGGCTAGGCAGCGAGTGACTTGAGGGGTTGTATGATGGAGCGTAAGTCTCTAAGATACCCTAGGGAGGTTTATATATGAAGCACCTCGCTAGGGTTTACAAGCTGCCTCCGAACAGGATAAGGATCCGGAGACCTTTGACCTAACTCGACTGGGCTTCTGCTGCGCTTCTGGGCTTCCAGTCGCTAGTCGCTATCCTTCAGACGCACTCGCAGGCCCTTCGGCCCAACTGGAACGTTCTGCTGAGCATACCCCCTTTGGCATATCCCCATCAGTAGTCCCTGAGGCCATCATTGACGTAGGTGTGGGCATCCTTTTGGTGTTCGAAGTAGGCAAGCCCAATTTAGGCATCTAGTCGAGTCGGCGACGGACTTTATTAAAACCGAGGAGAATTTCTCCATAGCCCCATTCGTCACTTCAACGAACATCATTACTGCCTAGTCGTCATTTCGGCGAGAAGAGAGACTAGCGGGTGGCGAGTAGACCACAGGAGTTGGACTGTCAACTTTAGTCAAACTATCCGTTGGAATTTCCAACGGTAACTACGGCGCGATTACCGTGGGTAACGGCCATCCCAATTTTGGCGGGTGACGTTTCCCATATAAGGGGAGTGATGGATCAGCTTCGCGTCCTGCTTCGCATTCTTTATCCTTCCTTGTTTGCTCTTCCTTTCTGCTTTCTCCTGACTTACTCTCCCTGCGTCACACGATCCCACTTCTCACTCGATGGCGCCTCCCAAAGGCGCATGGGAGAAATCCAAGTGCACCACGGCCCAGCTGAGGTCCTTTGAGGACGCCGAGGTGCTCCGCAAGGGGAATTGGTGGGCTCCCCCCTCCTCCGAGATCGAGCCGAAACCGCGACCCGGCGAGTTCATCTGCTTCACCAGCCATCTCGAGAAGGGCTTAGGGTTCCCTACTTCGCTCTTCTTCCGCCGCTTCTGCGTGTACTACGCGATCAAGCCCTCAGATCTTGGTCCACACAACATCGAGCAGCTGGCGATCTTCGTCGCCTTCTGCGTGTGCTACCTCGGCTGCAGGCCATATTTCCCGCTGTGGCTGGAGCTCTTCCACGGCCACATCGGGAACGAGGCGTCCAACGGCTTGATGCTGGCCACAGGCGGGGTCACCTTCCAGTTGAAGCCGAAGTTCAACTTCGTCAAGCTCCTCCTGCCGAAGAAGGCCGCCAGCAAGTGGAAGAAAAGATGGTTCTACATCAAGGAGGCTACTCCCTCTGGCGAGGTCTCCCTTCCTGAATTCGTCGCCGAGAGGAGCGAGCCCCGCCGACTGGCACCAAAGAAGCTCCCTGAAGATCAGCGGATGGCCGTCACGGAAATGATGGATCAGATCCAGAAGCTGAAGGACCAAGGGTTGATTCCGATCAACCTCTACAATTTCTGGCTCGGGCAGCGCTTGGTTCCGCTGGCGGCTCGTCCATACTGGATGTACGAGTAAAGCGGGAAGCATGATCCATCTCGAACCAGCAAGGAGTCGTGGGAGGCCGAAGATTACAAGGCCGCCCTGAAGAAGATCACCGATGCGGAGTTCACGGGCGCAGCGGTCGGGGTCGCCCTGTATACTCCCGTGAAGAACGAAGCCCCCACAGTAAGTTTTCTTTCCAATCGCTGCATCCATATCTCAATTTCAGTCTTTTCGCTTGGCGTGTTTTGACCCGCAGTGGTTCTCAGCTTTTTCAGGTATTGGAGGGTTGGCTCCCTCCGCTTGACGAAGAAGTTCCCCAGGAACTGGAGGAAGATTCTGAAGGGGATCCTTCCGATAGCGATGGGGAAGAAGAAGAGGTCCCTCCCCCAGCGCCTGTGGCATGCAAGACCCGAATGCAGAAACAGCGAGAGGTTGAAGCGAGCCGCAGCCTAGACGAGTTCGAAGAAGGCGACGAGATCGCCCAGGAGCAGACGTCCCGGCGCATCGCTACGCCTTCGAAGCCCCCACGCCGGCCCAAGTCGCCAGCAAAAAGGCCTGCATCACCGGTCAGGTCGTCAGTGGTTTTCGGGTCAGACAACGACTCCGACGACGAAGGATCTCCCGAAGTCTCGCACAAGGCCCCAAGGGCCGCAATCCCGACGAAGGGGTTGGAGGGCGAGGACACGGAGGCGGTGGTAGAAGTGCCTCTGGCAATAATCGCGTCGTCGTCCTCGGAGGTCCCAAGCCAATAAGCGACCGAAGCGGCACCGCCCAAGTCACCACAGCCGTTAAAGGCAGCAGCGTCAGAGCCGGAGATCCTGGCGACTGCGACTTCGTCGTCAAGGAATCCCTCGGTTTCATGGGCTTCGGATGTCTTCGACCAGGGGCTCAGCCGCAAGATGGGCCCCGAGTTGGACAAGCCTGCCCATATCAGTACCAGGCTTCGTGTTCTTCCAGTCGCCAAGTAAGTTGTGCTTCCTTGTCCCAATTTGCTTTGCTTCTTTCGTGTCGTGGTTGTGCTGATTGGAAGGGCTCGTGCAGGTCTGGGGCTAAGAAGATTGGTCGCCCTTCGGTTGCCAAGATTCCACCGGCCACTGGCGTGGGAGAGAGTGGTCTGCCCAAGAAGAGGAAGGCCTCTGAGGATGTCACGTCTGCTGAAGTCGCGAAGAAGCAGAAGGGGGCGCTGACGATGCCGCGACCAGGGGAAGCGTCACGGAGCCAGCTGCTGCGCCGCTTGTCGAAGAGGGGGCAGCGACGCGATCAGAGCCAGCACCAGCTGCGTCCATGTCGGAGGTGCCGGTCCCGGCGACCAGCGCCCCTGCCAGGGCGTCATCGACATTCCCTCGCTTTATGGCGAGGGGGTTCCCAGGCGTTGTGGATGCGCAATCTCCGCAGTTCCCGGAAATCGTGGACGTGGAGATTGGGGTCCGCCGCGGGCACACCTCCTTCACGGTCCCGTCGACTGACGCTGCTGAACTTCACAAGATGCTCGGCGCTGCTATTCAGGTATGTCCAGTCCCCGAATTCCTAGTCACTAAATTTCAGCGGCTGGGAATTGTTTTTTCTTTTTCTTCCTTCTCTAGTCCCCGTGTTCCTAGTCGCTGAATTTCAGCGACTGGGAACTGGTTTTTCTTTTTCTTCCTTCTCTAGTCCCCGAGTTCCTAGTCGCTGAATTTCAGCGGCTAGGAACTGGTTTTTCTTTTTCTTCCTTCTCCAGTCCCCGAGTTCCTAGTCGCTGAATTTCAGCGGCTGGGAACTGGTTTTTCTTTTTCTCCCAATGCTTAGCTGGGCTCGTTGTTTTTCAGGGGTTACAGCGGGAGTCAACTGATCGGCAGGCTGCATGAGAGCGCCTGGAGCGTGACTTGCGCGAGGCGCAAGAGGTGAACCAGCAGCTTCCGGAGAGGATCAGTGAGTGTTTGGCGTTGTTCTTCTGTGCTTGTTATGAGTTGGTTTTGTGCCATACTCTGACATCTCCTCTTGCAGATGGTTTCCCGGCTGAGGTCTCCAAGGCTCGTGAGGGGTATGTCCCACTCGCCGAACTGGATGTGGCGAATGGGCGAGTGGCCTCCCTGGTCAAGGAGTTGGAGGATGCTAAGGCGGCTTCAATTTCTTCGGAGGAACGGGCGAAGGCTGCCGTCGCCGCCGCTGAAGAGGAACGCAAGGCCACGGACTCCATCATCATGGGGCTGCATAACGACCAAGCCGCTTTGGAGAAGCACGTCAAGGCGAATTGCCGCAAGCTTCTTGGTGAGTTTCTGTCATTTGCCTTATCCTTTTGTCGGGTCTCCGCTTTGGGGGTTTCATTGTTTCACTGACATCTGACTTTCTAGATGTGGTAGGTCAAAGCGACCCGGTGGTTCAGACTTATACCGCCTCGCAGTGCGTGACTGCCGTGGTGAATGCAGCCATGGCCTCAGCGTTGTGTGTCCAGGCGGCTCTTCAGGGCATGTCTCCCACCGAAATCATCCTTGGGGGGCTCACGGAGGTGTGGCGCTATCTAGATGAGGTGCCCGCGGTTGTGTAGTGGATGACGCGCTCCGTGTTCAGACGCGGGGCCGCCACAGCGTTGAGCTTGGGTCTCGTGCATTTCCCGGACGACTTCGATCTGGACGACGTCACGAGTGGCTATCCTTCGGCGACCGGCACGGTGGATATGTCGGAGGTGCTGAAGCTGACTGCAAAGGCCACTCCTTATGCCGATCGTGTCTTGGCGATGGGGGATCTTCTGCCGTACCAGGAGACGGTGTTGGCGCCTGGCGACGTCGAGCCGGAGCACCGCGACATGAATTCGGAGCAGCCCTTCCGGTCGTCGTTGGCCAAGTCCCTGACCACGTACCCGGCGAACCCGTGGCCACCGTTTGTGCGCGTCAAGGGTGGTGGCGCTTCTTCTTCAGGGCCTGTGGAGTAAGCAAATGTAATGGTTGTAATAGATGCCAAGTGGCGAACGTTGTATGATCTTTTCGTAATTCATGTCGCGGGGACTTGTTCGACTCGTGTTATGATTAAGGAAATATTTTGTTCAACAATTTGAGCGAGTCCCCGAGCGCGTCCGCCCTTTAATGGGGTATAACTCGATTGTGTATTTCTATGTGTTTGATTTGTTTACGCGTTTGTTTTTATCCCTCATGTCTCCTGAGCGGCGAGTCCCCGAGCGCGAGTAGGGTTCGCTTATCCCTCGAGAGTCCCCGAGCATTGTGCTCGACCGTATTGGTCGTGATCCTGTTGCAGGTTGTGAATGCGTTGTTTGTAACGCGTCTCCTCCCCTGGCCCGGAGAGCCAGTCGCTTGGCGAGCCCTAGGCAGCTCTCTTACTAGGTGTGTTCCCGAGCCGCGTGGGGTTCCCGTTTTGCAGAGTCCCCGTGCGTGGTACTTATTCATTCGAGTCGCTTTGCTCGAGGGTGGGAGGGACAAGTCGCTGTGGGAAGCGTGTATCGGATGTCTTGGCCCGGTGGGCCAGTCGGGCTAGGCGACTCCAATGGCGGCTCTGGGTTGGCGTTTTTCGTGGATGACACAAGGCCCGAATACTTCTGGTGCCCTTGTGCCACACTACTTTGTCGTGCCGGTCGCTCGACCAGAGGTTGACTTCCGTGAGTGGCGTATTGCTTGCATGTACGAGTGCGAGTGGCACAAGAATATGGCGAGTGGGCACAATTTGCGCGATCCAAATGAGTTTCATTTATATATTCCGACAGAGTACATTATGTGGTCCTAAGTGTAGAACTTTCTGAGGAGGTTTACATTCCATGGCCTCCCGACCTCCAACTGGCCATTACTTCGTATGTCGATGAGGTAGTAGGCGTCGTTGCCAAGGACTCGGCCTATGGCGAATGGCCCCTCCCATGGGAGGGGGAGAGCTTGTGCATGCCCTTCTTGTCCTGGGCCAATCGTAGGACCAGGTTGCCTTCTTAGAAGGTGCGAGTTCGCACTCGGCGGCTGTGATAACGGCGAAGTCCTTGCTGGTATATGGCGGTGCGGGAGCGAGCCAGGTCGCGTGCTTCGTCAAGTTGATCGACGCTGTCTTGGCGGGCGGTCTCATTGGCCGCCTCGACGTAGTTGGCGACTCGAGGGGAGTCATGCTCCAGGTCTGTTGGCATTACGGCCTCGACGCCATACACCATGAAGAAAGGTGTGAACCCGGTTGATCGGTTGACGGAGGTGCGGATCCCCCATATCACAGAGGGGAGCTCGTCGACCCAACATCCTGGGGTGCGCTCGAGGGGCACCTGCAGTCGCGGCTTGAGACCATGGAGGACGCTCGGGTTGGCGCGCTCTTCTTGGCCATTTGACACCGGGTGAGCGACTGATGTGAGGTCGAGTCGTATGCTGTGCTCCTCACAGAATTTCGCCATGCCCCCCTTGGCGAAGTTGGTGCCTTTGTCCGTGATGATGCTGTGTGGGTAGCCGTACCGGTAGATGAGTTCGTGGAGGAACTTGGTAGCCGTCTTGCCGTCGCACTTCTTGATCGGCTTGGCCTCCACCCATTTGGTGAACTTGTCGACTGCGACCAGGAGGTGAGTGAAGCCAGATGGGGCCTTCTTGAACGGGCCGACCATGTCCATGCCCCATACGGTGAATGGCCACGTGATGGGGATTGTCTTGAGTGCCGAACAAGGAAGGTGCGTCTGGTTGGCGTACTTCTGGCATCCGACGCATCTTTGGACGATGTCGGTGGCATCGGCGTGTGCGGTGAGCCAGTAGAAACCGTGCCGCATGGCCTTGGCGACTAGCGACTTGGCGCTGGCGTGATGGCCGCAGTCGCCAGCGTGAATGTCCTGGAGGATCTTGCGGCCTTCCTCTGGCTATACGCAGCACTAGAACACGCCGGTCACGCCGCGCTTGTGGAGCTCGCCGTTGATGATGACGAAGGATTTGCAGCGGCGCACGATCATTCGCGCCTCTGTCTCGTTGCTCGGTAGGAGTTTGTGTTCCAGGAAGGCGACGTATGGCACTGTCCAGTCGCTAGGTTCCACAACCATGGCGACTAAGGCCGGTTCTGGTTGTAGTGGGATCCCGACATAGATCTCCTTCGGTGGGCTGATGGAGGGTTTGTGGATGATGTCGAGGAAGACGCCTACTGGTGGCGCCTATCGAGCCGATCCGATGCGGGAAAGGGCGTCTGCTTCCTTGTTTTTATGCCTGTCGATCCACTCGACGGAATAGCCGTCGAAGTGTCCTCCCAACTGATCGACGGCTTGGCGGTACGCTATCATTGTTGGGGAAACAGCATCGCATGTCCCGGCCACTTGGCCGGCGACTAGGTTGGAGTCGCTGTAGCATCGTAGGCGATTGATGTTCATCTCCTTGGCGGCTCTCATGCCGTGGAGGAGGGCCTCGTATTCCGCCATGTTATTGGTGCAGGGTTTGAAGTTGAGGTGGAGTACGTAGCGGAGCTTGTCTCCTTTGGGGGAGGTCAGTATGACCCCAACCCCCGCGTCGTCGGTGTTCTTGGAGCCGTCGAAGTGGAGCGACCAGTAGTGGAGGTATGTGAGCTTCTCTGGTTGCTGTGCTTCTTCCCAGTCGGCGAGGAAATCAGCCAGGGCTTGCGACTTGATCGCTTTTCGGGGCTCGTATTTGATGTTGTGGACGCCGATCTCGACGGCCCACTTGGCGACTTGCCCAGTTGCATCGCGATTGCGTATGATGTCTTGCAGGGGCGTGGAGGATACCACCGTGATTGGGTGCTCCTGGAAGTAGTGCGGGAGTCGCCGCTATGCTCGGAATACCGCGTACACCAGTTTTTGGTATTGCGGGTAGCGCTGTCGTGAGTCTGTTAAGACTTCGCTGATGTAGTATAATGGGCGTTGTATGGGGCGCTCCTTGCCCTCTTCCGGTTGTTCGACGACCATCATGGCGCTAACGACCCGATTGGAGGCCGCGACGTAAACAAGCATTGGCTCTTTGTGGAGTGGCGCGGCGAGTAGTGCTGTCGCGAGTAGCACTTCTTTGAGTGCTTTCAGTGTGTTGTCGGCCTCTGCGTCCCATTGGAACGTTGGGTTCTTGCGCATCAGGCGGTATAGGGGCATTGCCTTCTCGCCTAGTCGGGGGATGAAGCGACTGAGAGCCGCGACTCGTCCTGCCAACGTTTGGACGTCGCGCAGGCACTCGGGTTTCCCGAGTCGTGCGATGGTGTCAATCTTGGTGGGTCTGGCCTCAATGCCTCGCTTGGAGACTACGTACCCCAGAAGTTATGCTTGATGTTGTACCTCCGCAGATTTGCGAAGGTTTCTGCTAGGTCGGCGAGCAGATCGTCCTGGCGGGTGGATTTTACCACCACGTCGTCGATGTAGACATGGATGTTGCGGCCAATTTGGCTCGCTAGACACTCCTGCATGCACCTCTGGTATGTGGCGCCTGCATTCTTGAGGCCAGACGTCATGGCCGTGTAGCATAATGCGCCGAATGGCGTGATGAACGTCGTCTTCTCCTCGTCTTCGACCGCCATCTTGATCTGGTTGTAACCAGAGTAGGCGTCGAGAAAACACAGCGACTCCGATCCCGCGGTCGAGTCGATGATCTGATCGATGCGCGGTAGGACGAACTCCTCCTTCGGGCAGGCGCTGTTGAGATTGGTGTAGTCGATACACATTCTCCAGGTGCTGTTCTTTTTGAGAACCAGGACTGGGTTTGCCAGCCACTTGGAGTACTTGATCGGCCGGATGAAGCCTGTGGCTAGCAGGCGCTGGACTTCCTCGGTGATTGCTCGGCGGCGCTCTTCATTGAAGGGCCGTAGCAACTGCTTTACTGGTCCCACTTTGGGGTCTGCATTAAGTTTGTGCTCAGCAAGTTCCTTCAGGACACCTGGCATGTCAGATGGCTTCCATGCGAAGATGTCGCGGTTCTCACAGAGGAACCCGATGAGCGCGCTTTCCTATGCGGGGCTCATGTGCGCCCCGATGGTGACCGTCTGGCTGGAGTCGCCTGGGACGAGCTCGACGGTGCGGGTGTGCGTGGTCGCCTCGAACGTGGAGTTCGCAGCGATTGGTTTCTTCAGGATGGTGGGATCATCCTTGTTGATGTTGCCCGCGTATTTCGCGAGCTCCTACGCGTGGTCAGTCTCCGTGGCGATGACGGTGTCGGCGAGCTCAGCGCCTTTTCTTCGCATTCCACGACCATATCGGGGTCGCCGTGGACGGTGATGATGCTGCTCGGCCCAGGGAGCTTCATCATGTTGTAGGTGTAATGTAGGGTCGCCATGAACTTTGCGAATGCCTGGCGGCCTAGGACGCAGTGGTAGGGGCTACGGAAGTTCACCAGCTCGAAGACGATTCTCTCCGTGCGGTAGTTTGCCGGGGTGCCGAAGGTGACTGGCAACGTCACCTTTCCGATTGGGTACGCCTTCCGACCGGGGATGATGCCGTGGAAGGTCGTCAGTGTTGGCTCGATGGCTGTTTCTGGGAGCTAGAGCCTTTTGAAGGTGTCAAGGTACAAGATTTTGATGGAGCTCCCACCGTCCATCAGCGTTTTGGGCAGCCAGTAGTCGGCCACCTTTGGGCAGACCACCAGGACAACTCGCCCTAGGTATTCGATTCTTGGCGCGTGGTCCTAGCGATTCCAGGTGATGCTCTGCTCGGACCAGTTTAGGAAGCGGGGGATGTCGACTTGCGTCACCGCATTGACAGCGACCGCGTGGGCGAGTACCTTCTTCTCACACTTGGTGCCGAGCCCAGTAAAGGTATGTAGCGATCCGACGGCGGTTCCGAAGCTGCCGCCGTTCCCGTTGTCCCGCGGTTGGTTATTGTTGGGGTCCTCCCTTGCACGTCTCGCCTTCTCGATCTCTTTGAGAGAGTGGCAGTCGGCGGTGGTGTGGGTGGCGGGTTTTCCCTCCCTGCTGTGGTAGATGCAGGGCTGATTGCGCAGGGCGACGGGGTAGAATTTCGGCCTCGTCGCGTTGTTGGCGCGGTAGTTTCCACCGTCGCGGCGGTAGTTTTTGGAGTCGCGTTGTCCCTAGCCGGCGTTGGGGACGAAGTCGACTCGCCCGTCGGTCCGGCGCTTGCCGGTGATGCGGGTGTTGCTGTAGCGCATGTCACGTAGGTGCCCACTATCGTGGATGCTAGTGTGCCGTTTTCCTCCCAACTCGTCGTCGGACTCTTGGTTGGGGTCCTCCTCCACGTAGCGCTTGGCGATCTCGAGGAGGTCAGGGATGTTATCAAGCATCCGGTAGACCCTCTTGATCTTGGCGACCAGAGGTTCATACCAGCACGCGTTCTTGAAGCAGTGTATCGCCGTGTCTGGGTGGATGCCGGAGGCGTTTATCCATAGTTCTTGCCACCTTTGGATCCACCGGCGGGTCGACTCGCGTTGTCCCTGGATGCATCGCTCTAGGTCCTCGATGGTGGTGGCGCGGGTGTAGGAGCCCTCGAAGTGCCTGACGAAGGCGTCCCGCATTTCTTCCTAGGAATCGATGCTGTCGGTGGGTAGCGTGTTGATCCATTGCCGGGTCGCACCCTCCATCATCAGGGGGAGGCAGCGAGCGGCGAGCAGGTCGGTGTGGCCTGCGATCCCCATTGCCATGAGGTATGTGTCCAGCCAAACGGCGGGGTCGTACTTCTCGATCTCCTTGGGGGCCTTGAAGTTGGCGGGGTATTTTTCCCCGCGGATCATGGGTCCATAGCATTGTGGCCCGACTCGGCTGAGCGAGCCTCTTGGCTCTGGGTCACCGCGGTTGGCGAGGGTGTGTCGCAGGTCGTAGGGCTGGCGCGACCGCCACGCCTGATTGTTGATCATGTGCGTTCGGGCGTCGAGGGGTTGCCCGTTTGCGGCGACAGTGTTGTTCACAGGTCGCGGCTCGTTGGTCGACAATGCGGGGTTGGCGGCCCGTGGTTGGTTCGCCAGGGGTTGGGGTGGTGGGCAAACTATTGCGTTAGCCACGGTGGGGTGGCCGCTTGATGCCGCCCTGCTTGCTGACGAGCGGGAATACATCCGCCCCCGCGGGTCGACTCCCGCGGCCTATTGCTCGATGACCCTGACGAGTAGTGCCTTGGCGTACTAGATCTGTAGTGTGCCGTTGCCTTAGACATCAAGGTTGGCGATCGCGGCATCGGCCACGACGACGTTATCCATCGGGGTGGAGTATAGTGGTAACCCATTGGCGTCTCGGGCTTGAGGCGAGATGATGATCCGAGGTTGGTCTGGTGGGGGCGCACGACCCATGGGTGGTGGAGGGGCCCCGGTCGCCGGTGCCCCGGGTGGTGGTCTCGCGGGGTTGCCTCCTCCTGGCGGCGAGTTCTCGCCGTGTTCGCGCTCGGCGGCACGTGTAGGTTCGCCCTCGTCATTGAAGTTCACGACGCGGCGCTGAACATCAGGGTTCAGGCGGGTCCTGATGCGGCGTTGGTGGTAGAGTGATAGCTCCTTCGCCGTCTCTCGTTCGAGGCGGTATTTCTTGCGCTCGGCGAGTTCATTGCGTTGCGCCTCCTGGAGCCGCAGGCAGGCTTGTTCCACCTCTGTGGCCATCGCGGTCGGCGGGATCGGCGTGGAGAACGGATCTGGCGGGGCGGCTATGCTACCCGCCATGTAAATCGCGTTGAAGCGATTGGATCTGGCGCGAAATCCTCGGGGGATTCCGAGCCGGAGTCGGAGTCGAAGATCCCTAGGATAGAGGGATCCTCGAAATCCTCGGGGTTGGAGACTCGCGTGATGGAGTCCTCCCGTGACGCGGTGGTGATGGATCCGTTGACCGATGCAGGGGTCGCGGAATCGGTGTAGTTGTTCAAGGCGTCGTCGTTGGTGACACGTTAGTCTCGGCCGCATTGCTAGTGGCCGAGTCGTACTCGGTGACGAGGCCCCTGATGGAGCGGACCTGCTCCTCTGAAAGCAGATCACGGTGTGGAGGCGACCCGCTGACGATCATCGTCGCGGCTAGATCGACCGCGCCGCTAAAGCGGACGAAGAGGTTGATGGAGCCGATCGGCATCACCGCGGCGTGCGTGACCGGGCGCGACGCCGGGTTGTAGCTGCTGGGCAGGATCTGCAAGATCCCGCCAATGGCGATCATGCGGCCAGTGGCAAGCGGCCGCTCGATCGGCGAATAGGGTCTCGCCGCAGAACTCAGGCCAGTCCCGCTATGCCCCACGGTGGGCGCCACTGTTGTGGAAATGGCCACGGCAGTCGCTGCCATAGGCAGCGATTGAGTGTTTCGTGAGGAAGAGTTGGCGGCCATCTGCGGTGCAAGATGGGGGCGGATGCACATGGGTTTACCCAGGTTCGGCCCCCCAGAGGGTAAAGACTTACTCCTGCTAGATTAGATTATGAGAGAGCGAGTTACAAGGGTGGCGAGCTCGGCGGCTAGGCAGCGAGTCGCTTGAGGGGGTGTATGATGGAACGTAAATCTCTAAGATACCCTAGGGAGGTTTATATATGAAGCACCTCGCTAGGGTTTACAAGCTGCCTCTGAACAGGATAAGGATCCGGTGACCTTTGAACTAACTCGACTGGGCTTCTGCTGCGCTTCTGGGCTTCCAGTCGCCAGTCGCTGTCCTTTAGACGCACTCATAGGCCCTTCGGCCCAACCGAAACGTTCTGCTGAGCATACCCCCTTTGGCATATCCCCATCAAGCAGAGCTCCCCCTGAACAAACTCTTGATGATGATCATAAACATCTAGGGGCATAATAGCCTTAAATCGTCTAATCTGTTTTTTTAGGAAACAGAATATCACCTAGCAGGCATTCCACTGCAAATTAAAATTGACAACTCGTCTATCACATAAATTAAGACCATGTCACTATGAAAATACCAGAATATCAAGTACGAGCAGAGCTCCATGGTCTCAATCGTTATGAAGACCAACTATCTAACACCTTGAAACCATATCCTCTTGTTTCCTGTGTTAACTTGACGCGTTTCATGTTTGTCATGTCAGAGTCATCTATGAACACTCCTTTAATGAGTTGACCATGAGATACTTTATGTGTTGTAGTGTGTTTCCCTCTTATCCTTAGAGTGTCCCCGTTTCTCTTTCTTCTTCCTACCTGCGGAATCTCGGGTCGACTATGATTTGGGTAATCAGAAGTTTATCTTGTTACATGTCCCTTGTGACTCTTACGTGTCCTCCCCACAAAAAAACCATTCTATATTAACCTTCTGTTGAACGAAAGAGTGATCCTTCTGTACCAAAAGTAGTTCAACATCTTGGTTATCCGCATCTTTGTATCCCTGGAAGCTCTACTCAATCCGTTAGTAGAGTTTCATCTCTCGAAGTCTATGGTCGTGTTCCTTCCATTGTGCACTTCTCTTTTCAGAAGCTTAAACCCTTCTGAAGCTCCATGGTCTCAATCCTTATGAAGACCAGCTATCTAACACCTTGAAACCATCTCCACTTGTTTCCTCTGTTGCCTTGACGTGTTTCATGTTTGTCATCTCAGAGTCATTTATGAACACTCCTTTAATGAGTTGACCATGAGATACTCTGTGTGTTGTAGTGTGTTCCCCTCTTATCCTTAGAGTGTCCCCGTTTCTCTTCCTTCTTCCTACCTGCGGAATCTCGGGTTGAGATTTTCATAAGGGGGATAGATCTATAACACTCCAGTTTTAGCTAATCATTAATTAGGGTTGTTTGTGCATTCATGAGCATCATTATTTTGCTAAGAAATAAAAATGCATGTAAAAAGAATAAAGCAAGACCGTAACCCTCTATTTGAGTTCTCTCTATTTTGAATCCTCTCAAAACATTCCAAATGAGCCTTGTGGTCTTTCCAAATTGGCTAAGGGAAGACACAACTATTTTACTAAAGTTTTGTGCAAGTTTGGTGTATTTGGGATCACCAAATTATTGAAAACTATTAAAAAGGGTGAAAAGAATTCAAAATAAAATCAATTTAGAGTCTCCCTAGTTGTTTTCCTCTATTTTATAAAAGTCCAGGGAGTTTTTAACAAAATCTTCAGCAGAGAAGCACCACGAGTTGTTTTCTGTTTTTGTTGGAAATATGCCCTAGAGACAAATAGTAGTAAGGACTATTACCATATTTCATATAGTTTATGATTAAGTTTTATATCATGTTAAAACTGCATTGAGTGGAAACATCAATACACGTGTGATATATAAACAACGAGGGGTTCCCAGTGAAACTCTAGTCACTGGTTCATTGGTCAACAAATGATCATGTTTCCTGATCATGTGGCATTTATGCCAGTTGGAAATGAGGTCATCTCATTCAGAGAATGAGATGATGAACCAATACCCAACCTAAACATCATGACCCGATCATGTAACGAAGTTCAAGTTATGATGATTAGAAATGGATCCTCGTAGACTATTCCTTAGACCGTGAGGCTATATCAATCACTGTCTCTCGAGAGTGCTTAGATAGCATCAAACGCCATCTGGTAATACGGTGGTTATAAAGGTGTGTTCATGTATTCAGAGGAAACCGTAGAGGCAATATATGTCAAGGGCGAGATTTGTCCGTCCATGTGACGGGAAGATACTCAAGGGCCCACTCGGAGAAGTTATATCCAATAGCTGCACAGCGTGTGATTTGATCACGGGGATATCACTTGTCGGAACGAGTCAAGTAGCATTGTTCAGTAACGAGATTGAACACGACATGGTGATGTCATTGATCAGATCTCGGGCAATGCAAGTATCGAGTGACAAAGGGAATAAGATGCGACTGTCCCGGTTCAAACGACGAAAGATCTTCGTGGAATGCACAGGGGTCACATGGCCATCCAGGTCCCTCCGGCGATCATTGGTGCGGGAGTGTCCCGACCATGTCTGGAGTGTTCCCGAACCGTGGGGTATCAGGCTTAAGGGCTTGATGATGCTTAGAGAGCGTTGATAGGATCGGTAGAATCACCGAAGATTTGTAGAGAGAAAACCGGAAGAGTTTCGGTAAGTCCGGAGGATGTCTGGAGTGGAGGTGGAAGGTGTTCCATAGCCACGGAGATTGAATAATGTGTGAATGAATGTTAAATGTTGATTTAATCATTTATTCATAATTATTTAATAAAGAGAAAATCAATTTTAATGGTCAAAGGCTTAATGGGCCAATTTTCGGAGGGAGAGGGCCCATTAGGGGAAAGGAGAGAGGGAGAAGGGGCAAGGGGGCTGGCCAGCTGGGCCTAGACCCCCGCGCGAGGTCCACTAGGGGCTGGCCGGCGGCCTCCCCTCCCCCTCCTCTCCTTTAGTCCCACCCCGGGACTTTGAGGGAGGTAGTACCTCCCCTTCCCCTATATATAGTGGGGGTATTTGGCCAAATTAAATACACCAATAATCAATAAACGTCTTCTCACTTTTGGGAGGACCTCTAATTGATATTTTCTCTCTCCCCCTCTCTCTCTCGTGACCATGGTCCCAAGTCTGGACTGCGCGAACGGGAGACATCTTCACCGCGGAGCGCCGTCGCGCTGCGGGATTCGGATCCTGGAGCTCTACTTCTGCAACTGCTACTGGATCGGGGAAGCGGGAGTCATCATTAGGCACCGGACGTGTGTAACTCCCCGCGAGGTGTCGCACTTGAGGCACTCAAGTCGTTGGAGCCAAGGAGCGCAAGGACTTCATCACGACCTTGAGGTCGGCTTTGGCTCGTCTACATCAACCACGCTCTCCTGAGCGTTGACAACGCTTTTTGGTCTTTAAGGGTAAGTTCGCGAAAAGCCCCTCCCATTACTGTATTACTAATATATTGGTCCTGGCAGCTTCAGGGGTTCAGGGGCGTAGAGTAAAATTTATCGTTTTCATACGCGGAACCCCTACAGTCGTATCAGAGCTAGATCTATGCGTAGTAATGCTAGTACGGGTAGAACACACGAGATGTAGCGTGTGGGCGTTGATATTTTAGTTGTTACCCTACCACGTGTACTTGTGTATACCGCAGTAATGCTTGATGAAGCATCCCCCAACCGACTTTACGCGTTCATTCGCGAGACTGGTCCACGCTTGACATACGGCTTGTACCGTATAAAGTGGCTTATGGAGGTGTCTGTCTCTCTCGCATTAGTTGGTATGCCATTTGCAACGGAGGGCCCCGAAAGGGGTGTAGTAGAGACAACTACTTGATCAGCGTTGTGGTGAAAGTTCGTAGGTAAGAATGGTTCTTGTACGAAAGCCCATTCAGCCACGTAAAACATGCAAAGATAAAGTAGAGGCGTCTAATTTTGTTTTGCAGGGGGGCGTTGCTTTGTGATATGGTTGTGGCAAAGGTAAAGTGATTACCTTTTGTTACGTAGTAGTAGATAGTCACGGAGATGACAAACTACCACACCGGAAAGACACCGGTACCCTGGTGTCTACGGCGCCGGAACCCGGTGACGACGGATGGAGATCACGACGTGAAGGACCATATCACATAGCATTTACATTCAATGTTATTGTTTGTATGTCTTATTATGTGCTAGTATTAGATACTCGATGGTAGCCTAATAAAATGATCCCAGTTAAAATTACGAACGATTGTGTTCCCCCTTAGTGTGCACCACCAAGAAAGTTCTTCGGTATGAGGCGATCCAGGGTTATAGGCCTGGGTGTCAGACATATCTACATTCGCATACAGTGGGTGTAAGCCATGTTGCACATCGAATACACTAAGGTTGAGTTGGCGAGCCTAGCATGTGCAGACATGGCCTCGGAACACGGATGGTCGAAAGATCGAGCACGAGTCGCATGAATGATGTGACCGACGTTTAGCGTCCACCCTTGAACCCACATTGATGGTCATGACGATCGGGGGAGATGTGGCTGATAGGGGTCATGTTATCACTAGGAACCCTTCTGGGGATAGGTGTTCTTAAGTGGAGTTATTATTAACTCATTTAATTATAAACTTAGTCTAAATTCCTTTTGCAATTATAAATGTAGATGGCTCACCGTGAAGCTTACTTTGTCATTGAGGATTGGGTAAAGGGTGAGACACTTAGACTTGATGGATCCAACTTCCCTAGTTGGCTTATGCGCCTGAATAATCTCCTTACTAGGAATCATGTGGTAGACTACATACACCGCACGATGGATTTGACTGAGCCAGACTACTATGATACCCCACAAGAGCTGGCAGACCGCTACTATCGTCAAGAGATGTCCACTTACATTCAGATAATAATGTGTTACGGGATGGTGGATGAACTACATCCGCTCATGGGTGATCTTGATCCATATTCAATGGTGGATCAGCTGAGAGAAGAGTTCATAGGCCATGTGCTCATGTGGAAGCATGAGCTGCTTGGAGAGTTCCTTTCCATACAGATGGAGGAGCATACATGTCTGAAGGGTCACTTGGAGCGCATGCTTGATGCACACATGAGACTGGTTCACTTCGTGGATTACTGGATGGCTGATCCATTTGCGATAGACGTACTGCTTCGATCATTGCCTCCCAGCTACGAAGGACATGTCCGGAGTAGCATCATGAGTGGTGATACGGAAACATTGGATTTCCATGAGTTCATATTACGTTTCAGGAACGTAAAGGTTGAACCAATCACCGGAGAGGTCATCAATGACAAAGGTATATATTTGATAAATAGTTTTATAAATGTTATAATCTTGCAAACACATTTGCAGTGTTAAGTATATCTGATACTTGTTCTGTTTTGCCGAAAGCATGTCCTTATGCATGAGAGGTGCTTCCTGGAGAGGAGGTGACGTTGTGTGTTGATGGCGAGCATGATGATGACGGCCGACGACACTCTCCCTTGACATTTATCATTTAGTTTGTGTTTTAGGATGATTATTGTAATCAAGAGATTGTGAACTTTTTTAGTGTGTCTCACACTTCGTGAGATGGTTATTCATATGAGTTTGTAACAAATAGCTGTTCTACTTTTATGAATGATTTCTATTCGTGTTCATATCTTGTTTGATTATGTGTGAATTATCCTTGTTGTTTGAAACTAATTGATAATGCATGAACATTTGTAGAATATTAAGAATGCCTTAAAATACTCAACTTAATGATATATTCATTAATGAATGAAAAACCATTGTTTAAATTCAAAGTCATGTGATAATATGTGAAAGTCATTCGATTTCTTGTCACATATAAATCATGCCTAAGTTCGGCAAAATGACTTGAACACCGTGTATTACTTGAATACAAAGTGTTTAATAGAATTGTTAAAAGTAAATACATATTCGATGTATTGTGTTTTAACGAAAATGGTAATTATCATTATATGATTGTTTAAATGTGTAAAGTAAGTTTACCAAAGGAAACATGAATATGAAACTATTTGATTTGATCAAAGTGTTTCATCAACAAAGGGTATGAATATAAAAGAGAATCTAATTACTATGATTTGATCAATAGTAATGAAATTCAACTTTATAAGAATGGCATAAAAGAAATTGTGGAATGCAAAGCGTTTTGAAACGTCAAAATGCAAAGCATCACAATGTGATATTAGATATCAAAGTGGGTTAAATAGAAGGAACCAAATAAATCGTTGTAGTGTAGATGTAGAGACCATTAGTTAGAAATAGTTAGCACTCAATTAGAATTTATAGTGAACCATTTGAATTCGTGAAAGTTTTGGGGTTATTCGATATAACCAAAAGAATAGCGAATAAGTCCTTGTAGAGTATTCATTCGAAACTTTGAATACGAAACCCATAGCTGAAACCAAAAGGAAAGGAAGATTCGTACTGCTTGGATTTTGGTACATTCTTGTGAAAGCTCAATTTTAGTGATGTTTCTCAATTATGGAGCAAATGGAAGATAGTGAAAAACACGATGAGGATTCATATGCCAGCATCAGAGTGTTGAGAAGCACAACGGACAATGTTCCTGAACGATTCTCTTCATAGAAGGAAAGAATCAATGATATTGATCATTGTGTTTCCCCACTAGTGTTTTCACTACATGAAGTAGGATTGAAAATGTAATCCATATCTTGTATGGAGACATTTGTTCATTTGTCATGATTTTTGGAATATGACATACCTACGATCTACTAAGGAAATAATGGTAAACTAGAATTATGAGAAATCCTAGAAGCGAAATTCCCTTGAGATTAGAAAGCAATTTGTTGCTGAATCTCACAAATAAAAGGAGTTACTTGGAATTTTCCCAAATGACTGCAAAGCCATAATGGAAAAAGGGGGTGAATGACAAAAGCACAATTTGTCAAGTATTAACTCAAATTAGGAATAGTATTAAGTTTGGCATCAATGATTAAAAGAAAGAAAAGGATGATCGTCATCCACTATGTTGAGACATAGGTTCTATCTTAGTAAACTATGATAATAACTTAGCATAACATGAGATCCAAATAAGGAACGTTTGAAAGTGATTAAGTCCGAATCAAAGAATGTTGAGCTAAGATTGTCCGCACAGTCTAATAGAGAACTGTAGACATGCTTTCAAATCCATAAAGGATGACATATCTTAAATCATAAAGGGTTATTTTATAAGGGAATATATTGGAAACTCCCGTAATACCGATTAAAGTCAAGTAGGAAGCGAGGTGAACAAAACATTGAAAGTTGCACAGAGTGCACTGGTGTTTCGATGAATACACTTATAATAATAGATAAGGGTACCATCTAAAGTGCTGTATAATGTTATCGCGGGGCTAGTTCGCTTTTAACATAGAATGATGTGTCCTAGGGCATAGTGCCCATGAGAAAGCCCTCGAGGTTGATCTAAAGTCACTATAGGCTCCTGGAATCAGGCCTTGTTCTGCTGCCATAACAACGATGCATACACACAGATGCTATCATGTGATGATAAAGTATTAATGTCAATCAAGGTGACATTAGTAAGTTGCAAAGGATTTGGGACTGTAAAGTACAGACCCAAGACTCAACCTCTTCCATGAGCAAGCATGTTCAGGGTACCGGATTTATGGTGCCAATGATTGAGAACAAATGCAGCTAGTGTATTTGTACTCTAGTGCAAGTGGGAGACTGTTGGAAATATGCCCTAGAGACAAATAGTAGTAAGGACTATTATCATATTTCATATAGTTTATGATTAAGTTTTATATCATGCTATAACTGTATTGAGTGGAAACATCAATACACGTGTGATATATAAACAACTAGGGGTTCCCAGTAAAACTCTAGTCACTGGTTCATTGGTCAACAGATGATCATGTTTCCTGATCATGTGGCATTTATGCTAGTTGGAAATGAGGTCATCTCATTCAGAGAATGAGATGATGAACCAATACCCAACCTAAACATCATGACCCGATCATGTCACGAAGTTCAAGTTATGATGATTAGAAATGGATCCTCGTAGACTATTCCTTAGACCGTGAGGCTATATCAATCACTGTCTCTCGAGAGTGCTTAGATAGAATCAAACGTCATCTGGTAATACGGTGGTTATAAAGGTGTGTTCAGGTATTCGGAGGAAACTGTAGAGGCAATATATGTCAAGAGCGGGATTTGTCCGTCCATGTGATGGGAAGATACTCAAGGGCCCACTCGGAGAAGTTATATCCAATAGCTGCGCAGCGTGTGATTTGATCACCAGGATATCACTTGTCGGAATGAGTCAAGTAGCATTGTTCAGTAACAAGATTGAACACGACATGGTGATGTCATTGATCAGATCTCGGGCAATGCAAGTATCGAGTGACAAAGGGAATAAGACACGACTGTCCCGGTTCAAACAACAAAAGATCTTTGTGGAACACACAGGGGTCACATGGCCATCCAGGTCCCTCTATCGATCATTGGTGCGTGAGTGTCCCAACCATGTCTGGAGTGTTCCCGAATCGTGGGGTATCAGGCTTAAGGGCTTGATGATGCTTAGAGAGTGTTTATAGGATCGGTAGAATCACTGAAGATTTGTAGAGAGAAAACCGGAAGAGTTTCGGTAAGTCCGGAGGATGTCCGGAGTGGAGGTGGAAGGTGTTCCATAGCCACGGAGATTGAATAATGTGTGAATGAATGTTAAATGTTGATTTAATCATTTATTCATAATTATTTAATAAAGAGAAAATCAATTTTAATGGTCAAAGGCTTAATGGGCCAATTTCCAGAGGGAGAGGGCCCATTAGGGGAAAGGAGAGAGGGAGAAGGGGCAAGGGGCTGGCCGGCTGGGCCTAGCCCCCTGCGCGGGGCCCACTAGGGGCTGGCCGGTGGCCTCCCCTCCCCCTCCTCTCCTTTAGTCCCACCCCAGGACTTTGAGGGAGGTAGTACCTCCCCTCCCCCTATATATAGTGGGGGTATTTGGCCAAATTAAATACACCAATAATCAATAAAGGTCTTCTCACTTTTGGGAGGACCTCTAATTGATATTTTCTCTCTCCCCCTCTCTCTCTTGTGACCGTGGTCCCAAGTCTGGACTGCATGAACGGGAGACATCTTCACCGCGGAGCGCTGTCGTGCTGCGGGATTCGGATCCGGGAGCTCTACTTCTGCATCTGCTGCTGGATCGGGGAAGCGGGAGTCATCGTTAGGCACCGGACATGTGTAAATCCCCGCGAGGTGTCGCATTTGAGGCACTCAAGTTGTTGGAGCCAAGGAGCGCAAGGACTTCATCACGACCTTGTGGTCGGCTTCGGCTCGTCTACATCAACCACGCTCTCTTGAGCGTTGACAACGCTTTTCGGTCTTCAAGGGTAAGTTCGCTAAAAGCCCCTCCCGTTACTGTATTACTAGTAGATAGGTCCTGGCAGCTTCAGGGGTTCAGGGGCGTAGAGTAAAATTTATTGTTTTCATACGCGGAACCCCTACAGTTTTTCACAGGGGGTTCTGCAAAATGCTTGTCGTCTTCCCTAGCTGGAAGCTGCTGCGTGCCTGCGCCGCCACCGTCGATCCGCGCCGCCCGCGTACCACCATCCATCGCACTCTGGAGGAGGATAAGATCACCGTGCCGACGCCCTTGTCCCTATCCTGATCCTCTCTCTTCCCGTGTGCTCTCTCTCTCTTTCTGCCACGCGGACCCGAACCCTAGCTCCGCAGACGCCACACCGCCCCAAGCCGAATCGATGGTCCCTGGAGCTCTGCCTCGTCGCCAGCTTCATCTCCATGGAAGGAATCGGACCGGGACGCTCCCAGACGCCCGCATCGAGTGTGTCTTCTTTGACACTGACGAGCTCTGTTGCTCGCCTCGTCGTCGCTCCGAGCCCCTCCCTGTCTCGCCATCGTCTCCAGCCGCTTCAGGGTGAGCCCCTGGTGCTCTAGCACCCTCCCCCCGCCTTGCATGCTTGATGTATCCGTCGCTCGCTGTTAATCTGCCAGCTCCGACGTCGCTGCTCATCGTAGCCCTAGCTCCGGTGACCCAAACCTAGCGACACCGCTCCTAGATGGTTCAACATGAAGCCCCGGTCCGAACCATATGCCCATCTCGTGCATGCATGCTCGAAAACACAGTGCTGATGACCCTCTGCAGGTGGCCAGCAACGTGACATCAACGTGATGTCGTGATGACAGGGCTCGTGAGCCCGTTGACCGTTGTCTGCTAGCGTGGCACCTGGCGTGGCCCCTGGCCCACTAGTCAGCCCTAGTGGGTAGACCTAGCCCCAGTGAGAAAACAACCCCGCGCCCATGCTCACGTCGTGCTGATGTCAGCCTGAGGCAATAAAAGGTTTTAATAATTTCAGAAAATGATTTAAATTGGGAAAATTTAATATATAATTATTTATAACTCAGGAAAATATGTGTAATATATCAAAATGTTCAGAAAAATGAGATCTACACAATAGCATAAACATTATACATTGTTAAGAAACTTTTATTACAAGTTTAATTAGAAGAACAAATTTAACCTCGTAGGTGATTCCGAGGTTTCTCCTGTTTTAGGGTTTATACCCCTCGGGCCCTGTTTAAAATGGTTGAGCATGCCCTAGGGTCTTATTTCAATACAAATTAGCTTGTAATATCATCATCCTTACTTAAGCATTGCATCGATGCCATGTGTTGATTGTTTTCCCCTTTGTTTTTGGTGTTTCTGTTTCTTCCCGGTAGAATATGATATTGAGATCGAGATTGAAGACCGAGATCAACACCATCGGAGATCGACAAACAATACTTGACCAACTACAATCAAGTCAAGTACAAGGCTTCCAAAGATTCATATCTAGGTATCAACAAACAAGGCAAGCATAGCCCCACCATGATACAATCCGATGCTTTCAAAGTATTTCATCTCTTGCCATGATGCATACAATTCTACTATGATCTCTTATCGATAGATAGAGTATCCTATATTTTTCATTACTCCCTTTGAGCTTATATTACCTGATCCACTGCTCCTAGCATAACTAGGTTTGGCTTGTGTGCACCGCTAGAGCTTATATCTGTGTCTTGCTTAGCCCTGCTTAGCTGCCAGTGCTGGTTCATCCAGATGATATATTAGATGCAGAGAATCTAGTATGACAGGAGAACAAGGTAAACTGATGAGGTAAGATAAGTGGTAAAGGTTAAAGATGCTAAGGCTAGTATGGGAGGCCATGGTGGGATGTGGTTTTTGTAGTCCCATGCTCGCCACTACTAAGAACCGAGTTTTTGCCTTTGGAACCGAGACGAGCGTACATCCACATGGGGCCTGGAAAACCTCACAAGTAACTAACTTGCCTAGTATATTCCATGAGTCACATAGTTTGGCATTCCATTCAACATATGCATAGAAACATTTTGAAAGGTTTGGCGCGTGAAGGTGCATCATAATAGGTAGGTAAGCGTATCTGGGGTTGCTTGGGGTGGATGGAGCCCCTGGTAAACCAACCTCGCCCACATATCTAGGGTCCAACTTCGGGATTTGACCCGTTACGGCGGAACCCTCCTTAGGGCGTGACTCATGGTCTCGGCGAAAGCAAGGTAAAGGTCGTGTCCAACCACCCTCTACCGGCCTTCCAAGGAAGAGGGCTAATCATGTGGCATTAAGAGTCAGTTGGTATGTGTGGGTTAAGTTGTACACCCCTCCAGGGTTAAATCTTTTCGAAAAGCCATGTTCACGGTTATGAATGCTTGGTGATCAAATTCAAAGATCATAGAGAATGTTAACCTAATCGTAAAACTTGGGTTCAACGTGTGCTTAAGGATGCTTCCTCATGGGTACGAGGGGGTGATCCTAGTTGTGAGATGAGGATTACTTTGGTGGATATCAAAATATGATGATCAATTCTTTGGAGATGTCGCTCTCTTATCCCCTTTTAAAACATTCTGATTAGACAAGCTTCTTCTCCCTCTTATTTTAAAAACAAAGATGGCTTTATGCAAAATAACCCCACCAGCCATAGGTCTTGCGGAGTACACCCTGTACTCACCCTTGCTTTGTTGATACTTTTGTAGCAGAATAAGTGTTCCTCCGAAGACACGTTTGGTACGACATTAACGAGTAGCTTAGGGTTCCCGGCCGGCAACCTGGAATATATGGGCTAGGACGTCATCATTATGCTTCAGGCCTGTTAGGCCATTTGTTAAGTTTGCTATACTTAATAGCATAATTTGCCTTCCGTTGTTTGATGTTTGGGGCCAGTGACCTTTGTTTGTAATATTTTGGTTCTTCGCTCAGTTATGAGCTTGCTATAATAAGTTTTGTGTCGCAGGGTTACTGTTGTGTTACCGATTTCTCACTGAATATCCTCGATCTCTAGGCTAATCTTATGTCAGGCTAAGGTCTAGGATTTGTTTAACCCTGATCTCGGGGGTCTTACAATTTTTGGTATCAGAGTAGTACCGTCCGTAGGAAAACCTTGCTATTGGTCGATGTTGAGTCTAGTGCTTGTGAAAACTACTTTAAAGATGAAAAGTATTTGCAAAAACTCTAGTATGCTCCTTTTTCTCCTTATCTGGTATCGCTCTAACTCTGGGTCATCTTATCTTGTGTTGACTTTGGAAAAGTTTTGATACCTCTTCTAGTCTTTCAAAACTTAGGTGCCTCCTGGGCATGACGTTTCTCAGCTAGTTGACCTAGTGTTTAGTTCTCTAGAGTTGTGTGTGTTGTGAATTCCTTGTTACCTTTGTTCTGCTTCAGCTGAGAGATTCCTTTTCATCATGATCTCTCTGTATTTTGGAACCTACAATATTATATTGCAGGATCCATAGTGCTCTGCTCTAGGCTCCGAGGTTTCTTTTCACCTCGTGTGCCTCCTTTTTTTATTTTATTTTGTTCGGGTACTTTAGAAGTTCTTTATTCTCTTGGAAGCTACCTCGTGATTACTACCTTGTAGTGTACACTGTATCGCTCAAGTAGTAGTTACTTCTTTCTCGGGTTTTAACCCTTGGACTTGAACCGAAGATCCCTGAATGTGCTAAATTCTAGTGTTGAGAATATTGTACATGAAGCTGATCTTTAACCCAAGGTCCATTCCATTGACCCATGTCGTTAATGTTCAAACATTACCTCAAGATGGCTGGCCCTACAATTCTAGCCTTCAAGCTTCTAGTCTTTGTCGCGATTGATTTGTGACACCACATAACTTCCCCTACCACTAGCTATGGTAGATGTTCTTTAGTGGAACCAAATAGATCATGACAAGAGTACTTCTCGTGAGTCTCACTTCTAAACTCGTGACTCTACCACACCTTCCTTTCTTTGCATTGGTCCTCGGAAGTTTGTTAACCTATGCATCCACAACTCATGATTTTATCCTGAGCATGTTCTTTCCCCCTTGTTGTTTCCAACCTTTGTCTATTCAAATGGTAGCTAAGTAGTAATGCACGTTGGTGTCTTCTGATGCAATATACTCTTGTGGTTCATCATGACAAACCATTTCAGGATGTCAGGAGAAAAAAACTACAGTACCTCGTCATATCTAGGACTAGGTCAAAGTGTTGTAATCCACAGATTAAGAGGCATTGAATAGTTCCTGACCTGTTCTACCTTAGAGTATCACACTCCTTTATACTAAGAGGTCGTGTTGATTTTCATGACCCCCTTAATGAAGTGATGCTCTTACACATATTTACCCACCCTTCCTCTGAGCTTTCATGCTCGTGAATGATGCATGTGCGTAATAATGTGGCCAGCTGAGATTCTTAGCAATCATTATTGTTTTGGACCTCAACAAGGACATTTGTGTCATTCTTAGCATGATGGTTACCCTATCACTAAGAAAAGTTTGATTGTATTAACAAGTCTACTATTCCGGTACACTCTCTTCGGTCAAAGAGTTAAGGCTTGTGCCAAAGCTTTGAGACTATGTCTTCTTGCCTTACCAAGCAAGTTTCCTCTCGACTAAGTGACATATCGGTGGTTTGTAATATTCTAGATGTCTAATGGAAGTATTGCCATGTTGCCACATGGCCGTGTTGTCTAGTTCCTAAGCAATCCAGTTCTCTGAACTGCTCCCTTCTCCAAGGATCAGTACTGGATACCCCTGAACTAGTTGGTTGAGCTTAAACAACAACTTGGAGAGTTGTAAGACAAAAGTTCCATCAGACTTAGTTCTTATTAAAGGGATGTATAGTTCCGTTCATGCGGAAGAAAGATAGTATTCCCTTCGTGGATATGTTATGTTCTAGACCTTTGATTTGATTTGGGTTATCGTCAAATCAAACTCAGTTCCAAGGACTATCTTGATTATGTCGCTACTCGTGATGTTTCCCTTGAGTACATCTTCATGTTCTTTGGTCTGACCAATACTTTGTCTCGTTCATACAACATATGAGTCCATCTTCCTGGAGTATCTTGTTAAGTTTGTTGTTGAGCCCATTGAAAACATCCTTATCTTCTCCAAGCTAGAATAGATTCATATGGAACATTTGGCATTAATGTTGGAAACTCTCCGAGAACCATCTTCAGTTTATATCGAAGTATGTGTTCTGGATGTTAGAAGTGACCTCCTACGATTCACGTGCAATTGTTGAAAGATGTCGCCATGGATTCGAGTAGAGTTATCTTTGTTCCCTTAAGGACATATGTGTATTTCGTTGCAAGTACATGATGTATGAGCAGTTGTCTCCTGCCAAGTTGTTAATACATGGGTCTAGCAATCTAGCTCAGTCTATTGGAGCTTAACATTGAAGTCTATGTCTTGAGAATATAGTGACTTTACCTTTGTGGTAAAAGATTGATGAGTGCATATTTGCATCATGTTTTACATTATTATTTTGCATCATAGATGTAGGATTTTGGTATTTCACGACGTTCACGCGCATATTTTATGTCTATTTTCACCAGGATCAGGACAGATGATGGATCCATTGGATACAATTATTGAAGCAGTTGTAATGAGGAGAAAAGGAGTCAAAAACAACGTAAATCGCTTATTTGGGAAATATTATTAATACTAGAAGAAAACTAGAAGCGAACGAAGGGGGCAGAGAGCATAACGACCAACTATACGGCGGGAGAATTTTCTCCGCCCGTATAGCTCCGGCCGTATAGCTGGCGCCGCCTCCGCCTCGTTAAATAGTTTCACCTCGTGCATTTGGTTCGGGGAGATGACATACAGAACACCCAAAAATCGTGAAAACCTCACCTTCGGAAGGCATTTGGAGGGGGAACTCGTCCGCCAGGGATCCATCTTCACCCTGCATAGATCTAGGAGGCTAAGGCATCGATCTTCATCAACCACCGCTACATCACCACCATCCTCATCCATCCCACCTACATCTTGTCTAGATCTTGTTGTAATTCCTATACTCGTTGTCAATTTATACAAGTACTATTCATCTATGATTGTCCCCATTACTATTGCCTGGATATTGATTACCTCCATTTCTGAGTAGATCCTTAGTTCTTGGGGAGATGGAGAAACCCTAGCATATGACCTAGATGAGATAGAGATTATTATGTTATAAATCATTATGTGTATGTGTTAATTGTCTTCATCTTGATATTAAGGAGAAGTGCACCTTCTTAATATTTGCCTCTTATGGGGACTTGATGGAGGGGATTACTTGTTAGTAGACAGAGGGATACTAGCGCTTACTATGACTATAAAGATGTTGTTATTCCTTACGTACTAACTTGGGGAACCAAGGAGAACTCATCAAGCCATGTCTATGCCATGGGAGAGATCCCTTATTAGCACAATAATGTGATGGTTGTCGGTTACTGTTTGCTATGGTTATGAGGACGATATGTGCAGCGGTTGCTAGCAAATCGTCCATATATGGAGCTCCTCCCACATACATACACACTATGAGAATATTCATTATAATACTCTCGATTACTTAGTCTAAATTGTTAGTGGTGTATCCGCTACTCCCTGAGAACGCATTTTCCCTATTGTAGTTCCAAAGTTCTATTACACACGTGATTCTTACTTTCTGCATTAAGTTTTGCTTGACTTTAAATTACCTTGTTCAACCAAAAACCCAAAAATAACTCTATTTATCTTGCACCCTAAAGTTATTTCTTAAGTACTCCGTCTAGTTATAGTTAAAAGCATTTTACTCTTTCGCCTACTGCTCCCTGTGGGATCGATATCTTTATTTCGAAACTAGCTACAAATAATATGTGCACTTGCAGTCATCAAGCTATTTTCTGGCACCGTTGCCGGGGAGCTTAGCGCTATAAGTCACTTTACTTTTAGTTATTTACTTTCGTTGTACTAATTTTTACTTGAAGTTGCAGGACCGCAACAATGGACAATACTCAGCATTTAAATCAGCTTGAGGCAGTAAGGAAAATGGGTTCGCCCATGGATGCTTTCATAACTGTCAACAAAAGCATAAATCTGGATGGGGTTAAAATCCATCCTTTATTATTTGAGTTATTATATTCCAAGAATTTTGCAGGAACCAATGAAGAAAGTCCATACAGACACTTACAATTCTTTGAAGACATTTTGAGTTCCTTTATTTTTGATGACTGTGATCTTGATATGGTTAAAATCCAGTTGTTTATACAAACTCTCTCTAATAATGTTTGTGACTGGTACCAATATTTTTGTGCGGAGGCACCCATGACCTGGGAGGAATTGACAACCAAGTTCCTATCAAAATATTATTCTGAAAGAAAAGCCCACAGGATGAGAGGTATTATTATCAGTTTCAAAAATAATCCTAGTGAGGGGTTATATGAAGGATATCTAAGGTATAAAAGTTACCTGGATAATTGCCCCCATCATTGTTTACCTGATTGGTTAATCACTCATACATTTTATGGAGGGCTAATATTGAAAATAGGACGAATCTAGACACTGCTTCAAATGGCAGTTTTCTATCTTATACTTATGAAGCGGCTTGGAATCTAATAATAAAAATGAAAGAAGCGAATGAAAATTATAAAGATAAGGAAAATATTACCAATAGTTTTTCAGAATATGCTTGCATTAATGATTTCCTTGTAGATGAGAGGACAGATACAATGATTAAGACCCTCGGTATTGATTCTTACTCAGTAAAGAAAATTATTGAGAATTATGCAGGGCATTTGCAGGTACCTACAGAATGGGAACCTCGTAAACCTCTCAAAGAAAACAAGCATGCAAGAGCACTAATGGAAGAGTTCTTCTCGATACCCATATGGGGAATCTTTGAAAAGAGACAAAAGGAAGAAGAACAAATAAAGAAGAGACCAAAGAAGCTAGAAAGGAATTCTGAAGCTACAAATATAAATAATGTTATAATGAAAGACCTTATGGAGGCACGGATAGTGGAAGATGAAGTGGTTATGTTAGACCATGAAACTTCGGAATTCATCCAAGGTAAGGTTCGAGGTAACGAAACTTCAAAGCCTATGACCCCTATATATTGTGGAGAAACTTTCTTATATGGAATTTGTGAACCAATTTCCACCATAAATATTATGCCGTCATCACTTTATCAAGAACTTTGTTACAACTTAAATAATCTGGATGTTGAACCAGTAGACACTATTGTTAAATTGTCTAATAAAACCAATATTAAACCAGAAGGGGTAATTAGTAATATCTATGTCTTTATTGGATCACTCATGTACCCCCTTTATTTTCATATTGTTGATATGCCTCGAGATTATTTTTGCCCTATTCTTTTAGGCAGGCCTTTTATTTCCATCACCAAAGCTCGAGTGGATAATTAGAAGGAAACCATTTCACTGAAGTTTGGAGAAGAAGAAATGACATTCCACTTTGCCAAACTAAAAAAGAGGCCATATGAAGTGGACGATATCAAGGAAGAAAAGACGATTGCCGAGCTAGCGGCAATTCATTTCAGTACTCCACGAGATGAACTAGAAAGGATTTTGATTAATTGGGAAGAAGCACCGGATGATGAGAAGAAAGAAGACATGGATGATTAGCTTGATTCAATTCCAGAAGAACAAAATCCACATGACTATGAAGAACTGGTAAGAATAGGTGATGAATAACCTCCACCAATAGAATTGAAAAAACTTCCAAACAATATGAGGTATGAATTTTTAGATAATGAAAATAAATGTCCTGTTATTATTAGCAAGAATCTATCAGAAAATGAAACGAATAAACTCATTTCAGTTTTGGTTAAGCATCGTGAAGCCTTTGGATATACATTGAGTGATATTAAAGGAATAGATCCATCTATTGTAAGACATAAGATTACCATGGTTGATGATGCTAAACCCGTAGTAGATACACAAAGAAGGCTTAATCCTAAAATGAAGGAAGTAGTAAGAAAAGAAGTTATACGCTTACTTGAAGCTGGTATAATATATCCTATTTCTGATAGTAAGTGGGTTAGCCCAACTCATTGCATACCAAGACAAGGTGGTCTTGATGCTGCTATGAATGAGGAAGGTGAGCTAGTTCCTGTGAGACCAATTCTAGGATATCGTATGTGCATTGACTTTAGGAAATTAAATCGTGAAACACAAAAGAATCATAAACCTATACCTTTGATGGATAAAATTCTAGAAAGACTTAGTAATAATTCTTATTTTTGTTTTCTTGATGGTTATTCTAGATATTCTCAAATTGCCATACAGCCGGAAGATCAAGAGAAAACAACTTTTACTTGTCCTTATGACACATATGCTTATAGATTAATTACATTTGGCTTATGTAATGCAGCATCAACTTTTCAGGAATGTGTTCTAAAGCTTTTAGATGATTTTGTTTATAAAACTATGGAAGTCCTAACAAACGATTTTGTCGTTTGTGGACCAACTTTTGATAATTGTCTCTACAATCTGACTAGAGTTTTGCAAAGATGCAGGCAATCAAACTTGGTTTTGAATTGGGAGCAATGCTATTTGATGGAAAGAGAAGGTAAAGTTTTTGGGCACAAGGTTTCGGAGAAGGGAATAGAAATAGATAAAACTAATATAAATTCTATATAAAATCTCCCAATACCTCAGGACATTAAAAGCTTAAAAATGTTTCTGGGACATGCAGGATTTTATAAAAGGTTTATAAAACATTTTGCTGAACTAACTATGCCCGTTACAAATCTTCTTGATAAAGAAACTCCATTCAATTTAGACCATGACTGTATTGCAGCTTTTGAGAACCTTAAAGAAAAACTAGTCTTAGCACCTATCATGCAACCTCCAAAGTGAGAAGAACCTTTCGAAATTATGTGTGATGCTAGTGATTATGCTTTAGGGGCTGTGTTGGGACAACGAGATGGAAAGAATTTAAATGTTATTTATTACACTAGTAGAACTCTTAATAAAATTCAGAAAAATTATGCTACTACAGAAAAAGAGTTTCGAGCCATAATTTTTGCTTGTGACAAATTTAGATCTTATATAATTAATTCTAAGGTAATAATTCATACGGATCACCAAGCTTTGCGTCACCTGCTTGTGAAAAAGGATGCTAAGCCCAGGTTGATTAGGTGGGTTTTATTACTACAAGAATATGATTTGCAGATAGTAGATAAGAGGGGTAATGATAATCCGGTAGCAGATCATCTCTCTAGAATGGAGGGAATAATTAATGACCCCGTACCTATTAATGAATCATTTCTGGGAGAGTATTTAGCAAAGGTAGATATTGCTGATCCATGGTATGTAGATTATGCTAACTATCTAGCAACAAAAATTTGACCTCCTGGTATGACAAGAAATCAAAGAATGAAATTCTTTAATGATCTTAAGTATTATTTTTGGGATGATCCGTATTTATATCATCATGGACTTGACGGAATGATTCATAAGTGTGTTCCTAATCATGAAATGAATGCTATATTAAAGGCTTGTCATGACAGTCCATATGGAGGGCATCATGACAAAACCAATTTTAGGCAGCGCTAGCGTCGACGTGTAAAACCGCCGTTTTTCTCCACCTCCACCCTACTACGAACGGTCATGCACCATTCCAGATATTAGTAAGGGCGGTGATGGCTCGTGGTTGATGTAGAGCTCGTTGGGAACCCCAAGAGGAAGGTATGATGAGCACATCAGCAAGTTTCCCTTAGTTTTGAAACCAAGGTTTAATCGAACCAGTAGGAGCAAGGAAACACCCCAAAGGTGTTGCTAGCTGAGCCTTGGCAGGGCGCACTACCGGTGCTAGTAGCAACGTGGAGACCTGCACAACACAACCACAGAAATCTGTCCCCAAATTGCGATGAGGTTGTCAATCTCACCATGTTTTGCTGAAAACAAAGGATTAAACGTATCGAATGGAAAGAAGTAATAGTTTGCAGAAAGTAAACACAAAGCAGTAACAGTTTGTAGATTGTATGTAAAGACAAAGGATCGGGATCCATAGTTCACTAGAGGTGGCTCTCCTTAGATAGATAACATGCTGGGTGAACAAATTACAACGGGGCAATTGACAAACATCGAGAAAGCAATACATGCATATACTAATCATCTTGACTCCTTTGGAACTTCATTGGGCATTACAACATTATACATAGACCACCATCCAACTGCATCTATGACTAATAATCCACCTTCAGGTTATCATCCGAACCCCCTCCAGTATTAAGTTGCAAGCAACATATTATTGCTTTACGAATTGCGTGTAAAGTAAACAATACGATTTTTCTATGAACAAAGGATTGTTGTTTTCTCCCTAGTAGCAACATCACATCTAGTACCTTAGGGATTTCTGCCACTTCCCCAGATTACCAGAGGCATGAACCCACTATCGATCATAAATACTAACTCTTGGAGTTCCTAGCATCTACTTGGCCAAGATAGCTACTAACAACGAAAAGCATGCAAGATCACAAATAACAAAGACATAATAGAATCAATAATCAATCTGAAATAGCATCTCAATATCCATCGGATCCCCACAAACACAACATGCATAATTACAAATAGATGATCTTGATCATGAACGGAGCTCACAAGATCTAGACATAAAAGCACAAAGGAGGAGAACCAGCCATCTAGTTACTACATGGATCCGTAGTCCAAGGATGAACTACTCACGCATCACACTGGAGGCTTGCATGATGATGAAGAAGGCCTCCAGGGTGAATTCCCCTCTCCGGCAGGGTGCCGGGAAGAGCTTCAGATCCCTCCTGTTCTAGGGATGGATATGACGGCGGCTATAGACTCTTTCATGGATTTTTGATCGGGTACTTAGGGTTTTCGTCCCGAGGGCATCTTATAGGCGGAAGGGGAAGCCGAGGGGGTGCCGGAGGCGGCCAGACCACCCCCTGGCGCGGGCCAGGCTGGGCCGCGCGGCCAGGTGGTGTGGTGGCCCCTGGCCCCTCTCCGTCTCGTACTCTAGCATCTGATGACTTCTGGAAAAATAGGCACTTTGGCTTTTGTCCCGTCCAATTCCGAGAATATTCATTTTCTGACTTTCCTGGAACCAAAAACAGCAGAAAACAGGCAGCTGGCACTGTGGTTCTTGTTAATAGGTTAGTCCAAGAAATCATATGAAAAGTACTCCAAAGTGTGGACAAAACACAAGAAAGTGGATAAAACCAAACATGGAACATCAAAAATTATAGATACATTTGCAATGTATCAACATCCCCAAGCTTAACTCTTGCTTGTCCTCGAGTAGGTAAGTGATAAAAAGAAAGGATAATTTTTGAGGTGACATGCACCATCAAAGACTTGATCAAAGTATTTGTAAATCATTCAAAGCTGGGATCCTAGTACTTCAATCATAACATGAAAGACAAAGTTCTAGCAATAAGACAAAGAATCTATGATGCAACATGAAAAGGCACAAACAAAAGATCCATGAATAACAATGCTTTGCAAGACGTTTGTTTGTTTCACATAAAGAAAACATAGCATAATAGTATTCAGCTTGTCCCTCATAGAGTAGCAAATATAATTGCATAGGAGACCTTCAAAGTTCATAAGAGTGACTAGATACAAATAGTTTAAAACAAGCAATATCAAGTTATGCATCAATCAACTAGTCTTGGGACAATGCACATAGAACTAAGAATGGCCACTATGCTCTCAAAGTAGGTGCATAAAGATAGAAGGTGGAGACTCAATGTAATGGTGGAAGAAAGGACTTCGTAGAAGGAAGTAGGGATTCAAGTCTCATAAAGAGCTTCCATAAATTATGGTACTTATAGCTTTCAGCTCTCATTGCCCCTATCATAAGCATCTTGAAGTGATGAAGGTTAAAGTGAACAAACTATGGTGTACATGCTTGACGAAGTATAAGTTAGAAATCTCATGTCCCTTGTATACGAGGGCCACTCCTCATGCTACTCAAGTTTAGTCACCGGTAAGTTCTTGTCATTGTAAGTACATGTGTATCATAGAGAACCGCCAACGGGGTACCCCTTGCCCGATGATACAGAAGAATCCCCATATCAAAATGACAAGGCAAGCAGACAACAAGCATCTCACCAATCTTCTTATTTACCATGGGAATATGGTGCTTTTTTCTCTCTTTCCTCTTTTCATATTCTTTTTTTCTTTTTCTCTTTTTTTTCAATATAGGACTCTTTTTTTATAAGAAGAATGCTTCATAGACAGCTCATTATGGTTACGCTGCAGGTTTCCACCATGTCAGCATGGATTAGACCAGCGGCCCAGGCGTTTCTCTAACACATATACATAACTCCATGGACTTACAAGCTCCCCTTTCATTTCACACCGACGACATCCATATAGAAAAGAGCATGATATCAACTAGGTACAAGTACCAAGTGCAATGTTGAAAGCATTCCCCATGAAAGCATGGTTCTGCTAATTCCCAACAAATAAGTGCAAGCATATACAACATAGACGACACAATGGTTCAAGTTTATTAAGGGCAAGAAAAGTAAAGTGTGCCATCAAGTTCGTGAGAGCTTTAATCACTAGTTTTCTCATAACAAGTTTAATTTGGAAGGTAAACAAAAGCATGAATATACTTGGAATAGCATAAGATAATAGGTAGGTATGGTGTACTCTTTGGAATAACTTGGTTTAGGGAGTTGGATGCATGAGTGGAACTCATACTTGGTTGTGGAGGCTAGCAAAAGACTGGGAGCGACAAACTAAGAGAGCAATAATGGCCATAATCATGCAGAGCGACAAAACATCATTGATCAAAGCATAAAGTGATACTACAAGTTGAAAACTAAAGGATCATAAAGGCTTTGGTGACTTGAGATAGTCATAACATGGTGTGAGCATGCGCCAAGTCAACCCAAATAAAGCATCAAAGGAGAATACCACTATACTATGCTTTAATATGCTAAAACAACGCATGATTCATCCAAGGCACATTAAGCAATCTCAATTGTTTATAACAAGTCATGCTACATCAAAGAATACTAAGCATAAAGCCAAAACAATATCAAGCATGGCATGACAGAGCATAGGCCACAGTCAAAAACGAGCTCTTTTTACCACATAAGTATGAACTTTCCTACTCTTTTCCAAACCAAACCAAACTATTTGCAAACCAATGTATGAAATAGGGGGTCTAACCAATTTATTCAGAAAACTAAGAAAACAAAAGAAAACAAAAACCAAAACAAAAATGAAAAAGAAGACGCTCCAAGAACAACACAACTGTGCATGAAACAATAAAAATTAAGGGTTTGGAAGAAACCTGGGATTTTTATTGATGAAGAAGGGGATGCCTTGGGCATCCCCAAGCTTTGATGCTTGTACTTCTTGGATATTTCTTGGGGTGACACGCGTGGCATCCCCAAGCTTGAGCTTTAGTCCATCCTTCATCTCATTACCCATTCCTTCCATATACCTGAAATTTTTCCTTCATACAAAACTTCACACAATCTTTATTAGCAACATTAGTGCACTCAAGATAATAAGTCTTAAGCTTCAGTTCTAACACCAAATAAACTTCCATTACAACACTAGCTACTGAAGCACTTCCCTCAAAAATCTCAATTCCCCAAAAGAACTCAAAAAGGAACCAACAAGAAGCAAATGCAGAAAATGGCAGAAATCTGTCAAAACAGACCAGCAGGTGAAGACGATTTTTTTTTGAAGACCTTGTGTTGCTCAAATAAAAAAGTGTTGAACTAACGAAAGTTAGATAACAAACTGGGGCAGAAGCACAAACATTCACGCCTCAAAAAGACGTTGAGAGATTTTACACGAATTTTTACGGTGAATCACAGAAATCTGTTTCGGGACAGCAACGTTCCCAATCATTACTTCTCTCTCATTAGAGGTTACTCTTGGCACAAAAAGCAAATAAAAAGGATAAGGAGCGGTTATTACTGAAGTAATACTTCCAAGACTCATCTAAAACTTTTGGGTTATCTCCCAATAAGTACTTTTCTTTAACGCCTTTAAGTTAGGCATGATAGTTTGAGAAGATGCTCACATAAGAAATATGAATTGAAGTAAAAGAGAGCATCAAGAAGAAAATTCAAAGCACATTTAAGTCTAACACACTTCCTATGCACAGGAATCTTGTAAGAAAATAAATCAAAGAAGCACATAGTAACAAGAATGGGTAGATAAAACAAGAGCAACTTCAAAACTTTCAACACATAGAGAGGTGTTTCAGTACCATGAAAACTTTTACAACCATATTTTCCTCTCTCATAATAATTTTCAGTAGCCTCATGAATAAACTCAACAATATAACTATCACATAAAGCATGCTTTTCATGATCTACAAACACTAGAGCTTTATTATAAACATTTTCAAAAGAATCCTCAGGAACATGACATTCGTCCTCCTTTGGTAAGCATGGGGGACAACCAAATAATGTAAGGGGTAAAGAGTTACTCTCATTAGAAGGTAGGGATGGGTAGATCCATTCTTCCTCCTCTTGATCATCACTCTCTTCCTCTTTTTCATCCAATAAGCTTCCAGTTTCAGCAATTTCTTCTTCCATAGGCTCCTGCAAGGCATTAGTCTCTTCCATTGGTGGAGAGCATCTATTAAGATATTCAAGAATATAGCCATTTTCTACCTTGTAATTATCAAAGAAAAATTTAAGTATATCATAAACCTTGTATTTATAAGGTGAATCATCAGTATTTTCAAGCAAACTAGCAAGTTCAAATGCACCCTTCCAAGCAATAAATTCTTCAATTTGGTCCACATCATAAAAGTCATAATTTCCTTTAACATAAGAAGATATGGTAACATTATCATTATACTCACATTAAAAAGGGAGGTGTTTATACCTCCTATAGCAACAAGATTTATCAAAGCAATAAGTAACATTATAAGTAGAGCACACATTTCTAGCAATAATATTCAATTTATCTATTTGTTCCCATAAGTGTTTCCCTTTTTGTGACAAGCGGTGTTCCTTATAATAATATTTTTGTTCTTCCATGAACCCACCTTGCCAATAAGATTCAGTTTCAAAGAAACCAACCATTGATAGAAAGCATGATAAAGCAACACAATAACAGACCAATGAAAATAACAACTATAGTAGGAACTAATTTTTGTGTGTTTTTGATAAAGAAACAAGCAAACAAAGAAAAAGAAACTAAGAAAAACAAAAATAACAAAGTAAAGAAATTGGTTATGAGGGACTCCCCTTGTGAAGATGTCCTTGACTCCCCGGCAACGATGCTAGAAAAATGCTGGCACGTGGGAGCTTCTTCTTGTTTTCAGTTCCCCGGCAACGGCGCCAGAAAAATGCTTGATGGCTCGTGGTTGATGTAGAGCTCGTTGGGAACCCCAAGAGGAAGGTATGATGAGCACAGCAGCAAGTTTCCGTCAGTTTTGAAACCAAGGTTTAATCAAACCAGTAGGAGCAAGGAAACACCCCAAAGGTATTGCTAGCTGAGCATTGGCAGGGCGCACTACCGGTGCTAGTAGCAACGTAGAGACCTACACAACACAACCACAGAACTCTGTCCCCAACTTGCGATGAGGTTGTCAATCTCACCGTGTTTTGCTGAAAACAAAGGATTAAACGTAGCGAATGGAAATAAGTAATAGTTTGCATAAAGTAAACAAAAAGCAGTAACAGTTTGCAGATTGTCTGTAAAGACAAAGGACCAGGATCCATAGTTCACTAGAGGTGGCTCTCCTTAGATAGATAACATGCTGGGTGAACAAATTATAGCGGGGCAATTGACAAACTTCGAGAAAGCAATACATGCATATACTAATCATCTTGACTCCTTTGGAACTTCATTGGGCATTACAACATTATACATAGACCGCCATCCAACTGCATCTATGACTAATAATCCACCTTCAGGTTATCATCCGAACCCCCTCCAGTATTAAGTTGCAAGCAACAGATTATTGCTTTACAAATTGCGTGTAAAGTAAACAATACGATTGTTCTATGAACAAAGGATTGTTGTTTTCTCCCTAGTAGCAACAACACATCTAGTACCTTAGAGATTTCTGTCACTTCCCTAGATTACCAGAGGCATGAACCCACTATCGAGCATAAATACTAACTCTTGGAGTTGCTTGCATCTACTTGGCCAAGATAGCTACTAACAACGGAAAGCATGCAAGATCACAAATAACAAAGACATGATAGAATCAATAATCAATCTGAAATAGCATCTCAATATTCATCCGATCCCCACAAACACAACATGCAGAATTACAAATAGATGAACTTGATCATGAACGGAGCTCACAAGATCTAGACATGAAAGCACAAAGGAGGAGAACCGGCCATCTAGCTACTACATGGATCCGTAGTCCAAGGATGAACTACTCACGCATCACACCGGAGGCTTGCATGATGATGAAGAAGGCCTCCAGGGTGAATTCCCCTCTCTGGCAGGGTGCCGGGAAGAGCTTCAGATCCCTCTCGACCTAGGGATGGAGATGACGGCGGCTACAGACTCTTTCGTGGATTTTTGATCGGGTACTTAGGGTTTTCGTCCTGAGGGCATCTTATAGGTGGAAGGGGAGGCCGAGGGGGTGCCGGAGGCGGCCAGACCACCCCTTGGCGCGGGCCAGGCTGGGCCATGCGGCCAGGTGGTGTGGTGGCCCCTGGCCCCTCTCCGTCTCGTACTCTGGCATCTGATGACTTCCGGAAAAATAGGCACTTTGGCTTTTGTCCCATCCAATTCCGAGAATATTCATTTTTTGACTTTCCTGGAACCAAAAATAGCAGCAAATAGGCACTGTGGCTCTTGTTAATAGGTTAGTCCAAGAAATCATATGAAAAGTACTCCAAAGTGTGGACAAAACACAAGAAAGTGGATAAAACCAAACATGGAACATCAGAAATTATAGATACATTTGCAATGTATCAGGCGGTTCCAATCTTGCAGTAAGCTGTTTCACTTCTCTGTCTCCTTTCCTCGTCCACGTCCTCATCGTTTTTCTCCTCCATGGCCTCATCCATTTCCTCCACCATGGAATCACTCTCTTCCTCTGTATCATTTCCCTCTTGCCTATAGTCATGGACTTGTCGGATGTCTGAAACGATGGCAGGCAAGCGACTGTGTACTTCGACATAGATGTACATGGCGGGAAGAAGATCAATGTCGTCTACACCACCAACCCTCGGACGGTGACGAACACTCTAAATAATTACAAGAGTTGGCTGCGGTTTGAAGAAAGCAAGTTCGTAGGTCTCGACCTCGAGTACAGCCGCGATTAGCGTAGGATCGCCATGGTGCAACTCTCCATGAAGGGGCACGTCCTCATATACCAGCCTTTTTGCGAGATGGGGGCTGATGGGAACATGTAGACTTTGTTGTCTTTTTACTCCTGAACCATCTGTTTGCAAAAGTTCTTGCTATATTATTTGTCTGAATTCATTTTCATGCAGGTGGGGCGAAAGGATTAGGTCACTCTTCCATGACTTTCTCGTGAACCACCAGATAACATTTACTAGTGTTGACATCACGAATGACACTAGACTTCTTGAAAACCTGACTATCAACATTAAAATCCCAAAGGACTGTAGAGTGGACATCTAGAAAATTTACTGGATCTACATGCCGAGTCAAGCGACCGAAGGCATCCTAGGATCAGTTGCCTTCTCCAACAAGCTGGGATGTAGAATTTTAGTGCATGATTGTTGTGTTTGTATGGGGCTTGTTATGTTTATGAAAACATGTTATTTCAGAAGTACGATGTGTGATAGCTATGTGTGAGCAATTCTGAACTGCTGTGTATTACCTTTGTCGAACTATAATCTGGGTTTGTTTGTTTATGACTATATCCTTCGCTATAACAGAAATTGTGCCCTTTTGTGGACAACGGCATCTGATTTTGTGGATCCCAGCTTATGCATGACAGTTCTGGATTCGGCCGCATGCAAAGGGCATAGACAAAATTTGTAAGTATGAATGTTGAGCATACAAAAGGGGGAAATGTAATTCATACAGGTTAACTACCTAATAGCACAGGGATCATACGATCTCAGTTCTTACACACAGAATGCTTATAAAATACATGCTAGATAAAATACAAGCGAGATAAAACTAGGAACGGAATGCGAAACTAGTAGTGGTAAACAACACATTCACCCATCTGCCAGATCCTGTTGAGCATCTCGTAGCAGACATACGTGTCCCTGGCTGTGTACTTGATCGCATCGTAATTCAGGTGCCTCCACTCTCATCGCTCGTGCATGTGCTTCGGGAACTTGACCTTCATGCCAACGTACTCGCGATCGATGATGTCGGCAGCGAGTCTAGCCATGCCGGCTTTCCCCATATTGTCATCCGGGTACCTCCACAAACGTTGGAGATCGACGTGATTGATGACATGAACGAGGAGATCCTGCTCTAGCTTCAGAGTGTCATTCTTGATGTCGATGTTGGCGAAGTAGATCTCCCTCCTGCGCAGGAACTCGTGAAGCTCCAGGCATACACAGTTGGCCCTGCATACGTGGTATAGGAGGCAGTGGGTGCGCATGGACAGCTACAAAAGTGCCGCCCTCTTTCTATCTTCGGTATACTCGAGGTCAAGGCCGACGATCTTGTACCTATCCATCGGCTCCTGTAGCCACCGCCCGTACATTGCGATGACCTTGGCCACCTCCATTTACACATTTTTGTGGACGACCGTCAGCTCGGTGGTGCCATGGACGGTGACGGTGTACTCGTTGGTGAAGTCGCTCCTGTCGCCGAACACGCCATACTCTGCGTCCATGGCAGCAGCTAATGCGGTGGCGGTGTCCTAGCGTCGGTAGCGGTGGCTGGGACTAGGCATGGCGGTGGAGATATCTATTGCGGTGGTATGGCGGGGCAGAGGCGGTGCATGTGGCGGCGTCGATGGTTCTTTCGGTGGCTGCAGCAGCGGAAGGAGTTGGGGATTTTTGCATAGTGCTATGCTGTGGAGACGGAAGGCGATGTGTAAAGGGGGGTGTGCGCGCATCGTAAATTGTGTTTACGAATATTCCTATCATACCCAAGCGGAAGCAAGTTTGACTGGGCGAGCACCGTTGGTTTCCAATCATACCCTAGCTATTAAATTCGACGGCCGTGCCCGGTAGGCGATGGGACGGGTGTGCGACGTGGCTTTGGCGTGGAAGAGACCGGTCACGGAGACCTCCGTCCCGTTGCCGATCTACATCGGGTGCGCGGTGCTGACACGACGTAACGTGACATGACAGAAGGAAGTGTACAACTATTTGTGATTATTATTCCCAGCAAGTTTAAGGGAAGTGTAAGCATAGATGGGGACCTAGCATCCCTACACCTCGGGCAGCCACCCAGCCGCTTAGGCCTGTCGATTGCATGAAGCTTACAATTTCCTTTTTTAATTTGGTGATTTTGTCAAGAATTTGCCAAATTGAAGCTTGTTTGCCCAGACTTCTAGAAGTTTTTGGGTAGGCCACTGGTGTAAGCATGCATGATCAAGCAACTTTGCAACACACGTGTCGGTGGAAAAGCATAAGATTTCAACACACCACATAGTTTAAGGGTCTAGAAACGGTAAAGAATTAAACATTATTAGTGGCTGGGTCAGCACAATGACGGGTTGTCAGCTAGAAGTTGCTGATTCCTAAGTAAGGGGACACCAGGCCGGTCTTGACATACTCCCTCAGGAATTTGCCATAAGTAGTGGGCTTAGCCGTGATCACCGACTTGTGTTTACTAGCCATACTTTTACCGATGCCAACCGCATGCGGAATCAAGCTGGCAATCCTCGGGTTGACTCCTTTCTTACAGAAAGGGCACCTGAGATCCCCAAGTCAAGTGCGGAAAGGGATTTTCCCACTCTTGAGCTTCTTCATGACATGGCGGCTCTCGTTGTCCCTATTCTCCTTGTTAGAGTCCATCTCACTTGAATCTACCTATAATGTATGAAATGCGAACATAAATGAGCAAAACAAAAAAAATATTCCTCCCACCATTCCAAGTTACTTTCAATACAATAACATATTTATACAGATTCAGCAGTTACTCCCCAGATCGCTCCTAAATTAATATGGTTTGTGTTCTTGATAACTTATTAATAAATAAATAATGTGGATTCAGTCAAAACAGACTAGATCTCTCCATGTGCCTGTTTGTACGGTGCATCTAATCATTAGGACTAGATTTTTTTATGAAACCAGGACTAGATTAAGCTCGAGAACAAAATATGAAACATATAGAAATAGATGTACCTCCGGGTACACGAGCGGAGCGTGTTTGTCAAACTTCATGCCTTCATCGGGGCCTCCGAAGTCGTCAGCACTGTCAAGCGCATAGTCTCCCAAGGGGTTGAACTGCACGTCCTCCTCGCCTTGTGTTGCATGATGCTCCTCTAGATCTGCTGCAGGAAGCACCACCCCGGCGGCGATGCCCGCACACTCACCCCCACACACTGGTTTCATGGAGAAGGTTCATTGTTGTATGTTGAGGATTGTGGGGTTTTGCTAGATAAGGCAGAGAGAGGAGTGGATGAGTGCGAATAGAGGACCCGATAGGCTGGGTTTTTAATGCGGGGACATTTAGGCCTCCTTGAGGGCCCCGGTAGGCAGCTCTTCTGGCTACGGCTGCTACGTGGAAGGTTCGTGCGGTGGGGGCCTGTCGGAAGTGAGAGTGTAGGCGTGCTGCGTAGTAAAAATGGTATAGCCCGTGGGCCGTGGATGACCAGTTGCCGTGTAGTATACTTGTAGCATTTGCAGACTAGATTAAATGTGACATTACCACTCCACGACTTTTTCCATGGACGGCTTCGTGTTCCTTCTTGTAGAAGTCTCGCTGAGGGAGACGTCCGTGTTGTCTCACACTATACTGTGAAGGGCACGACGTGTGCAACGATCCTTGTTGGATCACACATGATCAACGGTTGGTGCGCATGATCCACGTGACAACTATGGCAACCAATGAGGGCATAGCAGACAGAGTGAGCACAAGGTTGGGCTTCTACGAAAGAGAGAGAGACAGAGGGCAAAACTGAGTAGTATCAAAAAACCAAGGGCAAAACTGAGTAGTATAAAAATGGAAAGTGAGTGTCTTGTACAATGAAATACATCATGGCATACATCAAATTATGCCAAGATGGATCCAGTAGAGTTTATTGGATGTGTGTTCTTCTCATAAACCACATGGATCCACTAGAGTTCATTGCATGTGTGTTATTCTCATAAACCACATGGATCCACTAGAGTTCATTGCATGTGTGTTATTATCATAAACCACATGGATCCACTAAAGTTCATTGGATGTGTGTCCTTCTCATAAACCACATGGATACACTAGAGTCATTGCATGTGTGTTCTTTTCATTAACCACAGCTAGAGTCATTGCATGTCTATTATTTTCATAAACCACATGGATCCACTAGAGTCATTGCATGTGTGTTCTTTTGACAAACCACATCTGAATCTACCAGAGTCATTGCATGTGTGTTCTTATCCTACACTAGCACTAGAGTCATTGCATGTGTGTTCTTTTCATTAACCACAGCTAGAGTCATTGCATGTCTGTTCTTTTCACAAACCACATCGATCCACTAGAGTCATTGCATGTGTGTTATTTTCATAAACCACATGGATACACCAGTATCATTGCATGTGTGTTCTTTTCATGAACCACATGAATGTGTGTTCTTTTCACAAACCACATATGGATCCACCAGAGTCATTGCATGTCTGTTCTTTTCATAAACCACATGGATCCACCAGTGTCATTGAATGTGTCTTCTTTTCACAAACCATATATGGATCCACCAGTGTCATTGCATGTGTGTTCTTTTCACAAACCACCTATGTATCCACTAGAGTCAATGCATGTGTGTTCATATCCTAAACCACAGCTAGAGTCATTGCATGTGTGTTATTTTCATGAACCACATGGATCCACCAGTGTCATTGCATGCGTGTTATTTTCATCAACCACACCTAGAGTCATTGAATGTGTGTTCTTTTCACAAACCACATATGGATCCACCAGAGTCATTGCATGTATTTTTTTTAATAAACCACATGCATCCACTAGTGTCATTGAATGTGTGTTCTTTTTACAAACCACAGCTAGAGTCATTGCATGTCTGTTCTTTTCACAAACCACATGGATCCACTTGAGTTCATTGAATGTGTGTTCTTTTCACAAACAACATATGGATCCACTAAAGTCATTGCATGTGTGTTCTTATCCTACACCAGCACTAGATTCATTGCATGTGTGTTATTTTCATAAACCACATATGGATCCACTAGAGTCATTGCATGTGTGTTATTTTCATGAACCACATGGATCCACTAGTGTCATTGCATGTGTGTTCTTTTCATGAACCCCAGCTAGGGTCATTGCATGTGTGTTCTTTTTACAAACTACATATGGATCCACTAGAGTCATTGCATGTGTGTTCTTTTCATAAACCACATATGGATACACTAGAGTCGTTGCATGTGTGTTCTTTTCACAAACCACATATGGATCCACCAGAGTCATTGCATATCTGTTCCTTTCATAAACCACATGGATCCACTAGAGTCATTGCATGGGTGTTCTTTTCACAAACCACATATGGATCCACTAGAGTCATTACATGCGTGTTCTTATCCTAGACCAGCACTAGAGTCATTGCATGTGTGTTGTTTTCATAAACCACATATGGATCCACCAGAGTTTATTGCATGTATATTCTTTTCACAAACCACATGGATCCACTAAAGTTTATTGGATGTGTGTTCTTTTCACAAACCACCTATGGATCCACTAGAGTCATTGCATGTGTGTTCTTTTCATAAACCACATATGGATCCACTAGAGTCATTGCATGTGTGTTATTTTCATGAACCACATGAATCCACCAGTGTCATTGAATGTGTGTTCTTTTCACAAACCACATATGGATCCACCAGTGTCATTGCATGTGTGTTCTTTCTATTAGCCACATATGGATCCACTAGAGTCATTGCATGTGTGTTCTTTTCATTAACCACAACTAGTGTCATTGCATGTATGTTCTTTTCATCAACCACATGGATCCACCAGTGTCATTTCATGTGTGTTCTTTTCACAAACCATAGCTAGAGTCATTGCATGTGTGCTATTTTCATAAACCACATATGGATCCACCAGAGTCATTGCATGTGTGTTATTTTCATGAACCACGGGTAGAGTCATTGCATGTGTGTTCTTTTCATAAAGCACATATGGACCTACGAGAGTCATTGCATGTCTGTTCTTTTCATTAACCACATGGATCCACCAATGTGATTGAATGTGTGTTCTTTTCACAAACCACATATGGATTCACTAGTGTCATTGCATGTGTGTTCTTTTCATTAAGCACATATGGATCCACTAGAGTCATTGCATGTGTGTTCGTTTCATTAACCACAGCTAGTGTCATTGCATGTCTATAGTTTTCATAAACCACATGGATCCACCTGTGGCATTGCATCTGTGTTCTTTTCACAAACCACAGCTAGAGTCATTGCATGTGTGTTATTTTCATAAACCACATATGGATCCACTAGAGTCATTGCATGTGTGTTATTTTCATGAACCACGGCTAGAGTATTGCATGTTTATTCTTTTCATAAACCACATATGGATCCACCAGAGTCATTGCATGTCTGTTCTTTTCATAAACCACATGGATCCACCAATGTCATTGCATGTGTGTTCTTTTCACAAACCACATATGGATCCACTAGTGTCATTGCATGTGCATTCTTTTCATTAACCACATATGCATGCACTAGAGTCATTGCATGTGTGTTCTTTTCATTAACCACAACTAGTGTCATTGCATGTATGTTCTTTTCATAAACCACATTTGGATACACCAAAGTCATTGCATGTGTGTTATTTTCATGAACCACGGCTATAGTCATTACGTGTGTGTTCTTTTCATAAACCACATATGGATCCACCAGAGTCATTGCATATTTGTTCTTTTCATAAACCACATGGGTCCACCAATGTCATTGAATGTGTGTTCTTTTCACAAACTACATATGGATCCACTAGTGTCATTGCATGTGTGTTCTTTTCATTAACCACACATGGATCCACTAGAGTCATTGCATGTGTGTTATTTTCATTGAACATATCTAGAGTCATTGCATGTCTGTTCTTTTTACAAACCACATGGGTCCACTAGAGTTTATTGAATGTGTGTTCTTTTCACAAACCACATATGGATCCACTAGAGTCATTGCATGAGTGTTATTTTCATGAACCACATGCATCCACCAGTGTCATTGCATGTGTGTTCTTTTTATGAACCACCTCTAGAGTCAATGCATGTGTGTTCTTTTCATAAACCACATATGGATCCACTAGAGTTATTGCATGTGTGTTCTTTTCACAAACCACATATGGATCCACCAAAGTCATTGCATGTAAGTTCCTTTTATAAACCACATGGATCCACTAGAGTCATTGCATACGTGTTCTTTTCACAAACCACATATGGATCCACTAGAGTCATTGCATGTGTGTTCTTATCCTAGACCAACACTAGAGTCATTGCATGTGTGTTCTTTTCATAAACCACATATGGATCCACCAGAGTTCATTGCATGTATGTTCTTTTCACAAACCACATGGATCCACTAAGTTCATTGGATGTGTGTTTTTTCACAAACCACATATGGATCCACTAGAGTCATTGCATGTCTGTTCTTATCCTATACCAGCACTAGAGTCATTGCATGTGTGTTCTTTTCATAAACCACATATGGATCCACTAGAGTCATTGCATGTGTGTTATTTTCATGAACCACATGAATCCACCAGTGTCATTGAATATGTGTTCTTTTCACAAACCACATATGGATCCACCAGTGTCATTGCATGTGTGTTCTTTCCATTAGCCACATATGGATCCACTAGAGTCATTGCATGCGTGTTCTTTTCATTAACCACAACTAGTGTCATTGCATGTCTGTTCTTTTCATCAACCACATGGATCCACTAGTGTCATTGCATGTGTGTTCTTTTCACAAACCACAGCTAGAGTCATTGCATGTGTGCTATTTTCATAAACCACATATGGATCCACCAGAGTCATTGCATGTGTGTTATTTTCATGAACCACAGCTAGAGTCATTGCATATGTATTCTTTTCATAAACCACATATGGACCTACGAGAGTCATTGCATGTCCGTTCTTTTCATTAACCACATGGATCCACCAATGTGATTGAATGTGTGTTCTTTGCACAAACCACATATGGATCCACTAGTGTCATTGCATGTGTGTTCTTTTCATTAACCACATATGGATCCACTAGAGCCATTGCATGTGTGTTCTTTTCATTAACCACAGCTAGTGTCATTGCATGTCTGTAGTTTTCGTAAACCACATGGATCCACTAATGGCATTGCATGTGTGTTGTTTTCACAAACCACAGCTAGAGTCATTGCATGTGCGTTATTTTCATAAACCACATATGGATCCACCAGAGTCATTGAATGTGTGTTATTTTCATGAACCACAGCTAGAGTCATTGCATGTGTATTCTTTTCATAAACCACATATGGATCCACCAGAGTCATTGCATGTCTGTTCTTTTCATAAACCACATGGATCCACCAATGTCATTGAATGTGTGTTCTTTTCACAAACCACATGTGGATCCACTAGTGTCATTGCATGAGCGTTCTTTTCATTAACCACATATGCATCCACTAGAGTCATTACATGTGTGTTCTTTTCATTAACCACAGCTAGTGTCATTGCATGTATGTTCTTTTCATAAACCACATTTGGATCCACCGAAGTCATTGCATGTGTGTTATTTTCATGAACCACAGCTAGAGTCATTGCATGTGTGTTCTTTTCATAAACCACATATGGATCCAACAGAGTCATTGCATGTCTGTTCTTTTAATAAACCACATGGGTCCACCAATGTCATTGAATGTGTGTTCTTTTCACAAACTACATATGGATCCACTAGTGTCATTTCATGTGTGTTATTTTCATTAACCACACATGGATCCACTAGAGTCATTGCCTGTGTGTTATTTTCATTGAACACAGCTAGAGTCATTGCCTTTCTGTTCTTTTTACAAACCACATGGATCCACTAGAGTTCATTGAATGTGTGTTCTTTTCACAAACCACATGTGGATCCACTAGAGTCATTGCATGTGTGTTCTTATCCTGGACCAGCACTAGAGTCATTGCATGTGTGTTCTTTTAATAAACCACATATGGATCCACTAGAGTCTCTGCATGTGTATTATTTTCATGAACCACATGAATCCACCAGTGTCATTGAATGTGGGTTATTTTCACAACCACATATGGATCCACCAGTGTCATTGCATGTGTGTTCTTTCTATTAACCACATATGGATCCACGAGGGTCGTTGCATGTGGGTTCTTTTCATTAACCACAACTAGTGTCATTCACGTGTGTTCTTTTCATCAACCACATGGATCCACCAGTGTCATTGCATGTATGTTCTTTTCACAAACCATAGCTAGAGTCATTGCATATGTGCTATTTTCATAAACAACATATGGATCCACCAGAGTCATTGCATATGTGTTATTTTCATGAACCACAGCTAGAGTCATTGCATGTGTGTTCTTTTCATAAACCACATATGGACCTACGAGAGTCATTGCATGTTTGTTCTTTTCATTAACCACATGGATCACCAATGTGATTGAATGTGTGTTCTTTTCACAAACCACATATGGATCCACTAGTGTCATTCCATGTGTGTTCTTTTCATTAACCACATATGGATCCACTAGAGTCATTGCATGTGTGTTATTTTCATTAACCACATCTAGTGTCATTGCATATCTGTAGTTTTCATAAACCACATGGATCCACCAGTGGCATTGCATGTGTGTTCTTTTCACAAACCATAGCTAGAGTCATTGCATGTGCCTTATTTTCATAAACCACATATGGATCCACCAGAGTCATTGCATGTGTGTTATTTTCATGAACCACAGCTAGAGTTATTGCATGTGTATTCTTTTCGTAAACCACATATGGATCCACCAGAGTCATTGCATGTCTGTTCTTTTCATAAACCACATGGATCCACCAATGACATTGAATGTGTGTTATTTTCACAAACCACATATGGATCCACTAGTGTCATTGCATGTGCGTTCTTTTCATTAACCACATATGCATCCACTAGAGTCATTGCATGTGTGTTCTTTTCATCAACCACATCTAGTGTCATTGCATGTATGTTCTTTTCATAAACCACATTTGGATCCACCAAAGTCATTGCATGTGTGTTATTTTCATGAACCACAGCTAGAGTCATTGCATGTGTGTTCTTTTGATAAACCACATATGGATCCACCAGAGTCATTGCATGCTGTTCTTTTCATAAACCACATGGGCCCACCAATGTCCTTGAATGTGTGTTCTTTTCACAAACTACATATGGATCCACCAGTGTCATTGCATGTGTGTTCTTTTCATTAACCACACATGGATCCACTAGAGTCATTGAATGTGTGTTATTTTCATTGAACACAGCTAGAGTCATTGCATGTCTGTTCTTTTTACAAACCACATGGATCCACTAGTGTTCAGTGAATGTGTGTTCTTTTCACAAACCACATATGGATCCACTAGAGTCATTGCATGTGTGTTATTTTCATGAACCACATGAATCCACCAGTGTCATTATATGTGTGTTCCTTTCACAAACCACATATGGATCCACCAGTGTCATTGCATGTGTGTTCTTTCCATTAGCCACATATGGTTCCACTAGAGTCATTTCATGAGTGTTCTTTTCATTAACCACAACTAGTGTCATTGCATGCCTGTTCTTTTCATCAACCACATGGATCCACCAGTGTCATTGCATGTGTGTTCTTTTCACAAACCACAGCTAGAGTCATTGCATGTGTGCTATTTTCAAAAACCACATATGGATCCACCAGAGTCATTGCATGTGTGTTATTTTCATGAACCACAGCTAGAGTCATTGCATGTGTGTTCTTTTCATAAACCACATATGGACCTACGAGAGTCATTGCATGTCTGTTCTTTTCATTAACCACATGGATCCACCAATTTGATTGAATGTGTGTTCTTTTCACAAACCACATATGGATCCATTAGTGTCATTGCATGTGTGTTCTTTTCATTAACCACATATGGATCCACTACAGTCATTGCATGTGTGTTCTTTTCATTAACCACAGCTAGTGTCATTGCATGTGTGTAGTTTTCATAAACCACATGGATCCAACAGTGGCATTGCATGTGTGTTCGTTTCACAAACCACAGCTAGAGTCATTACATGTGTGTTATTTTCATAAACCACATATGGATCCACCAGAGTCATTGCATGTGTGTTATTTTCATGAACCACAGCTAGAGTTATTGCATGTGTATTTTTTTCATAAACCACATATGGGTCCACCAGAGTCATTGCATGTCTGTTCTTTTCATAAACCACATGGATCCACCAATGTCATTGAATGTGTGTTCTTTTCACAAACCACATATGGATCCACTAGTGTCATTGCATGTGCGTTCTTTTCATTAACCACATATGCATCCACTAGAGTCATTGCATGTGTGTTCTTTTCATTAACCATAGCTAGTGTCATTGCATGTATGTTCTTTTCATAAACCACATTTGGATCCACCAAAGTCATTGCATGTGTGTTATTTTCATGAACCACGGCTAGAGTCATTGCATGTGTGTTCTTTTCATAAACCACATATGGATCCACCAGAGTCATTGCATGTTTGTTCTTTTTGTAAACCACATGGGTCCACCAATGTCTATGAATGTGTTTCACAAACTACATATGGATCCACCAGTGTCATTGCATGTGTGTTCTTTTCATTAACCACACATGGACCCACTAGAGTCATTGCATGTGTGTTATTTTCATTGAACACAGTTAGAGTCATTGCATGTCTATTCTTTTTACAAACCACATGGATCCACTAGAGTTCATTGAATGTGTGTTCTTTTCACAAACCACATATGGATCCACTAGAGTTATTGCATGTTTGTTCTTTTCACAAACCACATATTGTAACACCCTCCAATCGGCCCTATGCAAGTTTTAGCCCTTTCCGCCAAACCCGCATAGAAATGATTCAAGGACGCCCACCAGGCACTTTAGTGCGGGTGGAAAACGAAGTAATACCATTACACAACAGTCCTCGATGGGACCCACAGAACAGATATATATACAACACGACTCCAAGAGTCAAGAATACAGATATACAATACAAAGATCCAAATCACCTAGAAAACGATACAGCGTCCGAGTACGGACAAGATGCAAATTGAGCTAAGAGCCCTGAAGAATAACCAATGGCGTCCATAACCCTGCCCAGGCCAAGCCGGAAGGGTAACCCTGCTAACGACGTCGTTCTCAAACCTGCTAAAACAAAAGGAGTGCCGACAAGGGGCAAAGGAAAAAGAGGAGCGTCAGTACTGAGGCCAGTACATGGCGAGGCTAGAATTCGGTGGCTCTCGCCTACATAGGAATGGTGGGCTGAAGCGGCAGCGCAGCGGCACTAAACAACCTATAGAGACTCGATACAACTGGCAGTTATTAGAGAGGGGTAAGAAAGACCTATTCGGATCCAACCTGAAGCTAACACCAAACAAACCCATCCTGGTATTTCCCCCTCGAGACCAAACGAGGAAGTCGGACCAAGGAACTCACACAGTTGGCAATTTTACTCATTCCATTATAGTTGAAGCACTTACTAGTCAGATATAGATAGCATGAGTCATCCTGAAGCATAAGTAGTGGGCAGTTTTAATTAACCATTCTGTGGTAGTTGGAACATTTACTAGACAGATATAATTGTCCTGAGGAATCCCAAACCCAACAGTGGTGGACACTTTTATCACATTCCATTGGAGTTGCAATACTTACTAGGAAGATATAGTATGACACAGATCAACACAGACCCACCAGCTGTTGGCATTTTTAATATCCATTCCGTTATACTTGAGCTGATTACTAGTCACATATTAAGTCAAATTTATAGCACTACTTTAGTTATGCTTGTCTATGATCGAGATACTGTGCTCCAAGTCATCCATAATCGCGGACACGGCTTTCAGAAAGTTTTACCCTGCAGGGGTGCACAAATAGGAACACACACTCGATCAACCTCGGAAAAACTAACTCAAAAGCCAACGAGGCATTCACGACAAAGCGATCACATGATTCATAAATATTTCAGGGGGCCACCCCATTAAGCTACCCGCGACGAAGTTGGCCGGCTCCGAGACGGACCCAAGGTTTGCGCCAATGGCTGTAAACGACTGGGAACCCGAAAGTGTGACTGGGCTTATCGATACCGCGAAAACACTACGCAATTCCTAAACAGTACAGATGCTCCACGCACAATCTTAAATAAAGTAGTAAAGCATGGCATAAGTACAAAATAGTAATAAAGCCCCAAACTACTTTGTGGCCCCAAGAAATAGAAATGAATCAAGCTCTGGTTCAGGGGGGTCCATAAGGCCTCCCGGATGTGGATAGTGCGAAAAATCAAGGAACAGGTATCAAGTACTCGGGGTCCTACGGGACACAAGTGAGCGTGGAAGAACCAAATAACATCTATTGCCCACCGATGCCTCTGCATTAGTTATATCTAGCCATTTAATAGTTGTATTTAAAGTCATGATCATCTCCACCAATAAGCATCTCCACCATAAACATCTGCCGGCATTCCAACAACTGTGGTACTTGACAGCACGAGATCGCACCTGAGCAAGCAACTACGACTCGCAAGGCCAGCTATCTACCAAACACAGGTAATAGGAGGTGTCCAAGGCAATATGGAGGCTGCACGGGATATAACTGGGGTACGGAAACTAAAGCATCGCGACACGGATAGCAATAGATCAACAGGAGGAAATAAAGACTATAAATGCAAAATAGGTAGAAGGAGGAGAGATGCTCGCCTGGGAAACAGAGCCGAAGGTTCACATCCGGAGAACTTGTCGATACTCGCATCAACTCATCGGCCTAATCCACGAAGAAGCAAGGCACTAAAAGAAACACCAGATGCAATACTTAATACCACGTCAGAACATCCGACATGATCATGATATGATGCAAATGCGGTGCAATTAGGCAGTGTTAAGCAGAACCGGGGTCCCGACAATTAATTAAATGGTTCAAGTTGTTTAGGACCCCCGCAATTTAAATGTTGTATTAACAGGACAAAACATGGCATCGATTCGCTACACAAATTTAGATGGAGTCCGGAATAAGACAAAGATATCCCGCATATAGACTCCATATTTAATTTAGGTGAATCGACTATTCAACCCAACCCATATGATGAGATGCAAGCATGAACCATTTAATATGCAATAGATATATGTTATATATTATAAAAATAGAGGTCTCGGAAAAGGAATCACACATTGGGACTCGGCTATCTTGGGTCGATGTGGTTCAGGTTCGGTCTCGCCGGGATCGGTCTTCGGGGTTCGATCATCGGATCCATGTCGGTGCTCTCGGGGTCTCGGTGTATTCGAGTCTGCGAAGGAGATGTCTTCAGGTTCACATCCGTGTGCGGGCCTGCGGGGGATCTTGGCGATGTCACGATGATCTTGTCGAGAGACACGAATGACCTTGTTCAACATCTCGTTCACGTACGGCGAGAGGTTCGGGCTTGTCACATAGTACCATTTCCGCGTGCAGATCATCATCTGCAGCTCTTCACAGCGCTTTGGTCCCACGCCATCTCAAACATAGCTAGCAGCATCTGAACATATCATAGTTAATTAGAAAGGGCCTAACATCTGATACATCGCAACATCACAAAATAGTGCCATGCACGAGGCCACGTCTGCCGCTCGGGCAGAGGCGCACGCGGGCGCGGGGTGCTCCCGCAGGCGGAGCTGCTGCTCGCAGGACGCGGTCGCGAGGAGGGGAGCGAGGAGGGCCGATGATCTGGCGGCGGTTGTGGGGGCCCGCCGCCGGGAGGAGCTCGGGCCAGTGGTGGTCGAGCGGTCCGCGAACGGCAGTCGGCGGAGCGACGGCAGAGAGGTGGGGCCGGTCTTCGGCCAGAGAGGCGCGACGACGCGTCGGGGTAGGTACACGCGGTAGGTGGAGGAGCGGAGGAGATGGGAGGGAAGGTGGCCCGGCGGCGGCCGGCGGTTGGCGAGGTGGAGGAGAGCAGGGGCGGGGCCTGCGCGCGGTGGCGGCGGTGGTTGGCGAAGGGAGAGGCACGAGGAGCGGGGGAGAGAGAGAGAGGCAGGTGGAGACCGCGAGGGCGGCGTCGCGTGGTGGGGCTGCAGGATGGGACCGGGAAGGAGGTGTGGGCGCGCGGATGGTGGAGGAGGACGTGTGCCTAGGGCGGGGTACCGAGGCGGCTGTCGGTCGCCAGGGTGGAACCCAACACGTGGCAGGTGGGGGTGGGGATCAGTGCAGGTAGGAGCCTGGGTGGGAGACGCGCGCTGCGCGGCTACAAGCGTGTGCCGGCTGGCTGCGCGCGGGTGCGTGTGTGTGAGTGCGTGTGTAGTGTGTGCGTTGGGTGGACAGGGGATTATATGGCGGATGGTGGCTGGGTGGATGGAGGAAGGATAGCTGAGGTGGCGAGCACCGATTGGGTGGCGTGAGGTGGAGGAAGGGTGGGTAGGCTAGGTTTAGGTAGAAAAAGGTTTTGGGGGGATTCTGGTTTTTGTACTGGGGGTGGCCGACTGGGTCGGATCCGCCCGGTACGGCTGCCCCCTAAAAATAAAATAAATATTTTAATATTTTAAAACGGGGCTTTTGAAAGCGTTGGTAGAAAAAACAAAATATTCCACAGACCCGGGTTTTAATGTAAAAAAAATAAAGACGGGGCGTTTCGAAAACAAAAACAGACTTTTCGAAAAATAGTTTTATGCAAACAAATGCGAGATGACATGACGATGCTCAAATGCAAGGTGGCATGATGACATGAGCATGTGGTCATGATGATGCAATGCACAAAACAACGCGATTGTCTAGCAGTGTCTTTTGCGGGGCGCCACAATTCGACACCACTAACAATGGATCTCGCCCTCGAGATCCGCCTCTTGGTACTGGGAAGAAAGTCGGTGATCTTAATCTTCTCACTTCGTGTAGATCCTCGCGACACCACTAACAAAGATTCTTGATCCATCTTGAAATCGGTGACACCACCAACAAGGTGTCGTTGTCCGTGATCATCGAGAGAACACTCCGGGAACAAAGGCGAAGGTAGAGGTATCAACAAATAAAGCCACCTCTAGCTTCCGTGGACGGAGTAAAATTGCTGGATCCACCGATTCAATATACAAAAGCGAATGATAAGAGTAGTCGGATGGTGATCAGTCCATCGCGCACCCAAACCATTACTCTGCCTATGAATAGGGGATTTATGCAACCAACTCCCGGAATTAGACTGAAGATCTCGACAAACGAGATTCGGAAGCAAGGAGTGAGGCACACTCTACATTGGATCTGGCGTAGATGATGTCGTCGCGTCGGAAAACACCGGAAGGCACAACCAAGGAACAAAGAATGGTACCACAGATAAAGGATCACTCAGATAGCACGAAGTTCGGAGGTAGAAACACCGTTACCAAAGGAGGAAGCGAAACCCTGAAGGTTCGACGGAAACCCAACCACGAGAATTCCTGGACTCCAAGAAAAGATAAAATAGTAGAATTAAAACACGCAGAGGTAAGAGGAGAACAACAGAGGGGTAAGGAGTAAAAGCAGACCTAATCAGATCTATTCAACCGATTTTGCAAAATAGTTTTGACACTCTACTTCGGCCGTTAGCTAGGTTATCCTACAGGCTGGACTTGTGGGGTATCGCAATTGCTGAGCTCTGATACCACTCTGTAACACCCTCCAATCGGCCCTATGCAAGTTTTAGCCCTTTCCGCCAAACCCGCATAGAAACGATTCAAGGACGCCCACCAGGCACTTTCGTGCGGGTGGAAAACGAAGTAATACCATTACACAACAGTCCTCGATGGGACCCACAGAACAGATATATATATATATACAACACGACTCCAAGAGTCAAGAATACAAATATACAATACAAAGATCCAAATCACCTGGAAAACGATACAGCGTCCGAGTACGGACAAGATGCAAATTGAGCTAAGAGCCCTGAAGAATAACCAATGGCGTCCATAACCCTGCCCAGGCCAAGCCGGAAGGGTAACCCTGCTAACGACGTCGTTCTCAAACCTGCTAAAACAAAAGGGGTGCCGACAAGGGGCAAGGGAAAAAGAGGAGCGTCAGTACAGAGGCCAGTACAGGGCGAGGCTAGAATTTGGCGGCTCTCGCCTACATAGGTATGGTGGGCTGAAGCGGCAGCGCAGCGACACTAAACAACCTATAGAGACTCGATACAACTGGCAGTTATTAGAGAGGGGTAAGAAAGACCTATCTGGATCCAACCTGAAGCTAACACCAAACAAACCCATCCTGGTATTTCCCCCTCGAGACCAAACGAGGAAGTCGGACCAAGGAACTCACACAGTTGGCAATTTTACTCATTCCATTAAAGTTGAAGCACTTATTAGTCAGATATAGATAGCATGAGTCATCCTGAAGCATAAGTAGTGGGCAGTTTTAATTAACCATTCTGTGGTAGTTGGAACATTTACTAGATAGATATAATTGTCCTGAGGAATCCCAAACCCAACAGTGGTGGACACTTTTATCACATTCCATTGGAGTTGCAATACTAACTAGGCAGATATAGTATGACACGGATCACCACAGACCCACCAGCTGTTGGCATTTTTAATATCCATTCCGTTATACTTGAGCTGATTACTAGTCACATATTAAGTCAAATTTATAGCACTACTTTAGTTATGCTTGTCTATGATCGAGATACTATGCTCCAAGTCGTCCATAACCGCGGACATGGCTTTCAGAAAGTTTTACCCTGCAGGGGTGCACAAATAGCAACACACACTCGATCAACCTCGGAAAAACCAACTCAAAACCCAACGAGGCATTCACGACAAAGCGATCACAGGATTCATAAATATTTCAGGGGGGCATCCCATTAAGCTACCCGCGACGAAGTTGGTCGGCTCCGAGACGGACCCAAGGTTTGCGCCAATGGCTGTAAACGACTGGGAACCCGAAAGTGTGACTGGGCTTGTCGATACCGCGAAAACACTCCGCAATTCCTAAATAGTACAGATGCTCCACGCACAATCTTAAATAAAGCAGTAAAGCATGGCATAAGTACAGAATAGTAATAAAGCCCCAAACTACTTTGTGGCCCCAAGAAATAGAAATGAATCATGCTCTGACTCAGGGGGGTCCATAAGGCCTCCCGGATGTGGATAGTGCAAAAAATCAAGGAACAGGTATCAAGTACTCGGGGTCCTACGGGACACAAGTGAGCGTGGAAGAACCAAATAACATCTATTGCCCACCGATGCCTCTGCATTAGTTATATCTAGCCATTTAATAGTTGTATTTAAAGTCATGATCATCTCCACCAATAAGCATCTCCACCATAAACATCTGTCGGCATTCCAACAACTGTGGTACTTGACAGCACGAGATCGCACCTGAGCAAGCAACTACGACTCGCAAGGCCAGCTATCTACCAAATACAGGTAGTAGGAGGTGTCCAAGGCAATATGGAGGCTGCACGGGATATAACTGGGGTACGGAAACTAAAGCATCGCGACACGGATAGCAATAGATCAACAGGAGGAAATAAAGACTATAAATGCAAAATAGGTAGAAGGAGGAGAGATGCTCGCCTGGGAAACAGAGCCGAAGGTTCACATCCGGAGAACTTGTCGATACTTGCATCAACTCATCGGCCTAATCCGCGAAGAAGCAAGGCACTAAAAGAAACACCAGATGCAATACTTAATACCACGGCAGAAGATCCGGCATGATCATGATATGATGCAAATGCGGTGCAATTAGGCAGTGTTAAGCAGAATCGAGGTCCCGACAATTAATTAAATGGTTCAAGTTGTTTAGGACCCCCGCAATTTAAATGTTGTATTAACAGAACAAAACATGGCATTGATTCGCTACACAAATTTAGATGGAGTCCGGAATAAGACAAAGATATCCCGCATATAGACTCCATATTTAATTTAGGTGAATTGACTATTCAACCCAACCCATATGATGAGATGCAAGCATGAACCATTTAATATGCAACAGATATATGTTATATATTATAAAAATAGAGGTCTCGGAAAAGGAATCACACATTAGGACTCGACTATCTTGGGTCGATGTGGTTCAGGTTCGGTCTCGCCGGGATCGGTCTTCGGGGTTCGATCATCGGATCCATGTCGGTGCACTCGGGGTCTCGGTGTATTCGAGTCCGCGAAGGAGATGTCTTCAGTTTCACATCCGTGTGCGGGCCTGCGGGGGATCTTGGCGATGTCACGATGATCTTGTCGAGAGACACGAATGACCTTGTTCATCATCTCGTTCACGTACGACGAGAGGTTCGGGCTTGTCACATAGTACCATTGCCGCGTGGAGATCATCATCTGCAGCTCTTCATAGCGCTTCGGTCCCACGCCATCTCAAACATAGCTAGCAGCATCTGAACATACCATAGCTAATTAGAAAGGGCCTAACATCTGATCCATCGCAACATCACAAAATAGTGCCATGCACGAGGCCACGTCTGCCACTCGGGTAGAGGCGCACGCGGGCGCGGGGGTGCTCCCATAGGCGGAGCTGTTGCTCGCAGGACGCGGTCACGAGGAGGGGAGCAAGGAGGGCCGAGGATCTGGCGGTGGTTGTGGGGGCCTCCGGCCAGGAGGAGCTCGGGCCGGTGGTGGTCGAGTGGTCCGCGAACGGCGGTCGGCGGAGCGGCGGGAGAGAGGCGGGGCCGGGCTCCGGCCAGAGAGGCGCGGCGACGCATCGGGGAGGTACGCGCGGTAGGTGGAGGAGCAGCGGAGATGGGAGGGAAGGTCGCCCGGCGGCGGCCGGCGGTTGCCGAGGCGGAGGAGAGCAGGGGCGAGGCCTGTGCGCCGTGGCGGTGGTGGTTGGCGACGGGAGAGGCACGGGGAGTGGGGGAGAGAGAGAGGGGCAGGTGGAGACCACGAGGGCGGCGTCGCGTGGTGGGGCTGCAGGATGGGACCGGGAAGGAGGCATGGGCGCGCCGATGGTGGAGGTGGACGTGCGCCTGGGGCGGGGTACCGAGGCGGCTGTCGGTCGCCAGGGTGGAACCCAGCACGCGGCAGGTGGGGGTGGGGATCGGTGCAGGTAGGAGCCTGGGCGGGAGACGCGCGCTGCGTGGCTGCAAGCGTGTGGCGGCTGGCTGCGCGCAGGTGCGTGTGCGTGAGTGCGTGTGTGCGTTGGGTGTATAGGGGATTATATGGCGGATGGTGGCTGGTTGGATGGAGGGAGGATAGCTGAGGTGGCGAGCACCGATTGGGGGGGTGAGGTGGAGGAAGGGTGGGTACGCTAGGTTTAGGTAGAAAAAGGTTTTGGGGGGGTTCTGGTTTTTGTACTAGGGGTGGCCGACTGGGTCGGATCAGCCCGGTACGGCTGCCCCCTAAAAATAAAATAAATATTTTAATATTTTAAAACGGGGCTTTTGAAAGCGTTGGTAGACAAAACAAAATATTCCGGAGACCCGGGTTTTAATGTAAAAAAATAAAGACGGGGCATTTCGAAAATAAAAACAGACTTTTCGAAAAATAGTTTTATGCAAACAAATGCAAGCTGACATGACGATGCTCAAATGCAAGGTGGCATGATGACATGAGCATGCGGTCATGATGATGCAATGCACAAAACAACACGATTTTCTAGCAGTGGTTTTTGCGGGGCGCCACACATATGGATACAGCTAGAGTCATTGCATGTCTGTTCCTTTCATAAACCACATGGATCCACTAAAGTCATTGCATGTATGCTTTTCACAAACCACATATGGATCCACTAGAGTCATTGCCTGTGTGTTCTTCTCCTAAACAAGCACTAGAGTCATTGCATGTGTGTTCTTTTCATAAACCACATATGGATCCACCAGAATCATTGCATGTGTGTTATTTTCATGAACCACATGGATCCACCAGTGTCATTGCATGTGTGTTCTTTTAAAGAACCGTAGCTAGAGTCATTGAATGTGTGTTCTTTTCACAAACCACATATGGATCCACTAGAGTCATTGCATGTCTATTCTTTTCATAAACCACATGGATCCACCAGTGTCATTGAATGTCTGTTCTTTTCACAAACCACATATCGATCCACCAGTGTCATTGTATGTGTGTTCTTTTCATTAACCACATATGGATCCACTAGAGGCATTGCATGTGTGTGCTTTTCATTAACCACAACTAGTGTCATTGCATGTCTATTCTTTTCAAAAACCACATGGATCCACTAGTGTCATTGCATCTATGTTTTTTTCACAAACCACAACTAGAGTCATTGCATGTGTGTTCTTTTCATAAACCACATATAGATCCACCAGAGTCATTACATGTGTGTTATTTTCATGAACCAAATGGATCCACTAGTGTCATTGCATGTGTGTTCTTTTCATTAACCACAACTATTGTCATTGCATGTTTGTTCTTTTTCATAAACCACATGGATCCACCAGTGTCATTGCAAGTGTGTTCTTTTCACAAACCACATATGGATCCCCTAGTGTCATTGCATGTGTTTTCTTTTCCTAAACCAGCACTAGAGTCATTGCATGTGTGTTCTTTTCATAAACCGAATATGGATCCACCAGAGTCATTGCATGTGTGTTATTTTCATGAATCACATGGATCCACTAGTGTCATTGCATGTCTGTTCTTTTCATGAACTACATCTAGAGTCATTGAATGTGTGTTCTTTTTACTAACCACATATGGATACAGCTAGAGTCATTGCATGTGTGTTCTTTTTACTAACCACATATGGATGCAGCTAGAGTCATTGCATGTCTGTTCCTTTCATAAACCACATGGATCCACAAGAGTGATTGCATGTGTGTTCTTTTCATTAACCACATATGGATCCACTAGAGTGATTGCATGTGTGTTCTTATCGTAGACCAGTACTAGAGTCATTGCATGTCTGTTCTTTTCATAAACCACATATGAATCCACCAGAGTCAATGCATTTGTGTTATTTTCATGAACCATATGGATCCACTAGAGTCATTGCATGTGTGCTCTTTTCATTCACCACAGCTAGAGTCATTGAACGTGTGTTATTTTCACAAACCACATATGGATCCACCAGAGTCATTGCATGTCTGTTCTTTTCATAAACCACATGGATCCACCTGTGTCATTTAATGTGTGTTATTTTCACAGACCACATATGGTTCCATCAGTGTCATTGCATGTGTGTTCTTTTCACAAACCCCATATGGATCTGCTAGAGTAATTGCATGTGTGTTCATATGCTAAACCACAGCTAGAATCATTGCATGTAGGTTGTTTTCATAAACCACATACGGATCCACCAGAGTCATTGCATGTCTGTTCTTTTCGTAAACCACATGGGTCCACCAATGTCATTGAATGTGTGTTCTTTTCACAAACTACATATGGATCCACCAGTGTCATTGCATGTGTGTTCTTTTCATTAACCACACATGGATTCACTAGAGTCATTGCACGTGTGTTATTTTCATTGAACACAGCTAGAGTCATTGCATGTCTGTTCTTTTTACAAACCACATGGATCCACTAGAGTTCATTGAATGTGTGTTCTTTTTACAAACCACATATGGATCCACTAGAGTCATCGCATGTTTGTTCTTTTCACAAACCACATATGGATACAGCTAGAGTCATTGCATGTCTGTTCCTTTCATAAACCACATGGATCCACTAAAGTCATTGCATGTATGCTTTTCACAAACCACATATGGATCCACTAGAGTCATTGCTTGTGTTCTTATCCTAAACAAGCACTAGAGTCATTGCATATGTGTTCTTTTCATAAACCACATATGGATCCACCAGAATCATTGCATGTGTGTTATTTTCATGAACCACATGGATCCACCAGTGTCATTGCATGCGTGTTCTTTTTATGAACCATAGCTAGACTCATTGCATGTCTATTCTACTCATAAACCAAATGGATCCACCAGTTTCATTGAATGTGTGTTCTTTTCACAAACCACATATGGATCCACCAGTGTCATTGCATGTGTGTTCTTTTCATTAACCACATATGGATCCACTAGAGGCATTGCATGTGTGTTCTTTTCATTAACCACAGCTAGTGTCATTGCATGTCTATTCTTTTCAAAAACCACATGGATCCACTAGTCTCATTGCATCGGTGTTCTTTTCACAAACCACAACTAGTGTCATTGCATGTGTGTTCTTTTCATAAACCATATATAGATCCACCAGAGTCATTGCATGTGTGTTATTTTCATGAACCAAATGGATGCACTAGTGTCATTGCATGTGTGTTCTTTTCATTAACCATAGCTAGTGTCATTGCATGTTTGTTCTTTTCATAAACCACATGGATCCACCCGTGTCATTGCATGTGTGTTCTTTTCACATGGATCCCCTAGTGAAATTGCATGTGTTTTCTTTTCCTAAACCAGCACTATAGTCATTGCATGTGAGTTCTTTTCATAAACCGAATATGGATTCACCAGAGTCATTGCATGTGTGTTATTTTCATGAACCACATGGATCCACTAGTGTCATCGCATGTCTATTCTTTTCATGAACCACATCTAGAGTCATTGGTTGTGTGTTCTTTTCACAAACCATATATGGATCCACTAGAGTCATTGCATGTGTGTTCTTTTTACTAACCACATATGGATACAGCTAGAATCATTGCATGTCTGTTCGTTCCATAAACCACATGGATCCACTAGAGTCATTGCATGTGTGTTCTTTTCACAAACCACATATGGATCCACTAGAGTGATTGCATGTGTGTTCTTATCGAAGACCAGTACAAGAGTCATTGCATGTCTGTTCTTTTCATAAACCACATGGATCCACCTGTGTCATTGCATGTGTGCTCTTTTCATAAACCACATATGGTTCCACCAGAGTCATTGCATGTGTGTTATTTTCATGAACCACAGCTAGAATCATTGCATGTGGGTTCTTTTCATAAACCACAAACGGATCCACCAGAGTGATTGGATGTTTGTTCTTTTCATCAACCACATGGATCCAACAGTGTCATTGAAAATGTGTTCTTTTCACAAACCACATATGGATCCACCAGTGTCATTGCATGTGTGTTCTTTTCATTAACCACACATGGATCCACTAGAGTAATTGCATGTGTTTTTTTCATTAACCATAGCTAGATTCATTGCATGTATGTTCTTTTCTCAGACCACATGGATCCACTAGAGTTCATTGAATGTGTGTTCTTTTCACAAACCACATATGGATCCACCAGAGTCATTGCATGTGTGTTCTTACCCTAAACCATCATTAGAGTCATTGCATATGTGTTCTTTTCATAAACCAGATATGGATCCACCAGAGTCATTGCGTGTGTGTTATTTTCATGAACAACATGGATCCACCAGTGTCATTGCATGTGTGTTCTTTTCATGAACCACAACTTGAATCATTGAGTGTGTGTTCTTTTCACAAACCACATATGGATCCACTAGAGTCATTGCATGTCTGTTCTTTTCATAAACCACATGGATCCACTAGTGTCATTGAATGCGTGTTTTTTTCACAAACCACACCTATAGTCATTGCATGTCTATTCTTTCACAAACCACATGGATCCACTAGAGTTCATTGAATGTGTGTTCTTTTCACAAACCAGATATGGATCCACTAGAGTCATTGCATCTGTGTTCTTATTGAAGGGAATATGCCTTGAGAGGTAATAATAAACTTGTTATTATGTATATTCCAAGTAAATGATAGATGTTTATTTTGCATGCTATAATTGTATTAATACGGAAACACTAATATATGTGTGTTTAATAAACAAATGGAAAGTTCCTAGTTATGCCTCTCTTTAAACTAGCTCGTTGATTAACAAGATGATCAAAGTTTCCTGATCATGGACATTGGATGTCGTTAATAACGAGGTCACAACATTGGGGAAATGATGTGATGAACATTCATCCGAATTATAGCATTACGATTAAAGTCATTGAGTTTATATTGCTATAACATCATACGAAGTAATCCTAGTCCTTATACCATGAGATCATGTTAATCACTAACACTAGAGGAGTATCTTGATAACATCAAACGTCACACCGTAAAAGGGTGACTATAAACATGGGTTCAGTGCTACGAAGGTGTTATGTAGATGATCATGCATCAAGAGTGGGATGTGTCCATCCCGATGACGGATAGATATACCCTGGGCCCTCTTGGTGATATCACATTGAGAATAGCTTGCAAGCAAGTGATGTGATCACTACAATGTTATATCACGGGAACGAGAAAAGAGTGCATGTCGGTAACGAGATCAAACTAGGTATTTGGATACCAATGATCGAATCTCGGACATGTAATATATCGTGAGACAAAGGGATTAAGTTACTAGCATTAAAGGTTCTCACGATCATAGAAGTCATCGTTCAATGTGCAGGAGTCAGAATGGATCTCTAGGTCCCGCTTCTGATTATTGATCTGAGAGGAGTCTCAATCATGTATGCATTATTCGCGAATCGTAGGGTGACACACTTAAGGGTTTCCAAACACTATTTGGAGCATATATGTTTCGGACAAAAGAATTGCAAAGCGCTAGAATCATTTTGATGGAAACCGAAATTGTTTCGGATGAAATTGCAGAAACTGGTTGTACATGTCATATTGAAATGTTGCAAGGGGTTTTATGTGAATGTTTGTTAATTCAAGTAATTAACAAAATTCTGGATAAAATAAATAAAAGAGTTTTATTAAATGAGAGTTTCATTAAATTTCGTGGAAATTTAATGCATGTGAGTGGAGTTTTGAGTGGAGGCTAGATTTATGTGAGTGGAGCTTCACCATAGGAATGAGGGAAGAGGTGAGGGAACCTCCCCATGGCACAGGTCATGGGAGGGGGCTTCCCCCCTCTCCTTATAAAAGGCGCCCCTCTCCTCCTCACAAAGCACACCTCCTCGTGAAGGATCGCTCCCCCCTCTAGATATATTCCCCATGGTCACGGATTAGCAAGATACATGTTCCTAGTGGCTTTTCGTCTGGAAGGAGTTGCTACTTCCACTGATTCATTGGAGCGAGGAGGTGGAGGTTGTTCGGTGGCCTGAACGTGTGTGCGAGGGCGGATGCACTACTGATTTGCGGTGCTAGGACTTCCACATGATCTTGAGATCGGCAAGCGTTCGACTACATCATCCACAAGTTCCAACTCGTTAACAAAGATTTGTTGTCTTCGAGGGTAAGTTCTCCATGGATGTATATCCACCCGTTGCTTGTATCTAGTAGATAGATCTTGGTGTATAGTTCCCATCGTAGGATTTTTTTGTTTTCTATGCTGTGAACCCAACAGTGGTATCAGAGCCTGATCTATGCGTAGGTGCTTTGCACGGGTAGTACACATATGTTTATATGTGGGCGATGATGATCATGTTATTGCTTCTTTCATGTATTTTGGATATTGGTGGCATAGTGGGATGAAGCAGCCTGGACCAACTTTACATGTCATCGCATATGGGACCGGTTCCACGACTAACATGCAACTAGTTTTCCATAAGTGGCTGGAGGGTGTCTGTCTCTCCTACTATAGACAATATCTAATTTACAACGAGTCGCTAATAACTTAGTTATCATCGTTGTGGTTCCATGTTTGTAGGTAAGACCGGTTCTATCTCCGAAAGCCCTAAGCCACGTAAAACTTGAAATGGATAAATTATAGGCGTCTAGTTTAGATTGTTGCTATGCTAGTGTCATGATATGGCAATGTTGTAAGTTGATGTATGGTAGATACCCTTACAACACACTTAACATGTAAGTTCCATATACCTTGGCCTTACACACAAAGGAATGATAGAGATCATACCATGATGCATATGATGGTGATCAAATGCATGGACCATATCATCCCACTTTACACATATGATGTTCGCATCTTATATTGCTAGTTTGGCGCTTTTAGTAGCACTATAAGTTGATCCCTCATTTAGATATCAAGATAAAATTGTGTTCTTCCTTAAGTATGCACCGTTTATGTTTTGCCGCTTCAAGACAACACTTGATGATCGGGTGTACTTGAATCCACGATCGTATTTCGGGTGTAAGACCGTTTTACACACGCGAGTACTAAGGTTCTTACTTGGCAAGCCTAGCATGTACAGACATGGCCTCGGAACACGGACCGAAAGGTTAAGCATGAGTCATATAATTATATGATGCCCATATTGATGCTCGCCTTTGAAACTACACCGACTCACGTGATGATCGGACTTGGTGTAGTGGATTTGGTTCATGTAATCACCAAAAAGACACGAGGGATGTTGTTTTTGAGTGGGAGTTCATTTGTAATTTGGATTAGTTGAACTCGATCTATCATAAACTTAGTCTAAACTTTATAAATTATGTTGTAGATGGCACCACCTGCTTTTAATTTCAATGTGTTCATGGAGAAAGAGAAACTTGCAACGAATGGTAGCAACTTTACCGACTGGGCCATGAACTTGAGGATTCTCCTCAATGCCGCACACAAGATGTATGTGCTAGAAGCGCCGCTAGGCCCCCCACCAGCTCCTGATGCCCCTGACGAGGAAAAGAACGTTTATCTGATTCATCAGGAGGACCACAAATTAGTTCATTGCGTCATACTATATGGTCTAGAGCCAGAACTTCGAAAGCGTTTCGAAAACGGCAATGCCTTTGATACCATGGGAGAATTGAAAATGATTTTCGATACCCATGCTGCCGTAGAGAGTTATAATGCTTCTGAAAAGTTCTTTAGCTGCATGATGGAAGAGAACAACTCAGTTAGCGAGCACGTACTCAAAATGTCTAGGTACACCGATAGGCTTGTGTCCTTGGTAATAATGATTCCCATTGACTTAGGCATACATCGTGTTTTCTAATCTCTCCCACCTAGCTACAAGAGCTTCGTGATGAACTACAATATGCAGGGCATGAAGAAGTGTCTCCCCGAGCTTCTATCAATGCTTAAGACTGTAGAGGTGGAGATGAAGAAAGAACATCAAGTGTTGATGATCAATAAGACCACCGGTTTCAAGAAAGAGAGGAAGGGTAAGGAAAAGGGAAAGAAGGGTGGCAGATCTGTTGCCGCACCTGAAAAGAAATCTCGAGCTGGCCCTAAGTCTGATACCAAGTGCTACTATTGCATGGGGACTGGCCATTAGAAGCGCAACTACCCCAAGTACTTGGCAGACAAGAAGGCCGACAAGGCAAACAAAGGTATATATGATATACATGTTATTGATGTGTACCTGACTAGTACTCGAAGTAGCACCTAGGTATTTGATACCGGATCGGTTGCTAATATATGTAACTCAAATTAGGGGTTGTGGAACAAGCGACCACTAGCAAGGGGTGAGGTCAAGATGCGTGTCGGCAATGGATCTAGAGTCGATGTGATCGCCGTTGGAACACTGCCTCTCCACCTACCATCGGGATTAGTTATTGTTGGTGATATACTTTCCGGGTATCCTCACAGTTCCTCACTGACCAGGGTGGCCCACTTCGGGTTAGAGCTTTGCTTCACGGGTGACCCAGTCAGGGAGAAGAGACGGAGTCCAATCCGGCTACGGGAAGTCCCGGAATACCTACCGACATAGGCCCATAGTGTTACTTGTAGTTCAAGATGTACTCTGTAACCGACTTTCAGTCGTAGCCAGATAGGTCTCTCCTGTAAACCCTAGGCCAGATATCTATATAAGCCGTCCTAGGGAGAGCCTTTAGGGCACCCTCAATAGTCTACAATCTCAACTCACACAGGCGAACCCTTGTAACCCATATTCCGGCCCTGCCGTATTACTGGATTGCTAGCAAGAGTAGGATCCGTCCAAAGCCGGCATATTCGAACCTGGGTAAACTTGTGTGCTCACCGTCTCGGAACACCGTATGTCTCACACCCCTCTCTTCCACACGCCTCGAGGACCCCCTCATGGCGTACTTGTCATCAATCCGACGACAGTTGGCGCCCACCATGGGGTGAGCTTCGGATCTGCGTTCCGAGCGGAATCTGCAAGAATCGGAATCGGCGAGACTATCGCCGTCGCTCGCATTCTCTAAGCTAGCGACGCCCCCCCTCATCGTGCTCGACGAGACCTGGATTTCGGCTAGGGAGGCTATGACTGCCTACACCATCATGTCTTTTGGCGAGATCAATGTTTACATCGGCTTTGCTGAACCTGCCCCACCCACCCCAGCGGTGATGATAGAGGCAGAAGAAATCTCTGGATCCCCTTTGTCTATGGAGGCGGCAGAGTTCCGGATCTCAGAAAACCCTAATCCCACCCAGCCCGCACCAGTTGTGGAGATAGTGGAGAAATCCGAACCTGAAGGAGACCTAGCGGTCCAAGTTGAATCTCGAGTGGATCTCCCTGGAGAGGCCGAATCCCAGATCGACCCACCCGTTGAAGTCGAAATCTAGGAGGAGCATAGAAACAACACTGGTTCCGGCTCTGATGACACCGGGACAGACAGGACTTTCCTGAGATACATGCTAAGACGCATGATGATGCAAAACTCTAGCGTAGATGAAATCCTCGAGACCATCAAACGTTTCGACGAGGCCGATCGCGAGAGCCACAGGTATCTTAGGAGGCACGCATCACTTCGTCGGATATGTGGGATCCGAATCTGGCTCTGCCGATGCTGGAGACAACACCGACTCTGTGCTGGAGGCGATTGGAACAAACGTCGATGTACCCGCATCCTCGGATGAATCAATGACATCAACAGATTTCCGAAAGTTCTCCGCGGAATATGAAGAGGAGTATAACTCCAAAGCTGCAGAGGAAGGAGAAGCCATGGATGAAGGATCCGGGGACACTCTCCCAAAGCGCAGGATGACATGGAAATCGGAGATAATCCCGAGGTCCAGATGTTCGAAAGTATCGATCAGAGCTTGACTCCGGGAAACGGACCCAAAGCCGTCTTTGCTACCAGCGCTGCCAAGAAGGCAAAGAAGAAGAACAAGACCCCGGCGAAAGACCCTCCGGCGGAGGAGCTGATTGCCGAGGAATACGAGGAAGACTCGGATGGAGCGCTTATCCCATACGAGCCCAAAAAAGAAGAGTTGGTGGATGGACACGTGATCACTGAAGGTGCGTGTAAACTCATCGATGCTGCATTAACCACACCTATTCCCACAACTGTAGAACTTACTGCTGAAGAGCTGGACGAGAGGGCACAGGCCCTAGAAGCGCGTCGTCAAGTACTCCTCGATGAAGCCAAAAACATTGTGGAGGAAAAGAAACGCATGGCATCTATGGAGAAGTACAACTCCAGGCAACACTAGAAGACTAGGGAACGTCATACTGATGACAACCAATTCCCGCAGATTCACAAAGTCCTTTTCGGAGGAGAACTTGGGATGCCTCGACGCGACAGCAATGGGGATTGGGTATATCCAACGCTAGTACAGAACACCGTTGCGGCTCGGGAAATCCTATCGGCTAATCCAGGCCCGGAGCAGATCCGGTTGGGAATCAAACTACTCAACAAAGGACTGGAGCAGCAAAAGGTCGCCCTGTCCAGAAGTCAAAAGCTGGTCTTAGATTCCGACCAATGTCGCACAGATCCGGCATGGGCTGACGTAAGACCCCAACGTGTGCCGGAACAACAACATCATTCCGACCGTCGGGAAGATAACCACTCAAGAACTGGATCTTCAGGACAACACCACAAAGCTGCCGTGACTAGCATAACGTTAACCCAATTGAGGAGTAAGAGGCAATTGCTGCACTAAATCCGAGGAATGCTCCCCAGCGAGAGTTGAAGGACCGCAGGGAAGAATATAAAGAGAAACGTCGGGAGGAGGACCTACAAAGAATGCAACCTCCTAGACATGCAAGTTGTCCGGACGACGGATGAAGGAATGACGGACACCGTGCCGAGACAAGCCGGCAGGGGGCTCGTCACAATGAAGACCCTCCCCGGAACCCGAATAATGACGCTCCGGATGGAGGCTGGTGTTCAGCCGGAAATAACCCAGCTGCTCCATCCTCTCCGCTAAGTAGCCATCACAACGGCTCTCAAGGAGGCCAAGGAGGGCGTCGTGGTGGAGGAGGTGGTGGCAGAAGCCGAAGTCCGGCTCCAAGGCACCACAGCCACAGCCGACACTCGGGACGATCTCTATCCCCGCACAACGTAAGGCACAAGATCAACTCCAATATAGAGGCGTGGCACTATGAAAATGATGATATATACGTGGGCCCAAAGTGCTCCAGACCACGCATAAGAGCTACATGATTTCCAAAAGGATTTTCTATCTCAAGATATATTCAAGCCTATGACGGCATAGCTCGGCCAGATACTTGGCTACAGGATTTCTTCCAAGCTTGCTACATCGCCAAAGGCAGGAACGGCCTAGTCACAACCCGATATCTCCCACTTATGTTGTGGAAGACGGCACGATCATGGCTCAATGAACTTCCGGAGAACACCATCCACAACCGGTATGACATGCAAAGCGCGTTCTTTCGAAATTTCGAAGGCACATATAGGAGGCCCCGTATGGTCGAAGACCTATAGCATTGCACCAAGAAAGTCGGAGAAACTTGCCGAGATTACCTCGGATGATGGATCGACACCAAGAACTCCTGTGGAGGAGTAAATGACCAAACTGCGATTGAAGCTTTCATTGTAGGTCTCCCAATTGGTTTACTGCGTCATCGTTTGAAGTGTGACAAGGTCACTGATTTGGGAGAAATGATAGAAATAGTGAGCAAATATGCAGACGCTAACGACGATGCAGAGGGGTTACTCAACGCCCTGGCTGTGCCACAGTCGGCAAAACAACCAAAGAAACAAGCTCAAAAGCGCAAGAATACCTCGGAAGAAAAACCCAACGCGGAAATGATAGTGGTCACTGCTACATTTGGGTCTGGAGGACGAGGAGGATGTGGCGGAGGCCGCGGACGCGGTCGTGGGACATCAAGAGTTCAGAGTAGAGGAGACCAGCAACCCGGAAAAACCTACTCTTGGGCCGACATTGCCAATAACCCATGTGTGCACCACTTAGACGCTAATGGAGGCTCGTCCCACACCAACGCCGAGTGTCGTTTCAATGACGACATTAAAAGAGATGACACCGCTGGCTACAAAGCTAAGCAGAAGAAGGGAAAGAAGAATCCAGAAAAAGATAAAGAGACCAAGGAAGATTCCGACATGGAGGAAGCTGATGCTTCAAATCCCAAGCCGGAAGGGAAGAAAAATTTTCCGACCAAGAAAGACACGTATATCACCTTCCTCGGATCTCAACCAGCAAAGGTAAAAAAGGCAGTGCTACATGAGCTCAATGCAACAGTTTCGGTTGTCCCCCAATTCTTGGACTGGTCGGAAGTGGCAATCACATTTGATCGCGCCGATCATCCACCTAAGTTGCACAAGCGAGGAAAATACACCTTAGTCGCCAATCCCCTTATTGATGGTTATGGTTTCTCCAAGACTCTCATGGACGGTGGCAGCAGTATTAATATTCTATATGTCGAAACACTACGCCTGATGAAGATCTCGGAGACCCAGCTGAACCACAGCTCTATGATCTTTCATAGGGTTGTCCCAGGAAGACAAGCAAATTCCCTGGGAGAAATCACTTTGGATGTTACCTTTGGAACTCCAAAGAACTATCGGACGGAGGCACTTTCCTTCGAAGTGGTCCCGTTCAAGAGCGCGTACCACGCTATATTCGGACGTCCGGCTTACTGGGATTTTATGGCTCGTCCGTGTTACCTTTACAATGTGATGAAAATTCTAGGTCCCAACAGTGTGATCACCATCAGGGGAGACCCAAAGAATGCGCGAGAGTGCAAGGATGGAAATGTCGCCTTTGCTGAAGCCGTGCTGCACGCCCAGGAGTACCAGGAGATAAAGAAGAGCATGGATCCGTCCGAGATGCCCGCAACGAAGAAGGAGGTGACAAAGCCGAATCCGGAGTTCAAGGCATCAGAAGAGACGAAGAAGACGTCGTTGAATGAAGATGACCCCTCCAAGGTGACCCAGATAGGCATAGGCCTAGATAGCGCATAGGAAAGCGTGCTCGTCAAGTTCCTCAAAGCAAATCAAGATATCTTCGCATGGCAGCCATCTGACATGACCGGAGTACCTAGGGAACTGGCCGAGCACTCTTTAAATGTAAACCCGAATGCTAAACCCATCAAACAGTCCTTACGACGTTTCGGCGATGAAAAGCATAAGGCAATAGCTAAGGAACTAGCACGACTCGAGTTAGCCGGATTCATAGAAGAGGTCATCCACACTGAGTGGTTGGCCAATCCTGTAATGGTCCCTAAAAAGGACACCACTAATTTAAGGATGTGTGTTGATTATACTGTCTTGAACAAGGCTTGTCCAAAAGATCCATTCGCTCTGCCTAGGATTGATCAAGTTATCGATTCTACGGCAGGCTCGGAACTCCTCTGTTTTCTCGACGCATATTTTGGTTATCACCAAATCCGGATGAAGGAATCTGACAAAGTCAAAACTTCATTCATAACTCCCTTCAGAACCTTCTATTTTGTTATGATGCCTTTTGGGCTGAAGAACGCAGGAGCTACGTACCAACGCACAATGCAGCGCTGCCTCCACAATCAAATCGGACGCAATGTACATGCATATGTGGATGATATTGCAGTGATGTCCAAAAACAAGGAAACACTGATTTCCGACTTGGAGGAAACATTTGCCAATCTACGAAAATACAACATCATGCTTTATCCGAAGAAATGCTTCTTTGGAATTCCAGCCGGAAAACTGTTAGGTTTCATCGAGTCTCAAAGAGGCATAGAGGTTAACCGAGACAAAATTAAGGCTATACTCAATATTTCTAGGCCAACACGCCTAAAGGACGTACAAAGACTAACTGGTTGCATCGTTGCAGTCGGTCGGTTCATAAGCCGACTCGGTGAAAGAGCTGCACCATTATACAAACTCCTGAAAAAGACCAATGATTTTATGTGGACCGACGAAGCTGAAGCTGCACTACAAGACCTGCAGAAAGTACTCTCATCTGCTCCTATCCTTGCTGCACCGGAACCATAGGAACCGACGTTGCTTTATCTTGCTGCGACAAACAAAGTCGTCAGAATCATCATGGTAGTGGAGAGACCGGAGGAAAATCAGGAACACTTGGTGCAGCGTCCGACTTATTTTGTTAGCAAGGTCCTAACAGAATCAAAACAACGGTATCCACACTATCAAAAGCTGGCTAATGGTGTTTTCCTAGCATCTCGTAAGCTACGACACTATTTCCAGGAGCATCCAATTACCGTGGTGAGCACAACTCCCATGAGAGATATAATCAACAATAGTGACGCCACAGGACGCGTCGCCAAATGGGGCATAGAGCTCCCAGCTTTCGATATTGAGTATAAACCACAGACAACAATTAAATCCCAAATCCTTGCCGGCTTTGTTGCTAATTGGACAGAAACGAAGGAGAATATAACCCTCCCTGAGTCGGAATATTGGACCCTATATTTTGATGGATCTAAGGCTCGCGGGGGCTCGGGGTTTAGTGTGATGCTCAAATCACCCCAAGGAGATAAACTTCTATACGTGTTGCAGATCCACTTCACAGCGACAAATAATATTGCTGAGTACGAAGCACTACTACATCGAATCTGGATTGCTAAGGATATCGACATACGACGTTTGATGTGTTACGGAGATTCGGATCTTGTTGCTCAGCAAGTGTCGGATATTTGTAATGCAAATAAGCACATGGCAGCATATAAAGTTGTCGTGGATGATTTATCTAAATCGTTTGAAGGGTTTGAGGTTCAACACATCCCTCAAGCAGAAAATGAGGAAGCAGATGCACTATCTCGAATAGGCTCTGCACGGAAAGAGGTCCCAGATGGTGCTTTTTTAGAGCACCTCAAAGTTCCCTCAATAAAGGGAGTAGATGAGGAATATCCGACCAAATCCGACTCACCTTTGATAGTAGTTCTGGCTGTAGTTCCCAGCTAGACTCAACCCTACCTTGATTATTTGGTAGATGGCAAATTACCTGGATACGAAGTTCTGAGCCGGCAGATCGTCCGACGAGCAAAAACCTACACTATGGTTAGTGGTGAGCTCTATAAGCGAAGTGTGTCTATGGTTTTCCAGCGCTGTGTATCTCTGGAAGGAGTGCAAATCTTAAGAGAAATCCATGAAGGCGAGTGTGGTCATCACGCTGCAGCCAAATCTTTAGTGGCAAAAACTTTCAGACACGGTTTTTCTGGCTTACAGCCAAGGCAGATGCCGAACGGCTGGTCAAGACGTGCAAGGGCTGCCAAAAGTATGCCAAACAAGCTCATGTTCCGGCTGATCAGCTGCGAACAATACCTATAACATGGCATTTTGCGGTCTGGGGGCTTGACATGGTAGGACCGTTTAGACGGGCTCAAAGTGGATTTACTCACCACTTAGTGATGGTGGACAAATTCACCAAATGGATTGAGGCTAAACCCGTCACTGGTTGTGATGGAGCAACAGCCAAAAGATTTGTCGAGGATGTTATAATCCGGTATGGTTATCCGCATAGTATTATCACGGACAACGGGAGTAATTTCTCTATGGGAGAATTGGCCAAATTCTGCAACGATTAAAATATCCGGCTTGACATTGTGTCAGTCGCACATCCACAGGATAATGGACAAGTCGAAAGGTTAAATGGTTTAATCCTACAAGGCCTAAAACCGAGACTCGAAGCACCACTACGACGTGCTGCGGGGGCTTGGGCAGACGAATTACCCTCTGTAATATGGAGTTTACGAATAACTCCGAACAGGTCAATCGGATACACACCTTTCTTCTTGGTCTATGGCGCAGAAGCAGTTCTTCCTAGTGATTTGATTCACACAACTCCTAGAGTGGCCGCGTATATCAAAGAGGATGCCGAGATTTCTCGACAAAATAATCTCGACTTAGTCGAAGACGTTCGCATTGTTTCTGAAATGAAATCAACAGCCTATCAACAGAAGTTACACAAGTATCATAGCCAGAGAGTTAGAAACAGATCTTTCAATAAAGGCGATTTGGTTCTCAAACTTTCCCCAATATGGGAAGGGCCCTTTTTAGTTAGTCGAGTATTGCACAATGGTTCGTACTACTTAACTGATATGAGGCCAGTCAAAGAAAGACCTGCTGCTAAGAAGAGAAAGAGAGCTAGATGCAGTACAAATCCGGATGAGTTAGACAGACCATGGAATATTGCTCAGCTATGTCCCTTTTATTCTTAGTTTATCCTTCTTTATAATCATACATATGTACATGTTCTGTGAGAAATAAAAGTTTTGGTTACCTCAAGTTTTTTCTGAGAAGTTATTACCATCTTATTTCCGAATGATCATGTCATAGTCGAAAATCCTAGAATACTTGAAAGTACTTTATGCTCATGTTTGTTCTGGTTTAGATTTCCGATTCTAAAAATGCTACCTTCGGGTATAACTCTAAATTTTCTAGTCTATACATTGGTTATTTGTCTGATTGCCGGATGCGGGCATTTTCCGAGTAGTGAATTGTTGGTACTGGAAGCCGACTTTGTTTCTGAGTTTAAACTGGTTTAGCAATTGAGCTCCGTTGCTCGGCAAAGTTTCCGTGCTAAAGGTTTAGTCGGCTCATGAAAGGGACAAGGCGGAAAGCCAGAAAAACGGTAAGTGTAGACAAAAAAGTACAAGTGCTTATGTAAACATTTCAGGCACACAAAATTTAAAAGCCAAAAGTGCTGAATAGATAAAAGCTTAGCACTAGCAAAAGTATAGTACTGCATATTTACAGACCCATAATGTTTTCAGAATAATACATTTGTTTCTGATAATCTATGATGCAGGAGAGGAGGTAGGAGCTGCCGGCTCGCTGGACACATCAGCCGTGCCCTGATAACGATCCGAGATGTCCAAATCCAATATGGTTTGGCCATCGTCGGAAACTTTGGTTGCTTCTTCGGGAGGCGGAGGCGGCGTGTCCACGCGGGTGAAGAAGGGAGTGGCGTAGCTGGTTAAGTCAGCTACACGACACCCATATCCGGCGCAGGAGTCCATGATGGCCTTGATGTCTTGCTCCTGTCCGTCTTCATCCACAGTAGAATACCCTCTGGTCACTTGCCATATCTCCATGCTTCCATGGTTGCTCATGACCATGGTGAGAGTGTTCTGCGCCGCGGATCGCGCGTAGGACATGTTCTAGTCCTGGACAAGTTGCGGCATCTCCTTTGCTTTGTCCCGCACCTAAAAGTCGGACATGCTATGCATGTCCGGAACCTTGAGAGCTTCGCCAATATCCTCAATGGATTGGCGGAAGTCATGAAGCAGATCACCGACTTGGGTAAGCCGGTGGGTGCGAGGCTCGGTAGAGGTGGAGTCCGTCAAGTTCAGAGGACCTATACACATAATGCGAAACAGTTAAGGAAATCCGACATCGAAAGAGTCAAAGAATGTAGACAAGTCAGAAAGATGGAAACATACCGAAGATGACGTCATCAACTTTGGTCTTCTCTTCTCGAAGACTCCGGAGTTCAGCCCGGAGCGCCTCGGAAAGATCCTTCTCTCTACAAAGCTCATTGTTGAGATCCGAGATTCTCTGATCTTGAACCGCAATCTTATGATCACGTTCATCAGTAGACATGGAGGAGGATTCGAGAATTTGAGCGATGCTCTTCTCATGATCTGCCTTGAGCTTATCCAGCTCTTGGCGAAGGTCTTTATTCTCCACCACCAGGGTTTTGAGGTTCTCGGCCTCTTCGATCATAGCATAGGACTGCTTTATCAGTGCTGTAAGTCAAAAAAAAAGAACAACAGTTCAGCAAAAAATAGTCGACTATGAAAACACAAGACAAGGTTTGAGTCTCGGAATGTTTACCTTCGGCCTCATCCTTGGAAACCTTCATCTCAGCATTCTTAAGTCGGAGAGCTCTGATCTCTCTCTGCTTATTGTAGACATTCTTCAACAAATCCTGGTTATATGAATTAACTTTCTGTAAGTCAGAATACCCAGAGTCAGAAGTCTACTGAAGACTCAGGCTAATATTGTAATTAATATCAGCACGAGCCTTGGGGGCTACACTAGTTCATTCTTTGACATCCTAAGGAAGCATAAACCCGGATTGTATATCCAACTTCATTCTTGGGGGCTAGAGGATATGATATAAAGTACAATAAAGAAAAATGTGAGTTGGAATTCCATCTTACATGATGTTCATGTGTGAGCTTGCTCAGGCACATGTTCACCTCGGTGGTAACTTTCTCGGCGAGGGTGAGTGGAATAACCGGAGGTGGTGGAAGCACACCAACTCTTAGTCCCTCGTCATGAAGGCAGACTTGTTCAAGAAGGTCGGAGTACTTGATGTCCTCCGCTTCTTGTTTGGCAGAGAGATTTTGGCTCTCTAGGCATTGCCGGGCCAGAAGCTAGATTTCTTCCGTGGATTTCCGAGACAAGCCAAATTTGGCAAGTCCCGGATTGTTCAGGAGGTTTTCGGCGAAAGTCTCTGTCGAGGGATCATTACCCGAAGAGGGTTCACCCTTATCAAAACCTGAGCCACCCATGGTGGCGTCTGTTTGCGACTCAAGGGTCGCTGGCCCTGTTGAGAGAGCCAGATCTTCTGCGACAACTGGCGATGGAGTAATCACCAGCGTTGCGGAAGGTTGAGGGGCAAGAGCCGGAGGAGCCCCGGCAGGGGAAGCCATACTCAGCTTCGTCTGCCACAAGGGCTTCGAAGAAGTTCCCTTCCCCTTACCCTTGATGAGATGCTTAGCTCTGGGAATGTAAAATAAAGGAAAACATTACATCTCGGAAGAAATTAGGAGTAAAGTACAAAGGCAGAAGTTGTGTTGAAAGTTACCCCTTCACAACTGGCACCTCCTTTGTGCCAACGACCACTATCGAAGCCTTGCGCTTCCTGGGCACAACGTCCGGCAGTGGAACCAGTTCCTCCTTCTGAGAAAACTTCGGAGGATATCCCTCGATAGGAGCCAGTTCCGACTCGGGGAGGTCAGCAAGCTTGAAAGAAGATAATATCTCAGTATTGCGAAATAACTTAAAGATGAGACACATAAAAAAGGGTTTATTGTTAAAATCTTACCGGCACTACAGGGTCTTCCACTGTGTGCATGTCCAGAGACAAGTCCGGAGTCTTTCTCTCAATCCATTCCTTGATCAGCCATTTGATCTGGCTTATGTAATCTTGTGGCTTTAAAGCCTTACAACTAATGCAGAGGGAGTCATTCTTCGATGCCGTGATGGAATGCATCAGACGGTCGCCGTGGTGCTGGAGAGGCTGGATCCGGCGTGCGACCCAAGACTGGACTAAGTCGGACCCTCGTAGGCCCTTGTGTTTTATCAGGTATTCGATCCACCTCTTAGTGAGGATCAGATCGTCACTGAGAGTCGGAGGAGCCTCGTCCCAAGACGCTAGGGCCGTGGCAGCTCTATCTATGAAAGCCGGCAAAGCAGTAGCTTTGTCGGGAGCAGAAATATCCTTATGGTAAAAGAAGGTGGCCAACCATTGTTTGACCGACTCACTAGCTGAAATGCGAGGATAAGTATGCTCGCGTCTAACTGAAAGGCTAATAGTGCCGGTAATATAAGGATTACCGGCAGTGATAGAGTTTCTCTAGACGTGAAAGTAAAACCGAAATAAAGTGAGACTCGGCCTAATGCCGAGGTATCCCTCACACAATGCTGCATAAGAGCTCATCTCTAAGATGGAGTTGGGAGGAAGATGGTGAAGCTGAACGCCATAATGATTAATTACCTCGGAAAAGAATTCCGAGGGAGGGAAAGACAAACCTCTATCGAGGTGGGTGCCGAAGTGTACCCGCTCGTTGGCGTGCGGGTTGGGGATGGTTTCGCCGAAACCGCTCCGCCAATCGCCGGCGTGGAGGAGACCTTCATTCTCCATGCCACGGAGCTTCTCGTTTCTCCAAACCCCACGGTTGCTCTCTTTCTCCACCACCGTCACCGCAGCTGCGAAGCCAACCAAGCCGGACGATGAAGAGGAAGCCATTTCTCCGGTGCGTTGGTGACCTTGGATGGGCGGCGCTGGGAATCTGGGAGGCAGAAGAGCTCTGTGCGCGGGGGAGAGGTGGAGGAGAAGAAACGGCAAGGGAATAGGTGAAGAAGAGGAAAGGGAAATCCTCACCCCTTATAACCACCTAACCGCGCCAAGATTCGTGCAAACGGCACTGTGTAAACGCCACGCATCGTGGAAGGAACTGGGAAGGTCCCACGCAATGATTACGTCGCTGCGATCTCCACGTACGCATTGAAACGGCGCCTCGGTTCCACGAAAGGCGGACCCACCAACGGTCGTGATGACAGGATGTTTGTCAGATGACGTGACTTGACCATGACCAGTGTCAGATGACGCCAGAGACCAAGTTCCGGCTTAGTTTGAATGTTAAGCTAGAAAATCTGAGTAACGTGCTGATAGGTCCGACTTAGTTTTAAGACCCGGATCGTATCTTTTGTTTTGAAGTTTCAGGAACCCTTCAAGATTCTGCAAGCCGAAGATCGAGCTAGATGATGATGAATCTGACTTTGGATCTTGGAGACTTCTAGGGGCTGCTGTTGGGGATATACTTTCTGGGTATCCTCATAGTTCCTCACTAACCAGGGTGGCCCACTTCGGGTTAGAGCTTTTCTTCACAGGCGGCCCAGTCAGGGAGAAGAGACGGAGTCCAATCCGGCTACGGGAAGACCTAGAAGACATGCCGACATAGGCCCATAGTGTTACTTGTAGTTCAAGATGTACTCTGTAACCGACTCTCAGTCGTAGCCGGATAGGTCTCTCCTGTAAACCCTAGGCCGGATATCTATATAAGCCGTCCTAGGGAGAGCCTTGGCACCCTCAATAGTCTACAATCTCAACTCGCACAGGAGAACCCTTGTAACCCATATTCCGGCCCTACCGTATTACTGGATTGCTAGCAGGAGTAGGATCCGTCCAAAGCCGGCAGATTCAAACCTGGGTAAACTTGTGTGCTCACCGTCCCGAAACACCGTACGTCTCACACCCCTCTCTTCCGCATGCCTCGAGGACCCCCTCATGGCGTACTTGTCATCAATCCGACGACAAGTATAAACATAAATAATTGTTATTTGGTGCCTACATTGAGCATGAATATTATATCCGGATCTTGTTTAATGCGATGTAGTTATTCGTTTAAATCCGAAAACAATGGTTGTTCAATTTATATAAATGATATCTTCTATGGTCATGCACCTGTGATGAATGGTTTATTTCTATTAGATCTCGATAATAGTGTTACACATATTCATAATGTTGATGCTAAAAGAATTAAACTTGATGACGATATATCTGCATATATGTGGCATTGCCGTTTAGGTCATATTGGTGTTAAACACATGAAGAAACTCCATTCTGATGGACTTTTCGAATCACTTGACTTTGAATCATTTGATACATGTGAGCCATGCCTTATGGGCAAGATGACTAGAACGCCGTTTTCCGGTTCAATGGAACGGGCGATAGATTTATTGGAAATCATACATAATGATGTATGCGGTCTAATGAGTGTGTTAGCGCATGGTGGTTATCATTATTTTGTTACTTTCACGGATTATTTGAGTAGATACGGGTATATCTATTTGATGAAACACAAATCTGAAACCTTTGAAAAGTTCAAGGAATTTCATCGTAATAGAAAGATCAAATTTCTACAGTCTGACTGTGGTGGTGAGTATCTAAGTTACGAGTTTAGCACACGTATGAAAGAGTGTGGAATAGTTTCACAACTCACACCTGCCGGAACACCACAACATAATGGCGTGTCGAAACGTCGTAATCGTACTTTATTAGATATGGTTTGATCTATGATGTCTCTGACTGACTTGCCACTATCAATTTGGGGCTATGCACTAGAAACTGCTGCATTCACTCTAAATCAGGCACCATCTAAATCTGTTGAAAAGACATCATATGAATTGTGGTTTGGAAACAAACTAAGCTGTCGTTTCTTAAAGTTTGGGGTTGCGATGTTTATGTGAAGAAACTTCAACCGGATAAACTCGAAGCCAAAGCGGAAAAATGCGTCTTCATAGGATACCCTAAGGAAACGATTGGGTATTCCTTCTATCACAGATCTGAAGGCAAGGTTTTCGTTGCCAAGAATGGATCCTTTCTAGAGAAAGAGTTTCTCGCGAAAGTCGTGTGTAGTCGGAAGGTAGAACCCGAAGAGGTCATTGAACCTTCTCTTCGTGCAACGGCGAGTATCGCATAGCCAAAAATTGTTCTGGAGTTGACTTCACCGAATGAAGAGCGAACTAATGATAATGATCATGAAACTCTGAAAGAGGACACTACCGAACCTCGTAGGTCGAGCAGGACATGTCTAGCTCCTGAATTGTACGACAATCCTATTATGAATTTCATGGTCAATGAAATAGATGACCTGACGATGTATGAAGAAGCGTTGATGAGCCCAGATTCCAAAAAAAGCTAGAAGCCATGAAATCTAAGATGGAATCCATGTACGAAAACCAGGTTTGGACCTTGGACTTACCTCACGACCGAAAGGCCGTTGAGAATAAATGGATTTTCAAAAGGAAAACTGATGCTGATGGTAATGTAACCATCTATAAAGCTCGACTTGTTGCAAAGGGGTTTCAACAAATTCAAGGGGTTGACTACAATGAGACATTCTCTCCCGTGGCGACGATAAAGTCAGTTATTTATGTTAGCAATTGCTTCTTATTTCGATTATGAGATATGGTAGATGGATGTCAAAACTGCATTCCTTAATGGAAACATTGAAGAAGAATTGTATATGATACAACCAAAGGATTTTGTTAATCCTAAGGATGCTAGCAATGTGTGCAAGCTTCAGCGATCCATCTATGGACTGAAGCAAGCAGCATGGAGTTGGAATCTCCGCTTTGATGAGGTGATCAAAGAGTTTGGATTTATCCAAACTTATGGAGAGGCTTGTATTTACAAGAAAGTGAGTGGGAGCAATGTGGCATTTCTAATATTGTATGTGGACGACATATTATTGATTGGAAATGATATAGATCTTTTAAATAGTGTTAAAAATTATCTAAACAACAAATTTTCGATGAAGGACCTAGGTGAAGCGTCATACATATTAGGCATAAAGATCTATAGAGATATATTAAGGCGCCTGATAGGGCTATCACAAAGTACATACCTTGATAAGATTTTAAAGAAGTTTAAAATGGACGAAAGTAAGAAGGGTTCTTACCAATGTTGCAAGGCAAGACATTGAGTAAGACTCAAAGTCCGGCTATGGCGGAAGAAAAAGAGATAATGGATAAAATCCCCTATGCTTCAACTATAGGCTCTATAATGTACGCCATGCTATGTACAAGACCGGATGTGGCACATGCTATTAGTTTAACTAGTAGGTACCAATCTGATCCAGGTACAGAACACTGGATAGTGGTCAAGAATATCCTTAAGTACTTAAGAAGAACTAAGGACATGTTTCTTGTATACAGAGGTGAAGAAGAGATGGTCACCAAGTGATATGTCGACGCTAGCTTTGACACTGATCCGGATGACTCTAAGTCTCAATCCAGATACGTATTTCTCTTGAACGGAGCAGCAGTTAGTTGGACGAGTTCCAAACAACCTGTGGTGGCTAGATCAATGATGGAGGCAGAATATGTTGCTGCCGCAGAAGCGGCTCATGAAGCGGTTTGGATGAAGGAGTTCATAACCGGACTAGGTGTGGCTCCTAGTGCGTTGGACCCAACAGTTATCTATTGTGACAATAATGGAGCCATAGCCAACACCAACGAACCAAGGTCTCACAAGAATTCCAAGCATATTAAGCACCAGTTTCACTCCATCTGAGAGCATGTTAAGGATGGAGATATAAAGATTTGTAAAGTACACACGGATCTCAATGTTGCTGATCCATTGACTAAAGTTCTCCCCAGGGCAAAACATGATCAACACCAGAACTCCATGGGTGTTAGATTTATCACTATGTAACTAGATTATTGTCTCTAGTGCAAGTGGGAGACTGAAGGGAATATGCCCTAAGAGGCAATAATAAAGTTGTTATTATGTATATTCCAAGTATATGATAGATGTTTATTTTGCATGCTATAATTGTATTAATACAGAAACATTAATACATGTGTGTTTAATAAACAAATGGAAAGTTCCTACTTATGCCTCTCTTTAAACTAGCTCGTTAATTAACAAGATGATCAAAGTTTCCTGATCATGGACATTGGATGTTGTTAATAACGAGGTCACAACATTGGGGAAATGATGTGATGAACATTCATCCGAAGTATAGAATTATGATCAAAGTCATTGAGTTTATATTGCTATAACATCATAGGAAGTAATCCTAGTCCTTAGACCATGAGATCATGTTAATCACTAACACTAGAGGAGATCTTGATAACATCAAATGTCACACCGTAAAAGGGTGACTATAAAGATGGGTTCAGTGCTATGAAGGTGTTATGTAGAGGCTCATGGATCAAGAGTGGAATTTGTCCATCCCGATGATGGATAGATATACTCTGGGCCCTCTCGGTGATATCACATTGAGAATAGCTTCAAGTGATGTGATCACTAGAATGTTATATCACGGGAACAAGAAAAGAGTGCATGTCGGTAACGAGATCAAACTAGGTATTTGGATACTAATTATCGAATCTCAGACATGTAATATATCGAGAGACAAAGGGATTAAGTTACTAGCGTTAAAGGTTCTCACAATCACAGAAGTCATCATTGAATGTGCAGGAGTCAGAATGGATCTCCAGGTCCCGCTTCTGATTATTGATCTGGGAGGAGTCTCAATCATGTCTACATTATTCGCGAACCATAGGTTGACACACTTAAGGGTTGCCAAACACCATTTGCAGCATATATATGTTTCAGACAAAAGACTTGCAAAGCGCTGGAATCATTTCGATGGAAACCAGAATTGTTTTGCGTGAAATTACAGAAACTGGTTCTGCATGTGATATTGAAATGTTGTAAGGGGTTTTATGTGAAAGTTTTTTAATTAAAGTAGTTAACAAAATTCTGGATAAAATAAATAAAAGAGTTTTATTAAATGAGAGTTTAAATTTTGTGGAAATTTAATGCATGTGAGTGGAATTTTGAGTGGAGGCTAGATTTATGTGAGTGGAGATTCACCACATGAATGAGGGAAGAGGTGGGGGCACCTCCCCAGGGCGCCGGCCATGGAAGGGGGCTGCCCCTCTCCCTATAAAAGTACCCCTCTCCTCCTCACAAAGCACACCTCCTCGTGAAGGATCTCTCTCCCCCTCTAGATATATTCCCCATGGTCTCGGATTAGCAAGCTACATGTTCCCGATGGCTTTTCGTCTGGAAGGAGTTGCTTCTTTCGCTGATTCGCTGGAGCGAGGAGGTGGAGGTTGTTTGGTGTCCTGAACGTGTGTGCGAGGACGGATGCGCTGCTGAATTGCGGTGCTAGGACTTCCACACGATCTTGAGATCGGCAAGCATTCGACTACATCATCCACGTGTTCCAACTCGTTACCAAAGCTTTGTTGTCTTCGAGGGTAAGTTCTCCATGGATGTATATCCTCCCGTTGCTTGTATCTAGTAGATAGATCTTGGCGTATAGTTCCCATCATAGGATTTTTTTTGTTTTCTATGCTGCAAACCCAACACTTATCCTAGACAAGCACTAGAGTCATTGCATGTGTGTTCTTTTCATAAACCACATATGGATCCACTAGAGTCATTGCATGTGTGTTATTTTCATGAACCACATGGATCCACCAGTGTCATTGCATGTGTGTTCTTTTCATGAACCACTGCTAGAGTCATTGCATGTGTGTTCTTTTCACAAACCACATATGGATCCAATAGAGTAATTGCATGTGTGTTATTTTCATGAAGCACCTGGATCCACCAGTGTCATTGCATGTGTGTTCTTTTCATGAACCACATCTAGAGTCATTGCATGTGTGTTCTTTTCATAAACCACAGATGGATCCACTCGAGTCATTGCATGTGTGTTCTTTTCACAAACCACATATGGATCCACCAGAGTCATTGCATGTGTGTTACTTTCATAAACCACATGGATCCACTATAGTCATTGCATGTGTGTTATTTTAGAAAACCACATATGGATCCACTAGAGTCATTGCATGTGTGTTCTTATCCTAGACCAGCACTTGAGTCATTGCATGCATGTTCTTTTCATAAACCACATATGGATCCACCAGAGTTCATTGCATGTATGTTCTTTTCACAAATCACATGGATCCACTAGAGTTCATTGAATGTGTGTTATTTTCACAAACAACATATGGATCCACTAGAGTCATTGCATGTGTGTTCTTATCCTAGACCAACACTAGAGTCATTGCATGTGTGTTCTTTTCATAAACCACATATGGATCCACCAGTGTCATTGCATATGTGCTATTTTCATAAACCACATATGGATCCACTAGAGTCATTGCATATGTGTTATTTTCATGAACCACAGCTAGAGTCATTGCATGTGTGTTCTTTTCATAAACCACATATGGACCTACGAGAGTCATTGCATGTCTGTTCTTTTCATTAACCACATGGATCCACCAATGTGATTGAATGTGTGTTCTTTTCACAAACCACATATGGATCCACTAGTGTCATTCCATGTGTGTTCTTTTCATTAACCACATATGGATCCACTAGAGTCATTGCATCTGTGTTATTTTCATTAACCACAACTAGTGTCATTGCATGTCTGTAGTTTTCATAAACCACATGGATCCACCAGTGGCATTGCATGTGTGTTCTTTTCACAAACCACAGCTAGAGTCATTGCATGTGTCTTATTTTCATAAACCACATATGGATCCACCAGAGTCATTGCATGTGTGTTATTTTCATGAACCACAGCTAGAGTTATTGCATGTGTATTCTTTTCATAAACCACATATGGATCCACCAGAGTCATTGCATGTCTGTTCTTTTCATAAACCACATGGATCCACCAATGGCATTGAATGTGTGTTCTTTTCACAAACCACATATGGATCCACTAGTGTCATTGCATGTGTGTTATTTTCATTAACCACATATGCATCCACTAGAGTCATTGCATGTGTGTTCTTTTCATTAACAACAGCTAGTGTCATGGCATGTATGTTCTTTTCATAAACCACATTTGGATCCACCAAAGTCATTGGATGTGTGTTATTTTCATGAACCACAGCTAGAGTCATTGCATGTGTGTTCTTTTCATAAACCACATATGGATCCACCAGAGTCATTGCATGTATGTTCTTTTCATAAACCATAGCTAGAGTCATTACATGTGTGTTCTTTTCATAAACCACATATGGATCCAACAGAGTCATTGCATGTCTGTTCTTTTCATAAACCACATGGATCCACCAGTGTCATTGAATGTGTGTTCTTTTCACAAACTGTCGTCGGATTGATGACAAGTACGCCATGAGGGGGTCCTCCAGGCGTGTGGAAGTGAGGGGTGTGAGACGTATGGTGTTCCAGGACGGTGAGCACACAAGTTTACCCAGGTTCGAATCCGCCGGTTTTGGATGGATCCTACTCCTGCTAGCAATCCAGTAATATGGTAGAGCCGGAATATGGGTTACAAGGGTTTCGCCTGTGCGAGTTGAGATTGTAGACTATTGTGAGGGTTATCTGGTGGTGCCCTAAAGGCTCTCCCTAGGACGGCTTATATAGATACCGGCCTAGGGTTTACAGGAGAGATCTATCCGGCTACGACTAAGAGTCGGTTACAAAGTACATCTTGGACTACAAGTAACAATACGGGCCTATGTCGGTAAGTCTTCTGGGCCTTCCCATAGCCATACTGGACTCCGTCTCTTCTCCCTGACTGGGTCGCCCGTGAAGCAAAGCTCTAACCCGAAGTGGGCCACCCTGGTCAGTGAGGCACAATGAGGATACCCGGAAAGTATATCCCCAATAGTAGCCCCCAGAAGCCTCCATGATCCAAAGTCGGATTTCATCATCGTCTAGCTTGATCTTCGGCTTGCAAAATCGTGAAGGGTTCCTGAAACATCAAAAAAGAAAGGAGTAGATCCGAGTATCAAATGAGCCGGACCTATGAATATGTTATTCGGGTTTCTAGCTCGAAATTCAAACTAATCCAGAACTTGGTCTCTGACGTAACCTGATACTAGTCATGGTCAAGTCACGTCACTGACAGACATTTCCTGTCAGCACGACCGTTGGTGGGTCCTCCTTTCGCGGAACCGAGGCACCATTTTAATGCGTGCGTGGATATCGAGGCGACGTAATAATCGTGTGGGGGGTTTCCCATCTCCTTCGGCGACGTGTGTCACGTTCACTATAGCGTTTACACGAATCTTGACGTGGCTGGAGGATATAAGTGGTGAGGATTTCTTTCCCCATCTTCTTCACCAACACTTGCACTGGTTCCTTCTCCGCTACGCCTCCCCACGAACCTAGATCTCCTATGCTCCAAAAAAACTTCCAGCGTCGCCCATCCAAGGTCACTGGCGCACACAGAAAATGGCTTCAGCATCATCCTCCGATACGGCGGCGACGGCAGCGGCGACGGAGAAGGAGACAATCGCGGGGTATGGATCCCATGCGTTCTCGACGACGAGAAGCTCTGCATCATGGAAGAAGAAGGGCACCTCTATGCCGGTGATTGGCGGAGCGGCTTCAGCGAAACCATCCCCGACCCTCACGAAGGCGAGCGGGTTCACTTCGGCACTCACCTCGACAGAGGTTTGAGCTTTCCTCCCTCAGACTTCTTCTCTAAGGTTATAGATCATTACGGAGTTCAACTCCATCATCTCCCCCCAAACTCCATCTTAGTGATGAGCGCGTACGCATCTTTGTGCTAGGGGTATCTCGGCATTAGGCCGAGCCTCGTTCTTTTCCGGTATTACTTCCATGTCTGGAGAAATTCCATCACTGCCGGTAATCCTTATATTACAGGTACTATTAGTTTTTCGGTTAGGCGAGAGCGCATCTATCCTCGGATTATGGCTAGTGAGTCGGTCAAGCAATGGCCATCCACTTTTTTCTATCACAAGGATATTCCCGCTCCTAGCAAAGCTACTGCTCTGTCGGCTTTTATTGACGGTGCCGCCACGCCTCAAGAGTCCTGGGACGCAGATGCGTCGACTCTCGTTGACGATGTGCTTCTTGCCAAGAGGGGGATCGAGTTTTTGATGAAGCACAAGGGCCTGATAGGTTTCGATTTAGTTCACTGCTGGGTGGCATGCCGGATCCAGCCTCTTCAACATCATGGAGATCGACTAATGCACTCCATCACGTCGTCGAAGAAAGATTCTCTCTGAATCAGCCACAAAGCCTACTTGGCAAAAGATTATGTATGCCAAATCAAATGGCTGATAAGGGAGCGGATTGAGAGGAATATTTTGGAGCTGTCCTTGGACAGGCATACGTCGGAAGATCCCGTAGTGCCGATAAGCTTCCAGCAACAACTTGTATTATGTGCTCATCTTTATGTTATTTCGTAATACTGAGATGTCTCTTCTTTTTAGCTTGCCGACCTCCCCGAGTTGGAGCTTGCTCCGGTCAAAGGATATCCTCCTGAGTTCTCTTAGGATGAAGGAGAGTTGGTTCCACTGCCGGATGTTATTCCTCGGAAGCGCAAAGCTCCGACAGTGGCCATTGGCACAAAGAAAGTGCCCGTTATGAAGAGGTAATCTTTCCTCACAAGGTCATTGTACTATAGGTCTTAATTCTTTCTCATATGTAATGTTTCATGTTCTATTACCTTCTCAGATCTAAACAGCTCACCAAGGGCAAAGGGAAAGGGGTTACTTCGAGGCCCATACGCCAGTCGAAGCTAAACTTGGCTTCTCCTGCCGTAGCTCCTCCGACTCCTGCCCCTCAGCCTTCTATAGCGCCGGAGATTACTCCATCTTCGACCATTGCAGAAGATCCGGCTCAATCAGCAGAGCCAGTGATCTTCGGATCACAGACTGACGTCACCATGGGTAACTCAGGTTTTGATAAGGGTGAACCCTCTTCGGGTAATGATCCCTCGGCAGAGGTCTTCGCCGACAATCTCCTGAGCAATCCGGGACTTGCCAAATTTGGCTTATCTCGGAAATCTGCGGAGGAGATCCAACGGCTAGCCTGGCAATGCCGAGAAAGCCGGACTATCTCTGCCGAAGAGGAAGCACAAGAAGCAGAGGACATCAAGCACTCTAATCTTCTTGAACAAGTCCTTCTTCGTGACGAGAAGCTGAGGACTGGCGAGCTTCCAACTGCACCAGTGGTCCCCCTAACCCTCGACGAGAAGGTTACCACCGAAGTGAATGCGAGCTTGAACAAACTCGCTCGTGAATAATATGTAAGTCAGAATTCCAACTCACGTTTTCCCTTATTTCATATCATATCCTCTAGCCTGCAAGCATGAAGCTGGACAGTCAAATCCGGATTTATGCTTTCTTAGGATGCCAAAGAATGAACTAGTGTAGCCCCCAAGGCTCGTGCTGATATTGGTAAAAATATTAGCTCAAGTCTTTAGTAGACTTCTGACTCTGGGTATTCTGACTTATAGAAAGTATATTCCTATAACTAGGATTTATTGAAGAATATTTGCAACAAGCGGAAAGAAATCAAAGATCTTCGACTTGAAAATGCTCAATTGAAAGTTTCCAGGGATGAGGCTGAAGGTAAACATTCCAGAACTCAAACCTTGTCTTGTATTTCATAATCGAATTTTTGTTCAACTTTTGTTCTTTTGACTATAGCACTGGTAAAGCAGTCGTGTGCTATGATTGAAGAGGCCGAGAATCTTAAAACCCTGGAGGTGGAAAACAAGGACCTCCGCCAAGAGCTGAATAAGCTTAAAGGCGGATCATGAGACTGGAGGTGGAAAACAAGGACCTCCGCCAAGACCTGAATAAGCTTAAAGGCGGATCATGAGAAGAACATTGCTCAAGTTCTCGAGTCCTCCTCCATGGCTACCGAGGAGCGTGATCGCAAGATTGCGCTCTAGAATAAGAAAATCTCGGATCTCAGCAATGGTTTGTTCAGAGAGAGGGACATTGCCGAGGCACTCCGAGCTAAACTCCAGAATCTTCGGGAGGAGAAGACCAAAGTCGACGATGTCATCCTTGGTAAGTTTCACTCTTTCTGCCTTATCTGCATCTTCCGACTCTTTGGAGTCCGGATTTATTTGGTTAACCCTTTTGCATTAAATGCACATGTCCTCTGAACTTGCTGGACTCAGCCTCCGCCGAATCTCGCACCAGCCGTCTTACCCAAGTCGGTGATTTGCTGCATGACTTCCGCCAATCCATCGAAGATATTGGCGAAGTTCTCAGGGTTCTGTATATGCATATCATGTCCGGCTTTGGAGTGCGAGATAAGGCCAAGGAGATGCCCCAGCTCATTCAGGACTGAAACATGTCCTACGCATGAACTGAAGTGCAGAACACTCTCACCATGGTCATGAGCCACCATGGAAGCATGGAGATCTGGCAAGTGACCAGAGGGTATTCTAATGTGGATGAAGATGGCCAGAAGCAGGACATCAAAGCCATCATGGACTCCTGCTCCGGATATGGGTGTCACGTGGCTGACTTGACCAGCTACAATACTCCCTTCTTCACTCGCGTAGAGACGCCACCTCCGCCCGCCGAAGAAACCGGAGAAGCTTCTGACGACGAACAAACCATCTCGGATTTGAACGACTTGGAAAGATATCGAGGCGAGGCTGATGTTTCCAGTGAGCTGGCAGCTCCTTCCCCTGCATCGTAGAGCATCAGAACAAACATTGTGTTATTCTGAAAACAATCTGGATTGTAAATAAGTAGTATGATACTTTTTGCTAGTGCTAAGTTTTAAACATATCTATTTAGCACTTTTGGCTTTATAATTTTTTGTGCCTGAAATATTTTCATAAGCACTTAAGTTTTTCGTCTATACTTATCGTTTATCTGGCTTTCTGCCTCGTCCCTTTCATGAGCCGGCCAACCTTTAGCACGGAAACTTTGCCGAGCAACAGAGCTCAATTGCTAAACTAGTTTAAACTCGAAAACAAAGCCGGCCTCCAGTACCAACAATTCACTACTCCGAAAATGTCTGTGTCTAGCAATCACACAAATAAACAAAGTATAGACTAGAAAATTTAGATTTATACCAGAAGGTAGCAATTTTAGAATCGGAAATCTAAACTAGAACGAACATGAGCATAAAGTACTTTCAAGTATTCTCGGATTTTCGAGTGTGACATGGTCATTCAGAAATAAGATGGTAAAAACTTCTCAGATTTTTTTTGAGGCAACCAACACTTTATTTCTCATTGAACATGTACACATATATGATTACAAAGAAAAAATAAACTAATAATAAAAGGGACGCAGCTGAGCAATATTCCATTGTCTGTCTAATTCATCCGGGTATGTACTGCCTCGAGCTCTCTTTCTTTTCTTAGTAGCAGGTCTTTCTTTGACTGGCTGCATATCAGTTAGGTAGTAAGAACCATTGTGCATTACTCGACTAACTAAAAATGGCCCTTCCCATATTGGGGAAAGTTTGTGCTTTCTTTGCTGCACAAGCCGGAGAACCAAATTGCCTTTATTGAAAGACCAGTTTCTAACTCTCTGGCTATGATACTTGTGTAACTTCTACTGATAGGCTGTTGATCTCATCTCAGCAGCGACGCGAACTTCTTCGACTAAGTCGAGATCATTTTGTCGAGAAATTTCGGCATCCTCTTCAATATACACGGTCACTCTAGGAGAAGTGTGAATCAAATCACTAGGAAGAACTGCTTCTGCGCCATAGACCAAGAAGAAAGGTGTGTATCCGGTTGACCTGTTTGGAGTTGTTCGTAAACTCCATATTACAGAAGGTAATTCCTCTGCCCAAGCCCCCACAACACGTCATAGTGGTGCTTCGAGTCTTGGTTTTAGGCCTTGTAAGATTAAACCATTTGCTCTTTCGACTTGTCCATTAGCTTGTGGATGTGCGACTGACGCAATGTCAAGCCGGATATTTTGTTCATTGCAGAATTCGGAAAGCTCTCCCATAGAGAAATTACTCCCGTTGTCCGTGATAATTCTATGCGGATAACCGTATCAGATTATGACATCCTTGACAAATCTTCTGGTTGTTGCTCCATCACAGCTAGTGACGGGTTTAGCCTCAATCCACTTTGTGAATTTATCCACCATCACTAACAGATGAGTAAATCCACTTGGAGCCCGTTTAAATGGTCCTACCATGTCAAGCCCCAGACCGCAAAAGGCCATGTTATAGGTATTATTCGCAGCTGATCAGCCGGAACGTGAGCTTGTTTGGCGTACTTTTGGCAGCCTTTGCATGTCTTGACCAGCCGTTCGACATCTGCCTTGGCTGTAAGCCAGATAAAACCGTGTCAAAAAGCTTTTGCCACCAGAGATTTGGCTACAGTATGGTGACCACACTCGCCTTCGTGGATCTCTCGTAAGATTTCCACTACTTATTCCGGAGATACAGAGCGCTGAAAGACCACAGACGCACTTCGCTTATAGAGCTCACCAATAATTATAGTGTAGGTTTTGCTCGTCGGATGATCTGCCGGCTCAGAACTTCGTCTTCGGGTAATTTTCCGTCTAGCAAGTAATCAAGGTAGGGTTGAGTCCAGCTAGGAGTCACAGCTAGAACTGCTACTAAAGGTGAGTCGGATTTGGTCAGATATTCCTCGTCCACTCCTTTTATAGAGGGAACTTTGAGGTGCTCTAAAAAAGCGCCATCCGGAACCTTTTTCCGGGCATAGCCTATTCGAGATAGTGCATCTGCTTCCTCATTTTCTGTTCGAGGGATATGTTGAACTTCAAACCCTTCAAACGATTTAGATAGTTCATCCACGACAGCCCTATATGCTGCCATGTGCTTGTTTGCCTTACAGATATCCGACACTTGTTGGGCAACAAGATCCGAATCTCCATAACACATTAAACGTCGGATGCTAATGTCCTTAGCAATCTGGATTCCATGTAGTAATGCTTCATACTCGGCAATGTTATTTGTCGCCGTGAAGTGGATCTGCAGTACATAGAAAAGTTTATCTCCCTTGGGTGATTTGAGTACCACGCCAGCCCCTGAGTGCCTTAGACCTGTCAAAATGCAAGGTCCAGTACTCCGACTCTGGTAGGGTCATATTCTCCGTTGTCTCTATCCAATCAGTGATAAAGTCAGCGAGGATTTGGGATTTGATTGTTGTACGAGGTTTGTACTCAATGTCAAAAGCTGAAAGCTCTATGCCCCATTTGGCGACGCGTCCTGTGACATCACTATTGTTGATTATGTCTCTCATGGGAGCTATGCTCACCATGGTAATTGGATGTTCCTAAAAATAATGCCGCAACTTACGAGATGCTAAGAACACACCGTAATCCAACTTTTGATAGTGCGGATACCGCTGTTTTGATTCAGTTAAGACCTCGCTGAGATAGTAAGTCGGACGCTGCACCAGGTGTTCCTGATTTTCCTCCGGTCTCTCCACCACCATGACGATACTGACGACCCTATTTGTCACAGCGAGATAGAGCAACATCGGTTCCTGCGGTTTCGATACTGCAAGGATGGGAGCAGATGAGAGTACTGCTTTTCAGGTCTTATAGCGCAGCTTCAGCTTCGTCGGTCCAAACGAATTTCTTGGTCTTTTTCAGGAGCTTGTATACTGGTGCGGCTCTTTCACCGAGCCATCTTACAAACCGTCTGACTGTGGCAATGCAACCAGTTAGACTTTGAACGTCCTTTGGGCGAGTTGGCCTGGAAATATTGAGTATAGCCTTGATCTTGTCCCAGTTTACCTCTATGCCTCTTTGAGACACGATAAAACCTAACAATTTTCTGGCTGGAATTCCAAAGAAGCATTTCTTCGGGTTAAGCATTGTTGTATTTTCATAGATTGGCGAACGTTTCCTCCAAGTAAGAAATCAAGGTTTCCTTCTTTTTGGACATCACCGCAATATCGTCCACATATGCATGTACATTGCGTCTGATTTGATCGTGGAGGCAACGCTGCATAGTGCATTGGTACGTAGCTCCTACATTTTTGAGCCCAAAGGGCATCGTAACGAAACAGAAGGTTCCGAAGGGGGTTATGAATGAAGTTTTAACTTTGTCAGATTCCTTCATCCGGATTTGGTGATAACTGGAATATGCGTCAGGAAAACATAAGAGTTCCGAGCCTACCGTAGAATCGATAACTTGATCAATCCTAGGCAGAGCGGACGGATCTTTGGTACAAGCCTTGTTCAAGGCAGTATAATCAACACACATCCTTAAATCAGTGGTGTCCTTTTTAGGGACCATTACAGGATTGGCTGACCACTCAGTGTGGATGACCTCTTCTATGAATCCGGCTAACTCGAGCAGGGCTAGTTCCTTAGCTATTGCCTTACGCTTTTCATCGCCAAAACATCGTAGGGACTGTTTGACGGGTTTAGCATTCGGGTGTACATTTAGAGAGTGCTCAGCAAGTTCTCGAGGTACTCCGGTCATGTCAGATGGCTGCCATGCGAAGCTATCTTTATTTGCTTGGAGGAGCTTGACGAGTGCGCTTTCCTATGCGCTATATAGGCCTACGCCTATCTGGGTCACCTTGGAGGGGTCAGCATCCTTCAACAGTGTCTTCTTCGTCTCTTCCGATGCCTTGAACTCCGGATTCAGCTTTGTCACCTCCTTCTTCATCGCGGGCATCTCGGATGGATCAATGGTTTTCTTGATCTCCTGGTACTCCTAGGCGTGCAGCGCGGCTTCAGCAAAGGCGGCATTTCCGTCCTTGCACTCTCGCGCCTTTTTCGGGTCTCCCCTGATGGTGATCACGCTGTTGGGACCTAGGATTTTCATCATATTGTAAAACGAACACAGACAAGCCATAAAAGCCTAGTAAGTCGGACGTCCGAATATAGCGTGGTACACGCTCTTGAACGGGACCACTTTGAAGGAAAGTGCTTCTGTTAGATAGTTCTTTGGATTTCCAAAGGTCACATCCAAAGTGATTTCTCCCATGAAATTTTCTTGTCTTCTTGGGACAACTCCGTGAAAGATCACAGAGCTATAATTCAGCTAGGTCTCCGAGATCTTCATCCGGCATAGCGTTTCAACATATAGAATGTTAATGCTACTGCCGCCATCCATTATAGTCTTGGAGAAACCATAGACATCAATAAGTGGATTAATGACTAAGGCGTATTTTCCTTGCCTGTGCAACTTAGGCGGATGATCAGCACGGTCAAAGGTGATTGCCACTTCCAACCAGTCCAAAAATTGGGGGACAGCTAGAACAGTCGTGTTGAGCTCATGTAGAACTTCTTTCTTGACCTTAGCTGGTTGAGATCCGAGGAAGGTGATGTAAGTGTCTTTCTTTGTTGGGAAGTTTTTCTTTCCTTCCGGCTTGGGATTTGAAGCATCGGATTCCTCCATGTCGGAATCTTCCTTGGTCTCTTTATCTTGTTAGGGATTCTTCTTTCCCTTCTTCCACTTAGCCCTGTAGCCAACAGTATCATCTTTCTTGATGTCGTCATTAAAATGACACTCAATGTTTGTGTGAGACGAGCACCCATTGGCATCTAAGTGATGCACACATGGGTTATTGGCAATGTTGGCCTAGGAGTAGGTTTTTCCAGGTTGTTGGTCTCCTCTACCTTGGACTCTTGATGTCCCACGGCCGCGTCCGCGGCCACCACCGCGCCCTCCTCGTCCTCTAGACCCAAAAGTAGCAGTGACCACTGCCATTTCCGCATTGGGTTTCTCTTCCGAGGTATTCTTGCGCTTCTGAGCTTGCTCCTATGGTTGTTTTGCCGACTGTGGCACAGCTAGGGCGTTTAGTAATCCCTCTGCATCGTCGTCAGCATCTACATACTTGCTCGCTAGTTCTGTCATCTCTCCCAATTCAGTTACCTTGTCGCACTTCAAGCGATGACGTAGTAAACCAATTGGGAGTCCTGCAATGAGAGCTTCAATCGCAGTTTGGTCATTTACCCCTTTGCAGGAGTTCTTAGTGTCGAGCCATCGTCCGAGATAATCTCGGCAAGTTTCTCCGGCTTTCTGGGTGCAATGCTTTAGGTCTCCTACCATACAGGGCCTCCGATATGTGCCTTCGAAATTCCAAAAGAACGCGCTTTGCATGTCATACCAGTTGTGGTTGGTGTTCTCCGGAAGTTCATTGAGCCATGATCGTGCCATCTTCTGCAACATGAGTGGGAGATATCGGGTTGCGACCAGGCGGTTTCCGCCTTTGGCGATGCAGCAAGCTTGGAAGAAGTCCTAGAGCCAAGTATCTGGCCAAGCTATACCTTCGTAGGCTTGGATGTGTCTTGAGATAGCGAATCCTTCCGGGAATTTTGTTGCTCTTATGCGTGGTCCGAAGCATTTTGGGACCACGTATATATCATCGTTTTCTTAGTGCCACGCCTCTATACTGGAATTAATTCGGTGCCTCGCGTCACTTGGGGATAGAGATCGTCCTGATTGACGGCTATGGTTGCGGTGCCTTGGAACCGGACTGCGGCTTCTGCCACCACCTCCTCCGCCACGACCCCCTCCCTGGCCTCCTTGGGAGTCGTTGTGATGGCTACTTGGTGGAGAGGGTGGAGCAACTGGATTGTTTCCGAGTGAATGCCGGCCTCTATCTGGAGCATCATTATTCCGGCTCCGGGGATGGTCTTCATTATGACGAGCCCCCTGCCGGCTTGACTCGGCACAGTGTCCGTCGTTCCTTCGTCCGTCATTCCCATTGCGATGGGGTTCAACTGGACGGCTTGTATGCCTAGGAGGTGGCATTCTTTGTCGTTCCTCCTCCCGATGCTTCTCTTTGTCATCTTCCCTGCAGGAGGATTCTCGCCGAGGAGGATTCTTCGGATACAGGGCAGCGAGCGCCTCTTGATCGGCGGCTGGAGCAACGTTTCGCCAATCACATGCAGCTTTGTGATGCTGTCATGAAGATCCGGTTCTTGAGTAATTGTCTTCCCGACGGTCGGAACGGTGAAGTTGTTCCGGAGCCCGCTGGGGTCTTACATCATTCCAGGCCAGATCCGTACGACATTGGTCGGATTGAGAGACTAGTTTTCCGCTTCTAGATTTCGTGGCCTTCTGCTGTTCCAGACCCTTGGTGAGTAACTTGATGCCCAATCAAACCTATTCTGGGCCTAGATTGTTTGCCAGGATGTCTCGGGGAGCGGCAGTGTTTTGCACTGGTGTTGGATACACCAGATCTCCCTTGCTATCGAGCCGAGGCATCCCCGGATCTCCCTCAAAGAGAACCTTACGTACTTCTGGAAATTGATTGTCATGTGTATGTCATTTCCGGTTCTTCTGATGTTGTAGAGAGATGAGCTTCTCCGCCTTAGCCATGCGTTTCTTTTCTTCCTAGATGTTTTTAGCTTCATCTAGGAGTACTTGGCGACGCGCTTCTAGGTCTTGGGCCCTTTCGTCCAATTCCGCAGCAGTTAGTTCTGCTGCAGTAGGGATAGGTGTGGTTAATGCAACATCGATGAGTTTACAGGCACCTGCGATGACCACATGTCCATCCACCGACTCTTCTTTGGGCTTGTCTGGGATAAGTGCTCCATCCGAGTCTTCCTCATATTCCTTGGAAATCACCTCCTCTGCTGGAAGTTCTTTTGTCGGGGTCTTGTTCTTCTTGTTCCTCTTCTTTGCCTTCTTGGCAGCATCGATAGAAAATACGGCTTTGGGTCCGTTTCGCGGAGTCAAGCTCTGATCGGTACTTTCGGACATCTGGACCTCGGGATTATCTCTAATATCCATGTTGTCCTGTGCTTTGGGAGAGTTTTCCCCGGATCCTTCATCCATGGCTTCTCCTTCTTCTGCAGCTTTGGAGTTGTACTCCTCTTCATACTCCACGGAGAACTTTCGGAAATCCGCCGGCGTCATCGAGTCATCCGAGGATGTGGGTAAGTCGGTGTCTGTTCGATCGCCTCTAGCACTGAGTCAGTGTTGTCTCCAGCATCGGCAGAGCTGGATCTGGATCTAACATATCTAACGAAGTGTGATGCTTGGGTCCTGAGGTAGTTGCGGCTTTCCCCATGGGCTTCCTCGAAGATCTTGATGGTTTCGAGAACCTCATCCACGCTTGCGTGTTGCATCATCATGCGCCTCAACGTGTGCCTCAGGAACGGTTGATCTATTCCAATGTTGGCAGGGCCGGAACCAAGGTTATTGTCATGATCCTCCTGGATTTTGACTTCAGCGGGTGGATCAACCTGGGATTCGTCCTTGCTAGGGAGAACCACTCCAGATTTGACTTGAACCGCAAGGTCTGCTTCAGGCTCGAATTTCTCCACTATGTACGCAACGGGTGCGGGCTAGGTGGAATTAGGGTTTTCTGAGATCCGGAACTCTGCCGTCTCCACGGACAAAGGGGACCCAGAAACTTCTTCTGCCTCTATCATCACCGCTGGGGTGGGTGGGATAGGTTCAACGAATCTGATGTACACATCGATCTCACCGAAAGACATAATGGTGTAAGAAGTCACGGCCTCCCTATCCAGAATCCAGGTCTCGTCGAGAACAATGAGAGGGACATCACTGGCGTAGATGATGCGACCGATGGTGATAGTCTCTCCAATTCAAATTCTTGCAGATTCCGCTTGGAACGCAGATCTGAAGCTCACTTGCCCCACGGTGGGTGCCAACTATCGTCGGATTGATGCAAGTACACCATGAGGGGGTCCTCGAGGCATGTGTAAGAGAGGGGTGTGAGACATACGGTGTTTCGGGACGGTGAGCACACAAGTTTACCCAGGTTCGAATCCGCTGGCTTTGGACGGATCCTACTCCTGCTAGCAATCTAGTAATACGGCAAAGCCAGAATATGGGTTATAAGGGTTTCGCCTGTGAGAATTGAGATTGTAGATAATTTTGAGGGTTATCAGGTGGTACCCTAAAGGCTCTCCCTAGGACGACTTATATAGATATACGGCCTAGGGTTTACTGGAGAGATCTATCCGGCTAAGACTAAGAGTCGGTTGCAGAGTACATCTTGGACTACAAGTAACACTATGGGCCTATGTCGGTAAGTCTTGTAAGCCTTCCCATAGCCGGACTGGACTCCGTCTCTTCTCCCTGACTGGGCCGCCCGTGAAGCAAAGCTCTAACCCGAAGTGGTCCACCCTGGTCAGTGAGGCACAGTGAGGATACCCGGAAAGTATATCCCCAACACAAACCACATATGGATCCACCAGTGTCATTGCATGCGTGTTCTTTTCATTAACCACATATGGATCCACTAGAGTCATTGCATATGTGTTATTTTCATGAACCACAACTAGAGTCATTGCATGTGTGTTCTTATCATAAACCACATATGGACCTACGAGAGTCATTGCATGTCTGTTCTTTTCATTAACCACAACTAGAGTCATTGCATGTGTGTTCTTTTCATAAACAACATATGGATCCACCAGATTCATTGCATGTGTGTTATTTTCGTGAACCATAGCTAGAGTCATTGGATGTGTGTTCTTTTCATAAACCACATGTGGATTCACAAGAGTCATTGCATGTCTGTTCTTTTCATAAGCCACATGGGTCCACCAATGTCATTGAATGTGTGTTCTTTTCACAGACTACATATGGATCCACCCGTGTCATTGCATGTGTGTTCTTTTCATTAACCACACATGGATCCACTAGAGTCATTGCATGTCTGTTCTTTTCATTAGCCAGAGCTAGAGTCATTGCATGTCTATTCTTTTCACAAACCACATGGATCCACTAGCTCATTGAATGTTTGTTCTTTTCACAAACCACATATGGATCCACTAGAGTCATTGAATGTGTGTTCTTTTCATTAACCACAGCTAGTGTCATTAAATGTTTGTTCTTTTCATAACCACATGGATCCACCAGTGTCATTGCATGTGTGTTCTTTTCACAAACCACAGCTAGAGTCATTGCATGTGTGCTATTTTCATAAACCACATATGGTTCCACCAGAGTCATTGCATGTGTGTTATTTTCATGAACCATAGCTAGAATCATTGCATGTGTGTTCTTTTCATAAACCACATATGGATCCACCAGAGTCATTGCATGCATGTTCTTTTCATAAACCACATGGATCCACCAATGTCATTGAATGTGTGTTCTTTTCACACACCAGATATGGATCCACTAGTGTCATTGCATGTGTGTTCTTTTCATTAACCACATATGGATCCACTAGAGTCATTGCATGTGTGTTCTTTTCATTAACCATAGCTAGTGTCATTGCATGTCTGTTCTTTTCATAAACCACATGGATCCACCAGTGTCATTGCATGTGTTCTTTTCACAAACCATAGCTAGAGTCATTGCATGTGTGTTCTTTTCATAAACCACATATGGATCCACCAGGGTCATTGCATGTGTGTTATTTTCATGAACCACAACTGGAGTCATTGCATTAGTGTTCTTCTCATAAACAACATATGGATCCACCAGAGTCATTGCATGTGTGTTCTTTTCATAAACCACATGGATCCACCAGTGTCATTGAATATGTGTTCTTTGCACAAACCACATATGGATCTAGCAGAGTCATTACATGTGTTTTCTTTTCATTAACCACATATGGATCCACTAGAGTCATTGCATGTGTGTTCTTTTCATTAACCATAGCTAGTGTCATTACATGTTTGTTCTTTTCATAAACCACATGGATCCACCAGTGTCATTGCATGTGTTTTTTTCACAAACCACATCTAGAGTCATTGCATGTGTGTTCTTTTCATAAACCACATATGGATCCACCAGAGCCATTGCATGTGTGTTATTTTTGTGAACCATAGCAAGATTCATTGCATGTGTGTTCTTTTCATAAACCACATATGGATCCACAAGAGTCACTACATGTATATTCTTTTCATAAACCACATGGGTCCACCAATGTCATTGAATGTGTGTTCTTTTCACGGACCACATATGGATCCACCCATGTCATCGCATGTGTGTTCTTTTCATTAACCACACATGGATCCACTAGAGTCATTGAATGTGTGTTCTTTTCATTAACCACAGCTAGTGTTATTGCATGTCTGTTCTTTTCATAACCACATGGATCCACCAGTGTCATTGCATGTGTGTTCTTTTCACAAACCACAGCTAGAGTCATTGCATGTGTGCTCTTTTCATAAACCACATATGGTTCCACCAGAGTCATTGCATGTGTTTTATTTTCATGAACCACAGCTAGAGTCATTGCATGTGTGTTCTTTTCATAAACCACATATGGATCCACCAGAGTCATTGCATCCATGTTATTTTCATAAACCACATAGATCCACCAATGTCATTGAATGTGTCTTCTTTTCACAAACCAGATATGGATCCACTAGTCATTGCATGTGTGTTCTTTTCATTAACCACATATGGATCCACTAGAGTCATTGCATGTGTGTTCTTTTCATTAACCATAGCTAGTGTCATTGCATGTGTGTTCTTTTCATAAACCACATGGATCCACCAGTGTCATTGCATGTGTTCTTTTGACAAACCACAGCTAGAGTCATTGCATGTGTGTTCTTTTCATAAACCACATATGGATCCACAAGGTTCATTGCATGTGTGTTTATTTTCATGAACCACAACTGGAGTCATTGCATCAGTGTTCTGTTCATAAACCACACATGAATCCTCCAGAGTCATTGCATGTCTGTTCTTTTCAAAAACCACATGGATCCACCAGTGTCATTGAATATGTGTTCTTTTCACAAACCACATATGGATCCACCAGTGTCATTGCATGTGTGTTCTTTTCATTAACCACATATGGATCCACTAGAGTCATTGCATGTGTGTTCTTTTCATTAACCACAGCTAGTGTCATTGCATGACTGTTCTTTTCATAAACCACATGGATCCACCAGTGTCATTGCATGTGTTTTTATCACAAACCACAGTAGAATCATTGCATGTGTGTTCTTTTCATAAACCACATATGGATCCACCAGAGTCATTGCATGCATGTTCTTTTCATAAACCACATGGATCCACCAATGTCATTAAATGTGCCTTCTTTTCACAAACCATATATGGATCCACTAGTGTCATTGCATGTGTGTTCTTTTCATTAACTACATATGGCTCCACTAGAGTCATTGCATGTGTATTCTTTTCATTAACCATAGCTAGTGTCATTGCATGTCTGTTCTTTTCATAAACCACATGGATCCACCAGTGTCATTGCATGTGTTCTTTTCACAAACACAGCTAGAGTCATTGCATGTGTGTTCTTTTCATAAACCACATATGGATCCACCAGGGTCATTGCACGTGTGTTTATTTTCATGAACCACAACTGGAGTCATTGCATCAGTGTTCTTTTCATAAACCACATATGGATCCACCAGAGTCATTGCATGTCTGTTCTTTTCAAAAACCACATGGATCCACCAGTGTCATTGAATATGTGTTCTTTTCACAAACCACATATGGATCCACCAGTGTCATTGCATGTGTGTTCTTTTCATTAACCACATATGGATCCACTAGAGTCATCGCATGTGTGTTCTTTTCATTAACCACAGCTAGTGTCATTGCATGTCTATTCTTTTCATAAACCACATGGATCCACCAGGGTCATTGCATGTGTTTTTTTCACAAACCACATCTAGAGTCATTGCATGTGTGTTCTTTTCATAAACCACATATGGATCCACCAGAGTCATTGCATGTGTGTTATTTTTGTGAACCATAGCAAGATTCATTGCATGTGTGTTCTTTTCATAAACCACATATGGATCCACCAAAGTCACTGCATGTATATTCTTTTGATAAACCACATGGGTCCACCATTGTCATTGAATGTGTGTTCTTTTCACGGACTACATATGGATCTACCCGTGTCATCACATGTGTGTTGTTTTCATTAACCTCACATGGATCCACTAGAGTCATTGCATGTGTGTTCTTTTCATTAACCACAGCTAGAGTCATTCCATGTCTGTTCTTTTCATAAACCACATGGATCCACTAGCTCATTGAATGTTTGTTCTTTTCACAAACCACATATGGATCCACTAGATTCATTGCATGTGTTTTCTTTTCACAAACCACATATGGATACAACTAGAGTCATTGTATGTATGTTCCTTTCATAAACCACATGGATCCACTAGAGTCGTTGCATGTGTGTTCTTTTCACAAACCACATATGTATCCACTAGAGTCATTGCACGTGTGTTCATATCCTAAACAAGAACTAGAGTCATTGCATGTGTGTTATTTTCATGAACCATATGGATCCAATAGAGTTATTGCATGTGTGCTCTTTTCATTAACCACGGCTAGAGTCAATGAACGTGTGTTCTTTTCATAAACCACATATGGATCCACCGGATTCATTGCATGTCTGTTCTTTTCATAAACCACATGGATCCACTAGTGTCATTGAATGTGTGTTTTCTTTTCACAAACCACATATGGATCCACTAGCTCATTGAATGTTTGTTCTTTTCACAAACCACATATGGATCCACTAGAGTCATTGCATGTGTGTTCTTTTCATTAACCACAGCTAGTGTCATTGCATGTCTGTTCTTTTCAAAAACCACATGGATCCACCAGTGTCATTGCATGTGTGTTCTTTTCACAAACCACAGCTAGAGTCATTGCATGTGTGCTCTTTTCGTAAACCACATATGGTTCCACCAGAGTCATTGCATGTGTGTTATTTTCATGAACCACAGTAGAATCATTGCATGTGTGTTCTTTTCCTAAACCACATATGGATCCACCAGAGTCATTGCATGCATGTTCTTTTCATAAACCACATGGATCCACCAATGTCATTGAATGTGTCTACACAAACCAGATATGGATCCACTAGTTTCATTGCATGTGTGTTCTTTTCATTAAACACATATGGATCCACTAGAGTCATTGCATGTGTGTTCTTTTCATTAACCATAGCTAGTGTCATTGCATGTCTGTTCTTTCCATAAACCACATGGATCCACCAGTGTCATTGCATGTGTTATTTTCACAAACCACAGCTAGAGTCATTGCATGTGTGTTCTTTTCATAAACCACATATGGATCCACCAGGGTCATTGCATGTGTGTTATTTTCATGAACCAAAACTGGAGTCATTGCATCAGTGTTCTTTTCATAAACAACATATGGATCCACCAGAGTCATTGCATGTCTGTTCTTTTCATAAACCACATGGATCCACCAGTGTCATTGAATGTGTGTTCTTTTCACAAAACACATATGGATCCACCAGTGTCATTGCATGTGTGTTCTTTTCATAAACCACATATGGATCCACCAGAGTCATTGCATGCATGATCTTTTCATAAACCACATGGATCCACCAATGTCATTGAACGTGTCTTCTTTTCACAAACGAGATATGGATCCACTAGTGTCATTGCATGTGTGTTCTTTTCATTAACAACCTATGGATCCACTAGAGTCATTGCATGTGTGTTCTTTTCATTAACCATAACTAGTGTCATTGCATGTCTGTTCTTTTCATAAACCACATGGATCCACCAGTGTCATTGCATGTGTGTTTTTTCACAAACCACAGCTAGAGTCATTGCATGTGTGTTCTTTTCATAAACCACATATGGATTCACCAGAGTCATTGCATGTGTGTTATTTTCGTGAACCATAGCAAGATTCACTGCATGTGTGTTCTTTTCATAAACCACATATGGATCCACCAGTCACTGCATGTATGTTGTTTTCATAAACCACATGGGTCCACCAATGTCATTGAATGTGTGTTCTTTTCACGGACTACATATGGATCCACCCGTGTCATCGCATGTGTGTTCTTTTCATTAACCACACATGGATCCACTAGAGTCATTGCATGTGTGTTCTTTTCATTAACCACGGCTAGAGTCATTGCATGTCTGTTCTTTTCACAGACCACATGGATCCACTAGCTCATTGAATGTTTGTTCTTTTCACAAACCACATATGGATCCACTAGAGTCATTGCATGTGTGTTCTTTTCAAAAACCACATATGGATACAACTATAGTCATTGTATGTATGTTCCTTTCATAAACCACATGGATCCCCTAGAGTCATTGCATGTGTGTTCTTTTCACAAACCACATATGGATCCACTAGAGTCATTGCATGTGTGTTCTTATCCTAAACAAGAACTAGAGTCATTGCATGTGTGTTCTTATCCTAAACAAGAACTAGAGTCATTGCATGTGTGTTATTTTCATGAACCGTATGGATCCACTAGAGTTATTGCATGTGTGCTATTTTCATTAACCACGGCTAGAGTCAATGAACGTGTGTTCTTTTCACAAACCACATATGGATCCACCGGAGTCATTGCATGTCTATTCTTTTCATAAACCACATGGATCCACCAATGTCATTGAATGTGTGTTTTCTTTTCACAAACCACATATGGATCCACCAGTGTAATTGCATGTGTGTTCTTTTCATTAACCACATATGGATCCATTAGAGTCATTGCATGTGTGTTCTTTTCATTAACCACAGCTAGTGTCATTGCATGTCTGTTCTTTTCAAAAACCACATGGATCCACCATTGTCATTGCATGTGTGTTCTTTTCACAAACCACAACTAGAGTCATTGCATGTGTGTTCTTTTCATGAACCACATCTAGAGTCATTGAATGTGTGTTCTTTTCACAAACCACATATGGATCCACTAGAGTTATTGCATGTGTGTTCTTTTCACAAACCACATATTGATACAACTAGAGTCATTGCATGTCTATTCCTTTCATAAACCACATGGATCCACTAGAGTCATTGCATGTGTGTTATTTTCACAAACCACATATGGATCCACTAGAGTAATTGCATGTGTGTTCTTATCTTAGACCAGCACTAGAGTCATTGCATGTTTTTTCTTTTCATAAACCACATATGGATCCACTAGAGTCATTGCATGTCTGTTCTTTTCATAAACCACGTGGATCCACCAGTGTCATTGAATGTGTGTTATTTTCACAAACCACATATGGATCCACCAGTGTTATTGCATGTGTGTTCTTTTCATTAACCACACATGGATCCATTAGAGTCATTGCATGTGTGTTCTTTTCATTAACCACAACTAGAGTCATTGCATGTGTTTTCTTTTCACAAACTATATATGGATCCACTAGAGTCATTGCATGTGTGTTATTTTCATGAAACACATGGATCCAATAGTCTTATTGCATGTGTGCTCTTTTCATGAACCACAACTAGAGTCATTGCATGTCTGTTCTTTTCATAAACCACATATGGATCCACTAGATTCATTGCATGTGCGTTCTTTTCACAAACCACACATGGATACAGGTAGAGTCATTGCATGTGTGTTCTTTTCATTAACCACATGGATCTGCTAGAGTCATTGCATGTATGTTCTTTTCATTAACCATATATGGATCCATGTGGTTTATTAAATGAACACTCATGGTGGCCGTTAGATCGCGTCTAATGGTGGCCGTTAGATCGCGTCTTCTAGAAGGCCTGCCCCCGTGAAGAACTAGTTGTCTGATCCGATTGTTGTAGACCGTTCGATTGGGGCACGTGGATGAATAAGATGGTTCTTCATAAGAGCGATCCGCGAGTAGGACGTTTTGCGACATGATTGGCCACGCTTACATTTTCACTTATATTAGTATTATTTCCACTCCCCTATAGCCTACTAGTAATATCATAGAGCTCATGAGTGAGCACGTCTACTCCACAGCCCCTCCTCCACCACATGTCACCGTGCCCGGACAACGCCACCGGCTTTCGTGCGCCATGCTCGGACGACAGCCGCTGATTCTTGGGTCGCTACCTTCATGCTAAGAAATCATTTTACAAGCTTTTGAATTTTTCTTACATATTCCTGCTATTCGCCGATCGAACTGCTGATCTTTTATCCGATTTCTCGACAAACATCAGATGTGGGAGATGCTGCAGCCCAAGAATCTGGAGATCTTCGCGCGCAACTTCGCAGCAACATTCCTGCTCGTGTGCTCCCACCTCGGATGCTTTCGCCGTTACTCCTACCACGAGCTCCCGCTCCACAAGCTCGCGTGCCCGCACGGCGCGTGCTCCTGCACGGAGCTGGGTTGCAACTACACCAGCCCGCCGGTAGAGCTTGTCGTCCACCTTGTAGAGGAGCACTTAATCGAAGTGATTAGGATCTCGTATGAACATGCCCAACTTCTCCAAGAGCAGGTGCCGTTCACTGACTCGGCACGCCGCCAACTATTTTTCTAGGGGGAGGACGACTTTGTTTTTGTCCTGACCATCACCGCTAGTGTTCCGGGAACTAGATCTGGGCCCACCTTCATGTGTGTGGTATGCGTCAGGTTGGTCTTGAGCGCCTGGCCCCTATACGCGGTGCGCATGTGGGTGAATGCCTAGACGCCGTCGCCTGATAGCATTCTGGTGCTAGTTGAGGCGCTGAGCTGCCCGACACCGTGGGAGGTGGAGTATGCGGACCTAAGGTGGATCCTATGTGTGCCATCTCAGTACCTTGTTGGTGCTGGACCGAATAGGCAGATGCATTTCTACATTTGTATCGAGAAGACCGACAGGGAAATGTAGTACTTATGTGAAGGATATATGCCCTAGAGGCAAATAATAAATAGGTTTTTATCGTCATATCTCAATTAGTTCATAATATTTTTATACTATGCTATAACTGTATTAATACGAAACGTTAATACACGTGTGGTATGTAAACAAACCTAGTCTCTAGTTACCTCTAGCGAACTAGTCAATGAGGATGATCTAGGGCTTCGAGATCATGGGCATTTATGCCAATTGACAATGAGGTCACGTCATTAGTTGAATGATGTGATAGACAAACAACCCAACTAGTTGTATCTTAATGAGATCTAGTTACAAAGTTCACCATTAATGATAAACTAAGGAAACCTCGCAACCTGATCCTTAGACTGTGAGGTAATGCAAATCACCATTCTAGAGGGAGCTTAGATGGTTATCAAGTATCACGGCATGACTAGGTAATCGAAAAGGTGCCACTCAGGTTTCCCAAAGGGGCGTGTAGAGGAGTACATATCAAGACCAGGATTTGCCCATCCATGTAACAAACAGATACATTAGTGGCCATCTCGGTGACGTTGCATTAACGAAGCTTGCAAGTGTGTGACTGGGTCACAGAATGCAACGACACGGAAACAAGAAAACAAGTTCATCTGTAACAAGATCGAACAAAGTTATGGAGATACCGTAGATCAAATCTCGGGTGAACTAGGTATCCAGTGGAAAAGGGAATGGGAAATGACTATTTACGGTTCAAACGACATTATCATCGTGGAATGCGCAGGGGTCATTATGGGCATCCCGGTACCGCTATTGATGATTAAGGGTACGATGAGCTAGAGATCCTTTGTAAGTTGGAATCACCGTATGAAAGAGAAAAGGAAACCGGAAAAGTTCCGTGAGAGAACCAGAATCGTTCTGGGAGAGATCCGAAGTCGTTCGGAGGAAATCAAAAGGGAACCGAAAGGTGTTTCGGGTCAAATAAGATTTTGTAAATGTATTTACATATTAATGAATGTAATTAATATTAAATATAATATTAAAATCTAATTTGAATGGGTATTCCACTAATGGGCCAAACTTCCTAGGGAAAAAGGGCCCATGAGGGAAAACCGAAGGAGGGAAAGGGCCAAGGGCCAAGGCCTAGCCGCCTCAAGGGGGCCCACTCGGCTAGCCTTGGGTTGTGCGCGGGGTGGGGCCCACCCCTGACCGGCTGGCCCATGAGGCCCATGCGCCTCCCCCCTCTCTCCCTTGAATAGTCCCACATGGGAAACCCAAAGGGGAGGGCACACCCCCTCCCCCTATATAAAGGGGTGCCCATGGGTGGGATTTGACACACCAATATTTGGAGAAGTCCTTTGGTTGACTTTCTCCTTCTCCATCTGTCTTGTCTTCATGCGCTGGCACGGTCCCAAGAAAGGACTATCCGTCCAAGAGACACCACACCTATAACACATTGTTGCGCTGTAGGGATTCCAAGCCGGAGATCTACTTCCGCACTCCCGGCAGGGATTAAGGAGTCAGAGGTCATCATCGTACACCGTATGTGTACAAAACCGCGAGGGGCCTCACTTGAGGCACCTTGGATGTCGTGAGCCAGAGCTGCTGCACGATGAAGGAGTAAGGGGTGACCCGCGAGGAGCTTCGTGACCTTGAGGTCGGCTACGAGCTCGAGTACTTCAACCACGTTCCCCTCGGAACGTTAACCGCGTACGGTCTACAAGGGTATGTACTCTATACACTCCGGCCGTTACCTCATTACTACATAGATAAATCTTGGGCGTATTAGAGTTCCAACATAGGAATTTTTTTGTTTTCTACTACAGAACCCTTCATTATGTTGTTGTTACTGTTAGATTTAAGCGATGCTTCTCAGGTGCGTAGAGCATACGTGTTGTGCGAATGTACCCTAATTGTAGTTTTTTAGTAGTCCTTAATAATTCAACGAGTTATTGGTCCCATCAGCTTGTTGTTGTCACGTTGCAAAGTCTGCTTGCTCTAGACAGACTGGCAATACCCCATGCTCCCGCATGTCAGTGTCACGTGTTCCCACCTGCCAGTGTCACGTCCCCCTTACTTCTCTTCCTTCCACTCGAAGCCATTGTCCCCACTTCTCTTCCATCATGCCACTACCGTATGATGGTCGTAATCTGATTTTCATTGGATTGTTTACATGTAATCTACGTGGATAGTGCAAAATGCAAATGGCACAGACACAATTTCTAAAATGGAAGCACTTACATGTTGCTATTGCACATATTTCTCAATATAGCTCGCCAAACCCATTACAATAGTTGTACTCGCACTAAACACAATCGAAATTGCAACTAGCCTAAACAACATCTAAACTCACACCACAACATTGTCGTCAGAGTCCACCTCGATTGGTGACACCGCTGTGCCCTTCCCAGCGACATCCACTCCTGCCTGTGGCTTGCCCTTCGCCAAGGAGGCAACAATGGCATTCTGCATTGCTTCGTCTCCATCGTCCTCCACATCAGACTCGACAATGATGAAGGGTACGGGGTTGGCATGGACCGAGCCCTGTCGCGCCTGGCGGCTCCTGCTCAAGCTCAACGCTGCATCAGTCCTTCTACAGGTAAGAGGGGCCGCGCTCGGAGACATAGCATCATCGCTCCGCTTAAGAAACCACCACCATTTGATACAAGAATATCATTTTGCGGACCGAAAGTTGGGTCGCCTAGGCAACGTGGTACCCAAGTTGATTTTTATCACCGCGATTTGAAAAGTTGGGGCGCCAATTGCTGAGAGGGGTCTTTCGAGTGAATGATGGCCAAACCCAATATTTTCAAATCGGCGCCCGTTAAGTCAGGATATTCCATTACACCAGTTCCTGTTGTGCCCCTTCTTCGTCGGTCACTCTTCTTAGCCACCATGCACGTGTCGTAGGGGCAAATCCATTACTGTACTTTCCTAACTCTCGACACTGAATCTTGCTGCAGCGGTGGTCCCTTTTCTTCCCTTCCCCGACCCTAAATTTGCAGGCGGCGGAGGACATTTTTCTCCCTCCCCCGACACTGAATCCAACAGCAGCGGCCCAGCATGTCTTGCAAGGCAAAGGTTGTAGCTACGTCGCCGACTGATTTGGGTCTATCGGGGCCCAAGTCTGGGGCTCAACGCGTAGCAGCGACGAGGTCTTCATGCCCGGTTAGTGAGGAGGCCAGCAAGGATTCTGCTCCGAAGGTACCTACGAGCAGCGGGTTGAAGAGAAAAGCAAGGCTGGGGACGGATTGTTCAGCTCCGGTGGGCGGATGCAGCACCCAGATCTCGAAGAAAAAAACCCGGGAGAAGAGCGAGAGGTGAATTTTTCTTATTTGTGCCTTATCTTGCAAGTAGATTAGTTACGGCATAATAGAATCGAATGAACTGAAATGTTCCCCTTTTTAATCAAATTAGGCACAACTTTGATACAAGGGACCTATATGAGTTCACAGTTCATGTTCGGCAGTACACTTCAAAACTTGATTTTGGTTGCGAGAGGGTTGTGTTCGGGCAAGATGTGCATCTGCTTGTGAATTGCAAAGAGGTTGTGTCTGTTTCGCAGCTGGTAGATATGCTTGCCGCTAGAATTCTCTGGGGTTCTAGACAGAGGGCAAAATTGGTGTGGCGCAACATGAATGATACCTATCAGCAAATTGAGAACTCCCATGAGCTTCAGATGGTTTGGGAGTGTTGTGCAGCTGATCGTAAGGTGAAAGTTGAAGCGATAATTGATGATATGTATGCAGATGCTAGAGATCTTGCTGCCAGAGCTTCTGCTCCAAGAGAATACGGACCAATAGATACTGATCTAGATAAGTTCAGTATAGGCATAGAGGTGGATTCATACATGGCAAAACTTGATGAGGGAGTTAATAAGCCAGTTTCGTCATGTACTGTGGAGACCACTGTCGATTCCAAAAACATAAATCTTGATGAAATGAGAGAGATGATCGGTAAGGAAATCAGTATTGGCCCTAAGCAGATGGCAAAAATCCGGTGGTGGCATCATAAGAAGCAGCAATTCATAGATGTTTTGGATACTGAAGATCTTATGCAGATTATGCGATGAAAGAAGCGAACCAGGAAGGTGTTCTTCCTTGGTACCATTTCTGATGTTATTGAACAGGTTATAGTGGATATAGATGCCCCTGTAGTGGCTGAACAGAATGAGGTGGTCGACATTGATGAGATCTGATGAGAGCTGCTACCCTAGGCTTGTCATATGGACCGCGGGGTTCCCCTACCTATATTTGTAATATTGACTGCTGTTGCATTTAGAGCGTGTTTCTGTGATTATGTTTGTTGAGAGATTCGATATAATGTTGTGCGAGCTGTTGAGATTTTCGGACATGTAACTCACTGAAACCATCGTTATTGTAATAAGACATAAGTACATTGTAGTTGACATGATTATGTTTCTTAAGATGACATACCGTACTTGTTTCTGTTATTATGTTTGTTGGGACATTGTAATGTAATGTTTTGTGAAACCATGACTAGACAAGTGATGCATAAATACATTGTAGTTGACATGATTATGTTTCTTGAGATGATGTAATGTACTTGTTTCTGTTATTTTGTTTGTTGAGAGATTGTAATGTAATGTTTTGTGAAACCATGACAGGACAAGTGATGTGTAAGTACCTTGTAGTCAACATGATTTTGTTTCTTGAGTTGATGTAATATACTTGTTTCTGTGATTACATTTGTTGACAGATTGTAATGTGATGTTTTGTGAAACCATGTTGTGATTATGTTTGTTGAGAGATTGTAATGTAATGTTTTGTGAAACCTGACTGAAGAAGTGATGCATAAGTACCTTGTAGTTGACATGATTTTATTTCTTTAGATGATGTAATATACTGGTATGTTTTCGTTAGGCAATGAAATTGGGATGGAGGGAGTGCAGGTTTAATATTTGAAATGAGAATGTGTGAAGAGAATCCGTATCAGGCAGGAGACAGTAATCCAGGGAAAGGGCATGGTATCCATTAAACTATTGTAACATGCCAATTTAGTCATTGTTGCAGCGGTAGAAGGGCTGTCTCTCTCTCTCTCTCTCTCTCTCTCTCTCTCTCTCTCTCTCTCTCTCTCTCTCTCTCTCTCTCTCTCTCTCTCTCTCTCTCTCTCTCTCTCTCTCTCTCTCTCTCTCTCTCTCTCTCTCTCTCTCTCTCTCTCTCTCTCTCTCTCTCTCTCTCTCTCTCTCTCTCTCTCTCTCTCTCGCCGACACCGACACCGTCACCGTCGCCTCTGATGATGCATTTGCCATGCTGTCCTTGAACGGCGAGGAAGACCAGTCGAGCAGCGACAGCCTTCTCTCCGACATCGAGTATTCCTTCCACGATGTGAGTTCCTCTGTTTTCTCGGGATAGGGTTAGGCAATGGTAAATCTCTCGATCTGAGCTCCATATGTGCATGCAATCGTGTTTGATTTCAGCTTTGCGTTTACCTATAGGTACCACGGACGATCTACGACTCCGAATGGGAGGGCCTAGATCTCGATGGAGAAGTGCCATGTGACCATGGGCTAAAACTAAGGAGATATGTTGCATTCGAAGGCAATAACACTGGGAGAAGGTTTTTGGGATGTACAAATCAGGTTTGTTTACATTATGTGCAACTATGACATAAAGTAAAATGTATCGTGCATGTTCATAACACTATAGTGTGTGTGTTTTTAGGTTGGCCCAGTGTGTAAAGCAGTAGAGTGGGTGGATCTTGAGTGGCCAGATGCACTTAAGAAATGTTTGGCACAGTTATGGGAGATGTATGAGTTGGAAAGGTCGGGGAGATTTACTGATGTAAGTGATGCAGCTGAAAAAAATTACAAGCTGTCGGTTCAAAATAAGGAGCTGGAACAAGAAATCGAGAATTTGCAGTCAGAGCTAACTAACGGAATCGATGGGAGCTTGGTTGTTGGAACTGCAAAGAAGCTTCAGGATAGTCACAAATGATTCATAATGCAGAAAAGGAGTGGGATCAGCTCAGGGAAGACAAGAAGAAGCTAGAGTACTGCATTGCGGATCTATTGAGGAACTGAAGAAGGCACTCGAGGGTGAACAAGGACAGACTATAGAGGATAAAGGAAATTCGAGATGAATAATTTATGTTGTGCCAATGCCTGAAACTAGTTAATTGTAAGACTTGCAGTTGCGCTTTCCTAACTAAGCCAAACTCAATCCTCGAGCAAACTAATTTCAGACAAACACACATATCGTGCATAGAGTTAAGTTCACGCTTGCAAAATCACCACTTCAGAGGATAAACCACGCAGTTCAGTACTAAATAGACGTATGTTGTGTTCAAGCGAGCCTGGACCGGAGCTGCCTGATTTCCTCCCTAAGATTGGCCAGCTCCTTCAGTACTATGTCGTGCTTCAGCTGTAGGTTCCAGCGCTCCGTCACGGATTGGAGAATTTGGTCCGTAGCCATACAATTTTCCTTCAAGATCCCTTTCATGATCTCCGTCTGCTTCCTAGCCGACGTGCGACCTTCACTGTGTAGCTTCGCCCAGCCGGCGTTTAACTCCTTCAGTTTCTGGCACTTGTTAGAAAGGACCACGAGTTTAGCGTGCAGTTGGTCAAAGGCCAGTTTCTGGGAATTCTGCTTCTCCCTTTGGATTGCTATCTTTTCAATTAGCCAGGTCGCCAGTTCTGGGTCGATCTTTCGCCTCTTTCCCTAAAAAAAATACATAGTATAGTTTGTTCAGTTCACCAGGACAAGCTAGTTAGTTTCCATAATTAACTGAATCAACTAGTGGCACTGTCATAATTTCAAGGAAGAAGCAATCTAGGACTAATCAACATTTTATGAATCGACCAGTGGCACTGTCATAATTTCAATTTCAAAGATAAATAAGATTTATCTATAGTTTAGTGTGCTGTGGGTTTTTTCCAATATCACCAAATAGTAGTGGGAGAGTGGCAAACTCATAATGCAGAAACCCATGTCCAGATACATAATGGAAAGAGAACATGGTGTCCATTCATGAACATGAACACCAACACATGTCCAGATAGATAAGGAGTTGCCATAGGATTCTTATTGCACCCTATAATGGGAAGCAGACTTGGGCATTGCTCCCTGAACCCTAAACATTACAAAAGGACTGGAGGACGAACTGATATTCGTGTCCCCGCTATTGGGAATCAGACTTGGGCATTTCTCTGATACGCCTCCATACATGACCTTAGCTCCTCGTTCTATTTCCGAACACCCTCGAGTACACTGATCCCTCTGCTCATGTCCGCCTTCATCTCCTTGACTGCATCCAGGCAACGGTTCCTGTCATGGTAGGCTCGGATGGTAGCCTTGGTGTCCTCGATGCGTCCTCTGAGTGCCTCACTGACTTTGTCCTGCAGGAGAATGCACCTTTCCACGAGATTCTTCTTCTCCTAGTGAGCTCGTTGATTATCTTGATGGCCTATTCTTGCTTGTTCAAGTTATGGTCGAGCACTTTCTGCAGCCTAACGACATCATGTGCAAAATCTAGAGAGATCTCCTTCTGCACAGATAATTGCTTGCGTAGGATCTCATTAGCTTGGGTGAGGGAGCGTGCAAGCTCATGTTGATTGACAACCTTGGAACTGATCGCGGCCACCTTGTCACGGTACTCGGCCTTCAATGGATGCATCGTTCATGTTAATTGAAATAAGAGTTCTACAATTACACTGCAGGTCCCAGGTGAATACTAATACAGATCAAAAAAATCCCTGTTGAATCTATTGGCCGTAGTGTTAAAAAATGGACCTAGAGATCTATTCATGACCACGATAAACTAATCCTAATCACAAAAAATCCATAGTGAATCTATGAACAGCGGTATTAAGGAAAGACCAAGAGATCCAGTCATATTCATGAAAACTAATACAACTCGCAAAAGAAGAAGAAAAACCAATGAGGGGAAGACAGGATCTAAGAAATCCACATCTCAACTTGGAGAAATAACAGCGTGGTGATTTGCTACCTCGCTGAGGCGTGGAACGAGGCTGAACGGGTCCTGCAACGCCTCCGTCGTGGTGTTGGGCTCCACGGCCAGCCTGTAATACGTATAAGAGGAAGAGCCAGAAGAAGAAGAAAAACAAGAAGAAGCTGATTAAGATCATGATGAAGAGGGAGATGGAGAAGAAGTAGAACAAGAAGACCGTACCGGGAGGATCCCTCGCCTGCTAGAACATTCAGCGCCATTGTCAGGGGAGATTGGGCATCGATGAGAGGGTGGGCTTGAGCGGCTGGTAGAGCAAGAAGTGCCTCGCGGCGATTTCTCTCCCTTTTCTTCGCGAGGATCATCGACCGGCCTCTCCCCCTCCTTAGTGGAGACATGGCTTGCAGGGTGAGGGTGGCGGCGGCAGGAGCAAGGAGATAGTGATTAGTGTGGGAGAAGAGTCAAAGAGTACAGGTCGTGGTCCAGTAGTACTAGTACTATTATACAAGACCACTATGTATGGTCTACCTTCTCAAAGAAGCCAGGGAGGCAGGGGTAGGGAATCGATGGGACTTGTCTTTATTGCGATGGACACTTCAATGGTCCGGAGATGCAGAAGTGGAGGAGAGTGGCATGGACCCATGGGACTATGAAGAGAAGGAGGAGGACTCTGATGAGGAGATAGCGCGCTTATTCGAGGAAGGGGGCGGTGCCGAGTTGTTAGAGAAGGACACCGACGGCGGCGATGGTAGGGACCATGGCGTTGACGAAGACGAGGATGAACCGGAAGACAAAGACGATGGCTTCTTCGAAATATGATCATTTATTTTAGTTATATAGATGGATTTTCACTTGTTTATGGAGGTAAAGTATCGGTGGCATGGATAGAGAGGTGGCACGGATTGACCATGCATAAAAAAAGTGGAGAAGGGAGGGGTTATCCTGCCCGTTTGATCACATATGATCAACGGTTGGTGGAGACGATCCGCGTGACATCTGTGTCAGCCAATCAGGGCATAGCACCCAGAGTGATCACATGTTTGGGATCTCCACACGTTTGGGCTTTTGTGAGATTTGTGACCGAGAGAGAGGGAAAATATATTTTCACAATCCGCCTATGGATCCACCAGTGTCATTGAAATGTGTGTTCTCCTCAGAGACCACACATGGATCCACCGGTGTCATTGCATGTCTGTTCTTTTTACTTACAACATCTAGAGTCATTGAAATGTGTGTAATCTTCAGAGACCACACATGGATCCATGATACATTGCAAACGTATCTATAATTTTTGATGTTCCATGCTTGGTTTTATCCACTTTCTTGTGTTTTGTCCACACTTTGGAGTACTTTTCATATGATTTCTTGGACTAACCTATTAATAAGAGCCACAGTGCCAGCTGCCTGTTTTCTGCTGTTTTTGGTTCCAGGAAAGTCAGAAAATGAATATTCTCGGAATTGGACGGGACAAAAGCCAAAGTGCCTATTTTTCCGGAAGACTCACGAAGCCAGAATACGAGACGGAGGAGGGCCAGGGGCTTGCCACACCCCCCAGACGCGGCCTATGCCTGGCCGCACCAAGGCATGGTATGGGCCCCCCAGGCACCCCCTCGGTCTCCCTCTTCGCCTATAAGAAGCCTTCTGACCTAAAAACTCCGGGGGGTCGACGTTTTTCCAGAAGGAGTTCTGCTCCACCGCCACCACCAGATTCCATGAAATAGCACCAGAAACTCCGTTCTGGCACCCTGTCGGGACGAGGAATTGGAGGAGATCATCGCCATCATCATCTCCATCGCTTCTCCATCGACCATCCATGTTTTCCCCATCTATGAGTGAGTAATATCCCGCTGTAGGCTATGGGGATGGTAGGGATTGGGTGAGATCATTCATCTAATGGCATTAGATTGTTAGGGCATGGCGCCTAGTATCTTTTATTAGTGCTTTATGACATTGTTGTGACTTGTTATGCTTAATGCTTGTCACTAGGGCCCGAGTGCCATGATTTCAGATCTGAACATGTTATTGATTACTTATGATAGTATTGTTTATGGTCTTATCTACAAGTTGTATACACACGTTGTTGTCCGGAACCAATGGCCACGAAGTGACAGAAATCAGGATAACCGGAGGGAATGGCTTTGATGTGAGGATCACATGTGTTCATGGAGTGTTAATGCTTTGCTCCGATGCTCTATTAAAAGGAGCACCTTAATTGCCAGTAGTTCCCTTGAGGCCCCGCTGCAAACGGGCTGGCAGGACAAAAGATGTTGTGCAAGTTCTCATTGCGAGCACGTATGACTATATATGTAACACATGCCTAGGATTATCTAGTACTTGGATGCTTTCTCTTATTTATCTGCAATTGCCCTATGTTTTGATTGCTATGTGAATTGTCTTGTCCATGCAACGCCCGTCCATCCATCCCTATGCCTACCGCACTCGAATCCCACTATTTACTGCTATTGTTACTGCTGTCTTACTTTACTACTGCTGTTACTTTGCTATTCCTACTACAAAACTGTTGATACTGATAAACTGTTGTGAGCAAGATTGTTTCTAGGTGCAGCTGAATTGACAACTCAGTTGTTAAGGCTTATAAATATTCTTTGGCTCCCCTTGTGTTGAATGAATAAATTGGGTTTCACTTCCCTCGAAAATACTGCGATACACCCCCTATACTTGTGGGTCATCAAGACTATTTGCTGGCGCTGTTGCCGGGGAGCATAGCTTTATTTATCAAGTCTACTTGGAATCACTATTGTTCAAGCTAAGTTTATTTTTGCCTTGTTTGCTTGTTTCTTTATCAAAAATACAAAAAAATAGTTCCTACTCTAGTTGTTATTTTCGTTGGTCTGTTATTGTCTTGCTTTATCATGCTTGTTGTCAATGGTTGGTTTCTTTGAAACTGAATCTTATTGGCAAGGTGGGTTCACGGAAGATCAAAAATATTATTATAAGGAACACCGCTTGTCACAAAAAGGGAAACACTTATGGGAACAAATTGATAGATTGTATACCATTGCTAGAAACGTGTGCTCTACTTATAATGTTACTTATTGCTATGATAAATCTTGTTGCAGAAAGAGGTATAAACACCTCCCTTTTCAATGTGAGTATAATGATAATGATACCATATCTTCTTATGCTAAAGGAATTTATGACTTTTATGATGCGGAACAAATTGAAGAATTTATTGCTTGGAAGGATGCTTTTGAACTTGCTAGTTTGCTTGAAAATATTGATGATTCACCTTACAAATATGAGGTTTATGGTATACTTAAATTTTGCTTTGATAATTACAAGGATGAAAATGGCTATATCCTTGAATATTTTAATAGATGCTTTCCACAAATGGAAGAGACTAATGCCTTGCAGGATCCTATGGAAGAAGAAATTGATGAACCTGAAATCTTGTTAGATGAAAAAGAGGAGGAGAGTGATGAACAAAAGGAGGAAGAATGGATTTACTACCCATGCCTACCTTCTAATGAGAGTAACTCTTTATCCCTTACATTATTTGATTGTCCTCCATGCTTACTAAAGGAGGATGAATGTTATGTTCCTGAGGATTCTTTTGAAAATGTTTATAATAAAGCTCTAGTGCTTGTAGATCATGAAAAGCATGCTTTATGTGATAGTTATATTGTTGAGTTTATTCATGAGGCTACTGAAAATTATTATGAGAGAGGAAAATATGGTTGTAGAAGTTTTCATGGTATTGAAACACCTCTCTATGTGCTGAAAGTTTTGAAGTTACTCTTGTTTTATCTTCCTATGCCTGTCACCTTGTTCTTTGCGAATTTATTTGCATACATGATTCCTATGCATAGGAAGTGGGTTAGACTTAAATTGTTTTGAATTTGCTTCTTGATGATATCTTTTACTTCAACTCATATTTCTTATGTGAGCATCCTCTCAAACTATCATGCCTGAAGATGATAATATGTCTATTATTCTTGGGAGACCTTTTCTTAAATACTGCAGGAGCTGTTATTAATTGTAATCAAGGGAAGGTGACCTTCAATGTTAATGACAAGGAACACACTATCTATTTCCCCAAGAAGATTGAAAGGACTTATGGTTTGAATTCAATTGAACATGACGAGGGCATTCAAGTTGGAGAAATATATTGTCCCATACCAAGAGAAAAATTTGAACTATTATGATTGGGACCATTGCTATCAAGGTTGAGGTAACATAATCATTAGTGGAATACAAAGTTTTGTCTTATATGAAATTGTTTTGGTAATAAGACCTGATCAACCTTGTTAACAAAAGGATTTCATTGAACAAAACAATGTTTTCACCATGATTATCTCTGCTTACTTCTATTCTATCCATTTTAGTTTTTGCTTATGCCTAACTTAAAGGCTTTAAAGAAAAGTAATTATTGGGAGATAACCCAAAAGTATTAGATGAGTATTGGAAGTTATTACTTCAATAATAACCGCTCCTTATCCTTTGTATTTGCTTTTTGTGCCAAGAGGAACCTCTAATGAGAGAGAAGTAATGATTGGGAAAGTTGCTGTCCCGAAACAGATTTCTGTGCTTCACCGTAAAAATGCGTGTAAAATCTCTGAATGACTTTTTGAGGCGTGAATTTTTGTGCTTCTGCCCCAGGTTGTTATCTAACTTTCGTTAGTTCAACACTTTTTGATTTGAGCAACAGAAGGTCATCTAAAAAATTCGTCTTTACCTGTTGGTCTGTTTTGACAGATTTCTTCCATTTTCTGCATTTGCTTCTTGTTGGTTCTTTTTTGAGCTCTTTTGGGGAATTGAGATTTTTGAGGGAAGTGCTACAGTAGCTAGTGTTCTAATGGAAGTTTATTTGGTGTTAGAACTGAACCTTAAGACTTATTTATCTTGAGTGCACTAATGTTGCTAATGAGATTGTGTGAAGTTTTGTATGAAGGAAAAAATTTCAGGTGTATGGAAGGAATGAGTAATGAGATGAAGGATGGACTAAAGCTCAAGCTTGGGGATGCCACACGTGTCACCCCAAGAAATATCCAAGAAGTACAAGCGTCAAAGCTTGGGGATGCCCAAGGCATCCCCTTCTTTATCAATAAAAATCCCAGGTTTCTTCCAAACACTTCATTTTTATTGTTTCATGCACAGTTGTGTTGTTCTTGGAGCGTCTTCTTTTGCGTTTTCGTTTTGGTTTTCGTTTTTTTTGGTTGCTTAGTTTTCTGAATAAATTGGGTGGACCCCTCTTTCATACATTGGTGTTCAGATAGTTTGGTTTGGTTTGGAAAAGAGTAGGAAAGCTCATGCTTAAGTGGTGAAGAGAGTTTGTTTTTGATTGTGGCCTATGCTTTGTCATGCCATGCTTGATATTGTTTTGGCTTTATGCTTAGTATTCTTTGCTGTATCATGACTTGTTATAAACAATTGAGATTGCTTAATGTGCCTTGGAAGGATCATGCGTTGTTTTAGCATATTAAAGCATAGTATTGTGGTATTCTCCTTTGATGCTTTATTTGGGTTGACTTGGCACATGCTCACACCATGTTATGACTATCTAAAGTCACCATAAGCCTTTATGATCCTTTAGTTTTCAACTTGTAGTATCCCTTTATGCTTTGATCAATGATGTTTTGTCGCTCTGCATGATTATGGCCATTATTGCTCTCTTAGTTTGTCGCTCCCAATCTTTTGCTAGCCTCCACAACCAAGTATGAGTTCCACTCATGCATCCAACTCCCTAAACCAAGTTATTACAAAGAGTCCACCATACCTACCTACTATCTTATGCTATTCCAAGTATATTCATGCTTTTGTTTACCTTCCAAATTAAACTTGTTATGAGAAAACTAGTGATTAAAGCTCTCACGAACTTGATGACACACTTTACTTTTCTTGCCCTTAATAAACTTGAACCATTGTGTCGTCTATGTTGTATATTCTTGCACTTATTTGTTGGGAATTAGCAGAACCATGCTGTCATGGGGAACGCTTTCAACATTGCACTTGGTACTTGTACCTAGTTGATATCATGCTCTTTTGTATTTGGCTGTCGTCGGTGTGAAATGAAAGGGGAGCTTGTGAGTCCATGGAGTTATGTATATGTGTTAGAGAAACGCCTGGGCCGCTGGTCTAATCCATGCTGACATGGTGGAAACCTACAGCGTAACCATAATGAGCTGTCTATGAAGCATTCTTCTTATAAAAAAAAGAGTCCTATATCGAGAAAAAAAGAGAAAAAGAAAAAAAGAGATATTATGAAAAGAGGAAAGAGAGAAAAAAGCACCATATTCCCATGGTAAATAAGAAGATTGCTGAGATGCTCGTTGTCTGCTTACCTTGTGATTTTGATATGGGGATTCTTCCGTATCATCGAGCAAGGGGTACCCCATTGGCGGTTCTCTATGATACACATGTACTTACGATGACAAGAACTTACCGGTGACTAAACTTGAGTAGCATGAGGAGCGGCCCTCGTATTCAAGGGACATGAGATTCCTAACTTATACTTCGTCAAGCATGTACACCATAGTTTGTTCACTTTAACCTTAATCACTTCAAGATGCTTATGATAGGTGCAATGAGAGCTGAAAGCTATAAGTACCATAATTTTTGGAAGCTCTTTATGAGACTTGAATCCCTACTTCCTTCTATGAAGGCCTTTCCTGCCACCATTATATTGAGTCTCCACCTTCTACCTTTATGCACCTACTTTGAGAGCATAGTGGCCATTCTTAGTTCTATATGCACTGTCCCAAGACTAGTTGATTGATGCATATCTTGATATTGCTTGTTTTAAACTATTTGTATCTAGTCACTCTTATGAACTTTGAAGGTGTCCTATGCATTTATATTTGCTACTCTATGAGGGACAAGCTGAATACTATTATGCTATGTTTTCTTTATGTGAAACAAACAAACGTTTTGCAAAGCATTCTAATTCATAAATCTTTTGTTTGTGCCTTTTCATGTTGCATCATAGTTATGATTGAAGTACTATGATCCCATCTTTGAATGTTTACAAATACTTTGGTCAAGTCTTTGATGGTGCATGTCACCTCAAAAATTATTCTTTTGTTTTATCACTTACCTACTCGAGGACGAGCAGGAGTTAAGCTTGGGGATGTTGATACATTGCAAATGTGTCTATAATTTTTGATGTTCCATGCTTGGTTTTATCCACTTTCTTGTGTTTTGTCCACACTTTGGAGTACTTTTCATATGATTTCTTGGACTAACCTATTAACAAGAGCCACAGTGCCAGCTGCCTGTTTTCTGCTGTTTTTGGTTCCAGGAAAGTCAGAAAAGCCAAAGTGCCTATTTTTCTAGAAGACTCACAGAGCCAGAATACGAGACGGAGGAGGGCCAGGGGCTGGTCACACCCCCCCAGGCGCGGGCTGGGCCTGGCCGCTCCAGGGCATGGTGTGGGCCCCCTAGGCACCCCCTCGGTCTCCCTCTTCGCCTATAAGAAGCCTTCTGACCTAAAAACTCCCGGGGGTTCAACGTTTTTCCAGAAGGAGTTCTGCTCCGCCGCCACCACCAGATTCCACGAAACAGCACCAGAAACTCCGTTCTGGCACCCTGCCGTGATGGGGAATTGGAGGAGAACATCGCCATCATCATCTCCATCTCTTCTCCATCGACCATCCATGTTTTCCCCATATATGAGTGAGTAATCCCCCGCTGTAGGCTATGGGGATGGTAGGGATTGGATGAGATCGTTTATGTAATGGCATTAGATTGTTAGGGCATGGTGCCTAGCATCTTTTATTAGTGCTTTATGACTTTGTTGCGACTTGTTATGCTTAATATTTGTCACTAGGGCCCGAGTGCCATGATTTCAGATCTGAACATGTTATTGATTACTTATGATAGTATTGTTTATGGTCTTATCTACAAGTTGTATACACATGTTGTTGTCCGGACCCAATGGCCCCGAAGTGACAGAAATCAGGATAACCGGAGGGAATGGCTTTGATGTGAGGATCACATGTGTTCACGGAGTGTTAATGCTTTGCTCCGGTGCTCTATTAAAAGGAGCACCTTAATTACCAGTAGTTCCCTTGAGGCCCCGCTACAAACGGGCTGGCAGGACAAAAGATGTTGTGCAAGTTCTCATTGCGAGCACGTATGACTATATATGGAACACATGCCTAGGATTATCTAGTACTTGGATGCTTTATCTTATTTATCTGCAATTGCCCTATGTTTTGATTGCTATGTGAATTGTCTTGTCCATGCAACGCCCGTCCATCCATCCCTATGCCTACCGCACTCGAATCCCACTGTTTACTGCTATTGTTACTACTGTCTTACTTTACTACTTCTGTTACTTTGCTATTACATGTGTGTTCTTTTCACAAACCACATATGGATCCACCAGTGTCATTGCATGTGTGCTCTTTTCAGAATCCACCTCCACCAGTGTCATTGCATGTGTGTTCTTTTCACATACCACATATGGATCCACCAGTGTCATTGAAATGTGTGTTCTCTTCAGAGACCACACATGGATCCACCAGTGTCATTGCATGTGTTATCTTTTTACTAACAACAACCAGAGTCATTGCATGTGTGTTCTTTTCACATACCACATATGGATCCACCAGTGTCATTGCACGTGCGCTCTTTTCACAATCCACATATGGATCCACCAGTGTTATTGCATGTGTGTTCTTTTTACTAACAACAACCAGAGTCATTTCATGTGTGTTCTTTCCACATACCACATATGGATCCACCAGTGTCATTGCATGTGTGCTCTGTTCACAATGCACCTATGCATCCACCAGTGTCATTGCATGTGTGTTCTTTTTACTAACAACAACCAGAGTCGTTGCATGTGTGTTCCTTTCACATACCACATATGGATCCACCAGTGTCATTGCATGTGTGTTCTTTTCACAATCCACCTATGGATCCACCAGTGTCATTACATGTGTGCTCTTTTTACTAACAACAACCAGAGTCATTGCATGTGTGCTCTCTTCAGAGACCACACATGGATCCACCAGTGTCATTGCATGTGTGTTATTTTTACTAACAACAACCAGAGTCATTGAGATGTGTGTTCTCTTCAGAGACCACACATATGGATCCACCAGTGTCATCGCATGTGTGTTCTTTTTACTAACAACAACTGGAGGCATTTCATGTGTGTTCTTTTCACATACCACATATGGATCCACTAGTGTCATTGTATGTGTGTTCTTTTCACAATCCACCTATGGATCCACCAGTGTCATTGCATGTGCGCTCTTTTTACTAACAACAACCAGAGTCATTGCATGTGTGTTCTCTTCAGAGACCACACATGGATCCACCAGTGTCATTGCATGTGTGTTCTTTTTACTAACAACAATTAGAGTCATTGCATGTGTGTTCTTTCCACATACCACATATGGATCCACCAGTGCGATTGCATGTGTGCTCTTTTCACAATCCACCTATGGATCCACCAGTGTCATTGCATGTGTGTTCTTTTTACTAACAACAACCAGTCATTGCATGTGTGTTCTTTTCACATACCACATATGGATCCACCAGTGTCATTGCATGTGTGTTCATTTCACAATCCACCTATGGATCCACCAGTGTCATTCCATGTCTGCTCTTTTTACTAACAACCAGAGTCATTGCATGTATGTTCTCTTCAGAGACCACACATGGATCCACCAGTGTCATTGCATGTGTGTTCTTTTTACTAACAACAACTAGAGTCATTAAAATGTGTGTTCTCTTCAGAGACCACACATGGATCTACCAGTGTCATTGCATGTGTGTTCTTTTTACTAACAACAACTGTAGTCATTTCATGTGTGTTCTTTTCACATACCACATATGGATCCACCAGTGTAATTGCATGTGTGTTCTCTTCACAATCCACCAATGGATCCACCAGTGTCGTTGCATGTGTGCTCTTTTTACTAAAAACGACCAGAGTCATTGCATGTGTGTTCTCTTCAGAGACCACACATGGATCCACTAGTGTCATTGCATGTGTGTTCTTTTTACTAACAACAACCAGAGTCATTGAAACATGTGTTCACTTCAGAGACCACACATGGATCCACCAGTGTCATTGCATGTGTGTTCTTTTTACTAATAACAACTGGAGTCATTTCATGTGTGTTCTTTTCACATACCACATATGGATCCACCAGTGTCATTGCATGTGTTCTTTTTACTAACAACAACTGGAGTCATTTCATGTGTGTTCCTTTCACATACCACATATGGATCCACCAGAGTCATTGAAATGTGTGTTCTCTTCAGAGCTCACATGGATCCACCAGTGTCATTGCATGTGTGTTCTTTTTACTAACAACATCCAGAGTCATTGCATGTGTGTTCTTTTCACATACCACATATGGATCCACCAGTGTCCTTGCATGTGTGCTGTTTTCACAATCTACATATGGATCCACCAATGTCATTGCATGTGTGTTCTTTTTACTAACAACAACTAGAGTCATTGCATGTGTGTTCTTTCCACATACCATATATGGATCCACCAGTGTCATTGCATGTGTGCTCTTTTCACAATACACCTATGGATCCACCAGTGTCATTGCATGTGTGTTCTTTTTACTAACAACAACCAAAGTCATTGAAATGTGTGTTCTCTTCAGAGACCAGACATGGATCCACCAGTGTCATTGCATGTGTGTTCTTTTCACAATCCACCTATGGATCCACCAGTGTCATTGCATGTGTGCTCTTTTTACTAACAACAACCAGAGTCATTGCATGTGTGTTCTCTTTAGAGACCACACATGTATCCACTAGTGTCATTGCATGTGTGTTCTTTTCACAATCCACCTATGGATCCACCAGTGTCATTGCATGTGTGTTCTTTTTACTAACAACAACCAGAGTCATTGCATGTGTGTTCTTTTCACATATCACATATGGATCCACCAATGTCATTGAATGTTTATTCTTTTCACAATACACCTATGGGTCCACCAGTGTCATTGCATGTGTGATCTTTTTACTAACAACAACCAGAGTCAATGCATGTGTGTTCTCTTCAGAGACCACACATGGATCCACCAGTGTCATTGCATGTGTGTTCTTTTTACTAACAACAACCAGAGTCATTGAAATGTGTGTTCTCTTCAGAGATCACACATGGATCCACAAGTGTCATTGCATGTGTGTTCTTTTTACAAACAACAACTGGAGTCATTGCTTGTGTGTTATTTTCGCATACCACATATGGATCCACCAGTGTTATTGCATGTGTGCTCTTTTCACAATCCACCTATGTATCCACCAGTGTCATTGCATGTGTGTTCTTTTCACATACCACATATGGATCCACCAGTGTCATTGAAATGCGTGTTCTCTTCAGAGACCACACATGGATCCACCAGTGTCATTACATGTGTGTTCTTTTTACTAACAACAACTAGAGTCATTAAAATGTCTGTTCTCTTCAGAGACTGTCGTTGTATTGGGAACATCAGTACCTAAGGAGGCTAGATAGAGGTGTGGGGACTAGCAGGGAAGCTAGCGACAGCGTTCGCAGGCGGGATTGGATACAAGCAAGCGTAGCTGGACGCAAGAAGTACCCAGGTTCGGGGCCCTCGTGATGAGGTAAAGCCCCTAGTCCTGCCGAATCTGACTATCAGGGATACACGAACTACAAGTGCTCCTTGAGCTGTATTCTCTAGCTACTTCCTGAAATGCAATGAGACCAACCCTTTCTACTGAGGCCTTGCCTCTCCCTATATAGGCAGAGAGGCAATAGTCTCCCTGGCCAATCCGACTAGCGGGCCCCACATGCGGGTCCCAGCCGGCTGGTCATCTACAGTGTCCGGCATGGTATGTCTCATTGGAGTATGAGCGGTATGGCTGTCGTAGGCACAGTGGACTCCATGCGAGCCTGTCGTCAGCATCGGGCCACTGTTCCTGCGTCATCCCCGCAAAGTCTTCGGTATGGCCGGGTGGTTGCCAGTCTTGTCATCATACAGGGCGTACCGTGCACTGATATGCACGTCGTCCTGTCTCACTGATTGGGTCCGGCTATGTCGCCGTAGCCGGCTACTTCTTGCTGATCCGGCTACCGTGTGGTAGCCGGCCTGTGTTGCCCAGTCCGGCTGTATCTGGTCAGCCGGACGCGATCCGATTGCTTGGTTTCTTGTCTGGTTGGGGTACCTGGGGATCATCCCCCTGACACTAGCCCCCGAGCGCGTGTCGATTCCGCCCTTGGGTGAAATGTGCACGCGCTCCCTCTTGGTTTTGAATTTGTGTCCGGCTACGCCTTGCGGTTGCGCTACCCGTGACGTCAGTGCTGACGCTGGCCACGCGCGCACGCGCCATCATTGCACTACGGCGGGCAGCGTAACGTCCCGTCGCACGTCGCCTTGGGAAGCCGCTGCCCAGTGCTTCGGTTCTCGCTCCGGGATCTTCTGCGTGTCCCACCTTGGCACACAAGATCTGGGTGACGGTTGGGTTGAGGGTCGTCCGGATGCGCGACACGTGGTGTTGTTGACGGTTGCGCTTCCGGCCCTTTAAAGGGACGCCGCGGGGGAGGCAGTTCCCTTCCTTCGCTCCCCGCTGCAGTTTCTCCTTCCCCAGTGCGCTCTTGCCCTTTGCGCCCTTGCTCTGCTGTCTCTGTAGCCCGCCGCACCGCCCGCTTTTCGTCGTATAGCGGTACGGGCCACCGTCACTCCTCCGTTGCCGTGCCTCCCTGTCAGCCAGAGATGGCAGCCGACCGCGGAGGTTGGTGTGGCTCCTCCGTCACGGAGGACCACATCCAGAAGTACCGCGCCACTCGCATTCTCCCGTCGGAGGAGGAGGTGGAGGTGCGGTTGGCGCCGGCGGGAGAGGTGTCGCCGCATCCGGCGGAGGGGGAGCGCGTCATCTTCCTCTCCCATCTGGCGCGCGTGTTCGCCTTGCCGGTGCACCCCTTCTTCCTGACGTTTCTGGCGTTCTTGATCTCCGTCTCCACCATCTCGGCGCCAACGCAATTGGGACATTGGCGCACTTCATGGCCTTCTGCGAGAGCTACCTCGGGATCCAGCCGGATCTCGGGCTCTTCTGCCGGCTCTTCCGAGTCCGGCCGCAGGTGTAGTACACGAAGGGGCCGCTAGTCGTCTATGGCGGCGCCTCCATCTACTCCCGCGCCCAATCCGTCTACCCCAAGTTCTTGCTTGAGGACACGGTACGACTGTGATAGCAGTCGTATTTCTACGTCAAGAACGTCACCAACATTGACCGGATCAATCTTCCGGCTTTCCAGGATGTCGAGTCCAGCCGGCAGAACTAGGAGCTGAAGATCCATGGTGACAAGGCGGAGACAGACATGATGCTGCAGCGCATGCGCTCCCTCGTCACCTGCCGGCTAACCGGCTTGGACATCACCCTCAGCTGGATGTCCCGACTGATGATGCCGTTGCAGTAGCGGGCACACAAAATGTGCTACTACTCCGGCCGGCTGGACCCGACCCGGCTGTCGCGCCGCGATCCCCGCTACCACAACCTGAAGGAGCGGGTGTGGACGATCACCAAGGAGCGACTGCCGGAGAACTGGAAATTCAGTCTGGCGCCCTACAACCGGGAGAACCACGTGCCCCGGGTAAGTTCTTCTAGCCGGAAACTTCATTTGTTCTTCCTGCATTTTTCTTGTTTTGTCCGGCTGACTTCTTGTATTCGGCAGATCTTCGCTTGCATCCTTCGCGAGGAGGGTGAGGCTGCCCTTGAGGAGTTCACGCCTGACTTGCCCGAGCCGCGCACTCGGCGGTCTGGCGAGGAGTCGGACGGGGATGGCGCTGCCTTTCCCAGCCGGAATGATGAGCCGGCTGCCGACCCCCACGCGGAGGTTCACGAGGAGGAGGAGGTCGCGCCGACCATCGATCCGACGACGCGCTCCGCGACGGACGGCAAGGCAGGCGGGAGCGGCTCCAGCCGTTCCAGCTCCCGCCGGCCTGCAACGGAGGAGCCGGTCCAGCACCCTGCCGTCGAGCTGCCTTGGCCGGAAGAAGGGGCCGCCTCCAGTTGTGCCGGGGTATGTCCCTTCTCCCCCTTTCTTTCAGTGTTTTCTGCGTGCTTATTTTTTCTTCCTTCCTGACTTTGGTTTATTTTCCTTTGCTGTCTTCTCCTTCTTCTTAGCATGTTGGTTTCTTTTGGAGCCGCGAGCCCGGATCGAGCTCCAACCGGGTCGCCGCCCCGTGCTCCGACTGCATCAGCCAGTGCCCCTCCTTCTTCCGAAGTGCCGCCTCCGTCTCCCTCTCGAGCTGAACCGGCTGCCCCAGCCAGATCGGGGGGTTCTTAGCCGGAGGCGGAGTCCTCGCAGCAGGATGGCTCTTCCGTGGGCGCGCAGGGGGCGCTGCCGGCAAGGAGCTAGTAGTTGTCGGTAATGACAACTCCGACGAGCTAGTAGTTGCCTCGCTGACGGATCTCGCCACCACCCTTGAACTAGCGGTGAAGGAGATCCGGCTGCTGGAGGTCGTAGCCGGTGGGAACCGGACCCTGGAGCAGAAGCTTGCTGCTGCCAACGGGACCTCCCAGAGTAAGTTCGCTTCATTTGTCTTCCTCTCTCTCTTTTTTTTAATGATAGCCGGCTTGGTTGCAGCCATCCTCGTGTGTGCTCAGCGCGAGATCGATCGCTTGAAGAGAGCGAACGACCGACTTAGCAAGTCCAATTCTACTCTACGGCTGTAGAATAAGGATTGGTACGCGAGGGTAGATGGCTTGGAGGCCATCATCAAGGAGCGTGATGCCTCCCTCGCCAGCCAGATCGAGGCCTTCAACCTTCTCGAGGCCCAGAACAAGGACCAAGAGAAGGAGATCAAACGGCTGGCGGCGAAGGAGAAGGCTCTGGTGGAGGAGCTGATGCAGGTTGGCCACACGGCTAAGGGTAAGTTCCCCCTTTTCCGCCTTCTTTTCTTTACGGATCCGGTAGCCGGATCTGACTCTCTTTTCTGATAGCTTTTTATCCCGGCATAGACCTGCTGGCCTACAACCGGCTGCAGGAGAACTGGCCGGGAGCGCAGCCGACGGCTCAGGAGCTCGTCGTCCTGCTTGGCAAAGAGGTTGCCAAGCTTCGCCAAGCGGCGCAGGACGTCTTCTCCTTCGTGTGGCCGGAGGCTCCGGTTCCGGAGACGATGGCTCAACTGGCTGCGAAGGTGGGAGAGGTGCCGGCTGCGGTGGACCGGCTGCGGGACTTGGCGGCGCGAGCCGGAGCGGAGATGGCTCTAGCCCTCATGCTCTCCTGGTACAAGGACGCCCACATCGAGAAGATCGACGGAGGCTTCCGTGCCGGCGCCGACCTTGCCGTCATCCGCCAAGCCCATCCGGAGCTCCGCGGGTCTGCCATCAAGATTGCCGACTACGTGGACCCCGACGAGGTGCTCACCGACTCGGAGTCCATCAGCACTCCTGATGCGGAAGGCCCGATGCCGCCGCCTGTGGGCGCAGGAACCGGATCGAGCTCCGTGCCTCCTCCTCCACCTGAAGCCTCTGCCGGTCAAGATGCTCCTCACGGCAAGGGTCCTGCCGCTTAGCTACTACCCTGGGATGCCGGGTGTATTTGTCTTGCTTTTGTTATGTGTGAAACTTGTCTGTCTGTACCGGCTATCTCTAATGCCGGGTAACTTATGGGAGCTTCGCCTCCTTTTTGTTTGTTAATATTGAACTCTTGAGTTTCCTTTAACTTGTGCGTTTCGAGTTTACTTTCAATATTTTGCCGGTTGACTTTATCCGGCTTACTTCATCCGGCTTCACGCCTTTAGCTGGAGGAACTGCACCTTTAGTGGGGGCACGCTAGCGCACCCACTGGGTGTAGCCCCCAAGAATCGTAGTAGCTGGCGCAGCCAGGTGCTTCGAATCTTCCTTCTTTTTCTTACGTCTTCTAACTTTATCCGACTAGACTCGTCTTAGTCGGCTGCTTTCGCTGGCTGAATGCCTTCAGCCGGGGGAACTAACATTCCAGTGGGGGCGCGCAAGCGCACCCACTAGGTGTAGCCCCTGAGATTCGCAGTAGCTGGAGTAGCCAGGTGCTTCGAATCTTCCTTGTCTTCTCTTGCTCCTACCCTTGCCCTCACTTAGGCTCCGAACGGCCGGCTAAACGCCCTTAGCCGGTCAGGAACTACAAGATTCCACTGGGGGCGCGCGAGCGCACCCAGTGGGTGTAGCCCCCGAGATTCGGAGCGCTTGATGAAGGCAAGGACTTCGAATCTTCTTCCCTTTTCCTGAATTCTGACTCGAGGTAGTCGGGCAAGAATATACATATACATACACATACATCCTCACAGGTTAATAGGTTAGTCTATCAAATTGTAGCCGGAAAACGGCTTGTTTTTTTGAAAACTTGCTTGTGCCTCTCCAGACACTTGGTCGCTTTCCCGTGTGCTCTGCTGTTTTTGCTGCGTCCTTGCCGGGCAGCCGGGTTGCAGTCTGCAGCCGGAATCGAAGGGAGCTGACAGTACATTGCGCATAGTACTAACGGCTTAGTAGCCGGATTGGTTCGAGCTAGTTGCAAGACCGGAACGCCCGGTCTGTCGCGTCTCCTCCCTGTTTTTCGTGTGGGATGCCTCGGGCTTTTGCTCTTGCTAGCTGGACAGCCGGGTTGCGGTCTGTAGCTGAGACAAAGAGTGGGCCTCTGACATCATCGCACACTACTCAGTCGGTTTATTGACTTAGCAGGCCGGGGCAGCCGGCGAGCCCCCAGGTTGGAGTTGCCGGAGCCAGAAAATCAGAACCGGAATGGCGGATGTGAAAACACATTTCTAGCAAGGAGCCCCCGAGATTCTCGTAGGGGTCCGCATTTTAATTCATAGGGTTTACGGGATACATACACTGTCTGGCGACTAGGTGTAAAACGGGCGCAGCAGGGCCGCGTTCCAGGGACGCTCGGTTTCCTCGTCTGATTTGTCCATCTTGTTCTTGCGTGGCTGCTGCGCGTCAATGAGGTAGTAGGAGTCGTTGGGTAGCGCCCGGCTGATGATGAAGAGGCCCTCCCAGGGTGGCGATAACTTGTGCATGCCCTTCATGTCTTGCACCAGCCAGAGAACCAGGTCGCCCTCGCGAAACGCGACTAGGCGGATCCGGCTTGAATGGTAGCGACGTAGTCGCTGCTTGTACAGGGCGGACCTGGACAGAGCCAGCTCACGGGCCTCCTCCAGGAGGTCCAGTCCGTCCTCCCGCGCCTCCTGGTTGGCCTTTTCGTCATATAGGAGCTTGCGTGGTGAGTCGAATTCGATGTCCGCGGAGAGGACGACTTCCGATCCGTAGACCAGGAAGAATGGTGTGTAGCCGGTTGATCTATTCGGCGTGGTGCGGAGGCTCCACAACACAGCCGGAAGCTCCTCGATCCAGCATTCGGGGGACCACTCTAATGGTTCCATGAGACGCAGCTTGATACCGGCCAGCACCAAGCTGTTTGCCCTTTCCACTTTCCCGTTGGACTGTGGGTGGGCGACGAAGGCGAGGTCCAGCCAGATGCCCTTGTTGCTGCAGAACCAGGAGAAGGCCCCCTTGGCGAAGTTCATGCCGTTGTTGTTGATGATGCTATTGGGGTAGCCGAATCGGTTGATGATGTCGGTGACGAAGGTGACGACTGTCGCCCCCTCCAGCTTCCGGATGGGCTTAGCCTCGATCCACTTCATGAACTTGTCCACCACTACCAGCAGATGGGTCATACCCGCGCGCGCCCGTTTGAAGGGACCAACCATGTCGAGGCCCCAGACCGCGAAGGGCCAGGTGATTGGTATGGTCTTGAGTACTAAAGTTGGCATGTGCCTGAGCTGCCCAAAGAGCTAGCATCCATTGCACGCGTGGACCAGCTGCTCAGCGTCCTCGAGGGCAGTGGGCCAATAGAAACCATGGCGGAACGCCTTGGTGACTATCGCCCTTGACGAAGCGTGATGCCCGCACTCGCCCTGGTGGATGTCCTTGAGTAGCCGGTAGCCTGTGTCTACGTCGACACATCTCTGGAAAATGCCGGATACGCTGCGCTTGTACATTTCGCTGTTGATGATGGTGTACGTGTGCACGCAGCGCCGGATTTGCCTGGCTTCCACCTCGTCAGTCGGAAGTTCTCCGTTGGCGATGTAGCTCATGAAAGGTTGTGCCCAGGATGGCACTTCCCGAATGACGAGGATGTTCCCGCCCTCCGGTTGATGGATGTCGGGCGGTCGTCCGGGTGGCGTACCCGGGATGGCAGCCCCCGAGCTGCTTGATGAACCGGCAGCCCCCGGGTCTTGCAAGCTGGAGGGCACTGCCTTGCCAGAATTGGTGCGGGTCTTCTTCTTTGGTGGCTCTGTCGGCTCCGCTTCTGCCGTTCCGCCAGCGGGAACGCTTCCTTCCCAGGTGATGGAGTCTGACTCTGGCGACAGGTTGATGGAGGGCTTGCGCAGGTGCTCCAAAGAGACCCCTGGTGGGATCGGCTGCCTGGTGGATCCGATTTTGGCGAGTGAATCGGCTATGTCGTTGTTGACGCGAGGGACATGGTGAAATTCGCACCCGTCGAAGGAGGCGTTGAGCTTCTGGATGTGGAACCGGTAGAGGGCCATGTTTGCATCTTTTGCGTCCCATTCTCCGGATACTTGATGCACCACCAGATCCGAATCACCGAAGCACAGGATCCGGTTGACATCGATCTCCTTGGCTAACCGGAGTCCGTGCGCCAGTGCCTCGTATTCAGCTACGTTGTTGGAGGCCTTGAAGTGGATCTGCAGCACGTACTCCAACCGGTCTCCCTTGGGCGAGGTGAGCACGATGCCAGCTCCCAAACCCCCGAGCATCTTCGACCCGTCGAAGTGCATCTTCCAGTGGTCCGAATCTGGAACCGGTGGGAGATACTGGGTCTCAGCCCAGTCGACGAGGAAGTCCGCCAATGCCTGCGACTTGATCGTGAGCCGGGGCTCGTACTGGATGGAGTAGGCGGCTAGCTCGATGGCCCACTTGGCGACTCGGTCGGTGGCGTCCTTGTTGCCGATGATTTCCGAAAGGGGTGCGGTGCACACGACCTTAATCGGGTGCTCCTAGAAGTAGTGCTTGAGCTTCTTGCATGCCAGGTACACGCCATAGCACATCTTCTGGTAGTGGGGGTAGTTCTGCTTGGAGAGGGAGAGAACCTCGCTGAGGTAGTAGACAGGCCTCTGAACAGGCTGAGCCTTGCCTTCCTCGGGGCGCTCCACCACCAGGACGACGCTGAAGACCCGGCTGATGGCTGCTATATAGAGCAACATCGGCTCCTTGCTAGCCGGCATGGCTAGAACCAGCGCTGTGGATAGCATGTGCTTGAGGTCGTGAAATGCGGTGTCGGCTTGCGAAGTCCAGGAGAACTTGTCCGTCTTCTTCATCAGCTGGTACAACGGGAGGGTCTTCTCCCCTAGCAGGCTGACGAAATGACTGAGGGAGGCCAGACATCTGGTGAACTTCTAGACCCCAAGCAGGTTCCTGGGCAGCTGCATCCTCTCGATGGCCGCGATCTTCTTCGGATTCGCCTCGATACCTCGTTGCGATATGAGGAAACCGAGTAGCTGACCGGATGGTACTCCGAAGACGCACTTCTCCGGGTTTAGCTTCATCTAGTACTGGCGGAGGTTGCCAAATGTTTCTCCCAGATCTTCGAGGAGGGTGCGCTTCTCCTTAGTCTTGATGACCACGTCGTCCACATAAGCATGCTAGTTTCGGCCTATCTGCGAGTGCAAGCACTTCTGCATGCAGCGCTGATAGGTAGCGCCTGCATTCTTTAGACCGAAAGGCATGGTTACGTAGCAAAAAGCCCCGTAGGGGGTGATAAATGATGTCTTAATCTGATCAGCCGGGTTTAGCCGGATCTGATTGTACCCGGAATAGCAATCTAGAAAAGACAACAAATCATACCCGACCATGGAATCAATGACTTGATCGATACGGGGCAAGGCGAAGGGGTCTTTAGGGAACGCCTTGTTCAGGCTGGTGTAGTCGGTACACATGCGCCAGGTCTTGTTCTTCTTCAGCACCAGGACTGGGTTCGCCAACCAGTCCGAGTGGTACACTTCCATGATGAACCCGGCTGCAAGGAGCCAGGTGATCTCGTCCCCGATTATCTTCCTCTTCTCCTCCACGAACCGGCGCAAAGGTTGCTTGACCGGCTTGGCGTCTGGCCGCACATGAAGTGAGTGCTCGGCGAACTCCCTCGGCACACCCGGCATGTCCTTGGGGGACCATGCAAAGATGTCCCGATTCTCACGGAGGAAGTCGATGAGCGCGCCTTCGTATTTGATGTCCAAGCCGACACCAATGGTTACAAACTTAGTCGGGTCGGAGCGGTCGAGCAGAATCCTCTTTGTCTCCTTTGCCGGCTGGAAAGTTCCTTCTCCAGCCAGTTTGCTGCTAGCTGTCATGTCCTGCTAGGCCATGGCCACGTTGGGCATGATCACGCGCTTCTCCTCGGCTATGATGAGGGCCTCTGCCAGTTTGGAACCGGCTGAGGCGCACTCCATCGACCGCCTGAAGCAGCCGGCGACGGTGATCACGCCACGGGGTCCCGACATCTTCGTCTTGAGGTACGTGTAGTGGGGGACGGCCATGAACTTGGCGAGGGCGGGGCGCCCGAGGAGAGCATGGTAGGATCTCATCAGGTTTACTACCTCGAACCAGATTGGTTCGCGACGGAAGTTCTCCTCGGTCCCGAAGATGACGTCCAGCTGGATTTTCCCCAGCGGGGCGTAGGCGGACCCCGGCAGTACGCCGTGGAACGTTGTGGTAGTCGGGTGCAGGTCGCTTTCGCGAATGCCTAGCTTCTCCAGCGAGGACTGGTAGAGGAGGTTGATGCTGCTGCCTCCGTCGATGAGGACGCGCGAGAATCAGCAGGTACGCGCGTTGGAGACGATGAGGGGGTCGAGCACCATGGCGTAGCCCCGGGAGTCAGCAGCTGCTCCGGCTGATCTGCACGGCTCCAGGTGATGGGGGTTTCCGACCAGTTCAGGTACTGGGGGACCGGAGAGACGATGGCATTGACCTCCTTGGAGCGTCGCCTGTGGCTGTGCTTGTCGTCCTGCTCTGTCTCGAAGATGTGGTAGGCGGCGTGCGGCTGGGGGTAGCCGTTGTTGTTGTTGCCGCTGTTACCATCATTACCGTCTCCCCTAGCCGGTGGTGGGGGTCCGCCCGGAGGGGGAGGAGGGAGACGAGGCTGGTTGCCCTGGTCCTTTAGCTGGCGGGTCCAGCTGCAATTCCGAGTGGTGTGTGTAGCCGGTTTGAAGGGACCGCTGTGCCACTTGCACGGGCCGTCAAACATCTGGTTGAAGGTGAGCCATGGCTTCTGCCTCCTTGCATCGTTAGCCGGTGCGTTGGGTGCACCCTCCACAACATTGACCTGCCGTGCGTGGTAGCGGGGCTTCTGTTTCCCGGCTTGGCGGTCCCCGTGGAACCGGTTGTCGTTGCCATGGGGCCTAGAGGATCCGGCTTCGCCAGCCGGATTGCCTAGACGGTCGTGAGCCGGCTCCGTAGGAGTCGGACGCTCGACAGCATTTACTCGGAGGGGCTTCTTCATGGCGGCATCCGCCGTGGCGTACTGGTCTGCAACCATCATGAGCTCCGCCATGGTTTTCGGCTCGTCACGCAGTAGCCGATGGCCTGGCTCTCCAGGATGCCCTCACAAGTGTTGTGCAGCTCCGTCCACTTGGCGAGGTATTCGCGATCGGTCTCGCGGTCACCTTGGACGCACAAGGCCAGGTCGCGTGGGTGCCCCGGATGCTTGTACGTGTCGTTGAAGTTGCGGACGAATACTTTCTCGAAGTCTGGCCAGGCGTTGATGCTATTGGGCGCAAGGCTGTTGAACCACGTTCTTGCCGACCCAGTTAGCATGAGGGGGATGTAGCGCACGGCTGTGCGCTTGTTCCCATGGGCGATGCCGACTGCCGTAGCATAGTCGGTCAGCCAATCTTCCGGTTTCATGCTGTTGTCGTACTTGGGGGTGTCCCTGGGCAGGGAGAACTTATCCGGAAACGGCTCGTTCCGGATGCGGGGTCTGAAACAAACCGGGCCGGTAGAATCTTCCTCCTCCATGACGCGCGCTTGAGCGAGGAGCTCGATGCAGTCACGGGCATCTGGACAATCCGGGTTGGGCGCTCCCACCCGGCCCGAGAGACGGGAGCCGGCGGGTCTGGGTGCCCCGGTTGGTGGAGGGGGAGGCGGCGGGTTGTTGTTCACCGTCTGCTCCTGGCGCGGCTGGCCCCTGTTGCCAGAGTTGCAACGCCTGCGGCGGGCCTTAGACGGCTGAGAGGAGGACGCCTGCTGGGTGTCGTGCGGCGCGCCCCTGATGTTGGCAGGCAGCTTGCTCCCCCTGGAGTAGCTGGGGTCCTCCTGCATCTGCCGGTTGGCGTTGACCTGCTCGTCCGCAATGCAGAGGAGCTCCTGCACGCGAGCGTGCTGGCGGGCTCGCTCCTTGCCCTCCAGACTGGGCAGTTCCTCTGCCGCGGCCCGTACCGCGCGCAGGTTCTTGATGGGCGTGCTGTAGGTGGGACGGATGAGGGCGGGTGCAGGATCCGGCTCCCCATCCTTTTCCATCCTACCGCCTAGCTCGCCGCCCGACGCCGCACCTGGTCGCGCCGGCTCGGCTCCGTGGTAGCCAGGGTGAAGCCGTGCATGCGGTCGTACTCGCGTCGGGTGATCTCGAGTTGCTTGCGGGCTGCTGCTAGCTCCATGGCCTCCTGGAGGAGGATTTGTCTCTCCATGGCGAAGTTGGCCTCCTTCTCCTCCTGGTTATCCCCGAGGTTAACCGCCGTCAGGAGCCGATCAATGGCATCCTCCACCGGGTTCCGAGGCTGCGGAGGGGCAGAAGTCCCAACCTCGTCCGTGCCTCGCTCCCGCGGCTGGCGGGGGTGAGAGCTGGAGCCGGCCATCATGACCTCCACACCGCAGGATGCGGCGGAGGTGCTACCACCCGGATGCGGCAGCTCCGTGACAGAGACGATTTCCCTCGGGAAACGCTCCGGAATGGTGGCGACATAGATAGGGAGGTCGCCGAATAGCACGACGGTGTCGTTCACCGGGAAGGAGGTTCCGGCAAAGCAGGAAGCGTTGTCGATGACGCAATTGAATTTTCCAAGAATGAGCATTAGGCTATAGGCCACGCGCTCACCGGCTGGCGTGCGGGGTCCCGTGCGGAACGTGACTCCGGTCGAAGCCATCTTGCCCCACAGTGGGTGCCAACTGTCGTTGTATTGGGAACGACAGTACCTAAAGAGGTTAGATAGAGGTGTGGGGACTAGCAGGGAACCTATCGACGGCGTCCGCAGGCGGGATTGGATACAAGCAAGCGTAGCTGGACGCAAGAAGTACCCAGGTTCGGGGCCCTCGTGATGAGGTAAATCCCCTACTCCTGCCGAATCTGACTATCAGGGATATACGAACTACAAGTGCTCCTTGAGCTGTATTCTCTAACTACTGCCTTAAATGCAATGAGACCAACCCTTTCTACTGAGGCCTTGCCTCTCCTTATATAAGCAGAGAGGCAACAGTCTCCCTGGCCAATCCAACTAGCGGGCCCCACATGCGGGTCCCAGCCGGCTGGTCATTAACAGTGTCCGGAATGGTATGTCTCATCGGAGTATGAGCGGTATGGCTGTCATAGGCACAGTAGACACCATGCGAGCCTGTCGTCAGCATCGGGCCACTGTTCCTACATCATCCCCGCAAAGTCTTCGGTATGGCCGGGTGGTTGCCAGTCTTGTCATCGTACAGGGTGTACCGTGCACTGATACGCACGTCGTCCTGTCTCACTGATTGGCTCCGGCTACGTTGCCATTGGCGGCTACTTCTTGCTGATCCGGCTACCATGTGGTAGTCGGCCTATCTTGCCCTGTCCGGCTGTATCTGGTTAGCCAGACGCGATCCGATTGCTTGGTTTCTTGTCCGGTTGGGGTACCTGGGGATCATCCCCCTGACAGAGACCACACATATGGATCCACCAGTGTCATTGCATCTGTGTTTTTTTTACTAACAACAACTGGATTCATTTCATGTGTGTTCTTTTCACATACCACATATGGATCCACTAGTGACATTGTATGTGTGTTCTTTTCACAATCCACCTATGGATCCACCAGTGTCATTGCATGTGTGCTCTTTTTACTAACAACAACCAGAGTCATTGCATGTGTGTTCTCTTCAGAGACCACACATGGATCCACTAGTGTCATTGCATGTGTGTTCTTATTACTAACAACAACCAGCGTCATTGCATGTGTGTTCTTTCCACATATCATATGGATACACCAGTGTCATTGCATGTGTGCTCTTTTCATAATCCACCTACGGATCCACCAGTGTCATTGCATGTGTGTTCTTTTTACTAACAACAACCAGTCATTGCATGTGTGTTCTTTTCACATACCACATACGGATCCACCAGTGTCATTGCATGTGTGTTCATTTCACAATCCACCTATGGATCCACCAGTGTCATTTCATGTGTGCTCTTTTTACTAACAACAACCAGATTCATTGCATGTGTATTCTCTTCAGAGACCACACAAGGATCCACCAGTCTCATTCCATGTGTGTTCTTTTTACTAACAACAACCAGAGTCATTGAAATGTGTGTTCTCTTCAGAGACCACACATGGATCAACCAGTGTCATCGCATGTGTGTTCTTTTTACTAACAACAACCAGAGTCATTGAAACATGTGTTCACTTCAGAGACCACACATGGATCCACCAGTGTCATTGCATGTGTGTTCTTTTTACTAACAACAACTGTAGTCATTTCACGTGTGTTCTTTTCACATACCACCTATGGATCCACCAGTGTCATTGCATGTGTGTTCTTTTCACAATCCACCTATGGATCCACCAGTGTCATTGCATGTGTGCTCTTTTTACTAACAACAACCAGAGTCATTGCATGTGTGTTCTCTTTAGAGACCACACATGGATCCACCAGTGTCATTGCATGTGTGTTCTTTTTACTAACAACAATCAGAGTCATTGAAACGTGTGTTCACTTCAGAGACCACACATGGATCCATCAGTGTCATTGCCTGTGTGTTCTTTTTACTGATAACAACTGGAGTCATTTCATGTGTGTTCTTTTCACATACCACATATGGATCCACCAGTGTCATTGCATGTGTGTTCTTTTTACTAACAACAACTAGAGTCATTTCATGTGTGTTCTTTTCACATACCACATATGGATCCACCAGAGTCATTGAAATGTGTGTTCTCTTCAGAGACCACACATGGATCCACCAGTGTCATTGCTGTATGTTCTTTTTACTGACAACAACCAGAGTCATTGCATGTGTGTTCTTTTCACATACCACATATGGATCCACCAGTGCCATTGCATGTGTGCTCTTTTCACAATCCACATATGGATCCACCAGTGTCATTGCATGTGTGTTCTTTTTACTAACAATAACTAGAGTCATTGCATGTGTGTTCTTTCCACAAACCATATATGGATCCACCAGTGTCATTGCATATGTGCTCTTTTCACAATCCACCTATCGATCCACTAGTGTCATTGCATGTGTGTTCTTTTTACTAACAACAACCAAAGTCATTGAAATGAGTGTTCTCTTTAGAGACCAGACATGGATCCACCAGTGTCATTGCATGTGTGTTCTTTTCACAACCCACCAATGGATCCACCAGTGTCAATGCATGTGTGCTCTTTTTACTAACAACAACCAGAGTCATTGCATGTGTGTTCTCTTTAGAGACCACACATGGATCCACTAGTGTCATTGCATGTGTGTTCTTTTCACAATCCACCTATGGATCCACCAGTGTCATTGCATGTGTGTTCCTTTTACTAACACAACCAGAGTCATTGTATGTTTGTTCTTTTCACATATCACATATGGATCCACTAGTGTCTTGCAGGTGTTCTCTTTTCACAATCCACATATGGATCCACCAGTGTCATTGCATGTGTGTTCTTTTTACTAACAACAACCAGAGTCATTGCATGTGTGTTGTTTCCACATTCCACATATGGATCCACCAGTGTCATTGCATGTGTGATCTTTTCACAATTCACCTATGGATCCACCAGTGAAATTGCATGTGTGTTCTTTTCACATACCACATATGGATCCACCTATGTCATTGAAATGTGTGTTCTCTTCAGAGACCACACGTGGATCCACCAGTGCATTGCATGTGTGTTCTTTTTACTAACAACAACCAGAGTCATTCCATGTGTGTTCTTTTCACATACCACATATGGATCCATTAGTGTCATTGCATGTGTGTTCTTTTCAATTCACCTATGGATCCACCAGTGTCATTGCATGTGTGCTCTTTTCACTAACACCTAGAGTCATTGCATATGTGTTCTCTTCAGAGACCACACATGGATCCACTAGTGTCATTGCATGTGTGTTCTTTTTACTAACAACAACCAGAGTCATTGAAATGTGTGTTCACTTCAGAGACCACACATGGATCCACCAGTGTCATTGCATGTGTGTTCTTTTTACTAACAACAATTGTAGTCATTTCATGTGTGTTCTTTTCACATACCTCATATGGATCCACCAGTGTCATTGCATGTGTGCTCTTTTCACAATCCACATATGGATCCACCAGTGTCATTGCATGTGTGCTCTTTTTACTAACAACAACAAGAGTCATTGCATGTGTGTTCTCTTCAGAGACCACACATGGATCCACTAGTGTCATCGCATGTGTGTTCTTTTTACTAACAACAACCAGAGTCATTGAAACATGTGTTCACTTTAGAGACCACACATGGATCCACCAGTGTCATTGCATGTGTGTTCTTTTTACTAACAACAACTGTAGTCATTTCATGTGTGTTCTTTTCACATACCACCTATGGATCCACCAGTGTCATTGCATGTGTGTTCTTTTCACAATCCACCTATGGATCCACCAGTGTCATTGCATGTGTGCTCTTTTTACTAACAACAACCAGAGTCATTGCATGTGTGTTCTCTTCAGAGACCACACATGGATCCACCAGTGTCATTGCATGTGTGTTCTTTTTACTAACAACAATTAGAGTCATTGAAACGTGTGTTCACTTCAGAGACCACACATGGATCCACCAGTGTCATTGCATGTGTGTTCTTTTTACTTATAACAACTGGAGTCATTTCACGTGTGTTCTTTTCACATACCACATATGGATCCACCAGTGTCATTGCATGTGTGTTCTTTTTACTAACAACAACTAGAGTCATTTCATGTGTGTTCTTTTCACATACCACATATGGATCCACCAGAGTCATTGAAATGTGTGTTCTCTTCAGAGACCACACATGGATCCACCAGTGTCATTGTTGTATGTTCTTTTTACTAACAACAACCAGAGTCATTGCATGTGTGTTCTTTTCACATACCACATATGGATCCACCAGTCTCATTGCATGTGTGTTCTTTTCACAATCCACATATGGATCCACCAATGTCATTGCATGTGTGTTCTTTTTACTAACAACAACTAGAGTCATTGCATGTGTGTTCTTTCCACAAACCGTATATGGATCCACCAGTGTCATTGCATCTGTGCTCTTTTCACAATCCACCTATCGATCCACTAGTGTCATTGCATGTGTGTTCTTTTTACTAACAACAACCAAAGTCATTGAAATGGGTGTTCTCTTTAGAGACCAGACATGGATCCACCAGTGTCATTGCATGTGTGTTCTTTTCACAACCCACCAATGGATCCACCAGTGTCATTGCATGTGTGCTCTTTTTACTAACAACAACCAGAGTCATTGCATGTGTGTTCTCTTTAGAGACCACACATGGATCCACCAGTGTCATTGCATGTGTGTTCTTTTCACAATCCACCTATGGATCCACCAGTGTCATTGCATGTGTGTTCCTTTTACTAACAACAATCAGAGTCATTGCATGTGTGTTCTTTTCACATATCACATATGGATCTACTAGTGTCTTGCAGGTGTTCTCTTTTCAAAATCCACATATGGATCCACCAGTGTCATTGCATGTGTGTTCTTTTTACTAACAACAACCAGAGTCATTGCATGTGTGTTGTTTCCACATTCCACATATGGATCCACCAGTGTCATTGCATGTGTGATCTTTTCACAATCCACGGATGGTTCCACCAGGGTCAATGCATGTGTGTTCTTTTTACAAACAACAACCAGAGTCATTGCATTTGTGTTCTTTTCACATACCACATATGGATCCACCAAGGTCATTGAATGTTTGTTCTTTTCACAATCCACCTATGGGTCCACCAGTGTCATTGCATGTGTGATCTTTTTACTAACAACAACCAGAATCCATGCATGTGTGTTCTCTTCAGAGAACACACATGGATCCACCCGTGTCATTGCATGTGTGTTCTTTTTAATAACAACAACCAGAGTCATTGAAATGTGTGTTCTCTTCAGAGACCACACATGGATCCACAAGTGTCATTGCATGTGTGTTCTTTTTACAAACAACAACTGGAGTCGTTGCATGTGTGTTCTTTTCACATACCACATATGGATCCACCAGTGTCATTGCATGTGTGCTCTTTTCACAATCCACCTATGGATCCACCAGTGAAATTGCATGTGTGTTCTTTTCACATACCACATATGGATCTACCAGTGTCATTGAAATGTGTGTTCTCTTCAGAGACCACACGTGGATCCACCAGTGCATTGCATGTGTGTTCTTTTTACTAACAACAACCAGAGTCATTCCATGTGTGTTCTTTTCACATACCACATATGGATCCATTAGTGTCATTGCATGTGTGTTCTTTTCAATTCACCTATGTATCCACCAGTGTCATTGCATGTGTGCTCTTTTCACTAACACCTAGATTCATTGCATATGTGTTCTCTTCAGAGACCACACATGGATCCACTAGTGTCATTGCATGTGTGTTATTTTTACTAACAACAACCAGAGTCATTGAAATGTGTGTTCTCTTCAGAGACCACACATGGATCCACCAGTGTCATTGCATGTGTGTTCTTTTTACTAACAACAATTGTAGTCATTTCATGTGTGTTTTTTTCACATACCTCATATGGATCCACCAGTGTCATTGCATGTGTGCTCTTTTCACAATCCACATATGGATCCACCAGTGTCATTGCATGTGTGCTCTTTTTACTAACAACAACAAGAGTCATTGCATGTGTGTTCTCTTCAGAGACCACACATGGATCCACCAGTGTCATCGCATGTGTGTTCTTTTTACTAACAACAACCAGAGTCATTGAAACATGTGTTCACCTCAGAGACCACAGATGGATCCACCAGTGTCATTGCATGTGTGTTCTTTTTACTAACAACAACTGTAGTCATTTCATGTGTGTTCTTTTCACATACCACCTATGGATCCACCAGTGTCATTGCATGTGTGTTCTTTTCACAATCCACCTATGGATCCACCAGTGTCATTGCATGTGTGCTCTTTTTACTAACAACAACCAGAGGCATTGCATGTGTCTTCTCTTCAGAGACCACACATGGATCCACCAGTGTCATTGCATGTGTGTTCTTTTTACTAACAACAATCAGAGTCATTGAAACGTGTGTTCACTTCAGAGACCACACATGGATCCACCAGTGTCATTGCATGTGTGTTCTTTTTACTGATAACAACTGGAGTCATTTCATGTGTGTTCTTTTCACATACCACATATGGATCCACCAGTGTCATTGCATGTGTGTTCTTTTTACTAACAACAACTGGAGTCATTTCATGTGTGTTCTTTTCACATACCACATATGGATCCACCAAGGTCATTGAAATGTGTGTTCTCTTCAGAGACCACACATGGATCCACCAGTGTCATTGCTGTATGTTCTTTTTACTAACAACAACCAGAGTCATTGCATGTGTGTTCTTTTCACATACCACATATGGATCCACCAGTGTCATTGCATGTGTGGTCTTTTCACAATCCACATATGGATCCACCAGTGTCATTGCATGTGTGTTCTTTTTACTAACAACAACTAGAGTCATTGCATGTGTGTTTTTTCCACAAACCATATATAGATCCACCAGTGTCATTGCATCTGTGCTCTTTTCACAATCCACCTATCGATCCACTAGTGTCATTGCATGTGTGTTCTTTTTACTAACAACAACCAAAGTCATTGAAATGGGTGTTCTCTTTAGAGACCAGACATGGATCCACCAGTGTCATTGCATGTGTGTTCTTTTCACAACCCACCAATGGATCCACTAGTGTCATTGCATGTGTGCTCTTTTTACTAACAACAACCAGAGTCATTGCATGTGTGTTCTCTTTAGAGACCACACATGGATCCACCAGTGTCATTGCATGTGTGTTCTTTTCACAATCCACCTATGGATCCACCAGTGTCATTGCATGTGTGTTCCTTTTACTAACAACAACCAGAGTCATTGCATGTGTGTTCTTTTCACATATCACATATGGATCCACTAGTGTCTTGCAGGTGTTCTCTTTTCAAAATCCACATATGGATCCACCAGTGTCATTGCATGTGTGTTCTTTTTACTAACAACAACCAGAGTCATTGCATGTGTGTTGTTTCCACATTCCACATATGGATCCACCAGTGTCATTGCATGTGTGATCTTTTCACAATCCACCGATGGATCCACCAGGGTCAATGCATGTGTGTTCTTTTTACAAACAACAACCAGAGTCATTGCATCTGTGTTCTTTTCACATACCTCATATGGATCCACCAATGTCATTGAATGTTTGTTCTTTTCACAATCCACCTATGGGTCCACCAGTGTCATTGCATGTGTGATCTTTTTACTAACAACAACCAGAGTCATTTCATGTGTGTTCTTTTCACATACCACATATGGATCCACGAGTGTCATTGCATGCGTGTTCTTTTTACTAACAACAACCAGAGTCATTTCATGTGTGTTCTTTTCACATACCACATATGGATCCACCAGAGTCATTGAAATGTGTGTTCTCTTCAGAGACCACACATGGATCCACCAGTGTCATCGCATGTGTGTTCTTTTTACTAACAACAACCAAAGTCATTGCATGTGTGTTCTTTTCACATACCACATATGGATCCACCAGTGTCATTGCATGTGTGCTCTTTCACAATCCACATATGGATCCACTAGTGTCATTGCATGTGTGTTCTTTTTACTAACAACAACTAGAGTCATTGCATGTGTGTTCTTTCCACATACCATATATGGATCCACCAGTGTCATTGCGTGTGTGCTCTTTTCACTATCCACCTATCGATCCACCAGTGTCATTGCATGTGTGTTCTTTTTACTAACATCAACCAAAGTCATTGAAATTTGTGTTCTCTTTAGAGACCAGACATGGATCCACCAGTGTCATTGCATGTGTGTTCTTTTCACAATCAGCCTATGGATCCACCAGTGTCATTGCATGTGTGCTCTTTTCACAATCCACATCTGGATCCACCAGTGTCATTGTATGTGTGCTCTTTTTACTAACAACAACCAGAGTCATTGCATGTGTGTTCTCTTTAGATACCACACATGGATCCACAAGTGTCATTGCATGTGTGTTCTTTTCACAATCCACCTATGGATCCACCAGTGTCATTGCATGTGTGTTATTTTTACTAACAACAACCAGAGCCATTGCATGTGTGTTCTTTTCACATATCAAATATGGATCCACCAGTGTCTTGCAGGTGTGCTATTTTCACAATCCACATCTGGATCCACCAGTGTCATTACATGTGTGTTCTTTTTCCTAACAACAACAAGAGACATTGCATGTGTGTTCTTTCCACATACCACATATGGATCCACTAGTGTCATTGCATGTGTGCTCTTTTCACAATCCACCTATGGATCCACAAGTGTCATTGCATGTGTGTTCTTTTTACTAAAAACAACCAGAGTCATTGCATATGTGTTCTTTTCACATACCACATATGGATCCACCAATCTCATTGCATGTTTGTTCTTTTCACAATCCACCTATGGATCCACCAGTGTCATTGCATGTGTGATCTTTTTACTAACAACAACCAGAGTCAATGCATGTGTGTTCTCTTCAGAGACCATACATGGATCCACCAGTGTCATTGCATGTGTGTTCTTTTTAACAACAACAACCAGAGTCATTGAAATGTGTGTTCTCTTCAGAGACCACACATGGATCCACCAGTGTCATTGCATGTGTGTTCTTTTTACAAACAACAACTGGAGTCATTGCATGTGTGTTCTTTTCACATACCACATATGGATCCACCGGTGTCATTGCATGTCTGCTCTTTTCACAATCCACCTATGGATCCACCAGTGTCATTGCATGTGTGTTCTTTTCACATACCACATATGGATCCACCAGTGTCATTAAAATGTGTGTTCTCTTCAGAGACCACACATGGATCCACCAGTGCATTGCATGTGTGTTCTTTTTACTAACAACAACCAGAGTCATTGCATGTGTGTTCTTTTCACATACCACATATGGATCCACCAGTGTCATTGCATGTTTGTTCTTTTCAATTCACCTATGGATCCACCAGTGTCATTGCATGTGTGCTCTTTTCTCTAACAACCAGAGTCATTGCATATGTGTTCTCTTCAAAGACCACACATGGATCCACCAGTGTCATTGCATGTGTCTTCTTTTTACTAACAACAACCAGAGTTATTGAAATGTGTGTTCTCTTCAAAGACCACACATGGATCCACCAGTGTCATTGCATGTGTGTTCTTTTTACTAACAACAACCAGAGTCATTGCATGTGTGTTCTTTTCACATATCACATATGGATCCACCAGTGTCTTGCAGGTGTGCTCTTTTCACAATCCACATATGGATCCACCAGTGTCATTGCAAGTGTGTTCCTTTTACTAACAACAACCAGAGATATTGCATGTGTGTTCTTTCCACATACCACATATGGATCCACCAGTGTCATTGCATGTGTGCTCTTTTCACAATCCACCTATGGATCCACCAGTGTCATTGCATGTGTGTTCTTTTTACTAACAACAACTAGAGTCATTGCATGTGTGTTCTTTTCACATACCACATATGGATCCACCAATGTCATTGCATGTTTGTTCTTTTCACAATCCACCTATGGATCCACCAGTGTCATTGCATGTGTGATCTTTTTACTAACAACAACCAGAGTCAATGCATGTGTGTTCTCTTCAGAGACCACATATGGATCCACCAGTGTCATTGCATGTGTGTTCTTTTTACTAACAACAACTAGAGTCATTGAAATGTGTGTTCTCTTCAGAGACCACACATGGATCCACCAATGTCATTGCATGAGTGTTCTTTTTACAAACAACAACTGGAGTCATTGCATGTGTGTTCTTTTCACATACCACATATGGATCCACCAGTGTCATTGCATTTGTGCTCTTTTCACAATCCACCTATGCATCCACCAGTGTCATTGCATGTGCGTTCTTTTTACAAACAACAACTGGAGTCATTGCATGTGTGTTCTTTTCACATACCACATATGGATCCACCAGTGTCATTGCATCTGTGCTCTTTTCACCATCCACCTTTGGATCCACCAGTGTCATTGCATGTGTGTTATTTTCACATACCACATATGGATCCACCAGTGTCATTGAAATGTGTGTTCTCTTCAGAGACCACACATGGATCCACCAGTGCCTTGCATGTGTGTTCTTTTTACTAGCAACAACCAGAGTCATTCCATGCGTGTTCTTTTCACATACCACATATGGATCCACCAGTCTCATTGCATGTGTGTTCTTTTCAATTCACCTATGGATCTAGCAGTGTCATTGCATGTGTGCTCTTTTCACTAACAACCAGAGTCATCGCATATGTGTTCTCTTCAGAGACCACACATGGATCCACCAGTGTCATTGCATGTGTGTTCTTTTTACTTACAACAACCAGAGTCATTGAAATGTGTGTTCTCTTCAGAGACCACACATGGATCCACCATTGTAATTGCATGTGTATTCTATTTACTAACAACAACTGTAGTCATTTCATGTGTGTTCTTTTCACATACCACCTATGGATCCACTAGTGTCATTGCATGTGTGTTCTTTTCACAATCCACCTATGGATCCACCAGTGTCATTGCATGTGTGCTCTTTTTACTAACAACAACAAGAGTCATTGCATGTGTGTTCTCTTCAAAGACCACACATGGATCCACCAGTGTCATTGCATATGTGTTCTTTTTACTAACAACAACCAGAGTCATTGAAACGTGTGTTCTCTTTAGAGACCACACATGGATCCACCAGTGTCATTGCATATGTGTTCTTTTTACTAATAACAACTGGAGTCATTTCATGTGTGTTCTTTTCACATACCACATATGGATCCACCAGTGTCATTGCATGTGTGTTCTTTTTACTAACAACAACTGGAGTCATTTCATGTGTGTTCTTTTCACATACCACATATGGATCCACCAGAGTCATTGAAATGTGTGTTCTCTTTAGAGACCACACATGGATCCACCAGTGTCATTGCATGTGTGTTCTTTTCACATACCACATATGGATCCACTAGTCTCATTGCATGTGTGCTCTTTTCACAATCCACATATGGATCCACCAGTGTCATTGCATGTGTGTTCTTTTTACTAACAACAACCAAAGTCATTGCATGTGTGTTATTTCCACATACCATATATGGATCCACCAGTGTCATTGTATGTGTGCTCTTTTCACAATCCACCTATGGATCCACCAGTGTCATTGCATATGTGTTCATTTTACTAACAACAACCAGATTCATTGAAATGTGTGTTCTCTTTAGAGACCAGACATGGATCCACCAGTGTCATTGCATGTGTGTTCTTTTCACGATCCACCTATGGATCCACCAGTGTCATTGCATGTGTGCTCTTTTAACTAACAACAACCAGAGTCATTGCATGTGTGTTCTCTTCAGAGACCACACATGGATCTACCAGTGTCATTGCATGTGTGTTCTTTTCAGAATCCACCTATGGATCCACCAGTGTCATTGCATGTGTGTTCTTTTTACTAACAACAACCAGAGTCATTGCATGTGTGTTCTTTTCACATATCACATATGGATCCACCAGTGTCTTGCAGGTGTGCTCTTTTCACAATCCACATATGGATCCAGCATTGTCATTGCATGTGTGTTCTTTTTACTAACAACAACCAGAGACATTGTGAAAGGGCATGTATGCCCCATGTGTGGTTTTGGTAATTAATGACAATCCCTATGGACTAATGTGCAAATTGAGTTTCATTTGTAGGTTTGTCCATTGGCATCGCTTGGACCATGTGTTGGTTTCAAGGATGAAAAAGAAGATGCTTTGTCCAAGGTCTTTGTGCCTATTGGAATCAAGTAGAAGAAGAAGATCAAGTATGTCTTGAAGAAGAAGAAGAAGATGGAGTTCCTCATGGCTTTCTTCAAGGCATCATCATCAAGAATTGATGTGCAAGCTCAAGATGCATCCTCTCTAGAAGATCTCATGCTTGGAGCTTGCCTCCTCGGTGTTCATGGAGTGATGAATACAAGGTCAAAGAAGAGGTTTCCCCATGGAGTATGGGGAGCCATCCGCAAGTATTCATCAAGCAAGAGCAATCAAGAAAGGTGTTCCATCTTGAAGGTGACAAGATCGTCTACATCAAGCTCAAGTGGGATGCTCAAGGCAAAGGTATGATCTTGATAGGGTTTCTATTTTACCGGTCTCTTGTAGTGTTGGGAGACCGGGTTTAGGATAGATAGCCGTATTATCAAGAGAGGCTCTCGAGTGGGTGACTCGTTCGTATCTTTCGGAGAGAGCTCAAAACTTTGCATAGATAGCATTATGTTTCTTGGTTGTTGTTTGTTCTTGTCCATGTGAGGATCTAGACCTTGTGGTTATCTTCATAACAATCTCTAGTTCATCAAAACAGATTTCCCTTGCATATCCTATTGCGTTTTTGACCTTGCGGGTTTTCCGGCTCCACACCTTGGGAGATATCTCACATATATATTCATGATATTTTCTCCCTTTGTGATACCCAATATTTCAACTTTTGTTGGATTCTACTCTTTATTATCTTTCCAACAAAATTGGTTTCATCCCAATTGGAGTTTCCAAGCTCAACTTCTTGCGTTTTGGGTTTTGGAGGTTTTACCGGTTCATCGCTTCTGAGAGGTTCTACCTTTATCCATTTTATTTTTATCCTCCCGTGTTCTACTATGATGTTTATTTGCATAATCTTGTAGAGCGTTTTGTTCTCTTCAAAACAAGCCCAAGATCATCAAAATCGGAGTCCGGAGTCAAAAGTTATTGAAGTTTTCGTGCAATGTTGTCCAACGTTTTTGCTTGAGCGGCAGTACCGGCCAAAGTTCCGCCCGAAGTTCCGGTAAATCTCGTTTTTGTTTAGTAACTTTTGTTTCTATTTACCGATAGTTCCGGTGGAGCACCGGTAGTTCCGGTGGGGCGCGAATCTGGCCCAAACGGGCAGATTTTTCTTGCCCTATTTAAGGGCCCCCTCTTCCCCAAAGTTTCCCCAACTTTTGAGGTCATTTTGGCTACCTCTTCCACTCTCTCTCCTCCATTGTTGACCTTCAAAAGATTGCCCTCTTCCCTTCTCCCTCCCATGATTCTTGCATCTTTTTGAGGGATTTGAGAGAGGAGATCTAGATCTACAAGCCCCACCAAACCAAATCCCTTCTTTGTGAAGGAATCCTTGGGATCTAGATCTTGGAGAGTTTTGTGTTCTCCTCTTGTGTTCTTCCTTCCTAATTCCCCCAATAGCTTTTGTAGCTTTTGTGGAATTTGAGAGTGAAGGACTTTCCTCTTGCATTTGGTGCATAGGTTTGAGTTCTCCTCGGAGATTCGGCGAGTTCAAGCCCTTGGGCTTGTTTCTCTTGGGTTCTTGGAACCCTAGACGGTTGTGTGGTTGGATTGTTCACCTTTTGTGGTCTTGTAGCCTTTTGTGGCCTTGTTGCCTTTTGTGGCTTTGTAGCCTTTGTAGCATTGTTGTTGGGAGCCTCCAATTGAGTTGTGGAGATTGCCCCAATCTTGTACGGGTTCGGTGACCGCCCTCAAGTGTCCCATAGTGGAACATGAGTAGGCCTTTGTGGCGAGCTCACAGGAGAATAGGGTTTGCCTTTTGTGGCGTTGGTAGGTTGCGTGCCTTCGCATCTTGGGGTGAGGCCTTGTGTGGCGTTGGGTGAGCATCGAGCCACTACACCTCGAGGTGAGCCATTTGTGGTGTCGAAGTACATTGCGCCCCCGCACCTCTCCAACAGAGACGTAGCTTCTTTGGAAGTGAACTTCGGGAAACAAATCATCGTCTCCGCATCCATCGGTTATTTCTCAACCGAACCCCTTTACTTATGCAATTTACATTGTGATAGCCATCGTGCTTGAAGTACTATATCTTGCTACCACCTTTTTGCTTGTCTTGCTTAGCGTAGGTTGTTGGTGCACTTATTGAAACTAGTGGATATATGTTTTGTCTTGATAAATTAAACGTTAAGTTTTATTCTGTATTTATTAGAGCCTAGACCGTAATAATTTTAAAACGTCTATTCACCCCCTCTAGGCGACGTCCATTTCCCTTTCAATTGGTATCAGAGCGAGGTCTCTCGCTTCTTAGGCTTCACCGCCTCGAGAGTAAGGATGTCTCCTAGGGGTTTAGTGTACTCTCACACATTTACTTTTGATGGCACAAATTATGATGTTTGGCGCATTCGCATGCTTAGTCATTTCCGGGTCATTGACCCAAATATTGAGTGAATTCTAGATATGGGATTGTCTCCTCCTATGGATCCTCAAAATCTATCTTTGGAGGAGGAGACAAACTCTTATCTCGAAGCTCAAGCATATAATGTGCTTGTTAATGTTGTGATCTTTGTAGTTCTTTCCTCAATCATGTCTTTTCGGAATGCTCATGATATTTGGACCAAGCTTCAAGCAAAATATGATGTGTCCAAGATTGATGAGGATGATTGTGTTCCCTCCACCGCCGGCCGTGATGAGTTCTCATCTTCTTCCACTACACCAACATGTGATTTGTCACAAGGTAATGATATGGTGAGTGGTGATAGAACTTGCAATGAGTATAGTGAGCTTGCCATTCATGATCCTCCATATCTATCCCATTGCAATGTTGTATCTTTGGGCATGAACACTTGTAGGACTATTTGTGATTTACATCCTAGTGTTGATTGCCCTTGCATATCATGTAGAAATGCCTTGAATATATCCCATGATGATATGCTTTCTTTGCCTTGTTGCCATGATAAATGTGCTTCTATTTCCTCTAGTACTTGTGTTGCTAACCATGTAGAGCAAATTGAAGAATGTGTGGGCCAAGGCAAAGTTGTGAGTGGAGCTTCAAGTGTTCCCCATCATCACCTTCTTCCAACATTCACTTATGCCTCATGGCTAAGGAATCAAAGGTAAATTCTCCTTTGGACCCCAATGCACCTCTTGATGATGTGAATGTTGACTTAGATGAAGTAGATGATGATGTTGCTTCTCTAAAAGATAAGGGGGAGCTAGTCCTTCATGCCCTACACAAAAATGAAAATGCTTGCTCTACTTTCATTGAAATATTGAACTTTTCCATTGAAAGTAAGCAACTAATTTATGATCATGAGGACACAATTGAAAAAATGAGTAGTCTTGAGCGTGAGTATGCTAATGACATTGCAAACCTAAATGAAGCTCTAGAAGAGGAACAAACCACCAAGGAATCTCTTGAGGAGACCTTTGCTCTAGAGCTATCTAGAGTGAAGAAATCTCATGATAGAGAATTTGAGGTGGCAAGTGCCCTCCAAATTAAGAATGATGAGCTTGAAGTTGCTTATGCCAAACTCCTTGAGGATTTTGAGCATCTCAACAATGGCTCTAGGGTCATCAAACTCACCGAGTCACATGAGCAACTTAAAGCCTCATACACTAAAGAGCTTTCCAAGTTGCCCTCACCTCTTACTACTATTGATGATGCTTGTCCTACTAACTCTATCTCTTGTGAAGCATCTATTCTGAAGGAGAATGTTGAGCTACATGCTCAACTTGCTTTGCTAACTAGCAACTATGGGAAATTGGAAGAGAGTCATGCTAAACTCTCAAGCTCGCATGAGGACCTTCTAGTTTCCCATGGTAGTCTAAAGTTGGCTCATGAGGCTATTGTATCAAAGGTAACATCTAGTGAGCCTCATGTGGACATTAGCACTACATTTACTCCTTGTGTCATATTGCCATGTGCTAGTCCTTGTAATTCATCCACTCGTGCTATTGCTATATCTTGTGATGAATTGCATCCCTTGCCTTGTTGCTCTAACAATGTAGCATCTACTTCCTTTAGTATTGTTGTTGACACTAACCATGTAGAGGAAAACAAGAAGCTCAAGGCCCAAGTCACTTCTTTAAAGAATGACTTGAAGAAGTGTCATGAAGGGAATACCACTCTCAAGAACATCTTGAGTGTGCGAAGATCCCCAAATGACAAGAGTGGGCTTGGATATAACTCCAACATCAAGAACAAGCCCACCAACATGTTGAAGCACAAGGGCAACAAGAAGAATGGCCAAGGTCAAGTGAAGAATCCGGCCAACATTGTGTGCTTCAAGTGCAAGGAAGAAGGACATCATGTGAGATGTTGTCCATTGAATAAGAAGCAACAAGGGAAGTGGCCTCAAGCTCCACCTCAAGGTAGAAGCGGGCCTCCTCCCAAGACTCAAGCTCTTCCTCACGGGGTGGCATCTTCCAAGAAGAAAGATGGCAAGAGAAGGACTTGCTACATATGCCGCGAGAAGGGACACCTATCTTCCTCATGCACCATGGGTAACTCCTCGTCCAATCCTATCTTGATATATGATGCATATTCTCTTGGTAAGGATGAGGTGGGCAATGTGTTTGCCAAATATGTTGGTGCCCAAAGTGGTGTCAAGAAAAGAACCATTTGGGTGGCCAAGCCTATTGTGACTAACCTCTTAGGACCCAACTTGGTTGGGGACCAACAAGCTAAAACTTGATCAATAGGTGTTGTTGGAGGGCATTGGAGGCTTGGCTACATTATGAAGAATTGAGGGGTATTCATCATTTATTTTTGTCAAGTCAAGCTAATTGGATTATCTTGCCTCTATCTCATATCCAATGTTCCTCCTTGCGGTAACATGTGCTCAAATCCTTTACATTGAAAGTTACTTGCTCCCTTGTGCATGTGTTGGTTTTGTACCATTATATGTGTTTGTACATGTTATGCTTCCCTCATACCTATATTGCGTTGTCTAGTATATTTGTGTATGTTGGTTGGCACATCATGTATTTTTGTTCTTGTGTTTGAGCCTTTGTTGAATTTATTTAGTATATTTCTTGGCTCTTGGGAGTGATTAATGGACTATCCAATTTTGGGTGAGTGTTATGCTTGGGCATTCCACAATCCTAAAATGTGTGTACATGAGGAATACCACTTAGTGTTGACATTACATGTTTGTCTTGTCTCTATGTGGTATGTCATTCTCATGAAGAATTAGTATTCCATAAGGTCCATTAATCATCTCCTTTTTGATCTTTTTGCCTCTTGTCGATATCTCTTGGTTTATCACATTATGGGGGAGTCATATGCTTGGTGCATATTACAAACCTAGAAAATGTGAACATTTGAGGTAGTGTCACTTAGAATTTACATTGATATTTATCTAGCTCCTAAGTGGCACATTTAGCTCAAACAAGTTCCAATTACCTTGGATTGATTTTATTGCTCATCTTTTGGATCATGTTTGTGAGAGTTTTTCTTGATATGTGTTCCTCATATTTGGACCTCAATATCCTCCATGGAAACCATTTGCTTCAAGTTACCTTAATCTTTATTGATTGTGTGACTTTTTGGAGCTATCAAGAATCTCCCTCGAAGCATCAAGCATAACTTTTATGTCTTCTTACATGCTTCTTTGTGTGAATATGATCATGATTTCCTTGCAAACTACCTCGGGAAAACTTTCCCCATAATTCTTGTCCTTGGACAAGTGACACTCCATATATGGTAGGATTTATTGATCATGTTCACTTTGGCCTTTGTTTTTATTTGTCCTATCTTTGGCCGAGAATTTGTTTTTCTTTTTCTACCATGTCTTCCTTGCCTCTTGTGGATCATTTTAGTTTATTTGTATTCTCTTGTGTTTTATTTAATGGAGCTAGTAGTGATGATCTATTTTGTGTGCATTTTGCATTCACAAGCAAAATTCAACATAATGCACCATTCATGGGGGAGCTCTCCTATATTATCTAGAACACTCCTTTTATGCTTCTTGTGTTGATCCACATAGTGTTTCTTGTGCTTGGATGCTTGATCTTTTCTTTTGGTACTTTGTGCCATCATGAAAAGTGTAGAGAGTTTGGTTTATATGTTGGAACCTTGCTCTATTTGGGAGTTGGCTTTGTCTCATTCTTTGTTACTTCTTTTGATCTTTTAGAATGAGATAAATCCTTGAGCATTGTGTGTTTTGTGCATCTTTTGCTCTTTGGCTTTTGCCTTGTTCATTTGTTGAATTGAGGTCCTTTCTTGTGTTTATTTGGCTCTTTGATACAATTTGGACACCTTTTGTCGTGTCACGCTCTTGTGTGCTACTTCTTGGTTTACTTGGTGTTTTAGTTCAAATTGTATCACTTTTTTTTGTTCTTGAGAGTCTTGTGCATGCATATTTACTACATGTTTATATCTTGGCATGCTTTCTTTCTTGATCCAATATATAGGGGTTTCTCCACCAAATCCTATTGGCTAAGATGTGCATGAAATTCAATTTCATATCAATGTGCACATATTTATGTGGAGGGTCTCGTATGTATTATAGTTGCACTAACTACTTTGGACCCAATTTGTTTGGGCACCATAGTGTACTTATTGTTGTGTAGGTACATTGGGGATATATTGGGTGATTGTCTCTTCAATTAGGAAGAAGTGGTTCCTATATGTCAATTGGAGGCAAGCTAGGATGATAAATGAATTCATATCCTCTACATCCTACCATTTATATCTCGGTAACAAGTATCTCTCTCATGCATACATATCTTTCTTCCAACCTTTTGTAGGTTGCTTGTTGGCATGAGTTTGTGTTTTTGCATATGTTGTGTTTCTTTTGTTGGTTCTGAGGAGTGCTCTCTATTGCAAATGTGAGTATGTTGAGATGAGTGCATATAATGGGGACTATACAAAATCATGACCATGATCCACTTATCCCAAATATGTCAATCTAGCAATTATATTGCCTATCCTTTCCTCAATTTTCTCTCATGTTCAATAGTGAGTATTTTGCATCGTTGATTTCTATTTGTGATACTTGTTGCTTTTCTCCATATATTCCAACTATTCCCTTCTTCCCTTGGTAATTGTTGTAATGTATGTATAGTGTCCGTGTTTGAAGCTCTTTGATGTACAATAAGATATATTTGAGCCTTTGGCCATGCTTTCAAGCAAAAATCCTATTTGTACATTATATGACTTTCTTTTGTTGTTCATGTGTTTTTTGTGTATCTATTTTGTGTGTGCATGTTTCTTTGTGGGCATATGTCTTTGTGATATTTTCCACCTAGAAACTTATACACACAAGAGAAGATAAATCTTTGGTTGTTTGTGTTTTCCTTGGAGACCACCCTTTCTTCCTTTTGATCCTTTGGTGGCTTCCAAATTTATTTTCCTATGAGTGCTTGTACCATTTGTTTGCATCTCCGGGCACTCATAATTTGATCTCTCTTGCCGTGTATTGTTAAATGAGTTTTTAGGAGTGAGGATTCCATGATTGTGCACTTTGTTTCCAAATATAATTATTATAATTGGTGCATAATCCTTGGGGAGCTTCTCTAATTCATTTAATGATGCTCATTTGCCTTCGTTCTCATCTTTTGTGTCTTAGATACTTATGGGGAGTGAGGATTCCATATTTGTGCAAGATGTATTCAAATAGTTGATTCTATCTTATGCACAAAGATTGGGGAGCTTCCCTATTTCATTTAAACACTCATTTGCTAGTATCATAATATCTTGTGTCTTTCTTTTGGTATCAATTGTTGCTGTCAATTGGTATTTTTTTGAGTCTTTTGGGTTGCTCGCTTCATTTATTGAAGCTAGTTTCTCTTTCTTTTATTTTTGCAATCTTTGGGTCCTCAATATAGTTTTACTTCCTCGTAAGGATTCATCATTGGATATGTGCATGTGCACACCTTTGGAGGAATTCTCACTATATTGGCCGTCTAGAACTTTTCACCCATTTTGGCAATCGATGCCAATGGGGGAGAAGTTTTAGAGGGTTTAAGGGAAGTTGGTTTATGCTTTGAGTTGGTTCTTAAGCATTATCCTTGCATGCTCTTGCATCTTTGTTGTTGCTTTGCATGTTGAATATATAGAGGAAACTCAACCACCAATAATAGTTGGCAATCTATGCAATGAAATTCAAGTTCATCACACATGCATAGATTGTGGGGGAGTTTGCTCTATATATTGTGGTTTTACCAACATCACATACTTGTGTAGTATTTGATGTTGGGGCAACCATTTTTTGTTAAATTCCATATTTAAACCCTCTCTACGGGATTGTCATCAATTACCAAAATGGGGGAGATTGAAAGGGCATGTATGCCCCATGTGTGGTTTTGGTAATTAATGACAATCCCTATGGACTAATGTGCAAATTGAGTTTCATTTGTAGGTTTGTCCGTTGGCATCGCTTGGACCATGTGTTGGTTTCAAGTATGAAAAAGAAGAAGCTTTGTCCAAGGTCTTTGTGCCTATTGGAATCAAGTAGAATAAGAAGATCAAGTATGTCTTGAAGAAGAAGAAGAAGAAGATGGAGTTCCTCATGTCTTTCTTCAAGGCATCATCATCAAGAATTGATGTGCAAGCTCAAGATGCGTCCTCTCTAGAAGATCTCATGCTTGGAGCTTGCCTCCTCGGTGTTCATGGAGTGATGAATACAAGGTCAAAGAAGAGGTTTCCCCATGGAGTATGGGGAGCCATTCGCATGTCTTCATCAAGCAAGAGCAATCAAGAAAGGTGTTCCATCTTGAAGGTGACAAGATCGTCTACATCAAGCTCAGGTGGGATGCTCAAGGCAAAGGTATGATCTTGATAGGGTTTCTATTTTACCGGTCTCTTGTAGTGTTGGGAGACCGGGTTTAGGATAGATAGTCGTACTATCAAGAGATGCTCTCGAGTGGGTGACTCGTTCGTATCTTACGGAGAGAGCTCAAACCTTTGCATAGATAGCATTATATTTCTTGGTTGTTGTTTGTTATTATCCATGTGAGGATATAGAGCTTGTGTTTATCTTCATAACAAGCTCTAGTTCATTAAAAACAGATTTCCCTTGCATATCCTATTGCGTTTTTGACCTTGCGGGTTTTCCGGCTCCACACCTTGGGAGATATCTCACATATATATTCATGATATTTTCTCCCTTTGTGATACCCAATATTTCACCTTTTGTTGTATTCTACTCTTTATTATCTTCCCAACAAAATTGGTTTCATCCCAATTAGAGTTTCCAAGCTCAACTTCTTGCGTTTTGGGTTTTGGAGGTTTTACCGGTTCATCGCTTTAGAGAGGTTCTACCTTTATCCATTTTATTTTTATCCTCCCTTGTTGGACTATGATGTTTATTTGCATAATCTTGTAGAGCTTTTTGTTCTCTTCAAAACGAGCCCAAGATCATAAAAATTGGAGTCCGGAGTCAAAAGTTATTGAAGTTTTCGTGCAATGTTGTCCAACGTTTTTGCTTGAGCGGTAGTACCGGCCCAAGTTCCGCCCGAAGTTCCGGTAAATCTCGTTTTTGTTCAGTAACTTGTGTTTCTATTTACGGTAATTCCGGTGGAGCACCGGTAGTTCCGGTGGGGCGCGAATCTGGCCCAAACGGGCAGATTTTTCTTGCCCTATTTAAGGGCCCCCTCTTCCCTAAAGTTTCCCCAACTTTTGAGGTCATTTTTGCTACCTCTTCAACTCTCTCTCCTCCATTGTTGACCTTCAAAAGCTTGCCCTCTTCCCTTCTCCCTCCCATGATTCTTGCATCTTTTTGAGGGATTTGAGAGAGGAGATCTAGATCTACAAGCCCCACCAAACCAAATCCCTACTTTGCGAAGGAATCCTTGGGATCTAGATCTTGGAGAGTTTTGTGTTCTCCTCTTGTGTTCTTCCTCCCTTATTTCCCCAATAGCTTTTGTAGCTTTTGTGGAATTTGAGAGTGAAGGACTTTCCTCTTGCATTTGGTGCATAGGTTTGAGTTGTCCTCGGAGATTCGGCGAGTTCAAGCCCTTGAGCTTGTTTCTCTTGGGTTCTTGGAACTCTAGACGGTTGTGTGGTTGGATTGTTGACCTTTTGTGGTCTTGTAGCCTTTTGTGGCCTTGTTTCCTTTTGTGGCTTTGTAGCCTTTGTAGCATTGTTGTTGGGAGCCTCCAATTGAGTTGCGGAGATTGCCCCAATCTTGTACGGGTGACCGCCCCCAAGTGTCCCATAGTGGAATGTGAGTAAGCCTTTGTGGCGAGCTCACAGGAGAATAGGGTGAGCCTTTTGTGGCGTCGGTAGGTTGCGTGCCTTCGCATCTTGGGGTGAGGCCTTGTGTGGCATTGGGTGAGCATCGAGCCACCACACCTCGAGGTGAGCCATTTGTGGCGTCGAAGTACATTGTGCCCCCGCACCTCTCCAACAGAGACGTAGCTTCTTTGGAAGTTAACTTCGAGAAACAAATCATCGTCTCTGCATCCATCGGTTATTTATCAACCGAACCCCTTTACTTATGCAATTTACATTGTGATAGCCATCGTGCTTGAAGTACTATATCTTGCTATCACCTTGTTGCTTGTCTTGCTTAGCATAGGTTGTTGGTGCACTTAGTGAAACTAGTGGATATAGGTTTTGGCTTGATAAATTAAACGTTAAGTTTTATTCCGCATTTATTAGAGCCTAGACCGTAATAATTTTAAAACACCTATTCACCCCCCTGAAGGCGACGTCCATTTCCCTTTCACATTGCATGTGTGTTCTTTCCACATACCACATATGGATCCACCAGTGTCATTGCATGTGTGCTCTTTTCACAATCCACCTATGGATCCACCAATGTCATTGCATGTGTCTTCCTTTTACTAACAACAACCCGAGTCATTGCTTGTGTGTTCTTTTCACATACCACATATGGATCCACCAGTGTCATTGCATGTTTGTTCTTTTCATAATCCACCTATGGATCCACCAGTGTCATTGCATGTGTGCTCTTTTTACTAACAACAACCAGAGTCATTGCATGTGTGTTCTTTTTACTAACAACAACCAGAGTCATTGATATGTGTGTTCTCTTCAGAGACCACACATGGATCCACTAGTGTCATTGCATGTGTGTTCTTTTTACAAACAACAACTGGAGTGATTTCATGTGTGTTCTTTTCACATACCACATATGGATCCACTAGTGTCATTGCATGTGTGATCTTTTCACAATCCGCCTATGGATCCACCAGTGTCATTGCATGTGTGTTCTTTTCACATACCACATATGGATCCACCAGTGTCATTCAAATGTGTGTTCTCTTCAGAGACCACACATGGATCCACAAGTGTCATTGCATGTGTGTTCTTTTTAGTAACAACAACAAGAGTTAATCCATGTGTGTTCTTTTCACATACCACATTTGGATCCACCAGTGTCATTGCATGTGTGTTCTTTTCACAATTCACCTATGGATCCGCCAGTGTCATTGCATGTGTGCTCTTTTCACTAACAACTAGAGTCATTGCATATGTGTTCTCTTCAGTGACCACACATGGATCCACCAATGTCATTGCATGTGTGTTCTTTTTACTAACAACAACCATAGTCATTGAAACGTCTGTTCTCTTCAGAGACCACACATGGATCCACCAGTATCATTGCATGTGTGTTCTTTTTACTAACAACAACTAGAGTCATTTCATGTGTGTTCTTTTCACATACCACATATGGATCCACCAGAGTCATTGAAATGTGTGTTCTCTTCAAAGACCATACATGGATCCACCAATGTCATTCCATGTGTGTTCTTTTTACTAACAACAACCAGAGTCATTGCATGTGTGTTCTTTTCACATACCACATATGGTTCAACCAGTGTCATTGCATGTGTGCTCTTTTCACAATCCACATATGGATCCACCAGTGTCATTGCATGTGTGTTCTTTTTACTAACAACAACCAGAGTCATTGCATGTGTGTTCTTTCCACATACCACATATGGATCCACGAGTGTCATTGCATGTGTGATCTTTTCACAATCCACCTATGGATCCACCAGTGTCATTGCATGTGTGTTCTTTTTACTAACAACAACCAGTCATTGCATGTGTGTTCTTTTCACATACCACATATGAATCCACCAGTGTCATTGCAAGTGTGTGCTTTTTACTAACAAGAACTGGAGTCATTTCATGTGTGTTCTTTTCACATACCACATATGGATCCACCAGTGTCATTGAAATGTGTGTTCTCTTCTGAGACCATACATGGATCCACCAGTGTCATTGCATGTGTGTTCTTTTTACTAACAACAACCAGAGTCATTGCATGTGTGTTCTTTTCACATACCACATATGGTTCCACCAGTGTCATTGCATGTGTGCTCTTTTCACAATCCACATATGGATCCACCACTGTCATTGCATGTGTGTTCTTTTTACTAACAATAACTAGAGTCATTGCATGTGTTATTTTCCACATACCACATATGGATCCACCAGTGTCATTGCATGTGTGCTCTTTTCACAATCCACCTATGGATCCACCAGTGTCATTGCATGTGTGTTCTTTTTACTAACAACAACCAGAGTCATTCCATGTGTGTTCTTTTCACATACCACCTATGGATCCACCAGTGTCATTGCATGTGTGTTCTTTTCACAATCCACCTATGGATCCACCAGTGTCATTGCATGTGCGCTCTATTCACTAACAACTAGAGTCATTGGATATGTGTTCTCTTCAGAGACCACACATAGATCCACCAGTGTCATTGCATGTGTGTTCTTTTTACTAACAACAACCACAGTCATTGAAATGTGTGTTTTCTTTAGAGACCACACATGGATCCACCAGTATCATTGCATGTGTGTTCTTTTTACTAACAACAACTGGAGTCATTTCATGTGTGTTCTTTTCACATACCACATATGGATCCACCAGTGTCATTGCATGTGTGTTCTTTTCACATACCACATATGGATCCACCAATGTCATTGCATGTGTGCTGTTTTTACTAACAACAACCAGAGTCATTGCATGTGTGTTCTTTTCACATACCACATATGGATCCACCAGTGTCATTGCATGTGTGCTCTTTTCACAATCCACCTATGGATCCACCAGTGTCCTTGCATGTGTGTTCTTTTTACTAACAACAACCAGAGTCATTCCATGTGTGTTCTTTTCACATACCACATATGGATCCACCAGTGTCATTGCATGTGTGTTCTTTTCACAATCCACCTATGGATCCACCAGTGTCATTGCATGTGCGCCCTATTCACTAACAACTAGAATCATTGGATATGTGTTCTCTTCAGAGACCACACATAGATCCACCAGGGTCATTGCATGTGTGTTCTTCTTACTAACAACAACCACAGTCATTGAAATGTGTGTTCTCTTCAGAGACCACACATGGATCCACCAGTGTCATTGCATGAGTGTTCTTTTTACTAATAACAACTAGAGTCATTTCATGTGTGTTCTTTTCACATACCACATATGGATCCACCAGTGTCATTGCATGTGTGTTCTTTTTACTAACAACAACTAGAGTCATTTCATGTGTGTTCTTTTCACATACCACATATGGATCCACCAGAGTCATTGAAATGTGTGTTCTCTTCAAAGACCATACATGGATCCACCAATGTCATTGCATCTGTGTTCTTTTTACTAACAACAACCAGAGTCATTGCATGTGTGTTCTTTTCACATACCACATATGGTTCCACCAGTGTCAATGCATGTGTGCTCTTTTCACAATCCACATATGGATCCACCAGTGTCATTGCATGTGTGTGCTTTTTACTAACAAGAACTGGAGTCATTTCATGTGTGTTCTTTTCACATACCACATATGGATCCACCAAAGATATTGAAATGTGTGTTCTCTTCCGAGACCATACATGGATCCACCAGTGTCATTGCATGTGTGTTCTTTTTACTAACAACAACCAGAGTCATTGCATGTGTGTTCTTTTCACATACCACATATGGTTCCACCAGTGTCATTGCATGTGTGCTCTTTTCACAATCCACATATGGATCCACCAGTGTCATTGCATGTGTGTTCTTTTTACTAACAACAACCAGAGTCATTGCATGTGTGTTCTTTCCACATACCACATATGGATCCACCAGTGTCATTGCATGTGTGCTCTTTTCACAATCCACCTATGGATCCACCAGTGTCATTGCATGTGTGTTCTTTTTACTAACAACAACCAGAGTCATTGCATGTGTGTTTTTTTCATATACAACATATGGATCCACCAGTGTCATTGCATGTGTGCTCTTTTCACAATCAACATATGGATCCACCAGTGTCATTGCATGTGTGTTATTTTTACTAACAACAATCAGAGTCATTGCATGTGTGTTCTTTCCACATACCACATATGGATCCACCAGTGTCATGGTATGTGTGTTCTTTTCACAATCCACCTATGGATCCACTAGTGTCATTGCATGTGTTCTCTTTTTACTAACAACAACCAGAGTCATTGCATGTGTGTTCTCTTCAGAGACCACACATGGATCCACCAGTGTCATTGCATGTGTGTTCTTTTTACTAACAACAACCAGAGTCATTGAAATGTGTGTTCTCTTTAGAGACCACACATGGATCCACCAGTGTCATTGCATGTGTGTTATTTTTACTTGCAACAACTGGAGTCATTGCATGTGTGTTCTTTTCACATATCACATATGGATCCACCAGTGTCATTGCATGTGTGCTCTTTTCACAATCCACCTATGGATCCACTGGTGTCATTGCATGTGTGTTCTTTTCACATACCACATATGGATCTACCAGTGTCATTGAAATGTGTGTTCTCTTCAGAGATCACACATGGATCCACTAGTGTTATTGCATGTGTGTTCTTTTTTACTAACAACAAACAGAGTCATTGCATGTGTGTTCTTTTCACAAACCACATATGGATCCACTAGTGTCATTGCATCTGTGCTCTTTTCACAATCCACCTATGGATCCACCAGTGTCATTGCATGTGTGTTCTTTTTACTAACAACAACCAGAGTCATTGCATGTGTGTTCTTTTCACATACCACATATAGATCCACTAGTGTCGTTGCATTTGTGCTCTTTTCACAATCCACCTATGGATCCACTAGTGTTATTGCATGTGTGTTCTTTTTACTAACAACAACCAGAGTCATTTCATGTGTGTTCTTTTCACATACCACATATGGATCCACCAGTGTCATTGCATGTGTGTTCTTTTTACTAACAACAACCATAGTCATTGAAATGTGTGTTTTCTTCAGAGACCACACATGGATCCACCAGTGTCATTGCATGTGTGTTCTTTTTCCTAATAACAACTAGAGTCATTTCATGTGTGTTCTTTTCACATACCACATATGGATCCACCAGTGTCATTGCATGTGTGTTCTTTTTACTAACAACAACTGGAGTCATTTCATGTGTGTTCTTTTCACATACCACATATGGATCCACCAGAGTCATTGAAATGTGTGTTCTCTTTGGAGACCATACATGGATCCACCAATGTCGTTGCATGTGTGTTCACCAATAACAACCAGAGTCATTGCATGTGTGTTCTTTTCACATACCACATATGGATCCACCAGAGTCATTGAGATGTGTGTTCTCTTTAGAAACCATACATGGATCCACCAATGTCGTTGCATGTGTGTTCTTTTCACTAATAACAACCAGAGTCATTGCATGTGTGTTCTTTTCACATACCACATATGGATCCACCAATGTCATTGCATGTGTGCTGTTTTTACTAACAACCAGAGTCATTGCATGTGTGTTCTCTTCAGAGACCACACATGGATCCACCAGTGTCATTGCATGTGTGTTCTTCTTACTAACAACAACCATAGTCATTGAAATGTGTGTTCTCTTCAGAGACCACACATGGATCCACCAGTGTCATTGCATGTGTGTTCTTTTTACTAATAACAACTAGAGTCATTTCATGTGTGTTCTTTTCACATACCACATATGGATCCACCAGTGTCATTGTATGTGTTTTTTTACTAACAACAACTGGAGTCATTTCATGTGTGTTCTTTTCACATACCACATATGGATCCACCAGAGTCATTGAATTGTGTGTTCTCTTCAAAGACCATACATGGATCCACCAATGTCATTGCATGTGTGTTCTTTTTACTAACAACAACCAGAGTCATTGCCTGTGTGTTCTTTTCACATACCACATATGGTTCCAAAAGTGTCATTGCATGTGTGCTCTTTTCACAATCCACATATGGATCCACCAGTGTCATTGCATGTGTGTTCTTTTTACTAACAACAACCAGATTCATTGCATGTGTGTTCTTTCCACATACCACATATGGATCCACGAGTGTCATTGCATGTGTGCTCTTTTCACAATCCACCTATGGATCCACCAGTCTCATTGCATGTGTGTTCTTTTTACTAACAACAACCAGACATTGCATGTGTGTTCTTTTCACATACCACATATGGATCCACCAGTGTCATTGCATGTGTGTGCTTTTTACTAACAAGAACTGGAGTCATTTCATGTGTGTTCTTTTCACATACCACATATGGATCCACCAAAGTCATTGAAATGTGTGTTCTCTTCCGAGACCATACATGGATCCACCAGTGTCATTGCATGTGTGTTCTTTTTACTAACAACAACCAGAGTCATTGCATGTGTGTTCTTTTCACATACCACATATGGTTCCACCAGTGTCATTACATGTGTGCTCTTTTCACAATCCACATATAGATCCACCAGTGTCATTGCATGTGTGTTCTTTTTACTAACAACAACCAGAGTCATTGCATGTGTGTTCTTTTCACATACCACATATGGATCCACCAGTGTCATTGTATGTGTGTTCTTTTCATAATCCACCTATGGATCCACTAGTGTCATTGCATGTGTTCTCTTTTTACTAACAACAACCAGAGTCATTGCATGTGTGTTCTCTTCAGAGACCACACATGGATCCACCAGTGTCATTGCATGTGTGCTCTTTTCACAATCCACCTATGGATCCACCAGTATCGTTGCATGTGTGTTCTTTTTACTAACAACAACCAGAGTTATTGCATGTGTGTTCTTTTCACATACCACATATGGATCCACCAGTGTCATTGTATGTTTGCTGTTTTTACTAACAACTAGAGTCATTGCATGTGTGTTCTCTTCAGACACCACACATGGATCCACCAGTGTCATTGCATGTGTGTTCTTCTTACTAACAACAACCATAGTCATTGAAATGTGTGTTCTCTTCAGAGACCACACATGGATCCACCAGTGTCATTGCATGTGTGTTCTTTTTACTAATAACAACTAGAGTCATTTCATGTGTGTTCTTTTCACATACCACATATGGATCCACCAGTGTCATTGTATGTGTTTTTTTTACTAACAACAACTTGGGTCATTTCATGTGTGTTCTTTTCACATACCACATATGGATCCACCAGAGTCATTGAATTGTGTGTTCTCTTCAAAGACCATACATGGATCCACCAATGTCATTGCATGTGTGTTCTTTTTACTAACAACAGCCAGAGTCATTGCCTGTGTGTTCTTTTCACATACCACATATGGTTCCACCAGTGTCATTGCATGTGTGCTCTTTTCACAATCCACATATGGATCCACCAGTGTCATTGCATGTGTGTTCTTTTTACTAACAACAACCAGATTCATTGCATGTGTGTTCTTTCCACATACCACATATGGATCCACGAGTGTCATTGCATGTGTGCTCTTTTCACAATCCACCTATGGATCCACCAGTGTCATTGCATGTGTGTTCTTTTTACTAACAACAACCAGACATTGCATGTGTGTTCTTTTCACATACCACATATGGATCCACCAGTGTCATTGCATGTGTGTGCTTTTTACTAACAAGAACTGGAGTCATTTCATGTGTGTTCTTTTCACATACCACATATGGATCCAGCAAAGTCATTGAAATGTGTGTTCTCTTCCGAGACCATACATGGATCCACCAGTGTCATTGCATGTGTGTTCTTTTTACTAACAACAACCAGAGTCATTGCATGTGTCTTCTTTTCACATACCACATATGGTTCCACCAGTGTCATTACATGTGTGCTCTTTTCACAATCCACATATAGATCCACCAGTGTCATTGCATGTGTGTTCTTTTTACTAACAACAACCAGAGTCATTGCATGTGTGTTCTTTTCACATACCACATATGGATCCACCAGTGTCATTGTATGTGTATTCTTTTCATAATCCACCTATGGATCCACTAGTGGCATTGCATGTGTTCTCTTTTTACTAACAACAACTAGAGTCATTGCATGTGTGTTCTCTTCAGAGACCACACATGGATCCACCAGTGTCATTGTATGTGTGTTATTTTCACAATCCACCTATGGATCCACTAGTGTCATTGCATGTGTTCTCTTTTTACTAACAACAACCAGAGTCATTGCATGTGTGTTCTCTTCAGAGACCACACATGGATCCACAAGTGTCATTGCATGTGTGTTCTTTTTACTAACAACAACCAGAGTCATTGAAATGTGTGTTCTCTTTAGAGACCACACATGGATCCACCAGTGTCATTGCATGTGTGTTCTTTTTACTAACAACAACTGGAGTCATTGCATGTGTGTTCTTTTCACATACCACATATGGATCCACCAGTGTCATTGCATGTGTGCTCTTTTTACTAACAACAACTGGAGTCATTGCATGTGTGTTCTTTTCACATACCACATATGGTTCCACCAGTGTCATTGCATGTGTGCTCTTTTCACAATCCACATATGGATCCACCAGTGTCATTGCATGTGTGTTATTTTTACTAACAATAACTAGAGTCATTGCATGTGTGTTCTTTCCACATACCACATATGGATCCACCAGTGTCATTGCATGTGTGCTCTTTTCACAATCCACCTATGGATCCACCAGTGTCATTGCATGTGTGTTCTTTTTACTAACAACAACCAGAGTCATTCCATGTGTGTTCTTTTCACATACCACATATGGATCCACCAGTGTCATTGCATGTGTGTTCTTTTCACAATCCACCTATGGATCCACCAGTGTCATTGCATGTGCGCTCTATTCACTAACAACTAGAGTCATTGGATATGTGTTCTCTTCAGAGACCACACATAGATCCACCAGTGTCATTGCATGTGTGTTCTTTTTACTAACAACAACCACAGTCATTGAAATGTGTGTTTTCTTTAGAGACCACACATGGATCCACCAGTATCATTGCATGTGTGTTCTTTTTACTAACAACAACTGGAGTCATTTCATGTGTGTTCTTTTCACATACCACATATGGATCCACCAGTGTCATTGCATGTGTGTTCTTTTCACATACCACATATGGATCCACCAAGGTCATTGCATGTGTGCTGTTTTTACTAACAACAACCAGAGTCATTGCATGTGTGTTCTCTTCAGAGATCACACATGCATCCACCAGTGTCATTGCATGTGTGTTCTTCTTACTAACAACAACCATAGTCATTGAAATGTGTGTTCTCTTCAGAGACCACACATGGATCCACCTGTGTCATTGCATGAGTGTTCTTTTTACTAATAACAACTAGAGTCATTTCATGTGTGTTCTTTTCACATACCACATATGGATCCACCAGTGTCATTGCATGTGTGTTATTTTTACTAACAACAACTAGAGTCATTTCACGTGTGTTCTTTTCACATACCACATATGGATCCACCAGAGTCATTGAAATGTGTGTTCTCTTCAAAGACCATACATGGATCCACCAATGTCATTGCATGTGTGTTCTTTTTACTAACAACAACCAGAGTCATTGCATGTGTGTTCTTTTCACATACCACATATGGTTCGACCAGTGTCATTGCATGTGTGCTCTTTTCACAATCCACATATGGATCCACCAGTTTCATTGCATGTGTTTTCTTTTTACTAACAACAACCAGAGTCATTGCATGTCTGTTCTTTCCACATACCACATATGGATCCACGAGTGTCATTGCATGTGTGCTCTTTTCACAATCCACCTATGGATCCACGAGTGTCATTGCATGTGTGTTCTTTTTACTAACAATAACCAGACATTGCATGTGTGTTCTTTTCACATACCACATATGGATCCACCAGTGTCATTGCATGTGTGTGCTTTTTACTAACAAGAACTGGAGTCATTTCCTGTGTGTTCTTTTCACATACCACATATGGATCCACCAAAGACATTGAAATGTGTGTTCTCTTCCGAGACCATACATGGATCCACCAGTGTCATTGCATGTGTGTTCTTTTTACTAACAACAACCAGAGTCATTGCATGTGTGTTCTTTTCACATACCACATATGGTTCCACCAGTGTCATTGCATGTGTGCTCTTTTCACAATCCACATATGGATCCACCAGTGTCATTGCATGTGTGTTCTTTTTACTAACAACAACCAGAGTCATTGCATGTGTGTTCTTTCCACATACCACATATGGATCTACCAGTGTCATTGCATGTGTGCTCTTTTCACAATCCACCTATGGATCCACCAGTGTCATTGCATGTGTGTTCTTTTTACTAACAACAACCAGAGTCATTGCATGTGTGTTCTTTTCATATACAACATATGGATCCACCAGTGTCATTGCATGTGTTCTCTTTTCACAATCAACATATGGATCCACCAGTGTCATTGCATGTGTGTCCTTTTTACTAACAACAATCAGAGTCATTGCATGTGTGTTCTTTCCACATACCACATATGGATCCACCTGTGTCATTGCATGTGTGCTCTTTTCACAATCCACCTATGGATCCACCAGTGTCATTGCATGTGTGTTCTTTTTACTAGCAACAACCAGAGCCATTGCATGTGTGTTCTTTTCACATACCACATATGGATCCACCAGTGTCATTGTATGTGTGTTCTTTTCACAATCCACCTATGGATCCACTAGTGTCATTGCATGTGTTCTCTTTTTACTAACAACAACCAGAGTCATTGCATGTGTGTTCTCTTCAGAGACCACACATGGATCCACCAGTGTCATTGCATGTGTGTTCTTTTTACTAACAACAACCAGAGTCATTGAAATGTGTGTTCTCTTTAGAGACCACACATGGATCCACCAGTGTCATTGCATGTGTGTTCTTTTTACTTGCAACAACTGGAGTCATTGCATGTGTGTTCTTTTCACATACCACATATGGATCCACCAGTGTCATTGCATGTGTGCTCTTTTCACAATCCACCTATGGATCCACTGGTGTCATTGCATGTGTGTTCTTTTCACATACCACATATGGATCTACCAGTGTCATTGAAATGTGTGTTCTCTTCAGAGATCACACATGGATCCACTAGTGTTATTGCATGTGTGTTCTTTTTTACTAACAACAAACAGAGTCATTGCATGTGTGTTCTTTTCACAAACCACATATGGATCCACCAGTGTCATTGCATGTGTGCTCTTTTCACAATCCACCTATGGATCCACCAGTGTCATTGCATGTGTGTTCTTTTTACTAACAACAACCAGAGTCATTGCATGTGTGTTCTTTTCACATACCACATATAGATCCAGTAGTGTCATTGCATTTGTGCTCTTTTCACAATCCACCTATGGATCCACTAGTGTTATTGCATGTGTGTTCTTTTTACTAACAACAACCAGAGTCATTTCATGTGTGTTCTTTTCACATACCACATATGGATCCACCAGTGTCATTGCATGTGTGTTCTTTTTACTAACAACAACCATAGTCATTGAAATGTGTGTTTTCTTCAGAGACCACACATGGATCCACCAGTGTCATTGCATGTGTCTTCTTTTTCCTAATAACAACTAGAGTCATTTCATGTGTGTTCTTTTCACATACCACATATGGATCCACCAGTGTCATTGCATGTGTGTTCTTTTTACTAACAACAACTGGAGTCATTTCATGTGTGTTCTTTTCACATACCACATATGGATCCACCAGAGTCATTGAAATGTGTGTTCTCTTTAGAGACCATACATGGATCCACCAATGTCGTTGCATGTGTGTTCTTTTCACCAATAACAACCAGAGTCATTGCATGTGTGTTCTTTTCACATACCACATATGGATCCACCAGAGTCATTGAGATGTGTGTTCTCTTTAGAGACCATACATGGATCCACCAATGTCGTTGCATGTGTGTTCTTTTCACTAATAACAACCAGAGTCATTGCATGTGTGTTATTTTCACATACCACATATGGATCCACCAATGTCATTGCATGTGTGCTGTTTTTACTAACAACTAGAGTCATTGCATGTGTGTTCTCTTCAGAGACCACACATGGATCCACCAGTGTCATTGCATGTGTGTTCTTCTTACTAACAACAACCATAGTCATTGAAATGTGTGTTCTCTTCAGAGACCACACATGGATCCACCAGTGTCATTGCATGTGTGTTCTTTTTACTAATAACAACTAGAGTCATTTCATGTGTGTTCTTTTCACATACCACATATGGATCCACCAGTGTCATTGTATGTGTTTTTTTTACTAACAACAACTTGGGTCATTTCATGTGTGTTCTTTTCACATACCACATATGGATCCACCAGAGTCATTGAATTGTGTGTTCTCTTCAAAGACCATACATGGATCCACCAATGTCATTGCATGTGTGTTCTTTTTACTAACAACAGCCAGAGTCATTGCCTGTGTGTTCTTTTCACATACCACATATGGTTCCACCAGTGTCATTGCATGTGTGCTCTTTTCACAATCCACATATGGATCCACCAGTGTCATTGCATGTGTGTTCTTTTTACTAACAATAACCAGAGTCATTGCATGTGTGTTCTCTTCAGAGACCACACATGGATCCACCAGTGTCATTGCATGTGTGCTCTTTTCACAATCCACCTATGGATCCACCAGTATCATTGCATGTGTGTTCTTTTTACTAACAACAACCAGAGTCATTGCATGTGTGTTCTTTTCACATACCACATATGGATCCACCAGTGTCATTGTATGTGTGCTGTTTTTACTAACAACCAGAGTCATTGCATGTGTGTTCTCTTCAGACACCACACATGGATCCACCAGTGTCATTGCATGTGTGTTCTTCTTACTAACCACAACCATAGTCATTGAAATGTGTGTTCTCTTCAGAGACCACACATGGATCCACCAGTGTCATTGCATGTGTGTTCTTTTTACTAATAACAACTAGAGTCATTTCATGTGTGTTCTTTTCACATACCACATATGGATCCACCAGTGTCATTGTATGTGTTTTTGTTTACTAACAACAACTGGAGTCATTTCATGTGTGTTCTTTTCACATACCACATATGGATCCACCAGAGTCATTGAATTGTGTGTTCTCTTCAAAGACCATACATGGATCCACCAATGTCATTGCATGTGTGTTCTTTTTACTAACAACAACCAGAGTCATTGCCTGTGTGTTCTTTTCACATACCACATATGGTTCCACCAGTGTCATTGCATGTGTGCTCTTTTCACAATCCACATATGGATCCACCAGTGTCATTGCATGTGTGTTCTTTTTACTAACAACAACCAGATTCATTGCATGTGTGTTCTTTCCACATACCACATATGGATCCACGAGTGTCATTGCATGTGTGCTCTTTTCACAATCCACCTATGGATCCACCAGTGTCATTGCATGTGTGTTCTTTTTACTAACAACAACCAGACATTGCATGTGTGTTCTTTTCACATACCACATATGGATCCACCAGTGTCATTGCATGTGTGTGCTTTTTACTAACAAGAACTGGAGTCATTTCATGTGTGTTCTTTTCACATACCACATATGGATCCAGCAAAGTCATTGAAATGTGTGTTCTCTTCCAAGACCATACATGGATCCACCAGTGTCATTGCATGTGTGTTCTTTTTACTAACAACAACCAGAGTCATTGCATGTGTGTTCTTTTCACATACCACATATGGTTCCACCAGTGTCATTACATGTGTGCTCTTTTCACAATCCACATATAGATCCACCAGTGTCATTGCATGTGTGTTCTTTTTACTAACAACAACCAGAGTCATTGCATGTGTGTTCTTTTCACATACCACATATGGATCCACCAGTGTCATTGTATGTGTGTTCTTTTCATAATCCACCTATGGATCCACTAGTGTCATTGCATGTGTTCTCTTTTTACTAACAACAACCAGAGTCATTGCATGTGTGTTCTCTTCAGAGACCACACATGGATCCACCAGTGTCATTGTATGTGTGTTATTTTCACAATCCACCTATGGATCCACTAGTGTCATTGCATGTGTTCTCTTTTTACTAACAACAACCAGAGTCATTGCATGTGTGTTCTCTTCAGAGACCACACATGGATCCACAAGTGTCATTGCATGTGTGTTCTTTTTACTAACAACAACCAGAGTCATTGAAATGTGTGTTCTCTTTAGAGACCACACATGGATCCACCAGTGTCATTGCATGTGTGTTCTTTTTACTAACAACAACTGGAGTCATTGCATGTGTGTTCTTTTCACATACCACATATGGATCCACCAGTGTCATTGCATGTGTGCTCTTTTTACTAACAACAACTGGAGTCATTGCATGTGTGTTCTTTTCACATACCACATATGGTTCCACCAGTGTCATTGCATGTGTGCTCTTTTCACAATCCACATAAGGATCCACCAGTGTCATTGCATGTGTGTTATTTTTACTAACAATAACTAGAGTCATTGCATGTGTGTTCTTTCCACATACCACATATGGATCCACCAGTGTCATTGCATGTGTGCTCTTTTCACAATCCACCTATGGATCCACCAGTGTCATTGCATGTGTGTTCTTTTTACTAACAACAACCAGAGTCATTCCATGTGTGTTCTTTTCACATACCACATATGGATCCACCAGTGTCATTGCATGTGTGTTCTTTTCACAATCCACCTATGGATCCACCAGTGTCATTGCATGTGCGCTCTATTCACTAACAACTAGAGTCATTGGATATGTGTTCTCTTCAGAGACCACACATAGATCCACCAGTGTCATTGCATGTGTGTTCTTTTTACTAACAACAACCACAGTCATTGAAATGTGTCTTTTCTTTAGAGACCACACATGGATCCACCAGTATCATTGCATGTGTGTTCTTTTTACTAACAACAACTGGAGTCATTTCATGTGTGTTCTTTTCACATACCACATATGGATCCACCAGTGTCATTGCATGTGTGTTCTTTTCACATACCACATATGGATCCACCAATGTCATTGCATGTGTGCTGTTTTTACTAACAACAACCAGAGTCATTGCATGTGTGTTCTCTTCAGAGATCACACATGGATCCACCAGTGTCATTGCATGTGTGTTCTTCTTACTAACAACAACCATAGTCATTGAAATGTGTGTTCTCTTCAGAGACCACACATGGATCCACCTGTGTCATTGCATGAGTGTTCTTTTTACTAATAACAACTAGAGTCATTTCATGTGTGTTCTTTTCACATACCACATATGGATCCACCAGTGTCATTGCATGTGTGTTATTTTTACTAACAACAACTAGAGTCATTTCATGTGTGTTCTTTTCACATACCACATATGGATCCACCAGAGTCATTGAAATGTGTGTTCTCTTCAAAGACCATACATGGATCCACCAATGTCATTGCATGTGTGTTCTTTTTACTAACAACAACCAGAGTCATTGCATGTGTGTTCTTTTCACATACCACATATGGTTCGACCAGTGTCATTGCATGTGTGCTCTTTTCACAATCCACATATGGATCCACCAGTTTCATTGCTTGTGTTTTCTTTTTACTAACAACAACCAGAGTCATTGCATGTCTGTTCTTTCCACATACCACATATGGATCCACGAGTGTCATTGCATGTGTGCTCTTTTCACAATCCACCTATGGATCCACGAGTGTCATTGCATGTGTGTTCTTTTTACTAACAATAACCAGACATTGCATGTGTGTTCTTTTCACATACCACATATGGATCCACCAGTGTCATTGCATGTGTGTGCTTTTTACTAACAAGAACTGGAGTCATTTCATGTGTGTTCTTTTCACATACCACATATGGATCCACCAAAGACATTGAAATGTGTGTTCTCTTCCGAGACCATACATGGATCCACCAGTGTCATTGCATGTGTGTTCTTTTTACTAACAACAACCAGAGTCATTGCATGTGTGTTCTTTTCACATACCACATATGGTTCCAGCAGTGTCATTGCATGTGTGCTCTTTTCACAATCCACATATGGATCCACCAGTGTCATTGCATGTGTGTTCTTTTTACTAACAACAACCAGAGTCATTGCATGTGTGTTCTTTCCACATACCACATATGGATCCACCAGTGTCATTGCATGTGTGCTCTTTTCACAATCCACCTATGGATCCACTAGTGTCATTGCATGTGTGTTCTTTTTACTAACAACAACCAGAGTCATTGCATGTGTGTTCTTTTCATATACAACATATGGATCCACCAGTGTCATTGCATGTGTGCTCTTTTCACAATCAACATATGGATCCACCAGTGTCATTGCATGTGTGTTCTTTTTACTAACAACAATCAGAGTCATTGCATGTGTGTTCTTTCCACATACCACATATGGATCCACCTGTGTCATTGCATGTGTGCTCTTTTCACAATCCACCTATGGATCCACCAGTGTCATTGCATGTGTGTTCTTTTTACTAACAACAACCAGAGCCATTGCATGTGTGTTCTTTTCACATACCACATATGGATCCACCAGTGTCATTGTATGTGTGTTCTTTTCACAATCCACCTATGGATCCACTAGTGTCATTGCATGTGTTCTCTTTTTACTAACAACAACCAGATTCATTGCATGTATGTTCTCTTCAGAGACCACACATGGATCCACCAGTGTCATTGCATGTGTGTTCTTTTTACTAACAACAACCAGAGTCATTGAAATGTGTGTTCTCTTTAGAGAACACACATGGATCCACCAGTGTCATTGCATGTGTGTTCTTTTTACTTGCAACAACTGGAGTCATTGCATGTGTGTTATTTTCACATACCACATATGGATCCACCAGTGTCATTGCATGTGTGCTCTTTTCACAATCCACCTATGGATCCACTGGTGTCATTGCATGTGTGTTCTTTTCACATACCACATATGGATCTACCAGTGTCATTGAAATGTGTGTTCTCTTCAGAGATCACACATGGATCCACTAGTGTTATTGCATGTGTGTTCTTTTTTACTAACAACAAACAGAGTCATTGCATGTGTGTTCTTTTCACAAACCACATATGGATCCACCAGTGTCATTGCATGTGTGCTCTTTTCACAATCCACCTATGGATCCACCAGTGTCATTGCATGTGTGTTCTTTTTACTAACAACAACCAGAGTCATTGCATGTGTGTTCTTTTCACATACCACATATAGATCCACTAGTGTCATTGCATTTGTGCTCTTTTCACAATCCACCTATGGATCCACTAGTGTTATTGCATGTGTGTTCTTTTTACTAACAACAACCAGAGTCATTTCATGTGTGTTCTTTTCACATACCACATATGGATCCACCAGTGTCATTGCATGTGTGTTCTTTTTACTAACAACAACTGGAGTCATTTCATGTGTGTTCTTTTCACATACCACATATGGATCCACCAGAGTCATTGAAATGTGTGTTCTCTTTAGAGACCATACATGGATCCACCAATGTCGTTGCATGTGTGTTCTTTTCACCAATAGCAACCAGAGTCATTGCATGTGTGTTCTTTTCATATACCACATATGGATCCACCAGAGTCATTGAGATGTGTGTTCTCTTTAGAGACCATACATGGATCCACCAATGTCATTGCATGTGTGTCCTTTTTACTAACAACAACCAGAGTCATTGCCTGTGTGTTCTTTTCACATACCACATATGGTTCCACCAGTGTCATTGCATGTGTGCTCTTTTCACAATCCACATATGGATCCACCAGTGTCATTCCATGTGCGTTCTTTCTACTAACAACAACCAGATTCATTGCATGTGTGTTCTTTCCACATACCACATATGGATCCACGAGTGTCATTGCATGTGTGCTCTTTTCACAATCCACCTATGGATCCACCAGTGTCATTGCATGTGTGTTCTTTTTACTAACAACAACCAGACATTGCATGTGTGTTCTTTTCACATACCACATATGGATCCACCAGTGTCATTGCATGTGTGTGCTTTTTACTAACAAGAACTGGAGTCATTTCATGTGTGTTCTTTTCACATACCACATATGGATCCACCAAAGTCATTGAAATGTGTGTTCTCTTCCGAGACCATACATGGATCCACTAGTGTCATTGCATGTGTGTTCTTTTTACTAACAACAACCAGAGTCATTGCATGTGTGTTCTTTTCACATACCACATATGGTTCCACCAGTGTCATTACATGTGTGCTCTTTTCACAATCCACATATAGATCCACCAGTGTCATTGCATGTGTGTTCTTTTTACTAACAACAACCAGAGTCATTGCATGTGTGTTCTTTTCACATACCACATATGGATCCACCAGTGTCATTGTATGTGTGTTCTTTTCATAATCCACCTATGGATCCACTAGTGTCATTGCATGTGTTCTCTTTTTACTAACAACAACCAGAGTCATTGCATGTGTGTTCTCTTCAGAGACCACGCATGGATCCACAAGTGTCATTGCATGTGTGTTCTTTTTACTAACAACAACCAGAGTCATTGAAATGTGTGTTCTCTTTAGAGACCACACATGGATCCACCAGTGTCATTGCATGTGTGTTCTTTTTACTAACAACAACTGGAGTCATTGCATGTGTGTTCTTTTCACATACCACATATGGATCCACCAGTGTCATTGCATGTGTGCTCTTTTCACAATCCACCTATGGATCCACTGATGTCATTGCATGTGTGTTCTTTTCACATACCACATATGGATCTACCAGTGTCATTGAAATGTGTGTTCGCTTCAGAGATCACACATGGATCCACTAGTGTTATTGCATGTGTGTTCTTTTTTACTAACAACAACCAGAGTCATTGCATGTGTGTTCTTTTCACATACCACATATGGATCCACCAGTGTCATTGCATGTGTGCTCTTTTCACAATCCACCTATGGATCCACCAGTGTCATTGCATGTGTGTTCTTTTTACTAACAACAACCAGAGTCATTGCATGTGTGTTCTTTTCACATACCACATATAGATCCACTAGTGTCATTGCATTTGTGCTCTTTTCACAATCCGCCTATGGATCCACTAGTGTTATTGCATGTGTGTTCTTTTTACTAACAACAACCAGAGTCATTTCATGTGTGTTCTTTTCACATACCACATATGGATCCACCAGTGTCATTGCATGTGTGTTCTTTTTACTAACAACAACTGGAGTCATTTCATGTGTGTTCTTTTCACATACCACATATGGATCCACCAGAGTCATTGAAATGTGTGTTCTCTTTAGAGACCATACATGGATCCACCAATGTCGTTGCATGTGTGTTCTTTTCACCAATAACAACCAGAGTCATTGCATGTGTGTTCTTTTCATATACCACATATGGATCCACCAGAGTCATTGAGATGTGTGTTCTCTTTAGAGACCATACATGGATCCACCAATGTCATTGCATGTGTGTTCTTTTCACTAATAACAACCAGAGTCATTGCATGTGTGTTCTTTTCACATACCACATATGGATCCACCAATGTCATTGCATGTGTGCTATTTTTACTAAGAACCAGAGTCATTGCATGTGTGTTCTCTTCAGAGACCACACATGGATCCACCAGTGTCATTGCATGTGTGTTCTTCTTACTAACAACAACCATAGTCATTGAAATGTGTGTTCTCTTCAGAGACCACACATGGATCCACCAGTGTGATTGCATGTGTGTGTTCTTTTTACTAATAACAACTAGAGTCATTTCATGTGTGTTCTTTTCACATACCACATATGGATCCACCAGTGTCATTGTATGTGTTTTTTTTACTAACAACAACTGGAGTCATTTCATGTGTGTTCTTTTCACATACCACATATGGATCCACCAGAGTCATTGAATTGTGTGTTCTCTTCAAAGACTATACATGGATCCACCAATGTCATTGCATGTGTGTTCTTTTTACTAACAACAACTAGAGTCATTGCCTGTGTGTTCTTTTCACATACCACATATGGTTCCACCAGTGTCATTGCATGTGTGCTCTTTTCACAATCCACATATGGATCCACCAGTGTCATTCCATGTGCGTTCTTTTTACTAACAACAACCAGATTCATTGCATGTGTGTTCTTTCCACATACCACATATGGATCCACGAGTGTCATTGCATGTGTGCTCTTTTCACAATCCACCTATGGATCCACCAGTGTCATTGCATGTGTGTTCTTTTTAGTAACAACAACCAGACATTGCATGTGTGTTCTTTTCACATACCACATATGGATCCACCAGTGTCATTGCATGTGTGTGCTTTTTACTAACAAGAACTGGAGTCATTTCATGTGTGTTCTTTTCACATACCACATATGGATCCACCAAAGTCATTGAAATGTGTGTTCTCTTCCGAGACCATACATGGATCCACTAGTGTCATTGCATGTGTGTTCTTTTTACTAACAACAACCAGAGTCATTGCATGTGTGTTCTTTTCACATACCACATATGGTTCCACCAGTGTCATTGTATGTGTGTTCTTTTCATAATCCACCTATGGATCCACTAGTGTCATTGCATGTGTTCTCTTTTTACTAACAACAACTAGAGTCATTGCATGTGTGTTCTCTTCAGAGACCACACATGGATCCACCAGTGTCATTGCATGTGTGCTCTTTTCACAATCCACCTATGGATCCACCAGTATCATTGCATGTGTGTTCTTTTTACTAACAACAACCAGAGTCATTGCATGTGTGTTCTTTTCACATACCACATATGGATCCACCAGTGTCATTGTATGTGTGTTATTTTCACAATCCACCTATGGATCCACTAGTGTCATTGCATGTGTTCTCTTTTTACTAACAACAACCAGAGTCATTGCATGTGTGTTCTCTTCAGAGACCACACACGGATCCACAAGTGTCATTGCATGTGTGTTCTTTTTACTAACAACAACCAGAGTCATTGAAATGTGTGTTCTCTTTAGAGACCACACATGGATCCACCAGTGTCATTGCATGTGTGTTCTTTTTACTAACAACAACTGGAGTCATTGCATGTGTGTTCTTTTCACATACCACATATGGATCCACCAGTGTCATTGCATGTGTGCTCTTTTCACAATCCACCTATGGATCCACTGATGTCATTGCATGTGTGTTCTTTTCACATACCACATATGGATCTACCAGTGTCATTGAAATGTGTGTTCGCATCAGAGATCACACATGGATCCACTAGTGTTATTGCATGTGTGTTCTTTTTTACTAACAACAACCAGAGTCATTGCATGTGTGTTCTTTTCACATACCACATATGGATCCACCAGTGTCATTGCATGTGTGCTCTTTTCACAATCCACCTATGGATCCACCAGTGTCATTGCATGTGTGTTCTTTTTACTAACAACAACCAGAGTCATTGCATGTGTGTTCTTTTCACATAACACATATACATCCACAAGTGTCATTGCATTTGTGCTCTTTTCACAATCCACCTATGGATCCACTAGTGTTATTGCATGTGTGTTCTTTTTACTAACAACAACCAGAGTCATTTCATGTGTGTTCTTTTCACATACCACATATGGATCCACCAGTGTCATTGCATGTGTGTTCTTTTTACTAACAACAACTGGAGTCATTTCATGTGTGTTCTTTTCACATACCACATATGGATCCACCAGAGTCATTGAAATGTGTGTTCTCTTTAGAGACCATACATGGATCCACCAATGTCGTTGCATGTGTGTTCTTTTCACCAATAACAACCAGAGTCATTGCATGTGTGTTCTTTTCATATACCACATATGGATCCACCAGAGTCATTGAGATGTGTGTTCTCTTTAGAGACCATACATGGATCCACCAATGTCGTTGCATGTGTGTTCTTTTCACTAATAACAACCAGAGTCATTGCATGTGTGTTCTTTTCACATACCACATATGGATCCACCAATGTCATTGCATGTGTGCTGTTTTTACTAACAACCAGAGTCATTGCATGTGTGTTCTCTTCAGAGACCACACATGGATCCACCAGTGTCATTGCATGTGTGTTCTTCTTACTAACAACAACCATAGTCATTGAAATGTGTGTTCTCTTCAGAGACCACACATGGATCCACCAGTGTGATTGCATGTGTGTGTTCTTTTTACTAATACAACTAGAGTCATTTCATGTGTGTTCTTTTCACATACCACATATGGATCCACCAGTGTCATTGTATGTGTTTTTTTACTAACAACAACTGGAGTCATTTCATGTGTGTTCTTTTCACATACCACATATGGATCCACCAGAGTCATTGAATTGTGTGTTCTCTTCAAAGACTATACATGGATCCACCAATGTCATTGCATGTGTGTTCTTTTTACTAACAACAACCAGAGTCATTGCCTGTGTGTTCTTTTCACATACCACATATGGTTCCACCAGTGTCATTGCATGTGTGCTCTTTTCACAATCCACATATGGATCCACCAGTGTCATTCCATGTGCGTTCTTTTTACTAACAACAACCAGATTCATTGCATGTGTGTTCTTTCCACATACCACATATGGATCCACGAGTGTCATTGCATGTGTGCTCTTTTCACAATCCACCTATGGATCCACCAGTGTCATTGCATGTGTGTTCTTTTTACTAACAACAACCAGACATTGCATGTGTGTTCTTTTCACATACCACATATGGATCCACCAGTGTCATTGCATGTGTGTGCTTTTTACTAACAAGAACTGGAGTCATTTCATGTGTGTTCTTTTCACATACCACATATGGATCCACCAAAGTCATTGAAATGTGTGTTCTCTTCCGAGACCATACATGGATCCACTAGTGTCATTGCATGTGTGTTCTTTTTACTAACAACAACCAGAGTCATTGCATGTGTGTTCTTTTCACATACCACATATGGTTCCACCAGTGTCATTACATGTGTGCTCTTTTCACAATCCACATATAGATCCACCAGTGTCATTGCATGTGTGTTCTTTTTACTAACAACAACCAGAGTCATTGCATGTGTGTTCTTTTCACATACCACATAGGGATCCACCAGTGTCATTGTATGTGTGTTCTTTTCATAATCCACCTATGGATCCACTAGTGTCATTGCATGTGTTCTCTTTTTACTAACAACAACCAGAGTCATTGCATGTGTGTTCTCTTCAGAGACCACACATGGATCCACTAGTGTCATTGCATGTGTGCTCTTTTCACAATCCACCTATGGATCCACCAGTATCATTGCATGTGTGTTCTTTTTACTAACAACAACCAGAGTCATTGCATGTGTGTTCTTTTCACATACCACATATGGATCCACCAGTGTCATTGTATGTGTGTTATTTTCACAATCCACCTATGGATCCACTAGTGTCATTGCATGTGTTCTCTTTTTAGTAACAACAACCAGAGTCATTGCATGTGTGTTATCTTCAGAGACCACACATGGATCCACCAGTGTCATTGCATGTGTGTTCTTTTTACTAACAACAACCAGAGTCATTGAAATGTGTGTTCTCTTTAGAGACCACACATGGATCCACCAGTGTCATTGCATGTGTGTTCTTTTTACTAACAACAACTGGAGTCATTGCATGTGTGTTCTTTTCACATACCACATATGGATCCACCAGTGTCATTGCATGTGTGCTCTTTTCACAATCCACCTATGGATCCACTGATGTCATTGCATGTGTGTTCTTTTCACATACCACATATGGATCTACCAGTGTCATTGAAATGTGTGTTCGCTTCAGAGATCACACATGGATCCACTAGTGTTATTGCATGTGTGTTCTTTTTTACTAACAACAACCAGAGTCATTGCATGTGTGTTCTTTTCACATACCACATATGGATCCACCAGTGTCATTGCATGTGTGCTGTTTTCACAATCCACCTATGGATCCACCAGTGTCATTCCATGTGTGTTCTTTTTACTAACAACAACCAGTCATTGCATGTGTGTTCTTTTCACATACCACATATAGATCCACTAGTGTCATTGCATTTGTGCTCTTTTCACAATCCACCTATGGATCCACTAGTGTCATTGCATGTGTGTTCTTTTTACTAACAACAACCAGAGTCATTTCATGTGTGTTCTTTTCACATACCACATATGGATCCACCAGTGTCATTTCATGTGTGTTCTTTTTACTAACAACAACCATAGTCATTGAAATGTGTGTTTTCTTCAGAGACCACACATGGACCCACCAGTGTCATTGCATGTGTGTTCTTTTTCCTAATAACAACTAGAGTCATTTCATGTGTGTTCTTTTCACATACCACATATGGATCCACCAGTGTCATTGTATGTGTGTTCTTTTCACAATCCACCTATGGATCCACTAGTGTCATTGCATGTGTTCTCTTTTTACTAACAACAACCAGAGTCATTGCATGTGTGTTCTCTTCAGAGACCACACATGGATCCACCAGTGTCATTGCATGTGTGCTCTTTTCACAATCCACCAATGGATCCACCAGTGTCATTGCATGTGTGTTCTTTTTACTAACAACAACCAGAGTCATTGCATGTGTGTTCTTTTCACATACCACATATGGATCCACCAGTGTCATTATATGTGTGTTATTTTCACAATCCACCTATGGATCCACTAGTGTCATTGCATATGTTCTCTTTTTCCTAACAACAACCAGAGTCATTGCATGTGTGTTATCTTCAGAGACCACACATGGATCCACCAGTGTCATTGCATGTGTGTTCTTTTTACTAGCAACAACCAGAGTCATTGAAATGTGTGTTCTCTTTAGAGACCACACATGGATCCACCAGTGTCATTGCATGTGTGTTCTTTTTACTAACAACAACTGGAGTCATTGCATGTGTGTTATTTTCACATACCACATATGGATCCACCAGTGTCATTGCATGTGTGCTCTTTTCACAATCCACCTATGGATCCAGTGATGTCATTGCATGTGTGCTCTTTTCACATAGCACATATGGATCTACCAGTGTCATTGAAATGTGTGTTCTCTTCAGAGATCACACATGGATCCACTAGTGTTATTGCATGTGTGTTCTTTTTTACTAACAACAACCAGAGTCATTGCATGTGTGTTCTTTTCACATACCACATATGGATCCACCAGTGCCATTGCATGTGTGCTCTTTTCACAATCCACCTATGGATCCACCAGTGTCATTGCATGTGTGTTCTTTTTACTAACAACAACCAGAGTCATTGCATGTGTGTTCTTTTTACTAACAACAAACAGAGTCATTGCATGTGTGTTCTTTTCACATACCACATATAGATCCACTAGTGTCATTGCATTTGTGCTCTTTTCACAATCCACCTATGGATCCACTAGTGTCATTGCATGTGTGTTCTTTTTACTAACAACAACCAGAGTCATTTCATGTGTGTTCTTTTCACATACCACATATGGATCCACCAGTGTCATTGCATGTGTGTTATTTTTACTAACAACAACCATAGTCATTGAAATGTGTGTTTTCTTCAGAGACCACACATGGATCCACCAGTGTCATTGAATGTGTGTTCTTTTTCCTAATAACAACTAGAGTCATTTCATGTGTGTTCTTTTCACATACCACATATGGATCCACCAGTGTCATTGCATCTATGTTCTTTTTACTAACAACAACTGGAGTCATTTCATGTGTGTTCTTTTCACATACCACATATGGATCCACCAGAGTCATTGAAATATGTGTTCTCTTTAGAGACCATACATGGATCCACCAATGTCGTTGCATGTGTGTTCTTTTCACCAATAACAACCAGAGTCATTGCATGTGTGTTCTTTTCACATACCACATATGGATCCACAAGAGTCGTTGAAATGTGTGTTCTCTTTAGAGACCATACATGGATCCACCAATGTCGTTGCATGTGTGTTGTTTTCACTAATAACAACCAGAGTCTTTGCATGTGTGTTCTTTTCACATACCACATATGGATCCACCAAAGTCATTGCATGTGTGTTGTTTTTACTAACAACAACCAGAGTCATTGCATGTGTGTTCTCTTCAGAGACCACACATGGATCCACCAGTGTCATTGCATGTGTATTCTTCTTACTAACAACAACCATAGTCATTGAAATGTGTGTTCTCTTCAGAGACCACACATGGATCCACCAGTGTCATTGCATGTGTGTTCTTTTTACTAATAACAACTAGAGTCATTTCATGTGTGTTCTTTTCACATACCCCATATGGATCCACCAGTGTCATTGCATGTGTTTTTTTACTAACAACAACTGGAGTCATTTCATATGTGTTCTTTTCACATACCACATATGGATCCACCAGAGTCATTGAAATGTGTGTTCTCTTCAAAGACCATACATGGATCCACCAATGTCATTGCATGTGTGTTCTTTTTACTAACAACAACCAGAGTCATTGCATGTGTGTTCTTTTCACATACCACATATGGTTCCACCAGTGTTATTGCATGTGTGCTCTTTTCACAATCCACATATGGATCCACCAGTGTCATTGCATGTGTGTTCTTTTTACTAACAACAACCAGAGTCATTGCATGTGTGTTCTTTCCACATACCACATATGGATCCACGAGTGTCATTGCATGTGTGCTCGTTTCACAATCCACCTATGGATCCACCAGTGTCATTCCATGTGTGTTCTTTTTACTAACAACAACCAGTCATTGCATGTGTGTTCTTTTCACATACCACATATAGATCCACTAGTGTCATTGCATTTGTGCTCTTTTCACAATCCACCTATGGATCCACTAGTGTCATTGCATGTGTGTTCTTTTTACTAACAACAACCAGAGTCATTTCATGTGTGTTCTTTTCACATACCACATATGGATCCACCAGTGTCATTTCATGTGTGTTCTTTTTACTAACAACAACCATAGTCATTGAAATGTGTGTTTTCTTCAGAGACCACACATGGACCCACCAGTGTCATTGCATGTGTGTTCTTTTTCCTAATAACAACTAGAGTCATTTCATGTGTGTTCTTTTCACATACCACATATGGATCCACCAGTGTCATTGTATGTGTGTTCTTTTCACAATCCACCTATGGATCCACTAGTGTCATTGCATGTGTTCTCTTTTTACTAACAACAACCAGAGTCATTGCATGTGTGTTCTCTTCAGAGACCACACATGGATCCACCAGTGTCATTGCATGTGTGCTCTTTTCACAATCCACCAATGGATCCACCAGTGTCATTGCATGTGTGTTCTTTTTACTAACAACAACCAGAGTCATTGCATGTGTGTTCTTTTCACATACCACATATGGATCCACCAGTGTCATTATATGTGTGTTATTTTCACAATCCACCTATGGATCCACTAGTGTCATTGCATATGTTCTCTTTTTCCTAACAACAACCAGAGTCATTGCATGTGTGTTATCTTCAGAGACCACACATGGATCCACCAGTGTCATTGCATGTGTGTTCTTTTTACTAGCAACAACCAGAGTCATTGAAATGTGTGTTCTCTTTAGAGACCACACATGGATCCACCAGTGTCATTGCATGTGTGTTCTTTTTACTAACAACAACTGGAGTCATTGCATGTGTGTTATTTTCACATACCACATATGGATCCACCAGTGTCATTGCATGTGTGCTCTTTTCACAATCCACCTATGGATCCAGTGATGTCATTGCATGTGTGCTCTTTTCACATAGCACATATGGATCTACCAGTGTCATTGAAATGTGTGTTCTCTTCAGAGATCACACATGGATCCACTAGTGTTATTGCATGTGTGTTCTTTTTTACTAACAACAACCAGAGTCATTGCATGTGTGTTCTTTTCACATACCACATATGGATCCACCAGTGTCATTGCATGTGTGCTCTTTTCACAATCCACCTATGGATCCACCAGTGTCATTGAAATGTGTGTTCTTTTTACTAACAACAACCAGAGTCATTGCATGTGTGTTCTTTTTACTAACAACAAACAGAGTCATTGCATGTGTGTTCTTTTCACATACCACATATAGATCCACTAGTGTCATTGCATTTGTGCTCTTTTCACAATCCACCTATGGATCCACTAGTGTCATTGCATGTGTGTTCTTTTTACTAACAACAACCAGAGTCATTTCATGTGTGTTCTTTTCACATACCACATATGGATCCACCAGTGTCATTGCATGTGTGTTATTTTTACTAACAACAACCATAGTCATTGAAATGTGTGTTTTCTTCAGAGACCACACATGGATCCACCAGTGTCATTGAATGTGTGTTCTTTTTCCTAATAACAACTAGAGTCATTTCATGTGTGTTCTTTTCACATACCACATATGGATCCACCAGTGTCATTGCATCTATGTTCTTTTTACTAACAACAACTGGAGTCATTTCATGTGTGTTCTTTTCACATACCACATATGGATCCACCAGAGTCATTGAAATATGTGTTCTCTTTAGAGACCATACATGGATCCACCAATGTCGTTGCATGTGTGTTCTTTTCACCAATAACAACCAGAGTCATTGCATGTGTGTTCTTTTCACATACCACATATGGATCCACAAGAGTCGTTGAAATGTGTGTTCTCTTTAGAGACCATACATGGATCCACCAATGTCGTTGCATGTGTGTTGTTTTCACTAATAACAACCAGAGTCTTTGCATGTGTGTTCTTTTCACATACCACATATGGATCCACCAAAGTCATTGCATGTGTGTTGTTTTTACTAACAACAACCAGAGTCATTGCATGTGTGTTCTCTTCAGAGACCACACATGGATCCACCAGTGTCATTGCATGTGTATTCTTCTTACTAACAACAACCATAGTCATTGAAATGTGTGTTCTCTTCAGAGACCACACATGGATCCACCAGTGTCATTGCATGTGTGTTCTTTTTACTAATAACAACTAGAGTCATTTCATGTGTGTTCTTTTCACATACCCCATATGGATCCACCAGAGTCATTGAAATGTGTGTTCTCTTCAAAGACCATACATGGATCCACCAATGTCATTGCATGTGTGTTCTTTTTACTAACAACAACCAGAGTCATTGCATGTGTGTTCTTTTCACATACCACATATGGTTCCACCAGTGTTATTGCATGTGTGCTCTTTTCACAATCCACATATGGATCCACCAGTGTCATTGCATGTGTGTTCGTTTTACTAACAACAACCAGAGTCATTGCATGTGTGTTCTTTCCACATACCACATATGGATCCACGAGTGTCATTGCATGTGTGCTCGTTTCACAATCCACCTATGGATCCACCAGTGTCATTGCATGTGTGTTCTTTTTACTAACAACAACCAGAGTCATTGCATGTGTGTTCTTTTGACATACCACATATGGATCCACCAGTGTTATTGCATGTGTGCTCTTTTCACAATCCACCTATGGATCCACTGGTGTCATTGCATGTGTGTTCTTTTCACATACCACATATGGATCTACCAGTGTCATTGAAATGTGTGTTCTCTTCAGAGATCACACATGGATCCACTAGTGTCATTGCATGTGTGTTCTTTTTACTAACAACAACCAGAGTCATTGCATGTGTGTTCTTTTCACATACCACATATAGATCCACTAGTGTCATTGCATTTGTGCTCTTTTCACAATCCACCTATGGATCCACTAGTGTCATTATATGTGTTCTTTTTCCTAAAAACAACCAGAGTCATTTCATGTGTGTTCTTTTCACATACCACATATGGATCCACTAGTGTCATTGCATGTGTGCTGTTTTTACTAACAACAACCAGAGTCATACCATGTGTGTTCTCTTGAGAGACCACACATGGATCCACCAGTGTCATTGCATGTGTGTTCTTTTTACTAACAACAACCATAGTCATTGAAATGTGTGTTTTCTTCAGAGACCACACATGGATGCACCATTGTTATTGCATGTGTGTTCTTTTTCCTAATAACAACTAGAGTCATTTCATGTGTGTTCTTTTTACAAACACATATGGATCCACCAGTGTCATTGCATCTGTGTTCCTTTTACTAACAACAACTGGAGTCATTGCATGTGTGTTCTTTTCACATACCACATATGGATCTACCAGTGTCATTGAAATGTGTGTTCTCTTTAGAGATCACACATGGATCCACTAGTGTCATTGCATGTGTGTTCTTTTTTACTAACAACAACTAGAGTCATTGCATGTGTGTTCTTTTCACATACCACATATGGATCCACCAGTGTCATTGCATGTGTCCTCTTTTGACAATCCACCTATGGATCCACCAGTGTCATTGCATGTGTGTTCTTTTTACTAACAACAACCAGAGTCATTGCATGTGTGTTCTTTTCACATACCACATATAGATCCACTAGTGTCATTGCATTTGTGCTCTTTTCACAATCCACCTATGGATCCACTAGTGTCCTTGCATGTGTGTTCTTTTTACTAACAACAACTAGAGTCATTTCATGTGTGTTCTTTTCACATACCACATATGGATCCACCAGTGTCATTGCATGTGTGCTGTTTTTACTAACAACAACCAGAGTCATTGCATGTTTGTTCTCTTGAGAGACCACACATGGATCCACCATTGTCATTGCATGTGTGTTCTTTTTACTAACAACAACCATAGTCATTGAAATGTGTGTTCTCTTCAGAGACCACACATTGATCAACCAGTGTCATTGCATGTGTGTTCTTTTTACTAATAACAACTGGAGTCATTTCGTGTGTGTTCTTTTCAAATACCACATATGGATCCACCAGTGTCATTGCATCTGTGTTCTTTTTACTAACAACAACTAGAGTCATTTCATGTGTGTTCTTTTCACATACCACATATGGATCCACCAGAGTCATTGAGATGCGTGTTCTCTTTAGAGACCATACATGGATCCACCAATGTCGTTGCATGTGTGTTCTTTTCACTAATAACAACCAGAGTCATTGCATGTGTGTTCTTTCCACATACCACATATGGATCCACTAGTGTCATTGCATGTGTGCTCTTTTCACAATTCACCTATGGATCCACCAGTGTCATTGCATGTATGTTCTTTTTACTAATAACAACCAGAGTCATTGCATGTGTGTTCTCTTCACATAACACATATGGATCCACTAGTGTCATTGCATGTGTGTTCTTTTTACTAACAACAACTGGAGTCATTTAATGTGTGTTCTTTTCAAAACCACATATGGATTCACCAGAGTCATTGAAATGTGTGTTCTCTTCAGAGACCATACATGGATCCACCAGTGTCATTGCATGTGTGTTCTTTTTACTAACAACAACCAGAGTCATTGCATGTGTGTTCTCTTGAGAGACCACACATGGATCCACCAGTGTCATTGCATGTGTGTTCTTTTTACTACCAACAACCATAGTCATTGAAATGTGTGTTCTCTTTAGGGACCACACATGGATCCACCAGTGTCATTGCATGTGTGTTCTTTTTACTAATAACAACTGGAGTCATTTCATGTGCGTTCTTTTCACATATCACATATGGATCCACTAGTGTCATTGCATGTGTGTTCTTTTTACTAACAACAACCAGAGTCATTGCATGTGTGTTCTTTCCACATACCACATATGGATCCACGAGTGTCATTGCATGTGTGCTCTTTTCACAATCCACCTATGGATCCACCAGTGTCATTGCATGTGTGTTCTTTTTACTAACAACAACTAGATTCATTGCATGTGTGTTCTTTTCACATACCACATATGGATCCACCAGTGTCATTGCATGTGTGTTCTTTCCACATACCACATATGGATCCACTAGTGTCATTGCATGTGTGCTCTTTTCACAATCCACCTATGGATCCACCAGTGTCATTGCATGTGTGTTCTTTTTACTCACAACAACCAGAGTCATTGCATGTGTGTTCTTTTCACATACCACATATGGATCCACAAGTGTCATTGCATGTGTGTTCTTTTCACAATCCACCTATGGATCCACTAGTGTCATTGCATGTGTGCTCTTTTTACTAACAACAACCAGAGTCATTGCATGTGTGTTCTCTTCAGAGACCACACATGGATCCACCAGTGTCATTGCATGTGTGTTCTTTTTACTAAAAACAACCAGAGTCATTGAAATGTGTGTTCTCTTCAGAGACCATACATGGATCCACCAATGTCAATGTATGTGTGTTCTTTTTACTAATAACAACCAGAGTCATTGCATGTCTGTTCTTTTCACATACCACATATGGTTCCACCAGTGTCATTGCATGTGTGCTCTTTACACAATCCACATATGGATCCACTAGTGTCATTGCATGTGTGTTCTGTTTACTAACAACAACTAGAGTCATTGCATGTGTGTTCTTTCCACATACCACATATGGATCCACTAGTGTCATTGCATGTGTTCTCTTTTCACTCTCCACCTATGGATCCACCAGTGTCATTGCATGTGTGCTCTTTTTACTAACAACAACCAGAGTCATTGCATGTGTGTTCTTTTCACAGACCACATATGGATCCACCAGTGTCATTGCATGTGTGCTCTTTTCACAATCAACATATGGATCCACCAGTGTCATTGCATGTGTGTTCTTTTTACTAACAACAACCAGAGTCATTGCATGTGTGTTCTTTCCACATAGCACATACGGATCCACTAGTGTCATTGCATGTGTGCTCTTTTCACAATTCACCTATGGATCCACCAGTGTCATTGCATGTATGTTCTTTTTACTAATAACAACCAGATTCATTGCATGTGTGTTCTCTTCACATTCCACATATGGATCCACCAGTGTCATTGCATGTGTGTTCTTTTTACTAACAACAACTGGAGTCATTTAATGTGTGTTCTTTTCAAAACCACATATGGATTCACCAGAGTCATTGAATGTGTGTTCTCTTCAGAGACCATACATGGATCCACCAGTGTCATTGCATGTGTGTTCTTTTTTACTAACAACAACCAGAGTCATTGCATGTGTGTTCTCTTGAGAGACCACACATGGATCCACCAGTGTCATTGCATGTGTGTTCTTTTTACTAACAACAACCATAGTCATTGAAATGTGTGTTCTCTTTAGGGACCACACATGGATCCACCAGTGTCATTGCATGTGTGTTCTTTTTACTAATAACAACTGGAGTCATTTCATGTGTGTTCTTTTCACATACCACATATGGATCCACCAGTGTCATTGCATCTGTGTTCTTTTTACTAATAACAACTAGAGTCATTTCATGTGTGTTCTTTTCACATACAACAAATGGATCCACCAGAGTCATTGAAATGTGTGTTCTCTTTAGAGACCATACATGGATCCACCAATGTCGTTGCATGTGTGTTCTTTTCACTAATAACAGCCAGAGTCATTGCATGTGTGTTCTTTTCACATACCACATATGGTTCCACCAGTGTCATTGCATGTGTCATCTTTTCACAATCCGCATATGGATCCACCAGTGTCATTGCATGCGTGTTCTTTTTACTAACAACAACAGAGTAATTGCATGTGTTTTCTTTCCACATACCACATATGGATCCACCAGTGTCGTTGCATGTGTGCTCTTTTCACAATCCACCTATGGATCCACCAGTGTCATTGCATGTGTGTTCTTTTTACAAACAACAACCAGATTCATTGCATGTGTGTTCTTTTCACATACCACATATGGATCCACCAGTGTCATTGCATGTGTGATCTTTTCACAATCAACATATGGATCCACCAGTGTCATTGCATGTGCGTTCCTTTTACTAACAACAACCAGAGTCATTGCATGTGTGTTCTTTCCACATACCACATATGGATCCACTAGTGTCATTGCATGTGTGCTCTTTTGACAATCCACCTATGGATCCACCAGTGTCATTGCATGTGTGTTCTTTTTACTAACAACAACCAGAGTCATTGCATGTGTGTTCTTTTCACATACCACATATGGATCCACGAGTTTCATTGCATGTGTGTTCTTTTCACAATCCACCTATGGATCCACCAGTGTCATTGCATGCGTGCTATTTTTACTAACAACAACCAGAGTTATTGCATGTGTGTTCTCTTCAGAGACCACACATGGATCCACCAGTGTCATTGCATGTGTGTTCTTTTTACTAACAACAACTAGAGTCATTGAAATGTGTGTTCTCTTCAGAGACCATACATGGATCCACCAATGTCATTGCATGTGTGTTCTTTTTACTAACAACAACCAGAGTCATTGCATGTCTGTTCTTTTCACATACCACATATGGTTCCACCAGTGTCATTGCATGTGTGCTCTTTACACAATCCACATATGGATCCACTAGTGTCATTGCATGTGTGTTCTGTTTACTAACAACAACTAGAGTCATTGCATGTGTGTTCTTTCCACATACCACATATGGATCCACCAGTGTCATTGCATGTGTTCTCTTTTCACTATCCACCTATTGATCCACCAGTGTCATTGCATCTGTGTTCTTTTAACTAACAACATCCAGAGTCATTGCATGTGTGTTCTTTTCACATACCACATATGGATCCACCAGTGTCATTGCATGTGTGCTCTTTTCACAATCAACATATGGATCCACCAGTGTCATTGCATGTGTGTTCTTTTTACTAAGAACAACCAGAGTCATTGCATGTGCGTTCTTTCCACATACCACATATGGATCCACTAGTGTCATTGCATGTGTGCTCTTTTCACAATTCACCTATGGATCCACCAGTGTCATTGCATGTATGTTCTTTTTACTAATAACAACCAGAGCCATTGCATGTGTGTTATTTTCACATACCACATATGGATCCACCAGTGTCATTGCATCTGTGTTCTTTTTACTAACAACAACTGGAGTCATTTCATGTGTGTTCTTTTCACTTACAACATATGGATCCACCAGAGTCATTGAAATGTGTGTTCTCTTTAGAGACCATACATGGATCCACCAATGTTATTGCATGTGTGTTCTTTTCACTAATAACAACCAGATTCATTGCATGTGTGTTCTTTTCACATACCACATATGGTTCCACCAGTGTCATTGCATGTGTGATCTTTTCACAATCCACATATGGATCCACAAGTGTCATTGCATGTGTGTTCTTTTTACTAACAACAACCAGAGTCATTGCATGTGTGTTCTTTCGACATACCACATATGGATCCACTAGTGTCATTGCATGTGTGCTATTTTCACAATCCACCTATAGATCCAGTAGTGTCATTGCATGTGTGTTCTTTTTACTAACAACAACTAGAGTCATTTCATGTGTGTTCTTTTCACATACCACATATGGATCCACCAGTGTCATTGCATGTGTGTTGTTTTTACTAACAACATCCAGAGTCATTGCATGTGTGTTCTCTTGAGAGACCACACATGGATCCACCAGTGTCATTGCATGTGTGTTCTTTTTACTAACAACAACCTTAGTCATTGAAATGTGTGTTCTCTTCAGAGACCACACATGGATCCACCAGTGTCATTGCATGTGTGTTCTTTTTACTAACAACAACCAGAGTCATTTCATGTGTGTTCTTTTCACATACCACATATGGATCCACCAGTGTCATTGCATGTGTGTTCTTTTTACTAACAACAACCATAGTCATTGAAATGTGTGTTTTCTTCAGAGACCACACATGGATCCACCAGTGTCATTGCATGTGTGTTCTTTTTCCTAATAACAACTAGAGTCATTTCATGTGTGTTCTTTTCACATACCACATATGGATCCACCAGGGTCATTGCATCTTTGTTCTTTTTACTAACAACAACTGGAGTCATTTCATGTGTGTTCTTTTCACATACCACATATGGATCCACCAGAGTCATTGAAATATGTGTTCTCATTAGATACCATACATGGATCCACCAATGTCGTTGCATGTGTGTTCTTTTCACCAATAACAACCAGAGTCATTGCATGTGTGTTCTTTTCACATACCACATATGGATCCACCAGAGTCATTGAAATGTGTGTTCTCTTTAGAGACCATACATGGATCCACCAATGTCGTTGCATGTGTGTTCTTTTCACTAATAACAACCAGAGTCTTTGCATGTGTGTTCTTTTCACATACCACATATGGATCCACCAATGTCATTGCATGTGTGCTGTTTTTACTAACAACAACCAGAGTCATTGCATGTGTGTTCTCTTCAGAGACCACACATGGATCCACCAGTGTCATTGCATGTGTGTTCTTCTTACTAACAACAACCATAGTCATTGAAATGTGTGTTCTATTCAGAGACCACACATGGATCCACCAGTGTCATTGCATGTGTGTTCTTTTTACTAATAACAACTAGAGTCATTTCATGTGTGTTCTTTTCACATACCACATATGGATCCACCAGTGTCATTGCATGTGTTTTTTTACTAACAACAACTGGAGTCATTTCATGTGTGTTCCTTTCACATACCACATATGGATCCACCAGAGTCATTGAAATGTGTGTTCTCTTCAAAGACCATACATGGATCCACCAATGTCATTGCATGTGTGTTCTTTTTACTAACAACAACCAGAGTCATTGCATGTGTGTTCTTTTTACATACCACATATGGTTCCACCAGTGTCATTGCATGTGTGCTCTTTTCACAATCCACATATGGATCCACCAGTGTCATTGCATGTGTGTTCTTTTTATTAACAACAACCAGAGTCATTGCATGTGTGTTCTTTCCACATACCACATATGGATCCACGAGTGTCATTGCATGTGTGCTCGTTTCACAATCCACCTATGGATCCACCTGTGTCATTGCATGTGTGTTCTTTTTACTAACAACAACCAGAGTCATTGCATGTGTGTTCTTTTGGCATACCACATATGGATCCACCAGTGTCATTGCATGTGTGCTCTTTTCACAATCCACCTATGGATCCACTGGTGTCATTGCATGTGTGTTCTTTTCACATACCACATATGGATCTACCAGTGTCATTGAAATGTGTGTTCTCTTCAGAGATCACACATGGATCGACTAGTGTCATTGCATGTGTGTTCTTTTTTACTAGCAACAACCAGAGTCATTGCATGTGTGTTCTTTTCACATACCACATATGGATCCACCAGTGTCATTGCATGTGTGCTCTTTTCACAATCCACCTATGGATCCACCAGTGTCATTGCATGTGTGTTCTTTTCACTAATAACAACCAGAGTCATTGCATGTGTGTTCTTTTCACTTACCACATATGGTTCCACCAGTGTCATTGCATGGGTTATCTTTTCACAATCCACATATGGATCCACCAGTGTCATTGCATGTGTGTTCTTTTTACTAAAAACAACCAGAGTCATTTCATGTGTGTTCTTTTCACATACCACATATGGATCCACCAGTGTCATTGCATGTGTGCTGTTTTTACTAACAACAACCAGAGTCATACCATGTGTGTTCTCTTGAGAGACCACACATGGATCCGCCAGTGTCATTGCATGTGTGTTCTTTTTACTAACAACAACCATAGTCATTGAAATGTGTGTTTTCTTCAGAGACCACACATGGATCCACCAGTGTCATTGCATGTGTGTTCTTTTTCCTAATAACAACTAGAGTCATTTCATGTGTGTTCTTTTCACATACCACATATGGATCCACCAGTGTCATTGCATCTTTGTTCTTTTTACTAACAACAACTGGAGTCATTTCATGTGTGTTCTTTTCACATACCACATATGGATCCACCAGAGTCATTGAAATATGTGTTCTCTTTAGAGACCATACATGGATCCACCAATGTCGTTGCATGTGTGTTCTTTTCACCAGTAACAACCAGAGTCATTGCATGTGTGTTCTTTTCACATACCACATATGGATCCACCAGAGTCATTGAAATGTGTGTTCTCTTTAGAGACCATACATGGATCCACCAATGTCGTTGCATGTGTGTTCTTTTCACTAATAACAACCAGAGTCTTTGCATGTGTGTTCTTTTCACATACCACATATGGATCCACCAATGTCATTGCATGTGTGCTGTTTTTACTAACAACAACCAGAGTCATTGCATGTGTATTCTCTTCAGAGACCACACATGGATCCACCAGTGTCATTGCATGTGTGTTCTTCTTACTAACAACAACCATAGTCATTGAAATGTGTGTTCTCTTCAGAGACCACACATGGATCCACCAGTGTCATTGCATGTGTGTTCTTTTTACTAATAACAACTAGAGTCATTTCATGTGTGTTCTTTTCACATACCACATATGGATCCACCAGTGTCATTGCATGTGTTTTTTTTACTAACAACAACTGGAGTCATTTCATGTGTGTTCTTTTCACATACCACATATGGATCCACCAAAGTCATTGAAATGTGTGTTCTCTTCCGAGACCATACATGGATCCACCAGTGTCATTGCATGTGTGTTCTTTTTACTAACAACAACCAGAGTCATTGCATGTGTGTTCTTTTCACATACCACATATGGTTCCACCAGTGTCATTACATGTGTGCTCTTTTCACAATCCACATATAGATCCACCAGTGTCATTGCATGTGTGTTCTTTTTACTAACAACAACCAGAGTCATTGCATGTGTGTTCTTTTCACATACCACATATGGATCCACCAGTGTCATTGTATGTGTGTTCTTTTCATAATCCACCTATGGATCCACTAGTGTCATTGCATGTGTTCTCTTTTTACTAACAACAACCAGAGTCATTGCATGTGTGTTCTCTTCAGAGACCACACATGGATCCACCAGTGTCATTGCATGTGTGCTCTTTTCACAATCCACCTATGGATCCACCAGTATCATTGCATGTGTGTTCTTTTTACTAACAACAACCAGAGTCATTGCATGTGTGTTCTTTTCACATACCACATATGGATCCACCAGTGTCATTGTATGTGTGTTATTTTCACAATCCACCTATGGATCCACTAGTGTCATTGCATGTGTTCTCTTTTTACTAACAACAACCAGAGTCATTGCATGTGTGTTCTCTTCAGAGACCACACATGGATCCACAAGTGTCATTGCATGTGTGTTCTTTTTACTAACAACAACCAGAGTCATTGAAATGTGTGTTCTCTTTAGAGACCACACATGGATCCACCAGTGTCATTGCATGTGTGTTCTTTTTACTAACAACAACTAGAGTCATTGCATGTGTGTTCTTTTCACATACCACATATGGATCCACCAGTGTCATTGCATGTGTGCTCTTTTCACAATCCACCTATGGATCCACTGATGTCATTGCATGTGTGTTCTTTTCACATACCACATATGGATCTACCAGTGTCATTGAAATGTGTGTTCGCTTCAGAGATCACACATGGATCCACTAGTGTTATTGCATGTGTGTTCTTTTTTACTAACAACAACCAGAGTCATTGCATGTGTGTTCTTTTCACATACCACATATGGATCCACCAGTGTCATTGCATGTGTGCTCTTTTCACAATCCACCTATGGATCCACCAGTGTCATTGCATGTGTGTTCTTTTTACTAACAACAACCAGAGTCATTGCATGTGTGTTCTTTTCACATACCACATATAGATCCACTAGTGTCATTGCATTTGTGCTCTTTTCACAATCCACCTATGGATCCACTAGTGTTATTGCATGTGTGTTCTTTTTACTAACAACAACCAGAGTCATTTCATGTGTGTTCTTTTCACATACCACATATGGATCCACCAGTGTCATTGCATGTGTGTTCTTTTTACTAACAACAACTGGAGTCATTTCATGTGTGTTCTTTTCACATACCACATATGGATCCACCAGAGTCATTGAAATGTGTGTTCTCTTTAGAGACCATACATGGATCCACCAATGTCGTTGCATGTGTGTTCTTTTCACCAATAACAACCAGAGTCATTGCATGTGTGTTCTTTTCATATACCACATATGGATCCACCAGAGTCATTGAGATGTGTGTTCTCTTTAGAGACCATACATGGATCCACCAATGTCGTTGCATGTGTGTTCTTTTCACTAATAACAACCAGAGTCATTGCATGTGTGTTCTTTTCACATACCACATATGGATCCACCAATGTCATTGCATGTGTGCTATTTTTACTAAGAACCAGAGTCATTGCATGTGTGTTCTCTTCAGAGACCACACATGGATCCACCAGTGTCATTGCATGTGTGTTCTTCTTACTAACAACAACCATAGTCATTGAAATGTGTGTTCTCTTCAGAGACCACACATGGATCCACCAGTGTGATTGCATGTGTGTGTTCTTTTTACTAATAACAACTAGAGTCATTTCATGTGTGTTCTTTTCACATACCACATATGGATCCACCAGTGTCATTGTATGTGTTTTTTTTACTAACAACAACTGGAGTCATTTCATGTGTGTTCTTTTCACATACCACATATGGATCCACCAGAGTCATTGAATTGTGTGTTCTCTTCAAAGACTATACATGGATCCACCAATGTCATTGCATGTGTGTTCTTTTTACTAACAACAACCAGAGTCATTGCCTGTGTGTTCTTTTCACATACCACATATGGTTCCACCAGTGTCATTGCATGTGTGCTCTTTTCACAATCCACATATGGATCCACCAGTGTCATTCCATGTGCGTTCTTTTTACTAACAACAACCAGATTCATTGCATGTGTGTTCTTTCCACATACCACATATGGATCCACGAGTGTCATTGCATGTGTGCTCTTTTCACAATCCACCTATGGATCCACCAGTGTCATTGCATGTGTGTTCTTTTTACTAACAACAACCAGACATTGCATGTGTGTTCTTTTCACATACCACATATGGATCCACCAGTGTCATTGCATGTGTGTGCTTTTTACTAACAAGAACTGGAGTCATTTCATGTGTGTTCTTTTCACATACCACATATGGATCCACCAAAGTCATTGAAATGTGTGTTCTCTTCCGAGACCATACATGGATCCACTAGTGTCATTACATGTGTGTTCTTTTTACTAACAACAACCAGAGTCATTGCATGTGTGTTCTTTTCACATACCACATATAGATCCACTAGTGTCATTGCATTTGTGCTCTTTTCACAATCCACCTATGGATCCAGTAGTGTCATTATATGTGTTCTTTTTACTAAAAACAACCAGAGTCATTTCATGTGTGTTCTTTTCACATACCACATATGGATCCACCAGTGTCATTGCATGTGTGCTGTTTTTACTAACAACAACCAGAGTCATACCATGTGTGTTCTCTTGAGAGACCACACATGGATCCACCAGTGTCATTGCATGTGTGTTCTTTTTACTAACAACAACCATAGTCATTGAAATGTGTGTTTTCTTCAGAGACCACACATGGATCCACCAGTGTCATTGCATGCGTGTTCTTTTTACTAACAACAACAGAGTAATTGCATGTGTTTTCTTTCCACATACCACATATGGATCCACCAGTGTCGTTGCATGTGTGCTCTTTTCACAATCCACCTATGGATCCACCAGTGTCATTGCATGTGTGTTCTTTTTACAAACAACAACCAGATTCATTGCATGTGTGTTCTTTTCACATACCACATATGGATCCACCAGTGTCATTGCATGTGTGATCTTTTCACAATCAACATATGGATCCACCAGTGTCATTGCATGTGCGTTCCTTTTACTAACAACAACCAGAGTCATTGCATGTGTGTTCTTTCCACATACCACAGATGGATCCACTAGTGTCATTGCATGTGTGCTCTTTTGACAATCCACCTATGGATCCACCAGTGTCATTGCATGTGTGTTCTTTTTACTAACAACAACCAGAGTCATTGCATGTGTGTTCTTTTCACATACCACATATGGATCCACGAGTTTAATTGCATGTGTGTTCTTTTCACAATCCACCTATGGATCCACCAGTGTCATTGCATGCGTGCTATTTTTACTAACAACAACCAGAGTTATTGCATGTGTGTTCTCTTCAGAGACCATACATGGATCCACCAATGTCATTGCATGTGTGTTCTTTTTACTAACAACAACCAGAGTCATTGCATGTCTGTTCTTTTCACATACCACATATGGTTCCACCAGTGTCATTGCATGTGTGCTCTTTACACAATCCACATATGGATCCACTAGTGTCATTGCATGTGTGTTCTGTTTACTAACAACAACTAGAGTCATTGCATGTGTGTTCTTTCCACATACCACATATGGATCCACCAGTGTCATTGCATGTGTTCTCTTTTCACTATCCACCTATTGATCCACCAGTGTCATTGCATCTGTGTTCTTTTAACTAACAACATCCAGAGTCATTGCATGTGTGTTCTTTTCACATACCACATATGGATCCACCAGTGTCATTGCATGTGTGCTCTTTTCACAATCAACATATGGATCCACCAGTGTCATTGCATGTGTGTTCTTTTTACTAAGAACAACCAGAGTCATTGCATGTGCGTTCTTTCCACATACCACATATGGATCCACTAGTGTCATTGCATGTGTGCTCTTTTCACAATTCACCTATGGATCCACCAGTGTCATTGCATGTATGTTCTTTTTACTAATAACAACCAGAGCCATTGCATGTGTGTTATTTTCACATACCACATATGGATCCACCAGTGTCATTGCATCTGTGTTCTTTTTACTAACAACAACTGGAGTCATTTCATGTGTGTTCTTTTCACTTACAACATATGGATCCACCAGAGTCATTGAAATGTGTGTTCTCTTTAGAGACCATACATGGATCCACCAATGTTATTGCATGTGTGTTCTTTTCACTAATAACAACTAGATTCATTGCATGTGTGTTCTTTTCACATACCACATATGGTTCCACCAGTGTCATTGCATGTGTGATCTTTTCACAATCCACATATGGATCCACAAGTGTCATTGCATGTGTGTTCTTTTTACTAACAACAACCAGAGTCATTGCATGTGTGTTCTTTCGACATACCACATATGGATCCACTAGTGTCATTGCATGTGTGCTATTTTCACAATCCACCTATAGATCCAGTAGTGTCATTGCATGTGTGTTCTTTTTACTAACAACAACCAGAGTCATTTCATGTGTGTTCTTTTCACATACCACATATGGATCCACCAGTGTCATTGCATGTGTGTTGTTTTTACTAACAACATCCAGAGTCATTGCATGTGTGTTCTCTTGAGAGACCACACATGGATCCACCAGTGTCATTGCATGTGTGTTCTTTTTACTAACAACAACCTTAGTCATTGAAATGTGTGTTCTCTTCAGAGACCACACATGGATCCACCAGTGTCATTGCATGTGTGTTCTTTTTACTAACAACAACCAGAGTCATTTCATGTGTGTTCTTTTCCCATACCACATATGGATCCACCAGTGTCATTGCATGTGTGTTCTTTTTACTAACAACAACCATAGTCATTGAAATGTGTGTTTTCTTCAGAGACCACACATGGATCCACCAGTGTCATTGCATGTGTGTTCTTTTTCCTAATAACAACTAGAGTCATTTCATGTGTGTTCTTTTCACATACCACATATGGATCCACCAGGGTCATTGCATCTTTGTTCTTTTTACTAACAACAACTGGAGTCATTTCATGTGTGTTCTTTTCACATACCACATATGGATCCACCAGAGTCATTGAAATATGTGTTCTCATTAGATACCATACATGGATCCACCAATGTCGTTGCATGTGTGTTCTTTTCACCAATAACAACCAGAGTCATTGCATGTGTGTTCTTTTCACATACCACATATGGATCCACCAGAGTCATTGAAATGTGTGTTCTCTTTAGAGACCATACATGGATCCACCAATGTCGTTGCATGTGTGTTCTTTTCACTAATAACAACCAGAGTCTTTGCATGTGTGTTCTTTTCACATACCACATATGGATCCACCAATGTCATTGCATGTGTGCTGTTTTTACTAACAACAACCAGAGTCATTGCATGTGTGTTCTCTTCAGAGACCACACATGGATCCACCAGTGTCATTGCATGTGTGTTCTTCTTACTAACAACAACCATAGTCATTGAAATGTGTGTTCTATTCAGAGACCACACATGGATCCACCAGTGTCATTGCATGTGTGTTCTTTTTACTAATAACAACTAGAGTCATTTCATGTGTGTTCTTTTCACATACCACATATGGATCCACCAGTGTCATTGCATGTGTTTTTTTACTAACAACAACTGGAGTCATTTCATGTGTGTTCTTTTCACATACCACATATGGATCCACCAGAGTCATTGAAATGTGTGTTCTCTTCAAAGACCATACATGGATCCACCAATGTCATTGCATGTGTGTTCTTTTTACTAACAACAACCAGAGTCATTGCATGTGTGTTCTTTTCACATACCACATATGGTTCCACCAGTGTCATTGCATGTGTGCTCTTTTCACAATCCACATATGGATCCACCAGTGTCATTGCATGTGTGTTCTTTTTATTAACAACAACCAGAGTCATTGCATGTGTGTTCTTTCCACATACCACATATGGATCCACGAGTGTCATTGCATGTGTGCTCGTTTCACAATCCACCTATGGATCCACCTGTGTCATTGCATGTGTGTTCTTTTTACTAACAACAACCAGAGTCATTGCATGTGTGTTCTTTTCACATACCACATATGGATCCACCAATGTCGTTGCATGTGTGTTCTTTTCACCAATAACAACCAGAGTCATTGCATGTGTGTTCTTTTCACATACCACATATGGATCCACCAGAGTCATTGAAATGTGTGTTCTCTTTAGAGACCATACATGGATCCACCAATGTCGTTGCATGTGTGTTCTTTTCACTAATAACAACCAGAGTCTTTGCATGTGTGTTCTTTTCACATACCACATATGGATCCACCAATGTCATTGCATGTGTGCTGTTTTTACTAACAACAACCAGAGTCATTGCATGTGTGTTCTCTTCAGAGACCACACATGGATCCACCAGTGTCATTGCATGTGTGTTCTTCTTACTAACAACAACCATAGTCATTGAAATGTGTGTTCTATTCAGAGACCACACATGGATCCACCAGTGTCATTGCATGTGTGTTCTTTTTACTAATAACAACTAGAGTCATTTCATGTGTGTTCTTTTCACATACCACATATGGATCCACCAGTGTCATTGCATGTGTTTTTTTACTAACAACAACTGGAGTCATTTCATGTGTGTTCTTTTCACATACCACATATGGATCCACCAGAGTCATTGAAATGTGTGTTCTCTTCAAAGACCATACATGGATCCACCAATGTCATTGCATGTGTGTTCTTTTTACTAACAACAACCAGAGTCATTGCATGTGTGTTCTTTTCACATACCACATATGGTTCCACCAGTGTCATTGCATGTGTGCTCTTTTCACAATCCACATATGGATCCACCAGTGTCATTGCATGTGTGTTCTTTTTATTAACAACAACCAGAGTCATTGCATGTGTGTTCTTTCCACATACCACATATGGATCCACGAGTGTCATTGCATGTGTGCTCGTTTCACAATCCACCTATGGATCCACCTGTGTCATTGCATGTGTGTTCTTTTTACTAACAACAACCAGAGTCATTGCATGTGTGTTCTTTTGGCATACCACATATGGATCCACCAGTGTCATTGCATGTGTGCTCTTTTCACAATCCACCTATGGATCCACTGGTGTCATTGCATGTGTGTTCTTTTCACATACCACATATGGATCTACCAGTGTCATTGAAATGTGTGTTCTCTTCAGAGATCACACATGGATCGACTAGTGTCATTGCATGTGTGTTCTTTTTTACTAGCAACAACCAGAGTCATTGCATGTGTGTTCTTTTCACATACCACATATGGATCCACCAGTGTCATTGCATGTGTGCTCTTTTCACAATCCACCTATGGATCCACCAGTGTCATTGCATGTGTGTTCTTTTCACTAATAACAACCAGAGTCATTGCATGTGTGTTCTTTTCACTTACCACATATGGTTCCACCAGTGTCATTGCATGGGTTATCTTTTCACAATCCACATATGGATCCACCAGTGTCATTGCATGTGTGTTCTTTTTACTAAAAACAACCAGAGTCATTTCATGTGTGTTCTTTTCACATACCACATATGGATCCACCAGTGTCATTGCATGTGTGCTGTTTTTACTAACAACAACCAGAGTCATACCATGTGTGTTCTCTTGAGAGACCACACATGGATCCACCAGTGTCATTGCATGTGTGTTCTTTTTACTAACAACAACCATAGTCATTGAAATGTGTGTTTTCTTCAGAGACCACACATGGATCCACCAGTGTCATTGCATGTGTGTTCTTTTTCCTAATAACAACTAGAGTCATTTCATGTGTGTTCTTTTCACATACCACATATGGATCCACCAGTGTCATTGCATCTTTGTTCTTTTTACTAACAACAACTGGAGTCATTTCATGTGTGTTCTTTTCACATACCACATATGGATCCACCAGAGTCATTGAAATATGTGTTCTCTTTAGAGACCATACATGGATCCACCAATGTCGTTGCATGTGTGTTCTTTTCACCAGTAACAACCAGAGTCATTGCATGTGTGTTCTTTTCACATACCACATATGGATCCACCAGAGTCATTGAAATGTGTGTTCTCTTTAGAGACCATACATGGATCCACCAATGTCGTTGCATGTGTGTTCTTTTCACTAATAACAACCAGAGTCTTTGCATGTGTGTTCTTTTCACATACCACATATGGATCCACCAATGTCATTGCATGTGTGCTGTTTTTACTAACAACAACCAGAGTCATTGCATGTGTATTCTCTTCAGAGACCACACATGGATCCACCAGTGTCATTGCATGTGTGTTCTTCTTACTAACAACAACCATAGTCATTGAAATGTGTGTTCTCTTCAGAGACCACACATGGATCCACCAGTGTCATTGCATGTGTGTTCTTTTTACTAATAACAACTAGAGTCATTTCATGTGTGTTCTTTTCACATACCACATATGGATCCACCAGTGTCATTGCATGTGTTTTTTTTACTAACAACAACTGGAGTCATTTCATGTGTGTTCTTTTCACATACCACATATGGATCCACCAAAGTCATTGAAATGTGTGTTCTCTTCCGAGACCATACATGGATCCACCAGTGTCATTGCATGTGTGTTCTTTTTACTAACAACAACCAGAGTCATTGCATGTGTGTTCTTTTCACATACCACATATGGTTCCACCAGTGTCATTACATGTGTGCTCTTTTCACAATCCACATATAGATCCACCAGTGTCATTGCATGTGTGTTCTTTTTACTAACAACAACCAGAGTCATTGCATGTGTGTTCTTTTCACATACCACATATGGATCCACCAGTGTCATTGTATGTGTGTTCTTTTCATAATCCACCTATGGATCCACTAGTGTCATTGCATGTGTTCTCTTTTTACTAACAACAACCAGAGTCATTGCATGTGTGTTCTCTTCAGAGACCACACATGGATCCACCAGTGTCATTGCATGTGTGCTCTTTTCACAATCCACCTATGGATCCACCAGTATCATTGCATGTGTGTTCTTTTTACTAACAACAACCAGAGTCATTGCATGTGTGTTCTTTTCACATACCACATATGGATCCACCAGTGTCATTGTATGTGTGTTATTTTCACAATCCACCTATGGATCCACTAGTGTCATTGCATGTGTTCTCTTTTTACTAATAACAACCAGAGTCATTGCATGTGTGTTCTCTTCAGAGACCACACATGGATCCACAAGTGTCATTGCATGTGTGTTCTTTTTACTAACAACAACCAGAGTCATTGAAATGTGTGTTCTCTTTAGAGACCACACATGGATCCACCAGTGTCATTGCATGTGTGTTCTTTTTACTAACAACAACTAGAGTCATTGCATGTGTGTTCTTTTCACATACCACATATGGATCCACCAGTGTCATTGCATGTGTGCTCTTTTCACAATCCACCTATGGATCCACTGATGTCATTGCATGTGTGTTCTTTTCACATACCACATATGGATCTACCAGTGTCATTGAAATGTGTGTTCGCTTCAGAGATCACACATGGATCCACTAGTGTTATTGCATGTGTGTTCTTTTTTACTAACAACAACCAGAGTCATTGCATGTGTGTTCTTTTCACATACCACATATGGATCCACCAGTGTCATTGCATGTGTGCTCTTTTCACAATCCACCTATGGATCCACCAGTGTCATTGCATGTGTGTTCTTTTTACTAACAACAACCAGAGTCATTGCATGTGTGTTCTTTTCACATACCACATATAGATCCACTAGTGTCATTGCATTTGTGCTCTTTTCACAATCCACCTATGGATCCACTAGTGTTATTGCATGTGTGTTCTTTTTACTAACAACAACCAGAGTCATTTCATGTGTGTTCTTTTCACATACCACATATGGATCCACCAGTGTCATTGCATGTGTGTTCTTTTTACTAACAACAACTGGAGTCATTTCATGTGTGTTCTTTTCACATACCACATATGGATCCACCAGAGTCATTGAAATGTGTGTTCTCTTTAGAGACCATACATGGATCCACCAATGTCGTTGCATGTGTGTTCTTTTCACCAATAACAACCAGAGTCATTGCATGTGTGTTCTTTTCATATACCACATATGGATCCACCAGAGTCATTGAGATGTGTGTTCTCTTTAGAGACCATACATGGATCCACCAATGTCGTTGCATGTGTGTTCTTTTCACTAATAACAACCAGAGTCATTGCATGTGTGTTCTTTTCACATACCACATATGGATCCACCAATGTCATTGCATGTGTGCTATTTTTACTAAGAACCAGAGTCATTGCATGTGTGTTCTCTTCAGAGACCACACATGGATCCACCAGTGTCATTGCATGTGTGTTCTTCGTACTAACAACAACCATAGTCATTGAAATGTGTGTTCTCTTCAGAGACCACACATGGATCCACCAGTGTGATTGCATGTGTGTGTTCTTTTTACTAATAACAACTAGAGTCATTTCATGTGTGTTCTTTTCACATACCACATATGGATCCACCAGTGTCATTGTATGTGTTTTTTTTACTAACAACAACTGGAGTCATTTCATGTGTGTTCTTTTCACATACCACATATGGATCCACCAGAGTCATTGAATTGTGTGTTCTCTTCAAAGACTATACATGGATCCACCAATGTCATTGCATGTGTGTTCTTTTTACTAACAACAACCAGAGTCATTGCCTGTGTGTTCTTTTCACATACCACATATGGTTCCACCAGTGTCATTGCATGTGTGCTCTTTTCACAATCCACATATGGATCCACCAGTGTCATTCCATGTGCGTTCTTTTTACTAACAACAACCAGATTCATTGCATGTGTGTTCTTTCCACATACCACATATGGATCCACGAGTGTCATTGCATGTGTGCTCTTTTCACAATCCACCTATGGATCCACCAGTGTCATTGCATGTGTGTTCTTTTTACTAACAACAACCAGACATTGCATGTGTGTTCTTTTCACATACCACATATGGATCCACCAGTGTCATTGCATGTGTGTGCTTTTTACTAACAAGAACTGGAGTCATTTCATGTGTGTTCTTTTCACATACCACATATGGATCCACCAAAGTCATTGAAATGTGTGTTCTCTTCCGAGACCATACATGGATCCACTAGTGTCATTACATGTGTGTTCTTTTTACTAACAACAACCAGAGTCATTGCATGTGTGTTCTTTTCACATACCACATATAGATCCACTAGTGTCATTGCATTTGTGCTCTTTTCACAATCCACCTATGGATCCAGTAGTGTCATTATATGTGTTCTTTTTACTAAAAACAACCAGAGTCATTTCATGTGTGTTCTTTTCACATACCACATATGGATCCACCAGTGTCATTGCATGTGTGCTGTTTTTACTAACAACAACCAGAGTCATACCATGTGTGTTCTCTTGAGAGACCACACATGGATCCACCAGTGTCATTGCATGTGTGTTCTTTTTACTAACAACAACCATAGTCATTGAAATGTGTGTTTTCTTCAGAGACCACACATGGATCCACCAGTGTTATTGCATGTGTGTTCTTTTTCCTAATAACAACTAGAGTCATTTCATGTGTGTTCTTTTTACAAACACATATGGATCCACCAGTGTCATTGCATCTGTGTTCCTTTTACTAACAACAACTGGAGTCATTGCATGTGTGTTCTTTTCACATACCACATATGGATCTACCAGTGTCATTGAAATGTGTGTTCTCTTCAGAGATCACACATGGATCCACTAGTGTCATTGCATGTGTGTTCTTTTTTACTAACAACAACTAGAGTCATTGCATGTGTGTTCTTTTGACATACCACATATGGATCCACCAGTGTCATTGCATGTGTCCTCTTTTCACAATCCACCTATGGATCCACCAGTGTCATTGCATGTGTGTTCTTTTTACTAACAACAACCAGAGTCATTGCATGTGTTTTCTTTTCACATACCACATATAGATCCACTAGTGTCATTGCATTTGTGCTCTTTTCACAATCCACCTATGGATCCACTAGTGTCATTGCATGTGTGTTCTTTTTACTAACAACAACTAGAGTCATTTCATGTGTGTTCTTTTCACATACCACATATGGATCCACCAGTGTCATTGCATGTGTGCTGTTTTTACTAACAACAACCAGAGTCATTGCATGTTTGTTCTCTTGAGAGACCACACATGGATCCACCAGTGTCATTGCATGTGTGTTCTTTTTACTAACAACAACCATAGTCATTGAAATGTGTGTTCTCTTCAGAGACCACACATTGCTCAACCAGTGTCATTGCATGTGTGTTCTTTTTACTAATAACAACGGGAGTCATTTCGTGTGTGTTCTTTTCACATACCACATATGGATCCACCAGTGTCATTGCATCTGTGTTCTTTTTACTAACAACAACTAGAGTCATTTCATGTGTGTTCTTTTCACATACCACATATGGATCCACCAGAGTCATTGAGATGCGTGTTCTCTTTAGAGACCATACATGGATCCACCAATGTCGTTGCATGTGTGTTCTTTTCACTAATAACAACCAGAGTCATTGCATGTGTGTTCTTTCCACATACCACATATGGATCCACTAGTGTCATTGCATGTGTGCTCTTTTCACAATTCACCTATGGATCCACCAGTGTCATTGCATGTATGTTCTTTTTACTAATAACAACCAGAGTCATTGCATGTGTGTTCTCTTCACATAACACATATGGATCCACCAGTGTCATTGCATGTGTGTTCTTTTTACTAACAACAACTGGAGTCATTTAATGTGTGTTCTTTTCAAAACCACATATGGATTCACCAGAGTCATTGAAATGTGTGTTCTCTTCAGAGACCATACATGGATCCACCAGTGTCATTGCATGTGTGTTCTTTTTACTAACAACAACCAGAGTCATTGCATGTGTGTTCTCTTGAGAGACCACACATGGATCCACCAGTGTCATTGCATGTGTGTTCTTTTTACTAACAACAACCATAGTCATTGAAATGTGTGTTCTCTTTAGGGACCACACATGGATCCACCAGTGTCATTGCATGTGTGTTCTTTTACTAATAACAACTGGAGTCATTTCATGTGCGTTCTTTTCACATATCACATATGGATCCACTAGTGTCATTGCATGTGTGTTCTTTTTACTAACAACAACCAGAGTCATTGCATGTGTGTTCTTTCCACATACCACATATGGATCCACTAGTGTCATTGCATGTGTGCTCTTTTCACAATCCACCTATGGATCCACCAGTGTCATTGCATGTGTGTTCTTTTTACTAACAACAACTAGATTCATTGCATGTGTGTTCTTTTCACATACCACATATGGATCCACCAGTGTCATTGCATGTGTGTTCTTTCCACATACCACATATGGATCCACTAGTGTCATTGCATGTGTGGTCTTTTCAAATTCCACCTATGGATCCACCAGTGTCATTGCATGTGTGTTCTTTTTACTCACAACAACCAGAGTCATTGCATGTGTGTTCTTTTCACATACCACATATGGATCCACAAGTGTCATTGCATGTGTGTTCTTTTCACAATCCACCTATGGATCCACTAGTGTCATTGCATGTGTGCTCTTTTTACTAACAACAACCAGAGTCATTGCATGTGTGTTCTCTTCAGAGACCACACATGGATCCACCAGTGTCATTGCATGTGTGTTCTTTTTACTAAAAACAACCAGAGTCATTGAAATGTGTGTTCTCTTCAGAGACCATACATGGATCCACCAATGTCAATGTATGTGTGTTCTTTTTACCAATAACAACCAGAGTCATTGCATGTGTGTTCTTTTCACATACCACATATGGTTCCACCAGTGTCATTGCATGTGTGCTCTTTTCACAATCCACATATGGATCCACTAGTGTCATTGCATGTGTGTTCTTTTTACTAACAAAAATTAGAGTCATTGCATGTGTGTTCTTTCCACATACCACATATGGATCCACTAGTGTCATTGCATGTGTTCTCTTTTCACTCTCCACCTATGGATCCACCAGTGTCATTGCATGTGTGCTCTTTTTACTAACAACAACCAGAGTCATTGCATGTGTGTTCTCTTCACAGACCACATATGGATCCACCAGTGTCATTGCATGTGTGCTCTTTTCACAATCAACATATGGATCCACCAGTGTCATTGCATGTGTGTTCTTTTTACTAACAACAACCAGAGTCATTGCATGTGTGTTCTTTCCACATAGCACATACGGATCCACTAGTGTCATTGCATGTGTGCTCTTTTCACAATTCACCTATGGATCCACCAGTGTCATTACATGTATGTTCTTTTTACTAATAACAACCAGAGTCATTGCATGTGTGTTCTCTTCACATTCCACATATGTATCCACCAGTGTCATTGCATGTGTGTTCTTTTTACTAACAACAACTGGAGTCATTTAATGTGTGTTCTTTTCAAAACCACATATGGTTTCACCAGAGTCATTGAATGTGTGTTCTCTTCAGAGACCATACATGGATCCACCAGTGTCATTGCATGTGTGTTCTTTTTACTAACAACAACCAGAGTCATTGCATGTGTGTTCTCTTGAGAGACCACACATGGATCCACCAGTGTCATTGCATGTGTGTTCTTTTTACTAACAACAACCATAGTCATTGAAATGTGTGTTCTCTTTAGGGACCACACATGGATCCACCAGTGTCATTGCATGTGTGTTCTTTTTACTAATAACAACTGGAGACATTTCATGTGTGTTCTTTTCACATACCACATATGGATCCACCAGTGTCATTGCATCTGTGTTCTTTTTACTAACAACAACTAGAGTCATTTCATGTGTGTTCTTTTCACATACAACAAATGGATCCACCAGAGTCATTGAAATGTGTGTTCTCTTTAGAGACCATACATGGATCCACCAATGTCGTTGCTTGTGTGTTCTTTTCACTAATAACAGCCAGAGTCATTGCATGTGTGTTCTTTTCACATACCACATATGGTTCCACCAGTGTCATTGCATGTGTGATCTTTTCACAATCCGCATATGGATCCACCAGTGTCATTGCATGCGTGTTCTTTTTACTAACAACAACAGAGTAATTGCATGTGTGTTCTTTCCACATACCACATATGGATCCACCAGTGTCGTTGCATGTGTGCTCTTTTCACAATCCACCTATGGATCCACCAGTGTCATTGCATGTGTGTTCTTTTTACAAACAACAACCAGATTCATTGCATGTGTGTTCTTTTCACATACCACATATGGATCCACCAGTGTCATTGCATGTGTGATCTTTTCACAATCAACATATGGATCCACCAGTGTCATTGCATGTGCGTTCCTTTTACTAACAACAACCAGAGTCATTGCATGTGTGTTCTTTCCACATACCACATATGGATCCACTAGTGTCATTGCATGTGTGCTCTTTTCACAATCCACCTATGGATCCACCAGTGTCATTGCATGTGTGTTCTTTTTACTAACAACAACCAGAGTCATTGCATGTGTGTTCTTTTCACATACCACATATGGATCCACGAGTGTGATTGCATGTGTGTTCTTTTCACAATCCACCTACGGATCCACCAGTGTCATTGCATGCGTGCTATTTTTACTAACAACAACCAGAGTTATTGCATGTGTGTTCTCTTCAGAGACCACACATGGATCTACCAGTGTCATTGCATGTGTGTTCTTTTTACTAACAACAACTAGAGTCATTGAAATGTGTGTTCTCTTCAGAGACCATACATGGATCCACCAATGTCATTGCATGTGTGTTCTTTTTACTAACAACAACCAGAGTCATTGCATGTCTGTTCTTTTCACATACCACATATGGTTCCACCAGTGTCATTGCATGTGTGCTCTTTACACAATCCACATATGGATCCACTAGTGTCATTGCATGTGTGTTCTGTTTACTAACAACAACTAGAGTCATTGCATGTGTGTTCTTTCCACATACCACATATGGATCCACCAGTGTCATTGCATGTGTTCTCTTTTCACTATCCACCTATTGATCCACCAGTGTCATTGCATCTGTGTTCTTTTTACTAACAACATCCAGAGTCATTGCATGTGTGTTCTTTTCACATACCACATATGGATCCACCAGTGTCATTGCATGTGTGCTCTTTTCACAATCAACATATGGATCCACCTGTGTCATTGCATGTGTGTTCTTTTTACTAAGAACAACCAGAGTCATTGCATGTGCGTTCTTTCCACATACCACATATGGATCCACTAGTGTCATTGCATGTGTGCTCTTTTCACAATTCACCTATGGATCCACCAGTGTCATTGCATGTATGTTCTTTTTACTAATAACAACCAGAGCCATTGCATGTGTGTTATTTTCACATACCACATGTGGATCCACCAGTGTCATTGCATCTGTGTTCTTTTTACTAACAACAACTGGAGTCATTTCATGTGTGTTCTTTTCACTTACAACATATGGATCCACCAGAGTCATTGAAATGTGTGTTCTCTTTAGAGACCATACATGGATCCACCAATGTTATTGCATGTGTGTTCTTTTCACTAATAACAACCAGATTCATTGCATGTGTGTTCTTTTCACATACCACATATGGTTCCACCAGTGTCATTGCATGTGTGATCTTTTCACAATCCACATATGGATCCACAAGTGTCATTGCATGTGTGTTCTTTTTACTAACAACAACCAGAGTCATTGCATGTGTGTTCTTTCGACATACCACATATGGATCCACTAGTGTCGTTGCATGTGTGCTCTTTTCACAATCCACCTATAGATCCAGTAGTGTCATTGCATGTGTGTTCTTTTTACTAACAACAACCAGAGTCATTTCATGTGTGTTCTTTTCACATACCACATATGGATCCACCAGTGTCATTGCATGTGTGTTGTTTTTACTAACAACATCCAGAGTCATTGCATGTGTGTTCTCTTGAGAGACCACACATGGATCCACCAGTTTCATTGCATGTGTGTTCTTTTTACTAACAACAACCTTAGTCATTGAAATGTGTGTTCTCTTCAGAGACCACACATGGATCCACCAGTGTCATTGCATGTGTGTTCTTTTTACTAACAACAACCAGAGTCATTTCATGTGTGTTCTTTTCACATACCACATATGGATCCACCAGTGTCATTGCATGTGTGTTCTTTTTACTAACAACAAGCATAGTCATTGAAATGTGTGTTTTCTTCAGAGACCACACATGGATCCACCAGTGTCATTGCATGTGTGTTCTTTTTCCTAATAACAACTAGAGTCATTTCATGTGTGTTCTTTTCACATACCACATATGGATCCACCAGGGTCATTGCATCTATGTTCTTTTTACTAACAACAACTGGAGTCATTTCATGTGTGTTCTTTTCACATACCACATATGGATCCACCAGAGTCATTGAAATATGTGTTCTCTTTAGATACCATACATGGATCCACCAATGTCGTTGCATGTGTGTTCTTTTCACCAATAACAACCAGTGTCATTGCATGTGTTCTCTTTTCACTCTCCACCTATGGATCCACCAGTGTCATTGCATGTGTGCTCTTTTTACTAACAACAACCAGAGTCATTGCATGTGTGTTCTTTTCACAGACCACATATGGATCCACCAGTGTCATTGCATGTGTGCTCTTTTCACAATCAACATATGGATCCACCAGTGTCATTGCATGTGTGTTCTTTTTACTAACAACAACCAGAGTCATTGCATGTGTGTTCTTTCCACATAGCACATACGGATCCACTAGTGTCATTGCATGTGTGCTCTTTTCACAATTCACCTATGGATCCACCAGTGTCATTGCATGTATGTTCTTTTTACTAATAACAACCAGAGTCATTGCATGTGTGTTCTCTTCACATTCCACATATGTATCCACCAGTGTCATTGCATGTGTGTTCTTTTTACTAACAACAACTGGAGTCATTTAATGTGTGTTCTTTTCAAAACCACATATGGTTTCACCAGAGTCATTGAACGTGTGTTCTCTTCAGAGACCATACATGGATCCACCAGTGTCATTGCATGTGTGTTCTTTTTACTAACAACAACCAGAGTCATTGCATGTGTGTTCTCTTGAGAGACCACACATGGATCCACCAGTGTCATTGCATGTGTGTTCTTTTTACTAACAACAACCATAGTCATTGAAATGTGTGTTCTCTTTAGGGACCACACATGGATCCACCAGTGACATTGCATGTGTGTTCTTTTTACTAACAACAACCATAGTCATTGAAATGTGTGTTTTCTTCAGAGACCACACATGGATCCACCAGTGTCATTGCATGTGTGTTCTTTTTCCTAATAACAACTAGAGTCATTTCATGTGTGTTCTTTTCACATACCACATATGGATCCACCAGGGTCATTGCATCTTTGTTCTTTTTACTAACAACAACTGGAGTCATTTCATGTGTGTTCTTTTCACATACCACATATGGATCCACCAGAGTCATTGAAATATGTGTTCTCTTTAGATACCATACATGGATCCACCAATGTCGTTGCATGTGTGTTCTTTTCACCAATAACAACCAGAGTCATTGCATGTGTGTTCTTTTCACATACCACATATGGATCCACCAGAGTCATTGAAATGTGTGTTCTCTTTAGAGACCATACATGGATCCACCAATGTCGTTGCATGTGTGTTCTTTTCACTAATAACAACCAGAGTCTTTGCATGTGTGTTCTTTTCACATACCACATATGGATCCACCAATGTCATTGCATGTGTGCTGTTTTTACTAACAACAACCAGAGTCATTGCATGTGTGTTCTCTTCAGAGACCACACATGGATCCACCAGTGTCATTGCATGTGTGTTCTTCTTACTAACAACAACCATAGTCATTGAAATGTGTGTTCTATTCAGAGACCACACATGGATCCACCAGTGTCATTGCATGTGTGTTCTTTTTACTAATAACAACTAGAGTCATTTCATGTGTGTTCTTTTCACATACCACATATGGATCCACCAGTGTCATTGCATGTGTTTTTTTACTAACAACAACTGCAGTCATTTCATGTGTGTTCTTTTCACATACCACATATGGATCCACCAGAGTCATTGAAATGTGTGTTCTCTTCAAAGACCATACATGGATCCACCAATGTCATTGCATGTGTGTTCTTTTTACTAACAACAACCAGAGTCATTGCATGTGTGTTCTTTTCACATACCACATATGGTTCCACCAGTGTCATTGCATGTGTGCTCTTTGCACAATCCACATATGGATCCACCAGTGTCATTGCATGTGTGTTCTTTTTATTAACAACAACCAGAGTCATTGCATGTGTGTTCTTTCCACATACCACATATGGATCCACGAGTGTCATTCCATGTGTGCTCGTTTCACAATCCACCTATGGATCCACCTGTGTCATTGCATGTGTGTTCTTTTTACTAACAACAACCAGAGTCATTGCATGTGTGTTCTTTTGACATACCACATATGGATCCACCAGTGTCATTGCATGTGTGCTCTTTTCACAATCCACCTATGGATCCACTGGTGTCATTGCATGTGTGTTCTTTTCACATACCACATATGGATCTACCAGTGTCATTGAAATGTGTGTTCTCTTCAGAGATCACACATGGATCGACTAGTGTCATTGCATGTGTGTTCTTTTTTACTAACAACAACCAGAGTCATTGCATGTGTGTTCTTTTCACATACCACATATGGATCCACCAGTGTCATTGCATGTGTGCTCTTTTCACAATCCACCTATGGATCCACCAGTGTCATTGCATGTGTGTTCTTTTCACTAATAACAACCAGAGTCATTGCATGTGTGTTCTTTTCACTTACCACATATGGTTCCACCAGTGTCATTGCATGTGTTATCTTTTCACAATCCACATATGGATCCACCAGTGTCATTGCATGTGTGTTTATTTTACTAAAAACAACAAGAGTCATTTCATGTGTGTTCTTTTCACAATCCACCTATGGATCCACCAGTGTCATTGCATGTGTGTTCTTTTTACTAATAACAACCAGAGTCATTGCATGTGTGTTCTTTTCACATACCACATATGGATCCACCAGTGTCATTGCATGTGTGCTCTTTTCACAATCCACCTATGGATCCACCAGTGTCATTGCATGTTTGTTCTTTTCACTAATAACAACCAGAGTCATTGCATGTGTGTTCTTTTCACTTACCACATATGGTTCCACCAGTGTCATTGCATGTGTTATCTTTTCACAATCCACATATGGATCCACCAGTGTCATTGCATGTGTGTTCTTTTTACTAAAAACAACCAGAGTCATTTCATGTGTGTTCTTTTCACATACCACATATGGATCCACCAGTGTCATTGCATGTGTGCTGTTTTTACTAACAACAACCAGAGTCATACCATGTGTGTTCTCTTGAGAGACCACACATGGATCCACCAGTGTCATTGCATGTGTGTTCTTTTTACTAACAACAACCATAGTCATTGAAATGTGTGTTTTCTTCAGAGACCACACATGGATCCACCAGTGTCATTGCATGTGTGTTCTTTTTCCTAATAACAACTAGAGTCATTTCATGTGTGTTCTTTTCACATACCACAGATGGATCCACCAGTGTCATTGCATCTTTGTTCTTTTTACTAACAACAACTGGAGTCATTTCATGTGTGTTCTTTTCACATACCACATATGGATCCACCAGAGTCATTGAAATATGTGTTCTCTTTAGAGACCATACATGGATCCACCAATGTCGTTGCATGTGTGTTCTTTTCACCAATAACAACCAGAGTCATTGCATGTGTGTTCTTTTCACATACCACATATGGATCCACCAGAGTCATTGAAATGTGTGTTCTCTTTAGAGACCATACATGGATCCACCAATGTCGTTGCATGTGTGTTCTTTTCACTAATAACAACCAGAGTCTTTGCATGTGTGTTCTTTTCACATACCACATATGGATCCACCAATGTCATTGCATGTGTGCTGTTTTTACTAACAACAACTAGAGTCATTGCATGTGTGTTCTCTTCAGAGACCACACATGGATCCACGAGTGTCATTGCATGTGTGTTCTTCTTACTAACAACAACCATAGTCATTGAAATGTGTGTTCTCTTCAGAGACTACACATGGATCCACCAGTGTCATTGCATGTGTGTTCTGTTTACTAATAACAACTAGAGTCATTTCATGTGTGTTCTTTTCACATACCACATATGGATCCACCAGTGTCATTGCATGTGTTTTTTTACTAACAACAACTGGAGTCATTTCATGTGTGTTCTTTTCACATACCACATATGGATCCACCAGAGTCATTGAAATGTGTGTTCTCTTCAAAGACCATACATGGATCCACCAATGTCATTGCATGTGTGTTCTTTTTACTAACAACAACAAGAGTCATTGCATGTGTGTTCTTTTCACATACCACATATGGTTCCACCAGTGCCATTGCATGTGTGCTCTTTTCACAATCCACATATGGATCCACCAGTGTCTTTGCACGTGTGTTCTTTTTACTAACAACAACCAGAGTCATTGCATGTGTGTTCTTTCCACATACCACATATGGATCCACGAGTGTCATTGCATGTGTGCTCGTTTCACAATCCACCTATGGATCCACCAGTGTCATTGCATGTGTGTTCTTTTTACTAACAACAACCAGAGTCATTGCATGTGTGTTCTTTTGACATACCACATATGGATCCACCAGTGTCATTGCATGTGTGCTCTTTTCACAATCCATCTATGGATCCACTGGTGTCATTGCATGTGTGTTCTTTTCACATACCACATATGGATCTACCAGTGTCATTGAAATGTGTGTTCTCTTCAGAGATCACACATGGATCCACTAGTGTCATTCCATGTGTGTTCTTTTTTACTAACAACAACCAGAGTCATTGCATGTGTGTTCTTTTCACATACCACATATGGATCCACCAGTGTCATTGCGTGTGTGCTCTTTTCACAATCCGCCTATGGATCCACCAGTGTCATTGCATGTGTGTTCTTTTCACTAATAACAACCAGAGTCATTGCATGTGTGTTCTTTTCACTTACCACATATGGTTCCACCAGTGTCATTGCATGTGTTATCTTTTCACAATCCACATATGGATCCACCAGTGTCATTGCATGTGTGTTCTTTTTACTAAAAACAACCAGAGTCATTGCATGTGTGTTCTTTTCACATACCACATATGGTTCCACCAGTGTCATTGCATGTGTGCTCTTTTCACAATCCACATATGGATCCACGAGTGTCATTGCATGTGTGTTCTTTTTATTAACAACAACCAGAGTCATTGCATGTGTGTTCTTTCCACATACCACATATGGATCCACGAGTGTCATTGCATGTGTGCTAGTTTCACAATCCACCTATGGATCCACCTGTGTCATTGCATGTGTGTTCTTTTTACTAACAACAACCAGAGTCATTGCATGTGTGTTCTTTTGACATACCACATATGGATCCACCAGTGTCATTGCATGTGTGCTATTTTCATAATCCACCTATGGATCCACTGGTGTCATTCCATGTGTGTTCTTTTCACATACCACATATGGATCTACCAGTGTCATTGAAATGTGTGTTCTCTTCAGAGATCACACATGGATCGACTAGTGTCATTGCATGTGTGTTCTTTTTTACTAACAACAACCAGAGTCATTGCATGTGTGTTCTTTTCACATACCACATATGGATCCACCAGTGTCATTGCATGTGTGCTCTTTTCACAATCCACCTATGGATCCACCAGTGTCATTGCATGTGTGTTCTTTTCACTAATAACAACCAGAGTCATTGCATGTGTGTTCTTTTCACTTACCACATATGGTTCCACCAGTGTCATTGCATGTGTTATCTTTTCACAATCCACATATGGATCCACCAGTGTCATTGCATGTGTGTTTATTTTACTAAAAACAACAAGAGTCATTTCATGTGTGTTCTTTTCACATACCACATATGGATCCACCAGTGTCATTGCATGTGTGCTGTTTTTACTAACAACAACCAGAGTCATACCATGTGTGTTCTCTTGAGAGACCACACATGGATCCACCAGTGTCATTGCATGTGTGTTCTTTTTACTAACAACAACCATAGTCATTGAAATGTGTGTTTTCTTCAGAGACCACACATGGATCCACCAGTGTCATTGCATGTGTGTTCTTTTTACTAACAACAACCATAGTCATTGAAATGTGTGTTTTCTTCAGAGACCACACATGGATCCACCAGTGTCATTGCATGTGTGTTCTTTTTCCTAATAACAACTAGAGTCATTTCATGTGTGTTCTTTTCACATACCACATATGGATCCACCAGTGTCATTGCATCTTTGTTCTTTTTACTAACAACAACTGGAGTCATTTCATGTGTGTTCTTTTCACATACCACATATGGATCCACCAGAGTCATTGAAATATGTGTTCTCTTTAGAGACCATACATGGATCCACCAATGTCGTTGCATGTGTGTTCTTTTCACCAAAAACAACCAGAGTCATTGCAGGTGTGTTCTTTTCACATACCACATATGGATCCACCAGAGTCATTGAAATGTGTGTTCTCTTTAGAGACCATACATGGATCCACCAATGTCGTTGCATGTGTGTTGTTTTCACTAATAACAACCAGAGTCTTTGCATGTGTGTTCTTTTCACATACCACATATGGATCCACCAATGTCATTGCATGTGTGCTGTTTTTACTAACAACAACCAGAGTCATTGCATGTGTGTTCTCTTCAGAGACCACACATGGATCCACCAGTGTCATTGCATGTGTGTTGTTCTTACTAACAACAACCATAGTCATTGAAATGTGTGTTCTCTTCAAAGACCACACATGGATCCACCAGTGTCATTGCATGTGTGTTCTTTTTACTAATAACAACTAGAGTCATTTCATGTGTGTTCTTTTCACATACCACATATGGATCCACCAGTGTCATTGCATGTGTTTTTTTACTAACAACAACTGGAGTCATTTCATGTGTGTTCTTTTCACATACCACATATGGATCCACCAGAGTCATTGAAATGTGTGTTCTCTTCAAAGACCATACATGGATCCACCAATGTCATTGCATGTGTGTTCTTTTTACTAACAACAACCAGAGTCATTGCATGTGTGTTCTTTTCACATACCACATATGGTTCCACCAGTGTCATTGCATGTGTGCTCTTTTCACAATCCACATATGGATCCACCAGTGTCATTGCATGTGTGTTCTTTTTACTAACAACAACCAGAGTCATTGCATGTGTGTTCTTTCCACATACCACATATGGATCCACGAGTGTCATTGCATGTGTGCTCGTTTCACAATCCACCTATGGATCCACCAGTGTCATTGCATGTGTGTTCTTTTTACTAACAACAACCAAAGTCATTGCATGTGTGTTCTTTTGACATACCACATATGGATCCACCAGTGTCATTGCATGTGTGCTCTTTTCACAATCAACCTATGGATCCACTGGTGTCATTGCATGTGTGTTCTTTTCACATACCACATATGGATCTACCAGTGTCATTGAAATGTGTGTTCTCTTCAGAGATCACACATGGATCCACTAGTGTCATTGCATGTGTGTTCTTTTTTACTAACAACAACCAGAGTCATTGCATGTGTGTTCTTTTCACATACCACATATGGATCCACCAGTGTCATTGCATGTGTGCTCTTTTCACAATCCACCTATGGATCCACCAGTGTCATTGCATGTGTGTTCTTTTTACTAACAACAACCAGAGTCATTGCATGTGTGTTCTTTTCACATACCACATATAGATCCACTAGTGTCATTGCATTTGTGCTCTTTTCACAATCCACCTATGGATCCACCAGTGTCATTGCATGTGTGTTCTTTTTACTAAAAACAACCAGAGTCATTTCATGTGTGTTCTTTTCACATACCACATATGGATCCACCAGTGTCATTGCATGTGTGCTGTTTTTACTAGCAACAACCAGAGTCATACCATGTGTGTTCTCTTGAGAGACCACACATGGATCCACCAGTGTCATTGCATGTGTGTTGTTTTTACTAACAACAACCATAGTCATTGAAATGTGTGTTTTCTTCAGAGACCACACATGGATCTACCAGTGTCATTGCATGTGTGTTCTTTTTCCTAATAACAACTAGAGTCATTTCATGTGTGTTCTTTTCACATACCACATATGGATCCACCAGTGTCATTGTATCTGTGTTCTTTTTACTAACAACAACTGGAGTCATTTCATGTGTGTTCTTTTCACATACCACATATGGATCCACCAGAGTCATTGAAATGTGTGTTCTCTTTAGAGACCATACATGGATCCACCAATGTCGTTGCATGTGTGTTCTTTTCACTAATAACAACCAGAGTCATTGCATGTGCGTTCTTTTCACATACCACATATGGTTCCACCAGTGTCATTGCATGTGTGATCTTTTCGCAATCCACATATGGATCCACAAGTGTCATTGCATGTGTGTTCTTTTTACTAACAACAACCAGAGTCATTGCATGTGTGTTCTTTCCACATAGCACATATGGATCCACTAGTGTCATTGCACGTGTGCTATTTTCACATTCCACCTATGGATCTACTAGTGTCATTGCATGTGTGTTCTTTTTACTAACAACAACTAGAGTCGTTTCACGTGTGTTCTTTTCACATACCACATATGGATCCACCAGTGTCATTGCATGTGTGCTGTTTTTTCTAACAACAACCAGAGTCATTGCATGTTTGTTCTCTTGAGAGACCACACATGGATCCACCAGTGTCATTGCATGTGTGTTCTTTTTACTAACAACAACCATAGTCATTGAAATGTGTGTTCTCTTTAGAGACCACACATTGATCAACCAATGTCATTGCATGCGTGTTCTTTTTACTAACAACAACCAGAGTAATTGTAGGTGTGTTCTTTCCACATACCACATATGGATCCACCAGTGTCGTTGCATGTGTGCTCTTTTCACAATTCACCTATGGATCCACCAGTGTCATTGCATGTGTGTTCTTTTTACTAACAACAACCAGATTCATTGCATGTGTGTTCTTTTCACATACCACATATGGATCCACCAGTGTCATTGCATGTGTGATCTTTTCACAATCAACATATGGATCCACCAGTGTCATTGCATGTGTGTTCTTTTTACTAACAACAACCAGAGTCATTGCATGTGTGTTCTTTCCACATACCACATATGGATCCACTAGTGTCATTGCATGTGTGCTCTTTTCACAATCCACCTATGGATCCACCAGTGTCATTGCATGTGTGTTCTTTTTACTAACAACAACCAGAGTCATTGCATGTGTGTTCTTTTCACATACCACATATGGATCCACCAGTGTCATTGCATGTGTGTTCTTTTCACAATCCACCTATGGATCCACTAGTGTCATTGCATGCGTGCTCTTTTTACTAACAACAACCAGAGTCATTGCATGTGTGTTCTCTTCAGAGACCACACATGGATCCACCAGTGTCATTGCATGTGTGTTATTTTTACTAACAACAACCAGAGTCATTGAAATGTGTGTTCTCTTCAGAGACCATACATGGATCCGCCAATGTCATTGCATGTGTGTTCTTTTTACTAACAACAACCAGAGTCATTGCATGTGTGTTCTTTTCACATACCACATATGGATCCACCAGTGTCATTGCATGTGTGCTCTTTTCACAATCCACATATGGATCCACTAGTGTAATTGCACGTGTGTTCTTTTTACAAACAACTAGAGTCATTGCATGTGTGTTCTTTCCACATACCACATATGGATCCACCAGTGTCATTGCATGTGTTCTCTTTTCACTATCCACCTATGGATCCACCAGTGTCATTGCATGTGTGTTCTTTTTACTAACAACAACCAGAGTCATTGCATGTGTGTTCTTTTCACATACCACATATGGATCCACCAGTGTCATTGCATGTGTGCTCTTTTCACAATCAACATATGGATCCACCAGTGTCATTGCATGTGTGTTCTTTTTACTAACAACAACCAGAGTCATTGCATGTGTGTTCTTTTCACATACCACATATGGATCCACAAGTGTCGTTGCATGTGTGTTCTTTTTACTAACAACAACTGGAGTCATTTAATGTGTGTTCTTTTCACATACCACATATGGATCCACCAGAGTCATTGAAATGTGTGTTCTCTTCGGAGACCATACATGGATCCACCAGTGTCATTACATGTGTTTTCTTTTTACTAACAACAACCAGAGTCATTGCATGTGTGTTCTTTTCACATACCACATATGGTTCCACCAGTGTCATTGCATGTGTACTCTTTTCACAATCCACATATGGATCCACCAGTGTCATTACATGTGTGTTCTTTTTAGTAACAACAACCAGAGTCATTGCATGTCTGTTCTTTTCACATACCACATATGGTTCCACCAGTTTCATTGCATGTGTACTCTTTTCACAATCCACATATGGATCCACCAGTGTCATTGCATGTGTGTTCTTTTTACTAACAACAACCAGAGTCATTGCATGTGTGTTCTCAGAGACCACACATGGATCCACCAGTGTCATTGCATGTGTGTTCTTTTTACTAACAACAACCATAGTCATTGAAATGTGTGTTCTCTTTAGAGACCACACATTGATCAACCAATGTCATTGCATGCATGTTCTTTTTACTAACAACAACCAGAGTAATTGCATGTGTGTTCTTTCCACATACCACATATGGATCCACCAGTGTCGTTGCATGTGTGCTCTTTTCACAATTCACCTATGGATCCACCAGTGTCATTGCATGTGTGTTCTTTTTACTAACAACAACCAGATTCATTGCATGTGTGTTCTTTTCACATACCACATATGGATCCACCAGTGTCATTGCATGTGTGATCTTTTCACAATCAACATATGGATCCACCAGTGTCATTGCATGTGTGTTCTTTTTACTAACAACAACCAGAGTCATTGCATGTGTGTTCTTTCCACATACCACATATGGATCCACTAGTGTCATTGCATGTGTGCTCTTTTCACAATCCACCTATGGATCCACCAGTGTCATTGCATGTGTGTTCTTTTTACTAACAACAACCAGAGTCATTGCATGTGTGTTCTTTTCACATACCACATATGGATCCACCAGTGTCATTGCATGTGTGTTCTTTTCACAATCCACCTATGGATCCACTAGTGTCATTGCATGCGTGCTCTTTTTACTAACAACAACCAGAGTCATTGCATGTGTGTTCTCTTCAGAGACCACACATGGATCCACCAGTGTCATTGCATGTGTGTTATTTTTACTAACAACAACCAGAGTCATTGAAATGTGTGTTCTCTTCAGAGACCATACATGGATCCGCCAATGTCATTGCATGTGTGTTCTTTTTACTAACAACAACCAGAGTCATTGCATGTGTGTTCTTTTCACATACCACATATGGATCCACCAGTGTCATTGCATGTGTGCTCTTTTCACAATCCACATATGGATCCACTAGTGTAATTGCACGTGTGTTCTTTTTACAAACAACTGGAGTCATTGCATGTGTGTTCTTTCCACATACCACATATGGATCCACCAGTGTCATTGCATGTGTTCTCTTTTCACTATCCACCTATGGATCCACCAGTGTCATTGCATGTGTGTTCTTTTTACTAACAACAACCAGAGTCATTGCATGTGTGTTCTTTTCACATACCACATATGGATCCACCAGTGTCATTGCATGTGTGCTCTTTTCACAATCAACATATGGATCCACCAGTGTCATTGCATGTGTGTTCTTTTTACTAACAACAACCAGAGTCATTGCATGTGTGTTCTTTTCACATACCACATATGGATCCACAAGTGTCGTTGCATGTGTGTTCTTTTTACTAACAACAACTGGAGTCATTTAATGTGTGTTCTTTTCACATACCACATATGGATCCACCAGAGTCATTGAAATGTGTGTTCTCTTCGGAGACCATACATGGATCCACCAGTGTCATTACATGTGTTTTCTTTTTACTAACAACAACCAGAGTCATTGCATGTGTGTTCTTTTCACATACCACATATGGTTCCACCAGTGTCATTGCATGTGTACTCTTTTCACAATCCACATATGGATCCACCAGTGTCATTACATGTGTGTTCTTTTTACTAACAACAACCAGAGTCATTGCATGTCTGTTCTTTTCACATACCACATATGGTTCCACCAGTTTCATTGCATGTGTACTCTTTTCACAATCCACATATGGATCCACCAGTGTCATTGCATGTGTGTTCTTTTTACTAACAACAACCAGAGTCATTGCATGTGTGTTCTCAGAGACCACACATAGATCCACCAGTGTCATTGCATGTGTGTTCTTTTTAATAACAACAACCAGAGTCATTGAAATGTGTGTTCTCTTCAGAGACCATACATGGATCCACCAATGTCATTGCATGTGTGTTCTTTTTACTAACAACAACCAGAGTCATTGCATGTGTGTTCTTTTCACATACCACATATAGATCCACTAGTGTCATTGCATTTGTGCTCTTTTCACAATCCACCTATGGATCCACTAGTGTTATTGCATGTGTGTTCTTTTTACTAACAACAACCAGAGTCATTGCATGTGTGTTCTCTTCAGACACCACACATGGATCCACCAGTGTCATTGCATGTGTGTTCTTCTTACTAACAACAACCATAGTCATTGAAATGTGTGTTCTCTTCAGAGACCACACATGGATCCACCAGTGTCATTGCATGTGTGTTCTTTTTACTAATAACAACTAGAGTCATTTCATGTGTGTTCTTTTCACATACCACATATGGATCCACCAGTGTCATTGTATGTGTTTTTTTTACTAACAACAACTGGAGTCATTTCATGTGTGTTCTTTTCACATACCACATATGGATCCACCAGAGTCATTGAATTGTGTGTTCTCTTCAAAGACCATACATGGATCCACCAATGTCATTGCATGTGTGTTCTTTTTACTAACAACAACCAGAGTCATTGCATGTGTGTTCTTTTCACATACCACATATGGTTCCACCAGTGTCATTGCATGTGTGCTCTTTTCACAATCCACATATGGATCCACCAGTGTCATTGCATGTGTGTTCTTTTTACTAACAACAACCAGATTCATTGCATGTGTGTTCTTTCCACATACCACATATGGATCCACGAGTGTCATTGCATGTGTGCTCTTTTCACAATCCACCTATGGATCCACCAGTGTCATTGCATGTGTGTTCTTTTTACTAACAACAACTAGACATTGCATGTGTGTTCTTTTCACATACCACATATGGATCCACCAGTGTCATTGCATGTGTGTGCTTTTTACTAACAAGAACTGGAGTCATTTCATGTGTGTTCTTTTCACATACCACATATGGAACCACCAAAGTCATTGAAATGTGTGTTCTCTTCCGAGACCATACATGGATCCACCAGTGTCATTGCATGTGTGTTCTTTTTACTAACAACAACCAGAGTCATTGCATGTGTGTTGTTTTCACATACCACATATGGTTCCACCAGTGTCATTACATGTGTGCTCTTTTCACAATCCACATATAGATCCACCAGTGTCATTGCATGTGTGTTATTTTTACTAACAACAACCAGAGTCATTGCATGTGTGTTCTTTTCACATACCACATATGGATCCACCAGTGTCATTGTATGTGTGTTCTTTTCATAATCCACCTATGGATCCACTAGTGTCATTGCATGTGTTCTCTTTTTACTAACAACAACCAGAGTCATTGCATGTGTGTTCTCTTCAGAGACCACACATGGATCCACCAGTGTCATTGCATGTGTGCTCTTTTCACAATCCACCTATGGATCCACCAGTATCATTGCATGTGTGTTCTTTTTACTAACAACAACCAGAGTCATTGCATGTGTGTTCTTTTCACATACCACATATGGATCCACCAGTGTCATTGTATGTGTGTTATTTTCACAATCCACCTATGGATCCACTAGTGTCATTGCATGTGTTCTCTTTTTACTAACAACAACCAGAGTCATTGCATGTGTGTTCTCTTCAGAGACCACACATGGATCCACCAGTGTCATTGCATGTGTGCTCTTTTCACAATCCACCTATGGATCCACTAGTATCATTGCATGTGTGTTCTTTTTTACTAACAACAACCAGAGTCATTGCATGTGTGTTCTTTTCACATACCACATATGGATCCACCAGTGTCATTGTATGTGTGTTATTTTCACAATCCACCTATGGATCCACTAGTGTCATTGCATGTGTTCTCTTTTTACTAACAACAACCAGAGTCATTGCATGTGTGTTCTCTTCAGAGACCACACATGGATCCACAAGTGTCATTGCACGTGTGTTCTTTTTACTAACAACAACCAGAGTCATTGAAATGTGTGTTCTCTTTAGAGACCACACATGGATCCACCAGTGTCATTGCATGTGTGTTCTACATCAACTGGAGTCATTGCATGTGTGTTCTTTTCACATACCACATATGGATCCACCAGTGTCATTGCATGTGTGCTCTTTTCACAATCCACATATGGATCCACCAGTGTCATTGCATGTGTGTTATTTTTACTAACAATAACTAGAGTCATTGCATGTGTGTTCTTTCCACATACCACGTATGGATCCACCAGTGTCATTGCATGTGTGCTCTTTTCACAATCCACCTATGGATCCACCAGTGTCATTGGATGTGTGTTCTTTTTACTAACAACAACCAGAGTCATTCCATGTGTGTTCTTTTCACATACCACATATGGATCCACCAGTGTCATTGCATGTGTGTTCTTTTCACAATCCACCTATGGATCCACCAGTGTCATTGCATGTGCGCTCTATTCACTAACAACTAGAGTCATTGGATATGTGTTCTCTTCAGAGACCACATATAGATCCACCAGTGTCATTGCATGTGTGATCTTTTTACTAACAACAACCACAGTCATTGAAATGTGTGTTTTCTTTAGAGACCACACATGGATCCACCAGTATCATTGCATGTGTGTTCTTTTTACTAACAACAACTGGAGTCATTTCATGTGTGTTCTTTTCACATACCACATATGGATCCACCAGTGTCATTGCATGTGTGTTCTTTTCACATACCACATATGGATCCACCAATGTCATTGCATGTGTGCTGTTTTTACTAACAACAACCAGAGTCATTGCAGGTGTGTTCTCTTCAGAGATCACACATGGATCCACCAGTGTCATTGCATGTGTGTTCTTCTTACTAACAACAACCATAGTCATTGAAAAATGTGTGTTCTCTTCAGAGACCACACATGGATCCACCTGTGTCATTGCATGAGTGTTCTTTTTACTAATAACAACTAGAGTCATTTCATGTGTGTTCTTTTCACATACCACATATGGATCCACCAGTGTCATTGCATGTGTGTTATTTTTACTAACAACAACTAGAGTCATTTCATGTGTGTTCTTTTCACATACCACATATGGATCCACCAGAGTCATTGAAATGTGTGTTCTCTTCAAAGACCATACATGGATCCACCAATGTCATTGCATGTGTGTTCTTTTTACTAACAACAACCAGAGTCATTGCATGTGTGTTCTTTTCACATACCACATATGGTTCGACCAGTGTCATTGCATGTGTGCTCTTTTCACAATCCACATATGGATCCACCAGTTTCATTGCATGTGTTTTCTTTTTACTAACAACAACCAGAGTCATTGCATGTCTGTTCTTTCCACATACCACATATGGATCCACGAGTGTCATTGCATGTGTGCTCTTTTCACAATCCACCTATGGATCCACGAGTGTCATTGCATGTGTGTTCTTTTTACTAACAATAACCAGACATTGCATGTGTGTTCTTTTCACATACCACATATGGATCCACCAGTGTCATTGCATGTGTGTGCTATTTACTAACAAGAACTGGAGTCATTTCATGTGTGTTGTTTTCACATACCACATATGGATCCACCAAAGACATTGAAATGTGTGTTCTCTTCCGAGACCATACATGGATCCACCAGTGTCATTGCATGTGTGTTCTTTTTACTAACAACAACCAGAGTCATTGCATGTGTGTTCTTTTCACATACCACATATGGTTCCACTAGTGTCATTGCATGTGTGCTCTTTTCACAATCCACATATGGATCCACCAGTGTCATTGCATGTGTGTTCTTTTTACTAACAACAACCAGAGTCATTGCATGTGTGTTCTTTCCACATACCACATATGGATCCACCAGTGTCATTGCATGTGTGCTCTTTTCACAATCCACCTATGGATCCACCAGTGTCATTGCATGTGTGTTCTTTTTACTAACAACAACCAGAGTCATTGCATGTGTGTTCTTTTCATATACAACATATGGATCCACCAGTGTCATTGCATGTGTGCTCTTTTCACAATCAACATATGGATCCACCAGTGTCATTGCATGTGTGTTCTTTTTACTAACAACAATCAGAGTCATTGCATGTGTGTTCTTTCCACATACCACATATGGATCCACCTGTGTCATTGCATGTGTGCTCTTTCCACAATCCACCTATGGATCCACCAGTGTCATTGCATGTGTGTTCTTTTTACTAACAACAACCAGAGCCATTGCATGTGTGTTCTTTTCACATACCACATATGGATCCACCAGTGTCATTGTATGTGTGTTCTTTTCACAATCCACCTATGGATCCACTAGTGTCATTGCATGTGTTCTCTTTTTACTAACAACAACCAGATTCATTGCATGTATGTTCTCTTCAGAGACCACACATGGATCCACCAGTGTCATTGCATGTGTGTTCTTTTTACTAACAACAACCAGAGTCATTGAAATGTGTGTTCTCTTTAGAGACCACACATGGATCCACCAGTGTCATTGCATGTGTGTTCTTTTTACTTGCAACAACTGGAGTCATTGCATGTGTGTTCTTTTCACATACCACATATGGATCCACCAGTGTCATTGCATGTGTCCTCTTTTCACAATCCACCTATGGATCCACTGGTGTCATTGCATGTGTGTTCTTTTCACATACCACATATGGATCTACCAGTGTCATTGAAATGTGTGTTCTCTTCAGAGATCACACATGGATCCACTAGTGTTATTGCATGTGTGTTCTTTTTTACTAACAACAAACAGAGTCATTGCATGTGTGTTCTTTTCACAAACCACATATGGATCCACCAGTGTCATTGCATGTGTGCTCTTTTCACAATCCACCTATGGATCCACCAGTGTCATTGCATGTGTGTTCTTTTTACTAACAACAACCAGAGTCATTGCATGTGTGTTCTTTTCACATACCACATATAGATCCACTAGTGTCATTGCATTTGTGCTCTTTTCACAATCCACCCATGGATCCACTAGTGTTATTGCATGTGTGTTCTTTTTACTAACAACAACCAGAGTCATTTCATGTGTGTTCTTTTCACATACCACATATGGATCCACCAGTGTCATTGCATGTGTGTTCTTTTTACAAACAACAACTGGAGTCATTTCATGTGTGTTCTTTTCACATACCACATATGGATCCACCAGAGTCATTGAAATGTGTGTTCTCTTTAGAGACCATACATGGATCCACCAATGTTGTTGCATGTGTGTTCTTTTCACCAATAACAACCAGAGTCATTGCATGTGTGTTCTTTTCATATACCACATATGGATCCACCAGAGTCATTGAGATGTGTGTTCTCTTTAGAGACCATACATGGATCCACCAATGTCGTTGCATGTTTGTTCTTTTCACTAATAACAACCAGAGTCATTGCATGTGTGTTCTTTTCACATACCACATATGGATCCACCAATGTCATTGCATGTGTGCTGTTTTTACTAACAACCAGAGTCATTGCATGTGTGTTCTCTTCAGAGACCACACATGGATCCACCAGTGTCATTGCATGTGTGTTCTTCTTACTAACAACAACCATAGTCATTGAAATGTGTGTTCTCTTCAGAGACCACACATGGATCCACCAGTGTGATTGCATGTGTGTGTTCTTTTTACTAATAACAACTAGAGTCATTTCATGTGTGTTCTTTTCACATACCACATATGGATCCACCAGTGTCATTGTATGTATTTTTTTTACTAACAACAACTGGAGTCATTCATGTGTGTTCTTTTCACATACCACATATGGATCCACCAGAGTCATTGAATTGTGTGTTCTCTTCAAAGACTATACATGGATCCACCAATGTCATTGCATGTGTGTTCTTTTTACTAACAACAACCAGAGTCATTGCCTGTGTGTTCTTTTCACATACCACATATGGTTCCACCAGTGTCATTGCATGTGTGCTCTTTTCACAATCCACATATGGATCCACCAGTGTCATTCCATGTGCGTTCTTTTTACTAACAACAACCAGATTCATTGCATGTGTGTTCTTTCCACATACCACATATGGATCCACGAGTGTCATTGCATGTATGCTCTTTTCACAATCCACCTATGGATCCACCAGTGTCATTGCATGTGTGTTCTTTTTACTAACAACAACCAGACATTGCATGTGTGTTCTTTTCACATACCACATATGGATCCACCAGTGTCATTGCATGTGTGTGCTTTTTACTAACAAGAACTGGAGTCATTTCATGTGTGTTCTTTTCACATACCACATATGGATCCACCAAAGTCATTGAAATGTGTGTTCTCTTCCGAGACCATACATGGATCCACTAGTGTCATTGCATGTGTGTTCTTTTTACTAACAACAACTAGAGTCATTGCATGTGTGTTCTTTTCACATACCACATATGGTTCCACCAGTGTCATTACATGTGTGCTCTTTTCACAATCCACATATAGATCCACCAGTGTCATTGCATGTGTGTTCTTTTTACTAACAACAACCAGAGTCATTGCATGTGTGTTCTTTTCACATACCACATATGGATCCACCAGTGTCATTGTATGTGTGTTCTTTTCATAATCCACCTCTGGATCCACTAGTGTCATTGCATGTGTTCTCTTTTTACTAACAACAACCAGAGTCATTGCATGTGTGTTCTCTTCATAGACCACACATGGATCCACCAGTGTCATTGCATGTGTGCTCTTTTCACAATCCACCTATGGATCCACCAGTATCATTGCATGTGTGTTCTTTTTACTAACAACAACCAGAGTCATTACATGTGTGTTGTTTTCACATACCACATATAGATCCACTAGTGTCATTGCATTTGTGCTCTTTTCACAATCCACCTATGGATCCACTAGTGTTATTGCATGTGTGTTCTTTTTACTAACAACAACCAGAGTCATTTCATGTGTGTTCTTTTCACATACCACATATGGATCCACCAGTGTCATTGCATGTGTGTTCTTTTTACAAACAACAACTGGAGTCATTTCATGTGTGTTCTTTTCACATACCACATATGGATCCACCAGAGTCATTGAAATGTGTGTTCTCTTTAGAGACCATACATGGATCCACCAATGTCGTTGCATGTGTGTTCTTTTCACCAATAACAACCAGAGTCATTGCATGTGTGTTCTTTTCATATACCACATATGGATCCACCAGAGTCATTGAGATGTGTGTTCTCTTTAGAGACCATACATGGATCCACCAATGTCGTTGCATGTGTGTTCTTTTCACTAATAACAACCAGAGTCATTGCATGTGTGTTCTTTTCACATACCACATATGGATCCACCAATGTCATTGCATGTGTGCTGTTTTTACTAACAACCAGAGTCATTGCATGTGTGTTCTCTTCAGAGACCACACATGGATCCACCAGTGTCATTGCATGTGTGTTCTTCTTACTAACAACAACCATAGTCATTGAAATGTGTGTTCTCTTCAGAGACCACACATGGATCCACCAGTGTGATTGCATGTGTGTGTTCTTTTTACTAATAACAACTAGAGTCATTTCATGTGTGTTCTTTTCACATACCACATATGGATCCACCAGTGTCATTGTATGTGTTTTTTTTACTAACAACAACTGGAGTCATTCATGTGTGTTCTTTTCACATACCACATATGGATCCACCAGAGTCATTGAATTGTGTGTTCTCTTCAAAGACTATACATGGATCCACCAATGTCATTGCATGTGTGTTCTTTTTACTAACAACAACCAGAGTCATTGCCTGTGTGTTCTTTTCACATACCACATATGGTTCCACCAGTGTCATTGCATGTGTGCTCTTTTCACAATCCACATATGGATCCACCAGTGTCATTCCATGTGCGTTCTTTTTACTAACAACAACCAGATTCATTGCATGTGTGTTCTTTCCACATACCACATATGGATCCACGAGTGTCATTGCATGTGTGCTCTTTTCACAATCCACCTATGGATCCACCAGTGTCATTGCATGTGTGTTCTTTTTACTAACAACAACCAGACATTGCATGTGTGTTCTTTTCACATACCACATATGGATCCACCAGTGTCATTGCATGTGTGTGCTTTTTACTAACAAGAACTGGAGTCATTTCATGTGTGTTCTTTTCACATACCACATATGGATCCACCAAAGTCATTGAATTGTGTGTTCTCTTCCGAGACCATACATGGATCCACTAGTGTCATTGCATGTGTGTTCTTTTTACTAACAACAACCAGAGTCATTGCATGTGTGTTCTTTTCACATACCACATATGGTTCCACCAGTGTCATTACATGTGTGCTCTTTTCACAATCCACATATAGATCCACCAGTGTCATTGCATGTGTGTTCTTTTTACTAACAACAACCAGAGTCATTGCATGTGTGTTCTTTTCACATACCACATATGGATCCACCAGTGTCATTGTATGTGTGTTCTTTTCATAATCCACCTCTGGATCCACTAGTGTCATTGCATGTGTTCTCTTTTTACTAACAACAACCAGAGTCATTGCATGTGTGTTCTCTTCAGAGACCACACATGGATCCACCAGTGTCATTGCATGTGTGCTCTTTTCACAATCCACCTATGGATCCACCAGTATCATTGCATGTGTGTTCTTTTTACTAACAACAACCAGAGTCATTGCATGTGTGTTCTTTTCACATACCACATATAGATCCACTAGTGTCATTGCATTTGTGCTCTTTTCACAATCCACCTATGGATCCACTAGTGTTATTGCATGTGTGTTCTTTTTACTAAGAACAACCAGAGTCATTTCATGTGTGTTCTTTTCACATACCACATATGGATCCACCAGTGTCATTGCATGTGTGTTCTTTTTACAAACAACAACTGGAGTCATTTCATGTGTGTTCTTTTCACATACCACATATGGATCCACCAGAGTCATTGAAATGTGTGTTCTCTTTAGAGACCATACATGGATCCACCAATGTTGTTGCATGTGTGTTCTTTTCACCAATAACAACCAGAGTCATTGGATGTGTGTTCTTTTCATATACCACATATGGATCCACCAGAGTCATTGAGATGTGTGTTCTCTTTAGAGACCATACATGGATCCACCAATGTCGTTGCATGTGTGTTCTTTTCACTAATAACAACCAGAGTCATTGCATGTGTGTTCTTTTCACATACCACATATGGATCCACCAATGTCATTGCATGTGTGCTGTTTTTACTAACAACCAGAGTCATTGCATGTGTGTTCTCTTCAGAGACCACACATGGATCCACCAGTGTCATTGTATGTGTGTTCTTCTTACTAACAACAACCATAGTCATTGAAATGTGTGTTCTCTTCAGAGACCACACATGGATCCACCAGTGTGATTGCATGTGTGTGTTCTTTTTACTAATAACAACTAGAGTCATTTCATGTGTGTTCTTTTCACATACCACATATGGATCCACCAGTGTCATTGTATGTGTTTTTTTTACTAACAACAACTGGAGTCATTCATGTGTGTTCTTTTCACATACCACATATGGATCTACCAGAGTCATTGAATTGTGTGTTCTCTTCAAAGACTATACATGGATCCACTAATGTCATTGCATGTGTGTTCTTTTTACTAACAACAACCAGAGTCATTGCCTGTGTGTTCTTTTCACATACCACATATGGTTCCACCAGTGTCATTGCATGTGTGCTCTTTTCACAATCCACATATGGATCCACCAGTGTCATTCCATGTGCATTCTTTTTACTAACAACAACCAGATTCATTGCATGTGTGTTCTTTCCACATACCACATATGGATCCACGAGTGTCATTGCATGTATGCTCTTTTCACAATCCACCTATGGATCCACCAGTGTCATTGCATGTGTGTTCTTTTTACTAACAACAACCAGACATTGCATGTGTGTTCTTTTCACATACCACATATGGATCCACCAGTGTCATTGCATGTGTGTGCTTTTTACTAACAAGAACTGGAGTCATTTCATGTGTGTTCTTTTCATATACCACATATGGATCCACCAAAGTCATTGAAATGTGTGTTCTCTTCCGAGACCATACATGGATCCACTAGTGTCATTGCATGTGTGTTCTTTTTACTAACAACAACTAGAGTCATTGCATGTGTGTTCTTTTCACATACCACATATGGTTCCACCAGTGTCATTACATGTGTGCTCTTTTCACAATCCACATATAGATCCACCAGTGTCATTGCATGTGTGTTCTTTTTACTAACAACAACCAGAGTCATTGCATGTGTGTTCTTTTCACATACCACATATGGATCCACCAGTGTCATTGTATGTGTGTTCTTTTCATAATCCACCTCTGGATCCACTAGTGTCATTGCATGTGTTCTCTTTTTACTAACAACAACCAGAGTCATTGCATGTGTGTTCTCTTCAGAGACCACACATGGATCCACCAGTGTCATTGCATGTGTGCTCTTTTCACAATCCACCTATGGATCCACCAGTATCATTGCATGTGTGTTCTTTTTACTAACAACAACCAGAGTCATTACATGTGTGTTCTTTTCACATACCACATATAGATCCACTAGTGTCATTGCATTTGTGCTCTTTTCACAATCCACCTATGGATCCACTAGTGTTATTGCATGTGTGTTCTTTTTACTAACAACAACCAGAGTCATTTCATGTGTGTTCTTTTCACATACCACATATGGATCCACCAGTGTCATTGCATGTGTGTTCTTTTTACAAACAACAACTGGAGTCATTTCATGTGTGTTCTTTTCACATACCACATATGGATCCACCAGAGTCATTGAAATGTGTGTTCTCTTTAGAGACCATACATGGATCCACCAATGTCGTTGCATGTGTGTTCTTTTCACCAATAACAACCAGAGTCATTGCATGTGTGTTCTTTTCATATACCACATATGGATCCACCAGAGTCATTGAGATGTGTGTTCTCTTTAGAGACCATACATGGATCCACCAATGTCGTTGCATGTGTGTTCTTTTCACTAATAACAACCAGAGTCATTGCATGTGTGTTCTTTTCACATACCACATATGGATCCACCAATGTCATTGCATGTGTGCTGTTTTTACTAACAACCAGAGTCATTGCATGTGTGTTCTCTTCAGAGACCACACATGGATCCACCAGTGTCATTGCATGTGTGTTCTTCTTACTAACAACAACCATAGTCATTGAAATGTGTGTTCTCTTCAGAGACCACACATGGATCCACCAGTGTGATTGCATGTGTGTGTTCTTTTTACTAATAACAACTAGAGTCATTTCATGTGTGTTCTTTTCACATACCACATATGGATCCACCAGTGTCATTGTATGTGTTTTTTTTACTAACAACAACTGGAGTCATTCATGTGTGTTCTTTTCACATACCACATATGGATCCACCAGAGTCATTGAATTGTGTGTTCTCTTCAAAGACTATACATGGATCCACCAATGTCATTGCATGTGTGTTCTTTTTACTAACAACAACCAGAGTCATTGCCTGTGTGTTCTTTTCAGATACCACATATGGTTCCACCAGTGTCATTGCATGTGTGCTCTTTTCACAATCCACATATGGATCCACCAGTGTCATTCCATGTGCGTTCTTTTTACTAACAACAACCAGATTCATTGCATGTGTGTTCTTTCCACATACCACATATGGATCCACGAGTGTCATTGCATGTGTGCTCTTTTCACAATCCACCTATGGATCCACCAGTGTCATTGCATGTGTGTTCTTTTTACTAACAACAACCAGACATTGCATGTGTGTTCTTTTCACATACCACATATGGATCCACCAGTGTCATTGCATGTGTGTGCTTTTTACTAACAAGAACTGGAGTCATTTCATGTGTGTTCTTTTCACATACCACATATGGATCCACCAAAGTCATTGAATTGTGTGTTCTCTTCCGAGACCATACATGGATCCACTAGTGTCATTGCATGTGTGTTCTTTTTACTAACAACAACCAGAGTCATTGCATGTGTGTTCTTTTCACATACCACATATGGTTCCACCAGTGTCATTACATGTGTGCTCTTTTCACAATCCACATATAGATCCACCAGTGTCATTGCATGTGTGTTCTTTTTACTAACAACAACCAGAGTCATTGCATGTGTGTTCTTTTCACATACCACATATGGATCCACCAGTGTCATTGTATGTGTGTTCTTTTCATAATCCACCTCTGGATCCACTAGTGTCATTGCATGTGTTCTCTTTTTACTAACAACAACCAGAGTCATTGCATGTGTGTTCTCTTCAGAGACCACACATGGATCCACCAGTGTCATTGCATGTGTGCTCTTTTCACAATCCACCTATGGATCCACCAGTATCATTGCATGTGTGTTCTTTTTACTAACAACAACCAGAGTCATTGCATGTGTGTTCTTTTCACATACCACATATAGATCCACTAGTGTCATTGCATTTGTGCTCTTTTCACAATCCACCTATGGATCCACTAGTGTTATTGCATGTGTGTTCTTTTTACTAAGAACAACCAGAGTCATTTCATGTGTGTTCTTTTCACATACCACATATGGATCCACCAGTGTCATTGCATGTGTGTTCTTTTTACAAACAACAACTGGAGTCATTTCATGTGTGTTCTTTTCACATACCACATATGGATCCACCAGAGTCATTGAAATGTGTGTTCTCTTTAGAGACCATACATGGATCCACCAATGTTGTTGCATGTGTGTTCTTTTCACCAATAACAACCAGAGTCATTGGATGTGTGTTCTTTTCATATACCACATATGGATCCACCAGAGTCATTGAGATGTGTGTTCTCTTTAGAGACCATACATGGATCCACCAATGTCGTTGCATGTGTGTTCTTTTCACTAATAACAACCAGAGTCATTGCATGTGTGTTCTTTTCACATACCACATATGGATCCACCAATGTCATTGCATGTGTGCTGTTTTTACTAACAACCAGAGTCATTGCATGTGTGTTCTCTTCAGAGACCACACATGGATCCACCAGTGTCATTGTATGTGTGTTCTTCTTACTAACAACAACCATAGTCATTGAAATGTGTGTTCTCTTCAGAGACCACACATGGATCCACCAGTGTGATTGCATGTGTGTGTTCTTTTTACTAATAACAACTAGAGTCATTTCATGTGTGTTCTTTTCACATACCACATATGGATCCACCAGTGTCATTGTATGTGTTTTTTTTACTAACAACAACTGGAGTCATTCATGTGTGTTCTTTTCACATACCACATATGGATCTACCAGAGTCATTGAATTGTGTGTTCTCTTCAAAGACTATACATGGATCCACTAATGTCATTGCATGTGTGTTCTTTTTACTAACAACAACCAGAGTCATTGCCTGTGTGTTCTTTTCACATACCACATATGGTTCCACCAGTGTCATTGCATGTGTGCTCTTTTCACAATCCACATATGGATCCACCAGTGTCATTCCATGTGCATTCTTTTTACTAACAACAACGAGATTCATTGCATGTGTGTTCTTTCCACATACCACATATGGATCCACGAGTGTCATTGCATGTATGCTCTTTTCACAATCCACCTATGGATCCACCAGTGTCATTGCATGTGTGTTCTTTTTACTAACAACAACCAGACATTGCATGTGTGTTCTTTTCACATACCACATATGGATCCACCAGTGTCATTGCATGTGTGTGCTTTTTACTAACAAGAACTGGAGTCATTTCATGTGTGTTCTTTTCATATACCACATATGGATCCACCAAAGTCATTGAAATGTGTGTTCTCTTCCGAGACCATACATGGATCCACTAGTGTCATTGCATGTGTGTTCTTTTTACTAACAACAACTAGAGTCATTGCATGTGTGTTCTTTTCACATACCACATATGGTTCCACCAGTGTCATTACATGTGTGCTCTTTTCACAATCCACATATAGATCCACCAGTGTCATTGCATGTGTGTTCTTTTTACTAACAACAACCAGAGTCATTGCATGTGTGTTCTTTTCACATACCACATATGGATCCACCAGTGTCATTGTATGTGTGTTCTTTTCATAATCCACCTCTGGATCCACTAGTGTCATTGCATGTGTTCTCTTTTTACTAACAACAACCAGAGTCATTGCATGTGTGTTCTCTTCAGAGACCACACATGGATCCACCAGTGTCATTGCATGTGTGCTCTTTTCACAATCCACCTATGGATCCACCAGTATCATTGCATGTGTGTTCTTTTTACTAACAACAACCAGAGTCATTACATGTGTGTTCTTTTCACATACCACATATAGATCCACTAGTGTCATTGCATTTGTGCTCTTTTCACAATCCACCTATGGATCCACTAGTGTTATTGCATGTGTGTTCTTTTTACTAACAACAACCAGAGTCATTTCATGTGTGTTCTTTTCACATACCACATATGGATCCACCAGTGTCATTGCATGTGTGTTCTTTTTACAAACAACAACTGGAGTCATTTCATGTGTGTTCTTTTCACATACCACATATGGATCCACCAGAGTCATTGAAATGTGTGTTCTCTTTAGAGACCATACATGGATCCACCAATGTCGTTGCATGTGTGTTCTTTTCACCAATAACAACCAGAGTCATTGCATGTGTGTTCTTTTCATATACCACATATGGATCCACCAGAGTCATTGAGATGTGTGTTCTCTTTAGAGACCATACATGGATCCACCAATGTCGTTGCATGTGTGTTCTTTTCACTAATAACAACCAGAGTCATTGCATGTGTGTTCTTTTCACATACCACATATGGATCCACCAATGTCATTGCATGTGTGCTGTTTTTACTAACAACCAGAGTCATTGCATGTGTGTTCTCTTCAGAGACCACACATGGATCCACCAGTGTCATTGCATGTGTGTTCTTCTTACTAACAACAACCATAGTCATTGAAATGTGTGTTCTCTTCAGAGACCACACATGGATCCACCAGTGTGATTGCATGTGTGTGTTCTTTTTACTAATAACAACTAGAGTCATTTCATGTGTGTTCTTTTCACATACCACATATGGATCCACCAGTGTCATTGTATGTGTTTTTTTTACTAACAACAACTGGAGTCATTCATGTGTGTTCTTTTCACATACCACATATGGATCCACCAGAGTCATTGAATTGTGTGTTCTCTTCAAAGACTATACATGGATCCACCAATGTCATTGCATGTGTGTTCTTTTTACTAACAACAACCAGAGTCATTGCCTGTGTGTTCTTTTCACATACCACATATGGTTCCACCAGTGTCATTGCATGTGTGCTCTTTTCACAATCCACATATGGATCCACCAGTGTCATTCCATGTGCGTTCTTTTTACTAACAACAACCAGATTCATTGCATGTGTGTTCTTTCCACATACCACATATGGATCCACGAGTGTCATTGCATGTGTGCTCTTTTCACAATCCACCTATGGATCCACCAGTGTCATTGCATGTGTGTTCTTTTTACTAACAACAACCAGACATTGCATGTGTGTTCTTTTCACATACCACATATGGATCCACCAGTGTCATTGCATGTGTGTGCTTTTTACTAACAAGAACTGGAGTCATTTCATGTGTGTTCTTTTCACATACCACATATGGATCCACCAAAGTCATTGAAATGTGTGTTCTCTTCCGAGACCATACATGGATCCACTAGTGTCATTGCATGTGTGTTCTTTTTACTAACAACAACCAGAGTCATTGCATGTGTGTTCTTTTCACATACCACATATGGTTCCACCAGTGTCATTACATGTGTGCTCTTTTCACAATCCACATATAGATCCACCAGTGTCATTGCATGTGTGTTCTTTTTACTAACAACAACCAGAGTCATTGCATGTGTGTTCTTTTCACATACCACATATGGATCCACCAGTGTCATTGTATGTGTGTTCTTTTCATAATCCACCTCTGGATCCACTAGTGTCATTGCATGTGTTCTCTTTTTACTAACAACAACCAGAGTCATTGCATGTGTGTTCTCTTCAGAGACCACACATGGATCCACCAGTGTCATTGCATGTGTGCTCTTTTCACAATCCACCTATGGATCCACCAGTATCATTGCATGTGTGTTCTTTTTACTAACAACAACCAGAGTCATTGCATGTGTGTTCTTTTCACATACCACATATAGATCCACTAGTGTCATTGCATTTGTGCTCTTTTCACAATCCACCTATGGATCCACTAGTGTTATTGCATGTGTGTTCTTTTTACTAAGAACAACCAGAGTCATTTCATGTGTGTTCTTTTCACATACCACATATGGATCCACCAGTGTCATTGCATGTGTGTTCTTTTTACAAACAACAACTGGAGTCATTTCATGTGTGTTCTTTTCACATACCACATATGGATCCACCAGAGTCATTGAAATGTGTGTTCTCTTTAGAGACCATACATGGATCCACCAATGTTGTTGCATGTGTGTTCTTTTCACCAATAACAACCAGAGTCATTGGATGTGTGTTCTTTTCATATACCACATATGGATCCACCAGAGTCATTGAGATGTGTGTTCTCTTTAGAGACCATACATGGATCCACCAATGTCGTTGCATGTGTGTTCTTTTCACTAATAACAACCAGAGTCATTGCATGTGTGTTCTTTTCACATACCACATATGGATCCACCAATGTCATTGCATGTGTGCTGTTTTTACTAACAACCAGAGTCATTGCATGTGTGTTCTCTTCAGAGACCACACATGGATCCACCAGTGTCATTGCATGTGTGTTCTTCTTACTAACAACAACCATAGTCATTGAAATGTGTGTTCTCTTCAGAGACCACACATGGATCCACCAGTGTGATTGCATGTGTGTGTTCTTTTTACTAATAACAACTAGAGTCATTTCATGTGTGTTCTTTTCACATACCACATATGGATCCACCAGTGTCATTGTATGTGTTTTTTTTACTAACAACAACTGGAGTCATTCATGTGTGTTCTTTTCACATACCACATATGGATCTACCAGAGTCATTGAATTGTGTGTTCTCTTCAAAGACTATACATGGATCCACTAATGTCATTGCATGTGTGTTCTTTTTACTAACAACAACCAGAGTCATTGCCTGTGTGTTCTTTTCACATACCACATATGGTTCCACCAGTGTCATTGCATGTGTGCTCTTTTCACAATCCACATATGGATCCACCAGTGTCATTCCATGTGCATTCTTTTTACTAACAACAACCAGATTCATTGCATGTGTGTTCTTTCCACATACCACATATGGATCCACGAGTGTCATTGCATGTATGCTCTTTTCACAATCCACCTATGGATCCACCAGTGTCATTGCATGTGTGTTCTTTTTACTAACAACAACCAGACATTGCATGTGTGTTCTTTTCACATAACACATATGGATCCACCAGTGTCATTGCATGTGTGTGCTTTTTACTAACAAGAACTGGAGTCATTTCATGTGTGTTCTTTTCATATACCACATATGGATCCACCAAAGTCATTGAAATGTGTGTTCTCTTCCGAGACCATACATGGATCCACTAGTGTCATTGCATGTGTGTTCTTTTTACTAACAACAACTAGAGTCATTGCATGTGTGTTCTTTTCACATACCACATATGGTTCCACCAGTGTCATTACATGTGTGCTCTTTTCACAATCCACATATAGATCCACCAGTGTCATTGCATGTGTGTTCTTTTTACTAACAACAACCAGAGTCATTGCATGTGTGTTCTTTTCACATACCACATATGGATCCACCAGTGTCATTGTATGTGTGTTCTTTTCATAATCCACCTCTGGATCCACTAGTGTCATTGCATGTGTTCTCTTTTTACTAACAACAACCAGAGTCATTGCATGTGTGTTCTCTTCAGAGACCACACATGGATCCACCAGTGTCATTGCATGTGTGCTCTTTTCACAATCCACCTATGGATCCACCAGTATCATTGCATGTGTGTTCTTTTTACTAACAACAACCAGAGTCATTACATGTGTGTTCTTTTCACATACCACATATAGATCCACTAGTGTCATTGCATTTGTGCTCTTTTCACAATCCACCTATGGATCCACTAGTGTTATTGCATGTGTGTTCTTTTTACTAACAACAACCAGAGTCATTTCATGTGTGTTCTTTTCACATACCACATATGGATCCACCAGTGTCATTGCATGTGTGTTCTTTTTACAAACAACAACTGGAGTCATTTCATGTGTGTTCTTTTCACATACCACATATGGATCCACCAGAGTCATTGAAATGTGTGTTCTCTTTAGAGACCATACATGGATCCACCAATGTCGTTGCATGTGTGTTCTTTTCACCAATAACAACCAGAGTCATTGCATGTGTGTTCTTTTCATATACCACATATGGATCCACCAGAGTCATTGAGATGTGTGTTCTCTTTAGAGACCATACATGGATCCACCAATGTCGTTGCATGTGTGTTCTTTTCACTAATAACAACCAGAGTCATTGCATGTGTGTTCTTTTCACATACCACATATGGATCCACCAATGTCATTGCATGTGTGCTGTTTTTACTAACAACCAGAGTCATTGCATGTGTGTTCTCTTCAGAGACCACACATGGATCCACCAGTGTCATTGCATGTGTGTTCTTCTTACTAACAACAACCATAGTCATTGAAATGTGTGTTCTCTTCAGAGACCACACATGGATCCACCAGTGTGATTGCATGTGTGTGTTCTTTTTACTAATAACAACTAGAGTCATTTCATGTGTGTTCTTTTCACATACCACATATGGATCCACCAGTGTCATTGTATGTGTTTTTTTACTAACAACAACTGGAGTCATTCATGTGTGTTCTTTTCACATACCACATATGGATCCACCAGAGTCATTGAATTGTGTGTTCTCTTCAAAGACTATACATGGATCCACCAATGTCATTGCATGTGTGTTCTTTTTACTAACAACAACCAGAGTCATTGCCTGTGTGTTCTTTTCACATACCACATATGGTTCCACCAGTGTCATTGCATGTGTGCTCTTTTCACAATCCACATATGGATCCACCAGTGTCATTCCATGTGCGTTCTTTTTACTAACAACAACCAGATTCATTGCATGTGTGTTCTTTCCACATACCACATATGGATCCACGAGTGTCATTGCATGTGTGCTCTTTTCACAATCCACCTATGGATCCACCAGTGTCATTGCATGTGTGTTCTTTTTACTAACAACAACCAGACATTGCATGTGTGTTCTTTTCACATACCACATATGGATCCACCAGTGTCATTGCATGTGTGTGCTTTTTACTAACAAGAACTGGAGTCATTTCATGTGTGTTCTTTTCACATACCACATATGGATCCACCAAAGTCATTGAAATGTGTGTTCTCTTCCGAGACCATACATGGATCCACTAGTGTCATTGCATGTGTGTTCTTTTTACTAACAACAACCAGAGTCATTGCATGTGTGTTCTTTTCACATACCACATATGGTTCCACCAGTGTCATTACATGTGTGCTCTTTTCACAATCCACATATAGATCCACCAGTGTCATTGCATGTGTGTTCTTTTTACTAACAACAACCAGAGTCATTGCATGTGTGTTCTTTTCACATACCACATATGGATCCACCAGTGTCATTGTATGTGTGTTCTTTTCATAATCCACCTCTGGATCCACTAGTGTCATTGCATGTGTTCTCTTTTTACTAACAACAACCAGAGTCATTACATGTGTGTTCTCTTCAGAGACCACACATGGATCCACCAGTGTCATTGCATGTTTGCTCTTTTCACAATCCACCTATGGATCCACCAGTATCATTGCATGTGTGTTCTTTTTACTAACAACAACCAGAGTCATTGCATGTGTGTTCTTTTCACATACCACATATAGATCCACTAGTGTCATTGCATTTGTGCTCTTTTCACAATCCACCTATGGATCCACTAGTGTTATTGCATGTGTGTTCTTTTTACTAACAACAACCAGAGTCATTTCATGTGTGTTCTTTTCACATACCACATATGGATCCACCAGTGTCATTGCATGTGTGTTCTTTTTACAAACAACAACTGGAGTCATTTCATGTGTGTTCTTTTCACATACCACATATGGATCCACCAGAGTCATTGAAATGTGTGTTCTCTTTAGAGACCATACATGGATCCACCAATGTCGTTGCATGTGTGTTCTTTTCACCAATAACAACCAGAGTCATTGCATGTGTGTTCTTTTCATATACCACATATGGATCCACCAGAGTCATTGAGATGTGTGTTCTCTTTAGAGACCATACATGGATCCACCAATGTCGTTGCATGTGTGTTCTTTTCACTAATAACAACCAGAGTCATTGCATGTGTGTTCTTTTCACATACCACATATGGATCCACCAATGTCATTGCATGTGTGCTGTTTTTACTAACAACCAGAGTCATTGCATGTGTGTTCTCTTCAGAGACCACACATGGATCCACCAGTGTCATTGCATGTGTGTTATTCTTACTAACAACAACCATAGTCATTGAAATGTGTGTTCTCTTCAGAGACCACACATGGATCCACCAGTGTGATTGCATGTGTGTGTTCTTTTACTAATAACAACTAGAGTCATTTCATGTGTGTTCTTTTCACATACCACATATGGATCCACCAGTGTCATTGTATGTGTTTTTTTTTACTAACAACAACTGGAGTCATTCATGTGTGTTCTTTTCACATACCACATATGGATCCACCAGAGTCATTGAATTGTGTGTTCTCTTCAAAGACTATACATGGATCCACCAATGTCATTGCATGTGTGTTCTTTTTACTAACAACAACCAGAGTCATTGCCTGTGTGTTCTTTTCACATACCACATATGGTTCCACCAGTGTCATTGCATGTGTGCTCTTTTCACAATCCACATATGGATCCACCAGTGTCATTCCATGTGCGTTCTTTTTACTAACAACAACCAGATTCATTGCATGTGTGTTCTTTCCACATACCACATATGGATCCACGAGTGTCATTGCATGTATGCTCTTTTCACAATCCACCTATGGATCCACCAGTGTCATTGCATGTGTGTTCTTTTTACTAACAACAACCAGACATTGCATGTGTGTTCTTTTCACATACCACATATGGATCCACCAGTGTCATTGCATGTGTGTGCTTTTTACTAACAAGAACTGGAGTCATTTCATGTGTGTTCTTTTCACATACCACATATGGATCCACCAAAGTCATTGAAATGTGTGTTCTCTTCCGAGACCATACATGGATCCACTAGTGTCATTGCATGTGTGTTCTTTTTACTAACAACAACTAGAGTCATTGCATGTGTGTTCTTTTCACATACCACATATGGTTCCACCAGTGTCATTACATGTGTGCTCTTTTCACAATCCACATATAGATCCACCAGTGTCATTGCATGTGTGTTCTTTTTACTAACAACAACCAGAGTCATTGCATGTGTGTTCTTTTCACATACCACATATGGATCCACCAGTGTCATTGTATGTGTGTTCTTTTCATAATCCACCTCTGGATCCACTAGTGTCATTGCATGTGTTCTCTTTTTACTAACAACAACCAGAGTCATTGCATGTGTGTTCTCTTCAGAGACCACACATGGATCCACCAGTGTCATTGCATGTGTGCTCTTTTCACAATCCACCTATGGATCCACCAGTATCATTGCATGTGTGTTCTTTTTACTAACAACAACCAGAGTCATTACATGTGTGTTCTTTTCACATACCACATATAGATCCACTAGTGTCATTGCATTTGTGCTCTTTTCACAATCCACCTATGGATCCACTAGTGTTATTGCATGTGTGTTCTTTTTACTAACAACAACCAGAGTCATTTCATGTGTGTTCTTTTCACATACCACATATGGATCCACCAGTGTCATTGCATGTGTGTTCATTTTACAAACAACAACTGGAGTCATTTCATGTGTGTTCTTTTCACATACCACATATGGATCCACCAGAGTCATTGAAATGTGTGTTCTCTTTAGAGACCATACATGGATCCACCAATGTCGTTGCATGTGTGTTCTTTTCACCAATAACAACCAGAGTCATTGCATGTGTGTTCTTTTCATATACCACATATGGATCCACCAGAGTCATTGAGATGTGTGTTCTCTTTAGAGACCATACATGGATCCACCAATGTCGTTGCATGTGTGTTCTTTTCACTAATAACAACCAGAGTCATTGCATGTGTGTTCTTTTCACATACCACATATGGATCCACCAATGTCATTGCATGTGTGCTGTTTTTACTAACAACCAGAGTCATTGCATGTGTGTTCTCTTCAGAGACCACACATGGATCCACCAGTGTCATTGCATGTGTGTTCTTCTTACTAACAACAACCATAGTCATTGAAATGTGTGTTCTCTTCAGAGACCACACATGGATCCACCAGTGTGATTGCATGTGTGTGTTCTTTTTACTAATAACAACTAGAGTCATTTCATGTGTGTTCTTTTCACATACCACATATGGATCCACCAGTGTCATTGTATGTGTTTTTTTACTAACAACAACTGGAGTCATTCATGTGTGTTCTTTTCACATACCACATATGGATCCACCAGAGTCATTGAATTGTGTGTTCTCTTCAAAGACTATACATGGATCCACCAATGTCATTGCATGTGTGTTCTTTTTACTAACAACAACCAGAGTCATTGCATGTGTGTTCTTTTCACATACCACATATGGTTCCACCAGTGTCATTGCATGTGTGCTCTTTTCACAATCCACATATGGATCCACCAGTGTCATTCCATGTGCGTTCTTTTTACTAACAACAACCAGATTCATTGCATGTGTGTTCTTTCCACATACCACATATGGATCCACGAGTGTCATTGCATGTGTGCTCTTTTCACAATCCACCTATGGATCCACCAGTGTCATTGCATGTGTGTTCTTTTTACTAACAACAACCAGACATTGCATGTGTGTTCTTTTCACATACCACATATGGATCCACCAGTGTCATTGCATGTGTGTGCTTTTTACTAACAAGAACTGGAGACATTTCATGTGTGTTCTTTTCACATACCACATATGGATCCACCAAAGTCATTGAAATGTGTGTTCTCTTCCGAGACCATACATGGATCCACTAGTGTCATTGCATGTGTGTTCTTTTTACTAACAACAACCAGAGTCATTGCATGTGTGTTCTTTTCACATACCACATATGGTTCCACCAGTGTCATTACATGTGTGCTCTTTTCACAATCCACATATAGATCCACCAGTGTCATTGCATGTGTGTTCTTTTTACTAACAACAACCAGAGTCATTGCATGTGTGTTCTTTTCACATACCACATATGGATCCACCAGTGTCATTGTATGTGTGTTCTTTTCATAATCCACCTCTGGATCCACTAGTGTCATTGCGTGTGTTCTCTTTTTACTAACAACAACCAGAGTCATTGCATGTGTGTTCTCTTCAGAGACCACACATGGATCCACCAGTGTCATTGCATGAGTGCTCTTTTCACAATCCACCTATGGATCCACCAGTATCATTGCATGTGTGTTCTTTTTACTAACAACAACCAGAGTCATTGCATGTGTGTTCTTTTCACATACCACATATAGATCCACTAGTGTCATTGCATTTGTGCTCTTTTCACACTCCACCTATGGATCCACTAGTGTTATTGCATGTGTGTTCTTTTTACTCACAACAACCAGAGTCATTTCATGTGTGTTCTTTTCACATACCACATATGGATCCACCAGTGTCATTGCATGTGTGTTCTTTTTACAAACAACAACTGGAGTCATTTCATGTGTGTTCTTTTCACATACCACATATGGATCCACCAGAGTCATTGAAATGTGTGTTCTCTTTAGAGACCATACATGGATCCACCAATGTCGTTGCATGTGTGTTCTTTTCACCAATAACAACCAGAGTCATTGCATGTGTGTTCTTTTCATATACCACATATGGATCCACCAGAGTCATTGAGATGTGTGTTCTCTTTAGAGACCATACATGGATCCACCAATGTCGTTGCATGTGTGTTCTTTTCACTAATAACAACCAGAGTCATTGGATGTGTGTTCTTTTCACATACCACATATGGATCCACCAATGTCATTGCATGTGTGCTGTTTTTACTAACAACCAGAGTCATTGCATGTGTGTTCTGTTCAGAGACCACACATGGATCCACCAGTGTCATTGCATGTGTGTTCTTCTTACTAACAACAACCATAGTCATTGAAATGTGTGTTCTCGTCAGAGACCACACATGGATCCACCAGTGTGATTGCATGTGTGTGTTCTTTTTACTAATAACAACTAGAGTCATTTCATGTGTGTTCTTTTCACATACCACATATGGATCCACCAGTGTCATTGTATGTGTTTTTTTACTAACAACAACTGGAGTCATTCATGTGTGTTCTTTTCACATACCACATATGGATCCACCAGAGTCATTGAATTGTGTGTTCTCTTCAAAGACTATACATGGATCCACCAATGTCATTGCATGTGTGTTCTTTTTACTAACAACAACCAGAGTCATTGCCTGTGTGTTCTTTTCACATACCACATATGGTTCCACCAGTGTCATTGCATGTGTGCTCTTTTCACAATCCACATATGGATCCACCAGTGTCATTCCATGTGCGTTCTTTTTACTAACAACAACCAGATTCATTGCATGTGTGTTCTTTCCACATACCACATATGGATCCACGAGTGTCATTGCATGTGTGCTCTTTTCACAATCCACCTATGGATCCACCAGTGTCATTGCATGTGTGTTCTTTTTACTAACAACAACCAGACATTGCATGTGTGTTCTTTTCACATACCACATATGGATCCACCAGTGTCATTGCATGTGTGTGCTTTTTACTAACAAGAACTGGAGTCATTTCATGTGTGTTCTTTTCACATACCACATATGGATCCACCAAAGTCATTGAAATGTGTGTTCTCTTCCGAGACCATACATGGATCCACTAGTGTCATTGCATGTGTGTTCTTTTTACTAACAACAACCAGAGTCATTGCATGTGTGTTCTTTTCACATACCACATATGGTTCCACCAGTGTCATTACATGTGTGCTCTTTTCACAATCCACATATAGATCCACCAGTGTCATTGCATGTGTGTTCTTTTTACTAACAACAACCAGAGTCATTGCATGTGTGTTCTTTTCACATACCACATATGGATCCACCAGTGTCATTGTATGTGTGTTCTTTTCATAATCCACCTATGGATCCACTAGTGTCATTGCATGTGTTCTCTTTTTACTAACAACAACCAGAGTCATTGCATGTGTGTTCTCTTCAGAGACCACACATGGATCCACCAGTGTCATTGCATGTGTGCTCTTTTCACAATCCACCTATGGATCCACCAGTATCATTGCATGTGTGTTCTTTTTACTAACAACAACCAGAGTCATTGCATGTGTGTTCTTTTCACATACCACATATGGATCCACCAGTGTCATTGTATGTGTGTTATTTTAACAATCCACCTATGGATCCACTAGTGTCATTGCATGTGTTCTCTTTTTACTAACAACAACCAGAGTCATTGCATGTGTGTTCTCTTCAGAGACCACACATGGATCCACAAGTGTCATTGCATGTGTGTTCTTTTTACTAACAACAACCAGAGTCATTGAAATGTGTGTTCTCTTTAGAGACCACACATGGATCCACCAGTGTCATTGCATGTGTGTTCTTTTGACTAACAACAACTGGAGTCATTGCATGTGTGTTCTTTTCACATACCACATATGGATCCACCAGTGTCATTGCATGTGTGCTCTTTTCACAATCCACCTATGGATCCACTGATGTCATTTCATGTGTGTTCTTTTCACATACCACATATGGATCTACCAGTGTCATTGAAATGTGTGTTCTCTTCAGAGATCACACATGGATCCACTAGTGTTATTGCATGTGTGTTCTTTTTTACTAACAACAACCAGAGTCATTGCATGTGTGTTCTTTTCACATACCACATATGGATCCACCAGTGTCATTGCATGTGTGCTGTTTTCACAATCCACCTATGGATCCACCAGTGTCATTGCATGTGTGTTCTTTTTACTAACAACAACCAGAGTCATTGCATCTGTGTTCTTTTCACATACCACATATAGATCCACTAGTGTCATTGCATTTGTGCTCTTTTCACAATCCACCTATGGATCCACTAGTGTCATTGCATGTGTGTTCTTTTTACTAACAACAACCAGAGTCATTTCATGTGTGTTCTTTTCACATACCACATATGGATCCACCAGTGTCATTTCATGTGTGTTCTTTTTACTAACAACAACCATAGTCATTGAAATGTGTGTTTTCTTCAGAGACCACACATGGATCCACCAGTGTCATTGCATGTGTGTTCTTTTTCCTAATAACAACTAGAGTCATTTCATGTGTGTTCTTTTCACATACCACATATGGATCCACCAGTGTCATTGTATGTGTGTTCTTTTCACAATCCACCTATGGATCCACTAGTGTCATTGCATGTGTTCTCTTTTTACTAACAACAACCAGAGTCATTGCATGTGTGTTCTCTTCAGAGACCACACATGGATCCACCAGTGTCATTGCATGTGTGCTCTTTTCACAATCAACATATGGATCCACCAGTATCATTGCATGTGTGTTCTTTTTACTAACAACAACCAGAGCCATTGCATGTGTGTTCTTTTCACATACCACATATGGATCCAACAGTGTCATTGTATGTGTGTTCTTTTCACAATCCACCTATGGATCCACTAGTGTCATTGCATGTGTTCTCTTTTTACTAACAACAACCAGATTCATTGCATGTATGTTCTCTTCAGAGACCACACATGGATCCACCAGTGTCATTGCATGTGTGTTCTTTTTACTAACAACAACCAGAGTCATTGAAATGTGTGTTCTCTTTAGAGACCACACATGGATCCACCAGTGTCATTGCATGTGTGTTCTTTTTACTTGCAACAACTGGAGTCATTGCATGTGTGTTCTTTTCACATACCACATATGGATCCACCAGTGTCATTGCATGTGTGCTCTTTTCACAATCCACCTATGGATCCACTGGTGTCATTGCATGTGTGTTCTTTTCACATACCACATATGGATCTACCAGTGTCATTGAAATGTGTGTTCTCTTCAGAGATCACACATGGATCCACTAGTGTTATTGCATGTGTGTTCTTTTTTACTAACAACAAACAGAGTCATTGCATGTGTTGTCTTTTCACAAACCACATATGGATCCACCAGTGTCATTGCATGTGTGCTCTTTTCACAATCCACCTATGGATCCACCAGTGTCATTGCATGTGTGTTCTTTTTACTAACAACAACCAGAGTCATTGCATGTGTGTTCTTTTCACATACCACATATAGATCCACTAGTGTCATTGCATTTGTGCTCTTTTCACAATCCACCTATGGATCCACTAGTGTTATTGCATGTGTGCTCTTTTTACTAACAACAACCAGAGTCATTTCATGTGTGTTCTTTTCACATACCACATATGGATCCACCAGTGTCATTGCATGTGTGTTCTTTTTACAAACAACAACTGGAGTCATTTCATGTGTGTTCTTTTCACATACCACATATGGATCCACCAGAGTCATTGAAATGTGTGTTCTCTTTAGAGACCATACATGGATCCACCAATGTCGTTGAATGTGTGTTCTTTTCACCAATAACAACCAGAGTCATTGCATGTGTGTTCTTTTCATATACCACATATGGATCCACCAGAGTCATTGAGATGTGTGTTCTCTTTAGAGACCATACATGGATCCACCAATTTCGTTGCATGTGTGTTCTTTTCACTAATAACAACCAGAGTCATTGCATGTGTGTTCTTTTCACATACCACATATGGATCCACCAATGTCATTGCATGTGTGCTGTTTTTACTAACAACCAGAGTCATTGCATGTGTGTTCTCTTCAGAGACCACACATGGATCCACCAGTGTCATTGCATGTGTGTTCTTCTTACTAACAACAACCATAGTCATTGAAATGTGTGTTCTCTTCAGAGACCACACATGGATCCACCAGTGTGATTGCATGTGTGTGTTCTTTTTACTAATAACAACTAGAGTCATTTCATGTGTGTTCTTTTCACATACCACATATGGATCCACCAGTGTCATTGTATGTGTTTTTTTACTAACAACAACTGGAGTCATTCATGTGTGTTCTTTTCACATACCACATATGGATCCACCAGAGTCATTGAATTGTGTGTTCTCTTCAAAGACTATACATGGATCCACCAATGTCATTGCATGTGTGTTCTTTTTACTAACAACAACCAGAGTCATTGCCTGTGTGTTCTTTTCACATACCACATATGGTTCCACCAGTGTCATTGCATGTGTGCTCTTTTCACAATCCACATATGGATCCACCAGTGTCATTCCATGTGCGTTCTTTTTACTAACAACAACCAGATTCATTGCATGTGTGTTCTTTCCACATACCACATATGGATCCACGAGTGTCATTGCATGTGTGCTCTTTTCACAATCCACCTATGGATCCACCAGTGTCATTGCATGTGTGTTCTTTTTACTAACAACAACCAGACATTCCATGTGTGTTCTTTTCACATACCACATATGGATCCACCAGTGTCATTGCATGTGTGTGCTTTTTACTAACAAGAACTGGAGTCATTTCATGTGTGTTCTTTTCACATACCACATATGGATCCACCAAAGTCATTGAAATGTGTGTTCTCTTCCGAGACCATACATGGATCCACTAGTGTCATTGCATGTGTGTTCTTTTTACTAACAACAACCAGAGTCATTGCATGTGTGTTCTTTTCACATACCACATATGGTTCCACCAGTGTCATTACATCTGTGCTCTTTTCACAATCCACATATAGATCCACCAGTGTCATTGCATGTGTGTTCTTTTTACTAACAACAACCAGAGTCATTGCATGTGTGTTCTTTTCACATACCACATATGGATCCACCAGTGTCATTGTATGTGTGTTCTTTTCATAATCCACCTATGGATCCACTAGTGTCATTGCATGTGTTCCCTTTTTACTAACAACAACCAGAGTCATTGCATGTGTGTTCTCTTCAGAGACCACACATGGATCCACCAGTGTCATTGCATGTGTGCTCTTTTCACAATCCACCTATGGATCCACCAGTATCATTGCATGTGTGTTCTTTTTACTAACAACAACCAGAGTCATTGCATGTGTGTTCTTTTCACATACCACATATGAATCCACCAGTGTCATTGTATGTGTGTTATTTTCACAATCCACCTATGGATCCACTAGTGTCATTGCATGTGTTCTCTTTTTACTAACAACAACCAGAGTTATTGCATGTGTGTTCTCTTCAGAGACCACACATGGATCCACAAGTGTCATTGCATGTGTGTTCTTTTTACTAACAACAACCAGAGTCATTGAAATGTGTGTTCTCTTTAGAGACCACACATGGATCCACCAGTGTCATTGCATGTGTGTTCTTTTTACTAACAACAACTGGAGTCATTGCATGTGTGTTCTTTTCACATACCACATATGGATCCACCAGTGTCATTGCATGTGTGCTCTTTTCACAATCCACCTATGGATCCACTGATGTCATTGCATGTGTGTTCTTTTCACATACCACATATGGATCTACCAATGTCATTGAAATGTGTGTTCTCTTCAGAGATCACACATGGATCCACTAGTGTTATTGCATGTGTGTTCTTTTTTACTAACAACAACCAGAGTCATTGCATGTGTGTTCTTTTCACATACCACATATGGATCCACCAGTGTCATTGCATGTGTGCTGTTTTCACAATCCACCTATGGATCCACCAGTGTCATTGCATGTGTGTTCTTTTTACTAACAACAACCAGAGTCATTGCATGTGTGTTCTTTTCACATACCACATATAGATCCACTAGTGTCATTGCATTTGTGCTCTTTTCACAATCCACCTATGGATCCACTAGTGTCATTGCATGTGTGTTCTTTTTACTAACAACAACCAGATTCATTTCATGTGTGTTCTTTTCACATACCACATATGGATCCACCAGTGTCATTTCATGTGTGTTCTTTTTACTAACAACAACCATAGTCATTGAAATGTGTGTTTTCTTCAGAGACCACACATGGATCCACCAGTGTCATTGCATGTGTGTTCTTTTTCCTAATAACAACTAGAGTCATTTCATGTGTGTTCTTTTCACATACCACATATGGATCCACCAGTGTCATTGTATGTGTGTTCTTTTCACAATCCACCTATGGATCCACTAGTGTCATTGCATGTGTTCTCTTTTTACTAACAACAACCAGAGTCATTGCATGTGTGTTCTCTTCAGAGACCACACATGGATCCACCAGTGTCATTGCATGTGTGCTCTTTTCACAATCAACATATGGATCCACCAGTATCATTGCATGTGTGTTCTTTTTACTAACAACAACCAGAGTCATTGCATGTGTGTTCTTTTCACATACCACATATGGATCCACCAGTGTCATTGTATGTGTGTTATTTTCACAATCCACCTATGGATCCACTAGTGTCATTGCATATGTTCTCTTTTTACTAACAACAACCAGAGTCATTGCATGTGTGTTCTCTTCAGAGACCACACATGGATCCACCAGTGTCATTGCATGTGTGTTCTTTTTACTAGCAACAACCAGAGTCATTGAAATGTGTGTTCTCTTTAGAGACCACACATGGATCCACCAGTGTCATTGCATGTGTGTTCTTTTTACTAACAACAACTGGAGTCATTGCATGTGTGTTATTTTCACATACCACATATGGATCCACCAGTGTCATTGCATGTGTGCTCTTTTCACAATCCACCTATGGATCCACTGATGTCATTGCATGTGTGCTCTTTTCACATAGCACATATGGATCTACCAGTGTCATTGAAATGTGTGTTCTCTTCAGAGATCACACATGGATCCACTAGTGTTCTTGCATGTGTGTTCTTTTTTACTAACAACAACCAGAGTCATTGCATGTGTGTTCTTTTCACATACCACATATGGATCCACCAGTGTCATTGCATGTGTGCTCTTTTCACAATCCACCTATGGATCCACCAGTGTCATTGCATGTGTGTTCTTTTTACTAACAACAACCAGAGTCATTGCATGTGTGTTCTTTTCACATACCACATATAGATCCACTAGTGTCATTCCATTTGTGCTCTTTTCACAATCCACCTATGGATCCACTAGTGTCATTGCATGTGTGTTCTTTTTACTAACAACAACCAGAGTCATTTCATGTGTGTTCTTTTCACATACCACATATGGATCCACCAGTGTCATTGCATGTGTGTTATTTTTACTAACAACAACCATAGTCATTGAAATGTGTGTTTTCTTCAGAGACCACACATGGATCCACCAGTGTCATTGCATGTGTGTTCTTTTTCCTAATAACAACTAGAGTCATTTCATGTGTGTTCTTTTCACATACCACATATGGATCCACCAGTGTCATTGCATCTATGTTCTTTTTACTAACAACAACTGGAGTCATTTCATGTGTGTTCTTTTCACATACCACATATGGATCCACCAGAGTCATTGAAATATGTGTTCTCTTTAGAGACCATACATGGATCCACCAATGTCGTTGCATGTGTGTTCTTTTCACCAATAACAACCAGAGTCATTGCATGTGTGTTCTTTTCACATACCACATATGGATCCACAAGAGTCGTTGAAATGTGTGTTCTCTTTAGAGACCATACATGGATCCACCAATGTCGTTGCATGTGTGTTGTTTTCACTAATAACAACCAGAGTCTTTGCATGTGTGTTCTTTTCACATACCACATATGGATCCACCAATGTCATTGCATGTGTGTTGTTTTTACTAACAACAACCAGAGTCATTGCATGTGTGTTCTCTTCAGAGACCACACATGGATCCACCAGTGTCATTGCATGTGTATTCTTCTTACTAACAACAACCATAGTCATTGAAATGTGTGTTCTCTTCAGAGACCACACATGGATCCACCAGTGTCATTGCATGTGTGTTCTTTTTACTAATAACAACTAGAGTCATTTCATGTGTGTTCTTTTCACATACCCCATATGGATCCACCAGTGTCATTGCATGTGTTTTTTTACTAACAACAACTGGAGTCATTTCATATGTGTTCTTTTCACATACCACATATGGATCCACCAGAGTCATTGAAATGTGTGTTCTCTTCAAAGACCATACATGGATCCACCAATGTCATTGCATGTGTGTTCTTTTTACTAACAACAACCAGAGTCATTGCATGTGTGTTCTTTTCACATACCACATATGGTTCCACCAGTGTCATTGCATGTGTGCTCTTTTCACAATCCACATATGGATCCACCAGTGTCATTGCATGTGTGTTCTTTTTACTAACAACAACCAGAGTCATTGCATGTGTGTTCTTTCCACATACCACATATGGATCCACGAGTGTCATTGCATGTGTGCTCGTTTCACAATCCACCTATGGATCCACCAGTGTCATTGCATGTGTGTTCTTTTTACTAACAACAACCATAGTCATTGCATGTGTGTTCTTTTGACATACCACATATGGATCCACCAGTGTTATTGCATGTGTGCTCTTTTCACAATCCACCTATGGATCCACTGGTGTCATTGCATGTGTGTTCTTTTCACATACCACATATGGATCTACCAGTGTCATTGAAATGTGTGTTCTCTTCAGAGATCACACATGGATCCACTAGTGTCATTGCATGTGTGTTCTTTTTACTAACAACAACCAGAGTCATTGCATGTGTGTTCTTTTCACATACCACATATAGATCCACTAGTGTCATTGCATTTGTGCTCTTTTCACAATCCACCTATGGATCCACTAGTGTCATTATATGTGTTCTTTTTACTAAAAACAACCAGAGTCATTTCATGTGTGTTCTTTTCACATACCACATATGGATCCACCAGTGTCATTGCATGTGTGTTGTTTTTACTAACAACAACCAGAGTCATACCATGTGTGTTCTCTTGAGAGACCACACATGGATCCACCAGTGTCATTGCATGTGTGTTCTTTTTACTAACAACAACCATAGTCATTGAAATGTGTGTTTTCTTCAGAGACCACACATGGATCCACCAGTGTTATTGCATGCGTGTTCTTTTTCCTAATAACAACTAGAGTCATTTCATGTGTGTTCTTTTTACATACCACATATGGATCCACCAGTGTCATTGCATCTGTGTTCCTTTTACTAACAACAACTGGAGTCATTGCATGTGTGTTCTTTTCACATACCACATATGGATCTACCAGTGTCATTGAAATGTGTGTTCTCTTCAGAGATCACACATGGATCCACTAGTGTCATTGCATGTGTGTTCTTTTTTACTAACAACAACTAGAGTCATTGCATGTGTGTTCTTTTGACATACCACATATGGATCCACCAGTGTCATTGCATGTGTGCTCTTTTCACAATCCACCTATGGATCCACCAGTGTCATTGCATGTGTGTTCTTTTTACTAACAACAACCAGAGTCATTGCATGTGTGTTCTTTTCACATACCACATGTAGATCCACTAGTGTCATTGCATTTGTGCTCTTTTCACAAACCACCTATGGATCCACTAGTGTCATTGCATGTGTGTTCTTTTTACTAACAACAACTAGAGTCATTTCATGTGTGTTCTTTTCACATACCACATATGGATCCACCAGTGTCATTGCATGTGTGCTGTTTTTACTAACAACAACCAGAGTCATTGCATGTTTGTTCTCTTGAGAGACCACACATGGATCCACCAGTGTCATTGCATGTGTGTTCTTTTTACTAACAACAACCATAGTCATTGAAATGTGTGTTCTCTTCAGAGACCACACATTGATCAACCAGTGTCATTGCATGTGTGTTCTTTTTACTAATAACAACTGGAGTCATTTCGTGTGTGTTCTTTTCACATACCACATATGGATCCACCAGTGTCATTGCATCTGTGTTCTTTTTACTAACAACAACTAGAGTCATTTCATGTGTGTTCTTTTCACATACCACATATGGATCCACCAGAGTCATTGAGATGTGTGTTCTCTTTAGAGACCATACATGGATCCACCAGTGTCATTGCATGTGTGCTCTTTTTACTAACAACAACCAGAGTCATTGCATGTGTGTTCTTTTCACATACCACATATGGATCCACCAGTGTCATTGCATGTGTGCTCTTTTCACAATCAACATATGGATCCACCAGTGTCATTGCATGTGTGTTCTTTTTACTAACAACAACCAGAGTCATTGCATGTGTGTTCTTTCCACATAGCACATATGGATCCACTAGTGTCATTGCATGTGTGCTCTTTTCACAATTCACCTATGGATCCACCAGTGTCATTGCATGTATGTTCTTTTTACTAATAACAACCAGAGTCATTGCATGTGTGTTCTCTTCACATTCCACATATGGATCCACCAGTGTCATTGCATGTGTGTTCTTTTTACTAACAACAACTGGAGTCATTTAATGTGTGTTCTTTTCAAAACCACATATGGATTCACCAGAGTCATTGAAATGTGTGTTCTCTTCAGAGACCATACATGGATCCACCAGTGTCATTGCATGTGTGTTCTTTTTACTAACAACAACCAGAGTCATTGCATGTGTGTTCTCTTGAGAGACCACACATGGATCCACCAGTGTCATTGCATGTGTGTTCTTTTTACTAACAACAACCATAGTCATTGAAATGTGTGTTCTCTTTAGGGACCACACATGGATCCACCAGTGTCATTGCATGTGTGTTCTTTTTACTAATAACAACTGGAGTCATTTCATGTGTGTTCTTTTCACATACCACATATGGATCCACCAGTGTCATTGCATCTGTGTTCTTTTTACTAACAACAACTAGAGTAATTTCATGTGTGTTCTTTTCACATACAACAAATGGATCCACCAGAGTCATTGAAATGTGTGTTCTCTTTAGAGACCATACATGGATCCACCAATGTCGTTGCATGTGTGTTCTTCTCACTAATAACAGCCAGAGTCATTGCATGTGTGTTCTTTTCACATACCACATATGGTTCCACCAGTGTCATTGCATGTGTGATCTTTTCACAATCCGCATATGGATCCACCAGTGTCATTGCATGCGTGTTCTTTTTACTAACAACAACAGAGTAATTGCATGTGTGTTCTTTCCACATACCACATATGGATCCACCAGTGTCGTTGCATGTGTGCTCTTTTCACAATCCACCTATGGATCCACCAGTGTCATTGCATGTGTGTTCTTTTTACAAACAACAACCAGATTCATTGCATGTGTGTTCTTTTCACATACCACATATGGATCCACCAGTGTCATTGCATGTGTGATCTTTTCACAATCAACATATGGATCCACTAGTGTCATTGCATGTGCGTTCCTTTTACTAACAACAACCAGAGTCATTGCATGTGTGTTCTTTCCACATACCACATATGGATCCACTAGTGTCATTGCATGTGTGCTCTTTTCACAATCCACCGATGGATCCACCAGTGTCATTGCATGTGTGTTCTTTTTACTAACAACAACCAGAGTCATTGCATGTGTGTTCTTTTCACATACCACATATGGATCCACGAGTGTCATTGCATGTGTGTTCTTTTCACAATCCACCTATGGATCCACCAGTGTCATTGCATGCGTGCTATTTTTACTAACAACAACCAGAGTCATTGCATGTGTGTTCTCTTTAGAGACCACACATGGATCCACCAGTGTCATTGCATGTGTGTTCTTTTTACTAACAACAATTAGAGTCATTGAAATGTGTGTTCTCTTCAGAGACCATACATGGATCCACCAATGTCATTGCATGTGTGTTCCTTTTACTAACAACAACCAGAGTCATTGCATGTCTGTTCTTTTCACATACCACATATGGTTCCACCAGTGTCATTGCATGTGTGCTCTTTACACAATCCACATATGGATCCACTAGTGTCATTGCATGTGTGTTCTGTTTACTAACAACAACTAGAGTCATTGCATGTGTGTTCTTTCCACATACCACATATGGATCCACCAGTGTCATTGCTTGTGTTCTCTTTTCACTATCCACCTATTGATCCACCGGTGTCATTGCATCTGTGTTCTTTTTACTAACAACATCCAGAGTCATTGCATGTGTGTTCTTTTCACATACCACATATGGATCCACCAGTGTCATTGCATGTGTGCTCTTTTCACAATCAACATATGGATCCACCAGTGTCATTGCATGTGTGTTCTTTTTACTAAGAACAACCAGAGTCATTGCATGTGCGTTCTTTCCACATACCACATATGGATCCACTAGTGTCATTGCATGTGTGCTCTTTTCACAATTCACCTATGGATCCACCAGTGTCATTGCATGTATGTTCTTTTTACTAATAACAACCAGAGCCATTGCATGTGTGTTATTTTCACATACCACATATGGATCCACCAGTGTCATTGCATCTGTGTTCTTTTTACTAACAACAACTGGAGTCATTTCATGTGTGTTCTTTTCACTTACAACATATGGATCCACCAGAGTCATTGAAATGTGTGTTCTCTTTAGAGACCATACATGGATCCACCAATGTTATTGTATGTGTGTTCTTTTCACTAATAACAACCAGATTCATTGCATGTGTGTTCTTTTCACATACCACATATGGTTCCACCAGTGTCATTGCATGTGTGATCTTTTCACAATCCACATATGGATCCACAAGTGTCATTGCATGTGTGTTCTTTTTACTAACAACAACCAGAGTCATTGCATGTGTGTTCTTTCGACATACCACATATGGATCCACTAGTGTCATTGCATGTGTGCTCTTTTCACAATCCACCTATAGATCCAGTAGTGTCATTGCATGTGTGTTCTTTTTACTAACAACAACCAGAGTCATTTCATGTGTGTTCTTTTCACATACCACATATGGATCCACCAGTGTCATTGCATGTGTGTTGTTTTTACTAACAACATCCAGAGTCATTGCATGTGTGTTCTCTTGAGAGACCACACATGGATCCACCAGTGTCATTGCATGTGTGTTCTTTTTACTAACAACAACCTTAGTCATTGAAATGTGTGTTCTCTTGAGAGACCACACATGGATCCACCAGTGTCATTGCATGTGTGTTCTTTTTACTAACAACAACCATAGTCATTGAAATGTGTGTTTTCTTCAGAGACCACACATGGATCCACCAGTGTCATTGCATGTGTGTTCTTTTTACTAACAACAACCAGAGTCATTTCATGTGTGTTCTTTTCACATACCACATATGGATCCACCAGTGTCATTGCATGTGTGTTCTTTTTACTAACAACAACCATAGTCATTGAAATGTGTGTTTTCTTCAGAGACCACACATGGATCCACCAGTGTCATTGCATGTGTGTTCTTTTTCCTAATAACAACTAGAGTCATTTCATGTGTGTTCTTTTCACATACCACATATGGATCCACCAGGGTCATTGCATCTTTGTTCTTTTTACTAACAACAACTGGAGTCATTTCATGTGTGTTCTTTTCACATACCACATATGGATCCACCAGAGTCATTGAAATATGTGTTCTCTTTAGATACCATACATGGATCCACCAATGTCATTGCATGTGTGTTCTTTTCACCAATAACAACCAGAGTCATTGCATGTGTGTTCTTTTCACATACCACATATGGATCCAACAGAGTCATTGAAATGTGTGTTCTCTTTAGAGACCATACATGGATCCACCAATGTCGTTGCATGTGTGTTCTTTTCACTAATAACAACCAGAGTCTTTGCATGTGTGTTCTTTTCACATACCACATATGGATCCACCAATGTCATTGCATGTGTGCTGTTTTTACTAACAACAACCAGAGTCATTGCATGTGTGTTCTCTTCAGAGACCACAAATGGATCCACCAGTGTCATTGCATGTGTGTTCTTCTTACTAACAACAACCATAGTCATTGAAATGTGTGTTCTCTTCAGAGACCACACATGGATCCACCAGTGTCATTGCATGTGTGTTCTTTTTACTAATAACAACTAGAGTCATTTCATGTGTGTTCTTTTCACATACCACATATGGATCCACCAGTGTCATTGCATGTGTTTTTTTTACTAACAACAACTGGAGTCATTTCATGTGTGTTCTTTTCACATACCACATATGGATCCACCAGAGTCATTGAAATGTGTGTTCTCTTCAAAGACCATACATGGATCCACCAATGTCATTGCATGTGTGTTCTTTTTACTAACAACAACCAGAGTCATTGCATGTGTGTTCTTTTCACATACCACATATGGTTCCACCAGTGTCATTGCATGTGTGCTCTTTTCACAATCCACATATGGATCCACCAGTGTCATTGCATGTGTGTTCTTTTTATTAACAACAACCAGAGTCATTGCATGTGTGTTCTTTCAACATACTACATATGGATCCACGAGTGTCATTGCATGTGTGCTCGTTTCACAATCCACCTATGGATCCACCTGTGTCATTGCATGTGTGTTCTTTTTACTAACAACAACCAGAGTCATTGCATGTGTGTTCTTTTGACATACCACATATGGATCCACCAGTGTCATTGCATGTGTGCTCTTTTCACAATCCACCTATGGATCCACTGGTGTCATTGCATGTGTGTTCTTTTCACATACCACATATGGATCTACCAGTGTCATTGAAATGTGTGTTCTCTTCAGAGATCACACATGGATCGACTAGTGTCATTGCATGTGTGTTCTTTTTTACTAACAACAACCAGAGTCATTGCATGTGTGTTCTTTTCACATACCACATATGGATCCACCAGTGTCATTGCATGTGTGCTCTTTTCACAATCCACCTATGGATCCACCAGTGTCATTGCATGTGTGTTCTTTTCACTAATAACAACCAGAGTCATTGCATGTGTGTTCTTTTCACTTACCACATATGGTTCCACCAGTGTCATTGCATGTGTTATCTTTTCACAATCCACATATGGATCCACCAGTGTCATTGCATGTGTGTTCTTTTTACTAACAACAACCAGAGTCATTTCATGTGTGTTCTTTTCACATACCACATATGGATCCACCAGTGTCATTGCATGTGTGTTGTTTTTACTAACAACATCCAGAGTCATTGCATGTGTGTTCTCTTGAGAGACCACACATGGATCCACCAGTGTCATTGCATGTGTGTTCTTTTTACTAACAACAACCTTAGTCATTGAAATGTGTGTTCTCTTCAGAGACCACACATGGATCCACCAGTGTCATTGCATGTGTGTTCTTTTTACTAACAACAACCAGAGTCATTTCATGTGTGTTCTTTTCACATACCACATATGGATCCACCAGTGTCATTGCATGTGTGTTCTTTTTACTAACAACAACCATAGTCATTGAAATGTGTGTTTTCTTCAGAGACCACACATGGATTCACCAGTGTCGTTGCATGTGTGTTCTTTTCACTAATAACAACCAGAGTCTTTGCATGTGTGTTCTTTTCACATACCACATATGGATCCACCAATGTCATTGCATGTGTGCTGTTTTTACTAACAACAACCAGAGTCATTGCATGTGTGTTCTCTTCAGAGACCACAAATGGATCCACCAGTGTCATTGCATGTGTGTTCTTCTTACTAACAACAACCATAGTCATTGAAATGTGTGTTCTCTTCAGAGACCACACATGGATCCACCAGTGTCATTGCATGTGTGTTCTTTTTACTAATAACAACTAGAGTCATTTCATGTGTGTTCTTTTCACATACCACATATGGATCCACCAGTGTCATTGCATGTGTTTTTTTTACTAACAACAACTGGAGTCATTTCATGTGTGTTCTTTTCACATACCACATATGGATCCACCAGAGTCATTGAAATGTGTGTTCTCTTCAAAGACCATACATGGATCCACCAATGTCATTGCATGTGTGTTCTTTTTACTAACAACAACCAGAGTCATTGCATGTGTGTTCTTTTCACATACCACATATGGTTCCACCAGTGTCATTGCATGTGTGCTCTTTTCACAATCCACATATGGATCCACCAGTGTCATTGCATGTGTGTTCTTTTTATTAACAACAACCAGAGTCATTGCATGTGTGTTCTTTCAACATACCACATATGGATCCACGAGTGTCATTGCATGTGTGCTCGTTTCACAATCCACCTATGGATCCACCTGTGTCATTGCATGTGTGTTCTTTTTACTAACAACAACCAGAGTCATTGCATGTGTGTTCTTTTGACATACCACATATGGATCCACCAGTGTCATTGCATGTGTGCTCTTTTCACAATCCACCTATGGATCCACTGGTGTCATTGCATGTGTGTTCTTTTCACATACCACATATGGATCTACCAGTGTCATTGAAATGTGTGTTCTCTTCAGAGATCACACATGGATCGACTAGTGTCATTGCATGTGTGTTCTTTTTTACTAACAACAACCAGAGTCATTGCATGTGTGTTCTTTTCACATACCACATATGGATCCACCAGTGTCATTGCATGTGTGCTCTTTTCACAATCCACCTATGGATCCACCAGTGTCATTGCATGTGTGTTCTTTTCACTAATAACAACCAGAGTCATTGCATGTGTGTTCTTTTCACTTACCACATATGGTTCCACCAGTGTCATTGCATGTGTTATCTTTTCACAATCCACATATGGATCCACCAGTGTCATTGCATGTGTGTTCTTTTTACTAACAACAACCAGAGTCATTTCATGTGTGTTCTTTTCACATACCACATATGGATCCACCAGTGTCATTGCATGTGTGTTGTTTTTACTAACAACATCCAGAGTCATTGCATGTGTGTTCTCTTGAGAGACCACACATGGATCCACCAGTGTCATTGCATGTGTGTTCTTTTTACTAACAACAACCTTAGTCATTGAAATGTGTGTTCTCTTCAGAGACCACACATGGATCCACCAGTGTCATTGCATGTGTGTTCTTTTTACTAACAACAACCAGAGTCATTTCATGTGTGTTCTTTTCACATACCACATATGGATCCACCAGTGTCATTGCATGTGTGTTCTTTTTACTAACAACAACCATAGTCATTGAAATGTGTGTTTTCTTCAGAGACCACACATGGATTCACCAGTGTCATTGCATGTGTGTTCTTTTTCCTAATAACAACTAGAGTCATTTCATGTGTGTTCTTTTCACATACCACATATGGATCCACCAGGGTCATTGCATCTTTGTTCTTTTTACTAACAACAACTGGAGTCATTTCATGTGTGTTCTTTTCACATACCACATATGGATCCACCAGAGTCATTGAAATATGTGTTCTCTTTAGATACCATACATGGATCCACCAATGTCGTTGCATGTGTGTTCTTTTCACCAATAACAACCAGAGTCATTGCATGTGTGTTCTTTTCACAAACCACATATGGATCCAACAGAGTCATTGAAATGTGTGTTCTCTTTAGATACCACATATGGATCCACCAGTGTCATTGCATGTGTGTTCTTTTCACTAATAACAACCAGAGTCTTTGCATGTGTGTTCTTTTCACATACCACATATGGATCCACCAGTGTCATTGCATGTGTGCTATTTTTACTAACAACAACCAGAGTCATACCATGTGTGTTCTCTTGAGAGACCACACATGGATCCACCAGTGTCATTGCATGTGTGTTCTTCTTACTAACAACAACCATAGTCATTGAAATGTGTGTTCTCTTCAGAGACCACACATGGATCCACCAGTGTCATTGCATGTGTGTTCTTTTTACTAATAACAACTAGAGTCATTTCATGTGTGTTCTTTTCACATACCACATATGGATCCACCAGTGTCATTGCATGTGTGTTTTTTTACTAACAACAACTGGAGTCATTTCATGTGTGTTCTTTTCACATACCACATATGGATCCACCAGAGTCATTGAAATGTGTGTTCTCTTCAAAGACCATACATGGATCCACCAATGTCATTGCATGTGTGTTCTTTTTACTAACAACAACCAGAGTCATTGCATGTGTGTTCTTTTCACATACCACATATGGTTCCACCAGTGTCATTGCATGTGTGCTCTTTTCACAATCCACATATGGATCCACCAGTGTCATTGCATGTGTGTTCTTTTTATTAACAACAACCAGAGTCATTGCATGTGTGTTCTTTCCACATACCACATATGGATCCACGAGTGTCATTGCATGTGTGCTCGTTTCACAATCCACCTATGGATCCACCTGTGTCATTGCATGTGTGTTCTTTTTACTAACAACAACCAGAGTCATTGCATGTGTGTTCTTTTGACATACCACATATGGATCCACCAGTGTCATTGCATGTGTGCTCTTTTCACAATCCACCTATGGATCCACTGGTGTCATTGCATGTGTGTTCTTTTCACATACCACATATGGATCTACCAGTGTCATTGAAATGTGTGTTCTCTTCAGAGATCACACATGGATCGACTAGTGTCATTGCATGTGTGTTCTTTTTTACTAACAACAACCAGAGTCATTGCATGTGTGTTCTTTTCACATACCACATATGGATCCACCAGTGTCATTGCATGTGTGCTCTTTTCACAATCCACCTATGGATCCACCAGTGTCATTGCATGTGTGTTCTTTTCACTAATAACAACCAGAGTCATTGCATGTTTGTTCTTTCACTTACCACATATGGTTCCACCAGTGTCATTGCATGTGTTATCTTTTCACAATCCACATATGGATCCACCAGTGTCATTGCATGTGTGTTCTTTTTACTAACAACAACCAGAGTCATTTCATGTGTGTTCTTTTCACATACCACATATGGATCCACCAGTGTCATTGCATGTGTGTTGTTTTTACTAACAACATCCAGAGTCATTGCATGTGTGTTCTCTTGAGAGACCACACATGGATCCACCAGTGTCATTGCATGTGTGTTCTTTTTACTAACAACAACCTTAGTCATTGAAATGTGTGTTCTCTTCAGAGACCACACATGGATCCACCAGTGTCATTGCATGTGTGTTCTTTTTACTAACAACAACCAGAGTCATTTCATGTGTGTTCTTTTCACATACCACATATGGATCCACCAGTGTCATTGCATGTGTGTTCTTTTTACTAACAACAACCATAGTCATTGAAATGTGTGTTTTCTTCAGAGACCACACATGGATTCACCAGTGTCATTGCATGTGTGTTCTTTTTCCTAATAACAACTAGAGTCATTTCATGTGTGTTCTTTTCACATACCACATATGGATCCACCAGGGTCATTGCATCTTTGTTCTTTTTACTAACAACAACTGGAGTCATTTCATGTGTGTTCTTTTCACATACCACATATGGATCCACCAGAGTCATTGAAATATGTGTTCTCTTTAGATACCATACATGGATCCACCAATGTCATTGCATGTGTGTTCTTTTCACCAATAACAACCAGAGTCATTGCATGTGTGTTCTTTTCACAAACCACATATGGATCCAACAGAGTCATTGAAATGTGTGTTCTCTTTAGAGACCATACATGGATCCACCAATGTCGTTGCATGTGTGTTCTTTTCACTAATAACAACCAGAGTCTTTGCATGTGTGTTCTTTTCACATACCACATATGGATCCACCAATGTCATTGCATGTGTGCTATTTTTACTAACAACAACCAGAGTCATTGCATGTGTGTTCTCTTCAGAGACCACAAATGGATCCACCAGTGTCATTGCATGTGTGTTCTTCTTACTAACAACAACCATAGTCATTGAAATGTGTGTTCTCTTCAGAGACCACACATGGATCCACCAGTGTCATTGCATGTGTGTTCTTTTTACTAATAACAACTAGAGTCATTTCATGTGTGTTCTTTTCACATACCACATATGGATCCACCAGTGTCATTGCATGTGTGTTTTTTTACTAACAACAACTGGAGTCATTTCATGTGTGTTCTTTTCACATACCACATATGGATCCACCAGAGTCATTGAAATGTGTGTTCTCTTCAAAGACCATACATGGATCCACCAATGTCATTGCATGTGTGTTCTTTTTACTAACAACAACCAGAGTCATTGCATGTGTGTTCTTTTCACATACCACATATGGTTCCACCAGTGTCATTGCATGTGTGCTCTTTTCACAATCCACATATGGATCCACCAGTGTCATTGCATGTGTGTTCTTTTTATTAACAACAACCAGAGTCATTGCATGTGTGTTCTTTCCACATACCACATATGGATCCACGAGTGTCATTGCATGTGTGCTCGTTTCACAATCCACCTATGGATCCACCTGTGTCATTGCATGTGTGTTCTTTTTACTAACAACAACCAGAGTCATTGCATGTGTGTTCTTTTGACATACCACATATGGATCCACCAGTGTCATTGCATGTGTGCTCTTTTCACAATCCACCTATGGATCCACTGGTGTCATTGCATGTGTGTTCTTTTCACATACCACATATGGATCTACCAGTGTCAATGAAATGTGTGTTCTCTTCAGAGATCACACATGGATCGACTAGTGTCATTGCATGTGTGTTCTTTTTTACTAACAACAACCAGAGTCATTGCATGTGTGTTCTTTTCACATACCACATATGGATCCACCAGTGTCATTGCATGTGTGCTCTTTTCACAATCCACCTATGGATCCACCAGTGTCATTGCATGTGTGTTCTTTTCACTAATAACAACCAGAGTCATTGCATGTGTGTTCTTTTCACTTACCACATATGGTTCCACCAGTGTCATTGCATGTGTTATCTTTTCACAATCCACATATGGATCCACCAGTGTCATTGCATGTGTGTTCTTTTTACTAAAAACAACCAGAGTCATTTCATGTGTGTTCTTTTCACATACCACATATGGATCCACCAGTGTCATTGCATGTGTGCTATTTTTACTAACAACAACCAGAGTCATACCATGTGTGTTCTCTTGAGAGACCACACATGGATCCACCAGTGTCATTGCATGTGTGTTCTTTTTACTAACAACAACCATAGTCATTGAAATGTGTGTTTTCTTCAGAGACCACACATGGATCCACCAGTGTCATTGCATGTGTGTTCTTTTTCCTAATAACAACTAGAGTCATTTCATGTGTGTTCTTTTCACATACCACATATGGATCCACCAGTGTCATTGCATCTTTGTTCTTTTTACTAACAACAACTGGAGTCATTTCATGTGTGTTCTTTTCACATACCACATATGGATCCACCAGAGTCATTGAAATATGTGTTCTCTTTAGAGACCATACATGGATCCACCAATGTCGTTGCATGTGTGTTCTTTTCACCAATAACAACCAGAGTCATTGCATGTGTGTTCTTTTCACATACCACATATGGATCCACCAGAGTCATTGAAATGTGTGTTCTCTTTAGAGACCATACATGGATCCACCAATGTCGTTGCATGTGTGTTCTTTTCACTAATAACAACCAGAGTCTTTGCATGTGTGTTCTTTTCACATACCACATATGGATCCACCAATGTCATTGCATGTGTGCTGTTTTTACTAACAACAACCAGAGTCATTGCATGTGTGTTCTCTTCAGAGACCACACATGGATCCACCAGTGTCATTGCATGTGTGTTCTTCTTACTAACAACAACCATAGTCATTGAAATGTGTGTTCTCTTCAGAGACCACACATGGATCCACCAGTGTCATTGCATGTGTGTTCTTTTTACTAATAACAACTAGAGTCATTTCATGTGTGTTCTTTTCACATACCACATATGGATCCACCAGTGTCATTGCATGTGTTGTTTTTACTAACAACAACTGGAGTCATTTCATGTGTGTTCTTTTCACATACCACATATGGATCCACCAGAGTCATTGAAATGTGTGTTCTCTTCAAAGACCATACATGGATCCACCAATGTCATTGCATGTGTGTTCTTTTTACTAACAACAACCAGAGTCATTGCATGTGTGTTCTTTTCACATACCACATATGGTTCCACCAGTGTCATTGCATGTGTGCTCTTTTCACAATCCACATATGGATCCACCAGTGTCATTGCATGTGTGTTCTTTTTACTAACAACAACCAGAGTCATTGCATGTGTGTTCTTTCGACATACCACATATGGATCCACGAGTGTCATTGCATGTGTGCTCGTTTCACAATCCACCTATGGATCCACCAGTGTCATTGCATGTGTGTTCTTTTTACTAACAACAACCAGAGTCATTGCATATGTGTTCTTTTGACATACCACATATGGATCCACCAGTGTCATTGCATGTGTGCTCTTTTCACAATCCACCTATGGATCCACTGGTGTCATTGCATATGTGTTCTTTTCACATACCACATATGGATCCACCAGTGTCATTGAAATGTGTGTTCTCTTCAGAGATCACACATGGATCCACTAGTGTCATTGCATGTGTGTTCTTTTTTACTAACAACAACCAGAGTCATTGCATGTGTGTTCTTTTCACATACCACATATGGATCCACCAGTGTCGTTGCATGTGTGCTCTTTTCACAATCCACCTATGGATCCACCAGTGTCATTGCATGTGTGTTCTTTTCACTAATAACAACCAGAGTCATTGCATGTGTGTTCTTTTCACTTACCACATATGGTTCCACCAGTGTCATTGCATGTGTTATCTTTTCACAATCCACATATGGATCCACCAGTGTCATTGCATGTGTGTTCTTTTTACTAAAAACAACGAGAGTCATTTCATGTGTGTTCTTTTCACATACCACATATGGATCCACCAGTGTCATTGCATGTGTGCTGTTTTTACTAACAACAACCAGAGTCATACCATGTGTGTTCTCTTGAGAGACCACACATGGATAGTGTCATTGCATGTGTGTTGTTTTTACTAACAACAACCATAGTCATTGGAATGTGTGTTTTCTTCAGAGACCACACATGGATCCACCAGTGTCATTGCATGTGTGTTCTTTTTCCTAATAACAACTAGAGTCATTTCATGTGTGTTCTTTTCACATACCACATATGGATCCACCAGTGTCATTGCATCTGTGTTCTTTTTACTAACAACAACTGGAGTCATTTCATGTGTGTTCTTTTCACATACCACATATGGATCCACCAGAGTCATTGAAATGTGTGTTCTCTTTAGAGACCATACATGGATCCACCAATGTCGTTGCATGTGTGTTCTTTTCACTAATAACAACCAGAGTCATTGCATGTGTGTTCTTTTCACATACCACATATGGTTCCACCAGTGTCATTGCATGTGTGATCTTTTCACAATCCACATATGGATCCACAAGTGTCATTGCATGTGTGTTCTTTTCACATACCACATATGGTTCCACCAGTGTCATTGCTTGTGCGATATTTTCACAATCCACATATGGATCCACTAGTGTCATTACATGTGTGTTCTTTTTACTAACAACAACCAGAGTCATTGCATGTGTGTTCTTTTCACATACCACATATGGTTCCACCAGTGTCATTGCATGTGTGCTCTTTTCACAATCCACATATGGATCCACCAGTGTCATTGCATGTGTGTTCTTTTTACTAACAACAACCAGAGTCATTGCATGTGTGTTCTTTCCACATACCACATATGGATCCACGAGTGTCATTGCATGTGTGCTCGTTTTCACAATCCACCTATGGATCCACCAGTGTCATTGCATGTGTGTTCTTTTTACTAACAACAACCAGAGTCATTGCATGTGTGTTCTTTTGACATACCACATATGGATCCACCAGTTTCATTGCATGTGTGCTCTTTTCTCAATCCACCTATGGATCCACTGGTGTCATTGCATGTGTGTTCTTTTCACATACCACATATGGATCTACCAGTGTCATTGAAATGTGTGTTCTCTTCAGAGATCACACATGGATCAACTAGTGTCATTGCATGTGTGTTCTTTTTTACTAACAACAACCAGAGTCATTGCATGTGTGTTCTTTTCACATACCACATATGGATCCACCAGTGTCATTGCATGTGTGCTCTTTTCACAATCCACCTATGGATCCACCAGTGTCATTGCATGTGTGTTCTTTTTACTAACAACAACCAGAGTCATTGCATGTGTGTTCTTTTCACATACCACATATATATCCACTAGTGTCATTGCATTTGTGCTCTTTTCACAATCCACCTATGGATCCACTAGTGTCATTGCATGTGTGTTCTTTTTACTAAAAACAACCAGAGTCATTTCATGTGTGTTCTTTTCACATACCACATATGGATCCACCAGTGTCATTGCATGTGTGCTGTTTTTACTAACAACAACCAGAGTCATACCATGTGTGTTCTCTTGAGAGACCACACATGGATCCACCAGTGTCATTGCATGTGTGTTCTTTTTACTAACAACAACCATAGTCATTGAAATGTGTGTTTTCTTCAGAGACCACACATGGATCCACCAGTGTCATTGCATGTGTGTTCTTTTTACTAATAACAACTAGAGTCATTTCATGTGTGTTCTTTTCACATACCACATATGGATCCACCAGTGTCATTGCATCTGTCTTCTTTTTACTAACAACAACTGGAGTCATTTCATGTGTGTTCTTTTCACATACCACATATGGATCCACCAGAGTCATTGAAATGTGTGTTCTCTTTAGAGACCATACATGGATCCACCAATGTCGTTGCATGTGTTTTCTTTTCACTAATAACAACCAGAGTCATTGCATGTGCATTCTTTTCACATACCACATATGGTTCCACCAGTGTCATTGCATGTGTGATCTTTTCACAATCCACATATGGATCCACAAGTGTCATTGCATGTGTGTTCTTTTTACTAACAACAACCAGAGTCATTGCATGTGTGTTCTTTCCACATAGCACATATGGATCCACTAGTGTCATTGCACGTGTGCTCTTTTCACAATCCACCTATGGATCTACTAGTGTCATTGCATGTGTGTTCTTTTTACTAACAACAACTAGAGTCATTTCACGTGTGTTCTTTTCACATACCACATATGGATCCACCAGTGTCATTGCATGTGTGCTGTTTTTTCTAACAATAACCAGAGTCATTGCATGTTTGTTCTCTTGAGAGACCACACATGGATCCACCAGTGTCATTGCATGTGTGTTCTTTTTACTAAGAACAACCATAGTCATTGAAATGTGTGTTCTCTTCAGAGACCACACATTGATCAACCAGTGTCATTGCATGTGTGTTCTTTTTACTAATAACAACTAGAGTCATTTCATGTGTGTTCTTTTCACATACCACATATGGATCCACCAGTGTCATTGCATCTGTGTTCTTTTTACTAACAACAACTAGAGTCATTTCATGTGTGTTCTTTTCACATACCACAGATGGATCCACCAGAGTCATTGAGATGTGTGTTCTCTTTAGAGACCATACATGGATCCACCAATGTCGTTGCATGTGTGTTCTTTTCACTAATAACAACCAGAGTCATTGCATGTGTGTTCTTTTCACATACCACATATGGTTCCACCAGTGTCATTGCATGTGCGATATTTTCACAATCCACATATGGATCCACTAGTGTCATTGCATGTGTGTTCTTTTTAAGAACAACAACCAGAGTCATTGCATGTGTGTTCTTTCCACATACCACATATGGATCCACGAGTGTCATTGCATGTGTGCTCTTTTCACAATCCACCTATGGATCCACCAGTGTCATTGTATGTGTGTTCTTTTTACTAACAACAACTAGATTCATTGCATGTGTGTTCTTTTCACATACCACATATGGATCCACCAGTGTCATTGCATGTGTGTTCTTTCCACATACCACATATGGATCCACCAGTGTCATTGCATGTGTGCTTTTTTCACAATCCACCTATGGATCCACCAGTGTCATTGCATGTGTGTTCTTTTTACTCACAACAACCAGAGTCATTGCATGTGTGTTCTTTTCACATACCACATATGGAACCACAAGTGTCATTGCATGTGTGTTCTTTTCACAATCCACCTATGGATCCACTAGTGTCATTGCATGCGTGCTCTTTTTACTAACAACAACTAGAGTCATTGCATGTGTGTTCTCTTCAGAGACCACACATGGATCCACCAGTGTCATTGCATGTGTGTTCTTTTTACTAAAAACAACCAGAGTCATTGAAATGTGTGTTCTCTTCAGAGACCATACATGGATCCACCAATGTCATTGCATGTGTGTTCTTTTTACTAATAACAACCAGAGTCATTGCATGTGTGTTCTTTTCACATACCACATATGGTTCCACCAGTGTCATTGCATGTGTGCTCTTTTCACAATCCACATATGGATCCACTAGTGTCATTGCATGTGTGTTCTTTTTACTAACAACAATTAGAGTCATTGCATGTGTGTTCTTTCCACATACCACATATGGATCCACCAGTGTCATTGCATGTGTTCTCTTTTCACTCTCCACCTATGGATCCACTAGTGTCATTGCATGTGTGCTCTTTTTACTAACAACAACCAGAGTCATTCCATGTGTGTTCTTTTCACATACCACATATGGATCCACCAGTGTCATTGCATGTGTGCTATTTTCACAACCAACATATGGATCCACTAGTGTCATTGCATGTGTGTTCTTTTTACTAACAACAACCAGAGTCATTGCATGTGTGTTCTTTCCACATACCACATATGGATCCACTAGTGTCATTGCATGTGTGCTCTTTTCACAATTCACCTATGGATCCACCAGTGTCATTGCATGTATGTTCTTTTTACTAATAACAACCAGATTCATTGCATGTGTGTTCTCTTCACATTCCACATATGGATCCACCAGTGTCATTGCATGTGTGTTCTTTTTACTATCAACAACTGGAGTCTTTTAATGTGTGTTCTTTTCAAAACCACATATGGATTCACCAGTCATTGAAATGTGTGTTCTCTTCAGAGACCATACATGGATCCACCAGTGTCATTGCATGTGTGTTCTTTTTACTAACAACAACCAGAGTCATTGCATGTGTGTTCTCTTGAGAGACCACACATGGATCCACCAGTGTCATTGCATGTGTGTTCTTTTTACTAACAACAACCATAGTCATTGAAATGTGTGTTCTCTTTAGGGACCACACATGGATCCACCAATGTCATTTCATGCGTGTTCTTTTCACATACCACATATGGATCCACCAGTGTCATTGCATCTGTGTTCTTTTTACTAACAACAACTAGAGTCATTTCATGTGTGTTCTTTTCACATACAACAAATGGATCCACCAGAGTCATTGAAATGTGTGTTCTCTTTAGAGACCATACATGGATCCACCAATGTCGTTGCATGTGTGTTCTTTTCACTAATAACAACCAGAGTCATTGCATGGTGTTCTTTTCACATACCACATATGGTTCCACCAGTGTCATTGCATGTGTGATCTTTTCACAATCCGCATATGGATCCACCAGTGTCATTGGATGCGTGTTCTTTTTACTAACAACAACCAGAGTAATTGCATGTGTGTTCTTTCCACATACCACATATGGATCCACCAGTGTCGTTGCATGTGTTCTCTTTTCACAATCCACCTATGGATCCACCAGTGTCACTGCATGTGTGTTCTTTTTACTAACAACAACCAGATTCATTGCATGTGTGTTCTTTTCACATACCACATATGGATCCACCAGTGTCATTGCATGTGTGATCTTTTCACAATCAACATATGGATCCACCAGTGTCATTGCATGTGTGTTCTTTTTACTAACAACAACCAGAGTCATTGCATGTGTGTTCTTTCCACATACCACATATGGATCCACTAGTGTCATTGCATGTGTGCTCTTTTCACAACCACCTATGGATCCACCAATGTCATTGCATGTGTGTTCTTTTTACTAACAACAACCAGAGTCATTGCATGTGTGTTCTTTTCACATACCACATATGGATCCACCAGTGTCATTGCATGTGTGTTCTTTTCACAATCCACCTATGGATCCACCAGTGTCATTGCATGCGTGCTCGTTTTACTAACAACAACCAGAGTCATTGTATGTGTGTTCTCTTCAGAGACCACACATGGATCCACCAGTGTCATTGCATGCGTGTTCTTTTTACTAACAACAACCAGAGTCATTGCATGTGTGTTCTTTCCACATACCACATATGGATCCACTAGTGTCATTGCATGTGTGCTCTTTTCACAATCCACCTATGGATCCACCAGTGTCATTGCATGTGTGTTCTTTTTACTAACAACAACCAGAGTCATTGCATGTGTGTTCTTTTCACATACCACATATGGATCCACCAGTGTCATTGCATGTGTTCTCTTTTCACAATCAACATATGGATCCACCAGTGTCATTGCATGTGTGTTCTTTTTACTAACAACAACCAGAGTCATTGCATGTGTGTTCTTTTCACATACCACATATGGATCCACAAGTGTCATTGCATGTGTGTTCTTTTTACTAACAACAACTAGAGTCATTGAAATGTGTGTTCTCTTCAGAGACCATACATGGATCCACCAATGTCATTGCATGTGTGTTCTTTTAGTAACAACAACCAGAGTCATTGCATGTCTGTTCTTCTCACATACCACATATGGTTCCACCAGTGTTATTGCATGTGTGCTCTTTACACAATCCACATATGGATCCACTAGTGTCATTGCATGTGTGTTCTGTTTACTAACAACAACTAGAGTCATTGCATGTGTGTTCTTTCCACATACCACATATGGATCCACCAGTGTCATTGCATGTGTTCTCTTTTCACTATCCACCTATGGATCCACCAGTGTCATTGCATGTGTGTTCTTTTTACTAACAACATCCAGAGTCATTGCATGTGTGTTCTTTTCACATACCACATATGGATCCACCAGTGTCATTGCATGTGTGCTCTTTTCACAATCAACATATGGATCCACCAGTGTCATTGCATGTGTGTTCTTTTTACTAACAACAACCAGAGTCATTGCATGTGTGTTCTTTCCACATACCACATATGGATCCACTAGTGTCATTGCATGTGTGCTCTTTTCACAACCACCTATGGATCCACCAGTGTCATTGCATGTGTGTTCTTTTTACTAACAACAACCAGAGTCATTGCATGTGTGTTCTTTTCACATACCACATATGGATCCACCAGTGTCATTGCATGTGTGTTCTTTTCACAATCCACCTATGGATCCACCAGTGTCATTGCATGCGTGCTCGTTTTACTAACAACAACCAGAGTCATTGTATGTGTGTTCTCTTCAGAGACCACACATGGATCCACCAGTGTCATTGCATGCGTGTTCTTTTTACTAACAACAACCAGAGTCATTGCATGTGTGTTCTTTCCACATACCACATATGGATCCACTAGTGTCATTGCATGTGTGCTCTTTTCACAATCCACCTATGGATCCACCAGTGTCATTGCATGTGTGTTCTTTTTACTAACAACAACCAGAGTCATTGCATGTGTGTTCTTTTCACATACCACATATGGATCCACCAGTGTCATTGCATGTGTGTTCTTTTCACAATCCACCTATGGATCCACCAGTGTCATTGCATGCGTGCTATTTTTACTAACAACAACCAGAGTCATTGCATGTGTGTTCTCTTCAGAGACCACACATGGATCCACCAGTGTCATTGCATGTGTGTTCTTTTTACTAACAACAACTAGAGTCATTGAAATGTGTGTTCTCTTCAGAGACCATACATGGATCCACCAATGTCATTGCATGTGTGTTCTTTTACTAACAACAACAAGAGTCATTGCATGTCTGTTCTTCTCACATACCACATATGGTTCCACCAGTGTTATTGCATGTGTGCTCTTTACACAATCCACATATGGATCCACTAGTGTCATTGCATGTGTGTTCTGTTTACTAACAACAACTAGAGTCATTGCATGTGTGTTCTTTCCACATACCACATATGGATCCACCAGTGTCATTGCATGTGTTCTCTTTTCACTATCCACCTATGGATCCACCAGTGTCATTGCATGTGTGTTCTTTTTACTAACAACATCCAGAGTCATTGCATGTGTCTTCTTTTCACATACCACATATGGATCCACCAGTGTCATTGCATGTGTGCTCTTTTCACAATCAACATATGGATCCACCAGTGTCATTGCATGTGTGTTCTTTTTACTAACAACAACCAGAGTCATTGCATGTGTGTTCTTTCCACATACCACATATGGATCCACTAGTGCCATTTCATGTGTGCTCTTTTCACAATTCACCTATGGATCCACCAGTGTCATTGCATGTATGTTCTTTTTACTAATAACAACCAGAGCCATTGCATGTGTGTTCTTTTCACATACCACATATGGATCCACCAGTGTCATTGCATCTGTGTTCTTTTTACTAACAACAACTGGAGTCATTTCATGTGTGTTCTTTTCACTTACCACATATGGATCCACCAGAGTCATTGAAATGTGTGTTCTCTTTAGAGACCATACATGGATCCACCAATGTTATTGCATGTGTGTTCTTTTCACTAATAACAACCAGAGTCATTTCATGTGTGTTCTTTTCACATACTACATTTGGTTCCACCAGTGTCATTGCATGTGTGATCTTTTCACAATCCACATATGGATCCACAAGTGTCATTGCATGTGTGTTCTTTTTACTAACAACAACCAGAGTCATTGCATGTGTGTTCTTTCGACATACCACATATGGATCCACTAGTGTCATTGCATGTGTGCTCTTTTCACAATCCACCTATAGATCCAGTAGTGTCATTGCATGTGTGTTCTTTTTACTAACAACAACCAGAGTCATTTCATGTGTGTTCTTTTCACATACCACATATGGATCCACCAGTGTCATTGCATGTGTGTTGTTTTTACTAACAACATCCAGAGTCATTGCATGCGTGTTATCTTGAGAGACCACACATGGATCCACCAGTGTCATTGCATGTGTGTTCTTTTTACTAACAACAACCTTAGTCATTGAAATGTGTGTTCTCTTCAGAGGCCACACATGGATCCACCAGTGTCATTGCATGTGTGTTCTTTTTACTAACAACAACCAGAGTCATTTCATGTGTGTTCTTTTCACATACCACATATGGACCCACCAGTGTCATTGCATCTGTGTTCTTTTTACTAACAACAACTAGAGTCATTTCATGTGTGTTCTTTTCACATACCACATATGGATCCACCAGAGTCATTGAAATGTGTGTTCTCTTTAGAGACCATACATGGATCCACCAATGTCGTTGCATGTGTGTTCTTTTCACTAATAACAACCAGAGTCATTGCATGTGTGTTGTTTCACTTACCACATATGGTTCCACCAGTGTCATTGCATGTGTTACCTTTTCACAATCCACATATGGATCCACCAGTGTCATTACATGTGTGTTCTTTTTACTAACGACAACCAGAGTCATTGCATGTGTGTTCTTTTCACATACCACATATGGTTCCACCAGTGTCATTGCATGTGTACTCTTTTCACAATCCACATATGGATCCACCAGTGTCATTGCATGTGTGTTCTTTTTACTAACAACAACCAGAGTCATTGCATGTGTGTTCTTTCCACATACCACATATGGATCCACCAGTGTCATTGCATGTGTTCTCTTTTCACTATCCACCTATGGATCCACAAGTGTCATTGCATGTGTGTTCTTTTTACTAACAACAACCAGAGTCATTGCATGTGTGTTCTTTTGACATACCAGATATGGATCCACTAGTGTCATTGCATGTGTGTTCTTTTCACAATCCACCTATGGATCCACCAGTGTCATTGCATGCATGCTCTTTTTACTAACAACAACCAGAGTCATTGCATGTGTGTTCTCAGAGACCACACATGGATCCACCAGTGTCATTGCATGTGTGTTCTTTTTACTAACAACAACCAGAGTCATTGAAATGTGTGTTCTCTTTAGAGACCATACATGGATCCACCAATGTCATTGCATGTGTGTTCTTTTTACTAACAACAACCAGAGTCATTGCATGTGTGTTCTTTTCACATACCACATATGGTTCCACCAGTGTCAATGCATGTGTGCTCTTTTCACAATCCACATATGGATCCACTAGTGTCATTGCATGTGTGTTCTTTTTACTAACAACAACTAGAGTCATTGCATGTGTGTTCTTTCCACATACCACATATGGATCCAGCAGTGTCATTGCATGTGTTCTCTTTTCACTATCCACCTATGGATCCACCAGTGTCATTGCATGTGTGTTCTTTTTACTAACAACAACCAGAGTCATTGCATGTGTGTTCTTTTCACATACCACATATGGATCCACCAGTGTCATTGCATGTGTGCTCTTTTCACAATCAACATGTGGATCCACCAGTGTCATTGCATGTGTGTTCTTTTTACTAACAACAACCAGAGTCATTGCATGTGTGTTCTTTCCACATACCACATATGGATCCACTAGTGTCATTGCATGTGTGCTCTTTTCACAATTCACCTATGGATCCAGCAGTGTCATTGCATGTATGTTCTTTTTACTAATAACAACCAGAGTCATTGCATGTGTGTTCTTTTCACATACCACATATGGATCCACCAGTGTTATTGCATGCGTGTTCTTTTTACTAACAACAAACAGAGTCATTGCATGTGTGTTCTTTTCACATACCACATATGGATCCACCAGTGTCATTGCATGTGTGTTCTTTTTACTAACAACAACTGGAGTCATTTAATGTGTGTTCTTTTCACAATCCACCTATGGATCCACTAGTGTCATTGCATGCGTGCTCTTTTTACTAACAACAACCAGAGTCATTGCATTTGTGTTCTCTTCAGAGACCACACATGGATCCACCAGTGTCATTGCATGTTTGTTCTTTTTACTAACAACAACCAGAGTCATTGAAATGCGTGTTCTCTTCAGAGACCATACATGGATCCGCCAATGTCATTGCATGTGTGTTCTTTTTACTAACAACAACCAGAGTCATTGCATGTGTGTTCTTTTCACATACCACATATGGATCCACCAGTGTCATTGCATGTGTGCTCTTTTCAGAATCCACATATGGATCCACTAGTGTAATTGCACGTGTGTTCTTTTTACAAACAACAACTAGAGTCATTCCATGTGTGTTCTTTCCACATACCACATATGGATCCACCAGTGTCATTGCATGTGTTCTCTTTTCACTATCCACCTATGGATCCACCAGTGTCATTGCATGTGTGTTCTTTTTACTAACAACAACCAGAGTCATTGCATGTGTGTTCTTTTCACATACCACATATGGATCCACCGGTGTCATTGCATGTGTGCTCTTTTCACAATCAACATATGGATCCACCAGTGTCATTGCATGTGTGTTCTTTTTACTAACAACAACCAGAGTCATTGCATGTGTGTTCTTTTCACATACCACATATGGATCCACAAGTGTCGTTGCATGTGTGTTCTTTTTACTAACAACAACTGGAGTCATTTAATGTGTGTTCTTTTCACATACCACATATGGATCCACCAGAGTCATTGAAATGTGTGTTCTCTTCGGAGACCATACATGGATCCACCAGTGTCATTACATGTGTGTTCTTTTTACTAACAACAACCAGAGTCATTGCATGTGTGTTCTTTTCACATACCACATATGGTTCCACCAGTGTCATTGCATGTGTACTCTTTTCACAATCCACATATGGATCCACCAGTGTCATTACATGTGTGTTCTTTTTACTAACAACAACCAGAGTCATTGCATGTGTGTTCTTTTCACATACCACATATGGTTCCACCAGTGTCATTGCATGTGTACTCTTTTCACAATCCACATATGGATCCACCAGTGTCATTGCATGTGTGTTCTTTTTACTAACAACAACCAGAGTCATTGCATGTGTGTTCTTTCCACATACCACATATGGATCCACCAGTGTCATTGCATGTGTTCTCTTTTCACTATCCACCTATGGATCCACAAGTGTCATTGCATGTGTGTTCTTTTTACTAACAACAACCAGAGTCATTGCATGTGTGTTCTTTTGACATACCACATATGGATCCACTAGTGTCATTGCATGTGTGTTCTTTTCACAATCCACCTATGGATCCACCAGTGTCATTGCATGCGTGCTCTTTTTACTAACAACAACCAGAGTCATTGCATGTGTGTTCTCAGAGACCACACATGGATCCACCAGTGTCATTGCATGTGTGTTCTTTTTACTAACAACAACCAGAGTCATTGAAATGTGTGTTCTCTTCAGAGACCATACATGGATCCACCAATGTCATTGCATGTGTGTTCTTTTTACTAACAACAACCAGAGTCATTGCATGTGTGTTCTTTTCACATACCACATATGGTTCCACCAGTGTCAATGCATGTGTGCTCTTTTCACAATCCACATATGGATCCACTAGTGTCATTGCATGTGTGTTCTTTTTACTAACAACAACTAGAGTCATTGCATGTGTGTTCTTTCCACATACCACATATGGATCCAGCAGTGTCATTGCATGTGTTCTCTTTTCACTATCCACCTATGGATCCACCAGTGTCATTGCATGTGTGTTCTTTTTACTAACAACAACCAGAGTCATTGCATGTGTGTTCTTTTCACATACCACATATGGATCCACCAGTGTCATTGCATGTGTGCTCTTTTCACAATCAACATGTGGATCCACCAGTGTCATTGCATGTGTGTTCTTTTTACTAACAACAACCAGAGTCATTGCATGTGTGTTCTTTCCACATACCACATATGGATCCACTAGTGTCATTGCATGTGTGCTCTTTTCACAATTGACCTATGGATCCAGCAGTGTCATTGCATGTATGTTCTTTTTACTAATAACAACCAGAGTCATTGCATGTGTGTTCTTTTCACATACCACATATGGATCAACCAGTGTTATTGCATGCGTGTTCTTTTTACTAACAACAAACAGAGTCATTGCATGTGTGTTCTTTTCACATACCACATATGGATCCACCAGTGTCATTGCATGTGTGTTCTTTTTACTAACAACAACTGGAGTCATTTAATGTGTGTTCTTTTCACAATCCACCTATGGATCCACTAGTGTCATTGCATGCGTGCTCTTTTTACTAACAACAACCAGGGTCATTGCATGTGTGTTCTCTTCAGAGACCACACATGGATCCACCAGTGTCATTGCATGTGTGTTCTTTTTACTAACAACAACCAGAGTCATTGAAATGTGTGTTCTCTTCAGAGACCATACATGGATCCGCCAATGTCATTGCATGTGTGTTCTTTATACTAACAACAACCAGAGTCATTGCATGTGTGTTCTTTTCACATACCACATATGGATCCACCAGTGTCATTGCATGTGTGCTCTTTTCAGAATCCACATATGGATCCACTAGTGTAATTGCACGTGTGTTCTTTTTACAAACAACAACTAGAGTCATTGCATGTGTGTTCTTTCCACATACCACATATGGATCCACCAGTGTCATTGCATGTGTTCTCTTTTCACTATCCACCTATGGATCCACCAGTGTCATTGCATGTGTGTTCTTTTTACTAACAACAACCAGAGTCATTGCATGTGTGTTCTTTTCACATACCACATATGGATCCACCGGTGTCATTGCATGTGTGCTCTTTTCACAATCAACATATGGATCCACCAGTGTCATTGCATGTGTGTTCTTTTTACTAACAACAACCAGAGTCATTGCATGTGTGTTCTTTTCACATACCACATATGGATCCACAAGTGTCGTTGCATGTGTGTTCTTTTTACTAACAACAACTGGAGTCATTTAATGTGTGTTCTTTTCACATACCACATATGGATCCACCAGAGTCATTGAAATGTGTGTTCTCTTCGGAGACCATACATGGATTCACCAGTGTCATTACATGTGTGTTCTTTTTACTAACAACAACCAGAGTCATTGCATGTGTGTTCTTTTCACATACCACATATGGTTCCACCAGTGTCATTGCATGTGTACTCTTTTCACAATCCACATATGGATCCACCAGTGTCATTACATGTGTGTTCTTTTTACTAACAACAACCAGAGTCATTGCATGTGTGTTCTTTTCACATACCACATATGGTTCCACCAGTGTCATTGCATGTGTACTCTTTTCACAATCCACATATGGATCCACCAGTGTCATTGCATGTGTGTTCTTTTTACTAACAACAACCAGAGTCATTGCATGTGTGTTCTTTCCACATACCACATATGGATCCACCAGTGTCATTGCATGTGTTCTCTTTTCACTATCCACCTATGGATCCACAAGTGTCATTGCATGTGTGTTCTTTTTACTAACAACAACCAGAGTCATTGCATGTGTGTTCTTTTGACATACCACATATGGATCCACTAGTGTCATTGCATGTGTGTTCTTTTCACAATCCCCCTATGGATCCACCAGTGTCATTGCATGCGTGCTCTTTTTACTAACAACAACCAGAGTCATTGCATGTGTGTTCTCAGAGATCACACATGGATCCACCAGTGTCATTGCATGTGTGTTCTTTTTACTAACAACAACCAGAGTCATTGAAATGTGTGTTCTCTTCAGAGACCATACATGGATCCACCAATGTCATTGCATGTGTGTTCTTTTTACTAACAACAACCAGAGTCATTGCATGTGTGTTCTTTTCACATACCACATATGGTTCCACCAGTGTCAATGCATGTGTGCTCTTTTCACAATCCACATATGGATCCACTAGTGTCATTGCATGTGTGTTCTTTTTACTAACAACAACTAGAGTCATTGCATGTGTGTTCTTTCCACATACCACATATGGATCCAGCAGTGTCATTGCATGTGTTCTCTTTTCACTATCCACCTATGGATCCACCAGTGACATTGCATGTGTGTTCTTTTTACTAACAACAACCAGAGTCATTGCATGTGTGTTCTTTTCACATACCACATATGGATCCACCAGTGTCATTGCATGTGTGCTCTTTTCACAATCAACATGTGGATCCACCAGTGTCATTGCATGTGTGTTCTTTTTACTAACAACAACCAGAGTCATTGCATGTGTGTTCTTTTCATATACCACATATGGATCCTCCGGTGTCATTGCATGTGTGCTCTTTTCACAATCAACATATGGATCCACCAGTGTCATTGCATGTGTGTTCTTTTTACTAACAACAACTAGAGTCATTGCATGTGTGTTCTTTCCACATACCACATATGGATCCAGCAGTGTCATTGCATGTGTTCTCTTTTCACTATCCACCTATGGATCCACCAGTGTCATTGCATGTGTGTTCTTTTTACTAACAACAACCAGAGTCATTGCATGTGTGTTCTTTTCACATACCACATATGGATCCACCAGTGTCATTGCATGTGTGCTCTTTTCACAATCAACATGTGGATCCACCAGTGTCATTGCATGTGTGTTCTTTTTACTAACAACAACCAGAGTCATTGCATGTGTGTTCTTTCCACATACCACATATGGATCCACTAGTGTCATTGCATGTGTGCTCTTTTCACAATTCACCTATGGATCCAGCAGTGTCATTGCATGTATGTTCTTTTTACTAATAACAACCAGAGTCATTGCATGTGTGTTCTTTTCACATACCACATATGGATCCACCAGTGTTATTGCATGCGTGTTCTTTTTACTAACAACAAACAGAGTCATTGCATGTGTGTTCTTTTCACATACCACATATGGATCCACCAGTGTCATTGCATGTGTGTTCTTTTTACTAACAACAACTGGAGTCATTTAATGTGTGTTCTTTTCACAATCCACCTATGGATCCACTAGTGTCATTGCATGCGTGCTCTTTTTACTAACAACAACCAGAGTCATTGCATGTGTGTTCTCTTCAGAGACCACACATGGATCCACCAGTGTCATTGCATGTGTGTTCTTTTTAATAACAACAACCAGAGTCATTGAAATGTGTGTTCTCTTCAGAGACCATACATGGATCCGCCAATGTCATTGCATGTGTGTTCTTTTTACTAACAACAACCAGAGTCATTGCATGTGTGTTCTTTTCACATACCACATATGGATCCACCAGTGTCATTGCATGTGTGTTCTTTTCAGAATCCACATATGGATCCACTAGTGTAATTGCACGTGTGTTCTTTTTACAAACAACAACTAGAGTCATTGCATGTGTGTTCTTTCCACATACCACATATGGATCCACCAGTGTCATTGCATGTGTTCTCTTTTCAGTATCCACCTATGGATCCACCAGTGTCATTGCATGTGTGTTCTTTTTACTAACAACAACCAGAGTCATTGCATGTGTGTTCTTTTCATATACCACATATGGATCCTCCGGTGTCATTGCATGTGTGCTCTTTTCACAATCAACATATGGATCCACCAGTGTCATTGCATGTGTGTTCTTTTTACTAACAACAACCAGAGTCATTGCATGTGTGTTCTTTTCACATACCACATATGGATCCACAAGTGTCGTTGCATGTGTGTTCTTTTTACTAACAACAACTGGAGTCATTTAATGTGTGTTCTTTTCACATACCACATATGGATCCACTAGAGTCATTGAAATGTGTGTTCTCTTCGGAGACCATACATGGATCCACCAGTGTCATTACATGTGTGTTCTTTTTACTAACAACAACCAGAGTCATTGCATGTGTGTTCTTTCCACATACCACATATGGATCCACTAGTGTCATTGCATGTGTGCTCTTTTCACAATTCACCTATGGATCCAGCAGTGTCATTGCATGTATGTTCTTTTTACTAATAACAACCAGAGTCATTGCATGTGTGTTCTTTTCACATACCACATATGGATCCACCAGTGTTATTGCATGCGTGTTCTTTTTACTAACAACAAACAGAGTCATTGCATGTGTGTTCTTTTCACATACCACATATGGATCCACCAGTGTCATTGCATGTGTGTTCTTTTTACTAACAACAACTAGAGTCATTTAATGTGTGTTCTTTTCACAATCCACCTATGGATCCACTAGTGTCATTGCATGCGTGCTCTTTTTACTAACAACAACCAGAGTCATTGCATGTGTGTTCTCTTCAGAGACCACACATGGATCCACCAGTGTCATTGCATGTGTGTTCTTTTTACTAACAACAACCAGAGTCATTGAAATGTGTGTTCTCTTCAGAGACCATACATGGATCCGCCAATGTCATTGCATGTGTGTTCTTTTTACTAACAACAACCAGAGTCATTGCATGTGTGTTCTTTTCACATACCACATATGGATCCACCAGTGTCATTGCATGTGTGTTCTTTTCAGAATCCACATATGGATCCACTAGTGTAATTGCACGTGTGTTCTTTTTACAAACAACAACTAGAGTCATTGCATGTGTGTTCTTTCCACATACCACATATGGATCCACCAGTGTCATTGCATGTGTTCTCTTTTCACTATCCACCTATGGATCCACCAGTGTCATTGCATGTGTGTTCTTTTTACTAACAACAACCAGAGTCATTCCATGTGTGTTCTTTTCACATACCACATATGGATCCTCCGGTGTCATTGCATGTGTGCTCTTTTCACAATCAACATATGGATCCACCAGTGTCATTGCATGTGTGTTCTTTTTACTAACAACAACCAGAGTCATTGCATGTGTGTTCTTTTCACATACCACATATGGATCCACAAGTGTCGTTGCATGTGTGTTCTTTTTACTAACAACAACTGGAGTCATTTAATGTGTGTTCTTTTCACATACCACATATGGATCCACTAGAGTCATTGAAATGTGTGTTCTCTTCGGAGACCATACATGGATCCACCAGTGTCATTACATGTGTGTTCTTTTTACTAACAACAACCAGAGTCATTGCATGTGTGTTCTTTTCACATACCACATATGGTTCCACCAGTGTCATTGCATGTGTACTCTTTTCACAATCCACATATGGATCCACCAGTGTCATTACATGTGTGTTCTTTTTACTAACAACAACCAGAGTCATTGCATGTGTGTTATTTTCACATACCACATATGGTTCCACCAGTGTCATTGCATGTGTACTCTTTTCACAATCCACATATGGATCCACCAGTGTCATTGCATGTGTGTTCTTTTTACTAACAACAACCAGAGTCATTGCATGTGTGTTCTTTCCACATACGACATATGGATCCACTAGTGTCATTGCATGTCTTCTCTTTTCACTATCCACCTATGGATCCACAAGTGTCATTGCATGTGTGTTCTTTTTACTAACAACAACCAGAGTCATTGCATGTGTGTTCTTTTCACATACCACATATGGATCCACAAGTGTCGTTGCATGTGTGTTCTTTTTACTAACAACAACTGGAGTCATTTAATGTGTGTTCTTTTCACATACCACATATGGATCCACCAGAGTCATTGAAATGTGTGTTCTCTTCGGAGACCATACATGGATCCACCAGTGTCATTACATGTGTGTTCTTTTTACTAACAATAACCAGAGTCATTGCATGTGTGTTCTTTTCACATACCACATATGGTTCCACCAGTGTCATTGCATGTGTACTCTTTTCACAATCCACATATGGATCCACCAGTGTCATTGCATGTGTGTTCTTTTTACTAACAACAACCAGAGTCATTGCATGTGTGTTCTTTCCACATACCACATATGGATCCACCAGTGTCATTGCATGTGTTCTCTTTTCACTATCCACCTATGGATCCACAAGTGTCATTGCATGTGTGTTCCTTTTACTAACAAAAACCAGAGTCATTGCATGTGTGTTCTTTTGACATACCACATATGGATCCACTAGTGTCATTGCATGTGTGTTCTTTTCACAATCCACCTATGGATCCACCAGTGTCATTGCATGCGTGCTCTTTTTACTAACAACAACTAGAGTCATCGCATGTGTGTTCTCTTCAGAGACCACACATGGATCCACCAGTGTCATTGCATGTGTGTTCTTTTTACTAACAACAACCAGAGTCATTGAAATGTGTGTTATCTTCAGAGACCATACATGGATCCACCAATGTCATTGCATGTGTGTTCTTTTTACTAACAACAACCAGAGTCATTGCATGTGTGTTCTTTTCACATACCACATATGGTTCCACCAGTGTCAATGCATGTGTGCTCTTTTCACAATCCACATATGGATCCACTAGTGTCATTGCATGTGTGTTCTTTTTACTAACAACAACTAGAGTCATTGCATGTGTGTTCTTTCCACATACCACATATGGATCCAGCAGTGTCATTGCATGTGTTCTCTTTTCACTATCCACCTATGGATCCACCAGTGTCATTGCATGTGTGTTCTTTTTACTAACAACAACCAGAGTCATTGCATGTGTGTTCTTTTCACATACCACATATGGATCCACCAGTGTCATTGCATGTGTGCTCTTTTCACAATCAACATGTGGATCCACCAGTGTCATTGCAGGTGTGTTCTTTTTACTAACAACAACCAGAGTCATTGCATGTGTGTTCTTTCCACATACCACATATGGATCCACTAGTGTCATTGCATGTGTGCTCTTTTCACAATTCACCTATGGATCCAGCAGTGTCATTGCATGTATGTTCTTTTTACTAATAACAACCAGAGTCATTGCATGTGTGTTCTTTTCACATACCACATATGGATCCACCAGTGTCATTGCATGCGTGTTCTTTTTACTAACAACAAACAGAGTCATTGCATGTGTGTTCTTTTCACATACCACATATGGATCCACCAGTGTCATTGCATGTGTGTTCTTTTTACTAACAACAACTGGAGTCATTTAATGTGTGTTCTTTTCACATACCACATATGGATCCACTAGTGTCATTGCATGTGTGCTCTTTTCACAATCCACCTATGGATCCACTAGTGTCATTGCATGCGTGCTCTTTTTACTAACAACAACCAGAGTCATTGCATGTGTGTTCTCTTCAGAGACCACACATGGATCCACCAGTGTCATTGCATGTGTGTTCTTTTTACTAACAACAACCAGAGTCATTGAAATGTGTGTTCTCTTCAGAGACCATACATGGATCCACCAATGTCATTGCATGTGTGTTCTTTTTACTAACAACAACCAGAGTCATTGCATGTGTGTTCTTTTCACATACCACATATGGTTCCACCAGTGTCAATGCATGTGTGCTCTTTTCACAATCCACATATGGATCCACTAGTGTCATTGCATGTGTGTTCTTTTTACTAACAACAACTAGAGTCATTGCATGTGTGTTCTTTCCACATACCACATATGGATCCAGCAGTGTCATTGCATGTGTTCTCTTTTCACTATCCACCTATGGATCCACCAGTGTCATTGCATGTGTGTTCTTTTTACTAACAACAACCAGAGTCATTGCATGTGTGTTCTTTTCACATACCACATATGGATCCACCAGTGTCATTGCATGTGTGCTCTTTTCACAATCAACATGTGGATCCACCAGTGTCATTGCAGGTGTGTTCTTTTTACTAACAACAACCAGAGTCATTGCATGTGTGTTCTTTCCACATACCACATATGGATCCACTAGTGTCATTGCATGTGTGCTCTTTTCACAATTCACCTATGGATCCAGCAGTGTCATTGCATGTATGTTCTTTTTACTAATAACAACCAGAGTCATTGCATGTGTGTTCTTTTCACATACCACATATGGATCCACCAGTGTCATTGCATGCGTGTTCTTTTTACTAACAACAAACAGAGTCATTGCATGTGTGTTCTTTTCACATACCACATATGGATCCACCAGTGTCATTGCATGTGTGTTCTTTTTACTAACAACAACTGGAGTCATTTAATGTGTGTTCTTTTCACATACCACATATGGATCCACTAGTGTCATTGCATGTGTGCTCTTTTCACAATCCACCTATGGATCCACTAGTGTCATTGCATGCGTGCTCTTTTTACTAACAACAACCAGAGTCATTGCATGTGTGTTCTCTTCAGAGACCACACATGGATCCACCAGTGTCATTGCATGTGTGTTCTTTTTACTAACAACAACCAGAGTCATTAAAATGTGTGTTCTCTTCAGAGACCATACATGGATCCACCAATGTCATTGCATGTGTGTTCTTTTTACTAACAACAACCAGAGTCATTGCATGTGTGTTCTTTTCACATACCACATATGGATCCACCAGTGTCATTGCATGTGTGCTCTTTTCACAATCCACATATGGATCCACTAGTGTCATTGCATGTGTGTTCTTTTTACAAACAACAACTAGATTCATTGCATGTGTGTTCTTTCCACATACCACATATGGATCCACCAGTGTCATTGCATGTGTTCTCTTTTCACTATCCACCAATGGATCCACCAGTGTCATTGCATGTGTGTTCTTTTTACTAACAACAACCAGAGTCATTGCATGTGTGTTCTTTTCACATACCACATATGGATCCAGCAGTGTCATTGCATGTGTTCTCTTTTCACAATCAACATATGGATCCACCAGTGTCATTGCATGTGTGTTCTTTTTACTAACAACAACCAGAGTCATTGCATGTGTGTTCTTTTCACATACCACATATGGATCCACAAGTGTCGTTGCATGTGTGTTCTTTTTACTAACAACAACCGGAGTCATTTAATGTGTGTTCTTTTCACATACCACATATGGATCCACCAGAGTCATTGAAATGTGTGTTCTCTTCGGAGACCATACATGGATCCACCAGTGTCATTACATGTGTGTTCTTTTTACTAACAACAACCAGAGTCATTGCATATGTGTTATCTTCAGAGACCACACATGGATCCACCAGTGTCATTGCATGCGTGTTCTTTTTACTAACAACAACCAGAGTCATTGAAATGTGTGTTCTCTTCAGAGACCATACATGGATCCACCAATGTCATTGCATGTGTGTTCTTTTTACTAACAACAACCAGAGTCATTGCATGTGTGTTCTCTTCAGAGACCACACATGGATCCACCAGTGTCATTGCATGCGTGTTCTTTTTACTAACAACAACCAGAGTCATTGAAATGTGTGTTCTCTTCGGAGACCATACATGGATCCACCAGTGTCATTACATGTGTGTTCTTTTTACTAACAACAACCAGAGTCATTGCATGTGTGTTCTTTTCACATACCACATATGGTTCCACCAGTGTCATTGCATGTGTACTCTTTTCACAATCCACATATGGATCCACCAGTGTCATTGCATGTGTGTTCTTTTTACTAACAACAACCAGAGTCATTGCATGTGTGTTCTTTCCACATACCACATATGGATCCACCAGTGTCATTGCATGTGTTCTCTTTTCACTATCCACCTATGGATCAAAGTGTCATTGCATGTGTGTTCTTTTTACTAACAACAACCAGAGTCATTGCATGTGTGTTCTTTTGACATACCACATATGGATCCACTAGTGTCATTGCATGTGTGTTCTTTTCACAATCCACCTATGGATCCACCAGTGTCATTGCATGCGTGCTCTTTTTACTAACAACAACCAGAGTCATTGCATGTGTGTTCTCAGAGACCACACATGGATCCACCAGTGTCATTGCATGTGTGTTCTTTTTACTAACAACAACCAGAGTCATTGAAATGTGTGTTCTCTTCAGAGACCATACATGGATCCACCAATGTCATTGCATGTGTGTTCTTTTTACTAACAACAACCAGAGTCATTGCATGTGTGTTCTTTTCACATACCACATATGGTTCCACCAGTGTCAATGCATGTGTGCTCTTTTCACAATCCACATATGGATCCACTAGTGTCATTGCATGTGTGTTCTTTTTACTAACAACAACTAGAGTCATTGCATGTGTGTTCTTTCCACATACCACATATGGATCCAGCAGTGTCATTGCATGTGTTCTCTTTTCACTATCCACCTATGGATCCACCAGTGTCATTGCATGTGTGTTCTTTTTACTAACAACAACCAGAGTCATTGCATGTGTGTTCTTTTCACATACCACATATGGATCCACCAGTGTCATTGCATGTGTGCTCTTTTCACAATCAACATGTGGATCCACCAGTGTCATTGCATGTGTGTTCTTTTTACTAACAACAACCAGAGTCATTGCATGTGTGTTCTTTCCACATACCACATATGGATCCACTAGTGTCATTGCATGTGTGCTCTTTTCACAATTCACCTATGGATCCAGCAGTGTCATTGCATGTATGTTCTTTTTACTAATAACAACCAGAGTCATTGCATGTGTGTTCTTTTCACATACCACATATGGATCCACCAGTGTTATTGCATGCGTGTTCTTTTTACTAACAACAAACAGAGTCATTGCATGTGTGTTCTTTTCACATACCACATATGGATCCACCAGTGTCATTGCATGTGTGTTCTTTTTACTAACAATAACTGGAGTCATTTAATGTGTGTTATTTTCACAATCCACCGATGGATCCACTAGTGTCATTGCATGCGTGCTCTTTTTACTAACAACAACCAGAGTCATTGCATGTGTGTCCTCTTTAGAGACCACACATGGATCCACCAGTGTCATTGCATGTGTGTTCTTTTTACTAACAACAACCAGAGTCATTGAAATGTGTGTTCTCTTCAGAGACCATACATGTATCCGCCAATGTCATTGCATGTGTGTTCTTTTTACTAACAACAACCAGAGTCATTGCATGTGTGTTCTTTTCACATACCACATATGGATCCACCAGTGTCATTGCATGTGTGCTCTTTTCACAATCCACATATGGATCCACTAGTGTCATTGCACGTGTGTTCTTTTTACAAACAACAACTAGGGTCATTGAATGTGTGTTCTTTCCACATACCACATATGGATCCACCAGTGTCATTGCATGTGTTCTCTTTTCACTATCCACCTATGGATCCACCAGTGTCATTGCATGTGTGTTCTTTTTACTAACAACAACCGGAGTCATTGCATGTGTGTTCTTTTCACATACCACATATGGATCCACCAGTGTCATTGCATGTGTGCTCTTTTCACAATCAACATATGGATCCACCAGTGTCATTGCATGTGTGTTCTTTTTACTAACAACAACCAGAGTCATTGCATGTGTGTTCTTTTCACATACCACATATGGATCCACAAGTGTCGTTGCATGTGTGTTCTTTTTACTAACAACAACTTGAGTCATTTAATGTGTGTTCTTTTCACATACCACATATGGATCCACCAGAGTCATTGAAATGTGTGTTCTCTTCGGAGACCATACATGGATCCACCAGTGTCATTACATGTGTGTTCTTTTTACTAACAACAACCAGAGTCATTGCATGTGTGTTCTTTTCACATACCACATATGGTTCAACCAGTGTCATTGCATGTGTACTCTTTTCACAATCCACATATGGATCCACCAGTGTCATTACATGTGTGTTCTTTTTACTAACAACAACCAGAGTCATTGCATGTGTGTTCTTTTCACATACCACATATGGTTCCACCAGTTTCATTGCATGTGTACTCTTTTCACAATCCACATATGGATCCACCAGTGTCATTGCATGTGTGTTCTTTTTACTAACAACAACCAGAGTCATTGCATGTGTGTTCTTTCCACATACGACATATGGATCCACCAGTGTCATTGCATGTCTTCTCTTTTCACTATCCACCTATGGATCCACCAGTGTCATTGCATGTGTGTTCTTTTTACTAACAACAACCAGAGTCATTGCATGTGTGTTCTTTTCACATACCACATATGGATCCACCAGTGTCATTGCATGTGTGCTCTTTTCACAATCAACATATGGATCCACCAGTGTCATTGCATGTGTGTTCTTTTTACTAACAACAACCAGAGTCATTGCATGTGTGTTCTTTCCACATACCACATATGGATCCACTAGTGTCATTGCATGTGTGCTCTTTTCACAATTAACCTATGGATCCACCAGTGTCATTGCATGTATGTTCTTTTTACTAATAACAACCAGAGTCATTGCATGTGTGTTCTTTTCACATACCACATATGGATCCACCAGTGTCATTGCATGTGTTCTTTTTACTAACAACAACTGGAGTCATTTAATGTGTGTTCTTTTCACATACCACATATGTATCCACCAGTGTCATTGCATGTGTGCTCTTTTCACAATCCACCTATGGATCCACTAGTGTCATTGCATGCGTGCTCTTTTTACTAACAACAACCAGAGTCATTGCATGTGTGTTCTCTTCAGAGACCACACATGGATCCACCAGTGTCATTGCATGTGTGTTCTTTTTACGAACAACAATTAAAATGTGTGTTCTCTTCAGAGACCATACATGGATCCACCAATGTCATTGCATGTGTGTTCTTTTTACTAACAACAACCAGAGTCATTGCATGTGTGTTCTTTTCACATACCACATATGGATCCACCAGTGTCATTGCATGTGTGCTCTTTTCACAATTCACCTATGGATCCAGCAGTGTCATTGCATGTATGTTCTTTTTACTAATAACAACCAGAGTCATTGCATGTGTGTTCTTTTCACATACCACATATGGATCCACCAGTGTTATTGCATGCGTGTTCTTTTTACTAACAACAACCAGAGTCATTGCATGTGTGTTCTTTTCACATACCACATATGGATCCACCAGTGTCATTGCATGTGTGCTCTTTTCACAATCCACATATGGATCCACTAGTGTTATTGCATGTGTGTTCTTTTTACAAACAACAACTAGAGTCATTGCATGTGTGTTCTTTCCACATACCACATATGGATCCACCAGTGTCATTGCATGTGTTCTCTTTTCACTATCCACCAATGGATCCACCAGTGTCATTGCATGTGTGTTCTTTTTACTAACAACAACCAGAGTCATTGCATGTGTGTTCTTTTCACATACCACATATGGATCCAGCAGTGTCATTGCATGTGTTCTCTTTTCACAATCAACATATGGATCCACCAGTGTCATTGCATGTGTGTTCTTTTTACTAACAACAACCAGAGTCATTGCATGTGTGTTCTTTTCACATACCACATATGGATCCACAAGTGTCGTTGCATGTGTGTTCTTTTTACTAACGACAACTGGAGTCATTTAATGTGTGTTCTTTTCACATACCACATATGGATCCACCAGAGTCATTGAAATGTGTGTTCTCTTCGGAGACCATACATGGATCCACCAGTGTCATTACATGTGTGTTCTTTTTACTAACAGCAACCAGAGTCATTGCATGTGTGTTCTTTTCACATACCACATATGGTTCCACCAGTGTCATTGCATGTGTACTCTTTTCACAATCCACATATGGATCCACCAGTGTCATTACATGTGTGTTCTTTTTTCTAACAACAACCAGAGTCATTGCATGTGTGTTCTTTTCACATACCACATATGGTTCCACCAGTTTCATTGCATGTGTACTCTTTTCACAATCCACATATGGATCCACCAGTGTCATTGCATGTGTGTTGTTTTTACTAACAACAACCAGAGTCATTGCATGTGTGTTCTTTCCACATACGACATATGGATCCACCAGTGTCATTGCATGTCTTCTCTTTTCAATATCCACCTATGGATCCACCAGTGTCATTGCATGTGTGTTCTTTTTACTAACAACAAGAGTCATTGCATGTGTGTTCTTTTCACATACCACATATGGATCCACCAGTGTCATTGCATGTGTGCTCTTTTCACAATCAACATATGGATCCACTAGTGTCATTGAATGTGTGTTCTTTTTACTAACAACAACCAGAGTCATTGCATGTGTGTTCTTTCCACATACCACATATGGATCCACTAGTGTCATTGCATGTGTGCTCTTTTCACAATTCACCTATGGATCCACCAGTGTCATTGCATGTATGTCCTTTTTACTAATAACAACCAGAGTCATTGCATGTGTGTTCTTTTCACATATCACATATGGATCCACCAGTGTCATTGCATGCGTGTTCTTTTTACTAACAACAAACAGAGTCATTGCATGTGTGTTCTTTTCACATACCACATATGGATCCACCAGTGTCATTGCATGTGTGTTCTTTTTACTAACAACAACTGGAGTCATTTAATGTGTGTTCTTTTCACATACCACCTATGGATCCACTAGTGTCATTGCATGTGTGCTCTTTTCGTAATCCACCTATGGATCGACCAGTGTCATTGCATGCGTGCTCTTTTTACTAACAACAACCAGAGTCATTGCATGTGTGTTCTCTTCAGAGACCACACATGGATCCATCAGTGTCATTGCATGCGTGTTCTTTTTACTAACAACAACTAGAGTCATTGAAATGTGTGTTCTCTTCAGAGACCATACATGGATCCACCAATGTCATTGCATGTGTGTTCTTTTTACTAACAACAACAAGAGTCATTGCATGTGTGTTGTTTTCACATACCACATATGGTTCCACCAGTGTCATTGCATGTGTGCTCTTTTCACAATCCACATATGGATCCACTAGTGTCATTGCATGTGTGTTCTTTTTAATAACAACAACTAGAGTCATTGCATGTGTGTTCTTTCCACATACCACATATGGATCCACCATTGTCATTGCATGTGTTCTGTTTTCACTATCCACCTATGGATCCACCAGTGTCATTGCATGTGTGTTCTTTTTACTAACAACAACCAGAGTCAGTGCATGTGTGTTCTTTTAACATACCACATATGGATCCACCAGTGTCATTGCATGTGTTCTCTTTTCACAATCAACATATGGATCCACCAGTGTCATTGCATGTGTGTTCTTTTTACTAACAACAACCAGAGTCATTGCATGTGTGTTCTTTCCACATACCACATATGGATCCACTAGTGTCATTGCATGTGTGCTCTTTTCACAATTAACCTATGGATCCACCAGTGTCATTGCATGTATGTTCTTTTTACTAATAACAACCAGAGTCATTGCATGTGTGTTCTTTTCACATACCACATATGGATCCACCAGTGTCATTGCATGTGTTCTTTTTACTAACAACAACTGGAGTCATTTAATGTGTGTTCTTTTCACATACCACATATGGATCCACCAGTGTCATTGCATGTGTGCTCTTTTCACAATCCACCTATGGATCCACTAGTGTCATTGCATGTGTGTTCTTTTGACATACCACATATGGATCCACTAGTGTCATTGCATGTGTGTTCTTTTCACAATCCACCTATGGATCCACCAGTGTCATTGCATGCGTGCTCTTTTTACTAACAACAACCAGAGTCATTGCATGTGTGTTCTCTTCAGAGACCACACATGGATCCACCAGTGTCATTGCATGTGTGTTCTTTTTACGAACAACAACCAGAGTCATTGAAATGTGTGTTCTCTTCAGAGACCATACATGGATCCACCAATGTCATTGCATGTGTGTTCTTTTTACTAACAACAACCAGAGTCATTGCATGTGTGTTCTTTTCACATACCACATATGGATCCACCAGTGTCATTGCTTGTGTGCTCTTTTCACAATCCACATATGGATCCACTAGTGTCATTGCATGTGTGTTCTTTTTAAAAACAACAACCAGAGTCATTGCATGTGTGTTCTCTTCACATACCACATATGGATCCACCAGTGTCATTGCATGTGTGCTCTTTTCACAATGAACATATGGATCCACCAGTATCATTGCATGTGTGTTCTTTTTACTAACAACAACCAGAGTCATTGCATGTGTGTTCTTTTCACATACCACATATGGATCCACAAGTGTCGTTGCATGTGTGTTCTTTTTACTAACAACAACTGGAGTCATTTAATGTGTGTTCTTTTCACATACCACATATGGATCCACCAGAGTAATTGAAATGTGTGTTCTCTTCGGAGACCATACATGGATCCACCAGTGTCATTACATGTGTGTTCTTTTTACTAACAACAACCAGAGTCATTGCATGTGTGTTCTTTTCACATACCACATATGGTTCCACCAGTATCATTGCATGTGTACTCTTTTCACAATCCACATATGGATCCACCAGTGTCATTGCATGTGTGTTCTTTTTACTAACAACAACCAGAGTCATTGCATGTGTGTTCTTTCCACATACCACATATGGATCCACCAGTGTCATTGCATGTGTTCTCTTTTCACTATCCACCTATGGATCAAAGTGTCATTGCATGTGTGTTCTTTTTACTAACAACAACCAGAGTCATTGCATGTGTGTTCTTTTGACATACCACATATGGATCCACTAGTGTCATTGCATGTGTGCTCTTTTCATAATCCACCTATGGATCCACCAGTGTCATTGCATGCGTGCTCTTTTGACTAACAACAACCAGAGTCATTGCATATGTGTTATCTTCAGAGACCACACATGGATCCACCAGTGTCATTGCATGCGTGTTCTTTTTACTAACAACAACCAGAGTCATTGAAATGTGTGTTCTCTTCAGAGACCATACATGGATCCACCAATGTCATTGCATGTGTGTTCTTTTTACTAACAACAACCAGAGTCATTGCATGTGTGTTCTTTTCACATACCACATATGGTTCCACCAGTGTCAATGCTTGTGTGCTCTTTTCACAATCCACATATGGATCCACTAGTGTCATTGCATGTGTGTTCTTTTTACTAACAACAACTAGAGTCATTGCATGTGTGTTCTTTCCACATACCACATATGGATCCAGCAGTGTCATTGCATGTGTTCTCTTTTCACTATCCACCTATGGATCCACCAGTGTCATTGCATGTGTGTTCTTTTTACTAACAACAACCAGAGTCATTGCATGTGTGTTCTTTTCACATACCACATATGGATCCACCAGTGTCATTGCATGTGTGCTCTTTTCACAATCAACATGTGGATCCACCAGTGTCATTGCATGTGTGTTCTTTTTACTAACAACAACTAGAGTCATTGCATGTGTGTTCTTTCCACATACCACATATGGATCCACTAGTGTCATTGCATGTGTGCTCTTTTCACAATTCACCTATGGATCCAGCAGTGTCATTGCATGTATGTTCTTTTTACTAATAACAACCAGAGTCATTGCATGTGTGTTCTTTTCACATACCACATATGGATCCACCAGTGTTATTGCATGCGTGTTCTTTTTACTAACAACAAACAGAGTCATTGCATGTGTGTTCTTTTCACATACCACATATGGATCCACCAGTGTCATTGCATGTGTGTTCTTTTTACTAACAACAACTGGAGTCATTTAATGTGTGTTATTTTCACAATCCACCTATGGATCCACTAGTGTCATTGCATGCGTGCTCTTTTTACTAACAACAACCAGAGTCATTGCATGTGTGTTCTCTTCAGAGACCACACATGGATCCACCAGTGTCATTGCATGTGTGTTCTTTTTACTAACAACAACCAGAGTCATTGAAATGTGTGTTCTCTTCAGAGACCATACATGGATCCGCCAATGTCATTGCATGTGTGTTCTTTTTACTAACAACAACCAGAGTCATTGCATGTGTGTTCTTTTCGCATACCACATATGGATCCACCAGTGTCATTGCATGTGTGCTCTTTTCACAATCCACATATGGATCCACTAGTGTCATTGCACGTGTGTTCTTTTTACAAACAACAACTAGAGTCATTGCATGTGTGTTCTTTCCACATACCACATATGGATCCACCAGTGTCATTGCATGTGTTCTCTTTTCACTATCCACCTATGGATCCACCAGTGTCATTGCATGTGTGTTCTTTTTACTAACAACAACCGGAGTCATTGCATGTGTGTTCTTTTCACATACCACATATGGATCCACCAGTGTCATTGCATGTGTGCTCTTTTCACAATCAACATATGGATCCACCAGTGTCATTGCATGTGTGTTCTTTTTACTAACAACAACCAGAGTCATTGCATGTGTGTTCTTTTCACATAGCACATATGGATCCACAAGTGTCGTTGCATGTGTGTTCTTTTTACTAACAACAACTGGAGTCATTTAATGTGTGTTCTTTTCACATACCACATATGGATCCACCAGAGTCATTGAAATGTGTGTTCTCTTCGGAGACCATACATGGATCCACCAGTGTCATTACATGTGTGTTCTTTTTACTAACAACAACCAGAGTCATTGCATGTGTGTTCTTTTCACATACCACATATGGTTCCACCAGTGTCATTGCATGTGTACTCTTTTCACAATCCACATATGGATCCACCAGTGTCATTACATGTGTGTTCTTTTTACTAACAACAACCAGAGTCATTGCATGTGTGTTCTTTTCACATACCACATATGGTTCCACCAGTTTCATTGCATGTGTACTCTTTTCACAATCCACATATGGATCCACCAGTGTCATTGCATGTGTGTTCTTTTTACTAACAACAACCAGAGTCATTGCATGTGTGTTCTTTCCACATACGACATATGGATCCACCAGTGTCATTGCATGTCTTCTCTTTTCACTATCCACCTATGGATCCACCAGTGTCATTGCATGTGTGTTCTTTTTACTAACAACAACCAGAGTCATTGCATGTGTGTTCTTTTCACATACCACATATGGATCCACCAGTGTCATTGCATGTGTGCTCTTTTCACAATCAACATATGGATCCACCAGTGTCATTGCATGTGTGTTCTTTTTACTAACAACAACCAGAGTCATTGCATGTGTGTTCTTTCCACATACCACATATGGATCCACTAGTGTCATTGCATGTGTGCTCTTTTCACAATTAACCTATGGATCCACCAGTGTCATTGCATGTATGTTCTTTTTACTAATAACAACCAGAGTCATTGCATGTGTGTTCTTTTCACATACCACATATGGATCCACCAGTGTCATTGCATGTGTTCTTTTTACTAACAACAACTGGAGTCATTTAATGTGTGTTCTTTTCACATACCACATATGGATCCACCAGTGTCATTGCATGTGTGCTCTTTTCACAATCCACCTATGGATCCACTAGTGTCATTGCATGCGTGCTCTTTTTACTAACAACAACCAGAGTCATTGCATGTGTGTTCTCTTCAAAGACCACACATGGATCCACCAGTGTCATTGCATGTGTGTTCTTTTTACGAACAACAACCAGAGTCATTGAAATGTGTGTTCTCTTCAGAGACCATACATGGATCCACCAATGTCATTGCATGTGTGTTCTTTTTACTAACAACAACCAGAGTCATTGCATGTGTGTTCTTTTCACATACCACATATGGATCCACCAGTGTCATTGCATGTGTGCTCTTTTCACAATCCACATATGGATCCACTAGTGTCATTGCATGTGTGTTCTTTTTACAAACAACAACCAGAGTCATTGCATGTGTGTTCTTTTCACATACCACATATGGATCCACCAGTGTCATTGCATGTGTGCTCTTTTCACAATCAACATATGGATCCACCAGTATCATTGCATGTGTGTTCTTTTTACTAACAACAACCAGAGTCATTGCATGTGTGTTCTTTTCACATACCACATATGGATCCACAATTGTCGTTGCATGTGTGTTCTTTTTACTAACAACAACTGGAGTCATTTAATATGTGTTCTTTTCACATACCACATATGGATCCACCAGAGTCATTGAAATGTGTGTTCTCTTCGGAGACCATACATGGATCCACCAGTGTCATTACATGTGTGTTCTTTTTACTAACAACAACCAGAGTCATTGCATGTGTGTTCTTTTCACATACCACATATGGTTCCACCAGTGTCATTGCATGTGTACTCTTTTCACAATCCACATATGGATCCACTAGTGTCATTGCATGTGTGTTCTTTTTACAAACAACAACCAGAGTCATTGCATGTGTGTTCATTTCACATACCACATATGGATCCACCAGTGTCATTGCATGTGTGCTCTTTTCACAATCCACATATGGATCCACTAGTGTCATTGCATGTGTGTTCTTTTTACTAACAACAACTAGAGTCATTGCATGTGTGTTCTTTCCACATACCACATATGGATCCACCATTGTCATTGCATGTGTTCTGTTTTCACTATCCACCTATGGATCCACCAGTGTCATTGCATGTGTGTTCTTTTTACTAACAACAACCAGAGTCATTGCATGTGTGTTCTTTTCACATACCACATATGGATCCACCAGTGTCATTGCATGTGTGCTCTTTTCACAATCAACATATGGATCCACCAGTGTCTTTGCATGTGTGTTCTTTTTACTAACAACAACCAGAGTCATTGCATGTGTGTTCTTTCCACATACGACATATGGATCCACTAGTGTCATTGCATGTGTGCTCTTTTCACAATTAACCTATGGATCCACCAGTGTCATTGCATGTATGTTCTTTTTACTAATAACAACCAGAGTCATTGCATGTGTGTTCTTTTCACATACCACATATGGATCCACCAGTGTCACTGCATGTGTTCTTTTTACTAACAACAACTGGAGTCATTTAATGTGTGTTCTTTTCACATACCACATATGGATCCACCAGTGTCATTGCATGTGTGCTCTTTTCACAATCCACCTATGGATCCACTAGTGTCATTGCATGCGTGCTCTTTTTACTAACAACAACCAGAGTCATTGCATGTGTGTTCTCTTCAGAGACCACACATGGATCCACCAGTGTCATTGCATGTGTGTTCTTTTTACGAACAACAACCAGAGTCATTGAAATGTGTGTTCTCTTCAGAGACCATACATGGATCCACCAATGTCATTGCATGTGTGTTCTTTTTACTAACAACAACCAGAGTCATTGCATGTGTGTTCTTTTCACATACCACATATGGATCCACCAGTGTCATTGCATGTGTGCTCTTTTCACAATCCACATATGGATCCACTAGTGTCATTGCATGTGTGTTCTTTTTACAAACAACAACCAGAGTCATTGCATGTGTGTTCTTTTCACATACCACATATGGATCCACCAGTGTCATTGCATGTGTGCTCTTTTCATAATCAACATATGGATCCACCAGTATCATTGCATGTGTGTTCTTTTTACTAACAACAACCAGAGTCATTGCATGTGTGTTCTTTTCACATACCACATATGGATCCACAAGTGTCGTTGCATGTGTGTTCTTTTTACTAACAAGAACTGGAGTCATTTAATGTGTGTTCTTTTCACATACCACATATGGATCCACGAGAGTCATTGAAATGTGTGTTCTCTTCGGAGACCATACATGGATCCACCAGTGTCATTACATGTGTGTTCTTTTTACTAACAACAACCAGAGTCATTGCATAAGTGTTCTTTTCACATACCACATATGGTTCCACCAGTGTCATTGCATGTGTACTCTTTTCACAATCCACATATGGATCCACCAGTGTCATTGCATGTGTGTTCTTTTTACTAACAACAACCAGAGTCATTGCATGTGTGTTCTTTCCACATACCACATATGGATCCACCAGTGTCATTGCATGTGTTCTCTTTTCACTATCCACCTATGGATCCACAAGTGTCATTGCATGTGTGTTCTTTTTACTAACAACAACCAGAGTCATTGCATGTGTGTTCTTTTGACATACCACATATGGATCCACTAGTGTCATTGCATGTGTGTTCTTTTCACAATCCACCTATGGATCCACCAGTGTCATTGCATGCGTGCTCTTTTTACTAACAACAACCAGAGTCATTGCATGTGTGTTCTCAGAGACCACACATGGATCCACCAGTGTCATTGCATGTGTGTTCTTTTTACTAACAACAACCAGAGTCATTGAAATGTGTGTTCTCTTTAGAGACCATACATGGATCCACCAATGTCATTGCATGTGTGTTCTTTTTACTAACAACAACTAGAGTCATTGCATGTGTGTTCTTTCCACATACCACATATGGATCCAGCAGTGTCATTGCATGTGTTCTCTTTTCACTATCCACCTATGGATCCACCAGTGTCAGTGCATGTGTGTTCTTTTTACTAACAACAACCAGAGTCATTGCATGTGTGTTCTTTTCACATACCACATATGGATCCACCAGTGTCATTGCATGTGTGCTCTTTTCACAATCAACATGTGGATCCACCAGTGTCATTGCATGTGTGTTCTTTTTACTAACAACAACCAGAGTCATTGCATGTGTGTTCTTTCCACATACCACATATGGATCCACTAGTGTCATTGCATGTGTGCTCTTTTCACAATTCACCTATGGATCCAGCAGTGTCATTGCATGTATGTTCTTTTTACTAATAACAACCAGAGTCATTGCATGTGTGTTCTTTTCACATACCACATATGGATCCACCAGTGTTATTGCATGCGTGTTCTTTTTACTAACAACAAACAGAGTCATTGCATGTGTGTTCTTTTCACATACCACATATGGATCCACCAGTGTCATTGCATGTGTGTTCTTTTTACTAACAACAACTGGAGTCATTTAATGTGTGTTATTTTCACAATCCACCTATGGATCCACTAGTGTCATTGCATGCGTGCTCTTTTTACTAACAACAACCAGAGTCATTGCATGTGTGTTCTCTTCAGAGACCACACATGGATCCACCAGTGTCATTGCATGTGTGTTCTTTTTACTAACAACAACCAGAGTCATTGAAATGTGTGTTCTCTTCAGAGACCATACATGGATCCGCCAATGTCATTGCATGTGTGTTCTTTTTACTAACAACAACCAGAGTCATTGCATGTGTGTTCTTTTCACATACCACATATGGATCCACCAGTGTCATTGCATGTGTGCTCTTTTCACAATCCACATATGGATCCACTAGTGTCATTGCACGTGTGTTCTTTTTACAAACAACAACTAGAGTCATTGCATGTGTGTTCTTTCCACATACCACATATGGATCCACCAGTGTCATTGCATGTGTTCTCTTTTCACTATCCACCTATGGATCCACCAGTGTCATTGCATGTGTGTTCTTTTTACTAACAACAACCGGAGTCATTGCATGTGTGTTCTTTTCACATACCACATATGGATCCACCAGTGTCATTGCATGTGTTCTCTTTTCACAATCAACATATGGATCCACCAGTGTCATTGCATGTGTGTTCTTTTTACTAACAACAACCAGAGTCATTGCATGTGTGTTCTTTTCACATACCACATATGGATCCACAAGTGTCGTTGCATGTGTGTTCTTTTTACTAACAACAACTGGAGTCATTTAATGTGTGTTCTTTTCACATACCACATATGGATCCACCAGAGTCATTGAAATGTGTGTTCTCTTCGGAGACCATACATGGATCCACCAGTGTCATTACATGTGTGTTCTTTTTACTAACAACAACCAGAGTCATTGCATGTGTGTTCTTTTCACATACCACATATGGTTCCACCAGTGTCATTGCATGTGTACTCTTTTCACAATCCACATATGGATCCACCAGTGTCATTACATGTGTGTTCTTTTTACTAACAACAACCAGAGTCATTGCATGTGTGTTCTTTTCACATACCACATATGGTTCCACCAGTTTCATTGCATGTGTACTCTTTTCACAATCCACATATGGATCCACCAGTGTCATTGCATGTGTGTTGTTTTTACTAACAACAACCAGAGTCATTGCATGTGTGTTCTTTCCACATACGACATATGGATCCACCAGTGTCATTGCATGTCTTCTCTTTTCACTATCCACCTATGGATCCACCAGTGTCATTGCATGTGTGTTCTTTTTACTAACAACAACCAGAGTCATTGCATGTGTGTTCTTTTCACATACCACATATGGATCCACAAGTGTCGTTGCATGTGTGTTCTTTTTACTAACAACAACTGGAGTCATTTAATGTGTGTTCTTTTCACATACCACATATGGATCCACCAGAGTCATTGAAATGTGTGTTCTCTTCGGAGACCATACATGGATCCACCAGTGTCATTACATGTGTGTTATTTTTACTAACAATAACCAGAGTCATTGCATGTGTGTTCTTTTCACATACCACATATGGTTCCACCAGTGTCATTGCATGTGTACTCTTTTCACAATCCACATATGGATCCACCAGTGTCATTGCATGTGTGTTCTTTTTACTAACAACAACCAGAGTCATTGCATGTGTGTTCTTTCCACATACCACATATGGATCCACCAGTGTCATTGCATGTGTTCTCTTTTCACTATCCACCTATGGATCCACAAGTGTCATTGCATGTGTGTTCCTTTTACTAACAACAACCAGAGTCATTGCATGTGTGTTCTTTTGACATACCACATATGGATCCACTAGTGTCATTGCATGTGTGTTCTTTTCACAATCCACCTATGGATCCACCAGTGTCATTGCATGCGTGCTCTTTTTACTAACAACAACTAGAGTCATCGCATGCGTGTTCTCTTCAGAGACCACACATGGATCCACCAGTGTCATTGCATGTGTGTTCTTTTTATTAACAACAACCAGAGTCATTGAAATGTGTGTTCTCTTCAGAGACCATACATGGATCCACCAATGTCATTGCATGTGTGTTCTTTTTACTAACAACAACCAGAGTCATTGCATGTGTGTTCTTTTCACATACCACATATGGTTCCACCAGTGTCAATGCATGTGTGCTCTTTTCACAATCCACATATGGATCCACTAGTGTCATTGCATGTGTGTTCTTTTTACTAACAACAACTAGAGTCATTGCATGTGTGTTCTTTCCACATACCACATATGGATCCAGTAGTGTCATTGCATGTGTTCTCTTTTCACTATCCACCTATGGATCCACCAGTGTCATTGCATGTGTGTTCTTTTTACTAACAACAACCAGAGTCATTGCATGTGTGTTCTTTTCACATACCACATATGGATCCACTAGTGTCATTGCATGTGTGCTCTTTTCACAATCAACATGTGGATCCACCAGTGTCATTGCACGTGTGTTCTTGTTACTAACAACAACCAGAGTCATTGCATGTGTGTTCTTTCCACATACCACATATGGATCCACTAGTGTCATTGCATGTGTGCTCTTTTCACAGTTCACCTATGGATCCAGCAGTGTCATTGCATGTATGTTCTTTTTACTAATAACAACCAGAGTCATTGCATGTGTGTTCTTTTCACATACCACATATGGATCCACCAGTGTCATTGCATGCGTGTTCTTTTTACTAACAACAAACAGAGTCATTGCATGTGTGTTCTTTTCACATACCACATATGGATCCACCAGTGTCATTGCATGTGTGTTCTTTTTACTAACAACAACTGGAGTCATTTAATGTGTGTTCTTTTCACATACCACATATGGATCCACTAGTGTCATTGCATGTGTGCTCTTTTCACAATCCACCTATGGATCCACTAGTGTCATTGCATGCGTGCTCTTTTTACTAACAACAACCAGAGTCATTGCATGTGTGTTCTCTTCAGAGACCACACATGGATCCACCAGTGTCATTGCATGTGTGTTCTTTTTACTAACAACAACCAGAGTCATTGAAATGTGTGTTCTCTTCAGAGACCATACATGGATCCACCAATGTCATTGCATGTGTGTTCTTTTTACTAACAACAAACAGAGTCATTGCATGTGTGTTCTTTTCACATACCACATATGGATCCACCAGTGTCATTGCATGTGTGTTCTTTTTACTAACAACAACTGGAGTCATTTAATGTGTGTTATTTTCACAATCCACCTATGGATCCACTAGTGTCATTGCATGCGTGCTCTTTTTACTAACAACAACCAGAGTCATTGCATGTGTGTTCTCTTCAGAGACCACACATGGATCCACCAGTGTCATTGCATGTGTGTTCTTTTTACTAACAACAACCAGAGTCATTGAAATGTGTGTTCTCTTCAGAGACCATACATGGATCCGCCAATGTCATTGCATGTGTGTTCTTTTTACTAACAACAACCAGAGTCATTGCATGTGTGTTCTTTTCACATACCACATATGGATCCACCAGTGTCATTGCATGTGTGCTCTTTTCACAATCCACATATGGATCCACTAGTGTCATTGCACGTGTGTTCTTTTTACAAACAACAACTAGAGTCATTGCATGTGTGTTCTTTCCACATACCACATATGGATCCACCAGTGTCATTGCATGTGTTCTCTTTTCACTATCCACCTATGGATCCACCAGTGTCATTGCATGTGTGTTCTTTTTACTAACAACAACCGGAGTCATTGCATGTGTGTTCTTTTCACATACCACATATGGATCCACCAGTGTCATTGCATGTGTGCTCTTTTCACAATCAACATATGGATCCACCAGTGTCATTGCATGTGTGTTCTTTTTACTAACAACAACCAGAGTCATTGCATGTGTGTTCTTTTCACATACCACATATGGATCCACAAGTGTCGTTGCATGTGTGTTCTTTTTACTAACAACAACTGGAGTCATTTAATGTGTGTTCTTTTCACATACCACATATGGATCCACCAGAGTCATTGAAATGTGTGTCCTCTTCGGAGACCATACATGGATCCACCAGTGTCATTACATGTGTGTTCTTTTTACTAACAACAACCAGAGTCATTGCATGTGTGTTCTTTTCACATACCACATATGGTTCCACCAGTGTCATTGCATGTGTACTCTTTTCACAATCCACATATGGATCCACCAGTGTCATTACATGTGTGTTCTTTTTACTAACAACAACCAGAGTCATTGCATGTGTGTTCTTTTCACATACCACATATGGTTCCACCAGTTTCATTGCATGTGTACTCTTTTCACAATCCACATATGGATCCACCAGTGTCATTGCATGTGTGTTCTTTTTACAAACAACAACCAGAGTCATTGCATGTGTGTTCTTTCCACATACGACATATGGATCCACCAGTGTCATTGCATGTCTTCTCTTTTCACTATCCACCTATGGATCCACCAGTGTCATTGCATGTGTGTTCTTTTTACTAACAACAACCAGAGTCATTGCATGTGTGTTCTTTTCACATACCACATATGGATCCACAAGTGTCGTTGCATGTGTGTTCTTTTTACTAACAACAACTGGAGTCATTTAATGTGTGTTCTTTTCACATACCACATATGGATCCACCAGAGTCATTGAAATGTGTGTTCTCTTCGGAGACCATACATGGATCCACCAGTGTCATTACATGTGTGTTCTTTTTACTAACAATAACCAGAGTCATTGCATGTGTGTTCTTTTCACATACCACATATGGTTCCACCAGTGTCATTGCATGTGTACTCTTTTCACAATCCACATATGGATCCACCAGTGTCATTGCATGTGTGTTCTTTTTACTAACAACAACCAGAGTCATTGCATGTGTGTTCTTTCCACATACCACATATGGATCCACCAGTGTCATTGCATGTGTTCTCTTTTCACTATCCACCTATGGATCCACAAGTGTCATTGCATGTGTGTTCCTTTTACTAACAACAACCAGAGTCATTGCATGTGTGTTCTTTTGACATACCACATATGGATCCACTAGTGTCATTGCATGTGTGTTCTTTTCACAATCCACCTATGGATCCACCAGTGTCATTGCATGCGTGCTCTTTTTACTAACAACAACTAGAGTCATCGCATGCGTGTTCTCTTCAGAGACCACACATGGATCCACCAGTGTCATTGCATGTGTGTTCTTTTTATTAACAACAACCAGAGTCATTGAAATGTGGGTTCTCTTCAGAGACCATACATGGATCCACAAATGTCATTGCATGTGTGTTCTTTTTACTAACAACAACCAGAGTCATTGCATGTGTGTTCTTTTCACATACCACATATGGTTCCACCAGTGTCAATGCATGTGTGCTCTTTTCACAATCCACATATGGATCCACTAGTGTCATTGCATGTGTGTTCTTTTTACTAACAACAACTAGAGTCATTGCATGTGTGTTCTTTCCACATACCACATATGGATCCAGTAGTGTCATTGCATGTGTTCTCTTTTCACTATCCACCTATGGATCCACCAGTGTCATTGCATGTGTGTTCTTTTTACTAACAACAACCAGAGTCATTGCATGTGTGTTCTTTTCACATACCACATATGGATCCACTAGTGTCATTGCATGTGTGCTCTTTTCACAATCAACATGTGGATCCACCAGTGTCATTGCACGTGTGTTCTTTTTACTAACAACAACCAGAGTCATTGCATGTGTGTTCTTTCCACATACCACATATGGATCCACTATTGTCATTGCATGTGTGCTCTTTTCACAGTTCACCTATGGATCCAGCAGTGTCATTGCATGTATGTTCTTTTTACTAATAACAACCAGAGTCATTGCATGTGTGTTCTTTTCACATACCACATATGGATCCACCAGTGTCATTGCATGCGTGTTCTTTTTACTAACAACAAACAGAGTCATTGCATGTGTGTTCTTTTCACATACCACATATGGATCCACCAGTGTCATTGCATGTGTGTTCTTTTTACTAACAACAACTGGAGTCATTTAATGTGTGTTCTTTTCACATACCACATATGGATCCACTAGTGTCATTGCATGTGTGCTCTTTTCACAATCCACCTATGGATCCACTAGTGTCATTGCATGCGTGCTCTTTTTACTAACAACAACCAGAGTCATTGCATGTGTGTTCTCTTCAGAGACCACACATGGATCCACCAATGTCATTGCATGTGTGTTCTTTTTACTAACAACAACCAGAGTCATTGCATGTGTGTTCTTTTCACATACCACATATGGATCCACCAGTGTCATTGCATGTGTGCTCTTTTCACAATCCACATATGGATCCACTAGTGTCATTGCATGTGTGTTCTTTTTACAAACAACAACTAGAGTCATTGCATGTGTGTTCTTTCCACATACCACATATGGATCCACCAGTGTCATTGCATGTGTTCTCTTTTCACTATCCACCAATGGATCCACCAGTGTCATTGCATGTGTGTTCTTTTTACTAACAACAACCAGAGTCATTGCATGTGTGTTCTTTTCACATACCACATATGGATCTAACAGTGTCATTGCATGTGTTCTCTTTTCACAATCAACATATGGATCCACCAGTGTCATTGCATGTGTGTTCTTTTTACTAACAACAACCATAGTCATTGCATGTGTGTTCTTTTCACATACCACATATGGATCCACAAGTGTCGTTGCATGTGTGTTCTTTTTACTAACAACAACTGGAGTCATTTAATGTGTGTTCTTTTCACATACCACATATGGATCCACCAGAGTCATTGAAATGTGTGTTCTCTTCGGAGACCATACATGGATCCACCAGTGTCATTACATGTGTGTTCTTTTTACTAACAACAACCAGAGTCATTGCATGTGTGTTCTTTTCACATACCACATATGGTTCCACCAGTGTCATTGCATGTGTACTCTTTTCACAATCCACATATGGATCCACCAGTGTCATTACATGTGTGTTCTTTTTTCTAACAACAACCAGAGTCATTGCATGTGTGTTCTTTTCACATACCACATATGGTTCCACCAGTTTCATTGCATGTGTACTCTTTTCACAATCCACATATGGATCCACCAGTGTCATTGCATGTGTGTACTTTTTACTAACAACAACCAGAGTCATTGCATGTGTGTTCTTTCCACATACGACATATGGATCCACCAGTGTCATTGCATGTCTTCTCTTTTCAATATCCACCTATGGATCCACCAGTGTCATTGCATGTGTGTTCTTTTTACTAACAACAACCAGAGTCATTGCACGTGTGTTCTTTTCACATACCACATATGGATCCACCAGTGTCATTGCATGTGTGCTCTTTTCACAATCAACATATGGATCCACCAGTGTCATTGAATGTGTGTTCTTTTTACTAACAACAACCAGAGTCATTGCATGTGTGTTCTTTCCACATACCACATATGGATCCACTAGTGTCATTGCATGTGTGCTCTTTTCACAATTCACCTATGGATCCACCAGTGTCATTGCATGTATGTCCTTTTTACTAATAACAACCATAGTCATTGCACGTGTGTTCTTTTCACATATCACATATGGATCCACCAGTGTCATTGCATGCGTGTTCTTTTTACTAACAACAAACAGAGTCATTGCATGTGTGTTCTTTTCACATACCACATATGGATCCACCAGTGTCATTGCATATGTGTTCTTTTTACTAACAACAACTGGAGTCATTTAATGTGTGTTCTTTTCACATACCACCTATGGATCCACTAGTGTCATTGCATGTGTGCTCTTTTCGTAATCCACCTATGGATCGACCAGTGTCATTGCATGCGTGCTCTTTTTACTAACAACAACCAGAGTCATTGCATGTGTGTTCTCTTCAGAGACCACACATGGATCCATCAGTGTCATTGCATGCGTGTTCTTTTTACTAACAACAACCAGAGTCATTGAAATGTGTATTCTCTTCAGAGACCATACATGGATCCACCAGTGTCATTGCATGTGTGTTCTTTTTACTAACAACAACAAGAGTCATTGCATGTGTGTTCTTTTCACATACCACATATGGTTCCACCAGTGTCATTGCATGTGTGCTCTTTTCACAATCCACATATGGATCCACCAGTGTCATTGCATGTGTGTTCTTTTTACTAACAACAACCAGAGTCATTGCATGTGTGTTCTTTCCACATACCACATATGGATGAACTAGTGTCATTGCATGTGTGCTCTTTTCACAATTCACTTATGGATCCACCAGTGTCATTGCATGTATGTTCTTTTTACTAATAACAACCAGAGTCATTGCATGTGTGTTCTTTTCACATACCACATATGGATCCACCAGTGTCATTGCATGTGTGTTCTTTTTACTAACAACAACTGGAGTCATTTAATGTGTGTTCTTTTCACATACCACATATGGATCCACCAGAGTCATTGAAATGTTTGTTCTCTTCAGAGACCATACATGGATCCACCAGTGTCATTGCATGTGTGTTCTTTTTACTAACAACAACCAGAGTCATTGCATGTGTGTTCTTTTCACATACCACATATGGTTCCACCAGTGTTATTGCATGTGTACTCTTTTCACAATCCACCTGTGGATTCACCAGTGTCATTGCATGCGTGCTCTTTTTACTAACAACAACCAGAGTCATTGCATGTGTGTTCTCTTCAGAGACCACACATGGATCTACCAGTGTCATGGCATGTGTGTTCTTTTTACTAACAACAACCAGAGTCATTGAAATGTGTGTTCTCTTCAGAGACCATACATGGATCCACCAATGTCATTGCATGTGTGTTCTTTTTACTAACAACAACCAGAGTCATTGCATGTGTGTTCTTTTCACATACCACATATGAATCCACCAGTATCATTGCATGTGTGCTGTTTTCACAATCCACATATGGATCCACCAGTGTCATTGCATGTGTGTTCTTTTTACAAACAACAACTAGAGTCATTGCATCTGTGTTCTTTCCACATACCACATATGGATCCACCAATGTCATTGCATGTGTTCTCTTTTCACTATCCACCTATGGATCCACCAGTGTCATTGCATGTGTGTTCTTTTTACTAACAACAACCAGAGTCATTGCATGTGTGTTCTTTTCACATACCACATATGAATCCACCAGTATCATTGCATGTGTGCTCTTTTCACAATCCACATATGGATCCACCAGTGTCATTGCATGTGTGTACTTTTTACTAACAACAACCAGAGTCATTGCATGTGTGTTCTTTCCACATACGACATATGGATCCACCAGTGTCATTGCATGTCTTCTCTTTTCAATATCCACCTATGGATCCACCAGTGTCATTGCATGTGTGTTCTTTTTACTAACAACAACCAGAGTCATTGCACGTGTGTTCTTTTCACATACCACATATGGATCCACCAGTGTCATTGCATGTGTGCTCTTTTCACAATCAACATATGGATCCACCAGTGTCATTGAATGTGTGTTCTTTTTACTAACAACAACCAGAGTCATTGCATGTGTGTTCTTTCCACATACCACATATGGATCCACTAGTGTCATTGCATGTGTGCTCTTTTCACAATTCACCTATGGATCCACCAGTGTCATTGCATGTATGTCCTTTTTACTAATAACAACCATAGTCATTGCACGTGTGTTCTTTTCACATATCACATATGGATCCACCAGTGTCATTGCATGCGTGTTCTTTTTACTAACAACAAACAGAGTCATTGCATGTGTGTTCTTTTCACATACCACATATGGATCCACCAGTGTCATTGCATATGTGTTCTTTTTACTAACAACAACTGGAGTCATTTAATGTGTGTTCTTTTCACATACCACCTATGGATCCACTAGTGTCATTGCATGTGTGCTCTTTTCGTAATCCACCTATGGATCGACCAGTGTCATTGCATGCGTGCTCTTTTTACTAACAACAACCAGAGTCATTGCATGTGTGTTCTCTTCAGAGACCACACATGGATCCATCAGTGTCATTGCATGCGTGTTCTTTTTACTAACAACAACCAGAGTCATTGAAATGTGTGTTCTCTTCACAGACCATACATGGATCCACCAGTGTCATTGCATGTGTGTTCTTTTTACTAACAACAACAAGAGTCATTGCATGTGTGTTCTTTTCACATACCACATATGGTTCCACCAGTGTCATTGCATGTGTGCTCTTTTCACAATCCACATATGGATCCACCAGTGTCATTGCATGTGTATTCTTTTTACTAACAATAACCAGAGTCATTGCATGTGTGTTCTTTCCACATACCACATATGGATGAACTAGTGTCATTGCATGTGTGCTCTTTTCACAATTCACTTATGGATCCACCAGTGTCATTGCATGTATGTTCTTTTTACTAATAACAACCAGAGTCATTGCATGTGTGTTCTTTTCACATACCACATATGGATCCACCAGTGTCATTGCATGTGTGTTCTTTTTACTAACAACAACTGGAGTCATTTAATGTGTGTTCTTTTCACATACCACATATGGATCCACCAGAGTCATTGAAATGTGTGTTCTCTTCAGAGACCATACATGGATCCACCAGTGTCATTGCATGTGTGTTCTTTTTACTAACAACAACCAGAGTCATTGCATGTGTGTTCTTTTCACATACCACATATGGTTCCACCAGTGTTATTGCATGTGTACTCTTTTCACAATCCACCTGTGGATTCACCAGTGTCATTGCATGCGTGCTCTTTTTACTAACAACAACCAGAGTCATTGCATGTGTGTTCTCTTCAGAGACCACACATGGATCCACCAGTGTCATGGCATGTGTGTTCTTTTTACTAACAACAACCAGAGTCATTGAAATGTGTGTTCTCTTCAGAGACCATACATGGATCCACCAATGTCATTGCATGTGTGTTCTTTTTACTAACAACAACCAGAGTCATTGCATGTGTGTTCTTTTCACATACCACATATGAATCCACCAGTATCATTGCATGTGTGCTCTTTTCACAATCCACATATGGATCCACCAGTGTCATTGCATGTGTGTTCTTTTTACTAACAACAACCAGAGTCATTGCATGTGTGTTCTTTCCACATACCACATATGGATCCACCAATGTCATTGCATGTGTTCTCTTTTCACTATCCACCTATGGATCCACCAGTGTCATTGCATGTGTGTTCTTTTTACTAACAACAACCAGAGTCATTGCATGTGTGTTCTTTTCACATACCACATATGGATCCACCAGTGTCATTGCATGTGTGCTCTTTCACAATCAACATATGGATCCACCAGTGTCATTGCATGTGTGTTCTTTTTACTAACAACAACCAGAGTCATTGCATGTGTGTTCTTTTTACTAACAACAACTGGAGTCATTTAATGTGTGTTCTTTTCACATACCACATATGGATCCACCAGAGTCATTGAAATGTGTGTTCTTTTCACATACCACATATGGATCCACCAGTGTCATTGCATGTGTACTCTTTTCACAATCCACATATGGATCCACAAGTGTCATTGCATGTGTGTTCTTTTTACTAACAACAACCAGAGTCATTGCATGTGTGTTCTTTTCACATACCACATATGGATCCACAAGTGTCGTTGCATGTGTGTTCTTTTTACTAACAACAACTGGAGTCATTTAATGTGTGTTCTTTTCACATACCACATATGGATCCACCAGAGTCATTGAAATGTGTGTTCTCTTCGGAGACCATACATGGATCCACCAGTGTCATTACATGTGTGTTCTTTTTACTAACAACAACCAGAGTCATTGCATGTGTGTTCTTTTCACATACCACATATGGTTCCACCAGTGTCATTGCATGTGTACTCTTTTCACAATCCACATATGGATCCACCAGTGTCATTACATGTGTGTTCTTTTTTCTAACAACAACCAGAGTCATTGCATGTGTGTTCTTTTCACATACCACATATGGTTCCACCAGTTTCATTGCATGTGTACTCTTTTCACAATCCACATATGGATCCACCAGTGTCATTGCATGTGTGTTCTTTTTACTAACAACAACCAGAGTCATTGCATGTGTGTTCTTTCCACATACGACACATGGATCCACCAGTGTCATTGCATGTCTTCTCTTTTCAATATCCACCTATGGATCCACAAGTGTCATTGCATGTGTGTTCTTTTTACTAACAACAACCAGAGTCATTGCACGTGTGTTCTTTTCACATACCACATATGGATCCACCAGTGTCATTGCATGTGTGCTCTTTTCACAATCAACATATGGATCCACCAGTGTCATTGAATGTGTGTTCTTTTTACTAACAACAACCAGAGTCATTGCATGTGTGTTCTTTCCACATACCACATATGGATCCACTAGTGTCATTGCATGTGTGCTCTTTTCACAATTCACCTATGAATCCACCAGTGTCATTGCATGTATGTCCTTTTTACTAATAACAACCATAGTCATTGCACGTGTGTTCTTTTCACATATCACATATGGATCCACCAGTGTCATTGCATGCGTGTTCTTTTTACTAACAACAAACAGAGTCATTGCATGTGTGTTCTTTTCACATACCACATATGGATCCACCAGTGTCATTGCATATGTGTTCTTTTTACTAACAACAACTGGAGTCATTTAATGTGTGTTCTTTTCACATACCACCTATGGATCCACTAGTGTCATTGCATGTGTGCTCTTTTCGTAATCCACCTATGGATCGACCAGTGTCATTGCATGCGTGCTCTTTTTACTAACAACAACCAGAGTCATTGCATGTGTGTTCTCTTCAGAGACCACACATGGATCCATCAGTGTCATTGCATGCGTGTTCTTTTTACTAACAACAACCAGAGTCATTGAAATGTGTGTTCTCTTCAGAGACCATACATGGATCCACCAGTGTCATTGCATGTGTGTTCTTTTTACTAACAACAACAAGAGTCATTGCATGTGTGTTCTTTTCACATACCACATATGGTTCCACCAGTGTCATTGCATGTGTGCTCTTTTCACAATCCACATATGGATCCACCAGTGTCATTGCATGTGTGTTCTTTTTACTAACAACAACCAGAGTCATTGCATGTGTGTTCTTTCCACATACCACATATGGATGAACTAGTGTCATTGCATGTGTGCTCTTTTCACAATTCACTTATGGATCCACCAGTGTCATTGCATTATGTTCTTTTTACTAATAACAACCAGAGTCATTGCATGTGTGTTCTTTTCACATACCACATATGGATCCACCAGTGTCATTGCATGTGTGTTCTTTTTACTAACAACAACTAGAGTCATTTAATGTGTGTTCTTTTCACATACCACATATGGATCCACCAGAGTCATTGAAATATGTGTTCTCTTCAGAGACCATACATGGATCCACCAGTGTCATTGCATGTGTGTTCTTTTTACTAACAACAACCAGAGTCATTGCATGTGTGTTCTTTTCACATACCACATATGGTTCCACCAGTGTTATTGCATGTGTACTCTTTTCACAATCCACCTGTGGATTCACCAGTGTCATTGCATGCGTGCTCTTTTTACTAACAACAACCAGAGTCATTGCATGTGTGTTCTCTTCAGAGACCACACATGGATCCACCAGTGTCATGGCATGTGTGTTCTTTTTACTAACAACAACCAGAGTCATTGAAATGTGTGTTCTCTTCAGAGACCATACATGGATCCACCAATGTCATTGCATGTGTGTTCTTTTTACTAACAACAACCAGAGTCATTGCATGTGTGTTCTTTTCACATACCACATATGAATCCACCAGTATCATTGCATGTGTGCTCTTTTCACAATCCACATATGGATCCACCAGTGTCATTGCATGTGTGTTCTTTTTACAAACAACAACTAGAGTCATTGCATCTGTGTTCTTTCCACATACCACATATGGATCCACCAATGTCATTGCATGTGTTCTCTTTTCGCTATCCACCTATGGATCCACCAGTGTCATTGCATGTGTGTTCTTTTTACTAACAACAACTAGAGTCATTGCATGAGTGTTCTTTTCACATACCACATATGGATCCACCAGTGTCATTGCATGTGTGCTCTTTCACAATCAACATATGGATCCACCAGTGTCATTGCATGTGTGTTCTTTTTACTAACAACAACCAGAGTCATTGCATGTGTGTTCTTTTTACTAACAACAACTGGAGTCATTTAATGTGTGTTCTTTTCACATACCACATATGGATCCACCAGAGTCATTGAAATGTGTGTTCTTTTCACATACCACATATGGATACACCACTGTCATTGCATGTGTACTCTTTTCACAATCCACATATGGATCCACAAGTGTCATTGCATGTGTGTTCTTTTTACTAACAACAACCAGAGTCATTGCATGTGTGTTCTTTCCACATACGACATATGGATCCACCAGTGTCACTGCATGTGTTCTCTTTTCACTATCCACTTATGGATCCACCAGTGTCATTGCATGTGTGTTCTTTTTACTAACAACAACCAGAGTCATTGCATGTGTGTTCTTTTCACATACCACATATGGATCCACCAGTGTCATTGCATGTGTGCTCTTTTCACAATCAACATATGGATCCACCAGTGTCATTGCCTGTGTGTTCTTTTTACTAACAACAACCAGAGTCATTGCATGTGTGTTCTTTTCACATACCACATATGGATCCACTAGTGTCATTGCATGTGTGCTCTTTTTACTAAAAACAACCAGAGTCATTTCATGTGTGTTCTTTTCACATACCACATATGGATCCACCAGTGTCATTGAAATGTGTGTTCTTTTTACTAATAACAAATGGAGTCAATTCATGTGTGTTCTTTTCACATAGCACATATGGATGCACCAGTGTCATTGCATGTGTGTTCTTTTTACAAACAACAACTGTAGTCATTTCACGTGTGTTCTTTTCACATACCACATATGGATCCACCAGAGTCATTGAAATCTGTGTTCTCTTCAGAGACCATACATGGATCCACCAATGTCATTGCATCTGTGTTCTTTTTACTAACAACAACCAGAGTCATTGCATGTGTGTTCTTTTCACATACCACATATGGTTCCACTAGTGTCATTGCATGTGTGCTCTTTTCACAATCCACATATGGATCCACCAGTGTCATTGCATGTGTGTTCTTTTTACTAACAACCAGAGTAATTGCATGTGTGTTCTTTCCACATACCACATATGGATCCACCAGTGTCATTGCATGTGTGCTCTTTTCACAATCCACCAATGGATCCACCAGTGTCATTGCATGTGTGATCTTTTTGCTAACAACAACCAGAGTCATTGAAATGTGTGTTCTCTTCAGACACCACACATGGATCCACTAGTGTCATTGCATTTGTGTTCTTTTTACTAACAACAACTGGAGTCATTTCATGTGTGTTCTTTTCACATACCACATATGGATCCACCAGTGTCATTGAAATGTGTGTTCTCTTCAGAGACCACACATGGATCCACCAGTGTCATTGCATGTGTGTTCTTTTTACTAACAACAACTGGAGTCATTGCATGTGTGTTCTTTTCACATACCACATATGGATCCACCAGTGTCATTGCATGTGTGCTTTTTTCACAATCCACCTATGGATCCACCAGTGTCATTGCATGTGTGTTATTTTCACATACCACATATGGATCCACCAGTGTAATTGAAATGTGTGTTCTCTTCAGAGACCACACATGGATCCACCGGTGTCATTGCATGTGTGTTCGTTTTACTAACAACAACCAGAGGCATTGAAATGTGTGTTCTCTTCAGAGACCACACATGGATCCACCAGTGTCATTGCATGTGTGTTCTTTTTACTAACAACAACTGGAGTCATTTCATGTGTGTTCTTTTCACATACCACATATGGATCCACCAGTGTCATTGAAATGTGTGTTCTCTTCAGAGACCACACATGGATCCACTAGTGTCAGTGCATGTGTGTTCTTTTTACTAACAACAACTGGAGTCATTGCATATGTGTTCTTTTCACATACCACATATGGATCCACTAGTGTCATTGCATGTGTGCTCTTTTCACAATCCACCTATGGATCCACCAGTGTCATTGCATGTGTGTTATTTTCACATACCACATATGGATCCACCAGTGTCATTGAAATGTGTGTTCTCTTCAGAGACCACACATGGATCGACCAGTGTAATTGCATGTGTGTTCTTTTTACTAACAACAACCATAGTCATTGAAATATGTGTTCTCTACAGAGGCCACACATGGATCCATCAGTGTTATTGCATGTGTGTTCTTTTACTAACAACATCTAGAGTCATTTCATGTGTGTTCTTTTCACATAGCACATATGGATCCACAAGTGTCATTGAAATGTGTGTTCTCTTCAGAGACCACACATGGATCCACCAGTGTCATTGCATGTGTGTTATTTTTACTAACAACAACTGGAGTCACTGCATGTGTGTTCTTTTCACATACCACATATGGATCCACCAGTGTCAATGCATGTGTGCTCTTTTCAGAATCCACATATGGATCCACTAGTGTCATTGCATGTGTGTTCTTTTTACTAACAACAACTAGAGTCATTGCATGTGTGTTCTTTCCACATACCACATATGGTCCACCAGTGTCATTGCATGTGTTCTCTTTTCACTATCCACCTATGGATCCACCATCATTGCATGTGTGTTCTTTTTACTAACAACAACCAGAGTCATTGCATCTGTGTTCTTTTCACATACCACATATGGTTCCACCAGTGTCATTGCATGTGTGCTCTTTTCACAATCAACATATGGGTCCACCAGTGTCATTGCATGTGTGTTCTTTTTACTAACAACAACTAGAGTCATTGCATGTGTGTTCTTTCCACATACCACATATGGATCCACTAGTGTCATTGCATGTGTGCTCTTTTCACAATTCACCTATGGATCCACCAGTGTCATTGCATGTATGTTCTTTTTACTAATAACAGCTAGAGTCATTGCATGTGTGTTCTTTTCACATACCACATATGGATCCACCAGTGCCATTGCATGCGTGTTCTTTTTAGTAACAACAAACAGAGTCATTGCATGTGTGTTCTTTTCACATACCACATATGGATCCACCAGTGTCATTGCATGTGTGTTCTTTTTACTAACAACAACTGGAGTCATTTAATGTGTGTTCTTTTCACATACCACATATGGATCCACTAGGGTCATTGCATGTGTGCTCTTTTGAAAATCCACCTATGGATCCACAAGTGTCATTGCATGCGTGGTCTTTTTACTAACAACAACAAGAGTCATTGCATGTGTGTTCTCTTCAGAGACCACACATGGATCCACCAGTGTCATTGCATGTGTGTTCTTTTTACTAACAACAACCAGAGTCATTGAAATGTGTATTCTCTTCAGAGACCATACATGGATCTACCAATGTCATTGCATGTGTGTTCTTTTTACTAACAACAACCAGAGTCATTGCATGTGTGTTCTTTTCACATACCACATATGGTTCCACCAGTGTCATTGCATGTGTGCTCTTTCCACAATCCACATATGGATCCACTAGTGTCATTGCATGTGTGTTCTTTTTACTAACAACAACTAGAGTCATTGCATGTGTGTCCTTTCCACATACCACATATGGATCCACCAGTGTCATTGCATGTGTTCTCTTTTCACTATCCACCTATGGATCCACCAGTGTCATTGCATGTGTGTTCTTTTTACTAATAACAACCAGAGTCATTGCATGTGTGTTCTTTTCACATACCACATATGGATCCACCAGTGTCATTGCATGTGTGCTCTTTTCACAATCAACATATGGATCCACCAGTGTCATTACATGTGTGTTCTTTTTACTAACAACAACCAGAGTCATTGCATGTGTGTTCTTTCCACATACCACATATGGCTCCACTAGTGTCATTGCATGTGTGCTCTTTTCACAATTCACCTATGGATCCACCAGTGTCATTGCATGTATGTTCTTTTTACTAATAACAACCAGAGTCATTGCATGTGTGTTCTTTTCACATACCACATATGGATCCACAAGTGTCATTGCATGTGTGTTCTTTTTACCAACAACAACTAGAGTCATTTAATGTGTGTTCTTTTCACATACCACATATGGATCCACCAGAGTCATTGAAATGTGTGTTCTCTTCGGAGACCACACATGGATCCACCAGTGTCATTGCATGTGTGTTATTTTTACTAACTACAACTGGAGTCACTGCATGTGTGTTCTTTTCACATACCACATATGGATCCACCAGTGTCATTGAAATGTGTGTTCTCTTCAGAGACCACACATGGATCCACCAGTGTCATTGCATGTGTGTTATGTTTACTAACAACAACTAGAGTCATTGCATGTGTGTTCTTTCCACATACCACATATGGATCCACCATTGTCATTGCATGTGTTCTCTTTTCACTATCCACCTATGGATCCACCAGTGTCATTGCATGTGTGTTCTTTTTACTAACAACAACCAGAGTCATTGCATGTGTGTTCTTTTCACATACCACATATGGATCCAACAGTGTCATTGCATGTGTGCTCTTTTCACAATCAACATATGGATCCACCAGTGTCATTGCATGTGTGTTCTTTTTACTAACAACAACCAGAGTCATTGCATGTGTGTTCTTTCCACATACCACATATGGATCCACTAGTGTCATTGCATGTGTGCTCTTTTCACAATTCACCTATGGATCCACCAGTGTCATTGCATGTATGTTCTTTTTACTAATAACAACCAGAGTCATTGCATGTGTGTTCTTTTTACTAACAACAACTAGAGTCATTTAATGTGTGTTCTTTTCACATACCACATATGGATCCACATGAGTCATTGAAATGTGTGTTCTTTTCACATACCACATATGGATCCACCAGTGTCATTGCATGTGTACTCCTTTCACAATCCACATATGGATCCACAAGTGTCATTGCATGTGTGTTCTTTTTACTAACAACAACCAGAGTCATTGCATGTGTGTTCTTTCCACATACGACATATGGATCCACCAGTGTCATTGCATGTGTTCTCTTTTCACTATCCACCTATGGATCCACCAGTGTCATTGCATGTGTGTTCTTTTTACTAACAACAACCAGAGTCATTGCATGTGTGTTCTTTTCACATACCACATATGGATCCACCAGTGTCATTGCATGTGTGCTCTTTTCACAATCAACATATGGATCCACCAGTGTCATTGCATGTGTGTTCTTTTTACTAACAACAACCAGAGTCATTGCATGTGTGTTCTTTCCACATACCACATATGGATCCACTAGTGTCATTGCATGTGTGCTCTTTTCACAATTCACCTATGGATCCACTAGTGTCATTGCATGTATGTTCTTTTTACTAATAACAACCAGAGTCATTGCATGTGTGTTCTTTTCACATACCACATATGGATCCACAAGTGTCATTGCATGCGTGTTCTTTTTACTAACAACAAACAGAGTCATTGCATGTGTGTTCTTTTCACATACCACATATGGATCCACCAGTGTCATTGCATGTGTGTTCTTTTTACAAACAACAACTGGAGTCATTTAATGTGTGTTCTTTTCACATACCACATATGGATCCACTAGTGTCATTGCATCTGTGCTCTTTTCACAATCCACCTATGGATCCACCAGTGTCATTGCATGCGTGCTCGTTTTACTAACTACAACCAGAGTCATTGTATGTGTGTTCTCTTCAGAGACCACACATGGATCCACCAGTGTCATTGCATGCGTGTTCTTTTTACTAACAACAACCAGAGTCATTGAAATGTGTGTTCTCTTCAGAGACCATACATGGATCCACCAATGTCATTGCATGTGTGTTCTTTTTACTAACAACAACTAGAGTCATTGCATGTGTGTTCTTTTCACATACCACATATGGTTCCACCAGTGTCATTGCATGTGTGCTCTTTTCACAATCCACATATGGATCCACTAGTGTCATTATATGTGTGTTCTTTTTACAAACAACAACTAGAGTCATTGCATGTGTGTTCTTTCCACATACCACATATGGATCCACTAGTGTCATTGCATGTGTTCTCTTTTCACTATCCACCTATGGATCAACCAGTGTCATTGCATTTGTGTTCTTTTTACTAACAACAACAAGAGTCATTGCATGTGTGTTCTTTTCACATACCACATATGGATCCACCAGTGTCATTGCATGTGTGCTCTTTTCACAATCAACATATGGATCCACCAGTGTCATTGCATGTGTGTTCTTTTTACTAACAACAACCAGAGTCATTGCATGTGTGTTCTTTCCACATACCACATATGGATCCACTAGTGTCATTGCATGTGTGCTCTTTTCACAATTCACCTATGGATCCACTAGTGTCATTGCATGTATGTTCTTTTTACTAATAACAACCAGAGTCATTGCATGTGTGTTATTTTCACATACCACATATGGATCCACAAGTGTCATTGCATGTGTGTTCTTTTTACTAACAACAACTGGAGTCATTTAATGTGTGTTCTTTTCACATACCACATATAGATCCACCAGAGTCATTGAAATGTGTGTTCTCTTTAGAGACCACACATGGATCCACCAATGTTATTGCATGTGTGTTCTTTTCACTAATAACAACCAGATTCATTGCATTTGTGTTCTTTTCACATACCACATATGGTTCCACCAGTGTCATTGCATGTGTGATCTTTTTACTAACAACAACCAGAGTCATTGCATGTGTGTTCTTTCCACATACGACATATGGATCCACCAGTGTCATTGCATGTGTTCTCTTTTCACTATCCACCTATGGATCCACCAGTGTCATTGCATGTGTGTTCTTTTTACTAACAACAACCAGAGTCATTGCATGTGTGTTCTTTTCACATACCACATATGGATCCACCAGTGTCATTGCATGTGTGCTCTTTTCACAATCAACATATGGATCCACCAGTGTCATTGCATGTGTGTTCTTTTTACTAACAACAACCAGAGTCATTGCATGTGTGTTCTTTTTACTAGCAACAACTAGAGTCATTTAATGTGTGTTCTTTTCACATACCACATATGGATCCACCAGAGTCATTGAAATGTGTGTTCTTTTCACATACCACATATGGATCCACCAGTGTCATTGCATGTGTACTCTTTTCACAATCCACATATGGATCCACAAGTGTCATTGCATGTGTGTTCTTTTTACTAACAACAACTAGAGTCATTGCATGTGTGTTCTTTCCACATACGACATATGGATCCACCAGTGTCATTGCATGTGTTCTCTTTTCACTATCCACCTATGGATCCACCAGTGTCATTGCATGTGTGTTCTTTTTACTAACAACAACCAGAGTCATTGCATGTGTGTTCTTTTCACATACCACATATGGATCCACCAGTGTCATTGCATGTGTGCTCTTTTCACAATCAACATATGGATCCACCAGGGTCATTGCATGTGTGTTCTTTTTACTAACAACAACCAGAGTCATTGCATGTGTGTTCTTTCCACATACCACATATGGATCCACTAGTGTCATTGCATGTGTGCTCTTTTCAGAATTCACCTATGGATCCACCAGTGTCATTGCATGTATGTTCTTTTTACTAATAACAACCAGAGTCATTGCATGTGTGTTCTTTTTACTAACAACAACTAGAGTCATTTAATGTGTGTTCTTTTCACATACCACATATGGATCCACCAGAGTCATTGAAATGTGTGTTCTTTTCACATACCACATATGGATCCACCAGTGTCATTGCATGTGTACTCCTTTCACAATCCACATATGGATCCACAAGTGTCATTGCATGTGTGTTCTTTTTACTAACAACAACCAGAGTCATTGCATGTGTGTTCTTTCCACATACGACATATGGATCCACCAGTGTCATTGCATGTGTTCTCTTTTCACTATCCACCTATGGATCCACCAGTGTCATTGCATGTGTGTTCTTTTTACTAACAACAACCAGAGTCATTGCATGTGTGTTCTTTTCACATACCACATATGGATCCACCAGTGTCATTGCATGTGTGCTCTTTTCACAATCAACATATGGATCCACCAGTGTCATTGCATGTGTGTTCTTTTTACTAACAACAACCAGAGTCATTGCATGTGTGTTCTTTCCACATACCACATATGGATCCACTAGTGTCATTGCATGTGTGCTCTTTTCACAATTCACCTATGGATCCACCAGTGTCATTGCATGTATGTTCTTTTTACTAATAACAACCAGAGTCATTGCATGTGTGTTCTTTTCACATACCACATATGGATCCACAAGTGTTATTGCATGCGTGTTCTTTTTACTAACAACAAACAGAGTCATTGCATGTGTGTTCTTTTCACATACCACATATGGATCCACCAGTGTCATTGCATGTGTGTTCTTTTTACAAACAACAACTGGAGTCATTTAATGTGTGTTCTTTTCACATACCACATATGGATCCACTAGTGTCATTGCATCTGTGCTCTTTTCACAATCCACCTATGGATCCACCAGTGTCATTGCATGCGTGCTCGTTTTACTAACTACAACCAGAGTCATTGTATGTGTGTTCTCTTCAGAGACCACACATGGATCCACCAGTGTCATTGCATGCGTGTTCTTTTTACTAACAACAACCAGAGTCATTGAAATGTGTGTTCTCTTCAGAGACCATACATGGATCCACCAATGTCATTGCATGTGTGTTCTTTTTACTAACAACAACCAGAGTCATTGCATGTGTGTTCTTTTCACATACCACATATGGTTCCACCAGTGTCATTGCATGTGTGCTCTATGGATCCACTAGTGTCATTATATGTGTGTTCTTTTTACAAACAACAACTAGAGTCATTGCATGTGTGTTCTTTCCACATACCACATATGGATCCACTAGTGTCATTGCATGTGTTCTCTTTTCACTATCCACCTATGGATCAACCAGTGTCATTGCATTTGTGTTCTTTTTACTAACAACAACCAGAGTCATTGCATGTGTGTTCTTTTCACATACCACATATGGATCCACCATTGTCATTGCATGTGTGTTCATTTTACTAACAACAACTGGAGTCATTTAATGTGTGTTCTTTTCACATACCACATATGGATCCACCAGTGTCATTGCATGTGTACTCTTTTCACAATCCACATATGGATCCACAAGTGTCATTGCATGTGTGTTCTTTTTACTAACAACAACTAGAGTCATTGCATGTGTGTTCTTTCCACATACGACATATGGATCCACCAGTGTCATTGCATGTGTTCTCTTTTCACTATCCACCTATGGATCCACCAGTGTCATTGCATGTGTGTTCTTTTTACTAACAACAACCAGAGTCATTGCATGTGTGTTCTTTTCACATACCACATATGGATCCACCAGTGTCATTGCATGTGTGCTCTTTTCACAATCAACATATGGATCCACCAGTGTCATTGCATGTGTGTTCTTTTTACTAACAACAACCAGAGTCATTGCATGTGTGTTCTTTCCACATACCACATATGGATCCACTAGTGTCATTGCATGTGTGCTCTTTTCACAATTCACCTATGGATCCACTAGTGTCATTGCATGTATGTTCTTTTTACTAATAACAACCAGAGTCATTGCATGTGTGTTATTTTCACATACCACATATGGATCCACAAGTGTCATTGCATGTGTGTTCTTTTTACTAACAACAACTGGAGTCATTTAATGTGTGTTCTTTTCACATACCACATATAGATCCACCAGAGTCATTGAAATGTGTGTTCTCTTTAGAGACCATACATGGATCCACCAATGTTATTGCATGTGTGTTCTTTTCACTAATAACAACCAGATTCATTGCATGTGTGTTCTTTTCACATACCACATATGGTTCCACCAGTGTCATTGCATGTGTGATCTTTTTACTAACAACAACCAGAGTCATTGCATGTGTGTTCTTTCCACATACGACATATGGATCCACCAGTGTCATTGCATGTGTTCTCTTTTCACTATCCACCTACGGATCCACCAGTGTCATTGCATGTGTGTTCTTTTTACTAACAACAACCAGAGTCATTGCATGTGTGTTCTTTTCACATACCACATATGGATCCACCAGTGTCATTGCATGTGTGCTCTTTTCACAATCAACATATGGATCCACCTGTGTCATTGCATGTGTGTTCTTTTTACTAACAACAACCAGAGTCATTGCATGTGTGTTCTTTTTACTAACAACAACTAGAGTCATTTAATGTGTGTTCTTTTCACATACCACATATGGATCCACCAGAGTCATTGAAATGTGTGTTCTTTTCACATACCACATATGGATCCACCAGTGTCATTGCATGTGTACTCTTTTCACAATCCACATATGGATCCACAAGTGTCATTGCATGTGTGTTCTTTTTACTAACAACAACCCGAGTCATTGCATGTGTGTTCTTTCCACATACGACATATGGATCCACCAGTGTCATTGCATGTGTTCTCTTTTCACTATCCACCTATGGATCCACCAGTGTCATTGCATGTGTGTTCTTTTTACTAACAACAACCAGAGTCATTGCATGTGTGTTCTTTTCACATACCACATATGGATCCACCAGTGTCATTGCATGTGTGCTCTTTTCAGAATTCACCTATGGATCCACCAGTGTCATTGCATGTATGTTGTTTTTACTAATAACAACCAGAGTCATTGCATGTGTGTTCTTTTCACATACCACATATGGATCCACCAGTGTCATTGCATGCGTGTTCTTTTTACTAACAACAAACAGAGTCATTGCATGTGTGTTCTTTTCACATACCACATATGGATCCACCAGTGTCATTGCATGTGTGTTCTTTTTACTAACAACAAATGGAGTAATTTAATGTGTGTTCTTTTCACATACCACCTATGGATCCACTAGTGTCATTGCATGTGTGCTCTTTTCATAATCCACCTATAGATCCACCAGTGTCATTGCATGCGTGCTCTTTTGACTAACAACAACCAGAGTCATTGCATATGTGTTATCTTCAGAGACCACACATGGATCCACCAGTGTCATTGCATGCGTGTTCTTTTTACTAACAACAACCAGAGTCATTGAAATGTGTGTTCTCTTCAGAGACCATACATGGATCCACCAATATCATTGCATGTGTGTTCTTTTTACTAACAACAACCAGAGTCATTGCATGTGTGTTCTTTTCACATACCACATATGGTTCCACCAGTGTCATTTCATGTGTGCTCTTTTCACAATCCACATATGGATCCACTAGTGTCATTGCATGTGTGTTCTTTTTACTAACAACAACTAGAGTCATTGCATGTGTGTTCTTTCCACATACCACATATGGATCCACCATTGTCATTGCATGTGTTCTCTTTTCACTATCCACCTATGGATCCACCAGTGTCATTGCATGTGTGTTCTTTTTACTAACAACAACCAGAGTCATTGCATGTGTGTTCTTTTCACATACCACATATGGATCCACCAGTATCATTGCATGTGTGCTCTTTTCACAATCAACATATGGATCCACCAGTGTCATTGCATGTGTGTTCTTTTTACTAACAACAACCAGAGTCATTGCATGTGTGTTATTTTCACATACCACATATGGATCCACCAGTGTCATTGCATGTGTGCTCTTTTCACAATCAACATATGGATCCACCAGTGTCATTGCATGTGTGTTGTTTTTACTAACAACAACCAGAGTCATTGCATGTGTGTTCTTTTCACATACCACATATGGATCCACCAGTGTCATTGCATGTGTGTTCTTTTTACTAACAACAACTGGAGTCATTTAATGTGTGTTCTTTTCACATACCACTTATGGATCCACCAGAGTCATTGAAATGTGTGTTCTCTTCAGAGACCATACATGGATCCACTAGTGTCATTGCATGTGTGTTCTTTTTACTAACAACAACCAGAGTCATTGCATGTGTGTTCTTTTCACATACCACATATGGTTCCACCAGTGTAATTGCATGTGTACTCTTTTCACAATCCACCTGTGGATTCACCAGTGTCATTGCATGCGTGCTCTTTTTACTAACAACAACGAGAGTCATTGCATGTGTGTTCTCTTCAGAGACCACACATGGATCCACCAGCGTCATTGCATGTGTGTTCTTTTTACTAACAACAACCAGAGTCATTGAAATGTGTGTTCTCTTCAGAGACCATACATGGATCCACCAATGTCATTGCATGTGTGTTCTTTCTACTAACAACAACCAGAGTCATTGCATGTGTGTTCTTTTCACATACCACATATGAATCCACCAGTATCATTGCATGTGTGCTCTTTTCACAATCCACATATGGATCCACCAGTGTCATTGCAGGTGTGTTCTTTTTACAAACAACAACTAGAGTCATTGCGTCTGTGTTCTTTCCACATACCACATATGGATCCACAAGTGTCGTTGCATGTGTGTTCTTTTTACTAACAACAACTGGAGTCATTTAATGTGTGTTCTTTTCACATACCACATATGGATCCACCAGAGTCATTGAAATGTGTGTTCTCTTCGGAGACCATACATGGATCCACCAGTGTCATTACATGTGTGTTCTTTTTACTAACAACAACCAGAGTCATTGCATGTGTGTTCTTTTCACATACCACATATGGTTCCACCAGTGTCATTGCATGTGTACTCTTTTCACAATCCACATATGGATCCACCAGTGTCATTGCATGTGTGTTCTTTTTACTAATAACAACCAGAGTCATTGCATGTGTGTTCTTTCCACATATGACATATGGATCCACCAGTGTCATTGCATGTGTTCTCTTTTCACTATCCACCTATGGATCCACCAGTGTCATTGCATGTGTGTTCTTTTACTAACAACAACCAGAGTCATTGCATGTGTGTTCTTTTCACATACCACATATGGATCCACTAGTGTCATTGCATGTGTGCTCTTTTTACTAAAAACAACCAGAGTCATTTCATGTGTGTTCTTTTCACGTACTACATATGGATCCACCAGTGTCATTGAAATGTGTGTTCTTTTTACTAATAACAAATGTAGTCATTTCATGTGTGTTCTTTTCACATAGCACATATGGATGCACCAGTGTCATTGCATGTGTGTTCTTTTACAAACAACAACTGGAGTCATTTCATGTGTGTTCTTTTCACATACCACATATGGATCCACCAGAGTCATTGAAATCTGTGTTCTCTTCAGAGACCATACATGGATCCACCAATGTAATTGCATATGTGTTCTCTTTACTAACAACAACCAGAGTCATTGCATGTGTGTTCTTTTCACATACCACATATGGTTCCACCAGTGTCATTGCATGTGTGCTCTTTTCACAATCCACATATGGATCCACCAGTGTCATTGCATGTGTGTTCTTTTTACTAACAACCAGAGTCATTGCATGTGTGTTCTTTCCACATACCACATATGGATCCACCAGTGTCATTGCATGTGTGCTCTTTTCACAATCCACCAATGGATCCACCAGTGTCATTGCATGTGTGATCTTTTTGCTAACAACAACTAGAGTCATTGAAATGTGTGTTCTCTTCAGAGACCACACATGGATCCACCAGTGTCATTGCATGTGTGTTCTTTTTACTAACAACAACTAGAGTCATTGAAATGTGTGTTCTCTTCAGAGACCACACATGGTTCCACCAGTGTCATTGCACGTGTCTTCTTTTTACTAACAACAACCAGAGTCATTGCATGTGTGTTCTTTTCACATACCACATATGGTTCCACTAGTGTCATTTCATGTGTGCTCTTTTCACAATCCACATATGGATCCACTAGTGTCATTGCATGTGTGTTCTTTTTCCTAACAACAACTAGAGTCATTGCATGTGTGTTCTTTCCACATACCACATATGGATCCACCATTGTCATTGCATGTGTTCTCTTTTCACTATCCACCTATGGATCCACCAGTGTCATTGCATGTGTGTTATTTTTACTAACAACAACCAGAGTCATTGCATGTGTGTTCTTTTCACATACCACATATGGATCCACCAGTGTCATTGCATGTGTGCTCTTTTCACAATCAACATATGGATCCACCTGTGTCATTGCATGTGTGTTCTTTTTACTAACAACAACCAGAGTCATTGCATGTGTGTTCTTTTCACATACCACATATGGATCCACCAGTGTCATTGCATGTGTGCTCTTTTCACAATCAACATATGGATCCACCAGTGTCATTGCATGTGTGTTCTTTTTACTAACAACAACCAGAGTCATTGCATGTGTGTTCTTTTCACATACCACATATGGATCCACCAGTGTCATTGCATGTGTGCTCTTTTCACAATCAACATATGGATCCACCAGTGTCATTGCATGTGTGTTGTTTATACTAACAACAACCAGAGTCATTGCATGTGTGTTCTTTTCACATACCACATATGGATCCACCAGTGTCATTGCATGTGTGTTCTTTTTACTAACAACAACTGGAGTCATTTAATGTGTGTTCTTTTCACATACCACTTATGGATCCACCAGAGTCATTGAAATGTGTGTTCTCTTCAGAGACCATACATGGATCCACCAGTGTCATTGCATGTGTGTTCTTTTTACTAACAACAACTAGAGTCATTGCATGTGTGTTCTTTTCACATACCACATATGGTTCCACCAGTGTCATTGCATGTGTACTCTTTTCACAATCCACCTGTGGATTCACCAGTGTCATTGCATGCGTGCTCTTTTTACTAACAACAACGAGAGTCATTGCATGTGTGTTCTCTTCAGAGACCACACATGGATCCACCAGTGTCATTGCATGTGTGTTCTTTTTACTAACAACAACCAGAGTCATTGAAATGTGTGTTCTCTTCAGAGACCATACATGGATCCACCAATGTCATTGCATGTGTGTTCTTTTTACTAACAACAACCAGAGTCATTGCATGTGTGTTCTTTTCACATACCACATATGAATCCACCAGTATCATTGCATGTGTGCTCTTTTCACAATCCACATTGGATCCACCAGTGTCATTGCAGGTGTGTTCTTTTTACAAACAACAACTAGAGTCATTGCGTCTGTGTTCTTTCCACATACCACATATGGATCCACCAATGTCATTGCATGTGTTCTCTTTTCACTATCCACCTATGGATCCACCAGTGTCATTGCATGTGTGTTCTTTTTACTAACAACAACCAGAGTCATTGCATGTGAGTTCTTTTCACATACCACATATGGATCCACAAGTGTCATTGCATGTGTGTTCTTTTTACTAACAACAACTGGAGTCATTTAATGTGTGTTCTTTTCACATACCACATATGGATCCACCAGAGTCATTGAAATGTGTGTTCTTTTCACATACCACATATGGATCCACCAGTGTCATTGCATGTGTACTCTTTTCACAATCCACATATGGATCCACCAGTGTCATTGCATGTGTGTTCTTTTTACTAATAACAACCAGAGTCATTGCATGTGTGTTCTTTCCACATATGACATATGGATCCACCAGTGTCATTGCGTGTGTTCTCTTTTCACTATCCACCTATGGATCCACCAGTGTCATTGCATGTGTGTTCTTTTTACTAACAACATCCAGAGTCATTGCATGTGTGTTCTTTTCACATACCACATATGGATCCACCAGTGTCATTGCATGTGTGCTCTTTTCACAATCAACATATGGATCCACCAGTGTCATTGCATGTGTGTTGCTTTTACTAACAACAACCAGAGTCATTGCATGTGTGTTCTTTTCACATACCACATATGGATCCACTAGTGTCATTGCATGTGTGCTCTTTTTACTAAAAACAACCAGAGTCATTTCATGTGTGTTCTTTTCACATACTACATATGGATCCACCAGTGTCATTGAAATGTGTGTTCTTTTTACTAATAACAAATGTAGTCATTTCATGTGTGTTCTTTTCACATAGCACATATGGATGCACCAGTGTCATTGCATGTGTGTTCTTTTTACAAACAACAACTAGAGTCATTTCACGTGTGTTCTTTTCACATACCACATATGGATCCACCAGAGTCATTGAAATCTGTGTTCTCTTCAGAGACCATACATGGATCCACCAATGTAATTGCATATGTGTTCTCTTTACTAACAACAACCAGAGTCATTGCATGTGTGTTCTTTTCACATACCACATATGGTTCCACCAGTGTCATTGCATGTGTGCTCTTTTCACAATCCACATATGGAGCCACCAGTGTCATTGCATGTGTGTTCTTTTTACTAACAACCAGAGTCATTGCATGTGTGTTCTTTCCACATACCACATATGGATCCACCAGTGTCATTGCATGTGTGCTCTTTTCACAATCCACCAATGGATCCACCAGTGTCATTGCATGTGTGATCTTTTTGCTAACAACAACTAGAGTCATTGAAATGTGTGTTCTCTTCAGAGACCACACATGGATCCACCAGTGTCATTGCATGTGTGTTCTTTTTACTAACAACAACTAGAGTCATTGAAATGTGTGTTCTCTTTAGAGACCACACATGGTTCCACCAGTGTCATTGCACGTGTCTTCTTTTTACTAACAACAACCAGAGTCATTGAAATGTGTGTTCTCTTCAGAGACCACACATGGATCCACTAGTGTCATTCCATTTGTGTTCTTTTTACTAACAAAACTGGAGTCATTTCATGTCTGTTCTTTTCACATACCACATATGGATCCACCAGTGTCATTGAAATGTGTGTTCTCTTTAGAGACCACACATGGATCCACCAGTGTCATTGCATGTGTGTTCTTTTTACTAACAACAACTGGAGTCATTGCATGTGTGGTCTTTTCACATACCACATATGGATCCACCAGTGTCATTGCATGTGTGCTGTTTTCACAATGCACCTATGGATCCACCAGTGTCATTGCATGTGTGTTATTTTCACATACCACATATGGATCCACCAGTGTCATTGAAATTTGTGTTCTCTTCAGAGACCACACATGGATCCACCGGTGTCATTGCATGTTTGTTCTTTTTACTAACAACAACCAGAGTCATTGAAATGTGTGTTCTCTTCAGAGACCACACATGGATCCACCAGTGTCATTGCATGTGTGTTCTTTTTACTAACAACAACTGGAGTCATTTCATGTGTGTTCTTTTCACATACCACATATGGATCCACCAGTGTCATTGAAATGTGTGTTCTCTTCAGAGACCACACATGGATCCACTAGTGTCAGTGCATGTGTGTTCTTTTTACTAACAACAACTGGAGTCATTGCATATGTGTTCTTTTCACATACCACATATGGATCCACGAGTGTTATTGCATGTGTGCTCTTTTCACAATCCACCTATGGATCCACCAGTGTCATTGCATGTGTGTTATTTTCACATACCACATATGGATCCACCAGTGTCATTGAAATGTGTGTTCTCTTCAGAGACCACACATGGATCGACCAGTGTAATTGCATGTGTGTTCTTTTTACTAACAACAACCATAGTAATTGAAATATGTGTTCTCTACAGAGGCCACACATGGATCCATCAGTGTTATTGCATGTGTGTTCTTTTACTAACAACAACTAGAGTCATTTCATGTGTGTTCTTTTCACATAGCACATATGGATCCACAAGTGTCATTGAAATGTGTGTTCTCTTCAGAGACCACACATGGATCCACCAGTGTCATTGCATGTGTGTTATTTTTACTAACAATAACTGGAGTCACTGCATGTGTGTTCTTTTCACATACCACATATGGATCCACCAGTGTCAATGCATGTGTGTTCTTTTCACAATCCACATATGGATCCACTAGTGTCATTGCATGTGTGTTCTTTTTACTAACAACAACTAGAGTCATTGCATGTGTGTTCTTTCCACATACCACATATGGATCCACCAGTGTCATTGCATGTGTTCTCTTTTCACTATCCACCAATGGATCCACTAGTGTCATTGCATGTGTGTTCTTTTTACTAACAACAACCAGAGTCATTGCATGTGTGTTCTTTTCACATACCACATATGGATCCACCAGTGTCATTGCATGTGTGCTCTTTTCACAATCAACATATGGATCCACCAGTGTCATTGCATGTGTGTTCTTTTTACTAACAACCAGAGTCATTGCATGTGTGTTCTTTCCACATACCACATATGGATCCACTAGTGTCATTGCATGTGTACTCTTTTCACAATTCACCTATGGATCCACCAGTGTCATTGCATGTATGTTCTTTTTACTAATAACAACCAGAGTCATTGCATGTGTTCTCTTTTCACTATCCACCTATGGATCCACCAGTGTCATTGCATGTGTGTTCTTTTTACTAACAACAACCAGAGTCATTGCATGTGTGTTCTTTTCACATACCACATATGGATCCACCATTGTCATTGCATGTGTGTTCTTTTTACTAACAACAACTGGAGTCATTTAATGTGTGTTCTTTTCACATACCACATATGGATCCACTAGGGTCATTGCATGTGTGCTCTTTTCACAATCCACCTATGGATCCACAAGTGTCATTGCATGCGTGCTCTTTTTACTAACAACAACAAGAGTCATTGCATGTGTGTTCTATTCAGAGACCACACATGGATCCACCAGTGTCATTGCATGTGTGTTCTTTTTACTAACAACAACCAGAGTCATTGAAATGTGTGTTCTCTTCAGAGACCATACATGGATCTACCAATGTTATTGCATGTGTGTTCTTTTTACTAACAACAACCAGAGTCATTGCATGTGTGTTCTTTTCACATACCACATATGGTTCCACCAATGTCATTGCATGTGTGCTCTTTTCACAATCCACATATGGATCCACTAGTGTCATTGCCTGTGTGTTCTTTTTACTAACAACAACTAGAGTCATTGCATGTATGTTCTTTCCAAATACCACATATGGATCCACCAGTGTCAATGCATGTGTTCTCTTTTCACTATCCACCTATGGATCCACCATTGTCATTGCATGTGTGTTCTTTTTACTAACAACAACCAGAGTCATTGCATGTGTGTTCTTTTCACATACCACATACGGATCCACCAGTGTCATTGCATGTGTGCTCTTTTCACAATCAACATATGGATCCACCAGTGTCATTGCATGTGTGTTCTTTTTACTAACAACAACCAGAGTCATTGCATGTGTGTTCTTTCCACATACCACATATGGCTCCACCAGTGTCATTGCATATGTGCTCTTTTCACAATTCACCTATGGATCCACCAGTGTCATTGCATGTATGTTCTTTTTACTAATAACAACCAGAGTCATTGCATGTGTGTTCTTTTCACATACCACATATGGATCCACAAGTGTCATTGCATGTGTGTTCTTTTTACTAACAACAACTGGAGTCATTTAATGTGTGTTCTTTTCACATACCACATATGGATCCACCAGAGTCATTGAAATGTGTGTTCTCTTCGGAGACCACACATGGATCCACCAGTGTCATTGCATGTGTGTTATTTTTACTAACAACAACTGGAGTCACTGCATGTGTGTTCTTTTCACATACCACATATGGATCCACTAGTGTCAATGCATGTGTGCTCTTTTCACAATCCACATATGGATCCACTAGTGTCATTGCATGTGTGTTCTTTTTACTAACAACAACGAGAGTCATTGCATGTGTGTTCTTTCCACATACCACATATGGATCCACCAGTGTCATTGCATGTTTTCTCTTTTCACTATCCACCTATGGATCCACCAGTGTCATTGCATGTGTGTTCTTTTCACATACCACATATGGATCCACCAGTGTCATTGCATGTGTGCTCTTTTCACAATCAACATATGGATCCACCAGTGTCATTGTAAGTGTGTTCTTTTTACTAACAACAACCAGAGTCATTGCATGTGTGTTCTTTCCACATACCACATATGGATCCACTAGTGTCATTGCATGTGTGCTCTTTTCACAATTCACCTATGGATCCACCAGTGTCATTGCATGTATGTTCTTTTTACTAATAACAACCAGAGTCATTGCATGTGTGTTCTTTTCACATACCACATATCGATCCACCAGTGTCATTGCATGCGTGTTCTTTTTACTAACAACAAACAGAGTCATTGCATGTGTGTTCTTTTCACATACCACATATGGATCCACCAGTGTCATTGCATGTGTGTTCTTTTTACTAACAACAACTTGAGTCATTTAACGTGTGTTCTTTTCACATACCACATATAGATCCACTAGTGTCATTGCATGTGTGCTCTTTTCACAATCCACCTATGGATCCACAAGTGTCATTACATGCGTGCTCTTTTTACTAACAACAACGAGAGTCATTGCATGTGTGTTCTCTTCAGAGACCACACATGGATCCACCAGTGTCATTGCATGTGTGTTCTTTTTACTAACAACAACCAGAGTCATTGAAATGTGTGTTCTCTTCAGAGACCATACATGGATCCACCAATGTCATTGCATGTGTGTTCTTTTTACTAACAACAACCAGAGTCATTGCATGTGTGTTCTTTTCACATACCACATATGGTTCCACCAGTGTCATTGCATGTGTGCTCTTTTCACTATCCACATACGGATGCACTAGTGTCATTGCATGTGTGTTCTTTTTACTAACAACAACTAGAGTCATTGCATGTGTGTTCTTTCCACATACCACATATGGATCCACCAGTATCATTGCATGTGTTCTCTTTTCACTATCCACCTATGGATCCACCAGTGTCATTGCATGTGTGTTCTTTTTACTAACAACAACCAGAGTCATTGCATGTGTGTTCTTTTCACATACCACATATGGATCCACCAGTGTCATTGCATGTGTGCTCTTTTCACAATCAACATATGGATCCACCAGTGTCATTGCATGTGTGTTCTTTTTACTAACAACAACCAGAGTCATTGCATGTGTGTTCTTTCCACATACCACATATGGCTCCACTAGTGTCATTGCATGTGTGCTCTTTTCACAATTAACCTATGGATCCACCAGTGTCATTGCATGTATGTTCTTTTTACTAATAACAACCAGAGGCATTGCATGTGTGTTCTTTTTAGTAACAACAACTGGAGTCATTTAATGTGTGTTCTTTTCACATACCACATATGGATCCACCAGAGTCATTGAAATGTGTGTTCTCTTCGGAGACCATACATGGATCCACCAGTGTCATTACATGTGTGTTATTTTTAATAACAACAACCAGAGTCATTGCATGTGTGTTCTTTTCACATACCGCATATGGTTCCACCAGTGTCATTGCATGTGTACTCTTTGCACAATCCACATATGGATCCACCAGTGTCATTGCATGTGTGTTCTTTTTACTAACAACAACCAGAGTCATTGCATGTGTGTTCTTTCCGCATACCACATATGGATCCACCAGTGTCATTGCATGTGTTCTCTTTTCACTATCCACCTATGGATCCACCAGTGTCATTGCATGTGTGTTCTTTTTACTAACAACAACCAGAGTCATTGCATGTGTGTTCTTTTCACATACCACATATGGATCCACCATTGTCATTGCATGTGTGTTCTTTTTACTAACAACAACTGGAGTCATTTAATGTGTGTTCTTTTCACATACCACATATGGATCCACTAGGGTCATTGCATGTGTGCTATTTTCACAATCCACCTATGGATCCACAAGTGTCATTGCATGCGTGCTCTTTTTACTAACAACAACAAGAGTCATTGCATGTGTGTTCTCTTCAGAGACCACACATGGATCCACCAGTGTCATTGCATGTCTGTTCTTTTTACTAACAACAACCAGAGTCATTGAAATGTGTGTTCTCTTCAGAGACCATACGTGGATCTACCAATGTCATTGCATGTGTGTTCTTTTTACTAACAACAACCAGAGTCATTGCATGTGTGTTCTTTTCACATAACACATATGGTTCCACCAGTGTTATTGCATGTGTGCTCTTTTCACAATTCAGATATGGATCCACTAGTGTCATTGCATGTGTGTTATTTTTACTAACAACAACTAGAGTCATTGCATGTGTGTTCTTTCCACATACCACATATGGATCCACCAGTGTCATTGCATGTGTTCTCTTTTCACTATCCACCTATGGATCCACCAGTCTCATTGCATGTGTGTTCTTTTTACTAACAACAACCAGAGTCATTGCATGTGTGTTTTTTTCACATACCACATATGGATCCACCAGTTTCATTGCATGTGTGTTCTTTTCACATACCACAAATGGATCCACCAGTGTCATTGCATGTGTGTTCTTTTTACTAACAACAACTAGAGTCATTGCATGTGTGTTCTTTCCACATACCACATATGGCTCCACTAGTGTCATTGCATGTGTGCTCTTTTCACAATTCACCTATGGATCCACCAGTGTCATTGCATGTATGTTCTTTTTACTAATAACAACCAGAGTCATTGCAGGTGTGTTCTTTTCACATACCACATATGGATCCACAAGTGTCATTGCATTTGTGTTCTTTTTACTAACAACAACTGGAGTCATTTAATGTGTGTTCTTTTCACATACCACATATGGATCCACCAGAGTCATTGAAATGTGTGTTCTCTTCGAAGACCATACATGGATCCACCAGTGTCATTACATGTGTGTTCTTTTTACTAACAACAACCGGAGTCATTGCATGTGTGTTCTTTTCACATACCGCATATGGTTCCACCAGTGTCATTGCATGTGTACTCTTTTCACAATCCACATATGGATCCACTAGTGTCATTGCATCTGTGTTCTTTTTACTAACAACAACTAGAGTCATTGCATGTGTGTTCTTTCCACATACCACATATGGATCCACCAGTGTCATTGCATGTGTTCTCTTTTCACTATCCACCTATGGATCCACCAGTGTCATTGCATGTGTGTTCTTTTTACTAACAACAACCAGAGTCATTGCATGTGTGTTCTTTTCACATACCACATATGGATCCACCATTGTCATTGCATGTGTGTTCTTTTTACTAACAAAAACTGGAGTCATTTAATGTGTGTTCTTTTCACATACCACATATGGATCCACTAGGGTCATTGCATGTGTGCTATTTTCACAATCCACCTATGGATCCACAAGTGTCATTGCATGCGTGCTCTTTTTACTAACAACAACAAGAGTTATTGCATGTGTGTTCTCTTCAGAGACCACACATGGATCCACCAGTGTCATTGCATGTGTGTTCTTTTTACTAACAACAACCAGAGTCATTGAAATGTGTGTTCTCTTCAGAGACCATACATGGATCTACCAATGTCATTGCATGTGTGTTCTTTTTACTAACAACAACCAGAGTCATTGCATGTGTGTTCTTTTCACATAACACATATGGTTCCACCAGTGTCATTGCATGTGTGCTCTTTTCACAATTCAGATATGGATCCACTAGTGTCATTGCATGTGTGTTCTTTTTACTAACAACAACTAGAGTCATTGCATGTGTGTTCTTTCCACATACCACATATGGATCCACCAGTGTCATTGCATGTGTTCTCTTTTCACTATCCACCTATGGATCCACCAGTGTCATTGCATGTGTGTTCTTTTTACTAACAACAACCAGAGTCATTGCATGTGTTTTTTTTCACATACCACATATGGATCCACCAGTGTCATTGCATGTGTGTTCTTTTCACATACCACATATGGATCCACCAGTGTCATTGCATGTGTGTTCTTTTTACTAACAACAACTAGAGTCATTGCATGTGTGTTCTTTCCACATACCACATATGGCTCCACTAGTGTCATTGCATGTGTGCTCTTTTCACAATTCACCTATGGATCCACCAGTGTCATTGCATGTATGTTCTTTTTACTAATAACAACCAGAGTCATTGCATGTGTGTTCTTTTCACATACCACATATGGATCCACAAGTGTCATTGCATGTGTGTTCTTTTTACTAACAACAACTGGAGTCATTTAATGTGTGTTCTTTTCACATACCACATATGGATCCACCAGAGTCATTGAAATGTGTGTTCTCTTCGGAGACCATACATGGATCCACCAGTGTCATTACATGTGTGTTCTTTTTACTAACAACAACCAGAGTCATTGCATGTGTGTTCTTTTCACATACCGCATATGGTTCCACCAGTGTCATTGCATGTGTACTCTTTTCACAATCCACTTATGGATCCACTAGTGTCATTGCATGTGTGTTATTTTTACTAACAACAACCAGAGTCATTGCATGTGTGTTCTTTCCACATACCACATATGGATCCACCAGTGTCATTGCATGTGTTCTCTTTTCACTATCCACCTATGGATCCACCAGTGTCATTGCATGTGTGTTCTTTTTACTAACAACAACCAGAGTCATTGCATGTGTGTTCTTTTCACATACCACATATGGATCCACCATTGTCATTGCATGTGTGTTCTTTTTACTAACAACAACTGGAGTCATTTAATGTGTGTTCTTTTCACATACCACATATGGATCCACTAGGGTCATTGCATGTGTGCTATTTTCACAATCCACCTATGGATCCACAAGTGTCATTGCATGCGTGCTCTTTTTACTAACAACAACAAGAGTTATTGCATGTGTGTTCTCTTCAGAGACCACACATGGATCCACCAGTGTCATTGCATGTGTGTTCTTTTTACTAACAACAACCAGAGTCATTGAAATGTGTGTTCTCTTCAGAGACCATACATGGATCTACCAATGTCATTGCATGTGTGTTCTTTTTACTTACAACAACCAGAGTCATTGCATGTGTGTTCTTTTCACATAACACATATGGTTCCACCAGTGTCATTGCATGTGTGCTCTTTTCACAATTCAGATATGGATCCACTAGTGTCATTGCATGTGTGTTCTTTTTACTAACAACAACTAGAGTCATTGCATGTGTGTTCTTTCCACATACCACATATGGATCCACCAGTGTCATTGCATGTGTTCTCTTTTCACTATCCACCTATGGATCCACCAGTGTCATTGCATGTGTGTTCTTTTTACTAACAACAACCAGAGTCATTGCATGTGTTTTTTTTTCACATACCACATATGGATCCACCAGTGTCATTGCATGTGTGTTCTTTTCACATACCACATATGGATCCACCAGTGTCATTGCATGTGTGTTCTTTTTACTAACAACAACTAGAGTCATTGCATGTGTGTTCTTTCCACATACCACATATGGCTCCACTAGTGTCATTGCATGTGTGCTCTTTTCACAATTCACCTATGGATCCACCAGTGTCATTGCATGTATGTTCTTTTTACTAATAACAACCCGAGTCATTGCATGTGTGTTCTTTTCACATACCACATATGGATCCACAAGTGTCATTGCATGTGTATTCTTTTTACTAACAACCACTGGAGTCATTTAATGTGTGTTCTTTTCACATACCACATATGGATCCACCAGAGTCATTGAAATGTGTGTTCTCTTCGGAGACCATACATGGATCCACCAGTGTCATTACATGTGTGTTCTTTTTACTAACAACAACCAGAGTCATTGCATGTGTGTTCTTTTCACATACCGCATAGGGTTCCACCAGTGTCATTGCATGTGTACTCTTTTCACAATCCACATATGGATCCACTAGTGTCATTGCATGTGTGTTCTTTTTACTAACAACAACCAGAGTCATTGCATGTGTGTTCTTTCCACATACCACATATGGATCCATTAGTGTCATTGCATGTGTTCTCTTTTCACTATCCACCTATGGATCCACCAGTGTCATTGCATGTGTGTTCTTTTTACTAACAACAACCAGAGTCATTGCATGTGTGTTCTTTTCACATACCACATATGGATCCACCATTGTCATTGCATGTGTGTTCTTTTTACTAACAACAACTGGAGTCATTTAATGTGTGTTCTTTTCACATACCACATATGGATCCACTAGGGTCATTGCATGTGTGCTATTTTCACAATCCACCTATGGATCCACAAGTGTCATTGCATGCGTGCTCTTTTTACTAACAACAACAAGAGTTATTGCATGTGTGTCTCTTCAGAGACCACACATGGATCCACCAGTGTCATTGCATGTGTGTTCTTTTTACTAACAACAACCAGAGTCATTGAAATGTGTGTTCTCTTCAGAGACCATACATGGATCTACCAATGTCATTGCATGTGTGTTCTTTTTACTAACAACAACCAGAGTCATTGCATGTGTGTTCTTTTCACATAACACATATGGTTCCACCAGTGTCATTGCATGTGTGCTCTTTTCACAATTCAGATATGGATCCACTAGTGTCATTGCATGTGTGTTCTTTTTACTAACAACAACTAGAGTCATTGCATGTGTGTTCTTTCCACATACCACATATGGATCCACCAGTGTCATTGCATGTGTTCTCTTTTCACTATCCACCTATGGATCCACCAGTGTCATTGCATGTGTGTTCTTTTACTAACAACAACCAGAGTCCTTGCATGTGTTTTTTTTCACATACCACATATGGATCCACCAGTGTCATTGCATGTGTGTTCTTTTCACATACCACATATGGATCCACCAGTGTCATTGCATGTGTGTTCTTTTTACTAACAACAACTAGAGTCATTGCATGTGTGTTCTTTCCACATACCACATATGGCTCCACTAGTGTCATTGCATATGTGCTCTTTTCACAATTCACCTATGGATCCACCAGTGTCATTGCATGTATGTTCTTTTTACTAATAACAACCAGAGTCATTGCATGTGTGTTCTTTTCACATACCACATATGGATCCACCATTGTCATTGCATGTGTGTTCTTTTTACTAACAACAACTGGAGTCATTTAATGTGTGTTCTTTTCACATACCACATATGGATCCACTAGGGTCATTGCATGTGTGCTATTTTCACAATCCACCTATGGATCCACAAGTGTCATTGCATGCGTGCTCTTTTTACTAACAACAACAAGAGTTATTGCATGTGTGTCTCTTCAGAGACCACACATGGATCCACCAGTGTCATTGCATGTGTGTTCTTTTTACTAACAACAACCAGAGTCATTGAAATGTGTGTTCTCTTCAGAGACCATACATGGATCTACCAATGTCATTGCATGTGTGTTCTTTTTACTAACAACAACCAGAGTCATTGCATGTGTGTTCTTTTCACATAACACATATGGTTCCACCAGTGTCATTGCATGTGTGCTCTTTTCACAATTCAGATATGGATCCACTAGTGTCATTGCATGTGTGTTCTTTTTACTAACAACAACTAGAGTCATTGCATGTGTGTTCTTTCCACATACCACATATGGATCCACCAGTGTCATTGCATGTGTTCTCTTTTCACTATCCACCTATGGATCCACCAGTGTCATTGCATGTGTGTTCTTTTACTAACAACAACCAGAGTCCTTGCATGTGTTTTTTTTCACATACCACATATGGATCCACCAGTGTCATTGCATGTGTGTTCTTTTCACATACCACATATGGATCCACCAGTGTCATTGCATGTGTGTTCTTTTTACTAACAACAACTAGAGTTATTGCATGTGTGTTCTTTCCACATACCACATATGGCTCCACTAGTGTCATTGCATGTGTGCTCTTTTCACAATTCACCTATGGATCCACCAGTGTCATTGCATGTATGTTCTTTTTACTAATAACAACCAGAGTCATTGCATGTGTGTTCTTTTCACATAACACATATGGATCCACAAGTGTCATTGCATGTGTGTTCTTTTTACTAACAACAACTGGAGTCATTTAATGTGTGTTCTTTTCACATACCACATATGGATCCACCAGAGTCATTGAAATGTGTGTTCTCTTCGGAGACCATACATGGATCCACCAGTGTCATTACATGTGTGTTCTTTTTACTAACAACAACCAGAGTCATTGCATGTGTGTTCTTTTCACATACCGCATATGGTTCCACCAGTGTCATTGCATGTGTACTCTTTTCACAGTCCACATATGGATCCACCAGTGTCATTGCATGTGTGTTCTTTTTACTAACAACAACCAGAGTCATTGCATGTGTGTTCTTTCCACATACCACATATGGATCCACCAGTGTCATTGCATGTGTTCTCTTTTCACTATCCACCTATGGATCCACCAGTGTGATTGCATGTGTGTTCTTTTTACTAACAACAACCAGAGTCATTGCATGTGTGTTCTTTTCACATACCACATATGGATCCACCAGTGTCATTGCATGTGTGCTCTTTTCACAATCAGCATATGGATCCACCAGTGTCATTGCATGTGTGTTCTTTTTACTAACAACAACCAAAGTCATTTCATGTATGTTCTTTCCACATACCACATATGGATCCACTAGTGTCATTGCATGTGTGCTCTTTTCACAATTCACCTATGGATCCACCAGTGTCATTGCATGTACGTTCTTTTTACTAATAACAACCAGAGTCATTGCATGTGTGTTCTTTTCACATACCACATATGGATCCACCAGTGTCATTGCATGCGTGTTCTTTTTACTAACAACAAACAGAGTCATTGCATGTGTGTTCTTTTCACATACCACATATGGATCCACCAGTGTCATTGCATGCGTGTTCTTTTTACTAACAACAACTGGAGTCATTTAATGTGTGTTCTTTACACATACCACATATGTATCCACTAGTGTCATTGCATGTGTGCTCTTTTCACAATCCACCTATGGATCCACCAGTGTCATTGCATGCGTGCTCTTTTTACTAACAACAACCAGAGTCATTGCATGTGTGTTCTCTTCAGAGAACACACATGGATCCACCAGTGTCATTGCATGTGTGTTCTTTTTACTAACAACAACCAGAGTCATTGAAATGTGTGTTCTCTTCAGAGACCATACATGGATCTACCAATGTCATTGCATGTGTGTTCTTTTTACTAACAACAACCAGAGTCATTGCATGTGTGTTCTTTTCACATAACACATATGGTTCCACCAGTGTCATTGCATGTGTGCTCTTTTCACAATTCAGATATGGATCCACTAGTGTCATTGCATGTGTGTTCTTTTTACTAACAACAACTAGAGTCATTGCATGTGTGTTCTTTCCACATACCACATATGGATCCACCAGTGTCATTGCATGTGTTCTCTTTTCACTATCCACCTATGGATCCACCAGTGTCATTGCATGTGTGTTCTTTTACTAACAACAACCAGAGTCCTTGCATGTGTTTTTTTTCACATACCACATATGGATCCACCAGTGTCATTGCATGTGTGTTCTTTTCACATACCACATATGGATCCACCAGTGTCATTGCATGTGTGTTCTTTTTACTAACAACAACTAGAGTCATTGCATGTGTGTTCTTTCCACATACCACATATGGCTCCACTAGTGTCATTGCATGTGTGTTCTTTTCACAATTCACCTATGGATCCACCAGTGTCATTGCATGCGTGTTCTTTTTACTAATAACAAACAGAGTCATTGCATGTGTGTTCTTTTCACATACCACATATGGATCCACCAGTGTCATTGCATGCGTGTTCTTTTTACTAACAACAACTGGAGTCATTTAATGTGTGTTCTTTACACATACCACATATGTATCCACTAGTGTCATTGCATGTGTGCTCTTTTCACAATCCACCTATGGATCCACCAGTGTCATTGCATGCGTGCTCTTTTTACTAACAACAACCAGAGTCATTGCATGTGTGTTCTCTTCAGAGAACACACATGGATCCACCAGTGTCATTGCATGTGTGTTCTTTTTACTAACAACAACCAGAGTCATTGAAATGTGTGTTCTCTTCAGAGACCATACATGGATCTACCAATGTCATTGCATGTGTGTTCTTTTTACTAACAACAACCAGAGTCATTGCATGTGTGTTCTTTTCACATAACACATATGGTTCCACCAGTGTCATTGCATGTGTGCTCTTTTCACAATTCAGATATGGATCCACTAGTGTCATTGCATGTGTGTTCTTTTTACTAACAACAACTAGAGTCATTGCATGTGTGTTCTTTCCACATACCACATATGGATCCACCAGTGTCATTGCATGTGTTCTCTTTTCACTATCCACCTATGGATCCACCAGTGTCATTGCATGTGTGTTCTTTTACTAACAACAACCAGAGTCCTTGCATGTGTTTTTTTTCACATACCACATATGGATCCACCAGTGTCATTGCATGTGTGTTCTTTTCACATACCACATATGGATCCACCAGTGTCATTGCATGTGTGTTCTTTTTACTAACAACAACTAGAGTTATTGCATGTGTGTTCTTTCCACATACCACATATGGCTCCACTAGTGTCATTGCATGTGTGCTCTTTTCACAATTCACCTATGGATCCACCAGTGTCATTGCATGTATGTTCTTTTTACTAATAACAACCAGAGTCATTGCATGTGTGTTCTTTTCACATAACACATATGGATCCACAAGTGTCATTGCATGTGTGTTCTTTTTACTAACAACAACTGGAGTCATTTAATGTGTGTTCTTTTCACATACCACATATGGATCCACCAGAGTCATTGAAATGTGTGTTCTCTTCGGAGACCATACATGGATCCACCAGTGTCATTACATGTGTGTTCTTTTTACTAACAACAACCAGAGTCATTGCATGTGTGTTCTTTTCACATACCGCATATGGTTCCACCAGTGTCATTGCATGTGTACTCTTTTCACAGTCCACATATGGATCCACCAGTGTCATTGCATGTGTGTTCTTTTTACTAACAACAACCAGAGTCATTGCATGTGTGTTCTTTCCACATACCACATATGGATCCACCAGTGTCATTGCATGTGTTCTCTTTTCACTATCCACCTATGGATCCACCAGTGTGATTGCATGTGTGTTCTTTTTACTAACAACAACCAGAGTCATTGCATGTGTGTTCTTTTCACATAACACATATGGTTCCACCAGTGTCATTGCATGTGTGCTCTTTTCACAATTCAGATATGGATCCACTAGTGTCATTGCATGTGTGTTCTTTTTACTAACAACAACTAGAGTCATTGCATGTGTGTTCTTTCCACATACCACATATGGATCCACCAGTGTCATTGCATGTGTTCTCTTTTCACTATCCACCTATGGATCCACCAGTGTCATTGCATGTGTGTTCTTTTTACTAACAACAACCAGAGTCATTGCATGTGTTTTTTTTCACATACCACATATGGATCCACCAGTGTCATTGCATGTGTGTTCTTTTCACATACCACATATGGATCCACCAGTGTCATTGCATGTGTGTTCTTTTTACTAACAACAACTAGAGTCATTGCATGTGTGTTCTTTCCACATACCACATATGGCTCCACTAGTGTCATTGCATGTGTGCTCTTTTCACAATTCACCTATGGATCCACCAGTGTCATTGCATGTATGTTCTTTTTACTAATAACAACCAGAGTCATTGCATGTGTGTTCTTTTCACATACCACATATGGATCCACAAGTGTCATTGCATGTGTGTTCTTTTTACTAACAACAACTGGAGTCATTTAATGTGTGTTCTTTTCACATACCACATATGGATCCACCAGAGTCATTGAAATGTGTGTTCTCTTCGGAGACCATACATGGATCCACCAGTGTCATTACATGTGTGTTCTTTTTACTAACAACAACCAGAGTCATTGCATGTGTGTTCTTTTCACATACCGCATATGGTTCCACCAGTGTCATTGCATGTGTACTCTTTTCACAATCCACTTATGGATCCACTAGTGTCATTGCATGTGTGTTATTTTTACTAACAACAACCAGAGTCATTGCATGTGTGTTCTTTCCACATACCACATATGGATCCACCAGTGTCATTGCATGTGTTCTCTTTTCACTATCCACCTATGGATCCACCAGTGTCATTGCATGTGTGTTCTTTTTACTAACAACAACCAGAGTCATTGCATGTGTGTTCTTTTCACATACCACATATGGATCCACCATTGTCATTGCATGTGTGTTCTTTTTACTAACAACAACTGGAGTCATTTAATGTGTGTTCTTTTCACATACCACATATGGATCCACTAGGGTCATTGCATGTGTGCTATTTTCACAATCCACCTATGGATCCACAAGTGTCATTGCATGCGTGCTCTTTTTACTAACAACAACAAGAGTTATTGCATGTGTGTTCTCTTCAGAGACCACACATGGATCCACCAGTGTCATTGCATGTGTGTTCTTTTTACTAACAACAACCAGAGTCATTGAAATGTGTGTTCTCTTCAGAGACCATACATGGATCTACCAATGTCATTGCATGTGTGTTCTTTTTACTTACAACAACCAGAGTCATTGCATGTGTGTTCTTTTCACATAACACATATGGTTCCACCAGTGTCATTGCATGTGTGCTCTTTTCACAATTCAGATATGGATCCACTAGTGTCATTGCATGTGTGTTCTTTTTACTAACAACAACTAGAGTCATTGCATGTGTGTTCTTTCCACATACCACATATGGATCCACCAGTGTCATTGCATGTGTTCTCTTTTCACTATCCACCTATGGATCCACCAGTGTCATTGCATGTGTGTTCTTTTTACTAACAACAACCAGAGTCATTGCATGTGTTTTTTTTTCACATACCACATATGGATCCACCAGTGTCATTGCATGTGTGTTCTTTTCACATACCACATATGGATCCACCAGTGTCATTGCATGTGTGTTCTTTTTACTAACAACAACTAGAGTCATTGCATGTGTGTTCTTTCCACATACCACATATGGCTCCACTAGTGTCATTGCATGTGTGCTCTTTTCACAATTCACCTATGGATCCACCAGTGTCATTGCATGTATGTTCTTTTTACTAATAACAACCCGAGTCATTGCATGTGTGTTCTTTTCACATACCACATATGGATCCACAAGTGTCATTGCATGTGTATTCTTTTTACTAACAACCACTGGAGTCATTTAATGTGTGTTCTTTTCACATACCACATATGGATCCACCAGAGTCATTGAAATGTGTGTTCTCTTCGGAGACCATACATGGATCCACCAGTGTCATTACATGTGTGTTCTTTTTACTAACAACAACCAGAGTCATTGCATGTGTGTTCTTTTCACATACCGCATAGGGTTCCACCAGTGTCATTGCATGTGTACTCTTTTCACAATCCACATATGGATCCACTAGTGTCATTGCATGTGTGTTCTTTTTACTAACAACAACCAGAGTCATTGCATGTGTGTTCTTTCCACATACCACATATGGATCCATTAGTGTCATTGCATGTGTTCTCTTTTCACTATCCACCTATGGATCCACCAGTGTCATTGCATGTGTGTTCTTTTTACTAACAACAACCAGAGTCATTGCATGTGTGTTCTTTTCACATACCACATATGGATCCACCATTGTCATTGCATGTGTGTTCTTTTTACTAACAACAACTGGAGTCATTTAATGTGTGTTCTTTTCACATACCACATATGGATCCACTAGGGTCATTGCATGTGTGCTATTTTCACAATCCACCTATGGATCCACAAGTGTCATTGCATGCGTGCTCTTTTTACTAACAACAACAAGAGTTATTGCATGTGTGTCTCTTCAGAGACCACACATGGATCCACCAGTGTCATTGCATGTGTGTTCTTTTTACTAACAACAACCAGAGTCATTGAAATGTGTGTTCTCTTCAGAGACCATACATGGATCTACCAATGTCATTGCATGTGTGTTCTTTTTACTAACAACAACCAGAGTCATTGCATGTGTGTTCTTTTCACATAACACATATGGTTCCACCAGTGTCATTGCATGTGTGCTCTTTTCACAATTCAGATATGGATCCACTAGTGTCATTGCATGTGTGTTCTTTTTACTAACAACAACTAGAGTCATTGCATGTGTGTTCTTTCCACATACCACATATGGATCCACCAGTGTCATTGCATGTGTTCTCTTTTCACTATCCACCTATGGATCCACCAGTGTCATTGCATGTGTGTTCTTTTACTAACAACAACCAGAGTCCTTGCATGTGTTTTTTTTCACATACCACATATGGATCCACCAGTGTCATTGCATGTGTGTTCTTTTCACATACCACATATGGATCCACCAGTGTCATTGCATGTGTGTTCTTTTTACTAACAACAACTAGAGTCATTGCATGTGTGTTCTTTCCACATACCACATATGGCTCCACTAGTGTCATTGCATATGTGCTCTTTTCACAATTCACCTATGGATCCACCAGTGTCATTGCATGTATGTTCTTTTTACTAATAACAACCAGAGTCATTGCATGTGTGTTCTTTTCACATACCACATATGGATCCACCATTGTCATTGCATGTGTGTTCTTTTTACTAACAACAACTGGAGTCATTTAATGTGTGTTCTTTTCACATACCACATATGGATCCACTAGGGTCATTGCATGTGTGCTATTTTCACAATCCACCTATGGATCCACAAGTGTCATTGCATGCGTGCTCTTTTTACTAACAACAACAAGAGTTATTGCATGTGTGTCTCTTCAGAGACCACACATGGATCCACCAGTGTCATTGCATGTGTGTTCTTTTTACTAACAACAACCAGAGTCATTGAAATGTGTGTTCTCTTCAGAGACCATACATGGATCTACCAATGTCATTGCATGTGTGTTCTTTTTACTAACAACAACCAGAGTCATTGCATGTGTGTTCTTTTCACATAACACATATGGTTCCACCAGTGTCATTGCATGTGTGCTCTTTTCACAATTCAGATATGGATCCACTAGTGTCATTGCATGTGTGTTCTTTTTACTAACAACAACTAGAGTCATTGCATGTGTGTTCTTTCCACATACCACATATGGATCCACCAGTGTCATTGCATGTGTTCTCTTTTCACTATCCACCTATGGATCCACCAGTGTCATTGCATGTGTGTTCTTTTACTAACAACAACCAGAGTCCTTGCATGTGTTTTTTTTCACATACCACATATGGATCCACCAGTGTCATTGCATGTGTGTTCTTTTCACATACCACATATGGATCCACCAGTGTCATTGCATGTGTGTTCTTTTTACTAACAACAACTAGAGTTATTGCATGTGTGTTCTTTCCACATACCACATATGGCTCCACTAGTGTCATTGCATGTGTGCTCTTTTCACAATTCACCTATGGATCCACCAGTGTCATTGCATGTATGTTCTTTTTACTAATAACAACCAGAGTCATTGCATGTGTGTTCTTTTCACATAACACATATGGATCCACAAGTGTCATTGCATGTGTGTTCTTTTTACTAACAACAACTGGAGTCATTTAATGTGTGTTCTTTTCACATACCACATATGGATCCACCAGAGTCATTGAAATGTGTGTTCTCTTCGGAGACCATACATGGATCCACCAGTGTCATTACATGTGTGTTCTTTTTACTAACAACAACCAGAGTCATTGCATGTGTGTTCTTTTCACATACCGCATATGGTTCCACCAGTGTCATTGCATGTGTACTCTTTTCACAGTCCACATATGGATCCACCAGTGTCATTGCATGTGTGTTCTTTTTACTAACAACAACCAGAGTCATTGCATGTGTGTTCTTTCCACATACCACATATGGATCCACCAGTGTCATTGCATGTGTTCTCTTTTCACTATCCACCTATGGATCCACCAGTGTGATTGCATGTGTGTTCTTTTTACTAACAACAACCAGAGTCATTGCATGTGTGTTCTTTTCACATACCACATATGGATCCACCAGTGTCATTGCATGTGTGCTCTTTTCACAATCAGCATATGGATCCACCAGTGTCATTGCATGTGTGTTCTTTTTACTAACAACAACCAAAGTCATTTCATGTATGTTCTTTCCACATACCACATATGGATCCACTAGTGTCATTGCATGTGTGCTCTTTTCACAATTCACCTATGGATCCACCAGTGTCATTGCATGTATGTTCTTTTTACTAATAACAACCAGAGTCATTGCATGTGTGTTCTTTTCACATACCACATATGGATCCACCAGTGTCATTGCATGCGTGTTCTTTTTACTAACAACAAACAGAGTCATTGCATGTGTGTTCTTTTCACATACCACATATGGATCCACCAGTGTCATTGCATGCGTGTTCTTTTTACTAACAACAACTGGAGTCATTTAATGTGTGTTCTTTACACATACCACATATGTATCCACTAGTGTCATTGCATGTGTGCTCTTTTCACAATCCACCTATGGATCCACCAGTGTCATTGCATGCGTGCTCTTTTTACTAACAACAACCAGAGTCATTGCATGTGTGTTCTCTTCAGAGAACACACATGGATCCACCAGTGTCATTGCATGTGTGTTCTTTTTACTAACAACAACCAGAGTCATTGAAATGTGTGTTCTCTTCAGAGACCATACATGGATCTACCAATGTCATTGCATGTGTGTTCTTTTTACTAACAACAACCAGAGTCATTGCATGTGTGTTCTTTTCACATAACACATATGGTTCCACCAGTGTCATTGCATGTGTGCTCTTTTCACAATTCAGATATGGATCCACTAGTGTCATTGCATGTGTGTTCTTTTTACTAACAACAACTAGAGTCATTGCATGTGTGTTCTTTCCACATACCACATATGGATCCACCAGTGTCATTGCATGTGTTCTCTTTTCACTATCCACCTATGGATCCACCAGTGTCATTGCATGTGTGTTCTTTTACTAACAACAACCAGAGTCCTTGCATGTGTTTTTTTTCACATACCACATATGGATCCACCAGTGTCATTGCATGTGTGTTCTTTTCACATACCACATATGGATCCACCAGTGTCATTGCATGTGTGTTCTTTTTACTAACAACAACTAGAGTCATTGCATGTGTGTTCTTTCCACATACCACATATGGCTCCACTAGTGTCATTGCATGTGTGTTCTTTTCACAATTCACCTATGGATCCACCAGTGTCATTGCATGCGTGTTCTTTTTACTAATAACAAACAGAGTCATTGCATGTGTGTTCTTTTCACATACCACATATGGATCCACCAGTGTCATTGCATGCGTGTTCTTTTTACTAACAACAACTGGAGTCATTTAATGTGTGTTCTTTACACATACCACATATGTATCCACTAGTGTCATTGCATGTGTGCTCTTTTCACAATCCACCTATGGATCCACCAGTGTCATTGCATGCGTGCTCTTTTTACTAACAACAACCAGAGTCATTGCATGTGTGTTCTCTTCAGAGAACACACATGGATCCACCAGTGTCATTGCATGTGTGTTCTTTTTACTAACAACAACCAGAGTCATTGAAATGTGTGTTCTCTTCAGAGACCATACATGGATCTACCAATGTCATTGCATGTGTGTTCTTTTTACTAACAACAACCAGAGTCATTGCATGTGTGTTCTTTTCACATAACACATATGGTTCCACCAGTGTCATTGCATGTGTGCTCTTTTCACAATTCAGATATGGATCCACTAGTGTCATTGCATGTGTGTTCTTTTTACTAACAACAACTAGAGTCATTGCATGTGTGTTCTTTCCACATACCACATATGGATCCACCAGTGTCATTGCATGTGTTCTCTTTTCACTATCCACCTATGGATCCACCAGTGTCATTGCATGTGTGTTCTTTTACTAACAACAACCAGAGTCCTTGCATGTGTTATTTTTCACATACCACATATGGATCCACCAGTGTCATTGCATGTGTGTTCTTTTCACATACCACATATGGATCCACCAGTGTCATTGCATGTGTGTTCTTTTTACTAACAACAACTAGAGTTATTGCATGTGTGTTCTTTCCACATACCACATATGGCTCCACTAGTGTCATTGCATGTGTGCTCTTTTCACAATTCACCTATGGATCCACCAGTGTCATTGCATGTATGTTCTTTTTACTAATAACAACCAGAGTCATTGCATGTGTGTTCTTTTCACATAACACATATGGATCCACAAGTGTCATTGCATGTGTGTTCTTTTTACTAACAACAACTGGAGTCATTTAATGTGTGTTCTTTTCACATACCACATATGGATCCACCAGAGTCATTGAAATGTGTGTTCTCTTCGGAGACCATACATGGATCCACCAGTGTCATTACATGTGTGTTCTTTTTACTAACAACAACCAGAGTCATTGCATGTGTGTTCTTTTCACATACCGCATATGGTTCCACCAGTGTCATTGCATGTGTACTCTTTTCACAGTCCACATATGGATCCACCAGTGTCATTGCATGTGTGTTCTTTTTACTAACAACAACCAGAGTCATTGCATGTGTGTTCTTTCCACATACCACATATGGATCCACCAGTGTCATTGCATGTGTTCTCTTTTCACTATCCACCTATGGATCCACCAGTGTGATTGCATGTGTGTTCTTTTTACTAACAACAACCAGAGTCATTGCATGTGTGTTCTTTTCACATACCACATATGGATCCACCAGTGTCATTGCATGTGTGCTCTTTTCACAATCAGCATATGGATCCACCAGTGTCATTGCATGTGTGTTCTTTTTACTAACAACAACCAAAGTCATTTCATGTATGTTCTTTCCACATACCACATATGGATCCACTAGTGTCATTGCATGTGTGCTCTTTTCACAATTCACCTATGGATCCACCAGTGTCATTGCATGTATGTTCTTTTTACTAATAACAACCAGAGTCATTGCATGTGTGTTCTTTTCACATACCACATATGGATCCACCAGTGTCATTGCATGCGTGTTCTTTTTACTAACAACAAACAGAGTCATTGCATGTGTGTTCTTTTCACATACCACATATGGATCCACCAGTGTCATTGCATGCGTGTTCTTTTTACTAACAACAACTGGAGTCATTTAATGTGTGTTCTTTACACATACCACATATGTATCCACTAGTGTCATTGCATGTGTGCTCTTTTCACAATCCACCTATGGATCCACCAGTGTCATTGCATGCGTGCTCTTTTTACTAACAACAACCAGAGTCATTGCATGTGTGTTCTCTTCAGAGACCACACATGGATCCACCAGTGTCATTGCATGTGTGTTCTTTTTACTAACAACAACCAGAGTCATTGAAATGTGTGTTCTCTTCAGAGACCATACATGGATCCACCAATTTTATTGCATGTGTGTTCTTTTTACTAACACCAACCAGAGTCATTGCATGTGTGTTCTTTTCACATACCACATATGGTTCCACCAGTGTCATTGCATGTGTGCTCTTTTCACAATCCACATATGGATCCACTAGTGTCATTGCATGTGTGTTCTTTTTACTAACAACAACTAGAGTCATTGCATGTGTGTTCTTTCCACATACCACATATGGATCCACTAGTGTCATTGCATGTGTGCTCTTTTCACAATTCACCTATGGATACACCAGTGTCATTGCATGTATGTTCTTTTTACTAATAACAACCAAAGTCATTGCATGTGTGTTCTTTTCACATACCACATATGGATCCACCAGTGTCATTGCATGTGTCTTCTTTTTACTAACAACAACTGGAGTCATTTAATGTGTGTTCTTTTCACATACCACATATGGATCCACCAGAGTCATTGAAATGTGTGTTCTCTTCAGAGACCATACATGGATCCACCAGTGTCATTGCATGTGTGTTCTTTTTACTAACAACAACCAGAGTCATTGAATGTGTGTTCTTTTCACATACCACATAAGGTTCCACCAGTGTCATTGCATGTGTACTCTTTTCACAATCCACATATGGATCCACCAGTGTCATTGCATGTGTGTTCTTTTTACTAACAACAACTAGAGTCATTGCATGTCTGTTCTTTCCAAATACCACACATGGATCCACCAGTGTCATTGCATGTGTGCTCTTTTCACAATCCACCTATGGATCCACTAGTGTCATTGCATGTGTGTTCTTTTTACTAACAACAACCAGAGTGATTGCATGTGTGTTCTTTTCACATACCACATATGGATCCACCCGTGTCATTGCATGTGTGCTCTTTTCACAATCAACATATGGATCCACCAGTGTCATTGCATGTGTGTTCTTTTTACTAACAACAACCAGAGTCATTGCATGTGTGTTCTTTTCACATACCACATATGGATCCACTAGTGTCATTGCATGTGTGCTCTTTTTACTAACAACAACCAGAGTCATTTCACGTGTGTTCTTTTCACATACCACATATGGATCCACCAGTGTCATTTAAATGTGTGTTCTCTTCAGAGACCACACATGGATCCACCAGTGGCATTGCATGTGTGTTCTTTTTACTAACAACAACTAGAGTCATTGCATGTGTGTTCTTTTCACATACCACATATGGATCCACCAGTGTCATTGCATGTGTTTTTTTACTAAGAACAACCAAAGTCATTGAAATGTGTGTTCTCTTCAGAGACCACACATGGATCCACCAATGTCATTGCATGTGTGTTCTTTTTACTAACAACAACCAGAGTTATTTTATGTGTGTTCTTTTCACATACCACAAATCGATCCACCAGTGTCATTGAAATGTGTGTTCTTTTTACTAATAACAACTAGATTCATTTCATGTGTGTTCTTTTCACATAGCACATATGGATGCACCAGTGTCATTGCATGTGTGTTCTTTTTACAAACAACAACTAGAGTCATTTCACGTGTGTTCTTTTCACATACCACATATGGATCCACCAGAGTCATTGAAATGTGTGTTCTCTTTAGAGACCATACATGGATCCACCAATGTCATTGGATATGTGTTCTTTTTCCTAACAACAAACAGAGTCATTGCATGTGTGTTCTTTTCACATACCACATATGGTTCCACCAGTGTCATTGCATGTGTACTCTTTTCACAATACACATATGGATCCACCAATGTCATTGCATGTGTGTTCTTTTTACTAACAACAACCAGAGTCATTGCATGTGTGTTCTTTCCACATACCACATAAGGATCCACCAGTGTCATTGGATGTGTTCTCTTTTCACTATCCACCTATGGATCGACCAGTGTCATTGCATGTGTGTTCTTTTTACTAACAAGAACTAGAGTCATTGCATGTGTGTTCTTTTCACATACCACATATGGATCCACCAGTGTCATTGCATGTGTGCTCTTTTCACAATCAACATGTGGATCCACCAGTGTCATTGCATGTGTGTTCTTTTTACTAACAACAACCAGAGTCATTGAAATATGTGTTCTCTTCAGAGACCATACATGGATCAACCAATGTCATTGCATGTGTGTTCTTTTTACTAACAACAACCAGAGTCATTGCATGTGTGATCTTTTCACATACCACATATGGTTCCACCAGTGTCATTGCATGTGTGCTCTTTTCACAATCCACATATGGATCCACTAGTGTCATTGCATGTGTGTTCTTTTTACTAACAACAACTAGAGTCATTGCATGTGTGTTCTTTCCACATACCACATATGGATCCACCAGTGTCATTGCATGTGTTCTCTTTTCACTATCCACCTATGGATCCACCAGTGTCATTGGATGTGTGTTCTTTTTACTAACAACAACCAAACACATTGCATGTGTGTTCTTTTCACATACCACATATGGATCCACCAGTGTCATTGCATGTGTGCTCTTTTCACAATCAACATATGGATCCACCAGTGTCATTGCATGTGTGTTCTTTTTACTAACAACAACCAGAGTCATTGCATGTGTGTTCTTTTCACATACCACATATGGATCCACTAGTGTCATTGCATGTGTGCTCTTTTTACTAACAACAACCAGAGTCATTTCACGTGTGTTCTTTTCACATACCACATATGGATCCACCAGTGTCATTTAAATGTGTGTTCTCTTCAGAGACCACAACATGGATCCACCAGTGGCATTGCATGTGTGTTCTTTTTACTAACAACAACTAGAGTCATTGCATGTGTGTTCTTTTCACATACCACATATGGATCCACCAGTGTCATTGCATGTGTTTTTTACACTAAGAACAACCAAAGTCATTGAAATGTGTGTTCTCTTCGGAGACCACACATGGATCCACCAATGTCATTGCATGTGTGTTCTTTTTACTAACAACAACCAGAGTTATTTTATGTGTGTTCTTTTCACATACCACATATCGATCCACCAGTGTCATTGAAATGTGTGTTCTTTTTACTAATAACAACTAGAGTCATTTCATGTGTGTTCTTTTCACATAGCACATATGGATGCACCAGTGTCATTGCATGTGTGTTCTTTTTACAAACAACAACTAGAGTCATTTCACGTGTGTTCTTTTCACATACCACATATGGATCCACCAGAGTCATTGAAATGTGTGTTCTCTTTAGAGACCATACATGGATCCACCAATGTCATTGCATATGTGTTCTTTTTCCTAACAACAACCAGAGTCATTGCATGTGTGTTCTTTTCACATACCACATATGGTTCCACCAGTGTCATTGCATGTGTACTCTTTTCACAATCCACATATGGATCCACCAATGTCATTGCATGTGTGTTCTTTTTACTAACAACAACCAGAGTCATTGCATGTGTGTTCTTTCCACATACCACATAAGGATCCACCAGTGTCATTGCATGTGTTCTCTTTTCACTATCCACCTATGGATCCACCAGTGTCATTGCATGTGTGTTCTTTTTACTAACAACAACCAGAGTCATTGCATGTGTGTTCTTTTCACATACCACATATGGTTCCACCAGTGTCATTGCATGTGTGCTCTTTTCACAATCAACATGTGGATCCACCAGTGTCATTGCATGTGTGTTCTTTTTACTAACAACAACCAGAGTCATCGAAATGTGTGTTCTCTTCAGAGACCATACATGGATCCACCAATGTCATTGCGTGTGTGTTCTTTTTACTAACAACAACCAGAAGCATTGCATGTGTGATCTTTTCACATACCACATATGGTTCCACCAGTGTCATTGCATGTGTGCTCTTTTCACAATCCACATATGGATCCACTAGTGTCATTGCATGTGTGTTCTTTTTACTAACAACAACTAGAGTCATTGCATGTGTGTTCTTTCCACATACGACATATGGATCCACCAGTGTCATTGCATGTGTTCTCTTTTCACTATCCACCTATGGATCCACCAGTGTCATTGCATGTGTGTTCTTTTTACTAACAACAACCAAACACATTGCATGTGTGTTCTTTTCACATACCACATATGGATCCACCAGTGTCATTGCATGTGTGCTCTTTTCACAATCAACATATGGATCCACCGATGTCATTGCATGTGTGTTCTTTTTACTAACAACAACCAGAGTCATTGCATGTGTGTTCTTTTCACATACCACATATGGATCCACTAGTGTCATTGCATGTGTGCTCTTTTTACTAACAACAACCAGAGTCATTTCACGTGTGTTCTTTTCACATACCACATATGGATCCACCAGTGTCATTTAAATGTGTGTTCTCTTCAGAGACCACACATGGATCCACCAGTGGCATTGCATGTGTGTTCTTTTTACTAACAACAACTAGAGTCATTGCATGTGTGTTCTTTTCACATACCACATATGGATCCACCAGTGTCATTGCATGTGTTTTTTACACTAAGAACAACCAAAGTCATTGAAATGTGTGTTCTCTTCAGAGACCACACATGGATCCACCAATGTCATTGCATGTGTGTTCTTTTTACTAACAACAACCAGAGTTATTTTATGTGTGTTCTTTTCACATACCACATATCGATCCACCAGTGTCATTGAAATGTGTGTTCTTTTTACTAATAACAACTAGAGTCATTTCATGTGTGTTCTTTTCACATAGCACATATGGATGCACCAGTGTCATTGCATGTGTGTTCTTTTTACAAACAACAACTAGAGTCATTTCACGTGTGTTCTTTTCACATACCACATATGGATCCACCAGAGTCATTGAAATGTGTGTTCTCTTTAGAGACCATACATGGATCCACCAATGTCATTGCATATGTGTTCTTTTTCCTAACAACAACCAGAGTCATTGCATGTGTGTTCTTTTCACATACCACATATGGTTCCACCAGTGTCATTGCATGTGTACTCTTTTCACAATCCACATATGGATCCACCAATGTCATTGCATGTGTGTTCTTTTTACTAACAACAACCAGAGTCATTGCATGTGTGTTCTTTCCACATACCACATAAGGATCCACCAGTGTCATTGGATGTGTTCTCTTTTCACTATCCACCTATGGATCGACCAGTGTCATTGCATGTGTGTTCTTTTTACTAACAAGAACTAGAGTCATTGCATGTGTGTTCTTTTCACATACCACATATGGATCCACCAGTGTCATTGCATGTGTGCTCTTTTCACAATCAACATGTGGATCCACCAGTGTCATTGCATGTGTGTTCTTTTTACTAACAACAACCAGAGTCATTGAAATATGTGTTCTCTTCAGAGACCATACATGGATCAACCAATGTCATTGCATGTGTGTTCTTTTTACTAACAACAACCAGAGTCATTGCATGTGTGATCTTTTCACATACCACATATGGTTCCACCAGTGTCATTGCATGTGTGCTCTTTTCACAATCCACATATGGATCCACTAGTGTCATTGCATGTGTGTTCTTTTTACTAACAACAACTAGAGTCATTGCATGTGTGTTCTTTCCACATACCACATATGGATCCACCAGTGTCATTGCATGTGTTCTCTTTTCACTATCCACCTATGGATCCACCAGTGTCATTGGATGTGTGTTCTTTTTACTAACAACAACCAAACACATTGCATGTGTGTTCTTTTCACATACCACATATGGATCCACCAGTGTCATTGCATGTGTGCTCTTTTCACAATCAACATATGGATCCACCAGTGTCATTGCATGTGTGTTCTTTTTACTAACAACAACCAGAGTCATTGCATGTGTGTTCTTTTCACATACCACATATGGATCCACTAGTGTCATTGCATGTGTGCTCTTTTTACTAACAACAACCAGAGTCATTTCACGTGTGTTCTTTTCACATACCACATATGGATCCACCAGTGTCATTTAAATGTGTGTTCTCTTCAGAGACCACAACATGGATCCACCAGTGGCATTGCATGTGTGTTCTTTTTACTAACAACAACTAGAGTCATTGCATGTGTGTTCTTTTCACATACCACATATGGATCCACCAGTGTCATTGCATGTGTTTTTTACACTAAGAACAACCAAAGTCATTGAAATGTGTGTTCTCTTCGGAGACCACACATGGATCCACCAATGTCATTGCATGTGTGTTCTTTTTACTAACAACAACCAGAGTTATTTTATGTGTGTTCTTTTCACATACCACATATCGATCCACCAGTGTCATTGAAATGTGTGTTCTTTTTACTAATAACAACTAGAGTCATTTCATGTGTGTTCTTTTCACATAGCACATATGGATGCACCAGTGTCATTGCATGTGTGTTCTTTTTACAAACAACAACTAGAGTCATTTCACGTGTGTTCTTTTCACATACCACATATGGATCCACCAGAGTCATTGAAATGTGTGTTCTCTTTAGAGACCATACATGGATCCACCAATGTCATTGCATATGTGTTCTTTTTCCTAACAACAACCAGAGTCATTGCATGTGTGTTCTTTTCACATACCACATATGGTTCCACCAGTGTCATTGCATGTGTACTCTTTTCACAATCCACATATGGATCCACCAATGTCATTGCATGTGTGTTCTTTTTACTAACAACAACCAGAGTCATTGCATGTGTGTTCTTTCCACATACCACATAAGGATCCACCAGTGTCATTGCATGTGTTCTCTTTTCACTATCCACCTATGGATCCACCAGTGTCATTGCATGTGTGTTCTTTTTACTAACAACAACCAGAGTCATTGCATGTGTGTTCTTTTCACATACCACATATGGTTCCACCAGTGTCATTGCATGTGTGCTCTTTTCACAATCAACATGTGGATCCACCAGTGTCATTGCATGTGTGTTCTTTTTACTAACAACAACCAGAGTCATCGAAATGTGTGTTCTCTTCAGAGACCATACATGGATCCACCAATGTCATTGCGTGTGTGTTCTTTTTACTAACAACAACCAGAAGCATTGCATGTGTGATCTTTTCACATACCACATATGGTTCCACCAGTGTCATTGCATGTGTGCTCTTTTCACAATCCACATATGGATCCACTAGTGTCATTGCATGTGTGTTCTTTTTACTAACAACAACTAGAGTCATTGCATGTGTGTTCTTTCCACATACCACATATGGATCCACCAGTGTCATTGCATGTGTTCTCTTTTCACTATCCACCTATGGATCCACCAGTGTCATTGCATGTGTGTTCTTTTTACTAACAACAACCAAACACATTGCATGTGTGTTCTTTTCACATACCACATATGGATCCACCAGTGTCATTGCATGTGTGCTCTTTTCACAATCAACATATGGATCCACCGATGTCATTGCATGTGTGTTCTTTTTACTAACAACAACCAGAGTCATTGCATGTGTGTTCTTTTCACATACCACATATGGATCCACTAGTGTCATTGCATGTGTGCTCTTTTTACTAACAACAACCAGAGTCATTTCACGTGTGTTCTTTTCACATACCACATATGGATCCACCAGTGTCATTTAAATGTGTGTTCTCTTCAGAGACCACACATGGATCCACCAGTGGCATTGCATGTGTGTTCTTTTTACTAACAACAACTAGAGTCATTGCATGTGTGTTCTTTTCACATACCACATATGGATCCACCAGTGTCATTGCATGTGTTTTTTACACTAAGAACAACCAAAGTCATTGAAATGTGTGTTCTCTTCAGAGACCACACATGGATCCACCAATGTCATTGCATGTGTGTTCTTTTTACTAACAACAACCAGAGTTATTTTATGTGTGTTCTTTTCACATACCACATATCGATCCACCAGTGTCATTGAAATGTGTGTTCTTTTTACTAATAACAACTAGAGTCATTTCATGTGTGTTCTTTTCACATAGCACATATGGATGCACCAGTGTCATTGCATGTGTGTTCTTTTTACAAACAACAACTAGAGTCATTTCACGTGTGTTCTTTTCACATACCACATATGGATCCACCAGAGTCATTGAAATGTGTGTTCTCTTTAGAGACCATACATGGATCCACCAATGTCATTGCATATGTGTTCTTTTTCCTAACAACAACCAGAGTCATTGCATGTGTGTTCTTTTCACATACCACATATGGTTCCACCAGTGTCATTGCATGTGTACTCTTTTCACAATCCACATATGGATCCACCAATGTCATTGCATGTGTGTTCTTTTTACTAACAACAACCAGAGTCATTGCATGTGTGTTCTTTCCACATACCACATAAGGATCCACCAGTGTCATTGCATGTGTTCTCTTTTCACTATCCACCTATGGATCCACCAGTGTCATTGCATGTGTGTTCTTTTTACTAACAACAACCAGAGTCATTGCATGTGTGTTCTTTTCACATACCACATATGGTTCCACCAGTGTCATTGCATGTGTGCTCTTTTCACAATCAACATGTGGATCCACCAGTGTCATTGCATGTGTGTTCTTTTTACTAACAACAACCAGAGTCATCGAAATGTGTGTTCTCTTCAGAGACCATACATGGATCCACCAATGTCATTGCGTGTGTGTTCTTTTTACTAACAACAACCAGAAGCATTGCATGTGTGATCTTTTCACATACCACATATGGTTCCACCAGTGTCATTGCATGTGTGCTCTTTTCACAATCCACATATGGATACACTAGTGTCATTGCATGTGTGTTCTTTTTACTAACAACAACTAGAGTCATTGCATGTGTGTTCTTTCCACATACCACATATGGATCCACCAGTGTCATTGCATGTGTTCTCTTTTCACTATCCACCTATGGATCCACCAGTGTTATTGCATGTGTGTTCTTTTTACTAACAACAACCAGAGACATTGCATGTGTGTTCTTTTCACATACCACATATGGATCCACCAGTGTCATTGCATGTGTGCTCTTTTCACAATCAACATCTGGATCCACCAGTGTCATTGCATGTGTGTTCTTTTTACTAACAACAACCAGAGTCATTGCATGTGTGTTCTTTCCACATACCACATATGGATCCACTAGTGTCATTGCATGTGTGCTCTTTTCACAATCAACATATGGATCCACCAGTGTCATTGCATGTGTGTTCTTTTTACTAACAACAAGCAGAGTCATTGCATGTGTGTTCTTTTCACATACCACATATGGATCCACTAGTGTCATTGCATGTGTGCTCTTTTTACTAACAACAACCAGAGTCATTTCATGTGTGTTCTTTTCACATACCACATATGGATCCACCAGTGTCATTTAAATGTGTGTACTCTTCAGAGACCACACATGGATCCACCAGTGGCATTGCATGTGTGTTCTTTTTACTAACAACAACTGGAGTCATTGCATGTGTGTTGTTTTCACATACCACATATGGATCCACCAGTGTCATTACATGTGTTTTTTTACTAAGAACAACCAAAGTCATTGAATGTGTGTTCTCTTCAGAGACCACACATGGATCCACCAATGTCATTGCATGTGTGTTCTTTTTACTAACAACAACCAGAGTCATTTCATGTGTGTTCTTTTCACATACCACATATGGATCCACCAGTGTCATTGCATGCGTGTTCTTTTTACTAACAACAAACAGAGTCATTGCATGTGTGTTCTTTTCACATACCACATATGGATCCACCAGTGTCATTGCATGCGTGTTCTTTTTACTAACAACAACTGGAGTCATTTAATGTGTGTTCTTTACACATACCACATATGTATCCACTAGTGTCATTGCATGTGTGCTCTTTTCACAATCCACCTATGGATCCACCAGTGTCATTGCATGCGTGCTCTTTTTACTAACAACAACCAGAGTCATTGCATGTGTGTTCTCTTCAGAGACCACACATGGATCCACCAGTGTCATTGCATGTGTGTTCTTTTTACTAACAACAACCAGAGTCATTGAAATGTGTGTTCTCTTCAGAGACCATACATGGATCCACCAATTTTATTGCATGTGTGTTCTTTTTACTAACACCAACCAGAGTCATTGCATGTGTGTTCTTTTCACATACCACATATGGTTCCACCAGTGTCATTGCATGTGTGCTCTTTTCACAATCCACATATGGATCCACTAGTGTCATTGCATGTGTGTTCTTTTTACTAACAACAACTAGAGTCATTGCATGTGTGTTCTTTCCACATACCACATATGGATCCACTAGTGTCATTGCATGTGTGCTCTTTTCACAATTCACCTATGGATACACCAGTGTCATTGCATGTATGTTCTTTTTACTAATAACAACCAAAGTCATTGCATGTGTGTTCTTTTCACATACCACATATGGATCCACCAGTGTCATTGCATGTGTCTTCTTTTTACTAACAACAACTGGAGTCATTTAATGTGTGTTCTTTTCACATACCACATATGGATCCACCAGAGTCATTGAAATGTGTGTTCTCTTCAGATACCATACATGGATCCACCGGTGTCATTGCATGTGTGTTCTTTTTACTAACAACAACCAGAGTCATTGCATGTGTGTTCTTATCACATACCACATAAGGTTCCACCAGTGTCATTGCATGTGTACTCTTTTCACAATCCACATATGGATCCACCAGTGTCATTGCATGTGTGTTCTTTTTACTAACACCAACCAGAGTCATTGCATGTGTGTTCTTTTCACATACCACATATGGATCCACTAGTGTCATTGCATGTGTGCTCTTTTCACAATTCACCTATGGATCCACCAGTGTCATTGCATGTATGTTCTTTTTACTAATAACAACCAGAGTCATTACATGTGTGTTCTTTTCACATACCACATATGGATCCACCAGTGTCATTGCATGTGTCTTCTTTTTACTAACAACAACTGGAGTCATTTAATGTGTGTTCTTTTCACATACCACATATGGATCCACCAGAGTCATTGAAATGTGTGTTCTCTTCAGAGACCATACATGGATCCACCAGTGTCATTGCATGTGTGTTCTTTTTACTAACAACAACCAGAGTCATTGAATGTGTGTTCTTTTCACATACCACATAAGGTTCCACCAGTGTCATTGCATGTGTACTCTTTTCACAATCCACATATGGATCCACCAGTGTCATTGCATGTGTGTTCTTTTTACTAACAACAACTAGAGTCATTGCATGTGTGTTCTTTCCAAATACCACACATGGATCCACCAGTGTCATTGCATGTGTGCTCTTTTCACAATCCACCTATGGATCCACTAGTGTCATTGCATGTGTGTTCTTTTTACTAACAACAACCAGAGTGATTGCATGTGTGTTCTTTTCACATACCACATATGGATCCACCCGTGTCATTGCATGTGTGCTCTTTTCACAATCAACATATTGATCCACCAGTGTCATTGCATGTGTGTTCTTTTTACTAACAACAACCAGAGTCATTGCATGTGTGTTCTTTTCACATACCACATATGGATCCACTAGTGTCATTGCATGTGTGCTCTTTTTACTAACAACAACCAGAGTCATTTCACGTGTGTTCTTTTCACATACCACATATGGATCCACCAGTGTCATTTAAATGTGTGTTCTCTTCAGAGACCACACATGGATCCACCAGTGGCATTGCATGTGTGTTCTTTTTACTAACAACAACTAGAGTCATTGCATGTGTGTTCTTTTCACATACCACATATGGATCCACCAGTGTCATTGCATGTGTTTTTTACACTAAGAACAACCAAAGTCATTGAAATGTGTGTTCTCTTCAGAGACCACACATGGATCCACCAATGTCATTGCATGTGTGTTCTTTTTACTAACAACAACCAGAGTTATTTTATGTGTGTTCTTTTCACATACCACATATCGATCCACCAGTGTCATTGAAATGTGTGTTCTTTTTACTAATAACAACTAGAGTCATTTCATGTGTGTTCTTTTCACATAGCACATATGGATGCACCAGTGTCATTGCATGTGTGTTCTTTTTACAAACAACAACTAGAGTCATTTCACGTGTGTTCTTTTCACATACCACATATGGATCCACCAGAGTCATTGAAATGTGTGTTCTCTTTAGAGACCATACATGGATCCACCAATGTCATTGCATATGTGTTCTTTTTACTAACAACAACCAGAGTCATTGCATGTGTGTTCTTTTCACATACCACATATGGTTCCACCAGTGTCATTGCATGTGTACTCTTTTCACAATCCACATATGGATCCACCAATGTCATTGCATGTGTGTTCTTTTTACTAACAACAACCAGAGTCATTGCATGTGTGTTCTTTCCACATACCACATAAGGATCCACCAGTGTCATTGCATGTGTTCTCTTTTCACTATCCACCTATGGATCCACCAGTGTCATTGCATGTGTGTTCTTTTTACTAACAACAACCAGAGTCATTGCATGTGTGTTCTTTTCACATACCACATATGGTTCCACCAGTGTCATTGCGTGTGTGCTCTTTTCACAATCAACATGTGGATCCACCAGTGTCATTGCATGTGTGTTCTTTTTACTAACAACAACCAGAGTCATCGAAATGTGTGTTCTCTTCAGAGACCATACATGGATCCACCAATGTCATTGCGTGTGTGTTCTTTTTACTAACAACAACCAGAAGCATTGCATGTGTGATCTTTTCACATACCACATATGGTTCCACCAGTGTCATTGCATGTGTGCTCTTTTCACAATCCACATATGGATCCACTAGTGTTATTGCATGTGTGTTCTTTTTACTAACAACAACTAGAGTCATTGCATGTGTGTTCTTTCCACATACCACATATGGATCCACCAGTGTCATTGCATGTGTTCTCTTTTCACTATCCACCTATGGATCCACCAGTGTCATTGCATGTGTGTTCTTTTTACTAACAACAACCAAACACATTGCATGTGTTTTCTTTTCACATACCACATATGGATCCACCAGTGTCATTGCATGTGTGCTCTTTTCACAATCAACATATGGATCCACCGATGTCATTGCATGTGTGTTCTTTTTACTAACAACAACCAGAGTCATTGCATGTGTGTTCTTTTCACATACCACATATGGATCCACTAGTGTCATTGCATGTGTGCTCTTTTTACTAACAACAACCAGAGTCATTTCACGTGTGTTCTTTTCACATACCACATATGGATCCACCAGTGTTATTTAAATGTGTGTTCTCTTCAGAGACCACACATGGATCCACCAGTGGCATTGCATGTGTGTTCTTTTTACTAACAACAACTAGAGTCATTGCATGTGTGTTCTTTTCACATACCACATATGGATCCACCAGTGTCATTGCATGTGTTTTTTACACTAAGAACAACCAAAGTCATTGAAATGTGTGTTCTCTTCAGAGACCACACATGGATCCACCAATGTCATTGCATGTGTGTTCTTTTTACTAACAACAACCAGAGTTATTTTATGTGTGTTCTTTTCACATACCACATATCGATCCACCAGTGTCATTGAAATGTGTGTTCTTTTTACTAATAACAACTAGAGTCATTTCATGTGTGTTCTTTTCACATAGCACATATGGATGCACCAGTGTCATTGCATGTGTGTTCTTTTTACAAACAACAACTAGAGTCATTTCACGTGTGTTCTTTTCACATACCACATATGGATCCGCCAGAGTCATTGAAATGTGTGTTCTCTTTAGAGACCATACATGGATCCACCAATGTCATTGCATATGTGTTCTTTTTACTAACAACAACCAGAGTCATTGCATGTGTGTTCTTTTCACATACCACATATGGTTCCACCAGTGTCATTGCATGTGTACTCTTTTCACAATCCACATATGGATCCACCAATGTCATTGCATGTGTGTTCTTTTTACTAACAACAACCAGAGTCATTGCATGTGTGTTCTTTCCACATACCACATAAGGATCCACCAGTGTCATTGCATGTGTTCTCTTTTCACTATCCACCTATGGATCCACCAGTGTCATTGCATGTGTGTTCTTTTTACTAACAACAACCAGAGTCATTGCATGTGTGTTCTTTTCACATACCACATATGGTTCCACCAGTGTCATTGCATGTGTGCTCTTTTCACAATCAACATGTGGATCCACCAGTGTCATTGCATGTGTGTTCTTTTTACTAACAACAACCAGAGTCATCGAAATGTGTGTTCTCTTCAGAGACCATACATGGATCCACCAATGTCATTGCGTGTGTGTTCTTTTTACTAACAACAACCAGAAGCATTGCATGTGTGATCTTTTCACATACCACATATGGTTCCACCAGTGTCATTGCATGTGTGCTCTTTTCACAATCCACATATGGATCCACTAGTGTTATTGCATGTGTGTTCTTTTTACTAACAACAACTAGAGTCATTGCATGTGTGTTCTTTCCACATACCACATATGGATCCACCAGTGTCATTGCATGTGTTCTCTTTTCACTATCCACCTATGGATCCACCAGTGTCATTGCATGTGTGTTCTTTTTACTAACAACAACCAAACACATTGCATGTGTGTTCTTTTCACATACCACATATGGATCCACCAGTGTCATTGCATGTGTGCTCTTTTCACAATCAACATATGGATCCACCGATGTCATTGCATGTGTGTTCTTTTTACTAACAACAACCAGAGTCATTGCATGTGTGTTCTTTTCACATACCACATATGGATCCACTAGTGTCATTGCATGTGTGCTCTTTTTACTAACAACAACCAGAGTCATTTCACGTGTGTTCTTTTCACATACCACATATGGATCCACCAGTGTTATTTAAATGTGTGTTCTCTTCAGAGACCACACATGGATCCACCAGTGGCATTGCATGTGTGTTCTTTTTACTAACAACAACTAGAGTCATTGCATGTGTGTTCTTTTCACATACCACATATGGATCCACCAGTGTCATTGCATGTGTTTTTTACACTAAGAACAACGAAAGTCATTGAAATGTGTGTTCTCTTCAGAGACCACACATGGATCCACCAATGTCATTGCATGTGTGTTCTTTTTACTAACAACAACCATAGTTATTTTATGTGTGTTCTTTTCACATACCACATATCGATCCACCAGTGTCATTGAAATGTGTGTTCTTTTTACTAATAACAACTAGAGTCATTTCATGTGTGTTCTTTTCACATAGCACATATGGATGCACCAGTGTCATTGCATGTGTGTTCTTTTTACAAACAACAACTAGAGTCATTTCACGTGTGTTCTTTTCACATACCACATATGGATCCACAAGAGTCATTGAAACGTGTGTTCTCTTTAGAGACCATACATGGATCCACCAATGTCATTGCATATGTGTTCTTTTTCCTAACAACAACCAGAGTCATTGCATGTGTGTTCTTTTCACATACCACATATGGTTCCACCAGTGTCATTGCATGTGTACTCTTTTCACAATCCACATATGGATCCACCAATGTCATTGCATGTGTGTTCTTTTTACTAACAACAACCAGAGTCATTGCATGTGTGTTCTTTCCACATACCACATAAGGATCCACCAGTGTCATTGCATGTGTTCTCTTTTCACTATCCACCTATGGATCCACCAGTGTCATTGCATGTGTGTTCTTTTTACGAACAACAACCAGAGTCATTGCATGTGTGTTCTTTTCACATACCACATATGGTTCCACCAGTGTCATTGCATGTGTGCTCTTTTCACAATCAACATGTGGATCCACCAGTGTCATTGCATGTGTGTTCTTTTTACTAACAACAACCAGAGTCATCGAAATGTGTGTTCTCTTCAGAGACCATACATGGATCCACCAATGTCATTGCGTGTGTGTTCTTTTTACTAACAACAACCAGAAGCATTGCATGTGTGATCTTTTCACATACCACATATGGTTCCACCAGTGTCATTGCATGTGTGCTCTTTTCACAATCCACATATGGATCCATTAGTGTCATTGCATGTGTGTTCTTTTTACTAACAACAACTAGAGTCATTGCATGTGTGTTCTTTCCACATACCACATATGGATCCACCAGTGTCATTGCATGTGTTCTCTTTTCACTATCCACCTATGGATCCACCAGTGTTATTGCATGTGTGTTCTTTTTACTAACAACAACCAGAGACATTGCATGTGTGTTCTTTTCACATACCACATATGGATCCACCAGTGTCATTGCATGTGTGCTCTTTTCACAATCAACATATGGATCCACCAGTGTCATTGCATGTGTGTTCTTTTTACTAACAACAACCAGAGTCATTGCATGTGTGTTCTTTCCACATACCACATATGGATCCACTAGTGTCATTGCATGTGTGCTCTTTTCACAATCAACATATGGATCCACCAGTGTCATTGCATGTGTGTTCTTTTTACTAACAACAAGCAGAGTCATTGCATGTGTGTTCTTTTCACATACCACATATGGATCCACTAGTGTCATTGCATGTGTGATCTTTTTACTAACAACAACCAGAGTCATTTCATGTGTGTTCTTTTCACATACCACATATGGATCCACCAGTGTCATTTAAATGTGTGTTCTCTTCAGAGACCACACATGGATCCACCAGTGGCATTGCATGTGTGTTCTTTTTACTAACAACAACTGGAGTCATTGCATGTGTGTTGTTTTCACATACCACATATGGATCCACCAGTGTCATTGCATGTGTTTTTTTACTAAGAACAACCAAAGTCATTGAAATGTGTGTTCTCTTCAGAGACCACACATGGATCCACCAATGTCATTGCATGTGTGTTCTTTTTACTAACAACAACCAGAGTCATTTCATGTGTGTTCTTTTCACATACCACATATGGATCCACCAGTGTCATTGCATGCGTGTTCTTTTTACTAACAACAAACAGAGTCATTGCATGTGTGTTCTTTTCACATACCACATATGGATCCACCAGTGTCATTGCATGCGTGTTCTTTTTACTAACAACAACTGGAGTCATTTAATGTGTGTTCTTTACACATACCACATATGTATCCACTAGTGTCATTGCATGTGTGCTCTTTTCACAATCCACCTATGGATCCACCAGTGTCATTGCATGCGTGCTCTTTTTACTAACAACAACCAGAGTCATTGCATGTGTGTTCTCTTCAGAGACCACACATGGATCCACCAGTGTCATTGCATGTGTGTTCTTTTTACTAACAACAACCAGAGTCATTGAAATGTGTGTTCTCTTCAGAGACCATACATGGATCCACCAATTTTATTGCATGTGTGTTCTTTTTACTAACACCAACCAGAGTCATTGCATGTGTGTTCTTTTCACATACCACATATGGTTCCACCAGTGTCATTGCATGTGTGCTCTTTTCACAATCCACATATGGATCCACTAGAGTCATTGCATGTGTGTTCTTTCCACATACCACATATGGATCCACTAGTGTCATTGCATGTGTGCTCTTTTCACAATTCACCTATGGATACACCAGTGTCATTGCATGTATGTTCTTTTTACTAATAACAACCAAAGTCATTGCATGTGTGTTCTTTTCACATACCACATATGGATCCACCAGTGTCATTGCATGTGTCTTCTTTTTACTAACAACAACTGGAGTCATTTAATGTGTGTTCTTTTCACATACCACATATGGATCCACCAGAGTCATTGAAATGTGTGTTCTCTTCAGATACCATACATGGATCCACCGGTGTCATTGCATGTGTGTTCTTTTTACTAACAACAACCAGAGTCATTGCATGTGTGTTCTTTTCACATACCACATAAGGTTCCACCAGTGTCATTGCATGTGTACTCTTTTCACAATCCACATATGGATCCACCAGTGTCATTGCATGTGTGTTCTTTTTACTAACACCAACCAGAGTCATTGCATGTGTGTTCTTTTCACATACCACATATGGATCCACTAGTGTCATTGCATGTGTGCTCTTTTCACAATTCACCTATGGATCCACCAGTGTCATTGCATGTATGTTCTTTTTACTAATAACAACCAGAGTCATTACATGTGTGTTCTTTTCACATACCACATATGGATCCACCAGTGTCATTGCATGTGTCTTCTTTTTACTAACAACAACTGGAGTCATTTAATGTGTGTTCTTTTCACATACCACATATGGATCCACCAGAGTCATTGAAATGTGTGTTCTCTTCAGAGACCATACATGGATCCACCAGTGTCATTGCATGTGTGTTCTTTTTACTAACAACAACCAGAGTCATTGAATGTGTGTTCTTTTCACATACCACATAAGGTTCCACCAGTGTCATTGCATGTGTACTCTTTTCACAATCCACATATGGATCCACCAGTGTCATTGCATGTGTGTTCTTTTTACTAACAACAACTAGAGTCATTGCATGTGTGTTCTTTCCAAATACCACACATGGATCCACCAGTGTCATTGCATGTGTGCTCTTTTCACAATCCACCTATGGATCCACTAGTGTCATTGCATGTGTGTTCTTTTTACTAACAACAACCAGAGTGATTGCATGTGTGTTCTTTTCACATACCACATATGGATCCACCCGTGTCATTGCATGTGTGCTCTTTTCACAATCAACATATGGATCCACCAGTGTCATTGCATGTGTGTTCTTTTTACTAACAACAACCAGAGTCATTGCATGTGTGTTCTTTTCACATACCACATATGGATCCAATAGTGTCATTGCATGTGTGCTCTTTTTACTAACAACAACCAGAGTCATTTCACGTGTGTTCTTTTCACATACCACATATGGATCCACCAGTGTCATTTAAATGTGTGTTCTCTTCAGAGACCACACATGGATCCACCAGTGGCATTGCATGTGTGTTCATTTTACTAACAACAACTAGAGTCATTGCATGTGTGTTCTTTTCACATACCACATATGGATCCACCAGTGTCATTGCATGTGTTTTTTTACTAAGAACAACCAAAGTCATTGAAATGTGTGTTCTCTTCAGAGACCACACATGGATCCACCAATGTCATTGCATGTGTGTTCTTTTTACTAACAACAACCAGAGTTATTTTATGTGTGTTCTTTTCACATACCACAAATCGATCCACCAGTGTCATTGAAATGTGTGTTCTTTTTACTAATAACAACTAGAGTCATTTCATGTGTGTTCTTTTCACATAGCACATATGGATGCACCAGTGTCATTGCATGTGTGTTCTTTTTACAAACAACAACTAGAGTCATTTCACGTGTGTTCTTTTCACATACCACATATGGATCCACCAGAGTCAGTGAAATGTGTGTTCTCTTTAGAGACCATACATGGATCCACCAATGTCATTGGATATGTGTTCTTTTTACTAACAACAAACAGAGTCATTGCATGTGTGTTCTTTTCACATACCACATATGGATCCAATAGTGTCATTGCATGTGTGCTCTTTTTACTAACAACAACCAGAGTCATTTCACGTGTGTTCTTTTCACATACCACATATGGATCCACCAGTGTCATTTAAATGTGTGTTCTCTTCAGAGACCACACATGGATCCACCAGTGGCATTGCATGTGTGTTCTTTTTACTAATAACAACCAGAGTCATTGCATGTGTGTTCTTTTCACATACCACATATGGATCCACCAGTGTCATTGCATGCGTGTTCTTTTTACTAACAACAACTGGAGTCATTTAATGTGTGTTCTTTACACATACCACATATGTATCCACTAGTGTCATTGCATGTGTGCTCTTTTCACAATCCACCTATGGATCCACCAGTGTCATTGCATGCGTGCTCTTTTTACTAACAACAACCAGAGTCATTGCATGTGTGTTCTCTTCACAGACCACACATGGATCCACCAGTGTCATTGCATGTGTGTTCTTTTTACTAACAACAACCAGAGTCATTGAAATGTGTGTTCTCTTCAGAGACCATACATGGATCCACCAATTTTATTGCATGTGTGTTCTTTTTACTAACACCAACCAGAGTCATTGCATGTGTGTTCTTTTCACATACCACATATGGTTCCACCAGTGTCATTGCATGTGTGCTCTTTTCACAATCCACATATGGATCCACTAGAGTCATTGCATGTGTGTTCTTTCCACATACCACATATGGATCCACTAGTGTCATTGCATGTGTGCTCTTTTCACAATTCACCTATGGATACACCAATGTCATTGCATATGTGTTCTTTTTACTAAAAACAACCAGAGTCATTGCATATGTGTTCTTTTCACATACCACATATGGTTCCACCAGTGTCAGTGCATGTGTGCTCTTTTCACAATCCACATATGGATCCACCAGTGTCATTGCATGTGTGTTCTTTTTACTAACAACCAGAGTCATTGCATGTGTGTTCATTCCACATACCACATATGGATCCACAAGTGTCATTGCATGTGTGCTCTTTTCACAATCCACCAATGGATCCACCAGTGTCATTGCATGTGTGTTCTTTTTGCTAACAACAACTAGAGTCATTGAAATGTGTGTTCTTTTCAGAGACCACACATGGATCCACCAGTGTCATTGCACGTGTGTTCTTTTTACTAACAACAACCAGAGTCATTGAAATGTGTGTTCTCTTCAGAGACCACACATGGATCCACTAGTGTCATTGCATGTGTGTTCTTTTTACTAACAACAACTGGAGTCATTTCATGTGTGTTCTTTTCACATACCACATATGGATCCACCAGTGTCATTGAAATGTGTGTTCTCTTCAGAGACCACACATGGATCCACCAGTGTCATTGCATGTGTGTTCTTTTTACTAACAACAACTGGAGTCGTTGCATGTGTGTTCTTTTCACATACCACCTATGGATCCACCAGTGTCATTGCATGTGTGTTATTTTCACATACCACATATGGATCCACCAGTGTCATTGAAATGTGTGTTCTCTTCAGAGACCACACATGGATCCACCGGTGTCATTGCATGTGTGTTCTTTTTAGTAACAACAACCAGAGTCATTGCATGTGTGTTCTTTTCACATACCACATATGGTTCCACCAGTGTCATTGCATGTGTACTCTTTTCACAATCCACATATGGATCCACCAGTGTCATTGCATGTGTGTTCTTTTTACTAACAACAACTAGAGTCATTGCATGTGTGTTCTTTCCAAATACCACATATGGATCCACCAGTGTGATTGGATGTGTGCTCTTTTCACAATCCACCTATGGATCCACAAGTGTCATTGCATGTGTGTTCCTTTTACTAACAACAACCAGAGTCATTGCACGTGTGTTATTTTCACATACCACATATGGATCCACCAGCGTCATTGCATGTGTGCTCTTTTCACAATCAACATATGGATCCACCAGTGTCATTGCATGTGTGTTCTTTTTACTAACAACAACCAGAGTCATTGCATGTGTGTTCTTTTCACATACCACATATGGATCCACTAGTGTAATTGCATGTGTGCTCTTTTTACTAACAACAACCAGAGTCATTTCATGTGTGTTCTTTTCACTTACCACATATGGATCCACCATTGTCATTTAAATGTGTGTTCTCTTCAGAGACCACACATGGATCCACCAGTGGCATTGCATGTGTGTTCTTTTTACTAACAACAACTGGAGTCATTGCATGTGTGTTCTTTTCACATACCACATATGGATCCACCAGTGTCATTGCATGTGTTTTTTTACTAAGAACAACCAAAGTCATTGAAATGTGTGTTCTCTTCAGAGACCACACATGGATCCACCAGTGTCATTGCACGTGTGTTCTTTTTACTAACAACAACCAGAGTCATTGAAATGTGTGTTCTCTTCAGAGACCACACATGGATCCACTAGTGTCATTGCATGTGTGTTCTTTTTACTAACAACAATTGGAGTCATTTCATGTGTGTTCTTTTCACATACCACATATGGATCCACCAGTGTCATTGAAATGTGTGTTCTCTTCAGAGACCACACATGGATCCACCAGTGTCATTGCATGTGTGTTCTTTTTACTAACAACAACTAGAGTCATTGCATGTGTGTTCTTTTCACATACCACCTATGGATCCACCAGTGTCATTACATGTGTGTTATTTTCACATACCACATATGGATCCACCAGTGTCATTGAAATGTGTGTTCTCTTCAGAGACCACACATGGATCCACCGGTGTCATTGCATGTGTGTTATTTTTAGTAACAACAACCAGAGTCATTGCATGTGTGTTCTTTTCACATACCACATATGGTTCCACCAGTGTCATTGCATGTGTACTCTTTTCACAATCCACATATGGATCCACCAGTGTCATTGCATGTGTGTTCTTTTTACTAACAACAACTAGAGTCATTGCATGTGTGTTCTTTCCAAATACCACATATGGATCCACCAGTGTGATTGGATGTGTGCTCTTTTCACAATCCACCTATGGATCCACAAGTGTCATTGCATGTGTGTTCCTTTTACTAACAACAACCAGAGTCATTGCACGTGTGTTCTTTTCACATACCACATATGGATCCACCAGTGTCATTGCATGTGTGCTCTTTTCACAATCAACATATGGATCCACCAGTGTCATTGCATGTGTGTTCTTTTTACTAACAACAACCAGAGTCATTGCATGTGTGTTCTTTTCACATACCACATATGGATCCACTAGTGTAATTGCATGTGTGCTCTTTTTACTAACAACAACCAGAGTCATTTCATGTGTGTTCTTTTCACATACCACATATGGATCCACCATTGTCATTTAAATGTGTGTTCTCTTCAGAGACCACACTTGGATCCACCAGTGGCATTGCATGTGTGTTCTTTTTACTAACAACAACTGGAGTCATTGCATGTGTGTTCTTTTCACATACCACATATGGATCCACCAGTGTCATTGCATGTGTTTTTTTACTAAGAACAACCAAAGTCATTGAAATGTGTGTTCTCTTCAGAGACCACACATGGATCCACCAATGTCATTGCATGTGTGTTCTTTTTACTAACAACAACCAGAGTCATTTCATGTGTGTTTTTTTCACATACCACATATGGATCCACCAGTGTCATTGAAATGTGTGTTCTTTTTACTAATAACAACTGGAGTCATTTCATGTGTGTTCTTTTCACATACCACATATGGATCCACCAGTGTCATTGCATGTGTGCTCTTTTCACAATCAACATATGGATCCACCAGTGTCATTGCATGTGTGTTCTTTTTACTAACAACAACCAGAGTCATTGCATGTGTGTTCTTTTCACATACCACATATGGATCCACTAGTGTAATTGCATGTGTGCTCTTTTTACTAACAACAACCAGAGTCATTTCATGTGTGTTCTTTTCACATACCATATATGGATCCACCATTGTCATTTAAATGTGTGTTCTCTTCAGAGACCACACATGGATCCACCAGTGGCATTGCATGTGTGTTCTTTTTACTAACAACAACTGGAGTCATTGCATGTGTGTTCTTTTCACATACCACATATGGATCCACCAGTGTCATTGCATGTGTTTTTTACTAAGAACAACCAAAGTCATTGAAATGTGTGTTCTCTTCAGAGACCACACATGGATCCACCGATGTCATTGCATGTGTGTTCTTTTTACTAACAACAACCAGAGTCATTTCATGTGTGTTCTTTTCACATACCACATATGGATCCACCAGTGTCATTGAAATGTGTGTTCTTTTTACTAATAACAACTGGAGTCATTTCATGTGTGTTCTTTTCACATAGCACATATGGATGCACCAGTGTCATTGCATGTGTGTTCTTTTTACAAACAACAACTGGAGTCATTTCACGTGTGTTCTTTTCACATACCACATATGGATCCACCAGAGTCATTGAAATGTGTGTTCTCTTCAGAGACCATACATGGATCCACCAATGTCATTGCATATGTGTTCTTTTTACTAACAACAACCAGAGTCATTGCATGTGTGTTCTTTTCACATACCACATATGGTTCCACCAGTGTCATTGCATGTGTGCTCTTTTCACAATCCACATATGGATCCACCAGTATCATTGCATGTGTGTTCTTTTTACTAACAACCAGAGTCATTGCATGTGTGTTCTTTCCACATACCACATATAGATCCACCAGTGTCATTGCATGTGTGTTCTTTTTGCTAACAACAACTAGAGTCATTGAAATGTGTGTTCTCTTTGGAGACCACACATGGATCCAACAGTGTCATTGCATGTGTGTTCTTTTTACTAACAACAACTAGAGTCATTGAAATGTGTGTTCTCTTCAGAGACCACACATGGTTCCACCAGTGTCATTGCATGTGTGTTCTTTTTACTAACAACAACCAGTCATTGAAATGTGTGTTCTCTTCAGATACCACACATGGATCCACTAGTGTCATTGCATGTGTGTTCTTTTTACTAACAACAAATGGAGTCATTTCATGTGTGTTCTTTTCACATACCACATATGGATCCACCAGTGTCATTGAAATGTGTGTTCTCTTCAGAGACCACACATGGATCCACCAGTGTCATTGCATGTGTGTTCTTTTTACTAACAACAGCTGGAGTCATTCCATATGTGTTCTTTTCACATACCACATATGGATCCACTAGTGTCATTGCATGTGTGCTCTTTTCACAATCCACCTATGGATCCACCAGTGTCATTGCATGTGTGTTATTTTCACTTACCACATATGAATCCACCAGTGTCATTGAAATGTGTGTTCTCTTCAGAGACCACACATGGATCGACCAGTGTAATTGCATGTGTGTTCTTTTTACTAACAACAACCATAGTCATTGAAATATGTGTTCTCTACAGAGGCCACACATGGATCCACCAGTGTTATTGCATGTGTGTTCTTTTACTAACAACAACTAGAGTCATTTCATGTGTGTTCTTTTCACATACCACATATGGATCCACAAGTGTCATTGAAATGTGTGTTCTCTTCAGAGACCACACATGGATCCACCAGTGTCATTGCATGTGTGTTATTTTTACTAACAACAACTGGAGTCACTGCATGTGTGTTCTTTTCACATACCACATATGGATCCACCAGTGTCATTGCATGTGTGCTTTTTTCACAATCCACCTATTGATCCACCAGTGTCATTGCATGTGTGTTATTTTCACATACCACATATGGATCCACTAGTGTCATTGAAATGTGTGTTCTCTTCAGAGACCACACATGGATCCACCAGTGTCATTGCATGTGTGTTCTTTTTACTAACAACCAGAGTCATTGCATGTATGTTCTTTTCACATACCACATATGGATCCACCAGTGTCATTGCATGTGTGATCTTTTCACAATCCACATATGGATCCACCAGTGTCATTGCATGTGTGTTCTTTTTACTAACAACAACTAGAGTCATTGCATGTGTGATCTTTTCACAATCCACCTATGGATCCACCAGTGTCATTGCATGTGTGTAATTTTTACTAACAACAACCAGAGTCATTGCATGTGTGTTCTTTTCAGATACCACATATGGATCCATCGGTGTCATTGCATGTGTGTTATTTTCACAATCCACCTATGTATCCACCAGTATCATTGCATGTGTGCTCTTTTTACTCACAACAACCGGAGTCATTGCATGTGTGTTCTCTTCAGAGACCACACATGGATCCACCAGTGTCATTGCATGTGTTTTCTTGTTACTAACAACAACCAGAGTCATTGAAATGTGTGTTCTCTTCAGAGACCACATATTTATCCACCAGTGTCATTGAAATGTGTATTATTTTTAACTACAGCTATTGGCCACAAACAATCGGGACGCAGAGCTAACCAGCAACCGCTCTGGGCTTCTAGAAGACCCGATCCCTGATTGTTAGGCGTCGTTGGATCAGGGTGCGTGGACGATAAGGAAGTCCTTCGCGAGGGCGATACGCGAGAAGTCTGTTCTGCGAACTGATCGGCAGTGCCAATGACGCTGGGCCCACGTCCTTGCCCTTATCCCCTTAACCTCGGGGCCGAAGATCAGATCGTGTTCCTTCATCGCCATTGAGAGGGAGAGGCCCAAACTCAGCTTGCACGAGGCTCAGCTGTTCGCCCACTACTACATACTCGCGCCGCTGTTCGTGAGGCTTCCGGCCAGCTTCGAGCTTAGCTACCCCGAGGTTCCTGTTGCACCACTCTTGCGCGACAACGCGTTGGCGAGGCAGATCGAGGAGCGCCGCCGCTAGCTGTCAGAGCGGAAGAGGGCAATGGCGCGGTACTCGCGCACGAGCGCGTACTGGCAAAAGCTGTTCAAGAAGGAGCAGACTACGTTGATTGAGCTGTGCGGAACCCACCAGCGGGAGATCCACCCTGATCTGCACAACCCCGAAGGGAGGCAGCGCTTCTGGGCAGTGCCTGGGCGTACGACCTCCACCGTTATCGATGCAGTGCGCCGTGAAGAATCCATGAGGAGGAGGAACGCTGCCGGGAACATCGACATCGATTCCGACGCAGAGGAGGCTGGCGGCGATGCGGACAACATCATCAATGATGGAGACTGCGGGAGCGTCATAGTCGATTAGGGCCACTTAAGCATAAATTAAATATATGTATGGTATCTTAATGCGCTCTTTGGATCTGGGTCACATGAGTCATGGTCGATTATCGTCATAATCTATATATGTTGGCCATGTTTTAGTTGTCTTTGTCTTTGAAACTAGTCGATCGATACTCGTCCGATCCTGAAAATAAAGTTCGCGTGTTCCTGGCATATCTGATGGGACAATACGCCGACTCTGCTCCCAGCACTTGATGGCACAGCCATAATTTGGAGTGCGCCGGAGGAGAAGGGATCGAGCATGTTGTAATAGTGTACTACTCCTATCCAGATATAACTGACTTAGTTTTTTTAGATATTTAATAAATGTGTCTATACCCAAAACATGTCTCGATACATGTTTTAGGTTTCTCTGTCTTTCAAACTAATCAAAAGTCGTCAAATTCTGAACAAACAAAGTCATTGCATTCACATCTGATGGGACAATACGCTGACTCTGCTACTTGATAGCACAACCATAATTCTAGAGTGCGCCAGAGGAGATGAGAATGCAAGGGAGATGGGAACTAGTAGCCGTGTCCAAACACAGGTAAAAATTAATGTAATAATATTTAAAAAAATTGTAATCTGGTCCACATGACCCCATCACAGACACGTTGCACGCGCCAGATATAAATAAAGACGAGACAACTAGTTTAGTTTCAATGATATAATTCAACAAATGACGTTACTGTGCCCGCATCTTTCTGCTCCTCTTATTAGTCTGCTAGCCCACACTGCATTAAGCATCAGTTGATGAGGATAAAGAAATGATAAAATGGCAAATAAAACATTTTTTAAGCTTTCCTTTCATCTGGAGAATCATACAAATATGAAATTGGCAGGGATTTATTATTTCTCCTGCAGTTAGCCGAAAGATCCTCAAGAACATCCTCAATCACCCCTGTAACTTCTTCATATTCTAATACACCTCCATTATTTGCCCTTTCCTCCCCGGTGCGCTTACCCTTTTGTTTCTTTTCACACCCTTTTCTCGCCGGCACCTCCACTTCTTCATAAATTGGCTGCTTACGTACGTTTTCCTCCGAGTGCTCATCACCGTCTTCGCGCTGCTCTTCCTCCAGTTCTGCCTGAGAAGCCTCATTTTCAGCCACCGGGGTGTGAACAGGGACAATATCATGTGTAACTGGGTTTTTGCACAACCTCTTGATATGGCCGAATCCGCCACAACGTTTGCATTTCCTTTTCCTAGCTCCCAGCCTTGAACCTTTATCGATGGAGGCTTCGATCCTTAGCTTTCTAGGCCTCCCAGGTGGCCTCCTAAGAACTGGTGGTTGAAGTTTGAACCCTGGATCGACAATCTCCCAATCATTTTCATCGGCCAAAGGTGGTACGTTTTCTGCATAAATTGCAGCAAACTTGTCCACAGAGAAATAGTTGTCGACATAGTTCTCTATTTCAGCTCCACTACCTCTAAGCTTTAAGATGAAGTAAATTGCATGGTGACATGGCATACCAGTAATCTGCCACTGCCTGCATGAATAAGTCTTGTTTCCAATGTCTACAGTGTACCTCCTTTCACTTCCACGCTTGTATTCTGCATAAACCTCAACCAATGTTCTGGAACTTCTGACCATCCTCATCTTTATCGTTCTCATTGACATGGTTCTTGTATTTAGTAACATAACCACCTTTGGAACTATTTTATGGCCTAAAAAATTTCTTGCATAAATTCTTTGCCTTAAATCTATCTTTACCATTATGCATTGTCTTATTGCATCCAACAAAATAACAATTCCAAGTGTCTTCATGCCCGAAATCTTATCAGTGAAACTCTCTACCAAATTATTGCAAACAAAATCCACCTTGCTTAACTCACCGAACTTGCTTCTGGCCCATAGCTTGGTGTGCTGTTCTTCAAGGTATTTTTTCAGCCTTGGCACTACATACATGTTCTGCAAGTAAGTAGTATGCGTGCTTGGGGTGTATGTGTATGCTGATCGCCACAAGTCCTCTTCAAAGATCTTTCCTTTGAACTTCTTCGTGAAGTTAGTAGCGAGGTGTCGCATGCATTCCCTATGCTCAACCCCAGGAAACACAACATCAATAGCTTTCTCAAGACCCTCGCATGCACCGGTGTGTATCACCGAGCCTTCAGGGTGACCAATTACTTCCCGTAGTCTCTGCATGAACCGTGTCCAGCATTCATTTGATTCACCCTCAAAAACAACATAAGCTACGGGTAGAAGCCAATTATGCGCGTCCAAAGCACAAGCAGAAGCAACATGTCCCCTGAACTTCCCTGTTAAAGAAGTTGCGCCTATTGCCAAGTATGGCCTGCAGCCATCTAGGAACCCCTTCCAGCATGCCATTAGGCAGACAAAACATCTCCTGAAGCATATCTTATCTGCCTGCTTATACCTAACCCCCCTCAAGACCTTTTGTCTTCCTTTCACAACCTCGTAATTGATGTCAACAACACTACCAGGTGATGTTTTCTCTACCTGAGCTTTGAAACTATACAACATATGAATACTGTCATTCCACTTGCCTTGAATGAAGTCTAGAGCCATCTCCTTCCCATCAAAGACTCTATGGTAAGGAATCAGAACGTTAAACCTTTTGCTAATCTTTGCTCTGAGTTCAGCCGGTCCAATGTTATGATTCTGCCTCACCCAGTCAAGTATAGTAGCAACAATCCACTTGGTAGTCGCCGGTCTAATTTTACCACTTAAAGAAGTATTAGGGCAGTTGTGTTTCTTCGTGTTTACTTTGATCTGCATTCGATAAGAATCCAAATAATTCAGAGCTAGTTATCAGCAGAATAAATATGAGAAAGACTGAAACTAAATGTAGCTATTGCAACCTGAAATGGGTGTCCACCCCGCATTGGAGATGCATGTAATCTCCATTTACACACATTACTTTCCCTACAGTGCACCCTAAATCTCTTTTGGTCGCTCTTTTCAATGATAAATTCGAACCCAACTCTGATTGCATAGGTTGCAACTGCATATCTACAGTCCTCCACATTATCAAAGACAACCCCATCATCAATTGTAGGATTGTCCCTGTCAAAGTGTATCACTAGCCTGTCCTCGTCTTCGTCGTCGTATCTACATCCCATTTCCACATCTTCACATTCCTCTTCCTCATCAGCATAGTCAGGCCCAAAGTTTGAATCAACCAAATATTCCCTACTCTCCATCCTATCAGGGTCAACAACCACGTATGGATATGCTTTCTCATCATCATCCGCACCGCCACACATTTCAGTGCCTTCATGCTCACTTGACAAAGCATCATGCTCAAGGAAAAGCTATACAAACGTCCTGTGGTTACCAACACATATCCTTGCCATCACCACGGGACTAGAAACGCTAGTTGGGGTATGCAGAAAAGGAATCACAGTTCTTACCCTTCAATGTGGACGCACGGTAGCTTCTCCGGGATCCATACCTCCAAAGCTCTGCACCCCTCTTCCTCTCCCCCTATTTTGTTGTCCTCTGTGCTCTCCAGACTTGAAGGAGATTCTGTGCTCTCTAGCCTTGCAGGACCCATATCCGTGCACTCAAGCCTCGCAGGATCCATCTCTGAGCGGGATCCGGATCACCAGCATCGTTGGGCCCCTAACCCAATGGCCGACTCTTGGTTTTCGTTTCCAGACGCGCCTGGGTGGTGGACGGCGGCAAGGAGACAGGGCAGGAGGGGAGGGGAGGGGACGTGAGGGGATGGCAGGGAGGGGAGGGAGGGAGGAGGACGACCCAAGGGGACGACGGGAGCGGTGCATGACTGAGCGGAGTGGCGGCGGCAGGAGCAGAGGAGCAGAGCGGGGCGGGGCTGGTTGCGACAAAGCATGGAAAATTGCACAATAATGTGTTGGTGGGCGGCACCAGCCCTCGAACCTGGGACGCGCGCCGTCGAAGGTGGAGGAGGCGGGCCCGCTAGTCAGAAAACATGCCACCTGTCAGCGCACTATGCACGGTAGCACTTCACGGAATTTTTTAGCAGGTCCCACATGTCAATCTGTTTGATCAAAACTTGCATGCAGTGCATGGCTGGTTCACGCGCTAGTTCAGAAAAAAGCCCATTGTTCCTCGTCTCCTCGTCTCCTTGAAGTGGCATTTCCATTTCTTCTCCCTCGTCTCCTCATCTCCTCACAGTGGTAGTTCCGCTTCGTCTCCCTCGACTGTTATCCTCTTCTTCTTCTCCTCGCAGTGGTAGTTCTTCTTTCTTCCTCGATCAAAACATTCCTGTATGTAATCCATGTCTAGTAGCTGGATGAAGAGGAACTGGTCCGATCTTCTGGCCGACCCACTTCGCAAGATCGCCGACTACTTGCTGGAGAAAGAGGAGTACGTCGACACCTATGCTGCTTGTTGGGAAGTCTACACCGATTGGCGCCGCACTTTAAAGGTGCCCGAATTCCATCTCAACAACTGGATCATGATAGATCACACACTTCCAGACATTGGCGACTTCACCTTCCTCAACCTCGCCACTCGTTGTTGCTTCAGGACAAATCTAATGGACGTCCATCGCAGGTTCACATTTAGATCCGATATTTATTGGTATTTTCCATTGTAAACATCTTAGTGCTAACTGGTGCCCTCTTCTTCCAAAAGATTCTACTTCGTCGGTGATTCTTGTGGCGTCATCGTGCTTGCTCAGAGGGTGGAGCCGTACTAGATTGGGCATCCGAACCCAATCACTCATAAGTCTAACACTGAGTTTCAAGCACACATACCATCTGATCTTCTACAATCGGTCATCGTGACGAAGTCCCCAACGATGGTGTTCGTTTGCACTGATTATCCAGATCATATTACATGGACCGATGAGAGCACCCCAACGGGGCAAATCAATGAATCATTTGGAGAAGGATTGTATTCGCCACCTCCTGCTATGCTTCTGGACTACATGACGGCATTCCGAGGGGAAGTATATGCATTACTTGAGAATGGAGACATCTTGTCGACCAACGTCAAGTTAGAGCAGCGCGCGAGCACTGTCACGATGGCCAAAATAATTTCGGCCCTAGTCTTTGAAAAGGTACGTGGAACTTACAAATTTTACCTTGTGGAGTCAGATGGTGATCTGCTTCTTGTGTTGAACGGGGATTTCACCAAAGGGCAACCGGTGTTGTACCGGGTGGACACGGAGAACCGCTCTCTCAAGGCCGTCGGTGACATTGGAAGTTGTGCCCTCTTTGTTGATTACAATCGGTCTATCTCCATTGACACCAGGTTACACCCCACAGTCAAACCCGGTTGCATATACTACAGGAATTACATCAGAATGTACGATAATGAGGTTCAAGCCTGGGAAGAGGAACCAACAATGACGTATGGCTTAAGTCTGGAACATACACCGAGGACTTACCCTCTGGACGAGATACTGGCAGCACATAGCAGACGGAGAGAGTTCTCTGAATATGTGTTGCAGCACGCGGGAGCCGCCGACGACGAAATATATAGGGGAGAATGAATCCTATATTCATCCTAGGTTATTTGCTAGCATTTTAAGGTTTATTTTTCAAAGTAGAAATTTGTACTATATTTATATTATTTTCGATCAGCAGTATGCGTATTACCTTTCAGACAAAATTGTAATGTATTTAACTTTAGTACTTTCAGAATTCAAGGTATTTATTTTTAGTAGCTTCTTTCAGAATTCTCTGTGCTCGACATGGGCATCAGCTCAGCGCCGGAATTCAGGTTCCACATGAAAAATTGCATAATAATGTGTTGGTGGGCGGCACCAGCCCTCGAACCTAGGATGCACGCCGTCGAAGGTGGTGGAGGTGGGCCCGCCAGTCAGAAAACATGCCACGTCGGCATCCCCTGTTTCTGATGCCCTTTAAGAAAAAGAAAACACAACACGTCGTCATCCCCTATTTCTGATGGTGTTGCTGCAATCGACGGTACATGGTGGCATATAAATAATATCGTGTCAACTTAAGGGCACAGTCGTCATCATGTCTAAAATAAAACCCGGTCCCGTCTCCTACCTGTCCTGGTATATTGCCCGATTAGGTGGATAGCCACAACCGATCTTTTTAATACGTTCGCACTCTTATGCTGAGAAGGGAAATAAAGATTGAGCGGTTAATGCAACGAGTGTCGAATTATTACCCTCTAAGGAAATGGGAGATGGTTATTTTCACGCGTGCCCGTAGTCCAAACCTACTTTCAGTCTTTCACTCCCCTTCTCCGACAAACCACAGTTCACCTTGCGCAGCTCCTCTGCGCTGCACCAACTAGGGTAACATGGCCCCGCCTAAGCAGTCGCTGCGACAGCCGCTGAAACTAGGGTATTTAGCCCCTCTAAGGCATGCCATGAAGCTCTACTTCAAGGCCGGTCTCCCATTGCCCTGCTAGGCGGATGATTTCCCTGAATGTGCCGAATTGGCCGCGGCGACAACGCGGCATCATCGGCACCAGATGCGGCAAGCAGGACCAAGAGAGCTATGTGGAGAAATCGCGTGGCGGCATTACGGCATGCTCTAGGCAGTGGGAACAAGGTACGTATCAAATCGTTCACGAGAGCCCGCCGAGGGTACACACCCTCGAACAGGGCAGCGCCAAGGTCTAGGAACTCTCGCGTCCACGCTTCGGCACAGTGGGGGAGGCTGGGAGCATGCCGTCTACGGCAAAGACGCTCCATCCTACGCACCGTCGGAGGCCGTACCGTGGCAGCGACCAAGCATCTACACTTAGCATGCTGGATTGTTCGACAGCCGGAGCCGGTGGCAGGCATCAGATCAGTCCCGGAATTCAGGTTCGAGTTCACACGGACCTACGATCCCAAGAAGGAGATGCCGAATTTCAGTTTCGAAGAAATTGTTGCGGCGGCGCGGATGGTCCAACTGAAATCGCTCGTGCATGAACGATGCAGATTTCTTGTAGTTTGGCGGGAAGGCAATATATCAGTTTGGGTTAAATGATCAAAGAACTTATGTCCTCTCAAGGCAATTGGCCAGCCAACTTTTCTGGTGGAGATCTGTAGTTTCTTCAGTGTATAATAGTTAAGTTCAGACTGAAGAATGGCTTTTGTAGATGAAATGCTAACGAATTGTTCTATAAACTAGTAGGAAGTTTAGCCCACTTTTGTGCAGGTATAAGACCCTTTTGTATGGAAGTACTACTGTTGTAAGCAAATACTATCAAGTATCTATTTCCTTCAATTACTAGTCGTGGTTCAATCCATTTAACTGGCATCTTTTTGTCCCAAACTACAGATTTTGCGTCTGCTGTCTGTGCTGTAAACCATTTTTCCTTTGTCTTGTCTTGCCTGCAAAATGGTCCTGCAGTTCAATGTGTTACAAATATAGCTACCTTGTACTTTAAGAGGAGATGGACTACATTTTCCTAGCATCCACAGAATTGACATTGCTCATTGCCAGACCACCCTCTTTTCATGAGGTTGTCCTTGGTTATTCACAGAAATTATAAAGCACGGTGTTCAACTACATCGATTCAAACTATTACACACACACTACATCAAATTCATTACCCACACATACTACATCGATTCAAACTATTACACACACATACTACTTCAAACTATTACACACACGTACTACATCGATTCAAACTATTACACATTTTTAGTCGATGCTAACTTCCTGCTACGCTCTCCATACTACAAATTCATTAGCCACACATACCATGGCAATTCACTAGAGCTTTGTCTTCACTCGAGGGAAATCAGAACCACCAGCTCGTCCAAGCCCGGTTTCCCCACCGAAACTGTGTGTGCCGTCGCGAAATGGTGGTGGTCCTGTTCCATTGATCCTTCCAGGCCAACACTGCAGGCGACGAGGACGCTTTCTAGCAGCCTCTTCGAGGCCCTGAATACCATGTACCGATTCTAGAACCTCCTCCAGGGGTATGATGACCAGGTGCTTCCAAAAAAGTTGTCGCCCTGCCCTGCTTGGAATCTGCACCTTGTACATCTTAGGAACGGCGTCAGGATCTTTCAGCCACGCCTTTACCTCGATGACCCATCTGTCGCTCGGTGGCACGATTTCCACTAGCTCGCCGCCAAGGCTACTGGAGACCTGCTTGAGGGCCTCCGGCTCCCAAGCATCCAATGGGAGGCCGTCAAAGCCGAGTTTGGAGAAGAAACGAAGCTGCCCCAAGCAATCGTCCCACCCACAGGCGCGATGCCAATGCATGAAGCTCATTTTCTCCCCGCAGCACTCGAAAGAACGGGAAGAATGCAGAACACGCTCGGTGTCTGAGATGTGCTCGAACCGAACGAAAAAATCGAATGGCAGCGCGCATACCTCAATGTTGACCTCATTTCGTCTGATCCCAAAATGAGACCTAAAAGCCGACAACAACTCTGCCAGCGACATGGCGGGACGGACGCCCAGCACGGTGGCCATGAGAGTCTGGTCGTCGAACTTCTGTGCCAGGGCTACCATGCCTAGGGTGCACGGCAACACGCAACTTCCCGAGGCCGGTCGCCGGCCTGGATCGCCCGATAGGACGTGCTCCGCCATGCGAGAAGGACTAGCCAGAGGCGAGATATTAGTCCGGGGACGTGAAGCTTCGATATGGCAGACGATGCAACGACGACGGCTGCGAGCTTCGATTAGAGGCGTGGGAGGTTAACCGGACATGGCGGGGATGCAAATTAGAGCAAGTGCGAGCTCCGATCTGAGACGAGCAGCCGGTGCTGAGCAAATGTTAAGGGGAGGGGAGCAGGGGAGAAGACCAGAGCAGAGCAAAGAAATAGATCTGGTCCACTCAGGGATCTGGTCCATGCAGGGGTAAGCTAGTCCACGACCGCAAAAGATAACGGGGAATACTGACATGGCGGGCGAAGAAGAGTTGACCTAACGGCGGTATTTGAGTTCAACAGTTTTTCGTCTGGTTCAAATGACCGTTTGGCTGTTAGATTTGTATTCACCCCCATTTGGCCCTTCTGGACAATTGGCGATTCTACTACGACCCCTCCCGCGATTGATGATAACTCGGGTACCATGGTGCTCACCCACCAAGTTTGGTACCACAAACGAATATTCCCATTCGATACTGCGACGGTAGGATCTTAGGGTGGATCCTCCATGGCAAGCCTGACCGAGAGCGGTGGAGTGGATGGATCTACCGGCGCGAGCCATGACAAGTTCCGAGGGAGTAAGAGTGTGGGCCAAGCGTGTTTGGTTCCTGAGCAAGGCCTCCTAGTGATATGTACGCGGGCAAGGTTCCAAAACAATTCATCCAATGCACGTGAGAGGGCCTTTGAACCACGAAGGCGGGAGGTTTCGTTGACAAGTCCTCATGCTAGGTCCCCCACGTGTCAGCCAAATGTGGATGGTAGGATTCTGCCTGACTTATTAAGTGGGTATAAATCACGCTTCACCATGCCACTACTCTGACATCCAAAGACTCCTCTTTCCTCTACCCTCGCTCCCCTCGCTCATGGCTCGCAGCTCATGCAGTTCGTCTCGCAGAATCAGGGTCGTCTCAACGCCGTCAGGCGGGTTCCCCCATCAGGTACCAGAGGATGCCCTACGATTACTACCCCGATATGTTGTGTTTGTGCGGTGAGAAGATGCCGAGATGGATTTCGTGGATCGACGAAAATACTATAGGAAAATTCAGCAACTATAGCATCAGAGCGGTAAGTTCCTACTGTAGGTACAATGGTAACCCGGATATGGAAAGCGTAATGTAATTATTTTTTGTTTCCTTCGATCTACTTCGCAGGAAGGGAGGGGAACTGGCTGTGACAATTTTGTGTGGATCGAAAAGCCACTGACAGGTTTTCACAAAGAGCTTGTTCAGGATCTGCATGATGCTGTGTGGTACAAGGAAGAGGAGATTCGTGCGTTGGAGCGAGAGATCCGGGAGCTTCGCCAGGTGCAGGGAGGCAGGAGCAGGGAGGTGGTGAGACAGACGGGATCAAGATTAGGCTAGATAGTGGAAACAATTTCCTCATTATCTGGGCATTATCTGTTGCCTTTGCAGTTTATGTTGCCATGTCGTTGTCCAACAACTGAAATAAGTTGCTGCTTCGTGGAGTGTAGTAGCCAGCTTAGAACTTGTTTTTGGCTCAGAACCTTATCATAAGTGTAATGCCAATAGCAGGGATTTATTAAGCGCCTATAAATAATTCATGTCTGTGCCACTAACATCCATCGATTTTGGAGACCCCTTAACCGCTCAGCTATCGCGGTCCCGGTGGTGCAATTGTTTAGATAGTAGTGGCACAGTCACAATTTCAGATTCAACTAGTGGCCTCGGCCGTATCCAATCCTCAAGTCATGATACATTTTACTCCGAGTACGGGATATAGATTGTTTCGCCCGACAAGTTCCACGCACACAGCTCTAGAGTTTAACTAAACTACATATATAGGTTCAAGTTCAGTACATTATTAGGCTTCTACACTACTAGCTTTCTTCCTCTGCCTGGGTGCCAACTTTCTTCCTCATGCCTTCACCTCCACTGGCTTCTTCATTTCCTACCTTCTTCCTCTTCCTGGGTGCCAATTTTCTTACCTTCACATACCCTGCATCTTTGGGTCGAGGGAAGTCAGGACAATCAGCACCAGAATCGTGTCCAGCAGCATCACTCCACTCGTTTTGGTTTTCTTCCCACAGCAAAATCACTGAGTCGGCTATCTTGTTTCTTACCTTGCGCTTCCTGTAAAAAACAGTACAGGGATTACTACCTTATATATATATAGACTATAAACATTTTTTTTGAATATACCATCTCATACCTAGGTTTGGGAGCATTAAGGGGACAGCCCGTTGCTCTATGGCCTATAATATGGCAGGTATTGCATCTGTTTTTGCCCTTCTTGCTAGCACAGGAAGTCGAACCATTCTTCTCGAGAAAATTCTAAAACCTATTCACCTAAGGTCTTCCTCTGCCCCTTTTTGTAACTGGCTGGGAAAGCTCGAAACTCAGTTGGACTTGAGGCCACTGAGATGGGTCTATATATGGCTGGACAGATCCAGCGTACGCAGCTCTGAACTTTTCAATAGAGTAGTAGTCTCACAAATACTGATACAAATTTGTTAGAGTTCTTTTCTTCACCAAGAAGGACAAGGCGTTTGATACGTCGTAAACGTATCTATAATTTTTGATGTTCTATGCTTGTTTAGTATCTACTTTCTTATGTTTTGTTTACACCTTGAGGTATTTTTATACATTTTTTGGAACTAACCTATTAACAAGATGCCGTAGTGCCAGTTGCTTGTTTTCTGCTTTTTTTGGTTTCAGAAAAGCTAAAAAATAAATATTCTCGGAATTGGACGAAACAAAAGCCCTAAGGTAGGGATCCAGGAGGCAGGCACACCCTAGGGTGGCGCGGGTCACCCCTGGCTGCGCCATCAGGTGGTGTGGCCACCCTGGCCCACCTCTGGCATCGCCTCTTCGCCTATATATCCCTCGGGACAAAAACCCTAAGGACAAGATCAGAATTCCATGAAAAGTTCCACAACACTACCACCACCAAAGAGGAGATTCGGGGGACAAAAGTCTCTGTTCCGGCACCCTGCCGGGATGAGGAAGTGCCCCCGGATCCATCTCCATCGACTCCACCACCATCTCCATCACCGTTGCTGACTCCCATGATGAGGAGGAAGTAGTTCTCTCTCAAGGCTAAGGGCTCTACCGGTAGCTATGTGTTCATCTCTCTCTCTATCCGTGATCTTATGAGATCATGAGCTTTTTAATCTATAGATCATTCTACTACTCAAGTGCTTTAATTAATCTCTGCTTATCCCCACATGTGTGAAGTTGACAGTGTGCACATCGTGTGGCACTTTGGCTAAGGTTACATAAATACTTATCATGAGTATAATTTGAGTTGGATGTCTCTATGAGATTGTGGTGTTTGTTGGAACCATCTAGCGCTCAAGGTGACAGTGAGGGGTTATCTAGATGGGGAATGCGAACTTTAAGGTGTGCTGTTATAGCCCTAGATCGTCCAACCAGAGAGTAGTTCATGGTAGCATAATGAAGAGAAGATATTTATATAATAGTGTCCACTAGTGAAAGTATGATCCCTAGGCCTTGTTTCTAAGCATTGAAACACCATTTACAATCAGTCCTATTACATGTTTGCTTGTTGCCACTCTTATTTTAGATTGCAATTACCACTTATAATCATCCATATTACTTGTATTTCACTATCTCTTCGCCGAACTAGTGCACCTATACACCTGACAAGTGTATTGGGTGTGTTGGTGACACAAGAGACTTCTTGTATCTTGATTGCAGGGTTGCTTGCGAGGGATACCTTTGACCACTTCCTCCCTGAGTTCGATAAACCTTGGGTGATCCACTTAAGGGAAACTTGCTGCTATTCTACAAACCTCTGCACTTGGAGGCCTAACACTGTCTACAAGAATAGAAGCGTGCATAGATATCAACCTATTTTCTGGCGCCATTGCCGGGGAGTCAAGGACAACTTCACAAGGGGAGTCCTTCATAACCAATCTCTTTACTCTGTTTTTTTGTTTTGCTTAGTTTATTTCTGCTTTGTTTGCTTGTTACTTTTATCAAAACACACAAAAAATTAGTTGTTCTAGTTTGTTTCCATTATTAAAAACACAAAAAATTTAGTTCTTTCTGTAAGTTGCCACCTCGTTCTTGGCTCACCATGTTGACACCTAAGTTCACTCTAAAAGACTTTTCAATAGGTAGTGGCTCTATAATTGGGAAAGATAATATTGAAGAATTCTTTAATCATGTTAGCAAGCATGAGGATATTGAGGATAGATCCTTAGCAGATCTTGCTCCAAATTATGAAATTTCTGCAGCTTCTTTAGTTCACATGTTGGAAGCTAGGTTTGTTAACCTTAACCCCATAATGCAAGTAATGTTTCTTAAACTTAAGATAATAAGCATACTGAAAAGAGAGAATTTATCCTAGAGACGTTGCTTAAAGAATTCTATGATGTTGCTAAAGAAGCTAGAAAGGTCTTTGATCGTTTTAATATGCTAGGCTCATGTGTAGATGTTATTGGTACACGAGAAAAGATGGACAGAACTGAACCTAATTGGGAGGAAATTAAAATACCAATACATTTTAAACTTGTAGGAATGCATGAAGCCTTAGAAAAGAATTTTGATTAGATTGTTCCTGAAAACCCGTTTGATGAAAATAGTGAATCTAAGAGCATTGAGAGAGGATCCTCTAGAACTTATTTGGATGAGATACCTTGCCTTGTCGAAGATGTTTCTAGTATTGATCTTAATGCTTCTTCATTTGAGAATACTTGATTCTTGCTTCTTATGCCTAGCTCAAAGGCGTTAAAGAAAAGCACTTATTGGGAGATAACCCAAATTTCATTAGGAATCTTTTGTTGAGTCTTGGATGTAATAACCGCTCCTTATCCTTTTTGTGTGGTTTTTTTGCCAAGAATATCCTCTAATGAGAGAGAAGTAAGACTTGGGAAAGTTGTTGTCCCGAAGCAGATTTTTGTGCTTCGCTGTAAAAATTTGTGAAAAATCTCTATACGTCGGATGGAGCTTTAATTGTTTGTGCTTCTGTCCTAGGTTGTTATACAACTTTCGTTAGTTCAACACTTTTCGATTTGAGCAACAGAAGGTCTTAGAAAAAATCGTTTTTTACCTGCTAGTCTATTTTGACAGATTTCTGCCATTATTTGCATTTGCCTCTTAATCTCTTTCTCTTTAGGTTCTCTTTGATCACTTGAACTTTTTAAAGGAAGTGCTATAGTAGCTTGTGTTTAATGGAAGTTTTACTTGTGTTGAAACTGAACCTAAATACTTATTATCTTGAGTACACTAATGTTGCTAATGAAGATTGTGTGAAGTTTTGTATGAAGGAAAATTTTAAGTGTAGGGAAGAGTAATGTGATAAGATGAAGTATGGACAAAAGCTCAAGCTTGGGGATGCCACCCGTGTCACCTCAAGAAATATTCAAGAAGTACAAACGTCAAAGCATGGGTATGCCTTGAGCATCCCCTTCTTCATCAATAAAAATCTGAGGTTCTCTTCCAAACACTTCATTTTTATTGTTTCATGCACAATTGTGTTGTTCTTGGAGCGTCTTCATTTTCGTTTTTAGTTTTCTTTTGCTTAGTTTGCTTAAATAAATTGGTTGAACCCCCGTATCCATACATTAGTTTTCAAGTAAGTTGGTTTGGATTGGAAAAGAGTAGGAAAGTTCATGCTTATAAGTGGTATAAAAGGAGCTTGTTTTTGACTGTGGCTTAGACTTTGTCATGTCATGCTTGATATTGTTTTGGATTTATGCTTAGTGATTATTGCTGTGGCATGACTTGTTACAATTAATTGAGATTGCTTAATGTTCCTTGAAAGAATCATGCGTTGTTTTAGCATATAAAAGCATAATATTGTGGTGTTCTCCTTTGATGTTTTATTTGGGTTGACTTGGCACATGCTCACACCATGTTAAGACTACCAAGTCACCATAGCCTCTATGATCATTTTGTTTTCGACTTGTAATATCACTTTATGCTTTAATTAATAATGTTTTGCTGCTTTGCATGATTATGGCCATTATTGCTCTCTTAGTTGGTCGCTCCTAGTCTTTTGCTAGCCTCCATACCAAGTATGAGTTCCACTCATGCATCCAACTCCAAATAAAACCAAGTTATTCCAAAGAGACCACCATACCTACCCATTAGCATTTACTATTCCAAGTATATTCATGTTTTTATCTACCTTCCGAATTAAACTTGTTATGTGAAAATTAGTGATTAAAGCTCTCACGAACTTGATGGCACACTTTACTTTCTTGACTTAATAAACTTGACCCATTGTGCCCATCTATGTTGTGTATATGCTTGCGCTTTGTAAGTTGTGAATTAGCAGAACCATGTTACCATGGGGAACACTTTCAACATTGCAATTTATTTAGTTGATTTCATGTTATTTTGCTTATGGATCCCGGCGGTGTGAAATAAAAGGGGAGCTTGTAAGCTCATGGAGTTTGTATATGTGTTAGAGAAACGCCTGGGCGGCTAGCCTAAGCCATGCCTAATCATGGTGGAAACTTGTAGCATAACCATAGTGAGAAATCTGTGAAGCATCCTCAATAAAAAAGGGGAAAACCCTATGCAAATAGCAAATAAAAGGATCGTTGAGATGCTCATTGTCTGTTGCCTTGTCATTTTGATATGGGAAAGCTCCTGTATCATGGGGCAAGGGGTACCCCATTGGCGATTCTCTATGATACACATGTACTTACAATGACAAGAACTTACTTGTGACTAAAGTTGAGTAACATGAGGTTCAGTACTCATAAGCAAGGGGCATGCGATTTTCAGCCTATAACTTGTCAAGCATATCCTCATATTTGTTCACTTTAACCTTAATCACCTAAATATGCTTATGATAGGGGTAATGAGAGATGAAAGCTAATAAGTACCATAATTTTTGGAAGCTCTTTATGAGACTTGAATCCCTGCTTCCTTCTATGAAGGGCCTTTCTTTTACTTTTATGTTGAGTCTCCATCTTCTATCTTTAATGTGCATTGTCCCAAAACTTGTTGATTGATTCATAACTTTGATATTGCTTGTTCTTAAACTATTTGTATCTAGTCACCCTTATGAACTTTGAAGGTGTCCTACGCATTTATGTTTTGATATACCATGAGGGACAAGCTGAATACCATTCTCATTATGTTTTCTATATGTGAAACAAACAAACGTCTTTCAAAGAATTGTTATTCATGATCTTTTGTTTGTACCTTTTCATGTTATAACATAGTTGCTTGGTCTTATTGTTAGAACTATATCTTTCATGTCTATGTTAGAGTACTATGATCCAAGCTATCAATGTTTTACAAATACCTTGATCAAGAATGTGATGGTGCATGTCACCTCAAAAATTATTCTTTTTGTCACTTACCTACTCGAGGACGAGCAGGAGTTAAGCTTGGGGATGTTGATACATCGTAAACGTATCTATAATTTTTGATGTTACATGCTTGTTTAGTATCTACTTTCTTATGTTTTGTTTACACTTTGAGGTATTTTTATACATTTTCTGGAACTAACCTATTAACAAGATGCCACAGTGCCAGTTGCCTGTTTTCTGCTGTTTTTGGTTTCAGAAAAGCTAGAAAATAAATATTCTCAGAATTCGAGGAAACAAAAGCCGAAGTTCCTATTTTTCTCGACACGCTATGGAGTCCAAAGGGGAGACGGAGGGGAGCCAGGAGGCAGGCACACCCTAGGGTGGCGCGGGTCACCCCTGGCCGCGCCACCAGGTGGTGTGGCCACCCTGGCCCACCTCTGGCATCGCCTCTTCGCCTATATATTCCCCCCGGGACGAAAACCCTAAGGACAAGATTAGAATTCCAAGAAAAGTTCCGCAGCACCGCCGCCATCGAAGAGGAGATTCGGGGGACAAAATTCTCTGCTCCGGCACCCTGCTGGGATGAGGAAGTGCCCCAGGATCCATCTCCATCGACTCCACCGCCGTTGCTAACTGCCATGATGAGGAGGGAGTAGTTCTCTCTCGAGGCTAAGGGCTCTATCGATAGCTATGTGTTCATCTCTCTCTATGCGTGAGCTTATGAGATCATGAGCTTTGTAATATATAGATCTATTCCACTACTCAAGTGCTTTAATTAATCTCTGCTTATCCCTACTTGTGTGAAGTTGACAGTGTGCACATCGTGTGGCACTTTGGCTAAGGTTACATAAATACTTATCATGAGTATAATTTGAGTTGGATGTCTGTATGAGATTGTGGTGTTTGTTGGAACCATCTAGCGCTCAAGGTGACAGTGAGGGGTTATCTAGATGGGAAATGTAAACTTTAAGGTGTGATGTTATAGCCCTACATCGTCCAAACAGAGAGTAGTTCAGGGTAGCATAATGAAGAGAAGATATTTATATGAGAGTGTCCACTAGTGAAAGTATAATCCCTAGGCCTTGTTTCTAAGCATTCAAACACCATTTACAATCAGTCCTGTTACATGTTTGCTTGTTGCCACTCTTATTTCAGATTGCAATTACCATTTATAATCATCCATATTACTTGTATTTCACTATCTCTTCGCCGAACTAGTGCACCTATACACCTGATGTCGTGGTGTGGAACACGTCAGTACCATCGGGGATGGCTTGAAGGGGACAATCAGGATGCTATCGGTGGCTACTCGCAACCGGTTGGGCACAGATACTGCAAACACAGCAATGTACCCAGGTTCGGAGCCCTCTTGATGAGGTAAAGCTCCTACTCCTGCAAGGATTTACTATCAAAGGGGGGCGAATGCCCAATACATATGCTCCTTGAGTTGTTTACCTAGCTACTAAACTTTTCCAATGTGGAGAACTTCTAACTTGTGGTTGTCTACTGCTTCCTCTTTTGTCCCCCTTAGAACCCTAGTACTAACCCCCTTATATACTGGTTGAGGAGGTAGTTTACAAGATGGGTTCTAGGGTTGACTGTTTGGATTTGGGCCTTACAAAGTGGGACGGATGGACGGGGCCAAACGGTAGGCCCGGGTCCAGTCAAGCCTCCAGTACAGGGGAGGACCACACTACTGTGTCCAGCGCCCCTGCTTTACTCGTCAGCCGGCTCTTTATGCGTAAGCCGGAGCTTTCCTCATCAACCCTTGCTTTGCCCGTCAGCCCCCAGCTTTGGCATAGTTGTCCGGTAGCGCCGGCCAGGCCAGCCAGCCTGTCCGGTTAAAGGTGCGCTCAACAAGGAGCATCATTCCAACCGTACAATGGCTAGCGGATCTGAGGCGGCCGGCTAGGAGCGGCCTCCCAGCCGTTTCTTCTGGCTACCCAGATAGACCGGCCAGCTAGGGATACTTGAATGCGGACCGGGTGGGGGATTCCACCCGGCTGTGGTTCCTTGATCTAGGTCCAGACGGCATGAGCTCCTTGGAGCCATCCGGTTGGTCCCGTCTTGGCCTACCCGGGGGTCATCCCCCCGACACTAGTCCCCGAGCGCATTAGGACTTGGCCCCAGGGAGAAGTTCTTGCGTGCTTATTTGAAATGATTGATGGTGTAGATGCTTTGTTGTTTTCCTTTGTCCTGTAGTCTTTGTCTTGTGCCGGCTTGAGATTCTGTGATTTTTCCCGGCTGGGGTTTACCGGCTACGGAGCCGATGGCCCCACCCACAGCGTGTGAGCAGTGGTCTTCTTGACCGACTGCCGCACCTGGCCGGGAGAGGGATCGCTAGTTTGTTGTCATCGTTGCTTGTGTCAGCCACGCCTGCCGTTTCTAGCATGCGTCGCGTCAGTTTGACTTCTTTGTCTGTCGCGGCAGTTTTTTGGTAACCGCGCGCACGCCTTCATCATTACTGGTTCTTGGAGATCGTGGGCGCGGTTTGCCTCCCGCGGTAACTTCTTATGGATTTTCTGTGCGCGTGACGCTGGTGCACGCGATCCGCCCCAAATCGTCATGGAGAAGTCGGGAAGTTGCTTGCCACGTGGCAGGGAGGGAGGGCAACTGGCGCGGCCTTTCTTCCCTGATAAATAGGGATGCCAAGGGGTGTGGGTTTTTTACTTCGTATTCCTGTGCCTGACGCCCCTACTCTCCTCCGCGCTCTAGCCCTTCATTCCTCCTCTGCGCCACTGCTTCTTGTTCGCCGGCGTCGTTCCTCTTCCTCCTCAATAACGGCCCCCCGTGCTTCAATCATGGCCACTTTTCCGAACAACATGTTGCCCGAGGTCACCAGCGGGCGGTGCGGCTCATACGTCACTGAGGAACTGGTGAAGAAGTACTGGCGGGGGAGGTTCTTGCCGTCGGAGCGGCTGGTGAAGCACTGCCTCGCATCGGAGGGCAAGCAGGTGCCCAACCCTTAGCCCAGCGAGGCCGTCGTCTTCCTTGCCCACTTCACTCACGGCCTTGGGTTGCCGCTGAGCTACTTCGTCCTAGAGCTTCTCATCGCCTTCGACCTCCAGCTCCACCATCTTGGAGCCAACGCCGTGTCGATGCTGTCGCATCACGCGGCCTGCTGCGAGGCGTACCTAGGCGTCTGCCCCGACGCTGTGAACTTCTTGAAGTTTTTCTACTTCAAAGTTCAGGTGGTTGGCAAGGGCGGGCCGCTGACCAAGACGGGCTGCTGCGCCATCTACCCGCGGCTGTCATCGGTGATGCCGCGGCTGGACCTTCGGTGAGGCCCCTTTCTACGTGTCCATCATCTCTTATCTTCGAAATCCAGTTCATCTCCAACCATTTGCACTATCAAGTGGATGTACACTTCACGTCTATAACGTTTCCTTGTATTCGATACGACTAAATCACTAGTTTCTTTCAGTTCTATAGGCTTTTTCCTCCCGTAACCAAAATATATCAAATGTGCTACCTGGGAGGATCCCCATAGCACCTTCACACGTACCGATGCCATCAGGTCAGATAACTGTACCACTCTAGGACCGTATCTGGCAAGGATTACATCAAACTCGTCATAGAATTTTTCTGTGCCATCATCTAATTTTTTGCAGTATACTCCTCGACACCGATACGAACAATTACTTTTCCATCATCAGGTTCTGCAGGATAGAAACCTCTAGAGGTTCGAGAGGTGGAGCAGCACCATCAGACCTAGCCACAATGCCACCATCATCATAACCACCGTCATTGTTAGCTGGAGCAACCTCGATGGAAGTACCAAGACCAGGAGAAAGGCGAGGGCCCTTAGTAGCAGGAGCTACAATACCTGGTTGACAGGAAGGGCCACGGATAACGGCAGCCAAAATAGGAGCAGGTACTGCCACGCCACATTGACGATCAGGAGCAGTTCCCACAACAGTAGTGTTTCGAGTGCTAGTAGAGTCCAGACCATGAGCTAGATCCAGACCAGCAGCTCGCTGAACCTGAGCACAAGTTCAAGGAGGACACAAGGCAGCAGTCTTGGCAACAATAGTGGGGCAGCCTCCGGAAGCCTTAGTTTGCTCAACAACGGCAGGGATTGGATCAACAACGGCCAGATCAACAACAACACGGGGACGACCAGTACCAGTAGATTCTAGAGCAGGGGTTCGCACAACTTGAGCATGGTTTGGAGGAGGAGCAGCATACAAGGCAGCGGTCTTGGCAACAATATCGAGGCACCCTCTAGAAGCCTTAGTTTGCTCAACAGCAGCATGGATTGGGTCAGCAGCAGCTAGAGCAATAACACCATGGGTACGACCAGTACCAGCAGATTCCATAGCAAAGGTTTGCACAGCTTGAGCACAGTTTCGAAGAGGAGCAGCACGCAAGGCAGCGTGTTGGGGATATGCTTTCCAGGTATCCTCACTGTGCCTCACTGACTAGGGTGGCCCACTTCGGGTTAGAGCTTTGCTTCACGGGTGTCCCAGTTAGGGCGAAGAGACGGAGTCCATGCCGGCTGCGGGAAGCCCCAGAAGACTTACTGACGTAGGCCCGTAGTGTTACTTGTAGTTCAAGATGTACTCTATAACTGACTCTTAGTCATAGCCGGATAGATCTGTCCTGTAAACCCTAGGCCAGATATCTATATAAGCCGTCCTAGGGACCAGCCTTTAGGGAACCCCAAATAGTCTACAATCTCAACTCGCACAGGTGAAACCCTTGTAACCCATACTCTGGCTCTGCCGTATTACTGGATTGCCAGCAGGAGTAGGATCCATCCAAAGCCGGTGGATTTGAACCTGGGTAAACTTGTGTGCTCACCGTCCCAAAACACCATACATCTCACACCCCTCTCTTCCGCACGCCTCGAGGACCCCCTCATGCGTACTTGTCATCAATCCGACGATAGTTGGCACCCACCGTGGGGCAAGTGAGCTTCAGATCTGTGTTCCGAGCGGAATCTGCAAGAATCGAAATCAGCGAGACAATCACCGTTGGCCGCGTCCTCTACGCCAGTGATGTCCATCTCATCATTCTCGACGAGACTTGGATTTTGGCTAGGGAGGCCGTGACTGCCTACACCATCATGTATTTTTGGTGAGATCGATGTTTACATCGGTTTCGCTGAACCTGCCACACCCACCCCAGCGGTGATGATAGAGGCAGAAGAAGTTTCTGGGTCCACTTTGTCCACAGAGGCGACAGAGTTTTGGATCCTAGAAAACCCTAATCCCACCTAGCCCGCCCCTATCACGGAGATAGTGGAGAAAGCATAACGTGAGGCAGATCTTGTGGTGCAAGTCGAATCTGGAGTGGATCTCCCCAAGGAGGCCAAATCCTAGATCGATCTCCCCATCGAGGTCAAAATCCAGGTAGAGCAAGACAATAACTCTGGTTCCGGCTCTGCTAACGCCAGAACAAATCAACCTTTCCTGAGGTACACGTTGAGGCGTATGATGCTACAAGACGCCAACGTGGATGAGATTCTCGGGACCATCAGACGGTTCGAGGAAGCCCATGAGGAAAGCCGCAACTACCTCAGGACGCATGCGTCGCACTTCGTCGGATATGTTGGATCCGGATCCGTCTCTGCCGATGCTGGAGACAACGAAGACTCGGTGCTAGAGGCGACCGGAACAAACACCGACTTACCGACATCTTCAGATGATTTAATGACATCGGCGGATTTCCGAAAGTTCTCCGTGGAATATGAAGAGGAGTACAACTCCAAAGCTGCAGAAGAAGGAGAAGCCATGGACAAAGGATCTAGAGAAAACTCTCCTAAAGCACAGGATGGCATGGATCTCGGAGATAATTCCGACGTCCAGATGTCCGAAAGTACCGATCAAAGCTTGACTCTGGGTAACGGACCCAAAGCCGTCTTTGCTACCGGCGCTGCCAAGAAGGCAAAGAAGAGGAACAAGAAGAAAACTCTATCAAAACACCCTCCTGCTGAGGAAGTAGTTGCCGAAGAATATGAAGAAGACTTGGATGGAGCCCTAATCCCAGACGAGCCAAAAGAAACTCCGGTGGATGGATACGTGGTTACCGCTAGTGCCCGTAAACTCATCGATGATGCATTAACTACGCCAATCCCTACTGCTGCAGAGCTTACACCTGGAGAATTGGAAGAAAGGGCCCAAGCCCTAGAAGTGCATTGTCAAGTACTCCTGGATGAGGCTAACAACCTTATGGAAGAGAAGAAGCGCATTGCATCTGCGGGGTAATTCAACTCCCGGCAGCATCAGAAGACCCAGAACGGCCCCGTGGAGGCTAACAAAATTCCGGAAGTCCACAAGACCCTCTTTAAGGGAGATGACACTATCAAAGGAGAACCTCGGCTGGACAACAATGGAGATCTGGTGTATGGAACGCCAGGGGAAAACACTGCTGTAGCTAGAGACATCCTGGAAAATAATCCAAACCTAGGTCAAGTTCAGTTGGGTGTAAAGCTACTTACCAAGGGTCTGGAGCAGCAGAAGGCCGTGACTCCAGAAGCGGAAAACTGGTCTCCAAATCCGACCAATGTCGCATTGATCCAGCTTGGGATGACATTAGGCCCCGACAGGACCCGGCACAGGATCACCGTCCCGACCATTGGGAAGACAACTACTCAAGAACCGGATCTTCAGGGCAACAACACAGAGCCACACGTGACTGGAGTAAAATTGCTCCAGCCGCTGAGCGAGACGCAGTTGCGGCACTGGTTACGAGACACCATCCCTGGCGAGAGTTGAACAATCGCAGGGAAGATGAAAAAAAGCAGCGTTGGGAGGAGGACCGACAAAGGATGCCACCTTCTAGACATACAAGCCGTCCGGCTGAACCTCACCACAATGGGGGAAACGATGGATGAAAGAACGACGGACACCATGCCGAGTCAAGCTAACAGGGGGCTCGTCGTAATCAAGACCCTCCCCGGAGCCGGAATAATGACGCTCTAGATGGAGGCCAACACTCAGCTGGAAACAACCCACCTGCACCATCCTCTCCACCAAGCAGCCATCATACCGGCTCCCGGGGAGGCCAAGGAGAGCATCGTGGCGGAGGAGGTGGTGGTAGAAGCAGAAGTCTGGCTCCAAGGCACCGCAGCCACAGCGAACAACCAAGACGGCATTCTCTATCACCAAGTGACATGAGACACCGGATCAACTCTAAGATAGAGACGCGGCACTACGAGACCGATTATATCTATGTGGGTCCAAAATGCTTCGGACCGTGCATTCGACAACCACACTTCCCGGAAGGATTTGCTATCTCAAGACACATCCAAGCCTACAACGATGTGGCCAGGCCAAATACTTGGCTTCGGGATTTTTTCCAGGCTTGCTACATTGCCAAAGGCAGAAATAGCTTGGTCGCGACCCGGTATCTCCCACTTATGCTACGGAAGACGGCACGATCCTGGCCGAATGAACTTCCGGAAAACACCGTACATAACTGGTATGGCATGCAAAGCACGTTCTTTCGGAATTTCGAAGCACATATCGGTGGCCATGTATAGTGGGAGACCTACAATGTTGCACCCAGAAAGCCGGAGAAACTTGCCGAGATTACCTCGGATGATGGATCGACACCAAGAACTCCTGTGAAGGAGTAAACGATCAAACTGCGAGTGAAGCTTACATTGCAGGACTCCCAATTGGTTTACTACGTCACCGCGTGAAGTGCGACAAGGTCACTAATCTAGGAGAGATTATAGAGACGGCGAGAAAATATGCATACACCAACGATGACGCAAAGGGACTACTGAACGTCCTGGCTGTACCACAGTCGTCAAAACAACCGAAGCAACAAGCTCAGAAGCGCAAGAACACCTCGGAATAAAATCCCAACACGGAAACAACAGTTTTCACTGCTACTTTTGGGTCTGGAGGACGAGGAGGGCACGGAGGTGGCCGCGGACACGGTCGTGGGACGTCAAGAGTCCAAGGTAGAGGAGACCAACAACCTGGCAAAACCTACTCCTGGGCCAACATCGCCAATAATCCGTGTTCACATCACTTAGGTGTCAATGGGGGCTCGTCCCACACAAGCGCCGAGTGTCGTTTCAATGACGACATTAAGAAAGACGAATTCGCTGGCTACAAGGCCAAGCGAAAGAACGGAAAGAAGAATCATGAAAAATAAAAGGAGACCAAGGAAGGTTTCGACATGGAGGAAGAAGAGCCTTCAAATCCCAAGTCAGATGGAAAGAAGAACTTCCTAACGAAGAAAGACACTTATGTCAGTTTCCTTAGGTCTCAACCAGCTAAGATCAAGAAGGCAGTTTTGCATGAACTCAATGCAACTGTTCCGGCTATTCCCCAGTTCTTGGATTGGTCAGAAGTAACAATCACCTTTGACCGTGCTGATCATCCTCCTAAGTTGCATAGGCGAGGAAAGTACACGTTAGTTGTCAATCCACTTATTGATGGCTATGGATTCTCCAAGACCCTCATGGACGGTGGCAGCAGCATCAACATCCTCTACATCGAAACACTGCGTCAGATGAGGATCTCGGAAACTCAGCTGAATCACATCTCCGTGATCTTCAACGGAGTTGTCCCAGGAAGACAAGCAAATTCCCTGGGAGAGATCACTTTGGATGTTACTTTTGGAACTCCAAAGAACTTCCGGATGGAAGCACTTTCCTTCAAAGTGGTCCCATTCAAGAGCCCATACCACGCTATATTCGGACGACCGACTTATTGGGCTTTCATGGCTCGTCCGTGTTACATTTATAATATGATGAAAATTCTAGGTCCCAAGGGGATGATCACCATCAGGGGAGACCCGAAGAAAGCGCGATAGTGCAAGGACGGAAATGTCGCCTTTGCTGAAGCCGTATTGCACACCCAGGAGTACTAGGAGATCAAGAAGACCATTGACCCATCCAAGATGCCTGCGACGAAGAAGAAGGTTAGAAAGCCGACTCCAAAATTCAAGGCATCAGCAAAGACGAAGACGATGCTGTTGAAGGATGATGACCCCTCCAAGGTGACCTAGATAGGTGTAGGTTTAGATAGCACATAGGAAAGTGCGCTCATCAAGTTCCTCCAAGAAAATCAAGATATCTTTGCATGGCAGCCATCTGACATGACCGGAGTACCTAGGGAACTTGCCGAGAACTCTCTAAATGTACACCAAATGCTAAACCCGTCAAATAGTCCTTACGACGTTTCAGCAATGAAAAGTAAAAAGCAATAGCTAAGGAACTAGGCCAGCTCGAGTTAGCCAGATTCATAGAAGAGGTCATCCACACTGAGTGGTCGGCCAATCGTGTAATGGTCCCTAAAAAGGACACCACTTAATTAAGGATGTGTGTTGATTATACCGCCTTGAACAAGGCTTGACCCAAAGATCCGTTCACTCAGCCTATAATTGATCAAGTTATCGACTCTATGGCAGGCTCGGAACTCCTATGTTTTCTTGACGCATATTCCGGTTATCACCAAATTCGGATGAAGGAATCAAACAAAGTCAAAACATCATTCATAACCCCCTTTAGAACCTTCTATTTTGTTATGATACCCTTTGGGCTCAAGAAAGCAGGAGCTACGTACCAGCGCACTATGTAGCGTTGCCTCCACGATCAAATCGGACGCAGTGTACATGCATATGTGGACGACATAGCGGGGATGTCCAAAAAGAAGGAAACCCTAATTTCTTACTTGGAGGAAACGTTCGGCAATCTACGTAAATACAACATAATGCTTAACCCGAACAAATGTTTCTTTGGGATACCAGCGGGAAAATTGTTAGGTTTTATCGTTTCTCAAAGAGGCATAGAGGTGAACCGAGACAAAATTAAGGCTATATTCAATATTTCCAGGCCGACTCGCCTGAAGGACGTTCAAAGACTAACTGGTTGCATTGCTGTACTCAGTCGGTTTGTAAGCCGGCTCGATGAAAGAGCCGCACCACTCTACAAGCTCCTAAAAAAGACTAAAAAGTTTGTCTACACTGATGAAGCAGAAGATGCACTACAAGACATGAAAGCAGTACTCTCATTCGCTCTATCCTTGCAGCACCTGAACCTCACAAACCGATGTTGCTCTATCTCGCTGCGACAAACAAGGTCGTCAGTGTCGTAATGGTGGTGGAAAGACCAGAGGAAAAGAAGGAACACATGGTGCAGCGTCCGACGTACTACCTCAGTGAAGTCCTAACTGAGTCAAAGCAGCGGTATCCGCACTACCAAAAGGTGGCTTACGGTGTGTTTCTCGCATCTCGGAATTTACGTCATTACTTTCAGGAGCATCAAATTACCGTGGTGAGCATATCTCCCATGAGAGACATAATTAACAACAACGACGCTACAGGACCTGTCGCAAAATTGGGAATAGAGCTTTCAACTTTTGACATTGAGTACAAGCCCCGTACAACAATTAAATCCCAAATCCTCGCTGACTTTGTTGCTAATTGGATAGAGACAACAGAAAACATGACATTCCTAGAGTCGGAATACTAGACCTTGCATTTTGACGGGTCTAAGGCGCTCGGGGGATTGGGGGCTGGCGTGGTGCTCAAATCACCCCAAGGAGTTAAGCTTTTCTATGTGTTACAAATCCACTTCACGGCAACAAACAACATTGCCGAATATGAAGCACTGTTGCATGAATCCGGAATGCCAAGGATATCAGCATCCGACGACTTATGTGTTATGGAGATTCGGATCTTGTTGCTCAACAAGTGTCGGATATCTGTAATGAAAACAAACACATGGCAGCGTATAGGGCTGTCGTGGATGAACTATCTAAATCGTTCGAAGGGTTCAAAGTTCAACACATCCCTCGAACAGAAAATGAGGAAGAAGATGCATTATCTCGAATAGGCTCTGCACCGAAATAGGTCCCATATGGCGCTTTTTTAGAGCACCTCAAAGTTCCCTCTACAAAAGGAGTAGATGAGGAATATCCGAACAAATCCGACTCACCTTTAGAGGCAGTTCAGGCTGTGATTCCCAGCTGGACTCAACCCTACCTTGATTTCTTGGTAGACAGAAAATTACCCAAAGACGAGGTTATGAGCCGATAGATTGTCCGACGAGCAAAAACCTATACAATAATAAATGGTGAGCTCTATGAGCGGAGTGTGTCTGAGGTTTTTTAGCGCTGCGTATCTCCAGAAGAAGGAGTGGAAATCTTAAGAGAGATCCATGAAGGCGAATGCGGCCATCATGCTGCAGCCAAATATTTGGTGGCAAAAGCTTTCAGACACAGATTTTTCTGGTTCACAACCAAGGCAGATGCCGAACGGCTGGTCAAGATGTGCAAAGGCTGTCAAAAGTACTCCAAACAAGCTCATGTTCTGGATGATCAGCTACGAACAATTCCGATAACATGGCCTTTCGCGGTCTGGGGTCTTGACATGGTAGGACCGTTTAAGCGGGCTCCAACTGGATTTACTCACCTCTTAGTGATGGTGGATAAGTTCACAAAATGGATTGAGGTTAACCCCGTCACAAGTTGTGATGGAGCAATAGACAAAAGATTTGTCAAGGATGTTATAATCCAATACGGCTATCCGCATAGTATTATCATGGTCAACGGGAGCAATTTTTCTATGAGAGAACTCGCTGAATTCTACAATGATCAAAATATCAGGCTTGACATTACGTCAGTCGCACATCCACAAGCTAATGGAAAAGTTGAAAGAGAAAATGGTTTAATCCTACAAGGCCTCAAACCAAGACTCGAAGCACCACTTTGTCGTGCTGCGAGGGCTTGGGCAGATGAATTACCGTCTATGGTATGGATCTTGAGAACAACTCCAAACAGGTCCACTGGATACACACCTTTCTTCTTGGTCTATGGCGCATAAGCAGTTCTTCCTATTGATTTAATTCATACTTCTCCTCGAGTTGCTGCATATATTGAAGAGGATGCCGAAATTTCTTGACAAAATGATCCCGATCTAATCGAAGAAGTCCGCATCGTTGCTAAGCAGAGGTCAACTGTAAGATCCCTCCTTAATAAAGGAAAAGATCCCTGTGATTGCAATGCTAGTCCCTGGATCAATGCTAGCATCCACAGTTGAAGATGAAGTACGCAGATACAAAGGTCGTTTTATTACAGTCATTCCAGAGATAAAACATAGTCTTTTACAACTCATGGCCAAAGGCCTAATACAAGAGTTTATGGAATAAGTAAATAAACATAAGTCTTCATCTTCATGTGCCACAGGCAAGCATGTTGAGTGTAGACTCATGACTCCTATTCATCATCAGAGTAACCTGCAACATCATAAGTTACAGCCACAGAGGGTCAATACTTTGGAATAGTATTGGCAAGTGATACCTTAGTATATTTTAAGTGGACTATAATACTATATGCATTTGGCTGGTGGAGCTTAGGCTTGCATTGCTCAAAATAGATTTTTCCTTATCTTTTGAAAATACTAAATTTTGTTTTGACAAAAACCAACAAGGCATCTACCAATCAAGACTGAAGATCCTCTCAAGGCATCTACCAATCAAAGATTGAAGATCTTACTTGGAAAAATACCCAAGGCATCTACCAATCAAGACTGAAGATCCACTCAGGGCATCTACCAATCAAAGACTGAAGATCCTTTTAACCCTTGTTCACCCACAAGTTTTATTTAGAAATTGGAGTGAGGAGATTCTTGAAGTTTCCATGTCTTGATGCTCAAATTGTCCTTTACCAGGGACATGGCTAAGTACTTAGGTTTTACACTCTGCAGAGGTGGTGCACTTTCCCCACAAGACTTGGTTTCCCAAGACAAGATCCTTCAGTAGCCTTTCCTTAATCAAATGGACGCGCTCCAACCTATCATCCCTTCTACCACCCACTGTCCAAGAGACTAAGTTCTAGCATCCTAAGATCATGGCAGAGCCCATAATGCCAAGTGGTTGCACTTGAAGCTTCTCAACATTTGAGATCTCAAATCTCTTTGTTTCCTGGGTGTCCATCCACAAGTGAGATACACAAGCCAAGTCATGGCCTTGTGAACCACTCAACATAATCCATTCCTTCCATTCCACCCAGGTGATTCATTAATTTAGTTGTTTTTGTTAAATAAAACACAAGTCCTCAGACTTAGAATATTTTTCCATAGTGTGAATATATAAACCACCCTTGTTTTCTAGTAGCTAGGCTAAGCATGATAGTAATAGGAATCTTGACTTAGGTAATTTTCACTAAGGTTTCACCTAATAGGTTTTCCCAAAGCATAGCTTGTACTTAGCAAATAACCATGCAAGTCCTATACTTAGAAAAATATTACTAATGCATAAATAAAATATAGGAATGGAATATTCATGATGATATCACTTTCCTTGGTAGTGTGGAGAGTAGCACTCGTCACAATCACAATCACTAGCAAAATCTACACACAAAGTTATAGCACACAATTACACACAAATATATACAAACAAGAAATAATATGAATGCATGCATGCATGCATCTACCAAATGGTGATTTTTTGAAAACTCAACCAAGCAAGTGTATGAATACAGAAACTTAGCAAGTCACTAGTTTACCAACTAAACAAAATCTAACTCTAAACAAAGTACTAAACTAAATCTATACTTAAAAAGGCCTCAAACAAGTCTCTGCAATTTAAGCACATCTAATGGTTACTATTTGCTAAACAAATTGGATAGGCAGAAAGGTCTTGAATTACTGAATCCAACGGTATAAAATTTGTAAAAATCTAACGTGGCAATCAAAAGTTATGAGCATTTGAATTTGGAACAAATTTCTGGTTTTAAATCTATTTTCAGATCTAACCTAGCCACGCGTCATGGTCTTATTCGCCCGTACCGTTTCGCACTGGATCGAGCTCCACAGCCGTAGGATCTAAATGAAATCTGACGGCTCAGATCGCGTACCGCTTCGGGGTTAAGTGGATCTATCCTAGCGCTACGATACAGATCTAACGGCTGCTATTGCCCTGGCTAAGAACTGGCGGCGGAGCGGTGGCTACCGGCGGCGGAACTGTCGGTCGACGATGGAGGCGGCGCTACAGGGGGTAAGTGAGAACGAGGAGTAGCTCACCGGGCTCAGGGGGTCACGGTGAAGCTCGTCGTACTCGCGGTTGGTCAAGGGGCGCTTGGGCACGATTGCGATTGCTCGCCGGAGTGGAGGACGGCGTCGGTGCGTCGGGTGGTCGTCGTGGACGTCGCTGTGAACCACCCCAAGGCAAGGCGAGGACACGGTTAGATCCACAGAGTCAAGGCAGAGTCGTGTGCGTGAACTAGAAGACGCGGGGCGGTCGGGGCTTACCACTAGAGCTCGCCGGAGTTCGTACAGAAGACGGTGGCGGCCAGTCGACGATGCTGCCGGAGCTACGGTTCATGCGAGGGCAAACGAAATGTGTTAAAAGAAGCGCAGAGGCTCACTGAACTAGTTTGCAAGAACGAGAGGCAGAGGGGAGCTCAGAACTCACCGGAATTCGCCGGCGCAGTCGTCGGAGACGGCGGGGCTACAGAGAGTAATGCTCGCAGCCTGGTGGCGCTCTGGGTTCGGGGTTTGAGGGAGAAGAGAGAGGGGGCAGAGGGGGTTCTTATAGCCTGGTCACAAGCGAGAATTACTCGGCCAATAAATCAAATTGACGCCGCGAATTAAACACAGAAACGCCCGCGTTGATTTGGGGATGAACGGGTCGTGCGGGTGGAGACGACGCTGACGTGGAGAAGGCCCGCTTGTCAGCGAAACGTGCGAGGTGTAGGTGGGGTCTGCCTGTCAGCGGCTCAGCGCGTGCGCTTGCGCGTGAGAGAAGAATAAGGAGATCCCGGGTGGGCTTGCTGGGCTCGATTTGCTGCTGGGCCAGATTCTGGCCGCGCGGCCTTTTTCCTTTGAGGAGTCCTTTTCTTTTTCTAAATTCATTTTCTGGTATGAATTTTGATATGAATTCAAATCCTTTTGAATTCAAACTGCTTTGGGAATTTTTGCAGGGTTTTGTGGGTTCAAAAACAGTCATTTAACTAAGTGGTTACCTTGCAAGGCTTGGTCAAGCTTGGGTTTCAGAATAAACAGAGATTTGCTCTAGTTTGCAAATATTTGGAATAGGGTTTAGAAAATATTTCTAAATTGGAATTTTGGGTTTAAATGCTACTCCTAAACTTTCCAACCATGGAGGCAAGCAAACAAGATCATGGACAATCAAATCTCAAAGGGTGATGGCCAATTGAGATAAATTGCCCACATGAAATCATAGCCAAAGTTTGTGCTTCTAAATGATTTTGAGAAAAACCCTAAATGGATGAATGATGCAAAGATGATATGAATGAGTTTTGAAACATGATTTTTAGGGATGTTACAATCTAACCCCCTTAAGATGAATCTCGCCCTCGAGATTCGGATTGGCTAGCAAATAGGTGTGGGTGGTCTTTCCGAAGATCATCTTCTCTTTCCCATGTTGCTTCTTCTTCGGAATGATGATTCCATTGTACTTTGCAAAACTTGATAGTCTTTGTCCTTTGACTCTTTCTGTGGTTTCAAGAATCTTGACAGGCTTCTCTTCATAGGTAAGATCACTTTATAGTTGAACTTCCCCCAAGGGTATGGTATCCTTCAAAGATGTTTCTTCCATTTCTGGGTGACATTTCTTAAGTTGGCTCACATGAAAAACATTATGGACTGCTGATAAAGATGCTGGCAGTTCGATTTCATACGCAACTTCTCCCTTGTGACTTAAAATATTGAATGGTCCAACATATCTTGGTGCTAACTTTCCTTTGACTCCAAATCTTTTCACTCCACGAAGTGGTGATACTCTAAGATAAGCTCTATCCCCAACTTCGTAGGTGATTTCCCTACGCTTAGCATCTGCGTAGCTTTTCTGTCGAGACTGTGCTATCTTCAACCTGTCCCTAACCAATTTGACCTTTTCTTCGGCGTCTTTGATAAGATCTGGTCCAAACAAACTTCTTTCTCCCACACCATTCCATAGCAATGGGGTGGTACACTTCCTTCCGTATAGAAACTCAAATGGTGCCATCCCGATACTAGATTGGTGACTGTTGTTGTAAGAGAACTCTGCGTAAGGCAAACTTTCATCCCAACTTGCTCCATAGTCTAGGGCACATGCCCTCAACATGTCTTCAAGAATTTGATTAGTCCTTTCTGTTTGTCCATCAGTTTCAGGATGAAAAGCAGTGCTGAATTCCAACCTCGTTCCTAAAGATTCATGAAGCTGTCTCCAAAAATGAGAAGTGAACTGAGTTCCTCTATCAGATACAATACTCTTTGGCACACCGTGAAGGCATACAATTCTGCTCATGTAGATTTTGGCTAACTTTGCACTGGTATAAGTTGTCTTTACGGGTATAAAATGAGCCACTTTAGTTAGGCGATCCACTACTACCCATATGGAATCATGCCCTGACCTGGTCCTTGGTAATCCGGTAATGAAATCCATACCAATATTTTCCCACTTCCATTCAGGAATAGGCATTGGTTGAAGCAAACCTGCTGGTTTCTGATGCTCCGCTTTCACTCTACTACACACATCACACAAAGCAATGTGTTCGGCGATGTCCCTTTTGAGATTGTTCCACCAAAATCTTTCTTTCATATCCATGTACATTTTGGTGTTTCCCGGGTGAATAGAATACGGAGAGTTATGGGCTTCTTGTAGAATCAGTTTCCGCATTTCCGGATCTTGTGGAACACAAATACGTTTCCCGTGCCATAAAGCACCTTGTTCGTCCCTGTGGAAACTTTTAGCTTTCCCTTGGCTAATCTTTTCCTTAATATCTTCGATTTCTTTATCCGTCTTTTGGGCTTCCTTAATCTTATCCAACAGAGTGGGTTGAACATCCAAAGACATGAGATGTCCTTCTGGCACAATCTCCAACCTGAGTTCCTTGAATTGCTTACACAAGTCATCTGGCAATTCACCTTTGGTAAGGCCATTTACAAACGCCTTACGACTTAGAGCATCTGCTACTACATTTGCTTTACCGGGGTGGTATTGCAAACTCAAGTCGTAATCCTTGATAAGTTCTAGCCATCTCCTTTGTCTCATATTGATTTCCTTCTGGGTGAAGATATACTTCAAACTCTTATGATCGGTGAATACTTCACAGCGTTTTCCCAAAAGGTAGTGTCTCCATGTTTTGAGTGCTTGGACAACAACGGCTAACTCTAAATCATGAGTAGGATAATTTACTTCATGAGTTTTGAGTTGTCTCGAGGCATAAGCCACAACCTTTCCGCCTTGCATAAGTACGGCTCCTAATCCTTGATGCGAAGCATCACAATACACATGGAAATCCTTTTCCAAATCTGGTAGGCACAGAACTGGTGCTGACACAAGTCTCTTCTTTAACTCTTGAAAGTTGAGTTCACATCCTTCAGACCAAGCAAATTTCTTATCTTTCTTTAACAATTCTGTCATTGGTTTAGCAACCTTTGAAATTTTTTCAATGAATCTTCTGTAGTAACCTGCTAAACCAAGGAAACTACGAACCTCTTTTACGTTCTTAGGAGATTCCCATTCTGTCACGGCTGAAACTTTAGAAGGATCAACTGCTACACCATCCTTTGTCATAATATGACCAAGAAATCCAACTTCCTCTAACCAAAACTCACACTTGCTGAACTTGGCATAAAGTTTATGTTCCCTTAGTTTCTCAAGTATTAAGCGTAGATGTCTTTCATGCTCTTCCTTGCTCTTGGAGTAGACTAAGATGTCAGCTATGAAAACGACAACGAACTTGTCGAGAAATTCCATGAACACTTTGTTCATCATATTCATGAAGTATGCTGGAGCGTTGGTCAATCCAAAAGGCATCATAGTGTACTCATACAATCCATACCTTGTGGTGAAGGCTGTTTTAGGTATGTATTGCTCTCTTATCTTGAGTTGAAAATAGCCTGACCGAAGATCAATCTTCGAGAACACACAAGCTCCTTCTAGCTGATCAAACAAGTCATTGATTCTTGGCAAAGGATATTTGTTCTTGATGGTTACCTCGTTGAGAGAACGGTAATCTATGCATAATCTTTGAGTTCTATCTCTCTTTTCTACGAACAAAACTGGAGCTCCCCAAGATTAAGAACTTGGCTGGATGAATCCTTTTTGCAATTGTTCTCCAAGTTGTTTCTTGAGTTCCTTAAGTTCGTAAACTGACATTTTATAAGGCCTCTTTGCTCTTGGTCCAGAACCTGGTACCAAATCTATTATAAACTCCACATCTCTATCTGGTGGCATTCCTGGTAACTCTTCCGGAAACACATCCGGATATTCACACACAATTGGCACCGTGTCCATGCTAACCCCCTTAAGAGAATTCAACTTACTCCCTTTAGATTTAAAATTGGACTTGAATATTATCCTCTTACCTTTAGGGGTTGTGAGTGAAATTGTGCGATTTGCACAATCTAGTACTCCCTCATACTTAGCCATCCAATCCATTCCCAAAATTACATCCAATCCTTGGGAATTTAGGATTATTAGGTTTACTGGAAACTTATGTTTTCCGATCTCTATGACTAGATCCCGGCATCCAAGACTCACTATCATATCTCCTCCCGGAGAGCTAACTTTTATCGGGCACCCAATGTTTTCAGATGCAAACCCGTTTCTATCAACAAATGCTTTTGATATGAATGAATGAGATGCACCAGTATCAAAGAGTACAAATGCTGAGATGGAATTGAGTCTGAACTTACCAGCAACAGCATCAGGCTCTTCATAGACCTCCTCCACATTGATGTGGTTAACTTGTCCTTTCTGAAAAGGATTGGGCTTGTTAGGTCCTTCAACTTTCTTTTCAGGGCACTCATTAGCATAATTCCCCAGCTTCTTGCATTTATAGCATTCAACCTGACTGATGTCCGTCTTAGACTGGTTCCTACTTCCACTTCCACTGTGGTGGCTCTTATGTCCGCTCTTGTGATTCTTGTATTTATCATTTTCATGACTGCGATGATGTTTGTTGTCATGACGGTTGTGGTTGTGGTGCTTGTTAAACTTCCCATGCTTGTGAGATCCTGAGCTGACACTATCATCATGGTGAGATCGTTTATGAGACGATCCCGAGCTGTGCTTGTCGGAGTGTTTCCTCTTCCTACTCTCGACTTGCTTCATTTTATTCTCCACAATAACAGCCTTGTCACACAGCGACTGATAAGTTGGAACATATGCCACAGACAGTTGCAGACTCAGTTCATCATTCAAACCTTCCAGAAACTTTTCCTTCCTTTTGGCATCCGTGTCAACCTCATCCGGTGCATAGCGCGCCAGATTGTTGAACTCTTCAATATATTCAGCCACGCTGTGGTTGCGCTGCTTCAGGTTGTGAAACTCCTTCTTTTTCAGGCTCATCATTCCTGGAGAGATATGAGTAGTGCGGAAGCCATCTTCAAAGATAGCCCAAGTCACCTCATCAATAGGCGTGGTAATCTGGAAGTTGTCCCACCATGCTGCGGCTGGTCCTTCCAACAGATGTGCCGCGAACCTGACTTTTTCGGCATCCGTGCAGCCCACGGTCACTAAGTCCTTGTTCACAGAACGTAGCCAATCATTGGCCACCATGGTATCAGTCGTTCCTGAAAACTTAGCTGGCCTCAGACGCAGAAATCTGGTGAGCATATCAAAACCTGGAGGGTTGTTGTTGTTGTTATTGTTGTTATTGTTGTTGTTGTTATTGGGGTTGTTGTTGTTCTGGTTCTGGATGAACGTCGTCATCATTTGCATAAGCTGTGTTTGCGCATTCATCATTTTTTGCATTTCCGGGGTAATGTTGGGGTTGGGGTTGGTGTTTGCGCGACGGGGAGGCATCTGTGGTTTAATCATATAGAGATAAGAATGAGATACCCTTACATGATTTATGCACAATACATTACTCAACCAAACACATAGCAATCAACACCAAGATATAAACTCGACAACAAGATAACAAAAGTCTCAAAGCAAATACACACAAGTGGCAAGCCATCCACATGTCGGATGGTCCAATAATAAGTTCACAAATAACAAGTGCGGTAAATAAAGATAACTGAGTAGTCAAATCTACTCGTCAGCCTCAATCTCCTCCTCGACAAAGGTAAGACCTGCGTTCTCCATTGCGGTCTTGTTCTCCTCGATGGTAGTGGTCAAAGAGTCGATCTTGGCTTTGAGAGCCCTCTTCTGGGAACGAAGCCTCTCAATCACTGTCTGCTGCTGCTCTAACTCGAAGTCCTTGGACTGCAGTTCCTCGGTCATATCACGAATCCTCTTGTTCCTATCCTGGACACGCTTCTCTTGACTCTTCAACTTACGGTCTTGGGTATCGAACTTTGCCTCCATCTCCTTGACTATCTCGTCCTGCTGCGCGAAGAGCTTGTCCTTCTCGCGAAGCTGCACCTGGAGCTCGTCATTACTAAGCATGACGTTGGTCCTATCAGTATCCACGTGCCTAATAAGAGTCTCTAAGTCCTAGAGGTACAGGCGTATCGGCTCTGTTGTGACCCTCGAATCGTCCTCAAAGTCAATGGACTCTCCATCATCATCACGCCTTCCGAAAGCGTGAAAGTGAGTGCCTCTAACCTGTCGGGAGTGACGACCTAACAGTCGTCCTATCAGATCCTGCATGACAACCTCCATGCCTCTTTCCCTGTCATCGTGCATAAGCTTGAAGACGATGGCCTCCGTAGTAGGCTCTGACTGGCGTCCTGGCTGGTTCACTTTGAAGCCCCAAAGGTCCTTCCTCTCAAACTTGGTGAGTGGGTGCACCGTAATGATAGGAAGAGGGAGATCGAGTAAAGTAGTAAGCTCTACGATACGAGGACCAAAACGGGTAGCCTGGAACTCCTCAACAGTGCTGATGGCAATAGGCATCTATTTATAAGATTGAAAGTTAGAACAACACAAATTTAAATTAAACAAGAAAAACATTCAAGCATAACCATGGAACACAAAAATCACACAAGTCATGCATACATAAATCCATTACATCAACCAAGGTTCAAACTTTTAAGGTATCATTTTGGAAAATAAGGTGATAGGTGGTGGTCCAACTAACGAAGTGCGCTTACAATCCTATCTCATTGGATCTGGTGGCTAACACAATGTTCCTAGTGGCAATCACCCTATCTTGTTCACATGCTTCTATCACTAAGTCTATAATATCTCCTCTTAAGGATTGGTTGGTGACTTCCAACTCTTGGGTATGTTCCTTCTCTTTCTCTAAGTCTTTTTGGAGGTTGAGCATCTTGCACTTGACTCTAGCACTTAGTTCTTTGATAGTCTTCCAAGCTGCTTCTTTTGCTGACTCAAAGAATGTGGTGTGCATAAAAGTGTTGGTGTACATGCAAAAGCCCTTTTCTTTGTGGTTGTCTTCCTTGTTTTTGTACAAGTGAAGTTGCACCCACCAATACTCCACTCCTTCCTCCATCACTGGAAAGCCCTTGTACACAGCTGCACCATGTGCTCCCATTGTCTCCATGAGGTCCTTGAGAATCTTGGGAAACCTAGTCTCACATTCCAAGGTCATGGTCATGAGTGGTCCTTTCTTCACGGCTTCGTTGATGGAGTTCATCTACAAATAGAGATGAGAATGAGAAGATTAGAAAAGTTTACGAGAAGAATAGACAAGTGTAGAAGAAGTTAAAAAAATTTCCTTAGTGGTTTCCAATCCTACGGTCATAATCCTACAGGCAACACAGTGCTCTGATACCATCTGTAAGATCCCTCCTTAATAAAGGAAAAGATCCCTGTGATTGCAATGCTAGTCCCTGGATCAATGCTAGCATCCACAATTTAAGATGAAGTACGCAGATACAAAGGTCGTTTTATTACAGTCATTCCAGAGATAAAACATAGTCTTTTACAACTCATGGCCAAAGGCCTAATACAAGAGTTTATGGAATAAGTAAATAAACATAAGTCTTCATCTTCATGTGCCACAGGCAAGCATGTTGAGTGTAGACTCATGACTCCTATTCATCATCAGAGTAACCTGCAACATCATAAGTTACAGCCACAGAGGGTCAATACTTTGGAATAGTATTGGCAAGTGATACCTTAGTATATTTTAAGTGGACTATAATACTATATGCATTTGGCTGGTGGAGCTTAGGCTTGCATTGCTCAAAATAGATTTTTCCTTATCTTTTGAAAATACTAAATTTTGTTTTGACAAAAACCAACAAGGCATCTACCAATCAAGACTGAAGATCCTCTCAAGGCATCTACCAATCAAAGATTGAAGATCTTACTTGGCAAAATACCCAAGGCATCTACCAATCAAGATTGAAGATCCACTCAGGGCATCTACCAATCAAAGACTGAAGATCCTTTTAACCCTTGTTCACCCACAAGTTTTATTTAGAAATTGGAGTGAGGAGATTCTTGAAGTTTCCATGTCTTGATGCTCAAATTGTCCTTTACCAGGGACATGGCTAAGTACTTAGGTTTTACACTCTGCAGAAGTGGTGCACTTTCCCCACAAGACTTGGTTTCCCAAGACAAGATCCTTCAGTAGCCTTTCCTTAATCAAATGGAAGCGCTCCAACCTATCATCCCTTCTACCACCCACTGTCCAAGAGACTAAGTTCTAGCATCCTAAGATCATGGCAGAGCCCATAATGCCAAGTGGTTGCACTTGAAGCTTCTCAACATTTGACATCTCAAATCTCTTTGTTTCCTGGGTGTCCATCCACAAGTGAGATACACAAGCCAAGTCATGGCCTTGTGAACCACTCAACATAATCCATTCCTTCCATTCCACCCAGGTGATTCATTAATTTAGTTGTTTTTGTTAAATAAAACACAAGTCCTCAGACTTAGAATATTTTTCCATAGTGTGAATATATAAACCACCCTTGTTTTCTAGTAGCTAGGCTAAGCATGATAGTAATAGGAATCTTGACTTAGGTAATTTTCACTAAGGTTTCACCTAATAGGTTTTCCCAAAGCATAGCTTGTACTTAGCAAATAACCATGCAAGTCCTATACTTAGAAAAATATTACTAATGCATAAATAAAATATAGGAATGGAATATTCATGATGATATCACTTGCCTTGGTAGTGTGGAGAGTAGCACTCGTCACAATCACAATCACTAGCAAAATCTACACACAAAGTTATAGCACACAATTACACACAAATATATACAAACAAGAAATAATATGAATGCATGCATGCATGCATCTACCAAATGGTGATTTTTTGAAAACTCAACCAAGCAAGTGTATGAATACAGAAACTTAGCAAGTCACTAGTTTACCAACTAAACAAAATCTAACTCTAAACAAAGTACTAAACTAAATCTATACTTAAAAAGGCCTCAAACAAGTCTCTGCAATTTAAGCACATCTAATGGTTACTATTTGCTAAACAAATTGGATAGGCAGAAAGGTCTTGAATTACTGAATCCAACGGTATAAAATTTGTAAAAATCTAACGTGGCAATCAAAAGTTATGAGCATTTGAATTTGGAACAAATTTCTGGTTTTAAATCTATTTTCAGATCTAACCTAGCCACGCGTCATGATCTTATTCGCCCGTACCGTTTCGCACTGGATCGAGCTCCACAGCCGTAGGATCTAAATGAAATCTGGCGGCTCAGATTGCGTACCGCTTCGGGGTTAAGTGGATCTATCCTAGCGCTACGATACAGATCTAACGGCTTCTATTGCCCTGGCTAAGAACTGGCGGCGGAGCGGTGGCTACCGGCGGCGGAACTGTCGGTCGACGACGGAGGCGGCGCTACAGGGGGTAAGTGAGAATGAGGAGTAGCTCACCGGGCTCAGGGGGTCACGGTGAAGCTCGTCGTACTCGCGGTTGGTCAAGGGGCGCTCGGGCACGGTTGCGATTGCTCGCCGGAGTGGAGGACGGCGTCGGTGCGTCGGGTGGTCGTCGTGGACGTCGTTGTGAACCACCCCAAGGCAAGGCGAGGACACGGTTAGATCCACAGAGTCAAGGCAGAGTCGTGTGCATGAACTAGAAGATGCGGGGCGGTCGGGGCTTACCACTAGAGCTCACCGGAGTTCGTACAGATGACGGTGGCGGCCAGTCGACGATGCTGCCGGAGCTACGGTTCATGCGAGGGCAAACGAAATGTGTTAAAAGAAGCGCAGAGGCTCACTGAACTAGTTTGCAAGAACGAGAGGCAGAGGGGAGCTCAGAACTCACCGGAATTCGCCGGCGCAGTCGTCGGAGACGGCGGGGCTACAGAGAGTAATGCTCGCAGCCTGGTGGCGCTCTGGGTTCGGGGTTTGAGGGAGAAGAGAGAGGGGGCAGAGGGGGTTCTTATAGCCTGGTCACAAGCGAGAATTACTCGGCCAATAAATCAAATTGACGCCGCGAATTAAACACAGAAACGCCCGCGTTGATTTGGGGATGAACGGGTCGTGCGGGTGGAGACGACGCTGACGTGGAGAAGGCCCGCTTGTCAGTGAAACGTGCGAGGTGTAGGTGGGGTCTGCCTGTCAGCGGCTCAGCGCGTGCGCTTGCGCGTGAGAGAAGAATAAGGAGATCCCGGGTGGGCTTGCTGGGCTCGATTTGCTGCTGGGCTAGATTCTGGCCGCGCGGCCTTTTTTCCTTTGAGGAGTCCTTTTCTTTTTCTAAATTCATTTTCTGGTATGAATTTTGATATGAATTCAAATCCTTTTGAATTCAAACTGCTTTGGGAATTTTTGCAGGGTTTTGTGGGTTAAAAAACAGTCATTTAACTAAGTGGTTACCTTGCAAGGCTTGGTCAAGCTTGGGTTTCAGAATAAACAGAGATTTGCTCTAGTTTGCAAATATTTGGAATAGGGTTTAGAAAATATTTCTAAATTGGAATTTTGGGTTTAAATGCTACTCCTAAACTTTCCAACCATGGAGGCAAGCAAACAAGATCATGGACAATCAAATCTCAAAGGGTGATGGCCAATTGAGATAAATTGCCCACATGAAATCATAGCCAAAGTTTGTGCTTCTAAATGATTTTGAGAAAAACCCTAAATGGGTGAATGATGCAAAGATGATATGAATGAGTTTTGAAACATGATTTTTAGGGATGTTACATCAACAACCTATCAGCAGAAGTTAAGCAAGTATTATAGCCAGAGAGTCAGAAACCGGTCTTTCAATAAGGGCGATTTGGTTCTTCGGCTTGTGCAGAAAAGAAAGCACAAACTTTCCCCAGTATGGGAAGGGCCCTTTTTGGTTAGCCGAGTATTGCACAATGGTTCTTACTATCTAACTGATATGAGGCCAGTCAAAGAAAGACCTGCTACTAAGAAGAGAAAGAGAGCTAGAGGCAGTACAGACCCGGAAGAATTAGACAGACCATAGAATATTGCTCAGCTATGTCCCTTTTATTCTTAAAAATTCTTTCTTTGTAATCATATATGTGTACATGTTCAATGAGAAATAAAGAGTTGGTTGCCTACATATTTTCTGAGAAGTTCTATATTACCATCTTATTTTCGAATGATCATGTCACCGTCGAACATCCCAGAATACTTGAATGTACTTTATGCTCATGTTTGTTCTGGTTAGATTTCCGATTCTAAAAAATGCTACCTTCGGGTATAAGTCTAAATTTTCTAGTCTATACTTTGGTTCTTTATCTGATTGCCGGATGCGGGTATATTCCGAGTAGTGAATTGTTGGTACTAGCAGCCGGCTTTCTTTCCAATTTTAAACTGGTTTAGCAATTGAGCTCTGTTGCTCGGAAAGGTTTCCGAGTTAAAGGTTTACCGACTCACGAAAGGGACGAGGCGGAAAGCCAGAAAAAGCGATAAGTATAGACAAAAACAAAAAGTGATTATGTAAAATTTTAGGCACAATAAAATAATGCCAAAGTGCTAAAAAAGGAAGTCAAAAGCATCAGTTCTTACAAACTTTAGCACTAGCAAAAATATTACAGTACTTATTACAATCCAATTGTTTCAGAAGAACACATTTGGTTTTCTAGTACTCTACAATGCAGGAGGAGAGGTAGGAGCTGCCGACTCGCTAGAGACATCGCCTTTGCCTTGATATCTTTGCGAGATAGGAAAATCGGATTCGGTTTGCTCATCGTCAGAAATTTTAGCCGTTTCTTCGGCAGGAGGAGGAGGCGTGTCCACACGAGTGAAGAAATGAGTGTCGTAGCTGGTAAAATCAGCTACGTGACATCCATAACCGGCACAGGAGAACATGATGGCCTTGATATTCTGCTCCTTGTCGTCTTTGTCCACAGTTGAATAACCCCTGGTTACTTGCCAGATCTCCATGCTTCCATGGTGGTTCATAACCATGGTAAGGGCATTCAGTGCTGCGGTTCATGCATAGGACATATTCCAGTCCTAGATGAGATGGGGCATCTCCTTCGCCTTATCTTGCACCTCAAAGGCGAACATTTTGTTCATGTCTAGAACTTTAAGAGGTTTGCCAATATCCTCTAGTGACTGGCAGAAATCGTGAAGCAAGTCGCCGACTTTGGTAAGCCAGCTGGTGCGAGACTCGGTGGACGAGGAATCCAACAAATTCAGAGGGCCTGTGTATATAAAGCAAAGGTCAGAAAATATATCCGAACTCCTAGAGTCGGAAGAACAAAAAGTCAGAAGACAGGAAACATACCAAAGATGACATCGTCAACTTTGGTCTTCTCCACCCTAAGGCTCTAGAGTTCATCCCGGAGTGCTTGGATGATGTCCTTCTCCCTGGCCAATTCATCACTGAGCTCCGAGATTTTCTTATCTTGGATTGTGATCTTTCGATCATGCTCTTCGGTGGCCATATTAGACGACTCAAGAACAATAGCACTAATATTCTCATGATCTGTCTTAAGTTCATTCAGCTCCCGTCGTAAGTCGGCGTTTTCCACCTCTAGGGTTTTAAAATTCTTGGCCTCTTCAATCATTTTACATGACTGTTTGACCAGTTCTGTAAGTAAAAGAAAAAATTCGAATAAGAAATTCGGATATGAAAGCAAAAAGGACAAAGATAAGGACTGAAATGGTTACCTTCAGCCTCATCCTTGGAAATCTTCAGTTGATAATTTTCAAGTCAGAGAGCTCTGATCTCTCTCCGATTATTGCAAATATTATTTAATAATTCCTGGTTATAAGCATTAACTTTCTGTAAGTTAGAATAGTACCCAGAGTCAGAAGTCTACTAAAGACTCGGGCTAATATCAGCACGAGCCTTGGGGGTTACACTAGTTCGTTCTTTGGCATCCTATAAAAGCATAAATTTGGATTTTCTACCCAACTTCATGCTTGGGGGCTAGAGGATATGATATGAAATAAAACAAAAGTGTGAGTTGGAATTCCAACTTACATATTGTTCATGAGTAAGCTTGCTTAGACTCATGTTCACCTCAGTAGTAACTTTCTCGGCGAGAGTCAGCGGGATTATTGGCGGTGGCGGAGCCACGCCGGCCTTCAAGTTCTCGCCACGAAGATGAACTTGGTCAAGAAGCTCGGAGAACTTGACGTCCTGGTCTTCTTGTGCCTCTTCCTCGGCGGTGATGTTCCTTCTCTCCAAGAATTGCTGAGCCAGCTTCTGTATCTCTTCTATAGTTTTCCAAGTAATGCCAAGTTTGGCGATACCTGGATTGCTGAGAAGATTATCGGCGAAAACCTCTGCCGAGGAATCATTTCCCTTTGAGGGTTCACCCTTATCAACTGCCGAGTCACCCATGGTGACGTCGGTCTGCGAGCCAAGGTTCACTAGCTCAGAATGTTGAGCAGGATCTTCTGCAACACTTGGAGATAGAGTAACCTCCGGTGTTGTGGAAGGCTGGGTAGGAGTCGGAGGCGCTACGGCGGGAGATGTCAAATTTAACTTTGACTAGCGCAGGGGCTTCGACAAGGCGCCTTTCCCTTGCCCTTGGTGAGCTGTTTAGCTCTGAAGAAGTAATAAAACAAGATTGTTACGCTTCAGAAACAATAAAAAATAAAATACAAAGACCTTGTGAAGAAAGTTACCTCTTCACAACGGGCACTTCCTTTGTGCCAATGGAAACAGTCAGAGTCTTACGCTTTCGGGTATGTGTCTCCGACAGTGGAACCAGTTCTCCATCATCCTGAGAGATCTCGGGAGGATATCCCTCAAGAGGAGAAAGCTCCGACTCGGGGAGGTCAGCAAGCTAAAAGAAGAAAGATTAACTCAGTATTGCAAAAAGATATGACAAAGTATGGATGAGCACATATTCGAGTAAACTACGTGAAACTTACTAGTGTCATAGGATCGTCAGTCGTATGCATATCCAAGGAAAGTTCTAAAATCTTCCTCTCGATCTGCTCCCTAATCAACCATTTGATCTGGGAATCATAGTCCTTTTCCAAATAAGGTCTGGTGAAGAGCCGGAGATAGTTCGTCTTTCTCTTGGTGATTGAATGCATGAGCCGATCACCATGGTGTTGGAGAGGCTAGATCCGGTGCGCCAGCCAGCAGTGGATCAAGTCAGATCCTTTCAGACCCTTGTGCTTCATCAAATATTCGATCCGCCTCTTGGCAAGAAGCAGATCGTCAGTGAGAGCCGAAGCATCTGCATCCCAGGAATCTTGGGGCATGGCGGCACCGTAAACAAAAACCGGCAAAGCAGTTGCTTTGCCGGGAGCCGGTCTGTCCTTATGGTAAAAGAACATGGACGACCACTGCTTCACCGACTTGCTAGCTTTAATCCTAGGGTAAACTTGCTCTCTCCTAACAGAAAGGCAAAGAGTTCCGGTAATATAAGGATTACCGGCAGTGATGGAATTTCTCCGGGTATGGAAATAATACCGGAAAAGAATAAGACTCGGCCTAATACCGAGATACCCCTCACACAAAGATGCATAAGCGCTCATTTCTAACAGTGACTTTGGGGGAGATGGTGGAGTTGCACTCCATAGTGATCTATAACCCTAGAAAAGAAATCCGAGGGAGGAAAACTCAAACCTTTGTCGAGGTGCTTGCTGAAGTGCACTCGCTCGTCGGTGTAGGGGTGGGGATGGGTTGTCCAAATCCTCTCCACCAGTCACCGGTGCAGAGGAGGCCTTCCTTCTCAACGACATGGAGCTTGTCGTCGTGAAGGACGCAGGGGATCCATACCCCGCAGAACTTCTTCTCCATCGCAGGAGTCGTTGCCGTTGTCACCGCCGTGGTAGAAGATGAAGCCTCAGCCATTTTCTGGGTGTTGATGACCTAGGATGGGCGGCGCTGTGGGATTTGGGGGAGGAAGAAGAGCTTTTTCGCAGGATGCATCGAGAGGAAGGAGAAAGCACTGGTGCTGTTGAGGAAGAAGGAAGAGATCTTGATCCTTATATCCTTTGCCTGCGCCAAGATTTGTGCACGATAAACAGTAACCGTGCCACGCATCATGGAAGGAGCGGGGTAACCTCCTCGCAAGGATTATGCCGCATCGATCTCCATGCACGCATTAAAACGACGCCTCAGTTCTGCGAAAGGCGGACCCACCAACGGTCATGCTGACAGGAATGTCTATCAGTGACGTGTCTTGACCTTGACTGATGTCAGGTTACATCAGAGACCAAGTTCCGGCTTAGTGTGAATTTCAAGCTGGAAACCCGAATAATGTACTCATAGGTCCGGCTTATTTTTGAGATCCGGATCCTATCCTTTCTTTTGAAGTTTCTGGAACCCTTCAAGATTCTACAAGCCGAAGATGGATCAAGCTAGATGATGATGAAATCCGACTCTAGATCTTGGAGGCTTCCGGGGGCTGCTGTTGGGGCTATACTTTCTGGGTATCCTCACAGTGCCTCACTGACCAGGGTGGCCGACTTCGGGTTAGAGCTTTGCTTCACGGGCGGCCCAGTCAGGGAGAAGAGACGGAGTCTAGTCCAGCTACGGGAAGGCCCAGAAGACTTACTGACATAGGCATGTAGTGTTACTTGTAGTTCAAGATGTACTTTGTAAGCAGCTCTTAGTCGTAGCCGGATAGGTCTCTCGTGTAACGCTAGGCCAGATATCTATATAAGCCGTCCTAGGGACCAGCCTTTAGGGCACCCCACAATAGTCTACAATCTCAACTCGCATAGGCGAAACCCATGTAACCTATATTCCGGCTCTGCCATATTACTGGATTGCTAGCAGGAGTAGGATCCGTCCAAAGCCGGCGGATTTGAACCTGGGTAAACTTGTGTGCTCACCATCCCGGAATACCGTATGTCTCACACCCCTCTCTCCCGCACGCCTCGAGGACCCCCTCATGGCGTACTTGTCATTAATCCAAAGACACAACGGTCTTGGCAACAACAGTGGGGCAGCCTCCGGAAGCCTTAGTTTGCTCAACATCAGCATGGATTGGGTCAGCAGTAGCCAGAGTAGCAACACCACGGGGACGACCAGTACCAGCAGATTCTAGAGCAGAGTTTTGCACAACGACAATATGGGGACTCCTACAAGGAGGTTGGCTGACAGAAGCATGGCACAGATGAGAAACCACATTTTTCTCAACAGCATTAGGGGTTCGAGTTAGACCACCATGTCCAATAATAGCTGGGCTACTCCTGGTAGCAAGAGCTTCCACATCCAATATTTTACAAATCAGCATAACCACGTGAAGCCCAACAAACTATTTTATCAACCCAATTAGCTGACTGTCACACGCTATAGTAACCGTGAAGCCTCGTTCATCCATGAAGTTGAACCGTGCAGTCTGCTCTGACCCCATTTCAGCAGTTTCACGAACAGCAGTAACCATACCAGGGATAGTGCATAACTGCGTAGGCGCTACTTCCATCTTCAGACCGCGAGCTTGATTCCACTTGCTCTTCCCATCTGCTAATTTAATGTGGTAGCCACAGAGGGTGACCATAACCGTGTATTTGGGTTCAACGGAGATCCTACTTGACATAAATTGGGGACAAAAGATAAGAATTGTTTGTCAGTGTTGTGCTAGCAAACAATTCTAGGATCAATCTATCTCTGTAATGCCAATAGCGAGCTATCAATTATTGATAGTGCGAATAGCAAATAGAAGAGTAACTCACCCATAATTAGCTAGAAGTACTTCTTCCTCGGCAATAGGATCTGCCATCCTTCGCGCTGCTCAGCTCATCGACGGTAGAGGCGGGCTAGAGCACCGCAACGGCTGACACGACATTCAGCATTGGAGCTTGGTACCAACTAGTAGGCGCAACAACTTGGCGCCGGAAGTCAAATGCTCGAAGGGATCATTCTAGTTGGAGGGGGATTTCGACACTGCGGTGCTAGGGTTCATGCGAAAGGAGGGAGTGGATTTGTGAATTTGGTCAACGCACCAAGCTCCTTTAGTCCCTAGTTTTGCCTACGTGGTTGCCGCGTTGGTGATCGCGTCACGGACATATTACTGACATGAGGGTCCCGGCCGTCTACTTCACGGGGCAGTTTCACGGAATGTTTGGATTTGGTAGGGGTGAGATGAGTTTGCCTCAAAATGGCTCCTCTCGGTAGTTGGCGGCCCAACATTTAGAAACGTGGCAATTTCAGGCAACTTAGGTACCGCCATGCACTCGCCCGGGAACTTTGGTACCACAAACGAACAAGCCCCCCCCCTCCACGCGGGCATCCATCCGCTCCATGTCGGCCTGGGTGCCCATATTCTGGACACTCCACGCCTTCCGGGTGGAGGGGACATTGGAGAACATCGGCACCTTGATGCACTCCACCTCAGTGTGCTTGCGCACGTAGAAGTACGAGCGATAAAACAACTTGATGGTGTCAGGCATCTGCAACCGTGGAACCACTGATGACGGCCACGGGTAGATGGCGCAGCAGCCGGTCCTCGTCAGGGGGCCGCCCTTCCCCACCACCTGGACCTTGAAGTTGAAAAACTTCAAGAAGTTCGTCGTGTCCATGCAAACCCCCAAGAAGGCTTCACAGCAGGCCACATGGTGCGTCATCTGCACGATGGGGTTGGCCCCTAAGTGGTGGAGTTGGAGGCCGAAGGAGACGAGAAGGTCGAGAACGAGCCTGCTCAGCGGCAGGCCAAGTCCACGGGCGAAATGAGCGAGGAAGACGACAACTTCCCCGGGCCTGATCCGGCAGCATCTTGGCGGGCGTAGTGGTAGCACGGGAGAACCAAGGTCCCGACGTTGCAGAAGGTAGGCGGCGGTGCCAGCAACCATAAAACGGTGGCGCAAGGAAGCAGCAAGGAGGCAGAGCGCCACGGGTAGAAGGTGTGGACGCAGGGAGAAGATGAAGCGGGGAAAGAACCCTCCCTCATGCCCCTATTTATCAAAGCAGGGCAACCGCGCCCCCGTGCTCCCCTCCACCACATGGCAAGAAACTTCTCCAGTCCCGCCACAATGTTTTAGTTCTGGATCGCGTGCGCTAGAGCAACTCCCATAGAAGATCCTGCAGGCGTTACCGCGAAGGACAAGCGAGCGCACGATCCCCAAGAAACCACTATGATGAAGGCGTGTGCACAGTTACCAAAACTGCCACGACGGGCCAAGAGGTCAATCTGACGCGACAAGTGCTAGAGGAGGCAGGCGTGGCCGGCGCCAGCACTGACATCATCAACAGGGCGATTCACCTCCCCGCTAGTTGCGGTAGCCGGGAGGTTGCATCGCTTCTCACAACCTATGGGTGGGCCACTGGACCCGCAACCGGAAAACTCCAGGAGGGAACAACAAGAATCTCGAGCCGGGAAACAACAAGCACTTCAAGACATGCACTACAAAATAGGTTGCGATATAGTCTTCATCAGAAATCATGACAGGCTCAGCCAATGAGCATGCAAGAACTTCTTTGTAGAGCGAATTCCCAATGCACTCGGGGACTAGTGTCTCGGGGATGACCCCAGGGTAGGCCAAGCCACGCTCAACTGGCCGGCTCTAGGGAGACCTAGCCAGATGGCTGCAAGACAAAGAACCATAGCCAGGTGGAATGCTCTACCCGGTCCTCCTCAAGATTCCCTGGCTGGCCCGTCTAGCCGGGTGTCCAGGAGAGTCGACAGGGTAACCACCTCTACCCGGCCGCCTCGGATCCGTTGGCCAAAGGTATGGGGGAGGGTCACGCTCTTTGCTAAGTGCACCCTTGACCCGACAGGCTGGTATGCCGCCCTGCCAGCACTACCAGATGAGGATGCAAAGGCGCCAAGGCTGGAGGCTGACGAGTAAAGCACCAGCTGATAGATAAAGCTCCGGCTAACGGATAAAGCACCAAGCTGATGGATAAAGCACCGGGTGATGCCCAAAGCGGCAGCGCTGAGACACTGCAGTGCTGTCCCCACCTGTACTAGAGCTTGACCGGGTCCTGGACAACTGGCTAGACCTAGCAGCCGGCCCGCTTTGTAAACCCAAAACCCAAACAGTAAACCCTAGAGCCCACTTTGTAACCTACCCTTCCACTAGTATATAAGGAGGGGTAGTGCCAGGGTTCTAGGTAACGGATTACAAGCTAGAAGTTAGCCATAATTCATAAGTTGAGTAGTTCATCTTCCTCTAGCTCTCGATAGCATCTAGAGAAACATCTCAAGGAGCACTTGTATTGAGAATCAACTCCCCATATAGTAGATCCTTGTAGGAGTAGGGGTGTTACCTCGAGAAGAGGGCTCCAAACCTGGGTACATCACTGTGTTTGCAATATCTATGCCCAACCCGTTGTGAGTAGCCATTGATAGCATCCTGATTGTCCAATCTCATGCCATCCCCGATGGCACTACCGTGTTCCACACCACGACAGTACCGATGCCATGTTTTGCCTTGTTAATACAACATTTAAATTTCCGGGTACCAAAATAACATGAACCATCTAATTAATTGTCGGGATCCCGACCCCGCTAAATATTTCCTAATTGTATCACATCTTCGCCATGTCTTGCATCATGTAAATATTATGAATACAACAATGTTTATGGGAGCAAAACAAGACTAAAAACTTAACAAAATGCGTTGTTCTTGTACCCCACACTCCACCCATGCCATGCTATGTTATGCCATGTAAATTGTGCATCATTCCATCATGGCATACTTGTTTGCTTGTTGCATATGATTTATATGATTGTGGAGTGTATATATTTTGGCCCTTGTGTGTTTGGTTTTTATCTGGATAGACACTGTGCAAGGAGAATATCAAGAGCCTTAGGAGTATTACACAAATCCTTCTTATTCCGCAACTGAACTGCCAGGCAAGCAATTCCCCATGCTTGCCTACATATAGTACCTATGCTTCTATCTTAATCTTGCATCATTGAGTCGCGATTGCATTAAATTGAATCCCAAGTATTAAATAGCCTTTACTTTTAAACCCCACCGAAGCTTGTACCTCAATCCCATGATCAATTACTACAAGATTTGTTTGAGCCATGTGAGTCAAAGAACTGCATGTGTAGGGTTTGTGTGAGTCTTCGGATAACGAGGTACCTAAACGACTTAATCTGAGTACTAATGGGATAACTAATGAAAGAGGCACTGGTGGGCATTATATCCTATTTGGTTCTTTAAGCTCACTTGTGTCCAATAGGACCCCGAGTACTTGATTCCTGTTCCTTAACTATTTGCACTATCCACATATGGGAGACTCTATGGATCCCTATAACACCCTCGAATCGGCCCTATGCAAGTTTTAGCGATTCCTGCCAAGCTCACATAGAAACGATTGAAAGATGCCCACCAGACACTTGCGTGTGGGTGGAAAACAAAGTAATATCATTACACAATAGTCCATGATGGAACCCACATAACATATATATACAAAAACGACTCCATGAGTCAAAAATATAGATATGCAATACAAAGATCCAAATCACCTTGAAAATGATCCAACATCTGAGTACGGATAAGATGTAAATGGGGCTAAGAGCCCTGAAGAATAACCAATAGCGTCTATAACCCTGCCCAGGCCAAGCCAAAACGGTAACCCTGCTAACGACGTTGATCTCAAACCTGTTAAAACAAAATGGGTGCCGACAAAGGGAAAAGGAAAAAGGGAGCAGTTAGTACTGAGGCCAGTACACGGCGAGTCTAGAATTCGGCGGCTCTCGCCTACATAGATATGGTGGACTCAAGCGGCAGCGGAGCATGCACTAAACAACCTATAGAGACTCTATACAACTTTCCACTATTAGAGAGGGATAAGAAAGACCTATTCGGAACCAACCTGGTACTAACACCAATCATACCCATCCTGGCATTTCCCCCTTAGGACCAAACAAGGAAGTCATGCCGAGGAAACTCACATAATTGGCAGTTTTATACATTCCATTATAGTTACAGCACATACTAGTCAGATATAGATAGCATGAGTCATCCCGATATCATAAGAAGTGGGTAGTTTTAGTTAACCATTTCGTTGTAGTTGCAATACTTACTAGTCAGATACAATTAGCCAGAGATATCCCAAATCCAGTAGTGGTTGTCACTTTTATTTACTCATTCCATTGTAGTGAAACTGATTACTAGACATGTTAAAGTCAAATTTATAGAACTACTTTAGTTATAGTTGTCTATGATCAAGATACTGGGCTCCAATTCGTCCATAACCGTGGACACGGCTTTCAAAAAGATTTACCCTGCAGGGGGTGCACAAATAGCAACACATGCATGATCAACCTCGGAAAAACCAAATAAAAACCCAACGAGGCTTTCTTGACAGAGCAATCATAGGATTCACAAAATATTTCAGGGGGCCACCCCTAATAAGCTACCCGTTACGATTTTGTCCGGCTCCATGATGGTCCCAGGGTGTGTGGCGACGGCTGTAAACGACCGGGAACCCGAAAGTGTGACTAGGCTTGTCGATACAGCGGAAACATGGCACGGTTGGTCCTAAATAGTACAGGTGCTCCACGCACAATCGTAAATAAAGCGGTAAAGCATGGAATAAGTACAAGATAGCAATAAAACCCCAAACTAGTTTGTGGCCCCAAGAAATAAGAAATGAATCAAGCTCTGGCTAAGGGGATTCATGGTCCCACATGCTGATAGTGCGATAGTCAAGGAACAAGTATCAAGTACTCGGGGCCTACGGGCACAAGTGAGCGGTTAAAAACCAAATATTAGCTATTGCCCACTGGTGCCTCTCTGTTAGTTATATCTATTCCAAGCATTTTAATAGTTGTATTTAAAGTCATGATCATCTCCACCATTTAGCATGTGCCAACTTGCTGTCAACGGTGGAACAACAACGACGCGAGGCAGCACATAAGCAAGCAACTACAACTAACAAGGCCGACTATCTATCAAACAACAAGCAATAGGATGTGTCCAATGCAATATAGAGGCTGCGAGGAGTATAAATGGTGCACGGAAACTAAAGCATCGCAACACGGATATCAATAGATCAACAGGAGGAAAGTAAAGACTATAAACGCAAAATAGGTAGAAAGGGGGAGAATGGCCGCCTGGGAAAAACTGTCGAAGAGACATTATCCGAAGAACTTGTCGATACTTGCATCCACTCAACAGCCTAATCCACGAAGAATCAAAGCACTAAAAGAAACACCGGATGCACTATTTAACACTACGGCAGAAGATCCGGTATGTTCATGATATGATGCATGACATGGAAAAGGTGCGATGCAACTAGGTAATATTAAGCGGAACCGGGGTCCCGATAATTAAATATAAGGTTCAAGTTATTTAGGTAACCCACAGTTTAAATGTTGACAAAATAAGACAAAACATGGCATCGGTTTGCTACACAAATTTAATTGGAGCCAATATAATACTAGAATAGCCCAAATATAGTCTCCACATTTAATTTAGGTGAATCGTCTAAATACCCCAAACACATGATTATGTATGCCATCATGAACAATTAATGCAACAAGGTGGATATCATATATTATAAAAATAGGGGCCTCAGGAAGAGGGGTCACACATGTCGGTTCTGAAGTTCTTGGTGTTCACCGGGGGTCGATGGGGTTCGGTCTCGCCGGGATCGGTCTTTGGGGCAACGACCTTTGAATCCGGGGGAGGCTATCTTGGGGTACAGTGTCTTCGATGGTCGGTGAAGATCTTGAATAGACGCAAGACAATGTTTTCCAAGGATGATCATGGGATACACGGTATTATTCTCGGTAGTTGGCAACATCAGAGCCTTCTTAGACCAGGTGTCCTCGCAAACAAACGAAGCATCGAGATAGCAGCCTCTACAGATATCAAAGTCATCGGCAGAACATCTCCTCCGCAGAACAAACTCTACAGGTTCTGAAGAGCCGACAGGCAGCAGGTCAAAGGCAGCCATAGCCACGCGCGGGCTTGGCAGCAGGAACAGGCGGCCAGCAGCAAGACATGGCAGGAGTGCCAGCACCTGATCGGGGTCGGGCTTCCGTGGGAGGGCGCGTTGGTGAGCGCCGGTGTCAAAGGGGTCATGGGGTCGCCAGGGAACCGGGACGGAGGACGACGAGGAGCAAGTGACGGGTCGGAGCAGAGGTCGGGGTGGCCAGGCAGCGCTAGGGAAGAGTCGCGTGGGGCGAAGGCGAGGGAGGCGGTCACGGCGCGGCGCTCGCTAGCGGTGTACGGGGGCACGGCGACGTCCCTGGAGGTAGGGACACTGCATGCCAGGAGGATGAGGGTGGCCAAAGAAGATGAGGCCGAGGCGAGGCAAAGGAGGACCTCATGACGGCGGGGTCCACAGAGGCGGCGGTGAGCTCAGACAGCGGCCAGCCATGGCAGAGGTGGTCGGGGAAGCTCGAGCTTAGTGGCGAGGAGGAGGTGCTGGTGACGGCGGAGCTCCAGGAGGACAAGCTCGTGGCGACGAGCTATACAACAGGGAGGGGATCGACGGGGATTGGCCCCTGGCGGTGCTAGGGAAGGAAGGACACGAGCGAGGAGGAGGATATCATCCGGGGTTGGTGGGATCGATCCTGTGGGGAGAGGATCGCGTGGTGGGGCCGGGGAGAGTGATGTGAGGAAGCGAGCGTTGGCGCCGGGCTTGGGTCGCGCGCGTGGGTCGTACGCAGGGTGATGGGGCTAGGAGCATGTGGGAGAGGCGTGTCGGGCCAGGCGCGACGTAGCGTGCGCGAGGCGCTGCTGTGCACCGCGGGTAGCGTGCATGTCTGTTGCAGCGACGCGCGGCTGAGGTTGGGATTGGGACTAGGTGGGATTATGTAGGGTAGAGTTAGGGTTTGGGATTTGTAGCGGGGTAGTAGGCCGGCTGCTGGCTAGGCTTTTGGGCCTGGCCGACGGCTGCCTCTCCTGATAAAAAAAATAGTTTTTATTTATTTGATCACTTAATTTTATACATAAGACTTTTGTAAATAGTTTTTAGACAAAGACCGGGCTTTCTAGTTTGAAACGGGGGGAATTATTTAGAAAACAAAGATATGCGTCTAGAAAATAGTTTTAGGCAAATAATATGAATTCATACATGAAGATGCTCAAATGCAATGTGGCATGATGACATGAGCATGCAGTCATGATGATACACAAAGGGAAAACACGGCGATTTTCTAGTAGTGGTTTTACTGGGTGCTACAATCCCCCTTCACTTGAGCTTGATTCACACTTAATTTCTTAGGGCCATAAACTAGTTTGGGGCTTTATTACTATCCCGTACTTATGCCATGCTTTACTGCTTTATTTATGATTGTGCGTGGAGCTCATGTACTGTTTAGGAATTGTGGAAGGTTTCCGCGGTATCAACAAGCCCAATCACACTTTCGGGTTCCCAGTCATTTATAGCCATTGACACAAACGTTGGGTCCATCTCAGAGCTGGCGAACTTTGTTGTGGGTAGCTTAATGGGGTGGCCCCCTAAAATAATTTATGAATCCTATGAATGCATTATCGTGAGGCCTCGTTGCGTTTTATTTGGTTCTTCTCGAGGTTGATCATGTGTGTGTGTTGCTATTTGTGAACCCCTGCAGGGTAAATCTTTCTAAAAGCCGTGTCTGCGGTTATGGACGACTTGGAGCACCGTTTCTCGATCATAGACAAGCATAACAAAAGTGTTGCCTTTAATTTGACTAAGAAATGACTATTAAATAGTGCATTACTCATGGAATGGTTAATAAAATTGCCAACATATGGGATGTTCTTCCCCCTTCTCGTCGGTAAGCGAGAAGGAGGGCGAGCGATGTTTATTTATGTTGATAATATAACTGTTGTTATTAATTAATGAGCATCCGTCCATCTCTGGTTGGGCGGATGTGTAGTGTGTCTCTATAGAACTGTTTAACTATTATCTTTCGCTGCAATTGCGTCACCCCCAGGTTGTTCCCTTTACAAGCATTAAGACTTGCTGAGTACCCCTAGGGTCTCACACGATAAATATTTGGTTCATATGGATAGGTGTACTGTCAGGAAGGTTACTAGTGTTGGGTTCGCAACACAGAAAACAAAAAATTTCCTACGATGTGAACATCTAAGCACCAAGATCTATCTACCTAGATACAATCAACAGGTGGATATATATCCATAGAGAACATACCATTGAAGATCGCCAAAGAATTGTTAACGAAGCTAATTTCATGGTTGATGTAGTCGTACACTTGCCAATTTCAAGATCATGATAAATTCTAGCGAGTCCAGCAGGTCCAACACCACCAAGTCCAGCATCACAAAGCAGTGGTGCATCCGTGATCGCACACACATCCGGTACCCCGACAACCTCCGAGTACTCGCTCCAGCAAAGCAGTGGGAGAAGCAAATCCTTCCAAAAAAAACCACCGGGAACATGTATCTCGCTAATCCGAGACCATGGGGAATTGCTAGAGGGGAAGAGAACCTTCGCGAGGAGCCATGGGGCTCGTTTTATAGGGGTTGAGGTGCAGCCCCATGGCCATGGCTGTCCGGCCATGGTGGGTGCCCCCACCTCTCCCTCATTCATGTGGGTGGAACTTCCACTAAGCCCACTCACATAAATTTCAACTCCACTCACTTGCATTAATTGTCCACTAAATTAAGTACATTTTTCTCTTTAAATAAAACACTTTTATTTATTTTATTCAGAATTTTGTTAATTACTTTAATTAACAAACATTCACATAAAACCCCTTGCAACATTTCGATATCACATGCAGAACCAATTTCATCAATTTCTCCTGAAACAATTTCAGTCTCCATTGAAACAATTCCAACGCTTTCATAATCTTTCTCTGGTATCTTATTTGCTCCAAATGGTGTTGGTATCCCTTAAGTGTGTCAGCTTACGGTTCGCGAATAATGTGGACATGATCGAGACCCCTCTCCGATCAATAATCAGAAGTGGGACCTAGAGATCCGTACTGACTCCCACACATTCAACGATGACTCTAGTGATCATGTGAACCTTTAACGTCATAATAAAATCCCTTTGTCTCGTGATATATTACATGTCCGAGATTCGATCATCTGTATCCCCATACCTAGTTTGATCTCGTTACCGACATGCTCTTTTCTTGTTCCCATGATATAGCATTCTAGTGATCACATCACTTGCTTGCAAGCTATTTCAATGTGATATCACCGAGAGGGCCCAGAGTATATCTATCTGTCATCGGGATGGAAAAATCCCACTATTGATCCATGAGCCTCAACATAACACCTTTGGAGTATCTAAACCCACCTTTATAGTCACCCTATTACGGTGTGACGTTTGATGTTATCAAGTTACTCTTCTAGTGTTAGCAATTAACATGATCTCATGGTCTAAGGACTAAGATTACTTCATATGATGTTATAGCAATATAGACACAATGACTTTGATTGTAATGCTATACTTTGGATGAATGTTCATCACATCATTCAACCAATGTTGTGACCTCATTATTAACAACATCCAATGTCCATGATCTGGGAACCTTGATCATCTTGTTAATCAACGAGCTAGTTTATAGGAGAGGCATAACTAGGAACCCTTTATTTGTTTATTAAACACACATGTATTAACATTTCCAATTAATACAATTATATCATGCAAAATAAACATTTATCATAAACAAGGAATAAGATAATAACCACTTTATTATTGCCTCTCGGGCATATTCCCTTCAGTCTCCCACTTGCACTAGAATCAATAATCTAGTCTGTAAACTTACGCATTCAACACCTATGGCTTTCTGGTGTTGTATATACGCGTTTACTAGTGGTTAACATAATCTCCGGATTTGACAATTTCAGGTCCGTGTTTATTTGCATGTCTTTGTGTCTCTACGGATCACTCATTCTCTAATGAGATGGCATTGTATAAATTTAATCCTTTGGTGAGATCTTTAGTTCCTTTGGGTTAAAACATGTTGATATAATTGTCGCACAATATATCTTCATAGTACTAGCCCACTATGAACCACACCTAGTTTGATAACAAACTTCTTAACCAAATTCCCTCCTTTGGTGCTACTATAGCAGTCATATACTTAGCCTTTTGTTGTAGTATCCGTCATAATGTATAAACTTTGGAACTCATCCAAATCCATCATGGAACCTCCTTTCCATTACATTGTGCTACCCATAGTTTAAATTGAGATAAATTTAATATGTATCTTGTGACAAACTAGTATCAATGTAACACTTTACAATGAACTATTTGTAACTTATACATCATATATTCTTAGTTCTTCCAAAGCTCATAAGAATATCTTTAATATCGCCCAATGATCATCTTATGAATCATTCTGGTATATTCTCATAACATTTAGAGCATAAGACATATATGGATATGTACATATCATGGTATACATTATTGATCAAAATATTCCTGTGATTTCACTCACTAAGTGTCAAAACACTTGAATCTCGTTTCACTTACCAAGTGTCAATACACTTGAATCTTGATTCAACCCTTTCCATGCGGCAAGAACCTTTCTCGATGTTTCCATATTGAACCCTTTCAGTATCTCATATATGTACATATGGCACAACCATATTAGCGTTTCAATCTATCCATATAGACATTGATGCAAAATATTCCCGTTTTTCCCAAGTATTTCATCGGCATCCAATTTTAATGAAATTCTTAACTTGTGTCAATAAAAGATACATCATTTCCAATCAACACCATGTCTTCTACACAATGTATTAGAAATATGTCTCAGTGCTTCCACTTAATTTCTTGCAAATGCAAGCATCTTCATCATCTCCGATGAAATTAAACTCTTTTAACATTTTCATCATGGTGAAAATTCCATCTCCGTTATGCTCACTTCAATCATTGAAGTTTGCACCCCTTTTAGCATACTTTGAATTAACAAAACCCTACGGACCGTGTCATGTACACGTCCTAGGTAACCATTATATTAGAAGAACAGTGTTTTCTTTGTTCAACTACCAAATACCAAATTATATATAGTGGTTGCTACATTAATCCGCCAAGACTAAATATCACTATGAAAGATCAAATATTTTCATAGTCAACTCCTTGAACATTGTCGTAAACTCCTTTCTGACAGGTCGACTATTTCATAGATGTCAAACATCCATGTCTATTTCTTTATAGATCCAAATATGACCAATAGTCTTCACACATTTCTAGAGGGTCTTCCAAGTTCAGAAACTTGATTTCTCGTGTATGGATACTATCACGGATTTTATGACTTCTAGTCATTTTATGGAGTCAGGGCCCATCATCGCTTCTTTCCATGCAGTCTGTTCATCATTGTCAAAACAATAACGACTTCTATTTCAAATCTTACTATTTGATTCTTACCAGCCCATGATAACTTCGATCCGGATTATGGATGTAGTATAGCTATTTTCCCTAGTAGACCTAGGTTTATCAAATCCTCGGGAAGCAGAAGCATAGTGAAGTTACTTTAGCAGACCTTCAGGAGTTTTAGAAGTCCTTTTGTGTTTTTACCGGACTAAGAGTTTGCGTATTTTTTGTTGTTGTCGATGATGGAGAGAGAGGGCCTAGGGCGTTCGGTTTCACCAGTAGCTATGCAAAACATCTGATGAGAATAAAAGATAAAAATAAAGTGTGCATGTAATTGTTAGAGCAAGATAAATTATATGTGGGCAGTGCATCCATAATTGCTATTACCTCTGCAACCGCTTATAGCAATAACCTACTAGTCTCATCCATAGAAGAAAGAGAACTAATGATATGCATAGTGACATCACCATTAATCCCAAGTAAATCCCTCACATACAGCCGTACTACCCCTTCTGTCACTGGGGTCCCCAACCTGCAGATTAGTCATTACTCATACTCCCTATACCTACAGATTAGTCATTACTCATACTCCCTACACCTGCAGATTAGTCTTGGGTACCTGACATGTCCTTAGATTGAGGCAATAGAAGATACAATAATCATCATTGCATACAAACTAATACATGATCCCATCTATGATAAATAACATGCACAAAAGCTACATGGCTAGGCCGAAGCCCTTAGCCCAAGGAGAATTACTCACACATAGAGATGAGATCAAAGATCATAAACATTGTAATGGAAATCATGAAATTGATAACAAATAGTCTTACAATGTCGCCAATCGAAGAAGAGATCTACTATTACAAGTGGTGGAATATGGCTATGGTGGTGGAGATGGGTTTGGAGATTAGATCTAAGTCTATTCCTCCAGTGGCTCTTGGGTGTCGTGGATGGAGATCTGGAGGCGGCTGATGGTATGGAGGCACCCACTTTTCTTGTTGCCCGAGGCCTCTTTATATTGGGATCCCTTCATGAAAGTTATTCTGTTTGACCTAGCGGTGTTGATGGCAACTATACGACCAAAATTTTATTCCAACCGTATAGTTGATCGTTAAAGCATTTTTCTCCGCTTCACAACTCATGGTTTCTTTGGGTTGTTTGAAATCTCGTATCTTTGACTTTAATGTAGTGATCCCCATCATCAAACGTCATTATCTGTGCAGGGAAAATGGAAAGAAAGGATTGCATACCTCTTTGATCATTAGGCATTAGTGGCAGGGTTTAGAGAGATACTTCATCACAAATATGAATAATATCCAGTTTAAATACAGACGTAGATGGCTATATTTCAAAGCCATCAACCTCCCCAAGCTTAAACTTGATCATCCTCGAGCAAGAAAACCAAAACCAAAAAAGAACTCAGCATTTAAACTGAAATAACAAGATGATGATCTTACTCATGATTGGTAGTCTCATGTTTCCTCCACTTTATAAATCTGAAAAACTTCAGCATAGATAGAGTAATGGCAAGCATATCATACGGGTTTTTATGCATCCTCATAGCGCATCAAAAATTATTGTTAACATGAATGATTCAAATGAGTAAACTTTATTCCATGTCATGTAATCAACTCATAGGCTTGCCTTTGAACAATAAAGTATAATCATGTAAAATTGAGAGTGTGAGAGTTGTCATGAAAAGCATATATACTAGAGTACCTCGATTCTCCCACATCAATAAGTCAAGACTCTTCAAGCACTACTTTTATATTCATTGTTCTTCAAGAATTTCAGATCTTAAGTAATTGAGAGCATGCCAAAGATTTTAATTAGTTTATCGGGATGTGATGGACACTTGTGGACTCACCAAGGTTTTTGTTCCTTTTGTACAATGATTACTCATAACAGCCAGAGGAGTGATTCCATCATGATCACAGCTACCTGGGAGTGCCAAGGATTTTACCCATTATAGCATTGCTGCTACATATGTATAATCAACTCATAGCCGAAATCTAGGAGTTTCCTCCATGAAGATCGTTCGTAGGCTAGCAGAGTTGTTGGCATCCCCTGAAGTTTGACACGCATAAAGCTATATCATTCTTATGATTCACAAGTCAAACATTGGCATGCTCACAAAAACCGCTAAACATTAATTCAATCGAACAATTCCTTTTAAAGAGAGCTATCAAGTCAATCATTATATTCCTTGGTGTTGAGTGTCTCTATAAATAAGCCTTCAAGACTAAACACTTCAACACCCAAGCCTTCAATTGTGAGACTTTTTCTTATTACAATTGTTTAGCAAATTTTTAGGCAAGACTTGGTTAAATACAAGAGCTGGAACAAAACGTACCCAACTAAATACACATGCAAACAAAATTTTACTACAATACCAAGAATCACTCCACCAATATAATATCTCAACATTTACTACTAACTAGCATGGGGTTTTCAAACTTCAAAAGTGGGGAGTCCTCATGTTTGGTTCCACTTATCTCTTCCCTTTTGATTTGTTCCTTGGAAACTCGAAGTAAATTACTCTTCATGCAAAGAAAGAAGAGGGAAAATAAAGATAAATGGAGAAACCCTTTTGTTGTGTTTAAGAGAGGGAACCAAAGAATAGAAAATTGGCGGCAAAGCTCGGCTAGAAAATCTTGAAGGGCAAATGGAAATAACTAAATATAAAGTGTTGGGGGAAACCAACATGAGTGCTTATAAACTCCAATTAAAAACACAACCTCGAAATAAATAAAAGCAAATGAACACCAAATAAAGATAAATGAGGAAACTTCCCCAAGCTTTGGCTTTTGCAAGCCCTTCAAATCATTGTCGTAGCGGGAAAAAGTCGGAACTCTAGTTCGCAAATTGAGTTGATAAATTAGTAGTTGATTCTCGGAAGATCAAAGAGAGGATATGCATCCTCTCCACAGTCCCTCCAAGTTCTTGGAAGTTTTGGTATGTAGCGAACCGGGTTGATGGCTGCTCCTCTTGATGAGGAACTTCTTGCTCCTCTTCATGGTCCTCATCCTTGTCCGTAATCTCTTCCTCAGGTTGGTGTTGCTCAACCTGCAAGTCATATAGCAAATGTCCTTCCTCGATAGACAAAAAAACCATTAGGCAAAGGAGCGGGGTAGATACGCCCAGCTCCAGCAATATGCAGGTAATAACACCACCTCTCCTAGTGAGCATTCCAAAAGGTTTTAAAGTAGAGAAACCAACGTTTTGCTCACCTAGCAAAGGTTGCAACTCACCTAGATTGATGCCTAGGGCAGTGGCAAGCACGGTGATGATGTTGTTGGGTCCGCAGCATAGAAAGCAAAAAAATTCCTATGATGAGAACTATACGCCAAGATCTATCTACTAGATACAGAGCAACGGGTGGACATACATCCATGGAGAACTTACCCTCGAAGACAACGAGTTATGTGAACGAGTAGGAACTCGTGGTTTATGTAGTTGTACACTTGCCGACCTCAAGATCGTGAGGAAGTCTGAGCGCCGCAACTCAGCAGCGCATCCGCACTCGCACACACGTTCAAGCCACCGGACAACCTCCACCTCCTCGCTCCAGCGATCCAGCGGAAGCAGCAACTCCTTCCAGACGAAATGCCACGGGGAACATGTATCTCGCTAATCCGAGACCATGGGGGAATAATTCTAGAGGGGGAGAGAGATCCTTCACAAGGAGGTGTGAGGATGAAGGAGGGAATGGGTGGCCTTTTATAGGAGGAGGGGGGTGCCCCCTCTCTCCATGGCCGGCGCATGGGTGGGTGACCCCTCACCTCCCCCATTCATGTGGTGGTAACCCCTCCACAGTAAAATGCCTCTTCACATTCCCTTTTAAAGTCTCCACTTTAAATGCATTAAATTTCTCCAAATTTAATGCTCTCTCATTTAATAGAACTCTTTTTATTAAATTTATTCAGAATTTTGTTAATTACTTTAATTAACAAACATTCACATATAGCCCCTTGCAATATTTTAATATCACATGCAGAACCACCTTCTGCAATTTCACCCGAAACAATTTCCGGTTTCTATTGAAAACAATTCCTGCGCTTTGTAATTCTTTCGTCTGAAAGATATGTGCTCCAAAATGGTGTCCGGTAACTCCTAAGTGTGCCACCCTACGGTTCGCGAATAATGCAGACATGATCGAGACCCTTCTCCGATCAATAATCAGCAGCGGGACCTGGAGATCCGTACTGACTCCTACACATTCAACGATGACTCCTGTGATCGTGAGAACCTTTAATGCTTGTAACTAAATCCCTTTGTCTCTTGATATATTACATGTCCGAGATTCGATCATCGGTATCTCCATACTTAGTTTGATCTCGTTACCGACATGCACTCTTTTCTCGTTCACGTGATATAACATTCTAGTGATCACATCACTTGCTTGCAAGCTATCCTAATGTGATATCACCGAGAGGGCCCAGAGTATATCTATCCGTCATACGGATTGACAAATTCCACTCTTGATCCATGATCCTCAACATAACTCCTTCGTAGTACTGAACCCATCTTTATAGTCACCCTGTTACGGTGTGACGTTTGATGTTATCAAGATACTCTTCCGGTGTTAGCAATTAACATGATCTCATGGTCTAAGGATAAAGATTACTTCGTATGATGTTATAGCAATATAAACATAATGACTTGATCGTAATGCTATACTTCGGATGAATGTTCATCACATCATTTCACAAATGCTGTGACCTTGTTATTAACAACATCGAATGTCCATGATCAGGAAACCTTGATCATCTTGTTAATCAACAAGCTAGTCTATAAGAGAGGCATAACTAGGAACCCTTTTTGTTTATTAAACACACATGTATTGATGTTTCCTATCAATACAATTATAGCATGCAAAATAAACATCTATCATATACAAGGAATACATAATAACAACTTTATTATTGCCTCTCAGGGCATATTGCCTTCAGTCTCCCACTTGCACTAGAGACAATAATCTAGTTTATATAGTGATAAATCTAACACCCATGGACTTCTGGTGTTGATCATGTTTTTCCCTAGGGAGTACTTTAGTCAACGGATCTGCTACATTTAGGTCGTGTGCACTTTACAAATCTTTATATCTCCATCCTTGACATGCTCGCGGATGGAGTGAAACCGGCGCTTAATATGCTTGGAATTCTTGTGAGACCTTGGTTCCTTGGCGTTGGCTATGGCTCCATTATTGTCACAACAGATCACCATTGGGTCCAACGCACTAGGAACCACACCTAGTTCCGTTATGAACTCCTTCATCCAAACCGCTTCCTGTGCCGCTTCTGAAGCAGCAACATATTCCGCCTCCATCGTTGATCCAGCCACCACAGGTTGTTTGGAGCTCCTCCAACTAATTGCTGCTCCGTTCAAGAGAAATACGTATCCGGATTGAGACTTAGAGTCATCCGGATCAGTGTGAAAGCTAGCATCGACATAAAACTTAGCGACTAGCTCTTCTTCACCTCCGTATACAAGAAACATATCCTTAGTTCTTCTCAAGTACTTAAGGATATCTTTGACCGCTATCCAGTGTTCCGAACCTAGATCAGTTTGGTACCTACTAGTCAAACTAATAGCATGTGCCACATCCGGTCTTGTACATAGCATGGCATACATTATAGAGCCTATGGCTGAGGCATAGGGGATCTTATCCATCATCTCTCTTTCTTCCGTCGTAGCCGGACTTTGAGTCTTACTCAATGTCTTGCCTTGCAACATAGGTAAGAACCCCTTCTTACTTTCTTCCATATTAAACTTCTTTAATATCTTATCAAGGTATGTACTCTGCGATAGCCCAATTAGGCGTCTTGATCTATCTCTATAGATTTTAATGCCTAATATATATGAAGCTTCACCAAGGTCCTTCATCGAAAATTTGCTGTTTAGATAACTTTTAACACTGTTTAAAAGATCTATATCATTTCCAATCAATAATATGTCATCCACATACAATATCAGAAATGCCACATTGCTCCCACTCACTTTCTTGTAAATACAAGCCTCTCCATAAGTTTGGACAAATCCAAACTCTTTGATCACCTCATCAAAGCGGAGATTCCAACTCCGGGATGCTTGCTTCAGTCCATAGATGGATCGCTGAAGTTTGCACACCTTATCAGCATCCTTAGGATCGACAAAACCCTTAGGTTGTATCATATACAACTCTTCTTCAATATTACCATTGAGGAATGCAGTTTTGACATCCATTTGCCATATTTCATTATCGAAATATGCAGCAATTGCTAACATAATCCTAACCGACTTAAGCATCGCTACGGGAGAGAATGTCTCATCATAGTCAACTCCTTGAATTTTTCAAAACCCCTTTGCGACAAGTCGAGCCTTATAGATGGTTACATTACCATCAGCATCAGTTTTTCTTTTGAAAATCCATTTATTCTCAACGGCCTTTTGATCGTGAGGTAAGTCCACCAAGGTCCAAACCTGGTTTTCGTACATGGATTCCATCTCGGATTTCATGGCTTTTAGCCATTTTTTGGAATCAGGGCTCATCATCGCTTCTTCATACGTCGTAGGGTCATCCATTTCATCAACCATGAAATTCACAACAGGATTGCCGTACAGTTCAGGAGCCGCACGTGTCCTGCTTGACCTACGAGGTTCGGTAGTGTCCTCTTTCGGAGTTTCATGATCGATATCATTAGCTCTCTCTTCATTAGGTGAAGTCAACTCCGAAACAACTTCTGGAGCTGCGCTACTCGCCATTTCATGAAGATAAGGTTCAATAACCTCTTCGAGTTCTACCTTCCGACTACTCACACATTTCGTGAGAAACTCCTTCTCAAGAAAGGATCCAGTCTTGGCAACAAAAACCTTGCCCTCGGATCTGTGATAGAAGGTATACCCAATTGTTTCCTTAGGGTATCCTATGAAGACACATTTTTCCGCTGTGGGTTCGAGTTTATCCGGTTGAAGTTTCTTCACATAAACATCGCATCCCCAAACTTTAAGAAATGACAGCTTAGGTTTGTTTCTAAACCATAATTCATACGGTGTCTTTTCAACGGATTTAGATGGTGCCCTATTTAAAGTGAATGCAGCGGTTTCCAGTGCATAACCCCAAAATGACAGAGGTAAGTCAGTCAGAGACATCATAGATCGAACCATATCCAATAAAGTACGATTACGACGTTCTGACACACCATTACGTTGTGGTGTTCCGGCAAGCATGAGTTTTGAAATTATTCCACAGTCTTTCATATGTGTGCTAAACTCGTAACTAAGATACTCTCCTCCACGGTCGGACCGCAGAAATTTGATCTTTCTATTACGATGATTTTCCACTTCATTCTGAAATTCTTTGAACCTTTCAAAGGTTTCAGACTTATGTTTCATCAAATAGATATACCCGTATCTACTCAAATCATTCGTGAAAGTAACAAAATAACGATATCCACCATGCGCCGACACACTCATTGGTCCACACACATCAGTATGTATGATTTCCAATAAATCTGTCGCCCGTTCCATTGAACCGGAAAACGGCGTTCTAGTCATCTTGCCCATAAGGCATGGCTCACATGTATCAAATGATTCAAAATCAAGTGATTCCAAAAGTCCATCAGAATGGAGTTTCTTCATGCGTTTAACGCTAATATGACCTAGACGGCAGTGCCACATATATGTAGATATATCATTATCAAGTTTAATCCTTTTAGCATTAACATTATGAATATGCGTAATACTACTATCGAGATCCAACAGAAATAAACCATTCAACACAGGTGCATGACCATAAAAGATATTATTCATATAAATCGAACAACCATTGTTTTCAGACTTAAACGAATAACCACTTTGCATCAAACACGATCCGGATACAATGTTCATGCTCAGTGCAGGCACCAAATAACAATTATTTAGGTTTATAACTAATCCCGACGGCATATGGAGAGGCAGCGTTCCGACGGCGATCACATCAACTCTTGATCCATTGCCGACCCGCATCGTGACCTCATCCCTTGCTAGTTGTCGCTTGTTCTGCAGCCCCTGAACCGAGTTACATATATTAGCAACCGATCCCGTATCAAATACCCAGGTGCTACTGCGAGTACTAGTCAAGTACACATCAATAACATGTATATCACATATACCTTTGTTTGCCTTGCCGGCCTTCTTGTCCGCCAAATACTTGGGGCAGTTGTGCTTCCAATGGCCAGTCCCCTTGCAATAGTAGCACTCGGTGTCAGACTTAGGGCCAGATCAGGGTTTCTTTTCAGGCGCGGCAACAGATTTGCCGCCCTTCTTTCCCTTCTGCTTGCCTTTCTTGTCCTTCTTGAAACCGGTGGTCTTATTGATCATCAACACTTGATGTTCTTTCCTAATCTCCACTTCTGCAGTCTTAAGCATTTACAAAAGCTTGGGAAGAGACTTCTTCATGCCCTGCATATTATAGTTCATCACGAAGCTCTTGTAGCTAGGTGGCAGAGATTGGAGAACACGATGTATGCCTAAGTCAATGGGAATCGTTATTCCCAAGGACACAAGCTTATCGGCGTACCCAGACATTTTGTGTACGTGCTCACTAACGGAGCTGTTCTCTTCCATCATGCAGCTAAAGATCTTTTCAGAAGCATTATAACTCTCTACGGCAGCATGGGTATCAAAAATCATTTTCAATTCTCCCATGGTATCAAAGGCATTGCCATTTTCGAAACATTTTCGAAGTTCTGGCTCTAGCCCATACAGCATGCTGCAATGAACTAAGTTGTGGTCCTCCTGACGAGTTATATAGATGTTCTTTTCCTCGTCAGGGGCATCAGGAGCTGGTGGGGGGCCTAGTGGCGCCTCTAGCACATATTTCTTTTGTGCAGCAGTGAGGAGAATCCTCAAATTCATAGCCAAGTTGGTGAAGTTGCTACCATTCGCAGCAAGCTTCTCTTTCTCCATGAACACATTGAAATTAAAAGCAGGTGGTGCCAACTACAACAGAATTTGTAAAATATATTTAGAATAAGTTTATGATAGATTGAGTTCAACTAATCCAAATTAATAATGAACTCCCACTCAAAAACGACATCCCTCGTGTCCTTTTGGTGATTACATGAACCAAATCCACTACACCAAGTCCGATCATCACGTGAGTCGGTGTAGCTTCAAAGGCGAGCATCTATATGGGCATCATATCAACTATATGACTCATGCTTAACCTTTCAGTCCGTGTTCCGAGGCCATGTCTGTACATGCTAGGCTCGTCAAGTAAGAACCTTAGTATTTGCGTGTGTAAAACTGTCTTACACCCGTTGTATGAAAGCGTAGAGTCGAGAACACCCGATCATCACGTGATGCCTCAAAACACGATCCACAAAACGGTGCATACTTAAGGAAGAACACATTTTATCTTGATATCTAAATGAGGGATCATCTTATAATACTACCAAAAGCACCAAACTAGCAATATAAGATGCTAATGTGTGAAGTGAGGTGATATGGTCCATGCATTTGATCTCTATCATTTGCATCGTGGTATGATCTCTACCATTCCTTTGTGTGTAAGGCCAAGGTCTATGGAACTTACACGTTAAGTGAGTTGTAAGAGTATCTATCATACATCTACTTACAACAATACCATATCAATACACTAGCCCAACAACGATCTAAACTAGACGCCTCTAATTTATCAATTGGAAGTTTTACGTGGCTTAGGGCTTTCGGAGATAGAACCGGTCTTACCTATGAACATGAACCACAACGAGGATAACCAAGTTATTAGCAACTCATTGTAAATAAGATATTGACTATAGTAGGAGAGACAGACACCCGCTAGCCACTTATGCAAAACTAGTTGCATGTCAGTCGTGGAACCGGTCTCATGTACGATGACATGTAAGGTTGGTCCGGGCCGCTTCATCCCACTATGCCACCAATATCCAAAGTACATAGAAGATGCAATAACATCATCATCATCGCCCACATATAAACATATGTGTACTACCCGTGCAAAGCACCTACGCATAGATCAGGCTCTGATACCACTGTTGGGTCCGCAGCATAGAAAACAAAAAATTTCCTACGATGAGAACTATACGCCAAGATCTATCTACTAGATACAGAGCAACGGGTGGACATACATCCATGCAGAACTTACCCTCGAAGACAACGAGTTTTGTTAATGAGTAGGAACTCGTGGTTGATGTAATCGTACACTTGCCGATCTCAAGATCGTGAGGAAGTCCGAGTGCCGCAACTCAGCAGTGCATCCGCACTCGCACACACGTTCAAGCCACCGGACAACCTCCACCTCCTCGCTCCAGCGATCCAGCGGAAGCAGCAACTCCTTCCAGACGAAATGCCACCGGGAACATGTATCTCGCTAATCCGAGACCATGGGGGAATAATTCTAGAGGGGGAGAGAGATCCTTCACAAGGAGGTGTGAGGATGAAGGAGGGAATGGGTGGCCTTTTATATGAGGAGGGGGGTGCCCCCTCTCTCCATGGCCGGCGCATGGGGGGGTGACCCCTCACCTCCCCCATTCATGTGGTGGTAACCCCTCCACATTAAAATGCCTCTTCACATTCCCTTTTAAAGTCTCCACTTTAAATGCATTAAATTTCTCCAAATTTAATGCTCTCTCATTTAATAAAACTCTTTTTATTAAATTTATTCAGAATTTTGTTAATTACTTTAATTAACAAACATTCACATATAGCCCCTTGCAATATTTCAATATCACATGCAGAACCACCTTCTGCAATTTCACCCGAAACAATTTCTGGTTTCTATTGAAAACCATTCATGCGCTTTGTAATTCTTTCGTCTGAAACATATGTGCTCCAAAATGGTGTCTGGTAACTCTTAAGTGTGCCACCCTACGGTTCGCGAATAATGCAGACATGATCGAGACCCTTCTCCGATCAATAATCAGCAGCGGGACCTGGAGATCCGTACTGACTCCTACACATTCAACGATGACTCCTGTGATCGTGAGAACCTTTAACGCTTGTAACTAAATCCCTTTGTCTCTCGATATATTACATGTCCGAGATTCAATCATCGGTATCTCCGTACCTAGTTTGATCTCGTTACCGGCATGCACTCTTTTCTCGTTCCCGTGATATAACATTCTAGTGATCACATCACTTGCTTGCAAGCTATCCTAATGTGATATCACCGAGAGGGCCCAGAGTATATCTATCCGTCATATGGATTGACAAATTCCACTCTTGATCCATGAGCCTCAACATAACACCTTCGTAGTACTGAACCCATCTTTATAGTCACCCTGTTACGGTGTGATGTTTGATGTTATCAAGATACTCTTCCGGTGTTAGCAATTAACATGATCTCATGGTCTAAGGATAAAGATTACTTCGTATGATGTTATAGCAATATAAACATAATGACTTGATCGTAATGCTATACTTCGGATGAATGTTCATCACATCATTTCACAAATGCTGTGACCTTGTTATTAACAACATCCAATGTCCATGATCAGGAAACCTTGATCATCTTGTTAATCAACAAGCTAGTCTATAAGAGAGGCATAACTAGGAACCCTTTTTGTTTATTAAACACACATGTATTGATGTTTCCTATCAATACAATTATAGCATGCAAAATAAACATCTATCATATACAAGGAATACATAATAACAACTTTATTATTGCCTCTCAGGGCATATTTCCTTCAGATGCATCTACCTGTAATTGGTCCTTGGCTTTGGGAGGATTGGTGCTCCAGGTAGTTCACAAGGATTGCACCCAAGTTGCAGTTGTTGAAAGCAGCCTTTGCAAGGACTAAGATGTTCTCCTCATTGAGTCTCGTGAACTCATTTCGTGCCTTCAAGGTGTTAGCAATAACATAGAACAAATAGAGAATTGAAGAGTGTTGAATATTCTTCCCCTTGCTCACTCCAGAAGTGAATCTCATTCTATTGTAATATTGTTCGGGGGAAGGGTCTAAGCCAATAAAGTATGCGCGCAAGTCATTATCATTATTGTTTTGAAAATTAAAGCATGTGCACCATTCATCCAGTGATAATGTGTAATTGTTGTTCATAAGCTAGAAAGAAATCCGGTTCTCTCCATGTCATAGTTTAATGGTGCTTTGCAACGATCTTAAAAATTCAATGGTTAACCGGTGATAAGTAGGCACATCATTGAATACAAAGTTTTGCGGGCCAACCCTATTGCAAAGTAAATTTAAGTCATTGGAAATACCGAGTTGGTTCAATATAATGGGGCAAGCCCACTTGGTTGCCTTCACTTCTTGGTTCTTGATCCTGTCAAAGCGATCATGTTGGAGCTCATTCCTGAACCGTATCCCCATGCGTTCTTGAGCGACAACCCAAGAAGAGCTAGCGGCGGCACGAGCACGAGTTTGGCTCCTTGTGTTCATCATCTAAAAATAACAAGGAAAAATATTTTTTTTCATCCAACAATAATAGGCATAACATATTCCTCATCATAGCACACTAAAGAATCCCCTCAAAATAATAATCTAGGCAAGAGAATCATGGCAATTAGTTCATAGTAGGTCTTATTCTAGATGGATAATGACGATAGATCAAAGATGAATTTGCAAAAGGTAATTGGAGGATCGGAGGAGAACCATACCGTAGATCACTTGTGTGCGAGGAAATCGAACGAAATTGAGTAGAGATGAAGATCTCTTGAGGTTTTGAGAGAGTTTGGAGGTAGAAGAAAGAAAAATGATTGAAGTTTTGGGGTTGGAGGTACCTCCCATGGTGTTTTTGTGGTCGGACGCAACTATACGGGCAAACTATATGGCCGAAACAATGTGTTCCCGCCGCATAGTTGGCCTACTATCAAAATTTTAGGGTTTCCACCTAGCGGCGCAGCTATACGGCCAGAACTATACAGCCGGAACATTATGTTCCCATTGTATAGTTGGTCGTCAAACCATCTATACCTGGAAAATAATTTGTACGAAAGCATTAATACCTATACGACCGGATCTATATGGCCAGAATTTTAATTCCTGCCGTATAGTTGGTCGTTAAACCATCATTACTTTTGAAAGAAAAATTGTCGATGACAAAAGTATCTATACGGCCGGAACTATACGGCCAGAATATTTATTCCCGCCGTATAGTTGGTCGTAAAACTCTCTGTAGACATTAAAAAATTTTGTTTCTTCGAGAATTACTTCTTATTCTGAAACTTAGCAAAATACCTTGTTTTTGACAGAAAGTTGATAGTAAAATTTTTCGACCAACAACATCATGTATATAACATGATTTTTAGTACTACCGAAGTTCTTATCCTTGAATGGAGTTTTCTAGCACTCTTTATTAATCATAAACTTAAACTAAAACTTAAAAACTTTACTCAAACCTTTATTTGACATGGGTTGCCTCCCATGGACCGCTCTTTTATGGTCAATAGCTTGACCTTGATGTTGCTCACTTAGGCTAGATGAGTGGAACACCCACTCTAAAATAGTTGGCCTTCAAAGTGATGGCCTCCTTTTCATCATGCTTGGCTTTCTTCTTCCTGGGGAAATGAATAAGAAAAGGATCCCGTGAAGGCAATTGAAGCTTCACATTCCCTTCATGGAGATTAATCAAAGCCTTAATAGTTCTTAAGAAAGGATGGCGTAATAAAATAGGAGCAGTAGCATCTTCAGGCATGTCAACAATAACAAAATCAATAAGAGCAGAACAGCCTTTAATGTATACTAAAGTATTCTCCTTAATTCCAACAGCTTGTTTGTAAGTAGAATCTGCAATATGTAGTTTTAACTCGGTGATTTCAAAAGAGCAAATATTTAACTTATTAAAAAACACTTTGGAATTTTTGAAACACTTGCACCTAGATCACAAAGTGCAGCTATCTCATTGGTCCCAATTTTAATCTTAATAGTAGGCTCAAATATATCATCAAGCTTAACAGGTAATTTTTCAGCAATTTTCTTATATTCTTCTACAAGCTCACGTACCTTTATTGCTACTTGATTAACGAAGTGTTGATACATGGCTTCATCATTTCCTTCACTTAAAGGAATCTTTATGTTTATCCTTTTTACAAGATCTTCAATGGTGTAACTTGGTGAAAGAGCATTAATTACAATAATCAAGTTCTTCAGGCTCCTCCCTTTGGATTCTCATCATCATGAGGTCTTCAACAGGATTGGGCTCAGCTTTACCTGCAAATTTAGTTAGAATGAGAGTTTGACTCTCGGTTATCTTACCTAGATGTGCCTCAATAATTCTCGTCCTTTCTTGGAGGGCCTACAAATCATTCCTCAAACTTACAACTTGGTTAGATAATTTACCAAGCATAGCATCATGGTTCTCCATTATTTTAACAAGGATATTGTTTTGCTCATTTTGTGAGTCTATGAAAGATTTAAGTGTTTCTTGGAGATTACCATTACTTGATCCCGTATTATTATTAAACTTACAACTTGGGTTTTATCCAAAACCATAGCCTTTATGGTGTAATTTCAACGGATCATGATGGTGCTCTTTTCAGTGTAAAAGCGATAGTCTCTAAACCTTTCAATCTTTAAAACAAAATGGTAGTTTTATAAATGACACCTTTGATCTTACCATGTCAAACAAGGTTCGATTTGATCTCTTGAACATACCATACTCTATGGTTTATCGGGAAATGCAAATCCATGGAACAATTCCTCAAATCTTAGGTGTTTTGCTAAACATGTAACTCAAATATCACACTTTATGATCGAATCATAAATTCTTCATTTTCTCATTACAATGATTTTCCACTTCATCTTGAAAGTCTTTGAATTTTTTTCAAATGTTTCATAATTCTTCCTTATTAAGTAAATATACAGATATATTCACTAAAATTTTCAGAGAAAGCATATGAAGTCGAAAGATCCACCGCAGATGGCTACATATAATGGACTATATATATCAACATGCATAATGTCCAATAAGTTAGTCATCCGTTCCTCCTTGGCCTATGAACGAAGTTTCAATTATCTCGAGGAAAGTCTCACAAGCGTCATTTGATCAAATTCAAAGACTCCAAAAATCCATCAACATGGAGTTTCTTCATGTTTTCTTTCCAATATAATTTAAACGGTGATGTCACTTTATAAGTGATCTTTCAATCATTTGTCTTGTGACATTTTAGCATTAGTTTTTATGGATGTGATTTCTCCAACTAGACTTGTAAAAGTTCATACATCTTCTATGGAATATGGTAATTATTTGAACAACCATTGTTCTCATAATACCGGAACAAAATAACAATTATTTAAACAAATATTGAACCCGAGCTTTGATGTTAACGAGAAACACAATAACATTTTATTTGTTTTCGATGAACATCATCACAAATTCTCCTGCTAGTTACTTAGGCCATTGCAGTTCATGAATTGGGTTGTTCTTGTATAACACTTCACACCAACCATTTCGGTATCCAATACTCAAGAACCACATTGTTTAACAAGTAAAGAATACAACCATAACATGTATATCATCTATATACCTTAGCTGGACATTTCCAGTCTTTTCTTTTCTGCCAAATATTTTATAGATTCTCTTTCAGCATTTCCTTTTCTTTTAAAAGAATCTATCAATATCAATAGTGGCACCATACACATGACACATAGTCCAAAGCGTGTATATTCAAATACTAATACCTTTGTACTTGCACTTTGAAGTTGATCACCATCATCAAATGTTTGGCGTTATTTCAAAAATTCATTCTTTAGCAATCTATTAGTGTAGTAAACATTTTACCAACATCTTATATTCATCCTCATCATGACAACTTTCATGATAAAGCTACTATAGCCTATAAGGATGAACCGTGAGTATAAAGTCAGTTCCCAAAACCTTTTTGGGAGATTAGGACGTCTAGCGTCTCCAACCTTCGCAAATTCTCATACAATATGAGAACATGTATTTTGCAAAATTATACTCTATCATATTGCAACCATAAACATTGTTTCAGATATCACAATATCTTCCACACATGATGGCTTCTGAAATAATTCTTTCAGCTTCTAGATAACCTCGATATTAAAACAATATTTGAATATCAAGAATCATGGAGGCAAACATGATACTTTAGATACTAACACTAGAATTGCTACTCTTGGTTTAATACTACTTATTAAACTTCATGGAGTAGATGGAGTTTACTGAAATTATGCAATATGACTTTTAAACTTTAAATTGACACTTAAAACAATACGGTACTCGTTCGTAAAGTAAATATCCATAATTCTATAATTCTATTATCTCAATTAAAACTAAGCTTAAGGTAGTAAACAAATGCCAATGACTACAACAAATTATGCAAATTCACTCTAATTTTAGTTTATGATAAATTGAGTTCGACTAATCCAAATTAGAAATGAACTCCCACTCAAAACCAACATCCCTCGAGTTGTTTTGGTGATTACATGGACCAAATCCACTACACCGAGTCTGATCATCACGTGAGTCAGTGTAGCTTCAAAGGCGAGCATCTATATGGGCATCATATCAACTATATGACTCATGCTTAACCTTTCGGTCCATGTTCTGAGGCCATGTCTACATGCTAGGCTTGCCAAGTAAGAACCTTAGTACTCGCGTGTGTAAAACTGTCTTACACTCGTTGTATGAAAACGTAGAGTCGAGTACATCCGATCATCACGTGATGTCCCGAAACACGACCCATAGAACAGTGCATAATAAAGGAAGAAAACATTTTTATCTTGATATATAAATGAGGGGTCATCTTATAATGCTACTAAAACACCAAGCAATATAAGATGCAAACAAAACATCATATGCATAAAGTGAAAATTATATGGTTCTTCCACTTGATCACTATCATGTGCATCGTGGTATGATCTTTATCATTTCTTTATCTGTAAGGCCAAGGTCTATGGAACTTACACGTTAGGTATGCTCTAATTTCCAAGAGTATTAACTATACTTCAAATTATAACATTACCATATCATGACACTTGCCCAGCAACAATCTAAACTAGACGCTTCTAATTTATCCATTGCAAGTTTTACGTGGCTTAGGGCTTTCGAAGATAGAATCGGTCTTACCTACGAACATGGAACCACAACCATGTTAACCAAATTATTAGTAACTTTTTGTAAATCAGATATTGACTATAGTAGGAGAGACAGACACCCGCTAGCCACGTATGCAAAACTAGTTGCATGTCAAGCGTGGACCATGTCTCATGTGCGAGGACATGTAAATTTAGTCCGGGCCGCTTCATCCCACTATACCACCAATATCCAAAATACATAGAAGATGCAATAAAATAATCATCATCACCCACATACTCTTATGTGTACTACCCGTGCAAAGCATCTACACATAGATCAGGCTCTGATACCACTTTTGGGTTTGCAGCATACAAAACCAAAAAATTCCTACGATGTGAACACCTAAGAACCAAGATCTATCTACCAAGATATAATCAACGGGTGGATATACATCCATAGAGAACATACCCTTGAAGATCGACAGAGCATTGTTAATGAAACTGATTTCGTGGTTGATGTAGTCATACACTTTCCGATCTCAAGATCATGATGAAGTCCAGCGAGTACAGCAGGTCCAGCACCACCAAGTCTAGAACCACAAAGCAGCGGTGCATCCGTAAAAAAGCCACCAGGAACATGTATCTCGCTAATTCGAGACCATGGGGAATTGCTAGAAGGGGAAGAGAACCTTCGCGAGGAGGTGGTGAAAGAGGAGAGGAGCCATGGGGCTCCTATTATAGGGGTTGGGGCGTAGCCCCATGGCCATGGCTGGCCAGCCATGGTGGGTGCCCCCACCTCTCCCTCATGCATGGGTGCCCACTCACATAAATTTCAATTCCACTCACTTGCATTTAATGTCCACTAAATTAAATGCATTTTTCTCTTTAAATAAAACACTTTTATTTATTTTATTCAGAATTTTCTTAATTACTTTAATTAACAAACATTCACATAAAACCCCTTGCAACATTTCGATATCAAATGCAGAACCAATTTTAGCAATTTCTCCCAAAATAATTCTGGTGTCCATCGAAACAATTCCAGCACTTTCATAATCTTTCTCTGGTATCTTATTTACTCCAAATGGTTTCGGTATCCCTTAAGTGTGTCACCCTATGGTTCTCAAATAATGTGGACATGATCGAGACCCCTCTCCGATCTATAATCAGCAGTGGGACCTAGAGATCCGTACTGACTCCCACACATTCAACGATGACTCTAGTCATCGTGTGAACCTTTAACATCGTAACTAAATCCCTTTGTATCGCGATATATTACATGTCTGAGATTCGATCATCGGTATCTCCATACCTAGTTAGATCTCTTTACCGACATGCACTCTTTTCTTGTTCCCATGATATAACATTCTAGTGATCACATCACTTGCTTGCAAGCTATTTCAATGTGATATCACCGAGAGGGCCCAGAGTACATCTATCCTTCATCGGGATGGACAAATCCCACTCTTGATCCATGAGCCTCAACATAACACCTTCGGAGTATCTAAACCCACCTTTATTGTCACCCTGTTACGGTGTGATGTTTGATGTTATCAAGTTACTCTTCTAGTGTTAGCAATTAACATGATCTCATGATCTAAGGACTAAGATTACTTCGTATGATGTTATAGCAATATAAGCACAATGACTTTGATCGTAATGCTATACTTCGGATGAATGTTCATCACACCATTCAACCAATGTTGTGACCTCGTTATTAACAACAACCAATGTTAATGATCAGGAAACCTTGGTCATCTTGTTAATCAACGAGCTAGTTTATAAGAGAGGCATAACTAGGAACGCTTTATTTGTTTATTAAGCACACATGTATTAAAGTTTCCAATTAATACAATTATAGCATGCAAAATAAACATTTATCATAAACAAGTCATAAGATAATAAATACTTTATTATTGCCTCTTGGGCATATTCCCTTCAACTGGGTTGAGGAGACGGATGATGGTGGCAACGACTGTCCGGTGTAGAGATTCCGGGGATGGAGATCGATGAGATCTATGGGCGAGATGTGCTTATTTTCAGGGCATCTTATGCCAATTTGCTTCTTATCTGTACTCAGATCATGTTTTCCGCTTCCGCTTGATACTCAGACGTGTGTTGTATGAGGATGTATCATAAACTATTATATTTATCTAGGATATTTGGATCTTGCTGTATGGCGTTGAATATTTCTGTTTCGATTGTGTTAGATGGTGTGGCTCTGATGTCTATTATAAGTCAATGACATAAATACTTATTTGTGTATGTTTTGATCGCGTTACCTGTCGATTACGCCGGTCTCTCTAGTCCTGATGTTCTAAAAAGTGGGTGGGATGGTTGGCCGGTACCGTGCCCTGCTCCATGAGGTGGGCCTACTGTGTGTGGCTGCGTAGCCCCATGGTAGTACGTCCTATCCACTTTTGGTTCATCCAGGCTTGAGTTTAGAGCGTAAGGTCTGAGGTATTACATAAGCAGAAAAGGGAATCGATCAAACAAATCAAATGCCCAGCTAAGATAAGCAACTTAGGAAATTGGAAGAAACTAAAGCTAAAGTGACTAATTAACTTAATTAAATGGAATAAGCAAATTAGCATATAGTGGGAAGAAGCTTCAACTAAAGTGATTAATCAGCTTAATGAAACATGATAAGCAACTTAGGAGAAAGTGTAAACCAACTTAAGCTAAGTGGATAATTAACTTAATGAAACATAATAAGTAACTTAGGATAAAGTGGGAAGCAACTTAATCTTAAGAGAATAATCAACTAAATTAAATGGGACAACCAACTTGGGATAAACTAGAAAGTAACTTAAGCTAAAGTGACTAATGAACTTAGGATAAAGGGGGACGAAACGTAGGATAAAGTGGGTAATTAATTTAATGAAATAGGACATGGAACTTTTGTTAAACTAGAAAACAACTTAAGTTGAAGTCTTTAATAAACTTAATAAAATAGGATAATCAACTTAGGAAGAAGTGTAAAACAACTTAAGCTAAAGTCGTTAATCAACTTAATGAAACATAATATGAAACATCAGAGAAAGTGTGAAGCGGTTTAAGCTAAAGTGGATAATCAAATTAAGCACATATGGTTCCTAGAATATGTAAACAAACCAAGTAAACCTAGAAAAGCAAGTAACGTAATTAACATCAGCAGAGCAACTTAATTAATCATACGGCTGATTGCCTAGTTACAGTGCGAAAAATATAGAAATAACCAGATATACAACAACTTAATTGTTGGGGATATACTTTCTGGGTATCCTCATAGTTCCTCACTGACCAGGGTGGCCCACTTCGGGTTAGACCATTGCTTCACGGGCGGCCCAGTCAGGGAGAAATACGGAGTCCAATCCGGCTACGGGAAGGCCCAGAAGACTTACCGACTTAGGCCCATAATGTTACTTGTAGTTCAAGATGTACTTTGTAACCAACTCTTAGTCGTAGCCGGATAGATCTCTCCTGTAAACCCTAGGCCGGATATCTATATAATCCGTCCTAGGGAGAGACTTTAGAACACGCCAATACTTTAGACCCTCAACTCGCACAGGCGAAACCCTTGTAACCCATATTCCGGCTCTGCCGTATTACTGGATTGCTAGCAGGAGTAGGATCCGTCTAAAGCCGGCGGATTCGAACCTGGGTAAACTTATGTGCTCACCGTCCCAGAATACCGTACATCTCACACCCCTCTCTTCCGCACGCCTCGAGGACCCCCTCATGGCGTACTTGTCATCAATCCGACGATAGTTGGCGCCCACCGTGGGGCAAGTGAGCTTCGAATCTGCGTTCCGAGCGAAATCTACAAGAATCGGAATCGGCAAGACTATTGACGTCGGTCGCATCCTCTACGCCAGCGACGTCCCTCTCATCGTTCTCGACGAGACTTGGATTCCGGCTACGGAGGCCGTGACTGCCTACACAATCATGTCCTTTGGCGAGATCGATGTTTACATCGGTTTCGCTGAACCTGCCCAACCCACCCCAGCAGTGATGATAGAGGCAGAAGAATCTTCTGGGTCCCCTTTGTCCGCGGAGGGGGCAGAGTTCCGGATCTCAGAAAAACCTAATCCCACCCAGCCCGCACCAGTTGCGGAGATAGTGGAGAAATCCGAGCCTAAAGGAGACCTAGTGGTCCAAGTCGAATCTGGAGTGGATCTCCTTGGAGGAGCCGGATCCCAGATCGACCCACCCGCGGAAGTCGAAATCCAGGAGGAACATATCAGTAACACTAATTCCGGCTCTAATGATGCCGAGACAGACAGACCTTTTCTAAGGTACACATTACGACGTATGATACTGCAAGGCGAAAGCGTAGATGCAATTCTCGAGACCATCAAAAGTTTCGACATGGCTGATCACGAAAGCCGCAGGTACCTCAGGAAGCACGCGTCGCACTTCGTCGAATACGTGGGATCCGGATCCGGCTCTGCCGATGCTGGAGAAAACACCGACTCGGTGCTGGAGGCAATTGGAACAAACGCCGACATACCCGCATCCTCGGATGAATCAATGACGTCAGCAGATTTCCGAAAGTTCTCCGCGGAATATGAAGAGGAGTACAACTCCAAGGCTACAGAAGAAGGAGAAGCCATGGATGAAGGATCCGGGGAACACTCTCCCAAAGCGCAGGATGACATGGACGTCGGAGATCCCGAGGTCCAGATGTCCGAAAGTACCGATCAGAGCTTGACTCCGGGAAACGGACCCAAAGCCGTCTTTGCTACCGGCGCTGCCAAGAAGGCATAGAAGAAGAACAAAACCCCGGCAAAAGACCCTCTGGCTGAGGAGGTGATTGCCGAGGAATACAAAGAAGACTCGGATGGAGCACTTATCCCAGACGAGCCAAAAAAAGAAGAATCAGTGGATGGACACATTATCACCGAAGGTGCGCGTAAACTCATCGATGCTGCATTAACCACACCTATCCCTACAGCTGCAGAACTTACTGCTGAACAACTGGATGAAAGAGCCCAAGCCCTAGAAGCGCGTCGTCAACAACTCCTCGATGAAGCCAAAAACATCGAGGTGGAGAAGAAACACATGACAACCAAGGACTACATGTCTCGGTTGCATCAGAAGACACGGAAGCGTCACACAGATGACAACCAATTCCCACATGTCCATGCTGTCCTTTTCGGAGATGAGATGGGGAAGCCAAGGAAAGATAGCAAAGGAGATTGGGTATATCCAACCCCAGTACAGAATACCGTGGCGGCCCGAGAAATTCTATCGGCTAATCCAGGACCAGAGGAGATCCGTTTGGGTATCAAGCTACTCAACTAGGGACTAGAGCAACAAAAGGTCGCCCTGTCCGAAAGTCAAAAACTGGTCTCAGATTCCGACCAATGTCGAACAGATCCGGCATGGGCTGACGTAAGACCCCACCGCGTTCCGGAGCAGCATTATCGCCCCGAACGGCAGGAGGACAATTATTCGAGAACCGGATCGTCAGGACAGCATCGCAGGACTGCACGCGATTGGAGGAATGTCGCACCAGCGGCCGAGAAACAGGCCATCGCTGCTCTGAATCCGAGGAATCCTCCCTGATGAGAATCTAACGATCGAAGGGGAGAAGATAAAGAGAAACGTAGGGTGGAGGATCGTCAAAAAATGCCACCTCCTAGACATGCAAGCCGTCCGGCTGAGCCCCACCATGGTGGGAACGACGGACGAAGAAACGACGGATACCACGCCGGAACATGCAGGCAGGGGGCTCGTCGTAGTCAAGACCCTTCCCGGAATCGGAATAATGACGTTCCGGATGGAGGCCGGCGATCAGCCGGAAATTATCCAGCTGCCCCACCCTCTCCACCACACAGTAATCACAACGGCTCCCAAGGAGGCCAAGGAGGACGACGTGGCGGAGGAGGTGGTGGCAGAAGCCGAAGTCCGTCTCCAAGGCACCGCAGCCACAGCCGACATTAGGGACGATCTTTATCCCCGAACGACGCAAGGCACAGGATCAACTCCAACATAGAGGCTCGGCGCTACGAAAACGATGATATCTATGTGGGCCCAAAGTGCTTCGGACCACGCATCAGAGCTACAAAATTCCCGGAAGGATTTGCTATCTCAAGACATATCCAAGCCTACGATGGCATTGCTCGGCCAGATACCTGGCTACAGGATTTCTTCCAAGCTTGCTGCATCGCCAAAGGCAGAAACAGCCTGGTCGCAACCCGATACAACTTATGTTGCAGAAGACGGCACGATCATGGCTCAATGAACTTTCAGAGAACACCATCCATAACTAGTATGACATGCAAAGTGCGTTCTTTCAGAATTTCGAAGGCACATATCGGAGGCCCTGTACGCTCGGAGACCTACAGCGTTGCACCCAGAAAGCCAGAGAAACTTGCCAAGACTACCTCGGATGATGGATCGACACTAAGAACTCATGTGCGGGAGTAAATGATCAAACTGCAATTGAAGCTTTCATGGCAGGTCTCCCAATTGGTTTACTGCGTCATTGCTTGAAGTGTGACAAGGTCACTGATTTGGGAGAGATGATAGAAATAGCGAGCAAGTATGCAGATACTGACGACGATGCAGAGGGATTGCTCAATGCCCTAGCTGTGCCTCAGTCGGCAAGACAACCAAAGCAACAAGCTCAGAAGCGCAAAAAAAGCTCGGAAGAAAAACCCAACGTGGAAACAGCGGTGCTTACTACTGTTTCTGGGTCTGGAGGATGAGGAGGATGTGCCGGAGGCCGCGGGCATGGCCGTGGGACTTCAAGGGTCCAAGGTAGAGGAGAACAGCAACCAGGCAAACCTACTCTTGGGACGACATTGCCAATAACCCATGTGTGCATCACCTAGACGCCAATGGGGGCTCGTCCCACACCAACGCTGAATGCCGTTTCAATGATGACATCAAAACAGATGACACCGCGGGCTACAAAGCTAAGCAGAAGAAGGGAAAGAAAAATCCCGAAAAGGACAAGGAGACCAAGGAAGATTCCGACATGGAGGAAGTTGATGCTTGAAATCCCAAGCTGGAAGGGAAGAAAACTTTTCCCAACAAGAGGACACTTATGTCACTTTCCTCGGATCTCAACCAGTAAAGGTCAAGAAAGCAGTTCTACATGAGCTCAATGCAATAGTTCTGGCTGTCCCCCAGTATCTGGACTGGTCGGAAGTGGCAATCACATTTGACCGCGATGATCATCTGCCTAAGTTACACAGGCGAGGAAAATACGCCTTAATCGTCAATCCACTTATTGACGGTTATGGTTTCTCTAAGACCCTCATGGACGGTGGTAGCAACATCAATATTCTCTATGTCGAAACGCTACGCCGGATAAAGATCTCGGAGACCCAGTTGAACCATAGCTCTGTGATCTTTCATGGAGTTGTCCCAGGAAGACAAGCTAATTCCCTGGGAGAGATTACTTTGGATGTTAACTTTGGAACTCCAAAGAACTATCGGACAGAAGCACTTTCCTTCGAAGTGGTCCCGTTCAAGAGCGCATACCACGCTATATTCGGACGTCCGGCTTACTGGGCTTTTATGGCTCGTCCGTGTTACATTTACAATATGATGAAAATTCCAGGTCCCAACAACGTGATCACCATCAGGGGAGACCCGAAGAAAGCACGAGAATGCGAGGAGGGAAATGCCGCCTTTGCTGAAGTCGTGCTGCACGCCCAGGAGTACCAGGAGATCAAGAAGAGCATAGATCTGTCCGAGATGCCCGCAACAAAGAAGGAGGTGACAAAGCCAAATCCGGAGTTCAAGGCATCAGAAGAGACGAAGAAAGCACCATTGAAGGATGACGACCCCTCCAAGGTGACCCAGATAGGCATAGGCCTAGGTAGCGCATAGGAAAGCACGCTCGTCATGTTCCTCCAAGCAAATCAAGATATCTTCGCATGGCAGCCATCTGACATGACCGGAGTACCTAGGGAACTTGCTGAGCACTCTCTAAATGTAAACCCGAACGCTAATCCCGTCAAATAGTCCCTACGACGGTTTGGCGATGAAAAGCGTAAGGCAATAGCTAAGGAACTAGCGCGGCTCGAGTTAGCTGGATTCATAGAAGAGGTCATCCACACTGAGTGGTCGGCCAATCCTGTAATGGTCCCTAAAAAGGACACCACTGATTTCAGTATGTGTGTTGATTATACTGCCTTGAACAAGGCTTGTCCAAAAGATACGTTCGCTCTGCCTAGAATTGATCAAGTTATCGATTCTACGGCAGGCTCGGAACTCCTCTGTTTTCTCGACGCATATTCCGGCTATGACCAAATCCGGATGAAGGAATCAGACAAAGTCAAAACTTCATTCATAACCCCTTTCAGAACCTTCTGTTTTGTTATGATGCCTTTTGGGCTGAAGAACGCAGGAGCTACGTACCAGCGCACGATGTAGCGTTGCCTCCATGACCAACTCGGACGCAATGTACATGCATACGTGGATGATATCGCGGTAATGTCCAAAAAGAAGGAAACGCTGATTTCCGACTTGGAGGAAACATTTGCCAATCTACAAAAATACAACATCATGCTTAACCCAAAGAAATGCTTCTTCGGAATACCAGCCGGAAAATTTGTAGGTTTCATCGTGTCTCAAAGAGGCATAGAGGTGAACCGAGACAAAATCAAAGCTATACTCAATATTTCCAGGCCAACCCGCTTGAAGGACGTACAAAGACTAACTGGTTGCATTGCTGCGGTCAGTCGATTTGTAAGCCGGCTTGGTGAAAGAGAAGCACCACTATACAAACTCCTAAAAAAGACCAAGGATTTTGTCTGGACTGACGAAGCTGAAGCTGCACTACAAGACCTGAAGAAAGTACTCTCGTCTGCTCCTATCCTTGCAGCGCCGGAACCTAAGGAACCGATGTTGCTCTATCTTGCTGCGACAAATAAGGTCATTAGTATCGTCATGGTGGTGGAGAGACCATAAGAAAATCAGGAACACCTGGTGCAGCGTCCGACTTACTTTGTCAGCGAGGTCCTGATAGAATCAAAACAGCGGTATCCACACTATCAAAAGTTGGCTTACGGTGTTTTTCTAGCATCTCGTAAGTTACGACACTACTTTTAGGAGCATCCAATTACCATGCTGAGCACAGCTCCCATGAGAGATATAATCAACAACAGTGACGCCACAGGACGCGTTGCCAAATGGGGCATAGAGCTTTCAGCTTTCGACATTGAGTATAAACCTCGGACAGCAATCAAATCCCAGATCCTTGCTGACTTTGTCGCTGATTGGCCAGAGACAAAGGAGAACATGATCCTGCCTGAGTCAGAATATTGGACCCTCTTTTTTGATGGGTCTAAGGCTCGAGGGGACTCGGGGGCTGGCGCGGTGCTCAAATCACCCCAAGGAGATAAACTTTTATACGTGTTGCAGATCCACTTCACAGCGACAAACAATATTGCCGAGTATGAAGCACTTCTGCATGGAATCCAGATTGCTAAGGATATTGGCATCCGACGTTTGATGTGTTACGGAGATTCGGATCTTGTTGCTCAACAAGTGTCGGATATTTGTAATGCAAATAAACACATGGCAGCATATAAAGCTGTCGTGGATGATCTATCTAAATCGTTCAAAGGGTTTGAAGTTCAACACATCCCTCGAGCAGAAAATAAGGAAGCAGATGCACTATCTCGGATAGGTTCTGCGCGGTAAGAGGTCCCGGATGGCGCTTTTTAGAGCACCTCAAAGTTCCCTTGATAAAGGGAGTAGATGAGGAATATCCGACCAAATCCGACTCACCCTTGATAGCAGTTCTGGCTGTAATTCCCAGCTGGACTCAACCCTACCTCGATTATTTGGTAGATGGCAAATTACCCGAAGATGAGGTGCTGAGCCGGCAGATTATCCGACGAGCAAAAGCCTATACTATTGTTAAAGGTGAGCTCCATAAACAGAGTGTTTCTGGGGTTTTTCAGCGCTGTGTATCTCCGGAAGAAGGAGTGGAAATCTTAAGAGAAATCCTCGAAGGCGAGTGTGGTCACCATGCTGCAGCCAAATCTTTAGTGGCAAAAGCTTTTAGACACGGATTTTTCTGGCTTACAACTCAGGCAGATGCCGAACGATTAGTCAAGACGTGCAAAGGCTTCCAAAAGTACGCCAAGGAAGCTCATATTCTGGCTGATCAGCTACGAACAATACCTATAACATCGCCCTTTACGGTCTGGGGGCTTGACATGGTAGGACCTTTTAAACGAGCTCCAAGTGGATTCACACACCTCTTAGTGATGGTGGATAAATTCACCAAATGGATTGAGGCTAAACCTATCACTAGTTGTGATGGAGCAATAGCCAAAATATTTGTCGAGGATGTTATAATCCGGTATGGTTATCCGCATAGCATTATCACGGACAACGGGAGTAAATTTTCTATGGGAGAATTGGCTGAATTCTGCAACGAGCAAAATATCCGGCTTGACATTGCGTTAGTCGCACATCCACAAGCTAACGGACAAGTCGAAAGAGCAAATGGTTTAATTCTACAAGGCCTAAAACCGAGACTCGAAGCACCACTACGACGTGCTGCGGGGGCTTGGGCAGAGGAATTACCTTCTGTAATTTGGAGTTTACGAACAACTCCAAACAGGTCAACAGGATACACACCTTTCTTCTTGGTCTATGGCGCAGAAGCAGTTCTTCCTAGTGATTTGTTTCATACTTCTCCTAGAGTGGCCACGTATATTGAAGAGGATGCCAAGATTTCTCGACAAAATGATCTCAACTTAGTCGAAGAAGTTCACGTCGTTGCTGAAATGAGATATACACCCTATCTGCAAAAGTTACGCAAGTATCATAGTCAGAGAGTCCAAAATAGATCTTTTAATAAAGGTGATTTGGTTCTCCGGCTTGTGCAACAAAGAAAGCACAAACTTTCCCTAGTATGGGAAGGGCCCTTTTTAGTTAGTCGATTGTTACACAATAGATCGTACTACTTAACTGACATGAGGCCAGTCAAAGAAAGACCTGCTACTAAGAAGAGAAAGAGAGCTGGAGGCAGTACAAATCCGGATGAGTTAGACAGACCGTGGAATATTGCTCAGCTACGTCCCTTTTATTCTTAGTTTATCCTTCTTTGTAAACATATACATGTACATGATTCTGTGAGAAAGAAAAGTTTTGGTTGCCTCAAATTTTTCTGAGAAGTTGTTACCAACTTATTTCTGAATAATCATGTCATAGTCGAAAATCCCAGAATGCTTGAAAGTACTTTATGCTCATGTTCATTTTGGTTTAGATTTCTGATTCTAAAATTGCTACCCTCGGGTATAACTCTAAAAAGTTTCTAGTCTTTACTTTGGTTATTTGTTTGATTGCTGGATGCGGGTATTTTCCAAGTAGTGAATTGTTGGTACTGGAAGCCATCTTTGTTTCCGAGTTTAAACTGGTTTAGCAATTGCGCTCCGTTGCTCGGCAAAGTTTCCGGCAAAAGGTTTAGCCGGCTCATGAAAGGGACGAGGCGGAAAGCCAGATAAACGATAAGTAGAGGCGAAAAGATACAAGTGCTTATGTAAACATTTTAGGCACACAAAAAAAACTCAAAGCCAGAGGTGCTGAATAGATCAAAAGCTTAGCACTAGCAATTTAAAGTACTGCATATTTACAGATGCATCATGTTTTTCTAGAATAATACAAAAATTTCTGACCTATGATGCAGGAGGAGATGAAGGAGCTGCCGGCTCGCTGGAGATTCTGCCTTGATATCGTTCCGAGATGTCCACATCCGAGGTGGTGCGTTCATCATCGGAAACTTCTGTTGGTTCTTCCGAAGGAGGAGGCGGAGTAGCCACGCGGGTGAAGAAGGGGATCTCGTAGCTGGTCAGGTCAGCCACGTGACACCCATATCCAGCGTAGGAGTGCATGATAGCTTGAAGGTCCTGCTCCTGGCCGTCTTCGTCTACCTTGCAGTACCCTCTGGTCACTTGCCATATCTCCATGTTTCCATGGTGGCTCATGACCATGGTGAGAGCGTTCTGCGCAGCAATCCGCGCGTAGGACATGTTTAAGTCCCGAACAAGCTGCGACATCTCCTTCGCCTTGTCCCGCACCTGAAAATCCGACATGCTTGGCATGTCCAGAATCTTGAGAGCTTTGCTGACGTCCTCAAGGGACTGGCGGAAGTCATGAAGCAGGGCACCGACTTGGGTAAGCCGGTGGGTGCGAGGCTCGGAGGAGAAAGAGTCCATCAAGTTCAGAGGACCTATACACAAAACAAGTTAAGAAAAATCCGACATTGATAAAAGTCGAAGAAAGAGACAAGTCAGATAGATGGAACATACCAAAAATGACGTCAATTTTGGTCTTATCCTCCCGGAGACTCTGGAGTTCAGCCCGGAGTGCCTGGGACATATCCTTTTCTCTGCTAAGCTCATACTGGAGGTCCGAGATTATTTTATCTTGAGCAGCAATCTTGCGATCACGCTCTTCAGTGGCCATGGAGGAGGATTCAAGGACTTGAGCTATGCTCTTTTGATGATATGCCTTGAGCTGGTCCAGCTCTTGGCGAAGCTCCTTGTTCTCCACCACCAGGGTCTTGAGGTTCTCGGCCTCTTCAATCATGGCGACGGATTGTTTCACCAGCGCTGTAAGTCAAAAAGAACAAAAGTTCAGAAAAATTCGACATTGAAAATAACAAAGACAAGGTTTGAGTCTCGGAATGTTTACCTTCGGCCTCATCCTTGGCAACTTTGAGTTCAGCATTTTTAAGCCGGAGAGCTTTGATCTCTCTCCGCTTGTCGCAGACATTGGTTAGTAATTCCTGGTTATAGGAACATACTTTCTGTAAGTCAAAATACCCAAAGTCAGAAAGCTACTAAAGACTCAGGCTAATTTTGTTGCTAATATCAGCACGAGCCTTGGGGGCTACACTAGTTCGTTCTTTGGCATCCTAATGAAGCATAAACCCGGATTGTTTATCCTACTTCATGCTTGGGGGCTAGAGGATATGATATAAAATACAATAAAGGAAAAATAGGAGTTGGAAATCTGACTTACATATTGCTCGCGGGTGAGTTTATCCAAACCCGCGTTCACTTCAACAGCTACCTTCTCGGCGAGAGTCAGAGGAATCACTAGGGCTGTTGGAAGCTCACCAGTCCTAATCCTCTCGTCGCGGAGGCGCACTTGAGCGAGAAGGTCGGAGAACTTAACGTCCTCTTCTTCTTGCACTTCTTCTTCGGCAGATAAAGTACTTTTATCCAAGCATTGCTTGGCAAGCCGCTGGATTTCTTCAGTAGATTTCTGGGACAAGCCAAACTTGGCAAGACTCAAATTGCTCAAGAGGTTTTCGGTGAAGGTTTCTGCCAAGGGATCATTACCCAAAGAGGGTTCACCCTTATCTAGATTTGACGCACCCGTGGTGACGTCAGTTTGCGATCCAAGGTTCGCAGGCCCCGTTGAAGGAGCCGGATCTTCTACAGCGTTCGGCGAGATAACCGGCGTTGCAGAAGGTTGAGGGGCAGGAGTCGGAGGAGCCACGGCAGGGGAAGCTATGGTAAGCTTCATCTGCCGCAGCGGCTTCGAAGAAATCCCTTTTCCCTTGGCCTTGACGAGCGGTTTTGCTCTGAGAATGTAGTAAAGTCGGAAAACATTACATCTCGGAAAGAAATTGGAATAAGGTACAAAGGCGGAGAATTGTGATTGAAAGTTACCTCTTCACAACGGGCACCTCCTTTGTGCCAACAACCACTGTCGGATCTTTATTCTTCTTGAGCACAAGATCCGGCAATGGAACTACCTCCACCTCCTGAGAGAACTCCGGAGGATATCCTTCGAGCGGAGAAAATTCCGACTCGGGGAGGTCAACAAGCTGAAAAGAAGAAAACATATCAGTATTGTGATATAACTCAAAGATTGGAACACATAAAAATATGTACTGATAAAAGCTTACCGGCACTACGGGGTTATCTGCCGTGTGCATGTCCAGGGAAACCTTCGGTATTCTCCTCTCGATCCGCTCCCGGATCAGCCACTTGATCTGGCTTTTGTAGCCTTGAGTGGTGTAGGATTTGGAGTTGATGCAGAGGGAGTCTTTCGGAGACGATGTGATGGAATGCATCAGTCGGGTTTCATGATACTGGAGGGGCTGGATCCGACGTGAGACCCAGCACTGGACCAAGTCGGATCCCTTCAGATCCTTGTGTTTGATCAAATATTCGATCCGCCTCTTAGCGAGGATCAGATCGTCGGTGAGAGCCGGAGCAGCCTCGTCCCAGGAAGGTTGGGCCGTGGCGGCTCCGTCGATGAAAGCTGGCAAAGCAGTGGCTTTGCCGGGAGCCGGAATATCCCTATGATAGAAAAATGTGGCTGGCCATTGTTTGACCGAGTCACTGGCTAGAATTTTGGGATACGCCCGGTCGCGTCTAAGCGAAAAACTAATAGTGCCGATGATATAAGGAACACCGACGGTAATGGAGTTTCTCCGGACATGGAAATAATACCGGAAGAGAGTCAGACTCAGCCTAATGCCGAGAAAGCCCTCACACAGCGAAGCATACGCACTCATCTCTAAGAGAGAGTTGGGAGGAATATGATGGAGTTGAACTCCATAATGATCTATCACCTCGGAGAAGAACTCCGAGGGAGGAAAGGACAGACCTCTGTCGAGGTGGGTGCCGAAGTGGACCCGCTTGCCATCGCGCGGGTTGGGGACGGCTTCCTCGAAGCTGCTCCGCCAGTCGCTGGCGGCAAGAAGTCCCTCCTTTTCCACGTTCTTGAGGCCCTCCTCGTTGAGGGCGCAGGGAATCCAGAGACCGTGAAAGCTCTCCTTCTCCGCCACCGCTTCCGCTGTCGCCGCTGCCGCCAAGCCAGAGGAAGAAGATGAAGCCATTTCTCAGGCGAGAAGTTGACCTAAAAGGGGCGGCGCTGGGAGTTCTGTGGGGGAAGAACGAGGGAGCTCTGTGCGCGCAGGAGGATTGGGAGGAGAAGCAAAGGCAAAGGACTAGTGAAGGAGAAGGAAGAAATCCTAACCCCTTATATCCACCTAACTATGCCAAGATTCGTGCAAATGCTACAGTGTAACCGCCACGCGTCGTGGAAGGAACTGGGAAGGACCCACGCGATGATTGTGTCGCCTCGATCTCCACGCACGCATTAAAACGGCGCCTCGGTTCTGCGAACCGCGGACCCACCAACGGTCGTGCTGACGGAATGACTATCAGATGACATGACTTGACCATGACTTGTGTCAGGTGGCGTTGGGAACCAAGTTCTGGCTTAGTTTGAAATCAAGTTGGAAAATCCGAGTAACTTGTTGATAGGTCCGACTTATTTTTAAGACCCAGATCGTATTTTTTGTTGTGAAGTTTCAGGAACCCTTCAAGATTCTGCAATCCAAAGATCAAGCAAGACGATGATAAATCCAACGTTGGATCTTGGAGGCCTCCGGGGGCTGCTGTTGGGGATATACTTTCTGGGTATCCTCACAGTTACTCACTGACCAGGGTGGCCCACTTCGGGTTAGAGCATTGCTTCACGGGCGGCCCAGTCAGGGAGAAAGACGGAGTCCAATCCGGCTACGGGAAGGTGTAACACCCTCGGATCGGCCCTATGCAAGTTTTAGCCCTTTCCGCCAAACTCGAATAGAAACGATTCAAGGACGCCCACCAGGCACTTTCGTGCGGGTGGAAACAAAGTAATACCATTACACAACAGTCCTCGATGGGACCCACAGAACAAATATATATATACAACAGCGACTCAACGAGTCAAGAATACAGATATACAATACAAAGATCCAAATCACCTTGAAAATGGTACAATGTCCGAGTACGGACAAGATGCAAATTGGGCTAAGAGCCCAGAAGAATAACCAATGGCATCCATAACCCTGCCCAGGACAAGCCGGAAGGGTAACCCTGCTAACAACGTTGATCACAAACCTGCTAAACCAAAAGGGGTGTCGATAGAGGCAAAGGAAAAAGAGGAGCGTCAGTACTGAGGCCAGTACACGGCGAGGCTAGAATTCGGCAGCTCTCGCCTACATAGGTATGGTGGGCTAAAGCGGCAGCGCAGCGGCACTAAACAACCTATAGAGACTCGATACAACTGGCGGTTATCAGAGAGGGATAAGAAAGACCTATTCGGATCCAACCTGAAGCTAACACCAAACAAACCCATCCTGCTATTTCCCCCTCGAGACCAAACGAGCAAGTCGAACCAAGGAACTCACACCGTTGGCAATTTTACTCATTCCGTTATAGTTGCAGCAATTACTAATCAGATATAGATAGCATGAGTCATCCTGAAGCATAAGTAGTGGCCAGTTTTAATCACCATTCCGTTATAGTTGGGACATTTACTAGTCAGATATAATTGTCCTGAGGAATCCCAAAACCCAGCAATTGTTGGCACTTTTACCACATTCCATTGGAGTTGTGATACTTACTAGGCAGGTATAGTATGACACAGATCACCACAGATCCACCAGTTGTTGGCATTTTTATTATCCATTCTATTATAGTGGAATCTGGTTACTAGTCATATATTAAGTCAAGTTTATAGCACTACTTTAGTTATGCTTGTCTATGATCGAGATACTATGCTCGAAGTCATCCATAACCGCGGACACGGCTTTCAGAAAGTTTTACCCTGCAGGGGTGCACAAATAGCAACACACACTCGATCAACCTCAGAGAAACCAACTCAAAACCCAACGAGGCATTCACCACAAAGTGATCACAGGATTCATAAAATATTTTAGGGGGCCACCCTACTAAGCTACCCGCAACGAAGTTGGCCGGCTCCGGAACGGACCCAGGGTTTGCGAGAACGGTTGTAAACGACCGGGAACCCAAAAGTGTGCCTGGTCTTGTCGATACCGTGAAATCGTGCCGCGATCCAAAACAGTACAGGTGCTCCACGCACAATCTTAAATAAAGCAGTAAAGCATGGCATAAGTACAGAATAGTAATATATCCCCAAACTACTTGTGGCCCCAAGAAATAGAAATGAATCAAGCTCTGCCTTAGGGGGGTCCATAAGGCCTCCCGGATGTGGATAGTGCGAAAAATCAAGGAACAGGTATCAAGTACTCGGGGTCCTATGGGACACAAGTGAGCGTGGAAGAACCAAATAACATCTATTGCCCACCGATGCCTCTGCATTAGTTATATCTAGCATTTTAATAGTTGTATTTAAAGTCATGATCATCTCCACCAATAAGCATCTCCACCAATAAGCATCTGCCAGCATTTCAACAACTGTGGTACTTAACAACACGAGATCGCACCTGAGCAAGCATCTACGACTCGCAAGGCCAGCTATCTACCAAACACGAGTGATAGGAGGTGTCCAAGGCAATATAGAGGCTGCACGGGATATAACTGGTGTTCGAAAACTAAAGCATCGCGACACGGATAGCAATAGATCAATAGGAGGAAATAAAGACTATAAATGCAAAATAGGTAGAAGGGGGAGAGATGCTTGCCTGGGAAAACACTGCCGACGGACCATATCCAGAGAACTTGTCGATACTCGCATCAACTCATCGGCCTAATCCGCGAAGAAGCAAACACTAGAAGAAACACCGGATATAATATTTAATACTATAGTAGAAGATCCGGCATGATTATGATATGCATGTGAGATGAACAATCATTATGCAACAGGTTTTATATATAGCATTTATAAAATAGGGGCTCGGGAAAGGTTCACACATCTGGGTTCGGCAGATCTTGGGTTCCAAGGGTTCGGGGTTCGACAGGGTTCGACGGGGATCGGGTTCGGAAGGGAATGCTCTCGGACAACGGGAAGGAGAGCTTGGCGTTCCGGGAAGAAGGACTTGGCGTTCCGGTGGCGATCTTGTCGTCGCGAAGATCTTGTCGGGTCCGCAGGTCGGGTCGGACTTGGCGTTCGGGGTGAAGTGCTTGTCGTTCCGTGTAGGCAACCTTGGCGTCCGGGTTCTCGATGATCTTGGCGTATTCGGGTTGGAGAGATTGCCGTTCCGTGGCAATCTTGGCGGTCTTCGGATCCGGGTCTTGGCGTCTGAGAGGAAGTACTTGATGGTTCCGAGAAGGCGGACCTGGCGCTCCGGAACGGTCTTCAGGGTCTTGAGTCAGGTCATCGGCGAACCGGTCGGTCCCATGTCGGCGTACTTGGCGTGCTTGTCAAAGTACTCGGGTGATGGTGTCGGTCTTGGGTTTGGCGCCGATGGTCTTGCGTGGCCCGACGACTCCATGTTGACGAACTTGCCGTTCTGCGATGGAGAACTTGAGTGCTCGGTCTTGGCGGGATCGGTCTTCGGGGGTTCGCCATCGGATCCGTGGATCGGGGTCTTCCTATTTGGTCTTCGTGGAGGATAACTTGGCGAGATGGTCTTGGAAGGTAGCTTCAAAGGGCGCCCGCACGCCAGCCTAAACTTTTCACAGGTCAATATATAAAGTGACTTTTAGAGCCCACAGAACACACAAGTATAGGACGTACACGCAGGCTGGCAGAGGGAACACGAGGTGGCGCCCTGGGACCTGGGACTCGAGCAGACGGGGCTGAGGATGGCCTGGCGACGGAGCACATGGCGGTCAGAGCACGAGGGTGGCGCGACGGCCGGCGCGCAGACGGGGATGGCGGCCGATGGCCGGCGCGCAGACGGGGATGGCGGCCGACGGCAGGACGCTGGAGGAGGCTGCACGGACGGCGGAGCCCGGCGAGGCAGGGGACATGCGGGCCGAGCAGCCCGGGCTCGAGAGGGCGCCGCGCTTTCAGCGGTGGTGGCGGCGGTCGCCACAGGGAGCAGAGGCGGCGTCCAGGCGTCACGGACTCGGGGTAGAGGGGGCCCGAGGCGGCGGGAGGAGATGGCCTCGGGGTGGAGGGCGACCGGCGGCGGACGGGCCGCAGAGAGGAGGAGGGCGACGCCGTGGAGGTAGGGGCGGGGGAGATGGGGTCCCTGGCGTTGCCAGCCGCGAGGGCACAGCCGGTCTGGGTCGGATTAGGGGCACGCTGGCAGCGACGGGGAGCCAGGGTGGCCGGAGGTCGAGGCGCCGGGCAGCGGTGGGCGCGGTCGGAGGAGGAAGCGGAGGAGGCGCTGCCGGAGAGGTAGTTGGGGAAGAAAGGAGGAGGCGGGGTGGTTGTCGGGAGGAGAGAGGAAGAATCGGGGAAGGGAGAAGAGAGAGAGAGACGGCGCGGGGTGGACGTGCCTCCCGCATGGGCCCGAGGAAAAATGGGCAGGTGGGAAAAGCGCGTGGGGTGGGGAGAGAAGGGAGCGTGCGGTCAGGAGGCGAGTGGGGCCTGGGGCTGCAGGCGGCGGGGTTGGTGTGGGCTTGGCCCAGGTGGATCAACAGGTGGCGGCTGGGTGGTGAGGTGGAGGAAGAAGGGAGAGGGGTTGGTGAGGTGGCGCGCTGCTATAGGGCGGGGTGAGGTGGAGGGGGTTGGGTAGGATAAGGGGTAGGATATTTGGTAGAAAAGGGTTTGGGTGGTTCTGGGGTAGGTAGGATTTTTATCTGGAGGTGGCCGACTGGGCTTTCGGGCCTGGCTGGCTGCCTCCCAAAAATAATTTAAATATTTTATTTATTAAAAACGAGGCTTTTGAAAACTGTTGGTAGACGAAACAAAATATTCCGGAGACCCGGGTTTTAATTTGAATAACGACGGGAATATTTAGAAAACAAAACTAGGCGTTCTGAAAATAGTTTAGACAAAAACCATGCATGATGATGACGATGCTCAAATGCAATGTGGCATGATGACATGATCATGCGGTCATGATGATGCAATGCACAAAAACACAGCGATTTTCTAGTAGTGGTTTTTGCGGGGCGCCACAATTCGACACCACTAACAATGGATCTCGCCCTCGAGATCCGCCTCATGGTACCGAGAAGAAGGTCGGCGATCTGATTCTTCTCGCTTCGTGTAGATCCCCGCGACACCACTAACAAGAGGTCCTTGTCCGTGATCTTCGAGAGAACACTCCGGGAACAAAAGGCGAAGGTAGAGGTATCAGAAGATAGAGCCACCTCTAACTTCCGTGGACGGAGAAAAATTCTTGATCCAACGATTCAATGTACAAGAGCGAATGATAAGAGTAGTCAGATGGTGATCAGTCCATCGCGCACCCAAACCATTACTCTGCACACGAATAGGAGAATTATGCAACCAACTCTCGGAATCAGACTGAAGATCTCGACAAACGAGGTTCGGAAACAAGAAGGGATGCAGACTCTACATCGGATCTGACGTAGATGATGTCATCGCGTCGGAAAACATCGGAAGGCACAAACAAGGAATAAAGAATGGTACCACAGATAAAGGATTACATAGATATCATGAAGTCCGGAGGTAGAAACACCGTTACCAAAGGAGGAAGCGAAACCCTGAAGGTTCAACGGAAACCCAACCACGAGAAATCCTGGACTCTAAGAAAGAGAAGAGAGCAGATTCAAAACACGCAGAGGTAAGAGGAGAACAGCAGAGGGGTAAGGAGTAAAATCAAACCTAATCAGATCTATCCAACCGATTTTTCAAAATAGATTTGACACTCTCATTAGGCCGTTAGCTAGGTTATCCTACAGGCTGGACTTGTGGGGTATCGCAACTGCTGAGCTTTGATACCACTCTGTAACACCCTCGGATCAGCCCTATGCAAGTTTTAGCCCTTTCCGCCAAACTCGCATAAAACGATTCAAGGACGCCCACCAGGCACTTTCGTGCGGGTGGAAACGAAGTAATACCATTACACAACAGTCCTCGATGGGACCCACAGAACATATATATATACAACAACGACTCAACGAGTTAAGAATACAGATATACAATACAAAGATCCAAATCACCTTGAAAATGGTACAGCGTCCGAGTATGGACAAGATGCAAATTGGGCTAAGATCCCTGAAGAATAACCAATGGCGTCCATAACCCTGCCTACGCCAAGCCGGAAGGGTAACCCTGCTAACACCGTCGATCACAAACCTGCTAAAACAAAAGGGGTGCCGACAGAGGCAAAGGAAAAAGAGGAGCATCAGTACTGAGGCCAGTACGCGGCGAGGCTAGAATTCGGCGGCTCTCGCCTACATAGGTATGGTGGGCTGAAGCAGCAGTGCAGCGGCACTAAACAACCCATAGAGACTCGATACAACTGGCAGTTATCAGAGAGGGATAAGAAAGACCTAGTCGGATCCAACCTGAAGCTAACACCAAACAACCCATCCTGGTATTTCCCCCTCGAGACCACACGAGGAAGTCGGACCAAGGAACTCACACTGTTGGCAATTTTACTCATTCCGTTATAGTTGCAGCAATTACAAATCAGATATAGATATCATGAGTCATCCTAAAGCATAAGTAGTGGCAGTTTTAATCACCATTCCGTTATAGTTGGGACATTTACTAGTCAGATATAATTGTCCTGAGGAATCCCAAAACCCAGCAATTGTTGACACTTTTATCACATTCCATTGGAGTTGCGATACTTACTAGGCAGGTATAGTATGACACAGATCACCACAGATCCACCAGTTGTTGGCATTTTTATTATCTATTCTATTATAGTGGAATCTGATTACTAGTCATATATTAAGTCAAGTTTATAGCACTACTTTAGTTATGCTTGTCTATGATCGAGATATTGTGCTCCAAGTCGTCCATAACCGCGGACACGGCTTTCAGAAAGTTTTACCCTGCAGGGGTGCACAAATAGCAACACACACTCGATCAACCTCGGAAAAACCAACTCAAAACCCAACGAGGCATTCACGACAAAGCGATCACAGGATTCATAAAATATTTTAGGGGGGCACCCCACTAAGCTACCCGCAACGAAGTTGGCCGGCTCCAGAACGGACCCAGGGTTTGCGAGAACGGCTGTAAACGACTGGGAACCCGAAAGTGTGACTGGGCTTGTCGATACCGCGAAATCGTGCCGCGATCCAAAACAGTACAGGTGCTCCACGCACAATCTTAAATAAAGCAGTAAAGCATGGCATAAGTACAGAATAGTAATAATGCCCCAAACTACTTGTGGCCCCAAGAAATAGAAATGAATCAAGCTCTGGCTCAGGGGGGTCCATAAGGCCTCCCGGATGTGGATAGTGTGGAAAATCAAGGAACAGGTATCAAGTACTCGGGGTCCTACGGGACACAAGTGAGCGTGGAAGAACCAAATAACATCTATTGCCCACCGATGCCTCTGCATTAGTTATATCTAGCATTTTAATAGTTGTATTTAAAGTCATGATCATCTCCACCAATAAGCATCTCCACCAATAAGCATCTGCCAGCATTTCAACACCTGTGGTACTTGACAACACGAGATCGCACCTGAGCAAGCAGCTATGACTCGCAAGGCCAGCTATCTACCAAACACGGGTGATAGGAGGTGTCTAAGGCAATATAGAGGCTGCACGGGATATAACTGGTGTTCGGAAACTAAAGCATCGCGACATGGATAGAAATAGATCAACAGGAGGAAATAAAGACTATGAATGCAAAATAGGTAGAAGGGGGAGAGATGCTCGCCTGGGAAAACACTGCCGACGGACCATATCCGGAGAACTTGTCGATACTCGCATCAATCATCGGCCTAATCCGCGAAGAAGCAAACACTAGAAGAAACACCGGATGCAATATTTAATACTACGCCAGAAGATCCGGCATGATTATGATATGCATGCGAGATGAACAATTATTATGCAACAGGTTTTATATATAGCATTTATAAAATAGGGGCTCGAGAAAGGTTCACACATCTGAGTTCGACAGATCTTGGGTTCCGGGGGTTCGGGGTTCGATAGGGTTCGACGGGGATCAGGTTCAGAAGGGAATGCTCTCGGACAACGGGAAGGAGAGCTTGGCGTTCCGGGAAGAAGGACTTGGTGTTCCGGTGGCGATCTTGTCATCGTGAAGATCTTGTCGGGTCCGCGGGTTGGGTCGGACTTGGCATTCGGGGTGAAGTGCTTGTCGTTCCGTGTAGGCGACCTTGGGGTCCGGGTTCTCAACAATGTTGGTGTATCCGGGTTGGAGAGACTGCCGTTCCGTGGCGATCTTGGCGGTCTTCGAATCCGGGTCTTGGCGTCTGAGAGGAAGTACTTGATGGTTCCGAGAAGGCAGCCCTGGCGCTCCGGAACGGTCTTCAGGGTCTTGGGTCAGGTCATCGGCGAACTGGTCGGTCCCATGTCGGCGTACTTGGCGTGCTTGTCGAAGTACTCGGGTGACGGTGTCGGTCTTGGGTTCGGCGCCGATGGTCTTGCGTGGCCCGACGGCTCCATGTTGACGAACTTGCCGTTCTGCGATGGAGAACTTGAGTGCTCGGTCTCGGCGGGATCAGTCTTCGGGGGTTCGCCATCGGATCCGTGGATCAGGGTCTTCCTATTTGGTCTTCGTGGAGGATAACTTGGCGAGATGGTCTTGGAAGGTAGCTGCAAAGGGCGCTTGCACGCCAGCCCGAACTTTTCATAGGTCAATAGATAAAGTGACTTTTAGAGCCCACAAAACATACAAGTACAGGACGTACACGCGGGCTGGCAGAGGGAACACGAGGTGGCACCCTAGGACCTGGGACTCGAGCAGACGGGGCTGAGGACGACCTGGCGATAGAGCACACGGCGGTCAGAGCACGAGGATGGCGCGGCGGCCGGCGCGCAGACGGGAATGGCGGCCGATGGTGGGACGCTGGAGGAGGCTGCACGGACGGCGGAGCCCGGCGAGGCAGGGGACGTGCGGGCCGAGCGGCCCGGGCTCGAGAGGGCGCCACGCTTGCAGCGGTGGTAGCGGCGGTCGCCACAGGGAGCAGAGGCGGTGGCCAGGCGTCGCGGACTCGGGGCAGAGGGGGCCCGAGGCGGCGGGAGGAGATGGCCTCGGGGTGGAGGGTTACCAGCGGCGGACGGGTCGCAGAGAGGAGGAGGGCGACGCCGCGGAGGTAGGGGAGGGGGAGATGGGGTCCCTGGCGTTGCCGGGCGTGAGGGCACGGCCGGTCTGGGTCGGAGCAGGGGCACGCTGGCAGCAACGGGGAGCGAGGGTGGCCGGAGGTCGAGGCGCCGGGCGGCGTTGGGCGCGGCCGGAGGAGGAAGCGGAGGAGGCACTGCCGGAGAGGTAGTTAGGGAAGAAAGGAGGAGGTGGGGTGGTTGTCAGGAGGAGAGAGGAAGAATCGGGGGAGGGAGAAGAGAGAGAGAGAGAGACGGCGCGGGGTAGACGCGTCTCCCGCGTGGGCCCGAGGAAAAATGGGCAGGTAGGAAAAGCGCGTGGGGTGGGGAGAGAAGGGAGCATGCGGTTAGGAGGCGAGTGGGGCCCAGGGCTGCAGGCGGCGGGGTCGGTGTGGGCTTGGCCCAGGTGGATCAGCAGGTGGCGGCTGGGTGGTGAGGTGGAGGAAGAAGGGAGATGGGTTGGTGAGGTGGCGCGCTGCTATAGGGCGGGGTGAGGTGGAGGGGGTTGGGTAGGATTAGGGGTAGGATATTTGGTAGAAAAGGGTTTGGGTGGTTCTGGGGTAGGTAGGATTTTTATCTAGAGGTGGCCGGCTGGGCTTTCGGGCCTCGCTGGCTGCCTCCCAAAAATAATTTAAATATTTTATTTATTAAAAACGAGGCTTTTGAAATCTGTTGGTAGTTCGAAACAAAATATTCTGGAGACCCAGGTTTTAATTTAAATAAAGACGGGAATATTTAGAAAACAAAACTAGGCGTTTCGAAAATAGTTTAGACAAAAACCATGCATGATGATGACGATGCTCAAATGCAATGTGGCATGATGACATGAGCATGCGGTCATGATGATGCAATGCACAAAAACATAGCGATTTTCTAGTAGTGGTTTTTGCGGGGCGCCACAGAAGGCCCAGAAGACTTACCGACTTAGGCCCATAATGTTACTTGTAGTTCAAGATGTACTCTGTAACCAACTCTTAGTCGTAGCCGGATAGATCTCTCCTGTAAACCCTAGGCCGAATATCTATATAAGCCGTCCTAGGGAGAGCCTTTAGAACACAACAATACTTTAGACCCTCAACTCGCACAGGCGAAACCCTTGTAACCCATATTCCGCCTCTGCCGTATTACTGGATTACTAGCAGGAGTAGGATCCGTCCAAAGCCAGCGGATTCGAACCTGGGTAAACTTGTGTGCTTACTGTCCCGGAATACCGTACGTCTCACACCCCTCTCTTCCGCACGCCTCGAGGACCCCCTCATGGAGTACTTGTCATCAATCCGACGACATTAATAGGGAAAGTAAGTAACTAAATTAAGATGGTCAGAAGCAACTTTATAACATTAAGAAATGAATGGACGCATAAGTAACTTAACTAAATGTGCTAAGCAAATAAAACATGTGGATAATTATCTGGTCAAAAAAGACAAACACAATACAAATAACCTAGTGCTTAGATGCGAACAACTTAATAAGGGACAATAAGTAACAACATAAAAATGGATAAGCAACTTGAACATGATAAGGGACACTAACTTCATATGCATGATATCCCCTAGAGGCTCTTCAAAAATGAACATAGATCCGATCATACACGAGGGCACATATTAGCATGGTGAAAAACAAACTCAAGCTATGTGTGAAGAACGGAAGTACTATATGCAAAATCAACTTTAGAAATACAAAAACATATGAACTAACATTATGTGTAAGAACTTAGCACAACCGTGAAGCAACAAAGTACAATATTCAAAAGCAATTTAAGAGACATGCCTTGAGAAAACCATTTCTGAGCAATTAAAGACCTAAAAAGTACTCTTTATCTAATGAGTGTTTCTATAAACCAACCAATGGCACTAATTTTCGAGACCCACACTAAAATAATTAGAATTCTGTATATATAATATAAACTGAAGTAGACTTGAAGACTCCACAATAATTTGATCACATTTCCAAATTTCAAAATTAAAGTAGTAGAAAACCAAATAAAAAGCTAAACCCATCGATGTTGGCATATCTTATTACTACAAGCTCTGGTACCCAAACCAAAATCGATCTGCGATCTGCACATGCTCAGTTTCTCACTAAGACCAAAGCAAATAATGTGGTGTATGGATGTGCTAATCTGGTGTTGGAGTGTGCTACCACAAACCTGTACTAGCAGGGAAAACAGAGGGGTTACGGCTTTGGTTGACTGGATTTAGCGGCCATGCACCTAACGCCTCCCATGGATAGACACCGGGATCGCATGATGACACATGTTGATAGAGCATGAACTTGCACACGGAAAGGGTGGCCACAGGAAAGGGGCCTGACCTTGGACGGAAGATGCAATTGACATGGAGACGAGGGTGAGTCGCGTCGAGTTCTCGTTAGTACTTTCTTGACTGCCACGACCGGCTCAAATGGGAAACCATAGTTCTACCACCGCAGCCTGCACCACTTTCAAGACGGATGCTGAAGGGGCCACCGGCGAACCCTGTGCGGACGGGAAGATCTGACGCTGGCCATCTCGAGTAGACCTGAATAGGCGCTAGCTTCGACGGGATCTCATGATTCTCTATGTTCCTCGGCCTGCTTGTCCTCCCCAGGTTTGGCGGTTGCCGGCGGTTCTAGCCGTCGAACCCATTGTCGTAGGGAAAGAGCCACCGGTGGCGCGACATCCTTCCGGTGGCTGCCGGTTTGAGCCAGAATGGGGAATGGAAAATGATAGAGACAGAGAAGGGTGTGAATCGTGCGATATGGTTAGGCTACTGACGCGCTACCATCAGTCAGAACACTCACACAATGTGACGTGATCAAGTGAACTCTGACGGTCACCAAATGACGACTAGATAGTGCAAACTAGCCACTGAGCACTTATTAGCACTTAGGTTTTTTTTGAGATTTGCGTGGTGTGAGTTGGTGTGTGGTGTGTCCTGTGCCATGTGTGCGTTCTTGTGTGAGGGAGAGTTTAGCACCTGCGTGAGCCTGTGTGTGTGTTAGGGATACATGCAGTAGCGTCAGCGGGTTGGAGGCATGCGCGCTGGGGACAGCTACGAGTTGAGAGGCGGGGGTGGTCGCAGGTTAGCGCCGGTGTGTGTGAGTAGTGACGCATCAGGGGTAGTTCGATAGCGCCGGAGCGCGACACTAATTGTGAGTTGACCGTACTGTAGCATCCTATTTGTCTAACACTTGTAATGCTACTTGACTACTTCCTACATGTTGTTATTTCATCATCATTATATCATGCTCATGTCACTATGCCACCTTGCATTTGAGCATCATATAAAACCCCTCTATTTGGTTTTTATCCCATATGCATTATATATTGTATTACTTGTATTTGCTTCTTGATAAATTATATTTGTTTCTTGATATATTGCTTGATGCTCAAGTTAAGTTGAGGGCATGTATCTTTTTCCATTCCACCTTACCATCTTGCTTGGTCCTATGTGGGCTTAACTTGTTCACATATTCTACCATCATATTTAAATATGAGAAAATGCATTTTCCTTTGGTATTAAATTCTAGCTTGTACAATTTGGGATGGACCCATTGTATTTTACATGCTTCCATACATGATCCTATTTGTTCTCACAATATGGTGTATGGTAGCATGCATGGCCACCTTTGCATGCTATGTGAGTAGAATACCTCCTCTATCTTCCATATGGTTTATATTTGACTATATAATCATGTTTAAATATATATGAGGCTATATAATCATCTAGTGGAACACACACACTAGCATTGCTCATTTATATTCATTTATGGTTGTTTGCCATTTATTCCCTATGAGAAGCAAGCTTGTCCATTTTTGGTTTGGCCTTATTCATATTTTGCATGTATGGTTTATAAAACCACATGGAGTTATAGTGGTTTTCACAACTATAATTGTGGCATTTATGACTCGTGCATGGACCATGCAAGCTTGCACCATTTTTCCTCTCCATGTGCTTTATTTTAAATTGTGAGAAGCTTGTTGAATTTGACTTCAGATAAGTGTTTCAATTCAAACAAAGTATAAATAGATCATATCCTATCAACACCATATATATATGCATGTGGCCATTGGTATTTCCTTTTGGCATCTATTCAAGCCACATAGGCATATGTATGGATCTTCCCTACTCTTCTACTCATGACCATATATGGTTTGATCCAAACCATTTCAAAATAATTCATATATTTTTCCTTTAACCATATTGGTATTAGAAACACTTTGTTTTGACCATCTACATCTCACATGCATGCACATCACATTTTTGTTTTCACAAAAATGCTAGAACATGCATGTTGGTGCCCATGCATGGCACATGCACTAATAAGGGCACTTACCCATTCTCTTCTTCTTCTTCTTTTCTATTTGAAACCTTTGTGCATTTTAGTTTGAATTCAAACAAGCTTTCTATTTTTGAAATCAAGAAACTAATCAAATCAACTATCCTCATCTAATCTAACTTAACTACACCTACATCATCACCTCACCTAAACCCCTCTCCTCACCTCTTGCTGTGGTCACCACCTCACATGTCCATGTTCTTTTTGCCATAGCATATATGGACCCAACTAAACGACAACACCCCTCCTCCTTGTCTTGCCTTGCAAGAATATCAAGACCACTTGTCCCATGCCACCTCCTCCTCCCTGGTCCCTCTCCCTTTGCTACTTTCGGCTAAGAACAAGTAGAGAGAGAGACCTAAATACACCCCTCCTCCCACCTTTTAGCAAAGATAGCAAAATCCCCCATGTTCTAGCCATGTCCTCCCTCATATAACCCGGCCCCATGCCCCAGGCCAGATCGAGATCCCCAGGCTCCTTATACTCCTTCCTCCTCTCCACCATGACCCTCATGGCCTAGAAAACCTAGCTCGGCCAACTCTTCTTCCTGATGCCCTGCTGCAGCACCAAGTTGACCAAGAAGGTGTCCCTGCTCCTTCTGCACCGCCATGTACTGGTGGGTGACACTGGAGCCTCGTCAGACACCATCGCTGACACCATGCCGAGAGGAGACTGAGGGAGCCGCCCGCAAGCCCTATCACAGATCTCCTACATCTCGGGCCAGATCGACTACACCAACGGAACCACTGTGAGTGCCCCATCCCCCAGACAAAGTCCTCTGTCATCTAGCTCACTGTAGTGCCACTGCCGTTCGTCGAACACACAGTGTGAATAGCCGACCACCTCGGACACCTCGCAACACCACTGGCCTCCCTTCCCTCTCCTCCGTCTCGCCGTCCCCGAGCCCGAGCTTGGCGCCCATACCCCGCCACTGTTTCTTTGTGGTGTCGTCTCCTTCCCCTGCTCTAGCGCCCCGACGCGTGGGACCTGCTTCCTCTGTCGACCACCGCCCTCCCTGTGTCGCGAGCACTACCCTGGACCCTGCCGCTGCCAGCCTCATCCTCGTCACCGCCTCCGTCTTGGCCGCGCATCCGCCACCAGGGGCCTTCTCTGCCGTCCCGCACCGGCGTCGTGCGCCTCGTGGCCCCACCCCATCGATGCGCCCTCCTCCGCCTCGAGCGCCTCCGCGCACCCCTCGTTGCCCTCGTCTGCACCCCACGGCCAGCCCGGGCCGCCTCTGCTCTCACCGCCCTGGTTCCCGTCCACCTGGCCTCTCGCCTGCGCCTCAGCCTGCGGCAAGCCGTCCTCACCGGGGACCTTTGTCCATTGCCAGGGACCCTCCCTGCCTTGTTGAGCAAGCACCATCGCTCGCACGAGACCCGCCACCGAGCCAGCTTGTTGCCATCTAACTGTGCCCCGTCTGCAAGGTGTTCGAGTTAATGCATGAGCAGGACACAGCCTCCATGTAGTGTTCTGTTTAGTGCCTACTGTCGTGTGCTGGTGATATGTATTCGATATAAAACTATTACAAGTTCTCTCGAGTCGTCAAGATCATCACCAAGATCTCCTTCACGTTACCAATGACCCCGAGCCGTCGACAAGGAACCACGAACCTGAACCCGGAGGTCTTCATCACGAAATGCCAAGTCCTTCTGAACTCCGAAGACCGCCGAGTTCGCCATCATGGATGACAAGCACGCCATCATGGAACCTAAGACACGGAACGCCAAAACCGCCCACATGGAAACCGAAGACCTAGTTCCCGGAGTCCGAAGACCCGAACCGAACCCCGATGAACCCCGAACCAAGATCACCAATACCTATGTGTGACCCCTATCCGAGATCCCCCTTATTTTTATAAAATATGATAGTCATCTGATGCATATTAAATTGTTCATGATTGCATACATATTGTGGGTGTTTGGGGGGATTTCGATGATTCACCTAAATTAAATATGGAGTCCATATGCGGGCTATTCTAGTCTTATATTGCTCCATTTAAATTTTGTAGTGAACCGATGCCATGTTTTGCCTTGTTAAGACAACATTTAAATTGCGGGGTATCTAAATAGCATGAACCTCCTTATTAATTGTTGGGACCTGGTTCCGCTTAATATTGCCTAGTTGCATTGCATTTTTGCCATGTCATGCATCATATCATAAACATGCCGATTCTTCTGCCGTAGTATTAAATAGTGCATCCGGTGTTTCTTTTAGTGCTTTGGTTCTTCGTGGGTTAGGCCGTTGAGATGATGCGAGTATTGACAAGTTCTTTGGATAATGAACATTCGGCAGTGTTTCCTAGGCGAGCATTCTCCCCCTTTCTACCTATTTTGTGATTATAGTCTTTACTTCCTCCTGTTGATCTATTTCTATCCTTGTTGCGATGCTTTAGTTTCCGTGCACCATTTATATTCCATGTAGCCTCTATATTGCCTTGGACATGTCCTATTGCCTGTTGTTTGATAGACAGTCGGCCTTGCGAGTCATAGTTTCTTGCTCAAGTGTTGTTTCACGTCGTTGTCATTCCATAGTTGTTGGAAGGTTGGCACATGTTTAATGCTAGAGATGATCATGGCATTGAAATTACAACTTGATAATCAAAATGTTGGAAATAGATATAACTAATGCATAGGCATCGGTGGGCAATAGCTAATATTTGGTTTTTAACCGCCCACTTGTGTCCCGTAGGCCCCGAGTACTTGATACCTGTTCCTTGATTATCACACTATCCGCATGTGGGACCATGAATTCCCTTAGCCAGAGCTTGATTCATTTTTTATTTCTTGGGGCCACAAACTAGTTTGGGGCTTTATTAATATCTTGTACCTATGCCATGCTTTACTGCTTTATTTACAATTGTGTGTGGAGCACCTGTACTGTTTAGGATTGCGGACTGTTTTTGCGGTATCGACAAGCCCAGTCATACTTTTGGGTTCCCAGTCATTTACAGCCATTGATGCAAACCTTGGGTCCGTCTCGGAGCCGGCCAACTTCGTTGCGGGTAGCTTAATGGGGTGGCCCTCTGAAATATTTTATGAATCTTGTGATTGCTTTGTCGTGAAAGCCTCATTGGGTTTTTATTTGGTTTTTCCGAGGTTGATCGTGCGTGTGTTGCTATTTTTGCACCCCTGCAGGGTAAATCTTTATGAAAGTCGTGTACACGGTTATGGGCGACTTGGAGCACAGTATCTCGATCATAGACAACCATAACTAAAGTAGTGCTATAAATTTGACTTTGACATGTCTAGTAATCAGTTTCACTACAACGGAATGAGTAAATAAAAGTGCCAACCATTACTGGATTTGGTGTATCTTTAGCTAATTGCATCTGACTAGGAGTTATTGCAACTACAACGGAATGGTTAACTAAAACTGCCCACTGCTTATGATATTAGGATGACTCATGATATCTATACCTGACTAGTAAATGCTGCAACTATAATGGAATGAATAAAACTGCCAACTGTGTGAGTTCCTTGGTTTGACTTCCTTGTTTGGTCTTGAGGGGGAAATACCAGGATGGGTATGATTGGTGTTAGTATTAGGTTGGTTCCGAATAAGTCTTTCTTATCTCTCTCTATTAGCCGACAGTTGAATCGAGTATCTATAGGTTGTAGTGCATGCTTCGCTTCCGCTTCAGTCCACCATACCTATGTAGGCGAGAGCTGCCGAATTCTAGCCTTGCCGTGTACTGGCCTCAGTACTGACCGCTTCCTTTTTCCTTGGCCCTTTGTCAGCACCCCTTTTGTTTAACAGGTACGATTTCGACGTCATTAGCAGGGTTACCCTTCCCGCTTGGCCTGGGCAGGGTTATGGACGCCATTGGTTATTCTTCAGGGCTCTTAGCCCCATTTGCATCTTATCCGTACTCGGATGTTCTATCGTTTTCAAGATGATTTGAATCTTTGTATTGAATATTTGTATTCTTGACTCGTGGAGTCGTTGTTGTATATATATGTTCTATGTGTTCCATCGTGAACTACGGTGTAATGATGTTACTTTGTTTTCCACCCACACACAAGTGCCTGGTGGGCATCTTTGAATCGTTTCTATGCTGGTTTGGCGAGAATCGCTAAAACTTGCATAGGGTCGATTCGAGGGTGTTACAAGAATCAACAAGAGCCGAGAGAAATTTGCACGAATCAAGATAAAAGCTAGTCTAATATTTTTTGGTTTTCTTTTTAACAATGCAAAACTAAAAGTAAACATGCACGAGAATGAAAACAAAATAAATCAAAAGAAAAACGAAAAATATGGATGCAAAAGGTGGGAGGAGTTTAACCTACCCAAGCTTAGGCCCTCAGTCTATCTGAAATCAAAAGTTACCACTTGCGTCAGGTGGCAGGTGCTGGTATGGGAAGTTCGGGTAGCGATTTGGAAAGTCGGTCATGAAAGATGTGAAGTCTTGAGTGAGGTTGACTATGTTAGCATTCGCATCATGCAACGTGTTTTTTATGTTATCGATGCGATGCACCACCTGGTCAAACTCACCTCTCTGGACATAGTTGAATCCCAGCTATGGTGGAGGTATACCTTGATGCTGGTGCTGAGGGAAAGGTTGTTGGTGATGGTGTTGCTGGTCGTAGTCATCCCAGCCTGTTGTGTTCTTGTCCTCTCCACCTTGCTCCTGCTGCTGTTGGTCAGCTGCTCCGTCTTCCCAGTTGGGGTGTCCTTCCAGCTGTGTAATCCTCCTTGAGAGGATCAATGCTTGCTGGAACTCCTCCTCAGTAAGAACCCAACTTTGTTTACCTGGCAAACCAAAATCTTGGACAAAAGGAAACAAAACTTAGTGGAGGTCACCATTAGGCTCAAATAAAACTGATAAGCACGAAGGGATCATTGGGGTCTATAGATCCCCATGAATTTGGTGCTAGACATGTGGATATTATCCAGAATCTTACTGCTAGCCACAGCTCTTTCTTGAGACAGGAAAATTTTTCTTACATAGGTGATTTGTATGATCAAGCCACCACACGAATGTCCCCAGCGGAAGCTGACCTTTGGTGGCAAAAGTGTTGGATGACCAAAGCACCTAAGTTTACCTTATGCTCCATCTCAGGATGCAGAGCCCTGTGAATTACTCTCATCTTGGGGCCTGCCATTGCCCTGACATCTCCTTTCCCAAAAATAGAATTCACTAAGAAGGTGTGAAAATAATAGATAGAGGGATTCCGGATAGTAGCGCTCTTCTTGCACAAATAATCGGTGTTCCTGTGGACAGAAATATTCTCCCAAGGATGCATTACCTCTATGTGGACATTGTCATTATATCGACTTCCCCCTCATGGGAGAATCCAGAACAATCACAAAATTCGTAAAAGGACAGGTTGTAGGGTTGCCCATTGAGCACAAAACTTACAGTGCAATTATGCTCCTAAGCCTCAAGATCATCGTGGAATGATGACAGGAACTCGTATGTGGCGAGCTTGTAGGTGTTGACGAAGAGGTAGGAAAAAAGCGACCATGCCAGCTTGCACAGTCATCTGCTCGAAGTCCTCCAAAAGACCCTGGCAGGAGAGGAACTCACGGTATACCCACTTAGTGGGTAAAACCTTGCGTTGGCTCAACCTCTCATAGTATTTTCTCATGGTGGCTCTCAAGCTATCTTCCTCCGAACGTCTCTTCTTCGAACCCGGCGGCCTAGTGGAGCCCGAGGCCTCGGCTGTTCCTGAGCCCTTGCCCGAGCGGAAAATCCTTCCAATGTTATGCATTGTGCTGCAAAGTTTTCATCAAAAAATATAGGCATCAAGTTTCTATCACGTAAACAAACAATTACAGGTAGAAATTACAAATCCTAACATGAGGAATAAAAATTAATCTCAAAATATGATGAACTCATCAACATAAACAATGTGAGGAATTCAACCATGGATTTCAAAAAACAGTGCGTGGATCGGATGAGAAACTTACCGAAGTGAAGATTCCCCCACTCAAAAACACGAAATCTATGAAGAATTGGAGGTTCTAGGAGATTAGGGTTTGAGGTGGAGAGAGAAAGAGAAAGAAAGAATGAGGAATAAGAAGAAAGGAGGTGGCTATGAGCCAGTCGTCGTCGGCCTTTACCTGGCATTGTCGGTACGAGCTGGTGGTATGGGCGCATCCCGCCCATACTAGTGGTCGTCACCATTGGATCAAGGTTAGGGTTCGAGATCAAACTTGGATGGTCTGGTATAGGCGGACCATACGGGCGTGTCCTGGCCATACCTATGTTCGTTTCGTAATCTGACCCTTGTTTACTTCTTCCCTTCACTTTCCTCTTGCTTCTATAAACTTCACTATAGTAAATCCTCTACAAATCTCAAAACGCAAACAAATTTATTAGTACTTATACAGAGAGAAATAAAAATAAAACACATTTAAACTTGAATTATTGAGAATGGGTTGACTCCCATTAAGCATTTTATTCTAGAGTTTAGCTTGTCAGCCAATCTCCATATCACTAGAGCTTACCTCAAGATGCTCTTCATCTATGGTTTTTACTACTTGGATACTGATACGTTGCTAACGTATCCATAAGTTTTGATGTTACATGCTTGGTTTTATCTACTTTCTTATGTTTTGTCCACACTTTGTAGTACTTTCTATACACTTTCTTGGACTAACCTATTAATAAGATGCCACAGTGCCAGCTGCCTATTTTCTGCTGTTTTTGGTTCCACGAAAGTCAGAAAATGAATATTCTTGGAATTGGACGGGACAAAAGTCAAAGTCAGTTTTTCACCGAGGGGGACACGGAGCCAGAGTACGAGACGGGGAGGGGCCAGGGGGCCGCCACACCACCTGGCCACGCGGCCAAGCCTGGCCCGCACCAGGGGGCGGTCTGGCCGCCTCGGGCACCCCCTAGGCCTCCCCTTTCGCCTATAAGATGCCTCCGACACAGAAACCCTAAGTACCCGATCAAAATTTCACGAAAGAGTCTGTAGCCGCTGTCATCTCCATCCCTAGATCGGGGGGATCTGAAGCTCTTCCCGGCACCCTGCCGGAGGGGAGAATTCACCCTGGAGGCCTTCTTCATCACCATGCAAGGCTCCGGTGTCATGCGTGAGTAGTTCATCCTTGGACTACGGGTCCATGTAGTACCTAGATGGCTGGTTCTTCTCCTTTGTGCTATCATGTTTAGATCTTGTGAGCTCCGTTCATGATCAAGATCATCTATTTGTAATTCTACATGTTGTGTTTGTGGGGATCCGATGGATATTGAGATGCTATTTCAGATTCATTATTGATTCTATCATGTCTTTGTTATTTGTGATCTTGCATGCTTTCTGTTGTTAATAGCTATCTTGGCCAAGTAGATGCTAGCAACTCCAAGAGTTAGTATTTATGCTTGATAGTGGGTTCATGCCTCTAGTAATCTGGGGAAGTGACAGAAATCTCTAAGGTACTAGATGTGTTGTTGCTACTAGGGAGAAAACAACAATCCTTTGTTCATAGAACAATCGTATTGTTTACTTTACACGCAATGTGTAATGCAATTATCTGTTGCTTGCAACTTAATACTGGAGGGGGTTCGGATGATAACCTGAAGGTGGATTATTAGTCATAGATGCAGTTGGATTACAGTCTATGTATAATGTTGTAATGCCCAATCAAATCTCAAAGGATTCAAGATGAGTAGTATATGCATGATTGCTTTCTCGATGTTTGTCAATTGCCCCGCTGTAATTTGTTCACCCAACATGTCATCTATCTTAAGGAGAGCCACCACTAGTGAACTATGGACCCTGGTCCTTTCTTTTACCATCAATCAACAACTGTTTACTACTTTTTGTTTACTTTTTGCAAGCAATTACTTTCTTCCACACAATACGTTTAATCCTTTGTTTTCAGCAAAACCGGTGAGATTGACAACCTCACTATAAGTTGGGGGCAAAGTTCTATGGTTGTGTTGTGCAGGTTTCCACGTTTCTGCTGGCGCCGGAAGTGCGCCCTGCCAAAGTCAAGCTAGCAACACCTTGGATGTGTTTCCTTGCTCCTACTGGTTCGATAAACCTTGGTTTCAGAACTGAGGGAAAACTTGTTGTTGTGCTCATCATACCTTCCTCTTGGGGTTCCCTAACGAGCTTGATATATTTTGGGCCATCAAGGACTTTTTCTGGCGCCGTTGCCGGGGAGTCAAGGACATCTTCACAAGGGGAGTCTCTCATAACCAATATCTTTACTTTGTTATTTTTGTTTTGCTTAGTTTACTTTTTGCTTTGTTTGCTTGTTTCTTTATCAAAAATACAAAAAAATAGTTCCTACTATAGTTGTTATTTTCGTTGATCTGTTATTGTCTTGCATTATCATGCTTTCTATCAATGGTTGGTTTCTTTGAAACTGAATCTTATTGGAAGGTGGGTTCACGGAAGAACAAAAATACTATTATAAGGAACACCGCTTGTCACAAAATGGGAAACACTTATGGGAACAAATTGATAAATTATATACCATTGCTATAAACGTGTGCTCTACTTATAATGTTACTTATTGCTTTGACAAATCTTGTTGATGTAGGAGGTATAAACACCTCCCTTTTCAATGTGAGTATAATGATAATGTTACCATATCTTCTTATGTTAAAGGAAATTATGACTTTTATGATGTGGAACATATTGAAGAATTTATTGCTTGGAAGGGTGCATTTGAACTTGCTAGTTTGCTTGAAAATACTGATGATTCACCTTATAAATATGAGGTTTATGATATACTTAAATTTTTCTTTGATAATTACAAGGCAGAAAATGGCTATATTCTTGAATATCTTAATAGATGTTCTCCGCCAATGGAAGAGACTAATGCCTTGCAGGAGCCTATGGAAGAATAAATTGCTGAAACTGGAAGCTCATTGGATGAAAAAGAGGAGGAGAGTGATGATCAAGAGGAGGAATAATGGATCTACCCATCCCTACCTTCTAATGAGAGTAACTCTTTACCCCTTACATTATTTGATTGTCCCCCATGCTTACCAAAGGAGGACGAATGTCATGTCCCTGAGGATTCTTTTGATAATGTTTACAATAAAGCTCTAGTGTTTGTAGATCATGAAAAGCATGCTTTATGTGATAGTTATATTGTTGAATTTATTCATGAGGCTACTGAAAATTATTATGAGAGAGGAAAATATGGTTATAAAAGTTTTCATGGTACTGAAACACCTCTCTATTTGCTGAAAGTTTTGAAGTTACTCTTGATTTATCTTCCTATGCCTTTCACTTTGTTCTCTCTGAATTTATTTGCATACAATATTCCTATGCATAGGAAGTGGGTTAGACTTAAATGTGTTTTGAATTTGCTTCTTGATGCTCTCTTTTACTTCAATTCATATTTCTTATGTGAGCATCATCGAAATTCTTATGCCTAACTTAAAGGCGTTGAAAAAGTACTTATTGGGAGATAACCCAAATTTTTTGATGAGTCTTGGAAGTTACTACTACAGTAATAACCGCTCCTTATCCTTTTTATTTTCTTTTTGTGCCAACAGTAACCTCTAATGAGAGAGAAGTAATGATTGGGAAAGTTGCTGTCCTGAAACAGATTTTTGTGCTTCACCGTAAAAATTCGTGTAATATCTCTGTACGTCGCTTTTAGGCGTGAATTTTTGTTCTTCTGACCCAGGTTGTTAACTAACTTTAGTTAGTTCAACACATTTCGATTTGAGCAACAGAAGGTCTTCGAAAAAATTGGTTTTTACCTGCTGGTATGTTTTGACAGATTTCTGTCATTATTTGCATTTGCTTCTTGTTGGTTCCTTTTTGAGTTCTCTTTGGGGAATTGAGCTTTTTTAGGGAAGTGCTACAGTATCTTGTGTTTTAATGGAAGTTTTATTGGTGTTGAAACTAAACCAAAAAGACTTATAATCTTGAGTGCACTAATGTTGCTAATAAAGATTGTGTGAAGTTTTGTATGAAGGAAAAATTTCAGGTGTATGGAGAGAATGATGTAATGAGATGAAGAATGGACTAAAGCTCAAGCTTGGGGATGCCACCCCATAACACCCCAAGAAATATCCAAGAGGTACAAGCGTCAAAGCTTGGGGATGCCCAAGGCATCCCCTTCTTCATCAATAAAAATCTGAGGTTTCTTCCAAACACTTCATTTTTATTGTTTCATGCAAAGTTGTGTTGTTCTTGGAGTGTCTTTGTTTTTTGTTTTTGGTTTTTGTTTGCTTTGTTTTCTTAGTTTTCTGAATAAATTGGTTGGACCCCCTCTTTCATGCATTGGTTTTCAAATAGTTTGGTTTGGATTGGAAAAGAGTAGGAAAGTTCATGCTTAAGTGGTAAAGAGAGCTTGTTTTTGACTGTGGCTTATGCTTTGTCATACCATGCTTGATATTGTTTTGGCTTTATGCTTAGTGATATTTGCTGTAGCATGACATGTTATAAACAATTGAGATTTCTTAATGTGCCTTGGAAGAATCATGCGTTGTTTTAGCATATTAAAGCATAGTATTGTGGTATTCTCCTTTGATGCTTTATTTGGGTTGACTTGGCGCATGCTCACACCATGTTATGACTATCCCAAGTCATCATAAGCCTTTATGATCCTTTATTTTTTGACTTGTAGTATCACTTTATGCTTTAATTAATGATGTTTTGTCGCTTTGCATGATTATGGCCATTATTGCTCTCTTAGTTGGTCGCTCCCAGTCTTTTGCTAGATTCCATAACCAAGTATGAGTTCCACCCATGCATCCAACTCCTAAAACCAAGTTATTCCAAAGAGTCCACCATACCTACCTATTAGCATTTGATATTCCAAGTATATTCATGTTTTTATCTACCTTCCGAATTAAACTTGTTATGAGAAAACTAGTGATTAAAGCTCTCACGAACTTGATGGCACACTTTACTTTCTTGCACTTAATAAACTTGAACCATTGCATCCATATTTGTTGTGTATATGCTTGCGCTTTATAAGTTGAAGTTAGCAAAACCATGTATCATGGGGAACGCTTTCAACATTGCACGTGTACATTGTACCTAGTTGATATCATATTCTTTTGCTTATGGATCCCAGTGGTGTGAAATAAAAGGGGAACTTGTAAGATCATGGAGTTTGTATGTGTGTTAGAGAAATGCCTGGGCCGCTAGCCTAAGCCATAACTAATCATGGTGGAAACTTGCAGCATAACCATAATGAGCACTCTATGAAGCATCCTCAATAAAAACCTATGCAAATAGCAAATAAAAAGATCGCTGAGATGCTCATTGTCTGCTTGCCTTGTCATTTTGATTATGGGATAGCTCATGTATCATGTGCAAGGGGTACCCCGTTGGCGGTTATCTATGATGTACTTACAATGATAAGAGCTTACTTGTGACTAAAGTTGAGTAGCATGAGGTTCGGTCTTCGTAAGTAAGGGGCATGAGATTTCAGCTTATAACTTGGCAAGCATATCCTCTTAGTTGTGTCACTTTAACCTTAATCACCTAAATATGCTTATGATAGGGGCAATGAGAGCTGAAAGCTAATAAGTACCATGATTTTTGGAAGCTCTTTATGAAACTTGAATCCCTACTTCCTTCTATGAAGGCCTTTCTTTTACTTTTATGTTGAGTCTCCACCTTCTATCTTTATGCACCTACTTTGAGAGCATAGTGGCCATTCTTGGTTCTATGTGCATTGTCCCAAGACTTGTTGATTGATGCATAACTTTGATATTGCTTGTTCTTAAACTATTTGTATCTAGTCACTCTTATGAACTTTGAAGGTGTCCTATGCATTTATGTTTGCTACTCTATGAGGGACAAGTTGAATGCCACTATGCTATGTTTTCTTTATGTGAAACAAACAAATGTCTTGCAAAGCATTGTTATTCATGAATCTTTTGTTTGTGCCTTTTCATGTTGCAACAATAGTTGCTTTGTCTTATTGTTAGAACTTTATCTTTCATGTTATGATTGAAGTACTATGATCCCAGCTATCATTGTTTTACAAATACTTTGATCAAGTTTATGATGGTGCATGTCACCTCAAAAATTATTCTTTCTTTTTATCACTTACCTACTCGAGGACGAGCAGGAGTTAAGCTTGGGGATGTTGATACGTTGCTAACGTATCCATAATTTTTTATGTTCCATGCTTGGTTTTATCTACTTTCTTATGTTTTGTCCACACTTTGGAGTACTTTCTATACACTTTCTTGGACTAACCTATTAACAAGATGCCACAATGCCAGCTGCCTGTTTTCTGATGTTTTTGGTTCCAAGAAAGTCAGAAAATGAATATTCGTGGAATTGGACGGGACAAAAGCCAAAGTTAGTTTTTCACCGAGGGGGACACGGAGCCAGAGTACGAGACGGAGAGGGGCCAGGGGGCCGCCACACCACCTGGCCGCGCGGCCAAGCCTGGCCCACGCCAGACGGTGATCTGGCCACCTCGGGCACCCCTCAGCCTCCCCTTTCCCCTATAAGATGCCTCCGATACAGAAACCCTAAGTACACGATCAAAATTCCACGAAAGAGCCTATAGCCACCGTCATCTCCATCCCTAGATCGGGGGGATCTGAAGCTCTTCCCGGCACCCTGCCGAAGGGGAGAATTCACCCTGGAGGCCTTCTTCATCACCATGCAAGCCTCCGGTGTGATGCGTGAGTAGTTCATCCTTGGACTATGGGTCCATGTAGTAGCTAGATGGCTAGTTCTTCCCCTTTGTGCTATCATGTTTAGATCTTGTGAGCTCTGTTCATGATCAAGATCATCTATTTGTAATTCTACATGTTGTGTTTGCGGGGATCCGATGGATATTGAGATGCTATTTCAGATTGATTATTGATTCTATCATGTATTTGTTATTTGTGATCTTTCATGCTTTCCGTTGTTAGTAGCTATCTTGGCCAAGTAGATGCTAGCAACTCCAAGAGTTAGTATTTATGCTCGAAAGTGGGTTCATGCCTCTAGTAATCTGGGGAAGTTATAGAAATCTCTAAGGTACTAGATGTGTTGTTGCTACTAGGGAGAAAACAACAATCCTCTATTCATAGAACAATCGTATTGTTTACTTTACATGCAATGCGTAATGCAATTATCTGTTGCTTGCAACTTAATACTGGTGGGGGTTCGGATGATAACCTGAAGGTGGATTATTAGTCATAGATGCAGTTGGATTACGGTCTATGTATAATGTTGTAATGCCCAATCAAATCTCAAAGGAGTCAAGATGAGTAGTATATGCATGATTGATTTCTCGATGTTTGTCAATTGCCCGCTGTAATTTGTTAACCCAACATGTCATCTATCTTAAGGAGAGCCACCACTAGTGAACTATGGACCCCGGTCCTTTCTTTTACCATCAATCTACAACTGTTTACTTCTTTCTTTTTACTTTCTGCAAGCAATTACTTTCTTCCACACAATATGTTTAATACTTTGTTTTCAGCAAAACCGGTGAGATTGACAACCTCACTGTAAGTTGGGGGCAATGTTCTGTGGTTGTGTTGTGCAGGTTTCCACATTGCTGCTGGCTCCGGTAGTGCGCCCTGCCACAGCTAGCAATACCTTGGAGGTGTTTCCTTGCTCCTACTGGTTCGATAAACCTTGGTTTCATAACTGAGGGAAAACTTGTTGTTGTGCTTATCATACCTTTCTCTTGGGGTTCCGCAACGGGCTTGATATATTTTGGGACATCAGATACATTTTGGTGGTGGAACATATTTTCCATTGTGCTCCCGTTTCTTTGGAAAATAACGAACAATCCGATCATCATATATACTAAAGACAATCTTACCGCTAGAACAATCTACGTTAGCTTTGACTGTGCTAAGAAAAGGTCTTCCAAGGATGATAGAAAGTTTATCATCTTCAGGAACATCAAGTATAATAAAATTAGTAGGTATAACATGTTGTCCTATTCTAAATAGAACATCTTCAATCATACGGATAGGTTGTTTAGTTGTCTTATCAGCCATTTGCAAAGTGACTGAAGTGGGAGAATACTCTCCAAGGTTCAACTTTTTAAACAAGAAATAAGGCATGACACTAACACCTGCTCCTAAATCACAAAGAGCGTTAACTGTAGTTGTTTTTCCAATTGTGCAAGAGATAGTTGGTATACCTGGGTCCCCAAGCTTAGCAGGAAGCTTATCACAAAAGCTTGTCAGTATTGCTACAGTCTTAGTTACCTTCTTTTTTTCTATTGAGAATATCTCGAATAAACTTTTTATAAGTAGGGACTTGAATAGCATCAGTTAAAGGAGGTTCGAAATGAAGGATTCCCAGTGCCTCGGCAAAAGAATCATAAATAGCTTTATCCGGTTCATATTGAACTCGGTTAGGATAAGGAATTTTCTTTTCGATGGGTATTACCTTCTCTTTTACCTTTGCCACTGGTTCAGCATCTCTTTTAGTTTCCTTTGTTGCTGATTTTTGCTTATCGGCACATCCTTCACGTGGGGCGATAACTTGCTTTTATTGCTCCTTTATTAAATCGGCTTCTTCCCTTGAGTCGATTGTATCAAGATCTGAGTCATATAGTTTATGTTTATCTCCTAATTCTTCTTCTTCTCTAGTTTTGGAAGCCTCATGTTATCTTTTCTGAGCTTCATAATCAATATCATCTTGAGGATCAACTAGGTCCTCTTCTTCTTGAATCATCTCTTGAGACTCTTTTGCATTGCATGCTTGTTCTTCTTGATCCCAAGGTGGCCCTTATGGTTCCCGTGTTTCTGTACCACGTCTAGTGACAATGCTAGTAGAAACAGTATTGAAATTTCCTTGGTTCAAAATCAAAGTTTGGGTTTCAATTATTTGATCACATTGTGTTTTAACCATACTTAAATATCTATCCAGATGCTTTGTAGCATGCCCCAAGTCATCAAAGACTTCGGTCAGCTCTTTTATATTCTTTTCTTGAGTCATAAGACGTTTGTAATTTTTCTCACGGAACTATTTTTGTTGATATCTAAACTTTTGCATCACAAGATTTATATCATCTTCCATAACATAGGCTTGAAGGATATCAATTTTATTTTCTTTAATAAGTTCCGAGGCTATTCCTTTTTCTTCCATGGACTTCTTAACTACATGTATAAGATCCGGGGGTATGTGAATCATACCTTTTTGTGGTTTAACATCCTCAACTGGATTGTATTGTTCATAATTGAAGGATATTACCTCGAAAAGCTTTACACATTCTAGCAATGTTAAGTTACAAATAGCTTCCATGTAGATAGATCAATCATTTCTTTTGTTTCATCATTAAGACCATTGTAAAATAATTGGATAATTAAATGCTCATGGAAACCATGATTTGGGACTTTCATAATCATTACATAAAATCTATTCCATGCTTGATAAAAGTTTTCTCCAATTGTTTGAAGAAAGTTTGTTATGCTACGTTTAATCTAATGATTTTAGTGAACGGACAATATTTATGGATAAACTCTCGGATGCAATCTTCCCAACTTTTTATAGTGTGATTATGTAATGATTGTAATCAAGTAAAAGCATTATATTTCAGAGATGAGCGAAAAAGTTTAAGGAGTACAAACTTTATTGGTAGACTTGCTGGTTTAAGAGTAGCGCAAAGGTCATGGACCCTTGTCAAGTGATCACCGGGATCTTCCTCTTCTTTTCCACTGAAAGCAATTTCTTTCATCATATAGATTAGCTCAGGATCTATTTCAAATTCCTGGCCTTCAAGTTCAGGACAAGGAATAGGCATTTTTCTTAAGTTCCTATATGGATTCCCATATTCTTCCAATGGTAGATTAGGTTGTTCATGTCTATAGTACGTGAGTTAGAAAATCTTTCAATAAATTCTAGGCGTCTCTCAGTTGGAATACGATCAATGTACGAAGGTAAATAAGTTTTTCCTGATCGAGTGGTACCACTGTCTTCAACGGAGATCATGGATGGTGTCAACAATTACTTTTATCAAGAAACAACATTTAGCGCTTAGCTCCCTGGCAACGGCGCTAGAAAATATCTTGATGGCCTGCAAGTGCACAGGTTCACCAGAGAATGTTTTTACGGAAGTATTAATTCCAATTTTTATATCAATCCCAATAAGGAGCCTAGGTAAGTGTTTTTATGCGATGTTTCTGTCGCACCCAAGGTGTCACTAGTCTTGAGTGAATTGACTACAATTGCTGACAGTGGAAAGTGGTGAGTAAAAGATAGAGGAATATTGCGTAAGGAATAATAAGAATTGAATTGCATAAAAGTAAAGACGAGAAAGTGTTTGGAATTCCTGCAGATGAGAAGTTAGGCGCGGAGAGAAACGGTTCATGGATATAGTGAAAGTGCCATATGAATAAAACGAGATAAGTAAGTGTGATATTTCTTATTTGTAAGTGAGTAGGCAAGCAACCCGTATATAGGTTGGAAGTCCTCGTGGCCAATCCTCCCAGCCCTAATGATCCATCGGCCATGATCAGCACATTAACTAAGGTCTTCCGACCGGATCAAGGCTCTAATCTTGATGGTTCCTTGTTGTCCTCGAGTAGTTCTAGATCCTCATTGATATCGATTGTGTCACTCGGGGGTCGCCAATTTGCTAGCATACAAGATCATACCTATGAGATCTTTAGATCATGTTTCCTAGGCCCTTCAATTAGATAACAAGCATTAGGCGAACATAGATAATCATTCTCACAATTCAATAATCACTACAACAATCACAAATGGATGGAATCTAGGAAGGCACATCACATCTCACCAATCCCCTACATCTCCCATGCCTATTGGCATTCACTTAGACATGAGAGGAAGATAAATGAAAGGCATAATTGTATTGCAAATGGGAATCATCTCAGAGTTAACATGGCAAGCCACAATACCAGTTGAAGATTGAGTCAAATACAAATCAAAGGTAGATCAAAGTATCAAACCCTAATCTTACAAGTGCCAATCTCTCTCTCTCCAAGTAACAATGGGGATGATGGTGGAGTGGATGATTTAGAGGCTAGAAATTGTCGAATAATGAGACAAGGTTCTTCTCCTTCTCCAGATCTGATCGCTCCCTCTCTAGATGAGTTTTGCGGCGGCTATGTTCTGTTTTTCATTGTCTCCCTACATGAAATTTGCTTATATTGATATAACGGAGCTGGAGGCAGGTAGAACGGGCGGGCGGGGCGGGTGCATCCCGACCATACCAGTGGTCGTTTTGTGCTCTGGACGCCTCCAATGAAAGGGGCTCCAATTGGGAATTTGCTTTGTTAGGTGTAATTAGCCCATAAATGCTATTGGATCTTCCATAAATGTTCATCTCCTGAAAACCATCACAAGAAACCAAGGATTCGCTAATTGTGATGTTAACGTTAGTAGAAAGGGGTAATCTTCAGTAAAATCCGGCAATAAACAAAAGGAAAAACAATGATAAAAATGATGAAATTTGGAGCTATCAACGCGTATGCAATTGTACCTTCACACAACAAAGACCAAGCAAAATATTTTTGTGTGTGATAGAGGAGCATGTCATGTGTGTCTTGTCCATTCTTGTCCACAACACTATTAGCACAATACATGTATAGAAAATGGAATGCATATGCAAGGTCAAAGTGCATGGAAATCGTTTGAACATCATCCAAATGTGGGAACAAAAAACCATATAGCATCTTAGTGTGGCACTCAAAATGATTGACTAAAATATTGATCAACATCTTTGATGCAACGCTGGGAAAATTCGGCAAAAACACATGAGGAAGGATATCCAAAACAACATCATTATGTGTGCAAACCAACCATTGGAAAGAGAAATTGTTCAATATGTTGGATGCCACAAACAAATCATCCAAACAAAGGTCATGGAAGTATGTGTATCACGAGCGAAAGAAAAAACAACATGTTTGCAAACAAACCATATAAAAGAGCAAGTGGTCCTTATGTTTGTTGCAAAAACAATACGAGATACTTGGAACCTCTCATGACAATACATGCTCATAATGGCATTATGGTTGCACACAAAACATCGGAAATATAAATTGTTCAACATTTTTGTTGCAACACACAAAGCATCAATTCCAAAAGCAAAGAAACATGCTTGTCACAAGGTGGAAGAATACCATCAACATGCTTACAAGAAAACCATAGGAAAGAGCAATTTTTCAACATGAAAGATGCAAAGCATGCAAAAGGTATCAGAGTTGGGTTCGATCTTGAACTCACTTGGGGGGTGCTCTCTAGATCTCTTTTTGTCAACTCGTGCTCAACCAAGGTTGACATTATCATGCGGGGTAGCTACACACATCATAGATAAAAGGAAGAACATGTGTGCATGGTAGAGAAACACATCATCCATCATGACGTATCTCTTCTTGTGAACATCACTAATAATGCCAATCAAGTGTACAATAGATGCATGGTGAGTATGCAAGTGGGAAACATGCTTATCATGGCATTTACCAAAATCTCCAAAATTTGAGAAATCTATGAGGGCAATCTCAATAGACACCATATGATAATTATTGTTGCAAACAAAACAAGTGAAAGGGGAATTATTCTTCTTATTGCAAGCAACGGGAGAAATTTTAAAATATCCATGACAAAGCATGGTCTGAGAGATACCATTGTTATCATCATTGCAAGCAAAACATTGGAAAGAGCATTTGTTCAACAAAGTGCAAGCAATGATGTCATCAACGTTATGTTTAGAGCATATCGTGTCTATGGCAATATCATGACAATAGAATGATTCCACATGGTCATCATGATGCATAGCAAAATCAACACATGGGAATAAGAGTGGAACATATGTCATGTCACAAGTATCATCCATAGCATGCATATCATCATGTCCACTAGTGGGATCATGGCATCATCAACACCCGTATTTTTACCTTGTTCATACCTCTCAAGTGAAGTGGGTGTTGTGGTAGTATTGGCCTCCATGTGGGAGACTTATTCATCAAATATGGCGATGTCGTCATCTTCATCCACCATGTACATGTTATCTATAGGAGGCATCATCATCTCCAAGCTTGGCGCTTCTTGATCCATGGAACCTAGCACATCATGAGAGAACACACCAGAGGTAGAGGGTAAGTCGTTAGAAAACAAATGGGTCTCATATGACCTATCAACTACCACTCTCAACTCACTCGGTGTATCACTCATGCCCTTCAAGTGGAAGCACTGAATCTCACCGATGGTGGAGTCACTCATCTCACTCTTGCTCTCACTCAAGGGGGCTAAGTGGCTCTCATACTCACATGGGATTGGTACCACATCATCACTCAAGCATATAGGAATATGATCGGTGTTCTCAACTCCTTGCGCCTCCTTTGGTGAAGGTAAAGTCCCATGCTCACTATTCTAAACTCTATCACCTTCAAGGTTGGATGCCATAAGATGGTCATCGCACGCCTCCATGGTCGATGGGAATCCCATGCTCGACCGTCATGTCGCCATCTTGTAGTAGTGGTAGAAGTAGGCTCATGTTGGTGTCGAGAGCCGTGCTCAGATCTACTTTATCACATATGTGGCCTTGTATTCCTCCATCTTTAAGTGTAGAAATCCTCTTGACGTACTCGTCCAACTTGGCGAAGTAGAGGTCTTTGTCCTCCTCATCCATGAAGTTTCATGCATCATCTAGGACGTCATGTTCTGGCGTTGAAGCTTGATGCCATGGAAGAAGGCTTGCTCTTGGTGCCAATTTGGTGGTGGCACTAGTAGTGGAAGTTGCCTTTTGATGGTGTCGACGGAGGTCATTCGCGTGCCTTGCCAAAGGTTCATGTAGGTGGCGCACTTGGTAATCCACATGACGCTCACAACAATTATCCTTGTCCTTCACACTCATCGTTTTCTTGTGGCGCCTTCTTGAGGTAGACTCGTTAATTTTGGTGAGCATACTCATATTCTTGGCGAAGTTGTCATACATGTCGCGCTTGAAGTTATCCATGTCACTCTTGAAGTTGTTGAGAGCGCTTCCGACCGTGTCCATTTGATGGTGGACCTTGGCGCTCTCGAGGGGGAGGCTCCGTCTTGGTCGACGCGACTTGAGGAGTTTGTCGTTGTCATTCTTGAAGTCGTCCATGCTTGGGGAGTCATTGTTGTAGTAGTACTCCATATCACCCAAGCATGTGGAGCCATTGTCGGTGTAAAGCTCCATCATGTCATCCATGCTTGTGGAGGCATATGCATGGTGGCTCATCGTGGATTCTTCATAGATATCATCCTCGGTTCCGAAGTCCCTAGACATTATTCACAAGACAAAGTGGTGTATATGGAAGTGGTAGGGGGTAGGGATGCAATGCCAAACCTTACTTTACCTTGGAAGATAGTATCGTTCAAGTGGCTACACTTGAGAGAAATAAAAACCAAGTAAAGTGAAGTTCACGTGGAACACCAAAACCAACTAACCGCTAAAAACACACACACAAAACTTATGGTGGATAGGTATGAAAAGTGGCATGTCAAAGAACAATCCGAAGTCAATATATTGTAATGGCAAGTAAAGACCCTCGATGATCACAAAGCAAAACAAGTCAATCCACAAGATATAGGAATTATGTACAAGGAAACACACATGGTGGGATAAATGGTATTTTGCAACAGATAAAGTGAGTTAAGAACCAAATGATTACCTAGCGAAGAATATAAGCTCATGTCTCACAAGTGCAAGGAGAGACGCTAGTTTGATTGCAATAAAATTGGCGGGCTACAAGATATGCACAATAAGTACCACCTATTTGATGTTCATCGAGCTTGCACTTCCTATTCTATGAGGCACTTGTTTGTTTGTTTCCTTTTCTCTTTTCCTTTTTCTATTTTTTCACTCTTTTTCTTTCTTTTTATTCTTTTTCACTTGCCTCTTCCTTGTGCCAACAACTATACAAGATAACTATATGAGATAGCGCGCTATAACTTTTTCTCAGAAATCTACAAGGTATCAAATGTGCATACCCAAGCAATCATAGGAGGAACTAGTCTCAATAGGTGTTTGTTGGTCGCAAGATAGTGTATCTCACAAAGGAATGCAAGTGGGGAGAAGTCGCAGAATTTTTATACCTTTCATCATCGATCTTCACACTTTATTGTTGGATTCGCCTTGCTCACAGAATTTTGATGGAGTAGATAGCATGAACTACCTGGATGATGATGTATAACTCCTTCTCCTCTTAGAAATGAGCTAAATAACACCAAAATCCGAGTTTGAATGCAAAAGTTATGCTCAAACCCGTGAAACAGTTTTTCTGTCTACAGGGGGCAGAGACTCCGGGGTATAGGGCCGGAGACTCCAGAGTCGGGGTCTGTTGCACATCCAGAACTTGAACGGGGTGCTTTTTTGCGGAAAAACTTGAACCAAAACCTCAAATTGATGGGGGAAATCAAGGAATTAGGCTATGGAAACGTAGGGGAAGGTAGATCAACAAGTTTAGCAAGTAATCCATGGAACAAAACCTACCAAAACTCACTCAAATCACAGATCAATCCAAAACACGAAATTGGGGGTATGTTCTGGTGAAATTTTCAAATTGATGGGGAAAGGACCAAATCGATGAGATATCCGTGGCAACCAAAAGCTGCTGATACCAGATGATAAGGGCTGACCTCAAGAGCAGCCCAATCTTCACGGATCTCGTGGTCAAATTGATGGGAAAGTGAGGGGAAAGGGAGAAGGTAGCAGAAGCAAACACACACCTCACGAAGAACACGATGAACACATGCCAAACTCACATGATACAAGGCCAATTGCTCCCACCAACGGCCACCGGTCCGATAGAATCCTCGCAACAAAAGATCGGTCAACGTCTCCCTTCAATCCCAAGCGGAGAGGGAAGAACACCTTAGAGAGGGTCTTGACAACTATGCTCACGCACTCACAAACATAGGCCTTGTACAACGATGGATGCGCGATGCAAAGTCCAACGAGGTTGGTGATGATAGTCGGTCCCCTTTGGTAAAGGGGATGAGGCAAAACTAGAGATTCCACAAAGGGGTTGTCTTTAGTCTATCATATATGCCTAAGGGATACAATGAGGGGCGGGGCACTATATATAGGCCAGCCACTAGAATAGGGGTAGTTTGGGCATAAAACTAGGGTTTGGAACGGACTAGAGGGGTACATGGGCAAAGGGCCCAGCAGTTGGCCCGCAGGCCCATTCACTTAGGCTGGAGACTCCGGGTGCATGGGATAGAGACTCCGGGGGTGGCCACGGAGTAGACATCGCTCTCCGGGGTAGACTCCGGGGGTGGCCGCGGACTAGGCGTCGCTCTCCAGGGTAGACTCCGGGGTGGTGCACAAAGAGCTCCAGGAAGGCGGCGAGAGTCCTGTCTATAGTCCTAGGGGCGGAGACCCCGGTGTGGAGGGTCGGAGATTCTGGTGCAGAGGGCCAAAGACTCTGGGGTGGCCGGAGACTCCGGTGTGGTCCGCTTCTCTCCGGGCTTGTCTCGGAGGGGTGTACTAGGAGCACCTGGGGTGAGTCTGGAGTCCTGGCCGGAGACTCCGGGGTTGGAGGCCAGAGACTCCGGCCTTGAGGGCTGGAGACTGTAGGCTTGAGGGCTGGTGACTCTAGGGCTTTAGCGGCTGCTTCTTCCGTCTCCTATTCCAAGCCTCCATCTTGTCGGGCTTGTTGCTCCGGGCTTCCTCTCTTGACTTTGTACTTGTCGGTATGAACCTATCAAGAATATGGGACAGAGTACAAAGTAGTATACCATTCAATAGGGTAGGGAGTGGGATCACATAGAGGAACGTATTCACCTTTGGAGTCCATGATGACTTGGCATAGGATGGAGACCTTGATGTGGTAACGACCATAGGTCGGGCTAGAGCAGTTTTGTTGTTAACAAAAGTTTGTGGATTCTCATACTATAAGCATGGTAACCATCAAGAACCAATATCATGTATGATCCATCAAGGACTTGTTTAATAAGGGAATAGACTGAATGTATCACAAAGACTAATCTCCACCCTATCTGTAACAAGATTCGTGTGCGGGAACATGATATTGAAAAGATTGCTATCTCCACTAGGTAATGAACGTAGAGTTATCTTGTGGACAAAATCAATGCCCTTGTCATTTTATGAGGACAATGTATTTTCATATATTCGATAGCATAAGAACAGATGAAGTGCCATTTGAGGCTTGTGCTTGAGACTTTCAGAAATAATAAGGCATGCAAAGCTAGACAAATGCGAGATTTGGCCTTCATAAGTGGCTTATCTAGGTCATGCATGCTCATGCAATATGAATAGGTTATTACTTATGATTCTAGGTAAAAGAAAAGGCATGATCATAACTAGTATGTCCATGATCTACACTTTTACTTGCGGTATTTGCACTCATGATTTGGAGAAAATTACCTTTATGGTGAATCTTGTGATAGTTTACCTTATCATTAGATTTTCATACATCTTGTCATGAGAGGAGTTGAACTTGAGGCAATGATAGTGGCTATAGTTGATGATGGTTTATGATTCTTCTATCTAGTCGAGCCTATGCAAGGTGAATGCGGTGACCCAGCATACCACAGCATGATGTAGTACACTATAGTCATTGATATAACACCAATGAAACACCGTTCCACTAGTATTACATTCCTCGGAGTGGTACAACAGAAACATAGCCGGTCCAAGACATGACTATAGGTTACAACTCGACTCTTTAAAAAATATCTAGAGAACACTCTAGGTTATATGGAGAGAAATAAACTTCTTACAAAGAAGAACCAGAAATAACAACTCATAACTATCTTGCTAAAAAAGACTAGTATCTAAACTATTTGGCTTGCAAATGCTGCTATTGCATTGCTCTACAGAAGTAGGTTCTATGGCAAGAGGTTATACTCCTATCTAATCAGCAAATTCGTCTTCACTTTCATTGATATATATGATGTCTCCATTGACTTCATTGAAGAACTTGAGCTTTCGATGTTCATCTCTTAAGCATAAGTTGGTGTTGTCATCGTCTTCATCGGCTTAGAATCTAGCAAGGGTTAAGAAGGTATAGGTGAGTACGAGCGTACTCAGCAAGTTCACTAAAATGGAGTGTTTGATGCACTAACTATAGCCACAAACCATAGGTTGTAGGCTATGCAGGTTTTCGTAAACATTTCTTCAAAGACTAGTTTTATTCTTAAAAACTATGTCCGTCAGCCTTCACATGTTGATTAGAACTTCGTGGAGTTCCTTCCTGCAGCGTTCGCAGCTCCTTCCTGAACAGGGAGTAACATGTCACACTTTTTTACACTCTGCAGAGGTGCGTTGCTTTACCCATGAGAGACCTTAGCCTTGTTGCACATCTAAGTTGTATTCTCATCCACACTTCCTTGGTGTGGGGCCCAGTCTAAGATCCAAGCTAATCATTGTCCCTCTCTGCGACCCCATATGCCAGTGGATTACACACCAGACCCAGGATAAAACTTGTTTCCAATTACGTCCTGAAACACACAACCCTCATAGACACCAGATGTCGTGGGATGTTGAGGGATCCCACCCTTCTGTCAATCCTCTCCGAGAATTACAGCCATGGCATGGTCGTCCATTGACATATGAGAGGGAGAAGATCTAGCTGACTTCCCCAGAGCCATTTTAGATCTGATGGTTAACGCGTATTATACGGTGCAAGAATCACTGGCGACATTGGTTGTTAAGTCCTAGATGATATATTCCTGGACAATGGTATTCCAATTGCCAAATTTAATAGATTAGCTAATCACCCTAGATCAGTAACCAATAGTTTACATTATTATCAAAAATAGTATTTTTGACCTTTTTGAAATGCAGATGGTGACAACATTTGATTTGCAAATACTTGATAGAAAATAACCAAAGGACATGAGCAAGTGTGAACTTGCCTGTTGTGATTGCAATTTTATGCACTCATGATCTTCGAGACAATAGAAGATCCAAAATCTGGAAACAACATCATTGGTCCGGTAAGGACTAATGTTTAAAGAACCAAGATTCCATTATGCATAAGTAATGTAATGCAATTTGATAAACTCGAATCCCCGAAATAAACATCGATGATCTAGGGTTTGGGATCTTGTGATTATTTCTTTGGAATGTGTTGCACTTTTATATTTGTTTCACACTTGTGCTTCTTATTAAGGCTTGTGAGTGTGTGCGAAGTAAATTGCAGATACAACAAAGTAACATACAATGATATAACATCCAAGGTTTTGATAATTGGTTAAAATCTTATTATATACAATTTTTTGTGAACACTTGTGAGTTAATGATATGATTAGACTCCATTTGTAATTACTTTCAAAGAATAACTTTTGGAGGAAAAGTTTATTTAACTAAGTGAAATCAATTAAACTTGTAAGTAGATACTACTAGGGTTTACTCCTCATTTTCAAAGAAATCAATGTTTTAATTGAGTTAAGCATCTATTAGCATTTGGAATTTGTAGAGCACCACTATAAGATGGTACCACATTCTATTCCCTTCAAAACTTCATAATACTTTATTAAAGTTTAGATCAAAATAATACTACCTTTATTTGAGTAGTTTTTGTTGATGTCATAAGTGAATGGTATACTTTATCCATTAAAGACTTAATGATTATGAAAATAACATTATCTTTGGATTACTTATGAGTTACCTTTATATTTTAAAAGGTCATTATGAATTTGTAAGGGAATTGGTATTGGAAAGGTTTAATAAGGAAAATATTATTTTTGATGATTTTATAAATGCATAGAATCCTTTTGACACACAATATACTGTTTTAGAATTAATAAATTCTTTTTAGGAAACAAAATACAATTACTTCGGATGATAGTTTTAGGAACTAGAGTTTAAAATGGTTGGATCCATTTTTATTGTATATAACATTAATTGAGATTGTTATTCCATTTTTAGACTTTAATTAAATGATGGTGAAGGCATAAACAAAGATTTATATAATTTTTATGCATTAAAAATAATGAAAACAGTTTAAGCAAGATTTATTAAGCCTTTACCTTTTATTTTTCTTCAAGTGTGGTAAATGATACTTTTAATATGTAGATCTTATTTTTGTGATCATTTTGGTATATTATATATATTTAGGGTTTCAAATAATAAGTTATGATTTTTTATAAGCTTTATTACTTTATAAAATACTTACTAAATAATAAATATTTAGTTAAGTGACACAAAAATGTATAAAATAAGTTTATAAATGTATATTTTGTTTTTCTAAGAACTTAGGTATATTATACTTATTTTATGAACTTTAAATAATAGTATATATTTTTTAAAGTTTTATCCTTAATATAATATTTGCTAATAATAATAACTATTTCATTTAAGTTGGAAAATAAAATATAATGATAGATTCAAATTATAGAGTTTATTTTTCTGAACAATTTTATGTATTATATACATTTTTCTAAATTATAAAACAAAAGATATTGAATTTATAAGATTTAATCATTTTCTGAAATGATTAAACTAATTTTTTTAAGGATTTATTGTGTCATGCTGACTTCAGCGGGTGGTGGGGTTATTTTTCACCGTGGCTAATTCTAGCCCCAGTCACTAACTTGTGGGGTCGCCATCAAGTCACATGCCACATGGGCATGGACCGGTCAATACGCCGACGTGGCGAAGGTTGACATCACCATGACGTCATCTTGCCGGGAAGATGACGTCACCCCACCGGAGCACAGCGGTGATGCCAGTTTTTGGCATGTGAGTAAGCGTGGATGCGTGCATTCGTTGGTTCCTGACATGGTGAGTCTTACTTGGTGGTTTATGGGGCAGATGACCATCGAAGATAGCTCCGTCGAGCTCTTCTACGGCTGTGCTCGTCGATCTCTCGACGAACTTGACCTACCAGCTGCCCTAGGATGCGTATGTAGTACCAATCGATGCGGATTCTTTCCCTAGACATGATGGTGGGCTCGGTGATGATGATGGTGGCCAAAGATGAGCGCAGAGTTGCAGATTCTGGCGAACTCCATCGGAAGGAAATCTAGAAATACTCCTAGCTCCGACCTCCCCTTGATGCCTGCTTGCGCTAGAATGGTCACGGTGATGAGGGCATTCTCCTAGACCACTCCATGGACTTCGATGTGGTCAGCATCAATGGTGCGAGACGACGACAGCGACACTATGGTTTCGGCCTCTGGTGGTTTTCAGGGAAAGGGAGAGCTACAGAGAGGGAGAAATGAGGATGAGGACGAGAAGGAGGGCTCTGTGGCATTCTTATCCTCCCCAGGTGATGGCCACGCGAATCTGGACGTAGTCGTGCGTCACGGCGCAGCGACGGACGGCGGAAATGCAGACACCCGGCTGCTTGTGATGTCAGGAGGAAGACGACAACACTATTTTTGTAGAAAACCCCCTGGCAAAACTTTTGTCTCAACCCGCGATCCTACTTCTAGTCCCACCCGCCAGCGACTACCGAATAGGTGTGTGGGATGTTGTTTGGCTTTGGTGTAGTGATCAAAAAGTGATGTCTGTTGCGCGCGAGCGACGAATAGAACCTGGGATGTGGGTTGGAACGGCTGGTTTTTTCTTCCTTTCCTTTAGCTTTTTCAATTTTCTGTTTTTGTAAAACCTTTTCAAATTTGAATTTCCTCAATGATTCAAATATTCAAAATTTAGTGAATCAACAAGGGTTCTGCATGGTTAATGTAACTAGTTGGTTTGGCATTCCTTTTGTCAACACCCGGATTTTTAATCCCAGATGCCTGTTATGCCATACATCGCAATCCCAGGATTACCATTTTTGTGAGACATAACAGATTGGATATCATAGTACATCATCCATTACAAACAATAATAAGGTCTTATACAAATAAAGGATCTCATGATCCAGTCTTAGTACAATCAAGTATCAGAATAAATAGCGTAGCGGTGGGGTCCATCTTCAGAGTCACAAGCAATGCTGACAATTGGAGATGATCCTAGTTGTCGTAGCCGTCCTGATGTCCTCCTTCCGGGTAGTCCTCCTCATAGTCTGGCCATAGGAATAGCCAGGGACAAAAGCCATGAGTACTCTTTAAGTACTCGCAAACTACCACTAACAAATAGGATAATTTTAGTAGGACTCCTAACTCTAAGTTTATTTGTAAAGTTAAGTTTGAAACCTAAGCTGAGTTCAGAAACAAAGAAAGATAAAAGAAGTTTGAAAACACCTAAGTGGGAACTTATTTGTCATAGTCACAACTCTACTGTGGTCAATTTATGTCACCATTCATTTCATAAGTTATTTTGAAAACATCTGACAACGGAACAGTATGGCCACTCCAACTGTCCATAACCACGGACGCGGCTATTCGAATAGTTTGACACTCTGCAAGGGTGGTACACTTTCACCACAAGATTCGATACATCTGTCAGGGATAACCCTGAATCATCATACTTAGTATGCAGATAATCAAACATAACCTTTCCTTTACACACCCTAGTATAAGCACCTCTCTTATGAGCATGGCCTCCCAGCCATGACCATCTGTCATCCTGGGCACTGCATAGGTGGACAACATTGAGAGGTAGCCTCAGCTCAAACCTCTCCCGCGAGGGAACTAAGACTAATGCATATAAACTTCCGGCTAAGCCTTACCCAATTCAGGTATTGTGGTTGTACGGTAAAATTGGAATGGTATCGCATCCAAACCCAACCATGAGTTTTATAAAAGGGCTAAGGCTCATGCCTCAACATTTTCATCATCATAAACCATTTGTGTTTCTCAACACATGTCAAAACATCTCAATAGAATGACTCATCATTCCAAGGTTTTTTTATAAATCATTTTCACCAAGTATTCCCATCTAAAGTGAATCAAGTTTTGGTTTTGTCCAACTACTAAGTTAAGAGTGTTCACTAAGGTGGGATGCTAATCTCAATCTCATGTCATAGAATGACATCTAAGTTTAACTAGATAGGTCAAGTTTTATACTCTTTATGCTACCTTTAAACAAGTAAAGGACTTTGGTAAAGTAGATAAGGTAAAGCTTGTAAATAAAACTTGGAGTAGGTATAAGTCAAAATGGTATAAGCAAAGCATGCCTAATGCCTTTGCTTAGGCTATCTAGCTTGCAAGGTTTAGCTTGCTAATAATAGCTTGCATAGTTAAGACACTTGCAAGTGTTAGCTTGCATTGTTAATGATGGCTTTCCTTGTGTAGTGAAGTGGTTGAAATTCTCTTCCTCCTCTTCTTGGTAGAACTCCTCCTCGTAGACTTGGTCGGTACTATCGTCTATAAATACATATGGGATACACAATCACCAAACAATACTTAACTAGTCTACTTAGCACACTAAGGCACACATTTGATGATCTAGTATCATCACAAGCATCACAAGGTTTAATGAACTAGCTTCATTTATTTTATTTGAGAAAAGTAATTTCTACTCATTGAAATTAACTAAGATTTAATATTCTCCAATTAAAATATGGGATCATGTGGACACATGTCATCACCACATATTCTAACATATGGGAATGTGATTTAAATGTTGGATCCTATTTTAATAAGTTTAAGTTTAATAATTAATCATTTAAAGTGACTAGAAATGCCTATATAGCATTATTTTGGTACTAGTCCAATGTCACTACATGCAAACCTTAATATTATTACATATTCAGATAGGTATGGTTAAATGTGATTTTTGAGAGTTGGAATCAACTCAAAAGCCATTATGGTTGATTTTAGAAAAATGTTTGAATGTGAAAAAGCCTTTGTCTTGTTATTTTTACTAGGAGGGATCTCTAATTCTAATTGATTTAAATCCAACTGGCTTGGATAGAGTTTTTAATTATCTTTCCAACAAAATTGAATCATTCAATTTGGATTTGTAAAACTCTCTGAATTGATTTTTAAACTGAAGGATAGAACTAAGTTTTAATTAAAATAGGAAAACATATATTTGAATTACTAGGTCAGCGCGGGAAACTAAATGGGCTAGCCCGTGTACACTCCACGGTGCTGAGGGCTGCTGACAGGGGGTCCCGCCTGTCAGTGACTCATTAAACACGAAGCGGTACGGTGCGATGAGGACCACACGATTAGAACCAGATCTAACGGCTCACGGTCATCGTCGATGACGGACACGTCGTCAGCGAGACTGAACCCTAGCACGGTCGGTGGGGGTGCAGTGGGGACTAACCAGGGATCCAGCTAGTGTGGCAATGGGGGCGATCAAACGAGACAACAACGGTGGACTCAGGCGAGGTCACGGCAGGGGCTGAGGTGGACGAAATCGACGGGAGGTTCTCCTCCTCTACAGCGGCTACCTCCGGTGAAATTCCGGCGATGGGATGCTTGAGCGGCTCCGGCGAGAGAGGGGAAATGACCAGTGGAGAGAGGGGAGTGGAATGGTGTGGTGATTGAGGCTGGGGCTGGCCTCCTTATATCGGCTCGACGAGGGGACCGAAGGGTGTGGGCGGAGCTCGTCGGTAACGATGGCACAGTGGGCTACCAGCGTGGGCGAGGTAGGCGGATGGTGGGCGGTTCCCTGGCAATCATCTAGAGCTTAATGGCGATGCTAGGGGCGGTGGCTAACGGTTGGGAGCTTCCCGCGCTCTGAGGGACAGAGGCGGTGCTCGATGGTGCTCCTAGCGACTATGGGTCGCGCGGTGGTGCACGACCATGTCTAGCGAGGTGAGGTGGTCAAGGCGGAGCGGCGTGCGCGGTCTGCGGTCGAGGCGCGGTCTGTGGCGTGCTAGCAGCGAGGGCGCTCTGGCGTGCGTTGTGCATGGCATAGAGGCTCAGTGCGGGGGTTGTCCATGGTGGTCCAGGGACTGGCTGCTCTCGGGGATGGGACAGGGGAGTGCGGTAGGGTTTGGCGGAGCTAGTGGCGGTGCTGGATTGGCACGACGTGGTCTGTGGAGCATTGCCCACGCTCGGCCGGCGGTGACAAAAAACAGGCGGCACGCAATTGTTGCTCCAGGCTAAAGGGTATGCCGGTGAGGGTTTGGTTAGAGCTGGGAGGGACAGGGGAACCAAAATGGGCCCAAAAACTAGACAAGGCATTGATCACTAAACAGTATTAGTTAGGCAGAAAAATTGTGTATGCCACCTGTTCGACACAATGGCCGCATGAACAAAAGATTTGAATTTTTGAAAGATTTTTGGTGGAGTTGTTGGTCTCATGCTTAAGCATCTAGGTTTGCTTGGGATTTTGAAATGGAGTTCATTTGAATGGTTTTTGAAAAAGTGGGATCTAGACATATGAACTAGATTCAATTTTCAAATGTCATTTAAATTTAGAGTTTGAATGTTTTTGGGAGATCACAAAGTGGTCCTTGGCACATCACTACTTGTACTAGAAAGGGGTGCAAAGATCCACAATTGTTTCTGTTTGAATTTGAGTGCTAGGAATAGCCAAAGTGGGCTAGGTGATTAAAATGGCAAAAGTGACCATTTGCCTTATTTAATTATTTTTTATTTATTTTTCTTTGGGATTTGCTTGGGGATGATCTAGATGATGTGTAATTCACCTTAGAGTCATTTTACAACCAATAGATCACTCAATGATGGCAATTCAAAACAACTCCTATTTTAAATGCACACACATATGAATGCTTAAAGATTTTTAAATGGAAAAGTTTTTGTTAACTCTAAATTGGGTAGATTTGATCTTGATCACTTGGATTAAAGTTTTGGGATGTTACACCTTTTTAGAATTTTCACTATTCATGATTATATAAAGGATTATTTTCATTAGAAAATATAAATAGGAATTAGGGTTTTAGGGATTTATTTCTTATATAAAAATCTTATAAAAATGACATTTTTCACCTTGCTAAGTGTAATGGTTAAGATTTAAGATGGTTAATGAAATATATAGAATTCTATACATACTTAGCATCATATAAGAATTAATATATATACATTATAATGCATTAAATCTTGTGGTTCATAATATGGTGATTTAAATTTCATGGTTCTCAATACTTAGTGATTTCTTCTACTCAAATTCTACTTAATTTGTAGTGTTAAGAATTACCACAAAGCAATCTTGGTTAAGTCACTATGCATGAATAATAATCATTAATGGAGAAATGAAGATGTTCATTTACAAGTAATTATCATGAGTTTGAGAGAATTTAATAGACTCATATTATATTATGGATATGGATAAAGATTAAGTGTTAAGATATATTGCCTTCATGTTTTGTGACCATGAATAGTATATCACTTAGAGTGAGTTATTGATATTATCTCCTAATGTGGTCTTCATGGTTCTATTCTTCTAAGTTTCTAATAGGGTTTAAGATATTGAGGTGGATAAGGTTTTCGTTAATACACGCTCAACTGGTATTCTAACTATCTCTTAGAACTACATTTGACTAAGAGATATTATCCAATGGTTCCCTAAAAATAAGAAATAGTTCCACAGCCAACTTGATTCTATTTATAGCCTTATATGATCTTGACTAAAGGTTTCTCCATAATTCATATCCTCAATACTTCACTAAACTTATCTTTAGTTAAGGAATTCCTTTCCTAAATATACTATATTTATATCTCTCATCTGATTCACTAAGATCTCTTCTGCCTAAATGACTAGTCATGTGACTCCACCATATCCATCATTATATGATGACATGGTCATGTCACTTCAACAATACTCATTCTCCATTCTAACTCTAGTATATAACTTCCACTTCTAAACTACCCTTGATGAATCTATCAATATGGCTATTTCTAACGCCATCCATTAACTCCTTTTATATTCCTCTTGCATCTACTTCCAAGGCTTATAAGATTACAATCCTCACTATATCACATGTGATATCAATCCTCTAGAAGAGGTATGGTACTACTCCCCATAATACAAGATTACTCTTGTATTATCCTGGTTAGGCTACCATGAATTCCACTACTCCATTCCACTTAGGTTCTAAACTTCATCATACACTAGCTTGACTTCTCATGATCAAGCTAGATTATTTAGCTTACTAGGACTTTGCCTAATTTGGTATACTCACAACTCTTCTTCAACACCTAGTCATCTATTCTCAAGTGACTTTGGAATAATGACCACCATCCTTTGATCATGCTAAGCTTAGGCTTCTAATTGTCTGATCTAGATCTATAATAAACTAAGTAGTAGACTTGTACTAGTCTGTTTATAAGGTTTATCTTGTTAAGGAAGCTTACTTTGGGTTTATACCTACTTGGCTTAACAAGATTATTATATGACATTCTATCATCTCTAACTTTCTTAATTCCTAGATTTACTCTTAGGTTTAGATGCTTCTTCTAGTTAACTCAAGAGTGAGTTAACTCCTCCAACATCAAATGGTTTTATAACCACTAAGGATCTCATCCCATTGATGATGACACACTTTACCCCAACTAGTTCCTTCTCCTTAATAATTTACTTGAATACTTTGGAAGGTCAATATAACAGGTCAAGGCTAAAGGGTAATAAGTGTTAGGTCAAGGATTGATCACTCAACATTGATAATCAATTGACACTAGGACTTGGTTAATTAGGAATGTCATATGTTAATATGACAATAAAGATATGTGGTGAATGGTCTTAGCTTGACTTCCTTTCTACTCTATTTGTGATAAGAGGTTAGTGTTTAGGAACTGCCATGATGCTCATGGTATAATAACTATGGTAAGAAAGTATATCAAGGTTTAGTTATAATGTTTCTCTACTTGGGTTATATACTTGATTTAGTATTCATGGTGGTTGTAAAGAATACCTTGGTCTGATCTCTATGAGATCTTGTATTATTCATTAAGGAATGTGTTGTGGCTTTAGCTTTATTCCATTTGATCTACCCATAGATCAAATTATCTTTACCCATAATAAGGTTTTAACAAAGGTCATATTGAAACTTATCGCAGTCAACTTGATGATCTACTTCAGTTCCAGCAAGTTAAGAGAAGCTTCAATCACTTTGACAAGTTTTATTTAAAAGCGCGAAAATTATCCCGATTTTCTATGCATGAATGCAATGTACACATCTCATCTCAGCTTATTTCTAAGCTCTAATGTTGGGATGTTATAGTGAATTTGTTTTCAGACGGTCTTAGTCATAGGTTCATTCCTCCTAGTGTTGATTGTGTCGTTGCTGTGATTTTGGGCAGGTGGACATCTCACATTGTTTTGATATTTAGAGCATGAGGAGACACAATTAATCGTATAGAGCTAGAGAGATATGCAACAAGATGATCTTACATCAACTTAGTGAGACAGCTTTCTCAAATGTACGTAGAACTAGAGAATCCACTATCTACAAAGCTAGGGTTTCTTTTTTGTTTTGGTCCATCTATTTTAACCAGTAGTCTCAAGTGAAGGAGGACATTTCAAGGGAGCCACATTGTACCTCATGATCCATTTATCCTGGAGAGTCAAAGATGTATCATGACTTGAAAAGACTTATTGGTGCAAAAGAATGAAAGTTGATGTGGCCAACTATATATCCTCTTCCGGGGTTTGTTAGCGAGTAAATTCTGAGCATAAGAGGCTAGTTGGAACGTTGCAATCCTTGGAGGTTTTAGTTTGCCGGCATGGATTTTGTTGTCAGCATACCTTATACATAAAAAGGCAAGGATGTAGTTCAGGTGGTGGTGGAATGACTTAGCAAAGTCTTATTATATTCCTATCTGCAATGCAGACTTTGAAAAGACTTGGCATCGATATATGAGGATGATACTAGCTTGATTGGGGTTCCAAAACCCATAACTTCCGATAGAGATGCTAAGTTCGTATCAAGAATCTAGGAGAACTTGTAGGAGTGCGTTATGTGTGCTATTTAGGCTTGGTATGGCATTTCATCCTCGGTTAGACGACAAGTCAGAGCGTTCAATCAAAATTCTAGAATATATGTTAGATGTGTTGTGTGCTATTTTGGCAAGGGATCTAGAGAGATCAATTGCCACTTGTGGAGTTCTCTTATAACTAGACAAACAAGCGCGCTAGTTTATTGCATCTAGTTTTGGCAGCATGTGGCTGGTATTGTTGATTCACTGGCATTTTTGTGGAGGTAATGATCTTACCTTTCGTAACTCATGCCTTAACGGTACACACAATTTTTTAAGGGACGCCTTGCAGTTTTATTGATTTGGGAACAGGGTTACATCATGAATGACAAAAGGTAAAATAAAAATAGGTGGATCACCATCCAAACTACTACACAATTGCAAATTATACGCATACTTCACCAACTAATGAGCCACCTAATCTCATCCATTGTACTCGTTTTTAGGAAACATTCCACCAGAACTGCTAAGTAAGGGATCTTTCAATGGGTCTGTTGCAATCCTGGATTAGTTACATATAATCTGATTTTATGACAGTGCACAAAGCTACAAACAATTATAACCATCAACCGACAATCTCCAAGCAGTCACTACACTGTATGCTAGGACCCACTTGCAGGAAGGAAGCACATTCTAGTTGTATACCAAACAATGTATATTAGCGCATATACACAGATGGGGTTTCAAGCTCAGACCGTGGTTGGTGGCACATGATGGCGTTCACACTAATGGGATGCACCACCATAGGCCATGGCCACACCAGACTAAGCCATCTTCCTTGTCAGCCTCAGCCATCACATGGAGAAATCTTTACCTGTTATATATTTATAATATAAATGATGGTGAACATAGGTGGACTAAAATATGATTCTCTGAAGTCATGCATTCCAAAACATGCTTTAATATACGAAATAAACATAAAAAGGGAAACATATAAGTCGAGTTATAACAAAAAGGAGCATACAAATAGGGAGAATTTGGGGGGAAATATGGCACCAAGACTGGCAATGCATAGAAAAGGCAAACAATAACATCACTGGCAGCTACTTCAGTTTAATCCTATGAAGTTACACATAAAAATGGACTAACAACAATAAATATGTATGAGAGACACCATATAGGTGGCAAACAGCTTAAATTACTCAATGATGGTCTTTAGATGTAACTTATGACATGTTGGATCTTGTTATGCATCCAACGGAAATAGATGTCGAAAGTATTTTACCTACTGCATCCCTAGTCACACTGGTTTTTTCGCTTGATCGAAGGCTCGTAGAAAATTCTTAGAATTGCTGAGGTTGATGAAATTTGGAGCTTTCAGGAGAACTTATAAATGGTAGCCATACATGAATATTAACTCCCACCAAAAAATCAAACAAAAACACTCTTTTGCAACATCCACATCACAGTGCTGAACCTCTCTTGCAATCTAGATGAGGTGGATGCCTCCTAGTCAGAGGCGGATTAAATACGAGTTTTCTTAAATAGCCCTCGGCCTACAATTCCTCTTTAAACTTATCTACTTCGTGGAAAATAAGTGAACAAAGCTACACTGATTGCTTGCTGGCTAGCCCCCATAAAAGTTGAACCAACATTGTAAAGTTACTTCGGAATTGTCATCACATTATTATATATCTCTAGAACATCCAATTAAAACTCATTTAATTTAGTTAACTTAACAAAAAATGAAGTATATATCATAATCATGTAATTTATTGGTTTTTTTATTCTATACAGTATTTATTTCTCAACAAAATTCTGATTGATGGATTTGTAGAAACAACTCAGTATCATAAAGTCATAGTATACTACAGTTTTGATTTCGTAGTAAACACCTTGCATTCTCAAGAAACATTTTCATGGCTATACCATCTGTTTTTAAAATGGTCACATTTCACGACAAAGCTTTCATATGGTTTAACAGTCAAGAAAATTGATGAGCTGCATTTGTATAGGTTAGTCATCAAAGAAAAGCACATGATTTTTTGCGCCATAGGGTTAGCAACTATAACACCATTAGAAGATGCATATATTTCAATCGGCGCCGATGATTCTATCATTAAATATGTCATGTAAAATAACAATAACTAATCTCCTATATTTCTATATGAGAAAGAATTTTAGGTAACAGGAAAAAAAACCTAACACATGGTATTCAACCATGGATTTGCACAAAAAGAAATGTAATTAGGCCACCTCCAATAGTCAATCACTTGATTCCAACACCCATAAAAAGCACAAAACCAACAAACCCAGCAACACTTTAGTTTGTACTTTATACCATACCATGGGAGCTAGGGCAGGAAAGCAAGACCGTATATCTCATCGTAAAGAATCTCTATTGAGTTCATGAGTATAGCAAAGCTGGATTCCCCTGTAAATATGATAGTTAAATGAACACTTCAATTTTTAAAGAAATACAGTTCACAGTTTCTTTTCAAGGGAATGCAGTAAAATTTAAAATATATGAACTCTAATTCCTCTTATCATGTCTCATGAAGTTCATATAAAAACAACGCCTAAATTTATCCACCACTACAATTTGGTGCCTAAGAAGCTCACCCTTCTTATTTAAGTTCCAATGTTGCCAAACCCTGTATATTCACTGGAATGCATCAATCATGTTCATTAGCGCTGAAATCTTTCAAAAGGACTTTGATAACTTCGCCATCTGACACAAAAAAAGGAAGTGAAACCTGAAAACTAAAATAGCATGCGTACTTTGTTCAGAAGAAATGAGTAAACTTCAAACCACATATGTATACTCAATTTGGAAAAATAATGTAAACGCAACAGGAGAACAAATTGTAGGAAAAGTAGAGCAGCCAGTAGGCACAAACAAAACTATGGAGCCACTATATATAACCACAATCAAAACTACAGCAAGTGCATCAGGAAATTCTACGATAGACAATATTTCTAGTCATTAAGCCACATGGTCCATCCTCTTCTACAATGACAATTTCGAATTGTTGGTGTTGCGACACATGAAACCGCCACGTCGAGAGTTGTCCTTGAGAGTTTTGACTTGTCAAATATATCTCAATTGTTTTGCTAGGTATGGCGTTGACTCTTGTGGGCGTTGATAGTGACCGGAATGTTCCTTGCATCCTAATAAAGTGAACCACAAGATTTGCGGTTGAACAAACAAAGCCAGTTGTAGGAGTCGATCCACTTACTTCCTTTTAAGATAATAAACATCTTATAAGGTATAATATGCATCTTCTCTTGATAGAAGTAAGAACTACGGCCCATTTAAACATAAGCTGAAGCACAATATTTAGATAGGAATAAGGGCTAGAGTGATGTCGTGTAGCACAACATCATGAATCCTGGCGGCATCTCTATAGGTCAGTCTTGACAATAAGAGAGACTGAAAATAATCATTTTCTCAAATAATTATTTCTGTACAACTGTATAGCAGAAAAAGAAGCATAGCGTATGTTCGTATTACTTTCATGAGTGGTAGTTCGGTACTTCATAAAGATACCCTTATCAGTTCATACCTTCATAGTACTAACTCCAAGAAATAATACCTCAATGCAAACCTAGCTTGAAGTCAAGAGGGAGGTATGAAAACTACAGGAGGCGACATATCAATAGTCTATTGTCAACTCCAGCAAGCATAAAACATACACAAGTAAAAAAATCTTTTTAATGAACAATGCAAACAACCAAATTACATGGTCTTTCTATTCTTGCCATCATTCCAGATAGTTAACTAATTTCCTAATAAAGAATTATAAAATAACAAATCCTACTTTGGTAAACATATGAAAGGTTCGCTAAATGATGTCACATATAAAAGTTGGTTCTGAAAGCACTATTAATATGTAAACATATGGCATGTAATCGTAACAAACCCTTATACTCCCTCCGTCCCAAAATAAGTGACTTAAGTTTATCTAGATTTGTATGTATCTATATACTAAAACATGTCTAGATACATTCGTATCTAGATAAACCCACGTCACTTATTTTGGGACGGAGGGAGTATAATAATCTTCATACGAGGTAGTTACTGAGCTAGAAACCTTGTACCCGCATTAGTTAATAGAAGTTTTTTTTACCAAAGTAGCATCCCGATAGAAAATTGTTTTCCCTCTTTCAATCCGTCCCAACACCGGACACCATGTAAAAATTAAAGGTATGTTCCTGGAACCTGCAGAATAGCATAAAGCTACAAATGTAACCCAAGGCGCCACTCAAGCTGGTCGAGGCCGAGGTCCACCTATTCCTTCCCTGTCCCCATCGCAATCGGGCCTCCGGAGGCGAACGGGAAGCGCTGACCTGGCATGAGAGGACGGATGGCTGGCGCAGCCGCTGCTCCAAGGGGGTGGAGCCGCCACGCATCTTGCGCCAAGCCCGGGTAACCGTCGTTCCCTGGGCCGATGGCTAGGGAAGGCACCGTCCATGACGGGATGGAGGCCGCGGTAATCGGCGGCGGCGATTCGGGAATCGGTGAGGGCGGCGGCGATTTGCTCTCTAGTGGAATTAATCGAGGCAAGCACTGCGACCGGCGCGACACACAAAAAAAAACATCAGTCAATCGATCTTGTGGCGTGCAGTGCGGACATGGAGTGCAGACTTTGGTTGATTCGATTGTTGGGTTTACCTAGAAAACGGGGGGCTTGAGGGCATGGCACATGTCGCAACGTAGCGCCGTCTTTGGCACGTCAGAGTTGAGGAGCTTCACCACGTCTTCCTCCGCGGTGCCGGATGCTAGCTCTTGGACTTGGAGCCTCCCTCCGTCTTCCGGCGGCTGATGATACGTCACCATCGAGCTAACCGCCAGTGCGGGCGGTATCTCAACGGCGGGAGCCGGTGCCGGCTCTGGCTCCGGCTTTGGCTGGCGGTCTGGCGGGCCGTCTGACGAAGGAATCTTCCCTTCTGCCGTTGTCTTCCTCTTGCAACCCATCGCCGGAGCTAGATGGGACTTCGGTGCAGCGGCGCTAGAGGCTGCCCTACGGTGGAAGGCGGTGTGACGGTGCTAGATGAACCGGTGCTGCAGTGCCGCTCGACGAGACGGTGAAGCACAGATGCTTGACGAGGAGAAATAGCGGCAGACGTCGAGGAAGGAGAAATCCCAGCGGTCAGGGAGGAGATGCGGTGGCGGCAGGCAAGGGCAGCGGCGCTGGACGGGGCGGCAGAGCAGTGGTGTGGCCGGATCTTGGCCAGTTTGGGCGCCGCCATGTCGCCCTCACACACGGATGAAGAGGAGAGGAGTGACACCGTGAGGGTTTGCCAATGCGGTCGTGGTCTAGAGGCCTCGTGGGGTTGTGCTAGTGCGATCCCAGGCACCGTGGTGCCTCCACTGACGAACATTCCATCTTTCCATTACGCCCTGCAGAAAGTACTCATAGTATTACTTCGATTATAGGACTCGTGGTAGTAGGAGAGAGACGGGACGGCAACAAATACCTAGAGATCGGGAGGAGCTATGCCAGGTACGGGCCTGGGGCGGGTCGATACGTCGACGCTTTCCCATGAACCATGAAGAACAGACCTTCCAAGCCTCTAATGGCCAGCAGGCTCGAAAGGAAAATACGGCATCACCACCAGTAGCAAACAACAGCAAGCAGCAATTGCGGTAGAATCAGACGCCACCGAGGGAGGAGGCGTCGGCAAGAATGTCCGTCTCTAGAGATCTAGTCCAACTCGATCTCCATGGGTCAATGGCATGGAGTACCCGAGGCAAGAGAAGGAACCCCACATGCTGATGGAAAAAAGAGATCGACCAACACGCAGGAAGCCCCATGCCGATGACGAATGGACCCAACACAAGGGGATCACCGAACTATTAATAACGCTAAAAAACACACATCGAAGCAATCGTCCACCAGCTCCATAGGACGTGCTGACGCGCCACCCTGGCCCACAGGCAGTGGCCGCACGCGTGATCATCGCGCGCGGCAGGAGGCCTCATAGCGCAGTCTGATGCTCACGCTTAAGCTTATAAATAATAATAGACATGGGACTTGTAAATTGGATGGCCTTTATGAGGCTCCGTATAGAAAAAACGTAGATCTCCAGTTTATTTGAATGTGATGGGTGAAAAGACAGTCTTGGGACCAGATTGGCTTAACAAAACTATAAAAGGGTGGATGAATTAGGCAACATGTGATAGTAGGGAAAACCGGTCAAAAGAGAGTTAAGATGATTCTAAGAGGCTGACTTTGGAAGGTAAAGAGGTAGGAAGTACTTTTAAGAGTATGTCAAACTAAAGGTTTTATAAGCTTTAACATCGAAGGAATTCTAAGGCCTTTATATATTGGTCATTTCATGAGAGTATCTCCCACTAAAGTTTGAGTTGCTAGAATCTTCAGAAGGTGTCCATATTGTGTTACATATCTCAGTTGCGGAAGCATTTCGAGATTTTAGAAAAAGGGAGATCCAAAATACAGATGACGATGGAACCGGTTTGGTTGAACAAAAATTTAACCTTTGAGATTCATCCTATTGCGGATATTAGGAGAGTACGCGAGAGTGCTGATGCTTATGACGCTTAAGTGAGGCGACTTTGTAAACTAGAATCTCGCATGCATGAGAAATATACGAAATTTTTTCATCTTTTATGCGAGACATGCATGATTCTATTTTATATATGTTATATCTTTATACGAGCAATAAAGCAGTGAGGAAGAATTTGAGAATGAATTCTGTTTAAGGAGGTAAGAACATAATACCTCAATTTTGATACTAGCCATATGAGCTATCTATAGAAAATAAATGGGAACTGAAAGAAGAAAAGAAAGACAAAATAAAGAAAAGTAATATATACTGTTATTGCTTGAACTTGCGACTTGATGAAAGGACATTTACTGTCATAATCACTTTTGGTGTTCGTTAACAACTAGTAGACCTTTTTACAGTTTGCTATTGTCTACAAGTTGATATTTTACAAAGTGAAAAGGACCTTTGGCCTGCGGAACATTCCCTGCATTTTTACTTGTCTCTTGGGAATTCCAGACCGGAGTCTCCGGTCTACCAAGACCGGAGTCTTCGGTGTGGTCCGGAGTTTCCCCATGAGTCTCCGGAGGGGGCTTCTGTTTTCTGCCTGGGTCAGCCAAAGAGGTGGTCCGGAGCTTTGTCTGGAAGTTGGTCCGGAGTCTCCGGTCCGTGCCTCAGGCCGGAGTCTCCGGTGTAGAGGAACCAGAGTCTCCGGTCCACTTGGCTCCCAAGTGGGTTGGGTCATTCTGTTTGATAGTCCGGAGGCTGGTCCGGAGATTGACCGGAGTCTCCGGTGTAGACCGGAGTCTCCGGTGTGCTGACCGGATTCTCCGGTCTAACTCTTCTCCAACGGTCAGAAAACGGTTCACTGGTGCGAAGGGCTATAAATGGAGGACCTTATCCCCTTCCTCTAGTTGCTCGCCCACCTCAAGAACACCATGTCCATTTGAGCCACCAAATCAACAAGATCTCTTCATCCAACCATCCAAAGTCTTTGATCTTTGGAGAATCGAAGGAGGAGGCCTTGATCTACAGCTTCGCCAAGAGAGATCTTCATTTCCCCCTCATTCACTTGAGGACCCCCATGCTCTAGTGTTTCGTTGGAAACCCTAGGTTTTGATTCGGTTCTTACAAGCTTGTCTTTGATTGTTTGACAGCTTGCTTGTATTTGGGAGCCTCCAATCAAGTTGTGGATATGTGCCCCCAACTCGTTGTAAAGGTGCCAGCTTTCACCTCGAAGGTTGCCGTATAGTGGAAGAGGTGAATCAAACCCCTTGGGGTGAGGTTCATCGGAGAACAAAGGAGGCCTCTCGTGGCGTTGGTGGTTTGATACCACCCCCTCTCCAAACGTAGACGTACTTCCCCTCAAAAGAAAGGAACTACGGGAAACAAATCTTTGTGTCTCCGAGTGCTCCACTTTGGTTACTTCTATCCTTTACCACACTTTACTTATCTAGTTCTTGCTTAGTTCTTGTGCTAGGTTGACATATAGGTAAATTCACCTTAGTTGCATAATCTAGAGAATTTACCTTTTTGTGTCAAATCCTAAATTGAAAAAGAGTAAAATTTGGAGTAGTACCTATTCACCCCCCCCCTCTAGGTGCCCATACGATCCTTTCAGTTGGTGTCAGAGCCTCGGCTCTTTATTCGGGCTTAACCGCCTAAGAGATTATGGGCAACCCAGAGGAGGGAGAAAGTGAGGCTAGCCATTCGGTGACCATGGTAGATCTCAAGAAGTTGGAAACAAGCTTGAGCTCTACCTTGGGCAACGAAATCCAACAGTTGCGTCAATTCGTTGAGCAACTTGTTAGGGATAAGCAAACCTCACCTCCTCCCTCTCTAGAGGAAACACCACCAAACCCAAAGGCTAATGCTCCGGCTAAGCCTTTGGAGGAAGTGGTGGGGGATGAACATAATTCCACTAACTCCACCACCAAAAAGAGTGATGGGAAGGAAGAGTTCCATACGGTTCCCGGATGGTACTCTCTCGACCCTCCTATCCCTCATCCACATATAAATAATAGAGGAGACCCACCTAAGTTAGCTGCACATACTTTTGCTCAATGGCAAGTGTTAATGAAATCTCATGTGCGCAACTCTTGCATTCATTTGTGGAATATTATTGAAGAAGGACTCAAAATTGAGGATCTAACCAACTTGACTAGAATAGAAGTGGTCAATAGCCAACTCAATGCGACTGCCTTTCACATGATCCAACTTGGAGTGGGGCCAAAGGACTTTCCCCACACTGAGCACTACAACACCGCCAAGGAAGTTTGGGATGCTCTCATTGACTTGTTTGTTGGCAATGAAAGTATGAGAAGAAATAGATATGATGCCTTAAGAAATGAGGCTGAAGGTTTCTTCATGAAGGATGGTGAGGATCATGAAGACATGTATCGAAGACTCAAATCCACAGCCACCGCCTTCAGGAATGTTGGTGCCTCTCACATTGATGATGCGTGGATCAAGAGGAAGTATGTGAGTGCACTCATGCCTTTCGAGCCTACTGACTCGAAGAGTCTCCAAGGAAGACACAACTACCATCTCATGACCTTCAATGAAGTGATGCAAGAGATGGCTGCCTTCAAGGTTGCTGCCAAGAATGCCAAAGACGCCCGCGCTCGTGCCATTAGAATGAGTAGCGGTGTCAATCTTGCCTTAAAGGCCAAGGTTGTGGAGTATGATGAAGATGAAGGAAGCAATGAGGGACTCTTAATGAGTCACACCGAAGATGTCAAGGTTGCTCATGGTGAATACATGGCCTTCTATGCAAGAAACTTTTGGAAAGATCCCGCCAAGGCCAAGATGGAAATGCAACGAAGAAACAACCCCAATGGGAGAAGAGATAACGGATCCAAGTTGAGAACCTGTTTCAACTGTGGTGACCGCTACCACTTCGTGGCAGCTTGTCCCTATGAGAAAAGAGAAGATCATGGTGGTAAACTTGTGTTGAAGAAGACCTCCAAAGCTCCCTACAAGAAACCCTTCATCAAAAGGAACTCAACCAACAAGAAGCCAGGAGAAATTATCTTGATCACACATGAAGAGTACTCCTCTGATGATGATGATGATGATGATGAAGAGGAAGAAGAGGATACATCAAATGGTGTGGCAGCTCTTGTTACTACCTCTACTCCTTCATTCTCACTCTTCGACTCTCCAAATGAGAATATCTCCAATAAGAACATCACTTGACTTATGGCAAGAGGAACGAAGGTATTGTCATCATCACACTCCACCTCCTTAATCAATGATGATTTTGATGATGAGTTATCTCTTGAGGTCAAAAAGGAATTAGTTGCTTTTGATGTGTTCATGAATAACTTGCAAGGGGAACACAAGAAATATGTCGTGGACCTCTTAAATCAACTTTCACACACACAAGAACTTCTAGATGAGAGATGCCAATTAGGAAGAGAGCACATGATTGAGGTAGAAGCTCTTAATAATGCTCTAAAAGAAGAACAAGAAACTAGAATTTCTCTTGAAACTAAACTAGAGGGTCTTGATGAAGCTAATGATCTCATTATTAATAAACTCATCAAGGAATGTGATCATGCTATTGCTAAATACAAAAAGGCTAAAAAGGACAAGATTGAGTTTGATGTTGTTCATAAAAAACTTACCGAGGACTTTAGGACACTTGACAAGGCTCACAAGGCCTTAGAAAGTGAACTCGTGTCACTCTCAAAGTCTCGTGAAAAGCCTCAAACTCAATTGATCAATACTCCCTCACCTAGTACGTTCATTCCTTCTAGTTGTAAAAATACTCTTGAAGAACATGCTAGGTTGAAGGGGGAGCTAGCTAAGACCTCCTTTCCCAAAGGAAACAAGTCTATTGATGACCTCTTAAACAAGCAAAGGTCAAATGGTGAAAAAGGGGGCATTGGCTTTATCTCTAAAGCCAAGAAGAAAAAGAACAACAAGAAGAAGAAGGCCGAGCCCGCCCAAGAAAAGAACAAGGCCATTGTGGGAAGTAAGACCACAAGTGGCAAAACTATGTCTCATGATGATTTTGCGGGTAGTGTTAACCCTCACTATGTCTTAATGTGTGATTATTATGGTGATGTGTATGCACAATATGTTGGCCCATTTGATGGTTATATTGCATGGTTTATTTGGGTTCCCAAGGCCCTTGTTGCTAACAAAAGAGGACCCATTGAAAAATGGGTACCTAAAAACTAGTTTGATCTTTTGTAGACCTATGCTTCCGGAGGGTCAAAATGGGTGCTTGATAGTGGATGCACAAGTCACATGACCAGAAGCGCGTCTAGTGTCATGGAGTTGAGACCAAATGTTGATCAAATATCTGTGACATATGCCGACAAATCAAAGTCTAAGGTAATGGGTTTCGGCAAAGTTGTGGTTGCACACGATATCACTCTCGTGGACATCATGCTTGTTGAGACCCTTGGCTTTTCAGTCCGTGCTCTAGGAAAGATAGGTTTTGTTGTCTTTATTTATGTTGATATTGTGATCCTCCTGTGGAGCAAGTCTCTGAAGGTTGCTTTTGTTGGGTACGTCGAAGATGACTTGTATGTGGTGGACTTCTCCGGGAAAACCACTACAAGTCCGATGTGCTTATTCGGAAAGGCCAACGTGGGTTGGCTATGGCATCGCCGCCTAGCCCATGTCAACATGAGAACTTTATAAAGCCTCCACAAGGATGGTCATATTGTTGGACTAAAAGAAAATGTTTGCTTTGCCAAAGATCGTGTTTGCAGGGCATGTGTTGAAGGAAAGATGCATGATTCTCCCCACAAGCCAAAGAACTACATCAAGTCCAAGAGGATCTTGGAGCTTCTTCATGTGGATCTTTTTGGTCCTCCGTCTCATGCGAGTCTTGGTGGGAAGAAATATTGTTTAGTGATTGTTGATGACTACTCAAGATACACTTGGGTATATTTCTTCAAGTTAAAAAGTGAGACCCAAGAAAACTTCATTGACTTCATCAACATGGCTCAACGTCAACACAATGTCCCAATATTAACAATAAGAAGTGACAATGGTACCGAGTTCAAGAACTACACATTGAATGGATTTCTTAGTGATGAGGGAATAAAACATCAATATTCCTCTGCCTATACCCCTCAACAAAATGGTGTAGCTGAGAGGAAGAACCGGACTCTTATTGATATGGCAAGGACTATGTTGGCGGAATTCAAATCTCCATACAATTTTTGGGCGGAAGCTATCTCCACCGCGTGCCATGCATCAAACCGTCTCTACCTCCACAAAGAATTGATCAAGACTCCATATTAAATCCTTACCGGTAACAAGCCCAATGTTTCTTACTTCCAGGTGTTCGGTCGTAAGTGCTTTTATCGCATTAAGGGCATCCGTTTATCCAAGTTTGATTCCAAAGCATTAGAGGGTATTTTTGTTGGTTATGGTCTCGAATCCCACACTTATAGAATCTATGACAAGCTCTCCGGAATTGTCATAGAATCTTGTAGTGTGGTGTTTGAAGAATATGATGGTGCCCAAGCGGGGCGTGTTGATGTCTGTGATGTAGATGATGAAATGCCTCAGGATGCCATAGGAAGAATGGGTGCGGGCTTCATCCGCCCTGTTGAGGAACCCCTTATGGCGGATCGAGAAGAACTATGCTCTACTCAAGTGGATCCCTCATCTTCACAACGTCAACAAGCTACTGTCGAGGAGGACAATGACCCATGCCAAAGACAAATTGTGGACCCTCAACCTACTGATCAAGAAGATGCCTCCAGCCAAGAGGTGATTGAGTCTCCGTTTGCCAGGATGTCCAGTGGTGCTAAGGCCATTACACAAGCAAGATCTATACAAACTACCATAGGTACAGCTGAATATCTGGCCAGTTGTGGGATTGATCAAGACCAAGGTCAATCTTTTCCTCCTATATAAGAGAATATTTCCAATGATGATCAAGGTCAAGCTAATGGTCAAGGCAAGGACCAAAATGATGAAGTGATCCCCCTAAGAAACAACAAGGAGATCGAAACTCGTCGCCAAGCTAGAATGGACAGAATATTGGAATTAAGAGACCACACTCTTGAGAATGTGGTAGGAGATCTAAGAAGAGGGATATCTACTCGAGCTCAATTAAAGAACTTTGGTGAGCACCAAGCACACATTTCCATGGTGGAACCAAAGAAAGTATGGGAAGCTCTTGAAGATCCGGATTGGTTGGATGCAATGCACAAAGAGCTCAACAACTTTGAGAGAAACAAAGTATGGAAGTTAGTGGAAAAGCCAAAAGATTGCCGCAATGTTATAGGCACCAAGTGGATTTTCAAGAACAAACAAGATGAGCATGGAATTGTGATAAGGAACAAGGCAATATTGGTTGCACAAGGGTTCTCTCAAATTGAAGGCATTGATTATGGAGAGACTTATGCACCCGTGGCTCGCCTTGAGTCCATCTGTATCCTTCTTGCTTATGCGGAACATCATAAATTTAAACTACAACAAATGGATGTAGAAAGTGCATTTCTTAATGGTCCATTGCATGAGTTGGTATATGTGAAACAACCCCCGAGATTTGAGGATCCAAACTTTCCAAACCACGTCTACAAACTCGATAAGGCACTCTATGGGCTCAAGCAAGCCCCACGCACGTGGTATGAGCATCTGAGAGAGTTGCTGTTAGATCGTGGGTTTGAGGTTGGGAAAATCGATCCCACTCTTTTTACCAAGAGGGTCAATGGGGAACTTTTTGTATGCCAGATTTATGTAGATGATATTATCTTTGGCTCTTCTAACAAAGCTTTTAATGATGAATTCTCAAAGCTTATGACTGACAGGTTCAGGATGTCTATGATGGGAGAATTGAGAGTATTTCTTGGTTTTGAGATCAAGAAAGTGAGAGGAGGAACATTCTTCAACCAAGCCAAGTATACTCAAGATATGCTCAAAAGATTCAACATGAAATACCTAAATGGAGCTCCCACTCATATGGCAACAAAAACTCATCTTGAACTAAACCCAAATGGTAAAGATGTGGATCAAAAGGTATACTGGTCGATGATTGGCTCTTTGTTTTACCTTTGTGCATCTAGACACGATATTGTGTTGAGTGTAGGAGTGTGTGCAAGATATCAAGCGGCTCCTAAAGAAAGCCATTTGATGGTAGTCAAGAGAATCTTTCGATATTTGGTTCATACCCTAAACTATGGTATTTGGTATCCAAGGGGCTCAACTTTCTCTCTTTGTGGGTACATGGATCCGGATTGGGCTGGTGACAAGGATGATAGGAAATCAACCTCCAGGGCTTGCCAATTCCTTGGGAGGTCCTTGGTGTGTTGGTATTCTAAGAAGCAAAATTGTATATCTCTTTCCACCGCCAAAGCCGAGTATGTGGCAGCTGCTAGTGCTTGTACCCAATTGCTATGGATGAGGCAAACTTTAAAGGAATACAGTGTCCATTGTGACAAAGTGCCTCTTCTATGTGACAACGAAAGTGCCATCGAGATTGCATATAACCTAGTGGATCATACAAGGACAAAGCATATTGAGATTCATCATCACTTCATTAGAGATCATGTTGCTCGAGGTGATATTGAGATATCCTACGTATCAACCAAATACCAACTTGCCGACATTTTCGCGAAGCCACTTGATGAAGCAAGGTTTGTTATTTGAGGAATGAACTAAATATCGTAGATTCTAGGAGCTTGACTTGATCACCTTGCATACTCACCTATATCTTGACTCTTATTTGGTTTAGGTGCAGGCATGGAGATAGGGGGAGTGCGGTTCTAATTCATTGGACTATCCCTCCCCCCATAATGCCAACATTAAGAAATTCAATTCTCTTAGTATCATTTAGTGATATGTGAGCGCCATTGATGATTAGTGGCCATGAATCCAAGGATAATTCTTCACGGTGTCATGCCACAAACTCCTACATGGTGGCTTTTCGGCCACCACCCTCTTCTCTGTTGAAGAATTGGTTCTTAGTTCGGATTTATTTGGCGCATTGATGAACATTTGAATAAGATTTCTATGGTTTTCTTGTCTTCTCACAGTATGTCATCTTAACACAAGCCCTCTCTCTGTCCTGAAAACTCTCTCTATCTAATATATGTCCCCATACACATACCTTGGAGTATTTGGTCAAGGAGGACCGAAGTCTCCGGTGTGTTCACACTGGAGTCTCCGGTGTAGGCCGGAGTCTCCGGTGTAGACCGGAGTCTCCGGTCCAGACGGTTTCTGTCCACTTAAAGGGGGGACGGGGTGAACTGAAACAGCAGTTTCATTCATCCACCCCCATCCTCCCCTCTCTACCCTGTCGCCTCCTCTCCCAAATCTCCTCCCCGGAGGTCAAGAAGCCCCCGGGATCCGCCGTGCCGCCGACCAATCATCTCCTTTCCACCATTGGGTGATTCCCACCGGTGGAATCAATCCCATGGACAGATCTGGTACCTCTCCTCCTCTTTTCTCACCTAGGGTTCTTCCCTTGCGTTGTTTTTTAGGATTGGTACTAGTTTTGGCCACGGGAATCCCTTGTTTGCGTGCACTTGAGTACTTGACCCTTGTTACCCTGCCTGATCTGTTGGATTCAACACCATTGGAGCCTTCCTGATCTTCCCTCGAGTCTCCTGTCCGGAGACTCCGTCCCCACGGGTCGGAGACTCCGGTCCCATGGACCAGAGACTCCGGTCTGAACCGGAGACTCCGGTGTGGACCACGGAGACTCCGGTGTGGTTTGAATCTGACATATCTTGCAAGGTCTCAAGGGTCCTGTGCTGCCTCCATGGGACATATATACTTACCTCCATGTTATCTCCCTTGCTGCTTTTCACAGGTTATGGCTCCCGTCGTCCTACTCGCACCAAGGCCAAGATGAAGAGAGGGGATCCTTGCTATGATGAGTCGGAGGGTCAGTACATTGTTCCCCCATCCAACCGTAGACAGCAAGCCCGTGATGCAGCCTATATGCGGAAGGAGCAGGAAAGGATTGAGGAAGAGAACCGTGCCAAGAGGGCAAACTACGACAACCTTCAGTCTTTGTACCGCATGTCTAAGTAGGAGTACCGTGAGATGCGGAAGACTAACTTCTATGCCTTGTCTCGCACCAGTGATGACCCATGCTATTAGAGGAAGGAGCAAGCTGTCTTCATGAAAGACATTTACAGTGTGCTCAAGAGATCCCCCGTGTGCCCCCAAAAGTACTTGAGTGTTGAGCAGATGAGGAAGAGCCCCTACTTCTCTGATGCACTATGGATTACTGAGAAGTTGGGGCTATTCAACTTGATGGAGCTCCGTGAAGACTACAACATCACCCTTGTGCAGCAGTTCTATGCCATAGTTGTGTTTGGGACTGACCAAGCCAGGACTATGACTTGGATGACTAGCAACCACCGTTGTTCTGCAACTTTCTATGACTTTGCTGAGGCCATCTTCGAGACATTCCAGGGGGTATCTACTCATGTTGGAGTTCGCATGCACGCAACAGCTCTTGGGGTGAACAAGAACAAGCTTGCCCCTTTATATGGTAGTGAGGGTGTTGTGGGAGGGTCCAAGGGACTCAAGCCTCTCTACAATCTGATGTTGAGGATCTTCCGCCAGACCATTTCCCCTAGTGCTGGGAATGATGATGCCATCAAATGTGGTTTGGTTAACTTGCTGTATCATACCCACAAGATTTACATGGCTGGCCCCGATGCAGATGCTGATCCTATTGATGTGATGGACTACATATTTGAGGAGATGTACCATGCCATCTTATACAAGAAGGCCCCACCATATGCACCACTGGTCATGAGACTCATCAACACTCAAGAACATGGTTTTCCGCTTGCTCTGCCTCCGAACCTTACCGAGCACACTCTCGTATCTCTGCAGTAGAAAGGGGAAATGAAGGCTCCTCCTAGACGCTCCCATGCACATGTGGAGGAGGAGATCTCAGAGACCGACCAGGCCTCCTCTCCTCCTAGGGCTCGGAGGAAGAATGCTTCAAATGCACCTCTTCCCCCCATGACATGTGACTATGTACATGAGAAGGTCAAGAAGGCCTCATTCTGGGAGAGGACCCTGTGTTTCATAAATGTGGACATCCGTAAGCAACAACATGCTTCCTACAAGAGCAATCGTCGCATCGAGAAACTACTCAAGGAGATCAAGGCTCAGGGTGAAGCGTATGACGAGGACGGTGAGGATGAGTACACTGATGAGCATGGCGCTCAACCATCCACCGAGTCAGATCACACTCTTTCGTTTAGGGCATGGAATGCCCAACATGATAGCTTGGTGGATTGGAAGACCTTTTCTGATGTCACTTCTGGATTTTGGTACCAAGGTACATCCTCTTCTCGCCCTCACGGCAAAGGACCTGCAGCTCCAGATGGTGATGAGGACTATGATGATGAGGAGGAGGATCAGGATATGGATGAGGAGGACGAGGAGGATGATGACGAGGACTACTGATCCGTTGGGACGCTAGCTTAGGTCTTTTCCCTTTTTCGGTGTTTCAATGCCAAAGGGGGAGAAGACATTGTCATCGGGATTTGCATGGGCTTGGGCTACTTGATTCTTATTTGCTATCTCGACTTTCGTATCTATTTGCCTTATGTTATTACGAGACAGTTTTTGCTATTTGTGTGTGACTCTGTGGGTGCTCCTACATTATTGTAACTCGTGTGAGAACTATGTGGTTTATCCATGTTCTACCTACCATGCTTGTTTTACATATTTATCTTTGTGCACATAGGCAGGGGGCGCATGTCCATACTCTGTCATAAGTCATTGCAAATTATTTTTTCATGCAAAATCACTAGTTGTCATCGAACACCAAAAAGGGGGAGATTGAAAGGACATTTACTGTCATAATCACTTTTGGTGTTCGTTAACAACTAGTAGACCTTTTTACAGTTTGCTATTGTCTATAGGTTGATATTTTACAAAGTGAAAAGGACCTTTGGCCTGCGGAACATTCCCTGCATTTTTACTTGTCTCTTGGGAATTCTAGACCGGAGTCTATGGTCTACCAAGACCGGAGTCTCCAGTGTGGTCTGGAGTTTCCCCAGGAGTCTCTGGAGGGGGCTTCTGTTTTTCTGCCTGGGTCAGCCAGAGAGGTGGTCCGGAGCTTGGTCCGGAGTCTCCGGTCCGTGCCTCAGACCAGAGTCTCCGGTGTAGAGGAACCGGAGTCTCCGGTCCACTTGGCTCCCAAGTGGGCTGGGTCATTCTGTTTGATGGTCCGGAGGCTGGTCCGGAGATTGACCGGAGTCTCTGGTGTGCTGACCGGAGTCTCCGGTCTGACTCTTCTCCAACGGTCACAAAACGGTTCACTGGTGCGAAGGGCTATAAATAGAGGACATTATCCCCTTCCTCCAGCTGCTCGTCCACCTCAAGAACACCATGTCCATTTGAGCCACCAAATCAACAAGATCTCTCCATCCAACCATCCAAAGTCTTTGATCTTTGGAGAATCGAAGGAGGAGGCCTTGATCTACAGCTTCACGAAGAGAGATCTTAATTTTCCCCTCATTCACTTGAGGGCCCCCATGCTCTAGTGTTTCATTGAAAACCCTAGGTTTTGATTTGGTTCTTACAAGCTTGTATTTGATTGTTTGACAGCTTGCTTGTATTTGGGAGCCCCCAACTCGTTGTAACGGTGCTGGCTTCCACCTCGAAGGTTGTCGTATAGTGGAAGAGGTGAATCGAACCCCTTGGGGTGAGGTTCATCGGAGAACAAGGGAGGCCTCTCGTGGCGTTGGTGGTTTGATACCACCCCCTCTCCAAACGTAGACGTACTTTCCCTCAAAAGGAAGGAAATACGGGAAACAAATCCTTATGTCTCCGAGTGCTCCACTTTGGTTACTTCTATCCTTTACCGCACTTTACTTATCTAGTTCTTGCTTAGTTATTGTGCTAGGTTGACATATAGGTAAATTCACCTTAGTTTCATAATCTAGAAAATTTACCTTTTTATGTCAAACCCTAAATTGAAAAAGAGTAAAATTTGGAGTAGCACCTATTCACCCTCCCTCTAGGTGCCCATATGATCCTTTCACTTGATGTTTAAAACCTATAGTTAGCAACCAGTTGCACTTTGTTTGGTACTACAAAACTAGTCGCACTTCTTTTATTCCTGTAACGTGAAGAGAAAACATATTTGGTTGGGTTGGGATTTTTTTAATTGATCCGGACTAGTTCCCCTATACTAGAGTAGAACCTGGATGCCTTCCCTACCTCTTTGCCCTAAGAAAATACCTAACGTTGGAGCCTCCAAAACGCCGCCGCTAGCGTCTTCTCAACGTCTTCTCAATCTGATTCCGCTGCTACGGGACCCAACCATCTCCAAATCTGCTGTTGTTCCCTGGTGCCTAGATTTCCGTCAGCTTCGTGTATAGTGGTACGTACCACTGTACATGGTGGTCACCAACGGCAAGATTTTTATTTCTGTTGGCTATCCGGTAGATTAGGACTACAGAACAATGATTATTTTCCTGTGCCAACCTTGTTCTTGATTTGTTAGAGAGAGAAGAAGATCGGGAGTAGTACCATATGCACACATGGCTAGAGAGGTAGGTGAGAGATAGCTAATTTTTGGTATTTTTTGTCATTTAGTGAACTGAACTAGTTTTGGACAGAATGCCGTGTAAGAGGTTGCAGCTGCTGAAATCAGTAGCTTGTAACTAGTATTATAGACGATTAGCTACACATCTCTTCTTGACTTGTTGGAATCCATCGATTTCCACTATGTAGCTGTTTGTTTCGCTAATTCACTAGCTTTTGATATATATATATATATATATATATATATATATATATATATATATATATATATATATATATATATATATATATATATATATATATACATACATGATATATATGGAAACTACTGGTTAGGAAATAACTAGCACTTTCTAGTTCTTTATCTGGGAGAGACCGTGAGTCATATACATGTGCTGGACAAGTTTTCTTATATTATTGCTAATCAAGGCCCGAATGACAGTTTGGATATTTCAGTAGTCGGCTGTACCTGATGCTACCACTAGTAAGTTGCAACTAATTAAATTCATTAGCTGAATGTTTGACTGTAATCCAACTTTAATTTAGCTTTAACATTCTAACAGAAAATATAGCCTATCATTGGTCTTTTCTACAAAACAAAGAGAGAGAAAGAAAGTAAGATTTTGGTTCACTTTCCGTATGTAGGAGCAATGCAATATGTTTAGTGTATGCTTTTGAAGTGCTGATATGCGTTGAGTGTTATATATATATTTCAATAACAGGTGTCGGTACTTCCGGCCGGGAGTTCTACAATTCACAAATTGTGCCCGCCGGTTGAGGCAAGTCTATAACAGAATAATACTTGCTCGATTTCTCTCACTTAACTTTTATTTTCTAACACTTGTTATTATTCAGTTACTATATATTGGTGTTATGTGTGGAGATAAAACGTATACAACAAAGAATAAAGGAAAATGTTACAGTTGCGCTTGCATTTCTGCATAACATGTTAAAGACTTGCATAGTATTGTGACCTACTGAGGTAGGCACCTTGAGACCGTCGATGTTGGGACGAGTCTCACATTGTCAACAACCTCCACAAGTTAGATTGAATGGGATGTCGGCGGGTGTCCACTCAAGCGGTACCGGTATACGCAAAATAAAAGTGAAAGCAAAGAGCATGTAGGCATACATGATTATCTTCGTGACATGACTAGTGTTATAAGATAATCGTTGGTGTCATGTATGCAATGCTTATTATTTCTTTATGTACTTGTTGAGTACTTTGTACTCACCCTTGTGGATTATATTTTTTTAGGTACCATTTGAAGTCGACATGCATGGGATGGGATTAGCACCTCTACATTTTACATCCACTACTTTGCACATATTACAACACCTTATAAATAGTGTAGTTTATTAACAATGCTCAAATTTGCTCTTGACTTGTTCTTTATTGTATGATTTGGTTTTATTGTGGCTACCGAGTGGGTAGATGTGAGACATCATAGATAATAAGTTTTAACTTGGTCTTGTTGAACCGTGTGGTTGTTTGTATGGAAAATTTGGATGAGTAGTATCGTTCTTTTCTTGTGTATATCCCCATAAACAAAGGAGACTACTAAAATTTATAGTTTCATAACATTATGAGAAGTGTTTAAAGTTTATGTAGCATTGCCAAATAGGGTAGATATCTGGGATGGTACATCAATAGTGGTGCCATACATATGATACATAGTTCGAAGTTGTATAGTCAAATACACCTTTGGACTTGCACTTTGAAGTAGATCACCATCATCAAATATTTGGTGTTCTTTCAAATTTCATTGCTTTTAGTAATCCTTTTAATGTAGTAAATATTTTACCTACATCTTCTATTTATCTTTATCATGATAACTTTCATGATCAAGCTACTATAGCTCATAAGGACGAATCGTGAATATAATGTTAATTCCCAAAACCTTTTGGTTGATCATGACTCCTAGCATCTCTAACCTTTGCAAATTCTCATACAATACGAGAATATATATATTAAATTATACTCTATCGTATTGCAACCAAGACATTTTTTCAGATATAACAGTATGTTCTACAGATGATGGTTTTCGAAACAATTTTTAGCTCCTAGATAATATTGATATTCAAACAATTTTTTAATATCAAGAATCATGGAGGGAAGCATGATACTTAGATACTAATGCTAGAATTTGTTACCCTTGATTCAATACTATTTATTGCATTTCATGGAGTAAGTGAAGTTTTGCTGAAAGTTTGCAATAGTACTTAAAACTTTAGATTGATACTCATTAAACAATATGATACCAGTTCGTAAAGTAAAACTCCAGAATTCTATAGTTCTATTATCTCAATTATAGCTAAAACAAGGTAATAAACGAATGCTAGTGACTACAACGAACTATGCAAATTCACATTGATTTAGTTTATGATCAATTGAGTTCAAATTAATCCAAATTACCAAATGAACTCCCACTCAAAACAACATCCCTCGAGTCATTTTGGTGATTACACGAACCAAATTGACTACACCACGACCAATCAACGCTAGTGGTGGTGCAGCTCCAATTGCGAGCATCATATGGACATCATATCATTCATATGACTCGTACTTTACCTTTCGGTTCATGTTCTAAGGCCATGTATGTATATTCTAGGCTTGTCAAGTAATAACCTTAGCACTCACGTGTGTAAAACTGGCTTACACCCGTTGTATGCGAATGTAGAGTCTAACACACCCAATCAACACGTGGTTCTTCGAAATGATGAAGTTTCTTAATGGTGCATACCGAGGAAGAACATATTATTATCTGGATATTAGTGAGAGGGATCATATTATAATGCTACTGTCAAGTTCTAAGTTAGACATAAGCAAAATAAGATACAAACAAACATCGTATGCATAAAGTGATATGATATGGTTCTTGCACTTGATCATTATCTTGTGCATCATGGTATGATCTCTATCATTCCATGTGTGCAGCGCCAAGGCCTATGGTGCTCCCACTTACTTTGCTATAATTCCCGAGAGTGTCTTACCATACTAAAATTATGACACATGCCCAACAAAAATAAAACTAGATGCTTCTAATTTATCTTTTGCATATTTTATGTGGCTTTGGGCTTTCAAAGATAGAATCGATCTTACCTACGAACATGGAACCACAACGATGACAATCAAATTATTAGCAACCCTTTGTAAATAAGATATTAGCTATAGCGGGAGAGACAGACACCAACTAGCCACTTATGAAAAACTAGTTGCATGTCAAGCATGGAACAAGTCTCATGTGCGAGGACATGTAAAGTTAGTCTAGGCTGCTTCATCCCACTATGCCGCTAATATTCAAAATACATGATGGATGCAATAACATGATCATCAACGCCCACATATTCATATGTGTTCTAACCGTACAAAGCACCTATGCATAGACATAGATTTGATACCACTGATGGGGTTCATTGCATAGAAAACAAAAAATCCCTACAGTTGCAACTGCTAAGATCGAATCTAGCCGATACTTGTAATAGTTTCAGATGGACTCACCCTCGAAGACCGTAAAGCGGGATAACGTTCTCACAAACAAATGTGGCTATTGTAGAGTGTACACGACCGTCCTTAAGGACGCGATGACAACGCCACAAATGCAGTGCCTCTGTAATCGATATATGGTGTGCCGACGACTTTCGTCCCTCACTCTAGCATAGCAGCGGAAGTAGGGGATCCTCGGGAACTCCGCCAACACTACGACATGGTGGTGCATAAGATCTTGAGCAGAGCTTTGCCTAAGCACCATGCTCGTGTCATTGGACAAGGCTAGAAGGGGTGCACAGCAGCCATGGTGTTCCCCCACCTCTCCCCCAATTATGCAATTATGTGGGTGGACTCTCCACTCACAAAATTCATTCTCCACTTTCTTCCATTTATTCTCCACCCAAAAATCAAGAGTCTCTCCATTAAAACCACTTTTAATTCACTTGATTTAATATCACTCATTTAATGAACACTTCATTTAATAAGTACTTCATTTAATGAACACATTAACAATTCAATCCCCGGTAATATTCGGATATATTGAAACTATTCCAGCAGATTTATCAGAACAATTCCTAAGTTATCCAGTATTTTCTTCGATGTTCCCTATCCACTCAAATGCGTCGACTACCCTTAAGCGTGTCTCCCTACGGGCTCGCAAGCTGAGTGGACATGATTGAGACACTCTCCGACCAATAATCATTAGCGGGACCTAGAGATCCATAATGACTCCCACCAGCTCAAACGATAAACTAATGATCGCGTGAACCTTTATTTGTAGTAACCAATTCCTTTTGTCTCGCAATATTTTACTTCTCTGAGATCCGATCATTTGGTATCATCCATACCCAGTTCAATCCCGTTGCTGACAAGTACTCTTTTCTCGTTCCTGTGATATAACATTCTTAGTGATAGTTATCACTTGCTTGCAAGCTATGTTAATATGATATCATCGAGAGGGCCCTGAGTATATCTCTCCATCATCAGGATGGAAAAATTCCACTTTTGATCCATGAGCCTCAACTGACACTTTCCAAGTATCCAACGACACCTTTATAATCACCCTGTTATGGTGTGACGTTTGATGTAATCAAAATACTCTTCCTGAGTCAGCAATTGACGTGATCTCATGGTCTAAGGATTAGGGTTACGTTGAGTGATGTTATAGTAGTGTAAACATAATGGCATGATCGTACTACTATACTTTACGAGTTTGTTCATCACATCATTCCACCAATGTTGTGACCTTGTTATTAACAACATCCAATGTCATGATCAGGAAACCTTGATCATCTGTTAATCAACAAGCTAGTGTAATGAGAGGCATCACTAGGAACCTTTTATTTTGTTTATTAAACACACATGTATTAACGTTTCTGGTTAACATAATTATAGAATGAGAAATAAACATTTATCATAAACATGGAATATAATATAATAACCAATTTATCATTGCCTCTCGGTCATATTCCTTTCACTGGGAATCTTTCGATATTTTTTGTCTTATTATGTACTACTGAATCTTTCAAATGTTATTAAATCTGTCAAAAGTTCTGTCATTTCTGCCTGCTATTTGCACTAGAGCTTTTGTCTTTCTGTCATCAAAACCATTGGATGTCTTTTGGACAGATATGACAGGGGTAAAGATGCAGCATGATTTCACCAAGTGAATTCATAGGGTATCAATCTAGTTTTGGCATGAGCGGAGTGTGTGTCCATGGTTCTTTGACTTTTAGCGTGAATATCTGTCAAAAGAATTATTGCTTTTTCCACCTCCCTTGGTGAGGTATCTATTTCAAATTAGGCCGAGCATAGTACAATTTTTTTATGAGGGCTATATAGTGCAATTTTTATTAACGAGGATATGAAAGCTAGCCCATTTTGGCCCCTCTTTAGCCCAAAATATTAATTCAGCCTTCTCAGTGTCAGGGGACTTCTTACCACAACCCATGCAAAATAGCCCATGTAGTATAACCCATGTAGAATAGCCAAAAAATATTTTTAATTCGGTATTTTTGTGCATTCCCCCCACCTCAAAAGAAAATCTACCCATGTTTTTTAGAAACTACTCCATATGCAAAATCTAAGACTACTATAAGACTACTAATAAAAAAAGAAAAAAATTTAAACGATTAAATTACTGCTCCCGAATATTCAACTGACTGATTAATTTCTTATAACTAAAGACTTTTCGAGAGATCTCCTCCAAATCACCCGTATGACTATCAAAATCATGAGCATCAGCATGTAGGTTCCAGATCCAAAGTGGTAGTATCAGGGCCCTTAGCTAGTGTTCTTGAGAAATGGCCGGGTCTGGCCCATTCTTCAAAAGATGTTTTCATTTTTAAAGATTGTGATGCTAGGAGCACTGCCCTTTTATTTTAGAAGAGATAAACATGGACACACAAAATCTTTTTAAGGAGACTAATACATAAGTTATAAGTACTAATGAACGTTTAATGATAAGTTTTGTAGTAATATCTTTGGTGTAGTGGCAATGTACTCAGTTTATATCTATTGGATGTATTGAGTTTGAATCCTTTGTGCGTACATATATTTAAGTTGGGTTTACATTTTTTTCTTGTAGCAATATTGCTTTACGGAGAGGCTGACTTCACATACCCACCAGCCTGCAGTGTCCCTCAAGTTTAATGGACAGTTTTGAAAAAAAAGTTAAGTACTTGTACAGAGAGGCTAGCAACAGGAACCCACTAGTCAGAACATACAAGGTTGCATCAGGGACTCACAAGCCAGAACATAACAGAGAGGATGACATGGGAGCCCCAATAGCAAGACCATACACGATCGTCGCATCGAGCAACGTTGACAAGGTCAAAATAGTAGACGTGGCCGAAAATAGTAGACGTGGCCGAAAATAGTAGACGTGGCCGGGTCAAAATAGTAGACGTGGCCGAAAATAGTAGACGTGGCCGGGTCTGACCACCAGCAAGACCTTATATAGGTATTGCATCGAGCAATGTTGCCAAGTTCGAAATAGGGAGGCATGAGCGGGAAAAAAAGTCCAGCATGCATACATTTCTTCTAATAGGAGGCTGACATGGGGGACCCAGCAGCTAGAGTAAATGGTTGATGCAGCGAGCAATGTTGACAAGTTTGAAACAGGGAGGCATGAGCGAGAAAAAAAATTCCACCATGCATATGTTTCTTCTAATGAGAGGCTGACATGTGGGACCCAGGAGCTTAACCAAACGGCAGATTCGTCAAGCAGTGCTATCAAGTACAGAACAGGGAAGCATGAGAGAAGAAAAAATCCATCAAAGTTCTGATGCTGACATAGGGGACTCACCAGCCTAAATGAACGACTGATGCAGTGAGCAATGTTATCAAGTTTGAAACATGGAGGAATGAGCCAAGGAAAAAATCCATCATACACATGTTTATTATAATGAGAAGCTGACATGTGTGACCCATCATCCTGACTAAATGGTACATGCATCGAGCATCGCTATCAAGTTTGGAACATGGTAGCACGAGCAAAGGAAAAAATTCTATCATACACACGATTCTTCTAATGAGAGGCTGGCACAAGGGACCCAACAGTCTGACTAAACAACAAATGCATCGAGCAACGCTATCAAGTTCAAATCAGGGAGACACGATCGAAAAGTGTGGACTACTAGAGACACTGACATCCAGGACCAACACACCTCAAAATACTTCGGCGAGTCAACATTGCGTGAGGAATCAAAAACCTTGCTTCTTCCATACGCCAGCCAATCTTGGTCTGTGTTTTTACTGATTTTGTCATAGTAGAGGGCAGCAAAAATAGGAAAAAAAGTTTTCTGTCGGCCGTGGTCGAGCAAAGAAAATCGTCACGGAAGAGGCACCTTCTACGATGACTCATGGTCCAAATCGTTGTAGATGGAAACATTTCTTGTAGTGTATATTGTGGTAGGATGTGTATAAGAAATGAAAGCATCCCAACAAGCTCATCGATACCACCCATCTTAATAGTGCGGTGTTTCCGATTTGACTCAAACATTGATGGATGTGAAAATAGCCATCTTTATTCGCTATTAAATCTTATATTTAGTCAATAAATTGATAAAATATATCTCTAGCATTATCACTAATGACTAATTATTGCAAAGATGTGCAAATCCTTATTTTAAATTGTAATATGTAGGAAATCATTCTTTTATGGCGAAACCTAGAGCAATTAATGGAGAATCATACATTGCCAACTCAACGAAGTCAACTGGAGTTGAAAGCCAAGATCCAAAAGTCTTAACAAGCACTATTACGGGTGAAGCTTTCCCGTACCATGCGCTTGTACCATACGGCGGCGGCTTCCCTAGGTCAAACAAAGCAACTTTCATGAAGGGCTATATATTTCGAGACTCCTAGCCGCCGCAAAGAGATCCACCATTCTCACATTGCATCTGAAACACACCGAGGAAGATCCACTACTTCACCACCACCATAGTTCATCATCTTCATATCATAGCCATAGCCATAACTTGTATTCAAGATCATCTCACGGTAAGCAACTTTGTAAGGATATTTGGTATTGATCTAAGTAATTCTACAAAGTTTTTTATCATTGATCTTACAATGAGTGAGTAGTCCTCATAGGCTGTGGGTTGGGGAATAGCCTTGCAATGATTACGTTCATATAATTAGATGGTAATATTGTGTGGTGATTACATAGCAGATTTGTATTTGTATCATTGTCTCTTAACTCAATCCGTGGAATTGTCAGGTGCCCAATACCCCGAGGATTGATCAAGGTTTGAGGTGAGATGTGTGGTAAACGGTGCCTACACGTGGAACCCAGTGACAACAAGGAGAGTACAGTAGTCGTTTAGTGATCTATTTGGAAACAACAGCAATATCATAAATCTTAATGCTTTGGTCTGTATTTTACTTATTAATCGTTCATAGCCCTGTGCTTCGAGGTATAATGATTGGACCAAGAGACTTTATGCTATGCTTGTTGCTCACAAAGGCTTTAGTACTTACCGTTATGCTACCCAAAAATCCTATCTATATTAGATCATTTACACATGAATGTGCTTATTATCATCTTTATCCCATTTGTATGCTTAGCTGCAAGTGAAACCTCAACCCTGGTCTATCTCCATCCATTGTTACAACCCCGATAACAAAAGCAAAATGGAAAGGTCTGATAAACGAAGATTGAAGCAAACTAACAAATCTTGCAGACGCTCCTCAATCTACCGTAATTACTTCTCAAGGTTCGATAAAACCTATATCTTCTAGGGAAAAAGATACTATATTGCATCCATAATCTGGATCGAAGGTATCAACCCTTTTTCTGGCGCTGTTTTCTGGGAAGCAATTCGCTATCCTGGTGTTGACCTTATTAGTTAGTTTTAATTTTGTTTTAATTTATTTATTGTTATTAGTTTATTTTTTTCAACTAAAAACCCAAAAAATAGTTATTTGTTTTATTTTTTATCTTATTCTAAAAATATTAAAAATTAGCACTATGGCACAAAAGAAGCTTAGGGAATATGCTACCCCTAATGATGATTTTATGTTTGCACCTATCACTCAGTCTGCTGACACAGGGGAGAATTATGAAATAATGCATAACATTTTGAGTTTGGTTCACCAGAACCAATTTGGAGGCTCAACTTCTGAGGATTCAGGTTTGCACTTTAACACATTTACTGAGATATGCGATATGATGCACATAAAAGATGTTGACCCCAATGCTGTCAAGCTATGTTTATTTCCTTTCTCACTTAGAGGAAAGGCAAAAGATTGGTTGCTAGCTTTGCCTAAGGGCACTATTACTTCTTGGGAATAATGCACTAATATTTTCATGACTAATGTTTTCCCCTCCAGCTAAGACTATGCAACTTCGATCTAACATTACTGGCTTTTGATAGGAAGATCGTAAGCCACTAGCACTTGCATGGGAGAGTATGAAGGAATCTGTAATGAGTTGTCCTAGCCATGGGATGGAAGAATGGTTAATCCTCTATCAATTTTATAATGGTCTTAACCCTATGTCTAAGTTTATCCTTGATACTACTGTAGGAGGCACTTTCATGGGCAAGTTAGTAAATATTGTCAAACAACTTCTTGATGATATGCAAAGCATGCCCAATGGTATGTAGAAAGATCCTCCTCAAGAAAGGTGAACTCAATCACCGAGGCGAATGATGAAGAGCTTACGACAAAGGTAGATGAGATATTTACTATTATCAAGGGTAGGGAAGATACCCGGTAAATTCCATTACCAATACCACTATTGAGGAAATAGATTTTGTAGCCCGTAATCCTTATAATCATGCATGGAAGAGTCAAAATTTTGGCTTGAACTTTCAAAAACAATATTCTAATCTTGTAAGTGCTCCACACAACTTTACGATAGGAATGTTGAGGCTCATGGATTAAGAGTAGAATTTGTCAATCCCGATGACGGATAGATATACTCTGGGCCCTCTCGGTGATATCACATTAAGATAGCTTGAAAGCAAGTGATGTGATTACTAGGATGTTATATCACGGGAACAAGAAAAGAGTGAATGTCGGTAACAACATCAAACTTAGTATTGAGATACTGATGATTGAATCTCGAACATGTAATATATCGGAATACAAAGGGATTTAGTTACTATTGTTAAAGGTTATGTCGATCACAGAAGTCATCGTTGAATGTGTGGGAGTCAGTATGGATCTCCAGGTCCCACTTCTGATTATTGATCTAAGAGGGGTCTCGATCATGTCTGCATTATTCGTGAACCATAGGGTAACACACTTAAGGGTTACCAAACACCATTTGGAGCAAATATGTTCTAGACGAAAGAATTGCAAACATTTCCTGTCAGCACGACCGTTGGTGGATCCGCCTTTCGCGGAACCGAGGCGCTGTTTCAATGCATGCGTGGAGATCGAGGCGGCGTAATCATCGCGCAGAGGTTTCCCAGTTCTTTCCATGACGTGTGGCACGTTTAGTGTAACATTTGCACGAATCTTGGCGCGGCTGGCAGTTATAAGGGGTGAGGATCTCTTTTCCTCATCTTCTTCACCTATTCCCAGTGCAGTTTCCTTCTGCTCTACGCCTCCCACGAACCCAGCGCTCCACTGCTCCCGCAAAAAACACCTCCAGAGCCACCCATCTAAGGTCACCGGTGCACCGAATCAAGATGGCTTCTTCATCATCCTCCGGCTTAGCGGCAGCAGCGGCGGCGGCAGAGAGGGAAAGCCACCAGGAGTCTGGATCCCCTGCGTCCTGGACGATCCCAAGCTCCAGGTCGTGGAAGACGAAGGGCTCCTCCACGGCGGCGACTGGCGGAGCGGCTTCGGCGAAACCGTCCCCAACCCACACGCTGATGAGCGAGTGCATTTCGGCACTCACCTCGACAGAGGTCTGTCCTTTCCTCCCTCGGAATTCTTTTCCGAGGTTATAGATCACTTTGGCGTTCATCTTCACCATCTCCCCCTAACTCTATCTTAGAGATGAGCGTGTACGCTTCTTTATGCGAGGGGTATCTCGGCATTAGGCCGAGCCTTACTCTTTTCTGGTACTACTTCCATGTCTAGAGAAATTCCATTACTGTCGGTAATCCTTACATTACCGGTACCATTAGCTTTTCGGTTAGGCGTGAGCGCGTTTATCCCCGGATAATGGCAAGTGAGTCGGTCAAACAATGGCCGTCCACTTTTTTTACCACAAGGATATCCCTGCTCCCGACAACGATACTGCTTTGCCGGCTTTCATCGATGGAGCTGCTACGCCCCAAGAGTCCTGGGACGAGGTCGCTCCAACTCTCAGTGACGATCTGTTTCTTGCCAGGAGACGGATCGAATACCTGATGAAGCATAAGGCCCTGAAAGGGTCCGACTTAGTTCAATGTTGGGTGGCACGCCGGATTCAACCCCTACAACATCACGAAGACCGACTGATGCATTCCATCATGTTGTCAAAGAATGACTCCGTCCGCATCAGCCCCAAGGCCTTAAAGCCGCAAGACTATGTATGCCAAATCAAATGGCTGATAAGGGATCGGATCGAGAGGAAGATTCTGGAGCTGTCCCTGGACATGCAACAGTGGAAGATCCTGTTGTGCCGGTAAACTTCAGCATTAACTCTTTTTTCATGCTCATCTATATGTTATTTTTGCAATACTGAGATGTTTTTCCCTTTTAGCTTGCTGACCTCCCCGAGTTGGAGTTTGCTCCTATCGAAGGATACCCTCCTGAATTTTCTCAAGATGAGGGTGAATTGGTCCCAATGCCGGATGTCGTTCCTCAGAAATGCAAGGCTTCGACATTGTCCATAGGCACCAAAGAAGTGCCAGTTGTGAAGAGGTAATCTTTCTTCACGAGGTCTTTGTATTTTGCTTGTAATTCCTTCAGAGATGTAATGTTCTTTGTTTTATTATCTTCTCAGATCTAAACAGCTCATCAAGGGTAAGGGGAAGGATGCTGCCGCGAAGCCCCTGTGTTAGTCGAAGCTTAAACTAGCTTCTCTTGCCATGGCTCCTCCGACTCCCGCTCCTCACCCTTCTGCAGCACCAGAGATTACGCCATCTCCGACCGTTGTAGAAGATCCGGCTCCCTCAGTAGAGCTAGTGATCCTTGAGTCGTAGACTGACGTCACCATGAGTGACTCAGGTTTTGATAAGGGTGAACCCTCTTCGGGTAATGATCCCTTGGTAGAAATCTTCACCGACAATCTCCTAAGTAATCCGGGACTTACCAAACTTGGCATGTCTCGGAAATCTGCGGAGGAAATCCAGCGTCTGGCCCGGCAATGCTTAGAAAGCCGGAATCTTTCTGCTGAAGAAGAAGCACAAGAAGCGGAGGACGTCAAGTACTCCAAACTTCTCGAACAAGTCCGCCTTCGCGACGAGGAACTGAGAGCTGGTGTATTACCACCTCCACCAGTGATCCCGCTCACCCTTGCCAAGAAGGTTACAACTGAAGTGAACATGTGCTTGAGCAAGCTCACACATGAACAACATGTAAGTCGGAATTCCAACTCACTTTTTCCTTTATGTTACTTTATATCTTATCTTCTAGCCCCCAAGCATGAAGTTGGATAGTCAAATCCGGGTTTATGCTTACTTAGGATGCCAAAGAATGAACTAGTGTGGCCCCCAAGGCTCGTGCTGTTATTAGTTACAATATTAGCCCGAGTCTTTAGTAGACTTATGACTCTGAGTATTCTGACTTACAGAAAGTTAATTCATATAACCAAGAATTATTGAAAAATATCTGCAACAAGCGAAAAGAGATCAGAGCTCTCCGACTTGAAAATGCACAGCTAAAGGTTTCCAAGGATGAGGCCGAAGGTAAACATTTCGTAACCCAAACCTTGTCTTTATGTTTCATATCCGAATTTTGTGTTGAATTGTTGCTCTTTTGACCTACAACACTGGTAAAACAGTCTTGCGCCATGATCAAAGAGGCCGAGAATCTTAAGACCTTGGTGGTGGAGAACAAGGAACTTCGCCAAGAGCTGGATAAGCTCAAGGCATATCATGAGAAGAGCATTGCTCCAATTCTCGAATCCACCTCCATGGCCACCGATGAGCTTGATCGCAAGATTGCGCTTCAAGATCAGAAAATCTTAGATCTCAACGACGAATTATTCAGAGAGAAGGATATTTCCGAGGCGCTCCGGGCTGAACTCCAGAGTCTTCGCGAAGAGAAGACCAAAGTCGACGATGTCATCCTTGGTATATTTCCCTTTCTCTGATTTTTATGCATCTTCCGACTCTCTAGAGTTTGGTTTATTTGACTTACCCTTTGCATTATATGCGCAGGTCCTCTAAACTTGATAGATTCTGCCTCTACCGAGCCTCGCACCCATCGACTTACCCAAGTTGGTGATTTGCTTCATGACTTCCGCCAATCCATCGAAGATATTAGCAAAGCTCTCAAGATACCGGATATGCACAACATGTCCGGTTTTGAAGTGCGAGACAAGGCCAAGGATATGCAGCAGCTTGTTCAGGACTATAACATGTCCTACGCACGATCCGCAGCGCAGAATGCTCTCACCATGGTTATGAGCCACCATGGAAGCATGGAAATCTGGCAAGTGACTAGAGGATATTCTACTATGGACGAAGACGGCCAGGAGCAAGATATCAAGGCCATCATGGACTCCTGCGCCGAATATGGGTGCCACGTAGCTGATTTAACCAGCTACGACACTCCCTTCTTCACCTGCATGGACACACCGCCTCCGCCTTCCGAAGAAACAACTCAAGTTTCTAACAATGATCAAACCATATCGGATTTGAACATCTCGGATTGTTATCAAGGTGCGGCTGATGCATCTAGCGAGTCGGCAGCTCCTACCTCTCCTCCTGCATCATAGATCATCAGAAAGAACAGATGTGTTATTCTAAAAACATTACGGATCTGTAAATAAGTAGTGTCATACTATTGCTAGTGCTAAGTTTTTATCTATTCAGCACTTTTGACTTTGATATTATGTGCCTGAAATGTTTATATAAGCACTCGTACTTTGTTGTCTGCACTTATCGTTTATCTGGCTTTCCGCCTCATCCCTTTCATGAGCCGGCCAACTTTCAACACGGAAACTTTGCCGAGCAACGGAGCTTAATTGCTAAACCAATTTAAACTCGGAAACAAAGCCGGCTTCTAGTACCAACAATTCACTACTCGGAAAATACCCGCATCCGGCAATCAGACAAATAACCAAAGTATAGACTAGGAAATTTAGATTTATACCCGAAGGTAGCAATTTTAGAATCAGAAATCTAAACCAGAACAAACATGAGCATAAAGTACTTTCAAGTATTCTGGGATTTTCGACTATGACATGATCATTCAGAAATAAGATGGTAAGAACTTCTCAGAAAAAACTTGAGGCAATCAAAACTTTTATTTCTCACAGAACATGTACACATATATGATTACAAAGAAAAATAAACTAAGAATAAAAGGGACGTAGCTGAGCAATATTCCATGGTCTGTCTAACTCATCCAGATTTGTACTGCCTCCAGCTCTCTTTCTCTTCTTAGTAGCAGGTCTTTCTTTGACTGGCCGCATATCAGTTAGGTAGTATGAACCATTGTGTAATACTCTAAAAATGGCCCTTCCCATACCGGGGAAAGTTTTGCCTCCAGCTCTCTTTCTCTTCTTAGTAGCAGGTCTTTCTTTGACTGGCCGCATATCAGTTAGGTAGTATGAACCATTGTGTAATACTCGACTAACTAAAAATGGCCCTTCCCATACCGGGGAAAGTTTGCGCTTTCTTTGTCGCACAAGCCGGAGAACCAAATCGCCCTTATTGAAAGATCGGTTTCTGAGTCTCTGGCTATGATATTTGCGTAACTTCTGCTGATAGGCTGTTGATCTCATCTCAGCAACGACGTGAACTTCTTCAATTAAGTCGAGATCATTTTGTCGAGAAATCTCGGCATCCTCCTCGATATACGCGGCCACTCTAGGAGAAGTGTGAATCAAGTCACTAGGAAGAACTGCTTCTGCGTCATAGACCAAGAAGAAAGGTGTGTATCCAGTTGACCTGTTCGGAGTTGTTCGCAAACTCCATATTATAGAAGGTAATTCCTCTGCCCAAGCCCCCGCAACACGTCATAGTGGTGCTCCGAGTCTCGGTTTTAGGCCTTGTAGGATTAAACTGTTTGCTCTTTCAACTTGTCCATTAGCCTGCGGGTGTGCGACTAACGCAATGTCAAGCCAGATATTTTGTTCGTTGCAGAATTCGGCAAGTTCTCCCATAGAGAAATTACTCGCGTTGTCCGTGATAATACTATGCGGATAACCATACCGGATTATAACATCCTCGACAAATCTTTTGGTTGTTGCTCCATCACAACTAGTGGCGGGTTTAGCCTCAATCCATTTGGTGAATTTATCCATCATCACTAAGAGGTGAGTAAATCCACTTGGAGCCCGTTTAAACGGTCCTACTATGTCAAGCCCCCAGACCGCGAAAGGCCATGTTATAGGTATTGTTCGCAGCTGATCAGCCGGAACGTGAGCTTGTTTGGCGTATTTTTGGCAGCCCTTGCACGTCTTGACCAGCCGTTCGGCATCTGCCTTGGCTGTAAGCCAGAAAAAACCGTGTCGGAAAGCTTTTGCCACTAGAGATTTGGCTACAGCGTGGTGACCACACTCGCCCTTGTGGATTTCTCTTAAGATTTCCACTCCTTCTTCCGGAGATACGCAGCGCTGAAAGACCCCAGACACACTCCGCTTATAGAGCTCACCACTAACTACAGTATAGGATTTTGCTCATCGGATGATCTGCCGGCTCAGAACTTCGTCTTCGGGTAATTTGCCATCTACCAAATAGTCAAGGTAGGGTTGAGTCCAGCTGGGAATTACAGCCAGAACTGCTATTAAAGGTGAGTTAGATTTGGTCGGATATTCCTCGTCTACTCCCTTTATTGAGAGAACTTTGAGGTGCTCTAAAAAACGCCATCCGGGACCTCTTTCCGTGTAGAGCCTATCCGAAATAATGCATCTGCTTCCTCATTTTCTGCTCGAGGGATGTGTTGAACCTCAAACCCTTCGAACAATTTAGATAGATCATCCACGATAGCTTTATATGCTGCCATGTGCTTATTTGCATTACAAATATCCGACACTTGCTGAGCAACAAGATCCGAATCTCCATAACACATCAACGTCGGATGTCGATATCCTTAGCAATCCGGATTCCATGCAGCAGTGCTTCATACTCGGCAATATTATTTGTCGTTGTGAAGTGAATCTGCAACACGTATAAAAGTTTATCATCTTGGGGTGATTTGAGCACCACGCCAGCCCCCGAGCCCATGTGAGCCTTAGACCCATCAAAATATAGGGTCCAATATTCTGACTCAGGGAGGGTCATATTCTCCTTTATCTCTGTCCAATCAGCAACAAAGTCAGCAAGGATTTGGGATTTGATTGCTGTACAAGGTTTGTACTCAATATCGAAACCTGAAAGCTCTATGCCCCATTTGGCGACGCGTCCTATGGCGTCACTATTGTTTATTATATCTCTCATGGGAGCTGTGCTCACCACGGTAATTGGATGTTCCTGAAAATAATGTTGTAACTTACGAGATGCTAAGAACACACCGTAAGCCAGTTTTTGATAGTGTGGATACCGCTGGTTTGATTTTGTTAAGACCTCACTGAGATAGTAAGTCGGACGCTGCACCAAGTGTTCCTGATTTTCCTCCATTCTCTCCACCACCATGACGATACTGATGACTTTGTTTGTCGCAGCAAGATAGAGCAACATCGGTTCCTGTGGTTCCGGTGCTGCAAGGATGGGAGCAGATGAGAGTACTACTTTTAGGTCTTGCAGTGCAGCTTCAGCTTCGTCGGTCCATACAAAATCCTTGATCTTTTTCAGGAGTTTGTATAGTGGTGCGGCTCTTTCACCGAGCCGGCTTACAAACCGATTGACTGCAGCAATGCAACCAGTTAGTCTTTGAGTTGGCCTAGAAATATTGAGTATAGCCTTGATTTTTTCTCGGTTCACCTCTATGCCTCTTTGAGACACGATAAAACCTAACAATTTTCTGGCTAGGATTCCAAAGAAGCATTTCTTCGGATTAAGCATTATGTTGTTGATACGTCCATTTTGCATCACTATTCTATATCATAAATTACTGTTATTCGTTGATAAATTTCATATTAACAGATGATACTTATGTAATTTCACCTATTTTTGCATGGTTAATGTCTTTTGGAGCATGGACCGCTGCAGTGAGGATTCTGATGGAAAAGGTGTTGTTTGGAGGCAAAATTCGCGAAGATCAAAAAATCCAGGAAAATATACGGAAAATCTTATTTTTCTAGAAGACGAAGGCTGCCAGAAGGAGGAGTGGAGATGGGCTATAGGGGGCCCACACCACCCCCTGGCGCGGGCCACCCAAGGCCGCGCCACCAGGTGGTGTGGCCGCCCTGGCCCACCTCTAGCTCTCCCCTCTGGTGTATATAATCCTCCCGAAACCCTAATACTGGGGGAGGGACCACAGAAAGATTCCGCCGCCTCTGCGGGGCGGAAAACACCGAGAGAGAAAGATCTCTCTGGCAGACAGATTTCTGCCAGGGGAATTCCTTCCCGGAGAGGGGATATTGTCGCCATCAACACCACCATCAAGTTGGACTTCATCAGGATCATCATCATCATCACCATCAGCACCCTCATCACCATCTCCATATTGTTGTAACAATAGGGTTGAATCTTGCATAGTTCTTAGGGGAAACTTTCCCGGTGTTGATTACTCTTTGTAGTTGATGCTATTGAGTGAACCGTTGAATTATTGTTTATGTTCATATTGTTATACATCATTATTCCATCTCTGATCATGATCCATATGATGTCTTGTGAGTAGTTTGTTTTGTTCTTGAGGACATGGGAGAAGTCATGTTGTTAGTAGTGGAGTTGTGTTGAGAAAGATTCAATAGTTTGATATTTAAGTTGTGGTGTACTTCTTCTAGTGGTGTCATGTGAACATCGACTACATGACACTTCACCTATATGGGCCTAGGGGAATGCATTGTGTATTTGGCTACTAATCGTAGGGGTTGCCGGAGTGACAGAAACCTAAACCCCCGTTAGGAAACCATTGCACAAGGGACGTAAGGGTCTTAGAGTTTAAAGCTGTGGTTAGGTTTCTACCTTAATTACTTTCTTGTACTTACGGATGTTTGCAAGGGGTATAATCACAAGTATGTATTAGTCCTAGGAAGGTCGGTACATTAGCACAGGTTCACCCACACAACACTTAGCAAGCTAAAGAAGATTAATCAACTATATGAAGCGAAAGTACTTGACAGTCTTCCCGTGTGTCCTCGAGAACATTTGGTCATCTTAAGTAATACAACTGGCTTGTCCTTTGTTGAATAAAGGATTAGGCCACTTGGTGCATTTATTCTTATTGTCTTTTATTTTACTCGTACTTTATTTACTTGCTTTATCAAAAAACCCTAAAAATCTGTTTGCTAAGTATTTGCAGAGAAATCCTGATCCATACCACTAGCCAACACCTTCTGCTCCTCGTTGGGTTCGACACTCTTACTTATCGAAAATATTGCGATACACCCCCTATACTTGTGGGTCATCAAGACTATTTTCTGGCGCCGTTGCCGGGGAGTGAAGCGCTATTGGAGAGTGGAAATGGTAAAGGAAACTTCTACTGCGAGTATTGTTTACTTATGTTAGTTGATTTATTTTCATTATGGATAATTCACTGAGTTTCTTATTTTTTAATGCTACTGCCACTGCTAAGGTAGTAGATGAACCACCACCTGCTGAGAATGATACTTTTAAAATATCTACAAGAATTATTGATCGTGTTATGGATAACTATTATGTTGGGGATGGAACTATCCATCCCGGTGATCATTTTCTCTTTATACACGAATTATGCGAGTTGTTCAAGTGTGCATGTATTACTACAGATCAAGTTAAGAAGAAGTTATTCTCATTATCGCTGAAAGGAAGAGCTGAGGAATGGTATAAGCTGCTGAAGAATGGTCAAGCTCTTGAATGGGAGGAAATAGTACCTCTCTTTTATTCAAAGTTTTATCCTCTTAGTGAGATTCATAAAGATCGGAATCAAATAGACAACTTTTGGCCTCTTGATGGAGAGAGTACAACTCAAGCTTGGGGGAGATTGGAGTTACTAATGCTCAAATGTCCCATTCATGAGCTCCCCAACAATATTATTATTAATAACTTTTATGCAAGGCTTTCTCTTCATGATAAAGATTTACTAGATGCTTCTTGTGCTGGGTCATTCACTTGCATGGAAGAAGAAGCTAAATGGGATCTTCTGGACCGTATTCTAGATAATGTTGAAGCCTGGGAGAATGACAAAGGAAGAAAGTCAGGTATAAATTATGATTCTGAATGCATTGAATCTTTTGTGGAAACTAATGACTTTCAAAATATTAAAAATGCTTATGGTCTAGACTCACAAGTTATTACAAATTGTTTTAAGGCTTTTGCTTCTTATATTGAAATCCCAAAAAAGGGATGGAGCAAGTACCATGCACCTTATAAAGATATTGTTGACTGTGTTCCTGTTGGGAGTACTGAGTATTGCACTATTGATCACATCTTACCTGAACCTTATATCGAGAAGATACCCTTCCCAGATAAGGTAAAGGATCATCCTATGATAACTAGTGTAATCACTAAAAGTGAAAAGAGAACTGTAAAACCTGATGAACAAATAAACATTGAACCTGTTGTAGCAATTGTTAAAGATCTTGTCACTAAAAGTGTAGAAGATGGACACATAGTCTTTTGTGAGGACGCTTCTAATATTGTCTCACATCCCAATAGAACTAAAAAGTCTAGTGTCCCTGTGCTTTCTGTTAGAATTGGTAATCATTGCTATTATGGTTTGTGTGATATTGGTGCAAGTTCAAGTGCTATTCCTTATGAGCTTTATAAAGAAATTATGCATGAAATCAGTCCCTGCGAGTTGGAAGAGATTGATGTGGTTATTCACCTTGCTAATAGAGAGACCATTTCTCCAATTGGTATTGTGTGGGATGTAGAAGTTCTTTGTGGTAAGATTAAATATCCTGCTGATTTTCTAGTACTTGGTTCAGCTGCTAGTAAAACTTATCCCATCATTTTTGGTAGACCTTTCTTGAGTACTTGTGGAGCTATTATAGATTGCAAGAGGGAGAAAATCTTAACTAAGTTTGATGGGGAATCTTATGAGTTTAATTTTTCAAAATTTACTAAAGAACCTTGTGAAAATGAAACCCATAATGAGGATTTTCAAGTTGAACAACTTGCGTCTATTTCTCTTGCTCCTAACAATGCTTTGCAGCAATTTATGGAAGACCACGAAAGTGAGATCTTCATGGAAGAAAGGAATGAGATTGACGAGATCCTCCGTCGTCAACCTAAGATGCTTAAGCATAACTTGCCTGTAGAAGACTTGGGAACCACATTGCTACCTAAAAAGGACCCGGTCTTCGATCTAAAACCTCTCCCTGATGATCTTAAATATGCTTACATTGATGACAATAAGATATATCCTGTTATTATTAGCTCTAAACTTTTAGGGAAGGAAGAAGAAAGGTTATTGGAGGTTTTGAAGAAACACCGAGGGGCTATGGGCTATACTCTAGATGATTTAAAAGGGATTTCTCCTACTATATGTCAGCATGCTATTAATATAGAACCAGATGCAAAGCCAGTAGTAGAGCACCAACGGCGTCTGAATCCTAAGATGAAAGAAGTGGTAAGAAATGAGGTATTAAAACTCCTTGATGCTGGTATTATTTACCCTATTGCTGATAGTGAATGGGTTAGTCTTGTTCATTGTGTTCCTAAGAAAGGAGGAATTACCGTTGTTCCTAATGATAATGACGAGCTTATTCCCCAAAGAATAGTAGTAGGCTATAGAATGTGCATCGATTTCAGGAAAGTTAACAAAGTTACTAAAAAGATCATTAACCACTTCCTTTTATCGATCAAATGTTAGAAAGGTTGTCTAAAAAGACCCATTTTTGTTTTCTTGATGGATATTCCAGTTTCTCTCAAATTGCTGTTAAACAACAAGATCAAGAAAAAACTACTTTTACATGCCCTTACGGAACCTATGCTTATAGACGTATGCCTTTTGGTTTATGTAATGCTCCTGCTACTTTTCAAAGATGCATGTCTGCTATCTTTCATGGTTTTTGTGAGGAAATTGTGGAAGTGTTCATGGATGACTTCTCCGTCTATGGGACTTCTTTTGATAATTGTCTGCATAACCTTGATAAAGTTTTGCAGAGGTGTGAAGAAACTAATCTTGTTCTTAATTGGGAGAAATGCCACTTCATGGTTAATGAAGGGATTGTCCTTGGGCATAAGGTTTCCGAAAGAGGCATAGAAGTGGATAGAGCTAAAGTTGAGGCAATTGAGAAAATGCCCTGCCCAAGAGACATCAAAGGTATTTGTAGTATCCTTGGTCATGATGGTTTTTATAGAAGGTTTATTAAAGATTTTTCTAGGATATCAAAACCCCTCACTAATCTTCTTCAAAAACATGTACCCTTTGTTTTTGATGATGATTGTAAGGAATCTTTTGAAACTCTTAAGAAGGCTTTAACTACATCTCCTATTGTTCAGCCACCTAATTGGAGCTTACCCTTTGAAATAATGTGTGATGCTAGTGTTTTTGTTGTAGGTGTTGTCCTTGGGCAACAAATTGATACAAAGTTAAACGTTATTCATTATGCTAGTAAGACTCTTGACGCCGCTCAAAGGAATTATGCTACTACTGAAAAAGAATTTCTAGCTGTCGTTTTTGCTTGTGACAAGTTTAGACCTTATATTGTGGACTCAAAAGTCACCATTCATACCGATCATGCTGCTATTAAGTACCTTATGACGAAGAAGGATGCTAAGCCTAGGCTTATTAGATGGGTGCTGCTCTTACAAGAGTTTGATCTACATATTGTAGATAGGAAAGGTGTTAAAAATCATGTAGCTGATAATTTATTTTGTTTGGAAAACATCTCTTTTGATCCTAAGCCCGTTAATGATAGCTTCCCAAATGAACAGTTGGCTGCAGTAGGGGTGAGCTCACGAGGGAGCCCTTGGTATGCTGATTATGCTAACTTTATTGTTTCCAAGTATTTTCCTCCAACTTTCACAGCTCAGCAAAGGAGGAAGTTCTTTTACGATTTAAGGCATTATTTTTGGGATGACCCACATTTATATAAAGGAGTGGATGGTATTATGCGAAGATGTGTTCCAGAATATGAACAAAAGGAGATATTGCGTAAATGTCATGGTAGTGCTTATCGAGGACATCATGCAGGAGATAGAACTGCCCAAAAGATGCTACAATCAGGTTTCTACTGGCCTACCCTTTTTAAAGATGCAAGAAAATTTGTTTTGTCTTGTGATGAGTGTCAGCGTGTTGGTAATATTTCTAGACGCATTGAAATGCCTATGAACTACTCTCTAGTTATTGAACCCTTTGATTGCTGGGGATTTGACTTTATGGGTCCTTTTCCTCCCTCGAAAGGTTATACTCATATTCTTGTTGTCGTTGATTATGTTACTAAGCGGGTAAAAGGCATCCCTACGAAGAGTGCTGACGGGGAGACCTCTCTAAAAATGCTTAAGGATGTTATCTTTCCTAGGTTTGGAGTGCCTAGGTATCTCATGACTAATGGAGGTTCTCATTTCATTCATGGTGGTTTTAGAAGGACCCTTGCTAAATATGATGTTAATCATAGAATTGCTTCAGCTTATCACCCCCAAACTAGTGGGCAAGTAGAGTTGTCAAATAGAGAAATTAAATCCATGTTGCAAAAGACTGTTAATAGATCTAGAAAAAACTAGGCTAAAAATTTGAATGATGCTTTATGGTCTTATAGGACTACCTACAAAAACCCTATGGGGATGTCTCCTTATAAAATGGTTTATGGGAAAGCTTGTCACCTACCTTTAGAATTAGCACACAAAGCTTATTGGGTAGTTAAAGAACTCAATAGAGATTGTAAGCTTGCTCGTGAAAAAAGATTATTTGACTTAAGTTCTTTAGATGAATGGAGGAGTGAAGCATATGAGAATGCTAGGCTCTTCAAGGAAAAAGTTAAAATATGGCATGACAAGCGAATACTTACGAGAGAATTTCATGTTGGTGAGAAAGTTCTATTGTATAGGTCTCGTCTCAGATTTTTTGCAGGAAAACTACTGTCAAAATGGGAAGGACCTCTCGTTATTGAAGAAGTGTACCGTTCAGGAGCAATAAAAATTTCTTCTTTAAAAGATAATACTACACAAGTAGTGAATGGGCAGCGACTTAAGCACTATATTGCTGGAGATTCTTACAATGAAGATGTTGATGCCTTTCAAGTTATAACTCCGAATTTTTTATCAAGGACCAAATTCAGAGACCTGCAGACTCCGTTTTTAATAGGTAACAGTTCTGGTAAGAAAAGTTCCGCGAAAGATCTGTCCAGTTATATTTTTGTAGTTTTTGGTCAATAAGGAAAGCTACGAAGCGAAAGAGGGACGGAAACGGAGCCAGGGTGGCTCACACCACCCTGTGGCGCGGGCCAACCCCTGGCCGCGCCACCAGGTGGTGTGGCCACTCCAGACTCCGCCTCCGACTCGTTTTCTCCCAGTACCTACCTTTTGTTGTGAAACTTCGTAATATATAACCCCCCGGATCTCCCGAGGTTCGTATATCGTGTTTTCGTCGTGTTTTCGTTCCGATCTATTTCTGACAGGTAGAGTCCCAGATTTGGAGCCACAATGTCTTCCTCTGGATCAGCCAAGGAAGATTCCTTAGAGGATATCATCAACCCATACATGAGAGAGTTGAAGATTCATCCCAAGGAGTTGTTTCTTGAAGATGGGGAGGTCTGGATAAAAGAGGTTCAAGGCCCTAAAGGTGAAGGAGATCTGGAGGACAGGATGGAAGCACTTGAGCAAGAAGTCTTTAGGTACAAGAAGATGGCGGAATGCGAAGTGGATATCATCCATAAGATTTGTTCCGAACTCATCACCGAGCACCAAAAGGAGACTGCTGAGCTCAAGGATGAAGTCCTCTCACTCCGCCAAACAACCAACGAACTGCAATCACAGCTCTACAACGTTCAAAATCAAAACTGTGAGTACGAGGTTAGATTTAAACGCATAAGTGCTGCTGCAAGTTTCAGGATGCTGGAGACCACAATGTCCTTTGTTGATGGGGAGCCTTTACCCTAGAAGTCGGACGATGACGAGAGGATACCACCACCACCGAAGGAGTAATTTGTCATCAGGTTTGGCACCCCCTTGGCTTGTTCCAAGCTTGGGGGAGTGCCGCGGTATCACATCACTACCTTTTATCTTTTTACCTTTTTAGTAGAGGCATATCATGAATAGAGAAGTTATCGTATAGGATGGTTTGCATTATGGAAGTGTCCCCTCTCTCGTTAGATATGTATCCCTTGGCGTGAGTTGCCGTTATGGATTATTAATGAGAAGTTCTATCATTTACTCTTTTGCATATCTTATATAGTTTTTAATTCATGGTTATATGATTGATCTTGTTGTTAGTATTGGTAGAACTTTGGGATCATTGAGTTAATTTAGTTGGTTTTGGCAAACCTGGCTCGGTCAGTAGCAACACTATTTTTGAGAGTTGAATGAAAAGATAAAAGTACTCTAAAGAAAAATAATTTCATCATCTTTCTTTCTTGATTTGCTCATAAGTTTAGTACTCTCTAGGTTAAGATCCTTTGTGCTTCCAAGGAAGATTGCATGTTTGTCTTTATCACTTGTATGTTTGTTTGTTTCCTTCAACTCTTATACTTGCTACCTAGCCTTGCTAGCAAAAAACCTATACTGAGAGGGAATTCTAATTGTGCATCCAATCCTTAAACCAAACCCATGTCATTTGTGTCCACCATACCTACCTACTAGCATTATTGCTATTCCAAGTAAATTCTTGTTTTTATCTACCTTCCAAATTAAACTTGTTATGTGAAATTTAGTGATTAAAGCTCTCACGAACTTGATGGCACACTTTACTTTCTTGTATTTAATAAACTTGAACCATTGTGCCCATCTATGTTGCATATATGCTTGCGCTTTGTAAGTTGTGAATTAGCAGAACCATGTTGTCATGGGGAACACTTTCAACATTGCACTGGTACTTTGTACCTAGTTGATATCATGTTCTTTTGTCTATGGATGTCATCGGTGTGAAATGAAATGGGAGCTTGTAAGTCCATGGAGTTATGCATGTGTGTTAGAGAAACGCCTGAGCCGCCGGTCTAATCCATGTTGTCATGGTGGAAACCTGCAGCGTAACCATAACGAGCATCTATGAAGCATTCTTCTTATAAAAAAAGAGATAGAGATTGAGAAAAAGAGAAAAAAAAGAGATGAGAAAAGAGGAAAGTGAGAAAAAAGCACCATATTCCCATGGTAAATAAGAAGATTGCTGAGATGCTTGTTGTCTGCTTGCCTTGTCATTTTGATATGGGGATCCTTCTGTATCATCGGGCAAGGGGTACCCCGTTGGCGATTCTCCATGATACACATGTGCTTACTATGAAAAGAACTTACCGGTGACTAAACTTGAGTAGCATGAGGAGCGACCCTCGTATTCAAGGGACATGAGATTCTCAACTTACAAATTGTCAAGCATATCCTCATATTTGATCACTTTAACCTTAATCACCTAAATATGCCTATGATAGGGGCAATGAGAGCTGAAAGCTAATAAGTATCATAATTTTTGGGAGCTCTTTACGAAACTTGGAATCCCTGCTTCCCACTGCGAAGGGCCTTTCTTTTACTTTTTAGTTGAGTCAGTAAACCTATTCCCTTCTATCTCAGCAAGTATTTTGAGTTGTTGTGTTTCATTCATTCATATGATGATTTATTCAATCATGTTTCTTATGTTCCTTGTTTTTGCACATTGCTCTTATCTTGGTGCTACTTTGAAAGCTATCATTGAAAACCAGTTATTTGTGAACTTCAACAAATTGTCAACTATTCTTCGACCAAGAGATAAGTTTGCCATTATCAATTATGATTTACTTTATGTATCTTTATTGTGTTTCCTTTACTTACTGCAAGTAAGTTATATAATAGTGAGTTGTCTTCTATTATGATATATGTATTGATGAATGTGATGCTTCTTGTCCGTATTCTTTTATCGACTCTTCACTCTATAAACCTGAGGCCATGTTTATTGAGCTTAGTTTTAGTTGGGGACAAGCAAAGTCTAAGCTTGGGGGGAGTTGATACGTCCATTTTGCATCACTATTCTATATCATAATTTACTGTTATTCATTGATATATTTCATATTAAGAGATGATACTTATGTAATTTCACTTGTTTTTGCATGGTTGATGACTTTTGGAGCATGGACCGCTGCAGTCAGGATTCTGATGGAAAAGGTGCTGTTTGGAGGCAAAATTCACGAAGATCAGAAAACCAGGAAATATACAGAAAACCCTATTTTTCAGAAGGAGGAGTGGAGATGGGCCACAAGGGGCCCACACCACCCCTGGCACGGGCCACCCTAGGCCGCGCCACCAGGTGGTGTGGCCGCCCTGGCCCACCTCCAACTCTCCCCTCTGGCATATATAATCCTCCTAAAACCCTAATACTGGGGGAGGGACCACAGAAAGATTCTGCCGCCTCTGTGGGGCGGAAAACACCGAGAGAGAAAGATCTCTCCAGCAGACAGATTTCTGCCAGGGGAATTCCTTCCCGGAGAGGGGAGATTGTCGCCATCAACACCACCATCAAGCTGGACTTCATCGGGATCATCATCATCATCACCATCATCACCATCAGCACCCTCATCATCATCTCCATATTGCTGTAACAATTGGGTTGAATCTTGCATAGTTCTTAGGGGAAACTTTCCCAGTGTTGATTACTCTTTGTAGTTGATGCTATTGAGTGAACCGTTGAATTATTGTTTATGCTCATATTGTTATACATCATTATTCCATCTCTGATCATGATCCATATGATGCCTTGTGAGTAGTTCGTTTTGTTCTTGAGGACATGGGAGAAGTCATGTTGTTAGTAGTGGAGTTGTGTTGAGAAAAATTCAATAGTTTGATATTTAAGTTGTGGTGTACTTCTTCTAGTGGTGTCATGTGAACGTCGACTACATGACACTTCACCTATATGGGCCTAGGGGAATGCATTGTGTATTTGGCTACTAATCGTAGGGGTTGCCGGAGTGACAGAAACCTAAACCCCCGTTAGGAAACCATTGCACAAGGGACGTAAGGGTCTTAGAGTTTAAAGCTATGGTTAGGTTTCTACCTTAATTACTTTCTTGTACTTACGGATGTTTGCAAGGGGTATAATCACAAGTATGTATTAGTCCTAGGAAGGTCGGTACATTAGCACAGGTTCACCCACACAACACTTAGCAAGCTAAAGAAGATTAATCAACTATATGAAGTGAAAGCACTTGACAGCCTTCCCGTGTGTCCTCGAGAACGTTTGGTCATCTTAAGTAATACAACTGGCATGTCCTTTGCTGAATAAAGGATTGGGCCACTTGCTGCATTTATTCTTATTATCTTTTATTTTACTCGTACTTTATTTACTTGCTTTATCAAAAACCCCTAAATATCCGTTTGCTAAGTATTTGCAGAGAATTCCTGATCCATACCACTAGCCAGCACCTTCTGCTCCTCGTTGGGTTCGACACTCTTACTTATCGAAAATACTGCGATACACCCCCTATACTTGTGGGTCATCAGTTGTATTTTCGTTGATTGGCAAATGTTTCCTCCAAGTCGGAAATCAAGGTTTCCTTTTTTTGGACATCACTGCAGTATCATCCACATATGCATGTACATTGCGTCTGATTTGATCGCGGAGGCAACACTGCATTGTGCGTTGGTACGTAGCTCCTGCTTTCTTCAGTCCAAAGGGCATCGTAACAAAATAGAAGGTTCCGAAAGGGGTTATGAATGAAGTTTTGACTTTGTCGGATTCCTTCATCCAAATTTGGTGATAACCGGAATATGCATCGAGAAAACATAGGAGTTCCGAGCCTGCCGTAGAATCGATGACTTGATCAATCCTAGGCAGAGCGAACAGATCTTTGGGACAAGCCTTGTTCAAGGCAGTATAATTAACACACATCCTTAAATCAGTGTGTCCTTTTTAGGGACCATTACAGGATTGGCCGACCACTCAGTGTGGATGACCTCTTCTATTAATCTGGCTAACTCGAGCCGTGCTAGTTCTTTAGCTATTGCCTTACGCTTTTCGTCGCCAAAATGTCGTAGGGACTGTTTGACGGGTTTAGCGTTCAGGTTTACATTTAAAGAGTGCTTGGCAAGTTCCCTAGGTACTCCGGTCATGTCAAATAGTTGCCATGTGAAGATATCTTGATTTGCTTGGAGAAACTTGATGAGCGCGCTTTCCTATGCGCTATCTAGGCCTACGCCTATCTGGGTCACCTTGGAGGGGTCATCATCCTTCAACGGCATCGTCTTTGTCTCTTCTGATGCCTTGAACTCCGGATTCGGCTTTGTCACCTCCTTCTTCGTTGCGGGCATCTCAGACGGATCTATGTTCTTCTTGATCTCCTAGTACTCCTGGGCGTGCAGCACGGCTTCAGCAAAGGCGACATTTCCATCCTCGCACTCTCACGCTTTCTTCGGGTCTCCCCTGATAGTGATCACGCCGTTGGGACCTAGAATTTTTATCATATTGTAAATGTAACACGGACGAGCCATAAAAGCCCAGTAAGCCGGATGTCCGAATATAGCGTGATACACGCTCTTGAACGGGACCACTTCGAAGGAAAGTGCTCCCGTCCGGTAGTTCTTTGGAGTTCCAAAGGTAACCACCAAAGTGATTTCTCCCAGGGAATTTGCTTGTCTTCCTGGGACAACTCCGTGAAATATCACAGAGCTGTAGTTCAGCTGGGTCTCCGAGATCTTCATCCGGCGTAGCGTTTCGACATACAGAATATTAATGTTGCTGCCGCCGTCCATGAGAGTTTTGGAGAAACCATAGCCATCAATAAGTGGATTGACGACTAAGGCGTACCTTCCTTGCATGTGCAACTTAGGCAGATGATCAGCACGGTCAAAGGTGATTGCCACTTCCGACCAGTCCAAGAATTGAGGGACAGCCAGAACTGTTGCGTTGAGCTCATGTAGAACTGCTTTCTTGACCTTTGCTGGTTGAGATCCGAGGAAGGTGACGTAAGTGTCTTTTTTGGTCGGAAAAGTTTTCTTCCCTCCCAGCTTGGGATTTGAAGCATCAGCTTCCTCCATATCGGAATCTTCCTTGGTCTCTTTATCCTTTTCGAGATTCTTCTTTCCCTTCTTCCGCTTAGCCCTATATCCAGCGGTATCATCTTTCTTGATGTCGTCATTGAAACGACACTCGGCGTTTGTGTGGGACGAGCCCCCATTGGCATCTAAGTGATGCACACATGGGTTATTGGCAATGTCGGCCCAAGAGTAGGTTTTGCCAGGTTGCTGGTCTCCTCTACCTTGAACGCTTGACGTCCCACGACCGCATCCACGGCCACCACCGCGCCCTCCTCGTCCTCCAGACCCGAAAGTGGCAGTGACCACTGCCATTTCCGTGTTGGGTTTTTCTTCCGAGGTGTTCTTGCGCTTCTGAGCTTGCTGCTTTGGTTGTTTTGCCGACTGTGCCACAGCTAGGGCGTTCAGTAATCCCTCTGCGTCATCATCCGCATCTGCATACTTGCTCGCTATTTCAATCATCTCTCCCAAATCAGTGACCTTGTCCCACTTCAAGCGATGACGTAGTAAACCAATTGGGAGTCCTACAATGAAAGCTTCAATCGCAGTTTGGTCGTTTACTCCTTCACAGGAGTTCTTGGTGTCGATCCATCGTCCAAGGTAATCCCGGCAAGTTTCTTCGGCTTTCTGGGTGCAACGCTGTAGGTATCCTACCGTACAGGGCCTCCGGTATGTGCCTTCGAAATTCCGAAAATGCACTTTGCATGTCATGCCAGTTATGGATGGTGTTCTCCGGAAGTTCATCGAGCCATGATCGTGCCGTCTTCCGCAACATGAGTGGGAGATATCGGGTCGCGACCAGGCAGTTTTTGCCTTTGACGATACAGCAAGCTTGGAAGAAATCCTGGGGCCAAGTATCTGGCCGAGCTATGCCGTCATAGGCTTGAATATGTCTTGAGATAGCAAATCCTTCCGAGAATTTTGTGGCTCTTATGCGTGGTCCGAAGCACTTTGGGCCCATGTATATATCGTCGTTTTCGTAGCGTTGCGCCTCTATGTTGGAATTGATCCTGTGTCTTGCGTCACTTGGGGATAAAGATAATCCCGAATGACGGCTGTGGTGCCTTGGAGCCGGACTTCGGCTTCTGCCACCACCTCCCCCACCATGACGCACTCCTTGGCATCCTTGGGAGCCGTTGTGATGGCTACTTGGTGGAGAGGGCGGAGCAGCTGGGTTGTTTCCGGCTGACCGCCGGCCTCCGGCCGAAGCATCATTATTCCGGTTCCAGGGAGGATCTTCATTACGACGAGCCCCCTGCCGGTTTGTCTCAGCACGGTGTCCGTCGTTCCCTCGCCCGTCAGTCGGACGGCTTGCGTGTCTAGGAGGTGGCATTCTTTGACGGTCCTCCTCCTGACGTTTCTCTTTATCTTCTTCCCTGCGATCTTTCGACTCTCACCCGGGAGGATTCTTCGGATTCAATGCAGCGATTGCCTCTTGCTCCACAACTGGTGTAATGTTACGCCAGTCACATGCGGTTTTGTGGTGCTATCCTGAAGATCCGGTTCTTGAGTAGTTGTCTTCCCGACGGTCGAAACTATAATGCTGTTCTGGAACACGTTGGGGTCTTATGTCATTCCAGGCGGGATCCGTGCGACATTGGTCAGAATGGGAGACCAGTTTTTGGATTCCGGATAGGGCGACCTTTTGCTGCTCCAGACCCTTGTTGAGTAGTTTAATGCCCAATCAGATTTGCTCTGGGCCTGGATTAGCGGATAGGATTTCTCGAGCCACAACGGTGTTTTGCACTGGAGTTGGATACACCCAATCCCCGTTGCTGTCGCGTCAAGGCATCCCATGTTCTCCTCCAAAGAGGACTTTGTGAATCTGCGGGAATTGGTCGTCATGAGTATGATGTTTCCTGGTCTTCTGATGTTGCCTGGAGTTATACTTCTCCGTAGTTGCCATGCGTTTATTTTCTTCCTCGAGGTTTTTGGCTTCATCGAGGAGTACTTGGCGACGCACTTCTAGGGCCTGGGCCCTTTCGTCCAGCTCTTCAGTAGTAAGTTCTGCAGCTGTAGGAATATGTGTGGTTAATGCACCATCGATGAGTTTACGCGCACCTTTAGTGATCACATGTCCATCCACCGACTCTTCTTTGGGCTCTTCTGGGATCAATGCTCCATCCGAGTCTTCTCGTATTCCTCGGCAATCACCTCCTATGCCAGAGGGTCTTTTGTTGGGGTCTTGTTCTTCTTGTTCTTCTTTTTTGCCTTCTTGGCAGCGCCGGTAGCAAAGACGGCTTTGGGCCCGTTTCCCGGAGTCAAACTTTGATCGGTACTTTCAGCCATTTGGTTCTCGGGATCATCTCCGAGATCCATGTTGTCCTATGCTTCAGGAGAGTTTTCTCCGGATCCTTCGTCCATGTCTTCTCCTTTTGCAGCAACTGTGGAGTTAATCTCCTCTTCATATTCCGCGGAGAACTTCCGGAAATCTACCGACGTCATGGAGTCATCTGAAGATGCTAGTAATTCGACGCTTGTTCTGATAGCCTCCAGCACAGAGTCGGTGTTGTCTCTAGCATTGGCGGAGCCGGATCCGGATCCCACATATCCGACAAAGTGCGATGTGCTCCTCCTGAGATAACCGCGGTCTTCATAGTAGGCCTCGTCGAAACGCCTGATGGTCTCGAGGATTCCATCTACGCCCGAGTTTTTCATCATCACGCGTCTTAGTGTGTATCTCAGGAAGGGCCTGTCCGTCCCGGCATCGTTAGAGCCGGAACCCGAGTTATCTTCTTGCTCTTCCTGGATTTCGACCTCTGCAGGTGGATCGATCTGGGATTCGGGCTTGCTAGGGAGATCCACTTCAGATCCGACATGCACCGCGAGATCTGCCTCAGGTTCAGCTTTCTCCAGTATCTCCGCAACCGGTGCGGGCTGGGTGGGATTAGGGTTTTCTGAGATCCGGAACTCTGTCGCCTCCGCGGACAAAGGGGACCCAGAAATTTCTTCTGCCTCTATCATCACTGCTAGGGTGGGTGGGGCAGGTTCAGCGAAACCGATGTAAACATTGATCTCACCAAAAGACATGATGGTGTAGGTGGTCATGGCCTCCCTAGCCGGAATCCAAGTCTCGTCTAGGACGATGAGAGGGACGTTACCGGCGTAGAGGATGTGACCAACAGCGATAGTCTCGCTGATTCCGATTCTTGCAGATTCTGCTCGGAACGCAGATTTGAAGCTCACTTGCCCCACGGTGGGCGCCAACTATCACCGTATTGATGACAAGTACGCCATGAGGGGGTCCTCGAGGCGTGTGGAAGAGAGGGGTGTGAGACGTACGGTGTTCCGGGACGGTGAGCACACAAGTTTACCCAGGTTCGAATCCGCCGGCTTTGGACGGATCCTACTCCTGCTAGCAATCCAGTAATACGGCAGAGCCGGAATATGGGTTACAAGGGTTTCACCTATGCGAGTTGATATTGTGATAGTAAGGGTGCCCTAAAGGATCTCCCTAGGATGGCTTATATAGATATCCGGCCTAGGGCTTACAGCAGAGATCTATCCAGCTACGACTAAGAGTCGATTACAGAGTACATCTTGAACTACAAGTAGCACTATGGGCCTATGTCGGTAAGTCTTCTGGGCCTTCCCGTAGCCGGATTGGACTCCGTCTCTTCTCCCTGAATGGGCCGCCCGTGAAGCAAAGCTCTAACCCGAAGTGGGCCACCCTGGTCAGTGAGGAACCGTGAGGATACCCGGAAAGTATATCCCCAACAGCTAGCGGGTGTCTGTCTCAATATCTAATTTAGAATGAGTTGCTAATAATTTGGTTATCATTGTTGTGGTTCCATGTTCGTAGGTAAGATCGGTTATATCTTCGAAAGCCCTAAGCCATATCAAACTTGCAATTGATAAATTAGAGGCGTCTAGTTTAGATTGTTGCTGGGCTAGTGTCATGATATGGTAATGTTGTAAGTTGATATATAGTTGATACTCTTACAACACACCTAACGTGTAAGTTCCATAGACCTCAGCCTTACCCACAAAGGAATGATAAAGATCATACCATGATGCACGTGATAGTGATCAAGTGCAAGAACCATATCATTTCACTTTACACATTTGATGTTTGCATCTTATATTGCTTGTTTGGCGCTTTAGTAGCATTATAAGATGATCCCTCATTTAGATATCAAGATAAAAAGTGTTCTTCCTTAAGTATGCACCGTTCTATGGATCGTGTTTTGAGACATCACGTGATGATCGGGTGTACTCGACTCTGCGCTTTGATCAATGGGTGTAAGACAATTTTACACACGCGAGTACTAAGGTTCTTACTTGGCAAGCCTAGCATATACAGACATGGCCTCGGAACACGGACCGAAAGGTTAAGCATGAGTCATATAGTTGATATGATGCCCATATAGATGCTAGCCTTTGAAGCTACACTGACTCACGTGATGATTGGACTTGGTGTAGTGGATTTGGTTCATGTAATCACCAAAAAGACACAAGGGATGTTGTTTTTTAGTGGGAGTTCATATAGTAATATGATTAGAGTTGAACTCAATTTTATCATAAACTGAAACAAAGTGAATTTGCATAGTTTGTTGAAGTCATTGGCATCCGTTTACTACCTTATACTTAGTTACAATTGAGATAATAGAACTATAGAATTCTGGATATTTACTTTACGAACTCGTATCATATTGTTATGAGGGTCAATCTAAAGTTTAAAGTACTATTGCAAACTTTCAGCAAAAATCTCACTTACTCCGTGAAATTCAATAAATAGTATTGAATCAAGAGTAACAATTCCAGTGTTAGTATCTAAGTATCATGCTTGCCTCCATGATTCTTGATGTTAAAAATTTGTTTTAGTATCGAGGTTATGTAGGAGCTAAAAGAATTGTTTCAGAAACCATCATGTGTGGAAGATATTGTGATATCTAAAACAATGTTTTTGGTTGCAATATGATAGAATATAATTTAGCAATATACATGTTCTCATATTGTATGAGAATTTGTGAAGGATGGAAATGCTAGGCATCCGGATCTCCCAAAAAGGTTTCGGGAACTAACATTATACTTGCGATTCGTCCTTATAGGCTATACAAGCTTGGTCATGATAAAGATGAATAGAAGATATAGGTAAAATGTTTACTACACTAAAAGATTACTAAAGAATGGATTTTTGAAAAAAATGCGAAACATTTGATGATGGTGATCCACTTCAAAGTGCAAGTCCAAAGATATTAGTATTTGACTATATACGCTTTGTACTATGTGTCATGTGAATGACACCACTATTGATGTTGATAGATTCTTTTAAAAGGAAAAGGAATTGCTGAAAGAGAATCTATAAAATATTTGGTAGAAAAGAAAAGGTTGGAGATGTCCAGCTTAGGTATATAGAAGATATACATGTTATGGCTATATTCCTTGTTTGTTAAACAATGTGGTTCTTTGGTATTGGATACCGGTATTGGATACTGAATTGCTTGGTGTGCAATGTCACACAAAGCAACGCAATTCATGAACTACAACGTCCTAAGTAACTAGCAAAACAATATGTGAGGATGTTCATCAAAAACAAATAAAGTGTTATTGTGTTTCTCGTTGTCATCAAACCTAGCCTACAAGATTTGTTTTAATAATTGTTATTTTGTTCCGGTATTACGGGAATAATGGTTGTTCAAATAGTTACCGTATTCCATAGAATATGGATGAACTTTTACAAGTCTGGTTGGAGAAATCACATCCATAAAACTAATGCTAAAATGTCACAAGACAAATGATTGAAATATCACTTATGAAGTGACATCGCCGTTTAAATTATATTGGAAAGAAAACATGAAGAAACTCCATGTTGATGGATTTCTGGAGTCTTTGATTTTGATCAAATGATGCTTGTGAGACTTTCCTCAAGATAATTGAAACTCCGTTCATAAGCCAAAAGGGAACGAGTGACTAACTTATTGGAAATTGTGCATATTGATGTATATAGTCCAATATATGTAGCCATGTGCGGTGGATCTTTCAGCTTCATATGCTTTCTCCGAAAATTTAAGTGAATATATCTGTATATTTGCTCAACTAGGAAGAAGGATGAAACATTTGAAAATTGTTCAAAGATTTTCAAGATGAAGTGGAAAATCATTGTAACGAGAAAATAAAGAATTTATGATTCGATCATAAAGGATGATTTTTGAGTTACATGTTTAGCAAAACACCTAAGATTTGAGGAATTGTTCCATGGATTTGCATTTCCCGATAAACCATAGAAGTATGGTATGTTCGAGAGATCAAATCGAACCTTGTTTTACATGGTAAGATCAAAGGTGTCATTTATAAAACTTCCATTATCTTTTAAAGATTAAAGCTTTAGAGACTATCGCTTTTACACTAAAAAGAGCACCATCGTGATCCGTTGAAATGACACCATATGAGTTATGGTTTGGGATAAAACCCGAGTTGTATTTTCTTAAATTTTGGTATGCTTGGCATAAGTAAAATGTTTACCATCAAAGTAGGATAAGCACGTCTTTGTAGGTTATCCCAAAGCAATAGTTGGGTATTCCTCCATAACACTGAAGACAAAAGAATTTGTCACTTTGAACATCAAGTTTCTTGAGAAGGAATTTTTTGCAAAAGTTAAGTGGGAGGACAATAGAACTTTGATTAGGTTGATGAACCTAAGCAACATGTGCTAAGTAGCGTAGCGCCGAGAGGTGTCCTGGAGGTGGCCACAATGCACATGGCTCTCATGACTACAAAGGTTGTAATCTCGGAGATTAGAGTTCCTATTGAACCACATGGGCCGGGTAAGAATCAAATAGTGAGATTTGATAAACAAGTCGTTATTGTTTGGACAATGATGAACCGACTACATGCAAAGAAGCGATGATGGGCCCTGACTCCATAAAATGACTAGAAGTCATAAAATCCGTGATAGTGTCCGTACACGAGAAATCAAGTTTCTAAACTTGGAACACCCTCTGAAAAGGCATGAAGCCTATCGGTCGTATTTGGATCTATAAAAGGGATGGACATGGATGTTTACATCTATGAATTAGTTGACATGTCGGAAAAGAGTTTGCGACAATGTTTAAGGAGTTGACTTCGACATGATTTGATCTTTTGTAGCGATATCTATTCTGTACAGATTACTATAGCAACCACTACATATGTCAATTTTGATATATGGTAGTTGAATAAACAAAACAAGATTCTTCTAATAGAATGGTTACCTAGGACATGCATATGACACGGTCCAAAGGGTTTTGTTAAATCAAAGGATGTTAAAAGGGTGTGCAAACTTCAATGGTTGAAGCAAGCATAGCGGAGTTGGAATCTTTACCATGATGAAACTGTTAAAAGAGTTTAATTTCATTGAAGACGATGAAGATGCTTGCATTTGCAAGAAATTAAGTGGGAGCACTGAGACATATTTCTAATACATTATGTAGAAGACATGGTGTTGATTGAAAATGATGTATCTTTATTGACACGAGTTAAGAATTTCAATAAAATTGGATTTCGATGAAAGACTTGGGCAAAACCAGAATATTTGGCATCAATGTATATATGGATAGATTGAGGCACTAATATGGTTATGCCAAACGTACATATATAAGATATTGAATAAGTTCAATATGGAAACGACAAGAAAGTTTCTTGCCGCACGAAAAAGTTTGAATCAAGATTCAAGTGTATTGACACTTGGTGAATGAAACGAGATTCAAGTGTTTCTTGGCACTTGATGAGTGAAATCACATGAATATTTTGATCAATCATATATACCGTCATATGTACATATCCAGATATGTCCTATGCTCTAAATGTTATGAGCATATACCAGAATGACTCACAAGATGATCATTGGACGATAGTAAGGATATTCTTATGATTTTTGGAAAAACTAAGAATATGTTATGTATAGGTGACAAATAGTTACAAATAGGCCACTGTAAAGAGTTACATTGATACTAATTTGTTACAAGATACACATTAAATTTATCTTAATTTAGACTATGAGTGGCACAATGTAATGGAAAGGATATTCCATGATGGATTTGGATGAGTTCCAAAATTGAGACATTATGATGGATACTACAACAAAAGGCTAAGTATATGACTGCTATAGTAGCAGCAAATGAGGGCATTTGTGTTAAGTAGTTTATTATCAAACTAGGTGTTGTTCAAACTGGGCTAATACTATAAAGATATATTGCATAACAATAATATCAACATATTTTAACCCAAATTAACTGAAGCTCTTACCAAAGGACCAAATTTATACAATACAATCTCATTTGAGAATGAGTGATGCGTAGAGACGCAAAGACATGCAAATACACACAGACCTGAAAGTGTCAGATCCGTAGATTATGTTTACCACTAGCAAACACATATATACAACACCAGAAAGCCATAAGTGTTGAATGTGCAAGTTTATAAACTAGACTATTGACTCTAGTGCAAGTGGGAGACTGAAGAGAATATGCCCGAGAGGCAATAATAAAGCTGTTATTATCTTTATTTCATATTTATGATAAAAGTTTATTTTACACTAGTCGTCAACCCGTGCTCCTACATGGGCTAGTTAAGTTTATGCCTTTTGGTATATGCCGTATTTTTATGCAATTTAATTCAGTTCTCGGTAACATCTATTCGATTAATACAAATGTGTCTTTGTCTCTTTAACGACTTAGAGCAACTCCAACAAACGCTAGAAAATTTGGCGCTATAAAATTATTATGCAACATGCGCGATCCAGTTTTGCAACGCAAAACGGGAAACGCCTCCACCAGATGCCCTAAAATAGCGTGTGCAAAACATCTATCCACACGATGCGCTGGAGCTTTGCCGCGCACGCTGGAGATTTGCTGCGCGCGCTCCCCGAAGCAGTATATTTGGTGCGTCGGGTTCAGCGTGCTGAATTTTTTTTTATGCGCACGCTCGTTTACAGCGGCTGCTGGAGCCCCAATTTTAGACCCGCGCGTGCTAAATTGGCGGTTATTTTAGCGTGTGGCCTGTTTCCAGCGTCTGTTGGAATTACTCTTAGTTGATATCAACTCTTAGCAATTATTTATTCATTGTCCAATATCATCTTTGGGTTAGTATAATATTTTATGGGAGCGAAATATCTATCGTATTTAGTAGGAGATATACTACTCTCTATGTAAAATTAGATTTTGGATATCTATCTAGGTTCGCTATAAACTAAAACGCGTCCAGATACGTGTAAATCTTAAGGAAATCTGAGACATATAATTCGAGACAGAGAAATTACTACACATCAATACATGTGCGTCCCTATTTTGTTTGGGTAAAAATGCTACGAGTAGTAGTCCGTATTTTAAATTAAAATTCTATTAGATTTAGGGCATCCACTATGTTGTCTATAAGGATGTCTACAAGCAAAAAGTGCACCTTATGGACTTCTATATACATAGTGGAACCTATCTACAAGCTATCCACAAGCTCAAAATCTTGTGGGTGACCTACAAGCTTGTGGACTACCATAAGAAATATATAAATACTTCTTTTAGAGCTGCCCTATCTACTATTGGCTATAAGGTTCACTTTTTGACTACTTTTTCTGACATGTGGAGCCCATCTTAAGGTATGCTTGTGTAACATACATAGTGTAGTACTCCCTTTGCTATAAGACTACCCAGTGGGCCCCAGCTTGTGGTTTGGTTTGGCAACAAACATAGGTGATGCCCTTACATCTAACATACTCATCTTCCTACTCGTCATCGTCTATCTCTGCCCAGTGTATACACGCACAGACTCTTAGTATTCAATATCCCCTAGATTCACTTTCTCCATAACCACCCGTTCATTACAGTTTGAGTTGTTCCCAATATTGGATCTGAAATTATGGATGCTGTTGTGCAGAGATTTGTGTAGAGGAGCCGACAAGGAGATTGACGGAATAATTTCTGCAGCAGGAATCATGGAGGAGCAGCTCGTTGCAGCTGAATCTATACCACCAGAGGCCTGGCCATGGAAGCTTGCCTGCTGACACTCTCTTCCTCCCAGTGAAGCAGGCTTCCGTGCTCCCCCGACGTGGATTTCTAGCACGGCGCCCATCCCAGGAATGGTGCGCCTGATAATGCTTAGATTCTTGCCGACTTCCTTGGCAATTTGGATGTGAACACCGACTTCACTCTCAGTGTATGAAATCTAAAACAAAATAACCTTGGAAGGTCAGTGCTACCTTTTTTTCTCTCTCTCATTATCTATTTTTTTCTCTTCTAAAATTCCCAAATTCTCACTCTTCTCTATATAGAAACGAATTATTTCCTCGTGAAAATATATAATACAATTGTAGAAATGTTCTAGGACTTACAGAAGAGAACATTCAGCTAGCATTGTGCTTCCTACGACATGTGCATCACCTCGCCATCAGCCAAGCCTCATGTCTCTTTTCATCAAGCAATGCCAAACTGAAAGCATAATTAACAAACTTTAGTACTTATTCGTCACTGTTAGGACTAACTTTAGCAACATCTTCAAGAAAAATCAGCACCATTGTGCCATAGCGTTGCTTATAAACAGATGGAGTATGTATAGATTTACATAACTAAAGCACCGTAAGCAACACAATGAATTCAACATGTACTCTGAATCTACACTGAACTTTTCTGAAGATTACATTTCTCTTTTCAAGTACATCAATAATATCTGATACACAATGTAAAAATATAGCCATGAAGGTCCATAAATGTATGTAATTATTTAGAAAACCTTACAAAATTCCTCTTTTATAACCATACATTGAGTAAAATAGAATTATTCTATAGTCTCTTGCACTAAAGAATCTCCTTGTGCATAGTATTTTTTGCCTCTTTAGCTGCTATTAGGACTGTATGTCCATCTATACTAAAACAGTATTTGGATGTAGCCATGTAGGCCGCAAACATATATGATAAGTAAAAACCATACAAAATCTCTTTTTAAGAACCGTACATAGAGTAAGGTATAATATTCTGATGCACCAAGGAATTTCCTTGTACAATTTTTTTTCTAATTATTTTCTTGAGATTCATCATCTGAGATTGGAACTTTAAGTCCATCACTACTTGTGACTCAGTACATAGATATATTGGGTTGGCCATGTGTGAACACCTGCTTTGGTAAATGTAGTCCAACATGTTTTAACGACCGTCCCTTATTCTTGTTTATTGACATTGCAAAACAAATTGATATTGGGTAGTGCCTTGTCGTGAACACAAACGACCACTTTGATTCATTTGGTGACATTAATATTTGTGGAATGTAGACCTTGTTTCCAATATTTGTGCATGTTATTTACTTATTGTTTGAGCTTCTATAAACCACTTCCCTACCTGTGTTATAGTTAGTCGAGTGCAATTGCATAAGTCCTCACTTTGATTTATATTTAGCAAGAACACTATTCGCAGGCCAACTTTCAGATATAATATGTGGTCTGGTGTTCCAAGGAATTCTGATGCGTACAACGGATGCCCATCTTCTTTATTGGACATTGCATTGCATACTGTGTCCTAGCTTTGGTATGTTACCTCTTCTCCACCTATTCTACTCATGCTGTAAGAATTTACCTCATTTACCATCTCTTCTCATTTACCTGATCATTATTATTCGGGTGACTAATTTTGAAAATATATACTACCATATTTCCAGACTATTGTAGATGTAATTATAATGGCAGTGCATGTTGGCTTCATATCAATTGGTTCGGTTTTCATACCCCGTAATCTAAATTTCACTTCTTATTTTTTGTTAACAAAAAGGGAAATAATAGTGAAGACATAATATGATCACCTCGGTTGCATATATGACAAACAGTTTTTCGCATAGTTGACCAAAAGTAAATATTGAGGATTTTGGAGAGCTAAAAAATTATTTTAGTTTCTATAGTTGGTCCTATGTGTGCTGCATCTCATATAATATCTGTTAAAATAGGAATTTAGATTGCATATCCCGCAAAAAGAAAATGATGGGTTTGCACAAAACAAAATTAACATCATACCTGAGAGAGACATGTCAACACCGACTCTTTTAGAAAGCACTTCTATGCTTGAAAAGTTGACACCAAGCTTTGGACTGTCTTCTTTATCTTGGATCTCCTCTGTGTTGTTTGTGGGTGAGAATTTGATTATATGTCATTTTCTACTGGTTGAAACTTATCTGTAGCCGTCCTGGCTCTTACGTTTCTAATGGTGTACACATTGCCTTCTTGAATGGATGGTATGAACTTCTCGGTGTAGGGTTGTATGCCTTACTAATAACTCCATGCATCATGGTCCACTGGTATATTTGTGATTATCATGGAGACTGAAATAAAGTCATTGGAAATAAGTCAAGGAAAAATGTAATTGCAATGATAGAGCCTTATACCTCCTCATCGGTAAGGATTATATCAAGACAAACTTATTCACAATTATTAATAATCACTGAATCCCATAGTCTTGCTACTCTTGCCCTGATTGTTAGTTCGTTTCCTCTACTTGTAGTTGGAATCTCACGCAAGGTATTGCATGCCGTTGCAGGTTTATCCATTGAACCGAAACATCAAACAAATTATTAAGAATACTTGAGGATGCTTATTCTGCTACTCCTCTTACATGACAGCTTTTGGATCCAGACCTGGGTGAGTGAAGTCGATAAGAGAGGATGCTGCAAGTTCTAGAGGGAAGATTCTGCTCATGACGTATTGTTAGCGGCATGATGCTTGAGATGGCGGGATGTCAACCATGACATGATGCTTGAGATGTCGGCGGCAAGTCGGCAGGCGCTGCTACGGCCAGACTTTGTGATCAACTGAAGATGCCAATGTCAAAATGACGTTTGCCAGAAAGATTTTGGAAATTGGTGTAGAGATATACGTATATCTGTAGGCATGCGTGTCCAGAGCATGTGCGTGTCTTTTGAGTTTGTGTTCACGTGAATATCTGTAGACACATATGCGTGGATATCACGTCTATATCTCTACGGGATGCATATCTTTTGTGATCGTAGTCACGATTTATTTTTGGGTCTACGGAGCCATGTCTCCTGTACAATCACGTTTCACGGAAATCACGTCTGCTCTCAGCCGTTTAGATTAAGATTAAAGGTTAGGATTTATTTCTCCAGTGTGTCTCCTAGGATTAACGTGAGAGCTCCTACGGTGCCTCTAATTAGTAAATATAAGATGCTATAATTGTATTAATTGGAAACACTAATACATGTGTGTTTAATAAAAAAATAAAGGGTTCCTAGTTATGCCTCTCATATAAACTAGCTCATTGATTAACAAGATGATCAAGGTTTCCTGATCATGGACATTGGATGTTGTTAATAACAAGGTCATAGCATTGGTGAATGATGTGATGAATATTCATCTGAAGTATAGCATTGCGATCAAAGTCATTATGTTAATATTGCTACAACATCATACGAAGTAATCTTTATCCTTAGACCATGAGATCATGTTAATTGCTAACACCGGAAGAATACTTTGATAACATCAAACGTCACACCGTAACAGGGTGACTATAAAGATGGGTTTGGGTATTCTGAAGGTGTTATGTTGAGGCTCATGGATCAAGAGTGGAATTTGTCAATCACGATGATGGATAGATATACTCTGGGCCCTCTTGGTGATATCACATTAAGATAGCTTGCAAGCAAGTGATGTGATCACTAGAATATTATATCACGGGAACGAGAAAAGAGTGCATGTCAGTAACGAGATCAAACTAAGTATTGAGATACTGATGATCGAATCTCGGACATGTAATATATCGTAAGACAAAGGGATTTAGTTACTATCGTTAAAGGTTCTCTCGATCACAGAAGTCATCATTGAATGTGTGGGAGTCAGTATAGATCTCTAGGTCCAACTTCTGATTATTGATCTGATAGGGGTCTCGATCATGTTTGCATTATTCGCGAACCATAGGGTGACACACTTAAGGATTGACAAACACCATTGGAGCAAATATGTTCTAGACGAAAGAATTGCAAAGCGCTGAAATTATTTCAATGGATACCGAAATTATTTCGGGTGAAATTGCTGAAATTGGTTCTGCATGTGATATTGAAATGTTGCAGGGGGGTGTATGTGAATGTTTGTTAATTAAGTAATTAACAAATTTCTGAATAAAATTAATAAAAGAGTTTTATTAAATGAGAGAGCATTAAATTTGGAGAAATTCAATGCATTTAAAGTGGAGACTTTAATAGAGAATGTGAAGGGGCATATTTATGTGGAGAGGTTACCACCACATGAATGAGGGAGGTGAAGGGGCACCCCATGGGGCGCCGTCCATGGGGAGGGGCACCCTCTCCTCCTATAAAAGTCCCCCTCTCACTCCTTCATACTCACACCTCCTCGTGAAGGATCTCTCTTCCCCTCTAGAATTATTCCCCCATGGTCTCGGATTAGCGAGATACATGTTCCCGGTGGTATTTCGTCTGGAAAGAGTTGTTGCTTCCGCTGCATCGCTGGAGCAAGGAGGTGGAGGTTGTTTGGTGGCATGAACGTGTGTGCGAGGAAAGATGTGCTGCTGATTTGCGGCGCTAGGACTTCCACACAATCTTGAGATCGGCAAGCGTTCGACTACATCATCCACGAGTTCCATCTCGTTAACAAAGCTTTGTTGTTCTTAGAGGGTATGTTCTCTATGGATGTATATCCACCTGTTGCTTGTATCTAGTAGATAGATCTTGGCGTATAATAGTTCCCATCGTAGGAATTTTTTTTGTTTTCTATGTTGTGAACCCAACAGGAGGCAACGCTGCATAGTGCATTGGTATGTAGCTCCTGCATTCTTGAGCCCAAAAGGCATCGTAACGAAACAGAAGGTTCCGAAGGGGGTTATGAATGAAGTTTTTACTTTTTCTGATTCCTTCATCCGGATTTAGTGATAACCGGAATATGCGTCTAGAAAGCATAGGAGTTCCGAGCCTACCGTAGAAACAATTACTTGATCGCTTCTAGGTAGAGCGAATGGATCTTCGGGACAAGCCTTGTTCAAGGCAGTATAATCAACACGCATCCTTAAATCAGTGGTGTCCTTTTTAGGGACCATTACAGGATTGGCCGACCACTCAGTGTGGATGACCTCTTCTATGAATCCGGCTAACTTGAGCCAGGCTAGTTCTTTAGCTATTGCTTTTCGCTTTTCATTGCCAAATCATCGTAAAGACTGTTTGACATGTTTAGCATTTTGGTGTACATTTAGAGAGTTCTCGGCAAGTTCCCTAGGTACTCTGGTCATGTCAAAAGGTTGCCATGCAAAGATATCTTTATTAGCTTTGAGGAACTCGATAAGCGCGCTTTCCTATGTGTGATCTAAACCTACACCTATCTGTGTCACCTTGGAGGGATCTCCTTCCTGCAATGGCATTGTCTTCATCTCTTTCGATGCCTTGAACTTTGGAGTTGGCTTCGTCACCTCCTTCTTCGTCGCAGGCATCTCGGACAGGTCGATGGTTTCCTTGATCTCTTGGTACTCCCGAGCATGTAGTACGGCTTCAGCAAAGACAGCATTTCTATATTCGCATTCTCGTGCTTTCTTTGGGTCTCCCCTAATGGTGATCACGCCCTTGGGACCTAGAATTTTCATCATATTGTAAATGTACCACAGACGAGCCATAAAATCCCAGTAAGCTGGTCATCCAAAGATAGCGTGGTATGCGCTCTTGAACGGGACCAGTTCGAAGGAAAGTGCTTTCGTCCGATAATTCTTTGGAGTTCCAAAGGTAACGTCCAAAGTGATCTCTCCTAGAGAATTTGCTTGTCTTCCAGGGACAACTCCGTGGAAAACCACAAAATTGTGATTCAGTTGTGTTTCCGAGATCCTCATCTGACGTAGTGTTTCGACGTAGAGGATGTTGATGCTACTGCCGCCATCCATGAGAGTCTTGGAGAACCCATAGCCATCAATAAGTGGATTGACAACTAGAGAGTACTTTCCTTGCCTGTACAATTTAGGTGGATGATCGCCGTGGTCAAAGGTGATTGTTACTTCCGACCAATCCAAAAACTGAGGAATAGCCAGAACAGTCGTGTTGAGCTCATGCATTACTGCCTTCTTGACCTTGGCCAGTTGAGACCCAAGGAAAGTGACATAAGTGTCTTTCTTTGTTGAGAAGGTCTTCTTTCCATCTGACTTGGAATTTGAAGCTTCTTCCTCCTCCATGTCGGAATCTTCCTTGGTCTCTTTTTCATTGTCAGAAGTTTTCTTTCCTTTTCATTGCTTGGCCCTATAGCCAGCGGATTTGTCTTTCTTGATATTGTCATTGAAACGACACTCAGCATTTGTGTGGGACGAGCCCCTATTGCCATCTCGGTGATGTACACACGGATTGTTGGTAATATCGGCCCAAGAGTAGGTTTTGCCAGGTTGTTGGTCTCCTCTACCTTGGAATCTGGATGTTCCACGGCCGCGGCCGCGGCCGCCTCCGCGCCGTCCTCATCCTCCAGAACCGAAAGTAGCATTAACTACAGCTGTTTCTGCGGTGGGCTTTTCTTCCGAGGTGTTCTTGCGCTTCTGGGCCTGCTGCTTTGGCTATTTTGTCGACTGTGGTACAGCCAACACGTTCAGCAGTCCCTCTGAATCATCATCGGCATCTTCATACTTGCTTGCCATCTCTATCATCTCCCCTAGATCAGTCACTTTGTCACACTTCAAGCGATAACGCAGCAGACCAATTGGGAGTCCCACAATGAAAGCTTCAATTGAGGTTTGATCATTTACTCCTTCACAGGAGTTCTTGGTGTCGATCCATCATTCGAGATAATCCCGCAAGTTTCTCCGGCTTTCTGGGTGCAACATTGTAGGTCTCCTACCGTACAGGGCCTCCAGTATGTGCCTTCAAAATTCCGAAAGAATGCGCTTTGCATGTCATACCAATTGTGCATGGTGTTTCCGGAAGTTCATTGAGCTATGATCGAGCCATCTTCCTCAGCATAAGCGGGAGATACCAGGTCGCGACCAAGCTGTTTCCTCATTTGGTGATGCAGCAAGCCTAGAAAAAGTCTTGGAGCCAGGTGTCTGGCCGAGCTACACCATAGTAGGGCTAGATGTGCCTTGAGATGGCGAATCCTTCTGGGAAGTTTGTTTGTTGAATGCGCGGTCTGAAGCATTTTGTACCTACATAGATGTTGTCTGACTTGTAGCGTCGCGCCTCTATGTTATAGTTGATCCGGTGCCTCGCATCACTTGGTGACATAGAACGCCACCGTGGTTGTTCGCTATGGCTGCGGTGCCTTGGAGCCGGACTTTTGCTTTCGCCACCATCTCCTCCGCCACTACACCCTCCATGGCTCCCTCGAGAGCCGCTATGATGGCTGCTTGGTGGAGAGGGTGGTGCAGGTGAATTATTTCCGGCTGACGCCGGCCTCCATCTGGAGCGTCATTATTCCGGTTATGGGGAGGGTCTTGGTTATGACGAGCCCCCTGTCGGCTTGACTCGGCATGGTGTTCGTCGTTCCTTCGTCTATCATTTCCGCCATTGTGGTGAGGTTCATCCGGACAACTTGTATGTCTAGGAGGTGGCATCCTTTGTCGGTCCTCCTCCTGATATCGCTCTTCTTTGTCTTCCTTGCGATTGTTTGATTGTCGCCGAGGAGGCTGTCTCAGAACTAGTGCTGCAACTATGTCTCGCTCTGCGACTGGGGCAAAGTTACTCCAGTCACGTGCGGCTTTGTGCCATTGCCCCAAAGATCTGGTTCTTGAGTAACTGTCTTCCCGACGGTTAGAACGGTAGTGTTGTTTTGGATCCTGTCGGGGCATTATGTCCTGCCAAGCCGGATCCGTGCGACATTGGTCAGATTTAGAGACCAGTTTTCTGCTTCCGGATTTCGCGGCCTTCTGCTTCTCCATGCCCTTGGTAAGTAGCTTTACGCCTAACCGCATTTGGTTTGGGTTTGGATTGTTTGCCAGGATATCTCGGGCTGCAGTAGTGTTTTCCGCTGGTGTTCCATACACCAGGTCTCCCTTGATGTTGACCGAGGTTCTCCTTTGATGGCGTCATCTCCTTCTAAGAGGGTCTTGTGGAGTTCCAGATTTTTGTTAGCCCGCACAGGGCCATTCCGGGTCTTCCGGTGCTGCAGGGAGTTGAACTGCCCCGCAAATGCAATGCGCTTTTTCTCCTCGATAATATTATTAGCTTCATCCAGGAGTACTTGGCGATGCGCTTCTAGGGCTTGGGCCCTATCTTCTAGCTCTGCAGGTGTAAGGTCTACAATAGTGGGGATTGGTGTAGTAAGTGCGTCTTGGAGGATTTTACGAGCACCAGGGGTAACCACGTGTCCATCCACCGGAGTGGTTTTTGGCTCATCTGGGATTAAAGCTCCATCCGAGTCTTCTTCATATTCCTTAGCGATTGCCTCCTCAGCCGGAGGGTGTTTCACCGGAGTCTTCTTCTTCTTTGCCCTCTTGGCAGTGCCGGTAGCAAAGACGGCTTTGGGTCCGGTTCCTAGAGTCAAGCTCTAATCAGTACTTTCGAACATTTGGTGTCGAGATTTTCTCCGAGATCCATGTCATCCTGCGTTTTGGGTGAGTTTTCTCTGGATCCTTCATCCATAGCTTCTCCTTCTTCTGCAGCCTTGGAGTTGAACTCCTCTTCATATTCCGCAGAGAACTTTCGGAAATCTGCCGATGTCATGGAGTCATCCAAGGATGCTGGTAGGTCGATGTTTGTTCCGAATGCCTCCAACACCAAGTCATTGTCATCTCCAGCATCGACAAAGCCGGATCCGGATCCAACGTATCCAACAAAGTGCGATGTGTGTGCCCTGAGGTAGTTGCGTCTTTCTTCATTAGCTTCCTCAAAACACTTGATGGTCTCAAGGATTTCCTCCATGCTGCCGTCATGCAGCATCATATGCCTCAACGTGTGCCTCAGGAAAGATTGTCCTGCTCTACCATCAGCAAAGCCGGATCTAGAGTTGTTGTTGCTTTGCTCCTCCTGAGATTCGACTTTGCTGGGGAGATCATCCTAAGATTCGATATCGCTAGGGAGATCCACTTCAGATCCGACCTTCTCAGGAAGATCTGCTTCAGGCTCGGCTTTCTCCACTATCTCCACTTCAGGTGCGTGCTGGGTGGGATTAGGGTTTTCTGAGATCCAGAACTCTACCGCCTCCACGGACAAAGTGCACCCTGAAACTTCTTCTGCCACTATCATCACCGTTGGGGTGGGTGGGGCAGTTTCAGCAAAACCGAGGTAGACATTGGTCTCGCCGAAAGACATGATGGTGTAGCTCGTCATGGCCTCCCTAGCCAGAATCTAGGTCACATCGAGAAGAACGAGAGGGACGCCGCTGTCATAGAGGATGCGACCGACGGTGATTGTCTTGCCGATTTCGATTCTTGAAGATTCTGCTCGGAACACAGATCCGAAGCTCACTTGCCCCATGGTGGGCGCCAACTGTCATCGGATTAAGGACAAGTATGCCATGAGGGGTCCTCAGGGCATGCGAAAGAGAGGGGTGTGAGTCGTATGGTGTTCCGGGATGGTGAGCACACAAGTTTACCCAGGTTCGAATCCACCGACGGTGGACGGATCCTACTCCTGCTAGCAATCTAGTAATACGACAGAGCTGGAATATGGGTTACAAGGGTTTCGCATGTGCGAGTTGAGATTGTAGACTATTGTGGGTGCCCTAAAGGCCGGTCCCTAGGACGGTTTATATAGATACCCGGGCTAGGTTTTACAGGAGAGACCTATCCAGATACGACTAAGAGTCGGTTACAGAGTATATCTTGGACTACAAATAACTATACAGGACTATGTCAGTAATTCTTCTGGGCCTTTCCGTAGCCGGATTGGACTCCATCTCTTCTCTATGACTAGGCCGCCCGTGAAGCATAGCTATAACCCGAAGTGGGCCACCCTGGTCATCGAGGTACAGTAAGGATACCCGGAAAGTATATCCCCAACACCGGCAGACTCCGGAGTTCCTTAGCACCTTGAATCATATAGTGGGTCCAAGTTTTGCAGCCGAGGAGGATAGACCGGGATTAGACTTAATCTCTTTCCATCTACTGAATCGTGAGTATACTTTGTCCCTTGACCAATGGATTCAATGCTTTGGGTTCATCAACGACAACACCGACATCCGCACTTCTACTTTTATGGTTAATCTACCCTTTTTAGTTATTTAAATAGGATGAGAGTCTTTGATCTTGTTCCTAAGGGTAATCAAATTGAAGTCCTATAGTATACTATTTCTATTAAGTTATTGCTAACACCCTGTAGGTCCGTGGTGAATTTACAAGAGTTAATGAGGAGGACATGATCCTTGAAAGGCCATACTTGGATGCAACTTGACACCAAACTTGGGCGCTCTTCTCGTATTCTATTTGGAGTATCAGCCTCACCAAACTCGTGGTCCCATTTGATGCGGAGGAGTGATCATCATCCTTGTCCAAGAACTCCATATCAACATAGGTAACTTACAACCATTGGTAGGTGTTCATCATCTCAGTTTCACTACTCTTAATGCTCGTGGCATGGTTAGAAAGAAATAAGGTAGATATTTTGTTCATATACCTAGAGCTGATGACTTGATCCATGCTCCTTTGCATCACAGTCTCTTCTATATCAAGGAGGGACGTTTGTGTTATGATGCGCAGGTTGAAGCAAATCCACCCCATGAGGAGGTACCCGAAGTAGAAGACGATGAAGAAAAACAACAAGAAGGACCAGGGTAGGAGTAGTAGCCACAAAACCCCTACACCACATATGAGAACCTGTGCACGCTCGAAGGCAACATTCAGAACATGAGCAACCTCACCATCAACCTTGAGATAACACCGTACACCTCTTGTCCCAATTTAACCATTGGAGTGTCCAATGGAACATGGAGGGCTTTCCTCCACCTCCACAATGAGCATCAAGAGAGCTTGCAAAATCCTAAGCTTTGGGAGGTGTTCCCTAAGTAATAATGAGGTTGCACTTAAGCTCCACGTGAGATTTGAAACACTCATGTTGGGATCGTTTCAACACTTCATCTTTATTTCTTTCATTTTGTTTTCATTTTTAATACCTTGCTTTTTTCTCCAATCCTTCTTTTCTTTAAACACAGTCTTCTAAATACAAAATTATTTCTCCTTTTACCTTTATTCGTGAAAAGTGGATTTCCGTTTGGCTCCTTGCTTCAATTTTATTAATGAGAGTGATCTACTTTGAGTTTTGAAGGAACACATCATATGGAAGATAATTGTGAAGTCACTCATAAGAGGTATGTCCTATGTCTCCCACTTTGGAAGTTTGAATGCTTATGCTAGTTTGTAGTATTGTTAAGATGTTATGCTAGTGGGAGTAAATCTTGAGAGTTAGAGTAAATCTTTTATTTGAATGATTGATTGGCTATGCTTGCTGTTAACAGAGTCTTGCCTTGGAAATAATATTTCCAAACAAATAAAATAAGAAAAAGTCTCAAATTATGACTTGTGTGATGTTTAATTGTCTTAAGAGTTTAGCCTTGAAGATATTCAACTCCACAGATATAATGATAGATGATGGCTATGATAATACAACACTTTTTAGCAATATAAATTGTGTCATTTGCCTATCATATCATGCTCCATCTAACTATTGTTATGCCTGATATGCATGATTACTTGTTTTTATTAAATTCAATATGAGCTTTCCACATTTGGTAGTTTAGGTAGAATTTTATCCCTCTTCCTTGTATTTGACATGTGTATAGGTGTTGATGATGATTATGGACAAAACAAAGGAAAAAGAAACAAAGAGAGAGTAGTACGGAGGAGCTATAGGGACCAGACTTAGCCATTTGAGGTGTTGGAAAAGTGTGTTTTTCCAACTCCTCAAAATAAAGATCCGAGACCACAGATTTGTATCCCTCGATGATACGAACTCAATGAACCCAAGAACTCAATGATACGAACTCAATCATTTCTTCTAGAAATCAGATTACTCCATAGATAATTCTTTGAAACTAGACTTATCTTTGTGCCCCCCGTGGCTTGGCCGGCAAAACAATCGTTGGATGAGAAAATTACTCGACGGCCTAATGATTCCGTACTTGCCCCCAAGGAGCGGCGGTGGAAGAGTACTTAGATAATGATAACGTGTAAGATACATGGTGGCATACGAAGCCTAAGTAATAAGACAGAGTAATAAGACTGACTTTCTCTCTACGTCCTCTGGGACTCGGTAATTAGGCAAAACATTTGATGATATAGTTGGCAGAAGACATTTGATGGAAAATTTCTATAAGGTGTGACAATGCTCAATGACATTGGAGTTATGATATAAGTAGTGTATCAAAGAACATACACGGGACATGGTACATCCAAACTTGATTTTAGTTTTGAATTTGTACATAACAAAGTCAACAAATAGTATTTGATACATGCACTGCACATTTTAGCACAAACATACGTGTTAAGATCGCTCATATATTTTAGCAAGAATATCTTCAACATGCAAGTCACAAACATAGTGATGCATAACATCGAAGCATCCAAATAGTATAAATCTTAACGTCCACAGTATAAAATATATGCATGTTCCCTGGTCCGCCCAATATCTCAACTGCACAAGTATGCATACTAAGAATTTCTGAATCATTCTGTCAAGATCTCGTCTCCACCAAGGACCAAGGTTCTATATGATGGAGTAGTATGTCCGGTATTTAAAGTGAGAGAGAATCGAACCATAAGGAGTCAAACAAAGAGAGAAAAAAGAATTGAAAAAATTACTCATTTCCTCTAGTCAAACAACGATATATTATATCAAATATAACAACACCTTATTTCTATGTTTTGACAGCTGCCGCAAGTCGTCAAAGGGCATATGTAAAGAGCTAGAGTAGAGTTAATGGCTAAGTCAAATAGTGTAATTTTTTCAAGTCAAGCTTCTCATAACCACCTTTTTAGATTAGGAAATGGATAACACAAATAGAAAAATGAAAAAGTCTAGAGCAAAGGCACAAACATCACCTTGTGGCACACAAACCGTGCTAAATGTACAGACTAATCTATTGAGCTAGCTACAAGAGCTTACCAAAATGAGACAATGTACTGAAAAGTATGCACATGTTTCCTTTTTACTTGTTGTCTCCTCAACATCCCGAAAAATCCCAAAACAATAAAGCTTGGATTAGCAATCAATCATCTCATGATATATGTGAAATATCTAGCATACCAATGATGTCTTCAATTGCATGCCAACATATTTGTATATACCATCGAACTGGAATATTAGATGACTGGTGTAGCTCACATGGAGAGGTTGACAGAGAGTACTAAGACTCACCAAAAACAAAGAATGGACGCAACGCTTCTGCCAGCCGAGGACCTGTTCTCCATCCTCATCACGGCACGATGCTGCTTGTCAGCGTGTCTGCCTAGATGTGGTGAGCATGTCGCCATAGTACTTGTTCCTAGACCCAGCCTTTGTCATCGCCTACAAATACAAAGAAAGTAGGAATTGACGAATATATTAGGACAAACCTTGCAAAGATGGTAGACTGTGTACTCAAGAGATGCAGCCTCGATGTCCTGCTGCAGAAGCATGTCGCACTTGACCACGTCCTTGAACGCCTGTTCTTGGGCTCGTCGTCGCTCCTCAAGTTCAGCTCGTACCGTCCAAAGTCATGCTGCTCTAGTGGCTCATACATGCCCGAGTAGAGCTAATCACCAAGATTTTGAGACGAGTTGGTGGCCTTTGCGCTGCTGATGCACCGACCACTCAGTTCTGCTCATGCGACATGTTCATCTTCTAGCCCAGCACCACTACACACAAGGAATGGAATCACATCATCACTTCGGTCAAACAAAAAGTTGTTTGCATGAATAAATCCATACCCATGCAAAATAGGAAAGACTTCTTACTTGTCAACTAGTTTGTTTCTGCATTAGGAAAACCTGATGATTTGCATAAATTGATGAGTCCCTCGCCAATCTTCTCACGCTCACTAAAGGTGTCCTGCACATCAAAACAGGTAAATAAGAACTCCCAAACTTTGCCTATAATTACAGTCTGTGTAACCAAAATAGCAGAAAATAGAAAGCCAACTTGTGTTCAAGCATGAAGAGAATACCGGTGAAGAAAGAACATGCATGAAGAAGCTGCTATATACCTTGAACACGCTCAAGATGGCGAGGTAGCCGGCAAGGGATCCATCAAATGCTAGCAGGAGAATCCATGCCTCCATGACGTTCTTGTACTACACCAGCGCTAGCTCCGAGAGTTCGAGTTGTTCTCCCCGATTAACCTGATTCGTCAGAAGAAGTAAATCACAAAAAATATACGCACGTGCCTGCCGAATCAATCGGAGAAGGAGAGGGGTCAGGGATACCTTTTCCTGATACTGGTATGATCAGTGTGTAGTCGAGCACACCATCACCTACTTCGGCTGTTCTAGGGTCTAGTCTGTCGCTAGAAGGGATCTTCTTGCCTCTAGCAATGCTGGTGAGCCCAAGCCCGATGTTCTCGCAGCTACTGGGCTCTTCCCACCACCGTTCCTCTTCGTGAAGGCATGTGCATGTAAGCCACCATGCCGAATCTAGAGCCCGGCGCGGTTGTTCACATCCCGGTCTCGTGACTGCATGTGGTCGACAGGGCTATCTACATCGTTAGCCGCTTCTACATGACAAAAGTAGGAGGTGAGATGGAGGATATGTAACACCCTCGCCTGATAAGGCTGAGTTTCTGTGTATAGTGTCAATCTCTGGATCGGTTCACTGGCACACACAATACAGTTGAATACCAAAGAATATAATAGTACATCATTATTACATCGAATGATTTAGAATTTACAATTATTACAAAATGCTTAATACAAGGCTAGCTCAAATAATTCTAATAGAATGCAGAAGCATAAATAGATAATTGGCTCCATCTTCAATTGTGCCACGCGTGAACAAATGTCGAGTGGAGGTTCGCGACCTATGCGATCTCTCAGAACAATTGGAATAATAATCGGCAACATAAAATGTTGCTGCCAAAGAGTGGTCAATACTTTGAATATATGGCAAGTGGAACTGTGAGAGAGTGAAACAAGTCTATATACTACATGCTTATTTGGCTTGTGGAGTTCAAGGCATGTTTGCAGCATCAAAATAAGTCCATCCTATCATTTGTAAATCATTTGATCTTTCAGCACACAACCCAATTAAGTTCAACCACAAATTTTATCAAATTACAAAATTGGAATGAGTGAGAACATGTCATAGCCTCTAAATTTAGCAACTCAATTTGTCCATAACTGGGAACACGACTAAGAACTTAGTTTTACACCATGCGGGAGTTTGTACACTTTACTCATGTGACATGTTCAACCCGCTCTTACCATGACACGCATTTTGAGTCACAATAGGGAGAGGTCCAAGAAGAGACAATTCGGAAAGTAGTTTCTCAAACCCATCCACGCATCGTACCAACCTATCATTCACTATATCTCAGGATACGAAGGGTTCGGTTTACCACGACCTAATAAGTCCAACCAGCCACCCATAACTCACTAGCACATGGTCGCACACGTAAGATACCAAGGAAGGCACTAAACATTCCTCTGAGGCCTAGGTGCCTTTCCGTATTAAAACCATCTAAAAAATATCAATCCCATCATACCCAGATGATTTATTAATTAAGTTGATGTCCTTTTCACAAAACAATTGCTTTCGAAAACATAGTTCATCATGGTGTAATCACACCCTCGCCTACGTAGCACATCTACCATATGATGGCTCTCCTAATAAGGAGTACCATAATACTGGGATAGAGCATAGCATAAGTAATTCCTACACATGCAACTATAAAAATATAACTACAATGCATAGGACAAAAGTAGGACATTTATGTAGCATCACTTGCCTTGGTTGTAGGAGTCAAAAGCACGTTCTTGAGAGTCTTAGACGTTGCACTCCCCATAATCTATATTGTTCGATAATACCAGGGTAAACAATAACACATAGGAATCAAACAAATGCAACAAATATATGCATGACATGTTCATAAATGTTTCAGTAGGGTATTTAGATTCTTTAATCATATTACTTACAGCTGACATGCATGAAAAACTTTTAATGCATCAAAACCTTTTATTGCATTAATTAGATCTACTTAATAGGCTTTATTAAATTTAAACTAGCCTCTATTGTAAACTGGGTGATCAATTTTTGGTGAGAATACTTCTGAATAGATATTTCATTTTAGATCCAGGAGCAAAAAGATTCATGTCAAAAAGACTTACAAATCTTTTTCTAGAATTAAATTACTACAATATGCCTTTTATATGCAAAAACTGTAAACTTGTAATTTTATTCCATAATCATGTTATACACAATTTTGTGAATCCAGCGGAATATCATTTGTATTTTTATGACCTGTATTTTATTTTCTATGAATTAATTTCTCCAAAAAGAGTATTAAACCATTTAAGTAATCAAGAAAAATATTCACTGTAAATATCGAATCCAATTACATATTAATAATATACAAAAAAAAATAAATCCAATGGTATATTATTTGCATATTTCTGATCAGTAGATCTTTTTCTATGATTTTTGCAATTTAAAGCATTTACTGCAATTTTTAATCATTTTCTTTATTTGCAGATTAACTGCGCCGACTGGCGCTAACTAGGCTCTGAGTCAGCGCTGACATGGCTGCCATGCAAGACGCCATGTGGCGCTTTTTTACTAGGCAATACCCCTTCATGGGTTACTTCTAATCTGGCGCGTTCAACGACGATCGGATGACTAGGAGCAAAGGCTTCCAGGGGCTCACCGTTAGTGACGATGGAGACAGCGGCGGTAGTGCAGATGGTGGCGATGGAGGAGATTCGTATGGCTACGGCGGGTGGTTTGGGGACCTCGACGGGGTGTTTTGTTTCCCCGAGCATCGGCGGTGGACGGCTGGAACTTCTTGGTCGATGGCGTGCTCCGGCGGCTCCTCCTTTCTCCCCTTGTACGCTGCAGGAGACATGAGAGGGTCAGAGAGAGGCGGCACGGCGAGGAGTGTGTCTCGTAGGAGAAAGGAAGGTCGGGGGCGGGCAGACGGTGACATTGTCATGCTCTGACCGAGCTCCAATGGCGGCAGCGACAAGATCGGGCGACCTCTGTTTTGATGCTAGGGTTCGAAGAATCACAAAAAAATCACACGGGACAGACGTGGGGGGTACTTGTAGGGTGGATTGTGTGCAGGAGGAGGTAGGGGTTGCGCCGAATCAGCAATTTGTGCGGGAGGATCGGATCAGGTGTGTTCATGCTCGTCCGGGACTCCTACGATGAAGGAAGTGGATGACCCGGGTGGGTCCCACACGTCAGCGGCCGTGGGAGAGGGGCGGGCTGGGGCGCTGGCAGGATGTTGTGCAATGGGTCGGCCCAATGCTTGTGTTGGGGGGATACCCCCGGGTAGGGTAACGTCGGGGTATAAAGGCCGAGTTAACCGAGGTATGGCGCGGTCAAAGCAAGTGCTGGCCGGGTCACCTCAAGGCAGGCCGACCTACGGAGTAAACCGGCACGTGGAGCATCTCCCTAGCCTTAGCCCGACCGGCATAAAATATATGCCGACCATGTTTGCCTGTCTATTATGTAGGTACCCTCATAGCCAGGTTAGCCACGTGCTAGCCAGACTATCATATGGCTTCCGAGAGAAGGAAGGAATCTCCCACTGGTCAAAAGGTGGCTTTGTTAGCTGTAGCGTGAGCAAAGCAAAGTAGAGAGGAGGACCAGCAGGACAGGGGCGACCAAGATGACACGGGCAATGTCGGCTGACATAGCCCGTGTCTGGTGACGCTTAAAGGTAAGGATTACGTTGTGGGTTACGTCCAAAGCCTGGACAAGCCGTTAAAGGGAATAAAGAAGCATCTAGCTTTAACCAAGGGGCATATTCAGAGAATATGCTGCCATGTGTGCCCTAACTTTGTAACCCGGTCTCCCCTATATAAGGAGCACCGGGGCCTCCATAGAGAGGGATCGATCATTTTCTCTGTCTAAGTAAGATCTCTAGGGCTAGGTTGTGGGGAGTAAGAGACGTAGTCCTTCTCACGAACAGCTTGAGGTGCATTTGTATCCACCATTGATAGAGAAAATACAAGAACATCTGCGCGTGGAATCACCACGTTTTCCCTCCCTAGATTCCCCTAGCACTAATTGGTCCCATCTTTAGCTTATCCATGGCATCTGCCGTGCCACCACCACGATAGTTGGCACCCACCGTGGGGCTAGTGGTGCTAGCAGGGGTGAAAATATGGATGGAAAGCATCTCCAACATCAACGAGCGCGTCGTCTCCGGCCTGGTTCAGCGCTTTGGTGCGTTGGACTACGTCGGCGTGGACGAGTCCCGCGTTCATCCATGGCATGTCGTCGCAATGGCGTCCCCTCCGCGCAATGGCGTCTTCATCAAACTTGGCGCGCACAAGATCTACGTCGGCGTGGACGAGTCCCGCGTTCATCCATGGCATGTCGTCGAGGGAGGCGAACCACCTCTCAGCGCAGCTCGTGGTGTGCGTATCGCTCGCCCCACTAGCAGCGTTGAGGTCCTGATGACCGCGCCAGACGCAGGAGCAAGCAAGGGCATGGCGCCAGAGCCAGAAGTCACGCCGAAGCATACAAGGTCTAGGTTTCCCCCACTAGAGAGGCCAGAGAATGTGCTCCAGTAAGCAATAGATAGCCTAGCAATGCCAATAGCACCTGTGGTAGATCCGGCTCAGGCGCAAGCTGAGTTAGAAGAAACTAGGCAGAAAATGTTAGCTGGGGCAAACAAAGTAGCAGAGTTACAACAGTCATTGAACATTACTTTGAGAGAATATGCGAAGGCAAACCGCATAGATGGGGTAAAGATCCGAGGTAGGAACCTGATTACTAAGATTGACAAGGAATACGAGCCTAGGCCAGGTCAGACAGCCACGATAGTAACAGGAGGGTTGGATAGGTACAGTACCCCGGCAAAAAACCTCAGGGCAGCAAATGCGGCTGCGTATGAGTTAGAAGGTCTAACTGGAGAGGCCCGGGAAAGGAAACAAGAGAGGGTGAACCACTTGCTGAGGGTCGCTTGCCAGCAAAATGAAGAAATGAACAAAGCAAACCCGGTGCCACCAGGAGCATCGCACGTGGTTCATTTGGCTAGAAATAACCCGACAAAATCCGGCGGAGCCGCATCGTCTCTAGGTCACAATCCCAGGAGATAGGAGGTGGTAAACTCCGAGAGAAGAGACAAGCAGATGGTCCCCTATGACCCGGTGAGAGCTAGAAAAGGCAAAGCAGTGCAAGTAGATGAAGATCGCCATAGCACCAGCCGAGGTGAAGCTGGCCGAGGTAACTGCGACCAAGGCAATGCCGGACAGCGTGATCCAGTGGGAACAGGAAAAAATGTACCTCGGCAGCAGCAGCAGCGCGCACCTCGGCAGGAGAGAAGTGCAGGTCAAGCAGCACAACAGCAGAATGCTTGTCCGGATCAGGAAAGATACAATGATGGTTATTCAGTGATGATCAACGACGGATACCCCAGACCGGAGCACCATATAATTGGGTCGAGGCTGGGAAGCAGAAACTGGACAGAATTTATAGGTCAAAACTAATCGAGGTACAAAGTCCTCCTGGTCCGGTATGCTTTGGGCCCCGGATCATGAAGGAGCCGCTAGTGCTGAACTTTCAATTGGCTAGAGGAACCATGACCTATGATGGTAGTACGAGACCAGAGCATTGGTTGATTGATTACGCAACGGCGGTCAAGATTGCAACTAGAAATTTGAGATGGGCAGTGAGGTACGTACCTCAAATGTTGGAAGGACCAGCGAGAGTTTGGCTAAACAACTTGCCACCAGGGAGTGCCAACTACTGGTTGGATTTTGAGGAGTTATTCGTTAGCAACTTGTCAAGCACTTACAAGAGGCCCAACATGCCACAGACTTTGGCGTTATGCCGGTAGAGACCGAATGAGCCAGACCGAGATTTCTTGACTCGGTGGTGCAACGTGCGAAACTCATGCGAGGGGGTAATTGAATCACAAGCAATTGCGTGGTTCGCCTAGGGCTGCAGATATGGAAGTATGTTGTGGCAAAGATTGCAATGATATGTGCCAACCACTTTGGCTGAGACGATCCGGATAGCAGATTCGTACGCTTTGGGAGATCCGACTCAACCCCGGCTAATGTCAAGCAAGGCAAACAAGGAATATTACAACCGAGATGGCTCTGGGTCATCAAGGAGAAATGATTTCCGAGGAAAGAGAAGGGAGGAGCGTCTAGATTACAGATATAACTCGCAGCAAGTGGCGGCGATGGACCGAGATCAACCCAATGCCGACGCCATCCAGCGCTAGAAAACTGGGGGCAAAACTGGCAACAGAAAAATGAAGGGAAGAAGCCTTGGACCCCGGAGCAGAAAAAGCAATGACAAGAGCGAAAAGATCGACCGTGGTATACGTTCGAGTCTATGCGGTATCAACCTTGCAAGTTTCATACGCCAAGTCCAAATAGTCCAGCAAATCATACAACCCGGCAGTGTGAATGGATGAGGAAATTAGAACAGGGCAGTTGGGGAATGCTCAGGCACCTCGGAACGAAGCACCTCAGAATGAGGCATCACAACAGCCATTACTAACGGGGCGGAATGGACAGCAACTAATGTTGCCTCCACCTCCCCGAGTTATGAAAATCAGGAGAGGAGGGATACTGTGCATCAAGTGAATAACAACCAACAACAAGACCAAGGTTACCACGCAAATGAGGGATGAAACGAATACAGGGAGCATCATCAAAGCTACTGTGTGTTTACCACGGAAGAAATTGACCGGAAAAGCCTGCATCGCCGGCATATGGAAGTAAATACGGTAATGCCAGCAGTGGTAAGATATATGCCTTGGTCGGAGTAGGAGATTACGTGGAGTATCAAGGATCACCCAAATATCATGTGTAGTCTAGGGACCTACGCACTGGTCCTGGATCCGACGTTCATCGGGCCAAATCTCAATGTGAGGTTTTCCAAAGTGCTGAATGACAACGGCAGTAGCATCAATATCATGTACAAGGATACCATGCACAAGTTGGGAATATCAAAGAACATGCTGCAAGCAACAAGGACCACATTTCACGGCATTGTGCCAGATATTTCCTGTGAGCCAATTGGTAAGGTCCGGGTTGATGTGTTGTTCGGTACGAGAGATAATTGCCGGACTGAAAATTTGGAGTTCGAAGTGGTGAATCTGGAGAGCGCCTATCACACGTTACTCGGCAGGCCCGCGCTGAACAAGTTCATTGCAAGTACTCACATCAGCTACTTAAAGATGAAACTGTATCTGGGGACTTCAGGCGTTCGATCGAGTGCGCCTCAGCCGGATCTGACTTAGCCGAGTCATTCGTGATAGCTTAGGAAAAAGGAGGATACGGGAAGTGGCGACATTGGCTCAATCCGCGCAGCAATATATGCCGACCCTGACCAACCCGCACGGAAGCGTGTCATTCCAAGCAACCAAGGATCCAAAGAAAGTGCCTATCAATGATCAGTTCCCAGAACGCACCGTAACCATTGGTGCCGGGTTAAGTATCAAATAGGAAAGTGAGCTCGTCAAACTCCTCCGTGAGAATAGGGATATGTTTGCCTGGTCCACACAGGATCTGCAAGGTGTGTCGAGGGAGTTGGACGAGCACTCTTTGAACGTAAGACCCGGGGCTAAGCCGGTGAAGTAGCCTCTCCAGCGTCTCACCAAGGACAGAAGAAAAGTCATTGGGGATGAGATAGCTAGGCTCCTTGCAGCCGGGTTTATCATGGAAGTACTCTATCCGGATTGGCTCTCTAATCTGGTGCTTGTGGAAAAGAATAAGGATGATCCGAACGTGGCCATGGTATGGTGCATGTGCATTGATTACACGAACATGAATAAGACGTGTCCTAAAGATCCATTCCCACTCCCTAGAATAGATCAAGTCATAGACTCAACTACCGGATGTGAATTGTTATCATTCATTGATGCGTATTCTGGTTTTCACCAGATACCCCTAAACCTGGATGATCAAATAAAGACTGCATTTATTACCCCGTACGGGGCTTATTGCTATCGCACTATGCCATTTGGATTACGTAATGCTGGAGCAACGTACCAGCGATGCATGCAAAAATGTTTACATGACCAAATAGGTCGAAACGTGCAAGTTTATGTGGATGATGTGGTGATAAAAACTAAGGAAAGCAATACGCTCCTTGATGACATCCGGCAGACATTCGCGAACTTGAGACGGTTCCAAATGAAGCTTAACCCGGAAAAGTGCACTTTTGGTGTGCCTGCCGGAAAGTTGCTCGGTTTTCTAGTGTCTAGCCGAGGTATCGAAGCTAACCCGACGAAAATCTGGGCCATAGAGAGAATGGAACTGCCAAAATGTCTTAACAATGTGCAGAAGTTCACTGGCTTCCTGGCATCGTTAAGCCGGTTTGTATGTCGGCTCGGAGAGAAGGCCTTGCCCCTCTACCAGTTAATGAAAAAGGCAGACAAATTCACATGGACGCCATAGGCGGATATCACATTTCGAGAATTGAAAAAGATGTTATCTACTGCACCAATCCTAGCAGCACCACTACCCAAGGAGCCAATATTGCTCTATTTAGCCGCGACCAACCGAGTCATAAGTGTAGTAATCGTAGTGGAGCGCGAAGAGGAAGGAAAGTCAGTGCAAAGGCCAGTGTATTATTTGAGCGAGGTATTATCTGCTTCAAAACAGAATTACACACACTATCAAAAGATGGCGTATGGCGTGTATATGTCGGCCAAAAAAACTCAAACACTACTTTGAGGAACACCCCATCAAGGTGATATGTGAGGCACCAATATCAGATATTATGAGTAACAAAGATACAAGTGGACAGATAGCAAAGTGGGCAATTGAGCTAGCCCCGTATGCACCACAGTTTGACAGAAGAGATGAGATCAAACCACAAGCTGTGGTGGATTTCTTTGTGGACTAGGCCAAGATGCAATACGAGCCACCACTGCCTTGGCAAATACATTTTGACGGATTGAAATTGAAAGAAGGGCTGGGCGCTGGGGTAGTGCTTACCTCGCCCAAAAAGGATCAACTGAAATATGTCCTCCAAATCCACTTCAGTGCCTCAAATAATGTCACGGAATATGAAGCACTGGTACATGGTCTCAAAGTCGCAAAAGAAGTGGGGATACGTCTGATGACCCACAAGTATAGGGGGTGTATCGCAGTATTTTCAAGGGAAGTGAAACCCAATTTATTGATTCGACACAAGGGGATCCAAAGATTATTTATAAGCTTTAACAACTGAGTTGTCAATTCAGCTACACCTGGAAACAATCTTGCTCACTGCAGTTTATCAGTAGCAACAGTTTTTTAATAGAAATAGCAAAGTAATAGCAGTAGTAAAAGTGAAGACAGTAGTAAAAATTGCAGTAAACATTAGGATTAAAGCGCGGTAGGCATAGGGATGGATGGACGGGCGTTGCATGGACAAGACAATTCATATGATAATCAAGACATAGGGCATTTGCAGATAAATAAGATAAAGCATCCAAGTACTAAATAATCATAGGCATGTGTTCCATATATAGTCATACATGCTCGCAATGAGAACTTGCACAACATCTTTACTCCTGTCAGCCCGTTTGCAGCGGGGCCTCGAGGGAACTACTGGCAAATTAAGGTGCTCCTTTTAATAGAGCACTGGAGCAAAGCATTAACACTCCATGAACACATGTGATCCTCACATCAAAGCCATCCCCTCCGGTTATCCCGATTATTGTCACTTCGGGGCCTTTTGTTCTGGACAACAATATGTGTATACAACTTGCAGGTAAGACCATAAACAATACTATCATAATGAATCAATAACATGTTGAGATCTGAAATCATGGCACTCGGGCCCTAATGACAAGCATTAAGCATAACAAGTTGCAACAAAGTCAAAAAGCACGAATAATAGATACTAGGAACCATGCCATTACATGAATGGTCTCATCCAATCTCTACCATCCCCATAGCCTATAGCGGGGGATTACTCACTCATGGATGGGGGAATCATGGATGGTTGATGCAGAAGCGATGGTGATGATGATTGCGATGATCTCCTCCAATTCCCCGTCCTGGCAGGGTGCCAGAATGGAGTTTCTGGTTCTGAATCGCGGAATCTGGTGGTGGCAGCATAGCGGAACTCTTTCTGGAAAAACATCGAACACCCCCTTGATTTTTTAGGTCAATAGGAAACTTATAGGCAAAGAGGGAGGCCGAGGGGGTGACCGAGGCGGCCACACCACCCCCAGGCGTGGCCTGGCCTGGCCCATGCGGCCAGGTGGTGTGGGCCCCTCGTGGCCCTCCTCCGTCTCGTCTTCTAGCTCCGTGAGTCTTCTGGTGAAATAGGATTTTTGGCATATTTTCCGGGATTTTTCCTAATAGTTGATTTTCTGCACAAAAACTAGACACCAAGGTAATTCTGCTGAAAACAGCGTCAGTCCGTGTTAGTTGTATCCAAATCACACAAGTTTAGAGGAGAAACAATAGCAAAAGTGTTCGATAAAGTAGATACGTTTTGGACGTATCAACTCCCCCCAAGCTTAGCTTATTGCTTGTCCTCAAGCAATTCAGTTGAAAACTGAGTGTGATAAAAGAAACTTTCACGAACACATTTGCTTCATAAGATGTATATATTCTCAGCATATGATCAAGTACTTGGTCAATTCACAATAAAGAGTATGCAACTAAGTTTACTTAATAGTCATTGCAAGCTATGAAGAGATTCCAACTCAAAAATAATAAATAGCATTAAACATAAACATAAGCAACATTGCAATGATCATAAAAAGGTATGATAGAGTGGTATCTCACTTGCCTTTGATTATAGAGCAAACATAAATGCCAAGGCACCTCTGAAGTTCAAGTGAAGACTAGAAGTAAAGATATCAAAGATACAAGCATCAAAGTCATGACACAATTAATCAAGTTTTGAGACAAGCATATTACACTAAGAATGACAACTATGCTCTCAAGAAAGTGCTCATAGAATATGTGGTGACTCAACAAGGAAGTGAAAAGGTTTTGAAAAGTTTGAAAGGCTTCCAAATGCTGAAAGTATGGTACTCGTTAGCTTTGAGCTCTCATTGCCCCTATCATAAGCATCTTTAAATGGTTAAAGTGAAAGTGAGGTTCAATACGAGTTATATGCTTGACAGACCATAAACTGGAAATCTCATGTCCCTTGAGTACGAGGGTCGCTCCTCATGCTACTCAACTTTAGTTACCGGTAAGTTCTTGTCATAGTAAATACATGCGTATCATAGAGAAACGCCAACGAGGTACCCCTTGCCCGATGATACGGAAGAATCTCCATATCAAAATGACAACGCAAGCAGACAACGAGCACCTCAGCAATCCTCTTATTTACCATGGGAAAATGGTGCTTTTTTGTCTCTTTCCTCTTTTCTCATCATCTTTTTTTATATTTTTTTCTCAATAACTATCTCTCTTTTTTTTATAAGAAGAATGCTTTATAGATTGCTCATTATGGTTACGCTGCAGGTTTCCACCATGATTAGGCATGGATTAGACCGGTGGCCCAGGCGTTTCTCTAATACACATACATAACTCCATGGACTTACAAGCTCCCCTTTTATTTCACACCGACGACATCCGTAAACAAAAGAGCATGATATCAACGGGGTATATTTACAGGTGTTGAAAGTGTTCCCCGTGACAGCACGATTCTGCTAATCCCCAGCCTATAATTTGCAAGCATATAACTTTCATGGACCGTCACAATGGTTCAGGTTTATTAAGTGCAAGAAATAAAGTGTGGCATTAAGTTTGTGAGAGCTTTACTAACTAAATTTCTCATAACAAACAAACATTTTATTTGGAAGAAAACAAGGCATACTGAAATATGCATGGAATAGCAAATGATGCTAATAGGTAAGTATGGTGGACACTTTTGGCAATATTGGTTTTGGGGAATTGGAAACATGAGTAGAGCTCGTACTCAGTGCAAGTGAAGGCTAGCAATAGTAAGGGAGCGACAAACAAGAGAGCAATAACTGTCATAATCATGCTTACAACAAAACAGGACTAATCATGGCATGAAAGTGATTCAAGACCCCTGATGAAAAATAATTCATCGAGGCTTAACTGATTATAGTTTCAGTCATATGCATGCGTGAGCATGTGCCAAGTCAATTCAAGTGAAACATTCAGAGGAGGATACCACAGTGTCATACCAAGTTATGAATAGAGAAATGCAAGCAAACATTCATATGACATGCTACAAACCATTAGCAAGCTGGAACTAATCATAAGAAAGCAAGAACTACTAAGCATCCATAAATAACATACACCCTACATGAACAGACTAAGCATGCCCACAATGATGAATATATGTACAAAAATGAAAACAAATAGAGTTCGTTACCAGCCTCTTACCACACCTCAAGTTGTCATTAATCCTCATTATTGCCCTTCACTTGTATGGCTTGAATAATAACATGAAACCAAATTCCACTGAGGACTGCTGAACCCTGCAACAAACTTCACAAAACCAAAGAAGAACAACAAAATCTTTTGGTGTTTTTTTATTTTTTAAAGGCAAGAACGAAAAGGAAGAACAAGCAAAGCAAAATCTTTTTGGGTTTTTCGAATAGTCTAATCAAAGCAAAAAAGGAAGAAGCAAACCAAGGCAAAAAGAAAAAGAAGCAAACAAAGAGGAACAACGAAAATATTTTTGGTCTTTTTGTGTTTTAGAAAGCAAAACAAAGTGAAACATGGATATACAAAGTACCGACTAAACATGATATGTAGATGAGTGTGATGTCGGTGTACCTCCCCCCAAGCTTAGGCTTTTTGCCTAAGTGGGTATCAACCCCAACGCGGGTAAGGGTTCCAAGCAGGCGGGTCATCGTAAGAATGATCGTGGTTAGGCCCTTGGGAAGAAGCTCCCCAATCATAGGTAGGCTGCTAATATGAAGACTCCCCCTCATTCGAGGGCTGGACCGAATCATCTGTAACCTCCCTTCCAGTATCCTGCTCCTACTGGGAGAGCTCCCCTAGATACGTATCGAGCTCCTCCTTAGTGACTGACCATCCTACCCTGGTTGCAAGGTTAAACAAAACAGGTGCAGGCAAAAGAACAACACGTTCGGACTTACTCCTTCTCCAACCAGCCTTGAGAAAGTTTAGTTCATAAGACAAATCACTCAAATTAGCCCATGAAGAAACAAATTTATGCTGTATCATGGAATTAAGGTCAAGCCTCTCTATGAGAAACTGTAGGTCTAGATGATGAGGCACTACACCATGCAAAGCTAATAAACGTGAGGCGATGAGGCCTCCACAAATTCCACCTTTCTCGCGGTTAGCAGCAAGATGGAAAGCTATCAAGGTACCCAAATTGTAAGTTCTATCTCATTTTAAAGCAGCTGAGATGAATGCTAGATCATATGAGGATAACTTATTAGCAGTTTTCCTAGCAAGAACACACTTGGCAATAAAGTAAGCAAAGTAGCGAATAGACGGGAGATGAATGTTACGAATTTTTCCACTCTCCTTTGAGAAGCTGCTCCCTTGGCAAATCTCCGCATACAAGTCCATGAGTGGTGCAGGTCTCTCTTTAATCCTTTCACATGATCCCCGCTAGGGTACTTTAATAGCCGCACAAAAGTCATCAAAAGGAAGATTGACAGCTATATTGTAAATTTTGTAGTGAACCATGGGGTTAGGCAAAGAGCAACTAAATCGAATTGCACCACAGACATAGTTAGTTTCACAAATTGGTAAGGTTCATCTCCCACAAAATGCTCTAATCCTGCATTAGTAATTAAAGTATGGAAGTCCTGAGAAATCCCTGCAGCCCTCATGAATTTGGGGCATGGATAGATGGAAGGAAAAACTTCCTCCTCTCGGTGAACCTTCATAACCTCAGGCACCCTTAATTCATGTTGGTTGAGTTGGTGTTTGATACGTTGCTAACGTATCCATAATTTTTGATGTTCCATGCTTAGTTTTATCTACTTTCTTATGTTTTGTCCACACTTTGGAGTACTTTTTATATGATTTCTTGGACTAACCTATTAACAAGAGCCACAGTGCCAGTTGCCTGTTTTCTGCTATTTTTGGTTCCAGAAAGTCAGAAAATGAATATTCTCGGAATTGGACCGGACAAAAGCCAAAGTCGATATTTTACCGGAAGACTCACGGAGCCAGAAGACGAGACGAAGAGGGGCCACAGGGCGGCCACACCATGTGGTGGCGTGGTGTGGGCCCCCTGGCTGCCCACCGACCTTGCCTCTTCACCTATAAGATGCCTCCCGATGCAAAAACCCTAAATCATCAAGCCTCCAGCCACGAAAAGTTCCGCAGTGCCACCGCCACCGAAGAGGAGATTCAGGGGACAGAAAGTCTCTATTCCGGCACCCTGCCAGGAAGGGGAAGTGCCCTCAGAGCCATCTCCATCGATCTCCACCACCATCTCCATCACCATTGCTGATTCCCATGATGAGGAGGGAGTAGTTCTCTCTCGAGGCTAAGGGTTCTACCGGTAGCTATGTGTTCATCTCTCTCTCTATGCATGATCATATTGTGATCATGAGCTTTGTAATCAAGTAGATCTACCTTGCTACTCAAGTGCTTTAATAGATCTCTGCTCTCCCCATGTGTGTGAAAGTGATAGCGTGCATACCATGGTGGCACTTAGGCTAGAGATTACAAATACTTATTATGAGTTATATTTGGAGTTGGATGTCTTTATGAAATTGTGGTGTTTGTTGGAACCATCTAGTGCTCAAGGTGACAGTGTGGAGTTATCTAGATGGGAAAGATGAACTTTGAGGTGTGCTGTTATAGCCCTACCATGGATTAGAGTGTCCAACCGGAGAGTAGTTTAGTGTAGTATCATAAAGAACAATATATTTATATGAGAGTGTTCACTAGTGAAAGTATGATCCCTAGGCCTTGTTTCTAAGCATTGAAACACCGTTTGCAACTAGATCTATTACATGTTTGCTTGCTTCCATCTTTATTTCAGTTTTACTTTAGTCTTTTCCACACCATCAAGCTATTTTCTATCACTGTTACCACTTATAATTATCTAAACCACTTGTATTTCACTATCTCTTTGCCGAACTAGTGCACCTATACACCTGACAAGTGTATTGGGTGTGTTGGGGACACAAGAGCCTTCTTGTATCTTGATTGCAGGGTAGCTTGAGAGGGAATACCTTTGACCACTTCCTCCCTGAGTTCGATAAACCTTGGGTGATGCACTTAAGGGAAAACTTGTTGTTGTTCTACAAACCTCTGCACTTGGAGGCCCAACAACTGTCTACAAGAATAGAAGTGCGTAGACATCAAGTTATTTTCTGGCGCCGTTGCCGGGGAGGTAAGGTAAAAGGTACTCACATCCTCCGGTGTGAGTGCTCGAAGTTATTTCCTTTAGATTCTACAATTTTGTCTTTTTGTTTCTTGTTTTCACTAGTTAGGCTTAATGAAAAACAACAACAAAATTAGAGAGATTTTTAGTATTTTTCCTAATGTAGAACATGAAGTGTTTGAAGAGAAAATTAAAAAACCTATGGAACTTTATTTGCATGCTAATAGCAATGTTGTTAGTATGAATTATTTGGACACCATTATTGCTAATGCTATGGAAAAGTCTAACCTTGGGGAAGCTAGTTTTTATGAAAATGATCTTTTTAGTTCCCCAGCTTTGGAAGATAGCTATTCTATTGCTTATTATGATACCAAACCTCCAATATATGATGATTACAATGATGAATATGATATTTTCAATCCACCTACTATTGAGGAGAAAGTTAATTATGATTACAATATGCCTCTTATATTTGATGATTATGGTGATGAAAATAATAATGATAGCTATTTTGTTGAATTTGCTCCCACTACAATCAATAAGAATGACTATGTCTATGTGGGGAGTATTAATTCTTTTATGCATGTGGATCATGATAAGAATGTTTCTTGTGATAGTTATATTGTTAATTTTATTCATGTTGCTACTGAAAGTTATTATGAGAGAGGGAAACATGGTTTTATGTATCTCAACAATATTAAGTTTCCCCTCTTTATGTTGAAAATCTTGAAGTTGCACTTGTTTTGGTTTCCTATGCTTGTTGCTTTCTGCTTTCATGACTTGTTTCTTTACAAGATTCCTATGCATAGGAAGTGGGTTATACTTAAATGTGTTTTGAATTTGCTTCTTGATGCTCTCTTTTACTTCAATTCATATTTCTTATGTGAGCATCTTCTCAAACTATCATGCCTAACTTAAAGGCGTTAAAGAAGAGTACTTATTGGGAGATAACCCAAAAGTTTTAGATGAGTCTTGGAAGTTATTACCTCTGTAATAACCGCTCTTTATCATTTTTATTTGCTTTTTGTGCCAAGAGTAACCTCTAATGAGAGAGAAGTAATGATTGGGAAAGTTGATGTCCCGAAACAGATTTTTGTGCTTCACCGTAAAACTTCGTGTAAAATCTCTGTACATCATTTTGAGGCGTGAATTTTTGTGCTTCTGCCCCAGGTTGTTATCTAACTTTCGTTAGTTTAACACTTTTTTATTTGAGCAACAGAAGGTCTTCTAAAAAATTCATATTTACCTGCTGGTCTGTTTTGATAGATTTCTGCCATTTTCTGCATTTGCTTCTTGTTGGTTCCTTTTTGAGTTCTTTTGGGGAATTGAGATTTTTGAGGGAAGTGTTACAGTAGATAGTGTTTTAATGGAAGTTTTATTGGTGTTGGAACTGAACCTAAAGACATATTATCTTGAGTGCACTAATGTTGCTAATAAAGATTGTGTGAGGTTTTGTATGAAGGAAAAATTTCAGGTGTATGGAAGGAATGAGTAATGAGATGAAGGATGGACTAAAGCTCAAGCTTGGGGATGCCACGCGTGTCACCCCAAGAAATATCCAAGAAGTACAAGCGTCAAAGCTTGGGGATGCCCAAGGCATCCCCCTCTTCATCAATAAAAATCCCAGGTTTCTTCCAAACGCTTCATTTTTATTGTTTCATGCACAGTTGTGTTGTTCTTGGAACATCGTCTTTTTCGTTTTTGTTTTAGTTTTTCATTTGCTTTGTTTGCTTAGTTTTATGAATAAATTGGTTGGACCCCCTCTTTCATACATTGGTTTTCAAATAGTTTGGTTTGGACTGAAAAAAGAGTAGGAAAGTTCATGCTTAAGTGGTAAAGAGAGCTTGTTTTTGACTATGGCCTATGCTTTGTCATGCCATGCTCGATATTGTTTTGGCTTTATGATTAGTATTATTTGTTGTAGCATGACTTGTTATAAACAATTGAGATTGCTTAATGTGCCTTTGAAGAATCATGTGTTGTTTTAGCATATTAAAGCATAGTATTGTGGTATTCTCTTTTGATGCTTTATTTGGGTTGAATTGGCACATGCTCACACCATGTTATGACTATCCCAAGTCACCATAGCCTTTATGATACTTTAGTTTTTAACTTGTAGTATCACTTTATGCTTTGATCAATGATGTTTTGTCGCTCTGCATGATTATGGCCATTATTGCTCTCTTAGTTTGTCGCTCCTAGTCTTTTGCTAGCCTTCACAACCAAGTATGAGTTCCACTCATGCATCCATCTCCTTAAACCAAGTTATTCCAAAGAGTCCACCATACCTACATATTAGCATATGCTATTCCAAGTATATTCATGTTTTTATCTACCTTCCAAATTAAACTTGTTATGAGAAAACTAGTGATTAAAGCTCTCACGAACTTGATGGCACACTTTAATTTTTTGCCCTTAATAAACTTGAACCATTGTGTCGTCTATGTTGTATATGCTTGCACTTATTTGTTGGGGATTAGCAGAACCATGTGGTCATGGGGAACGCTTTCAACATTGCACGGGTAATTTGTACCTAGTTGATATCATGCTCTTTTGTCTATGGATGTCGTCGGTGTGAAATGAAAGGGGAGCTTGTAAGTCCATGGAGTTATGTATATGTGTTAGAGAAATGCCTGGGCTGCTGGTCTAATCCATGCTGACATGGTGGAAACCTGCAGCATAACCATAATGAGCTGTCTATGAATCATTCTTCTTATAAAAAAGTGTCCTATATTGAGAAAAAAGGAAAAAAAAGAAAAAAAGAGATTATGAAAAGAGGAAAGAGAGAAAAAAGCACCATATTCCCATAGTAAATAAGAAGATTGCTGAGATGCTCGTTGTCTGCTTGCCTTATCATTTTGATATGGGGATTCTTCCGTATCATCGGGCAAGGGGTACCCCGTTGGCGGTTCTCAATGATACACATGTACTTACGATGACAAGAACTTACCGATGACTAAACTTGAGTAGCATGAGGAGCGGCCCTCGTATTCAAGGGACATGAGATTTCTAACTTATACTTCATCAAGCATGTACACCATAGTTTGTTCACTTTAACCTTAATCACTTCAAGATAATTATGATAGGGGCAATAAGAGCTGAAAGCTATAAGTACCATAATTTTTGGAAGCTCTTTATGAGACTTGAATCTCTGCTTCCTTCTATGAAGGCCTTTCTTCCACTTATATATGTTGAGTCTCCACCTTCTACCTTTATGCACCTACTTTGAGAGCATAGTGGCCATTCTTAGTTCTATGTGCATTGTCCCAAGACTTATTGATTGATGCATAGCTTTGATATTGCTTGTTTTAAACTATTTGTATCTAGTCACTCTTATGAACTTTGAAGGTGCCCTATGCATTTATGTTTGCTACTCTATGAGGGACAAGTTGAATGCCACTATGCTATGTTTTCTTTATGTGAAACAAACAAACGTCTTGCAAAGCATTGTTATTCATGAATCTTTTGTTTGTGCCTTTTCATGTTGCAACATAGTTGCTTTGTCTTATTGCTAGAACTTTATATTTCATGTTATGATTGAAGTACTATGATTCTAGCTATCATTGTTCTACAAATACTTTAATCAAGTTTATGATGGTGCATGTCACCTCAAAAATTATTCTTTCTTTTTATCACTTACCTACTCGAGGACGAGCAGGAGTTAAGCTTGGGGATGTTGATACGTTGATAACGTATCCATAATTTTTGATGTTCCATGCTTGGTTTTATCTACTTTCTTATGTTTTGTCCACACTTTGGAGTACTTTTCATATGATTTCTTGGACTAACCTATTAACAAGAGCCACAGTGCCAATTGCCTGTTTTCTGCTGTTTTGGTTCCAGAAAGACAGAAAATGAATATTCTTGAAATTCGACCGGACAAAGCCAAAGTCGATATTTTACCAGAAGACTCACGGAGCCAGAAGACAAGACGGAGAGGGTCCATAGGGCGGCCACACCATGTGGTGGCGCGGGCTAGCCTTGGCCACGCCACCAGGTGGTGTGGGCCCCCTGGCTGCCCACCGACCTTGCATCTTCGCCTATAAGATGCCTCCCGATGCAAAAAAAAACCTAAATCATCAAGCCTCCAGCCACGAAAAGTTCTGCAGCACCGCCGCCATCGAAGAGGATATTCGGGGGACAGAAAGTCTCTGTTCTGGCACCCTGCCGGGACGGGGAAGTGCCCCCGGAGCCATCTCCATCGATCTCCACCACCATCTCCATCACCATTGTTGATGCCCATGATGAGGAGGGAGTAGTTCTCTCTCGAGGCTAAGGGTTCTACCTGTAGCTATGTGTTCATCTCTCTCTATGCATGATCATATTTTGATCATGAGCTTTGTAATCAAGTAGATCTACCTTGCTACTCAAGTGCTTTAATAGATCTCTGCTCTCCCCATGTGTGTGAAAGTGACAGCGTGCATACCATGGTGGCACTTAGACTAGAGATTACAAATACTTGTTATGAGTTATATTTGAAGTTGGATGTCTTTATGAAATTGTGGTGTTTTTTGGAACCATCTAGTGATCAAGGTGACAGTGTGGGGTTATCTAGATGGGAAATATGAACTTTGAGGTGTGCTGTTATAGCCCTACCATGGATTAGAGTGTCCAACCGGAGAGTAGTTCAGCGTAGTATCATAAAGAAGAATATATTTATATGAGAGTGTTCACTAGTGAAAGTATGATCCCTAGGCCTTGTTTCTAAGCATTGAAACACCGTTTGCAACTAGATCTATTACATGTTTGCTTGCTTCCATCTTTATTTTAGTTTTACTTTAGTATTTTCCACACCATCAAGCTATTTTCTATCATCGTTGCCACTTATAATTATCTATACCACTTGTATTTCACTATCTCTTCGACGAACTAGTGCACCTATACACCTGACAAGTGTATTGTGTGTGTTGGGGACACAAGAGACTTCTTGTATCTTGATTGCAGGGTTGCTTGAGAGGGAATACCTTTGACCACTTCCTCCCTGAGTTCAATAAACCTTGGGTGATCCACTTAAGGGAAAACATGTTGCTGTTCTACAAACCTCTACACTTGGAGGCCCAACAACTGTCTACAAGAATAGAAGTGCGTAGACATAAGTGTTCATTCATCTTCTTTTCTAAAATTTAGGACAACCATTATACAAGCGATTACATAATGAAGGGAACTACTCATAGGGACTTGTAAGAGGCCTAATCATGCATCAAAACAATTTCTCTAAGCATTGAACAAGCTTACAAGCTCACATAACCTGTCACCTACAACAACAAAATACTCAAGATATAAACCACTAAACACAAATCTACTTGGACAAGCGGAGGAGTCACATACCGGAGGACAAATGCTCCAAATTTCAGTAACAAAGATGGGCTGAGCAAGGAGATCGAAAAATCATGGATAGGAATAGCAAGAACGCGATTTCAAGCAATGGGATGGTGTTTTCTCAGGAGGGAGAAGGCAGAGGCAAGTAAGAGAGTGAGTGGAGGGCCAGGGGTGGCCCACACCATGGCCAGGCGCGCCCTTGGGGTGGCCGCGCCACCAGGTGGTGTGCCTGCCTGGTGGGCCCCCTGGTACTCTCCAGGCACTCCTCTGCCCCTTTTTCACGTAAAAATTTAATATGAATTTTCTAGAATTTTTCGAGACACTTTATTTTTGAGCAATTTTCAGGTATTGATGAATGATTTTCTGATAGAAATATGTTTTTGGAATGATGCAATGACAAAACAAAACTAAAACTTTAGAAGTTCTAAGACACTCTAAAATGCAAGCAACTAGCAATAGAAAAGTAAACTAAGCGAAAGCAAAAACTAAAATGGATAAACTAAAAATAAGCAAAGATAATCATGGTGAAAACATTGTTTTGTTCATTAAAATCCCTTTGTTAACAAGGTTGATCAGGTCTTGTTACCAAAAAAATTTTATATGAAACAAAACTTTGTATTCCACTAATGATTATGTTACCTCCACCTTGATAGCAATGGTCCCAATCATAATAGTTTCATATTTTTCTCGTGGTATGGGACAATATATTTCTCCAACTTGGATGCCCTCAACATGTTCAATTGAATTTAAACCATAAGTATTATCAATCTTCTTGGGGAAATAGACAGTATGCTCCTTGTCATTAACATTAAAGGTCACCTTTCCTTGATTACAATTAATAACAGCTCCTGCGGTATTAAGAAAAGGTCTCCCAAGAATAATAGACATATTGTCATCTTCAGGCATTTCAAGCACAACAAAATCAGTTAATATCAAGCAATTATGAGCCACTTGAACAGGTACATCCTCATATATACCAACAGGGATAGTACTAGATTTATCAGCCATTTGCAAAGATATATTAGTTGGTATTAGTTTTTCCAATTAAATTCTCTTATAGAGAGAAAAAGGCATAACACTAACTCCTGCTCCCAAATCACACAAAGCAGTTCTGACATAACTATTTTTAATAGAGCAAGGAATAGTTGGAATCCCTGGGTCTCCAAGTTTCTTTGTAACCTTACCATTAAATGAATAATTAGCAAGCAAAGTAGAAATTTCTTCATTAGGGATCTTCCTTTTATTAGAGACAATATCCTTCATATACTTTGAATAAGGAGGCAATTTAATAGCATTAGTCAAAGGTATTTGCAAAAATAAAGGTTTCATCCACTCACAAAACTTATTATAGTGTTCGTCTTCCTTTGACTTGTGTTTCTTATCAGGGAAAGGCATAGGTTTTTGGAGCCAAGGCTCTCTTTCACTACCATGTTTCTTAGCAACAAAATCTTATTTAGTGTATTTAGTATTCTTAGTGTGCCTTTCAGGTTCTTCTTCAAATTTTTCTTTATCAGGAGCATCATTTTCTTCATTATCACTTTCAGTTTCAGCATCGGAGACAAATATACTATTAGGATCTTTAGCAAGTTCAGAAGGTTCTACAATAGTTTTATGTTTCTTTTTCCTTTTCTTAGGAGTAGTACCACTATTTTCAATTTGTTGAGAATCCTGCTCAATTCTTTTAGGATGCCCTTAGGATATAGAGGATCCTGGGTGGCAGCACCACTTCTAGTTCTAATTTCATAAGCATGTTTTTCTTTAGCAACATTAACTAGCAAATCTTTTTGTACTTTAATAAGCCGATCAATTTGACTTTGAACCATTTGAAAATGTTTAGCAAGCATTTTAACATCATTAGAGGTTCTTTCCACAATATCCTTCAACTCAATAATAGCTCTAGAGTTTTCCATTAGATGATTTTGCACCCTTTTATTAAAATTATCTTGCTTAACAATAAAAATATCAAATTGTTCTAAGCATTGATCAGGAGGTTTAGAGTAAGGAATATCACCTTCATCAAAATGTTGGAGAGAGTGTACCTCAATAGTGGAAGAGTGGGAGATTGGCTTACATAATTCTTCTATAGGAGGTAAATTCTTCACATCTGTAGCTTTAATTCCCTTCTCCTTAAGACATTTCTTAGCTTCCTTCATTACTTCATTGTTTAGTTTAATAACTCCCCTCTTATTTGGTTTTGGTGTTGGTGTTGGCTCAGGCACAGTTAACTCAGGTGTAGTTGACTCAGGTGTAGTTGGCTTAGATGAAGTCCAGTCTTCATAATTCTTGCTTATTTTAGCCATTAATTCCTCGGCTTCTTTGGGAGTTCTATTCCTGAAAACACAATCAGCACAACTATCTAGGTATGTCCTAGATTCTTCAGTTAGTCCATTATAATATATATCAAGGAGCTCATTTTTAGGTAATGGACATCCAGCCTGTGCATGAATCAAAGAACAAAACCTTTCCCATGATTCAGGCAATATCTCTTTTTCTCCCTGTTTAAAATCAAAAATTTCCTGCAAAATAGCATGTCTAGCACTAGGAGGGAAATATTTCTAAAGGAAGGTACTAAGCAATGAGGGTTATCAATAGATCCAGGAGGTAAACTATTAAACCAAGTTTTTGCTTCTCCTTTCAGTGAAAAAGGGAAAATTTTAGCAACAAAGTAGGTGCGCATCTTAATATCATCAGAAAATAAGCCACTCATGGTAGAAAGCTCAGTCATATGTGCTACAGCACTTTCATTCTTAGTCCCACAAAAAGGTTCTTTCTCAACAATGGTTATGTAAGATAAATCAAGAGAGAAATCATAATCCTTATCTTTAATGTTTATGGGAGATGCAACAAACTTAGCATTAGGAGATAATTTAGGTCTAACGGTATGTTTCTCAAGAAGACTCTTAATAGCACTCCTATCACGGGTGTTTTGGCATTCTTTAATAAATTCATCAGTCATTTCTATATATCCGTCTTCAATATCATAGCTCTCTCTAGACTCAGGTGAGCTGACAGGTGTAGTAGTGTATTCATTAGGAGTTTCAGTATTTCCAGCTATAGTTCTAGCAATCGTAGCATCTAGGAAAGGACCTAATGAACCACTTTTATCAAGCACCGTAGAAGCAGCATCATAAGTATAAGAAGTTTCAGATTCAGCAGTAGTAGCAGTATGTGTAGCATGTGTATGTGGTAGTGTAAGGAACTTACTCATAACATATGGTGAATCAAGAGCAATAGAGGTGTTTAGAACCGTACCTCTCCTTGTAGTGGATGGTAAAATACAGACCTTGCCATCACGAGACTTACCCATGATAGATTGATGGCAGCGAACAATAGTGATTCCAAGTGAACTTGATAAATAGAGTTATGCTCTCCGTCAACAGTGCCAGAAAATAGTCTTAATGACCCACAAGTATAGGGGGTGTATCGCGGTATTTTCGAGGGAAGTGAAACCCAATTTATTGATTCGACACAAGGGGAGCCAAATAATATTTATAAGCCTTAACAACTGAGTTGTCAATTCAGCTGCACCTGGAAACAATCATGCTCACAGCAGTTTATCAGTAGCAACAGTTTTTTAATAGCAATAGCAAAGTAATAGCAGTAGTAAAAGTAAAGACAGTAGTAACAATTGCAGTAAATAGTAGGATTAAAGCGCGGAAGGCATTGGGATGGATGGGCGTGCGTTGCATGGACAAGACAATTCATATGACAATCAAGACATAGGGCATTTGCAAATAAATAAGATAAAGCATCCATGTACTAAATAATCATAGGCATGTGTTCCATATATAGTCATACATGTTCGCAATGAGAACTTGCACAACATCTTTTGTTCTGCCAGCCCGTTTGCAGCGGGGCCTCAAGGGAACTACTGACAATTAAGGTGCTCCTTTTAATAGAGCACTGGAGCAAAGCATTAACACTCCATGAACACATGTGATCCTCACATCAAAGCCATACCCTCTAGTTATCCCGATTATTGTCACTTCAGGGCCTTTGGTTCCGGACAACAATATGTGTATACAACTTGCAGGTAAGACCATAAACAATACTATCATAATGAATCAATAACATGTTCAGATCTGAAATCATGGCACTCGGGCCCTAGTGATAAGCATTAAGCATAACAAGTTGTAACAAAGTCAAAAAGCACTAATAATAGATACTAGGCACCATGCCCTAACATCTGATGCCATTACATGAATGATCTCATCCAATCCCTACCATCCCCATAGCCTATAGCGGGGGATTACTCACTCATGGATGGGAGAATCATGGATGGTTGATGGAGAAGTGATGGTGATGATGATGGCGATGATCTCCTCCAATTCCCCGTCCCGGCAGGGTGCCAGAACGGAGTTTCTGGTTCTGAATCACGGAATCTGGTGGTGGCGGCGTAGCGAAACTCTTTCTAGAAAAACGTCGAACACCCCCTTGGTTTTTAGGTCAAGAGGCAACTTATAGGCGAAGAGGGAGGCTGAGGGGGTGACCGAGGCGGCCACACCACCCCCAGGTGCGGCCTGGCCTAGCCCACGTGGCCAGGTGGTGTGGGTCCCTCGTGGCCCTCCTCCGTCTCGTCTTCTGGCTCCGTGAGTCTTCTAGTGAAATAGGATTTTTGGCATATTTTCCGGGATTTTTCCTGATAGTTGATTTTCTGCACAAAAACTAGACACCAAGGTAATTCTGGTGAAAACAGCATCGGTCCGTGTTAGTTGTATCCAAATCACACAATTTTAGAGGAGAAACAATAGCAAAAGTGTTTGAGAAAGTAGATACGTTTTGGACGTATCAACGTTAGATACAATGCTTTGGAGACTCATATTTGGTGGTGCAGCAGGTATCTGGCAACTAGGACGCCTTGGACGCAAACATGGCCCTTTACAGATTTTATGTGCAAAAGATAAGTGGATTCTTCGAGGGATGTGAATTCCACCACATACCTCGGATTGAAAACGAGGCAGCCGATATACTGTCTAAGTTGGGCTCATCCTGGCAGCCAATCCCGCCAAATGTTGCCTTGGAACACTTAAGAAAACCATCTATTACTCTATCGCCCGAGACTGAATCAATTTATATCCCGGCATTCTCTGGGTCAGAGGCTACACCAATGGAAATAGATTGGGGAGGCACCTCAGCAAACCCGGGGACTGCCTCAGCAAACCCGGGGACTGCTTCGGCAAACCCGGGGACTGCCTCAGCAAACCTTGGGACTGGTCAGCCAAACCCGGAGGAAGTTATGTCGGTGGATGCAATGGAAATTGACGAGGGACCTTTCTCAATCCGAGCTATACCCATTTGGGCCAAGCCAATATTTGACTTCCTAAAAGAGGGAATCTTGCCAACTGATGAGATACTCTCAAGGCAGATCCAGAGAAGGGCAAAGGCCTATACCATCATCAATGTCGAACTATACAAGAGGAGTGTAACCACAGTACTACAGCGGTGCGTTGACCTGGAGGAAGGACATGACATACTTCGGGATATCCACCAAGGAGAATGTGGTCACCATGCATCTTCAAGAGCATTAGTGGCAAAAGCTTTTCGGCATGGATTTTATTGGCCAAGTGCCTTGGAGCAAGCAGAAGATTTGGTAAGAAAATGCAATGGCTGTCAGAGATACGCCACGAAAACTCATCTACCAATGTCGAAACTCAAAACTACCCCATCATTTGGCCATTTGTTGTATGGTGCCTAGACATGGTAGGGCCATTTAAGCTGGCTAAAGGAGGAATGACCCATATCCTAGTTATGGTCAACAAATTCACCAAATGGATCGAAGTGAAGACAATCAGGAAATGTGATGGGGCAACAGCGGTGAAGTTTCTCAAGGATATAATCCTGAGATATGGCTACCCCCATAGTATCATAACTGATAATGGCACAAATTTCGTTGAAGGAGCATTTGCGAGGTTCTACCGAGAAAAGAAAATCCGGCTAGATCTAGCCTCAGTGGCCCACCCCGCATCAAACGGGCAAGTGGAAAGATCCAACAGACTGGTATTGTCCGGGATAAAACCCCGGCTCATAGAGCCTCTACAAAGATCAGCGGGGTGCTGGATAGAAGAACTACCAGCAGTACTGTGGAGTTTAAGAACAACTCCGAATCGATTAACAGGCTATACGCAATTTTTTATAGTATATGGGGTGGAAGATGTATTACCAGCCGACATAGAGCATGATTCGCCAAGAGTCACCCAATACACAGAAGACAAAGTGCGCGAAGCCCGGCAAAATGATGTTGATCTACTGGAAGAAGCAAGAGAACTGGCCTTGTCCAGATCCGCCATATATCAGCAAAATCTCCGATGCTACCATAGCCAGAAAGTAAACCCCCGAGTTTTCCGAGAAGGTGATCTGGTACTCCGGTTGGTGCAGTGCACTGCTGGCATGCATAAGTTATCCCCTCCATGGGAAGGACCTTTAATTGTAAGAAAAGCTTTGCACAATGATTCCTACTATCTTATTGATGCACAACCATAGGAAAAGAACAAGGCAAACAGGTCCGGAGAGGAATCTAAGCAACCATGGAATGTAGCACTACTTCGTCCTTTTTACACCTGACAAAGAGGTGAATGTAGCTACTCATATGTCGGTATGTATGTCGGCAATGAGGTTATTAATGAAACTTTAGCACCCCAAGCAGAAACTCGGGGACTGCCATAATAATTGTTCTTCTTGCTTTCGTATTTTTATATGTCGGCTGGGTTAAGTCGCTTATATCTTAGCCGGATTAGTAATGTGTGAGCACCAAAAACCCAACTCTTCGACTTTGCTGTTGTCCAACAAGAACTGGCTTCATGGCAAGCAAGAGAACACGTTTGGAATGGCGAAGCACATGAAAAATGACTAAGGAAAGGAACTTAAACGAGCCGACATTTGTTATTCGGACTAACCTTGTGTTTACTTTATTCATCTAACGCTGGATTATTTTGAGCTAATCTCAAAGTTTCAAGTATTGTTAAGTCAATTTTTTGAACCTCGGACTCGTAAGTCAAAAAACCGAATCAAGGTAGATGCGAGCCGAATCAAAAATTGGGAGAACGAGAAAAGGAAACTCGGGGACTTCGCCCACGATAATCCAATCTTAAAAACTTAGTTGCAAACAACATAAATTGTAGCAAAACCAAACTAAGGTACTTAAATACATTTTCACCCGGCATTCTGGGGATCTGACGAATATGGTTAAGTGTTTTTTAAGGAGCAGGGGTAGCAGCCGAATCATCGGCCAAAGGAGGAGGTACTTCGGAATTTGTGGGCGGGGCACTAGCCTCGACCTCATCCTCGGGGTTGGCCTCTCCATCCTCCGGATCTTCAGCCTCGTCGCCAAGTTCGGAGGCCTTGCCCTCACTTCCCTCATCTTCTTCACCCTCAGAAACAACTTCATCATCAAACATGTCAAGATAACTCGACCCCTCGTTCTAGGCATGGAAGAAGGAGTATTGGATAAGCTTGTTGGCACAAGATTTGTGATGCGCAACGCGCTCCGGATCTTCGGACCACTTGTATCCAGTGTGCATGCAGGTGAGCAGCCCCAAGTCGACTCCTTCATACCATGACAGGACAAACTATATCGCGATGTCAGCCCCGGCTCGTGCGGCAGATTCTCGCCACAGGTGCACTTGAGTATCGCACTCCATCAATTTGGCTATGAAAGCCGCATTTCCTTTGGGAGTAGGCTCAGTGGGCCAGAGGGAGTTGAACATCCGCATTGCCGCCAGCATTATGTTTGCGCCATAGTTCTTCACTAACTCCATGCGAGTGAAGAGGCTCGCCAGCAGATCCTCCGTATCATACGGGATTGGCTCGGCATCAGGGCCTGTGGGGATGCCACGTTGCTCGTGGGACTGAGCTACGGCAGCAGCAGCAAGAGTATCACCTTCTGGAAATTTTCCTGAGAATAGAAAAGAGGAAACAGTGAGCAAGAGCACTAAGTCTGGAGAAATGAAAGTTGAGCAAGGGAAAGGAACTCACGAGCAATCTGGAAGAGGAGTCGCTGAAGCTCGGCATGGACATTGGCGATGTGGGCCTAGAGTTTCTCGTATTCAGAGGTCACCGACGTAAGTTTAACGTCAGCTTCCTGCAATAAATTCTGGTCCTTGGAAATTTGTGTGGCTAGATGCTCTTTTTCCTCGGCAAACTCTTGGTCAGCCTTCTCCAATTCAGACTTATGGAGACCCTTAAGCTTCTGAATTTCGGCATTCAGCAGAGTAATTTCTGAGTCCTGGAGGCGCAACAGAGCTATCTCGTCATCCTTCTTCTTCAGTTCAGCCTGATGCTTTCCTGCTTGTTCAAGAAAATGTGTCATCATATCAGGTATAGCTATGATATCTTCAAGAGCAATTGCAACAGTGGGTTAATCTGGCGGAGCCAAAGTATAAATATCTACCGAATCAAGAAAAGAGCACGCAATGATCATGTGAACAAGATAAGTTACCTTGGATTTCAGCCAGGTTTTTCTGCATGATGATATTCTTAGCTTCAATCTCGGCTGCATGGTTTGGATAACAGGTTAATACGGATCATAGATAACTCAAACGAATGAAAGTGGAAGAAGGAAAAGTCTTAAGTAAGAAAAATTACCCTTCTTCTAGTGCTCCTCCAAGAGTTTGCCATAACGCGCGCAAACATCTTTGTAAGAGTCCAGCAGGCGTTGGAACTCAGCAGTTCGGCGGTTACTGGTAATCTAAAAAGAGCAAGACAATGTCAAGTTCACAAGCAAAGTGAAAATAATTAGAAGTCTACAAGATCCGGGCCAAGTGGAACTTAACCCGGCTCTAGGTGTGTGGATATTCGAAGTCTACAAGATCCAGGCCAAGTGGAACTTAACCCGGCTCTAGGTGTGTGGATATTCGAAGTCTACAAGATCCGGGCCAAGTGGAACTTAACCCGGCTCTAGCTGTGTGGATATTCGAAGTTTACAAGATCCAAGCCAAGTGGAACTTAACCTGGCTCTAGCTGTGTGGATATTCGAAGTTTACAAGATCCGGGCCAAGTGGAACTTAACCCGGCTCTAGTTGTGTGGATATTTGAAGTTTACAAGATCCGGGCCAAGTGGAACTTAACCCGGCTCTAGGTGTGTGGATATTCGAAGTCTACAAGATCCAGGCCAAGTGGAACTTAACCCGGCTCTAGGTGTGTGGATATTCGAAGTCTACAAGATCCGGGCCAAGTGGAACTTAACCTGGCTCTAGGTGTGTGGATATTCGAAGTTTACAAGACCCAGGCCAAGTGGAACTTAACCTGGCTCTAACTTTATCACTATTTGAAATTGCTAAGGACGAAAACTGAGTTCTCTAGGAGCATCCGACCGAGTAACAAGTTACTCCCTCGGAGGCTCGGAGACTAGGGGATATATCTACAAGTGCTCATGCATACAAAGTATCACGGCAGAGGAAAAGAGTTACCTCCATCATCCGGCCAGCCAAAGAGATGGCCTTGGTGGCGGAGTTCATCTGGGTGCTGAACTCTGCTGGGCCAAACTTCTCTGGCAAATCATCCTTTGGATCGATAAATTCGGTGTTGTTCTAGTTATGCACGTACTCCAGGAGTAGTGGACTATAACTTTCGCCGCTCGGAGAGTAACTCGCCACCAATCCTTTGACGTGGGCTTCACGCCTTGCAGATTGAGCTGCAGCAGGGCTGGTATGCAGGACCAGCTGCCGACTACCCTCTGATCCGGCAGTGGGAGACCCAAAGGTGATGCCCTTGGCTGGTCCGACAGCTTTCTTGAGCTTGTCGGATGACAGAGAACGCGGCGGAAGATCCGAGGCTGCTGGTCTGGACAGAGCCTGGGAAGCTGGCTGGAAAGTGTCTGCAATGGACACCGTTGATCCGGAGGCAGCTGACGGAGCCTTCCTCTTTGGAGGCTTAGTAGGGGTTGTTGCTGCTACTGCTGGTGCTGGTGGTGCTGCTGCTGATGTTGTCGCTGCTGTTGTTGGTGCTGCTGGTGCTACTGGGGCTGCTGTTGTTGGTGCTTGTTGGTGCTGGTGCTGCTGGTGCTGTTGGTGCTGCTGATGTTGGTGCTACTGGTGCTGCTGGTTCTGAAGAAACTTGAACTGGAGAAGTACTTGATTGGGGCAGTGTCGGTGAAACTGGACCTCAGAGTTGGGCACTGGCGCTGGAGAAGAGGAGCTAGGACGATCCGGCATGGCCGTATCCTGAGCTGCCCCATTACCCCCGCACCGACATTGCCCTCCTCTTGACGAGAAGGGCTCTGATCAGGCGCAGCCATGGAGCCCTCTTGGATAGGGCTGAGCGAGCGAGCGACGTCATTGCGGGGGGAGAGGGACTGCTCCGGATCGGAGAGGCAATGCCGGAGCCGCTCTAGGGAATGACCCTAGGAGCTCTGGAAAATAAAAAGCACCAAGTCAGGAAAAGACGAGTAAAACAGATAAGAAGCAAAGGCAAAGACAGAAAGGGAAAGACCCAAGAGTAAACGCAAAGAGACTTACTCATCCGAGGTTGGAGGTGCGCTAGGTTTGAGCGACCTCCGGACCGTGCTCTTGGCCACCGGCTTGGTCGAGGCTTTAACCCCGGATTTCTTTTGCCTCTTCTTGGGCGATGGCGCCTCCGAAGCTGTGGCCGAGGTTGCCGCGCGCTTTTTGGAGGGAGCAGGGACCGGACCACATGTGGCAAGGGGGAACCTCGTGGACCTGACCGGCTGGGTTAGCTGAAGATTCAAACATAACTAGATATGCGTAAGAGATGGGAACCGAGTCAACCTCCAGAACCTCAACATCCGAGTCATCGTCATCCGGCCAATCCCTTAAAGAAGAGGCCTTACCAGAGTTGCATTTGACGATGTCCGGAGTGGGCAGGAAGGTCTCCGGATCAGGCTCCACCTCGTCCTCCTTGGCGCGGTCTGACACCCACTTGCTCGCCCACTCCTGGCCATCTTCTAGTGGCTGCTAGAGAAATCGTTGAGAATAAAACAGCAGAGGTTAAGTTAAGAAAATTGTCCGGCATATTGAGAAGACCCGGAAAAGCTATAAGTAAGAAATTTACCTTCGGAGGAGGATTGTCCCGGGTGAAGGGCGCAAGCCCCAATTCCCAAGCCTCGGAGAATTCCTTCTCCACGTTGAAAATGGCCTTAACCCGGCGGTATAAAGCTCGAAGGAGGAAGTCCTGTGGGGGTTGAGGGGGCCGCTCAAGTAGCAGATCTTATGGGCGCATTTCTGCAGGGGGAGACCTGGCTACAAATGAACGTGATCATGATATCCTCCCCCGCAGCTTCTCCATGAGCAGCTCCTTGATCTGGCGGTCGACCTGGTTCGCCAGTGCCGTGGGGCGCTTGCAAATCTTCTCCCACAGAGAGGTGTCCGGGGGTCCAAGCTTGAAGGGGAGGAGACGGATCAAATCTTCATCCGTAGTGTTCCGGACATAGAAGAAAGTCCCGGCCCAGCCTTTGCAAGACTCGATCCCGGTAACCCGGGGGAACACAAAACCCTTGCGGGGAGAGATGGAGGCCCCACCGCATTGAGTCAGATGCTTCTCCGCCGGAGTAAGCTCCTTAGCCAGAACAACATTCTTCCGGAGACCGAAGAACTTAATCCACATCTCCTTGGAGGTCCAGAGGCCGACATACCCCTCTATGCCGGAGGCAAAAGAGGAGAGAGAAGTGATGGCATTGGCAGGGAGATGGTGTGGTTGCAATTGATACATGGAGATGAATCGAAAAAGAAATCGGAAACGGGAAGGCCGAAGCCGTGCTGAAAGTTGGAAAGGAAAACTACGTACTCCCCTGGATTGGGAGAGGGAGAAATCTCGTCGGTGGCGAGGCGACAGGCAACACCGGCGGGGATGCGGCGCGTGGCACGGAGCCAATCCAGATCGTCCTCGCAGACGAACGCGCCATCCTAGCAGCCGCTCTCACGGCCCTCTTCTTCCTCCTCCTGTTGAGCGACCACGGCAGCTTCTTCCTCTGTCATGGCGAAGTCAAGGTCCTCGAGGACAAGATCGGAGTAGAAATAACTGGTGGCAGGGAGCCTCGAAGCGCAGGGCCCCTTGGTAAAGACCTTGGCCGGAAGCGGCGGCACGGCCGCGAGGAGCTGCTAAGCACGGTCGTGGCAGCGCAGCAACGACGAAGAATCAGCGGTGGCGGTGGAGTTGCAGTGAGAGAGAAAGGAGGCAGGGGAGCGCGCGGTATGTGGGGAACTTCCCCAAAGATTTCCCCCAGCCCCCTACTTAACCGCGTGTGAGGGTGCGTAGTGGGATCCATTGCGGTTGCCATGCCACACGCAACGGGCGTGTGCGCAACCGGGTCAGCCAATCATAGCACGGCCACAGCAAGGGCCATAGGGAGCGAAAGATCCCATGACGCGACGTGGTGTTATAGTTAATGAGACGCAGCAGTGAAGGGATGCGCGTAGCAGTTATTCCTGACATTGCAACAGTAACTGGCGCATTAAATGCGCATGGCCCTTAAAATGAGGCAAACTGATGATTACCCTCTACGTAGGATGTGGGGAAGCATACGAGAGAAAGAAAAGTAACCCGTATAAGCAAGTAAAAGACCCGGCCGACGAGGAATAACTGGGAATGAGCCAAGGGATCGCAAGAGAAAAAACTCCAGATTACTGGGTAACTCGGCCAAAGAGGCAAGGATCCAGATATGGGAACCTGCTGTGGCCTTAACAACTAAAGTTACTAAGACCGCACTAGCTTTGGGGACTAATGTTGGGGGGATACCCTCAGGTAGGGTAATGCCGGGGTATAAAGGCCGAGTTAGCCGAGGTACGGCATGGTCAAAGCAAGTGCTGGCCGGGTCACCTCAAGACGGGCCGACCTACGGAGTAACCCGGATCGTGGAGCATCTCCCTAGCCTTAGCCCGGCCGGCATAAAATATATGTCAGCCATGTTTGTCTATCTATTATGCAGGTACCCTCATAGTCGGGTTAGCCACGTGCTAGCCGGACTATCATATGGCTTCCGAGAGAAGGAAGGAATCTCCTGCTGGTCAAAAGGTGGCTTTGTTTGGTGTAGCATGAGCAAAGCAAAGCAGAGAGGAGGACCAACGGGTCAGGGGCGACCAAGATGACGCGGGCAATGTCGATTGACGTAGCCCGTGTCTGGTGATGCTTAAAGGCAAGGAGTACGTTGTGGGTTACGTCCAAAGCCCGGACGAGCCGGTAAAGTGAATAAAGAAGCTTCTGGCTTTAACCAAGGGGCATATTCAGAGAATATGCTGCCACGTGTGCCCTAACTTTGTAACCCAGGCTCCCCTATATAAGGAGCACCGGGGCCTCCATAGAGAGGGATCGATCATTTTCTCTCTCTAAGTAAGAACTCTAGGGCTAGGTTGTGGGGAGTAAGAGACGTAGTCTCCTTCTCACGAAAAGCTTGAGGTGCATTTGTATCCACCATTGATAGATAAAATACAAGAAAACCTATGCGTGGAATCACCACATTTCCCTCCTTGGATTCCCCTAGCACTCATTCACCCCATATTTAGCCTATCCATGGCATTTGCCGTGCCACCACCACAACAGCTTGTTAGCGCTGCGCGATGCACGCTATGAGGGGTGGGTGGTGGATAGGTTAGGTGGGATGGGCCGGTTCCGGTTAGGTAGATTTCCCCCCTTTTTCTTTTATTCTTTTTCCTTTTACTGATTTCTTCTTTCTTCATATCTTTTTCTTAAATAATCTAATCGACTTGGTTTTTATCATCAAATTTTTCTAAAATTCAGAGGATCAACATAGGATCATAATTGTAGCGTTTTCACTAGTTTGCAAATAGTGGATCTATAGATCCTTGTATAATTCCATATAGGAATATTTGGCAATTCAAAAATAGCATTTTGAACTAGGGTTTTGAATTTGATTTTTGAAACTTTCGCAAATATGCAATGCAATGCACATGATGACAAGCAATTGAATTTGTCCAGTCCGAATTTCTAAAATCTTGGGATGTGACAGGATATACCTGGGTAAGTCCTGTGGCCGACCCAACCACCGGCACCTTCTTCCCATGGTTGGTTGCCGCTGCCTTGTTTTCCTATAGAAATGATAGGCTCGGCACCCTGCTCACCGGTGTACCAGCGACACAAGGCATGTGCACGCGCACTCGCAGCCGCTGGTGCCGCTACAGGTCCTATGGCCGACACAACTGCCGCCGTCATCTTTCCATGGTTGGTTGCTGCCGCCTCGTCTTCCTATAGGGATGATGGGCTCGACCCCCTCCTCACTGGCGCCCTAGCGGCAAGCGACATCGAGGATCTTTGCCATCCTCATCGACATCCCAAACGGCGCGCAACGTCAAAGAGCTCCGCCCTGTCGTCTGACACCCGCCTCAAGGAGACGTTGCAGCTGCGTTGGTGTGACTTCTGAACCTCATGGCCATCGTGAACGTCGCGCCGCTTCTCGCCAGCCACTCGCCGGTGACAGCGATCTATGGATTGACAGAAAGAGATGGGGTAAGGGGATGAAATCCGAGGAGGAGGAGGTGAGATGGGAGTGATATGCATACCTCACCTGCTATTGTTGAGGAGCGCCTCGTCGCCATGCTTCTCGTCCATGAACTGGCGACTTGCACCGATGAATCGCCGAAGAGGTCGAGGTCCTCAGTGGAAGGGACTAGGCTAGCCACCACCGCCTACTACCGCAGCGAGGCGCGGGAGGCCTGGATGATGGCCCTAGAACCACACAACCGCGGGATCGAGGAGGTGACGCGGGCGAGGACGAAGAAGGCCGCATCTCGATGAGCGCCTTCCTCCCCACCGCAGGCTACCTACTGGTCTGATCGTGGATCCATTTTTTGGATCTGCATCTCGATCTCGGTTTTCTGGACCGATCGAGAGAGGAGGCATCGATGACAAAAGGTAGTTGTAGGTTTACGGTTTTGTCCACGAGCAGAGAGAAGTGGAGGCGACGGTAGGCATCGGCGTTCGATTTCTGTGGTAGGTGGCAGCGATGGGATCTAAGGAGGGGATCGCATGAGGAGAAGATCACGTTGGAGGCGGTAGGATCTAAGGAGGGGGACAGGAGCGGTTTTGGGTTTGAGGCTGCGGGGAGGGGAAGAAAAATGAATGTTTTTTTGGCATGGGGTGTTTTAGGCAAGTCTTTTATACAAACTCGGCCCAAGGTAGGAGGGAATTCTAGGAAATTTTCCATTGTTCGATGTTCATCAGTTCGACCAAAAGTCAATGACAGGTGGATCTGTTTAACCGTGAGGCGCACCAGTCAGCGAGCAGGGTCAAAATCCGGACGAGAAAGGAGCACCGGTCGTGGGATTGGAGAAATTTTTTGGGTCCAGGCAAATATTTTCAGTCGTCGATCATCGATATCCCATGGCTGAAAAGAATCAGGGCGACGTGGATAACAGTTTAAGCCGAAATAATCTAGCTCTATTATTTACTCCTGATAACCAATTACAAGTCTCCCAAGTTTCAAAAGGCTCAAACAAACAAACAAATAATTCTATCAATTTTCTGTAATAGTAGATACATTGTTGTTTTGTTCAACCAAACCATGTAAGTAATGAAAGAATAACATAAAAGTTGTAATCATATATTAAAATGATGATGACCAAAACATGAGGCCTAGAGTAGGTATCCTCAGAACATGTCCCATACAACATGTACATGGAAAGTGGAGGCCTCGTAGTGGATATATTTGCAAAAATATTGTAACATTCTATACAGAGATTCAAGAAAAATCTTGAGTTAGACTATGATTGAACGAAACCACCAGAAGCAACCTAACACTTCAATAATGCATGTTCATCATCGTTTGCACGCTTATGTGGCAAATAAAATCCCTGAGGGATAAGTACGTCAGGAAAAGTGTACGTGCAATCTTTCGCTTGACACATCTGATCCACCATGCGATCTGGTTAGCGGCACCAAAATAGGCGCATCGGTACATTAAAATATAGAGAAAATGTTATGCAGAGAAAATATGTGGCGCAATATTTTCCCTATTTAGTATACCTCTATGGCGACAAACAACATTACTCACACTCAATCTTAAACAAATTAGTATGTTCATTCCATTCAAATTGAAATTCCATTGAGATATAATCTTTTTTCCATTACATTATTTGATCCTTTCACTCTCTTAATTACTCCAATAAAATAGAAAACAAAAAAATCCTACTATACCACAAAGGAAGGAGAACTAACTACATAATCTAACTAGATCCCTATTTTTGAGTCTCTCTTTATTTTGCACGAGATTCTCAACATCACGGCGGGGGGGAATGTCTACAAGCCGAGAGGACCTCGCCACTGGCTTAACCATTATCTTCCGTGCAATAGATCTGCATGACGCTACATACCTCGTAGCTAGCATGACCACCATCTTCTGCATGTTGTATCTTCATGGTGCTGACGACCTCATCGCTGGCCTGACCACCATCTCCGCGCAATGGATTGATGTCTACGCACTTTTATTCTTGTAGACAGTTGTTGGGCCTCCAAGTGCAGAGGTTTGTAGAACAGCAGCAAGTTTTCTCTTAAGTGGATCACCCAAGGTTTATCGAACTCAGGGAGGAAGTGGTCAAAGGTATCCCTCTCAAGCAACCCTGCAATCAAGATACAAGAAGTCTCTTGTGTCCCCAACACACCCAATACACTTGTCAGGTGTATAGGTGCACTAGTTCGGCGAAGAGATAGTGAAATACAAGTGGTATGGATAATTATAAGTGGTAATGGTGATAGAAAATAACTTGATGGTGTGGCAAAAACTAAAATAAAACTGAAATAAAGAAGGAAGCAAGCAAACATGTAACAGATGTAATAGCAAACGGTGTTTCAATGTTTAGAAACAAGGCCTAGGGATCATACTTTCACTAGTGAACACTCTCATATAAATATATTCTCTTTATGATACTACTCTTAACTACTCTCCGGTTGGACACTCTAATCGATGGTAGGGCTATAACAGCACACCTCAAAGTTCATCTTCCCCATCTAGAAAACCCCACACTGTCATCTAGAGCACTAGATGGTTCCAACAAACACCACAATTTCATAAAGACATCCAACTCCAAATATAACTCATAACAAGTATTTGTAATCACTAGCCTAAGTGCCATAATGGTGTGCACACTGTCAACTTCACACACATGGGGAGAGTAGAGATCTATTGAAGCACTTGAGTAGCAAGGTAGATCTACTTGATTACAAAGCTCATGATCTCAATAAGATCACGCATAGAGAGAGATGAACACATAGCTACCGGTAGAACCCTTAGCCTCGAGAGAGAACTACTCCCTCCTCATCAACGGAATCAACAACGGTGATGGAGATGGTGGTGGAGATCGATGGAGATGGCTCCAGGGGCACTTCCCTGTCCTAGCAGGGTGCCGGAACAGAGACTTTCTATCCCCCGAATCTCCCCTTCGGTGGCGGCGGTGCTGCGGAACTTTTCGTGGCTGGAGGCTTGACGATCTAGGGTTTATGCATCGGGAGGCTTCTTATAGGCGAAGAGGCAAGGTCGGTGGGCGGCCAGGGGGCCCACACCACCTGGTGGCATGGCCAGGGCTAGCTCGCGCCACCAATTGGTGTGTCCACCCTGTGGCCCATCTCCGTCTCGTCTTCTGGCTCCGTGAGTCTTCCGGTAAAATATCGACTTTGGCTTTTGTCCGGTCCAATTCTGAGAATATTGATTTTCTGACTTTCCTGAAACCAAAAACAGCAGAAAACAGGCAACTGGCACTGTGGCACTTGTTAATAGGTTAGTCCAAGAAATCATATGAAAAGTACTCCAAAGTGTGGACAAAACATAAGAAAGTAGATAAAACCAAGCATGGAACATAAAAAATTATAGATACATTTGCAATGTATCAACATCCCCACTTAACTTCTGCTTGTCCTCGAGTAGGTAAGTGATAAAAAGAAAGAATAATTTTTGAGGTGACATGCACCATCAAAGACTTGATCAAAGTATTCGTAAAACATGCAAAGCTGGGATCATAGTACTTCAACCATAACATGAAATATAGAGTTCTAGCAATAAGACAAAGAAACTATGATGCAACATGAAAAGGCACAAAGAAAAGATTCAGGAATAACAATGCTTTGCAAGACGTTTGTTTGTTTCACAAAAAGAAAACATAGCATAATATTTTTCAGCTTGTCCCTCATAGAATAGCAAATATAAATGCATAGGACACCTTCAAAGTTCATAAGAGTGACTAGATACAAATAGTTTAAAACAAGCAATATCAAGATATGCATCAATCAACTAGTCTTGGGACAATGCACATAGAACTAAGAATGGCCACTATGCTCTCAAAGTAGGTGCATAAAGGTAGAAGGTGGAGACTCAATATAATGGTGGAAGAAAGGCCTTCATAGAAGGAAGTAGGGATTCAAGTCTCATAAAGAGCTTCCAAAAATTATGGTACTTATAGCTTTCAGCTCTCATTGCCCCTATCATAAGCATCTTGAAGTGATTAAGGTTAAAGTGAACATGGTGTACATGCTTGACGAAGTATAAGTTAGAAATCTCATGTCCCTTGAATACGAGGGCCGCTCCTCATGCTACTCAAGTTTAGTCACCGGTAAGTTCTTGTCATCGTAAGTACATGTGTATCATAGAGAACCGCCAACGGGGTACCCCTTGCCCGATGATACGGAAGAATCCCCATATCAAAATGACAAGGCAAGCAGACAACGAGCATCTCAGCAATCTTCTTATTTACCATGGGAATATGGTGCTTTTTTCTCTCTTTCCTCTTTTCATATATCTCTTTTTTTCTCTTTTTCTCTTTTTTCTCAATATCTGACTCTTTTTTTTATAAGAAGAATGCTTCATAGACAGCTCATTATGGTTACGCTGCAGGTTTCCACATGTCAGCATGGATTAGACCAGCGGCCCAGGCATTTCTCTAACACATATACATAACTCCATGGACTTACAAGCTCCCCTTTCATTTCACACCGACGACATCCATAGAAAAAAGAGCATGATATCAACTAGGTATAAAGTACCAAGTGCAATGTTGAAAGTGTTCCCCATGACAGCATGGTTCTGCTAATCCCCAACAAATAAGTGCAAGCATATACAACATAGACGACACAATGGTTCAAGTTTATTAAGGGCAAGAAAAGTAAAGTGTGCCATCAAGTTCGTGAGAGATTTAATCACTAGTTTTCTCATAACAAGTTTAATTTGGAAGGTAAACAAAAGCATAAATATACTTGGAATAGCATAAGCTAATAGGTAGGTATGGTGGACTCTTTGGAATAACTTGGTTTAAGGAGTTGGCTGCATGAGTGGAACTCATACTTGGTTGTGGAGGCTAGCAAAAGACTGGGAGCGACAAACTAAGAGAGCAATAATGGCCATAATCATGCAGAGCGACAAAACATCATTGATCAAAGCATAAAGTGATACTACAACTTGAAAACTAAAGGATCATAAAGGCTATTGTGACTTGAGATAGTCATAACATGGTGTGAGCATGCGCCAAGTCAACCCAAATAAAGCATCAAAGGAGAATACCACTATACTATGCTTTAATATGCTAAAACAACGCATGATTATTCCAAGGCACATTAAGCAATCTCAATTGTTTATAACAAGTCATGCTACAACAAAGAATACTAAGCATAAAGCCAAAACAATATCAAGCATGGCATGACAAAGCATAGGCCACAGTCCAAAACAAGCTCCCTTTACCACTTAAGCATGAACTTTCCTACTCTTTTCCAAACCAAACCAAACTATTTGAAAACCAATGTATGAAAGAGGGGGTCCAACCAATTTATTCAGAAAACTAAGCAAACCAAGCAAAAGAAAACTAAAAACGAAAACAAAGACGCTCCAAGAACAACACAACAGTGCATGAAACAATAAAAACAAAGTGTCTAGAAAGACCTGAGATTTTTATTGATGAAGAAGGGGATGCCTTGGGCATCCCCAAGCTTTGACGCTTGTACTTCTTGGATATTTCTTGGGGTGACATGCACGGCATCCCCAAGCTTGAGCTTTAGTCCATCCTTCATCTCATTACTCATTCCTTCCATACACCTGAAATTTTTCCTTCATACAAAACTTCACACAATATTTATTAGCAACATTAGTGCACTCAAGATAATAAGTCTTAAGGTTCAGTTCCAACACCAAATAAACTTCCATTAAAACAAAAGCTACTATGGCACTTCCCTCAAAAAGCTCAATTCCCCAAAAGAACTCAAAAAGGAACCAACAAGAAGCAAATGCAGAAAATGGCAGAAATTTGTCAAAACAGACTAGCAGGTAAAGACGAATTTTTTCGAAGACCTTCTGTTGCTAAAATCAAAAAGTATTGAACTAACTAAAGTTAGATAACAACCTGGGGCAGTAGCACAAAAATTCACGCCTCAAAAATACGTTCAGAGATTTTACACGAATTTTTACGGTGAAGCATAGAAATCTGTTTCGGGACAGCAAATTTCCCAATCATTACTTTTCTCTCATTAGAGGTTACTCTTGGCACAAAAAAGCAAATAAAAAGGATAAGGAGCGGTTATTACTGAAGTAATAACTTCCAAGACTCATCTAAAACTTTTGGGTTATCTCCCAATAAGTACTTTTCTTTAATGCCTTTAAGTTAGGCTTGATAGTTTGAGAAGATGCTCACATAAGAAATATGAATTGAAGTAAAAGAGAGCATCAAGAAGCAAATTCAAAAAACATTTAAGTATAACCCACTTCCTATGAATAGGAATCTTGTAAAGAAACAAGTCATGAAAGCACAAAGCAACGAGCATAGTAAAGCAAAACAAGTGCAACTTCAAGACTTTCAACATAAATAGGGGAAACTTAATATTATTGAGATGCATAAAACCATGTTTCCCTCTCTCATAATAACTTTCAGTAGCATCATGAATAAAATTAACAATATAACTATCACATAAAACATTCTTATCATGAGCCACGTGCATATAATAATTATTACTCTCCACATAAGCATAGTCATTCTTATTAATTGTAGTGGGAGCAAATTCAACAAAATAGCTATCATTATTATTCTCATCACCATAATCATCAAATATAGGAGGAATATTGTAATAATAATGAATTTTCTCCTCAATAGTAGGTGGACTGAAAATATCATATTCATCATTGTAATCATCATATATTGGAGGCATAGTATCATCAAAGTAAATTTGCTCCTCCATGCTTGGGGGACTAAAAATATCATGCTCATCAAAACTAGCGTCCCCAAGCTTAGACTTTTCCATAGCATTAGCAATAATGGTGTTCAAAGAATTCATACTAATAACATTGCTATTAGCATGCAAATAAAGTTCCATAGGTTTTTTAATTTTCTCTTCAAACACTTCATGTCCTAACTCAAGATAAATACTATAAAGCTCTCTAATTTTTTTGTTGTTTTTCATTAAGCCTAACTAGTGAAAACAAGAAACAAAAAGACAAAATTGCAGAATCTAAAGGAAATAACTTTGAGCACTCACACCGGAGGATGTGAGTACCTTTTACCTTACCTCCCCGGCAACGGCGCCAGAAAATAGGCGTTTGCCTGGGAGGTTCTTCTTCTTTAATCCTCCGGTGTGAATACTTTTTACCTTACCTCCCCGGCAGTAGCGCAAGAAAATAGCTTGATGTCTATGCACTTCTATTCTTGTAGATAGTTGCTGGGCCTCCAAGTGCAGAGGTTTGTAGAACAGCAACAAGTTTTCCCTTAAGTGGATCACCCAAGGTTTATCGAACTCAAGGACGAAGTGGTCAAAGGTATCCCTCTCAAGCAACCCTGCAATCAAGATACAAGAAGTCTCTTGTGTCCCCAACACACCCAATACACTTGTCAGGTGTATAGGTGCACTAGTTCGGCGAAGAGATAGTGAAATACAAGTGGTATGGATAATTATAAGTGGTAATGGTGATAGAAAATAACTTGATGGCATGGAAAAGACTAAAGTAAAACTGAAATAAAGAAGGAAGCAAGCAAACATGTAACATATCTAATAGCAAATGGTGTTTCAATGTTTAGAAACAAGGCCTAGGGATCATACTTTCACTAGTGAACACTCTCATATAAATATATTCTCTTTATGATACTACTCTTAACTACTCTCCGGTTGGACACTCTAATCGATGGTAGGGCTATAATAGCACACCTCAAAGTTCATCTTTCCCATCTAGAAAACCCCACACTGTCACCTTGAGCACTAGATGGTTCCAACAAACACCACAATTTCATAAAGACATCCAACTCCAAATATAACTCATAACAAGTATTTGTAATCACTAGCCTAAGTGCCATAATGGTGTGCACACTGTCAACTTCACACACATGGGGAGAGTAGAGATCTATTGAAGCACTTGAGTAGCAAGGTAGATCTACTTGATTACAAAGCTCATGATCTCAATAAGATCACGCATAGAGAGAGATGAACACATAGCTACCGGTAGAACCCTTAGCCTCAAGAGAGATCTACCCCCTCCTCATCATGGGAATCAGCAATGGTGATGGAGATGGTGGTGGAGATCGATGGAGATGGCTCCGGGGGCACTTCTCCATCTCGGCAGGGTGCCGAAACAAAGACTTTCTGTCCCCCGAATCTCCCCTTTGGTGGCGGCGGCGCTGCGGAACTTTTCGTGGCTGGAGGCTTGACGATCTAGGGTTTATGCATCGGGAGGCTTCTTATAGGCGAAGAGGCAAGGTCGGTGAGCGGCCAGGAGGCCCACACCACCTGGTGGCACGGCCAGGGCTAGCTCGCGCCACCACATGGTGAGGCCACCCTGTGGCCCATCTCCGTCTCGTCTTCTGGCTCCGTGAGTCTTTCGGTAAAATATCGACTTTGGCTTTTGTCCGGTCCAATTCTGAGAATAATGATTTTCTAACTTTCCTGAAACCAAAAACAGCAGAAAACAGGCAACTGGCACTGTGGCACTTGTTAATAGGTTAGTCTAAGAAATCATATGAAAAGTACTCCAAAGTGTGGACAAAACATAAGAAAGTAGATAAAACCAAGCATAGAACATCAAAAATTATAGATACATTTGCAATGTATCATGGATCTACACGATGTTGATGACCTTGCTGATGTTCTGGAGATGGAATGAAGACCAAACTTGCATGTCAGGAATGCATGTGGAGGACTCCAATATGCTTAGAGCATATCATGTGTTACCACCAGAGGCTAACCTACTACTCTTCACCTTGGGCACAACTGGGGAGAGATGTTGATGGGATCTTGAGTTCATAGCAGAGAGAGGGGACTGATGCGTGCATGATACATGAGTGTTACGGGGATCTAGGGTTAGTATTATGGACCTCACTTCCTCAAAGGCCCAATAGTCCATAGTGGGATAATCATGTGGTCATATTCAGTGGGACACACTAGTCAGCAAAACTGCTCTCCGTGATTTTTCGTTTGACAATAAAACAGATAATATAAGCACTAGAGTACCAAAAGAAGTAGAAATTAAAGAAAAACATGCTTATATATATTTATTAAACATATCAGTAAACCCCATGGAATTTTCTCAGATGCCACCTGATCATGGAGCTTTGCCCTATGTTCACCAATTATGTACTCGAATTCGGCTTGGGACAAAAGTTGTATCTTGTACCCGGTGTCATCATCCCCCACTTCCTTTGCAATGGAATTTGCATCTTTGACATGTTCAGACCATTGATCCATATAAGGAACTCACACATCAGGGCTCTGTGGTGGCACCCAAGAAATTTGTGGCTAGCGTTAACACCCCTGAATGCGGTACAACTTCAAAATATGGTCGTGTTGCAGCCCAAAGGGAAATATTCGATGACACCTCTTCAATCTGAGCCATTCTATAGAGCTTAAACATTCCAAATTATTTCTTCTTATCAACAAAGAGATCGATCGACAACTACCAAGAACTAAAAAACCCAAACTAGATTAAAAATATACTTGGTGCGCCATAAGCTTGATGCCTCCATCTCCGTAGCCAATCGCTAAAGATTCTCCAAGAGAGACTTGGGAAGAGTACTACGACTTGAATTATTAGAGACTAGAGAGTGCGGCTGCTAGAGGCGTAGATCGAGATATAAAGGCCAACCTCCACTAGGCCACACTAATCAGTGAGGTGTGCCTTGCCCAGAAGGAAGAGATTGAATAGATTCTATTGTGGTACCATCATAAACGTCAAGTCCAATCTACGAACGGAAAAATACGCCTTTGTTCACCTACCGCATCATTAATAAGATTTGGCTCATCCTACTCCCTACCAATATGTAAATATCGACCGATATGGAATTTTTTCTTTGACAACTTTACAGTAGGGGAGAAACCCCTGCGGTGTGGACTTTCTCTTTATTTTTAGATCACGAGGACATGATGTACATATGAAGGGAAAAAATAGAGAACCAAGCTAAGCTATGCTTTGTTTGGTGTCGATAGAGGTAAAATGTTTTTGCACATACTTTTATTGTATGCCATCCAAAAGAAGTGTCGGTAATGAGGGGTATTTTTTGTAGTGTAAATATTTGGCACCAAAGCAACCATATTATCACAATGGGTTGGCAAGACAACCATTGAACCATATAATTATTCAATAGCTAAACTTCCTTGGTCATGAGTGAGGTTCCTAAGCATATAGCTGAAGCAAGTGTATGCCCCAAAAAATTAATAAACCTACAAATATGTGCGGGTGTAAGGATCAGATCTATCTCAGATTTTGAAGGTAATATGCCCGAGAGGCAATAATAAAGTGGTTATTATCTTATTTCCTCTTTATGATAAATATTTATTTTGCATGCTATAATTGTATTAATTGGAAACAATAAATAAATGTGTGTTTAATAAACAAATAAAGGGTTCCTAGTTATGCCTCTCATATAAACTAGCTCGTTGATTAACAATATGATCAAGGTTTCCTGATCATGAACATTGGATGTTGTTAATAACAAGGTCACAACATTGGTGGAATAATGTGATGAACATTCATCCGAAGTATAGCAATACAATCAAAGTCATTGTGTTTAATTTGCTATAACATCATACGAAGTAACTTTAGCCCTTAGACCATGAGATCGTATCAGTCACTAATAGCGGAAGAGTAACTTGATAACATCAAACGTCACACCGTAACATGGTGACAATAAAGGTGGGTTCAGATACTCCGAAAGTGTTATGTAGAGGCTCATGGATCAAGGGTGAGATTTTTCTATCCGATGACGGAGAGATATACTATAGGACCCCTTAGTGATATCACATTAACATAGCTTGCAAGCAAGAGATAATATTACTAGAATGTTATATCATGGGAACAAGAAAAGAGTACTTGTCGGTAACGAGATCAAACTAGGTATGGGGGTACCAATGATCGAATCTCGGACATGTAATATATCATGACACAAGGAAATTTAATTATGACGTTAAAGGTTCACACGATCACAGGAGTCATCGTTGAATGTGTGGGAGTCAATACAGATCTTCAGGTACCGCTGCTGATTATTTATCGGAGAGGGGTCTCATCATGTCTGCATTATTCGTGAACCGTAGGGTGACACACTTAAGGGATATCGACACCATTTAGGAGAAAATGTGTTTCAGATAAAGATTAAGAAAGCGCTGGAACCATTTCGATAAAAAACAGAATTGTTTCAGGTGAAATTGCAAAAACTAGTTCGGCATGTGATTTTGAAATGTTGCAAGGGGTTTTATGTGAATGTTTGTTAATTAAAGTAACTAACAAAATTCTAAATAAAATAAATAAAATAGTTTTATTAAATGAGAGTTGCATTAATTTTGGTGGAAAATTAATGCATGTGAGTGGAAGTGTGAGTGGAGGCATGTTTATGTGAGTGGAAGCTCCACCCACATGAATGATGGAAGAGGTGGGGGCACCACCTTGGCCGCCGGCCATGGGAGGGGCTGCCCCCCTCGCCCCTAAAAAAATCCCCCCTCTCCTCCACTCATCTCACACCTCCTCGTGAAGGATCTCTCTCCCCTCTAGAGTTATTCCCCCATGGTCTCGGATTAGCGAGATACATGTTCTCGGTGGGTTTGTCTGAAAAGGAGTTACTGCTTCCGCTGCATCGCTAGAGCAAGGACGTGGAGGTTGTCGGGGTATCGGACGTGTGTGCGATCACGAGTGCACCGCTGCTTTGCGGTGCTAGACTTGGTGGTGCTGGACCAGCTGGACTTCATCACGATATTGAGATCAGCAAGTGAACGACTGCATCATCCACGAAATCAGTTTTTGTTAACAAAGCTTTTTAGTCTTCAAGGGTAAGACCTCTATGGATGTATATCCACCCATTGATTTATCTAGGTAGATAGATCTTCGTGCTTAGTTGTTCACATCATAGGATTTTTTTTATTTCTATGTTGTGAAGCCAACAGTGGTATCAGAGCCTAATCTATGCGTAGATGCTTTGCATGGGTAGAACGCATAAGAGTATATGGACGATGATGATCATGTTATTGCATCTTATATGTATTTTGGATATTGGTGGCATAGTGGGATGAAGCGGCCCGGACTAACTTTACATGTCCTCGCACATGAGACATCTTCCACGCTTGACATGCAACTAGTTTTGGATAAGTGGCTAGCGGGTGTCTGTCTCTCCTACTATAGTCAATATCTGATTTACAATGAGTTGCAGATAATTTGATTATCATCGTTGTGGTTCCATGTCCGTAGGTAAGACTGGTCCTACCTTCGAAAGCCCTAAGCCATGTAAAACTTGCAATTGATAAATTAGAAGCGTCTAGTTTAGATTGTTGATGGGCTAGTGTCATGATATGGTAATGTTATAATTTGAAGTATGATTGATACTCTTGGAAATTATGGCATACCTAACATGTAAGTTCCATGGACCTTGGCCTTACACATAAAGGAATGATAAAGATCATACCACGGTGCATATGATAGTGATCAAGTGCAAGAACCATATCATTTCACTTTATGCATATGATGTTTGTTTGCATCTTATATTGCTTGTATGGCGTTTTAGTAGCATTATAAGATGATCCCTCATTTAGATATCAAGATAAAACGTGTTCTTCCTTACGTATGCACCATTAATAAAGTTCATCGTTTCAAGACACCACGTGATGATCAGGTGTACTTGACTCTAAGTTTGCATACAATGGGTGTAAGACAGTTTTACACACGCGAGTACTAAGGTTCTTACTTGGCGAGCCTAGCATGTACAGACATGGCCTCGGAACACGGACCAAAAGGTTAAGCATGAGTCATATGGTTGATATGATGCCCATATAGATGCTCGCCTTTGAAGCTACACCGACTCACGTGATGATCGGACTTGGTGTAGTGGATTTGGTTCATGTAATCACCAAAACAACTCGAGGGATCTTGGTTTTGAGTGGAAGTTCATTTCTAATTTGGATTAGTCGAACTGAATTTATCATAAACTAATTCGAAGTGAATTTGCATAATTTTTTGTAGTCATTGGCATCGATTTACTACATTATGATTAGTTATAATTGAGATAATAGAACTATAGAATTCTATATATTTACTTTATGAACTGGTATCATATTGTTTTGAGTGTCAATCTAAAGTTTAGAAGTCCTATTCCAAACTTTCAACAAACTCTATTTACTCCATGAAGTTTAATAAGTTCTATTAAATCAAGAGTAACAATTCCAGTGTTAGTATCTAAAGTGTCATGTTTGCCTCCATGATTCTTGATATTCAAATGTTTTTTAATATCGAGGTTATCTAGGAGCTGAAAGAATTGATTCAGAAACCGCGTGTGTGGAAGATATTGTGACATCTAAAACAATGTTTATGGTTGCAATATGATAGAGTATAATTTGGAAAATACATGTTCTCATATTGTATGAGAATTTGCAAAGGTTGGAGATGCTAGGCGTCCTAATCTCCCAAATAGGTTTTGGGAACTGACATTATACTCGCGATTCTCCCTTATAGGCTATAGTAGCTTGATCATAAAAGTTGTCATGATAAGGATAAATAGAATATGTAGGTAAAATGTTTACTGCACTAAAATATTACTAAAGAATGGATTTTGAAAGAACACCAAACATTTGATGATGGTGATCCACTTCAAAGTGAAAGTCCAAAAGTATTAGTATTTGACTATACATGCTTTGGACTATGTCTCATGTGCATGGAGCTACTGTTGATGTTGATAGATTCTTTTAAAAGGAAAAGGAAATGCTGAATGAGAATCTATAAAATATTTGACAGAAAATAAAAAGACTGGAAATGTCCAGCTTAAGTATATAGAGGATATACATGTTATGGTTGTACTCTTTGCTTGTTAAACAATGTGGTTCTTGGGTATTAGATACCGAATTGGTTGGTGTGAAGTGTCATACAAGAACAACATAATTCATGAACTGCAATGGCCTAAGTAACTGCAAAATAATATGTGATGATGCTCATCAAAAATAAATAAAGTGTTATTGTGTTTCTCATTGACATCAAAGCTTGCCTTTAAGATTTGTTTAAATAATTGTTATTTTGTTCCGGTATTATGAGAACAATGGTTCTTCAAATAATTACCGTATTCCATAGAAGATGGATGAATTTTTACAAGTCTAGCTGGAGAAATCATGTCCATAAAAACTAATGCTAAAATGTCGCAATACAAATGATTGAAAGATCACTTACGAAGTGACATTGCCATTTAAATTATATTAGAAAGAAAACATGAAAAACCTCTATGTTGATGGATTTTTGGAGTCTTTGATTTTGATCAATTAACGCTTGTGAGACTTTCCTCGAGATAATTGGAACTCTGTTCATAGGCCAAAGAGGAACGGATGACTAACTTATTGGAAATTATACATGTTGATGTATATAGTTCATTATGTGTAGCCATGCGCGATGGATCTTTCAACTTCATATACTTTCTCCGGGAATTTGAGTGAATATATGTGTATATTTACTCAATAAGGAAGAAGTATGAAACATTTGCAAAAATGTTCAAAGGCTTTCAAGATGGAGTAGAAAATCATTGTAACGAGAAAATAAAGAATTTATGATTCGATCATAAAGGAAGATATTTGAGTTATATGTTTAACAAAACACCTAAGATTTGAGGAATTATTCCATGGATTTGCATTTCCCAATAAACCATAGGAGTATGGAGTATTCGAGAGATGGAATCGAACCTTGTTTGACATGGTAAGATCAAAGGTGTCATTTATAAAACTGCCATTATGTTTTAAGGATTAAAGCTTTAGATACTACCGCTTTTACACTGAAAAAAGCACCATCGTGATCCGTTGAAATGACACCATATGGGTTATGATTCGGGATAAAAAACGAGTTGTCTTTTCTTAAATTTTGGTATGCTAGGCATAAGTAAAATGTTTACAACCAAAGTCGGATAAGCACGTCTTTGTAGGTTATCCCAAAGCAATAGTTGGGTATTCCTCCATAACACCAAAGACAAAAGAGTTTGTCGCTTGGAACGTGAAGTTTCTTGAGAAGAAATTTTTCGTGAAAAGTTAAGTGGGAGGATAATAGAACTTTGATAAGGTTATTGAACCTTAGCTATATGTGCTAAGTAGCGTAGTGCCGGAAAGTGTCCCAGAGGCGGATGAAATGCTCATGGCTCCCGTGATTACAAAGGTTGTGATCTCGCAGATTAGAGTTCCTACTGAACCGTATGGGTCGGGTAATAATCAAATATTGAGATTTGATAAACAAGTTGTTATTGTATTGACAATGATGAACCGACTGCATGCAAAGAAGCAATGATGGGCCCTGGATCCATAAAATGACTAGATCTGTGATTGTTTCCATACATAAGAAATCGAGTTTATGAACTTGGAAGACCCTCCGGAAAGGAATGTAGCCTATTTGTCGTATTTGGATCTATAAAGAAATATACATGGATGTTTTACATCTATGAAATAGTCGACATATCGGAAAAGAGTTTGTGACAATGTTCAAGGAGTTGACTACGACAAGATTTGATCTTTTGTAGCGATATTTAGTCTTGATGGATTAATGTAGCAACCACTACATATAATTTGGTATATGGTAGTTGAATAAATAAAACAAAGTTCTTCTAATAGAATGGTTACCTAGTACGTGTACATGACACGGTCCAAAGGGTTTTGTTAATTCAAAGGATGCTAAAAGAGCATGCAAACTTCAATGGTTGAAGTGAGCATAGCGGAGTTGAAAAACTTGCGCATTCAACACCTATGGCTTTCTAGTGTTTTATATACGCGTTTGCTTGGTAAACATAATCTCCAGATCTAACACTTTAAGGTCCATGTGTATTTGCATGTATTTGCATCTCTACACATCACTCATTCTCTAATGAGATGGCATTATATACATTTAGTCATTTGGTGAGACCTTTAGTTCCTTTGGGTTAAAATATGTTGATATAATTGTCATATAATATATCTTCATAGTACTAGCCCACTATGAACCACACCTAGTTTGATAACAAACTACTTAACACAAATGCCTCCTATGCTCTACTATAGCAGTCATATACTTAGCATTTTGTTGTCGTATCTGTCGCAATGTATTAAAAGAGCATGCAAACTTCAATGGTTGAAGTGAGCATAGCGGAGTTGAAATCTTCAGCGTGATGAAAATGTTAAAAGATTTTAATTTCATCGGAGATGATAAAGATGCTTGCATTTGCAAGAAATTAAGTAGGAGCGCTGAGACATTTTTCTAATAGATTATGTAGAGGACATATTGTTGATTGGAAATGATGTATCTTTTATTGACATGAGTTAAGAATTTCATTAAAATTTGATTTCAATGAAAGACTTGGGCCAAACCAGAATACTAGGTATCAGTGTCTATATGGATAGATTGAGGCGCTAATATGGTTGTACCAGACGTACATATATGAGATATTGAAAGAGTTTAATATGAAAACGACAAGAAAGGTTCTTGCTGCATGGAAAGGATTGAATCAAGATTCAAGTGTTTTGACACTTGGTGAGTGAAATCACATGAATATTTTGATCAATAATACCATGATATGTACATATCCAGATATGTCATATGCTCTAAATGTTGTGAGCATATACCAGAATGATTCATAAGATGATCATTGGACGATAGTAAAGATATTCTTATGATCTTTAGAAGAACTAAGAATATATTTATGTAGAGGTGACAAATAGTTACAAATAGTTCATTATAAAGTGTTACATTGATACTATTTTTGTCACAAAATACAAGTTAAGTTTATCTCAATTTAAACTATGGGTGGCACAATGTAATGGAAAGGAAGTTCCATGATGGATTTGGATGAGTTCTAAAGTTAATACACTGTGACAGATACTACAACAAAAGGCTAAGTATATGACTGCTATAGTAGAGCATAGGAGGACATTTGTGTTAAGTAGTTTGTTATCAAACTAGGTGTGGTTCACATTGGGCTAGTACTATGAAAATATATTATATGACAATTATATCAACATATTTTAACCCAAAAGAACTAAAGGTCTCACCAAATGACTAAATTTATATAATGCCATCTCATTAGAGAATGAGTGATGTGTAGAGACGCAAATACGTGCAAATACACATGGACCTTAAAGTGTTAGATCCGGAGATTATGTTTACCAAGCAAACGCGTATATACAACAGCAGAAAGCCATAGGTGTTGAATGCGCAAGTTTTTCAAAACTAGATTATTGACTCTAGTGCAAGTGGGTGACTGAAGGGAATATGCCCGAGAGGCAATAATAAAGTGGGTATTATCTTATTTCCTGTTTATGATAAATGTTTATTTTGCATGCTATAATTGTATCAATTGGAAACATTAATACATGTATGTCTAATAAACAAATAAAAGGTTCTTAGTTATGCCTCTCATATAAACTAGCTCATTGATTAACAAGATGATCAAGGTTTCTTGATCATGGACAATGGATGTTGTTAATAACGAGGTCACAACATTGGTGGAATGATGTGATGAACATTCATCTAAAGTATAGCAATACAATCAAAGTTATTATGTTTAATTTGTTATAACATCATAAGAAGTAACTTTAGTCCTTAGACCATGAGATCATGTCAATCACTAACACGGGAAAAGTAACTTGATAACATCAAACGTCACACCGTAACAGGGTGACAATAAAGGTGGGTTCATATACTCTGAAAGTGTTACGTAGAGTGATACGTTGCAAACGTATCTATAATTTTTTATGTTCCATGCTTGTTTTATATCTACTTTCTTATGTTTTGTCCACACTTTGGAGTATTTTTATACACTTTCTTGGACTAACCTGTTAACAAGATGCCATAGTGCCATTTGCCTATTTTCTGCTGTTTTTGGTTCTAGGAAAGTCAGAAAATCAATATTCTCGGAATTGGACGGGACAAAAGCCAAAGTCAATATTTTACCAGAAGACACATGGAGTCCGAAGGAGAGACGAAGGGGGGCTATAGTGCGGCCACACCACCCCTTGGCGCGGGCAGCCCTAGGCCGCTCCAAGGCATGGTGTGGGCCCCCTGGCCGGCCACCGACCTTGCCCCTTCGCCTATAAGAAGCCCCTGGGACGAAAACCCTAAATCGAATAGCCTCCAGCCACGAAAAGTTCCACAGCGCTGCCGCTACCGAAGGGGAGATTCGAGGGACAGAAAGTCTCTATTCCGGCACATTGCCGGGATGCGGAAGTGCCCCCGGAGCCATCTCCATCAATCTCCACCGCCATCTCCATCACCGTTGCTGATTCCATTGATGAGGATGGAGTAGTTCTCTCTCGAGGCTAAGGGTTCTACCGGTAGCTATGTGTTCATATCTCTCTATGCGTGATCTTATTGAGATCATGAGTTTTGTAATCAAGTAGATCTACCTTTCTACTCAAGTGCTTTAATAGATCTCTACTCTCCCCATGTGTGTGAAAGTGACAGCGTGCACACCATGGTGGCACTTAGGCTAGAGATTACAAATACTTGTTATGAGTTATATTTGGAGTTGGATGTTTCTATTATATTGTGGTGTTTATTGGAACCATATAGAGCTCAAGGTGACAGTGTGGGGTTATCTAGATGGGGAAAGCGAAGTTTGAGGTGTGCTGTTATAGCCCTACCATGGATTAGAGTGTCCAACTGGAGAGTAGTTCAGAGTAGTATCATGAAGAGAAGATATTTATATGAGAGTGTTCACTAGCGAAAGTAAGATCTTAAGGCCTTGTTTCTAAACATTGAAACACCGTTTGCAACTAGATCTGTTACATGTTTGCTTGCTTCCATCTTTATTTCAGATTCCCTTTAGTCTTTTCCACGCATCATCAAAGCTATTTTCTGGCACTGTTACCACTTATAATTATCCATACCACTTCTATTTCACTATCTCTTCGCTGAACTAGTGCACCTATACACCTGACAAGTGTATTGGGTGTGTTGGGGACACAAGAGACTTCTTGTATCTTGATTGCAGGGTTGCTTGAGAGGGGATACCTTTGACCACTTCCTCCCCGAGTTCGATAAACCTTGGGTAATCCACTTAAGGGAAACTTGCTGCTGTTCTACAAACCTCTGCACTTGGAGGCCCAACAACTGTCTACAAGAATAGAAGTGCGTAGACATCAAGCTATTTTCTGGCGCCGTTGCCGGGGAGGTAAGGTAAAAGGTACTCACATCCTCCGGTGTGAGTGCTCGAAGTTATTTCCTTTAGATTCTGTAATTTTGTCTTTTTGTTTCTTGTTTTCACTAGTTAGGCTTAATGGAAAACAACAACAAAATTAGAGAGCTTTATAGTATTTATCTTGAGTTAGGACATGAAGTGTTTGAAGAGAAGATTAAAAAACCTATGGAAATTTATTTGCATGCTAATAACAATGTTGTTAGTATGAATTCTTTGGACACCATTATTGCTAATGCTATGGAAAAGTCTAATCTTGGGGAATCTAGTTTTTATGAAAATGATCTTTTTAGTTCCCCAACTTTGGAAGATAGCTATTCTATTGCTTATGATGATACCAAACCTCCAATATATGATGATTACAATGATGAATATGATATTTTCAGTCCACCTAGTATTGAGGAGAAGATTAATTATGATTACAATATGCCTCCTATATTTTATGATTATGGTGATGAGAATAATAATGATAGCTATTTTGTTGAATTTGCTCCCAACACAATTAATAAGAATGACTATGTTTATGTGGAGAGTATTAATTCTTTTATGCATGTGGCTCATGATAAGAATGCTTTATGTGATAGTTATATTGTTAATTTTATTCATGATGCTACTGAAAGTTATTATGAGAGAGGGAAACATGGTTTTATGCATCTCAATAATATTAGGTTTCCTCTCTTTATGTTGAAAGTCTTGAAGTTGCACTTATTTTGCTTTACTATGCTTGTTGCTTTGTGCTTTCATGACTTGTTTCTTTACAAGATTCCTATGCATAGGAAGTGGGTTATACTTAAATGTGCTTTGAATTTGCTTCTTGATGCTCTCTTTTACTTCAATTCATATTTTTTATGTGAGCATCTTCTCAAACTATCATGCCTAACTTAAAGGCGTTAAAGAAAAGTACTTATTGGGAGATAACCCAAAAGTTTTAGTTGAGTCTTGGAAGTTATTGCTTCAGTAATAACCTCTCCTTATAATTTTTGTGTGGTTTTTGTGCCAAGAGTAACCTCTAATGAGAGAGAAGTAAGATTTGGGGAAGTGCTGTCCCGAAATAGATTTTTGTGCTTCGCTGTAAACATTCGTGTAAAATCTCTATATGACGGTTTGAGCTGTAATTTTTTGTGCTTCTGCCCCAGGTTGTTCCCCAACTTTCGTTAGTTCAACACTTTTCAATTTGAGCAACAGAAGGTCTTCGAAAAAATTAGTTTTTACCTGCTGGTCTGTTTTGACAGATTTCTACCATTATTTGCATTTGCTTCTTGTTGATTCCTTTTTTTGTTCTCTTTTGGGGAATTGAGCTTTTTGAGGGAAGTGCTACAGTAGCTTTTTTAATGAAAGTTTTATTGGAGTTGAAACTAAACCCAAAGACTTATTATCTTGAGTACAGTAATGTTGCTAATAAAGATTGTGTGAAGTTTTGTATGAAGGAAAAATTTCAGGTGTAAGGAAAGAATGATGTAATGAGATGAAGAATGGACTAAAGCTCAAGCTTGGGGATGCCACCCCGTTTCACCCCAAGAAATATCCAAGAAGTACAAGCGTCAAAGCTTGGGGATGCCCAAGGCATCCCCTTCTTCATCAATAAAAATCTCAGGTTCTTCCAAACACTTCATTTTTATTGTTTCATGCACAGTTGTGTTGTTCTTGGAGCGTATTTGTTTTTTGTTTTTGGTTTTCGTTTGCTTAGTTTGCTTGAATAAATTGGTTGGACCCCCTCTTTCATACATTAGTTTTCAAATAGGTTGGTTTGGATTGGAAAAGAGTAGGAAAAGTTCATGCTTAAGTGGTAAAAAGGAGCTTGTTTTTTATTGTGGCCTATGCTTTGTCATGGCATGCTTGCTATTGTTTTGGCTTTATGCTTAGTGATTTTTGCTGTAGCATGACATGTTATAAACAATTGAGATTGCTTAATGTGCCTTGAAAGAATCATGCGTTGTGTTAGCATATTAAAGCATAGTATTATGGTATTCTCTTTGATGCTTTATTTGGGTTGACTTGGCGCATGCTCACACCATGTTATGACTATACCAAGTCACCATAGCCTCTATGATCCTTTAGTTTTCAACTTTTAATATCACTTTATGCTTTAATTAATGATGTTTTATCGCTTTGCATGATTATGGCCATTATTGCTCTCTTAGTTGGTCGCTCCTAGTCTTTTGCTAGCCTCCATACCAAGTACGAGTTCCACTCATGCATTCAACTCCAAATAAAACCAAGTTATTCCAAAGAGTCCACCATACCTACCTATTAGCATTTGTTATTCCAAGTATATTCATGTTTTTATCTACCTTCCGAATTAAACTTGTTATGAGAAAATTAGTGATTAAAGCTCTCACGAACTTGATGGCACACTTTACTTTTCTTGCCCTTAATAAACTTGAACCATTGTGTAATCTATGTTGTATATGCTTGCACTTATATGTTGGGAATTAGCAGAACCATGTTGTCATGGGGAACGCTTCCAACATTGCACTTGTACATTGTACCCAGTTGATATCATGCTCCTTTGTTTATGGATGTCGTCGGTGTGAAATGAAAGGGGAGCTTGTAAGTCCATGGAGTTATGTATGTGTGTTAGAGAAACGCTTGGGCCGCTAGCCTAAGCCATGCCTAATCATGGTGGAAACTTGCAGCATCACCATAGTGAGCAATCTATGAAGCATTCTTCTTATAAAAAAAAGAGATAGAGATTGAGAAAAAGAAAAAAAAGATGAGAAAAGAGGAAAGAGAGAAAAAGCACCATTTTCCCATGGTAAATAAGAAGATTGCTGAGATGCTCATTGTCTGCTTGCCTTGTCATTTTGATTATGGGATAGCTCCTGTATCATTTGCAAGGGGTACCTCATTGGTGGTTCTCTATGATACACATGTACTTACTATGACAAGAACTTACCGGTAACTAAACTTGAGTAGCATGAGGAGCGACCCTCCTATTCAAGGGACATGAGATTGCCAACTTATACTTTGTCAAGCATATACTCCATAGTTTGTTCACTTTAACCTTAATCACTTCAAGATGCTTATGATAGGGGCAATGAGAGCTGAAAGCTAATAAGTACCATAATTTTTGGAAGCTCTTTATGAAACTTGAATCCCTGCTTCCTTCTATGAAGGCCTTTCTTTTACTTTTATGTTGAGTCTCCATCTTCTATCTTTATGCACCTATTGAGAGAGCATAGTGGCCATTCTTAGTTTAATGTGCATTGTCCCAAGACTTATTGATTGATTCATAATGTTGATATTGCTTGTTCTTGAATTATTTGTATCTAGTCACCCTTCTGAACTTTGAAGGTGTCCTATGCATTTATGTTTTTCTACTCCATGAGGGACAAGCTGAATGCCACTATGCTATGTTTTCTATATGTGAAACAAACAAACGTCATTCAATGTATTGTTATTCATGATCTTTGTTTGTATCCTTTCATGTTGCGTGCATAGTTACTATGTCTTATTGTTAGAACTTCATCTTTCATGCTCATGTTTAGAGTACTTTGATCCCAACTTTCAATGCTTGCAAATGGTTTGATCTTGATTGTGATGGTGCATGTCACCTCAAAGATTATTCTTTTTGTCACTTACCTACTCGAGGACGAGCAGGAGTTAAGCTTGGGGATGTTGATACGTTGCAAACGTATCTATAATTTTTGATGTTCCATGCTTGTTTTATATCTACTTTCTTATGTTTTGTCCACACTTTGGAGTATTTTTATACACTTTCTTGGACTAACCTATTAACAAGATGCCATAGTGCCAGTTGCCTGTTTTCTGCTATTTTTGGTTCCAGGAAAGTCAGAAAATCAATATTCTCGGAATTAGACAGGACAAAAGCCAAAGTCAATATTTTACCGGAAGACACATGGAGTCCGAAGGAGAGACGAAGAGGGGCCACATGGTGGCCACACCACCCCTTGGCGCGGGCAGCCCTAGGCCGCGCCAAGGCATGGTGTGGCCCCCCTGGCCGGCCACCGACCTTGCCCCTTCGCCTATAAGAAGCCCCTGGGACGAAAACCCTAAATCGAACAGCCTACAACCATGAAAAGTTCCACAGCGCCGCCGCCACCGAAGGGGAGATTCGGAGGACAGAAAGTCTCTATTTCGGCACCCTGCTGGGACGGGGAAGTGCCCTTGGAGCCATCTCCATCGATCTCCACCGCCATCTCCATCACCGTTGTTGATTCCATTGATGAGGAGGGAGTAGTTCTCTCTCGAGGCTAAGGGTTCTACCGGTAGCTATGTGTTCATCTCTCTCTATGCGTGATCTTATTGAGATCATGAGCTTTGTAATCAAGTAGATCTACCTTGCTACTCAAGTGCTTTAATAGATCTCTGCTCTCCCCATGTGTGTGAAAGTGACAGCGTGCACACCATGGTGGCACTTAGGCTAGAGATTACAAATACTTGTTATGAGTTATATTTGGAGTTGGATGTTTTTATGAAATTGTGGTGTTTATTGGAACCATCTAGAGCTCAAGGTGACAGTGTGAGGTTATCTAGATGGGGAAAGCGAACTTTGAGGTGTGTTGTTATAGCCCTACCATGGATTAGAGTGTCCAACCGGAGAGTAGTTCAGAGTAGTATCATGAAGAGAAGATATTTATATGAGAGTGTTCACTACCGAAAGTATGATCCCTAGGCCTTGTTTCTAAACATTGAAACACCATTTGCAACTAGATCTGTTACATGTTTGCTTGCTCCATCTTTATTTCAGATTCCCTTTAGTCTTTTCCACGTGCCATCAAAGCTATTTTCTGGCACCGTTACCACTTATAATTATCCATACCACTTCTATTTCACTATCTCTTCGCCGAATTAGTGCACCTATATAAACCTGACAAGTGTATTGGGTGTGTTGTGGACACAAGAGACTTCTTGTATCTTGATTGCAGGGTTGCTTGAGAGGGGATACGTTTGACCACTTCCTCCCTGAGTTCGATAAACCTTGGGTAATCCACTTAAGGGAAACTTGGTGCTATTCTACAAACCTCTGCACTTGGAGGCCCAACAACTGTCTATAAGAATAGAAGTGCATAGACATCATAGAGGCTCATGGATCAAGAGTGGGATTTGTCCATCCCGATGATGGAAAGATATACTCTGGGCCCTCTTGGTGATATCACATTGAAATAGCTTGCAAGCAAGTGATAAGATCACTAGAATGCTATATCATGGGAACGAGAAAAGAGTACGTGTCGGTAACGAGATCAAACTAGGTATGGAGATACCGATGATCGAATCTCGGCCATATAATATATCGCGAGACTAAGAGATTTAGTTACGACATTAAAGGTTCACACGATCACAAGAGTCATCGTTAAATGTGTGGGAGTCAGTACAGATCTCTAGGTCTCGCTGCTGATTATTGATCGGAGAGGGGTCTCGATCATGTCTGCATTATTCGTGAACCTTAGGGTGACACACTTAAGCGATACCGACACCATTTAGGAGCAAATGTGTTTTAAATAAAGATTAAGAAAGCGCTGGAATTATTTCGATAAAAATCGAATTATTTCGGGTAAAATTGCAGAAACTGGTTCTGCATGTGATATTAAAATGTTGCAAGGGTTTTATGTGAATGTTTGTTAATTAAAGTAATTAACAAATTTCTGAATAAAATAGATAAAAGAGTTTTATTAAATGAGAGTTGCATTAATTTTGATGAAAAATTAATGCGTGTGAGTGGAAGTGTGAGTGGATGGATGTTTATGTGAGTGGAAGCTCCACCCACACGAATGATGGAAGAGGTGGGGGCACCTCCTTGGCCACCGGCCATAGGAGGGGTTGCCCCCTCCCCTATAAAAAGCCCCCTCTCCTCCTCTCATCTCATACCTTCTCGTGAAGGATCTCTCTCCCTTTCTAAAATTATTCCTCCATGGTCTCGGATTAGCGAGATACATGTCTCAGTGGCTTTGTCTAGAAAGAAGTTGCTGCTTCTGCTACATAGTTGGAGCGAGGACGCGGAGGTTGTCAGGGTACCAGACGTGTGTGCGATCACAGATGCACCGCTGCTTTGCGGTGCTGGACTTGGTGATGCCAGACCTGCTGGACTTCATCACGATCTTGAGATCGACAAGTGAACGACTACATCATCCACGAAATCAGTTTTCGTCCACCCGTTGATTTTATCTAGGTAGATAGATCGTAGTGCTTAGTTGTTCACATCGTAGAATTTTTTTTGTTTTGTATGTTGCGAACCCAACAACTTTCTGAGTCATGAATTCTCATGAGCTGAACCAACATGTAAGCTGAAGGTTTGAATCATCAATCCAATCCAAATTTTATTCGTAAAAAGGTAGATACATGAGATGTGCATGTACCACTCATTTAGAAGATGTTAATCAATGAGAAACAATGCAACATCAAGAATATAAAATGACAGTGGTCAATTGGTCATTATGACCATGATGCTAATAGATCGAATATATGACACAACCCACTATGAATAGTACATGTTACTAGTTAGTTGGGCTTATTTTTAGCTCTTGTATTTTGGCTTATAAGCTAGGTGCTTTTAGTTTTGGTTTTGGGTTATACCATCATCTAACAATGTCCAATCGAAAGTCAAAATCAAAAGTACAGTACCTATTTAGAGTCAAAAGACAAAACCAAAATTACATATTTAGATGATTTTGTGGCTAATAATCCGAAAGTCTAAAAGCCAAAAATGAGCCCAGCCAAACATCTCTAAGTTATTTCCCACAATGACCAACCAATGTAGTAACTTTCAAGTTTCTCAATGATCTTTCGTATTTATAATTTTTTATTTATTACATATTCTTACCTTCTTTACTTAATCAATAGTCTCATATCATGAGTAATAATATAATGCATGAATTTCCATGAACCTAGAAGGATGAAAAAAGAGAGAAGAAAAAAGCGGTTTACCTTTTTTTTTTACAATCAATACCACGTTATATTTATAGTAACAAATAATACATGGTAGAGAAAGTTGACTCCATTAATTACAAAATAAAGTCTAAAAGCAAATCCTTGAGGTCTTCAATCTTTTTCTTTTTTCAAGACATAATCTTGCACTTTCCTGAAGACAATCGAAAACTGACAGATATCAAACCATAATCTGTAAATACTAATGAAGGTTCTTCCATAATATTTTAAGCCGCAATGCTAAGGATACGTGCACGCGTATAACCATTAGGATAATAAATTAACATCGGCGAGAGATCTAACACAAGTATTTCAGAAAAAATTAACCGAACAGCTTGATCGACGTCGCTGGCGAACCGAGAGTATAAATCACCATTGTCGAAGACGTAACAGCCGGGATAAATATTGCGAGGATAATCCTCTTCGCGATAACGAAAAGAAAAGTCTATCGATCCGATGAAGGAAGATCTTCACTTAATATGTCACATACAAGTTGAAGTACTTTCTATGTTCCGACAACTCTTTTAGTGTTCGCTAGTCGGGGTTTACCTTTGTCTATTTGAGAACCGAGAAAGCGGTTTACCTGTCAGCCCATATTTCCAGGACGGCCCCTACGCGAGCAGGCAGTAGGGTCGATCATGGGCCCAGCCTATGTTCAGGCCCAGAAAGAGAGTCCAACCTGCAGAGTACCGTAACAGCCGGCCGGAGAAACGGGCAGTTACTAGTAACTAGGGTCTAGACCAGAGTCTTCACGCCGGGCCAGACGATACCCCGTCCCCTTCTCCCCTCTTCCGTTGCCGGTGCGTCCGCGTCCCTGTCTCTCCCGGCGAGCGATCGGGAGGGGAGCGGGATGGCCTCCCATCCGCCCAACCCCGCCGTCGGCGGCGATCCCGCAGGTTGCTCTCTCTCTCTCTCTCTCTCTCTCTCTCTCTCTCTCTCTCTCTCTCTCTCTCTCTCTCTCTGCGCGTTTGCTTGAGTGGAGAGCTGCTTCCGCGGCGCGCCTGCCCCTGTGCGTCGCCGTGAACCTAGGGTTCTCGGACTTCGAATTTAATCGTTGTTCCCTGGTTTATCTCTTTGTTTCCCCGCCATTTTTGTTCGTGTTTTGGCGTCATGATTTAATCCTAGCTAGGGTTTTAGGACGGGTAATGTTGGACATGTAGCTGCTTCTATTGGCAGCTTGCCGGTCCGTGTGATTGATGTACAGACCGGGACTTCGCTTCCTCTGATCAAGGATTTTAAGCAAAGGAAGTGCAGTAGTTCCATGTGAAATGATTAAACGGTGATTTTCCTTTTCTGTTCGATTCTGCTTTGGTTGGTCTGCGATTCCTCAGACCGTAACAGCATTGATCTGTCCATTCAGACCTTACTCTGGTGTTGACGCAACGTTCCTGTTTCTGAGATTCCGAAATTAGGTCTATACATGATCCTTTTAGTTTATGATTGGTGCTGAATCTACACTACATCTAGTTAAGCTAGCACATCGGTCAGAATTTCAGAACTTATTGTGTTGATCCTACACATGCACCTATGAACTGGAACTATTTTTTTCTCCTTGTAAGTCCACGAGCTCTCTTGCAGGAAATAGTGCAGAATTGCCATCTCTGCCCTTTCATGTTGTTACAAAACCTAGCCAACTTCCTGCCGAGTTTCTCGAGCCCTCTGCTGCCAAGAAGTTGGTGATTGGATTTGACTGTGAAGGTGTTGATCTTTGCCGTCATGGTGCTCTCTGTATCATGCAGGTAAGCTGAACTGAATCTTATGTGGTATGAGACGTTTGTATTTTACTATCTTCTCTTTCCTCATAGATAAATGGTGGCCATCACAAACTGTATTACTCAACTTTTCAACCGTTCAGTACATTTTATTTTCCCCTCCCCCTACCCATTTAAAATGGTCTCGCTAAAAATGCCTCTTCATTAACTTTGAGTGACATGATGTACTAACATACGTCTTTTTTGACAAACTTAGTGTTTCTATGTCCTATTATTTTATCGTAACTGGTTGTGTACTTATGTATTTCTACTGACTATTCGTTATAAATAATTGTTGATCTCTGTTGTAATGGCGTTCAGACAAGACTTTTTTGTTGGTTCATTTGATTTTTCAGATTGCATTTCCTGATGCTGTTTACTTGGTTGATGCTATTGAGGGTGGCAAAGAACTAGTTGAAGCTTGCAAACCAGCACTTGAGTCAGATTATATCACCAAAGTTATTCATGACTGTAAAAGGGACAGTGAGGTGCCTAACCACGGAATGTTATAGATTTTTGGTGGATAAAAAATCTTTTAAAAAATTGTGTCTCCGACTAACTGTTAAGATTGACAACTTATTATGCTGCAGGCACTGTATTTCCAGTTTGGCATTAAATTGCACAATGTGATGGATACACAGGTAATCACTGTATGTATTACAATATAGTGGCATATTTAGTTGCTACCTGTGTAATTTACATCTAGTATATGACTAAATAGTTAAATAGTGTCTGCTGTTTCTCTACCTGTGTAAGCAAATCAGTAATTTACATCTAGTATATGACTAAATAGTGTCTGCTGTTTCTCAGTAAATTTCTTTGAAACTGAAAGTATTACATGATCCTCCACCTTTCCAGAGATAGATGTGTTAATTATAATAATGATAACTATAGATATGATGATTTCATTGTGATGGAAGCATTCGATCACACTTCCATGTGCAGATCGCATATTCTCTGATAGAGGAGCAGGATGGGGAAAAGAGAGCATATGATGTTTACATATCTTTCGTGAGCCTTCTTGCTGATCCTCGTTACTGTGGTACTTACTACACTTCACTGGATTGAATTGTTCAGTTTTACTTGAATGGAAGAGAGCCATTGTACATATTATCTCTGCTTTGTTTTCTCATAGCATATAATGCTTGTTTACTTTGTGTTGCCCTTTTCTTCTAAAAGGGTGTCGCACTTGTAGGTTCTCTTAATCCCCTTGTTGGTAGTTTACTTTTGTTGGCTTCCAGGTGCTTTAATTATCTACGGGTAGTAGCATGGAACATTTGGCATATATATTCTAATGCATCCCCTTGCTGTTCTTTTCTCAGTAAAATCTGATTTATATCGTACAGCCGTGTCCTTAAGAAAGATTAGGTCATTTTTTGTCTACAGACAATTTAAACAAACACAACTTACTTTGGGTTGCATCTAATGCTTTAACCTTGACGAATGTGTCTTATGCAACCAAAGTCTTGTTTTTGTTTATTTGAGGTTTTAGCATAAGTTCTACTCCCTCTGTCCCAAATTAAGTGACATAACTTGTTCTAGATATGGATGTATCTACACACTAAAACATGACTAGATACATGCGTATGTAGACAAAGTTGAGTCACTTAACTTGGGACGGAGGGAGTACATGTTATGGTTGTAAGGTAGTCTATAATCTTTATTTCTGGGTGGATACCATGTCTTATCTACATTGTGTAACTAATGCCAGTGTAATGAAGTTTCAATCTGTTTGTTCACTTCAGTTATAACAAATGCTTTCACCCAATTTGTTTGTGTCTGTCTTCAATTGGTTACTTCTGGAATGCGCAAATAGTTTGAAAACATGTTGAAATCTGGCATAACGTAGGTAGGATGTGTTTGAAGATCCCATTATTAGCTGCCTTGAATACCGTGTTTAATAATGTTAACCATTAATAGTGCTAATGCTTGATATGCTGTTTATTGAGAGTAAAATACTGCTTTTGTACCTTTGTGCTCGTTTTAATTTAGTATTTTTTTAACGGAGTAACAGTGTTGACATCTTCGTTGAGCTGTCCATAATCCCATACTTGATGCTTGCAGACACCTGGTTACATCTTCTGTATTGATTAGCTAGAACAAAGTTTGCTACCCGAACCTATGTTCATCTGACTTTTAATTTGGGTTCGTGGTAAGCCACATTTTATTCCAAATTCCACTGTCAAGCCAAACCCCTTCACATAATGGGTTAGGGTTAAATGTACTGTATGGTGTACAAGATTCACTGGGTTTGTAGTGAATTCAGTAACCGTGGAACTAATATAGTGTGGTTCCGTCACTCTTGTAAACATTGAGTTGCTTCTGTCATGACATCATGTCAATAAAACCTTCCACTCTCAACACCATTGAGATATTTACTAACTTTATGAAGGACTAAAGCTCTTTTTTCTTGTGTTCTGTATTTGATTGATTGTGTATTTTGATACTGTTGTACTGTTTTTTTGTAGGAATGCCATATCCTGAAAAGGAAGAAGTCCGTACTCTTCTAAGGCAGGTTAGCCATGTGATGAAAATTATGGAATTCATGTTTAGAATTTTATTTTTCTTACAGGCCTGTAGTCTCGTGGACTTCTCAGGATAATGCTTGGGCAAATGATTTTTCCATTGTATTGACATTATATTTTCTTGAAATATGACAATTCATTCTAAATTAATGGATTTCTAGGACCCAAACTTCTGGAAAAGTAGGCCCTTGTCTGAAATGATGATCCGAGCAGCCACAGATGATGTGCGCTTCCTTCTCAATATACATGAGAAAATGATGGAGAAGTTGAGCAAAGTATCTTTATGGCGTCTGGCAGTTCGAAGTGAGCTATACTGTAGGTGTTTTTGCATAAACGACAACGAGCAAGCAGATTGGCCACCTCTTCCTACTATCCCTGGTCAGTGTGTTCACATGTGTTTTCTCCCCTTCTGTTAAAAACAGGAAGCTTACTGTATGTCCAGATCCATTTTCATAGTGTACAAGCCATTGATGTAACATAATCTAGTGGTGGAGAGATGGCGAATCAAAACATTGTCAGCCGTTGGATCAATTCCTTTGTTGCATTAGATTCTCCCACATCATGCTTCCAGATTTCTACACTGAAAGGCAAATACTTTTCCACCATACTACCAAGACATTTGTACTCCTAATCTCCACCCACAAAGGAATAAGAAATCCACCCTCTAGAACTTTCGTTGCCATTGTAGAAGTGACAGGAGGAACCTCTGGTTCAAACAGTGTTCCTTTTCTGCTTTATCTATACCTTCTTGCATCCTTATGTTTTTTCACAGCTGTCGTGAGTCCTTAAATTGTCTCATGGCAATGTCCCAACATGTTCTATATGTAATAGGAAAGAAAATACATACTACTCCCTCCGGTCTATATTAATTGTCATTGGATTGGATGTATCTAACACTAAAACATGTCTAGATACATCCAATTCTGCGACAAGTAATATGGATCGGAGGGAGTAAAATGTTTTTGAAACTAAATTTAATAAACAAATGCGCAAAGCACGATTAGCGTACTGATACATGTAGTTCTTCAGATCAATCCTAAATCTGAGATCTAATTGATTGTGCTTGCTATATGGTTTAACATTATAGGTGCATAGTCTTCTACAAATGTCTTTGCTTTGCATTCTTTGATCTTTTTTTTTTTTGATATTCAACTCTTACAAAATTGATGAAGCATTGTTAGCAGTGCAGAACATTTGTGCTAATTTTTTTTTGGTTCATACAGATGACATTGAAGCTGAAGCTCATGTTCCTGAAGTGGATATCCTTTCTCTCCTAAATGTGCCTCCTGGGAAAATGGGACGTGTTATTGGCAGAAAAGGATCATCAATAATGGCTGTGAAAGAATCTTGCAAGTAAACATCTTAAGTTCGATTCTTATACGTCCCATGATATCTATGCTTTGAAACCTAACTTGATGTTCGCTTGTTTATTTCCACTCCTATCTGCAGTGTTGAAATCCATATTGGTGGTTCAAAGGGGCCTCCAGATAGGGTAGGTTGAGCATTATTTGTCATACCTGATATATTTATTCAGCGTCCTCCACTGAATTTATTCATCTTCTGTGTTTCAGTTAGTTAACCTATAATTTTCTAGTGACATGACTTGTGGAGTACCAAAACTTCCCCCCTGAACTGATGCACCCTCCTGGCTTGATAGGTTAACAGCCGTTGCTGCAGTTTGTAGTCATGTGGTTTGTTTAGTTACCTACAGGTTTTATTTGTGACAAAATGATTATTGTCAAGCATTATGAAGCTTTGGGCATCATGTTGCTAACCATTTCTGAAATGGAATATGCCTTTTTGTAGTATCACAAATGTTTGGTCTTCACGCACATACATGGTCCCTAAGAAATGTAGTTGTTGATTATAGTCGTGTACAAATCTGACTGTTGTGGTTTTCCCTTGTTGTTTCATCATTTATATTCTATTCTCCACCGCCTAACGTAATCAAATGGGACATACTCCCTCCGTTTCAAAATATAAGATGTTTTAGCTTTGTGAATGAAGTGTATCTAGATCCCTTTTAGTGTGTAGGTTCACTCCAAAACTAGATGAACCTACACACTAAAATGGGTCTAGATACACTCCATTCACAAAGCTAAAACATCTTATATTTTGAAACGGAGGGAGTACCTTGAACCGATGAAGGGCAGATATATATCTAAGTTCTATCTAAGATGGGCACAGTAGGATGGTTTGATCTAGTATGAAACTCTTCTATACTGTTACGTTGTCACACTATGTAAGCCTATATATGTTGCAGTCATTACCCTTCAATTATTTCCAGCTGTTTCGGATATGCCAGCCAACACCTAGTGAGAAAAGACTTGCTGTTAGTACCTGCAGAAACATGTAATCATCTTTGTTTCTCCTGCTGTTAATAAGCCTAGATTCAGTCGCCGAATCCGATGAACATAAACTTGATTTTTTTTTGTTTTGCTATACATCCTTGATTTTCTTACCTGTAATAATCCCATTTTATGTGTGTGGTTGATGTAGGTTTTCATCATTGGACCAGTGAAGGAAGTCAGAAAAGCGGAGGCTATCCTGAGGGGCCGAATGCTGGAATTCTAGAGAAACTTCTTTTGTGATATAGGCTTGAGCTGCTCTATCTTTTGAACACAAGCAGAATACAGAATTGCATGTGGTACTCTACCTTCTGGATCTCTGATCCTTTGAAAAAATAAAATAAGAGTTGGAAGCAGCTTCCCGTATGTCAAACTTCATTATCTGCCAAGGTTTCCCAACCTGCAGTAGTGGGTTTTGATCTCATGATGCGAAACGCTTGGTTCTTTCCAGGGGCGGAGCCAAGATTTGACCATAGGGGGGGCGAGGGCCGACAAAGATAATGATGATCGAAATGTATATAGGCATAAAGACATTGAGTCGATATATTATCGGTATGATATATTATTGATATGACATTATGACACATATGCTATGATATGTATGCCTCTTGAATTTGATACTTAGGTGTAGGTATATTTGAGATTGAATTAATTGGCCAGTAACTGAATCTGTCGTTGTTGGCATGTTCCTCTTCAGATAAAATTCTAACTAAAAAATAAGGCAATTTTCCTTAGACGGGTGTACTAATTGACCTAGCTAGCAGAGCGCAACTTATCAAGAAGAAGTGGTAGCTCTCATATAGTGGAAATTTAATCATACACATAAAATACTCACGAGTCACGTTGATCAATCATCAATGGTTTGACGGTAATGGATGGCACGGCACCATAGCAGCGGTAGGACAGGGAGCAGCACTGCAGCGTCTGGTGGTCTGCGAGACTGCGAGTCAGCGTCTGGTGGTCTGCGAGACTGCGAGTCAGCGTCTGGTGGTCTGCGAGACTGCGAGTCAGCGGATCGCGAGCGACGACGCCAGCTAGTTGTGGCGGGCGATGGCGACGATCATGTAACCTAGCAGCTAACCGGAGGGAGTACATACTGTTTCAGAAATACATCAATAAAGAGCCGTTTCCTATTTTTTCACTTCCTCTGATCCATATTAGTTGACTCAAATTTGTCTAGATTTAAATATATCTAGTACTAAAACTTGACTAATAAATTTATTTCTAGATGAATCTAAATCAACTAATATGGATCAGAGGAAGCATGTCAATTTACTTTCTGCAATTGTGCCTTCGGTGTTAAGTCTTCTTCGCAGGGTGTGTGCCCTCGGGACTGACCTGTTCGCAGGGTTGCACAATACCTTATCAACCCGTGTCTCTTTGTTGTGTCTCTGTCAAAAAGTTTTCTTAGCCCGATGAAGGTATAATTCGAAATTGATCGTAAAAATAGGTTTATTATTCGATTTTATTTCAATTTTTGTGTTTAACACGTAATTTGGATCTTAACTATATTGCAGATTTTCTCCCAAGAGCAGAGCTGATTCGCTATCATGGACCAATATCGATGCTCTCGGATCAGAACCTGTTGACTGTATTGTACAGTATGAACGTGATCGTACTAATCATGATACCCCGCGAGCACATTTTTTCCCATACAATCCTTATAATATAGGGATCAGGTTTCACTATCATCAGATAACGAACAGCACCACACACCAGACACATAGATCCAGAGGTTTCAAGCTCCTGGAGCTATCATATATCTACATAAAAACATAAAAGCAAGATGGAAGGGTTGGAGAGAGAGACGCAAGAGACCACCGTACTGGCCCCGCTGGCCTCCGCCGTGGCAGCAGCTGGCCCTGCTGGCCACTACTGCTGGATATCGTGCTACGTGTGCGCGCTACTGCTCCACTGCTGGCCGCGCTAGCACATTACTGGTCGCGCACCAACCCGCTCTGCCGTTGGACGCAGGCTCTACTGATGGCTGCGTGCGTGCTGCTGGCCACGCGCTACGCGCGCTACTGCTGGCCGTCGCGCCGCCGCAAGGCCCCTGGCGCTGCCTTTGCTCCCAGCCGCACTCGCACGCCGCCGCGCCTCGCGCGCACTGCGGATGCCGCTCGCATTCCCGTCGCGCACCCACGCCCACACACCTGCTCGCCCTCCATGTCCGTTCCGCCTCGAGCGGTTGCTCCGCCGCCGCCCCAGATGGACGCCGTCCGAACCCCGTCGCGTCCCCTCCGTCGTCGGCGCGGCCAACTGCCACCACCGCCGCCCCACTCGGGAGCTAGGAAGACCTAGCTTCATTCCCCCGTTCGGGCAGGAATAGTGAGGGGTGGGCCGGCCCACCCGGAGCCTAGTGGCTAGGCTATTTTTCGGCCCGTGAGGCGTGTACAAAAAAAGAAGAGGTGGAGCTGAACATGCGCAGATGTTAGGCTGCCGGCCCGTTTCGGTCTGAATTTCGACCTGTTCGCTGAAACTGAACGAAAAAAAGGCAGTGCGCGGAAAATATTAAAAATAAACCTAGAAAGTTATTTTAGGACCAATTTTTACGCGCTTAGAATAACCTCTATGTGTACATACTTTTATACTTTTATACCTCTATATGTACATACTTTTAATACTTAGTAGTATTTTATAGTTAGCATGTACCTTTTCTATTTAAATTTTGGAACATCGTCATTTTGAATTTTTGTATCAATCAATTACCTCTGTAATCTTACAGACTTTGTATAAATTTCAGATGACTGAAATCATGAGCTATGAGTTTCCGAAGTTGACCTAGGATAGGCTGAACTACCTGATTTAGGCCTCGGACGTGAAGATCGAACGTGAAGATCGTCCTCGAAAGCCGGAGCATCAAGAGTGCGCTGAGTGTGGGGACCCCGATGGCCCCCGGCACCACCACTCCGGCGGACAACGTCCAAGCACTGTATTTACTCCACCACCACATGTGTGTTACTCTCAAGAATGAGTACATGACAGAAATAGTACTTCTGCCCTTTGGGCCGCCCTCAAAGCGCGATTCTCTATGCTTAAGTACACCATCCAATCACATGCGGAGGTGGATTGGATTCGTCTGAGGTTTGTGGACTTTAAGACCGTGGGGGAGTACAACTCCGCGTTACACCGGATTTGTACTCCTCTTTAGCTATGTGGTACTACAACAACATATAAGCAAAAGATAGAGAAAAATCTCTCCACATTCCATCCTTTCACTATCTAGTCCTCACACAACTACCACTAGCAAGGATTTACGGAATATGCAGTGCTCACTACTAGAAATGCCTCCATCCACAATGGTTTGGTATGTTGATTGTTGTAGAAGGCGCGTCTTTCACGATGATTTCGTTCGCTTGACAGTGGCCAATGGAAAACTTTTTTATTTTTGTTTTTGAAGCCCTCTGCTGTGATGAAATCACTAAAAACATGGACGAAGCTCGGCTGATGCGTGGCAGAAGTAAGATTTTTGGTTTCTCGCGTGATGTTGACTCGCCAAAATCTTTTGAGGCGTGTGGGTCCCCGATATCAGTGTCGCTAGCAAACCATACTTTTCGGCCGTGTCTTTCTAATTTGAACTTGATAACGTTGTTCGATGCATCCACCCCTATGTTAGCCTCTCATTCAAAGAATCGTATGTATGATGGAATTTTTTCTTCGCTTGTACTTCCCTGTTCCGAACTTGATAGTGTTGCTTGATGCATCTGCTATTTATTCAGGTTGTTGGGTCTTCCATATCAGTCTCTCATTAGAAAAAATGTGTCTATGATTGATTTTTTCCCTCCCTCGGTCATGCGTTCGTGATTCGAACGTGATAACGCCTCTCGATGTATCTGCCGTTTAGTCAGACTGCTAGGTCCTCTATGTCAGCCTCTCATTAGAAGAAACACGTGTATGATGGAATTTTTTTCTGCCCGCGCTTCCTTGATTTGAACTTGATAGTGTTGCTCGATGTATCTACCATTTGGTCACGCTGCTGGGTCCTCCATGTCAATCTCTCATTAGAAGAATCGGTTATATGATAAAATGTTTTCTTCAATCGTGCCTCTATGTTTCGAACTTGATAACGTTTCTCGCTCCATCAGCCGTTTATTCAGCCTGCTGGGCCTCCCATGTCAACCTCTCATTAGAAGAAATATGTTATCGTTTCGGTACGTAGTGCACGCGACATGATTCTACATCATGCGTAAATATTTTATTTTTTCTTTATTCTTTATATCATGTGATCATTTTCAAAATGTGTTCAGAATTATCAAGATATAAAATCTTAGCAAGAAGTTGAACATATCATCAAAACTCTCGGTGATTTCTGATGTATTAATTGACCGCGATGGATACCTCCGAAAGATTTTTCGTAGAACTCTCAAAGCAACCTACAATTTACTTGTAGTTCAAATTTAACCTAATTTCGATAAACTGATATAAATTTATTCAAGTGGGCAGAGTTAGTTAGGAAGTTTGATAACTAATAAAACATGAGAATCGTAAGTACAACATGTTGGTCCACTATATATGTCTGAAAACTTGGCTGGTGGCATTGAGATCTATATTTTTCGGACATTCTTTATAGAAAATAACAATCTCATCATCACTCGGAAAATTGAGAACGTTCTTTCCTGATAGTTGGAAACTCACCCCGACGTCATTGTTTACCACAAGTAGATGCATCCATCTACCTCTGAGAAGACATTTAATTCAAAATCAATCTATCGCGCTTACTTGTAACTCAAGTTTGACCTAATTTCATTAAATCATCACAAAGTCACTAAAGTGTGCAAAGTTAGCTAGGAAACTTGAAAAATCCTAGTAGTACAAAAAACTTGGGGATTGTAAGAAAGCATGGTCCAGTTTGTCTGATAATTGGGATGATATCATTTTCTTTTATTTTTGGTAGGTCATGTAGGAACGAGGTGCTTTAGTTAACATAGTCGGTGAAAGTACAAGTTACATTAAGGACCTCATAAAAATGAATATTATATTCAAGTCGATACATTTAGCACAAGGACCATAGAATTAAGCAAGGAAAAGCAGTTGGGTCCAGCTCCTTCTCCACCAAGCAGCTGAGCCATACTCCTTGTACTAGTACTTATTGCTTAACAAAACTTTTGTTAGAGCTTGTTGATGAAGTGCATCAAATGCAATGAGATGTATCAAGTATCATTGCGATGTGATGAGCTTGTTTGAAATGTGACTCTACTACTTTTTGCCCCCAAGGACAAAAATGGCTCCTTATATATGTGTGAAAATTTGGCTTGTGTTATTGAGATCCATATTCCTTGAACATTCTTTATAGAAAAGAACAATCTCATCATCACTCCAAAAATTGAGATTTGTCATAATAGTTGGAAAATCACACCGACGTAATTGTTTACTATAAGAAGATGTACCCATATATCTCTGAAAATATATTTAATTTAAGAGTAATCTATTACGCTTACTTATTAAGTTTGACCTAATTTGGTTAAATCGGCATAAAGTTATTTAAGTGTGTGAAGTTAGCTAGGAAGTTTAAAATATGTAAAAAACTTGGGAATTGTAAGAAAGCATGGTCCACTTTGTTTGATAATTGGGGTAGTGGCATTTTGTTTTATGTGGGGTGGGTCCCATAGGAGCGATGTGTTTTAGTTAACACGGTTGGTGGAAGTACATGTTATATCAAGAACCTCATAAAAAAAATTACATCGAAGTTCATACATTTAGTACAAGAACCATGAAATTAAGGAAGGAGAAGTAGTCGGGTTCGGCTCCTTCTCCACCAAGTATCTAGGCCATACTCTTTATACTAGTACTATTTTATTAACAAAATAAAATAGTGCGCTGCTCAATTTCTGCTAGAGCTTGTTGATGAAGTGCATCAAATATGATGGAACGTATCAAGTATTGCATCCTACTAGTAAGATGCACCTGCCCTGCACGTGAGACTCAGATAATAAAAGTATGGTATATCATCACTATATAAAATTACAATAGGTAAAGCTCAAAAATGATTATAATTTTGAGCCAAGATCATAAAGTATCAGGTGTATATTTGATTCTTGTACTTTAATAAACATTTATTAGCTACCTAGTAGTCGAAAATTTTGGTAACATGCTCTAGAGAAATGATGGAGAAGATTCTAAAATGGTGCATAAGTGTGTTTTGAGGTTTGTGCGTACTATTGTTGATTGTGCTAGAGACTATCAATAGAATCTTCTAGTTTCTAGAATAGAAAAAGAAGATCCAAGGGTAAGCAAATTTTGGGATTTGATAGTCTTAATCCAACGGTCAATGTTCAAATTTATTCTGTCAACACCCGGATTTTTTAATCCCAGATGCCCGTTATGCCATACCTCGCAATCCCAGGATTACCATTTTTGCAAGACATAACGGATTAGATATCACAGTACATCATCCATTACAAACCATACATAAGGTCTTACACAATTAAGGATCTCATGATCCAGTCTTAATACAACAAGCAGCGGAATAAAAGATAAGTGTAGCGGTGGGGTCCATGTTTAGGGGCACAGGCAATGCTGACGAAGGCAGATACTCCTAGCTATCATGGCCGTCCTGCTGGCCATCATCTTGGTAGTCTCCTTCATAGTCTGGCCATGAGAATAGCCAGGGACAAAAGCCATGAGTACTCTTTAAGTACTCGCAAACTACCACTAACAAGTAGTATAATTCTAAGTTAAAGTGCTAACTCTAAGTTTAACTATGAAGTTAAGTTTGAGACCTAAGCTGAGTTCAGAAGCAAAGAAAGATAAAATAAAGTTCTAGAATCACTTAAGTTGGGAAGCTATTGTCATAAACACAACCCTGTTGTGGTCAAGTCAAGATTCATCATTCATTTCATAAGTTGTTTTGAAAACGTCTGACAACGAAATAGTATGGCCATTTCAACTGTCCATAACCGCAGACACGGCTATTCGAATAGTTTGACACTCTGCAGAGGTGGTACACTTTCACCACAAGATTCTATATATCCGTCAGGGATAACCCTGAATCATCATACTTAGTATGCAGATAATTAAACATAACATTTCCTTTACACACCCTAGTATAAGCACCTCTCCTATGAGCATGGCCTCCCAACCATGACCATCAGTCATCTTGGGCACTGCATAGGTGGACAACATTGAGAGGTAGCCTCAGCTCAGACCTCTCCCGCGAGGGAACAAATACTAATGCATATAAACTTCCGGCTAAGCCTTACCCAATTCAGGTATTGTGGTTGTACGGTAAATTTGGAATGGTATCGCATCTGAATCCAACCATCAGTTTTATAAAAGGGCTAAGGCTCATGCCTCAACATTTTCATCATCATAAACCATTTGTTTTTCTCAACACATGTCAAAACATTTCAATAGAATGACTCATCATTCCAAGGTTTTCATAATCATTTTCACCAAGTGCTCCCATCTAAAGTGACTCAAGTTTTTGATCTACTCTAAACTACTAAGTTAAGAGTGTTCACTAAGGTGGAAATGGTGGAATCAATCTCATGCCATAGAATGACATCTAAAGTTATCTCTATGGGTCAAGTTTTATACTCTTTATGCTACCTTCAAAACGAGTAAAGAACTTTGGGTAAAGTAAAGGAAATAAAGCTTGAAAATGATACTTGGGGTAAGTACTAGTCAAAGTGGTATAACTCAAGCATGCCTAAAGCATTCTTGCTAAACCATTTCGTTCAATCCTAGCTTGCTAAGCATTATACTTGCAAGTGTTAGCTTGCCATTAGTACCTTGCCTTGGTTGGTGCAGTGGTTGAAGTTTTCTTCTTCTTCTTGGTAGAACTCCTCCTCCTCGAAAGCTTGGTCGGTACTATCGTCTATAAATACATACGGAGTACACAATCACCAAAAATACTTAACTAGTCTAATTAGTACTCTAAGGCACACAATTTGTGATCTATTACCATCACAAGTCTTATTAAATAGTTTCATTCCTTTTATTTTAGAAAAGTAATTTCTACTCATTGAAAATTAACTAAGATTTAATATTCACCACTTAAAATATGGGATCAGGTGGAAACATATCCTCACCACATATTCTAACATGTGGGAATGTGATTTAAGGGTTGGATCATAATTACTTTGGTTTAAGTTCATTATTTAATGATTTAAAGTGACTAGAAATGCCTATATAGCATTATTTTGGTACTAGTCCAAAGTCACTGCATGTAAACCTTAATATTATTACATATTCAGATAGGTATGGTGAAATGTGATTTTTGAGAGTTGGAATCAACTCAAAAGCTATCTTGGTTGATTTTATAAAAATGTTGCAAAGTGCAAATACTTCTGTTTTGTTATTTTTACTAGGAGAGATCTTTAAGTCTAATTGAATTAAATCCAATGGGCTTGGGTAGATCTTTTTAGTAGCTTTCTAACATGATTGGAATCACTTCATTTGGATTTGTAAATCTCTCTGAATTGAATTTCAAACTAGGGAACAAAACTAGGTTTAAACTAAAAAGAAAAATCCTAATTCAAACTAACTGGGTCGCGCGAGAAAGCTAATGGGCCGACCCAATGACACTACGTGGCGCGGGGCTCAACTGACAGGAGGGGTCCACCGGTCAGCGGCTCATAACGCCCGAAGCGGTACGGGGCGATATGGGTCGTTGGATTAGAACGGGGATCAACGGCTGGGGATCGTCATCGACGACGAACTGGTCGCCGGCGAACTCTAACCCTAGCGGCTCGGTGGGGGTGCATAGGGGGCATACCAAGGCTCCAACGACAACGGCGATGGGGGCAAACAGACTGGTGGTCAACAACGAGGTCAGGGACGGTCGAGGCAGCTCTGGGGGTGGTTGCAATCAGCGGTGCCCTTCTCCTCCAGAGGCGGCATGCTCCGGTGCAATTCCGGCAAACGGCTGCTCATGCTGCTCCGGCTAGAGGTGGGGAACGGTCAGTGAGGTGAGGGGAGGTGAGTGGTGTGCTGAAACTGGCTGGGGGTGGCCTCTATTTATAGGACGACGACACGACCGAGAAGGATGGGTAGGTGACTCCGACGAGGGCTGCAGAGCATGCTAGAAGCGTGGCTCGAGGTAGGTGGCGGTCACTGGTCTCCTGGCGGTGCTCTACAAAGTGAATGCGGGACTAGGGGCGGTGGTATGCGGTCGGGCGGAGCTGGCGCTCTAAGCGGCAGAGACGACGGTGTCCATGACGAGCGGGTGCTGTGGTGTGTTGGGCGGCGAACGGGAATGTTTGGCGTGTCCCTGGGGTCATGGCGGAGCGGTGGGCGCGGGCTGTGGTCGAGCGTCGGCTTGTGCACGCGTGTCGGGCGCGGCGCTCTGGCGCATGCTCGGCATGGCGTAGACAGGCAGTGGACGGTGGTTCCTCTGTGGTCCACGGTCTGGCTCGGCTCGGGGAGGGGACACAGAGTGGCGGTGAGGTACTGGCTAGCTCGTAGACATGGCAAAGGGGGCGAGGTGGTCTACTATGATGGTGGCATGGTCGGCCGGCCAGCATGTGCTCGGCATGGCATGGCATGGCCACTAGGGGATAGGAGAGGGGGTTTAAATGGCTTGGTTAGATCATTTGGGGACAAAGAGAGGGTTTTGAGGAAAAATTGGGTGCAAAACCCTGTTGCAAATAGTGAGCTATGTTTAGAGTTTAAACCCTGCCTGCCAAGTGTTTGATGAAATGGCCGCAAGAACTTTCTTTTTGAATTTTGAAAAGATTTTTGGTGGGTGTGCTAGTACTAAGCTTGAGACTCTGTGGATGCTTGGGTTTTGAAATTTGAGCTTGTTTGAGTGGTTTTTGAAATAGTGGGATCTTTCCATATGAAATAGATTCAATTTTCAAATGTCAATTAAATTTAGTGTTTGAATGTTTTGGCAGATCACAAAGTGGGCCTTGGTACCTCATTATGTGTACTAGCAAGGGGTGCAAACATCCATCATTGTTTCTGTTAGGTTTTGAGTACTAGGAATAGCCAAAGTAGGCATGATAGTTAATTTGGCAAAAATGACCATTCACTTCATTTATTCATTTTGAGTTGTTTTTCTTTGGGAAATGTTTGGAAATGATTTAGATGATGTTTATTTTACCTAAGAATCATTTTACAATCAATGGATCACAGAACCATGGCAATTCAAACTACTCCTATTTTAAATGGACATACACATGAATGCTTTCATAGTTTTAATTGGAAAAGTTTTTGTTAACCCTAATTTTGATGATTTGGATCTTAATAACCTTGGATTAAAGTTTTGGGATGTTACAAACCTTCCCCCTTAAACAAAATGTCGTCCCGAGATTTACAAAGAAAACTAGGAACTAAAGAGATTTGGGAACTCTGTCCTAATGTAATCTTCGCGCTCCCAAGTGGCTTCCTCCTCGGTATGGTTGCTCCACTGAATCTTGAGAAACTTGATACTCCTGGTCCTGGTGGTTCTGTAAGCTTCTTCTAAGATATGGATGGGCATTTCATGATAGGTCAGGTCATTGTTGATCTCCACAGCTCTATGATCGATGTTCTTGAAAATTTCAGTCTTCTCCAACACTTCCAGGCATTTGCGAAGTAACGAGATATGGAACACATTGAGGATGGCTGATATCTCTTTAGGTAGTTCCAGTTGATATGATACTTCTCCTCGACGGTTTAGAATCTTGAAGGGCCCGATATATCTGGGGGCTAACTTTCCTTTCAGACTAAAGCGTTGAGTTCCCTTCAATGGTGAAACCTTGAGATATACAAAATCTCCGACATTGAAAGTCAGGTCTCTCCTTCTTTTGTCAGTGTATCTTCTGTCTGGATTGGGCGGTCTTGAGGTGCTCACGGACTTTGTGAACTTTCTCTTCTGCTTCCCAGAGAATGTCGGGTCCAAAGATCTGACTCTCTCCTACTTGCGACCAATTCAAAGGGGTACGACACTTCCTTCCGTATAGGAATTCAAATGGTGCCATCTGCAAACTAGCTTGATAACTATTGTCATATGAGAATTCTGCGAAAGGCAGGCAGTCTTCCCATTTCGATCCGTACTCTAACACACAAGCTCTTATCATATCCTCTAGGATCTGGTTGACTCTCTCAGTCTATCCATCAGTTTGCGGATGATACACGGTGCTGAAGTTCAACTTGGTGCCTAATCCTTCCTGCACTTTCTGCCAAAATCTCGAGGTAAACTGGGTTCCTCGATCTGATACTATGGTCTTGGGGGTTCCATGCAGACTAACAATCCTAGCAATGTACAGTTCTGCTAGCTTCGCACTCTGGTAGGTAGTCTTGACAGGTATGAAGTGGGCTACCTTGGACAGTCTATCAACTATGACCCAAATTGAGTCATTTCCCCTACTAGAAGTAGGCAAACCGGTGATAAAGTCCATTCCTACGGAATCCCATTTCCATTCTGGAATCTGCAATGGTTGTAACAATCCTGTGGGTCTCTGATGCTCTGCTTTGACTCTTTGACAGATGTCACATTTGGCGATGTAGCTTCCGATTTCTCTCTTCATCTTGTGCCACCAAAATTGCTCTTTAAAATCTTGATACATCTTCGTTCCTCCAGGGTGGATAGAATAAAGAGTATCATGAGCTTCCTTCATGATAACTTGCTTTAGCTCCGAATCTGCTAGCACACAGATAAGTCCTTTATACCACAGCACCCCTTCTTCGTCTTCAGTGAATCCGTGTACCTTTCCTGTACCAATACGACGTTTGATACCGTCGATAATTTCATTTCCCTTCTGGGCTTCCTTGATTTGGCTAATCAAAGTGGGTTGAGGTTCAATGCTAGCTAAGAATCCTTTGCTAACTAATTCAGTTCTGAACTACTCCAACTCCTCATACAAACTTGGTTGCTTCTTCTTGATCATGGTGTTTAGCCTACACGGCAATCTGCTAAGAGCATCCGCTACCACATTGGCTTTGCCGGGGTGATAGTGAATGTCAAGGTCATAATCCTTGATTAAGTCTATCCATCTCCTTTGCCTCATATTCAGCTCCTTCTGAGTGAAAATATACTTTAAGCTCTTGTGATCTGAGTAAATCTCACAGTGATTACCCATCAGATAATGACGCCATGTCTTCAATGCCAGCACTACGGCTGCTAACTCAAGATCATGGGTCGGATAGTTCTGCTCATGCTGCTTCAGTTGTCGAGACAGATACGCGATGACTTTGCCTTCTTGCATCAATACACATCCGAGACCAATCTTGGATGCATCACAATACACATCAAACGGCTTCTTGATGTCTGGCATGACCAATATTGGGGCTGATATCAATCTCTTCTTCAGCTCCTGGAAACTGGCTTCACATTTGTCTGTCCATTCAAACTTCTTGTCCTTCTTCAGCAATTGGGTCATGGGTCTGGCGATGCTCGAGAATCCTTCTACGAACTTGCGGTAGTATCCCGCTAATCTGAGAAATGCATGGACCTGGGTTTGAGTGGTTGGGGCTTCCCATTCTTCGACATCTTTGATCTTGGCGGGATCAACAGAGACTCCTCCGGCAGACACAATATGTCCTAGGAATCCTACTTCTTTCATCCAAAACTCACACTTGCTGAACTTGGCATATAACTGATGCTCTCTCAAGGTTTCTAGGATGATTCTCAGATGTTGCTCATGCTCTTCTTCTGACTTGGAGTAGATAAGGATGTCGTCGATAAACACAACTACAAACTTATCTAGGAAATTCATAAAGATCTTATTCATGAGATTCATGAAATAAGCAGGGGCATTGGTTAATCCAAAAGACATAACCGTATACTCGTATAAACCATAGCGAGTAGTAAAGGCGGTCTTCGGAATATCCATTGCACGAATCTTAAGTTGGTGATAACCAGTCCTAAGATCAATCTTTGAGAATACCTAGGCTCCAGTCAATTGATCAAATAGATCCTCTATCTTTGGTAATGGGTACTTGTTCTTGATGGTGATGTCATTCAACTTTCTGTAATCTGTGCACAAACGATTGCCTCCATCTTTCTTGTCGATGAATAACACTGGTGATCTCCATGGCGAAGCGCTTGGTTGAATCAAGCCTTTTTCTAACATAGCATCCAACTGCTTCTTCAGTTCCACTAACTCTGAGGGGTTCATGCTATAGGGTCTCTGGGCTATGGGTCCGGTTCCGGGGATTAGCTCGATAATGAACTCAATATCCCTGTCTGGGGGCATACCTGGCAATTCATCTGGGAATATGTCGGGGTATTTACAGACTACTCTTACTTGGTCTATGGTGTGTAGGGCTAGACTCTTGTTGCACTTGAATTGGCGGGGTAAGGTTTCAGAGATATGCTCTACTGTTACTCCAGAGCTACTGGTCATGGTGATGGCTTTCTTAGCACAGTCTATCAGTCCTTTATGCCTTGACATCCAGTCCATACCTAGTACTACTTCCAATCCTTTGGTTCCAAGTACTATAAGGTTGGCATAAAAATCTATCCCATGTATTCTGATAGGTACAACTTTGCAAATTTTTCTAGCTTTTGTAGTTGATCCGGGGATTTGAACTATCATGACATGCTTTAGGTTGGTTGGGTGAATCTTACTAGTGCATGCAAATTTTTCGGTGACAAATGAATGCGACGCTCCCGAATCAAACAATACTCTTGCTAAAACTGAGTTGACATAAAACATACCCAACACTACATCTGGCGCTTCTAGGGCTTCTTCTGCGTTCATGTGGAAGAGACGACCGTTGCGGTTGTGAGGATTCCCTAGGGAAAATCTTCTCCCTAGTTGAACACGACGCTGTTATTGAGCTAGGGCATTCACATTGGAAGTGGCTGCAGTCTTCTTGGGACACTCATTGGAGTAGTGACCCTTCACTTCGTACTCGAAACAAGTGATCTAGGACTTGTCCTTTGCTGCGACAGGCACAACATTGCTGCCAGTTCTGGGTGTAGTTGAAATGGATCGTATGGGAACCTAGAGGGGAGGGTGAATAGGTGTTACACGAATTTTTAATACCTTTTCAATTTTAGGCTTAGCACAAAGGGTAAATTCTCTAGATAAACTAATAGGTGAAATTTCCCTATATGCAAACCTATCTACTAGCGAGTAAAGAGCGAGTGGAAGAGGAACAGGTAAACTGAAGTGAAGCACGTGGAGACACAAGATTTGTTTGACCACAGTTCCTTCCTTGTTAAGGGAAGTACGTCTGTGTTGGAGGGGTGGGCAGTACTAAGACCACCACGCCACAAAAGGCCTCACCCTGTTCTCCGATGGTTCTCTCCACCAAAGGCCTGAACCACCTTTCCACTATAGGTACCCTTCGAGGCGGGCAATGGTGCCTTTACACAACTAGCGGGGCAACAACTCCACAACAACTTGGAGGCTCCCAAAATGACAACAAGCTGCCACAAGAACAAAGTTAACAAATACAATAAAAATATCTAGGTATTGGCAAGAATACTGGATCAGGGATTTCTCCAAGTGAATGGAGAGGAGTTGAAGCGCTTGATTCTTGATGATGATGATGAACTTCTCCTCCTTCAATTCCCCCAAAGATCAAGACCTTCGGGTGGTCGAAGTGGGAGATCGAGAATGAGAGCTCTTGCACAATGTCTGGACAATTTCGAATGAATCAAGAGTTCTGAATGTTGGGGAAGAAAGGGTATTTATACCCCCTTCAGAAACCAGCCGTTGGACACTTTGGGGGCCGGATTATCCGGCCCAAGTGATGGCCGGATTATCCGGCCTGGGGAAAACACTGTCCCGGACTCAGAATATCCAGCAGAAGATCCGCCCCCTATCTGAGCATGGCGCCGAGCTTGCCCTTGATCAACTTCTGGGGGACGGATTATCCGGTCCTATGCGAGGGCCGGATTAACCGGCCTGGGGAGAAAAAACCGCCCTAGTTCGGATTTTCCAGGAGAAAATCCGACCGGATACCGAGCGACGCGCCTTAGCTCCTTTTGCTCGAAAACTGGGGGCCGGATTATCCGGCCCATGCGACGGCCGGATTATCCGTCCTGGGGAGGAAAAACATCCCCAGTTCAGATTTTCCGGGAGAAAATCCGACCGGATACCGAGCGACGCGCCTTGGCTCTCTTTGACTAATGAGGTAGGCCGGATTATCCAGCCCTTGGTGGGGCGGATTATCCGCCCCCTCAAAGCTTCCTGCACACTTAGCGCACATGAATAATCTCCACAGTATTGTTATCTAACACGCAAAACATAGGAAAACATGAAATGTTCTTTCAATCTCCCCCTTTTTGGTGTTAGATGACAATACCAGGATTTGCAGGAGAAAGTCACAAGACAAACAGTAGTAACTATGAAAGAGACTCCCCCTCAATGTGTGCATAATAGAGTTTTGCATTGGAATACAAATGCACACAAACAGGTGAGTCTATTCCATAGACATAAGAGCAACAAAAACATACCACCGAGGTAGAGGAAAGGCATCCTTGACATAAGTCACAAATATTACCGGATAACCAATATGAGCGCCTTCCGTGATAAACCTCCAGCAATAGGATATGAATAGATAGATCCATAAGCATAATCCATGATATGAAATCCATAGGCATAATCCAGACAACCACATAAAGTCTCAACCAACCACAAATCACAAATTTAAATTTCAACACTAAATGGGCATAAGCAAGAAAATGACGAATAAAAAAAGTGCAAGTGCTTATGCCCGACCCATGCAAATCCACAGACACCCTAATATAACTACTTCTTCCCCTTTGGCATCAAGACACCAAAAAGGGAGAAGAGCGATGCTAGCGCCCCATAGGATCACTCGTAGTCCTCTTCCTCGTCCTCTTCCTCGTCTTCATTCTCATCATCATCCTCATCTTCAAGCTCCTCAGTGTCACCTTCCTCATCCTCATCATCAGCAGCAGGCGCAGAGGGGAACAAGTGACGGTCCAGCTCACCATAGTTCAACCCGGAGGAAGAGTTCCACCGAGCATACGGAGTGGGAGGTGTAGGAGCCAGAGGATCACCCGAAGCACCGGACACATGGTGGAGAATGAGCTGCTAGGAGTGAGCCAACTCATGGCGCTGCTTGTATGCCTCGTACCGACCCTTGCGCGTTTCCACTCCCATGCACAGAATGTTACGCTGGAACCAGTTTAGCTGCTCGATCTCACGGGCAACGGGAGGCACAGGGGGCCTGCGAGCATCCCTCATGAGGCCCTCAGGAGCAGAGGAGGGGTGAGAGGTCTTCCGAACCTTGTTGTAGATCTTCCTGTCCTTATGCACCAAGTCAATGTGGAACTCCTCAGCAGGAAGCAGGTGCCTGATGAGCAACATAATGTAGGGTGCATAGGGAATCGACAGACGGTTGAACATAGCATCAGTCAACTCATGGTAAATGAAGTCCATGACATCCAGCCTGTACTGCACCGACTCGTCCTCGCAAGAGGCAACCTCATGAGAAAATTGAAGTAGCTGAACAAGGTGATCACGGATGCTGTCATTGTTGCCCCCACTCGGAGTAATGGAGTCACGGAAGAGACCCACTAAGGCGGCATAGATGGGAGCAAGGTCAGCCAGAGTGCCCACAATTCCATTGTCCACAGTGCAAGGAGAGAGAGATGCATATTTGTTGGGCTTCAGCTGGGTGATGATGCGGTGGCCACTGGCTCTATCCCTGCTGCAGAAAGTGTATCCAAGAACCTCAGCAAACACGTGAAAATCAGCAGTCATAGGCCTGTCATGAGTCATCCACTTCATAGTGCGACGCTCATCCCCACAAATAACCAAAGTGGAGAAGAACTGCTTCACCACCTCAGAGTCAAAGGAGCACTGGAGAGACATGAGATGGTGCAGCCCCATCCTCTCAGCCAGAAACATCGCATCCACAATATGATCCTTCTCCAAAGCATCAGCAAGTACCAGAGGGTGCATAGGCCTAATGTTCAACCTGACATACACATCTTCATAGATTCCCTTCTGTTCTGCACACCAAAAACGAGTATCCCCCAGCTCATCATCACGAGGCAGCTCAGCAAACAAGTCACGGTGACTGATGGAGGAGTAGGTGACCGCATCCAAAGTCCTATAATTGATCTTGGGCTCCTTTCCCTTCCTCTTGGACACCCCCTTCCTAGTCCTGTTAGCTTGTTCAGCCATGCGCTTCTCCTCGTTCTTTCTCCTCCTCAACTCAACTTCGTCCACCAAGTTACCTTGTCCGTCGTCCCGAAAGTATTTGGCGCGGGGGCGGCGCTTGTAGGTCTTGGGAACACTGGAACCACCTATGAGGAGAATAAGGGCGATAACAATGGGATAAGCATACACACAAGTCCAGGAGAGAGCATGGAAAAAGTAGTCAAAAAGTTTATAGGACAAATCTACCCAATGCATACTCCATAGTGAAACTGAACTAGAATCGAATCTGTCAGGCCGAATTATCCGGCCTGGCCAGGGGCGGATAATCCAGCCCTGGCAGAAAAATTTCGATTTCACCTAGATTGAATGCAAAAACTAGATCGGGCCTAGAAACTGCAAGATTACAATTTCTATGCAAAAACACATCCTTCTAGACACCGTTCAACCCAACAAGTAACACATCTAGACAAAGATGGGGAGAGAGGGAGTTACCCTCACTCATTGGAGGAAGAACGTAGAGGAGAAGGTACCCGGAGGCATGGAGAAGAAGATCCAGGGAGGCCCGGAAAATCTGGTGGCCGGAGAGGCTCCGGGGAGGGTGGAGGACTGCAGGTGGCGGCTGAGGAGGAGGAGAGGGTTGAGGGAGAAGTGCTGCTTGTTATGAGCCCTTCCCCCCGATCCCTGCCCTTTAAGACGAAATCCGCCAGGGCCGGATTATCCGGCCTACACTTGGGCCGGATTATCTGGCCTCAAATATGGAATTCTGTTATACACAGAACCAGGCCTGCGTGTCCCCAAACAACACCCCCACAAGGTGTACAAGGGACCTATGTGCTAGAATAGATGGCTTAGGGGTAGGGAAAGGCTTAGGATTAAGAGAGCCAAACTGAGATGGTACTAGACACTCAAAATTGCAAAATCCAAATCAAATAAAAGCCAAGATTGAGTGTGATTCCCATAAGAACAAGAGATAGCAAAGAACATCCAAAAAGAGCCAATTCTCCTCAAGGGAGAGGGCGGTGGCCGAGGCCACCTTGTTGGAGTGTATGGTGTGACACCGCGAAGATATATCTTGGGTTCACGACCAATACTCATCAAGAAGCTCACATATCACAAAATGATATTAAGAGAAATGATTTATCTTGCTTTTGGCATTATGGGGGGAGGGTTAGCCCAATGATTTAGGACCACACTCCCCCTATATCCATGCCCACACCTAGACCAAAGAAGGATTGAGATGAACGAGTGAGTGCATGGGTAATCAAGACAAGCTCCTGGAATCAATGATATTTAGCTCATTCCTCAAGTAGCAGAATCTTGCTTCATCAAGTGGCTTTGTAAAGATATCCGCAAGTTGGTTCTTCGTGCTCACAAAAGATAGATCAATATCTCCGCGAGCAACATGGTCTCAAATAAAATGATTCAAATCTCAATATGCTTCGTCCTAGTGTGCTAAACAGGATTGTACGCAATTTTGATTGCACTTTCATTATCACATAAAATAGGCACTTTGTCACAATTGACACCGTATTCCTTTAAAGTTTGCCTCATCCATAATAATTGAGTGCAAGCGCTGGCAGCAGCAACATATTCAGCTTCGGCGGTGGAGATAGATATACAATTCTGCTTTTTAGAGGACCAACATACAAGAGATCTTCCCAAGAATTGACAAGCTCCAGAAGTGGATTTCCGATCATCCTTATCACCAGCCCAATCTGAGTCAGTATAACCACACAGAGAGAAATTGGAGCCCTTGGGATACCAGAGACCAAAGTTAGGGGAATGAACCAAATATCGAAAGATCCTCTTGACCGCCACTAAGTGGCTTTCTTTAGGAGCTGCTTGATACCTTGCACACACTCCCACACTCAACACGATATCGGGTCTAGATGCGCAGAGGTAAAGAAGAGAGCCGATCATGGACCGGTATACCTTTTGGTCCACATCTTTACCATGTGGGTTAAGTTCAAGATGACATTTTGTTTGCATCGGAGTGGCGACCCCATTTAGATCCGTCATCTTGAATCTCTTGAGAATGTCTTGGATGTACTTTGCTTGATTAATAAAAGTTCCTTCTCTAAGTTGCTTGATCTCGAATCCAAGAAAAAACCGTAATTCCCCCATCATAGACATCTCAAACCTATCAGTCACAAGCTTTGAAAATTCATCATTAAAAGCTTTATTAGTAGAACCAAAATGATATTGTCTACATATAGTTGGCATACGAAGAGCTCCCCCTTAACCTTCTTAGTAAAAAGAGTGGGATCGATTTGCCCAACTTCAAAGCCACGATCTAACAAAAGCTCTTTAAGGTGCTCATACCATGCACGTGGGGCTTGTTTAAGGCCATACAGTGCCTTATCAAGTTTGTAGACATGGTTCGGAAAGTTAGGATCCTCAAAACCCAGGGGTTGCTTTACATATACCAACTCATGTAGAGGACCGTTAAGGAAGGCACTCTTGAGACCATTTGCTACAACTTAAAATTGTTATGGGCAACATAAGCAAGAAGGATACGGATGGACTCAAGGCGAGCCACTGAAGCATAGGTCTCGCCAAAGTCAATGCCCTCAACTTGGGAGTAACCTTGTGCCACAAGTCTTGCCTTGTTCCTCACAACAATGCCATTCTCGTCTTGCTTGTTTTTGAATATCCACTTGGTGCCGATAACATTGCGGCAATCTTGGGGTTTCTCCACGAGTTTCCAGACTTTGTTGCGCTCGAAATTATTCAATTCTTCATGCATAGAAACAACCCAGTCTGGGTCTTCAAGTGCTTCAAAGACCTTCTTAGGTTCCACCATAGAGATATGAGCTTGATGCTCACCAAAACTGGCCAATTCTCTTCTTCTAGATACCCTTCGTCGAAGATCACCAACAACCTTGTCGAGGGTGTGACCCCTCAACTCAAGGTTACGATCAGTCCGAGCCTTGCGACGAAGTTAAATAAGTTTGTTGTCTCTTGGAGGAGTAGATCCATCACTTGAATCTTCATTGGAAGCATTTACTCGACCTTGATCAGGAGCAGGAATATCAGCAGTAGGTGGTGATGATGCATGCCCTTGAGGTGAGACAGTAGCCGTATCAGGAGGCTGCTGAACTGGAGAGTCAGGGCCGGATAATCCGGCCGATGGAGAGGCCGGATAATCTGGCCTAGGAATATTTGTAGCAGTATCATCGGGAAGCCCGGGGCTTGCTTGAACTGGCGAGGGGCCGGATAATCCGGGGCTTGCCAGAAAATCCAGCCTGGAGCTTGCGTTGATATCTTCACCACCAGGAGCAAAATGGTCAGCTGGAGCGGGGTGGCCGGATAATCCGGTGTCCACCGAATAATCCGGCCTGCAGTTTTCTGGAACAGCTTGACCTTCAGCAGTTGATGGAGATGGTGCAGAATTTGCTCCCGTGGTGGGAACTTGTTGGGCATGTGTAGATGAGGGCTCTTCATGGGAAGAGCATTGTCCTTCCCGATCCGCCACAAGGGGTTCCTCAATGGGGCGAAAAAATCCCACACCCATTCTTCTTATGGCATCTGGGGGTATTTCAACATCTGCATCACAAACACCAACTTGCTCCGCACGGGAACCGTCATTTTCCTCGAACACCACACTACAAGATTCTACAACAGTTCCAGAGAGCTTATTGTAGACTCTATAAGTGTGGGATTCGGCACCATAACCAACAAAAATATGTTCTAAAGCCTTAGATTCAAACTTAGATAAACGAACTCCTTTGATAAGAAAGAAACACTTACACCCGAATACCCGAAAGTATGAGATGTTTGGCTTGTTACCGGTAAGTATCTCATACGGAGTCTTGTCCAAGATCGTGCGGAGGTATAACCGGTTGGATGAATGACAAGCAGTAGAGATTGCTTCAGCCCAGAAGTTATATGGAGATTTAAATTCGGCTAACATTGATCTTGCCATATCCATTAGAGTTCGATTCTTCCTCTCGGCTACACCATTTTGTTGAGGGGTGTACGCAGCGGAATATTGATGTCTTATCCCCTCTTCACTTAGGAACTCATTTAAGGTGTAGTTCTTGAACTCAGAGCCATTATCACTTCTTATAGCCAGAATGGGGACGTTGTGTTGACGTTGAACCTCGTTGGCGAAGTTGATGACAGTTTGTTAAGTTTCGCTCTTCAACTTGAAGAAATAAACCCAAGTGTATCTTGAGTAATCATCAACAATCACTAGACAATACTTCTTCCCACCGAGGCTTGCATGAGATGGAGGTCCGAAGAGGTCCGCATGAAGGAGCTCCAAAATCCTTTTTGAAGAGATAATAGTTTTCCTTCGATGAGGCGAGTCATGCATTTTCCCTTCAACACACGCCCTGCAAACACGATCTTTGGCAAAGGAGACATTTTCTTTTAGTCCAAGAATGTGGCCACCATTGTGGAGACTTTGCAAAGTTCTCATATTGACGTGGGCTAGTCGGCGATGCCATAGCCAACCCGCGTTAGCCTTTCCGAAAAGACACATCGGGCCTATAGTTGTTTTCCCCGAAAAGTCCACCACGTACAGGTCGTTTTCGACATATCCCACGAAAGCGACTTTTAGAGACTTGCTCCACAAGAGTACCACCAAATCAGCATCAATATAAACTACAAAGCCCATCTTACCAAGGGCGCGAACTGAAAGTAAGTTGTACCCGAGGGTCTCAACAAGCATGACGTCCACGAGAGAGATATCGTGAGCCACCACAACTTTGCTGAGACCCAATACCTCAGATTTTGACTTGTCACCATAGGAGACGGTTATGTGATCAAGGTTTGGCTGCATCTCCGTGATGATCTCCTTGCTTCCGGTCATATGACTCGTGCAACCGCTATCGAGTACCCATTTAGAACCACCGGAAGCATAGCCCTGCAAGAAAATTACTTCTTGGTTTTAGGTACCCATTTTTCAATGGGTCCTCTCATGTTAGTAACAAGGGTCTTGGGAACCCAAATAGACCAAGGATGTAACAATCATAAGGGCCTACATAACTAGCATAAAGATCACCATAATAATCACAATATAGTTCAAAGTTAGGATTGTTGATCCCTGCAAAACCATCATAATTAGTCTTCTCATTGGTAATGTTGCTAGTCTTTGGTTGAGCAGTCTTGCTCTTCTTCTTCTTCTTCTTCTTCTTCTTCTTTTTCTTGCTCTTTGTCTTGGGTATGTAACCAAGACCTTCTTTACTATTGTTTGTCCTTTGCCTGCTCAGTATCTCATCAATAACCCCTTTACCTTTGTGTTGAGAACTTCTTGCAAGGTCTTCTTTTCCAGAGGATGAAGTGGAGGTACTTGGCACATCATACCGTTTCAATTGAGTTTGGAGCTGGTCATGAGACTCATTTAAATTAGAATGATCACTCTTCAATGCCTTGTGAGCACTTTCAAGATTATCAAACTTCTCCAAAAGTCTAGCATGAACAGCCCCAAAGTCAATCTTTTCTTTCTTTAGTTTCTTTACCTTGGCAAGAGCATGGTCACGTTCTTTAATGAGCTGAGCTACAGCTTCTTCTTGTGACTCCTCAAAGGATTCGAGTCTCTCTTCCAAAGATACTCGAGCTTCCTCTTCCTCTTCCAAGGCATTCTTCAAAGAAGCTATCTCCAAGGCATCTTCTCTTTCAATTCTGCCCTTTTCTTCAAGAAGATCTTTGGCTTGAGCAAGTTGACTCATAAGAGTATCAAAATGGAGTTTGTGCTCACCTTGTAGGTTAGTGAAAAAGGTATCCAAAGCAATAACTTCTTCTTTCATTTTAAGACTGTCATGATCATCCATATCCAAAATTATGTTAGTCTTAGGAAATGAAGAGCTAGAAGTTGATACCTCGGACCCTCTTGCCATTAGGCAAGTGGCGTTGTTGTTGATGACGTTCTCGTTTGGCGAGTCGAAGAGGGATGAGGGAGTCGATGCGGTGGCTATAGCAGCCACCTCACGAGAACTATCATCATCCTCTTCATCTTCACTTGCGGAGGAGTATTCCTCTTGAGCTACCAAGACAATCTTGGGTTGCTTCTTGAATGGGCCATTCTTCTTAATAAATGTCTTCTTCTTAGGTGCTTTAGATTTATCTTTAAGAATGAGCCTGCCACCATTGTCTTCTCTATTTTGATAAGGACACTCGGCTACAAAGTGCATTCTATCTCCACAGTTGAAGCAAGTTCTCAATCTTGGGCCACTTTCTCTTCTTCCATTTGACCCGTTCTTGCGCTCAAGTTCAGACTTGGCTTTGGCAGGGTCCTTCCAAAAGTTCCTTGCATAAAATGCCATGTACTCACCATGAGCACGTTTGACCTCATCGGGGCAGTCCATGGATACCCCCTCAAAAGCTCCTTCATCTTCCTCTTGCTCAACAACATTGGCTTTGAGAGCCACATTGACACCCTTTTGCATTCCAATGGCCCGAGCATGGGCATCTTCAGCATTCTTTGTTGCCACTTTGAATGACGCCATTTCTTGCATGACTTTGTTGGATGTCATTTGATGATAGTTATATCTACCTTGTAGTCTCTTCAAGTCTGTAGGCTCGAAAGGCATTAAGGCACTCACATATTTCCTTTTTATCCATGCATCATCAATGTGAGTGGCCCCATGCTTTCGAAATGTTGTTGCGATGCCCTTGAGTCTTCTATACATGTCCTCATGGTTTTCACCATCCAACATGTAGAATCCCTCAGCTTCATTACTAAGGGCATCATACCTGTTTCTTCTCATGCTTTCATTTCCAACGAAGAGATCCGTAAGAGCATCCCAAGCTTCTTTAGCTGTGTTGAGATGTTCAATGTGTGGCATGTCCTTGGGACCCACACCCAGCTGTATCATGTGGAGAGCGGTGGCATTCAACTGGCTGTCCACAACTTCTCTTCTTGTTAGGTTGGTTTGATCTCCAATAGGAAGACCCTCTTCAATAATCCTCCACAATTCAATAGAGGAGCTGCAAACATGAGATTTCATTAGGAATTCCCATTGATTAAAGGAGGATGCAGTGAGCTTGGGTGGATCACCCCTATTGTTTATATGAGGATGAGGGATAGGTGGGTCGGGGGAATATACGTGGCAAACCTCACTATATTCCTCCTTACCACTTCCCTTCTTGGAGGTGGAACCATTAAGTTTTTCACCTTCCACATCATCATCCTTGGATCCGGTGTTACCCTTTTCTTAGATGATGGTGTGGCAGCCTCAGAGGAGGATGGAGATGGGGCTATGGATGATGTAAGGCGAGCAATCATTTGATTCATCTCCTCCATCTTGGCCTCAAAGGATTTCAACAAGGTTGTTTCCAACGACTTGAGATCATCCATTGTGACCTTATCCACAACCTCATTTCCATCATCCTTGGTACCCATACTACTCTTAGGCGGTTAAACCCGAATTAAGAGCCGGGGCTCTGATACCAATTGAAATGGATCGTATGGGCACCTAGAGGGGGGGGGGGGTGAATAGATGATACACCAATTTTTAATACTTTTTCAATTTTAGGCTTAGCACAAAGGGTAAATTCTCTAGATAAACTAATAGGTGGAATTTTCCCTATATGCAAACCTATCTACTAGCGAGTAAAGAGCGAGTGGAAGAAGAACAGGTACACCGAAGTGAAGCACGCGGAGACACAAGATTTGTTTGTCCGCAGTTCCTTCCTTGTTAAGGGAGGTACGTCTGTGTTGGAGGGGTGGGCGGTACTAAGACCACCACGCCACAAAAGGCCTCACCCTGTTCTCCGATGGTTCTCGCCACCAAAGGCCTGAACCACCTTTCCACTATAGGTACCCTTCGAGGCGGGCACCGGCGCCTTTACACACTAGCGGGGCAACAACTCCACAACAACTTGGAGGCTCCCGAAATGACAACAAGCTGCCACAAGAACAAAGTTATCAAATACAATAAACAAGATCTAGGTATTGACAAGAATACTAGATCAGGGATTTCTCCAAGTGAATGGAGAGGAGTTGAAGCGCTTGATTCTTGATGATGATGATGAACTTCTCCTCCTTCAATTCCCCCAAAGATCAAGACCTTCGGGTGGTTGAAGTGGGAGATCGAGAATGAGAGCTCTTGCACAATGTCTGGACAATTTCGAATGAATCAAGAGTTCTGAACGTTGGGGAAGAAAGGGTATTGATACCCCCTTCAGAAACCAGCCGTTGGACACTTTGGGGGCCGGATTATCTGGCCCAAGTGATGGCCGGATTATCCGGCCTAGGGAAAACACCGCCCCAGACTCGGAATATTCGACAGAAGATCCGCCCCCTATCTGAGCATCGCGCCGAGCTTGCCCTTGATCAACTTCTGGGGGCCGGATTGTCCGGCCTGGGGAGAAAAAACCGCCCTAGTTCGGATTTTCCGGGAGAAAATCCGACCGGATACCGAGCGACGCGCCTTAGCTCCTTTTGTCGAAAACTAGGGTCCGGATTATCCGGCCCATGCGACGGCCGGATTATCCGACCTGGGGAGGAGAAACCGCCCCAGTTCGGATTTTCTGGGAGAAAATCCGACTAGATACCGAGCGACGCGCCTTGCCTCTCTTTGAGCAATGAGGTAGGCCGGATTATCCGGCCCTTGGTGGGGCAGATTATCCAGCCCCCCTCAAAGCTTCCTGCACACTTAGCGCACATGAATAATCTCCACAGTATTGTTATCTAACACGCAAAACATAGGAAAACATGAAATGTTGTTTCAGTGTTGTTGTTGTTGTTGTTGGGAGGGGCACGATTGAAATTGTTGGCATTGCCAGAGTTGTGATTGTTTCCTCCGGACTTCACATTGCCTCCACTACGGTTGGGGTAGCTTGGGCGAGACGTTGGGGGTTGATTGTTCCTTGGTGCATATCCTGGTGAGGGGTTGGGACGGTACTTCTGGTGACTGCTAGATCCAGATTGCTACATCATACGACGCTTGCGGTTGTCGTTTGCCTGGTTAATCTTCCCTTCCATCTGAATGGCAGAGTCGACTAGCTCTTCGAGATCCTCGAAACGGATGTTGACGAGGACAGTATTGTAGCATCCCAATTATCTAACAATTGTAATGCTACTTGGTCTAGTAATATAATGGCTACTTCCTATATATAATTGTTGCATCATAATTATATCATGCTCATGTCATCATGCCACCTTGCATTTGAGCATCATATAAAACCCTTTTTGTTTTGGTTCTTCTCTCATATGCATTGTAAATTGTATTTGCCTCTTGATATTGTATTTGGTTATTGATATATTGTTTAATGCCCAAGTTGAGTTGGGGGCATATCTTTTATTCCACTCCACCACCTTTTCTTTCACCACCTTATAATTCCACCATCCCACTATCCATGAGCTTGTATTTTATTTTCTTTTGGTATTTAATCTAGCTCATGGGAGATAGGATGGATCTTCTTCCACAAATTCTTTTGCTTGGATTTATTCCACTCTTGGGAATGCATGAGAATAATGCCATGTTAATATTATTGTTTTCACAAGAATAAACATGGCATTAAATATTTTGCATGGGCCATGCAAGAACCACCACATTCTAGTCTTTTGGATTTTACTTGAATCTTTGAGTGGATCATCCCCCATATCTCTCTCTACCCCTCTTCATGCTTGATCTTGCTTGATGCATGCAAGCATCTAAAACCCTACACCCATCTCCATCCATCCCATCACCCTTTATCTCACCCATATCTTTTCTTTTAATTAAAACTCTTATGCATGATCGTATGAGGCTTATTCTTTTCTTTCTCTCTTTTCTCTCCTAGCCTAGTTCTTCTAAACCCTAATCTCCTTTTATCCCCTCTCTCTTTTCTATCTCTAAACCCTACCACCATCTACCCTAACCCTAAACCAAACCTAACCCGAGCCCCATCTACCCTAGCCCGAGCTACCCTCCCCCTCTCCCTCTCTCTACCTTGATGTCCCCACCACCTTCTCTCACGATGCCTCTCCCCTGGTCCCCTCCCTTCCTCTCTTAGCAAAGCAACAAGAGAGAGAGGAGAGAGATCACCCGAGGCCTTCCCCTACTTTGCCAAAAGGTGAAGCTACCCATGTGCCTCTCCCCTCTCCCCCTTATCACCTCAACCACCCCAGGAAAACCCCAAGGCAAGATCTGGATGCCAGGCACCCCGTCTTCCTCCCACTTTTCCCCCAGGAACAGCCATGGCCTTCCCCATGCCGAACCCAAACCCTAGTCCCATCTACCTCTTTGCCTCGTCGGTCTGAAGCTCCCCAAGGCGATCCAGGAGCACCAGGGGCTTCCTCTGCTTCCTCTTCGACGCCTAGGCCGCGGGGTAGTACCAGGAGCTCGCCGGAGAAGCCCCGCCGCCGCCGTGTCCGTGAGCACCAGGAATACCCTGGCCCCGCTACTTCCTCGCCGATCTACGCGCCCCCGAGTCCGCTAGCTGCACCTGAGGGTCGTAGGTGAGCCTACCGACCTCCTGGACATCATCTTCCTCCCCCTCTCACCTTGCATCTCCGCCGCCCTGCGTCGAGCACCCCGCGTGCACGCGCGCCGCCGCAGTCACCGTCAGTTGCGTCTGCAGCCAGCCTGCTGCCCTCGGTTTCCCCTAGGTTTTCCGCGCGCTGTAGCCCTCCTCCGTGCTAGATCTCTAAACGAAAGTTGTAGGCCGTGGTGTCGTCTTCGTTTTTCGTTTTTGGGGCGACGCGATTCGACCAGCGTACGCGTCGCCATCGTCGCCGGAAGACGCCAGTCTCTCGCCGCCGTCAGAGCCGTGTCCGACAGAGCGCAGCAGCAGCCGATGGTCTTTTTGCGCTGGAGCCCCTCCCCTTTTTCCCGCCTAAACCCGCGGTCCCAGAAGCCCACCTGTCAGCCTCGGTGTTTTGTTTGCAAGAAAACCCCCGGAAGATCTTGGCCATCACGGACAGACCCCCCGCGCCCCGGGATCGCCCACGTGTCACGCCCCGGCTGGGCGACGCGTGCGCGTGGCCCCGCTGTACCCGGACCCACCTGTCATGGGTGCGGTTAGGAAAACCCTGGTGAGAAAAGCCCCGTGCAGCCACGTCGACCCACTTGTGGCTGAGTCAGCGCCTGGCCCACTCGTCAGCGGCTGTGGCTAAATCTCTCTGAGTACAAAAAGTATCTGTTGTTTTTCTGTTTAATCAAAATATTTTCAGAAATGTTTTATATGATTATAAATTCTGTTTTGAATTAACTTTTCAAATATTATTCCAATTAATACAAATAATATATGATTTGAAATCAGAAAAATGTGAGGATTTCAAATATGCCCTTCAAAATATATTTTGGACACTTTAAATTTCAAGTTGATGAAAATTACAACAAAATGCCCTTTGCCTTAAATAATTAATAACTTTTGTTTTATAACTCCAAATTTAACAAAAAATATGTCTAAAATGATTAGCTCGACGAGACCTTTCTGTTTATGCATTCCATGTTCTGAATTGCAGCATGCATCATATAAATATAAAGTATGCAGCGACTTATTTGAGTATAAAATATGATTAAAACCCCATAAAATGTTTATTTCTAGTATTTCACACCTCACCCATGCCATGCTACTTTATTGCCATGCAAATTGTGCATCATTCATCATGGCATGATTGTTTGCTTGTCGCATTTTATTCATATGCTTGTGCACTTTATTTATGTTGGACCTTGTTTGTTTGGTTCTTCTTCGAATAGACGCTGAGCAGGGGATATATCAAGAAACCCAGGAGCACTACCCAGATCCTTCTCTCGCTTCAACTGAGCTGCCAGGCAAGCACTACCACATGCTTGCATACATACAGTACCTATTGCCTCTATCTTATTCTTGCATCATTGAGTCGCGATTGCATTAAACTGAATCCCAAGTATTGCATAGCCTTTACTTTTAAACCCCACCGAAGCTTATTCCTCCATCCCATGAGCCATTACTACAGGAGTTGTTTGAGCCATGCGAGTCGTAGAACAGCATGTGTAGGGTATGTGAGTGTCGGATGGATAACGAGGTACCTAAACAACTTAACCTGAGTAGTAATGGGATAACTAATGAAAGTGGCACCGGTGAGCAATATCTGCTATTTGGTTTTTCATGCTCACTTGTGTCCCGTAGGACCCCGAGTATTTGATTCCTGTTCCTTGAATATTCGCGCTATCCACATTCGGGAGGCTTATGAACCCCCCTGAGCCAGAGCTTGATTCATTCTTATTTCTTGGGGCCACAATTAGTTTGGGGCTTTATTACTATCCTGTACTTATGCCATGTTTTACTGCTTAATTTAAGATTGTGCGAGGATGCACCTGTACTGTTTAGGTCCGTGACACGTTTTCGCTGTATCGACAAGCCCAGTCACATTTTCGGGTTCCCAATCGTTTATAGCCGTCCACACAAACCTTGAGTCTGTCTCGGAGTCGGCCAACTTCGTCGCGGGTAGCTTAATGGGGTGGCCCCCTGAAATATTTCTGAATCCTGTGATCGCTTTGTCGTGACTGCCTCGTTGGGTTTTGATTTGGTTGTTCCGAGGTTGATCGAGTGTGTGTTGCTATTTGTGCACCCCTGCAGGGTAAAACTGTCTGAAAGCCGTGTCCGCGGTTATGGACGACTTGGAGCACAGTTTCTCGATCATAGACAAGTATAACTAAAGTACCGTTTTTAACCTGACTAAGTACCTGACTAGTAAATAGTGCAATTCTCATGGAATGGATAATAAAACTGCCAACGGATGGGGGTTGTTCGTCCGCTTTCTCATTGGTAAGCGAGGAGGAGGATGGATCTGTTAATATTACCGTTATAACTGTTGTTATTAATTCACGGACATCCGTCTATCTTTGGTTAGGCGGATGGATAGCGAGTATCTATAGAATTGTTAGGTATTATCTTTTGCTGCAATTGCGTCACCCCAGGTTGTGTCCCCTTTAGAGGCATAAAGACTTGCTGAGTACCCCTAGGGTCTCACACGATAAATTGTTTGATTCAGATGAACAGGTAAGCTCGCAAGATGGATACTGGGTGGAGGAGACGGACGGTGTGGGCAACGATCATTCGGTGTAGAGATTCCGGGAACGTGGATCCGTGAGATCTGTGGGCGGGATGTGTTTATTTATGGGGCATCTTATGCCGATTTGCTTCTTATCCGTACTCGGATCTTGTTTTCCGCTTCCGCCTGATACTCTGATGTTTGATGTATGAGGAGATATCCTAAACTATTATATCTATCTAGGATATTTGGATCTTGCCGTATGGCGTTGCAATATTTCTATTTCTTCTAGATGGAATGGCTCTGAGAACTATTGTATGGTGGCTTGCATACATACTCATTTGTGTATGTAGTTGATCCCTTCGCCTACCGATTACGCCGCCCGTTCTTGTCCCGATGTTTGGAAATGGTTAGGACGGCCGAAAGGTCTACCTGTGAGTGGCATTTGGGCCCCACCGTACTATTTTAACCATTTCCGCTCGTCCAGGCTTGTAACTAGGAGCGTAATTCACCGAGGTAGTTACAAGTATGCATCTCATCATGCAGTCCGTTCAAGAATCTCTCCTTCTTCTTTGCCTCCGTGTTGATCTCGTCAGGTGCATATCTGGCAAGTGACAGGAATCTGTCACGGTACTCCACCATATTCATTCTTCCTTGCTTCAATTCATGGAACTCATCTCTCATTCGGGTGACTAGACCTTGAGGTACGTGGGTGCGGCTGAACTTGACTTTGAAAGCTTCACATGTCATCACTTGACCATGGTTCATATTGCGGATACTAGTCCACCAAGCTCTTGCATCTCCCGCCAAATAGTGGGTGGCAAAGAGAACTTTCTCGTTTTCATCAACTCTTGAAACTTCTAAGTTGTTTTTCATTGTCTGTAACCAGTTATCAGCATCTAGTGGGTTTTCAGATTGGTTGAAGATTGGGGGATTGGTATTCTGAAAGTTTTTGAGTTTAGATCCATGGTGATCCTGATTTCCATGCCCTTGGTTGTTGAGAGCCATCTGGGTGATCTGTTGTAGTGTTGCTAAGTTGGCTTGGCGCTCTGCCCTGCTTGCTTCACGGTCTGCAATGAGATTCTGCAAGATCTGCAACATTGGGTCTTGCGACGAGCTGCTCCGTCCTTGGTTTCCACGAGTCATCTGAAGATTGAGGTAGATACAGGGGTAAGAGGGAAATTCTAAGGTTCATGGTTTTGGTTTCAAATCTAAAACTTCGAGTTAGACTCAGGTTTTTCAACTAACTCCCTTTCATTTATGCAAACAAGCACACGATACAACACACACCACAACAATCAAAAGAAAACAGATGGTTTGAAGAACCATTCTATAAGCTACGATACAGTGGGACCAATACATCTCATGCTACGATGGTGCTCTAGTGCATCTACTCATCGTCGATGAAGTCGGAGTCCTCATCGTCAGTGTAGAAGTCCACGGCATCCTCCTCCAGAAAGTCATCATCATTGCTGAGGTAAGAATCCATATCTCCCTAGATGTCTTCACCCTCCTCTTCTTCCTCCTTTGCTGCAAGCTGAGCTTCCTACTCCTTTACGGTCTTCTCGAGGTCGGCCACCTTCTTGCAAAGACGGGCGATGGTGCGATCCTTCTTTGCATGCTGGCAGTGAAGAGACTGGCGATCCTGGACGAGCAGTGCGAAAGTCTGGGCCTTCTGGTCGGCAATGGCACGGTTCTGGTTGGCTAACTCTCTAGCATTGTCTAGTTCCTGCTGTCTGTCGTGCAGCAAGAAGTCAAGATTCTCCACTTGACGCCTCAACTCTGGGTGACTTGGCATCTCCATTGGCATTCCCATGAAGTCACGTCTTGCATAGTGAACAAAACGGGTTCCCTGGAGTTGGTTGACACTAAGGGCACATAGATGTGCGAGAGCTTCATGCATTGCCCTGGCTAATCCATCTAGCCAGTTGTTCTCTCCCACGGAGAACTGGATTGTAACAACCTCGGACCCTACGCTCTAAGTTCAAGCCTGGATGAACCAAAAGTGGTTAAAATAGTACAGCGGGGGCCCAGGGGCCACCCACGTGTAGACCCGTCGGCCGTCCTAACCACTTCCAAGAACATCGGGACCAGAGCGAGCGGCGTAGGCAACATGCGAAGAGATCAAATACATACACAAGTGAGTATGTATTGCAACGCCATACGGCAAGATCCAAATATCCTAGATAGAGATAATAGTGTAGGATAGCTCCTCATACATCAAACATCAGAGTATCAAGCGGAAGCGGGAAACAAGATCCGAGTACGGATAAGAAGCAAATCGGCATAAGATGCCACATAAATAAGCACATCCCGCCCACAGATCTCACGGATCCCCATCCCCAGAATCTCTACACCGAGTGATCGTTGCCAACATCATCTGTCTCCTCCACCCAGTATCCATCTTGCGAATACACCTGTTCATCTGAATTGAACAATTTATTGTGTGAGACCCTAGGGGTACTCAGCAAGTCTTTATGCCTCTAAAGGGGACATAACCTGGGGTGACGCAATTGCAGCAAAAGATAATAGCTAACAAGTCTGTAGATACTCGCTAACCATCCGCCTAACCAATGATAGATGGATGTCCAGTAATTAGAACAACAGTTATAACAGTATAAAGTAACAGATCCATCCTCCTTCTCGCTTACCAACGAGAAAGCGGACAAACAACCCATCCGTTGGCAGTTTTATTACTCATTCCATGAATATTGCACTATTTACTAGTCAGATATTTAGTCAAACTCCAAGTCGTCCATAACCGCGGACACGGCTTTCAGAAAGATTTACCCTGCAGGGGTGCACAAATAGCAACACACACTCGATCAACCTCGGAAAAACCAACTCAAAACCCAACGAGGCATTCACGACAAAGCGATCATAGGATTCAGAAATATTTCAGGGGGCCACCCCATTAAGCTACCTGCAATGAAGTTGGCCGACTCCGAGACGGACCCAAGGTTTGCGTCAATGGCTGTAAACGACTAGGAACCCGAAAATGTAACTGGGCTTGTCGATACCGCGAAAACACTCCGCATCCAAAATAGTACAGGTGCTCCACGCACAATCTTAAATAAAATAGTAAAGCATGGCATAAGTACAGGATAGTAATAAAGCCTCAAACTACTTTGTGGCCCCAAGAAATAGAAATGAATCAAGCTCTGGCTCAGGGGGGTCCACGACCTCCCGGATGTGGATAGTGCGAATAGTCAAGGAACATGAATCAAGTACTCGGGGTCCTACGGGACACAAGTGGACATAAAAACCAAATGACAGATATTGCCCACCGGTGCCCCTTTCATTAGTTATCCCATTACTACTCAGGTTAAGTTGATTAGGTACCTCGTTATTCATCAGACTCTCACATACCCTACACATGCTGTTCTACGACCCGCATGGCTCAAACAACTCCTGTAGTAATGGATCATGGGATGGAGGAACAAGCTCGGTGGGGTTTAAAAGTAAAGGCCATGCAGTACTTGGGATTCAATTTAATGCAATCGCGACTCAATGATGCAAGAATAAGATAGAGGCATTAGGTGCTATATGTATGCAAGCATGTGGTAGTGCTTGCCTGGCAGCTCAGTTGAAGCGAGGGATGGATCTGGGTAGTACTCCTGGGATTCCTAATATTTCCCCTGCACGGCGTCTATCAAAAAGAAGAATCAAACAAATAGGGGCCAACATAAATAAAGTGCACAAGCATATAAAATAAAATGCGACAAGCAAACAAGCATGCCATGATAAATGATGCACAATTTACATGGTATTAATGTAGCATGGCAAGGGTGAGGTGTGAGGACAAGAATAAATCATTTTATTAAGTTTTTAGTCAAATTTTGTTGCCATAACAATTCTGATTTTTAATAATGACATGATGCATGCTGCAATTCAGAACATGGAATGCGTAAACAGAACGGGCTTGTCGCGCTGATCGATTGAGACATATTATTTTTCAGATTTGGAGTCATAGAATTAAAGTTATCAATTAAGTAAGAAAAGGCATTTTTATTGCAATTAAACAATTTCGAAAATTTAAATTAGTCAAACATTATTTTGGATGGCAGATTTGAAATCCTCACATTTTTCTGATTCAAAAACATATATCATTTGTATTATTTGGATTTATTAATTAAAAGTTATTAATTTCTGGATTTAAAACATATTTAACAATTCTGAAAACATTTTTATTAAACAGAAAAAGAACATGGACTATTTACACTCAGAGGAAGCTAGCCACCGTCACTGACAAGTGGGGCCGGCGCTGACTCAACGCTCGCTGACGCATCGGTTTGGGTGGGAACTTTTGTCACCGCGGGGTGAGCTAGCCGGTGCGGATTACAGATGGGACCGGCGTCCGGTGGGTCCACCGCGCGCGTGACCCAGCGAGGGCTTGCCACGCGGCAGATCCGGGAGTGCCGGTGAAGGCGGGAAAAACTACAGCGACCTTTATGGAAAAGCTCCGGGGAAGACTGACGAACTGAAAATTTCGTGTCTGGGAAAAACAGCATCTGGAGCCAAGTTCGGAGGACGAAGGCGACGAATCTAGCGAGAATTTGGAGATGATGTAAAAACGAAAAGTGTAGACCTCACTTCGCTCTACAATGTTCGTGTACAAGGTTTCTCAAACGGAGGTCTACAACAGACGGGGCAAGGAGAAGAACAGAGGGAAAAACATGGGCCGATGCAGACTGGATTTCGACAGGAAAAACGCAAGAGCTGGAGCAATCTTGCAAGGACGATTCTGGGCGCTTCGCTGAACCAAATCGAGTGTGTAATGGCTCGTTTAAAAGAGGGGAGGACCGTCTACAACTTTTGTTCAGGCCGCGACTTAGGAGGTGGGCTGTGTCTCGTGCAGTTTCGTGATGAACACATGAACAGAACATGGAAGATCTGAGAGGTGTAGCCGTCTTGCGAGCAATATTCCCAGAGCTATGGCGAATGGTTTAGATCGTGTGATGGCTTACTTGAAAGAGGGTTGCAAGATCTACAACTTTGCTTCAGGTTGCACTCAAAGGCGAGCAACACAGCGACGGCTAGGACTCGATGAATAGGAGGCCTGAGCTACACGTGATGTTGCTGTCTTTGGCATGCGCGCAGGGTGTTCGGCGAAATGCGGCGGAGCAACGATGCAGGAGGGAGAGGAGGGTCATGTATAGGGTGAAGAGGAGCTCACCTAGGTGCTTCTGGTGGGGTTGGTCCGGCTCGAGGAAGCGTTGATCGGGCGCGGGCTTGCGGACAGCTTGCTCGGGTTCCTCCCGGCCATGGAGGCGGCAACGTCTCCTCTGGCGAACACCGGTCGCTGCTCCGTGTACATGGCGTCAAAGAGGAACTAGAGGACCCCAGAGGTGCTGCTGGTTGGACTCGGAAGATAACAGGACAACGAGGAGTTGACGTGGCCGAAGCTCTAGGGTAGATGGCCATGGTGGAAGGCTTTGCTTGGTGGAGGGGAAGAAGGAGGGAGGAAGGTCATCCAGATCTCGATCTGGTGGGGCATGGGGGAGGGTTAGATGAGGGAGGACAGGGCTATCAAATGCGGGGTAACTTTTACACAAGGAAGGAAAGAGGCGTCGGTGGTTGCTTTTCCTTCTCTCTCACTTGTTCAAAACTTGAAAGGGAAAGGAGAGGGGGCCAGGAGAGAACGTGCAGGTCTAGGGGGGTTGGTCCGATGCTGATCAAGGAGGGCAAAGGGTGGTGGTAGGAGATTAGGTGGGACGGGTAGCTAGCTAAACATGGCTTGGTGCAACAACCCAAGGTAAGAGGGATCGGTTTAGAAGGGATTAGCTAGAGGGTTTAGGTGTAGGTTTCTTTCTTTTCTTTTTCGTTTGATTTTATTTGAATTGATCCATCCAAAAGCCATTTGAAAAACCACAAGAATTCAAAAGAAAGAAGAAGAGGGAAAAGCTGGGCTACATGTGCTATGCATGCATGTGTGATGTAGATTGTGAAAACACACTCGATCACACTAGCAATGGATTTGTGCAAGCATGCATGTATATTTGGAGCCTTCCAAAAGACCCAAGATAAAATTAAGGAGGTGTTATCTCATGCTTGGTTGAATAGCCCCATGAAAAGGTTCAAAACAAAACAAGATACTCACAAAACCCCAAAAGGATTCTAATGGAAGAGAGGAAGGGTGCAAGTGTTGCATGGGCCATGCAAAGGCAATAAATACATGCATCAAGTCATATTTTGTGAAAACAAAATATCTAAAAGCATTTTAGCATGCATGCAAACCCACAATTCCAACAAAAATAATTATTGGAACCATTCCCTTACTACACATGGTTTACTTTGATTAAAAGCAGGTATGAATTGAAGTGGCCATATTCAAACATGACCTTGGCTCAAATAATACCATATGGTAGGTTAGAAAGAGCACTACGCACATTGCATGCAAGGTGGCTATGTGACTCCCATATCCACATTGTGAAAGCAACATGGTAATAAGTATGGAAACACGTAGAAATAGAAGTGGATCCATCCCAACCTACATGAGCTAGATAGAATAACCAAAGAAAGGCAAAAGCTCACATATAGTTTGGATGGTGGAATTATAAGGTGGTGACAAAGAAAAGTGGTGGAGTCAAGAAGAGATATGCCCCCAACTCAACTTGGGCATGAAGCAATATATCAAGATGCAAATACAATATATTAAGAAGCAAATACAATTAATATAAATGCATATGGAATAAGAACCAAATGAAAAAGGGTTTTATATGATGTTCAAATGCAATGTGGCATGATGACATGAGCATGATATAATGAAGATGCAATCTAAACATGTAGGAAGGTAGAATTATATAGACTAGGCTAGTAGCATTGCAATTGTTAGACAATTGGGATGCTACATGGATTCTCCCGGACGTTGGTGCTTCGATGCTTCCTCTAAGATCAGCGGTGACTAGCCACTGTAAGTCTCCTCCTGGGGGTCCTGGAAGTTGAGCTCCAAGAAACTCCGAATGTGGGCGTCCCAGTATCTCTGACAGTGAATCCAGATCCCTCTAGAAGATCAGTTGACCTCCGTTTCCCAATTGGTAGAACTTGCTGAACTGAGTCTCCATCTACAAGAATTTAGGATGAGGAAATTAGTGAAGTGATCAAGTGTGTCAAATTTTAAGTAGTAATGTAAGAAGTTTGAGGAACATGAATTTTTGAGAAAGAATGAATTCACAAGGATAAGAGAGAGAATATTTTTCATAAAATACTCACTTTGGTTTTGAAACTAAGTTTTTGTCCGGACGTCCATTCTAACTAGGGTCTCCTATGGTCAGGATGGCTCTGATACCAACTTGTCAACACCCGGATTTTTTAATCCCAGATGCCCGTTATGCCATACCTCGCAATTCCAGGATTACCATTTTTGCGAGAAATAACGGATTAGATATCATAGTACATCATCCATTACAAACCATACATAAGGTCTTACACAAATAAGGATCTCATGATCTAGTCTTAATACAACAAGCAGCGGAATAAAAGATAAGTGTAGCGGTGGGGTCCATCTTTAGGGGCACAGGCAATGCTGACGAAGGCAGATAGTCCTAGTTATCATAGCCGTCCTGCTGGTCATCATCTTGGTAGTCTCCTTCATAGTATGGCCATGAGAATAGCCAGGGACAAAAGCCATGAGTACTCTTTAAGTACTCACAAACTACCACTAACAAGTAGTATAATTCTAAGTTAAAGTGCTAACTCTAAGTTTAACTATGAAGTTAAGTTTGAGACCTAAGCTGAGTTCAGAAGCAAAGAAAGATAAAATAAAGTTCTAGAATCACTTAAGTTGGGAAGCTATTGTCATAAACACAACCCTGTTGTGGTCAAGTCAAGATTCATCATTCATTTCATAAGTTGTTTTGAAAACGTCTGACAACGAAATAGTATGGCCATTTCATCTGTCCATAACCGCAGACACGGCTATTCGAATAGTTTGACACTCTGCAGAGGTGGTACACTTTCACCACAAGATTCGATACATCTGTCAAGAATAACCCTGAATCATCATACTTAGTATGCAGATAATCAAACATAACCTTTCCTTTACACACCCTAGTATAAGCACCTCTCCTATGAGCATGGCCTCCCAACCATGACCATCCGTCATCTTGGGTACTGCATAGGTGGACAACATTGAGAGGTAGCCTCAGCCCAGACCTCTCCCGCAAGGGAACTAATACTAATGCATATAAACTTCCGGCTAAGCCTTACCTAATTCAGGTATTGTGGTTGTACGGTAAATTTGGAATGGTATCGCATCCGAATCCAACCATCAGTTTTATAAAAGGGCTAAGGGGGTGTTTGTTTGGGCTTTTGACCACTTTTCCAGTAGAAAAAGCCAGAAAAATGAAACAAATGGGCAGCTGTGCGTTAGGCTTTTGCTGAAGTACTTCTCTGAAAGAGGCATCCCGGGCAAAGCACGTCGGGGGCTGCTTCCCGCAGCTTCCCGCACCTACCAGCGAAACGTTTTCTTCTTTGGACATATAGTTCGGCTCAAATTACATCAAAATGCCACCCTGCTCTCAGCCCAACGTACCCCAGGAAAAAACACACGTCACGTACGTTCATGTTCCTGTATACGAGAGGATAGGGTTCGACTCCCCGAGGCCATCGTCTATCCGCGCCGCCAGCTCGACTCCGCGGCCTCCCTCCTTCCCGCTGGCCTCCCTCCTCCCCACCGAAGGACCTCGTCCCCGCGGCCTCCCTCCTCCCCGCCGGCCTCCCTCCTTCCCACGGGATCCCTCTTCCCCGCGGCCTCCATCCTCCCTGCCCAGTTTTCCGCCGCCGCGAAGACCACCTGTCCGCCGCCCAGACCTCCTCCCCGCGCCGCCAAGACCTCCTCCCCGCCGCCAAGACCATCGCCGCCTATCCCGGGCACATCCACGTCCCCGCCTGATTCCGTCCGTCTCCAAGACAGCCCGTCCCCGGTCGATCTTGTTCAAGTACAGAGGTGAGCACCCTCTGCTATCAATTTTATTTCGGTGGGATGTGGTACTGCTAGCAAATTTCTTGATGTGGGATAATCTAGTGCTATGAAATTTGATGTTGTTAGATGTAGAACTGCTATAAACATTCATACATGTATTTCTTGATGTGGTGTTGCCTGCAAATTTGATGTCACTTGTGTTACTGATGTACAAATTGATGATGTTGCTGCTACTAATGTAAGGTTATTTGCTGCTACGTGTTGGTCATGCTGAAATTATGTTGCTTGTTGTAGTATTGCTACGTGTTGGTCTTGCTGAAATGTCGAAGATGGTTTGGGATCCATACCACACTAGAGTTTTTTGTGGCATTTGTATGGAGGAAGTTAACAGCAACAATAGGGATGGGGGTTGCTTGAGTAGAAAGGGGTATAAGAATCTTGGAGACAAATTTGCCCAGAAAACAGGGGAAAGATTAACGCAGAAACAATTCAAGAACAAATGGGATGCTTTAAAGAAGGATTATACTGGGTGGATGGAACTGCTAAATGCAACCAGGCTTGGTTGGGATCCTATAACAAAAACTATGGGTGCAGATGATGATTGGTGGAAGAATCACCTAGCTGTAAGTTACCATTTTCTATACTTTTCTTTTCTTTGTATTTGTTATTTTGATCATCGGATTGATCTCTCTATTATGTTCTTATTTGCAGATTCGTCCTGACCATGCAAAATTTAGGAATGGGCCACCTCCCAACTTGGAACAACAGGATGTTATGTTTAGGAAGGCACATGTCACTGGAGAATCAGCTGCCATTGCAGGTCAGGAAGAAGTAAATGGAAATGAAGCTCCAATAATTCTTGATGATGATTCCTCGGCTTACAACAATGCAATAGCAAAACGCAAGCATGTAGAGAATGAAATGGGAACAGGGAAACGCAAGCATGTAGAGAAGGATTTTTTCTCGGCTTACAGCAATGCACTGAACACAATTGTATCAAGGCACACTGAAGGAAGTTCTAGCAGCAAGGATGATCAGGTCCCAACTATGAAGGAGTTTTTAGGGATGGTTCGAGATTGTGGAGTGAGTGAAGGAACTGCTATCATGTACACTGCAGGCAAGCTAGCTATGAACAAGGATCATAGAGAGGTGTTCACAACATTTGCAACAACTGAGGGTAGACTCGATTGGCTCCAGAGGACACATGATGAGATGAACAAGTAGATGTATAATTGCTTTGTTGTAATTGCAGCACTTGTGTGTATTATGTATCAGTTGGAGACTACTGGTTATTATTCCTTCTCTATTTATTTTGTCGAGACTATTTGTGATCATTGTAGAACTTGTCAACCATTATGATTGTTGTGTGAAACATTTGATGATTGTTGCGTGTCTCGTAATTATTTTGTGAAGCATTTGCTGATTGTTGCATGTCTAGTAATTACTTTGTGAAGCATTTGCTGATTTTGACATGTTCTAATTATTTTGTAGATGGATGGTGGTGGTGATGATCAAGAGTATGAACTGGAAAAGACATTGCAGTTGCTCGGAATGGTGCATGACCTTGCCGTGTTGGGATACTATGGTAATCTCTATAGTCAGAAGTACTTGAATAAAGAACCTAGGAGGGTTCCGGAACAAACTGGGCTTGAATGGGTGAATGAACAACTTGGAAATAGGAAAAGATGCTACAAAATGTTTAGAATGTACCCTGATGTGTTTCATACATTGCACAACCTTCTAGTTTCTAGCTATGGGTTAAAGTCAACTAGAGACATGTCATCTGTTGAATGCCTAGCTATGTTTCTATGGATGGTTGGAGGACCACAGTCATTTAGCCAAGTTGAGAACCATTTTTGTCGTTCAACTGAAACAATTCATAGGAAGTTTCACATGGTTTTAGATTGCTTGTACAAGTTGGGTAAGGATAATATAAAGCCAGTAGATCGAGATTTCAAGGATGTACATCCAAGACTATAAGATGCACGCTTTTGGCCTCATTTCAAAGATGCCATTGGCGCCATAGATGGCTCGCACATTCCAGTGGAAGTACCTGCAGAAGAGGCGGTTAACCATACATGAAGGCATGGTTACACATCACAGAATATTCTAGCGATATGTGACTTTGATTTGAGATTCACCTTTGTTGTTGCTGGATGGCCTGGTTCGGCTCATGATACACGCATTCTACAACGCTCCATTGAGAAGTATCCGATAGAGTTCCCGACCCCTCCTGGTGGTAATATTCTATATCTTTGTCTACATGGTACACACATAGTTACAAATGCATTTTTGTTGATGTTTGATTCTTTTTCGTTCATGTGTAGATACATATTACCTTGTTGATTCTGGTTATCCAAATAGAAAAGGGTTCTTAGCTCCTTACAAGCAGAATACATACCACATACCCGATTTTCGTCGAGAAGGGAGACCAACAAATAGGGAAGAGATTTTCAACTATCTACACTCATCACTCTGGAATGCTATCGAGCGTGTCTTCGGTATATTGAAAAACAAGTGGCGTATATTGAAGTATATTCCTTCTTACGGCCTGGTTACCCAGAAAAGAATTATTCTTGCTTGCATAGCGCTTCACAATTTTATTAGAGACTCCAACTTACGAGACAAGCAGTTTGATCGGTGTGATGCAGACGAGGACTACCTTCCCAAGGTCCAAAGGCAATCGGTAACATTAGTCGGTGATACTGCCCCGAGTGGACTACACACAATAGACATGAACTCAACGCGTGATCGCATCGCTACTGCACTATACAATGCTAGAAGAAGATGATCGATTTGATCGGTGTGGATGTATCTATGTTCATTATGCAACTATCTTTATTTGTATAACTCGGATATGTATTTTGGATAAACTAATATGTGACATCATATGCGTTTATACGTACACTTTAATAGTGAACTTTACGTGTTATATTAATTACAGGGACATTACAAACAATTTCTTAGTACACAGCCAGACAGCCAGTCAAGTTGCCAACAGTCAAACTCAGAGAAGTAGCTTTCCCTGCACAACAGCTTTTCCTGCACAGCTGCACAGCCAGCCACAGACAGCCAGCCACAGCCCAAACAAACAGGCCCTAAGGCTCATGCCTCAACATTTTCATCATCATAAACCATTTGTGTTTCTCAACACATGTCAAAACATCTCAATAGAATGACTCATCATTCCAAGGTTTTCATAATTCATTTTCACCAAGTGCTCCCATCTAAAGTGACTCAAGTTTTTGATCTACTCTAAACTACTAAGTTAAGAGTGTTCACTAAGGTGGTGTTGGAGAGGTAACCCCGGATAGGGTAAGGACGGGGAAAGACGAAAGGATTATTCCCCGTCCAGTTTCCGAGTTATATTCTAAGCTGGCCGAGTCTTGTAAAGGTCGGCCGAGATAAGGAAAGGCAAGACCTCAGTAGTGATGGCAAGGCATTACCCGGCCGAGATACGGCGTAAGCCGGCCGGGTTGGCCCGAATGATCTTAATGCAGATGAAGGACATGCCGAGCTACGCGAGGAAGGGCCGAATGATACGAAGCTTGCTGGAGAAGGAGAAGCCCAAAGTCAAACCCTAGTCGCGGAATCTGAGCGGAGCCAAGAGCTAAAGACAAATGTGTAGAACGACAGAGGGGCAGAAGGAGGTCACGGAGGTGACAGTTCTGGAGCCCGAGGCACGTAGGAAGGGCCCTCTGGAATCTTACCGCAGTGAGAAGGGCGACAGGGAAAGAGGAGCGCCGAACTACTATATTGGGACAAGCATATTCCTCGAATATGCTTGCCACGTCAGCCCTAGAAAAACCCAGGGCTCTCCTTTATAAGGGGAGGCTTGGACCCTGATGAAGGGATCGACTCATTCTTGGGACCATTAGGCTGGTAAAATTCTCTCTTGTATACAGCTCAAGGAGCACTTGTAGCCCAAGGAAGGAGAAATAAAGATCTTTGCGTTAGCTTTCTGTGTGTAGAATCAACTACATCTTCCCTCCCCAGATCCCACTAGCATCCATTGGCCCCAAACTTTAGCCTACCCATGGCATCTGCCGTGCCACCACCACGACAGTTGGCGCCCACCGTGGGGCCAGCAGCGGTGCTAGCTGGAGTTATGATCCGGACGGGAAACTTCATCAAGACTGGCGAGCGCGTTGTTTCTGGCTTGGTCCAGAGATTTGGTATCTGTGAATATGTCAGCGACAATGCAGGGAGTTTCAGGGGGAAAACTCCCCCGCGTAATGGTGTCTTCATCAGCCTGGGCGGGCACAAGGTCTACGTCGGCGTCGACGTCTCCAGCGTTTATCCTTACCAAGTTGTTGTTGCAGGAGAGCCACCTCTTAACGCTGCGAGCCGTCCACCCAGAGCACATCCTGCAGGCAGCGTCGAGGTGATGGTCGCGGCCGGAGTACAAACTGGAGCAGCAGCTGCTGGGTCAAGCAGAGAACCCGCCACCGCTGCACAGGGCGCACCCAGGCAGACCGCGCCACAACCCGCCGAGGTAATCCCGCCAGCGACCAACCCAACCGAGGTGAAGGACACCACCCCAAAGGCACCAAGAGTAAGAGGGCCACCTCTGGAAAGGCCAGAGAACATTCTTCAGGCGACCATAGAAAACTTGACTACGCCTGTAGCGCCAATACTTGATCCGGCAAATGCTCAGGAAGAGTTGGAGGAAACCAGGCAAAAGGTGCTGGTAGAGGCCAAAAAGGTGTCGGCCTTGCGGGAGTCCTTAAACAGGACCCTGCGAGAATATGCCAAAGCTAATAAGCTTGACGTCGCACCTGAACGGGTGAACGAATTAAGATTGAGAGGGAAAAACCTCATGGATGATATCAATAAAGAGCATGATGCTCATAAAGCAGAATCAGTGGATTTGGGTTTGCCGAGGTACAGTACCCCGGCAAAAAACCTAAGAGCGGCAAATGCCGCAGCATTAGAGTTAGAGGGGTTGACCGGCGAGGCCCGGCAGAAACAGCAAGAAAGAGTAAACGAGCTGGTGCGCATCGCGAACCAGCAAAACGAAGAAATGCTCAGAGCAAACCCGGCGAGGCCGGGGGCCTCGTGAATGGTTCATTCGGCAGGAGCAGCACCTGCCTTGTCCGTGGCAGCAGCATCTTCACCCAGAAATAATGCTCGAAGAGACAAAGCAGTAACCTCGGGAAAGAGGAACAAGCAGATTGTCCCATATGATCCGGCAATGGCCGGAAAGGCAAATGAGAACAGAGGCAATGCAAGCCGAGGTAACAGTGGGGAGAGGAACCACGGCCGTGTGGAGAAAGATGGCGGAAGCCGAGGCAACGGAGACCTCGGCAGAAGAGAACCCGCGAGAGGCAATCATGAGAACAATACCCCGGTCGAAGTAAGGAGAGAACTGCCACTCAACCCACAACCGAGGCATGAACCCCGACAGGAAAGAGAAACGAGGCCAGCTTGCCACAATCAAATTAATGAGAGATACAATGATGGTTATTCCGAAATGGAATATGCGATCCATGGCGGAAACAACCATTATGGAATACAAGACAGAGTTCTGTACAGAGATTTGCCGTCAAATGATGCAAGAGTGAAGCTAGACCGGCTATACAGGTCCGAGTTATTGGAAGAACAGGGTCCACCAGGGCCGACATGCTTTGGACCACGTATCATGGGCGAGCCACCTGTGCCGAACTTTCAGCTAGCAAGGGGCACGAAAACATATAATGGGAGTACCAAACCACAAGACTGGTTGATTGACTATGCCACTGCTGTAAAAATAGCGGGTGGGAACTTACAATGGGCAGTACGGTATGTACCACAAATACTAGAAGGACCCGCTAGGGTGTGGCTGAATAATCTACCAGTCGGCAGTATCAACTGTTGGCTGGTTTTTGAGGAAATGTTTGTCAGCAACTTTACTAGCACATACAAGAGGCCAAACAGGCCACAACAGTTAGCCACGTGCAAACAGAGGCCGAATGAAACAGATAGAGAGTTTTTAACTCGGTGGTGCAACCTGAGAAACTCATGTGAAGGAGTAATAGAATCGCAAGCAATAGCGTGGTTCGCGCAAGGATGCCGTTATGGCAGCGTATTGTGGCAACGTCTGCAAAGAGATATGCCGACCACACTGGCAGAAACTATAAGAATAGCGGACTCCTACGCGTTAGGAGACCCGACGCAACCAGAGTTAATGTCGGCGGACCACCGTGAGCAACAAGACATTTATGCAAAAGATTTGGCCGGGTCATCCAGGCGCAGTGATTTCAGAGGAAGAAGAAGAGAGGAAAGGCCGGATTATAGATATAATTCGGCCCAAGTGGCGGCAGTAGAGCAAGATCAGCCGAGTCGCGGAGCGACTCAACAGCAAAAGAATGGTCCTCAGCAGTGGACCCCCGAACAAAAGAAACAGTGGCAGGAGAGGCCGAAGTACACGTTCGAATCCATGTTAGATCAGCCATGCAAATTTCACACGTCAAACCCATCCAGGCCAGCCAATCATACAACCCGCCAATGTGCATGGATGAAAAATGCAATGGGGAACCCCGGAGTTCAGGCACCCCATCAAGTACATCAGCAGCATCAACCACAGTTGACTGGAGCAAATGCACAGCAACTGATGTTACCGCCCCCTCCCCCGAGGTATGATAACTCGGATCGGAGAGACGCGGTGCATCAAGTGATGAACCAAGTCCAGGATGGAAGAACAAACCCGGCGAATACGGGACGCAATGATTACAGAGAACATCATCAGTCTTATTGCGTGTTCACAACGGAACAGCAAGACAAACAGAGTGTGCAACGCCGACATATGGAAGTAAATGCAGTTATGCCGGCGATACCAAGATATGTGCCTTGGTCGGATCAGGAAGTAACTTGGAGCATAAAAGATCATCCCAAGATAATGCCGAATCCCGGATCATATGCACTCGTGCTGGATCCGACATTTGTTGGACCAAGCATCAATGTGAAATTCTCAAAAGTACTCATTGACAATGGAAGTAGTATCAACATCATGTACAAAGATACCATGCATAAACTTGGAATATCGCAGAACATGTTGTAGTCCACGAGGACCACTTTCCATGGGATAGTGCCAGGGCTTTCATGTGAACCCATTGGTAAGGTCTGAGTCGATGTGTTATTCGGCACAAGAGATAACTGCAGAGCAGAAAACTTAGAGTTTGAGGTGGTGGATCTAGAGAGTTGTTATCATGCTTTACTCGGACGGCCAGCGTTGGCCAAATTCATGGGCAGCTGTCATGTAAGTTATCTGAAAATGAAGCTACCCGGACCACAAGGAGTGATAACAGTTGCAGGGGATTACAAGAAGTCAATGGAGTGTGCTTCAGCCGGGTCAAATTTGGCCGAATCATTGGTTATAGCAAGAGAAAAAAGAAGGATTCAGGAGGTAGCAGCCCTCGCTCAGTCGGCGCAGCTGAACATGCCGGCACTAGCCAACCCGCATGGCAGTGTCTCTTTTCAGCCGACTAAAGAAACAAAGAAATTTCAGATAGATGAGCAATTCCCGGAGCGTACTGTTACTATTGGTGCAGGCCTGGACGCTAAATAGGAAAGCAAGCTCACCAACTTCCTCCGTGAGAATCGGGACATATTTGCATGGTCAACTCAGGATCTGCAAGGTGTTCCGAGGGAGTTGGCTGAGCACTCTTTGAATGTAAGGCCAGGAGCAAGGCCGGTGAAGCAACCTCTCCGTCGCTTCGCCGAAGACAGGAGAAAAATAATAGGGGATGAAATAGCTCGGCTCCTCGCAGCCGGGTTCATCATGGAGGTGCTGTATCCGGATTAGCTATCGAATCCGGTGCTAGTAGAAAAGAAGAAGGATGATCCCAATGTAGCCATTGTATGGCGAATGTGTATCGATTACTCGAACCTGAACAAGGCGTGTCCAAAAGATCCTTTTCCATTACCTAGAATAGACCAAGTCATTGATTCGACCGCTGGTTGTGAGTTATTGTCATTTGTAGACGCGTATTCTGGTTTCCACCAGATACCGTTAAATCCGGCCGATCAAATAAAGACTGCGTTTATTACCCCATACGGGGCTTATTGCTATCGCACAATGTCATTCGGCCTGCGAAACGCAGGAGCAACCCGCATGGCAGTGTCTCTTTTCAGCCGACTAAAGAAACGAAGAAATTTCAGATAGATGAGCAATTCCCGGAGCGTACTGTTACTATTGGTGCAGGCCTGGACGCTAAATAGGAAAGCGAGCTCACCAACTTCCTCCGTGAGAATCGGGACATATTTGCATGGTCAACTCAGGATCTGCAAGGTGTTCCGAGGGAGTTGGCTGAGCACTCTTTGAATGTAAGGCCAGAAGCAAGGCCGGTGAAGCAACCTCTCCGCCGCTTCGCTGAAGACAGGAGAAAAATAATAGGGGATGAAATAGCTCGGCTCCTCGCAGCCGGGTTCATCATGGAGGTGCTGTATCCGGATTGGCTATCGAATCCGGTGCTAGTAGAAAAGAAGAAGGATGATCCCAATGTAGCCATTGTATGGCGAATATGTATCGATTACACGAACCTGAACAAGGCGTGTCCAAAAGATCCTTTTCCATTACCTAGAATAGACCAAGTCATTGATTCGACCGCTGGTTGTGAGTTATTGTCATTTGTAGACGCGTATTCTGGTTTCCACCAGATACCGTTAAATCTGGCCGATCAAATAAAGACTGCGTTTATTACCCCATACGGGGCTTATTGCTATCGCACAATGCCATTCAGCCTGCGAAACGCAGGAGCAACATATCAGAGATGTATGCAAAAATGTCTACACGATCAGATAGGAAAAAATGTACAAGTATATGTAGATGACGTGGTCATCAAAACCAAGGAAAGCAAAACGTTGCTGGAAGATATACGGCAGACTTTTGCGAACCTGAGAAGGTTTCGAATGAAGCTTAACCCGGAAAAATGCACGTTTGGCGTGCCGGCAGGAAAATTACTCGGTTTTCTTGTATCTAGCCGAGGTATAGAGGCCAACCCAACAAAGATAAAGGCAGTAGAAAGAATGGAATTGCCAAGATGCTTAAATGATGTGCAAAAATTCACGGGTTGTCTAGCCTCGCTCAGCCGGTTTGTATGTCGGCTGGGAGAGAAGGCGCTACCATTATATCAGCTGATGAAGAAATCAGATAAATTCGTTTGGACTCCACAAGCGGACAACGCGTTTCATGAGTTGAAAAAAATGTTGGTCACAGCACCTATTTTGGCTTCTCCATTATCAAAAGAGCCTATGTTACTCTATATAGCGGCTACCAATAGAGTAGTAAGTGCTATAGTCGTAGTAGAACGACTTGAAGATAATAAGTCGGTACAGAGGCCGGTATATTATTTAGGTGAGGTGTTGTCCACTTCAAAACAGAATTACCCACATTATCAGAAGATGGCTTATGGGGTGTATATGTCGGCAAAAAAGCTTAAACATTACTTCGAAGAGCATCCCATCAGAGTGATCTGTGAAGCGCCCATAGCCGACATATTGAGCAACAAAGATGCAAGTGGCCGAATAGCAAAATGGGCAATCGAATTATCACCATACGCTCCACAATTTGATAGGAGAGATGCAATCAAATCTCAGGCAGTCGCCGACTTCTTCGTAGATTGGGCCGAAGTGCAATATGAGCCACCATTACCAGATCCAAATTATTGGACGATGCATTTCGATGGTTCCAAACTAAGAAATGGTTTGGGGGCAGGAATAGTGTTAACCTCGCCTAAAAGAGATCAGCTAAAATATGTGCTACAAATACATTTTGCCGCATCCAACAACATAGCCGAATATGAAGCACTGGTTCATGGATTGAAAGTAGCAAAAGAGATTGGCATACGCCGAATCTTATGCTATGGGGACTCGGATCTAGTAGTACAGCAAGTCTCAGGCAATTGGGATGCGTTAGACGCTAACATGGCTCTATACAGATTTCATGTGCAAAAGATCAGTGGATACTTTGAAGGATGTGAATTTCACCACGTACCTCGGGCAGAAAATGATGCCGCAGACACACTGTCAAAACTCGGATCAACCCGGCAGTCAATTCCCCCGGGTATAGCCCTGGAACACCTCAGAAAACCATCAATAGTACCGTCACCAGAATCCGAATCTATCTTTATTCCGGCAAATTCAGCAGAAGATAATGCACTGATGGAAGTAGACCAGCAATATGACTCGGAACCCCACAAGAGGAGGACAGCAGAAGTAAGCACAATTATGGAGAAGGCCGAGGTAGATATGTCGGTAGAAAACATGGAAATAGACAGTGAGACCACACCAGAAAAAGTCACACCGCTATGGGCGCAACCCATATTCTCTTACCTTAAAGACGCGATATTACCAAGCAATGAAGTATTAGCAAGACAAACTGTAAGGAGAGCGAAAGCTTATACGATCATAAACAATGAGCTATATAAAAGAAGTGTCACAAGCGTATTGCAGAAATGTGTGAGTTCGGCAGAAGGCCGGGAGATCCTCCTAGATATACATCAAGGAGAGTGTGGACATCATGCCTCATCTCGTGCATTGGTAGCCAAAGCATTCAGGCATGGATTTTATTGGCCGATGGCGTTGAAAGAAGCCAAAGAGTTGGTGGAAAAATGCAATGGTTGCCAGAGATACGCAACCAAGATACATATGCCATCGGCCGAGTTAAAAACAATACCCATCACTTGGCCATTTGCTGTGTGGGGCTTAGATATGGTGGGACCATTTAAGCCGGCCCGAGGGGGAATGGCCCACATATTGGTTATGGTGGACAAGTTCACAAAATGGATGGAAGTGAAACCAATAAAAAAATGCGATGGGCCCACAGTAGTGAAATTTCTCAAAGATATTATTTTAAGATATGGGTACCCACACAGTATTATTACAGATAATGGCACAAATTTTGCAGAAGGAGCCTTCGCCAGATTTTGTAGAGAAAAACACATAAGGTTAGATGTTGCCTCTGTGGCTCACCCAGCGTCTAATGGGCAAGTGGAAAGGTCTAATGGACTAGTATTGTCAGGAATAAAACCACGACTTGTTGAACCACTGCAAAGGTCGGCAGGATGTTGGATTGAGGAACTCCCAGCCGTATTATGGAGCCTCAGAACTACTCCAAATAGGTCAACAGGGTATACACCATTCTTTCTAGTGTATGGGGCAGAGGCCGTGCTTCCAGCCGACATAATACATGACTCGCCAAGAGTTACTCAGTATACAACCTCGGAGGTAAACGAAATAGCTCGGCAAGATACTGTAGACCTGCTAGAAGAAGCCAGAGAACTGGCACTATCACGATCAGCTATTTATCAGCAGAACCTACGACGATATCACAGCAAGAAGGTGAATCCAAGGGTATTCAAAGAAGGAGATTTAGTCCTCCGACTGGTGCAACGCACGGCCGGCATGCACAAGCTGTCACCTCCATGGGAGGGACCATTCATCGTAAGCAAGGCATTACATAACGATGCCTATTATCTAATCGATGCTCAATCCCCCGGAAGGGACAAGGCAGACAAAGCTGGCGAAGAAACAAAGCGGCCATGGAATGCAGCCTTGCTTCGTCCATTTTACTCATAGCATAGTATTTCAAGGTCAAGGACCAATGATGTATTAAACCTCGGCATCCAGAGCAGTGACTCGGGGACTGCCATATGTTATTTCAATTTCATGTTATGTATTAAAACCTCGGCATCCAGAGCAGTGACTCGGGGACTGCCATATGTTATTTCAATTTCATGTTATGTATTAAAACCTCGGCATCCAGAGCAGTGACTCGGGGACTGCCATATGTTATTTCAATTTCATGTTATGTATTAAAACCTCGGCATCCAGAGCAGTGACTTGGGGACTGATATAGGTATTTGAAGTTTCGTTTTATGTACTAAACCTCGGCATTCAAAGCAGCGACTAGAAAACTACCATATACCGCCCCAGAGTTATGTTGAGCACCAAAACTTGACGCCCTGAGCAGCGCCTCGGCGGTGGTCTTATATTGTTCCTGAAATTTAGTTTACACACTAGACTTCAGCAGAACAGGCAATCACTCGGGGACTGCCATGTATTGTTCCAAAGTGGCAGTCAATCTTTGATACGAAAAGGGTATCACACTTCGGCACTCAGAATAAGAACAGATCAACCCCGTATGATGTTCGAAGCTCACACACAGATTACTCGACTAAAACACGAGAAAACAAAGACAAAGATACATCCTAACATCAAAATATTGCAGGCTACCAAAGCAAGAATTCGGATGGGAACCCACTTAAACAAAGTTATAATAACTGCAAACTTATATGTCGCAGCAATGTACGGCAAAAGGAGATTCAGGTCATACAGGAAGTAAACAAGTATTCCACGGACATCGTATGCCCGGCATACCAGGGATAGGAAATGACTTAAACGTTTTTAGCTGGAGAGGCGGCAACCTGGTCAGGGGCTGGGGACTCCGAGGTAGGAGGAACTTCGGCCGATGTTACCTCGCCCTCCGCAGACCTAGGTGCAACCTCGGCCGAAGCCTGAGGCTGCTGAGGAGCATCAATTTGCGCAGTGGAATGCCCGGTACCCTTGGAGGAGGATCGCGCGTCGCCGTTGTCATCCGAGCTCGAACTGGAGTCACCAGAAGTGGCCGAGTCATCTTCATCTCCCCCTTGCTCAGCTGAATCATCTGATGCATCCTCGACTACGACCTCCTCGTCCGGGTTTGGAAGGAAACTCGGCCCTTCATTCCAGGTGTGCACGTCGGCATACTCGACGAGTTGAAAGGCGCGAGCTCGCCGGAGAGCGACGAAAGTGGGGTCCTCAACCCAACGAGAACCAGTGCGCAGATTTCTCAAGATATCAAGAGAGATGTCTTTGTACCATGACATGATAACGGTGAGGGCCATATCAGCGCCAGCTCGCCCAGCTGATTCCCTCCAGAGACTTAGTTGTTTTTCAGATGCCATAAGTCTTTTCACCAGTAATTCGACCTCATTGATATCGGGGGTCCCAGAAGTGTTCGGCCAGAGAACACGGTAAGCTCGAATAGCTGCCTGCACCAAGTCCCTGCCCATAATTTTCATCGGACCAATAGCAGCGCCGACAGCGACAAGGAAATCTTCCATCGAGTACTCCGAATCAACAGGGACACCTCGGCGCCTACGAGCTGCAAGAACCGCTTTCGAGCTCACAGGCTTAGCTTCTGGGAAATGACCTGCGCAAAACACGAATGTGTCAGTAGATAAGAAACTTACAATGAATATAATTCGGCTGAGATAAGAAACTTACAATGAATATAACTCAACATTTTATGGAGGTCTTTAGCCCAGATGATCTTGCTCTTCTCAAACGAAGCAATTTCCTCGCTCATTCCCTGAGTTTTCAGTTCGGCAGCCTCGAGGAGTTCTTTATTCTTCTGCAGCTCCAAAGCCAGCCGATTCTTCTCCTCGGAGAATTCCTGATCGACCTTTTCTAGTTCGGATTTCTGAGAGAGCTTAAGGGTCTCCACCTCGGCCCGCAGGCGAGCTATTTCATCATCTTTTTCTTTTAGCTGCGCCGAATGAGTAGCGCTTTGTTCTAAAAAATGCAGCATCACGTCAGGCATAGGCGTGCAATCTTGGTGAGATGCTGCGAAGGTTTGCAACTCGGCTTTGCCACAGCCAAACAAAATAAAAAAGTTTAGCGCGTATTCTAAAGGGCGAAAAGGTGTAGGGTAAGAGGGAAACTAACCTTCCAAGCTCTTGACTTTCTTCTCAAGACGAATGTTGAGATTATTGATATTACCTGTTTACCAAAAAAGTGAGCCGACACCTCGCGGACAAAAGTAAGTCGAAAATGATGAAAAGGAACTATCAACTTACCAGCCTTTTTTACCACAGGAAGGACTTTCTCGTATTTCTCTTCCAGTTTGCGGTGCGAAAAAAGCAACCTTTGAAATTCGGCAGTCCGCCTGTCGTGTGTAACCCGAACAATGGAGCAAAACGATGAATAAATGTCCGACGCTAAAACAGATCCGAGTTAAGCGAAAACTTAACCCAGATCTAGGTGGCTGGATATTCAAAGCCAAAACAGATCCGAGTTAAGCGAAAACTTAACCCAGATCTAGGTGGCTGGATATTCAAAGCCAAAACAGATCCGAGTTAAGCGAAAACTTAACCCAGATCTAGGTGGCTGGATATTCAAAGCCAAAACAGATCCGAGCTAAGCGAAAACTTAACCCGGATCTAGGTGGCTGGATATTCAAAGCCAAATCAGCTCCGAGTTAAGCAAAAACTTAATCCGGATCTAGGTGGCTGGATATTTAAAGCCAAAACAGATCCGAGCTAAGCGAAAACTTAACCCGGATCTAGGTGGCTGGATATTCAAAGCCAAATCAGCTCCGAGTTAAGCGAAAATTTAACCCGGATCTAGGTGGCTGGATATTCAAAGCCAAATCAGCTCCGAGTTAAGCGAAAACTTAACCCGGATCTAGGTGGCTGGATATTCAAAGCCAAATCAGCTCCGAGTTAAGCGAAAACTTAACCCGGACCTAGGTGGCTGGATATTCAGAGGCAAAACGGCTCCGAGTTAAGCGAAAACTTAACCTGGACCTAGGTGGCTGGATATTCAAAGCCAAATCAGATCCGAGTTAAGCGAAAACTTAACCCAGATCTAGGTGGCTGGATATTCAAAGCCAAAACAGCTCCGAGTTAAGCGAAAACTTAACCGGGACCTAGGTGGCTGGATATTCAAAGCCAAATCAGATCCGAGTTAAGCGAAAACTTAACCCAGATCTAGGTGGCTGGATATTCAGAGCCAAAACAGCTCCGAGTTAAGCGAAAACTTAACCCGGACCTAGGTGGCTGGATATTCAAAGCCAAATCAGCTCCGAGTTAAGCGAAAACTTAACCCGGACCTACATGGCTGGATATTCAAAGCCAAATCAGATCCGAGTTAAGCAAAAACTTAACCCAGATCTAGGTGGCTGGATATTCAAAGCCAGAAGTAGATTCGAGTTAAGCGAAAGCGTAACCCGGACCTATGTGGCTAGACATTCAAAGAATAGCTAGATAAAATTTAAGCAAAGTTTAAGATAGATTTACTCGGATATAGGCTCGAACCCTAAATTAAGTGGAGTTAAGTATAGCACTATAAAAACTTCCAAGCAAATAACAAATTACTCGTTTGCAAGTTTCGGGGACTAATGTATATATAATAGCATATGGAGAATCAGTCTAAACCCCGAGAAGCAGCAATTACCTCGTTCATTTTGTTGCTATCCAGAATGATCTTGGCAGCTTGATCCAAACGGCTGCTGATGTCGGAAAGTTGAAATGGCTGACTGTTTGGATTGCCTTCAAGCTAATCAGCAGCATTCCAGTTATGAGCATATTCCGCCAGCGAGCCGAGGCTGTTCCCACTAGCCGTCCGAGTTAAGACTTTACCTCGGACATGTTGTGTAACCACTGCGGCCGCAGGGCTTGTATGAAGAGCAAGCTGGGTGCTGGCAGCCGAGGTAACAGAGGCTTTGGTAGGCGCAGTTCCTTTACGCAGCACGTCGGCAATACTCGGCTGAGAAGAGCCAACAAGACCTTTCTGGGAAGAGGAGACCTTGATGGCAACAGTTTTTCTTGCCTTAGAAGAGGCATCAGCAGGAGCCGATACGGCGGTAATGGGAACGGTATCTTTAGGAGCAGCAGGAGTCACGACCGTAGAAGGCGCCGAGATAACGACCTCTTCGGCCGGGGCTGGGGTTGCTGTAGAGACCGCTGGGGCGGATGGAGGCTCAATAGAGGAGCTCGGACCAACAGAGGGGGCAGCAGGTTCGACGGGAATCTCGGAGGGGAGAGTGGAATCAATGTTAACAAAAGAAGTATCAGGCACGTCGCGACGAGGAGGTGACTGATTCGGAGCTGAAGGAGAGGCAGCACGAGCAGGGCTAGGAATCCTAGTATCTTCAACGGGCGGAGGAGACGGCTGCCGAATCGGGCGACTAGTCATGCTAGGACCGCCGGGCTTAACAGAAAGCGGAGCGCTGCAAAAACAAGAAAGAAAAATGGGTGTCAGAGAAAAACACAGAAAGAGAGAAACAAGAAATACCAGCAAAAGGAACTTACCCTGCGACCCCAGGCATGGTCTTGCGCCTGGGGAGATTCGGAGCGGATTTCTTCATTCGTTTCTTGGGGGCCGCCTCTGAGGCACTAGCAGGAGCCCCGCGTTTCCCCGAGTTAACAGGGGGTCGGGAAGCAATAGGCTCGGCGTCGTGAACCTGACCGGCCGGATTAGCTGGGAAAGTAGAAGCCGAAAATGCATAAGAAATAGGCATTGCGGCAACTACCTCAAGAACTTGGATCTCGTCCGAATCACCTTCCTCCTCGTGGGCCGAGGTCTTGCCACGAGCTCGAGCCGGGCAGGATCCGACTTAGGGACGAACTCTTCCGAGTCCGGCTCACCAGTATCTGGGGTGCTCCGGTCCGCAGGCCACGGAAGCAGCAAAACCTCGGCATCCTCGTCCTTTTGCTCTGCGAACCTCTGTGAGGCGAAAAAGAAGGAAGGTTAGCGAAAACAGCTATGAAAACAATAGAAAATCAAAGCATTAATGGTTTAACTTACTGCGGGAGGAGGATGATCGCGGGAGAACGGTTTCAATCCCCAAGTCCAATCTTCAGGCATCTCCGTCTTAAATATAGCTCGGACACGCTTGAAGACGAGGTAGTTGTCCAGCTCGACGGTCGAGACTCGGTTGGGATCAAGTGGACCACTCATGTAGCAAAGTTTGTGCGTCCTTTTCTGGAATGGGCAAATTCGGCTACTGATGAAGGTAGCCATCAAGTCCTCGCCGCATAACCCGGCCCGGATCATCTCCTTGAGCCGAGTCTCGAAAAGCTCGGCCAATACGTGACTCCTCCTCGGATTGTAAGTCCAATTCACCTTGGAAGGCGGACCAATGGAAAAGGTAGGGAGCCGAATCTTGTCTTCCGTCCCTCTGTTCTTGACATAAAAGAAGGATTTGTGCCACTTCTTGCACGACTCTAACCCGGTGACACGAGGAAATACGGACTTCCTCCGAGGTGTAATGGACGCCGCCCCGCACTGAGTAAGCAGTTTCTCGGAAGGGTGCAGAGAATTGTCAGGGACTACATTAGAACGAATCTGGAAGAACTTCGACCAGACGTGCACGGACGGCCATAGGCCGAAGTATCCCTCCGAGGCGGAGATGAATGCAGAAAGAGAAGCGATGGCATTCGCAGGGAGGTGATGCGACTGAAGGCCGAAGTAGTCGAGAAACTCTCTTGCAAAATCGCTAAGAGGGAGACCAAAGCCGCGCGAGAAATGTGACATAAAACTACATATTCGCCCTCCCTAACATCCGGAGATAACTCGTTGCCGGTTAAACGACAAGAGACCTCGGCGGGAATCCTCCGGGTTCGAATGAGCCACTCGATCTCCCGCCGGGTAACTGAGGAGCCCTGCCACGAGCCTCGCTCGGGCCCGGAGCCAGCATCATCATCCTCTACCAGGGCACCGCTAAAGGAACTAGACATGGTTTCGCCAGAAAGATCGCCGGAGGAAGAACTCGCGGCGGAGGAAAACTTAGAGCTACGAGGCCCCGTCGCAATTCAACGCAAAAACGGCGGCGGAACGACGACAGAACCGCGGCGCAAGAACAAAGAGGAAAATAAGGGATCTAGAGGAATGCCTAGGCGGCAAGGCCAAAAAGAACTCACCGGCGACGACGCCGGAGCAAGTGAGCGGCGACGAGGCAGACGGAGCAGCGCGGCGGAGCCCTCCTCGTCGCAGAACCAGTTGAGCGCGCGGTGGCGGAACCACAAACGAGCGCAGGAGCGAGAGGAAGAAGAAGGAAGCAGACGAACGAGAAGGGGAAAATGAATCCCAGGCGCCGCGCCCCCACTTTATAGCCTAGCCGCAAGCAAGATAGTGGGATCGTGGGTGTGGCAGTGGGCAGCACGGATCGTGTGCGCAGCACGACCACGCGTCGCTGAGCGGAACCGCACCGAAGGCCACACAGTTGACCAAGGAGCTCACGATCCCCAACGAGAACGGCGCACGAGGCGTCGCAGCAACGGCGCGACAGGCGCGGCAGTATCTGTAGCTTGTCAGTAAATACTGTAGAGGAACAAAAAACTAGAGAAACAATGATGAGAATGACACGTGGGACGAGGCGTACACTAGTAAACACGGTGTTACCATGGGAGGGCGGAAGATAACTCGGAAAGAATGCATAATGTGTACCATGAAACTGATACGACCCGGCCGAGGTTATCAGCGGGACCATATCAGCTTCGGGGACTAATGTTGGGGAGGTAACCCCGGATAGGGTAAGGACGGGGAAAGATGAAAGGATTATTCCCCGTCCAGTTTCCGAGTTATATTCTAAGTTGGCCGAGTCTTGTAAAGGTCGGCCGAGATAAGGAAAGGCAAGACCTCAGTAGTGATGGCAAGGCATTACCCGGCCGAGATACGGCGTAAGCCGGCCGGGTTGGCCCGAATGATCTTAATGCAGATGAAGGACAGGCCGAGCTACGCGAGGAAGGGCCGAATGATACGAAGCTTGCTGGAGAAGGAGAAGCCCAAAGTCAAACCCTAGTCGCGGAATCTGAGCGGAGCCAAGAGCTAAAGACAAATGTGCAGAACGATAGAGGGGCAGAAGGAGGTCACGGAGGTGACAGTTCTGGAGCCCGAGGCACGTAGGAAGGGCCCTCTGGAATCTTACCGCAGTGAGAAGGGCGACAGGGAAAGAGGAGCGCCGAACTACTATATTGGGACAAGCATATTCCTCGAATATGCTTGCCACGTCAGCCCTAGAAAAACCCAGGGCTCTCCTTTATAAGGGGAGGCTTGGACCCTGATGAAGGGATCGACTCATTCTTGGGACCGTTAGGCTGGTAAAATTCTCTCTTGTATACATCTCAAGGAGCACTTGTAGCCCAAGGAAGAAGAAATAAAGATCTTTGCGTTAGCTTTCTGTGTATAGAATCAACTACATCTTCCCTCCCCACATCCCACTAGCATCCATTGGCCCCAAACTTTAGCCTACCCATGGCATCTGCCGTGCCACCACCACGACAGGTGGAAATGGTGGAATCAATCTCATGCCATAGAATGACATCTAAAGTTATCTCTATAGGTCAAGTTTTATACTTTTTATGCTACCTTCAAAACAAGTAAATAACTTTGGGTAAAGTAAAGGAAATAAAGCTTAAAAATGATACTTGGGGTAAGTACTAGTCAAAGTGGTATAAGTCAAGCATGCCTAAAGCATTCTTGCTAAACCATCTAGTTCAATCCTAGACTGCTAAGCATTATACTTGCAAGTGTTAGCTTGCCATTAGTAGCTTGCCTTGGTTGGTGCAGTGGTTGAAGTTTTCTTCTTCTTCTTCTTCTTCTTGGAAGAACTCCTCCTCCTCGAAAGCTTGGTCGGTACTATCGTCTATAAATACATACGGAGTACACAGTCACCAAACAATACTTAACTAGTCTAATTAGTACTCTAAGGCACACAATTGGTGATCTATTACCATCACAAGCATCATAAGTCTTATTAAATAGTTTCATTCCTTTTATTTTAGAAAAGTAATTTCTACTCATTGAAAATTAACTAAGATTTAATATTCACCACTTAAAATATGGGATCAAGTGGACACATGTCCTCACCACATATTCTAACATGTGGGAATGTGATTTAAGGATTGGATCACAATTATTTTGGTTTAAGTTCATTATTTAATTATTTAAAGTGACTAGAAATGCCTATATAGCATTATTTTGGTACTAGTCCAAAGTCACTATATGTAAACCTTAATATTATTACATATTCGGATAGGTATGGTGAAATGTGATTTTTGAGAGTTGGAATCAACTCAAAAGCTATCTTGGTTGATTTTATAAAAATGTTGCAAAGTGCAAATGCTTCTGTTTTGTTATTTTTACTAGGAGAGATCTTTAACTCTAATTGAATTAAATCCAACGGGCTTGGGTAGATCTTTTCAGTAGCTTTCTAACAAGATTGTAATCACTTCATTTGGATTTGTAAATCTCTCTGAATTGAATTTCAAACTAGGGAAAAGAACTAGGTTTAAACTAAAAAGAAAAAAAATCCTAATTCAAACTAACTGGGTCGCGCGGGAAAGCTAATGCGCCGGCCCAGTGACACTACACGGCACGGGGCTCAGCTGACATGAGAGGTCCACCGGTCAGCGGCTCATAACGTGCGAAGCGGTACGGGGCGATATGGGTCGTTGGATTAGAACGGGGATCAACGGCTGGGGATCGTCATCGATGACGAACTGGTCGTCGGCGAACTCTAACCCTAGCGGCTCGGTGGGGGTGCATAGGGGGCATACCAGGGCTCCAGCGACGACGGCGATGGGGACAAACGGACTGGTGGACGACGGCGAGCTTAGGGACGGTCGAGGCAGCTCCGGGGGTGGTCGCAATCAGCAGCGCCCTTCTCCTCCAGAGGCGGCCTGCTTTGGTGCAATTCCGGCGAACGGCTGCTCGCGCTGCTCCGGCTAGAGGTGGGGAACGGTTAGTGAGGTAAGGGGAGGTGAGTGGTGTGCTGAAACTGGCTGGGGGTGGCCTCTATTTATAGGACGACGACGCGGCCGAGAAGGATGGGCAGGCGACTCCGGCGAGGGCTGCACAGCGTGCCAGCGGCGTGGCTCGAGGGAGGGGGCGGTCGCTGGTCTTCTGGCGGTGCTCTACGAAGTGAATGCGGGACTAGGGGCGGTGGTATGCGGTCGGGCGGAGCTGGCACTCTGAGCAGCAGAGACGGCGGTGTCCATGGCGAGCGGGGGCTGTGGTGCGTTGGGTGGCGAACGGGCATGTCTGGCGTGTCCCTAGGGTCATGGCGGAGCGGTGGACGCGGGCTGTGGTCGAGCGGCGGCTTGTGCACGCGTGTCAGGCGCGGCGCTCTAGCGCGTGCTCGGCATGGCGCAGACAGGCAGTGCGCGGCGATTCCTCAGTGGTCCACAGTTTGGCTCGGCTCAGGGAGGGGACACAGAGTGACGGTGAGGTACTGGCTATCTCGTAGACATGGCGAGAGGGGGCGAGGTGGTCTGTTGCGGTGGTGGCATGGTCGGCCGGCCAGCATGTGCTCGGCATGGCATGACATGGCCACTAGGGGATAGGAGAGGGGGTTTAAATGGCTTGGTTAGATCATTTGGGGACAGAGAGAGTGTTTTGAGGAAAAATTGGGTGCAAAACCCTGTTGCAAATAGTGAGCTGTGTTTAGAGTTTAAACCCCGTCTGCCAAGTGTTTGAGGAAATGGCCGCAATAACTTTCTTTTTGAATTTTGAAAAGATTTTTGGTGGGTGTGCTAGTACTAAGCTTGAGACTGTGGATACTTGGGTTTTGAAATTTGAGCTTGTTTGAGTGGTTTTTGAAATAGTAGGATCTTCCCATATGAAATAGATTCAATTTTCAAATGTCAATTAAATTTAGTGTTTGAATGTTTTTGGCAGATCACAAAGTGGGTCTTGGTACCTCATTATGTGTACTAGCAAGGGGTGCAAAGATTCATCATTGTTTCTGTTAGGTTTTGAATACTAGGAATAGCCAAAGTAGGCATGATATTTAATTTGACAAAAATGACCATTCACTTCATTTATTCACTTTGAGTTATTTTTCTTTGGGAAATGTTTGGGAATGATTTAAATGATGTTTATTTTACCCAAGAATCATTTTACAATCAATGGATCACAGAACAATGGCAATTCAAACAACTCCTATTTTAAATGCACATATACATGAATGCTTTTATAGTTTTAATTAGAAAAGTTTTTGTTAACCCTAATTTTGATGATTTGGATCTTAATAACCTTGGATTAAAGTTTTGGGATGTTACATATTCGTACACTATATAGTGGTGTTTGTAATACCCCAGAATTTCAGATATTCATTTTGTGACAAAGCTAGAAAAGAGTTGACCAAATTTTGACTTTTAGATCGGTAAGTCATATGAAAAATCTAAGTTCATGGTCGAGTTGGTTTCATTGAGCTGATCAATACCGTCTTTAGAATTGTTCAATTCTGAGTTTCGACGGATCTTGTAAAATTTAGTTAATCTAGATGTCTATACATTTTTTTCTTAGCATGTAAAATCCATATCTATTCTAACTAAAAATCAAAAAATACAAATAAATATGAGGTCTAGCCCAGTCGGCTTACTAACCCGAGACTTCTCTGACCTAGTTCGCCCGCCATCATCGCCGCCCCCACACCAAACAACTGCATCGGTCATCGCCGCCGCAAATTGCTATCGCCCCGGTTCGAGTACAAATCCTAGGCTGCTGGTCGGAGCCTGGCTAGGGCGCCCCCGCACTGTCCTGAAGACCACCCTGTGCTGGAGGCACTAATCCTACATCGATTGGTTTGACTCCTAGCTGGTCCTGAAGTTTTTCTTTCCCAGCGAGCAAATGATTAGGTTCGTACTTGATTAGCACTACGTGGTTAGCACTGTTAGATGGATAATTTTACTTCAGCCTTGAAACCTCTCGTCTATGCCATTGATTAGATCTGGATGTTTGTCTAGAGGGCATATTCTAATCTAAGAAACCGACGGCCTATCAAAGAAGTCCATATTACCCCCCTGAACTTCGCCCCAAGTTCAGATTACAACCCCAGGCTCCTACTTGGTTCAACCTTCAACCCTGGATTATGAAAACCGTTCAAAATTGGCCCTTTTACCAGTTGGACTGGTTTTGATCCGGTTTTTCTTTGCCCGTCAGTCTCTTCTCTCCATATCCAACACAACATACCAGGTACATGTATTTGTACACGTACATGCAGCGCCAGAAACAGATGTGATCCCCCTCGTCTCTCTCCCGTTCTCCTCTTATCACGCGAGAAAGACAGATACCGATCTCGCCCTAGCCAGATCACGGCGCCGCCGGACAGCCAGACCACGGTGCTGCCCTCCCCTACCTACCCCTGCCCAGATCACGGTCGCTCAGGCTGGTGTTAAGTCATCGAGGAGCGACCGCATTGCCTCCTCCATTCTAGCAACTGCCTAGGTCGAGGCTAAACAGGTGAAGAACTTGTTCATGTTGTTATGCGTGCTTGCCAAAGGATCAATTGTAGGTGACATGCCCTTGAGCGATCATATCTCTCTGCACTTTGTATGTTAGGTTTCCAAGTAGAATCAGTTTCATTAATTTTCTGAATATACTACTAGATCAATTAATTGTAGATCTAGCCATGTTACTGAGACTGATTACTGAAGACATTGTTTGGCAACACTGCTAGCTCTCATGTGTTAATGCTATTTTATGCTTCGCATAACATTTGTTTCGATATGTTTGTAGGCGCTAGATGTCTCAGGAGGATTATTTGGCTGTTCGGTTTCACTTTGATGGAAAATTTGTCAACAACGGGCGAACACTGGAGTACATGGGCGGTGACGATGCTATGTCTTTGATTCTCCGCGAGAGATGCGGAATTGCAGATATTCATCGTCATTTGAGGCTGCACCACAACACTTCAGACAGAGAGATGTTGCACTGGTTGATGCCTGGAAAATGTTTGTTTGATGGCCTTGGTTGTCTTGCAAGTGATGTAGCATGCACATTAATGTTAAAGAATGTACCCATTGGCGATGTTATGAATATTTATGTTGAAGAGCCAGGGGAACAACCGGTTCATCCAAATCAGACGACGGATGGTGGATTTATGGAGGATGAAATACAAGGTGGAGATCTTGGCACCCGATTTCCTGAACCAGATTTCATGATGAGTTGCAGGTTATTGGTGGTACGCTGGTATGTCTTCAAAGCAGGCTAAAGTAAGGAAAAAAATTAGCAGTGCGCAGGGCAGCGCCAAGTCGCGATGATGATTCTTCTGATGATGATGATGATTATACTCCCGATGATGATTCTTCTAATGATGATGAGGCAGCAAACATTCACGAGGGTTATATGCAGTTCAAGGCTTCGGTGAAGGCCGGAAAATCTCCTATTTTTGATGGTGATCTCAAGTTCAATGATGCACCTGAGAAGATAGAAGGTAACTCTAGTGATGATGATGACTCACTGGATGAAGATAGTGAAGGTGAGCTTATCGTTAAAGAGTCAAAATATGCAAGGTTTGATAGAAATGCTGTGGTGCCGTATTTTGAGCTAGGTATGAAATTCAGTAGCAAACAAGAGTTCAAGCAAGCAGTGATCAGTTATGGTCTCAATGATAGGAAGGAAATCAAGTTTGTTAAGGATGAGGGTGACAGAGTTAGGGCAGCCTGTAATTGGCCTTTGTGTCCTTGGGTGTGCTTATTGAAGAAAACAAGCAAATTCCAGAGCTGGCAGGTAACTTCTTACAAAAAAGAGCACATATGTCCTCAGAGAAGAGATAGTAAGTTGGTGACGGCAACTAGAATTGCAAACAAGTTCCAAAATTTGATAATCGCAAATCCCCAGTGGAGTGTTGCACACTTACAGCAGACTGTCCAGGAACAAATGTTTGCAAATGTGCACATATCAAAGATCAAGAAAGCTAAGGCTATAGTGGTTGCTAGAATGATGGATGCACAATTTGGTGAATATGGCAAAGTGTTTGATTACCAAAACGAGTTACTTAGAAGCAACCCAGGTAGTACAGTAATTGTCAAGCTTCACCCGGATTTTGAGAAGCCAACATTTGACAGATTTTATGTATGCTTTGAAGCTTGTAGAAAAGGCTTCCTTGCTGGATGTAGGAAGGTGATTGGTCTTGATGGATGTTTTCTCAAAGGAAGAGCTGGAGAGCTTTTGTGTGCTGTTGGTAGAGATGCTAACAATCAAATATATCCCATTGCATGGGCAGCAGTTGACAAAGAAACTAATAATTCTTGGGATTGGTTTTGTTCTATCTTGTTCAATGAACTTCGGCTAGGAGATGGAGAGGGATGGGTGATAATATCTGATCAACAAAAGGGTATTCTCAATGCCGTGCAAAACTGGACTCCAGGGGCAGAGCATAGAAACTGTGCAAGGCACATATACGCCAACTGGAGAAAGAAGTTTAGAAATAAGGATTGGCAGAAGCTATTCTGGGCATGTGCAAAAGCCCCATGTGCAATGTTGTTCAACAAAGCAAGGGCTTCTTTGGCACAAGAGACACCAGATGGAGCAAGGGAAATCATGGACAAAGAGCCTCATCATTGGAGCAGAGCGTGGTTCAAGTTAGGATCTGACTGTGACTCCGTGGACAACAATATTTGTGAGTCATTCAATAAGTGGATAGTTCAAGCTAGGTATTTGCCCATAATTAGCTCCTTCGAAGCTATTAGACGCAAGGTGATGGTTAGGATACAAGAGATGATAACTCAAATGGATAAGTGGGCTCCAAATGTCATTATATGTCCTAACATAACAAAGAAGCTGAAGAAGAGCATCAACCAGTCAGCATATTGTGAGACTATTTTTAATGGCAAGGATGCATATGAAGTTAAGCTTAAAGAGTGGGGTGTAGAGCACGGATTTACTGTTAAACTTGGAGAGAGAACATGTACCTGCAGGTACTGGCAACTTTCTGGACTCCCCTGTGCACATGCTATAGCTTGCATATATTTCCATACAAGCTCCCTTGATGATTACATTTCCAAGTGCTACCATGTTGAGGAGTTCAGAAAAACCTATGCGCACTGCCTTCAGCCTGTGGAGGGCATGCCTGCATGGCCTATTTCAAACAGGCCTAGGCCTGTGGCACCAGGGCACATTCGTATGCCTGGTAGAAAGAAGAAGTCGAGGACAAGGGAACCAGAGGAGAAGCCAGGGAGGACCACAGTTAGCAGAACTGGAACTACCATAAGGTGTGGGAAATGCAAACAGTTAGGCCATAATAAAACCTCTTGTGAGAGAAGAAATAGAGGCGTAGATCCATCTAATCAAATGGTAATTTATCTTTGTTGTTCAACTTAATTGAATATACTATGAATTATGACTGATGTTAACAAATCTCCACTTGCAGCCTTCACAACAAAGTCATACAACCGCACCATCTACACAATCAAGGGCTGCACCGTCCATGGTAATCTATCACAATGTTTTTATTTTTTATTTTTTGTGGCCATCGATATCTCAACTTGACCTTGTGTTTGTAGCCTTTAGAACGAAGCAGGACAAGTAGTACAAAGAGGAAGGCAAGTGCACAATCAGGACCATCTAATTCAAAGAGGTCATCTTTTAAGGGCAACAATAACAGAACCTCCGGGAACACAGTGAACATTCATGGTTTGATACAAGGGTCACAAGCAAGTTCAAGTGTCACCATGAATTTGTCATCCAGAAATGAATCTTCAAGAAAGAAAGGAAGCAAATAGTTCTGTTATTTTAATCCATTTAGTGATGTATGACAAATTAAAATTGTTTTTCTATTATCATAACTATTCCTAGCTAAGCAGAAGAGTCATGGAAAAAAAAGGTTTTGAACTCATTGTTCATGTTTATTTTTCACTATGTCAAATTGTTGATACGTGGTATTCTCTTGGTGTTGATACATGGTATTCTCTTGATGTCGATACACCATATTAGAAGACAAAAAGGATGATGTCTCTGACACAGTCTAGCAAACAAGATGTGTACAAGTCACTCTCTCCCAATCTCTCTATAACAATTAACAAGCAATAGCGCATCTCTAAAATCTGCAATATCTCTTACTTTCTCCCTATATTAGTAAGAACCAAGCAGTATTGTTTCTAGAAGAAGAAACAAGCAAGAAGCAAGCATTATTCTAAATTAGCAAGCAACATCATATCTCTGTCTTACCATTATTAGCTAGTGGCAGCAGCTCAGTACGCCTCCCAGGCTGGAGCGACGACCATCTTCTTTCCCCTCCACCTCTTCACAGCCGCTGCTCCTCTCTCCCCTACACTGCCCCAGGTTCTACACGGCCACGTAGCCGACTGGATCAGGTCGACCCATCCCATCTCCCTCCCGTGAGCTTCCTCTCCCTCTCCATGGATCAGGTCCTGTAACCTCTCCGCGCCGGAATAGCAGAGCCTCTCCGGCGACTCGCCACGCCACTAGGTGGCGCCCTGTACTGGCTGCTGGCTGAAACGCAGAGGATGTGGAGGGCGGAGGCTGGTTGAGGGCGGCCGCCGGAGCCTGGTTATTGCTGGCCGGCGGAGGCGCTCCTCTGTAATTTCCAATTGAGGAAGAGGAACCAGCTCAAGTCAACATATACAGGGATGCACGAGCGAGAGTGTATTTCTTTTTTTTTTGCGGGGAAGCGAGAGTGTATTTCTGGGGAGAGAGAGAGTACATCTACATTGGACCCCGAACGTTGTACTGTATACGGGAAAAAACACTGACGTAACGATAAAAACCGGCTCAAAACTTGGCCAAACGGTGAAAGGGGTAATTATGAACGGTTTATATGGTTTGGGGTTGAATGTTGAACCAAGTAGGAGCCTGGGGTTGTAATCTGAACTTGGGGCGAAGTTCGGGGGGGTAAACTGGACTTCTCTCATCAAGATTCAAGAACATGTAGTCTCGTTATTTTATGATGGTCTTGCTTTAGCAACCTGAATACAAATTGATAGTAGCGAGTACTAGTTATTCTCGTCTCTAGTTGATCCTGATAGTTTTACACATGGATATCAATGGATGTCTCATTTAGGAATTTGTACTGACGTATAAGTCTGGGAGTACCAATTCTCTTGTAGTAGCACTAGTTCGGTGTCGCCTACTTTGCTGTTAAACACATCCCTCTTATTCACGTGTCCTGGTGGTTAAATGATGGTAGAATGACCAGTGTGTAGGATTTAAAAGTACTGTTTTACCTTATTGTGGTATAGAAATTCTGAGTGTGGTTTCATCAACAGGTTTGATGGTTGTCGCTGCAGATATTAATTCTTCTGTTGACCGTCGGGGTTAAGGCAAATGCATGACGAACCCCTGTTCTGTATATTTGTCCATTGTGTGATTGTTCGATTGATTGTTCCTCTTTGATTCGAGATTCCCATGTCCAATTCGATACACTTGTTCCCGTTCTTTCTCTTTGATTTATTACTCCATGTTTAGAGATATCGTGTTTCTTACTTTCTAAGCTAAATCGGTGAGAAACTATTCCAAGCGGCTACTCCGATAAAGTTTGGTGAGAACTGTGTGCTTGTGGGCTAGTCCGATAGCTATTCTTTTCGTGTTAGTCCTGTGAGAGACTGGTCCGAGCAGCTAGTTCTAAATTAAGTTCGGTGAGTATTGTTAGCTCGTGGCCTAGTCCGGGCGACATTTTCAGATATTTGGTTTTAATCTTCATGTTCACAATAAGGTTAGCAATATTTTTTTCTTCCATGGATAATTGTCCTTCAGTTTTCTTACGGTTCCAATTGTATTTGCTTAGTACTTCTGTACTCACCTTTTGCGTTTCATTTGGTTTTCAGGTACAAAGTAAACTCTCATATGCATGAGAGTCGGGTGTAGCATTTATACCACATCACTTGATCACATAGTTCTAAACAATGACTATTGGAATGTCCTGTAATTATTCTAGTAGTTGCAACATTGTTACTTGTTTATCGGAATTACCTTAGTGTAAAGCCTCCGGTCGATAAATCTTAATCTGTATAGCTTTGAGCTAAGTGGGGAATTTAAGATGCATACTAGCATTCAGTACTATAGTTATACCATTGTGAAATATTTTCTAAACTGCTTGTCGTGGATGTCCTTCTAAACAAAGGATATGTTGTCCTTTTTTTAGAATTTCTCCTATGGTTGCTGTTATTTAGGCAGTGAGTTAACACCACCGGGTTTGGTAAAATCCGGGGTGTTATAGTTGGTATCATAGCCTAGGTTTTAGATCTCTGTGGTAGTTTATTAGTAAATTAGGATAATTTGAGAATGGCTAGGATGGTCGAATAATTTAAACTTGCCCTTTTCTTTATTTTCCTAAAGGATTAAAGACTTGACTTAGGATTCAATAACTTAAAATTTGACACACGGGTGCACCATAGGACGGGTTTCAAGTCATGCATTGCATTCACGCTTTTGGTATGTTTTATTGCTGTTTCTTTTTTCCATATGTTGTGCTAGGTGAGTAGGGCGCTGCCTTGGGAGACTTGTAGTGCCTTGTTTAGGGTATTGCTTGATTATTCCTTGGTGGTTGTAGCTTTACAAGTTGTGAGATATGGGTGAAGATATACCAAAGGATATTGAGGAAGTGGTTTCTAATCTTGAAGAGGTGGGGCGGTTTAGGTTCCCTAAATGATAGAGCTGGACTCGATAGATGGTGTAGCTAAGGACATAATAAGATAGTGTTATGAAGATTTATGTGTGGGTCCAAATCCATATCAGAAGATTCTTCTTCTAGTTCTATCCATGTCCAATTTCTACATAGCTTTATTGTTACACATTCACTTGTTCTTTCTAGTCCACCTCATGCGACAACCATCACCCAATTTGTTCTTGGTTGATGTCACCCAATTTGTTCTTTGTTGATGTCGATGGAACCTTTTCAATATTGTACATCTAATGTTCTCCACCATATTTTCTAAACGCCTCTTACATGTTTCCGTTGTAGATGAGAAGATTGCCCTTTCCTTATTTTCTCTATAATATAATTTCTTGTTCCTAGTCGGTCTCGAACAACAAGGCGACTCTTCCGCCAAAGGTTTTTCATAGGATCAGCCGTGAACCTCAGTTCGTGCCCATGAAATCTTCTCTTTATGCTTGTGAGGATGCTCGAGAGTTAGGTTGGGTTGCGCGATTCACCTATTCACGTACATGGTTAATAATTTGGGTGCGGATGAACTGGCCCCCATATCGACTACTATTATTATTCGCTCTTGTTATGTCGGATCGATGAATCAATGTGTGCCCCTTTTACCGCTAGGTAGTGGAGTGTCGACGATGTTCATCCAAAACCACCTGCTGTTCTAGTGTATCTATGAGACATGTCATAGTAACCCTTCATGATAGTTTTGATAGTTTACCTGGTGTTTCGACAGTGGCGTTTCCAAGTTGAATAATGTCGGACGACAGTGGTGGTGTATCACCTTCATAATTCATAAGGATTTCATGACTTACAAAGAATGAACATGATTGTTTCTGGTCAAGTCGCCAATCTTATTTACAGTTTCATTGAGTGTGTATAGTTCACGGTTTAAGATCTTGGATGGATAGAAGCCAATATTTCAATAACATGAAATTGTAGTTTTTTTAAAAGATTGAATCTTGTGGTTCAACAAACGAAAAATTGTAAAGTCAAGAATTCGAGGCCGAATGCGGTTGAACAGGGGAAGAATGTAATACCCCAGAATTCCAGATATTCATTTTTTGACAAAGCTAGAAAAGAATTGACCAAAATTTGACTTTTAGATCGGTAAGTCATATGGAAAATCTAAGTTCATGGTCGTGTTGGTTTAATTGAGCTGATCAAAACCGTCTATAGAATTGTTCAATTCTTAGTTTCGATGGATCGTGTAAAATTTAGTTAATCTAGACGTTTATACAATTTTTTCTTAGCATGTAAAGTCCATATCTATTCCGACTAAAAAGAAAAAAATACATATAAATATGAGGTCCAGCCCAGTTGGCTTACTAACCCAAGACTTCTCTGACCTAGTTCGCCCGCCGTCATCACCGCACCCACACCAAACAGCTGCATCGGTCATCGTTGTTGCAAATTGCTATCGCCCCGATTCGAGTACAAATCCTAGGCTGCTGGCCAGAGCCACCCCGTGATGGAGGCACTGCTCCTACATCGATTGGTTTGACTCCTAGCTGGTCCTGAAGTTTTTCTTTCCCAGCGAGCAAATGATTATGTTCATACTTGTTTAGCAGTACGTGGTTAGCATTGTTAGATGGATAATTTTACTTCAGCCTTGAAACCTCTCGTTTATGCCATTGATTATATATGGCTGTTTGTCTAGAGGGCATATTCTAATCTAAGAAATCGGCAGCCTATCAAGATTCAAGAACATATAGTCTTGTTAATTTCTGATGGTATTGCTTTAGCAATCTGAATACAAATTTATAGTAGCAAGTACTAGTTATTCTTGTCTCTAGTTGATCCTGATAGTTTTACACATAGATATCGATGGATGTCTCATTTAGAAATTTGTACTCACGTATAAGCCTCGGAGTACCAATTCTCTTGTAGTAACACTAGTTCGGTGTTGCCTACTTTGGTGTTAAACACATCCCTCTTATTCACGTGTCCTGGTGGTTAAATGATGGTAGAATGACCAGCGTGTAGGATTTTTTTTCGAATGGAGGTGTTACCGTCGGCCTCTGTATCAAAAGGATGCACACAACCTGCTTTATTTATTATTCAACAAAATTTTACAAAGAGAATACAAAGATCAAATGAAGCCACCTCTCTAAACCAACTTGATGAAAAGGGTGACCATGTCAGAACACTCTAACCGCACACCAACGCACATCGTCAACATACCGGAGGTCCCAAAGCCGCCTTACGGTGGGTCAGGAGCACAAACTGGTCCAGCTGATCCGTAACGCACACCATCGTGCACGCTCAATCTTCTGCTGCCGCCATCTTCTGCCAACCCATCATTAGAAGGATCAAAATAATTCCCTTATTAGGCCTGCCGGCAACGCCACCAAGACGCCAAACAGCTCCACCAGCCTGCACACGTCCAACAGATACACGCACGATCGCCGCCGAGACCCCTCATCACCATGCCGCCGAGTCCCGTCAACCGACGCAGCTAGAAACTCTAAGAAGATCCGTCGTGCGTAGCACCTACCGGACTAGGCATGACATAGCGTAGCACCTGGCGGCTAGGCATGACTTGACATCTCCACCGAAGACTCCGTGCAAGATGAAGCCGCTCCACCTTCCACCTCTGCCATCCGGCGGCGCTCCACAAACGATGCCCCCAAGAGGGATCGCGACACCGCAGCGCCGCCATTGTCCAATCCGAAGATCTTAGGGTTTCCCCCAGAGCGGCACGAGTGGGTAGATGATAATTGTAGGACAATGCCCTCAACAAGGTTACGACGCGAGAGCGCCGCCATCGCCCGCCTTGACCGGAGTCACAACCCGGTTTTCACCGACAACCACGCGGCCTCAACTCGTTGCCGGGGCTGAGATGTGGTATGCACCACACCCAGCCACAAACTGGCCGACCATCTCCGACGAAGAAGACGACTGCCGCCACCATGCCTGGAGCTGCTGCCCAGGACGCCCTCAGTCATGCGAAAGTAGCCCATGGACCATCCATATCGTCGACGGGCAATAGCAGTTGTGCAGATGCCATGGCCGATCTAGGTCCAACGGACCCAGATCTGGTCCGGATCCACGCCGCTCCTACCAGCCCCGCCGTCAACCATTGACGTCCTGGTCGCCGCCACCCGCACCACCGTCGTTGGGGATGCAGAGGAGGAGCCGTCGCCACCTCTACCAGCTGCCGGCCGGAGGGAAATCGTCGCCGCCACCGCCGCGCCCACGGGCCTTTGCCCGGCGACGCCTATGGCGGCGACGATGCCAGGGAGAGGGGGGCGCGAGGAGGACTTGAGTCAGCGAGGAGGGGCACCCCGGGGGTGGAGGCAGCGCCGCCTCAGGGGTGGGAGGGAGGAAGGGGTGGGAGGGAGGAGGGAGTCCAGGAATTAACGTTTTCTCCACACGGCTGCTAGCGTGTAGGATTTAAAGTACTGTTGTTACCTTATTGTGGTATAGAATTTCTGAGTGTGCTTTCATCAACAGGTTTGATGGTTGTTGCTGCAGATATTAATTCTTATGTTGACAGTCGGGGTTAAGACAAGTGCCAGTCGGGGTTAAGACAAGTGCCTGACGAACCCCTGTTCTGTATATTTGTCCATTGTGTGTTTGTTAGATTGATTGTTCTTCTTTGATTTGAGATTCCCATGTCCAATTCGATACACTTGCTCCCGTTCTTTCTCTTTGATTTATTACACCATGTTTAGAGATATCGTGTTTTTTTACTTTCTAAGCTAAATCGGTGAGAAACTGTTCTAAGCGGCTACTCCGATAAAGTTTGGTGAGAACTATGTGCTTGTGGGCTAGTCCGATGACTATTCTTTTCGTGTTAGTCTGATGAGAGACTATTCCGAGCGACTAGTTTCGAATTAAGTTCGGTGAGTACTGTTAGCTCGTGGGCTAGTCCGGGCGACATTTTCAGATTTTTGCTTTCAGTCTTCATGTTCACAATAAGGTTACCAATATTTGTTTCTTCCATGGATAATTGTCCGTCAGTTTTCTTACGATTCCAATTGAACTTGCTGAGTATTTATTTACTCACCCCTTCATTTAATTTGGTTTTCAGGTACAAAATAAACACCATATGCATGGGACACAGGTATAGCACTTATACCACATCACTTGATCACATAGTTCTAAACAAATACCACCGGAATATCCTGCAATTATTCTAATAGTTGCAACGTTGTTAGTTTTTTTATCAGAATTACCTTAGTTTAAAGCCTCCGGTCGATAAATCTTAATCTGTTATAGCTTCGAGCTAAGTGGGGTTAAGATGCATACTAATATTCAGTACTATAGTGGTACCATTGTGAAATATTTTCTAAACTGCTTGTCGTGGATGTCCTTCTAAACAAAGGAGATGTTGTCCGGTTTGTTTTAGAATTTCTCCTATGGTTGTTGTTATTTAGGCAGTGAGGTAACATCGCCGGGTTTGGTAAAATCCAGGGGGTTATAGTGTTATGATAAGGTAAGATAAGATAAGATAAGAAGTACTACTGCGAACGGCTGATCTTTTAAATAACCTTCCCTCCCGATGTGTGTGAAGCAAGTGAAAATTTTGAAGCCGAAATAGTTTAAATTGCTACTGTTTTTTCTGCCAAGGTCCAAAGTGGTTTTCTTCCTATGTACTCCACACCAACGCAGCTAACAGAGCCACCGTACCAAGGCATACGTGCGCATCACCACGCTGTGGACAAGCGAGAGGTCAACCGGGCCGATGTGTGCGGAGTTGCGGAGGAGAGATGGAGGAGGATGGATAGTGAGAGGCCGCAAGGAGAGAGAAAACACACAATTTGTTTTGCGTGCATAGGTCCTGAAATTTACTACTAGTAGAGTGTACACTGTTGATCGCAGGAGTACCTCGTGTCAGGAACCCATCATAACTTTGCTCTTACATCGAACTGCCTTCAACTCCTCTTTGTTGTTGTCGTCTTTCCTTGTCTACGTTTTATTCACTAAGATCATAGTCTCTTCTCGCTCTTCGATTTTACCCTCCATTTCTAGCCATATTCTTCCTAGTTGTACTACTTGATTTACAGAAAAACATTACTCTCACTTGGGAAATTGAGATTGTCTCTTTTCCTAATACTTCTTGGAAACTTCACTTGGGAATATTGTTTACCATGCCAAGATGCATCAATCAACCTAATATGGGAAAATTATCATAAACTATGCTATTGGATATGGCCATGACCTTGGTCATTCAGCTTGAAACCTGTTCACATACATGCTAGGACAATTTTGTGAGGCGGGTTTTTCCAAAGATTTCAAAACTCATGTTTTTCATTTTTATTGATAGGTAATACACGCAAAAGGACGTCACGCGTGAGACTTTGTTTCTAGGATTTTTCTTTATTTTCTACTATTATTTTCGAAATAGGGTCAACATTGTAGGCACACAAATTATTAGTAAGAAACTGAATCTTTCAAAACTCTTGGTCGTTCTAGTATATTGATTGCCTAGCGGGTATAGTGCTTTCAAAGATATTATGTAAAATCTTTGGTGCAACACTTAGTTGTACTTCAAATTAATTTGACCTAGTTTTGATAAATGTACATAAGGCCATCAAGTGGCGAAGTTAGATAGGAAGTATGATCCACTATGTCTGAAAACATGGGCTTGTGGTATTCTGAACCATATGATTCAGACTTTTTTACAGAAAAAATCACCGCATCACTAGGGAAATTGATTGTATTTTCTCCTAATTGTTGGAAACTTCCACATGCAACAATAAATATTATGCCAAGATGCACCCATCTACTAATATAGTGTGAGAACTTTATCAGATCGTACACTATGATGTCGATATGACCATGACAACCTTGGTCGTTTAGGTTGAAAACCAATAATGTTCATACCTTGTAGTTCAAATTTGACCTAATTTCGATAAATCAACATAAAGTCATTCAAATGGACGGAGTTAGATAGGAAGTTTGAAAATTCATAAAACATGGGAATCATAAGTACAACATGTTGGTCCACTATATATGTGTGCAAACTTGCCTTGTGGCATTGATATCCATATTCTTCGGACGTTCTTTATAGAAAACAACAATCTCGTCATCACTCGGAGAATTGAGAATGTTCTTTTCTAATAGTTAGAAACTCACACCATGTCATTGTTTACTACAAGAAGACGCACCCATCTACCGTCAAAAAGACATTTAATTTAAGAGTAATCTATCGCGCTTACTTGTAACTCAAATTTGACATAATTTTCCTAAAACGACATAAAATCACTAAAGTGTGCCAAGTCACCTAGGAAGATTGAAAAATCCTAGTAGTACTAAAAACTTGGGAATTATAAGTAAAAATGGTCCACTTTGTATGATAATTGGGGTGATGGTATTTTCTTTTAATTGGGGTAGGTCTCGCAGGAGAGAGGTGCTTCAGTTAACATGGTCAATTGAAGTAAAAGTTACATCAAGGACCATAAAAAGTGTAAATTACATCTAAATCCATACATTTAGCACAAACACCCTGAAATTAAGCAAGGAAAAGACTTAGGTCCGGCTCCTTCTCCACCAAGAAGCTAAGCCATACTCTTTGTACTAGTACTACTTGCTTAACAAAATAAAACATGGCTTGTGGCATTTTGAATCATATTTTCGAACTTTCTTTACAAAAAGCATCACTGTCGTCACTAGGAAAATTGAATGAATTTTCCTTTATTTTCTTCTATTGTTTTAAAAAGAGGGACAACTTTGTTGGCATGCAAATTATTAGCAAGAAGTTGTGCCTGGTGGGGGTACTTTCAAAGGCCTTCTATAATTTTTCAAGATAAATATCTCTACCACTTACTTCTACAAATTAATACTATGTAGCTAGTTTTGATAATTCGATATAAAGTCATTTAAGTGAGCAGTTAGATAGGAAGCATGATCCACTATGTATGAAAACATGGGCTTATCACATTCTGAACCATATTCTTCGGACTTTTTTACAGAAGAAACATCACCATCATCACTAGGAAACTTGAATGTATTTTTTCCTAATAGTTAGAAACTTCCACGAGCAACAATGTTTACTACGCCAAGATGCGCACATCTATCAAATTAGTGTGGGAACCATATTAGATCATAAACTATGATGCCAATATGTCCATGACGACCTTGGTTGTTTGGGTTAAAACCCAACAATGTTCATATATATAGTGAAATAAACACAGCTACTCCTAAAGCAATATAGTGAAAAATATGGTGAGTACGAGTAGGACTTTTACACCACTACGCACACCATCGGTCATCCTGTTGGCCTCACCAGCTCAAAAGGATCTTGTAAAACATAAAATAATTTAAAATAATATTAGCATAAATAAATATATCTCTATCCATAACATTCATTTTCAAACAACTAAGAAATGCTCTAAATACCAATAAAAAGGATTACTATTTATACGAAAATATAAGATAGTAGAAAATAATACTAATACAATTTTATAGTTGTTATACAAGATTATAAATTATTAATAATTAGATAATTATGCTAATATTATTTTAAATTATTTTATGTTTTACAAGATCCTTTTGGGTTGGCGAGGCTAATAGGACGACCGAGGGTGTGTGCAGTGGTGTAAAAGTCTTACTCGGTACTCACCATATTTTTTACTATATTTCTTAAAGAGTAGATAAGTTTATTTACCTAGATATTTTTAGTCAAATTTATATGGGTTGATTTCTTATCATCTTCCCTTGCAGTTCCACCCAGAGGAAACACGTCTCTACGGCTAGAAGAGTAAATTGTAGATAACTACCACAATTCGGGCACCACTTACGAGTCAGTACCAACATTCCTAATTTTTGCGAGTCAGTATCAAGTTTGGGACACAATGTTGCAAATCACACTATTTTTCATCTAATAGCATTTTAACGTGTTTCCTGACAAGTGGGACCCATCTAGCAGAGCGGACTAGTCAACAAAAATTGCCACTGTGGAGGGTGAGCTGAGCTGGACGTGGGGCCCACTTGTCAGACCGCGTCCTCTTTGTCTCATCCCCTCTCTCTGCCCGCTCCGGCCGCCAGCCACCATGGCCGCCCGCCTCTCCTCCTCGTGCCGCCGGTCTCGCGAGCATCGCCGCTCCCTGGACCTCCCTCTCTCCGGCCATGCTCTGCAGCGAGCCGTCGGCGGCAACCGCTCGCCCTCTCTGCCCTGCGCCTGCTTCCCTCTCCGCTCTACCGAAGCCGGCCGCTATCTCCCCGTCGCTGTCGTGCGCGGCCTCGTGTCTTCCACCTCTGTCGAGCCCATTCTGATCCTGTCTCCTCACCCTGCCACCGCCGCTACCCCGCCCTGCCACTGCCGCCGTGGCCCCAGCGAGCACCTCCGCCCCATACTGGCCGCGTCGGACATGGCAGGGGTCCACGTACTGGCGGTTATCCTCACGCCGGCGGAGTTCCTCGGGCTCTACGCCAAGGCTGGCAACAGCTCGAGCTGCACGTGCCCGCCACTCTTTGCTGCTTCCGTCACGGGCTCCGACGGGTGCACGCCGGGGGACGGCTCCGCGCTCGTGTCGCCAGGCTGGTGTGGCAGAAAGAGGGCGGGATGTACAACGGCGGCCAGGGGAGACCGCCGACTGGTGGGCAAGAGGAGGGCGGGGCGTACAACGGCAAGGGGAATCCCATGGCGGGGTCAAACGGGCCTAATGGAGACGGGAGGAAGGAGGAGGGGAATTAAGATGGGTGGATGACATGCGGGCCCTACCTCCACCTGAGCTCGTTCTCCACGTGGGCTGCGAAGTCAGCTCTTACAAGTGGGTCCTAATTGTCAGTCCTGCTGTGAAAATGCTCTTTAGCCATGAATTAGTGCGATTCACAATGCCGTGACTCGGAATTGGCACTGACACGCAAAAATTATGAAAGTTGGTACTGATTCGTTCTGACAGCCTGAATTATGGTAGCTTCCTGCAATTTACTCCGGCTAGAAGGTTCTGATTCAAACGCCACACGTAAGTCTTTAACAAATAACTACACAGAGAGGTTTCTCCTATAGGATCCCTAAAATAAGAACTCATCCCATATAAACATGCTTAAAAAGAAGAAGGGAAACATGAAACTACTTCATTTTCACAATATGACTTACATACGGCTCCCTTTCGGGAAACCCCCGAAGGGCTTACAAAGATATAGAGGAAATTACCTTACACTTCATGTGCTTATAGTACAATGCCTTCAATATAGTGGTTGTATTACAGGGAAGTACTACGGCTACTACTACTGAGCCGAGAGTTTGCTAGTTTAGTTGCACTGGCTCTCTACTCTGTTGGTTGCTGATTTGCTGGTGCTGGTGTTCGCGGTTTCCTTGGCAGTGAATGCCTCGTTTTATAGGCACTAGAGTGACCTTATCCTCCATCATTGGCTTCACTATTCTTCGCAGGCACATAATGCACCTATCTCGTAGCTTCACTATTCTTCTTGGAAACATAATGCATTTATCTTGTAGGTTTCCTATGCATTTTATAGGAATCTAATTGAAAGAGATGGAGGGTTTTGTGCAGCCTCCATATTGCCTTGGTTGGACAGAAATTTGTCTTTATCCTTATCTTCACTTTTAACAATATTCTCTTACTTCATGATTGTGTTTTTGGAAGTTTTGCCTTCCCTTTTTGCTCCTTTGGCCTTCCTTTGCATGCAGGCCAAGAGTATCATGACTTGAGCTGCAATACCCACTGATGATGGTTAGATTTATTATTACTATTGTTAGTAGTATTTTTGATAATATTTTTATTTATTTTCTTATTCATTTTTTTTGAATTAGGGTGTAGGTCCTCCATGCCCCAATAATTGATAGTAATATAAATTCAACTTTAAATGCTTCAATTTTAATGCTCGGGGTTCCCCGAAGGGCTTACACAAAGATAAATGAAATTACTATTTATAGCCGGAGGACCCAAGCCTTAAAATTGAAGCATTTAAAGTTGAATTAATATTACTATCCATTATTCGGGCGCGAAGGACCTACACCCCAATTCAAAAAATATTTTTTGTTTACTGTGAATGAGAATCTTTTATTACTTAGTGAATGAGAATCTTTTATTACACCACTGCGCACATCCTCTTTTTTGTTTACAGGACCAATAGAAGCTACTCCCAAAGATATAAAAGAATTAAAACTTCATATTGAAGATGTATTAAATTTAAAAGCAATTAGAGAAAGCAGAAGTCCTTACAGGTCAACTGCATTCATAGTTAGAAATGACGCTGAAGAAGTTAGAGGCCAATCTAGAATGGTTATTAATTACAAAAGACTTAATGATAATACCATAGATGATGCATACAATACACCTAATAAGCAATAATGGATAAATAGGATACAAGGTAACCAATATTTTTCTAAGTTTGATCTAAAGGCTAGGTCTTGGCAAGTAAAAATGGCCGAGGAATCCATTCCGTGGATAGACTTTGCATGTCATCAAGGTCATTGTGGATGGCCAGTTATGCCACTAGGATTAAAGAACCCACCTGCAGTATTTCAAAGGAAGATGCAAAATATATTTAATGTAAACCAAGAATTTATAATAGTATATGTAGATGACTTACTAGTCTTCTCCAAATCATACGAGGAGCATATTGCTCACCCTGAAGTTTTCTTTCGAAAGGTAGAACAAAATGCGTTAATATTATCTAAAAAGAAAATGGAAATTTGCAAATAGAAAATAAATTTTCTTGGACATGAAATGTGAGAAGGAAAAATATATTTGCAGGAGCACATAGCTAAGAAAATCTTAGAATTCCCTGATACCATGAATGATAAAAATGTTTTACAACAATTTTTTGGGATTGTAAATTATGCAAGAAATTACATAAACCTAGCAAAGCTTGCCATACCTTTGTATGTTAAACTAAGAAACAAGGTTCAAAAATATTTTGGTTCAGAAGACATAAAATTAGTCAAGGTCATAAAATAAAAGGTGAAAATTTTGAAACCCTTAGAATTACCACTAGAAGATAACCACTTTATTATCGAAACAAACATCCAAAGTAGGATGGGGTGTTATATTAAAGTAAAATCCTTATAAATATTCCTGAGAGACAAAAGAAAAATATGTAGATATGGCTCAGGAAGTTATAAACTAAAACAGTGAATAATATCGATAGAGAAATCCTTGTATGAGTCATGTATTTAGGTTATATTTAGGGTTTAACAAATGTACGGTACGAAGGGATTGTGAAGCAATATGTAGATATTATAATAAAATCAATAGAAAGAAAAGTTCTACTAGAAGATGGGTTCTATTTAAATATAACATAACCGAGAATGGATATAAAGTTGTTTTCGAGCATATTAAAGTGAAAGATAATTGTTTACGTGATATATTCTTGCGTGCATCAATATTGCAGGAATGGAGCGTGGGTTACTTCCCAATGGGGTCGATGTTTTCACCTTCAGCTCAAAAAATTCACTAAAAAACTATCCCCCCCGAATAAATTAAATAATGCATACTAGACAATTTCTGGTTCTAGTACAATGTCAAAAGAGAATAAATATGTTTTATGCTATCCATCCTGAATAATCTCGCTGAATACTTCAATATGATGAACAAAAAATTACCAAAGTCAAAAAATATTAAGAGATAAGATATGATACCATTATATGTCCAATATGATGGAAACAAGCTAGGAATATATATGACCTTTGAAAAAATAATATCACAGAAGCTAGGAGCAAGACAAAAAAGGATTTAACATGGAGAAAATACATAGAAATTGATGATGCCTTAAAATATGCTATAAGTATGATAGCAGAAAATTATTATATAGAACCACAAGAAAAATAATATACATAGAAGTTCAAAGGAGTAGATAATCCTGCTCTAATAAATTGTACACAAGGTGAAGCACGAACTTCAGCAAAGGTGAAAGAAGAATCATTAATTTTGTTGAAAGGAAAAGAAGAAGAATCTCCAAAGAACCAAACATACAAAGCATGACTTTTATGAGGTTTGGATCCTTTAGACTCTGAACATATATATATGAAAAATTCCAAGAAGTCGTGAATTAATGAAAGAAGAACTAAAAAAAAGAAATTTTAAAATAATTACAAGTAGAATTTAATGAAAGGTTTGAAGAATAGAAGAAGGAATATGAGATAAAGTATGACTTCAATCTTTGAGATGAAGATCATATGGATATTGCAGGTCATGGACAAAATCCTGAATAAACAAGCAATGATATAATCTGCAATATGAATTGATATTGCTATCAATCATTCGGGCGTAGAGGACCCAAGCATTAAAATTGAAGCAATTTAAAGATGAATTGATATTACGATCACTTATTCGAGCGCGGAGGACATACACCACAAAAAAATGAATAAGAAAATAAATAAAAATATTACTAAAAATACTACTAGTAATAGTAATAATAAATGGAACCATCGTTAGTGGGTATTGCAACTCAAGTCATGATACTCTTGGAATGCATGCAAAAGAAGGCCAAAGGAGCAAGAAGTAAAGGCAAAGCTTTCAAAACCACAATCATGAAGTAAGAGAAGATTGTTAAAAGTGAAGATAAAGATGAAGACAAATTTATGTCCATCCAAGGCAACGTGGAGGCTGCACAAAACCCTCCATCTCTTTCAATTGGTTTCCTAAGCAATGCATAGGAAACCTATAAGATAGGTGCATTATATGTCCAAGAAGAATAGTGAAGCTAATAATGGAGGATAAGGTTGCCCTCATGCCTATAAAACAAGGCATTTGATAGGAAGGAAACCACGAACATCAGCACCAACAAACCAGCAACCAGCAGAGTAGAGAGCCAGTGCGACTTAGCTAGCAAACTCTCAACTCAGTAGTAGTCATAGTAGTTCCCTGTAATAAAGCAACTATATAGAAAGCATTGTACTATAAGCCCGGGAAGTGTAAGGTATTTTCCTTATCTTTGTGTAAGCCCTTCGGGGGTTTACCGAAAGGTAAAATCGTATGTAAGTTGTAACACCCTCGAATCGTCCATATGCAAGTTTTAGCGATTCCCGCCAAAACCGCATAGAAACGATTCAAAAATGCCCACCAGGCACTTGCGTGCGGGTGGAAAACGAAGTAATATCATTACACAATAGTCCATGATGGAACCCACAGAATATATATAGACATCAACGACTCAATGAGTAAAGAATACAGATATAAAGTACAAAGCTAATCACCTTGAAAATGATAAACATCCGAGTATGGATAAGAAGCAAATTGGACTAAGAGTCCTAAAGAATAACCAATGACATTCATAACCCTACGCAGGCCAAGTCGGAAGGGTAACCTACTACCGACGTCGAACTTATACCTATTAAACAAAAGGGATGCCAACAAAGGGCAAAGGAAAAAGGAAGCGTTCAGTACTGAGGCTAGTACATAGCGAGTATAGAATTCGGCGGCTCTCGCCTACATAGGTATGGTGGACTGAAGCAGCAGCGAAGCATGCACTAAACAACCTATAGAGTCTCGGTACAACTATCGGCTATTAGAGAGAGATAAGAAAGACCCATGCGGAACCAACCTAATACTACCACCAATCATACACATCCTGGTATTCCCGCTAGAGACCAAACAAGGAAGTCATTCCAAGGAAACTCACACGGTTGATAGTTTTATTCATTCTTTTCATAGTAGTTATCCAACTTACTAGTCATATCTGATACAAGACAAATTTTAATAGTAAAATTTTGTTGTAGTTGTCTATGATCGAGAAACTGTGCTCCAAGTCATCCATAGCCGTGGACACAACTTTTCAAAAGGATTTAACCCTACAGGGGTGTACCAAAGTTTCCACACGCACTTCCATCCTTTTTGCTAGATCAATTAACATACACCCATTGGTATGTCGGCGGGGCTTCGAACACGACGCTTTCCTAGACCCAAAGCAAGTACATGCGGGCCACCTAATTTAGCTACCCGTAACAAAGTCGGCCAAGCTACGAAGATGGACCCAGAGGTTGCGAGATTGGACGAGAGATCAGAGGCCATAGGTATAATACTCAACATAACGACCCACATCCTAAACAGTACAGTAGTAAACACTCATCGAGCAACACATAATAAACATGGCATAACATGGCATACATGGCATAGCATGGCATAACAACGTCAAACTAGTTTATGGCCCCCAGTACAGCACTTTGAAATCATGTAGTAAACCGAAGGGGCAACTAGACACCCGTATGTGGTTAGCGCGCTCAGTCTCAGAACAGGTGTCAAGAACTCGGGTCCTAGTTGGACACAAGTGGGCGGTTAATAACCAAATCTCAACTATTACCCACCGATGGCTCTTCATTAATTATATCCACTTCCATCATTTAATTAGCAAGTTGTAATTAAAACCATAATCATCTTCACCATTAAGCATGTGTCAACCCCAACATCTGGGAAACATCGACGACACGAAGCAACACCTGAGAAAGCAACTACGACTCCTAGGGCCAACTGTCTATCAAACAACAGACAATAGGAGGTGTTCAAGGAAATATAGAGGCTGCAAGGAATGTAAATGATGCACGGAAACTAAAGCATCACAACACCGGTAGTAATAGATCAACTAGAGGAAAATAAAGACTATAAATACAAAATAGGTAGAAAGAGGGAGAATGCTCGCCTAGAAAACAGTGCCGAAGGTTCATCTGAAACTCGCGTCAACTCAATGGCCTAATCCGGGAAGAAGCAAAGCACTAAAAGAAACACCGGATGCACTATTTAATACTATGGTAAAAGATCAGCATGTTCATTATATGATGCATGACATGGAAAAGATGCAATGCAACTAGGCAATATTATGCGGAATCAAGATCCCGACAATTAAATAGAAGGTTCATGTTGTTTAGATACCCCGCCATTTAAATGTTGACTTAACAAGGCAAATCATAACATCGATTCGTTACAAAAATTTAAATGGGGGAAATATAAGACAAAAAATAGCCCGCATATAGTCTCCGAATTTAATTATGAGGTGAATCGAGAAATTACCCCAAAACAAATAATATGTATGCAGTATGAACAACTTAATATGCAACAAGATAGACAACATTATATAAAATTAGAGATTGGTCAGGGTCTCACGATTCAGATTGGAAAAGCGAAGATACGGACTTCAAACTGTAGTTGAAGTAGTCACATCGCCGATGTCTTGATGTTCCTAGATTTGAAGTAGCCAAAGTAATTGATACCATGAAGTTGATCTTTCGGTAGTTGTCAACGGAAGGTGGAGGTCACGCCGGATAAATTATTGGACCAAAAAGATAAGACATAGACTAATTCACTTGTAGCCATTTCGTCGAACACATGGTCGGCGACAGCAATCAAACTACACCCACAATGCTGCGCTGTGGAACAAATAAAATAGCCCTCGTCGTGGAAGCTGCAACAGCTTGATGGATTGGTGACGCACGCGATCAACGCTGCCAGGAATCTATCGGCTGGCCTAATGAGTGAAGCAATGGGGATCTGGTTGGTGGCATGGTGATTTGACCAAAACGCTGACGAACAAGGCTAGGAGAAGGTGGCGTGGAGGAGATGCCCTACCCACAGATCAAAGGAGGCCAGGGGTGCGCGTGCGGCCGTCGCATCAGGCTCTGCTGCTGCGTTGCTCTAGCTACAGGCGCGTGAGGAACCAAGGAGCATGTGCAGCCTCCTAGACTGGCTACTGGATAGAATTCGCGCTCATAGAAAAGAAAACATGGGCAGCCAAGAGTCGATCTCGTCCTAGACGAGGGGTCATGATGAGGACATCCCTATAATTACACCTACCCCAATTGCTAATAAAGATGTTCCAATTGCAAAGAAGGATCAATCCAATGAGATAAGGATTGGACCAATCACAAGAGCTCGTGCCAAGCTACTAGAACAACAGGTGAACTTGTTTCTTAATGAACCCGGTGTTTTAATTAATGAGAATTTTATACTACCTAAGTCTTTGAATTATTGTATGATCAGGTACTTAGGAGAAGAAGGCATAGCACAAAGTGAGGAGCTAAAGGAACATGGCGTGATGATCAATGAGGAATGCGCGAGGGAGGAGAGGGAGGAAGCGCAAGGAGCACTCCACGAGAAGATCAACACATGGTCGAGGGATCTCTGCCGCGACAGAGAAACCGGGTCCGACTCTGCCATGGCAGAGTAGGCCTGCGCGCCTTGAGCCGACCACCTTGGGTCAGTTGTATCTTAGTCTAGATCGAGTTGAACTGTTATTCCTAGTCGCAGCCGCCGACCCTTAGCCCTTAAATAGATGGGGCATCGTAGTTTAGGGTTCAGACCACGTTAAAATATTTTGGAGTTGTTTCTTTTATAGAACCTCTGGAATTACCCTGTGTTTGATTCTACCAACTATAATTGAGTGTGATCTGTTGTTCCATTGGGAATTAGTAGATTGCATACTACCGTTCGTGATCCACAATCCATCCATAGATTAGAGAGTGTTTTTTAGTCCTATCCAGAAAAAGCCCACAAAAAGAGTTGTCATCGACTAGATTGCATCGTAGACGAGTAATAGTTGCTGGTCGTTTTCATCCTTTAGTTTTGATCTAGATTTGTTTCTTCGTAGTTTGTTTTTCTCTTTGTTTTTAGTCGATTGCCACCATTGTTTTCCGCCACCATCAAGTCAGATCCGATCTACTCTAAGAGTCCTAGTCTTCTACTCTTGGCTGAGTCGGCTTTAAAAAAAATACTTTCCAGGTTACCGAGTCTGCCATGACAGGATTTCGGCATCTTTTTTCTGCCACGGCAGGACTTTCCGGGTTATCAAATCTGCCACGGCAGGATTTCTGCATTTTTCTCTGCCACGGCAGGACTTTCTGAGTTACCAAGTTACCACTCTGCCGCGGCACGATTTCTGGCAGTTTTGCTGCCGCCGCTCTGCCACGACACCATAATTACAAAGTTTGACCAATTTGCACTTTTCCAAAACCCTTAGCCACAGCCAATCTACTACATAGGTGTAGGAACTTGCCTATTGAGACTAGTTTCCGCTCCGACATGCTGCTCTTAGGACTTTTGGTGCCGTACTTTGTAGTTGGCCGTGTGTTATCTATCAAAAAAAAAGCAAGACAGCAAAAGAAAAAGTATCAAGAAAAAGCTATACAAAAGAAAAAGAAAAGTTGTGGAAAAAAAAGAGAATTTGAGCAAGAGGCCTAGTGTTATCTTTGTGCACCGGTAGATTGAGCAATCTTGTGCCTGTTTACTTTGAGCTTTGCTAGTGTCTCTCGAGCGTAGTGCAACACCCTTTATAGTTGCATTGCCACGTTTTTCTCCACGTGTGTGTTTCTTGGGTATTTGTACGATCAGCACTAGGACTTGTTTGCGGTGTAGTTAGGATACCATACCTACAGCTCCACCATAAATACCCTGTGTGCCCTGTGATCGTTCTCTATACCTTTGATATTCACTTCATCACATCAGTGCATCAGTTTTTGATTTCGTTTGGTAGAGCATCTCTATTCACTTTGGAACGGTAAGATCTCCTTTCTTATTAGTTGTGAGTGAGCTGTGAGAGTTCCACCATACAGATTTTTGATTTTTGTGCACTAACCTACTGATCATGTCTTCTAGTGATGATGATGTTGTGATGCAGAAAAAGAAGGATGAGGGGCTCGTCAATTGGCGTGAATATGAGGCTTTGAAGTCCCACTTGACACGTGTGTTTACTCACACGACAGATGCCATTGACAAGAATCTCCAGGATCTGAATGTGAGATTTGATCACCATGTTGGAACGGTTGATACTATTCAAACACAAGTGGCTATGCTCAATGTCACTGTCACCGCTTTGCAGCAGTCCATTGAGGGTTTGACAGCCGCTTTACATAGAAGGGAAGAGCCTCAACATGATGATGCCTTTGATGATTTTGATGAGGGTAGCGTTGTGGATGATGCTCCACCTGTTAGCAGGGGACGTGCTATTCCCCCTGCCCATGCACCTACCCCTGCACCTGCCCATGCACCTGCTCATGGCCGTGGGTATGCTCCTCTTGGGCGTGCTCAACGTGTTCCCAACCAAACTGCTGATGATGGTTTAGGCAAGCCAAAATTCTCAATTCCTAAGTTTGATGGTTCCATTGATCCTGAAGACTACCTCACATGGGAGTTGAAGATTGAGAAACTCTGGCGCTTATTTGACCATCCAGAAGATAAGAAGGTCAAGCTTGCAGCATCTGAATTTGATGGTTATGCTTTGCGTTGGTGGGATGCTCTTGTGCAACATAGGAGGGAGGACAATGAACTTCCTGTGATGGATTGGCGCGAGATGAAGCAAATCATGAAAGCTCGTTTCGTCCCAACCAACTACTTGCGTTCAGTTTTTGATAAATTGACGCAACTGAAGCAAGGAACAATGACAGTTGATGAGTATTACATGAAGATGGAGATGCTTATGCAGCGTGCTAGAATTCGTGAGTCCATTGAGATGACCATGCAGCGATTCCTAAACAATTTGAAGTTACCAATCAAGAGCATTGTTCGTCATCACAAGTATGAGACCATGAATGAGTTGTTGCATCATGCTAGAGAGGCCGAATCCCAGTTGGCAGAAGAGGCGAAGTCACGTACTCGTTTTCCATCCTCCAGCAGATTTTCGGCCAGACCTATTCCTCTTACAGCTGCATCACCAGCCGCTGTTCCGTTTACACCATCGGCCAAACCAGCAAGTACACCTTCGTTTGGTTCTAATGCTCGAAAACCCGCTACTCCTGCTGCTAGCTCGGGTTCCAATATGTCTACTGCACGTACTCGTGATGTGGTGTGCCACACTTGTGGTGGTAGAGGTCACTACAAGAAGGATTGTCCAAACAACAAGGTTATGTTTGTTAATGAACAAGGTGAAGTAGAAAGTGGAGATGAAGCTTCTGATGTTGATATTGATGATGGTGAGGATGGTGCTGATGCATATTCTGAGCGTGCACCAACTATCGTCGTGTCTTCATGTGTACTTAGTGTGCAGCCGGTTGAGGAATCCCAGCGTTGCAACTTGTTCCAAACAAAAGCTCTAGTTGGACCAAATAAAGCTTGCAAGGTCATTATTGATGGAGGTAGCTGCAGAAATCTTGCAAGTAAGGAATTATGTGCCAAACTAAATTTGACATACTTACCTCATCCCAAGCCATACTACATACAATGGTTGAGCAACAATGGTGAGATGAAGGTAAATCATATGGTACGAGTGAACTTTCAAATAGGGCCATACAAAGATTCTATTGATTTTGATGTGGTTCCTATGACTGTTTGTCACCTCCTATTGGGTCGACCATGGCTCTATGATCGTCATGTGCAACACAATGGCCGAGCCAATACATATCACTTGGAATTCAAAGGAAGAAAGATTACTATGCAGCCAATGACACCACAAGAAATTGTGAATGATTCTCGCCAGAAGATAGAGGTGAATTTGAAGGAAGATACTACCACTCGGCGAGATTGTGTGACAGCTGTTCCTGATGTAATTGAGCCTAAATTGAGGGATATGTAACGAAAAGTGAGAGAGTGCCTGGTTTATTGATATTAGCCACTAAGGAAGATATGAGAGAATTTCGTGAGGATCCTACAGCCATGCCACTTGTGCTCATGTATAAGGGCGAGGTATTGGTTTCTAATGACATGACCCCTATTTCTCTTGGTGTTTCATCTATTTTGCAGGACTTTGGGGATGTGTTTCCAGAAGATGTACCCGCAGGTTTGCCTCCCTTGCGTGGTATAGAACATCAAGTGGACTTGATTCCTGGCGCCACACTTCCCAACCATGCACCTTACAGGACTAATCCCGAAGACACTAAGGAAATTCAGAAGCAAGTACAAACATTGCTGGATAAATGGTACATTCGTGTCTCTCTTAGCCCTTGTGCTGTTCCTATTATTTTAGTTCCTAAGAAAGATGGTACATGGCGCATGTGTGTTGATTGTAGAGCGATTAATAACATCACTATTCGATATCGTCATCCTATTCCACGCTTAGAAGATATGCTAGATTAATTGAGTGGTGCTGCTATTTTCTCTAAAATTGACTTGTGTAGTGGTTATCATCAAATTAGGATGAAAGAAGGGGATGAATGGAAAACTGCTTTCAAAACTAAATTCGGTTTGTATGAGTGGTTAGTTATGCTGTTTGGTCTTACTAATGCACCTAGTACTTTCATGCGTTTGATGAATCATGTTTTGAGAGAGTTTATTGGTCGTTTCGTGGTTGTTTACTTTGATGATATACTCATATACAGCCACACCGAATCTGAACATTGCACTCATATTAGACAAGTTTTGCAAGTGTTACGTGATAATAAACTATATGCTAATCTTGAGAAGTGTACATTTGCAAAAGATAAGGTCATATTCCTAGGATTTGTTGTTTCTAAGCATGGAGTAGAGGTGGATCAATCTAAAATTGAATCAATTCAGAATTGGCCTACTCCAATGAATGTAAGTCAAGTGCGTAGTTTCCACGGTCTCGCTGGTTTCTATAGGCGCTTTGTGAAAGATTTTAGCACCATTGCTGCACCTTTGAATGATTTGACAAAGAAAGGTGTTCCTTTTGTATGGGGCACGGCCCAAGACATTGCATTTGATACATTGAAACGTTTGCTTACTTCTGCACCTTTGCTTGCATTACCTGATTTTTCGAAGCAATTTGAAGTTGAATGTGATGCTAGTGGGATAGGCATAGGTGGCGTTTTGATGCAAGAGGGTCGGCCTATAGCTTATTTTTCTGAGAAATTGACTGGTGCTCGTTTGAATTATTCTATCTATGATAAAGAATTGTATGCACTTGTTAGAGTACTTGAGGTTTGGCAACATTATTTGTGGCCAAAGGAATTCATCATACATTTTGATCATGAAGCATTGAAATACTTGAAAGCTCAATCAAACTTGCATAGAAGATTAGCTAAATGGGTTGAGTTCATTGAGTCTTTTCCTTACATCATTAATTATAAGAAGGGAAAAGAAAATGTTGTTGCTGATGCTCTATCTAGGAAGAACATGCTATTAACCAATCTTGATGTTAAAATTCCTGGATTAGAAGCTATTTGTGCACTTTATGCTACTGACCATGATTTTGCTGAATCATATCGTTTGTGTGCTCTTAGAAACGCATGGGATAAGTATCATATACATGATGGATATTTGTTTCGAGCTAACAAACTATGTATTCCAGATTCGTCGTTGCGTTTGTTTTTAGTGCAGGAATCACATGCTGGTGGTCTAATGGGTCACTTTGGGCGTGAGAAGACGTTGCTCATGCTTGCTGATCACTTTTATTGGCCCAAGATGAGGTGTGATGTGTACAGATTTGTGAGCCGATGTATTACATGCCACAAGTCGAACTCTAAGCTGAAGCCTCACGGTTTGTATACACCTCTCTCTGCACCTACTACTCCATGGGAAGACATTAGTATGGATTTTATGCTAGGTCTACCTAAAACTCAGAGAGGTCATGATTCTATATTTGTGGTAGTAGATAGGTTCTCTAAGATGGCTCATTTTATTGCCTGCCACAAAAGCGACGATGCGTCGCATGTTGCTAACTTGTTTTTTAGAGACATCGTGAGATTACATGGAGTACCAAAGATGATTGTTTCTGACCATGATGTGAAGTTCATGAGCTACTTTTGGAAGACCTTATGGGGGAAGCTAGGAACAAAGTTGTTGTTCAGTACTACATGTCATCCCCAAACAGATGGTCAAACGGAGGTGGTGAATAGAACATTGTCACAGCTGCTAAGGACCATGATTAAAAAGAATCTGCGGGAGTGGGAAGAGTGTTTGCCACATGTTGAGTTTGCTTACAATAGGGTTGTGCATTCAACTACTCAGCTTTGTCCTTTTGAGGTGGTGTATGGTTTCAAGCCATTGACGCCACTTGATATGTTGCCTCTGCCATTACATGAGAGAGTTGATATAGAGGCATCAAAACGTGCTGATTATGTGAACAAAATACATGAGAAGACTAGAGAGGCTATTGAGAAGAAAGGCAAGAATATTGCTGCTGCAAGGAATCAAACACGAAAAGAAGTGTTGTCCGAGCCTGGAGATATGGTTTGGGTGCATCTACGCAAGGATAGGTTCCCACTACTTCGAAAGTCAAAATTGAAGCCACGTGGTGCTGGTCCTTACAAGGTGTTAGCCAAGATTAATGATAATGCCTACTCGGTTGATATACCTATTGAGGAGTTTGGTGGAGTTAGCAATAGCTTCAACGTTGCTGATTTGTCACCATATCTTGGAGAAGACCTTGGAGCGTCGAGGACGACGCCTTTTGAAGGGGGGGGAGATGATGAGGACATCCCTATAATTACACCTACCCCAATTGCTAATAAAGATGTTCCAATTGCAAAGAAGGATCAATCCAATGAGATAAGGATTGGACCAATCACAAGAGCTTGTGCCAAGCTACTAGAACAACAGGTGAACTTGTTTCTTAATGAACCTGGTGTTTTAATTAATGAGAATTTTATACTACCTAAGTCTTTGAATTATTGTATGATCAGGTACTTAGGAGAAGAAGGCATAGCATAGAGTGAGGAGCTGAAGGAACATGGCGTGATGATAAATGAGGAATGTGCGAGGGAGGAGAGGGAGGAAGCGCAAGGAGCACTCCACGAGAAGATCAACACATGGTCGAGGGATCTCTGCCGCGGCAGAGAAACCACGCAGCCTTCTGCCGCGGCAGCCTGCCGCGACAGAGAAACCGGGTCCGACTCTGCCATGGCAGAGTAGGCCTGCGCGCCTTGAGCCGACCACCTTGGGTCGATTGTATCTTAGTCTAGATCGAGTTGAACTGTTATTCCAAGTCGTAGCCGCCGACCCTTAGCCCTTAAATAGATGGGGGCGTCGTAGTTTAGGGTTCAGACCACGTTAAAATATTTTGGAGTTATTTCTTTCATAGAACCTCTGGAATTACCCTGTGTTTGATTCTACCAACTATAATTGAGTGTGATCTGTTGTTCCATTGGGAATTAGTAGATTGCATACTACCGTTCGTGGTCACGGCTGCGTGCGCAAGAGCGTGGTGTTGTGAATATCCTACAAGGTTCGAGAGCTGTTGCATTGGCATCAGGGATCGAGCGGGAGAGTTCATAGCTACATGCTAGTTATCTATCATCCACCATCATCACCGCCATCCGCTTATTGAGAAGATCGGGCCACCCCATATCAGGTCAAGGAACAAAGAAAAGGAAAGCTCAATTTGGAGCAGCAAGACATGGTGTGGAGGTGCTAGAAACGTGCACGGGATCACGGTCAAGGTGGCGTGTGGCACTGGGCATGGGAGCGGGGGAGGAGTGATTGATGAATTCATACATGTTCATGTATGCTGTTCTATGCACGAACAACGACCGACAGCCGTGGGGAAAAGATCACGCCGGCGGCGGCCGGGCGGCAGAATAAAGGAGGAGAATTTTGAAGACGAGAGGGGAGTTTTAGACAGATGTACATGCGAGATTTGGGCTAGGCTTTGGGAAGGAAGAAAGGGAATCAACTATTTTATATAATGCAAAGTAGACTACATGAGGCTAGTTTTGGGTCAAACTTTTGGACGAGATTTTGCCTTTTTTTATTTTTAGTGAAATAAGCAAACCTTTTTTGTAGTCTTATAGTAGACCAAAAATTATTATTTATTTTGTTATAACATGAGAATAGAGAGATGGCTTCATATATATTAACTGTCAGTATATTTAAGAAAATAAATAAAATACAACTTTTAATATAAATAATTTTATGCTTCAAAATATGCATGAAGATGGCAATGGTGAAATGTAGTATGGTAGCATGGAGCATGGGATCATGTGCATGGCACATGTAGGATAGATTTAGAAGAAGAAAGAATTAGGCTTGAGGTGAAATGGCAAAAGAACAAAGCATGAGGTGGAATGATGCAAAAAGATATCAAATTGAATTAGAATAAAAGTAGAATACTTAAAGGATGTATGAAGGCAAAAGAATTATAGAATCAACCACATAGAATAAGAGAATCAACACCAGAAGATAAGTAGAATAGAGATGAATATGATCTCAAGAAGATAGATAGATGAGCAAGATTAGATAGAATCCACATATTTTAAATGGACAAGATTTAGAAAACCTCATGGCAAAAACAAAGGAATCAATTTGACACATGTAGTTGAAGTATATGACCATTTGATCCACAAGAGACCACAAGATATAATCAAGAGATGATGCCCCCAACTCAATCTGGGCATTTCATAATATTTAGAATTTGCAAGACTCCAAAACCAAAAGACATTATGGTTCCAACATATATGGCACCAACTAGAATTGATTAGATGGAGGCCAACATAGAGAGAGGCAATACAAATTAGCAAGAACCAAATACAAGTGAGACAATTTAAATGCAATAATTTAATTATATATTCCATGCAAGGTGGCATGACAAACATGATGATGATGATGCAAGAAAACAAAATAACAAGCAATTTTCTAGTTGGGGTTTTCCCGAGGAGCTACAATTCGACACCACTAATAATGGATCTCGTCTCGAGATCCGCCTCATGGTATGGGGAAGAAGGGAGATGATCTGAATCTTCTCACTTTGTGTAGATCCTCGTGGCACCACTAACAGAGATCCTTGCTCCATCTTAAACTCGGCGACACCACCAACAAGGGGTCGTTGCTCATGTTCGTTAAGGAAACACTCCGGATAAACAAAGGACGAAGGTAAATGTATCAAAAGATAAGGCCACCTCTAACTTTGATAGAAGGAGAGAAAAAAGTGCAACCTAATACACTTCAATGTACTAGCGCGAATAAAATGAGTAGTCGGCATGGGGGCCAATCCATCACGCACCCAAACTATTAGTCTGCACATGCAGTAGAAAAGTCGTGCAACCCATTCTTGAAATTAGACTAAAGATCTTGATAAGCAATGTTCGAAAATCAAAGGAGTGATGTTGGCTCTTTATTGGATTTGACGTAGATGATGATGTCATCGCGTCGGAAAACACCGGAGGATACAAAGAAAACAATAGTGAATTTTTGGTCCACTGAAAGGTACAACAGATGAAAAAAAATCATCATATAGCATGATGACCGGATATCAAAGCACCGTTACAAGAGTAAAGAAGCAAAACCCTAAAGGTACGATAGACAACCAACCACAAAAATTCCTGGACTCGAAGAAAAGATAAGAGAGAAGGTTCAAACACGCAAAGGTAAGAGGAGAATAACATAGAGGTAAGGAATAAAACCATACCTAATCAGATCTATCCAACCGATTTTGCAAAATAGTTTTGACACTCTACATCATCCGTTAGCTAGGTTATCCTACATGCTAGACCAGTGGGGTATCGCAGTTGCTGGGCTCTGATACCACTTTGTAACACCCGCGAATCGGTCTTATGCAAGTTTTAGTGATTCCCGCCAAACCAGCATAGAAACGATTCAAAGATGTCCACCAGCCACTTGCGTATGGTTAGAAAACGAAGTAATATCATTACACAATAGCCCACGATGGAACCCATAGAACATATATAGACATCAACGACTCAATGAGTCAAAAATACAGATATACAGTACAAAGATCCAAATCACCTTGAAAATGATACAACATCCGAGTACAGTTAAGAAGTAAATTAGACTAAGAGTCCTGAAGAATAACCAATGACATCCATAACCCTACCTAGGCCAAGCCGGAAGGGTAACCTTCTAACGACGTCGAACTTATACCTGTTAAATAAAAGGGGTGCGGACAAAGGGCAAAGGAAAAAGGGAGCGGTCAATATTGAGGCCAGTACACGGCGAGTCTAGAATTTGGAGGCTCTTGCCTACATAGGTATGATGGACTGAAGCGACAACGAAGCATGCACTAAACAACCTATAGAGACTCGGTACACTGTCGGCTATCAGAGAGATATAAGAAAGACCTATACGGAACCAAGCTGATACTACCACCAATCATACCCATCCTAGTATTTCGCCCTCGAGACCAAATGAGGAAGTCATTCCGAGGAAACTCACTTGGTTGGCAAATTTATTCATTCTTTCCATAGTGGTTATCCAACTTACTAGTCATATCCGATACAAGTCAAATTATAATAGTAAACTTTAGTTGTAGTTGTCTATGATCGAGAAACTATGCTCCAAGTCATCCATAACCACGGACACGGCTTTTCGAAAAGACCTGTAGGGGTGCACCAAAGTTTCCACATGCACTTCCATCCTTTTGCCAGATCAATTAACATACACCCATCGATATGTCGGCAGGGCTTCGAACACGACGCTTTCCCAGACCCAAAGCAAGTATATGGGGGCCACCTCAATAAGCTCCCCGTAACAAAGTCGGCCGAGCTCCGAAGACGGACCCATAGGTTGCAAGATCGGCCGGGAGATCAGAGGACATAGGTATAATCCTCAACATAACAACCCATATCCTAAACAGTACAGTAGTAAACGCTCATCGATCAACAAATAATAAACATGACATAACATGGCATACATGGCATAACATGCCATAAAAACGTTTAACTAGTTTTTGGCCCCCAGTACAGCACTTTAAAATCAGGTAGTAAGCCGAAGGGGCGCCCAGACACCCCACATGTGGTTAGCACGCTCAGTCTCGGAACAGGTGTCAAGAACTCAGGTCCTAGGTGGACACAAGTGGGCGGTTAACAACCAAATCTCAACTATTACCCACCGGTGTCTCTTTATTAATTATATCCACTTCCATCATTTAAATTAGCAAATTGTAATTAAAACCATAAATCATCTCTACCATTAAGCATGTGCCAACCCCAACAACAGTGGAACATTGACGACGCGAAGCAACACCTGAAGAAGCAACTAAGACTCGCAAGGCCAACTGTCTATCAAACAACATGCAATAGGAGGTGTCCAAGGAAATATAGAGGCTGCAAGAAATATAAATGGTGCACAGAAACTAAAGCATCACAACACGGGTAGCAATAGATCAACTGGAAGAAAATAAAGACTATAAATACAAAATAGGTTGAAAGGGGAAGAATGCTTGCCTGAAAACTACTGCCGAAGGTTCATCTAAAGCTCGCATTAACTCAACGGCCTAATCCGGGAAGAAGCAAAACACTAAAAGAAACACCAGATGCACTATTTAATATTACGATAGAAGATCGGTATATGATGCATGACATGAAAAAGATACAATGTAACTAGGCAATATTAAGCAGAATCAGGATCCCGACAATTAAATAGAAGGTTCATGTTGTTGAGATACCCCGCCATTTAAATGTTAACTTAACAAGGCAAATCATAGCATCGATTCGCTATACAAATTTAAATGAAAGCAATATAAGATAAGAACAGCCAGCATATAGTCTTCATATTTAATTATGAGATGAATCGAGAAATTACCCCAAACAAATAATATGTATGCGGTATGAACAATTTAATATGCAACGAGATAGACAACATTATATAAAACTATAAATTGGTTAGGGTCTCACGGTTCAGATTAGAAAAGCGAAGATACGGACTTCAAACTGTAGTTGAAGTAGTCACATCGTCGATGTCTTATGTTCCCAGATTTGAAGTAGCCGAAGTAATTGATACCATGAAGTTGATCTTGTCGGTAGTTGTCAACGGAAGGTGAAGGTCATGCCGGATAAATTGTTGGACCGAAAAGATAAGACAGAGACTAATTCACGTGTAGCCATTTAGTCGAACACATGGTCGGCGACAACAATCAAACGACACCCACAATGCTGCATCGTGACACAAATAAAATAGCCCTTGTCGCGGATGCTGTTAGTAGTAATCTTGAATAGTAAGTGTTTTTAGGTAACATATAGTCTTGAAGTCAGTCTGATGTGTTGAGTACGTGTCCTAGTTTGAATCGGTTATCTAGTACTAGTCCAATCAGGAGTCTCCTAGTTAATTAGGAAGGTTTTGGCATATGGCGTCACTGTTAGCTTAGAATCAGAGTACGAGTAGGTCATGGTCCTATGCATTGATGTGTGTATATATATACACGGCTATGCGGTGCTTGTAATCAGAAGTTGTACGGCAAAGTTGATAAGAAAATAAAGAAAAAGAACGGGCACGACACGTGCCCTTAGCCATAAGATTTTTCGAGCGTGCTTGTTTGTCTAGTTTGATATAGTCGATGTGTGGATAAATTCCAATAATTGGTATCAGAGCGAGGTCGAAGATTTGAAGCCACGCTTGACCCGAGGAGGCGACGCTACTAGCACCTCGGGGCGGGCGACCAAATGGAGACGGCGAGCATGCTATCATCGGTGAGGCAGCGAGCGATCGTCGCTCGGCAGAGCGACATGGAGGAGATGACAAGGAGGTGTTGTCGACAAGGTGGTGTAGGTGAATGGTCGTTGATAGGAGCGGCGGTGCCGAGGAGCGGTGCCGGAAGGCTCATCAAGATCGTCCTCCGGGGGAGTGTGACTCGAGGAGTCAAGTGTGTGCACGTTTGCACGTGTTGTAAATGTCATGTTGGTGTGTCGTGGTTGTGTCCGAGTACTCGTCCCTGTAAGGATCCGTTGCAGCTGGAGCACGTCACAGTTGATAGGTGTGCACGGTGTTCCGTGAGTTGTGTCCATGTCCTCGTGGAGCGTCCTGGCTGTGGTCAGCGTGGGTTCGGTGTGATGCCGAAGGCGGACGGTGCTTCGAGAAGGTACCGTAAAGCGAGGAGGTGTACGAACGGTAGAAGGAGAAGCTACCGCAAGCAAGTACAAGAGGAGTATGGTGCGAACCGAGTGCGCGGATGCTAGCAATAGTGGTGGCACATAGGTGCGAACCGAGTACGGCAGGGGCCAAGCAATGGCGGTAGCACAACATGGCAGTGCAAGAGAGGTGCAATGCATGTTGCCTGCGTGGTCGTACTGACTGTACGGACATTACAAGGAAAACGATAAATAGGTGACGTGAAGCTGCAGGAGTCAAGATTGGGACGAGCACGAGGAGACAAAGAGTCAAGATTAGGAGGAGATTGTTAGTAGTAATCTTGAATAGTAAGTGTTTTTAGGTAACGTATAGTTTTGGAGTCAGTCTGATGTGTTGAGTACGTGTCCTAGTTTGAATCGGTTATCTAGTACTAGTCCAATCAGGAGTCTCCTAGTTAATTAGGAAGGTTTTGGCATATGGCGTCCGTGTTAGCTTAGAATCAGAGTACGAGTAGGTCATGGTCCTATGTATCGATGTGTGTATATATACACGGCTATGCGGTGCTTGTAATCAGAAGTTGTACGACAAAGTTGAGAAGAAAATAAAGAAAAAGAAGGGACACAACACATGTTCTTAGTCATAAGATTTTTCGAGCGTGCTTGTTTGTCTAGTTTGATGTAATCGATTTGTGGGCAAATTCCAACAGAAGATGCAGCGGATTGATGGATTGGAGACGCACGCAGACCAATGCTGCTAGGAATCTATCAGCCCGATGAGTGAAGCGACGGGGATCTGGTTGGTGGCATGGCAATTTGACCAAAAGTCCGACGAACAAGGCCAGGAGAAGGTGGCGTGGAGGAGATGCCCCTACACACAGATCAAAGGAGGCCAGGGGTGCGCGCGCGGGCCGTCGCATCGTGCTCTGCTACTGCGTTGCTCCAGCTACAGGCACGTGAGGTGTTAGCATAACTAAGCTCACTGTCACGTAGATGTAGGTTTATGTGTTTTTCTGAAATAAGCTGTGCGTGGCAACGTTTGTGTTCCTGCACGAGCTAGGTGGTGGAGGACTGCGTCTGTGCATGTTCTCAGTTTCCTTTTGATTCGCTCCCGATAGTCGAGCCGTTGTGATCTACGTCGTGGGATGGCGCGACTATACCAGATCACACAATGATGATCGGGAGGCATTTAGCTGCTTAGTCTTAGAACATATAAGCAAGGAATAAACGAGAAAACACTACACGTTTTCACGCAGCACAAATTGCTCTGTCTCTGAATCGTTTTGCTGTTAACTGACAAAACACACACATACAGTTTTTCAGGTTAATAACCACATTTGGTATCAGAGCCCCGTTGGATCCGGACGATGTCCAAGTCAAGGGACGTGGCGGTGGCGGCGGCGAAGAAGCTGAAGGGGACGCAGGTCGCGGATGGCGGAACTGGCGGGTCCAAGCTGCCGGCGCCACGCCGGACCTCTGTGTCTCTGACTCCGCGTCGCGGTCGTAGCCTGTTGCGCGGTGGCAGCGAAATCATCGTGTGGGAGCACGTGATCCGCGAGAGCAGCGGCAACACGCAGTACCCAACCCTCACGCACACCAATTACCCAGAGTGGGCAATGGTGATGCGCGTGTAGCTCCAGGCAGCGCACCTCTAGGACCCAATCGAGTTTGGGCCAGAGGAGGAAGGGGATGACCGGGCAGCGCTCTCGTCTCTCCTTTGAGCTGTTCCACCAGAGCTGGTGAGGACGTTAGCGGTCAAGGATTGTGCCAAAATAGCCTGGGAGACCATCAGGACGATGCGTCTCGGCTGCGAGCGGATCCGCGAGGCCAAGGCCTAGACCCGCCGTAGGGAGTGGGAGGAGCTACAGTTCAAAGCCGGGGAATCGATCGAGGACTTTACACTCCGCCTCACAGCCATCGTCAATGACCTCAAGCTGCTCGGCGACCCCGTCGACGAGCACAAGGCCGTGCTGAAGTTCCTCCACATCGTCCCGCGCAAGTTCCGGATGGTGGCGATGGCGATCGAACAGACTATTGACCTGCGCACGCTCTCCATCGAGGAGCTCACCAGCAGGTTCATCACCGCCGAGGAGGGATACGACCTAGACGATGGGGTCATGGAAGGCGTTGGCAAGCTCCTACTCACTGAGGAGGAGTGGGTGGCCCGACAGCACCAACGCACGAATAGTTCCTCTGGCTCCGGCGGCGACAAAAAGGGGAAGCCTCAGGGCAAACCCAAATCACTGGTCGGCGAGGGCGCCAGACCTTCTCATGCTGGTGGAGCTTCCAGTGGCTCCGGCGAGCGCCGCAAAGGCAATTGCCGGTACTGTGGCAAGGCGGGACACTGGGCTAAAGAGTGCCGCAAGGCGCAGCGGGACCACGAGCAGAAGCAGGAAACTGTAAATTTGGTACAGCCCGGCGACGAGCACCAGTGCGATCTGCTCATGGCGGTAGTCAGCAAAATCGTGGCGCCTCAAGCTGTCTTCCTCAATGAAGAAAAGGTGATACCTGTCCCTTCTCCTGAAGGTGTGTGGTTCTTCGACACAGGGGCGAGCAGCCACATGACCGGCGAGCGACACATGTTCGCCACCATGGATGACACCGTGCATGGCACGGTGAAATTTGGCGACGGCTCCCTCGTGGCGATCCACGGTCGTGGCACCGTGGTCTTCCTCAGCCAGAGCGGAGAGCAGCGCACACTTGCCAATGTTTTCTACATCCCAAGCCCGAAGAGTAATATCATCTCTGTCGGGCAGTTGGACGAGGGCGGCTGCGCGATCTCCATCAAAGGCGGTGTCATGACCATCCTCGACCCCGCCGATCACATGCTCGCTCGTGTCAAGCGCATGGGGAGCAGGCTGTACACTGGTGTCCTGACCATCGACACGCCAGCCAGCCTGCTGGCGCAGGGCGACGATGCCTCGTGGCGTTGGCATGCCAGGATGGGGCATCTCCACTCCAGAGCTCTGCGTGCCATGTCCATGAAGCAAATGGCACGTGGAATGCCCACGATCGATCGTGTGGATGCCTTCTGCGATGGGTGTGCGCTAGGGAAACAACATCGAACACCATTCCCTCAAGCCACCTCGTTCCGAGCTGAGCAAGGACTGGAGATGGTACACACGGACCTCTGTGCCCCAATCACACCGGTATCGCCAGGAGGAAAGCAGTACTTTCTGCTGGTTGTGGATGATCACAGCCGGTATATGTGGCTGGAGCTCCTCAAATCGAAAGATGAGGCGTTCAGTCGCTTCAAGAAGGTGCAGAAGATGGACGAGGCAGAGGTACGCTGCAAGCTACGCGTGTTCCGGCCAGACCGAGGCGGCGAGTTCAACTCCATTGAGTTCCGCGAGTACTGCGAGGAGCTGCGCGTCAAGCACTACACCACATCGCCTTATTCTCCTCAACAGAATGGCGTAGTGGAGATGGCGCGGTGCTTGATCAAAATCATGAGCATGCCATCATACTTCTGGGCAGAGGCAGTCACCATAGCCGTGTACATTCTCAACCGCGCACCGACAAGAAGCCTAGAGGGTGTCATGCCTTATGAGGCATGGCACGGCCGTAAACCCAATGTGCAGCACATGCGCACGTTTGGATGCATGGTTCATGTCAAGAAGGTCGGCCCCAGACTTACCAAGCTCTCGAATAGGTCGACACTCATGGTATTCGTCGGGTATGAAGAAGGGTCCAAATGCTACCATGTTTATGACCCAGCGACGAAGAAGGTGCAGGTAACCCATGACGCGGTGTTTGAGGAATGTAGGCCGTGGAACTGGAGTGCTCCAGGTCAGGGTGCTGGCGACTGGGAAGCGCCCAGTGCGAGCACAGCATACACAACCTTCTTCATGGTGTATACCACTAAGGACGGCAGTCAGGAGCTGGACGCCGGGGAGGTGCCGGTGTCGCCCTCTACTCCAACATCAGGGGCACCAGTGTCAGCACCACCTGTCGGCAGTGTGATCGCCTCCCCTGAGCTCGGCCCACACACGCCAGCTCTGGTGCGCACCATCAACTGGGCTACCCCGCCCACACATGACAACACATGTGATGCTTCTAGACCAATGCGCTACCGTCGTCTCTCTGATGTCTTGGACAAGACAGAGGGGGAGGCTGATCATGTGCCATTCGAGCGTCTGCTACTCAGTGCCGAGGAACCAAGTGACATCAAGGCAGCACTTGATGATGCTGCTTGGAAGACTGCCATGGATGAAGAGCTGCTGTCCATCCGAGACAATCAGACTTGGGAGTACACCAATCTGCCTGCAGGTCAGAAAGCCATTGGACTGAAATGGGTATACAAAGTGAAGCGTGATCCAGAGGGCAACATTGTCAAGCACAAAGCGCATTTGGTGGATAAGGGCTATGCACAGCGCCAAGGTGTTGACTTTGAGGAAGTATTCGCACCAGTTGCTCAAATGGAGACTGTGCGACTTGTTCTCACGCTGGCAGCTCATTCGGGTTGGAAAGTGCACCATATGGATGTAAAATCCGCATTTCTCAACGGTGAGTTGGCAGAGGAGGTGTATGTCGCACAACCGCCGAGGTACATCATCGCTGGCAAAGAGCAGCAAGTCCTGAAGCTAAGGAAGGCCTTGTATGGACTGCGACAGGCCCCTCGCGTCTGGTACGCCAAGTTAGATGCTACTCTCGAAAAGCTTGGCTTCTCTCGCAGCCCACTGGAACATGCAGTCTACCGTCGAGGCGACACCAACTCATTTCTGCTTGTGGGTGTGTACGTGGATGATCTCATCATCACAGGCACGGATGCTTCAGCAATTCTTGAGTTCAAATCTTAGATGCAAGAACTATTCAAAATGAGTGAACTTGGCCTTCTTAGTTACTACCTGGGGATAGAAGTGACTCAAGCTGACGGAGAAATCACACTCTGTCAGCGGAGTTATGCAGCGAAAATCCTTGAGATGGCAGGGCTCAGCGATTGCAATAGCTGAAGTATGCCTATGGAGTGCAGGTTGAAGCTGGTGAAGGAGGATGGCAGCAAGACTGTAGATGCCACACTTTACCGCAGTATCATTGGAAGCCTGCGGTATCTAGTGAACACCAGGCCAGACATTGCACACGCTGTTGGCATGGTGAGCCGGTTTATGGAGAAGCCAAGTGCAAATCACTGGGCTGCTGTCAAGCAGATCCTTCGGTACATTCAGGGGACCAAGGATTATGGATGCCGATACAGAGCAGGTCACGGTTCTCCAGCTCTACTCGGATACAACGATAGTGATCATGCTGGAGATGCAGGGGACAGAAAAAGCACTTCTGGTCAGGTGTTCTTCCTCGACAAGAATCTTATTACATGGACTTCACGGAAGCAGAAAATAGTGGCAATCAGCTCATGTGAAGCAGAGTATGTGGCAGCAAGTGCAGCAACATGTCAAGGCATTTGGCTAAGCAGGCTACTGGCTGAGATGCAAGGAAAGGAACCTTCCAGGTTCAGACTCCTGGTAGACAACAAATCTGCGATTGCTTTGGCCAAAAATCCAGTGCACCATGATCGCAACAAGCACATCGACGTGAAGTTTCACTTCATCTGCGAGAGCATGGAGGCAGGGGAAGTGGAGATCACACATGTGGGCACTTATCACCAACTAGCTAACATTTTAACCAAGACTCTAGGACGCGTTCGTTTTGTTGAAATGCGTCAGAAGCCTAGAGTTTCAGAGTTCAGCAGAGGGCATTGAGCTTAGGGGGAAAAATGTTAGCATAACTAAGCTCACTGTCACTAGATGTAGGTTTATGTGTTTTTCTAAAATAAGCTGTGCGTGGCAACGTTTGTGTTCCTACACGAGCTAGGTGGTGGAGGACTACGTCTGTGCATGTTCTCAGTTTTCTTTTGATTCGCTCCCGATAGTCGAGCCGTTGTGATCTACGTCGTGGGATGGCGCGACTGTACCGGATTACACGCTGATGATCGGGAGGCAGTTAGCTGCTTAGTCTTAGCACATATAAGCAAGAAATAAAAGAGAAAACGCTGCACGTTTTCACGCAGCACAAACTACTCTGTCTCTGAATCGTTTTGCTGTTAACTGACGAAACACACACATACAGTTTTTCAGGTTAGCAACCACATGAGGAACTAGAGAACACGCGCGGCCTCCTAGACTGGCTGTCGGCCGGAATTCACGCTCGCAGAAAAGAAAACGTGGGCAGCCAAGAGTCGATCTCGTCCTAGATGAGGGGTCAAGGAACAAAGAAAAGGCCAACTCGATTTGGAGCAGCAAGACATGGTGTGGAGGTGCTGGAAAAGTGCACAGGATCACGGCTAAGATAGCGTGTGGCGCTGGGCACGGGAGCCAAAGAGGAGTGGTTGATGGATTCATACATGTTCATGTATGCTATTCTGTGCACGAACAAGGACTGACAGCCGTGGGGAAAAGATCACGCCGACGGCGGCCGGGCGGCGAAATAAAGGAGGAGAATTTTGGTGAAGACGAGAGGGAAGTTTTATACAGATGTAGGGTCTGGGAAGAAAGGAGAATGAACTATTTATATAGTCCAAAATAGATTAGATGTAACTAGTTTTACGCCAAATTTTTAGACGGGCTTTTGCCTATTTTTATTTTTATGAAATAAGCTAACCTTTTGTAGCCGTATAGTAGACCAAGAACTATTATTTGTTTGTTATAACATGAGAATAGGGATACGGCTTCGTATATATTAACCGTACGTATATTTAAGCAAATAAATAAAATATAATTTTTAATATAAATAATTTTAGGATTCAAAATATGCATGAAGAAGCCAAGGGTGAGCATGGAGCATGGTATCATATGCATGGCACATGTACGATTGATTTAGAAGAAGAAAGAATTAGGCTTGAGGTGAAATGGCAAAAGAACAAAACAAGAGGTGGAATGGTAAAAAAGATATCAAATTGAATTAGAATAAAAGTTGAATAATTATAAGATGTACGAAGGCACAAGAATTATAGAATTGACCACAAAGAATAAGAGGATCAATACCAGAATATAAGTAGAATAGAAATGAATATGATCTCAAGAAAATAAATAGATGAGCAAGATTAGATAGAATCCACATATTTTAAATGGACAAGATTTAGAAAATCTCATGGCAAAAACAAAGGAATCCATTTGACACATGTAGTTGAAGTATATGACCATTTGATTCACAAGAGACCACAAGATATAGATAAATTAGAATCAAGAGATGATGTGTAACACCCCGTCCACTCCTGGGCCCGGGAGGTATCACTCATGGCAGCTTAATAGGATATCTAGACTGGCCCCACAGACTAACACTAGTCTTTTCTGCGCACTTTGTCCTCACTCGTGCGCACCCGGTTATCCACTTCCCGGTCGGTCACCCATCCTAGAATTGCTCTAGGCCAAGCACGCTTAACCTTAGAGTTCTTTTCGAATGAGCTTTGCGTACGAATGAGGACAAAGTGTGCAGAAAAGACTAGTGTTGGTCTGTGGGGCCAGTCTAGATATCCTATTAAGCTGCCAGGAGTGACACCCCCCGGGCCCAGGAGTGGACCGGGTGTTACAGGTGGTATCAGAGCCGACCCTTGCGATTATACGGGTGTGTGCGGGTCAGTGGCGGGACATGTGGAGCATGGTGCGTGTGGCCCGGAGTGGACACGGCATGGCACATGTGCCGATACTGGACGCACAAACGCGTGCCAAGAGGGAACGTTCCTAGGGTGTGCTTGATCGATGAGGGCATCGATCTTCTAAAGGGTGGGTGTATGTGAGACCAGGCACATGGCTTAATAGGATTGATAGGATACCCATATCAACAAGCTGCAACTTCTTTTCCGGAAGCTCATTCGAAAAGAACTCTAAGGTTAAGCGTGCTTGGCCTAGAGCAATTTTAGGATGGGTGACCGACCGGGAAATGAGTAACCGGGTGCGCACGAGTGAGGACAAAGTGCGCAGAAAAGACTAGTGTTGGTCTGTCGGGCCAGTCTAGATATCATATTAAGCTGCCAGGAGTGACACCTCCCGGGCCCAGAAGTGGACGGGGTGTTACATGATGCCCCCAACTTAGTTTGGACATTTTATAATATTTAGAATTTGCAAGACTCCAAAACCAAAACACATTATGGTTCCAACATATATGGCACCAACTAGAATTGATTAGAGGGAGACCAACATAGAGAGAGGTAATACAAATTAGGAAGAACTAAATACAAGTGAGACAATTTAAATGCAATAATTTAATTATATGTTCCATGCAAGGTGGCATGATGAACATGATGATGATGCAAGATGATATTATGATGATGCAAGAAAAGAGAATAACAAGCAATTTTCTAGTTGAAGTTTTCCTGAGATGCTACATAAGCCATATTGTATAAATGAAGTAGTTTTGTGTTTCCCTTATTCTTTTTAAGCATGTTTATATGGGATGGGTTCTTATTCTAGGAATTCTCTATTAAAACCTTACGTGAGGCGTTTGAATGAGAACCCTGTAGCCATAGAGAATTGTTCTCTCTGGATGAAACTGCCTAGGAAGACTATAAGAAATCAACCCATATAAATTTGACTAAAACATTTAGGGAAATAAACTTATCTACTCCTGAAGCCATATAGTGAAAAATATGATGAGTATTGAGTAGAACTTTTACACCAATGTGCACACCCTCTGTCATTCTGTTGGCCTCGCCAACCCAAAAGGATCTTGTAAATCATAAACTAATTCAAAATAATATTAACATAAATAATTTATAATCTTGTCTAAAAATTATAAAATTGTTTTAGTATCTCTTCTAATATCTTATATTTTTGTAAAAATAGTAATCTTTTATTACTGGTATCAGACTAAAAATATTTACTGAAGTAAACTTAGCTACTGCTAAACCAATGGTCTTGTAAACAAAAAAAGAGTGTAGCTTCTATTAAAGTTTTACGAGGGTGTGCGCAGTGGTGTAATAAAAGATTCTCATTGACCTAGAACCTCGTAGGCGTAGAAAGTTAGCGTAGGTAAGATAATAAAAACTGAATAAAATATTGTTATAAAGTGTAGAATAAATTCCTTTGAAGAGCATATTTTGCACACTACCCACAATCAGTTAAATATAATTGTTGATCTTATATATAACTTCTTCATATCTTGGGGAAAAAGACAAGAGAACTTAGATCAAAATTTTGAAAGTGTATATAAGGGATATCAGAAACTCGTAGAAAGGTAAGGGGGGTTGAATAATAAAATTGATATAGCTTTACATAAACTAGAATAAGAAAAAGCAACACATAACATAGTTAGTAGGAATGACGATTATATTAAAGAAAAAGTACAGTCCATTGGAAAAAGTATAGTACTTTGTTTTAATAAAAATAAAGACTTGTTGTATAGCACAGACACAAGACAAGACATATCGAAAATTAAACAGTTAGTCGAAGAGGTAAACTCTTTGATTCTCGCATAATTTTCATGTCTGAATATAATCAAGTACTAAACAAAGTAACAAAATATTTTTCCACCTCCTATCGGGTTTTCAGATCACGATTCGCCAAAGGAAGCCTCACAATCATCCAACTATTAATTCAGGCTATAGGAAAACTAAATACTGAATAAAGTAACAAACATATCGTGTTATCCTCGTCTGGAATATTAGGATCAGCGAAAAGTATAAACTTCGGAAAATGGAAATATCTAAAGGCATCACTAGAAGAGACAAAAATATCCAATTAGTAAGACAAGATTCAAGACCCTTAACATTAAGGAAAAGAATGTCATGTAGCAATGTTGATGAAATTAATTTAGAAGAAGTTATAAACATGCAATGAGACCTATAAAGGTATTAAAAGGATATGCTAAGAAAAATAAAACCACAACAGTTTTATCACATGGGTATGTTCGAAAGTAGGAGTGGTTTATATAGGATAACTAGAGAAATTAGAAGTCAAAGGAATAAAAATAAAGAAGTTAGGATCAAAGGTTTTAATAACCTTACTAGGCAAAAGATGGGTATCTGTGGATAAAGAAGTGTTAGGATTTATGGAAGGAGATATGAATGAAAATAGATTAATAACCTACATAGCCCCAGACATAATGATGCCAGTGAAATAATTTATTGAAAAAATGAGTTTTGGATTTTAGACTAAAGGATATGAAGATTTTAAAGGAACAAATTTGCTAGTAAGCATAGAATTTATAGGGAGACTTACTAATAAAAGCAGTTCTAGATATAGAGTAAATGTAGATGATGTAATTGAAAGCATGGCATAGATATAGGATAGTAATAAAGCCCCAAACTAATTTGTGGCCCTAAGAAATAACCTGCGAATCAAGCTCAGGCAAAGGGGGATCCATAGGGTCTCCCATATGTGGATAGTGCGAATAGTCAAGGAACAGGTATCAAGTACTCGGGGCCTACGGGACACAAGTGAGCGTGGAAGAACCAAATAATATCTATTGCCCACTGATGCCTCTGCATTAGTTATATCTATTCCCAGCATTTTAATTATCAAGTTCAAATTAAAGTCATGATCATCTCTACCATTAAGCATGTGCCAACCTCCCAACAACGGTGGAACATCAACGATGCGAAGCAGCACCTGAGCAAGCAACTATGACTCGCAAGGCTGACTGTCTATCAAACAACATGCAATAGGATATGTCCAAGACAATATAGAGGCTGCAAGGAATATAAATGGTGCACGGGAACTAAAGCATCACACACAGATAGCAATAGATCAACAAGAAGAAGTAAAGGCTATAAATGCAAAATAGGTAGAAAGGGGGAGAATGCTCGCTTGAGAAACACTGCCGAAGATACACCTGAGAACTTGTCAAAGCTCACATCAACTCAATGGCCTAATTCGCGAAGAAGCAAAGCATTAAAAGAAACACCGGATGCACTATTTAATACCACGGCAAAAGAATCGTCATGTTGCATGTATGATGTATGACATGGCAAAGATGCGATGCAACTAGTCAATATTAAGCGGAACCAGGATCCTAACAATTAGTTAGATGGTTCATGTTATCTAGATACCCCGCAATTTAAATGTTATATTAACAAGGCAAAACATGGCATCGGTTTGCTACACAAATTTAAATGGGGTTAATATAAGACTATATTTGCCCACATATGGTCTCCATATTTAATTATGAGGTGAATCGACAAAGTTTCCCCAACCCACATGATGCGATGCAAGCATGAATAATTTAAATGCAACAATATATATGTCATTTATAAAAATAGAGGGGGTCCCGGATAGAGGTCACACATTAGGGTTCAGATCTAGGGGTCTCGAGGTCGACAGGGTCAGGTTCTGTCTTCAGAGGGGTCTACGGGTCCGTGATGTAGATCTTGTCATCCCATGTAGGCGATCTTAGGGTACGATGGTCTTCGGCGCTATGTCGACGTACTTGGGTTCCAAGATGGAGATCTTGGGGTTCGGCGCCCACTCCTTTGGGCTCTAGTTCAAGTGTCAGAAGTCGTCGAGTTCTCGAATGAAGTTCTTGCAGTCCATCTTTTGTCAGTGTCGGACTTGGATCATCTTGGGGCAGAAGTAACCAAAGTAGTGGTACTCGAGCCACCATCTAACCCACATACACGTTTCCATGGTCTCGGTCGCATCAATACAAAGGCATCTCCACATCTTTTCTTCAATAGGTTCCAACACATTAGGCAAGCCACTGTTGGGCCACATCGATACATGGTCGCACTTGCATCTGGAGGCGGGGGCGGGGACACGCGATTCCTGGTGGCGGCTCTAGGTTCTCATGGCATTGAGGCAGGACGCACCAGTGTTGGGCACGCCCGATAGCAAGGACGAGGGTCACGTGATCCGGATAGAGTAGGGACAGGGCAAGCCTGGCGATGAGGAACTCCGGGGCGGCGGCATCAGGGTCACCGTGCGGTCGGGGACGACATGTTCCATGAGGACACGCATACAGACAGGGTCGCAGTCAGGCAGGGTGCTGGTGAGGCGCGTACGAAACACATGAGGCAGCGGGGGCATAGAGGAGCACCAGTGACGAGCAGCGGTGGGGCTTGGTCGCGTCAGGGAGGCGAGCTCGGTGGCGGTTACTGGCGAGCGCAGAGGGTAATGCGGTGACCCAACATACCACTGCATGTGTAGTATACTATAGTTGTTGACATGACATCCACAGAACACCATTCTGTAAATATCACATCCCTGAGAGTGGTACAACAGAAACATTGCGGGTCCATATTACAAACATACATACTTCATTATTATTACAATACCAGAAGTTCGAGACTTCAAGTGATTCAAACTTACAACCGAAATAACTTATTTAATAAGTTCAACGGAAGAACAAAAAAAACACAACGCTAATAAAGACGTGAGCTCAACAGCTTATTCTATAGGGTTCGTGTTGCTCGGCTCAACCTAGATAACTACACTCCGGCCTGACAACTACTCTGACTCGTTGTCTTTAGCTCCATAGTGTATCCCGTAGTCCACCCCTTCGATTCCACCGGACATGTCCGGCTCTTCATAGTAGACGTCGTTCTGGACCTCCGTAGCATACACCAGGTCATTCTTCTGGCCCTCAAAGTCTAGCAAGGGGTTCAAAGGAAAGAGTGAGTAACATCGTTACCCAACAAGTTCACTATATGCAAGGTGAGAAGTTTGATGCTCTAACTACCACCTCAGACTATAAGTACTTGGTACTATGCAGTTTTGGTAAACGTTTCTTCAAAGATTGATTTTAATATCAAAAACTATGCCCATCAGCCTTCATAGGTTGACCAGGACTTCATGGAGTTCCTTTTCTGCCGCGTTTGTAGCTCCTTCCCAGAACAGGGACTAACATGTCACAATTCTTACACTCTGCAGAGGTGCGTTACTTTACCCATAAGAGACCAAATCCTTGTTGCACAACCGGGCGTATTTTCCCGTCCACAATTTCATGATGTGGGGCCCAGTAGATGATCCAAGCCAATCACTGCCCCCTTCGCGATCCCGCATATCCCCTTGGTGTACGCCATGCCCACATTTTGAATTACGGCGATGGTTGGTACAGACCGTTCAGATGCCACAACTATCGTGGGACGTCGAGGTTTCCCACCCATATGCTGCATATCCTCGACGAATTACCAATTAATGCACGCTACGAGGATAACAAACATGACCTGCACATCCAGGTGCATGCGAGAGGAAGAAGATACAGTTGACTTCTCTGTCCCATTCCAAATCTCATGGTTAACGCGTAATATACGGCGCTAGAATCACTGATGTAATGGGTTATTAAGCCCTAGTTGTTCGACCATTGGAATCCTAGATTCCATTGTCATTCTTAGTATTTATCATCACTTAGGATGATAATAGCATGCATTTGTTTAGAAAATTATTTATTTTCTGTCTCTTAGAATATAGGTGATAACACACAATTTTCAAATATTTTCATAAAGACTCTTCAAAGGACATGAGCAAGCGGTGAACTTGCCTTGTCATTGCAAGGTAGTGAAGTCGGATACTTCCACCTGATCTTGAGCTCCGGTTTCTACAGAAAACCATTATTGCCCGCTAAGGACAATATTTAAAGAAGCAATATGCAATGCATAGTAATGTCATGCCATGATTTGTTTTCTTTCTTCTTTGCGTGTTTTACCCACCTTGTAAAGGTTTTAAGTTTCTTTTAATTAATGAAAGAAAAGCATTACTCAAGAATCATTAAATTCATACTATTTTGATATTTAGCATTTTTATAATAATTAGTATTGTTCTAAGAGTTTAAAATGAATTTATGTAATTTTTAACTCTTTTAAATATTTAACTAAAATTCCTTTAAGGAAATAAGACTTTATTTTTATCACACTTCATTTACTTTTCAAAAATACAAACTAGTATTTTCTATAATAGTACTTCCTTTTAGAATCTTAAAAATGAATTTTATTAAATTTTAAGTGTTTTGTATATTTTTAATAATAGATCTCTATTTAATTGCGTAAAATTACTATCTATTATTATTAGATAGGGGATATTTTTTGTGATTTCATAAATATATTATTTGTATTTTTAGGATTTTTATTTATTTTTCTAGAGCCTATTTATCTCAGGGATATATTTGTAATTAGGTATTTTATATAAGTCCTTTTAAAACACGGGCCTGGCCCACTGGGGTTGCTCGGTCCAACCCGACCCGCTAGGGCTGAACAAACGCCCCTGGGTAGTAATGGGCTATCCACACCCAACCTAGTACCACGCACTCGCTTTCTCTCCTCTCCCTTCTCTCTCGCGTGACACCTTCTCTGGCCGCCCGATGTCGCCGCTGCCATGGTGATTCCGGCCGCCCCAGGCCATCATGTCTGTTGCCGTGGTGCAAGACGACGTGGATGTTGCCGCTGCTCGACGCTGTCCAGCTCGATCTAGAGCTGGCCGCGCTGACCCCTACCTCGTGGCTAGGGTTTGGGGGGCTAGGGTTTGGGGTCCACCGTGCTCTGGCGCTCCCTCGATGATGTTGTCGTGCTCGTGGCGCCGCTCTTCCACCGCGCCCCCTCGGGGTTCTCCCCATGCCGCCACCTCTCTGCCGCCGGCCTCCTCTCTACTTCCTCTTCGATAATCTTATGAGGACCTTGAGTAAGTGCCCTATTCTCCTCTCTGTGCTCTACCTTGCCTCTATTCCATGCCATGTGGTCACTTGCGATGGATTTCCCCATTTATGGTTCATCCCTAAATTTCTAGGGTTCATTCCCCCTAGAATGGTGATTTAGCATAACTCTAGGGTTAATCTTGCCTATGCTAATCCTTTGATGTTGATCTACTGTTAGTGTAGTGTCAATCACTATTGAGCATGTTTGTTACCCTATTCTCTATGAGAGAACACTCTGCTGATCATGCTTTTTGTGGCACCCCAGGTAAAACCACTACTAGAAAATCGCCTGTTGTTTATATTTTGTGCATCATCATGACATCATGCATATATTTTTGCATAAAAACTATTTTCGTAAAAGCCTAAGTTGTTTTCTAATTAGCCCTCTCCTTTAATCTCAAACTAAAACCTCGGTCTGTTCAGATCTTTTATTTGTCTAAAAAGTATTTACAAAAATGTTTTAAAAATAAAATAAATAATAAAATGTTTTGTCCGGGGAGGCAGTCCGATCGGTCAGGCCAGAGGCCCAACCTGACCAGACTACCGACACCCGGCCCATCTAAAGAAACCCTAAACCCTTTTCCTACCCAACCTAATCTACCCACCCTGCCTCCACCTCATCCCACCCAATCGGTGCTCGCCACCTCAGCTATCATCCCTCCTCCAGCCAACCGCCACGCGCCACCTCACCCGCTGGCCGCCACCTGATCCACCGCCTGCCACCCCACGCCTCCACACCAACCGCCCGGGGAGGAGCCCCCTCCCGACAGGCTCCTGCCGCTGGGCCCCACCCCGGGATTCCCTCCCCCGAGACCGACCCCTCCTCCTCGACGTTCCTCGTCTCCTTCCTTTCCCTGGCTCGCCACGAACCACCCCGCCCGTGGTTGCCCTGATCCCCATCGCCACCGCGCCTACCTCGTCGTCCGCCACCCTCCTCTCGCCGCAGGCCACCGCGGCCGTCGAGCCCACCTATCCCCCTCTGCGTGGCCTCGCCTCGATCCTCCCCTCCCTGAGCGCCCGCATCCCTGCCGCCATCCACCGCCTCCCCTTGGCGCATCGGCCTCCCTCAATACCCGCCGCCGCTGCCCGAGCTCGCCCAGGCCGTGGCGCCATCGCCTCGGCGTCCCCCTCTCGCCCTCGTCCCTAACGCGTCACCGCCCTCTCCCCTCTGTCCCGCGCGGTCCGGAGCTCCGCGCTGGCCCCCGTCGGCCTCAACCACCTCCGCCCGTCCTCCCTCGGCCCCGCTCGCTTCCCCAACCACCGCGCCGCCGGTCGCCTCCTCGAGGACCACCTCCCCGTGCTCGCCTCTGTGCCTCTGTTCCGCTGCAGCCCGGCCCGAGCGCCACCTCGCCCGCATCCGGCCGTGCTGTGCCTTGCAGCGCCGCCCCATCGGCCTTCTCCGCCAAACCCCGCCTCCCCGCGTGGAGCCCGTCGCTCGACCCTGCCGCCGCGCGCCCCAACGCCGGCCCTGCCAGCAAGACCTGCCCTGCGCCTCCCCGCTGCATCCTGCCACTCCGTCTCCGGTCGCCGGCCGCCGCCTTCTGCAGCGCATCGATGCCCTAGCTCTGTACTGGACAAGGCCACAGCGGTGTCGGAGAGCTGCTGCTGTCTCGCTGTTGCATTCAGGTGCCTGTCTTCAGTCTTGTGACCTGCAACAGTCCAGATCATCGGTGTTGGTAGTGTGGCAGATGGCCCGATCTGTGACACAGAATCGGAACTCCAAGTTCTCCTACACGGACCCCTGCGGTTTTCAACATGGAGCCGATGACCCCGATCCACGGATATGAAGCCTCGCATCCGAACAAGACCGATCCCTCATCGAACCCCTAAGACTGAACCAAACCCCTCGGATCCAAGACCATCGACGCGTACACCGAGCTCTTCCCCGGAACCCGAAGGCCGTTCCCCCGGACCGCCATGATCTTCTTCTCGGATCCGAAGACCCCGGTAACCGATCCACCCAAGTCCGACATCGACAAACGAAGACGGCACCATCAAGACCTTCGTCACGGGACGCCGAGATCTGCTACCCGAACCCGAAGATCTTCTAAGGGGAACATCAAGTAGTCCACCGACACCCGACCCCGAACCCGAGTTCTTCGACGCGACGACAAGATCTCCTACATGGGAGCCCGGAGAACCCGTACCCAAAGACCGCGGGTGCGACAAGATCGTCTCTCGGACGCCAAGGTCGTCCACACGGATACGCCAAGTACTTCCTCGCGGACGCCAAGTTCTTCACCCCGAATGCCAAGACCGACCCGATACGTGGACCTGACAAGATCTTCGCAACGACAAGAACGACATCGACCAGGGCGAATCCGATGCGCCTCGACGCCGAACCAAGTCCTTCTTCCCGGATGCGACAAGATCTACTCCGTTGTCCGAGAATGTTTCTGCTGAGACCGCTCCCGTCAAACCCTGAGACCGGACCCTGAACCACATCGAACGCCAAGATCGTCGATAACCCTATGTGTGAACCTTTTCCGAGCCCCTATTTTATAAATGCTATATATAAAACTTGTTGCATATTAATGGTTCTTTCCGCATGCATATCATGTGGGTTGGGGGCATTATGCCGAGTCACCTCATAATTAAATATGGGGCCCATATGCGGACAAATCTAGTCTTATATTGGCTCCATTTAAATTTGTGTAGCAAACCGATGCCATGTTTTGCCTTGCTAAGACAACATTTAAATTGCAGGGTATCTAAATAACATGAACCTATTAATTAGTTGTCGGGACCCCGGTTCCGCTTAATGTTGCCTAATTGCATCGCATCCTTGCCATGCCATACATCATACATGCATCATGCCCGATCTTTTGCCGTAGTATTAAATAGTGCATCCGGTGTTTATTCTAGTGTTTTGCTTCTTCGCGGATAAGGCCGTTGAGTTGATGCGAGTGTCGACCCGATCTTCGGATGAACCTTCGACAATGTTTTCAGGCGAGCACCTCCCCCTTTCTACCTATTTTACCTTTCTAGTCTTTATTTCTTCCTTTTGATCTATTGCTATCTGTGTTGCGATGCTCTAGATTTTCGTACCCGTGATATCCCTTGCAGACTTATATTGCCTTGGACACATCCTATTACCTGTTGTTTGATAGATAGTTGGACTTGCGCGTCGTAGTCGCTTGCTCAAGTGCTGTTGCGTGTCGTCAAGTACCACAGCTGTTGGAAGGCTGCCATATGCTTTATGTTGGAGATGATCATGGCTTTAATTACTGTTAATAACTAAAATTGGAAGTAGGTAAATGCAGAGGCACCGGTGGGTAATAGACAATATTTGGATTTTAACCGCTCACTGGTGTCCCGTAGGACCCCGAGTTCTTGACACCTGTTCCGAGATCGAGCGCGCTAACCACAGGTGGGGTGTGTGGGCACCCCCATCGATTAGTACCTGATTTCAAAGTATTGTACTGGGGGCCACAAAGTAGTTTGGAGCTTTATTACTATCTTGTACTTATGCCATGCTTTACTGCTTTATTTAAGATTGTGCGTGGAGCACCTGTACTGTTTAGGATTGCGGAGTGTTTTCGCGGTATCGACAAGCCCAGTCACACTTTCGGGTTCCCAGTCGTTTACAGCCACTGACGCAAACCCTGGGTTCGTTCCGGAGCCGGCCAACTTCGTTGTGGGTAGCTTAGTGGGGTGGCCCCCATGTACTTGCTTTGGGTCTGGGAAACGTCATGACTTAGGCCCCGCCGACATACCGATGGGTGTATGTTAACTGATCTGGCAAAAAGGGTCGAAGTGCGTGTGGATACTTTGGTGCACCCCTGCAGGGTTAAATCTTTTCGAAAAGCCGTGTCCGCGGTTATGGACGACTTGGAGCACAGTTCTCGATCATAGACAACTATAACTAAAGTTTACTGTTATAATTTGACATGTATCCGATATGACTAGTAATCAGCTTCACTACAACGGAATGGCTAAATAAAAGTACCAACAACTGCTGGGTTTGGGATATCTCATGCTAATTGTATCTGACTAGTAAGTGTTGCAACTACAACGGAATGGTTAACTAAAAGTGCCCACTGCTTATTATATCAGGATTACTATCTATACCTGACTAGTAATTGCTGCAACGATAACTGAATAAATAAAACTGCCAACTGTGTGAGTTCCTCGGTTGACTTCCTCGTTTGGTCTCGAGGGGGAAATACCAGGATGGGTATGTTTGGTGGTAGTATCAGGATGGTTCCGAATAGGTCTTTCTTATCCCTCTCTGATAGCCGCCAGTTATATCGAGTCTCTATAGGTTGTTAGTGCATGCTGCGCTGCCGCTTCAGTCCACCATACCTATGTAGGCGAGGACCGCCGAATTCTAGCCTCGCCGTGTACTGGCCTCAGTACTGACCGCTCTCTCTTTTTCCTTTGCCCTTGGTCGGCACCCCTTTGGTTTAAGCAGGTTTTGAGATCGACGTTGTTAGCAGGGTTACCCTTCCGGCTTGGCCTGGGCAGGGTTATGGACGCCATTGGTTATTCTTCAGGACTCTTAGCTCAATTTGCATCTTGTCCGTACTCGGACGCTGGATTGTTTTCAAGGTGATTTGGATATTTTTACTGTAACTCTTTATTCTTGACTCTTTGAGTCGCTGTTGTATATATATGTTTTGTGGGTTCCATCGAGGACTATTGTGTAATGATATTACTTCGTTTTCCACCCGCACGCAAGCGCCTGGTGGGCACCTTTGAATCGTTTCTATGCGGGTTTGGCGGGAAGCGCTGAAACTTGCATAGGGCCGATTTCGAGGGTGTTACAGAGTGGTATCAGAGCCCAGTAGTTGCGATACCCCACAAGTCCAACCTGTAGGATAACCTAGCTACGGCCGAAGTAGAGTGTCAAAACTATTTTTGCAAAATCGGTTGGATAGTTCTGATTAGGTCTGATTTTACTCCTTACCCCTCTGCTGCTCTCCTCTCACCTCTGCGTGTTTTGAATCCGCTCTCTTCTCTCTCTTCGAGTCCAGGATTTCTCGTGGTTGGGTTCCATCGTACCTTCAGGGTTTCGCTTCCTCCTTTGGTAACGGTGTTGCTACATCTGGTCTTCATGCTATCCGAGGAATCCTTCGTCTGGTGGACTTCTCTTTGTTCCTTCTCGTGCCTTCCGGTGTTTTCCGACGCGACGACATCATCTACGCCGGATCCGATGCAGAGTCTGCATCACTCCTTGTTTCTGAACCTCGATTGTCGAGATCTTCAGTCTGATTCCGAGAATGGTTGCACGCTTTTCTACTGATTGTGCAGAGTAATAGTTTGGGTGCGTGATGGATTGGCCCCCATGCCGACTACTCACTCTATTCGCTTGTGTACATTGAAGTGGATGAGAATGCATCGATTCTCTCTTTCTATCGAAGTTAGAGGTGGATTGATTGGTTGATACCTCTACCTTCGCCTTTGTTTCCCGGAGTGTTCTCTCGACGATCACGGACAACGACCTCTTGTTAGTGGTGTCGCGAGGATCTACACGATGCGAGAAGATTCAGATCGCCGCCCTTCTTCCCGGTACCATGAGGCGGATCTCGAGGGCGAGATCCATTGTTAGTGGTGTCGAATTGTGGCACCCCGGGTAAAGCCACTACTAGAAAATCGCCTGTTGTTTATATTTTGTGCATCATCATGACATCATGCATATATTTTTGCATAAAAACTATTTTCGTAAAAGCCTAAGTTGTTTTCTAATTAGCCCTCTCCTTTAATCTCAAACTAAAACCTCGGTCTGTTCAGATCTTTTATTTGTCTAAAAAGTATTTACAAAAATGTTTTAAAAATAAAATAAATAATAAAATGTTTTGTCCGGGGAGGCAGTCCGATCGGTCAGGCCAGAGGCCCAACCTGACCAGACTACCGACACCCGGCCCATCTAAAGAAACCCTAAACCCTTTTCCTACCCAACCTAATCTACCCACCCTGCCTCCACCTCATCCCACCCAATCAGTGCTCGCCACCTCAGCTATCATCCCTCCTCCAGCCAACCGCCACGCGCCACCTCACCCGCTGGCCGCCACCTGATCCACCGCCTGCCACCCCACGCCTCCACACCAACCGCCCGGGGGGGAGCCCCATCCCGACAGGCTCCTGCCGCTGGGCCCCACCCCGGGATTCCCTCCCCCGAGACCGACCCCTCCTCCTCGACGTTCCTAGTCTCCTTCCTTTCCCTGGCTCGCCACGAACCACCCCGCCCGTGGTTGCCCTGATCCCCATCGCCACCGTGCCTACCTCGTCGTCCGCCACCCTCCTCTCGCCGCAGGCCACCGCGGCCGTCGAGGCCACCTATCCCCCTCTGCGTGGCCTCGCCTCGATCCTCCCCTCCCTGAGCGCCCGCATCCCTGCCGCCATCCACCGCCTCCCCTTGGCGCATCGGCCTCCCTCAGTACCCGCCGCTGCTGCCCGAGCTCACCCAGGCCGTGGCGCCATCGCCTCGGGGTCCCCCTCTCGCCCTTGTCCCCAACGCGTCACCGCCCTCTCCCCTCTGTCCCGCGCGGTCCGGAGCTCCGCGCTGGCCCCCATCGGCCTCAACCACCTCCGCCCGTCCTCCCTCGGCCCCGCTCGCTTCCCCAACCACCGCGCCGCCGGTCGCCTCTCGAGGACCACCTCCTCGTGCTCGCCTCTGTGCCTCTGTTCCGCTGTAGCCCGGCCCGAGCGCCACCTCGCCCGCATCCGGCCGTGCTATGCCTTGCAGCGCCGCCCCATCGGCCTTCTCCGCCAAACCCCGCCTCCCTATGTGGAGCCCGTCGCTCGACCCTGCCGCCGCGCGCCCCAACGCCGGCCCCGCCAGCAAGACCTGCCCTGCACCTCCCCGCTGCATCCTGCCACTCCGTCTCCGGTCGCCGGCCGCCGCCTTCTGCAGCGCATCGACGCCCTAGCTCTGTACTGGACAAGGCCACAGCGGTGTCGGAGAGCTGCTGCTGTCCCGCTGTTGCGTCCAGGTGCCTGTCTTCAGTCTTGTGACCTGCAACAGTCCAGATCATCGGTGTTGGTAGTGTGGCAGATGGCCCGATCTGTGACACAGAATCGGAACTCCAAGTTCTCCTACACGGACCCCTGCGGTTTTCAACATGGAGCCGATGACCCCGATCCACGGATATGAAGCCTCGTATCCGAACAAGACCGATCCCTCGTCGAACCCCTAAGACTAAACCAAACCCCTCGGATCCAAGACCATCGACGTGTACACCGAGCTCTTCCTCGGAACCCGAAGGCCGTTCCCCCGGACCGCCATGATCTTCTTCTCGGATCCGAAGACCCCGGTAACCGATCCACCCAAGTCCGACATCGACAAACGAAGACGGCACCATCAAGACCTTCGTCACGGGACGCCGAGATCTGCTACCCGAACCCGAAGATCTTCTAAGGGGAACATCAAGTAGTCCACCGACACCCAACCCCGAACCCGAGTTCTTCGACGCGACGACAAGATCTCCTACATGGGAGCCCGGAGAACCCGTACCCAAAGACCGCGGGTGCGACAAGATCGTATCTCGGACGCCAAGGTCGTCCACACGGATACGCCAAGTACTTCCTCGCGGACGCCAAGTTCTTCACCCCGAATGCCAAGACCGACCCGATACGCGGACCTGACAAGATCTTCGCAACGACAAGAACGACATCGACCAGGGCGAATCCGATGCGCCTCGACGCCGAACCAAGTCCTTCTTCCCGGATGCGACAAGATCTACTCTGTTGTCCGAGAATGTTTCTGCCGTGACCACTCCCGTCAAACCCTGAGACCGGACCCCGAACCACATCGAACGCCAAGATCGTCGATAACCCTATGTGTGAACCTTTTCCGAGCCCCTATTTTATAAATGCTATATATAAAACTTGTTGCATATTAATGGTTCTTTCCGCATGCATATCATGTGGGTTGGGGGAATTATGCCGAGTCACCTCATAATTAAATATGGGGCCCATATGCGGACAAATCTAGTCTTATATTGGCTCCATTTAAATTTGTGTAGCAAACCGATGCCATGTTTTGCCTTGCTAAGACAACATTTAAATTGCAGGGTATCTAAATAACATGAACCTATTAATTAGTTGTCGGGACCCCGGTTCCGCTTAATGTTGCCTAATTGCATCGCATCCTTGCCATGCCATACATCATACATGCATCATGCCCGATCTTTTGCCGTAGTATTAAATAGTGCATCCGGTGTTTATTCTAGTGTTTTGCTTCTTCGCGGATAAGGCCGTTGAGTTGATGCGAGTGTCGACCCAATCTTCGGATGAACCTTCGACAATGTTTTCAGGCGAGCACCTCCCCCTTTCTACCTATTTTACCTTTCTAGTCTTTATTTCTTCCTTTTGATCTATTGATATCTGTGTTGCGATGCTCTAGATTTTCGTACCCGTGATATCCCTTGCAGACTTATATTGCCTTGGACACATCCTATTACCTGTTGTTTGATAGATAGTTGGACTTGCGCGTCGTAGTCGCTTGCTCAAGTGCTGTTGCGTGTCGTCAAGTACCACAGCTGTTGGAAGGCTGCCATATGCTTTATGTTGGAGATGATCATGGCTTTAATTACTGTTAATAACTAAAATTGGAAGTAGGTAAATGCAGAGGCACCGGTGGGTAATAGACAATATTTGGATTTTAACCGCTCACTGGTGTCCCGTAGGACCCCGAGTTCTTGACACCTGTTCCGAGATCGAGCGTGCTAACCACAGGTGGGGTGTGTGGGCACCCCCATCGATTAGTACCTGATTTCAGAGTATTGTACTGGGGGGCACAAAGTAGTTTGGAGCTTTATTACTATCTTGTACTTATGCCATGCTTTACTGCTTTATTTAAGATTGTGCGTGGAGCACCTGTACTGTTTAGGATTGCGGAGTGTTTTCGCGGTATCGACAAGCCCAGTCACACTTTCGGGTTCCCAGTCGTTTACAGCCACTGACGAAAACCCTGGGTCCATTCCGGAGCCGGCCAACTTCGTTGCGGGTAGCTTAGTGGGGTGGCCCCCATGTACTTGCTTTGGGTCTAGGAAACGTCATGACTTAGGCCCCGCCGACATACCGATGGGTGTATGTTAACTGATCTGGCAAAAAGGGTCGAAGTGCGTGTGGATACTTTGGTGCACCCCTGCAGGGTTAAATCTTTTCGAAAAGCCGTGTCCGCGGTTATGGACGACTTGGAGCACAGTTCTCGATCATAGACAACTATAACTAAAGTTTACTGTTATAATTTGACCTGTATCCGATATGACTAGTAATCAGCTTCACTACAACGGAATGGCTAAATAAAAGTACCAACAACTGCTGGGTTTGGGATATCTCATGCTAATTGTATCTAACTAGTAAGTGTTGCAACTACAACGGAATGGTTAACTAAAAGTGCCCACTGCTTATTATATCAGGATTACTATCTATACCTGACTAGTAATTGCTGCAACGATAACTGAATAAATAAAACTGCCAACTGTGTGAGTTCCTCGGTTGACTTCCTCGTTTGGTCTCGAGGGGGAAATACCAGGATGGGTATGTTTGGTGGTAGTATTAGGATGGTTCCGAATAGGTCTTTCTTATCCCTCTCTGATAGCCGCCAGTTATATCGAGTCTCTATAGGTTGTTAGTGCATGCTGCGCTGCCGCTTCAATCCACCATACCTATGTAGGCGAGGACCGCCGAATTCTAGCCTCGCCGTGTACTAGCCTCAGTACTGACCGCTCTCTCTTTTTCCTTTGCCCTTGGTTGGCACCCCTTTGGTTTAAGCAGGTTTTGAGATCGACGTCGTTAGCAGGGTTACCCTTCCGGCTTGGCCTGGGCAGGGTTATGGACGCCATTGGTTATTCTTCAGGGCTCTTAGCTCAATTTGCATCTTGTCCGTACTCGGACGCTGGATTGTTTTCAAGGTGATTTGGATATTTGTACTGTAACTCTGTATTCTTGACTCTTTGAGTCGTTGTTGTATATATATGTTTTGTGGGTTCCATCGAGGACTATTGTGTAATGATATTACTTCGTTTTCCACCCGCACGCAAGCGCCTGGTGGGCACCTTTGAATCGTTTCTATGCGGGTTTGGCGGGAAGCGCTGAAACTTGCATAGGGCCGATTTCGAGGGTGTTACACTTTGGTTACCCTATTCTCTATCATAAAATTCTCTGTAAAAGCATGCTTAGTCTAATGTGGATGCCCAAGTTGTTGTGGTTGTGGATTTACTCCTGTGGAGTTGAGTTGGGATGCTCTCTGTATTGATGCTTGGTTAATTGCTTACTTATGAAGCATTGATGTGTTTAGTCTCAGGATTTAATCCTGTTACTGTGTAAATCTAGTGCTAGTCTCTACTTTGTGATTAATAAGGAGATGATTTATAAAGAGATGATTCCTATATGCTTGTAGGAAAGTGATTAAACTTATTGGTTTCTGTATAGTGTGGCCTAGTGATAGACAATGTTGATCTTTACTGTCCTTTCTAAAATAAAGTGTCTATTTATGATTCCTAAATAATTTAGGAAGATGATTATGTTTGTTGAAGAGGATATGCTTGAGCTTGTACTCAAGCATATATGAACCTGCTAGGTATAGAGGTGCTGCCCTTCTGGGAATGTGCCATGTACCAGTAGTTGTGATGTGTATCTATCTAGTTAAAACTAGATCATAGGGTCAATGATGCTGGTCTGAGACCCTGCCTGTGCAAGAACACATGCATAAACTGGTTGTTTACTATATGATGTCCACATGTCCACTTATCATGTGCTTGCAAGAAAATGAATGTGTAAGATGGAAAATGATTAGATCTAAATGTTGGGATATACCCTGGTAGCCTTGTCTTGATGTTGCCTTTTACTTCTGGCTTGTGGTAGCCCTAGATTTGTTTTGGCTTCCTCTTGGCCTGGTCTTGCTCCTCCTGGTGTTGTTGCTCCTGTGTGGCCTTGCTGTCCACCTAGTACACCCCCTCCTCAAGTCACCATCTTTGCTGGTGATCTCCTAGGTTTTCTATGGTGGAAAGTGACTTCATCTAGTGATATGGTTTCAAGATCTGATGCTGTTCTTGGATGTGCTGGTGACAAACTGTGACTGGGCTCTCTTGCGAAGTGAATAGCAAAGCTGGCTTAGCTCTACGCAGCTGTGATTTGAACTGCCCCTATGCTCTCTGCTGCTGACACCTCAATGCATGCATTTAGGTGTGTGAGCTGCTTCACTATTTGCTTTGGCTGTGGATGAGATCAAGTAGCTATGGTTTAAACCCCCCATCCTTTCACTATTACTTTATCCTGGTGAAACTTACTACTTTTCTACTTGGCTTAAAATATGGTACTGGAGCTATTTTCTTAAAAGAACAGATACTACACATTGGTGAAACTTGCCCCTTATAATTACTCTATGATGTAATATGAACATTGCACTTCACTGTTCACCACTGAGAGTAAAACTAATCAACTAACATTTTATTTCTTTTTGAGCGGTTTACCTTATTTTGCAGGAATAAGGTCTGGATGCTCAAGATATAGTATAGGAATAGATAAATAGTATAGATCTTATTGTAATCTCCTTCTATTCTTTTTGTAAAGAATCTTGTAACAATATTTCTATGATTTAATAAAGATTCATTTTATTGGACTCTATTCCTTGTAATATTCTATCTTAGTGTAAATATCTCCATTTGTAATCTTATTCTGGAATAAACAAAAGAAATAAGAATTCATTTCTTATTTGAAGTTTCTTGTCTTAAATTCATATCGTTGTTTAATATATAATCAAACAATGTTAATACATCCTTTTGGAAAACCACTTTATGATTCTAACTTCTAATTTTCGAATATTTTTTAAATGGTTTAAATTTCAAATTTGAATTCAAAATATTTCCCCCCAAAACACAATAATGCCTAAAGGTCATGTCAAATTTATAGCAATCACTTCAGAGAGCTATTTCTACCTCTGGATAGTGAAATAAACTCTGATCCCTTTAGGTTTTTGTTTGGCGAAAAATTTACCCCGATTTTACAGAGGAATGCATGCATATGCACGGATTCCTATTTCTACCCTCCGTTGCTTCCTAAATGCTAGGGTGTTACAGACTTCCCCCTTAAATTAAACTTCGTCCCAAAGTTTGCTGATGTGTACCTGAATAGTTCTGGATATGCTTTTTTTAAGTCATCCTCTTTCTCCCATGTGGCTTCTCGCTCCGGGTGATGTTCCCATTGTACTTTGCAGTATTTGATTGCCCGGTTTCTCAACCTTTTCCAGTTCTCTTCCAGAATTTTACAGGGTTTCTCCACAAAAGTCAAATCTGCTTGTAACTCAATTTCTTGATGTGTAATTGCATCATCGGGAACTTTAAGACATTTCCGTAACTGTGACACATGGAAAACATTATGAACTTGAGACAATCTTTTTGGTAACTCGAGAGCATAAGCTATTGTTCTATTCTAACTCAGTATCTTGAATGGTCCGATATATCTTGGACTTAGTTTTCCTTTGACTCTGAATCTCTTAACTCCCTTCATTGGACTTACTTTGAGATATACCATATCCCCCACTTCTGGATGCCATGATCTCCGACTTTGATCAGCATAACTCTTCTGTCGACTTTGAGCTATCTTCAATCGATCTCTAATAATATCGATGATATCTTACTTCTCCTTGATATAGTCCGGTGCAAATTCCTTGCTACTACCAGGTTCATACCAACATATCGGTGATCTACATCTTCTCCCATAAAGTACTTGATATGGTGTTGTTTTCAGACTACTTTGATAGCTATTGTTGTAAGAAAATTCTGCCAACGGTAGATGATCTTCCCACAAACCTCCAAAATCTAATGCACAAGCTCTAAGAATGTCCTCCAAGATTTGATTGGTTCTTTTTGTTTGGCCTCCAGTTTCGGGATGATAGGCTGTGCTGAAATCCAACTTTGAGCCAAGTGCTTCATGTAATTGTTTCCAAAATGCTGAAGTAAAAACAAATCCTCTATCTGATACAATCTTCTTGGGTACTCCGTGCTTACTTACTATCTCCTTGACATACATTTCTACTAACTTTTCGGCATTATCTTTTTGATTTATCGGGATAAAATGTGCACCTTTCGTGAATCTATCCATAATCACCTATATCATATCCTTCCGCTTCGGTGTCATAGGTAATCCTATGTTAAATCCATACCAATCTCTTCCCATTTTCATTCCGAAATTTCTAAAGGTTGTAATGGTCCTGCTGGACTTTGATTTTCTGCTTTTACCCTTTGGCAAGTATGGCATTCAGATACATACTTTGCAATATCCCTTTTTGTAGCACCCTGGTAAAACCACTACTAGAAAATCCCGTGTTGTTTTTATTTTGTGCATCATCATGACCGCATGCTCATGTCATCATGCCATATTGCATTTGAGCATCTTCATGTCTACATGCATATGTTTGTCTAAAACTATTTTCTAAAAACTTATATTTGTTTTCTAAATATACCCTATCTTTATTTCAAATTAAAACCCTGGCCTTTTCCGGATATTTTGTTTGTCTAAAAACAAATTTCTGAAGTCATTGAAAAATAAACTAAAGTTAATAAAATATTTTATCGGGGGAGGCAGCCGCAGGCCAGGCCCAAAAGCCCAGCCCGCAGCCACCTACCACCCCTCTGCAAAATGAAACCCTAGCTAACCCGCAGCGCCGCCGCACTCCACTCACCTACACGCACTCCACCAGCGAGCCACCCCACCCCGCACGTCGCACTCGACACGGTAGACCGCCCTTCTCCCGCACCCTGGTCCTACTCCACGCGCGATGCTGTACATGCAAACACGCGCACGCACTGCACGCGAGTCCTACCCCAGTCACGCGCACGACCCGTACGTGACCATTCTATTGCCACCTACCCTATGGCCCCATCGGGATCGCTCCCCCATCGAGCCTCGCGGCCGCTCGATCCCCACCTCGCGACCCTATCCCCGCTTGCCATCTCACCCGGCCCCACCACCTCGTGTTCGATGCACGCAGCACCCACCCCGCATGAGATCCCCATGACCCTCTTCTTCCTCTGCGCTCGCGACCCCGCCCCTCCTCGATCGAAGCTACCAACCACCACCACCGGAGCGCTGTCTCCTCCTACCGCGGGCAGCGCCACATCGACCGGCACCACCACGTCCCGCGCGAGCCCGGCCACGACACCGCCGTCGCCAGAGCACGTCATCCTGCCTGCATCGCGCCGCCGTCAGCCGCTTGCCTCCGGCCACCGGCCTCGTCGCCCTTGTCCGCGCGTCCCCGAGAAGAACCGCCGCCTCGTTCCTCTGCAGGCCGCGTCGTCGACCTCCGCGCGTGTCGCCGCCTCTGCCTTCGCGCTTACTCTCCATTGCGGCCGCCCCAGGTGCTGCCTTCCATGAGCGCCGCTGCCGCCCTGCCAGAGACCTGCTGCCGCGCAGCTCGCCGACCCCGCTTCCTCCCCGAGTCCGTCATCCTTCCCCGACCAGAGCCATCTTGCCGTTCTCCTCCCTGACGTCCAGCTCGGCCTCTGCCTCTCCGGTATAGCGCCAGGTCGCTGCCGGCCCGCCTCGTCCTTGGCCTGGGCCTCGCTAGCCTTTTTCATTTGTGCATCTTGCAGGCTCTACACCTAGAGGCCTCAAGAAACCAGCTCGGTGCCCCCTGTTGTTTTTCGTTTGCAAGTTGTTCGAGCAAATGTCTGTATGGGACAAGGCCCTTGCAACGCTCCTTCGTGTTCTGCTGTCCGCGCGTATGTTGACGCTAAGACCTACTAGCATTGAAAACCCGAGTATGACATGGACCGTCAAGCTAGAACTGCAAGGCCTCCTTCCCAGATTTGAAGACCGAACCCTGGCACGGCAAGTTCTTCCTCCCGAACCCGAAGACCCCGATCTCGAGGACTCAAAGACCGATCCCTCAAGACCCCAAGATCTTTGGAACCCTAATGTGATCCCCTACCCGAGACCCCTATTTTCATAACATATAACATCTAACTTGTTGCATAGTAAATATTCATACTCGCATACATACTGTTGTTGTTTGGGGGCATTATGTTGATTCACCTCCTAATTAAATATGGAGACTATATGCGGGTTATTCTAGTACTGTCTTTATTTAAATTTGTGTAGAGAACTAATGCCATGTTTTGCCTTATTAATACAACATTTAAATTGCGGGGTAGCTAAACAACATGAACCTCCTAATTAATTGTCGGGACCCCGGTTCCGCTTAATATTGTCTAGTTGCATCACATATTTGCCATGTCATGCATCATATCATGCATCATGCCCGATCTTCTGTCGTAGTATTAAATAGTGCACCCGGTGTTTCTTCTAGTGATTTGCTTCTTCGCGGATTAGGCCGTTGAGTGGATGTGAGTATCGACAAGTTCTTTGCCAGGCGACCATTCTCCCCCTTTCTACCTATTTTGCATTTATAGTCTTTATTTCCTCCTGTTGATCTATTGCTATCCGTGTCGTAATGCTTTAGGGTTTCGTACCAGATATATTCCGTGCAACCTTTATATTCCCTTGGACACCTCCCATTACCTGTTGTTTGGTAGATAGATGGTCTTGTGAGTCGTAGTCGCTTGCTTAGGTGTGATCCCGCGTCGTGAATTACCACACAGTTGTTGGAATGTTGTCATATGCTTTATGGTGGAGAGGATCATGACTTTAAATACAACTATTAAATTGCTGGATAACTAATGAAAGAGGCACTTGTGGACAATATATGCTATTTCGTTTTTTATGCCCACTTGTGTTCCGTAGGCCCCGAGTACTTGATATCTGTTCCTTGACTATTCGCACTATCCACATACGGGAGAGTCTATGAATCCCCCTTAGCCAGAGCTTGATTCATTTCTTATTTCTTGGGGCCACAAACTAGTTTGGGGCTTTATTACTATCCTGTACCTATGCCATGCTTTACTGTTTTATTTACGATTGTGCGTGGAGCACCTGTACTGTTTTGGATCGTGACACGTTTTCGCTGTATCGACAAGCCCAGTCACACTTTCGGGTTCCCAGTCGTTTACCGCCGTCTACACAAACCCTAGGTCCGTCTCAGAGCCAGACAACTTCGTTGCGGGTAGCTTAGTGGGGTGGCCCCCTAAAATGTTTTATGAATCCTGTGATTGCTTTGTCGTGAAAGCCTCGTTGGGTTTTGATTTGTTTTTTCCAAGGTTGATCGTGTGTGTGTTGCTATTTGTGCACCCCTGCAGGGTAAATCTTTCTAAAAGCCGTGTTCGCGGTTATGGACGACTTGGAGCACAGTATCTCGATCATAGACAAGCATAACTAAAGTAGTGGTATAAATTTGACTTTATATGTGACTAGTAATCAGTTTCACTATAATAGAATGGATAATAAAAGTGCCAACAACTGGTGGAACTGGGGTGTATCGTGTCATGTTATACCTGCCTAGTAAGTATCGCAACTCCAATGGAATGAAATAAAAGTGCCAACAACTGTTGGGTTTGGGATGTTACATGCTAATTGTATCTGACTAGTAAGTACTGCAACTACAATGGTTAACTAAAACTGCCCACTGCTTATGATATCGGGATGACTCATGATATTTATATCTGACTAGTAAGTGCTGCAACTATAATGGAATGAATAAAACTGCCAACTGTGTGAGTTCCTTGGTTTGACTTCCTTGTTTGGTCTCGAGGGGGTTACCCTTCCGGCTTGGCCTGGGCAGGGTTATGGACGCCATTGGTTATTCTTCAAGGCTCTTATCCCCATTTGCATCTTATCCGTACTCGGATGTTGTATCGTTTCAAGGTGATTTGGATCTTTGTATTGTATATCTGTATTTTGACTCATGGAGTCATTGTTCTATATATATGTTTCTGTGGGTTCCATCATGGACTATTGTGTAATGTTATTACTTTGTTTTCCACCCGCACGCAAGTGCCTGGTGGGAATCTTTGAATCATTTCTATGCGGGTTTGGCGGGAATCGTTAAAACTTGCATAGGGCCGATTCGAGGGTGTTACACTTTTCATGCTATTCCACCAGAATAATTCCTTAATATCCATGTACATCTTCGTACTTCCTGGATGAATTGAATATGGTGTTTCATGTGCTTCTCGGAGTATTACCTATCTGATCTCCGGTACATCTAGTACACAAAGGCGGTTTTGGAACCATAAAGATCCATAATCTCCTAGGTGAAAAACTAATTTTTGTCCTTTGGAATTTTTTCTGGTTTCTTCAGCAATAAATGGATCATAAAGTTGATGTTGATAGATCTCATGATGAAGATCACTGCTTTGCTCTTCTACAACCCTCATAGTAGCTAAGCCTACACGAACTTCTGTCCTTAGGAATTGTATTTCTAACCTTTCCAGATCCATTTGCAACTCTTTTGGTAATTCTCTATTGATGGGTTGAGTATCCATACTCTTCCAACATAAAGCATCTGCTACTACATTGGCCTTTCCTGGAGTATAGTTAATTGTAAGATCATAATCCTTGATAACCTCCATCCATCTTTTCCGCCTCATATGTAACTCCTTCTGAGTAAAGAAGTATTTAAGACTCTTATGATCTGTGTATAGTTCACACCTTGCTCCATAGAGAAAATGTCTCCATCCATGTATAGTTCACACCTTGTAATCTCCTTTTATTCTTTTTGTAAAGAATCTTGTAATAATATTTCTACGATTTAATAAAGATTCATTTTATTGGACTCTATTCCTTGTAATATTCTGTCTTAGTGTAAATATCTCCATTTGTAATCTTATTCTGAAATAAAGAAAAGAAATAAGAATTCATTTCTTATTTGAAGTTTCTTGTCTTAAATTCATATTGTTGTTTAATATATAATCAAACTATGTTAATACATCCTTTTGGAAAACCACTTTATGATTCTAACTTCTAATTTTCAAATATTTTTGAAATGGTTTAAATTTCAAATTTGAATTCAAAATATCCCCCCCCCCCAAAACACAATAATTCCTAAAGGTCATATCATAATTTATAGCAATCAATTCAGAGAGCTATTTCTACCTCTAGATAGTGAAAGAAACTCTGATCTTTTTAGGTTTTTGTTTGGCGAAAAATTTACCCTGATTTTACATATGAATGCATGCATATGCACAGATTCCTATTTCTACCCTTCGTTGGTTCCTAAATGTCGGGGTGTTACAGGCGGGCTCCGTGACAAGGCAGACACGCACGGCAAGCGCGCTCAGCATCGTGGATAGAAGCTGCCGGCTGAGCTCGGCCATGACGGATGCGGGCGAGGTCACGCGGGGTCGGTGCATGCAGAGGCAATGGTCGGGCTTCAAGGCGATGACAGCGGGACGGCAGCAGGGGCGGTCGCGGTGGGCAGCACGGGCCGCGGGTGGCCATATCGGCTAGCAGTGGGGCAGATGCGGTGCTGGGCTCTGCATCAGAAGGGGATGAAGGCGGGGAGAGAGGGATGCGGGGTAGGTGGCATCAGTGAGATCGATCGATCTGGGGGTGGGGCTCGCGGTTGGTAGGGAGCAGAGATCGAGCGGGGCAGATGGGTGGGACCGGAGAAACTTGTAGCAGGGAAGGTGGGGTTTGACCACGAGGAGGGGAGGGGTCTCGCACGTGGGGTAGGCCAGGTGCGGGCGACAGGCTATGTTGGCAGGGCTTGGCTGCTTGCGAGGTGGGGCCGTGTCAACGCATGACTAGGGGCACGCTTGCTGGCGTTGCGAGCACTACGTGCGGTGTTGCACTGGCGAGTTATGATAGGACTAGGGTTTGGTTAGGTGGGTTTAGATGGGCCGGTAGTAGGTGGTTTGGCCAGTTGGGCCTTTGGCTTGACTGGCCGGACTGCCTCCCGGATAAAATAGTTTTTATTTATTTAATTTTAAAAGTATTTTGTAAAAAGTTTTTAGATAAACAAAAGGTCGGTAAAAGTACCGGGGTTTTGATTTGAATAAAGACAGGAGAAATTTAGAAAACAAAGGTAGGCTTTTAGAAAATAGTGTTAGGCAAACCTATGCAGGATGACACGATGATGCTCAAATGTAATGTGGTATGCTGACATGAGCACGCGGTCATGATGATGTACAAAATAAAAACAACACGCGATTTTGTAGTAGTAGTTTTACCGGGGTGCTATAGGAGGATACACCCCCTCCACCTATATAAAAGGGTGCCCATGGGTTGGAATAAACACACCAACACCCAATATTTCTCTAAGACAATTTTCCTTAGAGGAATACCTCTCTCTCTATCTTGTTGCCTTTGTGGTGGCATGGTCCCTAGAAGGATTGTACACGCAAGGACAACAAGGTTGTGGTACATCGTTGTGCTGTGGTGATTCCGCCAGGAGATCTACTTCCGCAATCTCGGTAGGGATCAAAGATCCGTGAGTCATCGTCTTATACCGTACATGTGTGATACCTCAGGGGTGCTGCCACTTGTGGCACCAGACTACCGTAAGAGGACCTGGACAAGGGGTGACTTGCGAGGAGCTTCACGATCTTGAGGTCGGACGAGTACGACTCCATCATCCATGTTCCCGCATGAGCGCCATATTCTTACGGTCTACAAGGGTATTTTACCGATGTTTCCCGTTACTACATTACTTCTTAGATAGATCCTAGCAAGGTGTGTTCCAACATAGTAATTTTTTTTGTTTTCTGCCACGAAACCCCTTCAGTGGTATTAGAGACGATCTATGCATAGTATGCTAGTACAGATAAACACATGCTAAATGTGGGCATTGATCCTCTAGTTGTTATACTCTCACATGTATTTTATTGTAGGGGTTCACGCATGAAAATAATAAATTTTTCCCTACGCCCAGAACCCCAGTTGCTAGGACCTATCTATTAGTAATGCAGTAACGGGAGGGGCTTTTCACAAACTTACCCTTGAAGAACGAAAAGCGTTGTCAACGCTCGGGAGAGCGTGGTTGATGTAGACGAACCGAAGCAGACCTCAAGGTCGTGTTGAAGTCCCGGTAGCTCCTGTGGCTCCAACAACTCCTAGTGTCCCAAGTGTTGCACCTCGTAGGGAGTTACACACATCCAGTGCCTGGTGATGACTCCCGCTTCCCCGATCCAGCAGCAGTTGTGGAAGTATAGCTCCTGGATCCGAATCCCGCAGCACGACGGCGCTCCGTGGTGAAGAAGTCTCCTGCTCGCGCGATCCAGACATGGGACCACGGTCACGGGAGAGAGAGAATCAATTGGAGATCTCCCCAAAATAGAGGGAACCTTTTATTGATTATTGTGTTATTTATTTTTGTCAAAATACCTCTCTTTATATAGGGAAACCCCCCATAGCCAACTAGCTTAGCCATGTGGGACTAAACAAGGGAGAGGGGAGAGGGGGAGGTGTGCCCGGCCGGCCAAGGCCCTTGTGGCCCCTGCGCGGGGTGCCCAAGGCCCAGCCGGCCACCCCCTCTCTCCTTCCTCCCTTCGATCTTTTCCTCATGGGCCCTTTTCCCTCCGGATTTGGCCCAATTATGTATTGACCCTTTTTAATTCTTTTTATTTTATTGAATAAATATAATTGAATGATTAAATCAATATTCAACATTCTCTTACATATTATTCAATCCCCTTTGATGTGGAAACCATTCCCTCTCATTCTGGACATCCTCCGGACTTATCGAAACCCTTCTGGTTTTCTCTCTTCTCTTTTCTTTGATGGTTCTACCGATCCTAAAACACTCTCTGAGCATCATCAAGCCCTTAAGCGTGATACCCAATGATTCAGGAACACTCTAGACATGGTTGGGACCCTCCCACACCGTTGATCAATAGAGGGACCTGGATGGCCATGTGACCCCTGTGCATTCCATGAAATCTTTCGTCGTTTGAACCATGAACGTCGTGTCTTATTCCTTTTGTCTCTCGATACTTGCATTGTTCGATATCTGATCAATGACATCACCATGTCGTGTTCAATCTCGTTACTAAAAATGCTACTTGACTCGTTCCGACAAGTGATATCCCTATGATCAAATCACACACTGCGCAGCTATTGGATACAACTTCTCCGAGTGGGCCCTCGAGTATCTTTCCGTCACACGGATGGAAAAATCCCGCTGTTGATGCATATTGCCTCAACTGTTCCTCCGAATACCTGAACACACCTTTATGATCATCGTTTAACCAAGTGATGTTTGATGCTATCAAGGTACCCTCGGGCGACAGTGATTGATATGGCCTCACGGTCTAAGAAATATTACACTAGGTCTATTCTGAACATTGTAACTTGAACTTCGTGCCATGATCAGGTCACGATGCTTAGGTTGGGTACAATTCATCATATCATTCTCATAATGAGGTGACTCCATTTCCAACTGGCATAAATGCCACATGATCAGGAAACCTTGATCATATGTTGACCAATGAACCAGTGACCAGAGTTTCACTAGGAACTCCTAGTGTTTTATATATCACATGTGTATTGATGTTTCCTTTCAATACAGATACAACATGATATAAAACTTAATCATAAACTTTATGAAATATGATAATAATCCTTATTACTATTTGTCTCTAGGGCATATTTCCAATAGTCTCCCACTTGCACTAGAATAGAAATAAACTATATGCATTTGTTCTTTATCATTGGCACCATATATCTCGGTACCTTCAACATGCTTGCTCATGGAATAGGTTGAGTCTTGGGTTTGTACTTCACAGTCCCAAATCCTTTGCGACTTAATAATGCAACCTTGATTGACATCAATACTTTATCATCTCATGATAACATCTTTGTGTATGCATCATAGTTATGGCAGCAGAATGAGGTCGGTTTCTAGGAGCCTATAATGACTTTAGATTAGCCACTTCGAGCTTTATCATGGGCACTGTGCCCTGGGCACACCTTCTGCATAAAGACGAACTAGTCCCGCCATAACAGTATGTATCACTTTAGATGGTACACTTATCTATTATTATAAATGTAATCATCGAAACACTAGTGCATGATGTGCAACTTTCGATGTTTTATCACCTTGCTTCCTACTTGACTTTAGTCGGTATTATCGATACAAGATTTTCCAATCTTCTAAGGTTAACACATCCCCTTATAACATAACCCTTTATGCTTTTAAGATATGTCATCATTCTTGGATTTGGAATTATGTCTACAGCTCTGAATCAGACACTATGGACAAACTTAGCTCAATGTTTCGTGATTCATACTTAATCACTTTTCAAAAGTTCCTTCTCGAATTATATATTATGTTAAGTTGTCATCATGGATTTTCAAGACAGAACCTATGCCTCAACATAGTGGATGATTATCATCCTTTCTTTCTTTCAACCATTGATGTTTAACTTAATGATATTCCTAATTTGAGTGACCAAGGACCAGTCCTTAATCAATTCTTATTCTGAAACTATTTTCAGAATCCCTTTTAGGAATACAACATAATATCGTAATATACTAATTAATAAACTTCTAATCCCTATGAATCATTATTTATCGGTACTTGCGCTTTTATTCTTAATGTATCGTACACACTTAAGAATAACTCTTTTAAGCTCCCACTCAAAATATGTTCCCAACATATTTGAGTATGAGTCATACATTGCTCTCACTCAAAATATGTTCCTACATATTCAAGTTCAAGACTTATATTGCTCCCACCCAAAAATATGTCATTCACATATTGTTTTAGGGAGAGGGAGACTTTCATAGCTCCCACTCAATTTCATGCAAATTGCATATCCTCTCACTATTTTGAATGACTTCAAAATCCTTTGATCAATTATCAAACCTGAGAGTTTTATTACGAGACACTAGTACTATACTAGTATCAAATCCACCAGACTTTCAACACTTTTGAATCAAATTCATTTGAATTTGTCCAATACATTATTCATGACAAAACATGCCTTTGTCATTCACCTTTTCCATCATGACTTGGAAGTTGTTTGGAAAATTCAAGTAACCCTTTACTTGTTAAGGTTTAGCAACAAATTTCTTTCTAATCTTAAGTGAATTTTGCCTCTAGGATTTCTCATAATTTCAGTTCACCATTATTTCCTTTATAGTTCATAGGTATGTCATATTTCGGTAATCATGAAAAATGATTTACAAATGTCTCCCAAGCAGAAACCATCGCACTCATGACTCCATCATCCTATAGCCATAGTAGCCAGCACCATAGTGCACGGCCATGTCGTATAGCAAGCAAGCACTCCGGCAGAACCCCCTTTCTGCGGATCTCTACCCTCCATCTATTCCCTTTGAAGCTCCCAACATCGGCTTATCTCCTAGAGTCTCTGGCTCCTAGCCGACGAACAGTCATCCAGTACCACCGAGCCCAACCTGAACTCCGGAAAACAATGAGGCGGGAGGGCAACCTCTGCCAGAAATCCAATGAAGGCCATCAAAGCTCCTACATCCCTACTTCATTCCCTACCTAATCTGCAATTCTAAATCCCTTATTCCTTCTTGATCTGCACACATCGGTTGATTAGTTGTAACCGAGAACCGTACCGAATTTCCGGTGCAATAATTTTTCGGTTAGCAAATAATTGAAGAACCGATCGGTCACCATTTTCATGTAACCGAATTTCCTAATAAACCATAGAACCGAACCGATCGGTTCAGTCTATCCGAACACCCACCCCTACTAGCGGGTGTCTGTCTCTCTCATAGTAGTTGATATAGCATCTACAATGGAGGGCCCCGAAAGGGGTGTAGTATAGACAACTATTGGATCCATGCTATGGTTGGAAGTTCATAGGTAGAAACAGTTCTATTGAGAAAGCCTAACAGCCACGTAAAACTTGCAATGTATATAGTAGAGGCATCTAACTTTATGTTGTAGAGAGGCTTGTGATGTGATATGGTTATAGTCGTGAACAAGATAAGATAGTTCACTTTCCTATTACTAAGTTGTATAGTAGTAGTCATCGCGATGATGAATGACAAGACCGGTGACGTCGTGGACTTAGCGTTAAACTGGTGACAAGATGGAGATCACGTCGGAGCACCTGATGGAGATCAAGGAACGCGAAGACAACCATGTCATATCACATATAAATTGCATGTGATGTTAATTTTTGTGTGCATCTTGTTTGTATGTGATGGCTCCAAAAATAGCCATCTTCCACCGCGTTTAAACATTGTTTTTAGTCAAGAAATTGACAATAAACTCTCTAAACTTGCCACTAATGACTAATAATTGCAAAGATATGCAAACTATTGCTTTGATTTGTGTTGTGCAGGAAAGCACGCTTTTAATGTGAAATCGGGAGTCATAATGAAGGTTTTGAGGAAGTTCACATGACCAAGTAATTTTGGAGCCATTTCCAGGCGTCTGCAGCCGTAACGACCACTGGTACGGGCAGGGTTCGCCCATACCGTCTGCTCGTACCATGTGGCGACGACTTTGTCTCGTCAATCCCTACAACTTTAGTGAAGACACACATATATTTTCAGGCATCAGTGCCGCGCAGGAGGCCTCCATTCTCAGATTGCATCACAACACCTACAAAGGAGACCCACACCACATAGTTCATCCCTTCCATCTTCCATCCCCTCCATTAGCCATAGCCATTACTTTGTACTTTAGATCTCCTTGTGATTCGGCTACCATTGTAAGATTATTTGATTTCAATCTAAGTATTTTGCACAATGTTTTCTATCCTTGTTCTTATTGTTATGACTGAGTAGTCCTTACGGGCTGTGGGTTGGGGAGAAACCTCGTAGCAATTATGTGCATCTAATCTATGGGATCATTGTGTATTGTTTGAAAGAGAGATTTCTATTCTTTGGACTTGTAGGTACCCAAGACCCCCGAGATCGATAAAGGCTTGAGGTGAGATACTTGGCTAGAGGCGATCTCATAGGAAACCCAGTGACATAAAGGGATGTACGGTCTTTGCTTAGAGACCCATTCGGGATCACAACAACATCACCTCTTAAAGCTTTGATCTGTGTTTTACACTTAATAATCGTTTGCAGGCCGGTGCTTCGTGGTGCACTCAGTTGGATCAAAATACTATTGTTATGCCTCTTGCCTCTCAGGGGCTCTAGTATATTAGGATGTGTTTCCCACAAGATATTATCTCTATTAAAATATTACACATGACTATGCTTATTATTATCTTTTATCCCATATGATGTGCAGCTGCAGGTGGATCTTCAACCCTGGCCTACCTTCATCCATGGAATCAACCCATGATAAAAGTAAACTAGATTGGTCCGGTAAATGAAGGTAAAAAAAGAAAAAAAAAGTCTTGTAGACATGTCCTTTTTATTTCCTTTTAGCATTGTTTCTCAATGTTTGATTAAACCTAGGTCTACTAGGGAAAAGGACTATTACACTACATTCGTGAATCCAGATCAAAGGTATCAACCCTTTTCTAGTGCCGTTGTCGGGGAAGAAATTCCGTTATACTTGTGAGGTCACTAGAGACCTTGTTTTAGTTTTATTATTTATTTGTAGTTTATTTCTTTTTATTAGTTTACTTTCTTGTTATCTATTTGAAAACCCCAAAAATAGTTACTTGTTATTCGTTTCTTTACTTAAAGAATACCAAAAAGAAAAGAGCCATGGCTCAAAAGAGACTTGGGGAGTATGATACTCCACTGATGATTTTATTCGTGCACCTATTACTCATCCCACTGTTGATGTGGAAGCATATGAAATTAAGCCAAACCTTTTAAGGTTGGTTCAACAAAATCAATTTGGGGGCTCAACTTCGGAGGATTCAGGTTTACACTTAAATACTTTTACTAAAATTTGCGACATGATGCGTATTAAGGATGTAGATCCAAATGGTATTAAATTATGTTTGTTTCCTTTCTCTCTTAGAGGAAAGGCTAAGGACTGGTTGCTAGCTTGTAATGCCTGGGAAAATATTCCCAATTAGAATTTTCTACTATTTTTATTTTTGTGCATCATCATGACATCATGCACACTTTGCCTCTAAATATTTTCGCCAAAAGTCTATTTTGTTTTCTAATTAGTCCCCTTCTTTAATTTCAAATCAAAACCCGGTCTTTTTGGATCTTTTATTTGTCTAAAAACTATTTACAAAAGCCTTCCTAAAAATAAAACAAATAAAATAAATTAAAATATTTTTTTAGAGGGAGGCAGCCGACCGGGCCAAAAGGCCAGCTAGCTACCAACTACCCCATACCCGGCTAAGCCTAATCCCAAACCGCAATACAGCCGCACACCTAATCCCCACCCTGCCACCGCTGTGCACCGCACACACGACTAGCATGCACGCGCGTGACCCTGGGTCGCACCTCAAACCTCCCCTAGCATGTCTCTCTCCCTGCTCCCCCACCTGGCCCCACCCACGGTACACCATGTCACCCCCACGGTCTCCTTGCCTCGATCCCGTCCCCATCCCTCGATCCTCACCTTCCTCCTCACCAACCCCCCATCGGCCTCCACCCCTCACAGAGCAATCACCACCAACCCCGCTGCCAGTGACCGCCTCCCTCCTTGCTCGAGTCCCAGGAGCCGCAAGGCGTCGCTTCCCTCCAGGATCGTCCTCACAGCATCGCCGACCCCCTTCCTCAAGACCTACCACTGCCTGTGCCACTCGGCACCGCCATCGACAGCGGCCTCCACCATGGCATCGATCGCCTCCCTCTTCTCGCCCTCTTCCAGCCGTTCCCTGATCTTCCTTCAAGAGTCGTGCCTCCACCGCCATGGTTGCCGCTGCTCCCGTGATCTCCTCCCCAAGCAGAGATGCCTCGCATTTCTACCATGAGCCGCCACCGGCAGCAGCGCCTGTCGCCATCGTCCTGTCCCGCACCTACAAGTCACGCTGCATCGCGCTCCTCATCCTAACGCCCCTCTCTTCCTTGTAGGACATCGTCGACATCTCCCACCGCCCTAGCCTCAAGCCCGATGGCAGCGCCGCCTGGGAGATTCCCGTCATCGCCATGACGACCATGTGCTGCAGCGGGCCTCCCTACCGGAGCCCCATCCATGTTCCTCCTCGAGCCCGACCGTGCGGCCCCGCCTGCCCCTCCTTGACATGGGAGCTCGTCTGCGTTGCCGCCCACTCCACTACACTCCTCCTTGTGGAAGTGCCCCGATGCTCTCTGTCTCGGGTTTTGCACGAGTTTCACATCCAAAGGCTTGCTAATGTTGTATCCATCTCTGTGCGTGAGCGCCTTCGGTTGTTTTCGGTTCTACTGCTCATGATGTTGATGAAAATACAGGGTGATGGTGACCTGACGATGTGGTGTTGGTGATGCTGTAGACCAGATTCAATGCCGCAGGATGAAGTTGAATTCGGCTATAATTAGCGAGATGTGCGAGACAACCTGGTGGACAAGATTGACTAATGGAAGGAGTCTGATTCACAATGCCACCAAGATCCCCTACGTGGGCATTGAGTTCTCCATCCCTGATCCCAAGGCCACCTTCCCGGATCCCGATGTAGCACGTCAAGGCCTCTAACACAGATTAGATGGAACCACAAGATCATCATCGACACAGATCCGATGGTCGAAACCCTGTCCCGGAACCCGAAGACTAAACCCGAACCCCCTTGGAAGCCAAGATCTCCCATATGTGTGACCTCTATCCACCCCTATTTTATAATATGATATATAAGTTGTTGCATATAAATTGTACATGCTTGCATACATACTTTGTCATTTGGGGATATTTTGTCGACTCACCTAATAATTACATATGGAGACTATATGAGGGCTATTCTAGTCTTATATTACCTCTATTTAAATTTATGTAGCGAACCGATGCCATGCTTTGCATTGTTAATTCAACATTTAAATTGCAGGGTAGATAAACAACTTGAACCATACTATTTATTTATCGGGACTCTGATTGCGCTTAATATTGCTTAGTTAGGTCGCATATTGCCATGCCATGCATCAAATCATGAACATGCCGGTCGTCCACCATAGTATGAAATATTGCATCCAGTGTCTTTATAGTGCTTTGCTTCTTCACCGGATAGGATGATGAGTCGATGTGAGATACGACAAGGCTTCGGCCGCCGACTTTGTCTCACAGGAGAGCATTCTCCCCCTTCTACCTATTTTGCATTTATAGTCTTTACTTCCTTCCTTTGATCTATTGCTATCCTTATTATCGATGCTTTAGTACCGTTCCCTTTAATTACTTGCTTCACTATATTACCTTGATTATCCTACTGCCTTGTTTAATTAGCTAGCTTTGCCCTTGCGAGTCATTGGCATGCTTAGTACCACTCTCATACAGGTGAACCGTGATATCTGGTTATGGTTGAGAACATGATAAATTAAATTGGAGATGTTGGTTATGGTTATGGTTTCACCTAATGATAAGGCCCCAGCAGGGACCATCTTTGGGAATTGCTTGAGTCGACCTAGGACCCGTTCGTTCTATGATACTAGTTCTGAGTTGATCGCTCTAACCAAACGTGGGGGCCCCTGGGATCCCACCTTAACTACCGGTGCTATTCGTTTATCCAGAGGGTCACAAATTGGTTTTTCATTTGGTGCATATGCATAATATGTCCTCGGACATGGTGACTATAATATGTCTTCGGACATGGTGATGATATGATATTTTGGTGAATAGCAGCTGCATTGCATACATAAACGCGGTATGGCCGGGAGGTCATCTTCCATAGTGGAGCTCCGATCCTTCTTGACCGTAGACACGAATGCTGTACCTCCCTTGAGAATCGTCGTGCCTCCTGGTTGGGTTAATACAGTAGGTGAGACCTTTGGATAAACGCGTAGTTATGGGACAGTTCTTGTTGTGAGATTAAGAAGGCACGTGTAATATGTTGTCTGAAGGATTGAGTATGCGTTTGGATACAGTACTGCACCCTTGCGGGGTAAATATTTTTGAGAAGCCGTGTGTCCACGGTTATGGACTCCTTAGGAGTACGGTGTCATGATCATAGACAATGCCACTAATGTTTTGCCTCTAATAACATGAATAGTAATTAGCCTTATCAACTAAACAACTGCTTAACTAAAATTGCCACCGTGCGTTTTCTGCAAGAGGACTTCCTCGACTGGTCTTCGAGGGGAACTCTTCAGATGGGTTATGCCCGTTGTTATATTATTGTTATCGTATATTGCTCTTTCCTCTCGCTCTAATAGCCGAAGTTGTAGCGTGTCTCTATAAGTTAGATAGTGCAACCTTTGCTGCCGCTGAGCCCACCATATCTATATAGGCGAGGACCGCTGAATTCTAGACCAGCTGTGTACTGACCTCAGTACTGACCGCTCTCTTTCTCATTTGACCTCTGTCTGCATCCCTTTTGGCTTTGACAGGTATGCGATTGCCAATGCTAGCAAGGTTACCCTTCCGGCTTGGCCTGGGCAGGGTTATGGACGCCGATTGGTTATTCTTCAGGACTCTTAGTCCAATTTGGTTCTTGTCCGTACTCGGACACTATCTCGCTTTCTTGAAGATTTGTATCTTTAAATTGTATAATTTGTATTCTTGACTCGTCGAGTTGTTGTTATATATAAACTAGCAAAGTGGCCCACGTATTCACGCAGGCATTCATTTAAAATACTGTTTTTGATATTCTGTATTATGAAGTGACCTTTAGTGGCATATAAAAAGTATGCATTTTTTTAGTTTCAAGCCTAATGTATTTGGAGGGGAGCAAATATGTACTTTTGATATTACTGGATTTTCACATGTTTTAATAAAGAAGGTGCATTAATAAACTTTGCATAAAAGAAAATATTATTGTATCTATAAGGCATGTTACTATAATTTATTTTTTGTAATACTAAATTTCCAGGATTTATTGTAAGTGATCCAATATGAGTGTGAGAATGTAGGGCACTCTAGATCACATAATAGGGTAGATGTCATGCTGACTAAAAAAAGATTCATTATATGCAGAAAAACATTGTGATTATAAAAACAAAGATTCATTTTATGCAGAAACACAATGTGATTAAAAAAATAAAACCTTACTTGTTCAGTTTCCACTGGTAGCATATTAATCATAATTAAGACTATTTTGCAATAATTTTTTTCTAAAAAAATCAAGAAAGGGATGTCAAGAATGATGTTAAAAAGGATGTATGTGTTGGGGATCGGTGCGGAAAACAAAAGTTTCCTACGTTGGAACCCCAGAAACTGCCTAGGATCTATCTATGTAGAAATGTAGTAACGGCCGGAGCGTAGAGAATACATACCCTTGTAGACCGTACACGGTTAACATTCCGCGGGGAATGTGGTTGGAGTAGTCGTACTCGTAGCCGACCTCAAGGTCGCGAAGCTCCTCGCAGGTCACCCCTTGCTCCTTCTTGATCTTCATCGTGCAACAGCTCCAGCTCATGATATTTAAGCGCCCCAAGTGTTGCGCCTCGTGTCTTCGTACACATCCGGTGCATGATGAGATCTCCGGCTCCCCGATCCCGCCGGGAGTGCGGAAGTTGATATTCGGCTAGGAATCTCTGCAGCGCAACGACGTGCTGCAGGTGTGCCTTGATCGCACAGCCCAGACTTGGGGCCATGGTCACAAGGTATTGAGAGAGGGAGGGAGGAAGTCAACCAAAGGACTTCTCTAATTCTATTTAATCCCACCCATGAGCACCCCTTTATACAGGCGGAGGGGGTGTGCCCTCCTCATTAGGTTAGCCATGTGGGACTAATAGTAAAAGAAAAATGACATGTATTTTCGTCCTGGCCGGATGGGCCAAAAAACCAGCCCAATAGCCAAAACAGAAAATAACAAATAAAAAAAGGGACAGCAACAGCTGGGCAGGTGCTGGCCGGGTGGGCCTTGGCGCGGCCCACCTCGCGCCCAGCAGCCCTCCGCGGCGGCGGCCTAGCGAGGCAGCTCGAGTGGGTCGGCTCTGCCGCCCGGCGGCCCAGCCCACGCTCGGCTGCGCCCGCTCCCCGCATCGCCCGGGTGGGCCGGCTCGCCCCGGCGGCCCAGCTCCTTGGCGCCTGCGTGGGCCAGGTCGAGCAGGCTCCGATGGCGGCTGGTAGCTGTGGTCCGCCCCCGTGCGGCGGTTAATAAAAACCGCCCACGTGGGTTGTTTCTTTTCCTTTTTCCATTTATTTTTCTGCACCTTTTATTCTAGGCTATTTCCCTCCGGGTTTTGGCCTAATATAAAAGTTGCCTTTATAAATCTTAATCTAAATATTATTTAGAATATATTAATTCATAATTAACATATAATAAATATATATTTAAATTCCTATTTATGTGAAAACACTTTTTAGGGTCTTTTCCTTTATTCTTTCTTCGAACAACTTTGGATCTCTCCACGGAACAATTCCGGCTTTCTCTCTTTCTCTACTGTGATTCCGTCTTACGAATGATCGCTCTCATCGTACCCTTAAATGTATCCTCTCACACCTCAGGAATGCTCTAGACATGATTTGTATCAATGATCAACAGAGGGACCAGGGATGTCCATGTGACCCCTATGCATTCCTGATGACAATGTCGTTTGAACCGCTAAATATAGCATCCTTTTCCTTTTGTTTCTCGATACAACTTGTCCAAGATCCGATCATTGGTATTCTATACCTTGTTCAATCTCGTTCACAACAAGTTCTGTTTTCTTGTTACCGTGATATTACATCCCCGTGACCTAGTCACATGTTGCAACATTTATAGATGTAATCTCACCAAGCCGGCCATATGTATCTTTACCCGTCATGTGGGTGAACAAATCCCGGTCTTGCAGTCACATGCCATCTACTATTCCTTCGAAATACCCAACATACACCTTTATAACCACCGTATTACCAAGTGGCGCTTGATGCAGTCTAAGCAGCCTCGGGAAACAGTGAGTAATATGAGGTCATGGTCTAAGGAGAAGGAGTCTAGGTATAGCTGTTGCAACAATGAACTATATGACTTGATCGTGTTGCAATCCTTCGAGGAATGTCCAATCACATCATTCTCCAATGATATGATCTCTTTGTCAGTCAGCATAAATGCCCATGATCTTGAAACCCAGATCATCTTCATGACCAACGAACTAGTATGAATAGAGGCTACTAGGGACTTTGTTGTTTCATACCACACCTGTACCAATGTTTCTACTTGGCACAGTTCTAGCACAATATGAAACTATTATAAACTAATTGATATATGACAATAAAAACCTATTTATTATTTGCCTCTAGGGCATATCTCCTTCAGTCTCCCACTTGCACTAGAGTACAAATAACTAGCTTGCATTTTACTCATATAAACCATATACCATATGCGTTTATAGATCATGCATGCTCATGGGAAACGTCATGTCCATGTTCTGTTTTACCAGATCATTATGTCTTTTGCAAATCGTTAATGTCTTCCTAATTTTGACATTCACTCCATTATCTTATAATGGGTCGAAGTATTTGTTTGGCGACAAAGTGAGACTTTTGTTTCTAGTGTTTATGATGATGGTCGTTTTCACCGTTGTCATCTAAACTTCGAAACACTATTTGCTTTCCTCTGTGTATATACTATAGTCATGGCAGCAGAACGAGGTTGGATTCCAGGAGCTTACAGTGACGTTAGATCAACCTCGAGGGCTTTCTCATGGGCACTGGGCCCTGGGACATATCATTCTACGTTAGAACCGAACTAGCCCCGCCATAACATTATACATCACATTAGATGGAGCCTTTATACTTCTATATCTATGTAGATCCTAGTGCATGAAATGCAACTATGCCACTTACATTGCTTTTTTCCATTTATGTACAAACTTAATTCTGGTTCAGTGATCAACTCAGGAATCACTTAAAGACATGTTCTTACAGTTAAGACTTTGTCCTACCAACCAGAACCTCGGGTCACATTACGTCGACTATACAACCTAGTTATATGAAAGAACCTGTGACTGAGGCATAGGAGATGCAACACATCTCTTTCTTTCAACCATAGTTGCAATACTAACTCAATGCTTCATATAGTAAGAACTTCTTTCTTACCTTGTTCCATTCTGAGCTTCTTCAGAATCTTGTCTTAGGACATTCTGAACATCTTTCAGAATCAAGTCCAGGAAGCATTCGACATTTAGTGTTTATTAAACTCACCAATCTATCTCGATAGATCTTATTGTTTAATAACTTCAACTTCATCCTTATTTGTCTAACACCAATCACATCATTCACATATGTCGTCCACATATCCCAGAATGATTTCACGCTCCCACTCAAATATGACATTCATGTTTGAGATCCAGGGAATTCACTTAGCTCCCACTCAAAATATGTCAGCTACATATTATGAATTAGCCAAGCTGATTTGCTCCCACTCAAATCTAGGTCCTCTCAATAATCTTGGACATTCCAAAATTCCTTGATCATCATCAAATCGAGAATTCCACTAACGAGATTTCAATGACTATTCATTTCTCGTACTTAGGTCCATCACGCTTCTTTGTAATTCGCAGGTATGTCTTGTTCAAAACAGGACAAGTGCATCAATAATATAATTCCACTAACTTTTAGAATATATAGTTGAATCCTACTTACTTTAGTAAAAGTATTCCCTGAAACTATATGATCATTATCAACAGTTTCTCCTCTATTTGTAGAGTTTGGTTTCATGAAACAAATTCCGCTGCGCCACTCAACAATCCGGAGGTAAGGTCAAATACCTTGTTTTGATCTTTTACTTTCTTCCACATGTATCTTCATTAAGACATGTTGACTTTGGACAACAATAGTTTTGCCCCTTGTGGAAGATGCATTCATAGCTTCCTAAGAATGCTCTAGAAAGACTTGCTTATTCGCCACGACTTCGACTTGTCGAAATCTTCAGAAACTCGAACCTGCCATAACACTTATGGTGTTGTTTCCACGAATCTTTTGGATGTTCCTTTGTATTTCAAATGAGTGTTTGCTTATTTCGATCTTTAACGCTAAACGATAACTATAACCCTTATAAGAGATGATATTATACCATATGTATCTGAATACATAATGATTATGATGTTTAGATATTTCAACACAGTTTGAATTCATCCAATTATCATAATTTGTGAAACCTCTTTCACAAGTCCCTTGTAGCATCCCATCTGTCTAACATCTGTAATGCTACATGGTCTAATAATAAAATGCTACCTTCCTACATGTAATTGTTGCATCATAATTATATCATGCTCATGTCACCATGCCACCTTGCATTTGAGCATCATATAAAACTCTTTTCATTTGGTTTTTGCCTCATATGCATTTCTCAATTGTATTTGGTTCTTAATAAAATGTATTTGCTTCTTGATGAATTGCTCATGCACAAGTTGAGTTGGGGGCATCTCTCTTTAACTCCACCACCTTTCTTTGTCACCACCCCATAATTCCACCATCCAAACTATAGGTGGGTTTTTGCACTTCTTTTGGCTCATGTCTAGCTCACATATATTCAAGATGGATCCACTTCTACTTCCACATGCTCCCATATATGCATCATGTTGTTTTCACATTATTGATATGTGGAGAGCCATATAGCCACCTTTGCATGCTATGTGAGTGGAATCCTTGGCAAGCTTACATATGGTTTGAATTTGAATAAATGCTCGTGTAAGAATATAACTTTGGCCAGATTATGCCTAGTGGCTCACACCCTCCAGCTTGGCCACCTTATATTCATGCATGATCTTTTATTTAGACCATGTGGTAAACAAGCTCTCTTTTCTGTTGTTGGTCCTTATTCCAAATTTTGGGAAACTTGCTTATATAAATGCAATGAGATATTCTAGTGGTTTTCACTACTAGAGGGGGCCTTTACTATTTATGCATGGGCCATGCAAGATCATCATCCACTCTCTCGTTTTGGATTTTTATTTGATTTTTGAGTGGAGCATGGTTCCTTTGGAATCAAGTCAAGTTGGCTCAAGTTTGATTGAACTCCACCATCCTAGGGGCATCCTCTCTTGGTTTTATGGGCATATGTGACATGCATATGGTACATGGGATATATGTTTTCCCTCTCAACCAAGGTCTTTTCTCTCTTAACCCAAAACCCTACCCCTAACCTCACTTCCTCCACCCTCAATACCCCATGCAAGGTGACATCTTTTCCCACCTCTTGCTCTTGATAGATAGAGTTTATTTGTTGGATTCACACACATTTGAAATCAATTCAAATACAATTTATAAACCCTACCTATCCTACCTAGCTCAATCCTAAACCCTACACATCTCTAAATCCTAGCTACACTCACCACCCCTCCCTTTCTACCTTACACCGCCACCACCACCTGGTCCCTGTTTTCCTCCCCTTGCCACCTTGGCTCGACCCAACCATGCATGCCGAGCCACCTTGCCGGTCTAGCCTGACCGAACCACCCCTCCCCCTCACCTTTCCTCTCGATCCTTGCTGTCCAAGAAGCCTCGAGCCCCCACCTGCGCTGTGTGACCGTCTGGCCCCAGCTGCCGCACCCCCCAGGTCCTCCCGAGCCCATGTCGATCATGTGAGAGGAGGAGAAAAGGAGTAGACACCTTTTTGCAACCGGCTACCCATGAGCCATACCTCCCCCCTCTGTCCTTATCTACTCCCTCTCCTGCCTGGCTGCACCCTCCAGATATCCCCAGGGCCCAGCCCTCTCCACCTCCGAGCTCCCCTTCCCCCGCTGTTGTCCACCGTCACCCGTAGGAAGCTCGGCCACCGTCGATTTCCCAGGGCTGGAGAGAAGGAGGCGAGAAGTTGGGCGTTGAGGAAGAACCAGTCGTGTCCCAGCACCGCCCCTGTACCTGGAGTCGAGGAGGAGAAGGCCTGGACCCGCTGCACCCCGCCGATGCTGACAAAACCCTAGGACCGTCGTGCGCCAGCGTCTCCGTCGTCTGCCTGCGCCTCGGCCCGATCTAACCCCACCAACCTCCCCACGGTGAGCCACTGACCCTCCTAGACATCTCCTCTCGCTGTGTTGCTTCCTAGACGTGTCGTTCCTTTCTACGAGCACCCTCTGTGCACGGTGTCCGCTGGCCATTTTCCCGCGTTGCACCGCAGTAGTTTATCCCCGCCGCGTAGCAGATCCCAGCAACCAGCCCTAGCCAGTCGCAGCGGTAGCCGCCGCCTGCACGCGCACACCGCGTCGCGAGATCGAACCCCCGCCGCGCCGGTGTCCGCATCTTCAGTTTCGTTAGACAAACGGGTGGAAGAAAAACAATACCGGGGGGCAATTTTCAGATACCCCTACCCTTTTTGCTTTTGTAACCCGCACTCCACCCGGGCCCGCCTGTCTGCCTCTCTGGTCTTTTTACAAAAAGGCTCCTACAGATTGTTGACCTCAATCCGCGCTCCCCATCTGCGCCACGTGGCCGCGCCCTGTTCGCGCGCCCGCGTGTGGGCCTGCGAGGCCGCCGACCCCACCTGTCTGCCCCCCGGCTAGCTAACCTCGCTGTAAGCAAAGCCCTGCCGCGCGCGTTTTCCGCCAACTCATAGCAGGCCCCACATGTAAGCTGCAGTGGCTAGTTCTGCCTGTGTGCAAAAAGTATCTGCCTTTTATCTGTTCAATAAAAATGATTTCAGAAATGTTTAATATGTTTTTAAATCCAGAAAACAATATATTTTAATTGACTTTTTCAAATAATACAAATAATATATGTTTTTGAATCAGAAAAATGTGAGGATTTCAAATATGCCATCCAAAATAATGTTTGACTAATTTAAATTTTCGAGATGATTAAATTTGCAATAAATGCCTTTATCTTAATAAATTAATAACTTTAATTCCGTAATTCCAAATTTGACAAATAATATGTCTAAATCGATCAGCGCGACGAGCCCGTTCTAACTATGCATTCTATGACATGAATTGAAGCATGCATCATGTAAATATTAATTATACAGCAATGTTTATGAGAGCAAAACATGACTAAAAACCTATTAAAATGCTTTATTCTTGTATCCCACACCTCACCCATGCCATGCTACGCTATGCCATGTAAATTGTGCATCATTCATCATGACATGCTTGGTTGCTTGTCGCATTTTATTAATATGCTTGTGCACTTTATTTATGTTGGCCCTCGTTTGTTTGGTTCTTCTTTCGAATAGACGCCGAGCAGGGGAATTATCAGGAATCCCAGGAATACTACCCAGATCCATCTCTCGCTTCAACTAAGCTACCAGGCAAGCACTACCACATGCTTGCATACATATAGTACCTATTGCTTTTATCTTATTCTTGCATCATGGAGTCGCGAATGCATTAAATTGAATCCTAAGTACTGCATAGCCTTTACTTTTAAACCCCACCGAGCTTGTTTCTCCATCCCATAAGCCACTACTATAGGAGTTGTTTGAGCCATGCGAGTCGTAGAACAACATGTGTAGGGCATGTGAGTGTCTGGTGTTTAACGAGGTACCTAAACAACTTAACCTGAGTAGTGATGGGATAACTAATGAAAGAGGCACCAGTGGGCAATATCTGTTATTTGGTTTTTATGTCCACTTGTGTCCCGTAGGACCCCGAGTACTTGATTCCTGTTCCTTGACTATCGCACTATCCGCATGTGGGACCATGAATCCCCTTCGCTAGAGCTTGATTCATTTCTTATTTCTTGGGGCCACAAACTAGTTTGGGGCTTTATTACTATCCTGTACCTATGCTATGCTTTATTATTTTATTTACGATTGTGCGTGGAGCACCTGTACTGTTTTGGATCGTGACACGTTTTCGCTGTATCGACAAGCCCAGTCACACTTTCGGGTTTCTAGTCGTTTACCGCCGTCCACACAAACCCTGGGTCCGTCTCGGAGTCGGCCAACTTCGTCGCGGGTAGCTTAGTGGGGTGACCCACTAAAATATTTTATGAATCCTGTGATTGCTTTGTCGTGAAAGCCTCGTTGGGTTTTGATTTGGTTTTTTCGAGGTTGATCGTGCGTGTGTTGCTATTTGTGCACCCCTGCAGGGTAAATCTTTCTGAAAGCCGTGTCCGCGGTTATGGATGACTTGGAGCATAGTTTCTCGATCATAGACAAGTATAACTAAAGTACCGTCTTTAATTTGACTAAATATCTGACTAGTAATTAGTTCAATATTCATGGAATGATTGATAAAACTGCTAACGGATGAGTTGTTCGTCCGCTTTCTCGTTGGTAAGCGAGAAGGAGGATGGATCTGTTACTTTATACTGTTGTAACTATTGTTTCTAATTAACTGACATTCGTCTATCATTGGTTTGGCGGATGGTTAGCAAGTATCTATAGACTTGTTAGTTATTATCTTTTGCTGCAATTGCGTCACCCCAGGTATATGTCCCCTTTAGAGGCATAAAGACTTGCTGAGTACCCCTAGGGTCTCACACGATAAATTGTTTGATTCAAATAAACATGTGTATTCGCAAGATGGATACTGGGTGGAGGAAACAGACGATGTTGGCAACAATCACTCGGTGTAGAGATTCCGGGGATGAGGATCCCTGAGATCTGTGGGCGGAATGTGCTTATTTATGTGGCATCTTATGCCGATTTGCTTCTTATCCGTACTCGGATCTTGTTTCCCGCTTCTGCTTGATACTCTGTTGATTGATGTATGAGGAGCTATCCTAAACTGTTATCTCTATCTAGGATATTTGGATGTTGCCGTATGGCATTGCAATATTTCTATTTCTTTTAGATGGTATGGCTCTGAGAACTGTTGTAAGGTAGCTTGCATGCATACTCACTTGTATATGTATTTGATCTCTTCGCCTGTCGCCTACGCCGCTCGCTCTTGTCCCGATGTTCTTGGAAGTGGTTAGGGCGGTCGACGGGCCTACACGTGGGTGGACCTGGGCCCCGCTGTAAAATCCTTATCCACTTTTGGTTCATCCAGGCTTGAACTTAGAGCGTAGGGTTCGAGGTTGTTACATCCCTTTTATGCTAAATTTAACTTGAATACTTTTGTCATGTCGATCAAATCGAAGAGACTTTGTATTCTTGTTAATTTCAATATCCTCTTTAGTTATGAACTCATTTGAACAATTCAAATCATTTCAAACTTCATGTTTCAATAAGTAAATACACTTATTCACTTAAGTCCACAATAAATGATTTTCACTATTTGTTGAAAATATGATACGACTATGTATAAGATTCAACATTTCTTCGCATATCACCGTTTTACCAGAATGCGGAGTTTTAGTCATTCTGCCCAACAAGCATGGTTTTGCAAAGTCTCTAGATTAAGCATCTAGGACCCCGATCTTTCATAAAGAACATGCAATAACCAAAATGACTTAAACTATAGTGTCTTTTCATTATTAAGCTTTGGATATCTTTTAGCATTCTAATTCTTTATAAATGTTTAAACTATTATCATTAACATAGTGAGAATAACTTGTTTGTAATCGTAATATGACCATAATGGTATTGTTCATAAGAATAGTACAAACTGTCTTATAACTTGTTCATATGAATAATCGTCTCGCCATAAGCAAGACACACAGACATGGATTACAAATTTATATTCAAGTCCACTAATCAAAATGATAAACTTTGAGGAAAGTGGTGATGTTGACCATCAACTGTTTTGCTTGCCATCATCAAAACACATTGTCTCAAATCCAGCAATTCTCAAGCAGATCACCCTATTTTCACAAAACGGGACAAGTATCAAATAGTTTGCAAACTGCAATGAGTTCTGCAAGAACCACATTTATAATTTGTATATCTTATATATACCTTTTCATCCATGACCTCTATTTGTAGTCAAGCCCTTCTAAGAGTTCTCAACTCTAATGCAAGATCGCTCAGTATTTTTCCAAACATTCTGGAGTCGTCGGATTATCTCCTAATGGTTATTATGTCAAGAAGAGAAGATCACCTTTTACGAGGATATCCCTCAGGCGTGGGTATTAATCTATGAAGTTGGACCCTTTTGCTAAGTTCCATATTAAGCAATATATTCCCATGGTCGCAAAGGACCTCAATGGGATAGGCTAAGATCTACTAAGATATTTGCAAACAGACATCTAGACTAAGTTTATAATAAGAGATCAATTTATAATTGGTCTCCACGAAAATTGTCATCCACTGGACGATTTTAGTGATCACATGATCCCTATCCTCTACACCTCCCCCGATCGTCACGGCCATCAGTGCAGTATCAAAGTTAGACATTCACTAATGCCAATCACATCATCTATGTGACTCATGCTCGATCTTTCGATCTCTTGTGCTCCGAGGCCATGTCTGCACATGCTAGGCTCGCCAAATCTAACTTGTGTGTATTCGCTGTGCAACATGGCTTACACCCACTGTATGTGAACGTAGATATGTCTGACCCCTACTCACCACAGGGCGCCTCATAACGAAGAACTTTCCTTGTGGTGCACACACAAGGGGAACACGAAACATTGGAATTAAATAGGTATTATCTTATTTGCTACCGTTGAGTATCTTAATACTAGCACACAATAAGATGTAAAATAGGTATCAACATCATATGTATAATGTGATATGATATGGTCTTTCTTACGCCTTGATCTCCATCAAGCGTTCCAGCATGATCTCCATCTTGCCCTTGGTTTGACGCCAAGTCCACGACGCCTTCACCAGATCGTCCATCGGAGCGATGACTATTACTATACTACTTAGTAACAAAAAAGTAAACTACTTTACCTTTGCAACGACCAATGCCATATCATAATCACATGCCCCTGCAAAATAAAATTAGATGCCTCTACTTTATCTATTGCAAGTTTTATGTGATTGTTAGGCTTTTGCACTAGAACCGTTTCTAAACTACGAACTTTCTAACAACAACATAGATCCAACAATTGTCTCTAAAATTAAATGCTATATCAACTATTGAATGAGAGACAGACACCCGCTAGCCACTTATACGGTACAAGCTGTATGTTGAGCGTGGAACTAGTCTCGCGTACGAATACGCGTATGGTCGGTCTGGGCCGCTTCATCAAACAATACAGTGATATAAACAAGTACACGTTAGAGGGTAACAACTAAGGGATCAATGCCCGCACAATACATGTGCATACAGGCCGTACAACACTCCTACGCATAGATCGGCTCTGATACCACTATTGGGGATCGGTGCGGAAAACAAAAAATTTCCTACGTTGGAACCCTAGAAACTGCCTAGGATCTATCTATGTAGAAATACAGTAACGACCGGAGCGTAGAGAATACATACGCTTGTAGACCGTACGCGGTTAACGTTCCGCGGGGAACGTGGTTGAATTAGTCGTACTCGTAGCCGACCTCAAGGTCGCGAAGCTCCTCGCAGGTCACCCCTTGCTCCTTCTTGATCTTCATCGTGCAACAGCTCTGGCTCACGACATTTAAGCGCCCCAAGTATTGCACGATGAGACCTCTGGCTCCCCGATCCCGCCAGGAGTGTGGAAGTTGATATCCGGCTAGGAATCCCTGCAGCGCAACGGCGTGTTGCAGGTGTGCCTTGATCGCACAGCCTAGACTTGGGGCCATGGTCACAAGGTATAGAGAGAGGGAGGGAGAAAGTCAACCAAATGACTTCTCTAATTCTATTTAATCCCACCCATGGACACCCCTTTATATAGGCGGAGGGGCTGTGTCCTTCCCATTAGGTTAGCCATGTGGGACTAATAGTAAAAGAAAAATGACATGTATTTTCGTCCTGGTCGGATGGGCCAAAAAATCAGCCCAATAGCCAAACAGAAAATAACAAATAAAAAGAAAAGGGACAGCAGCAGCAGCTGGGCAGGTGCTGGCCGGGTGGGCCTTGGCGCGGCCCACCTCGCGCCCATCAGCCCCCCGTGGCGGCGGCCTGGCGAGGCAGCCCGGGTGGGCCGGCTCTGCCGCCTGGCGGCCCAGCCCGCGCTCGGCTGCGCCCGCACGCCGCACCGCCTGGGTGGGCCGGCTCGCCCCAGCGGCCCAACTCCCTGGCGCCCGCGTGGGCCAGGTCGAGCAGGCCCCGGTGGAGGCTGGTAGCTGTGGTCCGCCCCCCCGTGTGGCGGTTAATAGAAACCGCCCACGTGGACTGTTTCTTTTTCTTTTTCCATTTATTTTTCTGCAGCTTTTATTCTAGGCTATTTCCCTCCGGGTTTTGGCCTAATATAAAAGTTGTCTTTATAAATCTTAATCTAAATATTATTTAGAATATATTAATTCATAATTAACATATAATAAATATATATTAAATTCCTATTTATCCAAAAATACTTTTCGGGGTCTTTTCCTTTATTCTTTCTCCGAACAACTTCGGATCTCTCCACAGAACGATTCCGGCTTTCTCTCTTTCTCTACTGTGATTCCGTCTTACGAATGATCACTCTCATTGTACCCTTAAGTGTATCCTCTCACGGCTCGGGAATGCTCTAGACATGATCTGTATCAATGATCAACAGAGGGACCAGGGATGTCCATGTGACTCCTATGCATTCCTGATGACAATGTCGTTTGAACCGCTAAATGTAGCATCCTCTTTCTTTTGTTTCTCGATACAACTTGTCTGAGATCCGGTCATTGGTATCCTATACCTTGTTCAATCTCGTTCACAACATGTTCTGTTTTCTTGTTATCGTGATATTATATCCCCGTGACCTAGTCACATGTTGCAACATTTATAGATGTAATCTCACCAAGCTGGCCATATGTATCTTTACCCGTCATGTGGGTGAACAAATCCTGGTCTTGCAGCCACATGTCATCTACTGTTCCTTCGGAATACCCAACATACACCTTTATAACCACTGTATTATCAAGTGGCGCTTGATGCAGTCTAAGCAGCCTCGGGAAATAGTGAGTAATATGAGCTCACAGTCTAAGGAGAAGGAGTCTAGGTATAGCTGTTGCAACAATGAACTATATGACTTGATCGTGTTGCAATCCTTCGAGGAATGTCCAATCACATCATTCTCCAATGATATGATCTCGTTGTCAGTCGGCATAAATGTCCATGTTCTTGAAACCCAGATCATGTTCGTGACCAACGAACTAGTATGAATAGAGGCTACTAGGGACTTTGTTGTTTCATACCACACCTGTACCAATGTTTCTATTTGGCACAGTTCTAGCACAATATGAAACTATTATAAACTAATTGAGATATGACAATAAAAACCTATTTATTATTTGACTCTAGGGCATATCTCCTTCAGTATGCACCCTTAATGTGTGGCTATTTCTTCATATAACCTTCTTTAGCCTTTAGCGGATGACACACCATGTACCTAAATTCAGAAGAAATGGATATACACCCCTGGACCTCTCAGCTCTGGACGACGGTCGACCCGCTTCCCATGAGGAAACGGTTCGCCCACCTCAGGCGATCACACCTACTGCCCCCAAAACTACAGCCGCCGCCGGTCCCTGCCTCATCCGTCCGCCTTTCCGGCTACAGGAGGGGGTGGGGACCCTGGGCTCTGGCCTATAGTTAGGGTTGGTCTCTTCTTCCTTGAGGCGTGGCTTCCATGGAGGAGACTGCGTCGTGTTGGAATAATTTGCCCCTGTTCTTCCTCCATCTCGGCGTCGATCTAACCGGGGACATCGGGGGACAGGTGGCCCGGTCTTCTCATCGGTCTCAGGATCCGATGAGATCTATGTCTAGTGGTCGACGTTCATCACTCTCGCGGGTGACGATCTCATCGGCTGCTACAGTAGTGTTTACCGTTTTGCAGCTGTGCGCGTGGAAGACGGCGGGCAACAACTTCTCTCTTCTTCGACTGCGTCGGATGAACACGACGGTGTCGGGATCTGGTGACCATGGGGAGGATTCCCGGCTAACGTGCCACAAAGTCTCGGGCTCGTCGCTTGCGACGACTCGGTTCATTGGCTCGAAAAGCATCCTCGTATGCAATGGTGCTCTTCCAGATCTAGGTATGGCGGTTGTTCGCCTCCTTTTCTAACGCTACCATTGTGGCGGCGGAGGATGATGGACGACGGTTCGGCGAGGCACAAGTTTCTCTAAGGGTGGAATTGTAATTTTACTTGCGGAGTTCTTTGTGCAAAGTTGCTTGACAAGCATGTTTATCTTAGGTGTTGACCATATATGTAATATCTCGATTATCTAATGAAATATATGGTTTACTTCAAAATAAAAGTGAAACGGATAGTACAGACTCCTTAGATTTCCCAACCTCCTATTCAACATTGTTACCCTTGCATACATGCATATGATGCTAGGAGGTTCCACTAAGGCCATCTACAATGCAATGTGCTAAGAGTGTTTCTTAGTAAAATAAACCAAGCATTTGCGTAAGCACCAGTGCTTATTTATACAGGAGAGGTGCCTAGTTAGTCATCTGTCTAGTGCAAAGAAACATCAGTGCTTAACCAAAAAACGGTTAATTTTCTTAGACACCTCTGTAAGTACCTAGCATTATACATGCTCTAATATATTTAGCAATAGGGAACTACTGTTTTGGGGCTATAGATATTAATATTGAAATTGCACACATACGGAAGTTCTTGGTGTATACATGATAAAACTAATGTTACCTATTTCATGGGAAGGAGAAGGTAATCCTGATTTCTTCATTAATATCTAATTGTTTATGTGCCTTCAATCTGCAGATATAAGAAAAAATATAGATCGTGCAAGTATTACTGTTGCTTATTTACCTAAAACTGGAAGTAGGTGCTGAACGTGTATCAACTTGCATCTTGAGTATGCGTACATGTCTTCTTGTGTATCCTCAGCGGCGAGGTCCGCGTGAAAATTGTAGATTTCTTTAAAAATAAATCTAAAAACCGAGGGCATGTGATACATGTTGTCAAATACCAACATAGCTAACTTTCAAGATGACCAACAAGGCCATGGAAAAAAGCTCCCAAGTAGCTGATTTGTTAACATAGGTGGAAAATAACAGGATTTCGGGATACGACCTTGCACTTGGCAAGAGCGGATTAAAATCAGGTCAAGCTTTCTGATCATAGTTCCAGGATTTTGATGTCCTCCCTCATTGAATTTGTGTGTATTCTTGGTCGATCGTGAGTCTTGGCTCTTTATTGTGTCCTGATGGCATGTATAGCCTATTGACTCTCTGCTCGTGCATAGCCTGATGCAGAGTTATTTTTCTGGCTGCTTCAAACCGACGGTGAGGTTTAAAAATACGTTTTAATTCTTGTGACTTTTTGAACATACCGGTTGTTTTCTTGTTTTGGCTAGCATGCTTGGGCAGACTTAGCCCCGAAGTTTTATTTATCAAGAAATGATCTAAAAATACAATTCACATTTAAAATAAACAAATTTATACACAATATTCTTTTCTCACATGTTTATAAATGCAGACCTCTTGTTATACATTGCTGAAGTTGACATTGTTTTTATGCCAGCCTTATCGGTAGTGCACTTCTTATAAACAATACTCCCTCCGTCTTAAAATAGATGTCTCAGATTTGTAAAAATATGGATGAACTTATATACTATTATTATCAAGGCACTAATGATCTACTCCCTTTGTTTCATAATATAAGATTTTTTAGATTTGTGAAAGAAGTATATCTAGACTCCTTTTAGTGCGTAGATCACTCCTTTCACAGGTGAACCTACACACTAAAAGGGCCTGGATAAATCCTTTTACAAAACTAAAACATCTTATATTTTAAAACGGAGGGAGTATTACTAATCTATTTCAGATTTCACAATCACACAAGACATCTGGTGTATTTGATATCATTAAAAAGGTATACTTAAAGACATGTAAATTTGGACGCACACATCAAATAAATGCATGTCTAACCATTTTCCAAATACCTATGTTTGGAAGAGTTCGTTCTCATGAATTTTGAATATCCCATTTGGTTCTTTTGAATAGTGAGTTACCATGCTTTGTCCTTTTTGTTAGCCTCTTTGGAAATTTTTTGGTTCCAGGTGTTATCTTTAATATAAAATACTACATCTGACCCATATTAGTTGACTCAAATTTCTCAAGATATGGATATATCTAATACTAAATCTCGTCTAGATATAATCGAATATAGATAAATCTAAGTCAACTAATTTAGTTCGGAGGGAGTACCTAAAAACAAGTTTACATTTGTGTGCTAAAACATTAAAACTCACCACAGAGCGATTTGCAACATTAATATTTTTCTTGGGTGACGCGGACCTCTTGTTCTGCATCGCTGATTCTTATTCTGAAGCACAAAGTTCTAGAGAATATTGTCACAAATTAAAGAAATAAAAGAATAGTACATAAATGATTGTGACATGTCATTAGCTGCTCCGGATGTTTGCATCAGGTACAAGGCGCATGGGCAAGCTAGGCCATGATTGATCTGCCGGCCATACATTACCCCAGTGTTGCATGTTCCAATCTTGCCTCGTGCCTGAGCCATGTAGGCGTGCAAATGGTCTGCATGCATGGTAGGCAGAGGGCACGGACCCAGATACCGTGGCGGCGATAGAGTACGAGAGGATGTCACGGAGATTGGAATTCAGCTGCGGTGCGGCGTGCGGACTCACTAGCTAGGGATGGCTTTTAGGCATGTGTACGGTCGAACCCTGAGCATGTAAACCGTGTTTTCTCTTTTACCCAGACATAAATCGAATCGGTACTATCAACTTATTAAGAGCATTGATGGGTAATTTTATTAAATCTTAATGTCTATAGTCTACCTTCTAGGATCCATCGACTGTGATTGATTAATTAGCTAAGCCGATGGCCAGATGTTTCTTTCTTTTTTGGGATTTTCTAATCTAGTTATCTAATTTCTAGTTAACCCGTAATGTACTTTTAATATATAATAGATATATATATCTTGTGGGTCTGGTGGGCGTCTTTGAATCGCTTCTATGTGAATTTTGGCAGGAAATGTTGAGATCTGCATAGACTCGATTCACGGGCATTACAAATGGAATCAGAGCAAATGTTTATGATACCCCACTGGTCCAGCCTGTAGGTTAACCTTGCCAACGGACGTTGTAGAGTGTCAAAATTATTTTGCTAAAAATACATTGGATAGATCTGATTAGCTCTGATTTTACTCCTTATCTCTATTATTTCTCCTCTTATCTTTGCATGTTTTAATCTGATCTCTTAACTTTCTTCAATTCTAGGATTTCTCGTGGTTGGGTTTCCGTCGTACCTTTAGGGTTCCGCTTTTTTCGTTCTATAACGGTGGAGCTACATCTGGTTTTTATTCTACCTGATCTCTTTTCATATTTTTTCGATGTTTTGCATATTCCGAGACAACGACATCATCATCTTTCCAAATCTTTGTGATAATCATTGTCAGATCTCTAGTCTGATTCAGAGAGTTGGGTTGCACAATTCTCCTATCTATGTACGGAGTAATAGTTTGGGTGCATGATGGATTGGCCCCCATCCGACTACTCTTTCTATTCGCTCTTGTATGTTGAACCGGACGAATGTGTGACTTTACTCCTTCATGGAAGTTAGAGGTTGGTTTTATCTTTTGAGACCTTTACTTCCAATTCTGCCTCTCCTGAGTGTTCCCTCGAATAACCCGATCAACAACCTTGTTGGTGGTGTCGACTTAGTCAAGTTGGAACAAGAATTCTTGTTAGTGGTGTCGCAACCATCAACCTGACGCGAGAAGATTAGATCATCAAACCTCTCCCCTAGTGTCTTTTCTTGGATCTCGGGACGCGATCCTTGTTAGTGGTGTTGAGTTGTAATGCCCGGGAAAATATTCCCAATTAGAATTGCCTGTTATTTTTATTTTGTGTATCATCATTACATCATGCATACTTTGCCTCTAAATATTTTCACCAAAATCCTATTTTATTTTCTAATTAGTCCCCTCCTTTAATTTCAAATCAAAATCCCGGTCTTTCCGGATCTTTATTTGTCTAAAAACTATTTACAAAAGCCTTTCTAAAAATAAAACAAATAAATAAAATAAAAATATTTTTTAGGGTGAGGCAGCCGGCCGGGCCAAAAGGCCAGCTAGCCACCTACTACCCCATACCCGGCTAACCCTAATCCCTAACCACAACACAGCCGCAGACCTAATCCCCACCCTGCTGCCGCTGTGCACCGCACACACGACCAGCACGCACGTGCATGACCCTGCGTCGCACCTCAAACCTCCCCTGGCACGTCTCCCTCCCTGCTCCCCCGCCTGGCCCCACCCGTGGTACACCGCGTCGCCCCTGCGGTCTCCCTGCCTCGATCCCGTCCCCATCCCTCGATCCTCACCTTCCTCCTCACCAACCCCCTGTCGGCCTCCACCCCTCACAAAGCAATCAGCACCAACAACAGAATTGGAAAGAAGTCTAACTGATTGCATTAACTCACGATAACAGTTTACATAGGAGATTACAGAGATGGCGCACGTAGCGCATGTGATCCGATATATCAGGAGGTGCTGGACTAGGACTAGGACTACCAACGTGTACGGAAGATGTAGCGTGACAATTATAAATCGTACACAAGTATAAAGCTGTGTGTTCAACACCCCTCCCCTCCCCCCCCCCCCCGCAGTCGGAACGACGCTAGAAGCGACGTTGAGGCTGGACCAAAAGTCTTGGAACACACTAGTAGGTAGTCCTTTGGTGAAGATATCAGCAAATTGTGAGCTCGTTAGGACATGAAGGACATGAGCTTCTCCAAGCGCCACGCGATCCCGAACAAAATGAAGATCAATTTCCACATGTTTGGTCCTTTGATGCTGAACCGGGTTGGAGGATGTGTACATGGTGCTGACGTTATCACAATAGACCACTGTGGCTCGAGAGGGAGGATGATGAAGCTCCTCAAGAAGTTGCCGCAACCAACAAGACTCGGTAATGCAATTGGCGACCGCTCTATATTCAACTTCAACACTTGATCTTGAAACAGTTTGTTGCCGCTTGGAGGACCATGAGACCAAGTTGTCACCAAGGAACACGTAAAAACCCGAAGTGGACTTGCGTGTACCAGGACACCCGACCCAATAAGCATCAGAATATGCAATGAGATCAAGCGAAGATCCGCGAGCCAAAGTGGGATGTGCCTTTAAGATACCTCAAGATGCGTTTGACAATTTGGAAATGAGACTCCCTTGGGTCATGCATAAATAAACACACCTGCTGGACGACATACGATATATCCGGACGGGTAAGTGTGAGATATTGGAGAGCACCGGCGAGACTCCTATAAAGGGTCGGGTCACTAACCCGAGCACCAGCATGGGCGGAAATTTTGGAGCTTGTGTCTATGGGAGTGGGAATGGGATTGCAATTCATCATTTTGGCGCGGTCAAGAATTTCTAAGGCATATTGCTGTTGAGAAAGAAAAAGGCCCTCGGTTGTGCGGTGTACATTGATGCCTAGAAAGTAATGTATATGACCAAGGTCACTCATGGAAAACTCATGATGTAGAGAGTGTATGATGGAGTGGAGGAGTGTGGTGGTATTGGCCGTGAGTATGATATCATCCACATATAAGAGTAAGTATGCAATGGAAGAACCATGTTGGAGGATGAATAAGGAAGAGTCGCTCTTGGAGGGAGAAAAACCAATGGAAACAATGAAACTGGTAAAACGATGAAACCAAGTGCAAGGAGGTTGTTTGAGACCATAGAGTGATTTATGTAAGCGACATACATGAGTGGGGTGGGTGGAGTCAAGGAAGCCAGAGGGTTGCTCACAATATACCGTCTCTTGGAGATCACCATGAAGAAATGCATTCTTGACATCCATCTGATGAATGGGCCATGAATGAATGGTGGCAATGCTGAGGACAAGGCGAATGGTGGCCGGTTTCACGACGGGGCTGAAAGTCTCATCATAATCCACACCATGCTTTTGAGTGAATCCACGTATCACCCAACGAGCCTTGTAGAGAGAAAGGGAGCCATCTGGATTGAACTTGTGGCGAAAAATCCACTTGCCGGTCACCACATTAACACCTGCAGGACGAGCAACTAAAGACCACGTGTCATTCCGCATTAGAGCATTAAATTCATCAAGCATAGCATTGTGCCAATTGGGGTCTTTCAAGGCTGATCGATATGTGGAAGGAATAGGGGAAATAGAGGTGTTGGAAGCATGAAGGGAAAAATGCTGCTTGGGCATAAAATACCTAGCTTTCCTTCTGGTCAGCATGCTGTGTGGGTTATGGGGTGGTTCAATCGGAATGGCTCGCAGTGGCAGAGGCGGACGTGGTGCATGCGAGCTGGGGGGCAGACGCTGGGCAGGTGCGGGAGAAAACGGCGCAGTAGGTGAAGTGGAGGCGCCAGGGGACCAAGGGCGCGTGTCAGGCGGGAAGGATCCTATGCGGGGCCTGCTGTTAGCAGCAGACGAGGTGGGTTCGTGGCAAGGCTCGGCATCGGGGCGGGGTGCAGAGTGGGGCGGGGTTGGGAGCAATTTTGTGGTGGGACGCGGTGTGGTGGTGGGCCCCGGTGTGGTTGGATCAGGGGGAGACCGGGGAGCACAACAGGCGAGGAGGACTGGGTCTGCGCGCGTGGAGCGATGGGGTTGGCTGCAGGGGGATGTGCTGGAACGAGGGAGCGGGGGCACGAGTCCCGGTGGAGAGCGTGTCACCGTACGGAGCAGGGAACGAGTTTTCGCCTGTGTTGGAGCTGCAATCACCAGAAGAATAAGGAAATGTGCTCTCATCAAATATCACATGCCTAGAGATAATTACATGGCGAGAATGTAAATCTAGACACCGAAAACCTTTGTGTTCACGAGGATAACCGAGGAAGACACACCATGTAGATCGCGTAGCGAGTTTGTGATCGGCTGTGGCGTAGAGATTTGGGCAACAAAGGCAGCCGAACACGCGTAAGTGATCGTTTGAGGTATGGACACCATAAAGGCGATAGTGAGGCGTGTGAAAGAGGATGGCACGCGAGGGCCGAAGGTTTAGAAGGTGGGTGGCGGTGTGTAGGGCCTCGACCCAAAATGGAGGCGGCAACTTGGCGTGGACAAGAAGTGTGCGGATAATGTCATTGGTAGTGCGAATTAAGCGTTCGGTCTTGCCATTTTGAGGGGAAGTGTGTAGGCATGAGAGGCGAAAAGAGATGCCACGACTAGCAAAAAAATCACGCAATGCACTAGAGAGAAACTCACCACCATTATCACATTGCAAGCATTGAATGGTAACATGAAATTGAGTGAGCATATATTGGAAGAAACGCTGAATGGTGACACATGTATCAGATTTATTTTTCAAGGGAAGGGTCCATGAGTAATGAGTGAAATCATCTAATACAACCAAGTAATATTCGTAAATGAAAAGCTAGAAACAGGGGATGTCCACAAGTCACAATGAATAAGTTGGAAGGGAGCGGAAGTGTGGGAGGTGGAGATGGGAAAGGGTAGACGAGGTTGGCGCCCAAGTTGGCACGCCTCGCAAAGTGGAGAGCGATGAGTGACATTATCATTATTACAAGATTGGAGAAAATCTAATGGTAAATGGGACAGAGAACCGGGGCTAGGGTGTCCAAGACGTTGATGCCACAAACCACCCGTGGTGGTAGAGAGCACCGAAGAGGAAGATGTCTTGGAGCCGGAGAGAGGGTAGAGATCGCCGTCACTATTGGAGCGAAGAAGAAGGGTCTTGGTGGCTAGGTCCTTCACGGAAAAACCAAAGGGATCAAATTCAATGGAGACATAATTATCACGAGTAAATTGATGGACCAAAATTAAGTTCTTAACAATATGGGGAGAAACAAGGACATTTTGCAAGTAAAGTGGTAGAGAGGAAATTTGAACGGAGCCGACAACGAGAATTGGGAGCCTAGACCCATCAGCGACAACAATATGTTGAGAATTATGATCTAATGGAGGATGAGTGGAGGCCAAGTTACCCGTCTTACCCGTGAAGTGCGAGGATGCCCCAGAGTCCATGATCCATTCAGGATTTGGGTAGGGTGCGTTGCTTGCAGCAGCATTGATCATGGCATTGTTATTGAAGGAGTATTGCTGCGGGGTGTAGAGCGTCGCTGGCTGTGGGGGAGTAAAGGCCGGCTGGTATGGAGGCAGCCCACCAGAGTACATGACCGGGTAGGCATGGTGTGCTGCGCCGGGGCGAGCTCCGAGGACGCCAGCGACATTGGGCGGCACCGATGGTGCACGAGCGGGCGGGAACGACGTGCCGATAGGAGCGAAGTACCCCATCCAGGGCGTTTGGGACGAGCCTCCTTGCCCACCATGTCCGGTGAAGAAATCGATGGTGCCACGGCCACCTGGCATGCCACGACCGCGGCCACCACCGCCGCCACCACCCGTCATGCCACGGACACCACCGCTGCCTGGGGACTGCTGCTGGCCGCCGCTGTAGCCGTTGTACCCTGGTATAGGGTTCTTACCCCGGTAGTTGGGGCTGATACCGGGCGGATGCGGTGGGCCGCCGCCACGGCCCTGTCCCCGTATGCCATGGACGGCGAGGATGTGCGTGCTGGTAAAACCCGCCGAGGGCTCTGCGAGCTGAAGACGAGAGAAGGCATCCGCAAAGGAGGGCAGGGGACGATGTTTTTGAGGATCTCACCCTGTAGCTTGTACTTGTCTCCAAGCCCCGCAATGAATTGGAGGCAGCGATCGTTGTCGTCGATGGCCCGCCCGATCGCTGCAAGGTCATCGGCGAGTCCTTGTAATTTGCTGGCGTAGGCGGAGATAGACAAGTCGCCGTGGGGAGAGGTGCGGAACGCCGTGCTGAGAAAGATGTAGCGGGAGGCTTGGTTGTCGAGGAAGAACCACATGAGATGAGTCCACGTGGAGCACGCCCGCCCGTCTTTGCCCTGAACGAGACGGTGCAGATCGTCGGAGAGGGTGGTGATGAACCAAAGGGAGATGTGTATGTCGACGACCTGCCAGTCGGCGTCGGGAACAGGAGGGGCGGCGCCCTCGGTCACATGATCCATGAGATGGTACATGGTTAGGAGGTAGAGGAAGATCTGCTTCCACTTTTGAAAATTTGCCCCGGCGGTGTTGACTTGGAATTTGATATGTCCATGATGTGGACTGCCAGAATTGGATGAGAGGAGACCAGAGGGAGAGGTCGGGTGGGAGCAATGTTTGGCAAGGCGTCGGTGGTGGTGATGACCGGCAGTGACTCAGAAAATCCACCGAAGTTGAGAGGATCAGAGGAGCTAGGGGTGAGGTGAGCACGGGGCATGGTGGGGCCATGAGGAAAGGGGGTTTAGGGATCAGAATCTAGAGGGTTGATGACAGGGGTGGTGGTGCCGCTCGAGGTCGTCATGGTGGCCGAAGCAGGGAGAGAAGAAGAGGTAGCCATGGAAGGCTCTGATACCAAGCAGAATTGGAAAGAAGTCTAACTGATTGCATTAACTCACGGTAACAGTTTACATAGGAGATTACAGAGATGGCGCACGTAGCGCATGTGATCCGATATATCAGGAGGTGCTGGACTAGGATTACCAACGTGTACAGAAGATGTAGCGTGACAATTATAAACCGTACACAAGTATAAAGCTGTGTGTTCAACACCAACCCCCCCGCCCGCGAACGCCTCCCTCCTTGCTCGAGTCCCAAGCGCCGCTAAGCATCGCTTCCCTCCAGGATCCTCCTCATAGCACTGCCCGCCCCTTCCTCAAGACCTGCTGCCGCATGTGCCCCTCGGCACCGCCACCGATAGCGGCCTCCACCACGGCATCGGTAGCCTCCCTCGTCTCGCCCACTTCTGGTCGTCCCCTGCTCTGCCATCGAGAGCCGTGCCTCCTTCGCCATGGTTGTCGATGCTGCCGTGATCTCCTCCCCAAGCAGAGATGCTTCACCTCTGTACCTTGAGCCGCCACTGGCAGCAGCGCCCATCGCTGTCGTCCCGTCCCGCAACTGCAAGTCGCGTTGCCTCGCGCTCCTCATCCCGGCGCCCCTCTCTGTCCTGCAGGACGTTGTCGACATCCCCCGCCTTCTTGGCCTCAAGCCGGATGGCTGCGCCGCCTGGGAGCTTCCCGTCATCGCCATAACAGCCATGTGCTGCACTAGGCCTCCCTACAGGGGCCCCACCCGCGTTCCTCCTTGAGCACGACCGTGCGACCCTGCCTGCCCCTCCTTGACATGGGCGCTCATCTGCGTTGCTACACTCCTCCTTGTGGTAGTGCCCCGATGCTCTCTGTCTCGGGTTTTCCACGAGTTTGGCATCCACAGGCTTGCTAATGTTGTATCCATCTCTGCGCGTGAACGCCTCTGGTTGTTTTCGGTTCTACTACTTGTGATTTTGATGAAAAGACGGGGTGATGGTGACCTGACGATGTGGTGTTGGTGATGCTGCAGACCGGCTTTGATGCCGCGGGATGAAGTTGCATTCGACTAAAATTAGCGAGATGTGCGATACTCCCTGGTGGACAGGATTGACTAATGGAAGGAGTCTGATTCACAATGCCGCCAAGATTGTACCACCCCGATAAAACCACTACTAGAAAATCACCTGGTTTTTTCTATTTTATGCATCATCATGACAACATGCTCATGTCGTCATGCCACATTGCATTTGAGCATCGTCATCATCATGCATGGTTTGTTTAAAACTATTTTCAAAACGCCTAGTTTTGTCTTCTAAATATTTCCGTCTTTATTTCAAATTAAAAACCCCGGTCTTTTGTGGATCTTTTATTTGTCTAAAAACTATTTACAAAAATATTCTAAAATAAAAATAAAGAAATAAAAATATTTTTAGGGGAGGCAGCCGGCCAGGCCCAAAAGGCCCAACCAGCCAGCCTACCACCCCGCTAAACCAAACCCTAGACTGATCCCCATCCCCACCCAGACCACCCAGCCGCAGCCGCCAGCCTCACATGCACGCACGCGCGCGCAGCGTGTCGGCCCGAACCACCCCTGCAATACACGGCAACACGCCAGCACACAGGGTCGGCCTCTCGCCGTCACACCTCTCGCCCGCGCGCGATCCTAGCCCGAGTCCGCACCCGCCCTCAGTGCCCGCACTCTCCCGATCGAAGCCGACCCCACCCCGCTAGCGACAACGTTGCGTGATCCCCGCTCCCGCACCCCGTGTCCATCCCGTGTCCCCAGCCCCACCAACCACGCCCCTCTCAGCCCCGATCGATCCCCTCGATCGCATCACCACCAACCCCTTTCCCCGTTGTTTTTCATCCCGAGCAACGACGTTCCCATGGCGCCGCTACCAGGCTCCTCCCACCTCCTTCAATCGTCACCACCGCCATCGTCCACGGCCAAGCTCCAGGTCACCGGCCGTTCCCCTGCAGCACGAGCCGCCGCCGCGTCCTCAGCGTCCCCCCATCGCCTCCATCGCCTGCAGCGCTCGAGCACCTCCGGCCATCGCTCGCCTTCTCCGTCCTGGCCCGATCTTCTGCCGTAGTATTAAATAGTGCATCCGGTGTTTCTTCTAGTGCTTTGGTTCTTCGCGGATTAGGCCGTTGAGTTGATGCGAGTATCGACAAGTTCTTCGGATAATGTCTCTTCGGCTATGTTTTCCCAAACGAGCATTCTCCCCCTTTCTACCTATTTTGCATTTATAGTCTTTATTTCCTCCTGTTGATCTATTGTTATCCGTATCGCGATGCTTTAGTGTTCCGTACCAGATATATTCCCTACAGCCCTTATATTGCCTTGGACACCTCCTATTACCCATTGTTTGGTAGATAGATGGTCTTGCGAGTCGTAGTCGCTTGCTCAAGTGCGATCCCGTGTCATGAAGTACCACACAGTTGTTGGAATGTTGTCATATGCTTTAGGGTGGAGAGGATCATGACTTTAAATACAACTATTAAATTGCTGGGATAACTAATGAAAGAGGCACCGGTGGGCAATATATGCTATTTTGTTTTTCATGTCCACTTGTGTCCCGTACGCCCCGAGTACTTGATACCTGTTCCTTGACTATTCGCACTATCCACATCCGAGAGACCCTATGGATCCCCCTTAGCTAGAGCTTGATTCATTTCTTATTTCTTGGGGCCACAAAGTAGTTTGGGGCTTTATTACTATCCTGTACTTATGCCATGCTTTACTACTTTATTTACGATTGTGCGTGGAGCACCTGTACTGTTTTGGAACATGGAATGTTTTCACGGTATCGACAAGCCCAGTCACACTTTCGGGTTCCCAGCCGTTTACAACCATTGTCACAAACCCTGGGTCTATCTCGGAGCCGGCCAACTTCGTTGCGGGTAGCTTACTGGGGTGGCCCCCTGAAATATTTTATGAATCCTATGATTGCTTTGTCGTGAAAGCCTCGTTGGGTTTTGATTTGGTTTTTCCAAGGTTGATCGTGTGTGTGTTGCTATTTGTACACCCCTGCAGGGTAAATCTTTCTGAAAGCCGTGTCCGCGGTTATGGACGACTTGGAGCACAGTATCTTGATCATAGACAAGCATAACTAAAGTAGTCCTATAAATTTGACTTAATATGTGACTAGTAATCAGCTTCACTATAATGGAATGGATAATAAAAGTTCCAACAACTGGTGGAACTGGAGTGTATCGTGTCATGTTATACCTTCCTAGTAAGTATCGCAACTCCAATGGAATGAAATAAAAGTGCCAACAACTGCTGGGTTTGGAAAGTCACATGCTAATTGTATCTGACTAGTAAGTACTGCAACTACAACTGAATGATTCACTAAAACTGCCCACTACTTATGCTATCAGGATGACTCATGCTATCTATATCTAACTAGTAAGTGCTTCCACTATAATGGAATGAATAAAACTGCCAACTGTGTGAGTTTCTCGGTTTGACTTCCTCGTTTGGTCTCGAGGGGAATACCAGGATGGGTATGATTGGTGTTAGTATAAGGTTGGTTCCGAATAGGTTTTTCTTATCTCTATCTAATAGCCAATAATTTATCGAGTCTCTATAGGTTGTTTAGTGCATGCTGCGCTTCCGCTTCAGTCTACCATACCTATGTAGGCGAGAGCCGCCGAATTCTAGCCTCACCGTGTACTGGCCTCAGTACTGACGCTCCTCTTTTCCCTTTGCCCTTTATCGGCACCCCTTTTTTAGCAGGTTTGAGATCGACGTTGTTAGCAGGGTTATGGACGCCATGTGTAATGGTATTACTTTGTTTTTCCACCCGCACGCAAGTGCCTGGTGGGTGTCCTTGAATCGTTTCTATGCGGGTTTGGCGGGAAGCGCTAAAATATGCATAGGGCCGATTCAAGGGTGTTACAAAGATCCCCTACATGGGCGTCAAGTTCTCCATCCCGCATCCCAAGGCCACCTTCCCGGAGCCCGATGTAGCACGTCAAGGCCTCCAACACAGATTAGATGGAACCACAAGATCATCGACACAGATCCGATGGTCGAAAACCCGTCCCGGAACCCGAATACCAAACCCGAACCCCCTTCGGAAGCCAAGATCTCCAACCCATAGCATTAATAGCATCATCCTCATTACATTGGAGGAAATCTCCCCCCACAATAGCATCTAAAGCATATCTATAGCAAAGAGAAATTCCATGGTAAAAACTGCTAAGGAACAAGCTTTGAGTCATTTTAGGTTCAGATTTTTCATGAAGATCAGAGATTCTAGACCAAGCTTCCTTGAAGCTCTCCTCAATTCCTTGTTTAAAAGTGAAAATCATTTCCTCGGGTGACATAGTGATTGGAGCAAGGCTAGACATAGTGGCAACTTAAAATAGGAACTAATTTTTTGTGTGTTTTCAAATAAGAAAGCAAACTAGTAAAACTAATTTTTTTTGTGTTTTTGATAACAAAACAAGCAAATAAAGCAAAAATAAAATAACAAAGTAAAGAGATTGGTTATGAGGGACTCCCCTTGTGAAGATGTCCTTGACTCCCTGGCAACGGCGCCAGAAAAAGTACTTGATGGCTCGGTGTTGATGTGGAGCTCGTTGGGGAACCCCAAGAGGAAGGTATGATGAGCACAGCAATAACTTTTCCCTCAGTAAGAAACCATGGTTTAATCGAACCAGTAGGAGCAAGGAAACACCCCAAAGGTATTGCTAGCTGAGCCTTGGCAGGGCGCATTACCGGTGCTAGTAGCAACGTGGAGACCTGCACAACACAACCACATAACTCTGCCCCCAACTTGCGATGAGGTTGTCAATCTCACCGGTTTTGCTAAAAACAAAGGATTAAACGTATCGAATGGAAGGAAGTAATAGTTTGCAGAAAGTAAACACAAAGCAGTAAACAGTTTGTAGATTGTATGTAAAAGAAAGGACCGGGATCCATAGTTCACTAAAGGTGGCTTTCCTTAAGATAGATAACATGCTGGGTGAACAAATTACAGCGGGGCAATTGACAAACATCGAGAAAGCAATACATGCATATACTAATCATCTTGACTCCTTTGGAACTTGATTGGGCATTACAACATTATACATAGACCGCCATCCAACTGCATCTATGACTAATAATCCACCTTCAGGTTATCATCCGAACCCCCTCCAGTATTAAGTTGCAAGCAGCAGATTATTGCTTTACAAATTGCGTGTAATGTAAACAATACGATTGTTCTATGAACAAAGGATTGTTGTTTTCTTCCTAGTAGCAACAGCACATCTAGTACCTTAGAGATTTCTGTCACTTCCCCAGATTACCAGAGGCATGAACCCACTATCGAGCATAAATACTAACTCTTGGAGTTGCTAACATCTACTTGGCTGATAGCTACTAACAAGGAAAGCATGCAAGATCACAAATAACAAAGACATGATAGAATCAATAATCAATCTGAAATAGCATCTCAATATCCATCGGATCCCCGCAAACACAACATGCAGAATTACAAATAGATGATCTTGATCATGAACGGAGGTCACAAGATCTAGACATGAAAGCACAAAGGAGGAGAACTAGCCATTTAGCTACTACATGGACCTGTAGTCTAGAGATGAACTACTCACGCATCACATCGGAGGCTTGCATGATGATGAAGAAGGCCTCCAGGGTGAATTCCCCTCTCCGGCAGGATGCCGGGAAGAGCTTCAGATCCCTCCCGATCTAGGGATGGAGATGACGGCGACTACAGACTCTTTTGTGGATTTTTGATCGGGTACTTAGGGTTTTGGTTCCGAGGGCAATATATAGGCGCAAGGAGAGGCCGAGGGGGTGCTGGGGTCGGCCAGACCATCCCCTGGCGCGGGCCAGGCCTGGCCACGCGGCCAGGTGGTGTGGCCGGCCCCTAGCCCTTCTCCATCTCGTATTCTGACATTAGATGTCTTCCAAAAAATAGGCACTTTGGCTTTTGTCCCGTCCAATTCCAAGAATATTCATTTTCTGACTTTCCTGGAACCAAAAACAACAGAAAACAGGCAGCTGGCACTGTGGCTCTTGTTAATAGGTTAGTCCAAGAAATCATATGAAAAGTACTCCATAGTGTGGACAAAACACAAGAAATTAGATAAAACCAAGCATGGAACATCAAAAATTAAAGATACATTTGCAATGTATCAACATACCCAAGCTTAACTCCTGCTCGTCCTCGAGTAGGTAAGTGATAAAAAGAAAGAATAATTTTTGAGGTGACATGCACCATCAAAGACTTGATCAAAGTATTTGTAAAACATTCAAAGCTAGGTTCAAAGTACTTCAATCATAACATGAAAGACAAGGTTCTAGCAGTAAGACAAAGAAACTAAGATGCAACATGAAAAGGAACAAACAAAAGATTCATGAATAACAATGCTTTGCAAGACGTTTGTTTGTTTCACATAAAGAAAACATAGCATAATAGTATTCAGCTTGTCCCTCATAGAGTAGCAAATATAAATGCATAGGACACCTTAAAAGTTCATAAGAGTGACTAGATACAAATAGTTTAAACCAAGGAATATCAAGTTATGCATCAATCAACTAGTCTTGAGACAATGCACATAGAACTAAGAATGGCCACTATGCTCTCAAAGTAAATGCATAAAGGTAGAAGGTGGAGACTCAATATAATGGTGGAAGAAAGGCATTCATAGAAGGAAGCAGGGATTCAAGTCTCATAAAGAGCTTCCAAAAATTATGGTACTTATAGCTTTCAGCTCTCATTGCCCCTATCATAAGCATCTTGAAGTGATTAAGCTTAAAGTGAACAAACTATGGTGTACATGCTTGACAAAGTATAAGTTAGAAACCTCATGTCCCTTGAATACGAGGGCCGCTCCTCATGCTACTCAAGTTTAGTCATCGATAAGTTCTTGTCATCGTAAGTACATGTGTATCATAGAGAACCGCCAACGGGGTACCCCTTGCCCGATGATACGGAAGAATCCCCATATCAAAATGACAAGGCAAGCAGACAACAAGCATCTAGCAATCTTCTTATTTACCATGGGAATATGGTGCTTTTTTCTCTCTTTCCTCTTTTCATAATCTTTTTTTTTCTTTTTCTCTTTTTTTTCTCAATATAGGACTCTTTTTTTATAAGAAGAATGCTTCATAGACATCTCATTATAGTTACGCTGCAGGTTTCCACCATGTCAGCATGGATTAGACCAGCGGCCCAGGTGTTTCTCTAACACATATACATAACTCCATGGACTTACAAGCTCCCCTTTCATTTCACACCGATGACATCCATATACAAAAGAGCATGATATCAACTAGGTACAAAGTACCCGTGCAATGTTGAAAGCGTTCCCCATGACAGCATGGTTCTGCTAATTCCCAACAAATAAATGCAAGCATATACAACATAGACGACACAATGGTTCAAATTTATTAAGGGAAAGAAAATTAAAGTGTGTCATCAAGCTCTTGAGAGCTTTAATCACTAATTTTCTCATAACAAGTTTAATTCGGAAGGTAAATAAAAACATGAATATACTTGGAATAGCATATGCTAATAGATAGGTATGGTGGACTCTTTGGAATAACTTGGTTTAGGGAGTTGGATGCATGACTGGAACTCATACTTGGTTGTGGAGGCTAGCAAAAGACTGGGAGCGACAAACTAAGAGAGCAATAATGGCCATAATCATGCAGAGCGACAAAACATCATTGATCAAAGCATAAAGTGATACTACAAGTTGAAAACTAAAGGATCATAAAGGCTATGGTGACTTGGGATAGTCATAACATGGTGTGAGCATGTGCCAAGTCAACCCAAATAAAGCATCAAAGTAGAATACCACTATACTATGCTTTAATATGCTAAAACAACGCATGATTCATCCAAGACACATTAAGCAATCTCAATTGTTTATAACAAGTCATGATACATCAAAGAATACTAAGCATAAAGCCAAAACAATATCAAGCATGGCATGACAAAGCATAGGCCACAGTCAAAACCAAGCTCTCTTTACCACTTAAGCATGAACTTTCCTACTCTTTTCCAAACCAAACCAAACTATTTGAAAACTAATGTATGAAAGAGGGGATCCAACCAAATTATTCAGAAAACTAAGAAAACCAAGCAAACGAAAACCAAAATGAAAACGAAAAAGAAGACGCTCCAAGAACAACACAACTGTGCATGAAACAATAAAAATGAAGCGTTTGGAAGAAACCTGGGATTTTTATTGATGAAGAGGGGGATGCCTTGGGTATCCCCAAGCTTTGAAGCTTGTAATTTTTGGATATTTCTTGGGGTGACACACATGGCATCCCCAAGCTTGAGCTTTAGTCCATCCTTCATCTCATTACTCATTCCTTCCATACACCTGAAATTTTTTCCTTCATACAAAACTTCACACAATCTTTATTAGCAACATTAGTGCACTCAAGATAATAGGTCTTAAGGTTCAGTTCTAACACCAATAAACTTACATTAGAACACTAGCTACTAAAGCACTTCCCTCAAAAAGCTCAATTCCCCAAAAGAACTCAAAAAGGAACCAACAAGAAGCAAATGCAGAAAATGGCAGAAATCTGTCAAAACAGACCAGCAGATAAAGACGAATTTTTACGAAGACCTTCTGTTGCTCAAATAAAACAGTGTTGAACTAAAGAAAGTTAGATAACAACCTGGGGCAGAAGCACAAAAATTCACGCCTCAAAAGGACGTTCAGAGATTTTACACGAATTTTTATAGTAAAGCATAGAAATCTGTTTCGGGACAGCAACTTTCCCAATCATTACTTCCCTCTCATTAGAGGTTACTCTTGGAACAAAAAGCAAATAAAAAAAGGATAAGAAGCGGTTATTACTGAAGTAATAACTTCCAAGGCTCATCTAAAACTTTTGGGTTATCTTCCAATAAGTACTTTTCTTTAATGCCTTTAAGTTAGGCATAAGAAGCAAGAAAAAATCAAGTGTTCTCAAATGAAGAAGCATTAAAACCAAATTTCTTGCCCTTACCTCTCTTACTTTTATTCTTAACCTTGGGGAAAATATGATTGTTTGGTGGAGAATAAAGATGCATGGTCCCCTTTCCCACATCTATTATTGCTTCAAGGAGTTCTAATAGGGACCTTCCAAGTGTAATTTGTCCTTTTCCTGCACATTCAATAACAAGATAATTAGTAGAAATCATTTTCCCAAGGGTCTTTGTAAACACTCCTTCAGCTATTCCAATAGGTAATATGGTAGCATTATTAGCAAGAGATATTTCTTTTCCTCCTTCAGTAAGCCCCCAAATATTCAAAGATTCATAAATATCTTTGGGCATAAGGCAAAATTCAGACATGATATCACAACAAGCTTGAAAAGTTTTAGTATTTATATCAATCTTTAATGTGGGGAGCCACTTTGATGGTTCAGAATTTATTGGAACATAATCATGATGCTCCCTAAGCATATTATAGCAATCTTTTAAGCTAATAGTGCGGGTCTCAAGAGTGTTTAATCTAGCAAATATGCTTGCGAAAGAAATATAAGTTTTGCTAGGCAAGTTGTAAGTAAGGATCAATTTCTTTCTAGCATTAATAGCATCATCCTCATTACATTGGAGGAAATCTCTCCCCACAACAGCATCTAAAGCATATCTATAGCAAAGAGCAATTCCAAGGTAAAAACTGCTAAGGAACAAGCTTTGAGTCATTTTAGGCTCAGTTTTTTCATGAAGATCAGAGATTCTAGACCAAGCTTCCTTGAAGCTCTTCTCAATTCCTTGTTTAAAAGTGAAAATCATTTCCTCGGGTGACATAGTGATTGGAGCAAGGCTAGACATACTGGCAACTTAAAATAGGAACTCATTTTTGTGTGTGTTTTTAAATAATAAAGCAAACTAGTAAAACTAATTTTTTGTGTGTTTTTGATAACAAAACAAGCAAACAAAGCAAAAAGAAACTAAGCAAAACAAAAATAAGCAAGTAAAGAGATTGGTTATGAGGGACTCCCCTTGTGAAGATGTCCTTGACTCCCCGGCAACAGCGCCAAAAAAAGTACTTGATGGCTCGATGTTGATGTGGAGCTCGTTGGAGAACCCCAAGAGGAAGGTATGATGAGCACATCAGTAAGTTTTCCCTCAGTAAGAAACCAAGGTTTAATCGAACCAGTAGGAGCAAGGAAACACCCCAAAGGTGTTAGCTGAGCCTTGGTAGGGCGCACTACTAGTTCTAGTAGCAACGTGGAGACCTGCACAACACAACCACAGAACTCTGCCCCCAACTTGCGATGAGGTTGTCAATCTCACCAGTTTTGCTGAAAACAAAGGATTAAACGTATCGAATGGAAGGAAGTGATAGTTTGTAGAAAGTAAACACAAAGCAGTAAATAGTTTGTAGATTGTATGTAAAAGAAAGGACCGGGATCCATAGTTCACTAGAGGTGGCTCTCCTTAAGATAGATAACATGTTGGGTGAACAAATTATAGCGGGGCAATTGACAAACATCGAGAAAGCAATACATGCATATACTAATCATCTTGACTCCTTTGGAACTTGATTGGGCATTACAACATTATACATAGACCGCCATCCAACTGCATCTATGACTAATAATCCACCTTCAGGTTATCATCTGAACCCCCTCCAGTATTAAATTGCAAGCAACAGATTATTGCTTTACGAATTGCGTGTAATGTAAACAATACGATTGTTCTATGAACAAAGGATTGTTGTTTTCTCCCTAGTAGCAACAACACATCTAGTACCTTAGAGATTTCTGTCACTTACCCAGATTACCAGAGGCATGAACCCACTATCAAGCATAAATACTAACTCTTGGAGTTGCTAGCATCTACTTGGCCAAGATAGCTACTAACAACGGAAAGCATGCAAGATCACAAATAACAAAGACATGATAGAATCAATAATCAATCTGAAATAGCATCTCAATATCCATCAGATCCCCGCAAACACAACATGCAGAATTACAAATAGATGATCTTGATCATGAACGGAGCTCACAAGATCTAGACATGAAAGCACAAAGGAGGAGAACCAACCATCTAGCTACTACATGGACCCGTAGTCCAGACATGAACTACTCACGCATCACACCGGAGGCTTGCATGATGATGAAGAAGGCCTCCAGGGTGAATTCCCCTCTCGGGCAGGATGCCGGGAAGAGCTTCAGATCCCTCCTGATCTAGGGATGGAGATGACGGCGACTACAGACTCTTTCATGGATTTTTGATCGGGTACTTAGGGTTTTGGTCCTGAGGGCAATATATAGGCGGAAGGAGAGGCCGAGGGGGTGCTGGGGTCGGCAAGACCACCCCCTGACGCGAGCCAGGCCTGGCCGCGCGGCCAGGTGGTGTAGCTGGCCCCCAGTCCTTCTCCGTCTCGTATTCTAGCATCAGATGTCTTCCGAAAAATAGGCACTTTGGCTTTTGTCCCGTCCAATTCCGAGAATATTCATTTTCTGACTTTCCTGGAACAAAAACAGCAGAAAACAGGCAGCTGACACTATGGCTCTTGTTAATAGGTTAGTCCAAGAAATCATATGAAAAGTACTCCAAAGTGTGGACAAAGCATAAGAAAGTAGATAAAACCAAGCATGGAACATCAAAAATTATAGATATATTTGCAATGTATCATCCCCCTTCTACGTATTTTACATTTATAGTCTTTACTTCCTTCCTTTGATCTATTGATATCCTTATTATTGATGCTTTAGTACTGTTAACTTTAATTACTTGCTCCACAATATTGCCTTGATTATCCTACTACCTTGTTTGATTAGCTGGCTTTGCCCTTGCGAGTCATAGGCATGCTTAGTACCGCTCTCATACAGGTGAACCGTGATATCTAGTTATGGTTGATAACATGATAAATTAAATTGAAGATGTTGGCTATGGTTATGGTTTCACCTAATGATAAGGCCCCGACAGGGACCACCTTTGGGAACTGCTTGAACTGACCTAGGACCCGTTCGTTCTATGATACTAGTTCTGAGTTGATCGCGCTAACCAAACATGGGGGCCCCTGGGATCCCCCTCAACTACCGATGCTATTCGTTTATCTAGAGGGTCACAAATTGGTTTTTCATTTGGTGCATATGCATAATATGTCCTCGTACATTGTGACTATAATATGTCTTCGAACATGGTGATGATATGATATTTTGGTGGACAGCAGTTGCGTTGCATACATCAACGCGGTATGGCCGAGAGGTCATCTTCCATAGTGGAGCTCTGATCCTTCTCGACCATAGATGCAAAAGTTGTACCTCCCTTGAGAATCACCGTGCCTCCTGGTTGGGTCAATACAGTAGGTGATACCTCTGAATATGCGCGTAGTTATAGGGCAGTTCTTGTTGTGAGATTCGGAAGGCACGCATAATATATTGCCTGAAGGGTTGAGCATGCGTTTGGGTACAGTAGTGCACCCCTACAGGGTAAATCTTTTCGAAAAGCCATGTGTCCATGGTTATGGACACCTCAGGAGTATGGTGTCATGATCATAAACAACACCACTAATGTTTTGCCTCTAATAACATGACTAGTAATTAGCCTTATCAACTAAACAACTGCTTAACTAAAATTGCCACCGCGTGTGTTCCGCAAGAGGACTTCCTCGACTATTCTTCGAGGGGAAACTCTTCGGATGGGTTATGCCCGGTGTTATATTATTGTTTTCGTATAGCACTCTCTCCTCTCGCTCTAATAGCCAAAGTTGTAGTGTGTCTCTATAAGTTAGATAGTGCAAGTCTTGCTGCCGCTGAGCCCACCATACCTATGTAGGCGAGGACCGCTGAATTCGAGACTCGCCGTGTACTAGCCTCAGTACTGACGGCTCTCTTTCTCCTTTGTCCTCTGTTTGCACCCCTTCTGGCTTTGACATGTATGCGATTGACGATGTTAGCAAGATTACCCTTCTGGCTTGGCCTGGGCAGGGTTATGGACGCCGCTTGGTTATTCTTCAGGACTCTTAGTCTTTGGTTCTTGTCCGTACTCAGACACTATCTCGCTTTCTTCGAGATTTGTATCTTTGAATTGTATAATTTGTATTCTTGACTCGTCGAGTCATTGTTCTATATATATATATATCTTGTGGGTTCTGTTGTAAACTACTATGATGTATCTACTTGTAATAAAATCCCACCCACACGAAAGTGTCTGGTGGGCGTCTTTGAATCGCTTCTATGCGGATTTTGGCGGGAAATGCTGAGATCTGCGTAGACTCAATTCGGGGGTGTTACATAGATCTACCTCAGGGCACTATTAAATCATGGGAGGAATGTACTAATATTTTTACGACTAAAATTTCCCCCCAGCTAAAACTATGCAACTAAGATCCAACATTACAAGTTTTAGACAAGAAGATCGCGAGCCACTAGTGCTTGCATGGGAAAGGATGAAAGAAGCCGTAATGAGCTGTCCTAGTCATGGGATGGAAGAATGGCTTATATTACATTTATTTTATAATGGCCTTAACCCAATGTCTAAGTCTATGCTAGATACCGCAGTAGGATGAAGAATCATGGGAAAGCAAGTGAGTGTTGCAAATAAATTACTTGATGATATGCAAAACAACCATGCCCAATAGCATGTGGAAAGAACCTCAAAAAGGGTGAATTCAGTCACCGATGTAAACAATGAAGAGCTTACATCTAAGGTAGATGAGATACTCAACATAGTAAAGGGTAAGGAAGATACCAAAGTTAATACAATCACTACCGATGTTAATAATGTTAATTTTATAGCTCACACCCCTTATAATCCTGCTTGGAAGAACCAAAAATTTGGTTCTAATGTTCAAAAACATTTTTTTAATCATGTAGGAGATCCTTACAATAATTATAATAATCATAATGGAGCAAATAATGGAAATCTCTCGTTTGAACAAACTTTTAGAACCTTTATGCAAGCTCAAACCGAGCAAAATAATATGTTTATTAAAATCACAAAGAACCATGAAAGTAGTTTAGGTAAATTACCTAACCAAGTCATTGCAATTAGAAATGATGTGCATGCTCTATAGGAAGGACAAAGACCGTGGAGGCTCAATTGGGCAAGGTAGCTGAGAGCTAAGCTCTCATACTAGCAAAGTTTGTTGGGAACCCTGAGCCAAATCCGGTACAAGACCTCAAGATGATGAGGATGGAAATAAATGAAGAGAAGCATAAATGAAGAGAAGCCTGAAGAGCTGGACTATAGCAACGCACTTACACCTGAATACACCATGGAAGATCTACAAAAGATGATCACCGTAAAGAATCCTGGTTTAGAACAAGATAATGATGCTATGTACCAACAATTTATTCAACAAGTAGCATCTAAAGTTCGAGAATTAGAGATGGAGTATAAAAGACTAGGTGATAAGCTTCCTGCTAAGCTAGATGATATATTTGAGCCCACTATTAAAATTAAAATTGGGGTTAATGAGATATCTGTACTTTGTGATATTGATGCAAGCATCTCAACAATTTCCAAAATTCTATTTGACAAGTTAAATTTGGGGCCTTTTGCAACCACTGAATTGAGACTCCATCTTGCTAATTCAGCTTATAAAAAAGTTGTTGGGATAAAAAAAATATAGTTGTTGAAATTAAATGAAGTCCTGCTCTTATTGTTCTTGTTATAGTGGACATGCCTGAAGAACCCATAACACCTATAATTTTAGGTAAGCCATTCCTAAGAACTATTAAAGGTTTAATCAATTTACATGAAGGAAATTTGAGAATAGGATTGCCATGTAGAGATTCTTTTATAGTCCACTTCCATAGGAAGAAGAAGGCCAAACCTAATAATAATGATGATGGTATAATTACACTGAAATCCAATTACTTTGGAGTGGGTGTCCCACTCACAAAACCTAAATGATCACCATCTAGGTCAAGCTAATTAACCTTATCAGAAACGCTTCATGGGAGGAAACCCATGTGACGAGGGTTTAACTCATCAATGCTCATTGTTATGGACTTGGGTTTTGGAGAAGGAGGGAGCGCTGGAAGCATCAATCGGCTAGCAAACAAGCACACAGGGACGCAAGGTTTACCCAGGTTTAGGCCTCGTAGAGGACCCTACTCATGCGTGTCTGCTCTTGGAATTATCGAAGGAATCGAAAGTTACAGGGGGTGCGCAGATGCAATCTGGCAATGGTGGTGGAAACTAGGGTTGTGATTATCCTCCTCGCCGCCCCTCCTAGCCTTTATATAGATAGGCTAGTTCTCGGGTAGCAGGTTGAGTCGGTTACAATTTAGGGTTTGTCCCTTTAAACTTTCTATCTTAAGCTTCGTCTTGTGCCGCAAGCAATCGAAGTCTCCGTGAGTCACCCAAATCCTGTATTGGGCCCTGGTAACGCCGTGGGCCTCTGTCATAACTGGACCGTATATGCTAAACTCGAGTACCTGTACGGTATGCTCACATCAGTAGCCCCCGGGTGTCCGGTTGAATTGCAGATTCGAGCGGAGACTTATGAAGTCTTTTGAGAGCATAGCTGAGCATATTTTTGAGTGTTTTGATCAATGCCATGCGGATTATTGATATACGTGCCTGATTCATCTGATGCATCGGGATCAGTTAACTGCCTTAGGGAAAAACAACGCAATCTACTCAAACTCGAGTCCCCGGACTCGAATTCGAAAAACTGCTGGTGTAATTCGACACAGGCCGCGGAGGACTTATAGAGTTCGAATCCCAGTGTATAAGTGTGAGCACTCAACGCGTCCGTCAAGGCGTATTTCATCGTACCTATAGGCACGAATAGCTTCTGGTAGACCGTAGCAAATGTGTTGCCAGGCCTTATTCAGGTCTTATCCTCACGTTGTAAACGCGACATCCGAATTTTATCATCACGGAGATGATTCGGGTGACCCAGGATACGCAGTCTCTTTGCTGGGAAGTTATGAGACGGAGTTGTCAATGTTCCTGAGTGTGGACGTAGTCAACACGTAGTGATGTGTAAGAAAAATCATAGGGCGCATGACTAGCGCTCCCTATGGGAGTAGCCCCTAAGTTCCTATTTGAGTCATAGACTCGAGTGAGGACTATAAGTACTTTGCGACAGCTGTCATCTTTTTTGCTTGTTTCAGTCGAATGTGTTTTCAGCACTCCCTATGGGAGTAACCCGAAGTCCACAGTCGAATCGTTGATTCAAGGAAAGGGTTCTTGAATGTTTTAGAAAATTTCCTCGGGTGCGTGGCCAGCGCTCCTGTTAGGAGTAGCCCCCCGAGTGCTTGGTTGAGTCAAAGACTCGAGTAAGGACTAAAGCAGCCAAAAAGTGCTCCTGCTAGAGTTGATGACGTCATTGCTGATGGTGAGATGACCTCAGTTGCCCGCGTGAGCGTCTTTGACGGGACGTGACGAGTAGTGGGTCCCACTCTCTGACTTGGATTTGACCAGGCGTGCGTAATCTTCTGGTTTAACTATGTCTCCTTGATTCTCGCGCATAATGGGCGGAGTGGGCGACGGTTCGTGGGTTACCCTTGCCATGCGTCGACGTCGATGTGTGCCACGCGTTGGGTTGGTTTTCCCCTGGCTGTTGGATGGCATCTGCTGTGAGGTTAAGTAGGGGTTCACCGTGCGGTAATTTCCCCACATCTTCTTCTCGCTCGCGCACCTCCACCATTGCTGCTCTTGCTGTTCCATTGCGCACATCTCCTCTGTGGCACTAGACCAACTCCGTACCTTCCCCAGCCACTTCCTGCGCTCACATCGCCAGCACAAGATGGGCAAGAAGAAGGGAGGCTCCACCGTTGGATCTATGGCTACCATTGTGGCATCCAAGAAGAAGGGTGCCGCCACCGCAGGCACCAGTGCTGCCACCACAGTGGGGAAGAAGAAAGGCGCGAGGACTTGCGTCACCAACGGGTCATGGCACCCATCCATCATCAAGTCCTCTGAGTTGTTCACTCAGCACCAGGACGAGGCGCTCTCTACCGTGGAGGATGACTCTCGCGTTCCCGGCGATGAGGTAATCCCTAGTCCTCCTGTGGGTTTTCCAGTGATGTTCCTTGAGTTCATCATTCGTGGTCTTTCTCTCCCCTGCATCCGTTTGTTAGGGGTCTTCTTTGCTTCTATGGGATCCAGCTGCACCAGCTGTCCCCAAATTCTATCCTCCACATCGCCTGCTTCATCACTCTTTGCGAGTGATAGCTCGGAATTGAGCCACACTTCGGCCTTTTCAAAAAACTCTTTAAGCTCAAACGTCAGTCAGGGTCGGGTTCAGTAGTCTACGACGTAGGAGGCTGCGGGATCCACGTCGACTCCAATGTCACTTATTTCGCCATCAAGCTCACTGTGTCTGTCCAAGGGTGGAGGGATAAGTGGTTCTACATCCGTGACCAGAAAGCCGACGGAGAGCACTACGGACTCTTGCCCTTTGATCCGGTGGCGATCTACAAGAGGAGGCGATCCTGGAAGAACATTGTGATGCCCGGCAAAGTCAAGGAAACATAGATGTTGTATCAGCGTGTCTGTGACCTCGAATGCCGCATAGGCAAGGAAGAAGGTGGTGCTGAACTCATTCGCACGTGGTTGCGCCGCCACGTACAACCTCTGCAGGCCAGGTGCATCCGATGTACTGTTGGGTTGGTGCTGGTGATGCCACTCGCATCTCTACGGAGGGAATTTCTTCGGGTGAGGTGGACAGGAGGTTGCGACTGGTGACCAAGTACACCACCAAAGAGGATCTCCCGGGTGACTCAGTCGTGCCTCCATTCTGCGCCAGCAATCCTCCACCCGAGGTGGATTTCTCTTTGAAGTTTTTTGATTTTCGATTGCCTGTTAGGTGCTTTATATACTAATACTTCTTCTGATTGTAGGACTGGAAAGTGAGCACCAGCTTGCCTTCCCAGCCTGAAGGAATTATCCCGCGCGAGGCGGAGGAAGAGGATGAGTCGGGCTCCACCGTCCCTATTGGAGAGGAGCAGGAAGCCCCTGAGTCCAGCGATCACGGGACTCGCAAGCACTCCTGTAGCAAGGATTCAGATGCCTCCTCACCATCAATGCCAGAGGATCCTTCCGCTGCTGCAGAGGAGCCAATCCCCACTGTGCCTATGCGCGCCATCGTTCCTCCCACAAGGAAGAAGCTGAAGTTGCCGAAGGAGTCGTCGGGAGATTCCTTTGACCTCGAGAATTTTGATGGGTAAGTCTTTATTTTTACAAGTCCGTCTTGATTTTCTTGAAGATTTTCTCCTTCTAAAGTGGTGCTGGGTACTTTGCAATCAAACGGCGTCGTCGTCCTCCGACGATTGCCAATTTGTTAAGGAATCCGGAGTCAGAGACTCCAAGAACAAATAGGTGGCCATACGGTATCCTTCTCCTCCGGTGGCGGCCCACTCCAGCGCCAATTCTTCGAGTTCCCCCCACACTGGGGGGCACCAGATGGTTGCACGGACACCCACTCGACAGGAAACTTCGGAGTCCCTGGAGGAACACATAAGTTTTCTTCGTTCCACTAGCACTCGAATTTTGCGTTGACGCTTACACTGCTCTTCTTTTCTTGTATCCTATCATGAAGGATTCTACTCGCCTCGCTGAGCAAATCCTTTACTTGGGTAGACAACATGCCTTGCTAGATAACCGCCATCGTGCCTTCAAAGGTTAGTTTAAACTTTTCTCTCTGTTCTATTGTGTATAGATTGGCGAATGAAATTGCCATGTTTATATCCTTTGCAGGTGAGCATAATGAGCTTCTTCATCGCGTCGCTACCCTCGAGAAGGGACTGGCCATGGCGTAGAAGAAACACGACAAGGCAGCCGAGGCTCTTAAGTAGTCACAGAAGTACAAGGAAGATTTGCGTGCCTCCACTACTAAGAGGGAGAAATTGTTCGTAGAACAGCTTTTCTCGATTGTGAAAGTGCTCTCGGGTATTTTTGCCACTTCACTTGCATTTTCCTTCATGATGTTTTGCTAACATGTGTTTTCTTCAGATGCCGCTGGCGTGAGCTTTGACACCCAGGCTCTGGCTCGCACGGATGCCTTGGCCGGTGTCGTGGCCACAGTCGAAGACCGCAGCGTCTGCCTCCGAGATACACTTGGAAAGGCCAAGGGCGTGCTGAGCCGCCTTCGAGAGGATATGGTCCCCAAGGCTAGCTTAATCGAAGACCTTGATGGCTTGGTGGAGTCCTTCGCAGAAGGCGTCCCCATGGACTTCAAGAATGTGCAGCGGTTTGTTGGCGCAACAATGGCAATCGCGATGGCGCAAGCCCACGGTGTGGAGCTAGACCCCGGTGCAATCTCCGAGGCGATGCCTGTCGACGCGGATGGCCAGCAGGTAGTGTTCGCTCCCTTCGCCGGTAGTTGTAGTAAGTATGGGCCTCGTCTCATTGAGACAGTCGCCAAATATTCTGAGGAGCTGCGGCGAAGGCTGCGGCGTCTAGGGCTACCACTGTAAAGTCTGTGGCGTTAGATACTGCCACGGATCCGAGGAAGCCCCTGAAGTCGAAGTCGAAGTCGAAAAAGCAGATCGTGCCTTAGATACCATATGTAATAGTTTAGCTTTCCTTTTGCTAAACCATATTTGGGGGGGGGGGGTACCCCTGTTGATATTTTGCCGAATTTGAATGCACTCCGCCCTTTTTATCAATGTGTAGTTGGTCTTATTTGCCTCTTGTTTGGTTGTAATAGGGTCCTTTGAGTGGTCTTTCTGACTCTCCTCCCATCGATGAAACTGTGGCGCGACTGTGTTCAAAGGTGGAGGAGATGTTGCTGCTTGCGCGACTGCGCGACCGCATAAAGCAGTTGGAGCGAGAGTTGCCCATTATCCGCGGTAACACGGACGTGTGGAAGTCGAAGGTTGAGAAAGCCACTACTCGCGAGAAGTATCTCCTGGATAAAGTTGCGCAGCTGAACGAGCAATTCAAGTGTTAGCTTTCTATCTTCTTTTCCTTTTCTTTGGCCATTCGCGGCGATGCTCTGTCTTATGCTCTTCTCTTGCTTCTTGTATTTGTAAGCGCTCGTCATCCGCAGGATGAGAGGGATCGGGTTGCCATTCGCCTGCATAATCTGACCCAGGAGCAGTTGCAAGCTAGCGGTTACTTCTGGGTGGATCATGACCGCGCAGTCACGCTGGCGACGCTGCAGGATCGTGCCTCGCGATTGTTTCAGTGTTTGAAGAAAGCACAGTCGTGCCTTAGGCATATCTTCCAAGCGATGTTTCCCCTGGATGTGGTGCCATCAAGCTTGCTAGCTTTGCTGGCAAAGTTCCAAGATATTAGCGTGGTCCGCGAGTGCGTGCGCCAATAGCTGGTTGCAGGTGCCAAGGCTGCGTTGGCGCTTATTTGATTGCATCAGCCAGATATGGATGTCGCGGCTATTGCCGCTGGACCACCGCCACCGCCAGAAGGGATGACCTGGAACATGGTGCCATATTACCAGGCGGTGGATCAGCCAGCCGAAGATATCATCGATTTCTTTGAAGAGCAAACAAATGTTCTCCTTTTGCAGCAGTAGTGTAGTATATGCCCTGCACATAAATGTATAAGTGTTGTAAAATTCATACGATTGTGTCGGGTGTGGTTGATACCCGTTAACATGTAAAGAGCTTGCTAGCTTGTATATTTTTCGAGTGTATAGTAATATGCAGTTCCTTTTCATTAGCCTGACGTATAATCATCTTATCACCTTGCCAACCTGTCAGGTGTGTTACAGCTGGATTGGTGTTATCAAGGGTTCGATTGATAGTGCGTTAGCTACTCAGGATACTGCGTTGTTCGTGGAACACGATGTAAAGGGTGGCGCAGCCCCCGAGTGATATAATTGCGAGTAAAACAGAAAAAACACAAGGTTTGTGGTACTTAGCTTTATTTATTCGTAAAATATCACGAGATACAATGTGTGACTAAGTAGCCTGGCTGAATAGCCTTATTTGTAAAGTAAAAACATCTAAGGGTAGAAAAAGCGCAGTTGCGCGATGTTCTAGGGATTGGAGTATGCGACTCTGCTCTTGAAGTTTTTAAGGCGATAGGCGCCACCTGGGATTACTTCGGTAATCACCTAAGGTCCTTCCAAAGGGGACTCGAACTTGAGGTGCCCTTGTTGCTTCAGTCGCAGAACCAGGTCTCCTTCGACGAAGGATCTGGGGCGTAGCCTTTTGCTGTGATAGTTGCGGAGGTTCTGCTGGTAGATCGTGGATCTCTCCGCTGCCATATCACCTGCCTCATCAAGGAGGTCGACGGAGTCTTCGAGTGCGAGGGTTGATTCTGCCTCGCTATATGCTACTACCCGTGGGGCCTTATAGCGCACCTCTGCAGGTAGTACCTCCTCGGCACCATGTACCATGAAGAACGGGGTGTAGCCTGTAGTATTATTTGGAGTTGTGCGCAGGCTCTATAGTACCGATTTTAGCTCGTCAGGCCAGCACCTGGTGGCTTTTTTGAGTGGTCGGAGGAGCCTTTTCTTGATCCTACCGCAGACGAGGCCGTTGGCCTTTTCGACTTGACCGTTGGTCTAAGGATGCGCCGTGGAGGTATAACTAATGTTTATTCCTAGGTTTTCGCAAAATTCCTGGAACTCCTTGGAGGTCAAGTTCGTCCCATTGTCTGTAATGATGATATGAGGTACCCTGCAGCGGAAGATAATGGACTCGAAGAAATTGATAGCGCTAGCTCCTGATTGGTTATTCACCGGCATGGCCTCAATCCACTTGGTGAATTTGTCGACTGTGACTAGGAGGTAGACGTATCCCCCTCGCGAGGACCTCTATAGCTTGCTGACCATGTCGAGTCCCCATTGTGCGAAGGGCCAAGCCACAGGTATTGGCCTGAGTTTAGTGCCAGGTGCGTGCGGTTTGTCCGCGAATCGCTGGCAGGCATTGCAACACTGGATGATATCCTTAGCGTCGCGCATAGCTGTTGGCCAGTAGAATCTAGCTCGTAGAGCTTTGGCGACGAGGGCGCGACTGCCGGCGTGGTGGCCGCAAGTGCCTTCGTGTATGTCTAGGAGGATTGCTCTTCCATCCCCGTTGGCGACGCACCGCTGAAGGACTCCTGTGATGCTGCGCTTGTATAGTTCGCCATTGATGAGGGCGAACACCTTAGATCGCCGCGCTATATGACGCGCGTCAGTCAGGTCATCTGGTAACCTTTTGCTGAGCAAGTATGTGACATATGGTTGCGTCCAGGATGGCTTGATCATCATGGCCTCCATGGGACCTTCGAGTCCTGTATCTGGTTCCGTGTCATCGAGGGTCGTTGGCTCGTTGGGTGGCGTAGCCCCTGAGTCTGTTGGCGTGCTTGTCTTTTTCTCTGGAGCCTTGGGCTTGATGGAGCGTTCACAGATGTGCTCTAGAAATACTCCAGGTGGCACTGGGGCACAGGTGGAGCCGATGTTGGCGAGTGTGTCTGCCTCCTCATTGCTTTCGCGACCAACATGCCGCAGCTCGCAGCCGTTGAAGTCTCCCTCGAGTGTATCGTAGAGGTCACGGTAGGCGATCATATTATCGCTCAGAGCATCACAATCATTCATTGTTTGGTTGACCACCAGTTTGGAGTCGCAGTAGATGACGATTCGCTTGGCGCCGTAGGCTTTCACCATTCACATCCCATAGAGCAAGGCTTCGTATTTAGCTTCGTTGTTGGAGGCGGTGAACTGCATTCGCAGAATGTACCTCATCTTGTCACCTTGTGGTGATATCAGTATGACACCTGCGCCAGCTCCTTCCTTGCGCTTGGACCCATCAAAGTGCATTGTCCATAGATAGGACATATCTGGCTTGTTGGGGAGCTGGTTTTCCATCCAGTGCACGAGGAAGTCTGGCAGAACTTGCGAATTGATCGTGTCTCGCTTCTCGTATGTGATGTCTCGTGGAGACGGTTCGATTCCCTAGAGCGCGACTCGTCCGGTGGCGTCAGGATTGTTGAGTATGTGTCCAAGCGGGGCGTCGTTAACCACGATGATTGGGTGCTCCTAGAAATACTGCCGCAGTCGCCTGGTTGTCATGAAGACATCGTATGCTAGCTTCTGATAATGCGGGTACCGCTGTTTTATTGGCGTGAGCAACTCGCTGAGGTAGTAGACTGGGTGTTGTACCCCGTGGACTTTATTTTCTTCGGCTCGTTCCACTAGGAGCATAGTGCTTACCACCTGGTTGGTGGCGGAGATGTATAGCAGTAGCGGCTCTTTTTCATGGGGTGTCACCAACACCGGCGAGGTGGATAGTAGACGCTTGAGGTCCTCGAATGCTTCTTGCGCTTCGTTTGTCCACTCAAATTTGTCGGCCTTGTGGAGAAGTTGGTAGAAAGGCAGTGCCTTTTCGCCCATCTGACTGATGAATCGACTGAGCGCTGAGATTCGCCCAGCCAGCTGCTGGACGCCTTTTACGTTCTTCGGCTTCTCCATGGCCAGTATGGTCTTTATTTTCTTCGGGTTTGCCTCGATCCCTCTCGCGGAGATGAGATACCCAAGCAGCTGTCCAGATGGTACGCCAAAGGCGCATTTGTCCGGATTTAGCTTGATCCGATAGCGGTCAAGGTTATTGAAGGTCTCACGGAGATCGTCGAATAACGAGGCTTCCTCCTTGGTTTTGACGACGATGTCATCGACGTAGACTTGGATATTGCGACCAAGTTGGTTGTTGAGGCATGCCTGCGCTTTTCAGCTCGAAAGGCATCGTTGTGTAGAAGAAAACACCGAAAGGCGTGAAGAATGCCGTTTTCTCCTGGTCCTCCTCCTTCATTCGAATTTGATTATAGAATGAGTAGGCATCGAGGAAGGAGAGACGTTCACATCCCACGGTGGAGCCGATTATTTGATCGATCCGTGGCAACGGGATGTGGTCCTTTGGAAAATGGTTGTTCAGGGAGGTGAAGTCCACGCACATCCGTAGGATATCCGTGTCCTTTTTAAGAACGAGCACGGGGTTTGTGACCCAGGTGCTTTCTTTGATCTCGCGGATGAAATTAGCGTCAAGGAGTCTGTTGACTTCCATTCCGACCCCTTTTGCCCTTGGCTCCGATAGTCGCCAGATTGTTTGTTTGATTGGCCTTGCTTCAGGATTCATATTGAGTGTATGCTCGGTGAATTTCCTGAAAACTCCCGGCATGTCCGTTGGACACCAGACAAAGATTTTCCAGCGCTCAGAGAGGAATTCGATGAGCACGAGTTCCTATGTGGGGCTCAAGTTGTTGGCAATGAGGGCCGTCTTGGTCGGGTCCGTTGGATGGACCTGGACTTTCTTGGTGTGCACCGACGTGTCGAAGGATAGGTCGAGTGAGCTTGGCTTGCTCGGGGGAGGCAGACTGTTGTCTGTCGACTCCTTCAACCTTCCCAGCTCCTCCTGCATGCCGAAAGACTAGGAGCTTCTGTTGAACTTCCTATCGTAGCTATCGGATCTCTCAAAGCTTCCGTTGACTGTGATGATGTCGTTTGGGCCCGACATTTTCATCTGCAGATAGGCATAGTGCGACACTAATCATAATCATGCTATTTATAACGTTGGTTAGAAAAATAATATGAGTATGGCCAGAATTAAACTTTAATATGCTCTCAAAAAAATTTAATACTCACTTTTATCTTTACTAAATTTTAAAAGAGGCTTTTTTAACTATTTGCAGCGGAAGAAATGAATAAAATTCATTAAACTTTACATTTCATAGAAACTTTACTGTTACTTTTCCATTTTTTAAACAAAATTTTGTTGGATAATTTTGTATAGAAAAAACTATCAAAAAACTGAATTAAAACAATCAAAAAAATTCTGTAAAATTAAAAGACAAAAAATTGTGCTGTTAACGCCCTTTTGGGCCTTTACTGTAAGCGGCCCACGAGCATGTGCCACGTGCGCTGAGAACACCGCACAGCCGGCTCGCCAACATCGGCCCGCGAACGGCCCACGGCCTGCTTGTCCAACAATTACCCAGCCATCCTTTTACCGCGCGCGTGGTATTTATCTCGCCCCGGCCTGGCAATCAGCCCACGGCGTGTTGCCGCCCTTCGGCCCGCCTCACATCAGCTCGGGGTCAGCTCGGGCGATCCTGGACGTCCAAACGAATCGAATGGCTCTGCTTGCTTTTTGCTGGGTCAAAACCATCTCCTCCACAGCGTCCCGTAACCCTAACCCCCAGTCGACTCACGCGCTCTCCGCTCTCTGTCTGGCTCGCTCTCGCTGAGTTGCAGCGGCGCGAGCCTCTGTGGCTAGTGCGTCCCGGCTCGCTGGGGAGAACAGCGACGAGCTGTGCCGCCCTAGCGCGACGAGCCCCCTTTCTCCTAGCCTTTTCTTTCTCTTTCCACCCCCACCGACCCCTCTCAACTCCGGTGTGAAGTAGCAGAGAAGCAGCGTCGGTCGACGGCGCCCCCTGGCCCCCTTGCCGGCGTGTGCTTTCACCTAGAGCGAGCGCACCGCCGTCAAGCGGCTCAGCGGCGGTGCCCTATCTCCAGCGAGCTCCATGGCAGCGACCGGTTCAATTGTGATTTTTCTTTTGAACTTTCCTTTCTTCCTTTTTTTCGATCCGGGTTTGGGGAAAGGGAAAAAATCTTAGGGATTTTCTGTTTGCCTTTCTTTGCCCCGCGAGGGGTTATGTTCTTCTTCCCGACCTCGGCTTCTCGATGCGTCGGGATCGAGAGGAACTAGCGCGGCCTTGGCGGCGCCGCTCTTTCCCCTGTTTAGGGTTAGGGTTTACTTTCACTTTTCTCTATGAGACTCCTACCCAAAAAAACTACACACTAATATAGCTCTGATACCAATGTTACACTTGCTAGATCTTCTAGATGTAGATTAGATCCGGTAGAACCTTTTCTATGAATCAAGTATGGTACTAGATCTTTGTCTGAGAGAGAAAAACAGAGAGGGGAAAAGAGAACCAACCTTCTCCTGTGCTTGAGCTCGATGAGCTGTTGGCCATAGTGGTCGACGGCGAGAGCAGGGCTAGGGGACCTAGGTGGCTGCGGTGGCGGAGCTTCCCATGGCTAGAGCTAGGAAAACCCTAGATCGGTAGGGATATAGGCGGAGGGAGCGGCGGCAGCGTCGAACTCGTAACCTTTGCCCCGGCCCCCACCTCCTCTTTATAGCGCTGCCACAGGGGCCCACCAATCTTGAAGTGGTTGGACGCCCCCATCGAAACGTTGGGTTCGTACGAGAGGAGAGGTCAATCTAACACTTGCTTCCTTATGTTCCATGATCCTAGCAGAAGTTGTCAGCGCAATATAACCAAACTACAAGTCAAGTTAGAGAATGTAGATCAAGTTAATTATCAAAGGCCAAAATGTCCAACGCAAAATACTGTAGATGAAGTTAATTATCAAAGGCCAAAATGCCCATGCAAAGCACTGTACAGTTTGTGCAGGTTCCATGCACACTGCAACCAACAGTAATATCAAGCAAGCAGCTATTAATCCTGGCAGTCCATCGCTCAATCTCCTTGGCAACAACGTCAAATCGAGGACTTATGAGTTATAACACCACACTTGTTTAACCACGATTTTACTAGACCTCTAATCATCAATGTACTCAAACTCACGAATGTATCCTACAGAAAAGAAAAACAAGTCAAGTTCATATTATCAGAGAGAGCACAAAACATAATATGTTGGAGGAGGTTGGCTTGTTTACACAAGCATGCATGCACTACACAATATATGCAGAGCAAATATCTCGAGAGTGAAAACTGTTCTTTGATGATCCAAGTGTAAATAATGTACTACCTGTGATTAGTTGATGCCTCTATGGGAAGCTAATTTCTCGTATTACTTGAATTTAAGTTACACCATAAGACTGAATCTATGGTATCTAATTATCTACTATCACTACTACATAGAGAGAAATATAACATATAATCTCAGAAGTACGCCTAGAGCCAAGAAAAGGGGTGATCCTGCATTTTCGCTTTCCCTCATTCAGAAAAAACATCTTCTTCTCATATTCTTGAACTATGAATGATCGTTTCCAATGTAGAATGGACTGAATGGTTAACTTTATTTTTCCAAATCAGGATATGTCGTTGCTCCCTCTTCTTGAAGCACATCATGAGGGCGTTCTTCATGTACATCATGGTAATAAGTTCGAGCTTCACTACTTGGTCATGCACCTCCACCATTGTAGTAGTGCAGTTAGTAAGAATCTTCACTGTAAAATCAGATATGAACTGTCAGATTTCAAATATGCAACAAATCTCTCTAGAGTCAACATTTCATTCACCAAATTATGAACAAAACCATTTCCTAGAAGTATTTAAGTCTAGTTATGGAGAATCGGATGTCAGATATGCAACAAATGACATGATATGGAGTCAAGAAAAAAATCAATTGTATGAATGAACCAGATGTCGGTAGTTTGTGTTCTTCCTTGCTAAAACACGCATGGTGTGGCCAGGGCTGGACATTTCATCATTGTTCACAGATTATGGAGGTGGCCTCGAAACATACATGCAAATTTCGTTCTCAAATATACAATACGAAACATGTTTCAACAAGCTGCAGTTTAACCAATAACATACGGTTGCTTTTCTCTACATAATTATCCAAAAGAAAAACTTGCAAGTCTCTAATGACATTATTATGCTGACCTTTTTGTGTTTCCTTTACGATCTCTTTCACAAACACATAACTGGATAGAACAACTAAACAGATGATTAATTGCCCACTTTAGAAACCGAGCCTAAACAATTGGCTTGTGACTGCATTAAATAGTATGGAATAAAACTTCAGTTTATGGTATCCAACCTTGAACCGATTGTTGTATACAACCTAACCTTTTGAGGAAGGAATTGTACTGAATAATATGGACCTATAATTTTCGCTTTCTCTTCCATCATGACACATATAACTGTACTAAGTTATTACTACCTGTATTAGGGTGCAGGAGAACCTTTTTCTGGAAAATAGGGGTTGCCAACAGCTCTATTTCATCAACCATTAAATTAGAGAGAATTTGGGAGGCAAGAAACTGAACGGGCGGCGTTGACGAGCGAGCTGCAGCAACTGTCTGCGCTGATTGAGGACGAAGCGACACTAAGTGGGCCCGGACGCGACGCGATCCTCCGGGGAACCCTATCATTTTCCTTTTTCTTTTCTGACTTGTTTTCCGCGTATGTCGAAGGTATAAAGATCTCCGGTCTTTCCTGGACTCTTCGACCGCTCCGCTTTGACCGAGTAGTTGAGGAGCAGCTATCTCTTCTCCGCCCCATCGCCGCCCTCGATTCCCCGACCTCTCTTTCGTGAGTGCGTGAGGTGAGGCTCCTCCAAATCAACCTCTACGGGACAAGCGAGGGATGACCGCTGGACCTCCGCCAGAATCCCCGAGGGCTTTGCCAGGCCGGTCGGCGACCGCCACATCCACGGGCCGGCGCGCCGCGAAGCCATACCTGTATGAGCTATGCCGGAAGCATCCTTGCGTCGTTAGGCCGAGAGGAGGCCGTCAAGCGCCTTCGTGCCACCACCCGGCCATGTCGCGGGAAGTCCGCGCTGCTCGGAGGAGAGGCATCGCCGACGGCCACCGTGTTGCCGACGGACAGCCTCTGCCACCGCCAAGGAAGAACGCAAGGCGTGCCGTCGTTCGCACCACCGGGTGGCGCCGCCGCTCCGTTTTCATGCGAAGGTGTCACCATGGCGGAGGACCTTTAGTGCAGGCCACACTTTGCTCCACGGGACGATTGGCGTCACTCCGTCTCCGTGCGACCAAGGTGCGTTCTATAAATTGTTTTTTCCCGTCCGTTCCTGCTAGCAGGGATGTTGCAAATGGTACACGCTCTCATGAGGATGCTGATCAATTATCTAAATCTTATTTTGCAAAAGTTCTGTGTTGCTCAAACGGGATTGTCCTCCCCGTATACACTAGAGGTGACTATTTGACCCGATCATGGCTGCTGCTACTCCATTCTGATTGCACCTGAGTTGAGTGCGCTTATTGTTGGTTATTTAACTATTAAGACATTCATATTTGATCTTATTGTTTAGAAAAGCAGGGCGTCTTCAGCATGTGTCGTCTGATGCCTTTTAGTCATCCTCTCGTGTTTGCATCTGCGACCATGGGATCCGTTTTGGTATCAAATATAAAAATGTAGATGCTGATGCTGCTTCTGGAGTCATGATGAACTATCCATGTAGAAATTTCATTGTTGTCGGGTCCATTATTGAAGAGGGGAGCTAGATCCTTCTACTTGCTGCAGCCGAGGATCTCATCAGTTGATTGTGGATTTTTATTCTTCCGTGGAATTATGTATCTATTGAGTAACCCATCAAAACATTCTTCGATCGTAGGTGTACCAAGGTCTATCTGTGGCCCTTGGTGATGGGAATTCAAGTTGTAAAAACTTGGGGCCTCAATATTATTCTAAGGAAATTTTGCTGGAGGGCGTTGCTATGTGGTGCTTAAGTATTAGGATGGTATGACCATTGTCCGAGTTTTTGGGGAATATAAGTGAATCGCAAAATTTGGCTGCTTAATCAGATGCTTGATTATATTTGTGCTAAAGGTATTTTCCTGTAACGATTGTAGGTTCTTGCAGAGCTTTTTCGAATGTTCAATCAAAGGTAGGACACCTAGAAAGTTTTAGATCTGTCACTCTCAGATTTCTCACTCACGCTGAAGTTACAAGGATAGTTTTGACCATCTTAATTTTCTTATTGCTAAGATGTTTCGTCTAGTATTAGGCACTACTGTATAACCTTTTCAATCCCATCGGACTTTGTAATTGGTACTATTCAGAGCATGTGTCCTTAGGTTGTCCATATTTTGAGTTACCAGAATACATATGCATATCCGTTAGTTTGGTGAAGTGGTTCTATACAGTCCGGAGAAATACTATATACCATTAGTCTTATCTTCCTTATTTAGTAAAGGAGCATACGAAGAATTATTCTTCAATATAGCATTAGTTTGGCCCATGAAGTATTATTCTATTCGGTTTACAGTACCTGCAATGTTAATTTTGTATTATACTAAAATGCAACGTGATCTACCCTGAACTTCTATATACAATCGTAGCATCTAATTTCTATTTTTCCCTTACACGACAGTTGGTTATGAAATTAACAATGAGAGGATGAAACTGATGCTTTTCCAATTGAAGGGTAACCAGAGAGGACATTGCTGACCTCTTGGCTGCTGGTTGGGAGATGTTTGCTCCAGTTCCAAGCGGTGTTACTGGTGGTGTTGCCGTTCCAGCAGCTTATCCTGACAGTTCACGTGTCACTCCTCAAGATGAGTCAAAGAATGAACGGAAGGTCGTTGTGTAAGAAGATAATGATGATGTAAGAACATTGTTCTCAGGTTTGTCCCTTTTACTGGATTCATCATCTGCTACAATAAAAATTATCATCAGAAGTTGTGGATTTCAGCATGATAGCTGGTGTACATCGTTATTTTTCCTGTACTTTGGACCATTTGTGTAGCAAATGTTGTGATAGGCAAGGAATATTTTCTTAATTTTCAAGCGAACACACCTATGATCCAGAATGAATGTGAAATGGAAGAACAAGAACTAAGTTTTTTTGCTGCACCTCTGTTCAAAGATATTTCATATGGTTCAAAGAAAAGAAGCTAAGCTGCTTCAAGGGTTTATGGCATATTAGAAAGGTTATTATAGGTTTAGAATGCCATGTTTTCCATCTTTCTTTCTACTGTCTTTGTTTGACTTGGTGCCCTTTTGTAAAACTACATTACACTAAAATGCATCTGAGTATTTTTCGTGTTGAAAAAATAAGCAGTTTTGGATAGACACCATTTAATAATCCACCAGGAAAAGTTTGTACTGTCTCTAATCTTTCAGATGATCATAGTCTGTTGTTCACCTTTGATCGACTAGTCTCTCTCTGGTTAGTTTTTTCGGTTCCTATGAAGGCGCTTGACAAGAGTTGTTATATGCAGAGGTTATAATTATTTTGGCGATGTTTGCCAAGCTCCATTTCAGAATAAGAGTTGGAATGAGATTAATGTTCACAATATTTTGGGGAAGCTAAAATGACATGTCCACAATTTATTTAGTAAAACATTGTGCTCCATTTGGTATATATAACAACATTACAAAGTGGGATGTTGAGGGGTATTTCCTTTGAGTACTCCGAATATTTTCTTCAAGTGGAAGTTGATGAGCAGAGTTGACCGTAGGATTATTCATGGAAGTTAGTGTCTTTTTACCAAAACCCGTGTTATCTCATGGATATCTGCTCCTCCTATGTTAAATCCCTAAAAAGCAGAGATAAAATGTGAATGCATAATGCTTGTTGTTTTATACTCTATATAATTATTCATGCATACATGTCTAATCGTAGTTAACGTGCCATTTGGATCATCACCTTCCATCGATTAGAGCAAGCATTCCCTATTATGTCTCAATTTCTGTTTATTCTTTGCGGGTATGATTTGTTTATTTGTATGTATGTTATGTCACAATTTCTGTTTATTCTTTGTGGGTATGATTTGTTTATTTGTATATATGTTGCTTATTTTTTCGAGGTCACTGGACGAACGTTGAGTTGCTTTGTCTTCGAAGTTTGTCGGTATCTTCAAATTTAAGTGAATTTATGTCTATTCTATTTTTTTCATGCTTCCACTTCCTATTTCTTTTTAATAACTTTATTTGGTTGTTTTTCTTTAAGCTGTCACCTCTTATGTTGCGACCATTGTAATTATCTCACGAGCGCGGCGTGCGCCGTGCCACATTTCCTAGTATCCTAATTAAACTGTTGTTCAAATTGTGGACGCTTCTTCTTTTGTCATAAAACTGAAGTGTAGCATGGATATTCATTTTGGGTCTCGGGTGCAAATGCACCCATTGTGAGAAAACATTTTTTGAAATGTAAAAAAATTCAGAAAAAAATTACGCATATACATTCAAATATTTTATGTTGGTTCACACGTTTTCCGGATAAAAGAACACCGTATGTGTCATGTATAAAAAAGATAAAAATTATCACGTGAATAGTCGTATTCCTGTGATATATTTTGTCTTTTTTATACACGACACATAAAGTGTCATTTTATCCCGAAAATTTGTGAACTAACATAAAATGATCGAAAGTAGGAGAATTTTTAATTTTTTTTTGACATTTGAAAATATGTTTTCTCACAATGGGTGTATTTGTACCTATGAGCTGAATTGTCGCCTCCTAACATGTTCCTACATATCCACCTTGAGTTCCCTGGTTCGATCTTTAGACCCAACTTTTTTTTTTAATTCCTGCACCCCCCTGTTTTGTTTGTTTTAAATTCACGCTACCATTTTGACCACTGATTTGAACTTAGTCCAGTGGCTAGCTAGCTCTGCCACCAACCCAAGTTCAAATATTCGCATGCCCTTTTTCTTTTGCAAATAAATTTCAGAAAACGAGTCTATGTTGTTGAGTTCATAAGCATAACTTTGTCTCTGTTTTTGGAAAATTATGTACTCCCTCCGTCTCAAAATAGATGTCGCACGTTTGTAAAATTTAGATTAATCTATATACTAAATAGGGTCTAGATTCATCTAAATTTTGATAAATCTAAGACATCTATTTTAAGACAGAGGGAGTAGTACATATCAAAATGTTCACAAAATTAATGTCTACATGCATCTGCCATCTCATGCATACTAAAACATTTAATGTTGTTTAGATTTAAACCAGATAAAACCAATTCTTTGCATATGGATTATTTAAAAAACTGTTATATATGATCTATTCCGACCCCATTCAAATCGTAGCTTGTTGCCATGATCAACCATGCCATGTTTTGACACGCTAAACAACATTTAAATTTGACCTGTACATAAATAACTTGAACTATGTCTTAATTGTCGGGTTTTCCATCCTGCTTTATATGCCATGTATCATATCATGATCATCCTGGATAGCCACTTCTCGTTGGAACTTCAAGTGCAGAGTGTTGTAGCAAGCTTCTTTTCTCCACAATGGTGACTCGAGGGTTTATATCGAACTTTTGGGGAATTTCGTAGATACTTATCTTCTTCTCTTCAAGCAACCTATAAAGTAAATAAATTTTCTTGTGTTCCCAACTCCACCAAGTGATTGTCAAGCACAAGGTTTTATATTAGTAATATGAAATAAAATATAAAATAAAGTAAATAAATACAAACTAGATGATATGGAAGATAGTAGTTGTTTTTGGATTTTTATGGGTGATTGCAAATAGAGAAAGTATTTTTATATTTTTAAAATAATAAATTCCAGAAATTATAAATGATAGTAGATGCAATGAAAAGGTGTTTCTTATGATAAAAATCGGACTGGGGTTTATGGGTTCACTTGTCTACTCTCTTTTTAGGTTGTAGTGATCATAAAATAATTCATCAATGATAAAGATTTATATTTTTTTTGTAAGTGCTTGATAAAAGGAATTAATATGGATATCACATTCTAATATTGAGATGGAATTCATCTCTCTCTTATACTGCTCAAGAAAGGGAAATCTCCATGCAATCTTGATTTAAGAACAAATCAGAGTATAGCTTTAAGTAATAATATATGATGTTTAAAATACTAATATGCTACCTTGATCTAACTATTGGAAATATGCCCTAGAGACAAATAGTAATCAGGATTATTATCATATTTCATAAAGTTTATGATTAAGTTTTATATCATGTTATAACTGTATTGAAAGGAAACGTCAAACATGTGTGATATATAAACAACCAGGAGTTTCCAGTGATACTCTAGTCACTAGTTCATTGGTCAACAGATGATCAAGGTTTCCCGATCATGTGACATTTATGCTAGTTGGAAATGGAGTTACCTCATTGTGAGAATGAGATAATGAACTAATACCCAACCTAAACATCATGACCTGATCATGTCATAAAGTTCAAGTTACGATGATTAGAATAGACCTAGTGGATTATTTCTTAGACCGTGAGTCTATATCAATCACTGTTTCCCGAGGGTACTTTGATAGCATCAAACATCACTTGATTAAATAATGATCATAAAGGTGTGTTCAGGTATTCGGAGGAACAGTAGAGGCATTATACGTCAAGAGCGGGATTTGTCCAGCCGCGTGACGGAAAGATACTCGAGGGCCCACTCGGAGAAGTTATATCCAATAGCTGTGTAGCATGTGATTTGATCACAGGGATATTACTTGTCGGAATGAGTCAAGTAGCATTTGTCGGTAACGAGATTGAACCCGACATGGTGATGTCATTGATCAGATCTCGGACAATGCAACTATCGAGAGACAAATGTAATATGACACAACATTCATGGTTCAAACGACGAAAGATTTCGTGGAATGCACAGGGGTCACATGGCCATCCAGGTCCCTCTGTTGATCATTGGTCCGGGAGAGTCCTGACCATGTCTGGAGTGTTTCCGAACCGTGGGGTATTACGCTTAAGGGCTTGGTGATGCTTAGAGAGTGTTTACAAGATCGGTAGAATCACCGAAGAAAGAGAAAAGAGAAAACCGGAAGGGTTTCGTAAGTTTGGAGGATGTCCGGAGTGGAGGTGGAAGGTGTTCCATAGCCATAGAGATTGAATAATATGTGAATAAATGTTAAATATTGATTTAGTTATTTATTCATAATTCTTTAATAAAATAAAAATCAATTAAAGGGTTAAAATACCTTATTGGGCCAAATCCGGAGCGAGAAGGGCCCATGAGGGAAAGGAGCAAAGGGAGGAGAGAGAGGGGGTGGCCGACTGGGCCCTAGGCACCCCGCGCGGGGCCCACATGGGCCTTGGCCAACGGCTGCCCCTTCCCCTCTCATCCCTCCTTCGTTTAGTCCCACATGGCTAAGCTAGTTGGCTTGGGGGTGGGATTTCCCCTATATATAGTGGGGTATTTTGACCAAATAAACACAATATTCAATAAAAGTTTCCTCACTGAAAGAGTATCTGTTTGGCGGAATATGATGGATATATTATTGAGCCTGATGGGCGAGTATATATAGGCGTACAGAGGATTATCTTGGAGTACGAGTCAAGTTAGGATTGTACGTAAATAGATCCTAACTCTATCTAAACTACCATAACAACCGTATATACCTACTACTCTAACACTCTCCTGCAGTCATAACGGTAGCATCGTGAACAACTGGAACATCACGAACGGTCAGACTGGAGATAAACCGAAGTAGCACCTAGTAGGTTGACATCCCCCGCAGTCGTAGCGGGAACATCGTGGATGGTGTCGTGTCACGGTTGCTTGGACTGTAGAGGAAGCTGGTGATACTCAAGCGAGGTGGTAGCCCTTGTGCGGATGTCGAGGGAGCCGAAAGCGTTGGGTGGTGCCATGGTCGAAGTAGCCGTGCGAGGGGTCGCCGTGGTCGGGGATGCCGGTGTCGAGGTAGCCGCACGTGAAGCCGCATGCACATAGTGCGCGAGGAGGATGATGGAGACGCGTCGAGGTAGTCATCGATGCCGAAGCCGATTGCAGTCCGAGCCGTCGAGGACGAGGTGCGACCATAGTTTTGCCAGAACTAGGCGCATGTCGGGGACGAACGCACACTCTGGTTTTGCCAGAATCGAGTATGCAAAAAAGAACTCATCGGTGACACGGTCGAGGCAGTCGTAGAGGGGTCGATGCCGAAGAAGACGTTGTCGAAGCTGATGAAGACGAAGCGCTGATCCGAGCTTGCCAGACTCGGGAACGTGTCGGGGACGAAGGCACTCCCGGTGTTGCCAGTACCAGGCGTGCGATGGCAGGGACCATCATGAACTTGCCGCCATGTCAGAAAGACTAGCAGAGGAAGCCTCTAGAGCGGTTGCGACGCGCAAAGCGGCGAAGGGAGAGATGCCGGCGCTGTCCACGGTTGTCGGAGTAGAGTAGCATGTGGTGTAGTCGGGGATGAGGCGATGACGCTGGCGGCGAAGTTGTAGTGGACGAAGACGTAGAAGGCGGCGAAACCATCGGCGACCTGGGTTAGTCATGTTGGATGCCTAGAGTGGCAATGGGTAGTCGGCGGGACCTGCGACGGCGAGAGGGCGCCCTGCAGGTTACCTTGTGAAGCGCGGCGGTGATGCTCGAAGTAGGCGAGGAAGACCCGACGATGTGACGAAGACCATGTGCAGACAGCGGCGATCCACGCCGTAGGAGATGCGCGGTGAAAGCCGAGGCCATCGATGCACGAGGACAACGAAGTAGACTGCGTGCTGCCACGCTACGACCCAAGGAGGCGGCATAGCTGCAGGGCACAAGTCTGGGCAGCGGCGTACACGCCAAGGAAGGCGTGTTGGAAGCCGATAGCATGGGCCAAAGGCGGCGGCGCTGTGGCCCGAGGGGGCGAGGCAGCGGCAACCCGTAGCTCGATCGGTGGTAGGCGCGTGCTCGGGGACGTGCTTGGCGTAGACAGGCGCGGGATCGGTTGATCAGACCGACGGTGCACCGTATGCGCCATGGCGTGGACGACGCGTAGATCGGATTCGATGGCGATGTTGTCGGTGAAGTCCCGGACGATGACGACGAAGAGGATCCGAGGTGGGGCAGCCACGGTAGCCTTCCGAGGAAGGCGTAGCAGCTGTCCGCGGTGCGCGGTAGCCTGCCGAGGTAGGCGCAGCAGCGGAGGGGCAGGCGCACGGACGCAATGTAGATCCTCGATGTCGATGGTCGGAGTAGAGGCGTGGCGATGACGACGGCGGTGGGCGACTCAATCCGATCTAAGATCCGTAAACCAAAAAGAAAGCCGATCAAGAGATCAGAGAAAAAGACTTACAGGACAGCTGATCACGGATCGGCGGACGAACCCTGCATACGGGTTGCGTAGCCCCCGGTGGAGATCATGGAGATCGACCTCCCCGGGGGCAGCGCGGCGGAAGCTAGGGTTTGAGATCGATTTAGGCTGATACCATGAAAGAGTATGAGTTTGGCGGAATATGATGGATATATTATTAAGCCTTATAGGCGAGTATATATAGGCGTAAAGAGGATTATCTTGGAGTATGAGTCAAGTTAGGACTGTACGTAAACATATCCTAACTCTATCTAAACTACCATAACAACCGTATATACCTAATACTCTAACACTCACTTTTGAGGAGACCTCCAATTGACTCTCTCTCTCTCTCTCGACCGTGGTCCCAAGTTTGGACTGCGCAAATGAGAGACATCTTTACCGCGGAGCGCCGTCGCGTTGCGGGATTCGAATCCAGGAGCTCTACTTTCGCAACTGTTGCTGATCAGGGAAGCGGGAGTCATCGCCAGACATCAGATGCATGTAACTCCCTGCGAGGTGCAACATTTGAGGCACTAGAAGTCGTTAGAGCCACAGGAGCGCGAGGACTTCATCACGACCTTGAGATCGGCTTCGGCTCGTCTACATCAACCACGCTCTCCCGAGCGTTAACAACGCTTTTCGGTCTTCAAGGGTAAATTCGCGAAAAGCCTATCCTATTACTGCATTACTAATAGATAGGTCCTAGCAACAAAGGGGTTCAGGGGCGTAGGGTAAAATTTATTGTTTTTATACGTAAACCCCTATAGTGGTATCAGAGCTAGATCTATGCGTAGTATTGCTAGTACGGGTAGAACACACGAGATGTAGCGTGTGGGCGTTGATCTTTTAGTTGTTACCCTCCCACGTGTACTTGTGTATACCACAACAATGCTTGATAAAGCGCCCCCAACCTTCTTTATGCGTTCATTCGCGAGACTGGTCCACGCTTGACATACGGCTTGTACCGTATAAAGTGGCTTTGAGGGGGTGTCTGTCTCTCGTATTAGTTGGTATGCCATTTGCAATGGAGGGCCCCGAAAGGGGTGTAGTAGAGACAACTACTCGATCAACGTTGTGGTGAAAGTTCGTAGGTAAGAATAGTTCTTGTGCGAAAGCCCATTCAGCCACATAAAACATACAAAGATAAAGTAGAGACATCTAATTTTGTTGTGCAGGGGGCGTTGCTTTGTGATATGGTTGTGGCAAAGGTAAAGTAGTTACCTTATGTTACGAAGTAGTAGTAGATAATCATGGAGATGATGGACTACCACACCAGAGGCACTGGTACCCTAGTGCCTATGGCGCCGGATCACTGGCGCTGGAATCCGGTGACACCGGATGGAGATCACGACGTGAAGGACCATATCACATCGCATTTACATTCAATTTTATTGTTTATATATCTTGTTGTGTGCTGGTATTAGATACTCGACGGTAGCCTAATAAGATGATCCCTATTAAAATAGCAATGAAAGTGTTCTCCCTTAGTGTGCACCACCAAGAAAATTCTTCGATATAGGGCAGGCCATGATGATCGGGTGTTAGACATATCTATGTTCGCATAGAGTAGGTGTAAGCCATGTTGCACAACAAATACACTAAGGTTGAGTTGACGAGCCTAGAATGTGTAGACATGGCCTCGGAACGCGGATGGTCGAAAGATCGAGCACGAGTCGCATGAATGATGTGATCGACGTTTAGGCATCCACCCTAGCACCCACATTGATGGCCGTGACGATCGGGTGAGATGTGGGGAAAATTGATCGTGTAATCACTAGAACCCTTCAGGGGATAGGTGTTTTTAGTGGAGTTATTATTTAACTCATTTAATCATAAACTTAGTCTAAATTCCTTTTGTAATTATAAATGTAGAGATGGATCACCGTGAAGCTTACTTTGATGTTGAGGAGTGGGTAGTTGGTGAGAAACTTAGACTTGATGGATCCAACTTCCTTGGTTGGCTTGTACGCCTGAATGATCTCCTTACTAGGAATCATGTGGTAGATTACATATGCCGCACGATGGAATTGCCCGAGCCTGATGGCTGCGAGACCCCATGAGAGCAGGTAGACCGCTATTATCGTCAAGAGATGTCCACTTACATTCAGATAATAATACGTTACGAGATGGTGGATGAACTACATCCGCTCATGGGTGATATTGATCCATATTCGATGGTGGATCAGCTGAGAGCAGAGTTCATAAGCCATGTGCGCATGTGGAAGCACGAGCTACTTAGGGAGTTTCTTTCCATAAAGATGGAGAAACACACTTGTCTGAAGAGTCACTTGGAGCGCATGTTTGATGCACACATGAGACTGGTTTACTTCATGGACCACTGGATGACTGAGTCATTTGCGATAGGCGTGCTACTTCGATCGCTACCTCCCAGCTACGAAGGACACGTCCGGAGTAGCATCATGAGTGATGATACAGAAACATTGGATTTCCAGGATTTCATATTATGTTTCAGAAATGTAAAGGTTGGACCAATCACCGGAGAGGTCGTGATGAGGACATCCTTATAATTACACCTACCCCAATTGCTAATAAAGATGTTCCAATTGCAAAGAAGGATCAATCCAATGAGATAAGGATTGGACCAATCACAAGAGCTCGTGCCAAGCTATTAGAACAACAGGTGAACTTGTTTCTTAATGAACCTGGTGTTTTAATTAATGAGAATTTTATACTACCTAAGTCTTTGAATTATTGTATGATCAGGTACTTAGGAGAAGAAGGCATAGCACAGAGTGAGGAGCTGAAGGAACATGGCGTGTTGATCAATGAGGAATGCGCGAGGGAGGAGAGGGAGGAAGCGCAAGGAGCACTCCACGAGAAGATCAACACATGGTCGAGGGATCTCTGCCGCGGCAGAGAAACCACGCAGCTTTCTACCGCGGCAGCCTGCCGTGACAGAGAAACCGGGTCCGACTCTGCCACGGCAGAGTAGGCCTGCGCGCCTTGAGCCGACCCACCGTGGGTCGGTTGTATCTTAGTCTAGGTTGAGTTGAACTGTTATTCCTAGTCGCAGCCGCTGACCCTTAGCCCTTAAATAGATGGGGGCGCCGTAGTTTAGGGTTCAGACCACGTTAAAATATTTTGGAGTTGTTTCTTTCATAGAACCTCTAGAATTACCCTGTGTTCGAATCTACCAACTATAATTGAGTGTGATCTGTTGTTCCATTGGGAATTAGTAGATTGCATACTACCGTTCGTGGTCACGGCTGCGTGCGCAAGAGTGTGGTGTTGTGAATATCCTACATGGTTTGAGAGCTGTTGCATTGGCATCAGGGATCGAGCGGGAAAGTTCATAGCTATAGGCTAGTTATCTATCATCCACCCTCGCCATCGACAAGTGCTTACTGAGAAGATCGGGCCACCCCATATCAGGTCGTCGATGATGAAGGTATATATTAGAGGATATGCTAGATGAATTGAGTGGTGCTACTGTTTTCTCTAAAATGGACTTGCGTAGTGGTTATCATCAAATTAGGATGAAAGAAGGGGATGAATGGAAAATTGCTTTCAAAACTAAATTCGGTTTGTATGAGTGGTTAGTTATGCCGTTTGGTCTTACTAATGCACCTAGTACTTTCATGCGTTTGATGAATCATGTTTTGAGAGAGTTTATTGATCGTTTCGTTGTTGTTTACTTTGATGATATACTCATATACAGCCACACCGAATCTGAACATTGCACTCATATTAGACAAGTTTTGCAAGTGTTACGTGATAATAAACTATATGCTAATCTTGAGAAGTGTACATTTGCAAAAGATAAGGTCATATTCCTAGGATTTGTTGTTTCTAAGCATGGAGTAGAGGTGGATCAATCTAAAATTGAATCAATTCAGAATTGGCCTACTCCAATGAATGTAAGTCAAGTGCGTAGTTTCCACGGTCTCGCTGGTTTCTATAGGCGCTTTGTGAAAGATTTTAGCACCATTGCTGCACCTTTGAATGATTTGACAAAGAAAGGTGTTCCTTTTGTATGGGGCACGGCCCAAGACATTGCATTTGATACATTGAAACGTTTGCTTACTTCTGCACCTTTGCTTGCATTACCTGATTTTTCGAAGCAATTTGAAGTTGAATGTGATGCTAGTGGGATAGGCATAGGTGGCGTTTTGATGCAAGAGGGTCGGCCTATAGCTTATTTTTCTGAGAAATTGACTGGTGCTCGTTTGAATTATTCTATCTATGATAAAGAATTGTATGCACTTGTTAGAGTACTTGAGGTTTGGCAACATTATTTGTGGCCAAAGGAATTCATCATACATTCTGATCATGAAGCATTGAAATACTTGAAAGCTCAATCAAACTTGCATAGAAGATTAGCTAAATGGGTTGAGTTCATTGAGTCTTTTCCTTACATCATTAATTATAAGAAGAGAAAAGAAAATATTGTTGCTGATGCTCTATCTAGGAAGAACATGCTATTAACCAATCTTGATGTTAAAATTCCTGGATTAGAAGCTATTTGTGCACTTTATGCAACTGACCATGATTTTGCTGAACCATATCATTTGTGTGCTCTTAGAAACGCATGGGATAAGTATCATATACATGATGGATATTTGTTTCGAGCTAACAAACTATGTATTCCAGAATCGTCGTTGCGTTTGTTTTTAGTGCAGGAATCACATGCTGGTGGTTTGATGGGTCACTTTGGGCGTGAGAAGACGTTACTCATGCTTGCTGATCACTTTTATTGGCCCAAGATGAGGCGTGATGTGTACATATTTGTGAGCCGATGTATTACATGCCACAAGTCGAAATCTAAGCTGAAGCCTCACGGTTTGTATACACCTCTCTCTGCACCTACTACTCCATGGGAAGACATTAGTATGGATTTTGTGCTAGGTCTACCTAAAACTCAGAGAGGTCATGATTCTATATTTGTGGTAGTAGATAGGTTCTCTAAGATGGCTCATTTTATTGCCTGCCACAAAAGCGACGATGCGTCGCATGTTGCTAACTTGTTTTTCAGGGACATCGTGAGATTACATGGAGTACCAAAGACGATTGTTTCTGACCGTGATGTGAAGTTCATGAGCTACTTTTGGAAGACCTTATGGGGAAGCTAGGAACGAAGTTGCTGTTCAGTACTACATGTCATCCCCAAACAGATGGTCAAACGGAGGTGGTGAATAGAACATTGTCACAGCTGCTAAGGACCATGATTAAAAAGAATCTGCGGGAGTGGGAAGAGTGTTTGCCACATGTTGAGTTTGCTTACAACATGGCTGTGCATGCAACTACTCATCTTTGTCCTTTTGAGGTGGTGTATGGTTTCAAGCCATTGACGCCACTTGATATGTTGCCTCTGCCATTACATGAGAGAGTTGATATGGAGGCATCAAAACGTGCTGATTATGTGAAGAAAATACATGAGAAGACTCGAGAGGCTATTGAGAAGAAAGGCAAGAACATTGCTGCTGCAAGGAATCAAACACGAAAAGAAGTGTTGTTCGAGCCTGGAGATATGGTTTGGGTGCATCTACGCAAGGATAGGTTTCCACTACTTCGAAAGTCAAAATTGAAGCCACGTGGTGCTGTTCCTTACAAGGTGTTAGCCAAGATTAATGATAATGCCTACTCGGTTGATATACCTATTGAAAAGTTTGGTGGAGTTAGCAATAGCTTCAACGTTGCTGATTTGTCACCATATCTTGGAGAAGACCTTGGAGCGTCGAGGACGACGCCTTTTGAAGGGGGGGGGAGATGATGAGGACATCCCTATAATTACACCTACCCCAATTGCTAATAAAGATGTTCCAATTGCAAAGAAGGATCAATCCAATGAGATAAGGATTGGACCAATCACAAGAGCTCATGCCAAGCTATTAGAACAACATGTGAACTTGTTTCTTAATGAACCTGGTGTTTTAATTAATGAGAATTTTATACTACCTAAGTCTTTGAATTATTGTATGATCAGGTACTTAGGAGAAGAAGGCATAGCACAGAGTGAGGAGCTGAAGGAACATGGCGTGTTGATCAATGAGGAATGCGCGAGGGAGGAGAGGGAGGAAGCGCAAGGAGCACTCCACGAGAAGATCAACACATGGTCGAGGGATCTCTGCCGCGGCAGAGAAACGACGCAGCTTTCTGCCGCGGCAGCCTGCCGTGACAGAGAAACCGGGCCCGACTCTGCCACGGCAGAGTAGGCCTGCGCGCCTTGAGCCGACCCACCTTGGGTTGGTTGTATCTTAGTCTAGGTTGAGTTGAACTGTTATTCCTAGTCGCAGCCGCCGACCCTTAGCCCTTAAATAGATGGGGGCGCCGTAGTTTAGGGTTCAGACCATGTTAAAATATTTTGGAGTTGTTTCTTTCATAGAACCTCTGGAATTACCTTGTGTTTTAATCTACCAACTATAATTGAGTGTGATCTGTTGTTCCATTGGGAATTAGTAGATTGCATACTACCGTTCATGGTCACGGCTGCGTGCGCAAGAGCGTGGTGTTGTGAATATCCTACAAGGTTCGAGAGCTGTTGCATTGGTATCAGGGATCGAGCGGGAAAGTTCATAGCTACAGGCTAGCTATCTATCATCCACCCTCGCCATCGACAAGTTCTTACTTCGGGCCACCCCATATCAGGTCGTCGATGATGAAGGTATATATTTGATATACAACTTATAAATGTTATAATCTTGCAAACACATATTGTAGTGTTAAGTATATTTGATACTTATTCTGTTTTTCTGAAAATAGGTCCTTCTGCATGAGAGTTGCTTGCTAGAGAGAAGGTGACGTTGTGTGTTGATGGCGAGCATGATGATGATGGCCAACGACACTCTCCCTCGACATTTATCATTTAGTTTATCGATTTTTGGATAGTTATTGTAAATCGATAGATTACGAACTTCTTTAGTGTGTCTCACACTTCATGAGACGATTATTCATATGACCTTGTAACAAACAGTTGTTCCACTTTTATGAATGACTTCTATTTGTGTTCATATCTTGTTCGATTATGTGTGAATTGTCCTGGTTATGAAACTAATTGATAATACATGAACATTTGTAAAATATTGAAAATTACCCAACTTAATGATATGTTCATTACTAAATGAAACCATTGTTTAATTCATAGTTATATTGATAATATGTGAAAGACATTTGTTTTCTTGTCACATATGAATCATGCCTAAGTTCGGCAAATATAGTTTAAACACCCTGTATTGCATGAATACGAAGTGTTTGGTAAATGGTTGAAAGTGAATGCATATTCGATGTATTGTATTTCAACAAAATGGTAATTATCATTATATGATTGTTTAAATTGTGTAAAGAAGTTTACCAAGGGAAACATGAGTATGAAACTATTTGATATGATCAAAATATTTCATCATCCAAGGGTATTAAAGATAAAAGAGAATCTAATTACTACAATTTTATCAATATTAATGAAATTCAATATTATAAGATTGGCATAAAGAAAACTATGGAATGCAATGCGTTTGAAATGTCAAAATGCAAAGCATCACAATGTGATATTAGATATCAAGTAAGTGAATAGATGACGCCAAATAAATCGTTGTAGTGTAGATGTAAATACCATTAGTTAGAAATAGTTAGCACTCAATTAGAATATATAGTGAACCATTTGAATTCGTGAGATCGGTGCCATATCTTGTATGGATCATTGTGGAATTTTTGGGGTTATTCGATATAACCAAAACAATAGCGAATAAGTCCTTGTGGAGTATTCATTGGAAACTTTGAATACGAAATCCATGGCTAGAACCAAAAGAAAGGCAAAACTAGTGTTGCTTAAATTTTGGTGCTTTTCGAGAAAGTTTATGTTCTCGAATAAGGAGCTTTTGGAAGATAGTGCAAAACACGATGAGGATTCAAAACCCTGCATCAGAGTGTTGAGAAGCGCAAAGGAAAGCATTCCTGAATGATTCTCTTCACAAAGGAAAGAATCAATGATAATGATCATTGTTTTTTCCCTACTAGTTTTTTCACTACATGAAGTAGGATTCAAAATGTACCCCATATCCCGTATGGAGACATTTGTGAATCATTTGTCATGATTACCGGAATATGACATATCTATGAACTACTAAGGAAATAATGGTAAACTAAAGTTCTAAGAAATCCTGAAGATAAAATTCACTTAAGATTAGAGCAGTTTATTGCTAAATCTTAACAAGTAAAGGGGTTACTTGAATTTTCCAAAACGATTACAAAGTCATGAAGGAAAGGTGAATGACAAAGGAACAGTTTGTCATGAATAATGTATTAGAAAAATTAAAATGAATTTGATTCAAAGGTGATGAAAGTCTAGTGGATTTAAAACTAGTAAGGTACTAGCATCTCATAATAAAACTCTCAAGTTTGATATTTGATCAAAGAATTTTGAAGTCATTTAAAATAGTGAGTGGATATGCAATTTGCATGAAATTGAGTGGGAGCTATGAAAGTCTTCCTAAAACAATATGTGAATGACATATTTTTGAGTGGGAGCAATATAAGTCTCGAACTCAAGTATGTCGGGAACATATTTTGAGTGGGAGCTTAAAAAGTGATTCTTAAGTGTGTATACAGCACATTAAGAATAAAAGCGCAAGTACCGATAAATAATGATTTATAGGGTTTAGAAGTTGATAGTAAGTATATTACGATATTATGTAGTATTCCTAAAAGGGATTCTGAAAAGAGTTTCAGAATAGGAATTGATTCAGGATTAGTCCTTGGTCAATTCAAATTAGGAATAGCATTAAGCTAAACATCGATGGTTAAAAGAAAGAAAATGATGATCATCATCCGCTATGTTGAGACATAGGTTCTGTCTTGAAAAACCATGATGACAACTTAACATAATATATGATCCAAGAAGGAACGTTTGAAAAGTGATTGAACATGAATCACATAACGTTGAGCTAAGTTTGTCCATAGTGTCTAATTGAGAACCGTAGACATGTTTTCCAAATCCATGAAGGATGACATATCTTAAAAGCATAAAGGGTTATGTTGTAAGAAGATTGGAAACTCCTATATTGATAATACTGACTAAAGTCAAGTAGGAAGCGAGGTGAACAAAACATCGAAAGTTGCACAGAGTACACTAGTGTTTTGATAATTACATTTATAATAATAGATAAGGGAAGCATCTAAAGTGATGTATAATATTATGGCAGGACTAGTTCGTCTTTAACGCAAAATGATGTGTCCTAGGGCATAATGCCCATGAGAAAGCCCATGAGGTTGATCTAAAGTCACTGTAGGCTCCTGGAAACCGGCCTCATTCTGCTTCCATAACTATGATACATACACAAAGATGTTATAATGTGATGATAAAGTATTAATGTCAATCAAGGTGATGTTAGTAAGTTGCAAATGATTTGGCACTATAAAGTACAGACCCAAGACTCAACCTCTTCCGTGAGCAAGCATGTTAAAGGTACCAGAATATATGGTGCCAATGATTAAGAACAAATGCAGCTAGTTTATTTGTACTCTAGTGCAAGTGGAAGACTGTTGGAAATATGCCCCAGAGACATAATAAGGATTATTATCATATTTCATAAAGTTTATGATTAAGTTTTATATCATGCTATGTGATATATAAACAACCAGGAGTTTCTGATGATACTCTAGTCACTGGTTCATTGGTCAATAGATGATCAAGGTTTCCTGATCGTGTGGCATTTATGCCAGTTGGAAATGGAGTCACCTCATTGTGAGAATGAGATGATGGACTAATACCCAACCTAAACATCGTGACCAGATCGTGTCACAAAGTTCAAGTTATGATGATTAGAATAGACCTAGTGGATTATTTCTTAGACCGTGAGGCTATATCAATCACTGCCTCTCGAGGGTACTTTGATAGCATCAAATGTCACTTGGTTAAACAGTGATCATAAAGGTGTGTTCAGGTATTCGAAGGAACAGTAGAGGCATTGTACATCAAGATCGGGTTTGTCCATCCGTGTGACGGAAAGATACTCGAGGGCCCACTCGGAGAAGTTATATCCAATAGCTGTGCAACATGTGATTTGATCACAAAGATATCACTTGTTAGAACGAGTCAAGTAGCATTTGTCGATAACAAGATTGAACCTGACATGGTTATGTCATTGATCAGATCTTGGAGAATGCAAGTATCGAGAGAGAAAACGAATATGACACGACGTTCATGGTTCAAACAATGAAAGATTTCGTGGAATGCATAGGGGTCACATGGCCATCTAGGTCCCTCTGTTGATCATTGGTCCAGGAGAGTCCCGACCATGTATGGAGTGTTCCCGAACCGTGGGGTATCATGCTTAAGGGCTTGGTGATGCTTAGAGAGTGTTTACATGATCGGTAGAATCACCGAAGAAAGAGAAAAGAGAAAACCGGAAGGGTTTCGGTAAGTCCAGAGGATGCCCAGAGTGGAGGTAGAAGGTGTTCCATAGCCACTGAGGTTGAATAATGTGTGAATAAATGTTAAATATTGATTTAATCATTTATTCATGATTATTTAATAAAAGAGAAATCAATTAAAGGGTTAAAATACCTTATTGGGCTAACTCCGGAGGGAGAAGGGCCTATGAGGGAAAGGAGCAAAGATAGAGAGAGGGGGTGGCCGGTTGGGCCCTAGGAACCCCACGCGGGGCCCACTTGGGCCTTGGCCGGCGGCTGCCCCCTCCCTCTCTCATCCCTCCTTTGTTTAGTCCCACATGGCTAAGCTAGTTGGCTTGGGGGTGGGATTTCCCCTATATATAGTAGGGTATTTTGACCAAGTAAACACAATATTCAATAAAGGTTTCCTCATTTTTGAGCAGACCTTCAATTGATACTCTCTCTCTCTCTCTCTCTCTCTCTCTCTCTCTCTCTCTCTCTCTCTCTCTCTCTCTCTCTCTCTCTCTCTCTCTCTCGTGACTGTGGTCCCAAGTTTGGACTGCACAAACGAGAGACATCTTCACCGCGGAGCGCCATCGCGCTACGGGATTCGGATCCAGGATCTCTACTTTCGCAACTGCTGCTGGATCGGGGAAGCCAGAGTCATCACCAGGCACCAGATGCATGTAACTCCCTGCGAGGTGCAACATTTGAGGCACTAGAAGTCGCTGGAGCCATATGAGAGAGAGGACTTCATCACGACCTTGAGGTTGGCTTCGGCTCGTCTACATCAACCACACTCTCCCGAGCGTTGACAATGCTTTTCGGTCTTCAAGGGTAAGTTTGCGAAAATCCCCTCCCGTTACTGCATTACTAATAGATAGGTCTTGGCAACAAAGGGGTTCAGGGGCGTAGGGTAAAATTTATTGTTTTCATATGCAAACCCCTATACTAACAAGGTCATCACACTGCCACATGATAACTATAGCACATGATGTCACTTTATCCCTAGTGAGGCAGCAAAACTAAGGTAAAAACCAAAGTAGATATTGAATATTATGTGTCAATTCAATCTCTACCCCCATGCTACTCCATCTAACACACACTTCCCCCATACAAGTTCTTGCATACAAGTTGGATCAAAACAAGCAATGAAGAACGAGTTCATGATATGCATCTATTAAATAATCTTACAAAAATTAGGTTCCAATCTCAAATATCAAATCACAGAACAAAGATCCACCACATAGGAATTACAAATATGACCATAATCATGTTGGGCAACTCATATGGTACAAGATCTATGAAGAACAAGAGATAAATAGATCAAGCTACTTCCACAAACCCATAGACCGGAGGTGGACTACTCCCTCTTCATCATGGTGATGAAGCTAGAGATATTGGAGAGGGTGGAGATCTCCTTAGAGGTGGCTCCGATGGAGTTTCCCCCTCCAATCTTTGCTGGATCTGACTCTATTTGGTGGTGTTTTCACCTCTGGTCGCTCTTTGTTTCTCCCTTTTCGAGGATTCCCCGAGGGGGTCCTTATATAGGTTTTTTTTAGGTCAAGAGAACTTTGTGGGCGAAAGAATCAAGGCGATCGGACGACCGCGGAGCAAACGAGCATGGGTGGCGTGCCCACCAGGCCTAGGCGCACCACCTGGGCTGGCCCTCCTGGTGAGATTCCAGTGCTCCAGATGCTTATCATGCATAAATATTGGCATTCCCAAAATTGCAGGTCCATTTGACTTCATATAGGTCCTAAAACATCAAAAACATGATTTTTCTGCCCTGCAGGGTTATAAGCAAAATAAAGGGCATCATTGGTAAATCCCCAAAAATCAATATAAAATATGGATATAACATTATATATGATGCAAACATGTGGGAAAACATGTTAACAAACTACAAAGTTTATGTATGCATTTTACATGCATCAACATCCCCAAGCTTAACCTATGCTCGTCCTCGAGCATGAAGGTGATAAAACTAAACATGGAGTTTGGAGTTTGTTACCTTTACTTCCTTCATTATCATGTATAGTTCATAGGCTCAATTCCTTTCAATGAAACATAATATGCAAGTGTACTATCAAGTTGTATCTTTTACACATCTATAAATATGCCAAACAATAAGTGATGGTGCGATAAAACAAATGATGAACAAAAGAAACCTTCAAGCACACTTTGATGAACCTATAGAATAAGAGACTCTTTTCATGATTAGCATTGGTATTTTCATGCCTTTATTTTTGGGCCACTTCTTAGTTTCATGCCCTTGACTGGAAGACTCACTTCTTAGTTTTATGTCTTCCCTTGAGATCTTTTGCATGCCGTACCGAAAGTAAGCATTTAATACATATGTTAATCCTCAATAAAGAATAAAAAAATAGAATTTTGATCTATGTAATTCATGTTAACAATACTAATAAGGATGGAGTTCCAAGTATCTTTTTATTTCACTTTATTTTAAAGCTTCATATGGTTTATGTGCTAAACATCTTAGAAGTTGATTGTTTCATGAACCTAGCCTATGACCTTGCACTCCTCATGCTACTCAACTTAGGCCTACCATTGTATACTCATGTTGGTCTATGAAACCGCATTACTGAAGTACCTCTTGCCCCTGTGTAGCTATATGCCCCCCTTTTGGCATTTATTTATTTGCTTATTTATTCATTTAACATAAAAGATAATATAATTCCTTGGTTGTGTTCAAGGTGGGAGGGGGCAGTATCTCTACTCCAGAAGAACAAGAAAAACATATATATGAATCATATCAGCAAGGATCATCATGTTGTAAGTTTCCACCATGTCATGCGTGGCTTTGGCTAGCGGTTCAGGAGCGTTTTCTACCAACATGCCTACTCCAATGTGCAGACTTCATTTCATATTGTTGCAATCCATAGGTAGAACTTAAACATGATTAATATTCAATATTTAACATTGAAATCTCTGTGCCATGCCAGTCATGGTTTAGCTAGCAACCACTAATAAGATGTGAAGCAAAAAAATTTCCATAGTGGTATCACCCCAAACCTTACTTTCTTACGAGCTTTAAAATACATGAACAAGGGTGTTTTAGGAGTGTTTGGAGGATTAACATACATACTATACTTGAAAGTAGCTTTTGCCACAAGTAGGTGGATATGCCTAGTCTAGTTTTAAGGGGCTTGGAACAAGTCTTAGCTTGTGTAGAAAAGGCTTAGGAAAAAGAGATCTAAAGAGTGTGCCATCTAGTTTATAATGTCAACATTTATTTCCTCACCTTGCTTCTTGTTGAACATAAATATGCACAAGAAAATGATACAATTTAATAGGCATAAAATATATCATGCTTCATATAAAGTACCTGAGCTTAAGAAATAAACACAACATGAATTTCAGCTTTTGTTTTTATCTCCCCTTTTCTTTTATTCCATGACATTATTTTTCAGTTTTAATCTCATGAAGGTAGAGTTTCTTTTCAGTAGATAATCATAAACATTTATAATAAAGGTGGTGGTCTTTCTAATTCAAAACAAAAAAGTAAAATGACAAAACAGACGCTCCAAATTTCTATGATAGTTCTATGTTGCTCAAAAAACAAAGTGTAGAGGTTTGCAAACCGAGAGTTGAGTTGGTCCAGTTGGGTGCCTTGGTCATCCCTAATCTTATGGTTTTCACCATCCTTGGATTGTTCTTGGTGTGGTTTTCCTCTATTCTCTATCAAAAAACTTCAACACAAAACTTTTTCTCCCATCTCTTTTCTGAGAGGCGACATTAGTGGAACAAGAATATAATAGTTGCTGTATATATATCGAAGACAAAATTCTTTATAAATTTTACAGAAATCATATAATGTTCCTACATATCCCTAGCATATAATATGACTCATACAAATCATCTTAGGATACTTGGGACTGGTTAAAACAAAACATGGCAAAATCTGTCCAGATTTTCAGCAATAGCAAAACGAATCTTTTTCGTCCACTTAGACATGTCAGGAATTTTAGCCAATTTTTGTGCATACATAGGATGACAAGTTGTAAATTCTATATGAATTTGAGCACAATCGGAGTTACTGAAAAAATCATAAATTTCACGCACTAAAACAGTTATGTAGAAAATTGCTACTCCATATGTTTAGCAACTTTTAAAACATCTAAAATGGGTTCGAGTTGGTACTTTATTAAAAACTTCAGAAAGAAAACCAAAACAAAACTCTCTTTCTTTAGCAAGAGTTTAAAACAAAAATCCAAAAGAAAAATAACCAGGTTGCCTCCCGCAAAGCGCTTTCTTTATAGCCATATAGTTAGACTTTACTTACTTGGTTTAGGTGATGTGGAACTCATGTGATAGCTTGTGCTTCTTAGATACCTCCTTCTCCCTTAGAAAGTGTTCCATACACTTCTTGTGATAAAATTGAAACTTCACATTTCCTTCTTTTGTATGAATGACTGCACCTGTGGTTCTCAAAAAAGGTCTACCAAGTATTATAGGACTTGAGGTATTGCTCCCCATATCCATGACAATAAAATCATTAGGTACAAATGTCATATGTAATTCCACCATAATATCTTAAAATTTTCCTAGAGCATGTTTAGTTGAATCATCAGCAAGTAAAAGATCTATTGAGCATTTTTCCATATGTTTGAAATCAAGTAAGTCACATAGATCTTTAGATAAAACTGAGACACTAGATCCTAAATCTAGAATAGCATGACATGTCTCTTTTCCAATAGTGATTAATACCTTGGGGATCCAAACATCCCCAAGCTTAGGTGGTACCATAGCTTCTCTATTATATCTCTCAATCTTTTCTTTTACAACATAATTTGCTAGGTAGGAACCAAATCCTGCTTGATGACCATTAAAAGATGGATCATTAGAAAACTTTTGCAACACATTAATGAGTTCATGAAAGCTACATTTATCAAGATCAAGTAGAGGTTCTTTTGTTTCAATTAACATTTTTACTTCTTCTACTTTTTTTATCTAGATCTATAAAGAACAAGAGAGAAATAGATCAAGCTAATACCACAAACCCATAGCCCGGAGGTGGAATACTCCCTCTTAATCATGGTGATGAAGTTAGATTTGTTGGCGAGGGTGGAGATCTCCCCGAAGGTGGCTTCGGCGGAGTTTCCCCCTCCAATCTTCGCTGGATCTAACTTTGTTTGGTGGTGTTTTTGTCTCTGGTCGCTCTTTGTTTCTCCCTTTTGGAGGAAGCCCTCGGGGGTCCTTATATAGGGTATTTAGGTCAATAGAACTCTGTGGGCAAAAGAATCAAGGCGATCGGATGGCTGAGGAGAAAACGAGCATGGGTGGCACGCCACCTGGGCTCGTTTGGCCCTCCTGGTGAGATTCCAGTGCTCCGATGCTTCTCGTGCATAAATATTGGCATTCCCAAAAGTGCAGGTTCATTTGACTTTGTATAGGTCTTGAAACATCAAAAACATTGAAAACAGGGTTTTTTTGTCCTGCAGAGTTATAACCAAAATAAAGGGGATCATTGGTAAATCCCCAAAAATCAATATAAAACATGGATATAACATTATATATGATGCAAACATGTGGGAAACCATGTTAACAAACTACAAAGTTCATGTATGCATTTTACATGCATCAACAGGTGTGGACGTGTGCGAACAGGTGTGAACATGTGCGTATGTTGCTATTGTGTGAACTTCCGCGTCAAATCATGCGCGTGCAATTTTGATCGAACGGTTCCTGTGCGCCCACTAGATCAACCAAAAAAACGGGCGTCCATTTTCTAGATTTGGCGTTGTTCATTCTCTACCCTTCTTGGTGTAACCTAACCAATAAGTGCATCTCATTTTCAACCTAAACCCAGCTAGCTAGCACCCTTTTCATGGCTTCCATCTATGATCAGCAAGCCAGCACATGCACCCCTCGCTCGCCTGTACTGGTCATCTCCAGACCAAACCATATCTGAACCATCTCCCTATTTCTCTTCCTCCTAGAGAGAATGCACCGCTCGTGACCCCCTTTGCTAAGAGCATCTCCACTAGCATTACCAGGAGGGCCTCCCCAGGATGTTTGTTTGTCTAGATGGAGAAAATTCGTCTAGTCGTGTTCCTAGGCGCCCACTTTTTGCCTGATTTGGCCAATTTTACATCCAGGGTTCCTAGGACGAACCCAGGGCACCGGGAACCGCCTGGGAACGCCCGATAAAGCGAAAACTACGTGGGCCAACCCTATCGGCAACACAAACCATTCCCCACTGTGATTCATCTCTCTCTCTCTCTCGGTGTAGAGCTTTCTCCCAGCTGCCCCCTCGCTGCTATGTCGCCGCCGACGAAGCACCACCCCGCCCATCCGAAACCAAGCCTATAGAAAGGTCTATCGCTATCGCCGCATCCCTTTCCCTCGGCCTAGGCCTTGTTTCGCCTCTTCTAGCCTTCGTCACAGCTCGGCTTCATTCCGAGCTCCCGCCCACCTCGCGCACAAAGTGTTCGGTGTTTTGCCAGTTCGTCGATGGACTCTAATGACAAGGATATGTTCACCCTGTTGCCGGAGGAAGAGACTTCCGCAGCCATCGAAGATGAAGAGCACATGCAGATCCTCGCCTCCTTTGCCTAGCTATACACGCAGACTTCAAAGCAAGGCAGAGGGTGGAGGGCTACTACATGCTGTATGCCGACTATTTCGCTAACGAGCCGCTACACGAAGAGGCCATTTTTCGATGTCGTTTTAGGATGAGCTAGAAACTCTTTCTCAACATCGTGCATGCCATCCGGGTGTTCGACCCCTATTTCATATGCAAGAATGACTGCACCGGCATGGTAGGGTTTTCCTCACTGCAGAAGTGCACAATGGCGATGAGGTTGCTTGCATACGGAGCAGGTGACAGTGTCGATGACTATCTCTGCATGGCCGAGTCCACTAATAGCTCCAAATTTCATCACTTTTTACCATTGGTTTTCCTCTTGTTTATTGTCGGATTTCCCTAAAGATTTCCCTTTTCACTAATGTTAATGTCGCAATTAGCAAATCCTTCGTTTCTTGTGATGGTTTTCATGCAATGAACATTTATTGAATATCTAATAGCATTTATGGGATAATTACACCAGAATAAGCAAATCCCCCAGTTGGAGCCACTTTCATTGGAGGCGTCAGCACGCATAGCGATCGTTGGTACGGTCGGGGCACGCCCGTACTACCCACCACCACCTTCCTTATATCAATACAAGCAACTTTCGTAAAGGGGGAGAGACGAGAAGAACCACATAACAGAAGTTACAGCTACCGCAAGCCATCTAGAGGGAGAGATCAGATCTGAAAGAGGAGAAGAACTTCACCTCATTCTCCGACGATCTTCAACCTCAAAACCACACACTCCAGCATCATTCCATCATTACTTATAGAGAGAGAGATTGACACTTGTAAGATTAGGGTTTGATACTTTGATCTACCTTCGATTTGTATTTGATTGGATATTTAATCTCTATTGTGGTTTGCTACAATAACTTTGAGATGATTTCCATTTGCAATACAATTATGCCTTTGATTCATCTACCTCTCATGTCTGAGTAAATCCCCGTAGACGTGGGAGATGTAGGGGATTGGTGAGATGTGATGTGCCTCCTTTAATTCCATCCATTTGTGATTGTTGCAATGTTTATTTAAACAGTGAGAATGAATATCTATGTTTGCCTAATGCGTGTTATCTAATTTAAGGGCCTAGGTAACATGATCCAAAGATCTCATAGGTATGAACTTGTATGCTAGTAATTCAGCGACCCCTGAGTGACACGGCCGATATCAAAGAAGAGCTAGCACTACTCGAGGACGACAAGGAACCATCAAGATTAAAGCCTTGATCCAGTTGAAAGACCTTAATTAATGTGCTGACCATGGTCGTGGTAATAGGCAGATAAATCATTGGGATTGGGAAGAATTGGCCATGAGGACTCCTTGCCGGTATATGGGTTGCTTGCCTACTCACTTATAAATAAGAATTATCATTATCACTTATTCCGCTTATTCTGTTTGGCACTTTTACTATCACCATGAACTGATTCTTTCCGTGCCTAACTTCTCATCTGCAGGACCTTTACACACCTTTCCCATCTTTAATTTCATGCAATTTACTTATTTCCTAAGCAAGTTCCTCTATGTTTTACTCACCACTTCCACCGTTAACATTTACAGTCAATTCACTCAAGACCTATGACACCTTGGGTGCGACAGAAACGCCGCATAAAAACGCTTTCCTAGGCTCCTCGTTGGGATCGATATAAAAAATGGAATTAATACTTCCGTGAAAACATTCTCTGACGAACCTGTGCACTTGCAGGCTATCATCCACCGCCATTGATTGTTTGTACATGTTATACATGGTAGTGATTGTAGTGTTTGGGACAAAATACTTGAGAACACCCAATGCTGAAGACACTACTAGGATCCTCACAGTCAATGAAAGTAGAGGATTTCCTGGAATGCTTGGAAGCATCGACTACATGCATTGGCACTGGAAAAATTGTCCATTTCTTGGCAAGGAATGTACAAAGGCCAAAAAGGAGGTTGCACTGTGATACTCGAGGTAGTTACTACACATGATCTTTGGATTTGGCACTCCTTTGGTATGGCAGGATCAAACAATGACATCAACATCCTCTAGTCCTCAAATGTCTTCGCCAAACTTGTTGAGGGTCATGCTCCTCCTGCGGACTTTGAAATCAACGGGCACCACTATAACAAGGGATACTATCTTGCAGATGGCATCTATCCAAGATGGCCAACATTTGTGAAGAATATCTCTAGCCCGATGCTCCCCAAGCATGCTCAGTTTGCCAAGGAACAGAAGATTGCTGGAAGAACATGGAGCAGGCATTTGGTGTGCTCCAACAGAGGTTTGTAGTTGTCCCGTTCCCTCCTATGATTTGGTTTAAAGATCAGATGTGGGAAGCGATGAACTGTTGCGTGACCTTGCACAACATGATCATTGAGGATGAGCGAAAGCATCCAGTGGATTTCCCGAGGAAGTCGAAGTTTTATATAAGCGTGTCTAATATCTCCAGCTCATTGGAGGGAAGGATATTGATGGCCCGGACCTCATATGCACCTGGATGCACCGTCGGGTGCATCCACTACAGGATAGGGCGCACCCGATGTATTTCTAGACTGGCACCGATGACATCACCCGCATCTCTCAGGAGAACATTTCTTCGGGTGAGGTGGACAAGAGGTTTAGGGGGTTGACCAAGTTCACTGCCAAGGAGAATCTCCCAGGTGACTCGTTCGTACTCCCGTTCTACGTGAGTTACCCTCCACCTGAGGTAACTTTATCATTGTATCTTCTATTAATCTTTGATTGCCTGCAAGGTTTGTGTAACAGTAATGTGCTTATTGTTGTAGGAATGGAAAGTGGCGACCGTCCTGCCCCCACAGCTGGAAGGGATAATTCCTCCTGAAGCAAAGGAGGAGGATGAACTCGGCTCCACCGTCCATGTTGTTGAGGAGCAGGAAGCCCCTGAGTCCAGCGGGGGTGGCACTCGCAAGCGCTCCTAAAGCAAGGACTCGGATGATTCCTCGCTGGAGATACGAAAGAGTCCTTCGATGGAGGTGGACGCTCCGATCCCTGCAGTGCCTGTGCGTGTTGTAGCTCCTCCCTCGTGGAAGAAGCTAAGGAAGCATAAGGAGGAGTCGGAGGACTCTTTCGACCTAGACAACTTCGACGGGTAAAACTTTTACTTTTGCTAATTTATCTTTATGTCTTGATGGTTGTTTCCCTGAAGTTAGTCGTGAATTTTGCTATAGCAAAACTGCATCGTTATCATCCGATGAATGTCGCTTCGTGAAAGAGACGGAGTTGTAGACTCCAAAGTCAAGGATGCAGAGGAGTGTTTATGCTCTCCCCAGGTAACATCCAACTCCAGTGCCAATTCCTTGAGTTCCCCCCATGTAGGGACCACTAGATGGTTGCCCGAACATCCACCCAGAAGGAGACTTCGGAGTCCCTAGATGACCATGTAAGTTCCTTCATTCTTGTCATTCGAAGTTATGTTGGTGCTAATGCTGCATTATCTTCTACAGCCTATCTTGAAAGAGTCCATTCGCCTTGGTGAACAGATTGCATCATTGGGCCGACAACATGCTAGGCTAGATAACCGGAATCGCTAGCTCGAAGGTCAGCCTCTTTTTTTATGGTTGGCGCAGAAATATGGTTGAGCTTGACGTTTCTACATCATCCTTGTAGCTAATAACAATGATCTTTGTCGTGTTACTACCCTCGAGAAGGGCCTTAACACTGCGGAGAAGAAAAGAGATGAGGCACTCGAAGTCCTCGAGCGCTCTGAGCGGGAGTCGAAGAGGCGCGAAGATGACCTATCGGTCGCTGCAGCCGATCGGGAGAAGATGTTCGCAGAACAGCTTCGTTTCATCACCAAGGCACTTGCAGGTAGCTTTATGTTACTATTTTGAATCAGTACAATTTTACTTTATTTGTTTGCTTTGTTTTCTACCGGACTCATATGGGTCTACTACAGATGCCACCGAGGTGAGCTTTGACCCCCAGGCTCTTTCTTGCGAGGATGCGTTGGCCGGCACTATGGCTGCAGTCGAGGACCGTAGCGTCTCCGTCCAGGACTCGCTCAAAAAGGCCAAGGGTGTTCTTGGGCGTCTTCGAGAGGAGATGGTTCCCAAGGCCAAGCTTATTGAAGACCTTGATGGCCTGTTCGAGTCCTTCACCGAGGGCGTTCCTGTGGAATTAAAGAATGTGCAAAAAAGGGTCGACGCTACCATGGGACTTGCAATGGCGGAGGCCCATGGTGTCAACCTGAACCCTAGCAAGGTCTCCACGATGATGCTGGTTGCTGCGGATGGCCAACAGGTAGTTTTTGCTCCCGTTGCCACTCGTTGTCACAAATATGGGCCCCGGCTCATAGAGACACTCGCGAGGTACTCAGAGGAGCGGAAACGGTCAAAGACGGCGAAGGCCATGGCATCAAGGGCTGTAGCTGAGAAGGCCATGGCGTCGGAGGCTGCCACTGAGTCGATGAAGCCCCCAAGTGCCCATGCGTAGCTGTAGGCTTTAATCATGTTGTCCTTTTGTAATCATGCTGGTACTTGCAGGCCTTGTCCTGAATTATGTTCATGGGGGTTGTCCCTTATCAAAACGTGCTAAGTTTGATGCTCGATTTTTCTGTGCTTTCCTCCTTTCAAATGATGGCTCCTATTCTTTTGCCTGGTTAGGGTCCTTCAGGTGATTCACATGATATGCCCTCTGCTGATGCGCCTGGTCCATCCTCCCCTAGCGAACCTATGGCGCAACCACGTTCGAAGGTGGAGGAGCTATCACTGTTGTCTCAACTACGCAACTGTGTGAAGCATTTAGAGAGAGAGGCACCAGTCATCCGTGGTATTGCTGATGTCTGGAAGTCGAAAGCCGAAAAAGCCATCAATCGTGAGAAGTATCTCCTTGGCAAGTGAACCATCTTAATGAGCAATTGCAATGTGAGTTTCTCTGAATCCTCGTCTTTGTGTGTGTCACTTAGAAAATGTCGACTCACTCCTATGCTTTTTGATTGCCTGTTGCAGTTGTGAGTCTTCGTCTCCCGCAGGAAGAGAAGGATCGTATAAGTATACGACTGAATTCCCTGACCCAAGAACAATTGGAAGCTAGTGGGTATTTCTGGGTTGACCGGGATCATGCACTCGCGTTGGCAACATTGCAGGATCACATGTCGCAGGTGCTGCACTACTTGAAGAAGGCGCATTCATGCTTGAAGCATCTCTTCCAAGCAATGTTTCCTTTGGATGCGGTACCCTCGAGCCTGCTGGCTCTGATGAGGAAATTCCACAACGCCGATGCGGTGTGTGAGTGTGTGCACTAATAGCTGGTTGCAGGTTCCAAGGCTATGCTAGCACTTATGCGCCTGCATTGACCCGACATGGACTTGGTTGTCGTTGCTACAGGGCCACCACCACCTCTAGAGGGGATGGCATGGAACATGGTACCCCACTATCGAGCGGTCGATCATCTAGCCGAGAACATCATCGAGTTATTCGACCAACGTACTGTTGGGGGGATACCCCCGGGTAGGGTAACACTGGGGTATAAAGGCTGAGTTAGCCGAGGTACGGCACAGTCAAAGCAAGTGCTGGCCGGGTCACCTCAAGGCAGGCCGACCTACAGAGTAACCCGGCCCGTGGAGCATCTCCCTAGCCTTAGCCCGGACGGCATAAAATATATGCTGGCCATGTTTTTCTATCTATTACGCAGGTACCCTCGTAGCCAGATTAGCCATGTGCTAGCCGGACTACCATATGGCTTCCAAGAGAAGGAAGGAATCTCCCGCTGGTCAAAAGGTGGCTTTGATAGTTGTATCATGAGCGAAGCAAAGCAAAGGGAATGACCAGCGGGATAGGGGCGACCAAGATGACACAGGCAATGTCGGCTGACGTAGCCCATGTCTGGTGACGCTTAAAGGCAAGGATTACGCTATGGGTTACGTCCAAAGTCCGGATGAGCCATTAAAGAGAATAAAGAAGCATCTAGCTTTAACCAAGGGGCATATTCGAGGAATATGCTGCCACGTGTGCCCTAACTTTGTAACCCGGGCTCCCCCATATAAGGAGCACCGGGGCCTCCATAGAGAGGGATCGATCATTTTCTCTGTCTAAGGTAGAACTCTAGAGCTAGGTTGTGGGGAGTAAGAGACATTGTCGCCTTCTCACAAACAGCTCAAGGAGCACTTGTATTCACCATTGATAGAGGAAATATAACAACATATGTGTGTGGAATCACCACATTTTCCCTCCCTGGATTCCCCTAGCACTCATTGGCCCCATCTTTAGCCTATCCATGGCATCTGCCGTGCCACCACCACGACAGTTGGTGCCCACCTTGGGGCTAGCGGTGCTAGCAAGGGTGAAAATCCAGACGGGAAGCATCTCCAACACCGGCGAGCGCATCTTCTCTGGCCTGGTTTAGTGCTTTGGAGCGATGGATTACGTCAGCGACAACGAAGGGAGATTCGGCAGGCATCCTCCACCGCGCAACAACGTCTTCATCAAACTTGGTGCGCACAAGATCTACGTCGGCATGGACAAGTCCTGCGTCCATCCGCGACACATCATCGAAGGAGGCGAACCACCTCTCACCGCAGCTCGCGGTGTGCGTATCACTCGCCCCACTAGCAGTGTTGAGGTCCTGATGACCGCGCCAGACGCGGGAGCAAGCAAGGACCCGGCGCCAGAGCCGGAAGTCACGCCAAAATAGGCAAGATCCAGGTTTCCTCTGCTAGAGAGGCCAGAGAATGTACTCCAGCAAGCAATAGATAGCCTAGCAACGCCAATAGCTCCTATGGTAGATCCGGCTCAGGCGCAAGCTGAGTTGGAGGAAACTAGGCAGAAAATGTTAGCTGGCGCAAAGAAAGTAACAGAGTTACAGCAGTCCTTGAACATTACTTCGAGGGAATATGCAAAGGCAAACCGCATAGATGGGGTGAAAATCCGAGGTAGAAACCTGATTACTGAGATCGACAAGGAATACGAGCCTAGGCCGAGTCAGACAGCCACGATAGTAACAGGAGGGCTGGAGAGGTACATTACAACGACAAAGAACCTCAGAGCAGCAAACGCAGCTGCATCCGAGTTAGAAGGCCTAACTAGAGAGGCCCGGGAAAGGCAACAGAGAGGGTGAACCACTTGCTGAGGGTCGCTTGCCAACAAAATGAAGAAATGAACAAGGAAAACCCGGCGCCACTAGGAGCATTGCACGTGGTTCATTCGGCTAGAAATAACCCGGCAAGATCCGAGCCGCGTCATCTCCGGGTCATAACCCCAGGAGGGAAGAAGTAGCAAACTCCGGGAGAAGAGACAAATAGATGGTCCCCTACGACCCGGTAAGAGCTGGAAAAGGCAAAGCAGTGCAAGTGGACGAAGATCGTCACAGTACCAGCCGAGATGAAGCTGGCCGAGGTAACCGTGAACAAGGCAATGCCGGTCAAAGGAACACTATCAACGGCAATGCCGGACAACGTGATCTAGTGGGTACAGGACAAAATGTACCTCGGCAGCAGCAACAACAACGCACACCTCAGCAGGAGAGGAGTGTAGGTCAAGCAGCACAACATTAGAATGCTTGTCCGGATCAGAAAAGATACAATGATGGTTATTCAGCGATGATTAACGACGGATACCCCAGACCAGAGCACCATATAATTGGGTCAAGGCTGGGCAGCAGAAACTTGCAGCCAGATGATGCGAGGCTGAAACTAGATAGAATTTATAGGTCAGAGCTGATCAAGGTACAAGGCCCTCCTGGTCCGGCGTGCTTTGGACCCTGGATCATGAAGGAGCCACCAGTGCCGAACTTTCAGTTGGCCAGAGGAATAAGGACTTACGGTGGTAGTACCAAACCAGAGGATTGGCTTATTGATTATGCAACAACGGTCAAGATTGCAACTGGAAATTTGAGATGGGCAGTGAGGTATGTACCTCAAATGTTGGAAGGACCAGCGAGAGTTTGGTTAAACAACTTGCCACCAGGAAGTGTTAACTGCTGGCTGGATTTTGAGGAGTTATTCGTTAAAAATTTCTCAAGCACTTACGAAAGGCCCAACAGACCGTAAACTCTGGCGTTATGCCGGCAAAGACCGAATGAGCCAGATCGAGATTTTCTGACTCGATGGTGCAACATGCGCAATTCATGCGAGGGGGTAATTGAATCACAAGCAATCACGTGGTTCGCCCAAGGCTGTAGATATGGAAGTATGTTGTGGCAAAGGTTGCAGCGAGATATTCCAACCACTTTGGCTGAGATGATCCGTATTGCAGATTCGTACGCTTTGGGAGATCCGACTCAACCCCGACTAATATCATGCGAGGAAAACGAGGAGTATTACAACCGAGATGGCTCCAGGTCATCAAGGAGAAATGATTTCCGAGCAAAGAGAAGGGACAAACGTCTGGATTATAGGTATAACTCGTAGCAGGTGGCAGTGGTGGACCGATATCAACCCAATGCCGGCACTAGCCAGCGCCAGAAAACTAGGGGGCAGAACTGGCAACAGAAGAGCGAAGGGAAGAAGCCTTGGACCCCGGAGCAGAAAAAGCAATGGCAGGAGCAAAAAGATCGATCGAGGTATACGTTCGAGTCTATGCTAGATCAACCTTGCAAGTTTCATATGCCAAATCCTAATAGTCCAATGAATCATACAACCTGGCAGTGTGAATGGATGAGAAAATTAGAATAGGGTAGTTCGAGGAATGCTCAGGCACCTTGGAACGAAGCACCTCGGAATGAAGCACCTCGACAACCATTACTAACAGGGGGAAATGGACATCAACTAATGTTGCCTCCATCTCTGCCAAGATATGAAAATCAGAAAAGGAGGGATGTTGTGCATCAAGTAAACAATAACCAGCAATAGGACCAAGGTTACCACACAAATGAGGGACGGAACGAATACATGGAGCATCATCAAAGCTACGGTGTGTTTACCACGGAAGGAACTGACCGGAAAAGCTTGCAGTGCCGGCGTATGGAGGTAAATGTGGTAATGCCAACAGTGGTAAGATATATGCCTTGGTCAGACCAGGAGATTACGTGGAGTATCAAGGATCACCCAAAGATGATGCCTAGTCCAGGGACCTATGCACTGGTCCTGGATCAGACGTTCATCGGGCCGAATCTTAATGTGACATTTTCCAAAGTGCTGATTGACAATGGTAGTAGCATTAACATCATGTAAAAAGATACCATGCACAAGTTGGGGATATCAGAGAACATGCTGCAAGCCACAAGGACCACCTTTCACGGTATTGTGTTGGGTATCTCGTGTGAGCCAATTGGTAAGGTTCGGGTTGATGTGCTGTTCGGTACAAGGGATAATTGCCAAACTGAAAATTTGGAGTTTGAAGTGGTGAATCTGGAGAGCGCATATCACGCGTTGCTCGGCAGACCCGCACTGAACAAGTTCATGGCAAGTACTCACATCAGCTACTTAAAGATGACACTGCCCGGACCTAGGGGAGTGATAAGTGTATCCGGGGACTTCAAGCGTTCGATCGAGTGCGCTTCTGCCGGATCAAACTTGGCCGAGTCACTCGTGATAGCTCAGGAAAAGAGGAAGATACAGGAAGTGGCAGCACTGGCTCAATCCGTGCAACAACATATGCCGACACTGACCAACCCGCATGGAAGTGTGTCATTCCAAGCAAAAATGGATACGAAGAAAGTGCCTATCGATGATTAGTTCCCAGAATACACCGTAACCATAGATGCCGGGTTGAGCAGCAAATAGGAAAGTGAGCTTGTCAGCTTCCTCTGTGAGAATCGGGATATTTTTGCTTGGTCCACACATGATCTGCTAGGTGTGTCGAGGGAGTTGGCCGAGCACTCTTTGAACGTAAGACCCGGTGCTAAGCCGGTGAAGCAACCTCTTAGACGTTTCGCCAAGGACAGAAGAAAAGTCATTGGGGATGAGATAGCTAGGCTCCTTGCAGCCGGGTTTATCATGGAAGTAATCTATCCGGATTGGATCTCTAATCCAGTGCTTGTGGAAAAGAAGAAGGATGATCCGAATGTGGCCGTGGTATGGTGCATGTGCATTGATTACACAAACCTGAATAAGGTGTGTCCTAAAGATCCATTCCCACTCCCTAGAATAGATCAAGTCATAGACTCAACTACCGGATGTGAACTGTTGTCATTCATTGATGCATATTCTGGTTTCCACCAGATACCCCTAAACCCGGATGATCAAATAAAGACTGTGTTTATTACCCCGTACGGGGCTTATTGCTATCGCACTATGCCGTTTGGATTACGTAATGCTGGAGCAACGTACTAGCGGTGCATGCAAAAATGTTTACATGACCAAATAGGGCAAAATGTGCAAGTTTATGTGGATGATGTGGTGATAAAAACTAAGGAAAGCGATACGCTCCTTAGTGACATCCGACAGACGTTCGCGAACTTGACATAGTTCCGGATGAAGCTTAACCCGGAGAAATGCACTTTTGGTGTACCTGCAAGGAAGTTACTCGGTTTTCTAGTGTCCAGGTATTGAAGCTAACCCGATGAAAATCCGGGCTATAGAGAGAATGGAACTGCCAAAATGCCTTAACGATGTGCATAAGTTCACTGGTTGCCTGGCATCGTTAAGCCGATTCGTATGTCGGCTGGGAGAGAAGGCCTTGCCCCTCTACCAGTTAATGAAAAAGGCAGACAAATTTACATGGACACCGCAAGCGGACAACGCATTCCGAGAATTAAAAAATATGCTATCTACTGCACCAATTCTAGCCGCACCACTACCCAAGGAGCCAATGTTGCTCTATGTAGTCGCGACCAACCGAGTCGTAAGTGCAGTAATTGTAGTGGAGCGCGAAGAAGAAGGAAAGTCAGTGCAAAGGCCGGTGTATTATTTGAGTGAAGTATTATCGGCTTCAAAACAGAACTACCCTCACTATCAAAAGATGGCATATGGCGTGTATATGTCGGCCAAGAAACTCAAACACTACTTTGAGGAACATCCCATCAAGGTGATATGTGAGGCACCCATATAAGAGATTATGAGTAACAAAGATGCTAGTGGCCAAATAGCAAAATGGGCAATTGAGCTAGCCCCATATGCACCACCGTTTGATAGAAGAGATGCGATCAAATCGCAAGCTGTGGCAGATTTCTTTATGGACTGGGCCGAAATGCAATACGAACCACCTCTGCCGGATTCCAATTATTGGCGAATGCACTTTGACGGATCAAAACTGAAAGAAGGGCTGGGCGCCGGAGTGGTGCTTACCTCGTCCAAGAAGGATCAACTAAAATATGTTCTCCAGATCCACTTCAGCGCCTCGAATAATGTCGCAGAGGAAGGATGCCCTGGATGCCCTGGCAACTAGGATGCCCTGGATGCTAACATGGACCTTTACAGATTCCATGTGCAAAAGATAAGCAGATTCTTCGAGGGATGTGAATTCCACCATGTACCTCGGATTGAAAATGAGGCAGCCGACACATTGTCTAAGTTGGGCTCATCCCGGCAACCAATCCCGCCAAATGTTGCCTTGGAACACCTAAGAAAACCATCCATTACCCCATCTCCCAAATCCGAGTCAATTTACATCCCGGCCTTCTCCGGATCAGAAGCTACACCAATGGAGATAGATTGGGGAGGCACCTCTGCAAACCCGGGGACTGCCTCGGCAGACCCGGGGACTACCTCAGCAAACCCGGGGACTGGTCATCCAAACCCGGCGGGAGTTATGTCGGTGGATGCAATGGAAATTGACGAGGAACCCTTCTCCATCCGAGCCATACCTGCTTGGGCCAAGCCAATATTTGACTTCCTGAAAGAGGGAATCTTGCCGGGTGATGAGATACTCTCAAGGCAGATCTAGAGAAGATCAAAGGCCTATGCTATTATCAATGCCGAACTATACAAGAGAAGTGTAACCACAGTGCTGTAGCAATGCGTTGACCCAGAGGAAGGGCTTGACATACTCCGGGATATCCAGCAAGGAGAATGTGGCCACCATGCATCTTCAAGGGCATTAGTGGCAAAGGCTTTCTGGCATGGATTCTATTGGCCAAGTGCATTGGAGCAGGCAGAAGATTTGGTGAGAAAATGCAATGGCTGTCAAAGATATGCCACAAAAACCCATCTGCCAATGTCGGAACTCAAAACTATCCCCACTACTTGGCCATTTGCTGTATGGTGCCTAGACATGGTAGGGCCATTTAAGCTGGCTAAAGGAGGAATGGCCCATATCCTAGTTATGGTGGACAAATTCACTAAATGGATCGAGGTGAAGCCTATCAGGAAATGTGATGGGGCAACAACGGTGAAGTTTCTCAAGGATATAATCCTGAGATATGGCTACCCCCACATTATCATAACTAATAATGGCACAAATTTCGCGGAAGGAGCATTTGCGAGGTTTTGCCAAGAAAAGAAAATCCGACTAGATGTAGCCTCTGTGGCCCACCCCTCATCGAACGGACAAGTGGAAAGATCCAACGGACTGGTATTGTCCAGGATAAAACCCCGGTTCATAGAGCCGCTGCAAAGATCAGCGGGGTGCTGGATAGAAGAACTACCAGCGGTACTATGGAGTTTAAGAACAACTCTGAATCGATCAACAGGCTATACGCCATTTTTTCTGGTATTATGGGGCCAAAGCTGTACTACCAGCTGACATAGAGCATGATTCACCAAGGGTCACCCAATACACAGAAGCCGAAGTGCACGAAGCCCGGCAAAATGATGTTGATCTGCTAGAAGAAGCGAGAGAACTGGCCCTATCCAGATCTACCATATATCAGCAAAATCTCCGATGCTACCATAGCCGGAAAGTAAACCCCTGAGTTTTCCAGGAAGGTGATCTAGTACTCCGGTTAGTGCAACGCACTGCTGGCATGCATAAATTATCCCCTCCATGGGAAGGACCTTTCATTGTAAGCAAAGCTTTGCACAATAATTCCTACTATCTTATTGATGCATAACCACAGGAAAAGAAAAAGGCGGACAGGTCCAGAGAGGAATCTAAGCGACCGTGGAATGTAGCACTACTTCGTCCTTTTTACACCTGACAAAGAGGTGAATGTATCCGAGCTACTCAATGTCGGTATGTATGTAGGCAGTGAGGTTATTAATAAAACTTTGGCACCCCAAGCAGAAACTCGGGGACAGCCATAATAATTGTCTTCTTGCTTTCGTATTTTTATATGTCGGCTGGGTTAAGTCGCTTATATCTTAGCCGGATTAGTAATATGTGAGCACCAAAAACCCAACTCTTCGACTTTGCTGTTGTCCAACAAGAATTGGCTTCATGGCAAGCAAGAGAACAAGTTTGGAATTGCAAAGCACATGAAAAATGACTAAGGAAAAGAACTTAAGCGAGCCGACATTTGTTATTCAGACTAACCCTGCACTTACTTTATTCGTGTAACGCCGGATTATTTTGAGCTAATCTCAAAATTTCAAGTATTGTTAAGTCAATTTTTTGAACCTCGGACTTTTAAGTCAAAAAACTGAATCAAGCTAGACGCGAGCCGAGTCAAAAATTGGGAGAACAAGAAAAGGAAACTCGGGGACTTCGCCCACGATAATCCGATATTAAAAACTTAGTTACAAACAACACAAATTGTAGCAAAACCAAACCAAGGTACTTAAATACATTTTCACCTAGCATTCCGGGGATCTGACAAATACGGTTAAGTGTTTTCAAAGAGTAGGGGCGGAAGCCGAATCATCGGCCGAAGGAGGAGGTACTTCGGAGTTTGTGGGCGGGGCGCTAGCCTCGGCCTCATCTTCGGGATTGGCCTCTCCATCCTTCGGATCTTTAGCTTAGTCGCCAAATTCGGAGGCCTCACCCTTGCTTCCCTCGTCTTCTTCACCCTCAGAAGCAACTTCGTCATCAAATACGTCAAGGTAGCTCAGCCCCTCGTTCCAAGCATGGCAGAAGGAGTACTGGATAAGCTTGTTAGCACATGCTTTGTGACGAAAAACGCACTCCGGATCTTCGGACCACTTAGATCCGGTGTGCATGCGGGTGAGCAGCCCCAAGTCTATTCCTTCATACCATGACAGGACGAACTACACCGTGATATCAGCCCGGCTCATGCGGCAGATTCTCGCCACAAGTGCACCTGAGTATCGCACTCCATCAATTTGGCTATGAAAGCCGCATTTCCTTTGGGAGTGGGCTCAGTGGGCCAGAGGGAGTTGAACATCCGCATCGCCACCGACATAATATCTGCGCCATAATTCTTCACTAGCTCCATGCGAGTGAAGAGGCTCGCCAGCAGGTCCTCTGTATCATAAGTGATTGGCTCGATAGCAGGGCCTGTGGGGATGCCATGTTGCTCGCGGGACCGGGCTACAGCAGCAGCATCAGGAGTATCACCTTCTGGAAACTTGCCTGAGAACAGGACAGAAGAAACAATGAACACAAGCACTAAGTCCGGAGAAACGAAAATGGGGCGAGGGAAAGGAACTCACGGGCAATCTGGAAGAGGAGACGTTGGAGCTCGGCATGGACATTGGTGCTGTGGGCCTGGAGTTTCTCGTATTCTGAGGTCACCGACGTAAGTTTGACGTTGGCTTCCTGCAATAAATTCTGGTCCTTGGAAATTTGCGTGGTTAGACGCTCTTTTTTCTCGGCAAACTCCTGGTCAGCCTTCTCTAGTTCAGATTTATGGAGGCCCTTAAGCCTCTGGATTTCGGCATTCAGCTGAGTAATTTCCGAGTCCTGGAGGCATAGCCGAGCTATCTCGTCGTCCTTCTTCTTCAATTCAGCTTGATGCTTTCCTACTTGTTCGAGAAAATGTGTCATCATATCAGGAATAGGTACGCTGTCGTCGAGGGCAACTACAACAGTGGGTTAATCTGGTGGAGTCGAAGTATAAATATCTACCGAGTCAAGAAAAGAACGCGCAATTATTGTGTAGGAAAGACAAAATACCTTGAATTTCAGCCAGATTTTTGCGCATGATGATGTTCTCAGCCTCAACCTCGGCTGCATAATTCGAATAACAAGTTAATACGGATCACGGATAACTCGAAGGAACGAAAGTGGAAACAGGAAAAGTCTTGAATAAAGAAAATTACCCTTCTTCTAGTGCTCCTCCAAGAGCTTGCCATAACGCACGCGAACATCTTTGTAGGAGTCCAGCAGGCGCTAGAACTCAGCAGTTCAGCGGTTAGTGGTGATCTGAAAAAAGCAAGACGATGTTAGTTCACAGGCAAAGTGAAAATAATTCGAAGTCTACAAGATCTGGGCCAAGTGGAACTTAACCCGGCTCTAGGTGTGTGGATATTCGAAGTCTACAAAATCCAGGCCAAGTGGAACTTAACCCGGCTCTAGATGTGTGGATATTCGAAGTCTACAAGATCCGGGCCAAGTGGAACTTAACCCTGCTCTAGGTGTGTGGATATTCGAAGTCTACAAAATCCGGGCCAAGTGGAACTTAACCCGACTCTAGATCTGTGGATATTCGAAGTCTACAAGATCTGGGCCAGATGGAACTTAACCTGGCTCTAGGTGTGTGGATATTCGAAGTGTACAAGATCCGGGCCAAGTGGAACTTAACTCGGCTCTAGGTGTGTGGATATTCGAAGTCTACAAGATCCGGGCCAAGCGGAACGTAACCCGGCTCTAGGTGTGTGGGTATTCGAAGTCTATAAGACCCGGGCCAAGTGGAACTTAACCCGGCTCTAACTTTATCACTACTTGAAATTGCTAAGGACAAAAACTGAGTTCTCTAGGAGCATCCGACCGAGTAACAAGTTACTCTCTTGGAGGCTCGGGGACTAGGGGATATATCTATAAGTGCTCATACATATAAAGTACCACAACAGAAGAAAAGGGTTACCTCCATCATCTGGCCAGCCAAAGAGATGGCCTTGGTGGCAGAGTTCATCTGGGCGCTGAACTCTGCTGGGCCGAACTTCTCCAACATATCATCCTTTGGGTCAATAAACTCAGTGTTGTTCCAGTTGTTCACGTACTCCAGGAGCAGTGGACTGTAACTTTCATCGCTGGGAGAGTGACTCGCCACCAAGCTTTTGATGTGGGCCTCTCACCTCGCAGATTGAGCTACAGCAGGACTGGTATGTAGGACCAGTTGTCTACTACCCTCTGATCCAGCAGCGGGATACCCGAAAGTGATGCCCTTGGCTGGCCCAACAACTTTCTTGAGCTTGCCAGATGACCCAGAGTGCTGGAGAAGATCCAAAGCTGTTGGTCCGGATGGTGCCTGGGAAGCTGGCTGGAAAATGTCCGCAATGGACACCGTTGATCCGGAGGCAGTTAATGGAGCTTTCCTATTTGGAGGCTTGGTGGAGGCTGTTGCTGCTGTTGGCTTTGATGCCGAGGTTGGTGCTGGAGCTGATGCTATTGTCGCTGATGCTGTTGGTACTACTGTTGGTGCTGCTGATGCTGGTGCTGGTGGTGCTGCTGATGCTGGTGCTGGTGGTGCTGCTGATGGTGGTGCTGCTGATGCTGGTGCTGCTAGTGCTGCTGCTGTTGGTGCTACTGGTGCTGGTGCTGCTGGTTCAGAGGAAACTGGAGCTAAAGAAAAACTTGATTGGCGTACCAATGAGACTGGCATCTCAGAACTGGGCACTAGCACCGGAGAAGAGGAGCTAGGATGATTCGGCATAGCCGTATCCTGAGCTGCCCCACTAACCCCCGCGCCGACATTGCCCTCCTCATGACAAGAAGGCCTCTGATCAGGCGCAACCGCAGGGGAGGGGGATAAGGACTGCTCTGGATCAGAGAGGCAATGCCGGAGCCGCTCTGGGGAATGACCCTAGCAGCTCTGGAAAATAAAAGAGCACCAAGTCAAGAAGAGAAAGATAAAACAGATAAGAAGCAAAGGTAAAGGCAGAAATGGAAAAACCCAAGAGTGGACGTAGAAAGACTTACTCATCCGAGATTGGAGGGACCCGAGGTTTGGGTGCCCTCTGGACTATGCTCTTGGTCGCTGGTTTGGTCGAGGCTTTCACCCCGGACTTCTTCTGCCTCTTCTTGGGCTTTGGCGCCTCCGAAGCTCCGGCCGAGGTAGCCACGCGCTTTTGGGAGGGAGCAGGGACCGGACCACTTGTCGCAAGGGGGGGGACCTCATGGACCTGACCGGCCGGGTTAGCTGAAGATTTGAACATAACCGGGAAAGCGTAAGAGATGGGCACCGGGTGAAATACCTCAAGAAGCTCAACATCCGAGTCATTGTCATCCGACCAATCCCTTAAAGAAGTGGCCTTACCAGAGGTGCGTTTGACGGTGTCCGGAGTGGGCAGAAAAGTTTCCGGAGTCATTGTCGTTGGGCCGGTAAACCCGCCAAGCCTGGTTGTTGACAATGTGCGTGCGGGCATCGATGGGCTGCCCGTTGGCGGCGACCATGTTGTTCACCGGTCACGGCTCGTTGGTGGAGAGCGTGGGGTTGGAGGCCCGTGGCTGGGTCGCCAGGGGCTGTGGTGGTGGGAAGGTCACGGTGTTGGCGATGGTGGGGTGACTACTTGAGGTCGCCCTGCTTGCCGAGGAGCGGGAATACATCCGCCCCCGCGGGTCTACTCCCACGGCTTGCTGCTCGACGGCCCTGGCGAGTAGGGCCTTGGCGTACTAGATCTGCAGCGCGCCCTCTCCCTGGACATTGAGGTTGGCGACTACTGCGTCGACCGTGACGATGTTGTCCATCGGGGTGGAGTAGAGTGGAGTCCGTTAGCATCGCGGGCCTGTGGCGAAATTATGATTCACGGCTGGTCCGGCGGGGGTGCGCGACCGATAGGTGGTGGCGGGGCCCCAGTCACCGGTGCGCCGGGTGGTGGTCGATTGCTGCCACCTGGTGGTGCATTCTCGCAGTATTCGCGGTCTGCCGCACATGCGGGGTCACTCTCGTCGTTGAAGTTTAGGACACATCCTTGGACGTTGGAGTTCAGGCGGGTCCTGATGCGGCGCTGGTGGTAGAGCGACAGCTCCTGCGACATCGCCCGCTCGAGGCAGAATTTCTCGCGCTCGGCTATCTCCCTGCGCGTCGCCTCCTCCAGTCGCTGGCGGGCTTCCTCCACCTTTGTGGCCGTGGCGGTTGGCAGGATCGGTGTGGAGAATGGATCTGGTTGGGTGGCCGTGTTGCCCGCCATGTAGATCGCGTTGAAGCGATTGGATCTGGCGCGGAAGCCCACGGGCGACTCCGAGCCAGAATCGGAATCGAAGATCCTGAGGATGGAGGAGTCCTCGAAGTCCTCAGGGTTGGAAACTCACATGATGGAGTCCTCCCGTGATGCTGAGGTGATAGATCCGTCGACCGAGGCAAGGGTCACGGAGTCATCATCGTCGTTTAGGGCTGCGTCGTCCGTGGCGGTGTTGGTCTCGGCCGTGTTGCTGGCGGCCGAGTCGTACTCGGTGGCGAGGCTCCTGATGGAGCGGACCTGCTCCTCCGAGAGCAGATCGCGGTGCGGCGGCGATCCGCCAACGATCACCATCGCCGCTGGGTCGACCGCGCCGGTGAAGCTGTCGGAGAGGTTGATGGAGCCGACCGGCATTATCGCGCTGTGGGTGATCGAGCGAGACGCCGGGACGTAGCTGCTGGGCAGGATCTGTAAGATCCCACCGATGGCGATCATGCGGCTGGTGGCGATTGGCCGATCGATCGGCGAGTAGGGTCTCGCCGCAGAACTCAGGCCAGTACGGCTAGGCCCTATGGTGGGCGCCACTGTCGTGGAAATGGCCACGGCAGTCGCTGCAGTAGGCAGTGATTGATTGAATCGGGGGCGAGAGCTGGCGGCCATCTGCGGTGCGAGATGGGGGCGGATGCACATGGATTTATCCAGGTTCGGCCCCCCGGAGGGTAAAGACCTACTCCTGCTAGATTGGATTAGTAGAGAGCGAGTTACAATGGCTGGGAGCTCGGCGTCTAAGCAGCGAGTCACTTGAAGGGGTGTATGATGGAACGTAAGTCCTCAGGATACCCTAGGATATGAGGCACCTCACTAGGGTTTATTGTTTACAACCGAACAGGATACAAATTCAGAGGCTTTGACCTAATCCGACCGGGCTTCGAGTATGCTTCTGGGCCTCCAGTCTCCAGTCGCCAGACCTTCTCCTTAGAAACATTCCAGTCGCTGTCCTGTAGGCCCAGTCGTGAGACCTTTGGCCCATTCAGAACGTCCTGCTAGACATACCCCATTTGGCATATCCCCATCAAAAGCAACAGTGGTTAAGTTAAGAAAGTTGTCCGACATATCAAGAAGACCCAGAAAAGCTGTAAGTAAGAAGTTTACCTTTGGAGGAGGATTGTCCCGGGTGTAGGGCGCAAGCCCCCATTCCCAAGCCTCGGATAATTCCTTCTCCATGTTGAAAATGGCCTTAACCCGATGGTATACCACCGAGTTATCGAGCTCAAAGGAGGAAGTCTGGTGGGGATCGAGGGGGCCGCTGAAGTAGTAGATCTTGTGGGCATGTTTCTGCAGGGGAGAGAACCGACTACGAACGGAGGTGATCATGATATCCTCCCCCCGCAGCTTCTCCTTGAGTAGCTCCTTGATACGGCGGTCAACCTGGTTCGCCAGAGCTGTGGGTCGCTTAGAAATGTTCTCCCACAAAGAGGTGTCCGGGACTCCAAGCTTGAAGGGGAGGAGCCGGATCAAGTACTCGTCCGTGGTGTTCCGTACGTAGAAGAAAGTCCGGGCCCAGCCCTTGCAAGACTCGAGCCCGGTGACCCAGGGGAATGCAGAGCCCTTGCAGGGAGAGATGGAGGCTGCCCCACACTGGGTCAGATGCTTCTCCGCCGGGTTGAGATGCTTGTCCGGAACGACGTTCTTCCGCAGACCGAAGAACTTGATCCACATCTCTTGGATGGCCAAAGGCCGATAAACCCCTCTATGCTGGAGGCAAAAGAGGAGAGAGAGGTAATGGCGTTGGCAGGGAGATGGTGTGGTTGCAGTTGGTAAGTGGAGATGAAATCAAAAAACAAATCGGAAACAGGAAGGCCGAAGCCGCGCTGAAAGTGGGAGAGGAAAACCACGTACTCCCCTGGATTGGGAGAGGGATAAACCTCATCAGTGGCGAGGCGACAGGCGACGCCAGCAGGGATGCGACGCGTGGCGTAAAGCCAATCCAAATCATTCTCGCAGACGAACGCACCGTCCCATCCGCTGCACTCGCGGGCTTCATCTTCCTCCTCTTGCTGCGCCATCACGGCAGCCTCCTCCTCAGTCATGGCAAGGTCGAGGTCTTCGAGGACGAGGTCGGAGTAGAAGTAGCCAGAGGCGGGGAACCTGGAAGCACATGGCCCCATGGTGGAGATCTTGAACAGAGGCGACGACACGGTCGAGAGGAGCTGCTGAGCACGGTCACGGCAGCACAGCAATGGCGAAGAAGCAGTGGTGGCAGTAGAGTTGCAGCGAAGAATAAAGGAGGCAGGGGAGCGCGCGATATGTGGGGAACTTCCCCAAGATTTCCCCCAGCCCCCTACTTAACCATGCATGAGGGTGTGTAGTGGGATCCTTTGTGGTTGCCCTGCCACACGCTACAGCCATGTACACAATCGAACCAACCAATCAGAGGTCAGCCACAGCAAGGGCCATAGGGAGTAGAAGATCCCATGACGTGACGTGTTGTTACGGTTAACGAGGCGCTGCAGTGAAGGGACGTGCACATCAGTTATTCCTGACATTACAACAGTAACTGGTGCAATAAATGGGCGTGGACCTTAAAATGAGGCAAGATGATGATTACCCTCCATGTAGGATGTGGGGAAGCGTACGAGAGAAGGAAAGGTAACCCGGATATGCGAGCAAAAGACCTGGCCAGCAAGGAATAACTCAGAATGAGCCAAGGGAGCGCAAGAGAAAAACTCCGGATTACGGAGTAACTCGGCCAAAGAGGCAAAGATCCGGATATGGGAACCTACTGTGGCCTTAACAACTAAAGTTGCAAAGACCGCACCAGCTTTAGGGACTAATATTGGGGGGATACCCCCGGGTAGGGTAACACCGGGGTATAAAGGCCGAGTTAGCCGAGGTACGGCACGGTCAAAGCAAGTGCTGGCTGGGTCACCTTGAGGCAGGCCGACCTACTGAGTAACCCGACCCGTGGAGCATCTCCCTAGCCTTAGCCCGGCCGGCATAAAATATATGTCGGCCATGTTTGTCTATCTATTACGCAGGTACCCTCGTAGCCGGATTAGCTAGGTGCTAGCCGAAGTACCATATGGCTTTCAAGAGAAGGAAGGAATCTCCCGCTGGTCAAAAGGTGGCTTTTGATAGTTGTATCGTGAGCGAAGCAAAGCAGAGGGAAGGACTAGCGGGACAGGGCGACCAAGATGACGCGAGCAATGTCGGCTGACGTAGCCCAAGGATTACGCTATGGGTTACGTCCAAAGTCCAGACGAGCCGTTAAAGAGAATAAAGAAGCATCTATCTTTAACCAAGGGGCATATTTGGGGAATATGCTGACATGTGTGCCTAACTTTGTTACCCGGGCTCCCCTATATAAGGAGCACTGGGGCCTCCATATAGAGGGATCGATCATTTTCTCTGTCTAAGGTAGAACTCTGGAGCTAGGTTGTGGGGAGTAAGAGATATTGTCTCCTTCTCACGAACAGCTCGAGGAGCACTTGTATTCACCATTGATAGATGAAATATAACAACATCTGTGCGTGGAATCACCATGTTTTCCCTCCCTGGATTCCACTAGCACTCATTGGCCCCATCTTTAGCCTATCCATGGCATCTGCTGTGCCACCACCATGACACGTACCAACGTTCTCCTTTTACATTAATAGAGTAGTTTTTTACCTGCATAGAGATGTATAGGTGCTGTAAAGTTCGCATAGTTTTGATTGGGTGTTCTGTTACCCGTATTGTATGTAATGCTTGCTAGCTTGTATGTTTTTCGAGTAGCTTAAATTATGAAGTGCCTTTTCGTTAGCCTGACGTGTACTTATCTCAGCACCTTGCCAACCTATCGGATGCGTTGCAGCTAGGTTGTGTTTTATCAAGGGTTTGATTAACAGTATGTCAGCTACTCAGGTTACTGCGTTGCTCGTGTGACGAGGTTAATAGGGTGGCGCAGGCCCCGGGTGCAGAAATAGCAATGTAAATAAAAACAAAACACAAAGTTGGATGCGCTTAGCTTTATTTATTTGTAGAATATCAGGAGGTACAATGTTTGGCTAAGTAGCCTGGCTGAGTAGCCTTATTGTAAAAGTAAAAAACATCTAAGGGTTGAAACGGCCCAGCTGTGCGACGTTCTAGGGGTTAGAGTATGCGACTCCACTCTCTATGTCTTTCAGGCGATAAGCGCCACCTGGGATTACTTCGGCAATCACATAGGGTCCCTCCCAGGGGGACTCGAGATTGAGGTGTCCTTTCTGCTTTGGTCATAGGACGAGGTCTCCTTCGACGAAGGACCTTGGGCGCAGCCGTCGGCTATGGTTGTTGTAGAGGCTCTGCTGGTAGATCGTGGATCGCTCCGCCGCGATATCGCGTGCTTCGTCGAGGAGGTCATCAAAGTCTTCGAGTGCGTCCGTTGACTCAACCTCGCTGTACGCAACGACCCTTGGGGCCTTATAGCGCACTTCTGCAGGTAGTACTGCCTCGAAGCCATGTACCATGAAGAACAGAGTGTAGCCTATAGCGTTGTTTGAACTTATGCAAGCTCCATAGTACTGATGGTATCTCCTCAGGCCAGCCCCCAGCTGCCCATTCGAGTGGTCTGAGGAGCCTTTTCATGATGCCATTGCAGACAAGGGCGTTTTCCTTCTCGACTTGACCGTTGGTCCGGGGATGTGCTACCAAAGTGTAGCTGATGTTGATTCCTAGGTTTTCGTAGAAATCCTAAAACGCATTCGAGGTGAAGTTCGTTCCATTGTCAGTGATGATGCCATGTGGCACCCCGAACCTGAAGACGATGGACTCAAAGAATTTAACTACGGTGGCGCCTATCTGATTCGTCATCGGCATGGCCTCCATCCACTTAGTGAACTTGTCGACTGCGACGAGGAGGAAAGTGTAACCTCTAGGTGATGAATTTTGCAGCTTGCCAACCATGTCGAGTCCCTATTGTGCAAAGGGCCAGGCCACATGTATTGGCCTAAGTTCTGCGCCAGGTGCGTGTGGTTTATCCGCAAACCTTTGGCAGGCGTTGCACTTTTGGACAATGTCCTTGGTATCGCACATCGTTGTTGGCCAGTAGAAACCAGCTCGTAGAGCCTTGGCGATGAGGGCGTGACTCCTGGCGTGATGGCCATAGGTACCCTCGTGTATCTCGAGGAGGACAGCTCTCCCATCGCCATTGGAGATGCATCATTGAAGGACTCCTGTAATTCTGCACTTGTACAACTCGCCGTTGATGATGGTGAAAGCTTTTGAGCGTCGTGCTATGTGCCGTGCATCTGTCGGGCCGTCTGGTAGCCTTTTACTAAGCATGTATGTGATGTATGGCTGCATCCAGGATGGCTCGATGAGCATGACCTCCATGGGACCTTTTAGTCCAGGTCCTTCTTCTTCATCGTTAGGATTTTCGAGTCCTTCGGGTGGCGCAGCCCCCGAGTCCTTTCATGTGCTAGCTGGTTGCTCTGGATCCTTTGGCTTGATGGAGCACTCACAGATTTGTTCCAGGAATACGGCGGGTGGCACTAGAGCATAGGTGGACCCTATGTTGGCAACTCAGTCAGCCTGCTCATTGCTTTCACGGCCCACGTGCCATAGTTCACAGCTGCCAAAGTCTCCTCCGAGTGCGTCGTAGAGGTTGCGGTAGGCAATCATGTTGTCGCTCAGGGCATCACACTGGCTCATGGTTTGGTCTACCACAAGCTTGGAGTCATAGTAGATGATGATTCGCGTTGCGCCGTAGGCTTTGACCATCCGCATCCCATGGAGCAGGACCTCGTATTCAGCTTCATTGTTGGAGGTGCAGAACTGCATTCGCAGAACATACCTCATCGTGTCGCCTTGTGGCGATGTCAGGATGACACCGGCACGAGCTCCTTCTCGATGTTTTGATCCATAAAAGTGCATTGTCCATAGGTAGGACATGTCTGGTGTATCAGGGAGGTGGTTCTCCATCCAGTGAACAAGGAAGTCTGAGAGAACTTGCGACTTGATCGCATCTCGCTTCTTGTACATAATGTCTCGTGGAGACAGTTTGATCCCCAAAGTGCGACTCGTCTTGTGGCGTCGGGGTTGTTGAGGATGTGCCCTAGTGGAGCGTTGTTTAACACAATGATGGGGTGCTCCTGGAAGTAGTGGCACAGTCGACGGGCTGTCATGAAAATGCCGTATGCCAACTTCTGATAGTGCGGGTACCGCTGTTTTGTTGGCATGAGCACCTCACTGAGGTAGTAGAATGGGCGATGCACCCGTGGACTTTGTTCTCTTTAGCTCGTTCCACCACCAGCACAGTATTGACCACCTGGTTGGTGGCGGAGATGTATATCAACATGGGCTCCCTTTCTCTGGGCGTCACTAGCACGGGCGAGGTGGAGAGTAGGCGCTTGATATCTTCGAATGCCTCTTGTGCTTCGTCTGTCCACTCGAACTTCTCAGCTTTGCGAAGGAACTGGTAGAACGGTAGAGCTTTTTCGCCCATTCGACTAATGAATTGGCTGAGCACTGCGATTCACCCAGCCAGCTGTTGGACGCCTTTGATGTTCTTCGGCTTCTCCATGGCTAGTATGGTCTTTATATTCTTCGGGTTAGCCTCGATTCCCCTGGCAGAGATAAGGTATCTGAGGAGTTGCCCAGATGGTACACCGAAGGCGCATTTCTCTGGATTCATCTTGATCCGGTAGCTGTCGAGATTGTCAAAGGTCTCACGAAGATCGTCGAGTAATGTGGCTTCTTCATTGGTCTTGACGACAATGTCGTCGATGTAGACTTGGATGTTCCAGCCAAGATGGCTCTTGAGGCATGCCTGTATACACTACTGGTAGGTGGCTCCTGCGTTCTTCAGCCCGAAGGGCATTGTTGTGTAGCAGAAGACACCGAAAGGCGTGATGAAGGCCGTTTTGTCCTGGTCCGCTTCCTTCATTCGAATATTGTGATAGCCAGAGTAGGCGTCGAGGAAACAGAGGCGTTCGCATCCCGCGGTGGAATCGATTATGTGGTTGATCCCTGGCAATGGGAAGTGGTTTTTTGGGAAATGCTTATTCAGGGAAGTGAAGTCCACACACATCCACAAGATATCCGTGTCCTTTTTAGGAATGAGCACGGGGTTTGATACCCAGGTGCTCTCCTTGATCTCTCGTATGAAGTTAGCGTCGAGAAGTCTATTGACTTCCATACCGACCGCTTTTGCCTTGGTTCTGACAGTCAACGTATCGACTGCTTCACTGGTCTAGCTTCAAGATTTACGTTGAGTGAGTGCTCGGCAAATTCCCTGGGAACCCATGGCATGTCCGCTAGACACCAGACGAAGATCTCCCAACGCTCATGGAGGAATTCAACGAGCGTGAGTTCTTATGCAGGACTCAAGTTGTTGGCGATGAGGGTCGTCTTGGTCGGGTCCGTTGGGTGGACCTGGACCACCTTGGTGTGGACCGACGAGTCGAAGGACTGATTAGGTGAGTTTGGCTTACTTGGAGGGGGTAGACAGTTGTCTGTTGACTCCTTTAGCCTCGCCAGCTCCTCCTGCATGCCGAAAGAATGGGAAATTCTATTGAATTCCCTGTCGTAGCTGTCTGACCTCTTGAAGCTTCCGTTGACGGTAATAATGCTGTTGGGGCCCGACATCTTCATCTGCAGGTAGGCGTAGTGTGGCACCACCATGAACCTCGCGAACACGACATGTCTGAGGATACAATGACTACGAGGGCCAGTCGACCACTTCGAATTCGAGGCGCTCTCGCCAGAATTTTGCTGGTGTGTCGAAGATGATGTCCAATCTGATTTTGCCCAGGGGTATATGCCCTTCCCTGGGACGATGCCATGGAACGTTGTGTCAGAGGTTTCCAAGCATGATAGGGGGATCCGCATGGTGCGCAGGGTGCTGGCGAACATGAGGTTGATGTCGCTGTCGTTGTCCATAAAGACGCGACTCATCTCGAAGCCGCTGATTTGCGCCTCGAGCACCAGAGGAGAGTGGACCAAGCAAGGCACCTGGCGCAGATGATCACACTTGTTGAAAGTGATACAGGACTAGCACCTGCTGAAGTACTCAGTGGTTGAGGGTGGAGAGTTGACTGCCAAATTGATTTGGAGTGATGGACTTTGGCACTCTATCGGAGGGGTGTCCTTTTTGGATCATGCCCATATTCCCCAGCAGTCGTGGGTACTGCTCACCTCCGTTGTTCTGGGCTGGTGCAGCCGCAGGTGGTGGTGGTGCTCTGTGAGCCACCACACCCGGGGCAGCTCTGTAGCCCTGATTTATCACATCGCGATTCATCTGGGGGAGGCCTTTGTGGAGCTTGAGAAACTCGTGGAAGTCTTTTAGGAGGTGGCTAGACTTCTTCTTTCCGCCATGTTTGTCGATGTAGAAGTGGACGTTGCAAGGTCCAGACAGTTTGTCCTGGATCAACGTTCCAGGAGCTTCATCGCGGGTAAGGCGTTGCCATACTTGCGTGGTCTTCCTACTGTTGCGGTATCCGTTGATGCGGTTGCCGTCGTCGCGTCTATCGGCGTAGCCAGCTGCGACCATGTCGACTTCTTCGCTATCTTTGTAACCGCGCATCCGATGTTTTCCTCGACAGTCGCGTCTACGGCCGAGGTCGTCGTCTGAGTGGACGCGATTATTTTTCACCGAGTTCTCTCCATCGGCCCACCTGTTCGTGATCTCCATCAGGTGGTCAATTCTTTTGGGCTTCGAGCAGCCCAGCTCCTCCCTAAGATATCTGTGGCGTATGCCATCGTTGAATGCATCGATTGTGCGGTCCTCGATGACGTCTTCTGCGGAGTTTTTAATGATGGACCACCTCTAGATGTAGGAGCACAGTGATTCACCGGGCTTTTGATAGCAGCCCTTTAGCTCCTCGTTTGATGCGGGCCTTTTGTAAGTGCCCTTGAAGTTTCGCACAAAGCTGCAGACCAGCTCCTCCCAGCTGCGGATCGACCCACAGGGGAGTTTGTTGAGCCACACGTGGACAACGCCTTGCAGCTGGAGGCACTGCATGGCCATGCTCTTGTTTCCGCCGTGTAGTCTGACAGAGGAGATGTGGTCCTCTAGCCAGATCTTCAGGTCCTAGAGGCTGTCAAACTTTGGGTTCTCTGACGGGAGCTTGAACCCCTTTGGCATTTTCCTTTCCCGTATGGCTCTACCGAAGCAACTAGCACCGCAGAGCTCTATTCCTTCATCCTTCGAGTCTGTCGAGCGGGTGCGCCTTGCGTGCATCTTGTCAATCTTGCGCTGTGTGATGTCATCATGTGCATTATAGTCATAATCATGTCGATGTGAGCGGCATTGCCGCGGCAAGTCATGCTCGTCATCGCTGGAGGAGGGCGAGTAGTACTTGGCTATAGCCTTGCTTTTCTTCGGCTCCGGCGTCGGATCCTTGGTGAGCACAGTTTCGACCAGTCCCAAGACAGCAATCGTAGATCCGTGCATGGCGGATCGTGGATCCTCAGCTAGCGGCTGGTTGTTGAGAAGGTACATGGTGGCTACCGTCACCGCTGCTTGCGGTGTTTTTGGGAGCACGTTGCCCCGTGTATCCACCATCATGAACGAGAAGTCGAGGGCTCAAGTGGCATCATCTCAATCCTTTTCATTGAGTTAGGCCAATCGCGAGCGCCTTTTGGCGGCTGAATAGTCGTTGCCCTTAGAAGAGGATCCTCCGATTGAAGAGAGCGCTGCTCGTCCGAGACTCGATTCATCCGCCCTCTTTTTACGCTCATCGAGTTGAGCGATCACTTGTTGCTGGCGTATGTACTCCTGCATGAGCAGCCAATGGTAACCCATAAGCATCTGCTACGATGAGTTTGGCGACATGGGTTGCCTTGTAGGGCCTCCTGGCATCATTCCCCTTGGCGTCGTTGAGCTCAATTAGCTTCTGATTGCTGGCTCGTTCACTCGCAGGGTTAGGCGGCTGATGGTCTTCTTGGACGGGGCCGATGATAGGGGGGCGATTTGTTGGCCCGTTGTTGGTGGGTCCTCCATTGGTGTTTTGCCTTGAAGTGCCTCCATCGCTGGTGTTGATTACGACACACATGTAGTGGCTGGGGAAGCTGTTGCTCCCACATCTCTCAGATCCAGAGCTGTAGGCTTCGTCTTCTATCACCAGATCGCCTAGATCGGACTCGCAACTGCTGTTGCCATCCGTATCCTTGACTAATGCCGAGGCATTGAGTTCGCTCAGGGTGCCGATCGGCGGTGGGAACCACGACACAGGAGAAATTGCGGGAATCTTCAACTGGTCAGGGAGGCGAAGTGTGCCAATCCAACCAACTTGGAAGCGTAGGCTTCCGATCACCAAGCCGATCCCGTCTCCCACGAACTCGAAATCCGGGCAAGTCGCCGACGTGTCGACAATGAAGTCGAGGGCACCAAAGAGGAGGCGAATCTCCCATGCAGCGGAGTCGTAGATCGTGGTTGATGGGGCCGAGAAAGCCTCAACATTAGCACTCCTTTTTTCCACAGACGACGCCAATTGACGATGGGTTAACTCATTAATTCCCATTGTTAATAGACTTAGGTTCGAGGAAGTGGGGAGCACTGGCGGCATCGATCAACTAGAAAACAAGCACACAGGTGACATGAGGTTTTACCCAGATTCAGGTGTCATAGAGGACCCTACTCTTGCTTGTTTGCTCTTGATTATGAGGGAGTCAGAAGTTACAAGGGTGCGCAGATGCAATCTGGCGGTGTGTATGCGGGGGTGTATGAGTTGGTCCTCCTTGCAGCCCCCTCCTGGCCTTTATATAGGGAGGCTAGGTCTCGGGGTAGCAGGTCGAGTCGGTTACAAGTTAGGACCCTTTAAGATTCTATCTATTCTTTGTCATGTCCTCCAAGAAGTCGAACTCCAATGGGCCACCCGAATCTCTGTTGGGCTTCGATTGCACCGTGGACTCCTTCTTGGGCTGAACCATATAGGCTAATCTCAAGTACCTGTAAGGTATGCCCACGTCAAATACCATTACATAATAGTTCATGATGGAACCCACAAGAACATATATATATATACAATAATGACTCCTTGAGTCAAGAATATAAATATATATCACAAAGATCCAAATCACATTGAAAACTGTCGGGGTTCTGGTAACTAGGGTACCTCGTCCCGATGGTCGCCAGGCCCACCGCCTAAGTGAAGACGACCTGTCGAACCACCGTCCCTCGACGCGGCGCCTCATGAGCCAAGTGCTAGGTGACCAACCCCTCAAGAGCCTCGCCCAGTTCGCCTCCACAACGACTGCCTCACAATGGTAAGGCTCCCGCCTTATCCAGGTCCCCAGCAGGCCTCAGATACCTTGGAGCACGACCCAGGGGCACGCTCATAATCTCGTAGCAAATAGGAAACGAGACAACAAAACCTGACGGGACGCACCAGGACAGTGCAGACTGCCTCGATAACGAGGAGCCGTTCCGCCCTCTTTGGTGTAAAAGCAACATGGATGACTTCATGTAATCCTCGGACCTCACGTTTCAAAATCACAAGACGGTATAAACCGAATCTGGGGAGGACGTACTACCGTGGACGCCACGAGGCTGCTGATACATTGCAAATGTATCTATAAGTTTTGTGGTTCCATGCTTGGTTTTATCTACTTTCTTATGTTCTGTCCACACTTTGGAGTACTTTTCATATGATTTCTTGGACTAACCTATTAACAAGATACCACAGTTCCAGTTGCCTGTTTTCTGCTGTTTTTGGTTCCAGGAAGTCAGAAAATGAATATTCTCAGAATTGGACGGGACAAAATCCAAAGTTCCTATTTTACCAGAAGACTCACGGAGCCAGAATATGAGATGGAGGAGGGCCAGGGCCTGGCCACACCCCCTAGGCGCGGGCTAGCCCTACCCGCGCCACGAGGTGGTGTGGGCCTGAGAGCAGGCACATGGCTTAATAGGATTGATAGGATACCCATATCAACAAGTTGCAACTTCTTTTCCGGAAGCTCATTCAAAAAGAACTCTAAGGTTAAGCGTGCTTGGCCTAGAGCAATTCTAGGATGGGTGACCGACCGGGAAGTGGGTAACCGGGTGCGCACGAGTGAGGACAAAGTGCACAGAAAAGACTAGTGTTGGTCTGTGGGGCTAGTCTAGATATCCTATTAAGCTGCCAGGAGTGACACTCCCCGGGCCCAGGAGTGGACGGGGTGTTACAAAGTGGTATCAGAGACGACCCTTGCGATTACACGGGTGTGTGCGGGTTAGTGGCGGGACATGTGGAGCATGGCGCGTGTGTCCCGGAGTGGGCACGGCATGGCACATGTGCCGGCACTAGACGCACAAACGCGTGCCAAGAGGGAACGTTCCTGGGGTGTGCTTGATCGATGAGGGCATCGATCTTCTAAAGGGTGGGTGTATGTGAGACCAGGCACATGGCTTAATAGGATTGATAGGATACCCATATCAACAAGTTGCAAGTTCTTTTCCGGAAGATCATTCAAAAAGTACTCTAAGGTTAAGCGTGCTTGGCCTAGAGAAATTCTAGGATGGGTGACCGACCGGGAAGTGGGTAACCGGGTGCGCACGAGTGAGGACAAAGTGCACAGAAAAGACTAGTGTTGGTCTGTCGGGCTAGTCTAGATATCCTATTAAGCTGCCAGGAGTGACACCCCCGGGCACAGGAGTGGACGGGGTGTTACAGGGCCCCCTGGCACTCCATCGACCTTGCCCTCTGGCCTATAAGAAGCCTCCCGAAGCCAAAACCCTAAAGAATCCATCCTCCAGCCACAAAAAGTTCCGCAGCGCCGCCGCCACCGAAGGGGAGATTCGGGGGACAAAAAGTCTCTGTTCTGGCACCCTGCCGGGACGGGGAAGTGCCCCCGGAGCCATCTCCATCGATCTCCACCACCATCTCCATCACCATTGCTGATTCCCATGACGAGGAGGGAGTAGTTCTCTCTCAAGGCTAAGGGTTCTACCGGTAGTTATGTGTTCATCTCTCTCTCTATGCATGATCTTATTGAGATCATGAGCTTGTAATCTATAGATCTACCTTGCTACTCAAGTGCTTTAATAGATCTTTGCTCTCCCCATGTGTGTGAAAGTGACAACGTGCACACCATGGTGGCACTTAGGCTAGAGATTACAAATACTTGTTATGAGTTATATTTGGAGTTGGATGTCTTTATGAAATTGTGGTGTTTGTTGGACTCATCTAGTGCTCAAGGTGACAATGTAGGGTTTCTAGATGGGAAAGGCTTACTTTGAGGTGTGCTGTTATAGCCCTACCAACGATTAGAGTGTCCAACCGGAGAGTAGTATCATAAAGAGAATATATCTATATGAGAGTGTTCACTAGTGAAAGTATGATCCCTAGGCCTTGTTTCTAAGCACTGAAACACCGTTTGCTATTAGATCTGTTACATGTTTGCTTGCTTCCATCTTTATTTCAATTTTACTTTAGTCTTTTCCACGCCACCAAGCTATTCTCTACCACCATTACCACATAATTATCCATACCACTTGTATTTCACTATCTCTTCGCCGAACTAGTGCACCTATACACCTGACAAGTGTATTGGGTGTGTTGGGGACACAAGAGACTTCTTGTATCTTGATTGCAGGATTGCTTGAGAGGGGATACCTTTGACCACTTCCTCCCTAAGTTCGATAAACCTTGGGTAAGCCACTTAAGGGAAAACTTGCTACTGTTCTACAAACCTCTGCACTTGGAGGCCCAACAACTGTCTACAAGAATACAAGTGCATAGACATCAGCTGCCCACAAGCAGGCCGCAATGGCAGGGCACGGTACCGGCTAGCCATCCACCCCCAAATTTATTGTTATAACTTCGAGTGTGAGAAATGTGACCGGCTGGCTGTGAGTCTAGCATACACAAGTGAGTATGTACGCCAGCGACATACAAGAGTACATCAGATCTATTCCATCTAAAAGAAATAGAAATATATTGTAATGCCATTACAACAAGAATCAAATTATATAAATAGTAGTAATAATACTTTAGGATTATATCCTCATACATCACTCAAAAAATTATCAAGCGGAAGCGGAAACACATATCCGAGTATGGATTAAGAGTCAAATCGGCATAAGATTCCATAGAAATAAGCATATTCCTGCCCACAGATCTCAGAGATCTCCATCCCTGGAATGCCTACGCAAGAGGGTCGTTTCCTCCATCAGCAGCCTCATCGATGTAGTAGCCTCCATATGTTTGTACCTGACAACCTAATCAATATTTTTGGTGTGAGACCCAAGGGCACTCAACAAGTATTTATGCATCTAAAGGGAACAACCTGGGGGTGACGAAATTGTAGCGAAAGATAATATCTAAACAGTTCTATAGAGACACGCTACAACATCCGCCCAACCAGCTATGGCCGGACGCTCGTGAATTAGAACCAATAGTTATATAAGTAGCATAAATAAACATCCCTCGCACTCCTTCTCGCTTACCACCCTATCCACTTTGCAAGAAGATCGTATCAACTGTGAGCGGAGTAGTCGACAGGTATGCGAACAAAACATACACAAGTGTGTATGTCAGCGACATACAACTGTACATCAGAGACATACCATCTAAAATAAATAGAAATATTCAACGCCATACAGCAAGATCCAAAATCCTAGATAGAGATAATAGTTTAGGATACATCCTCATACATCACACATTAGAGTATCAAGCTGAAGCGGAAAACAAGATCTGACTATATAAAAGGAGCAAGTTGGCATAAGATGCCCTGAAAATAAGCACGTCCCACCCACAGATCTCATGGATCTCCATCCCCGGAATCTCTACACTTGACAGTCGTTGCCACCATCATCGGTCTCCTCTACCCAGTAACCTTCCTGTGAGTAAACCTATCCATTTGAACCAAAATATTTATCGTATGAGACCCTAGGGGTACTCAGCAAGTCTTAATGCATCTAAAGGGAACAACCTAGGGGTGACGCAATTGCAGCGAAAGATAATATATAAACAGTTCTATAGACATGCTACAACATCCGCCCTACCAGAGATGGACGAACGCTCGTTAATTAGAAGCAACAGTTATGTAAGTAACATAAATAAACATCGCTCGCCCTCCTTCTCTCTTACTGACGAGAAGGCGGAAGAACATCCCATCCTTTGGCAATTTTATGAACCATTCTATGAGTGTTGCACTATTTACTAGTCATGTCTTAGTCAAATTAAAGGCGATACTTTAGTTATGCTTGTCTATGATCGAGAAACTATGCTCCAAGTGGTCCATAACCGCATCCACATGATTCAGAAAGATTTACCTTGTAGGGGTGCACAAATAGCAACACACGCACGATCAACCTCGGGAAGAACCAAATAAAAAGCAACGAGGCCTCACGACAATGCATTCTCAAGATTCATAAATTATTTCAGGGGACCACCCCAATAAGCTACCCGCAACAAAGTTGGCCGGCTCCGAGATGGACCCAGGGTTGCGAGAACAACTGTAAACGATTGGGAACCCAAAAGTGTGACCAGGCTTATTGATACCGCAAAATCGTGCCACGATCCTAAATAGTACAGACACTCCACACACAATAGTAAATAAAGCAGTAAAGCATGGCATACATACATGATAGTAATAACACCCCAAACTAGTTTGTGGTCCCAAGAAATAAGATGTGAATCAAGCTCAAGCGAAGGGGGATCCATAGAGTCTCCGACATGTGGATAATGCTATAGTCAAGAAACAGGTATCAAGTACTCGGGTCCTACGGGACACAAGTGAGCATGGAAGAACCAAATAACAACTATTACCCACCGGTGCCTATCGTGGAAATGGCCACGGCAGTTGCTGCCATAGGCAGCGATTGATAGAATCGGGGGCGAGAGCTGGCGGCCATCTACGGTGCGAGATCAGGGCAGATGCACATGGATTTATCCAGGTTCGCCCCTAGAGGGTAAAGACCTACTCCTGCTAGATTAGATTGATGGAGAGCGAGTTACAGGGGTGGCGAGCTCGGTGTCTAAGCAGCGAGTCGCTTGAAGGGGTGTATGATGGAACGTGAGTCCTCAGAGTACCCTAGGGAGGTTTATATAGGAGGCACCTCGCTAGGGTTTATAGTTTACAACCGAACAAGATATGGATTTGGAGGCTTTGACCTAATCCGATTGGGCTTCAAGTACGCTTCTGGGCCTCCAGTCTCCAATCACCAGGCCTTCTCTTCAATCGCATTCCAGTCGCCGTCCTGCAGGCCCACTCGCTAGGCTTTTCGCTCGATTGGAACGTCCTGCTGGGCATACCCCATTCGGCATATCCTCATCAGTAGTCCCCGAGGCCATTGTTGATTCAAACGTAGGTGTTCATTTGGCAGTCAGAGTAGGTGAGTCCAATTTGGATGCCCAGTCGAATCGGTGATGGACTCTGCCGAGGAAATTTTCCACCGGGTTTCTAGTCGTAGCCTTGGTGGATGTAATCACTTCTGAGACACTACCCCCATCGACCGGATAGGGCATAGTTGCAGGCGAGTCGAGTGGAAGAAGATGGACCATCAGCTTGGTTAAACTATCCGTTGGGTGGTCCAACGGTAACTTCAGCACGATTACCGCGGGTAACGGCTATCCCGAGATTGGCGGGTAACGCTTCTTTATAAGGGGAGTGACAGATCATCCCTGTAGACCCTTCCCCACAGTCTTCATCTTTGCACATCCATTCCCTCTATCTCCCCACGATCTAGATTTTCCAGACCAAACGACCTTGCCTCTTTCCTGATGGCGCCTCTGAAAGGTCAGTGGGGGAAATCCAAGTGCACGGTGGCGCAGCTCAAGTCATTTGAGGACGCAGGGTCCTCTGTAAGGGGAATTGGCGGATCCCCGCGTATTCCGAGGTCGAGCCGAAGCCACGCGCCGGCGAGTTCATCTGGTTCCCAAGCCACTTGGAGAGGGGCTTAGGGTTCCCCACCTCGCTATTCTTCTGGCGGTTCTGCGTGTACTACGCGATCAAGCCATTGGATCTCGGCCCGCACATTATCGAGCAACTGGCAATCTTCGTCGCCTTTTGCGAATGCTACCTCGGCTGCATGCCGTACTTCCCACTGTGGTTGGAGCTGTTCCACGGACGCATCGGGCTCGAGGGGTCCGGCGGCCCGATCTTGGCGGTCGGACGCGTTACATTTTAATTGAAGCCGAAGGCCAATTTCATCAAGCTCCTGTTGTTGAAAAAGGCCAGGAGCGAGTGGAAGAAGAGATGGTTTTATGTGAGAGAGTCCACCCCCTCCAGCGAAGTGGCACTACCCGAGTTTGTCGCAGAGAGAAGCGAGCCCTGTCGGCTGGCAGCGGACAAGCTCCCCGATGATCAGAGGATGGCCGTCGCGGAGATGATGGACCAGATCCAGAAGTTGAAGGACCAAGGGCTATCCCCGATCAATCTGTACAATTGCTGGCTCGGGCGGCGCTTGGTCCCATTGGCGACCCGACCCCATTGGATGTACGAGTACACCGGGAAGAACGATCCTTCCCGGACCAGCAAGGAGTCGTGGGATGCCGCGGACTACAAGGCCGCCTTGAAGAAGATTACCAACGTGGAATTTACAACCACGTCAGCCGGGCTCGCTCCGTATGTGTCCGAGAAGAATGAAGCTCTTACGGTAAGCCTCCCCTTCCGGGTTTATCTTCAGTCGTGATTCTCGCGGTGTAATTTGCGATCGCATCCTTTGATTTTTGTTCTTGGCCACTCTTAGTTATTTTAGGTTCTCAAAGGCTGGCTTCCCCCACTCGACGAAGAGGTCCCCAAGGAGCTCGAGGAGGGTACCAAAGGAGAGTCCTCCGAGGGCGAAGAGGAAGAGAGGGAGGTCCCTCCCCCATCGCCTGAGGCTCGCAAGACTCGCTTGCAGAAGCAACGCGAGTTCGAGGCGAGCCGTAGTCTTGAAGAGCGCAACGAAGACGACGAGATTTTGCAAGAGCACAGCTCACGGCGAACGGCCACGCCGGCGAAACCTGCACGCAAACCAAAATCGCCCACGAAGAAGCCGGCTCTGAAGCCAGCGTCGCCATCCAAATCGGCAGTGGTGTTCGAGTTGGACGATGAATCCGACGACGATGTGACGAGAACTTCACACGAGATCCCGGAGGGTGTGACTCCGCTGATGGGATCGGAGGCTGAAGACGCGGGAGTGGCGGTGGAAGTTCCGCTCGTGGCGGTCGTGCTGACAGCTTCGGCGGCGTCGGAGCGGGAGGCTGCTGAAGCTGCGGCGTCAAAGTCGCCACAACCTTCGGGGACGACCGCGTCTTCTGAGCTGGAGGTTCCCGCGACCACGGCTTCATCATCAAAGAAGACTGCGGTGTCATGGGCTTTGGATGTCTTCGAGAAGGGTCTCACGTGCAAGCTGGGCCTGGAGCTAGAAAAGCCCGCTCACATCAGCACGGGGTTACGCATTCTTCCGGTCGCCAAGTGAGTCACGAGTTTTCCTCTCTAATTCTTGGGTGACTTCTTGTATGATTTCTTTGCTGACTTTGGTGGTTTTGTAGGTCCGACGCTAAGAAGATAGGTCGCCCTTCAGTGGCTCAGATTCCGCCAGTCGTCACCACGAGGGAAGGCGATCCCCCAGGAAGAGGAAGCCTGCTGCAGACGTTGCACCTGCTGAGGGCGCGAGGAAGCAGAGGCGTGAGCCCGACGATGCTGCAGCAAAAGACAACACCAAGGGGAGTGACCCTGCCGGCAGCAGCGAGGAGGTGGCGACCACTCAATCAGAGCCAGCTGAGGGGGCTCTGACGACAGAACCTCCGGCTCCAGCAACTAGTGCCCTGGCGAGGGCGTCCGCGTCGTTTCCATGCTTCATGGCAAAGGGTTTTCCGTTCGTGGTGGAAAACCAGTCTACGTAGATGCCAGAGATCGTCGATGAGGACGTTGGACCTCGTCGCGGGTGCACCACCTTCGTGGTCCCTTCAATGGACGCTGGTGGACTTCACAATATGCTTGGTTCCGCCATTCAGGTACGTCCAGTCCCCGAGTGTCTAGTCGCTGAATTTCAGCGGCTAGGCACTGAGTTTCTTCTAGTCGCCAGTCCCCGAGTGTGTAGTCGCTGAATTTTAGCGGCTAGGCACTGAATTTCTTCTATTCGCCAGTCCCCGAGTGTCTAGTTGCTGAATTTCAGCGGCTAGGCACTGAATTTGTGTTTTTGAAGTTGCTAATTGTTCATTCTGCTTGTAGGGCTTGTAGAGGGAATCGGCTGATCGGCAGGCTGCGAAGGAGCGTCTGGAGTGTGACCTGCGCGTGGCGCAGGAGGCTAACCAGCAAATCTAGGAGACTGCCGGTGAGTACTTGTTTTGTTTGGCGATTGCGAGCTGTTGGTGTTTACGGTAGGCTGACTATTGTTGCTGTTCCTTTCAAAAGGTCTTCCGGTTGCCATTGCCAAAGCCCGAGAGGGGTATGTTCCGGTTGCAGAGCTGGATGTGGCGAATGGGCGCATTGATTCGCTGGTGAAGGAATTGGAGGAGGCGAAAGCGTCGATGATCTCTTTTGAGGATAGGGCCAAGGTTGTAGTCACTGCGGCTGAGGAGGAGCGGAAGGCTGCTGACTCAATCATCCTTGGGCTGCAGAGCGATCTTGCTGCCTTGGAGAAGCACGTGACCGAGAACTGCCGGAAACTCCTTGGTGAGTCGTTGCTCTTTTCTTTGATATGTGTTGTGAATCCCCGAGTGGGTGAGTCCGTAGTGACACTGGGCGTCTGATGTTGCAGCTTTGATAGGGCAAGGCGATCCAGTGGTGCAGACCTTCAATGCCTCACAGTGCGTGACCACGGTGGTGAACGTGGCCACCGCCTCTGCATTATGTGTCTAGGCGGTTCTTCAAGGGATGTCCCCCACCGAGGTTATACCTGGGGGACTGACTGAAGTATGGCGCTACCTAGAAGAGGCACCCACCGTTGTAGAATGAATGGCGCGTTTGGCTTTCAGGCATGGGGCCACCACGGTGTTGAGCCTAGGGATCGCGCATTTCCCTGATGACTTCGACCTCGACGACGTCACCAGCGACTATCCTTCGGTGACTGGCTCGGTGGAGATGTCGGAGGTGTTGAGGCTGACCGCCAAGGCTGCCCCCTTCATGGATCGGGTGCTGGCGATGGGGGACTTGCTGCAGTACCAGGAGATGGTTGTGGCGCCGGGCGACCCCGAGCCGGAGCATCGCGACCTAAAGTCGGAGCAACCCTTCCGGTCAGCGCTGTCGAAGTCGCTGTCGACCTACCTGACGAATCCGTGGGAGCCATACGTCCGTGTCAAGGGCGGTGGCAGTGCTTCTTCATCGGGCCTACGAAATAGATAGCTGCCCTAGGGGCTTTTTGTAAGATATGCCAAGTGGCCACTTTTGTAATATGAACAATATTTATGTGTGGGATCAATCGACTCGCAATGCATTTTTAGTTATGTGGTATGTTTGACTTTTGTTTGAGCGAGTCCCCGAGCGCGTCCGCCCTTTAGTGGGGTATAACTTGTTTGTGTACATGTGTGTTTGCTTTGGGTTTTTGTATTGGTTGTGACTGATTTGCCGTGGGGTGTGGGGCGAGTCCCCGAGCGCGAGTGGGGTCGATTTAGGCGAGTCCCCGAGCGTGGTACTTAGACGTCTTGGGCATGTGCCTATTGTAAGGTTTGGTGCGTTGTTTGTAACGCGTCTCTTCCCCTGGCTCAGAGAGCCAGTCGCGTGGCGAGTCCAAGGCAGCTCTCTTACTTGGTGTGTTCCCGAGCCGCATGAGGGTTTCTTTTGCGAAGTCCCCGTGCATGGTACTTAACTGTTCGAGTCGCTTTGCACGAGGATGGCGAGGACATGTCGCTGTGGGAAGCGTTTGTAGGTCATCTTGGCCCGGTGACCCAGTCGAGCGGGGCGACTCCGATGGTGGCTCTGGGTTGGCGTGTTCATGGACGACACAAAGCCCGAATATTTTCGGTGCCCTTGGGTCGCACTACTTAGCCGTGCCGGTCGCTCGACCAAGGGTTGACTTCCGTAGGTACCGTATTGCTAAATGTACGAGTGCGAGTGGCACAAGAGTATGGAGAGTAGACACAATTTGTGCGATCCGAATGAATTTCATTATATAACATTTGGGTACAAGTTTGAGTTCTATGTATAGAACTTTCGGAGGAGGTTTACATTCCATGGCCTTCCGACCTCAAGCTGGCCATTGCCTCATATGTCGATGAGGTAGTAGGCATCGTTACCGAGGACGCGCCCTATGGCGAATGGCCCCTCCCATGGGGGGGGGGAGATTGTGCATGCCCTTCTTGTCCTGGGCCAATCGTAGGACCAAGTCGCCCTCCTAGAAGGTGCGGGTCTGGACTCGGCGGCTGTGGTAGCGGCGAAGTCCCTGCTGGTCGATGGCGGTGCGGGAGCGAGCCAAGTCGCGTGCCTCGTCGAGATGGTTTATGTTGTCTTGGCAGGTGATCTTGTTTGTCGCCTCGACATAGTTGGTGACTCGGGGTGAGTCGTGCTCCATGTCGGTTGGCATTACGGCTTCAGCGCCATACACCATGAAGAAGGGCGTGAACCGCGTGGAGCGGTTGACGGAGGTGCGGATCCCCCATATTACGGAAGGGAGCTCTTCGACCCAGCATCCCGGGGTTCGCTCAAGGGGCACATGGAGTCATGGCTTGAGCCCGTGGAGGACGCTCTGATTGGCGTGTTCTGCTTGGCCGTTCGACTCCGGGTGGGCGACTGAGGCGAGGTCGAGTCGTATGCTATGTTCTTCACAGAATTCTGCCATGGCGCCCTTGGTGAAGTTGGTGCTGTTGTCAGTTATGATGCTGTGCGGGTAGCCGTACTAGTAGATGAGCTTGTAGAGGAACTTGGTGGCCATCTTGTCGTCACACTTTTTGATCGGCTTGGCTTCGACACATTTGGTGAACTTGTCGACTGCGATTAGGAGGTGGGTGAAGCCGGATGGGGCCTTCTTGAATGGGCCGACCATGTCCATGCCCCATACGGCAAATGGCCAGGTGATGGGGATGGTCTTGAGTGCCGAACCAGGGAGATGCGTCTGGTTGGCGTACTTTTGGCACCTGACGCATCGTTGGACGATGTCGGTGGCGTTGGCGTGCGTGGTGAGCCAGTAGAAGCCATGCTGCATGGCCTTGGCGACCAGCGACTTGGCGCCGGCGTGATGTCCGCAGTCGCTGGCGTGGATGTCCTAGAGGATCTTGCATCCTTCTTCTGGCTGTACGCAGCGCTAGAACACACCGGTCACGCTGCGTTTGTGGAGCTCGTCGTTGATGATGACGAAAGATTTGCAGTGGCACACGATCATTCGCGCTTCCGTCTCGTTTCTTGGGAGGATCTTGTGCTCAAGGAAGGCGACGTATGGTGCCGTCCAGTCACTGGGCTCCACGATCATGGCGACTAGGGCCGGTTCGGGTTGCAGTGGTATCCTGATGTCGATCTCCTTTGGCGAGGAGACCGAAGGCTTGTGGATGATGTCGAGGAAGACGCCTACGTGTGGCGTTTGCCAAGCCGACCCGATGCGGGAGAGGGCGTCAGCCTCCTCGTTCTTTCGCCTGTCGATCCACTCGACTAAGTAACCATCGAAGTGTCCTCCCAGCTGGTCTACCGCTTGGCGGTATGCTATGATTGTCGGGGAGACAGCATCACATGTCCCGGCGACTTGGCTGGCGACTAGGTCGGAGTCGCCATAGCACCGTAGGCGGTTGATGTTCATCTCCTTGGCGGCCCGCATGCTGTGAAGGAGGGCCTTGTACTCTGCCATGTTGTTGGTGTAGGGCGTGAAGTTGAGGTGGAGCACGTAGTGGAGCTTGTCTCCCTTGGGGGAGGTCAGTATGACCCCGACTCCAGTGCCGTCGGCGTTCTTGGACCCGTCGAAGTGGAGCGACCAGTAGTGGATGTATGGGAGCTTCTTCGGCTGCTGTGCCTCTTCCCAGTCTGCGAGGAAATCAGTCAGGGCTTGTGACTTGATTGCTTTGCGGGGCTCGTATTTGATGTTGTGGACGCCGATTTCGACAGCCCACTTGGCGACTTGCCCAGTTGACTCACGATTGCGTATGATGTCCTGCAGTGGCGTGGAGGAGACGACCGTGATTGGGTGCTCCTCGAAGTAGTGAGGGAGTCACCGTTGAGCTCGGAATACTGCGTATACCAGTTTCTGGTACTGCGGGTAGCGCTGTCTTGAGTCTGTCAGGACTTCGCTGATGTAGTAGACGACGCGCTACACGGGGTGCTCCTTGCCCTCCTCTAGCCTTTCGACGACCATTACGGCGCTGACGACTCGACTGGAGGTCACCACATAGACGAGCATTGGCTCCTTGTCGATTGGGGCGGCGAGGAGTGGAGCCACGAGTAGCACTTCTTTGAGTGCTTTGAGTGCGTTGTCCGCCTCCGCGTCCCATTGGAACGTGGGGTTCTTGCGCATCAGGCGGTAGAGGGGAATTGCCTTCTCGCCGAGCCAGGGGATGAAGCGACTGAGAGCCACGACTCGCCCGGCCAACTTCGTGACGTCACGCAAGCACTTAGGTTTCCCGAGTCGCGCGATGGTGTCGATCTTGGTGGGGTTGGCCTCGATGCCTCATTTGGAGACCACGTATCCCAGGAGTTGTCCGGTGGGGACACCGAAAGTGCATTTTCCTAGGTTGAGCTTGATGTCGTACCTCCGCAGGTTTGCAAAGGTTTTGGCCAGGTCGGCGAGCAGGTCGTCCTAGCGGGTGGATTTTACCACCACGTCGTCGATGTAGACATGTATGTTGCGGCCAATTTGGCTCACGGGGCACTCGTGCATGCACCTTTGGTAGGTGGCGCCGGCGTTCTTGAGGCCGAATGTCATGGCCATGTAGCATAAGGCGTCGAATGGCATGATGAATGCCGTCTTCTCCTCATCCTCGACCGCCATTTTGATCTGGTTGTAGCCAAAATACGCGTCGAGGAAGCATAGCGACTCCGATCCCGTCGTCGAGTCGATGATCTGGTTGATGCGCGGTAGGACGAACTCCTCCTTCGACTAGGCGCTATTGAGGTTGGTGTAGTCGATACACATTCTCCATGTGTTGTTCTTTTTTAGGACCAAGACTGGGTTTGCCAGCCACATGGAGTATTTGATTGGCGGAATGAAGCCTGTGGCTAGCAGTCGTTGTACTTCTTCGGCGATTGCTCGGCGGCGCTCTTCATTGAAGGGCAACAGCGACTGCTTTACTGGTCACACTTTGGGGTCGGTGTTGAATTTGTGCTTAGCGAGTTCCCTCGGGACACTGGGCATGTCAGATGATTTCCATGCGGAGATGGCGCGATTCTCATGGAGGAACTCGATGAGCGTGCTTTCCTATGCGGGGCTCATGTGCGCCCCAATGGTGACCGTCTGGCTGGAGTCGCCCGGGACGAGCTCGATGGTGCGGGTGTGCGTGGTCGCCTCGAACGTGGAGCTCACGGCAGTTGGCTTCTTCAAGATGGTGGGGTCGTCCTTGTTGATGTTGCCCGCGTATTTCGCGAGTTCCTTCGCGTGGTCAGTCTCCGCGGCGATGATGGTGTCGGCGAGCTCAACGCCTTTGTTGTGAGATCTAGGCACATGGCTTAATAGGATTGATAGGATACCCATATCAACAAGTTGCAACTTCTTTTCCGGAAGCTCATTCGAAAAGAACTCTAAGGTTAAGCGTGCTTGGCCTAGAGCAATTCTAGGATGGGTGACCGACCGGGAAGTGGGTAACCGGGTGCGCACGAGTGAGGACAAAGTGCGCAGAAAAGACTAGTGTTGGTCTGTGGGGCCAGTCTAGATATCCTATTAAGCTGCCAGGAGTGACACCCCCCGGGCCCAGGAGTGGACGGGGTGTTACAAGTGGTATCAGAGCCGACCCTTGCGATTACACGGGTGTGTGTGGGTCAGTGGCGGGACATGTGGAGCATGGCACATGTGCCGGCACTGGACGCACAGACGCGTGCCAAGAGGGAATGTTCCTGGGGTGTGCTTGATCGGTGAGGGCATCGATCTTCTAAAGGGTGGGTGTATGTGAGATCTAGGCACATGGCTTAATAGGATTGATAGGATACCCATATCAACAAGTTGCAACTTTTTTTCCGGAAGCTCATTCGAAAAGAACTCTAAGGTTAAGCGTGCTTGGCCTAGAGCAATTCTAGGATGGGTGACCGACCGGGAAGTGGGTAACCGGGTGCGCACGAGTGAGGACAAAGTGCGTAGAAAAGACTAGTGTTGGTCTGTGGGGCTAGTCTAGATATCCTATTAAGCTGCCAGGAGTGACACCCCCGGGCCCAGGAGTAGACGGGGTGTTACATTTGTCTTCGCATTCCACGGCCATATCGGGGTCGCCGTGGACGGTGATGATGCCGCTTGGCCCTGGAAGGTTCATCATGTTGTAGGCGTAGTGGGGGGTCGCCATGAATTTGGCGAATGTTTGGCGTCCCAGGATGCAGTGGTAGGGGTTGCGGAAGTTCACCAGCTTGAACACGATCCGCTCGGTGCGGTAGTTTGCTAGTGTGCCGAAGGTGACTGGCAGAGTTACTTTTCCAATCGGGTACGCCTTCCGACCGTGGACGATGCCATGGAAGGTTGTCAGGGTCGGCTCGATTGCTGATTCTGGGAGCTGGAGCCTCTTGAATGTGTCCAAGTACATGATATTGATAGAGCTCCCGCCGTCCATCAGTGTCTTGGGCAGCCAGCAGTCAGCCACTTTGGGCCTGACCACCAGGGCGACTCGCCCTGGGTACTCGATCTTGGGTGCGTGGTCCTGGCGACTCCAGGTGATGCTTTGCTCATACTAGTTGAGGAAGCGAGGGATATCAACCTGTGTCACCACATTGACGGCGACTGTGCGGGCGAGCACCTTCTTCTCGCGCTTGGTGCCGAGCCTAGTGAAGGTGTTGAGCGATCTGACAGCATTGCCGAAGCCGCCGACGTTTCCCTTGTCCCTTGGCGGGTTGTTGTTGGGGTCGTCCTGTGCCCACCTTGCCTTTTCGATTTCCTTGAGGGAGTGGCAGTCTGCGGTAGTGTGGGTGGCGGGCTTTCCCTCCCTGCTGTGGTAGACGCAGGGTTGGTTGAGCAGGGCGGCGGGGTCGAATTTCGGCCTCGCCGCGTTGTTGGCGCGGTAGTTCCCGCTGTCGCAATAGTTTCCTCCGTTGTGGCGGAAGTTCTTCTTGTCGCGTTGGCCGTAGCCGGCATTGGCGATGAATTCAGCTTGCCCATCACCGTGGCGCTTGCCAGCGATGCGAGTGTTGTTGTAGCGCATGTCACGCTGTTGCCTGCTGTCGTGGGCACTGATGCGGCGTCTTCCTCCCGACTTGTCGTCGAAGTCCTGGTTGGGGTCCTCTTCCACGTAGCGCTTGGAGATCTCGAGGAGGTCGGGGATGTTGTCGAGCATTCGATAGACCCTCTTGATCTTGGCGACCAGGGGTTCGTACCAGCATGCGTTCTTGAAGAAGTGTATTGCCATGTGCGGGTGGATGCCGGAAGCGTTGATCCATAGTTCCTGCCACCTTTGGATCCAGTGGCGGGTCGACTCGCGTTGTTCCTAGATGCATCATTCCAGGTCCTCGATGGTGGTGGCACGGGTGTAGGAGCCCTCAAAGTGCCTGACGAAGGCATCCCGCATCTCCTCCCATGAGTCGATGCTGTCGACAGGGAGGGTGTTGATCCATTGCCGGGTCGCACCCTCCATCATCAGGGGGAGGTAGGGAGCGGCTAGCAGGCCGGTGTGGCCGGAGATTCCCATCGCCATGAGGTATGTGTCTAGCCACACCGCTGGGTCGTATGTTGGGTCGTACTTTTCGATCTCCTTGGGCGCCTTGAAGTTGGCGGGGTACTTCTCGCCTCGGATCATAGGTCCGAAGCACTGGGGACCGACTCGGCTGAGTGAGCCCCTAGGTTCGGGGTCACCGCGGTTGGTGAGGGTGTGCCTCAAGTCGTTTGGCTGGCGCGCTCGCCAAGCCTAGTTGTTGACGATGTGTGTTCGGGCATCGATGGGTTGTGTAACACCCTCGAATCGGCCCTATGCAAGTTTTAGCCCTTTTCCGCCAAACCCACATAGAAACGATTCAAGGACGCCCACCAGGCACTTTCGTGCGGGTGGAAAACGAAGTAATACCATTACACAACAGTCCTCGATGGGACCCACAGAACAGATATATATACAACACGACTCCATGAGTCAAGGATACCGATATGCAGTACAAAGATCCAAATCACCTTGAAATCGCTACAGCGTCCGAGTACGGACAAGATGCAAATGGGGCTAAGAGCCCTGAAGAATAACCAATGGCGTCCATAACCCTGCCCAGGCCAAGCCGGAAGGGTAACCCTGCTAACGACGTCGATCTCAAACCTGCTAAAACAAAAGGGGTGCCGTCAAAGGGCAAAGGAAAAAAGAGGAGCGTCAGTACTAAGGCCAGTACATGGTGAGGCTAGAATTCGGCGGTCCTCGCCTATACAGGTATGGTGGACTGAAGCGGCAGCGCAACGACACTAAACAACCTATAGAGACTCTATAATACTGGCGGCTATCAGAGAGAGATAAGAGAGACCTATTCGGATCCAACCTGACACTAACACCAAACATACCCATCCTAGTATTCCCCCTCGAGACCAAACGAGGAAGTCAAGCCGAGGAAACTCACACGGTTGTCAGTTTTATTTAATCTTTCCATGGCAGTTATCCAACTTACTAGTCATCTCAGATGTAAGTCAAATTATAACAGTAAACTTTAGTTATAGTTGTCTATGATCGAGAAACTGTGCTCCAAGTCATCCTTAACTGCGGACACGGCTTTTCGAAAAGATTTAACCCTGCAGGGGTGCACCAAATTATCCACACGCACTTCGACCCTTTTTGCCAGTTCAATTAACATACACCCATCGGTATGTCGGCGGGGCCTAAGTCATGACGTTTCCCAGACCCAAAGCAAGTACATTGGGGGCCACCCCACTAAGCTACCCGCAACAAAGTTGGCCGGCTCCGAGGCGGACCCAGGGTTTGCGACGATGGCGGTAAACGACTGGGAACCCGAAAAGTGTGACTGGGCTTGTCGATACCGCGAAAACATGGCGCGATCCAAAACAGTACAGGTGCTCCACGCACAAATTAAATAAAGCAGTAACATGGCATAAGTACAGAATGTAATAAAGCCCCAAACTACTTGTGGCCCCCGGTACAGTACTTTGAAATCAGGTAGTAAGCCGATGGGGGTGCCCACACACCCCACCTGTGGTTAGCGCGCTCGATCTCGGAATAGGTGTCAAGAACTCGGGTCCTAGGGGACACCAGTGAGCGGTTAAGAACCAAATATTTACTATTACCCACCGGTGCCTCTGCATTATATCTACCATCAACATTAATTAATAAACTGTAATTATAATCATGATCAGCTCCACCATTAAACATTTGCCAACCTTCCAACAACTGTGGAGCATCAACGATGCGAAGCAACACCTGAGCAAGCAACTACGACTCGCAGGGCCAACTGTCTAACAAGCAACAGGTAATAGGAGGTGTCCAAGGCAATATAATGGCTGTAGGAATATAACTAGTACGGAACACTAAAGCATCGCGACACAGATAGCAATAGATCAACAGGAGGAAATAAAGACTATAAATGCAAAATAGGTAGAAAGGGGAGGGATGCTCGCCTGGGAAACACTGCTGACGGATACATCCGAAGATCGAATCGACACTCGCATCAACTCATCGGCCTAGTCCGCGAAGAAGCAATTCACTAGAAGAAACACCGGATGCACGATTTAATACTACGACATAAGATCAGGCATGATGCATGTGATGTATGACATGGCACAGATGCAATGCGACTAGCACGTGGTCGGTGGGGTGGGGCTAGCAGGCGGGAGCGGGGTGTCGTGCACGGGAAGGCGTGCGAGAGAGAGGGTGGGGATCGGTGGTGGAGACCAGGTGGTTGGGGGAGCGTACAGGAGGCGGTAGGTGGTGGGGATGGCTACAGGGAGGAGGGGGATTAGGGGTAGGTAGGATTTTGGGAGGGTTAGCTAGGGTAGGACTAGATAGGGTTTTGGTTAGGCTAGGATTTTATTTGGAGGTGGCTAACTGGGCTTTCGGGCCTGGCTGGCTGCCTCCTACAAAAATAATACAAATTTTGTTTATTAAAAAGAACGGGGATTTTGTAATCCATTTTTAGACAAAACAAAATAATCCGGAAGACCGATGTTTTATAGTTTGAATAAAAGACGGGGCGTTCAGAAAAAAACCAGGATTTTTGAGAATAGTTTTTAAACAAACCATGCATGATGATGACGATGCTCAAATGCAATGTGGCATGATGAAATGAGCATGCGGTCATGATGATGCAATGCACGAAAACACAGCGATTTTCTAGTAGTGGTTTTAGCGGGGTGCTACAGGTTGCCCGTTGGAGGCGACCGTGTTGTTCACCGGTCGCGGCTTGTTGGTGGAGAGCACAGGGTTAGCGGCCCGTGGCTGGTGCGCCAGGGGCTGGGGCGGTGGGCAGGTCACGGCATTGGCGACGGTTGGGTGGCCGCTTGAGGCCGCCCTGCTTGCCGATGAGCGGGAATACATCCGCCCCCACGGGTCGACTCCCGCGGCTTGCTGCTCGACGGCCCTAGCGAGTAGGGCCTTGGCGTACTAGATCTGTAGCGCACCTTTTCGTTGGACATTGAGGTGGGCGACTGCGGCGTCGACCGCGATGACGTTGTCCATTAGAGTGGAGTATAGTGGGATCCCGTTGGCGTCGCGGGCCTGTGGCGAGTTATGATCCGCGACTGGTCCGGTGGGGGCGTGCGATGTAACACCCCGTCTACTCCTGGGCCCGGGGGTGTCACTCCTGGCAGCTTAATATGATATATAGACTGGCCCCACAGACCAACACTAGTCTTTTCTGCGCACTTTGTCCTCACTCTTGCGCACCCGGTTACCCACTTCCCGGTCGGTCACCCATCCTAGAATTGCTCTAGGCCAAGCACGCTTAACCTTAGAGTTCTTTTCGAATGAGCTTCCGGAAAAGAAGTTGCAACTTGTTGGTATGAGTATTCTATCAATCCTATTAAGCCATGTGCCTGGTCTCACATACACCCACCCTTTAGAAGATCGATGCCCTCATCAATCAAGCACACCCCATGAACGTTCCCTCTTGGCACGCGTCTATGCGTCCAGTGCCGGCACATGTGCCATGCCGTGTCCACTCCGGGCCACACACGCCATGCTCCACATGTCCCGCCACTAACCCGCACACACCCGTTTAACCGCGAGGTCGGCTCTGATACCACTGTGTAACACCCCGTCCACTCCTGGGCCCGGGGGGTGTCACTCCTGGCAGCTTAATAGGATATATAGACTGTCCCCACAAACCAACACTAGTCTTTTCTACGCACTTTGTCCTTACTCGTGCGCACCCGGTTACCCACTTCCCGGTCGGTCGCCCATCCTAGAATTGCTCTAGGCCAAGCACGCTTAACCTTAGAGTTCTTTTCGAATGAGCTTCCGGAAAAGAAGTTGCAACTTGTTGGTATGAGTATTCTATCAATCCTATTAAGCCATGTGCTTGGTCTCACATGCGACCAATGGGTGGTGATGGGGTCCCAGTCGCCGGTGCGCCGGGTGGTAGTCGGTTGCTGCCACCGGGTGGCGCGTTCTCGCAGTACTCGCGCTCAGCCGCGCGTGCGACGTTGCTTTCATCGTTGAAGTTTAGGACATGGCCCTGGACGTTGGAGTTCAGGCGGGTCCTGATGCGGCGCTGGTGGTAGAGCGACAGCTCCTGCGTCGTTGCCCGCTCAAGGCGGAATTTCTCGCGCTCGGCTAGCTCCTTATGCTGCGCCTCCTCCAGTCGCAGGCGGGCTTCCTCCACCTCCGTGGCCGTGGCGGTTGCAGGGATCGGTGTGGAGAATGGATCTGGCAGGGCAACCGTGCTGCCCGCCATGTAGATCGCGTTGAAGCGATTGGATCTGGCATGGAAGTCCTTGGGGGACTCCAAGTCAGAGTCAGAATCGAAGATCCCAAGGATGGAGGAATCCTCGAAGTCCTCAGGGTTGGAGACCCGTGATGGAGTCCTCCTGTGATGCTGCGGTGATGGATCCGTCGACCGAGGCAGGGGTCACGGAATCAGCGTCGTCGTGGAGGGCCGCATCGTCTGCGACGACGTTCGTCTCGACCACGTTGCTGGCGGCTGAGTAGTATTCGGTGGCTAGGCGGCTGATGGAGCAGACCTGCTCCTCCGAGAGCAGATCACGGCGTAGCGGCAATCCTTCGACGATCACCGTTGCCGCCAGGTCAACTGCGTCGATAAAGCCGACGAACAGGTTGATGGTGCCAATCGGCATTATCGCGCTGTGGGTGATCGGGCGCGATGCCAGGATGTAGGTGCTGGGCAGGATCTGTAAGATCCTGCCGGTGGCGATCGGCCGATCGATCGGCGAGTAGGGTCTTGCTACAGAACTCAGGCCTATCCAGCTAGGCCCCACGGTGGGCACCACTATCATGGAAATGGCCACGGCAGTCGCTGCCATAGGCAGTGATTGATAGAATCGGGGGCGAGAGCTGGCGGCCATCTACAGTGCGAGAAAGGGGCGGATGCAAATGGATTTATCCAGGTTCGGCCCCCCGGAGGGTAAAGACCTACTCCTGCTAGATTAGATTGATGGAGAGCGAGTTATAGGGGTGGCGAGCTTGGTGTCTAAGCAGCGAGTCACTTGAAGGGGTGTATGATGGAACGTGAGTCCTCATAGTACCCTAGGGAGGTTTATATAGGAGGCACCTCGCTAGGGTTTATAGTTTACAACCGAACAAGATATGGATTTGGAGGCTTTGACCTAATCCGACTGGGCTTCCAGTACGCTTCTGGGCCTCCGGTCTCCAATCGCCAGGCCTTCTCTTCAATCGCATTCCAGTCGCCGTCCTGCAGGCCCACTCGCTAGGCTTTTGGCCTGATTGGAACATCCTGCTGGGCATACCCCATTCGGCATTTCCCCATTAGTGCCTCTTTCTTTAGTTATCTCATTACTACACAATTTAAGTTGTTTAGGTACCTCGTTATCCAAAGACTCACACAAAACCTACTCATGCAATTCTATGACTCACATGGCTCAAACAACTCCTATAATAATGGCTCAAAGAATTGAGGATACAAGCTTCGGTGGGGTTTAAAAGTAAAGGTTGTGCAATATTTGAGATTCAGTTTAATACAATCATGAATCCATGATGCAAGAATAATATAAAGGCATATATGCTATATGTAATGAAAGCATGGGGAATTGCTTGCCTGTCAGATCAGCAATAAGGTAACCGGGATCTGGGTAGTACTCTTGGGTCTCCTGGTAGTTCCCTTGCTCGGAGTCTGTCCGGAATAAATGCCAAACACACAAAGGGCCATAATAAATAAAGTGCGCAATCATATGAATATATGAAACAAGCAAACAAGGTATGCCATGATGGAATGATGCACAATTACATGGTATAACATAGCATGACATGAGTGGGGTGTAGGAACAATAATAAAGCATTTTAATTAATTATTTAATCATGTTTTGCTCTCATAAACTCTGATGTTTTCTTAAAATTTCTTTTATACATGCTTCAATTTATATCATGGAATGCATAAACAGAATGAGCTCGTCGCGCTAATCGATTTAGACACCTATTTTTTCAAAATTGGAATTTCGGAATTAAAGTTGTGGATTTATTACGATAAAGGCATATTAATTGTATTTATTAATTCAAAAAAATTAATTTTCTAGAAATTTTTTTAGATATCATATTCATATTCCTGGCATTTGTTTGATCCAAAAACATATATCATTTGTATTATTTGAATTATGGATTTAAAATAATAATTAAATGCAAATTAATTGAAATGGGGTCAAAAGTCAAAGGTCTGACTAGTTAGAGTTGACTCTAGTTAAATTTGAAAACATATCTGAATTCATATTCGAGAATCATTACTATTCCTTTTATAAGTTTTTCCAAATTCGTATTATTTTAAAAGATATAAATTAATTTGATTTAAATTCAATTTCTAGAATTTTTATTTGATTTAGAAAATAGGCCGCAACTTTTGTTACCTAGGGAAAGCGTACCCACTAACGCTGATGCGTGGGGCCAACGGATAGCGGGGCCAGCTCGTGCGCACGCCAATAGGGGCGTGACAGGTGTAAAAGATAGCGACTGCGGGTTCGGGTTTTTAAAAAGATCAAGTGCCGTTTTGCAAAAGTGCGGCCGGATGATTGGGTGGCTGACGGTGGGGTCTACGGGGACGTCGGTTGCTTGCCAGGTATCTCAGGGGCCTATGTGCAAAACATACGGGAGCTGCGTCTGACGAAACTGACAAACAGTTTCAGAACTCGTCGGATCTAGCGATACTACAAGGACGATGGCGACAAAACGGATGGGAATCTAGACATGGCGCAAGAACAAAAGATGTAGATCTTCTACCAATCTGCAACTTCGGCTAAGGAAGCCATGCTAGATCTGGTCGGCAAAACCAGGAAAAAGAGGAAGAACAGAGGGTGCTGGCCATGAAAACTATTGGACTGCAACTCGATAGGTCTCCTAAGTGATAGGGGCAACTTCCGGTGCTGATGGCGATAGATAGGCTGGGAATCTCGCAATAATGCAAAAACGAAAAATGTGGATCGCAACAAGGACTACAACTTCCGCTCAGAAGGGCACACCAGAGGTGGACCAGCAGGCTCGAAAAACTTGGAGGAACAGAGGGGGTTCAGACTTGCGGCTGCTACTGTTGTCTGCGGCTGGCATGATGACATCGTTGGAGGCAAAGCTCTAGCGAGCCCTAGGAAGCCAGGAAACCGGGATCTACATAGTACTCTTGGGATGGCGTCTTGGGACTTTGGGATCCGGCGAGCTGCGATGGACTCCGGCGGCGGGGCTGGCTCTAGAGTGAAGCAGGGAGGCCGAGCAAGGTCCTGGACGCCTCGGACATGGTGCACATGCGCTAGATCGTCGGGGCTAGAGGGTAGACGATGGCTGGGGTTTAGATCACCAAGGGAGGGAGCTTGCTTGAAGAGGAAGAAGAAGGGGACTGGGTACCTCCTAGGACTTGTCCTAGCGATGGATGGGCTGGTGGGTGGCTAGTAGATAAATATCAGGGAGGGAGAGGGTAGAGCACATGGGGTGTTGGGTGCTTGCAAAAAGGTGAGAGGTGAGAGGGATAGCTAGGGCTCTCTCCTTCCCATCTCTTCTGTTTGTTGCCGGGAGAGGGAAAAGAGGGGGTGGTCCAGGCATGGTTGATGGTTTGGTAAGTAACATAAATAAACATCACTCGCCCTCCTTCCTGCTTACCAACGAGAAGGCGAAAGAACACCCCATCTGTTGGCAATTTTATCAACCATTCCATGAGTGTTGCACTATTTACTAGTCATGCTTTAGTAAAATTAAACACTGTACTTTAGTTATAGTTATCTATGATCGAGAAACTGTGCTCCAAGTCATCCATAACTGCGGACATGGCTTTCAGAAAGATTTACTATGCAGGGGTGCACAAATAGCAACACACGCACGATCAACCTCGGGAAGAACCATATATCCAAGGAAACCGGGGTCTGGGTAGTACTCTTGGGCTGGCGTCCTAGGACTTCGGGATCCGGCGAGCTGTAGCATCTCCGGTGAGCTGCGATGGACTCCAGCGGCGGGGTTAGCTCTGGAGTGAAGCAGGGAGGCCGAGCGATGTCCTGGACGTCTCGGATGTGTTGCGCATGCGTCAGATCATCGGGGCCAGAGGCTAGACAACGGCTAGGGTTTAGATCACCAAGGGAGGGAGCTTGCTTGGAGAGGAAGAAGAAGGGGCCTGGGTACCTCCTAGGACTTGTCCTAGTGATGCATGGGCTGGTGGGTGGCCAATAGATAAAGATCAAGGAAGGAGAGGGTAGAGCACATGGGGTGTTGGGTGCTTGCACACAGGTGAGAGGTGAGAGGGGTAGGGCTCGCTCCTTCCTCTCTCTTCTATTTGTTGCCGAGAGAGGGAAAAGTGGGGGTGGTCCATGCGTTCTTGGTGGTTTGGTGTGGAGTGAACACATGCACATGGCATGGACAAGGAGAGGTGGCCACGGGTTAGGAGAACAGGGTTAGGGTAAGGTTAGTTTAGCTAGGTTAGGTAGTTAGATGCATAGATTAGATCATGTAGTTCCTCCTCTCTTTCTATTTATTCATATGCTTAATTTTTATTTTAAACAAGAATTTAAAGGATCTTTTCAAAGATCTATGATACCAAACAAACCAAAGAATGAAGAAGAGAAGATAGGTTACCATGAGGTTTATTTGGAATGGTACTACTTATATGAATTCAAATCATACAAGTTTCCTCCCATAAATCCCAATGAATTCAAATAAATAGAAGTAGAGGGATCTTGCATGGGCTTGAACATGCATTAAATACCACAATTTTAGTTGTGAAAACAACTATGACTCCATGTGGCCATATACTCCATAAATGCATTCAAAATTGAATAAAGGCCATACTAGAATACACAAGCTGCTTCTCATATGGAAAGGATGAAAAATAAGAATAAATGAATATAATGGGCAATGCTAATATCACATATTAAAATATAAGCCATATGGAAGATAGAGAATGTATTCTACCCACATAGCATGCAAAGGTGTCCATGTGGCTCCACATATTAATATTGTTAAAACAACATGTATCATATATGGGAGCATGTAGCAATAGAAGTGGATCCATCCCAACACATATGAGCTAGATAAAATGAAATGGAATGCAAAGGCACATATATAATTAGGATGGTGGAATTTGTGGATGGAGCCAAGAAAGGTGGTGGAAGAATAAGAGATATGCCCCCAACTCAACTTGGGCACCAAACAATATATCAAGAACCAACTATAATATGTCAAGAGGCAAATACAATTAATAGACAAATGCATAATGAGGGGAAGAACCAAATGAAAGGGGTTTTATATAATGCTCAAATGCAATGTGGCATGGGGACATGAGCATGATATAATGATGATGCAATAATGGTATGTAGGAAGTAGCAATATATATAATAAACCAAGTAGCATTACAATTATTAGACAATTGGGATGCTACAACAACCACGAACACGACTTTTAGAAAGATTTACCCTGCAGGGGTGCACAAATAGCAACACACGCTCGATCAACCCCGGGAAGAACCAAATAAAAAGCAACAAGGCATCACCAAAAAGCATTCACAAGATTCAAAAATGATTTCAGGGGTCAACCCCACTAAGCTACCCACAATGAAGTTGGCCGGCTTCGAGAAGGACCCAAGGTTTGTGCCACTGGCTGTAAACGACTGGGAACCCAAAAGTGTGACTAGGCTTGTCGATACCGCGAAAACATTCCATGTTCCAAAACAGTACAGGCGCTCCACGCACAATAGTAAATAAAGCAGTAAAGCATGGCATAAGTATATCACAGTAATAAAGCCCCAAACTAATTATGGCCCCAAGAAATAAGATGTGAATCAAGCTCAGGCGAAGGGGATTCATGGTCCCACATGCGGATACTGCAATAGTGAATCAAGTACTCGGGTTCTATGGGACACAAGTGAGCATGGAAGAACCAAATAACAGCTACTGTCCACTGGTGCCTCTTTCTTTAGTTATCCCATTACTACATAACTTAACTTGTTTAGGTACCTCGTTATCTAAAGACTCGCACAAACCCTACACATGCAATTCTATGACTCGCATGGCTCATATAACTCCTGTAGTAATGGCTCATAGGATTGAGGGTAAAAGCTTCGGTGGGGTTTAAAAGTAAAGGCTATGCAGTACTTGTGATTTCAATTTAATGCGAATCACGATACAATGATGCAAAAATAAAGATAGAGGCATGGGTGCTATATGTAATGCATGCATGGGGAATTTCTTGCCTGTTAGCTCAGCAGTGGAGTAAGTGGGATCCGTGTAGTACTCTTGGCTCTCCTAATGACTCCCTTGCTCGGCGTCTATCCGGAATAAGAACCAAACCCACAAAGGGCCATAATAAATAAAGTTCGCAATCATATGAACATATGCAACAAGCAAAATAAGGCATGCCATGATGGAATGATGCACAATTGCATGGTACAACATAACATGGCATGGGTGAGGTTTAAGAACAATAATAAAGCACTTTAATTAATTATTTAGTCATGTTTTGCTCCCATAAATCTTGCAGTATACATAATATTTATATGATGCATGCTATAATTGATATCATGGGATGCATAGTTGGAACGGGCTCAATTTGATATGATGATACAACATAATTGATTTAGATATATTATTTGTCGAATTTGGAGTTGCAGAATTAAAGTTATGATTTTATTAAGAAAAAGACATTTATTGGTATGTAATTAATTCGAAAATTTTAATTGCCCAGAAATTATTTTAAATAGCATATTCCGATTCCTGGCATTTTGCTAATAAGAAAACATATATCATTTATTTTATTTGGAATTATGAATTTAAATGCAAAACAATTTAAATATGGTCATAAGTCAAAGGTTTGACTAGATGGAGTCAACTCGTGTCAAACTTGAAAATATGTTTGAATTCAAATTCGAAACTGATTCATATTTCATTTTAGAAGTTTTTGCAAATTCGAAATATTTTAAAAGATATGGATTATTTTGATTATATTCATTTCCTGGAATTTTATTTGAATAAGGAAATTGTCCAGGAACTTTTGTTACTCAAGCTATGCTAACCACACTCGCTGATGGGTGGGGCCAAAGGGTTCACGGGTCCACTGCACGCGCGGCCGGTGTTGGGTCAACACGTGGCACAGGTGGACCGTGGGTTGAGGATTAGGGAAAATCTAGGGGCCTTTTTGCAAAAGTTTCTAACTGGTTTGGTTCGGTTTTGATTCAGACGAACTCAAACAAGCAGCACGATTGAGGCTAGTTGATCCGATATTTGGAGGAAGATTACAAGAGATATGCTGTGCCGTTTTGAACAAGGTTTGATTCCTAGTAAAGAGGGGAAAATAGGGAGTAAGATTTATCTTTTGAGTTTTGCCGGAAAGATGTTGTGTTGGTGGGAAAACTGGAGGGAACCGAGGTGCTAGGAGATGTCGTCGTCCTAACAGACGTCTTCAGATTTTTATCGGTTGATCGGTCTGACTTCGGAAGATGAGAATGAGAGATCTGGAACTCCGTTTTGGACTCCATTTGATCCTGCGTGTTACTGTGATATAATGGTACAACTTTAGTTAAGGATTCATCGCCAGATTAGGATTCCATCATCAGGAAAAAGACGAAGGATAGAGAGATTTCCATCAGTTCCAGACTGTTAGAAACATGCAGAGATTAGGCGATCTTCTCTAGATGATTCCTAGAGCTATAGGCGTCAGATTGCGGCGTGGTCGGTCATGTTGGAGAGCTGGTATAACCCTCTCTCCAGGTATGTGATGATCCGCGACAGATACTAACTGTGGTGACCAGGAGACGAACAAGAACAATGGTGCTACGCAAGGTGCTATGCTGCTGGTGTCTGCGCATGCTATTTGAAGAGCGCGGCTAGCGCGGCGACTAGGAGGTGGCTAGCGAGCATGACGGAGGCGATGAGATCACAAGGCAGGGAACGAACCGTGGGCGGCAGCTATCCCAACTAGGCGTGGCCTAGAGTTTGTAGGTGATGGCGACGAGTGGAAGCATGCGCGGCATCGACCACTGAGAGCAGTGATGGTCAAGGGCGTGCGCTGGCCGTCTCCTCCAGTGGCGGATCTAGAATTCCATCTAACCCAGGGCCAAGATCATATTATATGTTAAAATTATGCTAAATTCTAGAAAAAATAGTGTATTTTTACTAATATATAGCTGAAAATTTTGTCTACACCCCGGGCCATGGCCCGGTTTGCCCGGGGTGTAGATCCGCCCCTGGTCTCCCCTGTGCTCTGGATAATGCACGGCTTCCAAAGGATGGTGCGGAGCTGCTACTGGTGTGCGGTGGCCTCTAGCAGCACGGCTCAATGGCACGATGACAAGGTGGACTAGGCCACGACCAAGGTATGGCTTCGGCTAGGGTTTATGTGGCCATGGCATGGCTTGGAGAGGGGGATGGTGGAAATTTGGATCTCGATCCAGAGGTGGATTGAAGTGGTTGGGCGGCAGCTTGCAGATAAAGAAAGAGGGAGAAGAGAGGTGATCACATGGCTAGATGGTTAAGGCAAAAAGGGGTTCAGGTAGATGGGTTTTACTTGCCCTCTCCTATGGCTCGGATGGAAAAATTTCGATCTCGCTCAAGGGATTGCTGAGCACTCCCAGCCACCACCCACCTCTCCCTCTACGCCGCGGACCACTCCGGCCGCGGCGGCCACCCCATACCTTGGCGGCGACCACGCCCATCTCCTCCGGTCGGGCAGCATGACACCGCAGTCGCGCGCGGACCTCGAGGCTACGGTGGAGGAAAGCCCCCCGCTTCAGACCGCTGGGTCTGATGGCGAGGCCTCTCCCTGGGATCCCCGTCGGTCCGCTGAGCTCCTTCGGTGTCTGCGTGGTCGCAGCCGCTCTCTGCCATGCTCCGGAGACCGCTCGGCGGCCCATTCCCCTCCTGCTGGTGCCCAGCAGTCCTTGGCGCGCCCCCGTCTCCGTTCTATTGTTGTGTGCCCCACCTCACCATCAGTCAACGCTCCTGCCGCCTCCCTTTGCCCAGGTTGGGAGCTGGTCTCTTCGAGGCATGGCCGGGGCCGAGGCACCCCTCCTCTTACGGCGGCTTGCTCCTCGGTCCAAGCCTCCGCTTCAGACCGGCAGGCCACCAGGAGCTCCTCGTCTGCTGCGCTCGCTGCCTTTTTAAGGCGTTTCAGGGGCCTCTGCTTCCGGTATCTTAGTAAGAACCACCGCCGCTCCGAGTGTAGAGAGCCCCTCCGCTGCATCGAGTGCCGCCTGTGGGGGCACTCCTCCTCTTCAGCTCGCTGCCCCGCCCGTCGCCATCCGGCTGCTCTGCCCGCTGTAGCCGTTCCTCGGCAGCCCCTCAGCGAGCGCCTCTGCTTCCCCGCCCCGCCTCCGCCTATGGAGATGCTGCGCCGCGTCTCGGCCATGTCCGCCCTCAGGCGCCCATCTGCTGGCCCAACGGTGATCACCTGCTCGTGTTTCATTGATCATGAGTTGCGCGTGTTGCGCAGCCGTGGGGTCCTGGTCAAGGCGGTTGAGCCCTTTCACTCCGCCAACCCGCTTCTTGTCGGCAAGGAGCTCGAGGCCAGGCTGAGGCTACCACCGCATGTGCTGCGCGTGACGCGCCACCATCCGGAGGCTTTTTTCATCAAGTTCGACTTCCCCAAGCATCGCGATGACGCACTCCGCCTTGGCACCATCACCCTCGACGGGAGCGCCTTCCTCCTGCAACCTTGGCATGAGTCCGACCATGCGGTGCACCAGACCTGGTCTTACCACGTCCGGGTGTGTGTCGAGCGCATGCCACTGCACATGTGGAACATCGAGGGCGCGCAGGATGTGCTCGGGCCCAGGGTGCTTGTTGACCGCCTCGACAGCAGGACGTATGGGCAGGAGAACACTGCCATTTTCAGTTGCTGGGTTTGGTGCTGGGAGCTAGCTCACATCCCTAGCAGCCACGGCTTCATCGTCTTCCCGGAGGGGGCCGGCCGCGTCATCGAGAGCTCGACTACTCCCCGCCCTCCCGGCATATGGCCCCTCCACCCTGTGGTCTGTGCTATTATGCCCTGGTCCATGTGGACTTGGTGGAGGATTGGCGCGTGCCGGAGCGTCGCACGCCATCATCTGGGTTGAGCGGCGTCCCGTCATCGAGCTTGGAGGAAGAGCCGCCGTGTCCGGCAGTGCAACCATACACCTGGACCATGACTATGCCTGATGGTGAGGACGTGCGCCGCGGCCCAGCTGCTGGGGCGTGTGATGGTGGCTCGGGCGGTGGTGCCGGGGGTGACCGGCGTCGGGATGATGAGGACGGCTCCTCTGGCCGGCGTCCCCGACAGGACCAGGTGCGCAGCACCGAGCGCGGGCGGCACGGGCGCGGCGTGACCCCTCCTCAGGGCTTGCGTGGCGAGCGCCACCGCGCCTGCTCCCCGCCTGGTTCGCGCCGCTGTCGGGCGGCTTCGTCTCCTCCCCCTGTAGTCTGTGAGGAGCTCCCGCCTCCGCCGCTGCCTACGGACGGGACGGTGCCTGAGCGGGCGTTCCTGGTCAGCGGGTCGCCTGCGGCCGCGGGCTCGCCGGTTGCTGCTCCCTCGTCGACGTCTCCACCTAACGCAGCCAGCCCCGGGTCTGCTTGCTCTTCTGACCCTCTTTTTGACCTCATGCTCATTGATTATCTGGAGTTAGAGAACTAGGCTCCGCAACGCTTCGACCCAATGGCGACGGAGTGGGATGCCGCCTGTGCTGCGGCTTTGGAGCAGCCACTCGCCTTCTCGTTTGAGGCCTTGCTCCACGAGGATGGCGGGGTGGCACGCTCGCCACAACGCTCTACCTCGCCCCTGGGACGCTCCCCCTCCCCCGCTGTCGGCTGGCGCTAGTCTTCTGGCTGTCACGCACCAGGTGGACGGCCTGCACCTGGCGGACTGCGATGCCGTGGCCGGCGACCTGCTGCAGGATCTCTTCTCCGTCCCGCCGGCATCAGTGCTTGGGGCCTCGCCGCCATCCCCGTCAGCGGTGGCCCGACCGGTGGTGCCGCCAGCAACAGCCCGCCGTACCACCCGCAAGTCGGCCAAGCTCTCCGCCACCCCCGTCTCGCAGCGGGCCTCTGTGCGGCTGGCCAAGGAGCTCGGGGCCATCGACCCGGCGGAGCAGTGCGCCACCAAGGCGGCAAACGGCCTTGTGGAGCGCTTCAAGCAGCCATTGAACAACGTGGACATCGACGGCCTCGCCCTCCTCACGCGCATCGACCAGGACGCCATCCTTCGTGCTGCTTCCAAGGCAGAAGTAGCAAGCGTCGCCGCCGCTGCGGCCCATTAGTTCTTGATGCTGCTCATCATTTTTAGTTTTCGGCAGCGGCCAGCCTTAACCTGGTTTAAGTTAGGAATGTTTTTGGCATGTGGCTCAGTTAGCTTAGCATCTGGATGATCTTCTTGGGGCTACTATGGTGCGGATCGTCCACCCCCTTTGTATGCTGGCATGGTGGTGCTTATTAGATTTCTTTAGTCGCCGAATTTTTGCTGTGTTTCATACCTACCCAATTTGTGAGCCTGTTTGTCCTATTCTCGGATGGAACCCTCGAGGCCTAAACAGCACGGCGCGTCGCGAGGTCATCGCTGAGATGGCTTCCCTGGCAAATGCCTCTATCCTCTGTGTTCAGGAAACTAAGCTTGCATCCATTAGCGACAGCGATGCAATTGCAATCGCTGGACCATCTAGACGCAACTTCTTCTTCCTCCCGGATCTAGGCACGAGGGGTGGCATTGCTATTTTTTGGAATGCCTCCTTAGTCTCCCTCTTCGATTGTGTCCTCCGCATGTTCTCGGTCTCCGCCACCGTCACCATCTTGCGCACAGGAACATCCTTCCACCTCTCCACGGTGTACGGGCCGGCCGAGGATGAGCTTAAGCCGGCCTTCCTGCAGGAAATGCGGTCACTGCAGCCCGGCCAAAATCAGCCTTGGTTGATTCCCAGGGATTTCAACCTAATCTACGAAGCTAGGGACAAAAACAACCTCAATCTCAATAGGCAGCTCATGGGCCAGTTCCGGGCTGCCATCAACCGGGCAGAGCTTAAGGAGCTGGCCTTCTCCTGGAGCAATGAGCGCCTACATCCCACATTGGTTAGATTAGACAGGTTCTTCTGCAACGTCGCGTGGGAATCGCTGTTCCTATCCTGCGCAGTGCAGGCCATGTCAACGCCGCAATCCGATCATTGCCCCTTGCTCCTGGCAGACATTACTTGCCCGCCGCGTCGCGCCTCTTTTTGCTTTGAATCTTTCTAGCCTAGCTGCCCAGGGTTTCTGGAGGTGGTTACTGCCGCTTGGAACCAGCAGGTTGTAGCTCAGAACCCCCTAGTTCGCCTCCGAGGAAACCTCCAAAATACTGCTCGCGCGTTGCGTTCCTGGAGCCGCTTACATTTCAGCGACGCCCGCTTCCAGTTCCATCTCGCGACTGAGCTGGTCCTCCGATTCGACGTGACGCAGTAGTCACGGCAACTCACGGAGCTGGAGGCGTCTTTCCGAAAACTCCTCAAAGCGCGCCTCCTGGGACTGGCCGCCGTGGAGCGTGCGAGACGTCGTCAGGCCTCTCGCCGCAGCTGGCTCAGGGAAGGCGACGCCAACACCCGCTTCTTCCATCTCAAGGTCAACGCTAGGCACTGGAAGAACCACATCCACGCTCTGCAATCTGAGTTGGCGGTGCACACTAGCCATGACGACAAGGCATCACTTCTTCACCGGCACTTCTCCTCTGCTCTTGGATCAACTGTACAACGCACTACCTCGATCAACTAGGACAACCTGCCTCTCCCTCAGATTAACCTCGACGGCCTCGACAACCCCTTCAGCATGGCCAAAATCTGGGAGGCCATCAAAGCCTCGCCGTCTAAGAAGGCGCTAGGACCGAACGGCTTCACCGGCATCTTCTATCGACGCTGTTGGACCATTATTAGAAGCGACATTGTTGCGGCCTTCGATCATCTTTACCGCCTGGCTGGCGGGGGCTTTGCAAGCCTTAACCGAGCGCTACTCTTCCTGCTCCCAAAAAAGGCGCATCCAACTTGCGTCAAGGACTACCGGCCCATTAGTCTCATCCACTCCTTCGGCAAACTCTTCTCCAAGGTTCTCGCACGTCGCCTTGCTCCACACATGTGTGATCTGGTTTCTGATGCGCAAAGCGCTTTCATTAAATCCAGAAGCATTCATGAAAACTTCCTGTATGTGCGCAACCTTGCACGCACAATGCATCGCCGCAAAAAGCCTTGTCTTCTGCTGAAATTGGACTTCGCTCAGGCTTTTGATTCGGTTTCCTGGGAATATCTGCTGGAGCTTCTGCAGCGTTTGGGTTCCCCTCGCGCTGGCGCGACTGGCTTTCGCTACTATTCACCACGGCCTCTACATTAGTGCTCCTCAACGGCGTCGCTGGCCTTCCTCTACGTCATCATCGGGGGCTGTGGCAAGGAGACCCGCTATCCCCTCTCCACTTCGACTTAGCTATCGACCCGCTACACGGCCTTCTTCTGCAGGCATCCGCCTCCGGTCTCCTCCCTCCCCTGCCGGCGAGAGAAGCATCCTCTCGTATTAGCTTGTACGCTAACGACGCCATCATTTTCGCAAACCCAGTGCGTGGGGAGTTGTCCTCTCTTCTTGACATTGTGACTAGGTTCGGTGACGCGTTGGGGCTACGGATCAACATCTCCAAATGCTCGGTGGCCCCTATCCGGTGCCAAGGGATTGATCTCTATACCGTGTTGCATGGCTTCGATGGTCAGCGGGTTGGGTTTCCCATAACCTACCTCGGCCTGCCTTTGTCTATGGGGAGACTTAAGTTGGCGCACCTTCAATATGCGCTGGATCGGGCTAGAGCTAAACTGGCGACTTGGAAAGGGAAGCTCATGAATGCGGGCGGCCGGCGTGTGCTTACCAGATCTGTCTTGGACTCCTTGTCCATCTACACTCTCACCTCGTTGAGACCGCCGCAAAAAAGTCATTGCGGCCTTCGACAAAGTGAGGCGGCGCTTCACTTGGGACATTGAGGAAGATGAGGTGGCTGGCGGGAAATGCAAAGTCTCATGGCAGATTGTCTGCTCCCCCATGGAGTTTGGCGGGCTAGGCATTCTTCACCTAGGGGCGTTTGCGCGCGCCTTGCGGTTACGCTGGCTTTGGCTCAAGTGGAATTTTCCCGACCGGCCATGGACCAAGTTTGGTACCCCTTGCGACACTCTCGACCACGAGCTTTTCGCCACAGCCACCAGAGTCACCATTGGAGATGGCCGGACCGCATCCTTCTGGTGGTCAACCTGGCTAGGCTCCTCTAGACTCAGATCTCGTTTCCCTCTACTATACAAGCACTCGGCCCGCAAGCATCGCTCCGTCGCCAACGCGCTCCTGAACAACCGCTGGGTCCTAGACCTACGGCGCGCCCCCGTCCAGCTCATTCTAGATGACTTCATTCTGCTTTGGCGCTTGCTTCATAGCGGCGAGGCACCTCTACCTACCAACTAACAGGATTCCATCTGCTGGCTGCTCACAACCGACAGAGTATACTCCGCCAAATCGGCCTACAGCATCTAGCTGGAGGGGTGACAACTCAGCGCTATACCTGGCCTCGTTTGGGATGCCTGGACGCTGGCAAAGTGCAAAATGTTTGCATGGTTACTACTACAGAACCAGCTCTGGTGTGCCGACCGCCTTATGATGAGGGAGTGGCCCAACTGCTATTTTTATCCGCTCTGCATCCGCCACCTAGAGACTGCAAAGCACATGTTCCTCGACTGCCCTTTCGCACGCATCCTTTGGGCCGCCATTGCGGCGTGGCCTCACTGCTCAGGTCTGGCTCCGCGCTCCTGGAGCACGTGCACATCCCTTCCGGATGCTTGGGAAGCAATGATCGCCGCCACTGCCGGCGAGCACAGGGAGGGTATTCGCTCTATAATCATTTTAGTGTCATGGGAGCTTTGGAAGGAGCACAACAACCGCATTTTTAAGGACAAGTCATCATCGATGCGCCGACTTGTCCAGCTAGTTCGGGAGGAAGCCCAAAGTTGGGTTTTTTGGGAGCCTTGAAGCTTAAAAGGCTGCTTTGGGAGCCGCCATGATTTTATCTATCTAGTCCTTGTTCTAGTTCCCTTTTTTTCTTCTTTTTGGGTTATCCCTTTGGTGTAATACCAACATGTACATATTCTACCTTCTATCAAAATCGAAAGCCAGCAATTGCTGGATCTTTCAAAAAAAATGGCTCGGATGGCAACAGAAGGATAGAGAGCGAGGCAAGAGGAGAAGGGGCCAGCTGCTTTCCTTGCAAAAAGAAAAGGGATCAAGTTAGCTTGAGAGGCTTGGCATATTCTCTTCTTTTGTCTTCTTCTTTTCTTGATCTAGATATGAACACAAAGGGAGGGAGAGGGGCCATCGGGTGGTAGAGGTGTTAGATCAAAGCCAAGAAATGAAAATAGAGAGAGGAGACCACATGCGCCACATGTGCATGCTCATGCTCAAATTCATATGATGCCCACAGTTAGGGTGGAATTAGGGTTGTGGTAGATGTTTAGGGTAGGTTAGGTTTCTCTAATTTTTTTATTTTTTCATATTTTTTTGAATTCAAACCATACCAAACCAAGCAAAATCAAATGAAAAGTATAAGAGACAAAGGTAGATTGTTTTTGTATGGCCCATGCATGCATAGATGGCCATGTAGGCTCCCATACTTAATATTGTGAAAACAACATGGCAATATGTATGGAAGCATGTAGAGATGAATTAGTCCATTGAAAAATGGACCATAGCAAGATATGAAGAGAAAATACACTTCTACTCCATATGGGCATAGCTTGTATCAATAACATGCCATATTCCACATAGACATGTATATTTCTATATAGAACCATCCAAATAGCACATGAGCTTGATAAAATCCCAAATTCAAATATAAGGAGCTCATGGGGTGTTTAAAGGAAGGACTACCCACAAGGTTATGTGGACATGGTATATTTAGATAAAGGTGGCCAGAAATCCACACATGGTATATAGGCAAGCAAGAATGCAAGTAAAACAAATGAGAGCCTCATATACATGCATGGTAGAATTATTGAGCAAGTTAAGCTCATAGGGATCCAAAGTAAGATGATAAGTGGGATGAATGAAAGAGACATGCCCTCAACTCAAATTAGGCACTATATCATTAATAAAAAACCAAACACAAGGTATCAAGAAGCAAATACATTTATTAGACAAATGCAAGATGAGGGAAGAACCAAAAGAAAGGGGTTTTGATATGATGCTCAAATGCGAGGTGGCATGGTGACATGAGCATGATATTATGATGATGCAATTAATGATATGTAGGAAGTAGCATTATATAGAATAAACCATGAAGCATTACAGTTGTTAGACAATTGGGATGCTACACTTCAGCACTAGCAGGGCAACAAGGGAGGACGCGGGTGGTGTCGTCCAGCGGTGGGCGGCGCAAGTAGCGTCAGCTTTACGAAGGATCGGTAGGCAACAAGCAGCCCTAGGCCTAGTCCACACAATGTAGACTGGTAGACCGAGCATCCTTTGGGCGGAAATATGGAGACCCCTCCCACCCAAGGATTGGGGGAAGAGGCCCGACGCCCCTATAAAAGGAGAGTCGCTCCTACCTTAGAAGGGATCGATCTCTGAGATTAAAAACCCTAGACATTCATCCATCTTTGTACCATTGCAAGGCACCACGAACAATACAATAAAGTAGGAGTAGGGACTTTACCTCCTCACGAGGGTCTTGAACCTGGGTAAAAAACCGTGTCACTCTCAGTCGTGTGTGACCTCCGTCGTCATCGTCTTTGCCAATAAGACTGGAATGTGTGTTCAGCCCCCTAATGAACTCAGGGATCGTCGGCCTGCTTGTTTCTTCAGGGACGCAAGTCTCTGACATTTGGCATGCCAGGTACGGGGCTGATGCACGTTTCCAAGATCTTCACCAACCTCGTCGGCATGTCGGCTGGCAACGAGACTCTGGCTGAGCATGCTCTCCGCCGCGCAGCGAGCAAGGCTTAGACAGAGCCACCCCCGATGCACCACCACAGAGCAAACCCCGTGGATAGAAGATAAGAAGGATTCCTCCTTCTTCCCATCACGGGAGCAGCATCTCTCCACGCGCGGCAACACGTCACTCTCTCGCATCGCGTTCTCTCGCGATAAGACTGACCGGCCCATGCCGGAGGCTACCAAGGGCATGGTACAAGAGCTAATGCATCACCCGCCGGCTGAATCTGGGCAAGAAAAGTGGTGCAAGCGTATGGACGAGCTCCTCGACATCACCGCCCCACCATAGGCAGGGCAGGAGGCTCGGACCGAGGGTGTGGCACCGGGGGTTGCGGGTTCACGCCCACCTCCGAGCTGCTATGACGCCCTCAAGCCCAGTGACGCTGCTTCGCCACTCTGCAACAATTGTCAGGTCATCCCGCCTCCCCAGGCCACCCATGCGGTTGTCGTGCCCCCGCGGGGACAAGAGGGCTGCATCATTGAGGAGATCACTAATGTCTACGCACTTCTATTCTTGTAGACAGTTGTTGGGCCTCCAAGTGCAGAGGTTTGTAGAACAGCAGCAAGTTTTCCCTTAAGTGGATCACCCAAGGTTTATCGAACTCAGGGAGGAAGTGGTCAAAGGTATCCCTCTCAAGAAATCCTGCAATCAAGATACAAGAAGTCTCTTGTGTCCCCAACACACTCAATACACTTGTCAGGTGTATACATGCACTAGTTCGGCGAAGAGATAGTAAAACACGAGTGGTATGGATATAAGATAACGGTGCCAGAAAATAGCTTGATGGCGTGGAAGAGACTAAAGGCAAACTGAAATAAAGATAGAAGCAAGTAAACATGTAACAGATCTAGATGCAAACAGTGTTTCAATGCTTAGAAACAAGGCCTAGGGATCATACTTTCACTAGTGAACACTCTCGTATAAATATCTTCTTTTCATGATACTACTCTGAACTACTCTCCGGTTGGACACTCTAATCCATGGTAAGGCTATAACAACACTCCTCAAAGTTCGCTTTCCCCATCTAGATAACCCCACACTGTCACCTTGAGCTCTAGATGGTTCCAACAAACACCACAATTTTATAGAAACATCCAACTCCAAATATAACTCATAACAAGTAATTGTAATCTCTAGCCTAAGTGCCACCATGGTGTGCATGTTGTCACTTTCACACACATGGGGAGAGCAGAGATCTATTAAAGCACTTGAGTAGCAAGGTAGATCTACTTGATTACAAAGCTCATGATCACAATATGAGATCATGCATAGAGAGAGAGATGAACACATAGCTACCAGTAGAATCCTTAGCCTCGAAGAAGAGCTACTCCCTTATCATTATGGGAATCAGCAACGACGATGGAGATAGTGGTGGAGATCGATGGAGATGATGGTGAAGATGGTGAATAGGCGGCGGCGGCGCGGAGGACTCCTTCCCTGCCGCTGGTATCACAGGGGAGCACCGCCCCTTAGCCCCTTCCTTCATGGCTTATTGGAGCCCTCTCCTATGGATATGGAATCTATGGGGGAGGTAAAAACGTGGCTTTGGTGGCAGAAAATTCGTGGGTGGAGGTGTCTCCCACGAATTAGGTTTCCTCCCTTTATATAGCTTCTCGGATTCCCGTCACCCCATCTTGGGCTGCAGTAAATCGGGCCTATCAGGCCCGTCCAGACTCGGAATCAGCTAAATTTTATGTCCAGAACGTTTGTCGCGAAATTTTCAACAACTTAGTAGTTGAAGGGTTTTCTGTTTGATGCCGTCTTCGACCCGAAACATGACCATCTTCAAAAAGAGTTCTGAGACAGATTTCTGGAAAATCCCAATTTGACTCCAACAAGGTTTCCACTTGTATTCTTGGTAATTCCTACACATCAAAGTGTAAAACAAGAACATTGTGCACTTTTGCAACTATTAGTACGTTAGTCCAAATCAATCATAAACTTTATATAAAAAGGAGTATCAAAAGCATATCATTAGCATAAAACCATCAAAAATTATAGATACGTTATGGATGTATCAACACCAAGCTTAGTTCCTGCTCGTCCTCGAGTAGGTAAATGATAAAAACAATATAATTTTTGAGGTGACACGCAGCCAACACAATCTTGATCATCATTATTGTAAAAGCATTGATAGCTGGGATCAAGGTAATCTAAACATGAACATGAAAGATAGAGTTCTAACAATAAGACATAGCAATTATGTTGTAACATGAAAGGATACAAACAAAGATCATGAATAACAATGCATTGAAAGACGTTTGTTTGTTTCACATATAAAAACATAGCATAGTGGCATTCATCTTGTCCCTCATGGAGTAGCAAAACATAAATGCATAGGACACCTTCAAAGTTCATAAGGGTGACTAGATACAAATAATTTAAGAACAAGCAATATCACAGTTATGAATCAATCAATAAGTTTTGGGACAATGCACATAGAACTAAGAATGACAACTATGCTCTATTAATTGGTGCCTAAGGATAGAAGGTGGAGACTCAATATAAAAGTGGAAGAAAGGCCTTCATAGAAGGAAGCAGTGATTCAAGTCTCATAAAGAGCTTCCAAAAATTATAGTACTTATTAGCTTTCAGCTCTCATTACCCCTATCATAAGCATCTTGAAGTGATTAAGGTTAAAGTGAACAAACTATGGAGTATATGCTTGCCAAAGTATAAGTTGGCAATCTCATGTGCCTTGAATATGAGGGCCGCTCCTCATGCTACTCAAGTTTAGTTACCGGTAAGTTCTTGTCATAGTAAGTACATGTGTATCATAGAGAACCGCTAACGGGGTACCCCTTGCCCGATGATACAGAAGAATCCCCATATCAAAATGACAAGGCAAGCAGACAAGGAGCATCTCAGCAATCTTCTTATTTACCATGGGAAAATGGTGCTTTTTTCTCTCTTTCCTCTTTTCTCATATATCTTTTTTTTCTTTTTCTCTTTTTTCTCAATATCTGACTCTTTTTTTTATAATAAGAATGCTTCATAGATAGCTCATTATGGTTATGCTGCAGGTTTCCACCATGACGGCATGGATTAGACCGGCGGCCCAGGCATTTCTCTAACACACATACAGAACTCCATGGACTTACAAGCTCCCCTTTCATTTCACACCGACGACATCCATAAACAAAAGAGCATGATATCAACTGGGTACAATGTACAAGTGCAATGTTGAAAGCGTTCCCCATGACAGCATGGTTCTGCTAATCCCCAACATATAAGTGCAAGCATATACAACATAGACGACACAATGGTTCAAGTTTATGAGGGGCAAGAAAAGTAAAGTGTGCCATCATGTTCGTGAGAGCTTTAATCACTAGTTTTCTCATAACAAGTTTAATTCGGAAGGTAGATAAAAGCATGAATATACTTGGAATAGCAAATGCTAATAGGTAGGTATGGTGGACTATTTGGGATAATTTGGTTTTATTTGGAGTTGGATGCATGAGTGGAACTCATACTTGGTTATGGAGGCTAGCAAAAGACTAGGACCGACCAACTAAAAGAACAATAATGGCCATAATCATGCAAAGCGACAAAACATCATTTATTAAAGCATAAAGTGATATTACAAGTCGAAAACTAAAGGATCATAAAGGCTATGGTGACTTGGGATAGTCATAATATGGTGTGAGAATGCGTCAAGTCAACCCAAATAAAGCATCAAAGGAGAATACCGCAATATTATGCTTTAATATGCTAAAACAACGCATGATTCTTTCAAGGCACATTAAGCAATCTCAATTGTTTATAACATGTCATGCTACAGCAAATATCACTAAGCTACTTGTGATCGTGCAACTCGAAGTGCGTAAAAAGGCTACGGACAAATCAAGCCTTCGGCGAGCCGGGCTCTCCTCCCACGGAGGATCCTCCTCCAAAGGCAATGAGTACCTGACCAACAAGAGAAGATATCGACTGGCCCACCTCACCGAGGAGGAGCGTCTGGAAGCCGCGAAAGTCCTCGACTTCGGCTCCATGATGGTGGATACACGGGGCAACGTGCCCCCAAAGACGCCGCAAGCCGCGGTAACGGCGGCCACCATGTACCTCCTCAACAACCAGCTGCCAGCTGGAGATCCATGGGCCGCCATGCACCAATCTACGATCACGGGCTTGGGGCTAGTCGAGGCAGACCTCGACAAAGAACCTACACCAGAGGCAAAGAAAGGCAAGGCTCTGGCAAAACACTACTCCTCGCCTTCGTCCATCGATGATAGCCACGACCTGTCTCGGTGTCGCCGCTCACGACGGCACAATCGCGACTACGATGCGCGCGATGACCTCACGCAGCGCAAAATCGACAAATCAAGGGCAAGACGCGCTTGTTCGACTGATTCAAAAGAGGACGAGACCGAACTCTGCGGCGCCAGATGCTTCAGCAGGGCCATCAGGAAGAAGCGAATTCTTAAAGGGTTCAAACTACCATCAGAGAACCCAAAATTTGACAGTCTACAGGACTCAAAAATCTGGTTGGAAGACCACATCTCCTCCGTCAGTCTACATGGCGGGAGTCGAAACATGGCCATGCAATGCCTGCAGCTACAGCTGCAGGGCCCCGCCCGTGTATGGCTCAACAATCTCCCGCGCAGATCCATTCACAGCTAGGAAGAGCTGGTCTACAACTTTGTGCACAATTTCAAGGGTACCTACAAAAGGCCTGCATCAATCGAAGAGCTGAGGAGCTGCCAGCAAAGGTCGGGCGAATCGCTACGCTCGTACATCCAGAGGTGGTCCATCATCAATAATTCCACAGAAAACATCTCGAAAGACCACGCAATCGATGCATTCAATGGAGGTGTTCGCCGCATAGAGCTCAGGGAGGAGCTAGGCCGCTCAAAGCCCAAAATGATCGACCACCTGATGGAAATCGCGAACCGGTGGGCTGACGGAGAAGACTCGGTGAAGAACTGCATATACTTTGACGACGACGATGATTTTGGGCGCAGACGCGACCACCGAAGCAAATGTCGAATGCGCGTCTACAATGACCGCGACGAGGTAAACATGGTCGCAGCCGGCTACACCGACAAACGCCAAGTCAACTTGGCGATAAACTCTCCACCTTCCACCACTGAGTACCTCAGTGGGAGCGACTCCTGCATCACCTTCGACAGGCGTGACCACCCGTGCCAAGTTCCTCGTCTAGGCCACTATCCCCTCGTACTCGAGGCGCAGATTGGGGGTTTCGACATGAGTCGTGTCTTTATGGATGGCGGCAGCGGCATTAACCTCATGTTCGCGAGTACCTTGCGGGCGATGAGGATTCCTCTGACGTATCTGGAAGTTTCGGACACGATGTTCCACGACATCGTCCCATAGAAAGGCATATATCCCCTGGGAAAAATCAACCTCGACGTCATCTTTGGCACGCCACAAAACTTTCAGCGAGAGCGCATCGACTTTGAATTCGTCGATTGGCCTTCACAGTACCACTGCATCCTCGGACGTGTCGCGTTCGCGAGGTTCGTGGTAGTGCCGCACTACGCCTACCTGCAGATGAAGATGCCGGGTCCAAACGGCGTAATCACAATCAACGGCAACTTCGAGAGGTCCGACAACTGCGATAGGGAATTCAACAGAATCTCCCAGTCCTTCGGCATGCAGAGGAACTCACAAGATTAAAGGAGTCAACAGACAACAGCCTGCCTCCCCTGAGCAGGCCAAGTTCACCCGACCTGTCCTTCGACTCGTCGGTGCACACGAAGAAAGTCCAGGTCCACCCAACGGACCCGACCAAGACGGCCCTCATCGCCAACAACTTGAGTTCCGCATAGGAACTCGCGCTCATCGAATTCCTCCGTGAGCACTGGGAGATCTTTGCCCGGTGTCCAGCGGACATGCCAGGAGTCCCTAGGGAATTCGCCGAGCACTCACTCAACGTAAATCCAGACGCAAGGCCAGTCAAGTAGACAATTCGGTGACTATCTGAACCAAGAGCAAAGGCAGTCGAAATGGAGATCAACAGACTCCTCGATGCCAAATTCATACGCGAGATCAAGGAAAGAACTTGGCTCGCCAACACGGTGATTGTGCCTAAAAAAGACACAGATATCTTGCGGATGTGTGTGGACTTTACATTCTTGAACAAGCACTGCCCAAAGGACTACTTCCCGTTGCTGCGAATCGACCAGATCATCGACTCCACCGCGGGATGTGAGCGTCTCTGCTTCCTCGACGTCTACTCAGGCTACAATCAGATCCGCATGAAGGAGGAAGACCAAGAGAAAACGGTGTTTACAACGCCCTTTGGCGTGTTCTATTACAACCCCGATGCCCTTTAGGCTAAAAAAATGCAGGAGCCACCTATCAGTGATGCATGGAAGTTTTCCTCAAGAATCAACTTGGTCACAACATCCAAGTCTACGTTGATGACATCGTCATCAAAACAAAAGAGGAAGCCTCACTAATCGATGATCTACGCGAAACCTTTGCCAACCTCGACTGCTACTGGATCAAGCTCAACCTAGACAAATGCGCATTCGGCCTACCATCTGGGCAATTACTCGGGTATCTCATCTCTGCGAGACGAATCGAAGCAAACCCGAAGAAAATAAAAGCCATACTAGCCATGGAGAAGCCAAAGAACGTAAGAGGCGTCCAGCAGCTGGCTGGCCGAATCACGGCGCCCAGTCGATTCATCAGTCGAATGGGCAAAAAGGCATTGCCCTTCTACCAACTTCTTTGCAAAACTGAAAAGTTCGAGTGGACAGACGAGGCACAAGAAGCATTCGAAGACCTCAAACGTCTACTATACACCTCGCCAGTACTGGTGACTGCACGTGAAAAAGAGCCGTTGTTGCTCTACATCTCCGCCACCAACCAGGTGGTCAGCACGGTGCTCGTGGTGGAACGAGCCAAAGAAAATAAGGTCCACGGGGTCCAACGCCCAGTCTACTACCTCAGCGAGGTGCTCACGCCAACAAAACAGCAGTACCCGCACTACCAAAAGCTGGCATACGGCATCTTGATGACAGCCAGGTGACTGCGCCACTACTTCCAAGAACACCCAATCATGGTGGTCAACGACGCCCCGCTCGGGCATATCCTCAATAACTTTGATGCCACCGGGCGAGTTGCGCTTTGGGGAATCGAGCTATCTCCACGAGACATTACATACGAAAAGTGCGACGCGATCAAGTCGCAAGTCCTCCCTGATTTCCTCATGCACTGGATGGAGAACCAACTCCCCGAAAAGCCAGATATGTCCTATCTCTGGACAATGCACTTCGATGGGTCCAAACGAAAGGACGGGGCCGGCGTAGGTGTCATACTGACATTGCCCCAGGGAGACAAGCTGAAATACATTATGCGAATGCAGTTTATGGCCTCCAACAATGAAGCTAAGTACGAGGCCCTAATCCATGGGATGTGGATGGCGAAAGCCCGCGGCACCAAGAGGCTCATCATCTACGGCGACTCCAAACTGGTGGTGAACCAAACAATGCACGAGTGCGACGCACTGAGCAACAACATGATCTCCTATCGTGACCTCTACGACACACTCGAAGGGGACTTCGACGGCTATGAACTACAACACGTAGGCCGTGAAAGCAACGAAGAGGCGGACACTCTCGCGAACATTGGCTCCACCTACGCCCCCATACCACCTGGGGTATTTCTAGAGTGCATATGTGAACGCTCCATCAAGCCAAAGGCTCCAGAGAAGAAAGCAAGTGCGTCAATAGACTCGGGGGCTACGCCACCCAATGAGCCAATGGCACTCGACGACCTAGAGATCGATACAGGACTCGAAGGACCAATGGGCGTCATGATGATAGAGCCATCCTGGACACAACCCTACAATACATATCTTCTCAACAAGAGGCTGCCTGATGACCCGACTGATGCGAGACACATTGCGCGACGATCCAAGGCATTCACCGTCATCAATAGCAAACTATACAAGTGCAGCATCATAAGAGTACTTCAACAGTATGTCTCCAACGGGGACAGAAGGGCCGTCCTCCTCGACATCCACGAAGGGACCTGCGGGCACCTCGCTGGCAGTCGCGCCCTCGTCGCCAAAGCTCTACGAGCTGGATTCTACTGGCCCACGGCCATGCGCGATGCCAAGGACATCGTCCAATGCTGCAACGCTTGCCAACAATTTGCGGAAAAACCGCACGCACCTAGCGCGGAACTCCGGCCAATACCATTGGCTTGGCCCTTCGTGCAATGGGGACTCAATATGGTCGGCAAGCTCCCGAAATCCTCGCGAGGAGGCTACGTCTAACTCCTGGTCGTAGTCGACAAATTCACCAAGTGGATCAAGGCCATGCCGGTGACAAACCAGTCAGGAGCCAGCGCCGTCAAGTTCTTCGAGTCTGTTGTCTATCGCTTCGGAGTGCCACACAACATCATAACGGACAATGGGACGAACTTCACCTCCAAGGAGTTCCAGGAATTCTGTGAAAACCTGTGAATCAACATAAGCTACGCCTCGGTGGCTCACGCACGGACCAACGGTCAAGTCGAAAAGGCCAACGGCCTCGTCTGTGGTGGAATCAAGAAACGAGTCCTCCGGCCACTCGAACAAGCCACCAGATGCTGGCCAGATGAGCCGTAATCCACACTCTGGAGCTTGCGCACAACTCCAAACAGTGCCACGGGATACACCCCGTTCTTCATGGTGCACGGCGCTGAAGGCGGTGCTACCCGCAGAAGTACGCTACGAAGCCCCACGGGTGGTCGCTTACAACGAGCAGGAGTCAACTCTTGCACTCGAAGACTCTGTTGACCTTCTTGACGAGGCGCGAGATCTCGTAGCAGAAAGATTAACGATCTACCAGCAGAGCCTCCGCAACTACCATAGCAGAAGGATATGCCCAAGATCCTTCGTCGAAGGAGACCTGGTCCTGCGACTCAAGCAACAAGGGCATCTCAAGCTCGAGTCTCCCTAGGAGGGACCCTACGTGATTACAGAAGTAATCCTAGGTGGCGCCTATCGCCTTAAAGATTTCAAGACAGGAGTCTCATACTGCAACCCCTGGAACGTCGCACATCTGCGTCGTTTCTACCCCTAGTCGTTTTTACATTACAAATAAGGCTATTCCGCCAGGCTACTTAGCCACACATTGTACCTCGTACTATTCTACGAATAAATAAAGCTAAGTGCCCCGAAACTCTGTGTTCTCCCTTATTTTTCTGGCAATCTTATCACTCAGGGGCTATGCCACCCTTTACATCCTCGTTCTACGAACAAGTCGCAGTATCCTGAGTAGCTGACATAACATCAATCGAACCCTTGATAAAACACCAACCCAGTTGCAACGCACCTGATAGGTTGGCAAGGTGCTAACATAACACAAGTCAGGCTAACGAAAAGGACCTGCAGAGTACAAATACACTCGCAAAATATATAAGCTAGCAAGCTCTTTACTTATCAATAGAAATTAATTACACCGAACATATCTATACGAACTTTACAACACTTGTACAATTATGCGCAGGACACAAGCTAAAGCTACTGCTGCAACAGAAGAATGTTCATTTGCTCCTCGAAGAAGTCGATGATTTCTTCTGCTGGGCGATCAACCGCCTGGTAATGTCGAACCATGTTCCAGGTCAAACCTTCCGGCGAGGTCGGCGGCCCAGCGGCAACAGCTGCAATGTCTACATCTAGCCTATGCAGTCGCACCAGCGACAAAGCAGCCTTGGCACCGGCCACTAACTGCTGCTGCACACACTCGCGAACTGCACTCAGATCTTGGAACTTCGCCAGAAGAGCCAACAGGCTTGAAGGGACGGCGTCCAACGGGAACATCGTTTGATAGATATGCCTAAGACACGACTGCGCCTTCTTCAAAAAGTGGAGTACTCGAGAAGCACGATCCTGTAGGGTCGCAAGCGCGATCGCACGATCATGGTCCACCCAAAAGTACCCACTCGCCTGAAGCTGCTCCTGGGTCAAGTCATTTATCCGAATGGCAATCCGGTCTTTCTCATCCTGCGGATGATGAGCACTAACAACTACACCAAGCAAAAAAGGGCAAAGTATGAAGACAAGGCATTGCCATGACTGGCTAAAAAAAAGATAAGAGGGCAGAAAGCTAACATTTGAACTGATCGCCCAACTGCGTCACCTCCTCCAATAGATACTGCTCGTGGGCGGTAGCCTTCTCCGCCTTCGACTTCCATACATCTGCGCTACCACGGAGGATGGGCAACTCACGCTCCAGTTGCTTAATGTGATCGCGCAATCGCGAAAGCAAGGACAAATCGTCCACCTTTGAGCGCGGTTGAGCCAAGATCTCATCGGCGGATGGAGGATCGTGAGGACCACTCAAAGGACCACTCAAAGGACCACTCAACGTACCCTATCATGAACCAAGCAAAAGCAAATAAGAGACCAAGAATACATTGACAGAAGGCATAGACGCATTCGAGCTCAGCAAAAGTTTCGACTGGGACACTTTCATAAAAGCATTGTTCCAACACAGAAGTTAAAACTACAACTATTACAAGATAGGTACTAAGGAGCAGCCTACTTCTTCGACTTCGACTTAGACTTTGGGGGCCTCGTCGAATCCGTGGCGGTCTCTGACGCCACAGACTTTCCAGTTCCGGCCCCTGATGCCGCAACCTTCGCCGCATTCTTCGCTCGCTGCAGCTCCTCGGAGTATTTGGCAACTGTATTGATGAGCCGCGGCCCATATTTACCACATCCAGTAGCAAAGGGAGCAAACACTACTTGTTGGCCATCTGCGCCGATGGCCATCGCCTTGGAAATCGCGGCAGGATCCACCTCCACGCCATGGGCTTGCACCATTGCGAGTGCCATGGTGGCACCGACGGACCGCTGGGAGTTCCTGAAGTCCATGGGAATACCCCTAGCAAGGGATTCCACCAGGCCCCCCAGGTTGTCAAGCAGTTCAGCCTTGGGAGTTAGATCCCTGCGTATGCGACTGAGCACTTCTTTGGCTTCGTCAGCGTCCCTTGGAGAGCAGCGCTGTGGTCTTCGACTGTGGCGACGGCACCAGCCAATGCATCGTCGCGACGAAGGGCCTGGGCGTCAAAGCTCAGGCCACCGGCATCTACATACAGTAAAGTGTCGGTACAATACCATGATGTTGAAGCAAGAGACAAAGAAAATTCAGCTGAAAGAATACCTGAGAGGGACTTAGCAATCGAGAAAAGCTGCTCCTCGAGCAACTTCTCCCTCTCGGCATTGGATGAACGCAAGTCTTCTTCGCGCTTGCGTAAGTTCTCCTCGCGCTTTTGCGATTCCTCCAAGGCCGTGATTGCTTCGTCCCGACTCTTCGCCGCCACAACAAGCGCCTTATCAAGTGAAGCAGCATGACGCAACAACTCGTTATGCTCAACTGCAAGAGAGGACGTATCATCAACGCATCTAGACACTTCACCAAGACAAATACAAAGACAATACTAACCTTCAACAACACGATGGCGATTGTCCAGCCGCGCATGCTATCGACCCATCTCCAGGACTTGCTCCGCTAGACGAGCAGCCTCCTTCATGATGAGTTGCATTAGAAGAAAACAAAGTTCAGTAACAACACCAAGTATATATTCGACTGCCAAAACAAACAAAAGAATGCTTCTGTGGTCCTCCAGAGACTCCGAAGATGACTGCCGCACAGTCGTCCAGGTAACAATCTGGTGTTCCCCAGCATGCGGGGAACTCGAAGGATTGTGCCCGGAGTGGGCTGCTAATGGAGGAGAAGATCGTTCGGCCACCTCTCTAGCTTTGGAGTCCGTGACTCCGGATTCCTTCAAAAATTGGACTTCGCCAAAAGACGACGACGCCGCTTGACTATAGAACGCATCCAATAGAAACTTCACGAAACGCAACTCCACAAAAAGAAACTAAGACAAAGTCGAAAATTTACCAGTCAAATTTGTCAAAATCAAAGGTTTGCTCCTCTGACTCCAACGACTCTTTTGACAGTCGTAGCTTCTTCCAGGTAGGAGGAGCCATGGAGCGCACAGGAACAACGGGGATTGGCTCCTCTACACCAACATAAGGGCCTTCTGGAGTCGACAACGACGAAGCATCCGAGTCGTCACTGCGGGAGCGCTTGCGAGTGTCCGGGTTGCTGGACTCGGGGGCTCCCTCCTCCTCTTGAATTGGGACGGTCGATTCCGACTCGTCCTCTTCATCCACTTCGCGAGGAATAACCCCTTCAGGAAGAGGGGGCAAATTGGGAGACACCTTCTATTCCTACATTCAGAAGATAATTTATTATACATCAAGTACTTAAGGGCAATCGACAAAGAAAGCTACTTCGTAGTACAATTCTACCTCAGGAGGAGGGTTAGAGGCGTCGAAAGGAAGCACGACTCGTTCGCCTGGAAGATCCTCCTTGGCAGTATACTTCGTCACCAATCACAACCTCTTATCTACTTCACCCGCAGAAATGCCATCGGCAGATACGCGAGTGGCATCGTTCGCACCAGCCCAGCAGAACATGGGGTGGACTCTGGCCTATAGAGGCTGGACACGACGGCGCAACCATGTGCGAATGAGGGCAGCGCCTCCCTCTTCTTTACCTATGTGACTCTCGAGGTCGCAGACGCGCTTGTACAGCACTTCCGTCTCCTCAGACTCGCCAGGCATCACTATGTTCTTCCAAGAATGCCCGCTCTTGCACGGCGTTGCGGAATCGAAGGGCGCGAGTCCGTAGTGCTCTCTGTCGGCCTTCTGGTCGCGGATGTAGAACCACTTGTCTCTCCACCCTTGGACTGACGCCATGAGTTTGATATCGAAATAAGTGGCAGAAGAGTCAACAAGGATTTCGCAGCCTCCTACGTCGTCGACTATAGAACCAGATGCTGACTGGCGCTTCAGCTTCAAAAGCCTCTTAAAGAGGCCAAAGTGTGCCTCGACTCCGAGCCAGCACTCGCAAAGGGTAATAAAGAAGGAGATGTGGAGAATAGAATTTGGGGACAGCTGATGCAGCTAGAGCCCGTAGAAGCAAAGGAGGCCCCTGAAGAAAGGATGCAGGGGCAGAGAAAGACCTTGATTGATGAATGCAAGGAACATCACCTGAAAACCAGCAAGAGGGCAAGGAATTACCTCCTCGCCGAGCACTCGCGAGTCATCTTCCACGGAGGGAAGAACTCCATCTCGACGATGAAGATGCAGCTCGGCGGGCTTGATGATGGACGCACGCCAAGCGCCGTTGGTGACGCGGGTTCCCGCGCCCTTCTTCTTCCCAGCGCCGACGGCGCTGGTGCCCACAGTGGCGGAGCCACCCTTCTTATTGGCGGCAGCAGACCCAGTGGTGGCGCCTCCCTTCTTCTTGCCCATCTTCCGATGGCGGTGAGAACGGAGGAAGTAGCTCGGAAAGATGCGGAGCTGGTCCAGTGCTGTAATGGGAAAGTGCGCAAAGAAGCAGAGAGCAGCAGCAATAGCGATGGAGGCAAGAACAATGAAAACAGATGGGGCAATTACCGTCGCTGTGCTACTACTTAACCTCACCGCAGACACCATCCAACGGCCAGCAGAAACCCTACTACACGCGTGGCGCACATCTCCATCAACACGTGGTGAAGTTGAAGCACGAACCGTCCCCCACTATTCCCATTACACGTAGAAATCGAGGAGACGTAGTTAAAACAGAAGATTACGCACGCCCGGTCAAATCAAAGTCAGAATGTGGGACCCACCGCTCGTCACGTCCCGTCAAAGCCGCTCACGCGGGCAATCAAGGTCATCACATCGTCAGCACTGACATCATATCAGCAGCAGAAGATTTCGACTACTTTAGTCCTTGCTCAAGTCTTCGACTCAACCAAGCACTTGGGGGCTACTCCCATAGGGAGCGCTGGTCACGCACCCTATGCTTTATCTTTATGCAGGTATAAGAACATTCAGGACATACCCACCACTCAAATCTACGATTCGATTGAGGATTATGGGTTACTCCTATAGGGAGCGCCGGAAGCAAATTTGACTGAAACAAGCAACAAAAGACGACAGCAGTCGCAAAAAGTTTTTAGTCCCCGCCCGAGTCTTCGACTCAACCAGGCACTCGGGGGCTACTCCCATAGGGAGCGCTGGTCGTGCACCCTATGATTATTTGTACATCGTACCGTGTGTTGATAACATCCACACCTGAATGCTATGGCGACTCTGTCTCATACTATCCCTACAAAGATACTGCGTCTCCTGGGTCACCCGAATCATCTCCGTGATGACAAAGTTCGGATGCCGCGCTTACAGCATGAAGATAAGACCTGAATAAGGCCTGTCAACGTATCTGTTATGCACTACCAGAAACATATCCGTGCCTATAGGTACGATGAACATGCCTTGACGGACCTGTCGAGTGCTCATACTTATACACTGGAATTCGACTCCTGTAAGACCTCTGCGGCTTGAGTCGAATTACGCCAGCACTTTTCTGAATTCGAGTCCCGGGACTCGAGTTTGAGTAGATTGCGTTGTTTTGCCCTAAGGCAGTTAACTGATACCGATACATCGAATAAATCAGGCACACATATCAACAATCCCTATAACACAAACTAAACACCTGGAACATATACTTGGTCATGCACTCGAAAAGACTCCATAGGGTCCCAAGTCGAATCTACGATTCCACTGGACACTCGGGGGCTACTGACATGGGTATACCCTACAGGTACTCGAGTTTGGTATATACGGTCCAGATATGGCAGAAGCCCACGGCGTTGCCAAGGCCCAAATGGAGAATTCGAGTGTCCCACGGACTCTTGATTGCTTGCGAGACAAGAAGAAGCTTAAGATAGAAAGTTTAAAGGGAAACCCTAATCTATAACCGACTCGACCTGCTACCCGAGACCTAGCCTATCTATATAAAGGCTAGGAGGGGATGGCGAGGAGGACACACGCAACCCTAGTTTCCACAACTCTCGCCAGATTGCATCTGTGCACCCCTGTAATCTTCGATTCCTTCGTTAATTCCAACAGCAGACAAGCAGGAGTAGGGACCTCTATAAGGCCTGAACCTGGGTAAAACTTGCGTCCATGTGTGCTTGTTTGCTAGCCGACTGATGCCTCCAACGCTCCCTCCTTCTCCAAAACCTAAGTCGGGCATTGATGAGTTAAACCCTCGTCAATAAGTGTGCCAAGGCTGAGGTTGGTTGCATGTTCGGCCTCGCCGAGGAAGAAGCCATGCCCAAGTCCTCAAGTTCCTCCAAGAGCAAGAGCAAGGATGCCAAGCGGAATCCTGTCGCCGTACTTGCCGTGGAGCCTGAGCGGAAGATCCCTCGCAAGGGTGATGGAGGCAGGCAGCATGAGGACCGCACATACTGCCTCTTCCACAAGAAGCATGGGAACCCCACTGACGATTTATATGAGCTCAAGAGGCCGCGTGACCAGTGTAGCAGCCAGAGGAAAGGGAGGCAAGGCAGTGAGAGGAATAATGACCGTGGCGGCCACCAAAGCGGCAGGCGCTGGAACAACAACTATGGGGGTAACAACGCACACCACCAGGGTCATCAGGCCAACACCATACAACATCATCACCATACCATGGAAAAGGGCCAGGTCGAGGAAAACACCGGGGGCTACCAGGAGCCTACAAGGGTCATTTCTTGCATGCTTGGCAGCTCCCAGGATCTAGCATCTAACAGGCACTTCAAGTAGCTCACTCGTGAGGTCGCAGCTGCCTGGCCCGGGATTGTCCCTGAAGCTCAAATGGTCCCAGTATGCCATCACCTTCAACACCAACGACCACCTTATTTCCACCAGGGCTGTGGGAACCCTACCCATGATCTACAACCTTACCATCAACAACATTGTAGTTGCCAAGATGCTCATCGATGGTGGCGCTGGTCTAAATGCCATCTCCACTGAAACCTTCGCCAAGTAGTAGGTGTCGTATGACCAGCTGATGCCGACCATGCCATTCTCAGGGGTGACCAATGGGACCACCATGCCGATCGGATAGGTGCAACTCACCGTCGCGTTCGGGTCCCACGGCAATTACAGAATCGAGCTCATTGACTTCGATGTGGTGCACATCAACCTACCCTACAATGTCATCCTAGGGTACCCCGCTCTGGCCAAGTTCATGGCGATAACCCACCATGCCACAACGTTGTCAAGATGCTCGGAGGTAGCGGGGAGGTTATCATCGTCCGCTGCGACGAGAAAGAGGCTATGCGCTCCCTCGAGCATTCCTACAAGACGACAACCACTACATACCCAGAGGACATGGATGCCTTTGACTACATCGGGGGTACCACAAGGAAGAAGCTGATGATGGCTCTAGAGAATTCCCTGGCAAAAAGGACGGCTGTTACCTTGTACCCACTCAACAAAGATCAGGTCACCCGTGGTGGCCGCGATCACAAAAGGAGGTTAACGCCTTCCAAACCGGCCATCACCGACGTAGCGGGCGATCACAAGGGTGGCGAGGAGTTGGGGGCTCCCGATTTCCTAGTGGACTACACCCAGCGCTCGAGCAACATCAACCGCCTCCCCAACAATGTCTGACGGGCACGGACCTGGGGACTGCATCAGGCGCTCGTAGGTCGACAAGCCTCTTCAAGCAGCACAGCTGACTACCCCGCTTTTTTGAAGCTGACTCCTTAATGTTATCCTATATAGCCTTATCTCTTGTAAGACCCCATGCAGATCACAGCGGCATTGTAATAAGCTTGGACCTCCCTGGTTTTTTGGATCCTGCACCTTGCGCCAACTTTGCCATTCACCCTTGCTTTCACCGGGAAAATATTTTGGCTGTGCATCATGGAAGTTCTCCTGCATATGTCACGCGAGATGGGGTAGGCACAATGCTCATCCTCGGTCCACACCCCATCAACGCCAAGGCCTAATGTGTCGAGCTTTGAACTTGCAGACTAGCTCATACGATAAGTCACCTCACCAGTGCTTGGTGCTTGATACCCTCTCGCATCATATACACGGAGACTGAGTGATGCACACCATTTCATGCTATACCAATGCTCTCCTCCTCAAGGAACCTAAATGATAAGCATTTGCCCTATGGCTCTCTCCTCGAGAGGCTTACGTGGCGGCTCGTGAGGGTACTCCCCTCCAGCGGACACCATTTCATGCTAAACCTATAGTCTCTTCCTCGAGGAGCCTACAAGATAAAAATTTGCCCTATGGATATATCCTCGAGAGGCTTAGGAGGCGCTCGTGAGGGTACTCCCCTCTAGCTGCCACCATTTCATGCTAGACCTATGGTCTCCTCCTCGAGGAACCTACATCATAAGCATTGTCCTATGGCTCTCTCCTAGAGAGGCTTACGGTTGGCTCGTGAGGGTACTCCCCTCTAGCGGCCACCATTTCATGCTAGACCTACGGTCTCCTCCTCGAGGAGCCTACAAAATAAGTATTTTCCCTATGGCTCTCTCCTCGAGAGGCTTACGGGGCGGCTCGTGAGGGTACACCCCTCCAGCAGCCACCATTTCATGCTAGACCTATGGTCTCCTCCTCAAGAAACCTACATGATAAGCATTTGCCCTACGACTCTCTCCTCGAGAGGCTTGCGGGGCGGCTTGTGAGGGTACTCCCTTCCAGTGGCCACCATTTCATGCTAGACCTACAGTCTCCTCCTCGAGGATCCTATAGGATAAGCATTTTCCCTACAGCTCCCTCCTCGAGAGTCTTATAGGGCGGCTCATGAGGGTACTCCCCTCCAGCAGCCACCATTTCCTGCTAGACCTATGGTCTCCTCCTCGAGGAGCCTACATGATAAGAATTTTCCCCTACAGCTCTCTCCTCGAGAGGCTTATGGGGCGTCGCATGAGGGTACTCGCCTACAGCGGCCACCATTTCATGCTAGACCTATGGTATCCTCCTCGAGGAGCCTACAAGATAAGCATTTGCCCTACGGCTCACTCCTCGAGAGGCTTACGGGACGGCTCGTGAGGGTACTCCCCTCCAGTGGCCGCCATTATAGTCCTTCCTTGAGGATCTAACCGTATATGCATTGCCCTATGGTCTTATACTTGAGAGGTCTATGGAGCAACTCACGAAATATGCTCTTCTAGTGGCCTCTCCTTCAAGAGTCCACTAGGACGCGCGTCACCCCACTAGCTTCCCCTCAAGAGGCCTATGGGATGACTCAAGAGGGCGTTCACCTCAGCGGCCAAGGTCCATGAAAAACCTATGGAATCGCTCTCAAGAGGCTAATTGAGCATGCAAAGGGGCTCCTAGGGACAGAAACAAGCCCGCGGGAGCATGTTCCTAAGCCCCGGGGTTTTTTTCCTCTGTAGGAGTCTGGCGGGAGGGCACTCATGACTGAGAGGTTCACTAGAAATTCATTGGCGCATGATCTCAACATACAAGCACACGCACATGCCAGGGGAACAAGGCCACACCTCCCTCAGAAACCCTCTTCACGCCAGGCCGTAGGAATATGGCCCTTCGGAAGTGCTCCCTGGGTAACCGGTCCTCAGAGTCATCAGGACCCCCTCCTGAGCACCCTCTCTCCTTCCGTAGCGGAGGACGCCTTCCTGGCACTACCTGTAGTGAAGAAGGATGGGAACCCGAGTGATAACCTCGTGACCCACATTGGCTGTTTCAGCTGAGTTATGCGCTCACTGGCCCCCTACTAACTGGCTTATGAGGCCTCCTTGCTCGGGGACTGGCCCCTTGTGACACGCCTCGACAAAGTGCACATGTGAAGGACAATCAACGAAAAGTGTTGTTAAAAGATGTTCATTACAGTCACACTTGCAAGGCAAAAGGCTAAAAACACTACCGAATATCACACATGCAAAATACCCGTGGCACTGCTAGCGTCGTGGTCATGGCCGTGACAGGAGCCCTGCCCAAAACATCTAGATGTGGCGTGGGTACTCGATATGGAACATCAGGGGATCGAACAGCGACACAGAGAAGCCTCCCCCACTGGTGTAGCAAAACCACAACATGGAGCTGCGCTGAATGCGGTAGGAGCAGACGAAGTGCTCCGAGGCGTCGATAAGGTACATCTCACCCGGTGTGGGGACCTTGACATTCATGCTCCACCTGTCACCCCTGCCGGAATTCCTCAATAGCACACCTCCAGGAATGTTGCCCGCGACTGTGAGAGCAAAGCGAGGGGAAGCTTCGCCTTCGTGAACCAGTCCATGTTCCAAAGAATGAGGACGAAGTCAATAACCCGCTCGGGCTCAGGGTCATCCTCAATCTTGACCACGACCGCCTAAGGAGGCGAGGTGGAGCAATGCCGGCTCCGAGCCACCATCTCGCCCTCCGCCATGACCCCCGTGATGACCCAGGCTGCTACCACGAGGGCGGCCGCGACCACGCTTCACTAGCGTTCTCCCCTGGGTGTCTTCATGACGCTGGAAGTCAAGGCTCCGACATGGCCGGCACCATGACCTTCACGCCTCCCGCGGCTGCTCCCGTGTGGACGTGTGCGGCCGCGTTTCACCGGCGGAACCTCCTCTGTTTCTACCATCATAGACTTGCCCTTGTCAGCGGCAAAGGGTCACTCGGGCGCCATGGGGAGGGGCGATACCTTAGCTCTAGAAATGGGGAAGAAATGGGAAGGAGTCGGGGGAGTGGCATCTAGGAGAAGGCACCCCTTTCATGCCCCCATTTAACAAGGCGAGAAGGCACGTCGCCTCGGGCATGCGGTAGAAATCGCATGCTCACCCCACGTGCCATCAAATGGTGGGTGAGAAACTCCCAAGGTGGAGCAGGCCTTGCAGCATCCAACGGTCGAGGGTGCACGACCGTTTCTTCTGCACGGACAAGATGAACTCAGGGCCAGTCTAGTGTTGACCCGATAAGCGGTGGAGTCCACCTACCGATTGGACCCTTGACCCTTCGTGCCTGACAAGGGACACGTGCGCCGCAAGCGCCCGACGGATACTGTCAGGGTTCTGGTAACTGGGGTACATCTACCTGACAGTCGCCAGGCCCACCTCCTAAGTGAAGATGGTCATGTCGAGCCATCGTCCCTCGACGCGTCGCCTCATGAGGCAAGTGCTAGGTGACCAACCCCTCAAGATACTCGCCCAGGTCGCCTCCAGAACGGCTTCCTCGCAAGGGTAAGGCTCCTGCCTTATCTAGGTCCCCAACGGGCCTCAGATACCTTGGAGAACGACCTAGGGGAACGCTCGTAATATCGCAGCAAAAGGGAAAAGGGATGACAAAACATAGCGGGCGACACCAGGACGGTGCAGACCGCCTCAGTAAAGAGGAGCTGGTCCACCCTATTTGGTGTAAAAGCGACATGGATGACTTTAGAACTAGCGGGGCCGCACCTTGCCACTTTGGTGCAAGGAAGGACGTGGATGGCTTCGTGCAGCGATGGGCAGCGCCATAGCCTCAGCTTTATGAAGGATAGGTAGGCAACAAGCATCCCTAGACCTAGTCAACACAAAGTAGACTGGCGGACCGAGCATCCTTCAGGCGGCAATGTGGAGACCCTTCCTGCCCAAGGATTCGGGGAAGAGGCCCGACGCCCCTATAAAAAGAGAGCCACTCCTACCTTAGAAAGGATCAATCTCTGAGATAAAAAACCCTAGACATTCATCCATATTTGTACCCTTGCGAGGCACCGCGAGCAATACAACAAAGCAGGAGTAGGGACTTTACCTCCTCACGCGGGTCCTGAACCTCGGTAAAAAAACCTGTGTTACTCTCGGTCATGTGTGACCGTCGTCATCGTCGCTGCCGATAAGACCAGAATGTGTGTTTAGCCCCCTGACAAACTCAGGGCTCATTGGACCCCTTGTTTCCTCATGGGACACAAGTCTCCAAAAAAACGATACAACATTCGAGTATAGATAAGATGCAAATTGGACTAAGAGTGCCGAAGAATAACAAGTGGCGTCCATAACCTTGCCCAGGCCAAGCCGGAAGGGTAACCGTGCTAACATCATTGAACTCATACCTCTCAAAGCAAAGGGGTGCTGAAAAAGGGCAAATGAAAAAGGGAGCGGTCAGTACTGAGACCAGTACACGGCTAGTATTAGAATTCGGCGGCTCTTGCCTACATGGTTATGGCGGACTGAAGCGGTAGCAAAGTATGCTGTAAACAACCTATAGAGACTCAATACAACTATCAGCTATCGAAGAGGGATAAGATAGGCCTATTCGGGACCAACCTGATACTAACACCAAACATAACCCATCTTGGAGTTTCCCCCCTCGAGACCAAATGAGGAAGTCCTTCCGAGGAACTCACATAGTAGTCCATAACCATGGACACGGCTTTTCGAAAAGATTTACCCTGTAGGGGTGCATAAATAGCAACACATGCACAATCAACCTCGGCAAAACCAAATAAAAAGCAACGAGGCATCACGACAAAGCATTCACAAGATTCAAAAATGATTTCAGGAGGACACCCCACTAAGCTACCCATAACAAAGTCGGCCGGCTCGGAGACAGGTTCAGGGTTTGTGGCGATGGCTGTAAATGACTGGGAACCTGAAAGTGTGGCTAGGCTTGTCGATCCTACAAAAACATGGCACAAGTCCTAAACAATATAGTAGTAAACCGCTCCTCGAGAAACAATAGTAAATAAAGCAGTAAATAATGGCATAAGCACATGATAGTAGTAAATCCCCAAACTACTTTGTGGTCCGAAGAAATAAGATGTGAATCAAGCTCACGCGAAAGGGGGTTCCATAAAGTCTCCCACATGTGGATAGTGCGTTATTCAAGGAACAAGCATCAAACACTCGGGTCCTAGGTGGACACAAGTGGGCGAGATAAAAGCCAAATCTCAATTACTGCCCACCAGTGCTGCTTTATTAGTTATATCTATTCCCATCATTTTAATAATCAAGATGTAATTAGAACTATGATCATCTCCACTATTAAGCATGTGACAACCTCCCAGCAATTGTGGAACTCACCGAGTCGAACCAACACCTGAGCAAGCAACTATGACTCACAAGGCCAACTATCTACCAAAAAAACTGGCAATAGGAAGTGACCAAGGCAATATAGGATGCAGGGAATATAAATGGTATGGAAACTAAATCATCGCAACATAGATAGTAATAGAGAGGAGTAAAGCCATAAAGAGAAAATAGGTAGCAGGGGGAGAATGCTCGGCTGGGAAACATTGATGTGGATATAACCGAAGAACTTGTCGAAACTCACAACATCTCTCGTTCTATCCAGGAAGAAGCAAAACACTAAAAGTAACAAGTGATGCAACAATTACAACTAAGATCCGGCATGATCATGATATGATGTATGAAATTTCAAGTTAATGATGCAAACCATGCTGAAAAGCTGTAGTTTGAATAACACATTGCTGATCCAATATTAGTAAGGCATTATTAAGAAGAAATAATTACTTTCAAATTTTATTCATCATGTTTTCCTTGCATAAATTCTGTTTTACAAGTTCTTAATGATTCATGATGCAATTACAATAATGGAATACATGGTTGGAAAGGGCTCGTCGCGCTGATCGATTTATACATATTATTTGTTGTATTACAGAATTAAACTTATGAATTTATTAAGAAAAAGACTTTATTGCATGTAACACCCTAGTTTTAGTTAATGAGTAATTAGGGCCTGTTCGGTTAATTCCCACCACACTTGGATTGGAGTGGAACGAAGGGGATTCATAGGAATTTTGACTTATGTGGGATTAATTCCCCCTCAATGCATGTTAATCCGCTTCGATCGAGTGCAAACCGAACAAGGCCTTAGGGTTTGTTTGTGCATTCATGATCATCATCTCTTAAAAATGCATGCAAACGAAATAATGCCAAACCCTAAACCCTAGTTTCCTCTCTCTCAAATACATTCAAATGGCTTTTGAATTTTGAAAAGTACAAAGGCATGGAGCCCAAACAGTATAAAAGGGCCCTGCAATGTTTTCTTATTACTTACAAAACCTCTGGTATTTTTGAGTTATTCAAAAACAGATTTGAAAAGAATTACAAAAGAGAAAACAGAAACTAAAAAGGAAAAAAGGTTTTCTAAAAAAATGAGGTAGAGAGCAGCCAGGCTGCATCCCATCTCTTCTCTCCCCTTTCCTGTCGCACACCCGCTCAGCAACCAGCAACCGCTGTGGCCCAGTAGTATCCCAGTGCAACCCAGCCCGCATACCGGTTCATCCTCGTCGTCTTTGTTGACGATGGGAAGCAACTTGGTGTCCCGAGCGCCGCCATCGATCTCAGCCCCACCCCGCGATGCTCGCCACCATGTCGCCACCTCAGTAAAAGGAGATAAGAACACCCTGCGTCGTGTCCCTCTTCCGCTATGCCTCTCTCCCTTGCCAGCTCGCCCTCTCTCATTGCCCTTTGGAGACCGAAACCCTAGCCGATGGCCGCCGTGTCGTCCTGTCGTCTCCGGCCACCCTAGACCCAACCGACGCACCTTGGAGCTCCGCCTCACTTCCCTCCACCTCCACGACAAAGGAATAGCATCGGGAAGCTCGAAGTCGACCCCAACATCGCCATCTTCCTCTCCTCCGATGTCGCTCTCATCGTCGATTATCGTCGCCCTCGACCTCGCGTGGCTTCCCTGACACCACCATCTTCTTCACGGTGAGAAGCTGGACATCCTAGATCCCTCCGATCAGAGATGTCGCTCTCTAATCCCCTTTTAAAATATTCTGATTAGACGAGCTTCTCTCCCCCTTGTTTTATAAACAAAGATGCCTTTATGCAAAATAACCCCACCAGCCATAAGTCTTGCGGAGTACGCCCTGTACTCACCCTTGCATTGTTGATACTTTTTGTAGTAGAGTAAGTGTTCCCTGAAGACGAGTTCTGTATAACATCGACATCGACGAGTAGCTTGGAGTTCCCGGCGGCAGCCTGAAATCTATGGGCTGGGACGTCATCGTTATGCTTCAAGCCTCTTAGGCCATTTGTTAAGTTTGCTATACTTAATAGCATAATTTGCCTTTCGTTGTTTGATGTTTGTGGTCAGTGACCTCTGTTTATAATATTTTGGTTCTTCGCTCAGTTATGAGCTTACTGTAATAATTTTTATGTCGCAGGGTTACTATTGTGTTACCATTTTCTCACTGAATATCTTCGAGCTTTAGATTAAGCTTATATCAGGCTAAGGTCTAAGATTTGTTTAAACCTGATCCCGGGGATGTTACATTGCATTAAAGCAATTTCGAAATTTTAATTATCCAAAATTTATTTTTAAATGTCATATACATACTCCTTGTATTTTTATGATCAAGTTTGATATATAAAACATGTCATTTGGATAAACCAATAAAAAGATATGAATTATCGCATAAGTTATTCTTTTATTCATTTTCTAGAAAAGATAAAAGCCAAAACAAATTTTGTACACCGAGAAACCTAGCCAGAGAGGAGGCGCGGATTATTAAATACCAGGATGGTCGGGATCTCTGATTTTTTTGAAACGGATATTGGTAGTGCCAATTTAACTTGCTGTAGTGATCTTCGTCGGACGATCCTGAAAGATTTAGGCCACCAATTTGAGTGTGGTTTGCTTCTGCATGTAGCTGGTTTTGGAGAAGTGACAGTGAAGAGATTCACATGGAACCAATTGTAGTAGCCGGAAACTTGATGGGAGCAGAGCGTAAAACTTGGGCGCTGACGAAAAACAAATGAACTGAAATTCGGCAGCGATGATAGTGAGAAATGGTGAAGTTCCACAGATAATTTCGAGAGATCCCGACCTCCGTTTTTAGAAACGCTTGATGTGTTGGAAAGAGGGTTCTTACGATAATATATACGCGCAAATATTGGCGCAGGAGATGCACTGGATACATCGAAAACCAGCGGATAACAAAGGCGAAAACATGGGTCAAAACTATCGAACTGTTGCAGTTTTTCAGAGAGATGTTGCAATCTTGCGATGATGTTTTCGAGAGATTTACTAAATCAAATTGAGTGTCGTTTGATCCTAGATGTAGCTGGTTTATTCCTCTACACGTAGGTATGTGGGTCGGCGTTGGAGGCGAAACAAGGCAGCCGGGAGAGACCAGGGAACATGGATCTACAACGCTGTTGTTGCTGTGTGCATGCTGTTGATGTCTGCGTGCATCCGCGGGCGTGCGCGCGGCTGTGCTGCTGTGCGCACGACATGGCGAGCGGCCAGCACTGCAAGGACAGAGGCAAGAAAGGAAGGACAAGGAGCTAACCTAGGGCAAGTAGCTAGCCCAGCTAGCTCGAGCCGGTGGCGTGGACAGGAAGGAGATGGTGGCGACTCCGCAGGAATGGAGGCAAGCCTCGGTGTGTGTTGGTTCGGTGCCGAGCTCCAGGATGGCTGTGGCTTGCCGGTCTTTACAGGACCGCTCCAGTGGGCCTCGGGCACGACACAGGCACGGTGGAACACCGATGGTGGCGAGGTTTGCCAGAGGCAGGGGAGATCGGGGGCGACATGGGTGTGGCCTGGTGGTTGTGGTTACTTGCGTGGGGAGGAAGTAGATGGGGATCAAGATCCAGAGGGAGTAGTTGGAGAGGGTGGGGATGGTGCCAGCACTGCTGGTTTGTTTTATGCAGCGAAAGGGAGAGGGAATCACGCAAGGAGCATGGGCGTGGGTTGTGCTGTCGCCCGTGATATGGCTCAGGGAAGAAAAATAGGAGCATGGCTCGATGATTGCTTTTGTCAGTTGCCTGGCGGGTCCGATCGCACCAGGTAGGAACTAGAGAGGCCAAGGTTATGTGCAACAGGGAAGGTTTCGGTTGGTGGCCAGCTATGCTTGATCGATTTATGCACCAGGTGAGTAGCTAGTTTGTGTGGCTCATGCACACACGGGTAAATATGTTAGATTAGAGGATGGGGTTGGTGCTTAGATTAGATGTGTTTGTGGGTGTGTGTGAGAGAGTTTAATAGGAAGAAAGAATTAGGCTTATGGCGAGAGGGGGAAAATCATAACAAGAGGTGAAATGGTGCAAGAGTGTTGGATAGCCGGTACATGGGGTACCTCGATCCATCTACATTTGGCTACCCCTGCGGTCCCAGGCAGACCTCGCGAGGGACGGGTTCCTTCCCTCAGGAGGTGCACCAGGACCCCTCCTTTGGAGGCCTCTGGAGGGGGAAGCTGAGAGCGGGACGCCTCCCCCTCCCAAGGGAAACGACAAGCACGGCCGATGCATTGGATGCCCAGGTCTCAACGGCCCCGGAGGCTCGGTCTTGGTCAAAGGTGGAGCCGACAAGGCCCTGACGGGCTGACGGACGGCCACAACACGAGCAAGTCTGCTTTTGGCTACTTTGGTACAAGAAGGAGAACACACAACGCCGGATCAAGACAAGCAATGCTAAAGGGAGAACGCTTTACCAACGGACGGAGGAGAGCCCAACATCCAAGACCTAGTCTACCAAAAAGTAGTCTGGTAGACCAGCGCCTCGAAGGGTGACACTATGGTGACCCTTCCCATCCATGGGTCAGGAAAAGAAGCCCGATGCCGCCCTATATAAGGAGCCCCTCTCGTACCTTCTAAGGGGATGGATCCCTGAAATCTAAAACCTTGTAACCTCGCGAGGCACACGAGCAATACAACAAAGCAGGAATAGGGGCTTTACCTCCTCACGAGGGTCCCGAACCTGGGTTAAAAACCCCGGCGCCAACTCTCTGTCGTGTGTTCACTCCACCATAGTAATCGTCGATGAACACCTTCAGAATCGCGTGTTTAGCCTCCTCACGAACCAAGGGATCGTTGGACCCTAGTTCCTTCGTGGGACAAATCTCTGAAATTTGGCATGCTAAGTAGGGGGCTGAGGCACGTCTCCCAGGACCTTTAGGCGAACGGCGCCATGGCAATGAGTTCTAGTGTGGAGGCCACCCTGGGAGGTTCCTCGCCTAGAGGGCCAGCCGGAATGGTCGCCTGCATCTTGGGCGGCCTACAGGCCTCTGCCCATAGGCCACACCTCGGGAAGTTCACCCAGGGGCTAGCAGCGGCAAGACCTAGCGCTACCGCCTCCCCTCTCAGGTGGTCGCGGTAGCCGGTCTCCTTTGGCGCCTTGGACCACCTCGGCTCTACTCGCCTGGTGGGCATCATGCCCATGGTTTGCACCCCTACCATTGGCAGGGACGCGATATCCAAGACCCTCATCGATGGCGGGGCGGGCCTGAACATACTCTTCTAAGACGTGTTCGAGCAGCTGCGGGTGCTCGGCATGCGCCTCCTCCTTGCCCCGCAGTTTGTGGGGGTCACATCGGGCACCACCGGGCCACGCGGCCGGGTTCAGGTCCCCGTCACCTTCGGGACGAGCGACAACTACCTCATGGAGCTCATCGACTTCGATGTCGCCTGGATCTCCCTGCCTTACAATGCCATCCTAGGCTACCCGGCCCTGCTAAGTTCATGGCAGTCACCCACAACGCCTACAACCTGGTCAAGATGTCGGACGGTGCTGGCACCACCATCACGATACACTGCGACGAGGTTGAAGCCGTGCACTCCCTCAGGAAAGCCTGTAAGGAGGCCACACTTGCATGGCGGGAGCTCGCGAGTGGCCTTCCTCAGCTCTCCCCACCCAAGGGAAAAGAAGACACCGAGTCAGCGGCGCCTCCCTATGAGGACATGGTGCGCACCGCCGGGGTCGAAGGCAAGAAGAAGCCAGCGTTCACTCAAGAGAGGGCCAGGACTAAAAAGGCCCCCCTCGACCCGGCGGTGCCAGGGGCTACAACCAAGATTGGTGCTGACCTCTCTCCCGAGAGAGAGGAGGCCCTCGTCGCTTGTTTTGAGGGCCAACACAAACATGTTCGCCTGGTCCCCGTCAGACATGACTAGGGTTCCTCGCGAGGTGATCGAGCACCACTTGGCAGTGTGTCCTACGTCGCGTCTGGTGAAGAAAAAGCCACGAAAGTAGTGGGCGGAGAAGCAGTAGTTCATCATCGCCGAGATGGAAAAGCTCGTCAAGGCACACCTCGTCAACGAAGTCTTGCATGCCGACTGGTACGCGAACCCCGTGGTGGTCCCCAAAGCCACAGGGGGTGGGAGGCTCTGCATCAACTTCACCAACCTCAACAAAGCATGCCCCAAGGATCCTTTCCCGCTACCACGGATAGACCAAATCATCGACTCCATGGCGGGCTGTGACCTTATGTGTTTCCTGGACGCCTTCTCCGGGTACCATCAGATCAGGATGTCCAAGGAGGACGAGGAGAAGACAGCCTTCATCACCCCGTGTGGCTTGTACTATCACACCTACATGTCGTTCGGTCCGAAGAACACCGGTGCCACCTTCCAGAGGCTCATGCGCATTGCGCTAGGTGGTCAGATGGGGAGGAACACAAATGCCTACATCGACGACATTGTGGTCAAGACCCGCGAGAACGACACCTTGGTGGAGGACTTGACGGAAACCTTCGCTAACTTGCACCGGGTGAACATCAAGCTTAACCCCGCCAAGTGCGTATTCGGCGTCCCGTCTGGAAAGCTCCTCGGGTTCTTGGTGTCGCATTGGGGGATCGAGGCCTACCCCGACAAGGTCCGAGCCATCGAAGAAATGTGTCCGCCAACACGGCTCAAGGAGATGCAGTGTTTGGCCGGGTGCGTGGCGGCATTGGGAAGATTCTTCTCCAAGCTTGGCGAGAAGGCCTTGCCTTTCTTCAAGATTATGAAGCGCACTGGCAAGTTTTAGTGGACTCCGGAGGCCGACGAAGCATTCGAGGCCCTCAAGAGGTATCTCACGAGCTCACCAATCATGGTGGCCCCTAGGGAGCGTGAGCCACTACTATTGTACCTAGCTGCCACGCTGCAAACAATGAGAGTCGTCCTGGTCGCCGAGTGTGAAGAGGTGGTAGAAAAGAAGCAAAGGCCCCGAGTCGCGAACCCTCCAGAGGGTCCGGGGGCTACGCCTGAGGGCGACGGTGCCCCAAAGGGAGCTTATGATGGGGCCGTCGACCGAGCCACAACCAAGACTATGGAGCTCGTAGAACGGCCGGTCTACTTCGTCAGCACAGTACTCAGGGAAGCACGGGAAAGGTACCCCATGTAGCAGAAGTTCCTCTACGCACTCCTCGTAGCATCACGCAAGCTACGCCACTACTTCCAGGGTCACCCTATCAGGGTGGTCACCAAGTTCCCGCTGGAGGCAATCCTGCGCAACCCCAACGCCATGGGTCGTGTGGCTGGGTGGGCCATTGAACTATAGCCCTTCGAGCTGACGTTCGACACCACCCCTACCATCCATGCAAGGGCCCTTGCGGAGTTCGCGGCAGAATGGGCTGACCTTGGGGAAAGCGAGCCTCGGGAGGAAATAACCCAGCTTCCCGGGAAGCTAGCCCTAGGGCGTTGGACCATGAACTTCGATGGGACATTCAACACGGACGATGCTAGGGCGGCCGCCGTGATCACGTCCCCCACGGGCGACAAACTCTCCTACACCATGCAACTGCGTTTCAAGGATGGAGACACATGCTCCAACAACATCGCCGAGTATGAGGGCCTGATTGCCAGCCTCAAGGTAGCCATCGCCCTCGGCATCAAGCGCGTCATGATCCAGGGGGACTCCTTGCTCCTGGTTAACTTCTCCAACAAAATCTACCATCCCAAAGACGATCACATGGGGGCGTACCCGGAGGAAGTGCGTAGGCTGGAGAAGTACTTCCTAGGCATGGACCTGCTTCACATCCCTCGTGGAGACAACTACGAGGCAGGCGAAATCGCTAAGCGTGCATCCAGGTGGGACCCTCAGCAGCCGGGGGTCTTCGAGGAGAGAATGTTCAAACCCTCAGCCACCACCGGAAAGGAAACCGGCCAACCAGAGGAGCTACCGTCCCTACTCTCCATAGGCACGCTCGACTGTGGCCTGCCCTCGGGAGGCAGCCTCGTCCTGGCGGCCGCAGCCCAGGAGCAGAACTGGATCACGGAACTCAAAAGCTACCTCCAGTACAACATCCTCCCGGACAGCAAGGACGCACCGGAAAGGGCGCAAAGAAGTACTACATCGTGGACGGGGACCTCTACTGCTGCCTTCCCAATGGGGTTGCCCTCTGATGCATCTCCAATGACAAAGGGCGCGAACTACTGAACGACATCCCCACAGCGGAATGCAGCCACCACGCTTCGATGCGCACCCTAGTAGGGAAAGCCTTCTGCATCGGCTTCTACTGGCTCACCGCGCTCTCTGACACTGTAGAGCTAGTAAAGTCGTGCGAGGCATGCTAGTTCCATGCCAAACAAATACATCAGCTGGCTCAGCCAGTGTAGACCATTCCGCTCTCATGGACCTTTGTGGTCTGGGGGCTGGATATCTTGGGGCCCTTTCCGCGATGCCCTGGGGCTATCGATACCTCTATGTCGCCATCGACAAATTCACCAAATGGGTCGAGGTAGAACTGGTTAGAACCATCCCGGCATGGTCAGCGGTTAATTAATCCAAGGCCTGGTGTGCCACTTCAGTGTGCCCAATTACATCATCACCGACAATGGCAGCCAGTTCACCAGCAATCTTTTCCAGTCCTACTGCAAGGACATCGGCACCAAGATATGCTTCACATCCGTTGCCCACCCTTGCAGCAACGGACAAGCAGAGCGAGCAGACGTAGAGGTCTTGAAGGGCTCAAGACCAAGAGCTTCTGTCGCAAGCTCAAAGAGTGCTGGCGAGGATGGCTGGATGCTCTCCCAGGAGTGCTATGGTCCATCCGAACCACTGCAACAAAGCCAACGGGTGAGACTCCCTTCTTCCTTGTATATGGTGTTGAAGCTGTCATCCCTGCAAAGCTCAAGCATGGCTCCCCCGGGTGCTCGCCTTCAATGAAACGGCACAAGAGGAGCTGCATCGAGATGACCTCAACCTCATCGAGGAGGCTCGCCACAAGGCCAGCGTACGAGAAGCTAGATACCAGTAGGCACTACGCCGATACCACTGCCACAACGTACGAGCATGCACCTTGGAAGTAGGGGACCTGGTCCTTTGCTGCACCCTCTCTCGTGAGGGCCTCCACAAGCTCTCTCCAATGTGGGAGGGCCCTTTCAGGGTCGCACACATCGCAAGTCCAGGCACATCACAGCTGGAAATGGAGGAGGGTGTCCCGATCCCCAAAGCTTGGAACATGAAACACCTTCACAAGTTCTACCCATGAGCTAGCCTCACGGCGATACGGTAACAAGCAACCTACCCCCCGGGTGGTGTTAAGACTCTTGAATGATGACTCATTTTCATTTGGGTTTACCTGCTGTTTTCCTCGTTTGCATCTTCACCTTTTTGTGATGCTTCTCCCTTTTTCCACACCGGGCGAGCGAGGGCTGGCCATGGTGCCTACCGCTTTTGCCACCCTCGATCAGCACGGGAGCCTAAAGTGCTGAGATCTGAACTTACGGACTGGCTCTGGCAATAAGTCACCTCATCCATGGTTCCCGGTGCTTGATGATCCTCACACGGTGCGCAAAAGGAGAGCATACACCGTGCGGAACCTACGGTTACCTCTCCGAGGAACTATACAGGGAAAGTATGCGCCCTACGGTCGCCTCCTCAAGGGACTTATGGGGTGGAACTGAACGTACAGAGCCTACAGCCTCCTCCTCGAGGGACCTACAGTACAAGTATAAGCCCCGTGACCTCCCCAAAAGGGAGGCTAGCGGGGCGACCCTTGAGACTATCCCTCAAGCGGCGTGCGGAACCTACGGTTACCTCTCTGAGGAACTATACACGGAAAGTACGCGCCCTACGACCGGCTCCTCGAGGGACTTACGGGGCGGAAATGAACATACAGAGCCTACGGCCTCCTTCTCGGGAGACCTACGAGACAAGTACAAGCCCCGTGACCTCTCCGGAAGGGGGGCTAGCAGGGCGACCCTTGAGACTACCCCTCAAGCGGCACGTGAACCTACAATCATCTCCACAAGAGGCTAGTGGGACAGTCCTCTCGAGGGCCCCATGGGGAACCACGCGCCATGCCCTAGAGACGGGAAAAAGTAACAACGGATAGTTAAGGCCCCTGATCATAGGAAGGGTGCCCTTGCAAGTCTTAGCAAAGAGACGACAAAGTCCAGAGACGCTCCGTGAGCATTACATAAATAAGAATTACACCCCCAACAGCACCGTCGGTGCTCGCCTCATGGAGATCTTCTCCCTCTTTCGGCGCGACATAGTCACCTGAGTCATCGGATCTGACCTCCCCCTCATCATCCACCACACGTGGGAATGCCTTGACCAACAGATCAACAAGTGGGGTGACCCTCGCCTCGAGATCCGACACAATGGCCGACTATCGCATGACCATGGAGTAGTCGAGGTCGGGCCACAACTGCAAGAGGTTAGCAAAGAGGGGCTTCCCCACCGTGGTCAGCATCGCGTCGCACTCCGAGGAGATGAAGCCGTCCAGGGCCTGCACTGCTAGGCCCAGGGAGCTCAGGACCCTAAGCACAAGTTCTAGAAGTGCATCGACCTCACGGCCAGCTTGAAGCTCTGGCGTGGCGAAGCCTGTGACACCCAAGAGCGGGAGGACCTCAGTGCCCTGCTCGACAAGGGAGTGGAAGGATCTGCAAAGAGCCTCCACCGCCTCGCAAGCGGATCGCTCGCACCCCTCCTTGGCCCGCATGGCAGCTGCAAGGGACTCTTTCATTGCCCTAACTTTGCCCCGGAGATCCTCGGCCTCCTAAAGAAAAATCCTCCGGAGCTTCTCCCCCTCTACAAGGGCATCCCGGAGCTTGGAGATCTCCTCTCGATCCCAAGCAAGGGACCCCTAGGCTTATGACAGCTTGGCATCGGTCTCTAGTGACTGAGCCTCGAGCTCCTTCCGTGTAACACCCTCGAATCGGCCCTATGCAGATTTTAGCGCTTCCCGCCAAACCCGCATAGAAACGGTTCAAAGATGCCCACCAGGCACTTGCGTGCAGGTGGAAAGCAAAGTAATAACATTACACAATAGTTCACGATGGAACCCACAGAAACATATATATACAACAACGACTCCATTAGTCAAGAATACAGATAGACAATACAAAGATCCAAATCACCTTGAAAATGATACAACATTCGAGTACGGATAAGATGCAAATGGGGCTAAGAGCCCTGAAGAATAACCAATAGTGTCCATAACACTGCCCAGGCCTATCCAAAAGGGTAACACTGCTAACAATGTCAATCTCAAACCTGCTAAAACAAAAGGGGTGCCGACAAAGGGCAAAGGAAAAAGGGAGCGGTCAGTACTAAGGCCAGTACACAAAACGTCTAGAATTCAGCGGCTCTTGCCTACATAGGTATGGTGGACTGAAGCGGCAGCGAAGAATGCACTAAACAATCTATAGAGACTCGATTCGACTGTCGTCTATTAGAGAGGGATAAGAATGACCTATTCAGATCCAACCTGATAGTAACACCAAAACATACCCATCCTGGTATTTCCCCCTTGAGACCAAACGAGTAAGTCAAACCGAGGAACTCATACAGTTGGCAGTTTTATTCATTCCATTATAGTTTCAGCACTTACTAGTCAAATATAGATAGCATAAGACATTCCAATATCACAAGCAGTTGGCACTTTTAATTAACCATTCTGTTATAGTTGCAATACTTATTAGGCAGGTATAGATAGCATGAGACTCCCCAATTCCATTAGTTGTTGGCACTTTTATTTACCCATTCCATTGTGGTGGAGCTGTTTACTAGTCTTGCCAAAGTCAAATTTATAGCACTACTTTAGTTATAGTTGTCTATGGTCGAGACATTGTGCTCCAAGTCATCCATAACCGCGGACACGGCTTTTCGAAAGATTTACCCTGCAGGGTGCACAAATAGCAACATGCGCACGATCAACCTTAGAAAAACCAAATAAAACCCAACGAGACATCGACCACAAGATTCATAAAATATTTTAGGGGGCCACCCCACTAAGCTACCCGCAACGAAGTTGGCCGGCTCCGAGACAGACCCAGGGTTTGCATCAATGGTTGTAAACGACTGGGAACCCGAAAGTGTGACTCGGCTTGTCGATACCGCGAAATCACTTCGCATTCCAAAACAGTACTAACGCTCCACGCGCAATCGTAAATAAACCAGTAAAGCATGGAATAAGTACATGATAGTAATAAAGTCTCAAACTAGTTTGTGGCCCCAAGAAATAAGAAATGAATCAAGCGCTAGCTAAGGGGATTCATGTTCCCACATGCAGATAGTGTGATAGTCGAGGAACAAGTATCAAGTACTCAGGGCCTACGGGACACAAGTGAGCGGTTAAAAACCAAATATTTGCTATTGCTCACTGATGCCTCTGTATTAGTTATATCTATTCCCAGCATTTTATTTAACAAGTTGTAATTAAGCCATGATCATCTCCATCATTAAACATGTGCCAACCTTCCAATAATGGTGGAATGACAACGACGCGAAGCAGCACCTGAGAAAGCAACTAGGACTCGTAAGGACGACTATCCATCAAACAACAGGCAATAGGACGTGTCCAAGGAAATATAGAGGCTGCAAGGAATATAAATGGTGCACGGAAACTAAAGCATCTCAACACGGATAGCAACAGGAGAAAGTAAAGACTATAAATACAAAATAGGTAGAAAGAGGGAGATTGCTCGCCTGAGAAACAATGCCGAAGGTTTATTATCCGAAGGACTTGTCGATACTCGCATCCACTCAACGACCTAATCCATGAAGAAGCAAAGACCTAAAAGAAACACCAGATGCACTATTTACTACTACGGCAAAATATCGGGCATGATGCATGTATAATATATGACATTGCAAAGGTGCAATGCAATTAGGCAGTATTAAGCGGAACCGGGGTTCCGACAATTAATTATATGATTCAAGTTGTTTAGTTACCCCGCAATTTAAATGTTATCTTAACAAGACAAAACATGACACCGGTTTGCTACACAAATTTAAATATAGGTAACATAGGGCTGGATTTGCCCGCATATGGTCTCCAATTTTATTACAAGTGAATCAGTATAATGCCCCCAAACCCCAAAGAATGTATGCGACATGAATGATTTAATATGCAACGGGTATATAACATTTATACAAAATAGGGTGGATAGGGTTCACACATTTGGGTTCGAAGATGTTGGGTTCCGAGGGTTCGGGTTCGGCGAGATCGGTCTTCGAGGCAATGGCCTTTGGATTCCGAGATCAGGGTCTCGGCCATCAGATCCAGGGGCTTTGAGTTCGGGAAGGAGAACCTGCGCGGCATCGTCTTCGGGTTCCGAGAAGGAGATCTTGGCATGCCGAGGGTTCGGTCTCCAGGGATCGAGGCTTCGGAGTTGGCATTCTGTGGATCAGGGTCTCCAAGGTCTTGACTATGTCGACGCACTTGGATATCGACGTCTCTGGGTCCGGGGGTCTTGGCGTCCGTGAGGTAGATCTTGGGGTTTCCAGTTCCATTGCCTTGTTGTCACCATCCCAATATCCACCGTGTCTTGGAGGTACCATCTTTACCGCAACGTTTGTACATCACCTTGGAGGGCCAAAGCAGCAAGATCAACCAGAAGGCACTTAGAAGCATAGAAGGAACACATCCACGTGCGGCGCAGGAGGGACACGTCCTTGCGACACAAGCTGGCAGCAACATGGAACGCGCTGAGGCAGAGGTGCTGTCGGAGGTCGGGCATGATGACGGACCTGCGGGGACGGGCGACCACGGCCATTGCGGAACACGGCCACGGAAGAGGTGGTGGCCAGGGTTCGTCGGAGGGGAAGGAGACGGAGGCGGGCCGCTAGGGCCTGCGGACTCCCGTGGCGGTGGGATTGGGAGCTTCCTGCCGAGGGAAGCGGGGGCGAGGTCGTCCAGTGCGGTAGCGAAGGTCGGTCACGGACGAGGCACAAACTCAGGAGCTGGCCGCGGGCACACGCACGTCATAGAGGAAGAGGAGACGGCGTCTGTCGACGCTGGCGGCGGGGCTCACGAGCAGGAAGGACGGAGATAGGGCATGCGCCATCGAGGAACGGTGGTGTTGTAGAAGAGGGAGGGCCAGGCGGCTGGAGGGACGGTCGGAGCTTGCGGGCAGAGGGGCCACGCAGAGGCAGCATGGAGGCGGCGGGTGGTTGTGGGATTAGGGATAGGACGAGGGGCGCATGCGGGGTTGGTGGGGCGGGGCGCTGGTGGTAGGATCAAGGGGTGATGGTGGGGTCGGGTGAGATGACGCGGTTGGGCTGGGGCCAGGCGCATACCTAGCCAACGGGCCGGCCCACGGCACGGCATATGGCCCGTTTAACTCTTACCGTGCCTGGCACGGCACGGCCCACCATGGCACGGTAAGCTAACGGACCGTGCCGTGCTGGCACGTGGGCTTGGCCTCGCGGCCCAGGCACGGCCCCTTAAGTAAACGGACCGGCCCACGACACGTTAGGCACGTTAAATGGACCCCAATTTGTCCTTTTTAGACTATTTTTTAATAAAAATAATTCTAAAAATAGGTAAATATATATAAAATAAAAATAAAAATAACTAAATAAGCTTAACGGGCCGTGTCGTGCCGGCACGTGGGCTTGGCCTCGAGGCCCAGGCATGGCCCGAGCCAGGTCGCGTGCCGGGCACGGCCTGTTAACTAGCGTGCCGTGCCGGGCCCATGACGGGCCAGGCACGCGTGCTTCGTGCCGGCCCATGTTCGGCACGGCCCGTTGGCCAGGTATGGCCAGGCGGGAGAAGGCAGGGGACGCTGCGCTGGCGTGCGTGCTTTAGGTGTACGCGTGGCCGGGTGGAGGCGTGTCGGGCAGCTCGCGCGCTGGCTTGTGTGCTTGCTGCGCGGTAGCTGCGGAGGTGGGGTGGTGGTGAGTGGCAGCAGCACGGTTGGAGGGATCACGGTAGATAGGGTTTGTCTAGGTTAGGGTTAGACTAGATCGATTAGGGTTTGGTCTGGGTTTTGGGTTGGGCCGACCGGGGTGGTAGGTGGTCTGGCTTATGGGTTGGGCTGTCTCCCCTGGTCAAAATATTTTATTAATTTTTTTTTCTTATTTTAATAAAATATTTTGTAAATAATTTTAGACAAATAAAATATTCCGAGAGACTGGGTTTTATAGTTTTAAATAAAGAGGGAGACAAATAGAAAATAAGGTTAGACTTTTAGAAAATAATTTTAGGCAAATAATATGAACGGAGACATGGAGATGCTCAAATGCAATGTGGCATGATGACATTAGCATGCAGTCATGATGATGCACAAAATAACACGCAATTTTATAATAGTGGTTTTACCCGGGGTGCTACAATTCGATACGACTAACACGGGATCTCGCCCTCGAGATCTGCCTCATGGTACGGAGAAGAAGGCCGACGATCTATAGAATAGAGAGGAATATGATCTCAAGATGATATGTAGAATAGAGAGGAATATGATCTCAAGAAGATAGATAGATGGGCAAGGTTAAATAGAATCCACATGAGTTAAAATTGGCATGATTTAAAATCCATAAGGCAAAATAAAGAACGCCACTTGACAACATATGGTGGAATTTAGATGATGATATTATGGTCACATGAGTCCAACAAGATAAACATGAGAGAAAATAAGAGATGTTGCCCCCAACTCAATTTAGATATTTAACAATATAGAATAGTAACTGAATTAAAACAAATTAGACTCTATGGTTCCACCAAGTATGGCACCCACTAGAAGTAGTATAGAGGGAGAGTAAAATAGAGAGGAAAACAATGTTAATCTAAAATACAAATATCAAGAACCAAATATAGGTGAACAATTTAAATATATGTTACATGCAATGTGACATGATGATGTATGATGATGTCATGATGATGTAGAAATTAAAAGAACAAGCAATTTTTTAGTTGGAAATTTATCGTGGTGCTACAATTCGACACCACTAACAAGGGATCTCGTCCCAAGGTCCGCTCCATGGTACGGGGAAGGAGGGTGCTGATCGGATTCTTCTTGCTTCGTGAATGTAACATCCCAAAACTTTAATCCAAGCCTATCAAGATCCAAATCATCCAAATTAGGGTTAACAAAAACTTTTCCATTTCAAAATATGAAAGCATTCATATGTGTGTGCATTTAAAAATAGGAGTTGTTTGAATTGCCATGGTTCTGTGATCCATTGATTGTAAAATGATTCTTAGGTGAAATATACATCACCTAAATCATTCCCAAGCAAATACCAAAGAAAATCAAATAAAAAACAATTAAAAATGAGGAATGGTCATTTTGGTCATTTTAATCCACTACACTACTTTGAGTATTCCTAGCACTCATTTCCCAACAGAAATAATTCTGAATCTTTACACCTCTTTCTAGTACACATAATGAGGTACCAAGGCCCACTTTGTGATCTGCTAAAAACAATCAAATACTAATTTTGAATGACAGTTTAAAATTGAATATATTTCATATGGGAAGATCCCACTATTTCAAAAACCACTCAAACCAACTCAATTTTCAAAACTCAAGCAACCACAGAGTCTCAAGTTTAGTACTAGCACACCCACCAAAAATCTTTTCAAAATTCAAAAAGATTTTTCTTGCGGCCATTTCATCAAACACCTGGCAGGCAAGAATCTACCTCTAATCCTAGCTCACTATTTTGAACAGAGTTTTGCCCCCATTTGATCTCCATTTAATCTCTTTGTCCCCTCTTGATCTAACCAGGCCCTTAACACCCATCCCCTAACCCCTAGCAGCCATGCCATGCCAACCAGAGGACATGATCGCCGGCCAAACCATGCCCCACTATAGCAGACCATCTCCCCCTCTCTCCATGTCTAGCTGCTAGCCAGCACCTCACCGCCGCCCACTGTCCCCTCCCCGAGCCAGGCCAAGTCGTGGACCACCGAGAAAACCCCACGCCCAGTGCCACCGAGCCATGCTGAGCACGCGCCAGAGCGCCATGCCCAACACGCGTGCACAAGCCTCCGCTCGACCGCAGCCCGCGCCCACGCTTCGCCATGATCCAGGGAGCACGCCAGACATGCCCGTTCGCCGCCCAACAGACCATAGCCACCGCTCGCCGTCGAAACCGCCGCCTCTGCCGCTCAGAGCGCCAGCTCCGCCCGACCGCATACCACCGCCCCTAAGCCCGCATTAAAGCCCTAGAGCACCTCCAGGAGACCACGCGTCGATCGCCACCCGCAGCCATGCCGCTAGCAACCCGTAGCCATATCGCCACCGTCGACTGGCCATGCCGTGTTGTCCCGCCGTCGAGCCTATAAAAGAAGAGCACCCCCAGCCGTTTGCAGCACACCACTCCACTCCCCTCACCTCACTGATTGTCCCACACCTCTAGCCGGAGCAAGGGGAGCCACAGTTCGCCGGGATTGCACCGGAGCAGGCCGCCTCTGGAGGAGAAGGGCGCCGCTGATTGCGACCACCCCCGGAGCTGCCTCGACCGTCCCTGAGCTCGCCGTCAACCACCAGTCTATTTGCCCCCATCGCCGTCGTCGCTGGAGCCCTGGTACGCCCCCTATGCACCCCCACTGAGCTGCTAGGGTTAGAGCTCGCCGGCGACAGGTCTGTCATCGGCGACAATCCATAGCCGTTGATCCCCACTCTAATCCAACGTCCCACATTGCCCTGTACCGCTTCGCGCGTTATGAGCCGCTGACTGGTGGACCCCCTATCAGTTGAGCCCCGTGCCACAGAGTGATACTAGGCCGGCCCATTAAAGTTTCCCGCGCGACCCAGTTAGTTTGAATTAGGATTTTTCTTTTTAGTTTAAACCTAGTTCTGTCTCTAAGTTTGAAAATCAATTCAGAGAGATTTACCAATCCAAATTGCACGAAACCAATATTTCCTGAAAGGTATTGAAAAGATCTATCCAAGCCCATTGGATTTAATTCAATTAGAGTTATATATCTCTCCTAGTAAAAATAACAAAACAGAAGCATTTACACCTTGCAACATTTTTATAAAATCAACCAAGTTAGCTTTTGAGTTGATTCCAACTCTCAAAAATCACATTTCATCATACCTATCTGAATATGTAATAATATTAGGGTTTACATGCAGTGAATTTGGACTAGTACCAAAATAATGCTATATAGGCATTTCTAGTCACTTTAAATCATTAAATAATGAACTTAAACCAAAGTAATATTGATCCAACCCTTAAATTACATTCCCACATGTTAGAATATGTGGTGATGACATGTGTCCACATGATCCCATATTTTAAGTGGTAAATATTAAATCTTAGTTAATTTTTCAATGAGTAGAAATTACTTTGCTAAAATAAAAAGGAGGAAACTATTGAATAAAACTTGTGATGATAATAGATCATCAATTGTGTGCCTTAGAGTACTAAGTAAACTAGTTAAGTATTGTTTGGTGATTGTGTACTCCGTATGTAGTTATAGAAGATAGTACCGACCAAGCTTACGAGGAGGAGTGCTACCAAGAAGAAGAAGAAAACTTCAACCATTGCACCAACCAAGGCAAGCTAGCACTATCCAAGTTAACCCTTGCAAGTTGTACTTGTAAGCCACCATTAACAAAGCAAGTTAACCCTTGCAAACTATTGTTAGCAAGCTAGAATTAAGCTAGATGAATGAGCAAAGATGCTTTAGGCATGCTTTGGTCACACCACTTTGACTATTACTACCCCAAGTATTACCTTACAAGCTTTACTTCCTTTACTTTACACAAAGTCCCTTACTTGTTTTGAAGGTAGCATAAAGAGTATAAAACTTGACCTATTTAGATAAACCTTAGATGTCATTCTATGGCATGAGATTGAACCCATCATCTTTCCACCTTAGTGAACACTCTTAACTTAATAGTTTAGAGTATATCAAAACTTGAGTCACTTTAGATGGGAACAATTGGTGAAAATGAATTGTGAAAACCTTGGAATGATGAGTCATTCTATTGAGATGTTTTGACATGTGTTGAGAAACACAAATGGTTTATGATGATGAAAATGTTGAGGCATGAGCCTTAGCCCTTTTATAAAACTGATGGTTGGATTCGGATGCGATACTATTCCAAATTTACCGTATAACCACAATAGCTGAATTAGGTAAGGCTTAGCCGGAAGTTTATATGCATTAGTATTAGTTCCCTCATGGGAGAGGTTTGAGCTGAGGCTACCTCCAATGTTGTCCACCTATGAAGTGCCTAGGATGACAAATGGTCATGGTTGGGAGGCCATGCTCATAGGAGAGGTGCTTATACTAGGGTGTGTAAAGGGAAGGTTATGTTTGATTATCTGCATACTAAGTATGATGATTCAGGGTTATCCCTGACAGATGTATCGAATCTTGTGGTGAAAGTGTACCACCTCTGCAGAGTGTCAAACTATTCGAATAGCCACGTCCGCGGTTATGGATAGTTGGAATGGCCATACTGTTTTCTTGTCAGATGTTTTCAAAATAACTTATGAAAGGAATGATGAATCTTGACTTGACCACAACAGGGTTGTGTTTATGACAATAGCTTCCCAACTTAAGTGATTCTAGAACTTTACTTTATCTTTCTTTGCTTCAGAACTCAGCTTAGGTTTCAAACTTAACTTTATAGTTAAACTTAGATTTAGCACTTTAACTTAGCACTATATTACTTGTTAGTGGTAGTTTGCGAGTACTTAAAGAGTACTCATGGATTTTGTCCCTGGCTATTCTCATGGCCAGACTATGAAGGAGACTATCAAGATGATGGCCAGTAGGACGACTATGATAACTAGGACTCTCTGCCTTCGTCAGCATTGCCTGTGCCCCTAAAGATGGACCCCACCGCTACGCTTATCTTTTATTTCCGCTGCTTGTTGTATTAAGACTGGATCATGAGATCCTTATTTGTGTAAGACCTTATGTATGGTTTGTAATGGATGATGTACTGTGATATTCAATCCGTTATGTCTCGCAAAAATGGTAATCCTGGGATTGCGAGGTATGGCATAACGGGCATCTGGGATTAAAAATCTGGGTGTTGACAGTGAAGATCCTCGCGACACCCCTAACAAGGATTTTTGTTCTATCTTGAAATCATTGATATCACCAAGAAAAGGTTGTTGCTCACGTTCATCGAGAGCATAATCCAGAGAAACAAAAAAATGATGGTAGAGGTCTCGACAGATAAGGCCACCTCTAACATCCGTGGAAGAGTAAAATTTGCATTAATCCACCAATTCAATGTACATGAGCAAATGATAAGAGTAGTCAGACGGGGATCAGTCCATTGTGCACCCAAATCATCATTCCACACATGAATAGGAGAATTGTGCAACCTATAATCGAATTTCAGACTGAATATCTTGATAAGCGATGTTCGGAAAGCTTCAGAAAACAAAGGAGTCATGGAGGTTCTTTATCGGATCATGAGATCCTTATTTGTGTAAGACCTTATGTATGGTTTGTAATGGATGATGTACTGTGATATCCAATCCGTTATGTCTCACAAAAATGGTAATCCTGGGATTGCGAGGTATGGCATAACGGGCATCTGGGATTAAAAATTTGGGTGTTGACAAGTTGGTATCATAGCCATCCTGACCATAGGAGACCCTAGTTAGAATGGACGTCCGAACAAAAACTTAGTTTCAAAACCAAAGTGAGTATTTACGAAAAACTATCTCCTCTCTTATCCTTGGGAATTCATTCTTTCTCAAAAAAATTCATGTTCCTCCAAAATTCTTACATTATTACTTAAAATTTGACACAGTTGATCACTTCACTAATTTCCTCATCCTTAATTCTTGTAGATGGAGACTCAGTTCAGCAAGTTTTACCAGTTGGGAAATGGAGGTCAGCTGATCTTCGAGAGGGATCTAGATTCACTGTCGGAGTTATTGGGACGCCCACATCCGGAGTTTCTTGGAGCTCAACTTCCAGGACCCCCAGGAGGATACCTACAGTGGCTAGTCACCGTGGATCTTAGAGGAAGTACCGAAGCACCAACTTCTGGAAGAATTCAGTTCTCCGTGAGAGAGAACAACTGGCTAGATGGATTAGTCAAGGCAATGCATGAAGCTCTCACACGTCTATGTGCCCTCAGTGTCAACAACATCCAAGGAACCCGTTTTGCTCACTATGCAAGACATGACTTCATGGGAATGCCGATGGAGATGCCAAGTCACCCAGAGTTGAGGCGTCAAGTGGAGAATCTTGACTTCTTGCTGCATGACAGATAGCAGGAACTGGACAATGTCAGGGAGTTAGCCAACTAGAACCGTACCATTGCCGACCAGAAGGCCCGGACTTTCGCACTGCTCGTCCAGGACCGCCAGTCTCTTCGCCGCCAGCGTGCCAAGAAGGATTGCACCATCGCCCGTCTTTGCAAGAAGGTGGCAGACCTCGAGAAGACCGTCAAGGAGCAGGAAGCTCAGCTTGCCGCCAAGGAAGAAGAAGATGAGGGTGAAGACATCCAGGGAGACATGGATTCTTACCTCAGCAATGATGATGACTTTCTGGAGGAGGATGCTGTGGACTTCTACACTGACGATGAGGACTCCGACTTCATCGATGATGAGTAGATGCACTAAAGCACTGTCGTAGCATGAGATGTATCGGTTCCACTGTATCGTAGCTTGCAGAATGGTTCTTCAAACCATCTGTTTTCCTTTGTTTGTTATGGTGTGTGTTGTATCGTGTGTTTGTTTGCATGAATGAAATGGAGTTAGTTGAAAAACCTGAGTCTAACTCAAAGTTTTAGCTTTGAAACCAAAACCATGAACCTTAGAATTTCCCTCTTACCCCTTTATCTACCTCAATATTCAGATGACTCGTGGAAACCAAGGAGGGAGCAGCTCATCGCAGGACCCAATGCTGCAGATCTTGCAGAATCTCATCGCAGACCATGAAGCAAGCAGGGCAGAACGCCAAGCTAACTTAGCAACATTACAGCAGATCGCCCAGATGGCTCTCAACAACTAAGGGCATGGAAATCAGGATCACCATGGATCCAAACTCAAAAAATTTCAGAATACCAATCCCCCAATCTTCAACCAATCTGAAAACCCGTTAGATGCTGATGACTAGTTACAGACAATGGAAAACAACCTAGAAGTTGCAGGAGTTGATGAAAACGAGAAAGTTCTCTTCGCCACCCACTATCTGGCGGGAGATGCAAGAGCTTGGTGGAATAGTATCCGCAATATGAACCATGGTCAGGTTATGACATGGGAAGCATTCAAAGTCAAGTTCAGCCGCACCCACGTGCCGCAAGGTCTAGTCAACAGGACGAGAGATGAATTCCGCGAATTGAAGCAAGGAAGAATGACTGTGGTGGAGTACCGTGACAGATTCCTATCACTTGCCAGATATGTACCTGATGAGATCAACACGGAGGCAAAGAAGAAGGAGAGATTCTTGAACGGACTGCATGCTGAGATGCAGACTGTCCTCGTCAACATCCGTTTCCAGGATCTCGAAGAGCTAGTCGACTCTGCCATTCAGATGGAAGGGAAGATTAACCAGGCAAACGACAACCGCAAACGTCATATGATGCAGCAATCAGGATCCAACAGTCACCAGAAGTACCGTCCCAACCCCTCACCAGGATATGCACCAAGGAACAACCGAACCCCAATGTCTCGCCCAAGCTACCCCAACCGTAGCAGAGGAAATGTGAAGTCCGGAGGAAACCATCACAACTCCGGCAACGCCAACAATTTAAACCGTGCACCTCCCAAGAGCAACAACAACAACAACAACACTGCACCCAGAACTGGCAACAATGCTGTGCCTGTCGCAGTCAAGGACAAGTCCCAGATCACTTGTTTTGAGTGTGGAGTGAAGGGTCACTATTCCAATGAGTGTCCCAAGAAGACTGCCGCCAATGCCAATGTGAATGCCCCAGCTCAACAGCAACGTCGTGTTCAACCATGGAGAAGATTTGCCCCAGGGAACCCTCACAACCGCAATGGTCGTCTCTTCCACATGAACACAGAAGAAGCCCAAGAAGCGCTAGATGTAGTGCTGGGTATGTTTTCTGTCAACTCAGTTTTAGCAAGAGTATTGTTTGATTCGGGGGCATCACATTCATTTGTCACCGAAGAATTTGCATGCACTAGTAAGATTCACCCAACCAACCTAAAGTATGTCATGATAGTTCAAATCCCCGGTTCAACTACAAAAGCTAGAAAAATTTGCAAAGTTGTGCCTATCAGAATACATGGGATAGATTTTTATGCCAACCTAATAGTACTTGGAACCAAAGGATTGGAAGTAGTACTAGGTATGGACTGGATGTCAAGGCATAAAGGACTGATAGACTGTGCTAAGAAAGCCATCACCATGACCAGTAGTTCTGGAGTAACAATAGAGCATATCTCTGAAACCTTACCCCGTCAATTCAAGTGCAACAAGAGTCTAGCCCTACTCACCATAGACTAGGTCAGAGTAGTCTGTGAATACCCCAACGTATTCCCAGATGAATTGCCAGGTATGCCCCCGGATAGGGTCATTGAGTTCATTATCGAACTAATCCACGGAACCGGACCCATAACCCAGAGACCCTATAGCATGAACCCCTCAGAGTTAGTTGAGTTGAATAAGCAGTTAGATGCCATGTTAGCAACAGGCTTGATTCAGCCAAGCGCATCGCCATGGAGATCACCAGTTTTATTTGTTGACAAGAAAGATGGAGGCAATCGTCTGTGTACTGATTACAGAAAGTTGAATGATGTCACCATTAAGAACAAGTACCCCTTGCCAAAGATAGAGGATATATTTGATCAGTTGACTGGAGCCCAGGTATTCTCAAAGATTGATCTTAGGACTGGTTATCACCAACTTAAGATTCGTGCAACGGATATTCCGAAGACCGCCTTTACTACTCGCTATGGTTTATACGAGTATACGGTTATGTCTTTTGAATTAACCAATTCCCCTGCTTATTTCATGAATCTCATGAATAAGATCTTTATGAATTTCCTAGATAAGTTTGTAGTTGTATTTATTGATGACATCCTTATCTACTCCAAGTCAGAAGAAGAGCATGAGCAACATCTGAGAATCATCCTATAAACCCTGAGAGAGCATCAGTTATATGCCAAGTTCAGCAAGTGTGAGTTTTGGCTGAAAGAAGTAGAATTCCTAGGACATATTGTCTCTGCCGGAGGAGTCTCTGTTGATCCCGCTAAGATCAAAGATGTCGAAGAATGGGAAGCTCCAACCACTCAAACCCAAGTCCGTGCATTTCTCGGATTAGAGGGATACTACCGCAAGTTTGTAGAAGGATTCTCGAGCATCGCCAGACCCATGACCCAATTGTTGAAGAAGGACAAGAAGTTTGAATGGACAGACAAATGTGAAGCCAGTTTTCAGGAGCTGAAGAAGAGATTGATATCAGCCCCAATACTGATCATGCCAGATATCAAGAAGCCGTTTGATGTATATCGTGATGCATCCAAGATTGGTCTCAGATGTGTATTAATGCAAGAAGGCAAAGTCATCGCTTATCTGTCTCGACAACTGAAGCAGCATGAGCAGAACTATTCGACCCATGATCTTGAATTAGCAGCCGTAGTGCTGGCATTAAAGACATGGCGTCATTATCTGATGGGTAATCGCTATGAGATTTACCCAGATCACAAGAGCTTGAAGTATATCTTCACTCAGAAAGAGCTGAATATGAGGCAAAGGAGATGGATAGAGTTAATCAAGGATTATGACCTTGACATTCACTATCACCCCGGCAAAGCCAATGTGGTAGCGGATGCTCTTAGCAGATTGCCTGGCAGGCTAAACACCATGATCAAGGAAAAGCTGCCCAATTTGTATGAGGAGTTGGAGCAGTTCATGACTGAGTTGGTTTGCAAAGAATTCTTAGCTAGCATTGAACTTCAACCCACATTGATTAGTCAAATCAAGGAATCCTAGAAGGGGAATGAAAGTATCAATGGAATCAAACATCATATTGGTACAGGAAAGGTACCTGGATTCACTGAAGATGAAGAAGGAGTACTGTGGTACAAAGGACGTATATGTGTGCCAGCAGATTCGGAGCTGAAGCAAGTTATCATGAAGGAAGCTCATGATACTCTTTATTCTATCCATCCCGGAGGAATGAAGATGTATCAGGATTTGAAAGAGCAATTTTGGTGGCACAAGATGAAGAGAGAAATCGAAAGCTACATTGACAAGTGTGATATCTGTCAAAGAGTCAAAGAAGAGCATTAGAGACCTGCAGGACTGTTGCAACCATTGCAGATTCCAAAATGGAAATGGGATTCCGTCAGAATGGACTTCATCACCGGTTTGCCTACTTCCAGTAGGGGAAATGACTCAATCTGGGTCATAGTTGATAGACTGTCCAAGGTAGTCCACTTTGTACCTGTCAAGACTACCTACCAGAGTGCGAAACTAGCAGAACTGTACATTGATAGGATTGTTAGTCTGCATGGAACCCCCCAGACCATAGTATCAGATCGAGGAACCCAGTTTACCTCGAGATTTTGGCAGAAAGTTCAGGAAGGATTGGGAACCAAGTTGAACTTCAGTACCGCATATCACCCGCAAACAGATGGACAGACAGAGAGAGTCAACCAGATCTTAGAGGATATGCTTAGAGCTTGTGTGTTGAAATATGGATCAAAATGGGAAGACTGCCTGCCTTTTGGCAGAATTCTCATATAACAACAGTTATCAAGCTAGTTTGCAGATGGCACCATTTGATTTCCTATACGGAAGGAAGTGTTGTACCCCTTTGAATTGGTCACAAGTAGGAGAGAGTTAGATCTTTGGACCCGACATTCTCCGAGAAGCCGAAGAGAAGGTTCACAAACTCCGTGAGCACCTCAAGACTGCCTAGTCCAGACAGAAGAGTTATGCTGACAAGAGAAGGAGAGACCTGACTTTCAATGTCGGAGATTTTGTATATCTCAAGGTTTCACTATTGAAGGGAACTCAACGCTTAGTCTGAAAGGAAAGTTAGCCCCCAGATATATCGGGCCCTTCAAAATTCTGAACCGTCGAGGAGAAGTATCGTATCAACTGGAACTGCCTGAAGAGATGTCAGCCATCCATAATGTGTTCTATATCTCGTTACTTCGCAAATTCCTAGAAGTGCCGGAGAAGACTGAAGTTTTCCAGAACATCGATCACAGAGCTGTGGATATCAACAAGGACCTGACATATCGTGAAGTGCCTATCCGTATCTTAGGAGAAGCCTACAGAACCACCACGACCAGGAGCATCAAGTTTCTCAAGATTCAGTGGAGCAACCATACCGAGGAGGAAGCCACTTGGGAGCGCGAAGATAACATTAGGACAGAGTTCCCAAATCTCTTTAATTCCTAGTTTTCTTTGTAAATCTCAGGACGAGATTTTGTTTAAGGGGGGAAGGTTTGTAACATCCCAAAACTTTAATCCAAGCCTATCAAGATCCAAATCATCCAAATTAGGGTTAACAAAAACTTTTGCATTTCAAAATATGAAAGCATTCATATGTGTGTGCATTTAAAAATAGGAGTTGTTTGAATTGCCATGGTTCTGTGATCCATTGATTGTAAAATGATTCTTAGGTGAAATAAACATCATCTAAATCATTCCCAAGCAAATCCCAAAGAAAATCAAATAAAAAAAAATTAAAAATGAGGAATGGTCATTTTGGTCATTTTAATCCACTACACTACTTTGAGCGTTCCTAGCACTCATTTCCCAACAGAAATAATTCTGAATCTTTGCACCCCTTGCTAGTACACATAATGAGGTACCAAGGCCCACTTTGTGATCTGCTAAAAACAATCAAATACTAATTTTAAATGACAGTTTAAAATTGAATCTATTTCATATGGGAAGATCCCACTATTTCAAAAACCACTCAAACCAACTCAATTTTCAAAACCCAAGCAACCACAGAGTCTCAAGTTTAGTACTAGCACACCCACCAAAAATCTTTTCAAAATTCAAAAAGATTTTTCTTGCAGCCATTTCAGCAAACACTTTGTAGGCAAGAATCTACCTCTAATCCTAGCTCACTGTTTTGAACAGAGTTTTGCCCCCATTTGATCTCCATTTAATCTCTTTGTCCCCTCTTGATCTAACCAGGCCCTTAACACCCATCCCCTACCCCCTAGCAGCCATGCCATGCCAACCCGAGGACATGCTCGCCGGCAAAACCTTGCCCTGCTGCAGCAGACCATCTCCCCCTCTCTCTCCATGTATAACCGCTAGCCAGCACCTCACCGCCGCCCACTGTCCCCTCCCCGAGCTAGGCCAAGACGTGGACCACCGAGAAAACCCCGCGCCCAGTGCCACCGAGCCATGCCGAGCATGCGCCAGAGCGCCATGCCCGACACGCGTGCACAAGCCGCCGCTCGATCGCAGCCCGCGCCCACCGCTTCGCCACGACCCAGGGAGCACGCCGGACATGCCCGTTCGCCGCCCGACGCACCACAGCCACCGCTCGCCGTCGAAACCGCCACGTCTGCCGCTCAGAGCGCCAGCTCCGCCCGACCACATACCACCGCCCCTAAGCCCGCATTAAAGCCCTAGAGCACTGCCAGGAGACCGTGCGTCGATCGCCACCCGCAGCCATGCCGCTAGCATCCCGTAGCCATGTCGCCACCGTCGACTGGCCATGCCGTGTTGTCCCGCCGTTGAGCCTATAAAAGGAGAGCACCCCCAGCCGTTTGCAGCACACCACTCCACTCTCCTCACCTTACTGATCGGCCCACACCTCTAGCCGGAGCAAGGGGAGCCGCAGTTCGCTGGAATTGCATCGGAGCAGGCCGCCTCTAGAGGAGAAGGGCGCCGTTGATTGCGACCACCCCCGGAGCTGCCTCGACCGTCCCTGAGCTCGCTATCGACCACCAGTCCATTTGCCTCCATCGCCATCATCGCGAGAGCCCTGGTACGCCCCCTATGCACCTGCACTGAGCCGCTAGGGTTAGAGCTCGCCGGTGACAGGTCCGTCGTCGACGACGATCCACAACCGTTGATCCCCACTCTAATCCAACGTCCCACATTGCCCCGTACCGCTTCGCGCGTTATGAGCCGCTGACTGGTGGAACCCCCTGTCAGTTGAGCCCCGCGCCGTGGAGTGACACTGTGCCGGCCCGTTAGAGTTTCCCGCGCGACCCAGTTAGTTTGAATTAGGATTTTTCTTTTTAGTTTAAACCTAGTTCTGTCTCTGAGTTTGAAAATCAATTCAGAGAGATTTACAAATCCAAATTGCATGAAACCAATTTTGCCTGAAAGGTATTGAAAAGATCTATCCAAGAACGTTGGATTTAATTCAATTAGAGTTAAAGATCTCTCCTAGTAAAAATAACAAAACAGAAGCATTTGCACCTTGCAACATTTTTATAAAATCAACCAAGTTAGCTTTTGAGTTGATTCCAACTCTCAAAAATCACATTTCATCATACCTATCTGAATATGTAATAATATTAGGGTTTACATGCAGTGAATTTGGACTAGTACCAAAATAATGCTATATAGGCATTTCTAGTCACTTTAAATCATTAAATAATGAACTTAAACCAAAGTAATATTGATCCAACCCTTAAATTACATTCCCACATGTTAGAATATGTGGTGATGACATGTGTCCACATGATCCCATATTTTAAGTGGTAAATATTAAATCTTAGTTAATTTTTCAATGAGTAGAAATTACTTTGCTAAAATAAAAAGGAGGAAACTATTGAATAAAACTTGTGATGCTTGTGATGATAATAGATCATCAATTGTGTGCCTTAGAGTACTAAGTAAACTAGTTAAGTATTGTTTGGTGATTGTGTACTCCATATGTAGTTATAGAAGATAGTACCGACCAAGCTTACGAGGAGGAGTGCTACCAAGAAGAAGAAGAAAACTTCAACCATTGCACCAACCAAGGCAAGCTAGCACTATCCAAGTTAACCCTTGCAAGTTGTACTTGTAAGCCACCATTAACAAAGCAAGTTAATCCTTGCAAACTATTGTTAGCAAGCTAGAATTAAGCTAGATGAATGAGCAAAGATGCTTTAGGCATGCTTTGGTCACACCACTTTGACTATTACTACCCCAAGTATTACCTTACAAGCTTTACTTCCTTTACTTTACACAAAGTCCCTTACTTGTTTTGAAGGTAGCATAAAGAGTATAAAACTTGACCTATTTAGATAAACCTTAGATGTCATTCTATGGCATGAGATTGAACCCATCATCTTTCCACCTTAGTGAACACTCTTAACTTAATAGTTTAGAGTATATCAAAACTTGAGTCACTTTAGATGGGAACAATTGGTGAAAATGAATTGTGAAAACCTTGGAATGATGAGTCATTCTATTGAGATGTTTTGACATGTGTTGAGAAACACAAATGGTTTATGATGATGAAAATGTTGAGGCATGAGCCTTAGCCCTTTTATAAAACTGATGGTTGGATTCGGATGCGATACTATTCCAAATTTACCGTACAACCACAATAGCTGAATTAGGTAAGGCTTAGCCGGAAGTTTATATGCATTAGTATTAGTTCCCTCGTGGGAGAGGTTTGAGCTGAGGCTACCTCCAATGTTGTCCACCTATGCAGTGCCTAGGATGACAAATGGTCATGGTTGGGAGGCCATGCTCATAGGAGAGGTGCTTATACTAGGGTGTGTAAAGGGAAGGTTATGTTTGATTATCTGCATACTAAGTATGATGATTCAGGGTTATCCCTGACAGATGTATCGAATCTTGTGGTGAAAGTGTACCACCTCTGCAGAGTGTCAAACTATTCGAATAGCCACGTCCGCGGTTATGGATAGTTGGAATGGCCATACTGTTTTCTTGTCAGATGTTTTCAAAATAACTTATGAAAGGAATGATGAATCTTGACTTGACCACAACAGGGTTGTGTTTATGACAATAGCTTCCCAACTTAAGTGATTCTAGAACTTTACTTTATCTTTCTTTGCTTCAGAACTCAGCTTAGGTTTCAAACTTAACTTTATAGTTAAACTAAGATTTAGCACTTTAACTTAGCACTATATTACTTGTTAGTGGTAGTTTGCGAGTACTTAAAGAGTACTCATGGATTTTGTCCCTGGCTATTCTCATGGCCAGACTATGAAGGAGACTATCAAGATGATGGCCAGCAGGACGGCTATGATAACTAGGACTATCTGCCTTCATCAGCATTGCCTGTGCCCCTGAAGATGGACCCCACCGCTACGCTTATCTTTTATTTCCGCTGCTTGTTGTATTAAGACTGGATCATGAGATCCTTATTTGTGTAAGACTGTAGCATCCCAATTGTCTAACAATTGTAATGCTACTTGGTCTAGTAATATAATGGCTACTTCAAATATATAATTGTTGCATCATCATTATATCATGCTCATGTCATCATGCCACCTTGCATTTTAGCATCATAAAAAACCCCTTTTTGTTTGGTTCTTATCTCATATGCATTGTTAATTGTTTTTGCCTCTTGATATTGTATTTGGTTCTTGATATATTGTTTCAATGCCCAAGTTGAGTTGGGGGCATATCTTTTATTAACTCCACCACCTTTTTTTTTCACCACCTTATAATTCCACCATCCAACTAAATATGAGCTTGGCATTACTGGTTTTACTTCTAGCTCATGTGGGTTGGGATGGATCCAATTCTTTGCCACATGCTCTCATCTTGGCATCATGTTGTTTTCACCTCATTGATATATGAGAGCCACATGGCCACCTTTGCATGCCTTGTGGGTGGAACCCTATTTCTAGCTCTCATATGTGTTGTTTTGGGGGTGATCATCATGTTGGAATATTTTGTGGGCTTATTAACTACCTAGTGGCATATGCACACTAGCAAGTCCCATTGTATATCAAAATGGTCATCTCCATCTACTCCACATGGGACATCCTTGTTAATTCTTTTTGCTTGGCCTTTATTCCAATTTTTGGAATGCATAATAATAATGCCATGTTAATATTATTGTTCTCACAAAATACACATGGCATTGAATATTTTTGCATGGCCCATGCAAGTACCACCATTTTGCTTGCCTTTTGGATTTTATTTGTTTGAGGGGAGCATCTCTATCTTCCCCTTCTCTTGGTGGGATCTAGTGTGATCTTGCTTAATCCTCACCCTATCTTTTCCTTGTCTAGTTCTTGCTTGCTCTTTGCTTGATCTTGCTTGAGCTTGACAAAACAATAAACCTCACCCCTCATCTCTCTCTCATCTAAACCTACTCCATCATCACCATACCCATACCCCATCTAAACCTAAACCCTAATCTACACCTAATCTACACCAAACCCTAAGTAACCTCCCTCTTCTCTCCTCTCTCTAGCCGAGCCACCCCACCATGACCTACCTAGCTACCCCACCAAACCTAAACCCTAACCGAGCCTAGCTCCTACCCTAGCCCCCACCCGAGCTCCTCCCTCTCTCTTTTCTCTCTATGCCACAAGGGCCCCTCCACCCCGAGCCTCCCTCCTGGCCTCACCCTACCCCACCTGGACGTCCCCATCTACCTGCCCCTCGCCCTGCCCTGCCTCCTGCCCGACGAGAGCACGTGAGGAGAGGTAGAGAAAAGGTGGCCGAGCCAACTTTTCATCCACCCACTCCCCCACGGCAGCCTCTCCCTCCCTCTGCTTATCTCCTGCCTCTCTGCCTCGCCAGACCATCCCCAGATCCACCCCAAGGACGCCCTGCTCCCTCCCCTCTCTCCTCCACCACCGTCTACCCCCTCGCCGGAAAACCCTCGGCCTCCACCGCCCTTACTCAAACCAGCCGGCGGCGTGACGCGCTAGGTGTCGAGGAAGATCGAGGAGGCTCCCCTGCAACGTCCAGTAGACGCCAGCGAGAAGGAGGAGTACCAGAACCACCAGGCCGACGCTGCACCGACGAGAAACCCTAGCTCCGGTCCGTCTGCGCCGTCGTCGATCGCCAGCGCCCCGACCCGATCCAACGCCACCAACGCACTCTCGGTGAGCTACTCAACCCCCCAGACATCCTCGTCGTCGCCGACTCGCCCTGGCCTCGCCGGACTTTCCATCGAGCGCCCTCCGCGCGCCGTCGCTCGCTATGTCTGCTCGCTCCCGCGCCGCGCAGAAGCCCTAGCTAGGTCCCGTCCGCCCTCCTAGCACCAACCCGCCGCTAGCCGCACTGGTTAGCCACCCCAGCGCGCTCCCGCAGATCCCTGGTTCGAGCCCCGCGCGCCGTGTGCCGCTGCTGCGCACCGATCTGTCGACAGACAGATTCAGAGGAAGATCTACAGTACGGCCGCGACGTTTTGCCGAAAACCCCTGCCTTTCTTTATGCATCAACCCGCACTCCCTCGTGGCCCACTTGTCAGCCTCGTGGCGTTTTTGCAAAAAGGCTCCCCTGCTTTGGTCGCATCAACCCGCAGTCCCCCCCTGAGCCGCGTGGCAACCTCGAGCCCGCCCACTGGCGTGTGGGTCCGCTTGTGCCGTGGTCCCACCTGTTATCGCTTGGGCTAGATTAGGCCGCGGTGTAAAATGTTTCTGCGCGCTGTGGAGTCCCAGTCAGCAGAGAGGCCCACCCGTCAGCGTCTGGGTCATTATCTGCCTAGGTAACAAAAGTATTTGTCTGTGATCTGCTTTAATTCAAATATTTTTCAAATTAAATCAAATTCAAATTTATTTCTGTTTTCAAATAACTTTTCAAATACAAATCCAAATAATACAAATAATATATGTTTTCAAATCAGAAAAATGTGAGGAATTCAAATATGGCCTTCAAAATATATTTTGAACATTTAAAATTCCAAGTTTATTTAAATTACAATAAATGCCCCTTTTCTTTAATAAATTAATAACTTTTGTTTTATAACTCCAAATTTAACAAATGATATGTCTAAAATGATTAGCTCGACGAGACCTTTCTGTTTATGCATTCCATGGTTTGGTTTGAAGCATGCATCATATAATTATAAAGAGTACAGCAACTAAAATGGGAATAAAATGAGGCTAAAACTCAATAAAATGGTTTATTCTCGTATTCCACACCTCACCCATGCCATGCTACTTTAATGCCATGCAAATTGTGCATCATTCAACATGGAATGATTGTTTGCTTGTCGCATTTATTCATATGCTTGCGCACTTTATTTATGTTGGCCTTGTTTGTTTGGTTCTTCTTCGAATAGACGCTGAGCAGGGGATATATCAAGAGAACCAGGAGAACTACCCAGATCCATTCCTTGCTTCAACTGAGCTGCCAGGCAAGCACTACCACATGCTTGCATACATATAGTACCTATTGCCTCTATCTTATTCTTGCATCATTGAGTCGCGATTGCATTAATCTGGATCCCAAGTATTGCATAGCCTTTACTTTTAAACCCCACCGAAGCTTGTTCCCTCCATCCCATGAGCCATTACTACAGGAGTTACTTGAGCCATGCGAGTCGTAGAACAGCATGTGTAGGGTATGTGAGTGTCTGATGGATAACGAGGTACCCAAACAACTTAACCTGAGTAGTAATGGGATAACTAATGAAAGTGGCATCGGTGAGCCATATTCGCTATTTGGTTTTTCAGGCTCACTTGTGTCCCGTAAGACCCCGAGTACTTGATTCTTGTTCCAAGAATATTCGCGCTATCCACATCCGGGAGGCCTTATGGACCCCCCTGAGCCAGAGCTTGATTCATTCTTATTTCTTGGGGCCACAAACTAGTTTGGGGTTTTATTTACTATCCTGTACTTATACCATGCTTTACTTCTTTATTTAAGATTGTGCGAGGAGCACACTGTACTGTTTAGGAAAGCGGAGTGTTTTCGCGGTGTCGACAAGCCCAGTCACATTTTCGGGTTCCCAGTCGTTCACAGCCATTGACGCAAACCTTGAGTCTGTCTCGGAGTCAGCTAACTTCGTTGCGGGTAGCTCCATGGGGTGGCCCCCTGAAATATTTCTGAATCCTGTAATTGCTTTGTCGTGACTGCCTCGTTGGGTTTTGATTTGGTTTTTCCGAGGCATATCGAGTGTGTGTTGCTATTTGTGCACCCCTGCAGGGTAAAACTTTCTGAAAGCCGTGTCCGCGGTTATGGACGACTTGGAGCACAGTTTCTCGATCATAGACAAGAATAACTAAAGTACCGCTTTTAATTTGACTAGATTAGGTACCTGACTAGTAAATAGTGCAATACTCACGGAATGGATAATAAAACGGCCAACGGATGGGGGGGTTGTTCGTCCGCTTCCTCGTCGGTAAGCGAGGAGGAGGATGGATCTGTGGATATTACCGTTATAACTGTTATAACTGTTGTTATTAATTCACGGACATCCGTCTATCTCTGGTTAGGCGGATGGTTAGCGAGTATCTATAGAACTGTTAGGGTTTATCTCTTGCTGCAATTGCGTCACCCCAGGTTGTGTCCCCTTTAGAGGCATAAAGACTTGCTGAGTACCCCTAGGGTCTCACACGATAAATTATTGGTTCAGATGAACAGGTACACTCGCAAGATGGATACTGGGTGGAAGTGACGGACGATGTGGGCAACGATCACTCGGTGTAGAGATTCCGGGAACGGGGATCCGTGAGATCTGTGGGCGGGATCTGCTTATTTATGGGGCATCTTATGCCGATTTGCTTCTTATCCGTACTCGGATTTTGTCTTCCGCTTCCGCTTGATACTTTGTTGATTGATGTATGAGGAGATATCCTAAACTATTATATCTATCTAGGATATTTGGATCTTGCCGTATGGCGTTGCTATATTTCCTTTCTTTTTAGATGGAATGGCTCTGATGTACTATTGTATGGTGGCTTGCATACATACTCATTTGTGTATGTAGTTGATCCCTTCGCCTGCCGATTACGCCGCCCGTTCTTGTCCCGATGTTTGGAAATGGTTGGGACAGCCGAAAGGTCTACCTGTGAGTGGCATTTGGGCCCCACCGTACTATTTCAACCATTTCTAATCATCCAGGCCATTACTAGGAGCGTAATTCACCGAGGTAGTTACAAAGACCTTATGTATGGTTTGTAATGGATGATGTACTGTGATATCCAATCCGTTATGTCTCGCAAAAATGGTAATCCTGGGATTGCGAGGTATGGCATAACGGGCATCTGGGATTAAAAATCCGGGTGTTGACAGTGAAGATCCTCGCGACACCCCTAACAAGGATTTTTGTTCTATCTTGAAATCATTGATATCACCAAGAAAAGGTTGTTGCTCACGTTCATCGAGAGCATAATCCAGAGAAACAAAAAAATGATGGTAGAGGTCTCGACAGATAAGGCCACCTCTAACATCCGTGGAAGAGTAAAATTTGCATTAATCCACCAATTCAATGTACATGAGCAAATGATAAGAGTAGTCAGACGGGGATCAGTCCATTGCGCACCCAAATCATCATTCCACACATGAATAGGAGAATTGTGCAACCTATAATCGAATTTCAGACTGAATATCTTGATAAGCGATGTTCGGAAAGCTTCAGAAAACAAAGGAGTCATGGAGGTTCTTTATCGGATCTGACATAGATGATGTCATCATGTTGGAAACACCGTAAGATATAAAGATTTTTTTAGTGAATTTTGGGTCAAATGAAAGATACAACCGATGAAAGATTCCTGAGATAGCATGAAGACCGAATGTAGAAACACAGTTGCAAGAGGAAGGAATCGAAACCCTAATGATATGATGGAAACACAACCTCGAGAAATCCTGGACTTGAAGAAGGCGAGAGAAGGTTCAAAATACGCAAAGGTAAGTGGATAATAGCACAACAACAATGAGTGATAGTAGAGCTAATCAGATTATCCGATCGATTTTGCAAAATAGTTTTGACACTCTACCTCAACCGTTAGCTAGGTTATCCTACAGGCTGGACAAGTGGGGTATCGAAAACCAAGTCTCTGATACCACTTGTAACACCCTCGAATCAACCTTATGCATACTTTAGCGATTCCCGCCAAAGCTGCATAGAAACGATTCGATTATGCCTACCAAGCACTTGCGTGTGGGTGGAAAACGAAGTAATACAATTACAATAGTTCACGATGGAACCCACACGAACATATATATATACAACAATGACTCCTCGAGTTAAGAATACAAATATACATTACAAAGATCCAAATGACATTGAAAATGATACAACATCCTAGTACGAATAAGATGCAAATTGGACTAAGAGTCCCGAAGAATAATCAATGGCGTCCATAATCCTACACAGGCCAAGCCGGAAGGGTAACCATGCTAACATCGTTGAACTCATACCTTACAAAGCAAAGGGGTGCTGACAAAGGGCAAAGGAAAAAGGGAGTGGTCTCTATGGATACCAGTACACCGTGAGTCCTAGAATTCAGCGGCTCTCGCCTACATGGGTATGGTGGACTGAAGTGGCAATAAAGCATGCACTAAACAACCTATAGAGACTCGATACAACTGCTGACTATCAGAGATGGAGAAGATAGACCTATTCAGGACCAACCTGATATTAACACCAAACATAACCCATCCTGGAATTTCCCCCTCGAGACCAAAAGATGAAGTCCTTCCGAGGAACTAACACAATTGGCAATTTTATTAATCATTCCATTTTGGTTGCAATACTTAGTAGTCAGAGATAGATAGCATAAGACATCCCAATATCACCATCTGTTGGCACTTTCTAGTAACCATTCTGTTGTAGTGGAGCTGATTATTAGTCATACTAAAGTCAAATTTATAGCACTATTTTAGTTTGAGTTGTCTATATCGAGTCACTGTGCTCCAAGTAGTCCTTAACCGCGGACATGACTTTTTGAAAATATTTACCCTGCAGTGGTTCACAAATAGCAACACAAAAAGAAAATAAAAGCAACAAGGCCTCACAATAAAGCATTCACAAGATTCAAAAATGATTTCACGGGGCCACCCCACTAAGATACCCGCAACAAAGTTAGCTGGCTCAGAGACGGACCCAGGGTTTGTGGCGACGACTATAAACGACTGGGAACCCAAAAGTGTGACTGGGCTTGTCGATGCCGTGAAAATGTGGCAGAAGTCCTAAACATTAAAGTAGTAAATCGAGTATAAAGTAGTAAAGCATGGCATAAGTACAAGATAATATTAAAACCCCAAACTAGTTTGTGGCCCCAAGAAATAAGATGTGAATCAAGCTCAAGCGAAGGGGGATCCATAATCTCTCCCACATGTGGATAGTGCGATTAACGAGGGGTTAACTCGTCAATGCCCAAGGATGATGGACTTGGGTTTGAGGAAGTGGCGTGCGCTGGAGGCATCAATCGGCTAGCAAACAATCACATCAGGGACACGAGGTTTACCTAGGTCTAGGTCCTCGAAAGGAACCCTACTCATGCTTGTCTGCTCTTGATTATAGATGGGATTGAGGATTACAAGGGTGCGTAGATGAAGTCTAGCAGGGTATGAGCTAGGGTTGCGGTAGTATTATCACTGCCCCTCCTGATCTTTATATAGGGAGGCTAGGTCTCAGGATAGCAGGACGAGTCGGTTATAGAATAGGGTTTGCCCCTTTTAAGTTTCCTATGTACACTTTTTCGTGTCCTCCAAGGAGTCGCATCTCCCTGGGATTGGGCCACCCGAACCTTCCTGGGCTCCATTTTCACCGTGGGCTTCTCTTGATCCGAACCGTATAGGCTAATCTCGGGTATCCGTAGGGAATACCCATGTCAGTAGCCCCCGAGTGTCCATCTGAATCGTAGATTCGGAAGGAGACTATGAAGTCTTTGAGTGTGCACAAATGCTTCCTGTATCATCCGAAAGAATTTTTTTGCTGTTATTACTTATGTCATAGGAATAGTTGATATGCTTGCCTGACTCATCCAACGGATCGAGATCAGTTAACTTACTTTTGGCAAAACAATGCTATCTACTCAAACTCGAGTCCTGGGACTCAAATTCGGAAAATTGCTGGCATAATTTGACTCATGCTGTGGAGGCCTTACAAAGATGAATTCTAGTGTTCTAAGTGTGCACTTGACGCGTCCGTCGAGGCTATTTCATCATACCTACAGGCATGGTATGTTTCTGGTAGAGCACAGCAGGTGCATTGTCAAACCATTGGATTGTATCCGCAGGTCTTATCTTCACATTGTAAATGCGACATCCGAATGTTTTGTCACTACAGAGGTGTTGGGTGGCCCAGGAGATGTTGTCTCTGTACAGGGCAATTGTGGTTAAAAAGAGGTTAAGTCTCCAAAGGCTTCGGTTGCTTGTTGTGATATGAGGCATACGTAGTCAACTTACTTTTTCCATAGAGTTTTGATTTTTCGTCTTTTCATAGGGTCTGCGACCAACGTTCCCTATGGAGTAGGCCTGGAGTGCCTATTCGAGTCATAGACTCGAGTGGGGACTTTGACCTTTTGTGATTGTTTTCTATGGCCATATGTTGTCGAATGTGCTTCCAGTGCTCCCTATGGGAGTAGCCCCCCGAGTCCGTAATCGAACCGTAGATTCAAAGAAGGAACCGATGCGAAGTATGCTTGTGCCTGTTTTTTATGGGGTAACACTGGCTCCAGAAAATCTTCGGGTGCGTGTCCAGCGCTCCTGTTAGAAGTAGCCCCCAAGTGTTTGGTCGAGACGTAGACTCGAGCAAAAACTAAGCGAGTCGAAGAAAAGTTACCGTTGCATACTTCTATCTCGAGTTGCCGATAGTGTGAATGTTGATGACATCAGTGTTGATGACCAAGTGAGCTCAGCCTCCGGCGTGAGCGGTGCTAATGGGACTAGACAGACGTGGGTCCCAATGTCTGCCCGGGATTTGACCAGTCACGCATAAATTAGGGTTTTTAACCGCGTCTCCTCGATTTCTGTGTTGAGTGGGAATTGTGCCACGACGGTTCGGTGTACACGCCGCCACGTGTTTGCACCGATGCGTGCCACGCGTCAAAGGAGAAGATTTCTGGATGCTGGATGACATCCCTTTAGTGCTTAAATAACAATATGCAATAGTAATTTTGGTACTGTTCTTCCTCCTCGCGCCGCTGCCATTGTCGCTCTACTCCTCTTCATTGTTCGTTTCCCTTTTCTTTGCACTGGACGTGCTTAAGGCATTCCCCAGTTACTCCCTTCGATCTCTCCGCCAAAGAAAAATGGGGAAGAAGAAGCCCGCTGCCGCTGGATCTAGTGCCACTGCCGCTTCTCCCAAGAAGAAAGGCACTAGGACCCATTTTACCAACGGATCCTGGTGTCAATCCACATTGAGGGACCATGAGCTCCATCCTCTTTGCCAGGCCAGTATTATTTCAAACAAGGAGGATGATTTCCGAATTCCCGGGCTGGAGGTAATCCCTAATCCTCCCGCCAGGTTCCGTGTTATGCTCCTTGCCTTCCTTCTTCGTGGTCTTTCTCTTCCGCTCCATGATTTCGTTCATGAAATTCTTTGCTTCTACGGGTTTCAGCTTCATCAGCTGACTCCCAACTCTATTCTTTGTTGGGTTCACATAATAGAAAACAGAATTTTTCCTACGATGTGAACAGCTAAGCACCAAGATCTATCTACCTAGATACAATCAACGGGTGGATATACACACTACAACAAAAGTTGGCTTTTACAACGGACGATTTTCGTGGTTGAAGGCCCGTTTTTCGTGGCTAAAAAGTCTTCTACGACGGATGCCCATCGTGGTAAAAGCCCCGTCACAAAAGAATATACCACGGTTGTTTTCCTAACCGTGGAAGATCACACCCTTCAGCCATGAAAACTTGTTCCGTTGTAGATCTGTTTGCCAGCCACGTTGACTACTGACGTCATGCAAAATGCCACGTGGCAAACATCATTAATGCCCAGTTACCGCCGTTAACGGCCACATAAACCATCGTAGAAGCCAGGCCTAGCCAAGGCCTGCTAATAATTAAGTGGGGCCGGCCCATTAGGGGAGCCCAATAAGATTATGGCCCGTTACTGTTTTGTCCTGCACTATTTGAAATGGGCCGAATAGAAGCGATCAACAGTGGCCCGAGAATGTCAGACCTGTTACTGTTTCGGCCTACAGAAGCCCACACTATTCGAATACTGTGCGGCCCGTTAAAAGCTTGCGTTAAGTAGGCCCGATACTATTAAGGCCCACGGTCAGCACGTCACTGTTCACACAGCTCGTTCTGGGCCGCCTACAAACGACCCACTTTTGAGAAGGTCCAATACTGTTCTAGACTTTTACTATTCTGGCTCATTATTGTTCTGGACGTCTACTATTCATGTCCGTTACTATTGCGACCCTTTACTGTTCTGGCCCGTTACTGTGCTGGTTGCCGCTGTTTAGGCCTGTTCTATTCTGGCCTGTTGCTTTTCTGGTTTGTTACTTTTCTGGCTTGTTACTGTGCTAGGTTGCCACTGTTCTGGTCTGCTGGTGCTTTGGCCTGCTACTGTTTTGGCCTGTTTCTGTTTTAGCATGTTACTGTTTTAGACTATTACTGTGCTGGCCTGTTACTGTTCTAGCATGTTACTGTTCTGGCCTGTTACTGTTTTGGCTTGTTACTGTTTTGGTCTGTTACTGTTCTACCCAGTTGCCGTTACTGTTTCGGTAATTCTGAAGGCCATGCAAATATCATAAAGGAGTATAATTAGCGAGCATCTTTTACTATTCATGGAAGGCACAATACAAGAAGGGCAAATAACAAAACCCTATACAGTTACCTGATCGACCTGGCTGGCATAGTTATGGTACCGCCATTCGTGGACGGCGTCAACTAAATGCCTACATGGCCTATGCGAGTTATCTAGATATTACATCCGCTACAAACTTCTTAAAAATATTACATAATATGAACAAAAGGGAAAGAAAATTCAGCATTTCAATTGCCAATCAACTTGATAGCAGAATTCTCAATTTGCTTTCTCAATCCATCAACTCCATCTCCCTTTGAGTGTGACAGCTATATTGGAAAACCACCTTGAGACATGATCTTGCAGTCCCCTCTTTGGTGGCGATAGCAATAATTGCAGTCTGAAACTAACTAATAAAAAGTTAATATAGCAAAGAAGACAGACTACTCATAGCTAAGAATGAACCAGATAGGAAATATAACTGCATAATACGAACATGTAGAGCAGGAATGCAAACCATGAATTAACTATATAGTAGAGGATAGTTATGTCGTTTCCTAGGACGAACCAGTACCAGATACGAGATATAATGGTGTGGCCTGTGAACCTGTAGAACAGGAGAAACAAACATTAGACAAGTATGCCAACAATGAAATGAGCAATCAAACAAAGTGTTTCTTAGAATTTTAGTATAAACTAGTCAGGTCATTTCAGCAAATATATATGGAAGGAGTGGTATCTCCTGGAATGCAAGTGACATTGGGTGACTCGGAATTTGTGGTGAGCTACACAATGGCATGCAGTTACTGTCATAGCTAAGAATGAACCACATAGAAATTATAACCACAACATACTAGAACTTGTGAGCAGGAATGGAAAACACGAATGAACTATATAGTAAAGAATAATTATGCCGCTGATTAGGACGAACCAGCACCAGATACAGAAAATATATAATGGCATCGCTGGTGGACCTGTAGGCTGTGCAAACCAACATGTTCAGTGTTGCCTTTTTGAGATCTACGCAAAGAAAAAGAAAATAGTCAGTGTTCCAACTTTTGAAGAACCAGATGACAACGACAAAATTATAATCGAACTAGTACGAAGAGTTTGAACGGGTACTACAGGATAGCAGAACGATGCCAGGGAGGAAATAATAGCTGGAAGTTAGCTCAGGAATAACCAGATAGAGTCAGTAACTGCGAAGCAGGGAATCCACACTAATATTTTCCACTAACATTACATTTTCCAATAACTACACAATAGCAAGAAATTACTGGTCTACGGAGCAGCTAAGATAAGAACATGTGCATGACAATATAACAGACATGTGCATGACTTGAAACTTGTAGAGAAGCGAATGCAAATCAACATGTCTAATGACATTGTATGTACTAGCATGAAGAACAGGCGTGCCCAGTGACTTGCATGTACTAGCAAGATTACAAAAATGCAGTTCACTCTGATAGGCTTGAACCTGCTATCCGCTGACAAAACAAAAACGGGTTGGAGATTTGGTTACCTTGGTCGGAGAGGCGTCTAAGCATCATCGGTACCGTGTGAGTGACGTCCAGGTCACCGAGGGTGCTGCGGTTGCGGTGGCTATTGGCGTCCGGGAAACAGATCTTGGGCGGTCTATGTCGGTGCAGTCAACGGCGACGACCGTGTAGCTGGTCTAGAGTAGTGGACATGGAACTTGTTGAACTAGATCCCGTCTGGTGGACAACGGTGATGCTGCTCCGGTACGATTGGGTAGCTTTTGGCGGTAGGGAAGCAGCGCGTGGGCGGTCGACGATGCCATAGGCGCGGCCAGTGAGACCACAACTCTGATGGAGTGGTAGAGAGACCTGGTGAACTAGATCCAATGGGGTGGGCATCGATGAAGCGGCTCTGGCAGCCGTGGAATAGCCACTGGGCGGTGCACGCGATGGTCGTGGAGGTGAGGGCGTGGGAGAGAAGCCTGGGATTTTGGGAGGGCCAGCTGGAAAAACTGCATGAATCTAGACTATGGAGTTGAACAGAAAAATAATTACGATCATGCCCCCAAGCTACCGACTTTAGCCTGCCCATAGGGCGTCTGAACAATGGGTAAAATGGGAATTTTAAAGTCAAAAGTATTTGAAACGGAGGAGCGCGAAATGCTTCAAAGTCGATGTGTTATTTTGCCGCTCGACAGAGATTTTGAATTTGGCTACCGACCAAATAATACTAATATAAATGTGGTACTCCCTGGTGGGAGATTTCGGCTCAAATTATTTGAAACAGTGGGACGGGAAATGCTTCAAGTCGGTGTTTGATTTTGCCGCTTGACAGAGATTTTGAATTTGGCTACCGGCCAAATAATAATTAATAGTAAAGTGGTACTCCCCGGTGGGAGATTTGGCCTCAAAGTTTTTGAAATAGTGAGGAGGGAAATGCTTCAAAGTCGGTTTTTGATTTTGCCGCTCGACAGAGATTTTGAATTTGGCTACAGGCTAAATAATAATTAATAGAAAAGTGGTACTCCCCGGTGGGAGATTTTGGCTCAAAGTTTTTGAAACAGTGGGGCGGGAAATGTTTCAAAGTTAGTGTTTGATTTTGCCACTCGATAGAGATTTTGAATTTGGCTACCAGCCAAATAATAATTAATAGTAAAGTGGTACTCCCCGGTGGGAGATTTGGCCTCAAAGTTTTTGAAAGTGGGGCGGGAAATGCTTCAAAGTCGGCGTTTGATTTTGCCGCTCGACAGAGATATTGAATTTGGCTACCGGCCAAATAATAATTAATAGTAAAGTGGTACTCCCCGGTGGGAGATTTGGCCTCAAAGTTTTTGAAATAGTGGGGAGGGAAATGCTTCAAAGTCGGTGTTTGATTTTTCCGCTCAACAAAGATTTTGAATTTGGCTACCGGCCAGATAATAATTAATAGTAAAGTGGTACTCCCTGGTGGGAGATTTGGCCTCAAAGTTTTTGAAATAGTGGGGCAGGAAATGCTTTAAAGTCGGATTTTGATTTTGCCGCTCGACAGAGATTTTGAATTTGACTACCGGCCAAATAATAATTAATAGAAAAGTGGTACTCCCCGGTGGGAGATTTGGCCTCAAAGTTTTTGAAACGGTGGGGCGGGAAATGCTTCAAAGTCGGTTTTGGACTTTGCCGCTCGACAGAGATTTTGAATTTCACTACTGGCCAAATAATAATTAATAGAAAAGTGGTACACCCCGGTGGGAGATTTAGCCTCGAAGTTTTTGAAACGGTGGGGCGGGAAATGCTTCAAAGTTAGTGTTTGATTTTGCCACTCGATAGAGAGTTTGAATTTGGCTACCGGCCAAATAATAATTAATATTAAAGTGGTACTCCCCGGTGGGATATTTGGCCTCAAAGTTTTTGAAACAGTGGGGCGGGAAATGCTTCAAAGTTGGTGTTTGATTTTGCCGCTCGACAGAGATTTTGAATTTGGCGACCGCCCAAATAATAATTAATAGTAAAGTGGTACTCCCCGGTGGGAGATTTGGCCTCAAAGTTTCTGAAACATTGGGGCGGGAAATGCTTCAAATTCAGTTTTTGATTTTGCCGCTCGACAGAGATTTTGAATTTGACTACCAGCCAAATAATAATTCATAGAAAAGTGGTCCTCCCCAGTGGGAGATTTGGCCTCAAAGTTTTTGAAATGGTGGGACGGGAAATGCTTCAAAGTCATTTTTGACTTTCCCGCTCGACAGAGATTTTGAATTTGAGTACCAGCCAAATAATAATTAATAGAAAAGTGGTACTCCCCGGTGGGAGATTTGGCTCAAAGTTTTTGAAACGGTGGGGCGGGAAATGCTTCAAAGTTAGTGTTTGATTTTTCCGCTCAATAGAGATTTTGAATTTGGCTACCAGCCAAATAATCATAATAGAAAAATGGTACTCCCCGATGGAAGATTTGCCCTCAAAGTTTTGAACGGTGGGGCGGGAAATGCTTCAAAGTCGGTTTTTTACTTTGCCGCTCCACAAAGATTTTGAATTCATCTACCGGCCAAACAATAATTTAATAGAAAAGTGGTTCTCCCTAGTGGGAGATTTGGCCTCAAAGTTTTTGAAACGGTGGGGCAGGAAATGCTTCAAAGTCAGTGTTTGATTTTTTCGTTCGACAGAGATTTTGAATTTGGCTACCAGCCAAATAATAATAACAGAAAAATTGTACTCCTCGGTGGGAGATTTTGCGACAAAGTTTTTGAAACGGTGGGGCAGGAAATGCTTCAAGGTCAGTGTGTGATTTTGCCGCTCGATTGAGATTTTGAATTTGGCTACCAGCCAAATAATAATAGAAAAAAGCTAGTAAATCGTATGCTATCTGTCCAAGAATTCAAGTCCTAGAGTCACATGACCTAATCATCCATGAGCATAATAATTGTGCAGACTGATATTTTGAATTTGGCTAGCGTCTAGGAAATATTTGGATAAATGGTGTACTCCATATTCAGGAATTGAAGACCGAGAGTGACATTAACTTATCATCCATAATGAAAATTGGATAACTCCGATTCAAACAGGGTTGGCTACAGGTTTTGCCGCTCGACTGAGATTTTTTAATTTCGTTAATGGTACTCCCTTGGTACGAATTTAAGGCTGATTCACATCAACTGATCATCAAAATACTTACCATATTGGCAAAGAAATTGGATACATAATCTCCGATTCAAACGGGGTAGGCGGTAGGATTTTTTGATGGACTGAGATTTTGAATTTGGCGGTTGTCCAAAGAAGAAAAAACCTTTGTGAGGTTCATGAATCCAAGGCTGAGAGAGTGAGGTTGGGGCACAGAATTTTTGTGCATCCAGCATACGGTAAACAGATAAAAGCATGATGCGAAACAAATACTCCCTCCATTTTTGTTACATGGCCCCATACACAACCCGGGCTCTATAGCAGGAACCATTTCAGAGGACCATTGTACTCACCTGTCATTGTCAGGGTTCATATTCAATTTAGACAAGTCTCTTCATCTATGGGCTCTCAAGAATTCTGCTGATCTCGTAACATCTTCAACTCCACATCACATGCTAATGCTTTCTATCTCATATCATCGATTGCTCGTCTATGCACTTCCTGTTCAGCCCGTAGTGCTACAATTTCTTCCTGACTAAAAAATACGATGACTTGGACTTGCACTGCCACAACCCAGCATTATGCAGGAACGTGCTTTTACGATGACCTTCACCTTTTAGTACAATTTTAAATGTTTTTAGACATTTTTCTTGGGTTTGTTCCAGACCATCTTTCCCAGGTTTTGCCATCTCCTCATTCAATTTAATCTGTAAGGTTATCAGTTGGTAGACATGGGTGAGAGAAGAAAAGCTAATACAGAGAAACATGCAGACAACACATTTAACCTGTATATGAACAAATCTTACAAGTTGGCATGGCTTATTATGCATCATATATATTGTAGTAAAAGTATAGCTATCTGATCATACTGATAAGAATTTTATCACTAGCACGCAATAACAGGACTATGCCAACATGGCATATGTCTATTTATTCATCGCCGGGTGCATGATATACACAGACAACTCTTTGTATAGCTGAAAACTGAAACTCACACTAGTTGGAAATCATCTAGTACTTAAATTAAAAGGAAAACTGGGCAGAAGTTCAGGCCGTGTTGCACATCTAACTATACATATAAATCACTGCGGGTGTGTCATCACAAAATATCAATCAAACAGAAGACTTACAATAACACTCTCAGCGGAGGGATTGAGCCCTTCTTTTTTGCTCATTTGGCATGCCTCAAATTTTTGCTGCAGACTTACCACACCTTTCTGCAAAGTGCGTGGAACACTAATTATTCTTACTATTTGCACTCAGGTGGCCAACCAATGCACGAGATCCAGCTCAGCTTGTTAAGCGTTGTGTGGCACGATTTCTCTTATTTTTTTCAATGTTCATCTACAAAAGGAGACTAGTGATACAAATGTGCAAATAGGAATTTTGAATGTGATATGGTATCAGTCTTCACAAACTATACAGTAATATTTGGATCAAACCAGTGGTCGAGAAGATCTATCCAGTGTTGGTCAGACATAGTGTGTGTAGCACGCCGATAAAACCACTACTAGAAAATTACTGTGTTTTGCCCTTGTGCATCATCATGATAGCATGCTCATGTCATCATGCCACGTTGCATTTGAGCATCATCATCATCTTGCATCTGTTTGCCTAAAACTATTTTCCAAAATCCTATTTTGTTTTCTACATTAGCCCCTTCTTATTTCAAATCAACCACGGGTCTACCTAGATATTTTATTTTTTAAAATCTATCTACCAAAAGCCTATTTAAAACTAAATATTTGAGAAACTATTTTTGATTAGGGAGGCAGTCTAGCCGGTCAGGCCAGAGGCTCAACCGGGCCAGACTACCTACTACCCAGCCCATCTAAACTAAACTCCACCTACCTAAACCCAAACCCTAACCCTAGCTCTACCCGACCCAGCCGCCGAACCACCCCACGCGCCGCACCTAGCACCGTACCAAACCCACCTGGTTGACCCACACACAATTGCTCGCCTCACATGCCCCAGTGTCCAGCCTCGCATGCGATGCACGCAAGCGACGCAGGCAGCAACGTGCACACCACGTACGTCCTAGCGCCCCACTCCTCACCTACCACGTGAACTGTCCCTACTTCCACTGACGCGTCCTGCTCCTCGCTTTTCGTCCGCAGGCAGCCGTTGCTGCCCACGTGCCCTCTGCCCGCGCCGCCTCTCGCCTGCACAGCCCGCGACGCCGGCCTCTCTCCGCCGCCAGCAAGGCTAGCCGCGAAGCTATCACCGCGGAGTCCCGCGTTGTGCCCCTCTCTGCGAATCCCCACCTTCAGCAACGCGCCGCTGCATGACCTTAGGCACCGACACGACCCGATCGTCCTCTGATACGTTGCTATTGTATCTATAATTTTTGATGTTCCATGCTTGGTTTTTATCTACTTTCTTATGTTTTGTCCATACTTTGAAGTACTTTTTATACACTTTCTTGGACTAACCCATTAACAAGATGCCACAGTGCCAACTGCCTGTTTTCTGCTGTTTTTGGTTCCAGGAAAGTCAGAAAAAGAATATTCTCGGAATTGGACGGGACAAAAGCCAAAGTCAGTATTTTACCGAGGGGGACATGGAGCCAGAATACGAGACGGAGAGGAGCCAAAGGGCCGCCACACCACCTAGCCGCGTGGCCAGGCCTGGCCCGTGCCAGGGGGTGGTGTGGCCGCCTAGGGCACCCCCTCGGCCTCCCCTTTCGCCTATAAGATGCCTCTGATACAGAAACCCTAAGTACCCGATCAAAATTCCATGAAAGAGTCTGTAGCCGCCGTCATCTCCATCCCTAGATCGGGAGGGATGTGAAGCTCTTCCCGGCACCCTGCCGGAGGGAAGAATTCACCCTGGGGGCCTTCTTCATCACCATGCAAGCCTCCGGTGTGATGCGTGAGTAGTTCATCCTTGGACTACGGGTCCATGTAGTAGCTAGATGGTTGGTTCTTCTCCTTTGTGCTACCATGTTTAGATCTTGTGAGCTCCGTTCATGATCAATATCATCTATTTGTAATCCTACATGTTGTGTTTGCGGGGACCCGATGGATATTGAGATGCTATTTCAGATTGATTATTGATTCTATCATGTCTTTGTTATTTGTGATCCTGCATGCTCTCCATTGTTAGTAGATATCTTGGCCGAGTAGATGGTAGCAACTCCAAGAGGGAGTATTTATGCTCGATAGTGGGTTCATGCCTCTAGTAATCTGGGGAAGTGACAGAAATCTCTAAGGTACTAGATGTGTTGTTGCTACTAGGGAGAAAACAACAATCCTTGGTTCATAGAACAATCATATTGTTTACTTTACACGCAATGCATAATGCAATTGTCTGTTGCTTGCAACTTAATACTGCAGGGGGTTCGGATGATAACCTGAAGGTGGATTATTAGTCATAGATGCAGTTGGATTATGGTCTATGTATAATGTTATAATGCCCAATCAATTCTCATAGGAGTCAAGATGGTTAGTATATGCATGTATGGTTTCTCGATGTTTGTTAATTGCCCCGTTGTAATCTGTTCACCCAACATGTCATCTATCTTAAGGAGAACCACCACTAGTGAACTATGGACCCCGGTCCTTTCTTTTACCATCAATCTACAATTATTTACTGTTTTCTGTTTACTTTCTGCAAGCTATTACTTTCTTCCACACAATACGTTTAATCCTTTGTTTTCAGCAAAACCGGTGAGATTGACAACCTCACTGTAAGTTGGGGGCAAAGTTCTGTGGTTATGTTGTGCAGGATTCTAAGTTGGAAACAACACCTGGGAGGTGTTTCCTTGCTCTCCTACTGGTTCGATAACCTTGGTTTCATAACTGAGGGAAATCTTGATGCTGTGCTCATCATACCTTCCTCTTGGGGTTCCCCAACGATCTCACGTGTTGAGCCAATAATCAAGCTTTTTCTGGCGCCATTGCTGGGGAGTCAAGGACATCTTCACAAGGGGAGTCCCTCATAACCAATCTCTTTACTTTGTTATTTTTGTTTTGCTTAGTTTATTTCTGCTTTGTTTTCTTGTTTCTTTATCAAAAACACAAAAAAAATTAATTTTACTAGTTTGCTTTCTTTATTAAAAACACACAAAATTTTTTAGTTTTTTTTATATTTGTTACCTCTTTCTTAGCTCACCATGTTGATCCCTAAGTTCACCCTGAAAGACCTTCCAATAGGTAGTGGCTCTATAATTGGAAAAGATAATATTGAAGAATTCTTTAATCATGTTAGTAAGCATGAGGATATTGAGGATAGATCCCTTGTAGAACTTGCTCCAAATTATGAAATTGCTGCAGCTTCTTTAGTTCACATGTTGGAAGCTAGGTCTGTTAACCTTAACCCCTTAATGCAAGTAATGTTTCTTAAACTTAAAGAAATTGAGGACCCTGAAAACAGAGATTTTATTCTGAAAACCTTGCTTAAAGAATTCTATGATGTTGCTAAGAAAGCTAGCAAAGTCTTTGATCGTTTTAATATGCTAGGCTCATGTGTAGATGTTATTTGTACACGAGAAAATATGAACAAAACCGAACATAATGGGGAGGAAGTTAAGATACCAATACCTTCCAAACTTTTAGCAATACATGAAGCCATAGAAAAGAATCATAATTGGATTGTTCCTGAAAACCCGTTTGATGAAAGTAGTGAACCCAAAAGCATTGAGAAAGTATCCTATAGAACTTATTTGGATGAGATATCTTGCCTTGTTGAAGATATTTCTGGTATTAATCTTAATGCTTCTTCATTTGAGAACACTTGATTCTTTTTCTTGCTTCTTATGCCTAACTTAAAGGCGTTAAAGAAAAGTACTTATTGGGAGATAACCCAAAAGTTTTAGATAAGTCTTGGAAGTTATTACCTTTGTAATAACCTCTATTTATCCTTTTTATTTGCTTTTTGTGCCAAGAGTAACCTCTAATGAGAGAGAAGTAATGCTTGGGAAAGTTGCTGTCCTGAAACAGATTTTTGTGCTTCACCGTAAAAATTCGTGTAAAATCTCTATACGTTGTTTTGAGGCGTGAATTTTTTTGCTTCTAACCCAGGTTGTTATGTAACTTTCGTTAGTTAAACACTTCTCGATTTGAGCAACTAAAGGTCTTCGAAAAAATTGGTTTTTACCTACTAGTCTATTTTGACAGATTTCTGCCATTATTTGCATTTGCTTCTTGTTGGTTCCTTTTTGGGTTCTCTTTGGGGAATTGAGATTTTTGAGGGAAGTGCTTCAGTAGATTGTGTTTTAATGGAAGTTTTATTGGTGTTGAAACTGAACCCAAAGACTTATTATCTTGAGTGCACTAATGTTTCTAATAAAGATTGTGTGAAGTTTTGTATTAAGGAAAAAATTTCAGGTGTATGGACATAATGATGTAATGCGATGAAGAATGGTCTAAAGCTCAAGCTTGGGGATGCCACGCGTGTCACCCCAAGAAATATCCAAGAACTACAAGCGTCAAAGCTTGGGGATGCCCAAGGCATCCCCTTCTTCATCAATAAAAATCCCAGGTTTCTTCCAAACACTTCATTTTTATTGTTTCATGCACAGTTGTGTTGTTCTTGGAGCGTCTTTGTTTTTGTTTTTGGTTTTTGTTTACTTGGTTTTCTTAGTTTGCTTGAAAAAAATTGGTTGTACCCCCTCTTTCATACATTAGTTTTCAAATAGTTTGGTTTGGATTGGAAAAGAGTAGGAAAGTTCATGCTTAAGTGGTAAAAAGGAGCTTGTTGTTGGGTGTGGCTTATGCTTTGTCATGTCATGCTTGGTATTGTTTTGGCTTTATGCTTAGTGATTTTTGTTGTAGCATGACATGTTATAAACAATTGAGATTGCTTAATGTGCCTTGAAAGAATCATGCGTTGTTTTAGCATATTAAAGCATAGTATTGTGGTATTCTCCTTTGATGCTTTATTTGGGTTGACTTGGCCCATGCTCACACCATGTTATGACTATCCCAAGTCACCATAGCCTTTATGATCCTTTAGTTTTCGACTTGTAATATCACTTTATGCTTTAATTAATGATGTTTTGTCGCTATACATGATTATGGCCATTATTTCTCTCTTAGTTGGTCGCTCCCAGTCTTTTGCTAGCCTCCATAACCAAGTATGAGTTCCACTCATGCATCCAATTCCTAAAACCAAGTTATTACAAAGAGTCCACCATACCTAACTATTAGCATTTGCTATTCCAAGTATATTCTTGTTTTTATCTACCTTCCGACTTAAACTTGTTATGAGAAAACTAGTGATTAAAGCTCTCACGAACTTGATGGCACACTTTACTTTTCTTGACCTTAATAAACTTGAACCATTGTGTCATCTATGTTGTATATGCTTGCACTTATATGTTGGGGATTAGCAGAACCATGCTGTCAAGGGGAACGCTTTCAACATTGCACTTGTACTTTGTACCTAGTTGATATCATGCTCTTTTGTCTATGGATGTCGTCGGTGTGAAATGAAAGGGGAGTTTGTAAGTCCATGGAGTTATGTATGTGTGTTAGAGAAACGCCTGGGCCGCCGGTCTAATCCATGCCTAATCATGGTGGAAACCTGCAGCGTAACCATAATGAGCTGTCTATGAAGCATTCTTCTTATAAAAAAAGATTCAGATATTGAGAAAAAGAAAAAAAAGAGATATGAGAAAAGAGGAAAGAGAGAAAAAAGCACCATTTTCCCATGGTAAATAAGAAGATTGCTGAGATGCTCGTTGTATGCTTGCCTTGTCATTTTGATATGGTGATTCTTCCATATCATCAGGCAAGGGGTACCCCGTTGGCAGTTCTCTATGATACACATGTACTTACTATGACAAGAACTTACCGGTAACTAAACTTGAGTAGCATGAGGAGCGACCCTTGTATTCAAGGGACATGAGATTTCCAACTTATACTTCTTCAAGCATATACTCCATAGTTTGTTCACTTTAACCTTAATCACTTCAAGATGCTTATGATAGGGGCAATGAGAGCTGAAACTTAATAAGTACCATAATTTTTGGAAGCACTTTATGAAACTTGAATCCCTACTTCCTTCTATGAAGGCCTTTCTTTTACTTTTATGTTGAGTCTCCACCTTCTATCTCTATGCACCTATTTTGAGAGCATAGTGGCCATTCTTAGTTCCATGTGCATTGTACCAAGACTTGTTGATTGATGCATAACTTTGATATTACTTGTTCTTAAACTATTTGTATTTAGTCACCCTTATGAACTTTGAAGGTGTCCTATGCATTTATGTTTGCTACTCTATGAGGGACATGCTGAATGCCATTATGCTATGTTTTCTTTATGTGAAACAAACAAACGTCTTGCAAAGCATTGTTATTCATGAATATTTTGTTTGTGCCTTTTAATGTTACAACATAGTTGCTATGTCTTATTGTTAGAACTTTATCTTTCATGCTATGTTGAAGTACTATGATCCCAGCTATCAATGTTTTACAAATACTTTGATCAATTTTATGATGGTGTATATCACCTCAAAAATTATTCTTTCTTTTTATCACCTACCTACTGGAGAACGAGCAGGAGTTAAGCTTGGGGATATTGATACGTTGCTAACGTATCTATAATTTTTGATGTTCCATGCTTGGTTTTTATCTACTTTCTTATGTTTTGTCCACACTTTGAAATTATGGAGGCATTACCTGCTTGGCAACCGTTGTGAAATCTTTTCTGATCACAAGAGTCTGAAGTATATCTTCACACAGCCTGATCTCAACCTTTGTCAGAGGAGGTGGATTGAAGCAATCAATGATTTCGATTTGACCATCAACTACACTCCGGGCAAAGCTAATGTCATGGCCGATGCTCTCAGCCGCAAAGCTTATGTCAGCAACCTCATGATGGAAGAACAACAGCCGCTCTTGTGCGAGGAATTCCGTCAGCTCAACCTTGAAATTGTGGATCAAGGGTATCTTCTGAACCTTCTGGCAACCCCTCTCTTGGAAGAAAAGGTTCGCTCCATTCAACTTGGTGATCCGTACACCAAAAAGATCATCTCCAACCTTCAGCTTCTGAAGTATGAGTCCTTCCACGTCGATGACCAAGGCACGCTTTTCTTTGAACACCGGATGTTTGTTCCGAACTACCCGGGTTTGAGAGAGCAAGTTCTCAAGGAGGCGCATGATTCTGTTCTTTCTATCCACCCTGGCAGCACAAAGATGTACATGGACTTGAAAACACAATATTGGTGGCCGGGATTGAAACGATATTGTGCCAAGTATGTCTCGGAGTGTGATGTCTGCCGCAGAGTTAAAGCTGTCCATCAGAAACCTTTCGGTCTTCTACAGCCATTGAAACCCCCGGAATGGAAATGGGAGAAAGTAGAGATGGACTTCATCACTGGTTTTCCAAGGTCGCAGAAGGGCAACAATGCAATCTTTGTTGTCATTGACAGGCTTTCTAAAGTGGCTCACTTCTTTCCCGTCAAGGAAACAATTTCTGCAATCTAGTTGGCTGAGCTCTATATCAACAGAATTGTCTCTCTGTATGGGGTTCCTCTTGAGATCAGTTCAGACCGTGGAAGCATCTTCACTTCCAAGTTCTGGGAAAGTTTCCAAAATGCTTTGGGAACAAAATTGAACTTCAGCACAGCTTACCACCCTTAGTCGCAAGGACAAGTGAAAGGATCAATCAGATTCTGGAAGATATGCTCCGTGCTTGCGTTATCTCTTTCGGCATGAAGTGGGAAGAATGTCTTCCTTATGCTGAATTCTCTTACAACAATAGCTTCCAGAAAAGTCTAAAGATGGCACCATATGAGGCTCTCTATGGTCGCAAATGCAGAACTCCGATTGGTTAGTCGGGTGCAGGAGAAAGAATATTGTTTGGCCCCGACATTGTAACTCAAGCGGAGGAGAAGGTTCACATCATTCTTGAAAATCTGAAGATTGCTCAAAGTCGCCAGAAGGGCAATTATGACAAAAAGCACACGGACATGGAGTATGTCCCTGGTGATCTCGTTTACCTTCGTGTCACTCCCATGAGAGGCACGCACCGCTTTGGTATCAAAGGAAAGCTGGCTCCTAGATACATCGGTCCATTCAAAATTCGTGGAAGAAGAGGAGAAGTTGCTTATGCTCTTGAGCTCCCGGAAAAACTCAAGGTCCATGATGTTTTCCACATCTCTCAACTCAAAAAGTGCTTCAAGGATCCCGGCAGGACCGTGGACCATGAGCTTATCAATCTCCAAGAAGACCTGTCTTATCAAGAACACCCCACAAAAATCCTTGAAGTCGCAGAAAGAAGGACTCGCAACAAGTCCATCAAGTTCTGCAAGGTGCAGTGGTCGCGTCATTCTGTTGATGAAGCCACTTGGGAACGTGAAGATGACCTCCGTGCCAAGTATCCTACCCTCTTTGTGTCTTCTTCTTCTTCCTAGAATCTCGGGGCGAGATTCCTGTTTAGTGGGGGAGAGTTGTAGCATCCCAATTGTCTAACAATTGTAATGCTACTTGGTCTAGTAAGATAATGGCTACTTCCTATATATAATTGTTGCATCATAATTATATCATACTCATGTCATCATGCCACCTTGCATTTGAGCATCATATAAAACCCTTTTCAATTTGGATCTTCTCTCATATGCATCATTAATTGTAATTGCCTCTTGATATTGTATTTGGTTATTGATATATTGTTTAAATGCCCAAGTTGAGTTGGGGGCATATCTTTTATTCTACTCCACCACCCTTTCTTTTCACCACCTTATAATTCCACCATCCCATTATCCATGAGCTTGTATCTTATTTTCTTTTGGTATTTAATCTAGCTCATGGGAGATAGGGTGGATCCAATTCTATAAATTCTTTTGCTTGGCCTTTATTCCACTTCTTGGGAATGCATAAGAATAATGCCATGCTATTATTTTTGTTTTCACAAGAATTTAACCAAGGCATTTATTATTTTTGCATGGGCCATGCAAGAGTACCACCACTTTAGCCATTTGTTTCTCTCTTGGGTTAAATGGGTTTTCTCTTTTAGGGATCTTTTCTACTCCTCACCACCATCTCTCTCTCTACCACTCTTCATGCTTGATCTTGTTTGATTTATGTTAAAACCCTACAACCATCCCCCATCCATGCAAGCCATGTGTGGGCATATTCAACCCTTATCTCTAAAACCCTAAGCCAGCACCCTCTCCTCTCTCTAACCTAGCTAACCCAAACCCTAAACCTAGTTTCCTCTCTAATCTAACCCTAGTTACACCCATCTCCCCCTCTCATCTCACCCTCTCCTTCCACCATGCCGAGGTGCCCCCTCTCCCTACCATGCAGGCCCCACCTAGCCACCCTACTTCCCCTGGCCGAGCTACCCTCCTACCCCAACCCTAGCACCAACCCTAACCCGAGCCTCTCCCCCTAGCCAACCCTAGCTCACCCGAGCCTCTCCCTCCTCTCTCTTTTTCTCTCTGCCAGCTGCCCCACCCGAGCCTCCTCTCCGCCCTGTCCTCGCCCTGGCCCAGCTGCAGCCACACCCAGGCCGAGCCCTGCCCGAGCACGTGAGGTGGGAGAGAAAGGTGACAACCGAGCCACCTTTTCCTCCACCTTCCCCCACGGCACCCTCCCCTCTCCCTCTGCTATCTACCTCCCTCTCACGTCTCCTCGTCCGCTTCCAGATCTCCCCAGGCTACTCCCCTTCCTCCCTGTCTTCCCCTACAACCACCTACCCCATCGCCGGCCACCGTCGGTCTCCACCATCTCCCATCAATCCAGGAGGCGTAGGCGAGCAGGAGGTTGTCAGCGGTGGCTGAAGGAGCACTCTGCGTCGCCTCGTACACGGAGCCGAGAAGGAGACTGCCCCCGCAGACGCTGCACGCCGACGCCGACCCGAAAACCCTAACCCTGGGTGCGCCAGCAACGCCGCCGATCCGCTGCTTCCCCGATCGCACCAACCCCACCGACGCACTCCCGGTGAGCCCCTGGTTCCCCCGGACAACCTCTCTCGGCCTCGTGCTTCCTGGACACGTAGATCCTTTCGCCGAACACGCTTTGGGCGTGCTGCTCGCCGTTCGCGTTTCCGCTGTTGCGCCGCAGTAAGCCTTCATCTGGCCGCGCTGTCGTTTCCTAGCATCAAACCAAGCCACCGCAGCGGAAGCCGCCGCCGCGCGCACGCACGAGGTCGCCAGATCGAGCCCCGCCGCGCCTAGTTTCGCGTCTTCAGTTTCGTCAGACAACCCAGGAAGAAAAACATTACCGCGTGGCTTTTTCTCAGAAAACCCCCTTCCATTTTGTTTCCTCAACTCGCGCTCCTGCCGACCCCACCTGTCTGCCTCTGTCCGGTTTTACAAAAAGACACCGCTACTTTGCGGTTCTCAACCCGCAGTCCCTGGGTCCGCCGCGTGTCACCGATGCGTCCAACCACTGGCGCGTGGGTCCGCTCGCGCATCGGGCCTGCTGGTCAGTTGCTGCGGCTAGAGTAGCTCGCGGTGAGAAAAGTCCTGTGCGCCGTTTTCCGCTTAGTCAGCATCGACCCCACCGTCAGCGACTGGGGCTAGCTCTGGCTGGGTATAAAAATCTGCCTGTTTATCTGTTTAATAAAAATGATTCTAGAAAATATTTAAATACAAATTCAAATCTGTTTTAAATAACTTTAAAATTATAAATCCAAATAATACATATAATATATGTTTTGAAGTCAAAAAAATGTGAGGATTTCAAATATGCCATTCAAAATATTAATTGAACACTTTAAATTTCGAGTTGATCAAAATTACAACAAAATGCCCTTTATCTTAATTAATTAATAACTTTTGTTTTATAACTCCAAATTTGACAAATGATATGTCTAAAATGATCAGCTCGACGAGACCTTTCTATTTCTGCATTCCATGTTCTGAATTGCAGCATGCATCATATAAATATAAAGTATACAGCAACTTATTTGAGGATAAAATGTGGCTAAAACTCCATAAAATGCTTTATTCTTGTATTCCACACCTCACCCATGACATGCTACTTTATTGCCATAATTGTGCATCATTCATCATGGCATGATTGTTTGCTTGTCGCATTTTATTTATATGCTTGTGCACTCTATTTATGTTGGCCCTTGTTTGTTTGGTTCTTCTACGAATAGACGCTGAGAAGGGGATATATCAAGGAATCCAGGAGCACTACCCAGATCCGTCCCTCGCTTCAACTGAGCTGCCAGGCAAGCACTACCACATGCTTGCATACATATAGTACCTATTGCCTCTATCTTATTCTTGCATCATTGAGTCGCGATTGCATTAAACTAAATCCCAAGTACTGCATAGCCTTTACTTTTAAACCCCACTGAAGCTTGTTCCTCCATCCCATGAGCCATTATTACAGGAGTTGCTTGAGCCATGCGGGTCGTAGAACAGCATGTGTAGGGTATGTGAGTGTCTGATGGATAACGAGGTACCTAAACAACTTAACCTGAGTAGTAATGGGATAACTAATGAAAGTGGCACCGGTGAGCAATATATGCTATTTGGTTCTTCATGCTCACTTGTGTCCCGTAGGACCCCGAGTACTTGATTCCTATTCCTTGAATATTCGCGCTATCCACATCCGGGAGGCTTATGAACCCCCCTGAGCCAGAGCTTGATTCATTCTTATTTCTTGGGGCCACAAAGTAGTTTGGGGCTTTATTACTATCCTATACTTATGCCATGCTTTACTGCTTTATTTAAGATTGTGCGAGGAGCACCTGTACTGTTTTGGATGCGGAGTGTTTTCGCGGTATCGACAAGCCCAGTCACACTTTCGGGTTCCCAGTCGTTTACAGCCATTGACGCAAACCTTGAGTCCGTCTCGGAGCCGGCCAACTTCGTTGCGGGTAGCTTAATGGGGTGCCCCCCTGAAACATTTCTGAATCCTGTGATCGCTTTGTCGTGAATGCCTCGTTGGGTTTTGATTTGGTTTTTCCGAGGTTGATCGAGTGTGTGTTGCTATTTGTGCACCCCTGCAGGGTAAATCTTTCTAAAAGCTGTGTCCGCGGTTATGGACGACTTGGAGCACAGTTTCTCGATCATAGACAAGTATAACTAAAGTACCGCTTTTAATTTGACTAAGTACCTGACTAGTAAATAGTGCAACACTCATGGAATGGATAATAAAACTGCCAACGGATGGGGGGTTGTTCGTCCGCTTCCTCGTCGGTAAGCGAGGAGGAGGATGGATCTGTTAATATTACTGTTATAACTGTTGTTATTAATTCACGGACATCCGTCTATCTTTGGTTAGGCGGATGGTTAGCGAGTATCTATAGAATTGCTAGGTATTATCTTTTGCTGCAATTGCGTCACCCCAGGTTGTGTCCCCTTTAGAGGCATAAAGACTTGCTGAGTACCCCTAGGGTCTCACACGATAAATTGTTTGATTCAGATGAACAGGTAAACTCGCAAGATGGATACTGGGTGGAGGAGACGGACGATGTTGGCAACGATCACTCGGTGTAGAGATTCCGGGAACGGGGATCCGTGAGATCTGTGGGCGGGATGTGTTTATTTATGGGGCATCTTATGCCGATTTGCTTCTTATCTGTACTCGGATATTGTTTTCCGCTTCCGCCTGATACTCTGATGTTTGATGTATGAGGAGATATCCTAAACTATTATATCTATCTAGGATATTTGGATCTTGCCGTATGGCGTTGCAATATTTCTATTTCTTTTAGATGGAATGGCTCTGAGGACTGTTGTATGGTGGCTTGCATACATACTCATTTGTGTATGTAGTTGATCCCTTCGCCTGCCGATTACGCCGCTCGTTCTTGTCCCGATGTTTGGAAATGGTTAGGACGGCCGAAAGGTCTACCTGTGAGTGGCATTTGGGCCCCACCATACTATTTTAACCATTTCCGCTCATCCAGGCTTGTAACTAAGAGCGTAATTCACCGAGGTAGTTACAATTGGTATCAGAGCCATCCCGCCCTTCAGGGTCTCAGCCAAATGGTCGTTGTCAGTCTAGCAAATATTTTTGGTAGCTATGTATACTAGGGAAAAACAAAACATGAGAGTAGGACTGCTTCCACTTTTCTTCTTACCCAACCACGCACCCTTTTCTGGTAAGGAAGTGTAACGTTTTCAATCCTCTTCTTGAAAATTCAAACTAGGATTCACGTGTTCTGGGTTTCCATAGTACCATATAAAGTGTGTGTGTGTGTAATTCCTTGTCTATCTGTTGCATCCAACATGTTATCTTTATCGGCCTTTTGGTTATCAACTGTTGGTACATTCCATACCGACAGGCTTTTGAAAACCGACGCGATCTATCTGATTCGTTGTATACCGCCGCGATCTGTCTTACTCTGTTGTCCGACGTTATCTTGTTTGGGGTGTTCGTTTCCGTAGTTGCTAATCTTTAGGTTCATCTTGAGAAGAAGGTGTTGGGATACGTGTTCTACTTATTCATGTGCGGAGTAATGATTTGAGTGCGGGATGGAGTCGCGACCATACCACTACTTTTATCATTCGCTCTTGTATATTGAATTGGTAGAGTCACTAATCTTGATTCGTTAAGTGATTTTGCGCATCTATTGGTATTTTAATGCCGAAATTTGCGGAAAATTTTTCTTTGTTAAGTTGTGTACCACACTCCTTTTCAGTCGTGTGCGATATGCTTAATATCTTCTAGGTGCTTTGAACTTTGTTGATATTTTAATATCATCTTAGTAAATTGTATCCTTTAATCTTGGTTAATTCCATCTTGGTACTATTTTGGATTATTATTATTCTCCATTATGGTACTGACTTGTGTTTTATATCAATCACAGGATGGCACCACCACGCCGTTCTGAGGAGGACATACAACCTGAACTGGGGGCCGCGTTGTCAAGCATCGCCAATGCCTTGGCAGCAATGCAGCAGAACCAGCAGCGTTTTGAAGAAAGTGTCAGAAGGAATGAGTTTGTTCCGCTACCTCCACCTCCCAAGCGAGGAGACATCAAAAGCTTCCTGAAGTTCAACCCACGCCAATTTGATGTGTCCGATCAACCACTTGATGCTGATGATTGGTTGCGTGAGATGTCAAGGTTACTAGTGACTGCTGATGTTCCTGAGCAAGAGTGGGTAAAATGTGCCACTCACCTTCTGAAGGGAGATGTAGCTCTGTGGTGGGAGAATTACCTCAAGGCAAACTACACTGGTTTTCAGCCTACTTGGGAACAGTTCACTGGAGCTTTCAAAGAGCAGTATCTGTCAGAAATTGTCATGGAGAGGATGAAGGAAGTGTTTCTCAACCTCAAGCAGGGCAATGACAATGTCAATACCTACATCAGAAACTTCATGAACCTTTCTCGTTATGGTGGCGATGAGATCTCTGATGACAAGAAGAAGCAAAAGAGGTTCCGGCAAGGGCTCAATGCATCGATTAAATATGCAATCACACATGCAAGGCCGGCGTCTTTTCTGGAACTTCAGCATACAGCTCTACAGGAAGAAGCAAGTAGGCAAGTGTTTGAGGAGTCAAAGAAACACAACCGCGATGCAGCAAGCTCTTCAGCTATATCAACTCCTTCTAAGCGTCATGTCTGGGTTCCTAACACCCCACCGTCGCTCCCGGCTCCACCAAGACCTTCAAGCTACGCGGCAAGGCCACCAAACTTCCTCACTGCTGCTCCCAGGGGCTACCACCACAACTACCCTAGAGCGCCTGGCGGAGTCCCTGGCTACGTTGCTCCACGTCCACCTGGTGCTTGTTACACTTGTGGAAACACTGGGCATCAACACTAGAACTATCCAATGAACAACAAAGCTCTTCCTCCACCACCTCCAAGACCTGCGGCAAGCTCTCCTATGGTTCGTGCACCACCACCTCGGGCTCTCAACATCAACACCAAGCCCGAATCTACTGTTGCTCGTGCCAACTGTGTCACCGCCGCTCAAGCTGAGCATGCACCTGGAGTTGTGATGGGTATGCTTTCCGTTAACTCAGTCCCTGCACGAGTTTTGTTTGATTCTGGTGCATCGCATTCTTTTGTTTCTCACAAATTTGCGAATGAGAATGAGTTAGCTATGGATCCTCTCCTTAAGCGGTTAATGGTCCTTTCTCCTGGAGCAACAATGGCAGCTTCTAAAATCAGCCATAACAACCAAATTGAGATTGGTGGCTCTTCGTTCTCGGCGTCCTTAATTGTTCTGGGCAATTCTGACATTGATGTCATCTTGGGCATGGATTGGTTGACAGCAAATGCAGCTGTGATTGATTGTGCTGAACGCTCGGTTTCTCTGAAAATTCCTGAAGGCCATATAGTCTATTCTCCAAGTCTGACTCCTGCTATTCAGCTTTTCTCTTTGGCGGCTCTGAATGCTGATGCTATGGAAGCTATTCAGAGTGTTTCGGTGGTCTGTGAGTTCCCAGATGTCTTTCCTGAAGAGTTGCCAGGTATGCCTCCGGATCGTGAGGTTGAGTTTGTAATTGAGCTTGAACCTGGAACGGCTCCTATCTCCAAGCGGCCTTATAAAATGGGTCCTGCTGAGTTGGCGGAACTCAAACGTCAGCTTGATGAACAAGAGAAGTTGGGTTTCATTCAACACGGTACTTCTTCTTGGGGTAGCCCAACCATCTTTGTGAAGAAGCGAGACAAGACTGATAGACTTTGTGTTGACTATCGGGCTCTCAATGCTAAAACCATCAAGAATAAATATCCCCTTCCGCGGATTAATGATCTCTTCGATCAGCTAGCTGGAGCTGTGGTATTCTCTAAGCTTGAATTGAGAAGTGGTTATCATCAAATCAAGATTCGCAAGGAAGATGTTCCTAAAACAGCTTTCACCACCCGCTATGGCCTGTATGAGGACACGGTCATGTCTTTTGGTCTCACCAACGCACCTGCCACCTTCTCGAGGCTTATGAACTCGGTTTTCATGGAGTATCTTGATAAGTTCGTTGTGGTCTATCTGGATGACATCCTAGTCTATTCTAAGTCAAAGGAAGAACATGAAGAACACCTTCGGTGTGTCCTAAACAAGCTTCGTGAGAACCGCCTGTATGCAAAGTTCTCCAAATGTGAGTTTTGGCTGCCTCAAGTCACCTATCTTGGTCACGTCATCTCTGCCAAGGGCATTGCCGTCAACCCGGAAACTGTAAAGACAATTGTTGACTGGCTTTCTCCGGTAAATGTCAAAGAAGTCCGGAGCTTCCTTGGTTTGGCTAGTTATTGTCGTCGCTTCATTCAGAACTTTTCGAAGATAGCGAAGCCTCTTACCGATCTCCTCAAGAAAGGCAAGAAATACCTTTGGACTCCTGCATGTCAAGCAAGCTTTGAAACACTCAAAGAGAAGCTCACTTCCACACCAGTCTTGGTTCCTCCAGATACATCCAAGCCCTTCCAGATATTCTGTGACGCATCTTTGCAAGGATTGGGTGCGGTCCTTATGCAAGAAAAACAAGTTGTTCCTTATGTCTCTCGACAGTTGAAGACGCATGAGATCAACTATCCTACACATGACCTCGAACTCGCAGCAGTTGTCTTTGCTTTGAAAGTATGGAGGCATTACCTGCTTGGCAACCGTTGTGAAATATTTTCTGATCACAAGAGTCTGAAGTATATCTTCACACAGCCTGATCTCAACCTTCATCAGAGGAGGTGGATTGAAGCAATCAATGATTTCGATTTGACCATCAACTACACTCCGGGAAAAGCTAATGTCATGGCCGATGCTCTCAGCCGCAAAGCTTATGTCAGCAACCTCATGATGGAAGAACAACAGCCGCTCTTGTGCAAGGAATTCCGTCAGAGCAACCTTGAAATTGTGGATCAAGGGTATCTTCTGAACCTTCTGGCAACCCCTCTCTTGGAAGAAAAGGTTCGCTCCATTCAACTTGGTGATCCGTACACCAAAAAGATCATCTCCAACCTTCAGCTTCCGAAGTATGAGTCCTTCCACGTCGATGACCAAGGCACGCTTTTCTTTGAACACCGGATGTTTGTTCCGAACTACCCGGGTTTGAGAGAGCAAGTTCTCAAGGAGGCGCATGATTCTGTTCTTTCTATCCACCCTGGCAGCACAAAGATGTACATGGACTTGAAAACACAATATTGGTGGCCGGGATTGAAACGATATTGTGCCAAGTATGTCTCGGAGTGTGATGTCTGCCGCAGAGTTAAAGCTGTCCATCAGAAACCTTTCGGTCTTCTACAGCCATTGAAACCCCCGGAATGGAAATGGGAGAAAGTAGAGATGGACTTCATCACTGGTTTTCCAAGGTCGTAGAAGGGAAACAATGCAATCTTTGTTGTCATTGACAGGCTTTCTAAAGTGGCTCACTTCTTTCCCGTCAAGGAAACAATTTCTGCAATCCAGTTGGCTGAGCTCTATATCAACAGAATTGTCTCTCTGTATGGGGTTCCTCTTGAGATCAGTTCAGACCGTGGAAGCATCTTCACTTCCAAGTTCTGGGAAAGTTTCCAAAATGCTTTGGGAACAAAATTGAACTTCAGCACAGCTTACCACCCTCAGTCGCAAGGACAAGTTGAAAGGATCAATCAGATTCTGGAAGATATGCTCCGTGCTTGCGTTATCTCTTTCGGCATGAAGTGGGAAGAATGTCTTCCTTATGCTGAATTCTCTTACAACAATAGCTTCCAGAAAAGTCTAAAGATGGCACCATTTGAGGCTCTCTATGGTCGCAAATGCAGAACTCCGATTGGTTGGTCGGGTGCAGGAGAAAGAATATTGTTTGGCCCCGACATTGTAACTCAAGCGGAGGAGAAGGTTCACATCATTCTTGAAAATCTGAAGATTGCTCAAAGTCGCCAGAAGAGCAATTATGATAGAAAGCACACGGACATGGAGTATGTCCCTGGTGATCTCGTTTACCTTCGTGTCACTCCCATGAGAGGCACGCACCGCTTTGGTATCAAAGGAAAGCTGGCTCCTAGATACATCGGTCCATTCAAAATTCGTGGAAGAAGAGGAGAAGTTGCTTATGCTCTTGAGCTCCCGGAAAAACTCAAGGTCCATGATGTTTTCCACATCTCTCAACTCAAAAAGTGCTTCAAGGATCCCGGCAGGACCGTGGACCATGAGCTTATCAATCTCCAAGAAGACCTGTCTTATCAAGAACACCCCACAAAAATCCTTGAAGTCGCAGAAAGAAGGACTCGCAACAAGTCCATCAAGTTCTGCAAGGTGCAGTGGTCGCATCATTCTGTTGATGAAGCCACTTGGGAACGTGAAGATGACCTCCGTGCCAAGTATCCTACCATCTTTGTGTCTTCTTCTTCTTCCTAGAATCTCGGGGCGAGATTCCTGTTTAGTGGGGGAGAGTTGTAGCATCCCAATTGTCTAACAATTGTAATGCTACTTGGTCTAGTAAGATAATGGCTACTTCCTATATATAATTGTTGCATCATAATTATATCATACTCATGTCATCATGCCACCTTGCATTTGAGCATCATATAAAACCCTTTTCAATTTGGATCTTCTCTCATATGCATCATTAATTGTAATTGCCTCTTGATATTGTGTTTGGTTATTGATATATTGTTTAAATGCCCAAGTTGAGTTGGGGGCATATCTTTTATTCTACTCCACCACCCTTTCTTTTCACCACCTTATAATTCCACCATCCCATTATCCATGAGCTTGTATCTTATTTTCTTTTGGTATTTAATCTAGCTCATGGGAGATAGGGTGGATCCAATTCTATAAATTCTTTTGCTTGGCCTTTATTCCACTTCTTGGGAATGCATAAGAATAATGCCATGCTATTATTTTTGTTTTCACAAGAATTTAACCAAGGCATTTATTATTTTTGCATGGGCCATGCAAGAGTACCACCACTTTAGCCATTTGTTTCTCTCTTGGGTTAAATGGGTTTTCTCTTTTAGGGATCTTCTCTACTCCTCACCACCATCTCTCTCTCTACCACTCTTCATGCTTGATCTTGTTTGATTCATGTTAAAACCCTACAACCATCCCCCATCCATGCAAGCCATGTGTGGGCATATTCAACCCTTATCTCTAAAACCCTAAGCCAGCACCCTCTCCTCTCTCTAACCTAGCTAACCCAAACCCTAAACCTAGTTTCCTCTCTAATCTAACCCTAGTTACACCCATCTCCCCCTCTCATCTCACCCTCTCCTTCCGCCATGCCGAGGTGGCCCCTCTCCCTACCATGCAGGCCCCACCTAGCCACCCTACTTCCCCTGGCCGAGCTACCCTCCTACCCCAACCCTAGCACAAACCCTAACCCGAGCCTCTCCCCCTAGCCAACCCTAGCTCACCCGAGCCTCTCCCTCCTCTCTCTTTTTCTCTTTGCCAGCTGCCCCACCCGAGCCTCCTCTCCGCCCTGTCCTCGCCCTGGCCCAGCTGCAGCCACACCCAGGCCGAGCCCTGCCCGAGCACGTGAGGTGGGAGAGAAAGGTGACAACCGAGCCACCTTTTCCTCCACCTTCCCCCACGGCACCCTCCCCTCTCCCTCTGCTATCTACCTCCCTCTCACGTCTCCTCGTCCGCTTCCAGATCTCCCAAGGCTACTCCCCTTCCTCCCTGTCTTCCCCTACAACCACCTACCCCATCGCCGACCACCGTCGGTCTCCACCATCTCCCATCAATCCAGGAGGCGTAGGCGAGCAGGAGGTTGTCAGCGGTGGCTGAAGGAGCACTCTGCGTCGCCTCGTACACGGAGCCGAGAAGGAGACCGCCCCCGCAAACGCTGCACGCCGACGCTTACCCAAAAACCCTAACCCTGGGTGCGCCAGCAACGCTGCCGATCCGCTGCTTCCCCGGTCGCACCAACCCCACCGACGCACTCCCGGTGAGCCCCTGGTTCCCCCAGACAACCTCTCTCGGCCTCGTGCTTCCTGGACACGTAGATCCTTTCGCCGAACACGCTCTGGGCGCGCTGCTCGCCGTTCCTGTTTCCGCTGTTGTGCCGCAGTAAGCCTTCATCTGGCCGCGCTGTCGTTTCCTAGCATCAAACCAAGCCACCGCAGCGGAAGCCGCCACTGCGCGCGCGCGCGAGGTCGCCAGATCGAGCCCCGCCGCGCCTAGTTTCGCGTCTTCAGTTTCGTCAGACAACCCAGGAAGAAAAACAGTACCGCGTGGCTTTTTCTCAGAAAACCCCCTTCCGTTTTGTTTCCTCAACCCGCGCTCCTGCCGACCCCACCTGTCTGCCTCTGTGCGGTTTTACAAAAAGACACCGCTACTTTGCGGTTCTCAACCCGCAGTCCCTGGGTCCGCCGCGTGTCACCGATGCGTCCAACCACTGGCGCGTGGGTCCGCTCGCGCATCGGGCCTGCTGGTCAGTTGCTGCGGCTAGAGTAGCTCGCGGTGAGAACAGTCCTGTGCGCCGTTTTCCGCTTAGTCAGCATCGGCCCCACCGTCAGCGACTGGGGCTAGCTCTGGCTGGGTATAAAAATCTGCCTGTTTATCTGTTTAATAAAAATGATTCTAGAAAATGTTTAAATACAAATTCAAATCTGTTTTAAATAACTTTAAAATTATAAATCCAAATAATACATGTAATATATGTTTTGAAGTCAGAAAAATGTGAGGATTTCAAATATGCCATTCAAAATATTAATTGAACACTTTAAATTTCGAGTTGATCAAAATTACAACAAAATGCCCTTTATCTTAATTAATTAATAACTTTTGTTTTATAACTCCAAATTTGACAAATGATATGTCTAAAATGATCAGCTCGACGAGACCTTTCTGTTTATGCATTCCATGTTCTGAATTGCAGCATGCATCATATAAATATAAAGTATACAGCAACTTATTTGAGGATAAAATGTGGCTAAAACTCCATAAAATGCTTTATTCTTGTATTCCACACCTCACCCATGCCATGCTACTTTATTGCCATGCAAATTGTGCATCATTCATCATGGCATGATTGTTTGCTTGTCGCATTTTATTCATATGCTTGTGCACTCCATTTATGTTGGCCCTTGTTTGTTTGGTTCTTCTACGAATAGACGCTGAGCAGGGGATATATCAAGGAATCCAGGAGCACTACCCAGATCCGTCCCTCGCTTCAACTGAGCTGCCAGGAAAGCACTACCACATGCTTGCATACATATAGTACCTATTGCCTCTATCTTATTCTTGCATCATTGAGTCGCGATTGCATTAAACTGAATCCCAAGTACTGCATAGCCTTTACTTTTAAACCCCACTGAAGCTTGTTCCTCCATCCCATGAGCCATTATTACAGGAGTTGCTTGAGCCATGCGGGTCGTAGAACAGCATGTGTAGGGTATGTGAGTGTCTGATGGATAACGAGGTACCTAAACAACTTAACCTGAGTAGTAATGGGATAACTAATGAAAGTGGCACCGGTGAGCAATATCTGCTATTTGGTTCTTCATGCTCACTTGTGTCCCGTAGGACCCCGAGTACTTGATTCCTGTTCCTTGAATATTCGCGCTATCCACATCCGGGAGGCTTATGAACCCCCCTGAGCCAGAGCTTGATTCATTCTTATTTCTTGGGGCCACAAAGTAGTTTGGGGCTTTATTACTATCCTGTACTTATGCCATGCTTTACTTCTTTATTTAAGATTGTGCGAGGAGCACCTGTACTGTTTTGGATGCGGAGTGTTTTCGCGGTATCGACAAGCCCAGTCACACTTTCGGGTTCCCAGTCGTTTACAGCCATTGACGCAAACCTTGAGTCCGTCTCGGAGCCGGCCAACTTCGTTGCGGGTAGCTTAATGGGGTGGCCCCCTGAAACATTTCTGAATCCTGTGATCGCTTTGTCGTGAATGCCTCGTTGGGTTTTGATTTGGTTTTTCCGAGGTTGATCGAGTGTGTGTTGCTATTTGTGCACCCCTGCAGGGTAAATCTTTCTGAAAGTCGTGTCCGCGGTTATGGACGACTTGGAGCACAGTTTCTCGATCATAGACAAGTATAACTAAAGTACCGCTTTTAATTTGACTAAGTACCTGACTAGTAAATAGTGCAACACTCATGGAATGGATAATAAAACTGCCAACGGATGGGGGGTTGTTCGTCCGCTTCCTCGTCGGTAAGCGAGGAGGAGGATGGATCTGTTAATATTACTGTTATAACTGTTGTTATTAATTCACGGACATCCATCTATCTTTGGTTAGGAGGATGGTTAGCGAGTATCTATAGAATTGCTAGGTATTATCTTTTGCTGCAATTGCGTCACCCCAGGTTGTGTCCCCTTTAGAGGCATAAAGACTTGCTGAGTACCCCTAGGGTCTCACACGATAAATTGTTTGATTCAGATGAACAGGTAAACTCGCAAGATGGATACTGGGTGGAGGAGACGGACGATGTTGGCAACGATCACTCGGTGTAGAGATTCCGGGAACGGGGATCCGTGAGATCTGTGGGCGGGATGTGTTTATTTATGGGGCATCTTATGCCGATTTGCTTCTTATCCGTACTCGGATCTTGTTTTCCGCTTCCGCCTGATACTCTGATGTTTGATGTATGAGGAGATATCCTAAACTATTATATGTATCTAGGATATTTGGATCTTGCCGTATGGCGTTGCAATATTTCTATTTCTTTTAGATGGAATGGCTCTGAGGACTGTTGTATGGTGGCTTGCATACATACTCATTTGTGTATGTAGTTGATCCCTTCGCCTGCCGATTACGCCGCTCGTTCTTGTCCCGATGTTTGGAAATGGTTAGGACGGCCGAAAGGTCTACCTATGAGTGGCATTTGGGCCCCACCGTACTATTTTAACCATTTCCGCTCATCCAGGCTTGTAACTAAGAGCGTAATTCACCGAGGTAGTTACAGGAGTCAAGATGATTAGTATATGCATGTATGCTTTCTCGATGTTTGTCAATTGCCCCGCTGTAATTTGTTCACCCAACACGTCATCTATCTTAAGGAGAACCACCACTAGTGAACTATGGACCCCGGTCCTTTCTTTTACCATCAATCTACAGCTGTTTACTATTTTCTGTTTACTTTCTGCAAGCTATTACTTTCTTCCACACAATACGTTTAATCCTTTGTTTTTAGCAAAACCGGTGAGATTGACAACCTCACTATAAGTTGGGGGCAAAGTTCTGTGGTTGTGTTGTGCAGGATTCCAAGTTGGCAACAACACCTGGGAGGTGTTTCCTTGCTCCTACTGGTTCGATAACCTTGGTTTCATAACTGAGGGAAAACTTGCTGCTGTGCTCATCATACCTTCCTCTTGGGGTTCCCCAACAAGCTTGACGTGTTGATCCAATAATCATCCTCCCTCGTCTCTCCTAGCACCAGCTGCCGCGCCCTCCACCACTCGCCTCCATTCCGACCGCCGCCATGGCCCAGGTTGTCCTCGACCTCGTCATCGTCTCCTCGTTGGTCTCTGCCTGAGTTCTCCGGCGCCCTCCCCTGTAGGAGCTCTACGCCGAGCCCTGCCAGCACCCTTCGCGGCCGCTCGTCGAGCCTCTGTGCCACCGCTGTCGTGGCCGCCCTTCTCTGCAGCCGCGCCTCCTCAACCCGCACTCGTCTGGTCGCCGTCTGCTTCCCGCAGGCGCTGCAGCCTCGTTCTCCCGCGGTCGTCCCCGAGCCCATGTTTTTGCACGCCTCGCCAAGCCCTGCTTCTGGCTGACACCGTCGTCCTTGTTTCCCTCTGCCCGGCTGCGACCCAGAGCATGCCAAGCACCATGGCCGCATCCTCCTTTCCGAGACAGAGCCGCAGCCGCCGTTCAAGCCCGTGGCCGAGAGCCCCTCTGGCGCATGGACTTTTCGTCTCTGTTTGCATAGGGATTTTGGCTGTGGTGTTGTTGCCAATTCGATGTTGTGTGCACCCACATGGTTGTGTCCTTGCTAAGTCGATCAAGTGCTTCCTCAGCCAAGATCAGCGTTCGGCAAGCCTCCCGTCGACAAGAACATCAACATGGTCTAGTACACCGATAAGATCATCTACATGGAACACGAAGATCCCCTTCACGAACTCGGAGTTTTGGAGTTCAAGGATCTGAAGACCGATCTCGAAACCGACGCCATGCCAAGTTCTCCTTCCTGGATCCGATGACCGAGACCGATCCCACCGAGAACGAACCCGAATACCCTCGGAACCCAAGATCGCCGAACCCCTCGATGTGTGATCCCTATCCGAGACCTCTATTTTTATAATATAATATATGTTGTTGCATATTAATTTATTCATGCTTGCATCTCATCATGGTGTTTGTGGGTACTTTGTCGATTCATCTCATAATTAAATATGGAGACCATATGCGGGCTATCCTAGTGTTATAATGACTCCATTTAAATTTTAGTAGCGAACCGGTGCCATGTTTTGACTTGTTAAGACAACATTTAAATTGTGGGGTATCTAAACAACATGAACCTCTTAATTAATTGTCGGGACCCTGGTTCCGCTTAATATTGCCTAATTGCACCGCATCTTTGCCATGTCATACATCATGCATACATCATGCCGATCTTCTGCCGTAGTATTAAATAGTGAATCCGATGTTTCTTTTAGTGCTTTGGTTCTTCGCGGATTAGGACGTTGAGTTGATGCGACTATTGACAAGTTCTACGGATAATGTATCTTCTGCAGTGTTTTCCAGGCGAGTATTCTTCCCCTTTCTACCTATTTTGCTTTTGTAGTCTTTATTTCCTCCTGTTGATCTATTGCTATCATTGTTGCGATGATTTAGTTTTCGTGCACCATTTATATTCCCTGCAGCCTCTATATTGCCTTGGACACATCCTATTGCTTGTTGTTTGATAGGCAGTCGGCCTTGCGAGTCGTAGTTGCTTGCTCAGGTGCTGCTTCGTGTCGTTGTCGTTCCACAGTTGTTTGAAGGTTACCATATTCTTAATGGTGGAGATGATTAGGACTTTAATTACAACTTGATATTCAAATGCTGGGAATAGATATAACTAATGCAGAGGCACCGGTGGACAATAGCTAATTTGGTTCTTCCACGCTCACTTGTGTCCCGTAGGCCCCAAGTACTTGATACATGTTCCTTGACTATTCGCACTATCCACATACGGGAGACTCTATGAATCCCCCTTTGCCTGAGCTTGATTCACACTTTATTTCTTGGGGCCACAAACTAGTTTGGGGCTTTATTACTATCCTGTACTTATGCCATGCTTTACTTCTTTATTTACGATTGTGCGTGGAGCACCTGTACTATTTAGGAATTGTGGAATGTTTTTGCGGTATCGACAAGCCCAGTCACACTTTCGGGTTCCCAGTCATTTACAACAATTGGCACAAACCTTGGGTCTGTCTTGGAGCCGGCCAACTTTGTTGCAGGTAGCTTAATGGGGTGTCCCCCTGAAATAATTTATAAATCCTGTGAATGCATTGTCATGAGGCCTCGTTGCTTTTTATTTGGTTCTTCCTGAGGTTGATCATGTGTGTGTTGCTATTTGTGCACCCCTGCAGAGTAAAAATTTCTGAAATCCGTGTCCGTGGTTATGGTCGACTTGGAGCATAGTATCTCGATCATAGACAACTATAACTAAGGTAGTGTTATAAATTTGACTTTGACATGTCTAGTAATCAGTTTCACTACAACGGAATGAGTAAATAAAAGTGCCAACAACTGCTAGATTTGGAATGTATTATGCTAATTGTATCTGACTAGTAAGTGCCACAACTATAATGGAATGAATAAAACTGCCAAGTGTGTGAGTTCCTCGGTTTGAATTCCTCATGTGGTCGTGAGGGGGAAATACCAGGATGGGTATGTTTTGGTGTTACTATCAGGTTGGATCCGAATAGGTCTTTCTTACCCCTCTCTAATAGCCGTCAGTTGAATCGAGTCTCTATAGGTTGTTTAGTGCATGCTCCGCTGCCGCTTCAGCCCACCATACCTATGTAGGCAAGAGCCGCCGAATTCTAGCCTCGCCGTGTACTGGCCTCAGTACTGACCGCTCTCTTTTTCCTTTGCCCTTTGTCGGCACCCCTTTTGTTTTAGCAGGTATGTGTTCTACGTCGTTAGCAGGGTTACCCTTCTAGCTTGGCCTAGGCAGGGTTATGGACGCCATTGGTTATTCTTCAAGGCTATTAGCCTGATTTGCATCTTATCCATACTCGGATGTTGTATCGTTTTCAAGTTGCTTTGGATCTTTGTATTATATATCTATATTCTTGACTCATGGAGTCGCTGTTGTATATAAATGTTATGTGGGTTCCATCATGGACCAATGTGTAATGATATTACTTTGTTTTCCACCCGTACACAAGTGCCTGCTGGGCACCTTTGAATCGTTTCTATGCGGGTTTGGCGGGAATCGCTAAAATCTGCATAGGGCCGATTCAAGGGTGTTACAAAGTGGTATCAGAGCTCAGCAGTTGTGATACCCCACTGGTCCAACCTGTAGGATAGCCTAGATAACAGCCGATGTAGAGTGTAAAAACTATTTTGTAAAATCGGTTGTCTAGATCTGATTAGTTCTATTCTTACTCCTTACCTCTGTGCTATTCTCCTCTTACCTTCGCATGTTTTGAATCTACTCTTATCTTTTCTTCAAGTTCAGGATTTCTCGTGGTTGGGTTTCCATCGTACCTTTAGGGTTTCGCTTCCTTCCTTTTATCACGGTGGCGCTACAATCATTAATCTGCATCTCATTTGTTGTACCCTTCCTCCAATCTTTTTGTCCTTAAACTCTTTATCTGTATCTACACCTTGACGGATATCTGTATTGTTGAAAAATGTTACGAGAAGGATGAGCATTGGTGAAGTTGGAGTATACCTTGAGCATGTGTTGTTCATGCCAATGGAACCATTGCGAAACCTAATCATTATGTTTTTTCATACAAATTCTTTTTATATCTTCCGGTGGTTTACAGCGACGACATCATCTACGCCAGATCCTATGAAGAGACTGCATCACTCCTTTGTTCTCCGGACATCGCTTGTGAAGATCTTCAGTCTGAATTCTGAGAGTTGGTTGCACGATTCTTTTGTTCATGTACAGAGTAATGCTTTGAGTGCTGGATGGAGTCGCGACCATACTACTACTCTTATCATTCACTTTTGTACATTGAATGGATGGATCGATGCAATTTTACTCCTTCCACAGAAGTTAGAGGTGGCCTTACCTTTTGAGACCTCTTCCTTCGTCCTTGTTTCTCCGGAGTGTTCTCTCAACGAACATGAGCAATGACCCCTTGTTGGTGGTGTCGCCGAATTCAAGATGGAGCAATGCTCTTTGTTAGTGGTGTCGCGAGGATCTACACGAAGCGAGAAGATTCAGATTGTCAACCTTCTTCCCCATACCATGAGGCAGATCTCGAGGGCGAGATCCCTTGTTAGTGGTGTCGAATTGTAGCACCCCGATAAAACCACTACTAGAAAATCGTTGTGTTTTTCCCTTGTGCATCATCATGATAGCATGCTCATGTCATCATGCCACATTAAATTTGAGCATCATGCATCTGTTCGCCTTAAACTATTTTCCAAAAGCCTATTTTGTTTTCTACATTAGCCCCTTCTTATTTCAAATCAACCACGGGTCTACCTAGATATTATATTTGTTTAAAATCTATCTACCAAAAGCCTATTTAAAAGTAAATATTTGAGAAACTATTTTTGACTGGGGAGGCAGTCTAGCCGGTCAGGCCAGAGGCTCAACTGGGCCAGACTACCTACTACCCGGCCCATCTAAACTAAACTCCACCTACCTAAACCCAAACCCTAACCCTAGCTCTACCCGACCCAGCCGCCGAACCACCCCGCGCGCCGCACCTATCACCGTACCAAACCCACCTGGTTGACCCACACACAGTTGCTCGCCTCACATGCCCCAGCGTCCAGCCTCGCATGCGACGCACGCAAGCGACGCAGGCAGCAGCGTGCGCGCCACGCACGTCCTAGCGCCCCACTACTCACCTACCGTGCGAACCGGCCCCACTTCCACTGATGCGTCCCGCTCCTCTCTCGCGATCCCCAATCCCCGCCCCTCCTTGCTTTCCATCTGCAGGCAGCCGCCGCTGCCTACGTGCCCTCTGCCCGCGCCGCCTCTCGCCTGCATAGCCCGCAACGCCGGCCTCTCTCTGCCGCCAGCAAGGCTGGCCGTGAAGCTATCACCGCCGAGTCCCTCCCTGCGCCCCTCTCTGCTGGTCCCCACCTTCAGCGACGCGCCGCCGCGCGACCTCAGGCACCGACGCAACCCGACCGTCCTCCCTTGTCTCTCCTGGCGCCAGCTGCTGTGCCCTTTGCCGCTCACCTCCGTTCTGGCCGCCGCCATGGCCCAGGTTGTCCTCGACCTCGTCATCGTCTCCTCGTCGGTCTCTGTCCATGTTCTCCGGCGCCCTCCCCTGTAGGAGCTCTGCGCCGAGCCCTACCGACACCCTCCACGGCCGCCCGTCGAGCCTCTGTGCCACCGCTGCCATAGCCGCCCTTCTCTGCAGCCGCGCCGCCTCAGCCCGTACTCGTCCGGTCGCTGTCTGCTTCCCGCAGGTGATGCAGCTTTGTTCTCCCGCGGTCGTCCCCGAGCCCATCGTTCTACGCGCCTCACCAAGCCCTGCTTCTGGCCGACGCCGTCGTCCTTGTTTCCCTCTGCCCGGCTGCGACCCCGGGCATGCCAAGCACCACGGCGTCCTCCTTTCCAAGACAGAGCCGCAGCCACCGCTCAAGCCCGTGGCCGAGAGCCCCTTAGGCGCATGGACTTTTCGTCTCTGTTTGCATAGGGATTTTGGCCGTGGTTTTGTTGCCAATTCGATGTTGTGTGCACCCACATGGTTGTGTCCTTGCTAGGGTCAATCAAGTGCTTCCTCAGCCACATCAGTGTTCGACAAGGCTCCTGTCAACAAGAACATCAACATGGTCTAGTACACCGACAAGATAATCTACACGGAATACGAAGATCCCCTTCATGAACCCGGAGTTTCGGAGTTCGAGGATCTAAAGACCGATATCAAAACCCACGCCACGCCAAGTTCTCCTTCCTGGATCCGATGACCGAGACCGATCCCGCCGAGACCGAACCCGAACACCCTCGGAACCCAAGATCGCCGAACCCCTCGATGTGTGACTTGTATCCGAGACCTCTATTTTTATAACATAATATATGTTGTTGCATATTAAATTATTCATGCTCGCATCTCATCATGGGGATTGTGGGTCTTTGTCGATTCATCTCATAATTAAATATGGAGACCATATGCGGGCTATCCTAGTATTATAATGACTCCATTTAAATTTGAGTAGCGAACCGGTGCCATGTTTTGACTTGATAAGACAACATTTAAATTATGGGGTATCTAAACAACATGAACCTCTTAATTAATTGTCGGGACCCTAGTTCCGCTTAATATTGCCTAATTGCACCGCATCTTTGCCATGTCATACATCATGCATACATCATGCCGATCTTCTGCCGTAGTATTAAATAGTGCATCCGGTGTTTCTTTTAGTTCTTTGGTTCTTCGCGGATTAGGACATTGAGTTGATGCGAGTATCGACAAGTTCTACGGATAATGTATCTTTGACAGTGTTTTCCAGGCGAGCATTCTTCCCCTTTCTACCTATTTTGCTTTTATAGTCTTTATTTCCTCCTACTGATCTATTGCTATCCTTGTTGCGATGCTTTAGTTTTCGTGCACCATTTATATTCCCTGCAGCCTGTATATTTCCTTGGACACATCCTATTGCTTGTTGTTTGATAGATAGTCGGCCTTGCAAGTCGTAGTTGCTTACTCAGGTGCTGCTTCGTGTCGTTGTCGTTCCATAGTTGTTGGAAGGTTACCATATTCTTAATGGTGGATATGATCATGACTTTAATTACAACTTGATATTAAAATTCTGGGAATAGATATAACTAATGCAGAGGCACCGGTGGGCAATACCTAACATTTGGTTCTTCCATGCTCACTTGTGTCCCGTAGGCCCCGAGTACTTGATACCTGTTCCTTGACTATTTGCACTATCCACATACGGGAGACTCTATGAATCCCCCTTTGCCTGAGCTTGATTTACACTTTATTTCTTGGGGCCACAAACTAGTTTGGGGCTTTATTACTATCCTGTACTTATGCCATGCTTTACTGCTTTATTTACGATTGTGCGTGGAGCACCTGTACTATTTATGAATTGTGGAATGTTTTTGCGGTATCAACAAGCCCAGTCACACTTTCGGGTTCCCAGTCGTTTACAGCCATTGGCACAAACCTTGGGTCCGCCTCGGAGCCGGCCAACTTCGTTGTGGGTAGCTTAATGGGGTGGCCTCGTGAGGCCTCATTGCTTTTTATTTGGTTCTTCCTGAGGTTGATCGTGTGTGTGTTGCTATCTGTGCACCCCCACAGGGTAAAACTTTCTGAATGCCGTGTCCGTGGTTATGGACGACTTGGATCACGGTATCTCGATCATAGACAACTATAACTAAAGTAGTGTTATAAATTTGACTTTGACATGTCTAGTAATCAGTTTCACTACACGGAATGAGTAAATAAAAGTGCCAACAACTGCTGGATTTGGAATGTATTATGCTAATTGTATCTGACTAGTAAGTGCCACAACTATAATGGAATGAATAAAACTGCCAAGTGTGTGAGTTCCTCGGTTTGACTTCCTCGTGTGGTCTCGAGGGGGAAATACCAGGATGGGTATGTTTTGGTGTTACTATCAGGTTGGATCTGAATATGTCTTTCCTACCCCCTCTCTAATAGCCGACAGTTGAATCGAGTCTCTATAGGTTGTTTAGTGTATGCTTCGCTGCCGCTTCAGCCCACCATACCTATGTAGGCGAGAGCCACCGAATTCTATTCTCGCCGTGTACTAGCCTCAGTACTGACCGCTCTCTTTTTCCTTTGCCCTTTGTCGGCACCCCTTTTGTTTTAGCAGGTATGAGTTCTACGTCGTTAGTAGGGTTACCCTTCCGGCTTGTCCTGGGCAGGGTTATGGACACCATTGGTTATTCTTCAGGGCTCTTAGCCCCATTTGCATCTTATTCGTACTCGGATGTTGTACCGTTTTCAAGTTGCTTTGGATCTTTGTATTATATATCTGTATTCTTGACTCATGGAGTCGTTGTTGTATATAAATGTTCTGTGGGTTCCATCATGGACCAATGTGTAATGATATTACTTTGTGTTCCACCCACACGCAAGTGCCTGGTGGGCATCTTTGAATCGTTTCTATGCGGGTTTGGCAGGAATCACTAAAATCTGCATAGGGCCAATTCGAGGGTGTTACAGTGTGTTCCATAGGAGTCGTTCTTTGAATATCCTTGCTTGCCTTACCATCAAAGTATTTACTCTTTAGCCTATGGCGCTGCTGGCGCAAAGAACAGGAGAACATGTCCATGAGAACATACTCTACATCCTCATTATCCTGATCGAAGTTGAATTTTGTCTGTCGGGAAGAATGGAACATTTGATGTGTTATGTGACTTAGAATAGAACCAAGAGCAAGCTTGAATGCATGGTACAGAGCACCATGACTTACATGTAACTTCTGAAGTAATGAATTGTAATGATTAGGGGTCTGTTGGTGGAGCTTAAACGATGTGAAGATGGGAATATCATTCCTGACAAAAACACTTATTTCGGATGCTAGAAAAGCAGATTCTTCTGGATCTTCTGGCCTTCACTTGCCAGGCACAATAGAATTGATGCAATATCTAGATCACGTTCCGGAAATTTTAGCTTCAAGCTTTTTTCCTATCGTTGGCCCCCTTTTCTTAAATCTTCATGCAGCTGCCAATTCAACCATTACATCAATCTTGCACGATATATATAAGGAAGCATGCATCGATAATACTTGGAACACATACCTTGTTTGGCGATGGGCTGATCAACAGGTTGGTGATCATCGCTAGCTTGTTGGTGTTGTGCCAGCAGTGTTAGGGAAGTAGAGGTCAAAACTAGTTTGGCTATCAATTGTTGGTGGGTATCTTGATTGGCAATTGGTGATTGTGGAATGTGTGGGATGGTATTTGCTGCGTCTACTACTGTTGGAACCTGTGGTGTGCCGCCAAGACGGCACTTTTTAGCCGTATGTGAGTTTCCTGATTTTCGTTTATTGTATTTCACGTCGTGTGTTTGTGTTCCACTGGTAGCATTAGCAGGACGGCTTGTTGACACTTCGCGTTTGGTACTTGAACGTGTCTTACATGAACCAGCTGATTCCTGACACACATAAACAATACTTCAATCTGTTATAGTTCTATATGTAATGAGATGCACATGAAATAGAAGAATAGTAAGGCAAAATGTGCTCTATATATATGATGCATGAACTAGGCAGTGGGCATTGCAAAATATTTGGTGGGATTGAAATACAAAACATGGATAATGCAACAGATATCACAATTAAAAATAGAGCAAGGACCTTGGGGGTGGACAAGCTAGCGGACTAGCAGGGAGGTCCTCGACGGGTCCAACTTCCTGAGTCAGGTCTCCCTCGAAATATTGTTCATCAACAGAAACTAATGTTGAATCAGACACTTGCCGATCATAGTTTTTCTCCCTGCTGGTACCTGGAAGGGTCTTAGGTGAACCAGCTGATTCCTGACACACATAAGCGATACATTAATCTATCAAAGTCCTATGTAAAATGAGACACGGATAGAACAGAAGAACAATAAGGCAAGATATGCTGAACATATATGATGCATGAACTAAGCAGATGGCATTGCACAACATTTTGTGGGAATTGAGGTACGAAACATGGAAGATGAAACAAATATCGCAATGACAAGACAGAGCAAGGACCTTGGGCAGTGGACAAGCAGGCGAATTAGGGAGGGGGTTCTCGACCGGTCCATCTTCCTGAGTCAGGTCTCTCTTGGGGTTTTGTTGATCTTGAGGATAAAATTCTGCATCAGAATCCTGGACTTCATGATTGGTGGTGGTAGCTATGAAAGATCTAACTCTCTACGGGCCGAGCGACCTTGCATATTTGGAATTCTTTAATATATCTTCCCTAATATTCCTCATTAGTCAGCCGCAAATCACCTTACATGCATCAGCAAAAAATATATCTTATGAGATTTAAGAGCGAGGTGTGTGTAGAAGAGCAAGTCAGTATAGTGCTAGCAAGTAGTTGAAATCTCTAAAGGAACAATGACAAACATATGCTTATACGATGCCTCAACAAGAAATGTCGGAGTACAAGATAAAAAACTCAGTGCGAGAATGCAGTGAAACAAGTGATGAACTACTTTCAGACATCAAATGCGTAAAGAGCATATGAAGTGTATGGCGGCAACCTTTGTGACCGCGATTACGCAATTTCCTTCCCATGCCTTTGCCGGATTTATGGTGAGCTACGACCTCGCCATTCGCCCTTGAGCGGGTTTGCATCCCCATCTCTTCGGTGTCGTGGACAAGGTCGAGGAAGCAGATCCGGTGCTGTGGAGTCAGGGAAGTGGATCCAACGAAGCTGTGACGGCGTTGCTGAGCCGCTCCGGCACCGTGGACCTCAAGTACAGAGGAGCTGATCTGGTGCGGGCCGGCATTGGGAGCTGGTAAAACGTCTTCGCGGTCGCTACGGTGGCATGCAGAGAGTCTGTGAAGGGGAGATGGGACAGAAGGAGCACGTTCGTGGTCGTGCAAGGTGATCTCGAGGGATTCGGCCCAAAGGGCGCGGGTGGTACTAGTATGTTTGAAACTTTCAATTGTGTGGCGCATGGGAATTTACAAGAGAAACCATTTTGAGGAATGGCCTTTGGCGTGTTGTTTCTGGACCGAAGGGCGAGCTGAAAATTTAGTACCGTTTGAATTTTGGACGCAGGAGCCCATTGCGGCGGGTGTTTCTGGCGCACTGCTTGGTGGAAGAGGTGATTTTGTCTTGTGGTTTGTCACTCAGTTGATTTTTTTTGTACTCGGTCTACTACTACAGTCTAAAAGTTTGAATTTAGGGCCACACAAGTATATAGTGCACGAATTTATTCACGATAATAGGCACGAACTACCTTTCATGGTAATGTGTTAATTTTTGGCAAAACGTGTGTCTGCAGATCTAAACGAAAGTGCAAAATAAGGTTTCAAGTTTATCACGGGAAAATGTTGCTTTTCCATTTTCCGAATGGCTAGAATGAGACTGGGGTACATTGTCCAAATGCAGCAATTAGGTACAATACAGTTTCATATAGCATGCCAAAGAAAATATCAGGCTGACAACACAATGAAAGTCATCCTCATTATTCAAAATAACAATCTATTCGCATGGCGGCTCTTTCATCACCCTTCGAAAATCATCTGCCTACAAAGATGCACGGAGAATCTCTGCTCGTGCTTTCACCTGTTCCAAAACCGTCACGTTGATCTCATTGACATCTGCATCAATCGAATTGGGAACACGATTTTCAGCGACTAACTTCTGAAGATCAGAAGCAACATCAAGTCCATCTTCAATAGTAGAAATCCATCCTCGGTTCAATTCTCTGATCCGTCGAGTGGCTGTGTCCAAATCCTTTTGGAGAAGCCTAATCTTAGCTTCGGCCATGCACCATACTTCAGTTTGGTTCATAGAAATGGCTGTATCACTGGCACGCTGAATATCTATGCTACGAACCTCCTTGGCAGGGACATGATCATGCACTTGCTTCTGCAAATTGCAATGCAGCAAATCAATCAGTAAATAACATGCAACATGGAACAAATAACCATGTTTAGGGTACTCGGCTAGGCCATGTTTCTATACAAGTTGTGTTGTGCCAAGCGGGGCTATATCCGCATGTCCAAAACTCTTCAGGATTCATTGGCAAGATAGGGCATGTTTCGGTAGTACATCATCTTCCATGCCTTACAAAAAATATATACTACTATGACAAGACAGGGCAAGCAAAGGCTAAACTACTCTCAAAAATAAAATGCATAATGACAGCGTGCATATATGCAAAATGAAGGCAAACCATTGTCTGGGGAGGATTGTTGGGGGTTATCATTGGGCTGGTGAGGCTTCGTACTAGTGCGAGATAACCAATTTGGCTTGATGACTAGCAGTTGCCTTATTTTCTCTTTGAACCGATCCTGCAGTACTACAACTAGCATGCATTAGAAATAATTGGTAACGAGAAGGCACAACAAGGAAGCGATGAACTACATTTGGAAGTAGTAATAAAGTGCAAGGAAAGCGGGCATAATAAGTGTGCAACAATCTTTTTCTCGGTTATACGGAGTTCTAACCATTGCCCTGGTGAGGGGTTCGCATGGCGTACGCATCTCTCGGTTGGGTTGGTGGGGAAGCTGACACTCTAAGTGGGGGAATCATATGCGACGAAGCAACGGTGGTAGCGTGGATGAAGATGTCCCTGGGTAGACTCCGGCGACCTGGAAGTCGGCTAAGGAAGGATGGGATAGATGATGATGTGAGGATGGATTCTGGAGTCGACAGGCGAGCGAGCGAGAGGCCCCGTCAGTATGGAGGTAGCTAGCGTTTGCCGAGAACTGAGAAGTGAAGGAAGGGTTAAATTTTGGGAAAGGTAGAAGGGAGGGTCCCGCCAATAATCCTCTAAAATTTTGAACTAGAAGATCCCGCCAATATCACGCGAAAATTTAGTGCTGAATCGCGCTTGGCTCAGCTCCCGAGTAGTATTAAAAGGAAGGCTCGAAAAGCAGCACACATCGAATGCAATGGGACGGTGGCGTGTGCAACTTGTGAAGAAAAGTCGGAGTCTAGTACGGTGGCGGATAGATGAAAAAGAAAACTGGGATGGTGCTGGCTACCAGCCGTGGCCCTCATAAAAAATAAATAAATAGTTCAAATTCATATAATACATCAAATAATTGATCCAACGGTCAACATTCAAAGTTATTTGTATGAATGGGGCCCATATACTGTAGTGAGCGAAACGGCTCAGTGAACTTGGGTTTCTTAGCTAAACGGTGCATATATGCATATGCCAACTCATTTGAACTAATTTAGGCAGACATCACTGTAATTTAAGTGGTTTAATTTAGCTATGAATCATAAAAACTCATAGAACCTAGGAATCACAAGGAAAACATGCATGCTTCACAATGTCCGGAAACATGGCGCGCTTGTCGCATTCCGAGCCAAATTCTTCTGATTTTATTTACTAGTACGAAACATCCTCGTAATCACTTGGAAAAGTGAAAAATGTTCTTTCATAATTTTTCGAAACTCCCACGGTCAACATTGTTTACTATGCCAAGACGCACCCATCTACCCAATGTGAGAACTGTATCATAAAGTGTAGCCAGGGTATCGATATATATGGCCATGACCTTATTGGTCCTTCGGACTGAAACCCAAGAATGTTCATACATTGTAGGCTACTAGTAAATTGCATGTGCCATGAACATGAGACTCAGATAATAGACATATGAAATATCATCATTATATAAAATTATAATAAGTAAAGCACAAAAAATTATAAATTTGATCAACATATATAAAGTATGGGTGTATATTTGGTTCTTGTACTTTGTATCATCATCTAGAAGTCTTAGATTATTAGCTACCTAACACTTGAAATTTTTGGTGACATGGTCTAGAGAAACGAGGGGGAGGATTCTAGGAGTATGATGGAGAAGTGTTTTTTGAGGTTTGTGCATAGCATTCATTCTGCTGAAGACTATCTATAAAATATTCTAAATGCTCGAATGGAAAAGAATATCCAACGGTTGGAAATATTGGGATTCACGAGTATTGATCCAACGGTCTTCATTCAAAGTTATTTGTATCTTACCACTATTAGTAAATTGCATATGCCCTGTACGTGAGACTCAGATAATAGACGTCTGGCATATGATCACTATATAAAATTATCTCTACTATTATAATTGAGCAGTTTTGAATTGGATCCATAGCACCAATCCTGACCGTTGGGCTGTTAGATCCAATGGTTCAGAGCAGCTAGATTCGTGTTAAATAGTACCTAGACCAAACTCCACCATGTTCTAGAACCATCATTTCACCACCCCCAAAATTTCATAGCACAGTAGGTTGTATTCTCAATATGTGTAGATAGTTATTATTAATAGACTTAATTTATGCATTTTGGGGGTGGTGACATGATGGTTCTAGAACATGGTGGAGTTTTCTCTAGGTCTGTACTATATATTCAACACGAAACTAGTTACTCTGAACCATTGGATCTAACAACCCAATGGTCAGGATTGGTGCTATGGATCCAATTCAAAACTGCCCCACTACAGTAGTAGAGAGAATACAGCCTACTGTGCTATGAAATTTTGGGGGTGGTGGCATGATGGTTCTAGAACATGCATGGTGGAGTTTTCTCTAGGTACTATTCAACACGAATCCAGCTTCTCTGAACCATTATTGGATCTAACAGCCCAACGGTTAGGATTGGTGCTATGGATCCAATTCAAAACTGCTCCATTATAGTAGTGGAGATAGAGATATCTTACCACTACATAGTGTATGAATAACTTTGAATATTGACCGTTGGATCAAGACTCATGAATCCCAACATTTCTAGCTATTGGATCTTCTTTTCCATTCTAGCATATAGAAGATTCTATTGATAGTCTTCAGCATAATGAATGCTATGTACAAACCTCAAAACACACTTCTCCATCATACTAGAATCTTCTCCCTCGTAGCTAATAATCGTTGACTTCTACATGATCTTATCTTATCTTACCACTATATAGTGTACGAATAACTCTGAATGTTGACCGTTGGATCAAGATTCGTGAATCCCAGCATTTCTAGCTATTGGATATCATGTAGAGGTCAACGATTATTAGCTATCTAAAACTTTAAAATTTTGGTAACATGGTCTAGAGAAACGGGGGAGAATATTGTAGAATGATAAGTGTTATTTGAGTTTTGTGCATAGCATTCATTGTGATGTAGACTATCAATAGAATCTTCTAGATGCTTGAATGGAAAAGAAGATCCAACGGCTCGAAATGATGGGATTCACGAGTCTTGATCCAACGGTCAATATTCAAAGTTGTTTGTACACTATATAGTGGTAAGATCATGTAGAAGTTAATGATTATTAGCTATCTAAAACATGATATTTTTGGTAACATGGTCTAGAGAAATGAGGGAGAAGATTCTAGGATGATGAGGAAAGTGTGTTTTGAGTTTTGTGCATAGCATTCATTGTGATGAAGACTATCAAAAGAATCTTCTAGACCATTAAAAAATAGAATCTTCTAGATGCTAGAATGGAAAAAGAAGACCAACGGTTGGAAATGTTGCGATTCATGAGTCTTGATCCAATGGTCAATATTCAAAGTTATTTGTACACTATATAGTGCTGAGATTATAACAGGTAAAGCAGAAAAAATATAAATTTGGTCAACATCTACAAAATATGGGTTTATATATATATTTGGTTCTTGTACTTTGTATATCATGTAGAAGTACGTCAGCGATTATTAGCTATCTAAAACTTTAAAATTTTGGTAACATGGTCTAGAGAAACGAGGGAGAAGATTCTAGAATGATGGAGAAGTGAGTTTTGTGCATAGCATTCATTGTAATGAAGACTATTAACAGAATCTTCAAGATGCTAGAATGGAAAAGAAAATCCAACGGCTGGAAATGTTGGGATTCATGAGTCTTGATTCAACGGTCAATATTCAAAGTTGTTCGTGCACTGTATAGTGGTAAGATCATGTAGAAGTCAATGATTATTAGCTACTAGTAAGTTGCACGTGCCTTCCACGTGAGACTCGGATAGTAGACGTATGACATATCTATATACAATTATAATTGGTAAAGCACAAAAAATATAAATATGATCAATATCTATAAAGTATGGGTGTATATATTTGGTCCTTGTACTTTGTATCATCATGTAGAAGTCAAAGATTATTAGCTACCTAACACATGAAATTTTTGATAACATGGTCTAGAGAAACAAGGGAGAAGATTCTAGTATGATGGAGAAGTGTGTTTTGAGGTTGTGCATAGCATTCATTATGCCGAAGACTATCAATAGAATCTTCTAGATGATAGGATGGAAAAGAAGATCCAACGGCTCGAAAAGCTGGGATTCACGAGTCTTGATCCAACGGTCAACATTCAAAGTTATTCGTACACTATATAGTGGTTTGTAATAAAGACTATCAATAGAATCTTCAAGATGCTAGAATGGAGAATAAGATCCAACGACCGGAAATGTTGGGTCGCGAGTCTTGATCCAACGGTCAATATTCAAAGTTGTTTGTACACTATATAGTGGTAAGATCATGTAGAAATCAATGATTATTAGCTACTAGTAAGTTGCACGTGAGACTCATATAGTAGACGTATGACATATCATCATCACTATATACAATTGTAATTGGTAAAGAACAAAAAATATAAATTCGATCAACATCTATAAAGTATGGGTGTATATATTTAGTCCTTGTACTTTGTATCATCATGTACAAGTCAAAGATTATTTAGCTACCTAACACATGAAGATTTTGATAACATGGTCTAGAGAAACAAGGGAGAAGCTTCTAGTATGATGGAGAAGTGTATTTTTAGGTTTGTGCATAGCATTCATTATGTCGAAGAGTATCAATAGATTCTTCTAGACGCTAGAATGGAAAAGAAGATCCAACGGCTAGAAACGCTAGGATTCGCGAGTCTTGATCCAACGGTCAACATTCAAAGTTATTCGTACACTATATAGTGGTAAGATAAGATAAGATCATGTAGAAGTCAAAGATTATTAGCTACTCCGTACTAGGGAGAAGATTCTAGTATGACAGAGAAGTGTGTTTTGAGGTTTGTGCATAGGATTCATTATGTTGAAGACTATGTATAGAATCTTTTATATGCTAGAATGAAAAAAGAGATCCAACAATTGGAAATATTAGGATTCGGGAGTCTTGATCCAACGGTCAACATTCAAAGTTATTCATACACTATATAGTGGTTATATCTCTACTACTATAATGAAGCAGTTTTGAATTGGATCCATAGCACCAATCCCGACCATTGTGTTGTTAGATCCAATGGTTCAGAGAAGCTGGATTCATGTTGAATAGCACCTAGAGCAAATTCCACCATGCATGTCATAGAACCATCATGTCACCACCCCAAAATTTCATAGTATAGTAGGTTGTATTCTCTCTACTACTATAATGGAGCAGTTTTGAATTAGATCCATAGCACCAATCTAGACCATTGGGCTCTTAGATCCAATGGTTCAGAGCAGCTAGATTCGTGTTGAATAGTACGTACCTAGAGCAAACTCCACCATGTTCTAGAACCATCATGTGACCACCCCCAAAATTTCATAGCACATTATTAGGTTGTATTCTCAATATGTGTAGATATAGTTATTATTAGTAGACTTAATGTATATGCATTTTTCTCTAACAATACTATTGGTTAATAACAACTCAATGTTTGTTAAATCACATTTCATACATTAGAGAAAAATGCATAAATTAAGTCTATTAATAATTATTATATACACATATTTAGAATACAACCTACTGTGCTATGAAATTTTTGGCGTGGTGACATGATGGTTCTAGAACATGGTGGAGTTTGCTCTGGTACTATTCAACACGAATCCAACTGCTTTGAACAATTGGATCTAACAGCCTAACGGTCAGGATTGGTGCTATGGATCCAATTCAAAACTGCTCCATTATAGTAGTGGAGATCTAAAACATGAAATTTTTGGTAACATGGTCTAGAGAAACGAGGGAGAAGATTCTAAAATGATGGAGAAGTGTGTTTTGAGTTTTGTGCATAGAATTCGTTTTGATGAAGACTATCAATAGAATCTTCTAGACCGTTCAAACAAATAGAATCTTCTAGATGCTAGAATGGAAAAGAAGATCCAACGACTGGAAATGTTGGGATTCATGAGTCTTGATCCAACGGTCAATATTCAAAGTTATTTGTACACTATATAGTGGTAAGATAAGATTATAATAGGTAAAGAAAAAAATATATAAATTTGATCAACATCTATAAAGTATGGGTGTATATATTTGGTTCTTGTACTTTGTATATCATGTAGAAGTCATCGATTATTAGCTATCTAAAACTTTAAAATTTTGGTGACATGGTCTACAGAAATGAGCGAGAAGAATCTAGAATGATGGAGAAGTGTGTTTTGTGTTTTGTGCATAGCATTCATTGTGATGGAGACTATCAATAGAATCTTCTAGATGCTAGAATAATGGAAAAGAAGATCCAACGGCTGGAAATATTGGGATTCGCGAGTCTTGATCCAACAGTCAATATTCAAAGTTGTTCGTATATTGTTTATCAATTGCAAGATATGCACATCTACTTTCTTGTAGTTCTACCAAATATGGGAAATTTACCATAAACTATGATGTGGATATGTCCACAACCTTGCGAGGTTGCTCGGCCTGAAACTTGTTCATCAAAAAATGAGATGATTATTAATCCAATAGATGGCTTGAATTTCGGGGGGGGGGGGGGGGGAGGGTTGCTGGAAGTAGATCGGTGTGCTATACCAAGGTACACGTGCGCAGCGCCACGCTGTGGATGAGGAAGAGACAAGCCGGACTGTGCACCTGCGGCTGCAGAGAAGACATCGATGGAGGATGGATGGTGAGAGCCAGCGAAGGAGAGAGAAAACACAACATGTTTTGCGTGCATATTACTACTAGTAGGTCCATATATTTACTAGTACTGGAGTGTACCTCATGTCAGCGGCCCATCATAGCTTTGCTCTGACATTGCACCGCTTTCCGACTCCTCCTCCCACTGCTCTCGTGCTGCCTCCTTTTTTTTGGAAGGAGCCGCCTCCCTTTTCGAGTAGTACTAGTATGGAAGTGGAGTACTTTGCTTTACAGAAATAATATTTCCATCGCTTAGAAAATTGGAGTTGTTACTTTTTCTAGTATTTGGGAACTCCCATTGGCAAAGCTGTTTACCAACGCCAAGATGCGCACATCTACTTTCTTGTAGTACTACTACAAAATTCCCGTAAAAATGGATATGTCCATGACCTTGCTTGGTCGCTCGTCCTGAAACCTGTTCATACTTATACATGATAGGCCATTTTTGTGAAGCGGCTTTTTTCAAAAGTTGTGAAAAACTCATGTTTATTATTTTCATGGTAGGTAATACAATCAAAAGGATGCCATGCATGAGTCCCCCTGTTTTTTTGGCCTATTTCTCTCTCTTTTTTCAAAGCAGGGTCAACTTGCCGGCATGCAAAGTCTAGAAAGAAGTTGAATCTTTGAAAACTCTTGGTCGTGTTCTCCATATATTGGCTATCTGGTGGGCAACTTCAAAAGATTTTTTGTGGAATTTAAAGAGCAATTGGAAGCTCACATGTGGTTCGAAATAATTTGACATAATTTCGACAGACTCCCTCCGATCCATATTAATGTTCATAGATTCATCTAGATTCAAACGTATCTAGTCATGTTTCTGTGCTAGATACATATACCCGAATCTAGAAAAATCTGAGAACATTAATTTGAATCAGAGACAAATCAGATAAGAGACGTCTGCCATATCATCACTATATAAAATTATAATAGGTAAAGCAGAAAAATATAAATTTGATCAACATATATCAAGTATGGGTGTATATTTGATTCTTCTACTTTGTATCGTCATGTGTAGAAGTCAAAGATTATTAGCTACCTAACACTTGAAATTTTTGGTAGTAACATTGGTCTAGAGAAATGAGTGATAAGATTCTAGTATGATGGAGAAGTGTGTTTTGAGGTTTGTGCATAGCATTAATTATGCTAACGACTATCAATAGAATCTTTTAGATGCTCCAATGGAAAAGAAGATTCAACGGCTAGAAATGTCGTTCGGATTAGCGAGTCTTGATCCATTGGTCAATATTCAAAGTTATTTGTATTTGTACACTATATAGTACTTGGTAAGATAAGCTTGTACGAATAACTTTGAATACCGATCGTTGGATCTCAATACTCACGAATCCCAATATTTCCAACTGTTGGATCTTCTTTTCCATTATAACATCTAGAAGATTGTATAGATAGTCTTCAGCATAATGAATTCTATGCATAAACCTCAAAACACACTTCTCCATCATACTAGAATCTTCTCCCTCGTTTCTCTAGACCATATTACTAAAAAATCAAGTGTTTTAGGTAGCTAATAATCTTTGACTTCTACATGATGATACAAAGTACAAGAACCAAATATACACCCATACTTTATGCATGTTGATCAAATTTATATTTTTTTGTGCTTTACCTATTATAATTTTATATAATGATGATATGTCATACGTCTATTATCCAAGTCTCACGTGCAGGGCACTCCTCTCGCTGCTCTCACGCTGCCTACCTTTTGGAGTAGCAGTACAAAATGAAGTGGAGTACTTTGCTTTATAGAAAAATATTTCCATCGCTTAGTAGAGTTGTTACTTTTCCTAGTATTTGGAAACCCCACAGAAAATTGGAAACCTCAAACCCAAACAAGCATAGACACAGAGCGAAGTATCTTGCAATATGTGTGGTTGGTGGAAGAGGGAATAAGAAGGGACCAAGAAATCCAAAATGAGTTTGTGCACCATCTCTGGTCACAAATCGGACAAAGGAACAAGGGAGGTGAAAATGAGTGGTAGATTAGTTGCGATGGATGTAGACAACTAGGGCATAAAAAATCTATTGCCCAAATAAATAAAAGTCAAAAGCCCATAGAAGCCGACTAAAAGGAAAAAATCCATTTCCATAGTAAGTAATTTTGGGGAAAGAAAGTATAATCTACGTAGAAGATGTCATTACACCTGACATAACAATAATTAGTACGCTCAATATTCTTACTTACTAGGTAAGGTATTGTTTGATACTGGGCAACTAAGTCCTTCATATCACAAGAATTCGTGGAGAAAAATGTAATTCCATGTTGCTTACTAACGCATCCATTACAATCCAACCAACAAGAGGAAATATCCTTGTAAATTGCATAAAACAACAATAAGTGATCATGATATGTAAACATCACTTTGAAGCATATTTGTTCGTCATACCGACGAAAAATATCATGGGAATTATGGGCATGGACTAGTTAAAATACCATGAAGCTCAGATTAATTATGAAGAAAAAAGTGTCTATCCGAGCACCCAGTGGGAAAACAATCACCTACCAAGGGGACAAATATATCAAACTAGAATTAGAACTACATCTAAACTTTCTGAAGGAAGTTAATATAGAAGATATACCCGTGGTAAGGGAATTTAAGGATGTATTTTGGAAAGAGTTACCAGGGATTCCACTAGATAGGTAAATAGAATTCACGGTCGATTTAATATCGGGAACATCACCAATTGCACAAGCACCTCATCGAATCGGACTAAGGAGTTAGTAGAATTAAAGGCTCAGTTGGATGAAGTAGAGGAAACATGTTTTATTAGATGAAGTGTATCTCCCTGGGGCGCATTGATAATCTTCATAGATAAAAGAGATGGAGGAAGGAAAATGTGCGAAGATTATTGTAATATAAACAAGATAACAACCAAGAATAAATATCCATTACCAAGGATACAAGATTTATTTGAACAAGTCAAGGGAGCACGAGTTTACTCCAAAATTGATCTAATATAAGGGTACCATAAAGATAAAGGAAGAGGACATTCCAAAGACTATATTCGCATCTCGATGTGGACACCATGGATACTTGGTTGTAACATTTGGATTGACTAACACACCAACAATATTCATGAACTTAATGAAAAGAGTATTTATGTTGTATTTGGACAAGTTCGTGATATTATTCATTGATGACATACTGGTGTATTGCAAAAGTAAATCTAAACATGGGGAACATCTAAAATTAGTTTTGCAAACTCTAAGAGAGCACCAGCTCTATGCCAAGTTTAGTAAATGTGAATTCTGGTTAGAACTGGTAGAATTTCATGGACATATGATAACCAAGGAAGGAATCTTTTTAAATCCGAACAAAGTGCAATTAATGTTGGATTTGCAAGCACCCAAGAACATTAAGGAAATATGAGGTTTCCTAGGGATGGCATGATATTATCAGAGATATATAGAAGGATTTTCTATGATAGTCGGACCAATGACTAAGTTACTGAGAAGAGACGTACTCCCTCCGATCCATAATAAGTGTCGGTGATTTTATAATAACTTAGTACAGAGTTTATACTAAGTCTCCAACACTTATTTTGGATCGAAGGGAGTACTATACGTGTGGACAGAGAAGTGTGAACAGAGTTTCCAAACACTTAAAGAGAAGTTAACCGCAACACATGTGTTAACTATACTAGAACCCGAAAAGGACTATATAGTATATTGTGATGCATCCAAGAATGGATTAGGATGTGTTCTCATGCAGGATAAAAATAGTTATAGCATATGAATCCCTACAATTAAAACCGCTTGAATTCACTTATCCAACCCATGACCTAGAATTAGCATTCATGGTATATGCACTAAAGAGTTGGAGACATTTGTTATATGGATCAAAGTGCAAACTATTCATGGACCTTAAGAGTTTGAAATATGTTTTCACACAAAAAGAACTAAACATGAGACAACCAAGAAGGTTGGAGTTAAGTACTATGACCTAACTATCATCTATACATAGAGAAACGAAAATGTCGTAGCCAACACTTTAAGTTGAAAGGCCAGATGCAACATGCTGGTAGGAGGGAAATTACCAAAGGAATTACTAAAGGAAATAGAACAATCTCAATTGGAATGGTAGAATGGAGAATCCATTGGTACATTAGCAGCAATGGTTACCATGAAGAGATGAATATGAACCTTAAGGCCGAGATCACTCACGGAAAAAACGATGACCCTTTCAAAAAAAAATCAAAGTATCGAATGTTGGCGCAATGGAATCGGAGACCCTCACAGTGTGCCTCGATGCATGGGAAGGATCCCGCACCCCAGCAAGGCCATCCTCGTACGGATAACACAAGGGAGTCACTTTCTCTGAACTATGTCATCATATCTAGAGAATCTCTAGCCTTGCATGATGTAGAGAGAGTTGGACGTCATCCGTGGTTGTTCCTGCCCCTCTCATGGGTGGAGATCCTTGAGTAAGATCACATTGACTCATGAGTGCATTTAATCTATAGGGAAGCAGGCACGAGAACTGGGCCATGGAAGAGTCAAGTGACGTTGGCGGGTGTACTAACTCGCTCTGGTAGAATGACATGAAGGAAGAGGCTCCTCTCGGGCCAAGAGCGGCCCAGGAACGCGAGTTAATAAAGTTGGAATCGGCAACAGCGTCTAGGACGAAATGACAGACAACTGTCACCCTATCCTTGCGCCCACATAGGGCATTGATGAGGGTGCTGGCACTATAGTCCCAACATCATAGCACATGCTCTATGATGTATCCTCCCTATCAAGTGATGCAGCGCACCGCCCGTAGCCAAGAAGTCGCCCACAACACTGCCCAAGACTAGGAGTGTCCAATGGCACCACCCGCCTACCATTGTGCCACGTGGCACGGTCGTAATGGTTCCCAAGAATGATAGGAAGGTGCATATGCGCCGGCCATTATCGTACCCCTTGAGATATAAAAGGAGGGCCTTGACCATAGTACGGAAGGAGAATCTTTTGGACAATAGAGGGTTTTTTAGATAGAAAATGTGTTGTTGGACACGAAAGAGAATAGTTGTGAGAGAATAAGAGAGGAGTGTTAGCAAGAGGAAGTACTAAGAAGCTCTCCTAGAAAGATTGTGAGAGAGAAAGAAAGAGGAAGCCCAAGAAGCAGAGAAGCTAACTAAAAGTGGCTTCCGGATACTAGATTGTTCATCACTATATATATCATCTAGCAGATAATCCACAAAATAAGGACGTAAGATTGTTAGCCGAAGGGCGTCCTGAACCTGGGTAAAAAACATCATGTATATTGTGTTTGATTTGTGTAGGAGATGAGTCTCTGTTACCTTAGTGCCCATTACCGAACAACTAGGGGGTGTGTGACATCCCTAGTGTCTGCATTCCGACACACAACATCTGCCACGTCTAGTAGGGGGTGCTAGTGATTCAACCTCAGCCATCATCTTCATCAGCACCAACATCATTATCGACGGCATCTACGCCAGCACCCATCATGGAAACCGGGAAAGGGACTCATGTGGGGCCGCGGGATAGCATGGGCGGTCCTGCCACCGGCAGCCCTTCCTTCGACCCCACCATGGATGCCTCTGGCGGGAGTAGGCCGGTTGGTCGCTGGAGGGGAGATCTCGCCATGGGGCGGCGATGAAGGTGGCTCCTTGGCGGTCACCAAAGTGGACGCCGCCTCCAGAAGACAAAGGCTCAAGAGTGCCACAGTTGACTAAGAAACTTCCGCTCGGTGATTCCGGTGGCCACTTCATCACCATCGGGAGCCGGTTAGCGCCAACCTAGTAGGAGGAGCGCATCATTTTCCTACGGGAGAATGCAGACGTCTTTGCATGGGACCCGTCGGACCTCCTGGGAGTGCCAAGGCACTTCATAGAGCTTCATCTTGTGGTGTGCACAGACACGTGACCCATGTGGCAAAAGCTGCGGCGCCAGGCCTAGGACCACCAAGGCATCATCATGGAGGAGGTGCGCAAGATGTAGAAGGCAGGAGTGGTGCACGAAGTGCTCCAGCACACCTGGAAAGCCAATCCGACCATGGTGCCCAAGCCGAATCATAATATGTGGCTATGCATCGACTTCACCAACCTCAATAAGGCTTGCCCTAAGGATCATTTTCCGCTTCTGCGGGTAGACCAAATGGTCGACTCCACCACTGGGTGTGATTTTCTCTGTTTCTTGGACGCATTCTCGGGACACCATCTAATCAAGATGGCAGTCGAGGACAAAGAAAAGACGGCATTCGTCACCCCAGTGGGGTGCTACTGCCACACCTGAATGCTATTTAGGCTTAAGAACAAGGGGGCTACTTTTTAGCGGGTTATGCGCCTCTGTCTAGGATACCAAATGGGGAACAATGTGGAGGCTTACATCGACAACATTGTAGTCAAAACACGCTGTTGGGACACTCTTGTTAGTGACCTGTAGGAGACTTTTGACAATCTACAAAAAGTGAGGCTACACCTCAACCCCAAAAAGTGTGTCTTCGGGTGCCGTCGGGAAACTCCTTTTTTCCTTGTCTCACACTGGGGGATCGAGGCCAACACCGACAAAATTAGGTCCATCAAGGAAATGCAGGCCCTCAGAGGGTGATGGATGTGCAACGCCTTAATGGGTGCGTTACCGCCCTCGGGGGCTTCATATCGCGGTTGGGTGAGCGGGCCTTGCTTTTCATTAAATTGCCGAAGAGGAAATGTACTTTTAGAGTGGAACCTGGAGGCGGAGGGGGGGCTTTCAGGACCTCAAAAGGTATCTTATGACCTCGTATGTTCTCATCGTCCCACCGTCCCAGGAACCCATTTTGTTCTATGTTGCCGCCACCAATCAGGTGGTAAGTGCAACACTCGTGGTAGAGGGGCATATGACCCGGAGGCTGGAAAGTGTGGCAAGGCGGAGCCTCCGCAAAATAGAGAAGGGAAGGACAAAGGTACCGCTAAGGCACTCAAAAAATAGGAGTGGGAGCAACACCCGGTGTACTACGTGAGCATAGTATTGCGCGACGACCGAGAACGGTACCCCTGGCATAGAAACTGTTGCTTGGAGTCCTAGTTTCTTCCTAGAAGCTGTGAGACTACTTCCATGTCCACAACATCACTGTGGTGACTGACTTCGGCCTCTAGAGCGTTTTGCGTAACCGTGAAGCCGTGAGGCATGTCACGGAGTGGGACGCAGAGTTGTCCGAGTTTCAATTGTGGTTTACTCGGGCCCATGCCAAATCAACGAGTGGAAACTAACACCAGTCGAGGATCAGGGGTGATGGATCATGTACTTCGACAGATCTTTTGCCTAGGAAGGGGCAGGGGCGGTGTACTTATTGTGTCCCCAACCGGGGAACACCTTAAGTACGCGGTTCAGCTCTACTTCACGGATGATAAGAAGAGCTCAAACAATATCAGTGAGTACGAGGCATTTCTCGTGGGCTTCAGGGTGGCGGCCATCCTAGGGATAAGTGGCTCGTAGTGCGAGGGGAATCCCAATTGGTGGTGAATCAGGTCAACAAATAATATGACTGCCCGTAGATATGGGCATATATGGACGAGGTACGGAGCCTCGAGCTGCGTTTTTGGGGCATCCAGATGGAGCGTATCCCGCGAGGGGGAAACTCCCTGGCGGATGAACTATGATAAATCACCGCCTAGGGAGGACCCGTGCTGCCATGGGTCTTCCTCAAGCGGTTGAAGAAGCCGTCGATGTCCAAGAGCATAGGTGCCAGGGCCCTCTCTACTTCAACACCGGGGTCCCTGGCAACAACAAAGCCCTAGAAGAGTCGGCTCGTCATCCCTGGAAAGGAGCTGATCCTGGGAAATACGCGGTGATGGTCACCAAGGATATCTCACCGCCTTAGGCAACCGAATTAATCCAATACCTTTAGGATCAAAGCTTCCTAGAGGATGACAAGTGGGGTGACCGTGTGGTTCGGTAGGCAACAACGTACTTCCTCATTGATGTTGAGCTATACGCACAAGGGAGTCTGTAGTGAAGCTCCCCTGCATACCACAAGATCAAGGGCACGCCCTATTGACAGACATCCATGAAGGGATGTGTGCCAACCATGTCGCTTCAAGGGCCTTGGCTGGGAAGGCCTTCCTTCAAGGATTCTACTAGCCAACTACGCTCGCTCACGCGAAGCAGCTGGTGCAAACCTAGGGGATAAAGCAACATGTGCAGGCACTTTAGACAATACATGTATAGTGTTGACTCGCAACCTAGGTGTAGCACCCCGGTAAAACCACTACTAAAAAATCGTGTGTTGTTTTATTTTGTGCATCATCATGACTACATGATCATATCATCATGCCACATTGCATTTGAGCATCCTCATAAATGCATGCATATTTTTCCTAAAACTATTTTCTAAAAGCCTATATTGTTTCTAAATATCCCCCGTATTTATTTCAAAATAAAAATCCGGTTGTTCTAGATATTTTATTTGTCTAAAAACTAATTACCAGATCTTTAAAATAATAAATAAAATTTGATATTATTTTTAGGAGGCAGCCAGCCAGGCCCAAAAGCCCAGTCGGTCACCTCCAAACCCTAGTCCTACCCTTTCCAAACCCTAGCCCTAACACCACTCTCCACACAGCCACCTGCCGCCGCCACTCTCATACTACCACACACGCTGCAACCTACACTGAACGCACGCACAAACGCGCTGGCCACGCACCGCCCCTCCGGCGTGAGGTGCGACACGCGATCCCACCCGGCCCACCTACACGCTCCTCACCTGCCACACTCTCCTTCCCGGTCCCACCACCACAGAGCCCCCACACGTACCCCGTGTCGATCCAACGCCACCAACCCCCGTCCCCATCGCGCCCGGCCAGCGACCGCTGCGCGTCGTCGCCCTCTGCCCAGGTCGCCGCTGAGCCGACCTCCTCCTGGCCGCGCGATCAGAGTCCGAGCCGCCTCCTCCCGGCCACGCTGCAGGTCACCACTGCGTCACCCTCGCCGCGTGGCCCCGCAGAGCTCCCCGTCGCTGCATTGGCCTCGCCCTCGTCATCATCAATCCCTCCGCCGCCTGGCTCTCTTCCCGGACCTCGCCTATGCTGGAGCTGCCGCCGGCCTTCCCCTCTTCGGCTTGCCTCCTCTGCTGCACCGCCGTGGGACCCCGTGTCCCCCGAGCTCTCCTCTGTCGCCGTCGAGCTCGCCTCCCTCGACCAGCTCGAGACCGCCCTCACCGGAGCCCCGCGGACTCTAGGACGCCGTGCGACCTCGCCATCTGCGGCCGCCCAGGATCCCCACCACCTCGCGGGACCTCGCACGCAAGCACCGGCGCCGCTACCCGAGCTCACCGTCGACCCCACCACCGTCCAGCGCGCCCGGGTCCCTGCAACACCGCCTCTAGCCGCTCGAGTCCGTCCGCCGCATCCTTCCGCGGTCCTGCTTCTCCTAGCCTCCTCGTGCCGCCTTCTGCATCGCACCAACCCCACCCCAGGCGATGGTGCCACCCCAGAGCGCCACCTCAGCCTTCCTTCCGCCTGGCTGCGCTCGCCTCCGTGCCTCTCTCCAGCCAGCCGAGGTCGCCTGCTTCGTTCCGACGCTGCCATGTCCGTCCGCCGTCGGGCTTGCCCTTGGGGCCGTCCCCTGTTGATGTTGGCAGACAGTGAAGGTGCACATGACCAAACCTGGCCAACGGGCCGTGCCTGGGGCGGGCCAGCCCGCGGCACGCGGTTTTGGCCTGGCACTAGCCCGGCACGGCACATGGCTTGACAGGCCGGTGCCGGCCCGCGACATGCGGGTGCCGTGCTGGGGCCGCCTCCCTAGGCACGCGGGGTAGGCCCGGCATGGCACGCCTGGCCAAGCACGCGAGCGGCACGCGGGCCGGCCCGCCAGGAACACCGGCGACCTGCCATGAGAGGGGAGCGGGAGGACGAAAATTTTGAATTCGGTGGGACTGGGGGAGCGGGGGGAGCGGGGGAAGCGACCCGTTTGAAATCGGTGGCTATTTTTGGCAGTTGGGAGGGTTTGGGCTAGTGTTTGGGGGCATTTTGGTCCCTTTTTGAGTATTTTTAGGGTTTTAGGTCATTTGGAAGGCTACTTTTTGCTGAATTTCATCAAATTTTTGCTATAAAAAGGGCAGCACACCCCTCTCAATCTCCACACCATCCAACACATCTCTCATATCCTACTCTAACACATGGCTAATCCCAACCAGTTTCTTTTCAATGCAATGATTTGGGGGTCGATATTCCTCCCGACTTCAATACTTCTCCCTTCCGTGGCAACGACAACATCGACACCATGCAATTTCCATATACCCAATCCGATCATCCAACACCAACATACACACATCCTCCCGATACATCTAGTAGTGCTAGTGCTAGCCAAAATTCCATCGCTTTTGGTAGCAAGCGGCGAAAAAAACCTCAGAGATTTGGCAGCACTATGAGGAAGAAGAATATGTTGACGGCGATGGTGTGACGAAGATGAGAGCTTGGTGCTTGCACCCAGGTCGCTCGAGCAAATTTGCTCTTCAGAAGGGAGGAGGCCACGGCCACATGAGGAGGCACTTGGCGACCCATGCCAAGCAAGATGGACAAGCCGCGGTGATCCAGAGAAGGATCAACTTCAACCCCGACGGCACTTCCCGTGGTATATTTGTCTATGATGCGATTCGTTAAAGAGAGGCTCTTGCAACATTAATTGCCGTGAATGATTTACCATTAGGATTTGGCGAGTCTCCTGGTTTTATCGAATATATGAGAACTACTCACACTCTTAGTTTTACACCGGTCTCTAGACAAACTACAACTAGGGACATGAAAAATCTAGCCAAGGCAGATCTTGCCGCCGTAAAAGAATAATTAGGATCGTCAAATTCTCATTCTCCGTAACTTCTGATATTTGGAGTGGTCGTGCTAAGCAATATTATATTACTATTGTTGCTCATTATGTTAGCTCATCCTGGGAATTAAATAAAAGGATAATAGAATTTGAGTTAATTGATGTATCACATAATGGTGAGAACATTGCCCATGCTATACTTAAAGTTGTTAGTGAGTTTGGTCTTGCCGAAAAGATATTTGCAGTAACTTTGGATAATGCTTCTGCAAATACTAGTGCCATGAATACCCTCATTCCTACATTTGAAGTATATGCATCAAAATTTCTACTTCATCAACATTGTGCTTGTCATATAATTAATCTTATTGCTAAAAGTGCTTTAGATGATCTAGAACCACACATTGAAGGATTGCGTATGGGAATATCATGGTTGAATGCTTCTAATACTAGACTTGGAAACTATAGAATTATTGTGCTGTTATTAATGTACCATGCCATGGTATTCATCTAGACATGCCAGTTAGATGGAACTCTACATATCTGATGCTTCAGTTAGTTATACGTGACAAGACTAAATTTTCCGCATTTGTTAATGCACATTTTCTGCAAGAAGACGGGTATCATCTACTTGGTGATGATACTTGGCACGTTGCTGAATCGATATATAAGTTTCTGGCTACATTTTATGAATCAACTGTTACTTTATCTGGGGTTTATTATCCTACATCTCATATGATTGTGCATCATATTTTAGAAATTGCCCAACATCTGAAAGAGTATGAAAATGATACCACTTTATTAGTAGATGCCCATAACATGAAACAAAAATTTCTCAAATATTGGAAAACTATACCTTTGCTCTATGCTATCGCATTTATTTTGGATCCTAGGGCTAAATGGAAGGGTTTAGTGGTGTTCTGTCGCTCTTAAGTTATACCGTAAATGTTAGCTATGATCAATATTCACTTGATATAAAGGATAAGCTGTAGGAAGTTTATAGTAAGTATGAGGTTAAGTATGGCGCAGCTTTGCTACACAGACCTCCGGCGGTACCAACAACCGGTAGGGGTAAGAAAAATGTGTGGGGAAAAATATTTGGTACTTCCACGACCACGCTGAGCTCTTCCACACAAACTCCCATGGTTCAAGGTGGCGGGGAGTTAGCAAAGTATCTCAACAGTCCAGTAATTGCTACTAATGATGATGATGATGACGACTTCGATATACTACAGTGGTGGCAGGATAAAAGGTCAACATATCCGGTGCTTTCCATATTAGCATGGGATGTGCTATCGATGCCCGTCTCAACGGTCTCATCGGAGTCTGCTTTTAGTCTAGCTGGACGGATAATTAATGATAGAAGAACTAGTATCACCCAGAGATGGTGAAAACACTGATGTCTGTCAAAGATGCAGAACTAGCCAGCGAAGAGCCCAGCACACCACCGAGAACCCAGAACTGATAGCCTCGTTTGAAGCTATGCGGTGGACTGAAGACTAAGAAGAAACTTAATATAGGATTTTTAATCTCTTCTGTAATTTTTTCTTCTTTTTAGAGCCAGCTGTACTCTTTTCCCTTCCCAGGGATGGAAGGTTTTGATGAGGCAACTAATAATAAAGGCCAATTTTTATCCCCATACAAACTTGTCTCCATATTGCCCTTGCTCCAATGCCCCTTGGTCTCACTTCTTTCCCTTTAAATAGAGCAACCCACCCTCTCATTCTCCACACAACCACTCTCATTCTTCACACCACCCTCTCATTCTTCACACCACCACTCTCATTCTTCACACCACATGGCTACTGAACCAAATCTCAACCAGTGGAACTTTGGAGCAAATCCACCAAGACCCCAACCACCAAGAAGAATAAGCCGCATTCGGGAGCACTTCGATCAAGAAGTGTGTGAGGTAGATGGTGAACAAGTGAATACAGCTAGGTGCAGAAGATGCGGCCATTTGTTCATATTGCGTCGTGGAGCTGGAACTGGTCACTTGCATAGGCATGTCTTGTCTTACCAGAGGCAAGATGGAGGGAACTAATTAGTCGATGTATTTTTTTCTTTTTGAGCGGGTTGTACTCTTTTTCCTTACTAGGGATGTAAGGTTTTTTAATGAGACAACATTAATAAAGCTCACTTTTTATCCCATATGAAAATTTGTGTCATTTCACTATTTTTCTGCAATTTTTGGGCATTTTTTAGCATTTTTTTGGACACAAATCGAAGAAAAACAGAAAAACAGGCAAAACGGGCCGTTTTCGGCCCCGCGGGCCACACATGCAACGAGCTAGCCCGCTAGACGCCGGGTCCGAGCCAGGGCCACACAGCCGGGCACGCGGGCTGGCCCGGCATGGCACGCGAGCTTGGCGGGCCGAGGAGGGTCGTGCCGTGCCAGGCCCATGAAGGCGGTGTCGTGCCTGGGCCGTGCCGGGCCGGCCCGTTGGCCAGGATTGCACATGACGTTTTTTTGGTGGTACGGAACGACTAGACTATCCCCATCCTCCCGTGTGTTGATGCATTCTGCCCCAATAACCACCGATGACCGTGTTCATGTTTTTGCCATTGACAAGGTCCGACAGGTTGCCGAGACTTTATTCAACGATGCTCCAAGTTCGCCGACAAGACCTTCCTAGATCCATAGGCGAATCCTAGCGCGCCAAGCTCTCCGAACCGGTATCCGAAGACGCCGAGACCCCGGATGCCAATTTTGCCAAGGCCCCGTTCCTGGATGCGAAGACCAATCCTCGAAGACCGACCCTGTCAAACCCTCGGAACCCCCAAGGTCGCTAAACCCTCCGAGCCCCCCCAAGATCTTCGATCCGAGATGTGTGACCCCTTTCTGAGACCCCTATTTTTATAATATATGACATCTATCTTGTTGCATATTAAATTGCTCATGCTCGCATACATATTCATTTGTTTGGGGGTATTTAGTCAATTCACCTCATAATTAAATACGGACCACATATGCGGGATATTCTTGTATTATACCGCCTCTATTTAAATTTGTGTAGCGAACCGATGCCATGTTTTGCCTTGTTAATGCAACATTTAAATTGCGGGGTATCCAAATAACTTGAACCATTTAATTAATTGTCGGGACCCTGGTTCCTCTTAATATTGTCTAGTAGCACCGCATCTTTGCCATGTCATGCATCATACATGCATCATGCCCGGTCTTCTACCGTAGTATTAAATATTGTATCCGGTGTTTCTTTTAGTGATTTGCTTCTTAGCGGATTAGGCCATTGAGTGGATGTGAGTATCGACAAGTTCTTCGGATAATATGTCTCCGACAGTTTCTCAGGAAAGCATTCTTCCCCTTTCTACCTATTTCGCATTTATAGTCTTTACTTCCTCCTGTTGATCTATTGCTATCCATGTTGCATTGCTATAGTTTTCGTACCAATTATATCCCCTGCAGCCTATATTTACTTGGACACATCCTATTGCCTGTTGATTGATAGTCCGTTAGCCTTGCGAGTCGTAGTTGCTTGCTCAGGTGTTGCTTCGTGTCGTTGTTGTTCCATCGTTGTTGGAAGGTTGGCACATGCTTAATGTTGGAGATGATCATGACTTTAATTTCAACTGATAATTAAAATGTTGGGAATAGATATAATTAATGTAGAGGCACCGGTGGGAAATAGCTAATATTTGGTTCTTCCACGCTCACTTGTGTCCCGTAGGCCCCGAGTACTTGATACCTGTTCCTTGACTATTCGCACTATCCACATACGGGAGACTCTATGAATCCCCCTTTGCCTGAGCTTGATTCACACTTTATTTATTGGGACACAAACTAGTTTGGGGATTTATTACTATCCTGTACTTATGCCATACTTTACTGTTTTATTTATGATTGTGCGTGGAGCACCTGTGCTGTTTTGGATCGTGCCATGTTTTCGCGGTATTGACAAGCCCAACCATATTTTCGGGTTCCCAATCGTTTACAGCCGTCGTCACAAACCCTGGGTCCGTTAAAGTAATTTATGAATCTTGTGAGTGCATTGTCGTGAGGCCTCGTTGTGTTTTATTTGGTTCTTCCCGAGGTTGATCGTGTGTGTGTTGCTATTTGTGCACCCCTGCAGGGCAAATCTTTCTGAAAGCCATGTCCACGGTTATGGACGACTTGGAGCACAGTATCTCGATCATAGACAATCATAACTAAAGTAGTGCTATAAATTTGACAATGACATGTCTAGTAATCAGTTTCACTACAACGGAATGAGTAAATAAAAGTGCCAACCACTCCTGGATTTGTGATATCTATGGCTAACTATATATGACTAGTAAGTATTGCAACTACAATGGAATGGTTAACTAAAACTGCCCACTGCTTACGATATCGGAATGACTCATGATATCTATATCTAACTAGTAAGTGCTGCAACTATAACGGAATGAATAAAACTGCCAACTGTGTGAGTTCCTCGGTTTGACTTCCTCGTTTGGTCTCGAGGGGGAATACCAGGATGGGTATGATTGGTGTTAGTATCAGGTTGGTTCCGAATAGGTCTTTCTTATCCCTTTCTAATAGCCGATAGTTGTATCGAGTCTCTATAGGTTGTGTAGTGCATGCTTTGCTGCCGCTTCAGTCCACCATACCTATGTAAGCGAGAGCCGCCGAATTCTAGCCTCGCGTGTGTACTGGCCTCAGTACTGACCGCTCCCGTTTTTCTTTGCCCTTTGTCGGCACCCTTTTGTTTGACAGGTTTGAGTTCGACGTCGTTAGCAGGGTTACCCTTCCGGCTTGGCCTGGGCAGGGTTATGGACACCATTGGTTATTCTCCAGGACTCTTAGTCCAATTTGCTTCTTATCCGTACTCGGATGTTGTATCATTTTCAAGATGATTTGGATCTTTGTAATGTATTTTTGTATTCTTGACTCGATGAGTCGTTGTTGTATATATATGTGATGTGGGTTCCATCGTGAACTATTGTGTAATGGTATTACTTCGATTTCCACCCGCACGCAAGTTCCTGGTGGGCATCTTTGAATCGTTTCTATGCGGGTTTGGCGAGAATCGCTAAAACTTGCATAGGGTCGATTCAAGGGTGTTACAAAGTGGTATCAGAGCTCAGTAGTTACGATACCTCACTTGTCCAGCTTGTAGGATAACCTAGCTAACGGCCGATGTAGAGTGTCAAAACTATTTTGAAAATCGGTTGGATAAATCTGATTAGGTCTACTTTTACTCCTTACCCCTCTGCTATTCTCCTCTTACCTCTGCATGTTTTGAATCCGTTCTCTTATCTTTTCTTCGAGTCCAGGATTTCTCGTGGTTGGGTTTCTGTCGTACCTTTAGGGTTTCTCTTTATCCCTTTTATAACGGTGGTGCTACGATCATCAAATCCGCATCTTGTATGTTGAACTCTTCATCCAATCATTTTGTTCTTAAACTCTTTATATGTGTGTCCCTTGACAGATATCCGTGTCGTTGAAAACATATGAGAAGGATGACCATTGGTGAAGTTGGAGTATACCTTGATCATGTGTTGTTCATGCCAATGAAACTATCACGAAACCTAATCATTGTGTCTTTTCATACAATTTCTTGTGTATCTTCTGGTGTTCTCTGACACGACAACCTCAGCTACATAAAAAGAGCCTACATCGATCCTTTGTTTCCGAACATCGCTTGTAACGATCTTCAGACTGAATTTTGAGAGTTGGTTGCACGATGCTTTTGTTCATGTACAGAGTAATGCTTTGAGTGCGGGATGGAGTAGCTACCATACCACTACTCTTATTATTCGCTTTCATATATTGAATGGTGGATCAATGCGATTTTAATCCTCCACGGAAGTTCAAGGTGGCCTTACCTTTTGAGACCTTGACCTTCAGCTTTGTTTTTCCGGTGTGTTCTCTCAACAAACATGATCAACGACCCCTTGTTGGTGGTGTCGCCGAATTCAAGATGGAGAAATGATCTTTGTTAGTGGTGTCGTGAGGATCTACATGAAGCGAGAAGATCCAGATCGTCGGTCTTCTTCCCTGTACCATGAGGTGGATCTCGAGGGCGAGATCCATTGTTAGTGGTGTCGAATTGTAGCACCTCGGTAAAACCACTACTAGAAAATCGCGTGTTGTTTTATTTTGTGCATCATCATGACTACATGCTTGGGTCATAATGCCACATTGCATTTGAGCATCCTCATAAATGCATGCATATTTTGCCTAAAACTATTTTCTAAAATCCTATCTTGTTTCTAAATATCCCCCGTCTTTATTTCAAAATAAAAACCCGGTTGTTATGGATATTTTATTTGTCTAAAAACTAATTACCAGAGTCTTTTAAATAATAAATAAAATTTGATATTATTTTTAGGAGGCAGCCAGCCAGGCCCAAAAGCCTAGCCGGTCACCTCCAAACCCTAATCCTACCCTTTCCAAACCCTATCCCTAACACCACCCTCCACACATCCACCTGCCGCCGCCACTCTCATACTACCACACACGCTGCAACCTACACTGAACGCACGCACAAACGCGTTGGCCACACACCGCCCCTCTCGCGCGAGGCACGACACGCGATCCCACCCGACCCACCTACATGCTCCTCACCTTCCACACTCTCCTTCCCGGTCCCACCACCACAGAGCCCCCACGCGTACCCCGCATCAATCCAACGCCACCAACACCCGTCCCCATCGCGCCCGGCCAGCGACCGCTGCGCGTCGTCGCCCTCTGCCCATGTCGCCGCTGAGCCGAGCTCCTCCTGGCCGCATGATCCAAGTCCGAGCCGCCTCCTCCCTTCCATGCTGCAGGTCACCACCGCGTCGCCCTCGCTGCACGGCCCCGCAGAGCTCCCCGTCACTGCATTGTCCTCGCCCCTCATCGTCATCAATCCCTCTGCCGCCTGGCTCTCTTCCCGGACCTCGCCTGTGCTGGAGCCGCCCCTGGCCTTCCCCTCTTCGTCTTGCCTCCTCTGCTGCACCACCGCGGGACCCTGCGTCCCCCGAGCTCTCCTCCGTTGCCGCTGAGCTCGCCTCCCTCGACCAGCTCGAGACCGCCCTCACTAGAGCCCTGCGGCCTCTAGGACGCCGTGCGAACTCGCCATCTGCGGCCGCCCAGGATCCCCACCACCTTGCGGGACCTCGCACGCAAGCACCAGCGCTCCTGACCGAGCTCACCGTCGACCCCGCCGCCGGCCAGCGCACCCGGGTCCCTGCAACACCGCCTCTGGCCGCTCGAGTCCGGCCGCCGCATCCTTCCGTGGTCCTGCTTATCCTCGCCTCCTCGCGCCGCCTTCTGCATCGCACCAACCCCGCCCCAGGCCATGGTGCTGCCCCAGAGCGCCACCTCAGCCTTCCTTCCCTCTGGCCATGCTCGCCTCCGTGCCTCTCTCCAGCTAGCCGAGGTCGCCTGCTTTGTTCCGACGCTGCCATGTCCGTCCGCCGTCGGGCTTGCCCTTGGGGCCATCCCCTGTTGATGTTGGTAGACAGTGAAGGTGCACATGACATTTTTCTGGTGGTACGGAACGACTAGACTATCCCCATCCTCCCGTGTGTTGATGCATTCTGCCCCAATAACCACCGATGACCGTGTTCATGTTTTTGCCATTGAAAAGGTCCGACACGTTGCCAAGACTTTGTTCAACGTTGCTCCAAGTACGCCGACAAGACCTTCCTAGATCCATAGGCGAACCCTGGCGCGCCAAGCTCTCCGACCCGGTATCCGAAGACGCTGAGACCTTGGACACCAAGTTCGCCAAGGCCCCGTTCCTGGATGCGAAGACCAATCCTCGAAGACCGACCCCGTCAAACCCTCGGAACCCCCAAGGTCGCCGAACCCTCCGAGCCCCCCCAGGATCTTTGATCCGAGATGTGTCACCCCTTTCTGAGACCCCTATTTTTATAATATATGACATCTATCTTGTTGCATATTAAATTGCTTATGCTCGCATACATATTCATTTGTTTGGGGGTATTTAGTCAATTCACCTCATAATTAAATATGGAGCACATATGCAGGCTATTCTTGTATTATACCGCCTCCATTTAAATTTGTGTAGCGAACCGATGCCATGTTTTTCCTTGTTAATGCAATATTTAAATTGTGGGGTATCCAAATAATTTGAACCATTTAATTAATTGTCAGAACCCCGGTTCCGCTTAATATTGGCTAGTTGCACCGCATCTTTGCCATGTCATGCATCATACATGCAAGATGCCCGGTCTTCTACCGTAGTATTAAATAGTGTATCCGGTGTTTCTTTTAGTGCTTTGCTTCTTCGCGGATTAGGCCGTTGAGTGGATGCGAGTATCGATAATTTCTTTGGATAATATGTCTCCGACAGTGTTTCTCAGGCGAGCATTCTTCCCCTTTTTACCTTTAGCATTTATAGTTTTTACTTCCTCCTGCTGATCTATTGCTATTCATGTTGCGTTGCTATAGTTTTCGTACCAATTATATCCCCTGCAGCCTATATTGCCTTGGACACATCCTATTGCCTATTGATTGATAGTCCGTTGGCCTTGCGAGTTGTAGTTGGTTGCTCAGGTGTTTCTTCGCATCGTTGTTGTTCCATCGTTGTTGGAAGGTTGGCACATGCTTAATGTTGGAGATGATCATGACTTTAATTGCAACTGATAATTAAAATGCTGGGAATAGATATAATTAATGTAGAGGCACCGATGGGAAATAGCTAATATTTGGTTCTTCCACGCTCACTTGTGTCCCATAGGCCCCGGGTCCTTGATACCTGTTCCTTGACTATTCGCACTATCCACATACGGGAGACTCTATGAATCCCCCTTTGCCAAAGCTTGATTCACACTTTATTTCTTGGGGCCACAAACTAGTTTGGGGCTTTATTACTATCTTGTACTTATGCCATGCTTTACTGCTTTATTTACGATTGTGCGTGGAGCACCTATACTGTTTTGGATCGTGCCACGTTTTCGCGGTATCGACAAGCCCAGTCACATTCTCGGGTTCCCAGTCGTTTACAGCCGTCGTCACAAACCCTGGGTCCGTTCTGGAGCCGGCCAACTTCGTTGCGGGTAGCTTAGTGGGGTGGCCCCTGAAATAATTTATGAATCCTGTGAGTGCAGTGTCGTGAGGTCTCATTGCGTTTTATTTGGTTCTTTCCGAGGTTGATCGTGTGTGTGTGTGTTGCTATTTGTGCACCCCTATAGGGTAAATCTTTCTGAAAGCCGTGTCCCCGATTATGGACGATTTGGAGCACAGTATCTCGACTATAGACAATCATAACTAAAGTAGTGCTATAAATTTGACAATGACATGTCTAGTAATCAGTTTCACTACAACGGAATGAGTAAATAAAAGTGCCAACCACTGCTGGATTTGGGATATCTATGGCTAACTGTATATGACTAGTAAGTATGGCAACTACAATGGAATGGTTGACTAAAATTGCCCACTCCTTACGATATCGGGATGACTCATGATATCTATACCTAACTAGTAAGTGTTGCAACTATAATGGAATGAATAAAACTGCCAACTGTGTAAGTTCCCCGGTTTGACTTCCTCGTTTTGTCTCGAGGGGGAATACCAGGATGGGTAGGATTGGTGTTAGTATCAGGTTGGTTCCGAATAGGTCTTTCTTATCCCTTTCTAATAGCCGACAGTTGTATCAAGTCTCTATAGGTTGTGTAGTGCATGCTTTGCGCCGCTTCAGTCCACCATACCTATGTAGGCGAGAGCCGCCGAATTCTAGCCTCGCCGTGTACTGGCCTCAGTACTGACCGCTCCCGTTTTTCTTTGCCCTTTGTCGGCACCCCTTTTGTTTGACAGGTTTGAGTTCGACGTCGTTAGAAGGGTTACCCTTCCGGCTTGGCCTGGGCAGGGTTATGGACACCATTGGTTATTCTCCAGGACTCTTAGTCCAATTTGCTTCTTATCCGTACTCGGATGTTGTATCATTTTCAAGATGATTTGGATCTTTGTAATGTATTTTTGTATTCTTGACTCGATGAGTCGTTGTTGTATATATATGTGTTGTGGGTTCCATCGTGAACTATTGTGTAATGGTATTACTTCGTTTTCCACCTGCACGCAAGTGCCTGGTGGGCATCTTTGAATCGTTTCTATGCGGGTTTGGCGGGAATCGCTAAAACTTGCATAGGGTCGATTCGAGGATGTTACACTAGGGGATAAACATCGTCGCCAAGTTCACATGGTCTCTCGGAAGCTACGAGTACTTGATGGTGGCGGTAGACAAATTTACCAAGTGGGTGGAGGTGGAGCCCATTTGGGCCATCACTTCTTAGGTTGTCGTTAATTTCATGCAGAGTATTGTGTACCGGTTCAGGGAGCCAAATAGCATCATAATTGATAATGGCACACAATTCACTAGCCTCTGTATCCCATCCCCGTGGTAATGGGAAGGTGGAGCATTCAAATGCAGAGGTGTTGTGGGGACTGATAGCCAGAACGTTCGAACGCTTCAAGCGAAACGAGAGGAACTAGATTGAGGAGCTCCCCGTGGTGTTGTGGGCACTATGGACCATGACCAACATAGCTATGGGAAAAGACACCCTTCTCCCTCGTGTATGGGCAAAAGACGTTCTACCAACAAAGTTGTAGTATGGATCCCCTCGTGTGTGTGCATACAATGACACTGTCTAGCCCGTGGAGTGGATCGACGACATCAACTTCCTAGACGAAATATGCTGCCAGGATACTGTGTTATCTCCCCACTATTAGCAGGGACTACGATGATATCATAGTGTCAGGTCCGTCCTTGGGAGCTCGAGAAAGCGGACCTGGTCCTCCGAAGCAAGCTCTATACTAAGGGGATGAACAAGTTGTCCCCCAAGTGGGAGGGGCCCTTCCTGATCATCCATGTTTTCGGGCCAGTAGCAGTCTGCCTGGAGACATAAGATGGGGAGCCAGTGCCGAATTCTTGGAATATCGAACAACTACGGAAGCACCACCTCCGCAAGTTCTATCATTGAAAACCTGCTCCAAACGGGGGAACAGTTTTGTCCCCATCACAAAAAAAAGAAGAAAAAAAATCCTAGGAAGATGTATCATATGTCTCGGCACAACGAGTAAGTACGCGCGTTTAATCGATCAGGCCCTAGTAAAGGTGTCATTGCCATCGTATAATTTGCCGTAAGAAAAGCCTAGGAATAGGTGTCATATGTCCGACTGGTCAGGACCTAGTAAAGGTGTCCTGGCCATTGTATAATATGCCATAAGAAAAGCCTGAGAATATGTGTCATATGTCCCGGAAAACCGAATAAGTACGTGTGTTTGATTGGTCAAGCCCTATTAAAGGTTCCCTGACCATCGTATCAACCGCCTTAAGAAAAATCCTGGGAACAAGTTTCACGTGTCCTGGGCAAAGTGTATATCGTTTCGGGGTCTAGCCAGCCTATCGTAATCTGCTGCAAACAAGAGGCTTCGCCTCAGAAATGAATATAATTTTTTTGTCAAGATCTTGGTTTGTTTAAAACCTATGTATGGGAAGGGGGTCGGTGTAGTGGGACGCCACAAAGACTCTGTCCCCGACGTGACCATACATGGTCTTAACAAACATGTTGTCAACTAAAGGGAGAAAAATGCCTATGCCATGCGGCTCAGCGAAGCCACCTCCCACTTCAGGAAGCAACCGGCAGCAAAAGAGGTGAAATGAAGGACCAAAGTTTCACGGATAATTAAAAAATTGAAGCTGAGGTATGTTGAACAAAGGAAATGTTTCATTATTACATAATGGTAACACAAATGGCAGGCCATATGTAGGAAGTATGTCAAAAGTAAAAGGATGGGATGAAGGTGTCACTCACTGCACCTCATCCCCTTCAGAATAGCAGCCACCATGGGGGCAACAGCCCTCTCAGCACCAAGCTGAGCCAACTCGTTGTCGAAGGCCTCCAACAGCTCCGAGTACGGGAAGTGCGAGGCCGTGATCTACACCTAGGATGTTTAGTGGCTTCGTCCACATGCTCACCATCCTCGTTTAGCACGCTGGCTAGCTTGGAACGAACGGTGCCGAGCTCCTTGCACCATGTGGAAAAATAAGGGCACAAGAGAGGAAAATCCGGTGTCATCCATAGGCACCGGCAACATATCCAGCATCCGCATTGGCGGTAGTGCCACATTCGTAGTGGCGGCCAAGGAAGTGGCCTCGGTGTTGCAAAGCGCCACAACCCTATCTAGGTTGGCGGAGGAAGAGATCCATGCCGACTTAGATTCATCGCGGGACTTCTACAGTCTCTCGAGCCGATGGTCTCGCCTCGCGACATGCTCGCCGGCCAGTTTGGCCAAATTGAGCGCTTTATCTAGGCGCCTTTGGAAGACCGCCTTGTGTGGGGCGAACTGCTGGTGAGATGTTGCCGCAGGGTGTCTTCTCACTCGGAAGCAACAATCGTTCCGCTCCCCTCACGGCGATGTGCCTCCCAAACTTGGGATGCCATATGTTCCTCCACGACATAGAGGGCATCTTCTTTTTCTCGAATTTGGCCCCACAGGTGTTGGCTATCATAACACAGACACCATGGATGTCGCACACACCTTAGTGGTTCGACCGTGAGAATTAAGGTAACATGTCCTAATCTCATGCACAAATCAAACACGGCACACATGATGTTTTTTACCCAGGTCCAGGCCATCCTTCATCTAACAACCGTATGTATTGCTTTTGTGGATTATCTGGTGAATGAGATACAAGGAGATGAACAATCTAATGTCGGGGAGCCGCTTTCAGCTAGCTTCTATGCTTCCCAGGCTTCCTCTTTATTTCCCGCTCACATTATCTCCATGAGAGTCTCTCAACACTAACTCTCTCTAGTTCTCTTCTCTAGATCTCTCATAGATATCCTGTAACTGTCTCTCAACACTGCTTGATGTACCAACCGTGTCTCTATAAACCTTTCTCTTGTTCTTTCTTATTCTTCTCTCTGGACTCTGTGCTCCCAACCCTAAAGCACGCTCCCTCCTCTGGCTAATCCTTCCCTTTACTCCTATCCTCTCTAAACATGTTCTCTCTCGAAACTCGTCCCCCTTACCATGGCTGAGGCCTCCTTTTATATCGCAAGGGGGTACCATAGTGGACGGTTCACATGTGCCTTCACATTGTTCCCGAGATCCACTACTGTCGTACCATGCGGCACAATAGTAGATGAGAGGTGTTGCTAGCCACTCCTGGCTGCCGGCGATGTCGTTGGCCACTCCTTGGTCACGGGAGGTGATGCGCAGTAATTGATGGCAAGGGGACAGCACAGGACGCATGCCGCCACATCAGGATGGCAGCACCTACACCCTCATTAATGACCTACGCGGGCGTAGGGATGGGGGACACTTTTCCTCCATGCTCTTCCATGCGCTGCCGTCGACTCCAACTTTGTTGACTCACGTTCCCGGGTCGCGCCTGCCACAGGAGGAGCCTCCACATGATGACACTATGGAGAAGCGAGTGGGCATACTCGCCAACATCACTTATCTCCTTTATGACCCAGCTCCCGGACCTAGATTACCCTTCATAGGGATGACCTTGCCGGGGGGTTGGACTATTCCCATGCGTCAAGGTGCAATGCGAGGGTCCCCCTATCCTATTACGCTAAAAGAAGCCCCCGAGCAAGGCCTGTCAACCCACCTGCATTGCCTCCTTCTCCCTGTGTGTCGCTTGGGATGATCTGGACACCGTTGTCGGGCTTCACCCTACAACGGTGCGTGGTCCCATCCCATCGACAACAGCACATGACGTGACCACTCAGCATGTCTTCGGCTACCTCGTTCTGGCGCGTGCACACGCGTGTACTCGAGCAGCCACGGAAATGATGCATCGCGTCGAGTCCCATCTCAACTTCTGTAGTCTGGCCTCATTAACTATGCTTGGTTCGATTCCTGCAAAAAGAGTCATAAATGTGGAGGGTATGCATCACTGGCTTCCCCCCGCGTCATCGGGGAGGTGAGCCGTTAGCCTCCTCTGCATCTATAAAAAGTGGCGAGGGGTGATGGCATGGGCACAATTGTCGCACCATATGCCCCAATATTTTTGTTAGTTCGAGCTTGCCGGAGATTTCGTCCGAGAGCATAGATGGCCGTTGCTGCTTTGGCAACAACCCTCCTTCTGCTAGAGGAGAGGTAGATCAACCATCACCGGAAGCCCTGAGAAGCAGGCGCTGCCGCGCTCATTGGCCCCGCCGTGGATCGGCATAGACAAAGGAAGATCTGGCGAGCCTTCCCGTAGGGGCCCCAGCCTATCACGACCAGCAAGCCTGCGGGTAGGACCGGGGACACGACGGGTCTTAGGAGCAGGACTCACCCGCGCTCGGTCAAGGCCGTGGAGAGCGCCACACCCGCACCTCCCCAAGCCGCCGGGATCCATCCATTTCCCCCTCCCAACCGCAGGAGGAATCCATGGTTGATCTAGTCGGCTTTGAGTTCATGCTCATGCTTCGGCCGGGCTTCGAGCGTCGGTTGAAGTGGCTCGACTAGCTGGTTGACAAGCTGAGTGGCCGCCACCCTCGCAAGATGGAGCAGTGTGAATTGAGTGGCGGCCAGACCTACTGGGACTTGGAGGCGCTAGTTGACTAAGACGGCCATATGTTCCTTGGTCGCTGGTGGTCAGACTTTGTGGCATGGTACGATCTATGTGTTGGCCATGTTCTGAAGTTCCGCTACTATAGGAACATTCAGCTTCTCGTGAAGGTCTTCATCGACACCATGTGCTGCCAGCTCTACTACCCCCTCCCATCCAGCGATGGCGCCTCCGGCGGCCGCTCACCCTGAGGCCTGAGGCGCATGGAGGCCGGCAGGTGTCAGGGATCCTGTGGTCGACACGGCCATGCGAGGAGTTCAATGAGAGGGAGATGATTAATAGCCTCGCCCCATACTTCCAAAGCCTTCTGCCCATGACCCGTTGCCGGTCATTCTTCGTAGTCGTCCTCCATTTAGGATTTCCGAATATAATGCTGATGAGATTTTTAATATGAAATTTTACCTTTCTTTTATGCTTGCTGTCGGGGTGTCCTTCGCCAATTCCTTCGCCCTGCGCTGGTTGAGGCTAAATGCACTGGCTCTTCCTTAGGTTGCTTGCTAGCTAGCGTCCATTTTATCTTCTAGCATCGATTTTGTCCGTCGTTCCGCCCACCTAACACTCGCCAGAGCGATCGTGGCTTATGTTCCCGAGGCTGGATGCCCCTTTCGCACCCAAGACAGAGTTGCTTGGAGCATCTTTATGGTTCCCGACAAGAGTCCCTTGGCTGGACCCAAGCCTCGCACTTGTTTCCGGTGCCTCCCACTGGTTTAGTTATGTGTTCTCTGAAATACAATGAACACACTTTACGGGATCTTACCCATGTCTTGGGTTTAAATATGTGTCTTGCGCTTGATAAGGGTGCACGACTGGCAACTTGGGGTAGGATGTGAGAGGTTTATCTTTGTGATTTAGTGCCCTTTTGTCGTACCGGGAACACAACTCTCATAGCCTAGAGAAGATCTAAGCATATGAAGTTTCTTGGCATGGCAGGCTTCGTTACTTACGTCCAAAATCCGAGAAAGGCCCAAAGGAACTCAATCCCGAAAATGCTCAGAAAAACAAGATCAAGGTGGAAAAAACTCAAGAGAATGGGATTTTCATTCCAAAAGAGGGCAATCCCCCTAAATTATGGGCGGGGTCAGGCCGGATAGATGGTACTTTCCTTGTTCTTGCTGGGAGATGTGAACCTTACTCCCGGGCTTTTGGGCGGCAGGGAGGTTCCCCGAGAAGTATACCGCTTACTAGTTGCACCACCCATGCATAGACCGCAAATCTGGGTTTCAGGATGCTATGCACCCTCTTCCCAGGAGAGTCGTGAATTGGGTAAAAACCATTTCCTCATCACCATTTTCAGGAATGGCAGTAGTGACTATTTTGAACAGTTAGTCAGCACAGAGCACTGCATCCCTCACATCATCCTTAATGGTCAAGGTCCCCCCACATGGAGGGAATCTTGATGACGTTGTAGGTGTGGTGGGTGACCACCAAACCGATAGAAGGTGGGTCGCCCTAGGATGACGTTGTATGGCAAAGAAATGTCCGCAACATCAAAGATGATGTTCTCAGTGCGGTAGTTATCCTTGGTGACGAAGGTGATGGGCAACTCGACCTAGCCCCACCGTTGGGTGGCTCCTAGGTTTACACCCTGGAATAACCCTGTGGGGGAAAGCTGGTCCTCCGTGATCTGCAGATTCTCCATCAACTTAGTGGAGAGGATGTTGACATCCGCCCCTCCATCAACCAACATCTTGGTAACCCTGACGTTGTTGATGACCGGCGAGACCACTAGTGCCTCGACCCCCGTGACACGATCCGGGTGGTCGGCTGCGTCAAAGGTGATGGCCACATGCGACCACTTTAGGGGCGGTTGTGCCTCCAGCATGGGCCGCACTATGCATAGTTCCCAGGGGAAGCATTTGAAATCTCTCTGGGAAACCATGGTATATGATCCCCAAGAATGCATGCGCAGTCCTTGGATTCTTGGTACTTGCTTTACCCATCCGAGCCCTCATGGCCCGGCTCCTCAGCTGTCAATGCAGCCCCTGCATTATCCTCCTTGTCCTCTACCCCGACCTCCATCACCACCACCCTCGCGACTGCCTCCACGACTTTTGGGGAAGTTCTGTGCTTGATGTCCAATTTGCCCGCACTAATAGCAATTCCTAAAGGGGGTGCCAGCCCCTTCTCAGTGAAATGCCTCTTTTGAGCCTCCACGAGACCCTGCACAGAGTGGCAGTCTCTCACATCATGATGGCTAGATTCATGCACTAGGCACCAAGTCCTAGTAGCGGGCTTTGCAGCTGCTACCTCCTCGGTCGATTTGGCCTTCTTCTCGCTCCCAGAGGGATCGCCTTGTTTGGCCACCAGAACCTGGCAGGTTTTGTGCTTCCGCACCTTTTCCTTCTTATCGAAAGAACTCCTGGGGTTTACACCTCCTGTAGCCTCCTTGGTGGCCACCTTAGGCGCAAGGCATCCTTCCTCGGCTAGTGAGCAGAGGGCAGCCAAGGTCCATGGCTGGTGGGTGGTCTTGACTAGATGCATGCTAAGCTCTTCCTGCATCTTGCAGTGTCTGGCATTCATGATGAATGTGCCAATGATGACGTCATCTTCTTCTTCAGGTATGGTATGAGCAATTTGAGAGAAATGCAACATAAAGTCATGAAGCCGCTCATTCTTCCCCTGAACGATAGCGTGCATCTGGATGAGCATACTCGGGCACTTATATCCTCCTTGTAACACGTTCACAAAGCGAACACAGAGTTCCTCCCACATCCGGATCGACTCTTGCTGGAGGTGCATTAGCCACAAGATGGTCGGGCCCTTCAACGCCATAGGGAACCAATTTTCCATGACTTCCTCACTTCCTCCGGCTATGGCCATGGCGATGCAGTACATCTACAAGATTTCCTTCGGATTGGTGTTACATTCGTACTTGAAGGGAATAACGGGGCAGAACTTGGTCGACCACACCACATGCTTTAAGGAAGGGATGTAGACCAAGCAACCGCCACTATACTCCAAGGTTGTCCTTCTGGCCTCAGCGGTGTTCCGCGGGTTTGTCTCCACAAACAAGGCTTGGTGGCGCAGCTGCTGGAGGTGCTCTTGGACGAGCGTCTCGTTGGCTATGGCTGAATCATGACGTAGTCCACCAGCGTGTGCACGCACAGGGTTTACACATGAACCCATTGAGCCACGGTCCATGTAAGCCTCCCCGGGAGCTCCAGTCCCCAAGCTCCCTTCTACTCGCTCCTGAGCCCCCCGCCTATCATCCTGAGGCCCACCAACCCTTGGCCCGGTAGTAGCGGGCGGAGCCTATGACTACAGGGCGGGGAACTGCGGTTGTTCTTCGACGAGGCGAGCTTGCCTAGGTACATGCACTGACCCTTGATGGTATAGGAGTGCGCACGGGTGGTTTCCAGGCGCTACCTAGCGGCCTCCACGTGATCTTCCACCTCCTCCTTCCATTCCATGAACTCCGTTGTCCTTGGCACTAGGGGATATAGGACAAAGGCCACGATGGTGGCCATGGGCTCATGCCATCTGCTGTTCCCCGTGCACTGAGGAGCGGTTTGTCTACTGTTGCCCAGCGCCGCATAGTGGGCCTAGTGCGGCGGGCCTAACAGGAACACCATGCGCTGAAATGGCGCATGACGCCCACACAAAGACTGACGGCGGGCGCGCCATTCTCCACTACCACGAGATGGTCCGCCTGTTCTATGGCGCCTCCTGCACCGCTGAGAGGAACCTCAGTCGGCGGCACCTATTGTGCCACCGGGAGGAATGCTCCCTTCGGTGGCGCCTCCTGCACACCCGGGAGGAAGGCCTTCGGTGGCGGCGCCTCCTACGTCGCCCTATCGTGCCTCTTCTCGTGCCATCGTGTCGCCCACAGGCCCACCGGCCGGTGTCATGGGATGCAGCTGCGACTAGATGGATGTGGTGGGTAGTGATGAATCTGAGTGTTTTGGCCCCTAGTGGCATCCGTCTGTTTGCATGATGTTGGGTCAGTGCGCCCCAACCAAGTTGGGACACGTGAATGAGTGAGCGCAGCCGAAGTGTCCGCGGTGGCTGCGCTCATCCTAGCAGCTCCACTTGTTCTTCTAGGCGCCATGCCTGATGCTCCCGCGGACGATGCTGACAACGAGATCGGTGCTGACAAAGACGAATGTTGAGATTGAATCACTACCTGGCACGCCAGATGTCGCGTGTCAGAACATAGACATTGGGGATGTTGCACACCCCCTAGTGGTTCGGTAGTGGGCACTAAGGTAACACGTCCTCGGCTCATGCACAAATAAAACATAGCACACACGATGTTTTTACCTAGGTTCTGGACGCCCTTCAGCTAACAACCCTATGTCCTACTTTGTGGATTATCTAGTGAATGACATACAAGGAGATGAACAATCTAGTGCTAGGAAGCCACTTTCATCTAGCTTCTATACTTCCCGGGCTTCCTCTTTCTTTCTCTCTCAAATTCTCTCCATGAGAGCCTCTCAACACTAACTCCCTCTAGTTCTGGATGTACCAACTGTGCCACTCTCAACCTTTATCTTGTTCTTTCTTGTTCTTCTCTCGAAACCCTATGCTTCCAACCCTAAAGGACTCTCCATCCTCTAGCTAATCCTTTCCTTTAAACCTCTCCTCTATAAAACTTATTCTCTCCCAAAACCTGTCCCCTTACCATGGCCAAGGCCCTCCTTTTATATCGCAAGGGGGTACCAATAGTGGCTAGCGCGCATGCACCTTCCCATCATTCCTAGGATCCACTACTGCCGTGTCACGAGGCACGGAGGTAGATGGGTGGTGTTTTTGTACCCTCCTGGCTATGGGCAGTGTCGTTGGCCACTCCTTGTCCACGGGCAGTGATACTAAGTAATTGATGGCCAGGGGACATCATAGGGCATGTGCGTCAGGACTACAGCGCGTGCACCCTCATCAATGCCCTGCGCGGGCACAGGGATGTGGGCAACACTTGTCCCCCATGTCGTTCCATGCGCTACCATTGATTCCAGCTTTGTTGACTCATGTTCCTAGGCACCGCCTTGCCTGGGAGGAGCCTCTCCCATGATGCCGCCATGGAGAAGCGAGTGTGCATACTCGCCAATGTCACTTATCTCCTTTATGACCCAGCTCCCGGGCCTGGATTTCCCTTCAAGGGGATGTCCTTGCCAGGGGGTGAACCCTTCTCACGCACCGAGGCGCAATGTGAGGGTCCCCCTTTCCTATTGCACTGACAGAAGGGCCTCAATCACGGAAGAATGAGCTTTCTCACGTGTATTCTTATCTTTAAGCGAGCATGCAATATCGTGCTTGAATAATCGTTCTTGCTCGGCCACACACTCCTGCAGCACCACAACTGATGGGGTCGTCCCTGCCTGGAGATCCTTGTTACCATACAACACTACAAGACGGACATGATCAAGAAGTTTCTTTGCCAAGGATGCAGAGCTGCCCTTTGCTTGGTAGCACGCAGGGTTGCAAGTCTAGACAGATGTCCTCTAATTCACGGTATTGCAGAGCCTAGATCTCGGCAGTATTCTTTTTCCTCTCTTCGATGTGGAGGGCACTGAAGGTGAACTAGCATTGTTGGGCCTCCAGGTTGGCGATAGAACGGAGGGAATCCTCGAAGATGGATGGGACAAGAAGAAGGCCAACCGGGGCATGAGTAAACTGATGTGTGATTAGGTCCAGGCCTGGCGGGGCCACCCTGTCCACAACTATGATCTGGGAAGGACCATCCCCGGGATGGCGGGACACGAAAGCCCAGCTAGGCCAATGGTCCGGCCCTGACATGTTGCTATCCTCTTCAGTGCCCAAGTCGGAGGTGACCATGACTACATCTTCGCCTGAGGATTCTGATGTGGGATATCCTAGACTTATGAAATACAACAATCCATAAGAAGAGGCTTTCTAGTCCAGAGACACAAACCTCGGGGGGTCGCTCGATCTGTACCTTGTTCTAAGCCACGGGTTGGCGCCACCGCCCATGGTGGAGCAGGGGCTCGTCTGGGCGACTGCAAGGATCTGCCAAGAGGTGGGGGCTTCGGGACTAAAAAACCATTCTCAGACGCACCCCCTCTCACAGGAAACCTCTCGCAGGACATTCAAAGGGCTCAGAAAGGAAGGTTCATACCTTCTTGGTGCTCAAGGAGGGAACAAGACCTATCCCTAGTTCTTTGCAGCCCCATTTGCCTGACGACGGGATTGCCCTACGAGGATAAAAGAAGGTTAAAATCTAGAGGACAAGAAGCGACAAGCTCTGCTTGTAAGAAGGGAAGGCTAGAATCAAGACTTACCTGACTCACTCCTAATGAAAGGACCACCCTCGCCCGAGCAAGGAGCTCCCGAGACCCCGATGCTTGGGGCCAAGGGGCGGACTCGGGACTAACTCCCCAAGATCGCCACTGGTGGAACCCCTGTCGGGGGTAAGGAAGCAGACCCGGGAGAAGCCTCTAGGCTATGGAGGCGCTCCCTCCTAGGAAGCCCTCGACGAACATACGCCTTTGATTACCGCGTTTGAGAGGCCACCACCCCCAAGGCTTGGGAATCAGCTTCTGTGACATCCCCGGGATCAGGGTTAAACAAATCCCATACCTTAGTCTGACATAAGCTTAACCTAGAGGTCGAGAATATCCAGTGAAGAATCGGTAACACAACAGTAACCCTACTACACAAAATTTAATAGAGCACGATCATAATTGAGAAAAGAACCAAAATATTACCAGAAGAGATCACTGACCACAAACATCAAACAACGGGATGCAAATTATGCTATTAAGTATAACAAACTTAACAAATGGCCTAAGAGGCTTGGATCATAAAAATGACATCCCAACCCATAGATTCCAGGCCGTCGGCCAGGAACACCAAGCTACTCATCGGTGTCGATGTCGTACCCAACTTCTCTTTAGGGGAAGACTTACTCTACTACAAAAGTATAAACAAAGCAAGGGTGAGTATGGGTGTACTCCATAAGAGTTATGGCTGGTGGGAGTATTTTGCATAATGACATCTTTGTTTATAAACCAAGAGGGAGAAGAAGATCGTTTAATAAGAACATTTAAAAAGGGATAAGAGAGCAACATCTCCAAAGTGTGGATCATCATATCTTTGATATCCACCAAATCATCACCATCATCATCTCCAAAGTATTGATCATCATATCTTTGATATCCACCAAATCGTACCCATGAGGAAGCATCCTTAACAAACTTTAGTTGCCAAGTTTTACGATTAGGTTGTAGTTCTCTATGATCTTCACGTCCATTCAAAAGTCGATCATAAATGTGAACACGGTTGTTCGAAAAGATTTAACACTGTAGGGGTGTACAAATTTACCCACTCGTACCAACCTTCTTTTAGCGCCACTTGACACACTTCCTTGGTATGCTGGCATAGGGCAGTTGATCACGACCTTTACCTTTCTTTCGCTAAGACAATGAGTCACACCCTAAGGAGGGTTCCTCCATAACGGGTCAAATCCCGACATCGGTTCCTCGAGATGTGAGGCGAGGTTGGTTCACCAGGGGCTCCATCGACCCCAAGCAACCTAGTCCAGTCTTCCCTACCTGTTATGATGCACCTCCTTCACCGCCTTCAAGAACAACCAGAATGCACATGTCGTATAGAAATCCTAAACTATGTGTATCATGGAATCTACTAGGAAAGTTAGTTACTCGCGATGTTTTCCAGGCCCCATGTGGTTGTACACTCGTCTTGGTTCAAGAGGCAAGCACTCGGTTCCTAGTGGTGGCGAGCATGGGACTACAAAAACCCCACCCCACCATGGACTCCTATACAAGCCCTACATGTTTAACCTCTCCACTGATATCCTCTCATCACATTCTTCTGTCATAATAGATTCTCTACATCTGCTACATCTTCTGGATGAACTGGACTCAACAGCTAAGCATAGCTAAGCAGGACATAGATAATAGCTCTAGCAGTGCACACAAGCCAAACCTAGTTATGCTAGGAGTAGTGGATAAGGTAATATAAGATCAAGGGGTGTAATGCATTAGATAGGATACTCTATCTACCGATAAAAGACCACAGTAGAATCCCATGCATCATGGTAAGAATTGAAATGCTTTCGAAACCGTAGGATTATATAATGGTGGGGTTATGCGTGCCTCTGCCTGTTAATAACCAATAAACAAATCTTCAGACACCTCGTACTTGACTTGATTACAATTGGTCAAGTATTGATCTTCGATCTTCGATGGTGTTGATCTCGGTCTTCGGTCTCGGAGTAGATCTTGTATTCTACTTGGAAGAACTAAACACCAAAAAGAAAGGGAAACAATCAACACATGGCATCGATGCAATGCTCTAGCAAGGATGATGACATGACAAGTTAAATAGTACTGAATGGAACCCTAGTACATGCTTGCCCAATTTGAACAGGGTCCGAGGGGTGCAAACCCCAAAATAGGGGAAGCTTGGAATCACTTGGGGGTTCATTTGGTTCTTCTAATTAACTTGCAATTCAAGTTGCTTAAAAATGCATGATTATGATGCTAAGAGACAAATCTCGTTTTTGAACATTTTCATATATTATACATATTTTTATAACTTATAAATAATTACTTATTGATTTTAAAAGATTAAATTATTTTCTAAAATTATTAAATAATTATGAGGTCAGGTTGACATCAGCGTATGTGTTTAACCTTTTACATAGGGGCTGGCACAAGCAATAGTCACTGACGACTGGGCCCTAGTGCCACTTAGGTTGCCACCATGGCAAACCTTGCGTGTTGCTGACATGGGCAACACATCATGGCCAGTCAGGTGCCACACAAGCGACACGTATGTGCCACGCGTGCACACCGGCAAGCACATCAAACAACGTCCACTGGCGGTGATCTAGGGCACCCCAGTACGCATGGATGGGTGCATTAGGAAGAGAGCGGCATGCATAATCTAAATCTAGCGCCAGCAACGGCGGACAACAGTGGTGGAGGTAGCTGAATGTTGCGACGGTGCTACAACGAGGGATCAAGCGAGCGGAGCAAGGGTTGAGCATCATCAACTCACCTAGAGAGTGAAGAGGCGGTCGACGAGGTGAGGCATGGCTAGGAGGAACGACAATGGTGACAACGAGCAGCATCAGAGGTGAGGAAGATGATCTCAATTTCGATAGTTAAGGCTTCTACTGCATGCACCAGTTGGGGCAATCGAACGAGGCGAGCAAGGCGAAGGCCATCGAATCATCAGCGGGGCTCGGCAAGGCTTGAAACGGTGGTGGTCATCAGCACCTGGCAGGGCTAGGGTTCGGCCAGTCGAGGAACAAGAGGAAGAGAGGGTGCTGGAGCAAGCAGGACTATGAGGGAGAGAGAGATGTGCTTGGGGTTGTATTTGAAGGAGATATGCCCTAGAGGCAAATAATAAATAGGTTTTTATTGTCGTATCTACATTAGTTTATAATAGTTTCATATTGTGCTAGAACTGTGCCAAGTAGAAACATTGGTACAGGTGTGGTATGAAACAACTAAGTCCCTAGTAGCCTCTATTCATACTAGTTCGTTGGTCACCAAGATGATCTGGGTTTCAAGATCATGGGCATTTATGCCGACTGACAACGAGATCATATCATTGGAGAATGATGTGATTGGACATTCCTCGAAGGATTGCAACACGATCAAGTCATATAGTTCATTGTTGCAACAACTATACCTAGACTCCTTTTCCTTAGACCGTGAGCTCATATTACTCACTATTTCCCTAGGCTGCTTAGACTGCATCAACCGTCATCTGGTAATACGGTGGCCATAAAGGTGTATGTTGGGTATTCCAAAGGAACAGTAGATGACATGTGACTGCAAGACCGGGATTTGTTCACCCACATGACGGGTAAAGATACATACGGCCGGCTTGGTGAGATTACATCCATAAATGTTGCAACATGTGACTAGGTCATAGGGATGTAATATCACGGTAACAAGAAAATAGAACTTGTTGTGAACGAGATTGAACAAGATATGGGATACCAATGATTGGATCTCGGACAAGTTGTATCGAGAAACAAAAGAAAGAGGATGCTACATTTAGCGGTTCAAACGACATTGTCATCAGGAATGCATAGGGGTCACATGGACATCCCTAGTCCCTCTGTTGATCATTGATACAGATCATGTCTAGAGCATTCCCGAGCCATGAGAGGATACACTTAAGGGTACGATGAGAGCGATCATTCGTAAGACGGAATCACAGTAGAGAAAGAGAAGAAAGCCGGAATCGTTCTGTAGAGAGATCTGAAGTTGTTCGGAGAAAGAATAAAGGACCAGAATCATTCCGGGAAAGATCCAAAGTCGTTCGGAGGAAATCGAAAGGGAACCGAAAGGTGTTTTGGTTCAAGACGGATTTTATAATATGTAATTACATATTAATTAATGTAATTAATATTAAATATAATATTAAAATCTAATTTGAAGGGGTATTCCACTAATGGGCCAAACTTCCTAGGGAAAAAGGGCCCATGAAGGAAAACCGAATGAGGGAAGGGCCAAGGGCTAAAGGGCCAAGGCCCAGGCGCCTCAAGGGGGCCCACCCGGCCAGCCTAGGACTGTGCGCGGGGTGGGTCCCACCCCTGGCCGGCTGACCCATGAGGCCCATGCGCCTCCCCCTCTCCCTTGAATAGTCCCACATGGGAAACCCAAAGGGGAGGGCACACCCCCTCCCCCTATATAAAGGGGTGCCCATAGGTGGGAATAAACACACCAATATTTGGAGAAGTCCTTTGGTTGACTTCCCCCTTCCCTCTCTCTCTATACCTTGTGACCATGGCCCCAAGTTTGGGTTGTGCGATCGAGGCACACCTGCAGCACGCCGTTGCACTGTAGGGATTCCTAGCCGGATATCAACTTCCGCACTCCTAGCGGGATCAGGGAGCCGGAGGTCTCATCATGCACCGGATGTGTACAAAGACACGAGGCGCAACACTTGGGGCTCTTAAATGTCGTGAGCCGGAGCTATTGCACGATGAAGATCAAGAAGGAGCAAGGGGTGACCTGTGAGGAGCTTCGCGACCTTGAGGTCAGCTACGAGTACGACTAATTCAACCACGTTCCCCACGGAACGTTAACCGCGTATGGTCTACAAGGATATGTATTCTCTACACTCCGGCCGTTACCGCATTACTACATAGATAGATCCTAGGCAGTTTTGGGGGTTCCATCATAGGAAATTTTTTGTTTTCCACACCGATCCCCAACAGTGGTATCAGAGCCGATCTATGCGTAGGAGTGCTATACGGCTAGTACGCACAAGTATTGTGCGGGCATTGATCCCTTAGTTGTTACCCTCTAACGTGTACTTGTTTATATCGTTGTATTGTTTGATGAAGCGGCCCGGACCGACCTTACGCGTATTCGTACACGAGACTGGTTCCACGCTCAACATATGGCTTGTGCCGTATAAGTGGCTAGCGGGTGTCTGTCTCTCATTCGATAGTTGATATAGCATTTACAACGGAGGGCCCCGAAAGGGGTGTAATAGAGACAACTATTGGATCCATGTTGTGGTTGGAAATTTCATAGTTTAGAAACGGTTCTATTGCAAAAGCCATAACAACCACGTAAAACTTGCAATAGATAAAGTAGAGGCATCTAACTTTATTTTGCAGGGGGCATGTGATTATGATATGGCAATGGTCGTTGCGAAGGTAAAGTAGATTACTTTTCTGTTACTAAGTAGTATAGTAATAGTCATCGTTCTGATGAACGACCTGGTGGAGGCATCGTGGACTTGGCGTCAAACCAAGGGCAAGATAGAGATCATGCCGGAGCGCTTGATGGAGATCAAGGCGCAAGAAAGGCCATATCATATCTCATTATACATATGATGTTGATACCTATTTTTACATCTTATTGTGTGCTAGTATTTAGATACTCAACGGTAGCAAATAAGATAATCCCTATTGAATTCCAATGTTCCATGTTCCCCTTATGTGTGCACAACCAAGAAAGTTCTTCGGTATGAGGCGATCTAGGGTTACAGGCCTGGGTGTCAGACATATCTACGTTCGCATACAGTGGGTGTAAGCCATGTTGCACAGCGAATACACACAAGTTAGATTTGGCGAGCCTAGCATGCCACATAAGCGTGGCCTCGGAACACAAGAGATCGAAAGATCAAGCATGAGTCACATGGATGATGTGATTGGCATTAGTGAATGTCTACCTTTGATAATGCACTCATGGCTGTGTAACATGGGGGAGGTGTAGAGGATAGGGATCATGCGATCACTAAAATTGTCCAGGGGATGACAATTTTAGTGGAGACCAATTATAAATTTATCTCCTATTATGAACTTAGTCTAGATGTCTGTTTGTAAATATCTTGGTAAATCTTAGCCTATCCCATTGAAGTCCTTTGCGACCATGGGAATATATTGCTTAATTTGGAACTTAGCAAAAGGGTGCAACTTCATAGATTAATACCCACATCTGAGGGATGTCCTCGTAAAAGAGGATCTTCTCTTCTTGATACAATAACCATTAGGAGATAATTTGATGACTCCAGATTGTTTGGAAAAACACTTAGCGATCTTGCATTAGAGTTAAGAACTCTTAGAAGGGCTTGATTGCAAAAGGAGGTCATGGATGAAAAAGGTATATGTTAGATATACAAAATTATAAATGTGGTTTTTGCAAAACTCATTGCAGTTGGCAAAATATTTGATACTTGTCCCGTTTTGTGAAAACATGATGATCTACTTGAGAATTGCTGGATTTGAGACAATGTGGCTTGATGACGGCAAGCAAAATAGTTGATGGCCAACATCACCTCTTTCCTCAAAGTTTATCATTTGAATTAGTGGAATTGAATATAATTTTGTAATCCTTGTTTGTGTGTCTTGCTTTTAGCAAGACGATTATTCATATGAACAAGTTACAAGCAAGTTTGTACTATTCTTATGAACAATACCGTTATGGTCACATTACGATTACAAACAAGTTATTCTCGTCACTATGTTAATGATAATAGTTTAAACATTTATAAAGGATTAGAATGCTAAAATATATCCAAAGTCTAATAATGAAATGACACTACAGTTTAAGTCATTTTGGTTATTGTAGGTTCTTTATGAAAGATCGGGGTCCTAGATGCTTAATCTAGAGACTTTGCAAAACCATGCCTCTTGGGCAGAATGACTAAAACTCCGCATTCTGGTAAAACGGTGATATGCGAAGAAATGTTGAATCTTATACATAGTGATGTATCGTATTTTCAAGAAATAGTGGAAATCATTTGTTAATTGTGGACTTAAGTGAATAAGTGTATTTACTTAATGCAACATAAAGTTTGAAACGATTTGAATTGTTCAAATGAGTTCATAACTAAATGGGATATTGAATTAAATGAATTAACAAGTCTCTTCGATTTGATCGACATGACTAAAACATTCAAGTTAAGTTTAGCATAAAAGTTCAAACTTTGTTGAAGTGTCTAAACATCATAATCATTTTGTATTAGATACATATTATCTCTTACCGAGGTTATAGTTGTCATTTAGAGTTAGAGATCGAAATAAGCAAACACTCATTTGAAATACAAAGGAACATCTAAAAGATTCATGGAAACAACACCATAAGTGTTATGGCAAGTTTGAGTTTCTGGAGATTTTGACAAGTCGAAATCGTGGCGAATAAACAAGTCTTTGTAGAGCATTCTTAGGAAGGTATGAAAGCATCTTCCACAATAGGGCAAACATGTTGTTGTCCAAAGTTGACGTGTCATGATGAAGATACAGGTGGAAGAAAGTAAAAGATCAAAACAAGGTATTTGACCTTACCTCTGAATTGTTGAGTGGCACAGCGAAATTTGTTTCGTGAAACCAAACTCTACAAATAGAGGAGAAACCAATGATAATGATCATAAAGTTTCAGTGAATACTTTTACTAAAGCAAGTAGGATTCAACTATATATTCTACAAGTTTGTGGAATTATATTGTTGATTCACTTGTCATGTTTTGAACAAGACATACCTACAAATTACAAAGAAGCGTGATGGACCTGAGTGCGAGAAATGACAAGGAGTCATAAAATCCTATATTAAGTTACATTTAAGATTGCAAGGTAACATGTTACTTGATCTTGTTAAAGTAAAGAAGTTTACTTGATATTTCTGAATGACTGCAAAGTCATAAGAAGGAAATGAAACTTAATGAATGACAAAAAAAAGCTCGATTTGTCACAAGTTTGGACAAATTCAAGAGTTGACTACAACAGTAGTGATGCTTAAGTCTTTTGGATTTACACTAGAAATATAAGTCTCGTAATTGGAATTCTCAAATTGATGATGATCAAAGAATTTTGGAATGTCCAAGATTATTGAGAGGACCTAGATTTGAGTCGGAGCAAATCAGCTTGGCTAATTCATAATATGTAGCTGACATATTTTGAGTAGGAGCTAAGTGAAATCCCTAGATCTCAAACATGAATGCCAATTTTTGAGTGGGAGCTAAGTGAAATCCCTAGATCTCAAACATGAATGTCATATTTGAGTGGGAGCGTGAAATCATTCTGGGATATGTGGACGACATATGTGAATGATGTGATTAGTGTTAATAATATTTAAGTTAGACAAACAAAGATGAAGTTGAAGTTATTAAACAATAAGATCTCTCGAGATAGATTGGTGAGTTTCATAAACACTGAATGTCGAATGCTTCCTGGACTTGATTCTGAAAGATGTTCAGAATGTCCTAAGCAAAGATTCTGAAGTAGCTCGGAATGGAACATGGTGAGAAAGTAGTTCTTACTGTATGAAGCATTGAGTTAGTATTGCAACTATGGTTGAAAGAAAGAGATGTGTTGCATCTCGTATGCCTCAGTCATAGGTTCTTCCATATAACCATGTTGTATACTCAACGTAATGTGACCCAAAGTTCTGGTTGGAAGGACAAAGTCTTAACCGTAAGAACATGTGTTTAATGATTCCTGAGTTGATCACTGAACTAGGATTAAGTTTGTACTTAAATGGCAAGAAGCAACATAAGTGGGATAGTTGCATTTCATGCACTAGGATCTACATAGATATAGAAGTATAAAGGATGCATCTGATGTGATGTATAATGTTATGGTGGGGCTAGTTTGCTTTTAACGTAGAATGATGTGTACCAGGGCCCAGTGCCCATGAGAAAGCCCTCGAGGTTGATCTAACGTCACTGTAAGATCCTGGAATCCAGCCTCGTTCTGCTGCCATGACTATAGTATATACACAAAGGATAGCAAAGTGTGTTTCGAAGTTTAGATGACAACGGTGAAAACGACCATCATCTTAAACATTAGAAACGAAGTCTCGCTTTGTTGCCAAACAAATGCTTCGACCCATTATAAGATAATGGTGCGAATGTCAAAATTAGGAAGATATTAACGATTTGCAAAAGACATAATGATCTGGTAAAACAGAACATGGACATGACATTTCCCATGAGCATGCATTATCTGTAAACGCATATGGTATATGGTTTATATGAGTAAAATGCGAGCTAGGTTATTTGTACTCTAGTGCAAGTGGGAGACTAAAGGAGATATGCCCTAGAGGCAAATAATAAATAGGTTTTTATTGTCATATCTCAATTAGTTTATAATAGTTTCATATTGTGCTAGAACTGTGCCAAGTAGAAACATTGGTACAAGTGTGGTATGAAACAACTAAATCCCTAGTAGCCTCTATTCATACTAGTTCGTTGGTCACGAAGATGATCTGGGTTTCAAGATCATGGGCATTTATGCCGACTGACAACGAGATCATATCATTGGAGAATGATGTGATTGGACATTCCTCGAAGGATTGCAACACGATCAAGTCATATAGTTCATTGTTGTAACAACTATACCTAGACTCCTTTTCCTTAGACCGTGAGCTCATATTACTCACTATTTCCCTAGGCTGCTTAGACTGCATCAACCGTCATCTGGTAATACGGTGGCCATAAAGGTGCACATTGGGTATTCTAAAGGAACAGTAGATGGCATGTGACTGCAAGACCGGGATTTGTTCACCCACATGACGGGTAAAGATACATACGGCCGGCTTGGTGAGATTACATCCATAAATGTTGCAACATGTGGCTAGGTCACGGGGATGTAATATCACGGTAACAAGAAAATAGAACTTGTTGTGAACGAGATTGAACAAGGTATGGGCTACCAATGATTGGATCTCGGACAAGTTGTATCGAGAAACAAAAGAAAGAGGATGCTACATTTAGTGGTTCAAACGACATTGTCATCAGGAATGCATAGGGGTCACATGGACATCCCTAGTCCCTCTGTTGATCATTGATACATATCATGTCTAGAGCATTCCCGAGCCGTGAGAGGATACACTTAAGTGTACGATGAGAGCGATCATTCGTAAGATGGAATCATAGTAGAGAAAGAGAATAAAGCCGGAATCATTCCGCAGAGAGATTTGAAGTTGTTCGGAGAAAGAATAAAGGACCAGAATTATTCCAGGAAAGATCCGAAGTCGTTCGGAGGAAATTGAAAGGGAACTAAAAGGTGTTTCGGGTCAAGGCGGATTTTTTAATAAGTATTTACATATTAATTAATGTAATTAAAATTAAATATAATATTAAAATCTAATTTGAAGGGGTATTCCACTAATGGGCCAAACTTCCTACGGAAAAAGGGCCCATGAAGGAAAACCGAATGAGGGAAGGGCCAAGGGCCAAAGGGCCAAGGCCCAGGCGCCCCAAGGGGGCCCACCCGGCCAGCCTAGGGTTGTGCGCGGGGTGGGGACCACCCCTGGCCAGCTGGCCCATGAGGCCCATGCGCCTCCCCCCTCTCCCTTGAATAGTCCCACATGGGAAACCCAAAGGGGAGGGCACACCCCCTCCCCCTGTATAAAGGGGTGCCCATAGGTGGGAATAAACACACCAATATTTGGAGAAGTCCTTTGGTTGACTTCTCCTTCCCTCTCTCTCTATACCTTTTGACCATGGCCCCATGTTTGGGCTGTGCGATCGAGGCACACCTGCAGCACGCCGTTGCACTGCAGGGATTCCTAGCCGGATATCAAATTCGGCACTCCCAGCGGGATTGGTGAGCCAGAGGTCTCATCGTGCACCGGATGTGTACGAAGACACGAGGCGCAACACTTGGGGCGTGATACATTGCAAATGTATCTATAATTTTTGATGTTCCGTGCTTGGTTTTATCCACTTTCTTGTGTTTCGTTCCAACTTTGGAGTACTTTTCATATGATTTCTTGGACTAACCTATTAACAAGAGCCACAGTGCCAGCTGCCTGTTTTCTGCTATTTTTGGTTCCAGGAAAGTCAGAAAATGAATATTCTCGGAATTGGATGGGACAAAAGCCAAAGTGCCTATTTTTCCGGAAGGGATCAAGTGTCAGAATACGAGACGGAGAAGGGACAAAGGGTGGCTACACCACCTGGCCGCGTGGCCAGGCCTGGCCTACGCCAGGGGGTGGTGTGGCCAGCCTAGGCACCCCCTCGGCCTCTCCTTCCGCCTATATATTGCCCTCGGGACGAAAACCCTAAGTACCCGATCAAAAATCCACGAAAGAATCTGTAGCCGCCATCATCTCCATCCCTAGATCGGGAGGGATCTGAAGCTCTTCCTGGCACCCTGCCGGAGAGGGGAATTCAAACTGGAGGCCTTCTTCATCACCATGCAAGCCTCCGGTGTGAGGCGTGAGTAGTTCATCCTTGGACTACGGATCCATGTAGTAGCTAGATGGCTGGTTCTCCTCCTTTGTGCTTTCATGTCTAGATCTTGTGAGCTCCGTTCATGATCAAGATCATCTATTTGTAATTCTACATGTTGTGTTTGTGGGGATCCGATGGATATTGAGATGCTATTTTAGATTGATTATTGATTCTATCATGTCTTTGTTATTTGTGATCTTTCATGCTTTCCGTTGTTAGTAGCTATCTTGGCCAAGTAGATGCTAGCAACTCCAAGAGTTAGTATTTAGGCTCGATAGTGGGTTCATGCCTCTGGTAATCTGGGGAAGTGACAGGAATCTCTAAGGTACTAGATGTGTTGTTGCTACTAGGGAGAAAACAACAATCCTTCGTTCATAGAATAATCATATTGTTTACTTTACACGCAGTTTGTAAAGCAATAATATGTTGCTTGCAACTTAATACTGGATGGGGTTCGGATGATAACCTGAAGGTGGATTATTAGTCATAGATGCAGTTGGATGGTGGTCTATGTATTATGTTGTAATGCCCAATCAAGTCTCAAAGGAGTCAAGATGATTAGTATATGCATGTATTGCTTTCTCGGTGTTTGTCAATTGCCCCGCTGTAATTTGTTCACCCAGCATGTTTTCTATCTAAGGAGAGCCACCTCTAGTGAACTATGGATCCCGGTCCTTTTTCTTTACATACAATCTACAACTGTTTACTTCTTTGTGTTTACTTTCTGCAAACTTTTACTTCTTTCCATTCGATACGTTTAATCCTTTGTTTTCCGCAACACACGGTGAGATTGACAACCTCATCGCAAGTTGGGGACAAAGTTCTGTGGTTGTGTTGTGCAGGTCTCCACGTTGCTACTAGCACCGGTAGTGCGCCCTGCCAAAGCTCAGCTAGTAACACCTTTGCGGTGTTTCCTTGCTCCTACTGGTTTGATTAAACCTTGGTTTCATAACTGAGGGAAACTTACTGATGTGCTCATCATACCTTCCTCTTGGGGTTCCCAACAAGCTCTACATCAACCACGCACCAGCACTTTTCTGGGCGCCATACACAGAGCCATCAAGCATTTTTCTGGCGCCGTTGCCGGGGATCGAATAAGAAGAAGAAGAAACTCCCATGTCAACTACACGCCATTAAAAGACATTTTTCTGGCGCCGTTGCCGGGGAGTCAAGGACATCTTCACAAGAAGAGTCCCTCATAACCAATCTCTTTACTTTGTTGTTTTTGTTTTGCTTAGTTTCTTTTTGCTTTGTTTGCTTGTTTTGTTCTTCAAAAAACACAAAAAAAATTAGTTTTGCTAGTTTGCTTTCTTATTTGAAAAAATTACTACTCTTGAAAACAATAAGTTGTGTGACTTCACTAGCACCAACAACAATGATTTTATGAGCACACCTATTGCTCCACCTGTGGCTGAAAATACTTTCTTTGAGATAAAACCTGCTTTGCTCAATCTTGTTATGAGAGAACAATTTTCTGGTATTGGTAATGAAGATGCTGCTTCCCATCTAAATAACTTTGTTGAACTTTGTGACATGCAAAAGCATAGTGATATAGATGGTTATATTATTAAGATGAAATTGTTTCCTTTCCCTTTGAGAGGAAAAGCTAAAGAGTGGTTGAATTCCTTAACTAGGAATAGTATTGATTCTTGGAGTAAGTGCAAAGATGCTTTTATTGGAAACTACTATCTTCCTGCTAAGATTATATCCATGAGAAGTGAAATAATGAAGTTTAAACAACTTGATAATGAGCATGTTGCTCAAGCTTGGGAAAGAATGAAATCTTTGGTAAAGAATTGTCCCACTCATGGAGTGACTGCTTGGATGATCATCCAAACTTTTTATGCAGGAACTATTCTTCAAGGAACCTATTGGATTCTGCTGCTGGAGGTACCTTTATGACCATCACTTTGGGTGCTGCAACAAAACTTCTAGACAATATGATGGTTAATTATTCTGAATGGCATACTGAGAGAGCTCCACAAGGTAAGAAGGTAAATTATGTTGAGGAAACCTCCTCCTTGAGTGATAAGATTGATATTATTATGTCTATGCTTGTTAATGGGAAAGCCCATATTGATCCAAATAATGTTCCTTTAGCCTCTTTGGTTGCTCAAGAAGAGCAAGTTGATGTGAACTTCATAAGAAATAACAATTTTGGCAACAATGCTTATAGGAACAATTTTGGTAACAACAATTATAAGCCATATCCTCCCAATAATGGTAATGCTTATGGAAATTCTTACAACAATAATAAGAGTGGTCCCTCTGAACTTGAAGTTATGCTTAAAGAGTTTATTAGTAAACAAACTGCTTTCAACAAAACTATTGAGGAAAAACTCTCTAATGCTGAAAGAAATATAGCATATTTGGCTGAAGCTCAATCTTCTTTGAATAAAATGGCTGCTAAACCTGAAACTAATGATAATCCCTTTGCAGCTACTAATGCCATACAAGTAAGAACTGGTGAAAATGTTAGACTATTAGCTGAATTGCATGCTAAGTGGGAAAGAGAAGATGAAATTGCTAGAAACATTAGTGTTTCTACTATCACCACAACTAGTGTTAAGGCTAGTAATAGTTCTAATACTTTAGATGATAAATTTGATTTTGATCTTGATGGTTGTAATATCTCTGAAGTTATTAAGTTCCTACAAAAGCTTGCTAAAAGTCCTAATGCTAGTGCTATGAACATGGCCTTTACAAAACACATTACCGATGCTCTCATAAGGATTAAGGAATAAAATAGGAAACATAAAGCTTCTATTCCTATTAAACAAGATGGTTGGGAACCCATCATTAATATGAAAGTGAATGACTTTGATTCCAAAGCTTTATGTGATCTTGATAGTAGTGTTTCCATTATGCCTAGAAGGATTTATGATATGCTTGATTTGCCTTCTCTTGAAGATTGTTATTTGAATGTCCCACTTGATGATAATGATAAAAAGAAACTCATGGGGAGTCTTAATTATGTTCTTATCATGGTTAACGATGCCTATGTCCCTGTTAATTTCTATGGTTTGGATGTTGAATACAATGCTTCTTGTCCTATTACTTTGGGAAGACCTTTTCTTAGAACTATTGGTGCCATCATTGATATCAAAGAAGGCACCATTAAATATCAACTACTACTCAAGAAAGGTATAGAACACTTCCCTAAAAATATAGAAAAGATTTCTTTTGTTTCTCCTATGAAAACAAAATTTGGTCTTAATGCTTCTTCATTTGAGAACACTTGATTCTTTCTTTGCTTCTTATGCCTAACTTAAAGGCGTTAAAGAAAAGTACTTATTGGGAGATAACCCAAAAGTTTTAGATGAGTCTTAGAAGTTATTACCTCTGTAATAACCTCTCCTTATCCTTTTTATTTGCTTTTTGTGCCAAGAGTAACCTCTAATAAGAGTGAAGTAACGATTGGGAAAGTTGCTGTCCGGAAACAGATTTTTGTGCTTCACCGTAAAAATTCATGAGAGAGCTCTGTATGTCGGATTGAGCTGTAATTTTTTGTGCTTAGGCCCCAGGTTGTTATATAACTTTAGTTAGTTCAACACATTTTGATTTGAGCAACAGAAGGTCTTCGAAAAAATTCGTCTTTACCTGCTGGTCTGTTTTGACAGATTTCTGCCATTTTCTGCATTTGCTTCTTGTGGGTCCCTTTTTGAATTCTTTTGGGGAATTGAGCTTTTTGAAGGAAGTGCTACAGTATCTAGTGTTCTAATGGAAGTTTATTTGGTGTTAGAACTGAACCTTAAGACTTATTTATCTTGAGTGCACTAATGTTGCTAATAAAGATTGTGTGAAGTTTTGTATGAAGGAAAATTTTCAGGTGTATGGAAGGAATGAGTAATGAGATGAAGGATAGACTAAAGCTCAAGCTTGGGGATGCCACACGTGTCACCCCAAGAAATATCCAAGAAGTACAAGCGTCAAAGCTTGGGGATGCCCAAGGCATCCCCTTCTTCATCAATAAAAATCCCAGGTTTCTTCCAAACGCTTCATTTTTATTGTTTGATGCACAGTTGTGTTGTTCTTGGAGCGTCTTCTTTTTGGTTTTTGTTTTAGTTTTTCGTTTGCTTGGTTTGCTTAGTTTTCTGAATAAATTGGTTGGACCCCCTCTTTCATACATTGGTTTGCAAATGGTTTGGTTTGGTTTGGAAAAGAGTAGGAAAGTTCATACTTATGTGGTAAAAAGAGCTTGTTTTTGACTGTGGCATGTGCTTTGTCATGCCATGCTTGATATTGTTTTTTCTTTATGCTTAGTATTCTTTTCTGTAGCATGACTTGTTATAAACAATTGAGATTGCTTAATGTGCCTTGGATGAATCATGCGTTGTTTTAGCATATTAAAGCATAGTATAGTGGTATTCTCCTTTGATGCTTTATTTGGGTTGACTTGGCACATGCTCACACCATGTTATGACTGTCTCAAGTCACCATAGCCTTTATGATCCTTTAGTTTTCAACTTGTAGTATCACTTTATGCTTTGATTAATGATGTTTTGTCGCTCTGCATGATTATGGCCATTATTTCTCTCTTAGTTTGTCGCTCCCAGTCTTTTGCTAGCCTCCACAACCAAGTATGAGTTCCACTCATGCATCCAACTCCCTAAATCAAGTTATTCCAAAGAGTCCACCATACCTACCTACTAGCTTAAGCTATTCCAAGTATATTCATGTTTTTGTTTACCTTCCAAATTAAACTTGTTATGAGAAAACTAGTGATTAAAGCTCTCACGAACTTGATGGCACACTTTACTTTACTTGCCCTTAATAAACTTGAACCATTGTGTCATCTACGTTGTATATGCTTGCACTTATTTGTTGGGAATTAGCAGAACCATGCTTTCATGGGGAACGCTTTCAACATTGCACTTGGTACTTGTACCTAGTTGATATCATGCTCTTTTGTATATGGATGTCGTCGGTGTGAAATGAAAGGGGAGCTTGTAAGTCCATGGAGTTATGTATATGTGTTAGAGAAACGCCTGGGCCACTGGTCTAATCCATGCTGACATGGTGGACACCTGCAGCGTAACCATAATGAGCTGTTTATGAAGCATTCTTCTTATAAAAAAGAGATACTATGAAAAGAGGAAAGAGAGAAAAAAGCACCATATTCCCATGGTAAATAAGAAGAATGCTGAGATGCTCGTTGTCTGCTTGCCTTGTCATTTTGATATGGGGATTCTTCCGTATCATCGGGCAAGGGGTACCCCGTTGGCGGTTCTCAATGATACACATGTACTTACGATGATAAGAACTTACCGGTGACTAAACTTGAGTAGCATGAGGAGCGGTCCTCGTATACAAGGGACATGAGATTTCTGACTTATACTTCGTCAAGCATGTACACCATAGTTTGTTCACTTTAACCTTAATCACTTCAAGATTCTTATGATAGGGGCAATGAGAGCTGAAAGCTATTACGTACCATAATTTTTGGAATCTCTTTATGAGACTTGAATCCCTACTTCCTTTTATAAAGGCCTTTCTTCCACCATTATATTGAGTCTCCACCTTCTACCTTTATGCACCTACTTTGACAGCATAGTGGCCATTCTTAGTTCTATGTGCATTGTCCCAAGACTAGCTGATTGATGCATAACTTGATATTGCTTGTTTTAAACTATTGTATCTAGTCACTCTTATGAACTTTGAAGGTGTCTATGCATTTATATTTGCTACTCTATGAGGGACAAGCTGAATACTATTATGCTATGTTTTCTTTATGTGAAACAAACAAACGTCTTACAAAGCATTGTTATTCATGAATCTTTTGTTTGTGCCTTTTCATGTTGCATCATAGTTTCTTTTCTTATTGCTAGAACTTTATCTTTCATGTTATGATTGAAGTACTATGATCCTAGCTTTGAATGTTTTACAAATACTTTGATCAAGTCTTTGATGGTGCATGTCACCTCAAAAATTATTCTTTCTTTTTTATCACTTACCTACTCGAGGACGAGCAGGAGTGAAGCTTGGGGATGTTGATACATTGCAAATGTATCTATAATTTTTGATGTTCCATGCTTGGTTTTATCCACTTTCTTGTGTTTTGTTCCAACTTTGGAGTACTTTTCATATGATTTCTTGGACTAACCTATTAACAAGAGCCACAGTGCCAGCTGCTTGTTTTCGGCTGTTTTTGGTTCCAGGAAAGTCAGAAAATGAATATTCTTGGAATTGGACGGGACAAAAGACAAAGTGCCTATTTTTCCGGAAGGGATCAAGTGCCAGAATACGAGACGGAGAAGGGCCAGAGGGCGTCCACTCCACCTGGCCGCGCGGCCAGGCCTGGACCGCACCAGGGGGTGGTGTGGCCAGCCTAGGCACCCCCTCGGCCTCTCCTTCCGCCTATATATTTCCCTCGGGACGAAAACCCTAAGTACCCGATCAAAAATCCACGAAAGAGTCTATAGCCGCCATCATCTCCATCCCTAGATCGGGAGGGATCTAAAGCTCTTCCCGGCACCCTGCCAGAGAGGGGAATTCACCCTGGAGGCCTTCTTCATCACCATGCAAGCCTCTGGTGTGATGCGTGAGTAGTTCATCCTTGGACTACGGATCCATGTAGTAGCTAGATGGCTGGTTCTCCTCCTTTGTGCTTTCATGTCTAGATCTTGTGAGCTCCGTTCATGATCAAGATCATCTATTTGTAATTCTACATGTTGTGTTTGCGGGGATTCGATGGATATTGAGATGCTATTTCAGATTGATTATTGATTCTATCATGTCTTTGTTATTTGTGATCTTGCATGTTTTCCGTTGTTAGTAGCTATCTTGGCCAAGTAGATGCTAGCAACTCCAGGAGTTAGTATTTATGCTCGATAGTGGGTTCATGCCTCTGGTAATCTGGGGAAGTGACAGAAATCTCTAAGGTACTAGATGTGTTGTTGCTACTAGGGAGAAAACAACAATCCTTTGTTCATAGAACAATCGTATTGTTTACTTTACACGCAGTTCGTAAAGCAATAATCTGTTGCTTGCAACTTAATACTGGAGGGGTTCGGATGATAACCTGAAGGTGGATTATTAGTCATAGATGCAGTTGGATGGCGGTCTATGTATTATGTTGTAATTCCCAATCAAGTCTCAAAGGAGTCAAGATGATTAGTATATGCATGTATTGCTTTCTCAGTGTTTGTCAATTGCCCCGCTGTAATTTGTTCACCCAGCATGTTTTCAATCTAAGGAGAGCCACCTCTAGTGAACTATGGATCCCGGTCCTTTTTATTTACATACAATCTACAACTGTTTACTTCTTTGTGTTTACTTTCTGCAAACTTTTACTTCTTTCCATTTGATACGTTTAATCCTTTGTTTTCTGCAAAACAAGGTGAGATTGACAACCTCATCGCAAGTTGGTGACAAAGTTCTGTGGTTGTGTTGTGCAGGTCTCCACGTTGCTACTAGCACCGGTAGTGCGCCCTACCAAAGCTCAGCTAGTAACACCTTTGGGGTGTTTCCTTGCTCCTACTAGTTCGATTAAACCTTGGTTTCATAACTGAGGGAAACTTGCTGTTGTGCTCATCATACCTTCCTCTTGGGGTTCCGAACGAGCTCTACATCAACCACGCACCAGCACTTTTCTGGGCGCCATACACAGAGCCATCAAGCATTTTTCTGGCGCCGTTGCCGGGGATCGAATAAGAAGAAGAAGAAACTCCCACATCAACTACATTCCATTAAAAGACATTTTTTGGCGCCGCTGCCGGGGAGTCAAGGACATCTTCACAAGGGGAGTCCCTCATAACCAATCTCTTTACTTTGTTGTTTTTGTTTTTCTTAGTTTCTTTTTGCTCTGTTTGCTTGTTTTGTTCATTTTTTTCTACCAAAACCTGGGCTGCTTTGACTTCATTTTTTTCTACCAAAACCTTTTTCATTTTTCTATTTTTCCTTTTCTCTTTTGAATTTCAAATTATTTTATGTTTTGAATTATTGCAAAGTTACAAGAAGGTTTATAAAATATGTAAAATACTCAGCAGGAGAACTTTTAGTCAATTTGGGCTCCATTATTTTTGGTTCTTTCAAAATATTCAAAACCTTTTGAATGAGATTTGTACGAGAGGGGAAGATTAGGGTTTAGAGTTTTGTTTTAGTGTTTTATTTGCATGCATTTTTTAATCTTAGCAAAATAATGATGCTCATACAATGCACATCGAACCCTAATTCAAACTAACTAAAACCAGGGTTGTTACAGATCTATCCCCCTTACGAGAATGTCGACATGGGATTCCTAATGTAGGAAGAGAGGAAATAAGGGTTACTCTAAGGATAAGAGGGAAACACACTAAGAAACACACCGAGTATCTCATGGTCAACTCATGGAGGGAGTGTTCAAAATAACTCTAAGATTACGAACATGAAACATGCCAAGGTAACGGAGGAAACAAAAGGAGATGGTTTCAAGTTGTGAGATAGCTGGTCTTCAGAAGGATTGAGACCATGGAGCTTAGAGAAGAATGTAAACTTCTGGAAAGGAGAGCTTACAACATAAAGAACATAATCACAGACTTCGAGAGGAGAACCTCTACTAGACGGCTTAAGCATAGATTTCACAGGTATAGAGATACGAATAACAAAGTTGTTGAACTACTTTTGAAACAGAAGGGCACTCTTTCGTTAACCACAAGGTTATGACATAAATTTTCTTTAGTGGAGAGGACCCATAAGAGTCACAAGGAACAAGTAACAAGAGAAACTTTTGATTACTAAAATCGTAGTCACACTTCGAACATGTCTAGATAGAATGGAAGGAACTCTTTATTCATCCAGATCTATCAAAATCTTTGCCAAAGATCATGACATCACTTCACACCACCAGGATGAATAGATAACAAGATTCCCGATGACACGAGAAAAAACCTACATTCTCAAACTCTAAGTACTTGGCACAACAAAATGCTTGCCAACTTAACGAGTCTAGAGGATCGACCGAGATGCATTTAGCAACACTACTTTAAATGTTCTCGTTGATGTTCGAGATACCAATATCATACATCAAGTAAAGGTCGGACTTCGAATACAAAGGAAACCATGAGCACAACTCTGAAAATAAATCATAGAAGAAGTCTTATGAGGAGTGGTTGTTATTGCTGATTCGAGAGAATATGACACCAGGCCTTCCGACTAGTTGTTTCAACATTACATCAATCTTACCGAATTTACAAAGATACCCATGTGTTAGCAACGTGTCGAAGAACAATTGCACCTACAAGATGTACTTGCAACAAAACACAACTATTTCCTTGAGGGAACAAGGAGAACTCTACTCGAATCCACGGTGACATCATTCAACAATTGCACGCGAATCGGAGAAAGTCATGTCTAACATGAAAAACACATTCTCTGAGATGCCCCATAGATGGTTCTCAATAATTTCCAACATTCATGCTAAATGTTCCATACATTCTCTAAGATGGCCCATAGATGGTTCTCAAGAATTTCCAACATTCATGATAAATGTTCCATATGAATTTGTTCTAGCATGGATAATATAAGGATGCCATTGATGGGCTCAATGACAAACTTATCGAGATACTCTAAGAAGATGGAATCATATGTCATATGAACAAGTCAAAAGTATCGGTAATTGTAGCATCCCAATGTTCTAAACCTTGTAATCCTACATGGTTTAATAAAAATAATGCTACCATATACATGTCATTATTGCATCGTCATTATATCTTGCTCATGTCACCATGCCACATTGCATTTGAGCATCATATAAACACCTTTTCATTTGGTTCTTTCTTCACATGCATTGCTTTATTAATTACATTTGCCTCTTGATATATTGTAGTTGGTTCTTGATATAATGCTTGATGCCCAAGTTGAGTTGGGGGCATATCTTTTCTACTTCCACCACCTTTCTTTTGCCTTCATAAAAATTCCACCATCCTAATTGTATATGAGCCATTGCATTTATATTGGTATTTAAATCTAGCTCATAAGTTTTTGGATGGATCCACTTCTATTTCTACACACTCCCATATATGATACAAGTTGTTTCACAATATTAAATATGTGGAGCCTCATGACAACCTTTGCATGCTATGTGTGTAGAATATCTTCCCTAGCTTCCCTATGGTTTGTATTTGCATATATGATCATGTATGAATGTATTTTGGCTATATGTTGATCTAGTGGGTAATACACACTAAGTTTGCCAATTTACCTTCATTCATGTTTATATACCATCCATTCCATATGGGAAGCAAGCTTGCTTTTGTAAAGGCCTTTATTCAAATTTGAATCTATGTACAAAATAATTAACCATGGTGACAAATAGTTGTTTTCATAATTGTTAGTGGTCATTTATGAACAATGCATGGCCCATGCAAAGCTGCCTCGCATATTCTTTTTATTTGAATTCTATTGGATTTTTGTGAGGAAGCTTGTATAATTTGAGTTCATATAAGTAGTACCATTCAAAAAAACATCATGATAACCTTTCTTCTCTTCTTCATTGTTTGGTTTGTTTGGTTTGTAGTTCTTTGGGAAGCTCCTTCAAAATTCTTGTTTTGAATAAATCTAAAACAAATATTAGAGGAAGGGAGGAAGAAATATAAACCTACACCTATCTATCCTAGCTAAACCCATTTATCCCGTGCCACCCCTTGGCTTGGTTTGGTTCCACCAAACTAGCCACCACCACCACCATCTCACCCTTACCCCTATCCCTAGTACCCACCAAACAAATGTGGTTATGGCACATGGCCTCTGATGGAAAAAACATAGCCACTTTTTGTTGGGACTCCAAGTGCAGAGTGTTGTAGCAAACTTCTTTTCCCCAAAAGGGTGACTCGAGGGTTTATATCGAACTCTCAGGGAATTACGTGGATATTTGTCTTCTCCTCTTCAAGCAACCTATAAAGTTAAATAATTTTTCTTGTGTCCCCAACTCCACCAAGTGGTTGTCAAGCACAAGGTTTTGTATTAGAAATATGAAATAAAATATAAAACGAAGTAATAAAGTAAAGGAATACAAACTAGATGATGTGGAAGATAGTAGAGTTGTTTTTGGGGTTTTATGGGTGATTGCAAGTAGAGAAAGTATTTTTGTATTTTAGAAATAATAAATTGCAGAAATTATAAATAATAGTAGATGCAATGGAAAGGTTTTTCTATGAAAAAAATCGGACCAGGGTTCATGGGTTCACTTGTCTACTCCCTTTTTAGGCTGTAGTGATCATAAAACAATTCATCAATGATAAAGATTCATGGAAATTCTATAAGTGCTTGATTGAAGGAAATAATTTGGGCATCACATTCTAATATTGAGATGGAATACATCTCTCTCTTATACTCCTGAAGAAAGGGAAATATCCATGCAATCTTGATTTAAGAACATATCAGAGTATATATAGCTTTAAGAAATATTATATGATGTTTGAAATACAAATATGCCACCCTCATGTAACAAGGTCATCACACTGTCACATGATAACTATAGAACATGATTTCACTTTATCCCTAGTGAGGCAGCAAAAGAAAGGTAAAAACAAAGTAGATCTTGAATATTATGTGTCACAATTCAATCTCTACCCCCATGCTACTCCATCTAACACACACTTCTCCCCATACAAGTACTTGCATACAAGTTGGATCAAAACAAGCAATGAAGAACGGGGTGCATGATATGCATCTATTAAAACATCATACACAAAATAGATTCCAATCTCAAATATCAAATCATAGAACAAAGATCCACCACATAGGAATTACAAATATGACCATAATCATGTTGGGCAGCTCATATGGTACTAGATCTATGAAGAACAAGAGAGAAAGAGATCAATCTACTGCCACAAACCCATAGCCCAAAGGTGGATTACTCCCTCTTCATCATGGTGATGAAGCTAGAGATGTTGGAGAGGGTGGAGATCTCCCCGGAGGTGGCTTCGGTGGAGTTTCCCCCTCCAATCTTCGCTAGATCTGACTCTGTTTGGTGGTGTTTTCGTCTCTGGTCGCTTATTCTGAGGATGCCCTGGGGGTCCTTATATAGGGATTTTTAGGTCAAGAGAATTTTGTGGGCGAAAGAATCAAGGCGATCGAACAGTCGAGGAGCAAACGAGCATGGGTGGCGCGCCCACTAGGCCTGGGCGCACCACTTAGGCTCGTTTGGCTCTCCTAGCCCTCCTGTTGAGATTCTAGTGCTCCAAATGCTTCTCGTGGATAAATATTGGCATTCGCAAAAGTGCAGGTCCATTTGACTTCATATAGGTCCTGAAACATTGAAAACAGGGTTTTTCTGCCCTGCATGGTTATAACCAAAATAAAAGGGATCATTGGTAAATCCCCAAAAATCAATATAAAACATGGATGTAACATTATATATGATGCAAATATGTGGGAAAACATGTTAACAAACTACAAAGTTCATGTATGCATTTTACATGCACCAGCCTCTAACATAACCCCCTCTCTAGCTAACTCCCTCCCCATCCTATCTTGCTGGTCAAGATGACCCAAACCAACTACTATCTAACCCTGGTCGCCCCCTTGCTAACCTAACCAAGAGGGAGAGGCGGAGGGTAAAGTAACTCAAGTTACTTTAGAGCAACACCTCCCTGAGCTAAACCGTCCCCTCTCTGCTTTATCTACCTCCCCACCAGCCTTGGGCTTAGCTAGATCTCACGAGGGGCCTTGCCTAGCACCACCACCCCTCCCAGCATCTCTCTACTAGCCATCCACCACCTTAGCCGCCCATCTCGACCTCTCTTTGTTGACGGTGTTAGGGAGAAGGAGAAGAGGATCTGGGTTGTTGAGGAAGATAAAGGATGCCCTACACCCTGCATGTACACGGAAACACCGATGAGAAGCCCAGGACAAGCAGAACTAGGACAAGGCCGAGTGGAACCCTAGAACACCCGACCGCGAGATCATCCATAGATTGTCGTCGCCCTAAGCCATATCATCCACACCAGCAACCCCGTGGTGAGCATCCCTACCTCCCAGACATCATGCCCTGTTGTTCCGCTTCCTGGCTTGCTAGATATTTTCGTCGAACACCATATGTGCACCGTTGTTCGATGCTGCATCACTAGCGTGCTGCCGCTGTGTTGCCTGCCTATGTTGCACGTGTGCTCTACCGTGTCCGCCTCGTTGTGCTGCATCTCCTAGGCCTAGTCCCGTGCTCTAACTCCCTGCCCGACCTCGCCGTCGTTCCAGCCATGCCGCCGCTGGCACCGCCTGAATATGGCCGTCGAGGTCAAGGCTCTATGGCTTAACCCACGCCACAAAACCCACCTATCAATAGCCTTGAGTCACCGTAGTGGTATTGTGTCGTTGGCATGTGCCCCAAGTCGCAGGGTCGAGTCCCCCCGTGCCCTATTTTTTCTGTCGCACCGCGTTCATCAGAGGCAGAGGAAGAAAAATGGTAAAGATTAAGAGAAGCGTTGACATTTGCCACAAAGACGCCTACATGTTTTGCACCTCAACCCAGTGTCCCTGCGAGGCCCACCTGTCATCCACCCAGAGCCTAGATCCGGCCAAACTTTTTTACAAAAAGGTACCGAGGACTTTTGCAAACTCAACCCACACTCCCCAGATCTACCACGTGTGAGTCAACAGCTGGCTTGCACTCGAGTGGACCTGCAGAGATCTTTGCCCCACCTATCATTGACAGCGGGTAGGTAAGGTCAGAGTAAGAAACATTTCTGTCCGTTTTTCTAAATTCAAATCAAAACACGAATAAGAATATAATCCAATTTAATTCACATCTTTCAAATAGCATTGAATTTGAACACAAACTTAATATAAATATAATTTCTTGAATGTTAATTCAAATCTGTATTCAAATAATTTCAAAATTGACTCTATCTAGTCAAACATTTGACTTTGACCCTAATTGGAATTATTTTGCATTTAATATTGTTCAAAATTCATAACATTATTTTAATGATATTTAAAATGATATATGTTTTCTTATGAGAAAAATGCCAGGAATACGAATCTGCTATTGAAAATCTTTTCTAGGCATTTAAAATTTCGAATTAATAATTATCATTAAATGCCGTTTTCTTAATAAAATCATAACATTAATTCCGTAATTCCAAATTCGATAAATGATATGTCTAAATCGAACAGCACGATGAGTCTGTTCCAACATGCATTCCATGATATCAATTTAAGCATGCATCATATAAATATTAAATAGACAACAAGGTTTATGGGAGCCAAACATGACTAAATAAATAATTAAAGTACTTTATTATTATTCTTACACCTCACCCATGCCATGAGCATGTTATACCATATAATTGTGCAATATTCCATCATCGCATACATTGTTTTGCTTGTTGCATATGTTCATATGATTGCGCACTTTATTTATTATGACCCTTTGTGTGTTTGGTTCTTCTTCCGGATAGATGCCGAGCAAGGGAGTTATCAGGAGAACCAAGAGTACTACTCGGATCCCAATTACTCCACTACTGAACTAACAGGCAAGAAATTCCCCATGATTGCATTACATATAGCACCTATGCCTCTACCTTATTCTTGCATCATTATGTCATGATTCACATTAAATTGAAATCCCAAGTACTGCATAGCCTTTACTTTTAAACCCCACTAAAGCTTATACCCTCAATCCTATGAGCCATTACTACATGAGTTGTTTTAGCCATGCGAGTCATAGAATTGCATGTGTAGGGTTTCTGTGAGTTTGTTGTGGAAAACGAGGTACCTAAACAACTTAAACTGTGTAGCAATGGGGTAACTAAATAAAGAGGCACCAATGGGAAATAGCTATTATTTGGGTCTTCCATGCTCACTTGTGTCCGGTAGGACCCGAGTACTTGATTCTTGTTCCTTGACTATCGCACTATGCGCATGTGGGACCATGAGTTCCCTTCGCCTGAGCATGATTCACATCTTATTTCTTGGGGCCACAAACTAGTTTGGGGTATTATTACTATCCTGTACTTATGCCATGCTTTACTACTTTAACTACTATTACCCATGGAGTGCCTGTACTGTTTTGGTTAGCAGCATAATTTCGCGGTATCGATAAGCCCAGTCACCATTTTAGGTTCGTAGTCGTTTATGGCCATTCTCGCAAACCCTGGGTCCGTCTCGGAGCCAGCCAACTTTGTTGTGGGTAGCTTAGTGGGGTGGCCCCTGAAATCATTTTTGAATCTTGTGAATGCTTTGTTGTGATGTCGCGTTGCTTTTATTGGGTTATTCTCGGGGTTGATCATGCGTGTGTTGCTATTTGTGCACCCTTGTAGGGTAAATCTTCCTAAAAGACGTGTCCACAGTTATGGATGACTTGGGGCACAATTTCTCGATCATAGACAACTATAACTAAAGTACCATGTTTAATCTGACTTAAACATGACTAGTAAATAGTGCAACACTCATGGAATGGTTAATAAAATTGCCAACGGATGGGATGTTCTTCCGCCTTCTCGCTCGGTAAGCGAGACGAAGGACGAGCAATGTTTACTTATGTTGCTTATATAACTATTGGTTCTAATTAACGAGCATCTATCCATATCTGGTTGGGCGGATGTTGTAGCGTGTCTCCTTAGAATTGTTTAGATATTTATCTTTCACTGCAATTGTGTCACCCCTAGATGGCTCCCTTTATATGCATAAAGACTTGTTCAGTGCCCTAGGGTCTCACACCATAAACATTGATTAGGTTGTCAGGTACATCCATATGGAGGCTACTACATCGAAGAGGCCAATGATGGAGGCAATGACCCTCTTGTGTAGAGATTCTAAAGATGGAGATCTCTGAGATCTATGGGCGGGAATGTGCTTATTTCCATGGCATCTTATGCCGATTTGACTCTTAATCCGTACTGAGATCTGTGTTCCCGCTTCCGCTTGATGATTTGTTGAGTGATGTATGAGGATATAATCCTAACATATTAGTACTACTATCTATATAATTTGGATCTTGATGTAATAGCGTTGCAATATATTTCTATTTATTTTAGATGGAATAGCTTTGATGTACTCTTGTATGTCGCTGGTATATATACTCACTTGTGTACGTTAGACTCGCAACCAGCCGGTCAGGTTTCTCGCACTGGAAACTATAACCATGAATGTTGGGGTGGATGGTTGGCCGGTATAGTGCCCTGCCATTGTGGCCTGCTTGTGGGCGGCCTTGCAGCCTACACGGTAGTACGTCCACCCTAGATTCGGGGTATACCCGCTTGTGATTTAGAAACGTGAGATCCGGGGATTACATCTGGTATCAGAGCCATTTCGCCCTTCAGGGTCTCAACCAAGATGGTCGTTGTCAGTCTTGATAATATTTTGGTAGCTATATATACTAGGGAAAAACTAAATGTGAGAGTAGGAATGCTTCCGTCTTTCTTCTTACCCACCCATCCATCCTATTCTAGTAAGGAAGTGTAACGTTTGTCTATCCTCTTATAAAAATTCAAACTAGGATTCACGTGTTCGGGGTATCTATAGTACCATAGTATGTGTTAATCCTTTGTTGATATGTTGTATTCAACCTTGCTTCACAATCTGCCTTTAGTTATGAACTGTTAGTACATTCCATAACGACATGCTTGTGTGTAAACTGACGCGATCTATCTAACTCTTTGTTAACAGACGCGATCTTGTTAGGGGTGTTTTGTTCTTTAGTACCCTTTCACAAAATGTGGAGTTGATAATCTCTATCTATTAAGTGGTTTTGCGCATCTAGTTGGTATTTTAATACCGAAAAATGCGGAAAAAAATTCTTTAGTAGATTTGTGTTCCACACTCCTTTTAAGTCGCGTGTGATATGCTAACTATCTTCTAGGTGCTTTAAACATTGCTTGATATTTAAATATCATCTTAGTTAATTATATCCTTTAATCATGGTTAATTCCATTTTAGTACTATTTTGGATTATTATAATTCTCCATTATGGTACTAACACAAAGTTTTTCATCAATAATAGGATTCCACGCTGCAATGAGGATGAGATTCCAGGCTTGCCAGACCTTGCGCTGCACTCGCTAGTCTTGCTAACACTCTAGGGACTGTGCAGCAGAACCAGATCAGGTTCGAGGAAAGTGTGCACCATAATGAATTCGCTCCTATCAGTCAACACAGAACCATGAAGGACTCGTTACACTTAAACCCCCGCCACTTTGGGGTGGCTGCTGAGCCACTTAACGTTGATGATTGGCTCCACAAGACCACCAGGTTTCTCAACACTATAGATGTTGTGGAGCATGTGAAGGGAATATGCCCGAGAGGCAATAATAAAGTTATTATTATCTTATTCCATGTTTATGATAAAAGTTTATTTTTCATGCTATAATTGTATTAATTGGAAACGTTAATACACGTGTTAAACAAATAAAGGGTTCCTAGTTATGCCTCTCTTATAAACTAGCTCGTTGATTAATAAGATGATCAAGGTTTCCTGATCATGGACATTGGATGTTGTTAATAACGAGGTCACGACATTGGTGGAATGATGTGATGAACATTCATCTGAAGTATAGCAATACAATCAATGTCATTGTGTTTAAATTGCTATAACATCTTACGAAGTAATCTTAATCCTTAGACCATGAAATCAGGTTAATTGCTAACACTAGAAGAGTAACTTGATAACATCAAACGTCACACCATAACAGGGTGACTATAAAGGTGGGTTCAGATACTCTGAAAGTGTTATGTTGAGGCTCATGGATCAATAGTGGAATTTTCCATCCCGATGACGGATAGATATACTCTAGGCCCTCTCGGTGATATCACACTAGTTAGCTTGCAAGCAAGTGATGAGATCACTAGAATGTTATATCACGGGAATAAGAAAAGAGTGCAAGTCAGTAACAATATCAAACTAGGTATGGAGATACTGCTGATCGAATATCGTACATGTAATATATCGTGAGACAAAGGGAATGAATTACATGCGTGAAAGGTTCTCATGATCACATGAGTCATTGTTGAATGTGTGGGAGTCAGTATGGATCTCTAGGTCCCGCTACAGATTATTGATCGGAGAAGGGTCTCGATCATGTCTACATTATTCGCTAACCGTAGGGTGACACACTAAAGGGATACCGACACCATTTGGAGCAAATATGTTCCACAGAAAAGAATTACAAAGCGCTGGAATTATTTCAATAGACACTAAAATTGTTTGTGGTGAAATTGCTGAAATTGGTTCTGCATGTAATATTGAAATGTTGTAGGGGTTTTATGTGAATGTTTGTTAATTAAAATAATTAACAAAATTCTGAATAAAATAAATAAAAGAGTTTTATTAAATTAGAGAGTATTAAATTTGGAGAAATTCAATGCATTTAAGTGGAGACTTAAGTGGAGAATGTGGAGGGTCATATTTATGTGGTGGGAGTTACCACCACATGAATGAGGGAGGTGAAGGGGCTGCCCCTCCTCCTATAAAAGGCCCCCTCTCCTCACTTCTCACTCACACCTCCTCATGAAGGATCTCTCTCCCCCTCTAGATTTATTCCCCATGGTCTCGGATTAGCGAGATGCATGTTCTCGGTGGCTTTTCGTCTGGAAGGAGTTGTTGCTTCCGCTACATCGCTGGAGCGAGGAGTCGGAGGTTGTTCGGTGGACTGGACATGTGTGCGATCATGGATTCACCGCTACTTTGTGGTGCTAGACTTGCTGGTGTTAGACCTGGTGGACTCGCTAGACTTTGTCACGATCTTGAGATCGACAAGTTTATGACTACATCAACCACGAAATCAGTTTCGTTAACAATGCTTTGTCGCTCTTCAAGGGTATGTTCTCTATGGATGTATATCCACCCGTTGCTTGTATCTAGTAGATAGATCTTGGCGTATAATAGTTCCCATCATAGGAAATCTTTTGTTTTCTATGCTGCAAACCCAACAGCATGATCGAGTCAAGTTTGTGACACACCTGTTACGAGGAGAGTCTACACTCTGGAGGGAAAACTATCTGGAGTCAAGCCCACCTAGTTTTCAGCATACATTGGGATAGTTTATTGAGGCCTTCAAAGAGCAATACCTCCTAGAAATTGTCATGGAAAAGATGAAATAAGTGTTCCTGAATCTCAAGCAAGGCAATGAAAATGTGAGAACCGACATCAAGAACTTTGCAAACTTGTCTCTCTATGGGGGCAATGAGGTCTCTACTAAAAATAAGAAGAAAAAGAGGTTCCGCCAAGGGCTCAATGCATCTATCAAGTATGATATACCTCACACCACTCTAAACTCGTTGCTCAAGCTTCAACATGCATCTCTTCAAGAAGAGGCAAGCAAGAAAGCTTATGATGAGTCAAAGAAGCACAATTGTGATACTGCTGGTTCCTCGACAATGGCTGCTCCTTCTATGTACCGAGTGTGGGTACCTCCTCCGCCAAGCACTCCAAGACTTTCAGGATATACGCCAAGGCCGCCAAACCCTTTCAACTTTGCTCTAAGAGGCTACCCCAACAACAACTCTCGGGCGTCGTATGATGGAGCACCTTCTGGACACTCTGCTTTTCATCCGACTGGTGGTTGCTACATCTATGGAGATCCTGGGCATATTTAGTTCTATTTCCCCAACAACACGAGAGCTCTTCCTCCACCACCTCCAAGACCTGCTTCGACAACTGCTTTGGTTTGGGCACCTGCACCTCGGGCTCTCAATATCAACACTAAGTCGGGGTCATCTGTTGCTCGCGCCAACAACATCAACATTGTTCAAGCGGAGCATGCACCTAGAGTTGTGTTGGGTATGCTTCCCATTCACCCAGTCTCTGCGTGAGTGTTATTCGATATTGGTGCTTCGCATTCATTTGTGTCTCAAAAGTTCACTCAACAACAAGGTCTTCCGATCCAATCATTACCCAAAGTTCTTAGGGTGCAATCACCGGGAACAACTATGAAGGCTTCTCAAATAAGTCATGGGAACCAAATTGAGATTGGCAACCAAATTTTCCGGATATCCCTCATCGATCTGGGTAGTTCAGATATTGATGTTATCTTGGGCATGGACTGGTTGAAAGCCAATGAAGTTGTGATTGATTGTGTTGAACACTCGGTTTCTCTGAAGATTCCTAAAGGAAACATTGTCTATTCTCCAAGACGGAATCCTTCTATTCAGCTCTACTCTTTGGGTATCCAGAACGTTGATGTTATGGATGCTCTACAAACTGTTCTAGTGGTCCGTGAGTTCCAAGATTTTTTTCCTGAAGAGCTACCAGGTATGCCTCCTGACCGAGAGGTCCAGTCTGTGATTGAGCTTGAACCTGGAATCGCTCCTATCTCCAAGCGGCCTTATTAGATGGGTCTTGTAGAGTTGGCCGAACTCACACAACAGCTTGATGAACAAGAGAAAAGTTGGGTTTTATTCAGAATATCACTTCATTTTTTGATAGTCCAACAATCTTTGTGAAGAAGTGAGACCTGACTGATCGACTTTGTGTTGACTACCGTGATCTCAATGCAAATACCATCAATAATAAATATCCCCTTCCTCGGATCAACGATCTCTTTGATCATCTTGTTGGAGAAGTGGTATTCTCTAAGCTCGACTTGAGAAGTGGATATCATCAAATCAAGATCTGCAAGGAAAATGTTCCCAAAACAACATTCACAACTCGCTATGGCATGTATGAGTGCACGGTCATGTCTTTGGCCTCACCAATGCTCCTTCTACATTCTATAGGCTTATGAACTCAGTTTTCATGGAGTATCTTGACAAGTTCATGGTGGTATATCTCGACGACATCCTGGTCTATTCCAAAATAGAAGAAGAGCATGCGGAACATCTCTGTTATGTTTACCAAGCTTAGTGAGAACCGTCTTTATGCAAAGTTCTCAAAGTGTGAATTCTGGCTCCCTGAAGTCACCTATCTGGGCCATGTCATTTCTGCAAAGGGCTTTGCAGTCAACACAGAGAATGTGCGGACAATTGTGGAGTGGCTCCCTCCTAAAAATGTGAAAGAAATCCGGAGTTTCCTTTGATTGGCAAGCTATTGCCGTCGATGCATTCAGAACTTCTCCAAACTCACTAAGCCTCTTACCTATCTCCTTAATAAAGGCAAGAAACTATTTTGGTCACCGGCGTGTCAAGCAAGCTTTAAAACACTCAAGGAAAAGCTCACCTCCACACCTGTCTTGATTCCTCGAGATACATCAAAGGCTTTTTAGATCTTCTTTGATGCCTCTCTTCAAGGACAGTGCGGTCCTCATGCAAGAAAAGCAAGTCGTTGCTTATGCTTCTCGAATTTTCAAAATCCCATGAGATCAATAACCTGACTCATGATCTCGAACTTGTAGCGGTTGTCTTTGCTTTGAAAGTATGGAGGAACTACTTGGTTGGAAACCGTTGTGAGATCTTTTCTCACCACAAAAGTCTGAAGTGCATCTTCACTCAGCTGGATCTCGACCTTCACGAGAGGAGATGGCTTGAAATCATCAATGACTTTGATCTTTCGATCAACTACACTCCCAAAAAAGCAAATGTGATGGCCGATTCCCTCAGTCGTAAAGCATATGTGAACAACCTCATGTGTGACCAACATGAACCTCTCTTGTGCAAGTAATTCTGTCAACTCAACCTCAAGCTTGTACCCGATGGCTATCGTGAAAACTAGGTAGCTACTCCTTCCCTTGAAGAAAATATTTCTCAGCTCATCTTGAAGATCCTTTCTACAAATATTTCGCCATAAAGTCTTAGAATCCTAAGTATGAGTCTTACCACCTTGATGATCAAGACACTCTTTTCTATGACCACCGGATGGTTGTTCTAGAACTTCCTGGCTTAATAGAGCAAGTACTTAATGAAACTCATGATTCCCTTCTTTGTATCCACCCTAGCAGCACAAAGATGTACATAGAACTGAAAACACAGTATTGGTGGCTTGGATTGAAACATGACTGTGCCAAGTATGTCTTAGAGTGTGATGTCTGCCGCAGAGTGAAAGCCGTTCATAAGAAACTATTTGGTCTTCTTAACCTTTGAAGCCTCCAGAATGGAAATGGGAGAAAGTGGAGATGGACTTCATAACTAGGTTTCCAAGGTCTCGGAAAGGCAACAATGCAATCTTTGTTGTCATAGACAGGCTCTCAAAAGTGGCTCATTTCTTTCCAGTCAAGGAAATAATTTCTAGAAGTTAGCTGGCCGAACTCTATATCAATAGAATTATCTCTTTGTATGGGGTTCCTCTTGAAATCAGCTCAGATTGTGGGAGTATCTTCACCTCCAAGTTCTAGGAAAGTTTCCAACAAGGCTTGGGAACAAAGATGAACTTCAACACAAGGGCAAGTTGAAAGGATCAATCATATTCTTGAAGATATGCTTTGTGCTTGCATCACCTCTTTCGGCATGAAGTGGGAAGAGTGCCTCCCATATGCTGAATTCTCCTACAATAGCAGCTTCCAAAAGAGTCTCCATATGGCACCCTTTGAGGTCCTCTATAGTTGCAAGTGCCGAACTCCGATTGGTTTGTCAGGGGCAGGTGAAAGAAACTTCTTTGGCCCCGAAATTGTCACTCAAGAAGAAGAGAAGGTTCTTATCATTCTAGAGAACTTGAAAATTGCTTAGAGTCAGTTGGAAAGCAATTATGACAGAAAACACACAGATATGGAGTATATCCCTGGTGATCTTATCTACCTCTAAGTCACTCCCATGAGACAAACTCATAACTTTGTTATTAAAGGCAAGCTTGTGCCTAGATACATCGGGCCCTTCAAATTTTGAACAAGAAGAGGAGAAGTTGCTTATATTCTTGAGCTTCCTGAAAAACTCTCCAAGGTTCATGATTTCTTTGATGTCTCCTAACTCAAGAAGTGCTTAAAGGATCCTGGCCGGACCATAGATCATCAGCTCATCGATATTCAAGATCTCTCTTACATAAAACACCCCATCAAAATTCTAGAAGAGGCAGAACAAAAGACTCGCAACAAGTCTATAATGTTCTACAAGGTGCAATTGTCACACCATTCCGTTGATGAAGCAACTTGGGAGCGTGAGGATGACATTCGTTCCAAGTACCCAACCCTCTATCAGTATTCTTCATAGAATCTTGGGGCGAGATTCCTATTTAGTGGGGGAGAGTTGTTACATCCCAATGTTCTAAACCTTGTAATGCTACATGGTTTAATAAATATAATGCTACCATATACATGTCATTATTGCATCATCATTATATCATGCTCATTTCACCATGTCACATTGCATTTGAGCATCATATAAACCCCTTTTTCATTTGGTTCTTTCTTCACATGCATTGCTTTATTAATTAGATTTTCCTCTTGATATCTTGTAGTTGGTTCTTGATATAATGTGTGATGCCCAAGTTGATTTGGGGGCATATCATTTCTAGTTCCACCACCTTTATTTTGCCTTCAAATGAATTCCACCATCCTAATTGTATATGAGCCACTGGATTTCTATTGGTATTTAAATCTAAATCATTAGTGTTGGGATGGATCCACTTCTATTTCTACATGCTACCATATATGATACATGTTGTTTTCACAATATTAAATATGTGGATCCTCATGGCCACCTTTGCATGTTATGTGTGTAGAATATCTTCCCTGGCTTCAGTATGGTTTGTAATTGAATATGTGATGATGTATGAATGTATTTTGGCTATATGTTGATCTAGTGGGAAATACACACTAAGTTGGCCAATTTACCTTCATTCATGTTTATATATCATCCATTCCATATGGCAAGCAAGCTTGCTTTTGTAAAGGCCTTTATTCAAATTTGAATGCATGTGCGGAATAATTGACCATGGTGACAAATAGTTATTTACACAATTGTTAGTGGTCATTTATGAACCATGCATGGCCCATGCAAAGCTCCCTCTCATATTCTTTTTATTTAAATTCTATTGGATTTTTGTGTGGAAGCTTGTATGATTTGAATTCATATAGGTAGTACCATTCCAAAAAAAACTCATGATAACCTTTCTTCTCTTCTTCATTCTTTGGTTTGTTTGGTTTGTATTTCTTTGGGAAGCTCCATCAAAATTCTTGTTTTGAAATAAATCTAAAGCAAATATAAGAGGAAGGGAGGAAGAAATATAAACCTACACCTATCTATCCTAGTTAAACCCATCTACCTCGTGCCACCCCTTGGCTTGGTTTGGTTCCACCAAACCAGCCACCACCACCACCACCATCTCACCCTTGCCCCTATCCCTAGTGCCCACCAACCCGAGCCTATGTGTGTGCCATGGTTATGTCACATGGCCTCTAACCTAACCCCCTCTCTAGATAACTCCCTCCCCATCCTATCTTGCTGGTAAAGGTGACCCAAACCACATGATATCTAACCCTGGTTGCCCCCCTTGCTAATCTAACCGAGAGGGAGAGGAGGAGGAGGGCAAACTAACTCGAGTTACTTTAGAGCAACGCCTCCCCAAGCTAAACCCTCCCCTCTTTGCTTTATCTACCTTCCCACCAGCCTTGGGCTCGACCAGATCTCGCTAGGGGCCCTGCCCTGCCCAGCACCACCACCCCTCCTAGCATCCCTCTGCTAGCCATCCACCACCTTAGCTGCCCATCTCATCCTGACTTTATTGCCGACATTAGGAAGAAGGAGGAGAGGATGTGGAGTTGTTAAGGAAGATAAATGATGCCCTGGACCCTGCCTATACACGGAAAAGATAAGGAGAAACCCAGGACAATAAGAACCGGGAAGAGGCTGAGCGGAACCCTAGAACACCCGACCGCGAGCTCCTCCGTAGATCGCCATCGCCTCGAGCCATATCATCCACAACAGCAACCCTGCGGTGAGCAGCCCTACCTCCCAGACATCATGCACTGTTGTTTCACTTCCTGGATTGCTAGATCTTTTTGTCGAACACCGTCTATGCACTGCCACTCGTTGCTGCCTCGCTAGCGTGCTACCGCTGTGTTGCCCGCCTCTGTCGTGCATGTGCTCTGCCGCGTCTGCCTTGTTGTGCTGCATTTCCTAGGCCTAGTCCCATGCTCTAGTTCCCTGCCTAACCTCACCGCCATTCAGGCCATACCGTTGCCGGCATAGCCCGAATATGGTCGTCGGAGTCGACGCTCTGTGTATTAACCCATGTCGCAAAACCCACCTATCACTAGCCTTGATTCACCGTAGTGGTACCATGACATTGTCTCTTGGCCCAGGTCGTAGGGTCAAGTCCCCCCATGCCCTGTTTTTTCTGTCGTGCCCCGTTCGTTAGGGATATTCAGAGAAGCATTGCCGTTTTGCACAAAGCCCCCTGCATGTTTTGCACCTGAACCCGGCATCCCCGTGAGGCCCACCTGTCATCCACCCAGATCCGGTCAGACCTTTTTATAAAAAGGTACCCGAGACTTTTGCAAACTCAACCCGCACTCCCGGGACCTACAACATGTCAGCCAGCAGTTGGCTTACGCACGAGTGGACCTACAACGATCTCTGGCCCCACATGTCATCGACTCTAGGTAAGTTAGGTCGGAGTAAGAAACATTTATCTCTGTTTTTCTACATTCAAATCAAAACCTGAATATGAATACAATCCAATTTAATTCATATCTTTCAAATGGAATTGAATTTGAACACAAACTTAATATGAAATATAAATTGTTTTTGAATGTTGATTCAAATCTGTATTCAAACAATTTCATAATTGACTCTATCTAGTCAAACCTTTGACTTTGACCCAAATTTGAATTGTTTTGCATTAATATTGTTTAAAATTCATAAATTCAAATAATATAAATGATAAATGTTTTCTTATCAGAAAAATGCCAGGAATATGAATATGCTATTTAAATTATTTTTTGGGCATTTAAAATTTTCGAATTAATAATTACCATTAAATGCCATTTTCTTCATCAAGTCATAACTTTAATTCCGTAATTCCAAATTCGACGATATGTCTAGATCGATCAGTGCGACGAGCCTGTTCCAACTATGCTTTCCATCATACCAATTGAAGCATGTATCATATAAATATTAAATAGACAACAAGGTTTATGGGAGCAAAATATGACTAAATAATTAATTAAAGTGCTTTATTATTGTTCTTACACCTCACCGATGCCATGCTATGTTATACCATGTAATTGTGCATCATTCCATCATGGCATACCTTGTTTTTCTTGTTGCATATGTTCATATGATTGCACATTTTCTTTATTATGGCCCTTTGTGTGCTTGGTTCTTCTTCATGATAGACACCGAGCGAGGAAGTTCTTAGGAGAACCAAGAGTACTACCCAGATCAGAGTTATTCTACTGCTGAGCTAATAGGCAAGAAATTCCCCATGTTTGCATTACATATAGAACCTATGCCTCTATATTATTCGTGCATCATTGTGTCATGATTTGCATTAAATTGAAATCCCAAGTACTACATAGCCTTTACGTTTAAACCCCACCGAAGCTTGTATCCTCAATCCTATGAGTCATTACTACAAGATTTGTTCCAGCCATGCGAGTCGTAGAATTGCATGTGTAGGGAGTGTGCGAGTCTGTTATGGAAAACCAGGTACCTAAACAACTTAAATTTTGTAGTAATGGGATAACTAAAGAATGAGGCACTGGTGAGAAATAACTGTTATTTTGTTCTTCCATGCTCACTTGTGTCTCATAGGGACCTAGTACTTGATTCTTGTTCTGTGACTATCACAATATCTACATGTGGGACCATGAATCCCCTTCGCCTAAGCATGATTCACATCTTACTTATTGGGAGCACAAACTAGGTTGGGGCATTATTGCTATCTTGTAATTATGCCATGTGATGTCTATGCACGCTTCTATTCTTGTAGACAGTGTTGGGCCTCCAAGCGCAGAGGTTTGTAGGACAGCAACAAGTTTCCCTTAAGTGGATCACCCAAGGTTTATCGAACTCAGGGAGGAAGTGGTCAAAGGTATCCCTCTCAAGCAATCCTGCAATCAAGATACAAGAAGTCTCTTGTGTCCCCAGCACACCTAATACACTTGTCAGGTGTATAGGTGCACTAGTTTGGCAAAGAGATAGTGAAATACAAGTAATATGGATGATTATGAGTGGTAATTGCAATCTAAAATAATAGTGTCAGCAAGCAAACATGTAACATGACTGATTATAAACGGTGTTTCAATGCTTAGAAACAAGGCCTAGGGATCATACTATCACTAGTGGACACTCTCATATAAATATCTTCTCTTCATGATGCTACCCTGAACTACCCTCCGGTTGGACGATGTAGGGTATAACATCACACCTTAAAGTTCGCATTCCCCATCTAGATAACCCCTCACTGTCACCTTGAGCGCTAGATGGTTCCAACAAACGCCACAATCTCATAGAGACATCCAACTCAAATTATAATCATGATAAGTATTTATGTAACCTTAGCCAAAGTGCCACATGGTGTGCACACTATCAAGTTCACACACGTGGGGATAAGCAGAGATTAATTAAAGCACTTGAGTAGTAGAATAGATCTATAGATTTCAAAGCTCATGATCTCATAAGATCACGCATAGAGAGAGAGAGAGTTGAACACATAGCTACCGGTAGAGCCCTTAGCCTCGAGAGAGAACTACTCCCTCCTCATCATGGGAGTCAACAACAGCGATGGAGATGGCGGTGGAGTCAATGGAGATGGCTCCAGGGGCACTTCCCCGTCCCGGCAGGGTGCCGGAAGAGAGACTTCTGTCCCCCAAATCTCCTCTTCGGTGGCAGCGGCGTTGTGGAACTTTTCATGGAATTCTTATCTTGTATATAGGATTTTCGTCCCGGGGGTAATATATAGGCAAAGAGGCAAGGTCGATGGGCGTCCGAGGGGCCCACACCACCCCCTGGCGCGGCTTGGGCTGGCCCACGCCACCAGGTGGTGTGGCCACCTCGTGGCCCCTCTTCGTCTCGTCTTCTGGCTCCGTGAGTCTTCTGGTAAAATATTGACTTTTGCTTTTGTCCGCTCCAATTCCGAGAATATTTCTTTTCTAGCTTTTCTGAAACCAAAAATAGCATAAAACAGGCAACTGGCACTGCGGCATCTTATTAATAGGTTAGTTCCAGAAAATGCATAAAAGTATCTCATAATGTAGACAAAACATAAGAAAGTAGATACTAAACAAGCATGGAACATCAAAAATTATAGATACGTTTACGACGTATCAACATCCCCAAGCTTAACTCCTGCTCGTCCTCGAGTAGGTAAGTGATAAAAAAGAATAATTTTTGAGGTGACATGCACCATCACAATCTTGATCAAGGTATTTGTAAAGCATTGATAGCTGGGATCATAGTAATCTAATATAGACATGAGACATATAGTTCTAACAATAAGAGATAGCAACTATGTTGTAACATGAAAAGGTACAAACAAAAGATTCATGAATAACAATGCTTTGAAAGACGTTTGTTTGTTTCACATATAGAAAACATGATGAGAATGATATTCAACTTGTCCCTCATGGTGTAGCAAAACATAAATGCATAGGACACCTTCAAAGTTCATAAGGGTGACTAGATACAAATAGTTTAAGGACAAGAAATCTCAAAGTTATGAATCAATCAACAAGTTTTGGGACAATGCACATTAAACTAAGAATGACCACTATGCTCTCTCAATAGGTGCATAAAGATAGAAGATGGATACTCAACATAAAAGTAAAAGAAAGGCCCTTCATGGAAGGAAGCAGGGATTCAAGTCTCATAAAGAGCTTCCAAAAATTATGGTACTTATTAGCTTTCAACTCTCATTGCCCCTATCATAAGCATCTTTAAGGTGATTAAGGTTAAAGTGAACAAATATGAGGATATGCTTGACAAGTTATAAAATGAAAATCTCATGCCCCTTGCTTATGAGTACCGTTCCTCATGCTACTCAACTTTAGTCGCAGGTAAGTTCTTGTCATTGTAAGTACATGTGTATCATAGAGAACCGCCAACAGGGTACCCCTTGCCCGATGATACGGAAGAATCCCCATATCAAAATGAGAAGGCAAGCAGACAATGAGCATCTCAGCAATCTTTTTGATTTGCAATATGCATAGGGATTTCCCTTTTTTATTTTTCTCTTTTTTTGAATGCTTTAGAGATTGCTCACTATGGTTATGTTGCAGATTTCCACCATGATTAGGCATGGCTTAGACCAGCTGCCCGGGTGTTTCTCTAACACATATACGAACTCCATGAGCCTTACAAGCTCCCCTCTCATTTCACACCACCGGGATCCATAAGCAAAAGAACATGATATTAACTAAATAAAGTGCAATGTTGAAAGCATTCCCCATGATACATGGTTCTGCTAAATCACAACTTACAAAGTGCAAGCATATACACAACACACATGGGCACAACGGTTCAAGTTTATTAAGTGCCAGAAAGTAAAGTGTGCCATCAAGTTCGTGAGAGCTTTAATCACTAATTTTCACATAACAAGTTTAATTTGGAAGGTAGATAAAAACATGAATATACTTGGAATAGCAATAATGCTAATAGGTAGGTATGGTGGACTCTTTGGAATAACTTGGTTTTATTTGAAGTTGTATGCATGAGTGGAACTCATACTTGGTACATGCGGAGGCTAGAAAAAGACTAGGAGCAACCAACTAAGAGAGAAATAATGGCCATAATCATGCAAAGCGACAAAACATTATCAATTAAAGCATAAAGTGATATTACAAGTCGAAAACTAAATGATCATAGAGGCAACATTGACTTGGTATAGTCATAACATGGTGTGAGCATGCGCCAAGTCAACCCAAATAAAGCATCAAAGGAGAATACCACACTATTATGCTTTAATATGCTAAAACAACACATGATTCTTTTAAGGCATATTAAGCAATCTCAATTATTTGTAACAAGTCATGCTACATCAATAATCACTAAGCATAAAGTCAAAGCAATATCAAGCATGACATGATAAAGTCTAGGCCACAGTAAAAAACAAGCTCCTTTTATACCACTTATAAGCATAAACTTTCCTACTCTTTTGCAATCCCAATCGAAAACTAAAGCTAAACGCAGTGCTAGCAAAGGAGAACACTCAGAGAACAATAATAGTGAAAACTAGAGTGTTCTAGGCAATGAATAACGGGGTGTGTCTCTCTCCAAAAGAAATGTGTTGGGATCCAACTAACTTATTGTGGCAAAGAAATCAAAAGAAAACTAAAAACAAAGACGAAGACGCTCCAAGAACAATACAATTGGTGCATGAAACAATAAAAATGAAGTGTTTGGAAGAAAACCTGAGATTTTTATTGATGAAGAAGGGGATGCCTTAGGCATCCCCAAGCTTTGACGCTTGTACTTCTTGAATATTTCTTGGGGTGACACAGGTGGAATCCCTAAGCTTGAGCCTTTGTCCATACTTCATATCATCATATTATGCTTCCCTACACTTGAAAACTTCCTTCATACAAAACTTCACACAATCTTCATTAGCAACATCAGTGTATTCAAAATAATAAGTCTTTTGGTTCAGTTTCAACACAAGTAAAACTTTCATTAAAACACAAGATACTGTAGCAATTCCTTTCAAAATTTCAAGTGATCAAAGAGAACTCAAAGAGAAAGAGATTAAGAGGCAAATGCAAATAATGGCAGAAATCTGTCAAAACAGACTAGCAGGTGAAAAACGATATTTTCAAAGACCTTCTGTTCCTCAAATCGAAAAGTGCTAAACTAACGAAAGTTGGTTAATAACCTGGGGCATAAGCACAAAAAAATACAGATCAATCCTACGTACAGAGATTTGTCACGAATTTTTACAGTAAAGCATAAAAATCTGTTTCAGGACAACAACTTTCCCAAGTCTTACTTCCCTCTCATTAGATGTTATTCTTCGAAAAAAAACCACAAAAAAATTATAAGGAGAGGTTATTACAGAGTTAATAACTTCCAAGACTCAACAAAACAAAAATAAACTGAAAGTAAAAATATAATGGGTTGTCTCCCAAATGCTTTTTCTTTATAGCCATTAAGATAGGTATGATAATTTCGATGATGCTCACATAAGAAATATGAATTGAAGTAAAAGAGAGAATCAAAAGCAAATATGGAACAAATTTAAGTCTAACACACTTCCTATAAAAAATAATCTTGTAAAGAAACAAGTCATGAAAGCACAAAGCAACGAGTATAGGAAAGCAAAACAAGTACAACTTCAAAATTTTCAACAGAAAGAGGGGAAACTTAATATTGTTGAGATACGTAAAACCATGTTTCCCTCTCTCATAATAACTTTCAGTAGAATCATAAATAAAATTAACAATATAAATATCACATAAAACATTCTTATCATGGGCCACATGAAAAAAAGAATTATTACTCTCCCTATAAGCATAGTCATTCTTATTAATCGTAATGGGAGCAAATTCAACAAAATAGCTATCATTATTATTCTCATCACCATAATCATCAAATATAGGAGGCATATTGTAATCATAATTAATTTTTCTCCTCAATAGTAGGTGAACTGAAAATATCATTTTCATCATTGTAATCATCATATATTGGAGGTATAGTATCATCAAAGTAAATTTTCTCCTCCGTGCTTGGGGGACTAAAAATATCATGCTCATCAAAACCAACTTCCCCAAGCTTAGACTTTTCCATAGCATTAGCAATAGTGGTGTTCAAAGAATTCATACTAATAACATTGCTATTATCATGCAAATAAAGTTTCATAGGTTTTTTAATTTTCTCTTCAAATACTTCATGTCCTAACTAAAAATAAATACTATAAAACTCTTTAATTTTTGTTGTTGTTTTCCATTAAGCCTAACTAGTGAAAATAAAAACAAGAAACAAAAAGATATAATTGCAGAATCTAAAAGAAATAACTTCGAGCACTCACACACCAGCAACAGTACTAGAAGATAGCGTAGTAGCCAGAGGATGTGAGTACCTTTTACCTTACCTCCCTGGCAACGGCGCCAGAAAATAGCTTGATGTCTACGCACGCTTCTATTTTTGTAGACAGTGTTGAGCCTCCAAGTGCAGAGGTTTGCAGGACAACAACAAGTTTCCCTTAAGTGGATCACCAAGGTTTATCGAACTCAGGGAGGAAGTGGTCAAAGGTATCCCTCTCAAGCAATGCTGCAATCAAGATACAAGAAGTATCTTGTGTTCCCAACACACCTAATACACTTGTCAGGTGTATAGGTGCACTAGTTCGGCGAAATAATAGTCAAATACAAGTAATATGAATGATTATAAGTGGTAATTGCAATCTGAAATAATAGTGGCAGCAAGCAAACATGTAACATGACTGATTATAAATGGTGTTCAATGCTTAGAAATAAGGCCTGGGATCATACTTTCACTAGTGGACACTCTCATATAAATATCTTCTCTTCATGATGCTACCCTGAACTACTCTCCGGTTGGATGATGTAGGGCTATACCAGCACACCTTAAAGTTCACATTCCCCGTCTAGATAACCCCTCACTGTCACCTTGAGCGCTAGATGGTTCCAACAAACACCACAATCTCATAGAGACATCCAACTCAAATTATACTCATGATAAGTATTTATGTAACCTTAGCCAAAGTTCTACACGGTGTGCACACTGTCAAGTTCACACACGTGGGGATAAGCAAAGATTAATTAAAGCACTTGAGTAGCAGAATAGATCTATAGATTACAAAGCTCATGATCTCATAAGATCACGCATAGAGAGAGATGAACACATAACTACTAGTAGAGCCCTTAGCCTCGAGAGAGAACTACTCCCTCCTCATCATGGGAGTCAGCAACGGCGATGGAGATGGCGGTGGAGTCGACGGAGATGGCTCCGGTGGCACTTCCCCGTCCCGGTAGGGTGCCAGAACAAAGACTTCTGTCCCCCGAATCTCCTCTTCGGTGGCGACGGCGCTGCGGAACTTTTCATGGAATTCTGATCCTGTATATAGGGTTTTCGTCCCGGGGGGATATATAGGAGAAGTGGCAAGGTCGGTGGGCGCTCGAGGGGCCCACAACACCCCCTGGCGGGGCCTGGGCTGGACCACGCCGCTAGGTGGTGTGGCCACCTCGTGGCCCCTCTCCGTCTTGTCTTCTGGCTCCGCGAGTCTGGTAAAATATTAACTTTGGATTTTGTCGAGTCCAATTCCGAGAATATTTCTTTTCCAGCTTTTCTGAAACCAAAAACAGCAGAAAATAGGCAACTGGCACTGCGGCATCTTGTTAATAGGTTAGTTCCAGAAAATGCATAAAAATATCTCAAAATGTAGATATAACATAAGAAAGTAGATACTAAACAAGAATGGAATATCAAAAATTATAGATACGTTTACGACATATCACCATGCTTTACTTCTTTATCTACTATTGCACGTGGAGCGCCTGTACTGTTTTGGTTCGCGACACGATTCTGTGGTATCGACAAGCCCAATCACACTTTCGGGTTTCCAGTCGTTTACAACTGATCTCGCAATTCCTAGGTCCATCTCGAAGCCGGCCAACTTTGTTGCAAGTAGCTTAATGTGGTGGCCCCTGAAATCATTTTTTAATCTTGTGAATGCTTTGTCGTGATGCCTAGTTTCTTTTATTTGGTTCTTCCCGGGGTTGATCGTGCGTGTGTTGCTATTTGTGCACCCCTACAGGGTAAATATTTCTGAAAGCCGTGTCCATGGTTATGGACGACTTGGAGTACAGTTTCTCGATCATAGACAACTATAAACAAAGTACCATGTTTAATCTGACTTAAACATGACTAGTAAATAGTGCAACAGTCATGGAGTGGTTAATAAAATTTTCAACGGATGAGATATTCTTCCGCCTTCTCGCTCGGTAAGCGAGACGGAGGACGCGCGATGTTTACTAATGTTGATTATATAACTATTGGTTATAATTAGCAAGCGGCCGTCCATATCTTGTTGGGAGGATCTTATAGCGTGTCTCTATAGAACTATTTAGATATTTATATTTTGTTGCAATTGCATCACCCCCAGGTGGTTCCCCTTGGATGCATAAAGACTTGCTGAGTGCCCTAGGGTCTCACACCATAAACATTGATTTGGAGGTTACTACGTCGATAAGGTCGATGATGGAGGCAATGACCCTCTTGCGTAGAGATTCTAGGGATGGAGATATCTGAGATCTGTGGGCGGGAATGTGCTTATTTCCATGGCATCTTATGCCGATTTGAATCTAAATCTGTACTCGGATTTGTGTTTACGTTTCCGATTGATGATTTGTTGAGTGATGTATGAGGATATAATCCTAAGATATTATTACTACTATCAATATAATTTGGATCTTGGTGATGTAATATATTTTTATTTCTTTTAGATGGAATAGCTATGATGTACTCTTGTACTAGATGGACCTAGCGCACGTTGTTGCAACGACTTTTTCTACCGTCGTTTAAATACTATCAAATTTCAAGACAACCGGTTGGTATTCAGCGGTCAGATAAAACACACTTCATGACTTATGCTAAACTTATATGGAGCAGAAATTGTGATTTGTTAATGCAGAGATCCAAAAATAACTCAAGGTATTAGTGGAAACAATAAATAATCTCGAGACAACATGATTTATAGAATGGTCATGATGAAAAGCACCATTCAACCTTAATTTCATTGCAAACTTCAAATAGTTTACCCAAAAATTTATCCAGCTGTTTCTTCTAGTGAGTCTTCTTAGAAAATACTATTGTTGTTTTAGAATTTGTGAGATAATATTGATTCTCTTCTAGAACATACATGAACAAAAATGCCCATCGTTATTTGAAAACAGTCTAAATGCAGAACCTTATTATCCAACTACAAACAACCACATACAAAAAAATAGATGAATAGTGCTTATATACCAGATAGCCATATGCCATAAAAGTGAAATCCCAAAGGCGTATATGGTCGGCAGTAATGAGAAGTCCGACAAATAAGATACTTCCAGTAGCAGCTAGTGATGCATAATTTATTTTGCAATAGACAGTAAGAAATAATTTGATGGTCGAATCCTTAGGGAGCTTATTGTCCCACTGCATCATAAGTTATTTTGAATGAAAGCATGTATTTTAGGGTGGTTATGAGTGCATTTCATGAAATTGTTTGACAACAGAATCATTATCCTGGGTCACCTTCAGGACAGAGTCAGAAAAATACGGGCTAAGTTTCGGTAGTTTTGGCACAAATTTTGAACATAATACGGGTTTCCCAAAATGTTCATGAGAATGAGAAGATTTCTATGTTGCCTGACTATGAATCTTCAAAGAGGGTGGAAGAAGCTATGGAAGAATCTTCTCATGTAGTCTTGTAGGTTAGCATTTCTTGAATCTAGCTCTTCTTAAAATTCCGTTTCCCCCCGTACAGCAATTGCATCGTGCTACTGATATGCCCACATATCCAGGAATAAAATATAAGGCACCGGAAATTCCATTACTTTTACATGATCAAAGAAAAAGGCACACGAGATTCCATAGACTTTTAAGTTCGTCGGGGGCAATTTGTCAGACACTTCACATGCACATAATACTCATATGTATCATGTTGTCTACACGTAGAAGTTCTGAAAAACTGGAGTCACCCTTATCACCTAACATCAATGTGGTGAAGAAAAACTCGATTGAACTGAGCTCAATTTAACTACCAGACTCAAGCAACCATCGCTTCATCATATCATATGAGCAATTAGTGTTGATGCATGATTAGTGCAACTATAACAATAGACGAAAAAAAGAATGAATATACCTGATTGATACATATGTATTCATGGACGCAGTGGCTCATGCGGTGGTGTCTGCATTCCTCAAGACACAAATATGCAACTCCCAACCTTATATGATAGATCTCCTAATGAGCTCCGTCCCTTCATGGTGATCGTTCTTTCTTGACCCATCACTTTCTTTGATTAATAAAGGTGGAAGCTTTCATGGCAGAGGGAGTCGTATGGAAACTCACAAATACTTTAAGAGCATGTTATCAGTTCTGAAATTCACGTGCCTCGTCAACAACTTCGTCATCAAATTACCTAACATAATTGATAGGATGAATAAATAAAAAGTGAATCCTGGTTATATGCAACTGTATGATGAACATCAAAGATATATTATAATAATTAGCTATCATATCATGTATAGGGAGAGATCCAAGCTGATCTCTGTGCTCAAAAAATCCCTAAAAGCAAAGTTACAATAGACAACAGTGCATCAGTGATGCTTGAGTTATACTATTATCATAACAAGATAGATATATAGTTTTACATGTTATACTGACAATTTGACAAGATGACTCCTCACTTTGGACTTCGGAGAAGAACTGGAGTGTGGGATTAATTGCATTCAACGGATCTAATTCAGATGCACGGACGTTATCGAATATTAATAGTCTATGATTATTCCTTTGATTTCCATAATTATATGCATGGAAATTATGTTGGTGAGAACATATTAGGCAATTTATCGAATACGTTATGATCTTAAGAAAAAACTTTGTAATTCCTATGATCAACATTTATACCAGATCGGGCAACTACACATGGATTCTTATTTGATACAAAAGGGAGGCACATATCGATTCCACAAGAATAGACAATACCACGCCACAAAACAAGCTATCCGAGCAGCCACGTGATCTTGATAGTAAGATAGGAGAAGACTCACCTGGTGCTACATCAGGAGCAACGACACCAATTGAGAGGGTTGCATACTATGCTGGTTTCTTCGTGTTGATTCCCCGTGTTGGCCACATCATACTTGATCTCTTCATGGTATATGCCTCAGGGCTACAACGGAGGTGGGGGTACATAGGCGCCTGGCACAAGAGCACGGGGAAGGCGGGGATGGGGTCGATGGGAAGTGGACAGATTGCAGGTCGTGAGAGGAGTTTTGGCCGCCATTTGGGGCATAGGGTTGTCCATGAACACAGATTAGGTGGATTGCAGGTCGTGAGAGGAGTTTTGGCCGCCATTTGGGGCATAGGGTTGTCCATGAACACAGATTAGGTGGTGCTGGTGGCGACTGACACCGAGGCGAAGCTCTCTCCTAGCCTCGCGTCGCAGCCCTCTTGGGTTCTGGGCAGAGGCTAGGATCGGTTGCACCTTTTTTTTAAATCTCTATATTCAGTTCAGTTACTTGGATAGACATGGGCTCTGTCGAAGCATCTGAGGTAGCATATTCAACCGCTGGGCTTAAGTTACGTGTTGACTTGTTATTGGTGTGGGTGATGGAGCAAGTATAGCATCTCAAAACCAGGGAGCTTAGAGCTCTTTAGGGATATGTCTTGACACCAATGATGTCCAACGCAATGCTAGTAGATACAAAGGAGAATGTCATATTCAATAACACTCTCCTCTCAACCAGCGACATGCTTTCACAACAGCCAAGCCACAAAACCAGAAAATTAGCAGGTTTTGTATTAGTGTTTGAGGGACCACCTCTTGGCGTATTTACACTGTATTTACCAAGATTTACGTATAAGTTTCACATAATCAGAAGAAAAAATAATGAAAAATAACCTAGAAACGATGCCCAACGAAATGACATATAGCTAACATGTGTACAATTAGCGAAAGGGATGAAACATTGTACGACTAAAAAGTAACTTTAGAACAGCAAGCACAACCTTTCAATGCAAATAAGATTAAAAAATAGTTAAGTGAATTTGAACACTATCAAGAGTCAAGATAAGATCTGAAGGCCCTAGAGCAAGAAAGCAATAACTACTAAGGACAAAAACTTCCCCCTTGAAAAAGCAGAACTGAAGCCAGAAAGTTGACATTTAGCATCCCTCCAAGGAAATTTCAAATTTAACAAACAATATTTACCCTATGAATAGAAAAATTATAAATAGGTGGTATTGCATTGCATGAATATAACAGCGACCTTGGCATTCATGGTCCACCCTGTTCCCTAACCACTATAACTATTTCATTCCTTGGCTTCTAAATTTATTTGAACATGATAGAAATATCAACAGTTAATTACTTTTGCAGTGCTATGGAACTGTTAATTCTAAGAAACATACGCATGCACAAGGTAACAAAAGAAAATGAGAGACCAATACCTCTTTGTGTCTGACATCATATAAATTTTTTGCTAGAAGGTCAATGTCAAGATCAGTTATATCCATTAGTTTCTTGCTCTCCATGTCTATGCCCTTAGACTCATCTACAGTCTGTAAACAAACTTCAAAATAAAACTTGCAACAAGGGAATAATTTCTTAAAAAGAATATCACTCACCTCTGAATTCTTCCTTCTCTCTACCTCCATGTCAGGAGTAGAACCTGAAGTTATAGACATTGTCTAGGGGGCGTTTTGGCAGTGAGTAACTTCGACCATATTTTACCTAACACTGGAAATTGTAATTTTCTTTGATTCAGATTTTCTTATTCTCGCATATGATCTTCTATTCTTCTATCCATGCATTCTGTGATATGGCCTATTCTAACCGTCGATAGACCGGAGATAGATGATGTCCAGCCAGAGTTCACATCTTACAGCAAAAAAAGTCAAATATCTCCTCATCATAAACCATATACACAATTTTTGGTTTGTGCTAATGCTTCATCATTCTACACGAATGATGGACTTGATGAAAACATTTCATTACCATTTACTTTCCTTCTATGCAAGGACACATAGTTTGTAGGCGACCAAAAAATAGAACAATGATGTTATACCAAGATTAAGACATCGTGTGGAACGAATCTTTGAAGCCACTACTTCATGTTATAGGGAATGCAATCATTTCTTAACTTGTCCGATTAACTTATTCAACATACAAATTGTTATTTGCACTAATATATTATTTACGTTGAATGGAGTGAGGTTTAGAAAAATATATAAACTAAAGTACGTTTATTATTCTTAACTACAGCATTCTTAAAATTTCACCAAGGGCCTATCAAATCAAATATTGCAAAACTGCACAAATAGAACTGCATCTGCACAGATTGTTCAACAGAAATCTGAGATGTACATCTTTATAGTTACTGTACCGGTAAAATAGTATACTGAAGGTGATCAGCAATATGCACCCACCAGATCTTTCAAAAGTTGGAACCACCAAACATGACGTTCAATACACTTGGAAAAGTTACATATATCTAACAGACAGAAAACGTGATAATTAAGGATAAGGAAAATATTTTGGCAAACTATGATTAAAAGAAACCAATAAATGCATAGCAGGAGGTGATTTCTTACCTTAGAGCATGTACAACACATGTGCCTAGATCAATGCTTTGGGGGAAAACCGTTTTTTCTTTCCAAGTGACAGTCATGAGGTGCTTCCAAAAGGCCAAGAGTGCGTCATTTTGCTTCGATGCTTGCCCGGGGCCTGAGAAATTAACTGCGCCCTTTTTGTATGGTGCTTCAACCGATGCCTAATCTTGTTACTATATTCCCTACTACATCCAGGTAAATTCGCGTTCGACATCAGAGATGCTTGAGCTGGTGCTAGTGAGACGGATTCACAACTTAAGCACCTACGTAAACTTGTATGTAATGGATAACTCAAAATTTTAGCAGGTGCTTAGTTCTAAGCACTTGGATAGAAGCACCATCCATTACACATGCCATTAAATGCCTATAACATTTGGCAACAAAAGTAAGCAAATTGTAGAGTCTTCTTGATACACGTGTCATTTCTCTCAGCTCATGCATGAAGACATTAAACTTTTATCATCAAGACTATATCTCAGATAAAAGAATGAAAAAATTGGGTGATAACCTCAATACCGAACAGGGTGTCGAATGAACTAATAACTTCAACATACTTTCTAATATTTAAGCCAGGAAACATTGGGATTAGGATGAAAACAACCACTAACTTCATTATAGTTTCATATATCTAAGCCAAGGAACATAACCTGAGCTATGGTATTTCTATTTCAACACAATTATCCATGTATATCAGATCATAAGATGAGTAAGAAAAATGAGTATATCACAAACACAGAATCATAAGTTGTGGACAAACATCCTAATCCCCGTAGAAAAATTAGTAAATAAGCATCTATCCTAAGCCATTAAATGTTATCATACAACAAAAGAGGGGAGCAAGATAGTATTATCGAGCTTTCAAATGTATAGCTTTTGCTTTTACATCTAGAAAAAATTTAATACTTAACAATGTACTATGAACAGGATCCCTTTGATTGACATGACAGAATCAACATAGCTTGTACCTTCAGATCCTGATATTCAACGTCATGTGGCACAATCATGCTGAAACACATGTTGACAGTGGAGGTGTTGTGAACTATGGTTGCTGGAGTGGACCTGACGTGTGACCAGCATCACTGGTAGGGTCAAATGATCGATTTTGGTCGCTGAACTCGCTGCAAAGTTAGATGCACATATAGCATCGCTTGTTCATTCAATCGAACAGTTGTTGGGCATTATGGGTACAAAACTGACTGCTGCAGTAGGAAGTCCACTTAATGGCGGGTGATGGCAGGCGTTATGAGAGAGGTACGGGCTGTTGAGGAGGATGGTGTAGCAGATTCGGTGACGGTCGTCACTACGGCTTCGCAACCACCTCCTCCTCTCCCTTCCACTCAGCCGCATAGGTCCCCCTTAGCAGCGGCAGGTTGGTTTCCTAGGGTTTGTTTGCATACCACCATAGGCGACTATAGGGAGCCGACCGGAGGTCTGGTCGAACGGGACGAACAACAGAACATAGGGTATGCTGGTCGCTGGGTGGGCGAGATGAAAGAGTTAGGCGGCGGCTGAGGCGAGAGGAGGAAGGATTTTTGACGGGTACCGTTCTCCTGCGAGTAGAAAAGGGACGGTAAGAGGTGGTCTAGGGAGGTTGTTGAGCAGCGACCGACTTGTGTAATTTCCTCTATTCCCCACGACAAGGTAATTTTTTTAGGGACCACGACAAGGTACTTTGGTTGACTCAATTCTACATCATGGACTAACCAGAGTTCTTTGTTTCTACGAAGCTTAGAGCTCTTGTAAGATGTCGCTGGCGTACATACTCACTTGTGTATGTTAGACTCGTAGCCAGCTTCCCATGTTTCTCGCACTCAAAGCTATAACAATGAATTTTGGGGTGGATGGTTTGCCAGTACTGTGTCCTGCCATTGGGGCTTGCTTGTGGGCAGCCTCGCGGCCTCCACGGTAGTACATCCTCCCAGATTCGGGTTATACTGGCTTGTCACTTAGAAACATGAGGTTCGGGGATTACAGTCAGACCAACGGACATGAATATGTACTCAAGTGAAACATCATAAGTAGCACCATCACCAATATAGTCCTTAGAACTGAGTTTGATTTAACGATAAACCCAAATCAAATCAAAGGCAAGGGAAGATAACATATCCACGAAGGAATCACTATGTTACTTTAGCATGAACAAAACTAAACATCCATTTACAAAGGAACCGAGTCAGTTAGAACTTTTTTATTACAACTCTCCAAGTTGTTGTTTAAGCTTATATAACTAGTCCAGGGGTATCTAGTATGGATCCTTGGAGAAAAGAGTACTTGAGAGAACTAGCTTGCTCAAGAACTTGACAAACACGGTCATGTGAAAACATGGCGACACTTCTAGAAAACCGTCTAGGACATCACAACCCACTGTTATGTCACTTAGTTCGAGAGGAAACTTGCCTGATAAGACAAAAATACTTAGTCTCAGAGCTTTCGCACAAGCCTGACTCTTTGACCGATTGGCTCCGAGGTCTAGATAAACCTATTATGAAAAATATATTTTATATGAATTTTAAAATGTTGAAAAAATCCAAAACAAAATCCTAGCTGTACATCTTGACAGGCTATGTTATCACACAAATAGAGTGCACCAGAGTAGTGGACTTGGTAGCACAATCATCCTTTTCTTAGTTATAGGGTTAACCAATCATGCTAGGAATGATGCAAATGTCCTTAGAGTTCAAAGCAATAATAATTACTAAGAATCTGAGATGCCCATATTATTACGCACACGCATCATTCTCCACTACAAGAAATGTGTTAACTTGTGACATTTTGGTAGTGACCCTATACAAAATCGTCATAGATTTATGAAGATTTTGTACCAGATAGTCATGGGTTGTCCAGAAGGTTCGAAACCTAGAAAACTTATGAAGATTTTGTTTGAAAACGTCGTTATTTCATAAGATAAAATCGTCATAGTGCTAAGCAGGATAAGATATAAGATGAGGGCAATACCAACAATTGGATGTAAACACGATGGAATTTTGAGATTGTGATCTCTGGAACACCAGCCGTGGATCGATGACCTGGCAGACCATCGATCAATGACCTGGCAATAGGCGCGAGACACCCAAATCCAATGAACCCCAACCTCCTGCCTCCCATCGCTGCGTTCTCTTCTCCTCCCCCCGCCGGCCTAGATCTCGGCCAGTTCTGGCCGCTCATTGCTCCGCCGACCACCTCCCCTGAATCCCCTCTTCGACCTCTCTCTAATCCACCGCGTGGATCCTCCAAACCTCAAGACCAACTGAATCCTAGACCAGGCCCCAGATCTACAGAGAGTAGGAGGAGGTTCATGGTGCTCAATGCCTCCCTAAAAGGTAATGCCGCCGCCATCGAGGAGGACCTACAACTCGCATTTCCGATCTCCAACCGGTGGCTGGGCCCCTGGATCCGCTGCAACGCCTTTCTCCCTTCACCGCCATGCCCCTCGTCCGTCTCCCCGACCCGAGGATGATAGCGTGGGCGGAGATGCTAGCCATGGAGTCCAGTGCATCGAGGGCCGCTCCTAGCCATGCAGGGTGACCAAGGCTCCTGGAATCGAGGGCTACTCATTTCTCAAGACTCGTCATCAACACTGTGTGCCATCGTTCATCTGCCGACGATAGCAAGAGTCTCGTTGAAGCCGGAAGTCTACCACCGAAGGACCCCCACCATTCGCAAGAAACCACCAGACGTGCTAACCAAGAAAAGGAATGAAGACCTAACTACACTAACTTTCGGTACATTAGCACTACCAGTATCCCCAATGAATTAACTATTTTAGTCGACCCTACCCCAAACCAACGAGAAGTTCTTCACCCGAAGGCTGGAATGCTCCACATCCTAAAGACAGGAATTGCATGAAGACAACGACTCTACCCCGCCATTGAGCAGAAGCAACGCAAAGAATTCAAGTGAAGATAGCTCCACCGAAGATGGTTGTCCCACTTTGACGGAAGACTAGCAAATAAGTGTCGCTAACAGCTAACTTTCCCAGAGTAACCTCCATAAGGCTTCATTAGGAAACCACCCCGACAAGGTTTATGCAAATGAATGTCACTCGGAGACCTCAACTCAAGACCTGGGGAAACACATCCTATCTTTAGTATCACTATCACATCGACACTCCCATACATAAGATCTACACTAGTCCCGACGGACCTTAGTAAAGCTCTAAGGTGGAAAGACTACGTCTTTCCACACAATTCCAGAAGACCACTTTCTGGAAGATACTCCAAGGAGATCTCTAATCTGATGCCCATATCCAAGCAACAACTCGAGATTCAACAAATAATAGAGGATAGACCCCAACAGTAACATTACAAATCTGCTCAAACCCTCCAATACCCACGAAGCTCAGAATCAATATAGCAACTATATCTGAAGTTGACAAGACTACCTGTAGCATCCTAATTGTCTAACAATTGTAATGCTACTTGGTCTAGAAATATAATGGCTACTTCCTATATACAATTGTTGCATCATAATTATATCATGCTCATGTCATCATGCCACCTTGCATTTGAGCATCATATAAAACCCTTTTTCTTTGGTTCTTCTCTCATATGCATTATTAATTGTATTTGCCTCTTGATATTGTATTTGGTTATTGATATATTGTTTAATGCCCAAGTTGAGTTGGGGGCATATCTTTTATTCAAATCCATCACCTTTCTTTTCACCACCTTATAATTCCACCATCCTTACTTACCCATGAGTTATTATTTTTCTTTGGCTTTCATCTGGCTCATGTGGGTTGGGATGAATCCAATTATCTTTTCCTATAGCTTGGCCTTACACCATATTTTGGAATGCAGAGGTATAAATGCCATGGATATTCTCTTTTGTTTTCACAAGATAAAACCTAGCATTAATGTTTATGCATGGGCCATGCAATCATCACCCCATTCCACTCTTTGGATTTTACTTGGATTTTTGGGTGCTTTATCTCTTTTGATCTCTCTCTCCTCTCTCAACCTTTCCACCTTGTTGGTGTATCCTTGCCATGTGGCCATCAAGCCTCTCTCCATCTCCATATCTACATCACACCCTACTCCCCTCCTTTTTCATGCATGATCTTGCTTGGGGGCTTGAGTAAACCCTAACCACCAAACCATCCCTTACCCTAAACACCTCTCTCCATCTCCCTCTCTAATCTAATCCCCATACCTAGTAAACACTAACTAAAAACCCTAACCGAGCCCTCCATATAGCTAACCCGAGCCACCCTCTCTAGCTAACCCTAGCTACCCGACCCTCTCTCTCGGCCTCTCTCCCTTTCTCTATGCCATGCAGGCCCCACCTAGCTACCCACCTACCCCCACTCCTAAGCCCTAGCCGAGGCTAGCCCTAGCTCGCCCGACCCTCCTCTCTCCTCTATATTTCTCTCTTCCTACCGAGCTAGCCCCACCCCAAGCTCCCCTCACTCCCTGGCCCACTTGGCAGCCTCCACCTACCCTGCCCTGGCCTCCCACGCCGAGCCCCTGCTCGAGAGGACAAGGAGGAAAGGTGGCACTCGAGCCACCTTTTTCTTCTCCTCTCCACTGATTTCCCCACGACACCTTCCCCTTCTACTTTCCTCTTTCCCATGTTTCCTCTGCCTCTCCCAGATCCACCCCAGGGCCTTTCCCTCTTCCCCCTTCTTCTCCACTGACGCCATCTCCCCTCTCGCTGGTCCCCGCCAGTACCATCGCCGTTCCATCGTTCCGACCGGCGAGCGCGACGTGGAGGTGGTCAAGGAGACCGAGGAGGTTCTTCTGCATCGCCCGGAACACGCCAGCGAGAAGACGATGCCTTGCTGCCGCCAGAACCCTCGCCGCTCTGCCGCAAACCCTAGATCCGGGTCTTCTGCAACCTCGCCGCTCCGTAGCTCCCTGCCTCGATCTGAGCCCTCCGTCGAGCCCGCGGTGAGCCCTCCCAAACACCCCCCCTCTTCGTTGTCGTTGTCTGGCCGCGCCGGACCATACACCAAACACCCTCTGCGCGCCGACGGTCGCTGCGTTCGCTCGGTGCAGTGCCTCGCAGACGGCATATCTAGCCCCCATCCACCTTGCTGTCACCATCCCTCAACCAGCCGCATTGGTTACCGCCTCCGCACGCGAGCCCCAGGTCCCCGGATCGAGTCCCCCGCGCGCCGCGCTCCGCTGTTGCGCACGAGACTGACCGCGGGTCAGAGAGAGAAGAACAACAGTACGGGCCGGTGGTCGTTTGCAAATAGCCCCTCCTTTTTATTTTTCGCCTCAACCCGCGGTACACCGAGCCCCACCAGTCAGCCTCCCTGTCCATTTTACAAAAACACCCCCGCAGTTTTGAACACCCAACCTACGCTCCAGCACGTCCCTACCTGTCAGCCGCGGCGGGTTCAGCCACTGGCCCGTGGACCTCTAGCCGCTGGCCCACCTGTCAATCGCAGCAGCTAGGTAGCGCTGCGGTGAGAAAGCTTTTTCCTATGCACGTGTGCCCAGTCAACAGTGGCCCACCCGTCAGTGGCTTGGGTCGAATCCATCTGGGTGTAAAAAGGTTTCCCTGGTTATCTGTTTTAACAAAACCAATTCAAAATTGTTTAAATTCAAATTCAAATCTGTTTTTAAATAACTTTAATTTTGTAAATCCAAATCATACAAATGATATATGTTTTTGAATCAGAAAAATGTGAGGAATTCAAATATGCTATTCAAAATAATGTTTGAGCACTTTAATTTTTCGAGCTAATTAAAATTACAATAAAATGCCCTTTTCTTAATTATTTAATAACTTTAGTTTTATAACTCCAAATTTAACAAATAATATGTCTAAATCGATCAGCGCGATGATCCCGTTCTATCTATGCATTCCATGTTCTGAATTGCAGCATGCATAATATAAATATAAAGTATACAACAACTTATATGAGAGCAAACCGGACTAAAAACTTAATAAAATGCTTTAATCTTGTACCCCACACCTCACCCATGCCATGCTACTTTATTGCCATGCAATTGTGCATCATTCATCATGGCATGCTTGTTTTCTTGTCACATTTCAATACATATGCTTGTGCACTTTATTTATGTTGGCCCTTGTTTGTTTGGTTCTTCTTCGAATAGACGTTGAGCAGGGGATATATCAGGAATCCCAGGAGCACTACCCGGATCCGACTCTCGCTTCAACTGAGCTGCCAGGCAAGCACTACCACATGCTTGCATACATATAGTACCCATTGCCTCTATCTTATTCTTGCATCATTGAGTCGCGATTGCATTAAATTGAATCCCAAGTACTGCATAGCCTTTACTTTTAAACCCCACCGAAGCTTATTCCTCCATCCCATGAGCCATTACTACAGGAGTTGTTTGAGCCATGCGGGTCGTAGAACAGCATGTGTAGGGTATGTGAGAGTCTGATGGATAACGAGGTACCTAAACAACTTAACCTGAGTAGTAATGGGATAACTAATGAAAGTGGCACCGGTGAGCAATATCTGCTATTTGGTTCTTCATGCTCACTTGTGTCCCGTAGGACCCTGAGTACTTGATTCCTATTCCTTGACTATTCGCACTATCCACATCCGGGAGGCCTTATGGATCCCCCTGAGCCAGAGCTTGATTCATTCTTATTTCTTGGGGCAACAAAGTAGTTTGGGGATTTATTACTATCCTGTACTTATGCCATGTTACTGCTTTATTTAAGATTGTGCGTGGAGCATCTGTACTATTTTGGATCGTGGAATGTTTTGGCGGTATCGACAAGCCCAGTCACATTTTCGGGTTCCCAGTCGTCTACAACCATTGAATAAAACCTTGGATCCGTCTCGGAGCCGGCCAACTTCGTTGCGGGTAGCTTAATGGGGTGGCCCCCAGAAATATTTCTGAATCCTGTGATCGCTTTTTTGTGAATGCCTCGTTGGGTTTTGAGTTGGTTTTTCCGAGGTTGATCGAGTATGTGTTGCTATTTGTGCACCCCTGCAGGGTAAATCTTTCTGAAAGCCGTGTCCGCGGTTATGGATGACTTGGAGCATAGTTTCTCGATCATAGACAAGTCTAACTAAAGTACCTCTTTTAAATTGACTAAGTACCTGACTAGTAAATAGCGCAATACTCATGGAATGGTTAAGAAAACTGCCAACGGATGGGGGGTTGTTCGTCCGCTTCCTCGTTGGTAAGCGAGGAGGAGGATGGATCTGTTGATTATACTATTATAATTGTTGTTCTTAATTCACGGACATCCGTCTATCATTGGTTAGGTGGATGGTTACTGAGTATCTATAGACTTGTTAGATATTATCTTTTGCTGCAACTGCGTCACCTCAGGTTGTGTCCCCTTTAGTGGTATAAAGACTTGCTGAGTACCCCTAGGGTCACACGATAAATTGTTTGATTCAGATGAACAGGTATACTCGCAAGATGGATACTGGGTGGAGGAGACGAACGATGTTGGCAACGATCACTCGGTGTAGAGATTCCGGGAACAGGGATCCGTGAGATCTGTGGGCGGGATGTGTTTATTTATGTGGCATCTTATGCCGATTTGCTTCTTATCCGTACTCGGATCTTGTCTTCCGCTTCCGCCTGATACTCTGATGTTTGATGTATGAGGAGCTATCCTGAATTATTATCTCTATCTAGGATATTTGGATCTTGCCGTATGGCGTTGCAATATTTCTATTTCTTTTTAGATGGAATGGCTCTGAGGACTGTTGTATGTGGCTTGCATACATACTCATTTGTATATGTAGTTGATCCCTTCGCCTGCCGATTACGCCGCTCGTTCTTGTCACGATGTTCTGGAAATGGTTAGGATGGCCGAAAGGTCTACCTGTGAGTGGCCCTTGGCCCCACCGTACTATTTTAACCATTTTCGCTCATCCAGGCATGTAACTAAGAGCGTAATTCACCGAGGTAGTTACAATTGGTATCAGAGCCATCCCGCCCTTCAGGGTCTCAGCCAAATGGTCGTTGTCAGTCTAGCAAATATTTTTGGTAGTTATGTATACTAGGGAAAAACAAAACGTGAGAGTAGGACTGCTTCCATTTTTCTTCTTACCCACCCACCCTTTTTCTGGTAAGAAAGTGTAACGTTTTCAATCCTCTTATAAAATTCAAACTAGGATTCACGTGTTCTGGGTTCCGTAGTACCATAGGTTGTGTGTGTGTGTGAATTCCTTGTCTATCTGTTGCATCCAACATGTTATCACTATCTGCCTTTTGGTTATCAACTGTTGGTACATTCCATACCGACAGGCCTTTGTAAACCGACGCGATCTACCTGATTCGTTGTATACCAGTGTGATCTGTCTTACTCTTGGTTAACCGACGTTATCTTGTTTGGGGTGTTCGTTCCCGTAGTTACTAATCTTTAGGTTCATCTTAAGAAGAAGGTGTTGGGATATGTGTTTTACTTATTCATGTGCGGAGTAATGATTTGAGTGCGGGATGGAGTCGCGACCATACCACTACTTTTATCATTCGCTCTTGTATATTGAATTGGTAGAGTTACTAATCTTGATTCGTTAAGTGGTTTTGCGCATATAGTGGTATTGTAATGCCGAAATTTGCGGAATTTTTTTCTTTGTTAGCTTGTGTACCACACTCCTTGTTCAGTCGTGTGCGTTATGCTTAATATCTTCTTGGTGCTTTGAACTTTGTTGATATTTTAATATCATCTTAGTAATTTGTATCCTTTAATCTTGGTTAATTCCATTTTGGTACTATTTTGGATTATTATTATTCTCCATTATGGTACTGACTTGTGTTTTATATCAATCACAGGATAGCACCACCACGCCGTTTTGAGGAGGACATACCACCTGAACTGGGGGCTGCGTTGGCAAGTATCGCCAATGCCTTGGGCGCAATACAGCAGAACCAACAGCGTTTTGAAGAAAGTGTCAGGAGGAATGAGTTTGTTCCGCTACCTCCACCTCCCAAGCGAGGAGACATCAAAAGCTTCCTGAAGTTCAACCCGCGCCACTTTGAGGTGTCTGATCAGCCACTTGATGCGGATGATTGGTTGCGTGAGATGTCAAGGTTACTGGTGACTACTGATGTTCCTGAGCAAGAATGGGTAAAATGTGCCACTCACCTTCTGAAGGGAGATGCAGCTCTGTGGTGGGATAATTACCTCAAGGCAAACTACACTAGTTTTCAGCCTACTTGGGAACAGTTCACTGGAGCTTTCAAAGAGCAATATCTATCAGAAATTGTCATGGAGAGGATGAAGGAAGTGTTTCTCAACCTCAAGCAGGGCAATGACAATGTCAATACCTACATCAGAAACTTCATGAATCTTTCTCGGTATGGTGGCGATGAGATCTCTGAGGACAAGAAGAAGCAAAAGAGGTTCAGACAAGGGCTCAATGCGTCGATTAAATATGCAATCACACATGCAAGGCCGGCGTCTTTTCTGGAACTCCAACATACAGCTCTGCAGGAACAAGCAAGTAGGCAAGTGTTTGAGGAGTCAAAGAAACACAACCGCGATGCAGCAAGCTCTTCAGCTATGTCAGCTCCTTCTAAGCGTCGTGTTTGGGTTCCTAACACACCACCGTCGCTCCCGGCTCCACCAAGACCTTCAAGCTACGCGACAAGGCCACCAAACTCCTTCACTGCTGCTCCCAGGGGCTACAACCACAACTACCCTGGAGCGCCTGGCGGAGTCCCTGGCTACGTTGCTCCACGTCCACCTGGTGCTTGTTACACTTGTGGAAACACTGGGCATCAACACTAGAACTGTCCAATGAACAACAAAGCTCTTCCTCCACCACCTCCAAGACCTGCGACAAGCTCTCCTATGGTTCGTGCACCACCACCTCGGGCTCTCAACATCAACACCAAGCCCGGGTCTACTGTTGCTCGTGCCAACTGTGTCAACGTCGCTCAACCTGAGCATGCACCTGGAGTTGTGATGGGTATGCTTCCTGTTAACTCAGTTCCTGCACGAGTTTTGTTCGATTCTGGTGCATCGCATTCTTTTGTGTCTCACAAATTTGCAAATGAGCATGAGCTAGTTATAGACCAGCTGGATAAAAAGTTAATGGTTCTTTCTCCCGGGGCAATAATGTTATCTACCAAGATCAGCCATGGCAATCAAATTGAGATCGGTGGTTCTTCTTTTCTGGCCTCATTGATCCTTCTGGGCAACTCTGACATTGATGTTATCTTGGGCATGGATTGGTTAACAGCAAATGCAGCTGTGATTGATTGTGCTGAACGCTCGGTTTCTCTGAAAATTATAGAAGGCCATATAGTCTATTCTCCAAGTCTGACTCCTGCTATTCAACTTTTCTCTTTGGCGGCTCTGAATGATGATGCTATGGAAGCTATTCAGAGTGTTCCGGTGGTCTGTGAGTTCCCAGATGTCTTTCCTGAAGAGTTGCCAGGTATGCCTCCAGATCGTGAGGTCGAGTTTGTGATTGAGCTTGAACCTGGAACCGCTCCTATCTCCAAGCGGCCTTATAAACTGGGTCCTGCTGAGTTGGCTGAACTCAAACGTCAGCTTGATGAATAAGAGAAGTTGGGTTTCATTCAGCATAGTACTTCTTCTTGGGGTAGCCCAACCAACTTTGTGAAGAAGCGAGACAAGACTGATAGACTTAGTGTTGACTATCGGGCTCTCAATGCTAAAACCATCAAGAATAAATATCCCCTTCCGCGGATTAATGATCTCTTCGACCAGCTAGCTGGAGCTGTGGTTTTCTCTAAGCTTGACTTGAGAAGTGGATATCATCAAATCAAGATTCGCAAGGAAGATGTTCCTAAAACAGCTTTCACCACCCGCTATGTCCTGTATGAGTACACGGTCATGTCTTTTGGTCTCACCAACGCACCTGCCACCTTCTCGAGGCTTATGAACTCGGTTTTCATGGAGTATCTTGATAAGTTCGTTGTGGTCTATCTGGATGACATCCTAGTCTATTCTAAGTCAAAGGAAGAACATGAAGAACACCTTCGGTGTGTCCTAAACAAGCTTTGTGAGAACCGCCTGTATGCAAAGTTCTCCAAATGTGAGTTCTGGCTGCCTCAAGTCACCTATCTTGGTCACGTCATCTCTGCCAAGGGCATTGCCGTCAACCTAGAAACTGTAAAGACAATTGTTGACTGGCTTCCTCCTGTAAATGTCAAAGAAGTCCGGAGTTTCCTTGGTTTGGCTAGTTATTGCCGTCGTTTCGTTCAAAACTTTTCGAAGATAGCGAAGCCTCTTACCGATCTCCTCAAGAAAGGCAAGAAATACCTTTGGACTCCTGCATGTCAAGCAAGATTTGAAACACTCAAAGAGAAGCTCACTTCCACACCAGTCTTGATTCCTCCAGATACATCAAAGCCTTTCCAGATATTCTGTGACGCCTCATTGCAAGGATTGGGTGCGGTCCTTATGCAAGAAAAACAAGTTGTTGCTTATGCCTCTCGACAGTTGAAGACGCATGAGATCAACTATCCTACACATGACCTCGAACTTGCAGCAGTTGTCTTTGCTTTGAAAGTATGGAGGCATTACTTGCTTAGCAACCGTTGTGAAATCTTTTCTAATCACAAGAGTCTGAAGTATATATTCACACAACCTGATCTCAACCTTCGTCAGAGGAGGTGGATTGAAGCAATCAATGATTTCGATTTGACCATCAACTACACTCCGGGCAAAGCTAATGTCATGGCCGATGCTCTCAGCCGCAAAGCTTATGTCAGCAACCTCATGGTGGAAGAACAACAACCTCTCTTGTGCGAGGAATTCCGTCAGCTCAACCTTGAAATTGTGGATCAAGGGTATCTTCTGAACCTTCTGGCAACCCCTCTCTTGGAAGAAAAGGTTCGCTCCATTCAACTTGGTGATCCGTACACTAAAAATATCATCTCCAACATTCAGCTTCCGAAGTATGAGTCCTTCCACGTCGATGACCAAGGCACTCTTTTCTTTGAACACCGAATGTTTGTTCCAAACTACCCGGGTTTGAGAGAGCAAGTTCTCAAGGAGGCGCACGATTCTGTTCTTTCTATCCACCCTAGAAGCACTAAGATGTACATGGACTTGAAAACACAATATTGGTGGCCTGGGTTGAAACGATATTGTGCCAAGTATGTCTCGGAGTGTGATGTCTGTCGTAGAGTTAAAGTTGTTCATCATAAACCTTCCGGTCTTCTACAGCCATTGAAACCTCCGAAATGGAAATGGGAGAAAGTAGAGATGGACTTCATCACTGGTTTTCCAAGGTCACAGAAGGGCAACAATGCAATCTTTGTTGTCATTGACAGGCTTTCTGAAGTGGCTCACTTCTTTCCTGTCAAGGAAACAATTTCTGCAATTCAGTTGGCTGAGCTCTATATCAACAGAATTGTCTCTCTGTATGGAGTTCCTCTTGAGATCAGTTCAGACCGTGGAAGCATCTTCACTTCCAAGTTCTGGGGAAGTTTCCAAAATGCTTTGGGAACAAAATTGAACTTCAGCACAGCTTACCACCCTCAGTCGCAAGGACAAGTTGAAAGGATCAATCAGATTCTGGAAGATATGCTCCGTGCTTGCGTCATCTCTTTCGGCATGAAGTGGGAAGAATGTCTTCCTTATGCTGAATTCTCTTACAACAACAGCTTCCAGAAAAGTCTAAAGATGGCACCATTTGAGGCTCTCTATGGTCGCAAATGCAGAACCCCGATTGGTTGGTCGGGCGCAGCTGAAAGAATATTGTTTGGCCCTGACATTGTAACTCAAGCGGAGGAGAAGGTTCACATCATTCTTGAAAATCTGAAGATTGCTCAAAGTCGCCAGAAGAGCAATTATGACAGAAAGCACACGGACATGGAGTATGTCCCTGGTGATCTTGTTTACCTTCATGTCACTCCCATGAGAGGCACGCACCGCTTTGGTATCAAAGGAAAGCTGGCTCCTAGATACATCGGTCCTTTCAAAATTCATGGAAGAAGAGGAGAAGTTGCTTATGCTCTTGAGCTCCCTGAAAAACTCAAAGTCCATGATGTTTTCCACATCTCCCAACTCAAGAAGTGCTTCAAGGATCCCGGCAGGACCGTGGACCATGAGCTTATCAATCTCCAAGAAGACCTATCTTATCAAGAACACCCCACGAAAATCCTTGAAGTCGCAGAAAGAAGGACTCGCAACAAGTCCATCAAGTTCTGCAAGGTGTAGTGGTCGCACCATTCAGTTGATGAAGCCACTTGGGAACGTGAAGATGAGCTCCGTGCCAAGTATCCTACCCTCTTCGAGTCTTCTTCTTCTTCTTCCTAGAATCTCGGGGCGAGATTCCTGTTTAGTGGGGGAGAGTTGTAGCATCCCAATTGTCTAACAATTGTAATGCTACTTGGTCTAGTAATATAATGGCTACTTCCTATATACAATTTTTGCATCATAATTATATCATGCTCATGTCATCATGCCACCTTGCATTTGAGCATCATATAAAACCCTTTTTCTTTGGTTCTTCTCTCATATGCATTATTAATTGTATTTGCCTCTTGATATTGTATTTGGTTATTGATATATTGTTTAATGCCCAAGTTGAGTTGGGGGCATATCTTTTATTCAACTCCATCACCTTTCTTTTCACCACCTTATAATTCCACCATCCTTACTTACCCATGAGTTATTATTTTTCTTTAGCTTTCATCTGGCTCATGTGGGTTGGGATGAATCCAATTATCTTTTCCTATAGCTTGGCCTTACACCATATTTTGGAATGCAGATGTATAAATGCCATGGATATTCTCTTTTGTTTTCACAAGATAAAACCTAGAATTTATGCATGGGCCATGCAATCATCACCCCATTCCACTCTTTGGATTTTACTTGGATTTTTGGGTGCTTTATCTCTTTTGATCTCTCTCTCCTCTCTCAACCTTTCCACCTTGTTGGTGTATCCTTGCCATGTGGCCATCAAGCCTCTCTCCATCTCCATATCCACATCACACCCTACTCCCCTCCTTTTTCATGCATGATCTTGCTTGGGGGCTTGAGTAAACCCTAACCACCAAACCATCCCTTACCCTAAACACCTCTCTCCATCTCCCTCTCTAATCTAATCCCCATACCTAGTAAATACTAACTAAAAACCCTAACCGAGCCCTCCATCTAGCTAACCCGAGCCACCCTCTCTAGCTAACCCTCGTTACCCGACCCTCTCTCTCGGCCTCTCTCCCTTTCTCTATGCCATGCAGGCCCCACCTAGCTACCCACCTACCCCCACTCCTAAGCCCTAGCTGAGGCTAGCCCTAGCTCTCCCGAGCCTCCTCTCTCCTCTCTCTTTCTCTCTTCCTGCCGAGCTAGCCCCACCCCGAGATCCCCTCACTCCCTGGCCCACCTGGCAGCCTCCACCTACCCTTCCCTGGCCTCCCACGTCGAGCCCCTGCTCGAGAGGACAAGGAGGAAAGGTGGCACTCGAGCCACCTTTTTCTTCTCCTCTCTACTAATTTCCCCACGGCACCTTCCCCTTCTACTTTCCTCTTTCCCACGTTTCCTTTGCCTCTCCCAGATCCACCCAGGGCCTTGCCCTCTTCCCCCTTCTTCTCCACCGATGCCATCTCCCCTCTCGCTGGTCCCTGCCAGTACCACCGCCGTTCCATCGTTCCGACCGGTGAGCACGACGTGGAGGTGATCAAGGAGACCGAGGAGGTTCTTCTGCATCGCCCGGAACACGCTAGCAAGAAGACGACGCCCTGCTGCCGCCAGAACCCTCGCCGCTCCGCCGCAAACCCTAGATCCGGGTTGTCTGCAACCTCGCCGCTTCGTAGCTCCCTGCCTCGATCCGAGCCCTCCGTCGAGCCCGCGGTGAGCCCCTGTACCTCCCAAACACCCCCCTCTTGGCTGTCGTTGTCTTGCCATGCTGGACCATACACCAAACACCCTCTGCGCGCTGGCGGTCGCTGTGTTCGCTCGGCGCAGCGCCTTGCAGACAGCATATCTAGCCCCCATCCACCTTGCTGTCACCATCCCTCAACCAGTCGCATTGGTTACCGCCTCCGCACGCGAGCCCCATGTCCCCGGATCGAGTCCCCCGCGTGCCGCGCTCCGCTGTCGCGCACGAGACTGACCTCGGGTCAGAGAGAGAAGAACAATAGTACGGGCCGGTGGTCGTTTGCAAATAGCCCCTCCTTTTTATTTTTCGCCACAACCCGCGGTACACCGAGCCCCACCAGTCAGCCTCCCTGTCCATTTTACAAAAACGCCCCTGCAGTTTTGAACACCCAACCTGTGCTCCAGCACGTCCCTACCTGTCAGCCGCGGCGGGTTCAGCCACTGGCCCGTGGACCTCTAGCTGCTGGCCCACCTGTCAATCGCAGCGGCTAGGTAGTGCCGCGGTGAGAAAGCTTTTTCCTATGCGCGTGTGCCCAGTCAACAGTGGGCCACACGTCAGTGGCTTGGGTCGAATCCATCTGGGTGTAAAAAGGTTTCCCTGGTTATCTGTTTTAACAAAACCAATTCAAAATTGTTTAAATTCAAATTCAAATCTGTTTTTAAATAACTTTAATTTTGTAAATCCAAATCATACAAATGATATATGTTTTTGAATCAGAAAAATGTGAGGAATTCAAATATGCTATTCAAAATAATGTTTGAGCACTTTAATTTTTCGAGCTAATTAAAATTACAATAAAATGCCCTTTTCTTAATTATTTAATAACTTTAGTTTTATAACTCCAAATTTAACAAATAATATGTCTAAATCGATCAGCACGACGATCCCGTTCTATCTATGCATTCCATGTTCTGAATTGCAGCATGCATCATATAAATATAAAGTATACAGCAACTTATATGAGAGCAAACCGGACTAAAAACTTAATAAAATGCTTTAATCTTGTACCCCACACCTCACCCATGCCATGCTACTTTATTGCCATGCAATTGTGCATCATTTATCATGGCATGCTTGTTTGCTTGTCGCATTTCAATACATATGCTTGTGTACTTTATTATGCTGGCCCTTGTTTGTTTGGTTCTTCTTCGAATAGACGCTGAGCAGGGGATATATCAGGAATCCCAGGAGCACTACCCAGATCCGACTCTCGCTTCAACTGAGCTGCCAGGCAAGCACTACCACATGCTTGCATACATATAGTACCCATTGCCTCTATCTTATTCTTGCATCATTGAGTCGCGATTGCATTAAATTGAATCCCAAGTACTACATAGCCTTTACTTTTAAACCCCACCGAAGCTTATTCCTCCATCCCATGAGCCATTACTACATGAGTTGTTTGAGCCATGCGGGTCATAGAACAACATGTGTAGGGTATGTGAGAGTCTGATGGATAACGAGGTACCTAAACAACTTAACCTGAGCAGTAATGGGATAACTAATGAAAGTGGCACCGGTGAGCAATATCTGCTATTTGGTTCTTCATGCTCACTTGTATCCCGTAGGACCCCGAGTACTTGATTCCTGTTCCTTGACTATTCGCACTATCCACATCCAGGAGGCCTTATGGACCCCCTGAGCCAGAGCTTGATTCATTCTTATTTCTTGGGGCCACAAAGTAGTTTGGGGCTTTATTACTATCCTGTACTTATGCCATGTTACTGCTTTATTTAAGATTGTGCGTGGAGCATCTGTACTGTTTTGTATCGTGGAATGTTTTTGCGGTATCGACAAGCCCAGTCACATTTTCAGGTTCCCAGTCGTTTACAACCATTGACACAAACCTTGGGTCTGTCTCGGAGCCGGCCAACTTTGTTGCGGGTAGCTTAATGGGATGGCCCCCTGAAATATTTCTGAATCCTGTGATCGCTTTGTTGTGAATGCCTCGTTGGGTTTTGAGTTGGTTTTTCCGAGGTTGATCGAGTGTGTGTTGCTATTTGTGCACCCCTGCAGGGTAAATCTTTCTGAAAGCCGTGTCCGCGGTTATGGACGACTTGGAGCACAGTTTCTCGATCATAGACCAGTCTAACTAAAGTACCGCTTTTAAATTGACTAAGTACCTGACTAGTAAATAGCGCAATACTCATGGAATGGTTAAGAAAACTGCCAACGGATGGGGGGTTATTCGTCCGCTTCCTCGTTGGTAAGCGAGGAGGAGGATGGATCTATTGATTATACTGTTATAATTGTTGTTCTTAATTCACGGACATCCGTCTATCATTGGTTAGGCTGGTTAGCGAGTATCTATAGACTTGTTAGATATTATCTTTTGCTACAATTGCGTCACCCCAGATTGTGTCCCCTTTAGTGGCATAAAGACTTGCTGAGTATCCCTAGGGTCTCACACGATAAATTGTTTGATTCAGATGAACAGGTATACTCGCAAGATGGATACTGGGTGGAGAAGACGGACGATGTTGGCAACGATCACTCGGTGTAGAGATTCCGAGAACAGGGATCCGTGAGATCTGTGGGCGGGATGTGTTTATTTATGTGGCATCTTATGCCGATTTGCTTCTTATCCGTACTCGGATCTTGTCTTCCGCTTCTGCCTGATACTCTGATGTTTGATGTATGAGGAGCTATCCTGAATTATTATCTCTATCTAGGATATTTGGATCTTGCCGTATGGCGTTGCAATATTTTCCTATTTCTTTTTAGATGGAATGGCTCTGAGGACTGTTGTATGTGGCTTGCATACAAACTCATTTGTGTATGTAATTGATCCCTTCGCCTGCCGATTACGCCGCTCGTTCTTGTCCCGATGTTCTAGAAATGGTTAGGACGGCCGAAAGGTCTACCTGTGAGTGGCCCTTGGCCCCACCGTACTATTTTAACCATTTTCGCTCATCCAGGCATGTAACTAAGAGCGTAATTCACCGAGGTAGTTACACTACCCTTCCTCAAGTATGAATCAACCTAAGGAGATAGCATCGACCGCAGATTTTATGAAGCCCCTCTGCTATTCAGGGGAAGTCCCACCTATAGGACTTTCGACACGATAACCCCTTCAGTTATAACCCTTCCGTAAGATCCATGAATTTGATTACTCTAATAGGCTAGGTACGAATTATAGTAGTATATGAGCCTCGCAGGACATAGTTTGCAGACATCAACTGAAGGCTTCAACCCCCAATGGAAGATTACAATAGTCACCTAACATCCTCCGTTGACTCCATGAACGAAGGACTATGTTATCTCCATGCTACCCTAGTTTAACCCTAAGGGCATCTTTCCCATAAAAAATAAAGTAACCATCCGCCAGAAACTACCCCAGGAGTCATGTACCTAAATTGTTAGATATGATAGGAAAATCCTCTAAGGAAACATAGTGGACCCTTATAGAAAAATATATCCGGTTGTAAACTCTGCTCTTAGGAGAGTACTTTCCGAAGTTTCCAATGAGAGGGAGTTCGCCTAGTCTAAGCCCTCAAGATATCGAGTCCGAAAGGAAAAGAAGATCATTCATCATCATCAGAACTAGAACCTGCTGAACTCTCCATGCATCCTAGAAGACTGAAGTTCAACTTCACCGATAGAGTAACCAAGATAAAAAACAAATCCCTTAAGTTAGTAAGATTTAGACACATAGTACCAACCCGACACAAAATCCACTAACCTTACTCTCCCGAATCTCGGGACGAGATTCTTTTAAGGGGGAAAGGTCTATAGCATCCCAATTTCAGCAGCCCTAATTAGTTGTCCAGAATGCAAAAATTAGGGGGAACAATTTTTTTCTTATTAAGTGATGCAGTGTTTGCCTTCTTGCTTGTTAGTGTTTATGCATCTAACTGTGTATTAGATGATATACTCCTTTCCTCAACCCCAGCTGACAAAAGATATTTAACAAAACTGTCCTAGCTCATTTCACATATTCTCAAATGTTCTGGCATTTCAAAACCTGAGCCAAGATGCTTTTGCAATAGCCATTAATTACCTAGCATATATTAACAAAATTATGGAGATCTATAAGATATAATCTCCTTATGTTTTCAAGACAGAACTTCCAACCACTCTTACCTCTAGGTTTTTCCTAGAACCTTTTATAAAGATTTTAAATTCTATTCTTGGTAGAGGTACCAAGGACCTTACCTTCTTCAAAACTCCAACCTTTAAAAGTATCTATCCTTATCTAAAGCTAGGCTTGATGGTAACCCTAGTAGTAGCTTGATCTGCTGTCTGATGAATTGCCTTGATCTACTGTTTGACTTGTTTGCCTAGGAAGTAGTATGAGCTACTCTAGGAGCTCATCCTCTAGGAATCAGCTAAGTTAAGAAATAACAAACCCTAAGCAAATTAAAAAAGCTTGATTTGACCTCTGATCACTAAAGTGACTATCTAATCCCTTCACCAGATCACTTCTAAATTTATCCCTTTCTAGAAGTTTCCAAGTCAATGAAGACCAACCCCAAGCTTGGATCCATTATATTTAATCTATACTTCAACCTAATACACTTGATGATGATTTTGAACCTTTCGTCCTCCAAAATTCATCCCCTTATGAACTCTAGTTAAAAACCCTAAATCTGCCAAAAATGGCTAAGTCCGGAAAACTATTATCAATATCACATTTCGAGTCTCTCTCTTTCTCAACCCTTGTGCATTTTTGGGAAGGACCTTGAACCATATTGTAATCCATCTTAAAGACCACCAAGGCCCATACCTGCCCCTGGCTAGACCATCATTCAACCCACTTGTTCTTGGTGGTTTGCAGGCAAGAAAATAGTATTTTCTACAAATCTCACTGTCAACACCCGGATTTTTAATCCCAGATGCCCGTTATGCCATACCTTGCAATCCCAGGATTACCTTTTTTGCGAGACATAACGGATTGGATATCACAGTACATCATCCATTACAAACCATACATAAGTTTTTACACAAATAAGGATCTCATGATCCAGTCTTTAATACAACAAGCAGCAGAAATAAACGATAGCGTAGCGGTGGGGTCCATCTTCAGGGGCACAGGCAATGCTGACGAAGGCAGATAGTCCTAGTTATCATAGCCGTCCTGCTGACCATCATCTTGATAATCTCCTTCATAGTCTGGCCATGATAATAGCCAGGGACAAAAGCCATGAGTACCCTTTAAGTACTCGCAAACTACTACTAACAAGGATTGTAATTCTAAGTTAAAGTGCTGAATTCAAAGAATAACTATCAAGTTAAGTTTGAAACCTAAGCTGAGTTCTGAAGCAAGAAAAGATAAAGTAAAGTTCTAGAATCACTTAAGTTGGGAAGCTAATTTCATTAACACAACCCTGTTGTGGTCAAGTCAAAGTTCATCTTTCCTTTCAAGTTATTTAGAAAACATCTGACAACAAAACAGTATGGCCATTCCAACTGTCCATAACCGCGGACGCGGCTATTCGAATAGTTTGACACTCTATAGAGGTGGTACACTTTCACCACAAGATTCGATACATCTGTCAGGGATAACCCTGAATCATCATACTTAGTATGCAGATAATCAAACATAACCTTCCCTTTACACACCCTAGTACAAGCACCTCTCCTATGAGCATGGCTTCCCAACCATGACCATCAGTCATCTTGGGCACTGCATAGGTGGACATCATTGAGAGGTAGCCTCAGCTCAAACCTCTCCCGTGAGGGAACTAATACTAATGCATATAAATTTCCAGCTAAGCCTTACCCAATTCAGGTAATGTGGTTGTACGGTAAATTTGGAATGGTATCGCATCCGAATCCAACCATCAGTTTTATAAAAGGGGTAAGGTTCATGCCTCATCATTTTCATCATCATAAACCAGTTGTGTTTCTCAACACATGTCAAAACATCTCAATAGAATGACTCATCATTCCAAGGTTTTCACAATTCATTTGCACCAAGTGTTCCCATCTAAAGTGACTCAAGTTTTGATCTATTCTAAAATACTAAGTTAAGAGTGTTCACTAAGGTGGAAAGATGGGATCAATCTCATGCCATAGAATGACATCTAAAGGTTTCTAAGTAGGTCAAGTTTTATACTCTTTATGCTACCTTCAAAATTAATTAAAGAACTTTGTGTAAACTAAGGGGGGTAAAACCTGTCAATAAGACTTGGGGTACTAATAGTTAAAAGGGGTGTGATCAAAGTATGCTTAAGGCATCTTTACTAAACCATCTAGTTTTATTCTAGCTTGCTAACAATAGCTTACTAAAGCATGTTTGCAAGGGTTAGCTTGCCACTAATAGCTTGCCTTGGTTGGTGCAGTGGTTGAAGTTTTCTTCTTCTTCTTCTTGGTAGAACTCCTCCTCCTCGAAGGCTTGGTCGGTACTATCGTCTAGAAATACATAGGGAGTGCACAATCACCAAACAATACTTAACTAGGCTAAGTAGTATTCTAAACCACACAATTGATGATCTATTATCATCCCAAACATCACAAGTTTAATTCAATAGTTTCAACCTTTTCATTTTGGAAAAGTAATTTCTACTCATTGAAATATTAAATAAAATTTAATATTCACCACCGAAATATGGGATCATGTGGACACATGTCCTAACCACATATTCTAACATGTGGGAATGAGATTTAAAGGTTGGATCAATATTACTTTGGTTTAAGTTTATTATTTAATGATTTAAAGTGACTAGAAATGCCTATATAGCATTATTTTGGTACTAGTCCAAAGTCACTGCCTGTAAACCTTAATATTATTACATACTTCGATAGATATGATGAAATGTGATTTTTGAGAGTTGGAATCAACTCTAAAGCTAACTTGGTTGATTTTACAAAAATGTTTCAAGTTGCAAAAGCTTCTGTATTCTTATTTTTATTAGGAGAAATCTATAACTCTAAATGAATTAAATCCAACGGGCTTGGATAGAGCATTTCAATACCTTTCAGACAAATTTAGTTTCATGTAATTTGGATTTGTCAAACTCACAGAATTGAATTTTGAAACACTGGACATAAACTATATTCTAACTAAAAAGAAAATCTAGATTTGAATCTACGGGCTTGCGCGGGAAAGGAAATGGGCCAGCCTAGTGGTGCTACGCGGCGCGGGGCTCAGCTGACAGGAGGGGTCCACTTGTCAGCGGCACTTAAAACGCGAAACGGTACGCGCGCTATGGGCCGTGCGATTAGAGGCTAGATCTACGGCTGAGGGTCGTCGTCGACGACGGACAGGTCGCCGGCGAGCTCGAACCCTAGCGGCTTGGTGGGGGTCTACTGGGGGCATTCCAGGGCTCCAGCAGGGTCGGCGAGGCGGACAAACGAAGTGGAAGACGACGGCGAGGCGAGGTATGGTCGCGGTGGAGCTTGGGGTGGCTGGAATCAACGACACCCTTCTTCTCCAGAGGCGGCGGCTCCGGCTCCAATTCCGGCGAGCTACTGCTCCACTTGCTTCGGCGAGAGGTGGGTGAGGTTCAGAGAGGTGAGGGGAGTAGAATGGTGTGAGTCTTTGGTGCTGGGGAGGGCTCCTTTTATAGGCTCGACGGTGAGACCGAGCGGGATGGGCGGTCGACGGTGGCGACAAGGCTACGGCGAGCTAGCGGCATGGCTGGGGATTGCAATCAGTGGGCGGTTCCCTGGCGGTGCTCTAGGACTTCAACGCGGCCGTAGGGGCGGTGGCATGCGGTCGTGGTGAGGTGGCGCTCTGCGCGGCCGAAGCGGCGGTGTCCACGGCGAGCGGTGGGCGCGGGCTGGTGCCAAGGGGCGGTCGGTGCGAGCGGGGACAGTGCGCGCTCTGCGGGCGGTGTCGGCATGGTCGATAGGCTCGGGGCGCGGTGGTTCCTGGTCGTTCTGGTCGCTTTCCTTGGGCTAGGACTGGTTGGGCGGTGGAGGTGGACCACGAGCTATCTCCAGGACACGGTGGTTGGCGCTGGCGGCAGCTGTGGCTTGCTGTCGCTGGTGGGGTGCCCAAGTGGGGGCTCGGCCTTAATGGCCATGACCATTTGGTCTTGGCACACTGGGTGGCTAGGCTAGAGAGGGGTTAGGGGAGTAGTGGAGAGGTTTTGGTGGCAAGTTGGGGAACAAGTTTGGCCAGAACACTATTTAAAATAGTGAAATTTGTTTAGTTTGAAATCTGCCTGCCATGTGTTTGATGAAATGGCCGCAAGAGAAAAAGTTTTGAATTTTGATTTCAAAATTTTTGTGTGATCTCCACTAGTGCTAGGTAGTCTCTGGTTGCAAGGGTTTTGAAAATGGTGCTCAATTAGATGGTTTTTTAAATAGGGGTGATCTATGCATATGCATTAGATTCAATTTTAAACTATCATTTAAAACAGTTTACAGAATGTTTTTAGTAGATCAAAAGGTGGGCCTTGGTACCTCATTATGTACTAGCAAGGGGTGCAAAGATCAAGAATTGTTTCTGTTAAGAATTGAGTACTAGGAATAGCCAAAGTAGGCATGAGAGTTAAATTTGTCAAAATGACCATTTCTTCATTTTAATTCTTTTTGATTTGATTTTCTTTAGGAAAAGTTTGGGAATGATGTAGATGATGTTTAAATCACCTAAGAAACATTTTACAAGCATTGGATCAATCAATCGTGGCAATTCAAACAACTCCTATTTTAAATGCACACATATATGAATGCTTTCATTTTAAATTTGGAAAAGTTTTTATTAACCCCATTTTTGGATGATTTGATCTTGATAAGCTTGGATTGATGTTTTGGGATGTTACAAACCTTCCCCCCTTAAACAAAATCTCGTCCCGAGATTTACAAAGAAAACTAGGAACTAAATAGATCCGGGAACTCTGTCCTAATGTAATCCTCGCGCTCCCAAGTGGCTTCCTCCTCAGTATGGTTGCTCCACTGAATCTTGAGAAACTTGATACTCCTGGTCCTGGTGGTTCTGTAGGCTTATTCTAAGATACGGATGGGCACTTCCCGATAGGTCAGCTCATTGTTGATTTCTACTGCTCTATGATCGATATTCTTGAAAACTTCAGTCTTCTCAGGCACTTCCAAGCATTTGCGAAGTAACGAGATATGGAACACATTGTGGATGGCTGACATCTCTTCAGGCAATTCCAGCTGATACGATACTTCTCCTCGGCGGTTTAGAATCTTGAAAGGTCCGATATATCTGGGAGCTAACTTTACCTTCAGACTAAAGCGTTGAGTTCCCTTCAAGGGTGAAACCTTGAGATATACGAAATCTCCGACATTGAAAGTCAGGTCTCTCCTTCTCTTATCAGCATAACTCTTCTGTCTGGATTGGGCGGTCTTGAGGTGCTCACGAACTTTGTGAACTTTCTCTTCTGCTTCTCGGAGGATGCCGGGTCCAAATATCTGACTCTCTCCTACTTGCGACCAATTCAAAGGGGTACGACACCTTCTTCCGTATAGGAATTCAAATGGTGCCATCTGCAAACTAGCTTGATAACTGTTGTTATATGAGAATTCTGCGAAAGGCAGGCAGTCTTCCCATTTTGATCCGTATTCCAACACACAAGCTCTAAGCATATCCTCCAAGATCTGGTTGACTCTCTCAGTCTGTCCATCTGTTTGCGGGTGATACGCGGTACTGAAGTTCAACTTGGTTCCTATTCCTTCCTGAACTTTCTGCCAAAATCTTGAAGTAAACTGAGTTCCTCGATCTGATACGATGATCTTGGGGGTTCCATGCAGACTAACAATCCTAGCAATGTACAACTCTGCTAGTTTTGCACTCTGGTAGGTTGTCTTGACTGGTATGAAGTGGGCTACCTTGGATAGTCTATCAACTATGACCCAGATTGAGTCATTTCCCCTACTAGAAGTAGGTAAACCGGTGATAAAGTCCATTCCGACGGAATCCCATTTCCATTCCGGAATCTGCAATGGTTGCAACAATCCTGCAGGTCTCTGATGCTCTGCTTTGACTCTTTGACAGATGTCACATTTGGCGATGTAGCTTCCGATCTCTCTCTTCATCTTGTGCCACCAAAATTGCTCTTTCAAATCCTGATACATCTTTGTTCCTCCGGGGTGGATAGAATAAAGAGTATCATGAGCTTCCTTCATGATAATTTCCTTCAGTTCCGAATCTGCTGGCACACAGATACGTCCCTTGTACCATAGTACACCTTCTTCGTCTTCGGTGAATCCAGGTACTTTGCCTGTACCAATATGATGTTTGATCCCGTCGATACTTTCATTCCCCTTCTGGGCTTCCTTGATTTGGCTAATCAAAGTGGGTTGAAGTTCAATGCTAGCTAGGAATCCTTTGCTAACTAACTCAGTCTTGAACTGCTCCAACTCCTCATACAAACTTGGTTGCTTCTCTTTGATCATGGCGTTCAGCCTACACGGCAATCTGCTAAGAGAATCCGCTACCACATTGGCTTTGCCGGGGTGATAGTGAATGTCAAGGTCATAATCCTTGATTAACTCTATCCATCTTCTTTGCCTCATATTCAACTCCTTCTGGGTGAAGATATACTTCAAGCTCTTATGATCGGAGTAAATCTCACAGCGATTACCCATCAAATAATGACGCCATGTCTTCAATGCTAGAACCACGGCTGCTAGCTCAAGATCATGGGTCGGATAGTTCTGCTCATGCTGCTTCAGTTGTCGAGACAGATACGCGATGACTTTGCCTTCTTGCATCAATACACATCCTAGACCAATCTTGGATGCATCAAAATACACATCAAACGGCTTCTTGATGTCGGGCATGATCAAAATTGGGGCTGATATCAATCTCTTCTTCAGCTCCTGGAAACTGGCTTCACACTTGTCTGTCCATTCAAACTTCTTGTCTTTCTTCAACAATTGGGTCATTGGTCGGGCTATGCTCGAGAATCCTTCTACGAACTTGCGGTAATATCCCGCTAATCTGAGAAATGAACGAACTTGGGTTTGATTGGTTGGGGCTTCCCATTCTTCGACATCTTTTATCTTGGCGGGATCAACAGAGACTCCTCCGGCAGACACAATATGTCCTAGGAATCCTACTTCTTTCAGCCAAAACTCACACTTGCTGAACTTGGCATATAACTGATGTTCTCTCAGGGTTTCTAGGATGATTCTCAGATGCTGCTCATGCTCTTCTTCTGACTTGGAGTAGATAAGGATGTCGTCGATAAACACAACTACAAACTTATCTAGGAAGTTCATAAAGATCTTATTCATGAGATTCATGAAATAAGCAGGGGCATTGGTTAATCCAAAAGACATAACCATATACTCGTATAAACCATAGCGAGTAGTAAAGGCGGTCTTCGGAATATCCGTTGCACGAATCTTAAGTTGGTGATAACCAGTCCTAAGATCAATCTTTGAGAATACCTGAGCTCCAGTCAACTGATCAAATAGATCCTCTATCTTTGGCAAGGGGTACTTGTTCTTGATGGTGACATCATTCAACTTTCTGTAGTCCGTACACAGACGGTTGCCTCCATCTTTCTTGTCGATGAATAACACTGGTGATCTCCATGGCGATGCACTTGGTTGAATCAAGCCGGTTGCTAACATGGCATCCAACTGCTTCTTTAGTTCTACTAACTCTGAGGGGTTCATGGTATAGGGTCTCTGGGCTATAGGTCCGGTTCCAGGGATTAGTTCAATAATGAACTCTATATCCCTATCCGGGGCATACCCGGCAATTCATCTGGGAATACGTCGGGGTATTCATAGACTACTCTGACTTGGTCAATGGTAGGCAGGGCTACACTCTTGTTGCACTTGAATTGACGGGGTAAGGTTTCAGAGATATGTTCTACTATTACTCCAGAACTACTGGTCATGGTGATGGCTTTCTTAGCACAGTCTATTAGTCCTTTATGCCTTGACATCCAGTCCATACCCAGTACTACTTCCAAACCTTTGGTTCCAAGTACAATTAGGTTGGCATAAAACTCTATCCCATGAATTTTGATAGGTATAGCTTTGCAAATTTTTCTAGCTTTTGTAGTTGAACCAGGGATTTGAACTATCATGACATGCTTCAGGTTGGTTGGGTGAATCTTACTAGTGCATACAAATTCTTCGGTGACAAATGAATGCGATGCTCCAGAATCAAACAATACTCTTGCTAAAACTGAGTTGATAGAAAACATACCCAGCACGACATCTGGTGCTTCCTAGGCTTCTTCTGCGTTCATGTGGAAGATACAACCGTTGCGGTTGTGTGGGTTTCCTGGGGAAAATCTCTGTCCTGGTTGAACACGACGCTGCTGCTGAGATGGGGCATTCACAGGGGCATTGGCGGCAGTCTTCTTGGGACACTCATTGGAGTAGTGACCCTTCAACACTCGAAACAAGTGATCTGGGACTTGTCCTTGACTGCGGTAGGTACAGCATTGCTGTCAGTTCTGGGGGCAGTGCTGTTGTTGTTGCTCTTGGGAGGGCCACGGTTGAAGTTGTTGGCGTTGCCGGAGTTGTGATTGTTTCCTCCAAGCTTCACATTTCCTCCGCTACGGTTGGGGTAGCTTGGGCGAGAATTTGGGGGTCGGTTGTTCCTTGGTGCATATCCTGGTGAGGGGTTAGGACGGTACTTCTGGTGACTACTGGATCCAGACTGCTGCATCATACGACGCTTGCAGTTGTCGTTTGCCTGGTTAATCTTCCCTTCCATCTGAATGGCAGAGTCGACTAGCTCTTCAAGATCCTGGAAACAGATGTTGACGAGGACAGTCTGCATCTCATCATGCAGTCCGTTTAAGAATCTCTCTTTCTTCTTGGCCTCCGTGTTGATCTCATCCGGTGCATATCTGGCAAGTGTCAAGAATTTGTCACGGTACTCTACTACAGTCAATCTTCCTTGCTTCAGTTCACGGAATTCATCTCTCACCCTGTTGACAAGACCTTGCGGCACGTGGGTGCGGCTGAACTTGACCTTGAATGCTTCCTAGGTCATCACCTGGCCATGGTTCATGTTGCGGATGCTATTCCACCAAGCTCTTGCATCTCCCGCCAGATAGTGGGTGGCAAAAAGAACTTTCTCATTCTCCTCCACACCTGCAACTTCGAGGTTGTTTTCCATGGTCTGTAACCATTCATCAGCATCTAATGGGTTTTCAGATTGGTTGAAGATTGGGGGATTGGTGTTCTGAAATTTTTTGAGTTTAGATCCATGGTGATCCTGATTTCCATGTCCTTGGTTGTTGAGAGCCATTTGGGAGATCTACTGCAATGTTGCTAAGTTGGCTTGATGCTCGGCCCTGCTTGCTTCACGGTGTGCGATGAGATTCTGCAAGATCTACAACATTGGGTCCTGCGATGGGCTGCTCCCTCCTTGGTTTCCATGAGTCATCTAAAGATTGAGATAAATATAGGGGTAAGAGGGAAATTCTAAGGTTCATGGTTTTGGGTTTTCAAAGCTACCACTTTGAGTTAGACTCGGGTTTTTCAACTAACTTCTTTTTCATTCATGCAAGCAAGCACACGATACAACACACACCACAACAAGCAAAGGGGAAAAAACAGATGGTTTGAAGAACCATTCTGCAAACTACGCTACAATGAGATGATACATCTCATGCTACGACAGTGCTCTAGTGCATCTACTCATCGTCGATGAAGTCGGAGTCTTCATCATCAGTGTAGAAGTCCACAGCATCCTCTGCCAGAAAATCGTCATCGTTGTGAAAGTCTGGGCCTTCTAGTCGGCAATGGCACGGTTCTGGTTTGCTAACTCTCTGGCATTGTCCAGTTCCTGCTGTCGGTCATGAAGCAAGAAGTCAAGGTTCTCCACTTGACGCCTCAACTCTGGGTGACTTGGCATCTCCATCGGCATTCCCATGAAGTCACGTCTTGCATAGTGGGCAAAACGGGTGCCTTGAATCTTGTTGATGCTGAGGGCACATAGACGTGCGAGAGCTTCATGCATTGCCCTGGCTAATCCATCTAGCTAGTTGTTCTCTCTCACGGAGAACTGAATTCTCCCGGAAGTTGGTGCTTCAATGCTTCCTCGAAGATCTGCGGTGACTAGCCATTGTAGGTCTCCTCCTGGGGGTCCTGGAAGTTGAGCTCCAAGAAACTCCGGATGTGGGCGTCCTAGTAACTCTGACAGTGAATCCAGATCCCTCTCGAAGATCAGCTGACCTCTGTTTCCCAACTGGTAAAACTTTCTGAACTGAGTCTCGATCTACAAGAATTTAGGATGAGGAAGTTAGTGAAGTGATCAAGTGTGTCAAATTTTAAGTAGTAATGTAAGAATTTTGAGGAACATGTATTTTTGAGAAAGAATGAGTTCACAAGGGTAAGAGGGGAAATAGTTTTTCATAAATACTCACTTTGGTTTTGAAGCTAAGTTTTTGGTTTGGACGTCCATTCTAACTAGGGTCTCCTATGGTCAGGATGGCTCTGATACCAACTTGTCAACACCCGGATTTTTAATCCCAGATGCCCGTTATGCCATACCTCGCAATCCCAGGATTACCATTTTTGCGAGACATAACGGATTGGATATCACAGTACATCATCCATTACAAACCATACATAAGGTTTTACACAAATAAGGATCTCATGATCTAGTCTTTAATACAACAAGCAGCGGAAATAAACGATAGCATAGCGGTAGGGTCCATCTTCAGGGACACAGGCAATGCTGACGAAGGCAGATAACCCTAGTTATCATAGCCGTCCTGCTGACCATCATCTTGATAATCTCCTTCATAGTCTGGCCATGACAAAAGCCATGAGTACTCTTTAAGTACTCGCAAACTACTACTAACAGGATTGTAATTCTAAGTTAAAGTGCTGAATTTAAAGAATAACTATCAAGTTAAGTTTGAAACCTAAGTTGCATTCTGAAGCAAGAAAAGATAAAGTAAAGTTCTAGAATCACTTAAGTTGGGAAGCTAATTTCATTAACACAACCCTATTGTGGTCAAGTCAAAGTTCATCATTCCTTTCAAGTTATTTAGAAAACATCTGACAACGAAACAGTATGGCCATTCCAACTGTCCATAACCGCGGACGCGGCTATTCGAATAGTTTGACACTCTGCAGAGGTGGTACACTTTCACCACAAGATTCGATACATCTGTCAGGGATAACCCTGAATCATCATACTTAGTATGCAGATAATCAAACATAACCTTCCCTTTACACACCCTAGTACAAGCACCTCTCCTATGAGCATGGCCTCCCAACCATGACCATCAGTCATCTTGGGCACTGCATAGGTGGACATCATTGAGAGGTAGCCTTAGCTCAAACCTCTCCCGTGAGGGAACTAATACTAATGCATATAAATTTCTAGCTAAGCCTTCCCCAATTCAGGTAGTGTGGTTGTACGGTAAATTTGGAATGGTATCGCCTCCGAATCCAACCATCAGTTTTATAAAAGGGTTAAGGCTCATGCCTCATCATTTTCATCATCATAAACCAGTTGTGTTTCTCAACACATGTCAAAACATCTCAATAGAATGACTCATCATTCCAAGGTTTTCACAATTCATTTTCACCAAGTGTTCCCATCTAAAGTGACTCAAGTTTTGATCTATTCTAAAATACTAAGTTAAGAGTGTTCACTAAGGTGGAAAGATGGGATCAATCTCATGCCATAGAATGACATCTAAAGGTTTCTAAGTAGGTCAAGTTTTATACTCTTTATGCTACCTTCAAAATTAATTAAAGAACTTTGTGTAAACTAAGGGGGGTAAAACCTGTCAATAAGTTTTTGGGTACTAATAGTTAAAAGGGGTGTGATCAAAGTATGCTTAAGGCATCTTTACTAAACCATCTAGTTTTATTCTAGCTTGCTAACAATAGCTTACTAAAGCATGTTTGCAAGGGTTAGCTTGCCACTAATAGCTTGCCTTGGTTGGTGCAGTGGTTGAAGTTTTCTTCTTCTTCTTGGTAGAACTCCTCCTCCTCGAAGGCTTGGTCGGTACTATCGTCTAGAAATACATAGGGAGTGCACAATCACCAAACAATACTTAACTAGGCTAAGTAGTATTCTAAACCACACAATTTATGATCTATTATCATCCCAAACATCACAAGTTTAATTCAATAGTTTCAACCTTTTCATTTTGGAAAAGTAATTTCTACTCATTGAAATATTAAATAAAATTTAATATTCACCACCAAAATATGGTATCATGTGGACACATGTCCTCACCACATATTATAACATGTGGGAATGTGATTCAAAGGTTGGATCAATATTACTTTGGTTTAAGTTTATTATTTAATGATTTAAAGTGACTAGAAATGCCTATATAGCATTATTTTGGTACTAGTCCAAAGTCACTGCCTGTAAACCTTAATATTATTACATACTTGGATAGATATGATGAAATGTGATTTTTGAGAGTTGGAATCAACTCAAAAGCTAACTTGGTTGATTTTACAAAAATGTTTCAAGTTGCAAAAGCTTCGGTCTTCTTATTTTTATTAGGAGAAATCTATAACTCTAAATGAATTAAATCCAACGGGCTTGGATAGAGCATTTCAATACCTTTCAGACAAATTTAGTTTCATGTAATTTGGATTTGTCAAACTCACAGAATTGAATTTTGAAACACTGGACAGAAACTATATTCTAACTAAAAAGAAAAATCTAGATTTGAATCTACGGGCTTGCGCAGGAAAGGAAATGGGCCGGCCCAGTGGCGCTACGCGGCGCGGGGCTCAGCTGACAGGAGGGATCCACTTGTCAGCGGCACTTAAAACGCGAAACGGTACGCGCGCTGTGGGCCGTGCGATTAGAGGCTAGATCTACGGCTGAGGGTCGTCATCGACGATGGACAGGTCGCCGGCGAGCTCGAACCCTAGCGGCTCGGTGGGTGTCTACTGGGGGCGTACCAGGGCTCCAGCAGGGTCGGCGAGGCGGGCAAACAAAGTGGAAGACGACGGCGAGGCGAGGTGTGGTCGCGGCGGAGCTTGGGGTGGCCGGAATCAATGACACCCTTCTTCTCTAGAGGCGGCGGCTCCGGCTCCAATTTCGGCGAGCTGCTGCTCCACTTGCTCCGGCAAGAGGTGGGTGAGGTTCAGAGAGATGAGGGGAGTGGAATGGTGTGAGTCTTTGGTGCTGGGGAGGGCTCCTTTTATAGGCTCGACGGTGAGACCGAGCGGGATGGGCGGTCGACGGTGGCGACATGGCTAAGGCGAGCTAGCGGCTTGGCTGGGGATTGCGATTGGTGGGCGGTTCCCTGGCGGTGCTCTAGGACTTCATTGCGGCCGTAGGGGCGATGGCATGCGGTTAGGGCGAGGTGGCGCTCTGCACGGCCGAAGCGGCGGTCTCCACGGCGAGCGGTGGCTGTCTGGCTTTGGGCGGCGAACAGAGGTGTCTGGGGTGTTCTCCAGGTCGAGGCGGAGTGGTGGGCGCGGGCTGGTGCCAAGGGGAGGTCGGTTCGAGCGGGGGCAGTGCGCGCTCTGCGGGCGGCATCGGCTTGGTCGACAGGCTCGGGACGCGGCGGTTCCTGGTCGTTCTGGTCGCTGTCCTTGGGCTGGGACTGGTTGGGCGGTGGAGGTGGACCACGAGCTATCTCCAGGACACGGTGGATGGCGCTGGCGCCGGCTGTGGCTTGCTGTCGCCGGTGGGGTGCCCAAGTGGGGGCTCGGCCTTAATGGCCATGACCATTTGGTCTTGGCACAGTGGGTGGCTAGGCTAGAGAGGGGTTAGGGGGAGTAGTGGAGAGGTTTTGGTGGCAAGTTGGGGAACAAGTTTGGCCAGAACACTATTTAAAATAGTGAAATTTGTTTAGTTTGAAATCTGCCTACCAAGTGTTTGATGAAATGGCCGCAAGAGAAAAAGTTTTGAATTTTGACTTCAAAATTTTTGGGTGATCTCCACTAGTGCTAGGTAGTCTCTGGTTGCAAGGGTTTTGAAAATGGTGCTCAATTAGATGGTTTTTGAAATAGGGGTGATCTATGCATATGCATTAGATTCAATTTTAAACTATCATTTAAAATAGTTTACAGAATGTTTTTAGTAGATCAAAAGGTGGGCCTTGGTACCTGATTATGTGTACTAGCAAGGGGTGCAAAGATCAAGAATTGTTTCTGTTAAAAATTGAGTACTAGGGATATCCAAAGTAGGCATGAGAGTTAAATTTGTCAAAATGACCATTTCTTCATTTTAATTCTTTTTGATTTGATTTTCTTTAGGAAAAGTTTGGGAATGATGTAGATGATGTTTAAATCACCTAAGAAACATTTTACAAGCATTGGATCAATCAATCATGGCAATTCAAACAACTCCTATTTTAAATGCACACATATATGAATGCTTTCATTTTAAATTTGGAAAAGTTTTTTAACCCCATTTTTGGATGATTTGATCTTGATAAGATTGGATTGAAGTTTTGGGATGTTACACTCACCAACATGCCTATTTTGGAAGAAGATCACATCTTCATGTTACCTTATTTTGACCAACTCTTTGTATGAGTGTGCTCTACTCATGAAGGTCTATCCATTCCTACTTCACTTATTCCAATTGGAGCTCTATGCTTCTAAAACCCACATGGTTTGTGATGCTAATTAATTTTCTGCCATGACACCCTTATTTTTAGCCAACTTTGGCATAAATTCTAGGAATGCTCAATCATGATAAACCCCAAAACTCTATACCATTTTGATCTACTAAACTTGGTATATCTATACATCTAGCCCAAGACCCAAGGGAGCTTTGAGCTCCTAAATCTAACAAGGTTTTGATGGTATAGAAATAACCTTTCCCTTGATCCTTTATCCCTTGTACTTCTCCAAAATCAAGTTTGATTTCCAAAACCCAAGGTTGAAAATGATTGATACATTATGTGGACATCACCTACCTTGGATTAAAAAAATTAACAAAGGTTTACCATAATTATTTTGGCACAAATACCATTTAATTCTCTTAATTAACAAAAACCTCCCAACTCTCTTTATAAAATAAAGTTTGTATTTATCCAAAACACTTGTCCAACTCTTAGCACATTTGAGCCATATATATCATACCCTATCCTCCTAATTCAAAAATAAATATTTTTGAAGAGTTTTAGTAATTATTTTTGCCTTTTTTCCTAAATGGTAGAAATGATAAAATAAATGTTTTAAATACTTTCCTTCATCAATAAATCTTGGGAAAAATTCTCCAATGTGTGAAATCATATTTGGGACCATCCCAAGCCAAAAATAATCCTTTTCCAATTCAAAAATATCAAATCAAATCCTAAAAACCATTTCTGCATTAATTGAATTTTTGATATAAAGTGGACCAAAAATGATCAAATAAATACCACAAAATTATAGGATGTGTATTTTGACCCTTCTTATCTACCAGTACCCTTAACTCACCTTGACAAGATCAAAATTCAAATCTCTCTTCATGATCTTCAAGAATGGAAAAAATTGGATAAGTGACAACTCTTGGACTAATACTCCATCAAACCTTCCCCCAACCTATCTAACCCTCTCTCCAACACCAGGATACCCTCAGGTCGACCAACACTATAGCCTTAGCCCTGTAGCTGTTATGCCCCTTTGTCCCTTATGTTTGAAGAAGGATAAAAAGTGTGGGACAAGCAGATCTTTGCCATTTATTACTCTTGCTACAGTAACCTCTCTATTTGTGCCCTCTGCTCGACCAGAGCCCCACCCAGGACCTCTCCACCGTCACCCCTGCCCAATCCCTGGCCTCTCCTACTCCTCAACCTCTACATGAGCCAAGTCCAGCATGGACCATCCCTCCTCGGGTTAAACCGGCCAGAGGCCACCCCTACCTACCTCTCCACCCTCATTCACTTCTCCCACCCCCACAATGCTCCACTGAATAGCTCTCAACAAGCCCCTGCCTCTTCCCCTGTAGTGCCCCAGAGAGGGAGAGTTTCTCCTCTCGGGTTCCTTCAAAATCTCGAGTTGGTGGTCACCTCCTTGCCCCTCTACCTCCTCTGAGAGCCAGCATGAACTCTTCTAGTTCTACCTACCTAACCCCACCCCTTTTTCTAGATTTGCGTGGCTGCAGGTACTCGTTCCGACGAGCACCTGAGCATGTTTCTGCAGGCGTCATCGCGTGAGGCGCTCTCCGCTGCGGGAACCCTTCCTGCCGCCCCTAGCTGGAGTCGTTGTCGCCGACTGCGTCGACATGGCACCTCCCCGGCTCCTCTCCGCCCCAGGTGAGAATCCTCAAGCTGCCCTGCGCCTGCCCTAGGGTTTCTGCCCACCGTCGTATTCCCTGCAAGGAAGACAACACCCCGGCTGTCGATGCCCTTCTAATCGGATGGCTGGGAGCGGCCCTTACCCCTTCGTCGCCTCACCCCGGCTAACCAACGGGCCCCATGGCTGGGTTTTGAATCAGCAGCCTCTCGCGTGCTGGCGATCCTAGATGGGCCGGTCGGGTGCTGTGCGACCCAATTCTCCTCAGATCTTTCCTGCGCCCCCTTTTCCTTTAATCTTTTCTCCAGGGAAGATTTGAATAGTTGTTGGTTTAATTAAAGGGATTTCTATTTTTGTTCCCTCGATTCGTTAGTTGTACTCAGTTTTCCCTAGCCGTTTAACTTTTCCTCTCTTTTGCCCATCTCCTTGTAAGAAACTCTCACATGGTCCAAAAACTCGTTGTACGTCAGTGTTGCCGTTACGTGCTGATAAGTGGGGCCGTGTTCATTCGGGTCCTATAGTGGACCCTCTCCGTTACGTGCTAACGAGCAGGGCCACTTTCTGTCGGGTACCATAGTGTACCCTTGCCGTTAGATGTTGACAAGTGGGGCCACGTTCAGTCGGTTCCCATAGTGGACACCTCTCCCCACTTATCCAGATCAGCATTGGACCCATAGCTTATCCACATGAGTGTAGGACCCACAACTTACCTAGGTTGGCGTTGCAAGATGGGACCCCAAGCTAGCCCCACGCCTACACCTCTGCCATTGCCTCCCCTTTCTTCTTCTTCTCTGGTGATGGCGGCCCTTTGTCTAGCTTCATTTTTATATAGTGAAATGTAATTCATATATGAAAATTACACACCTTTGAACTCTTTGAAATCGCACTTAGGACATGATAATGTTGTGCTGATAAAATCCTGATCGTATGTTATTAGGGTTCGACTGTTCGTATTTTTATAGTAGCTAATCCTCTTATGTTAGATCTCGTATTTCGATGAATTCCCCTATTCGTATTTGAATACCTTGTTCGTAGTTGGCATCAATATTCAATTTGGTTTGAGATTTGGGGAATAATCAGGGAATCTCAATCGGTTAATTTATGCAAATAATCCATCCCGATAATCAAAGTATCTCAATCATGTCGTTATTGCACTCTGCTGTTTTTCCCAATAGGAGGATAGCAATGACGTTTGCAGCGACGATGATTCCAAGGACACCAAGACTCGTCATGTGTTGAGGAGGCCGAAGTCTCTATAGTACAACTTCTTCGTCGGTGATGTCTATAGGTGCCCCTTCTGCACCACCCAGAGGCTCCGCGCCACCGACTTCAACTCCCTCGTGAAGCTTGCCGAGGATGTGAGGACCTGTGGCGAGTCCATGAATGTACACGGCATCAGAGCCAAGCACCAGGAGCTCGATCTTCACCTCCACAACCTCTAGAAGGTGGCCATCAAGGAGGGTCGCATGCCCCTACCAATCCCAAGGCGCCCAAGGTCAAGGTACTGGGTAGCAAGAAGTGGAGGAGGCGCCAGAGGGAGGAGGCAGAGGCCATGAGGGGCCACTGATCTTGCCCTACTGTTGTTGTAAAGCAACTTCTTTTGTCTTGTCTGTGTTGAACTTGTCCGCTGCTGCTGCTGAGCAGCCAAATTGTCGAACCTTGTTAAGTACCGTACTATATAACCTATATTAGCTGCTTTATCTACATCAACTCTGTTTACTAAATTTATTTATGGTGCTGGTTATATTTGCTTCTCTAGATTTGCTACCAGATTAGGGAAAAACGAGGGCCAAAAGGAACAATGAATGAAAAGAGAAGTTGCTCTAGATTCTCTACCTTTTTGGGCAAAAAAAACATAACTGTTAGCGAGAGAGAGGGGAAAAGGTGCTCTTAAAAAGGCCAATAAAAATAACAAAAATGAAAACTTCCAATTTAGGTGACAGGGCTCACGTAACCACCAAATGTGCCCCACATGGTCCCACACCACGTCCCCCATAACGTGTTCCCAACAAACCTGCCCCATGCAGTCCCACATGGCACGTCCCCACACGTCAGCATAACGCGTTCCTGACCATACGACCCCACGTGGTCCCACACCGCGCGGCCCCACACGTCAGCCAACGGTCAACCTGACGACAGCTGCCGTTCGAACTCTTTGATGGGTTTCTGAGAAGGAGAGGGGCAAAAGTGAGGAAAAGTTAAGCAGATGGGGAAAACTGAGTATCACTAACGAACCAGGGTCACGAAAATAGAAATCCCTAATTAAAAATGAAATTGTTAAATGACTCCAATTGAGAGATCTAAATTTCCTTGGGTATCCACAAGATTTCTCAAACAAGCATAACTAGTCTCATGTCAATACCATTCTAGATATTTTTTGCAAATTATTTTACAAAAAGTATCTTATGCACTAGATAAATCACTCAGAAGGGTATACATATCCAATTGGAGTGAATTCAACTTCCTCTGGAAGGTAATTAACCTTCTTACCATGTGACCTTGACCTTATACGAAGTTGATCCTTAGTTTGCCTGTAGTAAAAATACCAAATTAAATGTATGCCTTTAGAAAACTACCTAACCAAACCATGAATTGATTTGACCTCATTCCAACTCTCAGAGATGTGGTACCATAAAACATAATAAAACACAAGAGATCCATATTTATTGACCCTATGTTGGATTATGTGAATTAAACCTCTCTATCTAGGGTTAATTCCGTAGATAAATCACTTCAGGAGTTTTACAACTCTAAAAATGATGAATCCAATTTCTACAGAAAGGTATTTGAGTAACCTACTATGTGCCCTTGGATTCATATCAAAATCCCATGTAGTTTTAATTTGGAGAAAAAGACAAAAAACTTGCATAACTGACTTTGGATTTTTTGCAAGGGAATTCTGGTAATTATTTTGAGGTGATTCCAACTCTCAAAAATCACAAACTCGAAGATATACAATATACTATTAGAACAAATTTATTTGAGATACCGATCTTTTCTAGTGATTTATTGACCTAAACTAGGGTTATTTCCACTAGAATAATCATAACTAGCTAAGGAGAATTGATAAAATCATGAAACCACTTTTGATGGCCTTGTTATTTCAATACCTGCCTGATGATATCATTTGTTCACATTGATATCATACAGACCCAAGCCTTAGTTCAAGACCCCTTCTTTATGTGGTATTTGACAAGTAAATCATAAAAGCAAATCCATAAAAGCAATTGAAGTAATTCCAAATGCTATGATCATAATCTACCAAAACCTACTGATGTCATGGCCAACCACCCTCTGCCGGCCTTCCAAGGAAGAGGGCTAAAATGTTGGCATTAAGAGTCTGTTGGTACGTGTGGGCAAAGTTGTACATCCCTACAGGGTTAAATCTTTTCGAAAAGCCGTGTTCATGGTTATGAACGCTTGGTGACCGAATTATAAGATCATAGAGAACATTAACCTAATCGTAAAACTTGGCAGATCAACGTGTGTTTAAGGATGCTTCCTCATGGGTACGAGGGGGTGATCCTAGTTGTGAGATGAGGATTACTTTGGTGGATATCAAAGATGATGATCAATTCTTTGGAGATGTCGCTCTCTTATCCCCATTAAAAATGTTATGATTAGACGAGCTTCTTCGCCCTCGTGTTCTATAAACAATGACGGCTTTATGCAAAATAACCCCACCAGCCATAAGTCTTGCAGAGTACACCCTATACTCACCCTTGCTTTGTTGACACTTTTGTAGCAGAATAAGTGTTCCCCTAAAGAGAAGTTTGGTACGACGTCGACACCGACGAGTAGCTTGGGGTTCCCGGCCGGCAGCCTGGAATCTATGGATGGCACGTCATCGTTATGCTTCAAGCCTCTTAGGCCATTTGTTAAGTTTGCTATACTTAATAGCATAATTTTCCTTCTGTTGTTTGATGTTTGTGGTCAGTGATCTCTACTTGTAATATTTTGGTTCTTCGCTCAGTTATGAGCTTGCTGTAATAATTTTTGTGTCATAGGGGTACTATTGTGTTACTGATTTCTCACCGAATATCCTCATGCTCTAGGTTAAGCTTATGCCAGGCTAAGGTCTGGGATTTGTTTAACACTGATCCTGGGGTGTCACATTTCTTATCCCTCTCTAATAGCCAACAGTTGTATCGAGTCTCTATGGGTTGTTTAGTGCATGCTTTGCTGCCGCTTCAGTCCACCATACCTATTTACGTGAGAGCCGCTGAATTCTAGACTAGCCGTGTATTGGCCTCAATACTCATTGCTCCCTTTTTCTTTTGCCCTTTGTCGGCACCCCTTTTGTTTTAGCAGGTTTGAGATCGACGTTGTTAGTAGGGTTACCCTTCTGGCTTGGCCTGGGCAGGGTTATGGACGCCATTGGTTATTCTTCAGGGCTCTTAGCCCCATTTGCATCTTATCCGTACTCGGATGTTGTACCGTTTTCAAGGTGATTTGGGTCTTTGTAATGTATATCTATACTCTTGACTCATGGAGTCGTTGTTGTATATATATATTATGTGGGTTCCATCATGGCCTATTGTGTAATGATATTACTTCGTTTTCCACCCGCACGCAAGTGCCTGGTGGGCATCTTTGAATCGTTTCTATGCGGGTTTGGCAAGAATCGCTAAAACTTGTATAGGGCCGATTTGAGGGTGTTACAAAGTGGTATCAGAGCTCAGCAGTTGCGATACTCCACTGATCTAGCCTGTAGGATAACCTAGATAACAGACAAAGTAGAGTGTCCAAAACTATTTTGCAAAAATCAGTTGGATAGATCTGATTAGGTATGATTTTACTCCTTACCCCTATGTTATTCTCCTCTTACCTCTGCATGTTTGAATCTGTTCTCTTACCTTTCTTCGAGTCTAGGATTTCTCGTGGTTGGGTTCCCGTTGTACCTTCAGGGTTTCACTCCATCCCGTTATAATGGTGGATCTACAATTATCAAATCTTCTTCTCGTTTGTTGTACCTTCATCCAATCTTTTGGGTCCTTGTACTCTTTATCTGTATCTGCACCTTGATGAATATCCGTATCATTGGAAAACATATGAGGAGGATGACCATTGGTGAAGTTGGAGTATACCTTAAGCATGTGTTGTTCATGCCAATGGAACCATCATGGAACCTAATCATTATGTCTTTCATACGATTTCTTTTGTATCTTCTAGTGGTCCCCAAAACGATGACATCATCTATGAAGAGCATGCATCACTCCTTTGTTTTCCAAAGTTGCTTCTAAAGATCTTCAGTCTGAATTCTGAAAGTGTTTGCATGATTCTTCTAATCCTGTATAGAGTAATGCTTTGAGTGCAGGATGGAGTCATGACCATACCACTACTCTTATCATTATCTTTTTTACGTTGAATGGTGGATCGGTGTAATCTTACTCCTTCCATGGAAGTTAGAGGTGGCCTTACCTTTCGATACCTCTATCTTTGTCTTTGTTTCTCCTGAGTGTTCTCTCGATGTATGTGAACAACGACCCCTTGTTGGTGGTATCGCTGATTTCAAGATGAAGCAACAATCTTTGTTAGTGGTGTCACGAGGATCCACCTGAAGCGAGAAGATTCAGATCATTAGCCTTCTTCCCCGTACCATGAGGCGGATCTCGAGGGCGAGATCCATTGTTAGTGGTGTCAAATTGTAGTACCCCAGTAAAATCACTACTAGAAAATCGATGTGTTTTGCCCGTGTGCATCATCATGATAGCATGCTCATGTCATCATGCTAGATTGCATTTGAGCATCGTCATGTCATCATGCATATGTTTGCCTAAAACTATTTTCCAAAAGCCTATCTTTGTTTTCTAAATATCCCCCTCTTCATTTTAAATGTAAAACCCGCGGTCCACCCGGATCTTTTATTTGTCTAAACTATTTTACAAAATATATTTAAAATCAAATAAAAATAAATAAACTATTTTTTCAAATCGGGGGAGGCAGCCGCAGGCCAGGCCCAGAACCCCAGCCCGCAGCCACCTACGACCCCAGATCGACTAAACCTAACCCTACCCAGCAAACCCTACCTAACCCTAGTCCCTGCCCCAAACCCCCACCTATTCTAATCCCCCCGCCGCCGGCAGTATCACAAGCACCTGCACACGCACGCCTGGCTTCACCCCGGCCACACCCACATCGCAGCAACCACGCACGAGGCCCCGCTCCTCTCCCCACATCGCAAGAGCGTACGCAAGCAATGCCCAAACCGCGTCGTGCCCGACATGTTCCTATACCTGTCCCTGACCCCCACCCTGCGAACCCGGCCCCCACCTACCCCGTCGCTACCGCACTCTCTCCCTCCCCGAGATATCCACCCGAGCACCTCGACCTCACCCGCCGCCGACCTCCCTTTGTGCTTCCGTGACCATCGCCTCCCCTTCCCTCGTCCTCACCCGCACGAGGCCGCATCCGCTCGACCCTGCGCCGCCGGCTCACCAGGAGCCCTCGCGCCGGCCGCCGCGTGGTGCCGGTTTCACCAGCAACCGCCGCCTCCTTCCTCGGTCCCTGGGAGCTGCCCCGAGCACCTCGTGTTCCCGGCGAACGACCACCGCCTGCCCTGCCACGGCTTACTCTCCGGCGCCGCCGCGCCCTCCTCGCAAGCGTGTCCTCGCCCCCTCCTCGACCCTCCTTTGCTACCAGCGACCCGAGCCGCCACCACCGCCTAGCCGGGCAGAGCCCCGCCGCTCTCCTTCATCGAGCCAGCCTCCCGAAGCTCCCTCAGCAGCCCTGCCTGCGCCATGGCAACCCCATCGTCTGGATCGATCGCGCCTGTAACTTGTCGCCCTGTAGTGCCCTGGCTACCTCCTCTCCTCTAGGCGATGGCGTGCCACTGAGCCACCCTCCATGTCCGCCCGTCCCCGACCGCGTGCGCCGCTCCCTCGAGCCACAACCAAGCAGTGTGAGCTCGTTTTCCTCTGTCACCATGCCTCCAATGTTTTGACCTTGTTTGTTCTGTTGTTGCCGTGCGAGTGAAGATGCTAAAGGAAAGCAAGTTAGCTCACAACCTATGATCTGTCCGTGTGCTTGTGTTATCGCGGTTCACCCGAGCACTTGTGTTTTGTGTCCGATACTTGCCCTCCAAGACCGACCTCATCAAGATCTACATTGAAACTGAAACGCCAGGAACTCCGTCACCAATCTCGGAGATCTCCTACATAGAATCGACAGACCATGCAGGACCATCGGTGCGGAACCCGAGTCCGACATCATCAACAAGGACGCCAAGTTCTCCTTCACAGATTCGAAACCATGAAGTCCGATCCTGGAGTCCGAAGCGGAGACAGAAACGAACCCCTCAAATGCCAAGTTATTCTTCTCGAATCCGAAGACCCTATTCTCAGAGGAGAAGATTGATCCTGCCGAAGACCTATCCCCCGCCGAACCCCGAGACCCTGGATCTGAACCCCGATGTGTGACCCCTTTCCTAGCCCTATTTTATAAATTGTCATCTATATAAATTGTTGCATATTAACTTGTTCGTGCTTGCATACATCTCATAATGTGGGTTTGGGGGCATTACGCATGTTCACCTAATAATTAAATATAGAGACTATATGCGGGCTATTTTAGTATTATATTGGCCCCATTTAAATTTGCGTAGCCAACCGATAATGTGTTTTGCAAGTCAACATTTAAATTGTGGGGTATCTAAACAACTTGAACTAATTAATTGTTGGGACCCCGGTTCTCCTTAATATTGCCTAACTATGTCGCATCTTCGCCATGTCATGCATCATGCTTGATCTTCTGCCAAAGTATTAAATAGTGCATCCAGTGTTTCTTTTAGTGGTTTCCTTCTTCATGGATTAGGCCATTGAGTTGATGCAAGTAACGATAAGTCCTTCTGATGTCTACCTTCGGCAGTGTTGCCCAGGAGAGCATTCTCCCCCTTTCTACCTATTTTGCATTTATAGTCTTTACTTCCTACTGTTGATCTATTGCTATCCGTACCGCGTTGCTATAGTTTTCATACCATTTATATCGCCTGTAGCCTATATTGCCTTGGACACATCCTATTGCCTGTTGTTTGATAGTCAGTCGGCCCTGCGAGTCGGATGTAACACCCCGTCCACTCCTGGGCCCGGGGGGTGTCACTCCTGGCAGCTTAATAGGATATCTAGACTGGCCCACAGACCAACACTAGTCTTTTCTGCGCACTTTGTCCTCACTCGTGCGCACCCGGTTACCCACTTCCCGGTCGGTCACCCATCCTAGAATTGCTCTATGCCAAGCACGCTTAACCTTAGAGTTCTTTTCGAATGAACTTCCGGAAAAGAAGTTGCAACTTGTTGATATGGGTATCCTATCAATCCTATTAAGCCATGTGCCTAGATCTCACATACACCCACCCTTTAGAAGATCAATGCCCTCATCGATCAAGCACACCACAGGAATGTTCCCTCTTGGCACGCGTCTGTGCGTCTAGTGCCGGCACATGTGCCATGCCGTGTCCACTCCGGGCCACACGCGCCATGCTCCACATGTCCCGCCACTGACCCGCACACACCCGTGTAATCACAAGGGTCAGCTCTAATACCACTTGTAACACCCCGTCCACTCCTGGGCCCGGGGGTGTCACTCCTGGCAGCTTAATATGATATCTAGACTGGCCCCACAGACCAACACCAGTCTTTTCTGCGCACTTTGTCCTCACTCGTGCGCACCCGGTTATCCACTTCCCGACCGGTCACTCATCCTAGAATTGCTCTAGGCCAAGCACGCTTAACCTTAGAGTTCTTTTCGAATGAGCTTCCGAAAAAGAAGTTGCAACTTGTTGATATGGGTATCCTATCAATCCTATTAAGCCATGTGCCTGGATCTCACATAAATGAAAGTGGCACCGGTGGGCAATTATATGTTATTTGGTTTTTCATGCCCACTTGTGTCCCGTAGGCCCCGAGTACTTGTTACCTGTTCCTTGACTATTCGCACTATCCACATCTAGGAGAGTCTATGAATCCCCCTAAGCCAGAGCTTGATTCATTTCTTATTTCTTGGGGCCACGAACTAGTTTGGGCTTTATTACTATCCTGTACTTATGCCATGCTTTACTGCTTTATTTATGATTGTGCGTGGAGCACCTGTATTGTTTAGGAATTGCGGAGTGTTTTCGCGGTATCGACAAGCCCAGTCACACTTTCGGGTTCCCAGTCGTTTACAGCCATTGGCGCAAACCTTGGGTCCGTCTCGGAGCCGGCCAACTTTGTTGTGGGTAGCTTAATGGGGTGGCCCCCTGAAATATCTTATGAATCCTGTGATTGCTTTGTCATGAAAGCCTCGTTGGGTTTTGATTTGGTTTTTCCGAGGTTGATCGTGTGTGTGTTGCTATTTGTGCACCCCTGCAGGGTAAATCTTTCTGAAAGCCGTGTCCGCGGTTATGGACGACATGGATCACAGTATCTCGATCATAGACAAGCATAACTAAAGTAGTGTTACAAATTTGACTTAATATGTGACTAGTAATTCAGCTTCACTACAATGGAATGGATAATAACAATGCCAACAACTGGTGGATCTGTGGTGATCTGTGTCATACTATACCTGCCTAGTAAGTATTGCAACTCCAATGGAATGTGATAAAAGTGCCAACAACTGCAGGGTTTTGGGATTCCTCAGGACAATTATATTTGACTAGTAAATGTTCCAACTACCATGGAATGGTTAATTAAAACTGCCCACTACTTATGCTTCAAGATGACTCATGCTATCTATATCTGATTAGTAAGTGCTGCAACTATAACGGAATGAGTAAAATTGCCAACTGTGTGAGTTCCTTTGTCCGACTTCCTCGTCTGGTCTCAAGGAGGGAAAATACCAGGATGTGTATGATTGGTGTTAGTATAAGGTTGGTTCCGGATAGGCCTTTCTTATCCCTCTCTAATAGTCGACAGTTGTATTGAGTCTCTATAGGTTGTTTAGTGCATGCTTCGCTGTCGCTTCAGTCCACCATACCTATGTAGGCGAGAGCCGCCGAATTCTAGCCTCGCCGTGTACTGGCCTTAGTACTGATGCTCCTCTTTTTCCCTTCGCCCTTTGTCGGCACCCCTTTTGTTTAGCAGGTACGAGTTCGACGTCGTTAGTAGGGTTACCCTTCCGGCTTGGCCTGGGCAGGGTTATGGACACCATTGGTTATTCTTCAAGGCTCTTAGCCCCATTTGCATCTTGTCCATACTCGGACATTGTATTGCTTTCAAGGTGATTTGGATCTTGTACTGTATATCTGTATTCTTGACTCATGGAGTCGTGTTGTATATATCTGTTCTGTGGGGTTCCATCATGGACTATTGTGTAATGGTATTACTTCGTTTTCCACCCGCACGAAAGTGCCTGGTGGGCGTCCTTGAAATGTTTTTATGTGGGTTTGGCGGAAAGCGCTGAAACTTGCATAGGGCCGATTCGAGGGTGTTACAGACTGGTATCAGAGCTCAGCATTGGCGATACCCCACTGGTCCAGCCTCTAGGATAACCTAGCTAACGGCCGAAGTAGAGTGTCAAAACTATTTTGCAAAATCGGTTGGATAGATCTGATTAGGTCTGCTTTTACTCCTTATCCCTCTGCTGTTCTCCACTTACCTCTGCGTGTTTTGGATCTGTTCTCTTATCTTTTCTTTGAGTCCAGGATTTCTCGTGGTTGGGTTCCCATCGTACCTTCAGGGTTTCGCTTCCTCTTTTGGTAACGGTGTTTCTACATCCGGTCTTCATGCTATCCGAGGAATCCTTCATCTATTGGACTTCTCTTTGTTGCCTTCCGGTGGATTCAACGCGAAGACATCAGCTACGCCAGATCCGATGCAGAGTCTACATCACTCTTTTGTTCCCGAACCTCGCTTGTCGAGATCTTCAGTCTGATTCTGAGAGTTGGTTGCATAATTCTACTATTCATGTACGCGAGTAATGATATGAGTGCGGGATGGAGTTGCGACCATACCACTACTCTTATCATCCGCTCTGCACATTGGATTGGCAGATCTATGCAATTTACTCTTTCAACTGAAGTTAGAGGTAGCCTTGTGACCTCTTTCTTCGTCTTTGTTTCTCCGGAGTGTTCTCGACGAATGTGGGCAACAACCTCTCGTTGGTGGTGTTGGAGATTCCAATATGGAGAAAGAACCCTTGTTAGTGGTGTCGCGAAGATCTACACGAAGCGAGAAGATTCAGATAGTCGGTCGTCTTCCCCGTACCAGGAGGTGGATCTCGAGGGCGAGATCCATTGTTAGTGGTGTCGAATTGTGGCATCCTGCTAAAACCACTACTAGAAAATCGCTGTGTTTTTGTGCATTGCATCATCATGACCGCATGCTCATGTCATCATGCCACATTGCTTTTGAGCATCGTCATCATCATGCATGGTTTTGTCTAAAACTATTTTCGAAAAGCCTGGTTTTGTTTTCTAAACGCCCCGTATTTTATTCAAACTATAAAACCCGGGCTTGTCCGGAGTATTTCGTTTTTCTACAAACGGATTGCAAAAGCCTTGTTTTAATAAAATAAAATAATTGAATTATTTTGGGAGGCAGCCAGCCGGGCCCGAAAGCCCAGTCGGCCACCTCCAAATAAAAGTCCTAGCCTACCCATCCTAACCCTAATCTCTCCCCTCTCCACACAGCCACCAGCTGCCGCCCCCCACTGCCGCCTGCTGCTCCCGCCCACCACCTGCCACCTTCCCACCTGCCCACATCCCGAGCCGGGCCCACCCCACGCCTCCTCGCGCTGGCCCGCTCCCCCACGCCACCTGACGCCCGACCACCCCCACCTACCTGGCCCGGTCGGCCCTACGCGCAACGCACGCGCCGACACGCTCGCGATCATGCACAACAGCACGCGCGACCATGTACCCCGCTTCCCCATCTCACGTACACAACCACCCCACTCCGCTCGATCTCTCTGTCACCACCCGACCCCACCCCCTGACCCCACTCCCTCTCTCTCCATCACGAAATCCCCACCAACCCCGTGGGATCCCCTCCCTCGAGCGGATCCGCCGCCGTCAGGTACGAGCCAGCCACCAGCTGCCCCTCCATCGTGATCTCGGCCGCCTCGCCATCCCCGTTGTGCATGTCTTCCTCGCTACAGAGCCACGACCACCGCCCTCCTCGCCCTGGCTCTCCAGCAGCGCCTCCCGGCCGCGGCTTCGATACCGTCCGCCATCGCCCGGTACTGCCTCTGCCTCGTCCTCCTCGCTAGCCGTGGCTGCATCCGCGAGCAACCACCGCCGCGGGTACCCCGCTGCCTAGCCTTGATCCCCAGCCGCCTCGAGTCCGACGACCGCAAGCTACAACTACCTCCCCGCCCGGAGCTCCTTCCATCGCTAGGGGCCGTGCGACGACCTCTGCCCCACCGTGCGACCTCCTCCGTCCTACGCCTCCATCTCTACGATCTCCCCCACTGGACGCCGCCCTGCGAGCGCGCCTCCGGCCGCAACCTCTACCCCCTCCTGGCGCCGCCGCCTCCTTCCGGCCACACGCCGCCTCGACCCGAGCTCCTGCGCCGTGGCGCGGCCCCTCGGCACTCGCTAGTGACCTCCAGCCAACACCTCTCCCCTGTGCGTGTTGCATCACGTTGATGTGCGTCCTCGAGCTATCTTGAGCTCGCCTTCCGGCCATCTGCTCCATGCCGGTCTCCTTCTCAGTTTGGGGCAGCGGTTCATGCTGCCAAGACCAGCGATGTCCTACTGCTTCATGTCGACCTACGCAGTACGAGCATCTGTTGTTGTTCCTATATGGTTTGCCATGTGTCTTAGCTTCTTGTACCTTTGTCTAAAAAGGAATCTTCTGTACCGGGGAATCGAATCAAGGCACTATCTGTTTTGTTGTTGCTCGGCTACTTCCTCGATGCTTGGCTATGTCATGGGCTCTCTGATTCGGTGAGGTGTCCCATTGATGATCCAAAACCGCCACCGATAAAAGATGGACAATAAGGACTTCGACATGGAACCCGACGGCGATGTACTCAAAACACAAGAGGTCATTCAGGGATTCTGAAGACTGCCTAAGACCGGTCTCGGCGAACCTAGATCCGATGAAAAACAAGATCTCCTTCACAGAACCGAAGACAACCAAGCTCTCTGTCCCGGTTTCCGAAGACACCGAGACCCCGAACGCCAAGATCTCCTCACGATTCCTGGAGCCCCATTCCCGGAGTCCGAAGGCTGATCCCGCCAAGATCGAACCCCATCGACCCCAAGTTCGTCGGACCCCAATGTGTGACCCCTTTCCAAGCCTCTATTTTAAAAATGCTATATATATATATATATTTGTTGCAGTAAATCATTCATCTCGCATTCATATCATTGTGGTTTGGGGGTATTTAGGTGATTCATCTAAATTAAATATGGAGACTATATGCGGGCTTTTCTAGTCTTATATGGCCTCCATTTAAATTTGTGTAGCGAACCGATACCATGTTTTGCCTTGTTAAGACAACATTTAAATTGCGGGGTATCTAAATAACTGGAACATATTAATTAATTGTCGGGACCCCGGTTCCGCTTAATATTGCCTAATTGCACCGCATCTGTGCCATGCCATGCATCATATCATAAGCATGCCGGATCTTCTGCCGTAGTATTAAATATTGCATCCGGTGTTTCTTCTAGTGTTTGCTTCTTCGTGGATTTGGCTGATGAGTGTATGCGAGTATCGACAAGTTCTCCGGCTATGTACCTTCGGCTCTGTTTCCCAGGCGAGCAATCTCCCCCTTTCTACCTATTTTGCATTTATAGTCTTTATTTCCTCCTATTGATCTATTGCTATCCGTGTCGTGATGCTTTAGTCGTGCACCAGTTATATCCCGTGCGACCTCTATATTGCCATGGACACCTCCTAATACCTGTTGTTTGGTAGATAGCTGGCCTTGCGAGTCGTAGTTGCTTGCTCAGGTGCGATCTCGTGTTGTCGAGTACCACAATTGTTGGAATGCTGGCAGATGTTTATGGTGGAGATGATCATGTCTTCAATTACAACTATTAAATTGTTGTGGTAACTAATGAAAGTGGCACCGGTGGGCAATTATATGTTATTTGGTTTTTCATGCCCACTTGTGTCCCGTAGGCCCTGAGTACTTGTTACCTATTCCTTGACTATTCGCACTATCCACATCCGGGAGAGTCTATGAATCCCCCTTAGCCAGAGCTTGATTCATTTCTTATTTCTTGGGGCCACAAACTAGTTTGGGGCTTTATTACTATCCTGTACTTATGCCATGCTTTACTGCTTTATTTACAATTGTGCGTGGAGCACCTGTATTGTTTAGGAATTGCGGAGTGTTTTTGTGGTATCGACAAGCCCAGTCACACTTTCGGGTTCCCAGTCGTTTACAGCCATTAGCGCAAACCTTGGGTCCGTCTTGGAGCCGGCCAACTTCGTTGCGGGTAGCTTAATGAGGTGGCCCCCTGAAATATCTTATGAATCCTGTGATTCCTTTGTCGTGAAAGCTTCGTTGGGTTTTGATTTGGTTTTTCCGAGGTTGATCGTGTGTGTTGTTATTTGTGCACCCCTGCAGGGTAAATCTTTCTGAAAGCCGTGTCCGCGATTATGGATGACTTGGAGCACAGTATCTTGATCATAGACAAGCATAACTAAAGTAGTGTTATAAATTTGACTTAATATGTGACTAGTAATTCAGCTTCACTACAATGGAATGGATAATAAAAATGCCAACAACTGGTGGATCTGTGGTGATCTGTGTCATACTATACCTACCTAGTAAGTATTGCAACTCCAATGGAGTGCCAACAACTTCTGGGTTTTGGGTTTCCTCGGGACAATTATATTTGACTAGTAAATGTTCCAACTACCACAGAATGGTTAATTAAAACTGCCCACTACTTATGCTTCAGGATGACTCATGCTATCTATATCTGATTAGTAAGTGTTGCAACTATAACGGAATGAGTAAAATTGCCAACTGTGTGAGTTCCTTGGTCCAACTTCCTCGTTTCGTCTCGAGGGGGGAAAATACCAGGATGTGTATGATTGGTGTTAGTATAAGGTTGGTTCCGGATAGGCCTTTCTTATCCCTCACTAATAGCCGACAGTTGTATTGAGTCTCTATAGGTTGTTTAGTGCATGCTTCGCTGCCGCTTCAGTCCACCATACCTATGTAGGCGAGAGCCACGACTTCTAGCCTCGCCGTGTACTGGTCTCAGTACTGACGCTCCTCTTTTTCCCTTCGCCCTTTGTCAGCACCCCTTTTGTTTAGCAGGTACGAGTTCGACGTCGTTAGCAGGGTTACCCTTCCGGCTTGGCCTAGGCAGGGTTATGGACGCCATTGGTTATTCTTCAGGGTTCTTAGCCCCATTTACATCTTGTCCATACTCAGACATTGTATTGGTTTCAAGGTGATTTGGATCTTGTACTGTATATCTGTATTCTTGACTCATGGAGTCGTGTTGTATATATCTGTTATGTGGGTTCCATCGTGGACTATTGTGTAATGGTATTACTTCGTTTTCCACCCGCACGAAAGTGCCTGGTGGGCGTCCTTGAATCGTTTTTATGCGGGTTTAGCGGAAAGCGCTAAAACTTGCATAGGGCCGATTCGAGGGTGTTACAGACTGGTATCAGAGCTCAGCAGTGGCGATACCCCACTAGTCCAGCCTGTAGGATAACCTAGCTAACGGCCGAAGTAGAGTGTCAAAACTATTTTGCAAAATCGGTTGGATAGATCTGATTAGGTCTGCTTTTACTCCTTATCCCTCTGCTGTTCTCCTCTTACCTCTGCGTGTTTTGGATCTGTTCTCTTATCTTTTCTTTGAGTCTAGGATTTCTCGTGGTTGGGTTCCCGTCGTACCTTCAGGGTTTCGCTTCCTCTTTTGGTAACAGTGTTTCTACATCCGGTCTGCATGCTATCCAAGGAATCCTTCATCTGTTGGACTTCTCTTCGTTGCCTTCCGGTGGATTCAACGCGAAGACATCAGCTACGCTAGATCAGATGCAGAGTCTGCATCACTCTTTTGTTCCCGAACCTCGCTTGTCGAGATCTTCAGTCTGATTCTGAGAGTTTGTTGCATAATTCTGCTATTCATGTATGGAGTAATGATATGAGTGCGGGATGGAGTCGCGACCATACCACTACTCTTATCATTCGCTCTGCACATTGGATTGGCAGATCTATGCAATTTACTCCTTCAACCGAAGTTAGAGGTAGCCTTGTGACCTCTTTCTTCGTCTTTGTTTGTCCGGAGTGTTCTCGACGAATGTGAGCAACGTCCTCTCGTTGGTGGTGTCGGAGATTCCAATATGGAGCAAGAACCCTTGTTAGTGGTGTCGCGAAGATCTACACGAAGCGAGAAGATTCAGATAGTCGGCCTTCTTCCCCATACCAGGAGGCGGATGTCGAGGGCGAGATCCATTGTTAGTGGTGTCGAATTGTGGCATCCCGCTAAAACCACTACTAGAAAATCGCTGTGTTTTTGTGCATTGCATCATCATGACTTCATGCTCATGTCATCATGCCACATTGCTTTTGAGCATCGTCATCATCATGCATGGTTTTGTCTAAAACTATTTTCGAAAAGCCTGGTTTTGTTTTGTAAACTCCCCGTCTTTTATTCAAACTATAAAACCCAGGCTTGTCCGAAGTATTTCGTTTTTCTACAAACGGATTGCAAAAGCCTTGTTTTAATAAAATAAAATAATTAAATTATTTTGGGAGGCAGCCAGCAGGGCCCGAAAGCCCAGCCGGCCACCTCCAAATAAAAGTCCTAACCTACCCATCCTAACCCTAATCTCTCTCCTCTCCACATAGCCACCAGCCGCCGCCCCCCACTCCCGCCTGCTGCTCCCGCCCACCACCTGCAGCCTTCCCACGTGCCCACATCCCGAGCCAGGCCCACCCCGCGCCTCCTCCCGCTGGACCGCTCCCCCACGCCACCTGACGCCCCGACCACCCCCCACCTACCTGGCCTGGTCGGTCCTACGCGCAACGCACGCGCCGACACGCTCGCGATCATGCACCGCAGCACGCGCGACCACGTACCCCGCGTCCCCATCTCGCGTACACAACCACCCCACTCTGCTCGATCTCTCTGTCACCACCCGACCCCACCCTTGACCCTACTCCCTCTCTCTCTCTCCATCACGAAAACCCCACCAACCCCGTGGGATCCCCTCCCTCGAGCGGATCCACCGCCGTCAGGTACGAGCCAGCCACCGGCCGCCCCTTGTGGCATCCCGCAATTACCACTACTAGAAAATCGCGTTGTTTTTTTTGTGCATTGCATCATCATGACCGCATGCTCATGTCATCATGCCACCTTGCATTTGAGCATCGTCATCATCTTGCATTTGCTTGCATAAAACTAATTTCGAAAAACCTATTTTTGTTTTCCAAACGCCCCGTCTTTGTTCAACACGCAAACCCGGGTCTCCGGATTATTTTTGTTTTGTCTGCTATCGGTTTGCAAACGGTCCGTTTAAAACAAATAAAATATTTAATTTTTTTTTGTAGTGGGGCAGTCGAACGGGCCGATTCGACCCAGTCGACCACCCCCGGAATAAAAACGGTCCATCAAAATCCTTTTATACCCAGACCTAATCTACCCACCCCTCCAGCCACCTCACCCCACCCAATCCCCTCTCGCCACCTCACCTCTCTTCCTCCCTCCACCACTCCCTAGCTGACACGTCACCTCCTCCCTCCTCTCTCACCCCTGCCACACAACACACCCCACAGCCCCCACCCCAACACACACAACAGCACACACGCACGCCCCCACCGCCACACCCGATCCCCACGCCCTGGGCCACCCCCTGGCCCCGCGCGGCCCACCTCTCTCCCTCCCCCACCTTCTCCCTCCTCTAGCCGCAGCCGCCCCCGACGCGCTCCCTCCCTCTGCCTCACGCGCGCCCGCCTCCTCCCTCTCCGGCGCCGGACCGCCCCCTCGCCGGCGACCCCGACGCGCCTCCCCCACCTCCTTCTCCTCTCTCCTTCCTCCTCTCTTCCCCTCGCACGCGCACCGCCCCGCCTCTCCTCCTCCCCGCCTTCCCGCCGGTGCCCGCGAGCCACCTCCCTCCTCGCCCCGCGGCCTCCGCCCGCCGGCGCCGCCGCTCTCCTCCTCCTCCTCCGGCCCGAGCTCGCCTCGCCGCGTCCGCCGCTCGTCCTCCCCGCGGCCGGCCGCGCCGCCGCAGGCCGCCCCTCCCGTCCGCGAGCCTCCGCCACCGTCTCCTCTGCGCGTCCCCGAGCCGAGCCGCGTCCACCCCGACCTCCGCCCGCCGGCCGCGCCCCCGACCGGCGGCTACGTCCTCTGCCCCGCCGTCGAGGGCCGCGAGCAGCCCGACCCCGTCCCCTCCGAGCCCGAGCAGTGCCACCTCGAGCGCCTCGCCTTCCTCCTCTAGGACCGCCTCCTCGACGCCCCCCTGCGAACCCCGGGACCGCGTCCGCCACCGGCCGCCGTCCTCTGTTCTGGCCCGACGCCGCCCCCGCAGCGCTGCCGCTTGCGTGCTTGCTGCGAGCCGTCCGCCGGTCCCTCTCTGTAGCCTCATGTGCGCGTGTGTGTATCTGTTTTTATCCAGTATCTGTGCGATAGCATCTCGAGGCCGCTCCAAGTTTTTCTGAGGACCCAGCTACCAGATCGGTGCCAATCCAAGCCATCATCAAGGAACGAAACAAGTACCACAACACCAACGACAGGCAACCGAACAAGATCTTCTACACGGAACGCCAAGGTCTCCGTCCCGGACCCGAAGACCGTACCTTCGCGGGACAAGTTCGCGGCCAACAACCAAAGTAGGAACCCCAAGGTCGTCAACACGGACTCGGAGGATCCCTGGACGACGAGCCCTTCATCTCGGACGCCAAGTTTGCCGAGAACCCGGACGCCAAGGCCGCCGATGCGAATACGACAAGTACTTCATCCCGAACGCCATGACCGTCGACATGACCCGAAGACCACGGATGCGCCAAGATCTACCTCCGTTATCCGAGAATGATCCCGCCGAGGCCGAACCCCAGGTCCGGACCCTGAGACCGACCCTGAACCCCGGAACCCCAAGCTCGCCGAACCCTAATGTGTGAACCCCTTCCCGAAACCCTATTTTATAATATAATACAACTTGTCGCATATTAAATGTTCATGCATGCATATTGTCGTGTGGTTTGGGGGCCTTATGCCGATTCACCTCATAATTAAATATGGGGCCCATATGCGGGCAAATCCAGTCTTATATTGGCCCCATGTAATTTGTGTAGCGAACCGATGGTATAATCTTGCCTTGTTAATTACAACATTTAATTTGCGGGGTAGATAAATAACATGAACCATCTAATTAATTGTCGGGACCCCGATTCCGCTTAATCTTGCCTAATTGCATTGCACCCTTGCCATGTCATACCTCATACATGCATCATGCCCGATCTTCTGCCGTAATCTTAAATATTGCATCCGGTGTTTATTCTAGTGTTTTGCTTCTTCGCGGATAAGGCCGTTGAGTTGATGTGAGCTTCGCCCCGATCTTCGGATGAACCTTCGACCCTGTTTTCAGGCGAGCATCTCCCCCTTTCTACCTATCTTACTTTTCTAGTATTTATTTCCGCCTGTTGATCTTTTGCTATCTGTGCTGCGATGCTCTAGTTTCCGTACCCGTGATATCCCCTGCAGCCTTATATTGCCTTGGACACATCCTATTACCTGTTGATTGGTAGATAGTTGGACTTGCGTGTCGTAGTCGCTCGCTCAAGTGCTGTTGCGTGTCGTCAAGTACCACAGTTGTTGGAGTATTGCCGCAAGTTAATTGTTGGAGATGATCATGGCTTTAATTACTGTTCACTTTAATTACTGTTTAACAACTAAAATTGAAGTAGGTAAGCAGAGGCACCGGTGGGTGATAGATAATATCTGGTTTCCGACCGCCCACTTGTGTCCCGTAGGACCCCGAGTTCTTGGCACCTGTTCCGAGATCGAGCGCGCTAACCACAGGTGGGGAGATATGGGCCCCCCATTGATTAGTACCTGATTTCAAAGTATTGTACTGGGGGCCACAACTAGTTTGAGGTTTTATTTACTATCCTGTACCTATGCCATGCTTTACTGCTTTATTTACGATTGTGTGAGGAGCACGCTGTACTGTTTAGGAAGCGGAGTGTTTTCGCGGTATCGACAGTCCCAGTTTTGGGATTTGCTGTCGTTTACAGCCACTGACGCAAACCCTGAGTCCGTCTCGGAGACCGGCCGACTTTGTTGCGGGTGTACTTAGTGGGGTGCCCCCCCGTGCTTGCTTTGGGTCTGGGAACGTCATGACTTAGGCCCCGCCGACATACCGATGGGTGTATGTTAACTGATCTGGCAAAAAGGGTCGAAGTGCTTGTGGATACTTTGGTGCACCCCTGCAGGGTTAAATCTTTTCGAGAAGCCGTGTCCGCGGTTATGGACGACTTGGAGCACAGTGCTTGATCATAGACAACTATAACTAAAGTTTATTGTTATAAATTGACTGGTATCTGATATGACTAGTAATCAGCTTCACTACAACGGAATGGCTAAATAAAAGTACCAACAACTGCTGGGTTTTGGGATATCTCATGCTAATTGAATCGGACTAGTAAGTGCCGCCTCTAGGACGGAATGGTTCCCTAAAAGTGCCCACTGCTTACTTTATCAGGATGACTATCTATATTTGACTAGTAATTGCTGCAACGATAACTGAATAAATAAAACTGCCAACTATGTGAGTTCCTCGGCTGACTTCCTCGTTTGGTCTCGAGGGGGAAACACCAGGATGGGTTTGTTTGATGGTAGCATCAGGTTGGTTCCGCATAGGTCTTTCTTACCCCTCTCTAATAGCCGCCAGTTGTATCGAGTCTCTATAGGTTGTTTAGTGCATGCTGCCGCTCAGTCCACCATACCTATGTAGGCGAGGACCGCCGAATTCTAGCCTCGCCGTGTACTGGCCTCAGTACTGACCGCTCTCTCTTTTTCCTTTGCCCTTTGTCGGCACCCCTTTTGTTTAAGCAGGTTTTGAGATCGACGTCGTTAGCAGGGTTACCCTTCCGGCTTGGCCTGGGCAGGGTTATGGACGCCACTGGTTATTCTTCAGGGCTCTTAGCCCCATTTGCTTCTTGTCCGTAGTCGGACGCTGTATCACTTTCCAGGTGATTTGGATCTTTGTACCGTATATCTGTATTCTTGACTCGTGGAGTCGTGTTGTATATCTATCTGTTCTGTGGGTCCCATCGAGGACTGTTGTGTAATGTTATTACTTCGTTTTCCACCCGCACGAAAGTGCCTGGTGGGCACCTTTGAATCGTTTCTATGCGGGTTTGGCGGGAATCGCTGAAACTTGCAGAGGGCCGATTCTGAGGGTGTTACACCCCTCCAGCGTGATCTCAGCCGCCTCACCATCCCCATTGCACATGTCTTCCCCGCTCAGAGCCACGACCACCGCCCTCCTCGCCCGGCTCTCCAGCAGCGCCTCCCGGCCGCGGCCTCGATACCGTCCGCCATCGCCCGGTACTGCCTCTGCCTCGTCCTCCTCGCCAGCCGTGGCTGCATCCGCGAGTAACCGCCGCCGCGGGCGCCCCACTGCCTGGCCTTGATCCCCGGCCGCCTCGAGTCCGACGACCGCAAGCTACAACCACCTCCCCGCCCGGAGCTCCTTCCACCGCTAGGGGCCGTGCGACCTCCTCTGCCCCACCGTGCGACCTCCTCCGTCCTGTGCCTCCATCTCTGCGATCCCCCCGCTGGATGCCGCCCTGCGAGCGTGCCTTCGGCCGCAACCTCTACCCTCTCCTGGCGCCTCCGCCTCCTTCTGGCCGCACGCCGCCTCGACCCGAGCTCCTGCAACGTGGCGCGGCCCCTCGGCACTCGCTAGTGACCTCCGGCCAACACCTCTCCCATGTGCGTGTTGCATCACATCGACACGCGTCCCCGAGCCATTTCGATCTCGCATTCTGGCCATCCGCTCCACGCCGGTCTTCTTCTCAGTTTGGGGCAGCGGTTCATGCTGCCAAGACCAGCGATGTCCTGCTACTTCGTGTCGACCTACGCAGTACGAGCATCTGTTGTTGTTCCTATATGGTTTGCCATGTGTCTTAGCTGCTTGTACCTTTGTCTAAAAAGGAATCATCTGTACCAGGGAATCGAATCAAGGCGCTTCTGTTTTGTTGTTGCTCGGCTACTTCCTCGTTGCTTGGCTATGTCATGGGCTCTCTGATTCGGTGAGGTGTCCCATTGATGATCCAAAATCGCCACCGATAAAAGATGGACAATAAGGACTTCGACATGGAACCCGACGGCGATGTACTCGAAACACAAGAGGTCATTCGGTGATTCCGAAGACTGCCTAAGACCGGTCTCGGCGAACCCAAATATGATGAAAAACAAGATCTCCTTCACAGAACCAAAGACCACCAAGCTCTCTGTATAGGTATCCGAAGACACCGAGACCCCGGACGCCAAGATCTCCTCACGGTTCCTGGAGGCTCGTTCCCAGAGTCCGAAGGCTGATCCCGCCAAGATCAAACCCCATTGACCCCAAGTTCATCAGACCCCAATGTGTGACCCCTTTCCGAGCCTCTATTTTATAAATGCTATATATATATATATTTGTTGCATTAAATCGTTCATCTCGCATTCATATCATTGTGGTTTGGGGGTATTTAGGCGAATCATCGAAATTAAATATGGAGACTATGTGCGGGCTTTTCTAGTCTGATATTGCCTCCATTTAAATTTGTGTAGCGAACCGATACCATGTTTTGCCTTGTTAAGACAACATTTAAATTGCGGGGTATCTAAATAACTGGAACTTATTAATTAATTGTCGGAACCCCGGTTCCGCATAATATTGCCTAATTGCACCGCATCTGTGCCATGCCATGCCATGCATGCCGGATCTTCTGCCGTAGTATTAAATATTGCATCCGATGTTTCTTCTAGTGTTTGCTTCTTCGCGGATTTGGATGATGAGTGTATGCGAGTATCAACAAGTTCTCCGGCTATGTACCTTCGGCTCTGTTTCCCAGGCGAGCAATCTCCCCCGTTCTACCTATTTTGCATTTATAGTCTTTATTTCCTCCTGTTGATCTATTGCTATCCGTGTCACGATGCTTTAGCCGTGCACCAGTTATATCCCGTGCAGCCTCTATATTGCCATGGACACCTCTTAATACCTGTTGTTTGGTAGATAGCTGGCCTTGCGAGTCGTAGTTGCTTGCTCAGGTGCGATCTCGTGTTTTCGAGTACCACAGTTGTTGGAATGCTGGCAGATGTTTATGGTGGAGATGATCATGTCTTTAATTACAACTATTAAATTGTTGTGATAACTAATGAAAGTGGCACCGGTGGGCAATTATATGTTATTTGGTTTTTCATGCCCACTTGTGTCCCGTAGGCCCTGAGTACTTGTTACATGTTCCTTGACTATTCGCACTATCCACATCCGGGAGAGTCTATGAATCCCCCTTAGCCAGAGCTTGATTCATTTCTTATTTCTTGGGGCCACAAACTAGTTTGGGGCTTTATTACTATCATGTACTTATGCCATGCTTTACTGCTTTATTTATGATTGTGCGTGGAGCACCTGTACTGTTTAGGAATTGTGGAGTGTTTTCGCGGTATCGACAAGCCCAACCACACTTTCGGGTTCCCAGTCGTTTACAGCCATTGGCGCAAACCTTGGGTCCGTCTCAGAGCCGTCCAACTTCGTTGCGGGTAGCTTAATGGGGTGGCCCCCTGAAATATCTTATGAATCCTGTGATTCCTTTGTCGTGAAAGCCTCGTTGGGTTTTGATTTGGTTTTTCCGAGGTTGATCGTGTGTGTGTTGCTATTTGTGCACCCCTGCAGGGTAAATCTTTCTGAAAGCCGTGTCCACGGTTATGGACGACTTAGAGCATAGTATCTCGATCATAGACAAGCATAACTAAAGTAGTGTTATAAATTTGACTTAATATGTGACAAGTAATTCAGCTTCACTACAATGGAATGGATAATAAAAATGCCAACAACTGGTGGATCTGTGGTGATCTGTGTCATACTATACCTGCCTAGTAAGTATTGCAACTCTAATGGAATGTGATAAAAGTGCCAACAACTGCTGGGTTTTGGGATTCCTCCGGACAATTATATTTGACTAGTAAATGTTCCAACTACCACGGAATGGTTAATTAAAACTGCCCACTACTTATGCTTCAGGATGACTCATGCTATCTATATCTGATTACTAAGTGCTGCAACTATAACGGAATGAGTAAAATTGCCAACTGTGTGAGTTCCTTGGTCCGACTTCCTCGTTTGGTCTCGAGGGGGGAAAATACCAGGATGTGTATGATTGGTGTTAATATAAGGTTGGTTCCAGATAGGCCTTTCTTATCCCTCTCTAATAGCCGATAGTTGTATTGAGTATCTATAGGTTGTTTAGTGCATGCTTCGCTGCCTCTTCAGTCCACCATACCTATGTAGGCGAGAGCCGCCGAATTCTAGCCTCGCCGTGTACTGGCCTCAGTACTGACGCTCCTCTTTTTCCCTTCGCCCTTTGTCGGCACCCCTTTTGTTTAGCAGGTACGAGTTCGACGTTGTTAGCAGGGTTACTCTTCCAGCTTGGCCTAGGTAGGGTTATGGACGCCATTGGTTATTCTTCAGGGCTCTTAGCCCCATTTGCATCTTGTCCGTACTCGGACATTGTATTGGTTTCAAGGTGATTTGGATCTTGTACTGTATATCTGTATTCTTGACTCATGGAGTCGTGTTGTATATATCTGTTCTATGGGTTCCATCGTGGACTATTGTGTAATGGTATTACTTCGTTTTCCACCCGCACGAAAGTGCCTGGTGGGTGTCCTTGAATCGTTTTTATGCGGGTTTCGCGGAAAGCGCTAAAACTTGCATAGGGCCGATTCGAGGGTGTTACATCATAGTTGCTTGCTCAGGTGCTGCTTTGCGTTGTTGTTGTTACACCATTGTTGGAAGGTTGGTGATGGCTCAATGCACGACGCCCAGAAAAATGCTTGATGGCGGTATTGATGTAGAGCTTGTTGGGAACCCCAAGAGGAAGGTATGATGAGCACAGCAGCAAGTTTCCCTCAGTTATGAAACCAAGGTTTAATCGAACTAGTAGGAGCAAGGAAACACCCCAAAGGTGTTACTAGCTAAGCTTTGGCAGGGCGCACTACCAGTGCTAGTAGCAACGTGGAGACTTGCACAACACAACCACAGAACTTTGTCCCCAACTTGCGATGAGGTTGTCAATCTCACCGTGTTTTGTGGAAAACAAAGGATTAAACGTATCGAATGGAAAGAAGTAAAAGTTTGCAGAAAGTAAACACAAAGCAGTAAACAGTTTATAGATTGTATGTAAGGAAAGAGGACCAGGATCCATAGTTCACTAGAGGTGGCTCTCCTTAGATAGATAACATGCTGGGTGAACAAATTACAGCGGGGCAATTGACAAACATCAAGAAAGCAATACATGCATATACTAATCATCTTGACTCCTTTGAGACTTGATTGGGCATTATAACATTATACATAGACTGCCATCCAACTGCATCTATGACTAATAATCCACCTTCAGGTTATCATCTGAACCCCCTCCAGTATTAAGTTGCAAGCAACAGATTATTGCTTTACGAACTGCGTGTAAAGTAAACAATACGATTGTTCTATGAACAAAGGATTGTTGTTTTCTCCCTAGTAGCAACAACACATCTAGTACCTTAGATATTTCTGTCACTTCCCTAGATTACCGGAGGCATGAACCCACTATCGAGCATAAATACTAACTCTTGGAGTTGCTAGCATCTACTTGGCCAAGATAGCTACTAACAACGGAAAGCATGCAAGATCACAAATAACAAAGACATGATAGAATCAATAATCAATCTGAAATAGCATCTCAATATCCATCGGATCCCCGCAAACACAACATGCAGAATTACAAATAGATGATCTTGATCATGAACAAAGCTCACAAGATCTAGACATGAAAGCACAAAGGAGGAGAACCAGCCATCTAGCTACTACATGGATCTGTAGTCCAAGGATGAACTACTCACGCATCACACGAGAGGCTTGCATGGTGATGAAGAAGGCCTCCAGGGTGAATTCCCCTCTCCGGCAGGGTGCCGGGAAGAGCTTCAGATCCCTCCCGATCTAGGGATGGAGATGACGGTGGCTACAGACTCTTTCATGGATTTTTGATCGGGTACTTAGGGTTTTCGTCCCGAGGGCATATTATAGTCGGAAGGGGAGGCCGAGGGGGTGAATGGGCTGGCCACACCACCCCCTGGCGTGGGCCAGGCCTGGCCGCGCGGCCAGGTGGTGTGGCCGCCCTCTGGCCCCTCTCTGTCTTGTATTCTGGCACTTGATGACTTCCGAAAAAATAGGCACTTTGGCTTTTGTCCTGTCCAATTCCGAGAATATTCATTTTCTGACTTTCCTGGAACCAAAAATAGCAGAAAACAGGTAGCTGGCACTGTGGCTCTTGTTAGTAGGTTAGTCCAAGAAATCATATGAAAAGTACTCCAATCAAAGACTTGATCAAATATTTGCAAAGCATTCAAAGCTGGGATCATAGTACTTCAACCATAACATGAAAGACAAAGTTCTAGCAATAAGCAAAGAAACTATGATGCAACATGAAAAGGCACAAACAAAAGATTCATGAATAACATGCTTTGCAAGACGTTTGTTTGTTTCACATAAAGAAAACATAGCATAATAGTATTCAGCTTCTCCCTCAATAGAGTAGCAAATAAAGATGCATAGGACACCTTCAAAGTTCATAAGAGTGACTAGATACAATAGTTTAACACAAGCAATATCAAGTTATGCATCAATCAGCTAGTCTTGGGACAATGCACATAGAACTAAGAATGGCCACTATGCTCTCAAAGTAGGGGCATAAAGATAGAAGGTGGAGACTCAATATAATGGTGGAAGAAAGGCCTTTGTAAAAATGAAGTAGGGATTCAAGTCCCATAAAGAGCTTCCAAAAATTATGGTACTTATAGATTTTAGCTCTCATTGCCCCTATCATAAGCATCTTGAAGTGATTAAGGTTAAAGTGAACAAACTATGGTGTACATGCTTGACGAAGGCCGCTCCCTTGCTCCTCATGCTCCTCATGCTCCTCAATCTCATGTCCCTTGTATACGAGGGCCGCTCCTCATGCTCCTCAAGTTTAGTCACCGGTAAGTTCCTGTCATTGTAAGTATATGTGTATCATAGAGAACCGCCAACGGGGTACCCCTTGCCCGATGATACGGAAGAATCCCCATATCAAAATGACAAGGCAAGCAGACAACGCGCATCTCAGCATTCTTCTTATTTACCATGGGAATATGGTGCTTTTTTTTCTCTCTTTCCTCTTTTCATAGTATCTCTATTTTTCCCTTTTCTCTTTTTTTCTCAATATAGGACTCTTTTTTTATAAGAAGAATGCTTCATAGACAACTCATTATGGTTACGTTGCAGGTTTCCACCATGTCAGCATGGATTAGACCAGCGGCCCAGGCGTTTCTCTAACACATATACATAACTCCATGGACTTACAAGCTCCCCTTTCATTTCACACCGACGACATCCATATACAAAAGAGCATGATATCAACTAGGTGCAAGTACCAAGTGCAATGTTGAAAGCGTTCCCCATGAAAGCATGGTTCTGCTAATTCCCAACAAATAAGTGCAAGCATATACAACACAGAAGACAGAATGGTTCGAGTTTATTAAGGGCAAGAAAAATAAAGTGTGCCATCAAGTTCGTGAGAGCTTTAATCACTAGTTTTCTCATAACAAGTTTAATTTGGAAGGTAAACAAAAGCATGAATATACTTGGAATAGCATAAGCTAGTAGGTAGTTATGGTGGACTCTTTGGAATAACTTGGTTTAGGGAGTTGGATGCATGAGTGGAACTCATACTTGGTTGTGGAGGCTAGCAAAAGACTGGGAGCGACAAACTAAGAGAGCAATAATGGCCATAATCATGCAGAGCGACAAAACATCATTGATCAAAGCATAAAGTGATACTACAAGTTGAAAACGAAAGGATCATAAAGGCTATGGTGACTTGATATAGTCATAACATGGTTTGAGCATGTGCCAAGTCAACCCAAATAAAGCATCAAAGGAGAATACCACTATACTATGCTTTAATATGCTAAAACAACGCATGATTCATCCAAGGCACATTAAGAAATCTCAGTTGTTTATAACAAGTAATGCTACAACAAAGAATACTAAGCATAAGGCCAAAACAATACCAAGCATGGCATGACAAAGCATAGGCGACAGTAAAAAACAAGCTCTTTTTACCACATAAGCATGAACTTTCCTACTCTTTTCCAAACCAAACCAAACTATTTGCAAACCAATGTATGAAAGAGGGGGTCCAACCAATTTATTCAGCAAACTAAGCAAACAAAAGCAAACTAAAAACCAAAACAAAAACGAAAATAAGACGCTCCAAGAACAACACAACTGTGCATGAAACAATAAAAATGAAGCGTTTGGAAGAAACCTGAGATTTTAATTGATGAAGAAGGGGATGCCTTGGGCATCCCCAAGCTTTGACGCTTGTACTTCTTGGATATTTCTTGGGGTGACACGCGTGGCATCCCCAAGCTTGAGCTTTAGTCCATCCTTCATCTCATTACTCATTCCTTCCATACACCTGAAATTTTTCTTCATACAAAACTTCACACAATATTTATTAGAAACATTAGTGCACTCAAGATAAATAAGTATTAAGATTCAGTACTAACACCAAATAAACTTCCATTAGAACACTAGCTACTGTAGCACTTCCCTAAAAAATCTCAATTCCCCAAAAGAACTCAAAGAGGAACCAACAAGAAGCAAATGCAGAAAATGGCAGAAATCTGTCAAAACAGACCAGCAGGTAAAGACAAATTTTTTAGAAGACCTTCTGTTGCTCAAATCAAAAAGTGTTGAACTAACGAAAGTTAGATAACAACCTTGGGCAGAAGCAAAAAGAATTACAGCTCAATCCGACATACATAGCTCTCTCACGAATGTTTACGGTGAAGTACAAAAATCTGTTTCGGGACAGCAACTTTCCCAATCATTACTTCTCTCTCATTAGAGGTTACTGTTGGCACAAAAAGCAAATAAAAAGGATAAGGAGCGGTTATTACTTAATTAATAACTTCCAAGACTCATCTAAAACTTTTGGGTTATCTCCCAATAAGTACTTTTCTTTAACGCCTTTAAGTTAGGCATAAGAAGCAAAGAAAGAATCAAGCGTTCTCAAATGAAGAAGCATTAAGACCAAATTTTGTTTTCATAGGAGAAGCAAAAGAAATCTTTTCTCTCTTTTTAGGGAAGTGTTCTATACCTTTCTTGAGTGTGAGTTGATATTTAATGGTGCCTTCTTTCATATCAATGATGGCACCAACAATTCTAAGAAAAGGTCTTCCCAAAGTAATAGGACAAGAAGCATTGTATTAAACATCCAAAACATAGAAATCAACGGGGACATAGGAATTGTTAACCTTAATAAGAACATCATTAAGACTCCCCATGAGTTTCTTTTTAACATTATCATCAAGTGGGACATTCAAATAGCAATCTTCAAGAGGAGGCAAATCAAGCATATCATAAATCCTTCTAGGCATAATAGAAACACTACTATCAAGATCACACAAAGCTTTGAAATCAAAGTCATTCACTTTCATATTAATGATGGGTTCCCAACCATCTTCTTGTTTTATAGGAATAGAAGCTTTATGTTTCATCTTTTCTTCTTTAATCTTTATGAGAGCATCAGTAATGTGTTTTGTAAAGGCCATGTTCATAGCACTAGCATTAGGACTTCTAGCAAGCTTTTGTAGGAACTTAATAACTTCAGAGATATTGCAACCATCAAGATCAAAGTCAAATTTCTCATCTAAAGTAGTAGAACTATTACTAGCCTCAACACTAGTGGTGGTAATAGTAGAAACACTAATGTTTCTAGCAATTTCATCTTCTCTTTCCCACTTAGCATGTAATTCAGCTAATAGTCTAACATTTTCATCAATTCTTACTTGTATGGCATTAGTAGCTGCAAAGGGATTATCATTAGTTTCAGGTTTAGCAGCCATTTTATTCAAAGTAGATTGAGCTTCAGCTAAATATGCTATATTTCTTTCAGCATTAGAGAGTTTTTCCTCAATAGTTTTATTGAAAGAAGTTTGTTTACTAATAAACTCTTTAAGCATAACTTCAAGTTCAGAGGGAGCACTCTTATTATTGTTGTAAGAATTTCCATAAGCATTACCATTGTTGGGAGGATACGGCTTATAATTGTTGTTACCAAAATTGTTCCTATAAGCATTATTACCATAAGCATTGTTGCCAAAATTGTTATTTCTTATGAAGTTCAGATCAACTTGCTCTTCTTGAGCAACCAAAGAGGCTAAAGGAACATTATTTGGATCAATATGGGCTTTCCCATTAACAAGCATAGACATAATAATATCAATTTTATCACTCAAGGAGGAGGTTTCCTCAACAGAATTTACCTTCTTACCTTGTGGAGCTCTCTCAGTATGCCATTCAGAATAATTAACCATCATATTGTACAAAAGTTTTGTTGCAGCACCCAAAGTGATGGTCATAAAGGTACCTCCATCAGCAGAATCCAATAGGTTCCTTGAAGAATAGTGCAATCCTGCATAAAAAGTTTGTATGATCATCCAAGCAGTCAGTCCATGAGTGGGACAATTCTTTACCAAAGATTTCATTCTTTCCCAAGCTTGAGCAACATGCTCATTATCAAGTTGTTTAAACTTCATTATTTCACTTCTCATGGATATAATATTAGAAGGAGGATAGTATTTTCCAATAAAAGCATCTTTGCATTTAGTCCAAGAATCAATACTATTCCTAGTTAAGGAATTCAACCATTCTTTAGCTTTTCCTCTCAAAGAGAAAGGAAACAATTTAAGCTTAATAATATCACCATCTATATCCCTATGCTTTTGCATGTCACAAAGTTCAACAAAGTTATTTAGATGGGAAGCAGCATCTTCATTACCAATACCAGAAAATTGTTCTCTCATAACAAGATTGAGCAAAGCAGGTTTTATCTCAAAGAAACAGGTGGAGCAATAGGTGTGCTCATAAAATCATTGTTGTTGGTGCTAGTGAAGTCACACAACTTAGTGTTTTCAAGAGCAGTCATTTTTTTGGGTTTTCAAATAAGAAAGCAAACTTGTAAAACTATTTTTTTTGTTTTTTGATAACAAAACAAGCAAACAAAGCAAAAAGAAAACTAAGCAAAACAAAAACAACAAAGTAAAGAGATTGGTTATGAGGGACTCCCCTTGTGAAGATGTCCTTGACTCCCCGGCAACGGCGCCAGAAAATCGCTTGATGGCTCAATGCACGGCGCCCCAAAAAATGCTTGATGGCGGTGTTGATGTAGAGCTCGCTGGGAACCCCAAGAGGAAGGTATGATGAGCACAGCAACAAGTTTCCCTCAGTTATGAAACCAAGGTTTAATTGAACCAGTAGGAGCAAGGAGACACCCCAAAGGTGTTACTAGCTGAGCTTTGGCAGGGTGCACTACCGGTGCTAGTAGCAACGTGGAGACCTGCACAACACAACCACAGAACTTTGTCCCCAACTTGCGATGAGGTTGTCAATCTCACCGTGTTTTGCGGAAAACAAAGGATTAAACGTATCGAATGGAAAGAAGTAAAAGTTTGCAGAAAGTAAACACAAAGCAGTAAACAGTTTGTAGATTGTATGTAAAGAAAGAGGACCGGGATCCATAGTTCACTAGAGGTGGCTCTCCTTAGATAGATAACATGCTGGGTGAACAAATTACAGCGGGGCAATTGACAAACACCGAGAAAGCAATACATGCATATACTAATCATCTTGACTCCTTGAGACTTGATTGGGCATTACAACATTATACATAGACCGCCATCCAACTGCATCTATGACTAATAATCCACCTTCAGGTTATCATCCGACCCCCTCCAGTATTAAGTTGCAAGCAACAGATTATTGCTTTACGAACTACGTGTAAAGTAAACAATACGATTGTTCTATGAACAAAGGATTGTTGTTTTCTCCCTAGTAGCAACAGCACATCTAGTACCTTAGAGATTTCTGTCACTTCCCCAGATTACCAGAGGCATGAACCCACTATCGAGCATAAATACTAACTCTTGGAGTTGCTAGCATCTACTTGGCCAAGATAGCTACTAACAACGGAAAGCATGCAAGATCACAAATAACAAAGACATGATAGAATCAATAATCAATCTGAAATAGAATCTCAATATCCATCGGATCCCCACAAACACAACATTCAGAATTACAAATAGATGATTTTGATCATGAATGGAGCTCACAAGATCTAGACATGAAAGCACAAAGGAGGAGAACCAGCCATCTAGCTACTACATGGATCCGTAGTCCAAGGATTAACTACTCACGCATCACACCAGAGGCTTGCATGGTGATGAAGAAGGCCTCCAAGGTGAATTCCCCTCTCCAGCAGGGTGCCGGGAAGAGCTTCAGATCCCTCCCGATATAGGGATGGAGATGACGGCGGCTACAGACTCTTTCGTGGATTTTTGATCGGGTACTTAGGGTTTTCGTCCCGAGGGCATTTTATAGTCTGAAGGGGAGGCCGAGGGGGTGCCTGGGCTGGACACACCACCCCCTGGCGCGTGCCAGGTGGTGTGGCCGCCCTCTGGCCCCTCTCCGTCTCGTATTCTGACACTTGATGACTTCTGGAAAAATAGGCACTTGGGCTTTTGTCCCGTCCAATTCCGAGAATATTCATTTTCTGACTTTCCTGGAACCAAAAACATTAGAAAATAGGCAGCTGGCACTATGGCTCTTGTTAATAGGTTAGTCCAAGAAATCATATGAAAAGTACTCCAAAGTTGGAACAAAACATAAGAAAGTGGATAAAACCAAGCATGGAACATCAAAAATTATAGATACATTTGCAATGTATCAGTTGGCACATGCTTAATGGTGGAGATGATCATGACTTTAATTCAACTTGATAATTAAAATGTTGGAAATAGATATAACTAATGCAAAGGTACTAGTGGGCAATAGCTAATATTTGGTTTTTAACCGCTCACTTGTGTCCCGTAGGCCCCGAGTACTCCATACCTGTTCCTTGACTATCGCACTGCTCGCATGTGGGACCATGAATCCCCTTAGCCATAGCTTGATTCATTTCTTATTACTTGGGGACACAAACTAGTTTGGGGCGTTATTACTATCCTGTACTTATGCCATGCTTTACTGCTTTATTTACGATTAAGCGTTGAGTACCTGTACTGTTTAGTACTTGTGACATGTTTTCGCGGTATCAAGCCTAGTCACACTTTCAGGTTCCTAGTCGTTTTCAGCCGTCTACACAAACCCTGGGTTCATCTCGGAGCCGGCCAACTTCATTGGGGGTAGCTTAGTGGGGTGGCCCTCTAAAATATTTTATGAATCTTGTGATTGCTTTGTCATGAAAGTCTCATTGGTTTTTTATTTGGTTTTTCCAAGGTTGATCATGCGTGTGTTGCTATTTGTGCACCCCTGCAGGGTAACTCTTTCTGAAAGCCGTGTCCGCGGTTATGGACGACTTGGAGCACAGTATCTCGATCATAGACAACCATAACTAAAGTAGTGGTACAAATTTGACTTTGACATGTGTAGTAATCAATTTCACTACAATGGAATGAGTAAATAAAAGTGCCCACAACTATTGGATTTGGGATGTCTTATGCTAATCGTATCTGACTAGTAAGTATTCTAGCTACAACGGAATGGTTAACTAAAACTGCCCACTGCTTATGATATCAGGATTACTCATGCTATCTATATCTGACTAGTAAGTGTTGCAACTCTAATTGAATGAATGAAACTGCCAACTGTGTGAGTTCCTTGGTTTGACTTTCTTGTTTGGTCGCGAGGGGGAAATACCAGGATTGGTATGATTGGTGTTAGTATTAGGTTGGTCTCGAATAGGTCTTTCTTACCCCTCTCTAATAGTCGATAGTTGTATCGAGTCTTTATAGGTTGTTTAGTGCATGCTTCGTTGCCGCTTCAGTCCACCATACCTGTGTAGGCGAGAGCCGCCGAATTCTAGACTCGCCGTGTACTGGCCTCAGTACTGACCGCTCCTTTTTTATTTTGCCCTTTGTCGGCACCCCTTTTGTTTTAGCAGGTTTCAGATCGACGTTGTTAGCAGGGTTACCCTTCCGGCTTGGCCTGGGCTGGGTTATGGAAGACATTGATTATTATTCAGGGCTCTTAGCCCCATTTGCATGTTATCCATACTCGGACGTTGTATCATTTTCAAGGTGATTTGGATCTTTCTACTGTATATCTGTACTCTTGAATCATGGAGTTGTTGTTGTATATATATGTTCTGTGGGTTCCATCATGGACTATTGTGTAATGATATTAATTCGTTTTCCACATGCACGCAAGTGCCTGGTGGGCATCTTTGAATCGTTTCTATGCGGGTTTGGCGGGAATTGCTAAAACTTGCATAGGGCTGATTAGAGGGTGTTACATGTTCCTTCAAAACTCAAAGACGATTATTCTCATAATAATATTAAAGCAAAGAGGCAAAGTACGAGTTCACATTTATGAAAAAGGAAGAACAAAAAAATCTTTTTGTATTTTCGAGGATAGGGATTAAAGAATAAAAAGAACTTGCGACCAAGCAAGGGTTTTAAGAAAAGAAAAATAAACAAAAAGAAACAAAAGCAAACTAAAAACGAAAGCAAAGGAAAAAGCAAAGTGTTGGAACAAGCCAACATGAGTGTTTCAAAGCTCTCAAGGAGCTGGAGTACAACCTTATTATTACATAAATTTTTTTTTCACGGGAACACATCCCCAAGCTCAAGCTTTTACAAGACCTTTTGTTGCTCGTTGTTGTGGTGGTGGATAGTGTCCCACGTTCCATTGGCTGCTCCAATCATGGAACTAGGTGGCGAGGCTTGCAGTAGCATCTCGAAGGTTGATGGAGAGGTTGTTTAGGTTTTGAATATTCCCTTCGAGTGCATCGATGTCTTCATAGGTGGTGGTATAGTTTAGTGGCTGCTCATCCTATTCGGGTCCTCCTTGTTCTACTTCTTCATCTTCTCCTCCTCCCATGGGTATTTCTTGTTGGGGTAGATTATCCTCAACCTGCGCGTCAAAACGCAAACGTCCATCCTCGATAGAGAATAAACCGTTAGGCAAAGGAGCCGGGATCAAGTGACCTGCTCTAGGTATACTGAGGAAGTATCTAACATGAGTTTTAGAAACCATACCATATGCTCTTAGAGTAGGGAGACCGAGATGGTGACTTCCTATCAACGGCTGGATGCTACCTAGGTTGATGTGAAGTGCATGTGAAAGAACGGTCACAACTCCCCCTCCGCATATGGGTCCTCGAGATTGAAGATCTTGATGCTTAAGGTAAAACACAAGAAGAGAACCCAAATTTGGCATGAAGTTACAATTAACAATAGCAGCCTTTGAGAGGATCAACATGTCCTCCTCATTAACTCTGGTAAACTCACCACGTGCCTGCAAGGTGTTAGCAATCACATAAAATAAATAGCGAATAACAGAATGATCAATTTGGTTCCCCTTGGGTGTGTTTCCGTGAATCTTCATTAAATTAATGTATTGTAAAGGGGAAGGATTTAAAACAAAAGTAGTTGTGCGCACATCGGTGGTGTTGTTGGCAAACCCAAAATATTGAGCCCATTGGTCAAGTGTTAGGGTGTACTCGCAGTTGATAAGGCAGAATTTGATACGATTAACTCTGGGCCTTTGCTCCTCGGTACAACCGTAAGGGTTCACTGTATGCGTCAAAGTGTTGAAGAACTCAAGCGTCAAGCGGCGATACATGGCAACATCATGAAAGACAAAATCATACAAACCAACATTGTTGCAAAGTAAATCGAAATTAACACGAATGCCAAGTTGGTTCGGGATATAAGGACACTCCCACTTGGTGGACTTGATTTCTCAGAGCTTGAGACGATTGAAACGGTTCAACTGAAACTCCTTGGTGAACTCGATGCCAAGTGATTCGGGGGTCAACGTATCAACGGGTGGTGCAGAGGACTCCGCAGCCATCTCACGTGTACAAATCCTTGTGTTCATCTAAAAATAATAAGATAAAGTAAATAAAAAATTCTAATAATTTTTTTAGTCCAATAGGAACATAGCATAAGTGATTCTCTACACTGATTACAAAAGAAACTCCTGTAAAACAATACTAAGCATGCTCAATATAAACATTGAATCAAGAGCAAGACATAAGTCTAGATTGACAATGATGAAAGTCTAAGTGAAGCTTTTGTACAAATAAGTTGAGGATCGGAGAAGAATCATACCTTAGATTCATTGAGTGCGAGGAATCAAAGAAATATTAAGTAAATTTGAAGATCCGATGGAGATGGTTTGGAGTTTGAAGGAAGAAGAAAGAGAAAGATTTGTTTTGGGGATTTTTAGGCTACCTCCTCGGGCTAGTTATGGCGGCTGCATACGTGGTACAGGCGGGCGGTACAGCCGGAGCCCTCCCGTACTAGGTGACATACCTTGGTTGCAACAACTCCCTTCGGGCGTTGTACTCTGTACGGGCGTGCGGTACGATCACACCGACCCGTACTGCTAGTCGTTATCAGTTCGGTATCTTTTCTTGAAACCTGATGTTTTGCTCGAGGGTACGTACGGGTGCGTGGTACGGGCGCGTCCAATCATACCATGGTCATTAAGAGCACTGCTCCTAGCGGCAAAAATCAGAATTTCTATCTTTATGTGGTTCGATGTGGTACGGGCATACGGTACGGTCCATTCCAGGCGTACCACATGTCATTAAACGTCTTGTGAGCTACACAACTCAAAGATTTTGATAAGAAGCTCCGTGCATCTTTGCACATCCTATCAAAGGACAAAATAACAACAAATATACTACATAAAATACAGCAATACTACTTAGGCCATGTGTTAGTAAAATGAAAGATTAAGGATTGCCTTATTTCTTCTCCTCTCTCCAAAGGTCTTGTTGAACACTCTTTATTAGAAACAAAAAAAAAAAACAAAACAAAATAAGACTAACACAAAAGTAAAAACTTTATTTCACATGGGTTCCTCCCATGAAGCGCTTGTAGTTAAGGTCCATTAGCTTGACCCCAATGGCAATCATTTGTGTTTAATGGGTGGAATGCCCACTCCAAAATAGTTGGCTTTTAAAGTAATTATACCATCATCATCATTAGACTTGGCCCTCTTTTTCCTAGGGAAGTGGACTATAAAAGGATCTCTAGATGGTAGCCCTATTCTCACATTCCCCTCATGTAAATTAATTAAAGCCTTAATAGTCCTTAGAAATGGCCTATCTAGAATTATAAGTGCTATGGGATCTTCAGGCATGTCCACAATAAAAAGATCAATAAGAGTAGGACTACCTTTAATTTCAACAACTATATTTTCTTTTATCCCAATAGCTTGTTTATCAGTTGAATCAGCTAGATGGAGTCTCAATTCAGTAGTGAAAAATGGCCCCAAGTTTAATTTGTCAAATAAGCTTTTGGAAATTGTTGAGACACTCGCACCAAGATCACAAAGTGTGGATATCTCATTGACTCCCAACTTAACTTTAATAGTGGGATCAAATATATCATCTAGCTTAATAGGAAGCTTACCAGCTAGTCTTTTATACTCCATCTCTAACTCGTGAACTTTAGATGCTACTTGTTGTTTGTTCTATGTCAGGGTTACTCACGGTGATCATCTTTAGTAGATCTTCCACGGTATATTCCGGTGTCGGTGCGTTGCTATAATCCAACTCTTCAGGTTTCTCTTCATTGTTTACCACCCTAATCATCTTGAGGTCTTCTACCGGATTTGGCTCAGGTTTTCCAGCAAACTTTGCTAGTATGAGACCTTGGCTCTTAGCTACTTTACCCAGCTGAGCCTTGACGGTCTTTGTCCTTTCATGTAGAGCCTGCACATCATTTCTAATTGCAATGGCCTGGTTAGATAATTTTCATATACTACTTTCATGGTTTTTCTGTGATTTTAATAAGCATGTTATTTTTCTCTGTTTGAGCTTGTGTAAAGGTCCTAACAGTTTTCTCAAACGAGAGATTGCCATGATTTGCTCCATTAGTATTATCATAATTGATGTAAGGAGCTCCTTCTAGATTAGGATAATATTTTTGAACATTAGAATCATAATGATTTTTCCATATAGGATTAAAAGGAGTGTGAGCTATAAAATTGACAACATTAACATCGGTAGGGATAACATTGACTTGGGTAGCTTATTTACCTTTTACTATGCTAAGCAGCTCATCTACCTTAGATGTAAGCTCTTCATTATTTACCTCGGTAATTGAACTTACTCTCTTCGAGGTTCTTTCCACATGCCATTGGGCATGATTATTTTGCATATCATCAAGTAATTTCTTTGCAACACTCACTCACTTTCCCATGATTGTTCCTTCTTCCGCAGTATCTAGCATAGACTTAGACATTGGGCTAAGACCATTATAAAATAAATGTAATATAAGACATTCTTCCATCCCATGACTAGGAGAGTTCATTACGGCTTATTTCATCATTTTCCATGCAAGCGCTAGTGGCTCATGGTCTTCTTGTCTAAATCTTGTAATGTTGGATCCTAGTTGCATAGTTTTACCTGGGGGGGAAATTTAGTCATAAACAAATTAGTACATTCCTCGCAAGATTTAATAGTACCCTTGGGTAGAGCTTGCAACCAATCCTTATCCTTTCCTCTAAGAGTGAAATGAAACAGTCTTAATTTAATAGAATTTGGATCTACATCTTTAATAAGCATCATGTCGCAAATTTCAGTGAAAGTGTTTCAGCGCAAACCTGAATCTTCAGCAGATGAGCCCCCAAATTGGTTTTGCTAAACCAAACTTAAAAGGATAGTCTTTATTTCATATGTTTCTGCATCAACAGCGAGCTGAGTGATAGGTGCACGAATAAATTCATTAGTGCGAGTAGATAACTCCCCTAATCTCTTTTGAGCCATGGCTCTTATATTTTGGTAATTTTTAAGTAATTGAAAAAAGTAACTAATTTTTTGGGTTTTCAAATAGATAACAAGAAAGTACACTAATAACAAGAAATTGTCGGAGATTTGTCCCACGAAGGAACTGTTGGGTCCGTAGCATAGAAAACAAAAAATTTCCTACGATGAGAACTATACGCCAAGATCTATCTACTAGATACAGAGCAACGGGTGGACATACATCCATGGAGATCTTACCCTCGAAGACAACGAGCTTTGTTAACGAGTAGGAACTCGTGGTTGATGTAGTCGTACACTTGCCGATCTCAAGATCGTGAGGAAGTCCGAGCGCCGCAACTCAGCAGCGCATCCGCACTCGCACACACGTTCAAGCCACCGGACAACCTCCACCTCCTCGCTCCAGCGATCCAGCGGAAGCAGCAACTCCTTCCAGACGAAATGCCACCGGGAACATGTATCTCGCTAATCCGAGACCATGGGGGAATAATTTTAGAGGGGGAGAGAGATCCTTCACAAGGAGGTGTGTGGATGAAGGAGGGAATGGGTGGCCTTTTATAGGAGGAGGGGGGGTGCCCCCTCTCTCCATGGCCGGCGCATGGGGGTGTGACCCCTCACCTCCCCCATTCATGTGGTGGTAACCCCTCCACATTAAAATTCCTCTTCACATTCCCTTTTAAAGTCTCCACTTTAAATGCATTAAATTTCTCCAAATTTAATGCTCTCTCATTTAATAAAACTCTTTATATTAAATTTATTCAGAATTTTGTTAATTACTTTAATTAACAAACATTCACATATAGCCCCTTGCAATATTTCAATATCACATGCATAACCACCTTCTGCAATTTCACCCGAAACAATTTCCGGTTTCTATTGAAACAATTCCTGTGCTTTGCAATTCTTTCGTCTGAAACATATGTGTTCCAAAATGGTGTCCGGTAACTCTTAAGTGTGCTACCCTACGGTTCACGAATAATGCAGACATGATCGAGACCCTTCTCCGATCAATAATCAGCAGCGGGACCTGGAGATCCGTACTGACTCCTACACATTCAACGATGACTCCTGTGATCATGAGAACCTTTAACGCTTGTAACTAAATCCCTTTGTCTCTCGATATATTACATGTCCGAGATTCGATCATCGGTATCTCCATACCTAGTTTGATATCGCTACCGACATGCACTCTTTTCTCGTTCCCGTGATATAACATTCTATTGATCACATCACTTGCTTGCAAGCTATCCTAATGTGATATCACCGAGAGGGCCCAAAGTATATCTATCCGTCATCTGGATTGACAAATTCCACTCTTGATCCATGAGCCTCAACATAACACCTTCGTAGTACTGAACCCATCTTTATAGTCACCCTGTTACGGTGTGACGTTTGATGTTATCAAGATACTCTTCCGGTGTTAGCAATTAACATGATCTCATGGTCTAAGGATAAAGATTACTTCGTATGATGTTATAGCAATATAAACATAATAACTTGATCGTAATGCTATACTTCGGATGAATGTTCATCACATCATTTCACAAATGCTGTGACCTTGTTATTAACAACATCCAATGTCCATGATCAGGAAACCTTGATCATCTTGTTAATCAACAAGCTAATCTATAAGAGAGGCATAACTAGGAACCCTTTTTGTTTATTAAACACACATGTATTGATGTTTCCTATCAATACAATTATAGCATGCAAAATAAACATCTATCATATACAAGGAATACATAATAACAACTTTATTATCGCCTCTCAGGGCATATTTCCTTCAGTCGCCCACTTGCACTAGAGACAATAATCTAGTTTATATAGTGATAAATCTAACACCCATGGAGTTCTGGTGTTGATCATGTTTTGCCCTAGGGAGTACTTTAGTCAACGGATCTGCGACATTCAGGTCCGTGTGTACTTTACAAATCTTTATATCTCCATCCTTGACATGCTCGCGGATGGTGTGAAACCGGCGCTTAATATGCTTGGAATTCTTGTGAGACCTTGGTTCCTTGGCGTTGGCTATGGCTCCATTATTGTCACAATAGATCACCCTTGGGGCCAACGCACTAGGAACCACACCTAGTTCCGTTATGAACTCCTTCATCCAAACCGCTTCCTGCGCTGCTTCTGAAGCAGCAACATATTCCGCGTCCATCGTTGATCCAGCCACCACAGGTTGTTTGGAGCTCCTCCAACTAACTGCTGCTCCGTTCAAGAGAAATACGTATCCCGATTGAGACTTAGAGTCATCCGGATCAGTGTCAAAACTAGCATCGACATAACACTTAGCGACTAGCTCTTCTTCACCTCCGTATACAAGAAACATATCCTTAGTTCTTCTCAAGTACTTAAGGATATTCTTGACCGCTATCCAGTGTTCCGAACCTGGATCAGATTGGTACCTACTAGTCAAACTAATAGCATGTGCCACATCCGGTCTTGTACATAGCATGGCATACATTATAGAGCCTATGGCTAAGGCATAGGGGATCTTATCCATTATCTCTCTTTCTTCCGCCGTAGCCGGACTTTGAGTCTTACTCAATGTCTTGCCTTGCAACATAGATAAGTACCCTTCTTACTTCCGTCCATATTAAACTTCTTTAATATCTTATCAAGGTATGTACTCTGTGGTAGCCCAATTAGGCATCTTGATCTATCTCTATAGATTTTAATGCCTAATATATATGAAGCTTCAGCAAGGTCCTTCATCGAAAATTTGCTGTTTAGATAACTTTTAACACTATTTAAAAGATCTATATCATTTCAAATCAATAATATGTCATCCATATATAATATCAGAAATGCCACATTGCTCCCACTCACTTTCATGTAAATAGAAGCCTCTCCATAAGTTTGGACAAATCCAAACTCTTTGATCACCTCATCAAAGCGGAGATTCCAACTCCGGGATGCTTGCTTTAGTCCATAGATGGATCGCTGAAGTTTGCACACCTTATTAGCATCCTTAGGATCGACAAAACCCTTAGGTTGTATCATATACAACTCTTCTTCAATATTACCATTGAGGAACGCAGTTTTGACATCCATCTGCCATATTTCATAATCGAAATATGCAGCAATTGCTAACATAATCCTATACGACTTAAGCATCGCTACGAGAGAGAATGTCTCATCACAGTCAACTCCTTGTATTTGTTGAAACCCCTTTGCGACAAGTCGAGCCTTATAGATGGTTACATTACCATCAACATTAGTTTTTCTTTTTAAAATCCATTTATTCTCAACGGCCTTTCGATCGTGAGGTAAGTCCACCAAGGTCCAAACTTGGTTTTCGTACATGGATTCCATCTCGGATTTCATGGCTTCTAGCCATTTGTTGGAATCAGGGCTCACCATCGCTTCTTCATACGTCGCAGGGTCATCTATTTCATCAATCATGAAATTCATAACAGGATTGCCGTACAGTTTAGGAGCTGCACGTGTCCTGCTTGACCTGCGAGGTTCGGTAGTGTCCTCTTTCGGAGTTTCATGATCAATATCATTAGCTCTCTCTTCATTAGGTGAAGTCAACTCCAAAACAACTTCTGGAGCTGCGCTACTCGCCATTTCATGAAGAGAAGGTTAAATAACCTCTTCGAGTTCTATCTTCCGACTACTCACACCTTTCGCGAGAAACTCCTTCTCAAGAAAGGATCCATTCTTGGGAACAAAGACCTTGCCCTCGGATCTGTGATAGAAGGTATACCCAATCGTTTCCTTAGGGTATCCTATGAAGACGCATTTTTCCTCTTTGAGTTCGAGTTTATCCCGTTGAAGTTTCTTCACATAAACATCGCATCCCCAAACTTTAAGAAATGACAGCTTAGGTTTGTTTCCAAACCATAATTCATACGGTGTCTTTTCAACGGATTTAGATGGTGCCCTATTTAAAGTGAATGCAGCGGTTTCCAGTGCATAACCCCAAAATGACAGTGGTAAGTCAGTCAGAGACATCATAGATTGAACCATATCCAATAAAGTATGATTACGGCGTTCTGACACACCATTACGTTGTGGTGTTCCGGCAGGCGTGAGTTGTGAAACTATTCCACAGTCTTTCATATGTGTGCTAAACTCGTAACTAAGATACTCTCCTCCACGGTCGGACCGCAGAAATTTGATCTTTCTGTTATGATGATTTTCCACTTCATTCTGAAATTCTTTGAACTTTTCAAAAGTTTCAGACTTGTGTTTCATCAAATAGATATACCCATATCTACTCAAATCATACGTGAAAGTAACAAAATAACGATATCCACCTCGCGCTGACACACTCATTGGTCCACACACATCAGTATGTATGATTTCCAATAAATCTGTCGCCCGTTCCATTGAACCGAAAAACGGCGTTCTAGTCATCTTGCCCATAAGGCATGGCTCACATGTATCAAATGATTCAAAATCAAGTGATTCCAAAAGTCCATCAGAATGGAGTTTCTTCATGCGTTTAACGCCAATATGACCTAGATGGCAGTGCCACATATATGTAGATATATCATTATCAAGTTTAATCCTTTTAGCATCAACATTATGAATATGCGTAATACTACTATCGAGATCCAACAAAAATAAACCATTCAACACAGGTGCATGACCATAAAAGATATTATTCATATAAATCGAACAACCATTGTTTTCAGACTAAAACGAATAACCACTTTGCATCAAACACGATCCGGATACAATGTTCATGCTCAGTGCAGGCACCAAATAACAATTATTCAGGTTTATAACTAATCCCGACGGCATATGGAGAGGCAGCGTTCCGACGGTGATCACATCAACTCTTGATCCATTGCCGACCCGCATCGTGACCTCATCCCTTGCTAGTTGTCGCTTGTTCCGCAGCCCCTGAACTGAGTTACATATATTAGCAACCGATCCCGTATCATATACCCAGGTGCTACTGCGAGTACTAGTCAAGTACACATCAATAACATGTATATCACATATACCTTTGTTTGCCTTGCCGGCCTTCTTGTCCGCCAAATACTTGGGGCAGTTGCGCTTCCAATGGCCAGTCCCCTTGCAATAGTAGCACTCGGTGTCAGACTTAGGGCCAGCTCGGGGTTTCTTTTCAGGCGCGGCAACAGATTTGCCGCCCTTCTTTCCCTTCTTCTTGCCTTTCTTGTCCTTCTTGAAACCGGTGGTCTTATTGATCATCAACACTTGATGTTCTTTCCTAATCTCCACTTCTGCAGTCTTAAGCATTGATAGAAGCTCGGGAAGAGACTTCTTCATGCCCTGCATATTATAGTTCATCACGAAGCTCTTGTAGCTAGGTGGCAGAGATTGGAGAACACGATGTATGCCTAAGTCAATGGGAATCGTTATTCCCAAGGACACAAGCTTATCGGCGTACCCAGACATTTTGAGTACGTGCTCACTAACGGAGCTGTTTTCCTCCATCATGCAGCTAAAGAACTTTTTTGTAGCATTATAACTCTCTACGGCAGCATGGGTATCGAAAATCATTTTCAATTCTCCCATGGTATCAAAGTCATTGCCTTTTTCGAAACGCTTTCGAAGTTCTGGCTCTAGCCCATACAGTATGCCGCAATGAACTAAGTTGTGGTCCTCCTGACGAGTCACATAGACATTCTTTTCCTCGTCAGGGGCATCAGGAGCTGGTGGGGGGCCTAGCGGCACATCTAGCACATATTGCTTTTGTGCAGCAGTGAGGAGAATCCTCAAATTCATAGCTCAGTTGGTGAAGTTGCTACCATTCACAACAAGTTTGTCTTTCTCCATGAACACACTGAAATTAAAAGCAGGTGGTGCCATCTACAACAGAATTTGTAAAGTATATTTAGACTAAGTTTATGATAGATTGAGTTCAACTAATCCAAATTACTAATGAACTCCCACTCAAAAACGACATCCCTCGTGTCCTTTTGGTGATTACATGAACCAAATCCACTACACCAAGTCCGATCATCACGTGAGTCGGTGTAGCTTCAAAGGCGAGCATCTATATGGGCATCATATCAACTATATGACTCATGCTTAACCTTTCGGTCCGTGTTCCGAGGCCATGTCTGTACATGCTAGGCTCGTCAAGTAAGAACCTTAGTATTTGCGTGTGTAAAACTGTCTTACACCCGTTGTATGAAAGCGTAGAGTCGAGAACACCCGATCATCACGTGATGCCTCAAAACACGATCCACAAAACGGTGCATACTTAAGGAAGAACACATTTTATCTTGATATCTAAATGAGGGATCATCTTATAATGCTACCAAAAGCGCCAAACTAGCAATATAAGATGCTAATGTGTGAAATGAGGTGATATGGTCCATGCATTTGATCTCTATCATTTGCATCGTGGTATGATCTCTATCATTCCTTTGTGTGTAAGGCCAAGGTCTATGGAACTTACGCGTTAAGTGAGTTGTAAGAGTATCTATCATACATCTACTTACAACAATACCATATCAAAACACTAGCCCAGCAACGATCTAAACTAGACGCCTCTAATTTATCAATTGCAAGTTTTACCTGGCTTAGGGCTTTCGGAGATAGAACCGGTCTAACCTACGAACATGAACCACAACGAGGGTAACCAAGTTATTAGCAACTCGTTGTAAATCAGATATTGACTATAGTAGGAGAGACAGACACCCGCTAGCCACTTATGCAAAACTAGTTGCATGTCAGTCGTGGAACCAGTCTCATGTACGATGACATGTAAGGTTGGTCCGGGCCGCTTCATCCCACTATGCCACCAATATCCAAAGTACATAGAAGATGCAATAACATGATCATCATCGCCCACATATAAACATATGTGTACTACCCGTGCAAACCACCTACGCATAGATCAGGCTCTGATACCACTGTTGGGTCCGCAGCATAGAAAACAAAATTTTTCCTACGATGAGAACTATACGCCAAGATCTATCTACTAGATACAGAGCAACATGTGGACCTTCATCCATGGAGAACTTACCCTCGAAGACAACGAGCTTTGTTAACGAGTAGGAACTCGTGGTTGATGTAGTCGTACACTTGCCGATCTCAAGATCGTGAGGAAGTCCGAGCGCCACAACTCAGCAGCGCATCCGCACTCGCACACACGTTCAAGCCACCGGACAACCTCCACCTCCTCGCTCCAGCGATCCAGCGGAAGTAGCAACTCCTTCCCGACGAAATGCCACCGGGAACATCTATCTCGCTAATCCGAGACCATGGGGGAATAATTCTAGAGGGGGAGAGAGATCCTTCACAAGGAGGTGTGTGGATGAACGAGGGAATGGGTGGCCTTTTATAGGAGGAGGGGGGCCCCCTCTCTCCATGGCCGGCGCATGGGGGGGTGACCCCTCACCTCCCCCATTCATGTGGTGGTAACCCCTCCACATTAAAATGCCTCTTCACATTCCCTTTTAAAGTCTCCACTTTAAATGCATTAAATTTCTCCAAATTTAATGCTCTCTCATTTAATAAAACTCTTTATATTAAATTTATTCAGAATTTTGTTAATTACTTTAATTAACAAACATTCACATATAGCCCCTTGCAATATTTCAATATCACATGCAGAACCACCTTCTGCAATTTCACCCGAAACAATTTCCGGTTTCTATTGAAACAATTCCTGCGCTTTGCAATTCTTTCGTCTGAAACATATGTGCTCCAAAATGGTGTCCGGTAACTCTTAAGTGTGCCACCCTATGGTTCGCGAATAATGCAGACATGATCGAGACCCTTCTCCGATCAATAATCAGCAGAGGGACCTGGAGATCCGTACTGACTCCTACACATTCAACGATGACTCCTGTGATCGTGAGAACCTTTAACGCTTGTAACTAAATCCCTTTGTCTCTTGATATATTACATATCCGAGATTCGATCATCGGTATCTCCATATCTAGTTTGATCTCGTTACGGACATGCACTCTTTTCTCGTTCCCGTGATATAACATTCTAGTGATCACATCACTTGCTTGCAAGCTATCCTAATGTGATATCACCGAGAGGGCCCAAAGTATATCTATCCGTCATCTGGATTGACAAATTCCACTCTTGATCCATGAGCCTCAACATAACACCTTCGTAGTACTGAACCCATCTTTATAGTCACCCTGTTACGGTGTGACGTTTGATGTTATCAAGATACTCTTCTAGTGTTAGCAATTAACATGATCTCATGGTCTAAGGATAAAGATTACTTCGTATGATTTTATAGAAATATAAACATAATGACTTGATTGTAATGCTATACTTCGGATGAATGTTCATCACATCATTTCACAAATGCTGTGACCTTGTTATTAACAACATCCAATGTCCATGATCAGGAAACCTTGATCATCTTGTTAATCAGCAAGCTAGTCTATAAGAGAGGCATAACTAGGAACCCTTTTTGTTTACTAAACACACATGTATTGATATTTCCTATCAATACAATTATATCATGCAAAATAAACATCTATCATATACAAGGAATACATAATAACAACTTTATTATTGCCTCTCAGGGCATATTTCCTTCAGGAACTATGGTCGAACGATCCCTTGGGTCGTGAAGGGGATGGTCACGCGATTTTGAAGGAGTTCGGCGATGACTACAGTGGTGGATCGGATGCACGACAAAGATTTGACACCGGTTTTTTTACCCAGGTTCGGGACCCTTGTGAGGAGGTAATGCCCCTACTCCTGTTTGTTGTATTGCTCACTTGCCTCACAAGGTTACAATGGAGGATGAAAGTCTAGGGTTTTAGATTTTTGGGATCTGCCCCTCTTCCAAGGTAGGAGGAGGACTCCTTATATAGGGTGGTGTCAGGCCTCTTCCCCCGGTTCATGGGTAGGAATGGTCACCACATTTGCGCAAATGGATTTGGACCCTCCTTCTCTTCTTGCGACTGCCGGGTGGTTGCTGTGTCAGGGGGTGGTCGGCTGCTCCTCCACTTTATGTTGCCATCCTTGTCTCCTTGCACCGAAATGGCTGTGTCAGAAGCTTCCTTCATCTTGCATCATCCCACTATCTCTGCGTGCCTTGCTTTATTCGGGTGGATTGGTCACTTCTTGGAACGACCGTTGGCACGTCATCTTGCTAGGCGCGCCTAGTCCTGGCGAGGTTCCCCTCTCGAGGTCTTGATAGGAGGCTTCATCCCCCCTCCGAATGCTTCCTCCCCTCAAGATCCCTCGAGAGGGCACTCCTGTTGGGCCCCGTGACTCGATGAGACGTGGTACCCCCGGTACAATAGTCCGACAGTAGCCCCTGGTCGCTTGGCTCGCATGCCACTGATGAAGGGGCAAGGAAGTCAAGGGACCAACTAGAGTCGGGCCCTTTAAGCGGTTGTGTCGCTACACGATCCCTGAAGTCGCCGCTCGCAACTTCCATGTGCCAGCGCAGGACGTGGCGCAAGCCAGGTGTGGGAACCGTTGGTTCACTACTTAGCCTCGGGGGCTAAGTTGCCCACAAAACCCCAAATCCCAAAGGACTCGCTTGCTTCCATTCTCCTTTGCTACCAATCTGCCGGAACTCTGCGAGATGCTGCCCCACCTTCCGCAACATCCACGATGGCCCTCAACAAAGCATGTTCTACCTCCGCCGCATAGAGCTTTCCCCTGCCGATTGTGGGGCCTCTACTGCCGGTGGCAATCCTCAATAAGGAGGAGTTGGAGAAGGTCTGCAAGATGATGGCCTCCGACTCGAATGAGTGGGGCGCCTAGCGCGTGGTGTGCGCAGATGTTGGGTGGCGGGTGGCTTGCCACCGTGGACCCTGTTTTCACCCACTCTATCACTGTCGGCCTTGTCCCATTGTTTTCCACCTTTCTAATGGTTGTCTTGGACCATTACTGCATCCAACTTCTCCACCTCCGCCCATGGAGCATGACCCTCCTAGCCGCCTTCGTGTTCTGCTGTGAGGCATTTGTCAGGGTGGCGCCATCCCTGGCATTATTCCGGCACTTCTATAGCCTTCGCGTCCTCGCACCGGTGGACATTCTCGGCGGTCTCGGATTCTTTGCTAGGGAGGAGGGAGACTTCCTTCCTATATCCATCCTCGGTATGGCGTCATAATTCCTCCGCAACTAGGTCCTGGTGGACGCTGGCTAGGCCTGGCCTCCGCTTCACGCTCCCGCGGACGCGGTGGTGGAGAATCCGAGTTTGGCTAGCGAGGTGGCTGGCTGTATGGGTCCCGGGCCCCTCGCGAGGCGCGTGGCATACCTGAGGATCCAGGGCTTGTCCGGCACGATGGTGGTGAGGGATTTCTTGCTGCAATAGATCGCCCCTCTCCAGGAGCACAAGAGGGCCATTTGGGCCGTGTCATCTGACCGTGACACGGTCCGGCTCTTCGAGGGACCCCGTGCCAAGGATACCGTGTCTACGCTCATGCTACTGCTCCTGGGAGTAGACACGGCGACTGAGCTCCTGCTGGGTGCACACCAATGCACTCGGTGGACGATGCGAGCGCCACTCGCACGGGCCTCCCTACTTTAGATACCAAGGGGGTGTGCCCCTTGGTCGAGCTGGATGACGAGGACGAGGGGGCAAGCTAAGCCCCCAAGCCGCCCCATCGCACGATGCCGAAGGATGATCAACAACGTGTCGACTTAGGAGGAGGAGGACGTCGAGGACCTCCCCGGTGCTGAGGCTGATGGCCCTTCTAGCAGAGGTTTTTGTGGGAAGTGGGCCCGCCCCGAGGCATCATCTGCCCCGGCAACAATGCTGGCGGCTAAGAAGCGCCTTAGGCAAGGTGGAGGTCGCACTTTCCTTCCTCCTGGCACGAGGAGGGCCAACTAGTCCTTGGTGGGGGGAGGAGCAAAGAGGTAAGACACCTTCGCAAAGCTTCCCTTATTCCCTTGCCTCTTTCCCTGTTTCATCACCTTGCTCTGTCGATGTAGGTGTGAGGGGAAAAAGAAGGCAAAGGCTGCAAGGGCCGATCTGGGAGAAGCGGCATGGCGCGCCATGGGCAACTCTTCCTCCTTGTACGCCCATGGGCATGCCGTGGTGAGGGATAGCCTGCCTGACGAGGGCCTTCTTGACTCTGAGGTGGTCGCAGGAGACTGTGAGGGCCTCCTTCCCAACGACTTAGTGGGAGCGCAAGCCACGACTCTATCGCCAGCCCGTGATGATCGAGGGGTGTCTGCCGAACGCAGCCGCCGAGCTCCCGATGTGGCAGGGCCAAGCATACTAGCCATGCTACCGCCTAAGGGTGGCTCTAGGCCGGTCGGGGCGTCTGTCTGGCGTTGTAGCGACTGCTCGTGCCGGGCTTGACCAGTTCCTTGCTGACATCGCTGCAGAGGAGCATCGCCTGGCCGAGGCATGGCGTCACCTTCACCTGGAGCGGGATGCTCTCGACCAGGCCCTGGAGCAGTGGAGAACCCTCAGTGATGCCACGAGCTCCGAGGCAGCCAGGCTCTTGCGGAGTCGCCTCATGAGGTTGGACCATCTTCCGTGTCGGCCGGGTGTCGCGCCCCTTCGGTTGACGCTTTGGGGTCTGGCCGGCGTAGCTCACGACTTCTCCTTGCACAACCATGCACTTTCCTTCTCTGAGAGGGAGGTTGAAGAGGATCGCCGAAGAGTCACCCAGAGAGAGCAGGACGTGGCCCTTTACAAGGAGGTAGTACGCCTTCACGAGGATGAAGCTCAGCTGGAGAGGAGCCGTCTGGAGGCATTTGAGGCCCAGCTAGGGACGGCCTAGCAGAAGCTCGAGGAGCATTCGCTCGCCGTCGACCGTCATAGTGTAAACACTGATGACGGCTTCCATCAGTGCTATGGAAAGGTCGCCGAGGAGGGGGAGCAAATGAAGAAAGACAATGAGGTTGCACTCTTGCAGCTTCGCCAGGCCCTCCAGATGGAGTGGCAAGGGAAGGCCAAATTCCAGGAGGCCCACTTCATGGAGAAGCGAGAGGAGATACAAGCTTATCTTCGTTCGGTAGAGGAGTGCCTAGCCAAGGCTCTTGTCGACCATTGTGCCTTGAAGGAACTGCGAGTGGCCCACCTGGAGCTCTAGAAGCGCTGGGATCTGCACGACCAAGCGGAGCGAGACCTCCAGGTGTGGGAGAGAGAGCGGTGTAATATGTACCGAGAGCTTGCCAAGCGCGCATCCACCACCCTGTAGGACTTTGGGGTGACAGATTTCTTCACCGGTCCCCTTGCCGATGCCATCACGGACAACACTTTCCTGACGCTCTTCAACTGGATTACGATAGCAATAGAGGGAAAGGCCGAGCTTTACCACAGATACCACCTGGACGAGTGTCGCAAGATGATACGGGTCGTGGCGACCCATATTCTCTCCGTCCTCCACCAACATGACGCCAACTTCCCTTGGAGGGTGCTCCTGGAGAAGGGGACGCACCCTCCGAGGATCCCGCCTGGCGAGATCGCGTGGTTCAACCAAATCGTGGAGGAACGCATCAACAAATTTCTCCCGGTCTTCAGATTGGTCGAAGAGGGGGAGGGCTCTGAGGCTGCTGAGTCCTCTGACAACGAAGATGGAGGTTCCCCGCCCAGCTCACCTGGAGCCGGGGGAGTGATGAGTCATCTCTAGGAGACAGCGCTTCGGAGTCGTTGGCCTAAGGGACCCTTTTGAATGTAATCCATTTAGTGTATACTAGCGTAACAGCCGTGTTTTGGACCTGACGTTTCTTTTGTGGCACGTATTTGTCCGTGTTCTTGTCGAGGGTCCGTGTACATCGGGGAATGCCTGTAGCGGGCTCTCGTGGTGAGGCGAAGGCGTCAGTACCTGTGCGTAAGGTGACTTGCTGCTGCGATCGAGTGACAAGTTCAGAGCTACGCCTGCTGAGTCCCTGAGCTTCCTGAGAAGCAGAGGGATAGGTGTCTCGTGAGCCAGTTTGCTGCCCTCTCGAGGAGGGGGCTGCCCTGTCAGCATAGGGATTTTAAGTTTTTGAGGGTGAGGTAACTTGCAGCCGAGGAACGGGCCATAAGTTTACAGCTCTATGCTTTAGGTCCTGGAAATTTTTGGGCCGCCGGAGGGAAGTGCCTCACGATCCACCCCGTAAGCCTCTCGAGGAGAGCACCATAGGGCCCATGCTAGCCCGTGATCTTCTCGAGGAAGAGATCGTGGGTGTCGCACGTTGTGGAGGTCCCGGTGGAGGACGGGCATGTCCTGGCCAAGCCGATTTCCCAGTGCTGCCTCGTCTAGTTAATACACCATACGAGGGTCTCAAGAACTAGGTATCTGCGAGAAAGGTGACTTATCATTGGAGCTAGTTCGTAAGTTCATTGCTCCCTCCTTTAGTCCCCAACGTCGATGGAGGCGATCAAGCGATAGGCGCCATCCTAGCCCCCGCTCGTATGATGGATATACAGGGGCGTGTCCGGCATGTGAGCAGAAACAAAACTAAAGAATAGAAGAATTCATCCGAAAAATAGGCAGAAACCATCAACAACTGCTGCTGTGTCCCCTCCCTTGTGCCCTACCCTGGTGAGCGGCGCAAAAGTATCACCTAACGGAGGAGAAGCGAGGGCTGAGGATCACCTTGAGCGGATGAGCCCTGTGGAGGTGCGTGCGCCTGTGGCGCGGGTTATCTTCAATTCCCTGGGTTCCCTAGAGGGATTAAGCTTTCGGGCACCGCCATCTGCCCAGCCCCCGAGCCCTCCACAGGAGCTACGAGTCAAGGGTCTTGGGGCATTGGGGTGTGATGCATTTGATGCTCTGTCCATGCCTGCTCTTGCCATCATATTCCTCCCTTACCTCCCTGAGCTTGACGCACTCATTGGTATCATGGCCCTGCCTCTGGTGGAAGGCACAATACATGTGCGGGCTGGTAGAGCTGTCCGCTTCTCGCTTGAGGAGGATCCGCTTGCCGCCTTTTCTCAGGCACCTGGTGGGGTTTGTCTCGCCCTTTGTTGCAGGGTAGGCAGGCCCGGTCCCGCCGTGGTCGAATAGATCCTTGGCCTCAACCTTGGTGCTGCAGTTGACCACCACGAATAGCTCGGCTAACGTGGATAGGTTCTTCCCATGACGACCGATCTTGTCGAGCACCTAAGCATCGGAGACACCCCCCGTGAAGGCCGTGATGACCTCCGTGTTGGTGGCCCCGCTGAACTTGACGAGGCTTTGGTCAAAGCACTGCATTTACTTGCGTAGGGTCTCTGTAGATCCTTGGCGCACCTTTCGGAGGTCCTCGCACATATACACGAACTCATCCGCATCCCCGAACTTCGTGATGAAGAGGCCGTAGAGATCGGACCATGAGCCGATGGACCTGTCTGGAAGGTTCAGGAGCCCGGTGCACGCCTCTGGCCCCAAGAAACCAGTTGGCAAGGACGTGGTCATCCCCGGCTGCTTCTACGCCCGTGGTGTAGAGCTGCAAGAACTCCACGGGGTTGGCGACGCCATCATACTGTGGCGGCATCTCCGGCTTGAATTTGGGCGACCACACCACCCAACTGAAGTGTTCGGTGAGGGCGGGGCAGCCGGAGCTGCGGGGCCCCATGCCACCGGCGAGCTTTGCTTGGTTTTGTAGCCCTGTAGCCGAGATGGCATGGAGGGTCCGGGTCTCACGACCTCGACACTTGGCCAAATTCACCCATGCATCCTCCACCGAGCAGGCGACTTTCGCCCGGGCTCAGATCCGTCCTGGGCTCGCCATGCTGGGCAGCTTTTCCTCGTCCAAGGCCCCGTGCCAGCCATAGAGAGGAGGAGGGGGAGGTGCGCTGTAGGATATGTCGCCCGGCCGTTCCTCGCATGCCGCTTGGTTATCCCAGGCAACGTTCATCTAGGCTGCGAGGCGTTCCTGCCACTCTTCTCTAGCGTCCTTGGTGGGTGAGTACCGGAGGATCTCCTTCTCCATGAGGCGAGCCATCTCTGGGGTGAGGGGGGTGCGAGATGCCCGGGTTGGTGAAGTGCTTAAATAAGAAAACTCTCCACCCGTCCTTGCAGGGGGCGCGAGACGCCGGCCCCAGAGCAGGGATGGGGAGTGGGGGAGTCCGATGCGAGCCCCTCAAGTCTCTCTACTTGCTCCCGCCAACAGCGGCTGTCACAAGGCTTGCTGCAAGCGACCATGCCGATGCCACTAGCTTAAGTCCTCCGGGTCGTGCCTCAACCCCCTACCTGGTGCGCCAAATGTCGGAGATTTGTCCCGCGAAGGAACTAGGGTCCAACGATCCCTTGGTTCGTGAGGGGCTGAACATGCGATTCTAAAGGAGTTCGGCGACGGCTACGGCGGCGGAGTGGATGCACGACAAAGAGTTCACACCAGGGTTTTTTACCCAGATTCAGGACCCTCATAAGGAGGTAAAGCCCCTACTCCTACTTTGCTGTATTGCTCGCTTGCCTCGCGAGGTTAAAATAGAGGATGAAAGTCTAGGGTTTTAGATCTCTAGGATCAGACCCTCTTCCAAGGTAGGAGGACTCCTTATATAGGGCAGCATCGGGCCTCTTCCCCCGATTCATGGGCGGGAAGGGTCACCACATTCCCGCCAATGGATTTGGTCCCGCCTTGTTTTCTTGTGACCGCTGGCTAGTTGCTGTGTCAGGGGGTGGTCGGCTGCTCCTCCACTTTACATCGCCATCCTTGTCTCCTTGCACTGAAACAGCTGTGTCAGAAGCTGCCTTGGTCTTGCGTCATCCCACTATATTTGCGTGCCTTGCTTTCTTCGGGTGGACCGGTCAATGCTTGGACCGACTGTTAGTGCGTCGTCTTGCTAGGAGCTCCTGGGCCTAGCGAGGTTACCCTCTCGAGGTCTTGCCGGGAGGCCTCACCGCCCAGCCATTACTGTCCCAAGCGTTTGTAGAGGATCCAGGCTTCATCCCCCCTCTAGAGGCTTGCTCCCCTCGAGAGCCTTCGAGAGGGAGCTCCTGTTGGGCCCACTAACTCGATGAGACGGGGTACCAATAGTCCGACAAAAATAAACTACAAACTAATAATAAAACTTAAAACAAGGTCTCTAGTAACCTCACCAGATAGCGAAATTGCTTCCCCGGCAACCACACCAAAAAAAGGGTTGATACCTTCGATTCGGGTTCACGGATGTAGTATAATTGCTTTTTCCCTAGAAGACCTAGGTTTAATCGAACCTTTGAAAGCAATGCACGCAGATATAGTGGAATCTAGTTTACATGGAAAGCAACAGGAAATAAAAAGGACACGTCTACAAGACTTTGTTTGTTTGCTTTAGCTTAGTTTACTGGACCAATCTAGTTTACTTTTATAATGGGTTGAATCAATGGATGGAGATAGGCCAAGGTTGAAGATCCACATGCAGATGCACATCACATGGGATAAAAGATAATAATAAGCATAGTCATGTGTAATGTTTGAACATAGATAATCTCTTATGGGCAACACATCCTAATATACTAGAGCCCCCGTGATGCAGTGGACATAGAAATAATGTTTTAATCCAATCGAGTGCACACCGAAGCAACAGGCTGCAAACGATTACTAAGTGTAAAACACAGATCAAAGATTTAAGTGGTGATGTTATTGTGATCCCGAATGGGTTGCTAAGCGAAGACCGTACTACCATTTCTGTCACTGGGGTTCCTATGAGATCGCCGCTAGCCAAGTATCTCACCTCAAACCTTTATCAATCTATGGGATCTTGTGTACCTACAAGTCCACGGATCAAGACAAGAGACCAAGAAACAAAATATACAAATCTCAATTGCAAACAAAATACAACACTCCCCATGAATTAGATGCACATAATCGCTGCTAGGTTTCTCCCCAACCCGCTGCCCGTGAGGACTACTCAATCATAAAAAATAGACCGGAGATAGAAAACATCATACCAATACTTAGATTGAAATCAAATCTTGCCAAATCACAAGGATATCTAAAGTACAAAGGAATGGCTATGGCTAGTGGAGGGGATAGATGATGGAAGTGATGAACAATGGAGTGGATCTCCTTTGGTGGTGTTGTGATGTAATCTGAGCAGGCGACTCTCTTGCCAGCGGCTAGAGCCTCAAAATATATAGGCGTCTTCACGAAAGTCATAAGGTTTGACGAGACTGTTGGGTTTATAGTATAAAAAACAAAAATCCTATGATGGGAACTGCTAAGCACCAAGATCTATCTACCTAGATACAAGCAACGGGTGGATATACATCCATAGAGAACAAATCCTTGAAGACCGAGAGAGAGTAATGAGGTTGGACTCGTGGATGATGTCGTTGTTCGCTTGTTGATCTCAATATCGAGAGGAAGTCCTAGCGCCGCAAATCAGCAGCACATCCGTGATCGCACACACGTCTAGTCCACCGAACAACCTCCGCCTCCTCGCTCCAGCGATGTAGCGGATAACTCCTTACAGAGGAAAAGCCACCAAGAACATGTATCTCGCTAATCTAAGACCATGGCGATTAATTCTAGAGGGAGAGAGATCCTTCACGAGGAGGTGTGCTTTGTGAGGAGGCGAGGGGGACTTTTATAGGGAGAGGGGGCACCCCCTCCCATGGCCGGCGACCATGGAGGTGCGCCCACCTCTTCCTTCATTCATGTGGGTGGAAGCCCTACTCACATAAACATGCCTCCACTCACACATCCACTCACATGCATTAATTTTCCACCAAAATTAATGCAAATATCATTTAATAAAACTATTTTATTTATTTTATTCAGAATTTTGTTAATTACTGTAATTAACAAAAATTCACATAAAACCCCCTGCAATATTTCAATATCACATCCAGAACCAATTTCAGCAATTTCACTCGAAACAATTCCAATGTCCATTGAAATAATTCTAGTGCTTTGCAACCCTTTACTCTGGAACATATTTGCTCTAAATGGTGTCGGTATCACTTAAGTGTGTCACCCTACAGTTCGCGAATAATGCAGACATGATCGAGACCCTTCTCCGATCAATAATCAGTAGCGGGACCTAGAGATCCATACTGACTCCCACACATTCAATGATGACTTCTGTGATCGTGAGAACCTTTAATGCTAGTAACTAAATCCCTCTATCTCGTGATATATTACATGTCCTAGATTCAATCATCGGTATCTCAATACCTAGTTTGATCTCGTTACCAACATGCACTCTTTTCTCGTTCCAGTGATATAACATTCTAGTGATCACATCACTTGCTTGCAAGCTATCTCAATGTGATATCACCGAGAGGTCCCAGAGTATATCTATCACTCATTGAGATGGACTAACCCCACTCTTGATCCATGAGCCTCTATATAACACCTTCGAAGTATCAAACCCAGCTTTATAGTCACCCTATTATGGTGTGCCATTTGATGTTATCAAGTTACTCTTCTAGTGTTAGTGATTGACATGATCTCATAGTCTAAGGACTAGGATTACTTTGTATGATGTTATAGCAATTTAAACACAATGACTTTGATCATATTGCTATACTTTGGATGAATGTTCATCACATCATTAACCAATGTTGTGACCTTGTTATGAACAACATCCACTGTCCATGATCAGGAAACCTTGATCATCTTGTTAATCAATGAGCTAGTTTATAAGAGAGGCATAACTAGGCACACTTTATTTGTTTATTAAACACACATGTATTAACGTTTCCAATCAATACAATTATAGCATGCAAAATAAACATCTATCATATACCTGGAATACAATAATAACAACTTTATTATTGCCTCTCAGGGCATATTCCATTTAGTCTCCCACTTGCACTAGAGACAATAACCTAGTTTACATAGTGATAAATCTAATACCCATGGAGTTATGGTGTTGATCATGTTTTTCCCTAGAGAGAATGTTAGTGAACTGATCCACTACATTCAGATCTGTATGTACTTTACAAATCTTTATATCTCCATCTTTGACATGCTCGCGGATGGAGTGAAACCGACGCTTAATATGCTTGGAATTCTTGTGAGACCTTGGTTCCTTGGTGTTGTCTATGGCTCCATTGTTGTCACAATAGATCACCATTGGGTCCAATACACTAGGAACCACACCTAGTTCAGTTATGAACTATTTCATCCAAACCGCTTCCTACACCGATTTTGAAGCAGCAACATATTCCGCCTCCGTTGTTTGGAGCTCCTCCAACTAACTGCTGCTCTGTTCATGAGAAATATGTATCCGGATTGAGAGTTAGAGTCATCCGGATCAGTGTCAAAGCTAGCATTGATATAACACTTAGCAACCAACTCTTCTTCACCTCCGTATATAAGAAACATTTCCTTAGTCCTTCTTAAGTACTTAAAGATATTCTTGATCGCTATCCAGTGTTCCGAACCTGGATTAGATTGGTACCTACTAGTCAAACTAATAGAACGTGCCACATTCGGTCTTGTACATGGCACGACATACATTATAGAGCCTATGGCTGAAGCATAGGTGATCTTAGCAATTATCTCTCTTTATTTCGCCATAGCCGGACTTTGAGTCTTACTCAATATCTTGCCTTTTAACATAGGTAAGAACCCCTTCTTACTTTCATCCATCTTAAATTTATCTAAAATCTTATCAAGGTATGTACTTTGTGATAGCCCAATTAGGCGTCTTGGTCTATCTCTATAGATCTTAATGCCTAATATGTATGATGCTTCACCAAGGTCCTTCATCGAAAATTTGTTGTTTAGATAATTTTTAACACTGTCTAAAAGATCCATATCATTTCCAATCAATAATATGTCATCCACATATAATATTAGAAATGCCACATTTATCCCACTCACTTTCTTATAAATACAAGCATCTCCATAAGTTTGGACAAATCCAAACTCTTTGATCACCTCATCAAAGCGGAGATTCCAACTCCAGGATGCTTGCTTCAGTCCATAGATGGATCGCTGAAGCTTGCATACCTTGTCAGCATCCTTACGATCAACAAAACCCTTTGTTTGTATCATATACAACCATTCTTCAATATTACCATTGAGGAACGCAGTTTTGACATCCATCCGCCATATTTCATGATTGAAATATGCAGCAATTGTGAACATAATCCTAACCGGCTTTAGAATTGCCACGTGAGAGAATGTGTCATCGTAGTCAACTCCTTGAATTTCTTGAAACCCATTTGCGACAAGTCGAGATTTATTGGTGGTCACATTACCATCATCATCAGTTTTCTTCTTGAAAATCCATTTATTCTCAATGGCCTTTCTATCGTGAGGTAAGACCACCTAGGTCCAAACCTGGTTTTCAAACATGGATCCCATCTCGGATTTCATGGATTCTAGCCATCTGTTGGAATCCGGGATCATCATCGCTTCTTCATACGTCGCAGGGTCATCAATTCCATATACCATGAAATTCCCGACATGATTTCCGTACAGTTTAGGAGATGCACATGTCCTTCTTAAAATGCGAGTTTTGGTGGTCTCCTCTTTCGGAGTTTCATGATCTTTATCATTAGTTCCTTCTTCATTCAGTGAAGTCAACTCTAGAACAATTTCCGACATTGTGCCACTGCCGTTTCATGAAGAGAAGGTTCAATAATCTCTTCAAGTTCTTCCTTCCGACTACTCACACCTTTCGCGAGAAACGCTTTCTCTAGAAAGGATCCATTCTTACCAACGAAAACCTTACCCTCGGATCTGTGATAGAAGGAATACCCAATTATTTCTTCAGTGTATCCTATGAAGAAGCATTATTCCTCTTTGGGTTCGAGTTTATCCGGCTGAAGTTTCTTCACATAAACATCGCATCCTCAAACTTAAAGAAATGACAGCTTAGGTTTGTTTCCAAACCACAATTCATACGGTGTCTTTTCAATGGATATAGATGGTGTCCGATTTAAAGTGAATGCAGCGGTTTCTAATGCATAACCCCAAGATGACAGTGGAAAGTCAGCCAAATACATCATAGATCGAACCATATCCAATAAAGTACGATTATGACGCTCTGACACACCATTATGTTGTGGTGTTCCGGCAGGCATGAGTTTTGAAACTATTCCACACTCTCTCATGTGTGCGCTAAACTCGTAACTTAGATACTCACCTCCATGGTCGGACCACAGAAATTTAATATTTCTATTACGATGATTTTCCACTTCACTCTAAAATTCCTTGAACTTTTCAAAGGTTTCATACTTGTGTTTCATCAAATAGATATATCAATATCTACTCAAATCATCCATGAAAATAACAAAATAGCAATATCCACCTTGCGCTAACACACTCATTGGACCACATACATCAGTATGTATGATTTCCAACAAATCTGTTGCCCGCTACATTGTAAAACGGGGTTCTAGTCATCTTGTCCATAAGGCATGTCTCACATGTATGAAATGATTGAAATCAAGTGATTCCAAAAGTCTATCAGAATGGAGCTTCTTAATGCATTTAATGCCAATATGACCTAGACAACAGTGCCACATACATGCAGATAAATCATTATCAAGTTTAATCATTTTAGCATCAACATTATGAAAATGTGTATCACTACTATCGAGATTTAATAGAAATAAACCATTCATCACAGGTGCATGACCATAAAAGATACTATCCATATAAATCGAACAACCATTGTTTTCAGATTTAAACGAATAACCACTTTGTAATAAACATGATACGGATACAAAGTTCATGCTTAGTGCAGGCACCAAATAACAATTATTTAGATTTATAACTAATACCGACGGCATATGGAGAGACAGCGTTCCGATGGCGATCACATCAAATCTTGATCGATTGCCGACACGCATCGTGACCTCATCCCTTGCTAGCTGTCGCTTGTTTGGCAGCCCCTGATTTGAGTTACATATATTAGCAACCGATCCAGTATCTACCCAGGTGCTACTGCGAGTACTAGTCAAGTACACATCAATAACATGTATATCACATATACCTTTGTTTCCCTTTGCCAGCCTTCTTGTCCGCCAAATACTTGGAGCAGTTGCGCTTCCAATGGCCAGTCCCCTTGCCATAATAGCACTCGGTATCAGACTTAGCACCAACTCGGTATTCCTTTTCTGGCGCACCAACAGATTTTCCACCCTTCTTTCCCTTTTATTTACCCTTCTTGTGTTTCTTGAAACCGGTGGTATTATTGATAATCAACACTTGATGCTCTTTCCTGATCTCCACTTCTGTAGTCTTAAGCATTGAAAGAAGCTCGAGGAGAGACTTCTTCATGCCCAACATGTTATAGTTCATCACGAAGCACTTGTAGCTAGGTGGCAGAGATTGGAGAACACGATGTATGCCTAAGTCAATGGGAATCGTTACTCCCAAGGACATAATCTTATTGGCGTACCCAGACCTTTTGAGTACGTGCTCACTCACGGAGTTGTTCTCTTCCATCATGTAGCTAAAGAACTTTTCTGAATCATCATAACTCTCTACAGCAGCATGGGTATCGAAAATCATTTTCAATTCACCCATGGTATCAAAGGCATTGCCATTTTCGAAACTAAATTGTGGTCCTCGTCACGAGTCAAATAGACATTCTTTTCTTCGTCATGGGTATCGGGAGCTGGTGGGGGGCCTAGCGGCACTTCTCAAACATATTGCTTGTCGTGGTGGTGTCACCGAAGATGCCATGGATAGGCTAAAGATGGGGCCAATGAGTTCTAGAGGTATCCAGGGAGGGATGGTGTGGTGATTCCACACACAGATGATTTGTATTCTCACAATCTATAGTGTTTACAGATGCTCCTTGAGCTATTTGTAACATACCACCTTTATGTGTAATAAATAAACAACATGTTTGTGAGCATTGCATACATGCATTATATTCTACACTTGGTTCTAGTAAAGAGAGAAATAAAACCCTAACTTTTCCCTCCCTTTGATATACATTCAAATGGTTTCGTATTTTGAAAATCACCAACACATATTGATCCCAAATTGACTAAAAGGGCCCCACAATATTTCAATAGTTTTATAAAAGCTCTGGTATTTTGAAAATGTTCAAAACAGAAAAGATTTTGAAAATACAAAAGAGAAAAGAGAGGAAACTAAATAGAAAAGGTTTCAGAAAGAAAAACATTTTTACTAACCCTAATTGGTCGGTAGCCCATTCTTCCTCTCCCTTCTGTGCCATCCCGCGCTGCTCTCCCTCAGCCGACCTTGGCCCAGCTTGGCCCATGCAACCCGTACCCTTTCCCGTGCTTCTTCTTTCTTCTTCACTCTGTTGTGATGCTTGCCGCCGCCACTGGACGTGAGGATAAGAACAACCTCGCTCCGCTCTCTCTCCCATCCCCATTTCTCCCTACCTCGCCCCTCTACCGCTTTTCCCTTTTGACGCTTTCCGCATAGCTTCAGTCGCCGCCGTCCCCGCCATTTCCGGCCACCCCAGCTCAAACGAAGGTCACCATGGGCTTCATCGTGGTCAACTTGTTCTCCCTATCCCCTTCTCGCCCATGCGTGCTCCCTAAGTATGTTGAATTGAAGCCTCCAGCTGCCGCTCGATGCCATTCTGTTGCTTGCCTCCCCTCGCCACCATGCCCAATGCAATCCCGGTTAGTTACTGATCTGTGTGGTGCCTTCCGTTCCATCCCTCGGCCACTGTAGCGTCTTGCCCGCGCAAGCCCGACCCACCGCCGCAGTAGTTCGCCACTGGACATGCTCCGGTGACCAAAACCGGGCGGGACTAGTGCTAGCTTGCCCGCCGTTCCCGTGTGGTTCTAGCGCACCCAGCCGTGCATTCAGGCGCGCCCTGCTTCGCCGCCGGCAACCACCGTCTGGTGGCTCCGCCGTGTATGACGTGGCGCCCACGTGTCCACCACGTGGCCCTGACATGGCCACAACATGGCTTTGATGTGGCCAAAGTCACAGTGACACCATGTGTTGATTGTTGCTTCTTCTTTCTATTGTTGGTTCTTTGCGAATAGTAACCGAGCCCGAACCTGAAGTCAACGACACCGAAGAGTAGTACTGTTCCAACGACAGACAAGGCAAGGGTAGTCCCACCATTCAGAACCTATGTTTTCAAAGTTTTTCATTCTCTCTATATGCATATGATTCCAATGTGGTCTTTTGTTTAAGATAGAGTATCCTATCTGCTGCATGTTTTCCTTTGTATACCAAGATACCGATCCACCACTCCTATCATAACTAGGGCTGAGCTTATGAACGTTGCTAGTGCCATATATCAGTCAAGCTTAGCCATGCTTAGTGGTACAGGACCGATCCATCTAGCTGATGCATCGGAGATGTGATGAACCTAGCTTTATAGGATGTTGAGATACGATTAGAGATGGTTAATAAACATGCTAAGGCAGGTATGGGAGGCCACGTTGGGTGTGGATTTTGTCCCACGCTAGCCACTCTTAGGACCTGAGTTCTCGCCTCTTGAACCAAGACGAGTGTACAACCACACGGGGGCATAGAAACCCCCTCGACTCACTAACTTGCCTAGTAGATTCCATGAGTCACATAGTTTGGGCGCTCCATTCGACATATGCATTCTAGTTGTTCTTGAAGGGGGTCTAGGAGGTGCATTCATACAGGTAGGTAAGCGTGTCCTGGAACAAGAGAGGCACGGCTTCCTTAATCTTGGGCCCCGCACACATCTCTAGGGACCGGCTTCGGGACTTGACCCGTTACGGTGGCATCTCCTTACGGCGTGACGCATGGTCTCGGCGAAATCAAGGTAAAGGTCGTGGTCAACCACCCTCTACCAGCCTTCCAAGGAAGAGGGCTAATAATTTGGCATTAAGAGTCGGTTGGTACATGTGGGTAAAGTTGTGCACCCCTGGAGGGTTATAATCTTTTCGAAATGCCATGTACATGGTTACAGATGACTTGGGAACATATTCTGTGATCATAGAGAACTATAACCTAATGATAAAACTTGGCAACTAATGAGTGAACTAGAATTACTTCCTCCGGGTCCTTTGAGGGGGTGTTCCAAGTTGAAAGGTTCCGATGATGATGAATATGGTCTGTAAGAACTAGAGTTGTAGTCTTCTTACCCCTTTTGGAAATGTTCTGATTAGACGAGCTTCCCCTCTAACTTGTTTTCAAACAAAGATGGTTTTTGCAAAGTAACCATAGAAAGCCTTTCTAAAACAAGCATGTATCGTAGGGTATTAAGTCTTGCGGAGTACATCTTGTACTCACCCTTTCCTCGTTGATGTTTTTCTGCAGATGAAGCTATTCCAACTGAAGGTGGTTTCTACATTGATGTCGACCAGTAGTTGGGGTTCCCGGGAAGCATCCTAGGATCTATGGAAGGGTCGTTTGCTTATCTTTATGGCCTCTTAGGCCCTTTGCTAAGTTTGTTGTTTAGAACAACGTATTATCTTCCGTTGCTTGGTGTCTGATGGGTGTCTGACCCCTGGATTGTAATACTTGTATGCAGCTCTACTAAGAGTGTACGTTAATAATGTCTGGTTTGGACGTTTTGTAATGTTACCGAATTATTCCCTACGCGCTTAGAGCTCTAGGTTAGGCTTATGTCAGATGAAGATCTAGTATTTGTCTAGCCCCGATCCCGGGTCGTGACTGATTTTGGTATCAGAGCAGGACTGTTTGTAGGAAACCCTTCTTACCGTTCAATGTTGAGTCTAGTATTTGTGAAAACTATTTGAAAGGTAAAATTATTTGCAAAAGTCTGAATACGATCCTTTTTAATCCTTATCCAGGGTTGTTCTGTTGCTGAGTTATCTTACCCCGTTTGATTTGAAGAGTTTTCATTTCTCATCTATCATTTCAATCTACTAGGATTTATGGGTTTGGGTTGTTTCTTCAAGTACTCCGTATCTAGTTACAAAGCTCAGATTTTCCAAGATGTATCCGGGTATATGAAGCATTGTTTTAACGTTTCTAAGGGTGTTTGGAATTCAACTTCTTTCTTCTCCTATGACTTGTTGGTATCATACCATGTTTGCATTCCATTGTTATGGTTTGCACTTAAGTTGGTAGCGTATACGTTTCATATGCTTATTCTATGGCCATACTTGGTGTTATGATGTGACCCCAACTCCTTTGGTTGTGTCTACCATGACCGTTCAAAATGGTTCATGTCATCTTTTCATGTACTTCTCTTAGTGATCCAATCTCACAAGTTATGTTTTCTCCTTAGGATGTCTTCAGGTACTCGTGGTTCTATTGGCCATCGAGGCTACAACAATGCTGATCAGGAACTTCTACCACCTCCCACAATGGCCGAGGTTCTCAACAACATTGAGACCAACCGTCTGAGGAAGGAACGCCTTCTCGAGCATGTGGCTCAGAACACTAAACATTGCCCCGATGACTGTGTCACACTCGGGGATTTCATCCGCTCATTTCCTCCAATCTTCAACCACCCCAAGGAACCCCTTGATGCTGATGATTGGCTTCACACAATCGAGCGCAAGTTCAGTGCTCTTTGTGTTTGTTAGAATGACCGTGTCAACTTCACCACCTATCAGCTATAAGTGAGGTCAGTGTTTGGTGGGATGGGTATCTAAGTATGCAAGCTCAAGGACATGTTGTCACCTGGGAGAAGTTTGTTGTAGCATTTCGTGCCTCCTATATTCCTAAGCCCGTCATGGATCTCAAAAGGAGGGAGTTTTTGGATCTGACTCAGGAGCGTATGGATATTGAAGCATCTGGGCGTGAGTTCACTCACCTGGATCGTTATGCACCCAAGGATGTGACCAATGATGAAGATAAGCAAGAGCTGTTTCATAAGGGACTTAGTCCTACAGTTCTCTATGAGTTGCTTCCTTTCAAGTTTAGAATCTTCCAGAAACTACACAACCATGCTCTTACCCTGGAGTATGGAAGAAAGGAAATGGAGGTTTCCTAGAAGCATGAAGAAGGGAACTCTCGTGCGTCTTCCTCTAGTAACAAGAAGCGTCGGGTTTATTCCATAAAGTGTTGTGCCTCGTGCTCCTTATGCACCCAAGTCATCTGGCAATGCTCATCGTCCGCCACAACCAAATACTGGTGGAGAAAGTTATCATCCTCCTACTGGTTCCTTCTCCGGAACTACCTGTTATTCATGTGGCTAGCCTGGTCACTATTCAAGGGAGTGTCCTCAAAGGCTGCTGGTCGCAATGATCAATCGGCGAAGAAGTATGATAAAGCTCAGGGTGCTGGACGTGGTCACCTAACCCATGTGAATGTTGAAGAAGCTTAGGAAGATCCAAGCGTCATACTGGGTACGCATCATGTTAATTCAATTCTAGCAACAATTTTGTTTGACTCTGGAGCATCGCATACATTCATATCACAAGAGTTTGTGCGAACACATGATATCACCTTTGAAGCTATGCCTTCACCTCTAGAGATTAGAACTCAAGGGTCTCGTTGGAAGACCATTTGGGTTACTCATGGAGCTGAGATAGATATGTGATACCAGAAGTTTCCCACTTACCTCATTGCACTCAAGTCAACCGACATTGACGTCATTCCGGAGATGGAATGGTTATCCAAGTATCAAGTCGTCATTGATTGTGCACTTAGAACTGTAACTATGACCTGCCCTGCTGGCATAACAATCAAGTACTGGGCTGATGGGTCGAAGTCACCATCGGTAGTTTCTATTCTGTTTTCAGAGTTGTATGCCATGCATGGTATGGAAGACTTACCCCTCTAGAAGTTCAAGATGTCCAGGTAGTCTGTGATTTGCTGGAGGTCTTTCCTAAAGGAATGCCTAGCATGCCACCTGATCGAAGTGTGGAGTTTGTCATCGAGCTGATTCCTGGAACTGCTCCTATCTCTAAAAGACCTTACCGTATGTTAGCTCATGAGTTGGTGGAGCTAAAGAAGCAAATTGAAGAGCTAGAAGGCCTAGGATATATTCAACCTAGCACCTCCTCTTGGGGTTGTCCTACCATCTTTGTCAAGAAGCAGGATACACATATTCCAAGATTGGTCGTTGATTAACGTCCACTCAATGTAGTGACAATCAAGAATAAGTATCCTCTTCCTCGAATCAATGACCTCTTTGATCAACTAAGTGGTGCTATCGTCTTCTCCAAGATGGATTTAAGGTCGGGGTATCATCAAATAAGGATTAAGAAGGAGGATATCCCAAAAACGGCATTCACAACCCATTATGGTCTTTATGAGTATACAATGATGTCCTTTGGGTTAACTAATGCCCCTGCCACTTTATGAGGCTCATGAACTCTATCTTTATGGAGTATCTCGACAAGTTCGTCATGGTCTAATAGATGATATTCTAATCTATTCCAATACCGAAGAAGAGCATGCCGAACATCTACGTTTGGTATTGACCAAACTTTGTGAGCATCGTCTCTATGCCAAGTTCTCCAAGTGCGAGTTTTGGTTGCAAGAGCTCGTCTTTATTGGTCATGTGGTCTAATCCAGTGGTGTTGCTGTCATTCCGGATAAGGTTCAAACCATTCTTGAATGGAAGTCACCTACCTTATTTAAGGAAGTCTGAAGTTTTCTTGGAATTACTGTCAATTCATAGAGAACTTCTCCAAGATTGCCAAGCCTATGACCGATCTTCACAAGAAAGATGACAAGTTTGAATGGTCTGGAAAGGCAGAAGAAAGCTTTCAAGTTTTGAAGAGTAATCTAACCACTACTCTTGTGCTCGTCCTCCTGGACACAAGCAAGGACTTTGCCATCTATTGTGATGTGTCTCTCCAAGGGCTCGGTTGTGTGTTGATGCAAGATGGTCATGTCATAGCCTATGCATCCCGGCAGCTAAAACCACATGAGAATAACTATCCAACCCATGATCTTGAGCTAGCTGCAGTTGTTCATGCTCTCAAGCAATGGTGACATTAGCTCATCGGTAACCATTGCGAACTATACTCAGACCATCAAAGTTTGAAGTATCTTTTCACCCTGTCAGATCTCAATCTCAGGCAAAGATGATGGTTGGAACTCATCAAAGATTATGATTGGGGTCTCAAGTACTAACCCGGCAAAGCCAATGTTGTTGCTGATGCGCTAAGTCGGAAGTCTTATTGCAATAACCTGATGATTTCACAAGATCAGCCTGCTCTCTATGAGGAAATCAAGCATCTTAACCTTGAAGTGGTTCCTCATGGATTCCTTGCTAACCCTGAAGTAAAATCTTCTCTTGAGGATCAAATAAAGGAAGCCCAGAAACAAGATAATGAGATTACCAAGATCATGGAGCGTGTTGCAAGTGGGGATGCTATATGTTTCTCCGTCAATGATCAAGATACCCTCTACTTTAGCAACCGGCTAGTGGTGCCAAACAGTCAGAAGGTCAAAGAGCTAATCCTTCATGAAGCTCATGAATCACCTTTGTCCATTCATCCTAGTGATACCAAGATGTATCGTGACCTTCGTAAAAAATTCTGGTGGAGTGGAATGAAACTAGAAATTGCATGCTTTGTTGTAGAATGCGACGTCTATCATCGTGTCAAGTCTAAACACCAAAGACCTGCTAGACTTCTATAGCCATTGTGTATTCCTGAGTGGAAATAGGATGAAATTGGTATGGATTTGATTACTAGACTTCCAAAAACATCCACAGGAAATGATGCTATATGGGTAATAGTTGATTGGTTATCCAAAGTTTCTCACTTCCTTCTAGTTTGGGTAACTATTTGTGCCAGTCAGATGGCCGATCTATACATCTCTCGGGTCGTTGTCCTTCATGGTGTTCCCAAGAAGATCATCTCTGATCACGGAAGCTTGTTTACTTCCAGATTCTGGCTGAGTCCCCAAGAAGCAATGGGAACTCATGTCTCCTTCAGCACATCTTATCATCCTAAAACCGGTGGTCAAACCGAAAGGGTGAATCAAATCCTTGAAGAAATGCTTAGGGCATGTGTTATATTCTTTGGAAAGAACTGGGAGAAATGTCTTCCTTTTGCTAAGTTCTCCTATCACAACAGTTTCCAATCCATTTTGGTTATGGCACCTTTCCAGTTTCTATATGGAAGAACATGTCGCACACCACTGAATTGGACAGAAACCGGCGAAAGACAATTCTTTGGTCCGGATATGATCCAAGAAGCCGAAGATCAAGTTCGCATAATCTGAGAACGTCTGAAGGCTGCTCAATCTCGTCAGAAAACCAACTATGATCGTCATCATTTTGAAGTTCATTATGAAGTTGGTGATCAAGTTTACCTCCGGGTCACCCCTCTGAAGGGTGTCCACCGCTTCGGTATTAAAGGCAAATTGGCTCCTCACTACATTGGTCCCTTTCTCATTCTTTCCAAGCGAGGTGATCTTGGCTACCAGTTGGACCTACTGTCAACCGTTCCATATGTTCATGACGTCTTCCATGTGTCGCAACTTAAGCGTTGCTTCAAAGACCCTATTCGTGGTGTGGATCATCAAACTCTAGATCTCCAAGAGGATCTAACCTACCGGGAATACCCTGTTCGTATTCTTGGTGAAATCGAGCGCAAGACTCGTCGTCAAACCATCAAGTTGCTAAATGTTCAGTGGTCTCATCACTCTGAGTCAGAAGCAACCTGGGAACACGAAGATCGTCTTAGATCTGAGTACCCTGCCTTCTTTGCTAAGCCCTGGGAATCTCGGGACGAGATTCTTGTAAGTGGGGTGGAGCTGTAACATACCACCTCTATGTGTAATAAATAAACAAAATGTTTGTGAGGATTGCATACATGCATTACATTTTGCACTTGGTTCTAGTTAAGAGAGAAATAAAACCCTAACTTTTCCCTCCCTTTGATACATTCAAATGGTTTTGTATTTTCAAAATCACCAAAACATGTGGACCCCAAATTAACTAAAAGGGCCCCACAATATTTCAATAGTTTTATAAAAGCTCTGGTATTTTGAAAATGTTCAAAATAGAAAAGATTTTGAAAATACAAAAGAGAAAAGAGAGGAAACTGAATAGAAAAAGATTTCAGAAAGAAAAACATTTTTACTAACCCAAACTAGGCTGAAAACCATTCTTCCTCTCCCTTCTCTACTGCCCTGCGCAGCTCTCCCGCAGCCCATCTCGGTGCATGTAGCCTGTACCCCTTCCCGTGCTTCTTCTTTCTTCTTCCTGGCGTTCAACGAGAAGAAGCTCGATGTCCGTGTCGACACTGTCGATTCACTCCGCTGTGATGCTCGCCACTGCCACTAGACATGAGGATAAGAACAGCCTCGCTCTGCTCTCCCTCCCATCCCCATTTCTCCCTACCTCGCCCCCTCTGTTGTTTTCCCCTTTGGCCGCCGAACCCTAGCTTCGGTCGCCGCCGTACCATTTCCGGCCATCCTAGCTCAAACTGAGGTCACCACGGGCTATGTCATGGTCGACTCGTTCTCCCTAGCCCCTTCTCGCCCCCGCACACGCCCTGAATCCGTCGAATCAAAGCCTCCATCCACCGCCAATAGCCGCCGCTCGACGTTGTTCTAATGCGCGCCTCGCCTCGCCACCAAGACTGACGTGATCTTGATGAGTTACTGATTCGTGTAGTGCCCCTATTCCGTCCCTCGGCCTCTCTAGCGCCTTGCCTACACAAGCCCGACCACGCTTCCGCAATAGCTCCCCGCCGGCCATGCTCTAGTGACCAAAACCAGGCGAGGCTAGTGCTAGCTTGCTCGCTGTACCCGTGCGGTTCCAGCGCACCCAGCCGCGCATCCAGGCGCGCCCTGGTTCGCCACTGGCGACCACCGTCTGGTGGGTCCTCCGTGGATGATGTGGCACCCGCGTGTCCACCACGTTGCCCTGACGTGGCTACAACGTGGTAGTGACGTGTCGAAGGTCACACTGATGTCACGCTGATGCAATAATCCCTTTGTATTTTTTTTAGTTAATTAATATGACAGGTGGGCCCCTGTCAGATATTTAATAATTTCATAAATGTTTTTAAATTGGGACTTTGAATTAAATCTTTGGAAATTCATAAGTAATTCATTTTAAATCATAAAAATATGTATAATGTCTCAAAATGTTCAGAAAAAATGAACTCTACCATTTAAAAATGTAAAAATTAATATTCATACAACTTAGAAGTACATTTTACATAGAGGAACACCGACACCCCCAAAGTACCATGGGTTCGATGGTTTGTCCACCTAGGGCATTCCGAACCCATTTAAATGGATGTGGCACCTAGGAATATTCTATGACATACAATCCATCATATCATCCATACTGTATAAGCATTGAACATGCCATGTGTTGATTGTTGCTTCTTCTTTCCTGTGTTGGTTCTTCGCGAATAGGAACCGAGCCCGAACCTAGAGTCAACGCCACCAAAGAGCAGTACCGTTCCAACGACAGACAAGGCAAGCGTAGCCCCATCATTCTGAACCTATATTTTCAAAGTATTTCATTCTCACTATATGCATACGATTCCAATGTGGTATTTTGTTTAAGATAGAGTATCCTATCTGCTGCATGTTTTCCTTTGTCTACCAAGATATCGATCCACCGCTCCTAGCATAACTAGGGCTGAGCTTATGAGCATTTCTAGTGCCATATATCAGTCAAGCTTAGCCATGCTTAGTGGTACAAGACGGATCCATCCAGATGATGCATCGGAGATGTGATGAACCTAGTTTGATAAGATGTTGAGATACGATCGGAGATGGTGAATAAACATGCTAAGGCAGGTATGGGAGGCCATGTTGGGTAGGGTTTTTGTAGTCCCATGCTAGCCACCCTTAGGACCTGAGTTCTTGCCTCTTGAACCAAGACGAGCTTACAACCAAACGGGGGCCTGGAAACCCCCTCGACTCACTAACTTGCCTAATAGATTCCATGAGTTACATAGTTCGAGCATTCCATTCGACATATGCATTCTGGTTGTTCTCTAAGGCGGTGTAGGAGGTGCATTCATACAGGTAGGTAAGCATGGCCGGCAACAAGAGAGGCATGGCCTCCATAATCTTGGGACCCGCACACATCTACAGGGACCGGCTTCGAGACTTGAACTGTTACAGAAGCATCTCCTTAGGGCGTGACTCATGGTCTCGGTGAAAGCAAGGTAAAGGTCATGGTCAACCACCCTCTGCCGGCCTTCCAAGGGAGATGGCTAATAATTTGGCATTAAGAGTCGGTTGGTATGTGTGGGTAAAGTTGTGCACCCCTGCAGGGTTATAATCTTTTCGAAAAGTCGTGTCCATGGTTATGGACGACTTGGGAACGGATTATGTAATCATGGAGAACTAGAACCTAATGATACAACTTGGAAACTAATGAGTGTTCTGGAATTACTTCCTCTGGGTCCTTTGAGGGGGTGTTCCAAGTTGAAAGGTTCAGATGATGATGAAGGAGATCTCTAAGAGCTAGAGTTGTAGTCTTCCTACCCCTTTTGGAAATGATCTTATTAGACGAGCTTCCCCTCTTGCATGTTTTCAAAAAAGATGGCTTTTGCAAAGTAACCACCGAAAGCCTTTCTAAACCAAGCATGTATCGTAGGTTATTAAGTCTTGTGGAGTACATCTTGTACTCAGCCTTTCCTCGTTGATGTTTTTCTAGAGATGAAGCTATTGCAATTGAAGGTGGTTTCTATGTTGATGTCGACAAGTAGTTGGGGTTCCTGGGCAGCAGCCTAGGATCAATGGAAGGCTCGTTTGCTTATCTTTATGGCCTCTTAGGCCCTTTTCTAAGTTTGTTGTTTAGAATATTTGCTTTCGTTGCTTGGTGTCTGATGGGTGTCTGACCCCCGGTTTGTAATACTTGTATACAGCTCTGCTAAGAGCGTACATTAATAATGTATGGTTTGTATGTTTTGTAATGTTACCGAATTATTCCCTGCGCGCTTTGAGCTCTAGGTTAGGCTTATGTAAGATGAAGATCTGGTATTTGTCTAAGCCTGATCCCGGGTCATGACACTGTTCGTGGGGAGGAGAAAGATGAAGTTCTTCACTGCTCACCCCTATCTCTCGTGGTCTACCCTTAGCAAAATGATCGACCCCCCTCTAGAGGTCCTGGTGCACCTTATAAAGGGGTGTCCTCATTACACTTAGGGCATATGTGGAGAGCATATTCTAGGAATATGATCCTCCCAAAATGGAAAAGCGATGCTCCCCTTTTCCCTTCGTAAGCCGCCCCGAGCTCATGGCGTAAACCTCTCTGAACCCCTGGCGTAAGCCTCTGCTGCGGCATGTCACCCGACCAGCAACGGTCAGGCAATGTCACCTTTGTCGGCCCATGCTGCTGGTCCTTCTTTCTATATTCTGCACTCTCTTTAAAGTGGAAAGAGAAAAGCGCTGACCAGGGATGATACATGGCTCCTGCCTGGCTAAGTCGGCCTTGGTAGTACATGCAAACAAGTGATTTGGTGGTGGCGACAGACGATTATCTCGGCCGAGGTCTTTTTGGGTCAAGACAACCTCGGCTGAGTCAGCGGTAACTCGGCTAGCCTTTAGGTAACTCGGTCAGCTTCTACTTTGACCTTGTTGTACCTCGGCTAACATTGCCTTTATACCCCGACTCGACCCTACCAGGGTCATCCCCCCAACATTAGTCCCCGAAGCTGGTGTGGTCTTAGCAACTTCAGTTGTTAAGGCCACAATAGGTTCAACCCACTTGATTCTTTGTTCTTCTCGCCAAGGTACCTTTATGTCGGCATGCTTCGGATTTAACTCGGCTTCTTACTATACTAACTTGGTATTTACTTTAACCTCCCTTGGATCTTTCCGAGTTATTCCTCATTGGACGGGTCTTAACTTCGCCTCTGGGTTATCCCACTTAGATGCCTTCCTTCTCATGCACACTTCCCCGTGTCCTACGTGGAGGGAAATCATTATCCTTGCCTCATTTTAAGGGGTTGTGTTAGTTACTGCACACGCTGTCAGGTGTTACTACACGCATATCACGTGTGGGTGCCTCTTCGATAACTGCAGAGCCATGTCACATCGCATGATCCACTGTGCTGTGTAACCTCATGTGTGGCTTGCTGCTGATTGGCTCCTTCGGCAGATACACGGCCACACCGTGTGGCCCGCCGCACCCTGCGATCCCACTACCCCTACTAGGGTGTGGTAAAATAGGGGAGCGGGGGTCTCCCTTAGCCACTTCCCCCGCTCACCTCCACTTCTTCTTCTTCCTTGTAGTGCCGCCGCCACCACTGCTTTGCGCTTAGCGATAGCACCATCGCTGCCATTCTCTTCTTTTTGCTCACTTTGTGGTGGTAGCGCTGCTTGCCGCCGCTACGGGGCCTCGTCAATCTAGGCCCTTCTCGTGTGATCCGTGCTACGCATCTGAGGAAGAAGATCTTGAGATACCGCAAGACATCACGGTCGTCAAGGAGCACGAGGAGGGTGGCGCCGCTCATGAGCGCAATGCTTGGGCCGGTTCTTGGGTGTGCCAAGACGAAATCGACTGGCTCATCCGCACCCGCCGTGTTCCTTCTGGGGTTAGCTATCGCATTCCCGGAGACGAACTTGTGCCCTCTCTCTAGCCTGGAGAGTTTGTGGTTTTCTGTTCCCAGTTCCAGCGCAGCTTCGGCCTTCCTATCAGCTATGTCTTCCATGACTTCCTTACTACTTTTGTTCTCCAACCCCATCATATTCCTGTGAACGCCATTGCCTCTCTTTCTTCTTTCGTTTCCGGTGTCGATATAGATCTGGTTCAAGTTCTTTGGTTTCCGGGCAAATGTCGTTCTGAATAAGGATCTTCGCCCTGCCGACAAGTCTCTGACCCAATGCGGGGCTGCTTCCATATGTCCTCGGTGAGACTCCATATTTCCTTGGGTTACTGGCTTGGAGTCCTGCAAAGGGTGGGCCAAGACATTCTTTTATGTGAATAACGATACCCTGGAGGATAAGATTCAACTGCCTCTTTTGTCTGTCAGCATTGCCGATAGGAATCGATGGAGCCGGATCCCCAATAGATCAAGCACCTTGGTTGACCTGGTGGAGAAGGACATCATTGATCTGAATGTAGAGGGCAAGTCTGGCGAGGATATAATTCTCACTTTCATCCGAAGCCGAATCTACCCACTGTAGAAGCGCACCCACAAACTATGCCACATGAGAGGTCACCTCGACCCTAACCGAGTCACATCGTTCGAGCTTTCTGACTCCTAGATCAATCGTCGGGTTAAGTCTATCTTCAAGATGCCCTTAACCGAGGATTGGGAGTGGGAGATAGAGCACTTCAGCCGAGATAGGCCACTTCCTTTAATAGGTCTCTTATGCGATCCTTTTTCCAAGTTACACTTTATGTCGGCTTGCATCATTCATTTGACCCTTTTGCCTTATTCTTTTCAGAAGTTCCTTCAACAAACAATAGAGGACACCTCGACCCCGGACCTCAAGTGGGGCAATGATCGGGATACCTCGGATCTGGAGGAGCTAGAATCCGAGGAGTTCATGCCTATTGTGGACTCAGGATCAAGCCGACCCTCCGGTAAGACTTCTGTGTTAAGGGATTGGCCAGATGACGATGAAGATGATTGTGAGGTCTTGGAGATATTTAACCATGTTCCTATGTCATATGCCTATCCCGCTGATCCCCCTCCAGCTAACCCGGCTGGTCAGCTACACGAAGTGCCTCCGGTGGCTGTGGGAGATCCGGTCCCGGCTAAGAAGTGGAATGCAACCTCACCTCCTTCTTCCGAACCACCCAGGGTCGGGAAGAGATACAAGAAGTCTGCCGACAAGGTCGGCACTAAACCCCCTTTCAAGTCCACTGTCTGAAGAGCTCCAAAGCCCAAGGATCCACCTACCGTGTCCAAGTAATTTCTCCTTTCCTTTCTTGTTCTTTTAGAAACGTAGCTCTTTTTTACATGTATTTCTTGTTTCTCTCTTTCTGGTCTAACATGATACTTGTTTCCGTTTGACTCGGCATGGCCCCCAAGGACGTTTCCTAGAGCCGTCCTAGCATAGCCTCTCCCTTTCGTGGGAATGCACCTTCTCCTCGCCATGACGATGCTCCCGTTCTGAGCCCCGTCCGGGAAAGTTCTGTCGGTGCGCCGAACGGCAGTCCGCCTCCACATGAGGAGGGCAACATCAGCATGGAGGGAGGTGGCGCCCCCGAGGAAATGGTTATGCCGGATCAGCCAAATGCCTCTTATGCTCCGCAACAACAAGATGATGATGGTGCCAGCAACATCGACAGCGAGAAAGTTTCGTCCGAGGTGCCGGTGACTCTGGCACCGACCCAAGTTCAACATCCGCCTCAACCTTGACCAGTTCCCGATTCAAGTTCTTCTCCACAAGCACATCCTGCCTCGTCCAAGTCTACCCAGACTCGGCGAGAAGAGCAAACTCGTCCAAAGCCTCAAACCAAGTCTTCCGTGCTATCTTCGGCGGCTATATATCAACCTTTAGCTTCACAACAGCAAGCCAAGCCAGCCACCAAGGCCAAGAACGCAACCAAGGTTAAAAATGCTGCCGAGGTGACCGGGGTTGCACCCAAAGGATCAACGGCAGGGTTTGGGCAGCGCACCATTTCATCCATGATGCAACAGGGCAGCGCCGTCTCTGGCCCAGCTCCAGACAAGCAACTTACACTGCATTCTAGTCCGGCCGCTGTGAAGGCTGCATGCCAAGCTGCACACAAGAAAGGGTTGGTCCTGGCTCAGACTCTCAGTGGTGGGAGCCTTAGCTCACTCGCTGAGTTTGCCGAAAACTGGAACAACACTAAATACAATGATGTCAGATGTGGTAACCCAACAAAGTTTGGTCCTATGGAGATTGGTGTGCAGATAAACACTGCTAGTAAGGCCATTTCTCATGCCAGCAAAATGATGGAGGTAAATCCTTCAACCATCTCTTTACATATGCGCAAGTACTTGTATATATTCCCTCTAGTCCCTGAGCCTCCGGGGAAGTAACATGTTACTCGGTCGGATGCTCTTAATAAACCTGTGCAATTTCCCCGTAACTTGTTCCAAAATCCGAGGTATTTTACTTGGTGAAATTATTGAGTAGTTTCAAATATCCAATCACCTAGAGCCGGGTTGTGTTCCACTTGACTCAGATCTGAATAACTTCAAATATTCACTCACCTAGAGCCAGGTTAAGTTTTAGTTGGCCCGAATCTTAATAACTTCAAATATTCACTCACCTAGAGCCGTGTTAATTTCCACTTGACCCGGGTCTTGAGTAACTTCAAATATTCACTCACCTAGAGACGCGTTAAGTTTCACTTGACCTAGGTCTTGAGTAGCTTCAAATATTCTCTCACCTAGAGCCGGGTTAAGTTCCACTTGGCCTGGGTCTTAGTAACTTCAAGTATTCACTCACCTAGAGCCGAGTTAAGTTCCACTTGGCCCAGGTCTTGAGTAACTTCAAATGTTCACTCACCTAGAGCTGGGTTAAGTTCCACTTGGCCCGGGTTTGAGTAACTTCAAATATTCACTCACCTAGAGCCAGGTTAAGTTCCACTTGGCCCGGGTCTTGAGTAACTTCAAATATTCCTTATTACTCATGAACTAAGACTTTCCTTTTCAGATCACAACCAACCGTCGCACCATCGAGTTTCATCGGCTTCTAGACACACACACGGAGCTTTCTTCAAAGCATAAGGCATTACTGGCCGAACTGAAGAAGAAAGGTAAAATTTTCTCCTTGATATTCTCAATTTTACCTCCCTCCATCCTGGCTTGCTGAATTAACTTGTGATTCGGATTTTGCAGCCAATGTGGAGGCCCATAATGAGGCGCTAAAGAAGGAGGTGGCCAAGATGAAAGGTACTTTTCCTTCGCGTCTTGTCCTTTGTCTTTTGTCATTCTGGCTCGGCAAGTAATTATACCTCGGCTCTGCCGGGTCAAAAAATTATTGCAGTGTCTCTTCAAGATAGCGTGCCCCTACCTGACATGATGCTCCATTTTCTCGAACAAGTAGGACAACATCAGGCCTAGCTGAAGGAGAAGGATGAGGAGATTCTCCGGCTTCGTGGCGAGAATGAGAAACTCCAACAGCTCCAAAAAACTGATCCTTGAAAACTTAGATCAAGAGTTCTCCGATGCAAAGGTCCAACTCGAAGGCCAGCTTGAGAAAACACAAAGGGCTCCTTCAAGAGGCCGAGGCCAAACTTGAGTCGGCGAACACATCCCTTGCAGATCTTTAGAGGAAGTAGAGGAACTAGTTGGCCAAACTAACTTGGATTCATGGTCTTGTAGTGTAAAACCCTCAAATCGGCCCTATGCAAGTTTTAGCGCTTCCCGCCAAACCCGCATAGAAACGATTCAAGGACGCCCACCAGGCACTTTCGTGCGGGTGGAAAACGAAGTAATACCATTACACAACAGTCCTCGATGGGACCAGCAGAACATATATATATATACAACAGCGACTCCACGAGTCAAGAATACATATATACAATACAAATATCCAAATCACCTTAAAATCGATACAACGTCCGAGTACGGACAAGAAGCAAATTGGGCTAAGAGCCCTGAAGAATAACCAATGGCGTCCATAACCCTGCCCAGGCCAAGCCGGAAGGGTAACCCTGCTAACAACGTCGATCTCAAACCTGCTAAAACAAAAGGGGTGCCGACAAAGGGCAAAGGAAAAAAGAGGAGCGTCAGTACTGAGTCCAGTACACGACGAGGCTAGAATTCGGCGGCTCTCTCCTACATAGGTATGGTGGACTGAAGCGGCAGCGCAGCAGCACTAAACAACCTATAGAGACTCAGTAAAACTGGCGGCTATTAGAGAGGGATAAGAAAGACCTATTCGGATCCAACCTGATACTAACACCAAACATACCCATCCTGGTATTTCCCCCTCGAGACCAAACAAGAAAGTCGGACCAAGGAACTCACACAGTTGGCAATTTTACTGATTCCGTTATAGTTGCAGCACTTACTAATCAGATATAGATATCATGAGTCATCCTGAAGCATAAGTAGTGGGCAGTTTAATTACCATTCTGTTATAGTTGGAACATTTACTAGTCAGATATAATTGTCCTGAGCAATCCCAAAACCTAGCAGTTGTTGGCACTTTTATCACATTCCATTGGAGTTGCAATACTTACTAGGCAGGTATAACAAACATCCCAGATCCAGCAGTTGTTGGCATTTTTAATATCCATTCCATTATAATTGAGTTGATTACTAGTCACATATTAACTCAAATTTATAGCACTACTTTAGTTATGCTTGTCTATGATCAAGATACTGTGCTCCAAGTTATCCATAACCGCGGACATGGCTTTCAGAAAGTTTTACCCTGCAGGGGTGCACAAATAGCAACACACACACGATCAACCTCGGAAAAACCAACTCAAAACCCAACAAGGCTTTCACGACAAAACGATCACAGGATTCATAAATATTTCAGGGGGCCACCCCATTAAGGTACCCACAACGAAGTTGGCTGGCTTCGAGACGGACCCAAGGTTTGCGCCAATGGCTGTAAACGACTAGGAACCCGAAAGTGTGACTGGGCTTGTCGATACCGCGAAAACACTCTGCAATTCCTAAACAGTACAGGTGCTCCACGCACAATCTTCAACAAAGCAGTAAAGCATGGCATAGGTACAGGATAGTAATAAAGCCCCAAACTACTTTCTGGCCCCAAGAAATAGAAATGAATCAAGCTCTGGCTCAGGGGGGTCCTTAAGGCCTCCCGACTGTGGATAGTGCGAATAGTCAAGGAACAAGTATCAAGTACTCGGGGGCTACAGGACACAAGTGGACATAAAAACCAAATAGCATATATTGCCCACCGGTGCCTCTTTCATTAGTTATCCCAACAATTTAATAGTTGTATTTAAAGTCATGATCAACTCCACATAAACATCTGCCAGCATTCCAACAACTGTGGTACTCGACAACACGAGACCGCACCTGAGCAAGCAACTACAACTCACAGGGCTAGCTATCTACCATACAACAGGTATTAGGAGGTGTCCATGGCAATATAGAGGCTGCACGGGATATAACTGGTGCACGGAAGCTAAAGCATCGTGACACGGATAGCAATAGATCAACAGGAGGAAATAAAGACTATAAATGCAAAATAGGTAGAAGGGGGAGAGATGCTCGCCTAGGAAACACTGCCGAAGGTTCATATCCAGAGAACTTGTCGATACTCGCATCAACTCATCGGCCTAATCCGCGAAGAAGCAAACACTAGAAGAAACACCGGATGCAATATTTAATACTACGGCAGAAGATCCAGCATGCTTATGATATGATGCAGATGCGGTGCAATTAGGCAATATTAAGCGGAACCGGGGTCCCGACAATTAATTAGGCGATTCAAGTTATTTATCTACCCCGCAAATTAAATATTGTATTAACAGGGCGAAACATGGCATCGGTTCGCTACACAAATTTAAATGAAGCCGATATAAGACTAGAATAGCCCACATATAGCCTCCATATTTAATTTAGGTGAATCGGCATAACTCCCCCAAACCCACATGAATATGCATGCAAGCATGACGATTTAATATGCAACAATTTATATAGATGGCATTTATAAAATAGGGGCTCGGATCAGGGTCACACATTGGCGTTTGGCGATCTTGGTTCGATGTGGTTCATATTCGGTCTCGTCGGGATCGGTCTTCGGAGGTCGTCGCAGGGCTTGGTTTGGCGTCGGGGGCTCATCGGACTCGCCCTGGTCGGTGTCAATCTTGTCCTCGCGAAGAACTTGTCGGGTCCGCATATCGGGTCGGTCTTGGCGTTCGGGATGAAGAACTTGGCGTCCAGGATTCTTTGGGTAGGAGATCGTGCCGCTCGGACTCGGAGATCTTGTCGGTTCCATGTCGGCGTACTTGGCGTGCTCGATGGAGAACTCGGTGTTCTGTGTCGGCGACCTTGGCGTCCGGGTTCTCGGGCATCGGATCCAGGAAGGAGTACTTGTTGTTCCAGCGTCATTGCCTCTGGGTTCCTTGTGATTGTCTTCGGGTCATCAAATCCGACTAGCAGACCATGCCGGTTCGGTGTCGAAAACCTTAGGGTACCCTCTTATTCACCGGGGACGAACTGGGGCAGCATTTGTCGACATCGGGCCGGTTTTCCCGGGGAGATCTTGGCGGTACGACAAGACATCGAATCGACGCAGATCTTGACGTCCTTGTGCCCAACATCACGTACATCCATACCGAAAACTTGGCAGGCCTTGATCTACAGGAGAAACAAAAAGAGGCCAAGGTGCACCGGTGTGCTGCAAGGCGGCAGAGGTGGCGTGCACGTGCGCAAGGGGATGGAAGACAGGTGGTGGCGGCCGGACACGGAAGGGGAGCGGCGCCATCCGCAGCAGAGTCCCCGGGAGCTGCAGAGGGGCGCTCGGGCGGCGTCCACGACGTGGGAGGAGGCCGCGCTCGGGGATGGCGAGGACGAGGGCGAGGGCGCCCTTGGCGGCGGGAGCAGAGGGAGGCCGGGGTGCGCGGCAGAGCTCCGGGACGGCGAGGCTCGAGGCGAGAGGAGGCGACACGACGCATATGCTCGGGGTAGAAGGCAGCGAGAGGGGCGCCGGCTCGATGCGGGAGGGGTCGCCAGGGAGGGAGCCCGCGAGGCGGCGGCGCGGGACGAACATGCGCTAGTAGGGACGGGCGGAGGAGCTCGCCGGTGGTCGGTGGCAGAGGCCAACGGCCGGGCCGAGCACGAGGGAGGGAGCGCGGCGAGGGAGGCGACCGGAGGGACGCAGACAGGGGGGGACCTACATCGGGTCGGGAAGGGGCAGTCGGAGCAGGCGCCGACGCGGGGCGAGGAGAGGGTGGCGTCTGGGGCGGCGCCATGGCTTCCTGACGAGGAGGAGGCGAGGCAGGGGTGGTGAGCGGGGCCTCGCGAGGTAGGTGGCGACAGGATGGTGACGAGGAGGTGGGGATCGACGCGGGGCGGGGTAGCTCCGGGGAGGGGAAGCCGGTGGCGGTAGGTGGGCACGATAGGCAGAGAGGAGAGGGCTGACGGGGGAAGGAGAGAGCGAGAGCGGTGCGCGGGGCGACCGCATCTCCCGCGTGGGACCGGGGACGGGGCGCATGAGTGTGGGGCCAGTGGAAAAAAGGAGTGGGCCAGCGGGAGAGCTGGGCGCGCGGGTTGGTTCGGATTGAGGAAAGCGAGATGGCCGGGGTGTGGTCAGAGTGGGCGGGAGACCTGGGGAGATGCGCGCCTGGTAGAGGTGCAGGTGGGGCCAGGGGAAGACCCGAGGTGGTTGTCGGCACGGGGACGTGCGTGTGTGCGCAGGGTGTGGGTGGTGGAGGGAGATTAGGGAGGGGGTTGATAAGGTGGCGGCTGGTGTGGATAGGGTAGGGGTGGCTGAGGGTTAGGTCTGAACCGATTTTGTTTTTATGGGGGTGGCCGGCTGGGTCGGTTTGGCCCGGTTCGGCTGCCCCCTAAAATAATATAAATATTTTTATTTAACACAACAAGGCTTTTAGAATCTGTTTTTAGATGAAACAAAATAATCCGGAGAACCGGGTTTTGTTTTTGAATAAAGATGGGGCGTTTAGAAAACAAAACCAGACTTTTCGAAAATAGTTTTCCAAACAAACCACGCATGATGATGACGATGCTCAAATGCAATGTGGCATGATGACATGAGCATGCGGTCATGACAATGCAATGCACAAAAACACAGCGATTTTCTAGTAGTGGTTTTAGCGGGATGCTACAATTCGACACCACTAACAAGGAATCTCGCCCTCGAGATCCGCCTCGTGGTACCGGGAAGAAGGTCGGCGATCTGAATCTTCTCGCTTCGTGTAGATGCTCGCGACACCACTAACAAGAGGTCGTTGTCTGTGATCGTCGAGAGAACACTGCGGGAAACAAAGGACGAAGGTAAAGGTATCCACAAATAAAGCCACCTCTAACTTCGATAGAAAGAGAGAATCGATGCATTCTCATCCACTTCAATGTACACGAGCAAATAGAGTGAGTAGTCGGCATGGGGACCAATCCATCACGCACCCAAACTATTACTCCGCACAATCAGTAGAAAAGCGTGTAACCATTCTCGGAATCAGACTGAAGATCTCGACAATCGAGGTTTGGAACAAAGGAGTGATGCAGGCCCTGCATTGGATCTGGCGTAGATGATGTCGTCGCGTCAGAAAACACCGGAAGACACAAACAAGGAACAAAGAATGGTACCACAGATAAAGGATCACTCAGACAACATGAAGTCCGGAGGTAGAAACACCATTGCCAAAGGAGGAAGTGAAACCCTAAAGGTACGACGGAAACCCAACCATGAGAAATCCTGGACTAGAAGAAAAGATAAGAGAGTAGAATCAAAACACGCAGAGGTAAGAGGAGAACAGCAGAGGGGTAAGGAGTAAAAGCAGACCTAATCAGATCTATCCAACCGATTTTGCAAAATAGCTTTGACACTCTACTTCGGCCGTTAGCTAGGTTATCCTACATGCTAGACTTGTGGGGTATCGTACCTGCTGAGCTCTGATACCACTCTGTAACACCCTCAAATTGGCCCTATGCAAGTTTTAGCGCTTCCCGCCAAACCCGCATAGAAACGATTCAAGGACGCCCACCAGGAACTTTCGTGCGGGTGGAAAACGAAGTAATACCATTACACAACAGTCCTCGATGGGACCCACAGAACATATATATATATATACAACAGCGACTCCACGAGTTAAGAATACAGATATACAATACAAAGATCCAAATCACCTTAAAATCGATACAACGTCCGAGTACGAACAAGAAGCAAATTGGGCTAAGAGCCCTGAAGAATAACCAATGGCGTCCATAACCCTGCCTAGGCCAAGCCGGAAGGGTAACCCTGCTAACAACGTCGATCTCAAACCTGCTAAAACAAAAGGGGTGCCGACAAAGGGCAAAGGAAAAAAGAGGAGCGTCAGTACTGAGGCCAGTACACGGCGAGGCTAGAATTCGGCGGCTCTCGCCTACATAGGTATGGTGGATTGAAGCAGCAGCGCCACAGCACTAAACAACCTATAGAGACTCAGTAAAACTGGTGGCTATTAGAGAGGGATAATAAAGACCTATTCGGATCCAACCTGATACTAACACCAAACATACCCATCCTGGTATTTGCCCCTCGAGACCAAACGAGGAAGTCGGACCAAGGAACTCACACAGTTGGCAATTTTATTCATTCCGTTATAGTTGCAGCACTTACTAATCAGATATAGATATCATGAGGTATCCTGAAGCATAAGTAGTGGGCAGTATAATTACCATTCTGTTATAGTTGGAACATTTACTAGTCAGATATAATTGTCCTGAGGAATCCCAAAACCCAGCAGTTGTTGGCACTTTTATCACATTCCATTGGAGTTGCAATAATTACTAGGCAGGTATAACAAACATCCCAGATCCAGCAGTTGTTGGCATTTTTAATATCGATTCCGTTATAATTGAGCTGATTACTTGTCACATATTAACTCAAATTTATAGCACTACTTTAGTTATGCTTGTCTATGATCAAGATACTATGCTCCAAGTCATCCTTAACCGCAGACACGGCTTTCAGAAAGTTTTACCCTGTAGGGGTGCACAAATAGCAACACACACGATCAACCTCGGAAAAACCAACTCAAAACCCAACGAGGCTTTCACGACAAAGCGATCACAGGATTCATAAATATTTCAGGGGGTCACCCCATTAAACTACCCGCAACGAAGTTGGCCGGCTCCGAGACGGACCCAAGGTGTGCGCCAATGGCTGTAAACGACTGGGAACCCGAAAGTGTGACTGGGCTTGTCGATACCGCAAAAACACTCCGCAATTCCTAAACAGTACAGGTGCTCCACGCACAATCTTAAATAAAGCAGTAAAGCATGGCATGGGTACGGGATAGTAATAAAGCCCAAAACTACTTTGTGGCCCCAAGAAATAGAAATGAATCAAGCTCTAGCTTAGGGGTGTCCATAAGGCCTCCCGGATGTGGATAGTGCGAATAGTCAAGGAACAGGTATCAAGTACTCGGGGCCTACGGGACACAAGTGGACATAAAACCAAATAGCATATATTTCCCACCGGTGCCTCTTTCATTAGTTATCCCAGCAATTTAATAGTTGTATTTAAAGTCATGATCAACTCCACCATAAACATCTGCCAGCATTCCAACAACTGTGGTACTCGACAACACGAGACCGCACCTGAGCAAGCAACTACGACTCGCAGGGCCAGCTATCTACCATACAGCAGGTATTAGGAGGTGTCCATGGCAATATAGAGGCTGCACGGGATATAACTGGTGCACGAAAGCTAAAGCATCGCGACACGGATAGCAATAGATCAACAGGAGGAAATAAAGACTATAAATGCAAAATAGGTAGAAGGGGGAGAGATGCTCGCCTGGGAAACACTGCCGAAGGTTCATATCCGGAGAACTTGTCGATACTCGCATCAACTCATCGGCCTAATCCGCGAAGAAGCAAACACTAGAAGAAACACCGGATGCAATATTTAATACTACGGCAGAAGATCCGGCATGCTTATGATATGATGCAGATGCGGTGCAATTAGGCAATATTAAGCGAAACCGGGGTCCCGACAATTAATTAGGCGATTCAAGTTATTTATCTACCCTGCAAATTAAATGTTGTATTAACAGGGCGAAACATGGCATCGGTTCGCTACACAAATTTAAATGGAGCCGATATAAGACTAGAATAGCCCGCATATAGCCTCCATATTTAATTTAGGTGAATCGGCATAACGCCCCCAAACCCACATGAATATGTATGCAAGCATGACGATTTAATATGCAACAATTTATATAGATGGCATTTATAAAATAGGGGCTCGGATCGGGGTCACACATTAGCGTTTGGCGATCTTGGTTCGATGTGGTTCATATTCGGTCTTGCCGGGATCGGTCTTCGGAGGTCGTCGTAGGGCTTGGTTTGTCGTCGGGGGATCATCAGACTTGCCCTGGTCGGTGTCGATCTTGTCGTGGCGAAGATCTTGTCGGGTCCGCGTATCGGTCCGGTCTTGACGTTCGGGATGAAGAACTTGGCGTCCGGGATTCTTTGGGTAGGAGATCGTGCCGCTCGGACTCAGAGAACTTGTCGGTTCCATGTCGGCGTACTTGGCGTCCTCGATGGAGAACTCGGTGTTCTGTGTCGGCGACCTTGGCGTCCGTGTTCTCGGGCATCGGATCCGGGAAGGAGTACTTGTCGTTCCAGCGTTATTGCCTTCGGGTTCCTTGTGATTGTCTTCGGGTCATCAAATCCGAGTAGCAGATCATGCCGGTTCGGTGTCGAAAACCTTAGGGTACCCTCTTATTCACCGGGGACGAACTCGGGCAGCATTTGTCGACATCGGGCCGGTTTTCCCGGGGAGATCTTGGCGGTACGACAAGACATCGAATCGATGCAGATCTTGACGTCCTTGTGCCCAACATCACCTACATCCATACCGAAAACTTGGCAGGCCTTGATCTACAGGAGAAACAAAACGAGGCCAGGGTGCACCGATGTGCTGCGAGGCGGCAGAGGTGTCGTGCACGTGCGCATGGGGACGGAAGACGGGTGGTGGCGGCCGGACACGGAAGGGGAGCGACGCCATCCGCAGTAGAGTCCCTGGGAGCTGTAGAGGGGCGCTCGGGCGGCGTCCATGGTGTGGGGAGGAGGCCGCGCTTAGGGATGGCGAGGACGAGGGCGAGGGTGCCTTTGGCGGCGGGAGCAGAGGGAGGCCAGGGTGCACGGAGGAGCTCCGGGACGGCGAGGGTCGAGGCGAGAGGAGGCGGCACGACGCTGATGCTCGGGGTAGAAGGCAGCGAAAGGGGTGCCGGCTCGATGCGGGAGGGGTCGCCGGGGAGGGAGCCCGCGAGGCGGCGGCGCGGGACGAATAGGCGCTGGCGGGGACGGCCGGAGGAGCTCACCGGCGGTCGGTGGCAGAGGCCGATGGCCGGGCCGAGCACGGGGGAGGGAGCGTGGCGAGGGAGGCGGCCGGAGGGAGGCCGACGGGGGGGGGGGGGGACCTGCAATGGATCGGGAAGGGGCGGTCGGAGTAGGCGCCAACACGGGGCGAGGAGAGGGTGGTGTCTAGGGCGGCGCCATGGCTTCCCAACAAGGAGGAGGCGAGGCAGGGGTGGTGAGCGGGGCCTCGCGAGGTAGGTGGCGATAGGATGGTGATGAGGAGGTGGGGATCAACGCGGGGCGGGGTAGCTCCGAGGAGGGGAAGCCGACGGTGGTAGGTGGGCACGATAGGCAAAGATGAGAGGGCTGACAGGGGAAGGAGAGAGAGCGAGGGCGGTGCACGGGGCGACCGCGTCTCCCGCGTGGGACCGGGGACGGGGCGTGTGAGTGCGGGTCCAGGGGAAAAAGGGAGTGGGCCAGCGGGAGAGCTAGGCGCGCGGGTTGGTTCGGATTAAGGAAAACGAGATGGCCGGGGGTGTGGTCGGAGTGGGCGGGAGACCTAGGGAGATGCACGCCTGGTAGAGGCACAGGTGGGGCCAGGGGGAAGACCCGAGGTGGTTGTTGGCACGGGAACATGCGTGTTTGCGCAGGGTGTGGGTGGTGGAGGGAGATTAGGGAGGGGGGTTGGTGAGGTGGCGGCTAGTGTGGATAGGGTAGGGGTGGCTAAGGGTTAGATCTGAACCGATTTTGTTTTTATGGGGGTGGCCGGCTGGGTCGGTTCGGCCCGGTTCGGCTGCCCCCTAAAATAATATAAATATTTTTATTTAACACAACAAGGCTTTTAGAATCTGTTTTTAGACGAAACAAAATAATCCGGAGAACCGGGTTTTGTATTCGAATAAAGATGGGGCATTTAGAAAACAAAACCAGACTTTTCGAAAATTGTTTTCCAAACAAACCACGCATGATGATGACGATGCTCAAATGCAATGTGGCATGATGACATGAGCATGCGGTCATGACGATGCAATGCACAAAAACACAGCGATTTTCTAGTAGTGGTTTTAGCGGGATGCTACATGTAGCTAGTAAGTTTCCTTGTTCCAAGTTTGATTCTTATTGCTAAGGTTACTCTTCTCTTTGAAATTTCTGATATGCTTTTTATTTGTATTTTTAGAGGATTTTGCTTAGTCCAAGGCCCGCTCTGATGTCGCCATCCGCAAGCTCCAGGCAAAGAGAGCTAAAGCTGGGCCTATCTCGGAAGACATCACAATTGACGAATCTTTGGCTGGTCTTGTGGCTTGCCTTGGGCCCATGAGGGTGTTTGGTGTGGGTCTCCTCGGCGATGCCATCAACTCTTTTCATACTCTATGGTCGGATGAGACTGATCCCAAGGAAGTTTCCATGCTGATCAAGAGACTCCAGGATAGTTGCACACAACTCAGTTTATGGCGAGAATCTGCTGCATGTGTTGGAGCCAACACTGCCTAGCCCTTTGTGTTGTCCTGGTAGGAAGGCATCGATATGAATGTACATGGTCATCTGCGCACCAGATCCAGGTGGACCAATGATCCAGCCAGCATCGCCCAGCGTGAAGCTCATGCCTATGATCTTATCCAATATACTCATTGTCATCAATGGAATGAGGGACCGAGTTTCCTCGAGGCCATTAACGATGAGTATGTTGAAGACGACGTGAATGATGACCATGAATACTCGGATTACGTCGAGGATGCCGAGGATGCCCAAGCAAACCCAAATGATGAAGCTGAAACCGAGGCTCCCAACACCGAGGACAACTTGCCTCCTGCTGCTGCTGAAGGTTCGTCCGCTGCGGCTCCTTAAGCTACAAAAATATAATTTTTTTAAATCCCTGGTATGCCGGGTGCTGAATGTAATGAACAATGTGTTATTTTGCTACAACTTATGTTTTTATGCCGGATTAACTTGGGCGAAGTCCCCGATTTTATTTTCTTGTTCTCTCAATTCAGTGACTCGGCTCGCGTCTACCTTGATTCTGCGTTTGACTTACGAGTCCAAGGTTCAAAAATTGATCTAACAATACTTGAAACTTTTAGGATTAGCTCAAAATAATTGAGCATAACAAAAATAAAGTAAATACAGGGGTTTGTCCAAAAAACAAACATCGTCTCGATTACGTTCCTTTTCTTAGTCGTTTTTCATGTGCCCAACAATTCCAACCTTGTTTTCTTGCTTGCCAAGAAGCCAATTCTTTTTGGACAGCAGCAAGTCGAAGAGTTAGCTCTTGGTGCCAACACATTACTAACTCGGCTAAGGTATAAGTAATTTAAGCCAGCCAACATATAGAATAATTATAGTAAATGACAATTATTATTAAGGCAGTCCCCGAGTTTATGCTCGAGGTCCCGAGGTTTCATTGATAAGCTCATTGCCGACATACAGGCCGACATATGAGAGTTCGATATACATACACTTTCATCTAAGAGTAAAACAGACGAAGTAGTGCTATGTCCCATGGCCTCTTTGATTCTTCTCCTGTCCTGTTCGCCTTGTTCTTCTCCTGTGGTTGTGCATCAATGAGGTAATACGCATCACTGTACAGTGCTTTGCTTACAATGAATGGCCCTTCCCATGGGGGGGGGGGAAACTTATGCATGCTGACAGTGCGCTGCGCTAGCCGAAGTACTAGATCTCCTTCCCGGAAGACTCGGACGTTCACTTTCTGGATATGATAGCATCAAAGATTTTGCTGATATATGGCAGATCTAGACAATGCCAATCACTCGCTTCTTCCAGCAGATCAACATCATTTTACCGGGCTTCTTGCACTTACGCTTCTGTGTATTGGGTGACCCTAGGCGAGTCATTCTTTATGTCGGCTGGTAATACAGCTTCGGCCCCATATACCAGAAAGAATAGCGTATAGCATGCTGATCGATTCGGAATTGTTCTTAAGCTCCACAATAACGCTAGTAGTTCCTCAATCCAGCACCACGTTGATCTTTGCAGTGGCTCAGTGAGCCGGGGTTTTATCCAGGACAGTACGAGTACGTTAGATCTTTCCACTTGCCCGTTCGATGCGGGGTGGGCCACTAATGCGACATCTAGCCAGATTTTCTTATCTCGGCAGAACCGGGCAAATGCTCCTTGTGTGAAATTTGTGCCATTATCTGTTACGATACTATCTGTATAGCCGTAACTCAGGATGATATCTTTTAGGAATGTCATCACGGTAGCTTCATCACACTTTCTTATTGGCTTTACTTCAATCCACTTTGTAAAATTGTCCACCATGACAAAGATGTGGGTCTTGTTTCCCTTGGCCGGCTTAAATGGTCCAACCATATCCAAATACCACACAATAAATGTCCAAGTGATTGGTATAGTTTTGAGTTCAGGCATCGGCATATGTGTCTTGCATGTGTACCTCTGACACCCATTACATTTCCTCACAAGTTCCTTGGCTTGCTGTAAGGCACTGGGACAGTAAAACCCATGCCGAAAAGCTTTTGGCACTAAGGCTTTGGACGAGGCATGATGCCCACATTTCCCCTGATGGATATCTCAGAAGATGTCCAGCCCTTCTTCTGGGTCAACACATCGCTGCAAGACACTTGTGACGATCCTCTTGTATAGCTCACCATTGGTTATGGTATATTTCTTTGAGCTGCTTTGTACTTGCCTGGAGAGTACCTCATCACCTGGCAAAGTTCCATCTTTCAAGAACTCAAATATTGGGTGCACCCATGTTGGTACAGTACAAGATGGGAAAAGTACTTCATCAATTTCCATTGGGTCAACTGACATAACCTCAGCCAGATCAAGCTGAACAGTCCCCGAGTTTGCTGAGGTAGTCCTCGGGTTTGCCGAGGTGTCCCCAGCCAATGTCCATTGGGGCAGCTTCTGATCCAGGGTTTGCCGGGATATAAATTTACTCGGATTCTGGTGAAGGGGTAATAGATGATTTTCTTAGATGCTCCAAAGCAACTCCTGGTGGAATAGCTTGCCGAGATGAGCCCAGTCTAGATAGCACATCGGGTGCATCATTTTCTGCCCGGGGTACATGATGAAATTCACATCCCTCAAAGTACCCACATATTTTTTGGACGTGAAATCTATAAAGAGCCATGTTTGCGTCTAAAGCATCCCAATGACCACACACTTGCTGCACCACTAGATCCGAATCACCGAAGCATTGTATCCGACGTATCCCAATCTCTTTTTCCACATTTAGTCCATGCATGAGCGCCTCATACTCAGCCACATTGTTTGATGCTCGAAAATGTACCTGAAGCACATATCGCAACTGATCTTTCTTGGGCGAGGTAAGGACAACCCCAACCCCTAGCCTATCCTTCAATTTTGACCCATCAAAGTGCATTCTCAAGTAGTTTGAGTCCGGGAAAGGTAGCTCATACTGCATTTCAGCCCAATCCACGAAAAAGTCACCTACTCCCTCAGACTTGATCACGTCTCTCCTATCGTATTATGGAGCATTAGGGGCTAACTCAATTGCCCATTTTGCGATCCGACCACTTACATCGTTGTTACTCATTATCTCGTATATAGATGCTTCACATATCACCTTAATGGGGTGTTCCTCAAAATAGTTCTTGAACTTCTTGGCCGCCATATGGAAACCATATGCCTTCTTCTCATAATGGGGATAGTTTTTTTTTGAAGTGGACAATTCATCGCTTAGGTAATATACTAGCCTCTGCACCGACTTACCTTCCTCGTCACGCTCCACCACTACCACGACATTTATGACTCGGTTGGTCGCTGCTATGTAGAACAACATTGACTCTTTGGATAGTGGAGGGGCTAACACCGGTGAAGAGGATAACATCTTTTTTAGTTCATGAAACGCGCTATCTTCTTGCGGTGTCCATATGAATTTATCTGATTTTTTCATTAGCTGATAGAGAGGCAAAGCCTTTTCTCCCATCCAACATACAAACCGACTTAATGATGCCAGGCAACTAGTGAACTTCTGCACACCATTAAGACACTCCGGAAACTCCATTTGCTCAATAGCTCAGATTTTAGTTGGGTTAGCCTCGCTACCTCAGATGGAGACGAGGAAACCAAGTAACTTTCTAGCCGAGACACCGAAGGTGCATTTTTCTGGGTTAAGCTTTATCCGGAACTTCCTTAGGTTCCCAAATGTTTGCCGGATATCATCTAGGAGTGATTTACTTCCCTTTGTTTTTATCACGACATCATCGACATACACCTAGACATTTTTGCCAATTTGATCATCTAACATTTTTGTATGCACCTCTAATACGTTGCCCCTGCATTACGTAAGCCAAATGGCATGGTGCGATAGCAATAAGCCCCATATGGGGTAATGAATGTAGTTTTTATTTGATCATCCGAGTTAAGTGGTATCTGGTGGAAACCAGAATACGCATCTACAAATGGCAATAGCTCACACACAGCAGTCGAGTCAATGACCTGATCTATCCTTGATAGCGGGAATGGATCTTTCGAACACGCCTTATTGAGGTTCGTGTAATTGATACACATACACATACACCACACCACTGCTACGTTCAGATCATCTTTATTCTTTTCCACCAACAACGGACAACCAATCTAGGTAAATCACTTCCATGATAAACCCGATTGCAAGGGGCTGAGCTATCTCATCACCAATGACTTTTCTCCTATCTTCAATGAAGCATCAGAGAGGTTGCTTCACTGGCTTTGTGCCGGGTCTGACATGCAAAGAGTGCTCGGCCAACTCCCTCAGAAAACCTTGCAGATCCTGTGTGGACCAAGTCAAGATATCCTGATTCTCACGGAGGAAGCTGACGAGCTCGCTTTCCTATTTGTCACCAAGGACCTCACCAATGGTTACAATGCGCTCTGGGAACTGATCATCAATTGGCACTTTCTTGGTATCTTTTGTCGACTGAAATGACACACTTCCATGTGGGTTACTCAGAGCCGGCATATTCAGCTGCGCGGACTTAGCCAGTGTTGCAACCTCATGGATCCTTCTCTTCTCTTGGGCGATCACCAATGACTCCGCCAAGTTTGACCCGGCTGAGGTACTCTCCATGAAGCGCATAAAGTCTGTAGAAATGGTGATGACCCCATTTGGCCCTGGCATCTTCAACTTTAAGTAACTGATATGGTCACTCACCATAAACTTTGAAAGAGTTGGTCTATCGAGTAATGCATGGTAAGCATTGTCCAAATCAACTACCTCAAACTCCAAGTTCTCAGTTCGGTAGTTATCTCTCGTGGAGAATAACACATCAATTCGGACTTTGCCTACATGATCATAGGATAAACCATGCACAACTTCGTGGAACGTTGTCTTCATTGCTTGTAGCATTTTCTCTGACACTCCCAACTTGTTCATGGTGTCCTTATACAATATATTGATGCTGCTACCATTGTCAATCAACACCTTGGAAAACTTCACGGAGAACTGAATCCTCCTAGATACTGGTGCTTCTATCTTGCCTCGAAGATTAGTAGTTACTAGCCATTGTAAATCTCCTCTTGGTGGACCCGGGAGTTGAGCTCCAAGAAATTCCGGATGAGGATGCTCCAAGAACTCAGATAGTGAATCCAGATCCCTCTCGAAGATCAGTTGGCCTCCGTTGCCCAACTGGTAGAACTTGCTGTATTCAACTTCCATCTATAAGAATTTAGGATGAGAAGTTAGTGAAGTGATCAAGTGTGTCAAAGTTTTATGTAGTAATGTAAGAATTTGGAGGAACATGATTTTTTTTGAGAGTACAATGCCCAAGGGTAAGAGAGGAAATAGTTTTCATAAATACTCACTTTGGTTTTTGAAACTAAGTTTTTGTTCGGACGTCCATTCTAACTAGGGTCTCCTATGGTCAAGATGGCTCTGATACCAACTTGTCAACACCCGGATTTTTAATCCCAGATGCCTGTTATGCCATACATCGCAATCCCAGGATTACCATTTTTGTGAGACATAACAGATTAGATATCACAGTACATCATCCATTAGAAAATCATATAAGGTCTTACACAAATAAAGGACCTCAGGATCCAGTCTTAGTATAATCAAGTAGCAGAATAAATAGAGTAGCGGTGGGGTCCATCTTCAGAGTCATAGGCAATGCTGACGGTGGGAGATGATCCTAGTTGTTGTAGCCGTCCTGATGTCCTCCTTCAGGGTAGTCCTCCTCATAGTCTGGACATAGGAATAGCCAGGGACAAAGCCATGAGTACTCTTTAAGTATTCGCAAACTATCCATAACAAGTAAGATAGTTCTAGTAGGAATGCTAAATTCTAATTTTATTTGTAAAGATAAGTTTGAAACCTAAGCTGAGTTCAGAAACAAAGAAAGATAAAATAAAGTTTGAAATCACCTAAGTGGGAACTTAGTTATCATAGTCACAACTCTGTTGTGGTCAAGTCAAGTCACAATTCATTTCATAAGTTATTTTGAAAACATCTGACAACAGAACAGTATGGCCACTCCAACTATCAATAACCGCGAACGCGGCTATTCGAATAGTTTGACACTCTGCAGAGGTGGTACACTTTCACCACAAGATTCGATACATCTGTCAGGGATAACCCTGAATCATCATACTTAGTATGCATATAATCAAACATAACCTTTCCTTTACACACTCTAGTATAAGCACCTCTCCTATGAGTATGGCCTCCCAGCCATGACCATCTGTCATCCTGGGCACTGCCTAGGTGGACAACATTGAGAGGTAGCCTCAGCTCAAACCTCTCCCGCGAGGGAACTAATACTAATGCATATAAGCTTCCAGCTAAGCCTTACCCAATTCAGGTATTGTGGTTGTACGGTAAAATTGGAATGGTATCGCATTCGAACCCAACCATCAGTTTTATAAAAGGGCTAAGGCTCATGCCTCAACATTTTCATCATCATAAACCATTTGTGTTTCTCAACACATGTCAAAACATCTCAATAGAATGACTCATCATTCCAGGGTTTTCACAAGTTATTTTCACCAAGTATTCCAATCTAAAGTGAATCAAGTTTTGGTTTAGCTCCAACTACTAAGTTAAGAGTGTTCACTAAGGTGGGATGCTAATCTCAATCTCATGCCATAGAATGACATCTAAGTCTAATTAGATAGGTCAAGTTTTATACTCTTTATGCTACCTTTAAACAAATAAAGGACTTTGGTAAAGTAAAGGAAGTAAAGCTTATAAATAAAACTTGGAGTAGGTATAAGTCAAAATGGTATAACCAAAGCATGCCTAATGCATTTTACTTGGGTTATCTAGCTTGCAAGGATTAGCTTGCATTGTTAATGATGGCTTGCAAGTATTAGCTTGCCAATAATAGCTTGCCGTGGTTAGTGCAGTGGTTGAAATTCTCTTCCTCCTCCTCTTGGTAGAACTCCTCCTCCTTGTAGACTTGGTCGGTACTATCGTCTATACATACATACGGAATACACAATCACTAAACAATGCTTAACTTGTATACTTAGCACACTAAGGCACACATTTGATGATCTAGTATCATCACAAGCATCACAAGGTTTAACGAACTAGCTTCATTCTTTTTATTTGAGAAAAGTAATTTCTACTCATTGAAATTAACTAAGATTTAATATTCTCCAATTAAAATATGGGATCATGTGGACACATGTCCTCACCACATATTATAACATATGGGAATGTGATTTAAGGGTTGGATCATATTTTAATAATTTTAAGTTTAATAATTAATGATTTAAAGTGAGTAGAAATTCCTATATAACATTATTTTGGTACTAGTACAAAGTCACTGCATGCAAACCTTAATATTATAATATATTCAGATAGGTATGGTTAAATGTGATTTTTGAGAGTTGGAATCAACTCAAAAGCTATTCTGGTTGATTTTATAAAAATATTTAAATGTGCAAAAGCTTATGTCTTGTTATTTTTACTAAAAGAGATCTCTAACTCTAAATGATTTAAATCCAACGGTTTTGGATAGATATTTTCATTAGCTTTCCAACAAAATTGGGATCACTCAATTTGGATTGGAAAAACTCCCTGAATTGATTTTTAAACTAAGGGACAGAACGAAGTCTAAGTCTAAAACGAAAAATCCTAATTTGAATTAACTGGGTCGCGTGGGAAATAAATGGGCTGGCCCAGATTCTCTCCGCGGCACTGAGGACTGCTGACAGGGGGTCCGCCTGTCAGTGGCTCATTACACGCGAAGCGGTACAGAGCGATACGGACCGCAGGATTAGAACTAGATCAACGACTCACGGTCGTCGTCGACGACGGAATCGTCGCCGGCGAGACTGAACCCTAGCGGCTCGGTGGGGGTGCAGTGGGGACGTACCGGGGCTCCAGCTAGTGCGGTGAGGCGGGCAAACGAACTAGTAGACGACGACGAGCTCAGGCGAAGTCGCGGCAGAGGCTGAGGTGGACGAAATCAATGGCAGCGTCTCCTCCTCTGCTGCGGCAGTCTCCGGCTCAATTCCGGCGAGAGGCTGCTCGAGCTGCTCCGGCGAGAGGTGGGGAAGGACTAGTGGAGAGAGGGGAGTCGAATGGTGTGGTGATTGAGGCTGGGGGAGGCTTCCTTATATAGGCACGAGGAGGGGACCAAAGGGGCAACGGCGAGCTCGTCGGTGACGATGATACAGGGTGCGATCGGCATGGACGGCGTAGGCGGATGGTGGCTTGCCTCCTGGTGGTCCTCTACGGCTTTATGGCGCAGCTAGGGGCGGTGGCAATCGGTCGGGAGCGTCGCGCGCTCTAGGAGACGGAGGTGGTGCTCGACGTGGTTCCCGGCGAGTGTGGGTTGAGCGGCGGGTTACGGTCGTGTCTGGCGGGGTAAGGGGGTCGAGGCGGAGCGGTGCGCACGGTCTATGGTCGAGGCGTGGTCTGTGGCATGCTGGCGGTGAAGGTGCTCTGGCGTGCTCTGGCGCGGCGCAGAGGGGCATGGGCGCGAGAGAGTGGAGGTGGTCCAGGGGCTGGCTGTGGCCGTGGGGTGGACAGGGGAGTGCGGTAGGGTTGGGCGGAGCTAGTGGGGGTGCTGGAACGGTGCGGCACGGTCTAGGGAGCGTTGCCCACGTTCGGCCGGCGGTGACCAAAAACGGGGGGCGTGGCACTTCTGCTCTAGGCCGGTTAGTAGCTTAGTTAGGGGTTGGTTAGAGTTAGAGGGGACAAGGGGACCAAATGGAGCCCAATTACTCGACAATGCATTGATCATTGAATAGTAATAGTTAGGTAGATAAAATGTGCATTCCACATGTTTGACACAATGGCCGCATGAACCAAACTTTCAAATTTTGAGATGATTTTTGGTGGAGTTGTTGGTTTCATGCTTGAGTATCTATGGTTGCTAGGATTTGTTAAATGGAATTCATTTGAGTGGTTTTTGAAAAAGTGTGATCTAGACATATGAACTAGATTCCATTTTCAATTGTCATTTAAAATTAGAGTTTGAATGTTTTTGGGAGATCACAAAGTGGGCCTTGGTACATTACTACTTGTGCTAGCAAGGGGTGCAAAGATCCACAATTGTTTCTGTTGGAATTTGAGTGCTAGGAATACCTAAAGTGGGTTAGGTGATTAAAATGGCAAAAGTGACCATTTCCTTTATATAATTCTTTTTGATTTCTTTTTCTTTGGTTTTTGCTTGGGAATGATCTAAATGATGTGACATTCATCATAGAACCATTTTACAACCATTAGAACAAACAACAATGGCCTTTCAAACAACTCCTATTTTAAATGAACACACATATGAATGCTTAAAGATTTTAAATGGAAAAAGTTTTTGTTAACCCTAAATTGGGTAGATTTGATCTTGATTAAAGATTTAGGATATTACAAGTACCTAAACCCAAGAGTTAAGCTAGTGACCATGATGCTATGATAAAGCTAGTAGTATTAGAGTATCCAATGATAATCCTGTTAAGCCAAGTAGATATAAATATAAAGTAAGCTTCCTTGAAAAGATAAATCCTATAGAGAGACTAGTACAAGCTTATTACTTAGTTGAATATAGATCTTGATCAGACAATTAGAAGCCTAAGCTTTGCTTGATCAAAGGTTGGTGGTCACTATTCTCAAGTAATTTGAGAATAGATGACCGGCTGATAAAGAAGAGTTGTGAGGATACCAAATTACGTAAAACTGTAGTAAGCTGAATCATCTAGCTTGATCATGAGAAGTCAAGCTAGAGTATGATGAAGTATATAACATAAGTTGTATGGAGTAGTTGAAGGCATAGTAGTTTAACCAAGCTAGTAAAAGAACAAACTTGTGTTATGGGAGTAGTACCATACCCATCCTAGAGGATTGATATCACATGTGATATAGATAGGATTGTAGTATTGCAAGCCTTGGAAGCAGTTGCAAGATGGATATCAAGGAGTAATGGATGGAGTTAGTAATAGCTATAGTGATGGATTCATCAGGGGTAATTTAGTAATGGAAGTTATATATACTAGGAGAAGAAAGAATGAGTATTGTTGAAGTGGCATGACCATGTCATCATATGATGATGGATATGGTGGAGTCAGATGATTGACTTATTCATGAAGATGTGATCTTTGTGAATAAGATAAGAGATATATAGAGTATATTTAGGAAAGGAATTCTTTATTTAAAAACAAGATTAGTGAATTATTAAGGTAGGAGTGCTCGAGAAACCTTTAACCAACATTATATCAAGCTATGACAAAACCATGTCTACCTTTTGTCCAGAACCCTAGAATCAAATTGATAATGGAACCATTTCCTATTCCTAGGCAGCCAGAGAACCATACCTCTTAGTGAAATGAAATTTCTAAAGATAATTAGAATACCAGTTGAGAGAGTGCATTGCAGAAAGCCTTGTCCACCTTATTGTCTTAAACCCTAATAGAAAGCTAGACCCATGAACCATCAAAGACACATTAAGAAGTAATCTGTGTAGCTCACTCTAAGTTGAGATAACATTTAGGATTATAAAGTTAGGAGAAATCCTTGAACCTTGATCCCTAGCAACATTCACTAATAAACTTGAGGGTAGTGTATCCTCTAGAGATCCATAGTAAGTGTGGTATTAGAAACCTTGAATAAGTGTTGCTGGGCATTGAGATCACATGTGTCACATGAATGATAATGGTTGTTCACAATTATATAATAAACTTCTATCAAAACATTAACCACACTTAAGAAAGTAGTGAACAACTAGTTTAAGAAATGATGCATGCTTATTTTGGGTAGTAACAGGATGGTTATGAATAACATTTTAGTGGACTTTGATTAAAGGAAATTCCAAACTTTAAGAACACTAAAATTTAAACAATTAAATATAATGGTTGTTATTCATGCTAAATGACTTAACCCAAATTATTCTGTAGTAATTATAAACCCTACAAATCAAGTAGAATTTGAATAGGATAAATCACCAAGTTTTGTGGATCATGAAATTTAAATCATTATATTATAAACCACAACATTAGTCCATTATAAATTGGTATATGATACCTATTCATAAAAAGGTTCTGCGACTATAGGATAACCCTCCTAAGACTTTGAAATTACAGTTGTCAAAGTAAAGATAAAATCATCTTTAAAGGATCTTTGAATAAGAAGTAATTCCTAAAAAACCTAATCCCTAATTACTTTGTTTAATAAACAATTTCCTTTATAATAGTGGAAATTGTAACACACTAACAAGATTAGGTCAATCAACTAATACCATGTCCTTAGAAATGTTTGAAATACTGTCTAAAAGGGTTAGAATTTGAATTGAAAATGGAATATGAAAACATAAAATCGAAATAGAAAAAGAAAAAGGGTCAACCAGTAGATGCAGCCCATGGCCCGTTTCTTCCTCACTTAACCGTCACCCATGAGCGGTAGAATAAATAACCCGCTCACTCTGCAACAGCTGTTGGGGATATACTTTCCGGGTATCCTCACTGTGTCTCACTGACCAGGCTGGCCTACTTCGGGTTAGAGCTTTGCTTCATGGGTGGCCTAGTCAGGGAGAAGAGACGGAGTCTAGTCCGGCTACGGGAAGGCCTAGAAGACTTACCGACATAGGCCCGTAGTGTTACTTGTAGTTCAAGATGTACTCTATAACCGACTCTTAGTCGTAGCCGGATAGATTTCTCCTGTAAACCCTAGGCCAGATATCTATATAAGCCGTCCTAGGGAGAGCCTTTAGGGCACTGTCACAATACTCTACAATCTCAACTCGCACAGGCGAAACCCTTGTAACTCATATTCCGGCTCTGCCGTATTACTGGATTGCTAGCAGGAGTAGGATCCGTCCAAAGCTGGCAGATTCGAACCTGGGTAAACTTGTGTGCTCACCGTCCTAGAACACCATACGTCTCACACCCCTCTTTTCCACACGCCCCGAGGACCCCCTCATGGCGTATTTGTCATCAATCCGACCAAAGTTGGCACCCACCATGGGGCTAGTGAGCTTCGGATCTGCATTCCGAGCAGAATCTGCAAGAATCGGAATCGGCGAGACTATCACTGTCAGTGGCGTCCTCTACGCTAGTGACGTCCCTCTCATCGTTCTCGACGAGACCTGGATTCTTGCTAGGGAAGTCGTGACCACCTACACCATCATGTCTTTTGGCGAGATCGTTGTGTACATTGGATTCGCTGAACCTGCCCCACCCACCCCAGTGGTGATGATAGAGGTAGAAGAAATCTCTGGGTCCCCTTCGTCCACGGAGGCGGCAGAGTTCCGGATCCCAGAAAACCGTAATCCCACCTAGCCCGCACCTGTTGCGGAGATAGTGGAGAAGGCCGAATCTAAAGTAGATCTTGTGGTGCAAGTCGAATCTAGAGTGGATCTCCCTAGCGAGGCCGAATCCCAGATCGATCCACCCACCGAGGTCGAAATCTAGGAGGGGAATAACAACAACCTTGGTTCCGGCTCTGCCAACGCCGGAATAGACCAACCTTTCCTAAGGCATACGTTGAGGCGCATGATGCTGTAAGGCACGAACATGGATGAGGTCCTCAACAGCATCAAGATCTTCGAGGAAGCCCACGAGGAGAGCCCCAACCACATTGCACTTTGTCGGATATGTTGGATCCGGATCCGGCTCTGCTGATGCTGGGGACAACACTGACTCAATGCTGGAGGCGATCAGAACAAACACCAACCTACCCGCATCCTCGGATGACTCGATGACGTCGGCGAATTTCCAAAAATTCTCCACGGAATATGAAGAGGAGTAGAACTCCAAAGCTGCAGAAGAAGGAGACGCCATGGATGAAGGATCCGGAGAAAACTCTCCCAAAGCACAGGATGACATGGATATCGGAGATAATCCCGAGGTCCAGATGTCCGAAAGTACTGAACAGAGCTTGACTCTGGGAAATGGACCCAAAGCAGTCTTTGCTACCGGCGCTTCCAAGAAGGCAAAGAAGAGGAACAAGAAGAACAAGACCCCAGCAAAAGAACTTCCAACAGAGCAGGTGATTGCCGAGGAATACGAGGAAGACTCGGATGGAGCACTTACCCCAGACTAGCCCAAAGAAGAGTTGGTGGATGGACACGTGGTCACCGCAGGTGCCCGTAAACTCATCGACGCTGCATTAACCACACCTATCCCTACTGCGACAGAACTTACTGCTGCAGGATTGGACGAAAGGGCCCAAGACCTAGAAGCGCGTCGCCAAGTACTCCTGGATGAAGCTAAGAACATCGAGGAAGAGAAGAAGCACATGGACAAGACGGAGAAGCTCATCTCTCTGCAACATCAAAAGAACTGGAAACAACACACAGGTGACAATCAATTTCCAGAAGTACGCAAGGTTCTCTTTGAGGGAGATCCGGGGATGCCTCGGCTTGATAGCAATGGAGATCTGGTGTATCCAACACCAGTGCAAAACACCGCTGCAGCCCGAGATATCCTGGCAAACATCCTAGGCCCAGAATAGGTTCGATTGGGCATTAAGCTACTCACCAAGGGTCTGGAGCAGCAGAAGGACGCGAAATCCGGAAGCGAAAAACTGGTCTCCCAATCCGACCAATGTCGCATAGATCCGGCTTGGAACGACATAAGACCCCAACAGGCTCCGGAACAACATCACCGTTCTGACCGCCAGGAAGAAAATCACTCAAGAACCGGATCTACAGGACAGCACCACAGAACTGCACGTGACTGGCGCAATGTTGCTCCGGTCGTCGAGCAAGAGGCAATTGCTACACTGTATACAAGAAATCCTCCCCGGCGAGAGTCGAACGATCGCAGGGAAGAAGACAAAGAGAAGTGTCGGAGGAGGACCGACAAAGAATGCCACCTCCTAGAAACACAAGTCATCCGTCTGATTCTCACCGTGCTGGGAATGACGGACGAAGGAACGATGGACACCATGCCGAGTCAAGCCGGCAGGGGCTCGTCATAATGAAGACCCTCCTCGGAACCGGAATAATGATGCTCCGGACGGAGACCGGCGATCAGCCAGAAACAGTCCAGCTTCCCCACCCTCTCCACCATGTAGCCATCACAACGGCTCACAAGGAGGCCAAGGAGGGTGTTGTGGCGGAGGGGGTGGTGGCAGAAGCCGAGGTCTGGCTCCAAGGCACCGCAGCCACAGCCGTCAATCAGGACGGCGATCTCTGTCCCCAAGTGACGCGAGACATCGGATTAACTCCAACATAGAGGCATGTCGCTACGAAAATGATGATATATACGTGGGCCCAAAGCGCTCCGGACCACGTATAAGAGCAACAAGATTCCTGGAAGGTTTGCTATCTCAAGACATATCCAGCCCTACGACGGTGTAGCTCGGCCAGATACTTGGCTCCAGGATTTCTTCCAAGCTTGCTGCATCGCCAAAGGTGGAAATAGCCTGGTCGCGACCCGGTATCTCCCACTTATGTTGCGGAAGATGGCACGATCATGGCTCAATGAACTTCCGGAGAACACCATCCACAACTGGTATGACATGCAAAGCACGTTCTTTCGGAATTTCGAAGGCACATATCGGAGGCCCTGTACGGTAGGAGACCTACAGCGTTGCACCCAGAAAGCCGGAGAAACTTGCCGAGATTATCTCGGATGATGGATCGACACTAAAAACTTATGTGGGGGAGTAAACAATCAAACTGCGATTGAAGCTTTCATTGCAGGACTCGCAATTGGTTTACTATGTCATCGCTTGAAGTGTGACAAGGTCACTGATTTGGGAGAGATGACAGAAACAGCGAGCAAGTATGCAGATGCTGACGATGACACAGAGGGATTACTGAGCACCCTAGTTGTGCCACAGTCGTCAAAACAACCAAAGCAGCAAGCTCAGAAGCGCAAGAATACCTCGGAAGAAAAACCCAATGCGGAAACGGCAGTGGTCACTACAACTTTCGAGTCTGGAGGACAAGGAGGGCGCGGCGGTGGCCGTGGACGTGGTCGTGGGATGTCAAGAGTCTAGGGTAGAGGAGACCAGCAACCTGGCAAAACCTACTCTTGGGCCGACATTGCCAATAACCCATGTGTGCATCACTTAGATGCCAATAGGGGCTCGTCTCACACAAACACCGAGTGTCGTTTTAATGATGACATCAAGAAAGACGATACTGCTAGCTACAGGGCTAAGCGTAAGAAGGGAAAGAAGAACCCCAAAAAAGATAAAGAGAGCAAGGAAGATTCCGACATGGAGGAAGTTGATCCTTCAAATCCCAAGCCGGAGGGGAAGAAAAACTTCCCAACAAAGAAAGACACTTACGTCACCTTCCTCGGATCTCAACCAGCTAAGGTCAAGAAAGCAGTTATGAATGGGCTCAATGCAACAGTTCTGGCTGTCCCTCAATTCCTGGACTAGTCGGAAGTGGCAATCACCTTTGGCCATGCTGATCATCCGCCTAAGTTGCACATGCAAGGAAAATACGCCTTAGTCGTCAATCCACTTATTGATGGCTATGGTTTCTCCAAGACTCACATGGATGGCGACAACAACATTTACATCGTGTATGTCGAAACGCTATGCCGGATGCGAATCTCGGAGACCCAGCTGACTTACAACTCTGTGATCTTTCACGAAGTTATCCCAGGAAGACAAGCAAATTCCCTGGGAGAAATCACTTTGGATGTTACCTTTGGAACTCCAAAGAACTATCGAACGGAAGAACTTTCCTTCGAAGTGGTCCCGTTCAAGAGAGCATACCACACTATATTCGGACGTCCGGCTTACTGGGCTTTTATGGCTCGTCCGTGTTATATTTACAATATGGTGAAATTCCAGGTCCCAACAGCGTGATCACCATCATGGGAGACCCGAAGAAGGCGCGAGAGTGCGAGGACGGAAATGCCGCCTTTGCTGAAGCCGTGTTGCACGCATAGGAGACCAGGAGATCAAGAAGACCATTGATCCGTTCGAGATGCCTGCAACGAAGAAGGAGGTGACAAAGCCGAATCCGGAGTTCAAGGCATCGGAAGAGACGAAGAAGACGCCGTTGAAGGATGATGACCCCTCCAAGGTGACCCAGATAGGCGTAGGCCTAGATAGCGCGCTCATCAAGTTCCTCCAAGCAAATCAAGATATCTTCGCATGTCATCCATCTGACGTTTCGGTGATGAAAAGCGTAAGGCAATAGCTAAGGAATTAGCCCGACTTGAGTTAGCCAGATTCATAGAAGAGGTCATCCACACTGAGTCATCAGCCAATCCTGTAATGGTCCCTAAAAAGGACACCACTGATTTAAGGATGTGTGTTGATTATACTACTTTGAACAAGGCTTGTCCCAAAGATCTGTTCGCTCTGCCTAGGATTGATCAAGTTATCGATTCTATGGCAGGCTCAGAACTGCTATGTTTTCTCGGCACATATTCCGGTTATCGCCAAATCCGAATGAAGGAATCTGAAAAAGTCAAAACTTCATCCATAACCCCCTTTGGAACCTTCTGTTTCATTACGATGCCCTTTGGGCTCAAGAACGCAGGAGCTACGTACCAGCGCACTATGCAGCGTTGCCTCCACGACTAAATCGGACGCAATGTACATGCATATGTGGATGACATTGTGGTGATGTCCAAAAAGCAGGAAACATTGATTTCCGACTTGGAGGAAATGTTCACCAATCTACGAAAATACAACATAATGCTTAACCCGAAGAATTGCTTCTTTGTAATACTAGCCAGAAAATTGTTAGGTTTTATCGTGTCTCAAAGAGGCATAGAGGTAAACCGGGACAAGATTAAGGCTATACTCAATATTTCCTGGCCAACTCACGTGAAGGACATTAAAAGACTAACTGGTTGCATTGCCACAGTCAGTCGGTTTGTAAGACGACTCGGTGAAAGAGCCGCACCATTATACAAGATCCTGAAAAAGACCAAAAAGTGCGTTTGGACCGACGAAGCTGAAGTTGCGCTACAAGACCTGAAAGCAGTACTCTCATCTGCTCCCATCCTTGCAGCACCGGAACCACAGGAACCGATGTTACTCTATCTCGCTGCGACAAACAGGGTCGTCAGTATCGTCATGGTGGTGGAGAGACCAGAGGAAAATCAGGAAAACCTGGTGCAGCGTCTGACTTACTATCTCAGCGAGGTCTTAACTGAATCAAAGCAGCGCTATCCGCACTATCAAAAGTTGGCTTATGGTGTGTTCTTAGCATCTCGTAAGTTACGGCCTTATTTTGAGGAACATCCAATTACCGTGGTGAGCACAACTCCCATGAGAGACATAATCAACAATAGTGAGGCCACAGGACGCGTCGCCAAATGGGGCATAGAGCTTTCAGCTTTCGACATTGAGTAAAAACCTCGTACAGTAATCAAATCCCAAATCCTCGCTGACTTTGTCGTTGATTGGACAGAGATGATGGAGAATATGACCCTGCCAGAGTCGGAGTACTAGACCTTACATTTTGATGGGTCTAAGGTGCTCGGGGGCTCGAGGGCTGGCGTGGTACTCAAATCACCCCACAGAGAAAAACTTTTCTATGTGTTGCAAATCCACTTCACTACGACGAATAATATTGCCGAGTATGAAGCACTATTGCATGGAATCTGGATTCCTAAGGATATCGACATCCGACGTTTAATGTGTTATGGAGATTCAGATCTTGTTGCCTAACAAGTGTCGGATATCTGTAATGCAAACAAGCACATGGCAACATATAGGGCTGTCGTGGATGAACTATCTCAATCTTTCGAAGGATTTGAAGTCCAACACATCCCTCGAACAGAAAATGAGGAAGCAGATGCACTATCTCGAATAGGTTCTGGACGGAAAAAGGTCCCGGATGGCGCTTTTTTGGAGCACCTCAAAGTTCCCTCTATGAAGGGAGTAGACGAGGAATATCTGACCAAATCCGACTCACCTTTAGTAGTAGTTCTGGCTGTGATTCCCAGCTGGACTAAACCCTACCTTGATTACTTGGTAGACGGAAAATTACCCGAAGACGAAGTTCTGAGCCGACAGATCGTCCAACGAGCAAAAGCCTACACTATAATTAGTGCTGAGCTCTATAAACGGAGTGCATCTGGGGTCTTTTAGCGCTATGTATCACCGGAAGAAAGAGTGGAAATTTTACGAGAGATCCATGAAGGCGAGTGTGGTCACCACGCTGCAGCCAAATCTCTGGTGGTAAAAGCTTTCCGACACGGTTTTTTCTGGCTTACAGCCAAGGCAGATGCCGAACAGCTGGTCAAGACGTGCAAAGGCTGCCAAAAATACGCCAAACAAGCTCACATTCCGGCTGATCAGCTGCGAACAATACCTATAACATGGCCTTTCGTGGTATGGGGGCTTGACATGGTAGGACCGTTTAAACGGGCTCCAAGTGGATTTACTCATCTCTTAGTGATGGTGGATAAATTCACAAAATGGATTGAGGCTAAACTCGTCACTAGTTGTGATGGAGCAACAACCAGAAGATTTGTCGAGGATGTCATAACCCGATACAGTTATCCGCATAGCATTATCATGGACAATGGGAGTAATTTCTCTATGGGAGAGTTTGCCAAATTCTGCAACGAAAAAAATATCCGGCTTGACATTGCGTCAGTCACACATCCACAAGCTAATGGACAAGTCGAAAGAGAGAATGGTCTAATCCTACAAGGCCTAAAACCAAGACTCGAAGCACCACTACGACGTGCTGTGGGGGCTTGGGCACAGGAATTACCTTCTGTAATATGGACCTTACGAACAACTCTGAACAGGTCAAACAGATACACACCTTTCTTCTTGGTTTATATCGCAGAAGCAGTTCTTCTTGGTGATTTAATTCACACATCTCCTAGGGTTGCTGCGTATATTGAAGAGGATGCCAAAAATTCTCGACAAAATGATCTCGACTTAGTCGAAGAAGTTCGCGTCGTTGCTGAGATGAGATCAACAGCCTATCAGCAGAAGTTACGCAAGTATCATAGCTAGAGAGTCAAAAACCGTTCTTTCAATAAGGGCGGTTTGGTTATCCGGCTTGTGCAGAAAAGAAAGCACAAACTTTCCCCAATATGGGAAGGGCCTTTTTTAGTTAGTCGAGTATTTCACAATGGTTCCTACTACCTAATTGATACACGGCCAGTCAAAGAAAGACCTGCTACTAAGGAAAGAAAGAGAGATGGAAGCAGTACAAACCCAGAAGAATTACACAGGCCATGGAATATTGCTCAGCTACGTCCTTTTTATTCTTAGTTTATCTTTCTTTGTAATCATATTTGTGTACATGTTCAAATGAGAAATAAAGTATTGGTTGCCTCAAAAAAAATCTGAGAAGTTTTTACCATCTTATTTCCGAATGATCATGTCACGGTCAAAAATCCCAGAATACTTGAAAGTACCTTATGCTCATGTTTGTTCTGGTTTAGATTTCTGATTCTAAAATTGCTACCTTCAGGTGTAAATCTAAATTTTATAGTCTGTGCTTTGGTTATTTGTATGATTGCCAGATGCGGGCATTTTCTGAGTAGTGAATTGTTGGTACTAAAAGCCGGCTTTGTTTCCGAGTTTAAACTGGTTTAGCAATTGAGCTCCGTTGCTCGGCAAAGTTTCCGTGCTAAAGGTTGGCCGGCTCACGAAAGGGATGAGGCGGAAAGCTAGATAAACGATAAGTGCAGAAACAAAACATAAGTGCTTATGTAAACATTTCAGGCACGAAAATTATAAAGACAAAAGTGCTGAATAGATAAAATAAAACTTAGCACTAGCAAAAGTATCATACTACTGATTTACAACCCGGATTGTTTTCAGAATAATACATTTTTTGTTCTGATGCTCTACGATGCAGGCGAAGAAGAAGGAGTTGCCGGCTCACTGGAGACATATGCCTTGCCTCGATATCGTTCTGAGACGTTCAAATCCGAGATGGTTTGTTCGTCGTCGGAAGCTTCACTAGTTTCTTTGACGGGCGGCGGTGGCGTCTCTACGCGAGTGAAGAAGGGGGTATCGTAGCTGGTCAAGTCAGCTACGTGGCACCCATATCCGGCACAGGAGTCCATAATGGCTTTGATGTCTTGCTCCTGACCGTCTTCATCCACTTTACAGTACCCTCATGTTTCTTGCCAGATTTCCATGTTTCCATGATGGCTCATAACCATGGTGAGAGCGTTCTGCGCTGTGGTACGGGCGTAGGACATGTTACAATCCTGGATGAGCTAGGGCATCTCCTTGGCCTTGTCTCGCATTCTATCATTATTTTCACTGGTCTGGCCTTTTATTGTTCTTGCATTCTATCGTTATGGCCTTTTAATGTTCTAGCCTTCTACTTCTGGCCTTTTACTTCTTGATATGAATGCTAATGCGGCCAAATTTGGGACCTTTTGAAAGAAAAGTCCAAAAAATATATATTTATATAAATTGAAGCAATGTCTTTCTTTCATAGGGTATTTTGTTATGTGCACTACCTAGTTTGCATGAAAAAGTATGCTAAAACTTGACAACTTTCCAAGAAACCCATTTCACAATATGCCGTACCATGTATGAACACTCATGGCTTTCAAACGAGATGACCAAGGTCATGGAAATATGTTTTCCATAGTTTATGATAACTTGTCCATGTTTAGTAGATTGGTGCATAACTGCATATTAGCATTTCAAAAAATGTTTACAAAGGGTGCATCCAAATTCAAAGTTATTTTAAATTGTCCAAGCGATAACAATGGCTTCCATTATGAAGTAACTACAAAGACTATATGTGGTTCAAATTCTCACCGCACCAATTTTCTCACAAATTATAAAAAATTGATGGATAATGCCCAAGTTTCATGAATTTTCATGCTTTCGAGCCAGGTTCGCTGATTTTAACAATTTTATCTTAGTTTAGCGAAAAATGTTCGAATTTTGAACAACAAGCAATAGGAATCTCTACTTATATCCCTCTATTATTGAAGTGCTCCTTGGATTCTTGCTCACTGACATCTAGGCACTTGCATGGTGGGTCCAAAAAGTTAGTGTAGGTCGGAGTGGGCGGGCAGGTAAATATTGAAGAAGGGCAGGGAAACATCGATGGGTGATGCACTCGAAGAACACGGATTTACCACCTATATCCATCTGTTATTGGAGTGCTCCTCGGATTCTTGTTTCCATAGTAGGCATAGAAGAGAATTTTTTATTCTAAAAAGAGGTGAAGCATGTTTGAAAGGATGGGAGGGATATTTTAATGGATGGGTTTGATGTTTGGGCGCCGTACAATTTTTTTGAGGTCGAACCTGCTAGCATACGCTACTCCTACATGGGGCCGCTCAGATGTGCTGTCATCGTCTAAACACACATGCCAGCGAGAGTTGCTTTCCAACATTTAAATTACTTTCTAGGCATTTGCTAAAATTTTCAAACAATTAAAGGCTTTCAAGAATATGACGATTATCCAAAAAAAGGTGACCAAGGTCATGGAAATAGTTTCTGATGACGTGTTGATACATTGAAAATGTATCTATAATTTTTGATGTTCCATGCTTGGTTTTATCCACTTTCTTGTGTTTTGTTCCAACTTTGGAGTACTTTTCATATGATTTCTTGGACTAACCTATTAACAAGAGCCATAGTGCCAGCTGCCTGTTTTCTGTTGTTTTTGGTTCCAGGAAAGTCAGAAAATGAATATTTTCGGAATTGGACGGGACAAAAGCGAAAGTGCCTATTTTTCTGGAAGTCATCAAGTGCCAGAATAGGAGACGGAGAGGGGCCAGAGGGCGGCCACACCACCTGGCTACGCGGCCAGGCCTGGCCCGTGCCAGGGGGTGGTGTGGCCAGCCCAGGCAGCCCCTCGGCCTCCCCTTCCAACTATAAGATGCCCTCGGGACGTAAACCCTAAGGACCCGATCAAAAAACCACGAAAGAGTCTGTAGCCGTCGTCATCTCCATCCCTAGATCGGGAGGGATCTGAAGCTCTTCCCGGCACCCTGCCAGAGAGGGGAATTCACCCTGGAGGCCTTTTTCATCACCATGCAAGCCTCCGGTGTGATGCGTGAGTAGTTCATCCTTGGACAACGAATCCATGTAGTAGCTAGATGGCTGGTTCTCCTCCTCTGTGCTTTCATGTTTAGATCTTGTGAGCTCCGTTCATGATCAAGATCATCTATTTGTAATTCTACATGTTGTGTTTGCGAGGATCCGATGGATATTGAGATGCTATTTCAGATTGATTATTGATTCTATCATGTCTTTTTTATTTGTGATCTTGCATGCTTTCCGTTGTTAGTAGCTATCTTGGCCAAGTAGATGCTAGCAACTCCAAGATTTAGTATTTATGCTCGATAGTGTGTTCATGCCTCTGGTAATCTGGGGAAGTGACAGAAATCTCTAAGGTACTAGATGTGCTGTTGCTACTAGGGAGAAAACAACAATCCTTTGTTCATAGAACAATCGTATTGTTTACTTTACACGTAGTTCGTAAAGCAATAATCTGTTGCTTGCAACTTAATACTGGAGGGGGTTCGGATGATAACCTGAAGGTGGATTATTAGTCATAGATGCAGTTGGATGGCGGTCTGTGTATAATCTTGTAATGCCCAATCAAGTCTCAAAGGAGTCAAGATGATTAGTATATGCATGTATTGCTTTCTCGGTGTTTGTCAATTGCCCCGCTGTAATTTGTTCACTCAGCATGTTATCTATCTAAGGAGAGCCACCTCTAGTGAACTATGGATCCCGGTCCTCTTTCTTTACATACAATCTATAAACTGTTTACTGCTTTGTGTTTACTTTCTCCAAACTTTTACTTCTTTCCATTCGATACGTTTAATCCTTTGTTTTCCACAAAACACGGTGAGATTGACAACCTCATCGCAAGTTGGGGACAAAGTTCTGTGGTTGTGTTGTGCAGGTCTCCACGTTGCTACTAGCACCGGTAGTGCGCCCTGCCAAAGCTCAGCTAGTAACACCTTTGGGGTGTTTCCTTGCTCCTACTGGTTCGAGTAAACCTTGGTTTCATAACTAAGGGAAACTTGGTGCTGTGCTCATCGTACCTTCCTCTTGGGGTTCCCAACGAGCTCTACATCAACACTGCCATCAAACATTTTTCTGGGCGCCGTGCATTGAGCCATCAAGCGATTTTCTGGCGCCTTTGCCGGGGAGTCAAGGACATCTTCACAAGGGGGAGTCCCTCATAACCAATCTCTTTACTTTGTTGTTTTTGTTTTGCTTAGTTTCTTTTTGCCTTGTTAGCTTTTTTTGTTCTTCAAAAACACAAAAAAATTAGTTTTACTAGTTTGCTTTCTTTTCAAAAACACAAAAAAAATCAGTTCCTATCTCATTATGTCTAGCCTTGCTCCAGTCACTATGTCACCCGAGGAAATGATTTTCACTTTTAAACAAGGAATTGAGGAAAGTTTTAAGGAAGCTTGGTCTAGCATCTCTGATTTACATGAAAAATCTGAGCCTCAAATGACTCAAAGCTTGTTCCTTAGCAGTTTTTACCTTCAGATTGCTCTTTGCTATAGATATGCTTTAGATGCTGTTGTGGGAGGAGATTGCCTCCAATGTAGTGAGGATGATGCTATTAATGCTATAAAGAAATTGATCCTCACTTAAAACTTGCCTAGCCAAACTGATATTTCTTTCGCAAAAATATTTGCTAGGTTGAGCACTCTTGAGACTAGCACTACTAGTTTAGAAAATTGCTATAATATGCTTAGGGATCATCACAGTTATGTTCCAATAAATTCCGAACCATGAAAGTGGCTCCCTACAGTAAAGATTGAGATAAACACTGAAACTTTTCAAGCTCGTTGTGATATCATGTCTGAATTTTGTCTTATGCCCAAAGATATTTATAAATCTCTGAATACTTGGGGGCTCACTGAAGGAGTGTCTACAAAGATCCTTGGGAAAACGATTTCTACTGATTATCTTGTTATTGAATGTGCAGGAAAAGGACAAATTACATTTGGAAGGTCCCTATTAGAACTCCTTGGAGCAATAATAGATGTGGGAAAGGGGACCATGCACCTTTCCTCTCCACCAAACAATCATATTTTCCCCAAGGTTAAGAATAAAAGTAAGAGAGGTAAGGGCAAGAAAATTGGTCTTAATGCTTCTTCATTTGAGAACACTTGATTCTTTCTTTGCTTCTTATGCCTAACTTAAAGGCGTTAAAGAAAAGTACTTATTGGGAGATAACCCAAAAGTTTTAGATGAGTCTTGGAAGTTATTACCTCTGTAATAACCTCTCCTTATCCTTTTTATTTGCTTTTTGTGCCAAGAGTAACCTCTAATGAGAGAGAAGTAATGATTGGGAAAGTTGTTGTCCCGAAACAGATTTTTGTGCTTCACCGTAAAAATTCGTGAGAGATCTCTGTCTGTCGGATTGAGATGTAATTTTTTTGTATTCTGCCCCAGGTTGCTATCTAACTTTCATTAGTTCAACACTTGTTTATTTGAGAAACAGAAGGTCTTCGAAAATATTCGTCTTTACCTCCTGGTCTGTTTTGACAGATTTCTGCCATTTTCTGCATTTGCTTCTTGTGGGTTCCTTTTTGAGTGCTTTTGGGGAATTGAGATTTTTGAGGGAAGTTCTACAGTAGCTAGTGTTCTAATGGAAGTTTATTTGGTGTTAGAACTGAACCTTAAGACCTTTTATCTTGAGTGCACTAATGTTGCTAATAAAGATTGTGTGAAGTTCTGTATGAAGGAAAATTTCAGGTGTATGGAAGGAATGAGTAATGAGATGAAGGATGGACTAAAGCTCAAGCTTGGGGATGCCATGCGTGTCACCCCAAGAAACATCCAAGAAGTACAAGCGTCAAAGCTTGGGGATTCCCAAGGCATCCCCTTCTTCATCAATAAAAATCCCAGGTTTCTTCCAAACGCTTCATTTTTATTGTTTCATCCACAGTTGTGTTTTTCTTGGAGCATCTTCTTTTTTGTTTTAGTTTTGGTTTTTTGTTTGCTTAGTTTTCTGAATAAATTGGTTGCACCCCCTCTTTCATACATTGGTTTGCAATTAGTTAGGTTTGGTTTGGAAAAGAGTAGGAAAGCTCATGCTTATGTGGTAAAAAGAGCTCGTTTTTGACTGTGGCTATGCTTTGTCATGCCATGCTTGATATTGTTTTGGCTTTATGCTTAGTATTCTTTGCTGTAGCATGACTTGTTATAAACAATTGAGATTTCTTAATGTGCCTTGGATGAATCATGCGTTGTTTTAGCATATTAAAGCATAGTATAGTGGTATTCTCCTTTGATGCTTTATTTGGGTTGACTTGGCACATGCTCACACCATGTTATGACTGTCATAAGTCACCATAGCCTTTATGATCCTTTAGTTTTCAACTTGTAGTATCACTTTATGCTTTGATCAATGATGTTTTGTCGCTCTGCATGATTATGGCTATTATTGCTCTCTTAGTTTGTCGCTCCTAGTCTTTTGCTAGCCTCCACAACAAAGTATGAGTTCCACTCATGCATCCAACTCCCTAAACCAAGTTATTTCCAAAGAGTCCACCATACCTACCTACTAGCTTATGCTATTCCAAGTATATTCATGCTTTTGTTTCCCTTCCAAATTAAACTTGTTATGAGAAAACTAGTGATTAAAGCTCTCGCGAACTTGATGGCACACTTTACTTTATTGCCTCTAATAAACTTGAACCATTGGGTCCTTCTTTGTTGCGTATATGATTGCGCTTCATAAGTTGAAATTAGCAGAACCATGTACCATGGGGAACGCTTTTAACATTGCACTTGTACTTTATACCCCATTGATATCATGTTCTTTTGCTTACGGATCCCGACGGTGTGAAATAAAAGTGGAACTTGTAAGATCATGGAGTTTGTATGTGTGTTAGAGAAACGCCTGGGCCGCTAGCCTAAGCCATGCCTAATCATGGTGGAAACTTGCAGCATCACCATAATGAGCACTCTATGAATCCTCCTCAATAAAACCTATGGAAATAGCAAATAAAAAGATCATCGAGATGCTCATTATCTGCGTGCCTTGTCATTTTGATTATGGGAAAGCTCCCGTATCATGTGCAAGGGGTACCCCGTTGGCGATTCTTAATGATACACATGTACTTACAATGACAAGAGCTTACTCGTAACTGAAGTTGAGTAGCATGATGTAACATCCCAAAACTTTAATCCAAGCTTATCAAGATCCAAATCACCAAAATTAGGGTTAACAAAAACTTTTCCAAATTAAAAATGCAAGCATTCATGTGAATGAGCATTTAATTTAGGAATTGATTTGAATTGCCAGGGTTCTGTGATTCTTTGGTTGTAAAATGTTTGTATGGTAAATTCAACATCATCTAAACCTTTCCCAAGCAAATCCCAAAGAAAATCAAATAAAAAACAATTAAAAAGGGGGAATGGTCATTTTGGCCATCTTTACCCACTACACTACTTTGAGTGTTCCTAGCACTCATTTCTCAACAGAAATAATTCTAGATCTTTACACCCCTGGCTAGTACACATAATGAGGTACCAAGGCCCACCCTTTGATCTGCTAAAAATATTCAAATACTTATTTTAAATGGCATGAGAAAATTGAATTCAATGCTTATGCCTAGATCACTCCTATTTCAAAAACCATCAAATTGAGCTCCACTTTCAAAACCCTTGCAACCAGAGACTACCTAGCACTAGTGTAAACCACTCAAAAATTTTGAAACCAAAATTCAAACTTTTGCTTCTTGCGGCCATTTCATCAAACAGGTGGCAGACACAAATCTTGCAAACTCCAAAACACTATAGTGAGCAGTGGATTTGGTCACCATTTGGGCCTAACTTGGTCCCGTTATCCCCCCAGCTAAAACCCCGGCCCTAGACCTCTCTCCCTCTCCCCTATCTGCTCTAGTACCAAGCCGCCCGACGCCATGCACCATGTCGACCATGGACGGCTGGCCTCAGCCTGTCCCGCGCTCTCCTTCGCCCGCTGGCAGACAGGCGCCATCACACCGCACCGCCTCGACCAGCCCCCGACCAAAATCGAGCGGAGGACCAGACACATTTGCTCGTGCCCATGCCTCTGTCCGCCATGCCGATCACCTCGGAGCGCCGCGCCCGCCAGAGCAGCACCGGCCTCGCCTAGCCCTAGCCTCGTGTGGCAGCACCCATAGCAGGCCCAGCAACTGCCCAGACATCCTCGTTCGCCGCCTCGCGACCAGCAGCCCGGAGGAACCGCGTCGAGCACCGCCGCCCGCGCTCAGTTCACCGCACGCCCCCGACCGGTAGAGACCTCGCCTTGCTGCACCTTTAAGCCCCGGAGGACCGCCAGGGGACAGAGAATCCATCGCCGCCCTCGCCCATGCCGAGCGAGCCCCGCATCGTTGTCACCGATGACCTCATCAGTGCCCGCTCTCCCCTCTCGTCGACCCTATATAAAGCGACCACCCTAGCCTCATTTCTCCACACTCACTCACTCCCCACCTCTCACTGAACCTCACACACCTCTAGCCGACGCCGCTCGAGCTCTACCTCGCCGAAATTGGAGCCGAAGCCGTCGCAGCAGGAGGAGAAGGGCGTCTGCGATTTAGGGCACCCCAAGCTCCACCGCAACCGTGCCTCGCCTCGCTATCATCTACCAACCTGTTTGCCCGCCTCACCGACCTTGCTGGAGCCCTGGTATGCCCCCAGTCGACCCCCACCACCGCGTCTAGGTCAGACTCTCGCCGGAGTAATCCATCGTCGACGATGACTCTCCACCGTTAGATCCCCTTTAAATCGTGTGGCCCAGGATGCTAGATACTGTTTCGGTGTTTTTGTGCCGCTGACTGGTGGAGCCCGCATGTCAGGCAGTCCGTTGCACGCACTGTGCGTAGATGGGCCGGCCTAGTTAGTTCCCGCGCGAGTTAGAAATTCAAATTTAGTTTTTTCTATTTAGAATTAATCTAGTTTCTGTCCACTAGTTTAAAAATCAATTCTGGGAGTTTGACAAATCCAAATTACATGAAACCAATTTTGCCTGAAAGGTATTGAAAGGATCTATCCAAGCCTGTTGGATTTAATTCAATTAGAGTTATAGATCTCTCCTAGTAAAAATAACAATACAGAAGCATTTGCACCTTGCAACATTTTTATAAAATCAACTAAGATAGGTTTTGAGTTGATTCCAACTCTCAAAAATCACATTTCATCATATCTATCTGAATATGTAATAATATCAAGGTTTACATGCAGTGACTTTGGACTAGCACCAAAATAATGCTATATAGGCATTTCTAGTCACTTTAAATCATTAAATAATGAACGTAAACCAAAGTAATTATGATCCAACCCTTAAATCCCATTCCCACATGTTAGAATATGTGGTGATGACATGTGTCCACATGATCGCATATTTTAAGTGGTGAATATTAAATCTTAGTTAATTTTTTAATGAGTAGAAATTACTTTTCTAAAATAAAAAGGAGGAAACCAGTGAATAAAACTTGTGATGCTTGTGATGATAATAGATCATCAGTTGTGTGCCTTAGAGTACTAATTAGACTAGTTAAGTATTGTGGTGATTGTGTACTCCATATGTATTTATACAAGATAGTACCGACCAAGCTTACGAGGAGGAGGAGTGCTACCAAGAAGAAGAAGAAGAAGAAGAAAACTTCAACCACTGCACCAACCAAGGCAAGCCACCATTAACAATGCATGCTAGCACTTGCAAGATATTGTTAGCAAGCTAGAATTAAGCTAGATGAATGAGCAAAGATCCCTTGGGCATGCTTTGGTCACACCACCTTGACTATTACTACCCCAAGTATTACCTTACCAGCTTTACTTCCTTTATTTTACACAAAGTCCCTTACTTGTTTTGAAGGTAGCATATAAAGTATAAAACTTGACCTATTTAGATAAGCTTTAGATGTCATTCTATGGCATGAGATTGAACCCGTCTTTTCCACCTTAGTGAACACTCTTAACTTAGTAGTTTACAGTAGATCAAAAAGTTGAGTCACTTAGATGGGAACACTTGGTGAAAATGAATTATGAAAACTTTGGAATGATGAGTCATTCTATTGAGATGTTTTGACATGTGTTGAGAAACACAAATGGTTTATGATGATGAAAATGTTGAGGCATGATCCTTAACCCTTTTATAAAACTGTTGGTTGGATTTGGATGCGATACCATTCGAAATTACCGTACAACCACACTACTTGAATTGGGTAAGGCTTAGCTGGAAATTTATATGCATTAGTATTAGTTCCTCGCGGGAGAGGTTTGAGCTGAGGCTACCTCTCAATGTTGTCCACTGATACATTGCAAATGTATCTATAATTTTTGATGTTCCATGCTTGGTTTTATCAACTTTCTTGTGTTTTGTTCCAACTTTGGAGTACTTTTCATATGATTTCTTGGACTAACATATTAACAAGAACCACAGTGCCAGCTGCCTGTTTTCTGCTGTTTTTGGTTCCAGGAAAGTCAGAAAATGAATATTCTCGGAATTGGACGGGACAAAAGCCAAAGTGCCTATTTTTCCGGAAGGGATCAAGTGCTAGAATACGAGACAAAGAAGGGCCAGGGGCCGGCCACACCACCTGGCCACGCGGCCAGGCTAGGCCCGTGCCAGGGGGTGGTGTGGTGGCTCCAGGCACCCACTCGGCCTCTCCTTCCGCCTATATATTTCCCTCGGGACAAAAACCCTAAGTACTCGATCAAAAATCCACGAAAGAGTCTGTAGCCGCCGTCATCTCCATCCCTAGATCGGGAGGGTCTGAAGCTCTTCCCGGCACCCTGCCGGAGAGGGGAATTCACCCTAGAGGCCTTCTTGATCACCATGCAAGCCTCCGGTGTGATGCGTGAGTAGTTCATCCTTGGACTACGGATCCATGTAGTAGCTAGATGGCTGGTTCTCCTCCTTTGTGCTTTCATGTTTAGATCTTGTGAGCTCCGTTCATGATCAAGATCATCTATTTGTAATCCATACATGTTGTGTTTGCGGGGATCCGATGGATATTGAGATGCTATTTCAGATTGATTATTGATTCTATCATGTCTTTGTTATTTGTGATCTTGCATGCTTTCCGTTGTTAGTAGCTATCTTGGCCAAGTAGATGTTAGCAACTCCAAGAGTTAGTATTTATGCTCGATAGTGGGTTCATGCCTCTAGTAATCTGGGGAAGTGACAGAAATCTCTAAGGTACTAGATGTGCTGTTGCTACTAGGGAGAAAACAATAATCCTTTGTTCATAGAACAATCGTATTTTACACGCAGTTCGTAAAGCAATAATCTGTTGCTTGCAACTTAATACTGGAGGGGGTTCGGATGATAACCTGAAGGTGGATTATTAGTCATAGATGTAGTTGGATGGCGGTCTATGTATTATGTTTTATTGCCCAATCAAGTCTCAAAGGAGTCAAGATGATTAGTATATGCATGTATTGCTTTCTCGGTGTTTGTCAATTGTCCCGATGTAATTTATTCACCCAGCATGTTATCTATCTAAGGAGAGCCACCTCTAGTGAACTATGGATCCCGGTACTTTGTCTTTACATACAATCTATAAACTGTTTTTGCTTTGTGTTTACTTTCTGCAAACTTTTACTTCTTTCCATTCGATACGTTTAATCCTTTGTTTTCCGCAAAACACGGTGAGATTGACAACCTCATCGCAAGTTGGGGACAAAGTTCTGTGGTTGTGTTGTGCAGGTCTCCACGTTGCTACTAGCACCGGTAGTGCGCCCTGCCAAAGCTCAGCTAGTAACACCTTTGGGGTGTTTCCTTGCTCCTACTGGTTCGATTAAACCTTGGTTTCATAACTGAGGGAAAACTTTCTGCAGTACTCATCATACCTTCCTCTTGGGGTTCCCAACGAGCTCTACGTCGATCGTCGAGCGCATCATCCACCTATGCAGTGCCCAAAATGACTAATGGTCATGGTTGGGAGGCCATGCTCATAGGAGAGGTGCTTGTACTAGGGTGTGTAAAGGAAAGGTTATGTTTGATTATCTGCATACTAAGTATGATGATTCAGGGTTATCCCTGACAGATGTATCGAATCTTGTGGTGAAAGTGTACCACCTCTACAGAGTATCAAACTGTTCGAATAGCCGCGTCCGCGATTATGGACAGTTGGAATGGCCATACTGTTTCGTTGTCAGATGTTCTCCAAATAACTTATGAAATGAATGATGAATCTTGACTTGACCACAACTGGGTTATGTTTATGATAATAGCTTCCCAACTTAAGTGATTCTAGAACTTTGTCTCATCTTTCTTTGCTCCAGAACTCAGCTGAGGTTTCAAACTTAACTTTGTAGTTGAACTTAGATTTAATACTTTAACTTAGAATTATATTACTTGTTAGTGGTAGTTTGCGAGTACTTAAAGAGTACTCATGGCTTTTGACCCTGGCTATTCTCATGGCCAGACTATGAAGGAGACTACCAAGACGATGGCCAGCAGGACGGCTATGATAACTAGGACTATCTGCCTTCGTCAGCATTGCCTGTGCCCCTGAAGATGGACCCCACCGCTACGCTTATCTTTTATTTCCGCTGCTTGTTGTATTAAGACTGGATCATGAGATCCTTATTTGTGTAAGACCTTATGTATGGTTTGTAATGGATGATGTACTATGATATCCAATCTGTTATGTCTCGCAAAAATGGTAATCCTAGGATTGCGAGCTATGGCATAACGGGCATTTGGGATTAAAAATCCGGGTGTTGACAAGTTGGTATCAGAGCCATCCTAACCATAGGAGACCCTAGTTAGAATGGACGTCCGAACAAAAACTTAGTTTCAAAACCAAAGTGAGTATTTACGAAAAACTATCTCCTCTCTTATCCTTGGGAATTCTTTCTTTCTAAAAAATTCATGTTCCTCAAAATTCTTACATTACTACTTAAAATTTGACACACTTGATCACTTCACTAATTTCCTCATCCTTAATTCTTGTAGATGGAGACTCAGTTCAGCAAGTTTTACCAGTTGGGAAACGGAGGTCAGCTGATCTTCGAGAGGGATCTGGATTCACTGTCAGAGTTCTTGGGACGCCCACATCCGGAGTTTCTTGGAGCTCAACTTCCAGGACCCCCAGGAGGAGACCTACAGTGGCTAGTCACCGCGGATCTTAGAGGAAGCATTGAATCACCAACTTTTGGGAGAATTCAGTTCTCCGTGAGAGAGAACAACTGGCTAGATGGATTAGCCAGGGCAATGCATGAAGCTCTCGCACGTCTATGTGCCCTCAGCGTCAACAAAATCCAAGGAACCCGTTTTGCTCACTATGCAAGACGTGACTTCATGGGAATGCCGATGGAGATGCCAAGTCACCCAGAGTTGAGGCGTCAAGTGGAGAATCTTGACTTCTTGCTGCATGATAGACAGTAGGAACTGGAAAATGCCAGGGAGTTAGCCAACCAGAAACATGCCATTGCCGACCAGAAGGCCCAGACTTTCGCACTGCTCGTCTAGGATCGCCAGTCCCTTTGCCGCCAGTGTGCAAAGAAGGATCGCACCATCGGCCATCTTCGCAAGAAGGTGGCCGACCTCAAGAAGACCGTCAAGGAGCAGGAAGCTCACCTTGCCGCCAAGGAAGAAGAAGATGAGGGTGAAGACATCCAGGGAGACATGGATTCTTACCTCAGCAATGATGATGACTTTCTGGAGGAAGATGCCGTGGACTTCTACACTGACGATGAGGACTCCGACTTCATCGACAATGAGTAGATGCACTAGAGCACTGTCGTAGCATGAGATGTATCGGTCCCATTGTATCGTAGCTTACAGAATGGTTCTTCAAACCATCTGTTTTCTTTTGATTGTTGTGGTGTGTGTTGTATCGTGTGCTTGTTTGCAAGAATGGGATGAAGTAGTTGCAAAACCTGAGTCTAACTCAAAGTTTTAGCTTTGAAACCAAAACCATGAACCTTAGACTTTCCCTCTTACCCCTATAGCTATCTCAATCTTCAGATGTCTCGTGGAAACCAAGGAGGGAGCAGCTCGTCGCATGACCCAATGCTGCAGATCTTGCAGAATCTCATCGCCGACCGTGAAGCAAGCAGGGCAGAACGTCAAGCCAACTTAGCAACACTACAGCAGATCGCCTAGATGGCTCTCAACAACCAAGGGCATGGAAATCAGGATCACCATGGATCCAAACTCAAAAAATTTCAGAATACCAATCCCCCAATCTTCAACCAATTTGAAAACCCATTAGATGCTGACGACTGGTTATAGACGCTGGAAAACAACCTTGAAGTTCTAGGAGTTGATGAAAACGAGAAAGTTCTCTTCGCCACCCACTATCTGGCGGGAGATGCAAGATCTTGGTGGAATAGCATCCGCAATATGAACCATGGTCAAGTGATGACATGGGAGGCATTCAAAGTCAAGTTCAGCCGCACCCACGTGCCGCAAGAGATGAATTCCGCGAATTTGAAGCAAGGAAGAATGACTGTGGTAGAATACCGTGATAGATTCCTGTCACTTGCCAGATATGCACCGGATGAAATCAACACGGAGGCCAAGAAGAAGGAGAGATTCTTGAACGGACTGCATGATGAAATGCAGACTGTCCTCGTCAACATTCGTTTTCAGGATCTCGAAGAGCTAGTCGACTCTACCATTCAGATGAAAGGGAAGATTAATCAGGCAAACGACAACTGCAAACGTCGTATGATGCAGCAATCAGGATCCAGTAGTCACCAGAAGTACCGTCCCAACCCCTCACAGGATATGCACCAAGGAACAACCGAACCCCTATGTCTCGCCCAAGCTACCCCAACCGTAGCGGAGGCAATGTGAAGTCCGGAGGAAACCATCACAACTCCGACAATGCCAACAGTTTCAACCGTGCACCTCCCAAGAGCAACAACAACAACACTGCACCTAGAACTGGTAGCAATGTTGTGCCTGTCGCAGCCAAGGACAAGTCCCAGATCACTTGTTTCGAGTGTGGAGTGAAGGGTCACTACTCCAATGAGTGTCCAAAGAAGACTGCCGCCAATGCCACTGTGAATGCCCCAGCTCAACAGCAGCGTCTTGTTCAACCAGGAAGAAGGTTTGCCCCCTCACAACCACAACATTCGTCTCTTCCACATGAACGTAGAAGAAGCCCAAGAAGCGCCAGATGTAGTGCTGGGTATGTTTTCTGTCAACTCAGTTTTAGCAAGAGTATTGTTTGATTCAGGAGCATCACATTCATTTGTCACCGAAGAATTTGCATGCACTAGTAAGATTCACCCAACCAACTTGACGCATGTCATGATAGTTCAAATCCCCGGTTCAACTACAAAAGCTAGAAAAATCTGCAAAGTTGTGCCTATCACAATACATGGGATAGATTTTTATGCCAACCTAATAGTACTTGGAACCAAAGGATTGGAAGTAGTACTAGGTAGGGACTAGATGTCAAGGCATAAAGGACTAATAGATTGCGCTAAGAAAGCCATCACCATGACCAGTAGTTCTGGAGTAACAGTAGAGCATATATCTGAAACCTTACCTCGTGAATTCAAGTGCAACAAGAGTCTAGCCCTACCCACCATAGACCAACTCAGAGTAGTCTGTGAATACCCCGACGTATTCCCAGATGAATTGCCAGGTATGCCCCCGGATAGGGATATTGAGTACATTATCGAACTAATCCCTAGAACCGGACCCATAGCCCAGAGACCCTATAGCATGAACCCCTCAGAATTAGTGGAACTGAAGAAGCAGTTAGATGCCATATTAGCAACAGACTTGATTCAACCAAGCGCATCGCCATGGAGATCACCAGTGTTATTCGTCAACAAGAAAGATGGAGGCAATTGTCTGTGTACAGATTACAGAAAGTTGAATGACGTCACCATCAAGAACAAGTACCCCTTGTCGAAGATAGAGGATCTATTTGACCAATTGACTGGAGCCCAGGTATTCTCAAAGATTGATCTTCGGACTGGTTATCACCAACTTAAGATTCGTGCAACGGATATTCTGAAGACCGCCTTTACTACTCGCTATGGTTTATATGAGTATACGGTTATGTCTTTTGGATTAACCAATGCCCTGCTTATTTCATGAATCTCATGAATAAGATCTTTATGAATTTCCTAGATATGTTTGTAGTTGTATTTATCGATGACATCCTTATCTACTCCAAGTCAGAAGAAGAGCATGAGCAACATCTGAGAATCATCCTAGAAACCCTGAGAGAGCATCAGTTATATGCCAAGTTCAACAAGTGTGAGTTTTGGCTGAAAGAAGTAGGATTCTTAGGACATATTGTGTCTGCCGGAGGAGTCTCCATTGATCCCGCCAAGGTCAAAGATGTCGAAGAATGGGAAGCCCCAACCACTCAAACCCAAGTCCGTGCATTTCTCGAATTAGCGGGAGACTACCGCAAGTTCGTAGAAGGATTCTCGAGCATCGCCCGACCCATGACCCAATTGTTGAAGAAGGATAAGAAGTTTGAATGGACAGACAAGTGTGAAGTCAGTTTCCAGGAGCTGAAGAAGAGATTGATATCAGCCCCAATTTTGATCATGCTAGACATCAAGAAGCCATTTGATCTATATTGTGACGCATCCAAGATTGGTCTAGGATGTGTATTGATGCAAGAAGGCAAAGTCATCGTGTATCTGTCTCGACAACTGAAGCAGCATGAGAAGAACTATCCGACCCATGATCTTGAGCTAGCAGCTATGGTTCTAGCGTTGAAGACATGGCGTCATTATTTGATGGGTAATCGATGTGAGATTTACTCGGATCACAAGAGCTTAAAGTATATTTTCACCCAGAAGGAGCTGAATATGAGGCAAAGGAGATGGATAGAGTTAATCAAGGATTATGACCTTGACATTCACTATCACCCCGGCAAAGCCAATGTGGTAGCGGATGCTCTTAGCAGATTGCCGTGTAGGCTAAATACCATGATCAAGGAGAAGCAACCAAGTTTGTATGAGGAGTTGGAGCAGTTCAGGACTGAATTGGTTAGCAAAGGATTCTTAGCTAGCATTGAACTTCAACCCACTTTGATTAGCCAAATCAAGGAAGCCCAGAAGAGGAATGAAAGTATCGACGGAATCAAATGCCGTATTGGTACAGGAAAGGTACCTGGATTCACCGAAGACGAAGAAGGAGTACTGTGGTACAAAGGACATATCTGTGTCAAAGCAGATTCGGAGCTGAAGCAAGTTATCATGAAGGAAGCTCATGATACTCTTTATTCTATCCACCCCGGAGGAACGAATAAGTATCAGGATTTGAAAGAGCAATTTTGGTGGCATAAGATGAAGAGAGAAATCGGAAGCTACATCGCCAAGTGTGACATCTGTCAAAGAGTCAAAGCAGAGCACCAGAGACATGCAGGATTGTTGCAACCATTGCAGATTCCAGAATGGAAATGGGATTCCGTTGGAATGGACTTTATCACCGGTTTACCTACTTCTAGTAGGGGAAATGACTCAATCTGGGTCATCATTGATAGACTATCCAAGGTAGCCCACTTCATACCTACCAATACTACCTACCAAAGTGCGAAACTAGCATAACTGTACATTGCTAGGATTGTTAGTCTGCATGGAACCCGCAAGACCATAGTATCAGATCGAGGAACCCAGTTTACCTCGAGATTTTGGCAGAAAGTTCAGGAAGGATTGGGAACCAAGTTGAACTTCAGCATCGCGTATCACCCGCAAACCGATGGACAGACTGAGAGAGTCAACCAGATCCTAGAGGATATGCTTAGAGCTTGTGTGTTGGAATATGGATCAAAATGGGAAGACTGCCTGCCTTTCGCAGAGTTCTCATATAACAACAGTTATCAAGCTAGCTTGCAGATGGCACCATTTGAATTCCTATACGGAAGAAAGTGCCGTACCCCTTTAAATTGGTCACAAGTAGGAGAGAGTTAGATCTTTGGACCCGACATTCTCCGAGAAGCCAAAGAGAAGGTTCACAAAGTCTGTGAGCACCTCAAGACCGCCCAATCCAGACAGAAGAGTTATGCTGACAAGAGAAGGAGAGACCTGACTTTCAATGTCGGAGATTTTGTATATCTCAAGGTTTCACCATTGAAGGGAACTCAACGCTTTAGTCTGAAAGGAAAGTTAGCCCCCAGATATATCGGACCCTTCAAGATTCTGAACCGTCGAGGAGAAGTCGTATCAATTGGAACTGCCTGAAGAAATGTCAGCCATCCACAATGTGTTCCATATCTCATTACTTTGCAAATGCTTGGAAATGCCCGAGAAGACTAAAGTTTTCAAGAACATCGATCATAGAGCTGTAGAGATCAACAATGACCTGACCTATCGGGAAGTGCCCATCCGTATCATAGAGGAAGCCTATAGAACCACCAGGACCAGGAGCATCAAGTTTCTAAAGATTCAGTGGAGCAACCATACCGAGGAGGAAGCCACTTGGGAGCGCGAAGATTACATTAGGACAGAGTTCCCAGATCTCTTTAGTTCCTAGTTTTCTTGTAAATCTCGGGACGAGATTTTGTTTAAGGGGGGAAGGTTTGTAACATCCCAAAACTTTAATCCAAGATTATCAAGATCGAAATCACCAAAATTAGGGTTAACAAAAACTTTTCCAAATTAAAAATGCAAGCATTCATGTGTATGAGCATTTAATTTAGGAATTGATTTGAATTGCCATGGTTCTATGATTCTTTGGTTGTAAAATGTTTGTATGGTAAATTCAACATCATCTAAACCTTTCCCAAGCAAATCCCATAGAAAATCAAATCAAAAACAATTAAAAAGGGGCAATGGTCATTTTGGCCATCTTTACCCACTACACTACTTTGAGTGTTCCTAGCACTCATTTCTCAACAGAAATAATTCTAGATCTTTACACCCTTGGCTAGTACACATAATGAGGTACCAAGGCCCACCTTTGATCTGCTAAAATATTCAAATACTTATTTTAAATGGCATGAGAAAATTGAATTCAATGCATATGCCTAGATCACCCCTATTTCAAAAACCATCAAATTGAGCTCCACTTTCAAAACCCTTGCAACTAGAGACTACCTAGCACTAGTGTAAACCACTCAAAAATTTTGAAACCGAAATTCAAACTTTTGCTTCTTGCGGCCATTTCATCAAACAGGTGGTAGACACAAATCTTGCAAATTCCAAAACACTATAGTGAGCAGTGGATTTGGTCACCATTTGGGCCTAACTTGGACCCCTTGTCCCTAGCTAAAACCCCGGCCCTAGCCCTCTCTCCCTCTCCCCTATCTGCTCCAGTACCAAGCCGCTCGACGCCATGCGCCAGGTCGACCATGGACGGCTGGCCTCAGCCTGTCCCGTGCTCTCCTTCGCCCGCTGGCAGACAGGCGCCATCACACCGCACCGCCTCGACCAGCCCCCGACCAAAATCGAGCGGAGGACCAGCCGCATTTGCTCGCGCCCATGCCTCTCTCTGCCATGCCAATCACCTCGGAGCGCCGCGCCCGCTAGAGCAGCACCGGCCTCGCCTAGCCCTAGCCTTGCGTGGCAGCACCCACAACAGGCCCAGCAACTGCCCAGACATCCTTGTTCGCCGCCTCGCGACTAGCAGCCTGGAGGAACCGCGTCGAGCACCGCCACCCGCGCTCAGTTCACCGCATGCCCCCGACCAGTAGAGACCTCGCCTTGCCGCGCCTTTAAGCCCAGAGGACCGCCGGGGGACAGAGAATCCATCGCCTCCCTCGCCCATGCCGAGCGAGCCCCGCATCATCGTCACCGACGACCTCACCGGTGCCCGCTCTGCCCTCTCATCGACCCTATATAAAGCGACCACCCCAGCCTCATTTCTCCATACTCACTCACTTCCCACCTCTCACTGAACCTCACCCACCTCTAGACGATGCCACTCGAGCTCTACCTCGCCGGAATTGGAGCCGAAGCTGCCGCAGTAGGAGGAGAAGGGCGTCTGCGATTTAGGGCACCCCAAGCTCCGCCGCAAACGCGCCTCGCCTCACCGTCGTCTACCAGCTCGTTTGCCCGCCTCACTGACCTTGCTGGAGCCCTGGTATACCCCCAGTCAACCCCCACCGCCGCGTCTAGGTCAGACTCTCGCCGGAGTAATCTGTCGTCGACAATGACTCTCTACCGTTAGATCCCCTTCAGATCGTGTGGCCCAGGATGCTAGATACCGTTTCGGTGTTTTTGTGCCGCTCACTGGTGGAGCCCGCATGTCAGGTAGCCCGTTGCATGCACTGTGCGTAGATGGGCCGGCCCAGTTAGTTCCCACGCGAGTTAGAAATTCAAATTTAGTTTTTTCTATTTAGAGTTAATCTAGTTTCTGTCCACTAGTTTAAAAATCAATTCTGGGAGTTTGACAAATCCGAATTGCATGAAACCAATTTTTCCTGAAAGGTATTGAAAGGATCTATCCAAGCCCGTTGGATTTAATTAAATTAGAGTGATATATCTCTCCTAGTAAAAATAACAAAACAGAAGCATTTGCACCTTGCAACATTTTTATAAAATCAACTAAGATAGGTTTTGAGTTGATTCCAACTCTCAAAAATCACATTTCATCATATCTATCTAAATATGCAATAATATCAAGGTTTACATGCAGTGAGTTTGGACTAGTACCAAAATAATGCTATATAGGCATTTCTAGTTACTTTAAATCATTAAATAATGAACCTAAACCAAAGTAACTATGATCCAACCCTTAAATCCCATTCCCACATGTTATAATATGTGGTGATAACATGTGTCCACATGATCCCATATTTTAAGTGGTGAATATTAAATCTTAGTTAATTTTTCAATGAGTAGAAATTACTTTTCTAAAATAAAAAGGAGGAAACTAGTGAATAAAACTTGTGATGCTTATGATGATAATAGATCATCAATTGTGTGCCTTAGAGTACTAATTAGACTAGTTAAGTATTGTTTGGTGATTGTGTACTCCATATGTATTTATAGAAGATAGTACTGACCAAGCTTATGAGGAGGAGGAGTGCTACCAAGAAGAATAAGAAGAAAACTTCAACCACTGCACCAACAAAGGCAAGCCACCATTAACAATGCATGCTAGCACTTGCAATTTATTGCTAGCAAGCTAGAATTAAGCTATATGAATGAGCAAAGATGCCTTGGGCATGCTTTGGTCACACCACCTTGACTATTACTACCCGAAGTATTACACAAAGTCCCTTACTTGTTTTGAAGGTAGCATAAAAAGTATAAAACTTGACCTATTTAGATAAGGTTTAGATGTCATTCTATGGCATGAGATTGAATCCATCTTTTCCACCTTAGTGAACACTCTTAACTTAGTAGTTTCGAGTAGATCAAAAAGTTGAGTCACTTAGATGGGAACACTGGGTGAAAATGAATTATGAAAACCTTGGAATGATGATTCATTCTATTGAGATGAATTGACATGTATTGAGAAACACAAATGGTTTATGATGGTGAAAATGTTGAGGCCTGAGACTTAACCCTTTTATAAAACTGATGGTTGGATTCGGATGCGATACCATTCGAAATTACCGTACAACCACACTACCTGAATTGGGTAAGGCTTAGCTGGAAATTTATATGCACTAGTATTTGTTCCCTCGCGGGAGAGGTTTGAGCTGAGGCTACCTCTCAATGTTGTCCACCTATGCAGTGCCCAAAATGACTGATGGTCATGGTTGGGAGGCCATGCTCATAGGAGAGGTGCTTGTACTAGGGTGTGTAAAGGAAAGGTTATGTTTGATTATCTGCATACTAAGTATGATGATTCAGGGTTATCCCTAATAGATGTATCGAATCTTGTGGTGAAAGTGTACCACATCTGCAGAGTGTCAAACTATTCGAATAGCCGCGTCCGTGGTTATGGACGGTTGGAATGGCCATACTGTTTCGTTGTCGGATGTTTTCCAAATAACTTATGAAATGAATGATGAATCTTGACTTGACCACAACAGGGTTGTGTTTATGATAATAGCTTCCCAACTTAAGTGATTCTAGAACTTTGTCTTGTCTTTCTTTGCTTCAGAACTCAGCTGAGGTTTCAAACTTAACTTTGTAGTTAAACTTAGATTTAATACTTTAACTTAGAATTATACTACTTGTTAGTGGTAGTTTGCGAGTACTTAAAGAGTACTCATGGCTTTTGTCCCTAGCTATTCTCATGGCCAGACTATGAAGGAGACTACCAAGACGATGGCCAGCAGGATGGCTATGACAACTAGGACTATCTGCCTTCGTCAGCATTGCATGTGCCCTTGAAGATGGACCCCACCGCTACGCTTATCTTTTATTTCCATTCCTTGTTGTATTAAGACTAGATCATGAGATCCTTATTTGTGTAAGACCTTATGTATGGTTTGCAATGGATGATGTACTATGATATCCAATCCGTTATGTCTCGCAAAAATGGTAATCCTGGGATTGCGAGGTATGGCATAACGGGCATCTGGGATTAAAAATCCGGGTGTTGACACATGAGGATCGGTCTTCGTAAGTAAGGGGCATGAGATTTCGGTTTATAACTTGTCAAGCATATCCTCTTAGTTGTGTCACTTTAACCTTAACCACTTCAAGATGCTTATGATAGGGGCAATGAGAGCTGAAAGCTATAAGTACCATAATTTTTGGAAGCTCTTTATGAGACTTGAATCCCTACTTCCTTTTACAAAGGCCTTTCTTCCACCATTATATTGAGTCTCCACCTTCTATCTTTATGCACCCACTTTGAGAGCATAGTGGCCATTCTTAGTTCTATGTGCATTGTCCCAAGACTAGTTGATTGATGCATAACTTGATATTGCTTGTTTTAAACTATTGTATCTAGTCACTCTTATGAACTTTGAAGGTGTCCTATGCATTTATATTTGCTACTCTATTGAGGGACAAGCTGAATACTATTCTGCTATGTTTTCTTTATGTGAAATAAACAAACATCTTGCAAAGCATTGTTATTCATGAATCTTTTGTTTGTGCCTTTTCATGTTGCATCATAGTTTCTTTGCTTATTGCTAGAACTTTGTCTTTCATGTTATGATTGAAGTACTATGATCCTAGCTTTGAATGTTTTGCAAATACTTTGATCAAGTCTTTGATGGTGCATGTCACCTCAAAAATTATTCTTTCTTTTTATCACTTACCTACACGAGGATGAGCAGGAGTTAAACTTGGGGACGTTGATACATTGCAAATGTATCTATAATTTTTGATGTTCCATGCTTGGTTATATCCACTTTCTTGTGTTTTGCTCCAACTTTGGAGTACTTTTCATATGATTTCTTGGACTAACCTATTAACAAGATCCACAGTGCCACCTGCCTGTTTTCTGTTGTTTTTGGTTCCAGGAAAGTCAGAAAATGAATATTGTCGGAATTGGACGGGACAAAAGCCAAAGTTCCTATTTTTTCGGAAGTCATCAAGTGCCAGAATACGAGACGGAGAGGGGCTAGAGGGCGGCCACACCACCTGCCCACGTGGCCAGGCCTGGCCCGCGCCAGGGGGTGGTGTGGCCAGCCCAGGCACCCCCTCGGCCTCCCCTTCCGACTATAAGATTCCCTCGGGACGTAAACCCTAAGGACCCGATCAAAAATCCACGAAAGAGTCTGTAGCCGCCGTCATCTCCATCCCTAGATCGGGAGGGATCTGAAGCTCTTCCCGGCACCCTGCCGAAGAGGGGAATTCACCCTGGAGGCCTTCTTCATCACCATGCAAGCCTCCGGTGTGATGCGTGAGTAGTTCATCCTTGGACTACGGATCTATGTAGTAGCTAGATGGCTGGTTCTCCTCCTTTGTGCTTTCATGTTTAGATCTTGTGAGCTCCGTTCATGATCAAGATCATCTATTTGTAATTCTACATGTTGTGTTTGCGGGGATCCGATGGATATTGAGATGCTATTTCAGATTGATTATTGATTCTATCATGTCTTTGTTATTTGTGATGTTGCATGCTTTCCGTTGTTACTAGCTATCTTGGTCAAGTAGATGCTAGCAACTCCAAGAGTTAGTATTTATGCTCGATAGTGGGTTCATGCCTCTGGTAATCTGGGGAAGTGACAGAAATCTCTAAGGTACTAGATGTGTTGTTGCTACTAGGGAGAAAACAACAATCCTTTGTTCATAGAACAATCGTATTGTTTACTTTACACGCAGTTTGTAAAGCAATAATCTGTTGGTTGCAACTTAATACTAGAGGTGGTTCGGATGATAATCTGAAGGTGGATTATTAGTCATAGATGTAGTTGCATGGCGGTCTATGTATAATGTTGTAATTCCCAATCAAGTCTCAAAGGAGTCAAGATGATTAGTATATGCATGTATTGCTTTCTCGGTGTTTGTTAATTGCCCCGCTGTAATTTGTTCACCCAGCATGTTATCTATCTAAGGAGAGCCACCTCTAGTGAACTATGGATCCCGGTCCTCTTTCTTTACATACAATCTATAAAAATTTTACTGCTTTGTGTTTATTTTATGCAAACTTTTACTTCTTTCCATTCGATACGTTTAATCCTTTGTTTTCCACAAAACACGGTGAGATTGACAACCTCATCGCAAGTTGGGGACAAAGTTCTGTGGTTGTGTTGTGCAGGTCTCCATGTTGTTACTAGCACCGGTAGTGCGCCCTGCCAAAGCTCAGCTAGTGACACCTTTGGGGTGTTTCCTTGCTCCTACTGGTTCGATTAAACCTTGGTTACATAACTGAGGGAAACTTGCTGCTGTGCTCATCATACCTTCCTCTTGGGGTTCCCAACGAGCTCTACATCAACACCGCCATCAAGCATTTTTCTGGGCGCCGTGCATTGAGCCATTACGTCTCCGCATTTGGTAGATCGGTGCATCTTGGCAAATCAACTAATATGTCTGGTTCCAAATTTGAAGTGTGTTTTCGAATTTCCAAGTAACGACAATGTGTTTTGTTGTGGAGCAACTACAAAGATGATGGCTCAAAATGCCACCGCCCCCATTTTCACACAATGTATAACGTCATTTCAGGCTTCCAAGCTAAATTTGTGCAATAAAATAATTTTTAGGGCTGGATGTTTGAATGGATTAGCGGGATATTTCGTCTCACTGCCAAAATTTTGAAGTTGAAGCTTCTAAGGTATACTACTCCCACTTAGGATGTTGTGCCCGTCAGATAGACCCACATGCCTATGTGCTTTCCAGCATTTAATGAGTTAATAGACATCTCTTGAAATTAATGAACATTAATTCAAGGCTTTCAAACAAGACAACCAAGGTCACAACCATAGTTTCTGTACCGTGTCCATGACTACGTACATTAATTCAAGGCTTTCAAACAAGTCTTTCAAACAAGACTATGTACATTGAAGCATCTTCGCCAATCAAGCTTACAGACATGCCCATATTTGGTAGATCGGTGCATCTCGGCATTTCAAGCAATTGTTTACAAAAGGAGATTCCCAGATTTGATTGATAATGCCCTACTTTCATGAATTTCCAAGCTACCTAGCTAAAGATGTGCAATGAAATGACCTTTTGACAATTCAAAATAAGTATGTCTAATTACGAACTACAAAGTGTGTGATATAGCTTATTGTTGACTTTTTAAAAATAATTTAAAGGTACCGAATTAGTTTTGCAAGAGTTCAACTTTTTAATATGAATGGTAATGACACCAAATTTGGGCCATTTAAAAAAATAAAGAAACAAAATATAAAGCGAAATACAACCATTTTTTTCTCTGTTGGTGTCTCACTGTGTGCATTAGCAAATTTATATGAAAAATATATAATCTTAAAATATAGTCTTATGGTTTAGTTTTGGTGGGTTGTTTAAGGTTTAGGGTTTAAATGCTTTATGACTATATCTCTCTAGGGTTTAGGGTGCTCCTCGGGTTCTTTGGGTTCTTGTTTCTGGATCAGGGATAGAGGAGGAATTATGCATTCTAAAAACAGATGAAGTATGTCTGAATGAATGTGCAGGATATTTGAATGGATGCGTGCGTTGTTTGGGCGTAGTACCAAAATTTTGAGGTCGAACCTTCTAACATACACTGCTCCGAATGGGGCTGCTCAGATGCGTTGTTACCCTCTAGACCCACATGCCAATGAGAGTTGCTTTCCAGCATTTAAATGAGTTTTCAGGCATTTGCTAAAATTATCGAACAATTCAAGCTTTCAAAAAGATGACCATTGTCCCAAAAAAAAGCTGACCAAGATCATGGCCATAATTTATGATGATGTGCCCGCATTTGGTATATCGGTGCATCTGGGCGAATCAACCAATATTTCTAGTTCCGAATTTGAAGTTTATTTTCAAATTTCCAAATTTGGCCCCTTTTCAAAAAAATAGGGACGAAATTAAATATATGTTCAAATGAAGTCATTCGTTCGCAAAGTGCAATGTTATGTGCATTTGTTTCCATGGTAAAACATAAACTTGTATATTGACAACTTTTGGATCAATTTTGATCTATCGTGACTGGGAGGTGGGCCATGTATAATGTGGTGCCGAAAGCAGGGTAGGTCAGAATTTCCAAAGTTATCCCTCCCCACCCCTTCGCACTGTGTCATAACTTTCAGCCTCCGCTGCCTAGACCCTCACCCCATTGCCCACAAACAGATGCTCTCATGGCCGCTCCTAATCACCATCATGCGTGAATAAGCTTTCCCTACCCATCGGTTTTCTTGAGACGCACCAGTGGGCACGTCGATCCCACGGTAGTCCTTCTATCCCTAGCTCGATCTAGTTGGCATTTTATTGCCCTTTGACCCGATCTGCCTCCTCAAATCCGTAGTTTAATTTGTCCTCAATCTGCATGGTCATTGTTTATTCTATGCTCGATCTGTGTTCTTAAATACATTTGGCGATTTTTGCTGTCAATATGTTTGCTGAAATGCATAGGTATATATAAATTTTGTACTCCATCTATATGTTTCCTGCTTTTCTTTTCATAAGAGCCAACCTTGTATGTGATAATTAAACAGATAGGCAGATTTTGGATAGAAATTGCTCCATGAGGCAGCACTAAACATATTCTTGGTGTTCTACGATTTATGGAGTTTGTTAGTGCTCATTGTGACAACTCAAAAGTACATTGCACCTGTCGATTGTGTGTGAATCATAGGGTGTTGCCTCAGAGTATAGTGGAATACCATATTTTTATATTTGGGATGCTAAGCACATATGTTAGATGGGTATTTCATGGTGAACTATATGATGATCCATATGAATCGAGAGAAGCACATCTTTATCATCAAGATCAAGTAAGGGAAGCATATGTTGATCATCTAGATCAACTGACAGAGGCAGGTCGTAAGCATATAGATCAACTTGGAGAAGGGGGAGGAGAGAAAAAGCACAAGCTGCATGAAACGGGTTTCATTTCTGGTACTTCTGCTATGCTAGATGAAAAGGTATATCTATAGAACGACAAATGTTCAGGTTATGTGTCTTTGATGTTTCTCTATAAACGTATCTGTTAATATACTAACCGTAGAAGTAGACAACCGAAGAGGACATTGATGGTAATGACGATGACCTGTTCATTGATTAGCCTTGTCCCGAGGTTGTTGATCAGGTACGCTGCTTCTGGATGGAGTTGATGCAGGGATGCTGATCACTAGGGGTGTAATTTTTGTGCCATCGGGGTAGTCTCATGACCACTAGCCCAGCTACAAAACTCTTGGGGTGTAGAGATACCCCATGATTAGTTCGCTACTATCCTAGTTTTGTAATATGGAGCTACCTTATGATTTCTAGGCCTTTGTTAGCAGAAATGTAATTTGAAACTATTATGTATATTAGTATATATATGTGTGTCTGTGTGTGTTTCTAGTCTAAAATACGAGCTTATGCTTTTATCGGTTCCTAAATGGTTTTTGAGGCCCTAGCACTAGTGCCCTATGCTGCAACTACCGCCGTCTTGTCCTCTGCTAGCCCTTCCCCTCCACCAATGCTCCATGAGCCGAATCCCCAAAAGGATATATAAGATAGGATCAAATTTGATTCGAAGAGGGGTCGGTCCTTGGAGAGGAACCCAGGAGAACTAGTAGTACCAAGTGAAGGAGGAGGTTGGCTCGGTCTATTCTTATCTCACCCCTTGATGTGGGACCCGCTTTAACTCACCCCTTGACATGGGTCCCGCTTGAAACATATGTAGGCCACCAAATGATAGCTGGGATCAAAAATTCAGAAATTTCCCTCGGCAAAATATTCCCGCCACTGCCACTTAAAAGTACATACTATAGAAAAAGTTTATTTTTGTAACACCCTCGAATTGGCCCTATGCAGATTTTAGCGCTTCCCGCCAAACCCGCATAGAAACGATTCAAGGACGCCCACCAGGCACTTTTGTGCGGGTGGAAAACGAAGTAATACCATTACACAATAGTCCACGATGGAACCCACATAACACATATATATACAACAACGACTCATCGAGTCAAGAATACAAATAAATAGTACAAAGATCCAAATCATCTTGAAATCGATACAACATCCGAGTACGGATAAGAAGCAAATTGGAATAAGAGCCCTGAAGAATAAACAATGGCGTCCATAACTCTGCCCAGGCCAAGCCGGAAGGGCAACCCTGCTAAGGACGTCGATCTCATACCTGCTAAAACAAAAAGGGTGCCGACAAAGGGCAAAGGAAAAAAGGGAGCGGTCAGTACTGAGGCCAGTACACGGCGAGTCTAGAATTCGGTGGCTCTCGCCTACATAGGTATGGTGGACTGAAGCGGCAGCGAAGCATGCACTAAATAACCTATAGAGACTCGATACAACTGACGACTATTGGAGAGAGATAAGAAAAAACTATGCGGAACCAACCTGATACTAACACCAATCATACCCATCCTGCTATTTCCCTCTCAATACTAAACGAGTAAGTCAAACCGAGGAACTCACACGGTGGACAATTTTATTCATTCCATTATCATTGCAGCACTTACTAGTCAGATATAGATAGCATGAGTCATCCTGATCACATAAGTAGTGGGAAGTTTTAGTTAACCATTCCATTGTAGTTGCAAGACTTACTAGGCAGGTATAACATGACATGATACACCCCAATTTTCTCCAGTTGTTGGCACTTTTATATCCATTCCATTATAGTGAAGCTAATTACTAGTCATATATTTAAGTCAAATTCACAACACAACTTTAGTTATAGCTGTCTATGATCGAGATACTGTGCTCCAAGTCGTCCATAACCACAGACACGACTTTCCAAAAGTTTTACCCTGCAGGGGTGCACAAATAGCAACACACATGATCAACCTCGGGAAGAACCAAATAAAACGCAACGAGGCCTCACGACAAAGAATTCACAGGATTCATAAATCATTTCAGGGGGACACCCCACTAAGCTACCCGCAACGAAGTTGGCCGGCTCCCAGACGGACCCAGGGTTTGTGACAATGGCTGTAAACGACTGGGAACACGAAAGTGTGACTGGGCTTATCGATACCACGAAAACATTCCATGTTCCCAAACAGTACAGGTACTCCACGCACAATCGTAAATAAAGCAGTGAAGCATGGCATAAGTACATGATATTAATAAAGCCCCAAACTGCTTTGTAGCCCCAAGAAATAAATTTTGAATCAAGCTCAGGCAAAGGGGGATTCATAGAGTCTCCCGTATGTGGATAGTGCGAATAGTCAAGGAACAGGTATCAAGTACTCGGGGCCTACGGGACACAAGTGAGCATGAAAGAACCAAATATTAGTTATTGCTCACCGATGCCTCTGCATTAGTTATATCTATTCCCAGCATTTTAATTATCAGTTGAAATTAAAGTCATGATCATCTCCACCGTAAAGCGTCTGGCAACCTTCCAACGGCTGTGGTACTTGACGATACAAGATCGCATCGGAGCAAGCAACTACGACTCGCAAGGCCATCTATCTATCAAACAATAGGTAATAGGAGGTGTGCAAGGCTATATAAATGCTGCATGGGATATATCTGGTATCGAACACTAAAGCATCGCAACACGGATATCAATAGATCAGCAGGAGGAAATAAAGACTATAATTGTAAAATAGGTACAAAGAGGGAGATTGCTCGCCTGGGAAACACTGCCGAAGATACATTATGCGAAGAACTTGTCGAGACTCGCATCCACTCAACGGCCTAATCCGCGAAGAAGCAAAACACTAAAAGAAACACCGAATGCACTATTTATTACTATAGCAGAAGATCGGGCATGATGCATGACATGGCAAGGATGCGATGCAATAGGCAAGATTAAGCGGAACCGGGGCCCGACATTAAATTAGAAGGTTCAAGTTATTTAAATATCCCGCAATTTAAATGTTGTATTAACCAGGCAAATTGTGGCATCGGTTTGCTACACAAATTTAAATGGAGCCAATATAAGACCAGAATAGTCCGCATATGGTCTCCATATTTAATTATGTGGTGAATCGACAAAGTACCCAACCCACAAAATATGTATGCCATCATGAACAATTTAATATGCAACAAGTAGATGTCATATTATAAAAATAGGGGTCTTAGAAAGGAGATCACACATCGGGCGAAGCTCTTGGGGCTCGGAAAGTTCGGGGATCGGTCTTCGGATCTGAAATCGGGGTCTTGTAATCCGAGGTCGGGGATCGAGGCCTTCGCATGTCAACACATGTCATTCTTGTCCATCGAATGGCGAACTTGAATAGACAACATCGGGTTGGAGGTAGCACACAAAACATCTCTTCAAGGTCATTGTCTTATCATCACCACAACAACATGGCCTTCGGGTTTGCACACACCTCCTCACATCATCTGTAGCACACCACCACATACCATCATCGCATCATCTGTACTCTACCTCCTCACAACCAAACATCAACAACGCGTATCAGCAAAGCATTTTACACCACGGGAATCCACACAGGAACCGAAGGCGAGATACACTGTAGGAGATGGCCACCTACATAGTTAATCTTTGAAGAAACACGAGCGTAGCAGCGGCTTCGCGAGAGAGGCGTTGGGGTGGCGTAGAGGAGCGATGATAGGGTCACAGCTCTGGTGAGGTTGAAGGCTCGGGGCGACCACGGGGCGATGAGGCGGCCGGAGGCGAAAACTCCCGGACGAGGTCGAGCAAGACCCTCGGCGGCCGCAGATGGGGGCGGCCAAGACGGAGCGTCAGCGAGCCTCATGGCCGGAGGAGGCGACAGGGATCCAGTGGAGCAAGGGCCCAACAAGGAGAGAGGCCGATTCATGGTTGCACGGGACGCGCGAGCTTGTATGGAGCACCGGGCGGTGGTGAACCTAGTGGGAAGGCGCTGCAAGGCCAGGGACGTAGGGACATGCGGCCACGACAGCAGCTCTCTGAGGCAGGGAGAACGAGGAGGAGCAGAGGAGGCGGTGCGACTGCTCTGTCGAGGAGGCGGGGACATGCGGAAGGCGATTCGAGGAGGACCGTGGAGGTTGTAGCAGAGGGGTCGGGGAGCTCGAGGAGGAGGCACTAGGAAGACGACCCCCGACGAGAAGAAGCGGCCGCTGTGTCGGCGAGGCAGAGGCCAGCGAAGGGGAGAGGCGGCGGGGTAAAGCTCTAGGCACGCACGGCGAGCGAAGCGAGGGGAAGAGGACAGGGCGAGGGCACTGGTCCCGGGGAACTTGGGTCCCTAGCAGCGGCAGCGGGGTGAGGAAGAGGCGGCGGGAGGGGTCACGCGGGGTCTCGGGATGAGGATCACGATGAGAGGACGGAGGCGGCCGAGTCGGGATGGGGCCCGCGAGTGTCGGTCGCGTCGGGAGGACACGGTGCGGGGGTGGGGCTCCGTGGCGTGTACCGCATCGTGTGGTATGCGGGGCTCGGGCAGGATCGTGTCACAATGCCACGATGTGTGTACGGTGTATTGCGCACAGTAGGCGGTGCACGGGGTAGGTAGCGTGTCTGTGGGTGTGACCGGGGTGGTTTGGTAGGTCAGGTTGGGTCTAGGGTTAGGCTTCCAGATTTGTAGTGGGATAGTAGGTAGCTGTAGGCTGGGCTTTTGGCCTGGCCTGTGACTATATCCCCAGGTAAATATAGTTTATATTTATTTTAATTTAAAAAGGCTTTCACAAATAGTTTTTAGACAAACAAAAATATCCGGACATGACCAGGGTTTTAATTTGAATAGAGACGGGGCATTTAGAAAACAAAGGTAGGCTTTTAGAAAATAGTTTTAGGCAAACTTATGCCTGATGATGACGATGCTGAAATGCAATGTGGCATGATGACATGAGCATGCGGTCATGATGATGCACAAAACAAATACACAGCGATTTTCTAGTAGATGTTTTCTTGGGGTGCTACAACTTCCCAGTCGTACTACTACTAGTACTACTACTTCCCTGCCCATGCCTTTCTACCAACGACAAGACAAGAAACCACCACTAGCTAGATCCCATCCAGCAATCAACTGTTGTAACTGGTGCAACCTCCGATTGGGGAGTTCTTGCTAAAATAGGTGGATGTATTTGCTCACCTCGAAATCCGGTTTTGTTTAATTTTCTTCTGATTGGGCCATTGAGGGTACTAATAGTACTAGTAGTAGTATTCGGTATGCTTTGATTGTGGAGTCCTTGCTTATTGCTCACCTCAGAATCACCTAATCAAGAAATTTTCCCTCTGCTCTGATCGATTGGGTCAATTTGGTGGGGCTGGGGGTGGTGGTGGTGGTGGTGGTTGAGGGGGTTGGGGGAGGGGTACTCATTTCGTATGGATTCAGTACCGGGGCATCGTCACCGTCGTTCTGATTGGGTCATTGGGTCAAGTTCGATTTTGGTGTTCTTAACTTCTGTAACCTTTAGTTGCCACTCGTAATGTGCAATGGATTTTGCGTCAGATTCTGTATAGAGAACTATGGGTCATTGGCACGCATGGCCACTACGGACAGGGATGGTCCCATCAATTCCTTAAAAGTTTCCTAAAAAGGTAATGTAGCAGTATATTCGTTGCGTTCTTCCATTTTTTACAATGCTGAAAGTGGTTGGCTGCAACCTGGATGTATCCCTATGCTAAAATTTGTCTCTGTCTGCATCCTGTTTTTGTGGAAGCCTTTGTGACACCATCTCTACTTTACTTACTATAGCACGATGGTACATACCTACGAATATGCGGTGCTCTAGGTCCGGCAAACAGGGTCGTACCCCCACATGCCGCAGGATCCTTCCAGTACCACTACTTACCAAACAAGCGTAAGTCCATTAACCATCTGGGAGGGCCCAACTTAAAGAGAAAGGTATTTTTTCTTAATACCCTTATTACCATGGTGCAGTATGATTTAATTATTACCCGCTTGGTGTCATACATGCTTATCAGATGTTCAGAAACATATGTGTGATTTTATTAACTATGACACTGTGTTTATGTGAATCCAGGTCTAGATCTGTCTTACTGTCTCATAAAGTCAGTATATGACTACTATGTACTGTATTGAAATGTTGAGCTCCATTGCTATTTATGCAAATTGAAGGTGTTGTTGTGGAGGTTGAGGCTACTGTAGAGGCTAGTAGATTGCTGATGCCCGAACCAAAACATAACATCATCTAAATGACGAGGAAGCGCCAACACAGTACCCAGGTGGGCAGTGACATCTCTAAGAAGTGGGTATAATTTCGAAATCCACAATTTCACATGTTATGATTTTCCGTGTTATTGTTATCAGCTAGTACTATATCCTTATGCTCATAAGAAGTTCACAAAAATAAAATATGTTTGCTTTATAGGCAATGGTTTTGTCTTATATTATTAGATTTACTTGCTCTTTATATAATTTAACCTTTCCACTTAATTCCAATCAGTACCACGCACTAGCTGCTCATCCCTTTCTTGCTACCGTTCTCTTGACAATCTTGTGGATTGAAAGGGGACCATGTATGCCCTTCCAAAGGCAGAGGGAAGAAAAATGGTGCATGGCCACCCTTCGCAAAGAGTACCCATGGTATTAGGTATGGATTCCAAGTGGTTTAGACCGACGTGATGTAAGATCTTGTATCTCACTTTTTTTGCTATCTCCTTACTTCTCTATCAATTTTCTCAGGAAGGATGTCCCTTGTGTCGCTCGCCCCATTATAAACAAGTTGTTTGGAAATGACAAGTTTCTAACTCTGTATAGCGAGGGACCTAAAGGAATGCGGCAACCATATGATGTGGATGTCTCCCAGAGGGTGACCACCACCTATTTGGGTGGCTGAGGTTGGTCCAAGTATGTCTATGAGAATGGTCTGAAGCAGGGGGACAAGTTAACATACCATTTTAGCAAGATTGGGCAGATACTTGCACGCCATCGTACACCTGTTGACCTAAGGACTAAGAACAGAGGTAGTAATAACTAATTTTATTCTGTACTGATCACAACCTCTAATGATTTTCTTGCGACTAAATGTTCTACACCATTGTATTTACTCATCATATGACCTTGACCACTTCTGCAGTCTGCTTCCCCTTATGTACCTCAGAAGGGTGCCCGCATCAAGCTGCTAGCATCGACACTGCCCTTGTTCCTGCAACGGCACCTATTGACCTCAGTAGGAGAAATAATATAGGTAGTAACTTAATTCGCTTGTATACTCTCATCTCTGTCAAGGAGTAACTGTTGTACAAGAAACTATTTTTCTTGTACACATCTCATATGCCTCTTTGACCACTCATGTAGTCCCCTTACCTACCCCCAGAAGGTAACCAACATTAAGTTGTTCGCACCCGCACCGGCACTGGCCCTAGTTCCTGCTCCGGCACCTGTTAACCTAAGGAGAAAGAATGGAGTTAGTAACTTAATTTGCTTGTATACTCATCATATCCTCTGATCACTGTCTTGTGAATAACTATTGTATAAGAGACCATTTTTCTTGCACATATCTCATCTTCCTCTACCATCCCTATAGTCAGCTTAGCTACCCATCGGAAGGAATCTAGCATCAAGTTGTTGGTATCGGCACTGGTTATGTGCTTCATGGCTCCTGCACTAGCCCCTCCACAATTAGTGGCACCATCTCTTGCACTAGCACCAGCTACCGCACCAGCCCCAGCACAGGCACCGACACAAGCTCCTTCATCACCCCGAGCAGTGCCTTGTCAGACCATATTCTACACATGTGTCATCACAAGGTCGCACCAGATTATGTTTGTGAGTATATGGCAGCAGATAAACTTCTCTAAATGTCTTCTCAAGTTTCACATGATTCGGTGCATTGCTCTTAGTAATTATGCGTCTATCTCTTGCTGTGACTCAAAAATTTCCTAAGAGTGCCACAAAGCAACTCCAAGACAAGCGAAAGGGCACATTAGTCTTCAAGATGCAGAGCGAAGGAGTGCAAATTGAGGGACACTACGCCATTAACTCGACTGATGGGTGCTTGGCAGCTCTTTCTAGGTGGATCAAGTTTCAGAAACCAGCCAAACTTACCATTGAAAGAATGGTCAAGTCGATGTATCTAGCTTGCCTGAATGCCGCATGCTATTCATGAAGTTCCTAGTTGTCTAGCTCTTTGGTCACATGCTATTGTATTAATTATGTGGTTGTCTTATCTCCACTTATCATATATGGGTGGTAAAACTATGATAATCTTTTGCTGGATTGGAGATATGACTAGTATGTACTGGTATGGTATATTTGTATCTATATGAAGGTTCCCTATGTGACCAAATATTATGTCAATGATTGTGTTCCAGTGATCGAGTGTGTTTGGAGAAGAGGGAAAACTAATCGTCTGACATGGTTTTTAGAGATGAAACAAGAACTGACTCTCTCTGTACTGCTATTGAATTTGACTGTCTGTATTGCTAAATCTGTCACTTTGAAATGCTTCTGAATTGTTCAAGTGCTGCTGAATATGAAATAGGAATCTGTCGAAATTTTGTGTGTCTTATTATTATGTACTCCTTAATCTTTCAAATGCTACTGAATTTGTCAAAAGTTCTATTTTTGTTACTGGCTACTTGCTATATAGCTTTTTTATGTGTGTCATCAGAATTGTTGGATGCGTTTTGGATAGAGATGAGAGGGTAAAGATATATAGCGTAATTTCACCAAGTGAAGTCATTAGATACCTGACTTGTTTTGGTGCATGTGGTGTGTGTTCTTTAGATATTTTTACATGAATATTTGTCAAAGGAATTATCACTTTTTTTCCTCCCTCGGTGAGGTTTGTGTTTGAATCCGGCGAGACAGCCTAGTCAAATTTGAGATAGGAGCCCAGTGACCATAGCCCAATTTTTTTAATTTGGCCTTTTTGGCATTGCCCTTCACCTCTAAAAAAACTCTGCCTACCCATGTTTTTAAGAAACTAATCCATTATCTGGCTTTTTATAAATTGAGGTTCTAGTAGCACTGCCCTTTTATTTTAAGAGAGATAAACATGAACACACAAAATATTTTTAAGAAGACTAATACATAAGTTATAGGTACTATAAAGCTTTTAATGATAATTTGCATACGATTTCTTTTGTGTAGTCGCAACGCATACGGTTTATATTTCTTGAGGTTTTGAGTTTGAATCCAATGTGCTTGACATATATTTATTTGGGTTTATTTTTTTTCATGTAGCAATACTGTTTTATGGACAGGCTGGCATCATGGACCCACCAGCCTGTAGCGTCCCTCGAGTTTAATGGGCGGGTTTGAAAAAAAGAAGTTAAGTACTTGTATAGAGAAGCTAGCATCAGGGACCCACAAGCCAAAACATACCAGGTAGGCTGACATGCACAAGCCAGAACATAACAGGGAGGCTGACATATGGGCCCTGGTAGCAAGACCACACGTGGTTGCGGCATCGAGCAACATTTTCAAGGTCAAAACAATAGATGTAGCAGACAAAAAAGTCCATCATACACATGTTTCATTTACAGAGAGACTGACACGTGGGACCAAGTAGCGAGACCTTATACAGGTGCTGCATCGAGCAACATTGCCAAGTTGGAAACAGGGAGGCACGAGCAAGGAAAAAGTCCAGTATGGACACTTTTCTTCTAATGAGAGGGACATGTGGGGCCACCTTTTTTTTGAGAAAGACATGGTGGACTGTTGAGCACATCCAAAGAAGTTTGAGAAAGGAGCCCATGGAGCATAGAATATGTAGTATATCCCATGTAGAGCATCCCGTGTAGATAGGCAAACTATTTTTAATTCGGCCTTTTGGGCATTGCCCCCCACTTCTCAAAATAAAAAAACTCTGCCTACCCATGTTTGAAACTGCTCCATTATGTGCCATTTTATAAATTGAGATGCCTGAGCACTACCATTTGATATTTTAAAAGAGATAAACATAGACCCACAAAATATTTTTTGGAAGACCAATACATAAGTTGTAGTACTAATACATGTTTAATGATTTAATTTCTATAAATATCTTTGGTGTAGTGGCAAAGCACAAAGTTACGTCAATTTGCTTTGAAGGTCTTTAGTTCGAATTCCTGGTGTGTACATATTTATATATATATCTTGGGTTTATATTTTTTTTGAGAAAGGGTTTACATTTTAATATCACATTACGGAGAGGCTGACATTGTAGACCCAGCAGCCTACAGCATCCCTCAGGTTTAATGGTTGGGTTTGAGAAAATGTTAAATACTTGTACAGAGAGGCTAACATCGAGGACCCAGCCTCCAAAACATACAAGGCTACATCAGGGACCCACAAGCCAGAACATACTAGAGATGCAGACATGGGGGCCTCAGCAGCAAGACCATACACGGCTGGCGCATCAGGCAATGTTACCAGGGTCAAAATAGCGGATGCGGCTAAAAAAAGTCCATCATACGCAGGTTTCATTTATAGAGAGACTAACATGTGGGACCCAGTAGCACGGCCTTATAAAGGTGCTGCCTCGAGCAACATTTCCAAGTTCGAAACAGGGAGGCGTGAGCGAGAGAAAAGTCCAACATGCACATGTTTCTTCTAATGAGAGGATCACATGGGGGATAGTAGCATCCCAATGTTCTAAACCTTGTAATGCTACATGGTCTAATAATAAAATCCTACTTCCTACATTGTTATTGCATCATCATTATATCATGCTCATGTCACCATGCCACCTTGCATTTGAGCATCATATAAAACCCCTCTGTTTCGTTCTTATGCCTTATGGATTATATTTTGTATCACTTGTAGTTGCCTCTTGATATATTGCCCCTTATGGATTATATATTGCCACTTGTAGTTGGGGGCATATCTTTTCTTGACTCCACCACCTTTCTTGTCACCACCTTATAATTCCACCATCCAAACAATATATGAGCAATTGCATTTCTTTTGGGTATTATGTCTAGCTCATATATAATAAGATGGATCCACTTCTAAATCTACATGCTCCCATATATGACCTCTATTGTTTTCATAATATTAAGTATGTTGAGCCTCATGGCCACCTTTGCATGCCATGTGGTTAGAATTCCCTTTATTTTAGCTTCCATATGGTTTTATCCAATATATGCTCATGTGTGAAACTATAATTGGCTACAAGATGAGCTAGTGGGAAATACACACTACAAGTGCCATTTAGCTTAACATGTGTATATGTTATCTAAATTCATATGAATGCAAGCTTGTTGGGTTGTGGGGTCGTACTTCAAATATTTTTGACTGCATGCATGGGTACATATGACCATGTGGAATCCTAGTGTTTTCACTACTAGTAGTGGCAATGTTATGTATGCATGGGCCATGCACCACTTGCACTTTTCTCCTTCCATTTGAATTGTTTGAATTCTTTGGATCCTTGTGAGTGAGCTTGCATGAGATAAAATCATGTGAGTTAGTATCCTCCAAAACAAGACCTCCATGATGACCTTTCTTATCTCCTTCCTTATCTCTTGGTTTATTTGAGTTTGTAATCTTATGAGCCTTATTTAAATAACTTGGGTTAACTAAATCAAACCAAATCAAAAGAATTCAAATGGTAAAAAAATAACTACTCCATCTAACATAGATCCCTCAACCCGAGTCCCCTCCCTCATTGGCTTGGTTTGGCTAGAGAAAACGAAGACCACTAACACCTCCACCTAATCCCTACACCAACACGAGCCACCATGTGACCATGGAGTGCATGCCCATGTGCCACACCCCTCACCCTCCTAGTTGACCCACCTCCCTCCTTATCTTGCTAGTCAAGTAGGTCCCCCAAGGTCCTAACTAACCCTTGTTGCCCTACCTAACCGAGCGAGAGAGGAGAAAAGAGAGAAAAGAAACCCGAGTGCTTTTTGTCTAACCAAACCCGAGCTCCTCCTACCTTGACCCCTTGTCCTTATCTACCACTCCCTCCCTCTCTGGCTCGCTGATACATTGCAAATGTATCTATAATTTTTGATGTTTCGTGCTTAGTTTTATCTACTTTCTTCTGTTTTGTTCCAAATTTGGATTACTTTTCATATGATTTCTTGGACTAACCTATTAACAAGAGCCACAGTGCCAGTTGCCTGTTTTCTGCTGTTTTTGGTTCCAGGAAAGTCAGAAAATGAATATTCTCGGAATTGGATGGGACAAAAGCCAAAGTTCTTATTTTACCGGAAGACACTTGGAGCCAGAATACGAGATGGAGAAGGGCCAGAGGGTGGCCACACAACCTGGTGGCACGGGCCAGGCCAGGCCGCACCAGGGGTGGTGTGGGCCCCTCTGGCACCCCCTCGGTCTCCCCTCTCGCCTATAAGAGCCTCCCGATGCATAAACCCTAGATCGTCAATCAGAAATCCACGAAAAGTTCCGCAACGCCGCCGCCACCAAAGGGGAGATTCGGGGGATAGAAAATCTCTGTTCCGGCACCCTGTCGGGACGAGGAAGTGCCCCCGAAGCCATCTCCATCGATCTCCACCACCATCTCCATCACCATTGCTGATTCCCATGATGATGAGGGAGTAGTTCTTTATCGAGGCTAAGGGTTCTACCGGTAGCTATGTGTTCATCTCTCTCTATGCATGATCATATTGTGATCATGAGCTTTGTAATCAAGTAGATCTACCTTGCTACTCAAGTGCTTTGATAGATCTTTGCTCTCCCCATGTGTGTGAAAGTGACAGCGTGCATACCATAGTGGCACTTAAGCTAGAGATTACAAATACTTGTTATGAGTTATATTTGGAGTTGGATGTCTTTATGAAATTGTGGTGTTTGTTTGAACCATCTAGTACTCAAGGTGACAGTGTGGGGTTTTCTAGAGGGGAAAGGCTTACTTTGAGGTGTGCTGTTATAGCCCTACCATGGATTAGAGTGTCCAACCGGAGAGTAGTTAAGAGTAGTATCATAAAGAGAAGATATTTATATGAGAGTGTTCACTAGTGAAAGTATGATCCCTAGGCCTTGTTTCTAAGCATTGAAACACCGTTTGCTACTAGATCTGTTACATGTTTGCTTGCTTCCATCTTTATTTCAGTTTGCTTTTAGTCTTTTCCCACGTCAACCACATGCCAGCAAGCTATTTTCTAGCACCGTTACTACTTATAATTATCCATACCACTTGTATTTCACTATCTCTTCCTCGAACTAGTGCACCTATACACCTGACAAGTGTATTGGGTGTGTTGGGGACACAAGAGACTTCTTGTATCTTGATTGCAGGGTTTCTTGAGAGGGGATACCTTTGACCACTTCCTCCCTGAGTTCGATAAACCTTGGGTGATCCACTTAAGGGAAAACATGCTGCTGTTCTACAAACCTCTGCACTTGGAGGCCCAACAACCGTCTACAAGAATAGAAGTGCGTAGACATCAAGCTATTTTCTGGCGCCGTTGACGAGGAGGTAAGGTAAAAGGTATTCACACCGGAGGATTAAAGAAGAAGAACCTCACACGGCAAACGTCTATTTTCTGGCGCCGTTGCCGGGGAGGTAAGGTAAAAGGTACTCACATCCTCCGGTGTGAGTGCTCGAAGTTATTTCCTTTAGATTCTGCAATTTTGTCTTTTTGTTTCTTTTTCCACTAGTTAGGCTTAATGGAAAACAACAACAAAATTAGAGAGCTTTATAGTATTTATCTTGAGTTAGGACATGAAGTGTTTGAAGAGAAAATTAAAAAACTATGGAACTTTATTTGCATGATAATAGCAATGTTTTTAGTATGAATTCTTTGGACACCATTATTGCTAATGCTACGGAAAAGTCTAAGCTTGGGGAGGCTAGTTTTGATGAAAATGATCTTTTTAGTCCCCCATCTTTAGAGGCGAAAATTTACTTTGATGACACTATGCCTCCAATATATGATGATTACAATGATGAATATGATATTTTCAGTCCACCTACTATTGAGGAGGAAATTAATTATGATTACAATATGCCTCCTATATTCTATGATTATGGTGATGAAAATAATAGTGATGGCTATTTTTTTGAATTTGCTCCCACTACAATCAATAAGAATGACTATGTTTATGTGGGGAGTATTAATTCTTTTATGCATGTGGCTCATGATAAGAATGTTTCTTATGATAGTTATATTGTTACTTTTATTCATGATGCTACTAAAAGTTATTATAAGAGAGGTAAACATGGTTATATGTGTCTCGACAATATTATGTTTTCCCTCTTTATGTTGAAAATTTTGAAGTTGCACTTGTTTTGCTTTCCTATGCTTGTTGCTTTGTGCTTTCATGACTTGTTTCTTTACAAGATTCCTATGCATAGGAAGTGGGTTAGACTTAAATGTGTTTTGAATTTGCTTCTTGATGCTCTCTTTTACTTCAATTCATATTTCCTATGTGAGCATCTTCTCAAACTATCATGCCTAACTTAAAGGCATTAAAGAAAAGTACTTATTGGGAGATAACCCAAAAGTTTTAGGTGAGTCTTGAAAGTTATTACATCTGTAATAACCGCTCCTTATCCTTTTTATTTCCTTTGTGTGCCAAGAGTAACCTCTAATGAGAGAGAAGTAATGATTGGAAAAGTTGCTGTCCCGAAACAGATTTCTGTGCTTCACCATAAAAATTCGTGTAAAATCTCTGTACGTCCTTCTGAGGCGTCAATTTTTGTGCCTCTGACCCAGTTTGTTATCTAACTTTCGTTAGTTCAACACTTTTCGATTTGAGTAACAGAAGGTCTTCGAAATTTTTTGTCTTTATCTGCTTGTCTGTTTTGACAGATTTCTGCCATTATTTGCATTTGCTTCATGTTTGTTCCTTTTTGAGTTCTTTTGGAGAATTGAGCTTTTTTGAGGGAAGTGCTACAGTAGATTGTGTTTTATTGGAAGTTTTATTGGTGTTGGAACTGAACCCAAAGACCTATTATCTTGAGTGCACTAATGTTGCGAATAAAGATTGTGTGAAGTTTTGTATGAAGGAAAAATTTCAGGTGTATGGAAGGAATGGGTAATGAGATGAAGAATGGACTAAAGCTCAAGCTTGGGGATGCCACGCGTGTCACCCCAAGAAATATCCAAGAAGTACAAGCGTCAAAGCATGGGGATGCCCAAGGCATCCCCTTCTTCATCAATAAAACTCCTAGGTTTCTTCCAAACACTTCATTTTCGTTTCATGCACAGTTGTGTTGTTCTTGGAGTGTCTTCTTTTTTGTTTTCATTTTGGTTTTTCGTTTGTTTGGTTTTCTTAGTTTGCTGAATAAATTGGTTGGACCCCCACTTTCATACATTGGCTTTCAAATAGTTTGGTTTGGATTGGAAAAGAGTAGGAAAAGTTCACGCTTATGTGGTAAAGAGAGCTTGTTTTTGACTGTGGCCTATGCTTTGTCATGCCATACTTGATATTGTTTTTGGCTTTATGCTTAGTATTATTTTCTGTAGCATGACTTGTTATAAACAATTGAGATTGCTTAATGTGCGTTTGAAGAATCATGCGTTGTTTTAGCATATTAAAGCATAGTATTGTGGTATTCTCCTTTGATGCTTTATTTTGGTTGACTTGGCGCATGCTCACACCATGTTATGACTATACCAAGTCACCGTAAGTCTTTATCATCCTTTAGTTTTCAACTTGTAGTATCACTTTATGCTTTGATCAATGATGTTTTGTCGCTCTGCATGATTATGGCCATTATTGCTCTCTTAGTTTGTCGCTCCCAGTCTTTTGCTAGCCTCCACAACCAAGTATGAGTTCCACTCATGCATCCAACTGCCTAAACCAAGTTATTACAAAGATTCCACCATACCTACCTACTAGCATATGCTATTCCAAATATATTCATGTTTTTATCTACCTTCCGAATTAAACTTGTTATGAGAAAACTAGTGATTAAAGCTCTCACGAACTCGATGGCACACTTTTCTTTTCTTGCCCTTAATAAACTTGAACAATTGTGTCGTCTATGTTGTATATGCTTGCACTTATTTGTTCGGGATTAGCAGAACCATGTTGTCATGGGGAACGCTTTCAACATTGCACTTGTACTTTGTACCTAGTTGATACCATGCTCTTTTGTCTATGGATGTCGTCGGTGTGAAATGAAAGGGGAGCTTGTAAGTCCATGGAGTTATGTATATATGTTAGAGAAACGCCTGAGCCGCTGGTCTAAACCATGCTGACATGGTGGAAACCTACAGCGTAACCATAATGAGCTGTCTATGAAGCATTCTTCCTATAAAAAAGAGTCAAATATTGAGAAAAAAAGAGAAAAAGAAAAAAAAGAGATATGAGAAAAGAGGAAAGAGAGAAAAAGCACCATTTTCCCATGGTAAATAAGAAGATTGCTGAGACGCTCGTTGTCTGCTTACATTGTCATTTTGATGTGGGGATTCTTCCATATCATCGGGCAAGGGGTACCCCGTTAGCGGTTCTCTACGATACACATGTACTTACTATGGCAAGAAATTACCGGTAACTAAACTTGAGTAGCATGAGGAGCGGCCCTCTATTCAAGGGACATGAGATTTCCAACTTATACTTCGGGAAGCATATACACCATAGTTTGTTCACTTTAACATTAATCACTTCAACATGCTTATAATAGGGGCAATGAGAGCTGAAAGCTAATAAGTACCATAATTTTTGGAACCTCTTTATGAGACTTGAATCCCTACTTCCTTCTATGAAGGCCCTTCTTTTACTTTTATGTTGAGTCTCCACCTTCTATCTTTATGCATCTACTTTGAGAGCATGGTGGCCATTCTTAGTTCTATGTGCATTGTCCCAAGACTTGTTGATTGATTCATAACTTTGATATTGCTTGTTTTAAACTATTTGTATGTAGTCACTCTTATGAACTTTGAAGGTGTCCTATCCATTTATGTTTGCTACTCTATGAGGGAGAAGCTAAATGCCACCATGCTATGTTTTCTTTATGTGAAAGAAACAAATGTCTTGCAAAGCATTGTTATTCATGAATCTTTTGTTTGTGCCTTTTCATGTTGCAACATAGTTTCTTTGTCTTATTGCTAGAACTTTGTCTTTCATGTTATGATTGAAATACTATGATCCTAGCTTTGAATGTTTTACAAATACTTTGATCAAGTTTATGATGGTGCATGTCACCTCAAAAATTATTCTTTCTTTTTATCACTTACCTACTCAAGGACGAGCATGAGTTAAGCTTGGGGATGTTGATACGTTGCTAACGTATCCATAATTTTTGATGTTCCATGCTTGGTTTATCTACTTTCTTGTGTTTTGTTCCAACTTTGGAGTACTTTCTATACACTTTCTTCGACTAACCTATTAACAAGAGCCACAGTGCCAGTTGCCTCTTTTCTGCTGTTTTTGGTTCCAGAAAGTCAGAAAATGAATATTCTCGGAATTGGACCAGACAAAAGCCAAAGTCGTTATTTTCCCGGAAGATTCACGGAGCCAGAAGGAGAGACGAAGGGGGGCCACAGGGTGGCCAAACCACCCCTAGGCGCGGGTCCCCCAGGCCGCGCCAGGGGCCGCCTGGCTGCCCACCGACCTTGCCTCTCTGCCTATAAGATGCCCCCGATGCGAAAACCCTAAATCGTCCAGCCTCCAGCCATGAAAAGTTCTACAACACTGCCGCCACCGAAGAGGAGATTCGGGGGACAGAAAGTCTCTATTCCGGCACCCTGCCGGGACGGGAAAGTGCCCCCGGAGCCATCTCCATCAATCTCCACCACCATCTCCATCACCATTGCTGATTCCCATGATGAGGAGGGAGTAGTTCTCTCTCGAGGATAAGGGTTCTACCGGTAGCTATGTGTTCATCTCTGTCTGTATGCATGATCTTATTGAGATCACGAGCTTATAATCTATAGATCTACCTTGCTACTCAAGTTCTTTAATAGATCTCTGCTCTCCCCATGTGTGTGAAGTTGACAGTGTGCACACCATGGTGGCTCTTAGGCTAGAGATTACAAATACTTGTTATGAGTTATATTTGGAGTTGGATGTCTTTATGAAATTGTGGTGTTTGTTTGAACCATCTAGTGCTCAAGGTGATAGTGTGGGGTTATCTAGATGGGACGAGCGAACTTTGAGGTGTGCTGTTATAGCCCTACCATGGATTAGAGTGTCCAACCGGAGAGTAGTTCAGCGTAGTATCATAAAGAAGAATATATTTATATGAGAGTGTTCACTAGTGAAAGTATGATCCCTAGGCCTTGTTTCTTAGCATTGAAGCACCGTTTGCTACTAGATCTGTTACATGTTTGCTTGCTTCCATCTTTATTTCAGTTTGCCTTTAGTCTTTTCCACGCCATCAAGCTATTTTCTATCACTGTTACCACTTATAATTATGTATGCCACTTGTATTTCACTATCTCTTCGCTGAAGTAGTGCACCTATACACCTGAAAATTGTATTGGGTGTGTTGGAGACACAAGAGACTTCTTGTATCTTGATTGCAGGGTTGCTTGAGAGGGGATACCTTTGACCACTTCCTCCCTGAGTTCGATAAACCTTGGGTGATCCACTTAAGAGAAAGCTTGCTGCTGTTCTACAAACCTCTGCAGTTGGAGGCCCAACAACTGTCTACAAGAATAGAAGTGCGTAGACATCACTCGCCGTACTCCATACATCCGTGTAACACGAAGATGTACATGGATTTGAAGGAAAGATTTTGGTGGGTTAATATGAAGGGAGATATCACAGAGAATATCGCTTTATGTCATGTCTGCAGCAGAGTGAAGGCTGAGCATCAGAAGCCAGCAGGATTGCTATAGCCATTGCCAGTACCTGATTGGAAGTGGGATAGAGTTGGAATGGATTTTATCACAGGACTGCCCAATACGAGGTCAGGATACGACTCTATTTGGGTAGTGGTTGATCATTTGACCAAGGTAGCTCACTTTATACCTGTGAAGACCACCTATACCAGTGCTAGATTGGCCAAGATCTACATGGACAAAATTGTGTATCTACATGGAGTTCCCAAGAGTATTGTTTCAGATAGAGGCACCCAATTTACCTCCCAGTTTTGGCACCAGCTGCATGAGTCATTGGGTACTAGATTGGAGTTCAGTATAGCTTTGCACCCTTAGATGGATAGACAGACGGAGAGGGTGAATCAGATTTTGGAGGATATGTTGAGAGCTTGCACTCTAGCTCATGGCTCTAGCTGGGATGAGAATTACCTTATGCTGAGTTTTCCTACAACAACAGCTATGAGACTAGCATCAAGACGTCACCGTTCGATGTGCTATATGGTAAAAGATGCATGACACTATTATTATGGGATGGTGTAGGTGAGCGTCAGTTGTTTGGACCTGATTTGATCAAGGATGTTGAGGAGAAGGTCAGTTTGATTTGAGATAGGCTGAAGGTAGCACAATCAAGGCAGAAGACCTATGCTGATGCTAAACGCAAGGAAGTGGTGTATGAGATTGGAGATCGAGCATACCTTCGAGTTTTGCCACTGCGTGGAATTAAGAGATTTGGAATAAGGGCAAGCTGGCACCTCGATTTATAGGACCATATAAGATCCTAGCATGCAAGGGAGATGCTGCATATCAGTTGGAGATGCCAGAGGATCTATCCGCTGTTCATGATGTGTTCCATGTGGCTCAGCTGAAGAAATGCCATCCGGAGATGGTGGATACACCATTGAGAGACACCGTGTCACTAGAAGAGGTTCAACTGGAGAACGACTTGACTTATGAGGAGAAGCCGGTCAAGATTTTGGAATCAGCGGAGAGGTTTACACGCAGCAATACAATCAGGTTTTGCAAGGTGCAATGGAGCCATCACACCAAAGAGGAAGCCACTTGGGAGCAAGAAGATGACCTCCGAGAGGACCATCCAGACCTATTTGCTAGCCACGGCGAATCTCGGGGACGAGATTCATCTTAAGGGGATTAGTCTTGTCACATCCCAATTATTAGAATTGGTACTGCATATCATGCATGGCATTGCATCATATTCACCTTTGTAGAAATTCAGTTTTAGAAGGCCTTTGCTAAAACACCACACCATTGCTTGTGCTTTCATATAAAGTGACCACTAGGGTTTTTGACTTTAATATGCTAGAATGGCACTATATAAACATTCCAGATGCATAGAGTATTCCAATACAAACCTGTAGGATTTTGTTTCACTCGAAACGGAGCTCTAGATCAAAAGTTATGGCCAAAACAGTTCAGGAAAAATTTCAGATTCAGAAGTTCAGACAAAACAAGACAGAGTTCAGTTAAACAGTCTCAGAAAAGAATAAAAAGAAAAAGAAAAAAAGATCGGCGCATCCCACCGCGGCCAGCCGAGCCGTCCCAGCCGCGGCGGCCCGCCCGGCGCCCAGCAGCAGGGCAGCGCTATCCGCCGCACGCCCACCGCGCGCGGCACGCAACCGGCCCAGCACCAGCCCGCACCCGCCTCGCCCTATGCCGCCGACAGGTGGGGCCCACCTATCAGCACGCCGCCGCCGTGTTTGTCCTAGAGACGAACTGCCGCCGCAGAAATCGCCTGATTTCTTCGGGATTTCGGCCTCCCTCGCCCCGTTCTTTACCTAGACTATTTAGCCTCGACCCCCTCTTTGAAACCCACCCTAAAACGCCATCTATTCCGCCACCACGTCACGGTAATTGCTCGCCGGAGCAACCCGCCACTGCCACCGCCATTGCCGTCGGTAATGAGCTCAAGCTCGAATTCCGCGCCGTCTTCTTTCTACTGAGGCACTGCACCAAAGCGCCGCGCGTTTCTCTGACCTTTCCTCCCCTCTACAGTGCGCAGGACCGCCCCCACGAGCTCGCCGGAGTCCGAGCCACCGCGCCGCTCCAGCCTCCAAGCGCCACCGCCCGAGGACGCCCCTGTCTGAGCCGACCCTGCCCCCGAGACCACCGCTGCTTGCCGCACACCGTGAGCCACCTCGTCGCCGCCAAAGATCGTCGGAGAGCCGCCGCCGCCCACCTCCGACGACGCGCCGGTGAGCACCTGGGCCGATAGCGCCAGCCCCTCGATCTGTGGTCAACGGCCCAGATCAATGGTTGACCCTGTGGTGGACCGCTGACCGGTCAACCCGCCACGTCGGCGTGACCCCACCAGTCAGCGGGAATATTCTCCAGGTTTTTCTGAAAAATAGATTAAAAGTCAAAAAATATTTATAACTTAAAAATTCGTAGGAAAAGATTTACTGGGCCAAAAATTACAAATAATATACCGTTGGAATCACAAAATTTTGTAGAATTTGTTTCTGCAATAAAATTTCAAGTTTACTGTATGTATTTTCCTGAGATTATAAAAAGGCTTAAAGTAGTATAAAAATCTTAGAAAAAGTTCTGTAAGTCTTTTGGGCATATTTCCTTTTGGTCCAGGCTCTAATTTGAACCATCTGTCCAGTAGTGTTTTTGTCAAACTTGTACAGCATTGTTTGCAACATTGGTTCAATGTTTGAGTAAAAATCCCTATTAGTTGGAATAACAAATTACATAATTTGTTTTCATTGCATTAAAGGTTTTTACATGCATCATTCAACAGTAATAAACATCAGAGAACATAGAAGGGTTACTGAAACCTTTATTAAGCTATCATGCATGCATTTGTGCACTTGTCTATGATTGTGTATGTTTGTTTATGTGTTGAAATTGTATCGTGTAGATTGTGACGAGTGCAACGCTTGTTTCTACGAGGATTGTACTCTCGACTCCTACCGCCAAGGCAAGTAGATGCTATTTTGTTCATACCTTGTCCTACTATTTTCTCTTATGCATGTGTAGTGTATTTCTGTAGATATTGTGTAGGAATTACTATGCTATGCTATGTCCTATATATTGTGGTAGGAATTCCTTGTAGTTGAGCCTCGTTCAGTAGATGTGCTTAGACCTGCAGTGAAGACGGGAGGAAAAGGCATCACATTATGGTGAAGTATGTGTTTGTTCAAACTAAAAACAACATGGGTGGTTGTCAACGGAGTGTGGATAATGGTGGGGAATGCCGCCCAGGGTACTGAGAAGGATTAGTTCTCATTGTTATAGTAGCTTACGTGTGCAACCATGTGCCAACAAAATGGGTGGCTAGTTGGACTTAGTAGGTCGTGGTGATCCGAACCCAGCGTAGCCAGAGATGTAGTGAACGGTAGGTTGGGACCGGTGCGTAGTGGGGTTTAGAGATTTACTTCCCGAAAGGTCTCATCTTGGTCTTCTACCTATCATCAGACAATATGAGTGTGGTGGTACGAGCTGGGTTGGCCAGGTCATATGGGTAAAGTGTACAAACCCCTAAAGGGTGTAAAACTAAGTATTTAGCCGTGTCCCCTGTTATGGACGATTGAGTTGCTTGATTTTGAGACTATGACATATTCTCACTCATCCTTATTTCTTAATTACTAAAACATGATGGGTGAACCTAATGGGTTGCTGTGAATCAAATGGTTTACGAAAGTAGGATAAATATGTTTGAAAAGTGCAAGCTAGCCAAAGGTCCACTAGCCAAATAAGCATGTAGATGCTAGGTGCATTGTCTATTTTACCTTAGCGCTACTTGCCATACATTCCATGTATTGACCCTTCAGTGCTGCTACGTTTCATGTTGCAGGTTATTCCGATTCCGAGTGATCGAATAGGTCGCGGTACTCCACTGGACACTTGTTCCCTTGTAGGCAATTCGAAGATGGAGTAGTTACCTTTATTTATGTTGCTACTTGAATAAAGTGTAAGCTAGCCTTCGAGCTAAGAGGATATTGTCATAATTTAATGTCGTCGGATTGATGACAAGTACGCCATGAGGGGGTCCTCGAGGCATGCGGAAGAGGGGTGTGAGACGTACGGTATTCCGGGACGGTGAGCACACAAGTTTATCTAGGTTCGAATCCATCGGCTTTGGACGGATCGTACTCCAACTAGCAATCCAGTAATACGGCAGAGCCGGAATATGGGTTACAAGGGTTTTGCCTGTGCGAGTTGAGATTGTAGACTATTGAGATGCCCTAAAGGCTCTCCCTAGGACGGCTTATATAGATATCCGGCGTAGGGTTTATAGGAGAGATCTATCCGGCTACAACTAAGAGTCTGTTACAGAGTACATCTTGAACTACAAGTAAGATTATGGGCCTAAGTCGGTAAGTCTTATGGGCCTTCCCGTAGCCGGATTGGACTCCGTCTTTCTCCCTGACTGGGCCTCCCGTGAAGCAATGCGCTAACCCGAGTGGGCCACCCTGGTCAGTGCGGAACTGTGAGGATACCCGGAAAGTATATCCCCAATAGCAGCCCCCGGAGGCCTCCAAGATCCAGAGTCGGATTCATCATCGTCTAGCTTGATCTTCGGCTTGCAGAATCTTGAAGGGTTCCTGAAACTTCACAACAAAAGATACGATCCGGGTCTTAAAAAATAAGTTGAACCTTTCAGTTGGTTACTCGGACTTTCTAGCTCATTTTCAAACTAAGCCGGAACTTGGTCTCTCACGCCACCTGACACAAGCATGGTCAAGTCACGTCACCTGACAACGTTCCGTCAGCACGACCGTTGGTGGGTACGCGGTCCGTGGAACCGAGGCGCCGTTTCAATGCGTGCATGGAGATCGAGGCGACGCAATCATCGCGCGGGTCCTTCCCAGTTCTTTGCACGACGCGTGGCGGTTGTACAGTAGTGTTTGCACGAATCTTGGCGCAGGTAGGTGGATATAAGGGGTTTAGATTTCTTCTTCTCCTTTCCACCAGTCCTTTGCCGTTTCCTTCCTTCCCAATCCTCCTGCGCGCACAGAGCCTCCTCGTCCTCCCCCCACAGAAACTCCCAGCACCGCCCCTTTAAGGTCACTTTCTCACCGGAGAAAAATGGCTTCTTCATCTTCTTCCTCTGGTTTGGCAGCAGCGGCGGCGGCGAAGGCAGAAGCTGCAGCGGAGAAGGAAAGCTACAGGGGAATCTGGATCCCCTGCGCTCTCGATGAGACAGGCCTCAAGAATGCGGAGAAGGAGGGGCTGCTCGTCGCCCGCGATTGGCGGAGTGGCTCCGGCGAAACCGTCCCCAACCCACACGAGGGCGAGCGAGTTCACTTCGGTACTCATCTGGACCGAGGTTTGTCCTTTCCTCCCTCAGAGTTCTTCTCCGAGGTGATAGATCACTTGGAGTTCAACTCCACAATCTTCCTCCCAATTCTCTTCTAGAAATGAGCGCAAATGCTGCGCTTTGCGAGGGCTTTCTCGGCATTAGGCTGAGTTTGCTTCTCTTTCGGTTTTACTTTCATGTCCGGAGGAATTCCATCACTGCCGGTGTTCCTTACATCACGGGCACCATTAGTTTTTCTCTTAGACGAGACCGGGCATATCCCAAAATTTCTGCCAGTGACTCGGTCAAACAATGGCTAGCCACTTTTTTCTACCATAGGGATATTCCGGCTCCCGGCAAAGATACTGCTTTGCCGGTTTTTGTTGACGGAGCTGCCACGGCCCAGCCTTCCTGGGACGAGGCTGCTCCGGCTCTCACAGATGATCTGATCCTCGCTAAGAGGCGGATCGAATATCTGATCAAGCACAACGGTTTGAAGAGATCTGACTTGGTCCAGTGCTGGGTCTCACGCCGGATCCAGCCACTTCAGTACCACGGGGATAGACTGATGCACTTTGTCACGTCTTCTCTGACCGACTCCCTCCGCATCAGTCCCAAGGCCTACACCACTCAAGGCTACATAAGCCAAATCAAGTGGCTGATCAAGGAACGGATCGAGAGGCGGATTCCAGAGGTTTCTCTGGACATGCATACGGCGGAAAACCCCGTGGTGCCGGTAAGCTTTTATCATCACATCTTTTATGTGTTTCTATCTTCGAGTTATATTGCAATGCTGATATGTTTTCTTGTTTTCAGCTTGCTGACATCCTCGAGTCGGAACTTGCTCCGCTCGAAGGATATCCTTCGGAGTTCTCTCAGGAGGTGGAAGTAGTTCCACTGCCAGATCTTGCGCTCAAGAAGCGCAAAGCTCCGACAGTAGCGGTTGGCACAAAGGAGGCGCCTGTCGTGAAGAGGTATCTTTTCTGTCACAACTTTTCCGTCTTTGTGCTTTACTTAGACTTCTTTCCGAGATGTAACGTTTCCGACTTTGTTACCTTCTCAGAGCAAAATCGATCATCAAGGGCAAGGGGAAAGGGATTTCTTCGAAGCCCTTACGCCAGACGAAGATTATCATATCTTCGCCTGCCGTAGATCCTCTGACTCCGGCTCCTCAACCTTCTGCAACTCCGGTTATCTCGTCGGAAGCTGCAGAGGATCCGGCTCCTCAAACAGAGCCTGTGATCCTTGAGTCACAAAATGACGTCACTATGGGTACGTCAGGTCAAGATATGGGTAAACCCTCTTCGGGTAATGATCCCTCGGCTGAAGTCTTCGCCGAAAACCTCCTCAATAATCCGGGTCTTGCCAAGTTTGGCCTGACCCGGAAATCTATAGAGGAGATCTAGTGGCTAGCTAGGCAAGTCCTGGAAAAAAGCCATCTATCCCCCGAAGAGGAAGCGCAAGAAGCAGAGGACGTCAAGTTCTCTGACCTTCTTACTCAAGTCCGCCTTTGCGACGAGAGGATCAGGACTGGCGAGCTTCCAACAGCCCCAGTGATTCCTCTTACTCTCGCCGAGAAGGTGGCAGCTAAAGTAAACGCGGGTTTAGATAAACTCACCCGCGAGCAATATGTAAGTCGGAATTCCAACTCTTGTTTTTACATTATGTTATATCATATCCTCTAGCCCCCAAGCATGAAGTAGGATATAGAATCCAAGTTTATGCTTTCATTAGGATGCCAAAGAACGAACTAGTGTAGCCCCCAAGGCTCATGCTGATATTTAGTAAAAATATTAGCCCGAGTCTTAAGTAGCTTTCTGACTTTGGGTATTCTGACTTACAGAAAGTATGTTCCTATAACCAGGAATTATTGTCCAATGTCTGTAATAAGCGGAGAGAGATCAAAGCTCTCCGGCTTAAAAATGCTGAGCTCAAGGTAGCCAAGGATGAGCTGAAGGTAAATATTTCGAGATTCAAACCTTGTCTTTTGCTTTTTCTATGTCGAATTTTCTGAACTGTTGTTCTTTTTGTCTTACAGCATTGGTGAAACAATCCATCGCTATGATTGAAGAGGCCGAGAACCTCAAAACCCTAGTGGTGGAAAACAAGGGACTTCGCCAAGAGCTGGATAAGCTCAAGGCGAATCATGAAACGAGCATAGCTCAAGTCCTGGAATCCTCCTCCATGGCCACTGAAGAGCGCGATCGCAAGATTGCCGCTCAAGATAAAATAATCTCGGACCTCAAGAATGAGCTTGGCAGAGAGAAGGACATATCCCAGGCGCTCCAGGCTGAACTCCAGAGTCTCCGGGAGGAGAAGACCAAGATTGACGACGTCATTTTTGGTACGTTCCACCTCTCTGACTTATCTTTTCTTTGACTTTTATAAATGTCAGATTTTTCTTGACTTTATTTTGTGTATAGGTCCTCTAAAGTTGTCGGACTCCTCCTCGTTCGAGCCCCGCACTCACCGGCTTACCCAAGTCGGTGATCTTCTTCATGACTACCGCCAGTCCCTTGAGGACATTGGCGAGTCTCTCAAGATTCCGAACATGCCAAGCATGTCAGATTTTGAGGTGCGGGATAGGGCCAAAGAGATGTTGCAGCTTGTTCAGTACTGGAATATATACTACGCACGGACTGCTGCGCAGAACGCCCTCTCCATGGTCATGAGCCATCATGGAAACATGGAAATATGGCAAGTGACTAAATGGTACTGCAAGGTAGACGAAGACGGCCAGGAGTAGGACCTTCAAGCCATCATGCACTCCTGCGCCGGATACGGGTGTCATGTAGCTGATCTAACCAGCTACGAGATCCCCTTCTTCACCCGCGTGGCTACTCCGCCTCCTCCTGTAGAAGAAGCCGAAGAATTTTCCGACGATGAACGCACCAACTCGGATGCGGACATCTCGGAACAATATTAAGGCGGAGTGACCAGCGAGCCGGCAGATCCTTCATCTTCTCCTGCATTATAAAACAGAAATTGATGTATTATTCTGGAAAAACTGGCGTGGTTGTAAATATTAAGTACTATTTATCTTTGCAAGTGCTAAGCTTTTGATCTATTCAGCACTTTTGACTTTTGAATTTTTTGCGTGCCTGAAATGTTTACATAAGCACTTATATTTTTCGTCTTGACTTATCGTTTATCTGGCTTTCCGCCTCGTCCCTTTCTTGAGCCGGCTAAACCTTCAGCCGGAAACTTTGCCGAGTAACGGAGCTCAATTGCTAAACCAGTTTAAACTCGGAAACAAAGCCGGCTTCCAGTACCAACAATTCACTACTCTGAAAATGCCCGCATCCGGCAATCAGATAAATAACCAAAGTAAAGACTAGAATTTTTTATAGAGTTATACCCGAAGGTAGCAGCTTTTAGAATCGGAAATCTAGACCAGAACGAACATGAGCATAAAATACTTTCAAGCATTCTGGGATTTTCGACTATGACATGACCATTCGGAAATAAGATGGTCTAAGAACTTCTCAGAAAAACTTGAGGCAACCAAAACTTTTATTTCTCACAGAACATGTACATATGTATGATTAAAAGAAGGATAAACTAAGAATAAAAGGGACGTAGCTGAGCAGTATTCCATGGTCTGTCTAACTCATCCGGATTTGTACTACCTCTAGCTCTCTTTCTCTTCTTAGTAGCAGGTCTTTCTTTGACTGGACTCATGTTAGTTAAGTAGCACGATCCATTGTGCAATACTTTACTAACTAAAAAGGGCCCTTCCCATACTGGGGAAAGTTTGTGCTTTCTTTGTTGCACAAGCCGGAGAACCAAATCACCTTTATTGAAAGATCTATTTCGGACTCTCTGGCTATGATACTTGCGTAACTTCTGCTGATAGGCTGTAGATCTGATTTCAGCAACGACGCGAACTTCTTCGACTAAGTCGAGATCATTTTGTCGAGAAATCTTGGCATCCTCTTCGATATACGTGGCCACTCTAGGAGAAGTATGAATTAAATCACTAGGAAGAACTGCTTCTGCGCCATAGACCAAGAAGAAAGGTGTGTATCCTGTTGACCTGTTCGGAGTTGTTCATAAACTCCAAATTACAGAGGGTAGTTCCTCTGCCAAAGCCCCCGCAGCACGTCGTAGTGGTGCTTCGAGTCTTGGTTTCAGGCCTTGTAGAATTAAACCATTTTCTCTTTCGACTTGTCCGTAAGCCTGTGAATGTGCGACTAACGCAATGTCAAGCCGGATATTTTGTTCATCACAGAATTCAGCCAGTTCTCCCATAGAAAAGTTACTCCCATTGTCTGTGATAATGCTATGCGGATAACCATACTGGTTTATAACATCCTCGATAAATCTTTTGGCTGTTGCTCCATCACAACTAGTGACAGGTTTAGCCTCGATCCACTTGGTGAACTTATCGACCATCACTAAGAGGTGGGTAAATCCACTTGGAGCTCTTTTAAAGGGTCCTACCATGTCAAGACCCCAGACCGCAAAAGGCCATGTTATAGGTATTGTTCGAGGCTGATCAGCCGGAACATGAGCTTGCTTGGCATACTTTTGGCAGCCTTTGCATGTCTTGACTAACCGTTCGGCATCTGCCTAAGCTGAAAGCCAGAAAAATCCATGTCGAAAAGCTTTTGCCACTAAAGATTTGGCTGTAGCGTGGTGACCACACTCGCCTTCGTGGATTTCCCTTAAGATTTCCACTCCTTCTTCCGGAGATACACAGCGCTGAAAAACCCTAGAAACACTCCGTTTATGGAGCTCACCCTTAACAATAGTATAGGCTTTTGCTCGTCGGATAATCTGCCGGCTCAGCACCTCGTCTTCGGGTAATTTGCCATCTACCAAATAATCGAGGTAGGGTTGAGTCCAGCTAGGAATTACAGCCAGAACTGCTATTAAAGGTGAGTCGGATTTGGTCGGATATTCCTCATCTACTCCCTTTATCGAGGGAACCTTGAGGTGCTCTAAAAATGCGCCATCCGGGACCTCTTTCCACGCAGAGCCTATTCGAGATAGTGCATCTGCTTCCTCATTTTCTGCTCGAGGGATGTGTTGAACTTCAAACCCTTCGAATGATTTAGATAGATCATCCACGACGGTTTTGTATGCTGCCATGTGCTTATTTGCATTACAAATACCCGAGACTTGCTGAGCAACAAGATCCGAATCTCCGTAACACATCAAACGTCAGATGCCAATATCCTTGTCAATCCGGATTCCATGCAACAGTACTTCATACTCGGCAATATTGTTTGTCGCTGTGAAGTGGATCTGCAACACGTATAATAGTTTATCTCCTTGGGGTGATTTGAGCACCACGCCAGCCCCCGAGCCCCCTCGAGCCTTAGACGCAACGAAAAAGAGGGTCTAGTATTACGACTCAGGGAGGACCATGTTCTCCTTCGTCTCTGTCCAATCAGCGACAAAGTCAGCAAGGATCTGGGATTTGATTGCTGTCCGAGGTTTATGCTCAATGTCAAAAGCTGAGAGCTCTATGCCCCATTTGGTGACACGTCTTGTGGCGTCGCTGTTGTTGATTATGTCTCTCATGGGAGCTTTGCTCACCACGGTAATTGGATGCTCTTGAAAATAGTGTCGTAGCTTACGAGATGCTAGGAAAACACCGTAAGCTAACTTTTGATAGTGCGGATATCGCTGTTTTGATTCCGTCAAGACCTCGCTGACAAAATAAGTCGGACGCTGCACCAAGTGTTCCTGATTTTCCTCTGGTATCTCCACCACCATGACGATGCTAACGACCTTATTTGTCGCAGCAATATAAAGCAACATCGGTTCCTGAGGTTCCGGCGTTGTGAGGATAGGAGCAGATGAGAGTACTTTCTTCAGGTCTTGCAGTGCAGCTTCAGCTTCGCCAGTCCAGACAAAAGCCTTGGTTTTCTTCAGGAGTTTGTATAATGGTGCGGCTCTTTCACCAAGCCGGCTTACAAATCTACTGACCGTAGCAATGCAACCAGTTAGTCTTTGTACGTCGTTCAGGCGAGTTGGCCTGGAAATATTGAGTATACCCTTGATTTTGTCGCGGTTCACCTCTATGCCTCTTTGAGACACGATGAAGCCTAACAATTTTATGGCTGGTATTCCAAAGAAGCATTTCTTCAAGTTAAGCATGATGTTGTATTTTCGTAGATTGGCGAACGTTTCCTCCAAGTCGGAAATGAGTGTTTCCTTATTTTTGGACATCACCATGATATCATCCACGTATGCATGTACATTGCATCCGAGTTGATCGTGAAGGCAACGCTGAATCGTGCGCTGGTACGTAGCTCCTACGTTCTTCAGCCCGAAGGGCATCATAACAAAGCAGAAGGTTCCGAAGGGGGTTATGAATGAAATTTTTATTTTGTCAGATTCCTTCATCCGGATTTGGTGATAGCCAGAATATGCGTCGAGAAAACAGAGGAGTTCCGAGCCTGCCGTAGAATCGATAACTTGATCAATTCTAGGCAGAGCAAATGGATCTTTTGGACAAGCCTTGTTCAAGGCAGTATAATCAACACACATCCTTAAATCAGTGGTGTCTTTTTAGGGACCATTACAGGATTGGCCGACCACTCAGTGTGGATGACCTCTTCTATGAGTCCGGCTAACTCGAGCCGTGCTAGTTCCTTAGCTATTGCCTTACGCTTTTCATCGCCAAACTGTCGTAAGGACTGTTTGATGGGTTTAGCATTCGGGTTTACATTTAGAGAGTGCTCGGCAAGTTCCCTAGGTACTCCGGTCATGTCAGATGGCTGCCATGCGAAGATATCTTGATTTGCTTGGAGGAACTTGACGAGCGTGCTTTCCTATGCGCTATATAGGCCTACGCCTATCTGGGTCACCTTGGAGGGGTCATCATCCTTCAACGGTGCTTTCTTCGTCTCTTCTGATGCCTTGAACTCCGGATTTGGCTTGGTAACCTCCTTCTTTGTTGCGGGCATCTCGGACGGATCTATGCTCTTCTTGATCTCCTGGTACTCCTGGGCGTGCAACACGGCTTCAGCAAAGGCGGCATTTCCATCCTCGCACTCTCGAGCTTTCTTCGGGTCTCCCCTGATGGTGATCACGCTGTTGGGACCTGGAATTTTCATCATATTGTAAATGTAACACGGACGAGCCATAAAAGCACAGTAAGCCGGACGTCCGAATATAGCGTGGTATGCGCTCTTGAACGGGACCACTTCGAAAGAAAGTGCCTCCGTCCGATAATTCTTTGGATTTCCAAAGGTAACATCCAAAGTGATCTCTCCTAGGGAATTAGCTTGTCTTGCTGGGACAACTCCGTGAAAAATCAGAGAGCTATGGTTTAGCTGTGTCTTCGAGATCTTCATCCGGCGTAGCGTTTCGACATAGAAAATATTGATGCTGCTACCACCGTCCATGAGGGTCTTGGGAAACCATAACCGTCAATAAGTGGGTTGACGATCAAGGCGTATTTTCCTCGCCTGTGTAACTTAGGCGGATGATCATCGCGATCAAACGTGATTTGTACTTCTGACCAGTCCAGATATTGGGGGACAGTCGGAACTATTGCATTGAGCTCGTGTAGAACTGCTTTCTTGACCTTTGCTGGTTGTGATCCGAGGAAGGTGGCATAAGTGTCCTTCTTGGTGGGAAAAGTCTTCTTCCCTTCCGACTTGGGGTTTGAAGCATCGGCTTCCTCCATGTCGGAATCTTCCTTTGTCTCCTTGTCTTTTTCGATATTTTTCTTTCCCTTCTTCCACTTAGCTTTGTAGCCCGCGGTGTCATCTCTTTTGATGTCGTCATTGAAACGACATTCAGCGTTGGTGTGGGACGAGCCCCCACTGGCGTCTAGGTGATGCACATATGGGTTATTGGCAATGTTGGCCCAAGAGTAGGTTTTGCATGGTTGTTGTTCTCCTCTACCTTGGACCCTTGATGTCCCACGACCACGCCCGCGGCCTCCTCCACGTCCTCCTCGTCCTCCAGACCCGGAAACAGTAGTGACTACCGCCGTTTCCGTGTTGGGTTTTTCTTCCGAGGTGTTTTTGCGCTTCTGAGCTTGTTGCTTTGGTTGTTTTGCCGACTGAGGCACAACTAGGGCATTGAGTAGTCCTTCTGCATCGTCGTCAGCATCTGCATACTTGCTCGCTATTTCTATCATCTCTCCCAAATCAGTAACCTTGTCACACTTCAACCGATGGCGTAGTAAACCAATAGGGAGACCTGTGATGAAAGCTTCAATCGCAGTTTGATCATTTACTCCTTTGTAGGAGTTCTTGGTGTCGATCCATCGTCCGAGGTAATCTCGGCAAGTTTCTCCGGCTTTCTTGGTGTAACGCTATAGGGCTCCAACCGTACAGGGCCTCCGATATGTGCCTTCAAAATTCCGAAAGAACGCGCTTTGTAAATCATACTAGTTATGGATGGTGTTTGCCGGAAGTTCATTGAGCCATGATCGTGCCATCTTCCGCAACATAAGTGGGAGATATCGGGTTGCGACCAGGTTGTTTCCGCCTTTGGCGATGCAACAAGCTTGGAAGAAGTCCTGTAACCAGGTGTCTGGTCGAGCAATGCCGTCGTAGGCTTGGATATGTCTTGAGATAGCAAATCCTTCTGGGAATTTTGTAGCTCTGATGCGTGGACCGAAGCACTTTGGACCCACGTACACGTCATCGTTTTCATAGAGCCGAGCCTCTATGTTGGAGTTGATCCTGTGTCTTGCGTCATTCGGGGATAGAGATTGTCCCGAATGCCGGCTGTGGCTGCGGTGCCGTGGAGCCGGACTTCAGCTTCTGCCACCACCTCCTCCGCCATGTCGTCCTCCTTGCCCTCCATGGGAGCCGTTGTGATGACTGTGCGGCGGAGAAGGTGGAGCAGCTGGATAGTTTCTGGCTGATCGCCGGCCTCCGTCCGGTACTTCATTATTCCTATTCCGGGGAGGGTCTTGACTATGACGAGCCCCCTGCCGGCTTGTACCAGCATGGTTTCCATCATTTCTTCGTCCGTCGTTCCCACCATAGTGAGGCTCAGCCAGACGGTTCTCATGTCTAGGAGGTGGCATTCTCTGATGATCCTCCTCCCGACGTTTCTCTTTATCTTCTCCCCTTCGATCCTTAGATTCTCGTCGGGGAGGGTTCGTCGGATTCAGGGCAGCGATGGCGTCTTTCTCGGCCGCTGGTGCGACGTTGCTCCAGCCGGGTGTAGTCCTGCGATGCTGTCCTGACGATCCGGTTCTCGAATAATTGTCTTCCCGTCGTTCGGGGCGATAATGCTGCTTCGGAATGTAATGGGGTCTTACGTCAGCCCATGCCGGATCTATGCGACATTGGTCAGCATGTGAGACCAGTTGTTGACTTCCGGACAGGGCGATCTTTTGCTGCTCCAGTCCCTTGTTGAGTAGCTTGATACCCAAACGGATCTCCTCTGGTCCTGGATTAGCCAATAGAATTTCTCGGGCTGCCACGGTATTTTGTACTGGAGTGGGTATACCCAATCTCCGTTGCTACCTTTCCGTGACTTCCCCATCTCATCTCCAAAAAGGACGGCACGGACACATGGGAATTGGTTGTCATCTATGTGACGCTTCCGTGTCTTCTAATGCAGACGAGACATGTACTCCTTGTTCGACATGCGTTTCTTCTCCACCTCGACGTTTTTGGCTTCATCGAGAAGTTGTTGACGACGCGCTTCTAGGGCTTGCGCCCTTTCATCCAGCTCATCTGCAGTAAGTTCTGCAGCTGTAGGGATAGGTGTGGTTAATGCGACATCGATGAGTTTACGCGCACCTTCAGTGATGACGTGTCCATCCATCGATGCTTCTTTTTTCAGCTCGTCTGGGATAAGTGCTCCATCCGAGTCTTCTTCGTATTCCTTAGCAATCACTTCCTTTGCCAGAGGGTCTTTTGTCGGGGTCTTGTTTTTCTTGTTCTTCTTCTTTGCCTTCTTGGCAGCGTCGGTAGCAAACACGGCTTTAGGTCCGTTTCCTAGAGTCAAGCTCTGATCGGTACTTTCGGACATTTGGACTTCGGGATTATCTCCGACGTCCATGTCATCCTGCACTTTGGGAGAGTGTTCCCCGGATCCTTCAGCCATGGCTTCTCCTTCTTCGGCAGCTTTGGAGTTGTACTCCTCTTCATATTCCGTGGAGAACTTTCAGAAATCTGCTGACGTCATCGACTCATCTGAGGATGCGGGTACGTCGACGTTTGTTCCGATTGCCTCCAGCACCGAGTCGGTGTTTTCTCCAGCATCGCCAAAGCCGGAACCGGATCCCACATATCCGACGAAGTGTGACGCGTGCTTCCTGAGGTACCTGCGGCTTTCGCGATCAGCCATATCAAACCTTTTGATGGTCTCGAGGATTGCATCTGCGCTTTTGCCTTGCAGTATCATACGTTGTAGTGTGTACCTTAGGAAAGGCCTGTCTGTTCCGGCATCATCAGATCCGGGATCAGTGTCATTGATATGATCCTCCTAGACTTCGACTTCCACGGGTGGGTCGATCTGGGATCCGGCTCCTCCGGGGAGATCCACTCCAGATTCGACGTTGACCGCTAGGTCTTCTTCAGGTTCAGATTTCTCCACTGTCTCTGCAACTGGTGCGGGCTAGGTGGGATTAGGGTTTTCTGAGATCCGGAATTCTGCCGCCTCCGTAGACAAAGGGGACCCAGAAAATTCTTCTGCCTCTATCATCACCGCTGGGGTGGGTTGTGCAGGTTCAGCGAAACCGATGTAAACATCGATCTCGCCAAAAGACATGATTGTGTAGGCAGTCACTGCCTCCTTTGCCAGAATCCAAGTCTCGTCGAGAACGATGAGAGGGACATCGCTGTCATAGAGGATGCAACCGACGGCGATAGTCTCGCCGATTCCGATTCTTGCAGATTCCGCTCGAAACGCAAATCCGTAGCTCACTTGCCCCACAGTGGGCGCCAACTATCGTCGGATTGATGACAAGTACGCCATCAGGGGGTCCTCGAGGCGTGCGGAAGAGAGGGGTGTGAGACGTATGGTATTCTGGGACGGTGAGCACACAAGTTTACCCAGGTTCGAATCCGCCGGCTTTGGACGGATCCTACTCATGCTAGCAATCCAGTAATACGGCAGAGCCGGAATATGGGTTACAAGGGTTTCGCCTGTGCGAGTTGAGATTGTAGACTATTGAGATGCCCTAAAGGCTCACCCTAGGACGGCTTATATAGATATCCGGCCTAGGGTTTACAGGAGAGATCTATTCGGCTACAACTAAGAGTCTGTTACAGAGTACATCTTGATCTACAAGTAACATTATGGGCCTAAGTCAGTAAGTCTTCTGGGCCTTCCCGTAGCCGGATTGGACTCCGTCTTTCTCCCTGACTAGGCCACCCATGAAGCAATGCTCTATCCCGAAGTGGGCCACCCTGGTCAGTGAGGAACTGTGAGGATACCCGGAAAGTATATCCCCAACATTTAATCTTCTGGATCTTCGTTATTTATGATACACGGATTATTACTTTGTTATTTCATCTATGTTCTATGTAAGCCAATAAACCGATCCAGGGATTGGCATGTTGCATAGAAGCTAAAGTATTTTCAGTACTATAGTGTTACAGTTGACCTAGTGTTGAGTTCTCTAGAGTTATGTGTGTTGTGTGTTCTTTGTTACCTTTGCTCTATTTCAGCTGAGAGATTCCTTTCTATCATGATCTCTCTGTCTCAGGACTCTACAATATTATATTGTAGGCACCACATTGTTCTGTTCTAGGCTTCGAGGTTTCTTTTTGCCTCGTGTGTCTCCCTTTTGTTTGTTTGGGTACTTCATAAGTTCTTCCTTATTTTGGATGCTACCTCATGATTACTACCTTGTGGTGTATGTTGTGTCCCTCAAGTAGTAGTTACTTCTATCTCATGTTTTAACCCTTGTACTTCAACCGATGATCTCGGAATGTGCTAGATTCTAGTGTTGTGAATCTTGTACATGAAGCTGATCTTTAACCCAAGGTCCATTCTATTGACCCCTGCTATTAATGTTCAAATATTACCTCAGCGTGGCTGGTACTACAACTCTATCCTTCAAGCTTGTGGTTATTGTCGCGATTCAATTTAGACAATTAAGGACTTCCCCAACCACTAGCCATGGCAGATGTTCTTTAATGGAACCAAATAAATCAGGACAAGAGTACTCCTCATAAGTCTCGCATCTATACTCGTTACTCTGCGACACCCTTCCTTCTATGCATTTTTTTGGAAGATTGTTAATCTATGCATCCACATTTAGGATTCTATCCTAAGCATTTTCCTCGTCTCTTGTTGTTTCCGACCTTTTGTCTAATAGTTAGTAGCCAAGTAGTAATGTGCATTGATGTCTTCTGATGCAATATACTCTTGTGGTCCGTCATGACAAACCATTTTGAAATGTCAGGAGAAACAAACTCCAGTACCTCGTCACATCTAGGACCAGGTCAAAGTGTTGTAGTCTGCAGATCGAGAAGCATATATTAGTTTTTGTCTGTTCTTCCTTAGAGTACCACACTCTTCTATACTAAGAGGTCATGCTAAGTTTCGTGACCCCTCAATGAAGTGATGCTTTTTCACATCCTTACCCACCCTTCCTTCGAGCCTTCGCGCTCAAGAATGATGTGTGTGCGTAATAATGTGGTCATCTGAGATTCTTAGCAATTCTTATTGCTTTGAATTCCAAGGACATTTGTGTCATTCTTAGCGTGATGGTTAATCCTATCACTAAGCAAAGAATGATTGTGCTACCAAGTCCGATACTCTAGTACACCCTCTTCGGTCAAAGATTTAGGCTTGTGCTGAAGCTCCAAGACTATGCTTTCTTGCCTTACCAAGAAAGTTTCCTCTCGAACTAAGTGACATATCGGTGGATCATGATATTCTAAGTGTCTGCTAAAAGTATCGCCATGTTGCTACATAACCGTGTTGTCAAGTTCTTGAGCAAGCAAGTTCCCTGAACTGCTCCTTTGTCCAAGGATCCATACTGGATGCCCCTGAACTAGCTGGTTGAGCTTAAACAACAACTTGGAGAGTTGTAAGACAAAAGTTATATCTGACTTAGTTCCTTCAATGGGATGTCTAGTTTTGTTAGTGCTAAAGAAAGATAGTATTTCCCTCATGGATATGTTATCTTCCCCCACATTTTATTTTATTTTGGTTATCATCAAACCATACTCAGTTCCAAGGATTATCTTGATGATGTTGCTACTCGTGATGTTTCACTTGAGTACATCTTTATGTTCTTTGGTCTGACCAATACTTTGCCTTGTTCATACAACATATGCATTCATCTTCTTGGAGTATCTCGATAAGTTGGTTATTGAGCCCATCGATGACACCCTTATTTTCTCCAAGCTAGACTAGATTCATATGGAACCTTTAGCATTAATGTTGGAAAACTTTTCGAGAACCGTCTTCGGGTCATCTCGAAGTATGTGTTCTAGATGGTAGAAGTAATCTTCTCTGATTCACGTGCAATTGTTGAAAGATGACGACGTGGATTGGAGTAGGGTTATCTTTGTTCCTCGTGGACATAGTTGTATTGCGTTGCAAGTACATGATGTATGAGAAGTTGTTAATACATTGGTCCAGCAATTTATCTCAGTATTTTGGAGCTTGACACTATAGTCCATGTCTTGAGAATCTAGTAACTTTACCTTGTGGTAAATATTACACACTTTCTATTTGGCCATGCTAAGTCTGAAATGTCGTTATATTTAACCAGAGTTGAATCTCAAGAAGCTATGATGGTTGGTGTTCTTCAAGGTTTTGACATTGCTCCCTTTGTACATATGGATAGATTGATGTAATGGTTGCACAATTATCCGGAAGGCCTATTGTCAAATTCTCTTGATTCAGCAATAACAACCAGTCTTCATGAGGCATCTTCTATGCTTTAATTATAGGAGTTGTGCTTATGGTTTCCTTTGTCTCCAAAATCCAACCTTCACTTGATGTCTTGTGTCTCGAACGTCAAGGAGAACATTTAAAGTAGTGTTGCTAAATGTCTCTTGGTCGATCCTCCAGACCCTTTTATGTTGGAAAGCTTCTTGTTGTGCCAAGTAATTAAAGTATGAGAATGAAGTTTGATTTTTCCTCGTGTCATCAAGAATCTTCTCACTTGTTCATCTAGTGGTGTAAAGTGATATGACAATGATTGGCAAAGATTTTGATAACCCTGGATGAATAAAGAGTTTCCTTCATTTCTCGATCATGTTCACAGAGTGACTACGATTTTGGTAATTAGAAGCTTCTCTTGTTACATGTTCCTTGTGACTCCTATGAGTCCTCACCACAAAACACCTTTCTGACTTAACCTTCTATTGAACAAAGTGATCCTTCTGTATCAAAAGTAGTTCAATAGCTTGGTTGTCTGTATCTCTGTATCCCTAGAAGATCTACTTATGTCTTCTAGTAGAGTTTCATCTTTTGAAGTATGCGGTCATGTTCTTTCTATTGTAAGCTTTCCTTTTCAGAAGCTTAAGCTCTTCTGAAGCTCCATTGTCTCAATTCTTAAGAAGACCAGTTATCTAACAACTTAAAACCATCTCCTCTTCTTTCCTCCGTTACCTTGACGTGTTTCATGTCATCATCTCATAGTAATTTATGAACACTCCTCTCATGAGTTGACCATGAGATACTATGTGTGTTGTTTAGTGTGTTTCCCTCTTATCATTAGAGTGACCCTATTTATTTCTCTCTCTTCCTACCTTTGGAATCTCGGGTCGAGATTCTCGTAAGGGGATAGAGCTCTAACACCCTAGTTTTAGTTAATCATATTTAGGACTTTGTTTATGCATTCATGAGCATCATCCCTTAAAATGCATGCAAAGAAAATAATGCAAAACCCTAAATCCCTAATTTCCTCTTCCTCTCAAATACATTCAAATGGGTTCTAAAATTTGAAAACTACAAAAGGTGTGGATCCCAAATAGTATAGAGAGTCCCTATGTGTTCCAAAACTATTTATACACCTTCTTGTATTTTTGGAATATTCAAATAGTGTTGAATTTCAAATTACAAAAGAGTGAATAGAAAATAGAATTGGAAAAGGTTTTAGAAAAAAATAGAGCCAGTAGCCTAGTAGGCCGACCAAGCTCCTTCCTCTCTCTACCTACCGCCCATGAGCAGCAACCGCAACCCGCCCCAGAACCTTTGCCGTGGCCCACCTAGCCCATTCGCAGCCCACTCCCGGTCTAGCACCGCTACGCCTGTTCGTTGTCATCGTCCCCGACACCAAGCAGCTCGGTGTCGCCACCTCCTCCGCTTGCCGGTGTCGCGATGCCCGCTCGGCACCATGATGCACGCCACCATCCCTGGAAGCCTACAGTACCCCCTAGCCACCACTGGACAAACCCTAGACGCCACTGGACAAGCCCGAAACCCTAGCTCATAGGAGATCGTCGGCACCGTTGTCTCCAGCCACCCTGGGCCTATCCAAATCCACGGTTGGGAGCACCACGTCACACTCTTCCTCTTCGTTGAAGCGTTCTTGCAGGGGAGCTACCTCCTCGCCGTAATTGAGCTCGACTCCAACTCCAGCCGCCGTAGTCCTTGCCTCGATTCTCCACTGATCGACCTCCTCCGGCCTCGATAGCAAGCTCTACACGCTCCCGGTGACCTCCTCGTGCAAATGGCTCTTTTTGATTTTCCCTTGTGTGCTAAGCTGCTGTCACTTCGACCACCTGCCACCGCGTTCGCAGCTCCTCATCGTGCCTCCGTCTCCGGTGACCAAATACAGGCGGCGCCACCACCGTTGGGCTTGCCTCGGTGATCCACATGTAGCGCGCCCCTCTGTGCTTCCCCATGATCTCTGTATCGACGGATCCAAGCATCACTTGGGAGCCTCCCCATTGATGACATCATCATGATGTCATGATGGTGTCATTATTCTTTTTTGTTTTATTTAATTGTTTTGTAAATTATTTTTAGTAAATACAAAATACTTGACAGATTGGTCCTTATTGTCAGCGTTTTAATAATTTTCTAAATCATTTACAGAAATGAATAAAATCTAACAAGTGGGCCCAGATGCAAAATAATTTATACAATTCCAAAAATGTTTAATTGTTTTAAAAATGATTTAAAATGGATTTAAAATGAGAAAAATCATAAGTAATTAATTTTAAATTAGAAAATATGTATAATATATCCAAATGTTCAGAAAAATGAGATTTATCTCATAGCATCAACATCATTCATTGTTAAGCAACTTTCAAGACAAGTTTAATCAGAGAATAAAGTGAACCCCTGTAGGTGATTCTAGGGTCTTCCCTGTATTAGGGTTTGCACCCCTTGGATGCTGCTTAAATTGCCAATCATGCTTTAGGGTTATATTCCAACTCTATTTAACTTATCATATCATCATCCTTGCTTGATCATTGCATCGATGCCATGTGTTGATTGTTTTCCCTTTCTTTCTGGTGTTTGGTCTTCCCGGTAGAATACGATATCGAGATCGAGATTGAAGTCTGAGATCAACATCATTGAAGATCGATGAACACTACTGACCAACTATAACCAAGTCAAGTAGAAGGCCAGTGAAGCCATGTTTATTGGTTATCAATAGGCAAAGGAAAGCATAGCCCCACACATAAAATAATCCTATGCTTTCAAAGTATTTCCATTCTTACCATGTTGCATATGATTCTACTATGGTCTTTTATCGATAGATAGAGTATCCTATCTGTTGCACTACTCACTTTGAGGTTATATTACCTGATCCACTGCTCCTAGCATAACTAGGTCTTTCTTGTGTGTACTGCTAGAGCTATTATTCGCGTCTTGCTTAGCCATGCTTAGCTGTCAGTGCTGGTTCATCCGGATGATGTATCCGAAGCAAAGAATCTAATATGATAGGAGAACATGATGAGATGAGATCAATGGTAAAGGTTAAACATGCTAAGGCTTGTATGGGAGGCCACAGTGGGATGTGGATTTTGTAGTCCCATGCTCGCCACCATTAGGACCCGAGTTCTTGCCCTCGGAACTAAGACGAGCGTAGAGCCACATGGGACTAGGAATCTCTCAACCAACTAATTTGCCTAGTGGATTCCATGAGTCACCTAGTTCAGGCATTCCATTCGACATATGCATATTTGGTTGTTCTCGAAGGCGGTGAAGGAGGTGCATCATAACAGGTAGGTAAGCATGGATCGGGTTGCTTGGGGTCGATGGAGCCCCTGATAAACCAACCTCGCCCACATCTCTAGGGACCAGCTTTGAGATTTGACCCGTTACAGCGGAACCATCCTTAGGGTGTGAGTCACGGTCACGGCAAAAGCAAGGTAAAGGTCGTGGTCAACCACCCTCTTCCAGCACACCAAGGAAGTGTGTCAAGTGGCGTTAAGAGTCGGTTGGTATGTGTGGGTAAAGTTGTACACCCCTCCAGGGTTAAATCTTTTCGAAAAGCCATGTCCACGCTTATGGATGACTTGGGAATGAACGTGAGATCATAGAGAACATTAACCTCGTCGTAAAACTTGGCAACTAAGGTTTGTTAAGGGTGCTTACTCATGGGTACGAGGGGGTGATCCTAGTTGTTAGATGAGGATTATTTTGGTGGATACCAAAAGATGATGATCAATTCTTTGGAGATGTCGCTCTCTTATACCCTTATAAAATATTCTGATTAGATGAGCTTCTCCTCCCTCTTGTTTTATAAAGAAAGATGGGTTTATGGAAAATAACCCCACCAGCCATAAGTTTTGCGGAGTACACCCTGTACTCACCCTTGCTTTGTTGATACTTTTCTAGCAGAGTAAATGTTCCATGAAGTCAAGTTTGGTATGACATCAATATCGACGAGTAGCTTGGGTTTCCCGGCCGGTAGCCTGGAATCTATGGGCTAGGACGTCATCGTTATGCTTCAGGCCTCTTAGGCCTTTTTTAAGTTTTCTACACTTAATAGAATAATTTTCCTTTCGTTGTTCGATGTTTGTGGTCAGTGACCTCTGCTTGTAAAATTTTGGTTCTTTGCTCAGTTATGAGCTTGTTGTAATAATATTTGTGTCATAGGGTTATTGTTGTGTTACCGATTCTTCACTTGATATCCTCGAGCTCTAGGTTAAGCTTATCTCAGGCTAAGGTCTAGGATTTGGTTAACCTTGATCCCGGGGGTGTCACAGTCCACAAACTAGTTTGGGGTTTTATTACTATCTTGTACTTACGTCATACTTTACTGCTTTATTTACTATTGTGCGTGGAGCGCATGTACTGTTTAGGACTTGTGACACGTTTCTTTGGTATCGACAAACCCAATCACACTTTTGGGCTCCCAGTCGTTTACAGCAATCAACACAAACCCTAGGTCCATCTTAGAGCCAGCCAACTTTGTTGCGGGTAGCTTTGTGGGGTGGCCCCCTAAATAATTTATGAATCTTGTGAATGCATTGTCGTGAGGCCTTGTTACTTTTTAGTTGGTTCTTCCCGGGGTTGATCGTGCATGTGTTGCTATTTGTGCACCCCTGCAGGGTAAATCTTTTCGAAAGGTGTGTCCACAGTTATGTACGACTTGGAGCACAGTTTCTCGATCATAGACAAGCATAACTAAAGTATCGCCTATTATTTGACTAATACATGACTAGTAAAATAGTGCCACCCTCATGGAATGGTTAATAAAATTGCCAAAGGACGGGTTGTTCTTTCACCTTCTTCTTCGGCAAACGAGAAGGAGGGAAAGCGATGTTTATTTATGTTACTCATATAACTGTTGATTCTAATTATCTTGGAGCGTCCGTCCATCTCTAGTTGGGCGGATGTGTAGCGTGTCTCTATAGAACTATTTAGCTATTATCTTTTGCTACAACTGCGTCACCCCTAGGTTGTTCCCTTCAGATGCATTAAGACTTGCTGAGTACGCCTAGGGTCTCAAACGATATCTGTTATTGTTCACATAGACAGGTTTACTCATAATAAGGTTACTGGGCGAAGAGAGTGATGATGCTGGCGATGACCATCAAGTGTAGAAATTCTAGGGATGGAGATCTGTGAGATTTGTGGGTAGGATGTGCTTATTTCAGTGGCATCTTATGCCAATTTGCTTCTTGTCCATATTCAGATCTTGTTTTCTGCTTCATCTTGATACTCTGATGTGTGATGTATGAGGATGTATCCTAAACTATTATCTCTATCTAGGAATATTTGGACCTTGCCGTATGGCGTTGAATATTTCTGTTTCTATTGTTTTAGATGGTCTGACTCTAATATACTGTTGTATGTCACAGGCATACACACTTGTGTATGTTTTGTTCGCATACCTATCAAATGCGCCACTCGCTCTTGTCATGATGTTCTTGAAAGGTGGTAACATGGTTGGTCAGCACCGTCCCTGCTCTGCTCCTATGGGCTTACACGTGGGTGGCCTTGGGCCTCCACGGTAGAATACCTTATCCACTTCTGGGTTCATTCCTGGCTTGTTGCTTAGAGCATAGAGTCTGATGTATTGCAATTAGTATCAGAGCCATTCTGCCCTTCAGGGTCTCAGCCAAGATGGTCGTTGTCAGGCTAGAAAATATTTTGGTAGCTATGTATACTAGGGAAAAACTAAACATGAGAGTAGGACTGCTTCCATTTTCATCTTACTGATGAGTGCATATTTGCATCATATTTTATATTATTATTTTTCATTGTAGATGTAGGATCTTGGTATTTTACGGCGCTCACGCGCACATTTTATGTCTGTTTTCACTAGGATCAAGATAGATGATGGATACAATGGACACAATTCTTGGAGTAGTTGTACTGAGGAGAAAAGGAGTAAAAAAGAATGTAAATCGCTTATTTGGGAAATATCAATAATACCAGAAGAAAACAAAGCCCTAAATATAGTTCCTAGACAGTTTAACAACTAACTATACGGCGGGAATAAAATTTTCGATTGTATAGTTCCCGCCGTATAGTTGGCGCCACCACCGCCTCCTAAAATAGTTTCACCCCGTGCAACTGGATCGGGGAGACGACATACAGACCAACCAGAAATCGCTGAAACCTCACCTCTAGAAGGCATCTGTTGGGGGGACTCGTCCACCATGGATCCATCTTCGCCCTACGCAGATTTGGGAGGCTAAGGCATCGATCTTCATCATCAACCGCTGCATCAGCACCATCTCCATCCATCCCATCTACATCTTGTGTAGATCTTGTTGTAATTTCCATACTCATTATGGATTTATACAAGTACTATTCATCTATGATATATTCCATTGTTATTGCCATGATGTTGATTGCCTCCATGTCTAAGTAGATCTTTAGTTCTTGGGGAGATGGAGAAACCCTAGTATGAGATTGAAATAAGATAAAGTTTATTATGATATTGATCGTTGTGACCATGTGTTAGATTGTCTTCATCTTGATGTTGGGAGAAGTCGACCTCTCAATATTTGCTGCTTATGAGGACTTTATGGAGGGAACTACTTTTTGGTAGATGGAGGTGTGTTAGCACTTACAATGACTATAAAGCTATTGGCACTCCATACATATCAACTTGGGAACCAAGGAAACTCATGGAACACTATCCATGCCATGGTATACGTCCTACGAGATTAAGTCCCTTAATAGCGCAGTAATTCGATTGAAGTCGAGTGCTGACTGTTGTGGTTATGAGGATGATGTGAGTAGTGGTTTCTGCCTATTTGTCCACATACGAAGTACCTCCCACACATACACAGTTGAGAATGTTCATGATAATAATATTTACCTTAGTTCCTTATAATGCTAGAGGTATATCCGCTACTCCCTCCAAACGCTTTTTCCCTATTACAGATCCAATCTCTCTTACATACGTGATCCTACTTTCTGTGTTTAGTTGTTTTAATTTACTTATTGTTGCTCTTATACCAAAAACCCAAAAACACATTTTTACGCAATACTCACATTTTATCTTGTCACTTAGAACTTTATATAGCATTTCCATTGTAGTATTTAATTCAAGAGTTATTAGACTTCAGACTCCTGCTCCCTATGGGATCAATATCTTTATTTCGAAACTAACTACAAATGATATGTGCACTTGCAGTCATCAAGATATTTTCTGGCGGTGTTGCCTGGGAGCTATGCACTATAGGTCTTTTAGTTTTTCCTTATTTATCTTTGTCTTGCTAAGTTGTGTTTTGAGTTACAGGTTTCCACCAACATGATGGAGTTTGAGCAAATGACTAGTGCTAACCCACTCAACCACTTTGGGAAGCCCTATAATATTTATAAAAGTGACAACTCCAATGAGAAGACATGGGGGTTTGAAATAAATCCTCTATTACTTGGTATTCTACACAAGAAGCAATTTACTGGGGATGAAGAAGATCCTGATCCATATGAGCATATTGCATGTTTCAAAGATATATGTGGCACTTTTCAATTGACAGGATATACAGCTAATGAGGTAAGGGTTAAACTTTTTAGTGAGACTTTGACTAGTTCAGCTCTCTCATGGTATAGATCTCTACCCCCAGAAGCCACTACTACTCGGGATAATTTAGCCTGTGAATTTCTAGCAAAATATTACCCATTATAAAATCTTTTGGAATCAGGCGTCTTATAATTACTTGGAGGAACCGTCCTAATGAAGGACTAGTAAGAGCTTATATTAGATTTAAGATTTACTTAATCTATGTCCACATCATGATTTGCCTAAATGGTGTTTATTGCATATCTTTTATGGCGGTTTAATTAAACCTAATAAAATTGAACTAGACTCTTTTGCGGAAGGAGCCTTTATGAATCTTCCTATAACTAAAGCTTGGGATTAACTTCATAGAATTCACGATCATAGAGTTTCATGGAATTTTGGTCTAGGAAGCGAAGGAGGCGTAGAAATAGATCATGATTGTATTCATGACTATAATAAAAAGGTCCATGTTAAAGAATTATCTAAGGAACTTTATTTGGATTCAGATCTTGTGTTGCAAGTTGTTAAAGCTTTTATAGAACACATCAAAGCTCCAAAAGAAGGTCTGGTCAAGTATGTTCCACCACCCGAACCTAAAAAGAAGAAAGAAGTTAAAGCAACACTAGCCTCCCTAGAACCAACATATGAGATACCTTTCCCTAACACTGCATAAAAGCATATTTCTGAATATGAATAGGTCAAAGCAGTACAGGAAAAGAAGGAAGAGGAAAGTATGCTAGAAGTTGTGGAATATCTGGAAGAAACCAAAGATGAAGAGGTAACCCAGGAAGAAATTATGGCTATGTGTGCACATTGTAACATAGTTGAACTTGATAGAGAGACTTCCATATTGGTTGAAGGTAAAACAAAGCCAAAAGATGTTGGTAAGCCTATCCTTCCCTGCATATATAAAGAAACCTCGCATTATGGTTTATGCGATCTTGGCAACAAAGTTAATGTTATATCTATGATTTCTATCAAGAAATAAAAGAAGAAACAGAACCGACAACAATTGAAAATACTGATATGAAAATCATGTTAGCCAATGAAACTCTTAGAATTCCAATGGGAGTAGTTGAAGATGCAACTGTCACAATTGGCAATTAAAACTTTCCTGTAGATTTTGTAGTTATTGATATGCGAATTGAGAGTATTTTCCCTATTATATTTGGAAGAAACTTTTTGAGTGGTTCATGTGCCAATGTTGATTTCAAAAAGGAGATTGTGTCTCTTAAGCTTGGGGAAGCGGAAAAAGAATTCCACTTTTCCAAATGTAAAGACAGGCCTCCAAAAAATACAAGAAGAAGAGAAAGAGAAAACTATTGAGGAAATGGCAGCTCTCTTCTTTAATGATCAAAAAGAAGAAACAAATGAAGACTTAAATTATGAAGAAATAGTGATGGAGGACAAGTCCCTAGAAGAACTAGAAGATGAATTCGATTCACTTCCCATTATAGGGCCTCCAACTAATGAGGCTTTTGAAGAGCTAGAAAAGAGAGGGGATGAGGAATTACCACCCCCTGAATTGATGACTCTACCAGATAACCTTAAAGACAGATTTTTAGATGATTCAAATAAATTTCCTGTTATTATTAGTGCTCAAATTTTAGGACAAGAAGAAGAAGAACTCATGAAAATACTTTAAGAGCATCGCAAGTCCTTTGGGTACTCGATGGATGATTTGAAGGGCATTAGTCCCATGATAACCGTCCATCGGATATTCATGGAAGAAGGTGCCAAACCAGTTGTGGAATTTAATAGACGACTAAAGCCCGAAATGAAGGAAGTGGTAAGAAAAGAAATAGTACGCCTATTGGACGCAGGTATAATCTATCCTATTAAAGAAAGTGAATGGGTAAGTCCTGTTCATTGTGTCCCTAAGAAGGGCGGTTTTACTGTTGTTCCTAATGAAAACAATGAACTGATACCTACTAGAACTATTGTTGGACATAGGATGTACATAGATTTTAGGAAATTGAATAAAGAAACTAGGAAAGATCACTATCCTTTATCGTTCATAAATCAAACTTTAGAAAGGTTAGCAAACCACACTTATTTTTGCTACTTGGACAGATACTCTGGTTTTTCTCAAATAGTTGTTCATCCTCACGACCAACTTAAACCAACTTTCATAAGTCTTTATTGTTTATATGATTACCAATGTATGCCTTTTGTTTTATGTAATGCTCCAGCTACTTTTCAAAGATGCATGACTGCTATTTTTGCGGATTTCATAGAACTGGTAATGGAAGTATTTATGGATGATTTTTTTGTCTAAGGAACTTCGTTTACTAGTTGTTTGGATAATCTCAAAAGAGTTTTGTAGCATTGCAAAGAAAGAAATCTTGTTCTAAACTAGGAGAAGTGCCATTTTATGGTCAAAGAAGGTATAGTCCTTGGACATATGGTATCAGGTAAGGGAATTGAAGTGGATAGATCTAAGGTTGAGGCCATATAGAGAATGCCACAACCTAGGGATATAAAAGGTATAAGAAGTTTCCTTGGTCATGTGAGTTTTTATAGAAGGTTCATTAGAAATTTCTCTCGAATATCTAAATCTTTGACTAACCTCCTGCAAAAGGGAGTAAGATTTAATTTTGACGATAAATGTCTTATAGCCTTTGATAAACTTAAAAATGCTTTATCCCGTGCTCCTATCATTAAACCACCTATCTGGGATATGACTTTTGACTTCACATGTGAAGCTAGTGATGATGCTGTAGTTGTAACTCTAGAAAAACACATAGGTTGCAGATTTAATATTATACATCATGCTAGTAGAACTCTCAATAGTGCTTAAAAGAATTATCCTAAGGAAGAGAGGGAACTCTTTGCTGTATTTTTCTCTTGTGATAAATTTCGTTCTTATATAGTTGATGCAAAAGTAAGAGTTCATACGGATCGTGATGGTTTAAAAGAACCCTTGAGAGGAAGAACCATAAGCCAAGACTGATCCGTTGGATTCTTTTACTTCAAGAATTTGAGTTACAGATCATCTAGAGGCAAGAAATAAATATGTTGGACGCATTGCCCATATTTGCCAAGCAAGACACCAATCTTATTGAGAGGAACTTTAGTCCTAGTGATTTTCGCTTGCGAGAATTATAGAATGAACTAAGGTCAATTCCTCCAAAAGAAAAGAATTCTTTGTTGTTGGAGCAGCTTGTCATGCCCGAATAAGTAAACAGTAAGTTCAAGGTAAGTGTTCTTACTCAAATAAGTGATTTGTTTTCACATATTTTACTCCTAAATTTTTTGCCTTTAAATTCTTTGTGTTTTTCTGAAGTTTCTGGAGGTTTTTACCAACTATATGGGCGCAACTATACGACCGAAGAGAAATCTCCCGTTGTATAGTTGGTCGTTAAACCCTCTGTATCTTCTTTACGAAATTGTTTTTGATGTTTGGATCTATACGGTCACCACTATACGACCGGAGGAAATAATTCTGGCCGTATAGTTGGTCGTTGAACTCTCAGGCACTTTCGATTTTTGATGTCTGTATCTATACTGTCGCAACTATTTGACCGAAGATAAAATTCCGGCCGTATAGTTGGTCGTTAAACTCTCAGACATCTTTGTTTATGTTTTCGTTTTTTCGATTATAATCTCATAAAAAATGGTTTTGACAGTTCCGAGTCGATAACTTAATCGACCTGGACTCGAGATATTTGGAAATATCTACCCGGAACCAACTATTCAGCCGGAGCTATACGGGTCGTACACGTATAGTTTGTCGTTACGTGGCAGGACTCCTCCAAATCCGCAATTTATTTTCCTATTCCGTTAAGATTTATTTGGTGTTTCTCGCGAGTTTTACCGACCTCTGACCCCCCTTATATACTGCCATTGTCTCTCGCTCCAATCATAATCTCCTGGAACCAATCTAGCAATGCACTATGCCTCCCTAGGCTATGGAAAACCCTTGGGTCTCATTGCTCCTTCCAGGGACCCCTGTAGCAGCCCGTCCATGGAGGACGACGAGGAGGAGGTCGAGAGGTTTAGCCTGGGGTACAAGGAGTACATCGAGCCAAGCTACTACAACAATGATTCCGATGAAGTGAGCGACATCTACATCTGTCGTGATGTTTATGATCCACCGGAGATTAACTAGGCGGCAATGAAGAGGGCTCAAGAAGAGAGAGAAGGTCGCAAGCCACATGGAAAATGGCGTGTGGAGATGGTCAAGTTCATCACCATGAATGCTAGGCCACACAAGCGTAAATAATTACCTAATATTGGTGCAGGTTCTAGCAATGGAGTGACGGTGCCACTCTTGAAGCCTACTATTGGTGCTCCTATGAGGGCGAAGCCTCAAGAAGAGTGGAGGAACGGTTTCCACTTCCCCGATCCATCAATCATGGATGAGGATGAGGAAGCTGCTCCCAGGACTAAGGACCACATGCGAGCACTAGAGATATATCAGAAGCAATAGCTACTCCATCATGTTGAAGTCCGCCACCGTCTCAAGGAGATAGAGAAGAAGGATGATATTCTCCCACTGGTGACTAAACTCGCTGATAAAGTGGACACTTTGCAATCTGATTTGCGCATGTGCTACAACCGCATCACCGCTCTGGAGGATACCAACAAGAAGCTACCACCATGGTGTTACATGCAATGGCACCACAGTGATCTACAATAATCCCGGTATCAAATAATCACAAGGGATAATTTGATCTCGCCAGGCTTGATTCCAAGCTTGGGGAGATCTTTAAGACCTTGTAATCTATCTTATAAGTTTTATATTACTATTTTAGTTTTGCATTAGTTCAAACTAGAAATAAAGTTTGCATCATTAGAATTCCCTTTGGGAATAGTCGATCGAAATTCTGAGTTTATTATCATATATGGAGCAATATTGAGTTTGTGTTTGTCCTATTGGATATATGAATGGCTTGAATATAATGTTACTTGCACTTGATGATAGCAATAGAAGTCTTCCACACCATTGGTATTAATAGAACATACAAAGATAATTTGGTCAATATGTTGTAAGTACATGGTTTGATTTACAAAGAAAGAAAAATTATCTAATCAGTTAAGTTGAAAAAGAAACCTTGAACAAAAGAAAATTAAAAGAGCTATCAAATTAGAGTAAGAACAAGACGACAGAATATTCAAGCTATAAAGATTTCTTCATATAGAATTGGAATTTGGTAATCAAAATCGTTAAACTTTGAATTCCTACATGACGTGCAATGTATGGCTAGCTCCTTTGCACAACACTTAAACAAAAATGTGAGCATATATATATATATATAAAGAAAAAGAGTGAATATGCAAAGAGCAAATAGGCATACACCACTATATTGTAGTATGACAAAGAGAAGTTTTGAGATTTTGAATGCCAAGTGAATATGTTATTCCTAAAACACTTGGGACTACCTTGCTAACTCATTGGGTTGAACTGAATACTTTTACATCATATTGAGAGTGATGTTTTGTGAACTATTAAATGCTAAGGTGTGGAATCCTGCTAACATTATTCGGATGGTTCGATTAAAGTCATATTCATGAACTTATTCTTATGTATCATGTATGATAAACACATGCTGCAACTGCCTCATTTATTTTATCGACTCAGCTTCATGAATATGAGGATCACATCCATTAAGCTAACTTGCTCGGGACGAGAAAGAGTCTAAGCTTGGGGAAGTTGATGAGTGCATATTTGCATCATGTTTTATATTATTATTTTGCATTGTAGATGTAGGGTCTTGGTATTTTACGGTGCTCGCGCACACATTTTATTTCTGTTTTCACCAGGATTAGGATAGATGATGGATACAATGGACACAATTCTTGGAGCAGTTGTACTGAGGAGAAAAGGAGTCAAAAACAACATAAATTGCTTATTTGGGAAATATCAATAATACTAGAAGAAAACCCGAAGCGAACAAAGCACACAGACGGTTTAACGACCAACTATACGGCGGGAATAAATTTTCTGGCCATATAGTTCCCGTCGTATAGTTGGCGCCGCCATCGCCTCCTCAAATAGTTTCACCCCATGCAACTGGATCGGGGAGACGACATACAGAACAACAAGAAATCACCGAAACCTCACCTCCGAAAGGCATCTGGAGGGGTAACTCGTCCCCCAGGGATCCATCTTTGCCCTGCACAGATCCCGGAGGCTAAGGCATTGATCTTCATCGGCAATCGCTACATCACCACCATATCCATCCATCTAATCTACCTCTTTTCTAGATCTTGTTGTAATTTCCGTACTCATTGTGGATTTATACAAGTACTATTCATCTATGACAGATTCCATTGTTATTGCCATGATGTTGATTGCCTCCATGTCTGAGTAGATCTTTAGTTCTTGGGGACATGGAGAAACCCTAGTATGAGATTGAAATAAGATAAGTTTATTATGATATTCATCGCTGTGACCATGTGTTAGATTGTCTTCATCTTGATGTTGGGAGAAGTCGACCTCTCAATATTTGCATCTTATGGGGACTTGATGGAGGGAACTACTTGTTGGTAGACGGAGGTGTGTTAGCACTTACAGTGACTATAAAGATGTTGGTACTCCTTATGTATCAACTTGGGAACCATCTAAACTCACGAAACACTATCTATGCCATGGGATATGTCCTACGGGATTAAGTCCCTTAATAACGCAGTTATTCGATTGATGTCAATTGCTGACTGTTGTGGTTGTGAGGATAATATGAGCAGTGGTTGCTTCCTATTTGTCCAAATACGGAGTTCCTCCCACAAATACACAGTTGAGAATGTTCATGATAATAATCTTTACCTTAGTTCCTTATAATGCTAGAGGTGTATCCGCTACTCCCTCAGAACGCTTTTTCCCTATTGTAGATCCAATCTCTCTTACATACGTGATACTAACTTTTTGTGTTCAATTGTTTTAATTTACTTATTGTTGCTCTTATAGCAAAAACCCCCAAAACAGCTTTTTACGCAATACTCGTATTTATCTTATCACTTAGAGCTTTATTTAGCATTTTTATTATAGTATTTAATTCAAGATTAATTAAACTTCAGACTCCTGCTCCCTGTGGGATCGATATTTTTATTTCGAAACTAGCTATAAACGATCTGTGCACTTGCAGTCATCACGTGTTAGGGGTTTCTGTAGTACCATAGGATGTGTGTTAATACCTTGTCTATTTGTTGCATTCAACCTTGTTGTCGCAATCTGCCTTTGGTTATCAACTGTTGGTACGTTCCATACCGATAGGCTTATGTGTAAACTGACGCGATCTATCTGACTCTTTGAAAACCGATGCAATCTATCTTACTCTTTGTTAACTGACGTGATATAGTTAGGGGTGTTCGTTCTGTAAGTATGCTTTCATAGAATGTGGAGTTACTAATCCATATCCGTTAAGTGGTTTTGCGCATCTAGTTGGTATTTTAATGATGAAAAATGCGGGTTTTTTTCTTTGGTACATATGTGTTCCACACTCCATTTCAGTCGTGTGCGATATGCTAACTATCTTATAGGTTCTATGAACTTTGTTTGATATTTTAATATCTTCTTAGTAATTGTATCCTTTAATCTTGGTTAATTCCATTTTAGTGCTATTTTAGATTATTAATAATTCTCCATGATGGTACTAACGCAAGTTTTTCATCATTAACATGATGCCTCGTTGCAATAACGATGATATCCCTGTTTTGCCAGAACTTGGTGCCGCACTTGTCAGTCTGCCCAATACTTTGGGGACTATGCAACAAAACCAACTGAGGTTTGAGGAGAGTGTCCGGAGGAATGATTTTGCACCACCTACTCTGCGTCCCCAGCGTGGCAACATGAAATACTTCCTCAAGTTCGCCCCGCGGCACTTTCAGGTGACCGTCGAGACACTAGATGCCAACGATAGGCTCCGAGAGATCACAAGGCTGCTTGATATTGCTGACGTGGTTGAACAAGAAAGATTCAAGTTTGCTACTCACCTTCTGCATGGAGAAGCTGCTCTTTGGTGGGAGATTTATTTGAGATCAAGCCCACCTGAATTTCAGCCATCATGGGGGAAATTCACTGATGCTTTCAAGGAACAGTATATGCCTAAAATTGTCATGGAACGAATGAAGGAGCTGTTTCTGAATCTCAAGCAAGGCAATGACAATGTCAACACTTATATCAAGAACTTCGTGAATCAATCTCGCTATGGTGGTGATCAGGTTTCTGATGATAAGAAAAGGAAAAAGAGGTTCCGCCAAGGGCTCAATGCTTCTATCAAGTACGCTCTCACTCATACTACTCCAAGATTTTTGCTCAAGATCCAATAGGCAGCTCTCCAAGAGGAAGCAAGTAAACAAGCGTATGACGAATCAAAGAAGCACATCCGTGATACTTGTGGTTCCTCTTCTGGGCCTGCTTTTTCTAAGCATCACGTGTGGCTCCCTAATACCGCATTGCTGCTCCCTGTTCTGCCAACACCATCAAGATTCTCGCCAAGGCCACCGAACTTCTACAACATCACTCCAAGGGGCTACAAGAACAAATACCCGAGAGCGCCATATGGTGGAGTTCCTAGATACTCTTCTCCTTGCCCGAGTAGCGCTTGCTTCACTTGTGGGAACATTGGACACCGGCAGTGGAACTGTCCATTGAACAACAAGGCTCTTCCTCCACCCCCTCCAAGACTAGCTTCGATAACTGCTGCTCGTGCACCTGCACCACGGGCTCTAAACATTAACACCAAGACTAGGACAACTGTTGCTCGTGCCAACTACATCAACATTGTGCAAGCTGAGCATGCACCTGGAGTTGTGATGGGTACGCTTCCTGTAAACTCTGTTCCTGCATGAATTTTATTTGATTCTTATGCATCACATTCATTTGTGTCTCAAAAGTTTGCAAATGACCAAGAGTTGGTTATAGATACTTTGTCGCATCGGCTCGTGGTTCAATCTCCTTGCTCAAACATGAGGGCTTGAAAGATCAATCATGGAAATCAAATTCAAATTGGTGGTTCTTCATTTATGGCTTCCCTGATTATTGTTGGAAATTCAGATATTGATGTCATATTGGGCATGGACTGGTTGAAAGCCAATGAAGTTGTTATTGATTGTGCTGAACACTGGGTTTCTCTGAAAATTCCTGGTGGCCATATAGTATATTCTCTAAGGAAAACTCCTTCTATTCAGCTCTTCTCCTTAGTTGTCCAGAACATTGATGTTATGGAAGTATTTCAAAGTGTTCCAGTGGTCTGTGAGTTCCCAGATGTTTTTTAGAAGAGCTACCAGGTATGCCTCCTGACCGAGAGATCGAGTTTGTTATTGAGCCTTAACCTGGAAACGCTGATATCTTCAAGCGGCCTTATAAGATGGGTCCTGCAGAGTTGGCTGAACTCAAACAACAGCTTGTTGAACAAGAGAAGTTGGGTTTTATTCAGCATAACACTTCCTCTTGGGGTAGCCCAACAATCTTTGTGAAGAAGTGAGACCAGACTGATCGACTTTGTGTTGACTACCATGCTCTCAATGCAAAAACCATCAAGAATAAATATCCCCTTCTGCGGATCAATGATCTCTTTGATCAGCTTGTAGCAGCAGTGGTATTCTCTAAGCTTGACTTGAGAAGTGGATATCATCCAATCAAGATCCGCAAGGAAGATATTCCTAAAACAGCTTTCGCAACTCTCTATGGCCTATATGAGTACATGATGAGTGCATATTTGCATCATGTTTTATATTATTATTTTGCATTGTAGTGGTAGGATCTTGCTATTTTACGGTGTTCGCGCTCACATTTTATGTCTATTTTCACCACGACCAGGACAAATGATGGATACAATGGACATAATTCTTGGAGCAGTTGTACTAGGGAGAAAAGGAGTAAAAAACAACATAAATTGCTTATTTGGGAAATATCAATAACACTAGAAGAAAACCCGTAGCAATTGAGGCATCCAAAGGGTTTAACGACCAACTATATGACCGGAATACTTTTTTTGGCCATATAGTTCCGGTCGTATAGTTGGCGCCACCACTGCCTCCTCAAATAGTTTCACCCCGTGCAACTCGATCAGGGAGACGACATAAAGAACACCTTGAAATCACCGAAAACCTGACCTCCGGAAGGAATCTGGAGGGGGAACTTGCCCATGGGATCCATCTTTGCCCTACGCAGATCTAGGAGGCCAAGGCATCGATCTTCATCTTCATCAACCACTGCACCATCATCATCTCCATCCATCCCATCTTCACCTCATCTATATCTTGTTGTAATTTCCGTACTCGTTGAGGATTTATATAAGAACTATTCATTTACAATTGTTTCCATTACCATTGCCATGATTTTAGTTGCCTCCATGTCTGAGTAGATCTTTAGTTCTTGGGGAGATGGAGAAACCCTAGTATATGATTGAGATGAGATAGAGATTATTATGTTATACATCATTATGTGTATGTGTTAATTGTCTTCATATTGATGTTGGGAGTTGTGCACCTCCTTAATATTTGCCTCTTATGGGGACACGATGAAGGGGATTACTTGTTGGTAGATGGAGGGATGATAACACTTACTATGACTATAAAGTTGTTGTCATTCTTTACGTACTAACTTGGGGAAGAAAGGAGAACTCATAAAGCCATGTCCATGCCACGGGAGAAATCCCTTAATAGTGGGATAATATGATTGATGTTGTTTATCTATCAGCTATGGTTATGAAGGATGATGTGAGCAGTGGTTGCTACCTAGTTGTCCATATATGGAGCTCCTCCCACATACATACATATCATGAGAATATTTGTTATAATAATCTTGATTTCTTAGTCTAAATTGCTAGTGGTGTATCCACCACTCCCTGAGAACACCTTTTTCCCTATTGCTGTTTCAAGTTCTTCTACATACACGATTCTTACATTCTGCATTCAGTTTTACTTTATTTTAATTGCTTCATTCAATCAAAAACCCAAAAACAATTCTACTTTTCTTGCATCTCAAAGTTATTCCTTAGGTACTACGTTTAGTTTTAGTTAAAAGCATTTTAGTCTTTCGCCTACTTCTCCCTGTGGGATTGGTATCTTTATTTCGAAACTAGCTACAAACGATCTGTGCACTTGCATTCATCAAGCTATTTTCTAGCGCTGTTGCCGAGGAGCTTAGCGCTATAAGTCATTTTACTTTTAGTTATTTACTTTTATTGTACTATTTTTTAATTTAAGATTGCAGGACCGCGCAAATGGACAATACTCAACATTTAATTCAGCTTGAGGTAGTAAGGAAAATGGGTTCGCCCATGGACGCTTTTATAACTGTCAATAAAAGCATAAATCCGGATGGAATGGAGATCCACGCTTTATTATTTGAACCACTACACTCTAAGAAATTTGTAGGAACCAATGAAGAGAGTCCATATGGACACTTACAATTCTTTGAAGATGTTCTCAGTTCCTTTATATTCGATGATTGGAATCTTGATATGGTTAAAACCTAGTTGTTTAGAGAAACTCTCTCTAATAATGTTTGCGATTGGTATAGATCTTTTTGTGAGAAAGCACCAAGGACTTGGACGGAATTGACAACCAATTTCCTATCAAAATATTACTCAGAAAGCAAAGCTCACAGGATGAGAGGTATTATTATCAGTTTCAAAAATAATCCCGATGAGGGTTTGTATGAAGGGTATCTAAGGTACATGAGCTATCTAGATAATTTCCCCCATCATCGTTTGCCTGATTGGTTAATCACTCACAATTTTTATGGAGGTCTTAATAATGAAAATAGAATGAATTTAGACACCGGTTCTAATGGTAGTTTTCTATCTTATACCTACGATGAAGCCTGGAAATAAATAATGAAAATGAGGGATGCAACAAAAAATATTAAAAATGAGGAGAACATTACGAATAGTTTTTTTGAATATGCTTGTGTTAACGATTTCCTTACAGATGAAAGGACTTGTGTAATGATTATAACCCTTGGTATTGATTTTTACTCGGTAAAGAAAATTATTGAGAATTATGAAGGGAATTTACATGTACCTACAAAATGGGAACCCCATAAACCCCTCGAAGAAAATAAGCATGCAAGCGCGCTAATGGAAGAGTTCTCCTCTGCACATATTCAATAGAATATCAAGAAGAAGCAAAAAGAGGAAGAACAAATAAAGAGAAGATTAAAGAAACCAGAAAAGAACCCCGAAGCTACCAATATAAATAATGTTATATTGAAGGATCTTATGGAAGCACGAACATTGGATAATGAAGTGGTTATGCTAGACTTGGAAACCTCAGAGTTCATCGAAGGTAAGGTACGAGGTAACGAAACTTCTAAACCTATGAATCTTATATATTGTGGAGAAACTTTCTAATACGGAATTTGTGAGCCGATTTCCACTATAAACATTATGCATTCATCACTTTATGAGGAACTTCGCTACAATTTAAAAAATATAGATGTGGAACCGGTAGACACTACTATTAAATTGTCTAATAAACTAATATAAAACCGGAAGGTGTTATCAGAAATATCTATGTCTTTATTGGATCTCTCATGTACCCCCTTGATTTTCATATTGTTGACATGCCTCGAGATTCTTTTTGTCCTATTCTTCTAGGCAGGCCTTTTGTTTCTATTACCAAAGCTTGAGTTGATAATAATAAGGAGATTATTTCACTGATGTTTTGAGAAGAGGAAATGACATTCCACTTTGCCAAACTAAACAAGAGGCCATATGAAGTGGAAGATATTAAGGAAGAGAAAACGATTGCTGAGCTGGTCGCAATTCATTTCAGTACTCCACAAGATGAATTAGAGAGGAGCCTAATTAATTGGGAGGAAGCACCAGATGGTGAGGAGAGAGAAGACATGGATGATTACCTTGATTCAGTTCTGGAAGCACAAAATCCACATGACTATGAAAAACTGGTAAGAAAAGGAGATGAAGAACCTCCGGCAATTGAATTGAAACAATGTCCAAACAATATGAGGTCTAAGTTTCTAGATAACGAAAATAAATGTCCTGTTACTATTAGTAAAAATCTATCAAAAATGAAACAAATAAACTCATTTCGGTCTTGGTTAAGCATCGTGAAGCGTTTGGATATACTGTAAGTGATATTAAAGGAATAGATCCATCTATTGTACCACATAAGATTACCATGCTTGATGATGTTGAACCTTTAGTTGATACACAAAGAAGGCTTAATCCAAAAATGAAGGAAGTAGTAAGAAAAGAGGTTATACACTTATTAGATGCTGGCATAATATATCCTATTTCTGACAGTAAGTGGGTTAGCCCAGCACATTGCATACCAAGACAAGGGGGTTTTGATACTGCTATGAATGAGGACGGTGAGCTAGTTCCTGTAAAACCTATTGTTGGATATCACATGTGCATTGATTTTAGAAAACTAAACCGTGAGACACAGAAAAATCATAAACCTATACCATTTATGGGTAAAATTTTAGAAAGACTTAGTAATAATTCTTATTTCTGTTTTCTTGATTGTTATTCTGGATATTCTCAGATTTCTATACAACCGGAAGATCAAGAGACAACAACTTTCACTTGCCCTTGTGGCACATATGCTTATAGGTTAATTCTGTTTGGCTTATGTAATGCAGCAATAACTTTTCAAGAATGTGTTTTAAAAATCTTTGATGATCTTGTTGAGAAGACAATGGAAGTTCTAACAAATGATTTCGTTGTTTGTGGAACAACATTTGATAATTTCCTCTAAAATTTATCCAAAGTTTTGCAGAGATGCAGGCAATCAAATTTGGTTTTGAATTGGGAACAATGTCATTTCATGGAAAGAGAAGGTAAAGTTTTCGAGCATAAGGTTTCATAGAAGGGTATAGAAATAGATAAAACTAATATCAGTGCTATAGAAAATCTTCAAATACCTTAGGACATAAAAAATTTAAAAATGTTTCTGGGACATGCACATTTTTATCAGCGTTTTATAAAAGATTTTGCTAAAATAGCTATGCCTCTCACCAACCTTCTTGAGAAAGAAACTCCATTATGTTTAGATCATAACTGCATTGCAGCTTTTGAGAACCTTAAAAACAAATTAGTTTTAGCACCCATCATGCAATCTCCAAAATGGGATGAACCTTTCGAAATCATGTGTGATGCTAGTGACTATGCTTTAGGGGATGTGTTAGGATAGCGAGATGGAAAGAATTAAAATGTTATTTATTACGCTAGTAGACCTCTTAATAAGATTTAGAAAAATTATACTAAAGAAAAGGAGTTCCTAGCTATAATTTTTGCTTGTGACAAATTTAGATCTTACATCATTAATTCTAAGCTAATAGTTCATACAGATCACCAAGCTCTGCACCACCTCCTTGTGAAAAAGGATGCGAAGCCCAGGTTGATTAGGTGGGTTTTATTACTACAAGAATATGATTTGGTAATAGTAGATATGATGGGTAAGGATAATCCGGCAGCAGATCATCTCTCTAGGATGGAGGGAATAATTACTAACCATGTACCTATAAATGAGTCATTTCCGTGAGAATATTTAGCAAATGTTGAAATTGCTGATCCCTGGTTTGCAGATTATGCTAACTATCTCGCAGTAAAATTTATACCTCCTGGTATGACAAGAAATGAGAGAATGAAATTCTTTAATGATCTTAAATATTACCTTTGGGATGATCCGTATATATATCATCATGGACCTAATGGAATGATTCGTAAGTGTGTTCCTAACCATGAAGTGAATGCAATTTTGGAAGCTTTTCATGACAGCCCGTATGGAGGACATCATGTAGGCAAGCAAACTGCAGCAAAGGTACTTCAATCCGGATTCTATTGGCCCACCTTGCTCAACGATGCACACAGGTATGTAGAACACTGTGATGCTTGCTAAAGAAGGGGTAATATAGGTAGGAGACAAGAGATGGCAATGAATTATAGTCTTATAATCAAACCCTTTGATGGATGGGGAATGGATTACATGGGACCTTTTATAGAATCAAATGGTTGCACTCATATTCTTGTTGCTATCGATTATGTTACTAAATGGGTTGAAGCTATTCCAACAAGCCATGCGGATGTAGCTACCTCAGTGAAGATGATCAAGGATGTTATATTCCCCATGTTTGGAGTTCCTGGATTTTTAATCACTGATGGTGGTTCTCATTTTATGAAAGGAACTTTTAGGAAAATCCTCAGCAAATATGGAGTAACTAACTGCGTTGCTTTCCATATCATCCTCAAACGAGTGGTCAAGTGGAACTCTCCAATAGAGAATTAAAGACCATACTCGAGAAGACGATGGACAAATCAAGAAAAGATTGGTCATACAAGTTAAATGACACTCTATGGGTATACTGTACCGTGTTTAAAAATCCAATGGGTACGACACCTTATAAGATGGTATATGGTAAGGCATGCCATTTACCTTTAGAATTAGAACACAAAGCTTTTTGGGCAATCAAGAACCTAAACTATGATCTTAAAGCAGCAAGACAAAAACGTTCATTAGATATTCATGCTTTAGATGAGTTTAGAAGTGAGGCTTATGAGAATGCTAGATTGTTTAAAGAAAAAGTGAAAAAATGACATGATAGAAAAATAGAAAATAAGACCTTTAAAAGTGGAGACAAAGTGTTGCTCTCTAATTCTCGTCTTAAGTTGTTTACAGGGAAGCTCAGATCGAAGTGGGAAGGCCCTTATATAGTTGAAGAATCTTATTCATCGGGAGCAGTGAAGCTCCAGGGAAAAACACCCTCTCTCTCATGGGTGGTAAATGGACAACGCTTGAAGCATTATCGAGAAAAATAAGATATAAGTGCATTCACCATACAAGTGATCACCCCAGAAGAGGTGATTAAGAAAAGATATACAAAGAATGGCAACTACGAGAAGAATGGACTCGAGACGAAATGAGAAACACTATGGTCAAGCTATTGACCATAAAAGAGTGCTTCATGGGAGGAAACCCATGCGAAGTAAAGGTTTGAGTAAGTTTTTAGATTTTTAATTAAGTTTTAATTGAGCTTATGTTAAATAAGGAACATTTAAAGCTCTAGCGAAGAAAAGGAATATTGATAATGCTAATATTGGTTGAAAATTTAAGTTGTCATTTTCCTGTCAAAACTTGATATTTCGTTAAGTTTCAGATTAATAAAGGATCCTCAGAGAAGTAGGTTATTTTTGGTGGATCTAGAAGGTTTAACGGCCAACTATACGGCAGGAATAAAAATTCCGCCCGTATAGTTGCGATTGTAGAGTCATTTCGATATCACCCCTTCCATCCACGAAAGGTACTGATAGTTTAACGACCAACTATACAGCGGGAATAAAAAATCCTCCTGTATAGCTATCGTCACATAGATTTCTATACCTTCATCAAAGCTTTTTTCTGGGTACTGATATTTTGACGACCAATAATACACCAGGAATAAAAATTCCGCTCGTATAGTTGCGGACGTATAGATATCGACCCATCTCCAAAAAATTTATTTGGAGTACAAAAGGTTTAACGACCAACTATACAGCGGGAATAAAAATTGCCGCCCGTATAGTTCCAGCCGTATAGTTGGTTCCACCGTAGAAGAAAATCTGTAGTCGGTTCATAACTATACGGTGGGACCTATATGGGCCAACCACGTAAAGTTTCTCGTTACGGACGATGACTGGGGTTTTCGACCTCCCCTTTTAAAGATGATCGCATCTAACCTTTTTCATTAAGTTTTAGCAGAGCTATAACCTCCAGCCTCGAAAAATCCTCGCCATCCCTATACAAGCCCCTTCTAACAACATCCGTGCAGCAAAGCCATGCAGACCTTCCATGTCAACAAGATTTGGAGGAAGAAAGAAGAGAAGCCCGTGAAGAGGATCAAAGAAGTAGAACCCAAAGGATCATCATCATCGTCTAGCCCGGAGATCAAGCCTCTCCCAAACTGGGAGGACATGTTCCCACAAAGGATGGAGATGATGAGGCAAGCAGAGCCAGGAAAGACCAAGGATGAGTATCTCCCTAATCCCTATTGCTACAACATAGGATTCTATTATAAACCTCCTCTTGGTCCATCACCTCTCAAACCTAAGAAGGTCCGGCAAGATGAGATTCATGATAAGATCTATGAGTTGGAAAAATCTTTGAAGGCATGTGTTGAAACAATTGGAGAAGGGATTGACTCCTACCGTATGATGAGCAAAGACCTTGAGAAAAAGGTCAATGACATCGATGGTAGAGTTGGTTTCATGGTTAAAACTGTTTTTGAGTTGACGGATGAGAAGAAATTCCTCAAGAAGAAAATTTTGAAGCTTCAATACGACATGGCCAAGCTCAGCATCCGCTTCGCAAGCATAGCTAAAGATTGCAACACAGGTGAAGAAGGCGATACTCTTCCTACCCAGGAGGAGGAATAGGTACCAACAAGGAGTTCTTTGATCCCGCCTCGCTTGATTCCAAGCTTGGGGAGATCTTTAAAACCTTGTAATCTATCTTTTATATTACTATTTTAGTTTTGCATTAGTTTGATCTTAGAAACAAAAGTTTGCATCTTTTGAATTCCCTTAAGGAATAGTCGATCGCATTTGTGAAATTACGAGTTTATTATCATCTATGGAGCATTATTGAGTTTGTTCTTCTCTTATTCAATATATGAATGTCTTGAGTATGATTTTTACTTGCACTTGATGATAGCAATAGGAGTCTTCCACACCATCGGTATTAATGGAACATATAAAGATAATTTAATCCATATGCTATAAGTACATGGTTTGATTTACAAGGAAACAAAAAATATCTAATTAGTTAAGTTGAAAAAGAAACCTTGAACAAAGGAAAATTAAAAGTGCTATCAAAATAGATTGAGAACAAGTCGAGGTTGAATCTTCAATTCATAAAGATGCTTCATATACAATTGGAATTTGGTAATTGGGATTGTTAAACTTTGGATTCCTACATGAAGTGGAATGTATGGCTAGCTCCTTTGCATGACACTTAAACAAAAGTGTTAGCATATATATATAAAAAGGGAAGAAAAATAGTGAATGTGCAAAGAGAAAATAGGCATATATAACTAGATTGTAGTATGATAAAGAAACGTTTGAGATTTTAAATCCCAAGTGAATATGTTAATCCTAAAACACTTGGGACTACCTCGCTAACTCATTCGGTCGAACCAAATACTTTTACATCATGTTGAGATTCATCTCTTGTGAACTGTTGATCACTAAGCTGTGAAAGCCTTCTAATATTATTTGGATGGTTCGAGTAATGTATTATTCATGAACTTATTCCTATGTATCATATATATTAAACACATGTTGCAACTGCCTCATTTATTTTATCAACTCAGCTTCATGAATATGAGGATCACATCCATTAAGCTAAAATTGCTCGAGACGAGCAAGAGTCTAAGCTTGGGGAAGTTGATGAGTGCATATTTGCATCATGTTTTATATTATTATTTTGCATTGTGGTGGTAGGATCTTGGTATTTTACGGTGTTCGCGCGCACATTTTATGTCTATTTCACCAGGATTAGGACAGATGATGGATACAATGGACACAATTCTTGGAGTAGTTATATAGGGGAGAAAAGGAGTGAAAACAAGATAAATCGCTTATATGGGAAATATCAATAACACCAGAAGAAAACCCAAAGCAATTGAGGCATCCAGAGGCTTTAACGACCAACTATACGACTGAAATACTTTTTCCGACCGTATAGTTGCGGTCGTATAGTTGGCGCCGCAACCGCCTCCTCAAATAGTTTCACCTCGTGCCACTAGATCGGGATACGACATACAGAACACCCAAAAATTGTCGAAAACCTCGCCTCCGAAAGGAATCTAGAGGGGAACTTGCCCAAGGGATCCATCTTCACCCTACGTAGATCTAGGAGGCCAAGACATCGATCTTCATCTTCATCAACCGCTGCACCACCATCATCTCCATCCATCCCATCTTCACCTCATCTAGATCTTGTTGTAATTTCCATACTCACTGTGGATTTATACAAGAACTATTCATTTATGATTGTTTCCATTACCATTGCCATGATGTTGATTACCTCCATGTCTGAGTAGATCATTAGTTCTTGGGAGATTTAGAAACCCTAGCATATGATTGAGATGAGATAGAGATTATTATGTTATACATCATTATGTGTATGTGTTAATTGTATTCATCTTGATGTTGAGAGTTGTGCACCTCCTTAATAATTGCCTCTTATGGGGACATGATGAAGAGGATTACTCGTTGGTAGACGGAGGGATGATATCACTTACTGTGACTATAAAGTTGTTGTCATTATTTACGTACCAACTTGGGGAAGCAATGAGAACTCATAAAGCCATGTCCATGCCATGGGAGAAATCAATTAATAGCGGAATAATACGATTGATGTCGTTTATCTGTGACCTGTGGTTATGAAGGATAATGTGAGCAGTGGTTGCTACCTATTTTCCATATATGGAGCTCCTCCCACATACATACATATCATAAGAATATTTGTTATAATAATCTTGATTGCTTAGTCTAAATTGCTAGTGGTGTATCTACCACTTCGTGAGAATGCCTTTTTCCCTATTGAAGTTTCAAGTTCTTTTACATATGCGATTCTTACTTTCTGCATTAAGTTTTACTTTATTTTAATTGCTTCATTCAGTCAAAAACCCAAAAAAATCTACTTTTCTTGCATCTCAAAGTTATTCCTTAAGTACTACGTTTAATTTTAGTTAAAAGCATTTTAGTCTTTCGCCTACTGCTCCATGTGGGATCGATATCTTTATTTCAAAACTAGCTACAAATGATTTGTGCACTTGCAGTCATCAGTACACGGTCATGTCCTTCGGCCTCACCAATGCTACCGCAACATTATCAAGGCTTATGAACTCAGTTTTCATGGAGTACCTTGATAAATTCATGGTGGTATATGTTGACGACATCCTTGTCTATTCCAAGGCAGAAGAAGAGCATGCGGAACATCTTCATTGTGTTCTTACCAAGCTTCGTGAGAACCTCCTTTATGCAAAGTTCTCATAGTGTGAATTCTGGCTCCCTGAAGTCACCTATCTGGGCCACGTTATTTCTGAAAAGGGCATTGTCGTCAACCTAGAGACTATTCAGACGATTGTGGAATGGCTCCCTCCTAAAAATGTCAAAGAAGTCCGTAGTTTTCTTGGATTGGCTAGCTATTGCTGTCGGTTCATTCAGAACTTCTCAAAACTCGCAAAGCCTCTTACCGATCTCCTCAAGAAAGGCAAGAAATTCTTTTGGTCACCGGCATGTCAAGAAAGCTTTCAAACACTCAGGGAAAATCTCACCTCCACACCTTTCTTGATTCCTCCAGATACATCAAATCCATTCCAGATTTTCTATGAGGCCTCGCTTCAAGGACTTGGTGCGGTCCTCATGCAAGAAAAGAAATCGTTGCTTATGCTTCTCGTCAATTGAAAACCCATGATATCAACTATCCAACGCATGATCTTGAACTTGCAGAGATTGTCTACGCTTTGAAAGTATGGAGACACTACTTGCTTGGAAACCATTCTAAGATTTTTTTCTCACCACAAAGTCTGAAGTATATATTTACTTAGCTAGACCTCAACCTTTGCCGGAGACGATGGATTGAAACCATCAGCGACTTTAATCTTTCGATCAACTATAGCCCAGGAAAAGCAAGTGTGATGGCTGCTGCCCTTAGTCATAAAGCATATGTGAACGACCTTATGGTGGAAGAACAACAACCTCTCTTTTGTGAGGAATTCCGTGAACTAAACCTCGAGCTCGTACCTCAAGGCTACCTTCTTAACATGTTAGATACCCCTCTCTTGGAAGAAAAGGTTCGCTCCATTCAACTCGGTGATCCTTACGCTAGAATCATCTTCTCCAAGATTCAGCTTCTGAAGTATGAGACTTTCCACCTTGACGACCAAGACACTCTATTCTTTAAGCACCGGATGTTTGTGCCAAAGTGACATGGGTATGCCCGATAGGCACCCAACTACAGCGTCCCTGGTGCGGCTCGACGGAAGGCCCACTCGACGACTCGCCAAGGTCCCTGACGCCCATGACGGTTCGAGTGATATGAAGTCCATATGGACACAGACTCCCAAACACACAAGACAAGGAAGTCTCAATACTAGAGTTTGAATACAACTTGTAACCAACTTGTATTGGTACCTGAGACCTAGCCTCCCCATATATAAAGGCTAGGATGGTCTAACGAGGAGGGCGATTCACCCAATAGACAGAACGCGACTTCGACAATACCTCAATAGATGGATCTACAACATCGCGACTCCCACAATAGATAATATATCTAGACATCGATCTCTCGCACATATGCCAGATCCAACCTGCGCGACACCGCCATCGGCGACCTTGTAATCCTTCAGATCATCATCAATCAAGAGCAGACAAGCAGGAGTAGGGTCCTCTACGAGGCCTGAACCTGGGTAAACCTTGCGTCCCTATGTGCTTATTTGCTAGCCGATCGAGACTTCCAGCGGATCCCTCCTTCTCCAAAACCCAAGTCCATAACAATGGGCATTGATGAGTTAAACCCTCGTCAATTGGCGTCGTCTGTGGGAACTGGGGACGCTGATGTTGCGATCTCGACGGCCTCATCACCGGCAATCTACGATTCATCGGCTCGTGCAGAGCAACACATCTATACCTTCTTCGACTACGCACGGGGGCTCGACATCTGCACTGTCCTCGCACGTACCCAGCAGATCTTGTATACTCGACATCGTCCAAAACATGACTGGACGGGATCTACGTACGATGTTGGAAGAAAATCGGAAGAAAAAAGCTGCTTTACGTCCCTGACAGAGCAACAAGCCACACGCGAGCGTGTTGATCTCTGCGTGTGCAAATTCACATAAAGTTGTCCAAGTTAGTTACCAAGTCACGCGTGGCAGCAGATCAACTCCCGATGGCTCGTCAATTTTCGGACATGCAAATCGATTACCAAACTGAGTCCTTATCGGCAACGTATGTATTATTCGGCTACCAACACGCCACGACTTTGGAGTCAATACGGGACATGGCCCAGCCAAACAACAGCGAAGGGCCAGCAAAGATTTTTGTTTGGTTCGAATCGTGAAGTAAGGAATTTCAATCATGTGAGCGTAAGGATCAATCTGCCCTAGTGAAGTATATACCTTGTCTTCTCCTTCACATGAAGACAACTAAAAAAAAGCTACGTCCTAGCTATACCACGAGTACGCACATGAATTTTTCGGCAAAGTGCATCGGTCCGTGCATGGATCGTTTCGGCTACCAAAGCGCATGCGCGCATGGATATTCGGAAGAACAGGAGGAAGCAAAATTCATCATGGAACAGCACATGCACGCGGACAACTCGATGTCTCTACACGCAGAGGCGTCAAATTTTGACTCTGGTCCGCCATGTCGACTTCATCCATCGCGCGACTTCATTGCCTAAACTACGCGTCCACTCCATCGACTCTGTCCGACCGACCGGTCGCACTGGCTTCCGCGACCACGACTCGCCGGTCGCATCGGCCTCCGCCACCTGCTGCCACGTCACTCAACGATGCGTCGACTCTGTCCACCGCGCGACTCCATGTCCGTCGTGCCGACTCTATGCACCGCGCGACTCCGTCGACCTCGACCACAACCCGGTGGCTCCTTCGACTCGACTCAGGAGGCCCGCTGGAATCTTCAGCTCCAACGACTCGGGGGCTCCCTCCTCTATGGTGTCCCGCCGCGTACTTCGATTCTGGCGACCCTCTGCGGTCTTCAGATGTGGCGACCCGATGCGGTCTTCGACTGCTATGGCCCGTTACGGTGTTCGGATGCGGCAACTCGTCATCACCATACGACTCTGGTCCGCCGCGTCAACTCCGGTCCGCCGCTTCGGCTCTCCAATGTCGCCTCGATTACATCGACCACATCAAATCTACACTCGGGGGCCCCTTCGACTTCGTCGTGCAACCCGCTTTGGTCCTCGACTCCAGCCACTCGGGTGCTCCCACAACATTGCCGACCCAACGACTCGATGTTGCCTTCGACTCCGGCGAGATGTTGCCTCCTTTGGCAACAGCAACCCGTTACAACCTTCGACTCCACCATGCATCTCATTACCGCATCGCTCCGTGACCGCATCAATTTCGTCCACGACAACTACCCATAAAGCTAAGTTCTCTACTTAGAGATGATTACTTTCTTACTTTAATCGCACTCGAAATACTCAGGGGCTGCGCCTTCTTCGAGTAACCTAATGTGTCGTCGACTCCACGCACTCGATCATCTCATACGCGACAGCCCGAGTAGCTGAGTCTGCCTGATCGTCGAATCCTTGAACTTCGAGTACCTCGGCAAGGTACTGAGACTAAGGGTAATTAGGCTAACGAAAAGGCCTAGCATACAGTGCAAAAGTGTCGACTCGATTGGCACCCGAATTTTAGTTTACAGCCGACAGGCAAATATTCTTTATAAGATACAAGTACTTCACAATTCTTCATGTTTTCTGCAGCTTATAAAGATGTCGACTGCATCGAGCTATTCTATCGGATCCTCCAATAGGAGTCGACAAAACAATTGGCTACGCCATACACTCAAGACCCGAGTCGAATACCTCCTCGTACGGTTGCATCACTTGATGCTACACACACGTGACGCTGACCGTGCACCCAACAGAAGCGACTGCATCGACTCTATTCGCATTATCGAATGAATCCGCTACATCAACACCAACTACATTATCGATTTTTGGCTCCTTATGCGTGAGACGCTGACTCGATGCACTTCCGGGTCAGAGGATTCTCCTCGCATTATTTTCAACTGCGTCTACAAGATACAAGTCTCGAGTCTCTGCCCGAGGCTACGACTCCGCCAGACACTCGGGGGCTACTCCAAACTGGAGCGCTGGTTGCGCATATACAATATCTTTGAGTGGCACACTCTGAATCCTCACTCGAATCCACGATTCGACTAAGGACTCGGGGGTTACTCCCATAGGGAGCGCTGGCCGCGCACCTGAAGACATTTGTGAAGATATCCAAGCATCATGAAAACCCTTCACTCGAATCTATGATTCGATTGTGGGCATTGGGTTACTCCCATAGGGAGCGCTAAAAGCATATTCAACTGAAACAAGCAAAAGACGACAGCAGTCGCAAAATACTTATAGTCCCCATTCGAGTCTACGAGTCGAATAGGCACTTGGGGGCTACTCCCATAGGGAGCGCTGGTCGCGCACTCTATGATTATTTTTCCCTGTAGATCGTACTGTGTGTCGATAACATCCACAGTCGAGTGCTATGGCGACTCCGCCTCATATTTTCCCTACAAAGAGATTACGTCTCCTGGGCCACCCGAATCATCTCCGCGATGACAAAAAATTCGGATGTCACGCTTATAGCGTGAAGATAAGACCTGAATAAAGCCTGCCAATGCATCTGCTGCGCTCTGCCAGAAATAATCCATACCTATAGGTACGATGAATAAGCCTTGACGGACGCGTCGAGTGCTCATATTTATACACTTGAATTCGACTCAAGTAAGACCTTCGCGGCCTGAGTCGAATTACGCCAGCAATTTCTGAATTCGAGTCCGGGACTCGAGTTTGAGTAGGTAGCGTTGTTTTGCCCTAGAGAAATTAATTGGTCCCGTTCCATCGAGCGCACCAGGAACGTTTACCATCATCCCTATGAACTACTACAAATTCAACTGACCCGATGAACTTCCGGGTGAAGTGCTCCACACTCGACACAATTGTCGACTCCGACATCCTAATGCAAGATTTAAGATCAACTAAGTCTCCACTTGAATCAACTAAGTCTCACACTCGGGGGCTACTGACATGGCTATGCCCGATAGGCACCCAACTACAGCGTACCTGGTGCGGCTCGACGGAAGGCCCACCCAATGACTCGCCAAGGTCCCTGACGCCCATGACGGTTCGAGTGATATGAAGTCCACATGGAAACAGACTCCCAAACGCACAAGACAAGAAAGTCTCAATACTAGAGTTTGAATACAACTTGTAACCAACTCGTATTGGTACCTGAGACCTAGCCTCCCCATATATAAAGGCTAGGATGGTCCAAGGAGGAGGGCGATTCACCCAATAGACAGATCACGACTCCGACAATACCCCAATAGATGGATCTACGACATCATGACTCCCACAATAGATAATAGATCTAGACATCGATCTCTCGCACATACGCCAGATCCAATCTGCGCGACACCGCCATCGGCAACCTTGTAATCCTTCGGATCATCATCAATCAAGAGCAGACAAGCAGGAGTAGGGTCCTCTACGAGGCCTGAACCTGGGAAAACCTTGCGTCCCTGTGTGCTTGTTAGCTAGCCGATCGAGACTTCCATCGCATCCCTCCTTCTCCAAAACCTAACTCCATAACAATGGGCATTGATGAGTTAAACCCTCATCACAAAGTATCCGTGTTTGAGAGAGAAAGTTACTAATGAGGCTCATGATTCTATTCTTTCTATCCACCTTGGCAGCACTAAGATGTACATGGACCTGAAAACACAGTATTAGTAGCTTGGATTGAAACGGTATTGTGCCAAGTATGTCTTAGAGTACGAGGTATGCCGCAGAGTGAAAGCCATTCATCAAAAACCATCTGGTCTTCTTCAACCTTTGAAGCTTCTATAATGGAAATATGAGAAAGTAGAGATGGACTTCATAACTGGCTTTCCAAGGTCTCAGAAAGGCAACCATGCAATCTTTGTTGTCATTGATAGGCTCTCAGAAGTGGCTCACTTCTTTCCAGTCAAGGAAACAATTTCTAGTAGTCAGCTGGCCGAGCTCTATATCAACATAATTGTTTCTCTATATGGGGTTCCTCTTGAAATTAGCTCACAACATGGGAGTATTTTTACCTCCAAGTACTGGGAGAGTTTCCAACAAGGCTTGGGAACAAAGCTAAACTTCAACACTGCATAGATTCCTCAGTCGCAAGGGAAAGTTGAAAGGCTCAATCTGATTCTCGAAGATATGGGAAGAGTGCCTCCCATATGCTGAATTCTCCTACAATAACAGCTTCCAAAAGAGTCTCAAGATGGCACCCTTTGAGGTCCTCTATGGTCGCAAGTGTCAAACTCTGATTGGTTGGTCATGGGCAGGTCAAATAAAATTCTTTGGTCCCGACATTGTCACTCAAGTAGAAGAGAAGGTTCTTATAATTATTGAGAACTTGAAAATTTCTCAGTGTCGTTAGAAAAGCAATTATGATAGAAAACACATGGATATGGTGTATGTCCCTGGTGAGCTTGTTTACCTTCGTGTCACTCCCATGAGAGGCACTCATCACTTTGGTATCAAAGGCAAGCTTGCGCCTAGATACATCGGTCCTTTCAAAATCCATGGAAAAAGAGGAGAAGTGGCTTATGCACTCAAGCTTCCTAAAAAACTCAAGGTTCATGATGTCTTTCATATCTCTCAACTCAAGAAGTCCTTCAAGGATCCCGGCAGGACCATGGATCACGAGCTCATCAATCTTCAAGAAGATCTCTCCTACAAAGAACACCCCCTCAAAATCCTAGAAGTGTCAGATTCTATGAAGTTTTGCAAGGTGCAGTGGTCATACCATTCCGTTAATAACGCAATGTGGGGGCGCGAGGATGACCTCCATTATGAGTGTCCTACCCTCTTTTAGTCTTCTTCTTCCTAGAATCTTGGGGCAAGATTCATGTTTAGTGGGGGAGAGTTATAGCATCCAATGTTCCAAACCTTGTAATGCTACATGGTCTAATATTAAAATGCTACTTCCTACATTTTATTGCATCGTCATTATATCATGCTCATGTCACCATGCCACCTTGCATTTGAGCATCATATAAAAACCCTCTATTTGGTTCTTATCCCTTATGCATTATATTTTTTATCACTCTTAGTTGCCTCTTGATATATTGTATTTTCTTCTTGATATATTGCTTCATGCCCAAGTTGAGTTGGGGGCATATCTTTTCTTGAATTCACCACCTTTCTTGTCACCACCTTATAATTCCACCATCTAAACAATATATGAGCAATTGAATTTCTTTTGGGTACTATATCTAGCTCATATATAATAAGATGGATCAACTTCTAAATCTGCATGCTCCCATATATGACTCTATTGTTTTCACAATATTAAGTATGTGGAGCCTCATCGCCACCTTTGCATACCATGTGGGTATAACTCCCTTTGTTTTAGCTTCCATATGGTTTTATCCAATATATGCTCATGTGTGAAACTACAATTGGCTACAAGATGAGCTAGTGGGAAATACACACTATAATGTCCATGTAGCTTCAAAATTGTGTATATGCTATCTAAATTCATATGAATGCAAGCTTGTGGGAGTGTGGGGGCATACTTCAAATATTTTTGAATGCATGCATGGGTAGATATGACCATGTAGAATCCTAGTGTTTTCACTACTAGTAGTGGCAAGATTACACATGCATGGGCCTTGCGACACTTGATCTTTTATACTTCCATTTGAATTGTTTGAATTCTTTGGATCCTGGCGAGTGTGCTTGCATGAGATAAAATCATGAGAGTTAGTATCCTCCCAAACAATACTTCTGTGATGACCTTTCTTATCTCCTTCCTTATCTCTCAGTTTATTTGAGTTTGCATTCTTATGAGGTGTAGCATCCCATCTGTCTAACATATGTAATGCTACATGGTTTAGTAATACAATGGCTACTTCCTACATATAATTGTTGCATCATAATTATATCATGGTCATGTCATCATGCCACCTTGCATTTGAGCATCATATAAAACCCTTTTCCATTTGTCTCCCATATGCATTATGAATTGTATTTGGCTCTTGTTATATTGTATTTGGTTCTTGATAAATGCTTGATGCCCAAGTTGAGTTGGGGGCATATCTTTTATTCAACTCCATCACCTTTCTTTGTCACCACCTCACAATTCCACCAACCTTATTTTGGTTCCATCCATCATCTACACCATCTTAATTATATATGGGCCCATGTTCTTCTTTTGGTATTTATATCTAGCTCATAAATAATTAAGGATGGATCCACATCTTTTTCCACATGCTCTCATTTTAGCATCATATTGGTTTCACATTATTGATATGTGGAACCACCTTTGCATGCTTTGAGAATGGTACCCCTTTGTCAAGCTTCCATATGGAATATTAAGAAAGGATGCTCATGTTGGGATATTTTGAGGCTATTATTCATCTAGTGGAATATACACACTAGCAAGTCCCATTTATATTCAAATATGATCATCTCCTTCTACTCCACATGGAACATCCTTTTAGTTCCTTTTAGATCCTTTAGCTTGGATTTAATTCCATCTTTGGGATGCATGGGAGTAAATGCCATGAGGTGTTATTTTGTTTTCACAAAATCAAACATGTCTTTTACCCCTCATGCATGGGCCATGCACACTTGTTTTCCTTCTCTCTCTACTCTCTTTCGATCTCTTGGTTCTGGTTGAATTGCATCAAACCCTAACAACTCTCTATCTTCCTTCGAACCTCCTCTTGATCCATCATGCATGGATGTGTTTTGCTTGGAAAATACAAAAGCTTTACCTCTCACTCTCCTTAGCCATCACAAAAAACCCCACCCTTGTGCTTGATCATGTCATGCCCATACACCATCTAAAAACCCTAACCGTACTCCACCTTAACTTCTCCTTGCTGAGGCACCCTCTCTCTCTTATCCCCTCTCTAACCTAATCAGCTACCACCACCCTAACCTGCCTAGCTAACCCTCCTTCCCCTACCCTAACCCGAGCCTTCTCTCTAACCCTAGCCGAGGCTAGACCTAGCTAAACCGGAGCCTCCCCCTCTCCTTTCCCTCTCTCTCTGCCACAAAGGGCCTACCCGATCCTGTCCCTCCTTGACCGCGCCCTGGCCCACCTGGCAGCCTACACCTGCCCATGCCGAGCCCCAGCTCGAGCACGTGAGAGAGGAGAAGAAAAAGGTGGCCGAAGCCACCTTTTCTCCACCCGATCTCTGCACGGTACCCCTCTCTCTCTCTCTCCGTCCTTATCTACCCCTCCCCCTCTCTGCCTGGCACCCAGATCCACTCCGGGCCCTGCCTAGCCACCTCTCTCTCCCCCATCCGCCGCTATCCCCTCTCCCTGCACTCCAGTCCGTTCCACCGCCACGGACCCACTCCCGGTGAGCCCACGATCCTTCCTGACAACCTCCGGTTCACCATCGCCTCCTAGTTACCTAGATCCCGCCGACGAACGCTCTCAGTGCGCCGGTGTGCGTGTGCTTCTGCACGTCTTTGTGCCGCGCCACACCCCACCTAGCCGCCTATTCCCCCTCCTTAAAACAACGCCAGGCCACTACAGCGGTAACCGCCGCCGCGCGCGCACGCGAGGTCGCGGGTTCGATCCCATCACCGGGCCCTGCCCTGTCAAGCACAGACTTGCGGACAGAGAAATTCAGAGAAGAAGTACAGTAGCAGCTGCTACTTTGCACTTCCCCCCCCCCCCCAAATCTTTTTCTGCTCAACCCGCGCTCCCCTCTGACCCTACCTGTCAGCCACCGGGGTCGTTTTACAAAAGGGCCCCCGCAAAGTCTGGGCCGCAACCCGCAGTCCCTGGATCCGCCGCGTGTCACCGGTGCGTCCAGCCACTGGCGCGTGGGTCCGCTCGCGCGTCGGGCCCGCTGGTCAGTTGCTGCGGCTAGATTAGCTCGCTGACAGAAAAGTCATGTGGGCCGTTTTCCGCTTAGTCAGCATCGGTCCCACCCGTCAGCGACTGGGGCTAGCTCTGGCTGAGTATAAAAAAAATCTGCCTGTTTATCTGTTTAATAAAAATGATTCTGGAAAATGTTTAAATACAAATTCAAATCTGTTTTAAATAAATTTAAAATAATAATTACAAACAACACAAATAATATATGTTTTGGAATCAGAAAAATGTGAGGAATTCAAATATGCCATTCAAAACATTATTTGAGCACTTTAATTTTCGAGATGATTAAAATTACAAGAAATTGCCCTTTTCTTAATTAATTAATAACTTTAGTTTTATAACTCCAAATTCGACAAATAATATGTCTAAATCGATCAGCGCGACGAGCCCGTTCTAACTATGCATTCCATGTTCTGAATTGCAGCATGCATCATATAAATATAAAGTATACAGCAAGTGTTATGAGAGCAAAACATGACTAAAACTTAATAAAATGCTTTACTCTTGTACCCCACACCTCACCCATGCCATGCTACTTTATTGCCATGTAAATTGTGCATCATTCATCATGGCATGCTTGTTTGTTTGTCGCATTTCAATACATATGCTTGTGCACTTTATTTAGGTTGGCCCTTGTTTGTTTGGTTCTTCTTCGAATAGACGCTGAGCAGGGGATATATCAGGAATCCCAGGAGCACTACCCAGATCCTTCTCTTGCTTCAACTGAGCTGCCAGGAAAGCACTACCACATGCTTGCATATATATAGTACCTATTGCCTCTATCTTATTCTTGCATCATTGAGTCGCGATTGCATTAAATTGAATCCCAAGCACTGCATAGCCTTTACTTTTAAACCCCACCGAAGCTTGTTCCTCCATCCCATGAGCCATTACTACAGGAGTTGTTTGAGCCATGCGGGTCGTACAACAACATGAGTAGGGTATGTGAGTGTCTGATGGATAACGAGGTACCTAAACAACTTAACCTGAGTAGTAATGGGATAACTAATGAAAGTGGCACCGGTGAGCAATGTCTGCTATTTGGTTCTTCATGCTCACTTGTGTCCCGTAGGACCCTGAGTACTTGATTCCTGTTCCTTGACTATTCGCACTATCCACATCCGGGAGGCCTTATGGACCCCCCTGAGCCAGAGCTTGATTCATTCTTATTTCTTGGGGCCACGAAGTAGTTTGGGGCTTTATTACTATCCTGTACTTATGCCATGCTTTACTACTTTATTTAAGATTGTGCGAGGAGCACCTGTACTATTTTGGATGCGGAGTGTTTTCGCGGTATCGACAAGCCTAGTCACACTTTCGGGTTCCTAGTCGTTTACAGCCATTGACACAAACCTTGGGTCCGTCTCGTAGCCGGCCAACTTCGTTGCGGGTAGCTTAATGGGGTGGCCCCCTGAAACATTTCTGAATCCTATGATCGCTTTGTCGTGAATTCCTCGTTGGGTTTAGATTTGGTTTTTCCGAGGTTGATCGAGTGTGTGTTGCTATTTGTGCACCCCTGCAGGGTAAATCTTTCTGAAAGCCGTGTCCGCGGTTATGGACGACTTGGAGCACAGTTTCTCGATCATAGACAAGTATAACTAAAGTACCGCTTTTAAATTGACTAAGTACCTGACTAGTAAATAGTACAATACTCATGGAATGGTTGATAAAACTACCAACGGAGGGGGTTGTTCGTCCGCTTTCTCGTTGGTAAGCGAGAAGGAGGATGGATCTGTTAATTATACTGTTATAACTATAATTCTTAATTAACGGACACCCGTCTATCTTTGGTTAGGCGGATGGTTAGCGAGTATCTATAGACTTGTTAGTTATTATCTTTTGTTGCAATTGCGTCACCCCAGGTATATGTCCCCTTTAGAGGCATAAAGACTTGCTGAGTACCCCTAGGGTCTCACACGATAAATTGTTTGATTCAGATGGATAGGTGTACTCGCAAGATGGATACTGGGTGGAGGAGACAGATGATGTTGGCAACGATCACTCGGTGTAGAGATTCCGGGAACAGGGATCCGTGAGATCTGTGGGCAGGATGTGTTTATTTATGTGGCATCTTATGCCGATTTGCTTCTTATCCATACTCGGATCTTGTTTTCCGCTTCCGCCTGATACTCTGATGTTTGATGTATGAGGAGCTATCCTAAATTATTATCTCTATCTAGGATATTTGGATCTTGTGGTATGGCGTTGCAATATTTCTATTTCTTTTAGATGGAATGGCTCCGAGGACTGTTGTATGTGGCCTGCATACATAGTCACTTGTGTATGTAGTTGATCCCTTTGCCTGCCAATTACGCCGCTCGGTCTTGTCCCGATGTTCTAAAAATGGTTAGGACGGCCGAAAGGTCTACCTGTGAGTGGCCCTTGGCCCCACCGTACTATTTTAACCATTTTCGCTCATCCAGGCATGTAACTAAGAGCGTAATTCACCGAGGTAGTTACAATTGGTATCAGATCCATCCCGCCCTTCAGGGTCTCAGCCAAATGGTCGTTGTCAGTCTAGCAAATATTTTTGGTAGCTATGTATACTAGGGAAAAACAAAACGCGAGAAGTGGTTTGAACTACTTGTTCAGTCGCTACTTTTATCATTCGCTTTTGTATATTGAATTGGTAGAGTACTAATCTTGATTCGTTAAGTGGTTTTGCGCATATAGTGGTATTTTAATGCCAAAATTTGCGGAAATTTTTTCTTTGTTAACTTGTGTACCACACTTCTTGTTCAGTCGTGTGCGATATACTTAATATCTTCTAGGTGCTTTGAACTTTGTTGATATTTTAATATCATCTTAGTAATTTGTATCCTTTAATCTTGGTTAATTCCATTTTGGTACTATTTTGGATTATTATTATTCTCCATTATGGTACTGACTTGTGTTTTATATCAATCGCAGGATGGCACCACCACGCCGTTCTGAGGAGGACATACCACATGAACTGGGGGCTGCGTTGACAAGTATTGCTAATGCCTTGGGTACAATACAGCAGAACCAGCAGCGTTTTGAAGAAAGTGTCAGGAGGAATGAGTTTGTTCCGCTACCTCCACCTCCCAAGCGAGGAGACATCAAAAGCTTCCTGAAGTTCAACCCGCGCCACTTCGAGGTGTCTGATCAGCCACTTGATGCGGATGATTGGTTGCGTGAGATGTCAAGGTTAATGGTGACTGCTGATGTTCCTGAGCAAGAATGAGTAAAATGTGCCACTCACCTTCTGAAGGGAGATGCAGCTCTGTGGTGGGAGAATTACCTCAAGGCAAACTACAATGGTTTTTAGCCTACTTGGGAACAGTTCACTGGAGCTTTCAAAGAGCAATATCTGTCAGAAATTGTCATCGAGAGGATGAAGGAAGTGTTTCTCAACCTCAAGCAGGGCAATGACAATGTCAATACCTATATCAGAAACATCATGAATCTTTCTCGGTATGGTGGCGATGAGATCTCTGATGACAAGAAGAAGCAAAAGAGGTTCAGACAAGGGCTCAATGCATCAATTAAATATGCAATCACACATGCAAGGCCAGGGTCTTTTCTGGAACTCCAACATACAACTCTGCAGGAAGAAGCAAGTAGGAAGTGTTCGAGGAGTCCAAGAAACACAACCGCGATGCAGCAAGCTCTTCAGCTATGTCAGCTCCTTCTAAGCGTCGTGTCTGGGTTCCTAACACCCCACCGTTCGCTCCCGGCTCCACCAAGACCTTCAAGTTACGCGGCAAGGCCACCAAACTCCTTCACTGCTGCTCCCAGGGGCTACAACCACAACTACCCTGGAGCGCCTGGCGGAGTCCCTGGCTAAGTTGCTCCACGTCCACCTGGTGCTTGTTACACTTGTGGGAACACTGGACATCAACACTGGAATTGTCCAATGAACAACAAAGCTCTTCCTCCACCACCTCCACGTCCTACGGCAAGCTCTTCTATGGTTCGTGCACCTCCACCTCGGGCTCTCAACATCAACACCAAGCCCGGGCCTACTGTTCCTCGTGCCAACTGTGTCAACGCTGCTCAAGCTGAGCATGCACCTGGAGTTGTGATGGGTATGCTTTCCGTTAACTCAATCCCTGCACGAGTTTTGTTTGATTCTGGTGCATCGCAGTCTTTTGTTTCTCACAAATTTGCAAATGAGAATGAGTTAGCTATGGATCCTCTCCCTAAGCGGTTAATGGTCCTTTCTCCTAGAGCAACAATGGCAGCTTCAAAAATCAGCCATGACAATCAAATTGAGATTGGTGGTTCTTCGTTCCCGGCTTCCTTAATTATTCTGGGCAACTCTGACATTGATGTTATCATTCGCTTTTGTATATTGAATTGGTAGAGTACTAATCTTGATTCGTTAAGTGGTTTTGCGCATATAGTGGTATTTTAATGCCAAAATTTGCGGAAATTTTTTCTTTGTTAACTTGTGTACCACACTTCTTGTTCAGTCGTGTGCGATATACTTAATATCTTCTAGGTGCTTTGAACTTTGTTGATATTTTAATATCATCTTAGTAATTTGTATCCTTTAATCTTGGTTAATTCCATTTTGGTACTATTTTGGATTATTATTATTCTCCATTATGGTACTGACTTGTGTTTTATATCAATCGCAGGATGGCACCACCATGCCGTTCTGAGGAGGACATACCACATGAACTGGGGGCTGCGTTGACAAGTATTGCTAATGCCTTGGGTACAATACAGCAGAACCAGCAGCGTTTTGAAGAAAGTGTCAGGAGGAATGAGTTTGTTCCGCTACCTCCACCTCCCAAGCGAGGAGACATCAAAAGCTTCCTGAAGTTCAACCCGTGCCACTTCGAGGTGTCTGATCAGCCACTTGATGCGGATGATTGGTTGCGTGAGATGTCAAGGTTACTGGTGACTGCTGATGTTCCTGAGCAAGAATGGGTAAAATGTGCCACTCACCTTCTGAAGGGAGATGCAGCTCTGTGGTGGGAGAATTACCTCAAGGCAAACTACAATGGTTTTTAGCCTACTTGGGAACAGTTCATTGGAGCTTTCAAAGAGCAATATCTGTCAGAAATTGTCATGGAGAGGATGAAGGAAGTGTTTCTCAACCTCAAGCAGGGCAATGACAATGTCAATACCTATATCAGAAACATCATGAATCTTTCTCGGTATGGTGGCGATGAGATCTCTGATGACAAGAAGAAGCAAAAGAGGTTCAGACAAGGGCTCAATGCATCAATTAAATATGCAATCACACATGCAAGGCCGGGGTCTTTTCTGGAACTCCAACATACAGCTCTGCAGGAAGAAGCAAGTAGGAAGTGTTCGAGGAGTCCAAGAAACACAACCGCGATGCAGCAAGCTCTTCAGCTATGTTAGCTCCTTCTAAGCGTCGTGTCTGGGTTCCAAACACCCCACCGTTCGCTCCCGGCTCCACCAAGACCTTCAAGTTACGCGGAAAGGCCACCAAACTACTTCACTGCTGCTCCCAGGGGCTACAACCATAACTACCCTGGAGCGCCTGGCGGAGTCCCTGGCTAAGTTGCTCCACGTCCACCTGGTGCTTGTTACACTTGTGGGAACACTGGACATCAACACTGGAATTGTCCAATGAACAACAAAGCTCTTCCTCCACCACCTCCATGTCCTGCGGCAAGCTCTTCTATGGTTCGTGCACCTCCACCTCGGGCTCTCAACATCAACACCAAGCCCGGGCCTACTGTTCCTCGTGCCAACTGTGTCAACGCTGCTCAAGCTGAGCATGCACCTGGAGTTGTGATGGGTATGCTTTCCGTTAACTCAATCCCTGCACGAGTTTTGTTTGATTCTGGTGCATCGCAGTCTTTTGTTTCTCACAAATTTGCAAATGAGAATGAGTTAGCTATGGATCCTCTCCCTAAGCGGTTAATGGTCCTTTCTCCTAGAGCAACAATGGCAGCTTCAAAAATCAGCCATGACAATCAAATTGAGATTGGTGGTTCTTCGTTCCCGGCTTCCTTAATTATTCTGGGCAACTCTGACATTGATGTTATCATTCGCTTTTGTATATTGAATTGGTAGAGTACTAATCTTGATTCGTTAAGTGGTTTTGCGCATATAGTGGTATTTTAATGCCAAAATTTGCGGAAATTTTTTCTTTGTTAACTTGTGTACCACACTTCTTGTTCAGTCGTGTGCGATATACTTAATATCTTCTAGGTGCTTTGAACTTTGTTGATATTTTAATATCATCTTAGTAATTTGTATCCTTTAATCTTGGTTAATTCCATTTTGGTACTATTTTGGATTATTATTATTCTCCATTATGGTACTGACTTGTGTTTTATATCAATCGCAGGATGGCACCACCACGCCGTTCTGAGGAGGACATACCACATGAACTGGGGGCTGCGTTGACAAGTATTGCTAATGCCTTGGGTACAATACAGCAGAACCAGCAGCGTTTTGAAGAAAGTGTCAGGAGGAATGAGTTTGTTCCGCTACCTCCACCTCCCAAGCGAGGAGACATCAAAAGCTTCCTGAAGTTCAACCCGCGCCACTTCGAGGTGTCTGATCAGCCACTTGATGCGGATGATTGGTTGCGTGAGATGTCAAGGTTACTGGTGACTGCTGATGTTCCTGAGCAAGAATGGGTAAAATGTGCCACTCACCTTCTGAAGGGAGATGCAGCTCTGTGGTGGGAGAATTACCTCAAGGCAAACTACAATGGTTTTTAGCCTACTTGGGAACAGTTCACTGGAGCTTTCAAAGAGCAATATCTGTCAGAAATTGTCATGGAGAGGATGAAGGAAGTCTTTCTCAACCTCAAGCAGGGCAATGACAATGTCAATACCTATATCAAAAACATCATGAATCTTTCTCGGTATGGTGGCGATGAGATCTCTGATGACAAGAAGAAGCAAAAGAGGTTCAGACAAGGGCTCAATGCATCAATTAAATATGCAATCACACATGCAAGGCCGGGGTCTTTTCTGGAACTCCAACATACAGCTCTGCAGGAAGAAGCAAGTAGGAAGTGTTCGAGGAGTCCAAGAAACACAACGGCGATGCAGCAAGCTCTTCAGCTATGTCAGCTCCTTCTAAGCGTCGTGTCTGGGTTCCTAACACCCCACCGTTCGCTCCCGGCTCCACCAAGACCTTCAAGTTACGCGGCAAGGCCACCAAACTCCTTCACTACTGCTCCCAGGGGCTACAACCACAACTACCCTGGAGCGCCTGGCGGAGTCCCTGGCTAAGTTTCTCCACGTCCACCTGGTGCTTGTTACACTTGTGGGAACACTGGACATCAACACTGGAATTGTCCAATGAACAACAAAGCTCTTCCTCCACCACCTCCACGTCCTGCGGCAAGCTCTTCTATGGTTCGTGCACCTCCACCTCGGGCTCTCAACATCAACACCAAGCCCGGGCCTACTGTTCCTCGTGCCAACTGTGTCAACGCTGCTCAAGCTGAGCAAGCACCTGGAGTTGTGATGGGTATGCTTTCCGTTAACTCAATCCCTGCACGAGTTTTATTTGATTCTGGTGCATCGCAGTCTTTTGTTTCTCACAAATTTGCAAATGAGAATGAGTTAGCTATGGATCCTCTCCCTAAGCGGTTAATGGTCCTTTCTCCTAGAGCAACAATGGCAGCTTCAAAAATCAGCCATGACAATCCAATTGAGATTGGTGGTTCTTCGTTCCCGGCTTCCTTAATTATTCTGGGCAACTCTGACATTGATGTTATCATTCGCTTTTGTATATTGAATTGGTATAGTACTAATCTTGATTCGTTAAGTGGTTTTGCGCATATAGTGGTATTTTAATGCCAAAATTTGCGGAAATTTTTTCTTTGTTAACTTGTGTACCACACTTCTTGTTCAGTCGTGTGCGATATACTTAATATCTTCTAGGTGCTTTGAACTTTGTTGATATTTTAATATCATCTTAGTAATTTGTATCCTTTAATCTTGGTTAATTCCATTTTGGTACTATTTTGGATTATTATTATTCTCCATTATGGTACTGACTTGTGTTTTATATCAATCGCAGGATGGCACCACCACGCCGTTCTGAGGAGGACATACCACATGAACTGGGGGCTGCGTTGACAAGTATTGCTAATGCCTTGGGTACAATACAGCAGAACCAGCAGCGTTTTGAAGAAAGTGTCAGGAGGAATGAGTTTGTTCCGCTACCTCCACCTCCCAAGCGAGGAGACATCAAAAGCTTCCTGAAGTTCAACCCGCGCCACTTCGAGGTGTCTGATCAGCCACTTGATGCGGATAATTGGTTGCGTGAGATGTCAAGGTTACTGGTGACTGCTGATGTTCCTGAGCAAGAATGGGTAAAATGTGCCACTCACCTTCTGAAGGGAGATGCAGCTCTGTGGTGGGAGAATTACCTCAAGGCAAACTACAATGGTTTTTAGCCTACTTGGGAACAGTTCACTGGAGCTTTCAAAGAGCAATATCTGTCAGAAATTGTCATGGAGAGGATGAAGGAAGTGTTTCTCAACCTCAAGCAGGGCAATGACAATGTCAATACCTATATCAGAAACATCATGAATCTTTCTCGGTATGGTGGCGATGAGATCTCTGATGACAAGAAGAAGCAAAAGAGGTTTAGACAAGGGCTCAATGCATCAATTAAATATGCAATCACACATGCAAGGCCGGGGTCTTTTCTAGAACTCCAACATACAGCTCTGCAGGAAGAAGCAAGTAGGAAGTGTTCGAGGAGTCCAAGAAACACAACCGCGATGCAGCAAGCTCTTCAGCTATGTCAGCTCCTTCTAAGCGTCGTGTCTGGGTTCCAAACACCCCACCGTTCGCTCCCGGCTCCACCAAGACCTTCAAGTTACGCGGAAAGGCCACCAAACTCCTTCACTGCTGCTCCCAGGGGCTACAACCACAACTACCCTGGAGCGCCTGGCGGAGTCCCTGGCTAAGTTGCTCCACGTCCACCTGGTGCTTGTTACACTTGTGGGAACACTGGACATCAACACTGGAATTGTCCAATGAACAACAAAGCTCTTCCTCCACCACCTCCACGTCCTGCGGCAAGCTCTTCTATGGTTCGTGCACCTCCACCTCGGGCTCTCAACATCAACACCAAGCCCGGGCCTACTGTTCCTCGTGCCAACTGTGTCAACGCTGCTCAAGCTGAGCATGCACCTGGAGTTGTGATGGGTATGCTTTCCGTTAACTCAATCCCTGCACGAGTTTTGTTTGATTCTGGTGCATCGCAGTCTTTTGTTTCTCACAAATTTGCAAATGAGAATGAGTTAGCTATGGATCCTCTCCCTAAGCGGTTAATGGTCCTTTCTCCTAGAGCAACAATGGCAGCTTCAAAAATCAGCCATGACAATCAAATTGAGATTGGTGGTTCTTCGTTCCCGGCTTCCTTAATTATTCTGGGCAACTCTGACATTGATGTTATCATTCGCTTTTGTATATTGAATTGGTAGAGTACTAATCTTGATTCGTTAAGTGGTTTTGCGCATATAGTGGTATTTTAATGCCAAAATTTGCGGAAATTTTTTCTTTGTTAACTTGTGTACCACACTTCTTGTTCAGTCGTGTGCGATATACTTAATATCTTCTAGGTGCTTTGAACTTTGTTGATATTTTAATATCATCTTAGTAATTTGTATCCTTTAATCTTGGTTAATTCCATTTTGGTACTATTTTGGATTATTATTATTCTCCATTATGGTACTGACTTGTGTTTTATATCAATCGCAGGATGGCACCACCACGCCGTTCTGAGGAGGACATACCACATGAACTGGGGGCTGCGTTGACAAGTATTGCTAATGCCTTGGGTACAATACAGCAGAACCAGCAGCGTTTTGAAGAAAGTGTCATGAGGAATGAGTTTGTTCCGCTACCTCCACCTCCCAAGCGAGGAGACATCAAAAGCTTCCTGAAGTTCAACCCGCGCCACTTCGAGGGGTCTGATCAGCCACTTGATGCGGATGATTGGTTGCGTGAGATGTCAAGGTTACTGGTGACTACTGATGTTCCTGAGCAAGAATGGGTAAAATGTGCCACTCACCTTCTGAAGGGAGATGCAGCTCTGTGGTGGGAGAATTACCTCAAGGCAAACTACAATGGTTTTTAGCCTACTTGGGAACAGTTCACTGGAGCTTTCAAAGAGCAATATCTGTCAGAAATTGTCATGGAGAGGATGAAGGAAGTGTTTCTCAACCTCAAGCAGGGCAATGACAATGTCAATACCTATATCAGAAACATCATGAATCTTTCTCGGTATGGTGGCGATGAGATCTCTGATGACAAGAAGAAGCAAAAGAGGTTCAGACAAGGGCTCAATGCATCAATTAAATATGAAATCACACATGCAAGGCCGGGGTCTTTTCTGGAACTCCAACATACAGCTCTGCAGGAAGAAGCAAGTAGGAAGTGTTCGAGGAGTCCAAGAAACACAACCGCGATGCAGCAAGCTCTTCAGCTATGTCAGCTCCTTCTAAGCGTCGTGTCTGGGTTCCTAACACCCCACCGTTCGCTCCCGGCTCCACCAAGACCTTCAAGTTACGCGGAAAGGCCACCAAACTCCTTCACTGCTGCTCCTAGGGGCTACAACCACAACTACCCTGGAGCGCCTGGCGGAGTCCCTGGCTAAGTTGCTCCACGTCCACCTGGTGCTTGTTACACTTGTGGGAACACTGGACATCAACACTGGAATTGTCCAATGAACAACAAAGCTCTTCCTCCACCACCTCCACGTCCTGCGGCAAGCTCTTCTATGGTTCGTGCACCTCCACCTCGGGCTCTCAACATCAACACCAAGCCCGGGCCTACTGTTCCTCGTGCCAACTGTGTCAACGCTGCTCAAGCTGAGCATGCACCTGGAGTTGTGATGGGTATGCTTTCCGTTAACTCAATCCCTGCACGAGTTTTGTTTGATTCTGGTGCATCGCAGTCTTTTGTTTCTCACAAATTTGCAAATGAGAATGAGTTAGCTATGGATCCTCTCCCTAAGCGGTTAATGGTCCTTTCTCCTAGAGCAACAATGGCAGCTTCAAAAATCAGCCATGACAATCAAATTGAGATTGGTGGTTCTTCGTTCCCGGCTTCCTTAATTATTCTGGGCAACTCTGACATTGATGTTATCATTCGCTTTTGTATATTGAATTGGTAGAGTACTAATCTTGATTCGTTAAGTGGTTTTGCGCATATAGTGGTATTTTAATGCCAAAATTTGCGGAAATTTTTTCTTTGTTAACTTGTGTACCACACTTCTTGTTCAGTCGTGTGCGATATACTTAATATCTTCTAGGTGCTTTGAACTTTGTTGATATTTTAATATCATCTTAGTAATTTGTATCCTTTAATCTTGGTTAATTCCATTTTGGTACTATTTTGGATTATTATTATTCTCCATTATGGTACTGACTTGTGTTTTATATCAATCGCAGGATGGCACCACCACGCCGTTCTGAGGAGGACATACCACATGAACTGGGGGCTGCGTTGACAAGTATTGCTAATGCCTTGGGTACAATACAACAGAACCAGCAGCGTTTTGAAGAAAGTGTCATGAGGAATGAGTTTGTTCCGCTACCTCCACCTCCCAAGCGAGGAGACATCAAAAGCTTCCTGAAGTTCAACCCGCGCCACTTCGAGGGGTCTGATCAGCCACTTGATGCGGATGATTGGTTGCGTGAGATGTCAAGGTTACTGGTGACTACTGATGTTCCTGAGCAAGAATGGGTAAAATGTGCCACTCACCTTCTGAAGGGAGATGCAGCTCTGTGGTGGGAGAATTACCTCAAGGCAAACTACAATGGTTTTTAGCCTACTTGGGAACAGTTCACTGGAGCTTTCAAAGAGCAATATCTGTCAGAAATTGTCATGGAGAGGATGAAGGAAGTGTTTCTCAACCTCAAGCAGGGCAATGACAATGTCAATACCTATATCAGAAACATCATGAATCTTTCTCGGTATGGTGGCGATGAGATCTCTGATGACAAGAAGAAGCAAAAGAGGTTCAGACAAGGGCTCAATGCATCAATTAAATATGAAATCACACATGCAAGGCCGGGGTCTTTTCTGGAACTCCAACATACAGCTCTGCAGGAAGAAGCAAGTAGGAAGTGTTCGAGGAGTCCAAGAAACACAACCGCGATGCAGCAAGCTCTTCAGCTATGTCAGCTCCTTCTAAGCGTCGTGTCTGGGTTCCTAACACCCCACCGTTCGCTCCCGGCTCCACCAAGACCTTCAAGTTACGCGGAAAGGCCACCAAACTCCTTCACTGCTGCTCCTAGGGGCTACAACCACAACTACCCTGGAGCGCCTGGCGGAGTCCCTGGCTAAGTTGCTCCACGTCCACCTGGTGCTTGTTACACTTGTGGGAACACTGGACATCAACACTGGAATTGTCCAATGAACAACAAAGCTCTTCCTCCACCACCTCCACGTCCTGCGGCAAGCTCTTCTATGGTTCGTGCACCTCCACCTCGGGCTCTCAACATCAACACCAAGCCCGGGCCTACTGTTCCTCGTGCCAACTGTGTCAACGCTGCTCAAGCTGAGCATGCACCTGGAGTTGTGATGGGTATGCTTTCCGTTAACTCAATCCCTGCACGAGTTTTGTTTGATTCTGGTGCATCGCAGTCTTTTGTTTCTCACAAATTTGCAAATGAGAATGAGTTAGCTATGGATCCTCTCCCTAAGCGGTTAATGGTCCTTTCTCCTAGAGCAACAATGGCAGCTTCAAAAATCAGCCATGACAATCAAATTGAGATTGGTGGTTCTTCGTTCCTGGCTTCCTTAATTATTCTGGGCAACTCTGACATTGATGTTATCTTAGGCATGGATTGGTTAACAGCAAATGCAGCTGTGATTGATTGTGCTGGACGCTCTGTTTCTCAGAAAATTCCTGAAGGCCATATAGTCTATTCTCCAAGTCTGACTCCTGCTATTCAGCTTTTCTCTTTGGCGGCTCTGAATGATGATGCTATGGAAGCTATTCAGAATGTTCCGGTGGTCTGTGAGTTCCCAGATGTCTTTCCTGAAGAGTTACGGGGTATGCCTCCTGACCGAGAGGTCGAGTTTGTAATTGAGCTTGAACCTGGTACCGCTCCTATCTCCAAGCGGCCTTATAAAATGGGTCCTGCTGAGTTGGCTGAACTCAAATGTCATCTTGATGAACAAGAGAAGTTGGGTTTCATTCAGCACAGTAGTTCTTCTTGGGGTAGCCCAACCATCTTTGTGAAGAAGTGAGACAAGACTGATAGACTTTGTGTTGACTATCGGGCTCTCAATGTTAAAACCATCAAGAATAAATATCCCCTTCCGCGGATTAATGATCTCTTCGATCAGCTAGCTGGAGCTGTGGTTTTCTCTAAGCTTGATTTGAGAAGTGGATATCATCAAATCAAGATCCGCAAGGAAGATGTTCCTAAAACAGCTTTCACCACCCGCTATGGCCTGTATGAGTACACGGTCATGTCTTTCGGTCTCACCAACGCACCTGCCACCTTCTCAAGGCTTATGAACTCGGTTTTCTTGGAGTATCTTGATAAGTTCGTTGTGGTCTATCTGGATGACATCCTAGTCTATTCTAAGTCAAAGGAAGAACATGAAGAACACCTTCGGTGTGTCCTAAACAAGCTTCGTGAGAACCGCCTATATGCAAAGTTCTCCAAATGTGAGTTTTGGCTGCCTCAAGTCACCTATCTTGGTCACGTCATCTCTGCCAAGGGCATTGCCGTCAACCCAGAAACTATAAAGACAATTGTTGACTGGCTTCCTCCTGTAAACGTCAAAGAAGTCCGGAGTTTCCTTGGTTTGGCTAGTTACTGCCGTCACTTCGTGTAGAACTTCTCGAAGATTGCGAAGCCTCTTACCGATCTCCTCAAGAAAGGCAAGAAATACCTTTGGACTGCTGCATGTCAAGCAAGCTTTGAAACACTCAAAGAGAAGCTCACTTTCACACTAGTCTTCATTCCTCCAGATACATCAAAGCCTTTCCAGATATTCTATGACGCCTCATTGCAAGGATTGGGTGCGGTCCTTATGCAAGAAAAACAAGTTGTTGCTTATGCCTCTCGACAGTTGAAGATGCATGAGATCAACTATCCTACACATGACCTTGAACTCGCAGCAGTTGTCTTTGCGTTGAAAGTATGGAGGCATTACTTGCTTGGCAACCGTTGTGAAATCTTTTCTGATCACAAGAGTCTGAAGTATATCTTCACACAGCCTGATCTCAACCTTCGTCAAAGGAGGTGGATTGAATCAATCAATGATTTCGATTTGACCATCAACTACACTCAGGGCAAAGCTAATGTCATGGCCGATGCTCTCAGCCGCAAAGCTTATGTCAGCAACCTCATAGTGGAAGAACAACAGCCTCTCTTGTGCGAGGAATTCCGTCAGCTCAACCTTGAAATTGTGGATCAAGGGTATCTTCTGAACCTTCTGGCAACCCCTCTCTTGGAAGAAAAAGTTCGCTCCATTCAACTGGGTGATCCGTACACTAAAAAGATCATCTCCAACATTCAGCTTCCGAAGTATGAGTCCTTCCACGTCGATGACCAAGGCACTCTTTTCTTTGAACACCAGATGTTTGTTCTAAACTACCCGGGTTTGAGAGAGCAAGTTCTTAAGGAGGCGCATGATTCTGTTCTTTCTATCCACCCTGGCAGCACTAAGATGTACATGGACTTGAAAACACAGTATTGGTGGCCTAGGTTGAAACGATATTGTGCCAAGTATGTCTCGGAGTGTGATGTCTGCCGCAGAGTTAAAGCTGTCCATCAGAAACCTTCCGGTCTTCTACAACCATTGAAACCTCCGAAATGGAAATGGGAGAAAGTAGAGATGGACTTCATCACTGGTTTTCCAAGGTCGCAGAAGGGCAACAATGCAATCTTTGTTGTCATTGACAGGCTTTCCAAAGTGGCTCACTTCTTTCCAGTCAAGGAAACAATTTTTGCAATTCAGTTGGCGGAGCTCTATATCAACAGAATTGTCTCTCTGTATGGGGTTCCTCTTGAGATCAGTTCAGACCGTGGAAGCATCTTCACTTCCAAGTTCTGGGGAAGTTTCCAAAATGCTTTGGGAACAAAATTGAACTTCAGCACAGCTTACCATCCTCGGTCGCAAGGTCAAGTTGAAAGGATCAATCAGATTCTGGAAGATATGCTCCGTGCTTGCGTTATCTCTTTCGGCATGAATTGGGAAGAATGTCTTCCTTATGCTGAATTCTCTTACAACAACAGCTTCCAAAAAAGTCTAAAGATGGCACCATTTGAGGCTCTCTATGGTCGCAAATGCAGAACTCCGATTTGTTGGTCGGGCGCAGGTGAAAGAACATTGTTTGGCCCCGACATCGTAACTCAAGCGGAGGAGAAGGTTCACATCATTCTTGAAAATCTGAAGGTTGCTCAAAGTCGCCAGAAGAGCAACTATGACAGAAAGCACATGGACATGGAGTATGTCCCAGGTGATCTCGTTTACCTTCGTGTCACCCCCATGAGAGGCACGCACCGCTTTGGTATCAAAGGAAAGTTGGCTCCTAGATACATCGATCCATTCAAAATACGTGGAAGAAGAGGAGAAGTTGCTTATGCTCTTGAGATCCCTAAAAAACTCAAGGTCCATGATGTTTTCCACATCTCTCAACTCAAGAAGTGCTTCAAGGATCCCGGCATGACCGTGGACCATGAGCTTATCAATCTCCAAGGAGACCTGTCTTATCAAGAACACCCCATAAAAATTCTAGAAGTCGCAGAAAGAAGGACTCGCAACAAGTCCATCAAGTTCTGCAAGGTGCAGTGGTCGCACCATTCAGTTGATGAAGCCACTTGGGAACGTGAAGATGAGATCCGTGCCAAGTATCCTACCCTCTTCGTGTCTTCTTCTTCTTCCTAGAATCTCGGGGCGAGATTCCTGTTTAGTGGGGGAGAGTTGTAGCATCCCATCTGTCTAACATATGTAATGCTACATGGTTTAGTAATACAATGGCTACTTCCTACATATAATTGTTGCATCATAATTATATCATGCTCATGTCATCATGCCACCTTGCATTTGAGCATCATATAAAACCCTTTTCCATTTGGTTCTTCTCCCATATGCATTATGAATTGTATTTGGCTCTTGTTATATTGTATTTGGTTCTTGATAAATGCTTGATGCCCAAGTTGAGTTGGGGGCATATCTTTTATTCAACTCCATCATCTTTCTTTGTCACCACCTCACAATTCCACCAACCTTCTTTTGGTTCCATCCATCATCTCCACCATCTTAATTATATATGGGCTCATGTTCTTCTTTTGGTATTTATATCTAGCTCATAAATAATTAAGGATGGATCCACTTCTTTTTCCACATGCTCTCATTTTAGCATCATATTGGTTTCACATTATTGATATGTGGAACCACCTTTGCATGCTTTGAGAATGGTACCCCTTTGTCAAGCTTCCATATGGAATATTAAGAAAGAATGCTCATGTTGGGATATTTTTGAGGCTATTATTCATCTAGTGGAATATACACACTAGCAAGTCCCATTTATATTCAAATATGATCATCTCCTTCTACTCCACATGGAACATCCTTTTAGTTCCTTTTAATTCCTTTAGCTTGGCTTTAATTCCATCTTTGGGATGCATGGGATTAAATGCCATGAGGTGTTATTTTGTTTTCACAAAATCAAACATGGCTTTTACCCCTCATGCATGGGCCATGCACACTTGTTTTCCTTCTCTCTCTACTCTCTTTTGATCTCTTGGTTTTGGTTGAATTGCATCAAACCCTAACAACTCTCTATCTTCCTTCCAACCTCCTCTTGATCCATCATGCATGGATGTGTTTTGCTTGGCAAATACAAAAGCTTTACCTCTCACTCTCCTTAGCCATCCCAACAAACCCAACCCTTGTGCTTGATCATCTCGTGCCCATACACCATCTAAAAACCCTAACCCTACTCCACCTTAACTCCTCCTTGCCGAGGCACCCTCTCTCTCTTATCCCCTCTCTAACCTAATCAGCTACCACCACCCTAACCTGCCTAGCTAACCCTCCTTCCCCTACCCTAACCCGAGCCTTCCCTCTAACCCTAGCCGAGGCTAGACCTAGCTAAACCCGAGCCTCCCCCTCTCCTTTCCCTCTCTCTCTGCCACAAAGGGCCTACCCGATCCTGTCCCTCCTTGACCGCGCCCTGGCCCACCTGGCAGCCCTACACCTGCCCATGCCGAGCCCCAGCTCGAGCACGTGAGAGAGGAGAAGAAAAAGGTGGCCAAAGCCACCTTTTCTCCACCCGATCTCTGCACGGCACCCCTCTCTCTCTCGCCGTCCTTATCTACCCCTCCCCCTCTCTGCCTGGCACCCAGATCCACCCCGGGCCCTGCCCAGCCACCTCTCTCTCCCCCATCTGCTGCTATCCCCTCTCCCTCTCCGTCGCTGTCCACCGTCGGCATCTCCTCCTCCACCACCACATAGGAGGCGGGCGAGGCGTGAGGCGTTGGAGAGGACCGAGGCGAGCCCCTGGACCACCCTGGTGCACTGCAGCGAGGAGGAGAAGGCCCAGGACCGCTGTACGCCGACGAGGAAACCCTAACTCCGGTCCTCCAGCGCCGTCGCCGATCCCCTGCACTCTAGTCCGTTCTACCGCCAACGACCGACTCCCGGTGATCCCACGATCCTCCCTGACAACCTCCGGTTCACCGTCGCCTCCTGGCCACCTAGATCCCGCCGACGAACGCTCTCGGTGCGCCGGTGTGCGTGTGCTTCTGCACGTCTTTGCGTCGTGCCACACCCCACCTAGCCGCCTATTCCCCCTCCTTACAACAACGCCAGGCCACCGCAGCAGTAACCGCCGCCGCGCGCGCACGCGAGGTCGCGGGTTCGATCCCTGCACCGTGCCCCGCCCTGTCGAGCACAGACTTGTCGACCGAGAAATTCAGAGAAGAAGTACAGTAGCAGCTGCTACTTTGCACTCCCCCCCCAAATCTTTTTCTGCTCAACCCGCGCTCCCCTCCGAACCTACTTGTCAGCCACCGGGTCGTTTTACAAAAGGGCCCCGCAAAGTCTGGGCCGCAACCCGCAGTCCCTGGATCCGCCGCGTGTCACCGGTGCGTCCAGCCACTGGTGCGTGGGTCCGCTCGCGTGTCAGGCCCGCTGGTCAGTTGCTGCGGCTAGATTAGCTCGCGGTGAGAAAAGTCCTGTGCGCCGTTTTCTGCTCAGTCAGCATCGGTCCCACCCGTCAGCGACTGAGGCTAGCTCTGGCTGAGTATAAAAAAATCTGCCTGTTTATCTGTTTAATAAAAATGATTCTGGAAAATGTTTAAATACAAATTCAAAACTATTTTAAATAACTTTAAAATTATAATTACAAATAACACAAATAATATATGTTTTGGAATCAGAAAAATGTGAGGAATTCAAATATGCCATTCAAAACATTATTTGAGCACTTTAATTTTCGAGATGATTAAAATTACAAGAAATTGCCCTTTTCTTAATTAATTAATAACTTTAGTTTTATAACTCCAAATTCGACAAATAATATGTCTAAATCGATCAGCGTGATGAGCCTGTTCTAACTATGCATTCCATGTTCTGAATTGCAGCATGCATCATATAAATATAAAGTATACAGCAAGTGTTATGAGAGCAAAACATGACTAAAACTTAATAAAATACTTTACTCTTGTACCCCACACCTCACCCATGCCATGCTACTTTATTGCCATGTAAATTGTGCATCATTCATCATGGCATGCTTGTTTGTTTGTCGCATTTCAATACATATGCTTGTGCACTTTATTTATGTTGGCCCTTGTTTGTTTGGTTCTTCTTCGAATAGACGCTGAGCAGGGGATATATCAGGAATCCTAGGAGCACTACCCAGATCCTTCTCTCGCTTCAACTGAGCTGCCAGGCAAGCACTACCACATGCTTGCATACATATAGTACCTATTGCCTCTATCTTATTCTTGCATCATTGAGTCGCGATTGGATTAAATTGAATCCCAAGCACTGCATAGCCTTTACTTTTAAACCCCACCGAAGCTTGTTCCTCCATCCCATGAGCCGTTACTACAGGAGTTGTTTGAGCCATGCGGGTCGTAGAACAACATGAGTAGGGTATGTGAGTGTCTGGTGGATAACGAGGTACCTAAACAACTTAACCTGAGTAGTAATGGGATAACTAATGAAAGTGGCACCGGCGAGCAATATCTGCTATTTGGTTCTTCATGCTCACTTGTGTCCCATACGACCCCGAGTACTTGATTCCTGTTCCTTGACTATTCGCACTATCCACATCCAGGAGGCCTTATGGACCCCCCTGAGCCAGAGCTTGATTCATTCTTATTTCTTGGAGCCACAAAGTAGTTTGGGGCTTTATTACTATCCTGTACGTATGCCATGCTTTACTGCTTTATTTAAGATTGTGCGAGGAGCACCTGTACTGTTTTGGATGTGGAGTGTTTTCACGGTATCGATAAGCCCAGTCACACTTTCGGGTTCCCAGTCGTTTACAGCCATTGATGCAAACCTTGGGTCCGTCTCGGAGCCGGACAACTTCGTTGCGGATAGCTTAATGGGGTGGCCCCATGAAACATTTATGAATCCTGTGATCGCTTTGTTGTGAATGCCTCGTTGGGTTTTGATTTGGTTTTTCCGAGGTTGATCGAGTGTGTGTTGCTATTTGGGCACCCCTGCAGGATAAATCTTTCTGAAAGCCGTGTCCGCGGTTATGGACGACTTGGAGCACAGTTTCTCGATCATAGACAAGTATAACTAAAGTACCGCTTTTAAATTGACTAAGTACCTGACTAGTAAATAGTACAATACTCATGGAATGGTTGATAAAACTGCCAACGGAGGGGGTTGTTCATCCGCTTTCTCGTTGGTAAGCGAGAAGGAGGATGGATCTGTTAATTATACTGTTATAACTATTGTTCTTAATTAACGGACACCCGTCTATCTTTGGTTAGGCGTATGGTTAGCGAGTATCTATAGACTTGTTAGTTATTATCTTTTGCTGCAATTGCGTCACCCCAGGTATATGTACCCTTTAGAGGCATAAAGACTTGCTGAGTACCCCTAGGGTCTCACACGATAAATTGTTTGATTCAGATGAACAGGTGTACTCGCAAGATGGATACTGGGTGTAGGAGACGGATGATGTTGGCAACGATCACTCGGTGTAGAGATTCCGGGAATGGGGATCCGTGAGATATGTGGGCGGGATGTGTTTATTTATGTGGCATCTTATGCCGATTTGCTTCTTATCCGTACTCGGATCTTGTTTTCCGCTTCCGCCTGATACTCTGATGTTTGATGTATGAGGAGCTATCCTAAATTATTATCTCTATCTAGGATATTTGGATCTTGCCGTATGGCGTTGCAATATTTCTATTTCTTTTAGATGGAATGGCTCTGACGACTGTTGTATGTGGATTGCATACATACTCACTTGTGTATGTAGTTGATCCCTTCGCCTGCCGATTACGCCGCTCGTTCTTGTCCTGATGTTCTGAAAATGGTTAGGACGGCCGAAAGGTCTACCTGTGAGTGGCCCTTGGTCCCACCGTACTATTTTAACCATTTTCGCTCATCCAGGCATGTAACTAAGAGCGTAATTCACCGAGATAGTTACATGAGGCTTATTTAAATAATTTGGGTTAAATTAATCAAACAAAAACATAAGAATTCAAATGATAAAAACTTAACTACACCATCTAACCTAGATCCCTCAACCCGAGTCCCCTCCCTCGTTGTCTTGGTTTGGCTAGACCAAACCAAGACCACGAACACCTCCAGCTAATCCCTACACCAACTTGAGCCACCATGTGACCATGGTGTGCACGCCCATTTGCCACACCCTCACCCTCCTAGGTGACCCACCTCCCTCCTTATCTTGCTGGTCAAGAAGGTCCCCCCAGGTCCTAACTAACCCAGGTCGCCCTACCTAACCGAGAGAGAGGAGATAAGAGAGAAAAGCAACCCGAGTGCTTTTTGTCTAACCTAACCCGTGCTCCTCGTACCTCGACCCATTGTCCTTATCTAACACCCGTCCCTCTCTGGCTCGCTCAGATCCACCAGGAGCACTACACAATAACCCTCTGTTCCCCCATCTCTCCCTGCTAGCCACCTACCACCATCCCCGTCATCTTTGGCTCCGACTATTTCATCTGAGGGGAGAAGGAGGAGAGGAGTTTCTGGCATCGAGGAAGACCTGGAGCACCCCCTGTACTTGCTTGAACACGGAGCCGAGGAAGGAGTAGGCCAGAACCAACAAAACCAGACGAGGCCGACCGTGAAACCCTAATTCCATACTGCCAGCATCGCCGCAGATCGCCACCGCCTCGAGCATGTTCGTCTACACCGACGCATCTGCGGTGAGCACACGAGACCCCTAGACATGCCACCGTGTTTGCTTGCTTCCTGGTTCACGAGAACGTTTCTTCGAACACCTCGCGTGCGCCACTGCTCGCTGAAGTTCTGCTTGCATGCAGCCGCTGCTGGGCGTTCCATCGATGCTCTCTAGCATTGTCGTGCTCGCCTCACTGCCCACACCGCCTAGCCCAAAGCCCATGTCGTTTTCCCTGTTCGTCGCGCCACCACGAGTTGACCATGTCAGTCACGTCTCTGTCGTGTCCGTGGTAGATTAAGGCGAGCCTTTGTAGCTTATCCCTATCCCGCAACCTACCTAGCATCAACCCCGCCACCACCGCTGTGGTTCGCACCTGCCAAGCCAAGCCTCGTCGCGACTCCGAATTTGTATCTGCGTGTGGTGTTTTCGTCAGAGAACCGCGGAGGAAAAGAATAGTAGCTGTCACTAGATAGCGCGACATTTTTTTACACATACCCCCTTGTACCGTTTTTGCATTTCAACCTGCAGTCCACCATCCGGCCCCACCTATCAGCGACTCAACCTCACCGTCTAGAACAATTTATGAAAATGTTCCTAGGTTTTTTGGTGTTTGACGAAAAGCCCCTCAGCTTTCCCACGTGTCATGGCCCTGCGGTGTGCACGTGCGTGGACCTGCTAGAGCCCTGGCCCTGCTTGTCAGCCACTGTGGGTAACCACAACCCGCGTGCCTGCGCAGCATGTTTCGCCAGCATAGCGTCAAGTCAGCACCTCGAACACACGTAAGTTGAAGTGGCTAGCTCTTCCTGAGTAGAAAAAGTCTCTATGGTTTTTATAAAATAAAAATAAAATCCATAAATTGCATGGATCTAAAATAATTCATATCTTTTTATATAATTTTAATTTGATAAAATTTTCAAAATGAAATATGATTCAAATTTAAATATGAATTCAAAGATATTTTCAAATTTTCCCAGATTTAACTCTATCTCGTCAAACCTTTGACTTTTGACCCTAATTTAATTGTTTTGCATTTAATATAAATTTAACCTCATAAATTCAAATAATACATATAATATATGTTTTCTATTCAGAAAAATGTTAGAAATTCAAATATGCCATCCAAAATAATTTTTGAGAAATTTAAAATTTCAAAATTATTTAAACGCGACAAGTAATATGTCTAAATTTCTGATTATGCATTTCATAATATGAATTGAAGCATGCATCATATAGATATTAAATATTTAGAACCGTTTATGGGAGCAAAACATGCCTAAATAATAAAATAAAGTGCTTTATTATTTTTTCCACGCCTTACCCATGCCATGCTATGTTATACCATGCAATTGTGCATCATTCCATCATGGAATACTTTGTTTGCTTGTTGCACATATTCATATGATTGTGAACTTTATTTAGTATGGCCCTTTGTGTGTTTGGCTTTTATTCTGGACAGACGCTGAGCAAGAGAATTATCAGGAGAACCAAGAGTACTACCGAGATCCTTGTTACCATACTGCTGATCCGACAAGCAAGCAATTCCCCATGCTTCTATATTATTCTTGGAGTCACGATTGCATTAACTTGAATCCCAAGTATTGCATAGTCCTTATATTTAAACCCCAACGAAGCTTGTATCCTCATGAGCCATTACTATAGGAATTGTTTAAGCCATGCGAGTCGTAGAATTGCATGCGTAGGGTTTGTGCGAGTCTATGGATAATGAGGTACCTAAATAACTTAACCTGTATAGTAATGGGATAACTAAAGGAAGGGGCACCGGTGGGCAATAGCTATTATTTGATTCTTGCATGCTCACTTGTGTACCGTAGGACCCTGAGCACTTGATTCCTGTTCTTTGACTATTCGCACTATACACATGTGGGAGACTCTATGGATCCCCCTTCTCCTGAGCTTGATTCACACTTTATTTCTTGGGCGCACAAACTAGTTTGGGGTTTTATTACTATTCTGTACTTATGCCATCCTTTTTACTACTTTATTTACTATTGCGTGTGGAGCGCCTATACTATTTAGGACTTGTGACACGTTTCCGCGGTATTGAAAAGTCCGGTCACACTTTTGGGTTCCCAGTCATTTATAGTCGTCGACACAAACCCTGGATCCGTCTCGGAGCCTGCTAACTTCTTTGTGGTTAGCTTTGTTGGGTGGCTCCCTGAAATAATTTATGAATCCTATGAATGCATTGTCGTGAGGCCTCGTTGCTTTTTATTTCGTTCTTTCCCATGTTGATCGTGTGTGTGTTGCTATTTGTGCATCCCTATAGGGTAAATCTTTCTGAAAGCCATGTATGCGGTTATGGACAACTTGGAGCATGGTTTTTCGATCATATAAAAGCATAACTAAAGTACCGCCTTTAATTCGACTAAGACATGACTAGTAAATAGTGACACCCTCATGGAATGGTTAACACAATTTTCAATGGATGGGATGTTCTTCCACCTTCTCGTTTGGTAAGCGAGAAGGAGGGCAAGCGATGTTTATTTATGTTACTCATATAACTGTCATTTCTAATTAACAACCGTCTGTCCATCTCTCATTGGGAGGATATGTAGCATGTCTCTATAGAACTGTTTAGCTACTATCTTTTGCTGCAATTGCATCACCCCTAGGTTACTCCCTTTAGATTCATTAAGACTTGCTGAGTACCCATAGGGTCTCACACGATATATGTTATTGTTCAGGTGGACATGTTTACTCATAAGAATGTTACTGGGTCGAAGAGACCAATGATGGTGGCGATGACCATCAGGTGTAGAGATTCCGGGGTCGAGATCCGTGAGATCTGTGGGTGGGATGTGCTTATTTTAGGGGAATCTTATGTCAATTTGCTTATTTTCCATACTCGGATCCTGTTTTCCGTTTTCGCTTGATACTCTGATGTGTGCTCTATGAGGATGTATCCTAAACTATTATCTCTATCTAGGATATTTGGATCTTGCTGTATGGTGTTGTATATTTTTGTTTCTATTGTTTAGATGGTCTGACTCTGATGTACTATTGTATGTCGCTGGCATACACACTTGTGTATGTTTTGTTCACATACCTGTCAACTACGCCACTCGCTCTTAAAACAATGTTCTTGAAAGTGGGTAGGGTAGATTACCGGTACCGTGCCCTTCTCCGATTCTACGGGTCTACACATGGGTGGCCTTGGGGATGCATCGTAGAATCCCTTTTCCACTTTTGGGTTCATTCCAGGCTTGTTTCTTAGAGCGAAGGTTCTGAGGTATTACAGGGACCCAACAGCCTAAAAAAATGGCTGTTGCATCGAGCAACACTATCAAGTTTGAAACACGGAGGTGCGACCGAGAGAAAAAATTCCATCATACACACGTTTCTGGTAATGAGTGGATGACATGTGGGGTCCAACAATGTGATTAAACGGTAGAAGCAGCAAACAACGCTATGAAGTTCAGAACACAGAGTGGCGACCGAGGGAAAAAAATTATAGCATACACACTATTCTTCTAATGAGAGGATGACATGTGGGGTCCAATAGTTTGATTAAACGGTAGATGCATCGAGCACCGCTATCAAGTTCAGAACATGGTAGCACGGGCGAAGAAAAAAAATACCATCATACACACGATTCTTGTAATGTGAGGCTGACATGGGGTACCCAACAACGTGACTAAACGACAGATAGATCGAGCAACGTTATTGAGTTAAAATCAGGGAGGCAATAGCCAAGGAATAATTCCATCGTGCACACGTTTCTTCTAATAAGAGGATGACATGTGGGACCCAGCAGCCTGATTAATTGGCAGACGCATCGAGCAACTCTATCAAGTTCACAATAGGGTAGCGTGAGTGAAGGAAAAAAATTACATCATACACACGATTCTTCTAATGAGAGGCTAACATGTGGGACCCAGCAGCCTGACTAAATGGTAAACGCATCGAGCAACATTACTGAGTTCAAATCAGGGAGGCACCACCGGCAAGTATGGTCCGCTAGATACACTGACGTCCGGGACCCACATGTCTTAAAAGACTTTAGCGAGTCAACATCGCGCGAGGAACCGAAAATCTTGCTTCTGCCACGCGCCAGCCGAGCTTCCTCCTTGTTTTTTGTAGTTCTATCATAGTAGAGGGCCGCGAAACCTGAAAAAAAAAAGTTTTCCATCAGCCGCAGTTGAGCCGAGAATTTCGTCAAGGAAGACGCGCCTTCTACGACGACCGTCGGTCCAAGTCATTGCGGAAGGAAACATTTCTTGTAGTGGTATCTCGCATCTGGTTCTGGTTTGTCCTAAGCAATGACATAACTATCCTCTACTATATATAGTTCATTCATGGTTTGCATTCCTGCTCTACAAGTTCTCGTATGATGCGGTTATAATTTCTATCTGGTTCCTTCTTAGCTATGACAGTAAGTGCATGCCATTTTGTAGCTCAGCGCAAATTCTGAGTTACCCAACATCTCTTGCATTTTAGGGTATACAACTTCTTCCATATATATTTGTTGAAATGACCTGGCTAGCTTATATTTGCTGAAACGCTAAGCCACACACACGCACATTTTTTGATTTCTCGTATCACAGTAGGCACACTTGTTTAATGTGTGCTTGCATGTCCTGTTTGTTTGACGTATTGGTCAATAATTGAACTATTGACCAGTTGTAAACTCCAGTTCATAGCTCCTATCATATCAGTCGAATGAGTATTTTGTCTTGTTTGGTGTATTAACTTGTTATTACTTAGTTTCAGACTGCAATTATTGCTATTGCTACCAAAGAGGGGGCTGCAAGATCATGTCTCCTCCAATGTAGTTGTCACACTCAAAGGAAGATGTAGGTAATCGATTGAGAAAGCAAATTAAAGACTCTTATCAACTCGATTGTCAACTAAAATAGCGAATTTTCTTTCCCTTGAGTTGATAATATGTAATAATTTTATGAAATTTGCAACTGATGTAATATATAGATAACTCGCATAGGCCATGTAGGCATTTATTTGACACCGTCCAGACATGGCGGTAGGCGGTACCATAAGTACGCCAGCTAGGTCGATTAGGGAACACTATCGGGCTTTGTTATTGGCTCATCTTATATTCGGCCGACGATGAATAGTAAACAATGCTCGCTAATTATACACCTTTTATGATATTGGCATGGGCATCAAAAAGGTCAAAACTGTAAAAGACCATAAACATAATGGGCTGACACACATGTGGGAACTAGTAATAGTAACATGCTGTAATAGTAACATGCTAGAATAATAGCAGGCAAGACAACAACATGCCAGAATAGAAACATGCCAGAATAGTAACATACCACAACGGTAAAAGGCAAGGAACTATAAAAGGGCAGAACAGTAATAGGCTAGAGGATTAACGGGCCAGAACAGTAGCATACCACAATAGTAAAGGGCCACAATAGTAAAGGGCCACAACAGTTAAAGGCCAGAACAGTAACGAGCTAGAATAATAATAGACCGAGCAATTTTCAAACAAGAATAGTAACAAGCCAACAAAATTACCAGGCCAAAACAGTAAAGGCCGCATGTGGGCCTGAACAGTTGATGGACGAAACAATATGGAACATCCACGAATCGATCCTATGCAAGTTTCAGCGATTCCCGCCAAACCCGCATAGAAATGATTCAAAGATGCCCACTAGGAACTTGCGTGCGGGTGGAAAACAAAGTAATATCATTACACAATAGTCCACAATGGAACCCGCAGAACATATATATACAACAACGACTAAACAAGTCAAGAATACAGATATACAGAAGAAAGATCGAAAACACCTTGAAAGCAATACAACATCCGAGTATGAATAAGAAGAAAATTGAGCTAAGAGCCCTGTACAATAACCAATGGCGTCCATAATCATTCCTAGGCCAAACCGGAAGGGAAATCCTACTAACAACGTCAAACTGATACCTGTTAAACAAAAACGGGTGTTAACAAAGGGCAAAGGAAAAATGGAGCAATTAGTACTGAGGTCATTACATGGCAAGTCTAGAATTTTGCGGCTCTCGCCTACATAGGTATGGTGGACTGAAGTGGCAGCGAAGCATGCACTAAACAACCTATAGAGACTCGATACATCTATCGGCTATCAGAGAGAGGTAAGAAAGACCTATGCGGGACCAACCTGATACTAACCCCAATCATACCCATCCTGGTATTTCCCCCTCGAGACCAAACAAGGAAGTCAAACCGAGGAACTCACACATTTGGCATTTTTATTCATTCCATTATAGTTGCAACACTTACTAGTCAGATATAGATAGCATGAGTCATCCTAATATCATAAGAAATGGGCAGTTTTAGTTAACCATTCTGTTGTAGTTGGAATACTTACTAGTCAGATACAATTAGCATGAGACATCCCAAATCCAACAGTTGTTGGCACTTTTATTTACTCATTCAATTTGTAGTGAAACTGATTACTAGACATGCAGAAGTCAAATTTATAGAACTACTTTAGTTATTGTTGTCTATGATCGAGATACTGTGCTCCAAGTCATCCATAACCACGGACACAACTTTTAGAAAGATTTACCCTGCAGGGGTGCACAAATAGAAACACATGCACTATCAACCTCAGAAAACCCAAATGAAAACCCAACAAGGCATCACGATAAAGAAATCACAAGATTCATAAAATATTTCAGGGGGCCACCGCTATAAGCTACCCGTAACAAAGTGTAACCGTGCTTGTCGAGAAGGACCCATGGTTTGTGATGATGGTGGTAAATGACTCGGAACTCAAAAGTGTAACTGTGCTTGTCGATACAGCATAAACAAGGTACGTGGTTCCAAAATAGTACAGGAGCTCCACGCGCAATCGTAAATGAAGCATTAAACAATGGCATAAGTACATGATAGTAATAAAACCTCAAACTAGTTTGTGGCCCCAAGAAATAAGAAATGAATCAAGCAATGGCTAAGGGGATCCATGGTCCCACATGTGGATAGTGCAATAGTCAAGGAATAGGTATCAAGTACTCGGGGCCTACGGGACACGAGTGAGCGATTAACAATCAAATATTATCTATTGCCCACCGGTGCCTCTGCATTAGTTATATATATTCCTAGCATTTTGATTGGCAAGTTATATTGAAAGCCATGATCATCTCCACCATTAAGCATGTGCCAGCCCCCAACAACGGTGGAACATCGATGACATGAAGCAGTACCTAAGCAAGCAACTACGACTCGCAAGGCTGACTGTCTATGAAACAATAGGCAATAGGATGTGTCCAAGGCAATATAGGCTATAAGGGATATAAATGGTGCACAGAAACTAATGCATCACAACAGGGATAGCAATAGATCAACGGGAGGAAGTAAAGACTATAAACACAAAATAGGTAGAAAGGGGGAGAATGCTCGCCTAGGAAACACTACCGAAGATACATTATCCACGAAGAACCAAAGCACTAAAAGAAACACCGAATGCACTATTTAATACGACGAGAGAAGATAGGGCATGATGCATGTATGATGCATGACATGGCAAAGGTGCGATGCAATTAGGCAATATTAAGCGGAACTAGGGTCCCATCAATTAATTAGAAGGTTCAAGTTATTTAGGTACCCTGCAATTTAAATGTTGTCTTAACAAGGCAAAACATGGCATCGGTTCACTACACAATTTTAAATGTAGTCAATATAAGACTAGAATAGCCGGCCTATAGCCTCCATATTTAAATATTAGGTGAATCAACAAAATACCCCCAAACAAAATAAACGTGTATGCTAGTATGAAAATTTTATATGCAACAAGATATATATATAGCATTTACAAAAACAGGGGCTCGGAAAAGGGTCACACATTAGGGTTCGGTGATCTTGGGTACAATGGTTCTTCGAACTCCGGAAACAGGGCTTCGGATCCAGGTTCTGTGAAGGAGGTCATGGCATTCCGGGAAGGATACCTTGGTGTTCCGCATCGAAGGCCTTGGGTTTTTCCGCGAAGCAGATCTTGGACATTGACACCATTGTCGGGTAGAACTTGGCGAGGTCTTCGGTCGGGGCAGCACATGTGGTCGTTTGGTGTGTAACTTGAAACGGAGGAGATCAAAGTGTAGACACTCGGGCACAAAGCAACGAGCCTGATGCTGTGCTAAGAGGCAGGAACTATAGGGTGTCGGGGAGCATCAAGCACACCATGACAGCTTCACGAGTACCACTCCCCATCAACACAACATAGGATATGGGACAAACAAGCAGCAAGGTAACTCATATATTTTCTTCTCTAGCTGAACACCGGCACGGACGATGGGCAACGACAAGGTACTGCAGGGAGAATAGAGGTCAACATGCTACTATGACACGGGTCACAGATGGTGAACTCGAGCTGGGTCGTGCGACGCGATACAAAAGAGGCTGACACGAGGATTGTAGCCCAGGTGATGGTCATTGTAGGGACGCGCGGGCTCGCGTGCGGAAGGCATCACGGCGGCCGAGACGAAAGAATGAGGGGATGCACCAATCGGGAGGTCAAGGACGCTGTAGGTAGGGTCGAGGGCGTCCTTGCCCTAGCGCCGCACGATGATGGACATCTGGACAAGGAGGGGGCCGGCATGGAGGTCATGCGTCTGGGAGTAGCAACGGGTCTGGTGGAAGAGGGATGGGTGCTGGGCGAGGCCGTGGCTGGGCCAGGCGGTGTCGACACGGCCAGCCATAGAGGAGGAGAGGGGCCATGGCCGCGGCCTGCGCTAGAGGAGGAGGCGGTCCAGAAGCGGCGGCGCCACGAGGATGGAAGGGAGCACTGGGTTCGAGGGTTGGTGGATATGGGATCCGGGACGAGGTCGTTAGCGGGAGGTGGGGCCGGGCTACAGAGCAGGGTGGGCGGTGCTGTGTCGAACGGGTCAAAGCGGGGTCGGGGTAGGCTGCTTGCGTGCATGATTTGGTCGCATCGCGGGGCAGGGGAACGAGTAGGTGGAGCGCTAGAGGGTGCTGCTGTGTGCGAGGGTTGGAGTCAGGTGCGACGCGCACGCGTGTAGTTCGGCGGGTTGGGTTGTTTGTATTGTTTATGTGTATGTGTGGCAGGTGTGTACACTAGGGACGGTGGTGGCGGTAGTGGGGAGTAGGTAGGGTGGGGTTTGGGGGTTGGTCTAGGGTTTACACATGGGGTGGTAGGTGACCTGCTGGCTGGGCTTTTGGGCCTGGTCGGCTGGGCTGCCTCCCCAGTTTTAGAAAAGGTTTTGTTTTAGTTATTTATTTTATTTAAAAATAAAACATTTACAAATAGGTTTTTAGACAAACAACATATTCTAGACAAGCCCGGCGTTTCGATTTGAAATAAAAGACGGGGGATATCTAGAAAACAAAAATAGGCTTTTGGAAAATAGTTTTACGCAATCATATGCATGATGACATTACGATGCTCAAATGCAATGTGGCATGATGATATGAGCATGCGATCATGATGATGCACAAAACAAAAACAACACGTGATTTTCTAGTAGTGGTTTTCTCGGGGTGCTACACAGTAAAAGGCCAGAACAGTAACAGACCTACTCAAAGAAGGGTTGGTAGTAGGCGGCCCACGCGGGCTGCGAGAACAATGATGGGATGACCGCTAGCCTTAACAGTATAGGACCGACTTGGCACAGGCTTCTAATGGGATGCACAGTGTTGGACAACGTGGGCCTTGTGTAGGCCAAAACAGTATTAGGCCTAAAAGTTCGCGGGCCGCAGCTGGCTGCATTAATGTGCCCACTCAAGCAGTGCAGGACGAAACAGTAACGTGTCATCTTCTTATTGGGATCTCCTCATGGGCCAGCCCACTTAATTATTAGCAGGCCTTGGCTAGGTCAGGATTCTACCATGGTTTCTATGACCGTTAACGACGGTAACCGGCCGTTAACAGCGGCTACCACGTGGAAGTTTGCATGACGTCAGTTGACATGGGTATGATTAATCGGGTGCTTATGTTTTGCTACCCTGGCTTTATAAAGGCTCACGACCCATGACGAGTCAGATGAAGGACCAAGAAGCATCCGATGGAAGACTTAGTTGTATTAGATAAGGAAATAGGAACTGACATTTTGTTGGAATTGTAATTGTAAATATGTAACCTATCTGTATATGGCTTTGGGACCTGGCCTATTATATATAGGCTGGGAAAGGCCAACAGGGAGGGACAGAAAAACTCCCAAGCAATCTGTAATAGCTTTGTCCATCAATAATCAGATGACTTCGACTCCCTTGTTTGCCTAATATCTGACGAAATCACTAGTGTTCTCTTTTCCGCAAAACCCAAAGTCCATAACCATGGGCATTGTGGAGGTTACCCCTCGTCAATTGGCACTATCTGTGGGAAACCTGAACACTAGAGTCATGGATTCGGCAGACTCCTTTTCATCAAACAGTAATCCGACAAAAGCGACTCCACGCTCGCCCACCCCTTTTTGGTACCTGCCAATTTCAACAACATATCCGATCTCATCATCAGAAGTTTCCACTTTCAAGTGGAGGATCCGGTCGTGGGAATGACCACGGTAGTTGCTACTAGGGGTGGCGATTGATAAGATTGGGGGCAAGAGCTGGCGGCCATCTGCTGTGCAAGATGGGGGTGGATGTACATGAGTTTACCCAGGTTCGCCCCCCGGATGGTAAAGACCTACTCGTGCTATATTGTACAGGTGGGGAGCGAATTACAGGGGTGGCGAGCTCGGCGTCTAAGCAGCGAGTCGCTTGAAGGGGTGTATGATGGAACGTGAGTACAAAGGGAACCCTATGGAGGTTTATATAGGGGGTACCTCGCTAGGGTTTATAGTATTTACAACCGAACTAGTCAAGGATTCAGAGGATTTGACCTAATCCGACTGGGCTTCAACTAAGCTTCTGGGCCTCCAGCTTCCAGTCACCAGGCTTGCTCCTTAGTCGCATTCCAGTCGTCGTCCTGCAGGCCCACTTGCAAGTCCTTTGACCCAATCGGAACATCCTGCTGGGCATACCTGATTCGGCATATCCCCATCAGTAGTCCCTGAGGCCAAAGTTGATTTAGCGCAGGTGTTGATTTGGCAGTTGGAGTAGGCGGGTCCAATTTGGACGCCTAGTTGAATCAGCGATGAACTCTCTTAATGAAGGAGGAAATTTCCCCACCAAGTCTTCAGTCATAGCTTTGGTGAGTGGGTTTGTGCTCGAATCACTGCCCTTGCCGAATGATCTAGGCATACGAACAAGTGAATCGAGTGGAAGAAGTCGGACTGCCAACTTGGTCAAACTAGCCATTGGGTAATCCAACGGTAACTTCGGTGTAATTACCGCGGGTAACAACTATCCCGAGATTGGTGGGTAACGTTATCCTTACAAGGAGAGTGGCGAGGAGGCTCATGGATCTTCTTCCGCATTCCTTACTCCCATGCACCCCAGTCTCTTTATCTCCCTGCGATCTAGAATTTCTAGACCGAGTGACCTCATCTTCTCCTCAATGGCACCTCCGAAGGACCTGTGGGGGAAATCCAAGTGTACAGCCGTGCAGCTCATGTCGTTCGAGGACGCAAGGGTTCTCTACAAGGGGAATTGGCAAATTCCCACGCCCTCCGAGAGTGATCTGAAGCCCCACGCCCATATGTTTCCCCAGCCACCTAGAGAGTGGCTTGGGATTCCCCACCTCTATCTTCTTCCGGCAGTTCTATGCGTATTATGCGATCAAGCCATGAGACCTTGGTCCGCACAGCATCGAGCAGTTGGCAATCTTCGTCGCATTCTGCGAACGTTATATTGGATGTCGGCCCTATTTCCCATTGTGGTTGGAGCTGTTCTACGGCCGCATCGGACGCGACGGATCTGGCGGTCCTGTCCTAGCGGCAGGCGGTGTCTCCTTTCAATTGAAGCTGAAGGCGAATTTCTTCAAGCTCCTGCTGTCGAAGAAGGCCACGAGCGAGTGGAAGAAGAGTTGGTTCTACGTGAAGGAATCCACTCCCTCCGGCGAAGTGGTGATTCCTACGTATGTCATGGAGAGGAGCGAACCCCGCCGGCTAATAGCGGCCAGGCTTCCCGACGATCAGAGGATGGCCGTCACTGAAATGATGGCTCAAATCCAGGTGCTGAAGGACAAAGGGTTGGGGATGATCAATCTTTACAACTACTGGCTCGGGCGGCGCCTGGTCCCATTAGCGACCCGACCCCACTAGATGTATGAATATACCGGGAAGAATGATCCTTCCCAGACTAGCGAAGAGCTGTGGGACACCGCGGACTACTAGGCCATCTTGAAGAAGATCACTGAAGCATAATTTACCACCACGTCGGCCGGGCTAGCCCCGTATGTTCCCGCGAAGAACGAGGCTCCTACGGTAAGCCCTTCTTGTTAATTTTGTCTTCAGTCATGACTCACGCGGGAGCTATTTGCACCCGCAACTCCTAACCGAAGCATTATTCCTTGTTCATTCTCAGTTATCTTAGGTCCTCGAAGGCTGGCTTCCCCCACTCGACAAGGAGATTCCCAAAGAACTTGAAGAGGGGATTGAAGAGGAGTCCTCCGAGAGCGAAGAAGAAGAGAGGGAGGTCCCCCCACCAGCGCCTATGGCCCGCAAATCTTGCATGCAGAAATAACGTGAGATCGATGCGAGTCGCAGCCTTGAAGAGCGCGACGATGATGATGAGATCTTGCAGGAACAGAGCTCAAGGTGAGTGGCCACGCCGGTGAAGCCCACACGGAAACCAAAGTCGCCTATGAAGAAGCCGGCTCCAAAGCCGGTGTCGCCACCTAGATCTATGGTGGCATTCGAGTCGAACGAAGAATCCGACGATGAGGTAGCCAAAGCCTCACCCGATATCCCTGAGGGCACAACTACAATGACGGGATCGGGAGCTGCAGATGTGGCGGTGGAGATGGAGGTTCCACTCGCCGCGATTGCGCCAACAATCCCGACTGCCACGAAACTAGGGGCTGCTTAAACCACCGGGTCGAAGTCGCTGCCATCGTCAGGAATGGCTATGTCGCCTAGGCCAGAGGTCCCTGCAACCATGACCTTGATGTCGAAGAAGCCCTCGGTGTCATGGGCCACGAGTGTCTTCGAGAAGGGGCTCTCGCGCAAGCTGGGCCCGGAGCTGGATAAGCCTGCCCATATTAGCACGGGGCTACGTTTTGTTCCGGTCGCCAAGTAAGTCTAACATTCTCTTTTTTGTGCTTTGATGTTTTCTTGTGTAATTTCCTCGCTGACCGTGGCGATTTCGTAGGTCTGGCGCCAGGAAGATAGGTCGACGTACGGTGGCCAAGATTCCGCCAGATGACGCTAGAGGGGATGTTGACCCCTCCAAGAAGAGGAAACCTATTGCAGAAGACGCGCCAGCTGAAGGCACAAAAAATAACAAGAAAGGGGATGTTATTGAAGCCGAGGCGGGGGACAACACAGAGGAGGGTGACTCCGCTACCCGTTCGAAGAAGTGACGGCCGCCCAATCGGAACCAGCCAAGGGGGCTCCGCCATCAGAACCACTGGCTCCAATGACTAGCACCCCGACAAGGATGGCCGCATCATTTCTGTGCTTTATAGCGAAGGCGGTCCCGCCCGTGGCGGAGAACCAGTCTCCGCAAATTCTAGAGATCGTTGATGAAGACTTTGGGTGGCACCGCAGGCGCACATCTTTTGTGGTTCCTTTGATGGACGCCAATAAACTTCATAGCATGCTTGGTGCTGCCATTCAGGTATGTCCAGTCCCTGAGAGCCTGATCGCTGAATTTCAGTGGTTGGGCACTTAAAGCTTCTAGTCACCCAGTCCCCGAGTGTCTAGCCGCTGAATTTCGGTGGCTAGGCACTTAGGATTTTAGTCGTCTAGTCGCGAAGTGTCGAGTCGCTGAATATCAGCAGCTAGGCACTTAGGATTTTAGTCATCTAGTCACTTAATGTTGTTCTGTTGGCAGGGCCAAAGGGAATCGTCCGATCGGCAAGCCGAGAAGGAACGCCTAGAGCGTGACCTGCACGCGGCCCAGGAGGCCAACCGAGGACTCCAAAAAACTGTTGGTGAGTTGTTGCTTCCTTTGGTGAGCTCAAGACATTGCCGCATACGTAAGACTGACTTGTGTTGGCTTTGCTTCATAGATGGACTTCTGGCTATGATTGCCAAGGCCCGCGAGGGGTATGTTCCCACTGCTGAACTAGATACAGCAAAGGAGTGGATCAACTCGCTAGTGAAGGAGCTGGACGAGGCGAAGGTGTCGATAATCTATTATGAAGAGAGGGCCAAGGCCGCACTCGCCACGGTGGAGGAGGAATGGAAGGCCGCCGATTCGGTCATCCTCGGATTGCAGGGTGACCTTGGTGCCCTTGAGAGACACATGATAGCGAGCTACCACAAGCTTCTTGGTGAGTGTATTCTCGCTTTTCTTTTCAGTATTCAGCGAGTCCCTAAGTGTTTGGATCCTTAAAACGCGGTGGTGTAGACCTTCAATGCCTCGCAATGCGTGACTGCAATGGTGAACGCGGCCACCGCCTTGGCGCTTTGTGTCCAAGCCGTGCTCCAGGGGATGTCCCCCATCGAGGTTATTCTTGGGGGGTTGACTGAAGTCTAGCACTATCTGGAGGAGGCGCCTGCCGCCGTCGAGTGGATCGCATGGTCGGCCTTCAAGCGCGGAGCCACCACTGCGTTGAGCCTTGGGCTTGCTCATTTCCCCGACAACTTCGACCTTGACGACGTCACTAGCGGCTACCCGTCGGTGACTGGCTCGGTGGAGATCTCGCAGATTCTGAGGTTGACCGCCAAGGCTGCTCCGTTCGCGGAGCGAGTATTGGCGATGGGAGATGATGGTGGCGCTTCTTCGTCAGAGTCTGCAAAATGAGTCGCTGCCCTAAGGGGCTTTGGTAAGCTATGGCAGGTTGCCACTTTGTAATGTGAACAATACATATATATGGAAGTAGGAGGAGTCAATCGACTTGCAATGCATGGTTAAGTATGTTCTATGTTGATTTTTATGTGAGGATGTCCCTGAGCACGTCCGCCCTTTATTGGCGCTTACCTCGTTTATATGCATGTGTTTTTACTTTGAGTTTTTATTTTGGTTTGGACTAATTTTTCATGTCACATGGGGCCAGTCGCCTTGCGACTCCAAGGGGGCTCTGTACTTAGTTGTTTTCCCGGGTGCCAGCAGGGTCGGTTTAGGCGAGTACCCGAGCATGGTACTTAGCCGTTCTAGGCGCACGCCCATCTTAGGTGAGGATCTGATGCGTTGTTTGTAACGCATCTCTCCCGTGGCTCAGAAAGTCAGTTGCTTGGCGAGTCCAAGGAAGCTCTCTTAGTTGGTGTGTTCCCGAGCCACGTGGGGGGTTTTTGGAGCGAAGTCCCCATGTGTGGTACTTAACCGTTCGAGTCGCTTTGCACAAGGATGGGGAGGACGAATCGCTGTGAGAAGCGTTAATCAGTTGTCTGGTCCCGGCAGGCTAGGCGAGCGGGGCGACTCCGATGGTGTCTCCGGGGTGGCGTGTTCGTGGAAGACGCAAGGCCCAAATATCTTCGGTGCCCTTGAGTCGCACTACTTAGCCATGCTGGTCGTGCTACCAAGGGTTGACTTCCGTAGGTAGCGTATTGCTGAACGTACAAGTGTGATTGGCACAAGAAGATGGCGAGTAGACACAAATTGTGTGATCCGAAATGATTTCATTATATAGCGACTCAGTAGAAGTTTTAGTTCTATGTATAGAACTTTTGGAGGAGGTTTACATTCGATGGCCTCCCAACTTCGAGCTAGCTGTTGCCTCGTATATCGATGAGGTAGTAGGCGTCGTTGCCGGGGACTCGCCCTATGGAAAATGGCCCCTCCCACGGGGGAGAAAGCTTCTGCATTCCCTTCTTGTCCTGGACCAGTCATAGGATCAGGTCGCCTTCCTGGCAGGTACGGGTCCAGACTCGGTGGCTATGGTAGCGGCAGAGTCCCTATTGGTAGATGGAGGTGCAGGAGCAAGCTAGGTCAAGTGCTTCGTCGATCTGGTCGACCCTGTCTTGGCGGGCGATCTCGTTTGCCACCTCCACATAGTTGGCGACCCGAGGCGAGTCGTGTTCCAGGGATGGTTGACGGAGGTGCGGATGCCCCATATCACGGAGGGGAGCTCTTCGTCCCAGCATCCGGGGGTTCGTTCGAGGGGCACCTGAAGTCACGGTTTGAGCCCATAGAGCACACTTTGATTGGCGCGCTCTGCTTGGCCGTTTGACTCTAGGTGGGCGACTGAGGCATGGTCAAGTCGTATGCCGTGCTCCTCACAGAATTCCGCCATAGCGCCTTTGGCAAAGTTGGTTCCGTTCCCGGTTATGATCTTGTGAGGGTAGACGTACCGGTAAATGAGCTCGTGGAGGAACTTGGTGGCGGTCTTGCCATCGCACTTCTTGATCAGTTTTGCTTCGACCCACTTGGTGAACTTGTCGACCACGACCAGGAGGTGGGTGAAGCCGGATGGGGCCTTCTTGAATGGGCCGACCATGTCCATGCCCCATACGGCGAATAGCTACATAATGGGGATGGTCTTGAGTGCCTAGTCAGGGATATGTGTCTGGTTGGCGTACTTCTGGCACCTGACGCATCGTTGGATGATGTCGATGGCGTTGGCGTGCGCGGTAAGCCAGTAGAAGCCGTGACGCATGGCTATGGCAACCAGCGACCTATCACCAGCATGATGGCCGTAGTCTGCGGCGTGGATGTCTTGGAGGATCTTGCGTCCTTCTTATGGCTGTACGCACGCTGGAACACGCCAGTCACGCTGCATTTGTGGAGCTCGCCGTTGATGATGATGAAGGATTTGCAGCGGCGCATGATCATTCGTGCTTCCGTCTCGTCGCTTGGAAGGACCTTGTGCTCGAGGAATGCAACGTATGGTGCCGTCCAGTCGCTGGGCTCAATGACCATGGCGACTAGGGCGGGCTCAGGTTGCAGGGGTATCCCGATGTCGATTTCCTTGGGCGGGGAGACCAAGGGCTTGTGGATGATATCAAGGAAGACACCCGCGGGTGGGGTTTGCCAAGCCGATCCGATGCGGGAGAGGGCGTCAGCCTCCTCGTTTTTGCGCCTGTCGATCCACTCGGCAGACTAGCCGGTGAAGTGTCCTCCCAGCTGGTCCACCGCTTGGCGGTATGCTATTATGGTTGGGGAGATGGTGTCACAGGTCCCCGCGACTTGGCCGACGACTAGGTCGGAGTCGCCGTAGCACCTTAGGTGGTTCACGTTCATCTCGTTGGTGGCCCTCATGCCGTGGAGGAGGGCCTCGTACTCGTCCATGTTGTTGGTGCAGGGCTTGAAGTCGAGGTGGAGCACGTAGCGTAGCTTGTTGCCTTTAGGGGAGGTCAGTATGACCCCAGCCCCCACGCCATCGGTGTTCTTGGAACCGTCGAAGTGGTGCGACCAGTAATGGAGGTAGGGCCTGCGATTTGATCGCTTTGCGTGGATCGTACTTGATGTTGTGGACGCCGATTTCGATGGCCCACTTAGTGACTCACCCAGTGGCCTCGCGATTGCGGATGATGTCCTACAGCGGCGCAGAGGAGACGACTGTGATTGGGTGCTCCTAGAAATAGTGGGGGAGTCGCTGCTGAGCTCGGAACACCGCGTACACCAGTTTCTAGTACTGCGGATAGCGCTGCCTTGAGTCTGTCAGGACCTCGCTGATGTAGTAAAAGGGGCGCTCCTTGCCCTCTTCTAGCTGTTCGACGACCATCACGATGCCGACGACTCATTTGGAGGCCGTGATGTATACGAGCATCGACTCTTTGTCAATTGGGGCGGTGAGTAAAGGCGCCGTGAGTAGCACTTCTTTGAGTGCCTTGAGCGCGTTGTCTGCTTTTGCGTCCCATTGGAACATGGGGTTCTTCCGCATCATGCGGTAGAGAGGCATTGCCTTCTCACCGAGCCGGGGGATGAAGCGACTGAGAGCCGCCACTCTGCTGGCCAACTTCTGGATGTCGCGCAGGCACTCGGGTTTCCAGAGCCACACGATCTTGTCGATCTTGTTGTGGTTTGCCTCGATGCCTCGCTTGGATACCACATACCCTAGGAGTTGTCTGGTGGAGACGCCAAAGGTGCATTTCCCTGGATTGAGCTTGATGTTGTACCTCCGCAGATTTGAGAAGGCCTCCGCCAGGGCCGCGAGCAGGTCGTCCTGGCGGGTGGATTTTACCACCACATCATTGATGTAGACGTGGATGTTGCGGCCAATTTAGCTCACGAGGAACTCCTGCATGCATCTTTGGTAGGTGGCACCGGCGTTCTTGAGGCGAACGTCATGGCCGTGTAGCAGAAGGTGCTGAATGGCATGATGAACACCGTCTTCTCCTCATCCTCGACCACCATTTTGATCTGGTTGTAGCCAGAGTACGCGTTGAGGAAGCACAACGACTGCATTCCTGCGGTCGAGTCGATGATCTGGTCGATGCGTGGTAGGACGAACTCCTCCTTCGGGCTGGCACTGTTGAGGTTGGTGTAGTCGATACACAATCTCCAAATGTTTTTCTTTTTTAGAACCAGGACTAGGTTTGCCAGCCACTTGGAGTACTTGATGGGCCGAATGAAGCCTGCGGCGAGTAGGTGCTATACTTCTTCGGTGATTGCTCGACGGCGCTCTTCATTGAAGGGCCACATTGACTGCTTCACCGGTCGCACTTTGGGGTTGGCATTGAGTTTGTGCTCATGGAGTTCCCTCGGGACACCAGGCATGTCGGATGGTTTCCATGCAAAGATGTCGCAATTCTCACGTAGGAATCCGATGAGCGCGCTTTCCTATGCGGGGCTCATGTTCGCCCCGATGGTGACCGTCTGGCTAGAGTCGCCCGGGACGAGCTCGACAGTGCGGGTGTGCGTAGTCGCCTCGAAAGTAGAGTTCACTACGGTTGGTGATGAGGGTTTAACTCGTCAATGCCCATTGTTATGGACTTGGGTTTTGGAGAAGGAGGGAGCGCTGGAGACATCTATCGGCTAACAGACAAGCACACAGGGAACAAAGATTTACCCAGGTTCAGGCCTCGTAGAGGTCCCTACTCCTGCTTGTCTGCTCGTGGAATTATCGAAGGAGTCAAAAGTTACAATGGTGCGCAGATGCAATCTGGCGAGGGTTGTGGAAACTAGGGTTGCGTGTGTCCTCCTCGCCGCCCCCTCATAGCCTTTATATAGATAGGCTAGGTCTCAGGTAGTAGGTCGAGTCGGTTACAAGTTGGGGTTTTTCCCTTTGAAACTTTCTATCTCTAGCTGCTCTTGTTCTTCAAGCAATCGAGAGTCCGCAGGTTACTCGAGTCCTTTCATTCGGGCCTTGGCGACACCGTTGGCCTGTACGTATTTGGACCATATATACCAAGCTCGAGTACCTATAGGGTATACCCATGTCAGTAGCCCCCGAGTGACCAGTGGACTCGCAGATTCGACTGGGGACTTTTTGAAGTCTTCGAGTGCTTGATTGAGTACATTTCAACTGCTTTTATTTGTGTCATACGGATTGTTGATGTACGTTCCTGATATAACTGAAGTATCGGTATCAGTTAACCACCTTAGGGTGAAACAACACAATCTACTCAAACTCGAGTCCCTGGACTCGAATCCAAAAAAGTGCTGGCATAATTCGACTCAAGCCGCGGAGGTCTTACAGGAGTCGAATTCCAGTTATATGGGTGTGAGCACCCAACGCGTCCGTCAAGGCATGTTCATCGTACCTGTAGGCACGGATAAATTTCTTGGAGTGCGCAGCTAAATGCGTTGTCAGGCCTTATTCAGGTCTTACCTTCACGCTATAAGCGCGGCATCCGAACTTTATCTCGCGGAGACGATTCGGGTGACCCAGGAGATGCAGTCTCTTTGTAGGGAAAATTATGAGGCGGTGTCGCCATGAGTTTCGAGTGTGGATGTTATCGACACACAACTCTTGCATAAATAATCATAGGGTGCACGACCAGTGCTCCCTATGGGAGTAGCCCCCGAGTGCCTGGTTGAGTTGAAGACTCAGGCCGGGACTAAAGAATCATTTTGTGACTGCTGTGCTTGGTTGAGCCGAAGACTCAGGCAAGGACTAAAGAATCATTTTGCGACTGCTGTCGTCTTTTGCTTGTTTCAGTCGAACTTGTTTCCGGCGCTCCCTATGGGAGTAACCCATGTACATAATCGAATCGTATTTCGAGTGGTTGGGTTCACCTTTTGATTGTCCTTATTCCTGCAAAAAGAAAATCATGGGGTGCGCGGACAGTGCTCCCTATGGGAGTTGCCCCCGAATGCTTGGTGGAGTCGAAGACTCCAGCAAGGACTAAAGTAGTCGAATTTTTCCATTGCGTAGCTTTGATTACGTCAGTGCTGACGCTTGTATGACCTCAGTTGCCCGTGTGAGCAAGTTTGACGGGACGTGACGAGCGGTAGGTCCCGCTTCCTGACTTTGATTTGACTGGGAATGCGTAATCTTTATTTTAACTGTGCCTCCTATATTTCTGTGCGTAACGGGAGTAGTGGAGGGACGGTTCGTGCTTCCCCTTCTCCACGTGTCAAACACGATGTGTGCCACACGTCCAATAGGGTTTTTCTGAGCCATTGGATTGCATCTTCCAGGGGTTAAGTAGCAGCGCTATGGCGGTAATTTCCCATTTGTGCTCTTTCTTCCTTGTTGCCATCGCCATTGCTTCTGCTCCTCTGCTTTCTCCTGCGCCCGTCCCCTCCACGACGCTGGACCAGCTCCGCTCGTTCCCGAGCTACTTCCTTCGCTCACATCGCCTTCGTGCAATGGGGAAGAAGAAGGGAGGCGCTGCCGCTGATTCCGCGGCCACTGTTGCCGCGACGAAGAAGAAGGGCGGCTCCGCTACTGCGGGCGCCAGCACCGCCGCCGGCGGGAAGAAAAAGTTTGCGGGCACGCGCGTTACGAATGGTGCGTGGCGCCCTTCCATCATCAAGGCGTCTGATCTCCGTCTTCTTCGCCAAGACGGAGTGATCTCCGCAGCAGTCGCCGATGCGCGCATCCCCAGCGGTGAGACCATTCCTGCTCCTCCCGCTGGTTTTCGAGGGATGTTTCTCGCATTCATCATTCGCGGTCTTTCCTTGCATCTTCACCCCTTTCTTAGGGGTCTTCTTTGTTTCTACGGGCTCCAGCTCCATCAGCTGTCCCCAAATTCGATCCTCCACATATCTCGCTTCATCACTCTTTGTGAGTGCTGGCTCGGAATCGAGCCACACTTTGGCCTTTTCAAGCGCATCTTTAAATTGAAGCGCCAGTCCGCATCTGGCTCTTTAGTTTACGACGTAGGTGGTTGCAGAATTCACGTCGACCCATCCGCCACCTACTTCGACATCATGCTCATGAAGTCTGTCCAGGGATGGAGGGACAAATGTTTCTATGTCCATGATCAGAAGGCCAAAGATGAGCACTTTGGACCCGCGCCCTTTGATCCCACGACTCCATGCAAGAAGATGCGTTCCTGGAAGAACGTAGTTATGCCTGGCGAACTCGCGGAGACAGACGTGCTGTTTCAACGCGTTTGCGACCTCGAGAGTCGCATAGGCAAAGAAGAGGGAGGTTGCGCCCTCATCCGAACTTGGCTGCGCCGTTGCGTCCAGCCCCTTCAAGCCAGAATCCACCCCATGTTTGAATGGGCTGGCGCTGATGATGCCACTCGCGTGTCTGTCGATGGCATGTCCGCAAGTGAGGTGGACAAGAGGGTTCGACTGGTCACGAAGTACATTGGCAAGGATGTGCTTCCTAGTGAGCCAGTTGTTCCTCCCTTTGATGCTTCGAATCCTCTTCCTAAGGTATAGTTATGCTACGCAGTAGCTTATGTTGTCAATTGCTTGCTTGTTTTTTTGCTGATCTTTGTTGTCTGTATGCAGGATTGGGCGGTATCGCCTTGTATGCCCCCTCTCCCTGAGGGGATTATTCCTCGTGAAGCATTGGAAGAGGACGAGTCTGAGTCGACTGTCCCTTCTGATGTGGAAGAGGAAGCCCTCGAGTCCGAGAGTCCGGATACTCGCAAGCGTTCACGCAGCAAGGATTCTGACGTGTCGTCTCTGTCGACTCCAGAAGGTAAGACCGTTGGCGCGGAGTCACCAATTCCTGCCGTTCCTGTGAGGGCTGTGGCACCGTCTTCTCGCAAGAAGATGCGATTGCCCAAGGAGTCTTCGTCAGAGTTGGTGGAGGCCACGTTTGACTTTGACAAGTTTGACTAGTAAGCTTTCTAGTTCACTTGTTCTTCTCTATTTGCTTCCTTTTGGCTTGTCTCTGGGTTTGCTAGGCATCGCCATCTTCTGGCGACGTCCAATTTTTAAAGGAATCAGGAGTCGCGACATTGAAGGACAAGGAAGAGGTCGAGCGTGCTCCTTCTCCTCCGGTGGCGGCCCACTCCGGGCACAACTCTTCTAGTTCTCCCCGTGCAGGGGAGTACCGAATGGTTGCCCGGGTGACGGCACAACAGACATCTTCGGAGTCACTGGAGGACCATGTAAGTATAGCTTTTCTTTGTTTTAGTTTGTAGTTGACGTTGTATGTTGCCTCTGTTGATTCCTTGGTTGTGCTACAGCTCCTTGTGAAGGAAGCCGCGCGTTTGGCAGAACAGGTGATGGCGATGGGTCGCCAGCATGCAATGCTGGAGACGCGTCACGCGTGGTTGAAAGTGAGTATTCCACACTTTATTCTCCTTCATCTGCTCCTTTTGATATAGTCGACTGATGATCAACTTTTGCTTGTCCTGTAGCTGAACATAATGCCTTATTGCGTAACGCCGCCACCATGGAGAAGACACTTGTCGCAGCTGTGAATGGTCGTGACGAGGCAATCGCAGCGTGTGACGAGGATCTGCGTGCTTCCTTTGCGGCCAGGGAAAAGTTGTTCGAAGAACAACTGTTTTCAATCGCCAAGGCCCTCTCAGGTACTTTTGCTTGTGGATATTGTTATTCTTCTCTGCTTCTAATGTGTTTGCTGGTGGCGCTGATGTTTTGGTCCATGCGTGGGTTCATGTATAGATGCTGGCGATTTGAGCTTTGACCCGCATGCCCTTCGTCGCGATGACGCTCTAGCGGGCGCGGTGTTCGCATTCGAGGACCGTAGCACCGCCGTCCAGGATACACTTTCGAAGGCCAAGGTCGCCCTCAGTCGCCTCCGGGAGGAGTTGATGCCTAAGGCGGAGCTGATCGATAATATGGACGAGCTGGTAGAATCACTCGCTGGGGGTGTGCCTTCCAGCTACAAGAACTCACTCCGCGCGGCTGGCGCGACCATGTCACTCGCCATGGTGCAGGCCCACGGAGTCGAGATTGATCCTTCCACGGTGTCGAAGGCGATGCCTGTTGGCGCGGACAGTCAGCAGGTAGTCTTTGCTCCTTTCGCGACTGCCTGTGCCAAATATTGGTATCCTCTTATAAATACTGTTGCAAAGTACTCTGAGGAGCTCCAACGTGCCAAGAAGGCGGCGAAAGCTTCGGCCTCAGGGGCCGGCGGAAAGTCAGTGGCGTGTCATACTGCCACGGACTTGATGAAGCCCCCGAAGCCGTCGAAGTCGAAGAGGCCAGCTGCTTCGTAGTTAGATTTATAATAGTTGATTAGTGTATATCCTTTTGTTTAAGAACATGCCTGCTGGCGAGTGTATCTGCTGATACTTTATGCTGGTCTTGAATGAATCTGACCTTTTGCCTTTGTCTTGATTTGATCACCTTATTTGCTTCTATCTTGACTTGTGGTAGGGTACATCAAGTGATCCCGTGAGGGGAACCCAGGACTCGCCATCTATTGATGATACCGTGGCACCGCCGCGCTCTAGGGTAGAGGAGCTATCCTTGCTTTCGCGACTCCATGATCGCGTGAAGCAGCTGGAGCGTGAGTTTCCCGTGCTCCGCGGTAGCATAGACGTGTGGAAGTCGAAGGCGGAAAAAGCCGCCGCCCGCGAACAATATCTGCTTGGCGAGGTGACGCAGCTGCGCGACCAGTTCAAGTGTTAGTTTGCTTGTTCTCATCTTTTCCTTTGTAGTCACTCGTAGTGGTACGTTGTACTCATGCTATTGGTGCTGTTTCGTGTAGTTGTTAGCGCACGCCATCCGCAGGAGGAGAAGGATAGAATTGCCATTCGCCTACATGATCTCACCTAGGAGCAACTTCAAGAGAGTGGATACTTCTGGTTAGATCATGATCGTGCGACTGCGCTAGCGACCCTGCAGGATCGTGCATCGCGAGTGCTGCTCTTTCTAAAGAAGTCGCAGTCGTGCTTGAAGAACATTTATCGGGCGATGTTCCTGCTGGATGACACTCCATCAAGCCTGTTGGCTCTCCTTGCCAAATTTCAAGATCTGTCCGCGGTTAGCGAGTGCGTGAGGCAACAGTTGGTGGCTGGTGCCAAGGCTGCTCTCTCAATGGTGCGATTGCACAGGCCTGACGTGGATGTTGCCGCCATTGCGTCTGGGCCGCCAGCACCGCCAGCAAGATCTGCTTGGGATATGGTGCCGCACTATCAGGCGGTGGATCGCCCAGCAGAGGAGATCGTCGACTTCTTCGAGGAACAAACCAATGTTCTTCTGCTGCAATAGTAGCCTAGTTTGTATCCTGCACATAAGTGTACTTGTGTTATAAAGTTCATATAGATGTTGTAGATAATTTATTGTCGAATGTGTATAAAGAGCTTTGTTAGCATGAGGTGCGTTGCACTATGCGAGTACTTTTCGTTAGCCTGGCCATGTTTTATCTCAGTCCCTTGTCAACCTATCAGGTGCGTTGCAGCTGGGTTGAGTTTGTGTTAAGGGGTTCGATTGATGTGCCAGCTACTCAGGATCTCGTGTTTTTGGTTCGAAGAACAGACGTGTATAGGGTGGCGCAGCCCCCGAGTACGTAAATTGATAAAGTAGAGGAGAACATAGAGTTTTGGGGCACTTAGCTTTTATTTATCCGAAGAACAGTGCGAGATACAATGTGTGGCTAAGTAGCCTTGGGCGAGTAGCCTTATTTGCGATGTAAAAGTAAAAAACGACTAAGGGTAGAAGCGTCGCAGCTGTGCGACGTTCCAGGGGTTGGAGTATGTGACTCCTGTCTCTAAATCTTGGAGGCGGTAGGCGCCACCTGGGATTACCTCTTTAATCACATACGGTCCTTCCCAGGGGGACTCGAGCTTGAGATGTCCCTGCTGCTTCAGTTGCAGGACTAGGTCACCTTCGACGAAGGATCTGGGGCGAAGCCTTCTACTGTGGTAGTTGCGCAGGTTCTACTGGTAGATCGTGGATCTTTCTGCGGCGATTTCTCTTGCTTCGTCAAGGAGGTCGACGGAGTCTTCGAGTGCAAGGGATGACTCTTGTTCGTTGTAAGCGACCACGCGCGGTGCCTTGTATCGTACTTCAGCGGGTAGCACTGCCTCTGCTCTGTGCACCATAAAGAATGGCGTGTAGCCCGTGGCGCTGTTTGGAGTTGTATGTAGGCTCTAGAGTACGGATTGCAGTTCATCTGGCCAGCAACCCGCGGCTTGTTCGAGTGGTCATAGGAGTCGCTTCTTGATGCCGCTGCAGACGAGCCTGTTTGCTTTTTCCACCTGACCGTTGGTATGTGGATACGCTACTAAGGCGTAGCTGATGTTGATCCCCAGGTTCTCGCAGAATTCTTGGAACTCCTTGGATGTGAAGTTCGTCCCGTTGTCGGTGATGATGCTGTGCGGCACGCCGAAGCGGTAGACGATGGACTCGAAGAACTTGACTGCGATGTGCCCTGATTGGTTGGTCACCGGCATGGCCACGATCCATTTGGTGAATTTTTCGACTGCCACCAAGAGGTAGACGTAGCCTCCTCGCGAGGACCTTGGAAGCTTGTCGACCATGTCGAGCCTCCACTGTGCGAAAGGCCAGGCCAATGGAATTGGTCGTAGCTCTACGCCTGGCGCATGTGGCTTGTCCGCAAATCGCTGGCAAGCATTTCATTTTTGGACTATGTCCTTGGCGTCGTGCATCGCCGTGGGCCAGTAAAATCCAGCTCGTAGAGCTTTGGCAACGAGGGCGCGACTGCCGGCGTGGTGCCCACAGGTCCCTTCGTGGATGTCGAGGAGAACTGCTCTTCCGTCGGCCATGGATACGCATCGTTGTAGTACTCCTGTGATGCTGCGCTTGTACAGTTCGCCGTTGATAACGATGAATGCCTTGGATCGCCACGCAATGTGTCGTGCATCTGTCGGATCGTCCGGTAGCCTCTTGCTGAGGAGGTACGTAATATATGGTTGCGTCCAGGATTGCTCTATAATCATGACGCTCATTGGTTCCTCGAGTTCTATGTTCAGCTCCAAGTCGTCGAGTGCCATTGGCTCATTGGGTGGCGTAGCCCCCGAGTCCGTTGCTGCGCTTGCTTTCTTCTCTGCGGCCTTTGGCTTGATGGAGCGTTCGCATATGCGCTCGAGAAATACCCCAGGTGGTATGGGGGCGCATGTGGAGCCTATGTTGGCGAGTGCGTCCGCCTCTTCATTGCTTTCACAACCTACGTGTCGCAGCTCGCAACCATCGAAGTCTCCTTCGAGTGTATCGTAGAGGTCGCGGTACGCGATCATGTTGTCGTTCAGTGCGTCGCCCTCATGCATTGTTTGGTTGATGACTAACTTGGAGTCGCCATATATGATGAGCCTCTTGGCACCGCAAGCTTTTTCCATCCTCATCCCGTGCAACAGGGCCTCGTATTCAGCCTCGTTGTTTGAGGCTATGAACTGCATTCGCAGGATATACTTCAGCTTGTCCCTTTGAGGTGATGTCAGTATGACACCTGCGCCTGCTCCGTCTTTCCGCTTGGACCCATCGAAGTGCATTGTCCAGAGGTAGGACATGTCTGGCTTGTCCGGGAGTTGGTTCTCCATCCAGTGCATGAGGAAGTTAGGTAGAACTTGCGACTTAATTGCATCGCGTTTTTCATATGTGATGTCTCGTGGAGACAACTCTATTCCCCAAAGCGCGACTCGCCCCGTGGCGACGGGCTTATTGAGGATATGTCCCAACGGGGCATCGTTGACTACCACGATTGGGTGTTCCTGGAAGTAGTGGCACAATCGCCGAGCGGTCATAAAGATGCCGTATGCCAGCTTCTGATAGTGCGGGTACCGCTGTTTTGTTGGTGTGAGGACCTCGCTGAGATAGTAGACTGGGCGTTGTACGCCATGGACCATGTTTTCCTCAGCTCGCTCGACGACAAGCACTGTGCTGACCACCTGGTGGGTGGCAGAGATGTACAACAACAGTGGTTCCCTTTCTCGTGGAGTCACCAGCACTGGCGAAGTGGATAGTAGGCGCTTGAGATCTTCGAATGCTTCTTCTGCTTCATTGGTCCACTCGAATTTTTCAGCTTTGCGGAGGAGCTGGTAGAAGGGAAGTGCCTTTTCACCCATCTGACTGATAAATCGACTGAGGGCCGCGATTCGTCCGGCCAGTTGCTGGACGCCTCTTATGTTTTTCGGCTTCTCCATGGCCAGTATGACTTTTATCTTCTTCGGGTTCGCCTCGATTCCCCTCGCGGAGATGAGATACCCGAGTATCTGCCCAGATGGTACGCCGAAGGAGCATTTGTACGGATTGAGCTTGATCCGGTAGCGATCGAGGTTGGCGAAGGTTTCGCGCAAATCGTCAATTAGAGAGGCTTCCTTCTTGGTCTTGATTACTATGTCGTCGACATAGACTTGAATGTTGCGACCCAGTTGTTCCTTGAGGCAATCTTGCATGCACCGTTGGTAGGTGGCTCCCGCATTTTTAGCCCGAAGGGCATTGTGTTGTAGCAGAATACACCAAAGGGCGTTGTAAACGCTGTTTTCTCCTGATCTTCCTCCTTCATTCGGATTTGATTATAGCATGAGTAGGCGTCAAGGAAGCAGAGGCGCTCGCATCCCACGGTGGAGTCGATGATCTGGTCGATCCGTGGCAGCGGGAAGTGATCTTTTGGGTAGTGCTTGTTCAGAGAAGTGAAGTCCACGCACATCCCCAGGATATCCGTGTCCTTTTTTGGTACCAGCACCGTGTTGGCGAGCCAAGTCCTTTCCTTGATCTCGCGTATGAATTTGGCCTCGAGGAGTCAGTTGATCTCCATTCCGACTACCTGCCCTTGTGGTTCAGACAGTCGCCTAATTGTTTTCTTGACTGGCCTTGCGTTGGGGTTAACGTTGAGTGCGTGCTCGGAGAATTCCCTGGGAACCCCTGGCATGTCCGCAGGACACCAGGCGAAAATTTCCCAGTGCTCACGGAGGAATTCGACGAGCACGAGTTCCTATGCGGGACTCAAGTTGTTGGCGATGAGGGTCGTCTTGGCAGGATCCGATGGGTGGACCTGCACCTTCTTTGTGTGCACAGATGAGTCGAAGGAGAGATCAGGTGAGCTTGGCCTGCCCAGGTGAGGCAGGCGGTTATCTGTCGTCTCCTTCAATTTCGCAAGTCCTCCTGCATGCCGAAGGACTGGGAGATTCTGATGAATTCCCTGTCACAACTGTCAGATCATTCAAAGCTCCCGTTGATCGTGATGACGCCATTGGGACCTGGCATCTTCATCTACAGGTAGGCGTAGTGGGGCACTGCCATGAACCTAGCGAACGCGACACGCCCGAGGATGCAGTGGTATTGTGAGGGCCAGTCGATGACCTCAAAATCGATGCGCTCGCGCCGGAAGTTCTTCGGCATGCCCAAGATGACGTCGAGGTTGATTTTGCCAGGGGGTATACGCCTTTCCCTGGGACGATGCCGTGGAACGTTGTGTCTGATGCCTCCAGGCAGGTTAGAGGGATTCTCATTGCTCGCAAGGTACTCGCGAATATGAGGTTGATGCTACTTTCGCCATCCATGAAGATGCGACTCATGTCGAAGCCTCCAATTTGCGCCTCGAGTACGAGGGGGCAATGACCTAGACGGGGTATCTGAGGCGGGTGGTCGCGCTTGTCAAAGGTGATGCATGACTCGCTTCCACTGAGGTACTCAATGGTGGATGGTGGTCAGTGCGTGGCCAAGTTGACTTGGTGAGTGATGGCCTTCTGCACCCTGTTGGAGGGGCGTCCCTTTTGGATCATCATGGTGCCCATGGCACGTGGGTACGGTTCGCCTCCGTGGTGCTGGTCCGGTGCGGCTCCGTTCGGGGGTGGCCCAAGTGGTGGTGGCCGTGCGCCATGTGGCACGGCGCCTGGAGCGGCTTCGTAGCCTCTTTCGACTGCATTGCGGTTCATCCGAACCAGTCCCTCATGTAGCTTGAGGAACTCGCGGCAATCCTTGAGGAGGTGGCTAGACATCTTCTTGCTATCATGCTTGTCGATGTAGAAGTGCACCGTACATGGCCCGGATAGTTTGTCCTCGATGGAGGTCGCGGGTGCCTCATCGTGAGTGCGGCGTTGCCATACTTGCGTGGTTTTCCCAGAGTCGCGGTATCCGCCGCTACGGTATCCACTATTGCGGTTATCATCGCGTCTATCGGCGTAGCCGGCTGCGACCATGTTGACGTCATCGCGATCATCGTAGATGCGCATGCGGCGCTTGCCTCGGCGATCGCGTCTGCGTTCGAGTTCTGCCTCCTCGTCGGAGTGGGCGCAATTCTTTACTGAATCTTCTCCATCGGCCCACCGATTCGCGATCTCCATCAGGTGGTCGATGGTCTGGGGCTTTGAGCGGCCCAGCTCCTCCCTGAGCTCTAGGCGGCGGACGCCACCGTTGAATGCGTCAATCGCACGGTCTTCCGAGATGTTTTCCGCAGAGTTCTTGATGATGGACCACCTTTGGATGTAGGAGCGAGTGATTCGCCAGATCTTTACTGGTAGCATCTCAGCTCTTCGATTGATGCGGGTCGTTTGTACGTGCCCTTAAAGTTGTGCACGAAGCTGTAAACCAGCTCATCCCAACTACGAATGGATCCGCGTGGGAGGATATTGAGCCATGCCCGGGTGGCGCCCTGCAGCTGTAGCTGCAAGCATTGCATGGGAGTGCTTCGACTGCCTCCATGGAGTCTGACGGAGGAGATGTGGTCCTCCAGCCAGATCTTGGGGTCCTGTAGACCGTCAAATTTCGGGTTCTCCGACGGGAGTTTGAACCCTTAAGGCATTCGCTTCTGCCTAATGGATCTATTGAAACATCTGGCGCCGTAGAGCTCCACGTCCTCCTCTTCTGAGTCAGTCGACCGAGCACATCGTGCTCTTGATTTGTCGATCTTGCGCTGCGTGATGTCATCACGTGCATCGTAGTCATGGTCGTGTCGTCGTGAGCGGCGACGTTGAGACAAGTCATGGCTGTCATCGCTGGATGAGGGCGAGGAGTAGAGCTTTGCTAGCGCTTTGCACTTCTTTGGCTCCGGTGTCGGCTCCTTGTCAAGGGCGGCCTCGATTAATCCCAAGCCCACGATCGTAGATCGGTGCATGGCGGCTCGGGGGTCTCCAGCTGGTGGTTGGTTGTTCAAGAGGTACATGGTGGCCGCTGTCACCGCAGCCTGCGGCGTTTTGGGGACCACATTGCCCCTGGTGTCGACTGTCATAGAGCCGAAGTCGAGGACTTTTGCGGCCTCTATGCATTCCTGCTCGGTGAGGTGGGCCATCTGAGACTGCCTCTTCTTGGCGAGGTGCTCGTTGCCCTTTGAGGAGGATCCTCCGTACGAGGAGAGTCCAGCACGGCGAAGGCTCGACTCGTCTGCCGCCTTTTTGCGCGCCTCGAGTTGCACGATTGTTTGTACTTGGCGCTTGAATTCTTCCTTCAGGAGCCAGTGATAACACATCAGTAGTTCCTGCGGGGATCCGAAGGGTAGAGGGGTGCCTCGCAGGGCCTCGCGGCAGCGAGCCCTTTCTTGCTCGTTGAGCTTGATTACGACGCGTTCGTCGGTTTGCTCGTTTACTATGGTTGTAGGTTCGACTGCCCCTCCGTTGTCAACGGGGACACGATTGCCACCGTTACCGCTGTTGCCGCCATTGCCACCGTTGCCGCCGTTAGGCGGGTCGGTTCCATTGCCATGATTGCCGCCATTGTCGCGGTTGGAAGAGGTGTCGCCTGCGTTGATGACGGCGCACATGAAGTGATTGGGGAAGCTGCTGCTCCAACAACTCTCAGATCCGGAACCATAGGTCCCATCTTCAATGGCCAGATCGCTCAGGTCGGGGTCACAACTGCTGTCACTGACAGTGTTCTCGACTATTGTCGGGGCGTTGAGCTCGCTGAGGGTGCCAATCGACGGAGGAAACCACGATGCTGGGGCAATCGCCGGTGCTGCCGGCTGATCAGGCATGCGAAGTGTGCCCATCTGACTAACTTGGAAGCGGAAGCTTCCGATCGCCAGGCTGATTCCGTCGCCCACGGACTCGAAGGCCGAGCGAGTAGCCGGTGTGTGGACGGTGAAGTCGAATGCACCAAAGAGCTGGCGAATCTCCGTTGTTGCAGAGTTGTAGATCGCAGTTGATGGGGCCGAAGAAGCCGCAACATCAGCACTCCCAATCCCCACGGACGGCGCCAATTGACGAGGGTTTAACTCGTCAATGCCCACTGTTATGGACTTGTGTTTTGGAGAAGGAGGGAGCGCTGGAGACATCTATCGGCTAACAGACAAGCACACAGGGAACAAAAATTTACCCAGGTTCAGGCCTCATAGAGGTCCCTACTCCTGCTTGTCTACTCGTGGAATTATCGAAGGAGTCGAAAGTTACAATGGTGCATAGATGCAATCTGGCGAGGGTTGTGGAAACTAGGGTTGCGTGTGTCCTCCTCGCCGCCCCCTCCTAGCCTTTATATAGATAGGCTAGGTCTCGGGTAGCAGGTCGAGTCGGTTACAAGTTAGGGTTTTTCCCTTTCAAACTTTCTATCTCTAGCTTCTTCTTGTTCTTCAAGCAATCGAGATTCCGCAGGTTACTCGAGTCCTTTCATCCGGGCCTTGGCGACACCATGGGCCTGTACGTATTTGGACCATATATACCAAGCTCGAGTACCTGTAGGGTATACCCATGTCAGTTGGTTTCTTCAAGATGGTGGGGTCATCCTTGTCGATGTTGTCCGCGTATTTTGCGAGCTCGTCCGCATGGTCAGTCTCCGCGGCAATGACGGCGTAGACGAGCTCGGCGTCTTTGTCCTTGCATTCCATGGCCATGTTGGGGTCACCCTAGATGGTGATGATGTCGCTCGGCCCTAGGAGCTTCATCATGTTGTGGGCGTAGTGTGGGGTTGCCATGAATTTGGCGAATGCCTGGTGCCCCAGGACACAGTTGTGGGGGTTGAGGAAGTTCACCAGCTCGTAGACGATCCGCTCGGTGCGGTAGTTCGCTGGTGTGGCGAAGGTGACTGGCAGCGTCACTTTGCTGATCGGGTACACCTCCCGACCGGGGAGATTCTATGGAAGGTTGTGAGGGTCGGCTCGATCTTTGACTCCAGGAGGCGGAGCCTCTTGAATGTGTCCAAGTAGATGATGTTGATGGAGCTCCCGCCGTCCATCAGCGTCTTGGGCAGCCAGTAGTCGGCCACTTTGGTCCTGACCACCAGGGTGACTCGCCCTGGGTACTCAATCCTGGGCGCATGGTCTTGGCGACTCCAGGTGATGCTTTGCTCGGACCAGTTGAGGAAGCGGGAGATGTCGACCTAAGTCACCGCATTAACGGCGACTACGCGAGTGAGCACCTTCTTCTCGCGCTTGGCATTGCCGAAGCCGCCAGTGTTGCCATTGTCCCTTGGCGGGTTATTGTTGGGGTCGTCCCGTGCCTTCTCGATCTCCTTTAGGGAGTGGCAGTCTGCGGTAGTGTGGGTGGCGGGCTTCCCCTCCCTGCTATGGTAGACACAGGGCTACTTGAGCAGGGTGGCGGGGATGAGTTTCGGCCTCGCCGCGTTGTTGGCACGATAATTTCCGCTGTCGTGGTAGTTTCCCCCATCGTGGTGGAAGTTCTTCGGGTCGCGTTGGCCATAGCCTGCGTTGGCGACGAAGTCGACTCGCCCATCATCGTGGTCCTTGTCGGTGATGTGAGTGTTGCTGTAGCACATGTCACGTTCTCGCCCGTTGTCGTGGCCGCTGGTGTGGTGTCTTCCTCCCGACTCGTCGTCGGTGTCCTAGTTGGGGTCCTCCTCCGTGTATCGCGTGGCGATCTCGAGGAGGTCGGGGATGTTTTCGAGCGTCCGGTAGACCCTCTTGATCTTAGTGACTAGGGGCTCGTACCGGCACACATTCTTGAATCAGTGGATCACCATGTCCAGGTGGATGCCAGAGGTGTTGATCCACAATTGCTGCCACCTTTGGATCTAGTGGCGGGCCGACTCGTGCTGCCCCTAGAGGCATCGCTCCAGGTCCTCGATGGTGGTGGCATGGGTGTAGGAGCCCTCGAAGTGCCTGACGAAGGCATCACGCATCTCCTCCCACGAGTCGATGTTGTTGGTGGGGAGGCTGTTGATCCATTTCCTAGTCGCTCCCTCCATCATCAGGGGGAGGTAGCGAGCGTCTAGTAGGTCGGTGTGGCCGGCGATTCCCATCACCATGAGGTACGTGTTCAGCCACACCGCTGGGTTGTACGTGGTATCGTATTTTTCGATCTCCTTGGGTGCCTTGAAGTTGGTGGGGTAATTTTTGCCTCGGATCATTTATCCGAAGCACTGGGGCTGACTCGGCTTAGCAAGCCCCTTGATTCGGGGTTGCTGCGGTTGTTGAGGGTGTGCCTCTAGTCGTTGGGCTGGCACACCCCCCAGGCCTGGTTGTTGACGATGTGCGTGCGAGCATTGATGGGCTGACCATTGGCAGCGACCGTGTTGTTCGTCGGCCACGGCTCGTTGGTTGAGAGCGCGGGGTTGGCGGCCCGTGGATGGTGCGGCAGCGGCTCGAGCAGTGGGCAGTTGAGGGCATTGGGGACGGTTGGGTGGCCGCTCGAGGCCGCCCTGCTTGCCGATGAGCGGGAATACATACGCCCTCGTGGGTCGACTCCCACGGATTGCTTCCGACGGCCCTGGCGAGTAGGGCCTTGGCGTACTAGATGTCGAGGTGGTCAACCATGGCATCTGCCGTGATGACGTTGTCCATGGGGTGGAGTACAGCGGGAGCCCATTGGCATCATGGGCCTGCGGCGAGATGATGATTCGCGGCTGGTCCGGTGGAGGCGCGCAACCTATGGGTGGTGGTGGGGCTCTGGTCACCGGTGCGCCGGGTGGTGGGCGATTGCTGCCGCTAGGCAGCATGTTCTCGCAGTACTCCCGCTCGGCCACACGTGCGGGGTTACCCTTGTGGTTGAAGTTCAGGACGTGGCCCTGGATGTTGGAGTGCAGGCGGGTCCTGATGCAGCGTTGATGGTAGAGCGATAGCTCCTGTGTCGTTTCTCGCTCGAGGCAGAATTTCTCGCGCTCGACGAGCTCCTTGTGTGTCGCCTCTTCCAGGTGTAGGCGGGCTTCCTCCACCTCCGTCGCCATGGCGGTTGGCGAGACCGACATGAAGAATGGATCTGGCGGGGTGGACGCGCTGCCCGCCATGTAGATCGCGTTGAAGCGATTGGATCTGGCGCGGAAGTTCTCGGGGGACTCCGAGCCGGAATCGGAATCGAAGATCCCGAGGATGGAGGGGTCCTCAAAGTCCTCAAGGTTGGAGACCCGCGTGATGGAGTCCTCCCGTGACGCGACGGTGATGGATTCAGCAACCGAGGCAGGGGTCGTGGAGTCGGTGTCGTCGTGGAGAGCCACGTCGTCCATGGCGGTGTTAGTCCCGACCGCGGTGCTGGCGGCCGAGTCGTACTCGGTGGCGAGGCGACTGATGGAGCGGATCTGCTCCTCCGAGAGTAGATCGTGGCGTGGCGGCGACCCACCAACGATCATCGTTCCCGCCGGGTCGACTGCGTCGGTGAAGCCGACGAACAGGTTGATGGTGCCGACTGGCATCACCCCGCTGTGGGTGATTGGGCGCGACGCCGGGATGTAGCTACTGGGCAGGAACTGGAGGATCCTGCCGCTGGGGATCATGCGGCCGGTAGCAATCGGCCGATTGATTGGCGAGTAGGGTCTCGCCGCAGAACTCAGGCCAGTTTGGCTAGGCCCAACGGTAGGCGCCGCTATCGTGGGAATGACCACGGCGGTTGCTACCAGGGGTAGAGATTGATAAGATTGGGGACAAGAGCTGGCGGCCATATGCGGTGCGATATGGGGGTGGATGCACATGAGTTTACCCAGGTTCGGCCCCCTGGAGGGTAAAGACCTACTCCTGCTAGATTGTATTGGCGGAGAGTGAGTTATAGGGGTTGCGAGCTCGGCGTCTAAGTAGCGAGTCGCTTGAAGGGGTGTATGATGGAACATGAGTACAAAAGGAACCCTAGGGAGGTTTATATATGGGGTACCTCACTAGGGTTTACAGTATTTACAACTGAACTACTCAAGGATTCGGAGGATTTGACCTAATCCTACTAGGCTTCAGCTAAGCTTCTAGGCCTCGAGCTACCAGTCGCCGGGATTGCTCCTTAGTCGCGGTCCTACAGGCCCACTCGCAAGTCCTTTGACCCAATCGGAACGTCCTGCCTGGCACACCCCATTCGACATATCCCCATAAGATCCCGAAGAACTGCAACTCTTGGCTCCGATCTCATCGGGACCGTCAGTCGAAAATTCTATGCCTACGGCGATATCTGCACCATCTACTGGATCATCCGTAGAAGTTGTACTCTAGGCAACTCCACTAGGGGAAACAATGAAAATACAACAGATCTAGGGGATCTTGATGGTCTTTACGATGATATCTCTTGGATCATACTCCTAGCCAACTCCACTACGTGGATCAATCCCGGTAGACACAGAACCTGAAGAAAACGGCGAAAGCATCGACTTCGGAGTCAGGATGGCCGAAATCTATCCAGAACAGGAACCACTGGACTTCACTGATCCCCAAAATAGTGTCTCCCATGAGTCCGACGATGATGCCGCTAGTTTATACATAATGCGCCATCAAGTGTGTCTGATCATTGGGGACCCTTCAACATAGTGCGACTCTAACGGTAGCCCTATTATTAACCCTGATGATATTCTGTCAGATGACAATGCAGGAAACCCCAACAACGAAGGAAATAACGGGAAAGAAGGAGACTCAACGAACAACCGCATAATCCCAGGAGGAGGAGAACCATGTAGAGCCAAGAGGTGAACTCTCCGACTACCAGCCGAATTATGGCAAAAAGCAAGGGAAGCAATTTTGGGTGCTGTCCCAATGACAGCTAAGGCCACACGCGAAGATCTACTAGCCTAACAATATTTTCTTCATCACAAGAAAAGGGATCTCCTAAGGATGCAGAGGTAACTCGACAAAAGAAAAAGGCTAGGCGACGAATTCAGGCTACAGCGGGCACAACTAAGCTCCACCCAAGGATCTGGAAGCATAACTGGGGGAGCACCGCCAAGAAGGGGAACATCATGGCGATAGAACATCCCCGAAGCTGAAACAAACAAATTGACTCAAGATCTCGATTTGTCGTTTATGTCAGTAGATCAAACATGACACATCAAAGCAAAAACAGCCCAAGCCACAATTGTAGCTGCACAAACATATCTACTCACAACTAAACCCACACCCAACGATCCTCGTGCGGCTCTCCATCGCTCTGCTCTAATGAACCTCGGCATGGTGGGAGCATCTCTTGCACAAGAACAATAGGGAATCACGCATCAACCTTACAGGTCCCCATGCCGTGGCAGCAGCCCTCGGTAGGTGGGGCTGACCCGAAGATCTCGGTCACCACATCGGGTGCACTTCTCCAGTTCCGAGCCATACAAAGAACATGAATGACCGGTCAAGGGATGAGGGCCGTAGCCAAAGATATTACAACAGCGACATCAAAGACGATTATGATTTATGCGGAGCCAGCTGCTTTACCCAACGGGTTCGTAAAACCCCAGTACCCAAGGATTTTAAACTTCCGCATGACCGCTACAAGTACGATGGACTATAGGAACCCGAAGCTTAGTTAGTAGATTATTTGACAACCATCAAGTTATAGGGTGGTTCCATGGCCACCACAGTGCAAAGCCTGCAGCTGCACTTAACCAGCGTTGCACGGTCATGGCTCAGAAAACTACCCGAAGATTCCATCAGCAACTGGAACAACCTTGAAGATAAATTCATCCGACATTTTCACTCCACATTCAAGCGACCCGCATCTCTGGAGCAACTGCGAGTGTGCAAATAGAAACCTGGAGAATCAATAAGAGCTTTCATTCAGTGATGGAATATCATCAAGAACTCAACTGAGGCCATATCTGATGAAAGCGCAATTGATGCCATCAACGATGGCCTCTGGCATCGAGAATTCATAGAAGAACTAGGACGGGTCAAGCCCAAAACAATTTCATAGCTGATGGATATGGCAAATCGCTAGGCTGATGGAGAGGACGCAGTACACAACAAACGAACACTTTCACCCGACGAAGACAGAGATAGACACAACAGTGATAGAAGACGAAGGAACAACGGCAGACACATGGGACCAAGTTATAATGCAGCTACCTTCTCGGGAGAGGATAACTAGAGAAACAACGACTACAACAGTGGATATCGCAGCAACAGGGATAACGTTAGAGGAACCCAACCAACATAGCGATATCAGCCGAGAGATCGAGACCTGCCAATGTCCACAATGCAAATGTTGGAGGGACCCTATAACATGCACTTTTACGTCGACTCAACGGGAAAAAGGCGGTCCAACTATATCATGGAGGACTACCGAACATTTCTAAAAATGCAAGAACTATGCAACACAAAGGAAACCGAAGCAGCAAGCTAAGGATACACCACTACGCCTGGTACGTTAGCCATCAGCGCGCCACCACCACCGCCGGTGCACCCGCCAGTAGGGCAACCGTAAAATAAAACAATTCAAGAAAATGAATACCGTAGGTCCAAGGGATCCATGTCAATGATTGAGAAAGGGCCCCCATCCAATAGGGTCCAGAAGCTGATTACAAGACAAGTCAACATAGCAGAGATGGCGCCACCAGCCACACCCGAATATCTCCATTGGTCAAAACAAGGAATCACATTCAACAGAGTTGATTATCCACTTCGAGTACTGTGACCGTGCCATTCAGCCTTAATAGTAGAAGCACAAGTGGGTGGATTTGACATGAGTAAAGTCTTAATGGATGCGGGAAACAACATTAACCTAATTTATGCCAAGACACTGAGGGCGATGAATTACTCTTTAACAAATCTAGTACCAACAGAAACATCCTTCCACGGCATAGTACCAGGTAAGACCGAAATTCCTTTAGGTAAAATATCTCTTGACGTTTTTTTTGGGTCCAAGGAAAATTTCAAGAGAGAAAAGCTCGAATTCAAAGTCATAGACTGGCCACCGCAGTATCACGCGCTCCTAGGTCACCCATCTTTGGCATGATTCATGGCAGTACCACATTATGCGTATCTGGTTATGAAAATGCCAGCCCCAACAGGAGTAATAACAATAAAAGATAGCTTCACACGATCTGACAATTAAGACCAAGAATTCAACAAAATCTCTTAATCATTCGGGATGGCGACTGATTTCGAGCACCTAAAAATATCGGCAATCGCAGAACCTCTAGTAGTAGCGTGTGTTAACCCCGATCATGCTTTTGAGACCACAAAAGATACAAAGGAAGTACAGATCCACCCTGCCAACCCAAAAAAGACAACCTTTGTGGCCTCCAATCTTGGTGCCGCATAGGAAAGGACGCTCATCGAGTTCCTCCATGAGCACTGTGAGATTTTTGCATGGATAACTTCTGACATGCCGAGAATTCCCAGGGAACTCGCTAAGCATGCATTAAACTTGGATCCAAAGGCAAAGCTAGTAAAATAGTTGCTTCATGGAACCAAAAATAAAGGTCATTGGAACGGATCTTCATCGTCTGACTGGTGCAAAATTCATCAAGGAATTAAAGAAAGCAAAGTGGTCGCAAATCCAAGATGTGTTCCAAAGAAAAATAAAAATAACTACGGACGTGCATTGATTTCACAGTGTTGAATAAGCACTATCCAAAGGATCACATCCCATTACCGCGAATTGATCAGATAATTGATGCAACCGCGGGGTGCGAACATCTTTCCTTTTAGACGCATATTCAGGATATCATCAAATACAGATGAAGGAGGAAGATCAGGATAAAACAACATTCATCACACCCTAAAGTGTATTCTGCTACACAACAATGCCCTTTGGCCTAAAAAATGCTGGGGCAACATATCAATGGATGATGCAGAACTACCTAGGAAGTCAAATTGGCACAAACATACAAGTTTACATCAACGATGTCATAGTCACAACAAACCAAGGATCATCTCTTATCAATGACCTTCGAGAGACATTCGAAAACCTCGCCAAGTTTTGTATCAAGCTCAACCCAATGAAATGTTCCTTTGGAGTCCCGGTAGGGAAACAACTTGGTTATCTCGTATCAGGAAGAGGAATAGAAGCCATTCCTGAGAAAATACAGGCAATCCTAATAATGAAAAAACCAACGAATCTTCGAGGCGTGCATCAGCTGGCTGGGCGAGTTGCAGCACTCAGTTGTTTTATCGCTCGTCTGGGCGAAAAAGAACTACTCCCTCCGATCCATATTACTTGTCATTAAAATGAGTGTATCTAGACATGTTTTAGTGCTAGATACATCCATCTCAATGACAAGTAATATGGATCGGAGGGAGTACCATTCTACGCCCTTATGAGGAAATCAGATAAATTTGAGTGGACGGAAGAAGCTCAGCGTGCCTTTGAGGATCTCAAGAAACCATTTTTTGACATCTGTCGTCGGATTGAGGATAAGTACGCCATGAGGGGGTCCTCTATGCGTGTGGAGGAGAGGGGTGTGAGTCGTACGGTGTTCCGAGATGGTGAGCACACAAGTTTACCCAGGTTCGAATTTGCCGTCCATAGATGGATCCTACTCCTTCTAGCAATCCAGTAATACGGAAGAGCCGGAATATGGGTTACAAGGGTTTCGCTTGTGCGAGTTGAGATTGTAGACTATTGTGGGGTGCCCTAAAGGCTAGTCCCTAGGACAGCTTATATAGATATCCGGCCTAGGGTTTACAGGAGAGACCTATTCGGCTACGACTAAGAGTCAGTTATAGAGTACATCTTGGAGTACAAGTAACTACACAGTCCTATGTCGGTAAGTCTTCTGGTCCTTCCTGTAGTCGGGCTGTACTCTGTATCTTCTCAATGACTAGGCTTCCTTTGAAGCATAGCTAAAACCCGAAGTGGGCCACCCTGGTCAGCGAGGCACAGTAAGGATACCCGGAAAGTATATCCCCAACAGGAGCCCCTAGAAGCCTCCAAGGTCTAGTGTCGGATTTCATCGCCTAGCTTGATTCATCTTAGGCTTACAGAATCTTGAAGGGTTCCTGAAACTCAAAATAAAGGGTCAGATCCGAGTCTCAAAGCAAGTCGAACCTATGAGTACTTCATTTAAATTTCTAGGTTGAAATTCAAAATAAGCCGGAACTTGGTCTCTGACGTAACTTGACATCAGTCAAGGTCAAGTCATGTCACTGATAGACATTCCTGACAGCATGACCATTGGTGGGTCTACCTTTCATGGAAACGAGGAGTCATTTTAATGCATGCACGGAGATCCAGGCGGCTTAATCCTCCCTAGGAGGTTACCTGGCTCCTTCCATGATGCTTGGCACGGTTATTGTTCACTTTGCACAAATCTTGGTGCTGGTGAGGGATATAAGGGGTCAAGATCTCCTTGTTCTTCCTAACATGACCCATTGCCTTGTCCTTCCTCCCAACACCACTGCGCGCAAGTTCCTCTGCATCCTCCTCAAAACGCATAGCGCCGCCCATCTATGGTCTCCTCCGCCCACAAAATGGTTGAGGCTTCTTCCTCCGACACGGCGACGACCTCTGTAGTGGCGGAGAAGGAAAACATCCACGGGGTGTGGATCCCATGTCTCCTCGACGACAAGAAGCTCTCCATCATAGAAATGGAGGGCCTCCTCCACGCTGGCGACTGGCGGGGTGGCTTAAATCAAACCATCCCCACCCCTCACACCGACGAACGGGTGCACTTCGGCACTCACCTCGACAGAGGTCTGAGCTTTCCTCCCTCAGATTTCTTTTCTAAGGTCATAGATTACTATGGAGTTCAACTCCACAATTTCCCCCCGAACATAATCTTAGAAATCAATGCTTACGCATCTTTGAGCGAGGGTTATCTCGGAATTAGGCCAAGTCTTGTTTTATTCTGGTACTACTTCGGTAGCCGGAGAAACTCTATCAGTTCCAGTAATCTATACATTACCGGAACTCTTAGCCTAACTATTAGGAGAGACCGAGTCTATCCTAAAATCAAGGCTAGTGATCCCATGAAGAAACGATCGTCCATGTTCTTTTACCATAAGGACATACCAGCTCCCGACAAAGAAACTGCTTTGTCGGCTTCCTTTGATGGGGCCGCCACGCCCAAGAGTCCTGTGATACGGAAGCTTAGGCTCTCAAGGAAGATCTGATTCTCGCCAAGAGGCGGATCGAGTACCTGATGAAGGAGAAGGGTCTTCCGATTTAATTCAATGCTAGCTAGCACGCTGGATTCAGCCCCTCCAGCACCATGGTGATCAGTTCATGCACTCAATCACCAAGAGCAAGACGGATTCTCTCAGGATCTAATCGCAATCAATCTCGGACAAGGAGTATGAGTCCCAGATAAAATGGCTGATCAAAGAGCGGGTCAAGAGGAAGATTCCATATCTCTCTCTGGACACGTATACGGCTGACGATCCTGTGACACCAATAAGTTTTCCAGTATTTATTCTTATACTTGAATATGTGCTTATCTGTACTTTTTATAGCTTTTTTCGCAATACTAAGATGATACTTCTTTCAGCTTGCTGACCTCCCCGAGTCGGAGCTTTCTCCTCTTGAGGGATATCCACCTAAGGAACCGACTCCTCAGGGGAAGGAGAACTTGTATTCCTGCTAGAGGCGTTTAGCCGGAAACGCAAAACTCCAACAGTTTCTATCGGCACGAAAAAGTGCCTATTGTGAAGAGGTAGCTTTCCTCACAAGGTCCTATATTTCATCTCACATTCTTTCCGAAGTGTAATGATATTGAACTGTCACTCCTTCAGAGCTAAGCAGCTTGTCAAGGGCAAAGGGAAAGGAACCACAACAAAGCCCCTGTGCCAGTCAAAGCTAGTTTTGACTTTGCCTGCTGCTCCACCACCGACTCCTATCCCAACGCCTTCTACAACACCGAAGGTTACTTCATCTCCTCGTGCTACAGTAGATCCAGCTCAGCATTCTGAGCAAGTGATCCTTGGCTCGCAAACCGACGTCACCATGGGTGATTCAATAACTGGCATGGGTGAACCCCCAAAGGGTAATGATCCCTCAGAAGAGGTTTTCGCGGATAATCTACTGAGCAATCCGAGTATCACCAACCTTGGCATTACTTGGAAAACTGCAGAAGAAATCGAGAAGTTGGCTCAACAATGCTTGGATAGCCAGAACATCACTGCTAAAGAAGAGGCACAAGAAGCCGAGGACATAAAACTCTCCGAGCTTCTTGACCAGGTTCATCTTCGTGACGTCAAGCCAAATGTGGTGTGGCTCCACCACCACCAGTGATCCCTCTGACTCTCACCGAGAAGGTTTCTTCTTGAAGGAAATATGCCATGAGAGGCAATAATAAAGTTGTTATTATGTATTCCTTACATATGATAGATGTTTATTTTGCATGCTATAATTGTATTGATCGGAAACGTCAATACATGTGTGTCTAATAAACAAAAAGGGTTCCTAGTTGTGCCTCTCTTATAGACTAGCTTGTTGATTAACAAGATGATCAAGGTTTCCTGATCATGGACATTGGGTGTTGTTAATAACAAGGTCACAGCATTTGTTAAATGATGTGATGAACATTCATCCGAAGTATAGAATTACGATCAAGTCATTATGTTTACATTGCTATAACATCATACGAAGTAATCTTTATCCTTAGACCATGAGATCATGTTAATTGCTAACACCAGAAGAGTATCTTGATAACATCAAACGTCACACTGTAACAAGGTGACTATAAAGATGGGTTCAGTGCTACGAAGGTGTTATTTTGAGGCTCATGGATCAAGAGTGAAATTTGTCAATCCCGATGACGGATAGATATACTCTGGGCCTTCACGGTGATATCACATTAAGGTAGCTTGCAAGCAAGTGATGTGATCACTAGAATGTAATATCACGGGAACGAGAAAAGAGTGCATGTCGGTTACGAGATCAAACTAGGTATTTGGATACCGATGATCGAATCTCGGACATGTATTATATCAAGAGACAAAGGGATTAAATTACAAGCATTAAAGGTTCTCACGATCAAAGAAGTCATCATTGAATATGCAGGAGTTAGTATGGATCTCCCGATCCCGCTTCTGATTATTGATCTAAGAGGAGTCTCAATCATGTCTGCATTATTCGCGAACCATAGGGTGACACACTTAAGTGTTACAGACACCATTTTGGAGCAAATATGTTTCAGACGAAAGAATTGCAAAGTGCAGGAATTGTTTCGATAGAAACCGGAAATTGTTTCGGGTGAAATTGCAGAAAGTGGTTCCGCATGTGATATTGAAATATTGCAAGGGGTTATATGTGTATGTTTGTTAATTAAAGTAATTAACAAAAATCTGAATAAATTTAATAAAAGAGTTTTATTAAATGAGAGAGCATTAAACTTAAAGAATTTTAATGCATTTAAAGTGGGGACTTTAAAAGGGAATGTGAAGAGGCATTTTAATGTGGAGGGGTTACCACCACATGAATGGGGGAGGTGAGGGGTCACCCCCCATGCGCTGGCCATGGGGAGGGGGTACCCCCCTCCTCCTATAAAAGGCCCCCCTCTTCCTCCTTCTTCCGCACACCTCCTCGTGAAGGATCTCTCTCCCCCTCTAGAATTATTCCCCCATGGTCTCGGATTAGCGAGATACATGTTCCTGGTGGCATTTCGTCTGGAAGGAGTTGCTGCTTCCGTTGGATCGCTGGAGCGAGGAGGTGGAGGTTGTCCGGTGGCTTGAACGTGTGTGCGAGTACGGATGCACTGCTGAGTTGCGGCGCTCGGCAAGTGTACGACTACATCAACCACGAGTTCCTACTCGTTAACAAAACTCGTTGTCTTCGAGGGTAAGTTCTTGATGGATGTATGTCCACCCGTTGCTCTGTACCTAGTAGATAGATCTTGGCATGTAGTTCTCATCATAGGAAATTTTTTGTTTTCTATGCTGCGGACCCAACAGTGGTATGAGAGCCTAATCTATGCGTAGGTGCTTTGCACGGGTAGTACACATATGTTTATATGTGGGCGATGATGATCATGTTATTGCATCTTCTATGTATTTTGGATATTGGTGGCATAGTGGGATGAGGCGGCCCGGACCAACCTTACATGTCATCATACATGAGACCGGTTCCACGACTGACATGCAACTAGTTTTGCATAAGTGGCTGGCGGGTGTCTGTCTCTCCTACTATAGTGAATATCTGATTTACAACGAGTTGCTAATAACTTGGTTATCCTTGTTGTGGTTCATGTTCGTAGGTAAGAACAGTTCTATCTCCGAAAGCCCTAAGCCATGTAAAACTTGCAATTGATAAATTAGAGGCGTCTAGTTTAGATCGTTGCTGGGCTAGTGTATTGATATAGTATTGTTGTAAGTAGATGTATGATAGATACTCTTACAACACACTCAACGTGTAAGTTCCATAGACCTTGGCCTTACACACAAAGGAATGATAGAGATCATACCACGATGCAAATGATAGAGATCAAATGCATGGACCATATCATCTCACTTTACACATTAGATGTTAGCATCTTATACTGCTAGTTTGGCTCTTTCTATAGCATTGTAAGACTATCCCTCATTTGGCTATCAAGATAAAAATGTGTTCTTCCTTAAGTATGCACCATTCTGTGGATTATGTTTCGAGACATCACGTGATGATCGGGTGTACTCGAATCTACGCTTTCATAGGAACGGGTGTAAGACAGTTTTACACACGCGAATACTTAGGTTCTTACTTGGCGAGCCTAGCATGTACAGACATGGCCTCGGAACACGGACCGAAAGGTTAAGCATGAGTCATATAGTTGATATGATGCCCATATAGATGCTCGCCTTTGAAGCTACATCAACTCACATGATGATCGGACTTGGTGTAATGGATTTGGTTCATGTAATCACCAAAAGGACACGAGGGATGTCGTTTTTGAGTGGGAGTTCATTAGTAATTTAGATTAGTTGAACTCACTCTATCATAAACTTAGTCTAAATAAACTTTACAAATTCTGTTGTAGATGGCACCACCTGCTTTTAATTTCAATGTGTTCATGGAGAAAGAGAAACTTGTTGCGAATGGTAGCAACTTCACCAACTGGGCTATGAATTTGAGGATTCTCCTCACTGCTGCACACAAGCAATATGTGCTAGAGGCGCCGCTAGGCCCCCCACCAGCTCTTGATGCCCCTGACGAGGAAAAGAATGTCTATATGACTCGTCAGGAGGACCACAACTTAGTTCATTGTGGCATACTATATGGGCTAGAGCCAGAACTTCGAAAGCGTTTCGAAAATGACAATGCCTTTGATACCATGGGAGAATTGAAAATGATTTTCGATACCCATGCTGCCGTAGAGAGTTATAATGCTTCTGAAAAGTTCTTTAGCTGCATGATGGAGGAAACCAACTCCGTTAGTGAGCACGTACTCAAAATGTCTGGGTACACCGATAAGCTTGTGTCCTTGGGAATAACGATTCCCATTGACTTAGGCATACATCGTGTTCTCCAATCTCTGCCACCTAGCTACAAGAGCTTCGTGATGAACTATAATATGCAAGGCATGAAGAAGTCTCTTCCCGAGCTTCTGTCAATGCTTAAGACTGTAGAAGTGGAGATTAGGAAAGAACATCAAGTGTTGATGATCAATAAGACCACCGGTTTCAAGAAGGACAAGAAAGGCAAGCACAAGGGAAAGAAGGGTGGCAAATCTATTTCCACACCTGAAAAGAAACCCCGAGCTGGCCCTAAGTCTGACATCGAGTGTTACTATTGCAAGGGGACTGGCCATTGGAAGCGCAATTGCCCCAAGTATTTGGCGGACAAGAAGTCCGGCAAGGTAAACAAAGGTATATGTGATATACATGGTATTGATGTGTCCTTGACTAGTACTCGCACTAGCACCTGGGTATTTGATACGGAATCGGTTGCTAATATATGTAACTCAGTTCAGGGGCTGCGGAACAAGCGACAACTAGCAAGGGATGAGGTCAGGATGTGGGTCAGCAATGGATCAAGAGTTGATGTAATCGCCGTCGGGACGCTACCTCTCCATATGCCATCGGGATTAGTTATAAACCTAAATAATTTTTATTTGGTGCCTGCACTGAGCATGAACATTGTATCCGGATCGTGTTTGATGCAAAGTGGTTATTCCTTTAAATCTGAAAACAATGATTGTTCGATTTATAAGAATGATATCTTTTATGGTCATGCACTTGTGTTGAATGGTTTATTTTTGTTGGATCTCGATAGTAATATTACGCATATTCATAATGTTAATGCTAAAAGGATTAAACTTGATAATGATATATCTGCATATATGTGGCACTGTCGTCTAGGTCATATTGGTGTTAAACGCACCATTCTGATGGACTTTTGGAATCACTTGATTTTGAATCATTTGATACATGTGAGCCATGCCTTATGGGCAAGATAACTAGAACGCCGTTTTCCGGTTCAATGGAACGGGCGACAGATTTATTGGAAACCATACATACTGATGTATGTGGACCAATGAGTGTGTCGGCGCGAGGTGGATATCGTTATTTTGTTACTTTCACGGATGATTTGAGTAGATACGGGTATATCTATTTGATGAAACACAAGTCTGAAACCCTTGAAAACTTCAAGGATTTTCAGAATGAAGTGGAAAATCATCATAATAGAAAGATTAAATTTCTTCGGTCTGACCGTGGAGGTGAGTATCTAACTTATGAGTTTAGCACACACATGAAAGAGTGTGGAATAGTTTCACAACTCACACCTACCGGAACACCACAACGTAATGGTGTGTCAGAACGTCGTAATCGTACTTTATTGGATATGGTTCGATCTATGATGTCTCTGACTCACTTGCCACTGTCATTTTGGGGTTATGCACTGGAAACAGCTGCATTCACTTTAAATCGGGCACCATCTAAATCCGTTGAAACGACAACGTATGAATTATGGTTTGGAAACAAACCTAAGTATTCATTTCTTAAAGTTTGGGGATGCGATGTTTATGTGAAGAAACTTCAACCGGATAAACTCGAAACCAAAGCGGAAAAATGTGTCTTCATAGGATACCCTAAGGAAACGATTGGGTATACCTTCTATCACAGATCCGAGGGCAAGGTTTTTGTTGCCAAGAATGGATCCTTTCTTGAGAAGGAGTTTCTCGCGAAAGGTGTGAGTAGTCGGAAGGTAGAACTCGAAGAGGTTATTGAACCTTCTCTTCATGAATTGGCGAGTAGCGCAGCATCGGAAATTGTTTCGGAGTTGACTTCACCTAATGAAGAGAGAGCTAATGATATTGATCATGAAACTCCGAAACAGGACACTACCGAACCTCGCAAGTCAAGCAGGACACGTCCATCTCCTGAACTGTACGGTAATCCTGTTATGAATTTCATGGTTGATGAAATGAATGACCCTGTGACGTATGAAGAAGCGATGATGAGCCCGGATTCCAACAAATGGCTAGAAGCCATCAAATCCGAGATGGAATCCATGTACGAGAACCAGGTTTGGACCTTGGTGGACTTACCTCACGATCGAAAGGCCATTGAGAATAAATGGATTTTCAAAAGAAAAACTGATGCTGATGGTAATGTGACCATCTATAAGGCTCGACTTGTCGCAAAGGGTTTCGACAAATTCAAGGAGTTGACTACGATGAGACATTCTCTCCCGTAGCGATGCTTAAGTCGGTTAGGATTATGTTAGCAATTGCTGCATATTTTGATTATGAAATATGGCAGATGGATGTCAAAACTGTGTTCCTCAATGGTAATATTGAAGAACAGTTGTATATGATACAACCTAAGGGTTTTGTCGATCCTAAGGATGCTAATAAGGTATGCAAACTTCAGCGATCCATCTATGGACTAAAGCAAGCATCCCGGAGTTGGAATCTCTGCTTTGAGAGGTGATCAAAGAGTTTGGATTTGTCCAAACTTATGGAGAGGCTTGTATTTACAAGAATGTGAGTGGGAGCAATGTAGCATTTCTGATATTATATGTGGATGACATATTATTGATTGGAAATGATATAGATCTTTTAAACAGTCTTAAAAGTTATCTAAACAGTAAATTTTTGATGAAAGACCTTGGTGAAGCGTCATATATATTAGGCATTAAAATATATAGAGATAGATTAAGGCGCCTAATTGGGCTATCATAGAGTACATACCTTGATAAGATATTAAAGAAGTTTAATATGGACGGAAGTAAGAAGGGGTTCTTACCTATGTTGCAAGGCAAGACATTGAGTAAGACTCAAAGTCCGGCTACGGCGGAAGAAAGAGAGATGATGGATAAGATCCCCTATGCCTCGGCCCTAGGCTCTATTATGTATGCCATGCTATGTACAAGACCTGATGTGGCACAAGCTATTAGTTTGACTAGTAGGTACCAATCTGATCCAGGTTCGGAACACTGGATAGCGGTCAAGAACATCCTCAAGTACTTGAGAAGAACTAGGGATATGTTTCTAATATATGGAGGTGAAGAAGAGCTAGTCGCTAAGTGTTATGTCGATGCTAGCTTTGACACCGATCCGGATGACTCTAAGTCTCAATCCGGATACGTATTTCTCTTGAACGGAGCAGCAGTTAGTTGGAGGAGTTCCAAACAATCTGTGGTGGCTGGATCAACGACGAAGGCGGAATATGTTGCTGCTTCAGAAGCGGCACATGAAGCGGTTTGGATGAAAGCGTTCATTACGGAAATAGGTGTGGTTCCTAGTGAATTGGACCCGATGGTGATCTATTGTGACAACAATGGAGCCATAGCCAACGCCAAGGAATCGAGGTCTCACAAGAATTCCAAGTATACTAAGTGCTGGTTTCACTCCATAATCGAACATGTCAAGGATGGAGATATAAAGATTTGTAAAGTACACACGGACCTAAATGTAGCAGATCCATTGACTAAAGCTCTCCCTAGGGCAAAACATGATCAACACCAGAACTCCATGGGTGTTAGATTTATCACTATGTGAACTAGATTATTGTCTCTAGTGCAAGTGGGAGACTGAAGGAAATATGCCCTGAGAGGCAATAATAAAGTTTTTATTATATATTCCTTATATATGATAGATGTTTATTTTGCATGCTATAATTGGATTGATCGGAAACGTCAATACATGTGTGTTTAATAAACAAAAAGGGTTCCTAGTTATGCCTCTCTTATAGACTAGCTTGTTGATTAACAAGATGATTAAGGTTTCCTGATCATGGCCATTGGATGTTGTTAATAACAAGGTCACAACATTTGTGAAATGATGTGATGAACATTCATCCGAAGTATAGCATTACGATCAAGTCATTATGTTTACATTGCTATAACATCATACGAAGTAATCTTTATCCTTAGACCATGAGATCATGTTAATTGCTAACACCGGAAGAGTATCTTGATAACATCAAATGTCACACCGTAACAGGGTGACTATAAAGATGGGTTCAGTGCTACGAAGGTGTTATGTTGAGGCTCATGATCAAGAGTGGAATTTGTCAATCTCGATGACGTATAGATATACTTTGGGCCCTCTCGGTGATATAACATTAAGGTAGCTTGCAAGCAAGTGATGTGATCACTAGAATGTTATATCACAGGAACGAGAAAAGAGTGCATGTCGATAACGAGAACAAACTAGGTATTTGGATACCGATGATCGAATATCGGACATGTATTATATCAAGAGACAAAGGGATTAAATTATAAGCATTAAAGGTTCTCACGATCACAGAAGTCATCGTTGAATATGCAGGAGTCAGTATGGATCTCTAGATCCTACTTCTAATTATTGATCTAAGAGGAGTCTCAATCATGTATGCATTATTCGCGAACTGTAGGGTGACACACTTAAGAGTTAGCAAACACCATTTTGGAGCACATATGTTTCAGATGAAAGAATTGCAAAGTGCAGGAATTGTTTCGATAGAAACCGAAAATTGTTTCGGGTGAAATTGCAGAAAGTGGTTCTGCATGTGATATTGAAATATTGCAAGGGGTTATATGTGAATGTTTGTTAATTAAAGTAATTAACAAAATTCTGAATAAATTTAATAAAAGAGTTTTATTAAATGAGAGAGCATTAAACTTAGAGAATTTTAATGCATTTAAAGTGGGGACTTTAAAAGGGAATATGAAGAGGCATTTTAATGTGGAGGGGTTACCACCACATTAATGGGGGAGGTGAGGGGTCACCCCCCATGCGCCGGCCATGGGGAGGGGGTACCCCCCTCCTCCTATAAAAGGCCCCCCTCTTCCTCCTTCTTCCTCACACCTCCTCGTGAAGGATCTCTCTCCCCCTCTAGAATTATTCCCCCATGGTCTCGGATTAGCGAGATACATGTTCCCAGTGGCATTTCGTCTGGAAGGAGTTGTTGCTTCCACTGGATCGCTTGAGCGAGGAGGTGGAGGTTGTCCGGTGGGTTGAACGTGTGTGCGAGTACGGATGCGCTGCTGAGTTGGGGTGCTCAGACTTCCACTCGATCTTGAGATCGGCAAGTGTATAACTACATCAACCAGGAGTTCCTACTTGTTAAAAAAACTCGTTGTATTCGAGGGTAAGTTCTCGATGGATGTATGTCCACCCGTTGATCTGTACCTAGTAGATAGATCTTGGCGTGTAGTTCTCATCGTAGGAATTTTTTGTTTTCTATGTTGTGGACCTAACACTTCTGAGTGAAGATGTGTCTGAACAAGCTTACCCATGAACATTATGTAAGTTAGAATTCGACTCTCTCATTTACTTTATTTTATATCATATCCCCTAGCCCCCAAGCATGAGGTTGGATAGGAAATCCGGATTTATGCTTCTATAGGATGCCAAAGAATGAACTATTATAGCCCCCAAGGCTCGCGCTGATATTTAACTTAGTTAAAATATTAGCTCGAGTCTATAGTAGACTTCTGACTCTTAGTATTATTCGGACTTACAGAAAGTTAATGCTTATAATCAGGAATTGCTGAAGAATATCTGTAATAAACGGAGAGAGATTAGAGTGCTCTGTCTAGAGAATGCTCAACTGAAAGTTTCTAAGTATGAAGCTGAAGGTAATCATTTCAGTCCTCATACTTGATCTTCTGATTTTCTTTTTCATAGCCGAATGTTTATTCAATTGTTGTCTTGTTTTTACAGAACTAGTCCAACATTCATGCAAAATGATTGAAGATGCCGAGAATTTCAAGACCCTGGAGGTGAAGAATGCTGACTTGAGGCAAGAGCTGAATAAGCTTAAGGAAGGTCGTGAGCGCACTATCAACATCGTTCTTGAATCATCCAACATGGCCACCGAGGAATGTGATCGCAAGATTGCCATCCAGGATAAGAAAATCATGGATCTAGCAGATGAGTTGGCTAGGGAGAAGGATATCACCCAAGCTCTCCGGGATGAACTCAGAGTCTTCGAGCGGAGAAAACCGAAGTTGGCGATGCCATCTTTGGTAGGCTTTCCTGTCTCTAACCTTTCTTTCTTCCGACTCTAGGAGTTTGGATATATTTCTGACTTTTCTTTATATATGTGGGTCCTTTGAATATTGTGGATTCTTCCTCTTCCGAATCTCGCACAAGCCGGCTTACTTCAGTCGGATATCTGTTTCACGATTTATGCCAGTCACTAGAGGATATTGATGAAGCCTTAAGGGTTTCCGACATGAACAGAATGTTTGCCTTTGAGGTGTGGGACAAGGCAAAGGAGATGCCCTAGCTTATCCAAGAATGGAACATGTCATGTGTGCGGACCACGGCGGAGAATGCCCTAACAATGGTTATGAGCCACCATGGAAGCATGAAAATATGGCAAGTAACCAGGGGTTATTCAACTGTTCATGAAGACAACAAGGAGCAGAACATCAAGGACGTCATGGATGCTTGTGCTAGATATGGATGTCATGTAGCTGAGCTGACCAGTTACGATACTCCATTCTTCATTCCGGTTGAAGTACCACTACCCCCCAAGGAAGTAACTGCTAAAATTTCCGAGGACAATGAGCAGTCTGAGTTTGACATACCCGTCTCGGAAAGATAACATGATGATTTGGGTGATGTGTCCAGCGATCCGGTAGCTTCTTCCTCTTCTTCTGCATCATAATGTACTAGAAAACAATGTGTTATCCTAAAACAGTCTAATTGTAATAAGTAGTATATTATTTTGCTAGTGCTTAGCTTGTAAGAACTGATGCTTTTTACTTCCTTTTAGCACTTATGGCTTTATTTTGACGTGCCTAAAAATTTACATAAGAAATTTTTGTGTTATCTACACTTATCGTTTATGTAGCTTTCTGCCTCGTCCCTTTTGTGAGACGGCAACCCTTCAACACGGAAACTTTGCCGAGCGATGGAGCTGAATTGCTAAACATGTTTAAACTCGGAAACAAAGTCAGCTTCCAGTACCAACAATTCATTACTTGGAAAATACCCGCATCTAGAAATTAGACAAAAACCAAAGTATAAACTAGAAAATTTTAGATTTATACCAGAAGGTAGCATTTTTAGAATCAGAAATATAACCAGAACAAACATGAGCAAAAAGTACTTTCAAGTATTCTAGGATTTTCGACTCTAACATGATCATTCAGAAATAAGATGGCAATATAAAGCTTCTCAGAAAATATTGAGGCAACCAATACTTTATTTCACTTTGAACATGTACACATATGTGATTACAAAGAAAGAAAATTTTAAGAATAAAAGGGATGTAGCTGAGCGATATTCCACGGTCTGCCTAATTCTTCTGGGTTTGTACTGCCTCCAGCTCTCTTTCTCTTCTTAGTAGCAGGTCTTTCTTTGACTGGCCGCATATCAATTAGATAGTAAGAACCATTGTGCAATACTCGGCTAACAAAAAAGGGACCTTCCCAAACTGGGGAAAGTTTGTGCTTTCTTTTTTGCACAAGCCGAAGAGACAAATCACCTTTATTAAAAGACTGGTTTCTGACTCTCTGACTACGATATCTGCGTAACTTCTGTTGATAGGCTAATGATATCTGCTCAGCAACGACTCGAACTTCTTTGATTACATCAAGATCATTTTGTCGAGAAATTTCGGCATCCTCTTCGATATATGCAGCAAGTCAGGGAGAAGTATGAATCAAATCACTAGGAAGAACTGCTTCTGTGCCATAGACCAAGAAGAAAGGTGTGTACCCTGTTGACCTGTTCGAGGTTGTTCTCAAGCTCCATATTACAGATGGTAATTCGTCGGCCCAAGCCCCCGCAGCACAGTTAAGTGGTGCTTCGAGTCTTGGTTTGAGGCCTTCAAGGATTAAACCGTTTGCTCTTTCGACTTGTCCGCTGTCTTATGGATGTGTGATTGACGCAATGTCAAGCCGGATTTTTTGATCGTTGCAGAATTCGGCAAGCTCTCCCATGGAAAAATTGCTCCTGTTTTCTGTAATAATACTTTGCAGATAACCATATCGGATTATAACATCCTCAACAAATCTTTTGGCTGTTGCTCCATCACAATTTGTGACGGGTTTAGCCTCAATCCATTTTGTGAACTTATCCACCATCACTAAGAGGTGAGTAAATGCACTTGGAGCCCGTTTGAATGGTCCTACTATGTCAAGCCCCCACACCGCGAAAGGACATGCTATTGGGATTGTTCGCAGCTGATTAGCTAGAACATGAGCTTGTTCGGCGTATTTTTTGCAGCCTTTGCATGTCTTGACAAGCCGTTCGCCATCAGCCTTGGCTGTAAGCCAAAAAAGTCCGTGTCTAAAAGCTTTTGCCACTAAAGATTTGGCTGCAGGGTGATGGACGCATTCGCCTTCGTGGCTCTCCCTTAAGATTTCCTCTCCTTTTTCCGGAGATACATAGCGCTGAAAGACACCAGATACACTCTGTTTATAGATCTCACCATTTATTATTGTATAGGTTTTTGCTCGTCCGACTATCTGCCAGCTCAGAACGTCGTCTTCGGGTAGTTTGCCATCTACCAAGAAATCAAGGTAGGGTTTTGTCTAGCTAGGAATTACACCAAGAACTACTATTAATGGTGAGTCGAATTTGGTCAGATACTCCTTGTCAACTCATGTGATAGAGGGATAGAAAAGCACCATCCGGGACCTTTTTCTGTTTAGAGCCTATTCAAGATAATGCATCTGCTTCCTCATTTTCTATTCGAGGGATGTGTTGAGCCTCAAACCCTTTATGCTGCCATGTGTTTGTATTACAGTGATCCTACACTTGCTGAGCAACAAGATTTGAGTCTCCATAGCACATAAGTTGTCGGATGCCGATAAACTTAGCAATCCGGATTCCATGCAGCAGTGCTTCATATTCGGCAATGCTGTTTGTTGCCATGAAGTGGATCTGCAACACATAGAAAAGCTTATCCCCTTCGGGTGATTTGAGCACCATGACAGCCCCCGCGCGCCTTAGACCCGTCAAAATGTAAGGTCCAATATTCTAACTCTGGTAGGGTCATATTATCCGTTATCTCAATCCAATCAGCGATAAAGTCAGTGAGGATTTGGGATTTGATTGCCGTACGAGGTTTGTACTCAATGTCGAAAACTGAAAGCTCTATTCCCCATCTTGCAGCATGTCCTATAGCGTCGCTATGGTTAATTATGTCTCTCATGGGAGCTTTGCTCACCATAGTAATTTGGTGCTCCTGAAAGTAATGTTGTAGCTTCCCAGATGCGAAGAACACACCATAGGCCAGCTTTTGATACTGCGAATACCGCTGTTTAGATTCAGTTAGGACTTCACTAAGGTAGTAAGTCGGACACTACACCAGGTGTTCCTGTTTTTCCTCTGGTCTTTCCACCACCATGACGACACTGACGACTCTATTTGTCGTAGCTAGATAGAGCAACATCAGTTCCTGAGGTTCTAGCACTGCAAGGATAGGAGCGGACGAGAGTACTGCTTTCAGGTCTTGTAGTGCAGCTTCGGCTTCATCAGTCCAGACGATTTTTTTGTTCTTTTTTAGAAGCTTGTGTGAGATCCAGGCACATGGCTTAATAGGATTGATAGGATACTCATACCAACAAGTTGCAACTTCTTTTCCGGAAGCTGATTTGAAAAGAACTCTAAGGTTAAGCGTGCTTGGCCTAGAGCTATTCTAGGATGGGTGACCGATTGGGAAGTGGGTACCGGGTGCGCACAAGTGAGGAAAAAGTGCGCAAAAAAGACTAGTGTTGGTCTATGGGGCTAGTCTAGATATCCTATAAAGCTGCCAGGATTGATACCCCCGGGGCCCAGTGGACGGGGTGTTACAGCTTGTAAAGTGGTGCGGCTCGCTCACCAAGGCGGCTTAGAAACCAACCGACTACAGCAATGCAACTAGTTAGTCTTTGTACGTCCTTCAGGCGAGTGGGCCTAGAAATATTTAGTATAGCCTTAATCTTGTCCCGTCTCAACTCTATGCCTCTTTGAGACATGATGAAGCCAAACAATTTTCTGGTTGGTATTCCAAAGAAACACTTCTTTGCATTAAGCATTATGTTGTATTTGCATAGATTGGCGAACGTTTCCTCCAAGATGGAAATTAGAGTTTACTTCTTTTTGGACATCACCGCTATGTCATCCACATATGCATGCACATTGCGTCCCATTTGATCGTGGAGGCAACGCTACATAGTGCGCTGATACGTAGCTCCTGCGTTCTTGAGCCCAAAAGGCACCGTAACAAACCAGAAGGTTCCAAAGGGGGTTATGAATGAAGTTTTTAGTTTGTCTGATTCCTTCATCCGGATTTGGTGATAACCGGAATATGCGTCGAGAAAACATAGGAGTTCCGAGCCTACCGTAGAATCGATTACTTGATCAATTCTAGGCAGAGCGAATGGACCTTTGGGACAAGCCTTGTTCAAGGCGGTATAATCACACACATCCTTAAACCAATGATGTCCTTTTTAGTTACAATTACAGGGTTGGCCAACCAATCAGTATGGATGACCTCTTCTATGAATTCGGCTAACTCGAGCCAGGCTAGTTCTCTAGCTATCGCTTTTTTCTTTTCATCGCCAAAATGGGACTGTTTGACAGGTTTAGCATTTGGGTGTACATTTAGAGAGTGCTCGGCAAGTTCCCTAGGTACTCCGGTCATGTCAGATGGCTGCCATGCGAAGTTATCTTGATTGGCTTGGAGGAACTTGACGAGCGCGCTTTCCTATGCACGGTCTAAACCTACACCTATCTGGGTCAGCTTGGATGGGTCATCATCCTTCAACAGCTTCATCTTCGACTCTTCTGATGCCTTGAACTCCGGAGTTAGCTTTGTCACCGCCTTCTCCATCGCGGGTATCTCGGACGGGTCGATAGTCTTCTTGATCTCCTCGTACTCCTGGGCATATAGTACGGCTTTAGCAAAGATGCCATTTCTGTCCTTGCATTCTTGTGCTTTCTTGGGTCTCCCCTTACGGTGATCACGCCCTTGGGACCTGGAATTTTCATCATATTGTAAATGTAACATGGATTGTAAATGTAACATGGACGAGAAATAAAAGCCTAGTAAGCTAGTCGTTCGAAGATAGCGTGGTATGCACTCTTGTACGGGACCACTTTGGAGGAAAGTGCTTTCGTCCGATAGTTCTTTGGAGTTCCGAAGGTAACATCCAAAGTGATCTCTCTCAGAGAATTTGCCTATCTTCCGGGATAACTTCGCGGAAAATCACAGAGCTATGATTCAGTTGTGTTTCTGAGATCCTCATCTGACACAGCATTTCGACGTAGAGGATGTTGATGCTGCTGCCACCGTCCATGAGGGTCTTGGAGAAACCATAGGCATCAATAAGTGGATTGACGACTAGAGCGTACTTTCCTTGCCTATGCAAGTTAGGCGGATGATCAGCTCGGTCAAAGGTGATTGTTACTTCCGACCAATCCACAAACTGAGGGATAGCCGGAATAGTTGCGTTGAGCTCATGCATTACTGCCTTCTTGACCTTAGCTGGTTGAGACCCAAGGAAAGTGACATAAGTGTCTTTCTTTGTTGGGAAGGTCTTCTTTCCATCCGACTTGGGATTTGAAGCCTCTGCTTCCTCCATGTTGAAATCTTCCTTGGTCTCCTTTTCTTTGTCAGAGTTTTTCTTTCTTTTTTTTCGCTTGGGCCTGTAACCAGCGGATTCCTCTTTCTTGATGTCGTCATTGAAATGACACTCGGAATTTGTGTGGGATGAGCCCCCATTGGCATCTAAGTGATGCACACACGGATTGTTGGCAATGTTAGCCCAAGAGTAGGTTTTGGCAGGTTGCCGGTCTCCTCTACCTTGGACTCTGGATGTTCCACGACCGTTCCTGAGGCCGCCTCCACGCCTTCCTTGTCCTCCAGACCCGAAAGTAGCATTGACTACTACTGTTTCCATGGTGGGTTTTTCTTCCGAGGTGTTCTTGCGCTTCTGAGTTTGTTGCTTTCGTTGTTTTGCCAATTCTGGCATAGCCAGGATGTTCACTAGTCCCTCTGCATCATCGTCGGCATCTGCATACTTTCTTGCCGTCTCTATCATCTCTCCCAGATCGGTGACTTTGTCGCACATCATGGGGTGACGTAGCAAACCAATTGGGAGTCCTGCAATAAAAGCTTCAATCGCAGTTTGATCGTTTACTCCTTCACATGAGTTCTTGGTGTCAATCCATCATCCGAGATAATCTCGGCAAGTTTCTCCGGCCTTTTGGGTGCAACACTATAGGTGTCCTACCATACAGGGCCTCCGATATGTGCCTTCGAAATTCCGAAAGAACACGCTCTGCATGTCATATCAATTGTGGATAGTGTTTTCCATAAGTTCATTGAGCCATGATCATGGCATCTTCCTCAACATAAGCGAGAGATACCGGGTCACGACCAGGCTATTTCCACCTTTGGCGATACAGCAAGCGTGGAAAAAATCCTGGAGCCAAGTATCTGGCCGAGTTACACCATCGTAGGGCTGGAAGTTCCTTGAGATAGAAAATCCTTCCGGGAAGTTTGTTTGTCGAATGCATGGTCCGAAGCATTTTGGACCCACATAAATGTTGTCTGACTCGTAGCACCGCGCCTCTATGTTAGAGTTGATCCGGTGCCTCGCCTCACTTGGTGATAGAGAACGCCGTCGTGGTTCTTCGCTGTGGCTGTGGTGCCTTGGAGCTGGACTTCTACTTCTGCCACCACCTCCTCTGCCACGACGCCCTCAATGGATCCCTCGAGAGCCGCTATGATGGCTGCTTGGTGGAGAGGGTGGTGTAGGTGGATTATTTCCGGCTAAGCGCCAGCCTCCATCCGGAGCATCATTATTCTGGTTTTGAGGAGGGTCTTGATTACGACGAGCCCCTGCCGGCTTGACTCGGCATGGTGTCCGTTATTGCTTCATCCATTGTTTAAACAATTGTGGCGAGGTTCAGCCGGACGGCTTGCATGTCTAGGAGGTGGTATTCTCTGTTGGTCCTCCTCCCGACGTTGCTCTTCTTCATCTTCCTTGTGATTGTTCGACTGTTGGCACAGAGGCTGCCTTGAAAGCAGTGCTGCAACTGTGTCTTGCTCTGCAGCCGGAGCAACATTACTCTAGTCACGTGCGGCTCTGTGTCGTTGCCTTGAAGATCCGGTCCTTGAGTAATTGTCTTCCCGATGGTCGGGACGGTGGTGTTATTCCGCGTTCCGTCGGGGCCTTATGTCATGCCAAGTCGGATCCGTGCAATAATGGTCGGATTTAGAGACCAGTTTTCTGCTTCCAGATTCCGCGGCCTTCTGCTACTCCAGGCCCTTGGTAAGTAGCTTTACGCCTAACCGAATTTGGTCCGGGTTTGGAATGTTTGCTAGGATATCTCGGGCTGTAGTGGTTTTTTCTACTGGTGTTCCATACACCAGATCTCCCTTAGAAGCGAGCCGAGGTTCTCCCTTGACGGTGTCACCTTCCTCAAAGAGGGTCTTGTGGACTTCCGGATATTTGTTAGCCCGCACGGGGCCATTCCGAGTCCTCTGATGTTGTAGGGAGTTGAACTGTCCTGCAGATGCAATGTGCTTTTTTCCCTCAAGGATATTATTAGCTTCATCCAACGTACTTGGCGATGCGCTTCTAGGGGTTGGGCCCTGTCTTCCAGCTCTGCAGGTGTAAGATTTGCAACAGTAGGGATTGGCGCAGTTAGCGTGTCTCCAAGGATTTTACGGGCACCAGATGTAACCACGTGTCCATCCACCGGAGTATCTTTTGGCTCGTCTAGGATTACAGCTCCATCCGAGTCTTCTTGATATTCCTCGGCGATTTCCTCCTCAGTCGGAGGGTCCTTCGCTGGAGTCTTCTTCTTTGCTCTCTTGGCAGCGCCGGTAGAAAAGATGGCTTTGGTTCCGTTTCCTAGAGTCAAGCTCTGATAAGTACTCTCGAATATCTTGATGTCGGGATTGTCTCCGAGATCCATATCATCCTATGTTTTGGGAGAGTTTTCTTCGGATCCTTTGTCCATGGATTCTCCTTCTTCTGAAGCTTTGGAGTTGAACTCCTCTTCATATTCTTTGGAGAACTTTCAGAAGATGCTGGTAAGTCGGTGTTTGTCCCGATCGCCTCCAGCATCGAGTCTTCATTGTCTCTAGCATCGAGTCTTCAATGTATCCTACAAAGTGTGATGCATGCATCCTGAGGTAGTTGTGGCTTTCCTTGTGGGATTCCTCGAAGCGCTCAATGGTCTCGAGAATCTCACCCACACTAGCATTATGCAGCATCATGCGCCTCAACGTGTACCTCAGGAACGGTTGTCCTGCTCCGGCGTTGGTAGAGCCGGAACTAGAGTTGTTGTTGGTTTGCTCCTCCTGAATTTTGATATCGCTGGGAAGATGATGGGATTCGACCTTGCTAAGGAGATCCACTCTAGATTCGATGTTCACAAGAAGACCCGCTTCGGGCTTAGCTTTATCCACTATCTCTGTGTCAGGTTCGGGATGGGTGGGATTAGGGTTTTCCTAGACCCAGAACTCTGCCGCCTCCGCGGACAAAGTGGACCCAGAAACTTCTTCTGCCTCTATCATCCCCACTTGGGGTGGGTGGGGAAGGTTTAGCAAAACCGATGTAAACATCGATCTCGCAAAAATACATGATTCTGTAGCTAGTCACGGCCTCCTTTGCCGGAATCCAAGTCTCGTCAAGAAGAACGAGAGGGACATCGCTGGCGTAGAGGATGCGGCCGATGATAATTGTCTCACAGATTCCGATTCTTATAGATTCCACTCGGAACGCAGATCTGAAGCTCACCTGCCCCACGGTGGGCATTAACTATCGTCGGATTGAGTACAAGTATGCCATGAGGGGGTCCTCGAGGCGTGTGGAAGAGAGGGGTGTGAGTTGTACGGTGTTCGGGATGGTGACCACACAAGTTTACCTAGGTTCAAATCCACCAACGGTGGACAGATCCTACTCCTACTAGCAATCTAGTAATATGGTAGAGCCGGAATATGGGTTACAAGGCTTTCGCCTGTGCGAGTTGAGATTGTAGACTATTGTGGGGTGCACTAAAGGCTGGCCCCTAGGACGGCTTATATGGATATTCGGCATAGGGTTTACAGGAGAGACCTATCAGGCTACGACTAAGAGTCGGTCACAGAGTACATCTTGGACTACAAATAGCTACACAGGCCTGTGTCGGTAAGTCTTCTGGGCCTTCCCATAGCCGGACTGGACTCCATCTCTTCTCTCTGACTAGGTCGCCCGTGAAGCATAGCTCTAACCCGAAGTGGGCTCCCCTAGTCATCGAGACACTGTGAGGATACCTAGAAAGTATATCCCCAACAACATCTCCTATCGTCGTGTCTCCACGAGAAAAAAGAGCAACTACTTCTTTACATTGCTGCCACTAATCAGATGGTCAGTGCAGTTTTGGTTGTAGAATGACCCCAAGAAGGGAAAACCCACGGTGTTCAGAGAACAGTTTATTTTCTGACCGGGGTCCTCTCGCCATCCAAGCACAGATAGCCGCACTATGAAAAACTAGCATATGTAGTGTTTATGACAGCACGAAAGTTGCACCACTATTTTTCGGAACAGCCGATCATAGTGGTCAATGAAGCGCCTATATCCAATATCCTCAAAAATCTAGAAGCAACCAGATGCGTATCTTTATGGGCATCGACCTATCCCCTCGAGACATCACGTACGAGAAGCACAAAGCAATCAAGTCACAGGTTTTGCATGACTTTATTACTGAATGGAATGAACTACAATGCGCGGTCCTACCAGACCTTTCTAGCGCATGGACAATGTATTTTGACGGATCAAAAAGAACAGAAGGAGCAGGGTCAGGAGTCATATTAGTATCACCACAAGGCTATAAAATTTAGTACATAATTCGGATGAGCTTCGCAAATGCATCCAATAATGAATCTGAGTATGAGGCCTTGTTGCATGGTATGCATATGGCCAAATCTTGATGTGCAACTCGCCACAAAATATTCGGTGATTCCAATCTTATAGCACAACAAGCAAGGAAAAAGTGTGACGTTATCAATGACAACATGATTTCCTATAGTGATCTGTACAGCATTATGGAAGCCCAATTCGATGGATGCGAGGTATCCCACATAGGAAGAGAAAGCAATGAGGAAGCCGACAATTTGGACATATCGGGTCCTTATGCCTACCACTCCCACCCAGGGTTTTTGGGAAGAGATAATGGAGTGTCCTATTAAGGCCAAAAAAGTTTCTCAGGTCATAGCACCCAAGGCAGGAAAAAAGATAAAGACACAAAAGGACTCAGGGGCTACACTAGCAAGCGCAGATATAGAGAAACCCTTGAAGAAGAGCCAGAGGTCGACAAAGTCATGATAATCGAACCTACATGGATGTAGATGTACATAGCATATACTGCTCAGGGAGAATTCCCCGAACACATGAAGGAATCTTGACGAATCACTCGGAGATCAACAGCCTTTAGAATCGTCAAGGGTGAATTGTATAAAAGAAGTATTTCAGGTCTGCTATAGCGATGTGTCACACCCGACGAAGGAAAACTAATACTCAAAGACATACATGAAGGAGTATGTGTTCATCATGCTAGCATCCGGGCAATTGCTGCCAAAGCATTTAGGGCAGGATTCTACTGGCTCACATTAGTAGAAGAAGCAAAGGATATAGTCAGAACATGTGAGGCATGTCAGCGATTTACAACAAAACCCGGCGCACCTGCTGCCGAGTTAAATCCAAAACCTCTTGCCTGGCCCTTTGCCTAGTGGGGACTTGATATGGTGGGTAAACTTCACAAATCATCTCCAGGAGGGCACATCTTTCTGCTAGTAGCAGTCGACAAATTTACCAAATGGATTGAAGCAATGCCTCCCATCAGCCAAGATGGAACTACGTTATGAAATCAATAATTTTTCGATTTGGCTACCAAACAACATCATCACCGACAATGGGACTAATTTTACTTCCAATGAGTTCAAGGAATACTATGAGGACATGGGTATAAAAATAAGCTATGCCTCAGTTCCCCACCCGCAAACTAATGGGCAAGTGGAAAAACCCAACGGCCTCGTAACTGCTGGCATAAAGAAAAGATTACTAGCACCAATTGACAGAGCAAAAGGAGCATGGGTTGATGAGTTACCATCTGTTTTGTGGAGTTTGCGTACTACTTCAAATAATTCAACACAAGAAACACCCTTCTTTCCGGTCCACGGTGTTGGAGCTATCCTTCAAGTCGAAGTATCTCATGAATCTCCACGGGTCGCTGAATTTGACGAAGAAGCATCAAGGGAAGGACTTGAAGACGATGTTGACACACTTGATGAAGCACGAGATATTTCCTTACAAAGAGCCATTGTATATCAGCAAAACTTGTGCAACTACCATAGCCGACAATTGCGTCCTTGGTCCTTCGTTGTTGGAGACCTAGTTCTTCACCTCAAGCAAGATGGACACTATAAATTGGAGTCACCTTGGGTGAGGCCTTACATCATTATAGAAATTATCCCCAGAGGAGCATATCAGCTTCAAGACAAGAAGACAGGAGTCAAATACTCAAATCCCTGGAATGTCTCACATCTATGGCTTTTTAAACTTAGAATTTATGTTTTCTTGCAATTTAAATTACAATAAGGACTAGGGCCCACCTTCTTATCCAGAATATTAAAAAGGCCAACTGCCAGGCAAAATCTGCTAAATCATGTATCTTTGGCTTCAGATTATAAATAAGAGATAAGTTCTTCATACTCTGAGTTTTTCACCCACAAATCAGGGTTTCTCTATTTTTGATAAATTTGCGGAACTTATTCTGATGAAACTAAGAAAAACTATGAGCCTATGTCCATATAAGGCATTCGAGCATAGCCTTGGGGCTACTCCCATCGGGAGCGCTGGTGCGCACCCGATAGAAATTATATTGTGCATATAAGGTCAAAATAATTTCGACTAGAAAATAAAACCTGTGAGATTTACTTTGATATATCCTCAAAAGGTTACTCCCATCGAGAGATTCTATAAAATCATTAAAACTGATAAACTTCAGCAATTCCAACAGCCAAACAAGGCAATTGATAAAAATTATACAAAAATCTCGAATCACACCCAACACGGTAACATTCTGAATGTCATGTCTAAGACATGAAGGTAAGACCCCGGGATTCGTCATGTGTGGCCTGGTAATCGCACAAGAATGTAATATGCTAGTAAAATATCTCTATCGCTGATACGATGAAAAATCTAGATGAACACCTTGGGTACCCGATAAAATAGAACTAGAATTTAATATTCAAACTGAGGTACGTCAGTTAAAATTCTGAGTTTAGGCCTGGGGACTTGAATTTGATGTAGGTATATAGGGTTTTTTCCTAGGAGCAATTAACTGATTCCCGATCCGTCGGATGCATCAGGCTTGTTGTACCAAATCCCTATAAATCTAGAAAAATAAATATGCTTCATAAAATCTCAAATCATACTGAAATAACATCTTATGTTTTGCTACCCTGGTTGTATAAAGGCTTACGACCCATGTATACTCAAGAAGCATCTAATGGAAGCCTTAGTTGTATTAGATAAGGAAATAGAAATCGACGTTGTGTTGGTATCGTAATTGTAAATATGTAACCTATCTGTATACGGCTTTGGGACCTGGCCTAATATATATAGGCTAGGAAAGGCCAATGGGGAGGGACCGAAAAAACTCCCAAGTAATCTGTAATAGCATTGTCCATCAATAACCAGGCAACTTCGACTCCCTTTTTTGCCTGATATCCGACGAAATCCCAAGCGTTCTCTTTTCCGCAAAGCCCTAAGTACATCACCATGGGAATTTCCTAGGTTACCCCTCGTCATCAATAGTCAACGCGGCTGGCGAATAGATCTTCGACGGAACAATTTTTCGTAGCCTAAGGGTGCAGTCCTCCACGGTTGGAAAAAATATGTGGTTGATTCATTTGTGACAGGGCTTTTACCACAAAGGGCATCCATTGCGGAAGTCTTTTTAGGCACAAAAAACAGGCCATCAACCACGAAAATTGTGCATTGTAAAAGCCAACTTTTCTTGTAGTGACTTGTTATTCCAAGTATATTTCTCATGAGGTTTTTAGATTTTGAATTTTCAATGCTTTTTTCTATGCTTGCACGGTTTGATGGGTAAGGATATAGTGATCTTCCATTTCTAAATAAGTTTCCCTCTCATGCTAAATATGATGAGCATGCATAATTTGCTTTATCTTAAATTTTCAAGAGAGAAGGCAATCAGCAATTATTAAATGGATAACCAGCCCCAAATAATGAACAGATATGGTAAACTCATCCTCCAGACGCCTTCATGCCTCAAAAGGGGAGGGGCGTAAATATGGGAGCCTCTCTTAAAACTTTAAACGAAGTTAGCAATGGAAGATCATGGTGTTGTTGGCTATTAGACAATGTTTAATAAGCATGCCCTTAAGTGTTGAGCTTTGGAATATAAATAAGTAAATGTTTAATCCCTTCTTAATTTCTGTTACTCAAGTATCTAGGAGAAAAGAAAGAAAAATAATGAAAGAAAATGAGCCTAAAAGACCAAACATAGGATTTACTCTTTATATGCTAAATGGTCCAAGTACTTTCATTTTCTATTTTATAAGTGACATTTTTTAAGCATAGATGTAAGTACATAAGAATATCACTTCATAATGAATTTGCTTGTTTCTATTATTAAAGAATGAATCATTTAACAGTGTGTAGCAATGATCATGACTTATCTTTCCAAAATTGCAACAAACTCTAACGTCCATGTTTAGTTTTATCACCTTTATGCTCGAGGATGTGCATAGGTTAAGCTTGGGGATGCTTGATGCATGTGAAATGCATACATGAAATTTGTAGTCGACTATGTTAAAATCCATATTATTTTACAACTTCATTATATTTATTGGGGATAACCTACTAATATTCGCACAAGTGCACAATTTCTTGGTTTACACTTCGTTATGTAGGAATTACACAAACTTGACTTCTCTCTACACCACCCAGGGTATGGCTGGTATCGGCCGTCTATGTCTGGCTACCTCTGCGGTGTCGGGAAGGCCTCGTGAGGGAGGGTTTCCCCTCTCGTGAGGTACGTCAGGGCCCATCCTCTGGAGTCCTCTAGAGGGGGAAGTCGCGAGGTCGACGTGACTCCCTCCAGAGGAAAACGATAAGCACAATCGATGCATCGAATGCTCCGGTTCTAGTGGCCCCTAGGGCTAGGACTCAGTCAAAGGTAGAGCCAACAAGGCCCTTACCGGATGATGGACAGCTTCAGCACGGGCAGTACTGCCTTTAGCTACTTTGGTGTAAGGAAGGGAGCACACAACGCTGGATGAAGACAAGGAGCATCAGAAGGGGAGCGGTTTACTGATGGGCGGAGGAGCGCCTAGCATCCAAGACCTGGTACACCAAAAAGTAGTCTACTACACTAGAATCACAAGGGGCGGCACTATGGTGACCCTCCCCATCTATGGACCAGGGGAGAGGCCCGACACACCCCTATATAAGGAGCCCTTATCCTACCTTGTAAGGGGATGGATCCTAGAGATCTAAAACACTAGACTTTCATCTACCATTGCATCCTAGCGAGGCAAGTGAGCAATACAACCAAGCAGGAGTAGGGGCTTTACCTCTTCACGCGGGTCCCAAACCTGGGTAAAAAACCTTGGTGTCAACTCTCTGTCGTGCATCCACTTTGCCGCCGTAGCCATCGCCGAACTCCATCAGAATCACGCGTTCAACCCCCACACGAACCAAGGGATCGTTGGACCCTAGTTTCTTCGCGAGACAAATCTCCGACATTTGGCGTGCTAGGTAGGGGGCTAAGGCGTGTTCCCACAACCTTTGGGCGAGCGACTCTATGGAAAGGAGCTCTGGTGCGGAGGCCACCCCGAGAGGTTCCTCTCCTAGAGGGCCAACTAGAATGGTAGCCTGCATCCTAGGCGGCCTACAGGCCTCTTCCCATAGTTCACACCACGGGCAGTTCACCCGGGGCTGGAGGCAGCAAGGCCTAGCGCTACCGTCGCCCCTCTTCGGTGGTCGCAGTAGCCGCTCTCCTTCAGTGCCTCGGACCACCCTAGCTCTACTCGCCTGGTGGCCGTCGTGTCCATGGTCTGTACCCCCACCATCGTTGGGGTCACAGTCTCCAAGACCCTCATAGATGGCGAGGTGGGCCTGGATGTGATCTCCGAAGAAGCATACGGGCAGTTGCGGGTACCCAGCGTGCACCTTCTCCCTACCCCGCTGTTCGTAGGGGTCACGGCGGGCGCCACCAGGTCTAGCTTCCCGTTACCTTTAGGGAAAGCGACAACTACCGCATGGAGCTCCTTGACTTCGAGGTCGCCCGGATCTCTCTGCCGTACAATGCCACCCTAGACTTCCCGGCCCTGGCCAAGTTCATGGAGGTCACAAACAATGCCTACAACCTGGGCAAGATGTCGGGCAGCGCCGGCACCACCGTCACGGTACGCTGCGATGAGGTCGAAGTCGTGTGTTCTCTCAGACAAGCCTGTAAAGAGGTCGCGCAGGTGCAGCGGGAGCCCATGGTCAGCCACTCTCAGCTCTCCCCTCCCCCGGGAAAGGAAGACGTCGAGTCACCGGCGCCTCCCGACGAGGAAACCGTGCCCACTGCTGGGGTCGCTGGCAGGAAGAAGACGGTGTTATCTCAAGAAAGGGCTAAGACTAAGAAAGTCCCACTCAACCCAGCGGCACCGGGGGCCTCGATCACCATCGATGCCGGCCTCTCTCCCGAGAGGGAGGAGGCCCTCATCGCTTTCCTTTGGGCCAACACAGACATGTTCGCCCGGTCCCCATCAGACATGACGGGGGTCCCTCGTGAGGTGATCAAGCACTACCTGGCAAAGCGCCCGACGACACGCCTGGTGAAGCAGAAGTCACGAAAGTAGTCGGCTGAGAAGCAACAGTTCATCATCATCGAGATGGAGAAGCTCGTCCAGGCACACCTCGTCAAGGAAGTCTTTCACGCCGACTGGCACGCGAACCCTGTGGTGGTCCGCAATGCCACTAGGGGAGGAAGGCTTTGCATCGACTTCACCAACCTCAATAAGGCATGCCCCAAGAATCCATTCCCTCTGTCGCGGATAGACCAGATCATCGACTCCATGGCAGGATGTGACCTTTTGTGTTTTCTGGATGCCATCTCGAGATACCATCTGATCAAGATGGCCAAGGAGGATGAGGAGAAGACTACCTTCATCACCCCTTGTGGCGTCTACTGTTACACCTACATGTCGTTCGGCCTCAAGAACGTTGTCGCCACCTTCCAAAGGCTTATGCATATCGCGCTAGGTGGGCAGATGGGGAGGAACATGGAGGCCTACGTAGACAACATCATGGTCAAGACCCGCAAAAAGGACGCCTTGGTGGAGGACCTAACGGAAAACTTCACTAACTTGGGCTGGGTGAACATCAAGCCCAATCCCGCCAAATGCATGTCGTCAGGCAAGCTCCATGGTTTCTTGGTGTCGCACCGGGGGATCGAAGAAAACTTAGACAAGGTCCGGGCGATCGAGGAAATGCGCCAACCAACGCAGCTCAAGGAAATGCAGGGCTTGGCCAGGTGTGTGGCGGCTTTGGGAAGGTTCATCTCCATGCTCGGTGAGAAGGACTTGCCTTTCTTCAAGATTATGAAGCGTACCAGCAAGTTCCAGTGGACTTCGGAGGCTGACTAGGAGTTCAAATACCTTAGGTACCTCATGAGCCCGCTGATCATGGTGGCCCCCAGGGAGCACGAGCCACTACTAATATACCTAGTTTCCACGCCACAAACGGAGAGAACTGTCCTAGTCGCCGAGCGTGAAGAGGTGGTATAAAGGAAGCGAAAGCCTCGAGCCGCAAACCCTCTCGACGGCCCGGGGGCTACCCCTGTGGGCAACGACACCCCGAAGGAAGCTAATGGCACGGTGTCGACCAAACCATGGCCAAAAGCAGGGAGCTCGTGCAACGGCCGGTCTACTTCAACATCATGGTGCTCAGAGACGCAAGGGAAAGGTACCCCATGCAGCATAAGTTCCTCTACGCACTCCTGGTGCCTTCACGCAAGCTACGGTCTAGTGTCACCCCATCCGGGTGGTCACCAAGTTCCCTTGGAGGCAATCCTGCGCAAACCCAACGCCATGGGTCGAGTGGCTGAATGGGATATTGAGCTACAGCCCTTCGAGCTGACATTCAACACCATGCCCACCGTCCGCGCGAGCGCCCTGGTGCAGTTCGCGACAGAATGAACCGACCTTGGGAAGAGCGAGCCTCGGGAAGAAATAACCCAACTTCCCGGGAAGCTAGCCCTAGGGCGTTATACCATGAACTTCGACAGGGCGTTCAACAGGGATGGCACCAGGTTGGCTAAGGTACTCACATCCCCCATCGACAAACTCTTCTATGCCATGAAGCTGCGCTTCAAGGATGGAGACAAGCGCTACAACAACATTATCGAGTACGAGGGTTTAATCACTGGCCTCAAGGCGGCCATCGCCCTCGGCATCAAGCGCGTCATGATCTAGGGGGATTACTTTCTCCTGGTTAACTTCTCCAACAAGATCTAGCATCCCAAGGATGAGCACATGGCGGTGTACCTGGAGGAAGTGCGAAGGCTAGAGAAGTACTTCCTAGGTTTGGACCTGCTTCACATCCCTCGTGGAGACAACTACGAGGTGGATGAGATCGCTAAGCGCATGTCTAGGCGGGAGCCACAGTAGCCGAGGGTCTTCGAGGAAAGATTGTTCAAACCCTCGGCCACCCCCCGGAAAGGAAACCATCCAATTAGAGGAGGTCAACCCCCCACCATCCATAGGTGCGCCTGACTATGGCATGCCTTCACGAGGCAGGCTTGACCTAGCGGCCACATCTCAGGAGCAGAGCTAGATCAGTGAACTCAAAGGATACCTCTAGGATGGCACCCTCCTGGATAGCGAGGACTCGGCAGAAAGCTTGGTACGCTAAGCAAAGAAGTACTGCATGCTGGACGGGGATCTCTAGTGTCGCCACCCAAATGGAGTTGCCCTCCAATGCATCTCCGGTGAAAAAGGGCGCAAGCTGCTGACCAACATCCACGAAGGAGAATGCGGCCACCACACCTTGGCGTGCACCCTGGCTGGGATAGCCTTCCGCTGTGGCTTCTGCTGGCTCACCACGCTCGCCGATGCCACATAGCTAGTGTAGTCATGTGAAGCATCCCAGTTCCATGCCAAACCAATACACTAGCTGGCACAGCAACTGCAGACCATCCCGCTCTCGTGGCCGTTTGTGGTCTGGGGGCTGGACATCTTGGGGCCTTTTACACGGGTGCCTGGGGGATACCGGTACCTCTACACCATGGCACACTCGGTGGTGATGTTCATCGAAGGCTTGGTGTGCCGCTTTTGGGTGCCTAATCGCATCATCACCGACAACGGCGGCCAGTTCACCAGCGGGCTGTTCTAGGCTTACTACGAGGACATCAGAACTAAGATCTGCTACGCATCAATCGCCCACCCCCTCAACAACGGGCAAGCATAGTGACCCAACGCGGAGGTCTTGAAGGGGATCAAGACCAAGAGTTTCCATCGCAATCTCAAGGAGTGCGAACGAGAATGCCTGAACGCTCTCCCAGGAGTGCTATGGTCCATCCGAACGACCACAAGCAAACCGACGGGTGAGACCCCCTTGTTCCACGTATATGGTGCTGAAGCTGTCATCCCTGTAGATCTCAAGCACGGCTCCCCCTAGGTGCTCGCCTTCAACGAGATAGCACAGGAGGAGCTGCATCATGACAACCTCAACCTCCTCGAAGAGGCTCGCCACAAGGCCACCGTACGAGCTGCCAGATACCAGCAGCCCGCACCTTGGAAGTGGGGGACCTATTTCTTCGTCGTGTCCTCTCTCGTGAGGGCTTCCACAAGCTATCTCCAATGTGGGAGGGCCCTTTCAGGGTCACACACATCGCAAGGCCGGGTGCAGCACGGCTGGAAACGGAGGAGGGCATCCTGATCCCTAACCTTGGGAAAATCCAGCACCTTCGCAAGTTCTACTCGTGAGCTAGCATCACGGCGACAGCGGTAACAAGCATCTAGCCCCTTGGGTGATGTAAGATTCTCGAATGGTAGCTCATTTTCGACTTTGTTTTACCTGCTTCTTTCCTCGCTTGCATCTTCATTTTTTGTGGTACTTACCTCTTTTCCACACCGTGTGAGCAGGGGCTGGTCACAGTGCTTAACGTCGTCGCCACCCTCGGTCAGCATGGGAGCCTAAAGTGTCGAGCTCTGAACTTACGGACTGGCTCTGGTAGTAAGTCACCTCAACCACGGTTCCCGGTGCTTGGCGATCCTCACACAATGTGTAGAGGGAAAGCATACACCATGCGGAACCTACGGTTATCTCTTCGAGGAACTATACAGGAAAAGTACGCGCCCTATAGTCTCCTCCTCGAGGGACTTACCAGGCGGAATGGAACATACAGAGCTTACGGCCTCCTCCTCGAGGGACCTACGGGACAGGTACAAGCCCCGCGAACTCCTCAGAAAAGGGGCTAATGGGGCGACCCTTGAGACTACCCATCAAGCGCCGTGCGGAACCTACTGTTACCTCTTTGAGGAACTATACAGGGAAATTACGCGCCCTACGGTCACCTCCTTGAGGGACTTATGGGGCGTAACTTAATGTATAGAGCCTATGGCCTCCTCCTCGAGGGACCTACGGGACATGTACAAGCCCCACGACCTCCTCGGAAGGGGGGCTAGCGGGGTGACCTTGAGACTACCCCTCAAGCGGCATGCAGAACCTACGGTTACCTCTTTGAGGAACTATACAGGGGAAATACACACCCTATGGTAACCTCCTCGAGGGAATTATGGGGCGGAATTGAACATACAGAGTGTACGGCCTCCTCCTCGAGGGACCTATGGGACAGGTAGCCCCACGACATCCTTGAAAGGGGGGCTAGCGGGATGACCCTTGAGACTACCCCTCAAGCATCATGTGAACCAACAGTCATCTCCACAAGAGTCTAGGGGGACGGCCCTCTCGAGGGCCCTCCTAGAAGAACCACACACCATTCCCTGTAGGCTGGAAAAGTGACAATAGATGGTTAAGGCCCCCGATCACGGGAAGGGTACCCTTAAAACTCCTGGCAAATAAACGACAAAGTCTAGACTCCCTTCCCGAGCGTTACACGAATAAGAATTACATCTCCCCTTTGGTGCCCTTGGTGCTCGCCTGGCGAAAATCTCCTTCCACTTCTAGCATGGCGGGGTCTCTCGAGCCACCAACCCTGGCCTCCTCTTCATCATCCACCACGCATGGGAATGTCTCAACCAGCAGGTCGACTAGCAGGGCAACTCTCTCCTCGAGAGCTGGCACAACAGCCGACTAACACATGGCCAGGGAGTAGTCGAGGTCGGGACAAAGCTGCACGAGGTTAGTGAAGAGGGACTTCCCCACTATGGTCAGCATCGCCTCGCACTCTACGGAGATAAAGTCGTCTAGGGCCTACCACCACCGGGCTCAGGGAGCTCAAGACCCTACACGCAAGCTCTAGAAGCACCTCGAGCTCGCGGCTGACTTGGAGCTCTAGCATGGTGAAGCCTTTGACTCCCAAGAGCGGGACGACCGCAGCACCCTACCCAGCAAGGGCGTGGAAGGATGGGCGAAGGGCCCTCTGATGCCTTGCAAGCGGACCGCTCGCGCCCCTCCTCGGAATGTGTGATAGAAGCAAGGGATTCTTCCAGGGCCCTGATTTTACCCCGGAGCTCCTCGACCTCTTGAAGCGAGCCCCTCCAGAGTTTCTTCTCCTCGGCAAGGGTGTCCTGAAGTTTGGAGCCCTTCTCTTGATCTCAGGCGAGGGCCCCTTGGGCTTCCGACAGCTTGGCGGCGGTCTCCAGCGACCGAGCCTCGAGCTCCTTCTGGCGCTGAGCCGCCGCCTCCTCCTGAGTTGAAACATGTTTCTCCCGGGCTGATAAAGCGTCCCCAATTCAAGAGGCCTGGTCCTTGGCATCGGCGAGGACTTTCGCCGCCCGGGCCAACGCGTCCCACAGTATGCCCTCCATGTCCACACGGACACGCCCTCTCTCGGAGTCCACCATTTTACGAGCCTCCATAAGCTACTCCCATTCCCGGATTAGCTGACGGTCCTTGTGAACCATGTTAACCAGGAACTGGTCCAGCTCGACACGGAGGCTGGAAACGAGCTTGCCTAGGAGCTCGGTGCAGGGGGAGTACCCCGGATCAGCCACGATCAGGGCCCAAGACTCACCGGGTTGTGCACCGGAAGGAGCCTCCTCCGGAGTGCCTGGTGGGTGCGTGGGGGTCAAGGGGGCTAGCCTAGGGGATGCCCGGCATGCGGAAGCCTCACCCTCCCGTGGACCTTGCCCTGCACCGGCGTCTGCTGGCCCCGTGATGTCTGCCGCCTGGTCCACATTCAGGGGAGCAGCCTCGGGAGGAGAGACCGAGAGGCGCTCATTGCCCATCTCGGTCACCGCCGAGGCCAAAGGCCCCGAGATGACAAGGGCAGGAACTACCTGTAGTGCAGAGACAGCCGCCTCCTCATCAGGTGCCGTCAGCATGGCCGAGGCCTCACTCGGCAAGACCAGTCGGCGTACAACCGGCCAGATGTTCCAGGAGGTGGTCCTCATCACTCGTGGCTACTTCCGTGGGTGGCCGTCACTGCAAGGAATTCTCCAAGTGAGCTAAGGCCATATAGAACGGGAAGGAGTTGCGGGCTACCGGCCGATACCTGCTGTAACCCCCGGCTGAGGACTGCATGCCCCAACGACCCTGTTTTGTGCCGTGGGGGAGGAAACCCCCGGCGGGATGGGGCTCATCACCTCATGATGATGTTTCACTTGAGTACACCCTCATGTCCTTTGGTCTGACCAATATTTTTGTTTTATTCATACCACATGTGAGTCTATCTTCTTGGAGTATCATGATAAGTTTGTTGTTGAGCCCATCGATGACATCCTTATCCTCCCCATGCTAGACTAGATTCATATGAAACAGTTGGCATTAATGTTGGAAAACTTCTTGAGAACCGTCTTCGGGTCATCTAGAAGTATGTGTTCTGGATGTTGGAAGTAACCTTCTCCAATTCACATACAATTGTAGAAAAATGTCACCGTGAATTCGAGTGGGGTTAATATTGTTCCTTAAGGACACAGTTGTATTTCGTTGCAAGTACTTCATGTTGGTGTAGTTTCCTTTCGACAAGTTGCTAATACATGGGTCTACCAATGTAGCTTAGTCTATTGGAACTTGACACTGAAGTCGATGTCTTGAGAATCTAGTAACTTTACCTTCTGGTAAATGTTACACACTTCCTATTCGGATATGATGAGTCTGAGTTATCATTTCACCTAACGAAATCTGAATCTCAAGCAGATAGGATGGTTGGTGTTCTTCAAGGGTTTGACATAGGTCTATTTGTAAACCCTGCAAGATTGATGTAATGGTTGACACAATTAGTCGGAAGACCTATTGCCATGTTCTATTGAGTCAGCAAATAACAACCACTCTTCATGAGGCTTCTTCTATGATTTTTTATGGGAGTTGTGCTTATGTTTTCCTTTGTATCCAAAGTCTGACCTTTACTTGATGTCTACCTCCTCAAACATCAAGGAGAACATTTAAAGTAGTGTTGCTAAATTTCTCTTGGTTGATCCTCCAGACCCTTTTATGTTGGCAAGCATGTTGTTGTTCCAAGTAATTGAAGTCTGAGAATGAAGTTTCTTTTTCCTCGTGTCATCTGAAATCTTCTTACTTAATCATCATGGTGGTGTAAAGTGATATCATGATCTTTGGCAAATATTTTGGTAACCCTAGATGAATAAAGAGTTTCCTTCTTTTCTAAACCATGTTCATAGAGTGACTATGATTTTGGTAATCAGAAGTTCCTCTTGCACATGTTCCTTGTGATTCTTATGAGTCCTCGCCACAAAACACCTTTCTGTCTTGACCTTCTATTGAACGAAGAGTGATCCTTCTGTATCAAAAGTAGATCAACAACTTGGTTATCCGTATCTCTGTACCCCTGGAAGCTCTACTTAAGTCGTCTACTAGAGGTTCACCTCTGGAAGTCTGTGGTCATGTTCTTTCTATTGGAAGCTTTCCTTTTCAGAAGCTTAAACTCTTCTGAATCTCCATGTTCTCAATCCTTATGAAGACCAGCTATCTAACAACTTGAAAACCATCCCCTCTCGTTTCCTCCGTTACCTTGATGTGTTTCATGTTCGTCATCTCAAAGTTGTCTCTGAACACTTCATCATGAGTTGACCATGATATACTCTGTTTGTTGTTAGTGTGTTTCCCTCTTATCCTTAGAAGTGACCCTGTCTTCCTTCCTTCTTCCTACCTGTGGAATCTCGGGTCGAGATTCTCGTAAGGGGGATAGATCTGTAGCACCCAATTCTAGTCAATCCTTAATTAGGGTTTTGATTTGTGCATCATGAGCATCATTCCTTAAATTGCATGCAATAAGAAATAAATAAAAACCCTAAAACCTAGCTATTTTACCTCTCTCTCTACATGCAATTCAAAAGATTTTAAATATTTTAAAAAGACCCAAAATATATAGCCCAAATTGATTAAAGGGCCCCTTCAATATTTTCTATAATTTTGCAAAGCCCCTGGTATTTTTGAATGACTCAAATAGTTTTGAAATTCAAGTATAAAAGGAAAAGTGGGAAAATAAAAAGGAAAAGAGTTCTGCTAAAAAAACGGAGCCAGCAGTATCAGCCCAGTAGCCCAATCTGCCATCGCGCGCAGCTCCCTAGAGCCGGTAGCCTGCCCAAGCCCGATACCCCTTCATCTATCTTCTTCCTCACGACAGGGAAGCTCCTCTCTATCGCCGGCATCACTGTCGATCTCCTTGGCGTCAAGATCCTCGCCCCGTTTCCCACCCGGACCAGGATAAGACCACCACGACGCTCTAGCCTCGTCCCTATCTTCTCCCCCTCGTGTGCTCTCTCTCTCCCTCTCTGTACCGCGTAGAGCCAAACCCTAGCTTCAGAGCTCGCCGTCGCCCCACCGTCCCTTGCCTCCCCGAGCCTCGCCGAGCTTGCGGTCATGTCTGCCTCGTCGAGTTCTTCTTCCTCGCCAATGGAATCGGCCGCGGGCGCTCAAAATCGAGCTCGCCGTCCTTGGAATCCGCAATTCCGACCGTCGCCTTCGCCATCGTTTCTAGTTGCTTCAGACCTCGCCTAGCCTCCTCGACAAGCTCTTCACGCTCAGGGTGAGAAACTAGTGTTCTAACACCTCTCCACTACCCTCCTCCTCCTCTTGGTTGTCCCTGTGCTGTAAGCCGCCGCTATCTACCGCAAATGCCACCGTAGCCATCGCTCCGACAACCCTAAGTTAGCGGCGCCGCCTCTAACTAGTCCGTCGTGAAGCCCTGGTTCAAACAAGCAAACCATAGCCCCACGCGCGTCCTCTGCTGCCGTAACTGGTGACCACCTGGTTGTGGCCGCTGGTGCTGACGTGGCCGCCTTGCAACTTCGCCATGGTGGCGTATGATGTGTCCCTGGCCCCACGAGTCAGCCTCTTGGGCTAGACCCAGCCCCGGTGAGAATCATCCCAGCCCTATGGTGACATCAGCCTAGGTGTGCCCTGACACAATAAAGGTTTAATAAATTGTTTTAATAATTCCATAAATGGGTTTAATCTTATAAATTCAATATATGATTATTTATAAGGAAGAAAAGATGAATAATATATCAAAATGTTTAGAAAAATAAGATCTACACAATAGACTCAAAATCATTCATTGTTCAATAACTTTAATTACAAGTTTAATTAGAAGAACAAGTGAACCCCCACAGGTGACTCCATGGTATCTCCTGTATTAGGGTTTGGACCCCTCGGACACCGCTTAAATTGCAAAGCATGCTTTAGGGTTTAATTTTGATGCTATTAACTTGTCATATCATCATCCTTGCTTGAGCATTGCACCGATGCCATGTGTTGATTGTTGTTTCCCTTTCTTTTTGGTGTTTGCTTATTCCTAGTAGAATACGATATCGAGATCAAGATCGAGGACCGAGATCAACACCATCAAAGACCAAAGAACAATACTTGGCCAACTGTAACCAAGTCCAGTAAAAGATATCCGAAGATCTTCTTTGAGTATCAACATGCAAAGATAAGCATAGCCCCACCATTATGCAATCCGATGATTTCGAAAGCATTTCAATTTTTGCCATGTTGCATACGATTCTACTATGGTCTTTTATCGATAGATAGGGTATCCTATCTATTGTATTACTCCCTTTGAGCTTATACTACCCGATCCACTGCTCCTAGCATAACTAGGTTTGGCTTGTGTGCACTGCTAGAGCTATTATCTGTGTCTTGCTTAGCCATGCTTATCTGTCAGTGTTGGTTCATCCAGAAGATGTACCCAATGCAGATAATCTAGTATGACAGAAGATCGAGGTATGTCGATGAAGTGATATCAGTCGTAGAGATTAAACATGATAAGGCTTGTATGGGAGGCCATGGTCGCCACCACTAGGAACTGAGTTCCTGCCTTTGGACCAAGACGAGCGTACAGTCACACGGGGCTTGGGAACCCCTTTTTTAGTCCCGTGCTCGCCACCACTAGGAACTGAGTTCTTGCCTTTGGACCAAGACGAGCGTACAGGCACACGGGGCTTGGGAACCCCTTTGCTGATTAACTTGCCTAGTAGATTCCATGAGTCACCTAGTTCGGGCTTTCCATTTGGCATACGCATTGAAAATGTTTTCAAAAGCGGAGGAGAAGGAGGTGCATCATAACAGGTAGGTAAGCGTGGCCGGGGTTGCTTGGGGTAGATGTTGCCCCTAATAAACCAACCTCACCCACATCTTTAGGGAATGGCTTCGGGATTTGACCCATTACGGCGGAACCATTCTAAGGGTGTGACTCATGGTCTCAGCGAAAGCAAGATAAAGGTCATGGCCAACCACCCTCTTGCGGCCTTCCAAGGAAGAGGGATAAAACATTGGCATTAAGAGTCGGTTGGTACGTGTGGGTAAAGTTGTACACCCCTGCAGGGTTAAATCTTTTCGAAAATCCGTATTCACGGTTATGAACGCTTGGTGACCGAATTATAAGATCATAGAGAACATTAACCTAATCGTAAAACTTGGAAGATCAACGTGTGCTTAAGGATGCTTCCTCATGGGTACGAGGGGGTGATCCTAGTTGTGAGATGAGGATTACTTTGGTGGATATCAAAGATGATGATCAATTCTTTGGAGATGTCGCTCTCTTATCCCCTTTAAAAATGTTCTGATTAGACGAGCTTCTTCGCCCTCGTGTTCTATAAACAAAGATGGCTTTATGCAAAATAACCCCACCAACCATAAGTCTTGCGGAGTACACCCTGTACTCACCCTTGCTTTGTTGATACTTTTGTAGCAGAATAAGTGTTCCCCTAAGGAAAGTTTGGTACGACATCGACACCGACGAGTAGCTTGGGGTTCCCGGCCGGCAACCTAGAATCTATGGGATGGCACGTCATCGTTATGCTTCAGGCCTCTTAGGCCATTTTTTAAATTTGCTATACTTAATAGCATATTTTTCCTTCCGTTGTTTGATGTTTGTGGTTAGTGACCTCTACTTGTAATATTTTAGTTCTTCGCTCAGTTATGAGCTTGCTGTAATAATTTTTGTGTCGCAGGGTTACTGTTGTGTTACCAATTTCTCACCAAATATCCTCATGCTCTAGGTTAAGCTTATGTCAGGCTAAGGTCTGGGATTTGTTTTACCCTGATCCCGAGGTGTCACATTTCTTATCCCTCTCTAATAGCCGACAGTTGTATCGAGTCTCTATGGGTTGTTTAGTGCATGCTTTGCTGCCTCTTCAGTCCACCATACCTATTTACACAAGAGCCGTTGAATTCTAGACTAGCCATGTATTGGCCTTAGTACTCATCGCTCCCTTTTATTTTTCCCTTTGTCGGCACCCCTTTTGTTTTAGCAGGTTTGAGATCGACGTCATTAGTAGGGTTACCCTTCTGGCTTGGCCTGGGCAGGGTTATGGACACCATTGGTTATTCTTCAGGGCTCTTAGCCCCATTTGCATCTTATCCGTACTCGGATGTTGTATCATTTTCAAGGTGATTTGGATCTTTGTAATGTATATCTATACTCTTGACTCATGGAGTCACACCCTAAGAATGGTTCCGCCGGATGTTGTATATATATATTATGTGGGTTCCATCATGGACTATTGTGTAATGATATTACTTCGTTTTCCACCAGCACGCAAGTGCCTGATGGGAATCTTTGAATCGTTTCTATGCGGGTTTGGTGGGAATCGCTAAAATTTGTATAGGGCCGATTCGAGGGTGTTACAAAGTGGTATCATAGCTCAGCAGTTGCGATACTCCACTGATCCAGCCTGTAGGATAACCTAGCTAATGGACGAAGTAGAGTGTCCAAAACTATTTTGCAAAAATCAGTTGGATAGATCTGATTAGATATGATTTTACTCCTTACCCCTATGCTATTCTCCTCTTACCTCTGCATGTTTGAATCTGTTCTCTTACCTTTCTTCGAGTCTAGGATTTCTCGTGGTTGGGTCCCGGTTGTACTTTTAGGGTTTCACTCCCTCCGTTTATAATGGTTGATCTACAATCATCAAATATTCTTCTCGTTTGTTGTACCTTCATCCAATCTTTTTGATCCTTGTACTCTTTATCTGTATCTGCACCTTGATGGATATCCGTATCATTGAAAAACATATGAGGAGGATGACCATTGGTGAAGTTGGAGTATACCTTAAGCATGTGTTGTTCATGCCAATGGAACCATCGTGGAACCTAATCATTATGTCTTTCATACGATTTCTTTTTTATCTTCTAGTGGTCCCCAACACGACGACATCATCTATGAAGAGTGTGCATCACTCCTTTGTTTTCCAAAATTGCTTCTAAAGATCTTCAGTCTGAATTCTGAAAGTGGTTGCATGATTCTTCTAATCCTGTGCAGTGTAATGCTTTGAGTGCAGGATGGAGTCATGACCATACCACTACTCTTATCATTATCTTTTGTACATTGAATGGTGGATTGATGTAATCTTACTCCTTCCACGGAAGTTAGAGGTGGCCTTACCTTTCGATACCTCCATCTTTCTCTTTGTTTCTCCCGAGTGTTCTCTCGACGTAGGTGAACAACGCCCCCTTGTTGGTGGTATCGCTGATTTCAAGATGAAGCAACAATCTTTGTTAGTGGTGTCACGAGGATCTACCTGAATCGAGAAGATTCAGATCATTAGCCTTCTTCCCCGTACCATGAGGCGGATCTCGAGGGCGAGATCCATTGTTAGTGGTGTCGAATTGTAGTACCCGGTAAAATCACTACTAGAAAATCGATGTGTTTTGCCCGTGTGCATCATCATGATAGCATGCTCATGTCATCATGCCAGATTGCATTTGAGCATCATCATGTCATCATGCAAATGTTTGCCTAAAACTATTTTCCAAAACCCTATTTTTGTTTTCTAAATATCCCCCTCTTCATTTTAAATGTAAAACACTCGGTCCACCCAGATCTTTTATTTATCTAAACTATTTTACAAAATATATTTAAAATGAAATAAAAATAAATAAACTATTTTGTCAAATCGAGGGAGGCAGCTGCAGGCCAGGTCCAGAACCCAAGTCCGCAGCCACCTACGACCCGAGATCGACTAAACCTAACCCTACCTAGAAAACCCTACCTAACCCTAGTCCCTGCCCCAAACCCCCACCTATTCTAATCCCTCCGCCGCCGGCAGTATCACAAGCACCTGCACACGCACGCCTGGCTTCACCCCGGCCACACCCACATCGCAGCAACCACGCGCGAGGCCCCGCTCCTCTCCCTGCGTACGCAAGCAACACCCAAACCACGGTGTGCCCGACACGTTCCTCTCCCCGTCCCCGACCCCCACCCTGCGAACCCGGCCCCTACCTACCCCGTCGCTACCGCACTCTCTCCCTCCCCGAGATATCCACCCCAAGCACCTTGACCTCACCCGCCACTGGCCTCCCTTTGCGCTTCCGTGACCATCGCCTCCCCCTTCCCTCGTCCTCACCCGCACGAGGCCACATCCGCTCGACCCTGCGCCGCCGACGCGCCAGGAGCCCTCCCCTGGCCGCCGTCCTATCCCGGTTTCACCGGCAACCGCCGCCTTCTTCCTCGGTCCCTAGGAGCCGCCCTGAGCACCTCATGTTACCGGTGAAAGACCACCGCTTGCCCTGCCACGGCTTACTCTCCAGCATCGTTGCGCCCTCCTCGCAAGTGTGTCCTCGCCCGCTTCGACGGTCGCTGCTCCGACCGCATCCCCTCCTCGGCCCTCCTTTGCTACTAGTGACCCGAGCCTCCGCCATCGCCGGGCCGGGCAGATCCCCGCCGCTCTCCTTCATCGAGCCCACCTCCCGAAGCTCCCTCTGCAGCCCTGCCTGCTCCATTCAACCCCATCATCTGCATCGATCGTGCCTGTAACTCGCCACCCTGTAGTGCCCTGGCCGCCTCCTCTCCTCTGCGCGATGGTGTGCCACCGAGCCACCCTCCATGTCCGCCGGTCCCCGACCGCGTGCGCCGCTCCCAAACAGCGCGAGCTCGTTTTCCTCTGTCACCGTGTCTCCAATGTTTTAACCTTGTTTGTTCTATTGCTGCCGTGCGAGTGAAGATGCTGAAGGAAAGCAAGTTAGCTCACAACCTATAATCTGCCCGTGCGCTTGTGTTATCGCGGTTCACCCGAGCACTTGTGTTTTGTGTCCGATCCCCGCCCTCCAAGACCGACCTCATCAAGATCTACATCAAAGTTGAAACCTCGGGAACTCTGTCACCAATCTCGGAGATCTCCTACACGGAATTGCCATACCACGCAGGACCATCGGTGCAGAACCCGAGTCCGGCATCATCACCAAGAACTTTGACAAGGACGCCAAGTTCTCCTTCACGGATTTGAAACCTTGAAGTACGATCCCGGAGTCCGAAGCCGAGACAGAACCGAACCCCTCAAATGCCAAGTTCTTCTTCTCGAATCCGAAGACCCTATTCCCGGAGGAGAAGATTGATCCCACCAAAGACCTATCCCCGTCGAACCCCGAGACCCTGGATCTGAACCCTGATGTGTGACCCCTTTCCTAGCCCTGTTTTATAAATTGTCATCTATATAAATTGTTGCATATTAAATTGTTCATGCTTGCATACATCTCATCATGTGGGTTTAGGGGCATTACGCCGGTTCACCTAATAATTAAATATAGAGACTATATACGGGCTATTTTAGTCTTATATTGGCCCCATTTAAATTTGCGTAGCCAACCGATAACGTGTTTTGCAAGTCAACATTTAAATTGTGAGGTATCTAAACAACTTGAACTAATTAATTGTTGGGACCCCGGTTCCACTTAATATTGCCTAACTACGTCGCATCTTCGCCATGTCATGCATTATGTCTCATCTTCTGCCAAAGTATTAAATAGTGCATCTGGTGTTGCTTTTAGTGGTTTGCTTCTTCACGGATTAGGCCATTGAGTTGATGCGAGTAATGACAAGTCCTTCTGATGTGTACCTTCGGCAGTGTTGCCCAGGCGAGCATTCTCCCTCTTTCTACCTATTTTGCATTTATAGTCTTTACTTCCTACTATTGAACTATTGCTATCCGTACTGCGTTGCTATAGTTTTCGTACCATTAATATCCCTTGCAGCCTATATTGCCTTGGGCACATCCTATTGCCTGTTGATTGATAGTCAGTCGGCCTTGCGAGTCGTAGTTGCTTGCTCAGGTGCTGCTTTGCGTCGTTGTTGTTCCACCATTGTTGGAAGATTGGCACATACTTAATGGTGGAGATGATCATGACTTTAGTTCAACTTGATAATTAAAATTCTGGAAATAGATATAACTAATGCATAGGTACCAGTGGGCAATAGCTAATATTTGGTTTTTAACCGCTCACTTGTGTCCCGTAGGCCCGAGTACTCCATAACTATTCCTTGACTATCGCACTGCTCGCATGTGGGACCATGAATCCCCTTAGCCATAGCTTGATTCATTTCTTATTACTTGGGGACACAAACTAGTTTGGGGCGTTATTACTATCATGTACTTATGCCATGCTTTACTGCTTTATTTACGATTGAGCGTGGAGCACTGTACTGTTTAGTACTTATGACATGTTTTCGCGGTATCGGCAAGCCCAGTCACACTTTTGGGTTCCTAGCTGTTTACAGCCGTCTACACAAACCCTGGGTTCATCTCGGAGCTGGCCAACTTCATTGCGGGTAGCTTAGTGGGGTGTTCCTCTAAAATATTTTATGAATCTTGTGATTGCTTTGTCGTGAAAGTCTTGTTGGTTTTTTATTTGGTTTTCCATGGTTGATCATGCGTGTATTGTTATTTGTGCACCCCTGCAGGGTAAATCTTTCTGAAAGCCGTATCCGCGGTTATGGACGACTTAGAGCACAGTATCTCGATCATAGACAACCATAACTAAAGTAGTGCTACAAATTTGACTTTGACATGTATAGCAATTAATTTCACTGCAACGGAATGAGTAAATAAAAGTGCTCACAACTATTGGATTTGGGATGTCTTATGCTAATCATATCTGACTAGTAAGTATTCTAGCTACAACGGAATGGTTAACTAAAACTGCCCACTGCTTATAATATCAGGATGACTCATGCTATCTATATCTGACTAGTAAATGTTGCAACTCTAATGGAATGAATGAAACTGCCAACTATGTGAGCTCCTTGGTTTGACTTTTTCGTTTGGTCTCGAGGGGGAAATACCAGGATGGGTATGATTGGTGTTAGTATCAAGTTCGTCCCGAATAGGTCTTTCTTACCCCTCTCTAATAGCCGACAGTTGTATCGAGTCTTTATAGGTTGTTTAGTGCATGCTTCGTTGCCGCTTCAGTCCACCATATCTATGTAGGCGAGAGCCGCCGAATTCTAGACTCGCCATGTATTGGCCTTAGTACTGACTGCTCCCTTTTTATTTTTCCCTTTGTCGGCACCCCTTTTGTTTTAGCAGGTTTGAGATCAACGCCGTTAGCAGGGTTACCCTTCTGGCTTGGCCTGGGATGGGTTATGGAAGACATTGGTTATTATTCAGGGCTCTTAGCTCCATTTGCATCTTATCCATACTCGGACGTTTTATCGTTTTCAAGGTGATTTCAATCTTTCTACTGTATATTTGTACTCTTGACTCATGGAGTTGTTGTATATATATGTTCTGTGGGTTCCATCGTGGACTATTGTGTAATGATATTACTTCGTTTTCCACACGCATAAGTCTGATTCGAGGGTGTTACATGTTCCTTCAAAACTCAAAGACGATTATTCTCATAATAATATTAAAGCAAAGAGGCAAAGTGTGAGTCCACATTTATGAAAAAGGAAGAACAAAAAAATCTTTTTGTATTTTCGAGGATAGGGATTAAAGAATAAAAAGAACTTGCGACCAAGTAAGGGTTTTAAGAAAAGAAAAATAAACAAAAAGAAACAAAAGAAAACTAAAAACGAAAGCAAAGGAAAAAAGCAAAGTGTTGGAACAAGCCAACACGAGTGTTTAAAAGCTCTCAAGGAGCTGGAGTACAACCTTCTTATTACATAAATATTTTTTTGGGGGAACACATCCCCAAGCTCAGCCTTTTACAAGCCCTTTTGTTGCTCACTGTGGTGGCGGTGGATAGGTTCCCACATTCCATTGGCTTCTCCAATCATGGAACTGGGTGGCGAGGCTTGCAGTAGCATCTCGAAGGTTGATGGAGAGGTTGTTCAGGTTTTGAATATTCCCTTCAAGTGCATAGATGTCTTCATAGGTGGTGTAGTAGTTTAGTGGTTGCTCGTCCTGTTTGGGTCCTCCTTGTTCTACTTCTTCATCTTCTCCTCCTCCCATGGGTATTTCTTGTTGGAGTAGATTAGCCTCAACCTGCACGTCAAAACGCAAACGTCCATCCTCGATAGAGAATAAACCGTTAGGCAAAGGAGCCAGGATCAAGTGATCCGCTCTAGGTATATCGAGGAAGTATCTACCATGAGTTTTAGAAACCATACCATATGCTCTTGGAGTAGGGAGACCGAGATGGTGACTTCCTATCAACGACTGGATGCTACCTAGGTTGGTGTGAAGTGCATGTGCAAGAACGGTCACAACTCCCCCTCCACATATGGGTCCTCGAGATTGAAGATCTTGATGCTTAAGGTAAAACACAAGAAGAGCACCTAAATTTGGCATGAAGTTACAATTAACAATAGCAACCTTTGAGAGGATCAACATGTCCTCCTCGTTAACTCTGGTAAACTCACCACGTGCCTGCAAGGTGTTAGCAATCACATAAAATAAATAGCGAATAACAGAATGATCAATTTGGTTCCCCTTGGGTGTGTTTCCGTGAATCTTCATTAAATTAATGTATTGTAAAGGGGAAGGATTTAAAACAAAAGTAGTTGTGCGCACATCGGTGGTGTTGTTGGCAAACCCAAAACATTGAGCCCATTGGCCGAGTGTTAGGGTGTACTCATAGTTCATAAGGCAGAATTTGATGCGATCAACCCTAGGCCTTTGTTCCTCGGTACAATCGTAAGGGTTCACTGTATGCATCAAAGTGTTGAAGAACTCAAGCGTCAAGTGGCGATACACGACCATATCATGAAAGACAAAATCATACAAACCAACATTGTTGCAATGTAAATCGAAATCAACACGAATGCCAAGTTGGTTCGGGATATAAGGACACTCCCACTTGGTGGACTTGATTTCTCGGAGCTTGAGACGATTGAAATGGTTCAACTGAAACTCCTCGGTGAACTCGATGCCAAGTGATTCGGGGGTCAACGTATCAACGGGTGGTGCGGAGGACTCCGCAGCCATCTCACGTGTACGAATCCTCGTGTTCATCTAAAAATAATAAGATAAAGTAAATAAAAAATTCTAATATTTTTTTAGTCCAATAGAAACATAGCATAAGTGATTCTCTACACTGATTACAAAAGAAACTCCTGTAAAACAATACTAAGCATGCTCAATTTAAAGATTGAATCAAGAGCAAGACATAAGTCTAGATTGACAATGATGAAAGACTAAGTGAAGCTTTTGTACAAATAAGTTGAGGACCGGAGAAGAATCATACCTTAGATTCATTGAGTGCGAGGAATCAAAGAAAGATTAAGTAAATTTGAAGATCCGATAGAGATGGTTTGGAGTTTGAAGGAAGAAGAAAGAGAAAGATTTGTTTTGGGGATTTTTAGGCTACCTCCTCGGGCTAGTTATGGCGGCTGCATACGTGGTACGGACGGGCGATACAGCCGGAGCCCTCTCGTACCAGGTGACATACCTTGGTTGCAACAACTCCCTTCTAGCGTTGTACTCGGTACAGGCGCACGGTATGGTCACGCCCACCCGTACTCCTGGTCGTTATCAGTTCGATATCTTTGCTTGAAACCTGATGTTTTTCTCGAGGGTACGGTACGGGCGTGTGGTATAGGCGCGTCCGACCGTACCAATGGTCATTAAGAGCACTGCTCCTAGCGGCAAAATCAGAATATCTATCTTTCTGTGGTTCGATGTGGTACGGGCATATGGTATGGTCCGTTCCAGGCGTACCACATGTCGTTAAACGTCATGTGAGCTACAAAACTCAAAGATTTTGATTAGAAGCTCTGTCCATCTTTTCACATCTTATCAAAGGACAAAATAACAACAAATATACTACATAAAAATTAGCAATACTACTTAGGCCATGTGTTAGTAAAATGAAAGATCAAGGATTACCTTATTTTTTCTCCTCTCTCCAAAGGTCTTCTTGAACACTCTTTATTAGAAACAGAAACAAAACAAAACAAAACAAGACTAACACAAAAGTAAAAAACTTTATTTCACATGGGTTCCTCCCATGAAGCGCTTGTAGTTAAGGTCCATTAGCTTGACCCCAATGGCAATCATTTGTGTTTAATGAGTGGAATGCCCACTCCAAAATAGTTGGATTTTAAAGTAATTATACCATCATTATCATTAGGCTTGGCCTTCTTTTTCCTAGGGAAGTGGACTATAAAAGGATCTCTAGATGGTAGCCCTATTATCACATTCCCCTCATGTAAATTAATTAAAGCCTTAATAGTTCTTAGGAATGGCCTACCTAGAATTATAGGTGATATGGGATCTTCAGGCATATCCACAATAACAAGATCAATAAGAGCGGGGCTACCTTTAATTTCAATAACTATATTTTCTTTTATCACAATAGCTTGTTTATTAGTTGAATCAGCTAGATGGAGTCTCAGTTCAGTAGTGACAAATGTCCCCAAGTTTAGTTTGTCAAATAAGCTTTTGGAAATTGTTGAGACGCTCACACCAAGATCACAAAGTGTGGATATCTCATTGAATCCCAACTTAACTTTAATAGTGGGATCAAATATATCATCTGGCTTAATAGGAAGCTTACCAGCTAGTCTTTTATACTCCATCTCAAACTCGTGAACTTTAGATGCTACTTGTTGTATAAATTGTTGGTACATATCATCATTACCTTGTTCTATGTCGGGTTCTTCACGGTGATCATCTTTAGTAGATCTTCCACGGTATATTCCGGTGTCGGCGCGTTGCTATAATCCAACTCTTCAGGTTTCTCTTCATTCTTTAGCACCCTCATCATCTTGAGGTCTTCTACCGGATTTGGCACAGGTTTTCCAGCAACCTTTGCTAGTATGAGAGCTTGGCTCTTAGCTACTTAACCTAGCTGAGCCTTGACGGTCTTTGTCCTTCCATGTAGAGCCTGCACATCATTTCTAATTGCAATGGCCTAGTTAGATAATTTTCCTATACTACTTTCATGGTTTTTTCTGTGATTTTAATAAGCATGTTATTTTACTCTGTTTGAGCTTGTGTAAAGGTTCTAACAGTTTTCTCAAACGATAGATTGCCATGATTTGCTCCATTAGTATTATCATAATTGATGTAAGGAGCTCCTACTAGATTAGGATAATATTTTTGAACATTAGTATCATAATGATTTTTCCATGCAGGATTAAAAGGAGTGTGAGCTATAAAATTGACAACATTAACATCGGTAGCGATAACATTGACTTGGGTATCTTCTTTACGTTTTACTATGCTAAGCAGCTAATCTACCTTAGATGTAAGCTCTTCATTATTTACCTCGGTAATTGAACTTACTCTCGTCGAAGTTCTTTCCACATGCCATTGGGCATGATTATTTTGCATATCATCAAGTAATTTCTTTGCAACACTCACTCATTTTCCCATGATTTTCCCTTCTTGTATAGTATCTAGCATAGACTTAGACATTGGGCTAAGACCATTATAAAATAAATGTAATATAAGACATTCTTCCATCTCATGACTAGGACAGTTCATTACGGCTTCTTTCATCGTTTTCCATGCAAGCGGTAGTGGCTCACGGTCTTATTGTCTAAAGCTTGTAATGTTGGATCCTAGCTGCATAGTTTTACCTGGGGGGGAAATTTAGTCATAAACAAATTAGTACATTCCTTGCAAGATTTAATAGTGCCCTAGGGTAGAGCTTGCAACCAATCATTATCCTTTCCTCTAAGAGTGAAATGAAACAATCTTAATTTAATAGAATTTGGATCTACATCTTTAATAAGCATCATGTCGCAAATTTCAGTGAAAGTGTTTTAGTGCAAACCCGAATCTTCAGCAGATGAGCCCCCAAATTGGTTTTGCTAAACCAAACTTAAAAGGATAGGCTTTATTTCATATGTTTCCGCATAAACAGCAGGCTGAGTGATAGGTGCACGAATAAATTCATTAGTGGGAGTAGATAACTCCCCTAATCTCTTTTGAGCCATGGCTCTTATATTTTTGGTAATTTTTAAGTAATGAAATAAAGTAACTAATTTTTTTGGGTTTTCAAATAGATAATAAGAAAGTACACTAATAACAAGAAATTGTCGGAGATTTGTCCCACGAAGGAACTATGGTCGAACGATCCCTTGGTCGTGAGGGGGCTGAACAAGCGATTTTGCCGGAGTTCGGCGACGGCTACGACGGCGAAGCGGATGCACGACAAAGAGTTGACACCGGATTTTTTTACCTAGGTTCGGGACCCTCGTGAGGAGGTAAAGCCCCTACTCCTGTTTGTTGTATTGCTCACTGGCCTCACAAGGTTACAATGGAGGATGAAAGTCTAGGGTTTTAGATTTTTGGGATCTTCCCCTCTTCCAAGGTAGGAGGAGGACTCCTTATATAGGGCAGCGTCGGGCCTGTTCCTCGGTTCATGGGTAGGAAGTGTTGGAGATATGCCCAAGAGGCAATAATAAAAGTGGTTATTATTATATCTTTGTGTTTATGATGAATGTTTACATCCCATGCTATAATTGTATTATAAGGAAACACTAATACATGTGTGTTTTGTAAACATAAATGAGTCCCTAGTAAGCCTCTTGTGGAACTAGCTTGTTGATTAAATGATGATCATGGTTTCCTGATCATGGACATTGGATGTCATTAATAACAAGGTTATATCATTAGGAGAATGATGTGATGGACACACACCCATAGTAAGCGTAGCATAAGATCAAGTCATTAAGTTCGTATTGCTGTAAGATTTTAAATGCATAGTAACCTAATCCTTCGACCATGAGATATGTTAATCACCATCACCGGATGGGTACTTTGATGACATCAAACACCGCTTCGTAACTGGGTGGTTATAAAGGTGTCATTGGGTATTCTGAAAGTATTTGTTGAAGCGCATGGACCAAGATTGGGATTTGTCCATCCATATGACGGATAGATATGCTCTGGGCCCTCTCGGTGGAATGTCATCTAGTTAGCTTGCAAGCATGTGACTAGGTCACAAGGGATGACATAACATGGAACGAGTAAAGAGTACTTATCAGTAACGAGGTAGAACTAGGTATGGAGATACCGATGATCAAACCTCGGATAAGTAGAATATCGCGTGACAAAGGGAATTGGTTTCGTATGTTAATGGTTCTATCGATCACGAAGTCATCGTTGAGTATGTGGGAGCCGTTATGGATCTCCAGATCCCGCTGATGGTTATTGATCGGATAGGTGTCTTCATCATGTCTGCACATTCACGAACCGTAGGGTGACACACTTAAGGTTCGAAGTTGTTTTAAGTAGATATGGAATATGCGTTGGAGACCGAATGTTGTTCGGAGTCTCGGATTGGATCCGGGACATCACGAGGAGATCCGGAATGGTCCGGAGAATAAGATTCATATATTGGGGATCATTTTCTAAGTTAGGAAATGTTCCGGAGTGTTTGTATGGAGATTCTAGAAGGTTTCGGAATGTTCTGGAAGGTTCTAGAAGAGTTCTTGGTGTTTGCTTGAAAACCAAGAAAGGGTCAAGGAAACCTTGTGGGAGCTAGACACGGATTCGTGGGGGAGGAGGACTCCTCCCCCCCTTCCCAACCCACCGGCAAAGGAGGGGAGTCCTACTAGGACTCCCCCTCCCATGGCGCGCCTCCCTCCTTTAAATAGAGGGGAGGGGGCGCCCCCTCCTAGACCTCTCTCATAACAATCCCTAGTCGCCGCCTCTCTCCTCTTCCTTCGCTCTGCTCTGGCTTAGGCGAAGCCCTGCAGAATTCTCTCCTCCACCACCACCACCACACCGTCGTGCTGTTGGGATTTAGTGGAGAAGATCTACTACCTCCGCTGCTCGCTGGAACAGGAAGAGGAAGGTCTGCTTCGACTCCGCACGTGTGACCGACTGCGGAAGCGCTGCCGGAACGCGGCGCCGGAAGGATCGTCCACACGATCTTGAGATCGACAAGTGATCGACTACATCAACCCCGAGATCTAATATCGTAATGCTTTCGGTTCTATGAGGGTTAGTACAGATCTATCTTGTTGCACATGTCTAATAGATTAGATCTTGGCTTTTATCTAGATTAGATCTGGGTTTTGTTCGTTCTTGTGGTAGAATTTTTTTGTTTTCCATGCTACGAACCCATCAGTGGTATTAGAGCCTTGTCTATGCGTAGATCTGTTGCACAAGTAGAACACAATGGTTTTGTGGGCGTTGGTGCTCGTGCCATCTTTTGCTTTGTGTACTTTGCATCTTGCAGTATGGTGGGATGAAGCGGCCCGGGCTAACCTTACATGTCATCGCACATGAGACTTGCTCCACGCTTGACGTGTAACTTGCTTTGCACAAGTGGCTTTGCGGGTGTCTATCTCTCCCATCATAGTATAGATCCAATCTACACTTTGCACTTGATAGCACTTGTATCAACGTTGTGGTTCAGTTTCATAGGTAAGATCCATTCTTATTCGAAAGCCCCAAACCACGTAAAACTTGCAAAGAAAATTAGAGGCGTCTAACTTGTTTTTGCAGGGTTTTTTTGATGTGATATGGCTATCATGTGATTGTGATTATATTTGATGTATGCAATGATCCTTGTTGTAATATGGCAACCGGCAGGAGCCTAATGGTTGTCTTTAGTTCTGTTAAGACCTGCGTGTCTATTCATCTTGTAATAGCTTTATTCCAAGTAGTTGTAATAGTTGCTGGTGATGATGGACAACCATGAAGTCGCGCCACTGACCTTGACGCAATGCTGGTGATGATGGAGATCATGTCCGTGCTTTGGAGATGGAGATCAAAGGCATAAGAAGAAAGGGCCATATCATATCACACTAATTATGAATTGCCTGTGATGTTAATCCTTTATGCATCTTGTATTGCTTAGATCGCGATGGTAGCATTATAAGATGATCCCTCTCACTAAATTTCAAGTAATAAAGTGTTCGTCCTTAGTTGGCACCATTGCTAAGACTCGTCGTCTCGAAGCATCTCGTGATGATCGGATGTGATAGATTCTACGTGTGCATACAATGGGTGCAAGCTAGATTTGCACATGCGGAAACTAAGGTTAATCTTGACGAGCCTAGCATGTACAGACATGGTCTCGGAACACGGAATACCGAAAGGTAGAGCACGAGTCATATAAGTGATATGATGAACATGAAGATTGTTCGCCGATGAAACTACATCCTCTCTCGTGAAGATCGGACTTGGTGTAGTGGACTTGGTTCATGTAATCACTAAGACAATGTGAGGGATGTTGTTTTGAGTGGGAGTTCACCTAGTTAATTTAAGAATTAAAGTAGAACTCAATTTATCATAAACTTAGTCTAAACTACTTGCAAATATTGTTGTAGATTATGGCGAACCTCTCCATCAATTTCAATGCGTTCCTAGAGAAAGAAAAGCTTAAGAAAAATGGAAGCAACTTCATGGACTGGCTCCGTGGTCTGAAGACTGTCCTCAGGGCTGGTCAGATGACCTATGTGCTCGAAGCCCCGCTAGGTGACCCACCTGCAGATGATGCCACCGATGACGTAAAGAATGTTTATGCCACTCGGAAAAATCATTACTCCACAGTTCAGTGTGCCATCCTGTACGGTTTAGAAACGGAGCTCCAGAAGCGTTTTGAGCACCACGACCCGTTCGAGATCATTAAAGAGCTCAAGCTCATTTTTGAGACTCACGCGGCCGTGGAGAGATATGAGGCCTCCGAGAAGTTCTTTACCTGCAAGATGGAAGAGGGAAGCTCCGTTAGCGAGCACGTGCTCACCATGTCTGGGCATGAAAACAAACTCCAAGAGTTGGGGATAACGATTCCTAATGAGTTAGGGATTCACCGTGTCCTCCAATCACTGCCACCGAGTTATAAGAACTTTGTGATGAACTACAATATGCACTGCATGAACAAGACGTTGCCTGAACTATCGTCCATGCTGAAAACTGCTGAAGTGGAGATCAAAAAGGAGCACCAAGTGTTGATGGTCAATAAGACCACCAATTTCATTAAATAGGGCAAGCCTAAGAAAAAGGGCAACTTCAAGAAGGACGGCAAGAAAGCTGCCGCACCTGCTAAGAAGCCCAAGGCTGGTCCTAAACCTGAAACTGAGTGCTTCTACTGCAAGGGTGCTGGTCACTGGAAGCGTAACTGCCCCAAGTACCTGGCAGATCTGAAGAACGGCAACATCAAGAAGAAAGGTATATTCGATATACATGTTATTGATGTGTATCTTACTAGTAGTCATAGTAGTGCCTGGGTATTTGATACTGGTTCGGTTGCTCATATTTGTAACTCGAAATAGGAGCTGCGGAATAAACGAAGACTGGCAAGAGACAAGGTGACGATGCGCATTGGAAATGGCTCCAAGGTTGATGTGATCGCCGTCGGCACACTCCCTCTACATCTACCTTCGGGATTAGTTTTAAATTTAAATAATTGTTATTTGGTGCCTGCGTTAAGCATGAACATTATATCTGGATCCTGTTTATTGCGAGACGGTTACTCTTTTAAGTCTGAGAATAAAGGTTGTTCGATTTATATGAGTAATATCTTTTATGGTAATGCACCTGAGATAAATGGTTTATTCTTATTGAATCTCGATAGTAGTGATACACATGTTCACAACATAGATGCTAAACGAATAAAATTGAATGATAATTCTACATACATGTGGCACTGTCGTCTTGGTCACATTGGAGTGAAGTGTATGAAGAAACTCCATTCTGATGGACTTCTTGAATCACTTGATTTTGAATCACTTGAAAGATGCGAAGCATGTCTAATGGGAAAAATGACTAAGACTCCATTCTCTGGAATAATGGAGCGAGCTACGGACTTATTGAAAATAATACATACTGATGTGTGCGGTCCAATGAGTGTGGCATCGCGTGGTGGATATCGTTATGTTCTCACTTTCACGGATGACTTAAGTATATATGGGTATGTCTACTTTATGAAACATAAGTCCGAAACTTTTGAGAAGTTTAAGGAATTTCAAAGTGAAGTGGAAAATCATCGTAACAGGAAGATTAAGTTTCTGTGTTCTAACCACGGAGGTGAATATCTAAGTTATGAGTTTGGCATGCATTTAAAGAAATGTGGAATACTTTCGCAGTTGACACCGCCGGGAACACCACAGCGTAATGGTGTGTCCAAACATCGTAATCGAACTCTCTTAGATATGGTTCGGTCTATGATGTCTCTTACAGATTTACAGCTATCATTTTGGGGCTATGCATTAGAGACAGCCGCATTCACTTTAAATAGGTCACCATCTAAATCCGTTGAAACGACACCGTACGAATTGTGGTTTGGTAAGAAACCTAAGTTGTCGTTCCTTAAAGTTTGGGGTTGCGAAGCGTATGTAAAGAAGTTACAACCTGATAAGCTCGAACCCAAAGCAGAGAAATGCATCTTCATAGGATACCCGAAAGAAACAATTGGGTATACCTTCTATCATAGATCCGAAGGCAAAGTTTTCGTTGCCAAGAATGGATCCTTTCTTGAGAAGGAGTTTCTCTCGAAAGAAGTGACTGAAAGGAAAGTAGAACTCGACGAGGTTATTGAACCTTCTCTCGGAGTTGAGAGTAGCGCAGCACCAGAAGATGTTTTTGTGCCGCCTGCACCAACTGGAGAGGAAGCTAATGATGGTGATCATGAAACTTCGAACGAAGTTACTGCTGAACCTCGCTGGTCAACGAGGGTTCGTACCACTCCTGAGTGGTGTGACTCTTCCTTGAACGTCATGTTGGTGGACAACACTGATGACCCTGCGACGTATGAAGAAGCTATGGTGAGCCTATATTCCGACAAATTGCTATAAGCCATGAAATCCGAAATGGGATCCATGTACGAAAACCAAGTATGGACTTTGGTGGACTTACCGGATGGCCGTAAGGCTATCGAGAACAAATGGATTTTCAAAAGAAAAACAGATGCTGATGGTAATGTTACCGTCTATAAAGCTCGACTTGTCACGAAAGGGTTCCGACAAATTCAAGGAGTTGACTACGATGAGACTTTCTCACCAGTAGCGAAGCTAAAGTCTGTGAGGATTTTGTTAGCAATCGCTGCATATTTCGATTATGAAATTTGGCAGATGGATGTCAAAACGGCGTTCCTTAATCGTGACATTGAGGAAGAGTTGTATATGGTACAACCCAAGGGTTTTGTCGATCCTAGTGATGCTGACAAGGTATGCAAACTTCAGCGCTCCATTTATGGACTGAAGCAAGCATCCCGGAGTTGGAATCAACGTTTTGATAAAGTAATCAAAAACTTTGGATTTATACAAACTTATGGAGAAGCTTGTATTTACAAGAAAGTGAGTGGGAGCTCTGTAGCATTCCTAGTACTATATGTAGATGACATATTGTTGATTGGGAATGATATAGAACTTCTGAATAGTGTCAAAACCTATTTGAATAATAGATTTTCAATGAAGGCTCTTGGCGAAGCGGCATATATTCTAGGCATCAAGATTTATAGAGATAGATCAAGACGCCTAATAGCGCTTTCACAAAGTACATACTTAGACAAAGTTCTAAAGAAGTTTAGAATGGAAGAGAGAAAGAAAGGGTTTGTGCCCATGTTGTCAGGTAAGACCTTGAGTAAAACTCAAAGTCCGGCTACGGCAGAAGATAGAGAAAAGATGAATAATATTCCCTATGCCTCGGCCATAGGTTCTATCATGTATGCCATGCTGTGTACAGGACCGGATATAGCACATGCTGTTAGTTTGACTAGCAGATATCAAAGTGATCCTGGAATGGAACATTGGACAGCGGTCAAAAATATCCTAAAGTACCTAAATAGGACTAAGGATATGGTTCTTTCTTATGGAGGTGATGAACAGCTTGTTGTAAACGGTTTCACTGATGCTAGTTGGAACACCGATCCAGATGACTCGAAGTCACAGTCTGGATACGTATTTATTTTGAATGGTGCTGCAGTGAGCTGGAGGAGTGCGAAGCAAAGCGTTGTGGCGAAATCTTCAACTGAATCGGAATACATAACTGCTTCGGAGGCTGCACAAGAAGCCATATGGATGAAGGAGTTCATTACTGAACTTGGCGTGGTTCCCAGTGCGTTGGACCCGATGGCCATCTACTGTGACAACATAGGTGCCATAGCTAATGCACAGGAGCCAAGATCACATAGCAAGATGAAGCACATCAAGCTATGTTTCCATGCTATTCGCGAGTATGTCCGAGATGGTGACATAAAGATTTGCAAAGTACACACTGATCTGAATGTGGCAAATCTGTTGACTAAACCTCTCCCCAGAGCAAAGCATGACCAACACCAGAAAGCCATGGGTGTTAGGTGTATTACCATGTAATCTAGATTATTGACTCTAGTGCAAGTGGGAGACTGTTGGAGATATGCCCAAGAGGCAATAATAAAAGTGGTTATTATTATATCTTTGTGTTTATGATGAATGTTTACATCCCATGCTATAATTGTATTATAAGGAAACACTAATACATGTGTGTTTTGTAAACATAAAAGAGTCCCTAGTAAGCCTCTTGTGGGACTAGCTTGTTGATTAAATGATGATCATGGTTTCCTGATCATGGACATTGGATGTCATTAATAACAAGGTTATATCATTAGGAGAATGATGTGATGGACACACACCCATAGTAAGCGTAGCATAAGATCAAGTCATTAAGTTCGTATTGCTGTAAGCTTTCAAATGCATAGTAACCTAATCCTTCGACCATGAGGTTATGTTAATCACCATCACCGGATGGGTACTTTGATGACATCAAACACCGCTTCGTAACTAGGTGGTTATAAAGGTGTCATTGGGTATTCTGAAAGTATGTGTTGAAGCGCATGGACCAAGATTGGGATTTGTCCATCCATATGAAGGATAGATATGCTCTGGACCCTCTCGATGGAATGTCATCTAGTTAGCTTGCAAGCATGTGACTAGGTCACAAGGGATGACATAACATGGAACGAGTAAAGAGTACTTATCAGTAACGAGGTAGAACTAGGTATGGAGATACCGACGATCAAACCTCGGATAAGTAGAATATCGCGTGACAAAGGGAATTGGTTTCGTATGTTAATGGTTCTATCGATCACGAAGTCATCGTTGAGTATGTGGGAGCCGTTATGGATCTCCAGATCCCGCTGATGGTTATTGATCGGAGAGGTGTCTTCATCATGTCTGCATATTCACGAACCGTAGGGTGACACACTTAAGGTTAGAAGTTGTTTTAAGTAGATATGGAATATGCGTTGGAGACCGAATGTTGTTCGGAGTCTCGGATTGGATCCAGGACATCACGAGGAGATCTGGAATGGTCCGGAGAATTAGATTCATATATTGGGGATCATTTTCTAAGTTAGGAAATGTTTCGGAGTGTTTGTATGGAGATTCTAGAAGGTTTCGGAATGTTCTAGAAGGTTCTAGAAGAGTTCTTGGTGTTTGCTTGAAAACCAAGAAAGGGTCAAGGAAATCTTGTGGGGGCTAGACACGGATTCATGGGGGAGGAGGACTCCTCCCCCCCTTCCCAACCCGCCGGCCAAGGAGGGGAGTCCTACTAGGACTCCCCCTCGCATGGCGCGCCTCCCTACTTTAAATAGAGGGGAGGGGGCGCCCCCTCCTAGACCTCTCTCATAACAATCCCTAGCCGCCGCCTCTCTCCTCTTCCTTCGCTCTGCTCCGGCTTAGGCGAAGCCCTGCAGAATTCTCTCCTCCACCACCACCACCACACCGTCGTGTTGCTGGGATTCCGTGGAGAAGATCTACTACCTCCGCTGCTCACTAGAACAGGGAGAGGAAGGTCTGCTTCGACTCCGCACGTGTGACCGACTGCGGAAGCGCTGCCGGAACGCGGCGCCGGAAGGATCGTCCACACGATCTTGAGATCGACAAGTGATCGACTGCATCAACCCCGAGATCTAATCTCGTAACGCTTTCGGTTCTACGAGGGTTAGTACAGATCTATCTCGTTGCACATGTCTAATAGATTAGATCTTGGCTTTTATCTAGATTAGATCTGGGTTTTGTTCGTTCTTGCGGTAGAAATTTTTTGTTTTCCACGCTACGAACCCATCAGGAAGGGTCACCATATTTGCGCCAATGGATTTGGACCCTCCTTGTCTTCTTGCGACTGCCGGGTGGTTACTGTGTCAGGGGGTGGTCGGTTGCTCCTCCACTTTATGTCGCCATCCTTCTCTCCTTGCACCGAAACGACTGTGTGAGAAGCTGCCTTCATCTCGCATCATCCCACTGTATCTGCGTGCCTTGCTTTCTTCAGGTGGACCGGTCACTTCGTGGAACGACCGTTGGCGCGTCGTCTTTCTAGGCGTGCCTGGTCCTGGCGAGGTTCCCCTCTCGAGGTCTTGCTAGGAGGCTTCATCCCCCCTCCGAAGGCTTCCTCCCCTCGAGATCCCTTGAGAGGGCGCTCCTGTTGGGCTCGGTTACTAGATGAGATGGGGTACCCCCGGTACCAATAGTCCGACAGTAGCCCCCGGTCGCTTGGCTTGCATGCCACTGATGAAGGAGAGTATCATTTTGCGGCCCGAAAGTTGGGGCACCCAGGCAACACGGTACCCAAGTTCCCTGAAATCAGCCGGGATGACTACAGTTAGTGTGCCAAATACTGAGAGGGTCTTTTTCGTCACGAATTCAACTTTACGTTTCAATACAAAAAATTAGGCTAACGGCCATCAAGTTGGGCCCCCTTGTCAGTTCTCGCCGTTATGTCGCTCCCGTCGCTTAGGTGTCAATTAGGCTTGCAATGTTGGCGCCTGCATCCATTACGCGTCTTCTTCTTCCCCGGAGCGGCAATCTGTGGGGCGTCGCAGCCATGGCGCGGAGCTGGGACGTGGACGAACCTGCTCGGCCCAGCTCTCCTCCCTGTAGGCTTGCAGCGTTGGCTCCTGCATCCATTACGCGTCTTCTTCTTCCCTGGAGCGGCAATCTGTGGTCGCGGCCATGGCGCAGAGCTGGGACGTGACAAACCTGCTCGGCCCCGCTCTCCTCCCCATCCAGAGTCGGAGATCGCCCTCACCATGGACGCACCCATGGCACGGTGCGGGGATGAGAATTGGTTCCCAGTGAGATTTGTCACCGTGTCGACCATGCTCGGTTATGTTTTCCTCCTCTAGAATCCGAGCTCGCCGTCGCTGTGGTTGCACCCGCACGAATTCTACCACCTCTGCCGAGGTCTCTGTGGTAGCTCAAGTTCTGTCATGTTGGACTTGTAAGCGAATTCGGAGCTGGGCGGCAGCAACCCGTTGTTCAACCTACAAGGAATTTGCTGAAGACTGCGTGCCGCTCCAAGGTCTTGGCTGATGCCTTCGGCTTCTGCCAACATCCACCGCCGATGTGAGATCCTTTAGTTACTTCAATACAAAATTTCGACCAATTTAACTTGTTGATGTATTCCTTCACAATTATAATATAATCGAGCACTAGAAATATTTTGTAGTGTGCATGAGCATGATCGGTAATATAATTGAACACTAGAAATTTTAAGGCACTCCATATAAAGGAATAGATTAATATAGAAGGTTCACAAGAGACACCACTGATATATTGTCTTACATGCCACACACAAGTAATAATTAACTAAAACAAAATAAAATCAGGGGCGGTAGCAGGAGGCCGGGACACGAAGACTCCTAGAAGGGCAGGGGTTTATCAGCAGGAGGCAACGACAGCCTAGTCGATGGGATACATGCCAGTCCTGACATACTCCCAGAAGAATTTGCCATAGGCTACGTGCCGCGCTAAGGTAATCGGCCTATGGCTTCTACCTTCGCCTCTTCCAATGCTCTCCGCGTGCTGGATCATGTTGTTGACATCCACGTTGATTGCTCTGCCACAGAATGGGTAAAACAGTCTCCCCCTATGGTGGAAACGGATTAGCCCACACCGTAACCGCCTCAGCACGTAGCGGCTCTTGTTGTCCCTGGATACCTTCCTATCGTCCACTTCATCATCATCCTCCTATTCATTTTTAAGAACATAAGTTAGAACTCATATATATGATTGAATTGTATTACAACTCAAGAATTGACAACATGTATATGTAAGACAATATATCCGTGGATATCAAAGATAAAGCATCTCAGCAATAGTTTGATCAGTTCACATATCATTTCATCTCAACACAATGACAAATAATTGCATTAGAGTAAATGTAGGATAAATCTAGGGGCCTCATAAGTTTCTTCAGGGATGGAGTAGGTGAACCAAGTAACAATTGCACAACTTGTAATGTTGTTGTACATCGCCCCAGGTTCACTAACTCATCCCTGAAAAAATCTGACACCGATGTGTCTCACTCTCTTTTGGGACAAATTTGAATCATTGGCCATAATAAGAAATTGAAATGGTATCGTGCAAAACATTATTCAGGGATATACACAGTCAGGTACAAAAACAAGCCTAAATATTGTAATTATAAATAAAAAACCAAACAATTAATATTCAGGTACATGTTAAATATACTTATGATCAAAACCATTCATATACATATGCATCACACCAATCATTAAAAGATCAGAAACAATTCAAGGATCATATATGTAGTTCCATATGAGAATAAATCTAGGGCCTCATAATTTGTTTCAGAGATGGAGTTGGTGAACCAAAGTACCAACATCACAACCTATATTGTTTATGTGAATTGCTGCCTCAGGTTCACCAACCCATCCCTAAAACACGACACCATCATACGTGTCTCCCCTTGAACTATTTTGGGGCAAATTTCAATCATCGGCCTCGGTGACAAACTAAAATGTAATTCTTATACACTATGAATGCATGGAATAGATAATTCGAATATCATAGTTGTATGAATGTAGAATAAAGATTGTGGCCTCATAAGTTTCTATAGGGATGGCGTAAGCGAACCAAGTAACACTTGCACAGCTTATATTGATCTTGTACATATCCCCAGGTTCGCTAACTCATCCCTAAAAAAATCTGACACCAATGTGTCTGCCTCTCTTTGGGGAAAATTTGAATCATTGGCCACAATAAGAAATTCAAATGTAATCGTACAAAACAATATTTAGGGATATACATAGTCAGGTACAAAAACAAGCCTAAATATTGTAATTATAAATAAAAAACCAAACAATTAATCTTCAGGTACATGTTAAAAATACTTATGATCAAAATCATTCATATACATATGCATCATACCAATCATTAAAAGATCAGAAACAAATCAAGGATCATATATGTAGTTCCATATGAGAATAAATCAAGGGCCTCATAATTTGTTTCAGAGATGGAGTTGGAGAACCAAAGTACCAACATTACAACCTATATTGTTTGTGTGCATTGCTGTTTCAGGTTCACCAACCCATCCTAAAACACGACACCATCATACGTGTCTCCCCTCGAACTCTTTTGGGGCAAATTTCAATCATCAGCCTCAGTGACAAACTAAAATGTAATTATTATACAATATGAATGCATGGAATAGATAATTCAAATATCATAGTTCTATGAATGTGGAATAAATATTGCGGCCTCATAAGTTTCTACAGAGATGGCGTAAGCGAACCAAGCAACAATTGCACAACTTATATTTGTCAACACCCGGATTTTTAATCCTAGATGCCTGTTATGCCATACATCGCAATCCCAGGATTACCATTTTTGCGAGACATAACAGATTGGATATCACAGTACATCATCCATTACAAACCACAATAAGGTCTTACACAAATAAGGATCTCATAATCCAGTCTTAGTACAATCAAGTAGCGGAATAAAAGGCGTAGCGGTGGGGTCCATCTTTAGAGTCATAGGCAATGCTGAAGATGGGAGATAGTCCTAGTTATCATAGTCCTGTTGTCCTTCTACTTGGTAATCTCCTTCATAGTCTGGCCATAGGAATAGCCAGGGACACAAGCCATGAGTACTCTTAAGTACTCGCAAACTATCACTAACAAGTAAGATAGTTCTAGTAGGAATGCTAACTCTAAGTTTATTTGTAAAGTTCAGTTTGAAACCTAAGCTGAGTTCAGAAACAAAGAAAGATAAAAGAAGTTTGAAAACACTTAAGTGGGAACTTAGTTATCATAGTCACAAATCTGTTGTGGTCAAGTCATGTCACAATTCATTTCATAAGTTGTTTTGAAAACATCTGACAACGGAACAATATGGCCACTCCAAGTGTCAATAACCGCGTACGTGGCTATTCGAATAGTTTGACACTCTGCAGAGGTGGTACACTTTCACCACAAGATTCGATACATCTGTCAGGGATAACCCTGAATCATCATACTTAGTATGCAGATAATCAAACATAACCTTTCCTTTACACAACCTAGTATAAGCACCTCTCCTATGAGCATGGCCTCCCAACCATGACCATCTATCATCTTGGGCACTGCATAGGTGGACAACATTGAGAGGTAGCCTCAGCTCAAACCTCTCCCGCGAGGGAACTAATACGAATGCATATAAACTTCCGGCTAAGCCTTACCCAATTCAGGTATTGGTATCGCATCCGAACCCAGCCATCAGTTTTATAAATAGGCTAAGGCTCATGCCTCAGCATTTTCATCATCATAAACCATTTGTGTTTCTCAACACATGTCAAAACATCTCAATAGAATGACTCATCATTCCAAGGTTTTCACAAGTCATTTTCACCAAGTATTCCCATCTAAAGTGAATCAAGTTTTGGGTTTTGTTCCAACTACTAAGTTAAGAGTGTTCACTAAGGTGGGATGCTAATCTCAATCTCATGCCATAGAATGACATCTAAGTCTAACTAGAAGGTCAAGTTTTATACTCTTTATGATACCTTTAAACAAGTAAAGGACTTTGGTAAAGTAAAGAAGGTAAAGCTTGTAAATAAAACTTGGAGTAGGTATAAGTCAAAATGGTATAACCAAAGCATGCCTAATGCCTTTGCTTAGGTTATCTAGCTTAATTCTAGCTTGCTCAGTTTAATTGAAGTGCTAGGCTTGGCTTGGGTAGTGTAGTGGTTGAAGTTTTCTTCCTCCTCCTCTTGGTAGAACTCCTCCTCCTCGTAGACTTGATCGGTACTATCGTCTATAAATACATACGGAATACATAATCACCAAACAATACTTAACTAGTCTACTTAGCACACTAAGGCACATATTTGATAATCTATTATCATCACAAGCATCACAAGGTTTAATGAACTAGTTTCATTCTTTTGATTTGAGAAAAGTAATTTCTACTCATTGAAATTAACTAAGATTTAATATTCTCCAATTAAAAAATGGGATCATGTGGACACATGTCATCACCACATATTCTAACACATGGGAATGTGATTTAAGGATTGGATCACATTTTAATAAGTTTAAGTTTAATAATTAATGATTTAAAGTGACTAGAAATGCCTATATAGCATTATTTTGGTACTAGTCCAAAGACACTGCATGCAAACCTTAATATTATTACATATTCATATAGGTATGGTTAAATGTGATTTTCGGGAGTTGGAATCAACTCAAAAGCTATTATGGTTGATTTTATAAAAATGTTTGAATGTGCAAAATCTTCTGTTTTGTTATTTTAACTAGGAGAGATCTCTAACTCTAAAAGATTTAGATCCAACGAGCTTTGATAGACATTTTTAGTTTCTTTCCAACAAAATTGGAATCACTCCATTTGGATTTGTAAAACTCCCTGAATTGATTTTTAAACTAAGGGATAGAATTGATTTAAGTCTAAAATAGAAAATCCTAATTTGAATTACTGGGTCAGCGCGGGAAACTAATTGGGCCGGCCCAGTGGTGCTCCGCAGCACAGATGGTCACTGACAGGCTGGTCCCGCATGTCAGCGGCACTTAAAACCCGAAGCGGTACGGGGCAATCTAGGCGCTACGATTAGAACAAGGATCTACGGTCCACGGTTGTCGTCGACGACAGACTCGTCGCCGGCAAGACTGAACCCTAGCGCGGTCAGTGGGGGTCTACTAGGGACGTACCAGGGCTCCAGCTAGTGCGGCGATGCGGGCAAACAAACTGGACGGTGATGGCGGGCTCAGGCGAGGTCGCGGTAGGGCTGAATTGGACGAAATTGACGACCACGTCTCCTCCTCTGCAGCAGCTACCTCTGGCGGAATTCTATCGATGTGCTGCTCGAGCGGCTCCGGCGAGAGAGGGGAAATGGTCAGTGGAGAGACGGGAGTGGGATGGTGTGCAGAATGAGGCTGGGGGTGGCCTCCTTATATAGGCTCGACGAGTGGACCGAAGGGTGTGGGCGGAACTAGTTGTTGACGGCGATACAGAGGGCTACCGGCGTGGGCGAGGTAGGCGGACGGTGGAAGGTCTGCTAGTGGTCATCTACGGCGTAATGGCATGGCTAGGCATGGGCGAGGTAGGCGGACGGTGGACGGTCTGCTAACTCAAGATCATGAGTAGGGTAGTTCTGCTCATGCTACTTCAGTTGTCGAGACAGATAAGCGATGACTTTTCCTTGTTGCATGAGTACACATCCGAGACCAATCTTGGATGCATCACAATACACATCAAACGGCTTCTTAATATCTGGCATGATTAGTATTGGGGCTGAAAACAATCTCTTCTTCAGCTCTTGGAAACTGGCTTCACATTTGTGGGTCCATTCAAACTTCTTGTCCTTCTTCAACAATTGGGTCATGGGTCTGGCTATGCTAGAAAATCCTTTGACGAACTTGCGGTAATATCCTTCTAATCCGAGAAATGCACAGACTTGGGTTTGAGTGGTTGGGGCTTCCCATTCTTCGACATCTTTATCTTGGTGGGATCAACAGCGACTCCTCTGGCAGACACAATATGTCCTAGGAATCCTACTTCTTTCAGCCAAAACTCACATTTGCTGAACTTGGCATACAACCGACGCTCTCTAATGGTTTCAAGGATGATTCTCAGATGTTGCTCATGCTCTTCTTCTGACTTGGAGTAGATAAGGATATCATCGATAAACACAACGACAAACTTGTCTAGAAAATTCATAAAGATCTTATTCATGAGATTCATGAAATAAGCAGGGGCATTGGTTAATCCAAAAGACATGACCGTATACTCGTATAAAACATAACGAGTAGTAAAGGCGGTCTTAGGAATATCCGTTGCACGAATCTTAAGTTGGTGATAACCAGTCCTAAGATCGATCTTAGAGAACACATTTGCTCTAGTCAACTGATCAAATAGATCCTCTATCTTTGGCAAAGGGTACTTGTTTTTGATGGTGACGTCACTCAGCTTCCTGTAATCAGTGCACAGACGGTTTCCTCCATCTTTCTTGTCGATGAATAACACTAGCGATCTCCATGGCGATGCACTTGGTTGAATCAAGCCTGTTGCCAACATAGCATCCAGCTGCTTCTTCAATTCCACTAACTCTGAGGGGTTCATACTATAGGGTCTCTAGGCTATGGGTCTGGTTACGGGGATTAATTCAATAATGAACTCAATATCCCTATCCGGGGGCATACCGGGCAATTCATCTAGGAATATGTCGGGGTATTCACAGACTACTCTGACTTGGTCAATGGTGGGCAGGGCTAGACTCTTATTACACTTGAACTAATGTGGCAAGGTTTCAGATATATGGTCTACTGATACTCCAGAACTACTAGTCATGGTGATGGCTTTCTTGGCACAGTCAATCAATCCTTTATGCTTTGACATCCAATCCATTCCTAGTACTACTTCCAAACCTTTGGTTCCAAGTACTATTAGATTGGCATAAAAATCTATCCCATGTATTCTTATAGGCACAACTTTGCAAAATTTTCTAGCTTTTGTAGTTGAACTAGGGATTTGAACTATCATGACATGCTTCAAGTTGGTTGGGTGAATCTTACTAGTGCATGCAAATTCTTCGGTGACAAATGAGTGCGATGCTCCAGAAAAAAACAACACTCTTGCTAAAACTGAGTTGAGAGAAAACATACCCAACACTACATCTGGTGCTTCTTGGGCTTCTTCGGCGTTCATGTGGAAGAGACGGCCGTTACGGTTGTGAGTGTTCCTTGGGGCGAATCTTCTTCCTGGTTGAACACGACGCTGCTATTGAGCTAGGGCATTCACATTAGCAATGGCGGCAATCTTCTTCGGACACTCATTTGAGTAGTGACCCTTCACTCCACACTCCAAACAAGTAATGTGAGACTTGTCTTTCGCTGCCATGGGCACAACATTGCTTCCAGTTCTGGGTGCAGTGTTGTTGTTGTTGTTGTTGTTGCTCTTGGGAGGTGAACGGTTGAAATTGCTGGAGTTGCCGGGGTGATTGTTGTTTCCTCCGGACTTCACATTTCCTCCGCTACGGTTGGGGTAGCTTGGGCGAGACATTGGGGGTCTATTGTTCCTCGGTGCATATCCCGTGGAAGGGTTGGGACGGTACTTCTGGTGACTGTTGGATCCAGCTTGGTGCATCATACAATGTTTGTGGTTGTCGTTTGCCTGATTAATCTGCCTTTCCATCTGAATGGCAGAGTCGACTAGCTCTTCGAGATCCTGGAAACGGATGTTGACGAGGACAGTCTGCATCTCATCATGTAGTCCGTTCAGGAATCTCTCCTTCTTCTTGGCCTCCATGTTGATCTCATCAGGTGCATACCTTGCAAGGGACAGGAATCTGTCATGGTACTCCACTACAGTCATTCTGCCTTGCTTCAACTCTCAGAATTCATCCCTCATTCTGGTGACTAGACCCTGCGGCACGTGGGTGCGGCTGAACTTGATTTTGAAGGCTTCCCATGTCATCACTTGACCATGGTTCATTGTGTGGGTGCTGTTCCACCATGCTCTTGCATCTCCTGCCAAATAGTGGGTGGCAAAAAGAACCTTCTCGTTTGCATCCACTCCTTCTACTTCTAAGTTGTTCTCCATTGTCTGCAACCAGTCATCAGCATCCAGTGGGTTCTCTAAAGTACTAAAGATTGGGGGATTTGTATTCTGGAAGTTTTTGAGTTTGGATCCATGATGATCCTGATTTCCATGGTTATGGTTGTTGTGAGCCATCTAGGCAATCTGCTATAGTGTTGCTAGATTAGCTTGGCTCTCTACCCTGCTTGCTTCCCGTTCTGCAATGAGAGTCTGCAGAATCTGCAGCATTGGGTCTTGCGATGAGCTTCTCCCTCCTTGGTTTCCAGGAGTCATCTGAAGATTAAGGTAGATAAAGGGGTAAGGGGAAAAGTTCTAAGGTTTATGCTTTTGATTTCAAAGCTAAAACTTTGAGTTTGACTCAGGTTTTTGCAACTAACTTCTTTTCATTCATTCAAGCAAAGCACACGATACAAACACACACACACCACAATGTCAAAGGAAAACATATGGTTTTAAGAACCATTCTGTAAGCTACGATACAATGGGACCGGTACTCCTCATGCTACGACAGTGCTCTAGTGCATCTACTCATCATCGATGAAGTCAGAGTCGTCATCGTCGGTGTAGAAGTCCACGGCACCTTCCTCCTGAAAGTCATCATCATTACTGAGATCGGGTCAATATCCCCTTCGATATCTTCACCTTCCTCTTCTTCTTCCTTTACGGCAAGCTGAGCTTCTTGCTCCTTGATGGTCTTCTCGAGGTCGGCCACCTTCTTGCGAGGACGGTCGATGGTGCGATCCTTCTTTGCGCGTTGACGGCAAAGAGACTAACGATCCTGGACGAGCAGTGAGAAAGTATGGGCCTTCTGGGCTGCAATGGCGAGGTTGTTGTTGGAGAGCTCTCTGGCATTGTCCAACTCCTTCTGTCTGTCGTACAGTAGGAAGCCGAGGTTCTCCACTTGATGCTTTAGTATTGGGTGACTAGGCATCTCTAGCGGCATTCCCATGGAATCACGCCTTGCATAGTGAACAAAGAGGGTTCCTTGGATTAGGTTGACACTCAGGGCACACAGACGTGTGAGAGCTTCATGCATTGCCCTAGCTAATCCATCTAGCTAGTTGTTCTCTCTCACGGAGAACTGAATCCTCCCGGATACTGGTGCTTCTATCTTGCCTCGAAGATCAGCAGTCACTAGCCATTGTAAATCTCCTCCTGGTGGACTCGGGAGTTGAGCTCCAAGGAATTCCGGATGAGGATGCTCCAAGAACTTAGACACTGAATCAAGATCCCTCTCGAAGATCAGTTGGCCTCCGTTGCCCAACTAGTAGTGAGCTTCCATCTATAAGAATTTAGGATGAGAGAGTTAGTGAAGTGATCAAGTGTGTCAAAGTTTTATGTAGTAATGTAAGAATTTGGAGGAACATGGATTTTTTTGAGAGAGAGAATCCCAAGGATAAGAGAGGAAATAGTTTTCATAAATACTCACTCTGGTTTTTGAAACTAAGTTTTTGTTCGGACGTCCATTCTAACTAGGGTCTCCTATGGTTAGGATGGCTCTGATACCAACTTGTCAACACCCGGATTTTTAATCCCAGATGCCTGTTATGCCATACATCGCAATCCCAGGATTACCATTTTTGTGAGACATAACAAATTGGATATCATAGTACATCATCCATTACAAACCATAATAAGGTCTTACACAAATAAGGATCTCATGATCCAGTCTTAGTACAATCAAGTAGCGGAATAAATAGCGTAGTGGTGGGGTCCATCTTCAGAGTCACAAGCAATGCTGATGATGGGAGATAGTCCGAGTTATCATAGCCATCCTGCTATCCTTCATCTTGGTAATCACCTTCATAGTCTGGCAATAGGAATTTCCAGGGACAAAATCCATCAGTACTCTTTAAGTACTCGCAAACTATCACTAACAAGTAAGATAGTTCTAGTAGGAATGCTAACTCTAAGTTTATTTGTAAAGTTCAGTTTGAAACCTAAGCTGAGTTCAGAAACAAAGAAAGATAAAAGAAGTTTGAAAACACTTAAGTGGGAACTTAGTTATCATAGTCACAAATCTATTGTGGTCAAGTCATGTCACAATTCATTTCATAAGTTGTTTTGAAAACATCTGACAACGGAACAATATGGCCACTCCAAGTGTCAATAACCGCGTACGTGGCTATTCGAATAGTTTGACACTCTGCAGAGGTGGTACACTTTCACCACAAGATTCGATACATCTGTCAGGGATAACCCTGAATCATCATACTTAGTATGCAGATAATCAAACATAACCTTTCCTTTACACACCCTAGTATAAGCACCTCTCCTATGAGCATGGCCTCCCAACCATGACCATCTATCATCTTGGGCACTGCATAGGTGGACAACATTGAGAGGTAGCCTCAGCTCAAACCTCTCCCGCGAGGGAACTAATACGAATGCATATAAACTTCCGGCTAAGCCTTACCCAATTCAGGTATTGGTATCGCATCCGAACCCAGCCATCAGTTTTATAAATAGGCTAAGGCTCATGCCTCAGCATTTTCATCATCATAAACCATTTGTGTTTCTCAACACATGTCAAAACATCTCAATAGAATGACTCATCATTCCAAGGTTTTCCCAAGTCATTTTCACCAAGTATTCCCATCTAAAGTGAAACAAGTTTTGGGTTTTGTTCCAACTACTAAGTTAAGAGTGTTCACTAAGGTGGGATGCTAATCTCAATCTCATGCCATAGAATAACATCTAAGTCTAACTAGATAGGTCAATTTTTATACTCTTTATGCTACCTTTAAAAAAGTAAAGGACTTTGGTAAAGTAAAGAAGGTAAAGCTTGTAAATAAAACTTGGAGTAGGTATAAGTCAAAATGGTATAACCAAAGCATGCGTAATGCCTTTTCTTAGGTTATCTAGCTTAATTCTAGCTTGCTAATAATAGCTTGCTCAGTTTACTTGAAGTGCTAGGCTTGCCTTGGGTAGTGCAGTGGTTGAAGTTTTCTTCCTCCTCCTCCTCGTAGACTTGATCGATACTATCGCCTATAAATACATACGGAATACACAATCACCAAACAATACTTAACTATTCTACTTAGCACACTAAGGCACATATTTGATGATCTATTATCATCACAAGCATCACAAGGTTTAATGAACTAGTTTCATTCTTTTTATTTGAGAAAAGTAATTTCTACTCATTGAAATTAACTAAGATTTAATAATCTCCGATTAAAATATGGGATCATGTGGACACATCATCACCAGATATTCTAACACATGGGAATGTGATTTAAGTGTTGGATCACATTTTAATAAGTTTAATAATTAATGATTTAAAGTGACTAGAAATGCCTATATAGCATTATTTTGGTACTAGTCTAAAGTCACTGCATGCAAACCTTAATATTATTACATATTCAGATAGGTATGGTTAAATGTGATTTTTGAGAGTTGGAATCAACTCAAAAGCTATTATGGTTGATTTTATAAAAATGTTTGAATGTGCAAAAGCTTCTGTATTGTTATTTTACCTAGGAGAGATCTCTAACTCTAAAAGATATAAATCCAACGGGTTTGGATAGAGATTTTCAGTAGCTTTCCAACAAAATTGGAATCACTCCATTTGGATTTGTAAAACTCCCTGAATTGTTTTTTAAACTAAGGGACAGAATTGATTTAAGTCTAAAATAGAAAAATCCTAATTTGAATTACTGGGTCGGCGCGGGAAACTAATTGGGCCGGTCCAGTGGCGCTCCACGGTGCAGAGGGCGACTAACAGGCTGGTCCCGCATATCTGCGGCACTTAAAACCCGAAGCGGTATGGGGCAATCTGGGCGCTACGATTAGAATAAGGATCAACGGTCCACGGTCGTCGTCGATGATAGACTCGTCGCCGGTGAGACTGAAACCTAGCACGATCAGTGGGGGTCTACTGGGGACGTACCAGGGCTCCAGCTAGTGCGGCGAGGCGGGCAAACAAACTGGACGGCGACGGCGGGCTCAGGCGAGGTCGCGGCAGGGGCTGAGGTGGACGAAATTGACGACCACGTCTCCTCCTCTGCAGCGGCTACCTCCGGCGGAATTCCGGCGATGTGCTGCTCGAGCGGCTACGACGAGAGAGGGAAAATGGTCAGTGGAGAGATGGGAATGAGATGGTGTGCAGAATGAGACTAGGGGTGGCCTCCTTATATAGGCTCGACGAGTGGAACGACGATTGTGGGCGGAGCTCGTCGATGACGGCGATACAGAGGGCTACCGGCGTGGGCGAGGTAGGCGAGCGGTGGGCGGTCTGCTGGCGGTCCTCTACGGCGTAATGGCGCGGCTAGGGGCGGTGGCATTTGGTCGGGGGCTTCCCGTGCTCTAGGAGACAGAGGCGGTGCTCGACGTGGCTCCCGACGACTGTGGGTCGTGCCACGGTGCACGGCCGTGTCTGGCGGGGTGTGGGTATCGAGGCGGAGCAGCGTGCACGATTTGGTGTCGAGGCGTGGTCTATGGAGTGCTGGCGGCGATCGCGCTCTGGCTGCATGCAGAGAGAAAGGGCGGCGCGGCTCTGAGGTGGTCCAGTGGCTAGCAGGGGCTGTGGGGTGGACCGTGGGCGGCGGTGAGGTCACTCCTCACTCCCTGGAGTGGCGGAGAGGGGTTGGTGGTCGCCTGGGGCTTGTGCACGTTTGGCCGGCGAGCATGGCGTTGGGGTGGCGGTGCACTGGCGCCAGGGGCTAGGAAATTGGGTGGTTTTGGTCTGGTTGGGCCTGGGGGAGACCAAGGTGATCAATGTGCATCAAATGGCTCGACAAGATTTTCTCCAACACAGTATTATTTAGGCCATAATGATTCTGCTAACCAGGTGTTCAATCAAATGGCCGCATGAGAGAAACTTTTGAATTTTTGAAAGACTTTTGGTGGAGTGATTCATCTTATGCTTAAGCATCTAGGTTTGGTTGGGATTTTGAAATGGAGTTCATTTGAGTGGTTTTTGAAAAAGTGGTATCTAGACATATGAACTAGATTCAATTTTCAAATGTCATTTAAAATTAGAGTTTGATTGTTTTTGGGAGATCACAAAGTGGGCCTTGGTACATCACTACTTGTACTAGCAAGGGTTGCAAATATCCACATTTTTCTCTATTTGATATTGAGTGCTAGGAATAGCCAAAGTACGCTAGGTGATTAAAATGGCACAAGTGACCATTTGCTTATTTAATTCTTTTTGATTTATTTTTCTTTGGGATTTGCTTGGGATGATCTAGATGATGTGTAATTCACCTTAGAGTCATTTACAATCAGTAAATCACTCAATCATGGCAATTCAAAACAACTCCTATTTAAATGCACACACATCTGAATGCTTAAAGATTTTTAAATGGAAAAGTTTTTGTTAACCCTAAATTGGGTAGATTTGATCTTGATCACTTGGATGAAAGCTTTGGGATGTTACAATATTGATATTGTACATGGCCCCAAGTTCGCTCACTCATCCCTGAAAAAATTTGACACCAATGTGTCTGCCTCTCTTTGGGGCAAATTTGAATCATTGGCCACAATAAGAAATTGAAATGTAATCGTACAAAACAATATTCAGGGATATACATATGCATCATACAATGCATTCATAGATCAGAAACAATACAAAGATTATATATATAGGTTCCATATGAGAAAAAAATTAGGGCCTCATTTTTTTCAGTGATAGAGTCAGAGAACAAAAATACCAACAACACAACCTATATTGTTTATGTGCATTGCTACCTGAGGTTCACTAACCATCCCTAAGAAAATGACACCATCAGATGCCCTTGCACTATTTTGGGGAAAAATGAATCATTGGGCTCAGTAAGGAATAGAAATGTAAAGTTAGATGCCTGCTTTGTATCGAAATCAACACTCAATTAGATGGTAGATTAGCAGATTGGGGTTTTGTGACTAGATGACAGATGCATCAATCGACCGATCGGACCGTATATATACTACCATACTTCAAGAGCAAAAGAATATTTACACGATTGAACAAATCCTATGTATGAACAGTGAAAACTGTGGCTGCGACTAGAGAAGCTACAAATGTAGTACCTCGAACTCCTCATTAGGGACCTCCTCCTCGAACTCATCATTCTCCGTGATTGTGTCTAAGATTTCTTGTATGGCGATGGGGTCATTGATGTAGAGCACCGGATTGCCTCCGCCTGCCGCCTGCCCCCCATCCAGATCTGCCGCTGGCACCACGACATTGTCGGCCACAATGTCTACCACCTGCTGCTCGGCGGCGATGGTTACTGGATGGACGGATGAGCTCGCACCCTTGACGGCGTGGCGACAAGCAGCGTTCATGCCCGGAGAAGAAGCATCCGCCTGCTTGGCAACGATCGAGCCATCTGCTGCTACGCCTTCAACTGGCTTCACCTCCGGCTCGTCTCCATGCGTACACTTCATGGCACACCAAGGGAAGGAGGTAGTGCAAGCGAGGGAGCTTCGGCGCGCGTGGTAGGTGTAGATTGGGGTCTTGGGACTAGATAGACTGGGGGAAAATGACACAAGCTCATGGAAGAAGAAGGTCGAGGGGGTTATAAACACCGGACCATTCGTATTCCTCGAGTGGACAAGTGTGGTGGGCGGGGGGCGGGGGGCTACCACGATCTCCACCCTTTTTTTTGGGTTCCCTTTTATGAAATAGCCACGATCTCCACTTTAGAGCTGCATTGAAAACATGCTCATGGCAGACCTCGATTCCACTACATGCAAGTGGCGCGGAACCAATTTCTAGCAACGTTAGATCTACTCGAGGGGGGCCCTTGACTCATGGAAGTTACTAGCGGTAGGGCCCAGTTGGAAGTGAGATTGAGAGCACTGCGTAAAAATGGGATATGTCTCATTAAAATCAAGTGGCAATAAATGGCAACATCCCGTCGACAACCGTGCACTCGATGACCCCGTTGCCCTATGCATGTGTTGTACTAGCAGTAGTAGGCTTTTCAGACTTGATTAAACTTGACATGACCGCTCGACGACTTTTTACATGGACGTCATCGTGTTCCTTCCTGTAGAAGTCTCGCTGAGGGAGACATCCGTGCTGTCTCACGATGTACTGTGAAGGGCACGACGTGTGCAACGATCATCGTTGGATTGCACAAAATCAACGGTTGGTGCGCACGATCCGCGTGACAACTGTGACAACAAATCAGGGAGTAGCAGACAGGGTGAGCACAGGTTTCGGCTTCTACGAAAGATAGAGAGGGGGGGCAAAACTAAGTAGTACCACATAAAACCAAGGGCAAAACTGAGTAGTATAAAAATGGAAAGTGTCTTGTACAATGAAATACATCGTGGCATACATCAAATTATGCCAAGATAGATCCACTAGAGTTCATTGGATGTGTGTTCTTCTCATAAACCACACATGGATCCAGCAGTGTGATTGCATGTATGCTCTTTTCATTAACCATAGTTAGAGTCATCGCATGTCTGTTCTTTTCACAAACCACATATCACTAGTGTCATTGCATGTGTGTTCTTCTCATGAACCACACATGGATCCACCCAGTGTGATTGCATGTCTGTTCTTTTCATAAACCACATATGGATCCACCAGTGTCATTGCATGTCTATTCTTTTCATGAACCACACCCAGTGTCATTGCATGTATGTTCCTCTAAACAAACCACATAAGGATCCACCAGTGTCAATGCATTGAAGGGAATATGCCCGAGAGGCAATAATAAAGTGGTTATTATCTTATTCCATGTTTATGATAAATGTTTATTTTGCATGCTATAATTGTATTGATCGGAAACATCAATACATGTGTGTTTAATAAACAAAAAGGGTTCCTAGTTATGCCTCTCTTATAGACTAGCTTGTTGATTAACAAGATGATCAAGGTTTCCTGATCTTGGACATTGGACATTGTTAATAACAAGGTCACAACATTAGTTGAATGATGTGATGAACATTCATCCGAAGTATAGCATTACGATCACAGTCATTATGTTTATATTGCTATAACATCATACGAAGTAATCTTTATCCTTAGACCATGAGATCATGTTAATTGCTAACACCGGAATAGTATCTTGATAACATCAAACGTCACACCGTAACAGGGTGACTATAAAGATGGGTTCAGTGCTACAAAGGTGTTATGTTGAGGCTCATGGATCAAGAGTGGAATTTGTCAATCCCGATGACGGATAGATATACTCTGGGCCCTCTCGGTGATATCACATTAAGATAGCTTGCAAGCAAGTGATGTGATCACTAGAATGTTATATCACGGGAACGAGAAAATAGTGCATGTCGGCAACGAGATCAAACTGGGTATGGAGATACCGATGATCGAATCTTGGACATGTAATATATCGCGAGACTAAGGGATTTGGTTACAAGTGTTAAAGGTTCTCACGATCACAGAAGTCATCGTTGAATATGCAAGAGTCGGTATGGATCTCCAGGTCCCGCTTCTGATTATTGATCTGAGAGGAGTCTCAATCATGTCTACATTATTCGTGAACCGTAGGGTGGCACACTTAAGAGTTACCGGACACCATTTCGGAGCACATATGTTTCAGACGAAAGAATTGCAAAGAGCAGGAATTGTTTCGATAGAAATCGGAAATTGTTTCAGGTGAAATTGCAGAAAGTGATTTTGCATGTGATATTGAAATATTGCAAGGGGTTATATGCGAATGTTTGTTAATTAAAGTAATTAACAAAATTCTGAATAAATTTAATAAAAGAGTTTTATTAAATGAGAGAGCATTAAACTTGGAGAATTTTAATGCATTTAAAGTAGGGACTTTAAAGGGGAATGTGAAGAGGCATTTTAATGTGGAGGGGTTACCACCACATGAATGGGGGAGGTGAGGAGTCACCCCCCATGCGCCGGCCATGAAGGAGGGGCACCCCCCTCCTCCTATAAAAGGCCACCCTCTTTCTCCTTCTTCCTCACACCTCCTTGTGAAGGATCTCTCTCCCCCTCTAGAATTATTCCCCCATGGTCTCGGATTAGCGAGATACATGTTCCCGGTGGCATTTCGTCTAGAAGGAGTTGATGCTTCCGCTGGATCGCTGGAGCGAGGAGGTGGAGGTTGTCTGGTGGCTTGAACGTGTGTGCGAGTACGGATGCGCTGCTGAGTTGCGGCGCTCGGACTTCCTCACGGTCTTGAGATCGGCAAGTGTACAACTACATCAACCACGAGTTCCTACTCGTTAGCAAAACTCATTGTCTTCGAGGGTAAGTTCTCGTTGGATGTATGTCCACCCGTTGCATTGTACCTAGTAGATAGATCTTGGCGTGTAGTTCTCATCGTAGGATATTTCTATGTTGCAGACCCAACAGTGTTATCAAAGCCTGATCTATGCGTAGGTGCTTTGCACGGGTAGTACACATATGTTTATATGTGGGCAATGATGATCATGTTATTGCATCTTCTATGTATTTTGGATATTGGTGGCATAGTAGGATGAAGCGGCCCAGACCAACCTTACATGTCATCGTACATGAGACCGGTTCCACGACTGACATGCAACTTGTTTTGCATAAGTGGCTGGCGGGTGTCTATCTCTCCTACTATAGTCAATATCTAATTTACAATGAGTTGCTAATAACTTGGTTATCCTCGTTGTGGTTCATGTTCGTAGGTGAGAATGGTTCTATCTCCAAAAGCCCGAAGCCACGTAAAACTTGCAATTGATAAATTAGAGGCGTCTAGTTTAGATCGTTGCTGGGCTAGTGTATTGATATGGTATTGTTGTAAGTAGATGTATGATAGATACTCTTACAACACATTCAACATGTAAGTTCCATAGACCTTGGCCTTACACATAAAGTAATGATAGAGATCATACCACGATGCAAATGATAGAGATCAAATGCATGGACCATATCATCTCACTTTACACATTAGATGTTAGCATCTTATACTACTAGTTTGGCGCTTTTGGTATCATTGTAAGATGATCCCTCATTTAGATATCAAGATAAAATGTGTTCTTCCTTAAGTATGCACCGTTCTATGGATCGTGTTTCGAGACATCACGTGATGATCGGGTGTACTCGACTCTACGCTTTCATACAACGGGTGTAAGAAAGTTTTACACACGAGAGTACTAAGGTTCTTATTTGGCGAGCCTAGCTTGTACAGACATGGCCTCGGAACACGGACCGAAAGGTTAAGCATGAGTCATATAGTTGATGTGATGCCCATATTGATGCTCGCCTTTGAAGCTACACCAACTCACGTGATGATCGGACTTGGTGTAGTGGATTTGGTTCATGTAATCACCAAAAAGGCACGAGGGATGTCGTTTTTGAGTGGGAGTTCATTTCTAATTTGGATTAGTCGAACTCAATTTGTCATAAACTAAATCAAAGTAAATTTGCATAATTTGTTGTAGTCATTAGCGTCCGTTCACTACCTTATGCTTAGTTTTAATTGAGATAATAGAACTATAGAATTCTGGATATTTACTTTACGAACTAGTATCGTATTGTCTTGAATGTCAATTTAAAGTTTATAAGTCCTATTGCAAACTTTTAGAAAACTCTATTTACTCCATGAAGTTTAATAAGTAGTATTAAATCAAGAGTAAGAATTCCAATGTTACTATCTAAAATATCATGTTTGCCTCCATGGTTATTGATATTCAAAAGTTGTTTTTATATCAAGATTATATAGGAGCTTAAAATTGTTTCAGAAACCATCATGTCTGAAAGATATTGTGATATCTGAAACAATGTTTTTGGTTGCATTATGATAGAGTATAATTTAGCAAAATACATGTTCTCATATTGTATGAGAATTTGTGAAGGATGGAGATGCTAAGCATCCGGATCTTCCAAAAGGTTTTGGGAACTAAAATTATACTCATCATTCTTCCTTATAAGCTATAGTATCTTGATCATGAAAGTTGTCATGATAAGGATGAATAGAAGATGTAAGTAAAATTTTTACTACACTAAAAGATTACTAAAGAATGGATTTTTGAAAGAATGCCAAACATTTGATGATGGTGATCCACTTCAAAATGCAAGTCCAAAGGTATTAGTATTTGACTATATACAAGCTTTGTTCCATGTGTCATGTTAATGACACCACTATTGATGTTGATAGATTCTTTTAAAAGAAAAGGAATTGCTAAAAGAGAATCTATAAAATATTTGGCAGAAAATAAAAGGTTGGAGATGTCCAACTTAGGTATATAGAAGATATACATGTTATGGTTGTATTCCTTGCTTGTTAAATAATGTGGTTTTGAGGTATTGGATACCGGTATTGGATACCAAATTGGTTGGTATGAAGTGTCATACAGGACAACACAATTCATGAACTGCAATGGCCTAAGTAACTAGCAAGAGAATAAGTGATGATGTTCATTGAAAACAAATAAAGTGTTATTATGTTTTTCGTTGTCGTCAAACCTAGTCTTCAAGATTTTTTTTAATAATTGTTATTTTGTTCCGGTATTACGAGAACAATGGTTGTTCAAATAATTACCGTATTCCATAAAGGATGGATGAACTTTTACAAGTCTAGTGGGAGAAATCACATCCATAAACATTATTGCTAAAATGTCACAAGACAAATAATTAAAAGATCACTTATGAAGTGACATCGCTGTTTTTAAATTATATTGAAAAGAAAACATGAAGAAACTCCATGTTGATGGATTTTTGGAGTGTTTGATTTTGATCAATTGACGCATGTGAAACTTTCCTCGAGATAATTGAAACTACGTTCATAGGCCAAAGAGGAACGGATGACTAGCTTATTGGAAATTGTACATGCTGATGTGCATAGTCCATTATGTGTAGCCATATGCGATGGATCTTTTTGCTTCATATGCTTTCTCCAGAAATTTATGTGAATATATCTATATATTTACTTAATAAGGAAGAAGTATGAAACATTTGAAAGTTGTTCAAAGACTTTCAAGATGAAGTGGAAAATCACTGTAACAAGAAAATAAAGAGTTTATGATTCGATCATAAAGGAAGATATTTGAGTTACATGTTTAGCAAAAACACCTAAGATTTGATGAATTGTTCCATGATTTGTGTTTCCCGATAAACCATAGGAGTATGGCATATTCGAGAGATGAAATCAAACCATGTTTGACAAGGTAAGAATAAGGGTGTCATTTATAAAACTGCCATTATGTTTTAAGGATTGAAGCTTTAGAGACTACCACTTTTACACTGAAAAGAGCACCATCGTGATCCGTTGAAATGACACCATATAAATTATGGTTTGGGATAAAACCCGAATTGTCTTTTCTTAAATTTTGGTATGCTAAGCATAAGTAAAATGTTTACAACCAAAGTCGGATAAGCACGTCTTTGTAGGTTATCCCAAAGAATTTGTTAGGAATTGCTCCATAACACCGAGGACAAAAGAGTTTGTTACTTGGAACGTCAAGTTTCTTGAGAAGGAATTTTTCGTGAAAATTTAAGTGGGAGGACAATAGAACTTTGATAAGGTTGTTGAACCTTAGCTATATGTGCTAAGTAGCGCAGCGCCGGAAAGTGTCCCGGTGGCGGCCACAATGCTCATGGCTCCCGTGATTACAAAGGTTGTGATCTCGGAGATTAGAGTTCATATTGAACCATGTGGGTCGATAAGAATCAAATAGTGTGATTTGATAAGAAAGTCGTTATTGTTTTGACAATGATGAACTGACTACATGCAAAGAAGCAATGATGGGCCCTGACTCCATAAAATGACTAGAAGTCATAGAATCCGTGATAGTATCCATACACGAGAAACCAAGTTTTTGAACTTGGAAGACTCTTCGGAAAGGCGTGAAGCCTATCGGTCGTGTTTGGATCTATAAAGAAATAAGACATGGATGTTTAACATCTATGAAATATTCGACATGTCGGAAAGAAGTTTACGACAATGTTCAAGGAGTTGACTGTGACAAGATTTGATCTTTCATAGCGATATTTAGTCTTGACGGATTAATGTAGCAATCACTACATATAATTTGGTATATGGTAGTTGAATAAACAAAACAAGGTTCTTCTAATAGAATGGTTACCTAGGACATGTACATGACACGGTCCGAAGGGTTTTGTTAATTCAAAGGGTGCTAAAAGGGCATGCAAACTTCAATAGTTGAAGTAAGCATAGCGGAGTTGGAATCTTCACCATGATGAAACTGTTAAAAGAGTTTAAATTCATCGGAGATGATGAAGATGCTTGCATTTGCAAGAAATTAAGTGGGAGCGCTTAGACATATTTCTAATACATTTTGTAGAGGACATATTGTTGATTGGAAATGATGTATCTTGTATTGACACAAGTTAAGAATTTCATTAAAATGAGATTTTGATAAAAGACTTGGGCAAACCCAGAATATTTGGCATCAATATCTATATGGATAGATTGAGGCGCTAATATGGTTGTGCCAGACATAAATATATGAGATATTGAAAGGGTTCAATATGGAAACAACAAGAAAGGTTCTTGCTGCATGGAAAGAATTGTATCAAAAATTCAAGTGTTTCAACACTTGGTGAGTAAAATCACATGAAGATTTTGATCGATTATACCATGATATGTATATATCCAGAATGTCCTATGCTCTAAATGTTATGAGCACATACCATAATGATTCATGATATGATCATTGGACGATAGTAAAGATATTCTTATGAGCTTTGGAAGAACTAAGAATATATCATGAAGTACAAATAGTTAAAGGTAGTTCATTGTAAAGAGTTACATTCATACTAGTTTTGTCACAAGATACAAATTAAATTTATCTCAATTTAGACTATGGGTGGCACAATGTAATGGAAAGGATGTTCCATGGTGGATTTGGATGAGTTCCAAAGTTGAGACATTGTGACGGATACTACAACAAAAGGCTAAGTATATAACTGCTATAGTAGTAGCAAAGGAGGGCATTTGTGTTAAGTAGTTTGTTATCAAACTAGGTGTGGTTCAAAGTGGGCTAATACTATGAAGATATATTGTGTGACAATAATATTAACATATTTTAACCGGAACGAACTAAAGGTATCACCAAAGGACCAAATTTATACAATGCCATCTCATTTGAGAATGAGTGATGCGTAGAGACGCAAAGACATGCAAATACACACGGACCTGAAACTGTTAGATCCGGAGATTATGTTAACCACTAGCAATAGCGTATATGCAACACCAGAAAGCCATAAGTGTTCAATACGCAAAGTTTTTCAAACTAGATTATTGACTCTAGTGCAAGTGGGAGACTGAAGGGAATATGCCCGAGAGGCAATAATAAAGTGGTTATTATCTTATTCCATGTTTATGATAAATGTTTATTTTGCATGCTATAATTGTATTGATCGGAAACATCAATACATGTGTGTTTAATAAACAAAAATGGTTCCTAGTTATGCCTCTTTTATAGACTAGCTTGTTGATTAACAAGATGATCAAGGTTTCTTGATCATGGACATTGGATGTTGTTAATAACAAGGTCACAACATTAGTTGAATGATGTGATGAACATTCATCCGAAGTATAGCATTACGATCAAAGTCATTATGTTTATATTAATATAACATCATATGAAGTAATCTTTATCCTTAGACTATGAGATCATGTTAATTGCTAACACCGGAATAGTATCTTGATAACATCAAACGTCACACCGTAACAGGGTGACTATAAAGATGGGTTCAGTGCTACGAAGGTGTTATGTTGAGGCTCATAGATCAAGAGTGGAATTTGTCAATCCCGGTGACGGATAGATATACTCTAGGCCCTCTCGGTGATATAACATTAAGATAGCTTGCAAGCAAGTGATGTGATCACTAGAATGTTATATCACGGGAACGAGAAAAAGTGCATGTCGACAACGAGATCAAACTGGGTATGGAGATTCCGATGATCGAATCTCGGACATGTAATATATGGTGATACAAATGGATTTGGTTACAAGCGTTAAAGGTTCTCACGATCACAGAAGTCATCATTGAATATGCAGGAGTCAGTATGGATCTCTAGGTCCTTCTTCTGATTATTGATCTGAGAGGAGTCTCAATCATGTCTGCATTATTCGCGAACCGTAGGGTGACACACTTAAGAGTTACCGAACACCATTTTGGAGCACATATGTTTTAGACGAAAGAATTGCAAAGCGCAGGAATTGTTTCGATAGAAACCGGAAATTGTTTTGGGTGAAATTGCAGAAAGTGGTTCTTCATGTGATATTGAAATATTGCAAGGGGTTATATGCGAATGTTTGTTAATTAAAGTAATTAACAAAATTCTGAATAAATTTTGTAAAAGAGTTTTATTAAATGAGAGAGCATTAAACTTGGAGAATTTTAATGCATTTAAAGTAGGGACTTTAAAGGGGAATGTGAAGAGGCATTTTAATGTGGAGGGGTTACCACCACATGAATGGGGGAGGTGAGGAGTCACCCCCATGCGCCGGCCATGAAGGAGGGGCACCCCCCTCCTCCTATAAAAGGCCACCCTCTTCCTCCTTCTTCCTCACACCTCCTTGTGAAGGATCTCTCTCCCCCTCTAGAATTATTCTCCCATGCTCTCGGATTAGTGAGATACATGTTCCCGGTGGCATTTCATCTAGAAGGAGTTGCTGCTTCCGCTGGATCGCTGGAGCGAGGAGGTGGAGGTTGTCCGGTGGCTTGAACATGTGTGCGAGTACGGATGCGCTGCTGAGTTGCGGTGCTAGGACTTCCTCACGATCTTGAGATCGGCAAGTGTACGACTACATCAATCACGAGTTCCAACTCATTAACAAAACTTGTTGTCTTCGAGGGTAAGTTCTCGTTGCATGTATGTCCACCCGTTGCTTTGTACCTAGTAGATAGATCTTGGCGTGTAGTTCCCATCGTAGGAAAATTTTTGTTTTCTATGCTGCGGACCCAACGTGCATGTCTGTTCTTTTCATGAACATCACATGGATCCACCAGTGTCATTGCATGTGTGTTGTTTTCATGAACCACAGCTAGAGTCATTGCATGTGTGTTCTTCTAACCAAACCACACATGGATCCACCCTAGTGTGATTGCATGTCTGTTCTTTTCACAAACCACACAAGGATCCACCAGTGTCATTGCATGTGTGTTCTATTCATGAACCACAGCTAGAGTCATTGCATGTCTGTTGTTTCCACAAACCACACATGGATCCACCTAGTGTGATTGCATGTCTGTTCTTTTCACAAACCACATAAGGATCCACCAGTGTCATTGCATGTGTGTTGTTCTCATGAACCACAGCCAGTGTCATTGCATGTCTGTTCTTATCACAAACCACATAATGATCCACCAGTGTCATTGCATGTGTGCTCTTCTCATGAACCACACATGGATCCACCATGTCTCATTGCATGTCTGTTATTTTCATGAACCACGGCTAGAGTCATTGCATGTCTGTGCTTTCCACAAACCACATATGGATCCACCAGTGTCATTGCATGTCTATTCTTCTAAACAAACCAAACATGGATCCACCTACTGTCATTGCATGTCTGTTCTTTTCACAAACCACACATGGATCCACCAGTGTCATTGCATGTGTGTTCTTTTCATGAACCTTCGCTAGAGTCATTGCGTGTGTGTTCATCTAAACGACCACATAAGGATCCACAAGTGTCATTGCATGTGTGTTCTTCTCATGAACCATAGCCAGTGTCATTGGATGTGTGTTCTTCTCATGAACCACACAAGGATCCACCAGTGTCATTGCATGTGTGTTCTTTTCATGAACCACAGCTAGAGTCATTGCATGCCTGTTTTTCTAAACAAACCACATAAGGATCCACCAGTGTCATTGCATGTGTGTTCTTCTCATGAACCACACATGGATCCACTAGTGTCATTGCATGTCTATTCTTTTCATGAACCACACCAGTGTCATTGCATGTCTGTTCCTCTAAACAAACCACATAAGGATCCACCAGTGTCATTGCATGTATGTTCTTTTCATGAACAACACATGGATCCACCAGTGTCATTGCATGTGTGTTCTTTTCATGAACCACTGCTAGAGTCATTGCATGTGTGTTCAACTAAACAAACCACACACGGATCCACCTAGTGTGATTGCATGTCTATTCTTTTCACGAAACCACACATGGATCCACCAGTGTCATTACATGTGTGTTCTTTTCATGAACCACAGCTATAGTCATTGCATGTCTGTTCTTTCCAGAAACCACACATGGATCCACCTAGTTTGATTGCATGTCTGTTCTTTTCACAAACCACACATGGATCTACCAGTGCCATTGCATGTCTATTCTTTTCATGAATCACAGCTAGAGTCATTGCATGTCTGTTACTTCCACAAACCATATATGGATCCCCTAGTGTCATTGCATGTGTGTTCTTTTCATGAACCACAGCTAGAGTCATTGCATGTGTGTTCTTCTAAACAAACCACACATGGATCCACCTAGTGTGATTGCATGTTTGTTCTTTTCACAAACCACCCATGGATCCACCAGTGTTATTGCATGTGTGTTCTTTTCATGAACCATAGCTAGAGTCATTGCATGTCTGTTCTTTCCACAAACCACACATGGATCCACCTATTGTGATTGCATGTCTATTCTTTTCACAAACCACACATGGATCCACCAGTGGCATTGCATGTGTGTTCTTCTCATGAACCACAGCCAGTGTCATTGCATGTCTGTTCTTCTCACAAACCACATAAGGATCCCCTAGTTTCATTGCATGTGTGTTCTTTTGATGAACCACTCCCAGTGTCATTGCATGTTTGTTCCTCTAAACAAACCACACATCGATCCACCTAGAGTCATTGCATGTTAGTTCTTTTCACAAACCACACATGGATCCACCAGTGTCATTGTATGTGTGTTCTTTTCATGAACACAGCTAGAGTCATTGCATGTGTGTTCTTCTCTTGAACCACACCCAGTGTCATTGCATTTGTGTTCTTCTCTTGAACCACACCTAGTGTCATTGCATGTGTGTTCTTCTCATGAAGCACACAAAGAAACACCACTGTCATTGCATGTGTGTTCTTATAAACTAACCACATAAGGATCCACCAGTGTCACTACATGTGTGTTATTTTCATGAACCACAGCTAGAATCATTGCATGTGTGTTTGTCTAAACAAATCACATAAGGATCCACCAGTGTCATTGCATGTGTGTTGTTTTCATGAACCACAGCTAGAGTCATTGCATGTGTGTTACCACATAAGGATCCACCAGTGTCATTGCATGTCTATTCTTTTCATGAACCACACCTAGTGTCATTGCATGTGTGTTCTTCTAAACAAACCACATAAGGATCCACCAGTGTCATTGCATGTATGTTCTTTTCAAGAACCACATAAGGATCCACTAGTGTCATTGGATGTGTGTTCTTCTCATGAACCACACATGGATCCACCAGTGTCATTGCATGTCTGTTCTTTTCATGAATCACAGCTAAAGTCATTGCATGTCTGTTACTTCCACAAACCACAGATGGATCCTCCAGTGTCATTGCATGTATGTTCTTTTCATGAACCACAGCTAGATTCATTGCATGTCAGTTCTTTTCATGAACCACACATGGATCCACCAGTGTCATTGCATGTCTGTTCTTCTCATGAACCACACATGGATCCACCAGTGTCATTGCATGTCTGTTCTTTTCATGAACCACACCCAGTGGCATTGCATGTATGTTCCTTTTCACAAACCACATAAGGATCCACCAGTGTCATTGCATGTCTGTTCTTTTCATGAACCACACATGGATCCACCAGTGTCATTGCATGTGTGTTCTTTTCATGAACCACAGCTAGAGTCATTGCATGTGTGTTCTTCTAAACAAACCACATAAGGATCCACAAGTGTCATTGAATGTGTGTTCTTCGTATGAACCACACCCAGTGTCATTGCATGTGTGTTCTTCTCATGAACCACACATGGATACACCAGTGTCATTGCATGTCAGTTATTTCCACAAACCACACATGGATCCACCTAGTGTGATTGCATGTTTGTTCTTTCACAAACCACACATGGTTCCACCAGTGTCATTGCATGTGTGTTCTTCTCATGAACCACAGCCAGTGTCATTGCATGTCTGTTCTTCTCACAAACCACATAAGGATCCGCCAGAGTCATTGCATGTCAGTTCTTTTCACAAACCACACATGGATCCACCAGTGTCATTGCATGTGTGTTCTTTTCAAGAACACAGCTAGAGTCATTGCATGTGTGTTCTTTTAAACAAACCTCATAAGGATCCACCAGTGTCATTGCATCTCTGTTCTTCTCTTGAACCACACCTAGTGTCATTGCATGTGTGGTCTTCTCATGAACCACACATGGATACGCACTGTCATTGCATGTGTGTTCTTTTCATGAACCACAACTAGAGTCATTGCATGTGTGTTCTTATAAACTAACCACATAAGGATCGACCAGTGTCACTGCATGTGTGTTATTTTCATGAACCACAGCTAGAGTCATTGCATGTGTGTTTGTCTAAACAAATCACATAAGGATCCACCAGTGTCATTGCATGTGTGTTCTTTTCATGAACCACAGCTAGAGTCATTGCATGTGTGTTACCACATAAGGATCCACCAGTGTCATTGCATGTCTGTTCTTTTCATGAACCACACCCAGTGTCATTGCATGTGTGTTCTTCTAAACAAACCACATAATGATCCACTAGTGTCATTGCATGTCTGTTCTTTTCATGAACCACATAAGGATCCACCAGTGTCATTGGATGTGTGTTCTTCTCATGAACCACACATGGATCCACCAGTGTCATTGCATGTCTGTTCTTTTCATGAATCACAGCTAAAGTCATTCCATGTCTGTTACTTCCACAAACCACAGATGGATCCTCCAGTGTCATTGCATGTATGTTCTTTTCATGAACCACAGCTAGATTCATTGCATGTCAGTTCTTTTCATGAACCACACATGGATCCACCAGTGTCATTGCATGTCTGTTCTTCTCATGAACCACACATGGATCCACCTGTGTCATTGCATGTCTGTTCTTTTCATGAACCACACCTAGTGTGATTGCATGTATGTTCCTTTTCACAAACCACATAAGGATCCACCAGTGTCATTGCATGTCTGTTCTTTTCATGAACCACACATGGATCCACCAGTGTCATTGCATGTGTGTTCTTTTCATGAACCACAGCTAGAGTCATTGCATGTGTGTTCTTCTAAACAAACCACATAAGGATCCACCAGTGTCATTGCATGTGTGTTCTTCTCATGAACCACACATGGATACACCAGTGTCATTGCATGTCTGTTATTTCCACAAACCACACATGGATCCACCTAGTGTGATTGCATGTCTGTTCTTTCACAAACCACACATGGTTCCACCAGTGTCATTGCATGTGTGTTATTCTCATGAACCACAACCAGTGTCATTGCATGTCTGTTCTTCTCACAAACCACATAAGGATCCGCCAGAGTCATTGCATGTCAGTTCTTTTCACAAACCACACATGGATCCACCAGTGTCATTGCATGTGTGTTCTTTTCATGAACACAGCTAGAGTCATTGCATGTGTGTTCTTTTAAACAAACCTCATAAGGATCCACCAGTGTCATTGCATCTCTGTTCTTCTCTTGAACCACACCTAGTGTCATTGCATGTGTGGTCTTCTCATGAACCACACATGGATACGCACTATCATTGCATGTGTGTTCTTTTCATGAATCACAACTAGAGTCATTGCATGTGTGTTCTTATAAACTAACCACATAAGGATCGACCAGTGTCACTGCATGTGTGTTATTTTCATGAACCACAGCTAGAGTCATTGCATGTGTCTTTGTCTAAACAAATCACATAAGGATCCACTAGTGTCATTGCATGTGTGTTCTTTTCATGAACCACAGCTAGAGTCATTGCATGTGTGTTACCACATAAGGATCCACCAGTGTCATTGCATGTTTGTTCTTTTCATGAACCACACCCAGTGTCATTGCATGTGTGTTCTTCTAAACAAACCACATAATGATCCACTAGTGTCATTGCATGTCTGTTCTTTTCATGAATCACAGCTAAAGTCATTGCATGTCTGCTACTTCCACAAACCACAGATGGATCCACTAGTGTCATTGCATGTATGTTCTTTTCATGAACCACAGCTAGATTCATTGCATGTCAGTTCTTTTCATGAACCACACATGTATCCACTAGTGTCATTGCATGTCTGTTCTTCTCATGAACCACACATGGATCCACCAGTGTCATTGCATGTCTGTTCTTTTCATGAACCACACCCAGTGTCATTGCATGTATGTTCCTTTTCACAAACCACATAAGGATCCACCAGTGTCATTGCATGTCTGTTCTTTTCATGAACCACACATGGATCCACCAGTGTCATTGCATGTGTGTTCTTTTCATGAACCACAGCTAGAGTCATTGCATGTGTGTTCTTCTAAACAAACCACATAAGGATCCCCAAGTGTCATTCAATGTGTGTTCTTCGTATGAACCACACCCAGTGTCATTGCATGTGTGTTCTTCTCATGAACCACACATGGATACACCAGTGTCATTGCATGTATGTTATTTCCACAAACCACACATGGATCCACCTAGTGTGATTGCATGTCTGTTCTTTCACAAACCACACATAGTTCCACCAGTGTCATTGCATGTGTGTTCTTCTCATGAACCACAGCCAGTGTCATTGCATGTCTGTTCTTCTCACAAACCACATAAGGATCCGCCAGAGTCATTGCATGTCAGTTCTTTTCACAAACCACACATGGATCCACCAGTGTCATTGCATGTGTGTTCTTTTCATGAACACAGCTAGAGTCATTGCATGTGTGTTCTTTTCATGAACACAGCTAGAGTCATTGCATGTGTGTTCTTTTAAACAAACCTCATAAGGATCTACTAGTGTCATTGCATCTCTGTTCTTCTCTTGAACCACACCTAGTTTCATTGCATGTGTGGTCTTCTCATGAACCACACATGGATACGCACTGTCATTGCATGTGTGTTCTTTTCATGAACCACAACTAGAGTCATTGCATGTGTGTTCTTATAAACTAACCACATAAGGATCGACCAGTGTCACTGCATGTGTGTTATTTTCATGAACCACAGCTAGAGTCATTGCATGTGTGTTTGTCTAAACAAATCACATAAGGATCCACCAGTGTCATTGCATGTGTGTTCTTTTCATGAACCACAGCTAGAGTCATTGCATGTGTGTTACCACATAAGGATCCACCAGTGTCATTGCATGTCTGTTCTTTTCATGAACCACACCCAGTGTCATTGCATGTGTGTTCTTCTAAACAAACCACATAATGATCCACTAGTGTCATTGCATGTCTGTTCTTTTCATGAACCACATAAGGATCCACCAGTGTCATTGGATGTGTGTTCTTCTCATGAACCACACATGGATCCACCAGTGTCATTGCATGTCTGTTCTTTTCATGAATCACAGCTAAAGTCATTGCATGTCTGTTACTTCCACAAACCACAGATGGATCCACCAGTGTCATTGCATGTATGTTCTTTTCATGAACCACAGCTAGATTCATTGCATGTCAGTTCTTTTCATGAACCACACATGGATCCACCAGTGTCATTGCATGTCTGTTCTTCTCATGAACCACACATGGATCCACCAGTGTCATTGCATGTCTGTTCTTTTCATGAACCACACCCAGTGTCATTGCATGTATGTTCCTTTTCACAAACCACATAAGGATCCACCAGTGTCATTGAATGTCTGTTCTTTTCATGAACCACACATGGATCCACTAGTGTCATTGCATGTGTGTTCTTTTCATGAACCACAGCTAGAGTCATTGCATGTGTGTTCTTCTAAACAAACCACATAAGGATCCACAAGTGTCATTGAATGTGTGTTCTTCGTATGAACCCCACCCAGTGTCATTGCCAGTGTGTTCTTCTCATGAACCACACATGGATACACTAGTGTCATTGCATGTGTGTTCTTTTCATGAACCACAGTTAGAGTCATTCCATGTGTGTTCTTCTAAACAAACCACATAAGTATCCACCAGTGTCATTGCATGTGTGTTCTTTTCATGAACCACAGCCAGAGTTATTGCATGTGTGTTCTTCTAAACAAACCACATAAGGATCCACCAGTGTTATTGCATGTCTGTTATTTTCATGAACCATAGCTAGAGTCATTGTATGTGTGTTCTTCTAAACAAACCACAAAAGGATCCACCCGTGTTATTGCATGTGTGTTCTTCTCATGAACCACACATGGATACACCAGTGTCATTGCATGTGTGTTCTTTTCATGAACCACAGCTAGAGTCATTGCATGTGTGTTCTTCTAAACAAACCACATAAGGATCCACCAGTGTCATTGCATGTCTGTTCTTTTCATGAACCACACCCAGTGTCATTGCATGTCTGTTCCTCTAAACAAACCACACATCGATCCACCTAGAGTCATTGCATGTCAGTTCTTTTCACAAACCACACATGGATCCACCAGTGTCTTTGCATGTGTGTTCTTTTCATGAACACAGCTAGAGTCATTGCATGCGTGTTCTTTTAAACAAACCTCATAAGGATCCACTAGTGTCATTGCATCTCTGTTCTTCTCTTGAACCACACCTAGTTTCATTGCATGTGTGGTCTTCTCATGAACCACACATGGATACGCACTGTCATTGCATGTGTGTTCTTTTCATGAACCACAACTAGATTCATTGCATGTGTGTTCTTATAAACTAACCACATAAGGATCGACCAGTGTCACTGCATGTGTGTTATTTTCATGAACCACAGCTAGAGTCATTGCATGTGTGTTTGTCTAAACAAATCACATAAGGATCCACCAGTGTCATTGCATGTGTGTTCTTTTCATGAACCACAGCTAGAGTCATTGCATGTGTGTTACCACATAAGGATCCACCAGTGTCATTGCATGTCTGTTCTTTTCATGAACCACACCCAGTGTCATTGCATGTGTGTTCTTCTAAACAAACCACATAATGATCCACTAGTGTCATTGCATGTCTGTTCTTTTCATGAACCACATAAGGATCCACCAGTGTCATTGGATGTGTGTTCTTCTCATGAACCAAACATGGATCCACCAGTGTCATTGCATGTCTGTTCTTTTCATGAATCATAGCTAAAGTCATTGCATGTCTGTTACTTCCACAAACCACAGATGGATCCACCAGTGTCATTGCATGTATGTTCTTTTCATGAACCACAGCTAGATTCATTGCATGTCAGTTCTTTTCATGAACCACACATGGATCCACCAGTGTCATTGCATGTCTGTTCTTCTCATGAACCACACATGGATCCACCTGTGTCATTGCATGTCTGTTCTTTTCATGAACCACACCCAGTGTCATTGCATGTATGTTCCTTTTCACAAACCACATAAGGATCCACCAGTGTCATTGCATGTCTGTTCTTTTCATGAACCACACATGGATCCACCAGTGTCATTGCATGTGTGTTCTTTTCATGAACCACAGCTAGAGTCATTGCATGTGTGTTCTTCTAAACAAACCACATAAGGATCCACAAGTGTCATTGAATGTCTGTTCTTCGTATGAACCACACCCAGTGCCATTGCATGTGTGTTCTTCTCATGAACCACACATGGATACACTAGTGTCATTGCATGTGTGTTCTTTTCATGAACCACAGCTAGAGTCATTCCATGTGTGTTCTTCTAAACAAACCACATAAGGATCCACCAGTGTCATTGCATGTGTGTTCTTTTCATAAACCACAGCCAGAGTCATTGCATGTGTGTTCTTCTAAACAAACCACATAAGGATCCACCAGTGTTATTGCATGTCTGTTATTTTCATGAACCACATAAGGATCCACCAGTGTCATTGGATGTGTGTTCTTCTCATGAACCACACATGGATCTACCAGTGTCATTGCATGTCTATTGTTTTCATGAATCACAGCTAGAGTCATTGCATGTTTGTTACTTCCACAAACCACATATGGATCCACCATTGTCATTGCATGTCTGTTCTTTTCATGAACCACAGCTGGAGTCATTGCATGTTTGTTACTTCCACAAACCACAAATGGATCCACCAGTGTCATTGCATGTCTATTCTTTTCATGAACCACACCCAGTGTTATTGCATGTCTGTTCCTCTAAACAAACCACATAAGGATCTACCAGTGTCATTGCATGTATGTTCCTCTAAACAAACCACATAAGGATCCACCAGTGTCATTGCATGTCTGTTCTCATGAACCACACATGGATCCACCAGTGTCATTGCACGTGTGTTCTTTTCATGAACCACATCTAGAGTCATTGCATGTGTGTTCTTCTAAACAAACCACACATGGATCCACCTAGTGTGATTGCATGTATGTTCTTTTCACAAACCACACATGGATCCACTAGTGTCATTGCATGTGTGTTCTTTTCATGAACCATAGCAAGATTTATTGCATGTCTGTTCTTTCCACAAACCACACATGGATCTACCTAGTGTGATTGCAGGTCTGTTCTTTTCACAAACCACACATGGATCCACCAGTGTCATTGCATGTGTGTTCTTCTCATGAACCACAGCCAGTGTCATTGCATGTCTATTATTCTCACATATCACATAAGGATCCACCAGTGTCATTCCATGTCTGTTCTTCTAAACAAACCACATAAGGATCCCCTAGTGTCATTGCATGTGTGTTCTTTTCATGAACCACAGCTAGAGTTATTGCATGTGTGTTCTTTAAACAAACCACATAAGGATCCACTAGTGTCATTGAATGTCTATTCTATTCATGAACTACACCTAGTGTCATTGCATGTCTGTTCCACTAAACAAACCAAACATGGATCCACCTAGAGTCATTGCATGTCAGTTCTTTTCACAAACCACACATGGATCCACTAGTGTCATTGCATGTGTGTTCTTTTCATGAACCATAGCTAGAGTCATTGCATGTGTGTTCTTCTAAACAAACCACATAAGGATCCACCAGTGTTATTGCATATGTGTTCTTCTCATGAACCACACATGGATACACCAGTGTCATTGCATGTGTGTTCTTTTCATGAACCACGGCTAGATTCATTGCATGTGTGTTCTTCTAAACAAACCACATAAGGATCCACAAGTGTCATTGCATGTGTTTTCTTTTCATGAACCACGACTACAGTCAATATATGTGTGTTCTTCTAAACAAAACACATAAGGATCCACCAGTGTCATTGCATGTGTGTTCTTTTCATGAACCACACATGGATACACCAGTGTCATTGCATGTCTGTTATGTCCACAAACCACACATGGATCCACCTAGTGTGATTGCATGTCTGTTCTTTCACAAACCACACATGGTTCCACCAGTGTCATTGCATGTGTGTTCTTCTCATGAACCACAACCAGTGTCATTGCATGTTTGTTCTTCTCACAAACCACATAAGGATCCGCCAGAGTCATTGCATGTCAGTTCTTTTCACAAACCACACATGGATCCACCAGTGTCATTGCATGTGTGTTCTTTTCATGAACACAGCTAGAGTCATTGCATGTGTGTTCTTTTAAACAAACCTCATAAGGATCCACCAGTGTCATTGCATCTCTGTTCTTCTCTTGAACCACACCTAGTGTCATTGCATGTGTGGTCTTCTCATGAACCACACATGGATACGCACTATCATTGCATGTGTGTTCTTTTCATGAATCACAACTAGAGTCATTGCATGTGTGTTCTTATAAACTAACCACATAAGGATCGACCAGTGTCACTGCATGTGTGTTATTTTCATGAACCACGGCTAGAGTCATTGCATGTGTCTTTGTCTAAACAAATCACATAAGGATCCACCAGTGTCATTGCATGTGTGTTCTTTTCATGAACCACAGCTAGAGTCATTGCATGTGTGTTACCACATAAGGATCCACCAGTGTCATTGCATGTTTGTTCTTTTCATGAACCACACCCAGTGTCATTGCATGTGTGTTCTTCTAAACAAACCACATAATGATCCACTAGTGTCATTGCATGTCTGTTCTTCTAAATAAACAACATAAGGATCCACCAGTGTCATTGCATGTCTGTTCTTTTCATGAACCACATAAGGATCCACCAGTGTCATTGGATGTGTGTTCTTCTCATGCACCACACATGGATCCACCAGTGTCATTGCATGTCTATTATTTTCATGAATCCCTGCTAGAGTCATTGCATGTCTGTTAGTTCCACAAACCACATATGGATCCACCAGTGTCTTTGCATGTCTGTTCTTTTCATGAACCACAGCTAGAGTCATTGCATGTCAGTTCTTTTCATGAACCATATAGGGATCCACCAGTGTCATTGTATGTCTGTTCTTCTCAGGAACCACACATGGATCCACCAATGTCATTGCATGTCTGTTCTTTTCTTGAACCACACCAAGTGTCATTGTATGTATGTTCCTCTAAATAAACCACGTAAGGTTCCACCAGTGTCACTGCATGTCTATTCCTCTAAACAAACCACATAAGGATCCACCAGTGTCATTGCATCTCTGTTCTTTTCATGAACCACACATGGATCCACCCGTGTCATTGCATGTGTCTTCTTTTCATGAACCATAGCTAGAGTCATTGCATGTGTGTTCTTCTAAACAAACCACACATGGATCCACCTACTGTGATTGCATGTCTGTTCTTTTCACAAACCACACATTGATCCACCAGTGTCATTGCATGTGTGTTCATTTCATTAACCACAGTTAGAGTCATTGCATGTCTGTTCTTTCCACAAACCACACATGGATCCACCTAGTGTGATTGCATGTCTGTTCTTTTTCACAAACCACACATTGATCCACCAGTGTCATTGCATGTGTGTTCTTCTGATGAACCACAGCCAGTGTCATTGCATGTCTGTTCTTCTCACAAACCACATAAGGATCCACCAGTGTCATTGCATGTCTGTTCTTCTAAACAAACCACATAAGGATCCCCCAGTGTCATTGCATGTGTGTTCTTTTCATGAACCACAGCTAGAGTCATTGCATGTGTGTTCTTCTAAACAAACCACACAAGGATCCACTAGTGTCATTGCATGTCTGTTCTTTTCATGAACCACACCCAGTGTCATTGCATTTCTGTTCCTCTAAACAAACCACACATGGATCCGCCTAGACTCATTGCATGTCAGTTCTTTTCACAAACCACACATGGATCCACTAGTGTCAATGCATGTGTGTTATTTTCATGAACCACACCTAGAGTCATTGCATGTGTGTTCTTCTAAACAAACCACATAAGGATCCACCAGTGCCATCGCATGTGTGTTCTTCTCATAAACCACACATGGATACACCTGTTTCATTGCATGTGTGTTCTTTTCATGAACCACAGCTAGATTCATTGCATGTGTGTTCTTCTAAACAAACCACATAAGGATCCACAAGTGTCATTGCATCTGTGTTCTTTTCATGAACCACCGCTAGAGTCAATATATGTGTGTTCTTCTAAACAAAACACATAAGGATCCACCAGTGTCATTGCATGTGTGTTCTTTTCATGAACCACACCCAGTGTCATTGCATGTGTGTTCTTCTAAATAAACCACATAAGGATCCACCAGTGTCATTGCATGTCTATTCTTTTCATGAACCACATAAGGATCCACCAGGGTCATTGGATGTGTGTTCTTCTCATGAACCACACATGGATCCACTAGTGTCATTGCATGTTTGTTATTTTCATGAATCCCTGCTAGAATCATTGCATGTCTATTACTTCCACAAACCACATATGGATCCACCAGTGTCATTACATGTCTATTCTTTTCATGAACCACAACTAGAGTCATTGCATGCCAGTTCTTTTCATGAACCACACATGGATCCACTAGTGTCATTGCATGTTTGTTCTTCTCATGAACCACACATGGATACACCAGTCTCATTGCATGTCAGTTTTTTCATGCACCACACCTAGTGTCATTGCATGTCTGTTCCTCTAAACAAACCACATAAGGATGCACTAGTGTCATTGCATGCCTGTTCCTCAACAAACCACATAAGGATCCACCAGTGTCATTGCATGTCTGTTCTTTTCATGAAACACACATGGATCCACCATTGTCATTGCATGTGTGTTCTTTTCATGAACCACAGCTAGACTCATTGCATGTGTGTTCTTCTAAACAAACCACACATGGATCCACCTAGTGTGATTGCATGTCTATTCTTTTCACAAACCACACATGGATCCACTAGTGTCATTGCATGCGTGTTCTTTTCATGAACCACAGCTAGAGTCATTGCATGTCTGTTCTTTCCACAAACCACACATGGATCCACCTAGTGTGATTGCATGTCTGTTCTTTTAACAAACCACACATGGCTCCACGAGTGTCATTGCATGTGTGTTCTTCTCATGAACCACAGCTAGTGTCATTGCATGTTTGTTCATCTAACAAACCACATAAGGATCCACCCAGTGTCATTGCATGTCTCTTCTTCTAAACAAACCACATAAGGATCCCCTAGTGCCATTGCATGTGTGTTCTTTTAATGAACAAACAGCTAGAGTCACTGCATGTGTGTTCTTCTAAACAAACCACACATGGATCCACCTAGTTTGATTGCATGTCTGTTCTTTTCACAAACCACACATGGATCCACCAGTGTCATTGCATGTGTGTTCTTTTCATGAGCCACAGCTAGAGTCATTGCATGTCTGTTATTTCCACAAACCACACATGGATCCACCTAGTGTGATTGCATGTCTGTTCTTTTCACAAACCACACATGGTTCCACCAGTGTAATTGCATGTGTGTTCTTCTCATGAACCACATCCAGTGTCATTGCATGTCTGTTCTTCTCACAAACCACATAAGGATCCGCTAGAGTCATTGCATGTCAGTTCTTTTCACAAACCACACATGGATCCACTAGTGTCATTGCATGTTTGTTATTTTCATGAATCCCTGCTAGAATCATTGCATGTCTATTACTTCCACAAACCACATATGGATCCACCAGTGTCATTACATGTCTATTCTTTTCATGAACCACAACTAGAGTCATTGCATGCCAGTTCTTTTCATGAACCACACATGGATCCACTAGTGTCATTGCATGTTTGTTCTTCTCATGAACCACACATGGATACACCAGTCTCATTGCATGTCAGTTTTTTCATGCACCACACCTAGTGTCATTGCATGTCTGTTCCTCTAAACAAACCACATAAGGATGCACTAGTGTCATTGCATGCCTGTTCCTCAACAAACCACATAAGGATCCACCAGTGTCATTGCATGTCTGTTCTTTTCATGAAACACACATGGATCCACCATTGTCATTGCATGTGTGTTCTTTTCATGAACCACAGCTAGACTCATTGCATGTGTGTTCTTCTAAACAAACCACACATGGATCCACCTAGTGTGATTGCATGTCTATTCTTTTCACAAACCACACATGGATCCACTAGTGTCATTGCATGCGTGTTCTTTTCATGAACCACAGCTAGAGTCATTGCATGTCTGTTCTTTCCACAAACCACACATGGATCCACCTAGTGTGATTGCATGTCTGTTCTTTTAACAAACCACACATGGCTCCACGAGTGTCATTGCATGTGTGTTCTTCTCATGAACCACAGCTAGTGTCATTGCATGTTTGTTCATCTAACAAACCACATAAGGATCCACCCAGTGTCATTGCATGTCTCTTCTTCTAAACAAACCACATAAGGATCCCCTAGTGCCATTGCATGTGTGTTCTTTTAATGAACAAACAGCTAGAGTCACTGCATGTGTGTTCTTCTAAACAAACCACACATGGATCCACCTAGTTTGATTGCATGTCTGTTCTTTTCACAAACCACACATGGATCCACCAGTGTCATTGCATGTGTGTTCTTTTCATGAGCCACAGCTAGAGTCATTGCATGTCTGTTATTTCCACAAACCACACATGGATCCACCTAGTGTGATTGCATGTCTGTTCTTTTCACAAACCACACATGGTTCCACCAGTGTAATTGCATGTGTGTTCTTCTCATGAACCACATCCAGTGTCATTGCATGTCTGTTCTTCTCACAAACCACATAAGGATCCGCTAGAGTCATTGCATGTCAGTTCTTTTCACAAACCACACATGGATCCACCAGTGTCATTGCATGTGTGTTCTTTTCATGAACCACACCTAGAGTCATTGCATGTGTGTTCTTCTAAACAATGCACATAAGGATCCACCAGTGTCATTACATGTGTGTTCTTTTCATGAACCACACCCAGTGTCATTGCATGTCTGTTCCTCTAAAAAACACACACATGGATCCACCTAGAGTCATTGCATGTCAGTTCTTTTCACAAACCAGACATGGATCCACCAGTGTCATTGCATGTGTGTTCTTTTCATGAACCATAGCTAGAGTCATTGCATGTGTGTTCTTCTAAACAAAGCACATAAGGATCCACCAGTGTCATTGCATGTGTGTTCTTCTCATGAACCACATCTAGTGTCATTGCATGTGTGTTCTTATCATGAACCACACATGGATACACTAGTGTCATTGCATGTGTGTTCTTTTCATGAACCACAACTAGAGTCATTGCATCTGTGTTCTTCTAAACAAACCACATAAGGATCTACCAGTGTCATTGCATGTGTGTTCTTTTCATGAACCACAGCTAGAGTCATTACATGTGTGTTTTTCTAAACAAACCACAAAAGGATCCACCGGTGTCATTGCATGTGTGTTCTTTTCATGAACCACACCTAGTGTTATTGCATGTGTGTTCTTCTAAAAAACCACATAAGGATCCACCAGTGTCATTGCATGTCTGTTCTATTCATGAACCACATAAGGATCCACCAGTGTCATTGGATGTGTGTTCTTCTCATGAACCACACATGGATCCACTAGTGTCAATGCATGTCTCTTCTTTTAATGAATCCCTGCTAGAGTCATTGCATGTCTGTTACTTCCACAAACCACATATGGATCCACCAGTGTCATTGCATGTCTGTTTTTTTCATGAACCATAGCTAGAGTCATTGCATGTCAGTTCTTTTCATGAACCACATATGGATCCACCAGTGTCATTGCATGTCTATTCTTTTCATTAACCACACCTAGTGTCATTGCATGTCTATTCCTCTAAACAAACCACATAAGTATCCACCAGTGTCATTGCATGTCTGTTCCTCTAAATAAACCACACATGGATCCACCAGAGTCATTGCATGTGTTTTTTTTTCATGAACCACAGCTAGAGTCATTGCATGTGTGTTCTTCTAAACAAACCACACATGGATCCACCTAGTGTGACTGCATGTCTGTTCTTTTCGCAAACCACACATGGATCCACTAGTGTCATTGCATGTGTGTTATTTTCATGAACCACAACTAGAGTCATTGCATGCCAGTTCTTTTCATGAACCACACATGGATCCACTAGTGTCATTGCATGTTTGTTCTTCTCATGAACCACACATGGATACACAAGTCTCATTGCATGTCAGTTCTTTTCATGCACCACTCCCAGTGTCATTGCATGTCTGTTCCTCTAAACAAACCACATAAGGATGCACTAGTGTCATTGCATGCCTGTTCCTCAACAATCCACATAAGGATCCACCAGTGTCATTGCATGTCTGTTCTTTTCATGAACCACACATGGATCCACCAGTGTCATTGCATGTGTGTTCTTTTCATGAACCGCAACTAGAGTCATTGCATGTGTGTTCTTCTAAACAAACCACACATGGATCCACCTAGTGTGATTGCATGCCTGTTCTTTTCACAAACCACACATGGATCCACCAGTGTCATTGCATGCGTGTTCTTTTCATGAACCACAACTAGAGTCATTGCATGTGTGTTCTTTCCACAAACCACACATGGATCCACCTAGTGTGATTGCATGTCTGTTCTTTTCACAAACCACACATGGCTCCACCAGAGTCATTGCATGTGTGTTCTTCTCATGAACCACAGCTAGTGTCATTGCATGTTTGTTCTTCTAACAAACCACATAAGGATCCACCCAGTGTCATTGCATGTCTCTTCTTCTAAACAAACCACATAAGGATCCCCCGGTGCCATTGCATCTGTGTTCTTTTAATGAACAACAGCTAGAGTCACTGCATGTGTGTTCTTCTAAACAAACCACACATGGATCCACCTAGTTTGATTGCATGTCTGTTCTTTTCACAAACCACACATGGATCCACCAGTGTCATTGCATGTGTGTTCTTTTCATGAGCCACAGCTAGAGTCATTGCATGTCTGTTATTTCCACAAACCACACATGGATCCACCTAGTGTGATTGCATGTCTGTTCTTTTCACAAACCACACATGGTTCCACCAGTGTCATTGCATGTGTGTTCTTCTCATGAACCACAGCCAGTGTCATTGCATGTCTCTTCTTCTCACAAACCACATAAGGATCTGCCAGAGTCATTGCATGTCAGTTCTTTTCACAAAGCACACATGGATCCACCAGTGTCATTGCATGTGTGTTCTTTTCATGAACCAACACTAGAGTCATTGCATGTGTGTTCTTCTAAACAAAGCACATAAGGATCCACCAGTGTCATTACATGTGTGTTCTTTTCATGAACCACACCCAGTGTCATTGCATGTCTGTTCCTCTAAAAAACACACACATGGATCCACCTAGAGTCATTGCATGTCAGTTCTTTTCACAAACTAGACATGGATCCACCAGTGTCATTGCATGTGTGTTCTTTTCATGAACCACAGCTAGAGTCATTGCATGTGTGTTCTTCTAAACAAAGCACATAAGGATCGACCAGTGTCATTGCATTTGTGTTCTTCTCATGAACCACATCTAGTGTCATTGAATGTGTGTTCTTATCATGAACCACACATGGATACACTAGTGTCATTGCATGTGTGTTCTTTTCATGAACCACAACTAGAGTCATTGCATCTGTGTTCTTCTAAACAAACCACATAAGAATCTACCAGTGTCATTACATGTGTGTTCTTTTCATGAACCACATCTAGAGTCATTACATGTGTGTTTTTATAAACAAACCACACAAGGATGCACCGGTGTCATTGCATGTGTGTTCTTTTCATGAACCACACCTAGTGTTATTGCATGTGTGTTCTTCTAAAAAACCACATAAGGATCCACCAGTGTCATTGCATGTCTGTTCTTTTCATGAACCACATAAGGATCCACCAGTGTCATTGGATGTGTGTTCTTCTCATGAACCACACATGGATCCACCAGTGTCAATGCATGTCTCTTCTTTTAATGAATCCCTGCTAGAGTCATTGCATGTCTGTTACTTCCACAAACCACATATGGATCCACCAGTGTCATTGCATGTCTGTTTTTTCATGAACCATAGCTAGAGTCATTGCATGTCAGTTCTTTTCATGAACCACATATGGATCCACTAGTGTCATTGCATGTCCATTCTTTTCATTAACCACACCTAGTGTCATTGCATGTCTATTCCTCTAAACAAACCACATAAGGATCCACCAGTGTCATTGCATGTTTGTTCCTCTAAACAAACCACACATGGATCCACCAGTGTCATTGCATGTGTTTTTTTTTCATGAACCACGGCTAGAGTCATTGCATGTGTGTTCTTCTAAACAAACCACACATGGATCCACCTAGTGTGACTGCATGTCTGTTCTTTTCGCAAACCACACATGGATCCACTAGTGTCATTGCATGTGTGTTATTTTCATGAACCACAACTAGAGTCATTGCATGCCAGTTCATTTCATGAACCACACATGGATCCACTAGTGTCATTGCATGTTTGTTCTTCTCATGAACCACACATGGATACACAAGTCTCATTGCATGTCAGTTCTTTTCATGCACCACACCCAGTGTCATTGCATGTCTGTTCCTCTAAACAAACCACATAAGGATGCACTAGTGTCATTGCATGCCTGTTCCTCAACAAACCACATAAGGATCCACTAGTGTCATTGCATGTTTGTTCTTTTCATGAACCACACATGGATCCACCAGTGTCATTGCATGTGTGTTCTTTTCATGAACCGCAACTAGAGTCATTGCATGTGTGTTCTTCTAAACAAACCACACATGGATCCACCGGGTGTGATTGCATGTCTGTTCTTTTCACAAACCACACATGGATCCACCAGTGTCATTGCATGCGTGTTCTTTTCATGAACCACAGATAGAGTCATTGCATGTGTGTTCTTTCCACAAACCACACATGGATCCACCTAGTGTGATTGCATGTTTGTTCTTTTCACAAACCACACATGGCTCCACCAGAGTCATTGCATGTGTGTTCTTCTCATGAACCACAGCTAGTGTCATTGCATGTTTGTTCTTCTAACAAACCACATAAGGATCCACCCAGTGTCATTGCATGTCTCTTCTTCTAAACAAACCACATAAGGATCCCCCGGTGCCATTGCATGTGTGTTCTTTTAATGAACAACAGCTAGAGTCACTGCATGTGTGTTCTTCTAAACAAACCACACATGGATCCACCTAGTTTGATTGCATGTCTGTTCTTTTCACAAACCACACATGGATCCACCAGTGTCATTGCATGTGTGTTCTTTTCATGAGCCACAGCTAGAGTCATTGCATGTCTGTTATTTCCACAAACCACACATGGATCCACCTAGTGTGATTGCATGTCTGTTCTTTTCACAAACCACACATGGTTCCACCAGTGTCATTGCATGTGTGTTCTTCTCATGAACCACAGCCAGTGTCATTGCATGTCTGTTCTTCTCACAAACCACATAAGGATACGCTAGTGTCATTGCATGTCTGTTCTTCTAAACAAACCACATAAGGATCCCCTAGTGTCATTGCATGTGTGTTCTTTTCATGAACCACAGCAAGAGTCATTGCATGTGTGTTCTTCTAAACAAACCACATAAGGATCCACCAGTGTCATTGCATGTCTGTTCTTTTCATGAACCACACCCAATGTCGTTGCATGTCTATTCCTTTAAACAAACCACACATGGATCCACCTAGAGTCATGGCATGCCAGTTCTTTTCACAAACCACACATGGATCCACCAGTGTCTTTGCATGTGTGTTCTTTTCACGAACCACAGCTAGAGTCATTGCATGTGTGTTCTTCTAAACGAAGCACATAAGGATCCACCAGTGTCATTACATGTGTGTTCTTTTCATGAACCACACCCAGTGTCATTGCATGTCTGTTCCTCTAAAAACACACACATGGATCCACCAGAGTCATTGCATGTCAGTTCTTTTCACAAACCAGACATGGATCCACCAGTGTTATTGCATGTGTGTTCTTTTCATGAACCACAGCTAGAGTCATTGCATGTGTGTTCTTCTAAACAAAGCACATAAGGATCCACCAGTGTCATTGCATGTGTGTTCTTCTCATGAACCACATCTAGTGTCATTGCATGTGTGTTCTTATCATGAACCACACATGGATACACTAGTGTCATTGCATGTGTGTTCTTTTCATGAACCACAACTAGAGTCATTGCATCTGTGTTCTTCTAAACAAACCACATGAGGATCTACCAGTGTCATTGCATGTGTGTTCTTTTCATGAACCACAGCTAGAGTCATTACATGTGTGTTTTTCCAAACAAACCACACAAGGATCCATCGGTGTCATTGCATGTGTGTTCTTTTCATGAACCACACCTAGTGTTATTGCATGTGTGTTCTTCTAAAAAACCACATAAGGATCCACCAGTGTTATTGCATGTCTGTTCTTTTCATGAACCACATAAGGATCCACCAGTGTCATTGGATGTGTGTTCTTCTCATGAACCACACATGGATCCACCAGTGTCAATGCATGTCTCTTCTTTTAATGAATCCCTGCTAGAGTCATTGCATGTCTGTTACTTCCACAAACCACATAAGGATCCACTAGTGTCATTGCATGTCTGTTCTTTTCATGAACCACATAAGGATCCACCAGTGTCATTGGATGTGTGTTCTTCTCATGAACCACACATGGATCCACCAGTGTCAATGCATGTCTCTTCTTTTAATGAATCCCTGCTAGAGTCATTGCATGTCTGTTACTTCCACAAACCACATATGGATCCACCAGTGTCATTGCATGTCTGTTTTTTTCATGAACCATAGCTAGAGTCATTGCATGTCAGTTCTTTTCATGAACCACATATGGATCCACCAGTGTCATTGCATGTCTATTCTTTTCATTAACCACACCTAGTGTCATTGCATGTCTATTCCTCTAAACAAACCACATAAGTTTCCACCAGTGTCATTGCATGTCTGTTCCTCTAAACAAACCACACATGGATCCACCAGTGTCATTGCATGTGTTTTTTTTTCATGAACCACAGCTAGAGTCATTGCATGTGTGTTCTTCTAAACAAACCACACATGGATCCACCTAGTGTGACTGCATGTCTGTTCTTTTCGCAAACCACACATGGATCCACGAGTGTCATTGCATGTGTGTTATTTTCATGAACCACAACTAGAGTCATTGCATGCCAGTTCTTTTCATGAACCACACATGGATCCACTAGTGTCATTGCATGTTTGTTCTTCTCATGAACCACACATGGATACACAAGTCTCATTGCATGTCAGTTCTTTTCATGCACCACACCCAGTGTCATTGCATGTCTGTTCCTCTAAACAAACCACATAAGGATGCACTAGTGTCATTGCATGCATGTTCCTCAACAAACCACATAAGGATCCACCAGTGTCATTGCATGTCTGTTCTTTTCATGAACCACACATGGATCCACCAGTGTCATTGCATGTGTGTTCTTTTCATGAACCGCAACTAGAGTCATTGCATGTGTGTTCTTCTAAACAAACCACACATGGATCCACCGGGTGTGATTGCATGTCTGTTCTTTTCACAAACCACACATGGATCCACCAGTGTCATTGCATGCGTGTTCTTTTCATGAACCACAGATAGAGTCATTGCATGTGTGTTCTTTCCACAAACCACACATGGATCCACCTAGTGTGATTGCATGTTTGTTCTTTTCACAAACCACACATGGCTCCACCAGAGTCATTGCATGTGTGTTCTTCTCATGAACCACAGCTAGTGTCATTGCATGTTTGTTCTTCTAACAAACCACATAAGGATCCACCCAGTGTCATTGCATGTCTCTTCTTCTAAACAAACCACATAAGGATCCCCCGGTGCCATTGCATGTGTGTTCTTTTAATGAACAACAGCTAGAGTCACTGCATGTGTGTTCTTCTAAACAAACCACACATGGATCCACCTAGTTTGATTGCATGTCTGTTCTTTTCACAAACCACACATGGATCCACCAGTGTCATTGCATGTGTGTTCTTTTCATGAGCCACAGCTAGAGTCATTGCATGTCTGTTATTTCCACAAACCACACATGGATCCACCTAGTGTGATTGCATGTCTGTTCTTTTCACAAACCACACATGGTTCCACCAGTGTCATTGCATGTGTGTTCTTCTCATGAACCACAGCCAGTGTCATTGCATGTCTGTTCTTCTCACAAACCACATAAGGATACGCTAGTGTCATTGCATGTCTGTTCTTCTAAACAAACCACATAAGGATCCCCTAGTGTCATTGCATGTGTGTTCTTTTCATGAACCACAGCTAGAGTCATTGCATGTGTGTTCTTCTAAACAAACCACATAAGGATCCACCAGTGTCATTGCATGTCTGTTCTTTTCATGAATCACACCCAATGTCGTTGCATGTCTATTCCTTTAAACAAACCACACATGGATCCACCTAGAGTCATGGCATGCCAGTTCTTTTCACAAACCACACATGGATCCACCAGTGTCATTGCATGTGTGTTCTTTTCACGAACCACAGCTAGAGTCATTGCATGTGTGTTCTTCTAAACGAAGCACATAAGGATCCACCAGTGTCATTACATGTGTGTTCTTTTCATGAACCACACCCAGTGTCATTGCATGTCTGTTCCTCTAAAAACACACACATGGATCCACCAGAGTCATTGCATGTCAGTTCTTTTCACAAACCAGACATGGATCCACCAGTGTTATTGCATGTGTGTTCTTTTCATGAACCACAGCTAGAGTCATTGCATGTGTGTTCTTCTAAACAAAGCACATAAGGATCCACCAGTGTCATTGCATGTGTGTTCTTCTCATGAACCACATCTAGTGTCATTGCATGTGTGTTCTTATCATGAACCACACATGGATACACTAGTGTCATTGCATGTGTGTTCTTTTCATGAACCACAACTAGAGTCATTGCATCTGTGTTCTTCTAAACAAACCACATAAGGATCTACCAGTGTCATTGCATGTGTGTTCTTTTCATGAACCACAGCTAGAGTCATTACATGTGTGTTTTTCCAAACAAACCACACAAGGATCCATCGGTGTCATTACATGTGTGTTCTTTTCATGAACCACACCTAGTGTTATTGCATGTGTGTTCTTCTAAAAAACCACATAAGGATCCACCAGTGTTATTGCATGTCTGTTCTTTTCATGAACCACATAAGGATCCACCAGTGTCATTGGATGTGTGTTCTTCTCATGAACCACACATGGATCCACCAGTGTCAATGCATGTCTCTTCTTTTAATGAATCCCTGCTAGAGTCATTGCATGTCTGTTACTTCCACAAACCACATAAGGATCCACTAGTGTCATTGCATGTCTGTTCTTTTCATGAACCACATAAGGATCCACCAGTGTCATTGGATGTGTGTTCTTCTCATGAACCACACATGGATCCACCAGTGTCAATGCATGTCTCTTCTTTTAATGAATCCCTGCTAGAGTCATTGCATGTCTGTTACTTCCACAAACCACATATGGATCCACCAGTGTCATTGCATGTCTGTTTTTTTCATGAACCATAGCTAGAGTCATTGCATGTCAGTTCTTTTCATGAACCACATATGGATCCACCAGTGTCATTGCATGTCTATTCTTTTCATTAACCACACCTAGTGTCATTGCATGTCTATTCCTCTAAACAAACCACATAAGTTTCCACCAGTGTCATTGCATGTCTGTTCCTCTAAACAAACCACACATGGATCCACCAGTGTCATTGCATGTGTTTTTTTTTCATGAACCACAGCTAGAGTCATTGCATGTGTGTTCTTCTAAACAAACCACACATGGATCCACCTAGTGTGACTGCATGTCTGTTCTTTTCCCAAACCACACATGGATCCACGAGTGTCATTGCATGTGTGTTATTTTCATGAACCACAACTAGAGTCATTGCATGCCAGTTCTTTTCATGAACCACACATGGATCCACTAGTGTCATTGCATGTTTGTTCTTCTCATGAACCACACATGGATACACAAGTCTCATTGCATGTCAGTTCTTTTCATGCACCACACCCAGTGTCATTGCATGTCTGTTCCTCTAAACAAACCACATAAGGATGCACTAGTGTCATTGCATGCATGTTCCTCAACAAACCACATAAGGATCCACCAGTGTCATTGCATGTCTGTTCTTTTCATGAACCACACATGGATCCACCAGTGTCATTGCATGTGTGTTCTTTTCATGAACCGCAACTAGAGTCATTGCATGTGTGTTCTTCTAAACAAACCACACATGGATCCACCGGGTGTGATTGCATGTCTGTTCTTTTCACAAACCACACATGGATCCACCAGTGTCATTGCATGCGTGTTCTTTTCATGAACCACAGATAGAGTCATTGCATGTGTGTTCTTTCCACAAACCACACATGGATCCACCTAGTGTGATTGCATGTTTGTTCTTTTCACAAACCACACATGGCTCCACCAGAGTCATTGCATGTGTGTTCTTCTCATGAACCACAGCTAGTGTCATTGCATGTTTGTTCTTCTAACAAACCACATAAGGATCCACCCAGTGTCATTGCATGTCTCTTCTTCTAAACAAACCACATAAGGATCCCCCGGTGCCATTGCATGTGTGTTCTTTTAATGAACAACAGCTAGAGTCACTGCATGTGTGTTCTTCTAAACAAACCACACATGGATCCACCTAGTTTGATTGCATGTCTGTTCTTTTCACAAACCACACATGGATCCACCAGTGTCATTGCATGTGTGTTCTTTTCATGAGCCACAGCTAGAGTCATTGCATGTCTGTTATTTCCACAAACCACACATGGATCCACCTAGTGTGATTGCATGTCTGTTCTTTTCACAAACCACACATGGTTCCACCAGTGTCATTGCATGTGTGTTCTTCTCATGAACCACAGCTAGTGCCATTGCATGTCTGTTCTTCTCACAAACCACATAAGGATACGCTAGTGTCATTGCATGTCTGTTCTTCTAAACAAACCACATAAGGATCCCCTAGTGTCATTGCATGTGTGTTCTTTTCATGAACCACAGCTAGAGTCATTGCATGTGTGTTCTTCTAAACAAACCACATAAGGATCCACCAGTGTCATTGCATGTCTGTTCTTTTCATGAACCACACCCAATGTCGTTGCATGTCTATTCCTTTAAACAAACCACACATGGATCCACCTAGAGTCATGGCATGCCAGTTCTTTTCACAAACCACACATGGATCCACCAGTGTCATTGCATGTGTGTTCTTTTCACGAACCACAGCTAGAGTCATTGCATGTGTGTTCTTCTAAACGAAGCACATAAGGATCCACCAGTGTCATTACATGTGTGTTCTTTTCATGAACCACACCCAGTGTCATTGCATGTCTGTTCCTCTAAAAACACACACATGGATCCACCAGAGTCATTGCATCTCAGTTCTTTTCACAAACCAGACATGGATCCACCAGTGTTATTGCATGTGTGTTCTTTTCATGAACCACAGCTAGAGTCATTGCATGTGTGTTCTTCTAAACAAAGCACATAAGGATCCACCAGTGTCATTGCATGTGTGTTCTTCTCATGAACCACATCTAGTGTCATTGCATGTGTGTTCTTATCATGAACCACACATGGATACACTAGTGTCATTGCATGTGTGTTCTTTTCATGAACCACAACTAGAGTCATTGCATCTGTGTTCTTCTAAACAAACCACATAAGGATCTACCAGTGTCATTGCATGTGTGTTCTTTTCATGAACCACAGCTAGAGTCATTACATGTGTGTTTTTTCAAACAAACCACACAAGGATCCATCGGTGTCATTGCATGTGTGTTCTTTTTATGAACCACACCTAGTGTTATTGCATGTGTGTTCTTCTAAAAAACCACATAAGGATCCACCAGTGTTATTGCATGTCTGTTCTTTTCATGAACCACATAAGGATCCACCAGTGTCATTGGATGTGTGTTCTTCTCATGAACCACACATGGATCCACCAGTCTCAATGCATGTCTCTTCTTTTAATGAATCCCTGCTAGAGTCATTGCATGTCTGTTACTTCCACAAACCACATAAGGATCCACCAGTGTCATTGCATGTCTGTTCTTTTCATGAACCACATAAGGATCCACCAGTGTCATTGGATGTGTGTTCTTCTCATGAACCACACATGGATCCACCAGTGTCAATGCATGTCTCTTCTTTTAATGAATCCCTGCTAGAGTCATTGCATGTCTGTTACTTCCACAAACCACATATGGATCCACCAGTGTCATTGCATGTCTGTTTTTTTCATGAACCATAGCTAGAGTCATTGCATGTCAGTTCTTTTCATGAACCACATATGGATCCACCAGTGTCATTGCATGTCTATTCTTTTCATTAACCACACCTAGTGTCATTGCATGTCTATTCCTCTAAACAAACCACATAAGGATCCACCAGTGTCATTGCATGTCTGTTCCTCTAAACAAACCACACATGGATCCACCTGTGTCATTGCATGTGTTTTTTTTCATGAACCACAGCTAGAGTCATTGCATGTGTGTTCTTCTAAACAAACCACACATGGATCCACCTAGTGTGACTGCATGTCTGTTCTTTTCGCAAACCACACATGGATCCACGAGTGTCATTGCATGTGTGTTATTTTCATGAACCACAACTAGAGTCATTGCATGCCAGTTCTTTTCATGAACCACACATGGATCCACTAGTGTCATTGCATGTTTGTTCTTCTCATGAACCACACATGGATACACAAGTCTCATTGCATGTCAAATCTTTTCATGCACCACACCCAGTGTCATTGCATGTCTGTTCCTCTAAACAAACCACATAAGGATGCACTAGTGTTATTGCATGCATGTTCCTCAACAAACCACATAAGGATCCACCAGTGTCATTGCATGTCTGTTCTTTTCATAAATCACACATGGATCCACCAGTGTCATTGCATGTGTGTTCTTTTCATGAACCGCAACTAGAGTCATTGCATGTGTGTTCTTCTAAACAAACCACACATGGATCCACCTAGTGTGATTGCATGTCTGTTCTTTTCACAAACCACACATGGATCCACCAGTGTCATTGCATGCGTGTTCTTTTCATGAACCACAGCTAGAGTCATTGCATGTGTGTTCTTTCCACAAACCACACATGGATCCACCTAGTGTGATTGCATGTCTGTTCTTTTCACAAACCACACATGGCTCCACCAGAGTCATTGCATGTGTGTTCTTCTCATGAACCACAGCTAGTGTCATTGCATGTGTGTTCTTCTAACAAACCACATAAGGATCCACCCAGTGTCATTGCATGTCTCTTATTCTAAACAAACCACATAAGGATCCCCCGGTGCCATTGCATGTGTGTTCTTTTAACGAACAACAGCTAGAGTCACTTCATGTGTGTTCTTCTAAACAAACCACACATGGATCCACCTAGTTTGATTGCATGTCTGTTCTTTTCACAAACCACACATGGATCCACCAGTGTCATTGCATGTGTGTTCTTTTCATGAGCCACAGCTAGAGTCATTGCATGTCTGTTATTTCCACAAACCACACATGGATCCACCTAGTGTGATTGCATGTCTGTTTTTTCGCAAACCACACATGGTTCCACCAGTGTCATTGCATGTGTGTTCTTCTCATGAACCACAGCCAGTGTCATTGCATGTCTGTTCTTCTCACAAGCCACATAAGGATACGCTAGTGTCATTGCATGTCTGTTCTTCTAAACAAACCACATAAGGACCCCCTAGTGTCATTGCATGTGTGTTCTTTTCATGAACCACAGCTAGAGTCATTGCATGTGTGTTCTTCTAAACAAACCACATAAGGATCCACCAGTGTCATTGCATGTCTGTTCTTTTCATGAACCACACCCAATGTCATTGCATGTCTATTCCTTTAAACAAACCACACATGGATCCACCTAGAGTCATTGCATGCCAGTTCTTTTCACAAACCACACATGGATCCACCAGTGTCATTGCATGTGTGTTCTTTTCATGAACCACAGCTAGAGTCATTGCATATGTGTTCTTCTAAACAAAGCACATAAGGATCCACCAGTGTCATTACATGTGTGTTCTTTTCATGAACCACACCCAGTGTCATTGCATGTCTGTTCCTCTAAAAACACACACATGGATCCACCTAGAGTCATTGCATGTCAGTTCTTTTCTGAAACCAGACATGGATCCACCAGTGTTATTGCATGTGTGTTCTTTTCATGAACCACAGCTAGAGTCATTGCATGTGTGTTCTTCCAAACAAAGCACATAAGGATCCACCAGTGTCATTACATGTGTGTTCTTTTCATGAACCACACCCAGTGTCATTGCATGTCTGTTCCTCTAAAAACACACACATGGATCCACCTAGAGTCATTGCATGTCAGTTCTTTTCTGAAACCAGACATGGATCCACCAGTGTTATTGCATGTGTGTTCTTTTCATGAACCACAGCTAGAGTCATTGCATGTGTGTTCTTCTAAACAAAGCACATAAGGATCCACTAGTGTCATTGCATGTGTGTTCTTCTCATGAACCACATCTAGTGTCATTGCATGTGTGTTCTTATCATGAACCACACATGGATACACTAGTGTCATTGCATGTGTGTTCTTTTCATGAACCACAACTAGAGTCATTGCATCAGTGTTCTTCTAAACAAACCACATAAGGATCTACCAGTGTCATTGCATGTGTGTTCTTTTCGTGAACCACATCTAGAGTCATTACATGTGTGTTTTTCTAAACAAACCACACAAGGATCCACCGGTGTCATTGCATGTGTGTTCTTTTCATGAACCACACCTAGTGTTATTGCATGTGTGTTCTTCTAAAAAACCACATAAGGATCCACCAGTGTTATTGCATGTCTGTTCTTTTCATGAACCACATAAGGATCCACCAGTGTCATTGGATGTGTGTTCTTCTCATGAACCACACATGGATCCACTAGTGTCAATGCATGTCTCTTCTTTTAATGAATCCCTGCTAGAGTCATTGAATGTCTGTTACTTCCACAAACCACATATGGATCCACCAGTGTCATTGCATGTCTGTTTTTTTCATGAACCATAGCTAGAGTCATTGCATGTCAGTTCTTTTCATGAACCACATATGGATCCACCAGTGTCATTGCATGTGTATTCTTCTTATGAACCACACATGGATCCACCAGTGTCATTGCATGTCTATTTTTTCATTAACCACACCTAGTGTCATTGCATGTCTATTTCTCTAAACAAACCACATAAGGATCCACCAGTGTCATTGCATGTATGTTCCTCTAAACAGACCACACATGGATCCACCAGTGTCATTGCATGTGTTTTTTTCATGAACCACAGCTAGAGTCATTGCATGTGTGTTCTTCTAAACAAACCACACATGGATCCACCTAGTGTGATTGCATGTCTGTTCTCTTCGCAAACCACACATGGATCCACTAGTGTCATTGCATGTGTGTTATTTTCATGAACCATAACTAGAGTCATTACATGTCAGTTCTTCACACATGGTTCCACCTAGTGTGATTGCATGTCTTTCTTTTCACAAACCACACATCGATCCACCAGTGTAATTGCATGTGTGTTATTCTCATGAACCACGGCTAGTATCATTGCATGTCTGTTCTTCTGACAAACCACATAAGGATCCACCAGTGTCATTGCATGTCTCTTCTTCTAAACAAAGCACATAAGGATCCCCAGTGCCGTTGCATGTGTGTTCTTTTCATGAACCACAGCTAGAGTCATTGCATGTGTCTTCTTCTAAACAAACCACACATGGATCCACCTTGTGTGATTGCATGTCTGTTCTTTTCACAAACCACACATGGATCCACCAGTGTCGTTGCATGTGTGTTCTTCTCATGAACCACAGCCAGTGTCATTGCATGTCTGTTCTTCTCACAAACCACATAAGGATCCAGTAGTGTCATTGCATGTCTGTTCTTCTAAACAAACCACATAAGGATCCCCCAGTGTCATTACATGTGTGTTCTTTTCATGAACCAAAGCTAGAGTCATTGCATGTGTGTTCTTCTAAACAAACCACATAAGGATCCACCAATGTCATTGCATGTCTGTTATTTTCATGAACCACACCCAATGTCATTGCATGTCTATTCCTTTAAACAAACCACACATGGATCAACCTAGAGTCATTGCATGTCAGTTCTTTTCACAAACCACACATGGATCCACCAGTGTCATTGCATGTGTGTTCTTTTCATGAACCACAGCTAGAGTCATTGCATGTGTGTTCTTATAAACAAAGCACATAAGGATCCACCAGTGTCATTAAATGTGTGTTGTTTTCATGTACCACACCCAGTGTTGTTGCATGTCTGTTCCTCTAAACAAACCATACATGGATCCACCTAGAGTCATTGCATGACAGTTCTTTTCACAAACCAGACATGGAACCACCATTGTCATTGCATGTGTGTTCTTTTCATGAATCACAACTAGAGTCATTGCATGTGTGTTCTTCTAAACAAAGCACATAAGGATCCACCAGTGTCATTGCATGTGTGTTCTTCTCATGAACCACATCTAGTGTCATTGCATGTGTGTTCTTATCATGAACCACACATGGATACACTAGTGTCATTGCATGTGTGTTCTTTTCATGAACCACAACTAGAGTCATTCCATCTGTGTTCTTCTAAACAAACCTCATAAGGATCTACCAGTGTCATTGCATGTGTGTTCTTTTCATGAACCAAACCTAGTGTTATTGCATGTGTGTTCTTCTAAAAAACCACATAAGGATCCACCAGTGTCATTGGATGTGTGTTCTTCTCATGAACCACACATGGATCCACCAGTGTCATTGCATGTCTCTTCTTTTAATGAATCCCTGCTAGAGTCATTGCATGTCTGTTACTTCCACAAACCACATATGGATCCACCAGTGTCATTGCATGTCTGTTTTTTTCATGAACCATAGCTAGAGTCATTGCATGTCAAATCTTTTCATGAACCACATATGGATACACCAGGGTCATTGCATGTGTGTTCTTCTCATGAACCACACATGGATCCACCAGTGTCATTGCATGTCTATTCTTTTCATTAACCACACCTAGTGTCATTGAATGTCTATTCCTCTAAACAAACCACATAAGGATCCACCAGTGACATTGCATGTCTGTTCCTCTAAACAAACCACACATGGATCCAACAGTGTCATTGCATGTGTGTTTTTTCATGAACCACAGCTAGAGTCATTGCATGTGTGTTCTTCTAAACAAACCACACATAGATCCACCTAGTGTGATTGCATGTCCGTTCTTTTCGCAAACCACACATGGATACACTAGTGTCATTTCATGTGTGTTATTTTCATAAACCATAACTAGAGTCATTACATGTCAGTTCTTTCTAGAAACCACACATGGTTCCACCTAGTGTGATTGCATGTCTGTTCTTTTCACAAACCACACATCGATCCACCAGTGTAATTGCATGTGTGTTATTCTCATGAACCACAGCTAGTATCATTGCATGTCTATTCTTCTGACAAACCACATAAGGATCCACCAGTGTCATTGCATGTCTATTCTTCTAAACAAACCACATAAGGATCCCCCAGTGTCATTGCATGTGTGTTCTTTTTATGAACCACCACTAGAGTCATTGGATGTGTGTTCTTCTAAACAAACCACACATGGATCCACCTAGTGTGATTGCATGTCTGTTCTTTTCACAAACCACACATAGATCCACCAAGTCATTGCATGTGTGTTCTTTTCATGAACCACAACTAGATTCATTGCATGTCTTTTCTTTCCACAAACCACACATGGATCCACCTAGTGTGATTGCATGTCTGTTCTTTCCACAAACCACACATGGATCCACTAGTGTCATTGCATGTGTGTTCTTCTCATGAACCACACCCAGCGTCATTGCATATCTATTCTTCTCACAAACCACATAAGGATGCACCAGTGTCATTGCATGTCTGTTCTTCTAAACAAACCACATAATGATCCCGTAGTGTCATTGCATGTGTGTTCTTTTCATGAACCATAGCTAGAGTCATTGCATGTGTGTTCTTCTAAAGAAACCACACAAGGATCCACTAGTGTCATTGCATGTCTGTTCTTTTCATGAACCACACCCAGTGTCATTGCATGTATGTTCCTCTAAACAAACCACACATGTCTCCACCTAGACTCATTGCATGTCAGTTCTTTTCACAAACCACACATGGATCCACCAGTGTCATTGCATGTGATTTCTTTTCATGAACCACAGCTAGAGTCATTGCATGTGTGTTGTTCTAAACAAAGAACATAAAGATCCAATAATGTCATTGCATATGTGTTCTTCTCATGAACCACAGCCAGTGTCATTGGATGTATGTTCTTCTCATGAACCACACATGGATCCACCAGTGTCATTGCACGTGGGTTCTTTTCATGAACCACATCTAGAGTCATTGCATGCGTGTTCTTCTAAACAAACCAAATAAGGATCCACCAGTGTCATTGCATGTGTGTTCTTCTCATGAACCACATCTAGTGTCATTGCATGTGTGTTCTTATCATGAACCACACATGGATACACTAGTGTCATTGCATGTGTGTTCTTTTCATGAACCACAACTAGAGTCATTCCATCTGTGTTCTTCTAAACAAACCTCATAAGGATCTACCAATGTCATTGCATGTGTGTTCTTTTCATGAACCAAACCTAGTGTTATTGCATGTGTGTTCTTCTAAAAAACCACATAAGGATCCACCAGTGTCATTGGATGTGTGTTCTTCTCATGAACCACACATGGATCCACCAGTGTCATTGCATGTCTCTTCTTTTAATGAATCCCTGCTAGAGTCATTGCATGTCTGTTACTTCCACAAACCACATATGGATCCACCAGTGTCATTGCATGTCTGTTTTTTTCATGAACCATAGCTAGAGTCATTGCATGTCAGTTCTTTTCATGAACCACATATGGATCCACCAGGGTCATTGCATGTGCGTTCTTCTCATGAACCACACATGGATCCACCAGTGTCATTGCATGTCTATTCTTTTCATTAACCACACCTAGTGTCATTGCATGTCTATTCCTCTAAACAAACCACATAAGGATCCACCAGTGTCATTGCATGTCTGTTCCTCTAAACAAACCACACATGGATCCAGCAGTGTCATTGCATGTGTTTTTTTTTCATGAACCACAGCTAGAGTCATTGCATGTGTGTTCTTCTAAACAAACCACACATAGATCCACCTAGTGTGATTGCATGTCTGTTCTTTTCGCAAACCACACATGGATACACTAGTGTAATTTCATGTGTGTTATTTTCATAAACCATAACTAGAGTCATTACATGTCAGTTCTTTCCAGAAACCACACATGGTTCCTCCTAGTGTTATTGCATGTCTGTTCTTTTCACAAACCACATAAGGATCCCCTAGTGTCATTGCATGTGTGTTATTTTCATGAACCACAGCTAGTATCATTGCATGTCTGTTATTCTGACAAACCACATAAGGATCCACCAGTGTCATTGCATGTCTATTCTTCTAAACAAACCACATAAGGATCCCCCAGTGTCATTGCATGTGTGTTCTTTTTATGAACCACCGCTAGAGTCATTGCATGTGTGTTCTTCTAAACAAACCACACATGGATCCACCTAGTGTGATTGCATGTCTGTTGTTTTCACAAACCACACATAGATCCACCAGTGTCATTGCATGTGTGTTCTTTTCATGAACCACAACTAGAGTCATTGCATATATGTTCTTTCCACAAACCACACATGGATCCACCTAGTGTGATTGCATGTCTGTTCTTTTCACAAACCACACATGGATCCACCAGTGTCATTGCATGTGTGTTCTTCTCATGAACCACAACCAGCGTCATTGCATATATGTTCTTCTCACAAACCACATAAGGATCCACCAGTGTCATTGCATGTCTGTTCTTCTAAACAAACCACATAAGGATCCCGTAGTGTCATTGCATGTGTGTTCTTTTCATGAACCATAGCTAGAGTCATTGCATGTGTGTTCTTCTAAACAAACCACACAAGGATCCACTAGTGTCATTGCATGTCTGTTCTTTTCATGAACCACACCCAGTGTCATTGCATGTATGTTCCTCTAAACAAACCACACATGTCTTCACCTAGAGTCATTGCATGTCAGTTCTTTTCACAAACCACACATGGATCCACCAGTGTCATTGCATGTGATTTCTTTTCATGAACCACAGCTAGAGTCATTGCATGTGTGTTCTTCTAAACAAAGCACATAAGGATCCACCAGTGTCATAGCATGTGTGTTCTTCTCATGAACCACATCCAGTGTCATTGGATGTATGTTCTTCTCATGAACCACACATGGAAACACCAGTGTCATTGCACGTGTGTTCTTTTCATGAACCACATCTAGAGTCATTGCATGCGTGTTCTTCTAAGCAAACCACATAAGGATCCACCAGTGTCATTGCATGTGTGTTCTTCTCATGAACCACACATGGATCCACCAGTGTCATTGCATGTCTATTCTTTTCATGAACCACACCCAGTGTCATTGCATGTCTATTACTCTGAACAAACCACACATGGATCCACCTAGTGTGATTGCATGTCTATTCTTTTCACAAACCACACATGGATCCACCAGTGTCATTGCATGTCTGTTCTTTTCATGAATCAAAGCTAGAGTCATTGCATGTCTGTTAATTCCACAAACCATATATGGATCCACCAGTGTTATTGCATGTCTGTTCTTTTCACAAACCACATAAGGATCCCCTAGTGTCATTGCATGTGTGTTCTTTTCATGAACCACATCTGGAGTCATTGCATGTGTGTTCTTCTAAACAAACCACACATGGATCCACCTAGTGTAATTGCATGTCTGTTCTTTTCACAAACCACACATGGATCCACCAGTGTTATTGCATGTGTCTCTTTTCATGAACCACAGCTAGAGTCATTGCATGTCTGTTCTTTCCACAAACCACACATGGATCCACCTAGTGTGATTGCATGTCTGTTCTTTTCACAAACCACACATGGATCCACCAGTGTCCATGCATGTGTGTTCTTCTCATAAACCACAGCCAGTGTCATTACATATCTGTTCTTCTCACAAACCACATAAGGATCCACGAGTGTCATTGCATATTTGTTCTTCTAAACAAACCACATAAGGATCCCCTAGTTTCATTGCATGTGTGTTCTTTTCATGAAACATAGTTAGAGTCATTGCGTTTGTGTCCTTCTAAACAAGCCACATAAGGATCCACCAGTGTCACTACATGTATATTCTTTTCATGAACCACACCCAGTGTCATTGCATGTCTGTTCCTCTAAACAAACCACACATCGATCCACCTAGAGTCATTGCATGTCAGTTCTTTTCACAAACCACACATGGATCCACCAGTGTCATTGCATGTGTGTTCTTTTTATGAACCACAGGTAGAGTCATTCCATGTGTTTTCTTCTAAACAAACCTCATAAGGATCCACCAGTGTCATTGCATGTGTTTTCTTCTCATGAACCACACCTTGTGTCATTGCATGTGTGTTCTTCTCATGAACCACACATGGATACACCAGTGTCATTGCATGTGTGTTCTTTTCATGAACCACAACTAGAGTCATTGCATGTGTGTTCTTCTAAACAAACCACATAGGGATCCACCAGTGTCATTGCATGTGTGTTATTTTCATGAACCACAGCTAGAGTCATTGCATGTGTGTTCGTATAAAAAAAATCACATAATGATCCACCCGTGTCATTGCATGTGTGTTCTTTTCATGAACCATAGCTAGAGTCATTGCATGTGTGTTACCACATAAAGATCCACCAGTGTCATTGCATGTCTGTTCTTTTCATGAACCACACCCAGTGTCATTGCATGTGTGTCCTTCTAAACAAACCACATAAGGATCCACCAGTGTCACTGCATGTCTGTTCTTTTCATGAACCACACATGGATCCCCCAGTGTCATTGCATGGGTGTTCTTTTCATGAACCACAGCTAGAGTCATTGCATGTGTGTTCTTCTAAACAAACCACACATGGATCCACCTAGTGTGATTGCATGTCTGTTCTTTTCACAAACCACACATGGATCCACCAGTGTCATTGAATGTGTGTTCTTTTCATGAACCACAGCTAGAGTCATTGCATGTTTGTTCTTTCCACAAACCACACATGGATCCACCTAGTGTGATTGCATGCCTGTTCTTTTCACAAACCACACATGGATCCACCAGTGTCATTGCATGTGTGTTCTTCTCAGGAACCACAGCCAGTGTCATTGCATGTCTATTCTTCTCACAAACCACATAAGGATCCACTAGTGTCATTGCATGTCTGTTCTTCTAAACAAACCACATAATGATCCCCTAGTGTCATTGCATGTGTGTTCTTTTCATGAACCACATCTAGAGTCATTGCATGTGTGCTCTTCTAAACAAACCACATAAGGATCGACTAGTGTCATTGCATGTCTGTTCTTTTCATGAACCACACCAAGTGTCATTGCATGTCTGTTCCTCTAAACAAACCACACATGGATCCACCTAGAGTCATAGCACGTTAGTTCTTTTCACAAACCACACATGGATCCACCAGTGTCATTGCATGTGATTTCTTTTCATGAACCACAGCTAGAGTCATTGCATGTGTGTTCTTCTAAACAAAGCACATAAGGATCCACCAGTGTCATAGCATGTGTGTTATTCTCATGAACCACATCCAGCGTCATTGGATGTATGTTCTTCTCATGAACCACACATGGATCCACCAGTGTCATTGCACGTGTGTTCTTTTCATGAACCACATCTAGAGTCATTGCATGCGTGTTCTTCTAAACAAACCACATAATGATCCCCTAGTGTCATTGCATGTGTGTTCTTTTCATGAACCACATCTAGAGTCATTGCATGTGTGCTCTTCTAAACAAACCACATAAGGATCGACTAGTGTCATTGCATGTCTGTTCTTTTCATGAACCACACCAAGTGTCATTGCATGTCTGTTCCTCTAAACAAACCACACATGGATCCACCTAGAGTCATAGCATGTGTGTTACCACATAAGGATCCACCAGTGTCATTGCATGTCTGTTCTTTTCATGAACCACACCCAGTGTCATTGCATGTGTGTCCTTCTAAACAAACCACATAAGGATCCACCAGTGTCACTGCATGTCTGTTCTTTTCATGAACCACACATGGATCCCCCAGTGTCATTGCATGGGTGTTCTTTTCATGAACCACAGCTAGAGTCATTGCATGTGTGTTCTTCTAAACAAACCACACATGGATCCACCTAGTGTGATTGCATGTCTGTTCTTTTCACAAACCACACATGGATCCACCAGTGTCATTGAATGTGTGTTCTTTTCATGAACCACAGCTAGAGTCATTGCATGTTTGTTCTTTCCACAAACCACACATGGATCCACCTAGTGTGATTGCATGCCTGTTCTTTTCACAAACCACACATGGATCCACCAGTGTCATTGCATGTGTGTTCTTCTCAGGAACCACAGCCAGTGTCATTGCATGTCTATTCTTCTCACAAACCACATAAGGATCCACCAGTGTCATTGCATGTTTGTTCTTCTAAACAAACCACATAATGATCCCCTAGTGTCATTGCATGTGTGTTATTTTCATGAACCACATCTAGAGTCATTGCATGTGTGCTCTTCTAAACAAACCACATAAGGATCGACTAGTGTCATTGCATGTCTGTTCTTTTCATGAACCATACCAAGTGTCATTGCATGTCTGTTCCTCTAAACAAACCACACATCGATCCACCTAGAGTCATTGCACGTTAGTTCTTTTCACAAACCACACATGGATCCAGCAGTGTCATTGCATGTGTGTTATTTTCATGAACCACAACTTGAGTCATTGCATGTGTGTTCTTCTAAACAAACCACAAAAGGATCCACCAGTGTCATTGCATGTGTGTTCTTCTCATGAGCCACACATGGATACACTAGTGTCATTGCATGTTTGTTCTTTTCATGAACCACAGCTAGAGTCATTGCATGTGCGTTCTTCTAAACAACCCACATAAGGATCCACAAGTGTCATTGCATGTGTATTCTTTTCATGAACCATAGCTAGAGCATGTGTGTTCTTCTAAACAAAACACATAAGGATCCACCAGTGTCATTGCATGTGTGTTCTTTTCATTAACCACACCCAGTGTCATTGCATGTGGGTTCTTCTAAATAAACCACATAAGGATCCACCAGTGTCATTGCATGTCTGTTCTTTTCATGAACCACATAAGGATCCACTAGTGTCATTGGATGTGTCTTCTTCTCATGAACCACACATGGATCCACCAGTGTCATTGCATGTCTGTTATTTTCATGAACCCCTGCTAGAGTCATTGCATGTCTGTTACTTCCACAAACCACATATGGATCCACCAGTGTCATTGCATGTCTGTTCTTTTCATGAACCACAACTAGAGTCATTGCATGGTAGTTCTTTTCATGAACCACACAGGGATCCACCAGTGTCATTGCATGTCTATTCTTCTCATGAACCACACATGAATCCACCAGTGTCATTGCATGTATGTTCTTTTCATGAACCACACCCAGTGTCATTGCATGTCTGTTCCTCTAAATAAACCACATAAGGATCCACCAGTGTCATTGCTTGTCTGTTCCTGTAAATAAACCACATAAGGATCCACCAGTGTCATTGCATGTATGTTCTTTTCATGAACCACACATGGATCCACCAGTGTCATTGCATGTGTGTTCTTTTCATGAACCACAGCTAGAGTTATTACATGTCTGTTCTTCTAAACAAACCACACATGGATCCACCTAGTGTGCTTGCATGTCTGTTCTTTTCACAAACCACACATGGATCCACCAGTGTCTTTGCATGTGTGTTCTTTTCATGAACCACAACTAGAGTCATTGCATGTATGTTCTTTCCACAAACCACACATGGATCCACCTAGTGTGATTGCATGTCTGTTCTTTTCACAAACCACACACGGATCCACCAGTGTCATTGCATGTCTGTTCTTTTCATGAACCACACCCAGTGTCATTGCATGTGTGTCCTTCTAAACAAACCACATAAGGATCCACCAGTGTCACTGCATGTCTGTTCTTTTCATGAACCACACATGGATCCCCCAGTGTCATTGCATGGGTGTTCTTTTCATGAACCACAGCTAGAGTCATTGCATGTGTGTTCTTCTAAACAAACCACACATGGATCCACCTAGTGTGATTGCATGTCTGTTCTTTTCACAAACCACACATGGATCCACCAGTGTCATTGAATGTGTGTTCTTTTCATGAACCACAGCTAGAGTCATTGCATGTTTGTTCTTTCCACAAACCACACATGGATCCACCTAGTGTGATTGCATGCCTGTTCTTTTCACAAACCACACATGGATCCACCAGTGTCATTGCATGTGTGTTCTTCTCAGGAACCACAGCCAGTGTCATTGCATGTCTATTCTTCTCACAAACCACATAAGGATCCACCAGTGTCATTGCATGTTTGTTCTTCTAAACAAACCACATAATGATCCCCTAGTGTCATTGCATGTGTGTTATTTTCATGAACCACATCTAGAGTCATTGCATGTGTGCTCTTCTAAACAAACCACATAAGGATCGACTAGTGTCATTGCATGTCTGTTCTTTTCATGAACCATACCAAGTGTCATTGCATGTCTGTTCCTCTAAACAAACCACACATCGATCCACCTAGAGTCATTGCACGTTAGTTCTTTTCACAAACCACACATGGATCCAGCAGTGTCATTGCATGTGTGTTATTTTCATGAACCACAACTTGAGTCATTGCATGTGTGTTCTTCTAAACAAACCACAAAAGGATCCACCAGTGTCATTGCATGTGTGTTCTTCTCATGAGCCACACATGGATACACTAGTGTCATTGCATGTTTGTTCTTTTCATGAACCACAGCTAGAGTCATTGCATGTGCGTTCTTCTAAACAACCCACATAAGGATCCACAAGTGTCATTGCATGTGTATTCTTTTCATGAACCATAGCTAGAGCATGTGTGTTCTTCTAAACAAAACACATAAGGATCCACCAGTGTCATTGCATGTGTGTTCTTTTCATTAACCACACCCAGTGTCATTGCATGTGGGTTCTTCTAAATAAACCACATAAGGATCCACCAGTGTCATTGCATGTCTGTTCTTTTCATGAACCACATAAGGATCCACTAGTGTCATTGGATGTGTCTTCTTCTCATGAACCACACATGGATCCACCAGTGTCATTGCATGTCTGTTATTTTCATGAACCCCTGCTAGAGTCATTGCATGTCTGTTACTTCCACAAACCACATATGGATCCACCAGTGTCATTGCATGTCTGTTCTTTTCATGAACCACAACTAGAGTCATTGCATGGTAGTTCTTTTCATGAACCACACAGGGATCCACCAGTGTCATTGCATGTCTATTCTTCTCATGAACCACACATGAATCCACCAGTGTCATTGCATGTATGTTCTTTTCATGAACCACACCCAGTGTCATTGCATGTCTGTTCCTCTAAATAAACCACATAAGGATCCACCAGTGTCATTGCTTGTCTGTTCCTGTAAATAAACCACATAAGGATCCACCAGTGTCATTGCATGTATGTTCTTTTCATGAACCACACATGGATCCACCAGTGTCATTGCATGTGTGTTCTTTTCATGAACCACAGCTAGAGTTATTACATGTCTGTTCTTCTAAACAAACCACACATGGATCCACCTAGTGTGCTTGCATGTCTGTTCTTTTCACAAACCACACATGGATCCACCAGTGTCTTTGCATGTGTGTTCTTTTCATGAACCACAACTAGAGTCATTGCATGTATGTTCTTTCCACAAACCACACATGGATCCACCTAGTGTGATTGCATGTCTGTTCTTTTCACAAACCACACACGGATCCACCAGTGTCATTGCATGTCTGTTCTTTTCATGAACCACACCCAGTGTCATTGCATGTGTGTCCTTCTAAACAAACCACATAAGGATCCACCAGTGTCACTGCATGTCTGTTCTTTTCATGAACCACACATGGATCCCCCAGTGTCATTGCATGGGTGTTCTTTTCATGAACCACAGCTAGAGTCATTGCATGTGTGTTCTTCTAAACAAACCACACATGGATCCACCTAGTGTGATTGCATGTCTGTTCTTTTCACAAACCACACATGGATCCACCAGTGTCATTGAATGTGTGTTCTTTTCATGAACCAGAGCTAGAGTCATTGCATGTTTGTTCTTTCCACAAACCACACATGGATCCACCTAGTGTGATTGCATGCCTGTTCTTTTCACAAACCACACATGGATCCACCAGTGTCATTGCATGTGTGTTTTTCTCAGGAACCACAGCCAGTGTCATTGCATGTCTATTCTTCTCACAAACCACATAAGGATCCACCAGTGTCATTGCATGTTTGTTCTTCTAAACAAACCACATAATGATCCCCTAGTGTCATTGCATGTGTGTTATTTTCATGAACCACATCTAGAGTCATTGCATGTGTGCTCTTCTAAACAAACCACATAAGGATCGACTAGTGTCATTGCATGTCTGTTCTTTTCATGAACCATACCAAGTGTCATTGCATGTCTGTTCCTCTAAACAAACCACACATCGATCCACCTAGAGTCATTGCACGTTAGTTCTTTTCACAAACCACACATGGATCCAGCAGTGTCATTGCATGTGTGTTATTTTCATGAACCACAACTTGAGTCATTGCATGTGTGTTCTTCTAAACAAACCACAAAAGGATCCACCAGTGTCATTGCATGTGTGTTCTTCTCATGAGCCACACATGGATACACTAGTGTCATTGCATGTTTGTTCTTTTCATGAACCACAGCTAGAGTCATTGCATGTGCGTTCTTCTAAACAACCCACATAAGGATCCACAAGTGTCATTGCATGTGTATTCTTTTCATGAACCACAGCTAGAGCATGTGTGTTCTTCTAAACAAAACACATAAGGATCCACCAGTGTCATTGCATGTGTGTTCTTTTCATTAACCACACCCAGTGTCATTGCATGTGGGTTCTTCTAAATAAACCACATAAGGATCCACCAGTGTCATTGCATGTCTGTTCTTTTCATGAACCACATAAGGATCCACTAGTGTCATTGGATGTGTCTTCTTCTCATGAACCACACATGGATCCACCAGTGTCATTGCATGTCTGTTATTTTCATGAACCCCTGCTAGAGTCATTGCATGTCTGTTACTTCCACAAACCACATATGGATCCACCAGTGTCATTGCATGTCTGTTCTTTTCATGAACCACAACTAGAGTCATTGCATGGTAGTTCTTTTCATGAACCACACAGGGATCCACCAGTGTCATTGCATGTCTATTCTTCTCATGAACCACACATGAATCCACCAGTGTCATTGCATGTATGTTCTTTTCATGAACCACACCCAGTGTCATTGCATGTCTGTTCCTCTAAATAAACCACATAAGGATCCACCAGTGTCATTGCTTGTCTGTTCCTGTAAATAAACCACATAAGGATCCACCAGTGTCATTGCATGTATGTTCTTTTCATGAACCACACATGGATCCACCAGTGTCATTGCATGTGTGTTCTTTTCATGAACCACAGCTAGAGTTATTACATGTGTGTTCTTCTAAACAAACCACACATGGATACACCTAGTGTGCTTGCATGTCTGTTCTTTTCACAAACCACACATGGATCCACCAGTGTCTTTGCATGTGTGTTCTTTTCATGAACCACAACTAGAGTCATTGCATGTATGTTCTTTCCACAAACCACACATGGATCCACCTAGTGTGATTGCATGTCTGTTCTTTTCACAAACCACACACGGATCCACCAGTGTCATTGCATGTGTGTTCTTCTCATGAACCACAACTAGCGTCATTGCATATCTGTTCTTCTCACAAACCACATAAGGATCCACCAGAGTCATTGCATGTCTGTCCTTCTAAACAAACCACATAAGGATCCCGTAGTGTCATTGCATGTGTGTTCTTTTCATGAACCATAGCTAGAGTCATTGCATGTGTGTTCTTCTAAACAAACCACACAAGGATCCACTAGTGTCATTGCATGTCTGTTCTTTTCATGAACCACACCCAGTGTCATTGCATGTCTGTTCCTCTAAACAAACCACACATGGATCCACCTAGAGTCATTGCATGTCAGTTCTTTTCACAAACCACACATGGATCCACCAGTGTCATTGAATGTGTGTTCTTTTCATGAACCAGAGCTAGAGTCATTGCATGTTTGTTGTTTCCACAAACCACACATGGATCCACCTAGTGTGATTGCATGCCTGTTCTTTTCACAAACCACACATGGATCCACCAGTGTCATTGCATGTGTGTTCTTCTCAGGAACCACAGCCAGTGTCATTGCATGTCTATTCTTCTCACAAACCACATAAGGATCCACCAGTGTCATTGCATGTTTGTTCTTCTAAACAAACCACATAATGATCCCCTAGTGTCATTGCATGTGTGTTATTTTCATGAACCACATCTAGAGTCATTGCATGTGTGCTCTTCTAAACAAACCACATAAGGATCGACTAGTGTCATTGCATGTCTGTTCTTTTCATGAACCATACCAAGTGTCATTGCATGTCTGTTCCTCTAAACAAACCACACATCGATCCACCTAGAGTCATTGCACGTTAGTTCTTTTCACAAACCACACATGGATCCAGCAGTGTCATTGCATGTGTGTTATTTTCATGAACCACAACTTGAGTCATTGCATGTGTGTTCTTCTAAACAAACCACAAAAGGATCCACCAGTGTCATTGCATGTGTGTTCTTCTCATGAGCCACACATGGATACACTAGTGTCATTGCATGTTTGTTCTTTTCATGAACCACAGCTAGAGTCATTGCATGTGCGTTCTTCTAAACAACCCACATAAGGATCCACAAGTGTCATTGCATGTGTATTCTTTTCATGAACCATAGCTAGAGCATGTGTGTTCTTCTAAACAAAACACATAAGGATCCACCAGTGTCATTGCATGTGTGTTCTTTTCATTAACCACACCCAGTGTCATTGCATGTGGGTTCTTCTAAATAAACCACATAAGGATCCACCAGTGTCATTGCATGTCTGTTCTTTTCATGAACCACATAAGGATCCACTAGTGTCATTGGATGTGTCTTCTTCTCATGAACCACACATGGATCCACCAGTGTCATTGCATGTCTGTTATTTTCATGAACCCCTGCTAGAGTCATTGCATGTCTGTTACTTCCACAAACCACATATGGATCCACCAGTGTCATTGCATGTCTGTTCTTTTCATGAACCACAACTAGAGTCATTGCATGGTAGTTCTTTTCATGAACCACACAGGGATCCACCAGTGTCATTGCATGTCTATTCTTCTCATGAACCACACATGAATCCACTAGTGTCATTGCATGTATGTTCTTTTCATGAACCACACCCAGTGTCATTGCATGTCTGTTCCTCTAAATAAACCACATAAGGATCCACCAGTGTCATTGCTTGTCTGTTCCTGTAAATAAACCACATAAGGATCCACCAGTGTCATTGCATGTATGTTCTTTTCATGAACCACACATGGATCCACCAGTGACATTGCATGTGTGTTCTTTTCATGAACCACAGCTAGAGTTATTACATGTGTGTTCTTCTAAACAAACCACACATGGATCCACCTAGTGTGCTTGCATGTCTGTTCTTTTCACAAACCACACATGGATCCACCAGTGTCTTTGCATGTGTGTTCTTTTCATGAACCACAACTAGAGTCATTGCATGTATGTTCTTTCCACAAACCACACATGGATCCACCTAGTGTGATTGCATGTCTGTTCTTTTCACAAACCACACACGGATCCACTAGTGTCATTGCATGTCTGTTCTTCTCATGAACCACAACTAGCGTCATTGCATATCTGTTCTTCTCACAAACCACATAAGGATCCACCAGAGTCATTGCATGTCTGTCCTTCTAAACAAACCACATAAGGATCCCGTAGTGTCATTGCATGTGTGTTCTTTTCATGAACCATAGCTAGAGTCATTGCATGTGTGTTCTTCTAAACAAACCACACAAGGATCCACTAGTGTCATTGCATGTCTGTTCTTTTCATGAACCACACCCAGTGTCATTGCATGTCTGTTCCTCTAAACAAACCACACATGGATCCACCTAGAGTCATTGCATGTCAGTTCTTTTCAAAAACCACACATGGATCCACCAGTGTCATTGCATGTGTGTTCTTTTCATGAACCACAGCTATAGTTATTGCATGTGTGTTCTTCTAACCAAAGCACATAAGGATCCACCAGTGTCATTGCATGTTTGTTCTTTTCATGAACCACAGCTAGAGTCATTACATGTGTGTTTTTCTAAACAAACCACATAAGGATCCACTAGTGTCATTGCACGTGTGCTCTTCTCATGTACCACACATGGATCCGCTAGTGTCATTGCATGTCTATTCTTTTCATGAACCACTGCTAGAATCATTGCATGTCTGTTACTTCCACAAACCACATATGGATCCACCAGTGTCATTGCATGTCTGTTCTTTTCATCAACCATAGCTAGAGTCATTGCATGTGTGTTCTTCTCATGAACCACACATGGATCCACCCAGTGTGATTGCATGTCTGTTCTTTTCACAAACCACATATGGATCCACCAGTGTCATTGCATGTCTGGTCTTTTTATGAACCACACCTAGTGTCATTGCGTGTCTGTTCTTCCAAAAAAACCACATAATGATCCACCAGTGTCATTGCATGTCTGTTCTTTTCATGAACCACACATGGATCCACCAGTGTCATTGCATGTGTGTTCTTTTCATGAACCACACCTAGAGTCATTGCGTGTGTGTTCTTCTCAACAAACCACACATGGATCCACCTAGTGTGTTTGCATGTCTGTTCTTTTCACAAACTACACATGTATCCACCAGTGTCACTGCATGTGTGTTCTTTTCATGAACCACAACTAGAGTCATTGCATGTCTGTTCTTTCCACAAACCACACATGGATCCACCTAGTGTGATTGAATGTCTGTTCTTTTCACAAACCACACATGGATCCACTAGTGTCATTGCATGTGTGTTCTTCTCATGAACCACAGCCAGTGTCATTGCATTTCTGTTCTTCTCACAAACCACATAAGGATCCACCAGTGTCATTGGATGTGTGTTCTTCTCATGAACCACACATGGATCCACCCAGTGTCAATGCATGTCTGTTCTTTTCATGAACCACAACTAGAGTCATTGCATGTCTGTGCTTTCCACAAACCACATATGGATCTACTAATGTCATTGCATGGCTGTTCTTTTCATGAACCACACCCAGTGTCATTGCATGTTTGTTCCTCTAAACAAACCACACATGGATCCACCTAGTGTGATTGCATGTCTGTTCTTTTCACAAACCACACATGGTTCCACCAGTGTCATTGCATGTGTGTTCTTTTCATGAACCACAGCTCGAGTCATTACATGTGTGTTCTTCTAAAGAAACCACATAAGGATCCACCCGTGTCATTGCATGTCTGTTCTTTTCATGAACTACACCCAGTGTGATTGCATGTCTGTTCCTCTAAACAAACCACACATGGATCCACCTAGAGTCATTGCATGTCAGTTCTTTTCAAAAACCACACATGGATCCAGCAGTGTCATTGCATCTATGTTCTTTTCATGAACCACAGCTAGAGTTATTGCATGTGTGTTCTTCTAACCAAAGCACATAAGGATCCACCAGTGTCATTGCATGTGTGTACTTCTCATGAACCACACCCAGTGTCATTGCATGTGTGTTCTTCTCATGAACCACACATTGATACACCAGTGTCATTGCATGTTTGTTCTTTTCATGAACCACAGCTAGAGTCATTACATGTGTGTTTTTCTAAACAAACCACATAAGGATCCACTAGTGTCATTTCACGTGTGCTCTTCTCATGAACCACACATGGATCCACTAGTGTCATTGCATGTCTTTTCTTTTCATGAACCACAGCTAGAATAATTGCATGTCTATTACTTCCACAAACCACATATGGATCAACCAGTCTCATTGCATTCTATTCTTTTCATGAGCCACAGTTAGAGTCATTGCATGTGTGTTCTTTTCATGAACCACACATGGATCCACCCAGTGTGATTGCATGTCTGTTCTTTTCACAATCCACATATGGATCCACCAGTGTCATTGCATGTGTGTTCTTTTCGTGAACCACACCTAGTGTCATTGCGTATCTGTTGCTCCAAACAAACCACATAATGACCCACCAGTGTCATTGCATGTCTGTTCTTTTCATGAACCACACATGGATCCACCAGTGTCATTGCATGTGTGTTCTTTTCATGAACCACACCTAGAGCCATTGTGTGTGTTCTTCTCAACAAACCACACATGGATCCACCTAGTGTGATTGCATGTCTGTTCTTTTCACAAACTACACATGGATCCACCAGTGTCATTGCATGTGTGTTCCGTTCATGAACCACAACTAGAGTCATTACATGTCTGTTCTTTCCACAAACCACACATGGATCCACCTAGTGTGATTGAATGTTTGTTCTTTTCACAAAACACACATGGATCCACTAGTGTCATTGCATGTGTGTTCGTATCATGAACCACAGCCAGTGTCATTGCATTTCTGTTCTTCTCACAAACCACATAAGGATCCACCAGTGTCATTGGATGTGTGTTCTTCTCATGAACCACACATGGATCCACCCAGTGTCAATGCATGTGTGTTCTTTTCATGAACCACAACTAGAGTCATTGCATGTCTGTGCTTTCCACAAACCACATATGGATCCACTAGTGTCATTGCATGTCTGTTCTTTTCATGAACCACACCCACTGTCATTTCATGTTTGTTCCTCTAAACAAACCACACATGGAAACACCTGGCGTGATTGCATGTCTGTTCTTTTCACAAACCAAACATGGATCCACCAGTGTCATTGCATGTGCGTTCTTTTCATGAACCACAGCTCGAGTCATTGCATGTGTGTTCTTCTAAACAAACCACATAAGGATCCACCAATGTCATTGCATGTCTGTTCTTTTCATGAACCACAGCTAGAATCATTGCATGTCTGTTACTTCCACAAACCACATATGGATCCACCAGTGTCATTGCATGTCTGTTCATTTCATGAACCACAGCTAGAGTCATTGCATGTGTGTTCTTATCATGAACCACAAATGGATCCACCCAGTGTCATTGCATGTCTGTGCTTTTCACAAACCAAATATGGATCCACCAGTGTCATTGCATGTCTGTTCTTTTCATGAACCACACCTAGTGTCATTGCGTGTCTGTTCCTCCAAACAAACCACATAATGATCCACCAGTGGCATTGCATGTCTGTTCTTTTCATGAACCACACATGGATCCACCAGTGTCATTGCATGTGTGTTCTTTTCATGAACCACACCTAGAGTCATTGCGTGTGTGTTCTTCTCAACAAACCACACATGGATCCACCTAGTGTGATTGCATGTATGTTCTTTTCACAAACTACACATGGATCCACCAGTGTCATTGCATTTGTGTTCTTTTCATGAACCACAACTAGAGTCATTGCATGTCTGTTCTTTCCACAAACCACACATGGATCCACCTAGTGTGATTGAATGTCTGTTCTTTTCACAAACCACACATGGATCCACTAGTTTCATTGCATGTGTGTTCTTCCCATGAACCATAGCCAGTGTCATTGCATTTCTGTTCTTCTCACAAACCACATAAGGATCCACCAGTGTCGTTGGATGTGTGTTCTTCTCATGAACCACACATGGATCCACCCAGTGTTAATGCATGTCTATTCTTTTCATGAACCACAACTAGAGTCATTGCATGTCTGTGCTTTCCACAAACCACATATGGATCCACTAGTGTCATTGCATGTCTGTTCTTTTCATAAACCACACCCAGTGTCATTGCATGTTTGTTCCTCTAAACAAACCACACATGGATCCACCTAGTGTGATTGCATGTCTGTTCTTTTCACAAACCACACATGGTTCCACCAGTGTCATTGCATGTGTGTTCTTTTCATGAACCACAGCTCGAGTCATTACATGTGTGTTCTTCTAAAGAAACCACATAAGGATCCACCCGTGTCATTGCATGTCTGTTCTTTTCATGAACTACACCCAGTGTCATTGCATGTCTGTTCCTCTAAACAAACCACACATGGATCCACCTAGAGTCATTGCATGTCAGTTCTTTTCAAAAACCACACATGGATCCAGCAGTGTCATTGCATCTATGTTCTTTTCATGAACCACAGCTAGAGTTATTGCATGTGTGTTCTTCTAACCAAAGCACATAAGGATCCACCAGTGTCATTGCATGTGTGTACTTCTCATGAACCACACCCAGTGTCATTGCATGTGTGTTCTTCTCATGAACCACACACTGATACACCAGTGTCATTGCATGTTTGTTCTTTTCATGAACCACAGCTAGAGTCATTACATGTGTGTTTTTCTAAACAAACCACATAAGGATCCACTAGTGTCATTTCACGTGTGCTCTTCTCATGAACCACACATGGATCCACTAGTGTCATTGCATGTCTTTTCTTTTCATGAACCACAGCTAGAATAATTGCATGTCTATTACTTCCACAAACCACATATGGATCAACCAGTCTCATTGCATTCTATTCTTTTCATGAGCCACAGTTAGAGTCATTGCATGTGTGTTCTTTTCATGAACCACACATGGATCCACCCAGTGTGATTGCATGTCTGTTCTTTTCACAATCCACATATGGATCCACCAGTGTCATTGCATGTGTGTTCTTTTCGTGAACCACACCTAGTGTCATTGCGTATCTGTTGCTCCAAACAAACCACATAATGACCCACCAGTGTCATTGCATGTCTGTTCTTTTCATGAACCACACATGGATCCACCAGTGTCATTGCATGTGTGTTCTTTTCATGAACCACACCTAGAGCCATTGTGTGTGTTCTTCTCAACAAACCACACATGGATCCACCTAGTGTGATTGCATGTCTGTTCTTTTCACAAACTACACATGGATCCACCAGTGTCATTGCATGTGTGTTCCTTTCATGAACCACAACTAGAGTCATTACATGTCTGTTCTTTCCACAAACCACACATGGATCCACCTAGTGTGATTGAATGTTTGTTCTTTTCACAAAACACACATGGATCCACTAGTGTCATTGCATGTGTGTTCGTATCATGAACCACAGCCAGTGTCATTGCATTTCTGTTCTTCTCACAAACCACATAAGGATCCACCAGTGTCATTGGATGTGTGTTCTTCTCATGAACCACACATGGATCCACCCAGTGTCAATGCATGGGTGTTCTTTTTATGAACCACAACTAGAGTCATTGCATGTCTGTGCTTTCCACAAACCACATATGGATCCACTAGTGTCATTGCATGTCTGTTCTTTTCATGAACCACACCCACTGTCATTTCATGTTTGTTCCTCTAAACAAACCACACATGGAAACACCTGGCGTGATTGCATGTCTGTTCTTTTCACAAACCAAACATGGATCCACCAGTGTCATTGCATGTGCGTTCTTTTCATGAACCACAGCTCGAGTCATTGCATGTGTGTTCTTCTAAACAAACCACATAAGGATCCACCAATGTCATTGCATGTCTGTTCTTTTCATGAACCACAGCTAGAATCATTGCATGTCTGTTACTTCCACAAACCACATATGGATCCACCAGTGTCATTGCATGTCTGTTCATTTCATGAACCACAGCTAGAGTCATTGCATGTGTGTTCTTATCATGAACCACAAATGGATCCACCCAGTGTCATTGCATGTCTGTGCTTTTCACAAACCAAATATGGATCCACCAGTGTCATTGCATGTCTGTTCTTTTCATGAACCACACCTAGTGTCATTGCGTGTCTGTTCCTCCAAACAAACCACATAATGATCCACCAGTGTCATTGCATGTCTGTTCTTTTCATGAACCACACATGGATCCACCAGTGTCATTGCATGTGTGTTCTTTTCATGAACCACACCTAGAGTCATTGCGTGTGTGTTCTTCTCAACAAACCACACATGGATCCACCTAGTGTGATTGCATGTATGTTCTTTTCACAAACTACACATGGATCCACCAGTGTCATTGCATTTGTGTTCTTTTCATGAACCACAACTAGAGTCATTGCATGTCTGTTCTTTCCACAAACCACACATGGATCCACCTAGTGTGATTGAATGTCTGTTCTTTTCACAAACCACACATGGATCCACTAGTTTCATTGCATGTGTGTTCTTTCCATGAACCATAGCCAGTGTCATTGCATTTCTGTTCTTCTCACAAACCACATAAGGATCCACCAGTGTCGTTGGATGTGTGTTCTTCTCATGAACCACACATGGATCCACCCAGTGTTAATGCATGTCTATTCTTTTCATGAACCACAACTAGAGTCATTGCATGTCTGTGCTTTCCACAAACCACATATGGATCCACTAGTGTCATTGCATGTCTGTTCTTTTCATAAACCACACCCAGTGTCATTGCATGTTTGTTCCTCTAAACAAACCACACATGGATCCACCTAGTGTGATTGCATGTCTGTTCTTTTCACAAACCACACATGGATCCACCAGTGTCATTGCATGTGTGTTCTTTTCATGAACCATAGCTCGAGTCATTACATGTGTGTTCTTCTAAACAAACCACATAAGGATCAACCAGTGTCATTGCATGTCTGTTCTTTTCATGAACCACACCCAGTGTCATTGCATGTCTGTTCCTCTAAACAAACCACACATGGATCCACCTAGAGTCATTGCATGTCAGTTCTTTTCAAAAACCACACATGGATCCACCAGTGTCATTGCATCTGTGTTCTTTTCATGAAACACAGCTAGAGTTATTGCATGTGTGTTTTTCTAACCAAAGCACATAAGGATCCACCAGTGTCATTGCATGTGTGTACTTCTCATGAACCACACCCAGTGTCATTGCATGTGTGTTCTTCTCATGAACCACACATGGATACACCAGTGTCATTGCATGTTTGTTCTTTTCATGAACCACAGCTAGAGTCATTACATGTGTGTTTTTCTAAACAAACCACATAAGGATCCACTAGTGTCATTGCACGTGTGCTCTTCTCATGAACCACACATGGATCCACTAGTGTCATTGCATGTCTTTTCTTTTCATGAACCACAGCTAGAATCATTGCATGTCTGTTACTTCCACAAACCACATATGGATCCACCAGCCTCATTGCATGTATGTTCTTTTCATGAGCCACAGCTAGAGTCATTGCATGTGTGTTCTTTTCATGAACCACACATGGATCCACCCAGTGTGATTGCATGTCTGATCTTTTCACAAACTACACATGTATCCACCAGTGTCACTGCATGTGTGCTCTTTTCATGAACCACAACTAGAGTCATTGCATGTCTGTTCTTTCCACAAACCACACATGGATCCACCTAGTGTGATTGAATGTCTGTTCTTTTCACAAACCACACATGGATCCACTAGTGTCATTGCATGTGTGTTATTCTCATGAACCACAGCCAGTGTCATTGCATTTCTGTTCTTCTCACAAACCACATAAGGATCCACCAGTGTCATTGGATGTGTGTTCTTCTCATGAACCACACATGGATCCACCCAGTGTCAATGCATGTCTGTTCTTTTCATGAACCACAACTAGAGTCATTGCATGTCTGTGCTTTCCACAAACCACATATGGATCTACTAATGTAATTGCATGGCTGTTCTTTTCATGAACCACACCCAGTGTCATTGCATGTTTGTTCCTCTAAACAAACCACACATGGATCCACCTAGTGTGATTGCATGTCTGTTCTTTTCACAAACCACACATGGTTCCACCAGTGTCATTGCATGTGTGTTCTTTTCATGAACCACAGCTCGAGTCATTACATGTGTGTTCTTCTAAACAAACCACATAAGGATCCACCCGTGTCATTGCATGTCTGTTCTTTTCATGAACTACACCTAGTGTCATTGCATGTCTGTTCCTCTAAACAAACCACACATGGATCCACCTAGAGTCATTGCATGTCAGTTCTTTTCAAAAACCACAGATGGATCCAGCAGTGTCATTGCATCTATGTTCTTTTCATGAACCATAGCTAGAGTTATTGCATGTGTGTTCTTCTAACCAAAGCACATAAGGATCCACCAGTGTCATTGCATGTGTGTACTTCTCTTGAACCACACCCAGTGTCATTGCATGTGTGTTCTTCTCATGAACCACACATTGATACACCAGTGTCATTGCATGTTTGTTCTTTTCATGAACCACAGCTAGAGTCATTACATGTGTGTTTTTCTAAACAAACCACATAAGGATCCACTAGTGTCATTTCACGTGTGCTCTTCTCATGAACCACACATGGATCCACTAGTGTCATTGCATGTCTTTTCTTTTCATGAACCACAGCTAGAATCATTGCATGTCTATTACTTCCACAAACCACATATGGATCAACCAGTCTCATTGCATTCTATTCTTTTCATGAGCCACAGTTAGAGTCATTGCATGTGTGTTCTTTTCATGAACCACACATGGATCCACCCAGTGTGATTGCATGTCTGTTCTTTTCACAATCCACATATGGATCCACCAGTGTCATTGCATGTGTGTTCTTTTCATGAACCACACCTAGTGTCATTGCGTATCTGTTGCTCCAAACAAACCACATAATGACCCACCAGTGTCATTGCATGTCTGTTCTTTTCATGAACCACACATGGATCCACCAGTGTCATTGCATGTGTGTTCTTTTCATGAACCACACCTAGAGCCATTGTGTGTGTTCTTCTCAACAAACCACACATGGATCCACCTAGTGTGATTGCATGTCTGTTCTTTTCACAAACTACACATGGATCCACCAGTGTCATTGCATGTGTGTTCCTTTCATGAACCACAACTAGAGTCATTACATGTCTGTTCTTTCCACAAACCACACATGGATCCACCTAGTGTGATTGAATGTTTGTTCTTTTCACAAAACACACATGGATCCACTAGTGTCATTGCATGTGTGTTCGTATCATGAACCACAGCCAGTGTCATTGCATTTCTGTTCTTCTCACAAACCACATAAGGATCCACCAGTGTCATTGGATGTGTGTTCTTCTCATGAACCACACATGGATCCACCCAGTGTCAATGCATGTGTGTTCTTTTCATGAACCACAACTAGAGTCATTGCATGTCTGTGCTTTCCACAAACCACATATGGATCCACTAGTGTCATTGCATGTCTGTTCTTTTCATGAACCACACCCACTGTCATTGCATGTTTGTTCCTCTAAACAAACCACACATGGAAACACCTGGCGTGATTGCATGTCTGTTCTTTTCACAAACCAAACATGGATCCACCAGTGTCATTGCATGTGCGTTCTTTTCATGAACCACAGCTCGAGTCATTGCATGTGTGTTCTTCTAAACAAACCACATAAGGATCCACCAGTGTCATTGCATGTCTGTTCTTTTCATGAACCACAGCTAGAATCATTGCATGTCTGTTACTTCCACAAACCACATATGGATCCACCAGTGTCATTGCATGTCTGTTCATTTCATGAACCACAGCTAGAGTCATTGCATGTGTGTTCTTATCATGAACCACAAATGGATCCACCCAGTGTCATTGCATGTCTGTGCTTTTCACAAACCAAATATGGATCCACCAGTGTCATTGCATGTCTGTTCTTTTCATGAACCACACCTAGTGTCATTGCGTGTCTGTTCCTCCAAACAAACCACATAATGATCCACCAGTGTCATTGCATGTCTGTTCTTTTCATGAACCACACATGGATCCACCAGTGTCATTGCATGTGTGTTCTTTTCATGAACCACACCTAGAGTCATTGCGTGTGTGTTCTTCTCAACAAACCACACATGGATCCACCTAGTGTGATTGCATGTATGTTCTTTTCACAAACTACACATGGATCCACCAGTGTCATTGCATTTGTGTTCTTTTCATGAACCACAGCTAGAGTCATTGCATGTCTGTTCTTTCCACAAACCACACATGGATCCACCTAGTGTGATTGAATGTCTGTTCTTTTCACAAACCACACATGGATCCACTAGTTTCATTGCATGTGTGTTCTTCCCATGAACCATAGCCAGTGTCATTGCATTTCTGTTCTTCTCACAAACCACATAAGGATCCACCAGTGTCGTTGGATGTGTGTTCTTCTCATGAACCACACATGGATCCACCCAGTGTTAATGCATGTCTATTCTTTTCATGAACCACAACTAGAGTCATTGCATGTCTGTGCTTTCCACAAACCACATATGGATCCACTAGTGTCATTGCATGTCTGTTCTTTTCATAAACCACACCCAGTGTCATTGCATGTTTGTTCCTCTAAACAAACCACACATGGATCCACCTAGTGTGATTGCATGTCTGTTCTTTTCACAAACCACACATGGATCCACCAGTGTCATTGCATGTGTGTTCTTTTCATGAACCATAGCTCGAGTCATTACATGTGTGTTCCTCTAAACAAACCACATAAGGATCAACCAGTGTCATTGCATGTCTGTTCTTTTCATGAACCACACCCAGTGTCATTGCATGTCTGTTCCTCTAAACAAACCACACATGGATCCACCTAGAGTCATTGCATGTCAGTTCTTTTCAAAAACCACACATGGATCCACCAGTGTCATTGCATCTGTGTTCTTTTCATGAACCACAGCTAGAGTTATTGCATGTGTGTTTTTCTAACCAAAGCACATAAGGATCCACCAGTGTCATTGCATGTGTGTACTTCTCATGAACCACACCCAGTGTCATTGCATGTGTGTTCTTCTCATGAACCACACATGGATACACCAGTGTCATTGCATGTTTGTTCTTTTTATGAACCACAGCTAGAGTCATTACATGTGTGTTTTTCTAAACAAACCACATAAGGATCCACTAGTGTCATTGCACGTGTGCTCTTCTCATGAACCACACATGGATCCACTAGTGTCATTGCATGTCTTTTCTTTTCATGAACCACAGCTAGAATCATTGCATGTCTGTTACTTCCACAAACCACATATGGATCCACCAGCCTCATTGCATGTATGTTCTTTTCATGAGCCACAGCTAGAGTCATTGCATGTGTGTTCTTTTCATGAACCACACATGGATCCACCCAGTGTGATTGCATGTCTGTTCTTTTCACAAACCACATATGGATCCACCAGTGTCATTGCATGTGTGTTCTTTTCATGAACCACACCTAGTGTCATTGCGTATCTGTTCCTCCAAACAAACCACATAATGATCCACCAGTGTCATTGCATGTCTGTTCTTTTCATGAACCACACATGGATCCACCAGTGTCATTGCATGTGTGTTCTTTTCATGAACCACACCTAGAGCCATTGCGTGTGTGTTCTTCTCAACAAACCACACATGGATCCACCTAGTGTGATTGCATGTCTATTCTTTTCACAAACTACACATGGATCCACCAGTGTCATTGCATGTGTGTTCCTTTCATGAACCACAACTAGAGTCATTGCATGTCTGTTCTTTCCACAAACCACACATGGATCCACGTAGTGTGATTGAATGTCTGTTCTTTTCACAAACGACACATGGATCCACTAGTGTCATTGCATGTGTGTTCGTATCATGAACCATAGCCAGTGTCATTGCATTTCTGTTCTTCTCACAAACCACATAAGGATCCACCAGTGTCATTGGATGTGTGTTCTTCTCATGAACCACACATGGATCCACCTAGTGTCAATGCATGTGTGTTCTTTTCATGAACCACAACTAGAGTCATTGCATGTCTGTGCTTTCCACAAACCATATATGGATCCACTAGTGTCATTGCATGTTTGTTCTTTTCATGAACCACACCCACTGTCATTGCATGTTTGTTCCTCTAAACAAACCACACATGGAAACACCTGGTGTGATTGCATGTCTGTTCTTTTCACAAACCACACATGGATCCACCAGTGTCATTGCATGTGCGTTCTTTTCATGAACCACAGCTTGAGTCATTGCATGTGTGTTCTTTTTATGAACCACAGCTCGAGTCATTGCATGTGTGTTCTTCTAAACAAACCACACATGGATCCACCAAGTGTGATTGCATGTCTGTTCTTCTCATGAACCACACCCAGTGTCATTGGATGTGTGTTCTTCTCATGAACCACACATGGATACACACTAGTGTCATTGCATATGTGTTCCTCTCATGAACCACACATGGATCCACCAAGTGTGATTGCATGTCTGTTCTTCTCACAAACCACACATGGATCCACCAGTGTCATTGGATGCCTGTTCTTTTCATTAACCACACCCAGTGTCATTGCATGTCTGTTCCTCTCATAAACCACACATGGATCCACCAGTGTCATTGCATGTGTGTTCTTCTCGTGAACCACAGCCAGTGTCATTGCATGTGTGTTCCTTTCACAAACTACATATGTATCCACCAGTGTCATTGGATGTTTGTTCCTCTCGTGAACCACATCTAGAGTCATTGCATGTATGTTCTTCTCACAAACCACATAAGGATACACCAGTGTCATTGCATGTGTGTTCTTCTCATGAACCACATCTAGAGTCATTGCATGTCTATTCTTCTCACAAACCACATAAGGATACACCAGTGTCATTGCATGTGTGTTCTTCTCATGAACCACAACTAGAGTCATTGCATGTCTGTTCTTCTCACAAACCACATAAGGATCCACCGGTGTCATTGGATGTGTGTTCTTCTCATGAACCACACATGGATCCACCAGTGTCATTGCATGTCTGCTATTTTCATGAACCACATATGGATCCTAATTAACCTTAGGAGAGCCCTAACCTTATCCCCCAATGGGTGGCCGTTAGACTGAGTCTTCTAGAAGGCACACCCTAACACAGTTGTTCTTCTTGACGATTGTTACATACCGTTCGATCGGGGCGCTTGGACGATTGGGATGGTCTTCATGAGAGCGACCGCGAGTAGGCTGTTCCACGGCATGATTGGCCACCCTTGCTCTAGACAAACTGGCAACACCGGGCGCTCCCTTGTTGCGAGTGTCACGACTCACGAGTTAAGTGGGCCATATCCCAGTGTCACGTCCCCATTACTTCTCTTCCTCCCCGTACTTCTCTTCCTTCCCCTCGAAGCCACTTTCCCCACTTCACTCCCATTCTGCCATAGCCGCAAGCCGACAGCGCCTCCATCCCAATCCCCTCTCCGGCAGCCACCCCCCTCCCCTCTCGCCATGGGTTCAAGGGGAGACAGCGAGGAAACGTGTCGTGACGACAGGGACGATAATTTCAATGTGAGTCATCTCATATCTATCTCTATCATATATGGCCAGTTATCTATTTTTCGAGCTAGATCTAATCTGTTTACTCATGTGCGTATGATGTGTTAGGCCAACCAGACGATGTCTGACTCCGACTATCACGGTTTAGCGGATGAAGACAGTCCTCTGCCATGTAAACATGGATATGTGCCCACTAAATTTGTAGCGTTCGAAGGATGAAACACAGGCAGGAGGTTTCTATGGTGTCAAGGACATCGTGCAATGATGCAAGCGGAAGTTGCGATGTTGTCAAATGGGTAGATCAGAGTGGCCCAAATCGATGCAGAAAACGCTGGACAAACTATGGGAAATGAATGTTGAGTTGAAAGAATCCGTATTCAGCTCACTTCTTGACAGTGTTGAGATGAAGCTATGGGAACCAGTTGACACGACCAAGCATAAGCGAGATCTCAGGTGGGTGCAAGACAAGGTTAGCAAAGTCGAGAAGGAGAGGGACGCGGCGTTGGCCCTGAAGGCTAAAGCAGTGTAAGAACTGACTCAAGCAAGGAATGATCTTCACGAGGACAAAGTCCTGCAGTTCACAACTACGAGTATTGACAAGTGCATGAGGAAAAATGCAGAGAAACAATTGAAGCTGTGCAAGGAACATGCTAAAAGGAAGGAGCAGACGATTTGATCCTTGCTCTCACAGGAAGATGCACATCCGGCTAAGATTAGGAAGATCAAGGAGATGTGTGATAACTAGTTCTATTTAGCTTAAGCGCCATGCCTTTTTAAGTTGTAATAGTTGTACTTGTTGACCTAGCAGTCTGAACTATTGGCCCTGGAGTCCTGGGAGGAAAAAAATTGGTCGCCGTTAATCTATCTTAACCCTGCATTACTTCCTTTTGTCTGACCAATGCCCCTTGGATATTCCGCCCGTCACTTCGTCGTCCTCGTGTACAAATAGGAGGCGCTACAGCGCGTCGCTTCGTCGTCCATCCCCTCATCCTCTCCAATCTCCACCGCACCGTCGCTTCGTCATCTATCCCCTTGTGCCCTCTCCAATCTCCACCGCTCCACCATGGAGATGCCCGCGCTGAACTTCTACGAGGCGGTGATGTTTGCACACTTCGACATCCTCATGCTGCCGGCCGCGACGGTGCCCCATGGATGGCACATCAGCTATGCGGGGGTGCTGGTGGCTCTGCTCCCTGGCCGAGCCGAGATGGAGAGCGAAATCACGGCGCGCCACTGCCAGATGCCCGCGTGGAAGAGGGCGCTGCCCCGGTACGCGGCGGCCAGCCCGTACTGGCCGACGCTGTTCAAGAAGGAGCGGAAGGCTAAGATTGGCAACCGCATCGTTGACGGGAGCGTGGTGCACCGGGATCTCGGCAACCGAGAAGGGCGGGAGAGGTTCTAGTCCGTCCCTGGACGGACCAAGTACACCGTCATCGCCACCGCTCGCCTCGAAGAGGTGCTCCGTCTCGCAAACAATGCGGAAATCGTGGAGGTTCCGTCCGACGACGACGAGGAAGCCGGTGGCTCAGAGGACAGTGTCAGCGGAAGTGAAATTGTTGACTAGTGGTTGAATTAATGTAGGATGTGAAATCGCAGCTTTGTTTAGAAGAATTTGTGGTTGAATTAATGAAATGCCTCGATTTAGATCTCTGTCTCGATTAATTTGTGGAAGAATTTGTGATTTAGATCAATTTCTGCCTCGATTTAGATCTCTGTCCCAGATTGGGAACATGACCGTGGACCAAAGACCCCTTTTCTACTAGTGTATTCTGAAATTGGTGGTTTGTTTAAACGTAATCTACGTGGACTGTGCCGCATGAAAATGGCACAACCACAATTTAGAAAGTGGAAGCACGTACACCCAGTTACTGGAGATCCGGGAGCTTCACCAGATGCAGGGGATGCAAGAGTAGAGAGGCGGTGAGATAGACGGGCTCAAGATTAGGCCAGAAAGTGGTACCGATTTCCTCCTCATCTGGGCATTATCGGTTGCCATTGCTGTTTATGTTGCCACGTCTATGTGTAGCATCTGAAATAAGTTGCTTCTTCGTGGAGTGTGGCAGCTTAAATAATTTATTTCTGTGCTACTTACATTCAGTCGTATTTGGAGACCTCCTGCCCCTCAGCAATCGTGGAACCGGTGCTGCATGTTTTCAGATAGCAATGGCACAATCACAATTTCGGATTCAACTACTGACTCGGGCGTTTCTAAACCCTAAGTCACGGTACATTTTACTCAGAGAACGTGGGTAGATTGTTTTTCCCAGCAACGTGCCACACACAGAGCTCCAGAATTTAACAGAATTACATATATAGGTTCAAGCTCAACACATTACTATGCATCTTCATTGCCAGCAGCCTTCTTCCGTAGCCTGGGTGCCAAGCCTTCATGTCCTCTGGTTTCTTCATTTCCTGCCTTCTTCCTCTTCCTCGGTGCCAATTTTCTTAGCTTCACGTACTCTACATCGCCGGGACAATGGGCACTAGAATCGTGTCCAACATCATCTTTCGACTCATTTTTAATTTCTTCGGGCAGCAAAATGATTGACCCGGCAGTCATGTTTCTAACCTTGTGGCACTTCCTGTCAAAGAAACAAGACTGTTGCATAACTTCCCAATATCTACAGAGTAAATAAAACAAAAATTACAATTCAACACAAACATGCGAACTCCAAGAGATCTTTGCTTACCAGGAGCTAATTGGGTTCGAGCAACCACCCTGTCCAAGAGTAGAAGGGCGACTCCCAGTTGCAGCAGCTTCCACATCCAGTACATCACAATTCAGCTCAAACATGCAAGCCGAAGCATACCTTTTCATTAACCCAATTAGCTGACTGTCACACGTTAGAGGAACCATGATGCCATGTTCATTCATGAAGCTGAACTTTGCAGTCTGCTTCGGCCATAATTCATCATGATTACACAGATCAGCAACCATACTAGATATAGTGCAGATCTGCACAGGCGCTTCGTCCATCGTGATACAATGGTGTCCATACCACTTGCCCTTAGAGTCGTACCTAAACAGGACTACCGTAACCAGGTAAGGGGGTCCGTGGAGATCCCACTTGACAGAAAACTATGGACAAAATATATTTGTTAGCGTTGGGCTAACAAACAATTTGAGGTTCAGTAGCTAGCTGGCAGTTATAATTAGTGCGAATAGCAAAGAGAAGGGTAGCTCACCCGCTTGTAGCCAGAACTTCTTCTTCCTTGGTAGTAGGATCTGCCATCCTCTGAGCTGCTCGGCTCGTCGGCGGCGGAGGCGGGCTAGAGCCTCACAACGGCGGCTACGTCATGCGCCATTGGAGCTCGGGATGAGCGACTGCGCGCAGCAACTTGGCGCTAGAAGTCAAATGTCCGAAGGGATTGTCCTGCCTGGAGGGTGGATTCCGACGCCACCGGTGCTAGGGGAAAGGTGGGAATGGATTTGTGAAATTGGTCAACGCATCCAATCCACTTTGCTACTCGATTTGCCTAAGAGGTTGCCGCGTTGGCGCTCGCGTCATGGACAGATGACCGACATGAGGGTCCCGACCGTCTACTTCACGGGGCAGTTTAACGAAATGTTTGAATTTGGCAGGGGTGAGATGAGTTTGCCTTGAAATGGCCCCTCTCAGTAGTTGGCGGCCCAACATTTCGAAATGCGGAAATTTCAGGCAACTTAGGTACAGCCATGCGCTGACCTGCGAACTTTGGTACCGCAGACGAACAGGCCCCTGATGAAGGGGCAAGGAAGTCAAGGGACCAACTAGAGTTGGGCCCTCTAAGCGGTTGTGTCGCTGCATGATCCCCGAAGTCGCCGCTCGCAACTTCCACATGCTAGTGCAGGACGTGGCGCAAGCCGGGTGTGGGAACCGTCGGTTCACTACTTAGCCTCGAGGGCTGACTTGCCCACAAAACCCCAAATCCCAAAGGACTCGCTAGCTTCCATTCTCCATTACACCAATTTGCCGGAACTCTGCAAGACGCCGCCCCTCCTTCCGCAACATTCACGATGGCCCTCAACAAAGCATCTTCTACCTGCGCTGCATAGAGCTTTCCCCTGCCAATTGTGGGGCCTCTACCGCCGGCAGCAATCCTCAACAAGGAGGAGTTGGAGAAGGTCTGCAAGCTGATGGCCTACGAATCGAATGAGTGAGGCGCCTCGCACGTGTGGTGCACCGATGTTGGGGGGCGGGTGGCTCGCCACCGTGGACCCTGTTTTCACCGACTCTATCACCGCCGGCCTTGTCCCGCCGTTTTCCACCTTTCTAATGGATGTCTTGGGACATTACTGCATCCAACTTCTCCACCTCCGCCCACGGAGCGTGACCCTCCTAGCCGCCTTCGTGTTCTGCTGTGAGGACTTTGTCAGGGTGGCGCCATCCCTGGCATTATTCCGGCACTTCTACAACCTTTGCGTCCTTGCACCGGTGGACATTCTCGGCGGTGTCGGATTCATTGCTAGGGAGGAGGGAGACTTCCTTCCTATATTCATCCTCAACATGGCGTCATAATTCCACCGCAACTAGGTCCTGGTGGATGCTGGCTAGGCATGGCCTCCGCTTCACGCTCCCGCGGGCACGGTGGTGGAGAATCCGGGTTGGGCTAGCGAGGCAGTTGCCTGTATGGGTCCCAGGCCCCTCGCGAGGAACATGGCATACATGAGGAGTCAGGGCTTGTCCGGCACGGTGGTGGTGAGGAATTTCTTGCGGCAACAGATCGCCCCTCTTCAGGAGCACAAGAGGGCCGTTTGGGCCGTGTCGCCTGACTGTGACGCGGTCCGGCTCTAAGAAGGACCCCACGCCCAGGATATCGTGTCTACGTTCATGCTGCTGCTCCTGGTTGTAGACACGGCGACTGAGCTCCCACTAGGCGGACACCCCTGCACTCGGTGGATGATGCGAGTGCCACTCGCACGGGCCTCCCTACTTTTTATGCCAAGGGGGTGTGCCCCTTGGTCAAGATGGATGACGAGGACGAGGGGCCAAGCTAAGCCCCTGAGACGCCCCATCGCTCGACGTGGAAGGATGATCAATAGCGTGTTGACTTAGGAGGAGGAGGACGTCGAGGACCTCTCCGGTGCTGAGGCTGATGGCCCTTGTAGCAGAGGTTTTTGTGGGAAGTGGGTCTGGCCCGAGGCATCAGCTGCCCTGGCACCAACGCTGGCGGCTGAGAAGCGCCTTAGGCAGGGTGGCGGCCACACTTTCCTTCCTCCCGGCTTGAGGAGGGCCAATTGGTCCTAGTGGGGGGAGGAGCAAAGAGGTAAGACACCTTCGTAAAGCTTCCCTTCTTCCCCTGCCTCTTTCCCCATTTCATCACCTCACTCTGTCGATGTAGGTGTGAGGGGAAAAAGAAGGCAAAGGCTACAAGGGCCAATGTAGGAGAAGCGGCATGGCACGCCATGGGCAGCTCTGCCTCCTTGTACGCCCATGGCCATGCCGTGGTGAGGGATAGCCTGGCTGACGAGGGCCTTCTTGACTCCGAGGTGGTCGCAGGAGACGGTGAGGGCCTCCTTCTCGATGACTCAGTGGGAGCGCAAGCCACGACTCTGTCGCCAGCCCGTGACGATCGAGGGTTGTCTGCCGAACGCAGCCGCCGAGCTCCCTATGTGGCAGGGCCAAGCATAGTAGCCTTGCTACCGCCTGAGGGTGGCTCTAGGCCGGTCGGGCATATTTCTGGTGTTGTAGCTACTGCCCGCGCCGGGCTTGACCAGTTCCTTGCTGACATCGCTGCAGAGGAGCATCGCCTGGCCGAGGCATGGTGTCACCTTCACCTGGAGCGGGCCGCTCTCGACCAGGCCCTGGAGTAGTGGAGAACCCGCAGTGATGCCACGAGCTCCGGGGGCGGCCAAGCTCTTGCAGAGTCGCCTCATGAGGTTGCACCATCTTCCATGTCGGCTGGGTGTCGCCTCCCTCCTATTGACGCCTACCCCGAGGGTCTGGCCCGCATAGCTCACGACTTCTCCTTGCACGACCATGCACTTTCCTTCTCTGAGCAGGAGGTTGAAGAGGATTGCCGAAGAGTCACCCAGAGAGAGCGGGATGTGGCCCTTCGCAAGGAGGCAGTCCGCCTTCACGAGGATGAAGCTCAACTAGAGAGGAGCCGTCTAGACGCGTTTGAGGCCCAACTAGGGACGGTCTAGCAGAAGCTCGAGGAGCATTCGCTCGCCATCGACCGTCGCAGTGCAAACACCGACGACCGCGTCCATCGGTGCTATGGCAAGGTCACCAAGGAGCGGGAGCAGATCAAGAAAGACAATGAGGTTGCACTCCCGCAGCTTTGCCAGGCCCTCCAGATGGAGTGGTAAGGGAAGGCCAAATTCTAGGAGGCCCGCTTCATGGAGAAGCGAGAGGAGATACAAGCTTATCTTTGTTCGGCAGAGGAGTGCCTAGCCAAGGCTCTTATCGACCATGGTGCCTTGAAGGAGCTGCTAGTCGTCCACCAGGAGCTCTAGAAGCGCTGGGATCTCCACGACCAGGCGGAGCGAGACCTCCAGGTGTGGGAGAAAGAGCGGTGTAAGATGTACCGGGCGCTTGCCAAGCGCGCATCCACCACCCTCCAGGACTTTGGGGTGCCAGATTTCTTCACCGGGCCCCTTGCTGATGCCAGCATGGATAACACTTTCCTGACGCTCTTCAAACGGATTACAACATCAGTAGAGGGAAAGGCCAAGCTTTACCACATATACCACCTGGACGAGTGTCACAAGATTATGCGGGTCGTGGTGACCCATTTTCTCTTTGTCCTCCACCAACATGATGCCAACTTCCCTTGGAGGGTGCTCCTGGAGAAGGTGACGTACCCTCCGAGGACCCCGCCTGACGAGATCACGTGGTTCAACCAAATCATGGAGGAATGCATCAACAAATTTCTCCCTGTCTTCAGGTTGGTCAAAGAGGGGGAGGGCTCTGAGGCCGCTGAGTCCTCTGACAACGAAGATGGAGGTTCCCCGCCCGGCTCACCTAGAGCCGGGGGGAGTGACGAGTCATCTCTAGGAGACAGCGCTTCGGAGTCGTTTGCCTGAGGGACCCTTTTGACTATAATCCATTCAGTGTATACTAGCCTAACAGCCGTGTTTCGGACCTGACGTTTCTTTTGTGGCATGTATTTGTCCATGTTCTTGTCGAGGGTCTGTGTATGTCGGGGAACGCCTATAGCGGGCTCTCGTGGTGAGGCGAAGGCATCAGTACCTGTGGGTAAGGTGACTTGCTGCTGCGATCGAGCGACAAGTTTAGAGCTCTTCCTGCTGAGTCCCTGAGCTTCCTGAGAAGCAGAGGGACATGTGTCTCATGAGCCAGTCTGCTGCCCTCTCTAGGAGGGGGCTGCCCTGTCAGCGTAGGGATTTTTAGTCTTTTGAGGGCCACGAACCTTGGGTGAGGTGACTTGTGGCCGAGGACCGGGCCATAAGTTCAGAGCTCGACACTTTATGTCCTAGAGAGCTCAGGCCGCGGAGGGACATCACCTCATAAACTGTCGCTGAAAGGTATGTATGTGCATGTTTTAGTTAGGAACCATGGGTGAGGTGACTTGCGACTAAGGAACGGGTCACAAGTTCAGAGCTCGACACTTTAGGAACTTAGGAGCTCGAGCCGTGGATGCACAGGGCCTTGCGTGCCGTCATTGCGGTGTTTTGCTTGTGCCAAGGACCGTGGGTGATGTAACTTGTGGCCGAGGAACGGGCCGCAAGTTCAGATCTCGACACTTTAGGTCCTGGCGATTTAGGTCCACTTGAGGGAAGTTCCTAACGAGCCGACAGGAACCGTGGGTGAGGTAACTTGCTGCCGAGGAATGGGCCGTAAGTTTAGATCTCTACGCTTTAGGTCCTGGAAATTTTTGGGCCGCTAGAGGGAAGGGCCTCACGAGCCACCCTGTAAGCCTCTCGAGGAGAGCACCATAGGGCCCATGCTAGCCCGTGATCTTCTCGAGGAGGAGATCGTGGGTGTCGCACATTGCGGTAGTCCCAGTGGAGGACATGCATGTCCTAGCCAAGCCACTTTCCCAGTGCTGCATCATCTAGTTAATACACCATATGAGGGTCTCCAGCACCAAGGATCTGCGAGCAAGGTGATTTATCATTGGAGCTAGTTCGTAAGTTCATTGCTCCCTCCTCCAGTCCCCAACATCGACGGAGGCGATAAAGCAATAGGCTCCATCCCAGCCCCCGCTCGTATGATGGATATATGGGGGCGTGGCCAGCACGTGAGGAGAAACAAAACCAAAGAACGGAAGAATTCATCCAAAAAATAGGCAAAACCCATCAACAACTGCAACTGTGTCCCCTCCCGGTGCCCTACTCTGGTGAGGGGCGCAAAAGTATCACCTAGTGGAGGAGAAGAGAAGCAAGGGCTGAGGATCACCTTGAGCGGATGAGCCCTGTGGAGGTGTGTGCGCCTGGGGCGCGGGTTATCTTCGATTCCCTAGGCTCCCTATAGGGATTAAGCTTTCGGGCGCCGCTATCCACCCAGCCCCCGAGCCCTCCACAAGAGCTATGAGTCAAGGGTCTTGGGGCGTCGGGGCATGATGCATTTGATGCTCTGTCCGTGCATCCTCTTGCCATCATATTCCTCCCTTACCTCCATGAGCTTGACGCACTTGTTGGTATCATGGCCCGGCCTCTGGTGGAAGGCGCAATACATGTGCGGGCTGGTAGAGTTGTCCGCTTCTCTCTTGAGGAGGCTCCTGTAACATCCCAAAACTTCAATCCAAGCTTATCAAGATCTAAATCATCAAATTTGGGGTTAACAAAAACTTTTTCAAATTAAAAATAAAAGCATTCATATGTGTGTGCATTTAAAATAGGAGTTATTTTGAATTGCCATGATTGTGTGATCCAATGCTTGTAAAATGTTTCTTAGGTGATTTAAACATCATCTACATCATTCCCAAACTTTTCCTAAAGAAAATCAAATCAAAAAGAATTAAAAAGGAGGAATGGTCATTTTGGCCATTTTAATCCACTACACTACTTTGGCTATTCTTAGTACTCAAGTCTTAACAGAAGCAATTCTTGATCTTTGTACCCCTTGCTAGTACACATAATGTGGTACCAAGGCCCACTTTTGGATCTGCTAAAAACATTATTTTACTTATTTTAATTGGCATTTGAAAATTGAATCTAATGCATATGCATAGATCACCCCTATTTCAAAACCCATCCATCTGAGCTCCACTTTCAAAACCCTTGCAACCAGAGACTACCTAGCTCTAGTGGAGATCACTCAAAATTTTTGAAACCAAATATCAAAACTTTTTCTCTTTCGGCCATTTCATCAAACACCTTGCTGGCAAGATCATATTGGCCTAACTAATACTGTTTTGAGATGATTTTGTCTAGCAATTTGGAGGTGCCTTGATCATCTTGTCCCCCCTCAAGCCTGACCAGACCCACACCAGCATCTACCCTACCTCCTAGCTGCACTGCACTGCCATACCGAGCCCCCTCTCGCCGGCCGACCATGTACTCGCCGCAACAGCCCTCTCCCGCCTCTCTCTCCATGTCTAGGAGGTAGCTCACACTCACCGCCACCCCCTGTCCCCTGCCCGAGCCCAGCCCTGCAGTGGACCATCGAGGATACCACGCGCCCAGTGCCACCGCACCATGCCGGTGCCGCCCTAGAGCGTGCTCTGTCCCCGCTCGCACAAACCGCCCCTTGGCCGCAGCCCGCGCCCGCCGCTCCGCCACGACCTGGAGAACAACCTAGACACTCCCGCTGGCCACCCAATGCCTCACAGCCACCGCTCGCCGTGGACACCGCCACCTCTGCCACTCAGAGCGCCACCTCGCCCAGACCGCATGCCACCGCCCCTATGGTCGCATTCAATTCCTAGAGCACCGCCAGGGGACCGCCCATCAATCGCCACCCTCAGCCATGCCTCTACCCCGCCGTAGCCATGTCGCCACCGTCGCCTGCCCATCCCGCTCGGTCTCACCGACGGGCCTATAAAAGGAGGCCTCCCCAGCCTCTTCTCTCCACACCACTCCACTCCCCTCACCTCTCTGAACCTCAACCACCTCTAGCCGGAGCAAGGGGGAGCAGCAGCTCGCCGGAATTGGAGCCGGAGCAGCCGCAGCAGGAGGAGAAGGGCGCCGCTGATTGCGACCACCCCAAGCTCCGCCACAACCGCGCCTCACCTCGCCGTCGTCTTCCAATTTGTTTGCCCGCCTCGCCGACCCCGCTGGAGCCCTGGTACGTCCTCAGCAGACCCCCACCGAGCCGCTAGGGTTTGAGCTCTCCGGCGACCTGTTCGTCGTCGACGACGACCCTCAGCCGTAGATTCCTCTTCTAATCCTATGGCCCACAACACGCGTACCGTTTCACGTGTTAAGTGCCGCTGACAAGCGGGACCCCCCTGTCAGCTGAGCCCCATGCCGCGGAGCGCCACTGGGCCGGCCCAAGTCTTTTCCCGCGCTAGCCCACCCGTTCAAATCTGGATTTTTCTTTTTAGTTAAATCTAGTTTCTGTCCCCTAGTTTGAAATTCAATTCAGAGAGTTTTATAAATCCAAATTGTATGAAATTAATTTTGTCTGAAAGGTATTGAAATGATCTATCCAAACCTGTTGGATTTAATTCAATTAGAGTTATAGATCTCTCCTAATAAAAATAACAAAACCGAAGCATTTGCAACTTGCAACATTTTTATAAAATCAACCAAGTTAGCTTTTGAGTTGATTCCAACTCTCAAAAATCACATTTCATCATATCTATCCAAATATGTAATAATATTAAGGTTTACATGTAGTGACTTTAAATCATTAAATAATGAACTTAAACCAAAGTAATATTGATCCAACCCTTAAATCTCATTCCCACATGTTAGAATATGTGGTGATTACATGTGTCAACATGATCCCATATTTTAAGTGGTGAATATTAAATCTTAGTTAAATTTTCAATGAGTAGAAATTACTTTTCTAAAATAAAAAGAAAGAAACTATTGAATTAAGCTTGTGATGCTTGTGATGATAATAGATCATCAATTGTGTGTCTAAGAATGCAATCTAGCCTAGTTAAGTATTGTTTGGTGATTGTCTACTCCGTATGTATTTTTATAGAAGATAGTACCGAGCAAGCTTACGAGAAGGAGGAGTGCTATCAATACGAAGACGAAGTAAACTTCAACCACTGCACCATCCAAGGCAAGCCACCATTAACAGTGCAAGCTACCCTTAGCAAGCTAGCACCATCCAAGATTAACCCTTGCAAGTTTAGTGCTTAGCAAACTAGAAACAAACTAGATGGTTTAGCAAAGATGCCTTAAGCATGCTTTAAATCACCCCCCCTTTAACTATTAGTACCTCAAGTCTTATTGACAAGTTTTTACCTCCCTTAGTTTACACAAAGTTCATTACTTGTTTTGAAGGGAGCATAAAAGTATAAAACTTAACCTACTTAGAAACCTTTAGATGTCATTCTATGGCATGTGATTGATCCCATCCTTCCACCTTAGTGAACACTCTTAACCTAGTAGTTAGAGTAGATCAAAAACTTGAGTCACTTTAGATGGGAACAATTGGTGCAAATGAATTATGAAAACCTTGGAATGATGAGTCATTCTATTGAGATGTTTTGACATGTGTTGAGAAACACAACTGGTTTATGATGATGAAAATGATGAGGCATGAGCCTTAACCCTTTTATAAAAATGATGGTTGGATTCGGATGCGATACCATTCCAAATTTACCGTACAACCACACTACCTGAATTGGGTAAGGCTTAGCTGGACCTTTATATGCATTAGTATTAGTTCCCTCACGGGAGAGGTCTGAGTTGAGGCTACCTCTCATGATGTCCACCTATGCAGTGCCCAAGATGACTAATGGTCATGGTTGGGAGGACATGCTCATAGGAGAGGCGCTGGTACTAGGGTGTGTAAAGGGAAGGTTATGTTTGATTATCTGCATACTAAGTATGATGATTCAGGGTTATCCCTGACAGATGTATCAAATCTTGTGGTGAAAGTGTACCACCTCTGCAGAGTGTCAAACTATTCGAATAGCCGCGTCCGCGGTTATGGACAGTTGGAATGGCCATACTGTTTCGTTGTCAGATGTTTTCTAAATAACTTGAAATGAATGATGAACTTTGACTTGACCACAACAGGGTTGTGTTTATGACAATAGCTTCCCAACTTAAGTGATTATAGAACTTTACTTTATATTTCTTTGCTTCTGAACTCAGCTTAGGTTTCAAACTTAACTTTAGAGTTAAACTTAGATTTAGCACTTTAACTTAGAACTATAGTACCTGTTAATAGTAGTTTGCGAGTACTTAAAGAGTACTCATGGCTTTTGTCCCTGGCTATTCTCATGGCCAGACTATGAAGGAGACTATCAGGAGGATGGTAATCAGGACGGCTATGATAACTAGGACTATCTGCCTTCGTCAGCATTGCATGTGCCCCTGAAGATGGACCCCACCGCTACGCTTATCTTTTATTTCCGCTGCTTGTTGTATTAAAGACTGGATCATGAGATCCTTATTTGTGTAAGACCTTATGTATGGTTTGTAATGGATGATGTACTGTGATATCCGATCCGTTATGTCTCGCAAAAATGGTAATCCTGGGATTGCGAGGTATGGCATAACGGGCATCTGGGATTCAAAATCTGGGTGTTGACAAGTTGGTATCAGAGCGGTGCTGACCATAGGAGACCCTAGTTAGAATGGACGTCCAAACCAAAAACTTAGCTTCAAAACCAAAGTGAGTATTTATGAAAAATTATTTCCTCTCTTACCCTTGTGAACTCATTCTTTCTCAAAAATTCATGTTCCTCAAAATTCTTACATTATGACTTAAAACTTGACACACTTGATCACTCCACTAATTTCCTCATCCTTAATTCTTGTAGATGGAGACTCAGTTCAGCAAGTTCTACCAGTTGGGAAACGGAGGTCAGCTGATCTTCGAGAGGGATCTGGATTCACTGTCGGAGTTACTAGGACGCCCACATCCGGAGTTTCTTGGAGCTCAACTTCCAGGACCCCCAGGAGGAGACCTACAGTGGCTAGTCACCACAGATCTTAGAGGAAGCATCGAAGCACCAACTTCCGGAAGAATTCAGTTCTCCGTGAGAGAGAAGAACTGGCTAGATGGATTAGCCAGGGCAATGCATGAAGATCTCGCACATCTATGTGCCCTGAGCGTTCACAAGATCCAAGAAACCCGTTTTGCCCACTATGCAAGACGTGACTTCATGGGAATGCCGATGGAGATGCCAAGTCACCTAGAATTGAGGCGTCAAGTGCAGAACCTTGACTTCTTGCTTCATGACAGACAGTAGGAACTGGACAATGCCAGGGAGTTAGCCAACCAGAACCGTGCAATTGCCGACCAGAAGGCCCAGACTTTCGCACTGCTCGTCCAAGATCGCCAGTCTCTTCGCCGCTAGCGTGCAAAGAAGGATCGCACCATCGCCCGACTTCGCAAGAAGGTGGCCGACCTGGAGAAGGCCGTCAAGGAGCAGGAAGCTCAGCTTGCCGCCAAGGAAGAATAAGATGAGGGTGAAGACATCTAGGAAGACATGGATTCTTACCTCAGCAACGATAATGACTTTCTGGCGGAAGATGCTGTAGACTTCTACACTGATGATGAAGACTCCGATTTCATTGATGATGAGTAGATGCACTAGAGCACTGTCGTAGCATGAGATGTATCATCTCATTGTATCGTAGCTTAAAGAATGGTTCATCAAACCATTTGTTTTCCCCTTTGATTGTTGTGGTGTGTGTTGTATCGGGTGCTTGCTTGCATGAATGAAAGTGATGTTAGTTGAAAAACCTGAGTCTATCTCAAAGTTTTAGCTTTGAAAACCCAAAACCATGAACCTTAGAATTTCCCTCTTACCCCTATATCTATCTCAATCTTCAGATGACTCATGGAAACCAAGGAGGGAGTAGCTCGTCGCAGGACGCAATGCTGCAGATCTTGCAGAAACTCATCGCGGACCGTGAAGGAAGCAGGGCCGAGCGTCAAGCCAACTTAGTAACATTGCAGCAGATCGCCCAAATGGCTCTCAACAACCAAGGCCATGGAAATCAGGATCACCATGGATCCAAACTCAAAAAATTTCTGAACACCAATCCCCCAATCTTCAACCAATCTGAGAACCCATTAGATGCTGTTGACTGGTTACATACCATGGAAAACAACCTTGAAGTTGTAGGAGTTGATGAAAATGAGAAAGTTCTCTTCGCTACCCACTATTTGGTGAGAGATGCAAGAGCTTGGTGGAATAGCATCCGCAATATGAACCATGGCCAGGTGATGACCTGGGAAGCATTCAAAGTCAAGTTCAGTCGCACCCACGTGCTGCAAGGTCTCGTCAACAGGATGAGAGATGAATTCCGCAAATTGAAGCAAGGAAGAATGACTGTGGTGCAGTACCGTGACAGATTCTTGTCACTTGCCAGATATGCACCTGATGAGATCAACACAGAGGCCAAGAAGGAGAGATTCTTGAACGGACTGCATGATGAGATGCAGATTGTCCTCGTCAACATCCGTTTTCAGGATCTCGAAGAACTAGTCGACTCTGCGATTCAGATGGAAGGGAAGATTAACCAGGCAAACGATAACCGCAAGCGTCGTATGATGCAGTAGTCTGGGTCCAGTAGTCACCAGAAGTACCATCCCAACCCCTCACCAGGATATGCACCAAGGAACAACCTGTTGGAGATATGCCCTAGAGGCAATAATAAATATAGTTATTATTATATATCTTTGTGTTTATGATAAATGTTTGCATTCATGCTATAATAGTATTAACAAGGAAACCATTAATACTTGTGTGATTTGTAAACTTAATTTGAAGTCCCTAGTATAGCCTCTATACTTCACTAGCTTGTTGGTTGATTGATGATGTGGTTTCTTTGTCATGAACATTGAGATGTTATCAACAACAAGATCATATCGTTAGGAGAATGATATGGTGGACATACTCCTATAGACAAGCGTAGCATAAAGATCAAGTCATTTTAATAGTTCAATTGCTATATGCTTTCTGATACATAGTAACCTAACTCCTTCGACCATGAGATCATGCATATCACCTTTACTGGATGGATGCTTTGATGTCATCAAACACCACACCGTAACAGGGTGGCTATAAAGGTGGCATTGAGTGTTCGGAAAGTATTGGTTGAAACACATGGATCAAGAGTGGGATTTGTCCATCCACATGACGGATAGATATTCTCTGGGCCCTCTCGGTGAAATGTCATTCAATTAGCTTGCAAGCATGTGACTTGGTCACAAGGGATCACATATCACGGGAACGAGAAAAGAGTACTTATCGGTAACGAGGATGAACTAGGTATGCAGAGATACCGACGATCATAACCTCGGATAAGTAACATATCGTGAGACAAAGGGAAATTGGTATCGTATGTAAGTGGTTCATTCGATCGCAAAGTAATCGTAGAAATATGTGGGAGCCATATGAATTTCCAGATTCCTCTATTGGTTATTGTTCGGAGAAGTGTCTCGATCATGTCCGCATAATTCACGAACCGTAGGGAGACACACTTAAGGATTCGACGTTGTTTGAGTAGTTATGGTATTATGAGAAAGAGACCGAATGTTGTTCGGAGTCTCGGATGGGATCCGGGATATCACGAGGTGATCCGGAATGGTCCGGAGAATAAGATTCATATAAGGAAAGTCCCGTTTCGGAGTTCGGGAATGATTCCGGTGTTTTCATCGGGGATATTCTAGAAGGTTCCGGATTGTCCGGCACTCCGGGGGGGAAGGGGTACATGAATGTGTCATTACATATTAGAATGATTGCATCATGTACTAAGTGTTCTTGCTGTCCCAAATATAGGATTAAATTGAATCCTAAAACAGAAAAGTCAAATGTCCAGTTTGAAAGTCAAACTGCCAAAAACAAGAAACTGTGGGAAACAAGCAAGAGGAGTTGGAGTCGACTTGGAGGAGGAGTTTCTCTCCTCCAAGCCGGCGGCCAGCCTAGGCCGAGTTGGGGAGGGACTCCCTCCCTCCCCTGGCGCGCCCACCCCTCCCACCTATATAAGGAGGGGCAGGGCTCCCCTCCTACATACAAGTTTCCTATCCTCTAAACTAAACCCTAGATCTAGACCCCGGTTTAGAGCTATTCGGTTTAGAGCCTTCTAATTGGTTTAGAGCCCTCTAATTGGTGTGTCTAATTACTAGACCACTAATAGCCTCTCTCATAAGCTCCACCATACTCGCACCGGCTTAAGGCGAAGCCCTGCGGGATTTCCCCTCTACCTCCGGTACCACGCCGTTGTGCTGCCAGAATCGCGAGGAGAGTGCTACAACCTCCGCTGCCTGCTGGAACAAGGGAGAGGAAGGTCTTCGTCGAGTACCGAACGTGTGACCGACTGCGGGAGCGCTGCGGGAACGCGGCGCCGGAAGGATCGTCTACGCGATCTTGAGATCGGAAAGAGTACGACTACATCACCCACGAGAATCTGCTCTCGTTAAACACTTTGGAATCTTCGAGGGTGAGTTATTCCATCGACTCGTTGCTACAATCTAGTAGATAGATCTTGGCTTGTTTGTTTGTATGCGATAGAAAATTTTTGTTTTCCATGCTACGAACCCCTACAGTGGTATCAGAGCCGTGTCTATATGTAGATCTGTTGCACGAGTAGAACACAATGGTCATTGTGGGCGTTGATGCTTTTATTGTAGATTGCTTTTTGTGTACTTTGCATCTTGCGGTATGTTGGGATGAAGCGGCCCGGGCTAACCTTACATGACATCGTTCATGAGACTTGCTCCACGCTTGACATGCAACTCGTTTTGCATAAGTGGCTTTGCGGGTGCCTGTTTCTCCTAGCATAGTAAAGATCCAATTTACAACGGGTGATCAACAATGCTAGTATCAATGTTGTGGTTCTTGTTCGTAAGTTAGAACGACACTTATGGAAAGCCCCAAACCACGTAAAATATGCAAAGAAAGTAGAAGCGTCTAACTTTGTTTTGCAGGGGTGTGCAGTGATGTGATATGGCCATGATTGTGATTATATTTGATGTATGCAATGTTCCTTATTGTAAGTTGGCAACCGGCAGGAGCCATATGGTTGTCTTTAATTTCTGTTAAGACCTGCGTGTCTATTCAAAATAGTTGTAATAGTTGAAGCTGGTGGACGACAACCATGGAGAAGCGTCATTGACCTTGATGCTATGCCGGTGATGATGGAGATCATATTCGTGCTTGAAGATGGAGATCGGAAGCACAAAGAAGAAAGGCCATATCATATCACATATTATGAATTGCATGTGATGTTAATCCTTTATGCATCTTGTATTGCTTAGTAGACGACGGTAGCATTATAAGATGATCCCTCATGCACATAAATTTCAAGTTCTAGAGTGTTCACCCTTAGTATGCACCGTTGCCAAAGCTTGCTGCTTCGAAGCACCACGTGATGATCGGGTGTCTTTGATTCCGCGGGTGAATACAACGTAAGCAAGCCAGATTTGCTTATGCGGAAGCTAAGGTTTGATCTTGACGAGCCTAGCATGTACAGACATGGCCTCAGGAACACGGATCGCCGAAAGGCAAAGCATGAATCATATAGTAGATATGATGAACATGATGATTGTTCGCCATTAAAACTATATCAGCTCTCGTGATGATCGGTGTTGATGTAGTGGATTTGGTTCGTGTGATCACTAAAACAATGTGAGGGATGTTGTTTTGAGTGGGAGTTCACCTAGTTTAATTTCATTAATTAATTTGAACTCAATTTGTCATAAACTTAGTCTAAACTATTGCAAATATGTTGTAGATCAATGGCAGCCCCTACCATCAATTTTAATGCGTTCCTAGAGAAAGAAAAGTTGAAAAACAATGGAAGCAACTTCGCGGATTGGTTCCGCAATTTGAGGATTGTCCTCACAGCTGGTAATTTGACCTATGTGCTGGATGCACCGCTAGGTGACCCACCTGCAGCTGATGCTACCGATGAAGTAAAGAATGTTTACCTTGCTCGGAAGAATCAGTACTCCATAGTTCAGTGTGCTATCTTGTATGGTTTAGAATCGGAGCTTCAGAAAAGGTTTGAAGAGTCAGATCCATATGATATTGTCGAGGATCTCAAATTAATCTTTGAGACTCATGCGGCAATTGAAAGTTATGAAGCTTCTGAAAAGTTCTTTAACTGCAAGATGGAAGAGGGTAGCTCCGTCAGTGAGCATGTGCTTAAGATGTCTGGGCACGCAAATAAACTTCAAAGTTTGGGTATAGTGATTCCTAATACTTTGGGAGTTTACCGCATCCTCCAATCACTACCACCAAGTTACAAGAACTTTGTGATGAACTACAACATGCAGAACATGAACAAAGAGTTGCCAGAACTATTTGCTATGTTAAAATCTGCAGAAGTGGAGATCAAGAAAGAGCACCAAGTGTTGATGGTCAATAAGACCACCAAATTCAAGAAAGGCAAGTCTAAGCAAAAGGGACACTTCAAGAAGGGTGGTAAGAAAGTTACCACGCCGACGAAGAAGACCAAGGCTGGACCTAAACCTGAAACTGAGTGCTTTTACTGCAAGGGAGAAGGTCACTGGAAGCGGAATTGCCCAAGGTACTTGGCGGATTTGAAGAACGGCAACATCAAGAAGAAAGGTATATCTGATATACATGTTATTGATGTGTATCTCACTAGTACTCGTAGTAGTGCCTGGGTATTTGATACTGGTTCGGTTGCTCATATTTGTAACTCGAAACAGGAGCTGCAGAATAAACGGAAGCTAGTGAAGAACGAGGTGACGATGCGCGTAGGAAACGGATCAAAGGTTGATGTGATCGCGGTCGGCACGCTACCTCTTCATCTACCATCGGGATTAGTTTTATACTTAAATAATTGTTATTTGGTGCCTGCATTAAGCATGAACATTATATCAGGATCTTGTTTATTGCGAGACAGTTACTTGTTTAAATCCGAGAATAATGGTTGTTCGATTTATATGAGTAATGTGTTTTATGCACATGCACCTTTGATAGATGGTCTATTCATATTGAATCTCGATAGTAGAAATACACATATTAATAACATTGAGGCTAAACGTTTGAAATCAAGCGATAATTTGACCTATATGTGGCACTGTCGTCTTGGTCACATTGGAGTGAAACGTATGAAGAAACTCCATTCCGATGGACTTCTTGAATCACTTGATTTTGAATCACTTGAAAGATGCGAAGCATGTCTGATGGGTAAAATGACTAAGACTCCATTTTCTGGTATAATGGAGCGAGCTACGGACTTACTGGAAATCATACATACCGATGTGTGTGGTCCAATGAGTGTAGCATCGCGCAGTGGTTATCGTTATGTTCTTACCTTCACGGATGACTTGAGTAGATATGGGTATATCTATTTCATGAAACATAAGTCCGAAACTTTCGAGAAGTTTAAGGAGTTTCAAAGTGAGGTAGAGAATCAACGTAACAAGAAGATTAAATTTCTACGTTCTGATCGTGGAGGTGAATATCTAAGTTACGAGTTTGGCGAGCATTTGAAGAAATGCGGAATACTTTCACAATTGACACCGCCGGGAACACCACAGCGTAATGGTGTGTCTGAACGTCGTAATCGAACTCTCTTAGATATGGTTCGTTCTATGATGTCACTTACAGATTTACCGCTATCATTTTGGGGTTATGCATTAGAAACAGCCGCATTCACTTTAAATAGGGCACCATCTAAATCCGTTGAAACGACACCGTATGAATTATGGTTTGGGAAGAAACCTAAATTGTCGTTCCTTAAAGTTTGGGGATGCGAAGCCTATGTAAAGAAGTTACAGCCGGACAAGCTTGAACCCAAAGCGGAAAAATGCGTCTTCATAGGATACCCGAAGGAAACTATTGGGTATACCTTCTATCATATATCCGAAGGCAAAATCTTCGTTGCCAAGAGTGGATCCTTTCTAGAGAAGGAATTTCTCTCGAAAGAAGTGACTGGAAGGAAAGTAGAACTCGACGAGGTTGTCGAACCTTCTCTCGAAATTGCGAGTAGCGCAGCACCGGAAGAAGTTCCTGTGGTGCCTGCACCAATAAGAGAGGAAGCTAATGATAGTGATCATGAAACTTCGGTTGAAGTTGCTACAGAGCCTCGGAGGTCAACGAGAACTCGTACCACTCCAGATTGGTATGATTCCGTTATGAATGTCATGTTGGTGGACAACACCGATGACCCCGAGACATATGAGGAAGCGATGATAAGCCCAGATTCCAATAAATGGCAAGAAGCCATGAAATCCGAGATTGGATCCATGTACGAAAACCAAGTATGGACTTTGGTGGACTTACCGGATGGCCGGAAGGCTGTCGAGAACAAATGGATTTTCAAGAAGAAAACAGATGCTGATGGTAATGTTACTGTCTATAAAGCTCGACTTGTCGCAAAAGGGTTTCGACAAATTCAAGGAGTTGACTACGATGAGACTTTCTCACCGGTAGCGAAGCTAAAGTCTGTGAGGATAATGTTAGCAATCGCTGCATATTATGATTATGAGATATGGCAGATGGATGTCAAAACAGCATTCCTCAATGGAGACATTGATGAAGAGTTGTATATGATACAACCCAAAGGTTTTGTCGATCCTAAAGATGCTAACAAGGTATGCAAGCTTCAACGGTCCATCTATGGATTGAAGCAAGCATCCCGAAGTTGGAATCAACGTTTTGATAAGGTAATCAAAAGTTTTGGTTTTATACAAACTTATGGAGAAGCTTGTATTTACAAGAAAGTGAGTGGGAGCTCTGTAGCATTCTTAATACTGTATGTGGATGACATATTGTTGATTGGGAATGATGTAGACCTTCTTAATAGTGTCAAGGAATATTTGAATAATAGTTTTTCAATGAAAGATCTTGGCGAAGCAGCTTACATATTAGGCATAAAGATTTATAGAGATAGATCGAAACGCCAAATATCATTGTCACAGAGTACATATTTGGACAAAGTTCTAAAGAAGTTTGGAATGGAAGAAAGCAAGAAAGGGTTCTTGCCCATGTTGCCCAATACGAACTTGAGTAAAACTCAAAGTCCGACATCGGCAGAAGATAGAGAAAGGATGAGTAAGACTCCCTATGCCTCAGCCATAGGATCTCTAATGTATGCCATGCTATGTACTAGACCCGACATCGCATATGCTGTTAGTTTAACTAGCAGATATCAAAGTGATCCAGGAGTGGATCATTGGACAGCGGTCAAAAACATCCTTAAGTACTTGAGAAGAACTAAGGATATGGTTCTTTCTTATGGAGGTGATGAACAGCTCGTTGTTAATGGTTACACCGATGCTAGTTGGAACACCGATCCGGATGATTCTAAATCACAATCTGGATACGTATTTATTTTGAATGGTGCAGCAGTTAGCTGGAGGAGTGCAAAGCAAAGCGTTGTGGCGAGATCTTCAACTGAATCGGAATACATGGCTGCTTCGGAGGCTTCACAAGAAGCGATATGGATGAAAGAGTTCATTACAGAGCTGGGTGTGGTTCCTAGTGCGCTGGACCCAATGTCTATCTACTGTGATAACATGGGCGCCATAGCCAATGCGCAAGAACCAAGGTCACACAAGAAGCTGAAGCATATCAAGCTACGTTTTCACGCTATTCGAGAACATATCCAGGATGGGGATATAAAGATTTGCAAAGTACACACAGATCTGAATGTGGCGGATCCGTTGACTAAACCTCTCCCGAGGGCAAAAAAAATGACCAACACCAAACTGCCATGGGTGTTCGGTATATTACCATGTAATCTAGATTAGATGACTCTAGTGCAAGTGGGAGACTGTTGGAGATATGCCCTAGAGGCAATAATAAATATAGTTATTATTATATATCTTTGTGTTTATGATAAATGTTTGCATTCATGCTATAATAGTATTAACAAGGAAACCATTAATACTTGTGTGATTTGTAAACTTAATTTGAAGTCCCTAGTATAGCCTCTATACTTCACTAGCTTGTTGGTTGATTGATGATGTGGTTTCTTTGTCATGAACATTGAGATGTTATCAACAACAAGATCATATCGTTAGGAGAATGATATGGTGGACATACTCCTATAGACAAGCGTAGCATAAAGATCAAGTCATTTTAATAGTTCAATTGCTATATGCTTTCTGATACATAGTAACCTAACTCCTTCGACCATGAGATCATGCATATCACCTTTACTGGATGGATGCTTTGATGTCATCAAACACCACACCGTAACAGGGTGGCTATAAAGGTGGCATTGAGTGTTCGGAAAGTATTGGTTGAAACACATGGATCAAGAGTGGGATTTGTCCATCCACATGACGGATAGATATTCTCTGGGCCCTCTCGGTGAAATGTCATTCAATTAGCTTGCAAGCATGTGACTTGGTCACAAGGGATCACATATCACGGGAACGAGAAAAGAGTACTTATCGGTAACGAGGATGAACTAGGTATGCAGAGATACCGACGATCATAACCTCGGATAAGTAACATATCGTGAGACAAAGGGAAATTGGTATCGTATGTAAGTGGTTCATTCGATCGCAAAGTAATCGTAGAAATATGTGGGAGCCATATGAATTTCCAGATTCCTCTATTGGTTATTGTTCGGAGAAGTGTCTCGATCATGTCCGCATAATTCACGAACCGTAGGGAGACACACTTAAGGATTCGACGTTGTTTGAGTAGTTATGGTATTATGAGAAAGAGACCGAATGTTGTTCGGAGTCTCGGATGGGATCCGGGATATCACGAGGTGATCCGGAATGGTCCGGAGAATAAGATTCATATAAGGAAAGTCCCGTTTCGGAGTTCGGGAATGATTCCGGTGTTTTCATCGGGGATATTCTAGAAGGTTCCGGATTGTCCGGCACTCCGGGGGGGAAGGGGTACATGAATGTGTCATTACATATTAGAATGATTGCATCATGTACTAAGTGTTCTTGCTGTCCCAAATATAGGATTAAATTGAATCCTAAAACAGAAAAGTCAAATGTCCAGTTTGAAAGTCAAACTGCCAAAAACAAGAAACTGTGGGAAACAAGCAAGAGGAGTTGGAGTCGACTTGGAGGAGGAGTTTCTCTCCTCCAAGCCGGCGGCCAGCCTAGGCCGAGTTGGGGAGGGACTCCCTCCCTCCCCTGGCGCGCCCACCCCTCCCACCTATATAAGGAGGGGCAGGGCTCCCCTCCTACATACAAGTTTCCTATCCTCTAAACTAAACCCTAGATCTAGACCCCGGTTTAGAGCTATTCGGTTTAGAGCCTTCTAATTGGTTTAGAGCCCTCTAATTGGTGTGTCTAATTACTAGACCACTAATAGCCTCTCTCATAAGCTCCACCATACTCGCACCGGCTTAAGGCGAAGCCCTGCGGGATTTCCCCTCTACCTCCGGTACCACGCCGTTGTGCTGCCAGAATCGCGAGGAGAGTGCTACAACCTCCGCTGCCTGCTGGAACAAGGGAGAGGAAGGTCTTCGTCGAGTACCGAACGTGTGACCGACTGCGGGAGCGCTGCGGGAACGCGGCGCCGGAAGGATCGTCTACGCGATCTTGAGATCGGAAAGAGTACGACTACATCACCCACGAGAATCTGCTCTCGTTAAACACTTTGGAATCTTCGAGGGTGAGTTATTCCATCGACTCGTTGCTACAATCTAGTAGATAGATCTTGGCTTGTTTGTTTGTATGCGATAGAAAATTTTTGTTTTCCATGCTACGAACCCCTACACAACCGACCCCCAAATTCTCGCCCAAGCTACCCCAACCGTAGAGGAGGCAATGTGAAGTCCGGAGGAAACCATCACAACTCCGGCAATGCCAAGAATTTCAACCGTGCCCCTCCCAAGAGCAACAACAACACTACACCCAGAACTGGTAGCAATGCTGTGCCTGTCGTAGTCAAGGACAAGTCCCAGATCACTTGTTTCGAGAGTGGAGTGAAGGGTCACTACTCCAATGAGTGTCCCAAGAAGACTGCCGCCAATGCCTCTGTGAATGCCCCAGCTCAGCAGCAGCGTCGTGTTCAACCAGGAAGGAGATTTGCCCCAGGGAACCCTCACAACCGCAACAGTCGTCTCTTCCACATGAACGCAGAAGAAGCCCAGGAAGCGCCAGATGTAGTGCTGGGTATGTTTTCTGTCAACTCAGTTTTAGCAAGAGTATTGTTTGATTCTGGAGCATCGCATTCATTTGTCACCGAAGAATTTGTATGCACTAGTAAGATTCACCCAACCAACCTGAAGCATGTCATGATAGTTCAAATCCCCGGTTCAACTACAAAAGCTAGAAAAATTTGCAAAGTTGTGCCTATCAGAATACATGGGTTAGATTTTTATGCCAACCTAATTGTACTTGGAACCAAAGGATTGGAAGTAGTACTAGGTTTGGACTGGATGTCAAGGCATAAAGGACTGATAGACTATGCTAAGAAAGCCATCACCATGACCAGTAGTTCTGGAGTAACAGTAGAGCATATCTCAGAAACCTTACCCCGTCAATTCAAGTGCAACAAGAGTGTAGCCCTGCCCACATTAGACCAAGTCAGAGTAGTCTGTGAATACCCCGATGTATTCCCAGATGAATTGCCAGGTATGCCCCCGGATAGGGATATTGAGTTCATTATCAAACTACTCCCCGGAACCGGACCTATAGCCCAGAGACCCTATAGCATGAACCCCTCAGAGTTAGTGGAACTTAAGAAGCAGTTGGATGCGATGTTAGCAACATGCTTGATTCAGCCAAGCGCATCACCATGGAGATCACCAGTGTTATTCGTCGACAAGAAGGATGGAGGCAATTGTCTGTGTACTGATTACAGAAAGTTGAATGACGTCACCATCAAGAACAAGTACCCCTTTCCAAAGATAGAGGATCTATTTGATCAGTTGACCGGAGCTCAGGTATTCTCAAAGATTGATCTTAGGACTAGTTATCACCAACTTACGATTTGTGCAACGGATATTCCGAAGACCGCCTTTACAACTCGCTATGGTTTATACGAGTATACGGTTATGTCTTTTGGATTAACCAATGCCCCTGCTTATTTCATGAATCTCATGAATAAGATCTTTATGAATTTCCTAGATAAGTTGGTAGTTGTGTTTATCGATGACATCCTTATCTACTCCAAGTCAGAAGAAGAGCATGAGCAACATCTAAGAATCATCCTAGAAACCCTGAGAGAGCATCAGTTATATGCCAAGTTCAGCAAGTGTGAGTTTTGGCTGAAAGAAGTAGGATTCTTAGGACATATTGTGTCTGCCGGAGGAGTCTCTGTTGATCCCACCAAGATCAAAGATGTCGAAGAATGGGAAGCCCCAACCACTCAAACCCAAGTCCGTTCATTTCTCGGATTAGAGGGATATTACCGCAAGTTCATAGAAGGATTCTCGATCATAGACCGACCAATGACCCAATTGTTGAAGAAGGACAAGAAGTTTGAATGGACAGACAAATGTGAGGCCAGTTTCCAGGAGCTAAAGAAGAGATTGATATCAGCCCCAATTTTGATCATGCCAGACATCAAGAAGCCGTTTGATGTATATTGTGACGCATCCAAGATTGGTCTAGGATGTGTATTGATGCAAGAAGGCAAGGTCATCGCGTATCTGTCTCGACAACTGAAGCAGCATGAGCAGAACTATCCGACCCATGATCTTGAGCTAGCAGCTGTGGTTCTAGCATTGCGGACATGGCGTCATTATTTGATGGGTAATCGCTGTGAGATTTACTCAGATCATCAGAGCTTGAAGTATATCTTCACTCAGAAGGAGCTGAATATGAGGCAAAGAAGATGGATAGAGTTAATCAAGGATTATGACCTTGACATTCACTATCACCCTGGCAAAGCTAATGTGGTAGCGGATTCTCTTAGCAGATTGTCGTGTAGGCTTAACACCATGATCAAGGAGAAGCAACCAAGTTTGTATGAGGAGTTGGATCAGTTCAGGGACTGAGTTAGTTAGCAAAGGATTCCTAGCTAGCATTGAACTTCAACCCACGTTGATTAGCCAAATCAAGGAAGCCCAGAAGGGGAATGAAAGTATCGACGGAATCAGTCGTATTGGTACAGGAAAGGTACCTGGATTCACCGAAGATGATGAAGGAGTACTATGGTACAAAGCACGTATCTGTGTGCCAGCAGATTCGGAGCTAAAGGAAGTTATCATGAAGGAAGCTCATGATACTCTTTATTCTATCCACCCTGGAGGAACAAAGATGTATCAGGATTTGAAAGAGCAATTTTGGTGGCACAAGATGAAGAGAGAGATTGGAAGCTACATCGCCAAATGTGACATCTGTCAAAGAGTCAAAGCAGAGCATCAGACACCTGCAGGATTGTTGCAACCATTGCAGATTCCGAAATGGAAATGGGATTCCGTCGGAATGGACTTTATCACCGGTTTGCCTACTTCTAGTAGGGGAAATGACTCAATATGGGTCATCGTTGATAGATTGTCCAAGGTAGCCCACTTCATACCTGTCAAGACAACCTACCAGAGTGCAAAGCTAGCAGAGCTGTATATTGCTAGGATTGTTAGTCTGCATGGAACCCCCAAGGCCATCGTATCAGATCGAGGAACCCAGTTTACTTCAAGATTTTGGCAGAAAGTTCATGAAGGATTGGGAACCAAGTTGAACTTCAGCACCGCTTATCACCCGCAAACAGATGGACAAACTGAGAGAGTCAACCAGATCTTGGAGGATATGCTTAGAGCTTGTGTGTTGCAATACAAATCAAAATGGGAAGACTGCCTGCCTTTCGCAGAATTCTCATATAACAACAGTTATCAAGCTAGTTTGTAGATGGCATCCTATGAATTTCTATACGGAAGAAAGTGTCGTACCCCTTTGAATTGGTCGCAAGTAGGAGAGAGTCAGATCTTTGGACCCGACATTCTCCGAGAAGCAGAAGAGAAAGTTCGCAAAGTCCGTGAGCACCTCAAGACCGCCCAATCCAGACAGAAGAGCTATGCTGACAAGAGAAGGAGAGACCCGACTTTCAATGTCGGAGATTTTGTATACCTGAAAGTTTCACCATTGAAGGGAACTCAACGCTTTAGTCTGAAGGGAAAGTTAGCCCCCAGATATATCGGACCTTTCAAGATTCTAAACTGTCGAGGAGAAGTATCGTATCAGCTGGAACTTCCTGAAGAGATGTCAGCCATCCACAATGTGTTCCATATCTCGTTACTTCGCAAATGCTTGGAAGTGCCCGAGAAGACTGAAGTTTTCAAGAATATCGATCACAGAGCTGTGGAAATCAAGAATGACCTGAACTATCGGGAAGTACCCATCCGTATCTTAGAAGAAGCCTACAGAACCACCAGGACCAGGAGCATCAAGTTTCTCAAGATTCAGTGGAGCAACCATACCGAGGAGGAAGCTACTTGGGAGCGAGAAGATTACATTAGGACAGAGTTCCCAGATCTCTTTAGTTCCTAGTTTTCTTTTTAAATCTCGGGACGAGATTTTGTTTAAAGGGGGAAGGTTTGTAACATCCCAAAACATCAATCCAAGCTTATCAAGATCTAAATCATCAAATTTGGGGTAAACAAAAACTTTTTCAAATTAAAAATAAAAGCATTCATATGTGTGTGCATTTAAAATAGGAGTTGTTTTGAATTGCCATGATTGTGTGATACAATGCTTGTAAAATGTTTCTTAGGTGATTTAAACATCATCTACATCATTCCCAAACTTTTCCTAAAGAAAATCAAATCAAAAAGAATTAAAAAGGAGGAATGGTCATTTTGGCCATTTTAATCCACTACACTCCTTTGGCTATTCCTAGTACTCAAGTCTTAACAGAAACAATTCTTGATCTTTGTACCCCTTGCTAGTACACATAATGAGGTACCAAGGCCCACTTTTGGATCTGCTAAAAACATTCTTTTACTGATTTTAATTGGCATTTGAAAATTGAATCTAATGCATATGCATAGATCACCCCTATTTCAAAACCCATCCATTTGAGCTCCACTTTCAAAACCCTTGCAGCCAGAGACTACTTAGCACTAGTGGAGATCACTCAAAAAATTTGAAACCAAATTTCAAAACTTTTTATCTTTTGGCCATTTCATCAAACACATTGCTGGCAAGATCATATTGGCCTAACTAATAATGTTTTGAGATGATTTTGTCTAGCAATTTGGAGGTGCCTTGATCATCTTGTCCCCCTCAAGCCTGACCAGACCCACACCAGCATCTACCCTACCTCCTAGCAGCACTGCACTGCCATACCGAGCCCCCTCTCGCCGACCGACCGTGCACTCGCCGCAGCAGCCCTCTCTCGCCTCTCTCTCCATGTCTAGGAGGTAGCTCACACCTCACCGCCACCCCCTGTCCCCTGCCCGAGCCCAGCCCTGCAGTGGACCACCGAGGATACCACGCGCCCAGTGCCACCGCACCATGTCGGTGCCACCCCCAGAGCACGCTCTGTCCCCGCTCGCACAGACCGCCCCTTGGCTGCAGCCCGCGCCCGCCGCTCCGCCACAACCTGGAGAACACCCCAGACACCCCCGCTGGCCGCCCAACGCCTCACAGCCACCGGTCGCCGTGGACACCGCCACCTCTGCTGCTCAGAACGCCACCTCGCCCAGACCGCATGCCACCACCCCTACGGCCGCATTCAATTCCTAGAGCACCGCCAGGGGACCGCCTATCAATCGCCACCCTCAGCCATGCCTCTACCCCGCCGTAGCCATGTCGCCACCGTCGCCTACCCATCCTGCTCGGTCTCACCGACGGGCCTATAAAAGGAGGCCTCCCAGCCTCTTCTCTCCATACCACTCCACTCCCCTCACCTCTCTAAACCTCACCCACCTCTAGCTGGAGCAAGGGGAGCAGCAGCTCACCGGAATTGGAGCTGGAGCAGCCGCAGCAAGAGGAGAAGGACGTCGCTGATTGCGACCACCCCAAGCTCCGCCGCAACCGTGCCTCGCCTCGCCGTTGTCTTCCAGTTCGTTTGCCCGCCTCGCTGACCCCGCTGGAGCCCTGGTACGTCCCTAGCAGACCCCCACTGAGCCGCTACGGTTCGAGATTGCCGGCGACCTGTTCATCGTCGACGACGACCCTCAGTCGTAGATTCCTGTTCTAATCCTACGAACCACAGCGCGCGTACCGTTTCGCGTGTTAAGTGCCGCTGACAAGCGGGACCCCCTGTCAGCTGAGCCCCGCGCCGCGAAGCGCCCCTGGGCCGGCCCAAGTCTTTTCCCGCGCTAGCCCACCCGTTCAAATCTGGATTTTTCTTTTTAGTTAAATCTAGTTTCTGTCCCCTAGTTTGAAATTCAATTCAGAGAGTTTTATAAATCCAAATTGCATGAAATTAATTTTGTCTGAAAGGTATTGAAATGATCTATCCAAAACCGTTCGATTTAATTCAATTAGGGTTATAGATCGCTCCTAATAAAAATAACAAAACAGAAGCATTTGCAACTTGCAACATTTTTATAAAATCAACCAAGTTAGCTTTTGAGTTGATTCCAACTCTCAAAAATCACGTTTCATCATATCTATCCAAATATGTAATAATATTAAGGTTTACATGCAGTGACTTTGGACTAGTACCAAAATAATGCTATATAGGCATTTCTAGTCACTTTAAATCATTAAATAATAAACTTAAACCAAAGTAATATTGATCCAACCCTTAAATCTCATTCCCACATGTTAGAATATGTGGTGATGATATGTGTCAACATGATCCCATATTTTAAGTGGTGAATATTAAATCTTAGTTAAATTTTCAATGAGTAGAAATTACTTTTCTAAAATAAAAAGAAAGAAACTATTGAATTAAGCTTGTGATGCTTGTGATGATAATAGATCATCAATTGTGTGTCTGTGAATGCTATCTAGCCTAGTTAATTATTGTTTGGTGATTGTCTACTCCGTATGTATTTTTATAGAAGATAGTACCGACCAAGCTTACGAGGAGGAGAGTGCTATCAAGACGAAGACGAAGAAAACTTCAACCACTTCACCAACCAAGGCAAGCCACCATTAACAGTGCAAGATACCCTTAGCAAGCTACCATTAGCAAGCTAGCACCATCCAAGATTAACCCTTGCAAGTTTAGTGCTTAGCAAAGTAGAAACAAACTAGATGGTTTAGCAAAGATGCCTTAAGCATGCTTTAAATCACCCCCCTTTAACTATTAGTACCTCAAGTCTTATTGACAAGTTTTTACCTCCCTTTGTTTACACAAAGTTCTTTACTTGTTTTGAAGGTAGCATAAAAAGTATAAAACTTGACCTACTTAGAAACCTTTAGATGTCATTCTATGGCATGAGATTGATCCCATCCTTCCACCTTAGTGAACACTCTTGTCATTGTATTGGGAACGACAGTACCTAAGAAGGTTAGATAGAGGTGTGGGGACTAGCAAGGAAGCTATCGACGGTGTCCGCAGGCGAGATTGGATACAACCGAGCATAGCGGGACGCAAGAAGTACCCAGGTTCGGGGCCCTCTTGGTGAGGTAAAGCCCCTACTCCTATCAGATCTGACTATGAGGGATATATGAACTACAAGTGCTCCTTGAGCTGTGTTGTCTAGCTACTGCCTTAAATGCACTGAGACCAACCCTTTCTACTGAGGCCTTGCCTCTCCTTATATAGGCAGAGAGGCAAAGGTCTCACTGGCTAGTCCGACTGGAGGGCCCCACAGGCGGGTCCTAGCCGACTAGTCATCTACAGTATCCAGTATGGCTTGTCTTATCGGAGTATGAGCGGTATGGCTGTCGTAAGTACAATGGACGCCGTGCGAGCCCGTCGTCAGCACAGGCCACTGTTCCAGCGTCACCCATGCAAAGTCTTCAGTATGGGCGGGTGGTTGCCCGTCTTGTCATCGTACAGGGCGTACCATGCACTGATAGACACGTCGTCCAGTCTCACTGATTGGGTCCGGCTACGTCGCCGTATCCGGCTGTCTCTTGCTGATCCGGCTACCAGGTGATAGCCGGCCCGTCTTGCCTTGTCCGGCTGCATCTGGTCAGCCGGACGCGATCCGACTGTCCTGTTTCTTATCCGGATGGGGTACCCGGGGATCATCCCCCTGACACTAGCCCCCGAGCATGTGTGGATTCCGCCCTTAGGAGAAAGGTGCGTGCGCTCCTTCTTGCTTTTTGAATTTTCATCCGGCTGAGCCTGGCGGTTGCACTACCCGTGACGTCAGTGCTGACGCCGGCCACACGCGCACGCGCCATCATTGCTCTGCGGCGGGCAGCGTAACGTCCCGCCGCACGTCACCTCGGGAAACTGTTGTCCGGCACTTCGGTTCTTGCTCCAGGATCCTCTGCGCATCCTGCCCTGGCACACGGGATCTAGGCGGCGGTTGGGGTGTGGGTTGCCCGGATGCACGCCACGTGGCCCCGTCAACGGTTGCCCTTCCGGTCCTTTAAAGCGACGTCGTGGGGGAGGCAGTTCTTTTCCTTCGCTCCCCCGCTATAGTTTTCTTTCTCCCTCGCATGCTCTTGCTCCTGCGCTCTTGCCCTCTGCGCCGCTCGCTTGCCGACGTTGACGTTACGGGCCACCGGCACTCTTCCATCGCTGCTCCTCTCCACCAGCCGGAAAATGGCCGCCGACCGTGGGGCTTGGTGCGGCTCCTCCGTCACCGAAGACCAAATCGCGAAGTACCGCGCAACCCGCGTCCTCCCGCCGGCGGAGGAGGTGGCGGTGCGGTTGGCGCTGGTGAGGGAGGTGTCGCCCCATCCGGTGGAGGGGAGCGCGTCATCTTCCTTTCGCACCTGGCGCGCGGGTTCGCGCTGCCGCTACACCCATTCTTTCTCACGTTCTTGGCCTTCTTCGACCTCCGCCTCCACCATCTCGGCACCAACGCAATCGGAACGCTGGCGCACTTCATGGCATTCTGCGAGAGTTATATTGGGATCCAGCCTGGAGTCCGGCCGCAGGTGCAGTACACGAAGGGGCCGCTAGTCGTCTACGGCGGGGCCTCCATCTACTCCCGCACCCAATCCGGCTACCCGAAGTTCTTGCTCCAGGACACGGTACGGCTGTGGCAACAGTCGTACTTCTACGTCAAGAACATCACCAACATCGACCGGATAAACCTTCCGGCCTTCCAAGACGTCGAGTCTAGCCGGCAGAACTGGGACCTGAAGATCCACGACGACAAGGCGGAGACGGACGCGATGCTGGCACGCATGCGCTCCCTCGTCACCTGCCAGCTAACCGGTCGGGACATCACCCTTAGCTGGATGTCCCGGCTGATGATGCCGATGCAGCAGCGGGCGCACACAATGTGCTATTACTCCGGCCGGCTGGACCCGACCCGGCCCGGCTGGACCCGACCCCGCGATATCTGCTCCCACAACTTGAAGGAGTGGTTGTGGATGATCAGCAAGGAGCGGCTGCCGGAGAACTGGAAGTTCAGCCTGGCGCCCTACAGCCGGGAGAACCACGCGCCCCGGGTAAGTTCTCGTAGCCGGAAATTTTGTTTGCTCTTTCTGTGTTATTTCCTTGTTCTGTCTGATTGACTTCTTGCATTCTATAGATCTTTGCCTGCATCCTTCGTGAGGAGGGCGAGGCTCCCCTCGAGGCATTCACGCCCAACTTGCCCGAGCCGCGCGCTTGGCGGTCCGGCGAGGAATCGGATGGGGACAGCGACGCCTTCCCTAGCCGGAATGACGAGCCGGCCGCCGACCCGCACGTGAAGGTGCACGAGGAGGAGGAGGCCAGGCCGACCGCGGAGCCGGTGACGCGTTCCGTGACGGACGGCGAAGCAGGCGGGAGCGGCTCCAGCCGTTCCGGCTCCCGCCGGCCTGCGGCGGAGGAGCCGGTCCGGCGCCCTGCCGCCGAGCCGCCTTGGCCAGAAGAAAGGGCCGCCCCCGGTTGTGCCGGGGTACATTTTTTCTCTCCCCCTCTATCTTTTGGCGCTTTCTATCTACTTGCCCTCTTTCTTGTTTTTCTGACTTTGGCTTATTTTGCTTTTGCCTTTTCCTCCTTCTCTTTAGCGCGTTGGTCTCTTTCGGAGCTACGAGCCCGGCGCGGGCGCCGACCGGGTCACCGCCCCGTGCCCCGACTGTGCCAACCGGCGCCTCTCCTTCTTATGAGGTGCCGCCTCCGCCTCCCCCTCGAGCTGAGCCGGCTGCCTCCGCCCAGCCGGAGGGTCCCCAGCCGGAAGCGGAGCCCTCCTAGCCAGAAGGCTCTTCCGCGGGCGCGCGGGGGGCTGCCGGCAAGGAGCTCGTCATTGTTGGCGATGACAACTCCGACGAGGAGCTCGGGGAGGAGTGGCGAACAGCGATGGTCGTAGCGGAGGAGTCCTTGGCCGTCAACACCGTGGTCGACGACGCTTCCTCTGCCGCTTCGCTGTCGAACCTTGCCGCTACGCTCGAGCTGGCGGTGAAGGAGATCCGGCTGCTAGAGGCCACAGCCGGCAGGAACCGGACGTTGGAGCAGAAGCTTGCTGCCGCCAACGGGACTTCCCAGAGTAAGTTCGCTTCACCCAGCTCGCTTTTTTTTTCTGATAGCCGGTTTCGTTGCAGCCATCCTCGTGTGCGCTCAGCGCGAGATCGATCGCTTGAAGAGAGCGAACGACCGGCTGAGCAAGTCCAACTCCACTCTGCGGCCGCAGAACAAGGATTGGCACGCGCGGGTAGACGGTTTGGAGGCCACCGTCAAGGAGCACGACGCCTCGCTCGCTAGCCAGGCCGAAGCCTTCTCCCTTCTCGAGGCCTAGAACAAGGACCAAGAGAAGGAGATAAATTGGCTAGCAGTCAAGGAGGAGGCGCTGGTGGAGGAGCTGATGTAGGTAGGCCACACTGCCAAGGGTGAGTTCTTTCTTCCGTCTTCCTTTCTTTCCGGATCCAGTAGCCGGATCTGACTCCTCTTTTCTGACAGTTTTTTACCCCGGCATAGACCTGCTGGCCTACAATCGGCTGCAGGAGAACTGGCCGGGAGCACAGCCGACGGCCCAGGAGCTCGTCGTCCTCTTTGGCAAGGAAGCCGCGAAGCTTCGTCAGGCGGCGCGGGACGTCTTCTCCTTCATGTGGCCGGAGGCTCTGGTTCCGGAGACGATGGCGCAGCTGGCGACGAAGGTGGGAGAGGTGCCGACTGCGGTGGATCGGCTGCGGTACTTAGCGGCACGGGCCGGAGTAGAGATGGCTCTAGCCCTCATGCTCTCCTGGTACAAGGACGCCCGCGTCGACAAGATCGACGGTGGCTTCTGTGCCGGAGCCGACCTTGCCGCCATCCGCCAAGCCCATCCGAAACTCCGTGGGTCCGCCATCAAGATCGCCGATTACGTGGATCCGGACGAGGTGCTCACCGACTCGGAGTTTTCGGTACTCCTGATGTGGAGGGCTCGATGCCGCCACCCGCAGGCGCAGGAACCGGATCAAGCTTCGCGCCTCCTCCACCGCCTGAACTTCTGCCGGCCAAGATCCCCCGCACGGCATCGAGCCATATATGTCCTGCCGTCTAGTTATTGCCCCAGGATGCCGGGTGTATTTGTCTTGTCTTATATGTTCATGAACCTTGTCCGTTTGTACCGGCTTTCTTTGATGCCGGGTAACTTATGGGAGCTTTGTCTCCTTTTTGTTTGTTATTGTTGAAATTCTTGAATCTCCCTTGTGCGTTGAGCTTTCCTTTTGCGTATTTTGCCCGACTAACTTCGTCCGGCTACACACCTTTAGCCGGGCGACCTGCACCTCTAGTGGGGGCGCGCTAGCGCACCCACTGGGTAGCCCCCGAGATTCGGAGTAGCTGGCGCATCCAGGTGCTTCGAATCTTTCTCATTTCTCCAAGTCTTCTAACTTTATCCGACTGGCCTCGTCCCAGTCGGCCGCTTTCGTCGGCTGAACGCCTTCAGCCGGGGGAAGTAACATTCCAGTGGGGGCGCGCGAGCGCACCCACTGGGTGTAGCCCCTGAGATTCGGAGTAGCTGGCGTAGCCAGGTGCTTCGAATCATTCTTATTTCTCCCAAGTCTTCTAACTTTATCCGACTGGCCTCGTCCCAGTCGGCCGCTTTCGTCGGCTGAATGCCTTCAGCCGGGGGAACTAACATTCCAGTGGGGGCGCGCGAGTGCACCCACTGGGTGTAGCCCCCGAGATTCGGAGTAGCTGGCGTAGCCAGGTGCTTCGAATCTTTCTTATTTCTCCCAAGTCTTCTAACTTTATCCGACTGGCCTCGTCCCAATCGGCCAATTTCGTCGGCTGAACGCCTTCAGCCGGGGGAACTAACATTCCAGTGGGGGCGCGCGAGCGCACCCACTGGGTGTAGCCCCCGAGATTCAGAGTAGCTGGCGTAGCCAGGTGCTTCGGATCTTTCTTGTCTTTTCTTGCTCCCGCCCTTGCCCTCACCTGGGCTCCGAACGGCTGGCTAAACGCCCTTAGCCGGTCAGGAACTACAGGATTCCACTAGGGGCGCGCGAGCGCACCCAGTGGGTGGAGCCTCCGAGATTCGGAGCGCTTGATGAAGGGAAGGACATCGAATCTTCTTTCCTTCTCCTGACTTCCGACTCGAGGTAGTCGGACAAGAATGCACATATACACACACATACATCTTCACAGGTCAATAGGTTAGTCTGTCAAATCGTAGCCGGAAAACGGCTTGTTTTTTCGAAAACTGGCTTGCTCCTTTCTAGACACTTAGTCGCCTTCCCGTGTGCTCTGCTGTTTTCGCTGCGTCCTTGCCGGGCAGCCGGGTTGCGGTCTGCAGCCGGAATCGAAGGGAGCTGACAGTACATTACGCACGGTACTAGCGGCATAGCAGCTGGATTGGTTCGAGCTAGTTGCAGGGCCGGTACACCCGATCTGTCGCGTCTCCTCCCCGTTTTTTGTGTGGGATGCCTCGGGCTTTTGCTCTTGCTAGCCGGACAGCCGGGTTGCGGTCTGTAGCTGAGACGAAGAGTGGGCCTCTGACATCGTCGCACACTACTCAGCCGGTTTGTTGACTTAACAGGCCGGGCCAGCCGGCGAGCCCCCAGATAGGGGTTGCCGGAGCCGGAAAATTTGAACCGGAAAACAGGTGTACACACATTTCTAGAAGGAGCCCCCGAGATTCTCGTGGGGGTCCGCATTTTCATTCATGGGGTTTTCAGGATACATACACTGCCTGGCGACTAGGTGTAAAACGGGCGCAGCAGGGCCGCGTTCCAAGGACGCTCGGTCTCCTCATCCGATTTGTCTATCTTGTTCTTGCGCGGCTGCTGTGCATCGATGAGGTAATAGGAGTCGTTGGGCAGCGCCCGGCTGATGATGAAGGGGCCCTCCCAGGGTGGTGATAGCTTGTGCATGCCCTTCGTGTCTTGCACAAGCCGGAGAACCAGGTCGCCCTCGTGGAATGCGACTGGGCGAATCCGGCTTGAATGGTAGCGACGTAGTCGCTGCTGGTATAGGGCAGATCTAGATAGGGCCAGCTCGCGGGCCTCCTCCAGGAGGTCCACCCCGTCCTCCCGCCTCCTTGTTGGATTTTTCGTCGTACAGGAGCTTGCGAGGGGAGTCGAACTCGATGTCGGCGGACAGGACGGCTTCCGATCCGTAGACCAGGAAGAATGGCGTGTAGCCGGTTGACCTATTCGGTGTGGTGCGGAGGCTCCACAGCACAGCCGGAAGTTCTTCGATCAAACATCCGGGTGACCGCTCCAACGGCTCGATGAGACGTGGCTTGATGCCGGCTAGTACCAAGCCGTTTGCTCATTCGACTTGCCCGTTTGACTGCGGGTGTGCGACGGAGGCGAGGTCCAGTCGGATGCCCTTATTGCTGCAGAACCGGGCAAAGGCACCCTTGGCGAAGTTCGTGCCGTTGTCGGTGATGATGTTGTTAGAGTAGCCGAAGCGGTTGATGATGTCGGTGAAGAAGGTGACAACCGTCGCTCCATCTAGCTTCCGGATAGGCTTGGCCTCGATCCACTTTGTTAACTTGTCCACCGCTACCAGCAGGTGGGTCATTCCCGCGCAGGCTCGCTTGAAGGGACCGACCATGTCGAGGCCCCAAACTGCAAAGGGCAAGGTGATCGGTATGGTCTTGAGTACCGAGGTTGGCATGTGCCTGAGCTGCCCTAAGCGCTAGCACCCATTGCACGCGCGGACCAGCTGCTCGGCATCCTCGAGGGCGGTGGGCCAATAGAAACCATGGCAGAATGCCTTGGCGACTATCGCCCTTGACGAAGCGTGGTGCCCACACTCACCCTGGTGGATATCCTTGAGTAGCCGGTAGCCAGTGTCCACATCAACACATCTTTGGAAGATACCGGATACACTGCGCTTGTACAGCTCGCCGTTTATGATGGTGTATGTATGCGCGCGGCGCCGGGATTTGCCTGGCCTCTACCTCGTCGTTCGGGAGTTCTCCGTTGGCGATGTAGCTCATGAAGGGCTATGCCCAGGATGGCACTTCTCGGATGACGAGGACGCTCCTGTCCTTCGGCTGACGGATGTCGGGGGGTCGTCTGGGTGGAGTACCCGGGACGGCAGCCCCCGAGCCACTAGGTGAGCCGGCAGCCCCTGGATCTTGTGAGCCGGAAGGCACTGCCTGGCCGGAATTGATGCGGGTTTTCTTCTTTGGTGGTTCTACCGTCTCCGTTTCTGCTGTTCCGCCAGTCGGAACGCTTCTCGCCTAGACGATGGAGTCTGACTCCGGCGACGGGTTGATGGATGGCTTGCGCAGATGCTCCAAGGAGACCCCTGGTTTGATGGCCTGCCTGGTGAATCCTATCTTGGAGAGAACGTCGGCTGCCTCGTTGTTGGTGCGGGGGACATGGTGAAATTCGCATTCGTCGAAGGAGGCGCTGAGCTTCTAGATGTGGAACCGGTAGAGAACCATGTTTGCATCTCTGGCGTCCCATTCCCCAGACAGCTGTTGCACCACCAAGTCCGAATCACCGAAGCACAGGATCCGGTTGACACCGATCTCCTTGGCCAGCCGGAGCCCATGCGCCAGTGGATCATATTCGGCTACGTTTTTGGAGGCCTTGAAGTGGATCTGCAGCACATACTCTAGCCGGTCTCCTTTGGGCGAGGTGAGCACGATGCCGGCTCCCAAGCCCCCGAGCATCTTCGACCTGTCGAAGTGCATCCGCCAGTGGTCCGAATCCAGAACCGGTGGGAGATACTGGGTCTCAGCCCAGTCGACGAGGAAGTCTGCCAACGCCTGTGACTTGGCGACTCGGCCGGTGGCGTCCTTGTTGCAGATGATTTCCGAAAGGGGTGCTGTGCACACGACCTTGATCGGGTGATCCTGGAAGTAGTGCTTGAGCTTCTTGCATGCCAGGTACACACCATAGCACATATTTTGGTAGTGGGGGTAGTTTTGCTTGGAGAGGGAGAGAACCTCGCTGAGGTAGTAGACGGGTCTCTGAACCGGCTGAGCCTTGCCTTCCTCGGGGCGCTCCACCACCAGGACGACGCTGACGACCCGGCTGGTGGCTGCTATATAGAGCAACATCGGCTCCTTGCTAGCCGGCGTGGCCAGAACCGGTGTTGTGGATAGCATGCGCTTGAGGTCGTGAAACGCGGTGTCGGCTTGCGAAGTCCAGGAGAACTTGTCCATCTTCTTCATCAGCTGGTATAACGGGAGTGCCTTCTCCCCAGCCGGCTGACGAAACGACTAAGGGAAGCCAGGCATCTGATGAACTTTTGGACTCCAAGCAGGTTCTTGGGCGGCTGCATCCTCTCGATGGCCGCGATCTTCTCCGGATTCGCCTCGATACCTAGTTGTGATACAAGGAAACCGAGTAGTTGGCCAGATGGTACTCCGGAGACGCACTTCTCTGGGTTCAGCTTCATCTGGTACTAGCAGAGGTTGCCAAATGTTTTTGCCAGATCCTCGAGGAGGGTGCGCTTTTCCTTGGTCTTGATGACCACGTCATCCACGTAAGCATGCACATTTCGGCCTATCTGCGAGTGCAAGCATTTTTGCATACATCGCTGATAGGTGGCGCCTACGTTCTTTAGGCCGAAAGGCATGGTTACATAGCAAAAAGCCCCTTAGGGGGTGATAAATGATGTCTTAATCTGATCAGCCGGGTTTAGCCGGATCTGATTGTACCCGGAATAACAATATAGAAAAGACAATAAATCACAGCCGGCCGTGGAATCGATGACTTGATCGATACGGGGCAAGGCGAAGGGGTCTTTTGGGCACGCCTTGTTCAGGCTGGTGTAGTCGATACACATGCGCCAGGTCTTGTTCTTCTTCAACACCAAGACTGGGTTCGCCAACCAGTCCGGGTGGTACACTTCCATGATGAACCCGGCTACGAGGAGCCGGGTGATCTCGTCACCGATTATCCTTCTCTTCTCCTCTGCGAACCGGTGCAGAGGTTGCTTAACCGGCTTGGCATCCGGACGCACAAGAAGTGAGTGCTCGGCGAACTCCCTCGGCACACCCGACATGTCCTTGGAGACCATGTGAAGATATCCCGATTCTCACGGAGGAAGTCGAGGAGCGCACCTTCCTATTTGGTGTCCAAGCCGGCACCAATGGTGACGAACTTAGTCGGATCGGAGGGGTCAAGCAGGATCCTCTTCGTCTCCTTTGCCGGCTAGAAAGCTCCTTCTCCAGCCAGTTTGCTGCTAGCTAGAATGTCCTTCTGGGCCATGGCCACATTGCGCATGATCACGCGTTTTTCTTCGGCTACGATGAGGGCCTCTGCCAGTTTGGAACCGGCTGAGGCACACTCCATCGATCGCCTGAAGCAGCCGGCGACGGTGATCACGCCGTGGGGTCCCGGCATCTTCGTCTTGAGGTACGCGTAGTGGGGGATGGCCATGAACTTGGCGAGGGCGAGGCGCCCGAGGAGAGCATGGTAGGAGCTCTTTAGATTTACCACCTCAAACCAGATTGGTTCGTGGCGGAAGTTCTCCTCGGTCCCGAAGATGACGTCCAGCTGGATTTTCCCTAGCGGGGCGCAGGCTGGCCCGGCAGTACGCCATGGAACGTCGTGGTAGTCGGGCGCAGGTTGCTTTCGCGAATGCCCAGCTTCTCCAGCGAGGACTGGTAGAGGAGGTTGAGGCTGCTGCCCCCGTCGATGAGGACGCGCGAGAATCGGCAGGTGCACGCATTGGAGACGATGAGGGGGTCAAGCACCATGGCGTAGCCCCCGGGAGTCGGCAGATGCTCAGGCTGATCCGCCCGGCTCCAGGTGATGGGGGTTTCCGACCAGTTCAGGTACTAGGGCACCGGAGAGACGATGGCGTTGACCTCCTTGGAGCGTCGCCTGCGGCTGTGCTTGTCGTCTTGCTCCGTCTCAAAGATGTGGTAGGCGGCGTGCGGCTGGGGGGAGCCGTTGTTGTTGTTGCCGCCGTTGCCGCTGTTACAATCAGTACCGGCTCCCCTAGCCGGTGGTGGAGGTCCACCCGGTGGGGGAGGCGGGAGACGAGGTTGGTTGCCCTGGTCCTTTAGCTGGCGGGTCTAGCTGCAGTTCCGGGTGGTGTGCGTAGCCGGTTTGAAGGGACCGCTATGCCACTTGCACGGGCCGTCAATCATCTGGTTGAAGGTGAGCCGGGGCTTCTGCCTTCTTGCCTCATTAGCTGGTGTGTCGGGCGCACCCTCCACAACATTGATCTGCCGCACGTGGTAGTGAGGCTTCTGTTGTCCGGCCTGGCGGTCCCCATGGAACCGGCTGTCGTTGCCGTGGCGTCTAGAGGATCCGGCTTCACCAGCCGGATTGCTCGGACGGTCGCGAGCCGGCTCCGTGGGAGTCGGACGGCCGTCCGCGCTTACTCGGAGGGGCTTCTTTATGGCGGCATCCGCCGTGGCGTACTGGTCCGCAACCATCATGAGCTCCGCCATAGTTTTCGGCTCATCACACAGTAGCCGGTGGCGAAGCATGGTGCCCTCTCGGCATCCTTCGATGAAGAAGCTATTGGCTTGGCTCTCCAGGATGCCCTCGCAAGTGTTGCGGAGCTCCGTCCACTTGGCGAGGTACTCGCGGTCGGTCTCACGGTCGCCCTGGACGCACAGGGCCAGGTCGCGCGGGCGCCCTGGACGTTTGTACGTGCCGTTGAAGTTGCGGACGAACACCTTCTCGAAGTCTGGCCAGGCGTTGATGCTGTTGGGCGCAAGGCTATTAAGCCATGTCCTTGCCGACCCGGTTAGCATGAGAGGGATGTAGCGCATAGCTGTGCGCTTGTTCCTGTGGGCGATACCGACTGCCGTAGCATAGTCGGTCAGCCAGTCTTCCGGCTTCATGTTGTTGTCGTACTTGGGGGTATCCCTGGGCAGGGAGAATTTATCCGGAAACGGCTCGTTCCGGATGCGGGGTCCGAAACAAACCGGGCCGGTCGAATCTTCCTCCTCCGTGACGCGTGCTTGAGTGAGGAACTCGATGCGGTCACGGGCATCCGGACAATCCGGGTTGGGCGCTCCCACCCGGCCCGAGAGACGGGAACCGGCTGGTCTGGGCGCTCCGGCTGGCGGTGGGGGAGGTGGCGGGTTGCTGTTCACCGTCTGCTCCTGGCGCGGTGGCCCCTGTTGCCCGAGCTGCGACGCCTACTGCGGGCCCTGGGCGGCTGAGGGGAGGACGCCTGCTAGGTGTCATGCGGCGCGCCCCTGCTGTTGGCAGGTAGCTTGCTCCCTCTGGAGTAGCTAAGGTCTTCCTGCATCTGCCGGTTGGCATCGGCCTGCTCGTCCGCGACGCGGAGGAGCTCCTGTACGCGAGCGTGCTAGCGGGCTCGCGCCTCGCCCTCCAGGCTGGGTAGTTCCTCTGCTGCGGCTCGCGCCGCGCGCAGGTTCTTGATGGGCGTGCTGTAGGTGGGCCATGTCAGGGCAGGCGCGAGATCCAGTTCCCCGTCCTTTTCCATCCTACCGCCCAGCTCACCACCCCGACGCCGTACCTGGCCGCGCCGGCTCGGCTCCACGGTAGCTGGAGTGAGGCCGTGCACGCGGTCATACTCGCGCCGGGTGATCTCAAGTTGCTTGCGGGCTGTTGCCAGCTCCATGGCCTCCTAGAGGAGGATCTGTCTCTCCATGGTGAAGTTGGCCTCCGCCTCCTCCGGGTTATCCCCGAGGTTAACCGGCGTCAGGAGCCGATCAATGGCATCCTCCACCGGGTTCCGAGGCTGCGGGGGAGCGGAAGTTCCGACCTCGTCCGCGCCTCGCTCCCGCGGCTGGCGGGGATGTGAGCTGGATCGGGCCATCATGACCTCCATGCCGCGGGGTGTGGCAGAGGTGCTGCCGTCTGAGCACGGCAGCTCCGCGACAGTGACGATTTCCCTAGGGAAACGCTCCGGGACGGTGGCGACGTAGACGGGGAGATCGTCGAATAGCAGGACGGTGCCGTTCGCTGGGAAGGAAGTTCTGGCGAAGCAGGAGGCGTTATTGATGACGCAGTCGAACTTGCCAAGCGTGAGCACCAGGCCGGAGGCCACGCGCTCACCGGCTGCCGTGCGGGGTCCCGTGCGAAACGTGACTCCGGTCGAAGCCATCTGCCCCACGGTGGGCGCCAACTGTCATTGTATTGGGAACGACAGTACCTAAGAAGGTTAGATAGAGGTGTGGGGACTAGCAGGGAAGCTATCGACGGTGTCCGCAGGCGAGATTGGATACAAGCGAGGGTAGCGGGACGCAAGAAGTACCCAGGTTCGGGGCCCTCGTGGTGAGGTAAAGCCCCTACTCCTGCCAGATCTGACTATGAGGGATATACGAACTACAAGTGCTCCTTGAGCTGTGTTCTCTAGCTACTGCCTTAAATGCACTCAGACCAACCCTTTCTACTGAGGCCTTGCCTCTCCTTATATAGGCAGAGAGGCAAAGGTCTCACTGGCTAGTCTGACTGGCGGGCCCCACAGGCGGGTCCCAGCCGACTAGTCATCTACAGTATCCAGTATGGCTTGTCTTATCGGAGTATGAGCGGTATGGCTGTCGTAAGTACAGTGGACACCGTGCGAGCTCGTCGTCAGCACAGGCCACTGTTCCAGCGTCACCCACGCAAAGTCTTCGGAATGGGTGGGTGGTTGCCCGTCTTGTCATCGTACAGGGCGTACCATGCACTGATACGCACATCGTCCAGTCTCACTAATTGGGTCCGGCTATGTCGCCGTATCCGGCTGTCTCTTGCTAATCCGGCTATCGGGTGATAGCCGGCCCGTCTTGCCTTGTCCGGCTGCATCTGGTCAGCTGGACGCGATCCGACTGTCCTGTTTCTTATCCGGATGGGGTACCCGGGGATCATCCCCCTGACAACTTTAAACCTAGTAGTTAGAGTAGATCAAAAAATTGAGTCACTTTAGATGGGAACAATTGGTGAAAATGAATTGTGAAAACCTTGGAATGATGAGTCATTCTATTGAGATGTTTTGACATGTGTTGAGAAACACAACTGGTTTAGGATGATGAAAATGATGAGGCATGGGCCTTAACTCTTTCATAAAACTGATGGTTGGATTCGGATGCAATACCATTCCAAATTTACCGTACAACCACACTACCTGAATTGGGTAAGGCCTAGCTGGAAATTTATATGCATTAGTATTAGTTCCCTCATGGGAGAGGTCTGAGCTGAGGCTACCTCTCATGATGTCCACCTATGCAGTGCCCAAGATGACCGATGGTCATGGTTGGGAGGCCACGCTCATAGGAGAGGTGCTGGTACTAGGGTGTGTAAAGGGAAGGTTATGTTTGATTATCTGCATACTAAGTATGATGATTCAGGGTTATCCCTAACAGATGTATCGAATCTTTGGTGAAAGTGTACCACCTCTGCAGAGTGTCAAACTATTCGAATAGCCACGTCTGCGGTTATGGACAGTTGGAATGGCCATACTGTTTCGTTGTCAGATGTTTTCTAAATAACTTGAAATGAATGATGAACTTTGACTTGACCACAACAGGGTTGTGTTTATGACAATAGCTTCCCAACTTAAGTGATTCTAGAACTTTACTTTATCTTCCTTTGCTTCTGAACTCATCTTAGGTTTCAAACTTAACTTTAGAGTTAAACTTAGATTTAGCACTTTAACTTAGAACTATAGTACCTGTTAATAGTAGTTTGCGAGTACTTAGAACTATAGTACCTGTTAATAGTAGTTTGCCTTGGTGCTGCGGTTGACCACCACGAATAGCTCGGTTATCGTTGATAGGTTATTCCCGTGACGACCGATCTTGTCGAGCACCTAAGCATGGGAGACGCCCCCCGTGAAGACCATGATGACCTCCGTGTCGGTGGCCCCGCTGAACTTGACGAGGCTTTGGTCAAAGCACTGCAGGTACTTGCGTAGGGTCTCTCTAGATCCTTGTTGCACCTTTCGGAGGTCCTCCCACATGTACACGGAGTCATCTGCAACCTCGAACTTCGTGATGAAGAGGCCGTAGAGCTCGGACCATGAGCTGATGGACCCGTCTGGAAGGTTCAGGAGCCCGGTGCACGCCTCTGTCCCCAGGGAACCAGTTGGCAAGAACGTGGTCGTCTCCTCGGCTGCTTCTACGCCCGTGGTGTTGAGCTGCAAGAACTCCATGGGGTTGGCAACACCGTCGTACTGGGGCGGCATCTCCGGCTTGAATTTGGGCGGCCACACCACTAGGCTGAGGTGTTCGGTGAGGGCGGGGCAGCCGGAGCTGCGGGGCCCCATGCCAGCGGTGAGCTTTGCTCGGTTTTCTAGCCCTGCAGCCAAGATGGCGTGGAGGGTCCAGGTCACACGACCTCGGCACTTGGCCAAATTCACCCGTGCATCCTCCACCGAACATGCGACTTTCCCCCAAGATCAGACCCATCCTGGGCTCGCCATGTTGGGCGGCTTTTCCTCGTCTGAGGCTCCGTGCCTTCCACAAAGAGGAGGAGGGGGAGGTGTGCTATAGGCTACGTCGCCCGGCGTGCCTCGCATGCTGTGGGGTTATCCCAGGCGACGTTCATCAAGGCTGCAAGGCATTCCTGCCACTCTTCTTTGGCGTCCTTGGTGGGCGAGTACCAGAGGATCTCCTTCGCCACGAGGCGAGCCATCTCTGGGGTGAGGGGGTGTGAGACGCCCGGGTTGGTGAAGTGCTTAAATAAGACAACTCACCACCCGTCCTTGAAGGGGGCACGAGACGCCGGCCCAGAGTGGGGATGGGGAGTGAGGGAGTCCGATTCGAGCCCCCCAAGTCTCCCTGCTTGCTCCCGCCGGGAGCGGCTGTCACAAGGCTTGCTGTGAGCGACCATGCCAATGCCACCAGCTGAAGTCCTCCGGGTCGTGCCTTAACCCCCTACCTGGCACGCCAAATGTCAGAGATTTGTCCCGCGAAGGAACTAGGGTCCAAGGATCCCTTGGTTCGTGAGGGGGCTGAACATGCGATTTTGAAGGAGTTCGACGACGGCTATAGCGGCGGAGTGGATGCACGACAAAGAGTTCACACTAGGGTTTTTTACCCAGATTCAGGACCCTCGCTTGCCTCGCAAGGTTACAATGGAGGATGAAAGTCTAGGGTTTTAGATCTCTAGGATCTACCCCTCTTCCAAGGTAGGAGGACTCCTTATATAGGGCGGCGTTAGGCCTCTTCCCCCGGTTCAAGGGCGGGAAGGGTAACCACATTCCCGCCAATGGATTTGGTCCCACCTTGTCTTATTGTGACCGCTGGCTAGTTGCTGTGTCAGGGGGTGGTCGGCTGCTCCTCCACTTTACATCACCATCCTTGTCTTCTTGCACTGAAACGGCTATGTTAGAAGCTGCCTTGGTCTTGCGTCATCCCACTATATTTGTGTGCCTTGCTTTCTTCGGGTGGACCGGTCAATGATTGGACCGACTATTGGCGCGTCGTCTTGCTAGGAGCACCTGGGCCTGGCGAGGTTACCCTCTCGAGTTCTTGCTGGGAGGCCTCACCGCCTAGCCGTTACTGTCCCAATCGTTTGTAGAGGATCCAGGCTTCATCCCCCCTCCGGAGGCTTGCTCCCCTCGAGAGCCTTCGAGAGGGAGCTCCTGTTGGGCCCGCTAACTTGATGAGATGGGGTACCAATAGTCCGACACAATTAACTACAAACTAATAATAAAACTAAAAACAAGGTCTCTAGTAACCTCACCAGATAGCGAAATTGCTTCCCCAGCAATGGTGCCAGAAAAAGGGTTGATACCTTCGATCCGGGTTCACGGATGTAGTATAATTGCTTTTTCCCTAGAAGACCTAGGTTTAATCGAACCTTTGAAAGCAATGCACGCAGATATAGTGGAATCTAGTTTACATGGAAAGCAACAGGAAATAAAAAGGACATGTCCACAAGACTTTGTTTGTTTGCTTTACCTTAGTTTACTGGACCAATCTAGTTTACTTTTATAATGGGTTGAATCAATGGATGGAGATAGGCCAGGGTTGAAGATCCAGATGCAGATGCACATCATATGGGATAAAAGATAATAGTAAGCACATTCATGTGTAATGTTTGAATGGAGATAATCTCTTGTGGGCAACATATCCTAATATACTAGAGCCCCCATGATGCAGCGGGCATAGCAATAATCTTTTAATCCAACCGAGTGCACACCGAAGCAACAGGCTACAAACGATTACTAAGTGTAAAACACAGATCAAAGATTTAAGTGGTGCTGATGTTGTGATCCTGAATGGGTCGCTAAGCAAAGACCGTACTACCATTTCTGTCATTGGGGTTCCTATGAGATCGCCGCTAACTAAGTATCTCACCTCAAACCTTTATCAATCAATCGGATCTTGGGTACCTACAAGTCCACGGATCGAGACAAGAGACCAAGAAACAAAATATACAAATCTCAATTGCAAACAAAATACAACACTCCCCATGAATTAGATGCACATAATCGCTGCTAGGTTTCTCCCCAACCCGCAGCCCGTGAGGACTACTCAATCATAACAAATAGATCGGAGATAGAAAACATCATACGAATACTTAGATTGAAATCAAATCTTGCCAAATCACAAGGATATCTAAAGTGCAACGCAATGGCCATGGCAAGTGGAGGGGATGGATGATGGAAGTGATGAACAATGGCGTGGATCTCCTTTGGTGGTGTTGTGATGTAATCTAAGAAGGAAGCTCTCTCGCCGGTAGCTAGAGCCTCAAAATATATAGGCGTCTTCATGAAAGTCGTAAGGTTTGACGAGACTGTTTGGTTTGCAGTATAGAAAAAAATCCTACGCTGCGAATTACTAAGCACCAAGATCTATCTACCTAGATACAAGCAATGGGTGGATATACATCCATAGAGAACAAACCCTTGAAGACCGAAAAAGTGTAACAAGGTTGGACTCGTGGATGATATCGTTGTTCGCTTGCTGATCTCAATATCAAGAGGAAGTCCTAGCGCCGGAAATCAGCAACACATCCGTGATCGCACACACGTCCGGTCCACCGAACAACCTCCGCCTCCTCGCTCCAGCGATGTAGCGGATAACTCCTTCCAGACGAAAAGCCACCGGGAACATGTATCTCGATAATCTGAGACCATGGGGAATAATTATAGAGGGAGATAGATCCTTCACGAGGAGGTGTGCTTTGTGAGGAGGCGAGGGGGCCTTTTATAGGGAGAGGGGGCATCCCCCTCCCATGGCCGGCGGCCATGGAGGTGCCCCCAGCTCTTCCTTCATTCATGTGGGTGGAAGCCCCACTCACATAAACATGCCTCCACTCACACATCCACTCACATGCATTAATTTTCCACCAAAATTAATGCAAATCTCATTTAATAAAACTATTTTATTTATTTTATTCAGAATTTTGTTAATTACTGTAATTAACAAACATTCACATAAAATCCCCTACAATATTTCAATATCACATCCAGAACCAATTTCAGCAATTTCACTCAAAACAATTCCAGTGTCCATTGAAATAATTCCAGCGCTTTGCAACCCTTTTCTCTGGAACATATTTGCTCCAAATGGTGTCGGTATCCCTTAAGTGTGTCACCCTATAGTTCACAAATAATGCAAACATGATCGAGACACTTCTCCGATCAATAATCAGTAGCGGGACCTGGAGATCCATACTAACTCCCACACATTCAACAATGACTTCTGTGATCGTGAGAACCTTTAACGCTAGAAACTAAATCCCTTTGTCTTGTGATATATTACATGTCCTAGATTCGATCATCGGTATCTCAATACCTAGTTTGATCTCGTTACCGACATGCACACTTTTCACGTTCTAGTGATATAACATTCTAGTGATCACATCACTTGCTTGCAAGCTATCTCAATGTGATATCACCGAGAGGGACCAGGGTATATCCATCACTCACTGAGATGGACTAATCCCACTCTTGATCGATGAGGATCTACATAACACCTTCGAAGTATCAAACCCAGCTTTATAGTCACCCTGTTATGGTGTGACATTTGATGTTATCAAGTTACTCTTCTAGTGTTAGTGATTGACATGATCTCATAGTCTAAGGACTAGGATTACTTTGTATGATGTTATAGCAATTTAAACACAATGACTTTGATCATATTGCTATACTTTGGATGAATGTTCATCACATCATTCAACCAATGTTGTGACCTTGTTATTAACAACATTCACTGTCCATGATCAGGAAACCTTGATCATCTTGTTAATCAACGAGCTAGTTTATAAGAGAGGCATAACTAGGAACACTTTATTTGTTTATTAAACACACATTTATTAACATTTCCAATCAATACAATTATAGCATGCAAAATAAACATATATCATATACTTAGAATACAATAATAACAACTTTATTATTGCCTCTCAGGGCATATTCCATTTAGTCTCCCACTTGCACTAGAGACAATAACCTAGTTTACATAGTGATAAATCTAACACCCATGGAGTTCTGGTGTTGATCATGTTTTTCCCTAGAGAGAAATTTAGTCAATTGATCCACTACATTCAGATCTGTATGTACTTTACAAATCTTTATATCGCCATCCTTGACATGCTCGCGGATGGAGTGAAACCGACGCTTAATATGCTTGGAATTCTTGTGAGACCTTGGTTCCTTGGCGTTAGCTATGGCTCCATTGTTGTCACAATCGATCACCATTGGTCCAATGCACTAGGAACCACACCTAGTTCAGTTATGAACTATTTCATCCAAACCGCTTCCCGCGTCGCTTTTGAAGTAGCAACATATTCCGCCTCCATTGTTGATCCCGCCACCACAGGTTGTTTGGAGCTCCTCCAACTAACTACTGCTCTGTTCATGAGAAATATGTATCCGGATTGAGACTTGGAGTCATCCGTATCGGTGTCAAAGCTAGCATCAACATAACACTTGACGGCCAGCTCTTCTTCACCTCCGTATATAAGAAACATTTCCTTAGTCCTTCTTAAGTACTTAAAGATATTCTTGATCACTATCCAGTGTTCCGAACCTGGATTAGATTGGTACCTACTAGTCAAACTAATAGCACGTGCCACATCCGGTCTTGTACATAGCATGGCGTACATTATAGAGCCTATGGCCGAAGCATAGGTGATCTTATCCATTATCTCTCTTTCTTTCGCCGTAGCCGGACTTTGAGTCTTACTCAATATCTTGCCTTGCAACATAGGTAAGAACCCCTTCTTACTTTCATCCGTCTTAAACTTATTTAAAATCTTATCAAGGTATGTGATTTGTGATAGCCCAATTAGGCGTCTTGACCTATCTCTATAGATCTTAATGCCTAATATGTATGATGCTTCACCAAGGTCCTTCATCATAAATTTGTTGTTTAGATAATTTTTAACACTGTTTAAAATATCCATATCATTTCCAATAAATAATATGTCATCCACATATAATATTAGAAATGCCACATTTCTCCCACTCACTTTCTTGTAAATACAAGCCTCTCCATAAGTTTGGACAAATCCAAACTCTTTGATCACCTCATCAAATCGGAGATTCCAACTCCGGGATGGTTGCTTCAGTCCATAGATGGACCGATTAAGCTTGCATACCTTTTCAGCATCCTTAGGATCAACAAAACCCTTTGGGTGTATCATATACAACCATTCTTCAATATTACCATTGAGGATCGCAGTTTTGACATCCATTCGCCATATTTCATAATTGAAATATGTAGCAATTGCGAACATAATCCTAACTGACTTTAGCATCACTACGGGAGAGAATCTCTCATCGTAGTCAACTCCTTGAATTTTTTGAAACCCCTTTGCAGAAAGTCGAGCTTTATTGATGGTCACATTACCATCAGCATCAGTTTTCTTCTTGAAAATCCATTTATTCTCAATGGCCTTTCTGTCGTGAGGTAAGGCCACCTATGTCCAAACCTGGTTTTCAAACATGGATCCCATCTTGGAATTCATGGATTCTAGCCATTTGTTGGAATCCGGGCTCATCATCGCTTCTTCATACGTCACAGGGTCATCAATTCCATATACCATGAAATTCACGACATGATTTCCGTACATTTCAGGAGCTGCACGTGTCCTGCTTAAAATGCAAGGTTCAATGGTGTCCTCTTTCGGAGTTTCATGATCTTTATCATTAGTTCCTTCTTCATTCAGTGAATTCAACTCTGGAACAATTTCCTGCATTTCGCCACTTGCCGTTTCATGAAGAGAAGGTTCAATAATCTCTTCAAGTTCTAGCTTCCGACTACTCACACCTTTCGCGAGAAACGCCTTCTCTACAAAGTATCCATTCTTTCCAACGAAACCTTGCCCTCAGATCTGTGATAGTAGGAATACCCAATTATTTCTTTAGGGTATCATATGAAGACACATTATTCCTCTTTGGGTTCGAGTTTATCAGGCTAAAGTTTCTTCACATAAACATCGCATCCTCAAACATTAAGAAATGATAGCTTAGGTTTGTTTCCAAACCACAATTCACATGGTGTCTTTTCAATGGATATAGATGGTGCCCGCTTTAAAGTGAATGTAGCTGTTTCTAGTGAATAACCCCAAGATGACTGTGGAAAGTCAGTCAAATACATCATGGATCGAACCATATCCAATAAAGTACGATTATGACGCTCTGACACACCATTATGTTGTGGTGTTCCGGCAGGCGTGAGTTTTGAAACTATTCCACACTCTCTCATGTGTGCGCTAAACTCGTAACTTAGATACTTACCTCCACGGTCGGACCGTAGAAATTTAATCTTTCTATTACGATGATTTTCCACTTCACTCTGAAATTCCTTGAACTTTTCAAAGGTTTCAGACTTGTGTTTCATCAAATAGATACATCAATATCTACTCAAATCATCGATGAAAATAACAAAATAGAAATATCCACCTTACGGTGACACACTCATTGGACCACATACATCAGTATGTATGATTTCCAACAAATCTGTTGCCTGCTACATTGTAAAATGGGGTTCTAGTCATCTTGTCCATAAGTCATGTGTCACATGTATGAAATGATTGAAAATCAAGTGATTCTAAAGATCTATCAGAATGGAGGTTCTTAATGCATTTAATGCCAATATGACCTAGACAACAGTGCCACATACATGCAGATAAATCATTATCAAGTTTAATCATTTTAGCATCAACATTATGAAAATGTGTATCACTACTATCGAGATTTAATAGAAATAAACCATTCATCATAGGTTCATGACCATAAAAGATACTATCCATATAAATTAAACAACCATTGTTTTCAGATTTAAACGAATAACCACTTTGTAATAAATACGATCCGGATACAAACTTCATGCTTAGTGCAGGCAACAAATAACAATTATTTAGATTTATAACTAATACCGACGGCATATGGAGAGGCAGTGTTCCGACAGCGATCACATTAACTCTTGATCCATTGCTGACACGCATCATGACCTCATCCCTTGCTAGCTGTCGCTTGTTTGGCAGCCCCTAATTTGAGTTACATATATTAGCAACCGATCCAGTATCAAATACCCAGGTGCTACTGCGAGTATTAGTCAAGTACACATCAATAACATGTATATCACATATACCTTTGTTTCTCTTGCCGGCCTTCTTGTCTGCCAAATACTTGGAGCAGTTGCACTTCCCATGGCCAGTCCCCTTGCCATAATAGCACTCGGTATCAGACTTAGCACCAGCTCGGTATTTCTTTTCTGGCGCACCAACAGATTTGCCACCCTTCTTTCCCTTCTATTTACCCTTCTTGTCTTTCTTGAAAACGGTCGTATTATTGATCATCAACACTTGATGCTCTTTCCTGATCTCCACTTATGTAGTCTTAGGCATTGATAGAAGCTCGAGGAGAGACTTATTCATGCCCAACATGTTATAGTTCATCTCGAAGCACTTGTATCTAGGTGGCAGAGATTTGAGAACACAATGTATGCCTAAGTCAATGGGAAACGTTACTCCCAAGGACATAATCTTATCGGTGTACCCAGACCTTTTGAGTACGTGCTCACCTATGGAGTTGTTCTCTTCCATCATGTAGCTAAAGTACTTTTCAGAAGCATCATAACTCTCTACAACAGCATGGGAATCGAAAATCATTTTCAATTCACCCATGGTATCAAATCCATTGCCATTTTCGAAATGCTTTCGAAGTTCTGGTTCTAGCCCATACAGTATGCCACAATGAACTAAATTGTGGTCCTCGTCACAAGTCAAATAGACATTATTTTCTTTTTCATGGGCATCAGGAGCTGGTGGGGGGCCTAGCGGTGCTTCAAAAACATATTGCTTGTCGTGGTGGTGTCACCGAAGATGCCATGGATAGGCTAAAGATGGGGCCAATGAGTTCTAGAGGTATGCAAGGAGGGATGGTGTGGTGATTCCACACACAAATGATTTGTATTCTCATGATCTATGGTGTTTACAGATGCTCCTTGAGTTGTTTGTAACATACCACCTTTATGTGTAATAAATAAACAACATGTTTGTGAGTATTGCATACATGCATTACATTAAGCACTTGGTTCTAGTAAAGAGAGAAATAAAACCCTAACTTTTCCCTCCCTTTGATATACATTCAAATGGTTTCATATTTTGAAAATCACCAAAACATGTTGATCCCAAATTGACTAAAAGGGCCCCACAATATTCAATAGTTTTATAAAAGCTCTGGTATTTTGAAAATATTCAAAATAGAAAGGATTTTGAAAATACAAAAGAGAAAAGAGAGGAAACTAAATAGAAAAGATTTCAGAAAGAAAAACATTTTTACTAACCCTAACTTGTCTGTAGTCCATTCTTCCTCTCCCATCTCTGCCATCCTGCGCTGCTCTCTCTCAGCCCACCTTGGCCCAGCTCGGCCCATGCAGCCTGTACCCTTTCCCGTGCTTCTTCTTACTTCTTCCTGGCATCCAACGAGAAGCAGCTCGCTATCCGCGTCGACACCGTCGATTCTCTCTGCTCTGATTCTCGCCGCTGCTACTGGACGTGAGAATAAGAACGGCCTTGCTCCGCTCTCTCTCCCTATCCCCATTTCTCCCTACCTCATCCGCTTTCCCCCTTTTGCCGCCGAACCCTAGCTTTGGTCGCCGCCGTCCTCGCCATTTCCGTCCACCCCAGCTCAAATCAAGGTCACCATGGGCTCCGTCGTGGTGGACTCGTTCTCCATATCCCCTTCCCACCCCGCGCGCGCCCTGAATATGTTGAATCGAAGCCTCCAGCTGCCGCTCAATGCTATTCCGTTGCTCGCCTCGCCTCGCCACCAGGCCCATAGCGATCCCGGTGAGTTACTGATCCATGTGGTGCCTTCCGTTCTATCCCTCGGCCTCTGTAGCGCCTTGCCCGTGCAATCCCGACCCACCGCCGCAGTAGCTCGCCATCGGCCATGCTCCGGTGACCAAAATCGGGCGGGGCTAGTGCTAGCTTGCTCGCCGTCCCTATGCGGTTCCAGCGCACCCAGCCGTGCATCCAGGTGCGACCTGGTTCGCTGCCGGCAACCACCATCTTGTGGCTCCGCCGTGGATGACATGGCGCCCACGTGTCCACCACGTGGCCCTGACGTGGCCACAACATGGCAGTGATGTGGCCAAAGTCACAGTGACGTCACGCTGATGCAATAATCCCTTTTTATTTCCTGTTTTAGTTAATTAATATGATAGGTGGGCCCCCTTTCAGATATTTAATAATTTCAGAAATATTTTTAAATTGGGAATTAGAATTAAATCATAGGAAATGCATAAGTAATTCATTTTAAATCAGAAAAATATTTATAATATATCAAAATGTTCAGAAAAATAAACTCTACCATTTTAAAAATGTAAGCGTTCATATTCATATAACTTTGAACTACATTTTACATAGAGGAACACCAACACCCCCTAAGTGCCATGGATTCGATGGTTTATCCACCTAGGGTATTCTGAACCCATTTAAATCTATGTGGCACCTAGGTCTATTCTATTTCATGCAAACCATCATATCATCCATATTGTATAAGCATTGCACATGCCATGTGTTGATTGTTGCTTCTTCTTTTTGGTGTTGGTTCTTCGAGAATAGTAACCGAGCCTGAATCTTAAGTCCACGCCACCGAAGAGTAGTACCGTTCCAATGATAGACAAGGCAAGGGTAGCCCCATCATTCCGAACCTATGTTGTCAAAGTATTTCATTCTCTCTATATGCATATGATTCCAATGTGGTCTTTTGTTTAAGATAGAGTATCCTATCTGCTGCATGTTTTCCTTTGTATACCAAGATACCGGTCCACCACTCCTATCATAACTAGGGCTGAGCTTATGAGCGTTGCTAGTGCCATATATCAGTCAAGCTTATCCCTGCTTAGTGGTACAGGACCGATCCATCTAGCTGGTGCATCGGAGATGTGATGACACTACAAGAAATCTGTTATTCTATGACCTTCTAATAGTGACCGTGAACAAAATCGTCATAGTTTTGTGACGGTTTCGCACCAGATGGCCGTAAGCTGTTTGAGAGCGCCAAAACCCTACCAAATTATGACGATTCTGATCAAAACGTCATAATTTCAACAGATCAAATCGTCATAATTTGTGCAACACAGTTTAGGCCCTTATTTGTAGCCTATTATGACTAATTTAAATCGTCATACCATCTAAAATAAAGACACATCAATAAGACTTGTCTGACACATCAGCAACTATGCATATGTGTCATATCTATGTGTCAAAGTTTTACATATGTGGCGTGTCCATATGTCAATATTCTCTGCATGTCATATCCTAAAGGTGGGACCAACCACCTCTCAAGCAGGCCCCACCGAACTGAGATGGTGGACACGCACTAGACAAACATGTCCCACCGAACTGACATGGTGGACCCAAACCAACTAGACAAACATGTCCTGCCCACATGGAAAATAATTTGCAAAAATAGGTCTTCCATGGGGTTCGAACCCGGGACCTTCACCCCTCCACAATCGATGCCAACCAACAGACCAACTCAACTTCTGTTTTAACCATAAGCCATGCGACCTATTTATATATGTGTGGATCGCTTGTTGGGCCTGGGCCACTATGGACCTAGGGTCCTTCTATTCGGCTCACCTATTTTTTCCTTCTTTAAGCTTTTCTACGCTGAATGGGCCAACGGGCCATGGGCCTTTAGAGAGATGGTATAGAGGCTGAGGTAATTTTTTGCTTTTCCTTTTTACAGAAAATTAATAAAAAAGGTTTTAAGTAAGATAATTTACATCTTTTATTTGATTAATCCAAAAATAATAAATGATATATGTTTTCTGCTAAAAAAATGCAAGAATAAATAATGTGATGCTTGAAATAATTTTTGAACAATTAAAATTTCGAATTTTTTTTATGCATTAATAATCTTTTCTTTATAAATTCATAAATTTAATTTCATAAACCGGAATTCAACAAATAATATGTCTAAATTGATCAGCGCGACGAGCCCTTTTCAACCATGCATTCCACACTTGCAATTTCTAAAACTGTGGTCTACTATTTTTGAAAAATGTGGTGGTAGCATTCTAAAACTGTCATTTGGTGGTTGCTTTACAAAACGCCCCGTTTTTTGCGCTCGGAAAATGGATTTTCCGTACAACGAAAAGAAAAACTTCCTCCTGCAACATTGTTCTCCATATTATGATACACGTGGGTACACAATATGGGTACATTATCACAAACTATGCCGCGATTCTGGCCATAACACTGATCGTTTGGCCCGAAAGCCATGAAACCTCAAAATGATAGGTCATTTCTGAGAAGGTTATTTTGAGACACTTTCAATATACCAAGTTGGGTATTTTTCCTTGAAACTATGTCACATAATAAGACGCCACACGAAGGATTTGCATTGACCGGACCTTTTTTAAATTTTTTATGCCTGTTTCAAACTATGGTCAAAACAGCGGGCATGAAGGTTCTTAGCTAGGGGCTGATCCTTGCTAAACTTGCATTGGATCTGAGAAGAAATTGCATATTGCGAGTTTAAAAATGATTTTTTCAAAAAATCATGGGCATCAGATAATGTACCTGTAGTTCAAATCGGACCCACTTCCTACCGATTCGGCAGGAAGTTGTCTTTTTCGCTAGGGGTGGACGGAAAGGTTTGAGATACCCCAGTTAGGATATTGTCCATGTAAGGTGGTCTAATATTTTTGAAAAATGTGGTGGTAGCATTCTAAAACTGTCGTTTGCTGGTTGCTTCACAAAACGCCCTGTTTTTTATGCTCGAAAAATGGAAAATGGATTTTTCGTGGGACGAAAAGAAAAACTTCCTCCTGCAACATTATTCTCCATCTCATGATACACATGGGTGCACAATATGGGAACATTATCACAAACTATGCTGCGATTCTGGCCATAACACTGGTCGTTTGGCCCGAAAGCCATAAAATCTTAGACATGATAGGTCATTTTTGTGGAGGTTTTTTTGAGACATACTCAATTTACCAAGTTGTGTATTTTACTTGCAAATATGTCACATAACATGATGCCACGCGAAGGATTTACATTTTTCAGACTGTTTTTAAATTTTTTATGCCCGTTTCAAACTATGGTTAAAAGGCGGGCATGAAGGTTCTTAGCTAGAGGATGAGTCTCGCTAAACTTGCACTGAATCTCTAAAGAAACATGATATTGTGAGTCTAAAAAACATTTAAAAAAAATAATGGGCATTGGATCATGTACCTGTAGTTCAAATCGGACACACTTCCTACTAATTCGGTAGACATTTGTCTTTTTCACGACGGATGGACGAAAAGGTTTGAGATACCCAGTTGGGATATTGTCCATGTAAGGTGGTCTACTATTTTTGAAAAATGTGGTGGTAGCATTCTAAAACTTTCGTTTGGTGGTTGTTTCACAAAACGCCCCGTTTTTTGCGCTCGGAACATGGAAAATAGATTATCCGTGCGACGAAAAGAAAAACTTCCTCCTACAACATTGTTCTCCATCTCATGATACACATGGGTGAACAATATGAGCACATTATCACAAACTATGTCGCGATTCTGGCTATAACACTGGTCGTTTGGCCCGAAAGCCATGAAACCTCAAACATGATAAGTCATTTCTGAGAAGGTTTTTTTGACACACTTGCAATATACCAAGTTGGGTATTTTGCCTTGAAACTATGTCACATAATAAGACGCCACGCGAAGGATTTGCATTTATCGGATCTTTTTTTTAATTTTTTATGCCCGTTTCAAACTATGGTCAAAACGGCGGGAATGAAGGTTCTTAGCTAGGGGTCGATCCTTGCTAAACTTGCATTGGATCTGAGAATAAATAGCATATTGCGAGTCTAAAAATGATTTTTTCGAAAAATCATGGGCATCAGATAATGTACCTGTAGTTCAAATCGACCCACTTCCTACCGATTCGGCAGGAATTTGTCTTTTTCGCCAGGGATGGACGGAAAGGTTTGAGATACCCCAGTTGGGATATTGTCCATGTAAGGTGGTCTAATATTTTTTAAAAATGTGGTGGTAGAATTCTAAAACCGTCGTTTCTGGTTGCTTCACAAAACGCCCGTTTTTTGCGCTCGAAAAATAGAAAATGGAATTTTCGTGCAACAAAAAAAACTTACTCCTGCAACATTGTTCTCCATCTCATGATACACATGGGTGTACAATATGGACACATTATCACAAACTCTGCCGCGATTCTGGCCATAACACTAGTCGTTTGGCCCGAAAGCCATGAAACCTTAGACATGATAGGTCATTTCTGTGAAGGTTTTTTTGAGACATGCTCAATTTAACAAGTTGGATATTTTTACTTGTAACTATGTAACATAACATGATGCCACGCGAAGGATTTACATTGTTCAGACCGTTTTTAAATTTTTTATGCTCGTTTCAAACTATGGTCAAAAGGCGGGCATGAAGGTTCTTAGCTAGGGGATGAGTCTCGCTAAACTTGTGCTGAATCTCTAAAGAAACATGATATTGTGAGTCTAAAAGACATCTTTAAAAAAATAAAGGGCATTGGATCATGTACCTGTAGTTCAAATCGGACCCACTTCCTACTAATTCGGTAGACATTTGTCTTTTTCACGATGGATGGACGGAAAGGTTTGAGATACCCCAGTTGGGATATTGTCCATTTAAGGTGGTCTACTTTTTTTGAAAAATGTGGTGGTAGCATTCTAAAACTGTCGTTTGGTGGTTGTTTCACAAAACGCCCCGTTTTTTGCACTCGGAACATGGAAAATAGATTATCCGTGCGACGAAAAGAAAAACTTCCTCCTGCAACATTGTTATCCATCTCATGATACACATGGGTGAACAATATGAGCACATTATCACAAACTATGCCACGATGCTGGCCATCACACTGGTCGTTTGGCCCGAAAGCCATGAAACCTCAGACATGATAAGTCATTTCTGAGAAGGTTTTTTTGAGACACTTGCAATATACCAATTTGGATATTTTTCCTTGAAACTATGTCACATAATAAGATGCCACGCGATGGATTTGCATTGATCAGACCTTTTTTTAATTTTTTATGCCCGTTTCAAACTATGGTCAAAACGGCGGGAATGAATGTTCTTAGCTAGGGGCTGATCCTTGCTAAACTTGCATTGGATCTGAGAAGAAATAGCATATTGCGAGTCTAAAAATGATTTTTTTAAAAAATCATGGGCATCAGATAATGTACATGTAGTTCAAATCGGACACATTTCCTACCGATTCGGCAGAAATTTGTCTTTTTCGCCAGGGGTGGACGGAAAGGTTTGAGATACCCAAGTTGGGATATTGTCCATGTAAGGTGGTCTAATATTTTTTTTAAATATGGTGGTAGCATTCTAAAACCGTCGTTTGCTGGTTGCTTCACAAAACGCCCCGTTTTTTGCGCTCGGAAAATGGAAAATGGATTTTTTGTGCGACGAAAAGAAAAAATTACTCCTGCAACATTGTTCTCCATCTCATGATACACATGGGTGCACAATATGGACACATTATCACAAACTATGCCGCGATTCTGGCCATAATACTGGTCGTTTGGCCCGAAAGCCATGAAACCTTAGACATGATAGGTCATTTCTGTGAAGGTTTTTTTGAGACATACTCAATTTACCAAGTTGGGTATTTTTACTTGCAACTATGTGACATAACATGATGCCACGTGAAGGATTTACATTGTTCAGACTGTTTTTGAATTTTTTATGCCCGTTTCAAACTATGGTCAAAAGGCGGGCATGAAGGTTCTTAGCTAGGGGATGAGTCTCGCTAAACTTGCGCTGAATCTCTGAAGAAACATGATATTGTGAGTCTAAAAAACATTTTTTCAAAAAATAATGGGCATTGAATCATTTACCTGTAGTTCAAATCGGACCCACTTCCTACCGATTCGGTAGACATTTGTCTTTTTCACGACGGATGGATGCAAAGGGTTGAGATACCCCAGTTGAAACACTGTGCATGTAAGGTGGTATAGTATTCCAAGATGCATTAGGTGAAGACACAAGACTCGTTGTCGCGGATGCTCGACCATGGCGATGATTTAACTGAGAGAGTATGGAGAGTGTGATAGAGATATATTGTTTATAATAGTGATATAGTCTTACATTTTTGATATATTACCCATTTGCAAACAAATGCACTAAATAAAATTACACATTTGCTTATATATCTTTTTTATCCAAAAGGTATATCACCCAAATTTCAATCCCACGGAGGCCTCTCTCACAATTTTTCAGCCAACTAGAGAACAAGAAACGAACGAGAGCGGATCACCAGTTCAAACCAATCTCGACCGTCAAGGCCCTACCGATCTGATGACCCGACCTCTTCCGATCCACCAAAGAAACACACAACAACGCATGTGGCCAAGTCCATCAAACCCTAGCCCGCTGTAGTCCCGCACTTCCTTCCCTTCCTTTCTCTGTTCCTCCAACGCCTGCGCCGCCGCCTTAGACGCAGATCCCCACTTTCTCCCCTTGCTCTTCTCCTCCGGCGGATCCACACCGCAGCCACCCTATCCTCCTCTCCTCACCTCACCGTAGTGGTAGCGGCGGACAGGAACAACACGCTCATCATCAACATCCCGCGCCCCTCATCCTCCCTCCACAACGCTGTCTCCCAGCAGATCCGACGAGGAAAGGAACCGGCGGCGAAGGGGAGGAAAGGAGCAGATGCTAGAGGGGAGGATCCGGCAGAGGAGTGGATCCGGAGGAGTGGATGGCTCTAGGTCGAGGCGTCGATTCTCCATGTCGAGGCCCCTCCCTGACCACGAGCGTGGCGGCCGCCTAGGAAGCAGGGTGAGCATCCTCCTCAACTCCCTCTCTTGGTGTGCTCCATTTCTTCCTTCTCCTCCTCTCCTTACCATTTTCCTCTCTTCTAGGGTTTCTGGTAGCAGCGGCGGCATGAGTCTCGCTAGGTGGGCCTCCCGGGTCGCCTTCCTCTCCCTCCCAAGGCGGTGCAGCCGCAAATACAGGAGGAGACGGAGCAGCCGTTTCTTGGCACGTCCACTGGTCTCGATGACCACCGATCTGGCCGCTTGGTCCATGGCTTCGCTTCCTCTGCCATTCCTCAGGTAATTTTCAACTTGCTCGATTTGTTGAGGTCAATAATAGGACTTTTTTGGCTCAGGAATCTTCTAGGGAATGCTAATCACTGGTTGTTAGGATCTCCCTTCGTTCGCTGAGCCCTGATCCTACTGGTTCCTGGTAATACCTGTTGTTGTGTTGCGTATGTGCTCTATTCTAGACAGGGAAAGGAAGTGGATGGAATCATGGGAGGGCGCCCCAAATCACGGCTTAATTAGTCACTTCGTGCATGTTTGACCAACCTTAGTTTTTTAGCAGACTCAGAGTAGGCAACTACTGATTTCCTAATCGTGTACTGCTGCGTAGATAAACTGTTATATATGACTTTGGTTGACTGTTGCAGCGAACATAGTTTATTTCACATCCCTAGTTAGTTAGTCAATTTTCATGCTAGTGTTAACACCAAGTTTCTTTTGATGCATACTGTTTATATTGCTCAGTTAGTGTTAACATAGTATGGCTTTATTGTTCTGACTAAACTACTGGTAGTACCTGCTGTTGAATCTAGTAATGTGTGGTCTGTTCTAGGCAAGGGAAGGGTACCCCATGTCGTGCGTACCCATGCAACGGAATCTCTTGGTTCTGCTCATCGATTTCAACTGTGTTCTCACCTTCTCAGCAGTTTCCCTAGTATGCAATGAGACACCTACTACTGCTAGGCTGTTGGTGATATCATATCTAGGATTAATTAGTTACTATCAAGTTGAACCAGTGTCAGTTAGACCTCAAGTTATTTTTATACAACTAAAAATGGCAGTGACATTTCCCTTTATTTTAAGTGGCATCTCTCTTTTTTGCTACTGTATTAATTTTTTTGCTTACACTCATCCTTGCGTATGGTCTATAGTTAGTTCATTTAATTGTTATCTCACAGTTATCCCTTTTGGTTGTATGATACATATTACTAAGGCATTTATGAATGGCGATGGGAGCTCATGGTGGAATTCTACATGGACGAGTTCCTGCAACGATGACACTGATCGGATCTTCTTGACCTATAGTTGTCCACTGTGTAAGCTCATGCTTCAGGATCATATCCTACCTGCTTCAGTATCCGTTCATTATTCTGTTTCTAGTTGTTGTTTTATTTTCAGAGGAGGTGTATATCCATGTCCAATCAGAGAAATGCAGTAGTAGTTAAATTAGATTACTAAGTAAATAAGTGAGATGCTGACTAGCGATGAACACTTCTCCACAAATATGGCATCAATGATCCCATGTTATGCAAAAACTGTTATATTTAGGCTTAGACTTCTCTATTACATCCATGTTTATGTAAAGAGTCATGTTGCATTTACGTTATCAGCTAATGGTATTGTTGTAATGAAGATTTCTTCATTCATTGCGATGTTTATTTTTTCACTTTATAGAACATCATAAATGTGGCAGAAACATCATTTACTTGGATGGTACACGTTTCTGCTATTTCTACAATTGGTTGCCAGGTTGATTTTCTGTATTTTAGTTATATATAATGTGGTTGTTCCTTGTTTACAGGAGCTCCAGGGCCAAGAAATTTGAAGTCAGGAAAGCCTTGAAGAGTAGCCAGCAATGAGTAACCACTTCTTGTAATAGTTAGGCATATTTTTGGGTTGTAATAGACTATGTAAAGATTGTAATAGCCTAGTTTTAGTTGTTTTAAATAATTTCATGTGTTCTCCATTATGTGTCTTGAATATTGATTATGTATGTGATCTCAAATTGGTGAATAGAAACCCATGACTGAAACGAATATGCGTTTTGGACCCTTCTGATGTGTGGGGCCAATTTATGAGTTGGACATGATAGGTGGGCCCTATTTGACAAGTGAGACCAGGTCCTGAAATAAGGCTGAACTTAAATTTAAATAGAACGTAAATATGCTAAGGCCCATAGAATAGAAAGGCTGATTTTTTTTGGTTGGGCCCATGTAGATGATGAGAACTAGCAAAAGAAAAGATAAACATGCTAAATTCTGGGCTTGGCCCATTTAAATGACTGATATGGACTGGGCTGATTCTTTGCCACGTCGGATTGGCCACGTCAGATCCTACATGGTAGGGCAGTTTGCTCGTGACGATATTGGATCGTCATAATGGCTATGACGATCCAATATCGTCATAGATGCTTATGACAATTTTACCAAAATCATCGTTATAGTTCATTTGTGACGCCCAGCTTTCGACGATCTCAAAATCGTCATAGAATCGTCATAAATTGACTACTATGATGATTCTGTGACGAAAATGGAGGGTCATATATAGCCAAATTCCTTGTAGTGTGAACCTAGTTTGATAGGATGTTGAGATACGATCGGAGATGGTTAATAAACATGCTAAGGCAGGTATGGGAGGCCATGTTGGGTGTGGTTTTTGCCCCACGCTAGCCACCCTTAGGACTTGAGTTCTCGCCTCTTGAACCAAGACGAGTGTACAACCACACGGGGGCCTAGAAACCTCCTCGACTCACTAACTTGCCTAGTAGATTCCATGAGTCACATAGTTTGGGTGTTCCATTCGACATATGCATTCTAGTTGTTCTCGAAGGCGGTGTAGGAGGTGCATTCATACAGGTAGGTAAGCGTGGCCTGGAACAAGAGAGGTACGGCCTCCATAATCTTGGCCCCACACACATCTCTAGGGACCGGCTTCGGGACTTGACCCGTTACGGTGGCATCTCCTTAGGGCATGACTCATGGTCTCGGCGAAAGGAAGGTAAAGGTCGTGGTCAACCACCCTCTGCCGACCTTCCAAGGAAGAGGGCTAATAATTTGGCTTTAAGAGTCGGTTGGTACATGTGGGTAAAGTTGTGCACCCCTGCAGGGTTATAATATTTTCAAAATGTCGTGTCCACGGTTATGGACGACTTGGGAACGAATTCTGTGATCATAGAGAAGTATAAACTAATGATAAAACTTGGCAACTAATGAGTGAACTAGAATTACTTCCTTCGGGTCCTTTGAGGGGGTGTTCCAAGTTGAAAGGTTCAGATGATGATGAATGTGGTCTATAAGAGCTAGAGTTGTAGTCTTCTTACCCCTTTTGGAAATGTTCTGATTAGACGAGCTTCCCCTCTAACTTGTTTTCAAACAAAGATGGCTTTTGAAAAGTAACCACAGAAAGCCTTTCTAAACAAGCATGTATTGTAGGTTATTAAGTCTTGCGGAGTACATCTTGTACTCAGCCTTGCCGCGTTGATGTTTTTTCTACAGATCAAGCTATTCCAACTGAAGGTGGTTTCTACGTTCATGTCGACCAGTAGTTAGGGTTCCAGGGAAGCATCCTAGGATATATGGAAGGGTAGTTTTCTTATATTTATGGCCTCTTAGGCCCTTTGCTAAGTTTGTTGTTTAGAACAACGTATTTTCTTCCATTGCTTGTTGTCTGATGGGTCTCTGACCCCTGGATTGTAATACTTGTATGCAGCTCTGCTAAGAGTGTACCTTAATAATGTCTGGTTTAGATGTTTTGTAATGTTACCGAATTATTCCCTACGCGCTTCGAGCTCTAGGTTAGGCTTATGTCAGATGAAGATCTAGTATTTGTCTAAACCCGATCCCGGGTCGTGATAGATTTTGGTACCAGAGTAGGACTGTCTGTAGGAAACCCTTCTTACCGTTCGATGTTGAGTCTAGTATTTGTGAAAACTATTTGAAAGGTAAAATTATTTGCGAAACTCTGAATACGATTCTTTTTAATCCTTATCTAGGGTTGTTCTGTTGCTGAGTTATCTTGCCCCGTTTGATTTGAAGAGTTTTCATTTCTCATCTATCCTTTCAAACTACTAGGATTTACGGGTTTGGGTTGTTTCTTCAAGTACTCCGTATCCAGTTGCAAAGCTCAGATTTTTGAAGATGTATCCAGGTATCTGAAGCATTGTTTTTAACCTTGCTAAGGGTTTTTGGAATTCAACTTCTTTCTTCTCCTATGACTTGTTGGTATCATACCATGTTTGCATTCCATTGTTATGGTTTGCACTTAAGTTGGTAGCGTATACATTTCATATGCTTGTTCTACGGCCATACTTGGTGTTATGATGTGACCCTAACTCCTATGGTTGTTTCTACCATGACTGTTCAAAATGTTTCATGTCATATTTTCATGTACTTCTCTTAGTGATCCAATCTCACAAGTTCTGTTTTCTCCTTAGGATGTCTTCGGGTACTCGTGGTTCTGTTGGCCATCAAGGCCACAATAATGCTGATGAGGAACTTCTGCCACCTCCCACAATGGCCGAGGTTCTCAACAACATTGAGACCAACCGTTTGAGGAAGGAATGTCTTCTCGAGCATGTGGCTCAGAACATTGAACGTTGCCCCGATGACTGTGTCACACTCGGGGATTTCATCTGCTCATTTCCTCCAATCTTCAACCACCCCAAGGAACCCCTTGATGTTGATGATTGGCTTCGCACAATCGAGCGCAAGTTCAGTGCTCTTTGTGTTTGTTAGAATGACCGTGTTAACTTCACCACCTATCAGCTAGAAGGTGAGGTTGGTGTTTGGTGGGATGGGTATCTGAGTATGCAAGCTCAAGGACATGTTGTCACCTGGGAGAAGTTCGTTGTAGCATTTCGTGCCTCCTATATTCCTAAGCCCGTCATGGATCTCAAAAGGAGGGAGTTTTTGGATCTGACTCAGGAGCGTATGGATATTGAAGCATATGGGCGTGAGTTCACTCGCCTGGCTTGTTATGCACCCAAGGATGTGACCTATGATGAAGATAAGCAAGATAAGTTTCATAAGGGACTTAGTCCTACGGTTCTCTATGAGTATTTTCCTTTCAAGTTTAGAACCTTCCAGGAACTACACAACCATGCTCTTACCTTGGAGTATGGAATAAAGGAAATCGAGGTTTCCTAGAAGCATGAAGAAGGGAACTCTCGCGTGTCTTCCTCTAGCAACAAGAAGCGTCGGGTCTTTATTCCATAAAGTGTTGTGCCTCGTGCTCCTTATGCACCCAAGTCATCTGGCAATGCTCATCGTCCGCCATAACCAAATATTGGTGGAGCAAGTTATCGTCCTCCTGCCGGTTCCTTCTCTGGAACTACCTATTATTCATATGGCCAGCCTGGTCACTATTCAAGGGAGTGTCCTCAAAGGCTGCTGGTCGCAATGATCAACCGGCGAAGAAGTATGATAAAGCTCAGGGTGCTGGACATGGTTTCCTAACCCATGTGACTATTGAAGAAGCTAGGGAAGATCCAAGCGTCATACTAGGTACGCATCGTGTTAATTCAATTCTAGCAACAATTTTGTTTGACTCTGGAGCATCGCATACATTCATATCACAAGAGTTTGTGTGAACATATGATATCACCTTTGAAGATATGCCTTCACCTCTAGAGATTAGAACTCCTGGGTCTCGTTGGAAGACCATCTGGGTTACTCATGGAGCTGAGATAGATATATGATACCAGAAGTTTCCCACTTCCCTCATTGCACTCAAGTTAACCGACATTGATGTCATTCCGGACATGGACTGGTTATCCAAGTATCAAGCCGTCATTGATTGTGCACTTAGAACTGTTACTTTGACCTCCCCTGCTAGCATAACAATCAAGTACTAGGCTGATGGGTCGAAGTCGCCATCGGCAGTTTCTATTCCGTTTTAAGAGTTGTATGCCATGCATGGTATGGAAGAGTTACCCCTCTAGAAGTTCAAGATGTCCAGGTAGTATGTGATTTCCCGGATGTCTTTCCTGAAGGAATGCCTGGCATGCCACCTGATCGAAGTGTGGAGTTTGTCACCGAGCTAGTTCCTGGAACTCCTCCTATCTCTAAAAGACCTTACCGTATGCTAGCTCATGAGTTGGTGGAGCTAAAGAAGCAAATTGAAGAGCTAGAAGGCCTAGGATATATTCAACCTAGCACCTCCTCTTGGGGTTGTCCTACCATCTTTGTCAAGAAGCAGGATACAAATATTCCAAGATTGGTCGTTGATTACCGTCAACTCAATGCAGTGACAATCAAGAATAAGTATCCTCTTCCTCGAATCAATGACCTCTTTGATCAACTAAGTGGTGCTACCGTCTTCTCCAAGAAGGATTTAAGGTCGGGGTATCTTCAAATAAAGATTAGGAAGGAGGATATCCCAAAAACGGCATTCACAACCCATTATGGTCTTTATGAGTATAAAATGATATCCTTTGGGTTAACTAATGACCCTACCACTTTATGAGGCTCATGAACTCTGTCTTTATGGAGTATCTCGACAAGTTCGTCGTGCCCTACATAGATGATATTCTAATCTATTCCAATACCGAAGAAGAGCATGCCGAACATCTATGTTTGGTATTGACCAAACTTCGTGAGCATCGTCTCTATGCCAAGTTCTCCAAGTGCGAGTTTTGGTTGCAAGAGCTCGTCTTTCTTGGTCATGTGGTCTGATCCAGTGGTGTTGCTGTCATTCCGGATAAGGTTCAAACCATTCTTGAATGGAAGTCACCTACCTTATTTAAGGAAGTCCGAAGTTTTCTTGGAATGGCTGGATATTACTATCAATTCATAGAGAACTTCTCCAAGATTGCCAAGCCTATGACTGATCTTCACAAGAAAGATAAGAAGTTTGAATGGTATGAAAAGGCAGAAGAAAGCTTTCAAGTCTTGAAGAGTAAGCTAACCACTGCTCCTATGCTTGTCCTCCCGAACACAAGCAAGGACTTTGTCGTCTATTGTGATGTGTCTCTCCAAGGGCTCGGTTGTGTGTTGATGCAAGATGGTCATGTCGTAGCCTATGCATCCCGACAGCTAAAGCCACATGAGAATAATTATCCAACCCATGATCTTGAGCTAGATGTAATTGTTCATGCTCTCAAGCAATGGCGACATTACCTCATCAGTAACCATTGCAAACTATACTCAGACCAACAAAGTCTGAAGTATCTTTTCACCCAGTCAGATCTCATCTCAGGAAAAGATGATGGCTGGAACTCATCAAAGATTATGATTTGGGTCTCAACTACTAACCCGGCAAAGCCAATGTTGTTGCTGATGTGCTAAGTCGGAAGTCTTATTGCAATAACCTGATGATTTCACAAGCTCAACCTGCTCTCTATGAGGAAATCAAGTGTCTTAACCTTGAAGTGGTTCCTCATGGATTCCTTGCTAACCTTGAAGTAAAATCTTCTCTTGAGGATCAAATCAAGGAATCCCGGAAACAAGATAATGAGATTACCAAGATCAAGGAGCGTGTTGCAAGTGGGAATGCTAAATGTTTCTCCGTCAATGATCAAGGTACCCTCTACTTCAGCAACCGGCTAGTGGTGCCAAACAGTCAGAAGATCAAAGAGCTAATCCTTCGTGAAGCTCATGAATCACCTTTGTCCATTCATGCTAGTGGTACCAAGATGTATCGTGACCTTCGTCAAAAATTCTGGTGGAGTGGAATGAAACTAGAAATTGCATGCTTTGTTGCAGAATGCGACGTTTGTCGTCGTGTGAAGGCTAAACACCAAAGACCTGCTGGACTTCTATAGCCATTGTGTATTCCTGAGTGGAAACGGGATGAAATTTCTATGGATTTGATTACTAGACTTCCAAAAACATCCACAGGAAATGATGCTATATGGGTAATAGTTGATCAGTTATCCAAAGTTTCTCACTTCCTTCTAGTTCGGGAAACTGTTCGTGCCAGTCAGATGGCCGATCTATACATCTATCGGATCGTTGTCCTTCATGGTGTTCCCAAGAAGATCATCTCTGATCACGGAAGCTTGTTTACTTCCAGATTCTGGCAGAGTCTCCAAGAAGAAATGGATACTCATGTCTCCTTCAGCACAACTTATCATCCTAAAACCGGTGGTTAAACCGAAAGGGTGAATCAAATCCTTGAAGAAATGCTTAGGGGCGTGTGTTATATTCTTTGGAAAGAACTAGGAGAAATGTCTTCCTTTTGTTGAGTTCTCCTATAACAATAGTTTCCAATCCAGTTTGGTTATGGCACCTTTCCAGTTTCTATATGGAAGAACATGTCGCACACCGATGAATTGGACAGAAATCGACGAAAGACAGTTCTTTGGTCCGGATATGATCCAAGAAGCCGAAGATCAAGTTCGCATAATCCGAGAACGTCTGAAGGCTGCTCAATCTCGTCAGAAAACCAACTATGATCGTCATCATTTTGAAGTTCATTATGAAGTTGGTGATAAAGTTTACCTCCAGGTCACCCCTTTGAAGGGTGTCCACCGCTTCGGTTTTAAAGGCAAATTGGCTTCTCGCTACATTGGTCCCTTTCTCATTCTTTCCAAGCGAGGTGATCTTGTCTACCTGTTGGACCTACTGTCAACCTTTGCAGATGTTCATGACGTCCTCCATGTGTCGCAACTTAAGCGTTGCTTCAAAGACCCTATTCGTGATGTGGATCATCAAACTCTAGATCTCCAAGAGGATCTAACCTACCGGGAATACCCTGTTCATATTCTTGGTGAAATAGAGCGCAAGACTTGTCGTCAAACCATCAAGTTCCTAAAATTTCAGTGGTATCATTACTCTGAGTCAGAAGCAACCTGGGAACACGAATATCGTCTTCGATCTGAGTTCCCTGCCTTCTTTGCTAAACCCTAGGAATCTCGAGACGAGATTCTTGTAAGTGGGGTGGAGCTGTAACATACCACTTGTATGTGTAATAAATAAACAAAATGTTTGTGAGCATTGCATACATGCATTACATTTTGCACTTGGTTCTAGTTAAGAGAGAAATAAAACCCTAACTTTTCCCTCCCTTTGATACATTCAAATGTTTCGTATTTTGAAAATCACCAAAACATGTGGACCCCAAATTAACTAAAAGGGCCCCACAATATTTCAATAGTTTTATAAAAGCTCTGGTATTTTGAAAATGTTCAAAATAGAAAAGATTTTGAAAATACAAAAGAGAAAAGAGAGGAAACTGAATAGAAAAAGATTTTAGAAAGAAAAACATTTTTACTAACCCTAACTGGGCTACAACCCATTCTTCCTCTCCCTTCTCTGCTGCCTTGCGCAGCTCTCCCGCAGCCCACCTCAGCCCAGCTCGACCCACACATCCCGTACCCCTTCCCGTGCTTCTTCTTTCTTATTCCTAGCGTTCAATGAGAAGCAGCTTGATGTCCGTGTCGACACTGTCGATTCACTCCACTGTGATGCTCGCTACCGCCACTAGACATGAGTATAAGAATGGCCTCGCTTTGCTCTCTCTCCCATCCCCATTTCCCCCTACCTCGCCCCTCTGCTATTTTCCCCTTTGGCTGTAGAACCCTAGCTTCGGTCGCAGCCTTCCCCATCATTTCCAGCCACCCCAGCTCAAACTGAGGTCACCACGGGCTACGCCGTGGTCGACTCGTTCCCCTAGACCCTTCTCGCCCCTGCACATGCCCTGAATCCGCCGAATCGAAGCCTCCAGGTGCCACCAGCTGCCGCTAATAGCCGTCGCTCGACGCTGTTCCGGCGCTCGCCTCACCTCGCCACCAAGCCCGACGTGCTCTTGATGAGTTATTGATTCGTGTGGTACCCTTGTTTCGTCCCTAGTCCTCTCTAGCGCCTTTCCCGCACAAGCCCGACCACTTTACCGCAGTAGCTCACCGCCAGCCATGTTCCGGTGACCAAAACCAGGTGAGGCTAGTGCTAGCTTGCTCGCCGTACCCGCGCGGTTCTAGCGCACCTAGCCGCGCATCCAGACACGCCCTGGTTCGCCGCCGGCGACCACCATCTGGTGGGTCCTCCATGGATGATGTGGCACCCGCGTGTCCACCACGTGGCCCTAACGTGGACATAGCGTGGTAGTGACATGGCCAAGGTCACAATGACGTCACAATGATGTCACACTAATGCAATAATCCCTTTGTATTTTCTGTTTTAGTTAATTAATATGACAGGTGGGTCCCCCTATTAGATATTTAATAATTTCATAAATGTTTTTAAATTGGGAATTTTAATTAAATCTTTGGAAATTCATAAGTAATTCATTTTAAATCAGAAAAATATGTATAATGTATCAAAATGTTCAAAAAAATGAACTGTACCATTTAAAAATGTAAGAATTCATATTAATAGAACTTAGAAGTACATTTTACATAGAGGAACACCGACAACCCCAAAGTACCATGGGTTCGATGGTTTGTCCACCTAGGGCATTCCAAACCCATTTAAATGGATGTGGCACCTAGGAATATTCTGTTACATGCAATCCATCATATCATCCATATTGTATAAGTATTGCACATGCCATGTGTTGATTGTTGCTTCTTCTTTCCGGTGTTGGTTCTTCGCGAATAGGAACCGAGCCTGAACCTAGTGTCAACGCCACCAAAGAGCAGTACTGTTCCAACAACGGACAAGGCAAGCGTAGCCCCATCATTCTGAACCTATGTTTTCAAAGTATTTCATTCTCACTATATGCATACGATTCCAATGTGGTCTTTTGTTTAAAATAGAGTATCCTATTTGCTGCATGTTTTCCTTTGTATACCAAGATATCGATCCACCTCTCCTAGCATAACTAGGGCTGAGCTTATGAGCATTTCTAGTGCCATATATCAGTCAAGCTTAGCCATGCTTTGTGGTACAAGACCGATCCATCTAGATGATGCATCGAAGATGTGATGAACCTAGTTTGATAGGATGTTGAGATACGATCGGAGATGGTGAATAAACATGCTAAGGCAGGTATGGGAGGCCATGTTGGGTAGGGTTTTTGTATCCCATCCTAGCCATCCTTAGGAACTGAGTTCTCGCCTCTTGAACCAAGATGAGCGTACAAACAAACAGGGGCCTGGAAACCCCCTCGACTCACTAACTTGCCTAGTAGATTCCATGAGTTACATGGTTCAAGCATTCCATTTGACATATGCATTCTGGTTGTTCTCTAAGGCGGCATAGGAGGCGCATTCGTATAGGTAGGTAAGCATGGCCAGGAACAAGAGAGGCATGGCCTCCATAATCTTGGGACCCGCACACATCTATAGGGACCGGCTTCGGGACTTGACCCGTTACAGAAGCATCTCCTTAGGGCGTGACTCATGGTCTCGGCAAAAGCAAGGTAAAGGCGTGGTCAACCACCCTCTGCCGGCCTTCCAAGGAAGAGGGCTAATAATTTGGCATTAAGAGTCGGTTGGTACATGTGGGTAAAGTTGTACACCCCTGCAGGATTATAATCTTTTCGAAAAGTCTTGTCCATGGTTATGGACGACTTGGGAATGGATTATGTAATCATGGAGAACTAGAACCTAATGATACAACTTGGAAACTAATGAGTGTTCTGGAATTACTTCCTTCAGGTCCTTTCGGGGGGTGTTCCAAGTTGAAAGGTTCTGACGATGATGAAGGAGATCTGTAAGAGCTAGAGTTGTAGTCTTCTTACCCCTTTTGGAAATGATCTAATTAGACGAGCTTTTGCTCTTGCATGTTTCCAAAAAAGATGGATTTTGCAAAGTAATCACAGAAAGCCTTTCTAAACCAAGCATGTATCGTAGGTTATTAAGTCTTGTGGAGTACATCTTGTACTCAGCCTTTCCTCGTTGATGTTTTTCTACAGATGAATCTATTGCAATTGAAGGTGGTTTCTATGTTGATGTCGACAAGTAGTTGGGGTTCCTGGGCAGCAGCCTGGGATCTATGGAAGGCTCGTTTGCTTATCTTTATGGCCTCTTAGGCCCTTTGCTAAGTTTGTTGTTTAGAACAATGTATTTGCTTCCATTGCATGGTATCTGATGGGTCTCTGACCCTCGGTTTGTAATACTTGTATGCAGCTTTGCTAAGAGCGTACGTTAATAATGTATGGTTTGTACATTTTGTAATGTTACCGAATTATTCCCTGCGCTCTTTGAGCTCTAGGTTAGGGTTATGTAAGATGAAGATCTGGTATTTGTCTAGGCATGATCCCGGGTCATGACACTGTTCGCAGGGAGGAGGAAGATGAAGTTCTTCACTGCTCACCCCTATCTCTCGTGGTCTACCCTTAGCAAAATGATCGACCCCCTCTAGAGGTCTTGGTGCACCTTATAAAGGGGTGTCCACATTACACTTAGGGCATATGTGGAGAGCATATTCTAGGAATATGATCCTCCCAAAATGGCAAAGCGGTGCTCCCCTTTTCCCTTCGTAAGCCGCCTAGAGCTCATGGCGTAAACCTCTCCAAATCCCTGGCATAAGCCTCTACTACGGCATGTCACCCGACCAGCAACGTCACCTTTGTCGGCCCATGCTGTTGGTCCTTCTTTCTGTCTTCTGCGCTCTCTTTCAAGTGGAGAGAGAAAAGCGTTGACCAGGGAAGATAAATGGCTCCCTCCTGGCTAAGTCGGCCTTGGTAGTACATGCAAACAAGTGATTTGGTGGTGGCGACATACGCTTTATCTCGTCCGAGGTCTTTTTGGGTGAAGACAACCTCGGCTGAGTCAGCCGTAACTCGACTGGCCTTTAGGTGACTCGGTCAACTCCTGCTTTGACCTTGTTGTACCTCGGCTAACATTGCCTTTATATCCTGGCTCGACCCGACCGGGGTCATCCCCCCAACATTAGTCCCCGAAGCTGGTGTGGTCTTAGCAACTTCAGTTGTTAAGGCCACAATAGGTTCAACCCACTTGATTCTTTGTTCTTCTCGCCGAGGTACCTTTATGTCGGCATGCTTCAGATTTAACTCGGCTTCTTACTATACTGACTTGGTATTTACTTTGACCTCCCTTGGATCTTTCCGAGTTATTCCTCTTTGGACGGGTCTTAACTTCGCCTCCGGGTTATCCCAATTAGATGCTTTCCTTCTCATGCACACTTCCCCATGTCCTACATGGAGGCCAATCATTATACTTGCCTTATTTTAAGGGGTTGTGTTAGTTACTGCACACACTGTCAGGTGTTACTGCGTGCATATCACGTCATGGGTGCCTCTTCGATAACCGCAGAGCCACGTCACGTCGCATGATCCACTGTGCCGTGTAACCTCATGTGTGGCTTGCTGCTGATTGGCTCCTTCGGCAGATACACGGACACACCGTGTGGCCCGCCGCACCCTGCGATCCCACTACCCCTGCTAGGGCGTGGTAAAATAGGGGAGCGGGGGTCTCCCTTAGAGACTTTCCGCCACTCACCTCCTCTTATTCTTCTTCCTCGTAGCGCTGCCGCCATCGCTGCTCTGCACTTAGCGATAGCGCCATCACTACCATTCTCTTCTTTTCGCTCACTTTGTTGCGGTAGCACTGCTTGCCGCCGCTATGGGGCCTCATCAATCTAGGCCCTTCTGCTCTGATCTGTTTTACGTATCTGAGGAAGAAGATATTGAGATACCGCAAGATATCACGGTCGTCGAGGAGCACGAGGAGGGTGGAGCCGCTCGTGAGCGCAGTGCTTGGGCCGGTTCTTGGGTGTGCCAAGACGAAATGACTGGCTCATCCGCACCCTCCGTGTTCCTGCCAGGGTTAGCTGTCGCATTCCCAGAGACGAACTTGTCCCCTCTCTCGAGCCCGGTGAGTTCATGGTTTTCCTTTCCCAGTTCTAGCGCAGCTTCGGCCTTCCTACCAGTGATTTCTTCCATGACTTCCTTACTACTTTTGTTCTCCAACCCCATCATATTCCTGTGAACGCCATTGCCTCTCTTTCTTCTTTCGTTTCCAGTGTCGATATAGATCTAGTTCAAGTTCTTCGGTTTCTGGGATAATGTCGTTCCGAATAAGGATCTTCGCCCTGCCGACAAGTCTCTGACCCAATGTGGGGCTGCTTCCATATGTCCTCAGCGAGACTCCATATTTCCTTTGGTTACTGGCTTGGAGTCCTGGAAAGGGTGGGCCAAGACATTCTTTTATGTGAAGAACGATACCTTGGAGGATAAGATTCAACTGCCTCTTTTTTCTGTCGGCATCACCGATAGGAATCGATGGAGCCGGATCCCCAATAGATCAAGCACCTTGGTTGACCTGGTAGAGAAGCAAATCATTGATCTGAATGTCGAGGGCATGTCCGGCGAAGATATAATTCTCACTATCATCCGAAGCCGAATCTACCCGCTGCAGAGGCGCACCCACAAACTATGCCACATGAGCGGTCACCTTGACCCTAACCGAGTCACATTGTGCGAGCTTTATGACTCCCAGATCAATCATCGGGTTAAGTCTATCTTCAAGATGCCCTTGACCGAGCATTGGGAGTGGGAGCTAGAGCACTTCAGCCGAGATAGGCCAGTTCCTGCAATAGGTCTCTTATGCGATCCTTTTTCCAAGTTACACTTTATGTCGACTTGCATCATTCATTTGACCCTTTTGCCTTATTCTTTTCAGAAATTCCTTCAACAAATAATAGTGGACACCTCAACCCCGGCCCTCAAGTGGGGCAAGGATCGGGATACCTCGGATCTGGAGGAGCCAGACTCTGAGGAGTTCATGCCTATTGTGGACTCAGGATCAAGCCGACCCTCCGGTAAGACTTCTGTCTTAAGGGGTTGGCCAGATGACGATGAAGATGATTGTGAGATCTTGGAGGTATTTAACCATGTTCCTATCTCATATGCCTATCCCGCTGATCCCCATCCAGCTAACCTGGCTGGTCAGCTGCACGAAGTGCCTCCAGTGGCAATGAGAGATCCGGTCCTGGCTAAGAAGTGAGATGCAACCTCGACTCCTTCTTTTGAACCACCCAGGGTCGGGAAGAGATACAAGAATTCTGCCGACAAAGTCGGCACTAAACCCCCTTTCAAGACCACTGTCCGAAGAGCTCCAAAGCCCAAGGATCCACCTACCGCGTCCGAGTAATTTCTCCTTTCCTTTCTTATTCTTTTAGTAACGTAGATCTTTTTTACATGTATTTCTTGTTTCTCCCTTTCTGGTCTAACATGATACTTGTTTCCGTTTGACTCGGCAGGGCCCCCAAGGACGCTTCCTAGAGCGGTCCCAGCATAGCCTATCCCTTTCGCGGGAATGCACCTTCTCCTCGCCATGACGATGCTCCCGTTCTGAGCCCCATCTGGGAAAGTTCTGTCACTACGGCGAATGCTAGTCCGCCTCCACAGGAGGAGGGCATCGTCAGCATGGAGGGAGGTGGCGCCCCCGAGGACATGGTTATGCCGGATTAGACAAATGCCTCTTCTGCTCCACAACAAAAAGATGATGATGGTGCCAGGAACATCGGCACCGAGAAAGTTTCTTCCGAGGTGCCAGTGACTCCGGCACCGACCCAAGTTCAACATCCGCCTCAACCTTGACCAGTTCCCGATTCAAGTTCTTCTCAACAAGCACATCCCGTCTCGTCCGAGTCTACCCAGACTCGGCAAGAAGAGCAAACTCGGCCAAAGCCTCAGACCAAGTCTTCCGTGCTATCTTCGGCGGCCATATATCAACCTTTAGCTTCACAGCAGCAAGCCAAGCCATCCGCCAAGGCCAAGAACACAACAAAGGCGACCAATGTTAAAAATGCTGCTGAGGTGACCGGGGCTGCACCCAAAGGATCAACGGCCGGGTTTGGGCGGTGCAGCATTGCATCCATGATGCAACAGGGCGGCGCCGTCTCTGGCGCAGCTCTGGACAAGCAACTTATGCTGCATTCTAGTCTGGCCGCTGTCAAGGCTTCACGCCAAGCTTCGCACAAGAAAGGGTTGGCCCTAGCTCAGACTCTCAGTGGTGGGAGCCTCGGCTCACTCGCTGAGTTTGCCGAGAACTGGAACAACGCTGAATATGATGATGTCAGATGTGGTAACCCGGCAAAGTTTGGTCCTACGGAGAGTGGTGTGTAGATGAACACTGCTAGCAAGGCCATTTCTTATGCCAGCAAAATGATGGAGGTAAACCCTTCATCCATCTCTTTACATATGCGCAAGTACTTGTATATATATCCTCCAGTCCTCGAGCCTCCGGGGAAGTAACACGTTACTCGGCCGGATGCTCTTAATAAACTTGTGCAAGTTTCTCGTAACTTGTTCTGAAATCCGAGGTATTTTAACTTGGTGAAATTATTGAGTAGCTTCAAATATCCAATCACCTAGAGACGGGTAAAGTTCGACTTGACTAAGATCTGAATAACTTCAAATATTCACTCACCTAGAGCCAGGTTAAGTTCCAGTTGGCCCGAATCTGAATAACTTCAAATATTCACTCACCTAGAGCCGTGTTAAGTTCCACTTGACCCGGGTCTTGAGTAACTTCAAATATTCACTCACCTAGAGCCGGGTAAAGTTCCACTTGGCCCAGGTCTTGAGTAGCTTCAAATATTCTCTCACCTAGAGCCGCGTTAAGTTCCACTTGGCCCGGGTCTCAGTAACTTCAAGTATTCACTCACCTAGAGCCGGGTTAACTTCCACTTGGCCCAGGTCTTGAGTAACTTCAAATATTTACTCACCTAGAGCGGGGTTAAGTTCCACTTGGCCCGGGTCTTGAGTAACTTCAAATATTCACACACCTAGAGCCAGGTTAAGTTCCACTTGGTCCGGTTCTTGAGTAACTTCAAATATTCCTTATTACTCATGAACTAACACTTTCCTTTTCAGATCACAACCAACCGTCGCACCGTCGAGTTTCAACGGCTTCTAGACACACACACGAAGCTTTCTTCAAAGCATAAGGCATTGCTGGCCGAGCTGAAGAACAAAGGTAAAATTTTCTCCTTGATATTTTCAATTTTACCTCCCTCCATCATGGCTTGCTGAATTAACTTATGATTCGGATTTTGTAGCCAATGTGGAGGCCCAGAATGAGGCGCTAAAGAAGGAGGTGGCCAATATGAAAGGTACTTTTCCTCCGCTTCTTGTTCTTTGTCTTATGTCATTCCGGCTCGGCAAGTAATTAAACCTCGGCTCTACCAGGTCAAAAAATTATTGCAGTGTCTCTTCAAGATAGCGTGCCCCTACCTAACATGATGCTCCATTTTCTCGAACAAGTAGGACAACATCAGGCTTAGCTGAAGGAGAAGGATGAGGAGATTCTCCAGCTTCGTGTCGAGAATGATAAACTCCAAAAGCTCCAAAAAACTGATCTTGAAAACTTAGATCAAGAGTTCTCTGATGCAAAGGTTCAACTCGAAGGCCAGCTTGAGAAAACACAAAGGACTCCTTCAAGAGGCCAAGGCCAAACTTGAGTCGGCGAACACCACCCTTGCAGATCTTCAGAGGAAGCAGAGGAACTGGTTGGCCAAACTAACTCAGATTCATGGTCTTGTAGCTAGTAAGTTTCCTTGTTTCGAGTTTGATTCTTATTGCTGAAGTTACTCGTCTCTTTTGTAGTTTCTGAGTTGCTTTTTATTTTTATTTTTAGAGGATTTTGCTCAGTCCAAGGCCCGCTCTGATGTCGCCATCCGCAAGCTCCAGGCAAAGAGAGCTAAAGCTGGGCCTATCTCGGAAGACATCACAATTGACGAATCTTTGGCTAGTCTTGCGGCTTGCCTCGGGCCCATGAGGGTCTTTGGTGTGGGTCTCCTCGGCGATGCCATCAACTCTTTTCATACTCTATGGTCGGATGAGACTGATCCCAAGGAAGTTTCTGTGCTGATCGAGAGACTCCAGGATAGTTGCACACAACTCAGTTTATGGCAAGAATCTGCTGCATGTGTTGGAGCCGACACTGCCTAACCCTTTGTGTTGTCTAGGTAGGAAGGCATCGATCTTAATGTACATGGTCATCTGCGCACTGGATCCAGGTGGACCAATGATCCAGCCAGCATCGCCCAGCGTGAAGCTCATGCCTATGATTTTATGCAATATGCTCATTATCATCAATGTAATAAGGGACCGAGTTTCCTCGAGGCCATTGACAATGAGTACGTTGAAGACGGCATGGATGATGACCATGAATACTCGGATTACATCGAGGATGCCGAGGATGCTGAGGAAAACCCAAATGATGAAGATGAAACCAAGGCTCCCAACACCAAGGACAACTTGCCTCCTCCTGCTGCGGATGGTTAGGCCATTGCATCTCCTTAAGCTATAAGAATTTAAAATTTGTCAAATCCCTGGTATGCCGGGTGCAGATGTAATGAACAATGTGTTATTTTGCTACAGGTTATGTTTTTTTGCCAGATTAACTTGGGCGAAGTCCCTGAGTTTCATTTTCTTGTTCTCTCAATTCAGTGACTTGGCACGCGTCTACCTTGATTTTGCGTTTGACTTACGAGTCCAGGGTTCAAAAAATTGATCTAACAATACTTGAAACTTTTAGGTAGCTCAAAATAATTCAGCATAACAAAAATAAAGTAAATACAGGGGTTAGTCCAAAAAACAAACATCGGCTCGATTACGTTCCTTTTCTTAGTTGTTTTTCATGTGCCCAACAATTCCAAACTTGTTCTCTTACTTGCCAAGAAGCCAATTCTTTTTGGACAGCAGCAAGTCTAAGAGTTAGCTCTTGGTGCCAACACATTACTAACTCGGCTAAGGTATAAGTAATTTAAGCCAGCCAACATATAGAATAATTATAGAAAATGAAAATTATTATTAAGGTAGTCCTCAAGTTTATGCTCGAGGTGCCGCGGTTCGTTTGATAATATCATTGCCGACATACGGGCCGACATATGAGAGTTCGATATACATACACTTTTATATAAGAGTAAAACGGACAAAGTAGTGCTACGTTCCATGGCCTCTTTGATTCTTCTCCTGCCCTGTTTGCCTTGTTCTTCTCCTGCAGTTGTGCATCAATGAGGTAATACGCATCATTGTACAGTGCTTTGCTTACAATGAATGACCCTTCCCATGGGGGGACAACTTATGCATGTTGACAGTGCGCTGCACCAGCCAAAGTACTAGATCTCCTTCTCGAGGGTTCACTTTCTGGCTATGATAGCATCAGAGATTTTGCTGATATATGGCAGATCTATACAATGCTAATTACTCGCTTCTTCCAGCGGATCAACATCATTTTGCCGGGCTTCTTGCACTTAGGCTTCTGTGTATTGGGTGACCCTAGGCGAGTCATGCTCTATGTCGGCTGGTAATATAGCTTTGGCCCCATATACCAGAAAGAATGGCGTATAGCATGTTGATCGATTCGGAGTTGTTCTTAAGCTCCACAATAACGCTGGAAGTTCCTCAATCCAGCACCCCACTGATCTTTGCAGTGGCTTAGTGAGCCGGGGTTTTATCTAGGATTGTACGAGTATGTTAGATCTTTCCACTTGCCCGTGCGATGCGGGGTGGGCCACTAATGCGACATCTAGCCGATTTTCTTATCTCGGCAAAACCGGGAAAATTCTACTTCTGTGAACTTTGTGCCATTATCTGTTACGATACTATCTGTATAGTCGTAACTCAGGATGATATCTTTCATGAATGTCATGGCGGTAGCTCCATCACACTTTCTTATTGGCTTTACTTCAATCCACTTTGTAAACTTGTCCACGATGACAAAGATGTGGGTCATGTTTCCCGTGGCCGGCTTAAATGGTCCAACCATATCCAAACACCACACAACAAATGGCCAAGTGATTGGTGTAGTTTTGAGTTCAGTCATCAGCATATGTGTCTTGCATGTGTACCTCTGACACCCATTACATTTCCTCACTAGTTCCTTGTCTTGCTGTAAGGCACTCAGACAGTAAAACCCATGCCGAAAAGCTTTTGGCACTACGGCTTTAGATGAGGCATGATGCCCACATTTCCCCTGATGGATATCTCAGAGGATGTCTAGCCCTTCTTCCGGGTCAACACATCGCTACAAGACACTTGCGATGATCCTCTTGTATAGCTCAGCATTGATTATGGTATATTTCTTTGCTCTTCTTTGTACTTGCCTAGACAGTACCTCATCACGTGGCAAAGTTCCATCTTTCAAGAACTCAAATATTGGCTACACCCATGTTGGTACAGTACAAGATGGGAAAAGTACTTCATCAATTTCCATTGGGTCAACCGACATAACCTCTGTCGAATCAAGTTGAATAGTCCCTGGGTTTGCTGAGGTAGTCCTCGGGTTTGCCGAGGTGTCCCCAGTCAATGTCCATTGGGGCAGCTTCTGATCCGGGGTTTGTCGGGATATAAATTGACTCGGATTCTGGTGAAGGGGTAATAGATGATTTTGTTAGATGCTCCAAATCAACTCCTGGTGGGATAGCTTGCCGAGATGAGCCCAGTTTAGACAGCACATCTGCTGCATCATTTTCTGCCCGGGGTACATGATGAAATTCACGTCCCTCAAAGTACCCACATATTTTTTGGACGTGAAATCTATAAAGAGCCATGTTTGCGTCTAAAGCATCCCAATGACCACACACTTGTTGCACCACTAGATCCGAATCACCAAAGCATTGTATCCGACGTATCCCAATCTCTTTTGCCACATTTAGTCCGTGCACGAGCGCCTCATACTCGTCCACATTGTTTGATGCTCGGAAATGGACCTGAAGCACATATCACAACTGATCTTTCTTGGGAGAGGTAAGGACAACCCCAGCCCCGAGCCTGTCCTTCAATTTTGATCCATCAAAGTGCATTCTCAAGTAGTTTGAGTCTAGCAAAGGTAGCTCATGCTGCATTTCAGCCCAATCCAAGAAAAAATCACCTACTGCCTGAGACTTGATCGCGTCTCTCCTATCGTATTATGGAGCGTGCGGGGCTAACTCAATTGCCCATTTTGCAATCCGACCACTTAGATCGTTGTTACTCATTATCTCGTATATAGGTGCTTCACATATCACCTTAATGGGGTGTTCCTCAAAATAGTGCTTGAACTTCTTGGCCGCCATATGGAAACCATATGCTTTCTTCTCATAATGGGGATAGTTTTTCTTTGAAGTGGACAATTCCTCGCTTAGGTAATATACTAGCCTCTGCACCGACTTACCTTCCTCGTCACGCTCCACCGCTACCACGACATTTACGACTCGGTTGGTCGCTGCTATGTAGAGCAACATTGACTCTTTGGATAGTGGAGAGGCTAACACTAGTGAAGAGGCTAACATCTTTTTCAGTTCATGAAACGCGCTATCTTCTTGCGGCGTCCATATGAATTTATCTAATTTCTTCATTAGCTGATAGAGAGGCAAAGCCTTTTCTCCCATCCAACATACAAACCGACTTAATGATGCCAGACAACCAGTGAACTTCTGCACATCATTAAGACACTTCGGCAACTCTATTTGCTCAATAGCTCAGATTTTAGTTGGGTTAGCCTCGATACCTCGGATGGAGACAAGGAAACCAAGTAACTTTCTAGCTGAGACACCAAAGGTGCATTTTTCTAGGTTAAGCTTTATCTGGAACCTCCTTAGGTTCGCAAATTTTTGTCGGATATCATCTAGGAGTGTTTTACTTTCCTTTGTTTTTATCACGACATCATCGACATACACCTAGACATTTTTCCCAATTTGATCATGTAAACATTTTTGTATGCTCCTCTAATACGTTGCCCCTGCATTACGTAAGCTAAATGGCATGGTGTGATAGCAATAAGCCCCATATGGGGTAATGAAATAGTTTTTATTTGATCATCCGGGTTAAGTGGTCTCTGGTGGAAACCAGAATACGCATCGACAAATGACAATAGCTCACACCCAGCAGTCGAGTCAATGACCTGATCTATCCTCGATAGCAAGAATGGATCTTTCGGACACGCCTTATTCAGGTTCGTGTAATTGATACACATACGCCACACCACTGCTACGTTTGGATCATCTTTCTTCTTTTCCACCAACACCATATTAGATAGCCAATCTAGGTAAATCACTTCCATGATAAACCCGGCTGCAAGGAGCCGAGCTATCTCATCACCAATGACTTTTCTCCTATCTTCAATGAAGCGGCGGAGAGGTTGCTTCACCGGCTTTGTGCCAGGTCTGGCAGGCAAAGAGTGCTCGGCCAACTCCCTCGGAACACCATGCAGATCCTGTGTGGACCAAGCAAAGATATCCTAATTCTCACGGAGGAAGCTGACGAGCTCGCTTTCCTATTTGTCGCCAAGGCCGTCACCAATGGTTACAGTGCACTTTGGGAACTGATCATCAATTGGCACTTTCTTGGTATCTTTTGTCGGCTAAAATGACACACTTCCATGTGGGTTACTCAGAGCCAACATATTCAACTGTGTGGACTGAGCCAGTGTTGCAACCTCCTGGATCCTTCTCTTCTCGTGGGCGAGTAACCCAACTGAGGTACACTCCATCAAGTGCCTAAAGTCCCCAGAAATGGTGATGACCCCATTTGGCCCTACATCTTCAACTTTAAGTAACTGATATGGTCACTCGCCATAAACTTTGAAAGAGTTGGTTTGTCGAGTAATGCATGGTAAGCATTGTCCAAATCAACTACCTCAAACTCCAAGTTCTCAGTTCGGTAGTTATCTCTCGTGGCGAATAACACATCAATTCAGAATTTACCTACAGAACCATAGGATAAACCATGCACAACTTCATGGAACATTGTCTTCATTGCTTATAGCATTTTATCTGACACTCCCAACTTGTTCATGGTGTCCTTATACAGTATATTGATGCTGCTACCATTGTCAATCAACACCTTGGAAAACTTCACGTTGACGTTTGGCCCTATGAAGGTTGGGTCAAGCACCGACGTGCATGATCCTGGACTCAGCATGACCCTAGGGTGATCCTTTAAGCTCCATGTGATTTCCTGGTCAGACCAATGCATGTACCTCGGCACAGCCAGCATAACCGCATTGACCTCCATATGCCAGTGCCACACGCTCTGCCTATCAGTTTCTGCCATGGTAAACACACAATAAGCTTGATGATGTTCTTTGTACTCATTTCTCCCGTCATTGCCGGGGTTCCTTTGATTCGGCTGGTTCTGGTTTTCCACCTGATGCACTGCATCCCTTCTGTCATGATTCTCATACCTCAGCGGGGGAGGTGGTAACAATAGTTGTTGCACATTTTCTCCCATGAGTTGCTGCTACCGAGGTTCATCAGGCCGAGGTGCTTGAGCATTACCCGAGCTACTTCGCTCTATCTTCCTCATCCACTCACACTGCCGAGTCGTGTGGTTCATCGGGTTACTTCGGTTAGGCGTGTGAATTTTTCATGGTTGATCCAGCATAGCCTCGTACGTATACATCGGCCTGTCTTTCCATTCTTGCCATGGTTTCTTCTATTTCGGTGTCCGAGTTTTCTTGCCGTCTTTTCTCGGGGTCCACTATTGGCCTCCGCTCTTCTATCGCTGGCTATTTCCAACTCCGGGTTGATGTGGCTCCACTGCCGCAACTTGGTGCGAACCAGATCTGGCCCTGGGATCTTCAACTTTAAGTAACTGATATGGTCACTCTCCATAAACTTGGAAAGAGTTGGTTTGTCGAGTAATGCATGGTAAGCATAGTCCAAATCAACTACCTCAAACTCCAAGTTCTCAGTTCGGTAGTTATCTCTCATGGCGAATAACACATCAATTCAGAATTTACCTACAGAACCATAGGATAAACCATGCACAACTTCGTGGAACATTGTCTTCATTGCTTGTAGCATTTTCCCTGACACTCCCAACTTGTTCATGGTGTCCTTATACAGTATATTGATGCTGCTACCATTGTCAATCAACACCTTGGAAAACTTCACGTTGACGTTTGCCCCTATGAAGGTTGGGTCAAGCACCGACGTGCATGATCCTAGACTCAGCATGACCCTAGGGTGATCCTTTAAGCTCCATGTGATTTCCAGGTCAGACCAATGCATGTACCTCGGCACAGCCAGCATAACCGCATTGACCTCCATATGCCAGTGCCACACGCTCTACCTATCAGTTTCTGCCATGGTAAACACACAATAAGCTTGATGATGTTCTTTGTACTCATTTCTCCTGTCATTGCCGAGGTTCCTTTGATTTGGCTGGTTCCGGTTTTCCACCTGATCCAATGCATCCCTTCTGTCGTGATTCTCATACCTCGGCGGGGGAGGTGGTAACATTAGTTGTTGCACATTCTGTCCCATGAGCTGCTGCTGCCGAGGTGCATCATGCCGAGGTGCTTGAGCATTACCCGAGATACTTCGCTCTATCTTCCTCATCCACTCACACTGCTGAGTCATGTGGTTCATCGTGTTACTTCGGTTAGGCGTGTGAAATTTTCATGGTTGATCCAGCATAGCCTCGTACGTATACCTCGGCCTATATTTCCATTCTTTCCATGGTTTCTTCTGTTTCGGTGTCCAAGTTTTCTTGCCGTCTTTTCTCGGGGTCCACTATTGGCCTCCGCTCTTCTGTCGCTGGCTATTTCCAACTCTGGGTTGATGTGGCTCCACTGCCGCAACTTGGTGCGAACCAGATCTGTAATCTAGCCTTTCATCTCTCCTTTTACCCTAGAAATCATTTCGCCGGATGACCCAGCTCCGTCACGAGGGTAATATTCCTCATTTGTCTCGTTTGCCACAAGCCGAGGTTGAGTTGGATCACCCAATGCATATGAGTTGGCAATTATGATTGTTACAGCCAACGTAGTTGGCATATCTCTTTGTAGCGTTTGCCACAACATACTTGCATATCTACATCCTTGTGTAAAGCAAGCAATAGCCCGTGACTCAATCACCCCTTGCATGAATTGCGCATGTTCACCAGTGAGTTAAGAACTCCCTGTATGTCTCATTCGGCCTCTGTTTACACATCGTCAGATGCTGTGGCCGGTTCGGCCTCTTGTATGTTCTTGTGAAGTTACTAATAAAGATCTTCTCGAAATCTATCCAGCAGTTGATGCTTCCTTCCAACAAATTATTTATCCATATCCTTGCTAGCCCTTCTAGCATCTGAGGTACATACCGCACTGCCTATCTCAAATTCCCCGTGGCAATGTTTACTGTGGTGGCATAATCAATAAACCAATCCTCTAGCTTGGTACTTCTGTCATATGTCTTTGTCCCTCTGTCCAACTAGAAGTTCGGCACAGGAGGCTGTCTCATAATTCGAGGTCCAAAACATGCTGAACCTGGAGGACCTTGTCCTTCCATTATCTCCGACCTATAAATCCGGTCCAGTTTCAGCCTTGCATCATCAGGTTATAGGTTCCTATTTACCAGCATCGACCTTATCACATGGTGATCCGGCATGGGAAACCCGGCATTGGCCATTGCTGAATAACCATCATCATATCGGTTTTGACCCGGATGAAAATTTTGTTGTTGCATACCTGGGCTGACACTTTGCTCTTGCCGAGGTAAGTTCTGTTGCTGATGCTGCCGAGGTGGATTTTCTCTAGCTCCTACCGAGTTATGCTGTCCGGCATTACCATACCCAGCATTTCCCTGTCCTGCATTGCCTTGGCCGTGGTTTCCTTGTCCATCTTCACCTCGGCTAACATTGTGGCGATCATCATTGCACTGTGCTGCTTTTCCTTTCCCTGCCCTTGTTGGGTCATATGGGACCATCTGTTTGTTCTTTCTCCCCGAGGTTACCACCTCCTCTCTCTTCGGGCCATCATGTGGAGATGACGTTGCCCCGACAGATTTTGCTAGAGCACCCCCTACCGAATGAACGACTTTGGAGCCTCCTGCCCTCGCCGGGTTTGCCTTGAGAAATTCCTCATCTTGTTTGTTAGCAATTTTTACTAACTCAATGAGTCTTTCTTGCTTCCTTTGCTGGGATTCACCGGTTAGACCCTCCAACTCAGACGCTGCTGCATATGTAGCCCTGAGGTTCTTCACCGGGGTGCTATACCTCGGCAGACCCACTAACATGGGGTTACCTGATTCCCTTGGCCTAGGAACATATTCCTTATCTATGTCATTGATGAGGTTTCTACCCCTAATCTTCACACCATCCATACGGGTGGGACTAATCTTGTTTTGCTTTGCATATTCACGCGGTGTGATGTTAAATGACTGCAGAAGTGCTTCTATCTTCTTTGCCCCTGCTAAAATTTTCAGCCGGGTCTCCTCTAGCTCAGCCTGTGCCTGAGTCGGATCTTCTATAGGAGCTATGGGAGTGGCTAGGCTCTCTATTGCTTGTTGCAACACATTTTCTGGCCTCTCTAGTGGAGGACCCCTAGTCCTAGGTACCTTCGGTGTTGTCTCTAGGTCTTCTGTTAGGTCTTTGCTTGCTCCTGCGTTAGGCGCAATCATCATTACCTCGGTGCAGCTAGCGGGGCGAGCGATATGCGGACCGCGAGCCGTGCTAAGGGGTGGCTCTCCTCCTTCGACGACGTGTAGAGGGTGAATGCATGACTCGTCGACACCGACATAGATCTTGTGGGCGCCAAAGCTCATGAAGAGCCCATTGCATGGTGGACGGCGGTTGTCGAAGCTACACGCGTTGTCGCTGACGTAGTCCAACGCTCCAAAGCGCTGAATGAGCCCTGAGATGATGCATTCGCTGGTGACGATGAAGTTTCCCATCCGATTCTTGACTCTATCTAGCACCGCTGCTGGCCCCATAGTGGGCACCAACTATCGTGGTGGTGTCATGGCAGATGCCATGGATAGGCTAAAGATGGGGCAAATGAGTGCTAGAGATATCCAGGGAGGGATAGTGTGGTGATTCCACACACAGATGATTTGTATTCTCAAGATCTATGGTGTTTACAGATGCTCCTTGAGCTGTTCGTGGGGAGGAGGAAGATGAAGTCCTTCACTGCTCACCCCACTCGCTAGGGTTCTACCCATGTAAAAATGATTGAACCCCCCTATAGAGGTCCTGGCGCACATTATAAATGGGTTGCCAGGTTACACTTAGGGCATACGTGGAGAGCATATTCTATGAATATGCTCCTCCGAAAATGGCAAAGTGGTGCTCCCCTTTTCCCTTCATAAGCTGCCCAGAGCTCATGGTGTAAGCCTCTCTAAACCCCTGGCATAAGCCTTTGTTGCACCTTGTCACCCGACCAGCAATGGTCAGGCGACGTCACCTTTGTCACCCCGTGCTACTGGTCCTTATATCTGTCTTCTGCGCTCTCTTTATAGTGGAGAGAGAAAAGCACTGACCAGGGAAGATACCTTCCTTCTCCGGTAAGCCAGCTAGTAACCCGGCTCCCGCCTAGCTAAGTCGGCCTTGGTAGTACATGTAAACAAGTGATTTGTTGGTGCCTACATATGCTTTAAGTCGGTCGAGGTCTTGTTGGGTGAAGACAACCTTGGTTGAGTAGGCCATAACTCAGTTGGCCTTTAGGTAACTCCATCAGCTCCTGCTTTGACTTTGTCGTACCTCAGCTAACATTGCCTTTATACCCCGGCTCGACCCTACCCGGTGTCATCCCCCCAACATTGCTTTTGTGTAGTAGTGAGGATAATCCTAAGATTTAGGGCCCAGTTGGTAAAGTTGCTACCATTCATCGCAAGTTTCTCTTTCTCCATGAACACATTGAAATTAAAAGTACGTGGTGCAATCTACAACGGAATTTGGAAAGTTTATTTAGACTAAGTTTATGATAGATCGAGTTCAACTAATACAAATTACGAATGAACTCCCACTCAAAAACAACACCCCTCGTGCCTTTTTCGTGATTACATGAACAAAATCCACTACACCAAGTCCGATCATCACGTGAGTCGGTATAGCTTCAAAGGCGAGCATTTATATGGACATCATATCAACTATATGACTCATGCTTAACCTTTTGGTCCAGGTTCTGAGGCCATGTTTGTACATGCTAGGCTCGCCAAGTAAGAACCTTAGTACTCACATGTGTAAAATTGCCTTACATTGATTCTATGAAAGCGTAGAGTCAAAAACACCTGATCATCACGTGATGTCTTGAAATGACGGACTTCCTTAATGGTGTATACATAAGTAAGAACACATTGTATCTTGATATCTAAATGATGGATCGTTTTATAATGCTACTAAACTGCCAAACAAGCAATATAAGATGCAAACATAATATGCATAAACTGAAATGATATGGTTCTTGCACTTGATCACTATCATGTGCATCGTGGTATGATCTTTATCATTCCTTTGTGTGTAAGGCCAAGGTCTATGGAACTTACATGTTAGGTATGCTATAATTTCCAAGAGTATCAACTATACTTTAAATTATAACATTACCATATCATGACACTAGCCCAGCAACAATATAACCAAGACGCTTCTAATTTATCAATTGCAAGTTTTACGTGGATTAGGGTTTTTGAAGATAGAACCGGTCTTAGCTACGAACATGGAACCACAACGATGATAATCAAAATCTTAGCAACTCGTTGTAAATCAGATATTGACTATAGTAGGAGAGACAGGCACCCGCAACCACTTATACAAAACTAGTTGCATGTCAAGCGTGGAACAGGTCTCATGTGCGAGGACATATAAAGTTAATCCGGGCCGCTTTATCCCACTATGCCACCACTATCCAAAATACATATAAGATGCAATAACATGATCATCATCGCCCACATACTCTTATGTGTACTACCCGTGCAAAGCATCTACGCATAGATCAGGCACTGATGCCACTGTTGGGCTCACAGCATAGAAAACAAAAAATTCCTACGATGAGAACTACTAAGCACCAAGATCTATCTACCTAGATAGAAGCAATGGATGGATATACATCCATATAGAACATACCCTTGTAGACCAAAAAAGTGAAACGAGGTTGGACTCGTGGATGATGTAGTCGTTCGCTTGCTGATCTCAAGATCGAGAGGAAGTCCTAGCACGGCAAATCAGCAGCGCATCCGTGATCGCACAAACGTCTGGTCCACCGAACAACCTCTGCCTCCTCGCTCCAGCGATGCAGCGGAAGCAGCAACTCCTTCCAGACGAAAAGCCACTAATAACATGTATCTCGCTAATCTGAGACCATGGGGAATAATTCTAGAGGGGGAGAGAGACCCTTCACGAGGAGATGTGCTTTGTGAGGAGGAGAGGGGGCCTTCTATAGGGATAGGGGGAAGCCCCGTCCCATGGCCGGAGGCCATGGAGGTGCACCCACCTCTTCATTCATTCCTGTGGGTGGAAGATCCACTCACATAAACATGCCTCCACTCTGACATCCACTCACATGCATTAATTTTCCACCAAAATTAATGCAACTCTCATTTAAGAAAAATATTTTATTTTATCCATAATTTTGTTAACTACTTTAATTAACAATCATTCACATAAACCCCCTGCAATATTTCAATATAACATGTAGAACCAATTTCAGCAATTTCACTCAAAATAATTCTGGTGTCCATTGAAATAATTCCAGCACTTTACAATCCTTTTCTCTAGAACATATTTTCTTCAAATGGTGTCGGTATCCCTTAAGTGTGTGACCCTACGATTGACGGATAATGTAAACATGATCGATACCCTTCTTCGATCAATAATCAGTAGCAGGACCTAGAGATCCATACTGACTCCCACACATTCAATGATGACTTCTGTGATTGTGAGAACCTTTAACGATAGTAACTAAATCCCTTTGTCTCGCGATATATTACATGTACGAGATCCGATCATCGGTATCTCAATACCTAGTTTGACCTTGTTACGGCCATGCACTCTTTTTTTGTTCCCGTGATATAACATTCTAGTGATCACATCACTTGCTTGCAAGCTATCTCAATGTGATATCACCAAGAGGGCCCTGAGTATATCTATCCTTCATCGGGATGGACAAATCCATCTCTTGATCCACCTTGGGAGTATCTGAACCTGCCTTTATAGTCACCCTGTTACGGTGTAATGTTTGATGTTATCAAGTTACTCTTCTAGTGTTAGTGATTGACATGATCTCATGGTCTAAGGACTAGGGCTACTTCATATGATGTTATAGCAATTTAAACACAATGAATTCTATCATATTGCTATACTTTGGATGAATGTTCATCACATCATTCAACTAATGTTGTGACCTCATTATTAACAACATCCAATGTCCATGATCAGGAAACCTTGATCATCTTGTTAATCAACGAGCTAGCTTATAAGAGAGGCATAAATAGGACCCTTTATTTGTTTATTAAGCACACATGTATTAACATTTCCAATCAATACAATTATATCATGCAAAAAAACATCTATCATATACTTGGAATACGATAATAACAACTTTATTATTGCCTCTTAGGGCATATTCCCTTCAAAGACGAGGCCAACGCCACCTGGTACGCGCGGACGGTATGGGAGGGCCCTGCCCGTACCAGTGGTTGTTAAGCTTGCCGATGCCTGGGAATGGATTCCCAATTACTTTACGAAATATATAGGCGTCTTCACGAAAGTCGTAAGGTTTGACGAGACTGTTTGGTTTGCAGTATAGAAAAAAATCCTACGCTGCGAACTACTAAGCACCAAGATCTATCTACCTAGATACAAGCAATGGGTGGATATACATCCATAGAGAACAAACCCTTGAAGACCGAAAGAGTGTAACAAGGTTGGACTCGTGGATGATATCGTTGTTCGCTTGCTGATCTCAATATCAAGAGAAAGTCCTAGCGCCGGAAATCAGCAACACATCCATGATCGCACACACGTCCGGTCCACCGAACAACCTCCGCCTCCTCGCTCCAGCGATGTAGCGGATAACTCCTTCCAGACGAAAAGCCACCGGGAACATGTATATCGATAATCTGAGACCATGGGGAATAATTATAGAGGGAGATAGATCCTTCACGAGGAGGTGTGCTTTGTGAGGAGGCGAGGGGGCCTTTTATCGGGAGAGGGGGCATCCCCCTCCCATGGCCGGCGGCCATGGAGGTGCCCCCAGCTCTTCCTTCATTCATGTGGGTGGAAGCCCCACTCACATAAACATGCCTCCACTCACACATCCACTCACATGCATTAATTTTCCACCAAAATTAATGCAAATCTCATTTAATAAAACTATTTTATTTATTTTATTCAGAATTTTGTTAATTACTGTAATTAACAAACATTCACATAAAATCCCCTACAATATTTCAATATCACATCCAGAACCAATTTCAGCAATTTTACTCAAAACAATTCCAGTGTCCATTGAAATAATTCCAGCGCTTTGCAACCCTTTTCTCTGGAACATATTTGCTCCAAATGGTGTCGGTATCCCTTAAGTGTGTCACCCTATAGTTCACAAATAATGCAAACATGATCGAGACACTTCTCCGATCAATAATCAGTAGCGGGACCTGGAGATCCATACTAACTCCCACACATTCAACAATGACTTCTGTGATCGTGAGAACCTTTAACGCTAGAAACTAAATCCCTTTGTCTTGTGATATATTACATGTCCTAGATTCGATCATCGGTATCTCAATACCTAGTTTGATCTCGTTACCGACATGCACACTTTTCACGTTCTAGTGATATAACATTCTAGTGATCACATCACTTGCTTGCAAGCTATCTCAATGTGATATCACCGAGAGGGACCAGGGTATATCCATCACTCACTGAGATGTACTAATCCCACTCTTGATCGATGAGGATCTACATAACACCTTCGAAGTATCAAACCCAGCTTTATAGTCACCCTATTATGGTGTGACATTTGATGTTATCAAGTTACTCTTCTAGTGTTAGTGATTGACATGATCTCATAGTCTAAGGACTAGGATTACTTTGTATGATGTTATAGCAATTTAAACACAATGACTTTGATCATATTGCTATACTTTGGATGAATGTTCATCACATCATTCAACCAATGTTGTGACCTTGTTATTAACAACATTCACTGTCCATGATCAGGAAACCTTGATCATCTTGTTAATCAACGAGCTAGTTTATAAGAGAGGCATAACTAGGAACACTTTATTTGTTTATTAAACACACAGATATTAACATTTCCAATCAATACAATTATAGCATGCAAAATAAACATATATCATATACTTAGAATACAATAATAACAACTTTATTATTGCCTCTCAGGGCATATTCCATTTAGTCTCCCACTTGACTAGAGACAATAACCTAGTTTACATAGTGATAAATCTAACACCCATGGAGTTCTGGTGTTGATCATGTTTTTCCCTAGAGAGAAATTTAGTCAATTGATCCACTACATTCAGATCTGTATGTACTTTACAAATCTTTATATCGCCATCCTTGACATGCTCGCGGATGGAGTGAAACCGACGCTTAATATGCTTGGAATTCTTGTGAGACCTTGGTTCCTTGGCGTTGGCTATGGCTCCATTGTTGTCACAATCGATCACCATTGGGTCCAATGCACTAGGAACCACACCTAGTTCAGTTATGAACTATTTCATCCAAACCGCTTCCCGCGTCGCTTTTGAAGTAGCAACATATTCCGCCTCCATTGTTGATCCCGCCACCACAGGTTGTTTGGAGCTCCTCCAACTAACTACTGCTCTGTTCATGAGAAATATGTATCCGGATTGAGACTTGGAGTCATCCGTATCGGTGTCAAAGCTAGCATCAACATAACACTTGACGGCCAGCTCTTCTTCACCTCCGTATATAAGAAACGTTTCCTTAGTCCTTCTTAAGTACTTAAAGATATTCTTGATCACTATCCAGTGTTCCGAACCTAGATTAGATTGGTACCTACTAGTCAAACTAATAGCACGTGCCACATCCGGTCTTGTACATAGCATGGCGTACATTATAGAGCCTATGGCTGAAGCATAGGTGATCTTATCCATTATCTCTCTTTCTTTCACCGTAGCCGGACTTTGAGTCTTACTCAATATCTTGCCTTGCAAAAAAGGTAAGAACCCCTTCTTACTTTCATCCGTCTTAAACTTATTTAAAATCTTACCAAGGTATGTGAGTTGTGATAGCCCAATTAGGCGTCTTGACCTATCTCTATAGATCTTAATGCCTAATATGTATGATGCTTCACCAAGGTCCTTCATCATAAATTTGTTGTTTAGATAATTTTTAACACTGTTTAAAATATCCATATCATTTCCAATAAATAATATGTCATCCACATATAATATTAGAAATGCCACATTTCTCCCACTCACTTTCTTGTAAATACAAGCCTCTCCATAAGTTTGGACAAATCCAAACTCTTTGATCACCTCATCAAAGCGGAGATTCCAACTCCGGGATGGTTGCTTCAGTCCATAGATGGACCGATTAAGCTTGCATACCTTTTCAGCATCCTTAGGATCAACAAAACCCTTTGGGTGTATCATATACAACCATTCTTCAATATTACCATTGAGGATCGTAGTTTTGACATCCATTCGCCATATTTCATAATTGAAATATGTAGCAATTGCGAACATAATCCTAACTGACTTTAGCATCACTACGGGAGAGAATCTCTCATCGTAGTCAACTCCTTGAATTTTTTGAAACCCCTTTGCGGAAAGTCGAGCTTTATTGATGGTCACATTACCATCAGCATCAGTTTTCTTCTTGAAAATCCATTTATTCTCAATGGCCTTTCTGTCGTGAGGTAAGGCCACCTATGTCCAAACCTGGTTTTCAAACATGGATCCCATCTTGGAATTCATGGATTCTAGCCATTTGTTGGAATCCGGGCTCATCATCGCTTCTTCATACGTCACAGGGTCATCAATTCCATATACCATGAAATTCACGACATGATTTCCGTACATTTCAGGAGCTGCACGTGTCCTGCTTAAAATGCAAGGTTCAATGGTGTCCTCTTTCGGAGTTTCATGATCTTTATCATTAGTTCCTTCTTCATTCAGTGAATTCAACTCTGGAACAATTTCCTGCATTTCGCCACTTGCCGTTTCATGAAGAGAAGGTTCAATAATCTCTTCAAGTTCTACCTTCCGACTACTCACACCTTTCGCGAGAAACGCCTTCTCTACAAAGTATCCATTCTTTCCAACGAAACCTTGCCCTCGGATCTGTGATAGTAGGAATACCCAATTATTTCTTTAGGGTATCATATGAAGACGCATTATTCCTCTTTGGATTCGAGTTTATCAGGCTAAAGTTTCTTCACATAAACATCGCATCCTCAAACATTAAGAAATGATAGCTTAGGTTTGTTTCCAAACCACAATTCACATGGTGTCTTTTTAGTGGATATAGATGGTGCCCGCTTTAAAGTGAATGTAGCTGTTTCTAGTGAATAACCCCAAGATGACAGTGGAAAGTCAGTCAAATACATCATGGATCGAACCATATCCAATAAAGTACGATTATGACGCTCTGACACACCATTATGTTGTGGTGTTCCGGCAGGCGTGAGTTTTGAAACTATTCCACACTCTCTCATGTGTGCGCTAAACTCGTAACTTAGATACTTACCTCCACGGTCGGACCGTAGAAATTTAATCTTTCTATTACGATGATTTTCCACTTCACTCTGAAATTCCTTGAACTTTTCAAAGGTTTCATACTTGTGTTTCATCAAATAGATACATCAATATCTACTCAAATCATCGATGAAAATAACAAAATAGATATATCCACCTTACGGTGACACACTCATTGGACCACATACATCAGTATGTATGATTTCCAACAAATCTGTTGCCCGCTACATTGTAAAATGGGGTTCTAGTCATCTTGTCCATAAGTCATGTGTCACATGTATGAAATGATTGAAAATCAAGTGATTCTAAAGATCTATCAGAATGGAGGTTCTTAATGCATTTAATGCCAATATGACCTAGACAACAGTGCCACATACATGCAGATAAATTATTATCAAGTTTAATCATTTTAGCATCAACATTATGAAAATGTGTATCACTACTATCGAGATTTAATAGAAATAAACCATTCATCATAGGTGCATGACCATAAAAGATACTATCCATATAAATTAAACAACCATTGTTTTCAGATTTAAACGAATAACCTCTTTGTAATAAATACGATCCGGATACAAACTTCATGCTTAGTGCAGGCAACAAATAACAATTATTTAGATTTATAACTAATACCGACGGCATATGGAGAGGCAGTGTTCTGACAGCGATCACATTAACTCTTGATCCATTGCTGACACGCATCGTGACCTCATCCCTTGCTAGCTGTCGCTTGTTTGGCAGCCCCTAATTTGAGTTACATATATTAGCAACTGATCCAGTATCAAATACCCAGGTGCTACTGCGAGTATTAGTCAAGTACACATCAATAACATGTATATCACATATACCTTTGTTTCTCTTGCCGGCCTTCTTGTCTGCCAAATACTTGGAGCAGTTGCACTTCCAATGGCCAGTCCCCTTGCCATAATAGCACTCGGTATCAGACTTAGCACCAGCTCGGTATTTCTTTTCTGGCGCACCAACAGATTTGCCGCCCTTCTTTCCCTTCTATTTACCCTTCTTGTCTTTCTTGAAACCGGTGGTATTATTGATCATCAACACTTGATGCTCTTTCTTGATCTCCACTTATGTAGTCTTAAGCATTGATAGAAGCTCGAGGAGAGACTTATTCATGCCCAACATGTTATAGTTCATCTCGAAGCACTTGTAGCTAGGTGGCAGAGATTTGAGAACACGATGTATGCCCAAGTCAATGGGAAACGTTACTCCCAAGGACATAATCTTATCGGTGTACCCAGACCTTTTGAGTACGTGCTCACTCACGGAGTTGTTATCTTCCATCATGTAGCTAAAGAACTTTTCAGAAGCATCATAACTCTCTACAACAGCATGGGAATCGAAAATCATTTTCAATTCACCCATGGTATCAAAGCCATTGCCATTTTCGAAATGCTTTCGAAGTTCTGGTTCTAGCCCATACAGTATGCCATAATGAACTAAATTGTGGTCCTCGTCACAAGTCAAATAGACATTATTTTCTTTGTCACGGGCATCAGGAGCTGGTGGGGGGCCTAGCGGTGCTTCAAAAACATATTGCTTGTCGTGGTGGTGTCACCGAAGATGCCATGGATAGGCTAAAGATGGGGCCAATGAGTTCTAGAGGTATGCAAGGAGGGATGGTGTGGTGATTCAACACACAAATGATTTGTATTCGCATGATCTATGGTGTTTACAGATGCTCCTTGAGCTGTCTGTAACATACCACCTTTATGTGTAATAAATAAACAACATGTTTGTGAGTATTGCATACATGCATTACATTAAGCACTTGGTTCTAGTAAAGAGAGAAATAAAACCCTAACTTTTCCCTACCTTTGATATACATTCAAATGGTTTCGTATTTTGAAAATCACCAAAACATGTTGATCCCAAATTGACTAAAAGGGCCCCACAATATTCAATAGTTTTATAAAAGCTCTGGTATTTTGAAAATATTCAAAATAGAAAGGATTTTGAAAATACAAAAGAGAAAAGAGAGGAAACTAAATAGAAAAGATTTCAGATAGAAAAACATTTTTACTAACCCTAACTTGTCTGTAGTCCATTCTTCCTCTCCCATATCCGCCATCCCGCGCTGCTCTCCCTCAGCCCACCTTGGCCCAGCTCGGCCCATGCAGCCTGTACCCTTTCCCGTGCTTCTTCTTACTTCTTCCTGGCATCCAACGAGAAGCAGCTCGCTATCCGTGTCGACACCGTCGATTCTCTCTGCTCTGATGCTCGCCGCTGCTACTGGACGTGAGAATAAGAACGGCCTCGCTCCGCTCTCTCTCCCTATCCCCATTTCTCCCTACCTCATCCGCTTTCCCCCTTTTGCCGCCGAACCCTAGCTTTGGTCGCCGCCGTCCTCGCCATTTCCGTCCACCCCAGCTCAAATCAAGGTCACCATGGGCTCCGCCGTGGTGGACTCGTTCTCCATATCCCCTTCCCACCCCGCACGCGCCCTGAATATGTTGAATCGAAGCCTCCAGCTGCCGCTCGATGCTATTCCGTTGCTCGCCTCGCCTCGCCACCAGGCCCATAGCGATCTCGGTGAGTTACTGATCCATGTGGTGCCTTCCGTTCTGTCCCTCGGCCTCTGTAGTGCCTTGCCCGTGCAATCCCGACCCACCGCCGCAGTAGCTCGCCATCGGCCATGCTCCGGTGACCAAAACCGGGCGGGGCTAGTGCTAGCTTTCTCGCCGTCCCTATGCGGTTCCAGCGCACCCAGCCGTGCATCCAGGTGCGACCTGGTTCGCTGCCGGCAACCACCATCTTGTGGCTCCGCCGTGGATGACATGGCGCCCACGTGTCCACCACGTGGCCCTGACGTGGCCACAACATGGCAGTGATGTGGCCAAAGTCACAGTGACGTCATGCTGATGCAATAATCCCTTTTTATTTCCTGTTTTAGTTAATTAATATGACAGGTGGGCCCCCTTTCAGATATTTAATAATTTCAGAAATATTTTTAAATTGGGAATTAGAATTAAATCGTAGGAAATGCATAAGTAATTCATTTTAAATCAGAAAAATATTTATAATATATCAAAATGTTCAGAAAAATAAACTCTACCATTTTAAAAATGTAAGCGTTCATATTCATATAACTTTGAACTACATTTTACATAGAGGAACACCAACACCCCCTAAGTGCCATGGATTCGATGGTTTATCCACCTAGGGTATTCTGAACCCATTTAAATCTATGTGGCACCTAGGTCTATTCTATTTCATGCAAACCATCATATCATCCATATTGTATAAGCATTGCACATGCCATGTGTTGATTGTTGCTTCTTCTTTCTGGTGTTGGTTCTTCGAGAATAGTAACCGAGCCCGGATCTTAAGTCAACGCCACCGAAGAGTAGTACCGTTCCAATGATAGACAAGGCAAGGGTAGCCCCATCATTCAGAACCTATGTTGTCAAAGTATTTCATTCTCTCTATATGCATATGATTCCAATGTGGTCTTTTGTTTAAGATAGAGTATCCTATCTGCTGCATGTTTTCCTTTGTATACCAAGATACCGGTCCACCACTCCTATCATAACTAGGGCTGAGCTTATGAGCGTTGCTAGTGCCATATATCAGTCAAGCTTAGCCCTGCTTAGTGGTACAGGACCGATCCATCTAGCTGGTGCATCGGAGATGTGATGACACTACAAGAAATCTGTTATTCTATGACCTTCTAATAGTGACCGTGAACAAAATCGTCATAGTTTTGTGACGGTTTGGCACCAGATGGCCGTAAGCTGTTTGAGAGCGCCAAAACCCTACCAAATTATGACGATTCTGATCAAAACGTCGTAATTTCAACAGATCAAATCGTCATAATTTGTGCAACACAGTTTAGGCCCTTATTTGTAGCCTATTATGACTAATTTAAATCGTCATACCATCTAAAATAAAGACACATCAATAAGACTTGTCTGACACATCAGCAACTATGCATATGTGTCATATCTATGTGTCAAAGTTTTACATAGGTGGCGTGTCCATATGTCAATATTCTCTGCATGTCATACTAAAGGTGGGACCAACCACCTCGCAAGCAGGCCCCACCGAACTGAGATGGTGGACACGCACTAGACAAACATGTCCCACCGAACTGACATGGTGGACCCAAACCAACTAGACAAACATGTCCTGCCCACATGGAAAATAATTTGCAAAAATAGGTCTTCCATGGGGTTCGAACCCGGGACCTTCACCCCTCCACAATCGATGCCAACCAACAGACCAACTCAACTTCTGTTTTAACCATAAGCCATGCGACCTATTTATATATGTGTGGATCGCTTGTTAGGCCTGGGCCTCTATGGACCTAGGGTCCTTCTATTCAGCTCACCTATTTTTTCCTTCTTTAAGCTTTTCTACGCTGAATGGGCCAACGGGCCATGGGCCTTTAGAGAGATGGTATAGAGGCTGAGGTAATTTTTTGCTTTTCCTTTTTACAGAAAATTAATAAAAAAGGTTTTAAGTAAGATAATTTACATCTTTTATTTGATTAATCCAAAAATAATAAATGATATATGTTTTCTGCTAAAAAAATGCAAGAATAAATAATGTGATGCTTGAAATAATTTTTGAACAATTAAAATTTCGAATTTTTTTTATGCATTAATAATCTTTTCTTTATAAATTCATAAATTTAATTTCATAAATCGGAATTCAACAAATAATATGTCTAAATTGATCAGCGCGACGAGCCCTTTTCAACCATGCATTCCATACTTGCAATTTCTAAAACTGTGGTCTACTATTTTTGAAAAATGTGGTGGTAGCATTCTAAAACTGTCATTTGGTGGTTGCTTTACAAAACGCCCCGTTTTTTGCGCTCGGAAAATGGATTTTCCGTACAACGAAAAGAAAAACTTCCTCCTGCAACATTGTTCTCCATCTTATGATACACGTGGGTACACAATATGGGTACATTATCACAAACTATGCCGCGATTCTGGCCATAACACTGATCGTTTGGCCCGAAAGCCATGAAACCTCAAAATGATAGGTCATTTCTGAGAAGGTTTTTTTGAGACACTTGCAATATACCAAGTTGGGTATTTTTCCTTAAAACTATGTCACATAATAAGACGCCACGCGAAGGATTTGCATTGACCGGACCTTTTTTAAATTTTTTATGCCTGTTTCAAACTATGGTCAAAACAGCGGGCATGAAGGTTCTTAGCTAGGGGCTGATCCTTGCTAAACTTGCATTGGATCTGACAAGAAATTGCATATTGCGAGTCTAAAAATGATTTTTTCGAAAAATCATGGGCATCAGATAATGTACCTATAGTTCAAATCGGACCCACTTCCTACCGATTCGGCAGGAAGTTGTCTTTTTCGCTAGGGGTGGACGGAAAGGTTTGAGATACCCCAGTTAGGATATTGTCCATGTAAGGTGGTCTAATATTTTTGAAAAATGTGGTGGTAGCATTCTAAAACTGTCGTTTGCTGGTTGCTTCACAAAACGCCCCGTTTTTTATGCTCGGAAAATGGAGAATAGATTTTTCGTGGGACGAAAAGAAAAACTTCCGCCTGCAACATTATTCTCCATCTCATGATACACATGGGTGCACAATATGGGAACATTATCACAAACTATGCTGCGATTCTGGCCATAACACTGGTCGTTTGACCCGAAAGCCATAAAATCTTAGACATGATAGGTCATTTTTGTGGAGGTTTTTTTGAGACATACTCAATTTACCAAGTTGTGTATTTTTACTTGCAAATATGTCACATAACATGATGCCACGCGAAGGATTTACATTTTTCAGACCGTTTTTAAATTTTTTATGCCCGTTTCAAACTATGGTTAAAAGGCGGGCATGAAGGTTCTCAGCTAGAGGATGAGTCTCGCTAAACTTGCACTGAATCTCTAAAGAAACATGATATTGTGAGTCTAAAAAACATTTTTAAAAAAAATAATGGGCATTGGATCATGTACCTGTAGTTCAACTCGGACACACTTCCTACTGATTCGGTAGACATTTGTCTTTTTCACGACGGATGGACGAAAAGGTTTGAGATACCCAGTTGGGATATTGTCCATGTAAGGTGGTCTAATATTTTTGAAAAATGTGGTGGTAGCATTCTAAAACTGTCGTTTGGTGGTTGTTTCACAAAACGCCCCGTTTTTTGCGCTCGGAACATGGAAAATAGATTATCCCTGCGACGAAAAGAAAAACTTCCTCCTACAACATTGTTCTCCATCTCATGATACACATGGGTGAACAATATGAGCACATTATCACAAACTATGCCGCGATTCTGGCTATAACACTCATCGTTTGGCCCGAAAGCCATGAAACCTCAAACATGATAAGTCATTTCTGAGAAGGTTTTTTTGACACACTTGCAATATACCAAGTTGGGTATTTTGCCTTGAAACTATGTCACATAATAAGACGCCACGCGAAGGATTTGCATTTATCGGATCTTTTTTTTAATTTTTTATGCCCGTTTCAAACTATGGTCAAAACGGCGGGAATGAAGGTTCTTAGCTAGGGGTCGATCCTTGCTAAACTTGCATTGGATCTGAGAATAAATAGCGTATTGCGAGTCTAAAAATGATTTTTTCGAAAAATCATGGGCATCAGATAATGTACCTGTAGTTCAAATTGACCCACTTCCTACCGATTCAGCAGGAATTTGTCTTTTTCGCCAGGGATGGACGGAAAGGTTTGAGATACCCCAGTTGGGATATTGTCCATGTAAGGTGGTCTAATATTTTTTAAAAATGTGGTGGTAGAATTCTAAAACTGTCGTTTCTGGTTGCTTCACAAAACGCCCGTTTTTGCGCTCGGAAAATGGAAAATGGAATTTTCATGCAACAAAAAAAAACTTACTCCTGCAACATTGTTCTCCATCTCATTATACACATGGGTGCACAATATGGACACATTATCACAAACTCTGCCGCGATTCTGGCCATAACACTAGTCGTTTGGCTCGAAAGCCATGAAACCTTAGACATGATAGGTCATTTCTGTGAAGGTTTTTTTGAGACATGCTCAATTTAACAAGTTGGATATTTTTACTTGTAACTATGTAACATAACATGATGCCACGCGAAGGATTTACATTGTTCAGACCGTTTTTAAATTTTTTATGCTCGTTTCAAACTATGGTCAAAAGGCGGGCATGAAGGTTCTTAGCTAGGGGATGAGTCTCGCTAAACTTGTGCTGAATCTCTAAAGAAACATGATATTGTGAGTCTAAAAAACATTTTTTCAAAAAATAAAGGGCATTGGATCATGTACCTATAGTTCAAATCGGACCCACTTCCTACTAATTCGGTAGACATTTGTCTTTTTCACGATGGATGGACGGAAATGTTTGAGATACCCCAGTTGGGATATTGTCCATGTAAGGTGGTCTACTATTTTTGAAAAATGTGGTGGTAGCATTCTAAAACTGTCGTTTGGTGGTTGTTTCACAAAACGCCCCTTTTTTGCGCTCGGAACATGGAAAATAGATTATCCGTGCGACGAAAAGAAAAACTTCCTCCTGCAACATTGTTATCCATCTCATGATACACATGGGTGAACAATATGAGCACATTATCACAAACTATGCCGCGATTCTGGCCATAACATTGGTCGTTTGGCCCGAAAGCCATGAAACCTCAGACATGATAAGTCATTTCTGAGAAGGTTTTTTTGAGACACTTGCAATATACCAATTTGGGTATTTTTCCTTGAAACTATGTCACATAATAAGATGCCACGCGATGGATTTGCATTGATCAGACCTTTTTTTAATTTTTTATGTCCGTTTCAAACTATGGTCAAAACGGCGGGAATGAATGTTCTTAGCTAGGGGCTGATCCTTGCTAAACTTGCATTGGATCTGAGAAGAAATAGCATATTGCGAGTCTAAAAATGATTTTTCAAAAAATCATGGGCATCAGATAATGTACATGTAGTTCAAATCGGACCCATTTCCTACCGATTCGGCAAGAATTTGTCTTTTTCGCCAGGGGTGGACGGAAAGGTTTGAGATACCCAAGTTGGGATATTGTCCATGTAAGGTGGTCTAATATTTTTTTAAATATGGTGGTATCATTCTAACACCGTCGTTTGCTGGTTGCTTCACAAAACGCCCCGTTTTTTGCGCTCGAAAAATGGAAAATGGATTTTTTGTGCGACGAAAAGAAAAACTTACTCCTGCAACATTGTTCTCCATCTCATGATACACATGGGTACACAATATGGACACATTATCACAAACTATGCCGCGATTCTGGCCATAATACTGGTCGTTTGGCCCGAGAGCCATGAAACCTTAGACATGATAGGTCATTTCTGTGAAGGTTTTTTTGAGACATACTCAATTTACCAAGTTGGGTATTTTTACTTGCAACTATGTGACATAACATGATGCCACGTGAAGGATTTACATTGTTCAGACCGTTTTTGAATTTTTTATGCCCGTTTCAAACTATGGTCAAAAGGCGGGCATGAAGGTTCTTAGCTAGGGGATGAGTCTCGCTAAACTTGCGCTGAATCTCTGAAGAAACATGATATTGTGAGTCTAAAAAACATTTTTTCAAAAAATAATGGGCATTGAATCATTTACCTGTAGTTTAAATCGGACCCACTTCCTACCGATTCGGTAGACATTTGTCTTTTTCACGACGGATGGATGCAAAGGGTTGAGATACCCCAGTTGAAACACTGTGCATGTAAGGTGGTATAGTATTCCAAGATGCATTAGGTGAAGACACAAGACTCGTTGTCGCGGATGCTCGACCATGGCGATGATTTAACTGAGAGAGTATGGAGAGTGTGATAGAGATATATTGTTTATAATAGTGATATAGTCTTACATTTTTTGATATATTACCCATTTGCAAACAAATGCACTAAATAAAATTACACATTTGCTTGTATATATTTTTTATCCAAAAGGTATATCACCCAAATTTCAATCCCACGGAGGCCTCTCTCACAATTTTTCAGCCAACTAGAGAACAAGAAACGAACGAGAGCGGATCACCAGTTCAAACCAATCTCAACCGTCAAGGCCCTACCGATCCGATGACCCGACCTCTTCCGATCCACCAAAGAAACACACAACAACGCATGTGCCCAAGTCCATCATACCCTAGCCCGCTGTAGTCCCGCACTTCCTTCCCTTCCTTTCTCTGTTCCTCCAACGCCTGCGCCGCCGCCTTAGACGCAGATCCCCACTTTCTCCCCCTTGCTCTTCTCCTCCGGCGGATCCACACCGCAGCCACACTATCCTCCTCTCCTCACCTCACCGTAGTGGCAGCGGCGGACAGGAACAACACCCTCATCATCAGCATCCCGCGCCCCTCATCCTCCCTCCACAACGCTGTCTCCCAGCAGATCCGACGAGGAAAGGAACCGGCGGCGAAGGGTAGGAAAGGAGCAGATGCTAGAGGGGAGGATCCGGAAGAGGAGTGGATCCGGAGGAGTGGATGTCTCTAGGTCGAGGCATCGATTCTCCATGTCGAGGCCCCTCCCTGACCACGAGCGTGGCGGCCGCCTAGGAAGCAGGGTGAGCATCCTCCTCAACTCCCTCTCTTGGTGTGCTCTATTTCTTCCTTCTCCTCCTCTCCTTACCATTTTCCTCTCTTCTAGGGTTCCTGGTAGCAGCGGCGGCACGAGTCTCGCTAGGTGGGCCTCCCGGGTCGCCTTCCTCTCCCTCCCAAGGCGGTGCAGCCGCAAATACAGGAGGAGACGGAGCAGCCGTTTCTTGGCACGTCCACTGGTCTCGATGACCGCCGATCTGGCCGCTTGGGCCATGGCTTCGCTTCCTCTGCCATTCCTCAGGTAATTTTCAACTTGCTCGATTTGTTGAGGTTAATAATAGGACTTTTTTGGCTCAGGAATCTTCTAGGGAATGCTAATCACTGGTTGTTAGGATCTCCCTTCGTTCGCTCAGCCCTGATCCTACTGGTTCCTGGTAATACCTGTCGTTGTGTTGCGTATGTGCTCTATTCTAGACAGGGAAAGGAAGTGGATGGAATCATGGGAGGGCGCCCCAAATCACGGCTTAATTAGTCACTTCGTGCATGTTTGACCAACCTTAGTTTTTGAGCAGACTTAGAGTTGGCAACTACTGATTTCCTAATCGTGTACTGCTGCGTAGATAAACTGTTATATATTACTTTGGTTGACTGTTGCAGCGAACAGAGTTTATTTCACATCCCTAGTTAGTTAGTCAATTTTCATGCTAGTGTTAACACCAAGTTTCTTTTGATGCATACTGTTTATATTGCTCAGTTAGTGTTAACATAGTATGGCTTTATTGTTCTGACTAAACTGCTGGTAGTACCTGCTGTTGAATCTAGTAATGTGTGGTCTGTTCTAGGCAAGGGAAGGGTACCCCATGTCATGCGTACCCATGCAACGGAATCTCTTGGTTCTGCTCATCGATTTCAACTGTGTTCTCACCTTCTCGGCAGTTTCCCTAGTATGCAATGAGACACCTACTACTGTTAGGCTGTTGGTGATATCATATCTAGGATTAATTAGTTACTATCAAGTTGAACCAGTGTCAGTTAGACCTCAAGTTATTTTTATACAACTAAAAATGGCAGTGACATTTCCCTTTATTTTAAGTGGCATCTCTCTTTTTTGCTACTGTATTAATTTTTTTGCTTACACTCATCCTTGCGTATGGTCTATAGTTAGTTCATTTAATTGTTATCTCACAGTTATCCCTTTTGGTTGTATGATACATATTACTAAGGCATTTATGAATGGCGATGGGAGCTCATGGTGGAATTCTACATGGACGAGTTCCTGCAACGATGACACTGATCGGATCTTCTTGACCTATAGTTGTCCACTGTGTAAGCTCATGCTTCAGGATCATATCCTACCTGCTTCAGTATCCGTTCATTATTCTGTTTCTAGTTGTTGTTTTATTTTCAGAGAAGGTGTATATCCATGTCCAATCAGAGAAATGCAGTAGTAGTTAAATTAGATTACTAAGTAAATAAGTGAGATGCTGACTAGCGATGAACACTTCTCCACAAATATGGCATCAATGATCCCATGTTATGCAAAAACTGTTATATTTAGGCTTAGACTTCTCTATTACATCCATGTTTATGCAAAGAGTCATGTTGCATTTACGTTATCAGCTAATGGTATTGTTGTAATGAAGATTTCTTCATTCATTGCGATGTTTATTTTTTCACTTTATAAAACATCATGAATGTGGCAGAAACATCATTTACTTGGATGGTACACGTTTCTGCTATTTCTACAATTGGTTGCCAGGTTGATTTTATGTATTTTAGTTATATATAATGTGGTTGTTCCTTGTTTACAGGAGCTCCAGGGCTAAGAAATTTGAAGTCAGGAAAGCCTTGAAGAGTAGCCAGCAATGAGTAACCACTTCTTGTAATAGTTAGGCATATTTTTTGGTTGTAATAGACTATGTAAAGATTGTAATAGCCTAGTTTAAGTTGTTTTAAATAATTTCATGTGTTCTCTATTATGTGTCTTGAATATTGATTATGTATGTGATCTCAAATTGGTGAATAGAAACCCATGACTGAAACGAATATGCGTTTTGGACCCTTCTGATGTGTGGGGCCATTTTATGAGTTGGACATGATAGGTGGGCCCTATTTGACAAGTGAGACCAGGTCCTGAAATAAGGCTGAACTTAAATTTAAATAGAACGTAAATATGCTAAGGCCCATAGAATAGAAAGGCTGAATTTTTTTGGTTGGGCCCATGTAGCTGATGAGAACTAGCAAAAAAAAAGATAAACATGCTAAATTCTGGGCTTGGCCCATTTAAATGACTGATATGGACCGGGCTGATTCATTGCCACGTCGGATTGGCCACGTCAGATCCTACATGGCAGGGCAGTTTGCTCGTGACGATATTGGATCGTCATAATGGCTATGACGATCTAATATCGTCATAGATGCTTATGACGATTTTACCAAAATCGTCGTTATAGTTCATTTGTGACGCCCAGCTTTCGACGATCTCAAAATCGTCATAGAATCGTCATAAATTGACTACTATGATGATTCTGTGACGAAAATGGAGGGTCATATATAGCCAAATTCCTTGTAGTGTGAACCTAGTTTGATAGGATGTTGAGATACGATCGGAGATGGTTAATAAACATGCTAAGGCAGGTATGGGAGGCCATGTTGGGTGTGGTTTTTGCCCCACGCTAGCCACCCTTAGGACTTGAGTTCTCGCCTCTTGAACCAAGACGAGTGTACAACCACACGGGGGCCTAGAAACCTCCTCGACTCACTAACTTGCCTAGTAGATTCCATGAGTCACATAGTTTGGGTGTTCCATTCGACATATGCATTCTAGTTGTTCTCGAAGGCGGTGTAGGAGGTGCATTCATACAGGTAGGTAAGCGTGGCCTGGAACAAGAGAGGTACGGCCTCCGTAATCTTGGCCCCACACACATCTCTAGGGACCGGCTTCGGGACTTGACCCATTACGGTGGCATCTCCTTAGGGCATGACTCATGGTCTCGGCGAAAGGAAGGTAAAGGTCGTGGTCAACCACCCTCTGCCGACCTTCCAAGGAAGAGGGCTAATAATTTGGCTTTAAGAGTCGGTTGGTACATGTGGGTAAAGTTGTGCACCCCTGCAGGGTTATAATCTTTTCAAAATGTCGTGTCCACGGTTATGGACGACTTGGGAACGTATTCTGTGATCATAGAGAAGTATAAACTAATGATAAAACTTGGCAACTAATGAGTGAACTAGAATTACTTCCTTCGGGTCCTTTGAGGGGGTGTTCCAAGTTGAAAGGTTCAGATGATGATGAATGTGGTCTATAAGATCTAGAGTTGTAGTCTTCTTACCCCTTTTGGAAATGTTCTGATTAGACGAGCTTCCCTTCTAACTTGTTTTCAAACAAAGATGGCTTTTGAAAAGTAACCACAGAAAGCCTTTCTAAACAAGCATGTATTGTAGGTTATTAAGTCTTGCGGAGTACATCTTGTACTCAGCCTTGCCGCGTTGATGTTTTTTCTACAGATCAAGCTATTCCAACTGAAGGTGGTTTCTACATTCATGTCGACAAGTAGTTAGGGTTCCAGGGAAGCATCCTAGGATATATGGAAGGGTAGTTTTCTTATATTTATGGCCTCTTAGGCCCTTTGCTAAGTTTGTTGTTTAGAACAACGTATTTTCTTCCATTGCTTGTTGTCTGATGGGTCTCTGACCCCTGGATTGTAATACTTGTATGCAGCTCTGCTAAGAGTGTACCTTAATAATGTCTGGTTTAGATGTTTTGTAATGTTACCGAATTATTCCCTACGCGCTTCGAGCTCTAGGTTAGGCTTATGTTAGATGAAGATCTAGTATTTGTCTAAACCCGATCCCGGGTCGTGATAGATTTTGGTACCAGAATAGGACTGTCTGTAGGAAACCCTTCTTACCGTTCGATGTTGAGTCTAGTATTTGTGAAAACTATTTGAAAGGTAAAATTATTTGCAAAACTCTGAATACGATTCTTTTTAATCCTTATCCAGGGTTGTTCTGTTGCTGAGTTATCTTGCCCCGTTTGATTTGAAGAGTTTTCATTTCTCATCTATCCTTTCAAACTACTAGGATTTACGGGTTTGGGTTGTTTCTTCAAGTACTCCGTATCCAGTTGCAAAGCTCAGATTTTCGACGATGTATCCAGGTATCTGAAGCATTGTTTTTAACCTTGCTAAGGGTTTTTGGAATTCAACTTCTTTCTTCTCCTATGACTTGTTGGTATCATACCATGTTTGCATTCCATTGTTATGGTTTGCACTTAAGTTGGTAGCGTATACATTTGATATGCTTGTTCTACGGCCATACTTGGTGTTATGATGTGACCCTAACTCCTATGGTTGTTTCTACCGTGACTGTTCAAAATGTTTCATGTCATCTTTTCATGTACTTCTCTTAGTGATCCAATCTCACAAGTTTTGTTTTCTCCTTAGGATGTCTTCGGGTACTCGTGGTTCTGTTGGCCATCAAGGCCACAATAATGCTGATGAGGAACTTCTGCCACCTCCCACAATGGCCGAGGTTCTCAACAACATTGAGACCAACCGTTTGAGGAAGGAATGTCTTCTCGAGCATGTGGCTCAGAACATTGAACGTTGCCCCGATGACTGTGTCACACTCGGGGATTTCATCTTCTCATTTCCTCCAATCTTCAACCACCCCAAGGAACCCCTTTATGTTGATGATTGGCTTCGCACAATCGAGCGCAAGTTCAGTGCTCTTTGTGTTTGTTAGAATGACCGTGTTAACTTCACCACCTATCAGCTAGAAGGTGAGGTTGGTGTTTGGTGGGATGGGTATCTGAGTATGCAAGCTCAAGGACATGTTGTCACCTAGGAGAAGTTCGTTGTAGCATTTCGTGCCTCCTATATTCCTAAGCCCGTCATGGATCTCAAAAGGAGGGAGTTTTTGGATCTGACTCAGGAGCGTATGGATATTGAAGCATATGGGCATGAGTTCACTCGCCTGGCTTGTTATGCACCCAAGGATGTGACCTATGATGAAGATAAGCAAGAGAAGTTTCATAAGGGACTTAGTCCTACGGTTCTCTATGAGTATTTGCCTTTCAAGTTTAGAACCTTCCAGGAACTACACAACCATGCTCTTACCTTGGAGTATGGAATAAAGGAAATCGAGGTTTCCTAGAAGCATGAAGAAGGGAACACTCGCGTGTCTTCCTCTAGCAACAAGAAGCGTCGGGTCTTTATTCCATAAAGTGTTGTGCCTCGTGCTCCTTATGCACCCAAGTCATCTGGCAATGCTCATCGTCCGCCATAACCAAATATTGGTGGAGCAAGTTATCGTCCTCCTGCTGGTTCCTTCGCTGGAACTACCTGTTATTCATATGGCCAGCCTGGTCACTATTCAAGGGAGTGTCCTCAAAGGCTGCTGGTCGCAATGATCAACCGGCGAAGAATTATGATAAAGCTCAGGGTGCTGGACATGGTTTCCTAACCCATGTGACTATTGAAGAAGCTAGGGAAGATCCAAGCGTCATACTGGGTACGCATCGTGTTAATTCAATTCTAGCAACAATTTTGTTTGACTCTGGAGCATCGCATACATTCATATCACAAGAGTTTGTGTGAACATATGATATCACCTTTGAAGATATGCCTTCACCTCTAGAGATTAGAACTCCTGGGTCTCGTTGGAAGACCATCTGGGTTACTCATGGAGCTGAGATAGATATATGATACCAGAAGTTTCCCACTTCCCTCATTGCACTCAAGTTAACCGACATTGATGTCATTCCGGACATGGACTGGTTATCCAAGTATCAAGCCGTCATTGATTGTGCACTTAGAACTGTTACTTTGACCTCCCCTGCTAGCATAACAATCAAGTACTAGGCTCATGGGTCGAAGTCGCCATCGGCAGTTTCTATTCCGTTTTAAGAGTTGTATGCCATGCATGGTATGGAAGAGTTACCCCTCTAGAAGTTCAAGATGTCCAGGTAGTCTGTGATTTCCCGGATGTCTTTCCTGAAGGAATGCCTGGCATGCCACCTGATCGAAGTGTGGAGTTTGTCACCGAGCTAGTTCCTGGAACTCCTCCTATCTCTAAAAGACCTTACCGTATGCTAGCTCATGAGTTGGTGGAGCTAAAGAAGAAAATTGAAGAGCTAGAAGGCCTAGGATATATTCAACCTAGCACCTCCTCTTGGGGTTGTCCTACCATCTTTGTCAAGAAGCAGGATACAAATATTCCAAGATTGGTCGTTGATTACCGTCAACTCAATGCAGTGACAATCAAGAATAAGTATCCTCTTCCTCGAATCAATGACCTCTTTGATCAACTAAGTGGTGCTACCGTCTTCTCCAAAAAGGATTTAAGGTCGGGGTATCTTCAAATAAAGATTAGGAAGGAGGATATCCCAAAAACGGCATTCACAACCCATTATGGTCTTTATGAGTATAAAATGATATCCTTTGGGTTAACTAATGACCCTGCCACTTTATGAGGCTCATGAACTCTGTCTTTATGGAGTATCTCGACAAGTTCGTCGTGCCCTACATAGATGATATTCTAATCTATTCCAATACCGAAGAAGAGCATGTCGAACATCTATGTTTGGTATTGACCAAACTTCGTGAGCATCGTCTCTATGCCAAGTTCTCCAAGTGCGAGTTTTGGTTGCAAGAGCTCGTCTTTCTTGGTCCTGTGGTCTAATCCAGTGGTGTTGCTGTCATTCCGGATAAGGTTCAAACCATTCTTGAATGGAAGTCACCTACCTTATTTAAGGAAGTCCGAAGTTTTCTTGGAATGGCTAGATATTACTATCAATTCATAGAGAACTTCTCCAAGATTGCCAACCCTATGACTGATCTTCACAAGAAAGATAAGAAGTTTGAATGGTATGAAAAGGCAGAAGAAAGCTTTCAAGTTTTGAAGAGTAAGCTAACCACTACTCCTATGCTTGTCCTCCCGGACACAAGCAAGGACTTTGTCGTCTATTGTGATGTGTCTCTCCATGGGCTCGGTTGTGTGTTGATGCAAGATGGTCATGTCGTAGCCTATGCATCCCGACAGCTAAAGCCACATGAGAATAATTATCCAACCCATGATCTTGAGCTAGCTGTAGTTGTTCATGCTCTCAAGCAATGGCGACATTACCTCATCAGTAACCATTTCGAACTATACTCAGACCAACAAAGTCTGAAGTATCTTTTCACCCAGTCAGATCTCATCTCAGGAAAAGATGATGGCTGGAACTCATCAAAGATTATGATTTGGGTCTCAACTACTAACCCGGCAAAGCCAATGTTGTTGCTGATGTGCTAAGTCGGAAGTCTTATTGCAATAACCTGATGATTTCACAAGCTCAACCTGCTCTCTATGAGGAAATCAAGTGTCTTAACCTTGAAGTGGTTCCTCATGGATTCCTTGCTAACCTTGAAGTAAAATCTTCTCTTGAGGATCAAATCAAGGAAGCCCGGAAACAAGATAATGAGATTACCAAGATCAAGGAGCGTGTTGCAAGTGGGAATGCTAAATGTTTCTCCGTTAATGATCAAGGTACCCTCTACTTTAGCAACCGGCTAGTGGTGCCAAACAGTCAGAAGATCAAAGAGCTAATCCTTCGTGAAGCTCATGAATCACCTTTGTCCATTCATGCTAGTGGTACCAAGATGTATCATGACCTTCGTCAAAAATTCTGGTGGAGTGGAATGAAACTAGAAATTGCATGCTTTGTTGCAGAATGCGACGTCTGTCGTCGTGTGAAGGCTAAACACCAAAGACCTGCTGGACTTCTATAGCCATTGTGTATTCCTGAGTGGAAACGGGATGAAATTTCTATGGATTTGATTACTAGACTTCCAAAAACATCCACAGGAAATGATGCTATATGGGTAATAGTTGATCAGTTATCCAAAGTTTCTCACTTCCTTCTAGTTCAGGAAACTATTCGTGCCAGTCAGATGGCCGATCTATACATCTATCGGATCGTTGTCCTTCATGGTGTTCCCAAGAAGATCATCTCTGATCACGGAAGCTTGTTTACTTCCAGATTCTGGCATAGTCTCCAAGAAGAAATGGATACTCATGTCTCCTTCAGCACAACTTATCATCCTAAAACCGGTGGTTAAACCGAAAGGGTGAATCAAATCCTTGAAGAAATGCTTAGGGGCGTGTGTTATATTCTTTGGAAAGAACTGGGAGAAATGTCTTCCTTTTGCTGATTTCTCCTATAACAATAGTTTCCAATCCAGTTTGGTTATGGCACCTTTCTAGTTTCTATATGGAAGAACATGTCGCACACCGATGAATTGGACAGAAACCGACGAAAGACAGTTCTTTGGTCCGGATATGATCCAAGAAGCCGAAGATCAAGTTCGCATAATCCGAGAACGTCTGAAGGCTGCTCAATCTCGTCAGAAAACCAACTATGATCGTCATCATTTTGAAGTTCATTATGAAGTTGGTGATAAAGTTTACCTCCAGGTCACCCCTTTGAAGGGTGTCCACCGCTTCGGTTTTAGAGGCAAATTGGCTTCTATCTACATTGGTCCCTTTCTCATTCTTTCCAAGCGAGGTGATCTTGCCTACCTGTTGGACCTACTGTCAACCTTTGCAGATGTTCATGACGTCCTCCATGTGTTGCAACTTAAGCGTTGCTTCAAAGAACCTATTCGTGATGTGGATCATCAAACTCTAGATCTCCAAGAGGATCTAACCTACCGGGAATACCCTGTTCATATTCTTGGTGAAATAGAGCGCAAGACTTGTCGTCAAACCACCAAGTTCCTAAAATTTCAGTGGTATCATTACTCTGAGTCAGAAGCAACCTGGGAACACGAATATCGTCTTCGATCTGAGTTCCCTGCCTTCTTTGCTAAACCCTAGGAATCTCGAGACGAGATTCTTGTAAGTGGGGTGGAGCTGTAACATACCACTTGTATGTGTAATAAATAAACAAAATGTTTGTGAGCATTGCATACATGCATTACATTTTGCACTTGGTTCTAGTTAAGAGAGAAATAAAACCCTAACTTTTCCCTCCCTTTGATACATTCAAATGGTTTCGTATTTTGAAAATCACCAAAACATGTGGACCCCATATTAACTAAAAGGGCCCCACAATATTTCAATAGTTTTATAAAAGCTCTGGTATTTTGAAAATGTTCAAAATAGAAAAGATTTTGAAAATACAAAAGAGAAAAGAGAGGAAACTGAATAGAAAAAGATTTTAGAAAGAAAAACATTTTTACTAACCCTAACTGGGCTACAACCCATTCTTCCTCTCCCTTCTCTGCTGCCTTGTGCAGCTCTCCCCCAGCCCACCTCAGCCCAGCTCGACCCACACATCCCGTACCCCTTCCCATGCTTCTTCTTTCTTATTCCTAGCGTTCAATGAGAAGCAGCTCAATGTCCGTGTCGACACAGTCGATTCACTCCGCTGTGATGCTCTCTACCGCCACTAGACATGAGGATAAGAATGGCCTCGCTTTGCTCTCTCTCCCATCCCCATTTCCCCCTACCTCGCCCCTCTGCTATTTTCCCCTTTGGCTGTAGAACCCTAGCTTCGGTCGCAGTCGTCCCCATCATTTCCAGCCACCCCAGCTCAAACTGAGGTCACCACGGGCTACGCCGTGGTCGACTCGTTCCCCTAGACCCTTCTCGCCCCTGCACATGCCCTGAATCCGTCGAATCGAAGCCTCCAGGTGCCACCAGCTGCCGCTAATAGCCGTCGCTCGATGTTGTTCCGGCGCTCGCCTCACCTCGCCACCAAGCCCGATGTGCTCTTGATGAGTTATTGATTCGTGTGGTACCCTTGTTCCGTCCTTGGGCCTCTCTAGCGCCTTGCCCGCACAAGCCCGACCACTTTACCGCAGTAGCTCACCGCCAGCCATGTTCCGGTGACCAAAACCAGGTGAGGCTAGTGCTAGCTTGCTCGCCGTACCCGCGCGGTTCTAGCGCACCTAGCCGCGCATCCAGACACGCCCTGGTTCACCGCCGGCGACCACCATCTGGTGGGTCCTCCATGGATGATGTGGCACCCGCGTGTCCACCACGTGGCCCTGACGTGGCCATAGCGTGGTAGTGACATGGCCAAGGTCACAATGACGTCACAATGATGTCACACTAATGCAATAATCCCTTTGTATTTTCTGTTTTAGTTAATTAATATGACAGGTGGGTCCCCCTATTAGATATTTAATAATTTCATAAATGTTTTTAAATTGGGAATTTTAATTAAATCTTTGGAAATTCATAAGTAATTCATTTTAAATCAGAAAAATATGTATAATGTATCAAAATGTTCAAAAAAATGAACTGTACCATTTAAAAATGTAAGAATTCATATTAATATAACTTAGAAGTACATTTTACATAGAGGAACACCGACAACCCCAAAGTACCATGGGTTCGATGGTTTGTCCACCTAGGGCATTCCAAACCCATTTAAATGGATGTGGCACCTAGGAATATTCTGTTACATGCAATCCATCATATCATCCATATTGTATAAGTATTGCACATGCCATGTGTTGATTGTTGCTTCTTCTTTCCGGTGTTGGTTCTTCGCGAATAGGAACCGAGCCTAAACCTAGTGTCAACGCCACCAAAGAGCAGTACTGTTCCAACAACGGACAAGGCAAGCGTAGCCCCATCATTCTGAACCTATGTTTTCAAAGTATTTCATTCTCACTATATGCATACGATTCCAATGTGGTCTTTTGTTTAAAATAGAGTATCCTATTTGCTGCATGTTTTCCTTTGTATACCAAGATATCGATCCACCTCTCCTAGCATAACTAGGGCTGAGCTTATGAGCATTTCTAGTGCCATATATCAGTCAAGCTTAGCCATGCTTTGTGGTACAAGACCGATCCATCTGGATGATGCATCGGAGATGTGATGAACCTAGTTTGATAGGATGTTGAGATACGATCGGAGATGGTGAATAAACATGCTAAGGCAGGTATGGGAGGCCATGTTGGGTAGGGTTTTTGTATCCCATCCTAGCCATCCTTAGGAACTGAGTTCTCGCCTCTTGAACCAAGATGAGCGTACAACCAAACAGGGGCCTAGAAACCCCCTCGACTCACTAACTTGCCTAGTAGATTCCATGAGTTACATGGTTCAAGCATTCCATTGGACATATGCATTCTGGTTGTTCTCTAAGGCGGCATAGGAGGCGCATTCGTATAGGTAGGTAAGCATGGCCAGGAACAAGAGAGGCATGGCCTCCATAATCTTGGGACCCGCACACATCTATAGGGACCGGCTTCGGGACTTGACCCGTTACAGAAGCATCTCCTTAGGGCGTGACTCATGGTCTCGGCAAAAGCAAGGTAAAGGCGTGGTCAACCACCCTCTATCGGCCTTCCAAGGAAGAGGGCTAATAATTTGGCATTAAGAGTCGGTTGGTACGTGTGGGTAAAGTTGTGCACCCCTGCAGGATTATAATCTTTTCGAAAAGTCTTGTCCATGGTTATGGACGACCTGGGAAGGGATTATGTAATCATGGAGAACTAGAACCTAATGATACAACTTGGAAACTAATGAGTGTTCTGGAATTACTTCCTTCAGGTCCTTTCAGGGGGTGTTCCAAGTTGAAAGGTTCTGACGATGATGAAGGAGATCTGTAAGAGCTAGAGTTGTAGTCTTCTTACCCCTTTTGGAAATGATCTAATTAGACGAGCTTCTGCTCTTGCATGTTTTCAAAAAAGATGGATTTTGCAAAGTAATCACAGAAAGCCTTTCTAAACCAAGCATGTATCGTAGGTTATTAAGTCTTGTGGAGTACATCTTGTACTCAGCCTTTCCTCGTTGATGTTTTTCTACAGATGAATCTATTGCAATTGAAGGTGGTTTCTACGTTGATGTCGACAAGTAGTTGGGGTTCCTGGGCAGCAGCCTAGGATCTATGGAAGGCTTGTTTGCTTATCTTTATGGCCTCTTAGGCCCTTTGCTAAGTTTGTTGTTTAGAACAATGTATTTGCTTCCATTGCATGGTATCTGATGGGTCTCTGACCCTCGGTTTGTAATACTTGTATGCAGCTTTGCTAAGAGCGTACGTTAATAATGTATGGTTTGTACATTTTGTAATGTTACCGAATTATTCCCTGCGCTCTTTGAGCTCTAGGTTAGGGTTATGTAAGATGAAGATCTGGTATTTGTCTAGGCCTGATCCTGGGTCATGACACTGTTCGCAGGGAGGAGGAAGATGAAGTTCTTCACTGCTCACCCCTATCTCTCGTGGTCTACCCTTAGCAAAATGATCGACCCCCCTCTAGAGGTCTTGGTGCACCTTATAAAGGGGTGTCCACATTACACTTAGGGCATATGTGGAGAGCATATTCTAGGAATATGATCCTCCCAAAATGGCAAAGCGGTGCTCCCCTTTTCCCTTCGTAAGCCGCCTAGAGCTCATGGCGTAAACCTCTCCAAATCCCTGGCATAAGCCTCTACTACGGCATGTCACCCGACCAGCAACGTCACCTTTGTCGGCCCATGCTGTTGGTCCTTCTTTCTGTCTTCTGCGCTCTCTTTAAAGTGGAGAGAGAAAAGCGTTGACCATGGAAGATAAATGGCTCCCTCCTGGCTAAGTCGGCCTTGGTAGTACATGCAAACAAGTGATTTGGTGGTGGCGACATACGCTTTATCTCGTCCGAGGTCTTTTTGGGTGAAGACAACCTCGACTGAGTCAGCCGTAACTCGACTGGCCTTTAGGTAATTCGGTCAACTCCTGCTTTGACCTTGTTGTACCTCGGCTAACATTGCCTTTATATCCTGGCTCGACCCTACCGGGGTCATCCCCCCAACATTAGTCCCCGAAGCTGGTGTGGTCTTAGCAACTTCAGTTGTTAAGGCCACAATAGGTTCAACCCACTTGATTCTTTGTTCTTCTCGCCGAGGTACCTTTATGTCGGCATGCTTCAGATTTAACTCGGCTTCTTACTATACTGACTTGGTATTTACTTTGACCTCCCTTGGATCTTTCCGAGTTATTCCTCTTTGGACGGGTCTTAACATTGCCTCCGGGTTATCCCAATTAGATGATTTCCTTCTCATGCACACTTCCCCACGTCCTACATGGAGGGCAATCACTATACTTGCCTTATTTTAAGGGGTTGTGTTAGTTACTGCACACGCTGTCAGGTGTTACTGCGTGCATATCACGTCATGGGTGCCTCTTCGATAACCGCAGAGCCACGTCACGTCGCATGATCCACTGTGCCGTGTAACCTCATGTGTGGCTTGCTGCTGATTGGCTCCTTCGGCAGATACACGGACACACCGTGTGGCCCGCCGCACCCTGCGATCCCACTACCCCTGCTAGGGCGTGGTAAAATAGGGGAGCGGGGGTCTCCCTTAGAGACTTTCCGCCACTCACCTCCTCTTCTTCTTCTTCTTCCTCGTAGCGCTGCCGCCATCGCTGCTTTGCGCTTAGCTATAGCGCCATCGCTGCCATTCTCTTCTTTTCTCTCACTTTGTTGCGGTAGCGCTGCTTGCCGCTGCTATGGGGCCTCGTCAATCTAGGCCCTTCTGCTCTGATCTATTTTACGTATCTGAGGAAGAAGATATTGAGATACCGCAAGACATCACGGTCGTCGAGGAGCACGAGGAGGGTGGAGCCGCTCGTGAGCACAGTGCTTGGGCCGGTTCTTGGGTGTGCCAAGACGAAATGGACTGGCTCATCCGCACCCTCCGCGTTCCTGCCAGGGTTAGCTTTCGCATTCCCAGAGACGAACTTGTCCCCTCTCTCGAGCCCGGTGAGTTCATGGTTTTCCTTTCCCAGTTCTAGCGCAGCTTCGGCCTTCCTACCAGTGATTTCTTCCATGACTTCCTTACTACTTTTGTTCTCCAACCCCATCATATTCCTGTGAACGCCATTGCCTCTCTTTCTTCTTTCGTTTCCAGTGTCGATATAGATCTAGTTCAAGTTCTTCGGTTTCTGGGCTAATGTCGTTCCGAATAAGGATCTTCGCCCTGCCGACAAGTCTCTGACCCAATGTGGGGCTGCTTCCATCTGTCCTCAGCGAGACTCCATATTTCCTTTGGTTACTGGCTTGGAGTCCTGGAAAGGGTGGGCCAAGACATTCTTTTATGTGAAGAACGATACCTTGGAGGATAAGATTCAACTGCCTCTTTTTTCTGTCGGCATCGCCGATAGGAATCGATGGAGCCGGATCCCCAATAGATCAAGCACCTTGGTTGACCTGGTAGAGAAGCACATCATTGATCTGAATGTCGAGGGCATGTCCGGCGAAGATATAATTCTCACTTTCATCCGAAGCCGAATCTACCCGCTGCAGAGGCGCACCCACGAACTATGCCACATGAGCGGTCACCTTGACCCTAACTGAGTCACATCGTTCGAGCTTTATGACTCCCAGATCAATCATCGGGTTAAGTCTATCTTCAAGATGCCCTTGACCGAGCATTGGGAGTGGGAGCTAGAGCACTTCAGCCGAGATAGGCCAGTTCCTGCAATAAGTCTCTTATGCGATCCTTTTTCCAAGTTACACTTTATGTCGACTTGCATCATTCATTTGACCCTTTTGCCTTATTGTTTTCAGAAATTCCTTCAACAAATAATAGTGGACACCTCAACCCCGGCCCTCAAGTGGGGCAGGGATCGGGATACCTCGGATCTGGAGGAGCCAGACTCTGAGGAGTTCATGCCTATTGTGGACTCAGGATCAAGCCGACCCTCCGGTAAGACTTCTGTCTTAAGGGATTGGCCAGATGACGATGAAGATGATTGTGAGGTCTTGGAGGTATTTAACCATGTTCCTATCTCATATGCCTATCCCGCTGATCCCCATCCAGCTAACCTGGCTGGTCAGCTGCACGAAGTGCCTCCAGTGGCAATGGGAGATCCGGTTCTGGCTAAGAAGTGAGATGCAACCTCGACTCCTTCTTTTGAACCACCCAGGGTCGGGAAGATATACAAGAAGTCTGCCGACAAAGTCGACACTAAACCCCCTTTCAAGACCACTGTCCGAAGAGCTCCAAAACCCAAGGATCCACCTACCGCGTCCGAGTAATTTCTCCTTTCCTTTCTTATTGTTTTAGTAACGTAGATCTTTTTTACATGTATTTCTTGTTTCTCCCTTTCTGGTCTAACATGATACTTGTTTCCGTTTGACTCGGCAGGGCCCCCAAGGACGCTTCCTAGAGCGGTCCCAGCATAGCCTGTCCCTTTCGCGGGAATGCACCTTCTCCTCGCCATGACGATGCTCCCGTTCTAAGCCCCATCTAGGAAAGTTCTATCACTACGGCGAATGCTAGTCCGCCTCCACAGGAGGAGGGCATCGTCAGCATGGAGGGAGGTGGCGCCCTCGAGGACATGGTTATGCCGGATTAGACAAATGCCTCTTCTGCTCCACAACAACAAGATGATGATGGTGCCAGGAACATCGGCACCGAGAAAGTTTCTTCCGAGGTGCCAGTGACTCCGGCACCGACCCAAGTTCAACATCCGCCTCAACCTTGACCAGTTCCCGATTCAAGTTCTTCTCAACAAGCACATCCCGCCTCGTCCGAGTCTACCCAGACTCGGCAAGAAGAGCAAACTCGGCCAAAGCCTCAGACCAAGTCTTCCGTGCTATCTTCGGCGGCCATATATCAACCTTTAGCTTCACAGCAGCAAGCCAAGCCAGCCGCCAAGGCCAATAACACAACAAAGGCGACCAATGTTAAAAATGCTGCTGAGGTGACCGGGGCTGCACCCAAAGGATCAACGGCCGGGTTTGGGCGGCGCAGCATTGCATCCATGATGCAACAGGGCGGCTCCGTCTCTGGCGCAGCTCTGGACAAGCAACTTACGCTGCATTCCAGTCTGGCCGCTGTCAAGGCTGCACGCCAAGCTTCGCACAAGAAAGGGTTGGCCCTGGCTCAGACTCTCAGTGGTGGGAGCCTCGGCTCACTCGCTGAGTTTGCCGAGAACTGGAACAACGCTGAATATGATGATGTCAGATGTGGTAACCCGGCAAAGTTTGGTCCTACGGAGAGTGGTGTGTAGATGAACACTGCTAGCAAGGCCATTTCTTATGCCAGCAAAATGATGGAGGTAAACCCTTCATCCATCTCTTTACATATGCGCAAGTACTTGTATATATATCCTCCAGTCCTCGAGCCTCCGGGGAAGTAACACGTTACTCGGCCGGATGCTCTTAATAAACTTGTGCAAGTTTCTCGTAACTTGTTCCGAAATCCAAGGTATTTTAACTTGGTGAAATTATTGAGTAGCTTCAAATATCCAATCACCTAGAGACGGGTAAAGTTCGACTTGACTAAGATCTGAATAACTTCAAATATTCACTCACCTAGAGCCGGGTTAAGTTCCACTTGGCCCAGGTCTTGAGTAACTTCAAATATTCACTCACCTAGAGCGGGGTTAAGTTCCACTTGGCCCGGGTCTTGAGTAACTTCAAATATTCACGCACCTAGAGCCAGGTTAAGTTCCACTTGGCCCGGGTCTTGAGTAACTTCAAATATTCCTTATTACTCATGAACTAACACTTTCCTTTTCAGATCACAACCAACCGTCGCACCGTCGAGTTTCAACGGCTTCTAGACACACACACGAAGCTTTCTTCAAAGCATAAGGCATTGCTGGCCGAGCTGAAGAACAAAGGTAAAATTTTCTCCTTGATATTTTCAATTTTACCTCCCTCCATCATGGCTTGCTGAATTAACTTATGATTCGGATTTTGTAGCCAATGTGGAGGCCCAGAATGAGGCGCTAAAGAAGGAGGTGGCCAATATGAAAGGTACTTTTCCTTCGCTTCTTGTTCTTTGTCTTATGTCATTCTGGCTCGGCAAGTAATTAAACCTCGGCTCTACCAGGTCAAAAAATTATTGCAGTGTCTCTTCAAGATAGCGTGCCCCTACCTAACATGATGCTCCATTTTCTCGAACAAGTAGGACAACATCAGGCTTAGCTGAAGGAGAAGGATGAGGAGATTCTCCAGCTTCATGTCGAGAATGATAAACTCCAAAAGCTCCAAAAAACTGATCTTGAAAACTTAGATCAAGAGTTCTCCGATGCAAAGGTCCAACTCGAAGGCCAGCTTGAGAAAACACAAAGGACTCCTTCAAGAGGCTAAGGCCAAACTTGAGTCGGCGAACACCACCCTTGCAGATCTTCAGAGGAAGCAGAGGAACTGGTTGGCCAAACTAACTCAGATTCATGGTCTTGTAGCTAGTAAGTTTCCTTGTTTCGAGTTTGATTCTTATTGCTGAAGTTACTCGTCTCTTTTGTAGTTTTTGAGTTGCTTTTTATTTTTATTTTTAGAGGATTTTTCTCAGTCCAAGGCCCGCTCTGATGTCGCCATCCGCAAGCTCCAGGCAAAGAGAGCTAAAGCTGGGCCTATCTCGGAAGACATCACAATTGACGAATCTTTGGCTAGTCTTGCGGCTTGCCTCGGGCCCATGAGGGTCTTTGGTGTGGGTCTCCTCGGTGATGCCATCAACTCTTTTCATACTCTATGGTCGGATGAGACTGATCCCAAGGAAGTTTCTGTGCTGATCGAGAGACTCCAGGATAGTTGCACACAACTCAGTTTATGGCAAGAATCTGCTGCATGTGTTGGAGCCGACACTGCCTAACCCTTTGTGTTGTCCAGGTAGGAAGGCATCGATCTTAATGTACATGGTCATCTGTGCACTGGATCCAGGTGGACCAATGATCCAGCCAGCATCGCCCAGCGTGAAGCTCATGCCTATGATTTTATGCAATATGCTCATTATCATCAATGTAATAAGGGACCGAGTTTCCTCGAGGCCATTGACGATGAGTACGTTGAAGACGGCGTGGATGATGACCATGAATACTCGGATTACATCGAGAATGCCGAGGATGCTGAGGAAAACCCAAATGATGAAGATGAAACCAAGGCTCCCAACACCAAGGACAACTTGCCTCCTCCTGCTGCGGATGGTTAGGTCGTTGCATCTCCTTAAGCTATAAGAATTTAAAATTTGTCAAATCCCTGGTATGCCGGGTGCAGATGTAATGAACAATGTGTTATTTTGCTACAGGTTATGTTTTTTTGCCAGATTAACTTGGGCGAAGTCCCTGAGTTTCATTTTCTTGTTCTCTCAATTCAGTGACTTGGCTCGCGTCTACCTTGATTTTGCGTTTGACTTACGAGTCCAGGGTTCAAAAAATTGATCTAACAATACTTGAAACTTTTAGGTAGCTCAAAATAATTCAGCATAACAAAAATAAAGTAAATACAGGGGTTAGTCCAAAAAACAAACATCGGCTCGATTACGTTCCTTTTCTTAGTTGTTTTTCATGTGCCCAACAATTCCAAACTTGTTCTCTTACTTGCCAAGAAGCCAATTCTTTTTGGACAGCAGCAAGTCTAAGAGTTAGATCTTGGTGCCAACACATTACTAACTCAGCTAAGGTATAAGTAATTTAAGCCAGCCAACATATAGAATAATTATAGAAAATGAAAATTATTATTAAGGTAGTCCCCAAGTTTATGCTCGAGGTGCCGCGGTTTCATTGATAATCTCAATGCCGACATACGGGCCGACATATGAGAGTTCGATATACATACACTTTTATATAAGAGTAAAACGGACGAAGTAGTGCTACGTTCCATGGCCTCTTTGATTCTTCTCCTGCCCTGTTTGCCTTGTTCTTCTCCTGCAGTTGTGCATCAATGAGGTAATACGCATCATTGTACAGTGCTTTTCTTACAATGAACGACCCTTCCCATGGGGGGACAACTTATGCACGTTGACAGTGCGCTGCACCAGCCAAAGTACTATATCTCCTTCTCGAGGGTTCACTTTCTGGCTATGATAGCATCAGAGATTTTGCTGATATATAGCAGATCTATACAATGCTAATTACTCGCTTCTTCCAGCGGATCAACATCATTTTGCCGGGCTTCTTGCAGTTAGGCTTCTGTGTATTGGGTGACCCTAGGCGAGTCATGCTCTATGTCGGCTGGTAATATAGCTTTGGCCCCATATACCAGAAAGAATGGCGTATAGCATGTTGATCGATTCGGAGTTGTTCTTAAGCTCCACAATAACGCTGGAAGTTCCTCAATCCAGCACCCCACTGATCTTTGCAGTGGCTTAGTGAGCCGGGGTTTTATCTAGGATTGTACGAGTACGTTAGATCTTTCCACTTGCCCGTGCGATGCGGGGTGGGCCACTAATGCGACATCTAGCCGGATTTTCTTATCTCGGCAAAACCGGGAAAATTCTACTTCTGTGAACTTTTTGCCATTATCTGTTACGATACTATCTGTATAGTCGTAACTCAGGATGATATCTTTCATGAATGTCATGGCGGTAGCTCCATCGCACTTTCTTATTGGCTTTACTTCAATCCACTTTGTAAACTTGTCCACGATGACAAAGATGTGGGTCATGTTTCCCGTTGCCGGCTTAAATGGTCCAACCATATCCAAACACCACACAACAAATGGCCAAGTGATTGGTGTAGTTTTGAGTTCAGACATCGGCATATGTGTCTTGCATGTGTACCTCTGACACCCATTACATTTCCTCACAAGTTCCTTGTCTTGCTGTAAGGCACTCGGACAGTAAAACCCATGCCGAAAAGCTTTTGGCACTACGGCTTTGGATGAGGCATGATGCCCACATTTCCCCTGATGGATATCTCAGAGGATGTCTAGCCCTTCTTCCGGGTCAACACATCGCTGCAAGACACTTGTGACGATCCTCTTGTATAGCTCAGCATTGATTATGGTATATTTCTTTGCTCTTCTTTGTACTTGCCTAGACAGTACCTCATCACGTGGCAAAGTTCCATCTTTCAAGAACTCAAATATTGGCTACACCCATGTTGGTACAGTACAAGATGGGAAAAGTACTTCATCAATTTCCATTGGGTCAACCAACATAACCTTTGTCGAATCAAGTTGAATAGTCCTTGGGTTTGCCGAGGTAGTCCTCGGGTTTGCCGAGGTGTCCCCAGTCAATGTCCATTGGGGCAGCTTCTGATCCGGGGTTTGTCGGGATATAAATTGACTCGGATTCTGGTGAAGGGGTAACAGATGATTTTGTTAGATGCTCCAAATCAACTCCTGGTGGGATAGCTTGCCGAGATGAGCCCAGTTTAGACAGCACATCTGCTGCATCATTTTCTGCCCGGGGTACATGATGAAATTCACGTCCCTCAAAGTACCCACATATTTTTTGGACGTGAAATCTATAAAGAGCCATGTTTGCGTCTAAAGCATCTCAATTACCACACACTTGTTGCACCACTAGATCCAAATCACCAAAGCATTGTATCCGACGTATCCCAATCTCTTTTGCCACATTTAGTCCGTGCACGAGCGCCTCATACTCGTCCACATTGTTTGATGCTCGGAAATGGACCTGAAGCACATATCACAACTGATCTTTCTTGGGCGAGGTAAGGACAACCCCAGCCCCGAGCCTGTCCTTCAATTTTGATCCATCAAAGTGCATTCTCAAGTAGTTTGAGTCTAGCAAAGGTAGCTCATGCTGCATTTCAGCCCAATCCAAGAAAAAATCACCTACTGCCTGAGACTTGATCACGTCTCTCCTATCGTATTATGGAGCGTGCGGGGCTAACTCAATTGCCCATTTTGCAATCCGACCACTTAGATCGTTGTTACTCATTATCTCGTATATAGGTGCTTCACATATCACCTTAATGGGGTGTTCCTCAAAATAGAGCTTGAACTTCTTGGCCGCCATATGGAAACCATATGCCTTCTTCTCATAATGGGGATAGTTTTTCTTTGAAGTGGACAATTCCTCGCTTAGGTAATATACTAGCCTCTGCACCGACTTACCTTCCTCGTCACGCTCCACCACTACCACGACATTTACGACTCGGTTGGTCGCTGCTATGTAGAGCAACATTGACTCTTGGGATAGTGGAGAGGCTAACACTAGTGAAGAGGCTAACATCTTTTTCAGTTCATGAAACGCGCTATCTTCTTGCGGTTTCCATATGAATTTATCTAATTTCTTCATTAGCTGATAGAGAGGCAAAGCCTTTTCTCCCATCCAACATACAAACCGACTTAATGATGCCAGGCAACCAGTAAACTTCTGCACATCATTAAGACACTTCGGCAACTCTATTTGCTCAATAGCTCAGATTTTAGTTGGGTTAGCCTCGATACCTCGGATGGAGACAAGGAAACCAAGTAACTTTCTAGCCGAGACACCGAAGGTGCATTTTTCTAGGTTAAGCTTTATCTGGAACCTCCTTAGGTTCGCAAATGTTTGCCGGATATCATCTAGGAGTGTTTTACTTTCCTTTGTTTTTATCATGACATCATCGACATACACCTAGACATTTTTCCCAATTTGATCATGTAAACATTTTTGTATGCTCCTCTAATACGTTGCCCCTGCATTACGTAAGCTAAATGGCATGGTGCGATAGCAATAAGCCCCATATGGGGTAACGAAATAGTTTTTATTTGATCATCCGGGTTAAGTGGTCTCTGGTGGAAACCAGAATACGCATCGACAAATGACAATAGCTCACACCCAGCAGTCGAGTCAATGACCTGATCTATCCTCGATAGCAAGAATGGATCTTTCGGACACGCCTTATTCAGGTTCGTGTAATTGATACACATACGCCACACCACTACTACGTTTGGATCATCTTTCTTCTTTTCCACCAACACCATATTAGATAGCCAATCTAGGTAAATCACTTCCATGATAAACCTGGCTGCAAGGAGCCGAGCTATCTCATCACCAATGACTTTTCTCCTATCTTCAATGAAGCGGCGGAGAGGTTGCTTCATCGGCTTTGTGCCAGGTCTGGCAGGCAAAGAGTGCTCGGCCAACTCCCTCGGAACACCATGCAGATCCTGTGTGGACCAAGCAAAGATATCCTAATTCTCACGGAGGAAGCTGACGAGCTCGCTTTCCTATTTGTCGCCAAGGCCGTCACCAATGGTTACAGTGCGCTTTGGGAACTGATCATCAATTGGCACTTTCTTGGTATCTTTTGTCGGCTAAAATGACACACTTCCATGTGGGTTACTCAGAGCCAACATATTCAGCTGTGTGGACTGAGCCAGTGTTGCAACCTCCTGGATCCTTCTCTTCTCTTGGGCGAGTAACCCAACTGAGGTACACTCCATCAAGTGCCTAAAGTCCCCAGAAATGGTGATGACCCCATTTGGCCCTAGCATCTTCAACTTTAAGTAACTGATATGGTCACTCGCCATAAACTTTGAAAGAGTTGGTTTGTCGAGTAATGCATGGTAAGCATTGTCCAAATCAACTACCTCAAACTCCAAGTTCTCAGTTCGGTAGTTATCTCTCGTGGCGAATAACACATCAATTCAGAATTTACCTACAGAACCATAGGATAAACCATGCACAACTTCGTGGAACATTGTCTTCATTGCTTGTAGCATTTTATCTGACACTCCCAACTTGTTCATGGTGTCCTTATACAGTATATTGATGCTGCTACCATTGTCAATCAACACCTTGGAAAACTTCACGTTGACGTTTGGCCCTATGAAGGTTGGGTCAAGCACCGACGTGCATGATCCTGGACTCAGCATGACCCTAGGGTGATCCTTTAAGCTCCACGTGATTTCCTGGTCAGACCAATGCATGTACCTCGGCACAGCCAGCATAACCGCATTGACCTCCATATGCCAGTGCCACACGCTCTGCCTATCAGTTTCTGCCATGGTAAACACACAATAAGCTTGATGATGTTCTTTGTACTCATTTCTCCCGTCATTGCCGGGGTTCCTTTGATTCGGCTGGTTCTGGTTTTCCACCTGATGCACTGCATCCCTTCTGTCATGATTCTCATACCTCAGCGGGGGAGGTGGTAACAATAGTTGTTGCACATTTTCTCCCATGAGTTGCTGCTGCCGAGGTTCATCAGGCCGAGGTGCTTGAGCATTACCCGAGCTACTTCGCTCTATCTTCCTCATCCACTCACACTGCCGAGTCGTGTGGTTCATCGGGTTACTTCGGTTAGGCGTGTGAATTTTTCATGGTTGATCCAGCATAGCCTCGTACGTATACCTCGGCCTGTCTTTCCATTCTTGCCATGGTTTCTTCTGTTTCGGTGTCCAAGTTTTCTTGCCGTCTTTTCTCGGGGTCCACTATTGGCCTCCGCTCTTCTATCGCTGGCTATTTCCAACTCCGGGTTGATGTGGCTCCACTGCTGCAACTTGGTGCGAACCAGATCTGGCCCTGGGATCTTCAACTTTAAGTAACTGATATGGTCACTCGCCATAAACTTGGAAAGAGTTGGTTTGTCGAGTAATGCATGGTAAGCATTGTCCAAATGAACTACCTCAAACTCCAAGTTCTCGGTTCGGTAGTTATCTTTCATGGCGAATAACACATCAATTCAGAATTTACCTACAGAACCATAGGATAAACCATGCACAACTTCGCGGAACATTGTCTTCATTGCTTGTAGCATTTTTCCTGACACTCCCAACTTGTTCATGGTGTCCTTATACAGCATATTGATGCTGCTACCATTGTCAATCAACACCTTGGAAAACTTCACGTTGACGTTTGCCCCTATGAAGGTTGGGTCAAGCACCGACGTGCATGATACTAGACTCAGCATGACCCTAGGGTGATCCTTTAAGCTCCATGTGATTTCCAGGTCAGACCAATGCATGTACCTCGGCACAGCCAACATAACCGCATTGACCTCCATATGCCAGTGCCACACGCTCTACCTATCAGTTTCTGCCATGGTAAACACACAATAAGCTTGATGATGTTCTTTGTACTCATTTCTCCTGTCATTGCCGGGGTTCCTTTGATTCGGCTGGTTCTGGTTTTCCACCTGATCCAGTGCATCCCTTCTGTCGTGATTCTCATACCTCGGCGGGGGAGGTGGTAACATTAGTTGTTGCACATTCTGTCCCATGAGCTGCTGCCGCCGAGGTGCATCATGCCGAGGTGCTTGAGCATTACCCGAGCTACTTCGCTCTATCTTCCTCATCCACTCACACTGCCGAGTCATGTGGTTCATCGTGTTACTTCGGTTAGGCGTGTGAAATTTTCATGGTTGATCCAGCATAGCCTCGTACGTATACCTCGGCCTATATTTCCATTCTTTCCATGGTTTCTTCTGTTTCGGTGTCCAAGTTTTCTTGCCGTCTTTTCTCGGGGTCCACTACTGGCATCCGCTCTTCTGTCGCTGGCTATTTCCAACTCTGGGTTGATGTGGCTCCACTGCCGCAACTTGGTGCGAACCAGATCTGTAATCCAGCCTTTCATCTCTCCTTTTACCCTGGAAATCATTTCGCCGGGATGACCCAGCTCCGTCACGAGGGTAATATTCCTCATTTGTCTCGTTTCCCACAAGCCGAGGTTGAGTTGGATCACCCAATGCATATGAGTTGGCAATTATGATTGTTACAGCCAACGTAGTTGGCATATCTCTTTGTAGCATTTGCCACAACATACTTGCATATCTACATCCTTGTGTAAAGCAAGCAATAGCCCGTGACTCAATCACCCCTTGCATGAATTGCGCATGTTCACCAGTGAGTTAAGAACTCCCGGTATGTCTCATTCGGCCTCTGTTTACACATCGTCAGCTGCTGTGGCCGGTTCGGCCTCTTGTATGTTCTTGTGAAGTTACTAATAAAGATCTTCTCGAAATCTATCCAGCAGTTGATGCTTCCTGCCAACAAATTATTTAGCCATATCCTTGCTAGCCCTTCTAGCATCTGAGGTACATACCGCACTGCCTATCTCAAATTCCCCGTGGCAATGTTTACTGTGGTGGCATAATCAATAAACCAATCCTCTAGCTTGGTACTTCCGTCATATGTCTTTGTCCCTCTGTCCAACTAGAAGTTCGGCATAGGAGGCTGTCTCATAATTCGAGGTCCAAAACATGCTGAACCTGGAGGACCTTGTCCTTCCATTATCTCCGACCTATAAATCCGGTCCAGTTTCAGCCTTGCATCATCAGGTTGTAGGTTCCTGTTTCCCAGCATCGACCTTATCACATGGTGATCCGGCATGGGAAACCCCGCATTGGCCATTGCTGAATAACCATCATCATATCGGTTTTGACCCGGATGAAAATTTTGTTGTTGCATACCTGGGCCGACACTTTGCTCTTGTCGAGGTAAGTTCTGTTGCTGATGCTGCCGAGGTGGATTTTCTCTAGCTCCTACCGAGTTATGCTGTCCGGCATTACCATACCCAGCATTTCCCTTCCCTGCATTGCCTTGGCCGTGGTTGCCTTGTCCATCTTCACCTCGGCTAACATTGTGGCGATCATCATTGCACAGTGCTGCTTTTCCTTTCCCTGCCCTTGTTGGGTCATATGGGACCATCTGTTTGTTCTTTCTCCCCGAGGTTACCACCTCTTCTCTCTTGGGGCCATCATGTGGAGATGACGCTGCCCTGGCAGATTTTGCTAGAGCACCCCCTACCGAATGAACGACTTTGGAGCCTCCTGCCCTCGCCGGGTTTGCCTTGAGAAATTCCTCATCCTGTTTGTTAGCAATTTTTACTAACTCAATGAGTCTTTCTTGCTTCCTTTGCTGGGATTCACCGGTTAGACCCTCCAACTCAGACGCTGCTGCATATGTAGCCCTGAGGTTCTTCACCGGGATGCTATACCTCGGCAGACCCACTAACATGGGGTTACCTGATTCCCTTGGCCTAGGAACATATTCCCTATCTATGTCATTGATGAGGTTTCTACCCCTAATCTTCACACCGTCCATACGGGTGGGACTAATCTTGTTTTGCTTTGCATATTCACACGGTGTGATGTTAAATGACTCCAGAAGTGCTTCTATCTTCTTTGCCCCTGCTAAAATTTTCAGCCGGGTCTCCTCTAGCTCAGCCTGTGCCTGAGCCGGATCTTCTATAGGAGCTATGGGAGTTGCTAGGCTCTCTATTGCTTGTTGCAACACATTTTCTGGCCTCTCTAGTGGAGGACCCCTAGTCCTAGGTACCTTCGGTGTTGTCTCCAGGTCTTTGCTTGCTCCTGCGTCAGGCGCAATCATCATTACCTCGGTGCAGCTGGCGGGGCGAGCGATATGCGGACCGCGAGCCGTGCTAAGGGGTGGCTCTCCTCCTTCGACGACATGTAGAGGGTGAATGCATGACTCGTCGACACCGACATAGATCTTGTGGGCGCCAAAGCTCATGAAGAGCCCATTGCATGGTGGACGGCGGTTGTCGAAGCTACACGCGTTGTCGCTGACGTAGTCCAATGCTCCAAAGCGCTGAATGAGCCCTGAGATGATGCATTCACTGGTGACGATGAAGTTTCCCATCCGGTTCTTGACTCTATCTAGCACCGCTGCTGGCCCCATAGTGTGCACCAACTATCGTGGTGGTGTCATGGCAGATGCCATGGATAGGCTAAAGATGGGGCAAATGAGTGCTAGAGATATCCAGGGAGGGATAGTGTGGTGATTCCACACACAGATGATTTGTATTCTCAAGATCTATGGTGTTTACAGATGCTCCTTGAGCTGTTCGTGGGGAGGAGGAAGATGAAGTCCTTCACTGCACACCCCACTCGCTAGGGTTCTACCCTTGTAAAAATGATTGAACCCCCCTATAGAGGTCCTGGCGCACATTATAAATGGGTTGCCAGGTTACACTTAGGGCATACGTGGAGAGCATATTCTATGAATATGCTCCTCCGAAAATGGCAAAGTGGTGCTCCCCTTTTCCCTTCATAAGCTGCCCAGAGCTCATGGTGTAAGCCTCTCTAAACCCCTGGCATAAGCCTTTGTTGCACCTTGTCACCCGACCAGCAATGGTCAGGCGACGTCACCTTTGTTACCCCGTGCTACTGGTCCTTATATCTGTCTTTTGCGCTCTCTTTATAGTGGAGAGAGAAAAGCACTGACCAGGGAAGATACCTTCCTTCTCCGGTAAGCCAGCTAGTAACCCGGCTCCCGCCTAGCTAAGTCGGCCTTGGTAGTACATGTAAACAAGTGATTTGTTGGTGCCTACATATGCTTTAAGTCGGTCGAGGTCTTGTTGGGTGAAGACAACCTTGGTTGAGTAGGCCATAACTCAGTTGGCCTTTAGGTAACTCCATCAGCTCCTGCTTTGACTTTGTCGTACCTCAACTAACATTGCCTTTATACCCTGGCTTGACCCTACCCGGTGTCATCCCCCCAACATTGCTTTTGTGTAGTAGTGAGGATAATCCTAAGATTTAGGGCCCAGTTGGTAAAGTTGCTACCATTCATCGCAAGTTCCTCTTTCTCCATGAACACATTGAAATTAAAAGTACGTGGTGCGATCTACAACGGAATTTGGAAAGTTTATTTAGACTAAGTTTATGATAGATCGAGTTCAACTAATACAAATTACGAATGAACTCCCACTCAAAAACAACACCCCTCGTGCCTTTTTCGTGATTACATGAACAAAATCCACTACACCAAGTCCGATCATCACGTGAGTCGGTATAGCTTCAAAGGCGAGCATTTATATGGACATCATATCAACTATATGACTCATGCTTAACCTTTTGGTCCAGGTTCTGAGGCCATGTTTGTACATGCTAGGCTCACCAAGTAAGAACCTTAGTACTCACATGTGTAAAATTGCCTTACACTGATTCTATGAAAGCGTTGAGTCAAAAACACCTGATCATCACGTGATGTCTTCAAATGACGGACTTCCTTAATGGTGCATACATAAGTAAGAACACATTGTATCTGTATATCTAAATGATGGATCGTTTTATAATGCTACTAAAATGCCAAACAAGCAATATAAGATGCAAACATAATATGCATAAACTGAAATGATATGGTTCTTGCACTTGATCACTATCATGTGCATCGTGGTATGATCTTTATCATTCCTTTGTGTGTAAGGCCAAGGTCTATGGAACTTACATGTTAGGTATGCTATAATTTCCAAGAGTATCAACTATATTTTAAATTATAACATTACCATATCATGACACTAACCCAGCAACAATCTAACCAAGACGCTTCTAATTTATCAATTGCAAGTTTTACGTGGATTAGGGTTTTTGAAGATAGAAACGGTCTTAGCTACGAACATGGAACCACAACGATGATAATCAAAATCTTAGCAACTCGTTGTAAATCAGATATTGACTATAGTAGGAGAGACAGGCACCCGCAGCCACTTATACAAAACTAGTTGCATGTCAAGCGTGGAACAAGTCTCATGTGCGAGGACATGTAAAGTTAATCCGGGCCGCTTTATCCCACTATGCCACCACTATCCAAAATACATATAAGATGCAATAACATGATCATCATCGCCCACATACTCTTATGTGTACTACCCGTGCAAAGCATCTACGCATAGATCAGGCACTGATGCCACTGTTGGGCTCACAGCATAGAAAACAAAAAATTCCTACGATGAGAACTACTAAGCACCAAGATCTATCTACCTAGATAGAAGCAATGGATGGATATACATCCATATAGAACATACCCTTGTAGACCGAAAAAGTGAAACGAGGTTGGACTCGTGGATGATGTAGTCGTTCGCTTGCTGATCTCAAGATAGAGAGGAAGTCCTAGCGCGGCAAATCAGCAGCACATCCGTGATCGCACAAACGTCTGATCCACCGAACAACCTCTGCCTCCTCGCTCCAGCGATGCAGCGGAAGCAACAACTCCTTCCAGACGAAAAGCCACTAATAACATGTATCTCGCTAATCTGAGACCATGGGGAATAATTCTAGAGGGGGCGAGAGATCCTTCACGAGGAGATGTGCTTTGTGAGGAGGAGAGGGGGCCTTCTATAGGGATAGGGGGAAGCCCCGTCCCATGGCCGGAGGCCATGGAGGTGCACCCACCTCTTCATTCATTCCTGTGGGTGGAAGATCCACTCACATAAACATGCCTCCACTCACACATCCACTCACATGCATTAATTTTCAACCAAAATTAATGCAACTCTCATTTAAGAAAACTATTTTATTTTATCCATAATTTTGTTAACTACTTTAATTAACAACCATTCACATAAACCCCCTGCAATATTTCAATATCACATGTAGAACCAATTTCAGCAATTTCACTCGAAATAATTCTGGTGTCCATTGAAATAATTCCAGCACTTTGCAATCCTTTTCTCTAGAACATATTTGCTTCAAATGGTGTCGGTATCCCTTAAGTGTGTGACCCTACGGTTGACGGATAATGTAGACATGATCGATACCCTTCTTCGATCAATAATCAGTAGCAGGACCAAGAGATCCATACTGACTCCCACACATTCAATGATGACTTCTGTGATTGTGAGAACCTTTAACGATAGTAACTAAATCCCTTTGTCTCGCGATATATTACATGTCCGAGATTCGATCATCGGTATCTCGATACCTAGTTTGACCTCGTTACGGCCATGCACTCTTTTTTTGTTCCCGTGATATAACATTCTAGTGATCACATCACTTGCTTGCAAGCTATCTCAATGTGATATCACCAAGAGGGCCCTGAGTATATCTATCCTTCACCGGGATGGACAAATCCATCTCTTGATCCACCTTGGGAGTATCTGAACCTGCCTTTATAGTCACCCTGTTACGGTGTGATGTTTGATGTTATCAAGTTACTCTTCTAGTGTTAGTGATTGACATGATCTCATGGTATAAGGACTAGGGCTACTTCATATGATGTTATAGCAATTTAAACACAATGACTTCTATCATATTGCTATACTTTGGATGAATGTTCATCACATCATTCAACTAATGTTGTGACCTCATTATTAACAACATCCAATGTCCATGATCAGGAAACCTTGATCATCTTGTTAATCAACGAGCTAGCTTATAAGAGAGGCATAAATAGGACCCTTTATTTGTTTATTAAGCACACATGTATTAACATTTCCAATCAATACAATTATAGCATGCAAAAAAACATCTATCATATACTTGGAATACGATAATAACAACTTTATTATTGCCTCTTAGGGCATATTCCCTTCAAAGACGAGGCCAACGCCACCTAGTACGCGCGGACGGTATGGGAGGGCCCTGCCCGTACCAGTGGTTGTTAAGCTTGCCGACGCCTGGGAATGGATTCCCAATTACTTGGTCGTGTATACTTCCTCAGAAACCTTCATTATGACTCCTGATTCGCATTAAAAACCATGATTTCCTGCATAACACAATTCAAAGAAAGGTTTTGCTTATCTTTGCAATTATTAGTCATTAGTGGCAAGGATTGAGAGTTTCTTGGCAATTTCTTGACCGAAAACACTATTCAAACATGGTGGAAGATGGAAAATTTTGGAGCCATCAGAGATTATCACATGACGAGCTTCACGAGGCGCCACAAGGCGTCCTCGCCGAGGCCCACACTATGCCCTCGCCACTTCTTGCAAGGGACTCGTCTTCAGTTAAGCCATCACAGTATGCGCTTTGCAAGATCTTGCAGGAGACCCTCATCATGATCCCCTTGGAACCCTAGTTGTGCCTCGCGAGGGACCGATTGCTGGCGCACGCCGCTCAAAGTGTGGCTCGCAGGAACAACTCCTCTCCAAAGCTAAGTACAACCTACATTTTCGTCTCTCTTCTCTCTCATCCAAGTTCCCCCGCTTCACGGTGCAGCAGGGTCACGAGTGAGGAGGCAGGAATTTTTTTATATATACATGCAAAACACATGCACTGGAAGCTCACTCGAGCAAAAGTTTTGCAAGCATACGTCTGGTACATCAGTTGAAGGGCATGAACGTCTACCCTTAAGGGGCGTGTCTTTAGGCATTCTGGTGGGTAACACTTGGCTCCGCGTCGGAGGTCGCTTGGTCGGGAGCTTCACATTTAACCACCTCGCGCTGATAAGCCTTCAGTAGGGCATTCACATGCTCCCGCACCTTGACAGCAAGGACTTCCGCCACGCTTATATCGACGGATCGAAGAACGGCTGCAAATTCAAGCGATGGAGAAAGGTTGAGAAGGTTGCTGAAGAGGTGTTCGGCGATCGTGCGCAACAGTGCACGACACTCCTCCTCGACGGTATTGTTCACCTCAGATTGGAGGTGGTCCAACTCACCGACCGCTTGCTCGCCATCCTACACGGCGCGCCCATAGATCCGCCTCGAGTTTTTTTGTCCTCTTTGTGGAGGTGCTCTGCTCCTCGAGGAGTCGTTCCTCCTAGAGGCGTAGCTAGTCGCAGAGCCCGGTGTTTTCTTCCTCCAGCTTCCGCCAGTCCTCCTCGAGCTATGGTTTCTCCCCATAAAGGCGAGCATGCTCCGTAGTGAGCTCTCTCTCCCGGTCCTCCAAGCTAGCCACATGAGTGGTGGCAGCATGCTCCCGCTCCTTGAGATCCTCCTACTTGGTAGCCATCTCCTCTTCACGCTAGGAAAGCTCCTAGTGCCAGACCTTCACCTTATCCCCGGCGTCTCCGACCTCCCTCTCACGGCGAGCAGTGTTATCCTTGTGAGAGGTTAGAGCATCACCAAGAGTCTTCCCTAGACTCACGAACTAGTATCCAGTTGCCGCGGTCTCGTAGAGTTGTGACCAAGCATCATAAAGATGATCTCTCTTGACCGAGAACTCTCTCGCTGCACTGGCCAAATATCTCCTCAAGCGGGTGATACTCGTGGTAGCATTCTGCATGATCCAGGAGAAAGGATGTCAACACCCGGATTTTTAATCCCAGATGCCTGTTATGCCATACATCGCAATCCCAGGATTACCATTTTTGCGAGACATAACATATTGGATATCACAGTACATCATCCATTACAAACCATAATAAGGTCTTACACAAATAAAGGATCTCATGATCCAGTCTTAGTACAAACAAGTAGCGGAATAAAGAGCGTAGCGGTGGGCTCCATCTTCAGTATCACAGGCAATGCTGACGATGGGAGATGATCCTAGTTGTCGTAGCCGTCCTCCTTCAGGGTAGTCCTCCTCATAGTCTGGCCACGGGAATAGCCAGGGACAAAAGCCATGAGTACTCTTTAATTCCTCACAAACTATCACTAACAAGTAAGGTAGTTCTAGTAGGAATGCTAAGTTCTAAGTTTATTTGTAAAGTTAAGTTTGAAACCTAAGTTGAGTTCAAAAACAAAGAAAGATAAAATAAAGTTTGAAATCACCTAAGTGGGAACTTAATTGTCATATTCACAACTCTGTTGTGGTCAAGTCATGTCACAATTCATTTCATAAGTCATTTTGAAAACATCTGACAATGGAACGGTATGGCCACTCCAACTGTCCATAACCGCGGTCGCGGCTATTCGAATAGTTTGACACTCTGCAGAGGTGGTACACTTTCACCACAAAATTCGATACATCTGTCAGGGATAACCCTGAATCATCATACTTAGTATGCAGATAATCAAACATAACCTTTCATTTACACACTCTAGTATAAGCACCTCTCCTATGAGCTTGGCCTCCCAGCCATGGCCATCTGCCATCCTGGGCACCGCATAGGTGGAAAACATTGAGAGGTAGCCTCAGCTCAAACCTCTCCCACGAGGGAACTAATACTAATGCATCTAAACTTCCGGCTAAGCCTTACCCAATTCAGGTATTGTGGTTGTATGGTAAAATTGGAATGGTATCGCATTCGAACCCAACCATCAGTTTTTTTATAAAAGGGCTAAGGCTCATTCCTTAATATTTTCATCATCATAAACCATTTATGTTTCTCAACACATGTCAAAACATCTCAATAGAATGACTCATCATTCCAAGGTTTTCACAAGTCATTTTCACCAAGTATTCCCATCTAAAGTGATCAAGTTTTGGTTTAGCTCTAAGCTACCAAGTTAAGAGTGTTCACTAAGGTGGGATGCTAATCTCAATCTCATGCCATAGAATGACATCTAAATCTAACTAGATAGGTCAAGTTTTATACTCTTTTTGCTATCTATAAACAAGTAAGAAACTTTGGTAAAGTAAAGAAAGTAAAGCTTGTAATTAAAATTGGATTAGGTATAAGTCAAAAGATATAACCAAAGCATGCCTAATGCATCTTGCTTAGGTTATCTAGCTTGCAAGGGTGAGCTTGCCAATAATAGCTTGCTAACAATAGCTTGCATTGTTAATGATATCTTGCAAGTAATCACTTGCATGGTTAACTTGTATAATACTAGCTTGCCTTAGTTGGTGCAGTGGTTGAAATTCTCCTCTTCTTCTTCTAGGTAGAACTCCTCCTCCTCGTAGACTTGGTCGGTACTATCGTCTATAAATACATACGGAATACACAATCACCAAACAATACTTAACTAGTCTATTTAGCACTCTAAGGCACACATTTGATGATCTAGTATCATCACAGACATCACAATATTTAATTAACTAAGTTCATTTATTTTATTGGAGAAAAGTAATTTCTACTCATTGAAATTATCTAAGATTTAATATTCTCCAATTAAAATATGGGATCATGGGGACACATGTCATCACCACATATTCTAATGCATGGGCATGTGATTTAAATGTTGGATCACATTTTAATAAGTTTAAGTTTATTATTTAATGATTTAAAGTGACTAAAAATGCCTATATAGCATTATTTTGGTACTAGTCCAAAGTCACTGCATGCAAACCTTAATATTATTAAATATTCAGATTGGTATGGTTAAATGTGATTTTTGAGAGTTGGAATCAACTGAAAAGCTATTATGGTTGATTTTAGAAAAAAAATTGAATCTGAAAAAGCTTCTGTATTGTTATTTTATCTAGGAGAGATCTATAACTCTAAATGATTTAAATCCAGTGGGCTTGGATAGAGATTTTTATTACCTTTCCAACACAATTGGAATCACTCAATTTAGATTTGTAAAACTCCCTAAATTGAATTTCAAACTAAGGGACAGAACTAAGTTTAAGTCTAAAAAGAAAAATCTAGATTTGAATCACAGGGCCAGCGCGGGAACACTAATGGACCGGCTCAGTTTCACTCTGCGGCACCGAGGACTGCTGACAGGGGGGTCTCGCCTGTCAGTGGCTCATTAAACGTGAAGCGGTACGGGGCAGTGTGGACGGTAGGAGTAGAACTAACATCTACGGCTCACGTTCTTCGTCGAAGACAGACTTGTCGCCGACGAGGTGGAACCCTAACGGCTCAGTGGGGGTGCGGTGAGGGTGTACCAGGGCTCCATCAAGTGTGGCGAGGCGGGCAAATGAATGAGGAGACGACGGTGAGCTCAGAGAAAGTCACGGCAGCGGCTGGGGTGGACGAAATCGACGGCAGCGTCTCCTCCTCTGCTGCGGCTATCTTTGGCGAAATTCCGGCAGTTGGCTGCACGAGCTGCTCTGGCGTGAGGTGGGGAAGGACCAGTGGAGAGAGGGGAGTGTGAGAGTGTGAAGAAATGGTGCTGGAGAAGCTCCCTTATATAGGCCCAGCGAGGCGGCAGAGAAGCATGGGAGGAGCTCGTCGGTGACGATGGCACAGGGGGCTATCAGCGTGGGCGAGGTAGGCGGACGGTGGGAGGTTCCCTGGCAGTTAGCAAGGGCTTACTGGTGGTGCTAGGGGCGGTGGATTGCGGTCGGGAGCGTCGCGCGCTCTGAGAGTCAAAGGCGGTGCTCGACGTTGTTCCCGGTGACTGTGGGTCGCGCGGCGGGGTGAGGTGGTCAAGGCGGAGCGGCGTGCGCAATCTAGGGTCGAGGCGCGGCGTGTGGCATGCTGTTGGCGACAGCACTCTAGCGTGCACTAGCGTGGCGCAGAGACTTAGTGCGGGGCTTGTCCTCGGTGGTCCAGGGGTTAGCTGTGGCCATGGGGTGTACCGTGGACGGCGATGAGGTCACACCTTCCTTTCTAGAGCAGCGGAGAGGGGCTGGTAGTCTACTGCAGCTGGGGCACGGTTGGCTGGCGAGCATGGCGTCAGGTGGCACGGCACTGTGCCTAGGGACAAGGCGGTGGGCTGATTGTGGCCTAGTTAGATCAAAGAGGGGCAGAGGTAGTGAATTATGGTCAAATGGGTTGCAAAACCCTGTAGAAATAGTGAGTCTACACTTGGGTGTGATCAGTGCATGCCAAGTGTTCGACCAAATGGCTGCATGACTCAAATATTTGAATTTTTCAGAGATTTCTGGTGGAGTGGTTGGTCTAATTCTTGAGCATCTCTGGTTACTGGGATTTGCTAAGTTCAAGTTATTTGGGTGGTTTTTGAAAAAGTGGGATCTAGACATATGAACTAGATTCCATTTTCAAATGTCCTTTAAATTTAGAGTTTGAATGTTTTTGGAAGATCACAAAGTGGGCCTTGGTACATCACTACTTGTACTAGCAATGGGTGCAAAGATCCACAATTGTTTCTGTTGGAATTTGAGTGCTAGGAATACCCAAAGTGGGCTAGTTGATTAAAATGGCAAAAGTGACCATTTCTATTATTAATTCTATTTGATTTCTTTTTCTTTGGTTTTGGCTTGGAAATGAGCTAGATGATGTGGCATTCATCTTAGAATCATTTTACAACCATTAGAACAAACAATCATGGCATTTAAACTCAACTCCTATTTAATGCACCAAACGTATGAATGCTTAAATATTTTAAATGGGAAAAAGTTTTTCTTAATCGTAAATTGGGTGGTTTGGATCTTAATATATTGGATTAAAGTTTTGGGATGTTACAAACCTCCCCCCTTAAACAAAGTATCATCCTAGGATTTTAAGAAAGAAAACTTGGAACTAAAGAGATCTGGGAACTCAGTCCTAATGTAATCTTCTAGTTCCCAAGTGGCTTCTTCTTCGATATGGTTGCTCCATTGAATCTTGAGAAATTTGATACTCCGGGTCCTGATGGTTCTATAAGCTTCCTCCAATATACGAATGGGCACTTCACGATACGTCAGATCCTTGTTGATATCAACGGCTCGGTGATCGATGTTCTTGAAAAAATCAGTCTTCTCTGGCACTTCTAGGCATTTGCGAAGTAACGAGATATGGAACACATTGTGGATGGCAGACATCTCTTCTAGCAGTTCTAGTTGAGAAGATACTTCTCCTCGGTGATTCAGAATCTTGAAGGGTCTGATATATCTGGGGGCTAACTTTCCTTTCAGACTAAAACGTTGGGTTCCCTTCAATGGTGAAACTTTGAGGTACACAAAATCTCTGACATTGAAAGTCAGGTCTCTCCTTCTCTTGTCAGCATAACTCTTCTGTCTGGATTGGGCGGTCTTGAGGTGCTCACAGACTTTGTGAACCTTCTCTTCGGCTTCTCGCAGGATGTCGGGTCCAAAAATCTGACTCTCTCCTACTTGCGACCAATTCAAAGGGGTACGGAACTTTCTTCCATATAAGATCTCAAATGGGGCCATTTGCAAACTGGCTTGATAACTGTTGTTTTATGAGAATTTTGCGAAAGGCAGACAATCTTCCCATTTTGATCCATACTCTAACACACAAGCTCTCAACATATCCTCTAGGATTTGGTTGACTCTCTCAGTCTATCCATCGGGTTGCGTGTGATAAGCTGTGCTGAAATTCAACTTGGTTCCTAATCCTTCTTGGACTTTCTGCCAAAATCTCGAGGTAAATTGGGTTCCTCGATCCGACACTATGGTCTTGGGGGTTCCATGCAAACTGACGATTCTAGCAATGTAAAATTCTGCTAGCTTCGAACTCTGGTAGGTTGTCCTGATAGGTATAAAATGAGCTACCTTGGACAGTCTATCAACGATGACCCAGATAGAGTCATTTTCCCTTCTAGAAGTAGGCAAACCGGTGATAAAGTCCATTCCAACAAAATCCCATATCCATTCCGGAATCTACAATGGTTGCAATAGTCCTGCGGGTCTCTGATGTTCCGCTTTGACTCTCTGATAGATATCACACTTGGCGATGTAGCTTCTGATTTCTCTCTTCATCTTGTGCCACCAAAATTGCTCCTTCAAATCCTGATACATCTTTGTTCCTCCGGGGTGGATAGAATAAAGAGTATCATGAGCTTCTTGCATGATAACTTGTTTTAGCTCCGAATCTGCTGGCACACAGATACGTCCTTTGTACCACAGAACTCCTTCTTCGTCTTCGGTGAATCGAGGTACCTTTCCGGTACCAATACGACGGTTGATTCCGTCGATACTTTCATTTCCCTTCTAGGCTTCCTTGATTTGGCTAATCAAAGTGGGTTGAAATTCAATGCTACCTAAAAATCCTTTGCTAACTAGCTCAGTTCTAAACTGCTCCAACTCCTCATACAAACTTGGTTGCTTCTCCTTGATCATAGTGTTTAGCCTACACGGCAGTCTGCTAAGAGCATCCGCTACCACATTGGCTTTGTCGGGGTGATAGTGAATGTCAAGGTCATAATCCTTGATTAACTCTATCCATCTCCTTTGCCTCATATTCAGTTCCTTCTGAGTGAAAATATACATCAAGCTTTTGTGATCTGAGTAAATCTCACAGTGATTACCCATAAGGTAATGACGCCATGTCTTCAGTGCCAAAACTACGGCTGCTAATTCAAGATCATGGGTAGGATAGTTTTGCTCATGCTGCTTCAGTTGTCGAGATAGATATGCGATGACCTTGCCTTCTTGCATCAATACACATCCGAGACCAATCTTGGATGCATCACAATACACATCAAACGACTTCTTGATATCTGGCATGATCAATATTGGGGCTGAAATCAATCTCTTCTTCAGCTCTTGGAAACTTGCTTCACATTTGTCGGTCCATTCAAACTTCTTGTCCTTCTTCAACAATTGGGTCATGGGTCTGGCTATGCTAGAAAATCCTTCGATGAACTTGTGGTAATATCCCGCTAATCCGAGAAATGCACGGACTTGGGTTTGAGTGGTTGGGGCTTCCCATTCTTCGACATCTTTGATCTTGGCGGGATCAACAGCGACTCCTCCGGCAGACACAGTATGTCCTCGGAATCCTACTTCTTTCAGCCAAAACTCACATTTGTTGAACTTGGCATACAACTGATGCTCTCTAAGGGTTTCAAGAATGATTCTCAGATGTTGCTCATGCTCTTCTTCCGACTTGGAGTAGATAAGTATATCATCGATGAACACAACAACAAAATTATCTAGAAAATTCATAAAGATCTTATTCATGAGATTCATGAAATAAGCAGGGGCATTGGTTAATCCAAAAGACATTACTGTATACGCATATAATCCATATCGGGTAGTAAAGGCGGTCTTTGGAATATCCGTTGCACGAATCTTCAGTTGGTGATAACCAGTGCTAAGATCGATCTTAGAGAACACACTAGCACCAGTCAATTGATCAAATAGATCCTCTATCTTTGGCAATGGGTACTTGTTCTTGATTGTGGCGTCATTCAGCTTCCTGTAATCTGTGCACAAACGGTTGCCTCCATCTTTCTTGTCGATGAATAACACGGGCGATCTCCATGGCGATGCGCTTGGTTGAATCAAGCCTTTCTGCAGCATAGCATCCAATTGCTTCTTTAGCTCCACTAACTCTGAGGGGTTCATGCTATAGGGTCTCTGAGCTATGGGACCGGTTCCGGGGATTAGTTCAATAATGAACTCAATATCCCTATCTGGGGGCATACCGGGCAATTCATCTGGGAATACATCGGGGTATTCACAGACTACTCTGACTTGATCTATGGTGGTTAGGGCTAGACTCTTATTCCACTTGAATTGATGGGGCAAGGTTTCAGATATATCCTCTACTGATACTCCAGAGCTACTGGTCATGGTGATGGCTTTCTTGGCACAGTCAATCAATCCTTTATGCTTTGACATCCAATCTATTCCTAGTACTACTTCCAAACCTTTGGTTCCAAGTACTATTAGGTTGGCATAAAAATCTATCCCATGTATTCTGATAGGCACAACTTTGCAAAATTTTCTAGCTTTTGTAGTTGAACCAGGTATTTGAACTATCATGACATGCTTCAAGTTGGTTGGGTGAATCTTACTAGTGCATGCAAATTCTTCGGTGACAAATGAGTGCGATGCTCCAGAATCAAACAACACTCTTGCTAAAACTGAGTTGACAAAAAACATATCTAGCACTACATCTGGCGCTTGTTGGGCTTCTTCGGAGTTCATGTGGAAGAGACGGCCGTTGTAGTTGTGAGGGTTCCCTAGGGCGAATCTTCTTCCGGGCTGAACACGACGCTGCTGTTGAGCTGGGGCATTTACATTGGCAGTGGCAACAATCTTCTTGGGACACTCATTGGAGTAGTGACCCTTCACTCCACACTCGAAACAAGTAATCTGAGACTTATCTTTTGCTGCCACGGGCACAAAATTGCTTCCAGCTCTGGGTGCAGTGTTGTTGTTGCTGTTGTGCTTGGGTAGTGCACGGTTGAAATTGCTGGAGTTGCTGGGGTGATTGTTGTTTCGTCCAGACTTCACATTTCCTCCGCTACGGTTGGGGTAGCTTAGACTAGACACTGGGGGTCGATTGTTCCGTGGGGCAAATCTGGCAGACAGCTTGGGATGGTACTTCTGGTGACTATTGGATCCATCTTGGTGCATCATCCGACGTTTTTGGTTGTCGTTTGGTTGATTAATCTTCCCTTCCATCTGAATGGCAGAGTCAACTAGCTCTTCGAGATCCTCAAAACGGATGTTGACGAGAACAGTCTGCATCTCATCATGCAGTCCATTTAGGAATCTCTCCTTCTTCTTGGTCTCCGTGTTGATCTCATCAGGTGCATACCTGGCGAGGGACAAGAACCTGTCACGGTACTCCACTATAGTCATTCTGCCTTGCTTTAACTCTCTGAATTCATCTCTCATTCTGGTGACTAGACCCTGTGGCATGTGGGTGCGGCTAAACTTGACTTTGAAGGCTTCCCATGTCATCACTTGACCATGGTTCATCGTACGGGTGCTGTTCCACCAAGCTCTTGCATCTCCGGCCAAATAGTGGGTGGCAAATAGAACTTTCTCGTTTGCATCCACTCCGACGACTTCTAAGTTGTTCTCCATTGTCTTCAACCAATCATCAGCATCCAATGGGTCTTTAGACTTGCTAAAGATTGGGGGATTGGTATTCTGGAAGTTTTTGAGTTTGGATCTATCATCGGATTGATGAGAAGTACGCCATGAGGGGGTCCTCGAGGCGTGCGGAAGAGAGGGGGGTGAGACGTACGGTGTTCCGGGATGGTGAGCACACAAGTTTACCCAGGTTCGAATCCGCCGGATTTGGACGGATCCTACTCCTGCTAGCAATCCAGTAATACGGCAGAGCCGGAATATGGGTTACAAGGGTTCGCCTGTGCGAGTTGAGATTTAGACTATTGAGGGTGCCCTAAAGGCTCTCCCTAGGACGGCTTATATAGATATCCAGCCTAGGGTTTATAGGAGAGATCTATCCGGCTACGACTAAGAGTCGGTTAGAGAGTACATCTTGAACTACAAGTAACACTATGGGCCTAAGTCGGTAAGTCTTCTGGGCTTTCTCATAGCCGAATTGGACTCCGTCTCTTCTCCCTGACTGGGCCGCCCATGAAGCAAAGCTCTAACCCGAAGTGGGCCAACCTAGTCAGCAAGGACTTTGAGGATACCCAGAAAGTATATCCCCAACAGGATCCATGATGATCCTGATTTCCATGGTTCTGATTGTTGTGAGCCATCTGGGCGATCTGCTGTAGTGTGGCGAGATTTGCTTGGCGCTCTGCCCTACTAGCTTCACGGTCTGCAATGAGAGTCTATAGAATCTGCAGCATTGGGTCTTGTGATGAGCTGCTCCCTCCTTGGTTTCCACGAGTCATCTGAAGATTGAGGTAGATAAAGCGGTAAGAGGGAAAGTTCTAAGGTTCATGGTTTTGGTTTCAATCTAAAACTTTGAGTTTGACTCAGGTTTTGCAACTAACTTCTTTTATTTCATTCAAGCGAGGCACACGATACAAACACACACACACCACAACATCAAAGGAAAACAAATGGTTTTAAGAACCATTCTGTCAGCTACGATACAATGGGACCAATACTTCTCACTCCTACGATAGTGCTCTAGTGCATCTACTCATCATCGATGAAGTCGGAGTCATCATTGTCGGTGTCGAAGTCCATAGCATCATCCTCCAGATAGTCATCATCATTGCTAAGGTACGAGTGAATATCCCCTTGGATATCTTCACCTTCCTCTTCTTCTTCTTTTGCTGCAAGCTGAGCTTCTTGATCCTTGATGGTCTTCTTGAGGTCGGCCACCTTCTTGCGAAGACGGTCGATGGTGTGATCCTTCTTTGCCTGTTGACAGCGAAGAGACTGACGATCCTTGACGAGCAGTGAGAAAGTCTAGGCCTTCTAGGTGGCAATGGCAAGGTTGTGGTTGGAGAACTCTCTAGCATTGTCCAATTCCTTCTGTCTGTCGTACAGTAGGAAGTCGAGGTTCTCCACTTGACGCTTCAACTCCGGGTGACTTGGCATCTCTAGCGACATTCCCATAGAATCACGCCTTGCATAGTGAGCAAAGCGGGTTCCTTGGATTAGGTTGACATTCTGTGCACAAAGACGAGCGAGAGCTTCATGCATTACCCTGGCTAATCCATCTAGCCAGTTATTCTCTCTCACAGAGAACTGAATCTTCTCGGACATTGGTGCCTCGAACTTGCCTCGAAGATCAACAACTACTAGCCATTGTAAATCTCCTCCTGGTGGACCAGGGAGTTGAGCTCCAAAAAATTCCATATGTGGGTGCTCCAAGTAATTAGACAGTGAATCAAGATCCCTCTCAAAGATCAGTTGGCCTCCATTGCCCAACTGGTAGAACTTGCAGTACTGAACTTCCATCTATAAGAATTTAGGATGAGAAAGTTAGTGAAGTGATCAAGTGTGTCAAATTTATGGAGTAATGTAAGAATTTTGAGGAACATGAATCTTTTTGAAAGAATCTCAAAGGTAAGAGGGGAAATATATTTTCATAAATACTCACTTTGGTTCTGAAACTAAGTTTTTTGTTTAGATGTCCATTCTAACTAGGGTCTCCTATGGTCAGGATGGCTCTGATACCAACTTTTCAACACCCATATTTTTAATCCCAGATGCCTGTTATGCCATACATCGCAATCCTACGATTACCATTTATGCGAGACATAATAGATTGGATATCACAGTACATCATCCATTACAAACCACAATAAGGTCTTACACAAATAAAGGATCTCATGATCTAGTCTTACTACAAACAAGTAGTGGAATAAATAGTGTAGCGGTGGGCTCCATCTTTAGTGTCACAGGCAATGCTGACGATGGGAGATGATCCTAGTTGTCGTAGCCGTCCTGCTGTCCTCCTTCAGGGTAGTCCTCCTCATAGTCTGGCCATGGGAATAGCCAGGGACAAAAGCCATGAGTACTCTTTAAGTACTCGCAAACTATCACTAACAAGTAAGGTAGTTCTAGTAGGAATGCTAAGTTCTAAGTTTATTTGTAAAGTTAAGTTTGAAACCTAAGCTGAGTTTAGAAACAAAGAAAGATAAAATAAAGTTTGAAATCACCTAAGTAGGAAATTAATTGTCATATTCACAACTCTGTTGTGGTCAAGTCATGTCACAATTCATTTCATAAGTCATTTTGAAAACATCTGACAACGGAACGGTATGGCCACTCCAACTGTCCATAACTGCGTACGCGGCTATTCGAATAGTTTGACACTCTGCAGAGGTGGTACACTTTCACCAAAAAATTCAATACATCTGTCAGGGATAACCCTGAATCATCATACTTAGTATGTAGATAATCAAACATAACCTTTCCTTTATAGACTCTAGTATAAGCACCTCTCCTATGAGCTTGGCCTCCCAGCCATGGCCATCTGCCATCCTAGGCACTGCATTGGTGGACAACATTGAGAGGTAGCCTCAGCTTAAACCTCTCCCGTGAGGGAACTAATACTAATGCATATAAACTTCCGGCTAAGCCGTACCCAATTTAGTTATTGTGGTTGTACGGTAAAATTGGAATGGTATCGCATCCAAACCCAACCATCAGTTTTTTTATAAAAGGGCTAAGGCTCATGCCTTAACATTTTCATCATCATAAACCATTTGTGTTTCTCAACACATTTCAAAACATCTCAATAGAATGACTCATCATTCCAAGGTTTTCACAAGTCATTTTCACCAAGTATTCCCATCTAAAGTGATCAAGTTTTGGTTTAGCTCTAAGCTACCAAGTTAAGAGTGTTCACTAAGGCGGGATGCTAATCTCAATCTCATGCCATAGAATGACATCTAAATCTAACTAGATAGGTCAAGTTTTATACTATTTATGCTATCTATAAACAAGTAAGAAACTTCGGTAAAGTAAAGAAAGTAAAGCTTGTAATTAAACTTGGAGTAGGTATAAGTCAAAAGATATAACCAAAGCATGCCTAATGCATCTTGCTTAGGTTATCTAGCTTGCAAGGGTTAGCTTGCCAATAATAGCTTGCTAACAATAGCTTGCATTGTTAATGATGGCTTGCAAGTAATCACTTGCATGGTTAACTTGTATAATGCTAGCTTGCCTTGGTTGGTGTAGTGGTTGAAATTCTCCTCTTCTTCTTCGTGGTAGAACTCCTCCTCCTCGTAGACTTGGTCGTTACTATCGTCTATTAATACATACGGAATACAAAATCACCAAACAATACTTAACTAGTCTACTTAACACTCTAAGGCACACATTTGATGATGTAGTATCATCACAAACATCACAAGATTTAATGAACTAAGTTCATTTATTTTATTGGAGAAAAGTAATTTCTACTCATTGAAATTAACTAAGATTTAATATTCTCTAATTAAAATATGGGATCATGGGGACACATGTCATCACCACATATTCTAATGCATGGGAATGTGATTTAAATGTTGGATCACATTTTAATAAGTTTAAGTTTATTATTTAATGATTCAAAGTGACTAAAAATGCCTATATAGCATTATTTTGGTACTAGTCCAAACTCACTGCATGCAAACCTTAATACTATTACATTTTCATATAGTTATGGTTAAATGTGATTTTTGAGAGTTGGAATCAACCCAAAAGCTATTATGGTTGATTTTAGAAAAATGTTTGAATGTGAAAAAGCTTCTGTCTTGTTATTTTATCTAGGAGATATCTATAACTCTAAATGATTTAAATCCAAATGGCTTGGATAGAAATTTTTATTACCTTTCCAACACAATTGGAACCACTCAATTTGGATTTGTAAAACTCCCTGAATTGAATTTCAAACTAAGGGACAAAACTAAGTTTAAGTCTAAAAAGAAAAATCTAGATTTGAATCCTAGGGCCAGTGCGGGAACACTAATGGGCCGGCCCAGTTTCACTCCGCGGTGCCAAGGACTGCTGACAGGGGGGTCCCGCCTATCAGTGGCTCATTAAACGGGAAGAGATACGGGGTAGTGCGGACTGTAGGATTAGAACTAGCATCTATGGCTCATGTTTTCATCGTCGACGACGGATTTGTCGCCGGCGAGGTGGAACCCTAATGGCTTAGTGGGGGTGTGGTGGGGGCGTACTAGGGCTCCAGCGAGTGCGGCGAGGTGGGCAAATGAACGAGGAGACGATGGCAAGCTCAGGCGAAGTCACGGCAGCTGCTGGGGTGGACGAAATCGACGGTAGCGTCTCCTCCTCTGCTGCGGCTATCTCCGGCGAAATTCCGGCAGCTGGCTAATCGAGTTGCCCCGACGAGAGGTGGGGAAGGACTAGTGGAGAGAGATGAGTGTAAGAGTGTGAAGAAATGGTGCTGGGGAGGCTCCCTTATATAGGCCCGACGAGGCGGCAGAGAAGCATGGGCGGAGCTCATCGGTAATGACGGCACAGGGGGATATCGGCGTGGGTGAGGTAGGCGGACAGTGGGCGGTTCCCTGGCGGTCAGCTAGGGCTTAACTGCGGTGCTAGGGGCAGTGGGTTGCGGTCGGGAGCGTCGCGTGCTCTGAGAAACAGAGGCGATGCTCGACGTGGTTCCCGGCGACTGTGGGTCGCGTGACGGGGTAAGGGCGTGTCTGGCGGGGTGAGGTGGTCAAGGCGGAGCGGCGCGCGTGGTCTAGGGTCAAGGCATGGTGTGTGGCATGCTGTTGGCGACGGCGCTCTGGCGTGTGCTGGCGCGGCGCAGAGACTTAGTGCGGGGCTTGTCCTCGGTGGTCCAGGGGTTAGCTGTGGCCGTGGAGTGGACCGTGGACGACAGTGAGGTCATGCCTTCCTTCCTGGAGCGGCGGAGAAGGGCTAGTGGTCTCCTGCGGCTGGGGCACGACTGGCCGGCGAGCATGGCGTCGGGGTGGCGCGGCAGTGTGGCTAGCGACTAGGGGGTGGGCTGATTATGGCCTGGTTAGATCAAAGAGCGTCAGAGGGAGTGAATTGGTATCAAATGGGTTGGAAAACCCTGTAGAAACAGTGAGTCTAAACTAGGGTGTGATCAGTGCATGCCAAGTGTTCGACGAAATGGCCGCATGACTCAAAGATTTGAATTTTTCAGAGATTTTTGGTGGAGTGGTTGGTCTAATGCTTGAGCATCTCTGGTTGCTAGGATTTTCTAAGTTCAAGTTATTTGGGTGGTTTTTGAAAAAGTGGGATCTAGACATATGAACTAGATTCCATTTTCAAATGTCCTTTAAATTTAGAGTTTGAATGTTTTTGGAAGATCACAAAGTTGGCCTTGGTACATCACTACTTGTACTAGCAAGGGGTTCAAAGATCCACAATTGTTTCTGTTGGAACTTGAGTGCTAGGAATACCCAAAGTGGACTAGTTGATTAAAATGGCAAAAGTGACCATTTCCATTATTAATTCTATTTGATTTCTTTTTCTTTGGTTTTTGCTTGGGAACGATCTAGATGATGTGGCATTCATCTTAGAATCATTTTACAACCATTAGAACAAACAATCATGGAATTTCAACTCAACTCCTATTTAATGTAACACACATATGAATGCTTAAATATTTTAAATGGGATCTTAATATACTGGATTAAAGTTTCGGGATGTTACAAAGGAGCAACGGAGGCGCCAGGGCTCCCCTCATCACCAAGATCCAAGCAGCCTTGGTTGGCAATGGCGCCACCGGGGGGCCGCCCTCCACAATCTCAGTCGCGACCACGACTGCCATGGTCTCTTCGGTAACATGGGTGACGATGTTGCGAGCACCATGCTGACCATCTGATTTTGTGGCATTCGAGTACCTTTTAGCACCCCCGGCCCCGGAGATACGGCGCTGGTCGAAGGGCACGTTGTCCTTCTCAGAGCTCGAGGCCCTGCCGTCCCTCGCTCTCATTTTCTTTGCCTTTGGGGGCTCACTGAAAATCAAATGCCTACATCAGATAAGGAACATGGGGAAACTCAAGATTATGGGTCAGCATCAAATATTACTTGTGGTTGAGCATCTAGGCACCCTCTTCACTCTCCTCATGCGGTGTGGACCATCATCTTGGGGAGCGGTCTCCACGTGAGTACCCTTACCATCTAGGGACCTCCCCTCCTCGTGGAACTCAACGGCGGTCTCCTCAGGGGATTTCCCCCTCTAAGGGTTCATCAAGGGCAACATCCTTGAGGGCGCTCTAGGAGGGCTGAGAGCGAGACACACCAGCGTCTTCCTCCTCACTAGAAGAAGAAGGCGCCTTCTTGTGCAAGCTTCGCTTGCGCTTAGGGGTCTGCTCAACTGCCGCTGGGACCTCCTCAAGCACGACCACGGAAGATGGATCACGCCTTGTGGCATGACCTTCCACCTCATGGTCCTAAGCTATCAGTCTAGAAGCGTCAAAACAGGGCATCCCTACCAGGGTCTCAACCCTCTCCTCTGGCTGCCAGCAGTATAAAGGGGAAGAGTCTAGGCATGGCAAACAGAGTATTCATCACCTTTCTCATGAGAGACTCCTCCAAAGACCCCTCCTAAAGCTTCATCCGATAAGCATCAACAGAATAGGCCCACATGCCATTCCGGTGCTCTAGGAGAGGGGCGATTCGGTGTTGGAGAAACTCCCAGATAACCATTTCCATGGACAAGCCTCCCTCCTAAAGAACCTTAACACGCACATCAGCCTTCCCCGCCTCTTCATTGGAGAAAGCCTCACTTCTCCACTAGGGAATCTTCTTTGTTGGCGCTTGCGCGATGGTCAGCTATGGGTTCACCTCGCAAGCGTCCACCCACACTCAGCGCACATGGTGGTTGTCTACCTTTTTAACCACTCCTTGGGGAGGATGTCGTGCTCATCGCACAGGAAGACACACCCAGAGCATTGCCCCTATGTAGTCAAGCGCAGGCATAGAAATGATGAAACAACCGCACAGAAGGCTTGATCCCCGGGAAGGCCTCACAGCAAAAAGTGAAGATGGTAATGGCAATAATGGAGCTTGGCTGCAAGTGCAGCAGTTGGATCTTGTAGTGCGCAAGGAGAGCAAGCAGAAAGGCCAAGAAGGGGGAATCAGCCCCGCATAGGGCATACGCGCAAAGAGGGGAACTGCGGTGGCAACGAGATGCTTGGCGCTTACCGCACCATGGTGAATCGTTGTGGGCCCATACTTAATATACTCTCGTGCCAACAGGTGCTGGTAGTTGGCTAGGTACTTCATGAAATCTATTTGAGATTCGCCGAAGGTGGGAAAGATCTCCGTAGGCTCCCTTCTTCCTTTCTATGGAGCCACCACAGGAGCAGCAAAGCAAGAGAAGAGGCACACGAGCACAAAGAACAAGTATGATCCAAGTGCAGGATGGGAAAATGGTGGCGGGGAGGTGGAGAATACGAAACACCAATGCCCCAAATTCTTCTTATAGGGTGCCACTGAGCGGTTGCCAAGAAGAATTCTTCAGGCCAGAGGCTGCCAGATCTGACCCCTCAGGACTATCCGCTGTTTGATCTTCCCGGCCGTGATTGTCCGCCTCGAGCATGAATCATCAGTCTGGGCCTACCGGTCCTTGAAGCTCTTGGGGACCATGGCCATTCACCTCTGAGATTGGCGTGGACCAGGCACTCGGGGATACTATCGGGCTAGTAGTTACCAGGGTACCACGGCTCACCTACTATCAGGCCTCTCCACAAGGTAAATCTCTTCAAGAAGAAGGGCATAGTGCAATCTCTCCAAGAACTCTTCAGGAGAGGGCCCTTCAGGGAGCTCCGTCACCAAGGGGCCCTGGAGAGGGAAGACCACCTCGCGAAGGGATCACGTGAAGCACACTTAGGTGATAACACCTTCATGTTGAGGGTAGAAGGGGGACCACTGATCTACCCCTTCCACAAGGAAAGGACCTTCTTCCTCTTCAAGCCAGGAGTGGCCGATAGGACCTGCACCAGGTGGGGACCCCCTCCTTTTCCTGCACCAGAGGAGCATGCAGGAGGCAGAGGGCAAGACGCCCACGACACCCTGCGGTTGACCGGGTCCATGGTAGAGGACAGTTGTGCGCTACCTTTCCCCACCTCGATGGCCACGTGGGAACCCTTCCTTTCCCTAACACGGGAAGAGGATTGGGAGCCTATAAAAGGGTGAAAATATTCTTCTACCTCTGGAAACCCTAGCTTCCTCCTCGTTAGGAGCCCTAGATCTGATCACCTGATCAGCACCTTGTACTGAAAACCTTGCCAAGCAGTGTAATCAATATAGACATGCAGGAGTAGGGTGTTACACCGCACGGTGGCCTAGACTTGGGTAACTATATGTCTCCCTTTGTCATGCTTTCTCTGTTGTTTCCTCGCCAGGATTCGGGAAGGTTTGTGGAGATCATGTTCAACCCCCAGTGTTCGATTCCATCGTACTTCAAGAGGAACCCTGCAGGGACAATATCCAACAACCGACGACACTCATATAATTGTGTCGCGCGACATCGACAACAGAGATAATCGTCGCTCATTTCTTGCTTAGTTCTTTCATACCAAGTTTGCTATTGTTGACTTCTTATCTAAGACGCCGTAATTCAGATTTTAGTATAGTTTTATCTTTATCCGCATCTATCTTCATAGCATGAATGTAATCTTCGATCTACACCCGATAATACCTCTCAATGTACACGATGGCATGAGTAGCTACATCGTCTTTAACCTACGGAGTGTTATAACGAAGAAGTCCTGTCAGCCGATGCTTGTGAAGAGGTCCTCTAGGACTGGAGAGTGCCATATACAACTGAACCCTTGTAGCGGAATTTCTTGTTTAGTTAGAGTTTAGCCAGTACGTAGGTACCTGCATCTGTCATGTCATTATGATGCCCATAAGGAGAAGGAGTGGGCATTTAACCTTCAGAGTAGCTGTCTATAAAAGAACGACCACGTTACGCATGCTTAGTATACAATGTCAGTACAACATCATCGTGCGTTAGGAAATAAATAGTACAATGAACTAAGCCCACGCAAATACTTCGGGAGTTGATGGGGATATGCCGAATGGGGTATACCCAGCAGGACGTTCCGATTGGGCCAAAAGGTCTCACGAGTGGGCCTGCAGGACGGCGACTGGAATGCCACTAAGAGGAAGGCCCGGCGACTGGAGACTGGAGGCCCAGAAGCGTACCAGAAGCCTAGTCGTATTAGGTCAAAGCCTCCGAGTCCATATCTTGTTCGGTTGTAGCTTGTAAACCCTAGCGAGGTGCCTCATATCTAAAACTCCCTACGGTATCCTGAGGACTTACGTTCCATCATACACCCCTTCAAGCGACTCGCTGCTTAGACACTGAGCTCACCACCAGTGTAACTCGCTCTCCAATAATCTAATCTAGAAGGAGTAGGTCTTTACCCTCCGGGGGGCCGAATTGGGTAAACCCATGTGCATCCACCCCCATCTCGCACCGTAGATGGCCGCCAGCTCTCGCCCCCGATTCAATCAATCGCTGCCTACTGCATCGACTACCGTGGCCATTTCCATGATAGTGGCACCCACTATGGGGCATAGCAGGACTGGCCTGAGTTCTCTGGCGAGACCCTATTCTCCGATCGATCGGCCACTCGCCACCGGCTGCATGATCGCCATCGGCGGGATCTTATAGATCCTGCCCAGCAGCTACATCCCGGCGTCACGCCCGGTCACTCACGGCACGGTGATGCCGGACGGCTCCATCAACCTCTTCGTCGGCTTCACCGCAGCAGTCGACCCAGCTGCGACGGTTATCGTTGGCAGATCGCCGCCGCACCGCGATCTGCTCTCGAGGAGCAGGTCCGCTCCATTAGGAGCCTCGTCATCGAGTATGACTCGGCCGCCAGCAACGCGGCCGAGACCAACGCCACCACGAACGACGAGGCCCTAAACAACGATGCCGACTCCGCGACCCCTGCCTCGGTCGCTGGATTTATCACTATGGCATCACGAGAGGACTCCATCACGCGAGTCTCCAACCCGGAGGATTTCGAAGACTCCTCCATCCTCGGGATCTTCGACTTTGATTCCGGCTCGAAGTCGCCTGAAGACTTCCGTGCCAGATCCAATCGCTTTAACGCGATCTACATGGAGGGCAGCACGGCCGCCCCGCCAAATCCGTTCTCTACACTGATCCCGCCGACTGACACGGCCACAGAGGTGGAGGAGGCCCGCCTGCGACTCGCGTAGGTGCAGCGCAATGAGCTCGCCGAGCGCGAGAAATATAGTCTCGAGCAGAAACGGCGCGGGAGCTATCGCTCTATCACCAGCGCCGCATCAGGACCCGCCTGAACTCCAACGTCTAGGGCCGCGTCCTGAACTTCAATGATGAAAGCGACCCCGCACGCGCGGCCGAGCGCGACTACTGCGAGAACGCGCCACCAGGTGGAAGCAACAGGCCACCACCCGGCGCACCGGCGACCGGAGCCCCTCCACCACCCATTGGTCGTGCGCCCCTGCCGGACGAGCCGCGAATCATCATCTTTCCACAAGACCACGACGCCAACAGACTCCCACTCTACTCCACCCCGGTGGACAACGTCGTCGCGGCCGATGCCACGGTCGCCAACCTCGACGTCCAGGGAGACGGCGCACTGTAGATCCAGTACGCCAAGGCCCTACTCGCCAGGGCCGTCGAGCAACAAGCTGCGGGAGTCGACCCGTGGGGGCGGATGTATTCCCGCTCCTCAGCAAGCAGGGCGGCCTCGAGTGGCCACCCCACCATCGCCAATGTCATGACCTGCCCACCACTGCAGCCACTGGCGAACCAGCCGCGGGCCGCCAACCCCGCACTCTCCACCAACGAACCACGACCGGTGAACAACACGGTCGCCGCCAACAGGAAGCCCATCGACTCCCGCACGCACATCATCAACAACCAGGCCTGGCGGGCGTGCCAGCCCCATGACTTGAGGCACACCCTCAGTAATCACGGCGACCCCGAACCGAGGGGCTCGCTCAGCCGAGTTGGCCCCCAATGCTTTGGGCCTATGATTAGAGGGGAAAAGTACCATGCCAACTTCAAGGCGCCCAAAGAGATCGAAAAGTACGATCCAACGTACGACCTAGCAGTGTGGCTGGACACATACCTCATGACGATGGGAATCGCCGGCCACACGGACCTGCTCGCCGCTCGCTACCTCCCCCTGATGATGGAGGGCGCGACCCGGCAATGGATCAACACCCTCCCCGCTGATAGCATCGACTCCTGGGAGGAAATGCGGGATGCCTTTGTCAGGCATTTCGAGGGCTCCTACACCCGCGCCACCACGATTGAAGACCTGGACCAGTGCATCTAGGGACAACACGAGTCGACCCGCCACTAGATTCAAAGGTGGCAAGAACTGTGGATCAACGCCTCTGGCATCCACCCAGACACGGCGATACATTGCTTCAAGAACGCGTGCCGGTACGAACCACTGGTCGGTAAGATCAAGCGGGTCTACCGGACGCTCAACACCATCCCCGACCTCCTTGAAATCGCCAAGCGGTACGCGGAGGACCCCAACCAAGACTCTGACGACGAGTCGGGAGGAAGACGCCGCACCAGCGGCCACGACAGCGGGCGACAGCGCGACATGCGCTATAGCAACACCCGCATCACCGGCAAGCACTGCACGGACGGACGAGTCGACTTCGTCGCCAACGCCGGCTATGGTCAACACGACCCCAAGAGCTACCTCCACGACGGAGGAAATTACCGCGATAGCAGAAACTACCGCGCCAACAACGCGGCGAGGCCAAAATTCGACCCCGCCGCCCTACTCAACCAGCCCCGCGTCTACCACAGCAGGAAGGGGAAACCCGCCACCCACACCACCGCGGACTGCCACTCTCTCAAAGAGATCGAAAAGGCAGGGCGAGCAAGGGAAGACCCCCAACAACAACCCACCTCGGGACAACAGAAACGTTGGCGGCTTCGGCAACGCCGTCGGCTCGCTACACACCTTCACCGGGCTCAACACCAAGCGCGAGAGGAAGGTGCTCGCCCGCGCAGTCGCCGTCAATGCGGTGACACATGTCGACATCCCACGCTTCCTCAACTGGTCCGAGCAGAGCGTCACTTGGAGTCGCCAGGACCACGCTCCCAAGGTCGAGTACCCAGGGCGAGTCACCCTGGTGGTTAGGCCCAAAGTGGCTGATTATTGGCTACCCAAGACACTGATGGACGGTGGGAGCTCCATCAACATCATGTATCTGGACACGTTCAAAAGGCTCTAGCTCCCGGAGTCGGCAATCCAGCCGACCCTGACAACCTTCCACCGCATCGTCCCCTGTCGGAAGGCATACCCGATCAGAAAAGTGACATTACCGGTCACCTTCGGCACACCAGCAAACTACCGCACCGAGCGAATCGAGTTCGAGCCGGTGAACTTCCGCAGCCCCTACCACTACGTCCTGGGACACCAAACATTGGCCAAATTTATGGCGACCCCCCACTATGCATACAGCATGATGAAGCTCCCAGGGTTGAGCGGCATCATCACCGTCCACGGCAATCCCGATATGGCCGTGGAATGCGAGGACAAGGGCGCTGAGCTCACCGACACCGTCATCACTGCAAAGACCGACCATGCAGAGGAGCTCGCGAAATACAAGGGCAACATCAACAAGGACGACCCCACCATACTTAAGCAGCCAACCGCCGCCAAATCCACGTTCGAAGGCAACCACGCATACCCGCACCGTCGAGCTCGTCCCGGGCGACAACATCTAGACGGTCACCATTGGGGCGCATATGAGCCCCACATAGGAAAGTGTTCTCATCGAGTTCTCCATGAGAACTGCGACATCTTCGCATGGAAACCTTCCGACATGCCAGGTGTCCGTAGGGAACTCGCTGAGCACAAACTTCACGCCGACCCCAAAGCGACCGGTAAAGCAGTCGCTGCAGCCCTTCAATGAAGAGCGCCACCGAGCAATCACTGAAGAAGTGCAACGCTTGTTGGCCGCAGGCTTCATTCAGCCAATAAAATACTCCAAGTGGCTGGCGAACCCAGTCCTGGTCCTAAAAAAGAACAACACATGGAGAATGTGTATCGACTACACCAACCTCAACAGCGCCTGCCCGAAGGAGGAGTTCATCCTACCGCGCATCTATCAGATCATCGACTCGACCGTGGGATCGGAGTCGCTGTGCTTCCTCGACGCTTACTCTGGTTACAACCAGATCAAGATGGCGGTCAAGGATGAGGAGAAGACGGCGTTCATCACGCCATTTGGCGCCTTCTGCTACACGGCCATGACGTTTGGCCTCAAGAACGTCGGCGCCACATACCAAAGGTGCATGCAGGAGTGCCTCGCGAGCCAAATTTCCCGCAACATTCACGTCTACATCGCCGACGTGGTGGTAAAATCCACCCGCCAGGACGACCTGCTCACCGACCTGCCCGAAACCTTCGCAAACCTGCGGAGGTACAACATCAAGCTGAACCTAGGAAAGTGCACCTTCGGCATCCCCACCGGACAGCTACTAGGATACGTAGTATCCAAGCAAGGCATCGAAGCCAACCCCACCAAGATCGACACCATCGCGCGACTCGAAAACCCGAGTGCCTGCGTGACGTCCAGAAGTTGGCCGAGTGAGTCGCGGCTCTCGGTCGCTTCATTCCCCGACTAGGCGAGAAGGCCATGCCCCTTTATCGCCTGATGCGCAAGAACCCCATGTTCCACTGGGACGCGGAGGCGGACAATGCACTCAAAGCACTCAAAGAAGTGCTACTCGTGGCTCTACTACTTGCCGCACCAGTCGACAAAGAGCCAATGCTCGTCTACGTGGCGGACTCTAATCGAGTCGACAACACCGTGATGGTCATCAAATGGACAGAGGAGGGCAAGGAGCACCCCATATAGCGCCTCGTCTACTACATCAGCGAAGTCCTGACGGACTCATGACAGCGAGCACCCAATCACGATTGTCTCATCCGCACCGCTGCAAGACATAATACGCAATCGCGAGGCGACTGGGCGAGTCACCAAGTGGGCCGTCGAAATCGGCGTCCACAATATCAAATACGAGCCTCGCAAAGCAATCAAGTCACAAGCCCTAGCTGTTTTCCTCGCAGATTGGGAAGAAGCACAACAGCCAGAGAAGCTACCATATCTCCACTATTGGTCGCTACACTTCGACGGCTCGAAGAACACCGACGGCACAGGGGCCAGGGTCATACTGACCTCCCCCAAAGGGGACAAGCTCCGATATGTATTCCACCTCAACTTCAAGCCCTGCACCAACAACATGGCAGAATACGAGGCCCTTCTCCATGGCATGCGGGCCACCAAGGAAATGAACATCAACCGCCTACGGTGCCATGGCAACTCCGACCTAGTCACCGACCAAGTCACCGGAACATGCGACGCCGTCTCTCCAACAATGATCGCGTACCGCCAAACGGTAGACCAGCTGGAAGGACACTTTGACAGCTATTCCGTCGAGTGGATCGACAAATGCAAGAACAAGGAGGCAGAGGCCCTTTCCCACATCGGGTCGGCCCAACAAGCGCCACCAGCAGGCGTCTTCCTCGACATTAACCACAAACCTTCGGTCATCCCACCAAAGGAGATCGACGTCGGGATACCACTGCAACTAGATGCGGCCCTAGTTGCCATGGTTGTGGAGCCTAGCGACTGGATGACACCATATGTCGCCTTCCTCGAGCACAAGATCCTCCCAAGCAACGATACGGAGGCGCGAATGATCGTGCGCCGCTGCAAATCCTTCGTCATCATCAACGGCGAGCTACACAAATTTAGCATGACTGGCGTGTTCCAGCGCTGCGTACAGCCAGAAGAAGGCTGCAAGATCCTCCAGGACATTCACGTCGGCGACTACGGCCATCACGCCGGTACCAAGTCGCTGGTCGCCAAGGCCATGCGGCACGGCTTCTACTGGCTCACCGCGCACGCCGACGCCACCAACATCGTCCAACGATGCGTTGGGTGCCAGAAGTACGCCCACCAGACGCACTGTAGCACCCCGATAAAACCACTACTAGAAAATCGCGTGTTGTTTTTATTTTCTGTATCATCATCATGCCACATTGCATTTGAGCATCGTCATCATCATGCATATGTTTGCCTAAAACTATTTTCCAAAAGTCTATCTTTGTTTTCTAGATACCTCTGTCTTTGTTTCAAGTTAAACCCTAGTCTTGCCCGAATATTTTATTTGCCTAAAAACTATTTGCAAAAGTCTATTTAAAATAAAATAAATAGATCAACAAATAAATGTGTTTTAGGGGGAGGCAGCCAGCCGTTGGGTCTGGCCACCTACGACCCCCACTAGCCTAAGCCCGATCCACCCTGACCACCACCCTTCTCTCCCTAAACCCTAACCCTGAAACTACCCAACATCCCTCTACCAGCCGCAGCAGCCCGCACCCAACCCGTGCGCGCAGTAGCGCATGAAGCAACGCAGCACACGCAACCCTACCACGCTACATAGCCACCAACCCACCGACGGTACACCACACTGAAGCGACCCAACGCATACACGCGTGTAGCGCCACCTACCGCTTGCGCCCCGACCCCACCATCTCCCCTCGATCCTATCGCCAGCGCCCCGCACGCCACTGCCCGACGGGATCCGCATCTACCCCTATCCTCGCGCTCCTCCTCCCACAGAATCGCCGCCCCGCCTCGATCCTCCTCGGCCTGACCTTGTCATCCACCGCCGCCCATCAGTCTGCACCGCTGCCCCTGCGGTCCCTCTCCGCTCGTCTGCGTCGTCACGCTCCTTGCGAGCCCCGCCTCTGGCGCTCCCGTATCCCGCAACCGCCGCTAGGCCCTGCGAGCCGAGCCACACCACGTCGTCGCCCGCAGGAGCCGCGCCTCCTGCCGACATCGCCCTTCCCGGCACCTCGACCTCTGCCACGTCGCTCCCCCTCTCTATTCTGCCATCGATGTGCCATGGCTTCCCTGCTGCTACGGGCCCCTCCTACTCCAGTCACCTCCCCTGCTTCGCCTTTGGTCGCCCGGTGCCATCGCACTCGACCTGCCCTGTAACTGCAGGTGGAGCTCAGGATCCCAAGCCGCGCCTCCATGTTGTTCCGCAAGAGCTGCTCGTGCGCGGCCCCCTTCCTGTCTGTGGCGTCGTCTGTCGCTCCTCCCAGTGATGCATGTGTCGCGCCTCCTTGCACTGGTTCTCGCCACGCGCGCGCCTCTGGCTCCGCGTGTCTTGTTGCTTCCCTCGACTGCCGCCTGAGCTTGCCATCCGCTAGGTGTTTGAGGTAAAGTCTAAACGGGACAATCCTCCTATCAACGGTGCTCTCTGTTAATGTGAAGAGGTGACGGTGTTGTATGATCTGTTGTGGTTGAGGTATCCAGATGCGGTGATGGGAGGTGTGACGATGTTGGTAACAAAGAGAAGTTGGCGCACCGACGACAAGTTGTCTTGCAGTGTGGTGCTACAAGGAGTACCGACAAGATCTCCGTCCGCCCGCGAGTACCATATGACACCAAGATCTTCAATTCTTCAAGACCGTCTAGGCACCACATCCGGATATACATGGAAAACCAAGGCCCTGACCTGAAGACGCCGAGACCCCGATCTCAGAGTCCAAAGCCAAACTCGAACCCCTCCAAGCCCCAAGATCTTCGACCCTAAATGTGTGACCCCCTTTTCAGAGACCCTTATTTTTATAATATGACATTATTAAATGTTGCATATTAAATTGTTCATGATGGCATACATATTCATGTGTTTGGGGTATTTTGTCGATTCACCTCATAATTAAATATGGAGATTATATATGGGCTATTTTAGTCTTATATTAGCTTCATTTAAATTTGCATAGCGAACCGGTGTCATGATTCGCCTTGTTAATATAACATTTAAATTGCGGGGTATCTAAAACAACTTTCAACCTTCTAATTAATTATTGGGGCCCCGGTTCCGCTTAATATTGCCTAATTGCATCGCATCTTTGCCATGTCATGCATCATACATGCATCATGCCCGATCTGCTTCTTCATCGATTAGGCCGTTGAGTTGACTCGAGTATCGATAAGTTCTTCGGATAATGTACCTTCGGCAGTGTTTTCAAGGCGAGCATTCTCCCTCTTTCTACCTATTTTGCATTTATAGTCTTTATTTCCTCCTGTTGATCTATTGCTATCCATGTCGCGATGCTTTAGTGTTCCGTACCAAATATATTCCGTGCAGCCTTTATATTGCCTTGGACACCTCCTATTACCTATTGTTTGGTAGATAGATGGTCTTGCGAGTCGTAGTCGCTTGCTCAGGTGTGATCCTGTGTCGTGAATTACCACACAGTTGTTGGAATGTTGTCATATGCTTTACGGTGTAGAGGATCATGACTTTAAATACAACTATTAAATTGCTGGGATAACTAATGAAAGAGGCATCGGTGGGCAATATATGCTATTTGGTTTTTCATGTCCACTTGTGTCCCGTAGGCCCCGAGTACTTGATACCTTTTCCTTGATTATTCGCACTATCCACATCTGGGAGACCCTATGGATCCCCCTTAGCCAGAGCTTGATTCATTTCTTATTCTTGGGGCCGCAAAGTAGTTTGGGGATTTATTACTATTCCGTACTGATGCCATGCTTTACTGCTTTATTTATGATTGTGCGTGGAGCACCTGTACTGTTTTGGAATGCGGAGTGTTTTCACGGTATCAACAATCCCAGTCACACTTTCGGGTTCCCAGTCGTTTACAGCCATTGACACAAACACTGGGTCCATCTCGGAGCCGGCCAACTTCATTGCGGGTAGCTTAGTGGGGTGCCCCCTAAAATATTTTATGAATCCTATGATTGCTTTGTCGTGAAAGCCTCGTTGGGTTTTGATTTGGTTTTTCCGAGATTGATCGTGTGTGTGTTGCTATTTGTGCACCCCTGCAGGGTAAAATCTTTCTGAAAGCCGTGTCCGCGGTTATGGACGACTTAGAGCACAGTATCTTGATCATAGACAAGCATAACTAAAGTAGTGCTATAAATTTGACCTAATATGTGACTAGTAATCAGCTTCACTATAATGGAATGGATAATAAAAGTACCAACAACTGGTTGAACTGGGGTGTATCGTGTCATGTTATACCTGCCTAGTAAGTATCGTAACTCCAATGGAATGAAATAAAAGTGCCAACAACTGCTGGGTTTGGGATGTCACATGCTAATTGTATCTGACTAGTAAGTACTGCAACTACAACCGAATGGCTAACTAAAACTGCCCACTACTTATGCTATCAGGACGACTCATGCTATCTATATCTGACCAGTAAGTGCTGCAACTATAACGTAATGAATAAAACTGCCAACTGTGTGAGTTCCTTGGTTTGACTTCCTCGTTTGGTCTTGAGGGGGAAATACCAGGATGGGTATGATTAGTGTTAGTATCAGGTTGGTCCCGAATAGGTCTATCTTATCCCACTCTCATAGCCGACAGTTGCATCGAGTCTCTATAGGTTGTTTAGTGCATGCTGCGCTGCCGCTTCAGTCCCCCATACCTATGTAGGCGAGAGCCACCGAATTCTAGCCTCGCCGTGTACTGGCCTCAGTACTGACCGCTCCCTTTTTCCTTCTCCCTTTGTCGGCACCCCTTTTGTTTAACAGGTATAAGCTCGACGTCGTTAGCAGGGTTACCCTTCCGGCTTGGCCTGGGCCGGGTTATGGACGCCATTGGTTATTCTTCAGGGCTCTTAGCCCCATTTGCATCTTATCCGTACTCGGATGTTGTATCGTTTTCAAGGTGATTTGGATCTTTGTATTGTATATCTGTATTCTTGACTCATGGAGTCATTGTTGTATATATATGTGTTGTGGGTTCCATCGTGAACTATTGTGTAATGGAATTACTTCGTTTTCCACCCACACGCAAGTGCCTGGTGGGCGTCCTTGAATCGTTTCTATGCGGGTTTGGCGTGAAGCGTTGAAATCTGCATAGGGCCGATTCGAGGGTGTTACAAAGTGGTATCAGAGCTCAGCAATTGTGATACCCCACTGGTCTAGCCTGTAGGAGAACCTAGCTTACAGACGATGTAGAGTGTCAAAATTAATTTGCAAAAATCGGTTGGATAGATCTGATTAGGACTGTTTTTACTCCTTATCCCTATGCTACTCTCCTCTTACCTTTGAGTGTTTTTAAATCTACTCTCTTACCTTTTCTTCGAGTCCAGGATTTCTCGTGGTTGGGATTCTGTCATAACTTCAGGGTTTCGCTTCCTTCTTTTTATAACGGTGGAGCTATAATCATCTAATCTGCATCTCGTTTGTTGTGCCCTACATCTAATCCTTTTGTCCTTGAACTCTTTATCTGTATCTGCACCTTGACGGATATCCATATCATTGAAAAACATTATGAGAAGGATGAGCAGTGGTGAAGTTGGAGTATACCTTGAGCATGTGTTGTTCATGCCAATGGAACCATCACAAAACCTAATCATCGTGTCTTTTCATACAATTTCTTCTGTATCTTCCGGTGTTTTCCAACATGACGACATCATCTATGCCAGATTTGATGAAGCAACTGCATCACTCCTTTATTTTCCAAACATTGCTTGTAAAGATCTTCAGTCTGTATCCCGAGAGTTGGTTGCAGAAATCTTCTGTTCGTGTACAGAGTAATGCTTTGAGTGCGGGATGGAGTCGCGACCATACCACTACTCTTATCACTCGCTTTTGTACATTGAATTGGTGGATCAATGCAATTTACTCCTTCCACTGAAGTAAGGTAGCCTTGTGACCTCTTTCTTCGCCTTTGTTTCTATGGAGTGCTCTCTCGATGAATGTGAGCAACGACCTCTTGTTGGTGGTGTTGGAGATTCTAATATGGAGCAAGAATCTTTGTTAGTGGTGTCGTGAGGATCTATATGAAGCGAGAAGACTCAGATCAGCGGCCTTCTTCCCCGTACCATGAGGCGGATCTCGAGGGCGAGATCCATTGTTAGTGGTGTCGAATTGTAGCACCCCGATAAAACCACTACAAGAAAATCGCATGTTGTTTTCATTTTCTGTATCATCATCATGACTACATGCTCATGTCATCATGCCACATTGCATTTGAGCATCGTCATCATCATGCATATCTTTGCCTAAAACTATTTTCCAAAAGTCTATCTTTGTTTTCTAGATACCTCCGTCTTTGTTTCAAGTTAAACCCCGGTCTTGCCTGAATATTTTATTTGCCTAAAAACTATTTGCAAAAGTTTATTTAAAATAAAATAAATAGATCAACAAATAAAAGTGTTTTAGGGGGAGGCAGCCAGCCATTGGGCCTGGCCACCTACAACCCCCAATAGCCTAAGCCCGATCCACCCTGACCACCACCCTTCTCTCCCTAAACCCTAACCCTGAAACTACCCAACATCCCTCTACCAGCCGCAGCAGCCCGCACCCAACCCGCGCGCACAACAGCGCATGAAGCAACGCAATGCACACAACCCTGCCAAGCTACATAGCCACCGACCCACCCGCGGTACACCACACCGAAGCGACCTAACACGTACACGCGCGTGTAGCGCCACCTACCGCCTGTGCCCTGACCCCACCATCTCCCCTCGATCCTATCGCCAGCTCCCCGCACGCCACCGCCTGACGGGATCCCCACCTGCCCCTATCCTCGCGCACCTCCTCCCACAGAATCGCCGCCCTGCCTCGTCCTCCTCGACCTGACCTCGTCATCCACCGCCGCCCTGCGAGCCCGCTGCCCGTCAGTCTACACCGCTGCCCCCGCGGTCCCTCTCCGCTCGTCTCCATCGTCACCCTCCTTGCGAGCCCCGCCTCTGGCGCTCCCGTGTCTCGCAACCGCCGCCAGGCACTGCGAGCCGAGCCACATCACGCCATCGCCCGCAGGAGCCGCGCCTCCTGCCGACATCGCCCTTCCCGGCGCCTCGACCTCTGCCACGTTGCTCCCCCTCTCTATTCTGCCATCGATGCGCCATGGCTGCCCCGCTGCTACGGGCCCCTCCTACTCCGGTTGCCACCCCTACTTTGCCTCTGGTCGCCCGATGCCGTGGCCCTCGACCCCTCCTCGACCTGCCCTGTAACCACAAGCGGAGCTCGGGATCCCAAGCCGCGCCTCCATGTTGTTCCGCAAGAGCTCCTCGCGCGCGGCCCCCTTCCTATCCGTGGCATCATCTGTCGCTCCTCCCAGTGATGCGCGTGTCGTGCCTCCTTGCTCTGGTACTTGCCACGCGCGCGCCTTCGGCTCCGCGTGTCTTGGTGCTTCCGTGGACTGCCGCCTGAGTTCGCCATCCGCTAGGTGTTTGAGGTAAAGTCTGAACGGGACAATCCTCCTATCAACGGTGCTCTCTGTTAATATTAAGAGGTGACGGTGTTGTATGATCTGTTGTGGTTGAGGTATCCAGATGCGGTGATGGGAGGTGTGACGATGTTGGTAAAAAAAAGAAGTTGGCGCACAGACGAACAAGTTGTGTTGTAGTGTGGTGCTACAAGGAGTACCGACAAGATCTCCGTCCGCCCGCGAGTACCATATGACACCAAGATCTTCAATTCATCAAGACCGTCTAGGATCCGCATCCGAAGATACATGGAAAACCAAGGCCCTGACCCTAAGCGCCGAGACCTCGATCCCGGAGTCCAAAGCCAAACTCGAACCCCTCCAAGCCCCAAGATCTTAGACCCTAAATGTGTGACCCCCTTTTTAGAGACCCTTATTTTTATAGTATGACATTATTAAATGTTGCATATTAAATTGTTCATGATGGCATACATATTCATCTGTTTGGGGTATTTTGTCGATTCACCTCGTAATTAAATATGGAGATTATATACGGGCTATTTTAGTCTTATATTAGCTTCATTTAAATTTGTGTAGCGAACCGATGTCATGATTCGCCTTGTTAATATAACATTTAAATTGCAGGGTATCTAAACCAACTTCAACCTTCTAATTAATTGTCGGGGCCCCGGTTCCGCTTAATATTGCCTAATTGCATCACATCTTTGCCATGTCATGCATCATACATGCATCATGCCCGATCTTCTATCGTAGTATTCAATAGTGCATTCGGTGTTTCTTTTAGTGCTCTCCTTCTTCACCGATTAGGCCGGTGAGTTGACACGAGTATCGACAAGTTCTTCGGATAATGTATCTTCGGCAATGTTTTCTAGGCGAGCATTCTCCCCCTTTCTACCTATTTTGCATTTATAGTCTTTATTTCCTCCTGTTGATCTATTGCTATCCGTGTCGTGATGCTTTAGTGTTCCATACAAAATATATTCCGTACAGCCTTTATATTGCCTTGGACACCTCCTATTACCTATTGTTTGGTAGATAGATGGTCTTGCAAGTCGTAGTCGCTTGCTCAGGTGTGATCCTCTGTCGTGAATTACCACATAGTTGTTGGAATGTTGTCATATGCTTTACGGTGGAGAGGATCATGACTTTAAATACAACTATTAAATTGCTGGGATAACTAATGAAAGAGACACCGGTGGGCAATATATGCTATTTGGTTTTTCATGTCCACTTGTGTCCCGTAGGCCCTGAGTACTTGATACCTGTTCCTTGATTATTCACACTATCCACATCCGGGAGACCCTATGGATCCCCCTTAGCCAGATCTTGATTTATTTCTTATTTCTTGGGGCCACAAAGTAGTTTGGGGCTTTATTACTATTCCGTACTTATGCCATGCTTTACTGCTTTATTTACGATTGTACGTGGAGCACCTATACTGTTTTGGAATGCGGAGTGTTTTCGCGGTATCGACAAGCCCATTCATACTTTCGGGTTCCCAGTCGTTTACAGCCATTGACGCAAAACCTGGGTCCATCTCGGAGCCGGCCAACTTCGTTGCGGGTAGCTTAGTGGGGTGGCCCCCTGAAATATTTTATGAATCCTCTGATTGCTTTGTCGTGAAAGCCTCGTTGGGTTTTGATTTGGTTTTTACGAGGTTGATCGTGTGTGTGTTGCTATTTGTGCACCCCTGCAGGGTAAATCTTTCTGAAAGTCATGTCCGCGGTTATGGACGACTTGGAGCACAGTATCTCGATCATAGACAAGCATAACTAAAGTAGTGCTATAAATTTGACTTAATATGTGACTAGTAATCAGCTTCACTACAATGGAATGGGTAATAAAAGTACCAATAACTGGTGGAACTGGGGTGTATCGTGTCATGTTATACCTGCCTAGTAAGTATCGCAACTCCAATGGAATGAAATAAAAGTGCTAACAACTGCTTGGTTTGGGATGTCGCATGCTAATTGTATCTGACTAGTAAGTACTGCAACTACAACCGAATGGTTAACTAAAACTGCCCACTACTTATGCTATCAGGACGACTCATGCTATCTATATCTGACCAGTAAGTGTTGCAACTATAACGGAATGAATAAAACTGCCAACTGTGTGAGTTCCTTGGTTTTACTTCCTCGTTTGGTCTCGAGGGGGAAATACCAGGATGGGTATGATTGGTGTTAGTATCAGGTTGGTCCCGAATAGGTCTATCTTATCCCACTATCATAGCCAACAGTTGCATCGAGTCTCTATAGGTTGTTTAGTGCATGCTGCACTGCCGCTTCAGTCCACCATACCTATGTAGGCGAGAGCCGCTAAATTCTAGCCTCGCCGTGTACTGGCCTCAGTACTGACCGCTCCCTTTTTCCTTCGCCCTTTGTCGGCACCCCTTTTGTTTAACAGGTATAAGTTCGACGTCGTTAGCAGGGTTACCCTTCCGGCTTGGCCTGGGCAGGGTTTTGGACGACATTGGTTATTCTTCAGGGCTCTTAGCCCCATTTGCATCTTATACGTACTCGGATGTTGTATCGTTTTCAAGGTGATTTGGATCTTTGTATTATATATCCGTATTCTTGACTCATGGAGTCGTTGTTGTATATATATATGTGTTGTGGGTTCCATCGTGAACTATTGTGTAATGAAATTACTTCATTTTCCACCCGCACACAAGTGCCTGGTGGGCGTCCTTGAATCGTTTCTATGCGGGTTTAGCGGGAAGCGTTGAAATCTGCATAGGGCCGATTCGAGGGTGTTACACGCACCTCCCTGGTTCGGCACTCAAGACCATCTCCATCACATGGCCATTCGCTGTATGGGGCATGGACACGGTAGGCCCATTCAAGAAGGCCCCATCCGGTTTCACCCACCTCCTGATCGCGGTCGACAAGTTCACCAAATGGGTCGAGGCCAAGCCAATCAAGTTCACCAAGTGCGACGGCAAGATGGCCACCAAGTTCTTACGCGAGCTCATCTACCGGTACGGCTACCCGCACAGAATAATAATGGACAACGGCACCAACTTCGCCAAACAGGCCATGGCGGAATTCTGCAAAGAGCACGGCATACGACTCGACCTCGCCCTTGTCGCCCACCTGGAGTCGAACGGCCAAGCAGAACACGCCAACCAGAGCGTCCTCCACGGGCTCAAGCCACGACTCCAGGTGCCCCTCGAGCGCACCCGAGGATGCTGGGTCGAAGAGCTCTCTTCAGTCATATGGGGGATCCGCACGTCCGTCAATCGCTCCACCGGGTTCACACCCTTCTTAATGGTGTACGGCGCCGAAGCCGTAATGCCAACAGACCTGGAGCATGACTCACCTCGAGTCGCCAATTACGTCGAGGCGACAAACAAGACCATCCGCCAAGATAGCATCGACCAAATCGACAAGGCACGCGACCTGGTTCGCTCCCGTATAACCATCTACTAGCAGGGACTCCGCCGCTACCATAGCCACCGAGTCCGGACTCGCACCTTCCAGGAGGGCGACCTGGTCCTATGACTGGCTCAAGACAAGAAGAGCATGCACAAACTCTCCCCCATAGGAGGGGTCGTTCGCCATAGGGCGAGTCCTCGGCAATGACGCCTACTACCTCATCGACATACGAGGCGATGGTCAGCTCGAGGTTGGGAGGCCATAGAATGTAAACCTCCTCTAGAAGTTCTATACATAGAACCGAAACATGTACTCAGATGATATATATAATGAAATTCATTCGGTTCACAAAATTGTGTCTACTCGCCATATTCTTGTGGCACTCGCACTCGTACAATCAGCAATACGCTATCCACGGAAGTCAACCTTTGGTCGAGCGACTGGCTCGACTAAGTAGTGCGGCCCAAGGGCACCGAAAATACTCGGGCCTTGGGACGTCCACGAAAACGCCAACCCGGAGCCACCATCGGAGTCGCCTAGCTCGACTGGCCCACCGGGCCAAGACAACCGGTATACGCTTCTCACAACGACCTATCCTTCCCATCCTCGCGCACAGCGACTCGAACGGTTAAGTACCACGCACGGGGACTCCGCAAGAATGGAACCCTCACGCGGCTCGGGAACACACCAAGTAAGAGAGCTGCCTTAGACTCGCCCAGCGAATGGCTCTCCGAGCCAGGGAAGAGACGCGTTACAAACAACGCATTAACAACCTACAACAGGAACGCGCCCAATACGGCTAAGCACTACGCTCGGGGACTCGCCTACAAACAAAACCATTCGCGCTCGGGGACTCGCCCCTTCAGGAGACGCAAAGGATAAACAAAACACCATAAAGGAAAACACATATGTACACAATCGAGTTATACCCCATTAAAGGGCGGACGCGCTCGGGGACTCGCTCAACCAAAAATAAACACACCACACAATCACGGTCGCATTGCGAGTCGATTGACTCCTCTTACTCAAAATATTGTTCATATTACAAAAGTAGCCACTTGGCATATATTACAAACTGCCAAATGATGCTATCTATTTCGCATGTCCTGACGAAGAAGCACCACCACCACCCTTAACACGAACGAAAGGCTGCCACGGGTTCGTCGGGTAGGTCGTCAGCGACTTCGACAACACCAACCGAAAGGGTTGCTCCGACTTCATGTCGTGATGCTCCGGCTCAGGGTCGCTAGGCGCCAATACGTTTCCTGGTATGGCAGAAGGTCCCCCATCGCCAACACCCGATCAGCAAAAGGGGCGGCCTTGGCAGTCAGTTTCAGCACATCTGACATCTCCACCGTACCACTCACCGAAGGGTAGCCGCTGGTGACATCGTCGAAGTCGAAATCCTCGGGGAAGTGGGCGAGACCCAGGATCAATGTCGTGGGGGCCCCGCGCCTAAAAGCCGAGCACACCATCCACTCCACGACACCGGGCACCTCCTCCAGATAGCGCCACACTTCTGTAAGTCCCCCAGGAATAACCTCGGTGGGGGACATCCCTTGAAGGACCGCTTGGACGCACAATGCTGAAGCAGTGGCCGTGTTCACCACGGCAGTCACGCACTGCGAGGCGTTGAAGGTCTGAACCACCGGGTCGGTTTGACCTATCATAGCTGCAACATTAGATGTCAGTGACACTATGGATCTCCCTACTCGGGGACTCGCCGAACGTGTTAAGCAAAAAACAGAGACTCACTAAGAAGCTTGCGGTAGTTCTCGGTGACATGCTTCTCTAGGGCGGAATGATCGTTTTGCAGCCCCACGATGATCGAGCCCGCGGCCTTGCGCTCCTCTTCAGCCGTAGCGACTGTAGCCTTCACTCTATCCTCGGATGAAATTGAGGCCGCTTTCGCCTCCTCACATTCCTGGATCAGCGAGGCAATTCGTCCATTCGCCGCATCCAGCTCAGTGACTGGAACATACCCTTCACGGGCCTTGGAAATGGCAGCCGGAAGACCATCTGAAAAGAAAAGAGATAAATTATCAACACGCCAGCACACCAACAGTTCACAGCCGAAAAAGAAAAAAAATGAAACAAGTACGTACCAACAGTCTCCTGGAGTCGCCGGTTTGCTTCCTGTGCCACGCGCAGATCCCGCTCCAGACACTCCCTCGCGGCCTGTCGATCGGTCGACTCCCTCTGCAAACCCTTCAAAAGTAACAAAACTCAGTACTTACCAAGAACAATATTCAGTTCCGAGCCGCTGAAATTCAGCGACTAGGAACTTGGGGACTGGAGAGTAGAAGAAATTCAGTTCCTAGCTGCTGAAATTCAACGACTAGGAACTCGGGGACTTGAGAGTAGAAGAAACTCAGTACCTAGCAGCTGAAAATCAACAGCTAGGAACTCGGGGACTGGACGTACCTGAATGGCGGCGCCAAGCATCTTATGGAGCTCTCCAGCGTCAGTCGACGGGACCGTGAAGGAGGTGTGCCCATGACGGGACCCAATGTCTTCATCAACGATCTATGGGATCTGCGGGGACTGGTTGTCCACCACGCCTAGAAACCCGCTCGCCATGAAGCGCGGGAACGTTGCCGACGCCCTAGCCGGGGCACTGGTCATCGGAGCCGGCGCTTCAGTCGCAGGAGCGACCATGACTGGCTCCAACCGCGCCGCCGCCACTTCTTCGACGACTGCAGCGAGATCGCACTCCTTGGCGCTATCCATCGCCACGACATCGTCGGCACTGCCCTTCTGCCTCTTCGCGCCCTCCGCAGTTGCCGCATCTCCAGCAGGTTTCCTCTTCTTGGTGTCGTTGTATTGGGAACGGCAGTACCTAACGAGGTTAGATAGAGGTGTGGGGACTAGCAGGGAAGCTATCGATGGCGTCCGTAGGAGGGATTGGATACAAGCAAGCATAGTTGGACGCAAGGAGTACCCAGGTTCAGAGCCCTCATGATGAGGTAAAGCACCTACTCCTGCCGGATCTGACTATGTGGGATATACGAACTAGAAGTGCTCCTCGAGCTATATTCTCTAGCTACTGTCTTAAATGCACTGAGACCAACCCTTACTATTGAGGCCTTGCCTCTCCTCATATAGGCAGAGAGGCAACGGTCTCACTGGCCAGTCCGACTGGCGGGCCCCATAGGCGGGTCCCAGCCGGCTGGTTATCTACAGTATCCGGTACGGCATGTCCCATCGGTGTAGGAGCGGTATGGCTGTCGTAGGCACACTGGACGCCGTGCGAGCCTGTCGTCAGCATCGGGCCACTGTTCCTATGTCATCCCAGCAAAGTCTTCGATATGGCCGAGTGGTTGCTGGTCTTGTCATCATACAGGGCGTATTGTGCACTGATACGCACGTCGTCCTGTCTCACTGATTGGTTCCGGCTACGCCGCCGTAGCCGGCTGCTTCTTCCCGATCCGGCTACCATGCGGTAGTCGGCCCGACGTGCCTTATCCGGCTGCATCTGGTCAGCCGGATGCGATCCAACTACCCAGTTTCTTGTTCGGTTGGGGTATCTGGGGATCATCCCCCCCCCCCCGACACTAGCCCCCAAGCGCGTGTGGATTCCGCCCTTAGGCGAAATGTGCGCACGCTCCCTCTTGGTTTTGAATTTTGTGTCTGGCTATGCCTGGCGGTTGCGTTACCCGTGACGTCAGGGCTGATGCCGGCCATGGGCGCACGCGCCATCATTGCACTATAGCGGGCACCGTAACATCCCGTCGCACGTCACCTCAGGAAACTACTGCCCGACGCTTTGGTTCTCGCTCCCGGATCTTCTGCGCATCCCACGTCGGCACACGGGATCTGGGCGGCGGTTGGGGTGAAGGTCGCCTGGATGCACGCCACGTGACGCCATGGATGGTTGATCTTCCGGTCCTTTAAAGGGACGCCGCGGGGGAGCAGTTCCCTTCCTTCGCTCCCTCGCTCCAGTTTTCTTCTTCCCTTCCGCGCTCCTGCCCTCTATGCCCTTCCTCTGTTGCCGCTGTAGCCCGCTGTGCCACTCGTTTTCGTCGTCGGCGATACGAGCCACCGCCACTCCTCCTCCGCCGCGCCTCCTTGTCAACCGGAGATGGCAGCCGAACGTGGAGGCTGGTGCGGCTCCTCCGTCACGGAGGACCATATCCAGAAGTACCGTGCTACCCATGTCCTTCCGCCGGAGGAGGAAGTAGCGGTGCCGCTGGCGCCTGCGGGAGAGGTGTCGCCGCACCTGGCGGAGGGAGAGCGGGTCATCTTCCTCTCGCATCTGTCACGCGGGTTTGTGTTGCCGGTGCACCCTTTCTTCCTAACATTCTTGGCCTTCTTCGACCTCCGTCTGCACCATCTCGGCGCCAACGCAATCGGAACACTGGCGCACTTCATGGCTTTCTATGAGAGCTATCTCGGGATCCAGCCGGATCTCGGATTCTTCTGTCGGCTCTTCCGAGTCCGGCCGCAGGTGTAGTTCATGAAGGGGCCGCTACTCGTCTGCGGCGGCGCCTCCATCTACTCCCGCGCGCAGACCGGCTACCCGAAGTTCATGTTGCGCGACACGGTACGACTGTGGCAGCAGTTGTACTTCTATGTCAAGAACGTCACCAACATCGACCGGATCAACCTTCCGGCTTTCCAGGATGTCGAGTCCAGCCGGAAGCACTGGGAGCTGAAGATTTACGGCGACAAGGTGGAGTCATATGCGATGTTGCAGCGCATGCCCTCCCTCGTCACCTGCCGGCTAACTGGCCTAGACATCACCCTCAGCTGGATGTCCCGGCTGATGATGCCGTTGGAGAAGCGAGCGCACAAAATGTGCTTCTACTCCGGCCAGCTGGACCCGACCCGGCTGTCGTGCCGCGATCCTCGCTACCACAACCTGAAGGAGTGGGTGTGGATGATCACGAAGGAGCGGCTGCCGGAGAGCTAGACCTTCAGCCTGGCGCCCTACAACCGGGACAACCGCGCGCCCCAGGTAGGTCCTTTTAGCCGGAGCTTTCTTTCGTATTTCTTGCCTTTCTTTCTTGATTTATCCGACGAACTTCTTGTATTCGGCAGATCTTCCATTGCATCCTTCACGAGGAGGGTGAAGCCCCCCTCGAGGCGTTTACGCCTGACTTGCCCGAGCCGCGTGCTCGGCGGTCTGGAGAGGAGTTGGACGGGGACGGTGATGCCTTCCCCAGCCGGAACGATGAACCGGCTGCCGACCCCCACGCGGAGGTTGATGAGGAGGAGGAGGCTGCGCCGGCTTCTGATCCGGCGCAGCGCCCTGCGATGGACGGCGAAGCTGGCGGGAGCAGCTCCAGCCGTTCCAGCTCTAGTCGGCCTGCCATGGAGGAGCCGCCCCCCAAGAGGAGCCAGAACAGCGCCCTTCCGCCGAGTCGCCTGGGCCGGAAGAAGGGGCCGCCTCCGGTTGTGCAGGGGTACGTCCTTCCTCCTCTTCTTTCACCATCTTCTGCTTGTTTCTTTTTCTGCCTTTCTGCCCTTGGCATATTTGCCTTTCTTTCCTTCTTCTCGTCTTCTGCCTTCTTAGCACGCTGGTCTCCTTTGGAGCCGCGATCCCGGCGCGAGCGCCAACCGGGTCGCCACCCTGCGCTCCGACCACGTCTGCCAGCGCCCCTCCTTCTCCCACGGCACCGCCTCCGCCGCCACCTCGAGCTAAACCGGGTGCCTCAGCCGGAGCGGAGGGTCCACAGCCGGACGTGGTGGCCCAGCCGGAAGCGGAGGGTTCTCAGCCGGGTGGCTCTTCCTCAGGCGCGCGGGGAGCTACAGCCGGCAAGGAACTCGTGGTTGTCGGTGACGACAACTCCGACGACAAGCCGGGGGAGGAGTGGAGGACAACGGTGGTTGCCACGAAGGAGTCTTTGTCCATCAACGTCGTGGATGACGATGCCTCCTCCGCCGCCTCGCTGACGGACCTTGCCACCACCCTCGAACTGGCGGTAAAGGAGATCCGGCTACTGGAGGCCGTAGCCGGCGGGAACCGGTCCATGGAGCAGAAGCTTGCTGCTGCCAACGGAACCTCCCAGAGTAAGTTTGCTTCATCCGGCTTGCCCTTTTTTTTGCTAATAGCTGGTTTGGTCACAGCTATCCTCGTGTGCGCTCAACGCGAGATCGATCGCTTGAAGAAAGCGAACGACCGGCTAAGCAAGTCTAACTCCACTCTGCGGCTGCAGAACAAGGATTGGCATGCGAAGGTAGATGGTCTAGAGGCCACCATTAAGGAGCACGACGCCTCGCTCGCTAGCCGGACCGAGGCCTTCAACCTTCTCGAGGCCCAGAACAAGGACCAAGAGAAGGAGATCAAGATGCTGGCGACGAAGGAGAAGGCTCTGGTGGAGGAGCTGATGCAGGTTGGCCACACGGCTAAGGCTAAGTTGCTCTTTTCCACCTCCCTTTCTTTCCGGATCCGGTAGCCGGATCTAACTCTTTTTCCTGACACCGTTTTATCCCAGCATAGACCTGCTGGCATACAACCGGCTGCAGGAGAACTGGCCAGGAGCGTAGCCGACGGCCCAGGAGCTCGTCGTCCTTCTTGGCGAGGAAGCTTCCAAGCTTCGTCAAGTGGCGCGGGACATCTTCTCCTTCCTGTGGCCAGATGCTCCGGTTCTAGAGATAATGGCGCAGCTGGCTGTGAAGGTTGGGGAGGTGTCGGCTGCGGTGGACCGGCTGCGGGACTTGGCGGGGCGAGGCGGAGCGGAGATGGCTCTGGCCCTCATGCTCTCCTGGTACAAGGACGCCCGCGTCGAGAAGATCAATGGAGGCTTCCGCGCCGGCGCCGACCTTGCCGCCATCCGCCAGGCCCATCCAGAGCTCCGAGGCTCCGCCATCAAGATCGCCGACTATGTGGACCTCGACGAGGTGCTCACCGACTCGGAGTCCATCGGTACTCCGAATGTGGAAGCCCCGACGCAGCCGGCTGCGGGCGCCGGAACTAGATCAAGCGCCACGCCTCCTCCTCCGCCTGAAGCTTCTTCCAGTCAAGATGCTTCGCATGGCAAGGGTCCTGTCGTCTAGTCGCTGCCCCAGGATGCCGGGTGTATTTGTCTTGTTCAATCTTGCTTTGAAACATGTCTGTCTGTACTGGTTGTCTCTGGCGCCGGGTAAACTTATGGGAGCTTCGCCTCCTTTTTCCTTTGTTTGTTAATTTTGAACTGGCTTGACTTTCCTTCAACTTGTGCGTTTTGCACTTTCTTTCAACATTTCGCGATTGACTTTATCCGGCTTACTTCGTCTGGCTACACGCCTTTAGCCGGAAGAACTTCACCTCCAGTGGGGGCGCGCTAGCGCACCCACTGGGTGTAGCCCCCGAGATTTGTAGTAGCTGGCGTAGCCAGGTGCTTCGAATCTTCCTTCTTTTCCCCAGATCTTCTAACTTTATCTGACTAGACTCGTCCTAGTCAGCTGTTTTCACTGGCTGAACACCTTCAGCCGGGGGAACTAACATTCCAGTGGGGGCGCGCGAGCGCACCCACTAGGTGTAGCCCCGAGATTCGGAGTAGCTGGCGTAGCCAAGTGCTTCGAATCTTCTTTGTCTTCTCTTGCTCCTGCCCTTTCCCTCACCTGGGCTCCGAACGGCCGGCTAAATGCCTTTAGCCGGTTGGGGACTACAAGATTCCACTGGGGGCGCGCGAGCACACCCAGTGGTTGTAGCCCCCAATATTCGGAGTGCTTGATGAAGGCAAGGACTTCGAATCTTATTCTCTTTTCTTCCTGAATTCCGACTCAAGGTAGTCGTGCAAGAATATACATACACATACATCCTCACATGTTAATAGGTTAGTCTGCCAAATTGTAACCAGAAAACGGATTTGTTTTTTCGAAAACTAGCTTGCGCCTTTCTGGACACTTGGTCGCTTTCCCGTGTACTCTGTTGTTTTCGCTGTGTCCTTGCCAGGCATCCGGGTTGCGGTCTATAGCCGGAATCGAAGGGAGCTGACAGTACATCACGCACGGTACTAACGGCTAAGTAACCGGATTGTCTTAAGCTAGTTGCAAGGCCGGGATGCCCGATCTGTCGCGTCTCCTCCCCGTCTTTCGTGTGGGATGCCTCGGGCTTTTGCTCTTGCTAGCCGGACAGCCAGGTTACGGTCTGTAGCTGAGACGAAGAGTGGGCCTCTGATATCGTCGCACACTACTCAACCGGTTTGTTAACTTAGCAGGCCGGGCCAGCCGGCAAGCCCCCGGGTAGGGGTTGCCATAGCCGGAAAACCATAACCGGAAAATAGGTGCAAATACATTTCTAGCAAGGAGCCCTCGAACATCTCGCAGGGGTGCGCATTTTCATTCATAGGGTTTGCGGGATACATACACTGTCTGGCGACTAGGTGTAAAACGGGCGCAGCAAGGCCGCGTTCTAGGGACGCTAGGTCTCCTCGTCTGATTTGTCCATTTTGTTCTTGCGCAGCTGCTGCACGTCGATGAGGTAGTAGGAGTCGTTTGGCAGTGCCCGGCTGATGATGAAGGGGCCCTCCCAGGTGGTGATAGTTTGTGCATGCCCTTCGTGTCTTGCACCAGCCGGAGAACCAGGTCGCTCTCGCGGAACGCGACTGGACGGATCTGGCCTGAATGGTAGCAGCATAGCCGTTGCTGGTATAGGGCCGACCTGAACAAGTCCAGCTCGCGGGCCTCCTCCAGGAGGTCCACGCCGTCCTCCCGTGCCTCCTGGTTGGCCTTCTCATCGTATAGGAGCTTGCGCGGGGAGTCGAACTCGATATCCGCGGAGAGGACGGCTTCCGATCCGTAGACCAGGAAGAACGGGGTGTAGCCAGTTGATCTACTCGGCATGGTGTGGAGGTTCCATAGCACAGCCGGAAGCTCTTCAATCCAGCATCCGGGTGACCGCTACAACGGCTCGATGAGGCGTGGCTTGATGCCGGCTAGCACCAAGCTGTTTGCTCTTTCGACTTGCCCGTTAGACTGCGGGTGCGTGACGGAGGCAAGGTCTAGCCGGATGCCCTAGTTGCTGCAGAATCGGGCGAAGGCCCCCTTGGCGAAGTTCGTGCCATTGTCGGTGATGATGCTGTTGGGGTAGCCAAACCGATTGATGCTGTCGGTGAAGAAGGTGACGACTGTCGCCTCGTCCAGCTTTTGGATGGGCTTGGCCTCAGTCCACTTCATGAATTTGTCCACTACCACCAGTAGATGGGTCATGCCTGCGTGCGCTCGCTTGAAGGGACCGACCATGTCGAGGCCCCAAACCGCGAAGGGCCAGGTAATCGGTATGGTCTTGAGTACCGAAGTCGGCATGTGCCTGAGCTGCCCGAAGCGCTAGCACCCAGTGCACGCGTGGACCAGCTGCTCAGCATCCTCGAGGGCGCTGGGCCAATAGAAGCCATGGCGAAATGCCTTGGCGACTATCGCCCTTGACAAAGCGTGGTGCCTGCACTCGCCCTGGTGGATGTCCTTTAGTAGCCGGTAGCCCGTGTCCACATCGACACACCTTTGGAAAATGTCGGATACGCTGCGCTTGTACAGTTCGCCGTTGATGATGGTGTACGTGTGCGCACGGTGTCGGATTTGCCTGGCTTCCACCTCATCATCCGGAAGTTCCCCATTGGCGATGTAGTTTATAAAGGGCTGCACCCAGGATGGCACTTCCCGAATGGCGAGGATGCTCCCGCTTTCTGGTTGATGGTTCTCGGGGGGTCATCCGGGTGACGTACCCGGGACAGCATCCCTCGAGCTTCTTGACGAGCCGATAGCCCCCGGGTCTTGCGAACCGGAGGGCACTGCATTGCCTAAGTTGGTGCGGGTCTTCTTCTTTGGAGGTTCTGCCTGCTCCGCTTCTGCTGCTCCGTCAGCCGGAGTGCTCCCTGCCCAGATGATGGAGTCTGACTCCGGCGACGGGTTGATGGAGGGTTTGCGTAGATGCTCCAAGGAGACCCTGGGTGGGATCGCCTGCCTGGTGGATCCGATTCGGGCGAGCGAATCGGTTGCCTCATTGTTGGCGCGGGGGACGTGATGGAATTCGCATCCGTCGAAGGAGGCGCTGAGCTTCTGGATATGGAACCGGTAGAGGGCCATGTTTGCATCCGTGGTGTCCCATTCTCCGGATACTTGCTGCACCACCAGATCCGAATCACCGAAGCAAAGGATCCAGTTGACACCGATCTGCTTGGCCAGTCGGAGTCCATGCGCCAGTGCCTTTTATTCAGCTATGTTGTTGGAAGCCTTGAAGTGGATCTGCAGCACGTACTCTAGCGGTCTCCCTTGGGCGAGGTGAGCACGATGCCGGCTCCCAAGCCCCCGAGCATCTTCGACCCATCGAAGTGCAACTTCTAGTGGTCCGAATCCGGAACCGGTGGAAGATACTGGGTCTCGGCCCAGTCGACGAGGAAGTCCGCCAATGCCTGTGACTTGATCATGAGCCGGGGCTCGTACTAGATGGAGTAGGCGGCGAGCTCGATGGCCCACTTGGTGACTCGGCCGGTGGCGTCCTTGTTGCCGATGATCTCCGAAAGGGGTGCGGTGCACACGACCTTAATCGGATGCTCCTGGAAGTAGTGCTTGAGCTTCTTGCATGCCAGGTACACGCTGTAGCACATCTTCTGGTAATGGGGGTAGTTCTGCTTGGAGAGGGAGAGAACCTCGCTGAGGTACTAGACGGGCCTCTGAACGAGCTGAGCCTTGCCTTCCTCGGGGCACTCCACCACCAGGACGACACTGACGACCCGGCTGATGGCTGCTATATAGAGCAACATCGGCTCCTTGCTAGCCGGCGTGGCTAGAACCGGCGATGTGGACAGCATGCGCTTGAGGTCGTGAAATGCAGCATCAGCTTGCGAAGTCCAGAACTTGTCCGTCTTCTTCATCTGCTGGTACAATGGGAGTGCTTTCTCCCCCAGCCGGCTGACGAAACGGCTAAGGGAGGCCAGGCATCCGGTGAATTTTTGGACTCCAAGCAGGCTCCTGGGCGGCTGCATCCTCTCGATGGCCGCGATCTTCTCCAGATTTGCCTCGATGCCGTGTTGTGATACGAGGAAACCAAGGAGCTGACCGGATGGCACTCTGAAGACACACTTCTCCGGGTTCAGCTTCATCTGGTACTGGCGGAGGTTGCCAAACGTCTCTCCTAGATATTCGAGGAGGGTGCGCTTCTCCTTGGTCTTGATGACCACATCATCCACGTAAGCATGTACGTTTCGGCCTATCTGTGAGTGCAAGCACTTCTGCATGCAGCGCTGATAGGTAGCGCCTGCATTTTTCAGACCGAAAGGCATGGTTACGTAGCAGAAAGCCCCGTAGGGGGTGATAAACAATGTATTAATCTGATCAGCCGGGTTTAACCGGATCTGATTGTAACCGGAATAGCAATCTAGAAAAGACAACAAATCAAAGCCAGCCGTGGAATCGATGACTTGATCGATACGGGCAAGGCGAAGGGGTCTTTCGGGCATGCCTTGTTCAGGCTGGTGTAGTCGATACACATGCGCCAGGTCTTGTTCTTCTTTAGCACCAGGACTGAATTTGCCAGCCAGTCCGGGTGGTACACTTCCATGATGAACCTGGCTGCAAGGAGCCGGGTGATCTCGTCACCGATTATCTTCCTCTTCTCCTCTGCGAACCGGCGTAGAGGTTGCTTGACCGGCTTGGCATCCGGCCGCACATGGAGTGAGTGATCAGGTGAACTCCCTCGGCACACCTGGCATGTCCTTGGGGGACCATGCAAAGATGTCCCGATTCTCACGGAGGAAGTTGACGAGCGCGCCTTCCTATTTGCTGTCGAAGTTGGCACCGATGGTGACGAACTTGGTCGGATCAGAGGGGTCGAGCAGGATCCTCTTCGTCTCCTTTGCCGGCTAGAAGGCTCCTTCTCTAGCCGGTTTGCTGCTCGCCAGTATGTCCTGCTGGGCCATGGCCACATTGCGCATGATCACGCGCTTCTCCTAGGCTATGATGAGGGCCTCTGCCAGTTTGGAACAGGCTGAGACGCACTCCATCGACCGCCTGAAGCAGCCGGTGACGGTGATCACGCTGTTTGGTCCCGGCATCTTCGTCTTAAGGTATGCATAGTGGGGGATGGCCATGAACTTGGAGAGGGCGGGGCGCCCGACAAGAGCGTGATAGGAGCTCGTCAGGTTTACCACCTTGAACCAGATTGGTTCACGGCGGAAGTTCTCCTCGGTCCCGAAGATGACGTCCAGCTGGATTTTACCCAGTGGGGCGCAGGCTGGCCCCGGTAGTACGCCGTGGAACGTTGTGGTAGTCGGGCGCAGGTCGCATTCGCGAATGCCTAGCTTCTCCACCGAGGACTGGTAGAGGAGGTTGAGGCTGATGCCTCCGTCGATGAGGACGCACATGAATCGACAGGTACGCGCGTTGGAGACGATGAGGGGGTCGAGCACCATGGCGTAGCCCCCGGGAGTCGGCAGCTGCTCCGGCTGGTCTGCACGGCTCCAGGTGATGGGGGTTTCCGACCAGTTCAGGTACTGGGGGACCGGAGAGACGATAGCGTTGACCTTCTTGGAGCGTCGCATGCGGCTGTCCTTGTCGTCTAGCTCCATCTCGAAGATGTGGTAGGCGGCGTGCAGCTGGGGGTAGCCGTTGTTGTTGTTGCCGCCGTTGCCGCCGTTACCATCATTGCCGGCTCCCCTAGCCAGTGGTAGTGGTCCACCAGGAGGGGGCGGGGGGAGACGAGGATGGTTACCCTGGTCTTGTAGCTGGCGGGTCCAACTGCAATTCCAGGTGGTATGCGTAGCCGGTTTGAAGGGACCGCTGTGCCACTTGCACGGGCCGTCAAACATCTGGTCGAAGGTGAGCCGTGGCTTCTGCCTCCTTGCATCGTTAGCCGGTGCATCGGGCGCGCCTTCCACAACATTGACCTGCCGCGCGTGGGAGCGGGGCTTCTGTTGTCTGGCTGGGCGGTCCCCATGGAACAGGTTGTCGTTGCCGTGGCGCCTAGAGGATCCGGCTTTGCTAGCCGGATTGCTCGGACAGTCGCGAGCCGGCTCCGTAGGAGTCGGACGCCCGTTAGCATTTACTCAGAGGGGCTTCTTCATGGCGGCATCCACTGTGGCGTACTGGTCCGCAACCGTCATGAGCTTCGCCATGGTTTTCGGCTCATCACACAGTAGCCGGTGGCGAAGCATGGTGCCTTATCGGCAACCCTCGATGAAGAAACTAATGGCTTGGCTTTCCAGGATGCCCTCGCAAGTGTTGCGCAACTCCGTCCACTTGGCGAGGTACTCGCGGTCAGTCTCCCGGTCACCCTGGACACACAAGGCCAGGTCACGTGGGCGTCCCGGGCGCTTGTACGTGCCATTGAAGTTGCGGACGAACACCTTCTCGAAGTCCTGCCAGGCGTTGATGCTGTTGGGCGCGAGGCTGTTGAGCCACGTCCTTGCCGACCTGGTCAGCATAAGAGGGACGTAGCGCATGGCTATGCGCTTGTTCCCATGGGCGATGCCGACTGCCGTAGCATAGTCGGTCAACCAATCTTCTGGCTTCATGCTGTTGTCGTACTTGGGGGTGTCCCTGGGAAGGGAGAACTTATCCGGAAACGGCTCGTTTCGGATGCGGGGTCTGAAACAAACTGGGCCGGTAGAGTCTTCTTCCTCCGTGATGCGCGCTTGAGCAAGGAGCTCGATGCGGTCGTGGGCATCCGGGCAATCCGAGTTGGGCGCTCCAGCCGGCCCGAGAGACGGGAACCGGCAGGTCTAGGTGCTCCGGTTGGTGGAGGGGGAGGCGATGGGTTGCTGTTCACCGTTTGCTCCTGGCGCGGCTGGCCCTTGTGGCCAGAGCTGCGACGCCTGCTGCGGCCCTTAGACGGCTGAGGGGAAGACGCCTATTGGGTGTTGCGTGGCGCGCCCCTGCTGTTGGCAGGAAGCTTCCTCCCCCTGGAGTAGCTGGGGTCCTCCTGCATCTGCCGATTGGCATCAACCTGCTCGTCCGCGATGCGGAGGAGCTCCTGCATGCGAGCATGTTGGTGGACTCGCTCCTCGCCCTCCAGATTGGGTAGCTCTTCTGCTGCGGCTCACGCCGCGCGCAGGTTCTTGATGGGCGTGCTGTTGGTGGGCCGGATGAGGACGGGTGCAGGATCTGGTTCCCCATCCTTTTCCATCCTGCCGCCCAGCTCGCCGCCCCGGCGCCGTACCTGGTCGCGCCGGCTCGCCTCCGCGGTAGCCGGAGTGAAGCTGTGCACGCGGTCGTACTCGCGCCGGGTGATCTCGAGTTGCTTGCGGGTTGCCGCCAGCTCCATGGCCTCCTGGAGGAGGATCTGTCTCTCCATGGCAAAGTTGGCTTCCACCTCCTCCGAGTTATCCCCAAGGTTAATCGGCACCAGGAGCCGATCGATGGCATCCTCCACCAGATTCTGAGGCTGTGGAGGCGCGGAAGTTCCAACCTCGTCCGCGCCTCGCTCCCGCGGTTGGCGGGGATGAGAGCTAGAGCCTTCCATCATGACCTCTACGCCATAGGAAGCGACAGAGGCGCTACCGCCCAGATGTGGTAGCTCCGCGACAGACACGATCTCCCTAGGGAAACACTCTGGAACAGTGGCGACGTAGACGGGGAGGTCGCCGAAGAGCAGGACGGTGCCGTTCGCCGGGAAGGAGGTTCCGGCGAAGCAGGAAGCGTTGTCGATGACGCAGTCGAATTTCCCGAGCGTGAGCACCAGGCCGGAGGCCATGCGCTCACCGGCTGAAGTGCGGGGTCCCGTGCGGAACGTGGCTCCGGTCAAAGCCATCTTCCCCATGGTGGGCGCCAACTGTCGTTGTATTGGGAACGACAGTACCTAAGGAGGTTAGATAGAGGTGTGGGGACTAGTAGGGAAGCTATCGACGGCGGCCGCAGGCGGGATTGGATACAAGAAAGTGTAGCTAGACGCAAGGAGTACCCAGGTTCGGAGCCCTCGTGATGAGGTAAAGCTCCTACTCCTGCCGGATCTGACTATGTAGGATATACGAACTACAAGTGCTCCTCGAGCTGTATTCTCTAGCTACTGTCTTAAATGCACTGAGACGAACCCTTACTACTAAGGCCTTGCCTCTCCTTATATAGGCAGAGAGGCAACGGTGTCACTAGCCAGTCCGATTGGCGGGCCCCACAGGCGGGTACCAGCCGGTTGGTCATCTATAGTATCCGGTACGGCATGTCCCATCGGTGTAGGAGCGGTATGGTTGTCGTAGGCACAGTGGACGCCGTGCGAGCCTATCATCAACATCGGGCCACTGTTCCTACGTCATCCCCGCAAAGTCTGCGGTATGGCCGAGTGGTTGCCGGTCTTGTGATCGTACAGGGCGTACCGTGCACTGATACGCATGTCGTCATGTCTCACTGATTGGTTCCGGCTACGCCGCCGTAGACGGCTACTTCTTGCCGATCCGGCTACCATGCGGTAGTCGGCCTGACTTGCCTTGTCCGGCTGCATCTGGTTAGCCGGACGCGATCCGACTGCCCAGTTTCTTGTCCGGTTGGGGTATCTAGGGATCATCCCCCCGACACTTAGGGAGGTCGCCCTCTCCAGTGGTGGCGACCGGCGGAATCTTCGCCACTGAAGGGCGACCAATCTTCTTGGCTCTAGACCTTCCAAAACCCCCAAAGTCAACACAGTGAAAGCACAAAAACAAGACACGACCTGGAATGGAGAAGTCAATACTTACTTGGCGACTGGGAAAACGTGCATCCCGGTGCTGATGTGGGCGGGCTTGTCTAGTTCCGGCCCCAGCTTGCACGTGAGACCCCTCTCAAAGTCCTCTAAAGCCCATGACACCGCGAGCTTCCTTGATGACGAAGCCGCGATCGCCGGAATTTCCGGCTCTGGAGACGCGGCCGCCCTTGAAGGTTACGGTGATTTCGACGCCACGGCCTCAGCCGCCTCCTGGCTTGGCTCCCTCGAAGTTTCCAGCACAATCACCGCTAGAGGGACTTCCACCGCCGCCTCGGTGTCCTCGTCCCCCAATCCCTTCATTGGAATCGCATCCTCCGGGATCTTGTGCGAAGAGTTGGGGGCATCCTCGTCATCGGAGTCGTCTTCAGACTCAAACACCACCGCCGACCTCGGCGGCTGCACTAGCTTCTTCGTCAGCGACTTTGGTTTGTGCGCGGGCTTCGCCGTCGTGGCTGTGCGCCGAGACGTGTGCTCTTGCACGATTTCGTCGCCCCCTTCATGTTCATCAAGGCTGCGACTCGCCTCGAACTCGCGCTGCTTCTGCATGCGGGTCTTGCGAGCCGCAGGCGCTGGGGGAGGAACCTCCTCCTCCTCGTCGTCGCTTTCGGAGGAATCTCCCTCGGAGGCCTCTTCGAGCTCCTGGGGAAACTCTTCGTCAAGCGGAGGGAGCCAACCTTCCAGCACTTGGAACAACTGAAAACAACCATCGATGAGTATCGAACGAAGTGAGTGCGAGTCACATTGCAGAGATTGCGACTGAAAGGAAAAACTTACTATGGGGGCTTCGTTCTTCACGGGAGTACACGATGTAACACCCTCGAATCGGCCCTATGCAAGTTTTAGTGATTCCCGCCAAACCCGCATAGAATCGATTCAAAGATGCCCACCAGGCACTTGCGTGCGGGTGGAAAACAAAGTAATAACATTACACAATAGTCCATGATGGAACCCACAGAACATATATATACAACAACGACTCAAAGAGTCAAGAATATAGATATACAATACAAAGATCCAAATCTCCTTGAAAACAATACAACATCCGTGTACGGATAAGATGCAAATGGGGCTAAGAGCCCTGAAGAATAACCAATGGTGTCCATAACCCTGCCCAGGCCAAGCCGGAAGGGTAACCCTACTAACGACGTCGATCGCAAACCTGCTAAAACAAATGGGGTGCCAACAAAGGGCAAAGGAAAAAGAGGAGCGTCAGTACTGAGTCCAGTACACGGCGAGGCTAGAATTCGGCGGCTCTCGTCTACATAGGTATGGTGGACTGAAGCAGCAGCACAACAGCACTAAACAACCTATAAAGACTTAGTAAAACTGGCGGCTATTAGAGAGGGATAAGGAAGACCTATTCAGATCCAACCTGATACTAACACGAAACATACCCATCCTAGCATTTCCCCCTCAATACCAAACAAGGAAGTCAAATCGAGGAACTCACACAGTTGGCAGTTTTATTCATTCCATTAGAGTTGAAGCTCTTACTAGTCAGATATAGATAGCATGAGTCATCCTAATAGCATAAGTAGTGGCAGTTTTAGTTAACCATTCAGTTGTAGTTGCAGTACTTACTAGTGAGGTACAATTAGCAAGTGACATCCCAAACCCAACAGTTCTTGGCACTTTTATTTTATTCCATTGGAGTTGCGATACTTACTAGGCAGGTATAACATGACACGATACACCCCAGTTCTACCAGTTGTTGGCACTTTTATTATCCATTCCATTGTAGTGAAGCTGATTACTAGTCACATATTAAGTCAAATTTATAGCACTACTTTAGTTATGCTTGTCTATGATGGAGATACTGTGCTCCAAATTGTCCATAAAGCGAACACGGCTTTCAGAAAGATTTACCCTGCAGGGGTGCACAAATAGCAACACACACACGATCAACCTCGGAAAAACCAAATCAAAACCCAACGAGGCTTTCACGACAAAGCAATCACATGATTCATAAAATATTTCAGGGGGCCACCCCATTAAGCTACCCACAACGAAGTTGGCTGGCTCCGAGACGGACCCAAGGTTTGCGTCAATGGCTGTAAACGACTGGGAACACGAAAGTGTGACTGGACTTGTCGATACCGCGAAAACACTCCGTGTTCTAAAACAGTATAGGTGCTCCACGTACAATCGTAAATAAAGCAGTAAAGCATGGCATAAGTACATGATAGTAATAAAGCCCCAAGCTAGTTTGTGGCACCAAGAAATAAGAAATGAATCAAGCTCTGGCTAAGGGGGGTTCATAGACTCTCCCGTATGTGGATAGTGTGAATAGTCAAGGAACATGTATCAAGTACTCGGGGCCTACGGGACACAAGTGAGCGTGGAAGAACCAAATATTAGCTATTGCCCACCGATGCCTCTGCATTAGTTATATCTATTCCCAGCATTTTAATTATCAATTGAAATTGAATTCATGATCATCTCCACCATAAAGCATATGACAACATTCCAACAACTGTGTGGTACTTCACGACACGGGATCGCACCTGAGCAAGCGACTACGACTCGCAAGACCATCTATCTACCAAACAACAGGTAATAGGAGGTGTCCAAGGCAATATAAAGGCTGCACGGAATATATCTGGTACGAAACACTAAAGCATCGCGACACGGATAGCAATAGATCAACAGGAGGAAATAAAGACTATAAATGCATAATAGGCAGAAAGGGGGAGAATGCTCGCCTGGGAAACACTGTCGAAGATACATTATCCGAAGAACTTGTCGATACTCGTATCCGCTCAACGGCCTAATCCGTGAAGAAGTAAATCACTAAAATAAATACCAAGTGCACTATTTAACACTATGGTAGAAGATCGGGCATGATGCATGTATGATGTATGACATGGCAAAGATGTGATGCGACTAGACAATATTAAGCGGAACCGGGGTCCCGACAATTACTTAGGTGGTTTATGTTGTTTAGATACCCCGCAATTTAAATGTTGACTTAACAAGGCAAAAAATATGGCATTAGTACGTTACAAAAATTTAATGGAGCCAATATAGGACTAGATTAGCCGGCATATGGTATCCATATTTAATTATTAGGTGAGTCGACATAATACCCCCAAATAAATAAACATGTATGCAAGTATGGATGATTTTAATATGCAACAAGATAGATGCCATTTATAAAATAGGGATCTCGGAAAAAGGGGTCACACATGGGTATCGGCGATCTTAGTTCCGAAGGGTTTGACGGGTTCGGGCTCGACGGGGATCGGTCTTCGGGTCCGCGGTCGGGCTTGGGGTCTTGGGTGTCACCATGTGCATTCCTCGGAACTATCGGCATCGAGCCGGTCTTGTCGGTCTTGGTAAGGTCGTACGACGGAGGATCACCCGAATCAGAGCATCACCACTAATCCATCTTCACACGGCCGCCGTAGCAATTAACATCAGACCCAATGTTCTCGTGATCAGTACCAAAACATAGCACCTGGAGCAACCCAACTGGTACTAGAGGAAAACTGCATTATAGCCCTGAAACTCAACGACAGTAGCACAAGGATACAAGGCGCGTGACCTGCAGCGCTGTGAGGCAGAGACAGAACCGGGTAGCACCAGGGACAAACTCCAGCAGGCTCGGGGCAGCGGCCAGAATAGAGGGCGGTAGCAAGCTTGGCAGCGCCGAGGTCAAGGCCCAGCGAGGAGGTCATCGGTGGCAGGGTCCCGCAGAGGTCGATGGCGGCGGCTGGCTCGCGAATGGCGGTTAGCAGACGATGGAGAGGAACCGGCATCAGCGGGGGCTTGAGCGGCGGTGCTCGGGAGTTGGGGAAGCAGAGACGGGAGACTGAAGGGCGAGGTGGCGCACAACAAGGTCGGGGCGTGGACGTCCATGGGCAGAGTGGCGGCCGGCTCTGGATCCGTACAGGAAGGAGGGCACGGCCGTGCTTGCAGGCATCCCTGGCGGCGGCGAGGTCAGGCAGAGCACTGGCCTGCTGCTGGGGTGAGCGCAGGCGGCGACATTGCTAGGTCTTGTAGAGGCGGCGGCGAGGTTCCGCGGGATGAGGCGGCACTACGGCAAAGGCTTGAGGGGAACCGGGGTCGCGGTGGCAGTGGTTGGTGAGCGAGAGGGAGAGGCGTGCAGGGTTGGGCTTGGGGATACGAGGTGGAAGGAGCGAGGCGAGGTGTGGGATTCCATGTGTTGGTCGAGGTGGGGCCAGCCAAGGGATCAAGGATTCTATGCGGTTTTGGGGATCCGATGCGGGATGGTCGCGGTCGGCAGGCGCGGGGTGAGGGCAGGAAGCGGCCAGGCACGGGTGGGACTAGGTCGTGTACGTGAGAAAGGGAGGGTGGATCGCGCGTCTGTGTGCTTCACGCGCGAGTGCATGCGCGTGCTGCATCAGTCACTATGTTGCATCGCTGCGGCGGTGGCTCCTGTGTGGTGTGGCGGCTGAGGGTTGGGTAGGTCTAGGCTAGGGTTAAGGTTTGCATGACGGGGTGGTAGGCTGGCTGGCTGGGCCTTTGGGCCTGGCCGGCTGCCTCCCCTAACAAAACATTTATTCTATTAGAATATTATTTTGTTTTAAAATCCTTTCGTAAATTTTTTTGACAAAACAAAATATCTAGAAGGGCCGGTTTTATAATTTGAAATAAAGACAAGTGATATTTAGAAAACAAAGATAGACTTTTCAAAAATAGTTTTAGGCAAAAATATGCATGATCACATGGCGATGCTCGAATGCAATGTGGCATGATGACATGAGCATGTGGTCATCATGATGCACAAAATAAAAACTATTGGGTCCGCAGCATAGAAAACAAAAAATTTCCTATGATGAGAACTACACGCCAAGATCTATCTACTAGGTACAGAGCAAAGGGTGGACATACATCCATCTAGAACTTACCCTCGAAGACAAAGAGTTTTGTTAATGAGTAGGAACTTGTGGTTGATGTAGTCGTACACTTGCCGATCTCAAGATCGAGTGGAAGTCCGAGCGCATCCGTACTCGCACACACATTCAAGCCACCGGACAACCTCCACCTCCTCGCTCCAGCGATCCAGCGGAAGTAGCAATTCCTTCCAGACAAAATGCCACCGGGAACATGTATCTCGCTAATCCGAGACCATGGGGGAATAATTCTAGAGGGGGAGAGAGATCCTTCACGAGGAGGTGTGAGGAAGAAGGAGGAAGAGGGGGGCCTTTTATAGGAGGAGGGGGGTACCCCCTCCCCATGGCCGGCGCATGGGGGTGACCCCTCACCTCCCCCATTCATGTGGTGGTAAACCCTCCACATTAAAATGCCTTGTCACATTCCCTTTTAAAGTCCTCACTTTAAATGGATTAAAATTCTCCAAGTTTAATGCTCTCTCATTTAATAAAACTCTTTTATTAAATTTATTCAGAATTTTGTTAATTACTTTAATTAACAAACATTCACATATAACCCCTTGCAATATTTCAATATCACATGCAGAACCACTTTTTGCAATTTCACCCGAAATAATTTCCGGTTTCTATCGAAGAAATTTTTGTGCTTTGCAATTCTTTTGTCTGAAACATATGTGCTCCAAAATGGTGTCTGGTAACTCTTAAGTGTGTCACCCTACAGTTCACGAATAATGCAGACATGATTGAGACTCCTCTCAGATTAATAACCAGAAGCGGGATCTGGAGATCCATATTGACTCCTGCATATTCAACAATGACTTATGTGATCGTGAGAACCTTTAACGCTTGTAATTTAATCCCTTTGTCTCTTGATATAATACATGCCCGAGATTCGATCATCGGTATCCAAATACCTAGTTCGATCTCGTTACCGACATGCACTCTTTTTCTCGTTCCCGTGATATAACATTCTAGTGATCACATCACTTGCTTCCAACCTACCTTAATGTGATATGACCGAGAGGGCCCAGAGTATATCTATCCGTCATCAGGATTAACAAATTCCACTCTTGATCCATGAGCCTCAACATAACACCTTTGTAGCACTGAACCCATCTTTATAGTCACCCTGTTACGGTGTGACGTTTGATGTTATCAAGATACTCTTCCGGTGTTAGCAATTAACATGATCTCATGGTCTAAGGATAAAGATTACTTCGTATGATGTTATAGCAATGTAAACATAATGACTTGATCGTAATGCTATACTTCGGATGAATGTTCATCACATGATTTCACAAATGTTGTGACCTTGTTATTAACAACATCCAATGTCCATGATCAGGAAACCTTGATCATCTTGTTAATCAACAAGCTAGTCTATAAGAGAGGCATAACTAGGAACCCTTTTTTGTTTATTAAACACACATGTATTGACGTTTCCGATCAATACAATTATAGCATGCAAAATAAACATCTATCATATATAAGGAATACATAATAACAACTTTATTATTGCCTCTCAGGGCATATTTCCTTCAGTCTCCCACTTGCACTAGAGACAATAATCTAGTTCACATAGTGATAAATCTAACACCCATGGAGTTCTGGTGTTGATCATGTTTTTCCCTAGGGAGAGCTTTAGTCAATGGATCTGCTACATTTAGGTCCGTGTGTACTTTACAAATCTTTATATCTCCATCCTTGACATGTATGTGGATGGAGTGAAACCGACGCTTAATATGCTTGGAATTCTTGTGAGACCTCGGTTCCTTGGCGTTGGCTATGGCTCCATTGTTGTCACAATAGATCACCATCGGGTCCAATGCACTAGGAACCACACCTAGTTCCGTAATGAACTCTTTCATCCAAACCGCTTCCTGTGCCACTTCTAAAGGAGCAACATATTCCTCCTCCGTCGTTGAGCCAGCCACCACAGGTTGTTTGGACTCCTCCAACTAACTGCTGCTCGGTTCAAGAGAAATACGTATCCGCATTGAGACTTAGAGTCATCCGGATCAGTGTCAAAGCTAGCATCGACATAACACTTAGCGACTAGCTCTTCTTCACCTCCGTATATAAGAAACATATCCCTAGTTCTTCTCAAGTACTTGAGGATGTTCTTGACCGCTATCTAGTGTTTCGAACCTGGATCAGATTGGTACCTACTAGTCAAACTAATAGCATGTGCCACATCCGTTCTTGTACATAGCATGACATACATTATAGATCCTATGGCCGAGGCATAGGGGATCTTATCCATTGTCTCTCTTTCTTCCACCGTAGCCGGACTTTGAGTCTTACTCAATGTCTTGCCTTGCAACATAGGTAAGAACCCCTTCTTACTTCCGTCCATATTAAACTTCTTTAATATCTTATCAAGGTATGTACTCTGCAATAGCCCAATTAGGCGTCTTGATCTATCTCTATAGATTTTAATGCCTAATATATATGACGCTTCACCAAGGTCTTTCATTAAAAATTTGCTGTTTAGATAACTTTTAACACTGTTTAAAAGATGTATATCATTTCCAATCAATAATATGCCATCCATATATAATATCAGAAATGCCACATTGCTCCCACTCACTTTCTTGTAAATACAAGCCTCTCCATAAGTTTGGACAAATCCAAACTCTTTGATCACCTCATCAAAGCGGAGATTCCAACTCCGGGATGCTTAGTTCAGTCCATAGATGGATCGCTGAAGTTTGCATACCTTATTAGCATCCTTAGGATCGACAAAACCCTTAGGTTGTATCATATACAACTCTTCTTCAATATTACCATTGAGGAACGCAGTTTTGACATCCATCTGCCATATTTCATAATCGAAATATGCAGCAATTGCTAACATAATCCTAACCGACTTAAGCATCGCTACGGGAGAGAATGTCTCATCATAGTCAACTCCTTGAATTTGTCAAAACACCTTTGCGACAGGTCGAGCCTTATAGATGGTCACATTACCATCAGCATCAGTTTTTCCTTTGAAAATCCATTTATTCTCAACGGCCTTTCGATCGTGAGGTAAGTCCACCAAGGTCTAAACCTAGTTCTCGTACATGGATTCCATCTCGAATTTCATGGCTTCTAGCCATTTGTTGGAATCCGGGCTCATCATCGCTTCTTCATACGTCGCAGGGTCATCCATTTCATCAACCATGAAATTCACAACATGATTGCCGTACAGTTCAGGAGCTGCACGTGTCCTACTTGACCTGCGAGGTTCGGTAGTGTCCTCTTTCAGAGTTTCATGATCAATATCATTAGCTTTCTCTTCATTAGGTGAAGTCAACTCTGAAACAGTTTCCGGTGCTGTGCTACTCGCCATTTCATGAAGAGAAGGTTCAATAACCTCTTCGAGTTCTACCTTCCGACTACTCACACCTTTCGCGAGAAACTCCTTCTCAAGAAAGGTTCCATTCTTGGCAACAAAAACCTTGCCCTCGGATCTGTGATAGAAGGTATACCCAATCGTTTCCTTAGGGTATCCTATGAAGACGCATTTTTCCGCTTTGGGTTCGAGTTTATCCGGTTGAAGTTTCTTCACATAAACATCGCATCCCCAAACTTTAAGAAATGACAACTTAGGTTTGTTTCCAAACCATAATTCATACGGTGTCGTTTCAACGGATTTAGATGGTGCCCGATTTAAAGTGAATGCAGCTGTTTTCAGTGCATAATCCCAAAATGGCAGTGGCAAGTCAGTCAGAGACATCATAGATTGAACCATATCCAATAAAGTACGATTACGACGTTCCGACACACCATTACGTTGTGGTGCTCCAGCAGGCGTGAGTTGTGAAACTATTCCACACTCTTTCATGTGTGTGCTAAACTCGTAATTTAGATACTCACCTCCACGGTCAGACCGCAGAAATTTAACCTTTCTATTATGATGATTTTCCACTTCATTCTGAAATTCCTTGAACTTTTCAAAGGTTTCAGACTTGTGTTTCATCAAATAGATATACCCTTATCTACTTAAATCATCCGTGAAAGTAACAAAATAATGATATCCACCTCGCGCCGACACACTCATTGGTCCACATACATCAGTATGTATGATTTCCAATAAATCTTTCGCCTGTTCCATTGAACCGGAAAACAGCGTTCTAGTCATCTTGCCCATAAGGCATGGCTCACATGTATCAAATGATTCAAAATCAAGTGATTCCAAAAGTCCATCGGAATGGAGTTTCTTCATGCGTTTAACGCCAATATGACCTAGACGGCAGTGCCACATATATGCAGATATATCATTATCAAGTTTAATCCATTTAGCATTAACATTATGAATATGCGTAATATTACTATCGAGATCCAATGGAAATAAACCACTCAACACATGTGCATGACCATAAAAGATATCATTCTTATAAATCGAACAACCATTGTTTTCATATTTAAAGGAATAACCACTTTGCATCAAACATGATCCGGATACAATGTTCATGCTCAGTGCAGGCACCAAATAACAATTATTTAGGTTTATAACTAATCCCGATGGAAAATGGAGAGGTAGCGTCCCGACGGCGATCACATCAACTCTTGATCCATTGCCGACCCGCATCCTAACCTCATCCCTTGCTAGTTGTCGCTTGTTCCGCAGCCCCTGAACCGAGTTACATATATTAGCAACCAATCCCGTATCAAATACCCAGGTGCTACTACGAGTATTAGTCAAGTACACATCAATAACATGTATATCACATATACCTTTGTTTGCCTTGCCGGACTTCTTGACCGCCAAATACTTGGGGCAATTGCGCTTCCAATGGCCAGTCCCCTTACAATAGTAACACTAGGTGTCAGACTTAGGGCCAGCTCGGGGTTTCTTTTCAGGTGTGGCAACATATTTGCCACCCTTCTTTCCCTTGTGCTTGCCTTTCTTGTCCTTCTTGAAACCGGTGGTTTTATTGATCATCAACACTTGATGTTCTTTCCTAATCTCCACTTCTGCAGTCTTAAGGATTGACAGAAGCTCAGGAAGAGACTTCTTCATGCCCTGCATATTATAGTTCATCACGAAGCTCTTGTAGCTAGGTGGCAGAGATTGGAGAACACGATGTATGCCTAAGTCAATGGGAATCGTTATTCCCAAGGACACAAGCTTATCAGCGTACCCAGACATTTTGAGTACGTGCTCACTAACGGAGTTGTTATCCTCCATCATGCAGCTAAAGAACTTTTCAGAAGCATTATAACTCTCTATGGCAGCATGGGTATCGAAAATCATTTTCAATTCTCCCTAGGTATCAAAGGCATTGCCATTTTCAAAACGCTTTCGAAGTTCTGGCTCTAGCCCATACAGTATGCCGCAATGAACTAAGTTGTGGTCCTCCTAACGAGTCATATAGACATTCTTTTCCTCGTCAGGGGCATCAGGAGCTGGTGGGGGGCCTAGCGGCGCCTCTAGCACATATTTCTTTTGTGCAGTAGTGAGGAGAATCCTCAAATTCATAGCCCAGTTGGTGAAGTTGCTACCATTCGCAGCAAGTTTCTCTTTCTCCATGAACACATTGAAATTAAAAGCAGGTGGTGACATCTACAACAGAATTTGTAAAGTTTATTTAGACTAAGTTTACGATAGAGAGTGAGTTCATCTAATCGAAATTACTAATGAACTCCCACTCAAAAATGACATCCCTCGTGTCCTTTTGGTGATTACATGAACCAAATCAACTACACCAAGTCTGATCATCACGTGAGTTGATGTAGCTTCAAAGGCGAGCATCTATATGGGCATCATATCAACTATATGACTCATGCTTAACCTTTCGGTCCGTGTTCCGAGGCCATGTCTGTACATGCTAGGCTCGCCAAGTAAGAACCTAAGTATTCGCGTGTGTAAAACTGTCTTACACCCGTTCCTATGAAAGCATAGATTTGAGTACAGCCGATCATCACGTGATGTCCCGAAACACGATCCACAGAACGGTGCATACTTAAGGAAGAACACATTTGTATCTTGATATCTAAATGAGGGATCATCTTACAATGCTACAGAAAGCGCAAAACTAGCAGTATAAGACGCTAACATCTAATGTGTAAAGTGAGATGATATGGTCCATGCATTTGATCTCTATCATTTGCATCGTGGTACGATCTCTATCATTTGAATCATGGTATGATCTCTATCCTTCCTTTGTGTGTAAGGACAAGGTCTATGGAACTTACACATTGAGTGTGTTGTAAGAGTATCTATCATACATCTACTTACAACAATACCATATCAATACACTAGCCCAACAACGATCTAAACTAGAGGCCTCTAATTTATCAATTGCAAGTTTTACATGGCTTAGGGCTTTCAGAGATAGAACCGTTCTTACCTACGAACATGAACCACAACGAGGATAACCAAGTTATTAGCAACTCGTTGTAAATCAGATATTGACTATAGTAGGAGAGACAGAAACCTGCTAGCCACTTATGCAAAACTAGTTGCATGTTAGTCGTGGAACCGGTCTCATGAACGATGACATGTAAGGTTGGTCCGGGCCGCTTCATCCCACTATGCCACCAATATCCAAAATACATAGAAGATGCAATAACATGATCATCATCGCCCACATATAAACATATGTGTACTACCCGTACAAAGCACCTACGCATAGATCAGGCTCTGATACCACTATTGGGTCTGCAACATAGAAAACAAAAAATTCCTACGATGAGAACTACACGCCAAGATCTATCTACAAGGTACAGAGCAACGGGTGGACATACATCCATCGAGAACTTACCCTTGAAGACAACGAGTTTTGTTAACGAGTAGGAACTCGTGGTTGATGTAGTCGTACACTTGCCGATCTCAAGATCGAGTGGAAGTCCAAGCGCCGCAACTCAGCAGCGCATCCATACTCGCACACACATTCAAGCCACCGGACAACCTCCACCTCCTCGCTCCAGTGATGCAGCAGAAGCAGCAACTCCTTCCAGACGAAATGCCACCGGGAACATGTATCTCGCTAATCCGAGACCATGGGGGAATAATTCTAGAGGGGGAGAGAGATCCTTCACAAGGAGGTGTGAGGATGAAGGAGGAAGAGGGGGGGTACCCCCTCCCCATGCCGGTGCATGGGGGGTGACCCCTCACCTCCCCCATTCATGTGGTGGTAACCCCTCCACATTAAAATGCCTCTTCACATTCCCTTTTAAAGTCCCCACTTTAAATGCATTAAAATTCTCCAAGTTTAATGCTCTCTCATTTAATAAAACTCTTTTATTAAATTTATTCAGAATTTTGTTAATTATTTTAATTAAAAAACATTCACATATACCCCCTTGCAATATTTCAATATCACATGCAGAACCACTTTCTGCAATTTCACCCAAAACAATTTCCGGTTTCTATCGAAATAATTCCTGCGCTTTGCAATTCTTTCGTCTGAAACATATGTGCTCCAAAATGGTGTCTGGTAACTCTTAAGTGTGTCACCCTATGGTTCGCAAATAATGCATACATGATTGAGACTCCTCTCAGATCAATAATCAGAAGCAGGATCTGGAGATCCATACTGACTCCTTTATATTCAACGATGACTTCTATGATCGTGAGAACCTTTAACGCTTGTAATTTAATCCCTTTGTCTCTTGATATAATACATGTCCGAGATTCGATCATCAGTATCCAAATACCTAGTTTGATCTCGTTACCGACATGCACTCTTTTTCTCGTTCCTGTGATATAACATTCTAGTGATCACATCACTTGCTTGCAAGCTACCTTAATGTGATATCACCGAGAGGGCCCAGAATATATCTATCCATCATCGGGATTGACAAATTCCACTGGAATGCAACTAAGAGGAAGGCCCGGCAACTGGATACTGGAGGCCCAGAAGCGTACCAGAAGCCTAGTCGGATTAGGTCAAAGCCTACGAATCCATCTTGTTCAGTTGTAACTTGTAAACCCTAGCGAGGTGCCTCATATATAAACCTCCCTAGGGTATCCTGAGGACTTACGTTCCATCATACACCCCTTCAAGCGACTCGCTGCTTAGACGCCAAGCTCGCCACCCCTATAACTCGCTCTCCAATAATCTAATCTAGCAGGAATAGGTCTTTACCCTCCGGGGGGCCGAACCTGGGTAAACCCATGTGCATCCGCCCCCATATCGCACCATAGATTTCCGCTAGATCTTGCCCCCGATTCAATCAATCGCTTCCTACTGTAGCGACTGCCGTGGCTATTTCCACGGTAGGAGTAGCTCGGAAATAGTACATATGATGTTTTTAGATCTGTGTGGAAGCTCCGTATCACTATTCAACATGCGTGAACATGGTGGTACTGACATGTTTTATGTATGGATTTAGCCGGTAAAGAAGAATGAACGGTGCTCGGACAGACGCTACCGAGACTAAAATCGTGACCATGTATAAAGAAACAAGGTAACAAAGAGCTACAAAAAATTGGCTTCTTTCTTCGTCTCCTTTGATGCTGAAGAAGATGAATAAAGAAGCCTTTTTACAAAAGAGAACTAACCTCCATCACCGACGAAGAGGACAAAGAAAGCAACCTGCTAGAACAAGCGAAGCATGGTATCTTCCCTCTTTTGTCTCACATAGTCGAACTGGCAAATGCAAAGTCAGGCGAGAGAGGGAGAGAGAGCGAGAGAGAGAGACAAACAGATAAACATACAGACAAATAGAGAAAAATAAAAGGTAGCGAGGAAGAGGAGAGCGATAGAGGGAGAGTAAGTGATGAGTCCAAAATTGAAGCATACTTACCTTTTGTTTTTGCATAAGTAGAGTAGGGTTTTTGGTATTTTACTGCGTTTATGTGCATCTATTGTCCTTGTTTCAATAGGATCCTGAGTTACTAAGTCTCTTATCAACATATCAATTTGAACTATCATATTATGTTATAATATGATATTTTTAAGTGATAAAAGTGATTAATTGATTTATCTTCGCACCTAGTTGATTTGCACACGCATTGGAGGATACGTGGGTCTTAAGGAACCCCGGTACGGGCGGAGCCCGCCCGTACAGTCCGCCCGTACCATGTGGCAGCGTGACCGCGTCGTCAAATACTTTCACCTCGCGAAAACAGATCACAGGTCTGACATCCACATAAACTTCAGCCATGAAAAAACACGCCAGAAAGGGATCTGTAGGAGGAACTTGGAGAAGGGAAAATACTTGATGCTTCACGAATCATTGGACGACATCGCATCATCCCCTTCATTATCAACCAGTACATCACCATCACCACTACTATCCCCATCTTCCATTCATTAGATCTTGTTGTAATTCCAAATTTAATTATGGTTTGCACTAGATTCATCCTCGTACTTTTATCCATCCATTTGACTATGATGATGTTGTTGATTGGTTCCATGTGTGAGTAGTTTCCTTCGTTCTTGGGGAGATGGAGAAACCTTATCACTATTATGAAATGAAATAAATATGATATATTACTTGTGTCTATGATCTATTGATCTATGATGTGTATTTGATCTATGTCTTTATATGGTATGTGTAGTCGGCCACATATTATTTTCCTTTGGGTCTAAGGAAAAGGGTGAAATCCTTTGGATGTGTTTGGAAGTGTGCCTAGAGATATTGTGACTAGAAGCACCAGCTAGCAACCTGCACCATCAAAGGAGGAATAAAGAGAGATTCACTAAGCTAATTACGATATCCACGAGCGACCCTTAATTATGGTGGTCTGTACGGATGACTGCTCTCAGACATCATAGTGCTTATTTAGAGATGACCTCATTCTTGGCTCAACAAAGTGACTGCCTACGAGCCTTGTAGTGAACATCTTATTATGGAGCTCTATCCACGCATGTCATGACATAATAAATAGGTTATGCTAATTATGTTTAATTACAACATGCTTTTGGTGTATCGTACATCTCTGAGAACACTTTATGCTTATTGAGTTCAACTACCTTTCCAAACGCTTTTGTTACTTGTTTTATTTTACTTGTTTTATTTTACTTGTTTTAATTACTTTTCTGCATTTAACCAAAAACCTTTCAAACACTGTAACATCCCAGCATTAGAGCTTAGAAATAAGCCGAGCTCAGGTGTGTGCATTGCATTCATGCATAGAAAATTTGCATAATTTTTGCTCTTTTAAATAAAACTTGTCAAAGTGATTGAAGCTTCTCTTACCGTAGTGGTACTGAAGTAGATCATTAAGTTGACAGCGATAAGTTTCAATATGACCTTTGCTAAAACCTTATATTTGGGTAATATAATTTGATCTAAGGGTAGATCTAATTTAATAAAACTAAGTCATAGCACACTAATTAATAAGGAGTGCTAGATCTTCTAGAGATCATGACATGGCATTCCCTACAATAGCTCAAGGATGCATACTTAATATTCTAAAGATGAAATCAAGGTATTATCTACCATAAACCCTAAGTACCAAGTTAAGTATATAACTGAAGTAAGGAAACTCTATAACTAAATCTTGATACACTTGCTTGCTATAGTTATTCCTACCATGGGTATCATGGTAGTTCTTAAACATTAACTCTTATCACAAATTGAGTAGAAAGGAAGTTGAGCCAAGACCATCCATCACATACACTTAGTGTCATGTTAATAGATGACAATCCTATTTAACCAAGTCCTAGAGTCAATTGATCATCAAGGTTGAGCGATCAATTCTTGACCTAGCACTTATTCACTCCTAACTTTGACCTATTATATTGACCTTCCAAAGACTTTAAGTAAATTAATAAGAAGAAGGAACTAGTATGGTAGAGTATGCCATCATCAATGGAATGTGATCCTTGGTGGAGATCAAACCATCTGATGTTGGAGGAGATAACTCACTCATGAGTTAACTAGAAGAAGTACCTAAACTCAAGAGTTAAGCTAGTGACCATGATGATATGAGAAAGCTAGTAGTATTAGAGTATCCAATGATAATCCTGTTAAGCCAAGTAGATATAAATATAAAGTAAGCTTCCTTGAAAAGATAAATCTAGTACAAGCTTACTACTTAGTTGAATATACATCTTGATCAGACAATTAGAAGCCTAAGCTTTGCTTGATCAAAGGTTGGTGGTCACTATTCTCAAGTTATTTGAGAATAGATGACCGGCTGATAAAGAAGAGTTGTGAGCATACCAAATTAGGTAAAACCGTAGTAAGCTAAATCATCTAGCTTGATCATGAGAAGTCAATCTAGAGTATGATGAAGTATATAACATAAGTTGTATGGAGTAGTTGGAGGCATAGTAGTTTAACCAAGCTAGTAAAAGAACAAACTTGTGTTATGGGAGTAGTACCATACCCATCCTAGAGGATTGATATCACATGTGATATAGATAGGATTGTAGTATTGCAAGCCTTGGAAGCAGTTGCAAGATGGATTTCAAGGAGTTAATGGATGGAGTTTGTAATAGCTACAGTGATGGATTCATCAAGGGTAATTTAGTAATGGAAGTTATATATATACTAGGAGAAGAGTGAATTTGTATTGTTAAAGTGGCATGACCATGTCATCATGTGATGATGGATATGGTGGAGTCAGATCATTGACTTATTCATGAAGATGTGATATTTGTGAATAAGATAAGAGAGATATAGAGAGTATATTTAAGAAAGGAATTCATTATTTAAAGACAAGCTTAGTGAAGTATTAAGGTAGGAGGGCTCGAGAAACCTTTCATTATGACAAAACCATGTCTACCTTTTGTCTAGAACCCTATAATCAAATTGATAGTGGAACCATTTCCTATTCCTAGGTAGCCAGAGAACCATACCTCTTAGTCAAATGAAATTTCTAAGAGATAATTAGAATCCCAGTTGAGAGAGTGTATTGCAGAAAGCCTTGCCCACCTTATTGTCTTAAACCCTAATAGAAACCTAGACCCATGAACCATCAAAGCCACATTAAGAAGTAATCTGTGTAGCTCACTCTAAGTTGAGATAACATTCAGCATTATAAAGTTAGGAGCAATCCTTGAACCTTGATCCCTAGCAACATTCACTAATAAACTTGAGGGTAGTGTATCCTCTAGGGATCCTTAGTAAGTGTGGTATTAGAAACCTTGAATAAGTGTTCCTGTGCATGGAGATCACATGTGTCACATGAATGATAATGGTTGTTCACAATTATATAATAAACTACTATCAAAACATTAACCACACTTAAGAAAGTAGTGAACAACTAGTTTAAGAAATGATGCATGCTTATTTTGGGTAGTAACATGATGGTTATGAATAACACTTTAGTGGACTTTGATTAAAGGAAATTCCAAACTTTAAGAACCCTAAAATTTAAACAATTAAATATAATGGTTGTTATTCATGCTAAATGACTTAACCAAAATTGTTCTATAGTAATTATAAACTCTACAAATAAAGTAGAATTTGAATAGGAGAAATCAGCAAGTTTTGTGGATCATGAAATTTAAATAATTATATTATAAACCACAACATTAGTCCATTATAAATTGCTATATGATTACCTATTTATAAAAAGGTTCTGTGACTATAGGATAACCCTCCTAGGAATTTGAAATTACAGTTGTCAAAGTAAAGATAAAATCAACTTTAAAGGATCTTTGAATAAGAAGTAATTCCTAAAAAACCTAATCCCTAATTACTTTGTTTAATAAACAATTTCCTTTATAATAGTGGAAATTGTAACACACTAACAAGATTGGGTCAATCAACTAATACCATGTCCATAGAAATGTTTGAAATACTGTATAAAAGGGTTGGAATTTGAATTGAAAATGGAATATGAAAACCGAAAATCGAAATAGAAAAGGAAAAAGGGGCAACCAGTAGACGCAGCCCATGGACCATTTCTTCCTCACTTAACCGTCGCCCACGAGCGGTAGAAGAAACAACTCGCTCACTCTGCAACAGCCCAGGCCCAGAGACCGATTCGTATCGTCTTCCTCGTGCGTCCCAAGCAGCTCGCTGGAGGTCTCGCCATCGCTTGATGCCGATCATCAGCGTCAGCAAAATTGGACCGCCATGATGCTCGATGATGCCTTGGACCTCGTTGATAAGATCAACCCCGTCGTCCTCTATCTTCTCATACTAGTCTTATCTCCTATCTCGCCCTCTAGCACAAATACCCATTTCTCACTGAAACCCTAGCCTCTATCGTCGTGGTTCTCCACCATTCCCGATAGCTCGAAGCGAAGTCGAGGCTGTTGTTGAGTCTGCCTTGCCATCCTTATTCATCTCCGACAAGTCTCACAAGCAGGAGCGCCACGAGCGGTGTGGAATCGAGCCCGAAGCATAGTCCTCCACCGCAGCCATTACCGGTGATTCACCGTCACCAGTCCTCCCCACGCCTCGCTGATCATACCATCAGCATCCTTGTGAGCCAACGGTGCTCATGCACCTCTTCAATCTTTCCCACTCGCTCTGGTCTTCTCTGTCGCCATGAAACATCGCCGGTCACTATAGTCAGTCGTCGCGAGAGCAACTCCAGTGACCATTTACAAGCGGTGCGAACATGGTCTGTACTCGCCTCGTGCTCCTATGTCCAACGCGCCCACTACGTTTTCTCATGCGCAGCCGATCGACAGATCAATCCACGACCTGGGAAGATCTTTCCCAGGTGATGTTAGCATGACATCATGCTAATGTAATACTAGCATTATATTTATTGTTTTAATGTATTTGGAAATGAAATGGCATCGGTCCCACCGGTCAGTAATCTAGGGTAGATTAGGGGGCGGTGTAAAAATACTTAGAGAGAGGCCGATGTCAGCAGTGACACAGTAAAAGATTTAGATATTTTCTTTTAGAATTTCAGAAAATGATTAAATCTTGTTAATTCAATATCTTTTGTTTTATAATCCAGAAAAATCTATATAATAATTCAAAATGTTCAGAAAAATAAACTCTATAATATATGATCCAGATGAGGATCCATATACTCATTTAATGCATTTTACCGAGTTATGTTGGACACTAAAATTGAGAGGCTATTCTGATGATGAATTGAAACTTAAATTGTTTAGCCAATCTCTAACCAACACTGCTTTAGCTTGGTATAGAATTTGCCCTGCAGAGAAAATTGAAACTTGGGAAAAACTAAAAGGATAATTCGTTTCCCAAGGTAAAGACAACTGAAGTAAGAAGGGTGATCACGAACTTCAAGAACTGCCAAGGTGAAGGCTTTGTAAGGGCTTTCAAAAGGTATAAGTCCATGCTTAATAAATGTCTTCACCATGATTTACCTGAATGGTATGTTTTACATATTTTCTATGGGGGACTTAATCAAGAAATTAAACATGAGCTAGAACAAAGTCCGGAGGCTCTTTTATGGAGCTAAATATAACTAAAGCTTCGGAACTCCTATAACGTATTCGTCGCAATAGAGAAACTTAGGGATTTGATTTAGGCGGTGAAGGAGGTATAAAAATTGAATATATTGTCTCCATGCTTATAAGGAATCTAGTAAGGTAAGATAAACTACTAATGAACTTCAACTTGATGATGACATTTTATAGAACTCATTGAACATCCTAAAAAAGATTGCCCTCAATATATTCCCCCACCTGAGCCAGTTGAAGATGTTGATTCAATAATTGCAGCTCATATAGAGCCATTAAGGGAGATACCCACATATGTTGAAACCCTTCCTTTTACAAGGACCATGAGAAAACATATGATGGCTCTATAGGTCAAAGATCAACATGAAGAAGAAAGAATGTTCCTCAAGATGCTAGAAGAAGAGGCACAAGCAAGAAAAACTAATGAAGTAAGTATGCAGGAGACAGGGGAACCAACGAAATAATCTAACCTAACCATGTTTGCACATTAAAACATGATAGAGCTAGATACTGAAGCTTCATAGTTTGTTGAAGGAAAGGTAAAAGCTAAAGACGTTGTTAAACCTATTCTCCCTTGTACTTTTGGTGGATCTTCTTATTATGGCCTCTGTGATATTGGAACAGCTGTTAACGTAATCAACTATAATTTTTATCTATAAATCCAAAATGAACTAGCCCCACTAAATTAGAGGATATTGATATGACAATAATGCTTATAGATAAAACACTCAGAGTTCCGATGGGAATAATTAGAGATGTCCCAATATTAGTGGACCATATAAGTACCCCGTTGACTTTGTACTTGTTGATATGCCTACTGATGTTTATTTTACAATTATTTTGGAAGAACTTTCTTGAACACAGCAGGAGTGAACATTGACTACAAGAGAGAAGCTGTACCTCTCAAGTTTGGTTAAAATAAAATGGACTTTCATTTTTCTAAATTCCACCATAACTCGGCCATCGAGGATTTGTACAAATATGAGTGTGGAAAAGAACAGGAAGGTAATATCATTAGTCTTTCCTTAGTAGTTATTGAAACTCCCGGTGATGATTTAGCAAGGAGTTTAGTCATTAATAATAATATTCCCCAAGACACAGAAAATATGGAAATGGATGATTATCTTGACTCCATACGTGATGTGGATCTCGAGATGAATCAAAATTATGAAGAACCTATAAGGAAATGGGATGAGGCACCTCCACCTCCTACTCTCAAAACCTTACCAAGGAATTAAAATATAGGTTTCCTGATGAAACTAATAATTTCCCTGTTATTGTAAGTTCTAACGTTGTAGGAAAACAGGAGGAAAACTTGACGATGGTTCTCTAGATGCATGGGAATGCTCTTGGGTATTCGATGAGCGACTTGAAAGGGATTAGTCCCCCAATAGCCACTCATAGAATATTTATGGAAGAAGGAGCTCAGCCGGTTGTAGATTTTCAGAGGCGACTTACACCTCACATGAAAGAAGAGGTAAGGAAGGAAGTAATATGTTTATCAGATGCATGAATCATCTTTCATGTGGAGGAGAGTGATTGGGTAAGTCCTTTGCATTGTGTTCCTAAGAAAGGTGGGTTTACTATCATTCAAAACAAACACAATGAGATGGTATCTACTAGAACCGTTATTGGTCATAGGATGTGCATTGATTATAGAAAACTTAATAAGGAAACTAGAAAGGATCATTACCCTTTACCGTTTATAGATCAAACTTTAGAGAGGCTTACTATGCATTCTCATTTTTTCTACCTAGACAAATATTCTGGTTTTTCTAAAATTGTTGTTCACCTTGATGACCAACTAAAAACAGCCTTCACTTGTCCATTCGGCTTATATGCTTATCACCGTATGCATTTTGGTCTTTGCAATGCCCTTGCCACCTTCCAAAGGTGTATCAGTACTATATTTGTTGATTATGTTGAAAGTATTAGGGAAGTATTCATGGACGATTTTTCTGTTTATGGAACCTCATTTAATAATTGTCTCCATAACCTTCATAAAGTTTTGCAGAGTTGTGAAGATACTAAGCTAGTCTTGAATTGGGTAAAATGTCACTTTATGGTTCAAGAAGGTATACTTCTTGGTCAATTTTTTTTGGTAAGGATATAACAAATGATAAACAAAACATTGAAACAATAGAAAGGCTCCCCCCTCCTCGAGATGTAAAAGATATTAGGAATTTCTTAGCCCATGCTGGATTTTATAGAAGGTTCATTAAGAACTTCTCAAAAACTGGCAGACCAATAACCAGCCTTCTACAAAAGGATGTTGCTTTTAATTTTGATGAAAATTGTCTTACTTCTTTCAACATATTAAAGCAATCCCTTCTTGAAGCTCCTATTATAAAACCTCCTAATTGGAAGAAACATTTTTATCTATTCTGTGAGGCTAGCCACAAAGCTGTTGGAGCAATTTTTCGGAGATTTGTCCCGCGAAGGAACTAGGGTCCAACAGTCCCTTGGTTCATTAGGGGGCTGAACACGTGATTCCGAAGGAACTTAGCTATGGCGACGGCGACAAAGAAAGCACACGACAGAGAGATGATACCAGGTTTTTTTTACCCAGGTTCAGGACCCTTGTGAGGAGGTAAAGCCCCTACTCCTGCTTTGTTGTATTGCTCGCATGCTTCTCGAGGGTACAATGGAGGATGAAATTCTGGGTTTTAGATCTCAAGGATCGATCCCTTCCAAGGCAGGAGAAGGGCTCCTTATATAGGGCGGCGTCGATCCTCTTCCCCTGGTCTATGGACAGGAAGGGTCACCATAGTGCCGTTCCCCGAGGTCGTGGTATACAAGGGTGCTTTTCGGTGCACCGAGTCTTGGACACCGGGTGCTTCTCCATCCGCTAGTAAAGTAATCTTCTTTTACATTGTTATGTCCTGGCTCGGGGCTGCCTGTTGCCTTTCTTGCACCAAATAGGCAGGCCGGTGCACCTGCCACGTTGAGGTCTTCGGTCCTCCTGTTGCAAGAAAGGGTGGGTGGACCCGATCTTCCTTTTCCGTTGCAAATAGTGAGTCCACAACATCCATACTCCTTGTCGTGACCCGGCCCACCCGTTGACCTCCCATCGGTTTTACCGAAAGTTCCCGGATACGCTTCAAGGCACACACATGGGGGGTCCAACAGACGCTTTTGTGCGGGAGGGTGTCTCCTCATGAGAGGCACCCTCCCAAGTGCTAACCCGGTGACGCCCGTCACAGGAGGTAACGAAGTCTCGCAAGGGCACATCATCTTGAGGCGTTGGGGGACCGCCAACCATCACGACATGGCACCACAGTTGCCATGTCCCTGACAGTAGACCCCAGGCATTTAGCCTGCACATGTCCCTTGAAGCGCTCGAAGGGTCAAGCAGCCTATGACGGTTGGTGGGTGCCGGTACTTGCCCACGAAATCATGACCCTGCCACGCCTTCGTTTTGATCGCTGGTTCGAAGCACCCGCAGACCCTTAACCGCCAGACTTGGGCGTGCCGCCTCTGCCTTGAGAGTTGCTCCACAACGCGACGGTGCATGGGACCCTCGCAGTTATACCCCATGCTCGGGGCAAGGATACGTCTTTTTAATTGGCCCCCTTTATATTGGGGTGTAAGCACCTGAGCTCTTTCCACGTGCCGTTATTCTCCTTCCCTCCAGTGGTATGCTTGTGTGAAGGCTTATTCCCCATGGGACCCAACAGTTTCTCAGCTGCCGAGAAGGGCAAAGCGGTGGTGACAGCATCAGGTGACGTCCCCTAGCCAAGCGGGCCGGGGTGGCCGCGAGGCAGCGGCCGACGCGTGTCCTCGGGAGGGACCCCAGCCCAAACTACCCCAACGGTGGGACGAATGCTCTCGGTAAGCGAGACCAAGTGTGCATGGGCTATGGGTGCCAGCCCCACCACTCTGGCATGAAGGTTAGCCTGGGGCAGACGCCGGCCCGACCGAGATCCAGGTTGAAGGTGAGGGCGGGCCCGAGCCAGTTACCGACTTTGTTCTTGTTGTAAAAGATGACAACTGGGCTACCTATGTGCGACTTCCATCGTGCTTTGATTTCACCATGGGGCCCATCTTCGTGGGTCTGTGCAGTTGAGGCACTCAGGGGGCAGCGACTGGTGGACCATGGAGCTTGAGGTCCCTATGTCGGGGGAGGTGTACCTTTCCTCCAGTTGGAAAATCTTCATAAGCAACCACGAGATCGGGTGCGGCTCGGTTCTATGGCTTTGGTATGATGCCGAGAAAGGCTTCTCAGTGGTGGTATTCGACCCCATGTTGTGCTGTGCGGATTACCCCTGCCATCTCTAAAGAGTCTAGAGTGTCTGAGACGCGACCATGGCAGCGTTGCCAAGGTTTGTTTCACCCTGTTAGCGTAGGAGTTGTAGCTACCTATAGTCTGGGTTTGTAAGTGATACTATCATTGGTGTCTGTAAGCGGATCTTCGCATCTGTTACTTATCCCTTTGCATGTTTTGCTGTGATGCCTGGAGTTTCGATGTTCATGGTGCGAGATGCTCCAGCACAGTGGGCGACGACTAGTAACTCCGGCGCGTCTCTTGGTGAGGATGCCCAGAGGCGGGGCCTCGTGAGGTGTGGGCTCTCGGAGGCTGCTCCCTGTCAGGATATTTCTAGTCGTGACATTTAGAGGAAGGTGTCTTTGCTGCGCGTCCCTAGCTGGTGATTCGTGGGGAGCCTCCGCATGCTACTAGGCCTGGCTGTTTGGGCGGCACCGCCCTCTAGAGGCTTGCCTGTGATGCTCTTTTGAGCCTCACGGGCCCCTGGTGGGTCTTCTCGAGGGAGTAGCCGCAGGGTCAGGCGCATGTGCTGTGAGGGAGGCCCTGTAACGAGCTTATGCGGCGGGATACGAGCGTTGGGAGCCGTGTGCCAGTTAACTCGATGGGGCTACTCAGTGGTCAGTTCTAGGCTTGGCATGTTAGGCCCTGCGATTTCCTATTACCTTGAGGGTTGAGCGGCTCAGGAGACACGCAACGAACCTCTCGAGGAGAAAGTCATCTGGCATAGCGTGAGGGTTTTTGGTTTCATAGGGGTCAGAAACTGTTGGTGAGGTGACCCAAAGACACAGGGCGGGTCGTGAGTTCAGAGCCCAACGCTCGAGGTTTCGACGAGCTTCATCCATGGAGAGGTGGTGCCTCATGAGGCGTCACAAGAATGAAATTGACGAGCTCAGGCCAGGGAGGGACCGTGCCTCATGAGCTATCGTCGTGAGGATAAAATTGGGTCAGGAACCGTGGGTGAGGTAACTCATGGCCGAGGAAAGGGCCGCGAGTTTAGAGCTCGACACTTTTGGTCCTGACGAGCTCGGGTCGTGGAAGGACCGTGCCTCACGAGCCATCACGGGGGTAAACTGGGTCAGGAACCGTGGGTGAGGTAACTCACAACCGAAGAACTGGGCGCGAGTTTAGAGCTCAACACTTTAGGTCCTGATGAGCTCGGGTCGTGGAGGGGCAGTGCCTCATGAGTCGCCGTGATGATAAAACTAGGTCAGGAATCGTGGGTGAGGTGACTCATGGCCAAGGAACGAGCCACGTGTTTAGAGATCAGCACTTTAGGTCCTGACGAGATCGGGACACGGAGGGGCAGTGCCTCACGAGCTATCACGAGGATAAAACTAGGTGAGGGGTCGTGGGTGAGGTAACTCAGGGCCGAGGAATGGGCCATGTGTTCAGAGGTCGACACTTTAGGTCCTGACGAGCTTAGGCCGTGGAGGGACAGTGCCTCACGAGCCATTGCGAGGATAAAACTGGGTCAGGAACCGTGGGTGAGGTCACTCGCGGCCAGGAATGGGCAGCCAGTTTAGAGCTCGACACTTTAGGTCCTGACAAACTTGGGCTGCGGAGGGGTAGTGCCTCACGAGCCAACACGAGGATAACACCGGGTCAGGGACCGTGGGTGAGGTCATGATGACCCACAAGTATAGGGGGTGTATTGCAGTATTTTCGAGGGAAGTGAAACCCAATTTATTGATTCGACACAAGGGGAGCCAAAGAATATTTATAAGCCTTGACAACTGAGTTGTCAATTCAGCTGCACCTGGAAACAATCTTGCTCACAGTAGTTTATCAGTAGCAACAGTTTTGTAGTGGGAATAGTAAAGTAGCAGCAGTAGTAAAGCAAAGACAGCAGTAACAATAGGAGCAAACAGTAGGATTCGAGTGTGGTAGGCATAGGGATGGATGGACGGGCGTTGCATGGACAAGACAATTCACATAGCAATCAGAACATAGGGCAATTGCAGATAAATAAGATAAAGCATCCAAGTACTAGATAATCCTAGGCATGTGTTCCATATATAGTCGTACGTGCTCGCAATGAGAACATGCACAACATCTTTTGTCCTGCCAGCCCGTTTGCTGTGGGACCTCAAGGGAACTACTGGCAATTAAGGTGCTCCTTTTAATAGAGCACCAGAGCAAAGCATTAACACTCCGTGAACACATGTGATCCTCACATCAAAGCCATTCCCTCCGGTTATCCCGATTTCTGTCACTTCGGGGCCATTGGTTCCGAACAACAATGTGTGTATACAACTTGCAGATAAGACCAAAAACAATACTATCATAATGAATCAATAACATGTTCAGATCTGAAATCATGGCACTCGGTCCCTAGTGACAAGCATTAAGCACAACAAGTCGCAACAAAGTCATAAAGCACTAATAAAAGATACTAGGCACCATGCCCTAACAATCTGATGCCATTACATGCACGATCTCATCCAATCCCTACCATCCCCATAGCCTACAGCGGGGGATTACTCACTCATAGATGGGGGAAACATGGATGGTTGATGGAGAAGCGATGGTGATGATGATGGCGATGATGTCCTACAATTCCCCGTCCTGACAGGGTGTTAGAACGGAGTTTCTGGTGCTGTTTCGTGGAATCTGGTGGTGGCGGCGAAGCGGAACTCCTTCTGGAAAAACGTCGAACCTCCCTGAGTTTTTAGGTCAGAAGGCATCTTATAGGCAAAGAGGGAGACCGAGGGGGTGTCTAGGGCGGCCAGACCACCCCCTGGCGCGGCCAGGTGGTGTGGTTGGGCCCCAGCCCCACTCCGTCTCATATTCTGGCTCTGGGACTCTTCTGGTGAAATAGGATTTTGGGATTTTGTCCCGTCCAATTCCGAGAATATTCATTTTCCGACTTTCCTGGAACCAAAAACAGCAGAAAACAGGCAGCTGGCACTATGGCTCTTGTTAATAGGTTAGTCCAAGAAATCATATGAAAAGTACTCCAAAGTGTGGACAAAACACAAGAAAGTAGATAAAACCAAGCATGTAGCATCAAAAATTATAGATACATTTGCAATGTATCAACATCCCCAAGCTTAACTCCTGCTCGTCCTCGAGTAGGTAAGTGATAAAAAGAAAGAATAATTTTTGAGGTGACATGCATCATCATAAACTTGATCAAAGTATTTGTAAAACATTCAAAGCTGGGATCATAGTACTTCAATCATAACATGAAAGAAAAAGTTCTAGCAATAAGACAAAGAAACTATGATGCAACATGAAATGGCACAAACAAAAGATTCATGAATAACAATGCTTTGCAAGACGTTTGTTTGTTTCACATAAAGAAAACATAGCATAGTGGTATCCAGCTTGTCCCTCATAGAGTAGCAAACATAAATGCATAGGACACCTTCAAAGTTTATAAGGGTGGCTAGATACAAATAGTTTAAAACAAGCAATATCAAGGTATGCATCAATCAACAAGTCTTGGGACAATGCACATAGAACTAAAAATGGCCACTATGCTCTCAAAGTAGGTGCATAAAGATAGAAGGTGGAGACTCAATATAATGGTGGAAGAAAGGCCTTCATAGAAGGAAGTAGGGATTCAAGTCACATAAAGAGCTTCCAAAAATTATGGTACTTAATAGCTTTCAGCTCTCATTGACCCTATCATAAGCATCTTGAAGTGATTAAGGTTAAAGTGAACAAACTATGGTGTACATGTTTGACGAAGTATAAGTTAGAAATCTCATGTCCCTTGAATACGAGGGCCGCTCCTCATCGTTTTGCCAGGCTTCTTGCACTTCGGCTTCTGTGTATTGGGTGAACCTAGGCGAGTCATGCTCTATGGGCTGGTAATACAGCTTCGTCCCCATATACCAGAAAAATGGCATATAGCCTGTTGTTCGATTTGGAGTTGTTCTTAAGCTCCATAATATCGTTGGGAGTTGATCAATCTAGCACCCTGCTGATCTTTGCAGCGACTCAATAAGTAGGGGTTTTATCCCAGAAAGTACTAGTCCGTTAGATCTTTCCACTTGCTCTTTCGATGCGGGGTGGGCCACTAAAGTGACATCTAGCCGAATTCTTTTATCTCGGCAGAAATGGGCAAACGCTCCTTCGGTGAAATATGTGCCATTATCAGTTATGATACTATGTGGGTACCCGTATCTCAAGATAATGTCCTTGAGAAATGACATGACAGTAGCTCCATCACACTTTCTTATTGGCTTTACTTCAATTCACTTTGTAAACTTATCCACCATGAGTAAGATATGGGTCATGTTCCCCTTAGTCTGCCTAAACGGTCCAACCATATCCAAGGACCACACCGCAAATGGCCAAGTAATAGGTATAGTCTTGAGCTCGGAGGATGGCATATGTATTTTGCTAGTGTACCTCTAACACCCATTGCATTTTTTCACGAGTTCCTTGGCTTGCTGCAAAGCACTAGGCCAGTAAAACCCATGCTGAAAAGCTTTTCTCCACTAAGGCCCTGGACGAGGCATGATGCCCACATTTGCCCTGATGGATATCTCGGAGGATGTCCAGCCCTTCTTCCAGGTCAACACATCGATGCAAGACATTTGTGACACTTCTCTTGTATAACTCGGCGTTAATTATGATATATGCCTTTTCTCTTCTCTGCACTTGCCTAGAGAGTACCTAATCACTTGGCAAAATTCCATCTTTCAAGAATTCAAATATTGGCTACGCCCATGCCGGTACAACATGGGTTGGGAAAACTACTTCGACAACTTCCATTGGATCAACCGACATAACCTCTACTGGATCAAGTTGAAGAGTCCCCGGGTTTCTCGAGGTATATCCCTAGTCAATGTCCATTAGGGAAGCTTCTGATCTGGGGTTTGCCGGGATATAAGTTGACTTGGATTCTGGTGAAGGTGTGATATATGGTTTTCTCAGATGCTCCAAAGCAACTCCTGGTGGGATGGCCTATCGAGATGAAGCCAATTTAGATAATACATCGGTACATCATTTTCAGCCCGGGGTACATAATGGAACTCACATCCCTCAAAGTACCCACATATCTTTTGGACGTGAAATGTATAAAGGGCCATGTTCGTGTCTAACGCATCCCAATGACCAGACACTTGCTGTGCCACTAGATCTGTATCACCGAAGCACTGTATCTGACGTATCCCAATCTCTTTGGCCACTATTATTCTGTGCACGAGCACTTCATACTCGGCCACATTGTTTGATGTTCGAAAATGGATCTGAAGCACATATCTCAAGTGGTCTTTCTTGGGTGATGTAAGGACTACCCCGGGCCCTAATCTGCCCTTCAACTTTGATCCGTCAAAATGCATTCTCTAATAGTTTGAGTCCGACAAGGGTGGTTTGTATTGCGTTTCCACCCAATCCACGAAAAAGTCGGCCACAGCCCGAGACTTGATCGCGTACCTTCTATCATATTGTGGAGCGTACGGGGCTAACTCAATTGCCCATTTTGCGATCCTGCCACTTGCATCCTTGTTACTCACTATCTCGGATATAAGTGTTCACATATCACCTTTATAGGGTGTTCCTCAAAATAGTGCTTGAGGTTCTTGGCCGCCATATAGAAGCCATATGCCATCTTCTGATAATGGGGATAGTTCTTCTTTGAACTGGACAATACATCGCTTAGGTAATATACTGGCCTCTGCACCGACATACCTTTGTTGTCACGCTCCACCACTATCATGCCACTTACTACTCGGTTGGTCGCTGTTATGTAGAGCAACATTGGATCTTTGGATAGGGGTGAGGATAACACAGGTGTAGAGGCTAACATCTTTTTTAGTTCATGAAACACGCTATCTGCTTGCGGTGTCCATATGAACTTATCTAATTTTTATATTAGATGATAGAGAGGCAAAGCCTTTTCTCCCAGCCAACATACAAACGGACTTAGTGATGCCAGACAACCAGTGAATTTCTGAACATCATTAAGACACTTCGTCAGCTCCATTCACTCAATAGCTCGGATTTTAGTTGGGCTGGCCTCGATCCCTCGACTGGACACGAGGAAGCCGAGTAACTTTCTAGCCAGGACACTGAAGGTGCATTTTTTCGGATTAAGTTTCATTCGGAACCTCCTTAGGTTTACAAACATTTGCCGGATATCATCTAGGAATGTTTTACTCTCCTTGGCTTTTATCACCACATCATCCACATATACTTGGAAATTTTTCCAATTTGATCATGCAAGCATTTTTGCATGCATCTTTGCTACGTTGCCCCTGCATTTTGTAAGCCAAATGGCCTAGTGCGATAGCAATAAGCCCCATACGTGTAATGAAAGCAGTCTTTATTTGATCATCCGAGTTTAGGTGTATCTGGTGGAAACCAAAATACGCATCCACAAATGACAATAGCTCACACCTAGCGGTCGAGTCAATGACCTGGTCTATTCTCGGTAGTGGGAATGGATCTTTTGGACACGCCTTATTCTGGTTTGTGTAATCGATACATGTACGCCACACCACTGCTACGTTCGGATCATCTTTCTTCTTTTCTACCAGTACCGGATTAGACAACCAATCCGGGTAGAGCATTTCAATGATAAACCTAGTTACAAGGAGCCGAGCTATCTCATCTCCAAAGACTTTTCTCCTGTCTTTGGCGAAGTGGCATATATGTTGCTTCACCGGCTTTGTGACCGGTGTGACGTGTAAAGAGTGCTCGGCCAACTCCCTCGGCACACGTTGCAGATCCTATGTGGACCAACCAAAGATATCCCGATTCTCATGGAGGATGCTGACGAGCTTGCTTTCCTATTTGTCACCAAGGCACGCACCAATAGTTACGGTGCACTCTAGGAACTGATCATCAATTGGCACCTTCTTGGTATCTTTTGTCGGCTGAAATGACACACTCCCATGCGGGTTACTCAGAGCCGGCATATTCAGCTACGTGGACTGAGCCAATGTCGCGACCTCTTGGATCCTTTTCTTCTCTTGGGCGATCACCAATGACTCGGCCAAGTTTGACCCGGCTGAGGAACACTCCATGGAGTGCCTTAAATCCACTGCTATGGTCATGACCCGATTTGGTCCTGGCATCTTCATCTTCAAGTAACTTATATGGTCACTTGCCATAAATTTTGAAAGAGCTGGCCTTCCGAGTAATGCATGATAGCTGCTGTCCAAATCCACAACTTCAAATTCCAAATTCTCTATCCAACAATTGTCTCTTGTGCTGAATAAGACATCAATCCAGACCTTTCCAATAGGCTCACGGGATAAACCCAGTACAATGTTGTGGAAAGTTGTCTTCATTGCTTGTAGCATGTTCTCTGAGACTCCCATCTTGTGCATGGTGCCCTTATACGATATATTAATGGTGCTTCCATTGTCAATCAACACTTTGGAAAACTTCACGTTAATGTTTGGACAAATGAAAGTTGGGTCAAGCACCAAAGCGTATGATCCAGGACTCGGCATGAGCCTAGGGTGATCCTTGATACTCCATGTCATTTCCTGATCAGACCAATGCGTGTACCTCGGCACCACCGGCATAACTACATTGACCTCCATATGTCGGCGTCACATGCTCTGCCTATCAGTTTCTTCCATGATGAACACACAATAAGCTTGATGGTGCTCCTTGTACTCATTTCATACGTCATTGTCGGGGTTTCCTCGGTTCCCCTGATTCTGGTTTTCCATCTAATGCACTGCATCCCTTCTGTCGTGATTCTCATACCTCGGCAGGGGCAGTGGCAACATTAGTTACTGTGCATTTCCTCCAGAGAGCTGATGTTGCCGAGGTGAATCGTGTCGAGGTGCCTGCGCATTCCCCGTGCTACTTTGCTCTATCTTCCTCATCCACTCACACTGCCGAGTCATGTGGTTTGCTGGGTTACTTGGGTTCGGCGTGTGAAACTTGCATGGTTCATGCAGCATAGCCTCATATGTATAACTCAGTCTATCTTTCCATCTGTTCCAAGGTTTCTTGCCATCATTTTTCTGTGCGCACTATTGACCTCCACTCTTTTGTCGCTGGCTATTCCCAGCTTCAGTTTGATCTTGCTCCACTTCTGCAACTTGGTGCGAACCATATCGGTAATCTGGCCTTTCGTCTCTCCTCTTACACAGGAAATCATTTCTTCGGGAAGACCCAGCTCTGTCATGAGGGTAATATTCCTCATTTGACTCTCTTTCTATAAGCCGAGGTTTAGTTGGATCACCCAATGCATATGAGTCAGCAATTCTGATTGTATCAGCCAACATAGTTGCTGATGGATCGGTGTTGATGTAGAGCTTGATGGGAACCCCAAGAGGAAGGTATGATGAGCACAGCAGCAAGTTTCCCTCAGTTATGAAACCAAGGTTTAATCGAACCAGTAGTAGCAAGGAAACACCCCAAAGGTGTTGCTAGCTGAGCCTTGGCAGGGCGCACTACCGGTGCTAGTAGCAACGTGGAGACCTGCACAACACAACCATAGAACTCTGTCCCCAAGTTGCGATGAGGTTGTCAATCTCACCGTGTTTTGCTGAAAACAAAGGATTAAACGTATCGAATGGAAAGAAGTAATAGTTTGCAGAAAGTAAACACAAAGCAGTAACATTTTGTAGATTGTATGTAAAGAAAAGGACCAGGATCCATAGTTCAATAGAGGTGGCTCTCCTTAAGATAGATAACATGCTGGGTGAACAAATTACAGCGGGGCAATTGACAAACATCGAGAAAGCAATACATGCATATACTAATCATCTTGACTCCTTTGAGATTCGATTGGGCATTACAACATAATACATAGACCGCCATCCAACTGCATCTATGACTAATAATCCACCTGCAGGTTATCATCCGAACCCCCTCCAGTATTAAGTTGCAAGCAACAGATTATTGCTTTAAGAATTGCGTGTAAAGTAAACAATACGATTGTTCTATGAACAAAGGATTGTTGTTTTCTCCCTAGTAGCAACAGCACATCTAGTACCTTAGAGATTTCTGTCAGTTCCCCAGATTACTAGAGGCATGAACCCACTATCGAGCATAAATACTAACTCTTGGAGTTGCTAGCATCTACTTGGCCAAGATAGCTACTAACAACGGAAAGCATGCAAGATCACAAATAAGAAAGACATGATGGAATAAATAATCAATCTGAAATAGCATCTCAATATCCATCGGATCCCCGCAAACACAACATGTAGAATTACAAATAGATGATCGTGATCATGAACGGAGCTCACAAGATCTAAACATGAAAGCACAAAGGAGGAGAACCAGCCATCTAGCTACTACATGGATCCGTAGTCCAAGGATGAACTACTCACACATCACACCGGAGGCTTGCATGGTGATGAAGAAGGCCTCTAGGATGAATTCCCCTCTCCAGCAGGGTGCCGGGAAGAGCTTCAGATCCCTCCCGATCTAGGGATGGAGATGACAGCGGCTACAGACTCTTTCGTGGATTTTTGATCGGGTACTTAGGGTTTTCGTCCCGAGGGCATCTTATAGGCATAAGGGGAGGCCAAGGGGGTGCCGGAGGCGGCCAGACTACCCCCTAGCGCGGGCCAGGCTGGGCCGCGCGGCCAGGTGGTGTGGTGGCCCCCTGGCCCCTCTCCGTCTCGTACGCTGGCATCTGATGACTTCCTGAAAAATAGGCACTTTGTCCCGTCCAATTCCGAGAATATTCATTTTCTGACTTTCCTGGAACCAAAAACAGCAGAAAACAGGCAGCTAGCACTGTGGCTCTTGTTAATAGGTTAGTCCAAGAAATCATATGAAAAGTACTCCAAAGTTGGAACAAAACACAAGAAAGTGGATAAAACCAAGCATGGAACATCAAAAATTATAGATACATTTGCAATGTATCAACATCCCCAAGCTTAACTCCTGCTCATCCTCGAGTAGGTAAGTGATAAAAAGAAAGAATAATTTTTGAGGTGACATGAACCATCAAAGACTTGATCAAAGTATTTGTAAAACATTCAAAGCTGGGATCATAGTACTTCAATCATAACATGAAAGACAAAGTTCTAGCAATAGGACAAAGAAACTATGATGCAACATGAAAAGTCAGAAACAAAAGATTCATGAATAACAATGCTTTGCAAGACGTTTGTTTGTTTCATATAAAGAAAACATAGCATAATAGTATTCAGCTTGTCCCTCATAGAGTAGCAAATATAAATGCATATGACACCTTCAAAGTTCATAAGAGTGACTAGATACAAATAGTTTTAAACAAGCAATATCAAGTTATGCATTAATCAACTAGTATTCGGACAATGCACATAGAACTAAGAATGGCCACTATGCTCTCAAAGTAGGTGCATAAAGATAGAAGGTAGAGACTCAATATAATGGTGGAAGAAAGGCCTTTTGTAAAATGAAGTAGGGATTCAAGTCTCATAAAGAGCTTCCAAAAATTATGGTACTTATAGCTTTCAGCTCTCATTGCCCCTATCATAAGAATCTTGAAGTGATTAAGGTTAAAGTGAACAAACTATGGTGTACATGTTTGACGAAGTATAAGTCAAAAATCTCATGTCCCTTGTATACGAGGGCCGCTCCTCATGCTACTCAAGTTTAGTCACCGGTAAGTTCTTGTCATCGTAAGTACATGCGTATCATAGAGAGCCGCCAACGGAGTACCTCTTGCCCGATGATACGGAAGAATCCCCATATCAAAATGACAAGGCAAGCAGGCAACGAGCATCTCAGCAATCTTCTTATTTACCATGGGAATATGGTGCTTTTTTCTCTCTTTCCTCTTTTCATAATCTCTTTTTATTTCTCCTTTTCCTCAATATAGGACTCTTTTTTTATAAGAAGAATGCTTCATAGACAGCTCATTATGGTTACGATGTAGGTTTCCACCATGTCAACATGGATTAGACCAGCGGACCAGGCGTTTCTCTGACACATATGCATAACTCCATGGACTTACAAGCTCCCCTTTCATTTCACACCGACGACATCCATATACAAAAGAGCATGATATCAACTAGGTACAAGTACCAAGTGCAATGTTGAAAGCGTTCCCCATGAAAGCATGGTTCTGCTAATTCCCAACAAATAAGTGCAAGCATATACAACATAGACGACACAATGGTTCAAGTTTATTAAGGGCAAGAAAAGTAAAGTGTGTCATCAAGTTCGTGAGAGCTTTAATCACTAGTTTTCTCATAACAAGTTTAATTTGGAAGGTAAACAAAAGCATGAATATACTTGGAATACCATAAGCTAATAGGTAGGTATGGTGGACTCTTTGGAATAACTTGGTTTTGGGAGTTGGATGCATGAGTGAAACTCATACTTGGTTGTGGAAGCTAGCAAAAGACTGGGAGCGACAAACTAAGAGAGCAATAATGGCCATAATCATGCAGAGCAACAAAACATCATTGATCAAAGCATAAAGTGATACTACAAGTTGAAAACTAAAGGATCATAAAGGCTATGGTGACTTGAGATAGTCATAACATGGTGTGAGCATGCGCCAAGTCAACCCAAATAAAGCATCAAAGGAGAATACCACTATACTATGCTTTAATATGCTAAAACAACGCATGATTCATCCAAGGCACATTAAGAAATCTCAATTGTTTATAACAAGTCATGCTACAACAAAGAATACTAAGCATAAAGCCAAAATAATATCAAGCATGGCACGACAGAGCATAGGCCACAGTCAAAAACGAGCTCTTTTTACCACATAAGCATGAACTTTCCTACTCTTTTCCAAACCAAACCAAACTATTTGCAAACCAATGTATGAAAGAGGGGGTCCAACCAATTTATTCAGCAAACTAAGAAAACCAAGCAAAGAAAAAACCAAAACGAAAACGAAAAAGGAGACGCTCCAAGAACAACACAACTGTGCATGAAACAATAAAAATAAAGCGTTTGGAAGAAACCTGGGATTTTTATTGATGAAGAGGGGGATGCCTTGGGAATCCCCAAGACTTGACGCTTGTACTTCTTGGATATTTCATGGGGTGACACGCGTGGAATCCCCAAGCTTGATATTTAGTCCATCCTTTATATCATTACTCATTCCTTCCATACACCTGAAATTTTTCCTTCATACAAAACTTCACACAATCTTTATTAGCAACATTACTGCACTCAAGATAAATAAGTCTTAAGTTTCAGTTCCAACACCAAATAAACTTCCATTAGAACACTAGCTACTGTAGCACTTCCCTCAAAAATCTCAATTCCCCAAAAGAACTCAAAAAGGAACCAACAAGAAGCAAATGCAGAAAATGGCAGAAATCTGTCAAAACAGACCAGCAGGTAAAGACGATTTTTTTCGAAGACCTTCTGTCGCTCAAATCAAAAAGTGTCAAACTAACAAAAGTTAGATATCAACCTGGGGCAGAAGAAAAAAAATCACACCTCAAAAAGACGTTCAGAGATTTTACACGAATTTTGACGGTGAAACATAGAAATCTGTTTCAGGACAACAACTTTCCAAATCATTACTTCTCTCTCATTAGAGGTTACTCTTGGCACAAAAAGCAAATAAAAAGGATAAGGAGCGGTTATTACTTAAGTAATAACTTCCAAGACTCATCTAAAACTTTTGGGTTATCTCCCAATAAGTACTTTTCTTTAATGCCTTTAAGTTAGGCATAAGAAGCAAGAAAAGGATCAAGTGTTCTCGAATGAAGAAGCATTAAGACTAAATTTTTTTTTCATAGGATAAGCAAAAGAATAATTCTCTCTCTTCTTAGGTAAGTGTTCTATACCTTTCTTGATTGGGAGTTGATATTTAAGGGTGCCTTCTTTCATATCAATAATGGCACCAACAATTCTAAGAAAAGGTCTTCCCAAAGTAATAGGACAAGAAGCATTGCATTCAACATCCAAAACATAGAAATCAAAGGGGACATAAACATTGTTAACCATAATAAGAACATCATTAAGACTCCCCATGAGTTTATTTTTAGCATTATCATCAAGTGGTACATTCAAATAACATTCTTCAAGTGGAGGCAAATCAAGCATATCATAAATCCTTCTAGGCATAATAGAAACACTACTATCAAGATCACATAAAGCTTTGAAATCAAAGTCATTCACTTTCATATTAATGATGGGTTCCCAACCATCTTATTGTTTTATAGGAATAGAAGCTTTATGTTTCATCTTTTCTTATTTAATCTTTATGAGAGCATCAGTAATGCGTTTTGTAAAGGCCATGTTCATAGCACTAGCATTAGGAATTTTAGCAAGCTTTTGTAGGAACTTAATAACTTCAAAGATATTGCAACCATCAAGATCAAAATCATAATTATCATCTAAAGTAGTAGAACTATTACTATCCTCAACACTATTCGTGGTAATAGTAGAAACACTAATGTTTCTAGAAATTTCATCTTCTCTTTCCCACTTAGCATGTAATTTAGCTAATAGTCTAACATTTTCATCTATTCTTACTTGTATAGCATTAGTATATGCAAAGGGATTCTCATTAGTTTTAGGTTTAGAATCCATTTTATTCAAAGAAGATTGAGCTTCAGCCAAAGATGCTATATTTCTTTCAGCATTAGAGAGTTTTTCCTCAATAGTTTTATTGAAAGCAGTTTGTTTACTAATAAACTCTTTAAGCATAACTTCAAGTTCAGAGGGTGCACTCCTATTATTGTTGTAGGAACTTCCATAAGCATTACCATTGTTCGGAGGATATGGCTTATAATTGTTGTTACCAAAATTATTCCTATAAGCATTATTGCCAAAATTGTTATTTCTTATGAAGTTCACATCAACTTGCTCTTCTTGAGCAACCAAAGAGGCTAAAGGAACATTATTTGGATCAATATGGGCTTTCCCATTAACAAGCATAGACATAATAATATCAATCTTATCACTCAAGGAGGAAGTTTCCTCAACAGAATTTACCTTCCTACCTTGTGGAGCTCTCTCAGTATGCCATTCAGAATAATTAACCATCATATTGTCTAGAAGTTTTGTTGCAGCACCCAAAGTGATGGTCATAAAGGTACCTCTAGCAGCAGAGTCCAATTGAAGAATAGTTCAATCCTGTATAAAAGGTTTGGATGATCATCCAAGCAGTCAGTCCATGAGTGGGACAATTCTTTACCAAAGATTTCATTCTTTCCCAAGCTTGAGCAACATGTTCATTATCAGATTGTTTAAACTTCATTATTTCACTTCTCATAGATATAATCTTAGCAGGTGGATAGTATTTTCTAATGAAAGCATCTTTGCATTTAGTCCAAGAATCAATACTATTCCTAGTTAAGGAATTCAACCATTCTTTAGCTTTTCCTCTCAAAGAGAAAGGAAACAATTTCAGCTTAATAATATCACCATCTACATCCCTATGCTTTTGCATCTCACAAAGTTCAACAAAGTTATTTAGATGGGCAGCAACATCTTCATTACTAATACCAGAAAATTGTTCTCTCATAACAAGATTGAGAAAAGAAGGTTTTATCTCAAAGAAAGTATCTTCAGGCACAGGTGGAGCAATAGGTGTTCTCATAAAATCATTGTTGTTGGTGCTAGTGAAGTCACATAACTTAGTGTTTTCAAGATTAGTCATTTTTTGGGTTTTCAAATAAGAAAGCAAACTAGTAAAACTAATTTTTTTGTGTTTTTTATAACAAAACAAGCAAACAGGGCAAAAAGAAACTAAGCAAAACAAAAATAGCAAAGTAAAGATATTGGTTATGAGGGACTCCCCTTGTGAAGATGTCCTTGACTCCCCGACAACGGCGCCAGAAAAATGCTGGCGCATGGTTGATGTGGGAGCTTCTTCTTGTTCTTCAGTCCCCGGCAACGGCGCCAGAAAAATGCTTGATGGCTCGGTGTTGATGTAGAGCTCGTTGGGAACCCCAAGAGGAAGGTATGATGAGCACAGCAGCAAGTTTCCCTCAGTTATGAAACCAAGGTTTAATCGAACCAGTAGGAGCAAGGAAACACCCCAAAGGTGTTGCTAGCTGAGCCTTGGCAGGGCGCACTACCGGTGCTAGTAGCAACATGGAGACCTGCACAACACAACCACAGAACTCTGTCCCCAACTTGCGATGAGGTTGTCAATCTCACCGTGTTTTGCTGAAAACAAAGGATTAAACGTATCGAATGGAAAGAAGTAATAGTTTGCAGAAAGTAAACACAAAGCAGTAACAGTTTGTAGATTGTATGTAAAGAAAAGGACCGGGATCCATAGTTCACTAGATGTGGCTCTCCTTAAGATAGATAACATGCTAGGTGAACAAATTATAGCGGGGCAATTGACAAACATCAAGAAAGCAATACATGCATATACTAATCATCTTGACTCCTTTGAGATTCGATTGGGCATTACAACATAATACATAGACCGCCATCCAACTACATCTATGACTAATAATCCACCTTCAGGTTATCATCTGAACCCCCTCCAGTATTAAGTTGCAAGCAACAGATTATTGCTTTACGAATTGTGTGTAAAGTAAACAATACGATTGTTCTATGAATAAAGGATTGTTGTTTTCTCCCTAGTAGAAACAGCACATCTAGTACCTTAGAGATTTCTGTCACTTTCCCAGATTACTAGAGGCATGAACCCACTATCGAGCATAAATACTAACTCTTGGAGTTGCTAGCATCTACTTGGCCAAGATAGCTACTAACAACAGAAATCATACAAGATCACAAATAACAAAGACATGATAGAATAAATAATCAATCTGAAATAGCATCTCAATATCCATCGGATCCCCACAAACACAACATGTAGAATTACAAATAGATGATCTTGATCATGAACAGAGCTCACAAGATCTAAACATGAAAGCACAAAGGAGGAGAACCAGCCATCTAGCTACTACATGGATCCGTATTCCAAGGATGAACTACTCACGCATCACACCGGAGGCTTGCATGGTGATGAAGAAGGCCTCCAGGGTGAATTCCCCTCTCCGGCAGGGTGCCGGGAAGAGCTTCAGATCCCTCTCGATCTAGGGATGGAGATGACAGCGGCTATAGATTCTTTCATGGATTTTTGATCGGGTACTTAGGGTTTTCGTCCCGAGGGCATCTTATAGCCGGAAGGGGAGGCTGAGGGGGTGCCGGAGGTGGCCAGACCACCCCCTGGCGTGGGCCAGGCTGGGCCACGCGGCCAGGTGGTGTGGTGGCCCCCTGGCCCCTCTCCGTCTCGTACTCTGGCATCTGATGACTTCCGGAAAAATAGGCACTTTGGCTTTTGTCCCGTCCAATTCAGAGAATATTCATTTTCGGACTTTCCTGGAACCAAAAACAATAGAAAACAGGCAGCTAGCACTGTGGCTCTTGTTAATAGGTTAGTCCAAGAAATCATATGAAAAGTACTCCAGAGTTGGAAGAAAACACAAGAAAGTGGATAAAACCAAGCATGGAACATCAAAAATTATAGATACATTTGCAATGTATCAGTTGGCATATCCCTTTGCAACTTTTGCCACAACACACTTCCATACCAGCACCCTTTTGCAAACCAGGCAATAGCTTGTGACTCGATTACTCCTTTGCATGAATTGCGCATATTGCACCACCAAGTCAAAAACTCGCGGTCTGTCTCATTTGGCCTTTGCTTGCACATCGCCAGTTGATGATTCGGCCTCTTGTACGTGCTTGTGAAGTTACTGATAAACATTTCTAAAAAATCTATCCAGCAGTTGATGCTTCCTGCCGGTAGATTATTAAGCCAGATTATTGCTGGTCCTTCTAGCATCTGAGATACATACCTCATTACCCATCTCAAATTGCCCCCGACAATGTTTACCACGGTGGCATAATCAATCAACCAATCTTCTGGCTTGGTACTTCAATCATATTTCTTTGTCCCTCTGGCCAACTAGAAGTTCGGCACTGGAGGTTCTCTCATAATCCGAGGTCCAAAGCATGCTGGACCTGGAGGACCCTGTCCTTCTATCATCTACGACCTATAAATCCGGTCTAGTTATAACCTTAAATCATCTGGTTGTAGGTTCTTGTTTCCTAGCATCGATCCCTTCACATGATGATCCGTCCTGGGAAACCCGACATTGGTCATTGCCGAATAACCATCATCATATTTGTTTTGACCCGGATTAACATATTGTTGTTGCATAGCTGGGCCGCACTTCGATTTTTCCGACGTATGTACTATTTCTGGTGCTCCCGATGTGGATTTTGTCTAGCTCCTACCAAGTTACACTGTCCAGCATTGCCGTACCGAGCTTTTCCCTATCCTGCATGGCCCTGGCCAGGGTTACCTCGTCCACGTTCACCTCGGCTAACACAATGGAGATCCTCATCACACTGTATTAATTTTCCTTTCCCTGCCCTTGTCAGGTGATATGGGACCATTTGTTTGTTTTTTCTCCCAGAGGTTACTACCTCTTCTCTCCTTGGGCCATCATGTGAGGATGATGCTGCACCGGTGGATTTTGCCGGAGCACCACCTACCGAATGAATGACTTTGAAGCCTCCTTCCCTCGCCAGGTTTTCCTTGAGAAACTCCTCATTCTGTTTGTTAGAAATTTTTACCAACTCAATGACTATTTCTTGCTGCCTTTGCCGGGCTTCACTGGTCAAACCCTCTAACTCGGATGCTGCTGCATCTGCCGCCCTGAGGTTCTTTGCTAGGGTGCTATACCTCGGCAGGCCCATTGACATGGGGTTACCTGATTCCCCTGGCCTAGTCCTATATTCCTTGTCTATCTCACTAATGTGGTTTCTACCCCTAATTTTCACACTGTCCATATGGGTGGGACTAATTCTATTTGCCTTTGCATACTCGCGCAGCGTGATGTTCAATGACTGCTGAAGCGCTACTACTTTCTTTGCCACTGCTATTGCAGCATCTCTAATGGTGGACCTCTATCCCTGGGTACCTTGGGAGTTGTCTCCGGGTCTTCTGCCGGATATTTGCTTGCTCCCGCGTCAGGCGCAATCATCGTCACCTTGATGTAGCTAGCGGGGCGAGTGATACGTGGACCGCGAGCTACGCTAGGAGGAGGTTATCCTCCCTCGGCGATGTGTTGTGGGTGCACGCATGACTCGTCGACACCGACATAGATCTTGTGGGTGCCGAAGCCGATGAAGAGCCCTTTGGAGGAGGGGCGGTTGCCGAAGCTGTGCGCGTTGTCACTGACATAGTCCTGCGCTCCAAAGCTCTAAACCATCCGGGAGACGATGTGATCCCCGGTGATGATGAAGTTTCCCATCTAGATCTTGACTCCAGCTAGCACCGCTGCTGGCCCCATGGTGGGCGCCAACTTTCGTGGTGGTGTCACAGCAGATGCCATGGATAGGCTAAAGACAGGGCCAATGTGCGCTAGTGGTATCCAGGGAGGGATAGTGTGGTGATTGCACACACGAAGGTTTGTATTCTCAAGATCTACCAAGGTAACAGATGTTCCTTGAGCTGTATCATGGGGAGGAAGAAGATGAAGTTCTTCTCTATTCACCACTCTCTCTAGGGTTCTTCCCTCTAGTCAAAATGGCCGACCCCTCGTTGGAGGTCCAGGCTCACATTATAAAGGGGTGGCCAGGTTACACTTAGGGTATACATGGAGAGCATATTCCACGAATATGCTCCTCCCAAAATAGTAAAGCGGTGCTGTCCTTTTCCCTAGCGTAAGCCTCCCAGAGTCAATGGCATAAGCCTCTCTAAGACCATGTTGTAAGCCTCTGTGGCGCCATGTGAACTGACCAACACGGCCAAGAGACGTCACCCTTGTTGCCCATGCCTCTAGTCCTTATCTCTTTGTCTTCTACGCTTCATACAGTGACTCTAGTAGAGAGAGAAAAGCACTTGCCAAGGGGAGATTCCTTCCTTCTTCTGTAAGCCAAGTAATAACCCGGTTGTTGCCTGGTTAACTCGGCTTTGGTGGTACCTGCAAACAAGTAATATGGTGGTGCCTACATATGCTATATGTCGGTTGAGGTAATGTTAGGTGGACACACCCATGGATAAGTCGGCAGTAACTCAGCCGGCCTTCAGGTACCTTGGTCAGCACTTGCTTTGGCCTTGTTATACCCTAGCTATGACTTCGTGAGTGAGTAGCTTGAAGTGTCGGTTGGACGTTGGGGAGCCACCAAGGATGCAGGTTATGGCACCATGCGGCACTTGGTAGCCCCTGGGGTCCTCGGCACGTCCTTTCTCCTGGGGTGTGGGTGGTGTTGCGTGGTGTTGGCTTGATGGCCCGCCGGAGGGGCATCATGTCCATCGGAGTTTCACTACTAGGGAAAAGCCTACTCGAGGCGCACCATAAAAGTCATTCGAGGCACATATGGCATGTGCCTAGAGTCCCACGCTGCTAGTATTTTTTTCCCGAGGTGCGTCTGATATGCGCCTTGATTACCCTAGATATGTGAGGCGCATATAGATAGACATGCGCCTCGCATATCTAGGGTAATCAAGGAGCATATCAGATGCGCCTAGAGTATGTCTAAAAGATGCGCCACGAGTATGTCTGAAATATGCGCCTCTAATAGTTTTACAGATGCGCCTCAAATAGCACTTTCGAATTTCAAATTTATCCGTGACTCCGCCACCGCTAACAAAATGCAAAAAACACCCTCGTTTTGAATTGCAGAAGCAATCGAGTCTGTGCATCGCCGCCGTTGTGTCGCCTCACCGGAGCATGGTGGTCGTGGACGCGGCCACAACCTACCACCACGGGGAGGTGCGGGAGGCCGTGGCCGCTCTTGTTCTCGAGTGGGAGGTGTAAGGCCGAGAGGAGGTGGGGGCCGGAGGAGGATGTGGCGGCTAGAGGAGGAGGTGGTGCTGGAGGAGGAGGAGGAGGATGTGGCGACCCGAGGAAGAGGTCCTCGTCGTTGTCACTTCAAGGAGGAGGAGGAGGAGGAGGAGGCCGAAGAAAGGAGGCTAGAGAGAAGGGAGAAGGAGAAGAAGAAGAAGAGGAGGAGATTATGAGAAGGGAAGGAGAAGGAGAAGGAGTAGAAGGAACAAGAGGAGAATGGGAGGAGAAGGAGAAGAATGGGAGGGAAAAGGACAGGAGTAGGTGGCTAGCCGGATTCGAATTTCAAATCCTGCTCAAAAGGTGGAGATAAGTGAGTGGGGTTTAGATGGCTGCATGCACGTGCCAAAAAGTCAAAAAGGTGGCCCACTTACTTGAGGACCATCCCATACAAGATGCGCCTTGTATACTTAAATTACCCGAGGCACATCTTGTAGGGGATGCGCCTCGAGTATCTGGCGCCTGCCACCCCCAGGCCCACGTCAGTTACTTGAGGCACATCTAACACTAATGCGCCTCCAATATTGAAAAATACTCGAGGCGCATATTAGATGGTGCGCTTCCTGTATTGGAGCACCTACCACTACAGGCCCACCCACCTTACTCGAGGCGCACCCGTTTCATATGCGCCTCAAGTAGTTGAACTACTCGAGATGCATATGGAGCAGATGCGCCTCGAGTAAGGGGGGCAGCCAGATCTGGTCCGTACATGCAATATAGGAGAAGCATCGTTTAGACATGCGCCTCTAGTATTAATATATAGGAGGCACACCATTTAGACATGTGCCTTGTATATTTAGAGGAGGCGCATTTTTTGGGATGCGCCTCCTATAAGCCTATCTCCTATAGGCTTTTCCCTAGTAGTGTTTGTTGTTCCAGCAGTCACCTCCTCTATTGCCTCCGCTCTGGCCGCCTCGGTCGCCACCTGGCCCCCCTTCCTCTGGCTGTTGTGTAGGTCGTGGAGTTTCATGAGCTCGTAGCAGTCGTCGATGGGGTGGCCTGGCTTCTTATGGAAGTGGAAGTACAAGCTGTTGTCCTGCTCCCTTTCACCAGTCCCCTCACGGAAGCTCTTCCGATATGGATCTCCTGCTAGGATGGTGGCAGTCTTGCGCTTGGGGTCCTTGTCTTTACTCTTGGATGAGCCCGGGGCCTTGGGGGTGGTCTCTGCCTCGACGAGGCCAAACATCCGCCCTGCCTCCGCCTTGGCGCATTTTTTGGCCATGACGTAGAGCTCGACAGTGGTGGTGAGGCTCTTACCCTGGATCCTGGTCTTCTCCCTCATCTTGACGTCCTTCGCACCCTCGGAGAAAGTGGTGATGACATTGGAGTATGAGATTTTTGGGATCTTGTTACGGACCCAACTAAACCTCTGCAGGAACTTGAACAATGTCTCTCTAGGCTGCTGGCGTATCTGGCAGAGGTCATAGTAGGTAAGCGGGCGCTCATAGATTCCCTTGAAGATGGAGATGGAGAGTGAGCTGAGCTCCGCCCATGAGTCTATAGACTCTTTGGGGAGGTTCATGAGCCAGGTACTGGTCGTCTCCTTCATGTGCAGGGGGAACTAGTGTTCCATGAAATGTTTGTCCCCTCCCACTGTTGCGACGCTCATGGTATAGAGCTAGAGGAACTCGTATGGATTGGTCGTGCCGTTGTAGCATGCCGACATCTCTGGGTGGAACTAGTGCGGCCAGACCACGCGGCAGAGGCTCTTGGTGAAGGTGAGGCAGCCGTTGGCCTAGACCTCCTTGCTGTTGGCGACGGCCTCACGGTTCTACTTCTCTACGACGGTGATTTCCTCGGCGAGGCGGTCCTCGCGCTCGCGCGGTGGAAACGTGGCCTTAGAAGGTGAGATTATCTGGCAACTATTCAAGGGAGGTGGAGTGATGTTTCCTAGCTTGTTCACATCCCCATGTAGGCGAGGTGGGAGTTAGTCCCCTGCCCTCGGCACCCCGCCCTAGGGGTGAGCCCCCGGGCCCTCAAGGGAGAGGATGGCTGGGTCGAGGAGTTCGGCAATCCGGTCACGCCGCCTCTCCTGGCCCTGCTTAGCCAGCGGATGGTCTAGGAGCTCGCACACCATGCGCATGGCAGCCTCCAGGGTGAGCTGCTCAGGGTGGCCACGGGACGACGCGGCGGGAGAGCGACGTGACATCGTGCGAGGAGGGAGCGGGCTCCCGCGACAGGCAGTAGGAGGATCCCCCCTCGTCCTCCATCCACGGGCCTTGCTCGGAGGCGGCACGCTGGGGAGCCGGCTCCGTCTAGGCCTTTCTTGCCGCGTGACGGAGGGATTGCTCGGCGCGTGTCTCATTGCCGACCGACATGTTGAGGTCATCGAAGGTATTGAGAGCATGCCTCAGCCTCCTACCTAACACACCAAATGTCGGAGATTTGTCCTGCGAAGGAACTAGGGTCCAATGGTCCCTTAGTTCGTTAGGGGGATGAACACGCGATTCTGAATGAACTTAGCGACGTTGACGGCGGCCGAGCAAACACACGACTGAGAGATGACACCGGGGGTTTTTACCCAGGTTCAGGACCCTCATGAGGAGGTAAAGCCCCTACTCCTGCTTTGTTGTATTGCTGGCATGCTTCACGGTGGTATAATGGAGGATGAAAGTCTAGGGTTTAAGATCTCATGGATCGATCCCTTCCAAGGTAGGAGAAGGGCTCCTTATATAGGTCTGCGTCGGGCCTTTTCCCCCAGTATATGGATGAGAAGGGTCACCATAGTCCCGTTCCCCGAGGTCCTGGTCTACAAGTGTGCTTTTCGGAGGACCAAGTCTTGGATGCTGGGTGCTTCTCCATCCGCTTGTAAAGTGATCTTCTTTTACATCGTTCTGTCCTAGCTCGGGGCTGCCCACTGCCTCTCTTGCACCAAACAGGCAGGCTGGCACGCCTGCCACGCTGAGGTCTTCGGTCCTCCTGCTGCAAGAAAGGGTGGGTGGACCGAATCTTCCTTTTCCGAGGAAAATAGTGAGTGTGCAATGTCCATACTCCTTGTCGCGACCCAGCCTGCCCGCTGATGACCCACAAGTATAGGGGGTGTATCGCAGTATTTTCGATATGTAAGAGTGTCGAACCCAACGAGGAGGAGAAGGTGCTGGCTAGTGGTATGGATCCGGAATTCTCTGCAAATACTTAGCAAACGGATATTTAGGAGTTTTTGATAATGCAAGTAAATAAAGTACGAGTAAATAAAAGACAATAAGAATGAATGCAGCAAGTGACCCAATCCTTTATTCAGCAAAGGACAAGCCGGTTGTATTACTTAATATTACCAAACGTTCTCGAGGACACATGGGAATATCATCAAGTGCTTTCGCTTCATATAGTTGATTAATCTTCTTTAGTTTGCTAAGTGTTGTGTGGGTGAACCTGTGCTAATGTACCGACCTTCCTAGGACTAATACATACTTGTGATTATACCCCTTGCAAGCATCCGCAAGTACAAGAAAGTAATTAAGGTAGAAACCTAACCACAACTTTAAACTCTAAGACCCTGACGTCCCTTGTGCAATTGTTTCCCAACGGGGGTTCAAGTTTCTGTCACTGCGGCAACCCCTACGATTAGTAGCGAAATACACAATGCATTCCCCTAGGCCCATATAGGTAAAGTGTCATGTAGTCGACGTTCACATGACACCACTAGAAGAAGTACACCACAACTTAAATATCAAACTATTCAATCTTTCTCAACACAATTCCACTACTAACAACATGACTTCTCCCATGTCCTCAAGAACTAAACAAAGTACTCACAAGACATCATATGGATCATGATCAGAGATGAAATAATGATGTATAACAATCTGAACATAAACAATAATTCAACGGTTCACTCAATAGCATCAACTACAAGGAGTAATCAACACCGGGAAAGTTTCCCCTAAGAACTATGCAAGATTCAACCCAATTGTTACAGCGGTATGGATATGGTGATGAGGGTGCTGGTGGTGATGATGATGATGGTGATACCGATGAAGTCCAGCTTGATGGTGGTGTTGATGGCGACGATCTCCCCTCTCCGGGAAGGAATTCCCCCGACAGAATTCTGTCTGCCGGAGAGATCTTTCTCTCTTGGTGTTTTCCGCCCCACAGAGGCGGCGGAATCTTTCTGTGGTCGCCCCCTGAGTCTTAGGGTTTCGGGAGGATAATATACGCCAGAGGGGAGAGCCAGGGGTGGACCAGGGCGGCCACACCACCTGGTGGCGCGGCCTAGGATGGCCCGCGCCAGGGGTGGTGTGGGCCCCGTGTGGCCAATCTCAGCCTCCCCTTCTGGCTTCCTTCGTCTTCTGGAAAAATAGGATTTTCCATGTATTTTCCCGGATTTTCTGATCTGCGCGAATTTTGCCTCCAAACAGCACCTTTTCTATTAGAATCCTGACTGCAGCGGTCCATTCTCCAAAAGTCATCAACCATGCAAATACAGATGAAATAACATAAGTATCATCCCTTAATATGAAATATATCAATGAATAATAGTGAATTATGATATAGAATAGTGATGCAAAATGGACGTATCAACTCCCCCCAAGCTTACACTTTGCTTGTCCCCAAGCGAAACTGAGCTCAATAAACATGGCCTCAGGTTTATGGAGTGCAGAGTCGATAAAAGAATACGGACAAGAAGCATCACATTCATCAGTACATAGATCATAAGAGAAGACAACTCACCATTATATAATTTAACTTGCAATAAGTAAAGGAAACACAATAAAGATACATAAAGTGAATCATAATTGGTAATGGCAAACTTAGCTCTTGGTCGAAGAATAGTTGACAATTTGCTAGAGTTCACAGATAACTGATTTTCAATGATAGCTTTCAAAGTAGTAAACACCAAGATAAGAGCAATGTGCAAATCAAGGAACATAAGAGACATGATTGAATAAATCAACATATGAATGAATGAAACACAACAACTCAAAATACTTGCTGAGATAGAAAGGAATAGGTTTACTGACTCAACTAAAAAGTAAAAGAAAGGCCCTTCGTAGAGGGAAGCAGGGATTTCAAGTTTCATAAAGAGCTTCCAAAAAATATGGTACTTATTAGCTTTTAGCTCTCATTGCCCCTATAATAGGCATCTTTAGGTGATTAAGGTTAAAGCGACACAACTAAGAGGATATGCTTGACAAGTTATAAGTTGAAATCTCATGCCCCTTACTTACGAGTACCGAACCTCAATGTACTCAACTGTAGCATCCCAATTGTCTAACAATTGCAATGCTACTAGCCTAGTCTATATAGATGCTACTTCCTACATATAATTGTTGCATCATCATTATATCATGCTCATGTCATCATGCCTCCTTGCATTTGTGCATCATATAAAACCCTTTTTTGATTTGGTTCTTATCTCATCTGCATTATTAATTGTATTTGCCTCTTGATATTGTATTTGGTTCTTGATATATTGTTTAAATGCCCAAGTTGAGTTGGGGGCATATCTCTTATTAACTCCACCACTTTTCTTTCACCACCTTATAATTCCACCATCCAACTAAATATGAGCTTGGCATTTATTGGATTTACTTCTAGCTCATGTGGGTTGGGATGGATCCAATTCTTTTTCCACATGCTCTCATCTTGGCATCATTTTGTTTTCACATTATTGATATATGAGAGCCACATGGCCACCTTTGCATGCCTTGTGGGTGGAACCCTATTTCTAGCTCCCTTGTGTGTTGTTTTGGGGTTATCATCATGTTGGGATATTTTGTGGGCTTATTAACTACCTAGTGGCATATACACACTAGCAAGTCCCATTGTATTTCAAAAATGGTCATCTCCATCTACTCCACATGGGGCATCCTTATAATTCTTTTTGCTTGGCTTTTGTTCCAATTTTGGGAATACATAATAATAATGCCATGTGATAATATTGTTTTCACAAGAATCAACATGGCAATAAATATTTTGCATGGGCCATGCAAGTGCCACCTTTTTCTAGTATTTGGTTTTTATTTGAATCTTGAGAGGATCATCTCTATCTCTATTCCTTCTTTTGGGCTTGATCTATTTTGATCTTGCTTAAACCTCATCATCATCTCCATCCACCCATCACCACCCTTTTCTTCTCTCTTTTGGCCCTTTCTTGCTTGAGCTTGTTTTGGTCTTGCTTGATCTTGTCAAAGAGAACCACCACATCTCTCTCTATCTCTAAAACCCTAATCTACCATACCCCCATCAAACCCTACACCTAATCTCCCCTCTTCACCATCGCCATGACCAAACCCTAGCTACCATGTTCCCCTCTCTCTCGGCCTCTCTCCCTGCCAAGGCTACCCCACCTAGCCACCCTCCCCCTGGTCGAGCTACCCTCTCCCTGCCCTAGCTACCAACCCCCAAACCCTAACCCGAGGCTACTAACCTAACCCGAGCCCCAACTACTCTACCCGAGGCTACCCTCTCTCCCTCTAGCTCTCTCTCTGCCTGCATGCCCCCACCACCCCGAGCCTGGCCTGCCCTACCCCACCTGGACGTCCCCCTCTACCTGCCCCTGCCCTGCCCGAGCCAGCCGAGCACGTGAGGAGGAAGGAGAAAAAGGTGACCGAGCCACCTTTTCCATCTACCACCTCCCCACGGCACCTCCCTCTCCCCTCTTCTTTATCTCCTTTCCCACGACTCTCCTCTGCTCGACCAGACCATCTCCAGATCTCCCCAGGGCGCCTGCCCTCTCCCTTCTTCTCCATTGTCGACCACCCTCTCTAGCCGGCACCCTCGGCCTCCTCTCGGCTACACCGTACCAGGCGACCTGCGCGACGTGGAGGTGATCGAGGAGTACAAGGAGACCCCCTGCAGCAGCCCCGTACACGGAGTCGCGAAGAGGAAGCCCCAGAACCGCTGCACCAGCGCGAGCCGACGCCAAACCCTAGATCGCCCGGCCTCTGCCTCGACGTCGATCGCCAGCTCCTCTGCACGAACCAACGCCACCGACACACTCTCGGTGAGCCCCTGAATCTCCCTGACACCTCCGTCCTCGCCGTAGCTCGCTGTTCTCCCCGGACCAAATGTCGAACGCCCTTCGTGCGCCGCCGCTCGCTTCTGTCTGCTCGCTCCCGCATAGCGCCAAGCCCCAACTAGGCCCCGTCCGCCCTCCTAGCAACAACCCCAGGCCACCGCACTGGCTGCCGCCTCCGCGCGCGCACGCCAGGTCCCTGGATCGATCCCCGCCCGCGCCGCGCACCGATCCGTCGCTCGGCGCAGAGAGAGAGAAGAAGCAGAGTACATCGCGTGGACGTTTTGCGCTTAACCCCCTGTACCTTTTTGTGGCTAAACCCGCGGTCCATTGAGCCCCACCGTCAGCCTCGCGTTCGTTTTTGCAGTTAGCACCCCCAGCTTACCAGGCTCCCAACCCGCGATCCCCAGCTGGGCCACGTGGTTGCGCAAGGCTCACCCGCTGGCAGCTGGGCCCGCGAAGCCTCCAGGCCCACCTGTCTGCCTCTGAGTCTGGACTAGCCCGCGGTGTAAAAACGTTTCGCTGCGCGCTGTGCTGCTGAGTCAGCAGTGGCCCGCTGGACAGTGTCTGTGGCTAGCTTAGCTTAGGTACAAAAAGTATTTCTGTAATCTGTTTAAATTCAAATCTTTTCAAAATTATTTCAAATTCAACTTTATTTCTGTTTTTAAATAACATTTAAATTATGAATCCAAATAATACAAATAATATATGTTTTCAAATCAGAAAAATATGAGGAAATCAAATATGACATTCAAAATATATTTTGAACACTTTATTTTCCAAGTTGATTAAAATTACAATAAAATGGCCTTTTTCCTTAATTAATTAATAACTTTTGTTTTATAACTCCAAATTTAACAAATAATATGTATAAAATGATTAGCTCGACGAGACCTTTCTGTTTATGCATTCCATGTTCTGTTTTGCAGCATGCATCATATAAATATAATGTGTACAGCAACTAATATGAGAATAAAATGGGACTAAAACCCCATAAAATGATTTAATCTTGTACTTCACACCTCACCCATGCCATGCTACCTATTGCCATGCAAATTGTGCATCATTCATCCTGGCATGATTGTTTGCTTGATGCATTTATTCATATGCTTGTGCACTTTATTTATGTTGGCCCTTGTTTGTTTGGTTCTTCTCCGAATAGACGCTGAGCAGGGGATATACCAAGAGAACCAGGAGCACTACCCAGATCCTTCTCTCGCTTCAACTGAGCTGCCAGGCAAGCACTACCACATGCTTGCATACATATAGTACCTATTGCCTCTATCTTATTCTTGCATCATTGAGTCGCGATTGCATTAAATTGAATCCCAAGTATTGCATAGCCTTTACTTTTAAACCCCACCGAAGCTTGTTCCTCCATCCCATGAGCCATTACTACAGGAGTTGTTTGAGCCATGCGAGTCGTAGAACAGCATGTGTAGGGTATGTGAGTGTCTGATGGATAACGAGGTACCTATACAACTTAACCTGAGTAGTAATGGGATAACTAATGGAAGTGGCATCGGTGAGCCATATTCGCTATTTGGTTTTTCAGGCTCACTTGTGTCCCGTAAGACCCCGAGTACTTGTTTCCTGTTCCAAGATTATTCGCGCTATCCACATCCGGGAGGCCTTATGGACCCCCCTGAGCCAGAGCTTGATTCATTCTTATTTCTTGGGGCCACAAACTAGTTTGAGGTTTTATTTACTATCCTGTACTTATGCCATGCTTTACTGCTTTATTTAAATTGTGCGAGGTACTGCACACTCTACTGTTTAGGAAAGCGGAGTGTTTTCGCGGTGTCGACAAGCCCAGTCACATTTTTGGGTTCCCAGTCGTTCACAGCCATTGACGCAAACCTTGAGGCCGTCTCCGAGTCAGCTAACTTCGTTGCGGGTAGCTCAATGGGGTGGCCCCCTGAAATATTTCTGAATCCTGTAATTGCTTTGTCGTGACTGCCTCGTTAGGTTTTGATTTGGTTTTTCCGAGGCATATCGAGTGTGTGTTGCTATTTGTGCACCCCTGCAGGGTAAAACTTTCTGAAAGCCGTGTCCGCGGTTATGGACGACTTGGAGCACAGTTTCTCGATCATAGACAAGCATAACTAAAGTACCGCTTTTAACTTGACTAGACTAGGTACCTGACTAGTAAATAGTGCAACACTCACGGAATGGATAATAAAATGGCCAATGGATGGGGGGGTTGTTCGTGCGCTTCCTCGTCGGTAAGCGAGGAGGAGGATGGATCTGTGGATATTACCGTTTTAACTGTTATCACTGTTGTTATTAATTCACGGACATCCGTCTATCTATGGTTAGGCGGATGGTTAGCGAGTATCTATAGAATTGTTAGGGTTTATCTTTTGCTGCAATTGCGTCACCCCAGGCTGTGTCCCCTTCAGAGGCATAAAGACTTGCTGAGTACCCCTAGGGTCTCACACGATAAATTATTGGTTCAGATGAACAGGTACACTCGCAAGATGGATACTGGGTGGAAGAGACGGACGATGTGGGCAACGATCATTCGGTGTAGAGATTCCGGGAACGGGGATCCGTGAGATCTGTGGGTGGGATGTGCTTATTTATGGGGCATCTTATGCCGATTTGCTTCTTATCCGTACTCGGATTTTGTCTTCCGCTTCCGCCTGATACTCTGATGTTTGATGTATGAGGAGATATCCTAAACTATTATATCTATCTAGGACATTTGGATCTTGCCATATGGCGTTGCTATATTTCCTTTCTTTTAGATGGAATGGCTCTGATGTACTGTTGTATGGTGGCTTGCATACATACTCATTTGTGTATGTAGTTGATCCCTTCGCCTGCCGATTACGCCGCCCGTTCTTGTCCCGATGTTTGGAAATGATTGGGACGGCCGAAAGGTCTACCTGTGAGTGGCATTTGGGCCCCACCGTACTATTTCAACCATTTCTGCTCATCCAGGCTTGTAACTAGGAGCGTAATTCACCGAGGTAGTTACAATTGGTATCAGAGCCATCCCGACCTTCAGGGTCTCAGCCAAATGGTCGTTGTCAGTCTAGCAAATATTTTTGTAGCTATGTATACTAGGGAAAAACAAAACGTGAAAGTAGGACTGCTTCCACTTTTCTTCTTACCCACCCACCACCCTTTTCTGGTAAGGAAGTGCAACGTTTTCAATCCTCTTCTTAAAATTCAAACTAGGATTCACTTGTTCTGGGTTTCCGTAGTACCATAGAAAGTGTGTGTGTGTGTGTGTGTGCAATTCCTTGTCTATCTGTTGCATCCAACATGTTATCTCTATCTGCCTTTGGTTATCAACTGTTGGTACATTCCATACTGACAGGCTTTTGAAAACCGGCGCGATCTATCTGACTCCTTGTTAACCGGTGCCATCTTCTTAAGGGTGTCCTTCCTTCTAGCAACTCCACATTCTGTGCAAGCATCAGTTGCTAATCTCTATCTGTTAAGTGATTTTGCGCATCTATTGGTATTTTAATGCCGAAAAATGCGGAAAATTTTTCTTTGATACATCTGTGCTTCCACACTCCTTTTCAGTCGTGTGTGAGACATTAGCTATCTCCCTTTATCAGCATGCCCATGCTAACTCATTCTTTTGTCACTGGTGCTTAATCCTAGAGTTTCTTTTCATCTCCTTTTCTCTTGGGCTAATTACATAACATGTGTCGATCCGATGCTGGTGATTGTAATTTGGTTCTCGGCATAGCTATATTCCACTCATGATAATGTCGATTAGAATATGGAAAATGCTATCAACACTATCCTACAAATGGCGACGGTTATCTTCTGTGATCTTGAGTACACCGTGAACATGTCTTTGCATATTCAAGTATCTTTGGCAATCCGGAGTTTCTCAAGGCACTACGGCGGTCTATCATCTGTCCATCATGCTGCACATCTTTTGAACTCCATATCTGCACAATTCTCCTGGATACGAGGGAATTGCATCTTTTCATCTCTGATAGTTTTGCTTAAGGTATGAGCTATCATCGGTTCTTAACCAAGATCTCTTTATCTTTGTAACCGGTGATCCGATCGACAATGTGAACCAGGCGGCATCTCTTTTCTTCCGAAGGACCAGATAATCTATTCTTCCAGTGCATCTTCTTCAACACGAACCCGTGCTCTTAATATTGTTCTTTCTAAGAGCGTTGAGCTCAGGAAGTGTTCGAGCATTTGTTCGTTTCTCTCGCCTTTTGAACTTGGTATTCTGGGGATATCTTGTTAATCCATGGTGGTATATGTTGATAATATGCTTGTCTAGTCTATATCAATGGAAGAACATGGAAGATCATCTGTGTCTCTTTCTCTCAAGCTTTGTGAGCACTGCCTGTGTGCAAAGTTCTCAAAGTGAGAATTCTGACTTTTTGAAGTCACCTATCTCGGCCACGTCCTTCTACTAAATAGATTACTTCAATTCTGGAATCAGCAAGTTCATTGTTAATTCCATCCTCCATCTTCAACCAATCCGGAGTTGTTCCTTGTTGGCAAGTTATCATCGTCGTTCCGCCATAGTTTTCCTCAAAACTGCTAAATCTCTCTCGATCATTTCAAGAAGAACATGGAGTTCTTTCACCTCCTCGTCAAGTAATCTTTTGAAACCCTCTCGTTCTATCATCTATGCTCAATCCACCGGAGGCCATGAAGACTTTTTCAGATCTTTCGTAATCCTTCTGTTCAAGTGGTGCTATCTTTTTCTTTATCTGTGGAATCTTGCAGTTGTCTCCGTGATCTTCCTTCATATCTTTCCGGTGGCTGGATACTTATGATATGACGACAACATCATCATCTTTATCTATCTATGGATCCGGTGAATCGTTTGCATCAATCTTTGTCTTCTTACGGAGTTCCATGAGCTCTTCTTATCAATACCTTCAGTCTGTTTCGGTAGTTGGGTTGCATGGTTTTCTTATTCATGTGCAGAGTAATGCTTTGAGTGCGGGATGGAGTAGCTACCATACCACTACTCTTATCATTCGCTCTTGTACATTGAATTGGTGAATTAATGTGATTTCACTCATTCCACGGAAGTTAGAAGTGGCCTTTATCCCTCGATACTTTTACTTCCGTCCTTGTTTTCCGGAGTGCTCTCTCGAAGAAAGTAATCAATAATCTCTTGTTGGTGATCTCGTCTTTTCCTAAACGGAGGAAAATCTTCAATTATCTGGTGGAAACAAATGCAAACTCTTTTATGTCCTCGTCTTTCTACCGGTGCTCGACATCCCCAAACAAGATGAAAGGAATCTATCTCTCTTTGTTTCATCAATTCTTTTTCTGTGGTAAAGCCAGTTATGGTTGATGCCATCAGCCGCAAATCTATTGCGTTAGCCTCAAGGCTAAAGAAGCAATAAGTATCTCTACAATAAACTCCAGATCCTCCATATTCTTTGCTTCTCAGGATTCCACCATGATCTGGCTTCACATCCGTCTCTGGAAGTTATATCCCCGCACCTCAATTGCGTGATCCTTTGGTCCTTACCGGCGCAACAAGAATCTAATCCGACGATGTCTATCTAAATTTTTCTGTTGATATCAAGGGACTCTATTGTTTGAAGGCAATATTGTTTCCGTACTTCATTTCTCAAATCTGAGAGAGGATACGATGCTATTGTCATAATGGTTCAAACCTCTCCAATCTAGATCCATCCTCTCTAGTATCGGTAAATCTTTAATCTTAACGGTGTGCCTTTCTTTATCCATGATACATCATCTTGTCCTTTCTTTCACAAGTGGTCTATTCTTTTATCATGTTTCTTGAGAAAACCGAAGCTGTGTCCATCCTATCCTTCTTGTCTCACGACAATCCTTCAACTCTTCTAACCCGTTGTTTCTCAAGCAAAACGCAAGACTCGCAACAAGTCTAGCAAGTTTTGCAAGGTGTCGTGGTCGCACCATTCCGTTCTTCATCCTCTTGGGAACGTGAGGGTCACCTTCGTTCGAACACCCGCCTCTTCTTGTGTTGTTCTCTTTTTCCTAGGAATCTCGGGGCGAGATTCTTGTTTAGTGGGGGAGAGTTGTAGCATCCCAATTGTCTAACAATTGCAATGCTACTAGCCTAGTATATATAGATGCTACTTCCTACATATAATTGTTGCATCATCATTATATCATGCTCATGTCATCATGCCTCCTTGCATTTGTGCATCATATAAAACCCTTTTTGATTTGGTCCTTATCTCATCTGCATTATTAATTGTATTTGCCTCTTGATATTGTATTTGGTTCTTGATATATTGTTTAAATGCCCAAGTTGAGTTGGGAGCATATCTCTTATTAACTCCACCACTTTTCTTTCACCACCTTATAATTCCACCATCCAACTAAATATGAGCTTGGCATTTATTGGATTTACTTTTAGCTCATGTGGGTTGGGATGGATCCAATTCTTTTTCCACATGCTCTCATCTTGGCATCATTTTGTTTTCACATTATTGATATATGAGAGACACATGGGCACCTTTGCATGCATTGTGGGTGGAACCCTATTCTAGCTCCCTTATGTGTTGTTTTGGGGTTATCATCATGTTGGGATATTTTGTGGGCTTATTAACTACCTAGTGGCATATACACACTAGCAAGTCCCATTGTATTTCAAAAATGGTCATCTCCATCTACTCCACATGGGGCATCCTTATAATTCTTTTTGCTTGGCTTTTATTCCAATTTGGGAATGCATAATAATAATGCCATGTGATAATATTGTTTTCACAAGAATCAACATGGCAATAAATATTTTGCATGGGCCATGCAAGTGCCACCTTTTTCTAGTATTTGGTTTTTATTTGAATCTTGAGAGGATCATCTCTATCTCTATTCCTTCTTTTGGGCTTGATCTATTTTGATCTTGCTTAAACCTCATCATCATCTCCATCCACCCATCACCACCTCCCTTATCTTCTCTCTTTTGGCCATTTCTTGCTTGAGCTTGTTTTGGTCTTGCTTGATCTTGTCAAAGAGAACCACCACATCTCTCTCTATCTCTAAAACTCTAATCTACCATACCCCCATCAAACCCTACACCTAATCTCCCCTCTTCACCATCCCCATGACCAAACCCTAGCTACCATGTTCCCCTCTCTCTCGGCCTCTCTCCCTGCCAAGGCTACCCCACCTAGCCACCCTCCCCCTGGTCGAGCTACCCTCTCCCTGCCCTAGCTACCAACCCCCAAATCCTAACCCGAGGCTACTAACCTAACCCGAGCCCCAACTACTCTACCCGAGGCTACCCTCTCTCCCTCTAGCTCTCTCTCTGCCTGCATGCCCCCACCACCCCGAGCCTGGCCTGCCCTACCCCACCTGGACGTCCCCCTCTACCTGCCCCTGCCCTGCCCGAGCCAGCCGAGCACGTGAGGAGGAAGGAGAAAAAGGTGACCGAGCCACCTTTTCCATCTACCACCTCCCCACGACACCTCCCTCTCCCCTCTACTTTATCTCCTTTCCCACGGCTCTCCTCTGCTCGCCCAGACCATCTCCAGATCTCCCTAGGGCGCCTGCCCTCTCCCTTCTTCTCCATCGTCGACCACCCTCTCTAGCCGGCACCCTCGGCCTCCTCTCGGCTACACCGTACCAGGCGACCTGCGCGACGTGGAGGTGATCGAGGAGTACAAGGAGACCCCTTGCAGCAGCCCCGTACACGGAGCCGCGAAGAGGAAGCCCCAGAACCGCTGCACTAGCGCGAGCCGACGCCAAACCCTAGATCGCCCGGCCTCTGCCTCGACGTCGATCGCCAGCTCCTCTGCACGAACCAACGCCACCGACACACTCTCGGTGAGCCCCTGAATCTCCCTGACACCTCCGTCCTCGCCGTAGCTCGCTGTTCTCGCCGGACCAAACGTCGAACGCCCTTCGCGCGCCGCCGCTCGCTTCTGTCTGCTCGCTCCCGCATAGCGCCAAGCCCCAACTAGGCCCCGTCCGCCCTCCTAGCAACAACCCCAGGCCACCGCACTGGCTGCCGCCTCCGCGCGCGCACGCCAGGTCCCTGGATCGATCCCCGCCCGCGCCGCGCACCGATCCATCGCTCGGCGCAGAGAGAGAGAAGAAGCACAGTACATCGCGTGGACGTTTTGCGCTTAACCCCCTGTACCTTTTTGTGGCTAAACCCGCGGTCCGTTGAGCCCCACCGTCAGCCTCGCGTTTGTTTTTGTAGTTAGCACCCCCAGCTTACCAGGATCCTAACCCGTGATCCCCAGCTGGGCCACGTGGTTGCGCAAGGCTCACCCGCTGGCAGCTGGGCCCGCGAAGCCTCCAGGCCCACCTGTCTGCCTCTGAGTCTGGACTAGCCCGCGGTGTAAAAACGTTTCGCTGCGCGCTGTGCTGCTGAGTTAGCAGTGGCCCGCTGGACAGTGTCTGTGGCTAGCTTAGCTTAGGTACAAAAAGTATTTCTGTAATCTGTTTAAATTCAAATCTTTTCAAAATTATTTCAAATTCAACTTTATTTCTGTTTTTAAATAACTTTTAAATTATGAATCCAAATAATACAAATAATATATGTTTTTAAATCAGAAAAATATGAGGAATTCAAATATGCCATTCAAAATATATTTTGAACACTTTATTTTCCAAGTTGATTAAAATTACAATAAAATGGCCTTTTTCCTTAATTAATTAATAACTTTTGTTTTATAACTCCAAATTTAACAAATAATATGTCTAAAATGATTAGCTCGACGAGACCTTTCTGTTTATGCATTCCATGTTCTGTTTTGCAGCATGCATCATATAAATATAATGTGTACAGCAACTAATATGAGAATAAAATGGGACTAAAACCCCATAAAATGATTTAATCTTGTACTTCACACCTCACCCATGCCATGCTACCTATTGCCATGCAAATTGTGCATCATTCATCATGGCATGATTGTTTGCTTGATGCATTTATTCATATGCTTGTGCACTTTATTTATGTTGCCCTTGTTTGTTTGGTTCTTCTCCGAATAGACGCTGAGCAGGGGATATACCAAGAGAACCAGGAGCACTACCCAGATCCTTCTCTCGCTTCAACTGAGCTGCCAGGCAAGCACTACCACATGCTTGCATACATATAGTACCTATTGCCTCTATCTTATTCTTGCATCATTGAGTCGTGATTGCATTAAATTGAATCCCAAGTATTGCATAGCCTTTACTTTTAAACCCCACTGAAGCTTGTTCCTCCATCCCATGAGCCATTACTACAGGAGTTGTTTGAGCCATGCGAGTCGTAGAACAGCATGTGTAGGGTATGTGAGTGTCTGATGGATAACGAGGTACCTATACAACTTAACCTGAGTAGTAATGGGATAACTAATGAAAGTGGCATCGTTGAGCCATATTCGCTATTTGGTTTTTCAGGCTCACTTGTGTCCCGTAAGACCCCGAGTACTTGATTCCTGTTCCAAGATTATTCGCGCTATCCACATCCAGGAGGCCTTATGGACCCCCGTGAGCCAGAGCTTGATTCATTCTTATTTCTTGGGGCCACAAACTAGTTTGAGGTTTTATTTACTATCCTGTACTTATGCCATGCTTTACTGCTTTATTTAAATTGTGCGAGGTACTGCACACTGTACTGTTTAGGAAAGCGGAGTGTTTTCACGGTGTCGACAAGCCCAGTCACATTTTCGGGTTCCCAGTCGTTCATAGCCATTGACGCAAACCTTGAGGCCGTCTCGGAGTCAGCTAACTTCGTTGCGGGTAGCTCAATGGGGTGGCCCCCTGAAATATTTCTGAATCCTGTAATTGCTTTGTCGTGACTGCCTCGTTGGGTTTTGATTTGGTTTTTCCAAGGCATATCGAGTGTGTGTTGCTATTTGTGCACCCCTGCAGGGTAAAACTTTCTGAAAGCCGTGTCCGCGGTTATGGACGACTTGGAGCACAGTTTCTCGATCATAGACAAGCATAACTAAAGTACCGCTTTTAACTTTACTAGACTAGGTACCTGACTAGTAAATAGTGCAACACTCACGGAATGGATAATAAAATGGCCAATGGATGGGGGGGTTGTTCGTGCGCTTCCTCGTCGGTAAGCGAGGAGGAGGATGGATCTGTGGATATTACCGTTTTAACTGTTATCACTGTTGTTATTAATTCACGGACATCCGTCTATCTATGGTTAGGCGGATGGTTAGCGAGTATCTATAGAATTGTTAGGGTTTATCTTTTGCTGCAATTGTGTCACCCCAGGTTGTGTCCCCTTTAGAGGCATAAAGACTTGCTGAGTACCCCTAGGGTCTCACACGATAAATTATTGGTTCAGATGAACAGGTACACTCGCAAGATGGATACTGGGTGGAAGAAACGGACGATGTGGGCAACGATCATTCGGTGTAGAGATTCTGGGAACGGGGATCCGTGAGATCTGTGGGCGGGATGTGCTTATTTATGGGGCATCTTATGCCGATTTGCTTCTTATCCGTACTCGGATTTTGTCTTCCGCTTCCGCCTGATACTCTGATGTTTGATGTATGAGGAGATATCCTAAACTATTATATCTATCTAGGACATTTGGATCTTGCCATATGGCGTTGCTATATTTCCTTTCTTTTAGATGGAATGGCTCTGATGTACTGTTGTATGGTGGCTTGCATACATACTCATTTGTGTATGTAGTTGATCCCTTCGCCTGCCGATTACGCCGCCCGTTCTTGTCCCGATGTTTGGAAATGGTTGGGACGGCCGAAAGGTCTACCTGTGAGTGGCATTTGGGCCCCACCGTACTATTTCAACCATTTCTGCTCATCCAGGCTTGTAACTAGGAGCGTAATTCACCGAGGTAGTTACATCAACTTCAGTCAAAAGTAAGCTCTTGTCATTCTAAATACATATGTATCATAGAGAACCACCAACAGGGTACCCCTTGCACATGATACAGCAGCTATCCCATAATCAATATGACAAGGCAAGCAGACAATGAGCATCTCAGCGATCCTTTTATTTGCTATTTGCATAGGTTTTTATTGAAGATGCTTCATAGAGTGCTCATTATGGTTGTGCTGCAAGTTTCCACCATCATTAGGCATGGCTTAGGCTAGCGACCCAGGCGTTTCTCTAACACACATATAAACTTCATGATCTAACAAGTTCCCCTTTTATTTCACATCGTCCGGATCCATAGGCAAAAGAATCATGATATCAACGAGGTACAAAGTACAAGTGCAATGTTGAAAGCGTTCCCCATGATGCATGGTTCTGCTAACTCCAACTTATAAAGCGCAAGCATATACGCAACAGATATGGACACAATGGTTCAAGTTTATTAAGTGCAAGAAAATAAGGTGTGCCATCAAGTTCGTGAGAGCTTTAATCACTAATTTTCTCATAACAAGTTTAATATGGAAGGTAGATAAAAACAAGAATTTACTTGGAATAGCAATAATGCTAATAGGTAGGTATGGGGGACACAAATGGCATAGGTTTGGTTTAAGGATTGGATGCACGAGAAGAATTCCCTCCCAGTATAGGTTTTTGGCTAGCAAGGCTAGGTAGCAAGTATAAGAGTTGAAGGAAACAAACAAACATACAGGTGATAAAAACAAACATGCATTCTTCCTTGGAAGCACAAAAGATCTTAACTAGAGAATACTAAGCTTATGAGAAAATCAAGAAAGAAAGATGATGAAATTATATTTCTTTAAGAGTACTTTTATCTTTTTCATTCAATCCTCAAAAATAGTGTTGCTAGTGACCGATCCAGGTTTGCCAAAACCAACTAAATTAACTCAATGATCCCAAAGTGATACCAATAGTAACAAAAAGATCAATCATATAACCACGAATTAAACTAATATTACATATGCAAAAGAGTAAATGATAGAACTTCTCATTAATATTCCATAACGGCTACTCACACCAAGGGATACATATCTAACGAGAGAGGGGATACTTCAATAATGCAAACCATCCTACATGATAACTTCTCTATTCATGATATGACTCTACTAAAAAGGTAAAAAGATAGAAGATAGTGATGTGATACCACGACACTCCCCCAAGCTTGGAACAAACCAAGGGGATGCCAAACCTGGTGACGAATTACTCCTTCGGTGGTGGTGGTATCCTCTCGCCATCGTCCGACTTCCAGGGTAAGGGCTCCCCATCAACAAAGGACATCGTGGTCTCCAGCATCCTGAAACTTGCAGCAGCACTTATGAATTTAAACCTAACCTCGTACTCATAGTTTTGATTTTGAACGTCGTAGAGTTGTGCTTGTAGTTGGTTGGTTGTTTGGCAGAGTGAGAGGACTTCATCCTTGAGCTCAGCAGTCTCCTTTTGTTACTCGGCAGTGAGTTCGGAACAAATCTTATGGATGATATCCACTTCGCGCTCCGCCATCTTCTTGTACTTAAAGACTTCTTGCTCTAGTGCTTCCATCCTGTCTTCCAGACTTCCTTCACCTTTAGGCCATTAAACCTCCTTTATCCGTACCTCTCCATCTTCAAGCAACAACTCCTTGGGATGAATCTTCAACTCTCTCATGTATGGGTTGATGATATTCGTAGAGGAATCTTCCTTGGCTGATCCATAGGAAGACATTATGGCTCCAAATCTAGAACTCTACCTGTCAGAAACAGATCGAAACGAAAACACGACAAGAACATGATATATGAACCTCGGGGGATCCGGGGGATTATATATTACGAAGTTTCACAACAAAAGGAAGGTACTGGGAGAAAACGGGTCGGAGACGGAGTCCGAGGTGGCCACACCACCTGGTGGTGCGGCCAGGGGTGGGCCCGCACCATAGGGTGGTGTGAGCCACCCTGGCTCAGTTTCCATCCCTCTTTCGCTTCGTAACTTTCCTTGTTGGATAAAAACTGAAAAAATATAATTGGACATAATTTTCACGGAACTTTTCTTACTAGATCTGTTACCTATTCCAAGACGGACTCTGCAGGTCTCTGAGTTTGGTCTTTGATAAATTTTTCCAGAGTTACCACTTGAATAACATCAACCTCTTTGTTGTAAGAATGTCCAACAATATAGTGCTTGAGTCGCTGCCCATTCACCACTTGTGTAGTGTTATCTTTTAAAGAAGAAATCTTTATTTGCTCCTGAATGGTACACTTCTTCAATAACGAAAGGTCCTTCCCATTTTGACAGTAGTTTTCCTGCAAAAAATCTGAGACGAGACCTATACAGTAGAACTTTCTCACCAACATGGAATTCTCTCTTAAGTATTCGCTTGTCATGCCATCTTTTAACTTTTTCCTTAAAGAGTCTAGCATTCTAATAAGCGTCACTCCTCCATTCATCCAAAAAACTTAAGTCAAATAATCTTTTTTCACCAGCAAGCTTACAATCTCTATTAAGTTCTTTAACTGCCCAATAAACTTTGTGTTCTAATTCTAAAGGTAGGTGACAAGCTTTCCCATAAACCATTTTATAAGGAGAAATCCCCATAGGGTTTTTATAGGCACTCCTATAAGCCCATAAAGCATCATTCAACTTTTTAGCCCAGTTTTTTCTAGATATATTAATAGTCTTTTGCAAGATGGATTTAATTTCTCTATTTGATAACTCTACTTGCCCACTAGTTTGGGGTGATAAGTTGAAGCGATTCTATGATTAACATCATATTTAGCAAGGGTCTTTCTAAAACCACCATGAATGAAATGAGAACCTCCATCAGTCATGAGATACCTAGGCACTCCAAACCTAGGAAAGATAACATCCTTACGCATTTTTAGAGAGGTCTCCCCATCAACACTCTTCGTAGGTATGGCTACTACCCACTTAGTAACATAATCAACGGCAACAAGAATATGAGTATAACCTTTTGAGGGAGGAAAATGACCAATAAAGTCAAATCCCCAGCAATCAAAGGGTTCAATAACTAGAGAGTAGTTCATAGGCATCTCATTGCATCTAGAAATATTACCAACACGCTAACACTCATCACAAGATAAAACAAATTTTCTTGCATCTTTAAAAAGGGTAGGCTAGTAGAAACCTGATTGTAGCACCTTTTGCGCAGTTCTATCTCCTGCAAGATGTCATCCATAGGAACTACCATGACATTTCCGCAATATCTCCTTTTGTTCGTATTCTGGAACACATCTTCGCATAATACCATCCACTCCTTCTTTATATAAATGTGGGTCATCCCAAAAATAATGCCTCAAATCGTAAAAGAACTTCCTTCTTTGTTGAGCTGTGAAAGTTGGAGGCAAATACTTGGAGACAGTAAAGTTAGCATAGTCAGCATACCAAGTGCTCCCTCGTGAGCTTATCCCTATTGCTGCCAGCTGTTCATTCGGGAAACTATCATTAATAGGCATAGGTTCAAAAGAGATATTTTCCAACCGAGATAAATTATCAGCAATGGGATTTTCACCACATTTCCTATCTACAATATATAGATCAAACTCTTGTAAAAGTAGCACCCATCTAATAAGCCTAAGCTTAGCATCCTTCTTCGTCATAAGGTACTTAATAGCAGCATGATCAGTATGAATGGTGACTTTTGAGTCTACAATATAAGGTCTAAACTTATCACAAGAAAAAACGACAGCTAGGAATTCTTTTTTAGTAGTAGTATAATTCCTTTGAGCAGCGTCAAGAGTCTTACTAGCATAATGAATAACGTTTAACTTTTATCTATTCGTTGCCCAGGGACAGAACCTACAGCAATAGCACTAGCATCACACATTATTTCAAAGGGTAAACTCCAATCAGGTGGTTGAATGATAGGAGTTGTAGTTAAGGCCTTCTTAAGAGTTTCAAAAGCTTCCTTACAATCGTCATCAAAAACAAAGGGTACATCTTTTTGAAGAAGATTAGTGAGGGGTTTTGATATCTTAGAGAAATCTTTAATAAACCTTCTATAGAAACCAGCATGACCAAGGATACTACAAATACCTTTAATGTCTCTTGGGTAGGACATTTTCTCAATTGCCTCAACTTTAGCTCTATCCACTTCTATGCCTCTTTTGGAAACCTTATGCCCAAGGACAATCCCTTCATTAACCATGAAGTGGCATTTCTCCTAATTAAGAACAAGATTAGTTTCTTCACACCTCTGCAAAACTTTATCAAGGTTGTGCAGACAATTATCAAATGAAATTCCATAGAAGGAGAAGTCATCCATGAACACTTCCACAATTTCCTCACAAAAACCATGAAAGATAGCAGACATGCATCTTTGAAAAGTAGCAGGAGCATTAAATAAACCAAAAGGCATACGCCTATAAGCATATGTTATGTAAGGGCATGTAAAGGTAGTTTTTTCTTGATCTTGTTGTTTAACAGCTATTTGAGAGAAACCAGAATATCCGTCAAGAAAACAAAAATGGGTCTTTTTAGACAACCTTTCTAACATTTGATCAATAAAAGGAAGTGGGTAATGATCTTTCTTAGTAACTTTGTTAACTTTTTTGAAATCAATGCACATCCTATAGCCCACTACTATTCTTTGGGGAATAAGCTCATCATTATTAATAGGAACAACGGTAATTCCTCCTTTTTTTAGGAACACAATGAACAGGACTAACCCATTCACTATCAGCAATATGGTAAATAATACCAGCATCAAGGAGTTTCAATACCTCATTTCTTACCACTTCCTTCATCTTAGGATTTAGACGCCGTTGGTGCTCTACTACTGGCTTTGCATCTGGTTCTATATTGATAGCATGCTGACATATAGTAGGAGAAATCCCTTTTAAATCATCCAGAGTATAGCCCATAGCGCCTCGGTGTTTCTTCAAGACCTCCAATAATCATTCCTCTTCCTTCCCTGAAAATTTAGAGCTAATAACAACAGGATATATCTTATTATCATCAATGTAAGCATATTTAAGATCTTCAGGGAGACGTTTTAGATCGAAGACCGGAACCTTTTTAGGTGGCAACGTGGTACCCATGTCCTCTACAGGCAAGTTGTGCTTAAGCATCTTAGGTTGATGACGGAGAATCTCGTAAATCTCATTTCTTTCTTCCATGAAGATTTCACTTTCATGATTCTCCATAAATTGCTGCAAAGCATTGTTAGGAGCAAGAGAGATAGAAGCGAGTTGTTCAACTCTAAAATCCTCATTATGGGTTTCATTTTCACAAGGTTCTTTAGTAAATTTCATAAAATTAAACTCATAAGATTCCCCATCAAACTTAGTCAATATTTTCTCCCTTTTGCAATCTGTAATAGCTCCACAAGTACTCAAGAAAGGTCTACCAAAAATGATGGGATAAGTTTTGCTAGCAGCTGAACCAAGTACTAAAAAATCAGCAGGATATTTAATCTTACCACATAGAACTTCTACATCCCGCACAATGCCCATTGGAGAGATGGTCTCTCTATTAGCAAGGTGAATAACCACATCAATATCTTCTAATTCGTAGGGACTGATTTCATGCATAATTTCTTTGTAAAGATCATAAGGAATAGCACTTGAACTTGCACCAATATCACATAAACCATAATAGCAATGATCACCAATTCTAACAGAAAGCACAGGAACACTAGCCTTTTTAGCTTTATTAGGATGTGAGATAATATTAGAAGCATCCTCACAAAAGACTATGTGTCCATCTTCTATACTTTTAGTGACAAGGTCTTTCACAATTGCTACAACAGGTTCAATGTTTATTTGTTCATCAGGTTTTACAGTTCTCTTTCCACTATTAGTGATTACACTAGTTATCATAGGATGATCCTTTAACTTATCCGGGAAGGGTATTTTCTCGATAAAAGGTTCAAGTAAGATGTGATCAATAGTGTAAAACTCAGTACTCCCAACAGGAACACAGTCAACAATATCTTTATAAGGTGCATGGTACTTGCTCCATCCCTTTTTTGGAATTTCAATATAAGAAGCAAAAGCCTTAAAACAATTTGTAATAACTTGTAAATCAAGACCATAAGCATTACTAATATTTTGAAAATCATCAGTTCCCATAAAAGATTCAATGCATTCATAATCATAAATTATACCTGGCTTTCTTCCTTTATCATTCTCCCATGCTTCAGCATTATCTTGAATACGGTCCAGAAGATCCCATTTAGCTTCTTGTTCCATGCGAGTGAATGATCCAGCACAAGAAGCATCCAATAAATCCTTATCATGAAGAGAAAGCCTTGCATAAAAGTTATTGATAATAATATTGTTGGGGAGCTCATGAATGGGACATTTGAGCATTAGTAACTTCAATCTCCCCCAAGCTTGAGCTGTACTCTCTCCATCAAGAGGCCAAAAGTTGTATATTTGATTCCGATCTATATGAATCTCACTAGGAGGATAAAACTTTGAATAAAAGAGAGGCACTATTTCCTCCCATTCAAGAGCTTGACCATTCTTCAACAACTTATACCATTCCTCAGCTCTTCCTTTTAGTGATAATGAGAATAAGTTCTTCTTAACTTGATATGTAGTAATACCTGCATACTTGAACAATCCGCATAATTCGTGTATAAAGAGCAAATGATCGCCGGGATGGACAGTTCCATCGCCAATATAGTAGTTATCCATAACACGATCAATAATTCTTGTAGGTATTTTAAAAGTATCATTCTCAGCAGGTGGTGGTTCATCTACTACCTTAGTAGTGGTAGTAGCATTATGAAATAAGAAACTCAGTGAATTATCCATATTGAAAATAAAGCAACTAATAGAAATAAACAATACTCACAATAGAAGTTTCCTTTACCAGTTCCACTCTCCAATAGCTCTTCACTCCCCGGCGACGGCGCTAGAAAATAGTCTTGATGACCCACAAGTATAGGGGGCGTATCGCAGTATTTTCGATAAGAGTGTCGAACCCAACGAGGAGAAAAATGTGCTGGCTAGTGGTATGGATTAGGAATTCTCTACAAATACTTAGCAAACGGATTTTTAGGGGTTTTTGATAATGCAAGTAAATAAAGTACGAGTAAATAAAAGACAATAAGAATAATGCAGCAAGTGACCCAATCCTTTATTCAGCAAATGGATTTTTAGGGTTTTTTGATAAGCAAGTAAATAAAGTACGAGTAAATAAAAGACAATAAGAATAAATGCAGCAAGTGACCCAAAGGACAAGACGGTTGTATTACTTAAGATTACCAAACGTTCTCAAGGACACATGGGAATATCATGAAGTGCTTTTTCTTCATATAGTTGATTAATCTTCTTTAGTTTTCTAAGTGTTGTGTGGGTGAACCTGTGCTAATTTACCAAACTTCCTAGGACTAATACATACTTGTGAATTATACCCCTTGCAAGCATCCGCAAGTACAAGAAAGTAATTAAGGTAGAAACCTAACCACAACTTTAAACTCTAAGACCATGACGTCCCTTGTGCAATGGTTTCCTAACGGGGGTTCAGGTTTCTGTTACTCCGGCAACCCCTATGATTAGTAGCCAAATACACAATGCATTCCCCTAGGCCCATATAGGTGAAGTGTCATGTAGTCGATGTTCACATGACACCACTAGAATAACTACACTACAACTTAAATATCAAACTATTGAATCTTTCTCAACACAATTCCACTACTAACAACATGACTTCTCCCATCCTCAAGAACTAAACGAACTACTCACAAGACATCATATGTATCATGATTAGAGATGAAATAATGATGTATAACAATCTGAACATAAACAATAATTCAACGGTTCACTCAATAGCATCAACTACAAGGAGTAATCAACACCGGGAAAGTTTCCCCTAAGAACTTTGCAAGATTCAACCCAATTGTTATAGCGGTATGGAGATGGTGATGCGGGTGCTGGTGGTGATGATGGTGATGATGATGATGATCCCCATGAAGTCCAGCTTGATGGTGGTGTTGATGGCGACGATCTCCCCTCTCCGGGAAGGAATTCCCCTGGCAGAATTTTGTCTGCTAGAGAGATCTTTCTCTCTCGGTGTTTTCCGCCCCGCAGAGGCGGCAGAATATTTCTGTGGTCGTCCCCGAGTCTTAGGGTTTCGGGAGGATAATATACGCCATAGGGGAGAGCCAGGGGTGGACCAGGGCGCCAAACCACCTGGTGGCGTGGCCTAGGCTGTCCCGCGCCAGGGGGTGGCGTGGGCCCCCTGTGGCCCATCTCAGCCTCCCCTTCTGGCTTCCTTCGTCATCTGGAAAAATAGGATTTTCCATGTATTTTCCTGGATTTTCTGATCTTCGTGAATTTTACCTCCAAACAGCACCTTTTCCATCAGAATCCTGACTGCAGCGGTCCATGCTCCAAAAGTCATCAACCATGCAAAAACAAATGAAATTACATAAGTATCATCCCTTAATATGAAATATATCAAGGAATAACAGTGAATTATGATATAGAATAGTGATGCAAAATGGACGTACCACCCGCTGATCGCTCAACGGTTTTACCGAAAGGCCCCGAATATGCTTGAAGGCACACACACACAGGGGGTCCTACAGAAGCTTTCGTGCTAGAGGGTGTCTACTCATGAGGGGGACCCTCTCGAGGGCTAACCCGGTCGCGCCTGTCACAGGAGGTAACGAAGTCTCGCGAGGGAACGTAATCTTGAGGCGCTGGGGGCTGCCAACCATCGGGACGTGGCACCCTGGTTGCCAGGGCCCTAACACAATTCGTTGCTAGTATGATGGTGATGAACTCAATATCATTCATCATGGTACTCGCACCTTAAATGGCGCACAATAGTAATACCCCATCATAAAAGGAATTTTTTGCTCTGGTTTTCTCCTATGATAAGTTTAGATCTTATATTATTGACTCTAAGATATGGGTGCATACTGATCATATTGGCTTGATAGAAATACTTGAAAGGACTGATGTTAACCAAGCATGGTCCGTTGGACTTTACTTTTGCAAGAATTTGATGTACAGAATATCCAAAGAAAGGAAGAAATGGACTACAACTCCTAAAATAAAATTGTCAATCTCTCTTTGCAATGGTTTTAGCAATCTCCTGCGACCAACCTTGTTCAAAGGGAAAAAGAAAACATTGATTCAATAATTAAAAGAAGACGAAGGTACCAAGGTAAACTCATTTCCTCTAGATGAACAAAATATTTGAAATCTAGATTCATCTTTGTTCTAGATGATTGTTTGACGTTTCTATTCAGATTTTTGGTTTCTTGGTTTTATTCCGAAGTTACTGCCAGATTTATGAGTCTGGTACAGGCAGACGATACGACCAAACCTGCCCGTACCACTGCTCATTAAATGGTTAGTTCTCCTGCCCCGTTTTTAAGAGTTTCGGTACAACCGCACCATAGGGGCGCAGCCAATCATACGACAGGTCATTATCTGCCCTATGTTCTCTCGTTTGTTTGGTTTATTACTTGGGGAAAAAGCTGGTAATCACCAGTACTGTCGGACCATACGGGATAGTCCTGCCCATACCACTTGGTCGGTTGATTTCTTACCGATGTTGACAAGTTATTTTTGGAAAAAGACCTGGTACAGGCGTGCCTTTCGGGTCTCCGGCCATACCAATGGTCGTTACAGTTTTGTTTTCTTCCCTTTTTTCTTATTATTTCTTATTTTTTTGGGATTCTTTTCTTGGCCAACCCTTTTTCTTCCAGTATGATTTTTCCCTATTTCTAACCCTTCCAAAAGGTTTCTTGTCCCCTCTGGTCAAATAGATCTTCCCGATGTCGCTCCTCCCTCTCGGAAACCTTACAGCTATGTCTTACCCATGGAACATCGTTCAAGCTAAGGAGGATTTCTAGGGATCTTCAAAGATCACAGAAGATACCAAGGGGGTAGCCACCATGCAGAAGATAGAAGAGGAAGCCTTGTGTAATCAGCTAGGAGCCAAAGATGAATTCAAGTTGATGGAGATGTTCAAGGATGAACATAAAATATTCAGCATCATGGTAGGTCAAGAACGTGATTTTTAAGAAGTTCGACTCAATCCAAAGGAAGACGGAGAGTCCTACTTGGAGAGACTGAAGCAGCAAGGAGAGGAGATCCAATCCTCCCTAGAAAAACTTGATCACCACATCAATAAAGTCGAGGTAAAGTATCCAGGGTCCTCTAAACACATTGAACTATTGCGTCATTATGTAGATCCGATGGACCTGAAGATAATGAAAGGATTAGAAGAAAACCTCGGCATCAGTATCCGGTCCATCAATACACAGAAGCAAACAATTGAGATGTATAAGGCACATGTGGCACAATTGGAAACAATTAGCGAGAAGTGCCGAATTCGCATCATGGTCCTAGAAGCAACAAATAAGACGCTTTGTACAAGCCTTCGTAATTCCAGGGCTTCTTCTACAAACTAAGGAAATACCACGGTATCAAATAATTGTAATGGATTATTTGATCCCATTGGCTTGATCCCTAGCTTGGGAGAGATCTATAACACCTTGTAATCTAACTTATAGTTTTAGCATGTTTACTTTACCCCACACATGTTAGGTTTTAATTCAAGAATTTGCATTAGTTACATCATCTTAAAGCTCCCTTCTATTCAAGGAAAGAATTATAACCATTGAGTTTCGAGACTTTATGATATTTGAAGTAATATTTTGATTCATGCCTATTATATTAGATGATTGAATTAGGTTGAGTGTTATGATACTTGTATAGCTGTTATGATTTTAGGGTCTTCCGCACTAATAGAAGTATTGATTAAAATTATGAGAAGAAAAATCTTGGTAGCATATTATAGTCACAGGTTTGAGTTTACAAGATCCATAAAAAGTAGTGAGCATGATCAATTCGCTCTGCTATATAAAAAAGAAGGAGATGAGAGGAGAGATAGAAGATCAACTATCAAGACAATTTCAAAGCAAAAGAGAAGTACAAGCTTGAAAGGAGAAAAAAGAAAAAGAATTATCATGAATATTCATTACTCAAATCAAGTGCTCAACCAATCAAACCTTATGATTATATAATATGTTTAATCACTAAAATATTCCTATAACTTCATTGATACAAAAAGGTGTGGAAACTCCCGATGTAATTCTACATCTGATATTGTACACTTGTTTCAATTTTTGCCTCATTTATTGTAATTACTCGTGCCTCATGAACATGATAATCTTGTACATAAGCTACCATCTTGCTCGGGGACGAGCAAGAGTCTAGCTTGGGCGGTTCATGAATCAAAAATTGAAGAATATTTACCTTTTGTTTTTGCATAAGTAGAGTAGGGTTTTGGAATTTTACTGCGTTTGCGTGCACCTTTTGTCCTTGTTTCAATAGGATCCGAAATTACTTATCTCTTCTAAACATATCAATTGGAACTATCATATTATGTTGTAATATGATATTTTTAAGTGATAAAAGTCATTTAATTGATTTATCTTCGCACCTGGGAGATTTGCACACGCTTTGGAGGACACATGGGTGTTAACGACCACTGGTATGGGTGGATCCCGCCCATACTGTCCGATCGTACCATGTGGCAGTGTGACCGCCTCGTCAAATACTTTCACCTCACGAAGACGGATCACAGATCTGACGTTCACCGAAACTTCTAGCCACAAAAAACCACGCCAGAATGGGATCTGGAGGATGAACTTGGAGAAGGTAAAATCCTAGCTACTTCACGGATCATTAGAGGACATCACATTGTCCCATTCAACATCAACTGCTGCATCACCATCACCACTACTATCCCCGTCTTCCATTCATTAGATCTTGTTGTAACTCCAGATTCAATTGTGGTTTGCACTAGATTCATCCTCATACTTTTATCCATCCATTTGACTATGATGATGTTGTTGATTGCTTCCATGTGTGAGTAGTTTCCTTCATTCTTAGGGAGATGGACAACCCCTAGAACTATTATGAAATGATATAAAGATGATCTATTACTTCTGTTTATGATCTATTGATCTATGATGTGTGTTTGATCTCTCTTTAGATGGTATGTGTAGTCAGACATGTATCATTTGCCTTCGGGTCTAAGGAAAAGGGTGAAATCCTTTGGACATGTTTGGAAGTGTGCCAAGAGCTAATGTGACTAGAAGCACTGGCTAGCAATCTGCACGGTCGAAGGACGAATAAAGAGAGATTCAGTAAGCTAATTACGATATCCACGGGGAGGCCCATAATTACGGTGGTATGTATGGGTGACTGCTCTCAGACATCATGGTGGTTATTTAGAGATGACCTTATTCTTGGCTCAACAACTGACTGCCTACGAGCCTTGTAATTAACATCTTATTATGGAGCTCTCCCCACACATGTCATGACATAAGAAATAGGTTATCCTAATTATGATTAATTACAACATGCTAGTGGTGTATACTACATCCCCGAGAACGCTTTAGCCTTATTGAGTTCAACCACCTTTCTAAATGCTTTTGTTACGTGTTTTCTTTTACTTGGTTTAATTACTTTTCTATATTAAACAAAAAACCTTTCAAACACCCTTTACTTGAAATCAAAGGCGGCTTACAAGTATTCCTTTGGTAAACAATGATGAGGGGCATAAAGACCTTAATCAAATAGCTCTTTGTTGGTTCGATACTCTTATTTCGAAACTAGCTATAATCGATCTGTCCACTTGTAGTCATCATTAAGGAATGGCACTAGTGAAAAACAGAACTTTATAGCGGAAAAGTGAACATGAAGAATATTCCAAGTGGTCTTACGATAAAGAAATACAAAAAGATTAGGAAAGATGACAAAAGATACCATGATACGGATGCGAAGCAACGTACGATGACAATGAGAAAACATGAAGATATGGAAACGGACACGTACACCCATACCCGAACAATCCTTAGAGACGGGAACATCACATGTAGACGCATGGTCCAGCCATTCTTAGGTACACAAACATAAAACATTATGAAAAGCAATTCGATTCATACTCAGTCATGTGCACATAGATTTATTCGTCGGTAAACTATTTATAGTTATAGGTACAAAGTTTACTTGTATAGTATAACTTCAAAGTATACACATAAAATATTACATTCATTCCATGAACTACCTAAACATCTGATAAATGACACATAGTTTCACACAATGCAATGTCCGTCAGGAGCTACACCGGATCTGTGCATGACACCTAGCCGCACGTCGCGTCCAACGTGTATGATAAACGCGTCATCATCATTTGTTGTCATCGTGGAGAGACACTTGACGTCCTCCAAAGCTGCCTGAAAAACCGCTGAATGAAGCGACTAGTGCCACTCAAGCCGATAGCCAAAGCGTGCAAGAAAATCAGTTGCATGTATTCACCGGGTACTTGTCCATGCATGACCGCATACGCATACGGCTATAAAGGGCATGGTCATATCCAAACCTACAAAATGTAAGATGAAAGAGATTAGAAAACCAAAGAAAGCCGAATGGGAAAAAATGATAGAAAATGAAAATAGTCGAGACGAATCGAACGGTAAAGAAACCTTACCATTTGAATTTAATACAAGTTGTCGACTATGTACTCGTCGAACATCGTCCTCTTGTCGCTGGAATAGGTACGATCGCCTCAACCTTTCCTAAGACAACCTACAAAACAAACATAGCAAAATAGCAAATGCGAGCGCTCAGATAAAAATGAGAATATAGAAATCTAAAAAAGCATAGAAGCCTTACCATTCAAACCGAGGAATGAAAATATTCCTTTTTCTCCGTCCCGTGGTCCGATGGTTGTAACTTGCAAAACATAAAAATAAAGCATATCGTTAGTGACAAAATAGATAACAATCACGTAAAATAAAATATCGATGAATGATTATAGATGAAACTCGCTGCACAATCTTAGGCCTCGCGGCTAGATCAGAAGAAGATGTTGTTTCCAGAAGACCTATGTCATCCTCTAAGCTTGTGAACACCAAAAGCTATAAATCAGGCAGGAAATAAATTAGCTAACATATAACAAGTATAAAAACAACGGTAACAAAAGGAGAGAGGAGGAAGCGGAACACACTCACATTATACCACCATTAGCAGCCCCCGTCGACATGCGATCGAATAAGACGAACATCTCTGCAGCCTTCATCATGTAGCAGAACACGGCAAAAGATGAGCCCTTTTTGATGAAGACGATGGCAGGCTGCCGCGGTACCTGCAGAACATAGAGGAAAAGAAGTCAACACCTAACATGGAGAAACAGGAAGGAGGGAGCATGCAAAGAAGAAAAAGGCTCGTCGGAGACCGTACACAACGTACCTACCCAGGATGATACAGAGGACGTGGAAGGAGATGAAGTCGCCGAAGCGAGATGGAAGAAGAACAACGAGAATATGAGTGCACTAATATCATAGAGAAAAACCAAAAGAGCCAAGATAGCATGTATACGCAGCAGGTGGGAGGAAAAGGCAAAAGGGTTCATGGCTTATGATGCGAGTATCCTGTCACGAACCTACTACCACAATAGGATTTCATTGAGGGATAATGCTGCCAGCATGGCTATCGTCTACGAGAACCCGCAAACGTCTATAGTTTAAGCTAGCAAATCTTGTATTAGTGGGACCCACAGTCCAATATTGCCATGAGAACTTGCATACGTCTATGGCTAATGCTTCCATCTCGGCTCTACGACAGCGAGAACTTGTGTCCTCTCCAGTCTACTATAACAACAAGCATGGGCTAACGTCGCCATGTCTGATCTGGCCTGGACCCACATCTGCGAGAAACCGCGTCCATCATGAGCTTACGGCGCCACGTTGGCTCTCGGCGGGCCCCGTGACTACTAGAAACCGCGACTGACATGGGCTCATGGTGCCATGTCGACTCTCGGTGGGCCCTGCCACCCGGCGGGAGCGGAGGTGTATCGCGCCGGGAACGCTTCTCACCACGCGGTCCTGCCCGCAGATAATGACTGTGGGCCCATGGTGTGCGTGCGGTCCATATCATGCGACGTGGGGTATGACGAAAAGAGCGACACCTGTCTGTGATATGGAATCTGCTGCCCTGGCCCGCAGCAAGGCCTTCCTCCCAGAAGAGAAGGTTTCCATTGCGACGGTGCCGCATGTCCTTTTGTGTGTCCATCCCACGGTCGAAAAGAATCAAAACGACGTGGATAGAAGTTTTGGCTGAAAAATTCTACCACCAACTCATTATGGTGAAATTCGGAGTTTACTAAACTATGTACCTATAGAACATTTTTTGGAGATTGCCTAGAAAATCCCAGAATATGGCGTCAAATTCAAAAAGTCAAAACATGAAAGTTGTTGGAAATTTTCTTTTATTATCTATTGATAGAAAATACATACTAAAAGGGCAGTGGATAGAACCTTAAGACCCTGATTATTGCAGCATATAGAAGTAGTTCCGGGATTTTGAAAATTCATGACGTGATTGACTCAAACTCTTTCAATACTTGAAGATTTGGCCAAGCCATGATTTTATGTACTCAAAGAGGACCTATGGTAGTCCTAGGAATGTTATAGAGCTTCTCAAGAGCCCTTGGATTAAAATGGATATCTATGCAATGGCTTAAATTGCATCTCTGCCTCTATATATTGAAGGAGATCCTATTTTTGGAGGCATTCATCCACTATGACGAAAATACTCCCTCTTGGAAACCGCCAAGGAGGGGGGAAATATCCTCCATACCAGCACCATCTCGAAGGAAGAAGAAAGGGGCCTCCGTCCCAGGGTATCTGCCGACCTAGAAGGCCGTCGTCGCCACCAGTAGGCACCATGGCTACCATCTTCATCATCTCCATCACCACGGTCCTTCTCTTCTTCATCAACAACTTCATCAATACCTCCTCGTGGTTCTCCACCATGAGAAGGGAGTAGTTCACCCTCATGGACTATGGGTTTGTGGTGGTCACTTGATCCAATCTCTCTATGTATAATCATTCTTGAAGTCCATATTATGTGTCTTGCATAATTATAGATCTATCTATGTAATTCCTAAGGTGTATATTATGGTATGATATGATACTTGTTATGCATCTACTATTGTGTTGGGATTTTGTGGTTTGTCATACTTTGGAGATACTTCTATGACACATGTAATGGTTTCTATTTATAATGTCTTGTTTAATGATGCCATGAGGTGCTTGACAATGCTAAGTGTAGGTAGATGACAGAGATGCAGTAATGCACACAACAAATAAATTATTGCACTAGTATTTAGAGTGGTCACCATTAAGGAGTACGATGTATGTAGGTAATGGGTGACCGAGTGACAGACAACATATGTGTTGAGTGACATCAATGTATCAAAACATCCTTTATCTATGGTAAAAAGCAATAAGTATGATGTGGTGGAGTGACAATAATGATATGTTGGCCTTACAAGGTCGACACACCAACACATATGGGTACTTCTTTCAACTATGTGTTTTAGAACATGTAGCCATCATAAAAGATACCATTAAACCAAGGTATTTCTATTTTCCTGCCCCTGGTTCATTAGTTGTACTCAGTTTTCCCCAGCCGCTTAGTTTTTCCTCATTTTTGCCCTCCCTCCATTACAAAACCCTCACTTGCGCTCAGACGGGGGGATGCCGTCAGGTCAAAGGCTTGACAGTTAGATGCTGACCGGTGGGATCGTGTTGGGGCGGGTCGTGCTTTGAGCGTTACGTTACATCGCCTCAACCATTACATACTGACAGGTGGGGCCAGGATACACAACGAACCAGCCATCCATCTCTCGCTGATTATGGGGGACGTGGTGTGGGACCATGTGGGGTGTGTTTGGTGGTTACGTGCGCCCTGTTGCCTAAATTGGAAGTTTTCTTTTTTGTTATTTTTATGATTGAACTTTTTAAGAGCGCCTTTTCCCCCCCTCTCTTGCTAACAATTGTGTTTTTTTGCCCAATAAGGTAGCGAATCTAGAGCAGCTTCTCTCTTCATTCATTGTTCCTTTTGCCCTCATTTTTTCCCAATCTGATAGAAAATCTATAGCAGCAAAACTAACCAGCACCATAAATAAATTCAGTAAACAGAGCAGATGTAGATAAAGAAGCTAATATCGATTATATAGTACGGTACTTAACGAGGTTCAACAATTAGGCTACTCAGCAGTAGCAGCGGACAAATTCAACACAGACAACACAAAAGAAGCTGTTTTATAGCAGCAGCAGCAGATCAGTGGCCCCTCATGGCCTCTGCCAGGAGGGCCTCCGCCTCCTTCCTCTAACGCCTCCTCCACTTCTTGCAGCCCAGTCCCTTGACCTTGGGCGCCTTGGGCTTGATCGGGGGCATGCCACCCTCCTCGATAGCCACCTTCTGGAGGTTGCGGAGGTGAAGACCGAGCGCCTGGTGCTTGGCTATGAAGCCGTGGGCATTCATAGACTCGCTGCAGGTCCTCGCGTCCTTAGAATGCTTTAGGTGGGAGTTGAAGTCCATCGCGTGGAGCCTCCTAGTGGGGAAGAAGGGGCACATGTACACGTTGCCGGTGAAGAATTTGTTGTACTTGCCAGACTTCAGCCTCCTCAGCACATCACGAGTCTTGGTGTCCTTGGACTCGTCGTCGCTGCGGACATTGCTGCTATCCTCCTGTTGGAAAAACAGTAGAGTGCAATAAGGACATGATTGAGATACTTTGATTGTCGGGATTGATTATTTACATAAATTAACTGATTGAGATGTCATGATTATTCCCCAAATCTCAAACCAAATCGAATACTGATACCAACTACGAACAGGGGGTTCAAACACGAAAAGGGGGATTCATCAAAATACGAGATCTAACACAAGATGATTAGCTACTGTAAAAATACGAACAGCCGATCCCTAACAACATACGATCTAGCATCCAACGATTGGAACAGGCGAAGAGCAAGGGAAGGGGAGAAAACCCTGGTTACCTCCAACCATGGGTCGGTGATGTTGGTGTCATAGGGGTTCTCCGGCCTTATGTAAACAACCTCCTCGTAGGGGTCCCAGCCGAGCAGGATCTGCTCGAGACTGGCAGGGGCCTCCTCGCCGGCGGCTACGACGGATGCAGGGACGGGGACGGGGGCCTCCTCGCCGGCGGCCTTGGAGGTGCTGATGGCCATCGCCCCATTCTTCTCCATCATCGTCATGGTTGGGGTTTTCTTGGGGGTTTTCAGAAGGTGATGGGACAGTGGAGACGTTTGAGTGAGCGAGTGAGTGATGAGTGAGAGTGGGGAGGCCTCTATTAAAGGAGAAGGGAAGCAATGTTTTGTTGCACTACCGTGCACCGTGTAACCGCATACGCTACTACACCGTGCACGGCCACACGTGTCCGCTACCGCCCCATGCACCGCACACGCATACCGTAAGTCACGTTTTTTCCCTCGTGTCTAACCCTGGCGACTCAGTTGTACTCAGTTTTGCCCTCGAGTGTAACACTAGCAGTTTGCTTGTACTCAGTTTTGCCCTCCAGTACTAACACTGTCGTGTGCAATATACTCAGTTTTACCCTCCGGTGGCTGGTCAACAAAGAGTCAACGAATAGGTTTTAGCGAGCTAATTGAGTCATTTTATGCACAACAAATTCAAAAAGATCAAAACATAGTGGCATCTACCCAGGGAGTCTTATTATGTGACTTGCCACCATAAGAAATGTATATAAACCAAGTTTTAACCTAAATCACCACTTCTCAAATCACCTACTATATAAGAAGGTTCATGGCTTTCTACTCAAACCTCTTCCCAAAACATCCCTCCCCAAAACATAGTTTCTCCGAATGAGGCAATAATTGTCAAACTGGTGTATATTTGAATTGCAAATAGTTTGATGTATGCCAAGATGTATTTTATTGTATAAAAGATGCATTTTCCATTTTTAAATCTTTTTCTATTTTCTATTTGAATCCCTTTGTCACTCTTACCCTTGGTTTTTAAGTTCTACTATGTTTTTCCCTTGATTCTTAGGTGCTACTCAGTTTTCCTCTCTCTTTGTATCCATCTCTCGCACCTGTGCTCATCTTCGCTGCTATGCTCTGATTGTTCGAGACAGTTGTCACATGGACCATGCCCATCAATCGTTGATCCTTTGTGATCTAGCGGACAGGATAACCCCTATATCTGTCGGTAGGCACCCCTCCATAAACAAATGAACTTGAATATAATTTGAAGGGAACGTGTTCGAAGGTGTATAATTTGTGCATTACAATCCATTCCATGGAAATCATAATCTCTCAAGATTTTCTTAGCACAACATTATCACGTATTAAGTGCGATTTCAAAGAGTTCAAAGGTGCATAATTTTTGTATACGGAAGTTTATGCATTATATTTCACTCCATGGAAAAGGTAATCTCTCAAGATTTTCTTAGTACAACATTATCACGACCTAAGTGCAATTTCAAAGAGTTCAAAGGTGTATAATTTTTGTATACGCAAGTTTATGCATTATATTTCACTCCATGGAAATGGTAATCTCTCAAGATTTTCTTAGCACAACATTATCACGTATTAAGTGCGATTTCAAAAGGTTCAAAGGTGTATAATTTTTGTATATGCAAGTTTATGCATTATATTTCACTCCATAGAAATGGTAATCTCTCAAGATTTTCTTAGCACAACATTATCACGTATTAAGTGTGATTTCAAAGAGTTCAAAGGTGTATAATTTTTGTATACGCAAGTTTATGCATTATATTTCACTCCATGGAAATGGTAATCTCTCAAGATTTTCTTAGCACAACATTATCACGACCTAAGTGCAATTTCAATGAGTTCAAAGGTCTATAATTTTTTATACGCAAGTTTATGCATTATATTCCACTCTATGCAAATGGTAATCTCTCAAGATTTTCTTAGCACAAAATTATCACGTATTAAGTGTGATTCAAAGGGTTCAAAGGTGTATAATTTTTGTATATGCAAGTTTATGCATTATATTTCACTCCATTGAAATTGTAATCTCTCAAGATTTTCTTAGCACAACATTATCATGACCTAAGTGCGATTTCAAAGAGTTCAGAGGTGTATAATTTTTGTATAAGCAAGTTTATGCATTATATTTCACTCCATGGAAATGGTAATCTCTCAAGATTTTCTTAGCACAACATTATCACATATTAAGTGCGATTTCAAAGGGTTCAAAGGTGTATAATTTTTGTATACGCAAGTTTATGCATTATATTTCACTCCATGGAAATGATAATCTCTCAAGATTTTCTTAGCACAACATTATCACGTATTAAGTGCGATTTCAAAGTGTTCAAAGCTGTATAAACTTCGTATATGCAAGTTTATACACTACATTCCACTCTACGAAAATGGGGGAGAAAATAATAATCTCTAAAAAAATTGTTAGCACATCATTATCATGTATTAAGTGCGATTTAAAAGTGTTAAAAGGTATATAATTTTTGCATATGCAAGTTTTTGCATTACATTCCACTCTATAAAAATGATAATATCTCAAGATTTTCTTAGCACGACATTATCACGTATTAAGTGTGATTTCAAAGAGTTCAAAGATGTATAATTTTTGTATACGCAAGTTTATGCATTATATTTCACTCCATGGAAATGATAGATGATCAGGATTTTATTAACACAACATTATCATGTCCTAAGTGTGATATAAAAGAGTTCAAAGGTGTATAATTTTCGTATACGCATTACATTTCACTATATGAAAATAAAGCAAAGGCACGGGGCTGGCTCGGGGTCCCATCTTGCAATGCCAACCTGGGTAAGCTGTGGGTCCGGAGCTCACGTAGATAATCTATGGGTCTGGCGCTCACGTGGATAAGTTGTGGGTCCGATGCTGATCTGGATCAGTTGAGAGAGCTGTCCTCGACTGAACGCAGCCCTACTTGTCAGCATGTAATGGCAAGGGTACACTACGGGACCTGACAGAACGCGGCCCTACTCATCAGCACGTAACGGCAAGGGTCCACTACGGAACCCGACTGAACGCGGCCCCACTTGTCAGCACGTAACAGCAAGGCTGACGAACGGCGAGTTTCAGACCATGTGAGAGTTTCGTACAAGGAGATAGGCAAATGTGAGGAAAAACTAAGCGGCTCAGGAAAACAGAGTACAACTAATGAACCGATGGCACGAAAATAGAAATCCCTTAAAAAAGAAAATTATGTGTAATTTTATTATATATAACATGATCACCACCATAGATGTAGAGAGAGGCTTGAGTGAACCCATGAACCCATGTACACCTATAGAAGAAAATCTTTGCATTGAAGAGGATTGGGACACTTCTACATTATTCTTTTGTTGCACTTTACTTTCTTGTATTAAATCAAGATCCTTGTTCCTATAACTTGTTTAGTACATAAAAAACTAAAAGGTGTGACACTTTAGTTTGAGAGAATAAATAGTTTATCATTTTTGCTCCCGCGGATCAATAAACTACTTCCAAATAGAGAGGTACTACAATCATCCCCTGCTGTTTGGGGTTATCACGGTGTTATCATGAACGCCAACTGCAACACTAACATCAATGCCAATGTTGTTACCAATGCCAACCGTAATGCCCACGCCGCTGCCAATTCCAACATTGTAGCCAAACAAACATCAAAACCAATGTCCACACCAACAGTAACAATAGAGTCATGGAAAACGACGAAAATGCCGGAGACACCAGGAGCAGCAGCAACAAAGACAACAGCGGTAACACCAGAATCGCCAAGAACAGCGACGATGGAGGTAACAATGGAGTCGCTAGAAATGGTATAAATGGAGAAAAAGCTCGAAAAAACAACACAGCCGCTAATTGGTCCTTTGACCCACTCTCCATGCTGATCACAACAGCGATGCCGATCATGGACCTGGAACGGTTTCATCTCAGCATTATTGCTGAGTAGAAGAGGCAGCTCAGCCAAAGGCAGCGCCTCCAGATCAAGCAGAACTTGCACAACAGATTCTCTGATTACGCATTCTCCTCCGTGCGGCCCGGGTGGACCCGAACTACCATGACAACAACCTCTCCATGGTCTTCGAGGAGGAAGACCCAGCTCGCACGGCAGAAAGAGAATACTACCACAACTCGGTGGCCGGGGGTAGCAGAGCGGCTAGAAACCAGCTATAGACACGCATCGCCGACCAGTCTCAACCGCACCCACCAGTGCACACTATCCCGGTGACTGAGGGCCTCCCTTTCTACGGGAGCCCTATCGAGAATATGGTCATAATGTCCAGCCTTTTCAAAGGTGTCATCCTAGCAGGTAGCCAGCAAGTCACCGTAGGCCACGGATTCACGCTGGTCCGGAGGGCACTCGATCAATAGCTCAATGGCGTGGACGGCGAAGGGAGGCTCTACTCCCACACATCTCAAAGCCGCTCGGCATCCTCTGCACAAAGCATGGCCAGGTGAAGCTGCAAAACTGTCCACCACCGCCTCCTCTACCCCAAAAAGACGAGACGGCTGTCTCTAGCAACCGATGAACATGATAACTGTGGGTTGCCTCCCAGTCAATGCCCGCGAAAACATCATCACTAGCCAGTAGGCCCGCAACACCATTATGGGAGACACCCACAACATCATCGACAAGATTCCTGGTCCCCAGGCAGCACCTTCAATCACCCGGGCGCAAGTGCTTGGGCTACCTCATTCGCAATGAGCGCTACCCCGACAACTTCAAATGGCCTCAAGGATTCTACAAATATGATGTGTCCATGGATCTAGAAAAATGGATCGACAACTATGGAATGGGCACGAGCATCATCAACTGCAACGACTTGATGGCGACTCACTACCTCCCCCTCATGCTATAGGGGTCAAACCGCCAATGGCAAAACAACCTCCGCAGAAAAAACTGAGATTCCTAGGAAGATATGAAGGCTGCTTTCATCAAAAAAATTGAAGGTACCTTCACATGCCCTACAACGCTTGAAAAACTCAAGCGGTGCATATAGCGAGATGGTGAATCGACTCGCTACTAGCTCCAAAGATGGGTCGGCATACGCAAATCCTCCTCAAGAATCGTCGATGATGTGATCGTCTTCTTCATGGAGAACTGTTGGTTCGACCAACTCATACTCAAGCTCATGCGGTCAAAGAAGTCAATTGACAGTATAGCCGAGCTCATGGAACTCGCTGATGTTGGGAATATGCCCTAGAGCAATCATGTATGATGTTATTCCTAATGTATTCATAAAGTTAGTGTCCTTGTATGAACTACTGATATGTATCATTGAATATGTGATTCGATCGTGGAACGATATATTCATGTTGTTTATACTAAGTGTCCTTGGTCATTGAGGTTGTGTTGGACACACAATTTAGACTAATGTGAAAGTCGGCTGATGACTCGGTTCCACTTTTCATGGGCATGGGAATGCCATTCCAACTTACACAGATCTAGCTAAAGAGTTTAGCGAGTTGGACTGACCCATATTGAGATGCAACGAACAAGTCATTATTTGTATGTCTCAATCAATGTAATCCTAAGACCTGAGGTTGTTATATAATCCGAGTTGAGGATCATCGAATTAGGTTCTGTCAAATGTTGTTTCATCAAAGGGAAGTTATAAAGGCAGAGTTCGAGTCGACTAAGAATCAAGCTGCATGATGTGAATGAACAAGATGGGATTTTTCCCCTCCGACTGGAGAGATATTCTCTGGTCCCTCTCGGAAGATATGATTCGGAAAGCACGGAAATGCACAACTCGGTTAAGTGTTAACCAAGGCGATCGACTAAGAGTTAGTCGGATGAATCACTTATCTTGGAGCGAGAAGAGAGTTAAGCTATTCGAAGGATGCCGATTATTCGCCTATAGCTTGACAAGATATATCGTGAGGCAAAAGGGACTCAGATGAAAGTCACATTGGAAGGTATGTCATCATGACTCTTTGGTACTTGGGAGTCGACACGTTCTTCTAGAAGCCGCTACCGACTGATCGATTACGAGTGAGACTCAAATCATGTCTGAGTCACCATGAGCCTCTCGGGTCACACTCTTAAGAGAAGGAGCAAGTCTGGGTTAGACCTAAACAGGAAATCTATTTGGGTTGGACCCGAATCGGACATGGACTAAGCCAGTGAGTTGGACGCACAGTGACTAAAATAGGCCTTTTAGTGAATGGTCCACAAATGGGTGGAGCCCACTTTCACTCCCTACATATACTGGGGCGCAGGTGCCCAACGTGCATGGTTAGGTCATTCCATGCATTGGAAACCCTAGCTCTAGTCAGTCTAATCATGTCGTCGTACCGGATCTAGCAGTCCACAGCCGGCGCTCCTCCTCGTACGTGTGGATATTGGTGGAGGTGTTGTGCATTCATCACTTCAATGATCAGATCATGGGGACTGAACTACATCAAGTGACACACTTCATCAATTCCGCAACTACGCGTCTAGTGGTAATCCTCATGGCCTACTTCCTCATCTAGATCTTGGGATCACCCCGTAGGGAATTTTTTTGTTTATCTCTACGTGGCCCAACAGTGGTATCAGAACATTAGCTTTTGGTTTTAGGCTCGAGACCATGCATATGTGATATGCGGTTGGCTTTAGATTGGATCGAATTATTGTTTGGTGGTCGATCTATGAGATATATCGGTTTTGTACGAGGTTGATTGGATCAACTGTACTTGGGGCATTAGATGATCTGGTTTCCATGATCATACTGCTATCATCGTGGAACAACATACCCCTACTGGTCGTCTTCCGCCATCAGGGTAGACTATGACACGTGAATCTGGATGCGGTGATCAAAGATCATAGAGTTTGATCGAATTGGAGTATGGATCCGATTTGGGTAAAAAAAATATCCGATGAAGAAATCCATGTTAGGGACCACCGGTTTCGCCCTGTCGTAGCGCCATAGATGTTGTTCTGAGTTTCACAACACCGGTAGATATCGTATTTATGCATAACTTGTTTTTGGAGGATGATGTTGTGAATGGTATGGCTTATGTGCATGTGATGTGTGTAATCCATATGTGATCTGTGTATCATGATTTTTGTCAGCTAGCTGGAGCCTAGGTGCTGTCATTTTATTGTATAACGACCCGCGTATCAAATTTTCTATGCAATTTACATTACTAGCTAGTGTAGTTGTTTGGAGAACCCGGATGGCATGCAAGTCGATGTTCAAGTCGGCTACATGGAGTAAGGTGGCACGTGACAAGAGTTGGTACGAGTCGAATTACAAGCTTTGTGGAGATGGAGATCACCATGAAAAGAGCCATACTATTTCACATTATAATTGCCTTATTTTGTGCTATGTTTATGTCTCTGTTTTACCTATGTTATATAGTTGGTAGAAAGTAATTCCTCAAACAAGGTCTAGTCGATTTCCCCACCAGTGCTGCACCATCACAAGTTGGACATTTTTGGTAGTGGGCCCATAATATTGAGTTGATATCAATTCTTTCCGACTAGGTGGGTTCGAGTCGGACTCTTACAGCGGAAGCACTCGGTAATCTAGATGGGTCTATCACAATGGTTGTGGGACTCAAGGAAAAGTCGGACGGGAGCTGGGGCATGTGGTGCCATCCGTCCAACAGGATTTGTATGAGATGCAATTGACAAGGAGTTATCTACCTAGATCACTTGACAACTAGCAGTGATGCTAAAGCTTACTATTCGGCTTGCTTATTTAGGATCCTAAATCACTTAGTAACCATCGGACGGGTTTTGGTTCTAGTGGGAGCATAAGTATTAAAAAATTAATGGATACATGTCTTAAGTGTTTTGCATATTTTATGTTATAGATCAGTGGCACCTAGCAGTCTCCCGTAGGTGTATTATGCTTTCTCACATGGAACTAGACTTGTAGCAGTAGTTCGAGAATGTTGAGGCCTACGATATGATCAAAAGCCTCAAAAGTATGTTTCAGTCTCAGGCCAAGGCTGGGATGTATCAAGTCTCTCAAGATTTGCTGATTTGTAAGCTTAAGGATGGTGATCCTATGAGTCCGAATGTGATCAAGATGGTTGGTTACATGCAGTCTCTAGAAAGGCTTGGCTATACCATTCGTGAAGAGTTCGCTACGGACATAATTCTAAACTCTCTTCCTAGTGCGTATGGTTAGTTCATCTCGAACCACCACATGCATGGTATGGATAAGAAGCTCACTAAACTACATGGGATACTTAAGCAGGCTGAGGCGGATCTCAAGAAAGGCACCAGTCAAGTGTTGATGGTGTAGAATAAGGCTAAGTTCAAGAAGAGTTCTTGTACTAATAAGAAGAAGGAAAAGTTGGGTGGAAAGGCTGAGGACCCGATCTAAAGCGCTTCCTTGGGTACTAAGCCATCTCCTACAGCCGGATCCACTTGCTTCTATTGCAAGACGGATGGCCACTAGAGGAGGAATTGTAGCAAGTATTTGGTTGATAAAGCCAAGAGTGGAGGTGTGACTTCTGGCTCAGGTACGTTTGTTTGCAATGTTATAGACATTTATCTTGCTGATGCACCTAATAGTTCTTGGGTATATGATTCCGGATCAGTCATTCACATCTGCAACTCGTTGTAGGGACTGGTAAGAACTAGGAGTGTGGCGAAAGGCGAGGTTGACATTCGAGTCATCAACAAGGCGAGTGTTGCTGCGTTGGAAGTCGGTATGATGCAACTTCATTTACCTTTTGGATTCTTAATGGAGCTGAATAATTGTTATTATGTTCCAGTGCTTAGTTGAAACATTATTTTTGCCTCATGTTTGATGAGACAAGGCTATGAGTCGAGTATTAAGAATAATGGTTGTTCTTTGTATTCGAATGATATGTTTCACGGATTTGCACCCATCCAGGATGGGTTATTTATTTTGAAGCTTGATGGTCAATCTGTCTATAATATAACTGAGAAAAGGTTGAAACCAAATGATCTAAATATGGCACTGTCGGCTTGGTCATATAAGTTGGAAACAGATGAAGAAGCTCCATGATGATGGACTCCTAACTTCATTCGACTTGGAGTCATTCGAGACATGTGAATCTTGCTTACTTGGCAAAATGACCAAGACACCTTTTGCAAAGAGTTGTGAATGGGCATCCGACTTATTGGGACTAGTACATAGTAATGTGTGTGGCCCGATGAGCACGATAGCCAGAGGTGGTTATGAGGACTTCATTACCTTCACTGATGACTTGAGTAGGTATGGATATATCTACTTGATGAAACATATGTCAGAAGCCTTTGAACAGTTCAAAGAATTCTAGAATGAGGCATAGAATCAACTCAGGAAGAAAATAAAGTTCCTTCGGTCGGACCGAGGAGGTGAGTACATGAGCCATGAGTTTGATGACCATCTTCCCCAACTCACTCCTCTGTAAACACTGAAGAGAAACGGTATGTCAGAAAGGAGGAATCAGACCTTATTGGACATGGTACAATCAATGATGAGTCGGATAGATCTGCCTTTATCATTTTGGGGTTATTGTCCAGAAACTGCAGCGTTCAGACTAAACAGAGTACCATCAAAGTCGGTAGACAAGACACCAAATGAGATGTGGACTAGCAAGAAGCCGAGTCTATCTTTTCTTAAGATTTGGGGTTGTGAAGCTTTTGTCAAGCGACCTCAGTTGGACAAGCTCACAACCAAGTCGGATAAGTGTATCTTCATGGGGTATCCGAGGGAAACCTTTGGTTACTACTTCTACAACCGAGAAGAGGGCAAATTTTTTGTCCCTAGGAATGGTGTATTCCTTGAAAAAGAGTTTCATAGTCAAGGAGTCAGTGGGAGCACGGTGCAGCTCAAAGAAATTCGAGAGGAACAGATCAGTAGCAAGTCGGCAAAAACCTTGGAGGTTGAGCCGATCATGGTGGCTAAGCCGACAACTACACCGACACCACGAAGATTGGCTAGATTGTGAAGTGTTTGTGATGTATTACTGTTGGATAGTGATGAGCCGAAAACTTATTCGGAAGTGATGTTGGGATCCGATTCTGAATCATGGCTTGGAGCCATGAGATCCGAGTTAAATTCCATGGATGAAAATCAAGTTTGGAACTTGGTTGATCTGCCAGACGGTGCAAGACCCGTCGAGTGCAAATGGGTCTTTAAGAAGAAAAATGATATGGATGGAAATATTTCTATCTATAAACACGACTTTTCGCGAAGGGGTTCCGACAAGTTCAAGGAGTTGACTACAATGCCACTTTCTCACCCGTAGCGATGCTTAAGTCAGTTCATATCATGTTAGCGATAGCATCCTATTTCGACTATGAGATATGGCAGATGGATGTCAAGACGGTTTTCCTTAATGGAAATTTAACCGAGGACGTGTATATGATCCAGCCTGAGGGTTTGTCGATCTTGCTAAAGCTGACAAGGCATGCAAGCTTCAGAAATCCATTTATGGGTTGAAGCAAGCATCTCGGAGTTGGAATATTCGCTTTGATGATGTAGTCAAATCATTTGGCTTCATCAAGAGTGACCATGATTCTTGTTTATACAAGAAGTTTATTGGGTGCAAAGTGAAATTTCTGATATTATATGTGGATGACATATTACTAAGTGGAAATGATGTCCAGATGTTGCAAGAAACCAAGGAATCATTGGAAAAGAGTTTTTTGATGAAGGACTTGGGTGACGCGACTTATATACTAGGAATCTGGATCTATAAATATAGATCAAGGCAGCTCATTGGATTGAGTCGGGGTACATATTTATACAAAGTGTTTAAGAAGTTCAACATGGAATCATCTAAGAAGGGGTTCTTACTGATGTTCTATGGCATAAAACTTAGCAAGACTCAGTGTCCTTTGACACCTGATGAGCAAAGTCGGATGAGTGCGATTCGTATGCATCATGTATGCTATGATTTGTACAAGGCTAGATGTTTCCTATGCTTTAAGTGTTGTGAGCAGATACCAGGCTAACCCTGGAGAAATCCACTAGACAGCGGCTAAAAGTATCCTTAAGTACTTGAGAAGGACTAAGGATATGTTTTTGGTTTATGGAGTTGAGTATGAACTCAGTGTAAGGGGTTACATGAATGTGAGTTATCTCACTAACTTGGATGATTCTCATTCACAATTCGGATATGTGTTTGTTATAAATGAAGGGGCTGTGAGATATAAGAGTTCCAAGCAAGAGACAGTGTCAGTGTTTACGATAGAGGCTCAGTATATTGCTGCCTCAGAGGCGCCAAAGGGAGCTATTTGGATGAGGAATTTCCCCATGGATCTTGTTGTGGTTCAAGGCTCGTCCAATCTATTAGACATGTATTGTGACAAAACTAGTGCTACTGCACAAGCCAAGGAACCTAGACAACATCAGGAAAACAAACATATACCCAGGCGGTACCACCTGATTTGCCAGTTCGTGGATCAAGGTGATATCAAGTTATTGAAGGGAATATGCCCGAGAGGCAATAATAAAGTGGTTATTATCTTATTCCATGTTTATGATAAATGTTTGTTTTACATGCTATAATTGTGTTAATTGGAAATGTTAACACATGTGTGTTTAATAAACAAATAAAGGGTTCCTAGTTATGCCTCTCTTATAAACTAGCTTGTTGATTAACAAGATGATCAAGGTTTCTTGATCATGGACCATGGATGTTGTTAATAACGAGATCACAACATTGGTTGAACAGTGTGATGAACATTCATCCGAAGTATAGCAATACGATCAAAGTCATTGTGTTTAAATTGCTATAACATCATACGAACTAATTCTAGTCCTTAGACGATGAGATCATGTCAATGACTAACACTAGAAGAGTAACCTATTCTTAGACCATGAGATCATGTCAATTACTAACACTAGAAGAGTAACTTGATAACATCACACGTCACACCATAACATGGTGACTATAAAGGTGGGTTCAGATACTCTGAAGGTGTTATGTAGAGGGTCATGGATCAAGAGTGGGATTTGTCCATCCCGATGATGGATAGATATACTCAGGGCCCTCGGTGATATCACATTGAGATAGCTTGCAAGCAAGTGATGTGATCACTAGAATGTTATATCATGGGAACGAGAAAAGAGTACATGTCGGTAACAAGATCAAACTAGGTACGAGGATACCAATCATCGAATCTTGGACATGTAATATATCATGAGACAAAGGGATTTAGTTACGATGTTAAAGGTTCACACAATCACTAGAGTCATTGTTGAAAGTGTGGTAGTTAGTATGGATCTCCAGGTCCTGCTACTGATTATTGATCAGAGAGGGGTATCTAGCATGACTACAATATTCGTGAACTGGAGGGTGACACACTTAAGGGATACCGACACCATTTGAGCAAATATGTTTTAGATAAACATTTAAGAAAGCGTTGGAATCATTTCGATGGAAACCGGAATTGTTTCGGGTGGAATTGAAAAAATTGGTTCTGCATGTGATATTGAAATGTTGTACGGGGTTTTGTGTGAATGTTTATTAATTAGAGTAATTAACAAAATTCTGAATAAAACAAATAAAATAGTTTTATTTAATGAGAGCTTGCATTAAATTTGGTGGAAATTTAATGCATATGAGTGGACATGAGTGGAGGTGTGTTTATGTGAGTGGGAGCTCCACCCACATGAATGAGGGAGAGGTGGGGGCACCCACTATGGCCAGTGTCCATGCCCCTTGGCAGCCCCCCTGCCCTATAAAAGGAGCACCTCCTCCTCCACTCTTACACCTCCTTGTTAAGGATCTCTCTCATCCTCTAGAAATTATTCCCCATGGTCTCGGATTAGCGAGATACATGTTCCTGGTGGATTTTTCTAAAAGGAGATGTTGCTTATGCTGCATCGCTAGAGTGGGGATGTGGAGGTTGTCGAGGTACCGGACGTGTGTGCGATCACAGATGCACCGCTGCTTTGCGGTGCTGGACTTATTGGTGTTGGACCTGCTGGACTCACTAGACTTCATCACGATCTTGAGATCGGCAAGTGTATGACTACATCATCCACGAGTACAACCTAACACTTTGTTGTTGTTCAAGGGTATGTTCTCTATGGATGTATATCCACCCGTTGATTGTATCTAGGTAGATAAATGTTGGTGCTTAGTTGTTCACATCATATGAAATTTTTTGTTTTCTATGCTGCGAACCCAAAAGTGGTATCAGAGCCTGATCTATGCATAGATGCTTTGCACGGGTAGAACACATACGAGTATGTGGGCATTGATGATCATTTTATTGCATCTTCTATGTATTTTGGATATTGGTGGCATAGTAGGATGAAGCGGCCCGGACTAACTTTACATGTCCTCGCACATGAGACCTATTCCATGCTTGACATGCAACTAGTTTTGCATAAGTGGCTAGCGGGTGTCTGTCTCTCCTATTATAGTCAATATCTGATTTACAACGAGTTGCTAATAATTTGGTTATCATCTTTGTGTTTCCATGTTCATAGGTAAGACCAGTTCTATCTTCGAAAGCCCTAAGCCACGTAAAACTTGCAAGTAGAAGCGTCTAGTTTAGATTGTTGTTGGGCTATGTCATGATATGGTAATGTTATAAATTGAAGTATAGTTGATACTCTTGGAAATTATAGCATACCTAACGTGTAAGTTCCATAGACCTTGGCCTTACACATAAAGGAATAATAAAGATCATACCATGATGCACATGATAGTGATCAAGTATAAGAACCATATCATTTCACTTTATGCATATGATATTTTGTTTGCATCTTATATTGCTTGTTGGGTGCTTTAGTAGCATTATAAGATGATCCCTCATTTAGATATCAAGATAAAATGTGTTCTTACTTAAGTATGCACCATTAAGAAAGTTCGTCGTTTCGAGACATCACGTGATGAGCGGTGTACTTGACTCTACGCTTTCATACATTGGGTGTAAGACAGTTTTACACACGCGAGTACTAAGGTTCTTACTTGGCAAGCCTAGCATGTATAGACATGGCCTCAGAACACAGACTGAAAGTTAATCATGAGTCATATGGTCGATATGATGCCCATATAGATGCTCGCCTTTGAAGCTACACCGCCTCACGTGATGATCGTACTTGGTGTAGTGGATTTGGTTCATGTAATCACCAAAACAACTTGAGGATGTTGGTTTTGAGTGGGAGTTCATTTGTAATTTGGATTAGTCGAACTCAATTTATCATAGACTAAAATCAAAGTGAATTTGCATAGTTTGTTGTAGTGATTGGCATATATGTACTACCTTATGCTGAGTTTTAATTGAAGAACTATAGAATTCTGGATATCTCCTTTACGAACCGGTATCGTATTATTTTAAGTGTCAATTTAAAGTTTTTAGAAGTCCTATTGCAAATTTTCAACAAACTCTATTTACTCCATGAATTTTAATAAATAGTAATAAATCAAGAGTAACAATTCTAATGTTAGTATCTAAAGTATCATGTTTGCCTCCATGATTCTTGATATTCAAAAGTTGTTTTAATATCAAGGTTATCATGGAGCTGAAAGAATTATTTCAGAAACCACCATGTGTGGAAGATATTGTGATATCTAAAACAATGTTTATGGTTGCAATATGATAGAGTGTAATTTGGCAAAATAAACGTTCTCATATTGTATGAGAATTTATGAAGGTTGGAGACGCTAGACGTCCTAATCTCCCAAAAATGTTTTGGGAACTTACATTACACTCACGATTCGTCCTTGTACGCTATAGTAGCTTGACCATGATAGTTGTCATGATAAGGATGAATATAAGATGTAGGTAAAATGTTTACTACACTAAAAGATTACTAAAGAATGGATTTTTGAAAGAATGCCAAACATTTGATGTCGGTGATTAACATTAAAGTGTCAATCCAAAGGTATTAGTATCTGACTATACACACTTTGGACTATGTGTCATGTGTATGGCTCCACTATTAATGTTGATAGATTCTTTTAAAAGAAAAGGAAATGCTGAAAGAGAATGTATAAAAGTTTAGGTAGAAGAGAAAAGACTGGAAATGTCCAGCTAAGCTATATAGATGATATACATGTTATGTTGTATTCTTTGCTTGTTAAAAAATGTGGTTCTTGGTTATTGGACACCAAATTAGTTGGTGTGAAATGTCATACAGAACAGTGCAATTAATGAACTACAATGGCCTAAGTAACTATCAAGAGAATATGTGATGATGTTCATCGAAAACAAATAAAGTGTTATTCTATTTCTCATTGATATCAAATCTTGCATTCAAGATTTGTTTAAATAATTGTTATTTTGTTCCGGTATTATGAGAACAATGGTTATTCAAATAATTACCGTATTCCATATAAGATGGATGAATTTTTAGAAGTCTTGGAGAAATCATGTCCATAAAAACTAATGCTAAAATGTTGCAGGACAAATTATTGAAAGATCACTTACAAAGTGACATCACCGTTTAAATTATATTGGAAATAAAACATGAAGAAATTCCATGTTGATGGATTTTTAGAGTCTTTGATTTTAATCAATTGACACTTGTGAGACTTTCCTCGAGCTAATTGAAACTTCGTTCATGGACCAAAGATGAACGGATGACTAACTTACTGGAAATTGTGCATATTGATATATATAGTCCATTATATGTAGCCATGTGTGGTGGATATTTCAACTTCATATGCTTTCTTCGAAAATTTGAGTGAATACATTTGTATATTTACTTAATAAGGAAGAAGTATGAGACATTTGAAAATTGTTCAAAGACTTTCAAGATGAAGTTGAAAATCATTGTAACTAGAAAATAAAGAATTTATGATTCTATCATAAAGGAAGATATTTGAGTTACATGTTTAGCAACGCACCAAAGATTTCAGGAATTATTCCATGGATTTGCATGTCCCAATAAACCATAGAAGTATGGTATGTTCGAGATATCAAATCGAACCTTGTTTGACATGGTAAGATCAAAGGTGTCATTTATAAAACTGCCATTATGTTTTACAGATTAAAGATTTAGAGACTACCTCTTTTGCAGTAAAAAGAGCACCATCGTGATCCATTGAAATGACACCATAAAGGTTAGGGGTTGGGATAAAACCCGAGTTCTCTTTTCTTAAATTTTGGTATGCTATACATAAGTAAAATGTTTACAACCAAAGTCTGATAAGAACGTCTTTGTAGGTTATCCCAAAGAATTTGTTGGGTATGCCTCCATAACACCGAGGAGAAAAGAGTTTGCCGCTTGGAACGTGAAGTTTCTCGAGAGGTAATTTTTCGAGATTAGGTTGATAAAACTGAGCAACATGTTCTAAGTAGCACAGCGCCAGAAAGTGTCCTGGTGGCAGCCACAATGCTCATGGATCCCGTGATTATAAAGGTTGTGATCTTGGAGATTAGAGTTCCTATTGAACCGTATCCATCAAGTAACAATCAAATAGTGAGATTTGATAAACAAGTCATCATTGTTTTGACAATGATGAACCGACTTCATGCAAAAAGGTGATGATGGGCCCTAAATCCATGAAGTGACTATAAGTCATAAATCTATGATAGTTCCCATACACGAGAAATCAAGTTTCTGAACTCGGAAGACACTCCGGAAAGGCATGAAGCCTATCGGTCGTATATGGATCTATAAAGAAATAGACATGGATGTTTGACATCTATGAAATAGTCGACATGTCGGAAAGGAGTTTACGACAATGTTCAAGGAGTTGACTATGAAAAGATTTGAACTTTCAGAGCGATATTTTGTCCTGACGGATTAATATAGCAACCACTACATATAATTTGGTATATGGTAGGTGAATAAAGAAAACGAAGTTCTTCTAATAGAATGGTTACCTGGGACATCTACTTGACACGATCCAAATGGTTTTTCTAATTCAAAGGGTGCTAAAAGGGCATGCAAACTTCAATAGCTGAAGTAAGCATAGCGAAGTTGGAATCTTCACCATGATGAAATTGTTACCATGTTTAATTTCATCGGAGATGATGAAGATGCTTGCATTTGCAAGAAACTAAGTGGGAGCATTGATACAAATTTCCAATACATTATGTAGAGGACATGTTGTTGATTGGAAATGATGTATATTTTATTGACATGGGTTACGACCTTCATTAAAATTGGATTTTGATAAAAGACTTGGGAAAAACCGGAATATTTGGCATCAATGTATATATGGATAGATTGAGGCGCCAATATGGTTGTGCCAGACGTACATATATGAGATATTGAATGAGTTCAATATGGAAATGACAAGAAAGGTTTTTGCCACATGGAAATGGTTGAATTAAGATTCAAGTGTATTGACACTTGGTAAGTGAAATGAGATTCAAGTGTTTTGACACTTGATGAGTGAAATCACATGAATATTTTGATCAATAATGTATACCATGATATGTACATATCCAGATATGTCCTACGCTCTAAATTTTATGTGCATATACCAGAATGACTCATTAGATGATCATTGGACAATAGTAAAGATATTATTATGAGCTTTGGAAGAACTAAGAATATATCATGTATAAGATACAAATAGATAAAAGTAGTTCATTGTAAAGTGTTACATTGATACTAGTTTGTCAAAAGATACAAATTAAATTATCTCAATTTAAACTATTGGTGGCACAATGTAATGGAAAGGAGGTTCCATGATGAATTTGGATGAGTTCCAAAGTTGATACATTGTGATGGATTCTACATCAAAAGGCTAAGTATATGATTGCTATAGTAGCAGCAAAGGAGGAATTTGGTTAAGTAGTTTGTTATCAAACTATGTGTGGTTCACAGTGGGCTAGTACTATGAAGATATATTCTGTGACAATTATATCAACATGTTTTAACCCAAAGGAACTAAAGGTCTCACCAACGGACTAAAATTATACAATGTCATCTCATTAGAGAACGAGTGATGCGTAGAGACGCAAAGACATCCAAATCCACACGGACCTGGAAGTGTCAGATCTAGAGATTATGTTAACCAATAGCAAACGCGTATATACAACACCAGAAAGTCATAGGTGTTGAATACGCAAAGTTTACAAACTAGATTATTGACTCTAGTGCAATTGGGATCCTGAAGGGAATATGCCCGAGAGGCAATAATAAAGTGGTTATTATCTTATTCCATGTGTATGATAAATGTTTATTTTACATGCTATAATTTTGTTAATTGGAAACATTAATACATGCGTGTTTAATAAACAAATAAAGGGTTCCTAGTTATGCCTCTCTTATAAACTAGCTCGTTGATTAACAAGATGATCAAGGTTTCCTGATCATGGACATTGGATGTTGTTAATAATGAGATCACAACATTGCTTGAATGGTGTGATGAACATTCATCCGAAGTATAGCAATACGGTCAAAGTCATTGTGTTTAAATTGCTATAACATCATATTCAGTAATTCTAGTCCTTATACCATGAGATCATGTTAATCACTAACAATAGAAGAGTAACTTGATAACATCAAACGTCCCACCGTAACAGGGTAACCATAAAGGTGGGTTAAGATACTCTGAAGGTGCTATGTAGGGGCTCATGTATACTCCGAAGGTGTTATAAAGAGTGGGATTGGTCCATCCGATGACAGATAGATATACTCAGGGCCCTCTCGGTGATATCACATTTAGATAGCTTGCAAGCAAGTGATGTGATCACTAGAATGTTATATCACGGGAACGAGAAAAGAGTGCATGTCGGTAACAAGATCAAACTAGGTATGGGGATAGCGATGATCGGATCTCTGACATGTAATATATCGTGAGACAAAGGGATTTAGTTACGATGTTAAAGGTGCACACGATCACTAGAGTCATCGTTGAAAGTGTGGGAGTTAATATGGATCTCTAGGTCCCGCTGCTAATTATTTATTGAAGAGGGGTCTCTATCATGTCTACATTATTCGTGAACCGTAGGGTGACACACTTAAGGGATATCGACACCATTTGGAGCAAATATGTTTCAGATAAAGATTTAAGAAAGCGCTGGAATCATTTCGATGGAATCAGAATTGTTTCGGGTGAAATTGCAGAAACTGGTTCTGCATTTGATATTGAAATGTTGCAGGGGTTTTTATGTGAATGTCTTTAATTAAATTAATTAACAAAATTCTGAAGAAAATAAATAAAATAGTTTTATTTAAGGGATTTCTATTTTCGTGCCCCTGGTTTGTTAGTTGTACTCAGTTTTCCCTAGCCGCTTAGCTTTTCCTCACTTTTCCCCTCCCTCTATTCTAAAACACTCACAGGCACTCGAACGAGGGGATGTCGTCAGGTCAAAGGCTTGACCGTTACATGCTGACTAGTGGGACCACGTTGGGGCAGGTCGTGTGTTGAGCGTTACGTTATGTATCATCAATCGTTACATGCTGTCGGGTGGGGCCAGGATACACGGCGGACCAGCCATCCATCTCTCGCTGACTTGTGGGCCCCATTTTTCCTGATTGTGTGGCCGATGTAGCCATTGAAAAATGGGGCCGTTCGTTGGGCCCGTCGTAGCCAATGAACGATGGGGCCGCTATGTGGGGCCGTTCTATGGGACCGTCGTAGCCAATGACCGGTGGGGCCATCATGTGGGGCTGGAGGGGTGATTTGCATATTTGCCATGTTTTACTTTGCAACTTGCATATTTGCCATTTTGTGTGTCACTGACATGTGGTGGTCATGTGGCAAATATGCAAATTTCAAAAAAATAAAGTTTGGCAAATATGCAAAATTGGCAAAGATGCAAAAATTGACAGGTGCGGTCGTGTATGACATGTTGGCTCTCTCTCTCTCATCCCCTTCCAGCCCCCAGCCCTAAGCAGCTCCTATCCCACCGACAGACAGATCAACCACCATCGGTGCATCGGCGCATCGCCGGATCCGTCCTACGATGGTATCGGACGGACTACCATGCTGCACCTCAACCATGGCTCCAGCACATGTTTCATCCGCATGCATTGTATGTTGAGGCAGTACCGACCGTAGGAAGGTCCGCCGCCCATGATGACTGGGATTTGGTTCCGCTGCCATAGCTCGATGAACTATCACAGCAATTGCTAGTAGTTCTTGGTAAGACCTTCGCTCCTTCTCTGCCCACCCTAATCGATTCGGTTCCTGTAATTTCCTCGTTATTGCAGGTGAAAATTAGTCCTCAATGTATGGTCGTAGCGGGTACACCGACGAGGGTGGTGAATCGATCATGTCGTGGTCACATTCTCCTTCTCCAACCACGTTGGAAGTGCATGTAGCTCCTTCTCTTTGTACTACCGTTGAATTTGAAGTGTTGTTATGGCCTATCGGACTGACTTCAATTGGGTTTGTTTTGGCATTGTTACAACGTGCTATGCAGGCCGATGATCCATGGTACATTGCATACCAAGATGAATCAACCCAGTGATCTAGCCAGAGGATGGATTTGGAGGAGATGGTTGCCAAGTTAGGTGATGAATTGGCCCGTAAAAACCTGTTGATATTCGAGCTGAAGCATACCGTCGAGGAAGAATTCAGAGCTTATTCAAAAAGAGAAGTTGACACTTGAGGCTGATCTAGCCGTATCTGATCAAGTGGTAGAAAATCTAAAACATGAACTTCAAGTGAAGGGGGAGGATAATAGTAGATTCATGTGGGCAGTTTTAGTGTTGTCATCCGTGTCCTAGCAGTTATAGTATGCAGTTGTGGTGAAGGGTGGCACGTGTAATGATTAGTTGAATAGATAGCTAATTTAGAGAGTAGAATTTGTATTCAATGGATGGTTGTGAGTTCCTGCTAATTTAGTCACTTTATGGACCCAAATTTGTCGAGAGAATGCATTGCGGGGCCCGAGTTGCTTGCCATTGGATCTAGCGGTCCCAAGGTTGTCGGTAGAATGCATTGCGGGGCGCGACTTGCTTGCTATTCGATCTAGCGGTCCCCAAGTTGTCGAGAGAATGCATTGCGGGGCCCGAGTTGCTTGCCATTGGATCTAGCTTCCCATAGTTGGCGTGCCAAATGCCTAGAGGGTCAAGTTAGGGCCTATCAGTTTTGACCATTCTGTCGCTGCCATCGTGTCTGCCATGTAGACTTGAACGTTGGCGGCAGCATCCATTCCCCGTTCCAAATTAGTGGATGAGATTGTCAATACAAGTTAGTTGACTCAAATTCGTCAAGATACAATCGAATCTAGACAAATCTAAATCAACTAATTTGGGTCAGAGGGAATACTACTTATGAATCAGTTTAGAGCATATCCACCATCCTCATAGCTCAAATACATATCAATTTTGTTTCAAATCATACATATTTTGATCAAATTTATACAAGCCCACCGGAGATTGTCAAAGCAAGTACTACTACTTATGAATCAGCTTTAGAGCATATCCACCGGTCTCATGGCTCAAATACATATCAAATTTATTCAAATCATACATATATTTTAAGTCACATAATTTTTGTTCAAATTGGGCTCAAATTTGCCCCAATTTTGAGTGGATTGTGAGATAGCCACCCTCCCTACCGTATGTGTACTCCAAGAAGTATGGGAAAAGTGCTCCCATCCGGCCACGAGGTACATCCGGCCTTCACCGTCGAAGTGCACCTCGACATGCTAGCCGCGGCCGTGGGCTGCCTCCCGCAGCTTCAGTTCACGAGGGCTTGATCTGCACCGTCGCATTGATGTTACGGATGATGGCTTCAATCTTCTTCGCATCGATGACCACTGACACTGCCATCACCGTCCCACTGATGTTGCGGATGATGGTTTCCATCGGTGTCTTTCATCGATGACCACTGTTGGCACCACCGCCATCGCATCAATGTTGCGGATGATGGCTTCCATCGGTGTCTTTCATCAGCAACAGATCTGAGGATGTGAATTGAAGTGAGGCAGACAGAGACAGAAATTTCAGAATGTTAGATCCTCACCGCTGCACGTCGTTCTAGCCGCCATGCTTAGATCCTCACCGCCGCATTCCGTTCCAGCCGCCACTCTTAGATCCGCGCCACCGCAAGACGTTCTGACCCCCACGCGTAGGTCCATGCCGCTGCAAGCCATTCTGACCGCCACACTTAGGCTCATGACACCGCACGCTGTTCGGATTGCCACACTTGGATCCATGCCGCCGCACGCTGTTCGGACTGCCGCGCCACCGTACGTCGATAGGAGGGGAGGAAGATGCAGCTGGTATACGTGTGATAGGGAAAGGGAGGGAGAGACATCCAGCCCGTCGAGCTCTCCTCTCCGTAACCCAACAGGAGAGAGAGACCTCCAGCCCATCGGATCATGATGTATCCAATGGTGGTTGGCCAAGATCCGTGTGATATACATCTCGACCAATCAGAGCGCAGCCAAACTGAGTGCTAGTTGATGCGGCTGGTATACGTGCGATAGGGAAAGGGAGGGAGAGACATCCAGCCTATTGGGCTCTCCTCGCCGTACAAGGTTAGGTGCACCCATCGGGAGAGAGAGACCTCTAGACCGTCGGATCATGATGCATCCAATAGTGGTTGGCCAAGATCCGTGTGACATACATCTCAACCAATCAGAGTGCAACCAAATTGAGACATGAGAGAGGGGAAAAGTAAGGAAAACTTTAGCATGAGGGGAAAAGTGAGGAAAACTTTAGCAGGAGGGGGAAACTGAGTAGAGCTAAGGAAAACAAGGGCACTCAGATAAAGAAATGACTAAGGGAAATTCAAGCTTTTGGCATAACAAATGGAAAATGTGTTATTTGAACAAAATAATCCATCGTGGCTGACATTGTATTGTTTGCAACTCAAAGATACACAAGTGTTCCAAATTTGGCCTCATTTAGACAAAGTTTGTTTGGGATGAGTTATTTTGGAGGTTGATTGAGTAGAAAGCGATGCATCTTCATATCTAGTAGCTCATTCCAAGAAGGGTTCAAGAGGTGGTTTAGGGGATAAGTCCATTTCTCTTTATTTACTTCTCCTTTATTATTCATACTAGTTTGTAGGTAACATAACAAGACTCCATGCGAAGGTTGCACTATGTTTTGACTTTTTTGAATTAAACTAACCCTAAAACCATGTTTGAATTTAATCACTTAGAAAAAGAAAAATATGGATAATTACAAGTAAATCCAAAATTTCCAATTTCACATGGTAAATCAATCCAAGATACACAAGTGTGCCAAATTTTGGATCAATTGGTCAAAGTTTGCTATGGTTTAAGCCATGAACTAGCTAAACCCCATGTGTTGACCACATGTCGAGGGAAAAACTGAGTAGTGCTAAGCAACTAGGTGGATGACCATAGAAACTTGCAATAACACATACATTATGGGATTATCCAACAAACTTGGGAGCGTCACACTAGTTCAAATTTAATACAAACATCGATAGTAGTTCAAATTCATCATACAAATTCAAATTAATAATTCAAATTCATTTTTTTCTTGCTCCTAGTGTTTTTCGCCACCTTGCTCTAGGTGATTCTAGCTGGAATATTCGCGGAGTCCACCATCAGCTTCTTTCGTTGTTCCTTTTGTTCTTTTTCTCTACATCAAATGAATCAAGTGCTCCAGTCTGTCGTACAATTGGTTCAATCACGTTTCGATCTATTGGTTCATACGGTTCAAAATGTATTTGCATCATTTCTTCAATATCCTCTTGTGTAATTCCTTTACTTTTGAACTCTGCTTCCAATGAATAAATTTCTTTATTCTCCTCTTGGTCCATTGGTTCAAAATCCTCTCGATCCATTGGTTCAATCTCCCCTGCATTTGGTTCAATCTCCTCATGATCCATTAGTTTAATCTCACTTGCATTTGGTTCAATCTCATCAAGATCCATTGGTTCAATCTCATCTACATTTGGTTCAATCTCCTCTCAATCTATTGGTTCAATCTGCAATATATCCATTGCTTCATCCTCCTCTCGTTCAAATACTTCACTCTCATCTGCATTTGCTTCTCCCACTTGATCATCCATTCCATAAGCTGGGTCCACTGCATTTTTACAAAGCCTAGCACTGTGCCCTAGGATCCCACACCGTTTGCACTTACGTTGTAGAGGTGATGCACCATCCTCTGCACTAGCTCTCATCCTATTCTTCCTTGGCCTACTTGTTGGTCTAGTAAAAACTGGAGGGTATAGCTTGAAGCCTAGATCCACTTCCATCCATTGGTCTTTACCAACAAGGCAGGAACATTCTGAACATATGCTGCACTATATTTTGAAATGGAGAAATACTACGACATGTACTGATCAAGTTAACACTCTTCACCTCCTAGAACACCCATGAAAAACAATGCATGTATGCAGGGTTTCCCACGGAGCTGCCATTGCCTGCAATGGCATGTCCTATCAACCAAACTCACTAGATACCTCCATTGCCTATCTTTACTGTCAGTGTGCGTTATCTCAGCCTCCATTCCTCTCCTAATGTATTTCATCTTCAATTTTTTGCTGTGGCATGCAAAGCTGATGACTGCAACTACACAGATGATGACTGCAAGTGCACAAATGGTTTGTGGATAGTTTCGAAATAAAGATATCGATCCCATGAGGAGAAGGAGTCTGAAGTCTAATAATTCTTGAAATAAATATTGCGATAGAAATGCTAGATAAAGTTCTAAGTGACAGATAAAATGCGACTATTGTGTAAAAAGGTGTTTTTAGGTTTTGGGAATAAGAGCAATAATAAAGTAAAGCAAAATAACTTAATACAGAAAGTAAGTATCATGTATGTAAGAGAGATTGGAACTACAGTAGGGAAAAGGCCACTACAAGAAAAGTTGGCTTTTTCAACAGATGATTTTCGTGGTTCAAGGCCCGTTTTTTGTTGCTAAAAAGTCTTCTACGACGGATGTCCATCGTGGTAAAAGCCCCATCACAAAAGAATCTACCACGGGTTTTTTCCTGACCGTGGAGGATCACACCCTCTAGCCACGAAAACTTATTCCGTCGTAGATCTGTTCACCAGCCACGTTGACTGTTGATGTCATGCAAAATGCCATGTGGAAAACACCGTTAACAATCAGTTACCGCCGTTAACGGCCATGGAAACCTTGGTAGAAGCCAGGCCCAGCCAAGGCCTACTCACAATTAAGTGGGCCGACCCATCAAGAGAGCCCAATAAGATTACAGCCCTTTACTGTTTCGACCGACACTGTTTAAAATGGGCCCAAAGATGTGGCCATCAGTGCCCCGTGAATGTCACGCCCATTACTATCTTGGCCTGCAAAAGCCCACAGTTTTCAAATACTGTGCGGCCCGTTAATAGGCTGCGTCAAGTAGGCCCGATACTGTTAAAGCCCACGGTCAAACCGTCACTGTTCTCACAGCTCGTCATGGGCCAGCTACGAATGGCCCACTTTTGAGAAGGTCTGATACTGTTCTGGCCTTTTACTATTCTGGCTCGTTACTGTTCTGGTCGTCTACTATTCATGTCCGCCGCTGTTGTGGCCCTTTACTGTTCAGGCCCGTTACTGTGCTTAATGCCGCTGTTCTGGCATGCTACTATTCAGGCCTGCTACTGTTCTGTCCTGTTTGCTTTTTTGGTCTGTTACTGTTCTAGCCTGTTACTATGCTGGGTTCGCTACTGTTCTGGTCTGCTGGTGTTTTGGCCTGCTACTGTTTTGGCATGTTACTGTCCTGGCCTGTTACTGTTCTGGCCTGCTACTGTTTTGGCCTGCTACTGTTTAGGCATGTTACTGTTTACTGTTTTGGCATGTTACTGTTTTGGTCTGTTACTATTTTGTGTTGTTACTGTTCTACCCAGTTGTCGTTACTGTTTTGGTAATTCTGAAGGCCATGCAAATATCATAAAAGGAGTATAATTAGCGATCATCTTTTACTGTTTATGGAAGGCACAATAAAAGAAGGGCAAATAACAAAACCCTATACAGTTACCTGATCGACCTGGCTGGCACAGTTATGGTACCGCCATTCGTGGACGGCGTCAACTAAATGCCTACATGGCCTATGCGAGTTTTCTAGATATTACATCAGCTGCAAACTTCTTAAAAATATTACATAATATGAACAAAATGGAAAGAAAATTTAGCATTTCGGTTGCCAATGAAGTTTATAGTAGAGTTCTCAATTTTCTTTCTCAATCCATCAACTGCATCTCCCTTTGAGTGTGACAGCTACATTGGAAAACCACCTTGAGACGTGATCTTGTAGTCCCCTCTTTGGTGGCGATAGCAATAATTGTAGTCTGAAACTAACTAATAACAAGTTAATATAGCAAAGAAGACAAACTACTCATAGCTAAGAATGAACCAGATAGGAATTATAACTGCATAATACAAACATATAGAGCAGGAATGCAAACCATGAATTAACTATATAGTAGAGGATAGTTATGTTGTTGCCTAGCATGGACCAGAACCAGATACGAGATATAATGGTGTGGCTTGTGAACCTGTAGAATAGGACAAACAAACATTAAACAAGTATGCCAACAATGAAATGAACAATCAAACAAAGTGTTTCTTAGAATTTCAGTATAAACTAGCCAGGTCATTTTAGCAAATATATATGGAAGTAGTGGTATCTCCTGGAATGCAAGAGTCGTTGGGTGACTCGGAATTTGCGGTGAGCTACACAATGGCATGCAGTTACTGTCGTAGCTAAGCATGAACCACATAGATATTATAAGCACAGCATACCAGAACTTGTGAGCAGGAATGGAAAACATGAATGAACTATATAGTAAAGAATAATTATGCCGTTGATTAGGAAAAACTAGCACTAGATACAAAAAATATGTAATGGCATCGCTGGTGGACCTATAGGCTGTGCAAACCAACATGTTCAGTGTTGCCTTTTTTGAGCTCTATGATGTCTACGCACTTCTATTCTTGTAGACAGTTGTTGGGCCTCCAAGTGCAGAGGTTTGTAGAACAGTAGCAAGTTTTACCTTAAGTGTATCACCCAAGGTTTATCGAACTCAAGGAGGAAGTGGTCAAAGTTATTCCCTCTCAAGCAATCCTGCAATCAAGATACAAGAAGTCTCTAGTGTCCCCAACACACCCAATACACTTGTCAGGTGTATAGGTGCACTAGTTCGGCGAAGAGATAGTGAAATACAAGTGGTATGGATAATTATAAGTGGTAACAGTGCTAGAAAATAGCTTGATGGCGTGGAAGAGACTAAAGGCAAACTGAAATAAAGATGGAAGCAAGCAAACATGTAACAGATCTACTAGCAAACGGTGTTTCAATGCTTAGAAACAAGGCCTAGGGATCATACTTTCACTAGTGAACACTCTCATATAAATATATTCTTCTTTATGATACTACGCTGAACTACTCTCCGGTTAGACACTCTAATCCATGGTAGGGCTATAACAGTACACCTCAAAGTAAGCCTTTCCCATCTAGAAAACCCCACACTGTCACCTTGAGCACTAGATGGTTCAAACACACCACAATTTCATAAAGACATCCAACTCCAAATATAACTCATAACAAGTATTTGTAATGTCTAGCCTAAGTGCCACCATGGTGTGCACGCTGTCACTTTCACACACATGGGGAGAGCAGAGATCTATTAAAGCACTTGAGTAGCAAGGTAGATCTACAGATTACAAGCTCATTATCTCAATAAGATCATGCATAGAGAGAGAGATGAACACATAGCTACCAGTAGAACCCTTAGCCTCGAGAGAGAATTACTCCCTCCTCATCATGGGAATGAGCAATGGTGATGGAGATGGTGGTGGAGATAAATGGAGATGGCTCTGGGGGAAATTCCCCGTCTCGGCAGGGTGCCGGAACAGAGACTTTCTGTCCCCTGAATCTCCCCTTCGGTGGCGGCGGTGCTGCGGAACTTTTCGTGGATTTCTGATTAACGATCTAGGGTTTTTGCCTCGGGGGAAATATATAGGCAAAAGAGGCAAGGTCGGTGGCCGGCCAGGGGGCCCACACCATGCCCTGGCTCGGCCAAGGGGGACCCGCGCCTAGGGGTGGTGTGGCCACCCTATGGCCCCTCTCCGTCTCTCCTTCTAGCTCCGTGAGTCTTCCGAGAAAATAACAACTTTGGCTTTTGTCCGGTCCAATTCCGAGAATATTTATTTTCTGCTTTTCCTGGAACCAAAACAGTAGAAAACAGGCAACTGGCACTGTGGCATCTTGTTAATAGGTTAGTCCAAGAAATCATATGAAAAGTACTCCAAAGTGTGGACAAAACAAAAGATAGTAGATAAAACCAAGCATGGAACATCAAAAATTATGGATACATTAGCAACGTATCAACATCCCCAAGCTTAACTCCTGCTCGTCCTCGAGTAGGTAAGTGATAAAAAGAAAGACTAATTTTTGAGGTGACATGCACCATCATAAACTTGATCAAAGTATTTTAGAACATTTATAGCTGGGATCATAGTACTTCAATCATAACATGAAACACAAAGTTATAGCAATAACACAAAGCAACTATGTTGCAACATGAAAAGGCACAAACAAAAGATTCCTGAATAACAATGCTTTGCAAGACGTTTGTTTGTTTCACATAAAGAAAACATAGCATAATGGCATTCATCTTGTCCCTCATAGAGTAGCAAGTATAAATGCATAGGACACCTTGAAAGTTCATAAGAGTGACTAGATACAAATAGTTTAAAACAAGCAATATCAAGGTTATGAATCAATCAACAAGTCTTGGGACAATGCACATAGAACTAAGAATGGACACTATGCTCTCAAAGTAGGTGCATAAAGATAGAAGGTGGAGACTCAACAAAAAAGTAAAAGAAAGGCCTTCATAGAAGGAAGTAGGGATTCAATTTTCATAAAGAGCTTCCAAAAATTATGGTACGTTTTAGCTTTTAGCTCTCATTACCCCTATCATAAGCATCTTGAAGGTGATTACGGTTAAAGTGACACAACTAAGAGGATATGCTTGACAAGTTATAAACCGAAATCTCATGCCCCTTACTTACGAAGACCGAACCTCATGATACTCAACTTTAGTTACAAGTAAGCTCTTGTCATTGTAAGTACATATGTATCATAAAGAACCGCCAATGGGGTACCCCTTGCACATGATACAGGAGCTATCCCATAATCAAAATGACAAGGCAAGTAGACAATGAGCATCTCAGCGATCTTTTTATTTGCTATTTGCATAGGTTTTTATTGAGGATGCTTCATAGAGTGCTCATCATGGTTATGCTGCAAGTTTCCACCATGATTAGGCATGGCTTAGGCTAGCGGCCCAGGCGTTTCTCTAACACACATACAAACTCCATGATCTTACAAGTTCCACTTTTATTTCACACCACCGGGATCCATAAGCAAAAGAACATCATATCAACGGGGTAGAAAGTACAAGTGCAATGTTGAAAGCGTTCCCCATGATACATGGTTCTGCTAACTTCAACTTATAAAGCACAAGCATATATGCAACAAAGAAGGACCCAATGGTTCAAGTTTATTAAATGCAAAAAGTAAAGTGTGCCATCAAGTTCGTGAGAGCTTTAATCACTAGTTTTCTCATAACAAGTTTAATTTGGAAGGTAAACAAAAACATGAATATACTTGGAATAGCATATGGTAATAGGTAGGTATGGTGGACTCTTTGGAATAACTTGGTTTAAGGAGTTGGATGCATGAACGGAACTCATACTTGGTTATGGAGGCTAGCAAAAGACTGGGAGCGACCAACTAAGAGATCAATAATGGCCATAATCATGCAGAGCGACAAAACATCATTGCTCAAAGAATAAAGTGATAGTACAAGTTGAAAACTAAAGGATCATCAAGACTATAGCGACTTGGGATAGTCATAACATGGTGTGAGCATGTGCCAAGTCAATCCAAATAAAGCATCAAAGGAGAATACCACAATACTATGCTTTAATATGCTAAAACAACACATGATTCTTCCAAGGCACATTAAGAAATCTCAATTGTTTATAACAAGTCATGCTACAGCAAAGAATACTAAGCATAAAGCTATTTATCAATATCAAGCATGGCATGACAAAGCATAGGCCACAGTCAAAAACAAGCTCTCTTTACCACTTAAGCATGAACTTTCCTACTCTTTTCCAATCCAAACCAAACTATTTGAAAACAAATGTATGAAAGAGGGGGTCCAGCCAATTTATTCAGCAAACTAATCAAACAAAGAAAACAAAAAACCAAAACAAAAACGAAAAAGAAGACGCTCCAAGAACAACACAACTGTGCATGAAACAATAAAAATAAAATGTTTGGAAGAAACCTGGGATTTTTATTGATGAGGAAGGGGTTGCCTTGGGCATCCCCAAGCTTTGACGCTTGTACTTCTTGGATATTTCTTGGGGTGAGATGCGTGGAATCCCCAAGATTGAGATTTAGTCCATTCTTCATCTCATTACTCATTCCTTCCATACACCTGAAATTTTTCCTTCATACAAAACTTCACACAATCTTTATTAGCAACATTAGTGCACTCAAGATAATAGGTCTTTAGGTTCAGTTCTAACACCAATAAAACTTCCATTAAAACACTAGCTACTGTAGTACTTCCCTCAAAAAAGCTCAATTCCTCAAAAGAACTCAAAAAGGAACCAACAAAAAGCAAATGCAGAAAATGGCAGAAATCTGTCAAAACAGACCAGCAGGTAAAGATGATTTTTTTCGAAGACCTTATGTTGCTCAAATCAAAAATTGTTGAACTAAATAAAGTTAGATAACAACCTGGGGCAGAAGCACAAAAATTGACGCCTCAAAAGGACGTACAGATATTTTACACGAAGTTTTATGGTGAAGCACAGAAATCTGTTTCGGGACAGCAACTTTCCCAATCATTACTTCTCTCTCATTAGAGGTTACTATTGGCACAAAAAGAAAATAAAAAGGATAAGGAGAGGTTATTACTGAAGTAATAACTTTGAAGACTCATCTAAAACTTTTGGGTTATCTCCCAATAAGTACTTTTATTTAACGCCTTTAAGTTAGGCATGATAGTTTGAGAAGATGCTCACATAAGAAATATGAATTGAAGTAAAAGAGAGCATGACGAAGCAAATTCAAAAAACATTTAAGTCTAACCCACTTCCTATGCATAGGAGTCTTGTAAAGAAACAAGTCATGAAAGCACAAAGTAACAAGCATAGGAAAGCAAAACAAGTGCAACTTCAAAACTTTCAGCATAAAGAGGGGAAACTTAATATTATTGAGGTGTATAAAACCATGTTTCCCTCTCTCATAATAACTTTAAGTATCATCATGAATAAAATTGACAATATAACTATCACATAAAACATTCTTATCATGAGCCACCTGCATAAAAGAATTAATACTCTCCACATAAACATAGTCATTCTTATTAATAGTAGTGGGAGAAAATTCAACAAAATAGCTATCATTATTATTCTCATCACCATAATAATCAAATATAGGAGGTATATTGTAATCATAATTAATTTTCTCCTCAAAAGTAGGTGGACTGAAAATATCATATTCATCATTGTAATCATCATATATTGGAGGCATAGTATCATCAAAGTAAATTTTCTCCTCCGTGCTTGGGGGACTAAAAAGATCATTTTCATAAAAACTAGCTTCCCCAAGCTTAGACTTTTCCATAGCATTAGCACTAATGGTGTCCAAAGAATTCATACTAACAACATTGCTATTAGCATGCAAATAAAGTTCCATAGGTTTTTTAATTTTCTCTTCAAACACTTCATGTCCTAACTCAAGATAAATACTATAAAGCTCTCTAATTTTTTTGTTGTTTTCCATTAAGCCTAACTAGTTAAAACAAGAAACAAAAAGACAAAATTGCAGAATCTAAAGGAAAATAACTTCGAGCGCCCACACCGGAGGATTTGAGTACCTTTTACCTTACCTCCCCGGCAACGGCGCCAGAAAATAGGCGTTTGTCGTGGGAGGTTCTTCTTCTTTAATCCTCCGGTGTGAATACCTTTTACCTTACCTCCCTGGCAACAACGCCAGAATATAGCTTGATGTCTACACATTTCTATTCTTGTAGACAGTTGTTGGGCCTCCAAGTGCAGAGGTTTGTAGAACAGCAACAAGTTTTCCCTTAAGTGGATCATCCAAGGTTTATCGAACTCAGGGAGGAAGTGGTCAAAGGTATTTACTCTGAAGCAATCTTGCAATCAAGATACAAGAAGTCTCTTGTGTCCCCAACACACCCAATACACTTGCCAGATGTATAGGTGCACTAGTTCGGTGAAGAGATAGTGAAATACAAGTGGTATGGATAATTATAAGTAGTAACGGTGCTACAAAATAGCTTGATGGCGTGGAAGAGACTAAAGGCAAACTGAAAATAAAGATGGAAGCAAGCAAACATGTTACAGATCTAGTAGCAAACGGTGTTTCAATGCTTAGAAACAAGGCCTAGGGATCATACTTTCACTAGTGAACTCTCTCATATAAATATATTCTTCTTTATGATACTACGCTGAACTACTCTCTGGTTGGACACTCTAATCCATGGTAGGCCTATAACAGCACACCTCAAAGTAATCCTTTCCCATCTAGAAAACCCCACACTGTCACCTTGAGCACTAGATGGTTCAAACAAACACCACAATTTCAAATATAACTCATAACAAGTATTTGTAATCTCTAGCCTAAGTGCCACCATGGTGTGCACGCTGTCACTTTCACACACATGGGGAGAGCAGAGATCTATTAAAGCACTTGAGTAGCAAGGTAGATATATAGATTACAAGCTCATGATCTCAATAAGATCATGCATAGAGAGAGAGAGAGATGAACACATAGTTACCGGGAACCCTTAGCCTCGAGAGAGAACTACTCCTTCCTCATCATGGGAATCAGCAATGGTGATGGAGATGGTGGTGGAGATCGATGGAGATGTCTCCAGGGGCACTTCCCCATCCCAGCAAGGTGCCGGAACAGAGACTTTCTATCCCCCGAATCTCCCCTTCGGTGGCGGCGGCGCTGTGGAACTTTTCGTGGATTTCTGATTGACGATCTAGGGTTTTTGCCTCGAGGGAAATATATAGACGAAAGAGGCAAGGTCGGTGGCCAGCCAGGGGGCCCACACCATGCCCTGGCGCGGCCAAGGGGGACCCACGCCTAGGGGTGGTGTGGCCATCCTGTGGCCCCTCTCCGTCTCTCCTTCTGGCTCTGTGAGTCTTCCAGGAAAATAACAACTTTGGCTTTTGTCCGGCCCAATTTCGAGAATATTCATTTTCTGATTTTCCTGGAACCAAAAACAGCGGAAAACAGGCAACTGACACTGTGGCATCTTGTTAGTATGTTAGTCCAAGAAATCATATGAAAAGTACTCCAAAGTGTGGACAAAACAAAAAAAGTAGATAAAACCAAGCATGGAACATCAAAAATTATGGATACATTAGCAATGTATCACTCTACGCAAAGAAAAAAAATAGTTAGTGTTGCAGCTTTTGAAGAACCAGATGGCAACAACAAAATTATAATCGAACTAGTACGAAGAGTTTGAACTGGTACTACAGGATATCAGAACGATGCCAGGGAGGAAATAATAGTAGGAACTTAGCACAGGAATAACCAGATAGAGTTAGTAACTATGGAGCAGGGAATCCACACTGATACTTTCCACTAACATTACATTTTGCAAGAACTATACAATAGCAGTCAATTACTGGTGTATAGAGCAGCTAAGATAAGAACATGTGCATGACAATATAATAGACATGTGCATGACTTGAAATTTGTAGAGCAGCAAATGCAAACCAACATGTCTAATGACATTGTATGTACTAGCATGAAGAACAGGCGTGCCCAGTGACTTGCATGTACTAGCATGATTACAAAAATGCAGTTCACTCTGATAGGCTTGAACCTGCTATACCGCTGAAAAAACAAAAAAACATGTTGGAGATTTGGTTACCTTGGTCAGAGAAGCGTCTAAGCATCGTCGGTACCATGCGAGTGATGTCCAGGTCACCGAGGGTGCTGCGGTGGCTGTTGGTGTCGGGGAAGCAGATCTTGGGCGGTCGATGCTGGTGCAGTCAACAGCGACAATCGTGCAGCTGGTCTGGAGCAGTGGACATGGAACTTGTCGAACGAGATCCCGTCTGGTGGACAACGGTGAAGCTACTCCGGTACGGTTGGGTAGCTTTTGGCGGCAGGGAAGCAGAGCATGGGCGGTCGATGACGCCATAGGCGAGGGTCAGCGGGACCGCTGCTCTGGTGGAGTGGTAGAGAGACCAGATGAACTAGATCCGATGGGGTGGGCGTCGATGAAGTGGCTCCAGCAGCCGTGGAATTGTTGCCGGGCGGTGCGCGCGGTGGTCATGGAGGTGAGGGCGTGGGAGAGAAGCCTGGGATTTTGGGAGGGCCAGCTAGAAAAACTGCACGAATCGGGACTATGGAGGTGAATAGAAAAATAATTACAATCGTGCCCCCAAGCTACCGACTTTAGCGTGCCCATAGGGCGTTTGAACAATGGGTAGAATGGGAATTTTAAAGTCAAAAGTTTTTGAAACGGAGGAGCGTGAAATGCTTCAAAGTCGATGTGTTATTTTGCTGCTCGACAGAGATGTTGAATTTGACTATCGGCCAAATAATAATAATAGAAATGTGGTACTCCCCGGTGGGAGATTTCGGCTCAAAGTTTTTGAAATAGTGGGGCGGGAAATGCTTCAAAGTTGGTCTTTGATTTTGCCGCTCGATAGATATTTTGAATTTGGCTACCGGCCAAATAATAATTAATAGTAAAGTGGTACTCCCCGGTGGGAGATTTGGCCTCAAAGTTTTTGAAACAGTGGGGCGGGAAATGCTTCAAAGTCGGTTTTTGATTTTGCCGCTCGACAGAGGTTTTGAATTTGGTTACCGGCCAAATAATAATTAATAGAAAAGTGGTACTCCCCGGTGGGAGATTTCGGCTCAAAGTTTTCGAAACGGTGGGGCAAGAAATGCTTCAAAGTCGGTGTTTGATTTTGCTGCTCGACAGAGATTTTGAATTTTGCTATAGGCCAAATAATAATTAATAGTAAAGTGGTACTCCCCGGTGCGAGATTTGGCCTCAAAGTTTTTGAAACACTAGGGCGGGAAATGCTTCGAAGTCGCTGTTTGATTTTTCTGCTCGACAGAGATTTTGAATTTGGCTACCGGCTAAATAATAATTAATAGAATAGTGGTACTCCCCGGTGGGAGATTTGGCCTCAAAGTTTTTGAAACAGTGGGGCGGGAAATGCTTCAAAGTTAGTTATTGACTTTGCTGCTCGAAAGAGATTTTGAATTTGAATACCGGCCAAATAATAATTAATAGAAAAGTGGTACTCCCCGGTGGTAGATTTGGCCTCAAAGTTTTTGAAACGGTGGGGCGGGAAATGCTTAAAAGTCAATGTTTGATTTTTCCGCTCGACAGAGATTTTGAATTTGTCTACCGGCCATATAATAATAGAAAAATGGTACTCCTCGGTGGGAGATTTGCCCTCAAAGTTTTTGAAATGGTGGGGTGGGAAATGCTTCAAAGTCGGTTTTTTACTTTGCCGCTCCATAGAGATTTTGAATTTGAGTACCGGCCAAATAATAATTAATAGAAAAGTGGTTCTCCCCGGTGGGAGATTTGGCCTCAAATTTTTTGAAATGGTGGGGCAGGAAATGCTTCAAAGTCAGTGTTTGATTTTGCCGCTCGATAGAGATTTTGAATTTGTCTACCGGCCAAATAATAATAACAGAAAAATGGTACTCCCCGGTGGGAGATTTTGCCACAAAGTTTTTGAAACGGTAGGGCGAGAAATGCTTCAAGGTTAGTGTGTGATTTTGCCGCTTGATTGAGATTTTTAATTTGGCTACCGGCCAAATAATAATAGAAATAAGCTAGTAGACCGTACGCTATCTGTCCAGGAATTGAAGTCCTAGAGTCACATCAACTAATCATCCATGAGCATAATAATTGTGCATACTGATATTTTGAATTTGGCTAGCGTCCAGGCAACATTTGGATAAAAGGTGTACTCCCTATTCAGGAATTGAAGGCCGAGAGTGACATTAACTTATCATCCATAATGAAAATTGGATAACTCCGATTCAAATAGGGTTGGCTGCAGGTTTTGCCGCTCGACTGAGATTTTTTAATTTCGTTAATGGTACTCCCTCGGTATGAATTTAAGGCTGATTCACATCAACTGATCATCAAAATACTTACCATATTGGCAAAGAAATTGGATACGTTATCCTTGATTCAAACGGGGTAGGCGGTAGGATTTGTCGATGGATTGAGATTTTAAATTTGGCGGCTGTCCAAATAAAAAATACTTTGTGAGGTTCATGAATCCAAGGCTGAGAGAGTGAGGTTGGGTCACAGGATTTTTGTGCATCGAGCATACAGTAAACAGATAAAAGCATGATGCGAAACAAATACTCCCTCCGTTTTGGTTACATGGCCCCAAAAACAACCCGGGCTCTGTAGTAGGAACCATTTCACAGAACCATTGTACTCACCTTTCATTGTCAGGGTTCATCTTCAATTTAGACAAGTCTCTTCATCTATGGGCTCTCGAGAATTCTGCTGATCTAGTAACATCTTCAACTCTGCATCATATGCTAATGCTTTCTGTCTCATATCATCGATTGCTCGTCTATGCACTTCCTGTTTACCCATGGTGCTACAATTTCTTCTTGACTAGACAAATACGGCGACTTGGACTTGGACTTGGACTTGCACTGCCACAACCCAGCATTACGTGCTTTTACGATGACCTTCACCTTTTAGTACCATTTTAAATGTTTCCGGATCTTCTCCTTGGGTTTGTTCCAAACCATCTTTCCCAGGTTTTGCCATCTCCTTATTCAATTTAATCTATAAGGTTATCAGTTGGTAGACATGGGTGAGAGAAGAAAAGATAATACAGAGAAACATGCAAACAACACATTTAACTTGTCTACGAACAAATCTTGTAAGTTCGCATGGCTAATTACGCATCATATACATTGTAGTAAAAGTATAGCTATCAGATCATACTGATAAGAATTTTATCACTAGCACGCAATAACAGGACTATGCCAACATGGCATCTGTCTGTTTCTACATTGCCGGGTGCATGATATACACAAGACAACTCTTTGTACAGCTAAAAACTGAAACTCACACTAGTTGGAAATCATATAGTACTTACATTAAAAAGAAAACTAGGCAAAAGTTCAAGCAGTATTGCACATCTAACTATACATATAAATCACTACAGGTGTGTCATCACAAAATATCAATCGAACAGAAGACTTACAATAACATTCTCAGCGGAGGGATTGAGCCCTTCTTTTTTCCTCGTCTGGCATGCCTGGAATTTTTGCTGCAGACTTACCGCACCTTTCTGCAAAGTGGGCGGAACACGTTATCAAAATATAAGAAGCACAAAGTCTGTAGAAGATTAAAAAGTAATTATTCTTACTATTGTGCTTAGGTGGCCAACCAATGCACGAGATCCAGTTCGTTTTGTTAAGCGTTGTGCGGAACGGTTTCTCTTGTGTTTCTCAGTGTTCATATACAAAAGGAGACTGGTGATAGAAATGTGCAAATAGGAATTTTGAATTCGATATGGTATCAGTCTTCACAAACCATACCGTAATCTTTGGATCAAACTAGTGGTCAAGAAGATCTATCCAGTGTTGGTCAGTCATAGTGTGTTCCATAGGAGTCGTTCTTTGAATATCCTTGCTTGCCTTACCATCAAAGTATTTACTCTTTAGCCTATGGTGCTACTGGCGCAAAGAACAGGAGAACATGTCCATGAGAACATACTCTACATCCTCATTATCCTGATCGAAGTTGAATTTGTCTGTCGGCAAGAATGGAACATTTGATGTGTTATGTGACTTAGAATAGAACTAAGAGCAAGCTTGAATGCATGGGACAGAGCACCATGACTTACATGTAACTTCTGAAGTAATGAATTGTAATGATCAGGGGTCTGTTGGTGGAGCTTGAACGATGCAAAGATGGGAATATCATTCTGGACAAAAATGCATATTTCGGATGCTAGAAAAGCAGATTCTTCTGGATCTTATGGCCTTCGCTTGCCAGGCACAATAGAATTGATGCAATATCTAGATTGCGTTCCGGAAATTTTAGCTTCAAGCTTTTTCCCTACCGTTGGCCCCCTTTTCTTAAATCTTCGTGTAGCTGCCAATTCAACGATTACATCAAGCTTGAACGGTATATATAAGGAAGCATGCATCGATAATCCTTGGAACACATACCTTGTTTGCCGACGGGCTGATCAACAGGTTGGTGATTATCGCTAGCTTGTTGGTGTTGTGCCAGCAGTGTTAGGCAAGTAGAGGTCAAAACTGGTTCGGCTGACAATTGTTGCTAGGTATCTTGATTGGCAATTGGTGATTGTGGAATGTGTGGGATGGTATTTGCTGTTTCAACTACTATTGGAACCTGTGGTGTGCCACCAAGACGACACTTTTTAGCTGTATGTGAGTTTCCTGATTTTCATTTATTGTATTTCACGGCGTGTGTTTGTGTCCACCGGTAGCATTAGCAGGACTGCTTGTCAACGCTTCGCGTTTGGTACCTGAACGTGTGATACATGAACTAGTTGATTCCTGACACACATAAACAATACTTCAATTTGTTATAGTTCTATATGTAATGAGATGCACATGGAACAGAAGAATAGTAAGGAAAAATGTGCTCTATATATATGATGCATGAACTAGGCAGAGGGCATTGAAAAATATTTGGTGGGATTGAAATACAAAAAATGGAAAATGCAACAGATATCACAATAAAAAATAGAGCAAGCACCTTGGGGGGTGGACAAGCTGGCGGACTAGCAGGGAGGTCCTCGACGGGTCCAACTTCCTGAGTTAAGTCTCCCTCGAAATATTGTTCATCAACAGAAACTAATGCTGAATCAGACTCTTGCTGATCATAGTTTTTCTCCCTGCTAGTACCTGGAAGGGTCTTAGGTGAACCAGTTGATTCCTGACACACATAAGCGATACATTAATCTATCAAAGTCCTATGTAAAATGAGACACGGATAGAACAGAAGAACAGTAAGGCAAAATATGCTGAACATATATGATGCATGAACAAAGCAGATGGCATTGCACAACATTTGGTGGGAATTGAGGTACGAAACATAGAAGATGAAACAAATATCGCAATGACAAGATAGAGAAAGCACCTTGGGCAGTGGACAAGCAGGCGGATTAGGGAGGGGGTTCTCGACTGGTCCATCTTCCTGAGTCAGGTCTCCCTCTGGGTTTTGTTGATCTTGAGGATAAAATTCTGCATCAGAATCCTGGACTTCATGATTGGTGGTGGTAGCTACGAGAGATCTAACTCTCTACGGGCCGAGCGACCTTGCATATTTGGAATTCTTTAATAATCTATCTTTCCTAATCTTTCGTTCTTCCTCATCAGGTGGCCGCAAATCACCTTACATGCATCAACAAAAAATATATCTTATGAGATTTAAGAGCGAGGTGTGTGTAGAAGAGGAAGTTAGTACAGTGCTAGCAAGGAGTTGAAAGCTTTGAAGGAACAATAATAGACATATGCTTAATTGCTTATATGATGCCTCAACAAGAAATCTCGGAGTACAAGATAAAAAACTCAGTGCGAGAATGCAGTGAAACAAGCGATGAACTACTTTCAGACATCAAATGCGTAAAGAGCATATGAAGTTTATGGCGGCAACCTTTGTGACCGCGACTGCGCGATTTCCTTCCCGTGCCTTTGCCGGACTTATGGTGAGCTACGACCTTGCCGTTCGCCCTTGAGCGGGTTTGCCTCCCATCTCTCCGGCGCCATGGACAAGGTCGAGGAAGCAGAACCGGTGCCATGGAGTCGGGCAAGTGGATCCAACGAAGCCGCGATGGCATTGCTGAGCCGGCGCCAGCGGCATGGACCTCGTGTACAGAGGAGCTGATCTAGTGCGGGCCAACGTCGGGAGCTGGTAAAACATCTTCGTGGTTGCTACGGTGGCATGCTGGTGGAGAGGCTGTGAAGGGGAGATGGGAAGGAAGGCGCATGGTTGTGGTCGTGCAAGGTGATCTCGAGGGATTCGGCCCGAAGGGCACGGGTGGTACTAGTATGTTTGAAACTTTGAATTGTGTGGCACATGGAAATTTACAAGAGAACCCATTTTGAGGAATGGCCTTTGGCGCGTTGTTTCTAGACCGAAGGGCGAGATGAAAATTTAGTACCGTTTGAATTTTGGACACAGGAGCCCATTGCGGCGGGTGTTTCTGGCACACTGCTTGGTGGAAGAGGTGATTTCGGCTTGTGGTTTGTCGCTCAGTTGATTTTTTTGTACTCGATCTACTACTGCAGTCTAAAAGTTTGACTTTAAGGCCACCCAAGTATATAGTGTATGAATTTATTCACGGTAATGGGCATGAACTACCTTTCATGGTAATGTGTTAATTTTCGGCAAAACGTGTTTCTACAGATCTAAACAAAAGTGCAAAATAAGGCTAGAATGAGACTGGGATACATTGTCCAGATGAAGCAATTAGGTACAGTACAGTTTCATACAGCATGCCAAAGAAAATATCAGGCTGACAACACAACGAAAGTTATCCTCATTATTCGAAATAATAATCTATTCGCATGGCGGCTCTTTCATCACCCTTCAAAAAACATCTACCTGCAAAGATGTGCAGAGAATCTTTGCTCGTGCTTTGGCCTGTTCCAAAACCGTCGCGTTGATCTCATTAGCATCTGCATCAGCTGAATTGGGAACACGATTTTCAGTGACTAACTTCTGAAGATCAGCGGCAACATCAAGGCCATCTTCAATCGTAGAAATCCATCCTCGGTTCAATTCTCTGATCCGCCGAGTGGCTGTGTCCAAATCCTTTTGGAGAAGACTAATCTTAGCTTCGGCCATGCACCATACTTCGGTTTGGTTCGTAGAAATGGCTGTATCACTGGCACGCTGAATATCTGTGTTGCGAACCTCCTTGGTAGGGACATGATCATGCACTTGCTTCTGCAAATTGCAATGCAACAAATCAATCAGTAAATAACACGCAAGATGCAACAAAAATCTATGTTTAGGGTACTCGACCAGGCCATGTTTCTGTACCAGTTGTGTTGTGCCGAGCGGGGCTAGATCCACATGTCCAAAACTCTTCAGGATTCCTTGGCAAGAAAGGGCATGTTTCGGAAGTACATCATCTTCCATGCCTTACAAAAAATATATACTAGTGTGACAAGACAGGTCAAGCAAAGGCTGAACTACTCTCAAAAATAAAACGCATAACCACAGCGCGCGTATATGCAAAATGGAGGCAAACCATTGTCTGGGAAGGATTGTTGGGGGTTATCATTGGGCTAGCGAGGCTTCGTACTAGTGCGAGATAACCAATTTGGCTTGACAACTAGCAGTTGCCTTCTTTTCTCTTTGAACTGATCCCGCGGTACTACAACTAGCATGCATTAGAAATAATTGGTAACGAGAAGGCACAACAAGGAAGCGATGAACTACATTCAGAAGTAGTAGTAGTAAAGTGCAAGGAAAGCGGGCATAGTAAGGGCTTGTTTGATTCATAGGATGGGAAAATTATAGGAATAGGAAAAACATAGGATTGATATGTCATGCCAACTTGAATCCTATGGGAAGAGAAATTATGTTTGATGTTGCAAAGGAATTTTTCCATGAGGTATGATCTAAAGTTTCTTTCCCATAGGAATTGCACTATAAGATTCCTATAGGATGTGTTCCTATGAATCAAACAATAACATAGGAAAAATTCCCATAGGATTCAAATCCTACACAATTCCTATGCAATTCCTATGAATCAAACAAGCCCTAAGTGTGCAGCAACCTTCGCCTCGGTTGTACGGACATCTAACCATCACCCTAGTGAGGGGTCCGCGTGGTGTACGCATCTCTCGATTGGGGTGGTGGAGAACCTGACACTCTGAGTGGGGGAAGCAGATGCGACGAAGCAACGACAGTAGCAGGGATGACGGCATCGCTGAGTAGACTCCGGTGACCTGGAAATTGGCTAAGGAGGGATGTGATAGAGGATGATGTGAGTACGGATTGTGGAGTCGACAGGCGAGCGAGCGAGAGGCCCCGTCATTATGGAGGTAGCTAGCATTTGTCGAGAACTGAGAAGTGAAGGAAGGGTTAAATTTTGAGAAAGGTAGAAGGGAGGGTCCCACCAATAATCCTCTAAAATTTTGAACTAGAAGATCCTGCCAATATCACGCGAAAATTTAGTGCCAAATCGTGCTTGGCTCACCTCCCGAGTAGTATTAAAAGGAAGGCTCGAAAAGCAGCACACATCGAATGGGATGTGACGGTGGCGTGTGCAACTTGTGAAGAAAAGTCGGAGTCTAGTACGATGGCAAATACTAGATGAAAAAGAAAATTGGGGTGGTGATGGCTGCCAGTCGTGGCCCTCATAAAAAATAAATAAATATTTCAAATTCGTGTAAATACATCAAATAATTGATCCAACGGTCAGCATTCAAAGTTATTTGTACGAATGGGGCCCATATACTGTAGTGAGCGAAACGACTGAGTGAACTTGGGTTTCTTAGCTAAACGGTGCGCATATGCATATGCCAACTCATTTGAAATAATTTAGGCAGACACACCTAGGAATCACAAGGAAAACATGCATCCTCCGCAATGTACGGAAACATGGCGCGCTTGTCGCATTCCGAGCCAAATTCTTTTGAATTTCTTTACTAGTACGAAACATCCTCGTAATCACTTGGAAAAGTGAAAAATATTCTTTCATAATTGTCTAAAACTCCCACGGTCAATATTGTTTACTACACCAAGACGAACCCATCTACCCGATGTGAGAACCGTCTCATAAAGTGTAGCTAGGGTATCGATATATATGGCCAAGACCCTATTGGTCCTTTGGACTGAATCCCAAGAATGTTCATATATTGTAGGCTACTAGTAAATTGCACGTGCCATGCACGTGAGACTCAGATAATAGATATATGAAATATCATCATTATATAAAATTATAATAGGTAAAGCACAAAAAATTATAAATTTGATCAACATATATAAAATATTAGGATTCACGAGTACAAGAACCAAATATACACCCATACTTTATGTATGTTGATCAAATTTATAAGTTTTTGTGCTTTACCTATTATAATTTTATATAATGATGATATGTCATACGTCTATTATCCGAGTCTCACGTGCAGGGCACTCCTCTCGCTACTCTCGCGCTTCCTACCTTTTGGAGTAGCAGTACAGAATGAGGTGGAGTACTTTGCTTTATAGAAAAAATATTTCCATCGCTTAGTAGAGTTGTTACTTTTCCTAGTATTTGGAAACTCGTATTGGCAAAGTTGTTTACCAAAGCCAAGATGCACACATCTACTTTCTTGTAGTACTACCAAATTACCATAAACTATGATGTGGATATGTCCATGACCTTGCTTGGTCGCTCGTCCTGAAACATGTTCATACTTATACATGTTAGGCCATTTTTGTGAAGCGGGTTTCTCCAAAAGTTGTGAAAACTCATGTTTATTATTTTCATGGTAGGAAATACAAGAAAAAGGACACCATGCATGAGTTCCCCTATTTTTTGTTGCCTATTTCTCTCTCTTTTTCCAAAGCAAGGTCAATTTTGTCGGCATGCAAAGTCTAGAAAGAAGTTGAAACTTTGAAAACTCCCGGTCGTGTTCTCGATATATTGGCTATCTGGTGGGCAACTTCAAAAGATTTTTGTGAAATTTAAAGAGCAATTGGCAGCTCACATGTGGTTCGATATAATTTGACCTAATTTCGACAGACTCCCTCCGATCCATATTAATGTTCATAGATTCATCTAGAATCAAATGTATCTAGTCATGTTTCTGTGCTAGGTACATATATCCGAATCTAGACAAAACTGAGAATATTAATTTGAATCGGATACAGTAGTATAATTTAATTGGGTTAATTTATCTACGAACCTTGAAACTCAAAGAACCTAGGAATCGCAAGTAAAACATGGATGGTTCGCTATGTCCAGAAACATGGCGCGCTTCTCACATCAGTGCCACATTCTTCTGATTTTCTTCACTTCTAGTACAAAACATCACCATAAACAGTTGAAAAGTGAAAAATGTTTTTTCCTAATTGTTCAAAACTCCCATGGGCAACATTGTTTACTAGGCCAAGACGCACCCATCTACCTGATGTCAGAACCCTATGTAAAAGTGTAGCTAGGGTATACATCGATATAGAAGGCCATGACCTTATTGGTTGTTCGTGCTGAAAACCAAGAATTAATAATGTTACATCATGGTGGGCTATAATGTGAATCCGTTTTCCCTAAGGTTGTCAAATCTCATGTTTATCATTTTTCTTGGCAATTAATAATACTACTAGCAAAAGTACCCCAATCGTAATGAAGTCTCATGTTTTTGTTTTACGCTTTATTTTGTTTGAATTTTTCCATACGCTGTCAAATTTGTCGGTATGAAAATACTAATAAGTAATGGAATTTTTCAAAACTATTGTTGGCCCATGATATATTGGCTACCTGGATACCTTCAAAAGAATTTTGGATATTTTCAAGAGTAATAGTCTATCATGCTCACATGTATTCAAGTTTGACCTAATTTCGTTTAATCGACTTAGAGTCATGAATTTAAGTGTACGTGGAGCTTTAGCTTGGAATTTTGAAAAATACTTAAACTTGGAAACTGTAATAAAGAATTGTCCACTTTGTACGAAAATTTGGTGGGGCCATTCTTTCTTATTTTTCTACCAGTAAGAGTATTTGAAAACTCACACTTTTGGTATTGCCTACTATATCATGTACTACTATGTATAAACTTTCTTGGGTTTCAAGCCAAATGACCAAGGTCATGGACATACCCTGTCTTCATCAAGATAATGACCGTGTGCCCATATTTTCGTATAGCTAGGTTGGTGCATGTTAGCATGCATGGTAAAGAAGTAAAAGTATTTTTTGGAAGGAAGTGCGATCAATATGGCTTAGAGTCATAGGATGTGCCATTTATTTACTATAGTACATAAATTCGTTGGATAAATTACATGTTATATTTTTCAAGCTTAATTTTCTAGCTAATTTCACCCACTCAGACGACTTTCCGTCGATTTGTCAAATTAGGTCTAAATTAATATTCTACAAGTGCGTGAGAGCTAGTTCAATAGTATAACCGAGTGTTAGGTATAACAAAGTGACACATCATCTATTGTCAGCTTTATACCAGCATGTATAATACCTAACATTTGAACTATAGAACAACTAGCATTACATGCAACAAACTCATCAAAAAGCAAGTAGATTAAACAGGAGTAAAATGAAAAAAAATTCTATGCCCGCTTGAAAAATCCTAAAACTTGGGAATTGTAAGAAAGCATGATACACTTAGTCTGAAAATTGGACCAGTGGTATTCTTTATTTCTTTTTTGGAACCTGGGTATCGTAGGTCCTGAAGGAGCGAGACACTCCAATTAGCGCAGTAGGGTTTGTAGTCATCTCAATGTGGTCCGAGGACCTTTTTGTAATTATTATTATTACTTTTGAGACTTTTTTATTGGTGTAGATGATTATTAATCCAGTAGATGGCTTCAATTTCAGAAAAAACAGTTGCTGGAAATAGATCGGTGTGCCGTACCAAGTCACACGTGTGCATCGCCATGCTATGGACGAGAAAGAGACAAGCCGGACTATGCACCCGCGACTGCAGAGAAGAGATCGATGGAGGATGGATGGTGAGAGCCAGCGAAAGATAGAGAAAACACAACTTATTTTGCGTGCATATTACTACTAGTAGGTCCATATATTTACTACTAGTGAACTGTACCTCATGTCAGCAGCCCATCGTAGCTTTGCTCTGACATCGGACCGCCTTCCGATTCCTCCTCCCACTACTCTCGCGCTGCCTCCTTTTTTTGGAGAAGGAGTCGCCTCCCTTTTCGAGTAGTACTAGTACGGAAGTGGAGTAGTACTTTGCTTTATACAGAGAAACATATTTCCATCTCTCAGAAAATTGGAGTTGTTACTCCTATTGGCAAAGCTGTTTACCAACGCCAAGATGCACACATCAACTTTATTGTAGTACTACTACAAAATTCACATCAACATAGATATGTCCGTGACCTTGCTTGGTCGCTCGTCCTGAAACCTGTTCATACTTATACTACATGGTAGGCCATTTACGTGAAGCGGCTTTTTTCAAAAGTTGTGAAAAACTCATGTTTATTATTTTTCATGGCAGGTAGTACAAGCAAAAGGACGCCATGCATGAGTCCCCCTGTTTTTTGGCCTATATCTCTCTCTTTTTTTAAAGCATGGTCAACTTTGCCGGCATGCAAAGTCTAGAAAGAAGTTGAATCTTCGAAAACTCTCGGTCGTGTTCTCCATATATTGGCTGTCTTGTGGGCAACTTCAAAAGTTTCTTATGGAATTTAAAGTGTAATTGGCAGCTCACATGTGGTTCAAAATAATTTGACATAATTTCGACAGACTTCCTACGATCCATATTTAATGTTCATAGATTCATCAAGATTCAAATGTATCTAGTCATGTTTCTGTGCTAGATGCATATACCTAAATCTAGACAAATTCGAGAACATTAATTTGAATTGGAGACAGTAGTGTAATTTAAGTGGGTTAATTTCTCTAGACAAAACTCAAAGAAACTAGGAATCACAAGTAAAACATGGGTGGTTCGCTATGTCCAAAAATATGGGAACCTCAAAACACTTCTCCATCATTCTAAAATCTTCTCCCTCATTTCTCCAGACCATGTTACCAAATTTTGTAGTTTTAGATTAGGTAATAATCGTTCACTCTACATGATATACAAAGTACGAGAACCAAATATACACCCATATATTATAGAGGTTGATCAAATTTATATTTTTTCATGTTTTACCTATTATAATTTTATATAGTGTTGATATATCAGACGTCTATTATCTGAGTCTCACGTGCAGGGCACGTGCAACTTACTAGTTTACTACTAGCACTACATGAATTTGTTGGATAAATTACATGTTATATTTTTCTATATTAATTTTATACTCCCTTCGACCCAAATTAGTTGACTTAGTTTTATCTATATTCGGATGTATCTAACACTAAAACAAGTCTAGATACATGAATCTAGACAAATCTAAGTCAACTAATTTGGGTCGGAGGGAGCAGATAATTTCACGCGAATGTGCATCATGCTTCAATCAACACGTTCAGTGGAATTAAAAGGTTACATGAAAAAATAGAAAATTACATCCAAGTCTATACAATTGGCACAAAGGCCCCTAAAAATTAGCTTAGAAAGGCAGTTGGGTCCGGCTCAATTTCAACCGACCAGCTGAGCCATACTCTTGCTACTACTGTTTGCTTAACACATGAAACACAGTGCACACCTGCGTGTTGAGCAAGGTCGAAGGGACAAGATTGCTCAGAACGAGTAGAGGAGCACACTGCCCCCATACCAAGTCGATTCCCCCAGCCGTACCTTCGCCGCCCGCAGGTTCCTCGCGCTCGAGCTCGAACTAGAGCATGTCCTGATGGTGAGCAAGGGCCAGCATAGGATTGATAGGCTCGAGGGGACCCAGGATTAGGTCGTCTGCCATGGGAACGGTGACCTGGCACCCACCCGAGTTGTTTGGCCCGGTCGCATGCTCGCTTGCCGCACGTTCCTCGCGCGCGAGCTCGAACTCGAGCATGTCCTGATCATAAGCAAGGGCCAGCATAGGTTCGATAGGCTCGAGGGGACCCAAGACGGCGTCGACCACGGCCACGACAACATGGCGGCCACCTGAGTTGTCTGCCCCGATCGCATTATCAATGGCTGTAGGTTCTCGGCGGAAGGATTGGCCGTTGTCTTGCATGGGCTTAACTTGGCAACGGTTGATGTCTAGCCAGAGTGCCTGCCCGGACACAGCTCCGTCACAGTCGAAAGGGGGACCACAGGGACCGGTGCTTTGTTGTAGAGGTCAACTTTGGTTCGCCTGCCGTGTTGACGCCTCCATGATGTGACCAGCGTAGGATCGGTAGCCTCGAGGGGGCCCAAAATCGTGTCCTCGGCCGGCAGGGCCAACACACGTTTACCGCGAGCGACCAGGCGCTCTACAGAGGCGGCTCGAACGGCGGCATGTTCCCGCCGGATGAACTGTTTCGGGGCTTGGCCTCGAGCCGAATCAGACCTCCGAGGACGACACAGCCAATCCACCGGGATTCCTTCAAGTATTTGTGAGGGTAACATGCCTTTGGTGCAAGAAAGAAATTTCACCGGAGAGTAGAATGAAGGAGAAAGTATAGTACTAGTAGTACTACTAGCGGTGCTACTCAGTTTTGACCCAGCATTTCTCCAAGGAGTACTTTTTTTATGCTCCAAGGAGTATGCAGAGCGACCGCTTGGCGGCGCATGAGTTTTTTCGTAGTTGGTGGTTATCCGGGGCATTAACTCACATGAAAAATGTCATATCGGTACTTGTAGCAGCCGTACTTTCAGCCGTCCACCGTCTAATCAGATAGTAGGAGTGGTAGTACTATATACTCTCGAAATAGAGGTGGCGAGCAGCTGGCTGCTCAAGCAACGAGTCTGGTAAGTTCTTGGAGTATGTATGTACTCCAGTATATAGTAGTAATAACTTGTACATGCCTGACCGTACAGTGACACAAGGTACAAGAACCAATTATACACCCTATACTTTATGGATGTGGCTGAAAATTATAATTATTTTTCAGTGATACCAACACCTCATCATTAATTGTCGTGACACATAAGCATTTTCCATGCATGTAATAAGATCTTTGACAATGGGGGAGTCTCTTGGCGTGGCATACTAGACAAAATGCTTTTGTGGCATGTAAATTACTAGTAGTAGTAGCTAAGATACACCCCTTGCACGTAATCATAGACAAAAAGAGATGATTGTCCAATAAAATGCATGCATGAGAGAAAAAACATTAAATTAAGCTACAACCTTTAAAATACAATGCATTGGAGAGGTTTCCTATTAGGTATTTATAACTCCTATGGTAAGCTACACCCCATTGTGAAAGGCCTAATGCATGATACATTACGTACCACCTGATACCCCCGTTGGGGCTAGTCTCATACTCTCATTCCAAACAGAGCTATAGTAGTACTAGTACCTCCATCGTAGAGTAGTACTGGAGTACAGTATTTAGTCTTCCACGTAGCCATAGGTCATCAAAGCGACGTGTACACCGGGTCAGAGGGAGATAATTAATTGGGGAACACAGCGCTTCCCTAGTTTTCTCCATGCAGGTCTCTTGCCAAAGAGATAAGGTATCAATTCATGGCCGTTGAATTTGGATGGACGGACGATATTGCCTAGAGTGAGATGAGGAGTCTAGTACTCCTAGTATTTAACTATTGTACCAGTCTCTCTCGCTCGCTCTCATCAAGCCTCTCTGATTTGCGCTCCTCCCTCTGCTCTCTCGCTCGGTCTCAAAATCCCTCTCAGATCTGCCATAGTTGAAGAAGACGGCTCTATGGCGGACAAGTGGTGTGAAGCTATGATTGACATGAGTGCAATGAGGCAGGCCTTCATCTGCAGGCTGTGTTCTCAAATGGTTCATCGTCCCGCGTACATGGTTATTACTACTTCTTTCTTCATGATGTTTTCCACACTGGTTCGATACAACTCTTGTTTTTGGGCTAAATCTCTTTTCCTTGAACGAGCAGTGCTTTGGCAAGGCCGCAGCGCACATTGCATGCGCACAGTGTGTTGGAAAATTGTCCGATGTCCAGTGCCCGGGATGTGAATACGGAGGCGTCTTCGAACCAACCACTACCATGGATCAGATGTCCTCGGGAACGAAGCACAAGTGCAGCAACAAAGGTTGCGACATGGCTGTCAGCTTCCTCGAGTTCATCGAACACCAAAGGGCGTGCCCGCACGGGCAGAGGGCGACATAGGTTCTTGACAAAAAATAACCGTATGATATTCGGGTGTCTATGTGTGTGCTGATTCTGTCTAGAGTATGGTTTAGTTTCTACCATGGTTGTGTTGTACGTATACTAGTTATGCTATATAAATAAATTGAATCATCATCGCATCCACATAGTTTCTCTCTTTTACCGATAGCAAGGGGAAGTACCACCAGCCTGTGCATCTACATAGTTGCTCTCTTTTAGCTAAAAAGCTTGGAAATCCGTAGAACTTGGGTGGCCCTCCACAGCGTATGCAAATATCGGTGCCCAAACCACTTCTCATCCATCCGGCACTGGTGCCTACGCTGCACAGATGATGCCACACAAAAAAACCCAAGGATATGTTAAAATATTTGTCTTTCCTGTCTATCTCAACAACCCTTCCTCTATTTAAGGCAGATACAACAGCCATCCCTCTCGTCATATGGGAATAGTAACTTACATGTATTGGTGACATGACATGATAATTAATGATAAAAAGAGGGAGGTACTACCATAACATCACACATTTATATGAGTCTAGAACCTAATTAATTAGGTCTTGCGTGACACCACACACGTGTTATCACCCAATATGAAGACAATAACATATGCAAGTTACTAGTATATTTAGGCTGGTCATGGTGGGGAGTAACTTAACATGCATATATTACTAGTCAAAGTTACTACCTCCATTTTCGCAAAATAAAATAAAATAAGTTACTACCTCCATAGTGGAAAGTAACATAGGTGTGGTATCATTTAAAGTCTCATTTTTTGCAATGTAGACTCATTTTGTCTTGAAATTCTGCCGCAAGCGCACTGTGTAGTGAGGAGAGAGAAACAATGATTTTCTAGTTCTTATGGCCGGGTCATACTGGTATGGTCGACCACAAGGTTTCTTAAGACCGAGTGCTACAATGTTTAAATTCCACTAAGGTCGACCACAAGTGTCTTATATCTGACCTTATTTTCACATTGGAGACGCCCTTATGGTAACATAGCTAGTTACCCCAAGGCTCTCTCTCATCATTTAATTGCATGCCATGTCATCTAAATGCTTAGTTGGCAATACATGTAGGACTATGTAGTACTACCCAAATTACTCCCACTAGCACTATGACGAACCTAAATAGAACCATGAAGAGAGGACGAGCCAGGGATGACATTAGGGAGTGACGAGGTAGTGCGGACCCGCCTTTTGTTTGAGTAGTCCACTATCAGGGTCCATTTGATTCCAAGGATTTTCTTAGGAATTTTGTAGGATTAAATCCTATAGAAAATTTTCCTATGACGATTGTTTGATTTGTAGGATTGATTCCCATAGGATTGTTTCCTAAGGATTCCTTTGTACGGTACTAGTTTTTGTAGGAAATCAAACATTCACCCATACCTCTTTTTTAGATTTCTACTATGGTGGAATCAAATACACTTTGGTGCATATGAATTCCTATAGGATTGGAGTGAACATGACAATACAATCCTACATTTTTCCAACTCCTACGATTTTCCTATCATACAAATCAAACAGGCCCTCACTATTTTCCCCTGGCCTCTTCCCCCTCATCCAGGCCAGCACCATGGACTAGCCCCCGCCCCCCTGCCCTCCCCCACCTCCCAAAAGAAATCCCCAAATGGCGGTGCCGCCAGAACTGGAGCGCTCTTCACAGGAGCGCATCATCGAGTCTGGCCCCCATGTCTTCCGTTCCTGCCGTGTCTCCGCAGCCACAACGGACTTCTCCGTCTTCGAGCCGCAGTTAGTTAACGCGGCGATGCCGTACACAATGACACTTAAGATCTTCTTCTCGAGGACGTACGAGCTCAAGAGGATGCCTGGCTCCATCCCAGCCCCTCTGGAGGAGGACGATGTCGCGACCACACCCTGCAAAGAGGAAGTGTTGAATCTCAGCCTGCCTCCCAACAAGCTGCGAAGAGCGAGCAAGGTTGTGGGAACTATGCGCAAGGTTCTTGGCCGTGTATGGCTGTTGAAGAACCTACAACTCACGGCAGAGGAGTGGGACATCATCATGCCGTACGATATTCTGCACCGGCTCTGGCTTGAGGCATGTATGTGGGTCGACGGGTTCCACTTCGACCTAACCCTCAGCCTGAATCTCCGGCTCATCGCTAACTTGTCAGCGCTTCAAGACAGTTGGTATCTGGTTGAGCCAGAGGATTGCCACTGCAGCATATGCATGCAGGCGCTATCGAAGCGCACAACGGTGCGTCTCCGGGGATGCAACCATCCGTAACACCGCAAGTGCATCTTCACTTGGTTTCAGACCAACGCCAGCTGCCCTATCCGCTGAGACAATGTGCTCGCCCATCTCTACTGACACGAGGTGCATATGTCATGTGGTTGATAATTAGTTAATGTACTGAACCAATGTTTCTAATGCACGCCAAGTGAACCTGTTCTATATATGTTTGCACTTGTCGAATTAAGCTTAATCCAATTTAGACAGGGAAAACAATTAGTCTAGGATTACAATCCAACAGGAATTTGTCATCATGTCTCATACATTTTACAACGAGAAAACCAATATGAATCATTGTTCATCATATCACTGCATAATATGAAACAACAGTCTAATCATCATCACCATCATCGCTTTCGGCACCGCCTCGTTCTAGATCCACATATTCCCACTGGGTTGGATCTTCTTCCCCTTGTCATTCCTCATACATGTCCTGAGCTTCATCAGGTAGAACCAGTGTATTCATGTCTTTGTCGACTACACTAACATCGACATTGAAATCCACTTGTCCATCATGCGCAGAGCCACCTCTGGCAATCCAATTTTCATCGATGTCAGCCAGTTTAGTTACCATACAACCACTGGGATCATCTTGGTGGGTAACATCTATGGTGAATGGCTCGTCATACTCATTCACATCATAGGTGCTCCTTGCCTCAAACTTTTGCACATATTGCCAGTCCTTATTATCTCTATCATCCAAGAAAATTACCTTGGAAGCTTGAGTTACCAAAATATAAGGTTCCTCCTTGTACCACTCGGCAGTAGTATTGATCGATATGAAATTCCCATCATTTCTGGGGCCTCTTTTCTTGTTTGGATCTTGGTCATACCATTAACACTTGAATAGAACCACAGATCGACCACCTGTCTTATCGTTATAATTCAACTCAATAACCTCTATTATGTGACCATAATGATCATAGTCATCTGACTTCTTCATTTTGGCTGTCAAGTGCTCTCCACTGGTCGTGATGCCACTGTTTTGTGTCTTCAGATGTTTCTCACGCTCATAAGTGTTGTAGTGGATACCATCATCATTGGAAGGTGAAGCTGTCTGCACCCTCTTTGCTGGACCACGTGATAGGGCATAGAGACCATCACTAACATCGCCCGGATCTCTTCACGCAGCTTCGTGATCTGCGGTTATATAAAATAATCAAGAGGTCATCTCATGTGCATAATTCGTATGCAATTCAAAGTTCAATTGACCATCTTACATGATTCCTAAACCATTCCTGAAACCCACCCCCACATACTGGTGCAGCATAATCTTTTCCTTTGGTTGCTTTAAATAACCTAAAAAAACGATACTCAAGTAAGACATCTGAACATATATTGCTACAAGTTTCATTTCATATATGTGATGATATGTATGAATAGTGCTTACGCAACAAAGTTTTCAGCCTCATCAGTGTTATTCAGCACATACCAAGTAAGTTGGTCATATTTGTGCTGCATTAATGTTCTATGTTCCTTCTTTCCTACTAGGCAAACACTATGGTTAAAAATAGATTTTTCAAGTTCTTCAATTATGCCACCCATACTGGATCTCGTTTTACAATCAGGAATGTATCTTGAGCAAAATGCAAATGCTTCAGCAGCAATGTATGCCTCTGCTCTAGCCTTGTTCCTGACAGTACCCTTGAAAGTGCAAAGTGGATGTTCTATAGGGTACATCCATACGTACTATACGAGACCTCTATAAAGTGCATATTTAGTCAGATGAACAGCCAAATGCACCATCATATCAAAGAAGGCCGGTGGATATATCAGCTCAAGCTTGCACATGATTTCTGCTATGTCCGTCTGAAGACGTGCTACAACTCTTATGTCTAGAGTTTTGCTACAGATTTCCCTAAATAACTTTCCCAACTCTACAAGCATGTTGTACAAATCCTTGTTCACTAAACCTTTAACGCCAAGAGCTAAAAGCCTTTGTAGTAGGATGTGGCAATCATGAGTTTTCAACCCTTGGAGCTTGTTCCCCTCTACATTGATACAATTTGCAATGTTGGAAGCAAATCCAGATGAGAACTTCACACCTCGGAGGAAGTCACAAAATAGTACCCTTTTATTCATCGGCAAGGTAAATTCTGCACCTCGAATTTTGTAATGTTTTTCACCGCCCTTATCAACCGTATCTTCGGGATGCAACTTCAAGTTGTTGTTAACGTTGAGTTTTTCGTAGTCAAGCCTAGCATTATAGCTATCTTTTGTCTTAGATGGAATGTTGAGTAATGTGCCTATAATGCTGTCACATAAATTTTTCTCCATGTGCATGACATCAATATTATGTCGAAGTGTCTTACCAGCCCAATACGGCAAGTCCCATAGAGTGGATCTACGCTTATAAAATATTCTCGGTTCCTTTTCCTTCCCTTGGGAATCTGCTGCTACTTCTTCCGCTCTCTTCCTTTTGGATGCTGCTCCTATTGTCGGTGCATCTTCTGTATGCTTTCTTCTACCTCGTCTGGCAGCTGGTTCTTTTCTTGATTTGACATTTCTGACATTTTGTAAATGCGCCTGCAGCTCAGCTGCAGTGAACTTTTGTGGTGCAGTGCCATATTCAGTCCTCTTTCCATAGAACTGCAATTTTTTCAAGTTTTTTTCAGAATTTGTGGCCTTGAGGAAGAAAAACCCGGTGGCCAAGGAAACCAGTATTATTTTCTAGCATCATTGTGACCTATTTTTTCTCATAGTGAACACATGCATTATAACCTACCGTCACTCTGCCTGACATAGTGCCAAGAGCTGGAAAATCATGGGTGCAGAATAACACAGCAGCACGCATAGGGAACTTGGCATCTTCATGGTTACTGGTAAGGATATCAGGAGTCATGACACCCTTTCATAGTTCATGAAAGTCTCGTATAAGAGGCTGCATGAACAGATCAAAATCCTTCCCAGGTGATTTGGGACCTAGGATGAGTAAAGCCAGCAAGAAGTTCGACTGATCAGTGCATGCCCAGGGAGGCAGGTTGTAAATTGTAACAAGTACTAGCCACATGCTATACGAGTTACTCATGTTCCCAAATGCGTTACATCCATCTGTAGCTAGGCCAAGTCTTAGATTCTTTGGATCCGCTGCAAATCCTGGATGGGCCTTGTCAAAGTTCTTCCATTCATCGCCATCAGCTGGATGTCTGAGTAAGTAATCGTCTGGCTTGAGAATCTCTTTGTGCCATCTTGTTTCCTTAGATGTTTGTTTTGACTGAAACAACCTCTTCAATCTATCTATAATTGAAAAATATCTCAGAACCTTACAAGGATCATTTTTCTTTTTATCACCATTTTTCATCTTGATTCATTACATACTAGGCATTCATCGAGGTTTTCATAATCCTCCCAGAACAATACACCGTTATTTGGACAAAAATGGATCTTCTCATATGATAGTCCAAGTACCTTGATGTACTGTTTCATCTTATAAAAGGATTTTTGCAGTCCTTCCCTAGGGATTGACTCGCTGTACACCGTAATCACTGAATCGAAAGCTTTGTTAGTAATCTTGTTGAACGACTTCTCCTTTAGTAATTTCATTATCAGTTCGAATCTTGAGATACCAAAATCAGGGTCCACTGAACACTTGGCATCTTCTATCAGGTCAGAGAAAAGTGATTTTTTAAGAGAAGGAGTGCCGTTTTTGCTTGAAGTGGGGTACATGTCCCTTAACAAACCACAAAGGTCCTCATCCTCGATCTGATGAGCTTCAAGCGGATCAGCATCACCTAGAGGATCAAGAACAGGCTGATCATATGGTTCACCATGTTTAGTCCACCTCATATATGTGCGTTGCATCCCATTAACGAAAGTATGGTCTGCGACTCTGCTCTGACTCAGCTTTTTATAATTAAGGCATTGCCGGCATGGGAAAAACACATCCGAGTCGCCATTATGTTGTCTAACAAACTTCATGAATTCATTAACACCTTCCCAATATGAAGGTGTTGCTTTTTTTCCATTCAGTATCCAATATCTATCCATCTGTTGAGGATAGAGATGGTCAGAAGCTTTCACGATATTTCACCGAATAGGTTGATTATAGATCTAATTAAGCCAAGATATATGAGCAACCTGATTGAATATAGAACTATAAATGCCACGTAATTATAGCTTATTTCAGAAATTGAGTGTAGAACTATGTTACATATTTGAGAGAACAGATCGACCGAGCACAAAATGACAACCAATTCGAACAAACAGATCAAGTGCGGAACAATGTCAAACAAGAAGATCGAGTACGAAACTACTTCTAGGGAATGATTGAGTGAACTAAGGATATTATATGCGTACCGTGGGGATCGACCAGCTGACCGCCGTCCTGTGTGCGTCTCGAAAAGAACGGCGCCGCCAGCAATGGTGTCAGGCCGCCCCGACTGATAGACGGAATGTGAATGTTTTGGTACGCGGCTTGTGGTTTTGACCGCCTGCGCGTCTCTAGAAGAATGACGCAAAGAGACAGTAGCTGGCTTCTAGAGTGAAGGCGCGAGTGGGAAAATTTTGTCGTGCGCGGGGTATGTGTCCTGGTTGTTAACAATTTTCACGCGAAAATATTGGTCAAAATTTTCTCCCTCATTTTGTTCTTCCTTGTTGAGGTCTAGAATTTTTATTATTGAGCCCATGAAATTAGCCTATTAGACCCAATCATAGCCCAAAACCTTCAATTTGGCCTTTTCATTGTCTTGTGGCCGCCGACCATAGCACATTCAGTTTCAGAGTGAGACCATGAAGAATAGGCATCCGCCCCCAGTTATCACAGAATCTTTTTAATTCGGCCTTTATGGTCATCCCCTTCCCTAGCCCTCCCTAGAAAAAGCTCCACCTACCTATGTTGTTTTGTTCAAACTACTGCATTACTAGTAAGTTCCACATACCCTGCACGTGAGAACCAGATAATAGACATATGACATATCATCACTATATAAAATTATAATAGATAATTTTCAAAAGAAAATATAATTTGATCGACATCTATATAGTATGTGTGTATATTTGGTCCTTTAATGTGTACCATGTATATTTAGACCTAGCAACGGACCGATGTCAAAACAGCGGACCGGGTTAAAAAAAAGTCCATCATGCGCAGGTTTCATTTACAGAGAGGCTGACACATGGGACCCAGCAGTGTGGCCTTATAGAGACGCTGCATCGAGCTACATTGCCAAGTTCGAAATAGGAAGGCACGAGCAAGAAAAAGTCTAGCCTGGTGAGAGGCTAACATGGAGGACCCAGCAACGTTATCAAGTTCGGCCCGAAAAAAGAGTCCAATATACACACGCCTTTTCGAGGTCAGGGAGCTGGGTTTGTTTTGCGCAGGGTCAGGGAACTGCTGAGCACAGGCCAGTGAAATTTGAGAAAGGATCCCATGGAGCATAGGCAAAAACATTTTGATTCGGCCTTGTCAGGGTCAAGGCACTGCTTAGCACAGCGCAGTGAAATTTAAGAAAGGAGCCCATGGAGTATAGCGCATGTAGATGAACCATGTAGAATAGCACAAAATATTTTTAATTCGGCCTTTTGAGCATTTCCCCCCACCTCTTAAAAAACTCCACTATATTTTTAAGAAACTAGTCCATTATATATGTGACATTTTATAAATTAAAATGCCAGGAGGCTGCCCTTTTATTTTTAAAAATATAAACGCGAACACATGACATCTTCTTAAAAACATTAAAACATAATTTGAAGGTACTAAGGAATGTTTAATAATATATTTTCTATAAATATCTTTGGCGTAGTGGCGACACACATAGTTTAAATATATTGGAAGTCCAAAACAGTAGACACGGCCGAAAAAAGGGTCTATCATACGTACACACATTTCATTTAAAGATAGACCGACATGTAGGTCCCACCAGCGCGGCCTTATACGGGTGTTGTATCGAGCAACGTTGCCAAGTTCGAAACAGTGAGGCGCGAGCGAGAAAAAATTCCATCATGCACACGTTTGCTCTAATGAGAGGCTAACATCGGGGGACCCAGCAACCTGAAAAAACGGGTGATGCAGCGAGCAACGTTATCAAGTTTGAAACACGAAGCGCGAGTAGAGAAAAAAGTCAATCATACATCCGATCCTTCTAATGAGAGGTTGTCATGTGGGCCCCAGCTGCGTGACCAAACGGCAGATTCGTCAAGCAATGCTATCTAGTTAGGAACAGGGTGGCGCTAGAGTAGAAAAAAAAGTCCATCATACCCACGATTCTTCTAATGTGAGATTGACATAAGGAACCCACCATCACGGCTGATGCAGCGAGCAACGCTATCAAGTTCGGAACACGGAGGCGCGACCAATGGAAAAAATTCTATCATACACATGTTTCTTCTAATGAGAGGATGACATGTGGGGTCTAGGAGTTTGATTAAATGGCTGATGCAGCGAGCAACGCTATCAAGTTCGGAACACGAAGGCGTGACAAAGGGTAAAAAATCCATCATATACACGTTTCTTCTAATGAGACGATGACATGTGGGGCCCAGCATCGTGATTAAACGGTAGATGCATCGAACATCGCTATCAAGCTTGGAACAGGGTAGCGCGAGCGAAGGAAAAAAATCCATCATACACATGTTTCTTCTAATGAGATGATGACATGTGGGGCTCAGGAGATTGGTTAAACGGTAGATGTGTCGAGAAGCGCTATCAACTCGGAACGGGGTAGCACCAGCGAAGGAAAAAATCCATCATACACACGTTTCTTGTAATGAGAGGATGACATGTGGGTCCCAGGAGGTTGATTAGATGGTAGATGCATCGAGCAGTGCTATCAACTTCGGAACAGGGTAGCGCGAGCGAAGGAAAAAATTCCATCATGCATATGATCCTTCTAATTAGAGGCTGACATTTGGGACCTAGCAGCCTAACTAAACGGCATACGCCTCGAGCTACGTTATCGAGTTCAAATAAGGGAGGCACGACCGAAAAGTATGGTCCGCTAGAGACACTGACATCCGGGACCCACACGCCTCAAAAGATTTCGGCGAGTCAACATCGCGTGAGGAAACAAAAATCTTGCTTCTACCACGCGCTGGCCGAGCTTTCTCCACGTTTTTAGCAGATCCGTCCTAGTAGAGGGCCACGAAACTGGAAAAAAAAGTTCTCCATCGGCCACGGTCGAGCCGAGAATTTTTTCGCGGAAGACGCGCCTTCTACGACGACTGTTGGGCCAATTCGTTGTGGAAGGAAAATTTTCTTGTAGTGGGTGTTCTCAGGGAGTAGTGGATACACCACTAGTATTGTAAAGATTTAAGATAAAGATTATCATCATGAACATTCTCAACTGTGTATCTGTGAGAGGAACTCCGTATTTGGACGAATAGGCAACAACCGCTTCTCACATCATCCTCATAACCAGAACAGTTAGCAATCGACATCAATCGAATTACTATGCTATTAAGGGATGTAATCCCGTAGGACGTATCCCACGGCATGGATAGTGTTCCGTGAGTTTCCTCGGTTTCCCAAGTTGATACGTAAGGGGTGCCAACAGCTCTATAGTCACTATAAGTGCTAGCACGCCTCCGTCTATCAACATGTAGTTCCCTCCATCAAATCCCGACGAGAGGCAAATATTGAGAGGTCGACTTCTCTCAACATCAAGATGTAGAGAATCTAACACATGGTCACAGCGATGAATATCATAATAAACTTTATCTTATTTCAATATCATACTAGGGTTTCTCCATCTCCCCAAGAACTAATGATCTACTCAGTCATGGAGGCAATCAACATCATGGCAATGGTAATGGAAACAATCATAGATGAATAGTACTTGTATAAATCTACAAAGAGTATAGGAATTACAACAAGATCTAGACAAGATGTAGATGGGATGTATGGAGATGGTGGTGATACAGCGGTGGATGATGAAGATCGATGCCTTAGTCTCCCGGATCTGTGCTCGGCGAAGATGGATCCCTTGTGGATGAGTTCCCCCTCCAGATGCCTTCTGGAGATAAGGTCTCTACGATTTCTAGGTGTTTTGTATGTCGTCTCCCCGAACCAATTGCACGGGGTGAAACTATTTAAAGAGGCGGAGGCGGCGCCAACTATATGGCCGGAGCTATACGTGCAGAAAAATTGCTCCTGCCGTATAGTTGGTCGTTGAACCTTGTGCCTCCCTTGTTCACTTCTGGGTTTTTTCTGGTATTATTAATATTTCCCAAATAAGATATTTATGTTGTTCTTGACTCCTTTTCTCCTGAGTACAACTGCTCCAATAATAGTATCCATTGGATCCATCATCTGTCCTGATCCTGGTGAAAACAGACATAAAATGTGCACGCGAGCACCATAAAATACCAAGATCCTACATATACAATGCAAAATAATAATGTAAAACATGATGCAAATATGCACTCATCAACTTCGCCAAGCTTAGAATCTTGCTCGTCTGAGCAAGTTTTTAGCTTAATGGATGTGATCCTCATATTCATGAAGCTAAGTCCATAAAATAAATGAGGCAATTGTAGCATGTATTTATCATGTACGATATAGAGGAATAAGTTCATGAATAGTACCTTACTCGAACCATCTGAATAGTATTAGAAGGCTTCCACACCTTAGTTATCAACAGTTCATAAAAGATGAATCCCAACATAATGTAAAAGAATCCAGTTCAACCGAATGAGTTAACAAGGTAGACCAAAGTGTTTTAGGATCAACATATTCACATGGGATTCAAAATCTCAAAAGTGTCTCTTTGTCATACTACAATACAATGGTATATGCCTATTTTCTCTTTGCACATTCACTTATTTTCTTCTTTCCTTTTCTTTTTTTTGCATATATGCTCACACTTTTGTTTTAAGTGTTGTGCAAAGGAGCTAGCCATATATTCCACCTTATGTAGGAATTCAAAGTTCAGCGATCTCAGTTATCAAATTCCAACTCTATATGAAGCATTCTTATGACTTGGAGATTCTACTTCGACTTCTTCTCACTCTATTTGGATAGCACTTTCATTTTCCTTTGTCTAAGGTTTCTCTTTTAACTTAATTGTATAGATAACTTTTCTTTGTGAATTAAACCATAGACTTACAGCATATTGACCAAATTATCTTTATGTGTTCCATTAATACCAATGGTGTGGAAGACTCATATTGCTTAAAATCATACTCAAGCCATTCATATATCATTATATTAAACACAAACTCAATATTGATCCATATATAATAATAAACTCGGAATTTCATAAAAGGGATGGACTATTCATGAAGGGAATTCTAATGATGCAAAATTTATTTCTAGTTTGAACTAATGGAAAAATAATAATAACTTATAAGATAGATTACAGGGTCTTAAAGATCTCCCCAAGCTTGGAATCAAGCCAGGCGGGATCAAATAATTGAAAGAACATTTCATGGTTCCATGTGTTTTGTGTGTTAGATAACAATACCGTGGAGTTTCTCATGTGTGCCAACTGTGCAGGGAAGTGTTTGTTGGGTTTCGGGGCCAGATTATCCGCCCCCATCAAGGGCCGGATAATCCGGCCTAACCCTCTTGGCAAAGGCTGGCATGGAGCAAGTCTTAGACTGGGGGCGGATTTTCCCCTGACAATCTGAAGTGGGATGGATTTTCTTCCGACCGCCGGATAATCCGGCCCTCACCTTGGGCCGGATAATCCGGCCCCCAGGAGACGAGCAAAGGCTGGCATGGCACGACGCTCAGACTGGGGGCGGATTTTCCCCCAGATAATCCGAAGTGGGGTGGATTTTCTCCCCTGCCAGATAATCCGGCCCTCACCTTGGGCCGGATAATCTAGCCTAGGAGACGAGCAAAGGCTGGCTCAGTGCGACGCTCAGACTGGGGGAAGATTATCCCCCGGATAGTCCGAGGCTGGGGTGGAGTTTTCCTCAGCCTGGATAATCTGGCCCTCACTTAGGCCAGATAATCCGACCCCAAAAGGCTCCAACGGCTCCATCCGGACAGGGGGTATAAAAGCCACGTCTTCCCCTCCTGTTAGATCTCTTGGTTCATTCGAAAAAGATCAGACCTGGTGCAAAAGCTCTCTCCCTAGATCTCCCACTTCAACCACCCGAAGGCTTCGATCTTTGGGGGAATTGAAGGAGGAGACATCATTCATCGTCATCACGAATCAAGCGCTTCAACTCCTCTCCATTCCCTTGGAGAATCCCCGATCTAGTATTCTCGTTGATATATAGATCTTGTGTTCTATTATTGATAACAATTATTATTGTGGCAGCTTGTTGTCATTACGGGAGCCTCCAATTCGGTTGTGGAGTTGTGCCCAGCTAGTTGTGTAAAGGCGCTGATTCCCACCTCGAAGGGTTCCTATAGTGGAAAGGTGGATCATGCCTTTGGTGGCGGGATCCATCGGAGAACAGGGTGAGGCCTATTGTGGCATGGTTGTCTTAGTACCACCCACCCCTCCAACGCAGATGTACTTCCCTTAACAAGGAAGGAACTGCGGTAAAACAAATCATGTGTCTCCGCGTGCTTCATCACGGTTTCCTTGTTCCTCACTTTTCTCGCCTTTACTCACTAGTAGTTAGGTTTGCATATAGGGAAATTCTACATAGTAGTATATCTAGAGAATTTACCTTTTGTGTCAAGCCTAAAATCGAAAAAGCATTAAAATTTGAAGTAACACCTATTCACCCCCCTCTAGGTGCCCATACGATCCATTTCAATTGGTATCAGAGCCCGGGTTCTTTATCCGGGCTTAATCGCCTAAGAGAAGTATGGGTACTAAGGAGAATGGGAATGAGGCTGTAGACAAGGTCACAATGGATGACCTCAAGACATTGGAAACAACCTTGTTGAAATCCTTTGAGACCAAGATGGAAGAGATGTAGCAAATGATTGCTTGCCTCACATCATCTACAGCCCCATCTCCATCTTCCTCGGAGGCCACCACTCCTCTATCTAAGGATAAGGCTCACGCCGGATCTATGGAAGATGAAGTGGTGGGTGAAAAACATAATGGTTCCGCGTCTAAGAAGGGAAGTGGTAAAGAGGACTATAGTGAGGTCCCTCATCTATATTCTCTTGACCCACCTATCCCTCATCCTCATATAAACAATAGGGGTGATCCACCCAAGCTTACTTCATCTACTTTTAATCAATGGCAATTCTTAATGAAATCTCATGTATGCAGTTCGTCAATTGAGCTTTAGAGGATTATCAAAGATGGTCTTCATATTGGAGATCCCACCAACTTGACTAGAAGAGAAGTTGTGGATAGCCAACTGAATGCAACGGCTCTTCACATGATTCAGCTCGGAGTGGGTCCCAAGGACATGCCCCACATTGAGCACTTCAACACAACCAAATAAGCTTGGGATGCTCTCACCAACCTATTCATTGGAAATGAAAGCATGAGAAGGAATATCTATGATGCTCTTAGTAATGAAGCTGAAGGTTTCTACATGTTGGATGGTGAGGACCATGAAGACATGTATAGAAGGCTCAATAGCATTGCAACAACATTTAGAAAGCATGGAGCCACTCACATTGACGATGTCTGGATCAAAAGGAAATATGTGAGTGCCCTCAGGCCATTTGAGCCAACGGACTTCAAAAGTTTGCAAGGTGGACATAACTACCACCAAATGACTTCCAATGAAGTCATGCAAGAAATGGCGGCCTTTAAAGTTGCCACCAAGAACGCCAAAGATGCCCGTGATCGGGCTATTGGAATGCAAAAAGGAGTCAATGTGGATCTAAAAGAAAATGTTATTGAGCAAGATGAGGATGAAAGAGGATACGATGGTTTCTCCATGGGCTGTATCGAGGAAGTCAAGCATGATCATGGTGAGTACATGGCGTTTTATGCAAAGATTTTTTGGAAGGATCCAGCCAAGGCCAAGTCTGAACTTGAACGCAAGAATGGGTAAGTGGAAGAAGAGAGAATGGCCCAAAACTGAGAACATGCTACAATTGTGGAGATAGGTTGCACTTTGTGGCTGAATGTCCATATCAAAGTAGAGAAGACAATGGTGGCAGGCTCATCCTTCAAGAAAAGTCCAAGGCACCTCGAAAGAAGCCATTTATCAAAAAGAATGTTCCTTACAAGAAACAACCCAAGATTGTCTTGGTAGCACAAGAAGAATACTCCTCCGCTAGTGAAGACGAAGAGGATGAAGATAGTTCTCGAGAGGTGGCTGCTATCGCCACCACATCCACCCCGTCATCACTCTTTGACTCTCCAAATGAAAATGTCATCAACAATAACGTCACTTGCCTCATGGCAAGAGGGTCCGAGGTATCATCTTCTATTTCTTCATTTCCTAAGACTAATATAAATATGGATATGGATGATCATACTAGTCTTAAGATAAAAGAATAAGTTATTACTTTGGACAATTTTTTCACTAACTTGCAAGGTGAGCACAAACTTCACTTTGATGCTCTTATGAGTCAACTTGCTCATTCTGAACAACTTCTCGAAGAAAAGGGCAGAATTGAAAGAGAAGATGCCTTGGAGATAGCCTCCTCGAAGAATGCCTTAGAGGAAGAAGAGGAAGCTCGAGTATCCTTGGAGGAGAAACTCTAGTCAATTGATGAATCCCATGAAGAGGTTGTTACCCAGCTCATGAAAGAACGTGACAATGCTCTTGCTAAGGTAAAGAAACTAAAGAAAGCAAAGGTTGAATTTGGGGCTGCTCATGCTAGACTCTTAGAGAAGCTTGAGAAACTTGGCATTACTCACAAGGCATTGGAGAGTGAACATTATACTCTAAATGAGTCTCGTGATCAGCTCCAAACTCAATTGGATAAGTATGATATTCCTAGCACCTCCACTCCATCTTATGGACACGAAGACATTGTTGAAGAAAATGTAAGGCTAGAAGAAGAACTTGTAAAGGGATCTCAACATAAAGGTAAACAAGTCCTAGATGAGGTGCTTACCAAGCAAAGGACAAACAATGGGAAAGAAGGTATTGGTTATGTCCTCAAGACAAATAAGAAGAACAAGAACAAGAAGAAGAACAAGAGCAAAACTGCTCAACCAAAGACAAGCACCACCACTAATGACAAGACTAACTATGATGGTTTTGCAGGGGCTAATAATCTTAACTATGAATTATTTTGTGATTATTATGGTGATGTATATGCTAGCTATGTAGGTCCTTTTGATAGTTACATATCTTGGTCTATTTGGTTTCCCAAAACCCTTGTCACTAACATGAGAGGACTGATACATTGCAAATGTATCTATAATTTTTGATGTTCCATGCTTGGTTTTATCTACTTTCTTGTGTTTTGTACACACTTTGGAGTAATTTTCATATGATTTCTTGGACTAGACTATTAACAAGAGACACAGTGCCAGCTCCCTGTTTTCTGCTGTTTTTGGTTCTAGGAAAGTCGGAAAATGAATATTCTCGGAATTGGATGGGACAAAAGCCAAAAATCCTATTTCACCAGAAGACTCCCGAAGCTAGAATATGAGACGGAGTGTGGCTGGGGCCCAGCCACACCACCTGGCCGCGTGGGCTGGGCCTGGCCGTGCCAGGGGTGGTCTGGCCGCCCCAGGCACCCCCTCGGTCTCCCTCTTCGCCTATAAGATGCCTTCTGACCTAAAAACTCAGGGGGGTCGACGTTTTTCCAGAAGGAGTTCCGCTCCGCCGCCACCACCAGATTCCACGAAACAGCACCAGAAACTCCGTTCTGGCACCCTGCCGGGACGGGGAATTGGAGGAGATCATCGCCATCATCATCACCATCGCTTCTCCATCGACCATCCATGTTTCCCCCATCTTTGAGTGAGTAATCCCCCGATGTAGGCTATGGGGATGGTAGGGATTGGATGAGATTGTTCTTGTAATGGCATCAGATTGTTAGGGCATGGTGCCTAGTATCTATTATTAGTGCTTTTTGACTTTGTTGCAACTTGTTATGCTTAATGCTTATCACTAGGGCCCGAGTGCCATGATTTCAGATCTGAACATGTTATTGATTCATTATGATAGTATTGTTTATGGTCTTACCTGCAAGTTGTATACACACGTTGTTGTCCAGAACCAATGGCCCCGAAGTGACAGAAATCAGGATAACCGGAGGGAATGGCTTTGATGTGAGGATCACATGTATTCACGGAGTGTTAATGCTTTGCTCCAGTGCTCTATTAAAAGGAGCCCCTTAATTGCCAGTAGATCCCTTGAGGCCGTGCTGGAAACGGGCTGGCAGGACAAAAGATGTTGTGCAAGTTCTCATTGCGAGCACGTATGACTATATATGGAACACATGCCTAGGCTTATCTAGTACTTGAATGTTTTATCTTAGTTATCTGCAATTGCCCTATGTTCTGATTGCCACGTGAATTGTCTTGTCCATGCAACACCCGTCCATCCATCCCTATGCCTACCGCACTCGAATCCTACTGTTTACTTCAATTGTTACTGCTGTCTTTACCTTTACTACTTCTATTACTTTATTATTCCTACTACAAAACTGTTGCTACTGATAAACTGTTGTGAGCAAGATTGTTTCTAGGTGTAGCTGAATTGACAACTCAGTTGTTAAGGCTTATAAATATTCTTTGGCTCTCCTTGTGTCAAATCAATAAATTGGGTTTCACTTCCCTCGAAAATACTGCCATACACCCCCTATACTTGTGGGTCATCAAGACTATTTTCTAGCTCCGTTGCCGGGGAGCATAACTTTATTTATCAAGTCCACTTGGAATCACTATTGTTCAAAGCTTAGTTTATTTCCGCCTTGTTTGCTTGTTTCTTTATCAAAAATCACTACAACACAATAGAGCTTTGGTAACACAATCATGTAATATATAGTGACATGTGTTATAGGTAAAATTATAGTAACACATCATTTCTGTGCGAATGATCGAGAGTAACACAAACTATATAGAGTCTAAAAATGTGTTACAGATATAACGATGCGGTAACATACAAGTATGTGTGAGAGGTAATGTGTTACAGGTTTATTGACGAAGTAACACGTAGATATGTGTTGGTGGGAGTGTGTTACATACTTTAGTGGGAGTAACACATAATCCTATGTTGATTCATGGTGTTACAAGCTCTAGAGCCGGCGCCCTACCCTCCCCCAGACGCACCTCCGATATTGCAAGAGCCGCACCACTGCCGCAGATCCATGACTGAAACGCCATGTCCTGCGCCGCCGGCAACCGCTGCATCTTCTGTGTTCTGGCCTCCTTCTGACGTCGGCCTTGAGCTCCACCAGTTCTACGCCCGACGATCTCCATCAACCGGGTGCCAAGCTTATCTCACGCCACCCGCTTTTTCATCTGCCTCGCCATGGATCACGACCCAAGCTTCTCATTCATGTCCTCGTCCTATAGGCCGTTGGACTCCTCCGCACCTGCAATCTCTAGAACCGTGACGACCAGACTCCCTCTCTATCTCTCGTTGTGACGGTCGACCTCCATCTGTGCGATTTGATGGAGGTGCTGCCATGGGGGAGACGAGGGCTATTGTGGAACTATAAAGGAAATGGGGGATATCATCAGACCCCTTTGTATATAATAGTTGTTGGGCTTCTTTCCGTAGGTATAGGGTTAGAGTTAGTAGTGTGTGCTTTCGTGGTGAATGGAAATATGCCGAGCTTGTCCCCTTTGTCATTGTTGCACAGTGCCAGATGGTCGTCCTCCCTGTTCTCGGGCGAGCTCCTGGGGTTGGAGAGCCCCCATGGTGTTAATGAGGGAGGGAGACACTTGATTAAGTTTTTCTACTGCTGCTTCTGGGTCTAGAGGCCAAGCGTGAAGCTACTCCCCCTAGCCGGCCATGGTGGCGAGGGGTAGGAGGTGGTTTGCGCGATGATATTCAGATTTGAGAGTTAGCAGGGGAGTGGCGCGCTAGATTTTTCTAACCAGATCTGGTGTCTGCTGGAGGAGATCTTCTCCGTTGCGGTGCTCCCATGGAAGGAGCCAGATGCGGTGGCGATAGTCTCCATCGGTGGCTCCTCTGATAAGGTTAATGGCCTCAGTGTGCTCTATTCTCTGAAGCGCCCTCTCCGATCTTCTCTAGATGGCCATGGAGGTGAGGGGAGAAGCAGAGGTGGTGCCTCTCTTGAGTTTTTCTATGTCTCCTTGTCGGAAGAAAAGTTTTATCCATATCATATACCTTTTCATCAATGGCTATTATGATAAAATAAAATAACTATTGTTTTTTTACTCTTGACATAGATTAGTATTTTGGGTCAATGTTAGAACGTCGTCTGTTCAAATCGATACCGCCAAGCATTTATAAGATATCTTTACTATTAAATAGAAGTTGGTGGTTCACTTTAGTGGTGCGCAATATTTATTTAATTAGAATTAATTTCTACATGTTCTATGTAAATCTTGGGATACTTCTCGAATAAAATTCCTCTAGTTTAGGAGGAAGAAAATGGTCACCCAGGGACCTTGACGTATGTCTTAATTTTTCAGAGATGTGTATTCTACCAATTTGATCAATAGAGACGATGTCTTCTTTAAAAAAAATGAGTAAGATCACTTTTCCCCCGCCAATCTGAATTTTGGTTTTAGAAGATGAAAAACTAGGAGAGGGAAAATTTTGATTACTCCGCTAATATACGTTTTTCCCTCTAGTTGACAGGTCCTATATAATGAGCCCCTCTAATTAATCCCTTGGCAGTAGCATCAAACAAACCATCCCGTAATTAACTCATCTATACTGTAGCATCCCAATTGTCTAACAATTGTAATGCTACTTGGTCTAGTAATATAATGGCTACTTCAAACATATAATTGTTGCATCATCATTATATCATGCTCATGTCATCATGCCACCTTGCATTTGAGCATCATATAAAACCCTTTTCAATTGGTTCTTATCTCATATGCATTATTAATTGTATTTGCCTCTTGATATTGTATTTGGTTGTTGATATATTGTTTAAATGCCCAAGTTGAGTTGGGGGCATATCTTTTGTTAACTCCACCACTTTTCATGTCATCACCCATCATTCCACCATTCCACCATATATGAGCATTGCAACTTTATTTGGGTTTTACCTCTAGCTCATGTGGGTTGGGATGGAACCAATTCTATTTCCACATGCTCCCATATATGCACCATGTTGTTTTCACATTATTGGTATATGAGAGCCACATGGCCATCTTTGCATGCCTTGTGAGTGGAACCCTTTTCTAGCTTCCATATGTGTTGTTTTGGGGTTATTTTCATGTTTGGATACTTTTGGGCTTACTAAATACCTAGTGGCACATACACACTAGCATGTCCCATTTTTATTCAAATATGGTCATCACCAACTACTCCACATGAAGCATCCTTTTAATTCTTTTTGCTTGGCTTTTATTCCAATTTTGGGAATGCATAATAATAATGCCATGTTAATATTATTGTTCTCACAAGAATAAACATGGCATCAAATATTTTGCATGGGCCATGCAAGTACCACCTTTTCTAGCCTTTGGTTTTTATTTGAATTTTGAGTGGATCTTTTCCCCATATCTCTCTCTACCCTCTTATGCTTGATCTTGCTTGATGCATGCAAGCATCTAACCCTAAAACCTACATCTATCTCCATCCATACCCTCACCACCTTTTTATCTCACCCTCTCTTTTCTTGTCTAGATCTTGTGGAGCTTGACATGTTCTAGCTTGGTCTGGTCAAAGAAAGCCACCCCATCTTATCGCTCTCTCTAAACCCTAAATCTTACCACTCATCTCCCCTCTCTTTACCATCCTCTCTAAACCACACCCCACCTAATCTAAACCCATATCCCCTTTTGCTTGTTTTGTTTTTGGTTCATGCCCAAAACCCTCTTCCCCTAGCTCTCTCTCTTTTCTATCTCTAGAACCACCACATCACCTACCCCTATCCCTATATCCCTCCTCTCTAACCCAAAACCCTAACCCTAATCATCTAACCCTCTACCACCAACTACACCATACCCCCCCCCCTCTCTATTTTCCATCTAATCCCTCACCTCCCCATCCACCTGGTTCGGCTCAACCACCCTGGCCACCCTCTGGCTGAGCCACCCCCCCATCTAACCTAGCCCTGGCCGAGCTACCTCCTAACCAAGCCCTAACCCGAGGCCACCCTACCTAGCCCGAGCCCCCTCCCCTCTCTGATCTCCCTCTCTCGCTGCCAGCCGGCTCCACCGACCCCACCGACCCCTGGGCCACCTGCAGACCTCTCCACGCTCTAGCTACCCCGCCCAGCCAGCCGAGCCAGCTCGGGCATGTGAGGAGGAGAAAGAGATAAGGGCCGAGGCCACCTTTTTCCCTAACCCGCTCCCCACGCCATCCTTCTCTCTTCCCCTCGCTTTATCCCCCTCCCCACGCCTCCTGCATCGCCCAGATCTACCCCAAGCTCTGCCGCGCCTCCCCTTGCTTATGGCCATCGCGAGCTCCTGCCACCAGTCACCGACGTCTACCCCCTGCTCCTCGTCGGTCCGGCTCGCGAGCGCGTCGAGGAGGTGATCTGGAAGACCAGGAGCCGTCCCCTGCTTCGCCCTGGACACGCCAGCGAGGAGGAGGAGAACCAGAGCCACCAGGCCGACGCCGCTCCGACCCGAAACCCTAATCCGCTCGGCCTCTGCATCACCGCTGATCCGCCGCATGCCTGCCCGATCTGAGCCCGCCATCGAGCCCGCGGTGAGCCACTCTCCCTCCCCGACATGGTCCGCCTCTCTGAATCGCCCTAGTGCCGCCGTGCTTTTCGTCGAGCGCCGTCGGAGCGTCGGGTTCGCTGGCGTCTGCACGCTTCTGCTCCGCGTAGCAACCTACCTAGGCCACGCCCACCTCCCTGTCAACATCCCCTCACCCACCGCGCTGGTTCCACCTCTCAGCGCGGGCGCCGTAGGTCGCGGGTTCGACCCCTCGCGCCACGCCGTTCTCTGCCGCGCACCGATCTGCCCGTTAGGAACCTGGAAGAGAAACAGTGGGTTAGTGGTAGCTTTACAGAAAACCCCACCCCTTTTTGCCGGCTAAACCCGCAGTCCCCCTGAACCCCACCTGTCAGCGGCTGTGTGCGTTTTACAAAAACACCCGGGTATTCGTAATCCTCAACCCGCGATCCCCAGCTGGGCCACGTGGTTGGGCACGGTTCACCCGCTGGCAGCTGGGCCCGCAAAGCCTCCTGTCCCACCTGTCATCCTCGGCGGCTGGGCATGCTCGCGGTAGTAAAAGGTTTTCTGCGCGTGTGGCCCTGAGGTCGCCCTGCCCCACTTGTCGGTGTCTCTAGCTAGGATTGTCTGGGTGACAAAAGTATTTCTGTTTCTCTATTTAATTCAAACTTTTTCAATTAAATTAAATTCAAATTTTAAATCTGTTTTCAAATAACTTTTAAAATATAAACCCAAATAATACAAATAATATATGTTTTCAAATCAGAAAAATATGAGGAGTTCAAATATGCCATCCAAAATATATTTTGTACACTTTATTTTCCAAGTTAATTAAAATTACATTAAATTGCCCTTTTGACTTAATTAATTAATAACTTTTGTTTTATAAATCCAAATTTAACAAATGATGTGTCTAAAATGATTAGCTCGACGAGACCTTTCTGTTTATGAATTCCTTGGGTTGTTTTGAAGCATGCATAATATAAATATAATGTGAACAGCAACTAATATGGGGATAAAAAGGAGCCAAAGCTCAATAAAATGCTTGATTATTGTTTCCACACCTCACCCATGCCATGCTACTTTAATGCCATGCAAATTGTGCATCATTCATCATGGCATGATTGTTTGCTTGATGCATTTATACATATGCTTGTGCACCTTATTTATGTTGGGCCTTGTTTGTTTGGTTCTTCTTCGAATAGACGCTGAGCAGGGGATATATCAAGAGAACCAGGAGCACCACCCAGATCCATCCCTTGCTTCAACTGAGCTGCCAGGCAAGCACTACCACATGCTTGCATACATATAGTACCTATTGCCTCTATCTTATTCTTGCATCATTGAGTCGCGATTGCATTAAATTGAATCCCATGTATTGCATAGCCTTTACTTTTAAACCCCACCGAAGCTTGTTCCTCCATCCCATGAGCCATTACTACAGGAGTTGTTTGAGCCATGCGAGTCGTAGAACAGCATGTGTAGGGTATGTGAGTGTCTGATGGATAACGAGGTACCTAAACAACTTAACCTGAGTAGTAATAGGATAACTAATGAAAGTGGCATCGGTGAGCCATATTCGCTATTTGGTTTTTCAGGCTCACTTGTGTTCCGTAGGACCCCGAGTACTTGATTCCTGTTCCTTGAATATTCGCGCTATCCACATCCGGGAGGCTTATGAACCCCCCTGAGCCAGAGCTTGATTCATTCTTATTTCTTGGGGCCACAAACTAGTTTGAGGTTTTATTTACTATCCTGTACTTATGCCATGCTTTACTGCTTTATTTAAAATTGTGCGAGGAGCACACTGTACTGTTTAGGAAAGTGGAGTGTTTTCGCGGTATCGATAAGCCCAGACACATTTTCGGGTTCCCAGTCGTTCACAGCCACTGACGCAAACCTTGAGGCCGTCTCGGAGTCAGCTAACTTCGTTGCGGGTAGCTCAATGGGGTGGCCCCCTGAAATATTTCTGAATCCTGTAATTGCTTTGTCGTGACTGCCTCGTTGGGTTTTGATTTGGTTTTTCCGAGGCATATCGAGTGTGTGTTGCTATTTGTGCACCCCTGCAGGGTAAAACTTTCTGAAAGCCGTGTCCGCGGTTATGGACGACTTGGAGCACAGTTTCTCGATCATAGACAAGCATAACTAAAGTACCGCTTTTAATTTGACTAGACTAGGTACCTGACTAGTAAATAGTGCAACACTCACGGAATGGATAATAAAACTGCCAACGGATGGGGGGCTGTTCGTCCGCTTCCTCGTCGGTAAGCGAGGAGGAGGATGGATATGTTGAGATTACCATTATAACTGTTGTTATTAATTCACGGACATCCGTCTATCTATGGTTAGGCGGATGGTTAGCGAGTATCTATAGAATTGCTAGGGTTTATCTTTTGCTGCAATTGCGTCACCCCAGGTTGTGTCCCCTTTAGAGGCATAAAGACTTGCTGAGTACCCCTAGGGTCTCACACGATAAATTATTGGTTCAGATGAACAGGTACACTCGCAAGATGGATACTGGGTGGAAGAGACGGACGATGTGGGCAACGATCATTCGGTGTAGAGATTTCGGGAACGGGGATCCGTGAGATCTGTGGGCAGGATCTGCTTATTTATGGGGCATCTTATGCCGATTTGCTTCTTATCCATACTCGGATTGTGACTTCCGCTTCCGCCTGATACTCTGTTGTTTGATGTATGAGGAGATATCCTAAACAATTATATCTACCTAGGATATTTGGATCTTGCCGTATGGCGTTGCTATATTTCCTTTCTTTTTAGATGGAATGGCTCTGATGTACTGTTGTATGGTGGCTTGCATACATACTCATTTGTGTATGTAGTTGATCCCTTCGCCTGCCGATTACGCCGCCCGTTCTTGTCTCGATGTTTGGAAATGGTTGGGACGGCCGAAAGGTCTACCCGTGAGTGGCATTTGGGCCCCACCGTACTATTTCAACCATTTCTGATCATCCAGGCTTGTAACTAGGAGCGTAATTCACCGAGGTAGTTACATATACACACATCTCTCAAGGAAAAAAACTTATCTATACACAGGCACCGAGCCACTAACGAGTTGGAATATCCCAACGCAACCCCCCACCGTGCCGCCATCCCCCACCACCGCCGCCCCCTAGTACCGTGCCACCGTCCCCCACCACCGCCGCCCCCTCTCCCCTACCGAGCAGCCCGGCATCAGAATCTCCATTCCCCTCCGTCGCCCTGGCATCACCGCCGCGTCAGCCACCCCACCCGCTGCTCCCCGTCGGCCGTTGCATCTTCTTGGCATGGCCCAGCTACCCTCCTAGCACGTTCTACTCGTTGCTCCTCTCAAGTATAGGCACCGAGTGGTTCAGCCCCCTGCACGACAAGGTAATTCTCTAGCCACCGAGTGCTCCTTCTGTTTGATGCTTGATGTTGATTTGGTAGATCTTTGGTAATTGCTGCCCCTCTTTTGGTCCAAATTGACTTGGATTCGATACCTGGATCAAAAATACATGTATCTACACCAATATGTCTTTAGCCTAGATTTTCAATTAGCAGGAATTTCTTCAAAATAGGTCAACTTAATCTATGCAATCTAGGCCTTAAGGGATTTATCATCAAGACGCTCATATACACTTTACATCAGGCCTTCTTTTTTGTCCGTGTTAGACTGGTAGATTTATATAATGAGACCCTCTGATTAATTCCTTGGCCGTTTTCATCTTAGTAATCTGTCATTCTCCTTTTAAAACCCTGTAGCTTATTTACTTCTCTGCGTGCCCCTGGTAGGTCGTATCTTGGTTACTGTTGGTTTAATTTCCTAAACTGTTTACTCCATTTGGAGATTTAATATTCTGAACTACTACTCCGTTTAGAGACTGAACCTTATTTTTGGCCGTTTGGCTTTTTCAATGGAGCTGGGAGGGCGCCTCATGTTTGTCTAGAAACACTTGGTTAACTTCTTTTTTTAGTTTCCAACAGCAATCAAGTACATATGCTAGCAAACAATGTTGTAAAAATAATTTCTTATAAGGTTGTGCTTGTGTGTAGCCTAGCAATCTATATTAGTATGAGCCGATGAGGTACATGTACCTTCGTATCTAACCTTGTTGTGATTTTTTACCTAACTACATAACAAGACTGACCAACTAATCATTTCTTTTTACTTTGCACATATGTTGCTTTCAAATGCCAGATTACAATATATATGCCTGAATGTAGATCAACTCTGCACATATGTGTCTTCATAAGAGAAGGTCAAATATATCGCAAGAATACATGAAATACAATCCGCTGCTAAAAGACGGATATAAAAATGACAACAATACATGATTCTACCTAATTGTTTACTTTCTGTAGATGTTTTGAGAAGATTAAATGCACACAGTTCTGTTTTGATTGACAGTTTTATTTATATGTAGGATGGTGATGGAGATGTTAACCATATACCTGCACTATGAAATGGACCTGTCGTTGCCACATGCTTGTCTATGCAACATGGCATGAGTGGGAATAATGATATATTGGTTTCATGCGAAAAGGTTATTATTACTCTTACTCATGGCACAAAGATAGAATATAAAATAATTACTTCCTTAACATTGCTCTATCACCGAAACATGATGGAGAGCATGATAATGTCAATCAAGATGGCGATGCCAATAAATTACCGATTCGACAAAAATAAGCATTGCCACAAGATCATGTTATTGTCTTTGTGCCAAAGGTAACATTTTTGTGCTTTTGAATTTTGCAGTTGCAGCTTTCTTGGAGAGGTGTGCTTATCAGATTGTGTACTCTTGTTAATTCAAATTTGATGATTCAAAACATTGAGTTGACAACTTGTTTTTGTGGGTATTGAGTTGACAACTTAGTAATTCTTGTGCCTCGATCACTGTTTCTAGCCTAGGATAGATCTTGATCATTGTCATGCTCTCTGTATGGTTTGAAACTAGTATATGTAAGCTCAGAAATCCTATGCAACTTATTAGGTTTTGGTTCTATGACATGATATATTTTTTAGTTTGATGACATGTTCTCTTTTAGCTTCGGTAGTATGAGCAGAAGCAAGAGAACTGATTGTGGCACTCTTTTAGCTTGATGACATGTTCTCTTTTAGCTTGTCTTGTTCACTATTACTAATGACACCACCGTCTGTTATGCATGGAAATTGCAAAGTCGGCCGTCTTGTTCACCATTGCTGAAACCCTAATGTAGCCGTAGAACGGATTGATTTGTAAGATTAGATTCTATTGCTGGTGGTTTTATTCACTTGTCACTACTTTTGTTGCTTCTCTATTTGATTTGATCTTCTCTGCTACACCATTTTCTTATAATGTAGAAATTTCTTTACTCGTGGAGTAGTGTAGAACCTCATGAGTTTCTTTTTAGTACAGATTTTATTTCTTTGACAATGAATTTACACAAATTTGAGATATCAGACTGAGTTTTATTATGTTTAGTGTTAGAACTTGCATCTTTTGTCATGCACAAAATACATGCACATTATTTTCTTTCATGCATTCTTTCATGACCATACAAATTAGTGCATTTTCCTAAAACAAAAGAGTTATCTTACTCTCAGGTTTGTTAGAAGGTTGACACATACATGGTATCTCCTGTTATTTGTATGGTAGTTGTGGGGAGATCTAGATTAATGCACCGACTCAGTTTATTACACGGGGTTTATGGTAGATGCAATAGGCTGTTACAGTAGTGTCAGTAGTATTGACAACTCATATATACTACAAGTGTCTCAACAAAAATATGTTTTTTCTGGTTTTTAGTTCTTATTATTTCTAGTCTGTCTTATGGTTATTATTGTTTGTTTGTAGGTGAGGAAAAATAAGGGACAAGATAGGTGAATATTTTGCAAGACTAGACCAATAGGGGACTAAAAATAAATGGTTCGCAAAAACAAGACGTACCTATTCACTCGAGGTAAAGCTATGACCATGTGTATCCATTGGCATATTGTTCATGTAAATTATATCACCATTGTCATCAAATGCTAATATTGATCATAATATAGGTTGGTTTAAAATTAGTTCTAAAGACTTCAACCTATCTGAACAAACAGACTGTCAGATTGTTGCGTATGCTACTATTAGGAGTACAGATCCTGCAACTAAGGCATGTGGTATTGATTTAGGTTCCAAATTTGCACTTGTGAGTATAGATGAATTTATTCTGGATAATGAGGAGTTGGTAAGGGAAGTATACAACTGCAAGACAATTGACGATGCTTTTGCTGAAGGATTGCACCTTCGGCTTTTGTAAGTTAATTTTTTTCTTCCATTTTCTTGAATCATATTGTGCACATTTAATCGTAAAAATGTAAGTTCTAATTTTTCTTTTACAGATTCGGAAGAAGGATAATTAAGTTGCAGCTGAATACTCCGACTCAATCAAGAAGATAATAGAGTTTGAAGATTTACTTAGAAATGATTAGAGTTTTCATTGATAGATTGAAAATCGTAATATCATTTAAAGATTTTTTCTTTAGTTGAATTGATGCAAACGCCGCGGTCTAATATTGCCGCGGTCTAATATTGGTCACAGTTATGTAGTCAACTTCGTATGTGTTTTATTATGTAACAATTAGGTTATTTGTAGTCAACTTGGTACGAGTGTTATTATGTTGCACCAACAATACTTGTATTTATTCATTTATTGTATAATGCATATGTACACTCTTTTATTGGAAATAAATATCCTTATATATTAAATTTGTAGATGTGTCTCGTGCTCAATCTCTTTATCATTTTAATGTTGTGAAGCATCATAATAAATTATATGATTGAGCGCGTCAGTGATTTATTAAATAAATGTATATTCCATATATTGTACCTAAATTCGTGTTTAATAATAATAAGCACATTAATTATATTGCGATAATAATATTTTAGTGTTACTATCGGTGTTACTATGATTAAAAAATGTGTTACTAGGATAGTTGACAACAATAAATTATAGTGTTACAAGATTTGGATATTATGTTACTAATTTCATGCTAATACTAAAAAGAATGTTACTAATTATGTTATAGTAGTTACAAAAACATGTTACAGCCAACTTTCTACGTCTATGAAAATATGTTACTACCAGTGTTACTATAGTAAAAAAACGTGTTACTGACGCATCAAGTAACACACAATATGCATGTTACTACAATATAAATTGTAACACAATATTTGACATATGGTAACAATTATGACGTGTGACCAGGGAAACAACTTAGTAACACAGCCTAATGGAACACATGCCACAATCTGTTACTAGAGGGGCCAGTAACATTGTTTTGGACCTGTGGTAACACAAGACAGTGTTACCAAAACTATGTCCTCTTGTAGTGAATACAAAAAAAATTAGTTCCTACTCTAGTTGTTATTTTCGTTGGTCTGTTATTGTCTTGCTTTATCATGCTTTCTATCAATGGTTGTTTTCTTTGAAACTGAATCTTATTGGCAAGGTGGATTCACGGAAGATCAAAAATATTATTATAAGGAACACCGCTTGTCACAAAAGGGAAACACTTATGGGAACAAATTGATAAATTGTATACCATTACTAGAAACGTGTGCTTATAATGTTACTTATTGCTTTGATAAATCTTGTTGTTGTAAGAGGTATAAACACCTCCCTTTTCAATGTGAGTATAATGATAATGTTATCATATCTTCTTATGTTAAAGGAAATTATGACTTTTATGATGTGGAACAAATTGAAGAATTTATTGCTTGGAAGGGTGCATTTGAACTTGCTAGTTTGCTTGAAAATATTGATGATTCACCTTATAAATATGAGGTTTATGATATATTTAAATTTTGCTTTGATAATTACAAGGAAGAAAATGGTTATATTCTTGAATATATTAATAGATGCTTTCCACAAATGGAAGAGACTAATGCCTTGCAGGATCTTATGGAAGAAGAAATTGATGAACCTGAAAGCTCATTAGATGAAAAAGAGGAGGAGAGTGATGAACAAAAGGAGGAAGAATGGATTAGCTACCCATGCCTACCTTCTAATGAGAGTAACTTTTTATCCCTTACATTATTTGATTGTCCCCCATGCTTACCAAAGAAGGATGAATGTTATGCTCATGATATCTGTGATAATCCTTTATTTGTGCCTAACTTCGAGATGCATGGTATTAAAGAGTTTTGCTTAGAAAATGTTTATGATAAAGCTCTAGACGATGGTCCTATATTGAATGATCAGCCATCTTGTTATAGAATTGTTAAAAGTGGGATTGAAGGTTTTAATCCCACTATTTTTGAGCTTGATAAAAATTATGTGTTTGTAGATCATGAAAAGCATGCTTTATGTGATAGTTATATTGTTGAGTTTATTCATGAGGCTACTGAAAATTATTATGAGAGAGGAAAATATGGTTGCAGAAGTTTTCATGGTATTGAAACACCTCTCTATGTGCTGAAAGTTTTGAAGTTACTCTTTTTTTATCTTCCTATGCCTGTCACTTTGTTCTTTGCGAATTTATTTGCATACAAGATTCCTATGCATAGGAAGTGGGTTAGACTTAAATGTGTTTTGAATTTGCTTCTTGATGCTCTCTTTTACTTCAATTCATATTTCTTATGTGAGCATCCTCTCAAACTATCATGCCTAACTTAAAGGCGTTAAAGAAAAGTACTTACTGGGAGATAACCCAAAAGTTTTAAATGAGTCTTGGAAGTTATTAATTCAGTAATAAGCGCTGCTTATCTTTTTTATTTGATTTTTGTGCCAAGAGTAACCTCTAATGAGAGAGAAGTAATGGTTGGGAAAGTTGCTGTCCGGAAACAGATTTCTGCGTTTCACCGTAAACATTCGTGTAAAATCTCTGTACGTCCTTTTGAGGTGTAAATTTTTGGGCTTCTGCCCCAGGTTGTTATCTAACTTTCGTTAGTTCAACACTTTTCGATTTGAACAACAGAAGGTCTTCGAAAAAATTCGGCTTCACCTGCTGGTCTGTTTTGAGAGATTTCTGCCATTATTTGCATTTGCTTCTTGTTGGTTCCTTTTTGAGTTCTTTCGGGGAATTGAGCTTTTTGAGGGAAGTGCTACAGTAGCTTGTGTTTTAATGGAAGTTTTATTGGTGTTAGAACTGAACCTAAAGACCTATTATCTTGAGTGCACTAATGTTGCTAATAAAGATTGTGTGAAGTTTTGTATGAAGGAAAAATTTCAGGTGTATGGAAGGAATGAGTAATGAGATGAAGGATGCACTAAAGCTCATATTTATGGTGTATGGTACAAGCATCAAACCTTGGGGATTCCCAAGGCATCCCCTTCTTCATCAATAAAAAACCCAGGTTTCTTCCAAACACTTCATTTTTATTGTTTCATGCACAGTTGTGTTGTTCTTGGAGCATCTTCTTTTTCGTTTTTCGTTTTGGTTTTTCATTTGCTTAGTTTGCTTAGTTTGCTGAATAAATTGGTTGGACCCCCTCTTTCATACATTGGTTTTCAAATAGTTTGGTTTGGATTGGAAAAAGAGTAGGAAAGTTCATGCTTAAGTGGTAAAGAGAGCTTGTTTTTGACTGTGGCCTATGCTTTATCATGCCATGCTTGATATTGTTTTGTCTTTAGGCTTAGTATTCTTTGATGTAGCATGACTTGTTATAAACAATTGAGATTGCTTAATGTGCCTTGGATGAATCATGCATTGTTTTAGCATATTAAAGCATAGTATAGTGGTATTCTCCTTTGATGCTTTATTTGGGTTGAGTTGGCGCATGCTCACACCATGTTATGACTATCCCAAGTCACCATAAGCCTTTATTATCCTTTAGTTTTCAACTTGTAGTATTACTTTATGCTTTGATCAATGATGTTTTGTCGCTCTGCATGATTATGGCCATTATTGCTCTCCTAGTTTGTCGCTCCCAGTCTTTTGCTAGCCTCCACAACCAAGTATGAGTTCCACTCATGAATCCAACTCCCTAAACCAAGTTATTCCAAAGAGTCCACCATACCTACCTACTAGCATATGCTATTCCAAGTATATTCATGTTTTTTTACCTTCCAAATTAAACTTGTTATGAGAACCATACTGTCATGGGGAACGCTTTCAACATTGCACGGGTACATTGTACCTAGTTGATATCATGCTCTTTTGTCTATGGATGTCGTCAGTGTGAAATGAAAGGGGAGTTTGTAAGTCCATGGAGTTATGTATATGTGTTAGAGCAACGCCTGGGCCACTGGTCTAATCCATGCTGACATGGTTGAAACCTGCAGCATAACCATAATGAGCTGTCTATGAAGCATTCTTCTTATAAAAAAGAGTCCTATATTGAGAAAAAAGAGAAAAAGATAAAAAAGAGAGATTATGAAAAGAGGAAAGAGAGAAAAAAGCACCATATTCCCATGGCAAATAAGAAGATTGTTGAGATGCTCGTTGTCTGCTTGCCTTGTCATTTTGATATGGGGATTCTTCCGTATCATCGGGCAAGGTGTACCCCGTTGGCGGTTCTCTATGATACACATGTACTTACGATGACAAAAACTTACTGGTAACTAAACTTGAGTAGCATGAGGAGCGGCCCTCGTATTCAAGGGACATGAGATTTCCAACTTATACTTCGTCAAGCATATACACCATAGTTTGTTCACTTTAACCTTAACCACTTCAATATGCTTATGATAGGGGCAATGAGAGCTGAAAGCTATTAAGTACCATAATTTTTGGAAGCTCTTTATGAGACTTGAATCCCTACTTCCTTCTATGAAGGCCTTTCTTCCACTATATATATTGAGTCTCCACCTTCTACCTTTATGCACTTACTTTGAGAGCATAGTGGCCATTCTTAGTTCTATGTGCATTGTCCCAAGACTTGTTGATTGATGCATACCTTGATATTGCTTGTTTTAAACTATTTGTATCTAGTCACTCTTATGAACTTTGAAGGTGTCCTATGCATTTATGTTTGCTACTCTATGAGGGACAAGCTGAGTGCCACTATGCTATGTTTTCTTTATGTGAAACAAACAAACGTCTTGCAAAGCATTGTTATTCATGAATCTTTTGTTTGTGCCTTTTCATGTTGCATCATAGTTTCTTTGTCCTATTGTTAGAACTTTGTCTTTCATGATTATGATTGAAGTACTATGATCCTAGTTTTGAATGTTTTACAAATGCTTTGATCAAATTATTCTTTCTTTTTATCACTTACCTACTTGAGGACGAGCAGGACTTAAGCTTGGGGATGTTGATACATTGCAAATGTATCTATAATTTTTGATGTTCCATGCTTGGTTTTATCTACTTTCTTGTGTTTTGTCCACACTTTGGAGTACATTTCATATGATTTCTTGGACTAACCTATTAACAAGAGCCATAGTGCCAGCTGCCTATTTTCTGCTGTTTTTGGTTTCAGGAAAGTCAGAAAATGAATATTCTCGGGATTGGACGGGACAAAAGCCAAAAATCCTATTTCACCAGAAGACTCCCGGAGCCAGAATATGAGACGGAGTGGGGATGGGGCCCAGCCACACCACCTGGCCGCGCGGGCTGGGCCTGGCCGCGCCAGGGGGTGGTTTGGCCGCCCCAGGCACCCCCTCGGTCTCCCTCTTCGCCTATAAGATTCCTTCTGACCTAAAAACTTAGGGGGGTTCGACATTTTTCTAGAATGACTTCCGCTCCGCCGCCACCAGCGGATTCCACGAAACATCACCAGAAACTCCGTTCTAGCACCCTGCCGGGACGGGGAATTGCAGGAGATCATCACCATCATCATCACCATCGCTTCTCCATCGACCATCCATATTTCCCCCATCTATGAGTGAGTAATCCACCGCTGTAGGCTATGGGGATGGTAGGGATTTGATGAGATCGTTCATGTAATGGCATTGGATTGTTAGGGCATGGTGCCTAGTATCTATTATTAGTGCTTTTTGACTTTGTTGCAACTTGTTATGCTTAATGCTTGTCACTAGGGCCCAAGTGCCATGATTTCAGATCTAAACATGTTATTGATTCATTATGATAGTATTGTTTATGGTCTTACCTGCAAGTTGTATACACATGTTGTTGTACGGAACCAATGGCCCCGAAGTGATAGAAATCAGGATAACCGGAGGGAATGGCTTTGATGTGAGGATCACATGTGTTCACGGAGTGTTAATGCTTTGCTCCGGTGCTCTCTTAAAAGGAGCACCTTAATTGCCAGTAGTTCCCTTGAGGCCCCACTGCAAACGGGCTGGCAGGACAAAACATGTTGTGCAAGTTCTCATTGCAAGCACATATGACTATATATGGAACACATGCCTAGGATTATCTAGTACTTGGATGCTTTATCTTATTTATCTGCAATTACGCCCGTCCATCCATCCCTATGCCTACCGCACTCGAATCCTACTGTTTACTGCTATTGTTACTGCTGTCCTTACCTTTACTGCTGCTATTACTTTACTATTCCTACTACAAAACGGTTGCTACTGATAAACTGCTGTGAGCAAGATTGTTTCTAGGTGCAGCTGAATTGACAACTCAGTTGTTAAGTCTTATAAATATTCTTTGGCTCCCCTTGTGTTGAATCAATAAATTGGGTTTCACTTCCTTCGAAAATACTGCGATACACCCCCTATACTTGTGGGTCATCAAGGACCCATTGAAAAATGGGTACCTAAAACCAAGAAGTAACTTTTTTGCAGGGCTATGCTTCTAGTGTTTCTAAATGGGTAGTCAATAGCGGGTGCACTAGTCATATGACAGGAAGCAAGGAGATCATCTCGGAGATGTGGCCAAACCATGATCACATAATCGTCTCCTATGGTGACATGTCAAAATCTGAGGTATTGGGTCTTGGCAAAGTTGTGGTTGCTCACGATATCTCTCTCGTGGACGTCATGCTTGTTGAGACCCTCGGTTACAATTTACTTTCAGTTCGTGCCCTTGGTAAGATGGGCTTTGCAGTTTTCATTGATGCTGATTTGGTGGTACTCTTGTGGAGCAAGTCTCTAAAGGTCGCTTTCATGGGATATGTCGAAAATGACCTGTACGTGGTGGACTTCTCGGGGAAAACCACTACAGGCCCGATGTGTCTTTTCGGAAAGGCTGATGCGGGTTGGTTATGGCATCGCCGACTAGCCCACGTCAATATGAGAACTTTGCAAAGTCTCCACAAGGGTGGCCACATCCTTGGACTAAAAGAAAATGTTTCCTTTGCCAAAGATCGTGTTTGCAGGGCTTGTGTTGAAGGGAAAATGCATGACTCTCCCCATCGAAGGAAGACCATTATTTCATCAAAGAGAATTTTGGAGCTCCTCCATGTGGATCTCTTTGGTTCTCCATCTCATGCAAGTATCGGTGGGAAGAAATATTGCCTCGCGATTGTTGATGATTACTCAAGACACACATGGGTCTATTTCTTCAAGGTGAAGAGCGAGACTCAACAAACGGTCATCGATTTTGCCAATGAGGTTCAACGTCAACACAATGTCCCTATATTGGCAATTAGAAGTGATAACGGCTCTGAGTTCAAGAACTACACCTTAAATGAATTTCTAAGTGAAGAGGGGATTAGACATCAATATTCCGCTGCGTACACCCCTCAACAAAATGGTGTTGCCGAGAGGAAGAACCGGACCTTAATGGATATGGCCAGATCTATGCTAGCTGAATTTTAGTCTCCTTATAACTTCTGGGCTGAAGCAATCTCTACCGCTTGCCATTCATCCAACTGGCTCTACCTCCGCAAAATCTTGGACAAGACTCCATATGAAATACTTACTGGTAACAAGCCAAACATCTCCTACTTCCGGGTATTTGGTTGTAAGTGTTCCTTTCTCATTAAAGGAGTTCGTTTATCTAAATTTGAGTCTAAGGCTTTAGAAGGCATTTTTGTTGGTTATGGTGCCGAATCCCACACTAATAGAGTCTACAATAAGCTCTCCGGAATTGTTGTAGAATCTTGTAGTGTGGTGTTCGAGGAAAATGATGGCTCCGATGCAGGGCAAGTTGATGTTTGTGATGCACATGTTGAAATACCCCAAGATGCCATAAGAAGAATGGGCGTGGGATTTTTCCGCCCCATTGAGGAACCCCTTGTGGCAGATCGGGAAGGACAATGCTCTACTCAAGTAGAGCCCTCATCGACCCAAGCTCAACAAGATCCAACCATTGGAGAAACTTCTACACTAACCCCACAAAATGCTGAAGATCAAAATGCTCCTGAAATCTCCTGGCCGGATTATCCGGTGGACACCAGATTATCCGGGTAACCCTCCCCAACTGGCAGAAGTGATCAAAATGGTGAAGCTTCTACTACAAGCCCCATGCCGGATTTTCTGGCTGACCCTGGATTATTCATCCCCTCTCTAGTTCGTGCCAGGACCACTCAAGTCTGTGAAGATGCATTGAGTCCTCCAAGGCCGGATTATCCGGCCCCACCCTTGGCCGGATTATCCGGCCCTGAAGAACAGGAGCCTCCTATTACGGCTGTTAATCAACACCAAGGACAAGATTCATCATCTCCTATTCTTGTTAATCAAGCTGTAGATCAAGGCCAAGCCAATGATTCCAACAAAGACTCAAATGATGAAGTTATTCCCCCAAGAGACAACAAACTAATTGAACTTCGCTACAAAGCTCCTGCAGATAGGAACCTTGAATTAAGGGGTCACACTCTTGACAAAGTTGTCGGTGATCTCCGACGAAGGGTATCCACAAGAAGGGGGCTAGCAAGTTTTGGTGAGCACCAAGCTCACATATCCATGGTGGAACCCAAGAAAGTGTTTGAAGCTCTTGAAGATCCGGACTGGGTTGTTGCTATGCATGAAGAGTTGAATAACTTTGAGCGCAGCAAGGTCTAGAAATTAGTAGAGAAGCCCAAGGATTGCCGCAATATTATCGGCACAAAGTGGATTTTTAAGAATAAGCAAGATGAAAATGGCATTGTTGTAAGGAACAAGGCAAGACTCGTGGCACAAGGCTATTCCCAAGTTGAGGGCATCGACTTCGGCGAGACTTATACTCTAGTGGCTCGTCTTGAGTCCATCTGTATCCTCCATGCTTATGCTTCTCATAACAATTTTAAATTACAGCAAATGGATGTTAGGAGTGCTTTTCTTAATGGTCCTCTAAATGAGTTGGTATATGTAAAGAAACCCCCAGAATTTGAGGATCCTAACTTTCCGAACCATGTCTCTAAACTCGATAAGGCACTCTATGGCCTTAAACAAGCCCCACGTGCATGGTATGAGCACCTTAAAGAGCTTTTGCTAGACCGTGGCTTCGAAGTTGGGCAAATCGATCCCAATCTTTTTACTAAGAATGTTAAGGGGGAGCTCTTAGTATGCTAACTATATGTAGACGACATTATCTTTAGCTCTACTAATAAAGCTTTTAATGATGAATTTTCGAAGCTTATGACTCACAGGTTTGAGATGTCTATGATGGGGGAGTTACGGTTCTTTCTTGGATTTGAGATCAAACAACTTAGAGAAGTAACCTTCATAAATCAAGAAAAATACATCCAAGACATGCTCAAGAGATTCAAGATGATGTTTCTTAATGGCGTCGCCACTCTGATGCAAACAAAATGTCACCTTGAACTTAATCCTCATGGTAAAGATGTGGACCAAAAGGTATACCGGTCCATGATCGGCTCTATTCTTTACCTATGCGCATCTAGACCTGATATTGTGTTGAGTGTAGGTGTGTGTGCAAGGTATCAAGCAGCTCCTAAAGAAAGCCACTTAGTGGCAGTCAAGAGGATCTTCCAAGATTTGGTTCATTCACCTAATGTTGGTCTATGGTATCCCAAGGCCTCCAATTTCTCTCTATGTGGCTATACTGATTCAGATTGGGTTGTTGATAAGGATGATCGGAAATCAACTTCTGGAGCTTGTCAATTCTTTGGAATGTCTCTAGTATGTTGGTCTTCTAAAAAGCAGAATTGTATATCCCTCTCCACCGCCGAAGCTAAATATGTGGCTGCTGCTAGTGCATGTACTCAATTATTATGGATGAGGAAAAATTTAAAGGAATATGGTGTCAATTGTGACAAAGTGCCTCTTTTATGCGATAATGAAAGTGCAATCAAAATTTCGTACAACCCAGTACAACACACAAGGACGAAGCATATTGATATTCGCAATCATTTTGTTCGGGACCGTGCAGCTCGAGGTGATATTGATCTATCTTTTATGAGCACGAAGAACCAACTTGCTGATATTTTCATGAAGCCACTTGATGAAGCAAGGTTTTGTTTCTTGAGGAATGAGCTAAATATCTTTGATTAAAGGAGTTTGTCTTGATTCCCCATGCACTCACCCTTACATATCATTCTTATTTGGTCTAGGTGTGAGCATGGATAAGGGGGAGTGTGGTCCTAACTGATTGGGCTAACCCTCCCCCCATAATGTCGAAAGCAAGTCAAATCATTTCTCTTAATATCATTTTGTGATATGTGAGCTTATTGATGAGTATTGGTCATGAACCCAAGATATATCTACGCGGTGTCATACCATGCACTCCAACAAGGTGGCCTCGGCCACCGCCCTGTTCCATGAGAAGAGTTGTATTTATGTGGATCTTTTTGGTTGTTTTCCTCATCTCATGTTCTTATGGAATTCACACTCAATTTTGGCCTTTAGTTGATTTGATTCTTGCAATCTTGAGTGTGTAGCATCACTCTTCTTCCTTTTTGTGTTTCGATGCCAAAGGGGGAGAAGTAGTTCTATTAGGTCTTCGTGGATTTGCATGGGTCGGTGCAAGCATTTGCACTTTATCTTTTCGGTCTTTCTCTCGCTTGTGCCCATTTAGCGTTGAACTTCTATTTATGATTTGTTCTGTATGAGACTATGTTTATGTGTGGATCTAGATTTATCTTGTGGATTATCCTTATGGATTCATCTATCATATTGGCTATATTGGATATCTATATCGAGGGAGGCGCTCATTATGTCTATCATTGGATATTCTTATAATATATTGAGGATGCCTTTATCTCTCTCTCGGTGGTATGAATATTTTCCTATGTTCCAATGAAATAGACTTGTACCTTCTTGTGTGTATTTGTAATCAAATGCAAATTTTATTATGCACACATTGAGGGGGAGTCTTTTTCATTCATTAAATATTGTTGTTTTGAGAACTATCTTGCAAATCCTAGTATTGTCATCTAACAACAAAAAGGGGGAGATTGAAAGAACTTTTCATGGTTCCCTGTGTTTTGTCTGTTAGATAACAATACCGCGGAGTTTCTCATGTGTACCAAGTGTGCAGGGAAGTGTTTGTTGTGTTTGGGGGACAGATTATCCGCCCCCATCAAGGGCCGGATAATCAGGCCAGACCCTCTTGGCAAAGGCTAGCATGGTGCAAATCTCAGACTGAGGGCGGATTTCCCCCGGACAATCTGAAGTGGGGAGGATTTTCTTCCCCCTGTCGGATAATCCAGCCCTCACCTTGGGCCGGATAATCCTAGCCCCAGGAGACGAGCAAAGGCTGGCATGGCGCGAAGCTCAGACTGGGGGCGGATTTTCCCTCGGACAATCCGAAGTGGGGCAGATTTTCTCCCCCTGCCGGATAATTCGGCCCTCACCTTGGGCCGGAAAATACAGTCCCCAGGAGACGAGCAAAGGCTGGCTCGGCGTGACGCTCAGACTGGGGGCGGATTATCCCCCGGATAGTCCGAGGCTGTGGCGGAGTTTTCCCCAGGCCGGATAAGCCGGCCCTCAATTAGGCCGGATAATCCATCCCCAAAAAGCTCCAACGGCTCCATCTGGATAGGGGGTATAAACGCCACGTCTTCCCCTCCTGTCAGTTCTCTTGGTTCATTCGAAAAAGATCAGACCTGGTGCAAAAGTTCTCTCCCTAGATCTCCCACTTCAACCACCCGAAGGTTTCGATCTTTGGGGGAATTGAAGGAGGAGACATCATTCACCGTCATCACGAATCAAGCGCTTCAACTCCTCTCCATTCACTTGGAGAATCCCTGATCTATTATTCTCGTTGATATCTAGATCTTGTGTTCTATTATTGATAACAATTGTTCTTGTGGCAGCTTGTTGTCATTACGGGAGCCTCCAATTCGGTTGTGGAGTTGTGCCCCGCTAGTTGTGTAAAGGCACTGGTTCCATTACGGGAGCCTCCAATTCGGTTGTGGAGTTGTGTAAAGTCGAAGGGTTCCTATAGTGGAAAGGTGGATCAGGCCTTTGGTGGCGGGATCCATCGGAGAATTGGGTTAGGCCTATTATGGCGTGGTGGTCTTAGTACCGCCCACCCCTCCAACGCAGATGTGCTTCCCTTAACAAAGAAGGAACTACGGTAAAACAAATCCTGTGTCTCCGCGTGCTTCATCACGGTTTCCTCGTTCCTCACTTTTCTCGCCTTTACTCGCTAGTAGTTAGGTTTGCATATAGGGAAATGCTACATAGTAGTATATCTAGAGAATTTACCTTTTGTGTCAAGCCTAAAATTGAAAAAGCATTGAAATTTCAAGTAGCACATATTCACCCCCCCTCTAGGTGCCCATACGATCCATTTCAATAATCCCTTGAGATTATTTGATACCATGATTATTGTAGATCACTGTGGCACCATGGCATGTAACACCGTGGTGTGTAGCTTCTTGTTGGTCTCCTCCAGAGTACTTATGCGGCTGTAGCACCTACGTAGATCAGATTGCAGAGTGTCCACTCTATCTACGAGCTTGGTCACCAATGGAAGGAGGTCTTCCTTCTTCTCCATCTCATTGAGATGGTGACGGACTTCGACGCGATGGAGTAGCTCCTGCTTCTAATAGATCTCTAGTGCCTGCACGCGATCCTTGGGCCTGGGGGCAGCTTCTTCTTCCTCATCCATAATTGATGGATCGGGGAAGTGGAAACCGTACCTCCACTCTTCTTGAGGCTTAACCTTCATACGAGCACCAATGGTTGGCTTCAAGAGTGGAACCTCCCCTTCTTTCCTAGCACCTGCACCAATATTATATAATTCCTTACGCTTGTGCGGCCTTGTATCTGTGGTGATGAACTTGATTGTCTCCACACGCCCTTTTCCATGTGGCTTGCGATCTTCTCTCTCTTGTTGAGCTTTCTTCATTGCTGCCCAATTGATCTTAGGTGGATCATAGATGTCTCGGTGGATGTAGACATCAACCACGTCATCTTTGGAATCGTTGTTGAAGTAGCTTGGCTCGATGTACTCCTTGTACCTCGTTCTAAACCTCTCCACCTCCTCGTCATCGTCCTCCATGGAAGGGCTGCTAGATCGGTCCCTAGAAGGAGCAATGATCCCCATGGGTTTTCCACGGACTGGAATGGGATACCGCATTTCTATATTGGTTCATGTAGATTGCGATTAGAGAGAGAGAGACAATGTAAGTATATAAGGGGGGTCAGAGGTCGGTAAAACTCGCGAGAAATACCAAATTGTCGCTCAAGAAAAGAATCTAAACGAAACATGGAAAGAAATCACGGATTTGGAAGTGTCCTGCCGCGTAACGACCAACTATACGGGCGCGACCCGTATAGGTCCGGCCATATAGTTGGTTCTGGGCAGATATTTCCAAATATCTCGAGTCTAGGTCGATTAAATCACGACTCGGAACCGACAATAACGTTTTTTAGATGACTATAAAAGAAAGATCGAATGAAAAGTGTCTGAGAGTTTAACGACCAACTATACGACCGGAATTTTTACTCTGGTCGTATAGTTGCGACCATATAGTTACAAACACGAAAATCAAAAGTGTCTGAGAGTTTAACGACCAACTATACGACCAGAATTTTTGCTCCGGTCGTATAGTTGCGACCGTATAGATACAGACACCAAAAAGCAAAAGTATCTGAGAGTTTAATGACCAACCATACGCCCGCAATTTTTGCTCCGATCGTATAATGCGACCGTATAGGCTCAGATATCGAAAACAATTTTACAAAAATGATACAGAGAGTTTAATGACCAACTATACGGTGGGAGCTCCCTCTCTGTTCATATATCTCCGCCCGTATAGTTGGTAAAAACCCTCTAAAACTTCAGAAAAACACAAGGATTTCAAAGGCAGAATTTTAGGAGTAAAATTTGTGAAAATAAATCAGTTATTTGGGTAAGAACACTTACCTTGCACTTACCATTTTCTTAATTGGGGATCAAAAGTTCCTCCCACAACAAGGACTCCTTCTCTTCTGGAGGAATTGACTTTAGTTCATTAGATAATTCCCGTAAACGAAAATCACCAAGACTAAAGTTCCTCTCAATAAGATCGGTGTCTTCCTAGGAAAACATGGACACTGGATCTAACATTTTTATTTCTTGCCTCTGCATAATCTGCAACTCAAATTCTTGAAGTGAAAGAATCCAACGGATCAGCCTTGGCTTATGGTCTTTCCTTTCAAGGAGTTCTTTTAAGAAATCACGATCCGTGTGACCTCTCACCTTTGCATCAACTATATAAGAACAAAATTTATCGCAAGAGAGAAACACAGCAAAAAGTTCCTTTTCTTCCTTAGGGTAATTTTTTTGTGCACCATTGAAAGTTCTACTAGCATGATGTATAATATTAAATCTACGAACAATATGTTTCCCAAAAGTTACTCCTACAACATCATCGATAGCTTCACATATTAAGTCAAAGGTTTTATCCCACATAGGTGGTTTAATGGTGGGAGAATGACTTAAAGCATTTTTCAGTTTATCAAAGGCTTCAAGACACTTATCATCAAAATTAAATATCATTCCCTTTTGCAAGAGGTTAGTCAAAGGTTTAGATATCTCAGAGAAATTTCTAATGAACCTTCTGTAAAAACCCACATGACCAAGAAAGCTTCTTATACCTTTAATATCCATAGGTTGTGGTATTCTCTCTATTGCTTCAACCTTAGCTCTAGCAACTTCAATTCCCTTACCTGATACCTTGTTTCTGAGGACTATACCTTCTTTGAGCATAAAGTGGCACTTCTCCTAGTTTAGAACAAGATCAGTTTCTTCACAACGCTGCAAAACTCTCTTGAGATTATCCAAGGAACTAGTAAATTAAGTTCCATAGACAAAAAAGTCATCCATAAATACTTCCATTATAAGTTCTATAAAATCCACAAAAATATCAGTCATACATCATTGAAAAGTAGCTGGGGCATTACATAGACCAAAAGGCATACGTCGGTAAGCATGTAAAACGTAAGGACTTATGAAAGCTGTTTTAAGTTGGTCATCTGGATGAACAGCTATAGAGAAACCAGAGTATCTGTCCAAGTAACAAAAATGAGTATGGTTTGCTAACCTTTCTAAAGTTTGATCTTTGAACGGTAATGGATAATGATCTTTCCTAGTTTCTTTATTTAATTTCCTGAAGTCTATGCACATCATGTGCCCAACAATAGTTCCAGTAGGTATTAATTCATTGTTTTCATTGGGAACAACAGTAAAACCACCCTTCTTATGGACACAGTGAATAGGACTTACCCAATCACTCTCTTTAAGAGGATAAATTATACCTGCGTCCACTAGGCGTACAATTGTTTTTCTTACCACTTCTTTCATTTCAGGCTTTAATCTTCTATTAAATTCTATAGCTGGTTTAGCACCTTCTTTCATGAATATTCGGTGGACGGCTATCATGGGACTAATGCCCTTCAAGTCATCTATTGAGTACCCAAAGGCTTGGCGATGCTCCTTAAGTATCTCCATAAGTTCTTCTTCTTCTTATCCTGAAAGTTTAGCACTAATAATAACAGGAAATTTATTTGTATCATTTAGGAACCTGTATTTGAGATTATCTGGTAGATTCTTCAACTCTGGAGGTGGTAATTCCTCGTTCCCTCTCTTTTCTGGTTCTTTAAAAGCCTCATCGGTTGGAGGTCCCAAAATGGGAAGTGAATCGAATTCATCTTCTAGTTCTTCTAGGGACTTGTCCTCCATAACTATTTCTTCATAATTTGGATATTCATTTATTTCTTCTTCTTGATTACCAAAGAAAAGAGCCACCATTTCCTCAATAGTTATCTCTTCCTCTTCTTCTTGTATTTGTGGAGGCATGTCTTTAAATTTGGAAAAATGGAATTTATTTTACGTCCCCCCAAGCTTAAGAGACACAATCTCCTTCTTGAAATTAACATAGGCACCTATATCACCCAAAAAGTTCCTTCAAATATAATTGGGCAAAGAGTGTCAGTTGGCATATAAACAACTACGAAATTGATAGGGAAGTCTTTGTTGCCAATTGTGACAGTTGCATTGTCAACTACTCCCATTGGAATTCTAAGGTTTTTATTGGCTAACATAATTGTTATATCAGTATTTTCAATTGTAGCCGGTTCTATTTCTTCTTTTATTTTTAAGTATAAATCATAAGATATAACATTAACTTCAGTACCAAGATCACATAAACCGTAATAAGAGGTTTCTTTAAATATGCAGGGAAGAATAGGCTTACCCACATCTTTTGCCTTTATTTTACCTTAAACCAATACAGAAGTTTCTTTATCTACTTCAACTATGTTATAGTGTGAGTACATAGCCATAATTGCTTCCTTGGTTACCTCTTCATCTTTGTTTTCTTTTAGGTGTTCTGTGACTCCTAGCATGCTTTCGTCTTCCTTCTTTTCCTGTACTGCTGACCTGTTCATATTCAAAAATATGCTTTTGTGCAGTGTTAGGGAAAGGTACTTCATAAATTGGTTCGACGGAGGCAAGCGTTGCTTTATCTTCTCTTTTCTTTTTTGGTTCGGGTGGTGGATCATACTTGACTGGACCCTCCTCTGGAGCTTTAATATGTTCTATAAAAGCTTTAACAACTTGCAACACAAGATCTAAATCCACATAAAGTTCTTTAGATAATTATTTAACATGGCCTTTTTTATTATAGTCGTGAATACAATCATGCTCTATTTCTACGCCTCCTTCACTTCATAGACCAAAATTCCATGAAACTATATGATCACAAATTCTATTAAGTAAAGCCCAAGCTTTAGGTATAGGAAGATTCATAAAGTCTCCTTCCGCGAATGAGTCTAGTTCAATTTTATTAGGTTCAATTAAACCGCCATAAAAGATACGTAGAAAATACCATTCAGGCAAATCATGATGAGGACATAGTCGTAGTAAATCTTTAAATCTAATATAAGATCTTACTAGTACTTCATTATAACGATTCTTCCAGGTCATTATAAGATGCCTGATTCCAAAAGATTTTGATAATGGATAATATTTTGATAGAAATTCACATGCTAGATTATCCCAAGTAGTAGGGGCTTCAGGGGGTAGAGATCTATACCATGAGAGAGATGTACTTGTCAAAGTTTGACTAAAAACTTTAACCCTTACCTCATCAGCGGTATATCCCGTCAATAGACAAGTGCCACATATATCTTTAAAACATGCAATATGCTCATATGGATCAGGATCTTCTTCATCTCAAGTAAACTGCTTCTTATGTAGAATATTAAGTAGTAGAGGATTTATTTCAAACCTCATTGTCTTCTAATTGGAGTTGTATCTTTTATAAATATCATAGGGCTTCCCAAAGTGGTTGAGTGGGTTAGAACTAGTCATATGCTCAAACTCCATCATGTTGGTGGAAACCTGTAAATCAAAGTAAAATTTAGCAAGACAAAAATAAATAAGCAAAAACTAAAAGACCTACAACGCTTAGCTCCCTGGCAATGGCGCCAGAAAATAGCTTGATGAGTGCAAGTGCACAGATCATTTGTAGCTAGTTTCGAAATAAACATATTGATCCCATAGGGAGTAGGAGTCTGAAGTCTAATAATTCTTAAAATAAATATTGCGATAGAAATGCTAGATAAATTTCTAAGTGATAAGATAAAATGCAAGTATTGTGTAAAAATGTGTTTTTGGTTTTTGGGTATAAGAGCAATAATAAAGTAAAGCAAAATAACTTAATACAGAAAGTAAGTATCGTGTATATAAGAAAGATTGGAACTGCAGTAGGAAAAAGGCATTCTCAGGGAGTAGCGGATACACCACAAGTATTGTAAAGATTTAAGATAAAGGTTATCATCATGAACATTCTCAACTGTGTATGTGTGGGAGGAACTCCGTAATTGGACGAATAGGCAACAACCGATGCTCACATCATCCTCATAACCACAGGAGTTAGCAATCGACATCAATCGAATTACTGTGGTATTAAGGGATATGATCCCGTAGGACGTATCCCATGGCATGGATAGTGTTCCGTGAGTTTCCTCGGTTTCGCAAGTTGATATGTAAGGGGTGCCAACAACTTTATAGTCACTATAAGAGCTAGCACACCTCCGTCTACCAACAAGTAGTTCCCTCCATCAAGTCCCCACGAGAGGCAAATATTGATAGGTCGACTTCTCTCAACATCAAGATGTAGAGAATCAAACACATGGTCACCACGATGAATATCATAATAAACTTTATCTTATTTCATTCTCATACTAGGGTTTCTCCATCTCCCGAAGAACTAATGATCTACTCAGACATGGAGGCAATCAACATCATGGCAATGGTAATGGAAACAATCATAGATGAATAGTACTTGTATAAATCCACAACGAGTATAGGAATTACAACAAGATCTAGACAATATGTAGATGGGATGGATGGATATGGTGGTGATGAAGCGGTGGATGATGAAGATCGATGCCTTAGCCTCCCGGATCTGCGCAGGGCGAAGATGGATCCCTTTGTGGATGAGTTCCCCCTCCAGATGCCTTCCGGAGGTGAGGTTTCTATGATTTCTGGGTGTTTTGTATGTCGTCTCCCCGAACCAATTGCACGGGGTGAAACTATTTGACGAGGCGGAGGCGGCGCCAACTATACGGCCGGAGCTATACGGGCGGAAAAATTGCTCCCGCCGTATAGTTGGTCGTTGAACCTTCTGCCTCCCTTATTCGCTTCTAATTTTCTTTTGGTCTTATTAATATTTCCCAAATAAGTGATTTACGTTCTTTTTTACTCCTTTTCTCCTTAGTACAACTGCTCCAATAATTGTATCCATTGGATCCATCATCTGTCCTGATCCTGGTGAAAACAGACATAAAATGTGCTTGCGAGCGCCGTAAAATACCAAGATCCTACATCTACAATGCAAAATAATAATATAAAACATGATGCAAATATGCACTCATCAACAAACCAATTTCAGCTAGTTTCGAAGTAAATATATCGAACCCACGGAGAGGTATTGGTTAAGTCTTTATGCCCCTCGTTACTACCTACCAAAGAATACTTGTAAGTTGTCTTTGATCTCAAATAAAGGGTGTTTCAATTGTTTATGGTTGTTTGCAAAAAAGTAAGTAAAATAAGTAAAAGAAAACAAGTAACAAGATTGTATGAAAGCGTGGTTGAACTCAATAGGGCTAAACGTTCTTGGGGATGTAGGATACACCACTAGCATAGTACTATTATTATATGCAATCAAGATATCATACTTCTTATGTCATGATATGTGTGGAGAGAGCCCCATAATAAGATGTTCATGACAAGGCTTGTAGGAAGCCACTTTGTTGAGCCAAGTGTGAGGTCACCTCTAAATAACCATTTCAATGCCTGAGAGCAATCACCCATATAGACCACCGCAATTAAGGGCTTCCCGTGGATATCGTAATTAGCTTAGGGAGTCCCTCTTAACCCCCCTTTGACCATGTGGGTTATGAGCCAGCGCCAATCTGTCACGGGGCACTCCGGGTATGCTTCCACAACACGTCCAAAGGGTTTATTCTTACCTTTAGTCTTGAAGGAAAATGATATGTGTTCAACTTCACATATCATCTAAAGAGAGAAATCAAACACAAGTCATAATTATATCATAGACAAGCAAGTCATATGGACACAAGAATAAATCATCTTCATTACAAATTCCTTGTGGTGCTGCGGTTTCTCCATCTCCCCAAGAACAAAGTAACTACTCACTCATGGAAACAATCAAGAACATCATCATAATCAAAAGGATGGATAAAAGTAAGAAGGTAGATCTAATGCAAACCACAATTGGATCATGGTGATAATGAGATGTAGCGGTTGATGATGAAGGGGATGATGCGTTGTCCTCCAATAATCCAAGTCCCTTCTCCTCTTGAGCAATGGTGATGGTGGAGATCTTGTGGAGGCGGCGGCTATGGAGTTTCGAAGGTGGCAGGGCTCCGCCATGGAGGTATGTGGAGAGGTCCCTTCTCCCTTGGCTCCTTGGCTCTTTTTATAGGCCTAGGGGTGCCTCCAATAACCCCCAATACGTTCCTTATGACCTAAGGAAGGTCTAGAAACAAATATGGATGGATCCTGTGAAGAAACACGTCCAGAACAGCTGTTTCCGTGCATCCAGGCCCGTGGTACGGGCGGACAGTACGGGTGGGCTCCGCCCGTACAACTAGTCGTTATCGGTGCGATAGCTTTCATATTTTGGCTGCCATTTATTCATACAAAATCCGATGTGGGTGTTCTTTGGCTTGTTGGCTTCTTATGAACAAAGGATAAAACACCATGGCCTTGGATTATCATTTGGAGTTGTGGAAAAATCAACTTTTTACTCCCGTAAAATGGCTAAGTCTGGTCCCTACAACTCCTCCATATTGAATCCTCTTGGCTCCATTTATCCATGATTCTCCATACCATCTACACACAAATCAAAGGAAAGAAAAAGGTAATAAAATCCTAATAAAACTACTAGTTGTGAAAAGCTCATGCAAAAATGAATGAGAACTAGTAATCATACATAATAGGCATAGTTATAGATAGATGTAGCATGTAATGAGTGACAATATGAATAATTTGTATACTTAAATATGCATCAATTTTGGACACATCAACTTCCCCAAGATAGACTCTTGATCGTCCCGAGTAGTAAAGTGGCTTATGGACAAGGTCATCATGTTCATGAGGAACGAGTCGATTACATAAATGAGGCAAAAATTAAAACAAAAGTATAATACTGGATGCAGAAGATCGATGCCTTATATCTTTATTTTCTCTGCAAGCTCATATCAACACCCTGATTTTTAATCCCAGATGCCTGTTATGTCATACATCGCAATCCCAGGATTACCATTTTTGCGAGACATAACATATTGGATATCATAGTACATCATCCATTACAAACCATAAATAAGGTCTTACACAATAAGGATCTCATGATCCAGTCATACTACAACAAGCAGCGGAATAAATAATAAGCGTAGCAGTAGGGTCCATCTTCAGGGGCACAGGCAATGCTGACCAAGGAAGATAGTCCTAGTTATCATAGTCATCCTGCTGTCCGTCATCTTGGTAGTCTCCTTCGTAGTCTTTCCATGAGAATAGCCAGGGACAAAAGCCATGAGTACTCTTTAAGTACTCGCAAACTACCACTAACAAGTAAGGTAGTACTAGTGTAAATGCTAACTCTAAGTTTAACTATAAAGTTAAGTTTGAAACCTAAGATGAGTTCAGAAACAAAGAAAGATAAAATAAAGTTCTAGAATCACTTAAGTTGGGAATCTAGTGTCATAGTGACAACCCTGTTGTGGTCAAGTCAAGATTCATCATTCATTTCATAAGTCATTTTGAAAAGATCTGACAACGAAACAGTATGGCCACTCCAACTGTCCATAACCGCGGACGCCACTATTCGAATAGTTTGACACTCTGTAGAGGTGGTACACTTTCACCACAAGATTCGATACATCTGTCAGGGATAACCCTATATCATCATACTTAGTATGCAGATAATCAAACATAACCTTTCCTTTACACACCCTAGTATAAGCACCTCTCCTATGAGCACGGCCTCCGAACCATGACCATCTATCATCTTGGGCACTACATAGGTCGACAACATTGAGAGGTAGCCTCAACTCAAACCTCTCCCGTGAGGGAACTAATACTAATGCATATAAACTTCTGGCTAGGCCTTACCTAATTCAGGTATTGTGGTTGTACGGTAAATTTGGAATGGTATCGCATCCGAATCCAACCATCAGTTTTGTAAAAGGGTTAAGGCTCATGCCTCAACATTTTCATCATCATAAACCATTTGTGTTTCTCAACACATGTCAAAACATCTCAATAGAATGACTCATCATTCTAAGGTTTTCACAAGTCATTTTCACCAAGTGTTCCCATCTAAAGTTACTCAAGTTTTAGTTTAGCTCTAAACTACTAAGTTAAGAGTGTTCACTAATGTGGGATGTTAAGATCAATCTCATGCCCTAGAATGACATCTAAGGTTATCTAGATAGGTCAAGTTTTATACTCTTTATGCTACCTTTAAAACAAGTAAGGGACTTTGGTAAATTAAAAGAAAGTAAAGCTTGGGAATAAAACTTGAGGTAGGTAAATAGTCAAAGTGGTATAACCAAAGCATGCCTAATGCATCTTGATTAGGTTATCTAGCTTAATTTTAGCTTGTTAAGTATTATACTTGCAAGTGTTAGCTTGCATTTTTAATGATGGCTTGCCTTGTGCAGTGCAGTGGTTGAAGTTTTCTTCCTCCTCCTCTTGGTAGACCTCCTCCTCCTCGAAAGCTTGGTCGGTACTATCGTCTATAAATACATACGGAGTACACAATCACCAAACAATACTTAAGTAGTCTACTTAGCACTCTAAGGTACACATTTGATGATCTAATATCATCACAAGCATCACAAGGTTTCATTAACTAGCTTCATTCTTTTTATTTAAGAAAAGTAATTTCTACTCATTGAAAATATCTAAGATTTAATATTCTCCACTTAAAATATGGGATCATGTGGACACATGTCATCACCACCTATTCTAACATAGGGGAATGTGATTTAAATGTTGGATCATATTTAATTAAGTTTAAGTTCAATATTTAATGATTTAAAGTGACTAGAAATGCCTATATAGCATTATTTTGGTACTAGTCCAAAGTCACCGCATGCAAACCATAATATTATTACATATTCAGATAGGTATGATTAAATGTGATTTTTGAGAGTTGGAATCAACTAAAAATCTATCATGGTTGATTTTATAAAAATGTTTGAATGTGCAAATGCTTCTGTCTTGTGATTTTACTAGGAGAGATCTCTAACTCTAAATGAAATAAATCCAACGGGCTTGGATATATCTTTTCAGTAGCTTCCTAACAAAATTTGAATCACTCAATTTGGTTTAGTAGATCTTCTTGAATTGATTTTTAAACTAAGGGACAAAAGTGAGTTCAAACTAAAATAGAAAAATCTATATTTGAACTAACTAGGTCGCGCGGGAAAACTAACGGGCCGGCCCAGTGGTGCTCTGTGGTGTGGATGACAACTGACAGGGGGTCCCGCAGGTCAGCGACACATCAAACGTGAAGCGGTACGGGGCACTCTCAGCGCTACGATTAAAAGGTGGATCGACGGCTGAGGATCGTCGTCCCTGGCGAACAGGTCACCGGCGAGAGCTAACCCTAGCGGCTCGGTGGGGGTACGTGGGGGATTACCAGGGCTCCAGCTATACTTGGCGATTGGAGCGATCGAACATGCGGTCGACGACGGGCTCAGGCGTGGTCGCGATGGCTCCTGGGGTGGATGAAATCGACGGCGCCTCTCCTCCTCTACTACGGCAAAATTCCGGTGAACGGCGGCTCGCCTTGCTCCGGGGATGGGGTGGAAGGATCAGTGGAGAGAGGGGAGTGAGATCGTGTGAGGAGTTTGTGCTGGGGTGGCCTCCATTTATAGGTCGACAAGGGGACCAAACGGGATGGGATGGCGACTCCGGTGAGGGCTGCACAACATGCTATCGCCATGGCTAGAGGTAGGGGACGGTGGCCTGCCTCCTGGCGGTGCTCTACGTCTTAAATGCATGGCTAGGGGCGGTGGCATTTGGTCAGGAGCATCCCGCGCTCTGGGAGACAGAGGCGACGCTCGGCGACTATGGGTCGCGCAGCGGCGCACGACCGTGTCTGGCGGGGTGCTGGGGTCAAGGCGGAGCGGCATGCACGGTCTTGGGTCACCGGGCGGTCTGTGGCATGCACGGTCTTGAGGTGCTCACGGACTTTGTGAACCTTCTCTTTGGCTTCTCGGAGAATGTCGGGTCCAAAGATCTGACTCTCTCCTACTTGCGACCAATTCAGAGGTACGACACTTTCTCCCGTATAGCAAACTAGCTTGATAACTGTTGTTATATGATAATTCTGTGAAAGGCAGGTAGTCTTCCCATTTTGATCTGTACTCTAAAACACAAGCTCTAAGCATATCCTCTAAGATTTGGTTGACTCTCTCAGTCTTTCCATCAGTTTGCGGGTGATAAGCGGTGCTGAAGTTCAACTTGGTGTCTAATCCTTCCTGGACTTTCTGCCAAAACCTCGAGGTAAACTGGGTTCCTCGATCTGATACTATGGTCTTGGGGGTTCCATGCAGACTAACAATTCTAGCAATATACAGCTCTGCTAGCTTCGAACTCTGGTAGGTGGTCTTGATAGGTATAAAGTGAGCTACCTTGGACAGTCTATCAACAATGACCCAGATTGAGTCATTTCCCCTACTAGAGGTAGGCAATCCGGTGATAAAGTCCATTCCGACGGAATCCCATTTCCATTCTGAAATTTGCAATGGTTGCAACAGTCCTGCGGGTCTCTGATGCTTTGCTTTGACTCTTTGATAGATGTCACACTTGGCGATGTAGCTTCCGATTTCTCTCTTCATCTTGTGCCACCAAAATTGCTCTTTCAAATCTTGGTACATCTTTGTTCCTCTGGGGTGGATAGAATAAAGAGTATCATGAGCTTCCTGCATGATAACTTGCTTCAGCTCCGAATCTGCTGGCAAACAGATACGTCCTTTCGACCACATAACTCCTTCTTCGTCTTCGGTGAATCCAGGTACCTTTCCTGTACCAATACGATGTTTGATTCCGTCGATACTCTCATTTCCCTTCTGGGCTTCCTTGATCTGGCTAATTAATGTGGGTTGAAGTTCAATGCTAGCTAAGAATCCTTTGCTAACTAGCTCAGTTCTAAACTGCTCCAACTCCTCATACAAACTTGGTTGCTTCTCCTTGATCATGGTGTTTAGCCTGCAAGGCAATCTGCTAAGAGCATCCGCTACCACATTGGCTTTGCCGGGGTGATAGTGAATGTCAAGGTCATAATGCTTGATTAACTCTATCCATCTTCTTTGCCTCATATTCAGCTCCTTCTGAGTGAAAATATACTTCAAGCTTTTGTGATCTGAGTAAATCTCACAGCGATTACCCATCAGATAGTGACGCCATGTCTTTAGTGCCAAAACTACGGCTGCTAACTCAAGATCATGGTTCGGATAGTTCTGCTCATGCTGCTTCAGTTGTCGAGATAGATAAGCGATAACTTTGCCTTCTTGCATTAGTACACATCCGAGACCAATCTTGGATGCATCACAATACACATCAAATGGTTTCTTGATATCTGGCATGATTAATATTGGGGCTGAAATCAATCTCTTCTTCAGCTCTTGGAAACTGGCTTCACATTTGTCAGTCCATTCAAACTTCTTGTCCTTCTTCAGCAATTGGGTCATGGGTCTAGCGATGCTCGAGAATCCCTCTACGAACTTGCGGTAATATCCCGCTAATCCGAGAAATGCACGGACTTGGGTTTGAGTGATTGGGGCTTCCCATTCTTCGACATCTTTGATCTTGGCGGGATCAACAGAGACTCCTCCGGCAGACACAATATGTCCTAGAAATCCTACTTCTTTCAGCCAAAAGTCACACTTGCTGAACTTAGCATATAACCGATGCTCTCTCAGGGTTTCTAGGGTGATTCTTAGATGTTGCTCATGCTCTTCTTCTGACTTGGAGTAGATAAGGATATCGTCGATAAACACAACGACAAACTTATCTAGGAAATTCATAAAGATCTTATTCATGAGATTCATGAAATAAGTAGGGGCATTGGTTAATCCAAAATACATAACCGTATACTCGTATAAACCATAGCGAGTAGTAAAGGCCGTCTTCGGAATATCCGTTGCACGAATCTTAAGTTGGTGATAGCCAGTCCTAAGATCAATCTTTGAGAATACCTAGGCACCAGTCAATTGATCAAACAGATCTTCTATCTTTGGCAAAGGGTACTTGTTTTTGATGGTGACATCATTCCGATTTCGGTAATCGGTGCACAGACGGTTGCCTCCATCTTTCTTGTCGACGAATAACACTAGTGATCTCCATGGCGATGCGCTTGGTTGAATCAAGCCTGTTGCTAACATGGCATCCAACTGCTTCTTCAATTCTACTAACTCTGAGGGGTTCATGCTATAGGGTCTCTGGGCTATGGGTCCGGTTCCAGGGATTAGTTCGATAATGAACTCAATATCCCTATCCGGGGGCATACCTGGCAATTCATCTAGGAATACGTCGGGGTATTCACAGACTACTCTGACTTGGTCAATGGTGGGTAGGGCTAGACTCTTGTTGCACTTGAATTGACGGGGTAAGGTTTCAGATATATGCTCTACTGTTACTCTAGAGCTACTGGTCATGGTGATGGCTTTCTTAGCACAGTCTATCAGTCCTTTATGCCTTGACATCCAGTCCATACCTAGTACTACTTACAATCCTTTGGTTCCAAGTACGATTAGGTTGGCATAAAAATCTATCCCATGTATTGTGATAGGCACAACTTTGCAAATTTTTCTAGCTTTTGTAGTTGATCCGGGGATTTGAACTATCATGACATGCTTCAAGTTGGTTGGGTGGATCTTACTAGTGCATGCAAATTCTTCGGTGACAAATGAATGCGATGCTCCCGAATCAAACAATACTCTTGCTAAAACTGAGTTGACAGAAAACATACCCAGCACTACGTTTGGCGCTTCTTCGGCTTCTTCGGCATTCATGTGGAAGATACGACCATTGCGGTTGTGAGGGGTCCCTGGGGCAAATCTTCTCCCTGGTTGAACACGATGCTGCTATTGAGCTGGGGCATTCACATTGGCAGTGGCGGTAGTCTTCTTGGGGCACTCATTGGAATAGTGACCCTTCACTCCACACTCGAAACAAGTGATCTGAGACTTGTCTTTTGCTGCCACGGGCACATCATTGCTTCCAGTCCTGGTGTAGTGTTGTTGTTGTTGTTGCTCTTGGGAGGGGCACGGTTGAAATTGCTGGTGTTGCCGGAGTGATTGTTGTTTCCTCCGGACTTCACATTGCCTCCGCTACGGTTGGGGTAGTTTGGGCGAGACATTGGGGGTCGGTTGTTCCTTGGTGCATATCCTAGTGAGGGGTTGGGACGGTACTTCTAGTGACTGTTGGATCCAGATTGCTGCGTCATACGATGTTTGCGGTAGTCGTTTGCCTGGTTAATCTTCCCTTCCATCTGAATGGCACAGTCGACTAACTCTTCGAGATCTTCGAAGCGGATGGTGACGAGGACAGTCTGCATCTCGTCATGCAGTCTGTTCAGGAATCTCTCCTTCTTTTTGGCCTCCGTGTTGATCTCATCAGGTGCATATCTGGCAAGCAACAGGAATCTGTCACGGTACTCTACCACAGTCATTCTACCCTGCTTCAACTCTCTAAATTCATCCCTCATTCTGGTGACTAAGCCATGCGGCACGTGGGTGCGGCTGAACTTAATTTTGAAGGCTTCCCATGTCATCACTTGACCATGGTTCATCAGGCGGATGCTGTTCCACCATGCTCTTGCATCTCCTACCAAGTAGTGGGTGGCGAAGAGAACTTTCTCGTTGTCATCAACTCTGGCTACTTCCAAATTGTTCTCCATCGTCTGCAACCAGTCATCTACATATAATGGGTTCTCTGAAGTGCTAAAGATTGGGGGATTGGTATTCTGGAAGTTCTTCAGCTTGGAGCCTTGATGATCCTGATTTCCATGCCCTTGGTTGTTGAGAGCCATCTGGGCGATCTGTTGAAGTGTTTCTAGATTAGCTTGGCGCTCTACCCTGCTTGCTTCTCTGTCTGCGATGAGGTTTTGCAGGATCTGCAGCATTGGGTCTTGCGACGAGCTACTCCCTCCTTGGTTTCCACGAGTCATCTGAAGATTGATGTAGATAAAGGGGTAAGAGGGAAAGTTCTAAGTTTCATGGTTTTGGTTTCAGAGCTGAAACTTTGAGTTTGACTTAGGTTTTGCAACTAAATTCTTTTCATTCATCTAAGCAAAGCACACGATACAAACACACACAAACACCACAACATCAAGGGAAAACAGATGGTTTTAAGAACCATTATGCAAGCTATGATACAATGGGACCGATACATCTCATGCTACGATAGTGCTCTAGTGCATATACTCATCGTCGATGAAGTCGGAGTCCTCATCGTCAGTGTAGAAGTCCACAGCATCCTCCTCCAGAAAGTCATCATCATTGCTGAGGTAAGAATCCATATCTCCCTAGATGTCCTCACCCTCCTCTCCTTCCTCCTTTGCTGCAAGCTAAGCATCTTGCTCCTTGTCAGTCTTCTCGAGGTCGGCCACCTTCTTGCAAAGACAGGCGATGGTGCGATCCTTCTTTTCGCGCTGGAGGCGAAGAGACTGACGGTCCTTGACAAGCAGTGAGAAAGTCTTGGCCTTCTGGGCGGCAATGGCACGATTGTGGTTGGCAAACTCCCTAGCATTGTCCATTCCTTCTGGCGATCGTACAGCAGGAAGTCAAGGTTCTCCACTTGACGCTTCAGTTCCGGGTGACTGGGCATCTCCATCAGCATTCCCATGAAGTCACGCCTTGCATAGTACGCAAAGCGGGTTCCTTGGATTCGGTTGACACTGAGGGCACATAGACGTGCGAGAGCTTCATGCATTGCCCTGGCTAATCCATCTAGCCAGTTATTCTCCCTTACGGAGAACTGGATTCTCCCGAACGTTGGTGCTTCTATGCTTCCTCGAAGATCAGCGGTGACTAGCCACTGTAAATCTCCTCTTGGGGTCCAGGAAGTTGAGCTCCAAGAAACTCCGGATGCGGACGACCCAATAACTCCGACAGTGAATCTAGATCCCTCTGGATTATCAGTTGGAATCCGTAGCACTGGTAGAACTTGCTGAACTGAGTCTCCATCTACAAGAATTAAGGTTGAGGAAATTAGTGAAGTGATCAAGTGTGTCAAATTTTATGTAGTAATGTAAGAATTGGAGGAACATGAATTTTTGAGAAAGAATGAATTCCCAAGGGTAAGAGAGGAAATAGTTTTTCATAAATACTCACTTTTGTTTTGAAATTAAGTTTTTATTCGGACGTCCATTCTAACTAGGGTCTCCTATGGTCAAGATGGCTCTAATACCAACATGTCAACACCCGGATTTTTAATCCCAGATGCCTATTATGTCATACTTCGCAATCCTAGGATTACCATTTTTGCGAGACATAACAGATTGGATATCACAGTACATCATCCATTCCAAACAATAAATAAGGTCTTACACAATATGGATCTCATGATCCAGTCTTACTACAACAAGCAGCGGAATAAATAATAAGCGTAGCGGTAGGGTCCATCTTCAGGGGCACAGGCAGTGCTGACAAAGGCAGATAGTCCTAGTTATCATAGCCGTCCTGCTGTCCGTCATCTTGGTAGTCTCCTTCATAGTCTGGCCATGAGACTAGCTAGGGACAAAAACCATGAGTACTCTTTAAGTACTCGCAAACTACCACTAACAATTAATGTAGTACTAGTGTAAATGCTAACTCTAAGTTTAACTATAAAGTTAAGTTTGAAACCTAAGCTGAGTTCAGAAACAAAGAAAGATAAAATAAAGTTCTAGAATCACTTAAGTTGGGAAGCTAGTGTCATAGTGACAACCCTGTTGTGGTCAAGTAAAGATTCATCATTCATTTCATAAGTCATTTTGAAAACATCTGACAACGAAACAGTATGGCCACTCCAACTGTCCATAACCGCAGACGCGGCTATTCGAATAGTTTGACACTCTGCAAAGGTGGTACACTTTCACCACAAGATTCGATACATATGTCAGGGATAACCATGAATCATCATACTTAGTATGCAGATAATCAAACATAACCTTTCCTTTACACACCCTAGTATAAGCACCTCTCCTATGAGCATGGCCTCCCAACCATGACCATCTGTCATCTTGGGCACTACATAGGTGGACAACATTGAGAGGTAGTCTCAACTCAAACCTCTCCCGCGAGGGAACTAATACTAATGCATATAAACTTCCGGCTAGGCCTTACCTAATTCAGGTATTGTGGTTGTACGGTCAATTTGGAATGGTATCGCATCCGAATCCAACCATTACTTTTGTTAAATTGTTAAGGCTCATGCCTCAACTTTTCATCATCATAAACCATTTGTGTTTCTCAACACATGTGAAAACATCCCAATAGAATGACTCATCATTCTAAGGCTTTCACAAGTCATTTTCACCAAGTGTTCCCATCTAAAGTGACTCAAGTTTTAGTTTAGCTCTAAACTACTAAGTTAAGAGTGTTCGCGAATGTGGGATGTTAAGATCAATCTCATGCCCTAGAATGACATCTAAGGTTATCTAGATAGGTCAAGTTTTATACTCTTTATGCTACCATCAAAACAAGTAAGGGACTTTGGTAAAGTAAAAGAAAGTAAAGCTTGGGAATCAAACTTGGGGTAGGTAAATAGTCAAAGTGGTATAACCAAAGCATGCCTAATGCATCTTGCTTAGGTTATCTAGCTTAATTTTAGCTTGTTAAGTATTATACTTGAAATTGCTAGCTTGCATTGTTAATGATGGCTTGCCTTGTGTAGTGCAGTGGTTGAAGTTTTCTTCCTCCTCCTCTTAGTAGAACTCCTCCTCCTCGAAAGCTTGGTCGGTACTATCGTCTATAAATACATACAAAGTACACAATCACCAAACAATACTTAACTAGTCTACTTAGCACTCTAAGGTACACATTTGATGATCTAATATCATCACAAGGTTTCATTAACTAGCTTCATTCTTTTTATTTAAGAAAAAGTAATTTCTACTCATTGAAAATATCTAAGATTTAATATTCTCCACTTAAAATATGGGATCATGTGGACACATGTCATCACCACATAATCTAACATAGGGGAATGTGATTTAAATGTTGGATCATATTTAATTAAGTTTAAGTTTAATATTTAATAATTTAAAGTGACTAGAAATGCCTATATAGCATTATTTTGGTACTAGTCCAAAGTCACTGCATGCAAACCTTAATGTTATTACATATTCGGATAGGTATGGTGAAATGTGATTTTTGAGAGTTGGAATCAACTCAAAAGCTATCATGGTTGATTTTATAAAAATGTTTGAATGTGCAAATGCTTCTGTCTTGTGATTTTTACTAGGAGAGATCTCTAACTCTAAATGAATTAAATCCAATGGGCTTGAATTGATTTTTAAACTAAGGGACAGAAGTGAGTTCAAACTAAAATAGAAAAATCTATATTTGAACTAACTAGGTCACGCGGGAAAACTAACGGGCCAGCCCAGTGGCGCTCCGCGGTGTAGATGAAACTGACAGGGGGTCCCGCAGGTCAGCGACACATCAAACGCGAAGCGGTACGGGGCACTCTCAGCGCTACGTTAAAAGGTGGATCGATGGTTGAGGATTGTCGTCCCTGGCAAACATGTCGCCGGCGAGAGGTAACCCTAGCGGCTCGATGGGGGTACGTGGGGGCTTACCAGGGATCCAACTATACTTGGCGATGGGGGCGATCGAACATGCGGTCAATGGCGGGCTCAGGCGTGGTCGCGGTGGCTCCTGGGGTGGACGAAATCGACGGCGCCTCTCCTCCTCTGCTGTGGCAAGCTCTGGCAAAATTCCGGCGAACGGCAGCTCGCCTTGCTCTGGGATGGTGTGGAAGGATCAGTGGAGAGAGGGGAGTGAGATGGTGTGAGGAGTTTGTGCTGGGGTGGCCTCCTTTTATAGGTCGACGAGGGGACCGAACGGGATGGGCTGGCGACTCCGGCGAGGGCTGCACAGTGTGCTATCGCCGTGGCTGGAGGTAGGGGACGGTGGCCTCCCTCCTGGCGGTGCTCTACGGCTTAAATGCGCGGCTAGGGGCGGTGGCGTTTGGTCGGGAGCGTCCCGCACTCTGGGAGACAGAGGCGGTGCTCGGCGCGGCACTCAGCAACTATGGGTCGCGCGGCGGCGCACGGCCGTGTCTGGCGGGGTGCTGGGGTCGAGGCGGAGCGGCGTGCACGGTCTTGGGTCGTGGGGCGGTCTGTGGTGTGCTAGCGGCTAACGCGCTCTGGCGAGCTCGCAGAGAGAATGGGCGGCGGTGCTGGGGAGTGGTCTAATGGCTAGTAGTGGCCGTGGGGTGGACCATGGGTGGCGGTAGGGTGGCGCCTAGCTTCCTGGAGCGGCGGAGAGGGGCTGGCGGTCTGCTACTGCATTGGCAACGTTGGCCAGAGAGCATGGCGTCGGGGTGGCGTTGCACTGGCGCTAGGGGCTAGAACTAGGGTGGTTTTTGGTCTGGTTGGGCTCAGGAGAGACAAGAATGATCAATGCAAACTAAATGGCTCGACAAGAATTGATCAAAACAGTAATAGTTAGGCCAAAGTTGATTCTGTCTACAAGGTGTTCGACATAATGGCCGCAAGAGAAAAATATTTGAATTTTTGGCTGAATTTTGGTAGAGTTCATGATCACATGCTTGAGCATCACTGGTTGCTTGGGATTTGAAAATGGAATTTATTTGAGTGGTTTTTGAATAAGTGTGATCTTCTCATATGAACTACATTCAATTTTCAAATGCCATTTAAAATTAGTGTTTGAAAGTTTTTGGTAGATCACAAAGTGGGCCTTGGTACATCACTAGTTGTACTATCAAGGGGTGCAAAGATCCACATATGTTTCTGTTAAGAATTGAGTTCTAGGAATAGCCAAAGTAGGCATGTTGTTTAAAATGGCACAAATGACCATTTGCTTCTTTTATTTATTTTGATTTGTTTTTCTTTGGGATTTGTTTGGGAATGATCTATATGATGTTTATTTCACCTAAGAATCATTTTACAAGCAATGGATCATTCAAACAAGGTAATTCAAAACAACTCCTAATTTAAATGCACACACATATGAATGCTTTAATATTTTTAATTGGAAAAGTTTTTGTTAACTCTAAATTTGATGATTTGGATCTTGATCACTTGGTTAAAGTTTTGGGATGTTACAACTCAAAGTAGGAAAGCTCATATTAATAGAAAGAAACACAAGCTTAGTTATGTCAATCCATAAAAGATAAATTAAAACTTCATTGCTCCATGTCAAAAAGTGAATCTAGCTTGAAAGCAAACTTGTGATCCTTTTATTGAGCCTTTTAATAAGTTTTCTATCTCTTTAACTTTCACAAAGTAAGGGCTTCAACAAGAATAAGAATTTACTTAAGGTTGGAAGTCATATGCGGTTAGCACTTCATCCATTTGTAAAGCTCATCAAAGTTAAAGAGATGTCAAGAATACTATACAAGCTTAGGTATATCAAGACAATCAAAGTAGAGTTTAATATAAGTATAAATAACTAGAAATGCAACAACCAATCCAATTCTTCTAGTTAACTCTCAGCTTGCCAAGGAACTCTTGATGTTTTAGTAGCAAAGTTGAGTAAGAGATTTCATGTCCTAAGTAGCATAACAGTGAAGTGTCTTATTGACACCCACATCAATAAATCAAGTCCATCTAAAACACTTCTAATCCTATCATTGTCTTTCAAGAAAATTTCGTAAAGTAGTAATGAGACCATGCCAAGGACTTGTTATGTGGATCCTCATAGATATCTTTTTTCTTTCTTTTATTTTTCAAGGATCCCTGATTGTTTCTTTTGAAAGTGTTTGCACAACCTTTGAGAGTACCAATACTTTTGCCCATACATTGACATGGATGCCACTCATGTCATCAACTCATAGCCAAAATCCGGGGTTATACCATAGATCATTCAAAAGCCAGAGGAGTTGTTGGCATCCCAAAGGTGTGAATTAGAGACATAGAACAAAGTTGTCTCACTTCTTTCTCTTTCTCTTTTTTTGAGCTAGTACCGCAGTTTGATCCACAAGGTTAGGTTTATCATGCATCACAATTACCACTAAACTTTATTTCAATCATACAAATCCTTTCATGAGTGTCGTCAAGACTATCAAAATAGCTATGGGGTTAAGTATCATCAAGGGTATACTCTCAAGACAATCATTCATCAAACAAGTCATAAATTTAAGACTTTCCTTAGTGTACTTGTTTGTCAATATTATTTCCAAGGCAAGACTCGGTTAGCTAAAAGAACTAGAGCAAAAGCTTCCACAACTAATCATCATACCAATAAAAAGCTTTAATCTAACTATTTTGAATTACTCCCACTAGCATGGCATCTTCACAAATCAACTAACTAAGATAAAAAATTCAAACTTCAAAAGCGGGAGATAAAGGATTAAATGTAGATATCGTGGCAATGTATTTTTAGAGGATCACAATGTTCTTCTCAAGCCGGATAAAGATATTAGCAACGTGCGTCAAGCTCTAACTCAAATCTTATGAATCCCAACAAAAGTAAGTGCATCCATTATATAAACATGAAACATAACTTACCCAAGCAAGCATTCAAAAACATTGGGATACATGATTGCACAAAAAATTTCATAGAACAAGAACATTGTACAAGACACAACACCTGCAGAAGTAACTTCCCCAAGCTAGAACTTTTGTAAGCACCAAACTTGAATATATTACCAAAAATAGAATTGAAAATGCAGTTCTCAAACGAGAGCGTGAGAAGAGGTTACCTCCCCAAGCTTGAATGCAAGGGTGACGCACTTTACCGTTGAGGTACGAATAACCTCACTTTTGATGGACATTGACCTTTGGTTCAACGAATACTTCCTTGTTGAAGTGTTGAGTTGAAACAACTAAGTGGCTTGTGTAAGTATTTACACGGTTTGCACAAACCATGTACGTCATCATAGAAGGTTCAAGTCCCTACGAAAATAACGAACGAAGTAAAAGAAAACAATTCGGTGTACGAACGGAGTTTGTTCACCCAACCGTGAGAAGAAAAATAAAAGAAACACGAAACACTACAAAGAATTATAGTCTAGGGAGTTTCGAAGGTAGGTAAAATAACATGAAGTATAAAGGAACATGTAGAAGGTAACCCAATGACATGAGATTGTCAAAATAAAAAGATTTGAGGGGTTGTGACATTTTTATACTCATCCCTTCCCTCACTGCGTGGTGCTGCTGCTTGGTACGGGCATGTGGTACGGGCGGGCTCTGCCCGTACTCCACCTGGTCTTCTTCTTATATTTTTTGAAGGGTTCCGTCGAAATTGGTATAGCCCGGTGGTACGGGCGGGATGCGCCTCTACGGGTGGTCGTTAAAACTCTAGTGTCCTCTTCATGTTTCCTTTGCCTGATAATGAAGTTGGTATGAGCGGGCGGTACGAACACGTCCGACCGTACCAGTGCTCATCAAGCATGTGGTAGCTTTTCTAGAAAATTTTCCATTTCTTCCGATGTGTCACATGGGTGGTACGGGGGCGTGGTACGGACGTGTCTGTCCATACTGCTTCTCGTTAAGCTTACAGTGAACTCCGGAACGAGTTATTTTCCCCGAAAATTTTACTAAGGACCTGAAACATTAGTCCAGTATCCAAACAAAACAAACATATATTTTTATTGAGAAGATTTAACCAAGATATGCAACACATGATTAGAGCAACAAATAATTCTACTTGTCAAAAATAGTCCCATGCCAACTCTAATAGGAAATCATGCATATATATACAAGTGCCAATGCAACATGAATGCAACTAGACTCAAGAAACAAAATTAAGAAAGACACCTAAAAACTTCCGGGTTGCCTCCCGGGAAGCGCTTTATTTAAAGCCATAGCTAGGCTTTGAAGCTCCATTATTATTTCAATAGATATCAACTAGAGATTTTTTTATTCTTACCTCATGTAGAAGTTTGGAGCACTTACTATCATAGTTCTATCGAAGTCGCACCCGCTTACGGTGTATAGGATTTTGGTAAATAAATAAATTGTTGCTTCCAAATGACACTGGATATTTCATATATCATTTGCATTCCTCCATAGATAGATTTATCAAAAGTATTAGAGACTTAAATATGAATTCAAATGTTTTACCTTGGTTGGTATCATAAGGATATAATTCATAATACTCCTCCTTGGTTGCACTATCATGGGGCAACACTTCGTAGCACCTTTCTTTTGTAACAGGGAAAATTCAAAGGTGTCTTCCTCCTCTAGTTCATCACACTTTCTAGCAAGTTCATCAGTTCTAGAGATATCAAGCCACTCACAAAAGGAAGCATCATCAACAAATATTTCATTCGCAATGTGTCCTTCTTGTCCATGCAGATTAGTACTACAAGATTCTATCTCCAATTCATCATTATTTATGTCCTACAAATGAGTATCTAGGCACAAGGCCTCTGTAGATAAATTATCTTCAGTTTCAACATAATAAGAATCATTACTAGAGATGTAGGCATCATAAATAGTTTTGTCATTTTTAATATTCCATATTGGTTCATGCTCATGAGTATCAAATATGTATATAGGACTTGGAGTAGAGGGTATAGGTGAGTGATAACTTAGCTCGTCCTCCCCTTCTTGTTCTTCAGTTTTAGGTGTGCTATTGAGGATATTATCTAGATCTTCCTTTGCAAAGTCATTTGGGAGTGAGTCATTATTCGTCAGGCTTCTGCCCAGTTCAGTTTGTGGGGTGCCAAAATAATTTGCTGCCAATTCTTCAATGGTTTTTTCTTTCTTGATTTGAATCTTCTTTTCACATGGAAACTTATTGAATTGGCTGCAATTTACCTTGAGATCTTCTTCTTCAAACTGTAAATACATAACATGCTTCTTGGGATTAGCCTTAGGGGGGTTAACATTACAGGGTTGTGTGTAACATTCCCACTCCTTTGGAATCTGCAAATGCTCAACATAGGTTTTGACAATTCGAATAATTATACAAGGGTCAAGATTAAAATCTCCAAATAGTTTTTCTACTTTACCAGATGCTAGATATTTTCTTAAGAAATCATATTCTATAGGATCCTTTTTATTAAGTTTAATTCCAAAATGGTCTTTTCCTATTATTTCATCTCGTAACTCCATCATCATATCATTGGTAATATATTCTTCATTCTCCTCTATTGAGGATTCATGCTGCAAAGCTGCATCACAATATTCATAGAAAAATTCCTTCTCTAATTCCTCACCAAACTCAGGCCCATCATCATCATCAGAATCATTACTAGATAATGAGTTATCATTTGCATCCAAACTATTTGTGTGTGGAAAGTTATTTTTGGAAGTAGGCGATTCAAGTGGTTGATCAAGTTCCTCCTCTTTATTCTTACTAAGATAACTCGCAAGTATCTCAGCAATAGTCTTACCTTCAGGCTTACCTTCCACTAGTTGAGAGGGTGTAACATCAAGTGCCACCTCTTTATTAATAATATGTTCCGGTGGTTTAGGTGGAGGTTCTTTGAGTGGAGTTTCCTCCACATTATCCTTTGGAGCACCCTGCAAAAGGTTAGATTATTCCATGGAAGCTTTAATTCCCTCATCGAAAAATGTATTATTAAGGAGGTTGTCTTGGTAATAGAAGAATATAGGGTTAACTTCTTTATTAAACTCAGCCTCGCAATAAGCTTTCTCGATCCTATTCACAGTGTCTAGAAGATTCCATGCCCTTTCAACACTGAATTTAGTGAAAGACCCATTGGTAAGGGAGTCGAGTTCATTTATGTTATCATTGTTCAAACCTGCGTAGAAGATCTGTATCACTCGCCAAGGTGGGAAATTATGATGGGGACAATGATCAAGCAGTCCCCGAAACCTTGTGTATCCTTCATGCAACCTTTCTTTGGGTATTCCTTTAAAAAATTTGATCATGCGCCTCGCACCGAGAGGTTTTTTCCTGGGAAAGATTTTGATAATGGGTAATATTTTGCTAGAAATTCATAGGCTAAATTATCCCAAGTAGTTGTGGTTTCTAGGGGGGTAGAGATCTATACCATGAGAGAGCTGAACTAGTCAAAGTCTGACTAAAAAGTTTAACCCTTACCTCATTAGCGGTACATCCTGTCAATTGAAAAGTGCCACATATATCTTTGAAACATGCAATATACTCATATGGATCGAGATCTTCTTCATCTCCAGTAAATTGCTTTTTGTGTAGAATACCAAGTAATAGAGGATATATTTCAAACCCCCTTGTCTCCTTGTTGGAGTTGTCTCTTTTATAAATATCATAGGGCTTCCCAAGTGGCTGAGTGGGTTAGCACTAGTCATATGCTCAAACTCCATCATGTTGGTGAAAACGTGTAACTCAAAACAAAACTTAGCAAGACAAAAATAAATAAGTAAAAACTAAAAAGACCTATAGAGCTTAGCTCCCCGGCAACAGCGCCAGAAAATAGCTGGATGACTGCAAGTGAACAGATCATTTGTAGCTAGTTTCAAAATAAAGATATCGATCCCACAGGGAGCAGGAGTCTGAAGTCTAATAACTCTTGAATTAAATACTACAATAGAAATGCTAAATAAAGTTCTAAGTGACAAGATAAAACACGAGTATTGGTTAAAAAGGTGTTTTTGGGTTTTTGGTATAAGAGCAACAATAAGTAAAGCAAAACAACTAAACACAAAAAGTAAGTATCACGTATGTAAGAGATATTGGAACTACAATAGGGAAAAAGCGTTCTTAGAGAATAGCGGATACACCTCTAGCATTATAAGGAAATAAGGTAAAGATTATTATCATGAACATTCTCAACTTTGTATGTGTGGGAGGAACTCCGTATTTGGACAAATAGGCGGCAAACACTTCTCACATCATCCCCATAACCATAGGAGTCAGCAATTGAGATCAATCGAATTACTACGCTATTAAGGGACTTAATCCCGTAGGACGTATCCCACGGCATGGATAGTGTTCTGTGAGTTTCCTCGGTTCCCAAGTTGAAACGTAAGGAGTGCCAATAGCTTTATAGTCACTGTAAGTGCTAACACACCTCCGTCTACCACCAAGTTGTTCCCTCCATCAAGTCCCCATAAGAGGAAAATATTGAGAGGTTGACTTCTCCCAACATCAAGATGAAGACAATCTAACACATTGTCATAGTGATGAATATCATAATAAACTGTATCTTATCTCAGTCTCATACTAGGGTTTCTCCATCTCCCCAAGAACTAAAAATCTACTCATACATGGAGGCAATCAACATCATGGCAATAACAATGGAATCTATCTTAGATGAATTGTACTTGTATAAATCCACAATGAGTTCGGAAATTACAACAAGATCTAGACAAGATGTAGATGGGATGGATGGAGATGGTGGTGATACAGCGGTTGATGATGAAGATCGATGCCTTAGCCTCTCGGATCTGTGCAGGGCAAAGATGGATCCCCGGTGGACGAGTTCCCCCTCTAGATGCCTTCTGGAGGTGAGGTTTCGGCGATTTCTGGTTGTTCTGTATGTCCTCTCCTTGATCCAGTTGCACGGGGTGACACTATTTGAGGAGGTGGTGGTGGCACAAACTATACGGCGGGAACTATACGACTAGAAAATTTATTCCTGCGGTATAGTTGGTTGTTAAACTGTCTATGTGCTTTGTTCGCTTCAGGTTTCCTTCTAGTATTATTGATATTTCCCAAATAAGTGATTTACGTTGTTTTTGACTCCTTTTCTCCTCAATACAACTGCTCCAAGAATTGTGTCCACTGTATCCATCATCTGTCCTGATCCTGGTGAAAACGGACATAAAATATGCGTGCGAGCACCGTAAAATACCAAGATCCTACATCTACAATGCAAAATAATAAAACATGATGCAAATATGCACTCATCAACTTACCCAAGCTTAGACTCTTGCTCGTCCTGAGCAAGTTTGCTTAATGGATGTGATCCTCATATTCATGAAGCTGAGTCGATAAAATAAATGAGGTAGTTGCAGCATGTGTTTATCATACAGGATACATAGGAATAAGTTCATAAATAGTACTTTACTCGAACCATCCGAATAGTATTAGCAGGATTCCACACCTTGGCATTTAACGGTTCACAAAAGATCACCCTCAATATGATGTAAAAGTATTCAGTTCATCCAAATGTGTTAGCGGATTAGTCCCAAGTGTTTTAGGATTAACATATTCACTTGGGATTCAAAATCTCAAAATGTCTGTTTGTCATACTACAATATAGTGGTGTATTCCTATTTCCTCTTTGCACATTCGCTCTTTTTCTTCTTTCTTTTTTTATATATATGCTCACACTTTTGTTTAAGTGCTATTCAAAGGAGCTAGCCATACATTCCACTTCATGTAGGAATTCAAAGTTTAACGATTCCGATTACCAAATTGCAATTGTATATGAAGCAATCTTTATAGCTTCAATATTCTACCTCATCTTGTTCTCACTCTAATTTGATAGCTCTTTTAATTTTCCTTTGTTCATGGTTTATTTTTCAACTTAACTGATTAGATAATTTTTCTTTCTTTGTAAATCAAACCATGTACTTACAACATATTAACCAAATTATCTTTGTATGTGCCATTAATACCAATGGTGTGGAAGACTCCTATTGCTATCATCAAGTGCAAGTAAAATTATACTCAAGCCATTCATATATCCAATAGGACAAACACAAACTCATTTGCTCCATATATGCAATAAACTCAGAATTTCATAAAAAGGGATCGACTATTCCGAAAGGGAATTCTAATGATGCAAACTTTATTTCTAGTTTGAAATAATGCAAAACTAAAATAGTAATATAAAACTTATAAGATAGATTACAAGGTCTTAAAGATCTCCCCAAGCTTGGAATCAATCCAGCCGGGATGAAATAATTCCTTACGATTATTTGATACCGTGATTATTGTAGATCACTCTGGTGCCATTGCATGTAACACCGCGGTGCGTAGCTTCTTGTTGGTATCCTCTAGAGAACCGATGCGGCCGTAGCACCTGCGCAAATCAGATTGCAAAGTGTCCACTTTATCCGCGAGTTTACGTAACATCCCAAAACTTTAATTCAAGGTTAATCAAGATCAAATCTACCCAATTTAGGGTTAACAAAAAACCTTTTCCATTTAAAATCTTTAAGCATGCATATGTGTGTGCATTTAAAATAGGAGTTGTTTGAAATGCCATGATTGTGTGTTCTAATGGTTATAAATGGTTCTATGATGAATATCACATTATCTAGATCATTCCCAAGCAAAAACCAAAGAAAAAGAAATCAAAAAGAATTAAATAAAGGAAATGTTCACTTTTGCCATTTTAATCACCTAGCCCACTTTGGGTGTTCCTAGCAATCAAATTCCAACAGAAACAATTGTGGATCTTTGCACCCCTTGCTAGTACAATTAGTGATGTGCCAAGGCCCACTTTGTGATATCCCAAAAACATTCAAACTCTAATTTTAAATGACAATTGAAAATGGAATCTAGTTCATATGTCTAGATCCCATTATTTCAAAAACCATCCAAATGAACTCCATTTTAAAATCCCAAGCAACCACAGATGCTTAAGCATGTGACAAACCACTCCACCAAAAATCTTTCAAAAATTTAAAAGTTTCCTTCATGAGGCCATTGTGTCGAGCACCTTGTGAGCAGAATCAAACTGGCCTAACTAATACTATTTTTGATCAAATTTTGTCGAGCCATTTGAACTCAAATCAATGCCCTTGTCTCCCCTAAACCCCAACCAGTCCATCAAGGACCTACCCAATGGCCTAGGGCAACAGTTCACCGCCACCCCGAGGCCATGCTCACCGGCCAAACATGCACAAGCCGCAGGAGACCACCAGCCCCTCTCTGCCGCTCCAGGAAGCAAGGCGCCACTCCACCGCCGCCCATGGTCCACCCCACGGCCCCTACTAGCCCCTGGACCACCCCAGAGCCGCGCTGCACTAAGCCTCTGCACCGCGCAAGAGCACGCTAGAGCGTCCTCACCGCCAGCACGCCACAGACCGCGCCTCGACTGTAGACCGTGCATGCCGCTCCGCCTTGACCACCTCACCCTGCCAGACACGACCGTGCACCGCCGCGTGACCCACGATCACCGGGAACCACGTCGAGCACCACCTTTATCCCCTAGAGCGCGCGACGCTCCCGACTAATTGCCACCGCCCCTAGCTGTGCCATAAAGCCGTAGAGGACCGCCAGGAGGCACGCCACCGTCCACCTATCTCGCCCACGCCGGTAGCTCGCTGTATCATCGTCACCGACGAGCTCCACCCATGCCTCACTGCCGCCCAGCCGCGCCTACATAAGGAGTCCTCCCCAGCACCTTTTCCTCACACCACTCGCATTCACTCCCCCTCAGAACACTCCTAGAGCCCCACCGGACTAAGCCGTATCCCGTAGCGCCGGAATTTCGCCGGAGTCTACCGCGGAAGGAGGAGAAGGGCGCCGTTGATCCAGGCCATCTCCCGGGATGTCGCCAGTACCAGGAGAACCACCGTCATCTTCTCGTTTGTTTTCCCACCTCGCTGCACTAGCTGGAGCCCCGGTACGTCCCCACTACAACCCCACCGAGTTGCTAGGGTTCAGTCTCGCCGGCGACGAGTCCGTCGTCGACGACGACCGTGAGCCGTTAGATCTAGTTCTAATCCGGCGGTCCAACTCGCCCCGTACCGTTTCGCGTGTAATGAGCCACTGACAGGCGGACCCCCTGTCAGCAGTCCAGCGCCGTGGAGTGAATCTGGGCCGGCCCAATTAGTTTCCTGCGCGACCCAGTTAATTCAAATTATGATTTTTCTTTTTTGACTTAAACTAGAATCTCTCCCTTAGTTTAAAAATCAACTCAGAGAGTTTTTCAAATCCAAATTGAGTGATTCCAATTTTATTGGAAAGATAATGGAAATTTCTATCCAAGCCCGTTGGATTTAGATCGTTTGGATTTATACATCTCTCCTAGTAAAAATAACAAGACTGAAGCTTTTGCACATTCAAACATTTTTATAAAATTAACCATGTTAGATTTTGAGTTGATTCCAACTCTCAAAAATCACATTTAACCGTACCTATCTGAATATGTAATAATATTAAGGTTTACATGCAGTGACATTGGACTAGTACCAAAATAATGCTATATAAGCATTTCTAGTCACTTTAAATAATTAATTATTAAACTTGAACTTATTAAAATATGATCCACCCTTTAAATCACATTCCCATATGTTAGAATATGTGGTGATGACATGTGTCCACATGAACCCATATTTTAATTGGAGAATATTAAATCTTAGTTAATTTCAATGAGTAGAAATTACTTTTCTCAAATAAAAAGAATGAAGCTAGCTCATTAAACTTTGTGATGTTTGTGATGATACTAGATCATAAAATGTGTGCCTTAGTGTGCTAAGTAGACTAGTTAAGTATTGTTTGGTGATTGTGTATCCTGTATGTATTTATAGACGATAGTACCGACCAAGCTTTCGAGGAGGAGGAGTTCTAGCAAGAGGAGGAGGGAGAGAATTTCAACCACTTCACCAACCAAGGCAAGATATTATTGGCAAGCTAATACTTGAAAGTATTATACCTAGCAAGCCATATTTATAAATGCAAGCTAACCCTTGCAATATAGGTAACCCAAGCAAGACGCATTAGGCATGCTTTGGTTATATCATTTTGACTTATACCTACTCCAAGTTTTTTTTACAAGCTTTACCTTCTTTACTTTACCAAAGTCCTGTACTTGTTTAAAGGTAGCATAAAGAGTATAAAACTTGACCTATCTAGTTAGACTTAGATGTCATTCTATGGTATGAGATTGATCTTAACATCCCACCTTAGTAAACACTCTTAACTTAGTAGTTGGAGCTAAACTAAAACTTGATTCACTTTAGATGGGAATACTTGGTGAAAATGACTTGTGAAAACCTTGGAATGATGAGTCATTCTATTGAGATGTTTTGACATGTGTTATAAACACAAATGGTTTATTATGATGATGAAAATGTTGAGGCATGAGCCTCGCCCTTTTATAAAATTGATGGTTGGGTTCAGATGCGATACCATTCGAATTTTACCGTACAACCACAATACCTAAATTGGGTAACACTTAGCTGGAAGTTTATATGCATTAGTATTAGTTCCCTCACGGGAGAGGTTTGAGCTGAGGCTACCTCTCAATGTTGTCCACCTATGCAGTGCCCATGATGATAGATGGTCATGGCTCGGAGGCCATACTCATAGGAGAGGTGCTTATACTAGGGTGTGTAAAGGAAATGTTATGTTTGATTATCTACATACTAAGTATGATGATTCAGGGTTATCCCTGACAGATGTATCGAATCTTGTGGTGGAAGTTTACCACCTCTGCAGAGTGTCAAACTATTCGAGTTGCCGCATCCGTGGTTATGGACAGTTGGAGTGGCCATACTGTTTCGTTGTCAGATGTTTTCAAAATGACTTATGAAATGAATGATGAATCTTGACTTGACCACAATAGGGTTGTCACTATGACACTAGCTTCCCAACTTAAGTGATTCTAGAAATTTATTTTATCTTTCTTTGTTTCTGAACTCAGCTTAGGTTTCAAACTTAACTTTACAAATAGACTTAGAACTTAGCATTCCTACTAGAACAATCTTATGTGTTAGTGGTAGTTTGCAAGTACTTAAAGAGTACTCATGGCTTTTGTCCCTGGCTATTCCCGTGGCCACACTATGAGGAGGACTACCCTGAAGGAGGACAGCAGGATGGCTACGACAACTAGGATCACCTCCCATCGTCAGCATTGCTTGTGACTCTGAAGATGGACCCCACCGCTACGCTATTTATTCCGCTACTTGATTGTACTAAGACTGGATCATGAGATCCTTTATTTGTGTAAGACCTAATTATAGTTTGTAATGGATGATGTACTACGATATCCAATCTTTTATGTCTCGCAAAAATGGTAATCCTAGGATTGCGATGTATGGCATAATAGGCATCTGGGATTTAAAATTCGGGTGTTCACAGTTTAGTCACTAGTGGGAGAAGATCATCCTTCTTCTCTATCTCCTTGAGATGGTGGCGGACTTCAACGCGATGGAGTAGCTCTTGCTTATGATATATCTCTAGTGCTCACACGCGGTCCTTGGTCTTGGGAGCATCTTCCTCTTCCTCATCCATGATTGATGGATCGGGGAAGTGGATACCGTTCCTCCGCTCTTCTTGAGGCTTCACCCTCATAAGAGCACCAATAGTAGGTTTCAAGAGTGGCGTCGTCGCTCCATTGCTAGCACCTACACCAATATTAGGTAATTCTTTATGCTTGTGTGGCCTAGGGTTCATGGTGATGAACTTGACCGTCTCCACACGCCCTTTTCCATGCAGCTTGCGACCTTATCTCTCTTCTTGAGCCCTCTTCATTGCAGCCCAGTTGATCTCCGGTGGATCATAAACAGCGCGATAGATGTAGATGTCACTCACTTCATTAGAATCATTGTTGTAGTAGCTTGGATCGACGTACTCCTTGTACCCCGGGCTAAACCTCTCCACCTCCTCGTCATCGTCCTCCATGGACGGGCGGCTAGAGCGGTCCCTGGAAGGAGCAATGAGATCCAGGGGTTTTCCACGGCCTGGGGCAGGATAGCACATTGCTAGATTGGTTCCTGGAGATTATGATTAGATCGAGAGACAATGGCAGTATATAAGGGGGGGTCGGAGGTCGGTAAAACTCATGAGAAACACCGAATTCATGCCCAAGAAAGGAATCTTAACGGAATAGAAAAAGAAATTGCGGATTTGGAGGAGTCCTACCACGTAACGACCAACTATACGGGCGCGACCCGTATAGCTCCGACCATATAGTTGGTTCCGGGCAGATATTTCCAAATATCTCAAGTCCAGGTCGGTTAAGGTACGACTTGGAACCGACAATACCGCTTTTTTATGAGATTATAATCAAAAAAACGACAGGGTAAACAAAGATGTCTGAGAGTTTAACGACGAACTATGCGGCCAAAATTTTATCTCCGGTCGTATAGTTGCGACCGTATACACATCAAAAATCGAAAGTGCTCGAGAGTTCAATAACCAACTATACGGCCAGAATTATTTCCTCCGGTCATATCGTTGCGACTGTATAGATCCAGACATCAAAAACAATTTCGCAAAAAAGATACAGAGGATTTAATGACCAACTATACGGCTTGAGCTTTCTCTCCGGTCGTATAGTTACGCCCGTATAGTTGGTAAAAACCTCTAGAAACTTTAGAAAAACACGAGGAATTCAAAGGAGAAAAATTTAGGAGTAAAATCTGTGAAACCAAATCACTTATTTGAGTAAGAACACTTACATTGAACTTAACGTTTACTTATTCGGCGATGACAAGCTCCTACAACAATAAAGACTTCTTCTCTTTGGGAGAAATTTACCTTAGTTCATTGAATATTTCTCGCAAGGAAAAAGCACCAGGACTAAAGTTCCTCTTAATAAGATTGGTGTCTTGCTTGGCAAATATGGACACTGCATCCAACATCTTTATTTCTTGCCCCTGCATGATCTGTAACTCAAATTCTTGAAGTAAAAGAATCCAACATATCAGTCTTGTATTATGGTTCTTCCTCTCAAGGAGTTCTTTTAAACCATCACGATCCGTATGAACTCATAGTTTTGCATCAACTATATAAGAACGAAATTTATCGCAAGAGAAAAATACAGCAAAGAGTTCCCTCTCTTAGGATAATTCTTTTGAGCACTATTCAGAGTTCTACTAGCATGATGTATAATATTAAATCTGCAACCTATGTGTTGTCCATAGTTACTCCTAAAGCATCATCACTAGCTTCACATATTAAGTCAAAAGTCATATCTCAGATAGATGGTTTAATGATAGGAGCACGGGATAAAGAATTTTTAAGTTTATCAAAGGCTATAAGACATTTATTGTCAAAATTAAATCTTACTCCCTTTTGTAGGAGGTTAGTCAAAGGTTTAGATATTCCAGAGAAATTTCTAATGAACCTTCTATAAAAACCCACATGACCAAGGAAACTTCTTATACCTTTTATATCCCTAGGTTGTGGCATTCTCTCTATGGCCTCAACCTTAGCTCTATCCACTTCAATTCCCTTATATAATACCTTATGTCCAAGGACTATACCTTCTTTAACCATAAAATGGCATTTCTCCCAGTTTAGAACAAGATTGGTTTCTGTGCAACGCTGCAAAAATCTTTTGAGATTATCCAAACAACAAGTAAACGGAGTCCCGTAGACAGAAGAAACATCCATAAATACTTGCATTATTAGTTCTATCAAATCTGCAAAAATAGCAGTCGTGTATCTTTGAAAAGTAGCTGGAGCATTACATAAACCAAAAGACATATGTCGGTAAGGATATAAACCATAAGGACTAATGAAAGTTGTTTTAAGTTCGTCATCAAGATGAATAGCTATTTGAAAAATACAGAGTATCCGTCCAAGTAGCAAAAATAAGTGTGGTTTGCTAACCTTTCTAAAGTTTGATCTATGAACGGTAAAGGATAGTGATATTTCCTAGTTTCTTTATTCAATTTCCTGAAATCTATGCACATCCTATGTCCAGCAATAGTTCTAGTAGGTATCAATTCATTATTTTCATTAGGAACAACAGTAAAACCGCCCTTCTTAGGGACATAATGAACAGGACTTACCCATTCACTTTCTTTATTAGGATAGATTATACCTACGTCCAATAGGCGTACTATTTCTTTTCTTACCACTTCCTTCATTTCGGGCTTCAGTCTTCTATTAAATTCCGCAACTGGTTTGGCACCTTCTTCCATGAATATCCGATGGACGGTTATCATGGGACTAATGCCCTTCAAATTATCCATTGAGTACCCAAAGTCCTTCCGATGCTCCTTAAGTAATTTCATGAGTTCTTCTTCTTCTTCTCCTGAAAGTTTAGCACTAATAATATCAGGAAATTTATTTGAATCATCTAAAAATCTGTATTTAAGATTATCTGGTAGAGTCTTCAATTCAGGGGGTGGTAATTCCTCATCCCCTCTCTTTTTTGGCTCTTAAAAAGCCTCATTAGTTGGAGGCCCTATAATGGGAAGTGAATCGAATTCATCTTCTAGTTCTTCATGGGACTTGTCCTCCATCACTATTTCTTCATAATTTTAGTCTCCATTTGTTTCTTCTTTTTGACCACTAAAGAAGAGAGATACCATTTTCTTAATAGTTTTCTCTTTTTCTTCTTTTATTTGTGGAAGCCTATGTTTAAATTTGGAAAAGTGGAATTCTTTTTCTGCTTCCCCAATCTTAAGAGACACAATCTTATTTTTGAATCAACATTGGCACCAACATCACTCAAAAAGTTTCTTCCAAATATAATAGGGCAAAGAGTATCAGCTGGCATATCAACAACTACAAAATCGATAGGAAAGTTTTTATTACCAATTGTGACAGTTGCATCTTCAACTACTCCCATTGGAATTCTAAGAGTTTTATGGGCTAACATGATTGTTATATCAGTATTTTCAATTGTAGCTGGTTCTATTTCTTATTTATTTCTAAATAGAAATCATAAGATATAACATTAACTTTAGTGCCAAGATCGCATAAACCATAATGCGATGTTTCTTTAAATATGTAGGGAAGGATAGGCTTACCCAAATCTTTTCTCTTTGTTTTACCTTCAACCAATATAGAAGTCTCTCTATCAAGTTCTAATATGTTACAATGTGCATACATAGCCATAATTGCTTCCTTGGTTACCTCTTCATCTCTGGTTTCTTCCAGATGTTCCACAACTTCTGGCATACTGTCCTCGTCCTTCTTCTCATGTACTGCTTTGACCTGTTCATATTCAGAAATATGCTTTTGTACAGTGTTAGGGAAAGGTATCTCATATGTTGGTTCTAGGAAGGCCAGTGTTGCTTTAACTTCTTTCTTATTTTTAGGTTCGGGTCGTGGATCATACTTGAATAAACCATCTTTTTGGAGCTTTGATGTGTTCTGTAAAACCTTTAACAACTTGCAACATAAGATCTGAATCCAAATAAAGTTCCTTAGATAATTCTTTAACATGGTCCTTCTTATTATAATCATGAATACAATCATGATCTATTTCTACGCCTCCTTCGCTTCCTAGACCAAAATTCCATGAAACTCCATGATCACTAATTCTATTAAGTAAATCCCAAGCTTTAGTAATTGAAAGATTCATAAAGGCTCCTTCCGCGAATGAGTCTAGTTCAATTTTGTTAGGTTCAATTAAACCGCCATAAAAGATATGCAATAAATACCATTCAGGCAAATCATGATGAGGACATAGATTAAGTAAATCTTTAAATCTGATATAAGCTCTTATTAGTCCTTCATTAGGACGGTTCCTCCAAGTCATTATAAGATGCCTGATTCCAAAAGATTTTGATAATGGGTAATAATTTACTAGAAATTGACAAGCGAAATTATCCCAAGTAGTAGTGGCTTCTCGTGGTAGAGATCTATACCATGAGAGAGATGAACTAGTCAAAGAGTGACTAAAAAGTTTAACCCCTACCTCATTAGCCGTATATCCTGTCAATTGAAAAGTGCCACATATATCTTTGAAACATGCAATATGCTCATATGGATCAGGATCTTCTTCATCCCCAGTAAATTGCTTCTTGTGTAGAATACCAAGTAATAGAGGATTTATTTCAAACCCCTTTGTATTCTTGTTGGAGTTGTCTCTTTTATAAATATCATAGGGCTTCCCAAAGTGGCTGAGTGGGTTAGCACTAGTCATATGCTCAAACTCCATCATTTTTGTGGAAACCTAGAACTCAAAACAAAACTTAGCAAGACAAAAATAAATAAGCAAAAACTAAAAGAACTACAACTCTTAGCTCCCCGACAATGGCGCCAGAAAATAGCTTGATGACTGCAAGTGCACAGATCGTTTGTAGCTATTTTCGAAATAAAGATATCGATCCCACAGGGAGCACGAGTCTAAAGTCTAATAACTCTTGAATTAAATACTACAATAGAAATGCTAAATAAAGTTCTACGTGACAATATAAAATGCGAGTATTGCATAAAAAGGTGTTTTTGGGTTTTTTGTATAAGAGCAACAATAAGTAAAGTAAAACAACTGCACACAAAAAGTAAGTATCGTGTACGTAAGACAGATTGGAACTGCAATAGGGAAAAAGCATTCTTAGGGAGTAGCAGATACACCTCTAGCATTATAAGGAACTAAGGTAAAGATTATTATCATGAACATTCTCAACTGTGTATGTGTGGGAGGAACTCCGTATTTGGACAATAGGCAACAACCACCGCTCACATCATCCTCATAACCACAACAGCCAGCAATCGACATCAATCGAATTACTGTGCTATTAAGGGACTTAATCCCGTACGTCCTATCCCATGGCATGGATAGTGTTCCGTGAGTTTCCTCGGTTCCAGAGTTGATACGTAAGGAGTGCCAACAACTTTATAGTCACTGTAAGTGCTAACACACCTCCGTCTACCAACAAGTAGTTCCCTCCATCAAGTCCCCATAGGAGGCAAATATTGAGAGGTCGACTTCTCCCAACATCAAGATGAAGATAATCTAACACATGGTCATAGCGATGAATATCATAATAAACTTTATCTTATTTCAATCTCATACTATGGTTTCTCCATCTCACCAAGAACTAAAGATCTACTTAGACATGGAGGCAATCAAAATCATGGCAATATCAATGGAATCTATCGTAGATGAATAGTACTTGTATAAATCCACAATGAGTATGGAAATTACAACATGATCTAGACAAGATGTAGATGGGATGGATGGAAATGGTGGTGATGCAGCGGTTGATCATGAAGATCGATGCCTTAGCCTCCCCAATCTACACAGGGCAAAGATGGATCCCCGGTGGACGAGGTCCCCCTCTAGATGCCTTCCGGAGGTGAGGCTTATGCGATTTCTGGTTGTTCTGTATGTCGTCTCCCCAATCCAGTTGCACGGAATGAAATTATTTGAGGAGGCAATACTAGAGAAAACCCTACCGCTGGCGAGCAAGAAAGTGTCATCACCGATGCACTGGAGCTCGTTGGCGACCACCTCGCCGGCGGTAAGTCCGCATCGCCGGCGCCTTCATAACTCGCCAGTAGTAATATGCCACTACTGCCGGCGAGCGTCTATAAACACCGGGGGTAAGTGCTGATCGCCGGCGCCTCCTGAAATCGCCGTTGGTAATATTCCTACCGCCGGTGAACAACTGTGTACGCCGGGGGTGGTACACCATAGCACATGCGATTACTGGTTTGCCAGTGATAGCCCTATGATTTCGCTAGTGATAATATTACCAGGAGTTAAAAAACAAGATTGAAATACACAGAATACACTGTAATATTGACATAATACATAGGATAATGAAAGAATACACACAATAGATACATGGAATACACAAATATTCAAACCATGCATCAATAACATTCAAACAGTTCACACAAGTGTAGAAAGTGACCATATGGTTCAAACTTGGACTCCAACTAGCAAATATTACACAAACACATCATCACAAAGTCTCCGGAGTTGCATGACCTAGATAGACAACAAGGGAATAATCACTAGAGAGGCGGTGGTGGCTACGAGCATCATGACGATGAAGGGGGTCAACCGGCTCCTCCACATCTCCGTCCTCCGCCACGCTAGAAACCTCGCGTAGCGAGTTTCCACCTCCTCCAAAGCGGCATAACCCTTGTAACTATTACCGCAGAAACGGTGGACCTGCCTCCTACAATCCTCCCAGTTGTCGTAGACTCTGGGAACCCTGCCCTCGTACACGACATACCACGACATCTGCGCACACACACACACAAGAAAGAAATGTTAGTGTTGTCAGCACACATTCATAATAGAGATATAACATATAGGTATGCAAAAAAGAAAAAGCATTGGATATAGCTAAGTAATTCTATGACTAACATTTGCATGCAAAGATAGGTATGCAAAAGAAAAGAATAAAATAAACTAATCATAATTCTATGACTAACATTTGTAGGAGACAAGTTTGTGACTCGATCAGGTTTTCTTCGGCGTCAGCGGGAAGGGATGGATGCCACCTAGCATGGTGAATGTCCTCCCATCAGCGACCGCAGCAAAGCGGTCCTCAATCTCTGCATTAGTCAGCGGGATACCGTTGTAGTTGAATGTGGCAACTCTAGTCAAGACATCCCTCTTGAGTATCGTGCTAATCTTCCGCTAGATGGCACGGAACTCGGCTCCGATATTTGCATCGGTCGTTTCCGTAATGTCTCTGCCCCTTTTCTCGAGACCGGATGGCATCAAGAGTTTGTCCTCATCCTTTGCGTCAACCCTCATCTATAGGATGGCGAACCAGGGCTCCATCCCAGTAGACGATTGCTTAAGGCAGGGGAAATTGGTTACGTGGGAGTTCACATAGATGACTTTGCATGTTTTCTCATACTTGAGTGGGCCAACCGCGGCTCTGAAACCGTTGAGGTATTTATCAAGAGTAGATTTGACGTCGGTGTAGTCTTTCTGCACGTCTCTCCCGGAGTTGAGATAGATGACATGGGAATAATATGGTTGAAAGGCGATGAGGACGCACCCATTCTCTCTGTGCAAAATAGTTGGAATAAATCGTAATCCTTGGCTATTAAGGAAATTCATGAAAGAATGTAATAGCGGGAAGTTTAGCAACCAACTACTTACTCGGGAAAGTATGGAACAAGAATGCAAGACTTGTCTTTATTCGCCACCAAGAAATCCATGATATACTTCGTGACAAATGCTTGTTCCTTGTCCATGGTGCCTATAGTAATGTAGAAGGAGTCCATGATAGGGAGGTGCAGGGTCTTCTCCAAGATGATATCGTGCACCATTTTTAGCGATACTAGGTGGACCACGTTTCGATCGAGCCGTAACATGTGGAAGAGCTTGAAGATGTCTTCATACATGATGAAGAACAACTCACCGGGGGTGGTGGTGACGAAGCCACAGTTAGTGGGCACCCTGCCCGTGAGGAGCGGGTACGAGGGATTTTTAAAGGTGCTGCTCTAGATACCGAATAGTCTCATGCAGGCTACACAGGTCCGGCGACAGCGTCTTGACAATGTGGTCCGGCAGGATACGTTCACCAAGGAAATGCATCCTCCTCCACTTGGTCGGCAGCTTCTCGAGAATCACTTTCTTGCTTGCTGTAGCGTCTTTCCCATGCTTCGGCTTGTGCTTCCTATCGCCCTTCTCATGGAACGGAGGGGTGCCAGTTTGTCTTATGACCTCCATGGATGTTTCACGGAGTGTCCTCGGGGTAACCTTAGCATGCGGTGGAGCGGTGAAGGCGGTAGCGTCTTCCGGCTTGGGTGTTTCTTGAGAAGAGAAGAGCTTCTTCTTCGTCATGGTATCACGGGTTGGTGCCTCGAAAGGAGCAACATCGATGGGAGCATCCAAATCAGCAATTGATGAATCGATGGGAGCCTTATTGATGTCCATCGTGTTGTCGTGCTCATGTGTCTCGGGCTCGCGAGGATCATCAGCAGGTGGAGGAGTGAACCTTTGGCTTGTCGCCACAGGCATAGACACTGGAGTGGCCCTTTCTTGGCTTGCTGCTGCAGGCACAGACGCTGGAGTGACCCTTTCTTGGCTTGCCGCTACAGGCACAGATGTTGGAGTGACCCTTTCTTTGGCGGTCTTCAGCCGAAGTAGGGCTTTCGGCCATAGAAGGACATGATTCTTCAGTTGCCCGACCTTCAGCTCGTCTTCGGCACCCGGGGGTTGATGAGGAGGAACCAAGTGTGCGCATCCCGAGAACGACCGATCCACCTCAACCCGGTGCATGTTATCGTCCATAGTCTTGCAGTGGAATGTCCGGGGTGTTGGGTTCATGATGCGTCCCCTCGCAACATCCTTGAGCTTGTTGTCCACATACGTGAGCATGGTGCAGGGAACACGTTGCTCCTGTGAATAAACATGCATGTGTAGGTCAGAGAGGGGCGGTGACAAAGTAATTAACTTGCATAGAGGCTCAATTAATTACCGTGAGAGTGTCGAGCTCGGCTCGCGTCGAGGGACCGGGGCAGGGCGTGCAAGTGACCGAGGGGCTGCTGGCTGCCCCCATGGCCGGTGAATCTTCCCTAGCACCTGCATTGGCGCCGACGGGTGGAGTCACCAATATAGGCACGTCTTGAGCCCGTGTAGCAGGAGGCCGCATGTTACCCGAGTTGCTGTCGTCTAGGCTGATCACCGGGAGTGGTCCCATTTGGCCGCTGGTGAAGTAAATGGAGATCGATGCCACCATTCTAGAAATGATCTCATTGAACCGGCTGGCCACCACTCCATCGGCCTTGCTGGCCACCTCTTCCTAGACCCTGGTTTCTACCTCGGCTTGGAGGCGCTGGTCAAAGGTTTCTTCCAAGTTGGCCACCTTCTCCATTAGAGCCGCGTGCTCCCAGTCCTTCTTCGCCTGCAGTGAGTCCTTGGTGGTGGGCACATCCAAGCCATAATCGACATGCTAGCGACCTCCTCCGGTGCCGGGGACACGACCTCTTGCCGGCCACTTCAACGACGGCTGCTCCTTCATGATGTTCAAGCCCCTTATAAAAGGGTTGTCCCAAGGGACTTTGCCTGTCGATGTCTGGGTCGACGCCTGGGACGAGGAGCCAGACTCGTTCACTTCTTCCGCGAACTGCAAGAAGTAGCATGAAGAATTTTAGAGATGGAGTTGTGGTGAGCAGTATCAAACTAGTAAGCTGGTAAAATTTCTTACCACTGCGTTCTCAACTTGCACCACCTTCGGGTCGGTGACCAAGACAACACCCTCCACCACTGTAGGGCTCGTGACAAGTTTCCCGTCCATCTCTTTATGGTACCAGGACCTGACAAATGCCCTGAAGAGTGGGTCCTTGTACTTGGTCCAAGGGTTCTTGATGCACTTCTCTGCGTAGGTCTGGTCCTCCTTCTGCCACTTGTCTGCCTTGCCATCGTAGCCACGGCAACCGAGACGGTGTTGACCGATGTTCTTCTCCGCCAGCTCCTTTCCCCAGGCTGACTGATCCTTGGTGTAGGCTAGGTCCTCGTTTTCCAGGAAGCGCGTGTAGTCCTCGGGCGTAAGCCGCGGGAAGTGGCGCTTGATCTCTTCCCATGGCTCGTCGTCAGCAATCATCCCCCTTAGCATGGTTTTATAACCACTGAGGTTCCTGGTGAACCTGCCAAGGGCGAACTTGTTCATGATGTTCTCCTTGGGATCTAGGCTCGTGAAGCCCTCGGGGAATAGGTACCGCACGTGCAGTCGCAAGAGGAGTTGGTCCTGCAGATGCTTCTTCTTCTTCGTTCGTAGTTTCGTCTCATTGACATTGATGATGTCCCGAAGGATAGCTCCCAGCTGGAGGCCATACCCCCTCGCGAGATGCTTCGGCTCCGTAGGGATACCGGTCTTGGGGTCCACCGCTGTGAATGTCTCCTTCGTGGCGCTGACCGTGTTCGGTCGCCGCTTCTTCCGTTCCCTCTTGGCCTCGGTCGTGGTCTCCGAGCCCATCTCATGACAGCCATCAAGGCTATCATCGACGCCCATCTCCTCACCGCCATCATCGGTGGTCTCGTCGTCTTCTTTGCCCCCTACCTCCTCTAGCTCTATGTCCTCGGACATGAGCCTATAGTGCTCCTCTAAGTCTCCCTTTCCCCGATCGTCTTTGTTGCGGTTTCCAGAAGACGACATGGCTATACCAAGCAGTACACAAGCAAAAAGAAAGGATTTTAGATAGGCAAATTCACGACGAAAATCTGGCATGACCTTTGCTAAAAATGGTCATGCCTGAGTGCCAGAAATTCGTCGAAACCGAAGGTAATCGACATTCCGGCGAAACATGGGCACTCAATGTACCTGCACAACATTCACAGCTGCAGCAACACAGCTACAACCACCATATTTGGCACAAAAATAGGGACAGCCGTACCTGAACCACCATATTTCAACCACCATGCGCCAAAACAAGGGGCAACCGTAGCTAAACCAACAGAATTCAACCACCATGTCAAAAATCAGGGGCAGCCATAGCTTAAGCCACCAGAATCCATCTCACAACATCACCAAATAAAAAGGTGCTCACCGAGGGTGCCGAGCACCTGGAGCGTAGGCTTGACGTAGCGCGCAGTCGCGGACGAAGTGAACGTGGCGGTGCTCGGGCCTCCTTGATACGTCCATTTTGCATAACTATTATATGTCTTGATTCACTATTATTTATTGATATATTTCATATTGAGAGGTGATACTTATGTTATTTCATCTATTTTAGCATGGTTGATGACTTTTGGAGCATGGACCGCTGCAGTCAGGATTCTGATGGAAAAGGTGCTGTTTGGAGGAAAAATTCGCAAAGATCAGAAAATCCGGGAAAATATACGGAAAATCCTATTTTTCTAGAAGACTAAGGATGCCAGAAGATGGAGTGGAGGTGGGCCACAGGGGGCCCACACCACCCCATGGCGCGGGCAGGCCTAGGCCACGCCAGGAGGTGGTGTGGCCACCCTGGCCCACTCCAGCGTCTCCCCTCTAGCGTATATCATCCTCCCGAAACCCTAAGACTCGAGGAGCGACCACAGAAAGATTCTGCCGCCTCTGCGGGGCGGAAAACACCGAGAGAGAAAGATCTCTCCGGCAGACAGATTTCTATCGGGGGAATTCCTTCCCGGAGAGGGGAGATCGTCGCCATCAACACCACCATCAAGCTGGACTTCATCGGGATCATCATCATCATCACCACCATCATCACCATCAGCACCCTCATCACCATCTCCATATTGCTGTAACAATTGAGTTGGATCTTGCACTAGTTCATAGGGGAAACTTTCCCGGTGTTGATTACTCTTTGTAGTTGATGCTATTGAGTGAACCGTTGAATTATTGTTTATGTTCAAATTCTTATACATCATTATTTCATCTCTGATTATGATCCATATGATGTCTTGTGAGTAGTTCGTTTTGTTCTTGAGGACATGGGAGAAGTCTTGTTATTAGTAGTGGAGTTGTGTTGAGAAACATTCAATAGATTGTTATTTAAGTTATGGTGTACTTCTTCTAGTGGTGTCATGTGAATGTCGACTACATGACACTGCACCTATATGGGCCTAGGGGAATGCATTGTGTGTTTGGCTACTAATCGTAGGGGTTGCCGGAGTGACAGAAACCTGAATCCCCGTTAGGAAACCATTGCACAAGGGACGTAAGGGTCTTAGAGTTTAAAGCTATGGTTAGGTTTCTACCTTAATTACTTTCTTGTACTTATGGATGTTTGCAAGGGGTATAATCACAAGTATGTATTAGTCTTGGATGGGGCGGTACATTAGCACAGGTTCACCCACACAACACTTAGCAAGCTAAAGAAGATTAATCAACTATATGAAGCGAAAGCACTTGACAGTCTTCCCATGTGTCCTCGAGAACGTTTGGTCATCTTAAGTAATACAACCGGCTTGTCCTTTGCTGCATAAAGGATTGGGCCACTTGCTGCATTTGTTCCTACTGTCTTTTATTTACTCGTACTTTGTTTACTTGCTTTATTGAAAACCCCTAAAAATCCGTTTGCTAAGTATTTGCAGAGAATTCTTGATCCATACCACTAGCCAGCACCTTCTGCTCCTCGTTGGGTTCGACACTCTTACTTATCGAAAATACTGCGATACACCCCCTATACTTATGGGTCATCAAGACTATTTTCTAGCGCCGTTGCCGGAGAGTGAAGCGCTATTGGAGAGTGGAACTGGTAAAGGAAACTTTACTGTGAGTATTGTTTACTTCTTTTAGTTGCTTTATTTTCGTTATGGATAATTCGCTGAGTTTCTTATTTGGTAATGCTACTACCACTGCTAAGGTAGTAGATAATCCACCACCTGCTGAGAATGATGTTTTCAAAATACCTACAAGAATTATTGATCGTGTTATGGATAACTACTATGTTGGGGATGGAACTGTCCATCCCGGTGATCATTTACTCTTTATACACGAATTATGCAGGTTGTTCAAGTGTGCAGGTATTACTACAGATCAAGTTAAGAAGAAGTTATTCTCATTATCACTAAAAGGAAGAGCTGAGGAATGGTATAAGCTGTTGAAGAATGGTCAAGCTTTGGAATGGGAGGAAATAGTGCCTCTCTTTTATTCAAAGTTTTATCCTCCTAGTGAGATTCATAAAGATCGGAATCAAATATACAACTTTTGGCCTCTTGATGGAGAGAGTACAGCTCAAGCTTGGGGAGATTGAAGTTACTAATGCTCCAATGTCCCATTCATGAGCTCCCTAACAATATTATTATCAATAACTTTTATGCAAGGCTCCCTCTACATGATAAAGATTTATTGGATGCTTCTTGCGCTGGATCATTCACTCGCATGGAAGAAGAAGCTAAATGGGATCTTCTAGACCGTATTCAAGATAATGCTGAAGCTTGGGAGAATGACAAAGGTAGAAAGTCAGGTATAAATTATGATTATGAATGCATTGAATCTTTTATGGGAACTGATGACTTTCAAAATATTAGTAATATTTATGGTCTTGATTTTCAAGTTATTACGAATTGCTTTAGAGCTTTTGCTTCCTATATCGAAATTCCAAAAAGGGGATGGAACAAATACCATGGACCTTACAAAGATATTGTCGACTATGCTCCTATTGGAAGTGCTGAGTATTGCATTATTAACCCCATCTTACCCGAACCTTATATCGAGAAGATTCCCTTCTCTGAAAAGGTAAAGGACCATCCTATGATAACTAATGTAATCACCAAAAGTGAAAAAAGAACTGTAAAACCTGATGAACAAATAAACATTGAACTTGTGGTAGCAATTGTGAAAGACCTTGTCACTAAAAGCATAGAAGATGGGCACATAGTCTTTTGTGAGGATGCTTCTAATATTGTTTCACATCCCAATAGAACTAAAAAGGCTAGTGTTTTTGTGCTTTCTGTTAGAATTGGTGATCATTGCTATTATGGTTTATGTGATATTGGTGCAAGTTCTAGTGCTATTCGTTATGAGCTTTACAGAGAAATTATGCATGAAATCAGTCCTTGCGAGTTGGAAGAGATTGATGTGGTTATTCACCTTTCTAATAGAGAGACCATCTCTCCAATTGGTATTGTACGAGACATGGAAGTTCTTTGTGGTAAGATTAAGTACCCTGCTGATTTTCTAGTACTTGGTTCGGCTGCTAGTAAAACCTACCCTATCATTTTTGGTAGACCTTTCTTGTGTACTTGTGGAGCTATTATTGATTGCAAGAGAGAGAAAATCTTGACTAAGTTTGATGGGGAATCTTATTAATTTAATTTTTCGAAATTTGCTAAAGAACCTTGCGAAGAGGAAACCCATAATGAGGATTTTAGGGTTGAACAACTTGCTTCTATTTCTCTTGCTCCTAACAATGCTTTGTAGCAATTTATGGAAGATCATGAAAGTGAAATCTTCATGGAAGAAAGGAATGAGATTGACAGGATTCTCCGTGATCAACCTATGATGCTTAAGCACGACTTGCCTGTAGAAGAGTTGGGTACCACGATGCCACCTAAAAATGATCCTGTTTTCGATCTAAAACCTCTCCCTGATGATCTTAAATATGCTTATATAGATGATAAAAATATATATCATGTTATTGTTAGCGCTAAACTTTCAAGGAAGGAATAAGAAAGGTTATTGGAAGTTTTGAAGAAACATCGAGGAGCTATAGGCTATACTCTGGATGATTTAAAAGGGATTTCACCTACTACATGTCAGCACTCTATCAACATAGAACCAGATGCGAAGCCGGTGGTGGAGCACCAACGATGTTTAAATCCTAGGATGAAGGAAGTGGTAAGGAATGAGGTATTGAAACTCCTTGATGCTGGTATTATTTACCCTATTGCTGATAGTGAATGGGTTAGTCCTTTTCATTGTGTTCCTAAAAAGGGAGGTATTACCGTTGTCCCTAATGATAATGATGAGCTTATTCCTCAAAGAATAGTGGTAGGCTATAGGATGTGCATCGATTTTAGGAAAGTCAATAAAGTTACTAAGAAAGATCACTACCCGCTTCCTTTTATTGATAAAATGTTGGAAAGGTTGTCTAAAAAGACCCATTTTTGTTTTCTTGATGGTTATTCTGGTTTCTCTTAAATTGCTGTTAAACAACAAGATCAAGAAAAAACTACTTTTACTTGCCCTTATGGAACTTATGCTTATAGACATATGCCTTTTGGTTTATGTAATGCTCCTGCTACTTTCCAAAGGTGCATGTCTGCTATCTTTCATGGTTTTTGTGAGGAAATTGTAGAAGTGTTCATGGATGAATTTTCTGTCTATGGGACTTCTTTTGATAATTGTCTGCACAACCTTGATAAAGTTTTGCAGAGATGTGAAGAAACTAATCTTGTTCTTAATTGGGAGAAATGCCACTTCATGGTTAATGAAGGGATTGTTCTTGGGCATAAAGAATCTGAAAGAGGCATAGAAGTTGATAGAGATAAGGTTGAGGCAATTGAGAAGATGCCATGTCCAAGAGACATCAAAGGTATTCATAGTATCCTTGGTCATGCTGGTTTCTATAGGAGGTTTATTAAAGACTTCTCTAGGATATCAAAACCTCTCACTAATCTTCTTCAAAAAGATGTAACTTTCGTTTTTGATGATGATTATAGGGAAGCTTTTGAAACTCTTAAGAAGGCTTTAACTACAACCCCTATTGTTCAACCACCTGATTGGAGTTTACCCTTTGAAATAATGTGCGATGCTTGTGATTTTGCTGTAGGGGCTGTCCTTGGGCAACATATTGATAAAAAGTTAAACGTTATCCATTATGCTAGTAAGACTCTAGACGGTGCTCAAAGGAATTATGCCACTACTGAAAAGGAATTTCTAGCTATTGTTTTTGCCTGTGATAAGTTTAGGCCCTATATTGTGGACTCAAAAGTAACCATTCATACTGATCATGCTGCTATTAAATATCTTATGACGAAGAAGGACGCTAAGCCTAGGCTTATTAGATGGGTACTGCTTTTACAAGAGTTTGATCTACACATAGTAGATAGGAAGGGTGCTGAAAACCCTGTAGATGATAATTTATCTCGTTTGGAAAACATCTCTTTTGATCCTATGCCTGTTAATGATAGTTTCCCAAATGAACAGTTAGCCGCAGTAGGGGTGAGCTCGCGAGGAAGCCCTTGGTATGATGATTATGCTAACTTTATTGTCTCCAAGTATTTGCGTCCAACTTTTACAGCTCAGCAAAGAAGAAAGTTCTTTTATGATTTGAGGCATTATTTTTGGGATGACCCACACTTATACAAACAAGGAGTTGATGGTATTATGCGAAGATGTGTTCCAGAATATGAACAAAAAGAGATATTGCATAAATGTCATGGTAGCGCCTATGGAGGACGTCATACAGGAGATAGAACTGCACAAAAGGTACTACAATCAGGTTTCTACTGGCTTACCCTTTTTAAAGATGCAAGAAAATTTGTGTTATCTTGTGATGAATGTCAGCGTGTTGGTAATATTTCTAGACGCAATGAAATGCCTATGAACTACTCTCTAGTTATTGAACCTTTTGATTGTTGGGGATTCGATTTTATGGGTCCCTTCCCTCCTTCGAAGGGTTACACTCATATTCTTGTTGCCGTTTGATTATGTTACTAAGTGGGTAGAAGCCATTCCTACGAAAAGTGCTGATGGGGAAACCTCTCTAAAAATGCTTAAGGACGTTATCTTTCCTAGGTTTGGAGTGCCTGGGTATCTCATGACTGATGGGGGTTCTCATTTCATTCATGGCGGTTTTAGGAAGACCCTCGCTAAATATGATGTTAATCATAAAATTGCTTTAGCTTATCACCCCCAAACTAGCGGGAAAGTAGAGTTATCAAATAGAGAAATTAAATCTATCTTGCAAAAGACTGTTAATAGGTCTAGAAAAAACTGGGCTAAGAAGTTGAATGATGCTTTATGGGCTTATAGAACTGCTTACAAAAATCCTATGGGAATGTCTCCTTATAAAATGGTTTATGGGAAAGCTTGCCACCTACCCTTAGAATTAGAACACAAAGCTTACTGGGCAGTGAAAGAACTAAATAGAGATTGTAAGCTCGCTGGTGAGAAAAGATTATTTGACTTAAGCTCTTTAGATGAATGGAGGAGTGAAGCCTATGAGAATGCTAGGCTCTGTAAGGAAAAAGTTAAAAGATGGCATGACAGGCAAATACTTAAGAGAGAATTTCATGTTGGTGAGAAAGTTCTATTGTATAGGTCTCGTCTCAGATTTTTTGCAGGTAAGCTACTATCAAAATGGGAAGGACCTTTCATCATTGAAGAAGTATACCGTTCAGGAGCAATAAAAATTTCTTCTCTAAAAGATAATACTACACAAGTAGTGAATGGACAATGACTCAAACACTATATTGCTGGAGATTCTTACAATGAAGATGTTGATGCCTTTCAAGTTATAACTCCAGAGAAATTCATTGAGGACCAAATTCAGAGACCTGCAGAGTCTGTTTTCATGTAGGTAACAGTTCTGGTAAGAAAAGTTCCGCGAAAATATAACACAACTATATTTTTGCAGTTTTCAGTCGATAAGGAAAGTTTCGAAGTGAAAAAGGGACGGAACCGGAGCCGGGGTGGCCCACACCACCCCATGGCGCGGGCCCACCCCTGGCCGCGCCACCAGTTGAGATACATGATCCTACTATCAGATGGGAGTTTTACACAGCGCTCAATATGAAACAGTGTCGTACCCTATCTGTCATATTTGCTTTTCAGTAAAGGGTACACATTAGTTTCTTTTTACTTATTCCATTCTCTGTCTTGCTAAACACAAATCCATCTTTTCTTGTATTGTATAGACGAAATACAAATGAGAACTAAGTAGGTTTCGACCCATTAAAGGAGTCAATGGCACGCACACAAAGCAGGAGGAAATTGGTACCCCGCGAGGCTGGCGAAGTCGGCACAAGAAGTAGGCGGAGTAGAGGCAGTAGTTGCGGGCTCAGGTGCGGCTAAATCGAAATCAATATTCCCGTCTGGGGTTGGTGGAGTTGGTAGAAAGCACGATTGGCGATAAGCTGGTACTAGTTTCATTCTTGGTGAGGCCACCCAGGACTCCGCCTCCGACCTGTTTTCACCTAGTACCTTCCTTTTGATATGAAACTTCGTAATATATAACCCCTGGATCCCCCGAGGTTCGTATATCGTGTTTTCGTCATGTTTTTGTTCCGATCTATTTCTGCCAGGACATACTCTTTGAAGGCTTAGAAGCACAATGGTGTCTGCCAAGGATAAAGGGAAGGATCCCATGGAGGAAGACCTCCAAGACCCCGGGAAGGAGAAGGAGGTCAAGAGTGAAGGTGAAGAGGAGCAAGGCCAACACCCGCACACCGGCACTACCGTTGCAAGCATTGGAGTGGTGACGAAACCTGCCAGGGTTAGAAGGACGGCACGGATGCAGACTGGGGGGAAAGTTCCCCGTCACAGTTTGGCTCCAAGGTCACTTCCTCCACACACCATGAATCCCTTCCATACCTTCATCCATAACCATGCAGGAAAAGAAGACTCCAAGAGGGAAGAACGGAAAAAGAATCACAAGAGCTGGGATCCACAAACTGAAATGATCACAAGACGTATTGAGCACAACTCGGAGTTGATTCGTACTCTCACTTTCGAGATTGAGGACTTGGGGAAACTGATCAGAGAGCTCATCGAGAAGATACCACCACCACCTAAGGAGTAATTCGTCATCAGGTTTGGCATCCCCTTGGTTTGTTCCAAGCTTGGGGGAGTGCCGCAGTATCACATCACTATCTTCTATCTTTTTACCTTATTAGTAGAGTCATATCATGAATAGAGGAGTTATTATGTAGTATGGTTTGCATCATGGGAGTGTCCTCTCTCTCGTTAGATTTGTATCCCTTGGTGTGAGTTGCCGTTATGGAATATTAATGAGAAGTTCTATCATTCACTCTTTTGCATAGCTTATATTAGTTTTCAATTTGTGGTTATATGATTGATCTTGTTGTTAGTATTGGTAGCACTCTGGGATCATTGAGTTAATTTAGTTGGTTTTGGCAAACCTGGCTCGGTCAGTAGCAACACTATTTTTGAGAGTTGAATGAAAAAGATAAAAGTACCTTTAAAGAAAAATTATTTCATCATCTTTCTTTCTTGATTTGCTCATATGTTTAGTATTCTCTAGTTAAGATCTTTTGTGCTTCCAAGGAAGATTGCATGTCTGTCTTTATCACTTGTATGTTTGTTTGTTTCCCTCAACTCTTATACTTGCTACCCAGCCTTGCTAACCAAAAACCTGTACTGAGAGGGTATTCTTCTCGTGCATCCACCTCCTTTAAACCAACACCTTTGCCATTTTGTCCACCATACCTACCTATAGCATTATTGCTATTCCAAGTAAATTCTTGTTTTATCTACCTCCCAAATTAAACTTATTATGTGAAAATTAGTGATTAAAGCTCTCATGAACTTGATGGCACACTTTACTTTCTTGCATTTAATAAACTTGAACCATTGGGTCCTTCTTTGTTGCGTATATGCTTGCGCTTTATGAGTTGAAGTTAGCCGAACCATGTATCCTGGGGACTGCTTTCAACACTTCATTTGGTACTTTGTACCTAGTTGATATCATGTTCTTTTGCTTATGGATCCCGGCGGTGTGAAATAAAGGTGGAACTTGTAAGATCATGGAGTTTATATGTGTGTTAGAGAAACGCCTGGGCCGCTAGCCTAAGTCATGTCTAATCATGGTGGAAACTTGCAGCATAACTATAGTGAGCATTCTATGAAGCATCCTCAATAAAAACCTATGCAAATAGCAAATAAAAAGATCGCTGAGATGCTCACTGTTTTCTTGCCTTGTCATTTTGATTATGGGATAGCTCCTGTGTCATGTGCAAGGGGTACCCCGTTGGCGGTTCTCAATGATACGCATGTATTTACAATGACAAGAGCTTGCTCGTGACTGAAGTTGAGTAACATGAGGATTGGTACTCGTAAGTAAGGGCATGAGATTTCAACTTATAACTTGTCAAGCATATCCTCTTAGTTGTGTCACTTTAACCTTAATCACCTAAGGATGCCTATGATAGGGGCAATGAGAGCTGAAAGCTAGTAAGTATCATAATTTTTGAGATCTCTTTATGAGACTTGCAATCCCTGCTTTCCTCTGCGAAGGGCCTTTCTTTTACTCTGTAGTTGATTCAGTAAACCTACTCCCTTCTATCTCAGCAAGTATTTTGAGTTGATGTGTTTCATTCTTTCATATGTTGATTTATTCAATCATGTTTCTTATGTTCCTTGCTTTGCATATTGCTCTTATCCTGATGTTTACTACTTTGAAAGCTTTCATTGAAAAACCAGTTATTTGAACTCCAGCAAATTATCAACTATTCTTCGACCAAGAGCTAAGTTTGCCATTACCAATTATGATTCACTTTATGTATCTTTATTGTGTTTCCTTTACTTATTACAAGTTGGGTTATATAATAGTGAGTTGTCTTCTATTATGATGTATGTATTTGATGAATGTGATGCTTCTTGTCCGTATTCTTTTATCGACTCTCCACTCCATAAACCTGAGGTCATGTTTATTGAGCTCAGTTTCGCTTGGGGACAAGCGAAGTCTAAGCTTGGGGGGAGTTGATACGTCCATTTTGCATCACTATTCTATGTCTTAATTCACTATTATTCATTGATATATTTCATATTGAGAGGTGATACTTATGTTATTTAATCTATTTTTGCATGGTTGATGACTTTTGGTGCATGGACCGCTGCAGTCAAGATGCTGATGGAAAATGTGCTGTTTGGAGGCAAAATTCGTGAAGATCAGAAAATCCGGGAAAATATACGGAAAATCCTATTTTTCTAGAAGACTAAGGATGCCAGAAGATGGAGTGGAGGTGGGCCACAGGGGGTCCACACCACCCCATGGCGCGGGCAGGCCTAGGCCGTGCCAGGAGATGGTGTAGTCACCCTGGCCCACTCCAGCCTCTCCCCTCTGGCGTATATCATCCTCCCGAAACCCTAAGACTCGGGAAGCAACCACAGAAAGATTCCGCCGCCTCTGTGGGACGGAAAACACTGAGAGAGAAAGATCTCTCCGACAGACAGATTTCTGCCGGGGGAATTCCTTCCTGGAGAGGGGAGATCGTCGCCATCAACACCACCATCAAGCTGGACTTCATCGGGATCATCATCAACATCACCACCATCATCACCATCAGCACCCTCATCACCATCTACATATTGCTGTAACAATTGAGTTGGATCTTGCACTAGTTCATAGGGGAAACTTTCCCGGTGTTGATTACTCTTTGTAGTTGATGCTATTGAGTGAACCGTTGAATTATTGTTTATGTTCAGATTGTTATACATCATTATTTCATCTCTGATTATGATACATATGATGTCTTGTGAGTAGTTCGTTTTGTTCTTGAGGACATGGGAGAAGTCTTGTTGTTAGTAGTGGAGTTGTGTTGAGAAACATTCAGTAGATTGTTATTTAAGTTATGGTGTACTTCTTCTAGTGGTGTCATGTGAACGTCGACTACATGACACTTCACCTATATGGGCCTAGGGGAATGCATTGTGTATTTGGCTACTAATCGTAGGGGTTGCCGGAGTGACAGAAACCTGAACCCCCGTTAGGAAACCATTGCACAAGGGACGTAAGGGTCTTAGAGTTTAAAGCTGTGGTTAGGTTTCTACCTTAATTACTTTCTTGTACTTACGGATGTTTGCAAGGGGTATAATCACAAGTATGTATTAGTCTTGGATGGGGCGGTATATTAGCACAGGTTCACCCACACAACACTTAGCAAGCTAAAGAAGATTAATCAACTATATGAAACGAAAGCACTTAACAGTTTTCCCATGTGTCCTCGAGAACGTTTGGTCATCTTAAGTAATACAACCGGCTTGTCCTTTGCTGCATAAAGGATTGGGCCACTTGCTACATTTATTCCTACTGTCTTTTATTTACTCGTACTTTGTTTACTTGCTTTATCGAAAACCCCTAAAAATCCGTTTGCTAAGTATTTGCATAGAATTCCTGATCCATACCACTAGCCAGCACCATCTGCTCCTCGTTGGGTTCGACATTCTTACTTATCGAAAATACTGCGATACACCCCCTATACTTGTGGGTCATCACTCCTCCACGTTCTTCTGCAAAAAGAAAACAGATTAGGAAAATTAGTTTGATAAGCAAAGAATGTTTGACACTAAGCGAATATTACTGCAACAGTTTGATAAGCAAATAAATGAAGTGGCGACACACTACAATAGTTGTTTCTTAAGTTGCTAATGGCGATGACTTCTGGATTTGATTTATGTATACCAAATACCTATCTGATCTGCTGGTACTAGGATTCTCGTGTGGATTTTTTCAGAATAGGAAACAAAAAACACTTTTAATATGATCTCCAGCTCCGAGTTTTTTCTGATTTGATGAAAAGCTTTGAATGTCCATGGTTGTATTTAATGTTCAGTTGTTATGGCTATCTTAATGCTCTACAGAATAGACCCTCTCTTTCAGTTTCCCTGCCTTGAATAATTATACTACTTATGATTTTTGGTTTTTGCTCACATTTGTAATGATTAAGGCTCATGAAACACTAGTAGTTGACTAGCTGTAGGTGAAATATCAATTTTTGTGTCTTGTTTTAATAGAACCTAGATAAGGGCAGCCATTACTTGTCTAAGGCTAAGTGTACAATCTATAGCACCAGTTTTAGAACAGTAAAAATCACATAGTACATGTGCATGTTCTAGAGAGCTTTATGGCCTCCAGCAATTGGTTCTCAGAATGGACCTCTGGAAGAATCACATAGTGTATTACAGAATTATCAGTTAAAAATGCTAAAATGCTGGGAATTAACAGCTGGCTCAATCACTCAATTGATAGCTTACAGCATATGTTTACTTTTTGTATCTTCGTATATAAAAACTTTTGTCATACTAGTGGGAGTGAATTTAGTGCATGTAAAAAAAAGAAGTGAATGACATTTGCCCAAATTATATGCCTAGCATATCAAGTCTATTTTCTACTTTGAACCAAAAATCATTCCCGTTGAATATGTCAACAGTCAAGCATATACCCTAGCCCGTCGTGTGAAATAATTAGAGAAAAATCGTATATTTTTCAGAAAAGAAATATTCGTGCAATGCAGTAGTATATGAAAGATGAACTAGGACCTCAAAATAATCAAATTGACAGATGAAAATAAAGATTTTCAGGTTAAACCGACATTTTTTATCCCAACTTAAGTCAATCCAAATTGTAATTCAGAAACAGAGGAAATCCAATAGCCAATGCCTCATAAATTTATGCCAATAATTGAGAGCACTGAATTTTAACTAATGAATGAATACATCAATAAGAAAGCTAGCATCTTTTATTTGGAGTGTGATAAATAATCCGTTGATTACTTTATCAGAACCAATTTGCATGTAACTAACCCGCAGGTAACAAAATACTAGAGTAGCACACCTGATACTACCGCTTAGTTTCAGTAAGAATATCAAGAGCTCCTGGTGTAAGTTGTCAAAACAAATGCTTAGGCACAAAACTGCTAACCAGTACTAATTTCACAGTGATTAAGCAATTGCCAAGTCTACATGATCGCACAAACGCATCCACCTAAGATAATCTATTACATTGGAGACACTAACTCGTAAAGGGATTTTTCAGTGTGCTCACATTTAAATCCAATCTAATTAGATATTCAGGAGTTACGGAACATGCCCATTAATTTCATAACATAAAAATCAGCACACATCAGAACACGGGTTGATCATGGGATCAATCTCAAATATCAACAGAAAGATACTACGAAGGGGAGAAGAAAAGCATCAGACCACCAAGTCCTGCGAGGACGGCGCCTCGACGGAGAGGATGCGCAGGACTTGCGCCTCGACGGAGAGGACGGCGCTCGATAGAGAGGATGTGCACGACTTGCGCCTCGACGGAGAGGACAGCGCCTCGACGGAGAGGATGCGCAGGACTTGCGCCTCGACGGAGAGAATGCGCAGGACTTGCGCCTCGACGGAGACGACGGCGCCGGCGTGGGGCACCCGTGTACTCCTCGACGGCGGACTTGCAGTGGAGAGGCTAGGGTTAGGTAGTGGAGGGCGAGGGGGAGAGAGGAAGGGAGGGGAGAGGGGGCCGGTTGGGACTCACCTCGCTGACGGCGGACGACGGCGGATCGACGGGATCAACGACGGGTGGATGGCGGCAGATCGACACCCTTATCGTCAGAGTGACCTCGCTGACGGCGGACGGCGGCAGATCGGGTGGACGGGCGGACATGCGCTCGAGGCAGAGTGTGGTGGGGATCGATCTATCGTCAGAGTGTGGTGATGACACCCTTATCCCGCGGGTGGGACCCACAGTCAAAGTACCGACGGCATATGCGTGTAATCGCCGGCGGTAACCTTAGGGTCATTGGTAGGTGGGGCCAGCGCGTGGTACCCCCGGCGTATGGCCCAAATTCGCCGGTGGTAAGTTTTTTAGGCAAATTAGCGCACATTAAATGGTAACCTTAGGGTCACAGGCAAGTGGGGCCAGCGCATGGTAACCCCGGCGTATGGCCTGAATTCGCCAGTGGTAAGTTTTTTTAGGCAAATTAACGCACATTAAATGATAGCTAGGGATGTAATCGGATCGGACCGGATCGGATTTCCTCTCTACCATACATATCCTATTCCATATTTTCCCCGCGGATTCGGACCGGATCGGATAACTACCGATTAAGGATCGGAATTCACCGGTGGTAAGGTCTTTTTGTCACTTGATGCAACTAAGCATAACGCGATTCCATCAGAGGCAAACACACATAAAATAATAGCAATTCTGTCGCAGGAAAACACACATAAAATGATGGCTAAGTTATATTAGTTGCAATTCCATCGCCATCTCCGTAGGAGTTTAATGAGTATGTAGTACACACTTATACATAAAATCATTAATAGGAGATACACATAAAATGATGAGTGTTAATTTCTCAACCACACCAATCTTATTGTTTTTTCTTCGCACTCTGCTTCTTCTTCTTTCCCTTCTGCTTGGTCTTTTTAACTTGACCCTGCCAGTCTCATCATCGTGACTCCTTGTGTATGGAGGAGTTGTTGTAGCTGACGACCTAGGTAGCGTGGTCCTTCTTCTTCTTTTTGTGTATGTTGCACCATCTTCATCGGGTTCTTCAATCATCGGGTCACCGACGAGTCCGTCGAAGTCTTTCTCATTAGTGACTCCATTCATTCCGACGAGGGCCCTTTTGCCTCTCCTCACGATGACACGGCTAGTCCTTGATGGTCGGTAATGAAGAAGCATTGCTCGACGTGTTTAGCCAGTACCCATGGCTCATTTTGCGCGTGGGTTTTTTGGTCTTGGATTTGTTGGGCAAACGCATGGTGGTGAAATACTCGTCTTCTTTTCTTACATCTGTAGCCCATGTGACAAGGAACATCGGTAGCTTCTCCACGACGTAGTCGAGCTCCCAAATTTCCTCGATCCTTCTGTAGTATCTTTTCTTCTCTTCACCCATGTAAGATTCCATCGTCACACCTGAGTTCTGATAGTCACTTCTTTTGTCTCTCTCCTCCCTGTAGAATGTGTAACCGCTGATGTCCTATTCTTGATAAGTCATGAGGTTTGGTGCGGGCCCGTAAGACAAGGCCACTGTGATTCTGTCTGCGACGCTTGTTATTGGCGGGGGATTGGCATCAATCTGGTCTTTGAACCAGCGTGCGAAAGAGGAGTTATGCGCTCTAAATACCTCTTCTTCCATCATCGGCCTGTTAGCATTGTTCTCGATCATGGTTTTGTGCTTTTCTACCCAAGGCGTGACATCATCCATGTGTTGTAGCGCTACTAAGTGGGCCCTGTCAAAGTCGGCTCTCCTATCAAACTGATCCACGTCCATTTCCTTCTTGCCGGTGCGGTGGCCTACTCCCTCAAACCTGCCGAGGTGCTTGTTCATGGGCAAACCAATCGGACGTAGGTTTTCCTCGTTTAGATAATTCTTGCAGAAAGAGACACACTCCTCGGTGATAAAGCTCTGGACGATGCATCGTTCTGGATGTGCCTTGTTATGGTCGTATCCTTTGATGATCCCGTTCATTCTTTCTAACGCCATCATGTTGTGAAGGAATGGAGGCCCGAGATCCTCGATATCGTCCACTATATGCAGTAGCAGGTGGACCATGATGTCGAAGAATGCGGGCGGGAAGTATATCTCCATCTCGGACATGATGGTGACTATCTCTTCCTATAGTCTCCCGAGTTTCTTGACGGTTATCGACTTCCAAGTGATGACGTCGAAGAAGTTACAGAGGCTAGTCAGCGTTGCATAGACGTGCGGTTCCATAATCCCTCGGATTGCAACCGGAAGTATCTGCGTCATCATGATGTGACAGTCATGAGACTTCATCCTGCTGAAGATTCCTTTCGTCGGGTCCAGCCATCTACGTATCAACCCCGCGTAGCCTAAGGGATACTTGGTTCCGAGGAGGCAACCGATCATCTATTCAAGCTCGTTAGGATATAGAGTGAAGCAGGAGGGACGCGGGGTTTCACTCTTCTTCACCCTTTTTCCCTTAGGATCTTACGTCTCCTGCTCAACCGGCTGCTTCCCCGCCCTTTTGCGCTTGTGATCGTTTGTCTCCTCCTGAACCCTAGAAGAAGACATGGGGTGAAGCTCTTCTCTGATATTTAGGGCCTTCAGGTCATGTCTTGCTTTCAGCCCGTCTTTGGTCCTATCCGGCATGTTGAGCAGAGTGCCAAGCAAGCTTTCGCACATGTTCTTCGTGATATGCATGACATCAAGGCTATGAGGCGTACCGAGGATCTTCCAGTACAGCAAGTCCCAAAACACGGACCTCCTTTTCCATACCCCCATGAGCGGGCCGTGTTCCTTTTCCTTCTTCTTATCTCCTCGCTTCCGCTTATTCTTCTTTATCTTACCTGGCGGAGGGCAGTGTTTCCAGCTTTTCAACAAAGCATCGATCTCCTTGCCGCTGCGCTTAGGCGGAGGTACTTCGAGCTCATCCTTATCGTTGAACAGATCTCCACGCTTCCTCAACGGGTCATTCTTGGGTAGCCACATCCGAGTCCGCATGTAGACGGTTTTCGAAGACCTAGGATCCTTACCCAACTGAAGAAATGGCGTCCTTTCCATGCACCTCACACAAGCCTTGTGTCCGTGGCACACCTGGCACGCGATATATTCATATCTGAGATAGTCCTGCACCGTCGTGATCAGCGTTGCTTTCAGATGGAAAGGTTGTTGGAGGTGAGCGTCCCATGTTTCTACCCCTTCGTCCCACAAGATGGCTAGCTCCTCCTTCAATAGGTCAAGATACAAGTTGATATCACTCCCTGGCTGCGTTGGCCCTTGGATTAGCATGCTCATGTGTATGTACTTCTTCTTCAGGCATAGCCATGGGGGGAGGTTGTACATCCATACAAACACGGGCCAGGTGTTGTGCTTGTTGCTCTGGTTCCCGGACGGATTGAGTCCGTCGGTGCTTGCACCCAGTCTTATGTTCCTTGGTTCTTTCCCGAAATCTTCATACTCATCGTCTAATGCTTTCCACTGGCTTGCATCCGAAGGGTGCGTCAACACTAGGGTTTCAACCCGCACTGGATCCTTCATCACCGCCTCCTTCCTTTCCGCGTGCCAGTGCATGAGCTTCGCTTCCTTGGGGTCCATGAATTACCGCTAGAGATGGGGCCTAAGCGGGAAGTACCACACAACTTTTCGAGGAGCTTTTCTTGTCCCTCTCTTGTATCGAGGCTCGCCACACCTTGGGCACGCGGTCAAGTCCTTGTGCTTGTTCTGATACATCACGTAGTCACTGATGCAGGCGTGGTATTTTTCGTGCGGTAAATCGAGAGGGCACACCACTTTCTTGGCCTCCTGTAGGCTACATGTCAATGTGTTATCTTTAGGTAAGTGCTTCTTCAAGTATCGGAAGAGATTGTCTATGCTTGCGTCGTTCCATCTGTATTTTGCCTTCATCTCTAAAAGATCGAGAGTTACTCTCAAGCAGGTCCCCTCCGACCCGCGACATGCATCATACAATAGAGTTCTCAAGTCTATCTCCTATTGATCCAGCTTAGAATTCCGTCTACCGGCGAATCTTGGGTCGGTCGATGCATGGCCAAGAAGAATTTCCTGATGATGAGGGTCGTGCACGACCATGGTTAGCAGGGTATTACAACTCTTGTCCTCGTCGTCTGCATGTTATTCTTCTTCCAGACCTTGTTCATCACCGTCATCGTCGTTTGCGACATCCCATTCTTCTCCCTCCTCATCCTCTTCATTTTCGTGTTGAACGTCATCATCTTCCTCATCTTCATCACCCATCCACTGAGTGTAGCCCTCCATGAAACTTTACCTGAGCAGGTGCTCATTCACCGTGCGTGACAAGGGGTCAAACAATGACGATAGTTTGCATTTTCGACACGGACATCTTATTTCCATACAGTTATTTTGATACATGTCGGCAATCACGCGTTCCACTTATCTATCCACGTCGGTTTCCTTCATCTCGATTACCATCGTCGCCTACACGATAAGATAATAGATTAGAACCGTCGGCTCGGGTTTCATGGAAAAATTCGGCATGACCTTTGCTAAAAAAGGTCTCGCCAGAGTGCCAGAAATTCACCGGAACGGAAGTTAATCGACATTCCGGCAAAACATTGGCAACTCATTGTACATGCACATTCCACCGGCAAAACAACACAAAAAAGGTCCACATAGGCGTGCAACCACTTTTAACCATCACAAGTGACATCACCGGTGACTTGCAGCCAACTCATGAACACATTCCACCACATTATACCTATTAGTTGACGCGAGGTCAAGAGCACCGGAGAGATGCCAAACATCGACCGAAGAGAGCCTGTGTGTGTGTTGTCGGGACCTTATTATGCTCGAGATCTAGATCTACCAATAGAGAGAAGTGGGAAAGGTGGTGGGAGATAGAGATCTAGATCTAGATCTTGCTAGGTAGATCTAGTAATGCATGCAAGGGGAGCGACATCTCCTCAAATATATCAAACTTGGTTGGCTGAATTAGCTAAAATGGGTGGGGAGAAGTGGGGGAGTGAGCTAGCAAAGCTTGGGGTTGAGTTTCCATAAAAAGTGAGCTAGTGGTGAGTGAGGAGGTGTTGGTAGGTGGCTGGTTCAAGCTTGTAATAAGTCCCAGGTTACCACCGGCGAATTACACAGTACACGCCGGTGGTAGTATTTTTCCACCGGCGGAAACAACAAAAGCACCGGCGGTAATAAACTCGGCCTAGTGGCCCACTTGGCCCCCCTGTGTCCCCGGTGAGCGGAACGCTTTTCGCCGGTGGTATCAGCATGTAGCCCCGGCGAGCGCAGGCCATTTCGCCAGCGGTAAGTTGCGGCCCATCCCGGGGCACGCGGCCCACTCGATCTCTGGCATGCGCGGGGCCTGTTCGCCGGTGCTACCTCTTCTAGCCCCAGCGTGCAACATCAGTTTAGCCGACGGTAAGTGGCGCCCCATCCGGGGGGCACGCAGCCCACCAGATCCCTGGCGTGCACCGCCCTGGTTCGCCGGTGGTACATGTGGTATCCCCGGCATGACCAGTGAGTGTCGCCGGTGGTAATTTTACACGGGCCTAGAAGCCCTTACCGCCGGCGAGCCTGTGCCCACTTCGCCGGCGGTAAGGAGTGCTGCTATAAGCTTTTCTCTACTAGTGAGACGGTGGCAGTGCTAACTATACAACAGGAACTATACGGCTGGAAAATTTATTCCCATTGTATAGTTGGTCGTTAAACCGTCTGTGTGCTTTGTTCGCTTCGGGTATTCTTCTGGTATTATTGATATTTTCCAAATAAGCGATTTACATTGTTTTTTGACTCCTTTTCTCTTTAGTACAACTGCTACAAGAATTTTGTCCATTGTATCCATCATCTGTCCTGATCCTGGTGAAAATAGACATAAAATATGCGCGCGAGCGCCGTAAAATACCAAGATCGTACATCTATAATGTAAAATAATAATATACTAGGAATCGTGTCCGTGCGTTGCACCGGGAGAACAAGAAATACAATTTTGGACCAGAAACGGACGTCATAGCACACGACCCGATTGAACTGAACCATCCCACCCGCCTACTCGAAGAAGACCATTTTAGCACACTACCTTCCAGCCTTCCACATTCTACCAAGCTGCTTGCCGGTGCCCCCCTCCTCTCCCAATCCTTATGCTCTCTTACGCCTCTATCCCCTTTTCTTCCTCAAATTTCCTAGCGCGTCATCAAGATTGATGACCCACCAGACAGCATTGTGCAACACCCCTGGCCCAGGACGCCGGTGGCATCCCTCCACTCACAGATGTATTTATTCATTTAAGTACATATAATGACCATATTAAAATCACACATGTCTTCCAATTTGATGAAACAAAAATATACATTGTTGCAGATTTGTTTATCCATTCGCAAGTGAAATACGTTTAAATCTAGATTGTTTGCCTGCATGCTAGAATTTGTGAAGAAAGAAAAACGGTAGGAAAAATTTACACCGAGAGACATCAACCAAACGAATGTGTAAATGCATACCTCCTTAGCAAAGAAAGACATTCTTCCTTTCCATTACATAGAACTCATTTCATAGTAAACCTGTTGACAGAAATAAAGCTAGTGGATTAGCACCATCAGATTTAATAATTTAGCATGAAAAATGGGTACAACCTAGAGAATGACATGCCCTTCCAAAACAACAATAGAATGAATTTACTTTAATGCTACTGTTGAATCGCTGATACATATCAGGGTCTCCAAAAAACAACGGAGGAACTATCCAGCACGAATGTTGCTTCTAGCCCTCTCAAGCAGAGCAACCTGAAGCAGAACACATTGCATGTAGCTTCTAGAAAAGAATATCCACAACATATACTTATGATTTAGAGGCAGAAAACATAGGACAGGGTAGCAACATGTGGTAAGCACAAGGAAGGATTTTGTTTATTTAAACAAAAGTATGAGCAACAGTACATCTTTCTGGTCCAAAAAAGTAATCAATGATAGGGGTCCGTCTTTGGATCTTTGGTGCCACCAAAACAGGGCATCGTGACACCGAGCATAAGCAAGGTTTGATTCGGTTGATGCCTAAAGATAGCTCCATCATCAAATTTTCCATCCAGTTTTTTTCCATGAGTATCCGTGCGCTGCGCCCGGCTTTCGGCAGCTTGTGTCATCCGACTGAAGGAAACTGAATGTGGAAATTGAAGTTTATACATACAAAATATTTTTGTCCAAGTCGTCATTAGCACTCTGTACCTACGATGTCCATCTGCAATTCTGCATCTAGACAATTATGTCTAATCTAAGCAAGAATTCAAACTGACGCAAGAAACTACCAATCAAACTGAGATAACAGCATGAAGCCAAACCTGTAGGTGCATCGTTCAACCAGTAGATGATCGGTGTTGGACTAATCGCCCTCCAATTTATCCGGTTCGCACTGCCACCCGTCTCGTGCCTCGTTTCCGCCCATAAGCTCCAGTATCTTGCCGAAAGAATTGACCTCCCCCTTCCTTTTCTATATTCTCGCACGCCAAGGCCAAGGAAGCAAGAGGAGCCAGCGCCATCGGCCCTATGACGATGTCAATCACACCCGTCTTGAGCTCTGTCGTCATGATCGGGCACCCACAAAACTCGGCTAGCTTCCGGACGTTCTGCTCGTATCTGAGGATGAGCACCTTCTGCAGACGCCTCTCGCCAGCCGCCTCTTGCTCGCCCCAAGACAGATGTAATCGGTCAAAGTCGAGGTGACGGAGTCGGCACCCGACGGCCAGTGCGGATATGAGATTCGATCTGATTTTGGGAGGAGGCGGCTACGACCTAGCTAGGTTCATTTCGTGGCAAGGGAGCGTTTGCGGCGTCGCGCTCGTGAATTCTACAGTTACCAAACGATACATCCGTATATATGTATATCTATGTACAATGAAAGGCTGCAACTTGCCGTACACGTTTTGCATAGATTCTATTGTGTCGGGCTGATGACAACATTGCCGATTTTTTTTCAAACGGGTCAGACGATGTCGGACGGACTAACGTTTTGGGTTTGACTTGGAGGTGGTAGGCAATGTAATTTCTCCAAACTATCAGGGGCAAAACGGTCTAAAAACGAGTTGGACCGGAAGAAACAATCCGTCCTTTATTATTAGGTATAGATAAGAGATGATGCAAATATGCAGTCATCACTCCCCCGCAAAGGTGCAAGAAAATAGCTTGATGACTGCAAGTGCACAGACCAAATGTAGCTAGTTTCGAAGTAAAGATATCGAACCCACGAAGAGATATTGGTTAAGGTCTTTATGCACCTCGTTAGTATCTACCAAAGAATACTTGTAAGTTTTATTTGATCTCAAGTAAAGGGTGTTTGAATTGTTTATGATTGTTTGCAGAAAAGTAAGGAAAACAAGTAAAAGAAAACAAGTAATAAGATTTTATGAAAGTGTGCTTGAACTCAATAGGGCTAAATGTTCTCGGGATGTACGATACACCACTAGCATAGTACTATTATTATATGCAATCAAGATAACATAATTCTCATGTCATGATATGTGTGGATAGAGCCCTATAAAAAGATGTTCATAACAAAGCTCGTAGAAAGCCACTTTGTTGAGCCAAGTGTGAGGCCACCTCTAAATAACCTCTATAATGATGGGTTCGTAGCATGGAAAACAAAAAATTTCTACCGCAAGAACAAACAAAACCTAGATCTAATCTAGACAAAAGCTAAGATCTAATCTATTAGACATAAGCAACGAGATAGATCGGTACTAACCCTCGTAGAACCGAAAGCGTTACGAGATTAGATCTCGTGGATGATGTAGTCGATCACTTGCCGATCTCAAGATCGTGTGGACGATCCTTCTGGCGCCGCGTTCCGGCAGCGCTTCCGCAGACGGTCACACGTGCGGAGTCGAAGCAGACCTTCCTCTCCCCGTTCCAACGAGCAGCGGAGGTAGTAGATTTTCTCAACGGAATCCCAGCAGCACGACGGCGTGGTGATGGTGGTGGAGATGAGAATTCTGCAGGGCTTTGCCTATGCCTGTGCAGAAGAAAGGTGGAGGAGAGAGGCGGCTGAGATTGGTTGTTATGAGAGAGCGCAAGAGGGGGCGCCCCTCCCTTCTATTTAAATGAGGGAGGCGCGCCTGGGGAGGGGGAGTCCTAGTAGGACTCCCCTCCTCCTTGGGCCGGCGGGTTGGGGGGAGGAGTCCTCCTCCCCCACAAATCCGTGTATTGCCCCACTTGGACTCCCTTGATCCCTTTCTTGGTTTTCAAGTAAACTCCAAGAAATCCCCTAGAACCTTCCAGAACATTCCGAAACCTTCTAGAATCTCCATACAAACACTCCGGAAAATTTCCCAACTTAGAAAATGATCCCCAATATATGAATCTTATTTCCGGACCATTCCGGATCTCCTCGTGATGTCCCGGATCCATTCCGAGACTCCGACAAACATTTGGTCTCCAACGCAAATTCCATATCTACTTAAAACAACTTCGAACCTTAAGTGTGTCACCCTACGGTTCGTGAATATGCAGACATGATGAAGACACCTCTCCGATCAATAACCATCAGCGGGATCTGGAGATCCATAACGGCTCCCACATACTCAACGATTACTTCGTGATCGATAGAACCATTTAACATATGAAACCAATTCCCTTTTTCACGCGATATTCTACTTATCCGAGGTTTGATCGTCAGTATCTTCATACCTAGTTCTTCCTCGTTACTGATAAGTACTCTTTACTCGTTCCATGTTATGTCATCCCTTGTGACCCAGTCACATGCTTGCAAGCTATCTAGATGACATTCCACCGAGAGGGCCCAGAGTATATCTATCCATCATATGGATGGACAAATCCCAATCTTGGTCTATGCGCTTCAATACATACTTTCAGAATACCCAATGACACCTTTATAACCGCCCAGTTACGATGCGGCGTTTGATGTCATCAAAGTACCCATCCGGTGATGGTGATTGACATAACCTCATGGTCGAAGGATTAGGTTACTATGTATTTCAAATCTTACAGCAATACGAACTTAATGATTTGATCTTATGCTACGCTTACTATGGGTGTGTGTCCATCACATCATTCTCCTAATGATATAACCTTGTTATTAATCACATCCAATGTCCATGATCAGGAAACCATGATCATCAATCAATCAACAAGCTAGTTCAACAAGAGGCTTACTAGGGACTCTTTTACATTTACAAAACACACAAGTATTAGTGTTTCCTAATAATACAATTATAGCATGGGATGTAAACTTTCATCATAAACACAAAGATATAATAATAACCACTTTTATTATTGCCTCTTGGGCATATCTCCAACAGTCTCCCACTTGCACTAGAGTCAATAATCTAGTTAAAAAACTTGTGCATTCAACACCTATGGCTTTCTGATGTTGTATAGACACTTGCTAGTGGTAAACATAATCTTCGGATCTGACACTTCCAGGTCCGTGTGTATTTGCATGTCCTTGCGTCTCTACACATTACTCATTCTCTAATGAGATGGCATTGTATAAATTTGGTCCTTTGGTGAGACCTTTAGTTCCTTGGGATTAAATCATGTTAATACAATTGTCATACGATGTATCTTCATAGTATTATCCCGCTATGAACCACACCTAGTTTGATAACAAACTACTTGACGCAAATGCCCTCATTTGCTGCTACAATAGCAGTCATATACTTAGCCTTTTGTTGTAGTATCTGTCTCAATGTTTTAACTTTGGTACTCAACCAAATCCGTTATGGAACTTCCTTTCCATTACATTGTGCCACCCATAGTTTAAATTGAGATAAACTTAATTTGTGACAAAACTAGTATGAATGCAACAATTTACAATAAACTATTTATCACCACTATTATATTCTTAGTTCTTCCAAAGATCATAGGAATATCCCTACTATATTGTCCAATGATCATCTTATGAGTCATTCTGGTATATGCTCATAACATTTAGAGCATAGGACATATCTGGATGTGTACATCTCAAAGAATGATTGATCAAAATATTCTTGCGATTTCACCAAGTGTCAAAACACTTGAATCTCGTGTCAACACACTTGAATCTTGATTCAGTCCTTTCCGTGCATCAAGAACCTTTCTTGTTGTTTCCATATTGAACTCATTCAACATCTTATCTATGTACATTTGGCAAAACCATATTAGCGCCTCAATCTATCCATATAGACATTGATGCCTAATTCTTGGGTTATGCCTAAGTCTTTCATCGAAATGAAATTCTTAACCTGTGTCAATAAAAGATACATCATTTCTAATCAACAATATGTATTTCACATAATGTATTAGAAATATGTCTTAGCGCTCCCACTTAATTTCTTGCAAAATGCAAACATCTTCATCGTCTCTGATGAAATTAAACCTTTTAACGGTTTCATCACGGTGAAGATTCCAACTCCGCGATGCTCACTTCAACCATTGAAGCTTTGCATACTCTTTTAGCATCCTTTGAATTAACAAAACCATTTGGATCATGTCAAGGACACATCCTAGGTAACCATTCTATTAGAAGAACTTGTTTTGTTTGTTCAACTACCATATACCAAAATATATGTAGTGGTTGCTACATTAATCCGTCCAGACTAAATATCGCTATGAAAGATCAAATCTTATCATAGTCAATTCCTTGAACATTGTCGTAAACTCTTTCCGACATGTCGACTATTTCATAGATGTGAAACATCCATGTCTATTTCTTTATAGTTCCATATACGACTGTAAGGTCTTGCACCTTTCTAGAGGGTCTTTCAAATTCAAAGCTTGATTTCTCGTGTATGGAATTATCACGGATTTTATGGCTTCAAGCCACTTAACGAAGTCAGGGCCCATCATTGCTTCTTTGCATGTAGTCGGTTTATCATTGTCAAACAACAATGATTTAACTCTCAAATCTTGGCATTTGATTACTTATCCGACCTACTTGGTTCAATAGTAACTTAGATCTCCGTGACCACAACCTTTGAGGCACGTGAGCCATGAGCATTGTTGCTGCCTCCGGGACACTTTCCGACGCTGTGCAACTCAACACATATTAGCCAAGGTTCAACGACCTTGTCAAAGTTCTATTATCCTCCCACTTAACTTTTCACCAAAATTCCTTCTCAAGAAACTCGACATTCTAAGCGACAAATACTTTTGTCTTCGGTGTTATGGAGGAATACCCAATGGTTATTCGAAATAACCTATAAAGACATGCTCATCCGACTTTGGTTGTAAACACTTTACTTATGCCTAGCATACCAAAAATTTAAGAAAGGACAACCTGGGTTTTATCCCAAACCATGACTTATATGGTGTCATTTCAACGGATCACGATGGAGCTCTTTTCAGTGTAAAAGCGGTAGTCACTAAAGTTTTAATCTTTAAAATATAATGGCAGTTTTATAAATGACACCTTTAATCTTACCATGTCAAACAAGGTTTCATTACATATCTCGAACACTCCATACTCCTATGGTGTTTTGGGAAATGCAAATCCATGGAACGATTCCTCAAATCTTAGGTGTTTTGCTAAACTTGTAACTCAAAACATCTTTCTTTATGATCCAATCATAAACTTTTTTATTTTCTTGTTACAATAATTTTCCACTTCATGTTGAAAGTCTTTGAACATTTTCAAATGTTTCATACTTCTTCCTTATTGAGTAAGTATATACATATACTCACTCAAATCTTTGGAGAAAGCATATGAAGTTCAAATCCATCGCCCACGACTACACATAATGGACTATATACATCAATATGTACAAATTCCAATCAGTTAGTCGTCCGTTCCTCTTTTGGCCTACGAACGGAGTTTTAATTATCTCCAGGAAAGTATCACAAGCGTCATTTGATCAAAATCAAAGACTCCAAAAATCTATCAACATGGAGTTTCTTCATGTATCCCTTTCAATATAATTTAAACGGCGATGTCACTTTGCAAGTGATCTTTCAATTATTTGTCTTGCAACATTTTAGCATTAGTTTTATGGTCGTTATTTCTCCAACCAGACTTGTACATCATCCATCTATTATGGAATACGGTAATTATTTGAACAACCTTTTGTCGTCATAATACCTGATCAAAATAACAATTATTGAAACAAATCTTGAAGGCAAGCTTTGATGTTAACGAGCAACACAACAACCCTTTGTTTGTTTTCGATGAACATCATCACATATTCTCTTGCTAGTTACTTAGGCCATTGCAGTTCATGAATTGTGTTGTCCTGTATGATACCTCATACCAACTAATTCGGTATCCAATACCGCAGAACCACATTGTTTAACAACCAAGGAATATAGCCATAACATGTATCTACTATATACCTAAGTTGGATATCTCCAATCTTTTCTTTTCTACCAAATATTTTATAGATTCTCTTTCAACAATTCCTTTTCTTTTAAAAGAATCTATCAACATCAATAGTGGTGTCATTCACATGACACATAGTACAAAGTGTCTATAGTCAAATACTAATACCTTTGAACTTGCACTTTGAAGTGGATCACCTTCATCAAATGTTTGGCATTCTTTCAAAATTCCATTCTTTAGTAATCTTTTAGTGTAGTAAACATTTTACTTATATATTCTATTCATCATTATCATGACAACTTTTATGATCAAGCTGCTATAGCTTATAAAGGTGAATTGCGAGTATAATGTTTCTTTTCCAAAACCTTTTGGAGGATTAGGACGACTAGCGTCTCCAACCTTCACAAATTCTCATCAAATATGAGGACATATACTCTATCATGTTGTAACCAACACATTGTTTTAGATATCGCAATACCTTTTACATATTATGGTTTCTGAAACATTGCTTTCAGCTCTTAGATAAACTTGATATTAAAAACAATCTTTTGAGTATCAAGAATCATGGAGGCAAACATGATCCATTAGATACTAACATTGGAATTGTTACTCTTGATTTAATACTGTTTATTAAACTTCACAGAGTAAACGGAGTTTGCTAAAAGTTTGCAATATGACTTTTAAACTTTAGATTGATACTCAAAACAATACGATACCAGTTCGTAAAGCAAATATCCAGAATTTCTATAGTTCTACTATCTCAACTATAACTAAGCGTAAGGTGGTGAACGGATGCCAATGACTACAACAAACTATGCAAATTCACTTTGATTTTGTTTATGATAAATTGTGTTCAACTTAATCATATTACTATATGGACTCCCACTCAAAACAACATCCCTCGATTTGTTTTAGTGATTACACGAACCAAATCCACTACACCAAGTCCGATCATCACGTGAGATGATGTAGCTTCATCGGCGAACAATCTTCATGTTCATCATATCAATCATATGACTCATGCTCTACCTTTCGGTATTCCATGTTCCGAGACCATGTCTGTACATGCTAGGCTCGTCAAGATTAACCTTAGTTTCCGCATGTGCAAATCTGGCTTGCACCCGTTGTATGCACACGTAGAGTCTATCACACCCGATCATGACGAGATGCTTCAAAACGACGAGTCTTAGCAACGGTGCCAACTAAGGACGAACACTTTATTACTTGATATTTAGTGAGAGGGATCATCTTATAATGCTACCGTCGTGATCTAAGCAATACAAGATGCATAAAGGATTAACATCACAGGCAATTCATAATTAGTGTGATATGATATGGCCCTTTCTTCTTATGCCTTCGATCTCCATCTCCAAAGCACGGACATGATCTCCATCATCCCCAGCATTGCGTCAAGGTCAGTGGCGCCGCTTCATGGTTGTCCATCATCACTAGCAACTATTACAACTACTTGGAATAAAGCTATTACAAGATGAATAGACACGCAGGTCTTAATAGAATTAAAGACAACCATTAGGCTCCTGCCGGTTGCCATATTACAACAAGGATCATTGCATACATCAAATATAATCACAATCACATGATGGCCATATCACATCACAAAACCCCTGCAAAAACAAGTTAGACGCCTCTAATTTTCTTTGCAAGTTTTACGTGGCTTGGGGCTTTCGACTAAGAACGCATCTCACCTACGAAACTGAACCACAACGTTGATACAAGTGCTATCAAGTGCAAAGTGTAGATTTGACCTATACTATGATGGGAGAGACAGACACCCGCAAAGCCACTTGCGCAAAGCAAGTTGCACGTCAAGCGTGGAGCAAGTCTCATGTACGATGACATGTAATGTTAGCCTTAGCCGCTTCATCCCACCATACCGCAAGATGCAAAGTACACACATAGCAAAAGACGACATGAGCACCAACACCCACAACCTCATTGTGTTCTACTCGTGCAACAGATCTACGCATAGACAAGGCTCTGATACCACTGATGGGTTCGTAGCATGGAAAACAAAAAATTTCTACCGCAAGAACGAACAAAACCCAGATCTAATCTAGAAAAAAGCCAAGATCTAATCTATTAGACATGAGCAACGAGATAGATCGGTACTAACCCTCGTAGAACCGAAAGCGTTACGTGATTAGATCTCGTGGATGATGTAGTCGATCACTTGCCGATCTCAAGAACGTGTGGACGATCCTTCCGGCGCCGCGTTCCGGCAGCGCTTCCGCAGACGGTCACACGTGCGGAGTCGAAGCAGACCTTCCTCTCCACGTTCCAGCGAGCAGCGGAGGTAGTAGATCTTCTCCATGGAATCCCAGCAGCACGACGGCGTGGTGGTGGTGGTGGAGATGAGAATTCTGCAGGACTTCGCCTATGCCTATGCAGAATAAAGGTGGAGGAGAGAGGCGGCTGAGATTGGTTGTTATGAGAGAGCGAAAGAGGGGGCGCCCCCTCCCTTCTATTTAAAGGAGGGAGGCGCGCCTGGGGAGGGGGAGTCCTAGTAGGACTCCCCTCCTCCTTGGGCCGGCGGGTAGGGTGAGGAGTCCTCCTCCCCCATGAATCCGTGTATTGCCCCACTTGGAATCCCTTGATCCCTTTCTTGGTTTTCAAGTAAACTCCAAGAAATCCTCTAGAACCTTCCAGAACATTCTGAAACCTTCTAGAATCTACATACAAACACTCCGGAACATTTCCCAACTTAGAAAATGATCCCCAATATATGAATCTTATTCTCCGAACCATTCCGGATCTCCTCGTGATGTCCCGGATCCATTCCGAGACTCCGAACAACATTCGGTCTCCAACGCAAATTCCATATCTACTTAAAACAACTTCGAACCTTAAGTGTGTCACCCTATGGTTCGTGAATATGCAGACATGATGAAGACACCTCTCCGATCAATAACCATCATCGGGATCTGGAGATCCATAACGGCTCCCACATACTCAACGATTACTTCGTGATCGATAGAACCATTTAACATACGAAACCAATTCCCTTTGTCACGCGATATTCTACTTATCCGAGGTTTGATCGTCAGTATCTTCATACCTAGTTCTTCCTCGTTACTGATAAGTACTCTTTACTCGTTCCATGTTATGTCATCCCTTGTGACCCAGTCACATGCTTGCAAGCTATCTAGATGACATTCCACCGAGAGGGCCCAGAGTATCTATCCGTCATATAGATGGACAAATCCCAATCTTGGTCTATGCGCTTTAATACATACTTTCAGAATACCCAATGACACCTTTATAACCGCCCAGTTACGAAGCGGCGTTTGATGTCATCAAAGTACCCATCCGGTGATGGTGATTGACATAACCTCATGGTCGAAGGATTAGGTTACTATGTATTTCAAAGCTTACAGCAATACGAACTTAATGACTTGATCTTATGCTACGCTTTCTATGGGTGTGTGTCCATCACATCATTCTCCTAATGATATAACCTTGTTATTAATCACATCCAATGTCCATGATCAGGAAACCATGATCATCAATCAATCAACAAGCTAGTTCAACAAGAGGCTTACTAGGGACTCTTTTAAGTTTACAAAACACACAAGTATTAGTGTTTTCTAATAATACAATTATAGCATGGGATGTAAACTTTCATCATAAACACAAAGATATAATAATAACCACTTTTATTATTGCCTCTTGGGCATATCTCCAACATATAATGCCTGAGAGAAATCACACATACAGGCCACCGCACTTAAGGATTTCCCCATGGATATCGTAATTAGCTTAGGGAGTCCCTCTTAACCCTCCTTTGACTGTGTGGGTTACGAGCCGGCGCCAATCTGCCACGAGGCACTCCGGGTATGCTTCCACAACACGTCCAAAGGGTTTTTCCTTCCTTTAGTCCCAAAGGAAAATGATATGTGGTCGACTTCACATATCATCTAAAGAGAGAAATCAAACACAAGTCATAATTATATCATAGACAAGCAAGTGATATGGACACAAGAATAGATCATCTTCATTACAAGATCATAGTGGTGGTAGGGATTCTCCATCTCCCTAAGAACAAAGGAACTACTCATTCATGGAAACAATCAACAACATCATCATAATCAAATGGATAGATAAAAGTACGAAGGTAGATCTAATGCAAATCACAATTGGATTTGGAATTACAAAGAGATCTAATAGATGAGAGATGGGGGTAATGGTGGTAATGAGATGCAGTGGTTGATAATTTTTTTGAAAGGAGCATATATTAATATTAGAAGATATCAATTACACCCAGTCTCTGCAACAACACATTGCCCTAGCGGCCATACTGATGCACACAGCCAAAAAAGAAAGAAGAATTACAAAAAAAGAAAAGTCCCGCTATAGTGACCCATTCATTGAAACAACAGTACTACCACCACCAAGACAACACTAGAAGTCCAACTTCTCCAAAAGCGATGCCTCCAAGAAGGGAATAGTGCACAACACCATCATCGCCCGATCATAGATCTTAGGTTTTCACTCTAAAGAAAGTCCACGCTCTCAAAACAATGCCTTCAACAAGTCCATTGCCAGGCACAACCAATTAAAGCCAGACCTTGGGTTTTCACCCTGATAGGCAGGATTGTGAACCTCTCCTGTTTAGTCGCCCCCACTTGCATGCCACTGCTCCAAGTCACAAGTCACCAAGCCAATTCCTCATCACCACCCAGAGTCGAACCACCATCGTCAATCCTCAGAACTCGGTCTCCATGACATTCTCCTTCAGCACCATGGAACGAGAACATGCCCCATGATATTAACAGCCACCTGAGCTTCGAAGCGCTCCCTCTGAACCCGAAGGGCCAGAGTAAAACATGGGTGTGCATGACCATGGTTAAAATAGGTCTAGTGGTATTATTCTGTCATGTATTTGTACACACGTGTACGTATGTAACTTGAGCTGATCATTATATATATTGACCCCGTGGTGAGGCAATTTCCTCACGGAAACCCTAAACTTTGACTCCTAGACCACCACCCTTCACAAACATCATCGGTGGTGAGGTAGATGAGGCAGGGGTAGCTAAATCCTCAATGGAATCAGAAGACGAATTGGCCGGTGGGTACTTTTCCTCTAACAGTTTATTATCGCCCTTTTTTACCCAAAATTTGTTACGTAAACAGCAGCGGCCGTAATGACCCTGATCTTTGCAGCGAAAACACTAATTTTGCAGGTAAGAATCTTTTGTATGGACAAAAACAGAACAGAACCCGCATAGCGGGTTAATAGGGCATTTCCTGACTATATGGCCAAAACCAAAACAGCCGAGGCACTTAATTTCATTTTTGCAGTCTCTCCACCTGTGGTCCAATTCTAAGCAACAAACGTAGGAACCCTTGGGGCCAAAAAGGGCAGAATCAAGTAATAAACCCAACGGTCCAAAAACCTTCGTGGGCTGACGAGGTGCAGAGTTTTGAGATACCGGTATTGGAGCTGAAATATTCAAAATGTCAACCTCCGTAAAACTTGCGTGATTAAAAGGGAAATTGAATGGAGAATGATTTCCATTAGGGAAAAGAAGGCAATGGCCAATCAAAGCGTTAATAGTGTCTGGTGCCGGTAGACCAAAAAAATTAAAGTGGGATTCAATCTCATGATTTTCATACGTGGCCTGACGGTGATCTCGCAGATGTTCAAGTAGAATTTTCGGGACAGGGAGAAAATCACCTGACCAGTTTCCCCACAAATCTCGGCTTGAAAGAAGGGTCATCAATAACTGTAGAGAAATTGAAATTCACCTAACCACATTGAAACGCAAAACTATACTGATCTGCCGGTGCAACCACCAAAGCAACCGGCTTCAACATATGCTTCTGATGAGTCTTCACCGGAACAGGATTAATATACTCTAGGTTTGTGCGAATAGCCAACGGACGACGAACCCCAGAACGATCAGGCGAGAGATCACTAGCAAGCCAAGCAATTGCAGCTGCATCCACTAAACTCATAGCGGAGACATCACCACGGAACATCGGAAAATGGCAGATAAAATCTGGCCACACCCTATCCCACAAACCATAAACAAAATGACTCACACGATTGGAGGCAACTGAGAACCTAAACCTCTTATCACTAAGCTGATAAACTGTGAAGCCCAATCGATCACCACCCAAAAAGCATTGGAGCACCAATCCAACCGTTTCTTGTGAGAGTCGGAAGAAAGCATAGGAGAAAGCAACCACCAGAAAGAATTATTTGGATATCTGGGATAGGGAGAAGTGGACGGTGGAATGGAATTGACGACGCACCTGTGCCTCGACCGCAAGGCCGGGCAAGAAATCCCAGTGGAGAAGGCCTTCCATGGATGAATTAGGCTAGGTGCAATGTTTCACTTGCGGTGGGAGAGGAGAGCCATTTCACTGAAGTTGGGTTGGCACTGTTTTCTATCCCTCCACAAATACTTTATGCTGATGATCCCATATCCAAGAATTAGCATGGCGATAGATTTGGCCATATTTTGAAAACAATCGAAGAGGAAGTAGTATGAAGAATATGGCTCGATCAGCTGCTCTCTCGAGAAGGAGCCGGACCTGAGTATTTTCTTTGCTCAATTTTAGGGTCCTTTGTGCTAAATGTATGGACCTCAATGTAATTTCCCCTTTTTTAGGACTTTGATATAAAATATACTCCCACCGACCGTGTAAAATGCTAACCTGGAAATTAAATGGTGAAATTTAAATGAATTTAAGCTTAGTTGTCAATGAGTATGAAGATTCTTGGATTTCAAGTTGAACGAACAAAGTCAAGGCCATATCAACATCATACTTTATGTTGGTGATCCCATGTCAGAGAATTTGCATGTTGATAGATTTGGCCATATTTTGAAAACAATCAAAGAGGAAGTAGTATGAAGAGTTTGGCTCAAATCAGCTAATCTCTCGAGAAGGAGCCAAACTAGAAAGTTTTCCTTTTAGGGTCCTTTTGCTAAATTTATGGACCTCGATGTAATTTACCCTTTTTAGGACCTAGATGTAAAATGTACTCCCACCGACCGTGTAAAATGCTAACCTAAAAGTTAGTGGTGAAATTGAAACAAATTTAAGCTTAGTTATCAATGAGTATGAACATTCTTGCATTTCAAGCCGAGCGAACACAAGGTCAAGGCCATATCTCTACATCATACTTTATGCTGATGATCCCATATCCAAGACTTTGCATGGCTACAGATTTCGCCATATTTTGAAAACAATCAAAGAGGAAGTAGTATGAAACATATGGCTTGATCAGCTGCTCTCTCTCGTTGTAGTATAGTGGTAAGTATTCACGCCTGTCATGCGGGTGACCCGGGTTTGATACCCGGCAACGACGCCAGAATATAGCTTGATGTCTACGCATTTCTATTCTTGTAGACAGTTGTTGGGCCTCCAAGTGCAGAGGTTTGTAGAACAGCAGCAAGTTTTCCCATAAGTGGATCACCCAAGGTTTATCAAACTCAGGGAGGAAGTGGTCAAAGGTATCCCCTCTCAAGTAACCCTACAATCAAGATACAAGAAGTCTCTTGTGTCCCCAACACACCCAATACACTTGTCAGGTGTATAGGTGCACTAGTTCGGCAAAGAGATAGTGAATACAAGTGGTATGGATAATTATAAGTGGTAACGCTGCTAGAAAATAGCTTGATGGCGTGGAAAAGACTAAAGGCAAACTGAAATAAAGATGGAAGCAAGCAAACATGTAACAGATGTAATTGCAAACGGTGTTTCAATGCTTAGAAACAAGGCTTAGGGATCATACTTTCACTAGTGAACACTCTCATATAAATATCTTCTCTTTATGATACTACTCTAAAGTACTCGCCGGTTGGACACTCTAATCCATGGTAGGCCTATAACAGCACTCCTCAAAGTAAGCCTTTCCCATCTAGATAACCCACACTGTCACCTTGAGCACTAGATGGTTCCAACAAACACCACAATTTCATAAAGACATCCAACTCCAAATATAACTCATAACAAGTATTTGTAATCTCTAGCCTAAGTGCCACTATGGTGTGCACACTGTCACTTTCACACACATGGGGAGAGTAGAGATCTATTAAAGCACTTGAGTAGCAAGGTAGATCTACTTGATTACAAAGCTCATGATCACAATATGATCACGCATAGAGAGAGAGATGAACACATAGCTACCGGTAGAACCCTAAGCCTCGAGGAAGAACTACTCCCTCATCATCATGGGAATCAGCAATGGTGATGGAGATGGTGGTGGAGATCGATAGAGATGGCTCCGGGGGCACTTCCCCGTCCCAGCAGGGTGACAAAATAGAGACTTTCTGTCCCCCGAATCTCCCCTTCGGTGGCGGCGGCGCTGCGGACCTTTTCGTGGCTGGAGGCTCGACCATTTAGGGTTTATGCATCAGGAGACATCTTATAGGCGAAGAGGCAAGGTCGATGCACGGCCAGGGTGCCCACACCACCTGGTGGCGCGGCCAGGGCTAGCCTGCGCCAACATATGGTGTGGCCACCCTGTGGCCCATCTCCGTCTCGTCTTCTGGCTCCGTGAGTCTTCCGGTAAAATATCGACTTTGGCCTTTGTCCGGTCCAATTCCGAGACTATTGATTTTCTGACTTTCCTGGAAACAAAAACAGCAGAAAACAGGCAACTGGCACTATGGCATCTTGTTAATAGGTTAGTCCAGGAAAGTGTATAAAAAGTACTCTAAAGTTGGAACAAAACATAAGAAAGTAGATAAAACAAAGCATGGAATATAAAAAATTATGAATACTTTTAGGGGGGTTTGTGGTAAATATATGGACCTCGGTGTAATTTCCCTTTTTGGGTCCTTGATGTAAAATGTACTTCCACCGCCCATGTAAAATTGTAACCTAAAAGTGTAAGTGCTGAAATTTAGACAATTTTAAGCTTACTTGTCAACGAGTATGAACATTCTTGTATTTTAAGCCGAGCGACCAAGGTCAAGGACATATCAAGATCATACTTTATTCTGACGATCCCATATGAGAGAATTTGCATGGCGACAAATTTGGCCATATTTTGAAACAATCGATGAGCAAGTAGAATGAAGATTTTCGCTGCTCAACTTATCTCTCGAGAAGGAAACAAACCAGAAAATTTTCCTTTTAGGGTCCTTTGTGCTAAATGTATGGACCTCGATGTAATTTTCCCTTTTTTAGGTCCTTGATGTAAAATGTACTCCCACCATCCATGTAAAATTCTAACTGAAAAGTGTAAGTGGTGAAATTTAAACAAATTTAAGCTTACTGGTCAACTAGTATGAACATTCTTTGATTTCAAGACGTACAACCAAAGTCAAGGCCATATCAACATTGTACTTTATATTGATGATCCCATGTTAGAGAATTTGCATGCCGATAGATTTCGCCATATTTTGAAAACAATCAAAGAGGAAGTTGTATGAAGAGTTTGGCTCAGATCGGCTGATTTCTTGAGAAGGAGCCGAACCAGAAGGTTCTCCTTTTAGGGTGCTTTGTGCTAAATGTATGCACCTTGATGTAATTTCCATTTTTAGGTCCTTGATATAAAATGTACTCCCATCGACCATGTACAATGCTAACTAAAAGTGGTGAAATTTGAACGAATGTAAGCTTAGTTATCAACGAGTATGAACATTCTTGGATTTCAAGCCGAACGACCACAATGTCAAGGCCATATCTCGACATCATACTTTATGCTGATGATCCCATATCCAAGAATTGGCATGGCTACAGATTTGGCCATATTTTGAAAACAATCAAAGAGGAAGTAGTATGAAGAGTTTGGCTCAGATCAGCTGATCTCTCGAGAAGGAGCCAAACCAGAAAGTTCTCCTTTTAGGATCCTTTGTGCTAAATGTATGGACCTCGATGTAATTTTCCCTTTTTTAGGTCCTTGATATAAAATGTACTCGCACCGACCGTGTACAATGCTTACCTAAAAGTAAGTGGAGAAATTTTAACAAATGTAAGCTTAGTTATCAATGAGTATGAACATTCTTGGATTTCAAGCCGAACAACCACAAGGTTAAGGCCATATCTCTACATCATACTTTATGTTGATGATCCCATATCCATGGCTACAGATTTGGCCATATTTTGAAAACAATCGAAGAGGAATTAGTATGAAACGTATGGCTCGATCAACTGCTCTCTCGAGAAGGAGCCAAACCTGACTATTTTCCTTGCTTAATTTTAGGGGGTTTGTGCTAAATATATGGAACTCGATGTAATTTTTCCTTTTTTAGTTCCTTGATGTAAAATGAACTTCTACCGCCAGTGTAAAATTCTAACCTAAAAGCATAAGTGGTGAAATTTAGAAGATTTTAAGCTTACTTGCAAACGAGTATGAACATTATTGGATTTCAAGCCGAACGACCAAGGTGAAGGCCATATCAACATCATACTTTATTCTGATGATCCCATATGAGAGAATTTTGGTGACGACAGATTTGGACATATTTTTAAAACAATCGAAGAGGAAGTAGTATGAAGAGTTTGGCTCATATCAACTGATCTCTCGAGAAGGAGCCGATCCAGAAATTTTTCCTTTTAAGGTCGTTTATGCTAATTGTATGGACCTCGATATTTTTTTTTCTTTTTTAAGGTCCCTGATGTAAAATGTACTCTGATCGACCGTGTAAAACTCTAACCTAAAAGTGAGTAGTAAAATTTAAACGAATTTAAGGTTAATTGTCAACGAGTATGAACCATTCTTGTATTTCAAAACGAACGACCAAGGTCAAGGCCATATCAACATCATACTTTATGCTGATGATCCCATATCCAAGAATTTGCATGATGACAAATTTGTCCATATTTTGAAAACAATCAAAGATGAAGTAGTATGAAGAGTATGGCTCGGTCTGCTACTGTCTCGAGAAGGAGCCGAACCTGACTTTTTCCTTGCTTAATTTTAGGGTTCTTTTATGCTAAATGTATGGACCTCGATGTAATTTCCCCCCTTTTGAGGTCCTTGATGTAAAATATACTCCGATCGACCATGTAAAATTCTAACCTAAAAGTAAGTGGTGAAATTTAAACAAATATAAGATTAGTTGTCAATGAGTATGTACATTCTTGGATTTTAAGCCGAACGACCACAAGGTCAAGGCTAGATCTCTAAATCATACATTATGCTAATGATCCCCATATCCAAGAATATGCATGGCGACATATTTGGCCACATTTTAAAGACAATCGAAGATGAAGTAGTATGAAGAGTATGGCTCGATCAGCTGCTCTCTCGGGAAGGAGCGAAACCCGACTATTTTCTTCGCTCAATTTTAGGGTCCTTTGTGCTAAATGTATGAACCTCGATGTAATTTTCCCTTTGTTTAGGTCCTTGATGTAGAATGTACTCCCACCGACCATGTAAAATGCTAACCTAAAAGTAAGTGGTGAAATTTTAACAAATTTAAGCATATTTGTCAACGAGTATGAAAAATTCTTGGATTTCAAGCCTAACGACCGCAAGTCAAGGCCATATCTCTACATCATACTCTATGTTGATGATCTCGTATCCAAGATGTTGCATGGCGACAGATTCGGCCATATTTTGAAAACAATCGATGAGGAAGTAGTATGAAATGTATGGCTCGATCAACTGCTCTCTCGAGAAGGAGACAAACCCGACTATTTTCTTTGCTCAGTTTTAGGGTCCTTTGTGCTAAATGTATGGACCTCAATATAATTTTCCCTTTTTTAGGTCCTTGTTTTAAAATGTACTCCCACCATCCGTGTAAAATTTTAACCGAAAAGTATAAGTGGTGAAATTTAAACGAATTTAAGCTTACTTGTCAATGAGTATGAATATTCTTGGATTTCAAGCCGAACGATCAAGGTCAAGGCCATATCAAAATCATACTTTATGCTGATGATCCCATGTCAGAGAATTTACATGCCGACAGATTTGGCCATATGTTCAAAACAATCAAAGAGGAAGTAGTATGAAGAGTTTGGCTTAGATCAGTTGATCTCTCGAGAAGGATCCGAACCAGAAAGTTCTCCTTTTAGGGTACTTTCTGCTAAATGTATGGACCTCTATGTAATTTTCCCACTTTTAGGTCCTTGATGTAAAATGTACTCCCACCGACCATGTACAATGCTAACCTAAAAGTAAGTGGTGAAATTTAAACGAATTTAAGCTTAGTTATCAACGAGTATGAACATTCTTGGATTTCAAGCGGAACGACCACAAGGTCAATGCCATATCTCTACATCATACTTTATGCCGAATAAATTGGCCATATTTCGAAAACAATCGAATATGAAGTAGTATGAAGAGTATGGCTTGATCAACTACTATCTCAAGAAGGAGAGGAACCCGACTATTTTCCTTGCTTAATTTCAGGGTCCTTTGTGCTAAATGTATGGAACTCGATGTAATTTTCCCCCTTTTTAGGTCCTTGTTGTAAAATGTACTTCCACCGACCATGCAAAATTCTAACCTAAAAGTAAGTGGTGAAATTTAAATGAATTTCAGCTTATAGTTGTGAACGAGTACGAACATTCTTGGATTTCAAGCCGAACAACCACAAGGTCAAAGCCATCTCTCTACATATCATACTTTATTTTGATGATCGAGTATCCAAGAATTTGCATTACGACAGATTTGGCTATATTCTGAAAACAATCGAAGAGGAAGTAGTATGAAGAGTATCGCTCGATCAGCTGCTCTCTCGAGAAGGAGCCGAACCCAACTGTTTTCTTTGATCAATTTTAGGATCCTTTGTTCTAAATGTATGGACCTCGATGTAATTTTCCCTATTTTTGGTCCTTGATGTAGAATGTACTCCCACCGACCGTGTAAAATGCTAACCTAAAAGTATTTTGTGAAATTTGAACGAATTTAAGCATACTTATCAAGGAGTATGAAAAATTCTTCAATTTCAAGTTGAACGACCACAAGGTCAAGGCCAATATCTCTACATCATACTTTATGTTGATGATCCCATATCCAAGAATTTGCATCGCGGCTGATTCGGCCATATATTGAAAACAATCAAAGAGGAAGTAGTATGAGACATATGGCTCGAGAAGGAGCCAAACCCGACTATTTTCTTTGCTCAACTTTAGGGTCCTTTGTGCTAAATGCATGGACCTCTATGTAATTTTCCCTTTTTTAGGTCCTTGATGTAAAATGTACTCCCACTGCCCGAGTAAAATTCTAACCTAAAAGGAAGTGGTGAAATTCAAACGAATTTAAGCATAATTGTCAATGAGTATGGAAAATTCTTGGATTTAAAGACAAAGGACCAAGGTCAAGGCCATATCTACATCATACTTTATGCCTATGATCCCATATCGAAGAATTTGCATGCCGACAAATTTGGACATCTTTTGAAAACAATCAAAGATAGTAAAAACAAAAAGTAATCAATTTCAATTTTCGAAGTGACAGGAATTTATTTTCTGAAAAGCAAGTAAGAAGAATTTATTTCCTTTTTTGTTAAGAATAGAGAGCGAGAAGAGACTATAAGCATAGAGGAGGCAGCAAGAGAGCTATGAAGAGGAGGATTTGAAGGCGGTGCGATGTAAGAGAAAAACTAGGATGGGTTCCTAACACGAGGTACATGGTACAACGAGTAGAGTAAATTTCAGGACCTTTACAATATATACACACACAAAAAAAATTGTGTTTTCTCTCTCCTTCACTCCCTCATCACCACCTACACCCCTGCCAGCTGATCTGTCCCTCGTCCATAACGTGGCGCTACGCATGCGCTTCGGCCGACGACCTGCCTTGTGTTGGCAGCTCCATGTCTGTGTCTGGCGTGTTCGTCGGCTGCGTTGGTGGGAACCATTTTGGTCCTTCGTGGCAAAACGTATTACTAGTAAAATAGAGTATCAATTCAAACTTTCCTGGTTTTGAAATTTTCACTTCCTTCACAAACATCTGGGGGGAAGGATATTCAAAAGATCATCATTCGCAGTACTACTAGTACAAGTACGAGTACTACTTAAGTGCTGGACAAGGGATTGGTTGATCTGGCTAGCCAAAAAAATGTCCTATCACATTGGATGCCCACCATTATGATCTAGCTAGCCTTCCTACTCCGCACTACTCCACCTCCATACCCTAGGACGAGGAAGCACCAAGCACACCCACAGCAAGCTGGTTCAAAAGTGAGGAGCGCCCCTTTTTTGTTTTTCCCGTGAAGCAAGTAGTACTCCCTCCTTCCCAAATTAGGACGCGTATTACTTCTGGTCAAAGTCAAATTTAATAAACTTTGACTAAGTATACGACATTAACTCAATGTTATTAGAATCATCGTGAACTATATTTTCATATTATATGCAATTGTCATTAGAAAAGTCAGTATGTTTTTACATATAGTTGGTCGAACTTTATAAAGATTGACTTTGACCAAACCTAATATGCGTCCTAATTTGGGAAAGAGCAAGTGGTATGAAGAGTATGGCTTGATTAGCGTCTCTCACGAGAAGGTGCCGTAACGAACAGTTTTCCTTTCTTGGTTTTAGGGACCTTTGTGCTAAATGTATGGACGTCGATGTAATTTTCCCTTTTTTAGGTCCTTGATGTAAAATGTACTCCCACCAACCATGTAAAATTCTAACCAAAATTTGTAAGTGGTGAAATTTAAACGAATTTAAGCTTACTTATCAATGAATATGAACATTCTTGTATTTCAAGCCCAACGACCAAGTTCAAGGCCATATCAACATCATACTTTATGCTCATGACCCCATATCAGAGAATTTGCATGGAAACAGATTTGGCCATATTTTGAAACAATCGAAGAGGAAGTAGTATGAAGAGTTTGGCTCAGATCAGCTGATCTCTCGAGAAGGATCCAAACTAGAAAGTTTTCCTTTTAGGGTCCTTTGTGCTAAATGTATGGATATCGATCTAATTTTCCCTTTTTAGATCCTTGATGCAAAATATACTCCAACCGACCGTGTAAAATGTTCTTAACCTAAAAGTGGTGAAATTTAAATAACTTTAATATTAGTTATCAATGAGTATGAACATTCTTGGATTTCAAGACGAACGACCACAAGGTCAAGGCCATATCTCTACATCATACTTTATGTTATGATCCCATATCCAAGAATTTGCATGGCGACAGATTCGGCCATATTTTGAAAGCAATCGAAGAGGAAGTAGTATGAACAGTATGTCTTGATCAACTTCTCTCTCGAGAAGGAGCCAAACCTGATTATTTTCTTTGCTCAATTTTAGGGTCCTTTGTGCTAAATGTATGGACCTCAATGTAATTTTTGTTGGGTTTGCAACATAGAAAACAAAAAATTCCTATGATGGGAACTATTATATGCCAAGATCTATCTACTAGATACAAGCAACGGGTGGATATACATCCATAGAGAACATACCCTCGAAGAACAACAAAGATTTGTTAACAAGATGGAACTCATGGATGATGTAGTCGAACGCTTGCCGATCTCAAGATCGTGTGGAAGTCCTAGCCATGCAAATCAGTAGCACATCCATCCTCGTACACACGTTCAGGCCACCGAACAACCTCCATCTCCTCGCTCTAGCGATGCAGCAAAAGCAGCAACTCCTTCTAGACAAAATGAGAGGGGGCATTTTATAGGAGGAGGGAGTGCCCCTCCCCATGGCCGGTGCCCCATGGAGGTGCCCCTTCACCTCCCTCATTCATGTGGTGGTAACCCCTCCACATAAATATGCCCCTTCACATTCTCTACTAAAGTCTCCACTTTAAATGCATTGAATTTCTCCAAATTTAATGCTCTCTCATTTAATAAAACTCTTTTATTAATTTTATTCAGATTTTTTTAATTACTTTAATTAACAAACATTCACATAAAACCCCCTGCAACATTTCAATCTCACATGCAGAACCAATTTTAGCAATTTCACCCGAAACAATTTCGGTGTCCATTGAAATAATTCCAGCGCTTTGCAATTCTTTCATCTAGAACATATTTTCTCTAATTGGTGTTTGGCAACCCTTAAGTGTGTCACCCTACAGTTCACGAATAATGAAGACATGACGAGACCCCTCTCAGATGAATAATCAAAAGCGGGACCTTGAGATCCACACTGACTCCCACACATTCAATGATGACTTCTATGATCGAGAGAACCTTTAACGATAGTAACAAAATTTCTTTGTCTTGCGATATATTACATGTCCGAGATTCGATCATCAGTATCTCAATACTTAGTTTGATATCGTTACCGACATGCACTCTTTTCTCATTCCCGTGATATAACATCCTAGTGATCACATCACTTGCTTGCAAGCTATCTTAATGTGATATCACCGACATGGCCCAGAGTATATCTATCCGTCATTGGGATTGACAAATTCCACTCTTGATCCATGAGCCTCAACATAACACCTCCGGAATACTTGAACCCATCTTTATAGTCACCTTGTTACGGTGTGACGTTTGATGTTATCAAAGTATTCCACCGGTGTTAGCAATTAACATGATCTCATGGTCTAAGGATAAAGATTACTTCGTATGATGCTATAGAAATATAAATATAATGAATTTGATCGTACTGCTATACTTCGGATGAATGTTCATCATATCATTCCACCAATGCTGCGACCTCGTTATTACAACATCCAATATGCATGATCGGGAAACCTTGATCATCTTGTTAATCAACAAGCTAGTTTATATGAGAGGCATTACTAGGAACCTTGTATTTTGTTTATCAAACACACATGTATTAAAGTTTCCAATTAATACAATTATAGCATGTAAAATAAACTTTTATCATAAACATGTAATACGATAATAATAACTTTATTATTGCCTCTCGGGCATATTCCCTTTAGTCTCCCACTTGCACTAGAGTCAATAATCTAGTTTGTAAACTTGCGCATTCAACACCTATGGCTTTCTGGTGTTGCATATACGTGTTTCCTAGTGGTAAACATAATCTTCGGATTTGACACTTTCAGATCCGTGTGTATTTTGCATGTATTTGCGTCTCTATGCATCACTCATTCTCTAATGAGATGGCATTGTATAAATCTGGTCATTTGGTGAGACCTTTAGTTCATTTGGGATAAAATATGTTGGTATTATTGTCACACAATATATCTTCATAGCATATGCCCACTTTGAACCACACCTAGTTTGGTAACAAACTACTTAACAGAAATGCCCTCCTTTGCTGCTACTACAGCAGTCATATACTTAGCCTTTTTTGTAGTATCCGTCATAATGTCTTAACTTTGGAACTCATCCAAATCCATCATGGAACATCCTTTCCATTACATTGTGCCACATAGTATAAATTGAGATAAATTTAATCTGTATCTTGTGACAAAACTAGTATAAATGTTACAATTTAAAATGAACTATCTGTAACCATTTGTCACCAATACATAATATATTCTTACTTCTTCCAAAGCTCATAAGAATATCCTTACTATCATCGAATGATCATCTTATGAGTCATTCTAGTATATGCTCATAACATTTAGAGTATAGTACATATCTGGATATGTACATATCATGGTATACTTTTGTAACATCCCAATTTCAGCAATCCTGATTAGTTGTCCAAAATGCAAAACTGAGGGGGAACAAAAACTTTTTATTGTTAAGTGTTGCAGTGTTGCTTGTTGTTTGTTTGTGCTTATGCATCTAAGTGTATAGCATATGATATACTCCTTACCTTATCCTCAGTTGACAAAAGCTATTTGACAAAAACTATCTTGGATCTTTTTACATATTCTCAAATGTTCTGGCATTTCAAAACTTGAGCCAAGATTCCTTTGTAGCTTCTTTGATTCTGCTAAATTTGACCAAGTCTAGAAACTGTTTCAACACCACTTCTTTGAATACCTATCTTTCTCAACCCTTGTGCAATTTTGGTAATGCACTTAAACAATCTTGTAGACAATCATAAGGAACACCAACGCCCACTTTTTCCTTTGGCTAGATCACCTTTTAACCCACTTTTCTTGATAGTTTTGCAGGCAGGAAAATAACAATTCCCGTAAATCTTATCAACTAGCCTACTTTGGAAGAAGCTCACATCTCCATCCTACCATATTTGGACGAAATCTTTGCATGTTTCTATCGTACTCATATAGGTCTATCACTCCCCACTTCACTTGTTCCAATTGGATCCTTGTGCTTCTAAAACTCACATGGTTCAAAAGGCTATTTGATAATCTTCTTTGGCAGGCTTATTTTATTCAAAGTTTGGAAAAAATCCTTGGTAAGATCAAGCATGACCATGATGATCTACATCACTTGGTCTATCCATACATATACTCCATGAGCCAAGGGGAGTTTTGAGCTCCAAGATACAACAATGTTTTGATGGTATGAAAATAACATCACCCTAGATCCTTCATTTCTTGTTCCTCACTAAAATCAAGTTGGTTCTCAACACCCAAGGTTGAAAATGCTACATACACCTTGTGTACATCATACACCTTGATCATAAAGATTTCCTCAAATATTATCCATCATTATTATGGCTCAAAAACTATTTAATTCTTTTAATGTGCAAAATCTCAAAAACTCCATCTACAAAGGAAGGTTTGGTTTCTAACAAAGAACTTCCCCAACTCTAAGCACTTTTGAGTCCTATATATCATACCCTATCCTCCCCCTTCAAAAATAAATATTTTTGAAGTGTTTTAATAATTCTGTTTGCCTATTTTCTTAAATGGCAGAAATAGAATAATAATTGTTTTAAATACTTTCCTTCATCAATAAATTTAGGGAAAATTCTCCTAAGTGAGTAATCATATTTGGGACCATACCCAGACCAAAAACCATCCATGTCCAATTCAATAATATAAAACCAGATCATAAGAACCATTTGAGCAATAATTGAATAAGTGATATAATGAGGAGGTAAAATATTCAGAAAATCCTCAAATAATTTCCAGAGATGGGCCTCACCCATACCCATCTACCAGTACCATAGTCCCACCTTTCCCGATGCAAGTTATCAAACCTCCTTCATAAACATCAAATAGATCAAATATGGCAAACTAGGAAATTGATGACCTAGACCAAAATAAATTCATCACCAAGGCTCTCCATCACTCACCCCAGCACCACCATGAACCCTATGGTCGAATCTACTGTAGCAAAGTGATGTAGCACCCCCTCGACACCTTGTCCCCATATGTCTAAAAAGGAGAGAAGCATGGCCTTTAAAGCAAAATCCTAGAGAGAAAGCAGTAGCTGCCCCACTAACCCTCTACCCTATGCACGACCAGAGCACACCTTCACACTCTCTCCACTGCCCCTAATGCCCAACCAACGAGCAACACCCCTCCCCTTGCCCCTCCTTAGACAATGTCCACCATACACCCATCCCCCTTCGAATATAAGGCTAGGAGGCCACTCCGTGCCTCTCTCTGCCTCATTTCACTTCCTTTCCTCTCTAGTTACCTCCCAGAACACCTTAGCCTCTTCCCGGCTCTGCCCTGCTTAGAGGAGGAGAAGAGTGGCCTCTCATCCATTGACAAAAAGATGAGCAAGATCCCCTCTCCCTTGCTCCCCTCTCTCTGCATGTCACCGTATTGTGACCCCTCATCCTACTCTATCTGGTACTGCTCTTCTTTTGGCCCAGGACCACCTCTCCGGGCCTCTTCGGCAACGTCCGATGAGCTCGCCTCGGCCTCCATCGTGGAACTGGCGGTTGCTACCCATCCCAGAGTCGTCGCGCCACACTGCTTTATATTCGCCACTCCAAGGTCACCGACGAGCCCTCTTGTAAGCCCCCGTCGCCACCCAGCTCCGCCCTAGGGTTCCGGCCGCCGGACCCTCTATCCTGTGGAAACGATGACCACCGGCCATCAGATCCCCTTAGAACAGGTGGCCACGATACCCCCATACCCCTTCGCCCCGCCGCCCCGCCTCCCCGCTGACCATTAGGACCTGCCCAGCGGGATTCAAACCTACCTCCCGATCTAGCAGTGTGCAACCCAGTTCCTCTAGATCCGGCCTGGCTATCTCTGGCCCCTTTTCTTTTTTTCATTTAAAAATCCAGATCTGTTTAATTAGCAAGATAGTTTAATTCAAAATGAAAATGGAAAACAATTTGTATTTCCTAGATCTAATTTTTAACAAGTACCTTAGTGTTTTGTGCAACATGCAGAACTGGTCACTTGCCAAAAGTAAATCCCATTATTTACTTGCATTAAATCTACTAAAATGTACCCTTTTCACTAAATAAATTCCTTAGTGAGCTAGCCATACCCAAATGGGTTTAATCAAAGTTTCTATAAAAGGTATTTGCTATACCTATCCATTAGAATTTATCTCATGTCAAGGTTAACCATAGTTTGACATCAGTAAAAATAACAAATCCATCCACTTTTGCCTTTAGAAAAATTCCTTAAGCCAAACTGTAACATGTTTTGAGTTGATTCAAACTCTTTATGATGTGGTACACTAATGTACATCAAAATCCAGGAGATCAAATTTTATTGGGGCTCTGTTTAATTTTAGTGAATTAAACATCTCTTTCTAGGGTAGTTTTAGTAGAAACATTACTACAGAAGTTATACAACTCCAAAAATAGTTATTCAAATTCCTAAAGATAGGTATTTGTAATACCTATCCAATGCCATTGACCTCATACTGTGTGGGCATGTAAATAAATTATGGTTAAAAATACAATTACTATGAAGAACTGACTTTGGGATTTTACCAAGGGCATTATGTTAATGGTTTTGACGTGATTCCAACTCTCAGTGAATCATTCCATCAAAACCTATTTAAAAGTACAAGGAAATAATTTTTGAAGCTTCAGAACTTTTTTGGTGAATTTGTCACCTAAACTAGGGGTTATTTCACTAAAAAATCATAACTAAATATAGAAAATTGGTAAAATCATGAAACCACTTTTGTTGGCCTTGTTATGCCAATACCTATCTGTATATATCATTTTTTCACATTGGTATCATACAAACCCAAGCCTTAGTTCAAAGCCCCTTCCTTAGGTGGTATTGGACAAATAAATCACAAAGGCATATCCACAAAGGCAATTAAAGTATTTCCAAATGCAACAAACTCAACCTTTCAAACCCTACTGAAGTGAGTAAGGTCTTGGATGTTTGTTTGCTGGACGGTATAGTGATTTTATGCCTTGTATTGATTGAGCCCTTTGTTTGCTTGCATGTGATCAGTACCGATGGTAGATGCGATTAAATTGGAGACAAGCAGAAGATGGTTTTTATTATTATTACTATGGTATTCTAAGAACAAGTCTAGGGACATATATTGCTAGTTTGATGATCATAGACAAGACACCTTCTTGCTCATAAGCCTTGTCCTAATATTTTACTTATGCATGTTTTTATCTACTGTCTACGAAACTGCATTGTTTTATTATATAATGAGTTATCTCTGGTAGTGGTTTGGCTCCTCCAAACCATTACGCAATGGTACTATTAAGTACAACCCCCTTGTTTACGCCTATTTATACATCCATTTTGCATCACTATTCTATATCATAATTTCCTGTTATTCATTGATATATTTCATATTAAGAGATAATACTTATGATATTTCATCTGTTTTTGCATGGTTGATGACTTTTGGAACATGGACCGCTGTAGTCAGGATTCTGATAGAAATGGTGTTGTGTGGAGGCAAAATTCACGAATATCAGAAAATTCGGGAAAATACATGGAAAATTCAATTTTTCCAGAAGATGAAGATTGCCAGAAGGGGAAGTGGAGATGGGCCATAGGGGGCCCACACCACCCCCTAGCGCGGGCAACCCTAGGCCACGCAAGTAGGTGGTGTGGCCACCCTAGCCCACTCTAGGCTCTCCCCTCTAGCGTATATTATCCTCTCGAAACCCTAAGACTCGGGGAGCAACCACAGAAAGATTCTGCCGCCTCTACGGGGCAGAAAACACCGAGAGAGAAAGATCTCTCCGGCAGACAGAATTCTGCCGGGGGAATTCCTTCTCAGAGAGGGGAGATCGTCGCCATCAACACCACCATCAATCTGGACTTCATCAGGACCATCATCATCATCATCACCATCATCATCTCCACCAGCACCATCATCACCACTCCATACCGCTGTAGCAATTGGGTTGAATCTTGCATAGTTCTTAGGGGAAACTTTCTCGGTGTTGATTACTCCTTGTAGTTGATGCTATTGAGTGAACCATTGAATTATTGTTTATGTTCAGATTGTTACACATCATTATTTCATCTCTGATCATGATCTATATGATGTCTTGTGAGTAGTTCATTTAGTTCTTGAGGAAATGGGAGAAGTCATGTTGTTAGTAGTGGAATTGTGTTGAGAAAGATTCAATGGTTTGATATTTAAGTTGTGGTGTATTTCTTCTAGTGGTGTCATGTGAACGTCGACTACATGACACTTCACCTATATGGGCCTAGGGGAATGCATTGTGTATTTGGCTACTAATCGTAGGGGTTGCCGAGTGACAGAAACTTGAACTCCTATTAGGAAACCTTTGCACAAGGGACGTCAGGGTCTTAGAGTTTAAAGCTGTGGTTAGGTTTCTACCTTAATTACTTTCTGGTACTTGCGGATGCTTGCAAGGGGTATAATCACAAGTATGTATTAGTCCTAGGAAGGTCGGTACATTAGCATAGGTTCACCCACACAACACTTAGCAAACTAAAGAAGATTAATCAACTATATGAAGGGAAAGCACTTGATGATATTCCCATGTGTCCTCGAGAACCTTTGGTCATCTTAAGTAATACAACCGGCTTGTCCTTTTCTAAAAAGGATTGGGACACTTGCTGCATTTATTCTTACTGTCTTTTATTTACTCGTACTTTATTTACCTCCATTATCAAAAACCCCTAAAAATCCGTTTGCTAAGTATTTACAGAGAATTCCTGCTCCAAGCCATTCGCCAACACCTTCTGCTCCTCATTGGGTTCGACACTCTTACTTATCGAAAATACTGTGATACACCCCCTATACTTGTGGGTTATCAAGACTATTTTCTGGCGCCGTTGCCAGGGAGTGAAGCACAATTGGAGAGTGGAACTAGTAAAGGAAACTTCTACTATGAGTATTGTTTATTTCTGTTAGTTGTTTTATTTCAATATGGAAAATTCGCTGAGTTTCTTATTTCATAATGCTACTGCCACCGCTAAGGTAGTAGATGAACCACCACTTGCTAAGAATGATACTTTTAAAATACCTACAAGAATTATTTATCGTGTTATGGATAACTATTATGTTGGAGATGGAATTGTCCATCCTGGTGATCATTTGCTCTTTATACACGAATTATGCGGGTTGTTCAAGTGTGCAGGTATTACAACAGATCAAGTCAAGAAGAATTTATTCTCATTATCATTGAAAGAAAGAGCTAAGGAATGGTGTAAGCTGCTGAAGAATGGTCAAGCTCTTGAATGGGAGGAAATAGTGCCTCTATTTTATTTAAAATTTTATCCTCCTAGTGAAATTCATAAAGATCGGAATCAAATATACAACTTTTGGCCTCTTGATGGAGAGAGTACAGCTCAAGCTTGGGGGAGATTGAAGTTACTAATGCTCAAATGTCCCATTCTATCAACCGTTGAAAGAGCATAGTCCTAGGAATGAACCATACCGATCCAAGGAAAGAAGAAAGGTAAATCAGACCATAGGAATCTTCTGATGAAGTCCATCAGAGAGGACAGGTTCTTTGTTGCCTCACCATCCAGCGCCAGGTTTGGAAATGCAAGCTTCGTGCTAGCCAGTCCATGACCCCCCCGGCAAGTCAATAATCTTTTTCCTCTTCAAGTGACGAAGAAGTGTCAAAGTCTGTGATCTAAGTACCTGTTCTCTCAGTACCTTACAGTAGTGAATACCCTGTCTTGTTAGAAGGAGATTGGGTCTTTTACTTACTACTTTTGGAAAGATTACACCTGAGACTATCTCTAAGCATGCATGTCCCACTATCTATATGTGAGAACAGGAATTCCCTACACCAACATATCTAGCAAGGGTCCTTCCAATCTACGAAAAGAGGGCACGTAGAAAGTGAATTAGTCAAACCTGCACCAAAATAGCGAGTGAGTAACAAGCACTATTTCGACCATACTCTCTTGTCCAGCACTACATACTATAGCAGTCGCCTAGAACACTCTAGTTTTCACTCTTATTGTTCTGTGACTGTTCTCCTTTGCTAGCACTGCGTTTAGCTTTAGTTTTCGATTGGTGTTGAAAAAGAGTAGAAAGTTTCATGCTTATAGTGGTACAATAGGAAGCTTGTTTTGATTGTGAGTTAGACTTTATCATGTCATGCTAGATGTTGCTTTGTCTTTATGCTTAGTAATTATTGTTATAGCATGACTTGTTCCAAACAACTCAGATTGCCTAATGTGCCCTGAAAGAATCATGCGTTGTTTTAGCATACAAAAGCATAATATTGTGGTATTCTCCTTTGATGCTTTATTTGGGTTGACTTGGCGCATGCTCACACCATGTTAAGACTATACCAGTCACCATAGCCTCTATGATCATTCAGTTTTCGACTTATAATATCACCTTATGATTTAATTAATAATGTTTTGTCGCTTTGAATGATTATGGACATTATTTCTCTCTTAGTTGGTCGCTCCCAGTCTTTTGCTAGACTCCATACCAAGTATGAGTTCCACTCATTCATCGAACTCCAAATAAAACCAAGTTATTCAAAATATTCCACCATACCTACCTATTAGCATTTGCTATTCCAAGTATATTCATGTTTTTATCTACCTTATGAATTAAACTTGTTATGTGAAAATTAGTGATTAAAGCTCTCACGAACTTGATGGCACACTTTACTTTTCTTGCCCCTAATAAACTTGAACCATTGTGTCATATATGTTGTATATGCTTGCACTTATAAGTTGGGGTTAGAAGAACCATGCTGTCATGGGGAACGCTTTCAACATTGCACTTGTACATTGTACCCAGTTGATATCATGCTCTTTTTTTATGGATGTCATCGATGTGAAATGAAAGGGGACCTTGTAAGTCCATGGAGTTATGTATGTGTGTTAGAGAAACGCCTGGGCCGCTAGCCTAAGCCATGCCCAATCATGGTGGAAACTTGCAGCATCACCATAGTGAGCAATCTATGAAGCATTCTTCTTATAAAAAAAGAGATAGAGATTGTGAAAAATAAAAAATATGAGAAAAGAGGAAAGAGAGAAAAAAGTACCATTTTCCCATGGTAAATAAGAAGATTGCTGAGATGCTCATTGTCTGCTTGCCTTCTCATTTTGATTATGGGATAGCTCCTGTATCATGTGCAAGGGGTACCCCGTTCGCGGTTCAGTATGACACACATACTTACTATGACAAGAACTTACCAGTAACTGAACTTGAGTAGCATGAGGAGCGGCCCTTGTATTCAAGGGACATGAGATTGCTAACTTATACTTTGTCAAGCATATACTCCATAGTTTGTTCACTTTAACCTTAATCACTTCAAGATGCTTATGATAGGGGCAATGAGAGCTGAAAGCTAATAAGTACCATAATTTTTGGAAGCTCTTTATGAGACTTGAATCCCTGGTTCCTTCTATGAAGGCCTTTCTTTTACTTTTATGTTGAGTCTCCATATTCTATTTTTATGCACCTATTGAGAGATCATAGTGGCCATTCTTGGTTTAATGTGCATTGTCCCAAGACTTGTTGATTGATTCATAACTTTGATATTGCATGTCCTTAAACTATTTGTATCTAGTCACCCTTATGAACTTTGAAGGTGTCTTATGCATTTATGTTTTGCTATACCATGAGGGACAAGCTGAATACCACTCTTATTATGTTTGCTATATGTGAAACAAACAAATGTCTTTCAGTGCATTGTTATTCATGATATTTTGTTTGTACCTTTTAATGTTACAACATAGTTGCTATATTGTTAGAACTCTATCTTTCATGTTCATGTTTAGAGTACCTTTGATCTCAACAATCAACGCTTTTACAATAATGATGATCAAGATTTGTGTTGTTTGCATGTCACCTCAAAAATTATATTTTTTTATCATTTACCTACTCGAGGACGAGCAGGAACTAAGCTTGGGGATGTTGATACGTCCATAACGTATCGATAATTTTTGATGGTTTTATGCTAATAATATACTTTTGACACTCCTTTTTGTATGAAGTTTATGATTTATTTGGACTAATCTACTAATAGTTGCAAAAGTGCACAATGTTCTTGTTTTACACTTCGATGTGTGGGAATTACCAAGAATACAAGTGGAAACTTTGTTGGAGTCAAATTGGGATTTTTTCAGAAATCTGTCTCAGAACTCTTTTCGAAGATGGTCACTTTTTGGGTCTAAGACAGCGTCAAACGGAAAACTCTTCAACTACAAAGTTGTTGGACATTTCGCGACAAACGTTCTGGACATAAAATTTAGCTGATTCCAAGTCCATACGGGCCCGCTAGGCCCGATTTACTACAGCCCAAGACGGGGTGACGGGAATCCGACAAGCTATATAAATGGAGGAAACCTAATTCGCCCAAGACACCTCCTCCCACGAATTTGCAGCCGCCAAAGTGACGTTTTTGCCTCCCCCATGTATCCCATCTCCATGGGAGAGGGCTCCCAATAAGACATGAAGGAGGGGGCTAAGGGGCGGTGCTCCCCCATGATACCGGCGGCGGGGAATGAGTCCCCCGCGCCATTGCTGGCGCCGTCGCCGCCCTCTTCACCATCTTCACTTCCATCTCCATCACCTAATCCTCCTAGTATGTGGTGGTTCATCCTCCCACACACCTCTGTACCGTCCTATGTAAATATGGTATTTGATGCTATAAGTTATAATCCTATGATCTATGTCATGTTTGTGTAGTTTCTTTGTTCTTAGATTGAATGGTCGAACGTCTTTGGTTCATTAGAGTTGTATGTTGATATGGTACAGTCCTTTGGTTTCCATTATATTTGTGTGCGCATGGATTAAACATCCTAGGGTTTGTAGTATGTGTAAAAGAAAGGGGGAGTTCTGCCAGAGTGACAGAAACCTGAGGACGCGAACCGGAACGTTGCACGTATGGGAGTAAGAGGAACGTTAAACTTAAGGCTATGGTTGGGGAAACCTTAATGCATTGTTAGTAGTTATGGATGTTTGCTAACAATCCAATCATATAGTACATATAATTCCAAGTAGTGAAGCGCATGTATATTTAGCCTCTCCCACATAGAAAACTGCATCGAAGATAATGAACCCGATCTATTCGCTATTTAAACTTGGACAAAGCCACCACAATTACCACCACTATTCCACACTCATGGTTCTGTTAGTTTAGTGTATTTTACTGCTACAGCAACTAGCTTTACTTTCTTGTTAATTATTATCATGCAAAGCTATCTCTAGTACTCGTATTGTTGCTCTAGTTTTATTTCCTAGATAACGCAAACGTTTAGTGTGCGTAGAGTTGTATCAGTGGTTGATAGAACTTGAGAGAACATTTATCCTACCTTTAGCTCCTCGTTGGGTTAGACACTCTTACTTCCTGAAAAGGCTACACACGATCCCCTATACTTGTGGGTTATCAGTCATCTAGATCCTCTTCCTTTCATGTATCAGCGGACGACCTTTATGCGACGCTGTGATTCCTTGCATGGATCCAGCAACATGGGAGGGAACCCTTAGGCCCCGCAGGTAAGATGTCTAGATTATTTGTGAGGGCATGGCAGTGGTATGGTTGGTCCTTGTAATGGAATCTACTAGGGTACAACCAGCTCATAGAGTCTTTAGGGGCCTATCAGAGTTGAAGCTTTCCCAAAAGGGGGCTTAATAGAGATGTGGCGGCTTGAAGGATCGTGTTGGCATGTGGAGTCATGGAGAAGGACATCGAATGGCTTGGATCTTAGGTTGGGCCTCAAACCATGGAAGTTTGAATGAGGACATACTCCCAGCTGTGCAACAAAGCTTAAGGTCTCTTGTGGGTAAAGTAGCGCGCCTCTATAGAGTGTATAAAATTGTGACATGTTACTCCCTATTCTGGGAAGGAGTTGCGAACGTTGTAGGAAAGAAACTCCACGAAGTTCTAATCAACCTATGAAGGCTAATGGACATAGTTTTTCAGAATAAAAGCAAACTTTGAAAAAATGTTTTCGAAAATCTGCATAGCCTATGACCTATGGTCTACGGCTGTAGACAATGTATCAAACAGTCCTTTTAGTGAACCTGATAAGTACACTCGTACTCAACTGTACCTTCTTAACCCTTGCTAGGTTCTAAATCCGATGAAGACGATGTCAACACCAACTTATACTCAAAGAAATCAACATCAAAGACTCAAGAGCTTCGATGAAGTTAATGGAGTGAAGAGATACATCAATTAAAGTAAAGGCAAAATTCCTAATTAGATAGGAGTATAATATCTAGCCATAGAACCCATTTCTGTAGAGCATTGCTATAGTAGGAATTACAAGCCAGATAGTTTAGATACTAGCCTTTTTAGCAAGATAGTTATGAGTTGTTATTTCTTGTTCTTCTTTGTAAGAAATTGCTTGATTTCTTTATAACCTAGAGTGTTATATAGATCTTTTGTAAAGAATCGAGTTGTAGCATATAGTCATGTCTTGGAACTGCTATGTTTATGTTGTACCACTCTAATGGATGTAATACTAGTGGAACGATGTTTCATTGGTCTTATCTCAATGACTATAGTGTTCTACATCATGCAGTGGTATGCTAAGTCACCGCACGGTCCCAAGAAAGTAATGCACATGCAAGAGACGTCACACCTGCAGCATGGCGTTGTGCTGTACGGATTCCAAGCCGAAGATCTACTTCCATACTCCCGGTAGGGATGAAGGATTCGGAGGTCGTCATCATACACCAGATGTGTATGAAACCTCGAGGGTGCCTCCAAAGAGTGGCATCTTGGATGTTGTGAGCCGGAGATGTTGCACGAGGAAGATGGAGCAAGGGGTGACCTGCGAGGAGCTTCGCGACCTTGAGGTCGGCTACGAGTTCGACTACTTCAACCATGTTCCCCTTGGAACGTTAACTGCGTAGGATCTACAAGGGTATGTATTATATATGCTCCGGTCGTTACTACATTACTACATAGATAGATCTTGGGCAGTTAGGGCATTCCAACGTAGGAATTTTTTTGTTTTCTGCCACGAAACTCTTCAGTGGTATTAGAGCCGTCTATTTGTAGGAGTGATGAACAACCAGTACGTATATCTGTTTTGCGGGCATTGATCCTCTAGTTGTTACCCTCCAACGTGTACTTGTTTATATCGTGGTATTGTTTAATGAAGCGGACCGTACTGACCTTACACATATTCTTACATGAGACTGGTTCCACACTCGACATACATCTTGTCCCGTATAAGTGGCTAGCGGGTGTATGTCTGTCATTCAATAGTTTATATAGCATTTACAACGGAGAGCCCCGAAAGGGGTGTAGTAGAGACAACTATTGGATCCATATTCTGGTTGGAACCTTCATAGATTAGAAACGGTTCTATTATGAAAACCCTAACAGCCACGTAAAACTTGCAAAATATAAAGTAGGAGGCGTATAACTTTATTTTGCAGGAGGTTTTGTGTTATGATATGGTCTTGGTCGTTGTGAAGGTAAAATAGTTTACTTTTCTGTTACTAAGTATTATAGTAATCGTCATTATTCCTATGGATGGCCTGTTGGTGGCATCGTGGACTTGGCGTCAAACTGGTGGCAACATGAAGATCATGCCGGAGCTCTTGATGGAGATCACGGTGCAAGAATAAGGACCATATCATATCACGATATACATGTGATGTTGATACCTGTTTTATTCATCTTATTGTGTGCTAGTATTAGATACTGAACGGTAGAATATTAGATAAGATAATCCCTAATAATTCAAATGGATGTGTTCTCCCTTATGTGTGTAAACACCAAGAAGGATTAGGGGCTAGACATATCTACGTTCGCATACGGTGTGGGTTACAAGCCATGTGTGTGCCATGCAATGCACTAAAGTTAATTTGGTGAGCCTAGCATGTAAAGACATGGCATCGGAACACAAGAGACCAAAAGGTCGAGCATGAGTCACATGAATGATGTGATTAACATTGGGGAATGTCTACTTTTGAAACTGCATTGCCGGCCGTGATGATCGGGGGTGGTGTAGCGTATTGGGATCGTGTGATTGCTAACATCATCCAGAGGATGACAATTTTAGTAGGAGCTCAATTATGATTTGAAGTCATATTATGAACTTAGTATAGATGTCTATTTGCAAATATCTTAGTAGATCATGGACTATCCCATTGAGGTCCTTTGCGACCATGGGAAATTTCTTGCTTGGCGTGGAACTTAGCAGAAGGGCCCAACCTCATAGATTAATACCCACGCCTGGCGGATATCCTCATAATTAGATAATCTTCTCTTCTTTATACAATAACCATTAGGAGATAGTCCGATGACTCTGCAACGATTGCAGTGTAGGTCATGGATGAAAAGGGTAAATGTTAGATATACAAATTATAAATGTAATTCTTGCAAAACTCGTTGCAGTTTACAAGTATTTGATACTTGTCCTATTTTGTGAAAGCAGGATTAATACCTGGACCTCACGTTTCTAAATCACAAGCCAGTATAACCTGAACCTGGGGAGGACGTACTACCATGGAGGCCACGAGGCTGCCCACAAGAAGGACGCAATGTCAGGGCATGATACCGGCCAACCATCCACCCCAAAATTCATGGTTATAACTTTGAGTGCAAGAAACGTGACCGGCTAGTTGTGAGTCTAGTGTACACAAGAGAGTATGTATGCCAGCGACATACAAGAGTACGTCAGAGCTATTCAATATAAAAGAAATAGAAATATATTGCAACGCCATTACGGCAAGAACCAAATTATTTAGATAGTAGTGATAATATTTTTTAGGATTCTATCTTCATACATCACTCAACAAATAATCAAGCGAAAGCGGAAACACATATCCGGGTATGGATTAAGAGTCAAATCAGCATAAGATGCCAAAGAAATAAGCACATTCCTGCCGAAAGATCTCAGAGATCTCCATCCCCGAAATCTCTATGCGAGAGGGTCGTTGCCTCCATCATCAGCCTCATCGAGATAGTAGACTCCATATGGATGTACTTGACAACCTAATCAATGTATATAGTGTGAGATGCTATGGAAATCATCAAGTCTTTATGCATCTAAAGGGAACAACATAGGGGTAACGCAATTGCAGCGAAAGATAAAGAGCTAAATAGTTCTATTGAGACACACTACAACATCTGCCCAACTAGATGTGGACGGATGCTCGTGAATTGGAACCAACAATTATGTAAGCAACATAATTAAACCTCGCTCGTCCTCCGTCTTGCTTACCAAATGAGAAGGCGGAAGAACATCCCATATGTTAGCAATTTTATTAACAATTTCTTGAGTGTTTCACTATTTACTAGTCATGTTTTAGTCAAATTAAACATGGTACTTTATTTTTAGTTTTCTATGATCGAGAAAATATTCTTCAAGTCGTCCATAACTGTGGACATAGCTTTCAGAAAGGTTTAACCTGCAGGGGTGAACAAATAGCAACACACGCACGATCAACCCTGGGAAGAACCAAATAAAAACAACGAGGCATCATGACAAAGCATTCATAAGATTAAAAAATGATTTCAGGGGGCCACCCCACTAAGCTACCCACAACAAAGTCGGTCGTGCTCCGAGGCAGACCTAGGGTTTGTATCGATGAATGTAAATGATTGGGAACCTGAAAGTGTGACTAGGCTTGTCGATACTATGGAAATGTAGCACAAGTCCTAAAAAGTACAAGGGCTCCACGCGCAATAGTAAATAAAGTAGTAAAGCAAGGCATAAGTGTAGGATAGTAATAATGCCCCAAACTAGTTTGTGGCCCCAAAAAATAAGATTTGAATCAAGCTCAGGCGAAGTGGGATCCATAAAGTCTCCCACATGTGGATAGTGCGATAGTCAAGGAACATGCATGAAGTACTCTGGTCCTATGGGACACAAGTGAGCGGTTAAAAACCAAATATCAGCTATTGCCCACTGGTGCCTCTTTCTTTAGTTGTCCCATTACTACACAATTTAAGTTGTTTAGGTACCTCGTTATCCAAAGACTTGCACAAACCCTACACATACAATTATACAACTCGTATGGCTCAAAAAACTCTTATAGTAATGGCTCATAACATTGAGGGTACAAGCTTCAGTGGGGTTTAAAAGTAAAGGCTATGCAGTACTTGGGTTTTCAATTTAATGCGATACATGACATAATGATGCAAGAATAAAGATAGAAGTATAGGTGTTATATGTAATGCAAGCATGGGGAATTGCTTTCCTATTAGCTCAGCAGTGGAATAACTGGGATCCAGGTAGTACTCTTGGTTCTCCTGATAACTCCCTTACTCGGCGTCTATTCAAAATAAGAACCAAACACACAAATGGCCATAATAAATAAAGTGTACAATCATATGAACATATGCAACAAGAAAAACAAGGTATGCCATGATGGAATGGTGCACAATTACATTATATAACATAGCATGGCATGGGTGAGGTGTAGGAACAATAATAAAGCATTTTAATTAATTGTTTAGTCATATTTTGCTCCCGTAAACCTTAATGTATACTTAATATTTATATGATGCATGCTTTAATTGATAGCATAGAATACATAATTAGAACAGGCTCTTCAGGCTGATAATTTTAGACATAGTATTTGTCAAATTTGGAGTTACGAAATTAAAGTTATGATTTTATGAAGAAAATGGCATAATAATGGTAATTATTAATTCGAAAATTTTAAATTCCCAGATAATATTTTAAATAGCATATTCATATTCCTGGCATTTTTCTTATTAGAAACATATATCATTTGTATTATTTGAATTTATGAATTTATGTAACATCCCAAAAACCCTAATCAAAGTTTATCAAGATCTAATCACCCAAGTTTAGGGTTAATAAAAAATTTTATTAACAAAATGAATATGAATGCATGTGTGTATTGCATTAGTGTAGAATTGATTGAAAATGCCATGCTTGATTGTTGCCAATGATGTGAAATGGTTTAAAGGTGAACACTACATCATCTAGACCAATTACAAACAAAATCAAAAGAAAAAGAAATCAAATATGAATAAATAAAGCAAATGGTCATTTTGACAAAAGATAACCACTAGATCACTTTGTGTGTTCCTAGAAGAGAAATTCTAACAGAAACATTTGTACTTATTTTTACCCCTTGCTAGACCAAGTAAAAGTGTATCAAGGCCCACTTTACAAACTTACAAAAACATCTTTCAAATCAATTTAATGGACAGTTAAAAATTGAATCTAGTTCATATGTTAAGATCCCACTTTTTCAAAAACCTACCATATCAATTTCCCTTGACCTCTCCAAGCAAACATAGACTCTCAAGCTTAACTTATGATCACTCAAAACATTTGAATAAAAAATTCCAAAGAAAGTTTCATGCGGCCATTTCCACAAACACCTTACTTACACTAATTTAACCTCTGTTTAACTTCACTGTTGTGCACAGTGATCCTCGACCATTTGGTCTCCACTTCACTCCCTTGTCCCCTCTGGTGTCGAGCAGTACCCAGACCATCCCTCCTTTGGCCATTATGCATAGTGGAGTGCCGCCCGTTTGTGGTCGTCGCCGGCCGATAGTGGGAAGCACGCCAAGAACCTCGCCAACCTCACCCACGACACGCACCAGGCGCCCCTCGGTCCATCGCCACCCCTGTCCAAGCCACGACCCCAGCCGAGCGCTGCACCACCCTAGGTACGCCGTGCCTCGCCTCTCCGCACCATGTCTAGAGCGCGCCAGCTCGCCGCGTCCGACCAGCTTGCCCAGACCGCGCCTTGCCCTCACCGCGCACGCGCATGCCCGCCATGATCACAACAACCCCACAGACAACCCCGTTCGCTGCCGCACGACCCGCAGCTGCCGCACGCTGCCGCAAACACCTCTGCGTCCACGTGGAGCACCGCACGCTCCCAACCGAACAACACCGCCCCATGCTTCGCCATTACGCCCATAAGAACCGCCAGGAAACACAACACCACCCACTAGCCACCGCGATGCTGATAGCCGCTTGTAGCCTCGTCACCGACGAGCTCGCGCCTGCACCATTCGGTCCCCTCGCCGCAGTATAAAAGGAGGCCACCCCTGCCTCATTTATCCACACCGTTCCACTCACCACCTCTCACTGACCCTCCCCCACTTCTTCCCAGAGCAACGCGAGCTCTCTCTCACTGGAATTTGGCCGTAGCCCGCCGCTGTTGGAGTAGAAGGGCTTCGTTGAATTCGACCACCCCAAGCCCTGTCGTGACCGCGCCTCGCCTCGCTGTCGTCTACCACGTAGATCGCCCCCGTCGCCGCCCTAGCTGGAGCCCAGGTGAGCCTAGCCAGACCCCCACCGCCGTGTTAGGGTTGATTCTTCGCCGGAGCAGTTCGTCGTTGACGACGACTCCTAGCCTTTAGATTAGATTAAGATCCTACGACCTAGATTCATCGATACCGTTTCGCGTAGTTAGCCCCGCTGACTGGTGGACCCCATCTGTCAGCAGCCCGCTGCACCACGTAGTGTAGCTAGGCCGGCCCGTTTAACTTCCCGCGCTGGCCTGGAAATTCAAATAATCGTTTTTCCATTTTTGTTTAGACTAGTTTCTGTCCATAGATTCAAAAATCAATTCAGAGAGTTTCACTTAACCAAATTGCATGATTCAAATTTTTCTAGGAAGTTAATTAAATTATTTATCCAAACCCGTTGGATTTAAATCAATTGGAGTTAGAGATAATCTATAGTAAAAATAACAAGACAGATACTTTTGCAACTTCAAACATTTTTCAAAAATCAACCAAAATAGCTTTTGAGTTGAATCCAACTCTCAAAAATCACATTTGACAATATCTATCTGAATATGCAAAAATATATAGGTTTGCATGCAATGACATTGGAATAGTACCAAAAGAATGCTATTAAAGCATTTTTAGTCACTTTAAATCTATTAAATGATAATCTTAAACTTTATAAAATATGATCAACCCTTTAAATCACATTCCCGTGTATTAGAATATGTGGTGATGACATGTGTCCACATGATCCCATATTATAATTGGAGAATATTAAATCTTAATTAATTTCAATGAGTAGAAATTACTTTTCTCAAATAAGATAAATAAAACTAGTCATTATTTCATGTGATGATTGTGATGATATTAGGTCATCAAGTGTGAGACTTAGTGTGCTAAATAGAATTAGATAAGTATTGTTTGGTGATTGTGTATCCCGTATTTATTTATAGACGATAGTGTCGACCCAAGCTACGAGGAGGAGGAGTTATACCACGAAGAAGAGAAGGAAAACTTCAATCACTGGACCAATCAAGGCAAGCTAGATCTATACAAGCTATTATTGGCAAGCTAACACTTGCGAGTATTATACCTATGCAAGCCATCACTAATTGCATGATAACCTAAGCAAGATGCATTAGGCATGCTTTGGTTATATACCTTTGATTATACCAATCCCAAGTTTTACTTGCGAGCTTTACTCTTTTACTTTACCAAAGTTCTTTAATTTTAGCTAGTGCTTTGTGAGTATTGGAAAGATAGTATAGATAGCATAACGAGTATAAAACTAGGCCTATACTAGATGTCATTCTATGGCATGAGATTGAAGATTAGCATCCCTCATTAGTGAACACTTTTAACTTAGTGGCTAGTGCTAAGCATAAAACTTGATCACTTTAGATGGGAGTACTTGGTGAAAATGATTATGAAAACCTTGGAATGATGAGTCATTCTATTGAAATGTTTTGACATGTGTTGAGAAACACAAATGGATTTGATGATGAAAATGTTAAGGCATGAGCCTTAGCCCTTTATAAAAACTGATGGTTGGGTTCAGATGCGATACCATTCCAATTATACCATACAACCACAATACCTGAATTGGGTAAGGCTTAGACGGAAGTTTATATGCATTAATATGGGTTCCCTCGCGGAAGAGGTTTGAGCTGAGGCTACCTCGTGATGTGAATTATCCAACGATGCAGTGCCCAGGATGGCAGATGGCCATGGATGGGAGGCCAAGCTCATAGGGAAGGTGCCTATACTAGAGTGTGTAATTGAAAGGTTATTATTGATTATCCGCATACTAAGTATGATGATTCAGGGTTATCCCTGATGGATGTATCGAATTTTGTAGTGAAAGTGTACCACCTCTGCAGAGTGTCAAACTATTCGAATAGCCACGTCCGTGGTCATGGACAGTTGGAGTGGCCATGCTGTTCCGTCGTCAGATGTTTCAAAATGACTTGCAAAGTGAACTATGATTTTGACTTGACCACAACAGGGTTGTGAATATGAAAACTAGGTTCCCATTTAAAGTGATTTAGAACATTTATTTAGTTTTCTTTACTTCTGAACTCGGTTTAGATAAATCTAGCTTTTTGCAAATAAACTTAGAGCTTAGGATTCCTACTAGAACTACCTTACTTGTTAGTGATAGTTTGCGAGTACTTAAAGAGTACTCATGGCTTTGTCCCTGGCTATTCCTGTGGCTAGATTATGAGGAGGACTACCAGGATGATGGACAGCAGGACGGCTACGACAACTAGGATCATATCCCATCGTCAGCATTGCTTGTGACCCTGAAGATGGAGCTCACTACTACGCTTATTATTCTGCTGCTTGTTTGTATTCAGACTAGATCATGAGATCCCTTATTTGTGTAAGACCTTATTATGGTTTGTAATGGATGATGTACTGTGATATCCAATCTGTTATGTCTTGCAAAAATGGTAATCCTGGGATTGCGAGGTATGGCATAACAGGCATCTAGGATTAAAAATCAAGGTGTTGACAATTCAAAACATTATTAAATACAAAACAATTAAAATTGGGTCAAAAGTCAAAGGTTTGACTAGCTGGAGTCAACTCCAGGTAAATTTCAAAATAGTTTTGCATTCACATTTGAAAATGATTCATATTTCATTTTGTAAATTTTCTCCAATTCCAAACAATTTAAAAGATATGAATTAATTTGATTTAAATTCACATTCTAGAATTTCTATTTCAATTATAATGCTCACAGGGTTTTCATCACTCAGGTTTATCCTACCCACATGCAATAACATGTGGGGCAGCTACTGTGTGGGACAAGACGCGCGCCCAGCCAGCGGTGACGTGACACATGGGGCGAGATAGGGTGTGGGTTGCTGAACTAGCAACTGGCAAGGGCCTAAGTGAAAAAGATCTGCGTGTTAACTAGATATGGTCACGGTGTGTCTCTGAAACTCGTCTGAAGAGCAGACGGCGATGGCGATTTCCGGCAAAGCTGGTGGTGGCTGTGGTCGACCAAACTAGGCATGGAAGGGCTCGTTTTGAAGAGGGAGTTGCAGGCTACAGGTTAGGTTTAACAGAAACAGCAAAAGGGCCCGTATGCAAAGCACACTTAAGACGAACCTAAAGGATATATGCCCTAGGGGCAAATAATAAATAGATTTTTATTGTCATATCTCAATTAGTTCGTAATAGTTTCATACTATGCTATAACTGTATTAATACGAAACATTAATACATGTGTGGTATGTAAACAAACCAAGTATCTAGTTGCCTCTAGCGAACTAGTTCATTGGTCATGAGGATGATCTAGGGTTTCGAGATCATGGGCATTTATGCCAATTGATAATGAGGTCACGTCATTAGTTCAATGATGTGATAGACAAACAACCCAACCAGTTGTATCTTAATAAGTTCTAGTTACAAAGTTCACCATTCATGATAAACTAAGGAAACCTTGTGACCTGATCCTTAGACTATGAGGTAATGCAAATCACCGTTCTGGAGGGAGCTTAGATGGTTATCAAGTATTATACCATGACTAGGTGATCGAAAAGGTGCCACTCAGGTTTCCCAAAGGGGCGCGTAGAGGAGTACATATCAAGACCAGGTTTTGCCCATCCATGTAACGGATAGATACATTAGTGGCCATCTCGGTGAAGTTGCATTAATGAAGCTTGCAAGCGTGTGACTAGGTCTCGGAATGCAACGACACGGAAATGAGAAAACAAGTTCATCGATAACAAGATCGAATGAAGGTATGGAGATACCGTAGATCAAATCTCGGGTGAACTAGGTATCAAGTGGCAAAGGGAATGGGAAACAACTGTTTACGGTTCAAACGACATTATCATCGTGGAATGTGCATGGGTCATTATGGGCATCCTGGTCCCGCTATTGATCATTGATGGAGATCATGTCTGTGCCATTCCTGAGCTGTGAGGAAATACACTTAAGGGTATGATGAGCTAGAGATCCTTTGTAAGTTGGAATCACCATATGAAAGAGAAAAAGAAACTGGAAAAGTTTCGTGGGAGAACCGGAATTGTTTCGAGAAAGATCCGAAGTCGTTCGAAGGAAATCGAAAGGGAACCGAAAGGTGTTTCGGGTCAAATCAGGTTTTGTGATATGTATTTACATATTAATTAATGTAATTAATATTAAATATAATATTAAAATCTAATTTGCAGGGGTATTCCACTAATGGGCCAAATTTCCTAGGGAAAATGGCCCATGAGGGAAAACCAAAGGAGGGAAGGGCCAAGGGCTAAAGGGCCAAGGCCTAGATACCTCAAGGAGGCCCACCCGGCTAGCCCAGGGCTGTGCGCGGGGTGGGGCCCACCCCTGGCCGGCTGGCCCATGAGGCCCATGCGCCTCCCCCTCTCCCTTGTTTAGTCCCATATGGGAAACCCAAAGGGGAGGGCACACCCCCTCCCCTATATAAAGGGGTGCCGACACCAATATTTGGAGAAGTCCTTAGGTTGAATTTATCCTTCCCTCTCTCTCTCATATCCATGCGTTGGCATGGTCCCAAGTAAGGAATGTCCGAGCAAGAGACACCGCACCTGCAGCACGCCGTTGCGCTGCAGGGATTCCAAGCCGGAGATCTACTTCCGCACTCCCAACAGGGATCAAGGAGCCGGAGGTCGTCGTCATACACCATATGTGTACGAAACCATGAGGGGCCTCACTTGAGGCACCTTGGATGTCGTGAGCCAGAGTTGCTGCACGATGAAGAAGGAGCAAGGCGTGACCTGCAAGGAGCTTCGTGACCTTGAGGTCAGCTACGGGTTCGACAACTTCAACCACGTTCCCCTAGAAATGTTAACCGCGTACGGTCTACAAGGGTATGTATTCTATATGCTCTGGCCATTACTGCATTACTACATAGATAGATCTTGAGTGTTAGGAAGTTCCAACGTAGAAATTTTTTTGTTTTCTGCTGTGGAACCCTTGAGTGGTATCAGAGCTGATCTATGCGTAGGAGTGTTGTACGACCAGTACGCACAAGTTTTGTGCGGGTATTGATCCCTTAGTTGTTACCCTCTAACATGTACATGTTTATATCGCGGTATTGTTTGATGAAGCAGCCCGAACTGACCTTACGCGTATTCGTACGCGAGACTGGTTCCACGCTCAACATATGGCTTGTACCGTATAAGTGGCTTGCGAGTGTATGTCTCTCATTCAATAGTTGATATAACATTTACAACAAAGGGCCTCGAAATGAGTGTAGTAGAGACAACTGTTGGATCCATGTTGTGGTTGGAAAGTTCGTAGTTTAGAAACGGTTCTATTGCGAAAGCCCTAACAACCACGTAAAACTTGCAAAAGATAAAGTACAGGCGTCTAACTTTATTTTGCAGGAGGGCATGTGTTATGATATGGTATTGGTCGTTACGAAGGTAAATTAGTTTACTTTTATGTTACTAAGTTAAGTAGTAATAGCCATCATTCCGATGGACGACCGGATGGTGGCGTCGTGGACTTGGCGTCAAACCAAAGGCAAGATGGAGATCATGCTGGAGCGCTCGATGGAGATCAAGCGCAAGAAGGACCATATCTTATCACAATACACATGTGATGTTGATACCTGCTTTATATCTTATTATATGCTAGTATTAGATACTCAACGTTGCAAATAAGATAATCCCTATATAATTTCAATGATAGTGTTCCCCTTTTGTGTGCACCACCAAGAAAGTTTGCCGTTATGAAGCTGGCCGTGACGATCGGGGGCTAGACATATCTATATTCACATACAGTGGGTGTAAGCCATGTTGCGCAGCAAATACACACAAGTTAGATTTGGCGAGCCTAGCATGTGTCGACATGGCCTCGGAACACAAGAGACCGAAAGGTCGAGGATGAGTCACATGGTTGATGTGCTTGACATTAGGGAATGTCTACCTTTGATGTTGCACTGATGGCCGTGACGATCGGGGAGGTGCAGAGGATTGTGATCATGTGATCACCAAAATCGTCCAGGGGATGACAATTTTAGTGGGAGCTCAATTAGGATTGAACTCATATTATGAACTTAGTCTAGATGTCTGTTTGCAAATATCTTAGTAGATCATGGCCTATTCCATTGAGGTCCTTTGCGACCATGGGAAATATATTGCTTGATATGGAACTTAGCAAAAGGGCCCAACTTCATAGATTAATACCCACGCCTGAGGGATATCCTCGTAAAAGGTGATCTTCTCTTCTTGATACAATGACCATTAGGAGATAATCTGATGACTCCGCAATGTTTGTGTGTTCTCCGTAATCATCCAATAAGCCATTCTTCGTTCGATGGAGAGTTCGATTAGAATCTTGTATTTTGCAAGATCAGGCACATAAAGTATGAGCCGTTGGATGAGTTTTCTTCCATGATGGATGAAAAAAAGGGAATATTTGGAGAAACACTTAGCAATCTTGTATTAGAGTTATGAACTCTCGGAAGGGCTTGATTGCAATGGAGGTCATGAATCAAAAAGGGTATATGTTAGATATACAAAGTTATAAATGTAGTTCTTGCAAAACTTGTTGCAGTTTATATAAGTATTGGATACTTGTCCTGTTTTGTGAAAATAGGATGGTTTGCTTGAGAATTGCTGGAATTGAGGAAATGTGGCATGATGACGTCAAGCAAAACAGTTTATGGCTGACATCACCCCTTTCCTCAAAGATTATCATTTGGATTAGTGGATTCGAATATAATTTTGTACTCCTTGTTTGTGTGTCATCTTTTGGCAAGACGATTGGTCATATGAATGAGTTACAAGCCAGTTGTACTGTTCTTATGAATAATACCTTTATGATCACATTACGATTATAAATGAGTTACTCTCAACACTATGTTAATCATAATAGTTTAAACATTTATAAAGGATTAGAATGCTAAAAGATATCCAAGGTTTAGTAATGACATGACACTATAGTTTAAGTCATTTTTGTTATTGCATGTTCTTCACGAAGATCGGGGTCTTAGATTCTTAATCTAGAGACTTTGCAAAACCATGTCTCATTGGGTAGAATGACTAAAACTCTGCACTTTGGTAAAACAGTGATATGCGAAGAAATGTTGAACTTTATACATAACGATGTATCATATTTTCAACAAGATAGTGGAAATCATTATTCATACTTTATGTTGAATCTTATACATAGTGATGTATTGTATTTTCAACAAATAGTGGAAATCATTATTTCATACTTAATTGTGGACTTAAGTGAATAGGCATATTTACTTAAGGAAACATAAGTTTGAAACTGTTTTGAATAGTTCAAAAGATTTCAAAGTGAAGGAGGATATTGAATTAACAAGAATACAAAAGTCTCTTCGATTTGATCTACATGAGTAAAGTATTTAAGTTAATCTTGGCATAAAAGGACATGTGAAAGATGTTTCACAAATTATGATAATTGGATGAATTTCAAAGTGTATTGAAATGTCTAAACATCATAATCATTATGTATTAAGATACATATGGTATTATATTATGTCTTATCGGGGTTATAGTTATTGCTTAGAGTTAGAGATCGAAATGAGCACTCGGTTGAAATACAAAGGAAGATCTAAAAGGGATTCATGGAAACAACACCATAAGAGTTATGGCATGTTCGAGTTTCTAGAGGTTTCGACAATTCGAAATCATGGCGAATAAACAAGTCTTTGTAGCGTATTCTTAGGAAACTATGAATACATCTTCCAAAAAGGGGCAAACCTGCTGTTGTCCAAAGTTGACGTGTCTTGAAGAAGATACAGGTGGAAGAAAGTAAAAGATCAAAACAAGGTATTTAACCTTGCTTCTGAATTGTTGAGTGGCATAGCGGAATTTGTTTCGTGAAACCGAACTCTTCAAATAGAGGAGAAACTATTGATAATGATCATAAAGTTTCAGCGAATACTTTTACTAAGAAAATAGGATTCAATGATATATTTTGCAAGTTTGCGGAATTGCATTATTGATTCACTTGTCGTGTTATTTGAACAAGACATACCTACGAATTACAAAGAAGCGTGATGGACCTAAGTGTGAGAAATGACCAAGAGTCATAAAATCCTATATTAAGTTACATTTAAGATTGCGAAGTAATATGTTACTTAATCTTATTAAGTAAAGAAGTTTACTTGATATTTCTGAATGACTTCAAAGTCATAAGATGGAAATGAAACTTAATGGAGACATAAAAGCTCGATTTGTCACAAAGTATGGATAAATTCAAGGAGTTGACTACAAATGTAGCGATTCTTGAGCCTATTGGATTTACACTAGCAATATATGGATATTGAAGTCTCGTAGCTAGAATTCTCAATTTGATGATGATCAAAGAATTTTGGAATGTCCAAGATTATCGAGAGGACCTGCATTTGAGTAGGAGCTAATTAGCTTGGCCAAATCTTAATATGTAAGAGACATATTTTGACTGGGAGCTAAGTAGCTTGGCCAAATCTTAATATGTAAGAGACGTATTTTGAGTGGGAGCTAAGTAGCTTGGCTGAATCATAATATGTATTAGACATATTTTGAGTGGGAGCTAAGTGAAATCCCTAGACGTCAAATATGGATGCCATATTTGAGTGGGAGCATGAAATCATTCTGGGATATGTGGACGACATATGTGAATGATGTGATTGGTGTTAATAACATTTAAGTAGATAAATAAGGATTAAGTTGAAGTTATTAAACAATGAGATCTATTGAGATAGATTGGTAAGTTTAATAAAAATCAAATGTCGAATGCTTCTTGGACTTGATTCTGAAGATGTTTAGAATATCCTAAGCAAGATTCTGAAGAAGTTCGGAATGGAACAAGGAAAAGAAATAGTTTCTTACTTGTATGAAGAATTGAGTTAGTATTACATCTATGGTTAAAAGAAAGAAAGAGATGCATTGCATCTCCTATGCCTCAGCCATAGGTTCTTCCATACAACTATAATGTATACTCGACGTAATGTTACCCGAGGTTCTGGTTGGAAGGACAAGCTCTTAACTATAAGAACATGTCTTGAAGTGATTCTTGAGTTAATCACTGAACCAAAAATAAGTTTGTACTTAAATGGTAAGAAGCAAAGTAAGTGGCATAGTTGCATTTCATGCACTAGGATCTACATAGATATAGAAGTATAAAGGCTCCATCTGATGTGATGTATAATGTTATGGCGGGGCTAGTTTTCTTTTAACGTAGAATGATGTGTCCCAGGGCACAGTGCCCATGAAAAAGCCCTCGAGGTTGATCTAAAGTCACTGTAGGCTCCTGGAAACCAGCCTCGTTCTGCTGCCATAACTGTCATATATACACAAAGGATTGCAAAGTGTGTTCCAAAGTTTAGATGACAACACTGAAAACGACCGTCATTATAAACACTAGAAACAAAGTCTCATTTTGTGGCCAAACGAATACTTCAACCCATTATGAGATAATGGTATGAATGTCAAAGTTAGGAAGCCATTAACGATTTGCAAAGACATAATGATCTGGTAAAATAGAACATGGACAGGACATTTTCCATAAGCATGCATGATCAATAAACGCATATGTAATATGGTTTATGATGAGTAAAATGCGAGCTAGATTATTTGTACTCTAGTGCAAGTGGGAGACTGAAGGAGATATGCCCTAGAGGCAAATAATAAATAGATTTTTATTGTCATATCTCAATTAGTTCGTAATAGTTTCATACTGTGCTATAACTGTATTAATACGAAACATTAATACACGTGTGGTATGTAACAAACCAACTCTCTAGTTGCCTCTAGCGAACTAGTTCATTGGTCATGAGGATGATCTAGGGTTTCGAGATCATGGGCATTTATGCCAATGGACAATGAGGTCACGTCATTAGTTGAATGATGTGATAGACAAACAACCCAACCAGTTGTATCTTAATGAGATCTAGTTACAAAGTTCACCATTAATGATAAACTAAGGAAACCTCGCGACCTGATCCTTAGACTGTGACTGGGTGATGAAAAAGGTGCCACTTAGGTTTCCCAAAGGGGCGCGTAGAGGAGTACATATGAAGACCAGGATTTGCCCATCCATGTAACGGACAGATACATTAGTGGCCATCTCGATGACGTTGCATTAACAAAGCTTGCAAGCGTGTGACTGGGTCACGGAATGCAACGACACAGAAACAAGAAAACAAGTTCATCGGTAACGAGATCGAACGAAGGTATGGAGATACCGTAGATCAAATCTCAGGTGAACTAGGTATCAAGTGGAATGCACAGGGGTCATTATGGGCATCCCGGTCCCTCTATTGATCATTGATGGAGATCATTTCTGTGCCATTCCCGAGCCACGGGGAAATACACTTAAGGGTACGATGAGCTAGAGATCCTCTATAAGTTGGAATCACCATATGAAAGAGAAAAGGAAACCGGAAAAGTTCCGTGAGAGAACCGGAATTGTTCCGGGAAAGATCCGAAGTTGTTCGGAGGAAATCAAAAGGGAACCAAAAGGTGTTTTGGGTCAAATCAGGTTTTGTAATATGTATTTACATATTAATTAATGTAATTAAGATTAAATATAATATTAAAATCTAATTTGAAGGGGTATTCCACTAATGGGCCAAACTTCCTAGGGAAAAAGGGCCCATGAGGGAAAACCGAAGGAGGGAAGGGCCAAATGCAGAAGGGCCAAGGCCTAGCCGCCTCAAGGGGGCCCACCCAGCCAGCCTAGGGCTATGCGTGGGGTGGGGCCCACCCCTGGCCGGCTGGCCCATGCGGCCCATGCGCCTCCCCCTCTCCCTTGATTATTCCCATATGGGAAACCCAAAGGAGAGGGCACACCCCCTCCCCCTATATAAAGGGGTGCCCATGGGTGGGAATAGAGACACCAATATTTGGAGAAGTCCTTTGGTTGACTTTCTCCTTCCCTCTCTCTCTCTCATCTCCATGCGTTGGCACGGTCCCAAGTAAGGACTGTCCGAGCAAGACACCGCACATGCAGCACGCCGTTGCGCTATAGGGATTCCAAGCCGGAGATCTACTTCCACACTCTCGGAAGGGATCAAGGAGCCAGAGGTTGTCGTCGTACACCGTATGTGTACAAAACCAGGAGGGGCCTCCCTTGATGCACCTTAGATGTCGTGAGCCGGAGCTGCTGCATGATGAAGAAGGAGCAAGGGGTGACCATCAAGGAGCTTCGCGACCTTGAGGTTGGCTACGAGTTCGACTACTTCAACCATGTTCCCCTCAAAACGTTTACCGCGTACGGTCTACAAGGGTATGTATTCTATACGCTCTGGCCGTTACTGCATTACTACATAGATATATCTTGGGCGTTAGGAAGTTCCAACGTAGGAATTTTTTTGTTTTCTGCTATGAAACCCTTCAGAACCGGCGTGTAGAGGTTGTGATAGGTGGTTAACTAATGACGGAAACGAGTGTTGCTAACTGTAAAAAAGACAGCGCGCAACAAAGCGATGGTGGTGACTTCCGACGATGATGGCAAAGGTGTCTAGGCTTGGTTTGACGAGTGGTCGAACTCTCTATAAAGATGAGACATCCAGCCACCACGGTGGGGCTTTAGCGTCGGCTGGGTCCTATAGGGTGTGACGTGGCCTGCAGCGAAAATTGTCTGTTTCTCATGACCAGACGGTGGCATGGTGGCGACTGCAAGCGCAGGGTGGTCGACAGCGGCCGACGGTGATTCTGGCACTAAGAGGGAGGAAGGGCATGTCTAGGAGGAAGGGGACCTCACCATCGACCTTTTGGTGTAGACGACGGAGCTAGAGACGCCGAGGATCTGGCACGAGGTTGCGTGTCTGGCTGCTCCTCGATTCTCCGGGCACAACGGTGCGGCGACGGTTCCGGCGAGCTCCTCGGGTACCACCGATTCTGGACATCGTAGTAAAGGCAGAGGGAACTCCTAGTAATCCTGGTAGGTCTCAAAGATCACCAGGTCGTCGGGGTCAATAGGTGGCCGGGGCTAGGGTTTTGTAGAGGAAGGGGTGGCCATGATCATGGGTGGAGGAGGAAGAAGGGAGGTTGGGCACTAGTGGATCTTGATCTGGTGGTAGATGGAGATGGTGGATGGGGCGGCATTGTGCGTGGAGGTAGCTATAGCTTTATGGTCAGAGAGAGGAGGGAACACACGAGGAGTGATCGAGGCTGGTACGGGGCAGGGAACGTGATCGAGCATGAGAAGATAAACTGGGAGACTGTCGGTGGGGTAGAGTCGATGGGGTCGAGGAGAGGGCTGGCACGTGAGAGGGCCTGGGTGGCGCGCCTTCTTTGCTATGGCTCGACCGCAACAGGGAGGGAGCCAGGGTTTGCGAGAGCGTGGCACCAGGGAGACGCGCTACTGGCCTTGGTGCTTGTGCGAGATTCTAGCCTACTGCTAGCTCTAGACGGGTAGGTGCTGCCGGATGGGGTTGGTGTCGGCAACTAGGTTAGAGGGGTGGGTTTTAGGTGTGTTGGGCCTATCTACGTTAGAGAGAGGTCTATGTTTAGGGGTTTTAGCTAGGTTAGCTTTGCTCTAGATGAGTAGCGTTTAATTCTTTTTATTTGTTCTTCATTTATTTTAAAACAAGCTAAAACATGAGCTTCACAAAAGATCAAGATCAACTACACAAAAGAAATGAAGAGGTGGAAAGATGGTGACCTATGGGGCTTGGTTTGAATTTGACCAAAGTTTGAATTCAAGTCAAAGCAAACCGTTCACCAAAATCCAAAGAGAACCACATAGAATGAAGAAAAAGGCAAGCTTTGCATGGGCCTTTCCACTATTAGTTGCAAAAACAACTACATCATGTCATGATCATTTATGTATACATACTTAACAATTTGAATTAAGGCCATACCCAAAGGAAGGGAAGCTTTCTTCCCATATGGAATAGATGAAATATAATCATACATGGATAACAATTAGCCACGCTAGTGTCTGTCCCACTAAATGCACATATAGCCACAAATATATCCAAGCATGATCATAATCCCAAATACCCACCATATGGAAGATTGACAAGGGATTCTACTCACATAGCATGCAAAGGTAGCCATGTGGCTCCACATAATTAATATTGTGAAAACAACATATATCATATATGGGAGCATGTAGAAATAGAAATGGGTCCACACTAACACATATCAGCTAGAATTAAATACCAATACAAATTCAATGGCTGATATATAATTAGGATGGTGGAATTTATAGATAGAGCCAAAAGAAAGATGGTGGTGTTTGAAAAGATATGCTGCCAAACCAAATTGGGCATCGAGCAATATATCAAGAACCAACTACAATATATCAAGAGGCAAATACAATTAATAATGCAATGCATTTGAAGGAAGAACCAAATAAAAGGGTTTTATATGATGCTCAAATGCAATGTGGCATGGTGACATGAGAATGATATAATGACGATGCAATTAATGGTATGTAGGAAGCAGCAATATATATAATAAACTAAGTTGAATTACAATGTTAGACAATTGGGATGCTATAGAACTGCTTGAAATGAGGCACTGTGGCTTGATGATGGCGATCAAAATAGTTGATGGCCAACATCATCCCTTTCCTCAAAATTTATCATTTGGATTAGAGCACTTGAATATAATTTTATAATCCTTGTTTGTGTGTCTTGCTTTTGGCGAGACAATTATTCATATGAATAAGTTACAAGCCAGTTGTACTATTCTTATGAATAATACCTTTATGATCACATTACGATTATAAATGAGTTATTCTCATCACTATGTTAATGATAATAGTTTAAGCATTTATAAAGGATTAGAATGCTAAAGATATCCAGTTTAATAATGACATAACACTATCGTTTAAGTCATGGTGGTTATCACATGTTTTTCAATCTAAATGAAAATTGGGGTCTTAGATGTTTGATCGAGAGACTTTACAAAACCGTGTCCCATTTGGTGAAATGACTAAAACTTCGCATTCTAGTAAAATGGTGATATGCAAAGAATTCTTGAATTTTATACATAGTGATGTATCATATTTTCAACAAATAGTAAAAATCATTATTTCATTGTGGATTTAAGTGAATATGAGTATTTTCTTAATGATACATAAGTTTGAAACTATTTTGAATTGTTCAAATAATTTCAGAATGACAAAGGATATTGAAATTAATAGGAATACTAAAGGCTCTTCGATTTGATTGACATGACTAAAGTATTTAAGTTAATTTTTGGCATAAAAGGACTTGTGAAAGATATTTCACAAATTATGATAATTGGACAAATTCATAGTGTATTGACTTGACTAAATATCATAAATCATTTTGTATTATACACATATGGTATAATATTATAACTTATCGGGGTTATAGTTATCATTTAGAGTTAGAAATCAAAATGAGCGAACGCTCGTTTAAAATACAAAGGAACATCTAAATATTTGTGGAAACAACACCATAAGAGTTATGGCACGTTCAAGTTTCTGGAGATTTTGGTAATTCGAAATCGTGGCGAATAAACAAGACTTTGTAGAAATAAGGTATTTGACCTTGCCTCCAGATTGTTGAGTGACGCAACAATTTTTTTTAGTGAAACCGAACTCCACAAATAGAGGAGAAACTAATGATAATGATCAGAAAGTTTTAGCGAATACTTTTACTAAACAAAGTAGGATTTAACTATATGTTCTGCAAGTTTGCGGAATTATATTGTTGATTCACTTGTCATGTTATTTGAACAATACATACCTACAAACTACAAAAAAGCGTGATGGAACTAAGTGCGAGAAATTACTAGGAGTCATAAAATCCCATATTAAGTTACATTTAAGATTACAAAGTAATATGTTACTGGATCTCATTAAGTAAAGATGTTTACATGATATTTTTAAATGACTGCAAAGTCATAAGAAGGAAACAAAACTTAATGAAGGACAAAAACCTTGATTTGTCACAATGTATGTTTGGTCAAATTTCAAGGAGTTGATTACAAATGTAGCGATGCTTGAGTCTTTTGGATTTTTAGTAGCAATATATGGATATTGGAATCTCGTAGCTGGAATTCTCAATTTGATGATGATCAAAGCATTTTGGAATGTCCAAGATTATTGAGAGGACCTGCATTTGAGTTGGAGCAAATTAGCTTGGCTAAATCTCAATATATAAGAGACATATTTTGAGTGGGAGCTAAGTGATATCCCTGGATCTCATATTTGGAGGCCATATTTGAGTGGGAGCGTGACATCATTCTGAAATATGTGGATGACATATATGAATGATGTCATTGGTATTAATATCATTTAAGTTAGTAAATATGGATGGAGTTGAACAAGTTATTAAACAATGAGATCGATTGAGCTAGATTGGTAAGTTTAATAAACATCATGGTCGAATGCTTCCTGGACTGAATTCTGAAGATGTTCAGAATATCCTAGACAAGATACTAAAGTAATTCAAAATGGAACAAGGTAAGAAAGATGTTCTTACTTGTATGAAGCATTGAGTTAGTATCGGTATTACAACTATGGTTAAAAGAAAGAAAGAGATGTGACGCATCTCCTATGCATCAGTCATAAGTTCTTCCATATAACCATATTGTATACTCGATAAAATTTGACCCAAGGTTCTGGTTAAAAGAACAAAGATCTTAACTATAAGAACATGTCTTGAGGTGATTTCTGATTTAATCAATGAACCAGAATTAAGTTTGTCCTTAAATTGCAAGAAGCGAAGATAGGCACATGGTTGCATTTTTATGCACTAGGATATACATAGGTATAGAAGTATAGTTTTTGGCCAAATAACTTTGACTTCTGCTAAGTGTGTTTCAAATTTTACCTAACAATAGTGAAAGTTAAATTGACTGATCGATCGTCATCGCAAACACTAGAAACAAAGTCTCACTATATCACCAAACGATATGTAAAATGTCAAAATTAGGAAGACACTAATGATATGTAAAAGACATAATGGTCTGGTAAAATAGAACATGGACATGACGTTTTTCATGAACATGCATGATCAATAAACACATATGTGATATGGTTTATGTTTAGTAAAATGAGAGCTAGATTATTTGTACTCTAGTGTAAGTGGGAGACTGAAGGAGATATGCCCTAGAGTCAAATAATAAATGTACTTTATTATCATATCTCAATTCGTTCATAATAGTTTCATATTGTGCTATAACTATATCTAGTGGAAACATTGATACACGTGTGGTATGAAACAAACCAAGTCACTAGTAGCCTCTATTCATACTAGTTCGTTGGGCAGCCAATGATAAAGGTTTCCTGATCAGGGAGCTTATATGCCAGTTGACAACGAGATCATATCATTGGTGAATGATGCGATGGATATTACCCAAAGATTGCAACACGATCAAGTCACAAAGTTCATTGTTGCAATAGTTACGTAGTCCCCTTCTCCTTAAATTGTGGTATCATATTAATCACTATCTTCCGAGGCTGCCTTGACAGCATCAAACATCCCTCGGTGAAATGGTGATTATAAAGGTATACGTCAGGTATTCCAGAGGAACATTTGATGGCCTATGAATCAAGACCGACATTTGTTCACCCCGTGACGGGTAAGATGCATAAGGCTGACTTGGTGATATTACATCCATAATGTTGCAACATGTGAGTAGGTCACGGGGATGTAATATCACGGGAACAAGTAAAACAGAACTTGTCAGTAATGAGATTCAACAAGGTATACGGTTCAAACGGTTACGGTTCAAACGACATTGTCATCATGGAATGCACAGGGTTCATTATGGACATCTCGGTCCTGCTATTGATCATTTATGAGATCATGTTTGTGCCATTCCCGAGCTGTGGGGAAATACACTTAAGAGTATGATGAGCTAGAGATCGTCTGTAAGTTGGAATCACATTAGATAAAGAGAAAGTTAGAATCATTCTGAAGAGAGATCTAAAGATGTTTGGACAAAGGAAGAAAGGAAAATGCCAAAAGGTGTTTCAGATAAATGGCAATTTATAATATGCATTTATTATATATTAATTATAAATTAATATGTACTAAATAAATACTTAAATTAAAGTTTATTGGGCAAATCCCTCATTAAACAAAAACCCCGGAGGGAATTGGCCCAAGAGAAAACCGCCCTGAAGAAAAAAGAAAAGGAAACGGCAAATCTACCACTTCATGTGGGCCTAGCGGCCGACACAGGCAAGTGGGCGGGCGCAGCTAGGCTCCGCACAGGGCATCACGTAGCTTTCTACCGCCTGGCAACGCGTGCGCGCACTGGGCCGTGGGTGGGCAGCACCAGCCCACCCAGGCATCGGGCGCCGGCCGCTAGCTGCCGCGCAGGGCCACGGGGGCAGTGCCAGCCGACCCAGGTGCCAGTTTCCCCCGCTGCCGCCTGACGAGCTGGTCAGCGGAGGGTGGGTCGGCCCACCCGGCGCTGTGCTCCCTAGTGCCTTTGTTGTAGCATGCTGGCCGCTGGGCCGCCGACGGGGTGGCCCATCCGGCTACCTCACTGGCCTAGCCGGCCAACCCCTCAGTTTTCTTGTTTTCCCATTAATTCATTAGTCCCACATGGGGCAACTAATGGGGAGGGCACGCCCCCTGCTATATAAAGGGGTGCCCATGGGTGGGATTAATCACACAATTTGAGGTATTTTTAAGGCATTTTCTTTACAGAATTCCTCCCTTTCTCTCTAGTTGTCTCATTGTGTTGGCATGGTTCCAAGTAAGGATTGTACGTGCAAGAGATGTCGCACCTGTAGCATGCCATTGCGCTGTAGGGATTCCAAGATGGAGATCTACTTCCACGCTCTCGGCATAAATCAAGGAGTTGGAGGTCGTCATGGTACACTGTATGTGTACGAAACCTTGAGGGTTCCTCCAAAGAGTGCAATCTTGGATGTTGTGAGCCGGACCTAGTGCACGATGAAGATGGAGCAAGGGGTGACCTGGGAGGAGCTTCGTGACCTTGAGGGCACCTACGAGTTCGATTATTTCAACCATGTTCCTCTCGGAACGCTAACCGCGTAAGCTTAGGAGAGCATGGGGAGGCCAGGGCGCGGGTTGGGAAATATGTGTAGTGGAGTGGTCGGGTGAGAGCCACTAGGAGGCAAAGGGGTCAGAGAGCAATGCACAACAAGCTTTGATGCATTCACATGCTTTTGGCCAAAATAAGAAAATAGAGAGGGAGGGGGTGTAGGGCCAATTAGGGTTAGAGCCATAGAAGTTCGAGGGGTGGTGATGAGGGTTTAACTCGCCAATGCCCATTGTTATGGACTTCGGCTAGCAAACTAGCACAAAGGGATGCAAGTTTTACCCAGGTTCAGGCCTCGTAGAGGTCCCTACTCCTGCTTGTCTGCTCTTGGAATTAACGAAGGAATCGAAGATTACAGGGGTGCGCAAATGCAATATGGTTTGAGTTGTGGAAACTAGGGTTGCACGTGTCCTCCTCGCTGCCCAGTCCTAGCCTTTATATAGATAGGCTAGGTCTCGGGTAGCTAATCGAGTCGGTTACAGATTAGGATTTTCCCTTTGAACTTTCTATCTTAAGCTTCTTCTTGTCTCGCAAGCAATTGAGAGTCTGTGCCCACTCGAATTCTTCATTGGGCCTTGGCAACACCGTGGGCTTCCGCCGTATCTGGACAGTATATACCAAACTCGAGTACCTATAGGGTATACCCATGTTAGTAGCCCCTGAGTGTCCAGTGGAATCGCAGATTCGACTGGGGACTTTATGAAGTCTTTCGAGTGCATGACCAAGTATATTTTCGAGTGTTCAGTTTGTGTCATAGGGATTGTTGATATACTTGCCTGATTTATCTGATGTATCGGTATCGGTTAACTTCCTTAGGGTAAAACAACGCAATCTACTCAAACTCGCGTCCCCGGACTCGAATTCAGAAAAGTGCTGCCGTAATTCGACTCAGGCCGCGGAGGTCTTACAGGAGTCGAATTCCAGTGTATAAGTGTAAGCACTCGACGCGTCCGTTAAGGCATGTTCATCGTACCTGTAGGCAACGTTATGTTTCTGGTAGTGCACAGCAAATGCGTTGCCAGGCCTTATTCAGGTCTTATCTTCATGGTATAAGCGCGGCATCCGAATTTTTTATCATCGCGGAGACGATTCGGGTGGCCCAGGAGACGTAACCTCTTTGTAGGGAAAATGTGAGGCGGAGTCGCCATAGAATTCGAGTGTGGATATTATCAATACACAATACGATGTACAAATAATCATAGGGTGCGCGACCAGCACTCCCTATGGGAGTAGCCCCCGAGTGCCTAGTTGAGTCGAAGACTCAAGCGGGGACTAAAAGACCTTTTGCGACTGTTGCCGTCTTTCGCTGCTTGTTTTAGTCGAATTTGCTTCCAGCGCTCCCTATGGGAGTTACCCATAGTCCTCAATCGAATCGTAGATTCGAGTGGTGGGTATACCTTGAATGTTCATATAGCTACATGAAGATAATCGTAGGGTGCGCGACTAGCGCTCCCTATGGGAGTAGCCCCCGAGTGCTCGGTTGAGTCGAAGACTCGAGCGAGCACTAAAGTAGTCAAAATCTTCTACTGCTGAAAATCAATGACGTCAGTGCTGACAATGTGATGACCTCAGTTGCTCACGTGAGCGGCTTTGACGGGACGTGACGAGCCATGGGTCCCACTTTCTGACTTTGATTTGACCGAACATGTGTAATCTTCTGTTTTAACTGTGTCTCATCGATTTCCGCGTGTAATGGGAATAGTGGGGGACGGTTTGTGCTTCAGCTTCGCCACGTGTCGATGGCAATGTGCGCCACGCATGTAGTAGGGTTTCTGCTGGCCGTTGGATGGTTTATGTGAGGAGGTGAAGTAGCAGCACAACGGCGGTAATTTCCCCATCTGTCTTCTTTGTTCTTGCCTCCATTGCCATTGTTGCTGCTCTCTGCTTCTTTGTGCACTTTCTCGTTGCGGCGCTGGACCAGCTCCGTATCTTCCCCAGCTACTTCCTCCGTTCTCACTGCCATCGGAAGATGGGCAAGAAGAAGGGAGGCGCCGCTACTGGGTCTGCCGCCACCAAGAAGAAGGGAGGCTCCGCCACTATGGGCACCAGCACCGCCGGTGCTGGGAAGAAGGGCACGGGCACCCGCGTCACCAACGGCGCTTGGCGTGCGTCCATCATCAAGCCTGCCGAGTTGCGTCTTCATCATCGAGATGGAGTTCTTCCCTGCGTGGAAGACGAATCGCGAGTGCCCGGCGAGGAGGTAATTCCTTGTCCTCATCCTGGTTTCCGAGTGATGTTCCTTCCGTTCATCATCCAAGGTCTTTCTCTACCCCTGCATCCTTTCTTCAAGGGCCTCCTTTGCTTCTACGGGCTCCAGCTGCATCAGCTGTCCCCAAATTATATTCTCCACATCTCCTGCTTCATTACCCTTTGCGAGTGCTAGCTCGTAGTCCAGCCGCAATTTGGCCTCTTTAAGAGGCTTTTTAAGATGAAACGCCAGTCGGCGTCCGGTTTGGTAGTCTACGATGTAGGAGGCTGCGGAATCCACGTCGACTCTTCTGCCACTTACTTTGATATCAAGCTCACCGCGTCCATCCAAGGGTGGAGAGACAAGTGGTTCTACATCTGCGACCAGAAGGCCAACGGAGAGCACTACAGACTCGCACCCTTCGATCCCGTGACGTCGTGCAAGAGGAGGAGCTCATGGAAGAATATCGTGATGCCTGGTGAGTCCGAGGAAACGGAGGTGCTGTATAAGCGCGTCTGCGAACTCGAGAGTCGCATAGGCAAAGAAGAGGGAGGCGCTGCCCTCATTCGCACTTGGTTGCACCGTCGTGTCCAGCCTCTGCAGGCCAGAGTCCACCCCATGTTCCACTGGGCTGGTGCGAACGATGCCACTCGCATATCTATCGATGGCATTTCTGTGGTTGAGGTTGATAAGAGGGTGCGACTAGTGACCAAATACACCACCAAGGAGGTTCTCCCAGGCGAACCAGTCGTGCCTCCTTTCGACGCCTCAAAACCTCGTCGTGAGGTAGAATTGTATGACGAAGTAGCTTTCATTTTCGGTTGCCTTTTACGATGTTGTGATATATAATATTGTATCTTCTGAATGCAGGAGGTGTCTCCCAATTTGCCCCCTCGTCCTGAAGGGGTTATCCCTCGCGAGGTGGATGAAGAGGACGAGTCGGAGTCGACTATCCCAATCGAAGAGGAGGAGGGAGCCTCCGAGTCTAGCGACCCGGACACTCGCAAGTGTTCCCCCAGCGAAAGATTCGGATGCCTCGTCACCGACGATGCCAGAAGGACCTTCTATTGTTGCAGAGGAGCCAATCCCCATCGTTCCTGTGCGCTCCATGGCTCCTCCTGCCCGGAAGAAGCTGCGACTGCCAAAGGAGTCATCGGAGTCAGAGGAGCAATCCTTCGACCTGGATAAAATTGACTGTTGAGTTCACGACTTTGCCTTGGTTTCTTTCTTGGAGTTGTGTTCCCTGAGGTTTTTGCTGGATGTGTTTTGTAGTCAAGCGGCATCGTCGTCTTCTGGCGACATCCAATTTGTGAAGGAATCCGGAGTCATGGAGTCCAAGGCCAAGGAAGTGGCCGAACGATCTTTCTCTCCTCCATTGGTGGCCTACTCTGGGCACAATTCATCGAGTTCCCCGCATGCTAGGGGACACCAGGTGGTTTTCTAGATGACTGCGCGACAGTCATCCTCAGAGTCTCTCGAGGACCATGTAAGCATCTCTTTGCTGTTTTGTTAGTCGAATATATACTTGGTGCTATTGATGAACCTTGTTTTCTTCTAATGCAGCTCATCGTGAAGGAAGCTACTCGCCTGGCGGAGCAAGTCCTAGACATGGGTCGATAGCATGCGCAGCTGGACAATCACCATCACGTTGTTGAAGGTTAGTTTTGCCTTTGTCTTTGTCTTGGTGAATTTCTAGATTCGACTGATGATACATCCTGTTCTTTGCAGTTGAGCATAACGAACTTCCGCGTCATGCTGATTCACTCGAAAAGACGCTTGCCGCGGTGATGAAGAGTCACGATGAAGCAATCGCGGCCCTGGAGGAGTCGCGAAAGCGCGAGGAGGACTTGCGAAAGCGCGAGGAGGACTTACGCTCCTCCAATGCCGAGAGGGAGAAGTTGCTCGAGGAGCAGCTTTTCTCGAATTCTAAGTCCCTCTAAGGTACTCTGTTCAGCTTAAATTTCGTTGTTTCTTGCTTCGACATCGTGTTATTGTGCTAACACTTTGCTGTTTGTAGATGTCGGCGGCCTGAGCTTTGACGCCCAGGCCCTTCGTCGAGATGATGCATTGGCTGGTGCTGTCGCCGCAGTCGAAGACCACATCGCCTCCATTCAAGGGACGCTGATGAAGGCCAAGGGTGTGCTCAGTCGCATACGCAGGGATCTAACTCGCAAGGCTGAGCTGCTTGACAACCTTGAGGACCTGGTGGAATCCCTTGCTGGGGGTATTCCTATGGACTTCAGGAACTCCCAGTGGTATGTCGGTGCCACCATGGCACTTGCGATGGTGCAAGCCCATGGTGTGGAGGTGGATCCTGCCACGATTTCCAAGGCGATACCCGTCGGCGCAGATGGCCAACAGGTAGTGTTCACTCCCTTTGCTACTGGTTGTGGTAAATATGGGCCGCAGCTCATCAATACAGTCGCCAAATACTCTGAGGAGCTATAGCGAGCAAAGAATGCGGCGAAGGATGCGGCATCAGGGGATGGCACTAGAGAGTCTGTGGCGTAAGAGTCCACCACGGATTCGACGAGGCCCCCGAAGTCCAAGTCAAAGTCGAAGAAGCAGGCTGCTCCTTAGTAGCTATTTTTTAATAGTTGTAGTTTTATTTTTTGTGTTGAAACCATGCTTTGTGGGAGTATCCATGTTGAGACTTTGTCGTTTCTGAATGCATTCGAGCCTTTTGTCAATGTACTCTTGGTCTCGTATGTTGCTCTTGATTGGTTTATGATAGGGTACGTCGAGTGGTCCCTCGAGTGATCCTCGTAATCCTCCACCCACCGATGAGACCTTGGCACAGCCGCGCTCAAAGGTGTATGAGTTGTCCCTGCTTTCGCGACTACATGATCGCATTAAGCAACTAGAGCGTGAGTTGCCCATCCTCCGTGGTAGCGTGGATATATGGAAGTCGAAGGCGGAGAAGGCTACCGCCCGTGAGCAGTATCTCTTGGAGGAGGTGACGCAGTTGAGCGAGCCGTTGAAATGTTAGCTTTTGGCCCTCTTATCTTTTCCTTTAGTCAGTCGCAGCGATACCTTGTCTTCATACTTTGCCCTTTTGCTTGGTGTAGTTGTCAGTGCCCGTCATCCGCAGGATGAGAACGACCGGATTTCCGTTCAAATGAATGATCTGACCCAGGAGCAACTACAGGCGAGTTGGTACTTTTGGGTGGACCATGATCGTGTGATCGCGCTTGTGACCCTGCAGGATTGTGCTTCTCGAGTACTTCACTTTTTGAAGAAGGCGCAGTCATGCCTTGGACATATCTATCAAATGATGTTTCCGTTGGACATCGCCCCTTCAAGCCTATTGGCTCTTCTGGTGAAGTTTCAGGATTTGAGTGCGGTTCGCGAGTGTGTACGATAGCAGTTAGTAGCGGGTGCTAAGGCTGCATTGTCACTGGTGCGACTTCATAGGCCGAATGTAGATGTTGCGGCTGTTGCCGTTGGGCCGCCACCTCCGCCAGAGGGTATGACCTAGGACATGGTTTCGCACTACCAAGCGGTTGATCGCCCAGCATAAGAAATTGTCGACTTCTTCGAGGAACAAACGAATGTTCTCCTGTTGTAGCAGTAGCATGATTTGTATCCTGCACATAGTTGTACAAGTGTTGTAAAGTTCATATGAATATGTTGGGTGTAATTAATACTCATTGATATGTGAATAGCTTGCTAGCTTTTATGTTTTGCGATTGTGTTTGCACTCTGCAGTTCCTTTTCGTTAGCCTGACTTATGTTATCTTAGCACCTTGCCAACCCATCAGGTGCGTTGCAACTAGGTTAGTGTTTATCAAGGGTTCGATTGTTGTTATGTCAACTACTCGGGATACTGCGATATGTTTGTAGAACGATAGTGTAAAGGGTGGCATATCCCCCGAGTGATCGATTTGCAGGAAAATAAGGAAAATACAGAGTTTTGGGGCACTTAGATTTATTTATTCGCAGAATAGTACGAGGTACAATGTGTGGCTAAGTAGCCTGGCTGAATCGCCTTATTTTAGATGTAAAATGACTAGGGGTAGAAGCGACACAGTTGTGCGACATTCCAAGGGTTGGAGTATGCGACTCCTATCATGAAATCTTTAAGGCGATAGGCGCCACCTGGGATTACTTCTGTAATAATGTAAGGTCCCTCCCAAGGAGACTCGAGCTTGAGATGCCCTTGTTGGTTGAGTCGCATGACTAGGTCTCCTTCGACGAAGAATCTTGGGCGTAGCCTTCTACTATGGTAGTTGCGGAGGCTTTGCTGGTAGATCGTTGATCTCTCTGCTGTGATTTCTCGCGCCTCGTCAAGAAGGTTCACGGAGTCTTCGAGTGCAAGAGTTGACTCCTGCTCACTGTAGGCGACCACCCGCGAGGCTTTGTAGCGTACTTCTGTGGGTAGCACCGCTTCAGCACCGTGCACCATGAAGAACGGGGTATATCCCGTGGCGCTGTTTGGAGTTGTGCGCAAGCTCCAGAGTACGGATTGCAGCTCGTCTGGCCAGCATCCGGCGTCTTGTTCGAGTGGCCGGAGGAGTCGCTTCTTGATTCTGCCACAGACGAGGCCATTGGCCTTTTCGACTTGATCGTTGGTCTACGGGTGAGCCACCGAGGCATAGCTTATGTTGATTCCCAGGTTTTCGCAGAATTCCTGGAACTCCTTGGAGGTGAAGTTCGTCCCATTGTCTGTGTTGATGTTGTGTGGTACTCCAAAGCGGTAGACATTGGACTCGAAGAACTTGACAGCGCTGGCTCCTGATTGATTTGTCACCGGCATGGCCTCAATCCACTTGGTGAATTTGTCGACTGTGACTAGGAGGTACACGTAGCCTCCTCGCGAGGATTTTGGGAGCTTACCGACCATGTCGAGTCCCCATTGCACGAAGGACCAAGCCAATGGTATTGGCCGGAGTTCCGCGCCAGGTGCGTGCGGTTTGTCCGCGAATCGCTAGGAAGCGTTGCAGCGCTGGACGATGTCCTTGGCATCGTGCATGGCCGTGGGCTAGTAGAATCCATCTCGTAGAGCTTTGGCGACTAGGGTGCGACTGCCAGCATGGTGCCCACAGGTCCCTTTGTGGATGTCGAGGAGGATGGCCTTTCCGTCCCTGTTGGAGACGCACCGTTGGAGCACTCCTGTGATGCTGCGCTTGTACAGTTCGTCGTTGATGACGGCGAATGCCTTGGATCGTCCCGCAACGTGTCGCGCACCAGTCGGATCATCTGGCAGCCTCTTGTTGAGTAGATATGTGATGTAGGGTTGTGTCCAAGATGGCTCGATCATCATGATGCCCATTGGTCCTTCGAGTCCTGTATCAAGCTCTAGGCCGTCGAGTGTCATGGGCTCATTGGGTGGCGTAGCGCCCGAGTCCGTTGAAGCGCTTGCTTTCTTCTCTGGAGCCTTTGGCTTGATGGAGTGTTCGCTGATGCGCTCGAGAAATACCCCAGGTGATATGGGGGCGTAGGAGGAGCCAATGTTGGCGACTGTGTCCGCGTCTTCGTTGCTTTCGTGGCCTACGTGTCGTAGCTCACAGCCATCAAAGTCCCCTTCGAGTGTGTTGTAGAGATCACGATAGGTGATCATGTTGTCGCTCAGTGCGTCGCACTCGTGCATCGTTTGGTTGACCACCAGTTTGGAGTCGCCGTAGATGATGAGCCTCTTGGCGCCACAGGCTTTTGCCATACGCATCCCATGGATTATAGCCTCGTACTCAGCTTCATTGTTGGAGGCAGTGAACTGCATTCGCAGAATGTATTTCAGCTTGTCTCCTTGGGGTGATGTCAGTATGACACCTGCGCCAGCGCCGTCCTTTCTTTGGACCCATCGAAGTGCATTGTCCAGAGATAGGACATATCTGGCTTCTCGGGGAGCTGGTTCTCCATCTAGAGCATGAGGAAATCAGGGAGGACTTGCGACTTTATCGCGTCGCGCTTTTCATCTGTGATGTCTCGTGGAGACGGTTCGATTCCCCAAAGAGCGACTCGCCCGGTGGCATCAAGGTTATTGAAGATGTGCCCGAGCGGAGCGTCGTTGACCACCACGATTGGGTGCTCCTGGAAGTAGTGGCGCAGTCACCTGGCTGTCATGAAGACGCCGTACGCCAGCTTCTGGTAGTGCGGGTACCGCTGTTTTGTTGGCGTGACCACCTCGCTGAGGTAGTAGACTGGGCGCTGGACTCCGTGGACCTTATTTTCTTTGGCTCGATCCACCACAAGCACCATGCTGACCACTTGGTTGGTGGCGGAGATGTAGAGCAATAGCGGCTCTTTTTCTTATGGAGTCACTAGTACTGGCGAGGTGGATAGTAGACGTTTTAGGTCTTCGAAGGCTTCTTGCGCCTCGTCTAACCACTCGAACTTGTCAGTTTTACAGAGAAGTTGGTAGAAGGGCAGTCCATTTTCGCCCATTCGACTGATGAATCGACTGAGTGCGTGATTCGCCCGGCCAGCTGCTAGACGCCTCTTACGTTCTTTGGCTTCTCCATGGCCAGTATGGCCTTTATTTTCTTTGGGTTTGCTTCAATCCCTCTCGCGGAGATGAGATACCCAAGTAATTGCCTAGATGGTATGCCGAAGGCGCATTTTTCCGGATTGAGCTTGATTCGATAGCGGTCGAGGTTGGCGAAGGTCTCGCGTAGATCGTCGATTAGCGAGGCTTCCTCTTTTGTTTTGATGATGATGTCATCAACGTAGACTTGGATGTTGTGACCAAGTTGGTTCTTGAGGTAGGCCTGCATGCACCACTGATAGGTGGCTCCTGCGTTTTTTAGCCCGAAAGGCATTGTGTTGTAGAAAAACACACCAAAGGGCGTCGTAAACGCCATTTTCTCCTGATCTTCCTCCTTCAGTCGAATCTGATTGTAGCCTGAGTAGGCATCGAGGAAGCAGAGACGCTCACATCCTGCGGTGGAGTCGATGATTTGGTCGATTTGCGGCAGCAAGAAGTGATCCTTCGGGCAATGCTTATTCAAGGAGGTGAAGTCCACGCACATCCGCAGAATATCCGTGTCTTTTTTGGGAACAAGCACTGTGTTGGCGAGCCAAGTGCTTTCCTTGATCTCGCGTATGAATTTTGCGTCGAGGAGTCTGTTGATCTCCATTCCGACTACTTTTGCTCTTGGTTCAGACAGTCACCGAATTGTCTGCTTGACTGGCCTTGCGTCTGGATTTACGTTGAGTGAGTGCTCGGTGAATTCCCTGTGAACTCCTGGCATGTCCGCTGGACACTAGGCGAAGATCTCCTAGTGCTCACGGAGGAATTCGACGAGCGCGAGTTCCTATGCGGAACTCAAGTTGTTGGCGATGAGGTCCGTTTTTTTGGGTCCGTTGGGTGGACCTGGACTTTCTTCGTGTGCACCGACGAGTCGAAGGACAGGTCGGGTGAACTTGGCCTGCTCAGGGGAGGAAGACTGTTGTCTGTCGACTCCTTTAATCTTGCGAGTTCCTCCTGCATGCCGAAGGTCTGGGAGATTCTGTTGAATTCCCTGTCACAGCTGTCAGACCTCTCGAAGTTGCCGTTGATTGTGATTACACTGTTTGGACCCAGCATCTTCATCTACAGGTAGGCGTAGTGTGGCACTGCCATGAACCTCGCGAACGCGATAAGTCCGAGGATGCAGTGATATTGTGAAGGCCAGTCGACGACCTCAAAGTCGATGCGCTCTCACTGAAAGTTTTGTGGTGTGCCGAAGATGACATCGAGGTTGATTTTGCCCAGGGGATATATACCTTTCCCTGGGACGATGCCGTGGAACATCGTGTCTGAAACTTCCAGACATGTCAGAGGGATCCTCATCGCCCGCAAGGTACTCGCGAACATGAGGTTAATGTCACTGCCACCATCCATGAAGATGTGAATCATGTCGAAACCCCCAATCTGCGCCTCGAGTACGAGGGGACAGTGGCCTAGACGAGGAACTTCGCGCGGGTGGTCACGCCTGTCGAAGGTAATGCAGGAGTCGCTTCCACTGAGGTAATCAGTGGTGGAAGGTGGAGAGTTTATCGCCAAGTTGACTTGGCGAATGATGGCCTTCTGCACTCGATTTGAGGGACACCCTTTTTGGATCATCCCCATGTTGCCCATGGCTCGTGGGTATGGTTCGCCTCCATGATTCTGGACCGGTGCGGCCGCGGGTGGTGGTGGTCCGGGTGGTGGTGGAGGAGCTCCATGTGCCACAACACCTGGAGCGGCTCCATAGCCCCTATTGACTGCGTCGTGATTCATCCGGGCTAGGCCTTCGTGGAGTTTGAGGAACTCGTGCTAGTCCTTGAGAAGGTGGCTGGATTTCTTCTTGCCATCGTGCTTATCGATGTAGAACTGCACATTGCATGGCCCGGACAGTTTGTCCTCGATAGATGTTGCGGGTGCCTCTTTGCGAGTGTGGCGCTGCCACACCTGCATGGTTTTTCTGCTATCGCGGTATCTACCACTACGGTATCCACTGTTGCGGTTATCGTCGCGCTTGTCGGCGTAGCCGTCTGCGACCATGTTGACCTTGTCACGGTCATCGTAGACACGCATTCGACGTTTGCTTCGGCGGTCGCGTCTGCGACCAAGGTCATCGTCATCGTCGGAGTAGGTACAATTTTTCACCGAGTCTTCTCCGTCAGCCCACCGATTCGTGATTTCCATCAGGTGGTCAATCGTTTTGGGCTTTGAGCGGCCCAGCTCCTCCCTGAGCTCTATACGTCAAACGTTGTTGTTGAATGCGTCGATTGCGTGGTCCTCCGAGATGTTTTCTTCAGAGTTCTTGATGATGGACCACCTCTGGATGTACGAGCATAGGGATTCGCCTGAGTTTTGCTAGCAGCTTCTCAGCTCTTCGATTGATGCGGTCCTTTTGTAGGTGCCCTTGAAATTGCGCACGAAGCTATAGACCAGCTCTTCCCAACTGCGAATGGATCCGCGCGGGAGATTGTTGAGCCATGCGCGAGCGGCCCCCTGCAGCTGTAGCTGCAGGCATTGCATGGTCGTGCTTCGACTCCCGCCATGTAGTCTGACGGAGGAGATGTGGTCCTCCAACCAGATTTTTGGGTCCTGTAGACCGTCAAATTTTGGGTTCTCTGACGGTAGTTTGAACCCTTTAGGCATTCTCTTCTGCCTGATGGCTCTGCTGAAACATCTGGCGCCACAGAGCTCAGTCTCGTCCTCTTCTGAGTCAGACGAACGAGCACGTCTTGCCCTTGATTTGTCGATTTTCCGTTGTATGAGGTCATCGCGTGCATCGTAGTCGCGATCGTGCTGCCGTGAGCGGCGACGCCGAGACAGATCGCGAATATCATCGCTGGATGAAGGCGAGGAGTAATGTTTTGCTAGAGCCTTGCTTTTCTTTGGCTCCGGTGCAGGCTCTTTATCGAGGGCTGCCTCGACTAGCCCCAAGACCGCGATCATAGATCGGTGCATGGCAGCTCGTGGATCTCCAGCTGGCGGCTGGTTATTTAGGAGGTACATGGTGGCCACCGTTACCGCGGCTGGCGGCGTCTTCGGGAGCACGTTGCCCCGTGTATCCACTGTCATGGAGCCGAAGTCGAGGACTTATGCGTCTTCCACGCGCTCCTCCTCGGTGAGGTGGGCCAGTCATGATCTTCTCTTGTTGGCCAGGTACTCGTTGCCTTTGGAGGAGGATCCTCCATGGGAGGAGAGCCCGGCTCGTCGAAGGCTTGATTCGGCCGCCGCCTTTTTATGCGCTTCGAGTTGCGTGATTGCATGTAGCTGGCATCTATATTCCTCCTTCAGTAGCCAATGGTAACCGATCAGCATGTCTTGCGGGGAGTTGAGGGGCAGAAGATTGCCTCGCAAAGCTTCTCGACAGTGGGCCCACTCGTTGTCATTGAGCTTGATCACCACGCGCTCTCTAGTGTGTTCATTCACTATGGTCGGAGGTTCTCCTGCCGCTCCATTGTTGACGGGTGCACCATTGCCACCGTTGGGCATGCTGCCGTTGGGTGGTCCAGTGCCGTTGGGCGTACTACCGTTGGGCGGTCTGGTGCCAGATCCGGTGCCAACTTTTTCGCGATTGGTGGTAGTATCGCCTGCGTTGATGACGGTGCACATGAAGTGGTTGGGGAAGCTATTGCTCCCGCAACTGTCAAATCCAGAGCCGTAGGCTCCGTCTTCAGTGGCTAGATCACCCAGATCGGATCCGCGACTGTTGTCGCTATCCGTGCTCCCAGCTGTTGCCGAGGCGTTGAGTTTGCTGAGGGTGCCGATTGGTGGCGAGAACCACAATGCTGGAGCAATCGTGGGTGCCATTGGCTGGTCAGGCATGTGAAGCGTGCCCAGTTTACCAACCTGGAAGCGGAAGCTCCCAATCGCCAGGCTGATTCCATCGCCCACGGACTCAAAAGTTGGGCGAGTGGTCAGCGTGTGAACGGTGAAGTCGAACGCGCCGAAGAGCTGGCAAATCTCCGCTGTTGCGGAGTTGTAGATCACGGTTGATGGGGCCAAAGAAGCCGCGACATCATCACTCCCAATTCCTACAGACGATGCCAATTGACGAGGGTTTAACTCGCCAATGCCCATTGTTATGGCCTTGAGTTTTGGAGAAGGAGGGAGCGCTAGAGGCATCAGTCGGCTAGCAAAAAAGCACACAGGGATGCAAGTTTTACCCAGGTTCAGGCCTCGTAGAGGTCCCTACTCCTTCTAGTCTGCTCTTGGAATTAACGTAGGAATCGAAGATTACAGGGGTGCGCAGATGCAATCTGACGAGAGTTGTGGAAACTAGGGTTGCACGTGTCCTCCTCGCTGCCCCCTCCTAGCCTTTATATAGATAGGCTAGGTTTCGGGTAGCAGATCGAGTCGGTTACAGATAAGGGCTTTCCCTTTGAACTTTCTATCTTAAGCTTCTTCTTGTCTCGCAAGCAATTGAGAGTCCCTGGGCCGCTCAAATTCTTCATTGGGCCTTGGCAACGCCATGGGCTTCTGCCGTATCTGGACCGTATATACCAAACTTGAGTACCTGTAGGGTATACCCATGTTAGGTGGTGTGTGTGCTCTGGGTCGAGCAGGTTGGCAGAGGAGTAGGGGTGCTACAGCAACAAGCAACAAAGGAGCTATATGTGATATCCCACTTGTCTCCCCTTTATCCAAGAGTAAGAGGACAAAGGAGAGGGGAGCTATAACACTAGAGCTACAGTGTTGGTCGACTAGGATAGTGGGGTGGTTGATGTGGTGGTCAACATGAGAGTTGATGGTGGTTGGAGAAGGTCTTTGTTTAAGTTTTGTCTAAATATCACTTATTGCCAAATTTATTGTCATGGGGTAGTTCTTGATTTTTGATCATGACAAGATGGTGCAGTGATACTGGTAGATAGATATGGTCAAGGCAAACCTCCAGGATTTATTTTGGATTTATTATCAAGTTTTCAAAAAGTGCTGAAGTGGTTTAAATGAATTCATTTGAGATTTTTGAATTGGACAAGGTGTTTGATGTGAGATGGTCCCAAATACCATTTCACACATTGGATAAATTTCCAAAGATTTATTGAGGTAGGAAAGTATTTAAAACTTTTAGAAAATAGGCAAAAAGAACTAATAAAACCTTTCAAAATATTTATTTTTTAAGTGGGATGATAGGGTATAATATATAGGCCTCAATTATGCCTAAAGATGCAGAGGTGTTTTGTAGAAAAACAAATTTTCTTTTATAGAGGGGGTTTTGAGGTTATGGAAAAGAAAAAATTTGGGCTAGAATAATTATGGAAAACATTTTATAAAATTTTATCTCTAAGGTAGATGATGTCCACATAGTGTATCTACCATTTTCAACCTTGGAATTTGAAAATCAAACTTGGTTTTCGAAGAAAACAAGGAATAAAGGATCTTGGGTGCTAAATATTTTTATACCATCAAAATCTTGTTCGATTAAGGAGCTCGGAGCTCCCCTTGGGGCATGGGCTAGGTGGATAGATAGACCAAGTGATGTAGATCACCATGGTATAGAGGGTTGACCTAGATTATGATTGAGGGTTCCAATAATTGATGCCAAACTTTGCTAAAAATAAGGGTGTCAAAGCAGATTATCATTTAGCTTCCAAAACCATGTGGGTTTTAGAAGCACAGACCTCCAATGGTAACAAGGAAAGTATGGATGGATTTATACATTCATGAGTAGAGCACAATAATGCAAAGAGTTGGTCAAAATAAGATGACATGGACATGGGAGCTTCTTCCAAAGTAGGCATGTTGGTAAGATTTGCAGAAATATTATTTTCTTGTCTGCAAAACCATCAAGAATAAGTGGGTCGAAGGATGATATAGACAAGGACAATAGTGGTATTTGTAAGTCCTTAGTACAGTTTACAAGATGGTTCAAGTGCATTTCAAAAAATACACAAGGGTTGGGAAAAGTGGAGACTCAAAGATGTGATGTTGATAACATTTCCAGACTTAGTCATATTTTGGCAGATTTGGGGTTTTTGACTAGGATACAAGAGGAGATGGTTTTGAGAGGATGCAAGGCTCCAACTCATCATCAAGTTGATGATGTTTAATTGTATATTGAGTAGAAGGTATCCATGCTTATAGTTGGTCTTAGTTGACTTAGAAGTTACTAGAAAGGGATTAACTCTTAATTGACCTAGTTAAGATATTAGGTGGGCAATCTAGTGACTATGGATTAGATCAAGATTGGGTAACTTGGTTGAGGTTTAGGTTTATTAATTTAACTAGGTCCTACAGGATGATCTCCTAGAGTAGCTCGTAGTACTTCCTAAGATAACAAATCATGTAGCAGATCAAGCCAATTCATCTTAACAAGCAACTTAGCCTACTACTATGGGTACCATCAAGCCTAGCTTGAGGTAAAGAGGAGTAATTTGAAGATCTTGAATTTTGAAGAAGTTAAGTGTCCCTTGGTACTTCTACCAATATTAGGATTCAAAAGTTTTATAAAAGGTTTTGGAAAACCTAGAGGTAAGAGTAGCTAGAATTTTTTTCTTGAAAACATAAGGAGATTATCTCATATAGATCTCCATAATTTTATTAATAGAGACTAGGAAAATAATTGTTGTAGCAAGGGCATCTTGGCTTAGGTTTTGAAATGCTAGAACATTTGAGAATATGTAAAATAATCCAAGATAGTTCTGTTAAGTGGCTTTTATATACTAAGGGGAAGGTAGAGGAGTATATCTTATACTACACATTCAGTTGCGTAAGCACAAACAACAAGCAAGCAAACACTACATCACTAACAAGGAAAAGTTCTTGTTCCCCCAGATTTTTGCATTCTAGACAACTAATCAGGCTTGCTAAAAGTGGGGTGTTACATGCTTTCCTTATGCATTTTACTTCTAAATGTAGTTCATTGCTTACTTGCAGTGCCTTCTTGTTAACAATTATTTATAATGCATGCTAGGTGCTATATTGCAGAATGGGTTCGAACAGAAAAAGAAGGCAACTAGTCCTGAAGCATTCAAGATTTGTAGACATGGTCATTAATCCAAATTGGTTATATCGCACTATTACAGCACCTCTCCAACCCAATGATAACCTCCAATCCTCCCTAGACAAAGGTTTGCCTCCACTTTGTATTTATGCCCGTTGTCGTTATGCATTTTATTTTTTAAAGAAGTTCATCGGTTGCTTGCGCTGCCTTCTCATAGTATATTTTTTTGTAAGGCATGGACTTGCAGATGTAGCCCCGCTCGACTGAGCACAACTGATACAGAAACATGGCTTGGTCGAGTATCCTAAACATGACTATTTGTTGCATCTTGTGTAACGTCCAACAAATTGGGTCTATGTAGATCGTATCATTTCTGCCAAAATCCTCATAGAAGCGATTCAAAGACGCTCACTAGACACTTTCGTGTGAGCGGGTTTTATCACAAGTAGTTACATCATAATAGTTTACAACGGGATCCACGAGAAACATATATATACAACAACGACTCAGCGAGTCAAGGATACAGATATACAACAACAAGATACAAAACCTAAAGAAAGCAATATAGTATCCGAGTACGGATAAGATCCAAATTGGACTAAGAGTCCTGAAGAATAACCAAGCGACATCCATAAACCTTCCTAGGCCAAGCCAGAAGGGTAACCTTGCTAACGACGTCAAACTCATACCTGTCAAAGCCAAAGGGTGCCGATGAAGGGCAAAGGAAAAACAGAAAGAGAGCGGTCAGTAGTGAAGCCAGTACATGGCGAGTCTAGAATTCCGCGGCTCTCGCCTACAAAGGCTATATGGTGGGCTCAGCGGCAGCAAAGCTTGCACTATCAAACTTATAGAGACATGCTACAACTTCGGTTATTAGAGCGAGATAAGAGAGCGCTATACGATAACTATAGTATATCACCAGGCATAACCCATCCGAAGATTCCCCCCTCAAAGCTCAGTTGAGGAAGTCCTCTTACAGAACATACACGATGGCAATTTTAGTTAAACAATTGTTTAGTTGATAAGGCTAATTACTATTCATATTATTAGAGGCGAAACAATAGTGCGTTGTTTATGATCATGACACTATACTCCTGAGGTGTCCATAACCGTGTACACACGGCTTCTCGAAAAGATTTACCCTGTAGGGGTGCACTACTGTACCCAAACACACGTTCAACCCTTTAGGCAACATATTACGCGTGTCTTCAGAATCTCACAACAAGAACTATCCCATAACTACGCGTGTATCCAGAGGTATCACCTATCATGTTTTATCCAGCCAAGAGGCACAGATGAGTCTCAAGGTGGCACAACGTTCACGACTACTATGGTGAAACAATATTCGAAAGATAACTTGTAGAGCTCCATCCAACCGCCTCCATGTACCTCTTTTATGTATGCAATGCCCAGGATGTCCACCAAATCATATCATCACAAAGTCGAAGACATATTCAACTCACCCATGTCTCAGAACATATTAACGAATAGCACCGGTAGTTGAGGGTGGATCCCAGAAGCCCTCGTGTTTGGTTAGGCGATCAACTCATAATTGGTATCGTAGAACGAACGGGACCTAGGCCGGCTCAAGAAGTTCCCAAAGGTGGTCCTTGTCGGGGTCTTATCATTAGCTGAAACCATAACCATAACCAACATCACCAATTTAATTATCTTAGTATTAGCCATATCCAGATATCATAGTTCACCTGTATGAGAGCGGAACTAAGCATGCCTACGACTCGCAAGGGAAAAGCTAGCTAATTAAACAAGACAATAGGGTAACCAAGGCAATATAGTGGAGCAGGTAAATAAAATTGCGGTACTAGAGCATCGACAATAAGGATAGCAATAGATCAAATAAAAGAAGTAAAGACTATGAATGCGTAATAGGTAAAAGGGGAGAATGCTAACTTGAGACACAATGTCGGGTAGTTGAAGGCTTGTCGTATCTCACATCGACTCATCGTTCTATCCGATGAAGAAGCAAAACACTAGAAAGAACACCCGGTGCAATATTTAATACTACAAGATCCGGCATGTTTATGATATGATGCATGGCATGGAAATATGCGGTCTATCTTAGCAATGTTAGGCAGAATCAGAATCTCAATGATTAATAACATGGTTCAAGTTATTTATCTACCCCGCAAATTAAATGTTAAATAGCAGGAAAAAATATGGTAAAAGCATGGCATTGGTGAGCTACACAATTTATATGCAGTCGAGATAACACCAAATATCCTGCATATACATTCCATATTTAATTTAGGTGAATCAACAAGATTCCCCAAACAACTAAATATTTATGCGAGCATGAATGATTAAATATACAACAAGATTTATGGCATTTTATAAAACAAAATTGGTTTAGGAGCAAGGTCTCACGGTTCGTTTCGGAGAGATGAAGGGCAATCTTCGAATGATAGTTGAATTAGTAAGAGAAGTAGTCGTCGTGAAAGTAGTCGAATCCGATTTCACGCCATCGCCTTAGATTTGACACGGAAGTAGGCGAACTAGACGAGCGACGGATCACTAGTGGAAACGAGGCCTTTGGTTGAGCCTGGAAATGGGCTTTAACACCGGTTCTTCTATGAACCGGTGTTAAAGGGGGGGCCTGTACCAGCGTGGCCCGTGCAGCAAAAAGGAGCCCCCCCTTTAACACCGGTTCATGGCACGAACCGGTGTTAAAGGCCCCTGCACCAGTGGCCCGCGCAGCCGCCCCCCCCCTTTAACACCGGTTCATGGCTTGAACCGGTGTTAAAGGGGGGGCTATATCAGACACCGCAGCCCACACCCCACTCTTCCATTTTTTCACTATCTCATTTTGGAGCCTAGCAAGAGAGTGTGAAGTGTGCTAGTTTGTGTTTTTCGTATCCACAAGAGGTGTTCGGTGAAATGCCCGAGAGCTCAAAATAAGTTTTCTCATTGCTCTTTCCTTCTCGGTCGAGGTCGGCAACTATCCTTTCATGTGTCATTGATGTACTATATATAAATGGTCATCTCCCTATTATTTTTTGATATATAAATATATATATTAATGCAGATGAACCGGCAATGGATGTACGGTGACCGCCGCACTTCTGAGTACATTACGGGCCTCCAAAATTTCATCGTTGTGGCTAATGCAAACCATGGTCACAATGGTTTTATGTGTTGTCCATGTGTTCACTGTCAGAACAAGAAAGACTACTCAAATATCAGAACCATTCATGCCCACCTGCTTCGATCCGGTTTCATGCCCGGCTATAATTGTTGGACCAAGCACGGAGAAAAAGGGGTTGTGATGGAAGACAACAAAGAAGAAGAGGATGATGACAACTATCATAATATGTATCCTGAATATGATGATACTGCAACGAGGGTAGATAATGAAGATCAAGAGGCAACAGATGGGCCTGCTGATGACGATCTTTGTCGGGCCATTACTGATGCAAAGGAAGAATGTGAAACTGAAAAGGAGCAGGAGAAGCTGGAGAAGATGTTAAAGGATCACAAAACATTGTTGTACCCAATTTGCGAAGATGGCCACAAAAAGCTAGGTACCACACTGGATTTGCTGCAATGGAAGGCAGAGAACGGTGTGACTGACAGCGCATTTTCAAAGTTGTTGGTAAAAATGAAGAATCTTCTTCCAAGAAATAATGAGTTGCCCGACAGTACATACCAAGCAAAGAAGGTTGTCTGCCCTCTAGGATTAGACGTGCAGAAGATACATGCCTTCATCCTCTACCGCGGTGAGAAGTACGAGAATTTGGATGCATGCCCGGTATGCACTGCACTGCGGTATAAGATCAGATGAGACGATCCTGGCGATGTTGAGGGCGAGGCCCCTAGGAAGAAGGTTCCTACCAAGGCTATGTGGTATGCTCCTATAATACCACGGTTAAAACGTCTCTTCAGAAATAAAGAGCATGCCAAGTTGTTACGATGGCACATGGAAGACCGTAAGAACGACGCGATGTTGGGACACCTCACTAATGGGTCACAGTGGAGAAAAGTCGAGCGAGAGTACCCGGACTTCGCACGTGACGCAAGGAACTTAAGGTTTGGTCTAAGTACAGATGGCATGAATCCTTTTGGTGAGCAGAGCTGCAGTCACAGCACCTGGCCTGTGACTCTATGTATCTATAACCTTCCTCCTTGGTTGTGTATGAAGAGGAAGTTCATTATGATGCCAGTGCTCATCCAAGGCCCGAGGCAACCCGGCAACGACATTGATGTGTACCTAAGGCCATTAGTTGAAGAACTTTTACAACTGTGAGCCAAACCAGGTGTACGTATGTGGGATGAGCACAAAGGGGAGCCATTTGACCTACGAGCATTGCTTTTCATAACCATCAATGATTGGCCTGCTCTTAGTAACATTTCAGGGCAGACAAACAAGGGATACAATGCATGCACACACTGTTTAGATGAGACTGAAAGTGTATATTTGGATAAATGTAAGAAGGTTGTGTACCTAGGGTATCATCGATTTCTTCCGAACCTGCATCTAGTAAGAAAGAAAGGCAAGCATTTCAAACGTCTGGCAGAACCCCGGAGGAAGCCTGTCCTCCGTACCGGTGAGGAGGTATTTGGTATGGTCAAGGACCTAGAAGTAATCTTTGGAAAAGGTCCTGGCAGTCTATCTATTCCGAATGACGATGCCGGACACGCGCCCATGTGGAAGAAGCAATCTATGTTTTGGGACCTACCCTATTGGAAAGTCTTAGAGGTCCGCTCTTCAATCGACGTGATGCACGTGACGAAGAATGTTTGCGTGAACCTGCTAGGCTTCCTAGGAGTGTATGGGAAGACAAAAGATACACCGGAAGCACGGCAGGACCAGCAACGTATGAAAGACCCTGAAGAGCCTATGCATCCTGAGAACGAGAAGGGTAAACGATGCCACTTAACTCCTGCCAGCTATGCTCTTACTAAAGCAGAGAAGGAAATCTTTTTTGAATGCCTGAGCAGTATCAAGGTCCTGTCTGGCTTCTCGTCGAATATAAAGGGAATAATAAATATGACAGAGAAAAAATTCCAAAACCTGAAGTCTCATGACTGCCACGTGATTATGACACAATTGCTTCCGATTGCATTGAGGGGGCTTCTACCTGAAAATGTTCGAGTACCCATTGTGAAGCTATGTGCATTCCTCAATGCAATATCTCAGAAGGTAATCGATCGAGAAAGCCTACCAGGGTTACAGACAGATGTGGCCCAATGTCTTCTCAGCTTTGAGTTGGTGTTCCCACCATCCTTCTTCAATATTATGACGCATCTCCTGGTTCACCTAGTAGAAGAGATTGCCATTCTCGGTCCTATATTTCTACACAATATGTTCCCCTTTGAGAGGTACATGGGAGTCTTAAAGAAATATGTTCATAACCGTGCTAGGACAGAAGGAAGCATCTCCAAGGGCTATGTAAAAGAGGAGGTCATTGAGTTCTGTGTTGATTTTATTCCTGACCTTAAGGCGATTGGTGTTCCAGAATCACGACATGAGGGGAGACTGTGTGGAAAAGGCACCCTAGGATGTAAAGCAATGATATGTAGGGACGGGCATTCTCTCAATCAAGCACACTATACGGTTTTACAAAGATCTATCTTGGTTGCCCCGTATATCAATGAACACAAGAATTTAATACGCCTCAAACACCCGGGGCAGTCTGATGAATGGATTATAAGTGAACACATGGCGAGTTTTGGCGGCTGGGTGCAAAGATTTCTCACGAATAACACCACTGTTGGGGATCAGCTGTACTTGTTGGCCAGGACACCATCTTCGACTGTATGTACTTTCCAAGGGTACGAGATAAATGGGAATACATTTTACATAGGCCAAGATAAAAAGAGCACCAACCAAAATAGTGGTGTCCGCTTCGATGCAGCAGAAGACAATGGGCAAAAGACCACGTATTATGGGTTCATAGAGGAGATATGGGAACTTGACTATGGACCTAATTTTAAGGTCCCCTTGTTTCGATGCAAATGGGTCAAGCTAACAGGAGGGGGGGTTGAGGTAGACAAGAAGTACGGAATGACAACGGTGGATCTCAACAATCTTATGAAGGTAGACAAGAACTTAGACGAACCATTCGTCTTAGCCAATGATGTGGCTCAGGTTTTCTATGTGAAGGACATGTCTACCAAACCGAAAAAAAGAAAAAATAAGCAAACAGATACATCACACGATGAGCCAAAGCGTCACATAGTTCTTTCAGGGAAAAGAAACATCGTGGGAGTGGAGGAAAAGACAGACATGTCAAAAGATTATAATAAGTTTGATGAAATTCCGCCCTTCAGAGTGAAGACTGACCCAACCGTCCTGTTAAACGGTGTTGATACTCCATGGTTACGGCCGACGCGATCATAAGATTGACTATATGTATTAATTGAGCCATTTTTGGCACACATATGTATCTCAACATGGAAATCAAGGTCATATTTCTTCTGTTAACAAAAGGGGGGTGGCTAACCTTTAGTACCGGTTGGTGGGTGCAACTGTCATCTAACAAAACTGTCGGTGGGATAAGGACGCGTGGGTAACCTTTAGTACCGGGTGGGGGCTCAAACCAGGACTAAAGCTGTCGGTAGGATAAGGACGCGTGGATGGACTACACTTCTCGATGTAGCGCACGACGCCCTGTCGGAGGAAGAAGACAAAGTAGAAGCGGCGCCGTGCCTATAAAAGGAGCATCGATACGCCATGGCAAGCAACTCAACAAGCCAACAAAATGGATGGAGAGTTTCATCCCCATGGATGGAGGAAAGGGTTGGGAAATCTCCCATGGCGGAACTTCTCGAAGATGCCCTTGGTGCACACGCCCTATGGCATCTTCGGAAGTTCCGCCTCGGAAAATATTTTCCTACTAGCCCGTGAAAGACTACATCTCCGCCTCCCTGGGGTTAGAGGTATGGTGGAAGCCATGGGATAGAGTGGAGAGAGGCGGCAGATATGAGTGTAGATGTGCTATGGCAATGACCAAGCCAACATGGATGGAGAGTTTCATCCCCATGGATGGAGGAAAGGGTTTGGAAATCTCCCGTGGCGGAATTTCTCGAAGATGCCCTTGGTGCACACGCCCTATGGCATCTTCGGAAGTTCCGCCTCGGAAAATATTTTCTGCAGATATAAGTCTTCTTCTGTTAACAGTATATGTATTAAATGAGCCATTTTTCTTCCTTCTATGTCTTCCCTCCATTTTTCTTCCCGTCGTTTTTCTTCCTGCCATTTTTTCCCGCCAGTTCTTCCCTCCAGTTCTTCCCGCCAGTTCTTCACTATATATATTTGTAGGGTTGGCCTCCATTGTCATTGCACATCTCTAGACTCATATCTGCAACCTCATCACTCTTTCCCATGGCTTCCACCATAGCACTAAACCCCAGGGAGGCGGAGGCGCTTTGCGCCTCGAACTACCCCTGCCCGCCGGGCTACTGTGTCCTGTCGGCTGGATACTAAGTGCCGGAGGTGTGCCGGTTCCTCCTGTCCCTCTAGGTGTGGCGCGCCGGATGGCCATCACGAACCACTACTACTTCGAGCTCACATCGGAGCAGCGGAGGAATCCCAGATGGCATCCCGACTATTTCCCTACTTGGGAAGCCTTCTTCGTGGATCGGCGTGAGAGGGCGCTCGCTAGGCACGACGAGGACGGCCCACCTCCTCCGAACTTCAACGAGGCCGGCCGTCGGCTATGGTGGCGCGGTCGGACTCTCCAGAGCGTCATGGCCTATGACACTGCCGCCGACTCTAGCCCCCGTCTGCGCTACCCTCAAGTCCAGCCCACGCGTACTCAGCCTTCAAGGTTCAATTACGGCGACCCCGACGACGACAGCGATGACGGCGGCGGCGAGTATGACGACTACAGTGGCGAGTATTACAGGTGTAGGCAGGAGCATGACTGAATCACTCCAACATTCCGAAACAAGTTCGGCCAATTGTTACTTAATCTGGCCATGTATCTTAATTTTCAGTTCTTTTATGTATCTTAATTTTTAGTCGTGCTTTATGTAACTTACTATTAGTTGCATTTTGTATTTTAATTCCAGTTCTATCTCCTTCACAAAATGACCTATCTCATTCGAGGTTTCTTGGCTTTCGGGTCAAATGACCAATGTTATGGCTAGAATCAAGGCATAGTTTGTGATAATAAGGCCATATTGTGCATACATGTGCATCATGGCATGGCAAACAATGTTGCAAGAGGAAGGCTAGAATCAAGGCATAGTTTGTGATAATAAGGTCAGATATGAACTACAGGTACATGATACGATGCTCATGATTTTTTACAAAAATCATTTTTAGGTTCACAAATGCTATTTTATCAAAAATCCAATGCAAGTTGAGCGAGGCTTTGTCAGATTCAAGTGTATACAAAAGATGCGGCATTTAAATATCCAATCAATTCAAAAATGTTAATACAAAATAAAATATGATTTGCTCTAATAAAATAGGGTTAGATTCCTTTTTAGATGTTTAATATTTCTTATGTTCAAAGTTTTAGGATTTGACAATTTATTTTTGTTTGAATTGAATAATCAAAATTTATATGTAAGTGTTTTAATCATTTTGAAAATTTTCATCTAAAGTAAATATAAAATGTTTTTACATGAATGGATAGATATTATTTTTCTGAAAATTATGATATATTATTCATATTTTTCTGAGTTGAAATGAATAAGATATGAATTTTCTAAATTCATATCCTATTTTTTGAATTATAAATGCCCCCACCCCATTAATGCATGAAATAAATGCCCCACCCCCTTTAACACCGGTTCCAGCCACGAACCGGTGTTAAAGGGGGGGCGCATTTATTTCGTTTTGCACCCGCACCCCCCCCTTTAACACCGGTTCGTGGCTGGAACCGGTGTTAAAGGGGGGGTGCGGGCGCGAAACGAATTCCCCCCCCCTTTAACACCGGTTCCAGCCACGAACTGGTGTTAAAGGGGGGGGGGGTTATAACATGCGTGCCACCCCCTTTCCTTCTTCCCCCAGCCAGATCGATCCCCGTCGTGTGCCTCGCCACCGCCCCCAACCGCCGCCACCCCCTTCGATTCCCTTCTTGCCCACGTCGTTGCCGCCCGCCGCGCCCGCGGAGAGGCTCACCGCCGCCGCCGTTGCCGCCCGCCGTGCCCGTGGGGAGGCTCGTCGTCCCCCGCCGTTGCCACCCTCCGCGCCCGTGGAGAGCTCGTCGCCGCCGTCCTTGCCGCCCGCCGCCGCACCGCCTTTGCCACCGGCGCCGCCGCTATACGTCTTCCTGCAGGTGAGGTCAATTAGTTAGTATAGGTTAATTAGCTATATTAGTATTAGGTTAATTATAGCTAGTATTATTAGGCTAAGTATTAGAGTTAGAATTAAAATTAGTATATAGGTTAATTAGCTAGTATTAGTATTAGGTTAATTTGCAAGTATTAGTATTAGGTTAATTAGCTATTATTATTAGGCTAAGTATTAGGGTTAGAATTAGAATTAGTATATAGGTTAATTAGCTAGTACTAGTATTAGGTTAATTAGCTAGTATTAGTATTAGGTTAAGTATTAGGGTTAGAATTAGCAGGTGAGGTCAATTAGTTAGTATAGGTTAATTAGCTATATTAGTATTAGGTTAATTATAGCTAGTATTATTAGGCTAAGTATTAGGGTTAGAATTAGAATTAATATATAGGTTAATTAGCTAGTATTAGTATTAGGTTAATTTGCAAGTATTAGTATTAGGTTAATTAGCTAGTATTAGGTTAATTAGCTAGTACTAGTATAGGTTAATTAGCTAGTACTAGTATTAGGTTAAGTATTAGGGTTAGAATTAGAATTAGTATATAGGTTAAGTATTAGGGTTAGAATTAGAATTAGTATATAGGTTAAGTATTAGGGTTAGAATTAGTATTAGTATTAATTATTAGGCTAATTTAGAGTTAGAATTAGGGGTATTGGTTAAGTATTAGGGGTGTTGGTTAAGTATTAGGCATATGATTGGTTAAGTATTAGGGGTATTGGTTAAGTATTAGGGTTAGAATTAGAATTAGTATTAGTATTATTAGGCTAATTTAGAGTTAGAATTAGAATTAATATTAGTTGTTAGTATTAGTATTAGTTAGGTAAATACCGCGTTATTGTTATTAGTGATAGGTTTAGGGTTATTGTTATTAGGGCAATATATATATACTTAGTGATTTAGTTACTGTTTATGTTTTATGATTGTTTATTGCTATTATTTAGTTATGCCGCGTCCATCTCGTCCGAGCCTACTGGACTCTGTCGGGGATGTCCGAGTCTGGGCTCCGCCGGGTTGGCACTAAGAGGTGCTACCTATCGGGACTTGTACCTTGGTGAGGAATCCGGGTATCATCGTTGACCCGGAGCTTCTTTGGTGGCGTCCACGAGGTCTAGGACCGGTGCAGAGGGAGCCAGCCCCCGAGAAGGTGGTACGTCGTCGTATTAGGGAGGAGGACGAGCATGTACGGCGATACATGTATCTTTTGGAGACTAGGTTCTCCAATATCTGGCAGCTTCACGGATCTCATCCGAGCTATTCTCCGGTGATGGTTCCTCTTCTGTGGCTGCAGAGCTCCCATAGCATAGAACGCGGCAGCCGCATTCGCTAGTTTATCTTAATAATGTACTTTATCTTATACTTTATCCTATAATGCACCCGAGCTATTCTCCGGTGATGTATTAATAATGTACTTTATATTATACTTTATCCTATAATGCACCCGAGCTATTCTCCAGTGATGTATTAATAATGTACTTTATCTTATACTTTATCCTATAATGCACCCTAGCTATTCTCCGGTGATGTATTAATAATGTACTTTATCTTATGTACTTTATCCTATTTGTGTATTTTTGTATGAATAATATGTATATTTGTGTATGAATCCAAGTCCACTTGAATGTTTACTCTCTTACTATAGATAATATTATTGTTTTAGAAACTATGGATCCACTTAGTAGAAACCTTGAAGAAGAAGAAATAATGGAGAACATTATCGATGAGGACACCTCACAATATCTAGACTTGGAGGGACATGATGACAACTCAAGTAGTCATGGAGAAGATGAAGACTTCGGTGAACGCAATTTAGTGATTACAAAGTCCGGCGAGGTATATGCATTGATTAAGCCTCTGCTGACTTCCACCAACAATCTTCTTCTACATGTATTAATTAACGCTTCTTTCTTCTTTTATCCCTCTGGATCGACCAGCCAGCAACCATCTTCTTCTATGAAAAACAGCAAGCGAGGCGCGAGCCATCGGTTGAAAGATCGTGCAAAGTTCACAATCGAAGCAGTCCGTGTTGATGGCAGGCCGATGGAGCCCAAGAATGCCGCAGACAAATTTGTACATCAGGCTGGAGTTGTTGTTACGGACCAAATCCCAATCACAATTGAATATTGGAATAAGCCAAAGAATGGCGACGGTACCTTTGTCGATGAAAGATCCAAAGAAACGCTTTGGAATTCGCTGTTGGTAAATTTCACCCTTCCGCCAGAGGAGGATGAAAACAAACCGGTTATAAAGGAAAAGGTCAAAGAGTGGACTCTAAAGAAGATGGCTGACGCTTTCCGCAACTGGAAGACAAAATTGAACAAATTTGTCAAAGCTCGCAAGACTCCAGATTTCAAAGACGCATATTATGCGAAGATAAGACCTCACTGGCGCGAATTTGTGGCATACAAGGAAGGTGTTATAGCTACAAAGAGGTCAGAAACCAATACGCTAAATGCCCAGAAGAAGGAATATCACCAGAGGACAGGGTCAGGTGGCTACATATCTCAGAGGCCTAAGTGGGAGGAAGCTGAGAAGGCCCTGCGCGACAGAGGGATCACACCCCAGACACATGGGTGGGACCTACGTGCAAAGACTTGGTTCTACGGAATCGGGGCAAGGTTGGACCCAGAAACAGGATTGTGTATCTTCCCAACCCGCCTCCTTGCCAAACCCTTCACTGAACTCATCACGGCATACGAGGAAACAGCCGCCAGGACCTTCCATCCCGATAGAGAGAATGACCAGCTCACACGCGCCATCGGTAAAAAAGAACACCCTGGACATGCACGAGGCACAGGGGGTATGACGTGGAAGGATGGGTTTGCCGAGTGGAGCGACTCTTACAGATGGTGCGGCAGAAAAGAAAAAGAGCGTACAGAGCGGATGACACAGATAGAACATGCACTTGTGGCGCTGAAGGCGCAAGTGAATGCACAACAGAGCCATCAACCTACCGGCCTATCTCAGCGGCACGAAGAGCCTGCATTGGAAGCTGCCGACGGCCCAGACTCTGCGCGGAAAAGCAGCGTGGCTTCCACGGAGAACGTGCATCCCACGCTTGAAATGGCGGGTCCTCGATACCCCGTGGATGAGATCACGGAGAGCGAACACGCTGAGCTGCATGTGAGATTAATGGGCTTATCCATTAAGGTGGTTGTCGGCTATGCCTTACCTCCTGTAGCTGGTGGAACTTACCACTGCCGACCGATTGCAGATGGCTATGCTATTGTCGGGGTGGATGAGGTTGTGAAGGAATATGAGGAAGCACAACTTGACCATGCTACAGGTGAAGGGGAAACTCAACTCAAATTTGCAGTGAAAACAACCATTCTTTGGAAGAAGGAACACATCGTGCTTTCAAATTGGAGGCCACTGGCACCCTCGCCGTCTCCGCAACGTCAGCAGTCTGAGCCGCTTCAGCCATCTCCTGCGCAGCAGCCATCTCCGGCGCTTGAGCCATCTCCTGCGTGGCAGCCATCTCCGGCGCGCCAGCCATCTCCTGCCCATCAGCCATCTCCTGCGCGGCAGCCATCTCCGGCGCGCCAGCCATCTCCTGCCCGTCAGCCATCTCCGTCACTTCAGCCATCTCCTCAGCGTAAGCGGAAGAGCACTACCACGAAGAGCATCACTAGCACTGCCAGAAAGAGTTCAAAAAACTACGTCCCGCCGCCTTCCGCCAAGCCATTTCCGGTTTTACCATGGAATCGCAGCGACGAGGAGACCAATAGGATCTCGGAAGAAGAGGTCAAGAAATTCTTTACACCTAGACGGGCCGAGCCAAAGGAGAAAATAGATCCGGCGGTGGTGGAGAAGTTTTACAAAAATCTTTTGAAACCTGAAACCCCACTTGTGCCGGACTACGAGCGCCAGATTTTGAAGGCGGATGCAAGGCGCCGTAGGGAGACTGAAAGTAGCAGTCGTGCGGCACCCCAGAAAACAGTTCCCATGCTCGGAGAGCAGGAAAACCAATCATGCGCCCCGCTCCAAGTGTTCGACACACGGGACGCTCCTCCCATAAATGATTATGAGGCAGAGCTACAAAGAAAGGCCAATGAGATGGGGATGACTTACATTGCATACTTGAACATCATGGGAGACAACTTGTCCAAATGCGATGCCAACCCCATACAGCCATGGAAGTATGGGAAGAATCTCGTCAAGAAAGAGGAGCTCAAGAATCTACCTACAAAGATGCGAAGATTGCACAAGTGGTACCTTGATTTCTGCAAGACGAGAAAGGAAGAATGGATCACGACGCATATAAGAGATGAGATTTTCTTATGCGGAGACGACGAGATCGCATTCAACATTCAAGACTTGCATTTTCTATTCAATCAGAAGGAACTCGACAAAGCTGCCATCAGCCTTTATTGTGTGTAAGTACTATTTCTGTATTTTCTATCTCATCTCATTCACTTCATTAATTGCATGTATATATATATGCTCACCATATATGTATATACTATTATGCAGGAAAAAGGCTATGAAATGCATGAAAGGAGGACCTTTTGACATTGGGTTCGTTGACCCAAATAGAGTTCATGAAGAAGTGGTAAGAACCAAACCCGGGCAAACAGAAGATTTATTGCTAAGGTCTTTACTGAGACAACAAACCAAAAGGGAAATACTATTGCCTTACAACTTCTCGTGAGTACTGTTACCCTCTCTTGTACACATTCTGTTTCGGCTTACTCGATGTTAAGTGTAACTGATGATGAGTTATGCGTGCGTAGGTTCCACTTTATTCTACTAGTCATTCAACCTGACTCAGGAAAAGTCCTTGTCATGGACTCGTTACGAAAAGAAAAAGAGCAATGGGTAGACTTTAGAGAGATGCTCCAGAGGTAATTTCAATCATATTATCGCACTAGATCGGCAACTTTTGTGACAACAAGTAATTAATTACTCCTTTATCCATTTTCTTTGCTGGACAGGGTTTGGAAAAGGTTCACGGGCAGGGCCGTGGGTGAATGGTCAGAAGAACTAAAATTTGTAGACCAAAATGTAAGTAATACTAGCTAGCTAGGTCTGCGTATCTCTTTGATTCTGCTTCCAATTCCATTATATCATGCTTTATTGATTATTATTTTGATTGAACTCTCTATTCTCGTAAAGTGCACGCATCAGGGACACGGTAATAACTTATGTGGGTACTATGTTTGCGAGTTCATTCGCAACACGATATGTGCGACGGGCCAAGCCGCACTAGAACAACTTAGAGTAAGTAAACAAAGTACACAACATTATTTTATTACCATCAATTGTGTTGAGTTTTATTCTTATATATATATTGACCCCATTCTTCATATATATTCAGATCGAACGGATGCGAGACCAACTCCTACCATTTGACCGCATACGAGCCATTCAAGAGGAATTGGCGAGGTTCATACTTGATGAGGTCGTCACGCCTGGCGGAGAACTCTTTAGATATCCACCAAAATGAACGTTGTATATATGATTGAACGTGTTTGTCTTGTACTTGATGCTTCAACGTTTACGGAGAATACCACACAATGACGATGTTGTGTATAATAATAGTTGCTTAATTATTCATGTACTCGTATGTACCGATGACGATGTATGTGTATACCGCTCCCGATCGATTCACCTCCCCCCCTCCCCGTCCCCGCCACGCCGCAGAAATACGCCCAGAACGGGGCAGGGGCAGAACTCTGCCGCGACAGAGATTTAGGCCGTTTTCCTGCCGCGGCAGAACTCTGCCGCGGCAGAGATTTATCTCCTTTTCCTGCCGCGGCACAGAACCTTTAACACCGGTTCGTGTTACGAACCGGTGTTAAAGGGGGGGGGGCTGAGCCCTGCGGCAGCCCCACATGCGCCACCGTTTAACACCGGTTCGTATAAGAACCGGTGTTAAAGGGGGGGCCCCTCTAACGCCGAACCCTCAACAGCGGTTCTACAACCGCTGTTAGAGGGCCCGCCAAACCGGTGTTAGAGGGAGCCGTGTGCACTAGTGGATGCCGGCATGATCTTGTTGGAGGGGTCGGCAACGTTGGACAGCGAGTACCTGTGCGACATGATAAAGTGATGTAGAATTTGGTGAGGTAGTATACCACCGGAACGGTGACATATTGAACACACCGGATAAAAGAAATGTTAAGCCAAATTCTTAGGAACATTGTGTCGAACATGTTGCGGGCAAGATAACCGGAAGGCGAGGTCACAGATTGACTGCCACACACAGAAACCGCAGAGGACAACTGCAGATCCAAGACAACCGGGGCCGGCATACACAGAAACTGGAGCACGCACAGACCTGAGGCACGAGACGTTAAGAATCTACCGCGATACTGCTTGTGGAACCGCCAAGGAAAAAGCTGCTAGATAAACAGGTACTAGTGAGGAGCAGCGCTCGGAATCTGGCCTGACTGTCGAGCGCGTGAAGGGGCAAGCCGGCCGGGCGCGCACGCATAGACTTGGATTGGGTGGTGCGTTTCTTGGCCCAGGTAGCGAGGCTGCTCAGCGTCTGCGTGTGTGATACAATACAACTGCAGATTAAAGAAGCATGGAACACTATGGTTCGATTTGGAGGCGTGGGGCATATTTAGTGGAGCACCAGCTGGAGGAAAACAATTTGCATGCAAGAGGGATTGGTTGGTCACCGTAGTGTGCATCGAATGGAGCTATGCATGGTTGGTTTTTAACGGATCAAAGGAGCAGCTAGCTTGAGTGTGGTCGTCAGGCTAGTCATAGTGGAAGTAACTTGGATAGTAATATAGTTCTACATGTATTGTCAACTAAGTATTTAGATGATATGCCATGCAATTAAATGATGAGAGAGAGCCTTGTGGTAACTAGCTATGTTACCATAACATCACATATTTTAAGATAAAATGAGTCTACATTGCAAATACTACCAGACCAAAAAAGTTCTAAGACAAGGGATCTATTATCGCCGATACTATTTAACATAGTGGCTAATATGTTGGCTATGCTTATCGAGAGAGCTAAGACTGATGGCCAAATTGAAGGATTGGTTTCTCATCTGGTTGATGATGGTCTATCCATTCTTCAATACGCGGACGATACAATCTTATTTATGGAACACGACTTAGAGAAGCTAAGAATCCGAAATTAGTACTATCAGTATTTGAGCAACTCTCTAGATTGAAAATTAACTTCCATAAAAATGATTTGTATTGTTTTGGCGAGGCTCACCTATATGCTGAACTTTTCGACTGTTGTTAGGGGCAATTTCTAATCAACTATCTGGGAATACCGATTCACTATCGGTGTCTCACGATTGCTGAATGGGAAATCATTGAGGAAAGACTCCAAAATCGCCTTAATAGTTGGAAAGGTAAATTTCTATCCCTTGGTGGAAGACTGGTTCTCATAAATTCAGTACTCACCAACATGGTACTGGTACTGTATATAATCTCGTTATTCAAACTGCAAAAAGGTGTCTTGAAAAAGTGGATTATTTCCGATCAAGATTCTTTTGGCAAGGGGATGGTGAAAAAAAGTAATATCGACTGACCAAATGAAATATGGTTTGCCGACCAAAAGAATATGGTGGACTGGGCATACACGATTTGCAACTCAAAAACACCGCGCTTCTTGGTAAATGGCTTTTTAAACTACTATCAGAAGATGATGTCTGGCAAACCATTCTATAGAGGAAATATGTTGGTTCCAAAGTTGTGTCTCAAGTCGTTTGGAAACCCGGTGATTCACATTTTTTGACTGGACTAATGCGTCCAAAAAATATTTCTTCCATTTTGGTGTTTTCAATATTAAGCATGGATCGTGGGTTAGGTTCTGGAAAGATAAATGACTTGGCCAAACTTCTCTTCGCGAACAATACCCAGCTCTATACTCGATTGATAGGCACAAAGGAGATACCCTTTCCATAATTTTGGGATCAGATCCTCCTAATGTGTCGTTTAGACGAAATCTCTTAGGACCTAGACTCGTATCGTGGAACAATCTCCTATTACGATTATCCACGATACAGTTGTGTGAGGGGGTGGATGAGTTTAAATGGAAACTACTGGAGAGTGGTATATTTTCTGCTGACTCATTATATAGAGCACTGATCCAACCTGATATTCCAGTGGTTGATAATTCTAAAATTTGGAACATAAAAATACCCCTTAAAACGAAGATTTTCACTTGGTATCTTCGTAAAGGGCTTATTCTTACAAAGGATAATCTTGTTAAGAGAAATTGGTATAGAAGTACACAATGTGTTTTTATCAACATAATGAGACAATTTCGTATTTATTCTTCTAGTGTAAATTTGCTCGTACTATATGGTCAATCATCCATGAATCCTATGGTTTATCTCCCCCACACTCGGTTACCAATGTATTTGGTAATTGAATGCACGGGATACACGATAAATATGAAATTTTATTTAGGGTGGAAGCGTTTGCCATTATTTGGTCGCTTTAGCTATGTAGAAATGACAAGATTTTTAATAACATTATGTCTTCTTCTCCTCAAGTGATCTATCGAGCCACGGTTATCCTCCGATCATGGACTACTCTCGAACGTATAGAGTTTCCCGACTTGTTTGTGGAGGGTTTGCACGATTGGAGGCCATGGCGAACGATATTTTCTCCTGACATAGATGACAGCGTGACCTGCGGATAGATCAGCCAAAGCTCGATGTGTGTCTTCTTTTTTGTTATTCTTGTAATATTGGTACTTTTGTTCTGGTCACTTTGTTTGCGGTTGTGCATCCCAGCTATGCAGAGGCTAGGTGTAAATACTATAAATAATAATAAAGCGCTCATTTCAAAAAAAATTGTAATAAATTAGACTTTGCATGATACTAAAGCCACGTTATTTTCCACTATTTTTAGTAGTAAATACTATAAATAATAATAATAGCGGCATGTTTTGTTGGCCTGACAGACATTTCTCGCATGGCGCGGAAAGAAATAAGCCGTTTGTAGAGTTGGGTTGCATGAAATCTCTGTAGCGCACGGGTCTTAATGCAGGCCAAAATTTGCCCTGCTGGGAACACAAATTTTGAGTGTTTCCACGGAACCAAACCCGTTGGGCGCCAATTCTTCTCCCCGCGTGCAACCAGGTAGGTGAACTTTTTTTTCTTCTAAAGGTGGTTAACTTAATCTACTTTGATCTATAAAACCATGCATCGATTCAAGTTAAAGTTATACATGAAAAATATGTGAATCGATGTTGCGAATCCATCCCGATGATCGGTTCCTAGTTTCAATGAACTTTTATGGGTCTATTTCGTGTTTATGTTTATACATTTTGTGAACGAATTTTGCAAAATTCTTTGTACACGTGCGACCGTTTGAAATTTTCTTTGGGGTGTATCTTCGTGTCACCGAACCACACAACTTTCGTGTTGTGAGTTTTTTGTTTTGACATTTATAACTGCGTAGATCTAAATTGTCATATTATACGTACGTATACGTAGATCTACTCGTATAGCAATGTCAAAATAGAAAACTTACAATATCAAAGTCGTGTCAAATAATGAACTGAATCTTTCCTTTAGAAGAAATTTCAAATGATCAACTGTGTATGATGAATTTGATAAAATTCATTGAAAAAAGCTCTGAAAGGGATAGCAACATAGTGTTTTAAACACTCAACGAAATTACAAATTGTTCACTCCAATGGATTTATAACATCGAGGGACATCTTTTTCATATACAACTTATCTTGACTGGAGGCATAGTTAGGTAGACTAGAGAGAATTAAGAAGTATATTTATTACCTACTATGTGCAGTGAGAAACCAAACGCTGGACCGTTTTGCAGGGAAACGAGAATACAGGGACCAAACAAGAGCCTAAACTTGGCTTCAAGTCAAATCTCTCCCCATACAGTATCCATGCAGCATTCAGCGGGCCAAAAAGCAAAAACAAGAAATTCTAGGCCGAGTAACCAAATACACCCTAGATGAATTGGAGGCGTTTGGTCGTGTCATGAGCCAAAACGGTTGGAAAAAAGGGGACAAGGAGTAGACGAGGGAGCTTCTACCTAGAACAGTACATGTGAGGTCTAGGACATGGTCGATCTGGCTGGGGCGCTGGACCGAAAGAATGCGATGGAAGAAAGTCAGCCGAAAAATGGAGGAGCTCGCTGGACGACAGGAAGTTGAGAGGATTTTGGGGACGGAGGGAGAGCTGTAGCAGGGGAGGTTTACTCAGATCTAGATCCAGGAAAAGGTGAATTGATAGATTTTAGAGGCTAGGGTCTAGGTAAGGTGAATAAGAAAGAGATTATGATATTTATCTAGTCCAAAGTAGACTAGATAAAACTAGTTTTGGACTAAAATTTTAGCTAGGCTTTTGCCTAATTTTAATTTAGCAAAATCAGAGGTCACCAGTATAGTTCTGTTTAAATTTTAAAATAAGTAAAAGTGGAGATAATTTAATTAATTTAAACCACGAGGATAGTTTAGCGAAACAAAAATAGTGTTTTAATAAAATAATTTGGCAATTGAAAACATGCAACAAAAATATGCATGATGATGTCAGGATGATGCACAAAATAAAAACAAACAGTCAAAACTAATATAAAATATTTTCCGGGCATTACATCTTGATTTGTTGATTTATTTGATGCATTGTAACTTGTAGAAGAAAGTGCATGATCATGTCCGTGCCAAGGTGGTTCGCCGCACAGATAATCGGCATGCCAGTGATGCAACAATTATTAGGAACCAAACAGAAGTAGGGTGCATGACTGAAGGTATGATTAGGCTTCTGCAAAAGGATTTGGACATGGACACTCGGCAAATCAGAGAATAGAACAAAGCATATATTTCTACGATTGAAGATGGCCTAGATGCTATCGCTGATCTTTAGAAGTTAGCGATTGAAAATTGCTTCCCCAATTTGGTTGATGTAGATGTCAATGAGATCAACAAGACGGTCTTGAAACAGGTGAAAGAATGAGCAGAAATTCTCTGCAAATCTTTGCAGGCAGACGATTTTCAAAGGGTAATGCAAGAGCCGTCATGTTAATAGTTTGTTATTTCGAATAACGAGGATGACTTTCGTTGTGTTATCAGTCTGATATTTTATTTTCTTATATGATGACAATACTCTACGGTAACTACATATTTGAGATGCTGTATGAAACTGTACTGTACCTACATGCTACATCTGGACAAGGGATTCCGGTCTCGTTCTAGCCATTCGGAAAATAAAAACACAACATTTTACCACGAGAAAGTTTAAATATTTTTTTTTCATTTTTTTAGATTGGTAGACCCAAGTTTTGTAGAAAATTAATACAATACCATGAAAGGTAGTCCGATAATGACATGTCTTTAGGCCCATTATCATGACTAAATATGTGCCACTATTTGTCTGGCTCTAAGTCAAACTTCGACTTTAGTATAATACACAAAAATATCAACTGAAGGGTAAAACACACGCTGAAATCACCGCTTTTACCAAGCAGACAATAATTTAACTCTGTGCAAGAAACACTTTCCAAAAGTCTCTCATGTCCAATATTCAAGTAGTTCAAAATTTCTATCTCGCCCTTTGGTCCAAAAATAACGGGCCAAAGGCCAATCCTCAAAAGGAATTGCCTTGTAAATTCCCACACGTAGCAGAATTCAAAGTTTCAAACATACTAGTACCACCGGTGCCCTTTAGGATAAATCCCATGTGATCACCTTGCACAACCATGGATGTGCCTGCCTGTTCCATCTCCCCTTCACAGCCCCTCCAACGGTACGCCACCATAGAGACCGAAGACGCTTTACCAGCTCCCTTTTCTAGAAAGCCAGATTTGCTTCCCCAACGCTAGCTCACACCAGATCAGCTCCTCCATAATCGACGTCCACAACGCGAGAGCCAGCTTAGCAACGCTGGAGTTTCTTCTCCAATGCCAGCCTTCACCAAATCAGCTCCTCTGTACCCGAGGTCCATGACGCAAGATCCAGCTCAGCAATGCCGTCACCAGCAACACTATCATAGCTTCGTTGGATCCACTTCCCCGACTCCACAACACCGGATCTGCTTCCTGACCTTGGCCACAACACTGGAGATATGGTGAGCCAAACCCGCTTAGCCGTGAACGACAAGGGCGTAGCTCGACATAAGTCCGACAAAGGAGCGGCCACCCGAAAAAAATTGGGTAAACACGTCCACAAAGGTTGTCCTACACTTTATATTCTCTTTACGCATTTGATGTCTGAAAGTCGTTCATTGCTTGTTTGCACTACCTTTTCTCACTTAGTTTTTTATCTTCATACTTTGTCATTTCTTTTTGAGCCATCGTATATTCGTAGTCTATCATTGTTCCTTTAGAGCTTTTTACTTACTGCTACGACTGTACTAATTTGCTCGTCTACACACACTTCACTCTTAAATCTCATAAGATATTTTTTTACTCATGCATGTAAGATGCTTTGCGACCAACTTCTACGAGAGAACGATAAATTAGGGAAGACAGATTATTGAAGAATTTCAAACATGCAAGTTCGCTCGGCGTGCAGACAGATAGATCTTTTTGTAGCTACCACCACCAATGAAGAAGAACAGGTTTCTCATGCAGCATTTTTGCTTCGTGATGAACAAAACCCCGAGGGAGACCTGACTCAAGAAGATGAACCGGTGGAGGAACCCCTCCCTAGTTCGCCTGCTTGTCTATCCCCATGGTGTTTGCTCTATCTTTTCATCGAGATATTTATTGCATCTTCCATGTTTTGTACCTCAATCCCACCAAATGTTATGCAATACCATCTGCTTAGTTCATGCATCAAAAATGTTCATCACGTATTGCCTTACTATTCTTCTGTTATATCTTCGTATCATTATACATAGGACTTTGATAGATTAATGTATCATTTATGTGTGTCAAGAATCAGCAGGGAGAATAACTATGTTTGACAAGTGTCTGATTCAGCGTTGGTTTCTATTGATGAACAATACTTCGAGGGAGACCTGAGTCAGGAAGATGGACCGGTCGAGGAACTCCCCATAGTCCCCCCGATTGTACACCCCCCAAGGTGCTTGCTCTATCTTTTCATTGAGATATGTATTGCATCTTCCATGTTTGGTATCTCATTCCCACCAAACCAAATATTTTGCAATGCCCTCTACCTAGTTCATGCATAATATATATTCAACATGTTTTTCCTTACTGTTCTTCTGTTCCATCTGCGTATCATTATATATAGAACTATAATAGAGTGAAGTATCATTTATGTGTGTTAGGAATCACCTGGCTCATGTAAGACGCGGTCAGGTAGCAAACCCGAAGCATTGACAAGCGGTCCTACTAATGCTACCGGTGGAACACAAACACATCCCAGGAAAAGAAAAAACAGAAGCCATGAAACGCACACAAGGAGCCTAAAAGGCATTGTCTTGGCGGCACACCATAGGTTCCAATATAAGTAGACGCAAAAAATACCATCCCACAGATTCCACAATCACTAGTTGCGAATCTAGATACCCAACACAATTGGCAGCCAAACAAGTTTCTACCTCTATTGGACTAACACTACTAGCACAACACCAACAAGCTAGCGATCATCACCCACCTGGTGATCATCCCGGCGACAAACAAGGTGTGTGCGTTGGGTTCGCGGCATAGAAAACAAAAAATCCTACGATAGGAACTATTATACGCCAAGATCTATCTACTAGATACAAGCAATGGGTGGATATACATCCATAGAGAACATACCCTTGAAGATCGACAAAGCATTCTTAACTGATTCTAAAGTTCATGTAGTCGTATACTTGCCGATCTCAAGATCGTGATGAAGTCCAGCGAGTCCAGCAGGTCCAGCACCAGGATGTCCAGCATGTCCAGCACACCAAGTCCAGCACCGCAAAGCAGCGGTGCATCCGTGACAGCACACACATTCGGTACCCCGACAACATCCATCCCTCGCCCCAGCAAAGTAGCGGAAACATCAACTCCTTTCCAGATAAAACCATCGGGAATATGTATCTCGCTAAGCCGAGACCATGTGGAATAATTTCTAGATGGGGAGAGACATCCTTCACGAGAAGGTGTGAATGAGAAGTGAGGAGACATCCTTCACCTCCCTCATTCATATGGTGGTAACTCCCCTCCACATAAATATGACCCTTCATATTCTCCACTTAAGTCTCCACTTAGATGCATGAAATTTCTCCAAAATTAATACTCTCTTATTTAATAAAACTATTTTATTTATTTTATTCAGAATTTTTTTAATTACTTTAGTTAACAAACATTCACATAAAACCCCTGCAACATTTCAATATCACATGCAGAACCAGTTTCTACAATTTCACCCGAAACAATTCCGGTTTTCATCAAAATAATTCCAGCGCTTTCTTAAATCTTCATCTGAAACATATTTGCTCCAAATGGTGTCGGTATCCCTTAAGTGTGTCACCCTACGGTTCGCGAATAATGCAGACATGATCAAGACCCCTCTCCGATAAATAATCAACAACAGGACTTGGAGATCCGTACTGACTCCTACACATTCAACGATGACTTCTGTGATCGTGAGAACCTTTTACGCATGTAACTCAATCCTTTTGTCTTGCGATATATTACATGTCCAAGATTTTATCATTGCTATCCCCTTACTTAGTTTGATCTTGTTACCGACATCCACCCTTTTCTCGTTCCCGTGATATAACATTCTAGTGATCTCTTCACTTTCTTGAGAGCTAACTAATGTGATATCACCGGGAGGGACCACAGTATATCTATCCGTCATCGGGATGGAAAAATTCCACTCTTGATCCATGAGCCTCAACATAACACCTTCAGAGTATCTGAACCCACCTTTATAGTCACCCTGTTACGGTGTGACGTTTGATGTTATCAAGTTACTCTTCTTGTGTTAGCAATTAACATGATCTCATGGTCTAAGGATTAAGATTACTTTGTAAGATGTTATAGCAATTTAAACACAATGACTTTGATCGTATTGTTATACTTCAGACGAATGTTCATAACATCATTCCACAAATGTTGTGACCTCGTTATTAAGAACATCCAATGTCAATGATCTGGAAACCTTGATCATCTTGTTAATCAACGAGCTAGTTTATATGAGAGGCATTACTAGGAACCTCGTATTTTGTTTATTAAACACACGTGTATTAACGTTTCCAATTAATATAATTATAGCATGTAAAATAAACTTTTATCATAAACATGGAATAAAATAATAACAACTTTATTATTTCCTCTCGGGCATATTCCCTTCAGTCTCCCACTTGCACTAGAGTCAATAATCCAGTTTGTAAACTTGTGGATTCAACACTTATGGATTTCTGGTGTTGTATATACACGTTTGCTAGTGATAAACATATCTCCAGATTTGACACTTTCAGGTCCGTGTGTATTTGCATGTCTTTGCGTCTCTACGCATCACTCATTCTCAAATGAGATGATATTGTATAAATCTGGTCCTTTGGTGAGACCTTGATTTTTTTTGGGTTAAAATATGTTGATATTATTGTCATACAATATATCTTCATTGTATTATCCCACTTTGAACCACACCTAGTTTGATAACAAACTACTTAACACAAATGCCCTCCTTTGCTGCTACTATAGTAGTCATATACTTAGCCTTTTGTTGTAGTATCCATCACAATATCTCAACTTTGGAACTCATCCAAATCCATCATGGAACATCCTTTCCATTACATTGTGCCACCCATAGTCTAAACTGAGATAAATTTAATGTGTATCTTGTGACAAATTAGTATCAATGTAAATTTTACAATGAACTACTTTTAGCTATTTGTCACTTATACATGATATATTGTTAGTTCTTCTAAAGCACATAAGAATATCTTTACTATCACCCAGTGATCATATTATGAATCATTCTGGTATATGCTCACAACATTTAGAGCATATCACATATCTGGATATGTACATATCACGGTATTATTGATCAAAATATTTATGTGATTTCACTCACCAAGTGTCGATACACTTGAATCTTGATTCAATCCTTTCCATGCAGCAAGAACCTTTCTTGTCGTTTCCATATTGAACTCATTCAATATCTCATATATGTATGTTTGGCATAACCATATTAGTGCCTCAATCTATCTATATAGTCATTGATGCCTAATATTCCGGTTCTTGCCCAAGTCTTTCATCAAAATCTAATTTTAATGAAATTCTTAACTTGTGTCAATAAAAAATACATCATTTCCAATCAACACCATGTCATCTACATAACGTGTTATAAATATGTCTCAGCACTCCCACTTAATTTCTTGCAAATGCAAGCATCTTCATCGTCTCCGATGAAATTAAACACTTTTAACATTTCATCATGGTGAAGATTCCAACTGTTGCTATGCTCATTTCAACCATTGAAGTTTGCACGTCTTTTTAGCATCCTTTGAATTAACAAAACCCTTTAGACCATTCTATTAGAAGAACATTGTTTTGTTTGTTCAACTACCATATACTAAATTATATGTAGTGGTTACTACATTAATCCGTCAAGACTAAATATCGCTATGAAAGATCAAATCTTGTCATAGTCAACTCCTTGAACATTGTCGTAAACTCCTTTCCGACATGTCAACTATTTCATAGATGTCAAACATCCATGTCTATTTCTTTATAGATCCAAATACGACTGATGGGCTTCATGCCTTTCCGGAGGGTCTTCCAAGTTCAGAAACTTGATTTCTCGTGTATGGATACTAACACGGATTTTATGACTTCTAGTCATTTTATGGAGTCAGGGCCCATCATCGCTTCATTGCATGTAGTCGATTCATCATTGTCAAAAAAATAATGACATGTTTATCAAATCTCTTTATTTGATTCTTACCCGACCCATACGGTTCAATAGGAACTCTAATCTCCAAGATTACAACCTTTTTAGTCACGAGAGCCATGAGTATTGTGGCCACCTCCGGGATTCAGGCGCTGCGCTACTTAGCACATGTTGCTTAGGTTCATCAACCTAATCAATGTTCTATTGTCCTCCCACTTAACCTTTGCGGAAAATTCCATCTCAAGAAACTTGACGTTCAAAGTGACAAACTCTTTTGTATTCAGTGTTATGGGGGAATACCCAACTGTTGCTTTGGGATAACCTATAAAGACATGCTTATCCGACTTTGGTTGTAAACATTTTAGTTACTCCAAGCATACCAAAATTTAAGAAAAGACAACTCAGGTTTTATCTCAAACCATAACTCATATGGTGTCATTTTAATGGATCACGATGGTGCTCTTTTCAGTGTAAAGCGGTAGTCTCTAAAGCTTTAATCCTTAAAACATAATGGCAGTTTTATAAATGACACCTTTGATCTTACCATGTATAACAAGGTTCAATTTGATCTCTCAAACATACCATACTTCTATGGTTTATCGGGAAATGCAAATCCATCGAACAATTCCTCAAATCTTAGGTGTTTTGCTAAACATGTAACTCAAATACCATCCTTTATGATCAAATCATAAATTCTTCATTTTCTTGTTACGATAATTTTTTCCACTTCATCTTGAAAGTCTATGAACAATTTTCAAATGTTTCATACTTCTGCCTTATTAAGTAAATATACAGATATATTCACTCAAATTTTTGGAGAAAGCATATGAAGTCGAAAGATCCACCGCACATGGCTACATATAATGGACTATATACATCAATATGCACAAGTTCCAATAAGTTAGTCATCCGTTCCTCTTTGGCCAATGAATAGAGTTTCAATTATCTCGAGGAAAGTCTCACAAGCATCATTTGATCAAAATCAAAGACTGCAAAAATCCATCAACATGGAGTTTCCCATGTTTTCTTTCCAATATAATTTAAACCGCAGTGTCACTTTGTAAGTGATCTTTAAATTATTTGTCTTGTGACATTTTAGCATTAGTTTTATGGATGTGATTTCTCCAGCTAGACTTGTAAAAGTTCATCCATCTTCTATGGAATATGGTAATTATTTGAACAACCATTGTTCTCGTAATACCGGAACTAAATAACAATTATTAAAACAAATCTTGAAGGCTATGTTTGATGATAGTGATAAACACAATAACACTTTATTTGTTTTTCAATGAACATCATCACATATTCTCTTGCTAGTTACTTAGGCCATTGCAGTTCATGAATTGTGTTGTTCTGTATGACACTTCACACCAACTAATTCGGTATCCAATAGCGGTATCCAATACCTAAGAACCACATTGTTTAACAAGCAAAGAATACATCCACAACATGTATATCTTATATATACCTAAGCTGGATATTTCCAGCCTTTTCTTTTTTGCCAAATATTTTATAGATTCTCTTTCAGCATTTCCTTTTCTTTAAAAGAATCTATCAACATCAATAGTGGTGTCATCCACATGACACATAGTACAAATCGTGTGTAGTCAAATACTAATACGTTTGGACTTGCACTTTGAAGTGGATCACCATCATCAAATGTTTGGCATTCTTTCAAAAATCCATTCTTTAGTAATATTTTAGTGTAGTAAACATTTTACCTACATCTTCTATTCATCCTTATCATGAAAACTATCATGATCAATCTAATATAGCCTATAAGGAAGAATTGTGGGCTCCCCCGGATTTAAGCATCCGAGAAATCCCTGTTATGTAAATATCCACGTTCCCATGATCAGTGAGCCATGGAACATAACCGACAAGTATCATTACAGCATCCGAAACATAATGAATACAAGACTTACATAGTTGCCATTACATTCACACAACTTTTAGTAGCGGAGCTTCATCACACGCAGGGCCCAATCATGCCTCAACCTATAGGCGACTAACTGGGAAGACGGCCTAGCTCGCTGGACGTCACCTAATCTTCTGATGTTCGAACCTCTGAAAGCCTGGCCAAGTAAATAACCAGGGACAATGCCATGAGTACTTTTGAATGTACCCGCAAACCACCAAGATAAGTGAATTTAGGGAATGTCATTCTGGCTGTGGCGAGGTAGCTCTATCTAGGGTTGTTTTTGAAAAGCCTAGACTATCTCTTGTAGTTATGGCATCTCCATATCTTTGTTGAAAAAGAGTTTTGAAACATGCCTCTGTTTTATAAATCAAGATATTCCCATATCTTTGTTGAAAACCTTTTTGAAAACTGTTTTGGAGTAAAAACCCTTTTTAAACCTCTTTGACCACCTCTGGTCAAAACAAGAATTTAAACTCATGTTCCCCCGGAACCTCCATACTTTCATCCATTTTTCCAAACTCCACCATTTGGGTACTCCTAGCCAACATCTTTCCAATCGTCCATGACCATGGACACGGCTATTCGAATAGATTATAATCTGCAGAGTTTGCGCACTTTCCCCACAAGAATCAATACATCCGCCGGGATAAAACCACCCTCTACCCACGGTAGACGGGGGTCCGGATAATCAAACCTAACCTTTCGCTTGTTGACCCTAGCAAAGGCTGCTTTTCCTTTTGGGTTTGTTCTCCCGGACAATGAGTATGTGGCTCCTAGCCATAGTCCTTCCTTCTGTACACGCGTATACCCAAACCGCAGCTTGGTGTATACCTTAACCTGGTGACTCCACTTCCTTTCGTACCACCTAAGTCATACCGTCCGCGGGAGACCCAATTGTTGCACCGGCACTCCTACCAGAACAGGCTCACTCTTGCCAAAGCAAGCTACAGGCTCCAGATCCGTAGATCTATTAGCGCCTGCCCGGAATTCAGGGGATTTCTCCCCATAAGCACTGTACAAGCTGCCTCGGCTAATGAAGACAAACTACGAGCCATTATGGATCTCCAGATCCCGCTAATGGTTATTGATCGGAGAGGTGTCTCCATCATGTCTGCATATTCACGAACCGTAGGGTGACACACTTAGGTTCGATGCTGTTTAGTTAGATATGGAATATGCGTTGGAGACCGAATGTTGTTTGGAGTCTCGGATTGGATCTGATACATCACGAGGAGATCCGGAATTGTCCGGTGAATAAGATTCATATAATGGAGATCATTTTCTAGGTTCGGAAATGTCCCGAAGTGTTTATATGGGGGTTCTAGAAGGTTTTAGAATGTTCCAGAAGGTTCTAGAAATTTCTATGGAGTTTACTTGAAAACCAAGAAAGAAAAAGGGGAAACTTGGGGGGAAGGAAACTCCCCCCAAGCCCCCCTTGTGCACCGGCCCTAGGAGGTGGGCCTAGGGGTGGGAACCCTAGGCCGCACCCCTCCCTCTATATATAGAGGGGTGGAGGCGCCACCCCCCTTTCCCCTCCACTCTTGCCCTAGCTGCCTCTCTCCTCCTCATTCACTCTGCTCAGGCTTAGGCGAAGCCCTACAGAATTCTCTACTCCACCACCACGCTGTTGTGCTGTTGGGATTCCGTGGAGAGATCTACTACCTCTGCTGCTTGGTGGAACAGGGAGAGGAAGGTCTGCATCGACTCCGCACGTGTGACCGACTGCGGAAGCGCTGCCAGAACACGGCGCCGAAAGGATCGTCTACTCGATCTTGAGATCGGCAAGTGATCGTCTACATCAACCACGAGATCCGATCTCGCACAAGGCTTTCGGATCTACAAGGGTTAGTACAGATCTATCTCGTTGCACATGTCTAATAGATTAGATCTTGGTTTTTATCTAGATTAGATCTGGGTTTTGTTCATTCTTTCGGTAGAAATTTTTTGTTTTCCATCCTACGAACCCATCAGGGTAAATCCCAAAACAATTTTATTCAACAAAAATTCGTGGTTCCTCAACGAGGTAGGATGCTAATCATCATAACCTTGATCTAAAGGGTAAAATGGTGGGTACATTAGGGTGGTGCCATGAGAGACACAAGTCACAACTTGGATGAGCCAAGTCATTAGCGCAGTATTTATAAAACAAGACATGCAGATAAAATAATGCAATTTATAAAGGGGGTGCAAAAAAGGTACTAAAAGAGTAGGACAATTATCAAAATTCGGGAATGGTGGCTTGCCTGTGATTAGCGATAAGTCCCTGGACTTCCTTAGATAACCAAGAATACCCAACAAATAATAATAAGAAGTCCCTTCCTTCTTGTCATTAAACACTCACACTATCGTCATCATCGAGTATACATGCAAGCAGACAATACCACAATCAATACAAGGAATTCAGGCATCAAACTATACATCAAACAAACATAAGGAAAAGTACTTAACTTAGTAGGTTTTGGAGAAGTTGGGTACTAGTAATGGAATTACTAGATTGCCATAGAGGTGTTTCTCCCTTGGGAGATAGTTGTCAAGGCTATTTACCAAGAACTTGGAGTGGGGATCTGAGGTCTGTAGGATGTTAATGTGCAACCATGATATCCTTAGATAGGTCTTGAAAAAACAAGACCAACATAAGTGGTCTCACTAGATTATCACTTACCTAGATTTAATTATGCTTTTTATAGTGAAATAAACTCTAGTTTGAGGAAATAATTCACCAGAATTTATCTAGAGGCCCAACAATTATTTCCTTAGGTGTTTAGATAGTGTTTGGTGTACTTAACCACATATAAGTGGAATCTTGTCAAAATAATTACAAGAATGCCCTTAATAAATCATCAAAGGCAGTTCTGTAAGGTATTTGTCTTTTTCACCAGATTTCTTTTACAGAAGGTTTTAGGGTGATTCCAACTTTGCATGGTAGGTATTGGAATTACCTTTCTGTATAAATTTGAATTATCCCTTTTGGATAACCATAACTACTGGAGGGATTTATCTAGTGAAAAAGGGGTACACAGAACAGTTTAATCCACTATAATTCAGCCAGAGCTCAATAAAAGCTGAGCTGCTGGGGTTTGGTAGGTGCTGAATTATGATGTACTGGGAGGTGAAATCAGGTCAATACCTCATTTGTGTTGACCTAGAGAAATTTCCGAAGACACATAATGGTTGTTTTTGTTATTTTTTAGAAGGGCAAACTACTGTTCACCTGGGCATATGACACATGCTAGATGACAGGTATATCAATTACCTTCCAGTAGAGCTTTGATTTCCCCCAATTGGATATGTAGAACTCTTTGAGGAATTAATTTAGGTGACAAGGTACTTTTTAGAAATTGATTTACCATAGTTAAATTCAACCTAGTCTGGGATATCCAAAGGTGTTTTCTGTTAGAAAAAATGTGTAAGTACCACCAAGATTTTGGATCTGGTCAAAAACATCTTTCTACAATTTTATTTGAATTTAAACCAAACAGGAACTCTAGCAGATCTAGTGGAAAAACAAAAAAGAAAAAGATAAGCAGGGGGTCCCTGGGCTTGATCTACGGGGAAATGGGCCGCAGGGCGGGGACTCGGCCCACCCGACGATGGCTCGCGTGGGAGGCGAGTTTGAAACTGGCAAGTAGGGCCCGGCGGTCAGTGATAGGGGGCGGTGAAGGGGTATCGGGCGTCGTAGGCCATCAGATTAGAGGGGAGATCGACGACACAGCGTCGTCTCCCAGCTCTCGATGTGGCGGCGGGGCTCAAACCCTAATAGAGGGCTTCACGGGATGGGGAGCTCACCTGAGGGCTCGGGGGAGGATGTCGAGGCGACTGGGCGACGCGGTAGATGGCGGGGAGCTCGGGGATCGGCGGCACGGTGGTGTTTGGCTTTGGGAGGCCGCTCGCTCAACGGTGACTGAACGGAGCTCGCCGGCGCTCGCCGGAGATCCTCCAGGGTTTTCTGCATGTCGACAAAAAGAGAAGGGTTAGATGCAGGAGAGCAGGGAGGTTCCGGGAGAGGGATATACAGGAGGAGAGGAGCTGAGAGGAGAGAGCCTTGCTCGAATTTCTGGTAGAGGCCGAGAGCTCTCTCTCTCTTCTTCTCGGGCAGGACAAGGCAGGGGAGGAAGAGAGGGTGTTGGGGGAGGTAAGTAAGGAGGAGAGGGAGCAAATGAGCTAGGGAGGGGTGCTGGGGGTGGCCTTTAGCCTTTATGCCGAGGGGGGAGATCCTTGGTGAAAATGCCCACTTTGGACATGGGGGAGGGGTGGTGCTGGCCTGTGATTGGCCTAGAGGGCGGTGAGGAGGGGTAAGAGTGGGATTTGGTCGGGCAGAGAGATAGGGAGGGAGCTGTGGTAATTAAATGGGGCATATCTTGTAAGATGTGGTTGTCTCTCTCTCTCTACTAATCCAAGGGTAAATGGGGCAAGGGCTGGGGTGGAGCTACAGTTCCCACGACCAGGGGAGTATTGGTTGCTGGGTAGGAGTGCTTGACAAGCTTTCGGGAGAGCTTGGTCTTGGTTTAGCTCAAGTTTGTTTGTTTTGCAAAATTTTGATCACAATGGAGCTTGTGAAGGAGTTCAAAGATTTGCATTGGAAGAGATGGGGGAGATAGCACTTATAGCTGGGTATGGTTAAGGTACCTTCCTAGGATTTATTTGAGATTTTTCAGAGGATTTTTAGTCCAATTAAAACCATTTATTCAAAAAGTGCAGAAGTAGTGTCTAGAAGCTCAATTGATATTTTTACATTGGACCAGGTTGGTTTCTGATGTGAGAAGGTCCCCAATGTGAATACACACTTTCGGGAAATTTTCCCAAATTTATTGTGGCTTAAAAGTATTTAAAACAATTATTATTCTATTTCTGCCTTTTAAGAAAATAGGCAAAAAGAATTAATAAAGCTTCTCAAAAATATTTATTTTTGAGATGGGAAGATAGGGTATGATATATGGAACTCACATGAGCCAAAAGTTGGGGAAGTGTTTTGACAAAAACCAAACTTTCCATTGGGAAAGGGGTTTTGAGATTTTGTCTATTAAAGGAATTAAATAGATTTGGAGCCATAATAATTATGGATAGTAATTGATAAATATTGATGATCAAGGTAGATGATGTATGCAAGGTTTAGCAAGCATTTTCAACCTTGGGAATTGGAAATCCAACTTGAATAAGATGGAAAATAAGGAGTTGTGGATCTAGGGTGATGTTATTTCTATACCACCAAAACCTTGTTGGATCTTGGAGCTCAAAGCTCACCTTGATGCAAGGGGTAAATGGATAGTTAGACCAAGTCATATAGATGATCTTGGCAGAAGGAGTTTGGATTGATTATGTCAACACCCGGATTTTTAATCCCAGATGCCTGTTATGTCATACATCGCAATCCTAGGATTACCATTTTTGCGAGACATAACAGATTGGATATCACAGTACATCATCCATTACAAACCATAAATAAGGTCTTACACAAATAAGGATCTCATGATCCAGTCTTAATACAACAAGCAGCGGAATAAATAATAAGCGTAGCGGTGGGGTCCATCTTCAAGGGCACAGGCAATGTTGACAAAGGCAGATAGTCCTAGTTATCATAGCCGTCCTGCTAACCATCATCTTGGTAGTCTCCTTCATAGTCTGGCCATGAGAATAGCCAGGGACAAAGCCATGAGTACTCTTTAAGTACTCGCAACTACCACTAACAAGTAAGATAGTTCTAGTGTAAAATGCTAACTCTAAGTTTAACTATGAAGTTAAGTTTGAAACCTAAGCTGAGTTCAGAAACAAAGAAAGATAAAATAAAGTTCTAGAATCACTTAAGTGGGGAAGCTAGTGTCATAGTCACAACCCTGTTGTGGTCAAGTCAAGATTCATCATTCATTTCATAAGTCATTTTGAAAACATCTGACAACAAAACAGTATGGCCACTCCAACTGTCCATAACCGCGGACGTGGCTATTCGAATAGTTTGACACTCTGCAGAGGTGGTACACTTTCACCACAAGATTCGATACATCTGTCAAGGATAACCCTGAATCATCATACTTAGTATGGAGATAATCAAACATAACCTTTCCTTTACACACCCTAGTATAAGCACCTCTCCTATGAGCATGGCCTCCCAACCATGACCATCTGTCATCTTGGGCACTGCATAGGTGGACAACATTGAGAGGTAGCCTCAGCTCAAACCTCTCCCGTGAGGGAACTAATACTAATGCATATAAACTTCTGGCTAAGCCTTACCCAATTCAGGTATTGTGGTTGTACGGTAAATTTGGAATGGTATCGCATCCAAATCCAACCATTAGTTTTTATAAAAGGGCTAAGGATCCTACCTCAACATTGTCATCATCATAAACCATTTATGTTTCTCAACACATGTCAAAACATCTCAATAGAATGACTCATCATTCCAAGGTTTTCATAATTCATTTTCACCTAGTGTTCCCATCTAAAGTGACTCAAGTTTTTATCTACTCTAAACTACTAAGTTAAGAGTGTTCACTCAGGTGGAAAGATGGGATCAATCTCATGCTATAGAATGACATCTAAAGTTATCTAGATAGGTCAAGTTTTATACTCTTTATGCTACCTTCAAAACAAGTAAAGGACTTTGGTAAATTAAAGGAAGTAAAGCTTGGAAATAATACTTGGGGTAAGTAATAGTCAAAGTGGTATAACCCAAGCATGCCTAATGCATCTTGCTTAATTTCTCTAACTTAATTCTAGGTTTCTAACAATAGCTTGCCTTGGTTGGTGAAGTGGTTGAAGTTTTCCTCTTCCTCCTCTTGATAGAACTCCTCCTCCTCGAAAGCTTGGTCGGTACTATCGTCTATAAATACATACGGAGTACACAATCACTAAATAATACTTAACTAGGCTACTTAGCATTCTAAGGCACACATTTGATGATCTAATATCATCACAAGCATCACAAGGTTTTATTAACTAGTTTCATTCTTTTTATTTAAGAAAAGTAATTTCTACTCATTGAAAATATCTAAGATTTAATATTCTCCACTTAGAATATGGGATCATATGGACACATGTCATCACCACATTTTCTAACATATGGGAATGTGATTTAAGGGTTGGATCACATACTTTGGTTTAAGTTTAATATTTAATGATTTAAAGTGACTAGAAATTCCTATATAGCATTATTTTGGTATTAGTCCAAAGTGACTGCATGTAAATCTTAATGTTATTACATATTCAGATAGGTATGGTTAAATGTTATTTTTGAGAGTTGGAATCAACTCAAAAGCTACTATGGTTGATTTTATAAAAATGTTTGAATGAGCAAATGCTTCTGTCTTGTTATTTTTACTAGGAGAGATCTCTAACTCTAAATGAATTAAATCCAACGGGCTTGGATAGATATTTTCAGAAGCTTTCCAACACAATTGGAATCACTCCATTTGGATTTGTAAATCTCTCTGAAATGATTTTCAAACTAGGGGACAAAACTAAGTTCAAACCTAATTAGAAAAATCTAAGTTTGAATTGCTAGGCTAGCGCGGGAACTAAAATGGGCCGGCCCAGTGGCGCTCTGCGAGTGGTATATGGCTCGGCTCTGCTCGGGGAGGGGACAGAGGGCGGTGGTGTGGTCTGGTCTAGCTCCTAGACATGGCGAGAGAGAGAGAGAGAGAGAGAGAGAGAGATGGTCAGCTGCGAGCTATCCATGCTCGACTGGCAAGCATGGTGCTCAGGTGGCACGACACTGCTTCAAACGGCTATGGGGTAGCTTCTTGATGTCTGGGTTGGGTCTGGGGAAGACAAGGGCATCTACTAGGGTTCAAATGGTTTGACAAAAATCGATCAAAAACAGTATAAGTTAGGCCAGTTTGATTATGTCCGCAAGGTGTTTGTTGAAATGGCCGCAAGAATTCATGTTTTGAATTTTGGGATGATTTTTTGTGGAGTTGCTAGGCACATGCTTAAGCCTCTGTGGTTGCTTGGGTTTTGAAAATGGAGTTCATTTGAGTGATTTTTGAATAAGTGGGATCTTCCCATATGAACTACATTCAATTTTCGAATGCCATTTAAAATTAGTGTTTGCAAGTTTTTGGTAGATCACAAAGTGGTCCTTGGTACATCATTACATGTACTAGCAAGGGGTGCAAATATCCATATTTGTTTCTGTTAAGAATTGAGTCCTAGGAATGGCCAAAGTAGGCATGGTAGTTAAAATGGCACAAATGACCATTTCTTTTATTCTTTTTGATTTGTTTTTCTTTGGATTTTTTTTGGGAATCATATAGATAAGGTTTATTTCACCTAAGAATCATTTTACAAGCAATGCATCACTTAATCAAGGCAATTCAAAATACTCCTATTTAAATGCACACACATATGAATGCTTTAATAATTTTAATTGGAAAAGTTTTTGTTAACTCTAAAGTTGATGATTTTGATCTTGATCACTTGGATTAGAGTTTTGGGATGTTATAGATTATATTTGAGGTGGTCTAGAAGTGATGGCAAACTTTGTTGAAAATAAGGCTGCCATACCAGAGGAGTCATGATAACTTATAAACCATGTGGGTTTAAGAAGCACAAAGATCCACTTGGAACAAGTGAAGTAGATGTTGATAGAACTATATGAGTAGAAAACAACCATGCAAGGAGTTGGTCCATAGAGGGTTGGATAATGGTGTGAGCTTCTGTCTAACTAGGCATGTTGACTAGACTTGCAGGAATAGTTATTTTCTTGCCTGCAAAACCGTCAAGAACAAGTGGGTTGGAGGATGATCGAACCAAGGGCAAGAGTGGGCCTTGGTAGCCCTTGGGATGGTTAACAAGTTGGTTTAGGTGCATTTCCAAAAATGCACAGGTCTTGATAAAAGGAGGCATTCAAAAAGGTGATGTTGAAACAGTTTCCAGTCTTGAGAGGAGATGTTTTTGGGGGTTTTGCAAGGTACCAAAGCATCATCAAGTGGATTATGTTGAAGTGTAGAGGGGTAGAAGGGATCCATGCTTGATATTGCTCTTCATTGACTTGGAAACTTATAGAATGGATCACTGCATAACTGATCTGGTTAAGGGTTTTAGATGATCCCTTAGTAACTAGAGATCAGATCCACCTTGTTTTCTAGATTAGGATTTGTAGATTTTAAGGTTTTCTTGATCCTAGAGGATGATCTCCTAGGGTAGCTCATACTACTTCTAAGAAGTTCATCAGACAACAGATCAAGGCAACTCATCTTATAATCTAAGAAAATCCACTGCTGGGGTTACCATCAAGCCTAGCTGGAGGTAAGGTTGGGGCATTTTGAAGAGGTTGGATTTTGAATAAGATGAGAGTCCTTGGTATCTACCCAGAGTTGAATTCAAAATCTTTAATAAGAGGTTTTGGGAAACCTAGAGATAAGAATAGTTGAAGGTTCTGTCTATAAACATAAGGAGGTTATAACTCTCCATAGTTTTATCAATGCAAGCTACTAAACTAGTGGTTACACAAGCATCTTGGCTCAGGTTTCAAAATGCCAGAACATTTGAGAATATGTAAAATGAGCCAGGATAGTTTTGTTAAATAGCTTTTGTCCACTGATGGTGAGGTAAGGAGTATCTTATGGTATACACTCACATGCACAAGTACAAACAAACAACAAGCAAACACTGCATCAATCAACAAGAAAAAGTTTTTGTTCCCCCTGGTTTTTGCATTCTGGACAACTAATCAGGGTTGCAAAATTGGGATGTTATAGACCTTTCCCCCTTAAAAGAATCTTGTCCCGAGATTCGGGAGGGATAGGGTTAGGGGATTTGTTTTGGAATTAGTGCTATATGTATCTCGTGTACTAGCTTGTCGACTTTGTCTTTGAACAGGATCACCTCGATAGTGAGGTTGAACTCCAATCGTCTTGAAAACATGAGTGTCGGGCAGGCTTCAACCAGGATCGCGAGGAGTGTCCTTCCTGCTGTAAGGATTTACAGCGTTTCTCCTAAGGGATTACCGTATCCTAGTTTGGGTCTTTGGGTTCAACTGTTGGATTGCTTCTGGCAGAGGGTTCTTCTATTTGGCGGGAAAGACACAATCTTTCCCCCTTAGGATTAGACTGGGGCAGATCGGAGAGTTGACATAGTTCTTCCTTCTTGGAGTCGCGGATGGATGTGTTGAAGGCTGACATCCATATTTCTCCTGGAGTCGAGATTGTTAGGGGGCGTCTCATTCTGGAAGGTCTTCTGAAGTATCCTCGGGTAGGCAGTCTTCTGAGGATTGAGTGGAAATACGCCGTCTTTCCACCTTGGAGCTTCATTAAGGAGCTTTAGGAGTGGTGCAGATCTTTTGTCTGGGAGAGCTGTCCTAGGGTTAGCGGAAGGCTGCATCTTCCTGGAGTCTTGAGATAAGGTCGTCAAGTGACGCCCTATTCTATACACCTTGGCGAGGGGGTTTCCTAACAAAGCTTTATGGAGTGAGCTCAGGGCAAGCTAGCGGTTTATGACTCTCCTGGCTAGGGTTAGTGAGGGTGGATGCAGTCCGCGTCGGTGAAGAGGTCTTCACTTGAATCTCTTGCGTGGCTTTCGCTTAAGGGCGGAGTGGACTCGTTTTCTTCATGCATCCTCGTCTTCGGGGAACTGAAGTATTCTGGCCTTCTGGTGAGGAACTTCCTGTTGGTGGTAAGCGTTCCGGGTTGGGTCTGATGCAACGTCTTGGGTAAAACACGCAAGAAGGAAAACAATCAAAGAAAGCATAATAAACCAAGGAGTTATTACATAACAAGCCAGTCTGTACCCGAAGGGGCTAGTAGTACTTAAGCATTACAAAACACATTCAGGGATGATACATGACTCTACCCTATTGCTAGAGGGGCGAGTACAACAGAGCGGGTGATTACTCGGAGGGTGCATCTGTGGTTCGTTGCTGACTCTGGGGGGGGAGTTTTAGCTACTGCAGATCCTCTGGGGTATGTGGGATATTCAGCTCGGCTTCAGTGAAGGTGAGAGTGGTACCTTCCCAAGAGGCAGGGTTGGATGTTGGCTTGGCCAGCGCGGGTGACTGTACGATAGGGTAGTACTCATTGAGGAAGGGGAGTTTGTCGTCAGTCCCGGGATTCTCGTCTTCAGGGGTTGGGGGTACTTCAATGGTCAGCTTCTTCTCCAAGCGAGCATTGGTGGCTCTAAGACTCCTTTTGCGCTTATGGAGTAGGTTGATATCCATCTTTAGAAGCAGATTCTCTCGCCTGGCCTTGTCAAGATCTTCCTGGGAACGTTGGAGTAGGTATTCCATGTTCTCTAACTGATTCCTGATGCTGCATGTGAGGAAGGACTCGGTAGGCAGTCCATCTTGGTCGCGCTTTCCAAACAGGTGGTAGGGGGTATCCTTCAACTCATCTTCGTGGATCTTGCAGAGGCGCTCCATGATCTCTTGTATGGCTCGCACAACGCCATCTACCCAGTTACTGTCGAGGAAGGTGAAGATTATGGGCGCGGTGTCCCCATCGGGGGAGGGAATCACAGTCTTGATGACCCATTGCATCACATTGGTGTTACTGTGAGGAAGTTCGGTTCCTTCAATCATCGGTGAGGGCCTATTGACTCTCTTCAACTGGTCGTGAAGCTGCTCTTCAAAATGCCAGAAACTGTCTCCAATGATGATGCGCTCTGAGCGGAAAGAGGCCATCTACAGCAAAAAAAAATTAGATGGGGTTGGGTTAGTGTCAAGTGTGCAAGATTTTAAGATTAGAAAATCATATTAATGCAAGTAGTATTCAAAATGGAGGGGAAAAGACATAAGCACTTTTGCAAATAGTCATCTCTTCTCCCTGGTCTTTTAGAAAATAGATTTGTCGTTTCCTATCTAACGTCCATGCTAACTAAGGTCTCCTACAGTCAGGATGGCTCTAATACCAAGTCTGTGGGCTCCCCCGGATTTAAGCATCCGAGAAATCCCTGTTACGTAAATATCCATGTTCCAATGATCAGTGAGCCGTGGAACATAACTGACAAGTATCATTACAGCATCCGAAACATAATGAATACAAGACTTACATAGTTGCCATTACATTCACACAACTTTCAGTAGCGGAGCTTCATCACACGCAGGGCCAATCTTGCTTCAACCTACAGGCGACTGACTGGGAAGACGGCCTAGCTCGCTGGACGTCACCTAATCTTCCGATGTTCGAACCTCTGAAAGCCTGGCCAAGTAAATAACCAGGGACAATGCCATGAGTACTTTTGAATGTACCCGCAAACCACCAAGATAAGTGAATTAAGGGAATGCAATTCTGGCTATGGCGAGGTAGCTCTATCTAGGGTTGTTTTTGAAAAGCCTAGACTATCTCTTGTAGTTATGGCATCTCCATATCTTTGTTGAAAAAGAGTTTTGAAACATGCCTCTGTTTTATAAATCAAGATATTCCCATATCTTTGTTGAAAACCTTTTTGAAAACCATTTTGGAGTAAAAAACCCTTTTTAAACCTCTTTGACCACCTCTGGTCAAAACAAGAATTTAAACTCAGGTTCCCCCGGAACCTCCATAATTTCATCCATTTTTCCAAACTCTACCATTTGGGTACTCCTAGCCAACACCTTTCCAATCGTCCTTGACCACGGACACGGCTATTCGAATAGATTATACTCTTCAGAGTTTGCGCACTTTCCCCATAAGAATCAATACATTCGCCGGGATAAAACCATGGCCCTCTACCCATGGTAGATGGGGGTCCAGATAATCAAACCTAACCTTTCGCTTGTCGACCCTAGCAAAGGCTGCTTTTCCTTTTAGGTTTGTTCTCCCCAGCAACGAGTATGTGGCTCCCAGCCATAATCCTGCCTTCCGTACACGCATATACCCAAACCGTAGCTTGGCGTATACCTTAACTTGGTGACTCCGCTTCCTTCCACACCACCTAAGTCATACCGTCCGCGGGAGACCCAATTGTTGCACCGGCACTCCTGCCAGAATACGCTCACTCTTGCCGAAGGAAGCTACAGGCTCCAGATCTATAGATCTGTTAGCGCCTTCCTGGAATTTAGGGGATTTCTCCCCATAAGCATTGTACAAGCTTCCTCGGCTAATGAAGACAAACTACGAGCAAAGCCCCAGCACCTAGGATAATGTGGTTGCATGGATAAAAATTGTTTCGGTAAAGGCGTAGAACATCCCTTCTCTTTCTCTTGTCCACTTTCTCATTTCTCATTAATACCATTTCTTTATTTAAAACATCCACCTGGAATGATGGCTCTTCTCAAGGGTTTTACAAAGCAGTTTTGAAACATTTGTAGTAGGGTAAATCCCAAACCAATTTTATTCAACAAAAATCTGTGGTTCCTCAACGGGGTAGGATGCTAATCATCATAACCTCGATCTAAAGGGTAAAATGGTGGGTACATCAGGGTGGTGCCACGAGGGACATAAGTCACAACTTGGAGGAGCCAAGTCATTAGCGCAGTATTTATAAAACAAGACATGTAGATAAAATAATGCAATTTATAAAGGAGGTGCAAAACAGGTACTAAAAGAGTAGGACAATTATCAGAATTCAGGAATGGTGGCTTTCCTGCGATCAACGATAAGTCCCTGGACTTCCTTAGATAACCAAGAATACCCAACAAATAATAATAAGAAGTCCCTTCGTCCTTGTTGTCAAACACTCACACTATCGCCGTCATTGAGTATACATGCAAGCAGACAATACCACAATCAATACAAGGCATTCAGGCATCAAACTATACAACAAACAAACATAAGGAAAACTACTTAACTTATTAGGTTTTGGAGAAGTTGGGTACTAGTAATGGAATTACTAGATTGCCATAGAGGTGTTTCTCCCTTGGGAGATAGTTGTCAAGGATATTTACCAAGAACTTGGAGTGGGGATCTGAGGTCTGTAGGATGTCAATGTGCAACCATGATATCCTCGGATAGGTCTTCACAAAACAAGACCAACACAAGTGGTTTCACTAGATTATCACTTACCTAGATTTAATTATGCTTTTTATAGTGGAATAAACTCTAGTTTGAGGAAATAATTCACAAGAATTTATCTGGAGGCCCAAAAATTATTTCATTGGGTGGTTACATAGTGTTTGGTGTACTGAACCACATAGAAGTGGAATCTTGTCAAAATAATTACCAGAATGCCCTTAATAAATCATCAAAGGCAGTTCTGTAAGGTATTTGTCTTTTTCACCAGATTTCTTTTATAGAAGGTTTTAGGGTGATTCCAACTTTGCATGGTAGGTATTGGAATTAACTTTCTGTAGAAATTGGAATTATCCCTTTTGGATAATCAAAACTACTGGAGGGATTTATCTAGTGAAAAAGGGGTACATGGAACAGTTTAATTCACTATAATTCAGCCAGAGCTCAATAAAATCTGAGCTGTTGGGGTTTGGTAGGTGCTGATATTATGATGTACTGGGAGGTGGAATCAGGTCAATACCTCATTTGTGTTGACCTAGATAAATTTCCTAAGACAGATAATGGCTATTTTTGTTATTTCTGATAAGGGCAAACTACTGTTCACCTTGGCATATGACATATGCTAGATGACAGGCATATCAATTACCTTCTAGTAGAGCTTTGATTCCTCCCAATTGGATATGTACACCTCTCTGAGGAATTTATTTAGGTTACAAGGTACTTTTTAGAAATTGATTTACCATAGTTAAACTAGACCTAGTCTGGGATATCCAAAGGTGTTTTCTGTTAGACAAAATGTGTAAGTACCACCAAGATTTTGGATCTGGTCAAAAACATCTTTCTACAATTTTACTTGAATTTAAACAAAACAGCAACTCTAGTAGATCTGGTGGAAAAACAAAAAATAAAAAGATAAGCAGGGGGTGCCTGGGCTTGATCTGTGGGAAAATGGGCCACGGGGCAGGGACTCGGCCCACCCGGCGCTGGCTCGCGCGGGAGGCGAGTTTGAAACTAGGAAGCGGGGCCCGGCGGTCAGCGATAGGGGGCGGCGAAGGGGTATCGGGCATCGTAGGCAGTCGGATTAGAGGGGAGATCAATGACGCAGCATCGACTCCCAGCTCTACACGCGGCGGCGTGGATCAAACCCTAACAGCGGGCTGCGTGGGAAGGGGAGCTCACCCAAGGGCTCGGGGAGGATGTGGAGGCGACTGGGCGACACGGTAGACGACGGGGAGCTCGGGGATGGGCGACACGGTGGTGTTTGGCTTCAGGAGGCCGCTCGCGCGACGGTGACTGAACGGAGCTCGCCAGAGATCCTCCAGGGGTTGCTACATGTCGACAAAAAGAGGAGGGTTAGATGCAGGAGAGCGAGGAGGTGCCGGGAGAGGGACATGCAAGAGGAGAGGAGCTGAGAGGAGAGAGCCTTGCTCGAATTTCTAGGAGAGGCCGAGAGCTCTCTCTCTCTCTTCTTCTCGGGCAGGACAAGGCAGGGGAGGAAGAGAGGGTGCTGGGGGATGTAGGTGAGGAGGAGAGGGGGCAAATGAGCCAGGGAGGGGTGGTGGGGGTGGCCTGTGGCCTTTATACCGAGGGGAGAGATCCATGGTGAAAATGCCTACTTTGGACATGGGGGAGGGGTGGTGCTGGCCTGTGATTGGCCTAGAGGGCGGTGAGGAGGGGTAAGAGTGGGATTTGGTCGGGCAGAGAGATAGTGAGGGAGCTGTGGTAATTAAATGGGGCATATCTTGTAAGATGTGGTTGTCTCTCTCTCTACTAATCCAAGCGTAAATGGGGCAAGGGCTGGGGTGGAGCTATAGTGCCCACGACCAGGGGAGTATTGGTTGCTGGGGAGGAGTGCTTGACAAGCTTTGGGGAGGGCTTGGTCTTGGTTTAGCTCAAGTTTATTTGTTTTGCAAAATTTTGATCACAATGGAGCTTGTGAAGGAGTTCAAAGATTTGCATTGGAAGAGGTGGGGAGATAGCACTTATAGCTGGGTATGGTTAAGGTACCTTCCTAGGATTTATTTGGGATTTTTCAGAGGATTTTTAGTCCACTTAAAACCATTTATTCAAAAAGTGCAGAAGTAGTGTCTAGAAGCTCAATTGATATTTTTACATTGTACCAGGTTGGTTTCTGATGTTACAAAAGGTCCCCAATGTGTACACACTTAGGGGAATTTTTCCCAGATTTATTGTGGCTTAAAAGTATTTAAAACAATTATTATTCTATTTCTGCCTTTTAAGAAAATAGGCAAAAAGAACTAATAAAGCTTCTCAAAAATATTTATTTTTGAGATGGGAAGATAGGGTATGATATATGGAACTCACATGAGACAAAAGTTGGGGAAGTGTTTTGACAAAAACCAAACTTTCCATTGGGAAAGGGATTTTGAGATTTTGTCTATTAAAGGGATTAAATAGATTTGGAGCCATAATAATTATGGCTAGTAATTGATAAATATTGATGATCAAGGTAGATGATGTAGGCAAGGTGTAGCAAGCATTTGCAACCTTTGGAATTGGAAATCCAACTTGAATAAGATGGAAAACACGGAGTTGTGGATCTAGGGTGATGTTATTTTTATACCACCAAAACCTTGTTGGATCTTGGAGCTCAGAGCTCACCTTGATGGAAGGGATAGATGAGTAGTTAGAACAAGTCATATAGATGATCATGGAAGAAGGAGTTTTGATTGATTACATTTGAGGTGGTCTAGAAGTGATGGCAAACTTTGTTGAAAATAAGGCTGCCATACCAGAGGAGTCATGATGCCTTATAAACCATGTGGGTTTAAGAAGCATAAAGATTCACTTGGAACAAGTGAAGTAGATTTTGATAGACATATATGAGTAGAACACAACAATGCAAGGAGTTGGTCCATAGAGGGTTGGATCATGGTGTGAGCTTCTGTCTAAGTAGGCATGTTGACTAGACTTGCAGGAATAGTTATTTTCTTGCCTACAAAACCATCAAGAACAAGTGGCTTGGAGGATGATCTAACCAAGGGAAAGAGAGGTCCTTGGTAGCCCTTGGGATGGTTAACAATATGGTTCAGGTGCATTTCCAAAAATGCACAAGGCTTGAGAAAAGGAGGCATTCAAAAAGGTGATGTTGAAACAGTTTCCAGACTTAGTCAAATTGGGTAGTTTTGAGGATTTTGACTAGAGTATGAGAGGAGATGTTTTTGGGGGTTTTGCAAGGTACCAAAGCATCATCAAGTGGATGATGTTGAAGTGTAGAGGGGTAGAAGGGATCCATGCTTGATATTTCTCTTCATTGACTTGGAAGCTTCTAGAATGGATCATTACATTACTGATCTGGTTAAGGGTTTTAGATGATCCCTTAGTAACTAGAGATCATATCCACCTTGTTTTCTGGCTTAGGGTTTGGAGATTTTAAGGTTTTCTTGATCCTAGAGGATGACCTCCTCGGGTAGCTCATACTACTTCTAAGCAATTCATCAGACAGCAGATCAAGGCAACTCATCTTATAATCTAAGCAAATCCACTGCTGGGGTTACCATCAAGCCTAGCTTGAGGTAAGATTGGGGCATTTTGAAGAGGTTGGATTTTGAATAAGATGAGAGTCCTTGGTATCTCTACCCAGAGTAGAATTCTAAAGCTTTAAGAAGAGGTTTTGGGAAACCTAGAGATAAGAATAGTTGAAGGTTCTGTCTATAAACATAAGGAGGTTATAGCTCTCCATAGTTTTGTCAATGGAAGATACTAAACTAGTTTTGGTTACACAAGCATCTTGGCTCAGGTTTTGAAATGCCAGAACGTTTGAGAATATGTAAAATGAGCCAGGATAGTTTTGTTAAATAGCTTTTGTCCACTGATGGTGAGGTAAGGAGTATCTTATGGTATACACTCACATGCACAAGTACAAACAAACAACAAGAAAACACTGCATCAATCAACAAGAAAAAGTTTTTGTTCCCCCTAGTTTTTGCATTCTGGACAACTAATCAGGGTTGCAGAAATTGGGATGTTACAAGAATCACGAGTATAATGTTAGTTCTCGAAACCTTTTTGGGAGATCCAGATGCCCAGCATCTCCATCCTTCACAAATTCTCATCCAATATGAGAATATGTATTTTGCCAAATTATAATCTATCATATTGCAACCATAAACATTGTATCGGATATCATAATATCGTCCACACATGATGGTTTATGAAACAATTATTTCAGCTCCTAGATAACCTTGATATTAAAACAATATTTGAATATAAAGAATCCTGGAGGCAAACATGATACTTTAGATACTAACACTGGAATTGCTACTCTTAGTTTAATACTACTTATTAAACTTCATGGAGTAAATAGAGTTTGCAATAGGACTTCTAAACTTTAAATTGACATTCAAAACAATACGATACCAGTTCGTAAAGTAGATATCCAAAATTCTATAGTTCTATTATCTCAATTAAAACTAAGCACAACGTGGTAAACGGATGCCAATGACTACAACAAATTATGCAAATTCACTTTGATATTAGTTTATGATAAATTTAGTTCGACAAATCCAAATTACAAATGAATTCCCACTCAAAAGCAACATCCCTCGAGTTGTTTTGGTGATTACATGAACCAAAACCACTACACCAAGTCTGATCATCACGTGAGTCCATGTAGCTTTAAAGGCGAGCATCTATATGGGCATCATATAAACTATATGACTCATTCTTAACCTTTTGGTCCATTTTTCGAGGCCATGTCTATACATGCTAGGCTCGCCAAGTAAGAACCTTAGTTCTCGCGTGTGTAAAACTGTCTTACACCGGTTATCCAAACGTGGATTCAACTACACCCGATCATCACATGATGTCTTGAAGCAACGAAACGTAAAACGGTGCGTACTTAAGGAAGAACACATTTTTATCTTGATATATAAATGAGGGATCATCTTATAATGCTATTAAAACGCCAAACAAGCAATATAAGATGCAAACATCATATGTGTAAAGTGAAATGATATGGTTCTTGCACTTGATCACTATCAGGTGCATCGTGGTATGATCTTTATCATTCCTTTGTGTGTAAGGCCAAGGTCTATGGAACTTACACGTTAGGTGTGTGGTAAGAGTATTGAATATACATCTACTTACAACGTTACCATATCATGACACTAGCCTAGCAACGATCTAAACTAGACGCTTCTAATTTATCAATTGCATGTTTTACGTGGCTGAGGGCTTTCGATGATAGAACCATTCTTACCTATGTATATGGAACCACAACGATGATAACCAAATTATTAGCAACTCATTGTAAATCAGATATTGATTATAGTAGAAAAGACAGACACCTGCTAGCCACTTATGCAAAACTAGTTGCATGTCACGTGTGGAACAGGTCTCATGTGCGAGGACATGTAAAGTTAGTCTGGGCCGAATTCATCCCACTATGCCACGAATATCCAGAATACTTAGAAGATGTAATAAAATGATCATCAGCGCCCACATACTCATATGTGTTCTACCCGTGCAAAGCTTCTATGCATAGATCTAGCTCTGATACCACTGTTGGGTTCGCAACATAGAAAACAAAAAAAATTCCTACGATGGGAACTATTATACGCCAAGATCTATCTACTAGATACAAACAATGGGTGGATATACATCCATATAGAAGATACCCTTGAAGATCGACAAAGCATTGTTAAAGAAACTAATTTCTTGGTTGATATAGTCGTACAGTTGCCGATCTCAAGATCGTGATGAAGTCCACCGAGCCTAGCAGGTCCAGCACCAGCATGTTTAGCAGGTCCAGCACCACCAAGTGCAGCACCACAAAGCAGCGGTGCATCCGTGATCGCACACACGTCCGGTACACCAACAACCTCCGCCTCTCGCTCCAGCCAAGCAGCGGAAGCAACAACTCCATTCCAGATAAAGCCACCGGGAACATGTATCTCGCTAATCCGAGACCATGGGGAATAATTTCTAGAGGGGGAGAGAGATCCTTCACGAGGAGGTGTGAGTGAGAAGTGAGGAGAGGGGGCCTTTTATAGGAGGAGGGGGTGACCGTCCCCATGGGGTGCCCCTTCACCTCCCTCATTCATGTGGTGGTAAATCCCCTCCACATAAATATGAACTTTAACATTCTCCACTTAAATGCAATAAATTTCTCCAAATTAATTCAGAATTTTGTTAATTTCTTTAATTAACAAACATTCACATAAAACCCCCCTGCAACATTTCAATATCACATGCAGAACCAGTTTCTGCAATTTCACCCGATACAATTCTGGTTTGCATCGAAATAATTCCAGTGCTTTCTTAAATCTTTATATGAAACATATTTGCTCCAAATGATGTCAATATCCCTTAAGTGTGTCACCCTATGATTCGTGAATAATGCAGACATGATCGAGACCCCTCTCCGATCAATAATCAGAAGTGGGACTGAAGATCTGTACTGACTCCTACACATCAATGATGACTTCTGTGATTGTGAAAACCTTTTACGCATGTAACTCAATCCCTTTGTCTCATGATATATTACATGTCTGAGATTCAATCATCGGTATCCCCATACCTAGTTTGATCTCGTTACCGACATGCACTCTCTTCTCATTATCGTGATTAACATTCTAGTGATTTCATCACTTGCTTGCAAGCTAACTAATGTGATATCACCGAGAGGGCCTAGACTATATCTATCTATCATCGGGATGGAAAAATTCCACACTTGATCGATGAGCCTCAACATAACACCTTCAGAGTATCTGAACCCACCTTTATAGTCACCCTATTATGGTGTGACGTTTGATGTTATCAAGTTACTCTTCTAGTGTTAGCAATTAACATGATCCCATGGTCTAAGGATTAAGATTACTTCGTAAGATGTTATAGCAATTTAAACACAATGACTTTGATCGTATTGTTATACTTCAGATGAATGTTCATCACATCATTTCATAAATATTGTGACCTTGTTATTAACAACATCCAATGTCTATGATCAGGAAACCTTAATCATCTTGTTAATCAACGCGCTAGTTTATATGAGAGGCATTACTAGGAACCTTGTATTTTGTCTATTAAACACACATGTATTAACGTTTCCAATTAATACAATTAGAGCATGTAAAATAAACTTTTATCATAAACATGGAATAAGATAATAACAACTTTATTATTGCCTCTCGGACATATTCCCTTCAATGTGTTCCAAGGCTTATCGTTGCATGCTCCCTTATATATTATGTGAAATATTGATGTAATGGTTGAATTGGAAAATACATGGAAATTTAAAAAAAAGGGTGCCAACGATAGGAAAATAGCTTGATGATAAAATTTCTGGAACACAATCTAGATATTGCATCAATTCGATTGTGCCTGGCAAGCGAAGGCTAGAAAATCCAGAAGAATCTGCTTTTCTAGCATCATAAATAGGTGTTTTTGTCAGGAATGATGTTCCCATCTTCCCATCATTCAAGCACCACCAACAGATCCCTAAACATTAAAGTTCATGTAACAACCCCAGGATTAGGGGTTAAAAACCATCGGATTAACGTGCGAGATAAAGTTAACTCCATCCTCAGAGACTCACAGTATATGATTCGGAAACATTACAGAACACAGGGATACAACAACATAAGTTTAAACTCCTAACAGAGTACGATATCAGATTATTACAACCAGGGGCCATAGACCCATCATCACACCAAACAGTGAAAGCAAATTATGTTTTTCTACACAACAAACTTAACAAAGGGCCTAAGAGGCCATAAACATAAGGGACGTCCAACCCATTGTCCTCAGGCTGCTACCTGGGACCCCCAACTACTCGTCGATGTCAATGTGGAAGCCACCTTCAGTTGCAACTAGATCATCTATAGAAAAACAACAATGGCACAAGGCTAAGTACGAGGATGTACTACGCAAGACTTAGATAACCTAGTATCTACATGCTATGGATATAAAAGCTTTCTTTGGATTTCTTTTGCATAAAGCAGACTTTGTCTAATAACAAGAGAGAGAGTAGAAACTCGTCTACATAGAATACTTTTAAAACGGGGCAAGAGAGCGATGACTCCATCTTGAACATCCAAACTTGTTAAGCAAGAACGTCTGAACTCCTCATCTACGATCACCCCCTCGAACCCCACAGGAAGCATCCTTAAGGACACGTGGAACAATAGGTTTTACATTTAGTTATCGTTATCTATGGTCATCACGTCCGTACCCAAGTCGTTCGTAACCGTGAACACGGCTTTTCGAAAAGATTTAATCCTACAGGGGTGTACAACTTTACCCACACGTACCAACTGACTCTTAGTGCCAAATTATTAGCCCTCTTCCTTGGAGAGCAGGCAGAGGGTGGTTAGCCACGACCTTTACCTTGCTTTCGCCGAGACCATGAGTCACACGCTAAGGAGGGTTCCGCCATAATAGGTCAAGTCCCAAAGCTGGTCCCTAGATATGTGAGGCGAGGTTGGTTTACCAAAGGTACCGCCTTAAGCAACCCTGGACACGCTTACCTACCTGTTATGATGCACCTCCTTCTTCTCCGCTTTCAAAAACATTTTCAATGCATATGCCAAATGGAAATCCCAAACTGTGTGACTCATGGAATCTACTAGGCAAGTTAGTTAGTCGAGAGGTTCTTGGCATCGTGTGGTTGCACGCTCAGTCTTGGTTCAAGAGGGAAGAACTCGGGTCCTAATGGTGGCAAGCATGGGACTACAAAAACCACAGCCAATGTGGCCTCCCATACAAGTCTTATCATGTTTATCCGTCACCTCCGATCATGTCTCCATCTCCTAACTTTATAGATTCTTTGGCATCTCCGATGCATCATCATCGGGATGGATTAGACATAATTACTAAGCATGGAGTAGTGGATTAGGTGTATAAGGCTACAATAGGGAAACTATGCAGCAGATAGATAACTCTAGCTACTGACAAAAGACCACATTAGAACTATGTGCAATATAGCGAGAAAGTAGATACTTTGTAAAACATAGGTTCAGAATGAGAGGATACACTTGCCTTGTCCTTCAGTAGACATGTATGGATCTTCAGTATCATTGACTTTGGCCTTGTGCTCGAATCCTATCGTGAAGAAGCAATACCGGAAAGAAAGGCAACAATCATCATGTCGAACCATGCAATGTGCAAGTACATGAATGATATGTCATATTAAAGTTATCATGGCAACCCTAGGATTAGCATCGATTTAATTGGGATCAAAGTGCCGAGGGTTTGGCATTCCATCGATCCCATACGCAATTAGGGGGGTTTGATGTTCCTCTAGACTAACTAAGGTTTAAGTTGATCGACGATACATGATTATATTGTTAAAGTGTAGCTCTCATTTTTCTGATCATTTTGATATGTTATTCATATTTTTCTGATTAAATAAGAATTAGTTATGAATTTTATAATATTAAAACAATTTCTACCTTATTTAAATCATTTCTGAAAATAACTAAAGCCTTTATGACGTCAGGTAACCCTAATCCTAAACATTTTACACATCAGTTGCATCTAGCCGTAGACACGGACGAAAGGGCCCCATGCCACGTCATCTGGCCATCGTGGCAAACATTGTTGGGCGCTGCGTCAGTGCCATGTCGGGCCACGCGGAGTCCACGTCTGCCTCCACGTCGGATTCGCCGGCGTGAGCTACAGATGGTCATCACTGGTGACGTTCCCGTAGTTGGCGGTGTTCGAACCACGTGAGCGTGGCGAGGCTAAGGGTGCTAGCGCCACTAGTAGATGGTCACTAGAGCAAGCGACATGACAGTGAGCTACGCCAGTGAGCGGCGGTGCATGATGCAAGGGAGATACCGGTCACGCCAAGAAGCACGGGGAGGATGGGGAGACGCGGAAGCTAGGGCGGCGGCAGAACTCGTCGGGGTCGGAGAAGACAACGTCGATGCGGTTGTCTGGAGGTGCATGGGGTCGATTCAACCGGTGAGGAGGAAGCAGTGGTCAAGGCGGAGCTCGTGGTGCGGTCAGCGGAACCTGGGGCGCTAGACACGGTGGCTAGCCAGCGAGCATGGTGGCTAGGGTTCGGCCCATGGCAGGACGAGAGAGAGGGAGAAACAGAGGGCTCTAGGGCGATTGAGGGTGAGGAAATATGGTCACGTCTCGGGGCGGCCTTATCCCCCTCTCCATGTCAACGTGGAGGCACAAATCGTGGTGCATAGCACCGATAGTGGCGACGGCTCCACCGAGCTTCTTGATGATTTCATATTTGCATCATGTTTTATATTATTATTTTGTATTGTAGTTGTAGGATCTTGGTATTTTATGGCGCTCGCGCACACATTTTATGTCTATTTTCACCAGGATTAGGACATATGATGGATACAATGGACACAATTCTTGGAGCAGTTGTATTGGGGAAAAAAGGAGTAAAAAATAACGTAAAACGCTTATTTGGGAAATATCAATAACACCAGAAGAAAAACCAAAGCGATCGAGGCTCTAGAGAGTTTAACGACCAACTATATGGCGGAAATTAATTTTCCGGCCATATAGTTCCCGCCGTATAGTTGGTGCCACCACCGCCTCCTCAAATAGTTTCACCCCGTGCAACTAGATCGGGGAGACAACATACAGAACAACCAGAAATCACCGAAACCTCACCTCCGCAAGGCATCTAGAGGGGGAACTCGTCCACCGAGAATCCATCTTCACCCTGCGTGGGAGGCTAAGGCATCGATCTTCATCATCATCCGCTATATCACCACCATCTCCATCCATCCATCTACATCTTGTCTAGATCTTGTTGTAATTTCCGTACTTGTTGTGGATTTATACAAGTACTATGCATCTATAGATTCCATTGTTATTCCCATGATGTTGATTGCCTCCATGTCTGAGTAGATCATTAGTTCTTGGGGAGATGGAGAAACCCTAGTATGAGATTGAAATAAGATAAAGTTTATTATGATATTCATCACTGTGACCATGTGTTATATTGTCTTCATCTTGATGTTGGGAGAAGTCGACCTCTCAATATTTGCCTCTTATGGGGACTTGATGGAGGGAACTACTTGTTGGTAAACGAAGGTGTGTTAGCACTTACGGTGACTATAAAGTTGTTGGCACCCCTTACATATCAACTTGGGAAACCAAGGAACTCATGGAACACTATCCATGCCATGGGATACGTCCTACGGGATTAAGTCCCTTAATAGTGCACTAATTTGATTGATGTTGATTGCAGTCTGCTATGGTTATGAGGATGATGTGAGCAATGGTTGCTGCCTATTGGTCAAAATACGGAGTTCCTCCCACAGATACATAGTTGAGAATGTTCATGATAATAATCTTTACCTTAGCTCTTTATAATGCTAGAGGTGTATCCGCTACTCCCTGAGAACGTCTTTTCCCTATTGCAGTTCCAATCTCTTTTACATACGCGATACTTACTTTCTGTGATAAGTTGCTTTACTTTACTTACTGTTCTCTTATACCAAAAACCCCAAAGCACCTTTTTACACAATACTCGCATTTTATTTTGTTACTTAGAACTTTATTTAGCATTTCTATTTCAGCATTTAATTCAAGAGTTATTAGTCTTCAAACTCCTGCCCACTTTGGGATCGATATCTTTATTTCCAAACTAGCTACAAACGATATGTGCACTTGCAGTCATTAAGCTATTTTTTGGCGTTGTTGCTGGAGAGCTAAGAGCTTAGGTGTTTTAGTTTTTGCTTACTTATTTTTTTCTTGCTAATTTTTGTTTTGAGTTACAAGTTTCCACCAACATGATGTAGTTTGAGCATATGGCTAGTGCTAACCCACTCAGCCACATTGGGAAGCCCTATGATATTAATAAAAGAGACAACTCCAACAAGAAGACAAGGGGGTTTGAAATAAATCCTCTACTACTTGGTATTCTACACAAGAAGCAATTTACTATAGATGAAGAAGATCCGGATCCATATGAGCATATTGCATAAAGATATATGTGGCACTTTCCAATTACCGGGATATACTGCTAATGAGGTAAGGGTTAAACTTTTTACTCAAACTTTGACTAGTACAGCTCTCTCATGGTATAAATCTCTACCCCCAGAAGCCACTACTACTTGGGATAATCTAGCCTGTGAGTTTCTAGCAAAATATAATCCATTATCAAAATCTTTTGGAATCAGGCGTCTTATAATGACTTGGAGGAACCGTCCTAATGAAGGACTAGTATGATCTTATATCAGATTTAAAGACTTACTTAATAAATGTCCTCATCATGATTTTCCTGAATGGTATTTAATGCATATCTTTGATGGCGGTTTAATTGAACCTAATAAAATTGAACTAGACTCTTTCGCGATAGGAGATTTTATGAATTTGTCTATAACTAAAGCTTGGGCTTTACTTAATAGAATTCACGATCATAGAGTTCCATGGAATTTTGGTCTAGGAAGCGAAGGAGTCATACAAATAGATTATGATTGTATTAATGACTATAATAAAAAGGGTCATGTTAATGAATTATCTAAAGAACTTTATTTGGATTTAGATCTTGTGTTGCATGTTGTTAAAGCTTTTATAGAACGCATCAAAGCTCCAAAAAAGTGTTTGGTCAAGTATGATCCACCACCCAAACCTGAGAAGAAAAGAGAAGTTAAAGCAACACTGGCCTCCCTAGAACCAATATATGAGATACCTTTCCCTAACACTGCACAGAAGCATATTTTTGAATATGAACAGGTCAAAGCAGTATAGGAGAAGAAGGAAGAGGAAAGTATGCTAGAAGTTGTGGAACATCTGGAAGAGACCAAAGATGAAGAGGTAACCAAGGAAGCAATTATGACTATGTATGCACATTATAACATAGTTGAACTTGATAAAGAGACTTCCGTGTTGGTTGAAGGTAAAACAAAGGTAAAAAGTGTGGGTAAGCCTATTTTTCCCTTCATATTTAAGGAAACCTCGAATTATGGTTTATGAGATCTTGGCACTGAAGTTAATGTTGTATCTTATGATTTTTATTTAGAAATAAAAGAAGAAATAGAACCGGCTACAATTGAAAATACTGATATGACAATCATGTTAGCCAATAAAACTCTTATAATTCCAATGGGAGTAGTTGAAGATGCAACTGTCACAATAGGCAATAAACACTTTCCTATTGATTTTGTAGTTGTTGATATGCCAACTGACACTTTTTGCCTAGTTATATTTGGAAGAAACTTTTCGAGTGATGTAGGTGCCAAAGTGGATTTCAAAAAGGAGACTGTGTCTCTTAAGCTTGGGGAAGCGGAAAAAGAATTCCACTTTTCCAAATTTAGAGACAGACCTCCACTATAAGAAGATAAAGAGAAAACTATTGAGGAAATGTCAGCTCTCTTCTTTAGTGATCAAGAAGAAGAAATAAATGAAGACTCAAATTATGAAGAAATAGTTATGGAGGACAAGTCCCTAGAATAACTAGAAGGTGAATTCGATTCACTCCCCATTATAGGGCCTCCAACTAATGAGGCTTTCGAAGAGCCAGAAAAGAGAGGGGATGAGGAATTGCCACCCCCAGAATTGAAGACTCTACCAGATAATCTTAAATACATAATTTTAGATGATACAAATAAATTTCTTGTTCTTATTAGTGCTAAACTTTCAGGAGATGAAGAAGAAGGACTCATGAAAATACTTAAGGAGCATCGCAAGGCCTTTGGGTACTTAATGGATGATTTGAAGGGCATTAGCCCCATGATAACTATCCATCGAATATTCATGCAGGAAGGTGCTAAACAAGTTACGAAATTTAATAGACGGCTGAATCCCGAAATGAAGGAAGGGTAAGAAAAGAAATAGTACGCCTATTGGACGCAGGTATAATCTATCCTGTAAAAGAAAGTGAATGGGTAAGTCTTGTTCATTGGGTCCCTAAGAAGGGCGGTGTTACTGTTGTTCCTAATGAAAACAATGAATTGATACCTACTAGAAATATTGTTGGACATAGGATGTGTATAGATTTCAGGAAATTGAATCAAGAAACTAGGAAAGATCACTATCCTTTACCGTTCATAGATCAAACTTTAGAGAGGTTAGGAAACCACACTCATTTTTGCTACTTGGACGGATACTCTGGTTTTTCTCAAATAGATGTTCATCCTGATGACCAACTTAAAACAACTCTCATTAGTCCTTATGGATTACATGCTTACCGTCATATGCCTTTTGGTTTATGTAATGTTCCAGCTACTTTTCAAAGATGCATGACTGCTATTTTGCGGATTTTATAGAACTAATAGTGGAAGTATTTATAGATGACTTTTTTGTCTATGGAACTTCATTTACTAGTTGCTTGGATAACCTCAAAAGAGTTTTGCAGCATTGCAAAGAAACCAATCTTGTTCTAAACTGGGAGAAGTGCCATTTTATGGTCAAATAAGGTATAGTCCTTGGATATAAGGTATTAGGTAAGGGAATTGAATTGGATAGAGCTAAGGTTGAGGCCATAGAGAGAATGCCACAACCTAGGGATATTAAAGGTATAAGAAGTTTACTTGGTCATGTGGGTTTTTATAGAAGGTTCATTAGGAATTTCTCTGGAATATCTAAGCCTCTGACTAACCTTCTGTAAAAGGGAGTAAGATTTAATTTTGATGATAAATGTCTTGTAGCCTTTGACAAACTTAAATATGCTTTATCCCATGGTCCTATCATTAAATCACCTATCTCGAGTATGACTTTTGACTTAATATGTGAAGCTAGTGATGATGCTATAGGAGTAACTCTAGGACAACATATAGGTCGCAGATTTAATATTATACATCATGTTAGTAGAACTCTTAATAGTGCTCAAAAGAATTATCCTAAGGAAGAAAGGGAACTATTTGCTGTATTTTTCTCTTGCGATAAATTTCGTTCTTATATAGTTGATGCAAAAGTAAGAGTGCATATGGATCGTGATGCTTTAAAAGAACTTCTTGAGAGGAAAAATCATAAGGCAAGACTGATCCGTTGGATCCTTTTACTTCAAGAATTTGAGTTGTAGATTATGCAGAGGCAAGAAATAAAGATGTTGATTGCAGTGTCCATCTTCGCCCAGCAAGACACCAATCTTATTGAGAGGAACTTTAGTCATGGTGATTTTTGTTTACGAGAATTATTAAATGAGCTAAGGTCAATTCCTCCAAAAGATAAGGAGTCTTTGTTGTTGGAGGAGCTTGTCATCCCCGAATAAGCAAACGGTAAGTGCATGTTAAGTATTCTTTCTCAAATAAGTGATTGGTTTTCACAAATTTTACTTCTGAATTTTTTTCCTTTCAATTTCTTGTGTTTTTCTGAAGTTTCTGAAGGTTTTTACCAACTATATGGTCACAACTATACGGCCGGAGAAAAATCTCCCGCCGTATAGTTAGTCGTTAAACCTTCAGTACCTTCTTCATGAAATTGTTTTTGATCTCTCGGAACTATACAATCGCAACTATACGACCAGAGAAAATCTTCCCGCCGTATAGTTGGTCGTTAAACTCTCTAGACATTTTCGATACCTTTTTCATTTTTGATCTAATAAAGGTTTTGTCGGTTCCAAGTTGGTAACTTAATCGACCTAGACTCGAGATATTTGGAAATATCTGCCCGGAACCAATTATACGGCTGGAGCTATACGGGTCGCACCCGTATAGTTGGTCATTACGCGGCAGGACTTTTCCAAATCCACGTTTTCTTTCCTTGTTTCATTAAGATTATTTTCTTGGGTGTGAATTTGGTGTTTCTCACGAGTTTTACCGACCTCTGACCCCCCTTATATACTGCCATTGTGTCTCTCTAATCATAATGTCCAGAAACCAATCCAGCCATCTGTTATCCCATCCCAGGCCATGGAAAACCCCTGGGTCTCATTGCTCCTTCCAGGGACCGCTCTCGTTGTCCGTCCATGGAGGACGACAACGAGGAGGTGGAGAGGTTTAGCCCAAGGTACAAAGAGTACATCGAGCCAAGCTTCTACAACAATGATCCCGATGAAGATTGGAGTGACATCTACATCTGACGTGATGTCTATGATCCCCCGTAGATCAACTAGGCGGCAATGAAGAGAGCTCAAGAAGAGAGAGAAGGTCAGAAGCCACATGGAAAATGGCATGTGGAGATGGTCAAGTTCATATCCACGGACCCTAGGCCACACAAGCGTAAGGAATTACCTAATATTGGTGCATGTGCTAGCAAGGGAGCGACAGTGCCACTCTTGAAGCCTACCATTGGTGCTCGTATGAGGGTGAAGCCTCAAGAAGAGTGGAGGAACAATTTCTACTTCCTTGATCCATCAATTATGGATGAGGAAGAAGAAGTTGTTCCTAGAACCAAGGACCGTGTGAGAGCACTAGAGATATATCAGAAGCAGGAGCCACTCCATCACATTGAAGTTCGTCATTGTCTCAAGGAGATAGAAAAGAAGGATGATCTTCTCCCATTGATGACTAAACTCGCAGATAAAGTGGACACTTTGCAATCTGATTTACGCAGGTGCTATAGCCGTATCGGTGCTCTAGATGATACCAACAAGAAGTTACGCACCATGGTGTTACATGCCATGGCACCACAATGATCTACAATAATAACGGTATCAAATAATTGCAAGGGATTATTTGATCCCACCTAGCTTGATTCCAAGCTTGGGGAGATCTTTAAGACCTTGTAATCTATCTTATAAATTTTACATTACCATTCTAGCTTTGCATTAGTTCAAATTAGAAATAAACTTTGCATCATTGGAATTCCCTTTAGGAATAGTCGATCCTTTTTATGAAATTCCGAGTTTATTATCATATATGGAACAATATTGAGTTTGTGCTTGTCCTATTGGATATATGAAAGGCTTGAGTATAATTTTACTGGCACTTGATGATAGCAATAGGAGTCTTCCACACCATTGGTATTAATGGAACATACAAAGATAATTTGGTCAATATGTTGTAAGTACATGGTTTGATTTATAAAGAAAGAAAAATTATCTAATCAGTTAAGTTGAGAAAGAAACCTTGAACAAAGGAAAATTAAAAGTGCTATCAGATTAGAGTGAGAACAAGGCGAGGTAGAATATTCAAGCTATAAAGTTTGCTTCATATACAATTGGAATTTGGTAATTGAGATCGTTAAACTTTGAATTCCTACATGAAGTGGAATGTATGGCTAGCTCCTTTGAACATCACTTAAACAAAAGTGTGAGCATATATATATATATATATTTATATATATATATATATTTAAATCCCAAGTGAATATGTTAATCCAAAAACACTTGGGACTACCTCGCTAACTCATTCGATTGAATTGAATACTTTTACATCATACTGAGAGTGATCTTTTGTGAACTGTTGATCACTAAGGTGTGGAAGCCTGCTAATATTATTTAGATGGTTCGAGTAAGGTACTACTCATGAACTTATTCCTATGTATCATATATGATAAACACATGCTACAACTGCCTCATTTATTTTATCGACTCAGCTTCATGAATATGAGGATCACATCCATTAAGCTAAACTTGCTTAGGATGAGCAAGAGTCTAAGCTTGGGGGAGTTGAGTTCATATTTGCATCATGTTTTATATTATTATTTTGCATTGTAGTTGTAGGATCTTGGTATTTTACAGCGCTAGCGCGCAAATATTATGTCTATTTTCACCAGGATTAGGACAGATGATCAATGGACACAATTCTTGGAGCAGTTGTATTAGGGAGAAAAGGAGTCAAAAACAACGTAAATCTCTTATTTGGGAAATATCAATAACAACAGAAGAAAACCCGAAGTGATCGAGGCATCCAGAGAGTTTAACGACCAACTATATGGTAGGAATTAATTTTCCAGCTGTATAGTTCCTATCGTATAGTTGGAGATACCACCACCTCTCAAATAGTTTCATCCCGTGCAACTGGATCAGGGATATGACATACAGAACAACCAGAAATCACCGAAACCTCACCTCCGGAAGGCATCTGGAGGGGGAACTCGTCCACCAGGGATCCATCTTTGCCCTGCGCAGATCCGGGAGGCTAAGGCATCGATCTTCATCATCAACCGCTGCATCACCACCATCTCCATCCATCCCATCTACATCTTGTCTAGATTTTGTTGTAATTTCCGTACTCGTTGTGGATTTATACAAGTACTATTCATCTATTATAGATTCCATTTGTTATTGCCATGATGTTGATTGCCTCCATGTCTGAGTAGATCATTAGTTCTTGCGGAGATGGAGAAACCCTAGTATGAGACTGAAATAAGATAAAGTTTATTATGATATTCATCACGGTGAACATCTGTTAGATTGTCTTCATCTTGATGTTGGGAGAAGTCGACCTCTCAATATTTGCCTCTTATGGGGACTTGATGGAGGGAACTACTTGTTGGTAGATGGAGGTGTGTTAGCACTTACAGTGACTATAAAGCTGTTGGCACCCCTTACGTATCAACTTGGAAACCGAGGAACTCACGGAACACTATCCATGCCATGGGATATGCCTACGAGATTAAGTCCCTTAATAGCGCAGTAATTTGATTGATGTCAATTGATGTCTACTGTGGTTATGAGGATGATGTGAGCAGTGGTTGCTGGCTATTTGTACAAATACGGAGTTCCTCCCACACAAACATAGTTGAGAATATTCATGATAATAATCTTTACATTAGCTCTTTGTAATGCTAGAGGTGTATCCGCTACTCCCTGAGAACGCCTTTTCCCTATTGCAGTTCCAATCTCTTTTACATACGCCATACTTACTTTCTATGTTCAGTTGCTTTACTTTACTTACTATTCTCTTATACCAAAAACCCCAAAACACCTTTTTACAACATACTCGCATTTTATCTTGTTACTTAGAACTTTATTTAGCATTTCTATTTCAGTATTTAATTCAAGAGTTATTAGACTTCAGACTCCTGCTCCCTATGGGATCGATATCTTTATTTCGAAACTAGCTACAAATGATTTGTGCACTTGCAGTCATCACTACTTCTAGCTGGTAGAATACGAAGAAAAACTGGCGATCCAGGGGCTGGAACTTCCAGAAAACCCCTGGGTTTTATTAAAACCTGTATTTTTATTATAAAAAGGCATATTAAATTGATTTTGGGGCCTTTTGAAATAGAGAAAAGGTAGGGATCTTTTGGTAAATACTAGAGAATTCCAAATTTTGACTTTGGGTACATTTTGATACCATTTATAATAAAACTAAGGGTGTGAGAATTGCATTTGTTCATATATATAGCTAACATGCATAGATTTTATTGATTTAAACACATGCATGCAATGCTTAAGTACTAATTACAAATATTACAAACTTGGGTTGTTACAGCTCTACCCCCCTTACAAGAATCTTGTCCCAAAATTCCTAAGCTTTAGAAAAGAAGGCAGGGTACTCAGATCAAAGTTGATCTTCTCATTCCTAGGTTGCTTCATCCTCAGAGTGATGGGACCACTGAACTTTAAAGAACTTGATGTTTTGACAAAGAGTCTTGCGCTCGACTTCATCAAGGATACGCACATGATACTCTCAATAGGCCAGATCCTCTTGAAGGTCAAAAAATTGGTGATCAACACCACATATAGGGTCTTTGAAGAAACTCTTGAGTTAAGACACATGGAAGACATCATGTACCTCGGGAAAGTTTGCAGGCAGCTCCAATTGTTATACAAGCTTACCTTGCTTGGAAAGGATGCGGAAATGACCAACATAGCGAGGAGCCAGTTTGCCCTTGATACCAAAGCGATGGACACCGTTTAAAGGAGTGACCTGGAGATAAGCTTGATCACCAACTTAATATTCAACATGTTGATGGTGACAATCATGACAGCTCTTCTGACGAGACTGAGCATTTTTCAAACAATCTCGTATAATACGAACTTGATCTTCTGCTTCCTTGATCATATCCGATCCAAAGACCTTTCTTTTGCTGGTTTCAGACAATTCAGAGGAGTACGACATGTTCTTGTGTATATGAACTTAAAAGGTGCCATGCCTATATTGGATGGATAACTATTGTTGTAGGAGAACTCAGCAAAAGGTAAGCATTTCTCCTAGTTCTTGCCAAAAGATATGACACATGGTTTAAGCATGTCTTCAAGATTTGATTCACCCTTTCAGTTTTACCACCGCTGCTAGGATGATAAGTTGTGCTAAAGGATAGATGAGTTCCCATAGTAGTTTAAAAACTATACCAAAACTTAGAAGTGAACAGACTCCCACGATCAGATACTATATTCTTAGGAACTCCATGAAGAACAACGATCCGGGTTATGTAAAGATCTGCCAGTTTACTAGCTCGAATGCTCTCCAAAACAGGGAGGAAATGAGAAACCTTGGATAGATAATCAACGACTACCCAGATGGCATCATTTACATCTTGAGTCTTGGGAAGACCAGTGATAAAATCCACACCAACTTCATCCCATTTCCACTCAGGAATACGGTTTGGTTGTAGGAGACAAGCAGGTCTTTGGTGTTCAGCCTTGATGCGACGACAAATGTCACATTCAGCAACAAAACAAGCAATATCTTGCTTCATACCAGACCACCAGAATCTTTGACGGAGATCCCGATACATCTTGGTACCTCCAGGGTGAATGGAGAGAGGTGATTCATAAGCCTCTTGGAGAATTATCCGCTTCATGACCTTCACATTTGGCACTACCAGACGGTTACCAAAGTAGACAATACCTTGGTCATCAACAAAGAAACATTTAGGAACTCCTTTAGCAATGCTCTCGTTGATCTCAGCAACTTCAGAATCATTCTTTTGAGCAACCTTGATGTCATCCTCTATAGAAGATTTCACCTCAAGAGTACAAAGGAATCTACGAGGAATAACTTCAAGATTCAGTCGAGAGATTTCCTCATGAAGAGAAGGTTGAGCTTGTTTGATCAACAGATTGTTGCAGTAAGACTTCCGACTTAACGCATCAACAATGACATTGACTTTGCCAGGTTGATATTTGAGACCCAAATCATAATATTTGACGAGTTCCAAGCATCTCCTCTACCTGAGATTCAGATCAGGTTGGGTGAAAAGGTACTTTAGTCTTGGGAAGACCAGTGATAAAATCCACACCAACTTCATCCCATTTCCACTCAGGAATACGGTTCGGTTGTAGGAGACCAGCAGGTCTTTGGTGTTCAGCCTTGATGCGACGAAAAATGTCACATTCAGCAACAAAACAAGCAATATCTTGCTTCATACCAGACCACCAGAATCTTTGACGGAGATCCCGATACATCTTGGTACCTCCGGGGTGAATGGAGAGAGGTGATTCATAAGCCTCTTGGAGAATTATCCGCTTCATGACCTTCACATTTGGCACTACCAGACGGTTACCAAAGTAGACAATACCTTGGTCATCAGCAAAGAAACATTTAGGAACTCCTTTAGCAATGCTCTCGTTGATCTCAGCAACTTCAGAATCATTCTTTTGAGCAACCTTGATGTCATCCTCTATAGAAGATTTCACCTCAAGAGTACAAAGGAATCTACAAGGAATAACTTCAAGATTCAGTCGAGAGAATTCCTCATGAAGAGAAGGTTGAGCTTGTTTGATCAACAGATTGTTGTAGTAAGACTTCCGACTTAACGCATCAGCAATGACATTGACTTTGCCAGGTTGATATTTGAGACCCAAATCATAATCTTTGACGAGTTCCAAGCATCTCCTCTGCCTGAGATTCAGATCAGGTTGGGTGAAAAGGTACTTTAGACTTTGATGATCTGTGTACAACTCATAATGACTACCGATGAGGTAATGTCACCATTTCTTGAGAGCATGAACAATGGCTGCAAGCTCGAGATCATGGGTTGGATAGTTGTTCTTGTGTGGTATCAACTGTCGAGACGCATAGGCCACCACATGACCATCTTGCATCAACACACATCCGAGATTTGGTGAGAGGCATCGCAGTAGACGACAAATTCTCTACTGGTGTCTGGAAGAACTAGCACCGGAGCAGAAGTTAGCTTGGTTTTCAAAACCTAAAGCTTTCTTCAGCCTTGTCTAACCATTCAAACTTCCTATCTTTCTTAAGAAGGTTAGTCATTGGCTTGGCGATCTTGGAAAAGTTCTCAATAAATCAACAGTAATAACCTGCCAACCCGAGAAAACTTCAAACATGCTTAACAGATTTGGGGATTCCCAGTCAAAAATAGATTGAACCTTGCTAGGAATAACGGCAACCCCTTCGGAAGGAACAACATGACCAAGGAATATGAGTTCTTGTAACCAAAACTCACATTTGGAGAACTTGGCATAGAGACGATGTTCTCGAAGTTTTGTCAACAGCAAATGCATATGTTCAGCGTGTTCTTCTTCAGTCATGGAGTAGAATAGAATATCGTCAAGATACTCCATGAAGACAAAGTTCATGAGCTGCATAAAAGTGGCTGGAGCATTTGTAAGACCAAAGTACATGACAATGTACTCGTAAAGACCATAATGAGTAGTGAAAGCAGTCTTTGGAACGTCTTCCTTTTGGATCTTAATTTAGTGATACCCTGACCTCACATCCATCTTGGAAAATATGGTGGCACCACTTAACTGATCAAAAAGATCATTGATCCTAGGGAGAGGATACTTGTTCTTGATAGTCACAGCATTGAGAGGGCGATAATCCACAACCAGACACGGTATATTGGTATCCCGCTACTTAACAAAGATGATAGGACATCCCCAGGAAGATGTGTTGGGCTGAATGTACCCTTTTATCTCCAACTCCTCTATTTTATTCTTCAACTCCACTAGCTCATGAGGAGGCATACGGTAAGATATCTTGGAAACAGGTGCAGTTCCAGGAACCACCTCTATGACAAACTCCACACTTCAATCAGGTGGCATGCCAGGCAACTCTTCGGGAAAGACATCCAGAAATTCACATACCACAAAAACATCTTGAATCTCTAATGGAGGTTGAACTTCAAGAGCATACAACTCCGTTTGAGGAATAGAAATAGCTGAAGGAGACAGTGACCCTACGTTCCAATATGAGACTGTTATGCAAGCAGGACTTATCAAAGTCACAGACTTGGTTGCACAGTCTATGACCGCTTGATATTGGGACAACTATCGTCAGATTGAGGACAAGTACGCCATGAGGGGGTCCTCATGGCATGAGGAAGAGAGGGGTGTGATTCGTACGATGTTACAAGATAGTGAGCACACAAGTTTACCCAGGTTCGAATCCACCGACGGTGGACGGATCCTACTCCTGCTAGTAATCCAGTAATAGAGCAGAGCCAGAATATGGGTTTCAAGGGTTTCACCTGTGCGAGTTGAGGTTGTCGACTATTGTGGTTGCCCTAAAGGCTGGTCCCTAGGATGGCTTTATAGATATCCAACCTAGGGTTATAGGACAGATCTATCTGGCTACAATACGGACTTGGTTACAGAGTACATCTTGGACTACAAGTAACTAAATTGTCCTATGTCGGTAAGTCTTCTAGGCCATCCCGTAGCCGGACTGGACTACGTCTCTTCTCCCTGACTAGGCCACCCATGAAGCATAGCTCTAACCTGAAGTGGACCACCCTGGTCAGCGAGGTACAATGAGGATACCCGGAAAGTATATCTCCAACAGCAGCCCCCAGAAGCCTCCAAGATCCAAAGTTGGATTTCATCGTCTAGCTTGATATCTCTTCATCTTGCCGAATCTTGAAGGGTTCCTGAAACTTTTCAAAACAAAGGGTAGGATCTGAGTCTCAAGTTGAGTCAGATTCATCAATATTTCACTTGTTCTTTTCCCTACTTGATTTCAAACTAAGACGGAAGATTCTCCTGACGTCATATGACATCAGTCAAGGTCCGATCATGTCACAAACAGACATTCCTGCCCACGTGACCGTTGGTGGGCCCGGTTTGCACGGAACCAAGGCACGGTTTTAATGCATGTGTGGAGATCGAGGAGGCGTAACGTTCTTGAGGAAGTGACCCTAGCTCCTTCCACAACATGTGGCTAACTCCACAGTGTTCATACATGAATCTTGACGTAGAGCAGGTACATAAAGGATTGATATTTTCGTCTTTCTCCTCTACCTGTCTTTGCCTTCTCCTTCCTCCAGCATCACAACGCTCCCCAGCCTCCTTTTCCTTCCCCAAACTCCATAGCACCACCCATCCTAGGTCACCGCACTAGACAAAATGGCTAACGCTTCTTCTTCTATCACGGAAGCGACCACGATAGCGACATCTGTAGCAGTGGAGAAAGAAAACTTCCATGGGGTGTGGATCTCATGCGTCCTCGACGACGAGAAGATCCGCATCATTGAGAAGGAAGGCCTCCTCCGCACCGGCGACTCGCGGAGTGGCTACAATCAGATTGTCCCGACCCATCACGCTGATGAGAGGGTTCACTTTGGCACTCACCTCGACAGAGGTTTGAGCTTTCCCCCCTCAGAGTTATTTTCTAAGGTTATAGATTACTATGGAGTTCAACTCCACAACTTCCCACTGAACACAATCTTACAACTTAGCGCTTATGCTTCTTTGTGTGAGGGTTATCTCGGAATTAAGCCGAATCTCATTTTGTTCTGGTACTACTTTGGTACCTGGAGAAATTCCATCACTTCCGGTAATCCTTACATTACCGGAACTCTTAGCCCGACTATTAGGAGAGACCGAGTCTACCCTAAGATTAAGGCTAGCGAGTCTGTGAAGAAATGGTCATCCATGTTCTTCTACCATAAGGATAGACCGGCTCCGAGCATAGAAACTGCTTTCCGGGCTTTCGTTGATGGTGCTGCCACGCCCCAAGAGTCCTGGGATGCGGAATCTCCAGCACTTTCTAACGATTTGCTTCTCGCCAAGACACGGATTGAGTATCTGATGAAGCACAAGGGTATGAAAGGATCCGACTTGATCCACTGCTGGCTAGCATGCCGGATTCAACCCCTCTAGAACCATGGTGACTGGCTCATGCACACGATCACCAATAACAAGACGGATACCCTCAGGATCTGCTCGAAATCAATCTCGGACAAGGAATACGAGTCCCAGATTAAATGGTTGATTAAAGAGAGGGTTGAGAGGAAGATTCCAGATCTCTCTTTGGACATGTATACGGCTGACAATCCTTTTTCACCAGTAAGTTTTTAGTTTTTACTCTTATATTTGAATATTTGCTCATTTGTACTTTGTCATAGTTTTCGCAATACGGAGATAATATCTCTTTCAGCTTGCTGACCTCCCCGAGTTGGAGTTTTCTCCTCTCGAGGATATCCACTTGAGAGATCGGCTCCACAGGAGGATGAAGAACTTGTTCCATTGCTGGACGTGCTTACCCAGAAGCGCAAGGATCCAATAGTTGTTGTCGTCGCCTAGAAGGTGCCCATTGTAAAGAGGTAACTTTCTTTACAAGCTTTTGAATGTTAACTCGTTTTTTCTCCCATAATTGCGACTATCTTATTTCTGTTACCTTTCATGGCAAAAACACTTTCCAAGGGCAGGGGCAAGGAAAACCGGGGAAGAGCCTGCGCCAGCAGATATTAACTCTAGGCTCTCGTGCTATTCCACCTCCAACTCCTACCACCAGACCATCATCAGTGCTGGAGGATATCTCTTCCCCGCGCATTGAAGATGTTTCAGCTCATACTTTAGAGCCAGCGAACATAGGTTCGCAGACTGAAGTCATCATGAGTGGCTCGACACTTAATAAGGGTGAACCCTCAAAGGGTAATGATCCCTCAGCTGATACCTTCACGGATAACCTTCTACAAAATCTGGGTTTCGCCAAACTTGGCCTTACTCGGAAAAGTGCAGAAGAAATCCAGAAGCTGGCTCTCCATTGCTTGGAGACCAAGAATATCACAGCGGAGGAGGAAGCTCAAGAAGTTGAAGACGTCAAACTCGCCGATCTTCTTGATCAAGTTCATCTCCACGACGAGAAGTTGAAGGATGGTGTGGCCCCGCCACCGCTAGTAATTCCTCTGACTCTTGCGAGAAGGTTTCAACTAAGGTGCACATGAGCCTCAATATATTAACTCGTGAACATTATGTAAGTCATAACCCGACTCCTCTTTTTATTATATTTCATATCATATCCTCTAGCCCCCAAGCATGAAGTTGGATCAGAAATCCAGATTTATACTTTTATAGGATGCCAAAGAATGAACTAGTATAGCCCCCAAAGGGTCGTGCTAATATTTAACTTAGTTAAAATATTAGCCCAAGTCTTAGTAGAATTCTGACTCTCGTTACTATTCTGACTTACAGAAAGTTAATGCTTATAACCAGGAATTACTGAAGAATATTTGCAACAAGCGGAGAGAGATCAGAGCTATCTGACTTGAAAATGCTCAACTGAAAATTCCCAAAGATGAGGCTGAAGGTAAACATTTCAGACCTCCTTTGCATATTTTGTTATTGATCTTTGTAGCCGAATATTTATCCAGCTTTCATGTCTTACTAGAACTTGTGAAGCAATCCTGCAAGATGATGGAACAAGCCAAAGATTATAAAGTCCTGGAAGTGGAGAACGCTGACTTGCGAGCTGAGTTGGAGAAACTCAAGGTAGACCATGAGACCAGCATCACAAGTGCTCTTCAGTCCAGCAATCACGCAACTGAAGAGCGTGATCGCACCATCGCCAAACATGACAAAACAATCTCGGACTTGCAAAATTCCTTGGACAGGGGGAAGGACACCACCAAAGCTCTCTGGATTGAACTCCAGAGCCTTTGAGGGGAGAGGGCCAAAGTAGATGATGCTATCTTTGGTAATTTTTCCATCCCTGAACCGTCATTTTTTTCAAATTGTGAGAATCAGATAAGTGTGAATGTTGCCCTTTCTTTTATTTCTGATAGGTCCTCTGAACATGATAGATGCCTCTTCATCCGATCCTCATATCGGCCGGCTTGTGGCTGTTGGGGACCTGGTCCACAATTTCGCCATTCCTTGGAGGAGATTGGTGAATCCATCCGACTCTCAGGCCTAGACTCATTGTAGGCCTTTGAGCTACAAGACAAGGCAAAGGATATGCCCCAGCTCGTCAAGGATTGGAATATGTCCTATGCACACACAACAGCACAAAATGCTCTCACAATGGTAATGAGCCACCATGGAAGCATGCAAATATGGCAAGTTACCTAGGGTTATTCGACTGTCGATGAAGACGGCAACGGGTAGAACATCAAGGAAATCTGGGATTCCTACGCCGGATACACCTCGCATGTGGCCAAGCTGACCAACTATGAAGAGCCATATGTCACACCTGTGGAGACGCCACCACCCCCAAAGGAAGCAATTGATGAAGTTTCCGAAGACCATGAGCATACTGAGTCTGACTTACTTGCCTCAGAAAGGTATAGGGGTGATAGGTGTCAGGTGATGTGTCGAGCGAGCCGGCAAATCCTGCCTCTCCACCTGCATCATAGTGTATCAAAGAAAACAATGTGTGATTCTTTGACAGTCTAATTGTACTAAGTAGTAAATTATTTTTCTAGTGCTAAGTTTATAAGAATTTATGCTTTTCTCCCTTTTAGCACTTTTGGCTTTTATTTGTTGTGCCTAAAATTTTTACATGAGCACTTGTTTGTTTTTTCTATACTTATCATTTATCTGGCTTTCCACCTCGCCTCTTTCGTGAGCCGGCAAACTTTCAACACGGAAACTTTGCCGAGCAACGAAGATCAATTGCTAATCCATTTTGAACTCAGAATCAAATCCGGCTTCCATTACCAGTAATTCACTACTCGGAAAATACCTGCATCTAGCAATCAGATAAAAAACCCAAGTATAAACTATAAAATATTTAGACTTATTCCTGAAGGTAGCATTTTTAGAATCGGAAATCTAACCAGAAGAAACATGAGAATAAAGTACTTTCAAGTATTCTGGGATTTTTGACTTATGTCATGATCATTCGAAATAAGATGGTACTATAAAACTTCTCAAAAAAAACATTGAGGTAACCAATACTTTATTTCTCATTGAACTTGTACATATATATGGTTACAAAGAAAGATAATTTTAAGAATAAACGGGACGTAGCTGAGCAATATTCCAAGGACGGTCTATCTCTTCTTAGTAGCATGTCTCTCTTTTTCTAGCCTCATGTCTGTTAGGTAGTAAGAACTGTTGTGTAATACTCGACTAACCAAAAAGGGCCCTTCCCAAACTGGGGAAGTTTGTGCTTTCTTTTTTGCACCAGCCAGAGAACCAAGTTTCCCTTATTGAAAGATCTAATCTTGACTCTATGACTATGATACTTGCGTAACTTCTGCTGATAGGCTATGGATCTCTGCTCAGCAACGACGTGAACTTCCTCGATTACGTCGAGATCGTCTCGTGAAGAAACATCAGCATCCTCTTCGATATACGCAGCAACTCGAGGAGAAGTATGGATCAAATCACTAGGAAGAACTGCTTCTGCGCCATAGAGCAAGAAGAAAGGTTTGTACCCTGTTGACCTATTCGTAGTTGTTCTCAAGCTCCATATTACTGAGGACAATTCGTCTGCCCAAGCCCCTGCAGCATGATGAAGTGGTGCTTCGAGTCTTGGTTTGAGGCCTTGTAGGATTAAACCATTTGCTCTTTCGACTTTTTTGTTGGCTTGTGGACGTGTGACCGATGCAAATCAAGCCAGATTTTTTGATCGCTGTAGAATTTGGCAAGTTCTCCCATAGAAAATTGCTCTCGTTGTCTGTAATAATACTGTGCGGATAACCGTATCGTATTATGACATCCTCGATGAATTTGTTGGTTGTTTCTCCATCACAACTTGTGACGGGTTTATCATCAATCCATTTGTGAACTTATCCACCATCACTAAGAGGTGAGTAAATCCACTTGGAGCCCGTTTAAATGGTCCTACCATGTCAAGCCCCCAGACCATGAAGGGCCATGTTATCAGAATTGTTCGCAGCTAATCAGCTAGAACATGGGCTTGTTTGGCCTATTTTTGATACCCTTTGCACGTCTTGACAAGCCGTTCAGCATTTTCCTTGGCTATAAGGCAGAAAAATCCGTGTCTAAAAGCTTTTGCCACTAAAGATTTGGCTGTAGCATGATGTCCGCATTCGTCTTCGTGGATCTCCCTTAGGATTTCTACTCCTTCTTCCGGAGACACACATCGCTGAAATACCCCAGACACACTCCTCTTATAGAGCTCACCATTTATTATCATACAAGATTTTGCTCGTCAGACGATCTGCCAGCTCAGAACCTCTTCTTGTCAGGTAATTTTCTATCTACCAAGAAATTAAGGTAGGGTTTTATCCATCTGGGAATTACAGCCAGAACTGCTATTAAGGGTGAGTCGAATTTGGCCGGATACTCCTCGTCAACTCCTGTGATAGAGGGAACTTTAAGGTGTTCTAGAAAAGCACCATCCAGGACCTTTTTTCCATGCAGAGCCTATTCAAGATAATGCATCTGCTTCCTCATTTTCTATTCTAGGGATGTGTTGAACCTCAAACCATTCGAACGATTTAGATAGTTCATCCATGATAGCCCTAGACGCTGCCATGTGTTTGTTTGCATTACAGTGATCCGACACTTGTTGAGCAACAAGATCTAAGTCTCCATAACACATAAGTTGTCGGATGCTGGTGTCTTTAGCAATCCGGATTCCATGCAACATTGCTTCATATTCGGCAATATTGTTTGTTGCCATGAAGTGGATCTACAACACATAAAAAGCTTATCTCCTTGGGGTGATTTGAGCACCACGCCAGCCCCTGAGCCCCCGAGCGCCTTAGACCTGTCAAAGTGTAAGGTCCACTATTCTGACTCTGGTAGGGTCATATTCTTCGTTGTCTCTGTCCAATCAGCAAAAAAGTTAGCAAGGATTTGGGATTTGATTGTGCGGTTTATACTCAATGTCGAAATTTGAGAGCTCTATTCCCCACTTTGCAACATGTCTTGTGGCATCGCTATTGTTGATTATGTATCTCATGGGAGCTGTGCTCACCACGGTAATATGGTGCTCCTAAAAATAATGGCATACCTTCCTAGATGCGAAGAATACACCATAGGCCAGCTTTTGATAGTGCGGATACCGCTGCTTGGATTCAGTCAAGACCTCGCTGAGGTAGTAGGTCAGACGCTGCACCAGGTTTTCATGTTTTTCCTATGGCCGTTAAACCACCATGACGACGCTGATAACTCTTTTTTGTTGTAGCTAGATAGAGCAACATCGGTTCCTGAGGTTCCGACGCTGCAAGGATAGGAGCGGACAAGAGTACTTCTTTCAGGTCTTGTAGTGAAGCTTCAGCTTCATTTGTCCAAACAGATTTTTTGGTCTTTTTCAGGAGCTTGTAAAGTGGTGCGGTTCTCTCACCGAGCCGGCTTACAAATTGACTAACTACATCAATGCAACTAGTTAGTCGTTGTACGTCCTTCAGGCGAGTTGGCCTGGAAATGTTGAGTATAGCCTTATTCTTGTCTCGGTTCACCTCTATGCCTCTTTGAGACACGACGAAACCTAACAATTTTCTGGCTGGTATTTCAAAGAAACACTTCTTCGAGTTAAGCATTATGTTGTATTTGCGTAGATTGGCAAATGTTTCCTCCAAGTCAGAAATTAGTGTTTCCTTATTTTTGGACATTACCTCTATGTCATCCACATATGCATGTACATTGCATCCGATTTGATCATGGATGCAATGTTGCATAATGCGCTGGTACATTGCTCCTGCGTTCTTGAGCCCAAAAGGCATCGTACCGAAACAGATGGTTTCGAAGGGGGTTATGAATGAAGTTGTTACTTTGTCAGATTCCTTCATCTGAATTTGGTGATAACCGAATATGCGTTGAGAAAGCATAGGAGTTCCGAGTCTACCTTAGAGTCAATTACTTGATTGATTCTAGGAAGAGCAAACAGATCTTTGGGACAAGCCTTGTTCAAGGCAGTATAATCAACACACATCCTTAAATCAGTGGTGTCCTTTTTAGGGACCATTATAGGATTGGCGGACCACTCAGTGTGGATGACCTCTTCTATGAATCCGGCTAACTCGAGCCGGGTTAGTTATTTAGCTATCGATATTCACTTTTCATCGCCGAATTATCGTAGAGACTGTTTGACAGGTTTAGTATTTGGGTGTACATTTAGAGAGTGCTCGGAAAATTCCCTAGGTACTCTGGTCATGTCAGAAGGTTGCCATGCAAAGATATCTTTATTAGCTTTGAGGAACTCGACGAGTGCGCCTTCCTATCCATGATCTAAACCTACACCTATCAGCGTCACCTTGGAGGGACCTCCTTCCTGCAATGTTGTTGTCTTCGTCTCTTCCGATGTCTTGAACTCCAGAGTTGGCTTCATCACCTCCTTCTTTCTCACGGGCATCTTGAACGGGGCGATGGTCTTCTTGATCTCCTGGTACTCCTAGGCATGCAGTATGGCTTCAACAAAGGCAGCATTTCCATCTTCACATTCTCGTAACCTTCTTCGGGTCTCCCTTAATGGTGATCATGCCCTTGGGACCTGGAATTTTCATCATATTGTAAATGTAACATGGATGAGCCATAAAATCCCAGTAAGCTGGACGTATGAAGATAGCATGGTATGCACTCTTGAACGGGACCACTTCGAAGGAAAGTGCTTCCGTCCGATAATTCTTTGGAATTCCAATGGTAATGTCCAAAGTGATCTCTCCCAGAGAATTTGCTTGTCTTCCGGGGACAACTCCGTGGAAAACCACATAACTGTGATTCAGCTGTGTTTCCAAGATCCTCATCCGACACAGTGTTTCGACTTAGAGGATGTTGATGATGCTGCCGTCGTCCATGAGGGTCTTGGAGAACCCATAGGCGTCAAAGTGATCGCCACGCTTAATGGTGATTGTTAATTCCGACCAATCCAAAAACTGAGGAACAGGTGGAATAGTCGCATTGAGCTCGTGCATTACTGCCTTCTTGACCTTGTCCGGTCGAGACCCAAGGAAAGTGACATAAGTGTATTTCTTTGTTGGGAAGGTCTTCTTTCCATCCGACTTAGGATTTGAAGCTTCTACCTCCTCCATGTCGGAATCTTCCTTGGTCTCTTTTTCTTTGTCGGAATTTTTCTTTCCTTTTCGTCACTTGGCCCTATAGCCAACGGATTTGTCTTTCTTGATGTCGTCATTGAAACGACACTCAGCATTTGTGTGGGAAGAACCCCCATTGCCGTCCAGGTGATGCACACATGGATTGTTGGCGGTATCAGCCCAAGAGTAGGTTTTGCCGGGTTGCTGGTCTCCTCTACCTTGGACTCTGAATGTTCCATGACCGTGTATGTGTTCGCCTCCGCGCCCTCCTCGTCCTCTAGACCCCAAAGTAGCATTGACTATAGATGTTTCCATGGTGAGTTTTCTTTCAAGGTGTTCTTGCGCCTCTAGGCCTGCTGCTTCGGCTGTTTTGCCGACTATGGCACAACTAGCACGTTCAGCAGTCCCTCTAAATCATTATCAGCGTATGCATACTTGCTTGCCGTCTCTATCATCTCTCCCAAATCAGTAAATTTGTCGCACTTCAAGCGATGACACAACAGACCAATTGGGAGTCTTGCAATGAAAGCTTCAATTGCGGTTTGATCATTCACTCCTTCACAGAAGTTCTTGGTGTCGATCCATCGTCCAAGATAATATCGGCAAGTATCTCCAACCTTCTGGGTGCAATGTTGTAGGTCTCCTACCATACAGGGCCTTCGGTATGTGCCTTCGAAATTCCGAAAGAACGCGCTTTGCATGTCATACCAATTGTGGATGGTGTTTTTTGGAAGTTCATTGAGCCATGATCGAGCGGCTTCTTCAGCATAAGCATGAGATACCGGGTCACGACCAAGCTGTTTCCTTCTTTGGCAGTGCAGCAAGCCTAGAAAAAGTCCTGGAGCCAGGTGTCTAGCCGAGCTACATCGTCGTAGGGCTAGATGTGCCTTGAGCTAGACAATACTTTCGGGAAGTTTGTTTGTCGAATGCGCCGTCCAAAGCATTTTGGACCCACATAGATGTTGTCCGACTCGTAGCGGCGTGCCTCTATGTTAGAGTTGATACGGTGCCTCGCATCACTTGGTGACAGAGAACACCATTGTGGTTGTTCGCTGTGGCTGTGGTGCCTTGGAGCCCGACTTCTGCTTCTGCCACCACCTCCTCTGCCACGACGCCCTCCATGGCTCCCTCGAGAGGGTGGTGCAGGTGAATTATTTCTGGCTGAGCACCGACTTCCAACCAGAGCATCATTATTCTGGTTCCGGGGAGGGTCTTGGTTACGACGAGCCCCCTGCCGGCTTGACTAGGCATTGTGTCTGTTGTTCCTTCGTCTGTCGTTACCTCCGTTGTGATGAGCTTTAGCGGGACGGCATGTATGTCTAGGAGGTGGCATCCTTTGTCAGTCCTCCTCCCGACGTTGCTCTTCTTCATCTTCCGTGCGATTGTTTGACTGTCATCGGGGAGGCGGTCTTAGAACTAGTGCTGCAACTACGTCTCGCTCCGCGGCTGGATCAACGTTAATCTAGTCACGTGTAGCTATATGCCGTTGTCCTAAAGATCCGGTTCTTGAGTAATTGTCTTACCAACGGTTGGGACAGTAGTGTTGTTCCAGATCCTGTCTAGGCCTTATGTCCTGCCAAGCCGGATCCGTGCGACATTGTTCGGACTTAGAGACCAATTTTCCACTTCCGGATTTTGCGGCCTTCTGCTGCTCTAGGCCCTTGGTATGTAGCTTTACGCCTAAGCAAATTTTGTATAGGTTTGGATTGTTTGCCAGGATATCTCGAGATGTAGCAGTGTTTAGATCTCCCTTGCTATTGAGCCGAGGTTCTCCTTTGACGGCATCATCTCCTTCGAAGAGGGTCTTGTGGACATCTGGATTTTTGTTAGCCCGCACAGGGCTGTTACAGGTCTTCTGGTGCTGTAGGGAGTTGAACTGCCCTGCGGATGTAATGCACTTTTTCTCCTAGATGATATTATTATCTTCATCCAAGAGTACTTGGCGGTGCACTTCTAGGGCTTAAGCCCTATCTTCCAGCTCTGCAAGTGTAAGGTCTGCAGCAGTGGGGATTGGCGTATTAAGTGCGTCTCCAAGGATTTTACGGGCACCAAGGGTAATTACGTGTCCATCCACCGGAGTGGTTTTCAGCTCGTCTAGGATTAAAGCTCCATCCGAGTCTTCTTCGTATTCTTCGGTGATTGCCTCCTCAGCTAGAGAGTCTTTTGCTGGAGTCTTCTTCTTCTTCTTTGTCCTCTTGGCAGCACCGGTGGCAAAGACGGCTTTGGGTCCATTTCCTAGTGTCAAGCTCTGATCAGTACTTTCAGACATCTGGACGTCGGGATTTTCTCCGAGATCCATGTCATCCTATGCTTTGGGAGTTCTCTGGATCCTTCATCCATAGCTTCTCCTTCTTCTGCAGCCTTGGAGTTGAACTCCTCTTCATATTCTGCGGAGAACTTCCGGAAATCTGCCGAAGTCATGGAGTTATCAGAAGATGTCGGTAAGTCGACGTTTGTTCCGATTGCCTCCAACACCGAATCGTTGTCGTCTCCAGCATCGGTAGAACCGGATCCGGATCCAACGTATCCGACAAAGTGTGATGTGCACGCCCTGAGGTAGTTGTGGCTTTCTTCATTGGCTTCCTCGAAACACCTGATGGTCTCAAGGATCTCTTCCATGTTGGCATCATGCAGCATCATACGCCTCCACGTGTGCCTCATGAAAGATTGTCCTGCCCCAGCATCGACAGAGCCGGATCTAGAGCTATTGTTGCTTTGCTCCTCCTGAGATTCGACCTCACTGGGGAGATCATCCTGAGATTCGACCTTGCTAGGGAGGTCCACTTCAGATCCGACCTTCACAGGAAGATCTACTTCAGGCTCAGCTTTCTCCACTGTCTCCGCTTTAGGTGCGGACTGGGTGGGATTAGGGTTTTCTGGAATCCGGAACTCTACCACCTCCGCGGACAAAGGTGGACCCCGAAACTTCTTCTGCCTCTATCATCACCGCTGGGGTGGGTGGGGCAGATTCAGCGAAACCGAGGGAAACATCGATCTCGCTGAAAGACATGATGGTGTAGCTAGTCACAGCCTCCCTAGTCGGAATCCAGGTCTCGTCGAGAAGAACGAGAGGGACATAGTTGGCATAGAGGACACGACCGACAACGAGTGTCTCGCTGATTCCGATTCTTGCAGATTCCGCTCAGAACGTCGATCCAAAGCTCACTTGCCCCATGGTGGGCGCCAACTATCGTCGGATTGAGGACAAGTACGCCATGAGGGGGTCCTCGGGGCATGCGAAAGAGAGGGGTATGAGTCGCATGGTGTTTCGGGATAATGAGAACACAAGTTTACCCAAGTTCGAATCCGCCAACGGTGGACGGATCCTACTCCTGCTAGTAATCCAGTAATACGGCAGAGCCAGAATATGGGTTAAAAGGGTTTCGCCTGTGCGAGTTGAGGTTGTAGACTATTGTGGTTTCCCTAAAGGCTGGTACCTAGGATGTCTTATATAGATATCCGGCCTAGGGTTACAAGAGTGATCTATCCGGCTACGATACAAAGTTGGTTACAGAGTACATCTTGGACTAAACATGCCTATGTCGGTAAGTCTTCTGGGCCTTCCCATAGCCGGATTAGACTCCATCTCTTCTCCCTGACTGGGCCGCCCATGAAGCATAGCTCTAACCCAAAGTGGGCCACCCTGGTCAGCGAGGTACAATGAGGATACCCATAAAGTATATCTCCAACAACAACCAGTCCATGCCCAAGATGATGTCAATGTCAGTTGACTTGAGGGAAATAAGAGAAGTGGGGAACAACTAGGAGGCAACATTGATTAGGTTCCCATGACTGAACATGGTTGTACGCCAACTCGAACCAAGAGAATGAACCAGCACAGGTTTAGAAAGCCCCTCAAAACTTATCCCATGCATTTCAGCAAAAGCTTGTGACATGAATGAATGTGATGCTCTAAAATCAAACAAAACTTTAGCTGGAATGTGATTGATACGAAGCATACCCATAATGGTGCTTCGATCCTCCTGAGCCTCTTCAGCAGAGATATGGGTCAGACGACAACTTCCAGCAGCTTGAGGCTTGGTATACTTCTTTGGTGGTGGAGCTACCTTGGTAGTAACCTTTTGAGGACACTCCCTTGCATACTAACCGGGCTGGTGACTGGTGAAGCAAGTAACTTCTGCTGAAGTACTAGCGTTATGACGATAGTGACCCACCTACATTGTTTGGAGGAGCATTCGGGCAAGGAGCATATCCAGCAGACCATGGGGTATAAGGAGTATGTGGCACAACACTATAAGCTACGAAGACTCGACGATTCTTATTGCTTGATCCAGTCTTGTTGGACCCTTCAGAAGAACGCGTGCGAGTTTCCTAGTACTCTACCTTTCCACTCTCTACTTTCATTGCTTTATTGACAAGAGCTTGGAAATTGCCAAAGTCCATGAGATGAAGGTCACGGTGAACCTCGGGATCTAGCCCCTTATGGAATGAAGCTTGCTTCTTAGCATTAGTGGAAACCTCTTCAGGAGCATAACAAGCAAGACGATTGAAGCTGCGATGGTAATCATACACAGAACAAGTGCTTTGTTTCAACTTGAGAAACTCCTCCCTCTTTTGATCCATTAGACCCTCTGGAATATTGTAAGCTCGGAAGGCTTCAGTGAACTCAGGCTAAGTAACAACATGCTGGGCAGCTTCCATGGCCAGAAAATTTTCCCACTAGGATTTAGCTGCTCCCTCCAGATTGTAGGCAGCAAAGGTTACCCACTCAGCTTCAGGAACATGACCAACCTGAAGTTTGCGCTCCATGGTGTGAAGCCAATAGTCTGCATCAAGTGGCTCAGTGGAATAGCTATAGAATGGGGGAGTGAGAGATATGAAATCCTTGATGCCAACTTGGTTGTTTGGGCGCTGGGTATTGCGCTTAAACCTTTCAAGGAGCCTCATGTTGTCAACACAGTTGGTCTCATACATAGCCATGATTTGATCCATTGATGGTGGTGGAGGAAGATTAGAAGGATTGTCCTCATACCTAGAACAACGAGCATGAGCCCGGTGCGAGATCGAGAAGTGTCACCCATCCTGTAAGAACAGAAGGAGTCAGCCAAGGGATTCAAAGGCAAAGGATACTGGATATAAAACATATCATCTCATCGAGCATGGTAGTATCAAAGCATACTAACGTATACACTAATGAGCTGACTTACAAACCATAACAATGGAGTCCTAGGATCTATGCATCAAGGAGAACCGAGATATTTTGATAACTCTGAGAATAGCAACCAGTTACAGAGTACTTAGAAAAAAAACCTCGAAACCATGATCCTAAAAGTTTGAAATTAAAGATAAGAAATGCAAACCGTCTCAAAGCAAATAGGATAAGAAAACTCCAGCATTAGAATCCAACCATAAAAGGAGTAAAAAGAATCCAAGTCAGAGTTTTTGCAAATAATTTTCAAACTTTTAAATAGTTTTGTCAAGTTCTAGACTCAATATCAACCAATACTAGGGTTTCCTACAAGCAGTCCTGCTCTAATACCAAAACCTGTAACACCCCCGGGATTAGGGTTAAACAAACCTCAGATTAATGTCTGAGATAAATTTAACTCCAACCTTAGAGCCTCACAATATATGATTCGGTAACATTACAGAACACAGGGATATAACAACATAAGTTTAAACTCCTAACAGAGTACAATACCAGATTACTACAAACCAGGGGTCATAGACCCATCATCACACCAAACAACGAAAGCAAATTATGTTGTTCTACACAACAAAAATTATCAAAGGGCCTAAGAGGCCATAAACATAAGCGATGTCCAACCCATAGTCCTCAGGCTTCTACCTGGGACCCCAACTACTCGTCGATGTCAACGTAGAAGCCACCTTCAGTTGCGACTAGATCATCTGTAGAAAAACATCAATGCCACAAGGCTGAGTATGATAATGTACTCCGCAAGACTTAGATAACCTAGAATCTACATGCTCTAGCTAGAAAAGCTTTCTTTGGATTTCTTTTGCGTAAAGCAGACTTTTTTTGATAACAAGAGAGAGAGTAGAAGCTCGTCTACATAGAATACTTCTACAACAGGGTAAGAGAGCGACGACTCTATCTTGGACATCCAAACTTATTAACCAAGAACGTCTGAACCACTCATCTAGGATCACCACCTCGAAACCCCGAGGAAGCATCCTTAAGCACATGTGGAACAACAGGTTTTACATTTAGTTATCATTATCTATGATCAACACGTCGGTTCCCAAGTCGTTCGTAATTGTGAACACGGATTTTCGAAAAGATTTAACCCTGCAGGGGTGTACAACTTTACCCACACGTACCAACCGACTCTTAGTGCCAAATTATTAACCCCTCTTCCTTGGAGGGCAGGCAGAGGGTGGTTGGCCACGACCTTTACCTTTCTTTTGTCGAGACCATGAGTCACACCCTAATGAGGGTTCCACCGTAACGGGTCAAGTCCTGAAGCTGGTACCTAGATATGTGAGGCGAGGTTGGTTTACTAGAGGTACCACCTCAATGAACCCCGGCCACGCTTACCTACCTGTTACGAAGCACCTCCTTCTCCTCTTTTTTTGAATTTTTTTTCAATGCATATGCTAAATGGAAAGCCCAAACAATGTGACTCATGGAATCTAATAGGCAAGTTAGTTAGTTGAGAGGTTCCCGGCCTCGTGTGGTTGCATGCTCACTCTTAGTTCAAGAGGCAAGAACCTGGGCCCTAATGGTGGCGATCATGGGACTACAAAAACCACACCCAACGTGGCCACCCATACAAGCCTTAGGATGTTTATCTGTCACCTACGATCATGTCTCCATCTCCTATCTTTCTAGATTCTTTGGCATGTATGATTCATCATCATCGGAATGGATCAGACGTAATTACTAAGCATCACTAAGCTTGAAGGTCAAAGAATCTCTAGCAACACTCACATGCTAGACCTATGTATGCTAGGAGCAGTGGATCAGGTGTATAAGGCTACAAGCGGTAAACTATGTAGCAATATAGCGAGAAAGTAGATACTTTGTAAACATTGGTTCAGAGTGAGAGGCTATGCTTGCCTTTGTTGGGAATATGCCCTAGAAGCAATCATGTATGATGTTATTCCCAATGTATTCAGAAAGTTATTGTCCATGTATGAACTATTCATATGTATCATTGAATAAGTGATTCGATTGTGGTCCTTGGTTGTAACACCCTTGAATCGGCCCTATGGAAGTTTTAGCGCTTCCCGCCAAACCCGCATAGAAACGATTCAAGGACACCCACCAGGAACTTTCGTGCAGGTGGAAAACGAAGTAATATCATTACACAATAGTCCACGATGGAACCCACAAAACAGATATATATATATAGCAACGACTTACTGAGTCAAGAATATAGATATACAGTACAAAGATCTAAATCACCTTGAAATCGATACAACATCCGAGTACGGATAAGAAGCAAATTGAGCTAAGAGCCCTAAAGAATAACCAATGGCGTCCATAACCCTGCCCAGGCCAAGCCGAAAGGGTAACCCTGCTAACGGCGTCGATCTCAAACCTGCTAAAACAAAAGGGGTGCCGACAAAGGGCAAAGGAAAAAGAGGAGCGTCAGTACTGAGGCCAGTACACGGCGAGGCTAGAATTCGGCGGTTCTCGCCTACATAGGTATGGTGGACTGAAGCGGCAGCGCAGCATGCATAAACAACCTATAGAGACTCGATGCAACTGTCGGCTATTAGAGAGGGATAAGAGAGACCTATTCGGGACCAACCTGATACTAGCACCAATCTTACCCATCCTGGCATTTCCCCCTCGAGACCAAACGAGGAAGTCAAACCGAGGAACTCACACAGTTGGCAGTTTTATTCATTCCATTATAGTTGTAGCATTTACTAGTCAGATATAGATAGCATGAGTCATCCCGATAACATAAGTAGTGGGTAGTTTTTGTTAACCTTTCAGTTGTAGTTGCAGTACTTACTAGTCAGATACAATTAGCATGTGACATCCCAAACCCAACAGTTGTTGGCACTTTTATTTCATTCTATTGGAGTTGTGATACTTACTAGGCAGGTATAACATGACACGATACACCCCAGTTCTACCAGTTGTTGGCACTTTTATTAACCATTCCATTGTAGTGATTACTAGTCACATATTAAGTCAAATTTATAGCACTACTTTAGTTATGCTTGTCTATGATCGAGATACTGTGCTCCAAGTCGTCCATAACCGTGGACACGGCTTTCAGAAAGATTTACCCTGCAAGGGTGCACAAATAGCAACACACACACGATCAACCTCGGAAAAACCAAATCAAAACCCAACGAGGCTTTCACGACAAAGCAATCATAGGATTCATAAAATATTTCAAGGGGCCACCCCAGTAAGCTACCCGCAACGAAGTTGGCCGTCTTTGAGACGGACCTAGGGTTTGTGACGACGGCTGTAAACGACTGGGAACCCGAAAGTGTGCCTGGGCTTGCCGATACCACGAAAACGTGGCACGATCCAAAACAGTACAGGTGCTCCAAGCACAATCTTAAATAAAGCAGTAAAACATGGCATAAGTACATGATAGTAATAAAGCCCCAAACTAGTTTGTGGCCCCAAGAAATAAGAAATGAATCAAGCTCTGGCTAAGGGGGATTCATAGAGTCTCCCGTATGTGGATAGTGCGAATATTCAAGGAACAGGTATCAAGTACTCGGGGCCTACGGGACACAAGTGGACATGAAAAACCAAATAGCATATATTGCCCACCGGTGCCTCTTTCATTAGTTATCCAGCAATTTAATAGTTGTATTTAAAGTCATGATCCTCTCCACCATAAAGCATATGACAACATTCCAACAAGTGTGTGGTACTTCACGACACAGGATCGCACCTGAGCAAGCGACTACGACTCGCAAGACCATCTATCTACCAAACAACATGTAATAGGAGGTGTCCAAGACAATATAAAGGCTGCACGAAATATACATGGTATGGAACACTAAAGCATCGCGACACGGATAGCAATAGATCAACAGGAGGAAATATAGATTATAAATGCAAAATAGGTAGAAAGGAGGGAGAATGCTCGCCTGGGAAACACTGCCCAAGATACACCAGAGAACTTGTCGATACTCGCATCAACTCAACGGCCTAATCCGTGAAGAAGCAAATCACTAAAAGAAACACCGAGTGCACTATTTAGTACTACGACAGAAGAATCGGCATGTTTATGATATGATGCATGACATGGCGAAGATGCGATACAACTAGGCAATATTAAGCGGAACCGGGGTCCCGATAATTAATTAGAAGGTTCAAGTTATTTAGCCACCCTGCAATTTAAATGTTGTATTAACAAGGCAAAACATGGCATCGGTTCTCTACACAAATTTAAATGGAGCCAATATAAGACTAGAAAAGCCCGATATGGCCTCCATATTTAATTATTAGGTGAATTGACATAATACCCCCAAACCACACAATATATATGCGACATGATCAAATTAATATGCAACAATTATATATAGCATTTATAAAATAGGGATAGGTAGGGGTCACACATGTCGAATCGATGATCTTGGGGCTCGGAGGGGTTCGGGTTCGGTCTTCAGGGCATCGAGTCCGGGCTTCAAATCCGAGAAGGAGGTCATGGCGTCCCGGGAAGGAAACCTTGGCGTTCCATGTCGAAGGCCTTCGGGTTCAGGGTCTTCGGATCGGGTTCTCCGCTTATGGTTCGGACTTGCTACCAATGGCGAACTTGGAACTATCGATAGTACACAACGCCATCTCAGGTACACTTGGACTTCAGGAGATCTTGGTGATGATCTTGCCTTGTATCGCCAAACTTGGCCACAGACAAGTTCATCACATCGGCTAAGGCGATCTTGACGGTCCTCATCAATAGGGAAGCATCGGACTACAACAGGTACACGAGCCAAGGGACATAAGTGGTGGCGATGGCATACACACGAGCTAGGATGCAGGAACCCAAAAGTGCAGAACGATGAGGCGTGTGCAGCTCGATGCGGCTGGAGGTACTGCGGGGCTCCACGACGTAGGAAGGTTGAATGGCGTGACCGGTGCTGCGAGAATCCACCGGGAGCTCACCGTGTTGACGCAGTGGCGCCCGCCATCGTTGAAGCACTTGGGGGCGGACCACAGCGGTGCCGGGGCATGAGGTTGGAAGCGAGCAGCAAGGAAGGAGAAGGCAGGGCCGAGGCGAGCTCCTGAAGCAGGGGAAGGCCGGCGGCGGAGCACCGCTGCAGCGGCGGCCTGGACAGAGGGCTTCCACGGTGAGACCACTTGCGGCAGAATCCAGAGGAGCGCATGTCGAGGCGCTGCAGGGGATGTCTGCTCCGGACGGGGAACAACGGTCGCGTGCGGGCGGACCCGATGGCGGAGAGAGGGGCGCCGTCAGGGACAAGCACGGCGAGGAGGCAGCGGAGGCGAGGCCGGGTATGCACGGTGCAGCGTAGGGGACCGGCGACGGAGGCACCATGGCTGGGGCGAGCTTGACCGCAAACAGGGAGGCACAGAGGACGGCGGAGAGGCGCTTCTCAAGCGTGGTTGTGCCAGGTACGCGCGCACACGTGCACATCAGAGGCTCGGAAGGGCGACGTCCTGCCGAGTCGGCGGCGGGGATCTCGCGGCCAGAGGAGGCGGCGCGGGGCTCTGTGGGGCCGGAAATAGAGAGGATGCAGCGGCCGGGAAGGGCTGTCGGCGGCGGCGGAACACCAAGGCAGAGGAGGGTGTCACGGCAGAGGAGAGGGAGCGAGGAAGCGGGGGTTGGCTCATGAGGTGAGGACGGAATCAAGCGGGGCGGTGGGGTTGGGTTCCAGGGGCGGCCATCAAGGCGTGACGAGGTGGCCTGGAGCGTGCCGGGCGGGTGTAGTCGGGGCACTATGCGCGTGGGGCCAGGGCGGGAGTTGCGTCGCGATCGAGGAGGTCCGGGACGCAGGCGTGTTGCGTGTGTTGCTTGCTCACGTCGCATGCGCTGCGTGCAGGGGTGAGCCAGGCAGGTGGTTCGGGCCAACGTGGTGGTGGACCATGTGTGGTTGACTGCGTGCAATTGACGTGGGGTGGTTCCCTGGGCTGGGTCGGTCGACTATTTCGTGTTTAGGTTAGGGTTTGGTTAGGTGGGTCAGCGTAGCTAGGGTTTGGTTTTAGATGTGGGGTGGTAGGTTCTTGCCGATTGGGCCTTTTGGGCCTGACCGGTGGACTGCCTTCCCGGTACAAACATTATTTATTTATTTTAAAGACTTTTGTAAATAGTTTTTAGACAAATAAAATATCCAGGTTAATCCGGGGTTTTGATTTGAGATAAAAGGGAGGAGATTAATGTAGAAAATAAAATAGGGCTTTTACCAAAATAGTTTTAGGCAAACATATGCAAGATGATGACGATGCTCAAATGCAATGTGGCATGATGACAAGAGCATGCGGTCATGATGATGCACAAAATAGAAAATGCCAGCGATTTTCTAGTAGTGGTTTTACCCGGGGTGCTACAATTCGACACCACTAACAATGGATATCGCCCTCGAGATCCGCCTCATGGTGCGAGGAAGAAGGCCAACGATCTGAATCTTCTCGCTTCGTGTAGATCCCCGCGACACCACTAACAAGGGTTCTTGCTCCGTCTTGAAATCGGTGACACCACCAACAAAAGGTTGTTGCTCACGTTCATCGAGAAGACACTTCGGAGAAACAAAGACGAAGGCCAAAGGTCTCAAAAGATAATGCCACCTTTAACTTCCGTAGAAGGATTAAATCACATTGATGCCCCATTCAATGTACAAAAGCGAATGATAAGAGTAATGGTATGGTCATGACTCCATCCTGCACTCAAAGCATTACTCTGTACATGAATAGAAGAATTATGCAATCAACTCTCGGAATCAAACTGAAGATCTTCACAAGCGATGTTCGAAACAAAGGGGTGATGTAGGGTTTCATCGGATATGATGTAGATGCGGCTATCGTGTTGGAAAACACCGAAAGGAACAAGAAGGATCAAAGAGAAGTCCAACAGAAGAAGGATTCCTCAAATAGCATGACGACCGTATGTAGAAGCACCGTTACCAAAGGAGGAAGTGAAACCCTGAAGGTACGACGGAAAACCAACCACGAGAAATCCTGGACTCAAAGAAAAGATAAGAGTAGATTCAAAACAGGCGAAGGTAAGAGGAGAATAGCATATAGGTAAGGAGTAAAAACAGACCTACTCAGATCTATCCAACCGATTTTGCAAAATAGTTTTGACACTCTACATTGGTCGTTAGCTAGGTTATCCTACAGGCTGGACCAGTGGGGTATCGCAACTTCTGAGATCTGATACCACTCTGTAACACCCTTGAATCGGCCGTATGCAAGTTTTAGCGCTTCTTGCCAAACCCGCATAGAAATGATTCAAGGACGCCCACCAGGCACTTTCCTGCGGGTGGAAAACAAAGTAATACCATTACACAATAGTCCATGATGGAACCCATAGAACAAATATATATATATATATATATATAGCAACGACTTACTGAGTCAAGAATACAGATATACAGTACAAAGATCCAAATCACCTTGAAATCGATACAACATCTGAGTACGGATAAGAAGCAAATTGAGCTAAGAGCCCTGAAGAAGAACCAATGGCATCCATAACCCTGCCCAGGCCAAGCCAGAAGGGTAACCCTGCTAACGGCGTCAATCTCAAACCTGCTAAAAAAAGGGGTGCCGACAAAGGGCAAAGGAAAAAGAGGAGCGTCAGTACTGAGGCCAGTACACGGCGAGGCTATAATTCGGCAGCTCTCGCCTACATAGGTATGGTGGACTGAAGCGGCAGCGCATCATGCATAAACAACCTATAGAGACTCGATGCAACTGTCAGCTATTAGAGAGGGATAAGAGAGACCTATTCGGGACCAACCTGATACTAGCACCAATCATCCCCATCCTGGCATTTCCCCCTTGAGACCAAACGAGGAAGTCAAACCGAGGAACTCACACAGTTGGCAGTTTTATTCATTCCATTATAGTTGTAGCAATTACTAGTCAGATATAGATAGCATGAGTCATCCAGATAGCATAAGTAGTGGACAGTTTTAGTTAACCATTCAGTTGTAGTTGCAGTACTTACTAGTCAGATACAATTAGCATGTGACATCCCAAACCCAGCAGTTGTTGGCACTTTTATTTCATTCTATTGGAGTTGTGATACTTACTAGGCAGGAATAACATGACACGATACACCCCAGTTCCACCAGTTGTTGGCACTTTTATTATCCATTCCATTGTAGTGAAGCTGATTACTAGTCACGTATTAAGTCAAATTTATCGCATTACTTTAGTTATGCTTGTCTATGATCGAGATACTGTGCTCCAAGTCGTCCATAACCGCGGACACGGCTTTCAGAAAGATTTACCTTGCAGGGGTGCACAAATAGCAACACACACACGATCAACCTCAGAAAAACCAAATCAAAACCCAACGAGGCTTTCACGACAAAGCAATCACAGGATTCATCAAATATTTCAGGGGGCCACCCCACTAAGCTACCCACAACGAAGTTGGCCGGCTCCAAGACGGACCCAGGGTTTGTGACGACGGCTGTAAACGACTGAGAACCTGAAAGTGTGACTGGGCTTGTCGATACCGCGAAAACGTGGCACGGTCCAAAACAGTACAGGTGCTCCACGCACAATCTTAAATAAAGCAGTAAAACATGGCATAAGTACAAGATAGTAATAAAGCCCCAAACTAGTTTGTGGCCCCAAGAAATAAGAAATGAATCAAGCTCTGGCTAAGGGGGATTCATAGAGTCTCCCGTATGTGGATAGTGCGAATATTCAAGGAACAGGTATCAAGTACTCGGGGCCTACGGGACACAAGTGGACATGAAAAACCAAATAGCATATATTGCCCACCGGTGCCTCTTTCATTAGTTATCCAGCAATTTAATAGTTGTATTTAAAGTCATGATCCTCTCCACCGTAAAGCATACGACAACATTCCAACAACTGTGTGGTACTTCACGACACGGGATCGCACCTGAGCAAGCGACTACGACTCGCAAGACCATCTATCTACCAAACAACAGATAATAGGAGGTGTCCAAGGCAATATAAAGGCTGCACGGAATATATATGGTACGGAACACTAAAGCATCGCGGCACGGATAGCAATAGATCAACAGGAGGAAATAAAGATTATAAATGCAAAATAGGTAGAAAGGAGGGAGAATGCTTGCCTAGAAAACACTGCCGAAGATACACCCGAGAACTTGTCGATACTCGCATCAACTCAACGGCCTAATCCGTGAAGAAGCAAATCACTAAAAGAAACACCTAGTGCACTATTTAATACTACGACAGAAGAATCGGCATGTTTATGATATGATGCATGACATGGCGAAGATGCGATACAGTTAGGCAATATTAAGCGGAACCGGGGTCCCGATAATTAATTAGAAGGTTCAAGTTATTTAGCCACCCCGCAATTTAAATGTTGTATTAACAAGGCAAAACATGGCATCGGTTCTCTACACAAATTTAAATGGAGCCAATATAAGACTAGAAAAGCCCGCATATGGCCTCCATATTTAATTATTAGGTGAATTGACATAATACCCCCAAACCACACAATATGTATGCGACATGATCAAATTAATATGCAACAATTATATATAGCATTTATAAAATATGGATACGTAGGGGTCACACATGTCGAATCGATGATCTTGGGGCTCAGAGGGGTTCGGGTTCAGTCTTCGGGGCATCGAGTCCGGCCTTCAAATCCGAGAAGGAGGTCATGGCGTCCCGGGAAGGAAACCTTGGTGTTCCATGTCAAAGGCCTTCGGGTTCAGGGTCTTCAGATCGGCTTCTCCGCTTATGGTTCGGACTTGCTACCGATGGCGAACTCGGAACTATCGATAGTACACGACGCCATCTCAGGTACACTTGGACTTCAGGAGATCTTGGTGACGATCTTGCCTTGTATCGCCAAACTTGGCCACAAACAAGTTCATCACACCGGCTAAGGCGATCTTGACGGTCCTCATCAATAGGGAAGCGTCGGACTACAATAGGTACACGAGCCAAGGGACATAAGTGGTGGCGATGGCATACACACGAGCTAGGATGCAGGAACCCAAAAGTGCAGAACGATGAGGCGTGTGCGGCTCGATGCGGCTGGAGGCACTGCGGGGCTCCACGATGCAGGATGGTTGAATGGCGCGACCGGTGCTACGGGAGTCGACCGGGACCTCACCTTGTTGACGCAGTGGCAGCCGCCATCGTTGAAGCGCTTGGGGGCGGACCACAGCGGCGCCAGGCAGGAGGTTGGAAGCGAGCAGTGAGGGAGGAGAAGGCGGGGCCGAGGCGAGCTCCTGAAGCAGGGGAAGGCCCGCGGCGGAGCACCGCTGCAGCGGCGGTCTGGATAGAGGGCTTCCACGGCGAGACCATGTGCGGCAGCGTCCAGAGGAGCGCATGCTGAGGTGCTGCAGGGGATGTCTGCTCCGGACGGGGAACAACGGTCGCGCGCGGGTGGACCCGATGGTAAAGAGAGGGGCGCCGTCAGGGACAAGCACGGCGAGGAGGCGACGGAGGCGAGGCCGGGTATGCACGGTGCAGCGTAGGGGACCGGGCGACGGAGGCACCATGGCCGGGGCGAGCTTGACCGCAAACAGGAAGGCACAGAGGATGGCGGAGAGGCGCTGCTCAAGCGCGGCTGTGTCAGGTACGCGCACACATGTGCACAACAGAGGCTCGGGAGGGCGGCGTCCTGGCGAGCTCAGCGGCGGGGATCTCGCAGCCAGAGGAGGCAGCGTGGGGCTCTGCGGGGCCGGAAACAGAGAGGATGCGGCGGCCGGGAAGGGCTATCGGTGGCGGCAGAACACCAAGGCAGAGGAGGGTGTCATGGCGGAGGAGAGGGAGCGAGGAAGCGGGGGTTGGCTCGTGAGGTGAGGACAAAATCAAGCGGGGCGGTGGGGTTGGGTTCCAGGGGCGGCCATCGAGGCGTGACGAGGTGGCCAGGAGCGTGCCGCATGGGTGTAGTCGGGGCACTATGCGCGTGGGGCCAGGGCAGGAGTTGCGTCGCGATCGAGGAGGTCCGGGACGCAGGCGTGTTGCGTGTGTTGCTTGCTCGCGTCGCATGCGCTGCGTGCAGGGGTGAGCCAGGCAGGTGGTTCGGGCCGACGTGGGGGTGGACCAGGCGTGGTTGACCGCGTGCAATCGATGCGGGGTGGTTCCCTGGGCTGGGTCGGTCGACTATTTTGTGTTTAGGTTAGGGTTTGGTTAGGTGGGTCAGCGTAGCTAGGGTTTGGTTTTAGATATGGGGTGGTAGGTGGCTTCCGATTGGGCCTTTTGGGCCTGACCGGTGGACTGCCTTCCCGGTACAAACATTATTTATTTATTTTAAAGACTTTTGTAAATAGTTTTTAGGCAAATAAAATATCCAGGTTAATTTGGGGTTTTGATTTGAGATAAAAGGGAGGAGATTAATGTAGAAAATAAAATAGGGCTTTTACCAAAATAGTTTTAGGCAAACATATGCAAGATGATGACGATGCTCAAATGCAATGTGGCATGATGACAAGAGCATGCGGTCATGATGATGCACAAAATAGAAAATGCCAGCGATTTTCTAGTAGTGGTTTTACTCGGGGTGCTACATTGGTCTTTGAGGTTGTGCTGGACGCACAACTTAGACCAATGTGAAAGTCGGCATGATGACTCGGTTCCACTTGTCATGGGCATGGAGATGCTATTCCGACTTACACTGATTCGGCTAAAGAGTTTAGCGAATCAGACTGATCCACAGTTGAGATGCAACGAGCATGTTGTCGTTTGTAGTCTCAAGCAATGGAATCATTTGACTTGATGTGATTGCATGATCCGAGTTGTGGATTGCCAACTTAGGTTCTATCAAACGATGTTCCATAAATGGGCAGTTATAAAGGTAGAGTTCGGGTTGGTTATGAAGCAGGCTGCGTGATGTGGATTACCAAGATGGGATTTGCCCGTCTGTAATGGAGACATGTTCTCTGGGCCCTCTCGTGTGATATGATTCGGCAGCATGGCCATGCACGACTTGGTTAAGTGTTAACCAAGGAGTCGGACTAAGTCTTAGTCAAGTGAATCGTATATCACGAAACAAGAAGAGAGAGTCGAGTTATTATAGGGATGGCAACAACTTGCCTATAGCTTGACAAGATATATCATGAGGCAAAGGGATTTGGAGGAAAGTCACATTGATAAAGGTTTGTCTTTTCTGTTTGACGGCACTTGGGAGTTGGACGTCTTGCTAGAGGCTGATGCTAGCTATCGACTCGGAGTGGTGACTCGTGTCGTGTCTAGGTGTATGTGAACCTACAGGGTCACACACTTAAGGGAAAGGAGCCCATGTGGATTCGATCCATGTGGAGATTGAGGTACAGCCTAAATGGGCCTCAAGCGTTGAGCCCAACTAGGAGTGTATATAAGTGGAGTGACAAGGGATTGTCCCTGACCTAGTCGTCAATCTATCCACTTCCATTTCGGGCTAGACAGGATCTAGCAATCCTCTGCCTAGAGCTCCTTCCTGTATGTGTGGATCACGGTAGAGGCGTTGCACGTGCGGTGTTGGAGACAATAAGGTCCTATAACACCCCAAAAAAATTAATCAAGATTATCAAGTTCAAATCCCCTAAGTTTAGGGTTAACAAAAACTTTTATTTATTAAATTTAATATGAGCGTATGTGTGAATTGCGTTAGTTTATGAATGAGTTCAATTGTCATGTTTGATTGCTAAAAATGATAAGGAATGGTTTAAAGATGAATACTACATCATCTAGGCCAATTACAAATGAAATCTAAAGAAAAGAAATTCAAATATGAATCATATAATCAAATGGTCATTTTGACCAAAATTAACCACTAGACCACTTTGAGTGTTCCTAGTAAAAGATTTCTAACAGAAACTTTCTCAATTCTTTTCACCCCTTGCTAGACTAAGTAAAAGTGAACCCAAGACCACTTTACAAACAAACAAAAAGCAAATTCCAAATCTATTTAAATGACATATTGAATCAAGTTCATATGCATAGATCACCATTTTGCAAAAACCACTCAAATCAATTCACCTTGACTTTTCCAAGAAACCATAGACTATCAAGCAAGTACTCAGAACACTCACCAAAATTTAGCGAAAAATTCAAATCTTAAATTCATGCGGCCATTTGGTCGAGCACCTGGCAGACACAATTAAACACTGCCTAACTTCTACTGTTCTGAGCAGTGATCAATCGCCACTAGTGCCTTAAATCTCTCCCTTGTCTCCCCCAGCACCTAGCATCATAGTGGACACACTCCCCCTTTGCCGTTTGCACCAGTGCCATGCCGCCCAAGATCGCCGTGTCGGTCGACCAAGCCGCACTCACCACACCCAGCGCCGCCCTCTCCCATGATGTCCAGGAGACAAGCGCCACACCACCGCCACCCTCTATCCACCCCTCGACCGCAGACACACCATGGACCAGCCGTGATCGCCACGCCCACCTCTCTATCTGCCATGCCGAGAGCGCGTCAGAGCGCCGCAGCAGACACGCGCACACACACTGCGCCTCGCCCTCTCCGCGCATGCCCGCGCTCACCGTGACCCCAGCTACCCCCACACACGCCTGTTCTCCGCCTCGTGGACCGTAGACACTGTGCGCCGTCTCGAATGCTGTCATTCTTGCATAGAACACGGACCGCTACTGACCGTTCTCGACTGCCCCTTGCCGTGCCATCACTCGCATGATGACCATCCTGAAGCACCGCGCCAACCCCTACCCGTAGCCATGCCGATAGCCCGTTGTAACAACGTCGCCGACGAGCCCGAGCCATCCCACTCTATCCCTCTCGCCGGTGTATAAATAGAGGCCGCCCCAGCCCTCATTCGCCACACCATCTCACTCCCCTCTCTCTCAGACACCTCCCACACTTTTCCCCGGGGAAAGGCGAGCACTAGCCCGCCGGAATTTAGCCGGAGTCCGCCGTTGTAGAGGTGGAAGGAGCCCATTGATTGCGACCACCCCAGGAGCCTCCGCGACCACCATTCAACTCGCCGTCGATGACAACCTCATTCGCCCCCATCGCCGACCTTAGATGGAGCCTAGGTGAGCTCCCACGTACCCCCACTGTCGTGTTAGGGTTCAGTCTCGCTGGAGCTGTTCGACGGAGACGACGATGCTCAGCCTTCGATCGCGCTCTAATCGCACGACCCAGATTGAAACTTACCGCTTTGTGTTAGATGAGCCACTGACCAGTAGGACCCACCTGTCAGCAGCCCGCTTCACGCGTGCTGTGTAGCTGGGCCGGCCCATTTAGTTTCCCGCGTAGAGCCCATCGATTCAAATAGATTTTTTTCCATTTTAGTTAAAACTAGATTTTGTTAGTAGATTCAAAAATCAATTCAAAGAGATTCACTGAACCAAATTGCATGATTACAATTTTGTTAGAAAGGTATTCAAAATATCTATCGAAGCCCGTTGGATTCAAACCATTTCACAATAGATCACCTATAGTAAAAATAACAAGACAAAGACTTTTCCACCTTCAAACATTTTTCAAAAATCAACCATAAATGCTTTTGAGTTGATTCCAACTCTCAAAAATCACATTTAACAAGATATATCTGAATACATAAAAATATTTAGGTTTACATGCAGTGACCTTGGACTAGTACTAAAAGAATGCTATATGGGCATTTCTAGTCACTTTAATTGTATTAAATGGTAATTTTAAACTTTATAAAATATGACCACCACTTTAAATCACATTCCCAATTATTAGAATATGTGGTGATGACATGTGTCAACATGATCCCATATTTTAATTGGAGAATATTAAATCTTAAGTATTTTCAATGAGTAGAAATTAATTTTCTAAAATAAGAAAAATAAGACTAGGTCTTAATTTCATGTGATGATTGTGATGATGCTAGATCATCTAGTGTGAGCCCTTGTGTGCTACATAGAAGTAGTTAAGTGTTGTTTGGTGATTGTGTACCTCGTATTCATTTATAGACGATAGTACCGACCCGGGATACGAGGAGGAGGAGTACTACCAAGAAGAAGAAGAAGAAGATAACTTCAACCACTGGACTACTCAAGGCAAGCTAGAACTATGCAAGCTAAAACTTGCAAACCTCATATATGTGCAAGCCTAACACTAAAAGTTAACTATGAAAGCCATCCTTGCAAGATAACCTATGTAGGATGCATTAGGCATGCTTTGGTTATGCAACCTTGATTATACCAATCCCAAGTTTTACTTGCAAGCTTTATTCTTTTACTTTTACCAAATTTATTTAGCTTTAGTTAGTGATTTGTGAGTATTGGAAAAATAGGATAGATACCATAAAGATAATAAAACTAGGCCTGAGTAGTTATACTTAGATGTCATCAAAATGCATAAAACTAGAGTTGGATAGTTACACTTGATTAGCATCCCTCATAGGTGAATACCCTCAACTTTAGTGGCTAGTGGTAAGCACAAAAGTTGATCACTTTAGATGGGAATTCTTGGTGAAAATGATTATGAAAACATTGGAATGATGAGTCATTCTATTGAAATGTTTTGACATGTGTTATGGTCACAAAATGATTTGATGATGAAAATGTTGAGGCATGAGCCTTGGCCCTTTATAAAAACTGATGGTTGGGTTCGGATGCGATACCATTCCAATTTTACCGTACAACCACAATACCTGATTTGGGTAGGGCTTAACTGGAAGTTTATATGCCTTAGTATGGGTTCCCTCGCGAAAAGCGGTTGAGCTGAGGCTACCTCGTGAATGTGAATGTCCACCTATGCAGTGCCCAGGATGGCAGATGGCCATGGCTGGGAGGCCAAGCTCATAGGGGAGGTGTTATACTAGAGTGTGTAATTGAAAGGTTATGATTGATTATCCACATACTAAGTATGATGATTCAGGGTTATCCCTGACGGATGTATCAAATTTTGTGGTGAAAGTGTACCACCTCTGCAGAGTGTCAAATTATTCGAATAGCCGCGTCCGCGGTCACGGACAGTTGGAGTGGCCATACTGTTCCGTTGACAGATGTTTTCAAAATTACTCGTGAATTGAACTATGACCCTGACTTGACCACAACAGGGTTGTGGATATGAAAATTAGGTTCCCACTTCAGTGATTAAATTAGATGCTTTACTTTTGAACTCTTATGAAGTAAACCTAGATTTTTTTTGCAAATAAACCTAGAGCTTAAGATTCCTACTAGAACTACCTTACTTGTTAGTGATAGTTTGCGAGTACATAAAGAGTACTCATGGATTTGTCCCTAGATATTCCCGCGGCCAGACTATGAGGAGGACTATCAGGAAGATGGACAGCAAGAGGTCTATGACAAGTAGGATCATCTCCCATCGTGAGCATTGCCTGTGAATCTGAAGACGGAGCCCCTACTATGTTTACTTTCTGCTGCTTTGATTGTATTAAGAGTGGATCATGAGATCCTTTATTTGTAAGACCTTTATTATTGTTTGTAATGGATGATGTACTGTGGTACCAATTCTGTTATGTCTCGCAAAAATGGTAATCCTAGGATTGTGATGTATGGCATAACGGGCATTTGGGACTAAAAAATTCGGGTGTTGATAGGTCCGTAGGGATCTGGACGTGCTATACGGGGATCGTTCGGCACGACATCAACTGGCGCGCTTCATCAATAATCCGCACCTGCACGTCTAGTGGTAAATCTCGTGGCCTATCACCTGAGCTAGATCTTGGGTTTACCGCGTAGGGTAAAAGTTTTTGTTTATGTCTGCATGGCCCAACAACCTTGTCCTTCAGTAGACAGGTATGGATCTTTAGTGTCGCTGACTTCGGCCTCATGCTCGATCCTATCGCGTAGAAGCAATCCCAGAGAGGAAGGCAACAATCATCATCTCGAACCATGTAATGCGCAAGCACATGAATGATATGTCAGATTAAAGTTATCATGGAAACCCTAGGATTAGCATCGATTTAAATGGGTTCGGAGTGCCGAGGGTTTGGCATTCCATCGATCCCATATGCAATTAGGGGGGTCTGATGTTCCTCTAAACTAACTAGGGTTTAGCTTGATCAACAATGCATGATTATTTTGTTAAAGTGTAGATCTCATTTTTCTGATCATTTTGATATAATATTCATATTTTCTTGATTAAATATGAATTAGTTATTAATTTTATAAGATTATAACAATTTATGTCTTATTTAAATCATTTTTGAAAATAAGTAAAGCCTTTATGATGTCAGCTAACCCTAACCCTAAACATTTTACACAACAGCTGCATCTAGCCGCAGACACTGACAAAAGGGCCCCAAGCCACATCATCTGGCCACCGTGGCAAACATTGCTAGGCACTAGCGTCAGCGCCACGTCGGGCCACGCGATGCCACACGGTGCCTCTACGTCGGACTCGCCGGCCAGGGTCTGCAGATGGTCATCACCGGCGATGTTCCCGGCGGTTCTAGGAAGAGTTGTTGGCGGCGTTCGAACCGCACGAGTGAGGTGAGGATAAGGGTGCTAGCGCGGCTAGCAGATGGTCACTGCAGCACGTGACATTACGGTAAGCTGCGGCAGCTAGCGGCAGCGTGTGATGGGAAGGAGCTACGGGCCACGCCAGGAAGCACAGAGAGGACGGGGAGACGTGAAAGCTCACCGTGAAGCTAACTGTGCAGGCAGCGAGGCGAGAGGGAGGTCAGAGAGGAAGCTAGAGCAGCGGTGGAACTCATCGGGGTCGGAGAACATGGCATCGATGCGGTCGTCTGGAGGCGCCTGGGGTCAATTCAACCGGCGAGGAGGAAGCATAGGTCGAGGCCGAGCTCGTGGTGCGGTCAGCGGAACCTAGGGGCGACGGAGACGGCGCCTAGCCAACAGCCATGGCATCTAGGGTTTGGGCGCTGATATGTTGGAAACATATATATAATTTTTGATGTTCAATGCTTGTTTTATATCTACTTTCTTATGTTTTGTCCACACTTTGGAGTATTTTTACACATTTTATGGAACTAACCTATTAACAAGATACCACAGTGCCAGTTGCATGTTTTCTGCTGTTTTTGGTTCTAGAAAAGCCAGAAAATGAATATTCTTGGAATTGGACGGGACAAAAGCCAAAGTCAATATTTCACTAAGGGGAACACGGAGCCAGAAGACAAGACAAAGAAGGGCCTCGAGGGGGCCACACCCCCTGGCCACGTGGCCTGGCCTGGCCCGCTCCTGGGAGGGTGCAGCCGCCTTGGGCACCCCCTCGGCCTCCACTTTCGCCTATAAGAAGCCTCTGATGTAGAAACCCTCAGGACCTGATTAAAATTCCACGAAAGAGTCTATAGCCGCCGCCATCTCCATCCCTAGATCAGGAGGGATCTAAAGCTCTTCCCGGCACCCTGCCGAAGGGGAGAGATCACCCTGGAGGCCTTCTTCATCACCATGCTTGCCTCCGGTGTGATGCTTGAATAGTTCATCCTTGGACTATGGGTCCATGTAGTAGCTAGATGGTTGGTTCTTCTCCTTTGTGCTACCATGTTTAGATCTTGTGAGCTCAGTTCATGATCAAGATCATCTATTTGTAATTCTGCATGTTGTGTTTGCGGGGATCCGATGGATATTGAGATGCTATTTTAGATTCATTATTGATTCTATCATGTCTTTGTTATTTGTGACCTTGCATGCTTTCCGTTGTTAGTAGCTATCTTGACCGAGTAGATGCTAGCAACTCCAAGAGGGAGTATTTATGCTCGATAGTGGGTTCATGCCTCTAGGAATCTGGGGAAGTGATAGAAATCTCTAAGGTACTAGATGTGTTGTTGCTACTAAGGAGAAAACAACAATCCTTTGTTCATAGAACGTTTACTTTACACACTTTGCTTAATGCAATTATCTGTTGCTGGCAACTTAATACTGGAGGGGGTTCGGATGATAACCTAAAGGTGGATTATTAGTCATAGATGAAGTTGGATTACGGTCTATGTATAATGTTGTATGCCCAATCAAATCTCATAGGATTCAATATGATTAGTATATGCATGTATGCTCTCTCTATGTTTGTCAATTGCCCCGCTGTAATTTGTTCACCCAACATGTCATCTATCTTAAGGAGAATCACCACTAGTGAACTATGGACCCCGGTCCATTCTTTTACGATCAATCTACAATCTACTAGTTACTATTTTATGTTTACTTTCTGGAAGCAATTACTATCTTCCACACAATACGTTTAATCCTTTGTTTTCAGCAAAACTGGTGAGATTGACAACCTCACTGTAAATTGGGGCAAAGTTCTGTGGTTGTGTTGTGCAGGATTCCAAGTTGGAAACAACACCTTGGAGGTGTTTCCTTGCTCCTACTGGTTCCATAACCTTGGTTTCATAACTGAGGGAAAACTTGTTGATGTGCTCATCATACCTTCCTCTTGGGGTTTCCCAACGAGCTCTACATATTGAGCAAGCAAGACTTTTTTTGGCGCCGTTGCCGGGGAGTCAAGGACATCTTCACAAGGGGAGTCCCTCATCACCAATCTCTTTACTTTGTTTTTTTTTGTTTTGCTTAGTTTATTTTTGCTTTGTTTGCTTGTTTCTTTCTATCAAAAAGAAAAAAAAATTAGTTCCTGCTATTGTTGTAATTTATGTTCGTCTAATATTGTCTTGCTTTATCATGCTTTCTATCAATGGTGGGTTTGTTTGAAACTAGATCTTATTGGAAAGATGGGTTCATGGAACAACAAAAATATTACGAGGAACACCGCTTGTCACAAAAAGGGAAACTCTTATGGGAACAAATTGATAAATTGTGTACCATTGCTAGAAACATGTTCTCTACTTATAATGTTACTTATTGCTTTGATAAATCTTGTTGCTGTAGGAGGTATAAACACCTCCCTTTTCAGTGTGATTATAATGATGATGTTACCGTATCTTCTTATGTTAAGGGAAATTGTTACTTTTATGATGTGGAACAAATTGAAGAATATATTCCTTGGAAGGGTGCATTTGAACTTGCTTATTTGCTTGAAAATATTGATGATGGACCTTATAAATATGAGGTTTATGATATACTTAAATTTTGCTTTGATAATTACAAGGTAGAAAATGGATATATTCTTGAATATCTTAATAGATGCTCTCCACCAACGTAAGAGACTAATGCCCTACAGGAGCCTATGGAAGAAGAAATTGCTGAAATTGGAAGCTCATTGGATAAAAAAGAGGAGGAGAGTGATGATCAAAAGGAGGAAGAATGGATCTACCCATTCCTACCTTCTAATTAGAGTAACTCTTTACCCATTACATTATTTGATTGTCCTCCATGCTTACCAAAGGAGGATGAATGTTATGTTCCTGTGGATTCTTTTGAAAATGTTTATAATAAAGCTCTAGATGATGGTCCTATATTGGTTGATAATATTAATTGTACTACTATTGAAAATGATCTTGATCACTCATCTTGTTATAAAATTGTTAAAAGTGGGTTTGAAGGTTTAATCCAACTATTTTTGAGCTTGATAAAAATTATGTGTTTGTAGATAATGAAATCATGCTTTATGTGATAGTTATATTGTTGAGTTTATTCATGAGGATACTGAAAATTATTATGAGATAGGAAAATATGGTTGTAAAAGTTTTCATGGTACTGAAACACCTCTCTATTTGCTAAAAGTTTTGAAGTTACTCTCGTTTTATCTTCCTATGCATGTCACTTTGTTCTTTGTAAATTTATTTGCATATAAGATTCCTATGCATAGGAAGTGGGTTAGACTTAAATGTGTTTTGAATTTGCTTCTTGATGCTCTCTTTTACTTCAATTCATATTTCTTATGTGAGCATTATCGAAATTCCTATGCGTAGCTCAAAGGCGTTAAAAAAAGCACTTATTGGGAGATAACCCAAATTTCGTTAGGAAGCTTTTTGTTGTGTCTTGGAAGTTATTATTTCTGTAATAACCGCTCCTTATCATTTTTTGTGTGGTTTTTGATGAGGACATCCCTACAATTATACCTACCCCAATAACTACTAAAGATGCTACAACTGTTGCAAGAAAGGATCAGTCCAATGAGATTAGAATTAGACCTGTTACAAGAGCTCGTGCTAAGCTAATGGAACAACAGGTGAATTTACTCCTAAACGAATCTGGTACTTTGATTGATGAGAACTTTATACTGCCTAAGTCTATGCATTTATGTATGATCAGGTTCGTTGGAGAAACAAGCATTGCACGAGGAGGAGAATGGCTAGAAGAGAAGCCCAACATGACGATCGCCCAAGGATGCACGATGGGGAGCGGGAGGTAGGCGCAAGAGAAGATCATCAAGATGAAGGCAAAAAGATCTGCCACGACCGGAGTGTCCGGCCAGATCCACCCGGACTGTCCGGCCTGGTCGAGAGGCAAACTGGCGTGGACATTCAGTATGCTAGTTCAGACACCACACGGACACCACCCGGAAGCTTCAAAGTTTCCGGCCAGACCGGACTGTCCGGCACACTTCACCCGGAGTGTCCGGCCTGACCGGACTGTCCGGCCCACTTCGACCGGAGTGTCCGCCCGCCGACCGAATCTGGTCCGAGTCAGTTTGTACCAGTTTGAGTCGTTTGCGTTTAGTTTCGGTTTCTGGCCATCCCAGCCACCCTTATAAGCTATGGGACGACCCCTAGTTAGGGTTTAGACCATGTTAAAACTATTTTGGAGTTGTTTCTTTCATAGAACCTCTAGAATTACCCTGTGTTCGAATCTACCAACTATAATTGAGTGTAATCTGTTGTTCCATTGGGAATTAGGAGATTGCATACTACCGTTCGTGGTCACGGCTGCGTGCGCAAGAGCGTGGTGTTGTGAATATCCTACAAGGTTCGAGAGCTGTTGCATTGGCATCAGGGATCGAGCGGGAGAGTTCAGAGCTACAGGCTAGTTATCTATCATCCACCATTATCACCGCCATCCGCTTACTGAGAAGATCGGGCCACCCCATATCATCTTGGTATCAGATTTCCAGTGTTGCCTCGGTAAGAATCCACAAATCCATCCATAGATTAGAGAGTGTTTTCGTCCTATACAGAAAAATCCTCACAAAAAGATTTGCCATAGACTAGATTGCATTGTTTTCGAGTTTTAGTTGCTGATTGTATCTTTTTGTAGATCCGATCTGCAGGTTTTTCCTCGTAGGAGTCTAGTTTCCATTTGTGACTAGGTTTAGGGTTTGATCTTGTTGTTCGCTATTCCCACCGTTACCGTTTCCGCAAGTAATTTCCTCGTTTGTCCGAGTCCACATAGCGTACCTTTGTTTGCATACCATAGACACAGCCTATCTACAGCATTTGTGCCTAGGAACGTACCCACGAGACTAGTTGCTTTGCTCCGACAGGGTGCTCATTAGGTTTTTGAAGTGCAAAAAATTTCGACAGGCAAAACCGGACTATCCGGCCGAATCACACCGGACTATCCGGAACAACCGGAGTCTCCGGCGCATATCAACCAGACTATCCGGCCCAGTTCTGTTATACGTTGCTATACTCGTTTGCATTGAGTAATATAGTTGAAAAATCAAAAAAAAGAGAAAAGAAAAGAGAATCAGTATAAAAAAGAGGAGATATAGAAGTGTGCAATATTGGAGGCCTTGTTGTGTATAGCACTAGTAGATTGAGCAATCTTGTGCCTATTCTATTTGAGCTATTACTAGCGTCTCTCTTGTGCATTGCAATATTCCTTTTCATAAGTTGCTTTGCCACGTTTATCTCCATTGTGTGTGTTTCTTGGGTATTTTTATGATCAGCACTAGGACTTGTTTGCGGTGTAGATAGGGTACCAAACCTATAGCTCCACCTTTACATAACCTGTGTGCCCTGCGATTGTTCTCTATACCTTTGATATTCACTTCATCACATCAAGTGCATCAGTCTTTAATTTCGTTTGGTAGAGCATTTCTATTCACTTTGGAACGGTAAGATCTCCTTTCTTATTAGTTGTGAGTGAGTTGTGAGAGTTTCCACCATACAAATTCTGATTTTTGCACTAACCTACTAATCATGTCTACTAGTGATGATTATGCTGTGTTGCAGAAAAAGAAGGATGAGGAGCTTGTCAATTGGCGTGAATATGAGGCTTTGATATCCCACTTGACACGTGTGTTTACTAACACAACAGATGCCATTGACAAGAATCTCCAAGATATGAATATGAGATTGGATCAACATGTTGGGACGGTTGATACTATCCAAACGCAAGTGGCTACGCTCAATGTCAATGTCACTACTTTGCAGCAGTCCATTGAGGGTTTGACAGCCGCTTTACATAGAAGGGAAAATCCTCAACATGATGATGTCTTTGATGATTTCGATGAGGGTAGCGTTGTTGATGCTGCTCCACATGTTGGCAGGGGACGTGCTATTCCCCCTGTCCATGCACCTGCTCATGGTCGTGGGTTTGCCCATCTTGGGCGTGGTCAACGTGTGCCCAACCAAGCTGCTGATGATGGTTTGGCAAGCCAAAATTCTCGATTCCTAAGTTTGATGGGTCCATTGATCCTGAAGACTACCTCGCCTGGGAATTGAAGATTAAGAAACTCTGGCGCTTATTTGACTATCCAGAAGATAATAAGGTCAAGCTTGCAGCATCTGAATTTGATGGTTATGCTTTAGGTTGGTGGGATGCTCTTGTGCAGGATAGAAGGGAGGACAATGAACTTCCTGTGATGGATTGGCGTGAGATGAAGCAAATCATGGAAGCTCGTTTTGTACCAACCAACTACTTGCGATCAGTTTTTGATAAATTGACGCAACTGAAGCAAGGCACCATGACAGTTGATGAGTACTACATGGAGATGGAGATGCTTATGCAGCGTGCTAGAATTCGTGGGTCCATTGAGATGACCGTGCAGCGATTCCTAAACAATCTGAAGTTACTGATCAAGAGCATTGTTCGTCATCACAAGTATGAGACCATGAATGAGTTGTTGCATCATGCTAGAGAGGCCGAATCCCAGTTGGCACAAGAGGCGAAGTCACGCGCTCGTTTTCCATCCTCCAGCAGATTTTCGGCCAGACCTACTCCTCCTACAACCGCACCACCAGCTGATGTTCCATTTACACCATCGGCCAAACCAGCAAGTACACCTTCGTTTTGTTCTAATGCTCGGAATCCCGCTGCTCCTGCTGCTAGCTCGGGTTCCAACATATCTACTACACGTACTCGTGATGTGGTGTGCCATACTTGTGGAGGTAGAGGTCACTACAAGAAAGATTGTCCAAACAGCAAGGTTATGTTTGTTAATGAACAAGGTGAAGTAGAAAGTGGAGATGAATCTTCTGATGATGAGATTGATGACGGCGAGGAAGGTGCTGATGCATATGCTGAGCGTGCACCCACTATTGTCGTATCTTCATGTGTACTTAATGTGCAACCGGTTGAGGAATCCCAGCGTTGCAACTTGTTCCAAACAAAAGCTCTAGTTGGACCAAACAAAGCTTGCAAGGTAATTATTGATGGAGGTAGCTGCAGAAATCTTGCAATTAAGGAACTATGTGCCAAACTGAATTTGACATATTTACCTCATCCCAAGCCATACTACATACAATGGTTGAGCAACAATGGTGAGATGAAGGTAAATCATATGGTACGTGTGAATTTTCAAATAGGGCCATACAAAGATTCTATTGATTTTGATGTGGTTCCTATGACTGTTTGTCACCTACTATTGGGTCGGCCTTGGCTCTATGATCGCCATGTGCAACACAATGGCCAAGCCAATACATATCACTTGGAATTCAAAGGAAAGAAGATTACTATGCAGCCAATGACACCACAAGAAATTGTGAATGATTCTCGCCAAAAGATAGAGGTGAACTTGAAGGAAGATACGACCACTCGGCGAGACTGTGTAACAACTGTTCCTGATGTAATTGAGCCTAAATTGAGTGATATAACGAAAAGTGAGAGAGTGCCTGGGTTATTGATATTAGCCACCAAGGAGGATATGAGAGAGTTTCGTGAGGATCCTACAGCCATGCCACTTGTGCTCATGTATAAGGGCGAGGTATTGGTTTCTAACGACATGACCCCTATTTCTCTTGGTGTCTCTTCTGTTTTGCAGGATTTTGGGGATGTGTTTCTAGAAGACGTACCCGCAGGTTTGCCCCCATTGCGTGGTATAGAACATCAAGTGGACCTCATTCCTGGCGCCACACTTCCCAACCGTGCACCTTACAGGACTAATCCCGAAGAAACTAAGGAAATTCAGAAGCAAGTACAAGCGTTACTGGATAAAGGGTACATTCGTGTCTCTCTTAGCCCTTGTGTTGTTCCTGTTATTTTAGTTCCTAAGAAAGATGGTACATGGCGCATGTGTGTTGATTGTAGAGCGATTAATAACATCACTTTTCGATATCGTCATCCTATTCCACGCTTAGAGGATATGCTAGATGAATTGAGTGGTGCTGCTGTTTTCTCTAAAATTGACTTGCGTAGTGGTTATCATCAAATTAGGATGAAAGAAGGGGATGAATGGAAAACTTCTTACAAAACTAAATTCTGTTTGTATGAGTGGTTAGTTATGTTGTTTGGTCTTACTAATGCACCTAGTACTTTCATGCGTTTGATGAATCATGTTTTGAGAGAGTTTATTGGTCGTTTTGTGGTGGTTTACTTTGATGATATACTCATATACAGCCACACCGAATCTGAACATTGCACTCATATTAGACAAGTTTTGCAAGTGTTACGTGATAATAAACTGTATGCTAATCTTGAGAAGTGTACATTTGCAAAAGATAAGGTCATATTTCTAGGATTTGTTGTTTCTAACCATGGAGTAGAGGTAGATCAATCTAAAATTGAATCAATTCAGAATTGGCCTACTCCAATGAATGTTTGTCAAGTCCGTAGTTTCCACGGTCTCGCTGGTTTCTATAGGCGCTTTGTGAAAGATTTTAGCACCATTGCTGCACCATTAAATGATTTGACAAAGAAAGGTGTTCCTTTTGTATGGGGCGCGGCTCAAGACATTGCATTTGATACATTAGAACGTTTGCTTACTACTGCACCATTACTTGCATTACCTGATTTTTTGAAGCAATTTGAAGTTGAATGTGATGCTAGTGGTATAGGTATAGGTGGCGTTTTGATGCAAGAGGGTCGGCCTATAGCTTATTTTTCTGAGAAATTGACTGGGGCTCGTTTGAATTATTCTATATATGATAAAGAATTGTATGCACTTGTTAGAGTACTTGAGGTTTGGCAACATTATTTGTGGCCAAAAGAATTCATCATACATTCTGATCATGAAGCATTGAAATACTTGAAAGCTCAATCAAACTTGCATAGAAGATTAGCTAAATGGGTTGAGTTCATTGAGTCTTTTTCTTACATCATTAACTATAAGAAGGGAAAAGAGAACGTTGTTGCTGATGCTCTATCTAGGAAGAACATGTTATTAACCAATCTTGATGTTAAAATTCCTGGATTAGAAGCTATTTGTGCACTTTATGCAACTGACCATGATTTTGCTGAACCATATCGCTTGTGTGCTCTTAGAAACACATGGGATAAGTATCATATACATGATGGATATTTGTTTCGAGCTAACAAACTATGTATTCCAGAATCGTCGTTGCGTTTGTTCTTAGTGCAGGAATCACATGCTGGTGGTTTGATGGGTCACTTTGGGCGTGAGAAGACGTTGCTCATGCTTGCTGATCACTTTTATTGGCCCAAGATGAGGCGTGATGTGTACAGATTTGTGAGCCGATGTATTACATGCCACAAGTCGAAATCTAAGCTGCAGCCTCACGGTTTGTATACACCTCTCTCTGCACCGACTACTCCATGGGAAGACATTAGTATGGATTTTGTGCTAGGTCTACCTAAAACTTAGAGAGGTCATGATTCTATATTTGTGGTAGTGGATAGGTTCTCTAAGATGGCTCATTTTATTGCCTGCCACAAAAGCGACGATGCATCGCATGTTGCTAACCTGTTTTTCAGGGACATCGTGAGATTACATGGAGTACCAAAGACGATTGTTTCTAACCATGATGTGAAGTTCCTGAGCTACTTTTGGAAGACCTTATGGGGAAAGCTAGGAACAAAGTTGTTGTTCAGTACTACATGTCATCCCCAAACAGATGGTCAAACGGAGGTGGTGAATCAAACATTGTCACAGCTGCTAAGGACCATGATTAAAAAGAATCTGCGGGAGAGTGTTTGCCACATGTTGAGTTTGCTTACAACAGGGCTATGCATTTAACTACTCAGCTTTGTCCTTTTGAGGTGGTGTATGGTTTCAAGCCATTGACGCCACTTGATATGTTGCCTCTGTCATGACAGAGTTGATATGGAGGCATCAAAATGTGCTGATTATGTGAAGAAAATACATGAGAAGACTCGAGAGGCTATTGAAAAGAAAGGCAAGAACATTGCTGCTGCAAGGAATCAAGCAAGGAAAGAAGTGTTGTTCAAGCATGGAGATATGGTTTGGGTGCATCTACGCAAGGATAGGTTCCCACTACTTCTTAAAGTCAAAATTGAAGCCAAGTGGTGCTGGTCCTTACAAGGTGTTAGCCAAGATTAATGATAACGCCTACTCGGTCGATATACCTATTGAGGAGTTTGGTGGAGTTAGCAATAGCTTCAACGTTGCTGATTTGTCACCATATGCTAGAGAAGACCTTGGAGCGTCGAGGTCGATGCCTTTTGAAGGGGAGGGAGATGATGAGGACATCCCTACAATTATACCTACCCCAATAACTATTGAAGATGCTACAACTGTTGCAAGAAAGGATCAGTCCAATGAGATTAGAATTGGACCTGTTACAAGAGCTCGTGCTAAGCTACTGGAACAACAGGTGAATTTACTCCTAAATGAATCTGGTACTTTGATTGATGAGAACTTTATACTGCCTAAGTCTATGCATTTATGTATGATCAGGTTCGTTGGAGAAACAAGCATTGCGCGAGGAGGAGAAGGGCTAGAAGAGATGCCCATCATGATGATCGCCCAAGGATGCGCGAGGGAGGAGCGGGAGGAAGGCGCAAGAGAAGATCATCAAGACGAAGGCAAAAAGATCTGCCACGACTGGAGTGTCCGGCCAGATCCACCCGGACTGTCCGGCCTGGTCGAGAGGCAAACTGGCGTGGACATTCAGTATGCTAGTTCGAACACCACACGGACACCACCCGGAAGCTTCAAAGTTTCTGGCCAGACCGGACTGTCCTGCACACTTCACCCGGAGTGTCCGGCCTGACCGGAGTGTCCGGCCCACTTCGTCCGGAGTGTCCGCCCACCGACCGAATCTGGTCCGAGTCGGTTTGTACCAGTTTGAGTCGTTTGCGTTTAGTTTCGGTTTCTGGCCATCCCATCCGCCCTTATAAGCTATGGGACGACCCCTAGTAGGGTTTAGACCATGTTAAAACTATTTTGGAGTTGTTTCTTTCATAGAACCTCTGGAATTACCCTGTGTTCGAATCTACCAACTATAATTGAGTGTGATCTGTCATTCCATTGGAAATTAGTAGATTGCATACTACCATTCATGGTCACGGCTGCGTGCGCAAGAGCGTGGTGTTGTGAATATCCTACAAGGTTCGAGAGTTGTTGCATTGGCATCAGGGATCGAGCGGGAGAGTTCATGGCTATAGGCTAGTTATCTATCATCCACCATTATCACCGCCATCCGCTTACTGAGAAGATTGGGCCACCCCATATCAGTTTTTGTGCCAATAGTAACCTCTAATGAGAGAGAAGTAATACTTGGGAAAGTTGTTGTCTCAAAACAGATTTTTGTGCTTTGCTATAAACATTCGTGAAAAATCTCTATAAGTCGGTTTGAGCTATAATGTTTTGTGCTTCTGCCTCAGATTGTTATCCAACTTTCGTTAGATCAACACTTTTTGATTTGAACAACAGAAGGTCTTCGAAAAAATTGGTTTTTACCTGCTGGTCTGTTTTGAAAGATTTCTGCCATTATTTGCATTTGCCTCTTAATCTCTTTCTCTTCGAGTTCTCTTTGATCATTTGAACTTTTTTTAAAGGAAGTGCTACAGTAGCTTGTGTTTTAATGGAAGTTTTACTTGTGTTGAAATTGAACCAAAATACTTATCTCTACTACTTATAAAGGCTCCAACAAGATCTTTCCTACAGGCACCCCATCTAGCATACACGGACATTCTACATCCACACAATCGAGCACTTTAAACTAAATCTAACGTGTTACATTAGCCCACAGTTTCCCTTGGGTGCACATAGCAAATAGGTTGAACGGAATGTACTCTGCCCCGCGTCGCTTCCCTTTACAAACGCAGAAAAAAAAGAAACTAATCACATCCGTGATCAACGCGGCTGAGGTTCCACGGACGGCGTCCCTTTACAAACGCAGAAAAAAGAAACTGATCACATCCGTGATCAACGCGGCTGAGGATCCACAGACGGCGAGAGCTTTCTTGGAGCGCCTCACGGACGGTGCCCTCGCCGCCTCCCTCGCAGCCTTCCTAGAGCGACTGATGGACGACGCCCTCGACGAATTCTTGGACCGCGTCCTGGCCTTCGCCATCATCGCCTTCCTGGAGCTCCTGATGGACGACGCTGTCGCCGTCCTCGACGCCTTCTTTAATGGCGCCCTCGCCTCGAGGGCCATCGTAGCACCTTCGCCCTCATTGCCTTTCGGGAGCTCCTGACGGACGACGCTGTCGCCGCCGACCTCGACGCCTTCTTTAATGGCGCCCTAGCCTCGAGGGCCGTTGTAGCACCTTCGCCCTCCTCGACGTCGAACTCATCGCTCGGCAACACCTTCGCCCTCCTTCATCGCACTGTCAGGTGTCTGCCCGCACCTTTGTCACCTCCGCAGTTCCATCACACCATCACCTCCCTGTACCACCTTCTCCATCGCCATGGCCATCCTGTAAAACGGTGACAGACATTCTTTCAATAAGAAATCATTACTTGCATGCTACACCAACATAGCTAGCTGAAGTACTATTTTGGAGACCATTTTGTTATTGTTTCTAAATACTGTCAGATACATATAGCTCACCGAGCAATCCAAGGTTATCATTCGTACAATAGCTTAGCAATTGAGGACTAAGTACTGTATCTCATCCATCATTACAAATTTTATGATTCAGAAATAGTCATTCTTACAGTTACAATTATCAACTACAGAATCTGAAAACCAAATACGTAGTTAAATAATTATATTCCTGTCAGAAAAGAAACTGCTCCTTATAATCTTACCAAGTAAATTTTAAGTTGGAGTATTCATTTGTAATCTGCTTATTTCTGATGTAGAGCATGTTGTCAAAATACTAGCAATTTATTTCATGATTCACCCGTCACCACCACAATTCACACAAAATATATATTATGCTGCGACCTTGACATTAGGGTAAATTAAAATAAAAATGTTGTTCAAACAAGATTATGTATTTATAAAAATAAGTGAGAATCTTTATTTCAAAACAGATGGTTTACCCTGCAGGACTGGTACGAACCAGATGGTCCATGTACCATATGTTTGCTTACACCTGAAAATTTGCACAACTACTAGAATAATGATCAGGGACCTGAACAACACGTGACTTATAAATTTTCTGCATTGCTTTCCTTTAATTGAGTTTACAAGCTGCATTTATATGGCATCCTCTAGAGTAGGAAATCATGTGGACTAGGCTATGATTGCCTGACTAAACTAGGATCAGAACTGAAGTAGTACTAAGACTCATCAGTAACTCTAGCAAATAGCCAACATCTAGGACATGGACTCTTGTAAACATGCTCTTGGCAACAAAAGAGAAGTACCAAATGGATTGAAACATTTGAATAGTGAACAGGAATATAGACACTGATGTTGTAGTTGCTGAAGTGCATGAAACAAACAGAAAACCTGACAAGGTAATAATATATGGTTCAGTGGTTAACTCTAGCTGGTTTAGAACAAGTGCTGTCTAAGTTACTTCCGTGTAGAGCTATATTACTGTCAAAAGCATTGTCTATTGTTGTTTCTACCTAGAGATCCATACACAGATTTGTATCTCCTATAATAAATATTGGCATAATAACCTGATTTCTAATAAGAATCACACAGCTAAAACCTATAGATTTCTTTTTTCGGTAGTTTTCATTTCAAGAACACTACTTTGAGACTGTATATTACCAATTTAGTTCAGTGGGAGCACTACGTTCTTTATGGGCGGCCTGAACTTTGAACTACTAATTCATTACGTGTGTCTTTATATCTGGTCTGAGTAGTACCTAAGCTGATTATTAAAATCTGAGAGACTACGATACATGAAAATTACATGTGAGCGACATTTCTCACCTGTAATTATTGAAATCGTCTTCACGCCAAGCCGATTTTGTTGCGAATCTGTTGAGCGCCACTTGTTCACAGTTCAGTACTTTGTGCCACTCTGTTCTAAACAAGGCAACTGCTGCCCGCTTCGTGGTCAACTCAACGCTCCGACACGTGCAGAGCTCCGTCCACGTTCTCCGGCAGCAGCAGTGGCAACCCAATCTGCTGGAGACGAGGCTCGTGTCTCTGCATCCGGCTCCGTCGGCGCCTAGCTCTGCGTCGCCCACGAGCTGAAGGGGAATAACAGGTGTGGGGCTGAAGGGGAGGGGCGGTCTGCCATGCATGTCCTACCGACGGCCGTGGGGATTAAGGGGAGGGGCGGCCTAATGAAATCGACAGAGGGAGACCGGGAGGGAGCTTAGCTGGGGAATAATAGGACCTCGCTGGGAGGTGGGAGCCTGGAGGTAGGCGACGATGGGAGAGGTAGGAGTTGTGGATAGAGTTTATTTTCTTTCTATTTTCTTCACGCACGGATGATTCTGGGAATTTTTTTAATATTCAATGTAATTTTTTTAATCAATTCGAGAATTACTGCATAAATATAAGGTTTTCGATATTATTTAGCGCATTGTCAGTCTGGACCAAGTCAACTGCGTTTCATTGGCCAAGGCCAAACCAACTGGCCGCTGACAGGCCACCAACATGCATTTGGTCACAGCCAAGCCAATTACTTCAATCGGCCAGAACCAAACATTGCAAAAACAATCAACATGTATTTAATTAGGACCAGGCCCTCAACATGCATTTAGTCAGGGCAGCCGATTGCTTCAATCAGGGCCAAACCGATTGGAAAATCAATCGGCTTGCCTGGAAATTGCACTAATCGTCTTTGGCCCCATGCGTGTTGTGCTACTCCTCTGCTTTCATTCGGCTAGGCCTGTACCGAATGGGCAATCGTCCAACATGGGACCGCTGCCACATGCACTTGGCCTGCTCCTCGCTGAATGGGACTGATCGCCGAATGGCGCACTTGGCTTGGCCTAGGCCGACGATGAGTTAGATATCGATAACCTTAAATATGTGCAATACTTCTCGAATTGATTTAAAAAAATTATTATTAAAAAACTTCACGATGATTCAGGTCAGGTGCATGGCGTGTGTTCTAATTCTTTTTGTAAGTTCTTTTAAACACATTGTGTTGTACTCCCTCCGTTTCAAAATATAAGATATTTTAGGTTTGTGAAGCAAATATATCTAGACTTGTTTTAGTATATAGGTTCACTCAACTTAGTGATGAATCTACACACTAAAAGAAGTCTAGATTCATTTTCTTCACAAACCTAAAACATCTTATATTTTGAAATGGAGGGAGTAAGTTACAGACGTGTCACGACTTACAAGGGGTTAAGAAAAGGTTATATCATTATCATCTCAATAAATTTTGGTATTTCTTTATAATAAATATAAAAATATCATTTAAATACTATAATCAAGCAGAGCATTCTACGTGGTCTGTGGTTATTAAATTTTGTGGAGTACTTCACGGGAGAATGTTTATCTGACACTCTTAAACAGGTATATTTGCTACGAATCTTGATACATATTATATGATGTGTCATTGTTTGAAAAATAACTATGATAATGATGATAGTGTAAGAATAATGTAAGAAATCGAGACTTGGAAGATGCCAGAAGCCATAACAACAAACACAAATCCTATGAATGATATGATTTTAGAAGATTTAAGACTGATATTCTAATTATAAATTATAAGACGTGCTATGCACGTACATGCTTACTAGTTATCTTAAGTACACTAATGTTGCTAATGAAGATTGTGTGAAGTTTTGTATGAAGGAAATTTTAAAGTGTAGGGAAGAGTAATGTGATAAGATGAAGTATGGACAAAAGCTCAAGCTTGGGGATGCCACCCCGTGTCACCCCAAGAAATATTCAAGAGGTACAAACGTCAAATCTTGAGGATGCCCAAGGCATCCCCTTCTTCATCAATAAAAATTTCAGGTTTCTTCCAAACACTTCATTTTTATTGTTTCATGCACAGTTGTGTTGTTCTTGGAGCGTCTTTGTTTTGTTCTTAGTTTTCGTTTGCTTAGTTTTCTTAGTTTGCTTGAATAAATTGGTTGGACCCCCGCATTCATACATTAATTTTCAAATATGATTTGTTTGGATTGGAAAAGAGTAGGAAAAGTTCATGCTTAAGTGGTATAAAAGGAGTTTGTTTTTGACTGTGACTTAGACTTTATAATGTCATGCTTGATATTGTTTTGGCTTTATGTTTAGTGATTTATGCTATAGCATGACATGTTATAAACAATTGAGATTGCTTAATGTGCCTTGAAAGAATCATGCGTTGTTTTAGCATATTAAAGCATAGTATTGTGGTATTCTCCTTTAAATGCTTTATTTGGGTTGACTTGGCGCATGCTCACACCATGTTAAGACTATCCCATGTCACCATAGACTCTATTATCATTTAGTTTTCAACTTGTAATATCACTTTATGCTTTAATTAATAATGTTTTGTCGCTTTGCATGATTATGGCCATTATTGCTCTCTTAGTTGGTTGCTCCTAGTCTTTTGCTAGCCTCCATACCAAGTATGAGTTCCACTCATGCATCCAACTCCAAATAAAACCAAGTTATTCGAAGATTCCACCATACCTACCTATTAGCATTTGCTATTCGAAGTATATTCATGTTTCTATCTACCTTCCGAATTAAACTTGTTATGTGAAAATTAGTGATTAATCTCTCACGAACTTGATGGCATACTTTACTTTTCTTTCCCCTAATAAACTTGAACCATTGTGTCATATATGTTGTATATGCTTGCACTTATAAGTTGGGGATTAGCAGAACCATGCTGTCAAGGGGAACGCTTTCAACATTGCACTTGTACATTGTACCCAGTTGATATCATGCTCTTTTGTTTATGGATGTCATCGATGTGAAATGAGAGGGGACCTTGTAAGTCCATGGAGTTATGTATGTGTGTTAGAGAAATGCCTAGGACGCTAGCCTAAGCCATGCCTAATCATGGTGGAAACTTGCAGCATCACCATAGTGAGCAATCTATGAAGTATTCTTCTTATAAAAAAAGAGATAGAGATTACGAAAAAGAAAAAAAGATGAGAAAAGAGGAAAGAGAGAAAAAAGCACCGTTTTCCCATGGTAAATAAGAAGATTGCTGAGATGCTCATTGTCTGCTTGCCTTGTCATTTTGATTATGGGATAGCTCTTGTATCATGTGCAAGCGGTACCCGTTGGCGGTTCTGTATGACACACATACTTACTATGACAAGAACTTACCGGTAACTGAACTTGAGTAGCATGAGGAGCGACCCTTGTATTCAAGGGACATGAGTTTGCCAACTTATACTTTGTCAAGCATATACTCCATAGTTTGTTCAGTTTAACCTTAATCACTTCAAGATGCTTATGATAGGGGCAATGAGAGCTGAAAGCTAATAAGTACCATAATTTTTGTAAATTCTTTGTGAGACTTGAATCCCTGCTTCCTTCTATGAAGGCCTTTCTTTTACTTTTATGTTGAGTCTCCATCTTCTATCTTTATGCACCTATTGAGAAAGCATAGTGTCCATTCTTAGTTTAATGTGCATTGTCCCAAGACTTGTTGATTGATTCATAACTTTGATATTGCTTGATCTTAAACTATTTGTATCTAGTCACCCTTATGAACTTTGAAGGTGTCTTATGCATTTATGTTTTTCTACACTATGAGGGACAAGCTAAATACCATTCTTATTATGTTTTCTATATGTGAAACAAACAAACGTCTTTCAAAGCATTGTTATTCATGAATCTTTTGTTTGTACCTTTTCATGTTACAACATAGTTGCTATGTCTTATTGTTAGAACTATATCTTTGATGCTATGTTAAAGTACTATGATCCCAGCTATCAATGTTCTACAAATACTTTGATCAAGATTATGATGGTGCATGTCACCTCAAAAATTATTCTTTTCTTTTTTATCACTTACCTGCTCGAGGATGAGCAGGAGTTAAGCTTGGGGATGTTGATATGTTGCAGACGTATCTATAATATTTGATGTTCCATGATTGTTTTATATCTACTGTCTTATGTTTTGTCCACACGTTGGAGTATTTTTACACATTTTCTAGAACTAACCTATTAACAATATGCCACAGTGCCAGTTGCCTGTTTTCTGTTGTTTTTGGTTCCAGAAAATCAGAAAATGAATATTCTCGTAATTGGATGGAACAAAAGCCAAAGTCAATATTTCACCCAGGGGAACACGGAGCCAAAAGACGAGACGGAGAAGGGCCTCGAGGGGGCCACACCTCCTGGCCACGTGGCCTAGCCTGGCCCATGCCTGGGGGGATGCAGCCGCCTCGGGCACCCCCTTGGCCTCCACTTTCGCCTATAAGAAGCCTCCGATGCAGAAATACTAAGGACCTGACCAAAATTCCACGAAAGAGTCTGTAGCCGCCGCCATCTCCATCCCTAGATCGGGAGGGATCTGAAGCTCTTCCCAGCACCTTGCCGGAGGGGAGAGATCACCCTAGAGGCCTTCTTCATCACCATGCCTACCTCCGGTATGATGCGTGAGTAGTTCATCCTTGGACTACAGGTCCATATAGTAGCTAGATGGTTGGTTCTTCTCCTTTGTGCTACCATGTTTAGATCTTGTGAGCTTCGTTCATGATCAAGATCATCTATTTGTAATTCTGCATGTTGTGTTTGCGGGGATCCGATGGATATTGAGATGCGATTTCAGATTGATTATTGATTCTATCATTTCTTTGTTATTTGTGATCTTGCATGCTTTCCGTTGTTAGTATCTATCTTGGCCAAGTAGATGCTAGCAACTCCAAGAGGGAGTATTTATGCTCGATAGTGGGTTCATGCCTCAAGGAATCTGGGGAAGTGACAGAAATCTCTAAGGTACTAGATGTGTTATTGCTACTAGGGAGAAAACAAGAATCCTTTGTTCATAGAACAATCGTATTGTTTACTTTACACGCTTTGCTTAATGCAATTATCTGTTCCTTGCAACTTAATACTAGAGGGGGTTTGGATGATAACCTAAAGGTGGATTATTAGTCATAGATGCAGTTGGATTACGGTCTATGTATAATGTTGTATGCCCAATCAAGTCTCATAGGAGTCAAGATGATTAGTATATGCATGTATGCTCTCTCAATGCTTGTAAATTTCCCCGTTGTAATTTGTTCACCCAACATGTCATCTATCTTAAGGAGAATCACCTCTAGTGAACTATGGACCCCGGTCCATTCTTTTACCATCAATCTACAATCTACTATTTACTGTTTTCTATTTACTTTCTGCAAGCAATTACTATCTTCCACACAATATGTTTAATCCTTTATTTTCAGCAAAACCGGTGAGATTGACAACCTCACTATAAGTTGGGGGCAAAGTTATATGGTTGTGTTGTACAGGATTCCAAGTTGGAAACAACACCTTGGAGGTGTTTCCTTGCTCCTACTAGTTCGATAACCTTGGTTTCATAATTGAGGGAAAATGTGTTTCTATGCTCATCATACCTTCCTCTTGGGGTTCCCCAACGAGCTCTACATATTGAGCAAGCAGGCACGCAGTGGGACGAGAGAGAGGGAGAAAGGGAGGGATCTGGGGCAATGGAGGGCAAGGAGAAGATGGCCACAGCTCAGGGTGGCCTTATCCCCCTCTCCACGTTGACGAGGAGAGGCGAATCATGGCGCACAGCGCCGACGCTAATGGCGGGTTCACTGAGCTGCTTCCAGCTAGGAGAAGACCAAGAAAAAATTGTAAAACCCCCTGGCAAAGCGAGGGATCATCCCGCGGTCGAAAACTGGTGATCCAAGGGCTGGAACTTCCAGAAAACTCCCTGGGTTTTATTAAAACCTTTATTTTTATTATAAAAATGCATATTAAATTGATTCTGGAGCCTTTTGAAATAGAGAAAAGGAGGGACCTTTTCGTAAATATTAGATCATTCCAAAATTTGACTTTGCATACATTTTGAAACCATTTGTAATAAAAATAAGGGTTTTACACTTGCATTTGTTCACACATATAGCTAACATGCATAGATTTTATTTATTTAAACATATGCATGCAATGCTTAAGTACTAATTACAAATATTACAAACTTGGGTTGTTACAGCTCGTTACTCCATAAGTTACATGTAACTCATCTTGCTCTGTCTCATACCTTCAAGCTTGTTGTTGGTTCTATTCTAAGTCACATAACACATCAGTTGTTCCCATTCTTGCAGACAGACAAAATTCAACTTCGATCGGGATAATGAGGATGTAGAGTATGTTCTCAAGGACATGTTCTCCTGTTCTTTGCACCAGCAACGCCATAGGCTAAAGAAGAAATAATTTGATGATAAGACAAATAAGGATATTAAAAGAATGACCCCTAATGAACATACTATGACTAACCAATAGTGGATAGATCTTCTCGATCACTGGTTTGATCCAGAGATTACCATATGGTCTGTCAAGACTAAGAGCATATCACATTCAAAATTTCTATTTACGCACCTATCTCACTAGTCTATTTTTGTAGAAGAACACTAAGAAAAACAAGAGTAACCGTGCTGCACAATGTTTAACAAACCAAACTGGATCTCGTGCATTGTTTGGGCACTTGAGTCCAAAAGTAAGGATAATTAGTATTTACTCTTGTAGAGACTTTGTGTTTCTTATATTTCGATCATGCATTCTGCCCATGTTGCAGAAAGATGTGATATGTCTGCAGGAAAAATTCGAGGCATGCCAGACGAGCAAAAAAAGAAGGGTGCAATCCCTCCGCTAAGAGTGTTATTGTAAGTCTTCTATTTGATTGATATTTTGTGATGACACACCCCCAATGATATATATGTATAGTTAGGTATGCAACTCTGCCTCAACTATCACCTAGTTTTCTTTTCATTTGAGTAGATGATATCCAACTAGTGTGAGTTTCAGTTTTCAACTGTACAAAGAGTTGCCTTGTGATATCATGCACCTGGCAACGAAGAAACAGACAGATGCCATATTGGAATAGTCGTGTTATTGCGTGTTAGTGATAAAATTCTTATCATTATGATCAGATAGATATGCTTTTACTATAGTGTATATGATGCGTAATCAGCCATGTCTTGTAAGATTTGTTCATAGTCAGGTTAAATGTGTCGTCTGCATGTTTCTCTATCATATCTTCTCATCTCTAACCCATGTATACCAACTTATAACCTTACATATTAAATTGAATGAGGAGATGGCAAAACCTAGGAAAGACGGTCTAGAAAAAACCCAAGATGAAAGTCTAGAAACATTTAACATGGTACTAAAAGGCGAAGGTCATCACAAAAGCACATTCCTGGGCAATACTAGGTTGTCATAATCCAAGTCCATGTCCAAGTCAGTGTATTTGTCTTATCAGGAAGAAATCGTAGCACTACAGGATGAATAGGAAGTGCAAAGATGAACAATTAACGAGATGAGACAAAAAACATTAGTAAGTGATGCAGAGTTGAAGATCTTAAATATCAGCAGAATTCTTGAGAGCTCATAGTTGAACAGGCTAGTCTAAATTAAAGATGAACCCTAACATTGACAGGTGAGTACCATGGTCCTGTGAAATGGTTCTTGAGACTGAACCTGGGTTGTGTTTGTGGCCTTGTATATGAAAATAGAGTGATTATTTGTTTTGCAACATGCTTTTATCTGTTTACACTGTGCTCCATGCACCTGTGCCCAACCCTCACTCTCTCGGCCTTGGATTCATCAACAGAGGTAAAACAACCTAACCATATTTTTTAATAATTTCTACAACCTCCAAATTCAAAATCTCAGTCGAGCAGTAAAACCTACAGCCTACCCCATTTAAATATGAGATATATATCAATTTTTGTTTGCCAATATGGTTTTATTTTGATGATCAGTTGATGTGACTCTCAGCCTTCAATTCAAATAGAAGGAGTACCATTTTTCTATTATTCCTTGGACGCTAGCCAAATTCAAAATATCAGTCGAGCGGCAAAATATGCCACCTACCCTGTTTGAATTGGAGGTATCCAATTTTCATTATGGATGATCAGTTGATGTAAGTCTTGGTCTTCAATACCTGAGGAGGGAGTACCCCTTTTTCTATTATTGCTTGGACGCTAGCCAAATTCAAAATCTTAGTCTGCCCAATTATTATGGTCATGGATGATCAGTTGATGTGACTCTTGACCTTGAATTCCTCGATAGATAGCGCACAATCTACTAGCTTTATTTTATTATTATTTGGCTGGTAGCCAAATTCAAAATCTCAATCATGCGGCCAAATCACCCACCAACCTTGAAGCATTTCTTGCCCCACTGTTTCAAAAACTTCGAGGCAAAATCTTCCATCGGGGAGTATAATTTTTCTATTAGTAGATAGATGGACACTAGAAAAATTCAAAATCTCAATTGAGCGACAAAATCACCCACCGGCCTTGAAGCATTTTGCACCTGTCCATTTCAATACCTTTTTACTTTAAAATTCCCATTCTACCGATTCTTCAAACGACAAGTGGGCATGCTAAAGTCGGCATCTTGGGGGCACGATCGTAATTAGTTTTATGTTCACCTCTATAGTCTTGATTCACGCAGTATTTCCCATTGTCCCTCCCGAAAATCACAAGCTCATCTCTCATGCTCTCACTTCCATGACCGCCGCGCGCACTGGCCGGCAGCTGGAGCCGCTTGAGCTGCAGTCTCGTGCACTGCACCGAATCCGCTTCACCAATCCCCACCGCACCGGATGTCGAGGATATGACCCCTAGGTAGGCCATGCCAGGCCTAACTGTCCGGCTCCAAGAGTGCTTGGCCGGACGGCCGCAAGACAAAGGACCGTAACCGGGTGGATCGCTCCAACCGCTCCGCCCTCAAGATTCCTCGGCTGACCCATCTAGATGGATGGCCAGAAGAACCAGCTAGGTGGCCGCTTCCACTCTGCCACCTCGGATTCGGTGGCAAGGCTACGGAGGGGGTGACACTCTTTTCTGAGCGCGCCCCTAACTCCTTGCATCATCAAACAGGCTGGTGCACCACCCCTATTGGCTATACAAGACAACTACGCCAAAGCACCAAAGCTGGAAGCTGAGCGAGGCATTGTCGACTAACCGCAAAAGCTCCAGCTGACCGTTAAAGCACCAGGTAACACCCAACGCCCTAGCGCTGGGACACTATAGTCTTGTCCCCCTGTACTGGAGGCTTGAATAGGTCCTGGCCCACCAGCTGGACCCCGCCAGCCGGCCCGATTTGTAAACCCAAAGCCCAAGTAGTAAACCCTAGAACCCACATTATAACGTACCTCTCCCAACCAGTATATAAGGGAGGGTAGAGCTAGGGTTCTAGTTAATCTCAAGTTCATTCTGATAGTTCACTAGTTCATCTTCTTCCATCAGCTCACGATAGCAGCTAGGGAAACAGCTCAAGGAGCACTTGTATAGGGCGTCCGCCCCTGATATAGTAGATCCTTGCAGGAGTAGGAGTGCTACCTCGCTAAGAGGGCTCTGGACCTGGGTACATCGCTGTGTTTGCAGTACATGTGCCCAACCTGTTGCGAGGAGACACCGATAACATCCTGATTGTCCCCTCTCATGCCATCCCCGATGGCATTGCTGTGTTCCACACCACGACAATTGGCGCCCACCATGGGGCACATCGCTTTGGCTGGGGTCATCTTTCGCACGGGACTTCTGCTCGTCATAGGTGAGCGAGTCGCCTCTGGCCTCGTCCTCACTCTTAGGTCCTTCGACTATGCCATTCACTACGCATCGTGCTTCATCGGGGGGACTTTCCCTAGTGGCGGCTCCATCATGCACTTTGGCGAGCACCACATCTATGTCGCGACCATCGCCGAGGATTTCCCTTGTGGAGTCATCACCATATCTGTCGTGCTGCCCGGCTTTGCTGCTCCACGCACCGCCAGCGACAGTGTTGAGGTCATGATGGCCGGCTCAAGCGAAGGCCGTCGTCCACCTATGGAGCGCAATGTGGGAGGCAACAGCTCCACTTTAACACCCCTATTTCTACTAATAGTTTTTAGGGATTGTTTATGCATCCATGAGCATCATAATTTAAGTTGCACAAAAGGAAAAGAAAACAAAAATGCTAAACCCTATCTTCCCCCCCCCCTTTGAATCAATTCAAGATGTTTTGAATTTCGAAAAGTACCAAAATCGTTGGAGCCCAAATGGATTAAAAGGGACCCAGAGTATTTCAAATGTTTTACAAAACCTCTGGTATTTTCAAAATATTCAAAACCGAAAAGAGTTTGAAAATACAAACATAAAATAGAAAAAAGATTTGGAAAAGGTTTTTGTTAAAAAAAATAAAGCCAGAAGCATTCCAGCCCAGCCCAGCTCCACCCTCTCGCTCCTAAACCTCTCGCTTAGCCCACCCGAAGCCCAGCAACTGGCCCAGGCCCACATATCGCTTTGTTCCCCTTCCCTGTCGTCTTCCTCCCGCCCGGTAAGCAGTTGCGTGCCTCCGCCGATGCTTTCCGTCGCCGCTGGTCGCGCCGCGATGCCCGCCACCGCCAGGAGAGGAAGATAAGACCATCACGATGCCTCGACATCCTCCTTATCCTCCTCTGCTCTCTCCCCCGACCTACCTCTCTCGTTTCGCTTACTCGCCGGAACCCTAACCGCCAGACGTCGTCGGCGTCGCACCGTTACTATTCTCTCCTCCACCATTTGAGACCGCCACGAGATCTGCCTGGCTGCCCTTGTTCTCCCTATTGAAGCATGCAAGTCGGGAAGGCCCGGTCCAGCTAAAATTGAGCATGACACACCATCGGTCACCGTAGTTCTCATCATCGATGCGCTGCCGTCTGACCTCCTCCGTCCTTGCCAAGGTTGTACATGCGTCAAGGGTGAGCCCACGGTCCTCCTGGACTTCCCCTCAACCTTCCTCACGCAACATATCCGTCGCTCGCCGCATTCCTACAAGCATCGCCGCCGCTCGTCGTCTTACGCCTTGCTCTAGTGACCATTACGGAGCGGCGCCACCACCCTTATGCTCCCCGCGATGCCTCGTTCAAACGTGCTAGCACCCGTAGCCCCTCTCGCCTCGCTCCACCGTTCCCGTAGTTCACTGAAAGGTGACCGTCGGCGTGACGTCGTTCTAACATCACCATGACGCTAGCATGCGCGGGTCAGCTCGGTCAAACCAGCCCCTGGTCCTACCCGCCAGCATCGCTGCTGATGTGGCCTCGGGCCCAGTAGTTAGTCACAGTGGCTAGGGCCTGCCCCTATATAAAATTTGTTAAGTTTCTGTGCTGACGCAATGCGGATGCAATAATCCAGTTTCATTATTTTCAGGAATTTTAGAAATTGATTAAATACTCCAAAATTCATAACTAATTCATTTTAAATCACAAAAATATGTATAATATATCAAAATGTTTAGAAAAATGAGAACTAAATGAACCCCCTTAGGTGTTTTTGGGGACTCTCAAAATGTTTAGAACTAAATGAACCCTCGTAGGTGTTTTTGGGGACTCTCATGTATTAGGGTTTGCACCCCTCGGACCCTGCTTAAATTGCAAAGTATCCTTTAGGGTGACATTTCAATACAATTTAACTTGTCATATCATCATCCTTACTTGAGCATTGCATCGGTGCCATGTGTTGATTGTTGCTTTCCTTTCCGGTGTTTCTACTTCTTATCGGTAGACCTCGGAGGTGATGTGAGTAAAGAAATCGAGTCCAATATTGAAGACCAAGATCAACACCATCGAAGGTTATCGACGAACGATGCCAAGAAGATGAACCTGAAGTTCTATATCTCAGTATCAACAGGAAAAGGCAAGCAAAACCCCACACTTGATATAATCCTATAATTTTAAAGTATTTCATTCTTGCCATGTGCATACGATTCCAAAGTCTTTTATCGATAGATATAATAATCCTATCTAATGCATGTTACCTTTGTAGCCCATTTTGGGTTCGCAACATAGAAAACAAAAAAATTCCTACGACGGGAACTATACGCCAAGATCTATCTACTAGATACAAGCAACGGGTGGATATACATCCATAGAGAACTTACCCTCGAAGACAACAAAGCTTTGTTAACGAGTTGGAACTCGTGGATGATGTAGTCGTACACTTGCCGATCTCAAGATCGTGATGAAGTCCAGCAGGTCCGGCTCCAGCACGTCCATCAGATCTAGCTCCACCAAGTATAGCACCACCAAGTGCAACACCGCAAAGCAACGGTTCATCCGTGATCGCACACACGTCCGGTACCCCGACAACCTCCGTCCCTCGCTCCAGCAAAGCAGCGGAAGCAGCAACTCCTTTCCAGATAAAGCCACCGGGAACATGTATCTCGCTAATCCGAGACCATGGGGAATAACTAGAGGGGGAGAGATATCCTTCACGAGGAGGTGTGAGGAAGGAGTGAGAGGGGGGCCTTTTATAGGAGGAGGGGAGGGTGTCCCTTCACCTCGCCCATTCATGTGGTGGTAACCCCCTCCACATAAAAATGCCCCTTCACATTCTCTTTTAAAGTCTCCACTTTAAATGCATTAAACTTCTCCAAATTTAATGCTCTCTCATTTAATAAAACTCTTTTATTAATTTTATTCTGAATTTTGTTAATTACTTTAATTAACAAACATTCACATAAAACCCCCTGCAACATTTCAATATTACATGTAGAACCAATTTCAGCAATTTCACCTGAAACAATTTCGGTGTCTATTGAAATAATTCCAGCGCTTTCTTAAATCTTTATTTGAAACATATTTGCTCCAAATGGTGTCGGTATCCCTTAAGTGTGTCACCCTACAGTTCACGAATAATGCAGACATGATCGAGACCCCTCTCCGATCAATAATCAGCAGCGGGACCTGGAGATCCGTACTGACTCCCACATATTCATTGATGACTCTTGTGATCGTGTGAACCTTTAACGTCGTAACTAAATCCCTTTGTCTCGCAATATATTACATGTCTGAGATTCGATCATTGGCTTCCAAATACCTAGTTTGATCTTGTTACCGACATGCACTCTTTTCTCGTTCCCGTGATATAACATTCTAGTGATCACATCACTTGCTTGCAAGCTATTTCAATGTGATATCACCGAGAGGTCCCAGAGTATATCTATCTGTCATCGGGATGGACAAATCCCACTCTTGATCCATGAGCCTCAACGTAACACCTTCGTAGCACTGAACCCACCTTTATAGTCACCCTGTTACGGTGTGACGTTTGATGTCATCAAGATACTCTTCCGGTGTTAGCAATTAACATGATCTCATGGTCTAAGGACTAAGATTACTTCATATGATGTTATAGCAATATAAACATAATGACTCTGATCGTAATGCTATACTTCGGATGAATGTTCATCACATCATTCCACCAATGTTGTGACCTCGTTATTAACAACATCCAATGTCTATGATCAGGAAACCTTGATCATCTTGTTAATCAACAAGCTAGTTTATATGAAAGGCAGTACTAGGAACTTTGTATTTTGTTTATTAAACACACATGTATTAACGTTTCCAATTAATACAATTATAGCATGCAAAAGAAACATTCATCATAAACATGGAATAATATAATAACCACTTTATTATTGCCTCTCGGGCATATTCCCTTCAGTCTCCCACCTGCACTAGAGTCAATAATCTAGTTTGTAAACTTATATATACAACACCTAGGTGTTGAATATACGCGTTTGCTAGTGGTTAACATAATCTCTGGATCTGGCACTTTCAGGTCCGTGTGTATTTGCATGTCTTTGCATCTCTACGCATCACTCATTCTCAAATGAGATGGCATTGTATAAATTTAGTCCTTTGGTGAGACCTTTAGTTCATTTGGTTAAAATATGTTGATATTGTTGTCATACAATATATCTTCATAGTATTATCCCACTTTGAACCACACCTTGTTTGATAACAAGCTACATAACACAAATGCCCTCCTTTGCTGCTACTATAGCAGTCATATACTTACCCTTTTTGTTGTAGTATCCGTCACAATGTTTTCAACTTTGGAACTCATCCAAATCCATCATGGAACATCCTTTCCATTACATTGTGCCACCCATAGTCTAAATTGAGATAAAATTTTAATTTTGTATCTTGTGACAAAACTAGTATCAATGTAACACTTTACAATGAACTCCTTTTAACTATTTGTCACTTATACATGATATATTCTTAGTTCTTCCAAAGCTCATAAGAATATCTTTACTATCGTCCAATGATCATCTTATGAATCATTCTGGTATGTGCTCATAACATTTAGAGCATAGGACATATCTAGATATATACATATCACGGTATAATCGATCAAAATATTCATGTGATTTTACTCACCAAGTGTTGAAACACTTGAATCTTGATACAATCCTTTCCATGCAGCAAGAACCTTTCTTGTTGTTTCCATATTGAACCCTTTCAATATCTCATATATGTATGTCTGGCACAACCATATTAGCGCCTCAATCTATCCATATAGATATTGATGCCTAATATTCCGGCTTTGCCCAAGTCTTTCATCAAAATCTTATTTTAATGAAATTCTTAACTTGTGTCAATACAAGATACATCATTTCCAATCAACAATATGTTCTCTACATAATGTATTAGAAATATGTCTCAGCGCTCCCACTTAATTTCTTGCAAATGCAAGCATCTTCATCATCTTCGATTCCAACTCTGCTATGCTTATTTCAACTATTGAAGTTTGCATGCCCTTTTAACACCCTTTGAATTAACAAAACCCTTCATACTGTGACATGTACACGTCCTAGGTAACCATTCTATTAGAAGAACTGTGTTTTGTTTATTCAACTACCATATACCAAATTATATGTAGTGGTTGCTACATTAATCCGCAAGACTAAATATGGCTATGAAAGATCAAATCTTGTCATAGTCAACTCCTTGAACATTGCCGTAAACTTCTTTCCGACATGTCGACTATTTCATAGATGTTAAACATCCATGTCTATTTCTTTATGGATCCAAACATGACCGATAGGCTTCACGCCTTTCTGGAGGGTCTTCCAAGTTCATAAACTTGATTTCTCGTGTATGGATACTATCACGGATTCTATGACTTCTAGTCATTTTATGGAGTTAGGGCCCATCATCGCTTCTTTGAATGTATTCGGTTCATCATTGTCAAAACAATAATGACTTGTTTATCAAATCACACTATTTGATTCTTACCGACCCACGCGGTTCAATAGGAACTCTAATCTCCGAGATCACACCCTTTGTAATCACGTGAGCCATGAGCATTGTGGCCGCCACTAGGACACTTTCCGGCGCTGCGCTACTTAGCACATATAGCTAAGGTTCAACAACCTTATCAAAGTTCTATTGTCCTCCCACTTAACTTTTCGCGAAAAATTCCTTCTCAAGAAACTTGACGTTCCAAGTAACAAACTCTTTTTGTCCTCGGTGTTATGGAGAAATTCCCAACAAATTATTTGGGATAACCGACAAAGACGTGTTTATCCGACTTTGGTTGTAAACATTTTACTTATGAATAGCACACCAAAATTTAAGAAAAGACAATTCGGGTTTATCCCAAACCATAACTTATATGGTGTCATTTCAACGGATCACGATGGTGCTCTTTTTAGTGTAAAAGCGGTAGTCTCTAAAGCTTCAATCCTTAAAACATAATGGCAGTTTTATAAATGACACCTTTGATCTTACCATGTCAAACATGGTTTGATTTCATCTCTCGAATATGCCATACTCCTATGGTTTATCGGGAAACATAAATCATGGAACAATTCCGCAAATCTTAGGTGTTTTGCTAAACATGTAACTCAAATATTTTCCTTTATGATCGAATCATAAACTCTTTATTTTCTTGTTACAATGATTTTCCACTTCATCTTGAAAGTCTTTGAACAATTTTCAAATGTTTCATACTTCTTCCTTATTAAGTAAATATATAAATGTATTCACTCAAATTTCTGGAGAAAGCATATGAAGCAAAAAGATCCATCGCATATGGCTACATATAATGGACTATATACATCAATATGTATAATATCCAATAAGTTAGTCATCCGTTCCTCTTTGGCCTATGGACGGAGTTTCAATTATCTCGAGGAAAGTTTCACAAGCGTCCATTGATCAAAATCAAAGACTCCAAAAATCCATCAACATGGAGTTTCTTCATGTTTTCTTTCCAATATAATTTAAATAGCGATGTCACTTCATAAGTGATCTTTCAATCATTTGTCTTGCGACATTTTAGCAATAGTGTTTATGGATGTTATTTCTCCCACTAGACTTGTAAAAGTTCATCCATCCTTTATGGAATACGGTAATTATTTGAACAACCATTGTTCTCATAATACCAGAACAAAATAACAATTATTAAAACAAATCTTTAAGGCTAGGTTTGATGACAACGAAAAACACAATAACACTTTATTTGTTTTTGATGAACATCATCACTTATTCTCTTGCTAGTTACTTAGGCCATTGCAGTTCATGAATTGTGTTGTCCTGTATGACACTTCATACCAACCAATTTGGTACCTAATACTGGTATCCAATACCTAAGAACCACATTGTTTAACAAGCAAGGAATACAACCATAACATGTATATCTTCTATACACCTAAGTTGGACATCTCCAACTTTTTCTTTTCTGCCAAATATTTTATAGATTCTCTTTGAGCATTTCCTTTTCCTTTTAAAAGAATCTATCAACATCAATAGTGGTGTCATTCACATGACATATAGTACAAAGAATATATAGTCAAACACTAATACCTTTGGACTTGCACTTTGAAGTGGATCACCATCATCAAATGTTTGGCATTCTTTCAAAAATCCATTCTTTAGTAATCTTTTAGTGTAGTAAACATTTTACTTACATCTTCTATTCATCCTTATCATGACAACTTTCATGATCAAGCTACTATAGCCTATAAGGATGAAACGTGAGTATAATGTTAGTTCCCAAATCCTTTTTGGGAGATCCGGATGCCTAGCATCTCCATCCTTCACAAATTCTCATACAATATGAGAACATGTATTTTGCTAAATTATACTCTATCATAATGCAACCAAAAACATTGTTTCAGATATCACAATATCTTTCACACATGATGGTTTCTGAAACAATTTCCAGCTCCTATATAATCTTGATATTAAAACAACTTTTGAATATCAATAATCATGGAGGCAAACATGATACTTTAGATACTAACATTGGAATTCTTACTCTTGATTTAATACTACTTATTAAACTTCATGGAGTAAATAGAGTTTGCTGAAAGTTTGCAATAGGACTTATAAACTTTAAATTGACATTCAAAACAATACGATACCAGTTCATAAAGTAAATATCCAGAATTCTATAGTTCTATTATCTCAATTAAAACTAAGCATAAGGTAGTGAATAGACGCCAATGACTACAAAAAATTATGCAAATTCACTTTGATTTAGTTTATGACAAATTGAGTTCAACTAATCCAAATTAGAAATGAACTCCCACTCAAAAATGACATCCCTCGTGCCTTTTTGGTGATTACATGAACCAAATCCACTACACCAAGTTCGGACATCACGTGAGTCAGTGTAGCTTCAAAGGCGAGCATCAATATGGGAATCATATCAACTATATGACTCATGCTTAACCTTTCGGTCCGTGTTGCGAGGCCATGTCTGTACATGCTAGGCTCGCCAAGTAAGAACCTTAGTACTGGCATGTGTAAAACTGTCTTACACCCGTTTGTATGAAAACGCAGAGTCGAGTACACCCGATCATCACGTGATGTCTTGAAACACGATCCATAGAATGGTGCATACTTAAGGAAGAACACATTTTATCTTGATATTTAAATGAGGGATCATCTTATAATGCTACTAAAACGCCAAACAAGGTGTAAAGTGGGATGATATGGTCCATGCATTTGATCTCTATCATATGCATCATGGTATGATCTCTATCATTCATTTGTGTGTAAGGCCAACGTCTATGGAACTTACACGTTAGGTGTGTTGTAAGGGTATCTATCATACATCTACTTACAACATTACTATATCATGACACTAGCCCAACAACAATCTAAACTAGACGCCTCTAATTTATCCATTGCAAGTTTTACGTGGCTTAGGGCTTTCGAAGATAGAACCGGTCTTACCTACGAACATGGAACCACAACGATGATAACTAAGTTATTAGCAACTCATTGTAAATCAGATATTGACTATAGTAGGAGAGACAGACACCCGCCAGCCACTTATGCAAAACTAGTTGCATGTCAGTCGTGGAACCGGTCTCATGTGCGATGACATGTAAGGTTGGTCCGGGCCGCTTCATCCCACTATGCCACCAATATCCAAAATACATAGAAGATGCAATAGCATAATCAGCATCGCCCACATAGAAACATATGTGTACTACCTGTGTAAAGCACCTATGCATAGATCAGGCTCTAATACCACTTTTGGGTTCGCAGCATAGAAAACAAAAATTTTCCTACGATGGGAACTATACGCCAAGATCTATCTACTAGATACAAGCAACGGGTGGATATAAATCCATAAAGAACTTACCCTCGAAGACAACAAAGCTTTGTTAACGAGTTGGAACTCGTGGATGATGTAGTCGTACACTTGCCGATCTCAAGATCGTGATGAAGTCCAGCAGGTCCGGCTCCAGCACGTCCATCAGATCTAGCTCCACCAAGTCTAGCACCACCAAGTCCAACACCGCAAAGCAATGGTGCATCCGTGATCGCACACACGTCCGGTACCCCGACAACCTCCATCCCTCGCTCCAGCAAAGCAGCGGAAGCAGCAACTCCTTTCCAGATAAAGCCACCGGGAACATGTATCTCGCTAATCCGAGACCATGGGGAATAACTAGAGGGGGAGAGAGATCCTTCACGAGGAGGTGTGAGGAAGGAGTGAGAGGGGGGCCTTTTATAGGAGGAGGGGAGGGTGTCCCTTCACCTCGCCCATTCATGTGGTGGTAACCCCCTCCACATTAAAATGCCCCTTCACATTCTCTTTTAAAGTCTCCACTTTAAATGCATTCAATTTCTCCAAATTTAATGCTCTCTCATTTAATAAAACTCTTTTATTAATTTTATTCAGAATTTTGTTAATTACTTTAATTAACAAACATTCACATAAAACCCCCTGCAACATTTCAATATTACATGTAGAACCAATTTCAGCAATTTCACCCGAAATAGTTTCGGTGTCTATTGAAATAATTCTAGCGCTTTCTTAAATCTTTATCTGAAACATATTTGCTCAAAATGGTGTCGGTATCCCTTAAGTGTGTCACCCTACGGTTCGCGAATAATGCAGACATGATCGAGACCCCTCTCCGATCAATAATCAGCAGCGGGACCTGGAGATCCGTACTGACTCCCACATATTCAATGATGACTCTTGTGATCATGTGAAACTTTAACGTCGTAAGTAAATCCATTTGTCTCGCGATATATTACATGTTCGAGATTCGATCATTGGCATCCAAATACCTAGTTTGATCTCGTTACCGACATGCACTCTTTTCTCGTTCCCGTGATATAATATTCTAGTGATCACATCACTTGGTTGCAAGCTATTTCAATGTGATATCACCGAGAGGGCCCAGAGTATATCTATCCGTCATCGGGATGGACAAATCCTACTCTTGATCCATGAGCCTCAACGTAACACCTTCGTAGCACTGAACCCACCTTTATAGTCACCCTGTTACGGTGTGACGTTTGATATCATCAAGATACTCTTCCGGTGTTAGCAATTAACATGATCTCATGGTCTAAGGACTAAGATTACTTTGTATGATGTTATAGAAATATAAACATAATGACTCTGATCGTAATGCTATACTTCGGATGAATGTTCATCACATCATTCCACCAATGTTGTGACCTCGTTATTAACAACATCCAATGTCTATGATCAGGAAACCTTGATCATCTTGTTAATCAACAAGCTAGTTTATATGAAAGGCAGTACTAGGAACTTTGTATTTTGTTTATTAAACACACATGTATTAACGTTTCCAATTAATACAATTATAGCATGCAAAATAAACATTTATCATAAACATGGAATAATATAATAACCACTTTATTATTGCCTCTCGGGCATATTCCCTTCAGCCTATACTCCCTTATTCACTGCTCCTAGCATAACTAGGGTTTTCTTATGAGCTTCGCTAGAACTATTATATCTGGTGCGCTTAGCCATGCTTAGTTGTTACCGCTAGTCCACCCGATTGATGAATCAGAGTTGCGAATGAACCTAGTTGGATAGGATGACGTGGTATGATTAGAGATGAAAGTTAAACATACTAAGGCTTGTATGGGAGGCCACGCCGGGTTGTGGTTTTTGTAGTCCCATACTCGCCACCACTAGGATCTGAGTTCTTGTCTCTTGAACCAAGACGAGCGTACAGCCACACAGGGGCCTAGAAACCCCCTCGACAAACTAACTTGCCTAGTAGATTCCATGAGTCACATAGTTTGGGCGTTCGATTTGACATATGCATTCTGGTTGTTCTTGAAGGAGGTAAAAAGGTGCATTTATACAGGTAAGTAAGCGTGGTAGGGAATGGGAGAGGCACGACCTCCATAATCTCAAGCCCTATTAACATCTCTAGGGACCGACTTCAGGACTTGACCCATTTCGGCAGCCTCTCTTTAGGGCGTGCCTCATGGTCTCGACGAAAGCAAGGTAAACGTAGTGTCCAACCACCCTTTTCCGGCCTTCCAAGGAAGAGGGCTAATAATATTTGGCATTAAGAGTCGGTTGGTACGTGTGGCTAAAGTTGTGCACCCCTGCAGGGTTATTAATATTTTTGAAAAGCCGTGTCCACGGTTATGAACGACTTGGGAACAAATTCAAAGATCATAGAGAAGAATAACCTAATCGTAAAACTTGACAAGATAAGTGAGGTGTGCTTAAGGATGCTTCCTCAGGGATTGAGGGGGTGATCCTAGTTGGTAGGTTCAGCTGATAAGGATTCGGTGGATATCAAAGATGATCAAAGCTAGATATATCGCTTTTTTATCCCCTTTTAAAAGGTTCCATTAGTCGATCTTCTCCTCTCCCTTTTACAAAAGAAGTTAGCTTTATGCAAATGAACCCCACCAGCCATAAGTCTTGCAGAGTACACCCTGTACTCTGCCTTTCTTTGTTGATACTTTTGCAGCTGGTAAGTGTTACCATAGAAGATGAGTTTTTACGACATCGACATCAACGAGTAGCTTGGGGTTCCCGGTCTGCAGCCTGGAATCTATGGATTGGGTAGTCATCGTTATGCCTCAGGCCTCTTAGGCCATTTGTTATGTTTGCTATACTTAATAGCATAATTTGCCCTCCGTTGTTTGATGTTTGTGGTCAGTGACCTCTGCTTGTAATAATTTGGTTCTTTGCTCAGCTATGAGCTCGTTGTAATAACTTTTGTGTCGTAGGGTCACTATTATGTTACCGATTCTTACTCTGTACGCTTTCGAGATTTAGGTTAGGCTTATATCAGATAGAGGTCTAGGATTTGTCTAGCCTTAATCCCGGGGGTGTCACAGGTTTTGGTATTAGAGCAGTACCGACTGTAGGAAAACCTTTCTACTGGTCGATGTTGAGTATAGTGTTTGTGAAAACTATTTTATAAGCTGAAAAGTATTTGCGGAAATTCTAGTATGCTTCTTTTTATCCTTATCCAGTTTCGCTCTAACTCTGGATCATCTTATCTTGTGTTGATTTGGAAAAGTTTTGCTACCTCGTCATGTCTTTCAAAACTTAGGTGCCTTTTAGGCATGAAGATTCTCAACCAGTTGACCTAGTGTTGAGTTCTCTAGAGTCAGAGGTGTGTGTGTTCTTTGTTTCCCTTTGTTGTTCTTTGGCTAAGAGATTTCTTTTCATCATGATCTCCCTATATTATGGGCCTACAACATCATGGTGATGGATCCATAGTGTTATGTTCAAGGTCTCGAGGTTTCCTTTCGCCTCGTGTGGCTCCTTTTCATTTGTTTGGGTACTCTAGAAGTTGTGTATTCTTTTGGAAGCTACCTCGTGATTACCACCTTGTAGTATCACGTGTACTACTAAGTAGTAATTACCCCTTTGTTGGGTTTTAACCCCTATACTTGAACCGAAAAACCCTGATTGTGCTAGATTTTGGTGATGTGAATCTTGCACATGAAGCTGATCTTTAACCCAAGATCCATTTTGTTGATCCTTGTTAATGTTCAAACATTATCTCAGGATAGCTAGTACCTTCTATTCTAGCTTTCAAGCTTGTGGTTATTGTCGTGATTGAGTTACGACAAACTATGGACTTTCCCTACCACATGCTATGGCAGATGTTCTTTAATGGAACCAAATATATCATGAAAAGAGTACTCTTCGTGATTCTCTCTTCTATACTCGTGACTCTGCCACATCCTACCTTTCCTGCATCAGTCCTCGGAAGATTGTTAACTTATGCATCCACATCTCGGGATTCTATCCTGAGCATGTTCTTTTTCTCTTGTTGTTTTCCAACCTTTGTCTACCAGTAGGTAGCCAAGTAGTAAATGTGCATTGGTATCTCTTCCGGTGCAAGATACTCTAGTGGTCCGTCAGACAAATCATTTTGGAATGTCAGGAGAAACAAACTCCAGTACCTCATAATATCTAGGACTAGGTCAAAGTGTTGTAACTCGCAGATCAAGACGCAATGATTAGCTTCTACCTATTCTACCTCAGAGTACCACACCCTTATATACTACGAGGTCGTGCTGAGTATCGTGACCCTCGTAACGAAGTGATGCATCTACACATCTTTACCCACCCTTCCTCTGAGATTTCGCGCTCATGAATGATGTGTGTGCGTAATAATGTGACCGTCTAAGATTCTTAGCGACTTTTATTTCTTTGAACTCCAAGGACATCTTTGTTATTCCTTAGCATGATTGGTTAACCATATCGCTAAGCTAAGGATGATTATGCTACCAAGTCCGCTATTATGGTACACTCTCTTCAGTCAAAGAGTTAGGCATGTGCCAAGGCTCTGAGACTATGTCGACTTGCCTTACCAAGCAAGTTTCCTCTCGAACTAAGTGACATATTAGTGGTTCGTGATATTCTAGGCGTATTTCTAGAAGTATCGCCATGTTACCACATGACTGTGTTGTCAAGTTCTTCAGTAAGCAAATTCTTTGAACTGCTCCTTTCTCAAAGGATCTGTACTGGATACCCCTGAACTAGTTGGTTGAGCTTAAATAACAACTTGGAGAGTTGTAAGACAAAAGTTCTACCCGAGCTAGTTCATCTTAAAGGGATGTCTAGTTTCGTTCGTGCTGAAGAAAGATAGTGTTTCCTTCGTGGAAATGTTATCATTTCCCTGTTTTGATTTGATTTGGGTTATCGTCAAATAAAACTCAGTCCTGAGGACTATCCTGATGGTGTATCTATTTGTGATCTTTCACCTGGGTGCATCTTCATGTACTTTGGTCTGACCAATATCTATGTCCTGTTCATACAATATATGAGTCCTTCTTCTTGGAGTATGTTGATAAGTTTGTTATTGAGCCCATCGATGACATCCTTACCTTCTCCATACTAGACTAGACTCATACGGAGCATTTGGCATTAATGTTGGAAACTTTTGAGAACCTTCTTCGTGTTATCTCGAAGCATGTGTTCTGGATGTTAGAAGTAAACTTCTCTGGTTCATGTACAATTGCTGAAAGATGTTGTCGTGGATTCGAGAAGAGTCATCTTTGTTTCCTAGAGAACCGTTTCAAGTCAGTCAAGCATGTGCGAACTATTCTTGATATGGTAGGTTGATACCTTCACATCTTGAGAACATCCTTTAAGCATGCTAAGCCACTGACTGATTTGTCATGGAAGATAAGAAGTCCTACAAACTTCAGTACCCTCCTAAATGTCTCCCAACAATAAAGATTCATTTGTGTTCTGGTCCAATCAGTTTGTGTAGGGGCATTTATATTTTGATAACTTGCTAATACATGAGTTTTGAAACCTAGCTCATTCATTTGGAGCTTTACAATGTAATCCGTGACTTGAGAATCTAGTACCTCTACCTTTGTGGTAAATGTTGCAAACTCCTCGGACATGCTGAGTATGAAGTATCATTCCACCTAATCAGAGCTGAATCTCAAGCAGCAACAATGGTTGGTGTTCATCAAGGTTTTTGATGTAGGTCCCTTTGAAAATCGGTAAGGTTGATGTAGTGGTTGACACACTTAGTCGGAAGACCTCCAGTCACATTTCCTTGAATCAACAATAACAACCACTCTTCATGAGGCTCCTTCTATGATTTGTTATAAGAGTTGCGCTTATGGATTCCTTTGTATTCAAAGTCCGACCTTTACTTGATGTCTGCTTTCTCGAACATCAAGGAGAACATTTGAAGTTGTGTTGCTAAATGTCTCTCGGTCGATTCTTCAGACCCTTTTATGTTGGCAAGCATTTTGTTGTGCCAAGTAACTGAAGTCTAAGAATGAAGTTTCTTTTTGCTCGTGTCATCAGGAATCTTCTTACCTAATCATCCGGTGGTGTGAAGTGATATCACGATCTTTGGCAAAGATTTTGGTAATCTTGTATGAATAAAGAGTTTCGTTCGTTCCTCTAACATGTTCGAAGAGTGATGATGATTTTGTTAATCATAAGTTTCTCTTGCTACATGTTCCTTGTGACTCTTACGGGTCCTCGCCACAAAACAACCCTTTCTATCTTGACCTTCTATTGAACGAAGAGTGATTCTGTTGTACCAAAAGTAGTTCAATAGTTTGATCCTCCATATCTATGTATCCTTGCAAGCTCTAATTAAGCCGTTAGTAGAGGTTCATCTCTCGAAGTCTTTGGTCGTGTTCTTTCCGTCGTACGCTCTCCTTATTAGAATCTTAAACTCTTCTGAAGCTCCATGGTCTCAAATCCTTATGAGGACCAGCTATCTAACACTTCGAAACTATCTCATTTTTTCCCTCCGTTACCTTGATGTGTTACATGCTCGTTGGCTCCAAAGATGTTATGAAACATCTATCCATGAATTGACCATGGGATACTCTGTTGTGGTTTTGTGTTTTTCCCTCTCTCCCTTAGGGTGTGCAGCTACCTCGAAGAAATGAAGCGCTTCATTCATTCAATAATGGTGGCATGGACCAACCTCTTCGAGAAGATCATTGAAGTTTAGTGCAACCCCGTTCTTTCTATCTTCCTACCTAGGAATCTCGGGACGAGATTCTGTTAAGGGGGATAGAACTGTAACACCCCTATTTCTACTAATAGTGTCTAGGGATTGTTTATGCATCCATGAGAATCATCAATTAAATTGCACAAAAGGAAAAGAAAACAAAAATGCTAAACCCTATCTTTCCTCCCTCTTTGAATCAATTCAAGATGTTTTGAATTTCGAAAAGTACCAAAATCGTTGGAGCCTAAATGGACTAAAAGGGCCCCTTAGTATTTCATATATTTTACAAAACCTCTGGTATTTTCAAAATATTCAAAACCGAAAAGAGTTTGAAAATTCAAACAGAAAATAGAAAACAGATTTGGAAAATGTTTTTGTTAAAAAATAAAGCCAGAAGCATTCTAGCCCAGCCCAGCTCTACCCTCTCGCTCCTCAACCTCTCGCTCAGCCCACACGAAGCCTGGCAACTGGCGCAGGCCCACATATTGGTCCATTCCCCTTCCCTGTCATCTTCCTCCCGCCCGGCAAGCAGCTGCATGCCTCCGCCGATGTCGTCTGTCGCAACTGGTCGTGCCATGATGCGTGCCGCCGCCAGGAGATGAAGATAAGACCGTCATGATGCCTTGACCTCGTCCTTATCCTCCTATGCTCTCTCCCCTGACCTCCCTCTCTCACCTCGCTTCCTCGCTGGAACCCTAACTGCCAGACGTCATCGGCGTCGCACCGTTGTTGTTCTCCCCTCGACCATCTGAGACCGCCACGAGATCCTCTTGGTCGCCCTTGTTCTCCCTATTGAAGCACGCAAGTCAGGAAGGCCCAGTCTAGCCGGAATCGAGCATGACACACCGTCGGCCACCGCAGTTCTCGTCATTGATGCGATGCCGTCTAACCTCCTCCGTCCTCGCCGAGGCTATACACGTGTCAAGGGTGAGCCCATGGTCCTCCTGGACCTCCCCTCTGCTTTCCTCGCGCGTCGTAGCCACCGCGCGCCACCGTCCTACAAGCATCTCCGCCGCTCGCCGTCTTACGCCTTGCTCCGGTGACCATTACAGAGCGGCGCAGCCACCCTTATGCTCCCCGTGATGCCCTCGTTCGAAAGCGCTAGCTCCCGTAGCCCCACGCGCCTCGCTCCGATGTTCCCGTCATTCACCGAGAGGTGACCGCTGGCGTGACGTCGTGCTGACGTCACTGTGATGCCAGCACGCGCAGATCAGCTCGATCAAACCAGCCCCTAGTCCTACCCGCCAGCGTGGCTGCTGATGTGGCCTCGGGCCTAGTAGTTAGTCATAGCGGCTAGGGCCTGACCCTATATAAAAATTGTTAAGTTTCTATGCTGACGCAATGCTAATGCAATAATCCAATTTAATTATTTTCAGGAATTTTAGAAATTGATTAAATACTCCAAAATTCATAACTAATTCATTTTAAATCACAAAAATATGTGTAGTATATCAAAATGTTCAGAAAAATGAGATCTGCACAATAGACTTATAATCATGCATTGTTGAACAACTTTAATCGCAACTTTAATTAGAGAACTAAATGAACCCCCGTAGGTGTTTTTGGGGTCTCTCCTGTATTAGGGTTTGCACCCCTCGACCCTGCTTAAATTGCAAAGTATGCTTTAGGGTGACATTTCAATACAATTTAACTTGTCATATCATCATCCTTTCTTGAGCATTGCATAGGTGCCATGTGTTGATTGTTGCTTTCCTTTCCGGTGTTTCTGGTTCTTATAGGTAGACCTCGGAGTTGATGTGAGTAACGAGATCGAGTCCAAGATTGAAGACTGAGATCAACACCATTGAAGGTTATCGACGAACGATGCCAAGCAGATGAATCTGAAGTTCTATATCTCAGTATCAATAGGCAAAGGTAAGCAAAACCCCACACATGATATAATCCTATGATTTTAAAGTATTTCATTCTTGCTATGTGCATATGATTCCATAGTCTCTTATCGATAGATATAGTAATCATATCTGATGCATGTTACCTTTGTAGCCCATACTACCTTATCCACAGCTCCTAGCATAACTAGGGTTTGGCTTATGAGCTCCACTAGAACTGTTATATCTGTTGCGCTTAGCCATGCTTAACTGTTACCGCTGGTCCACCCTGTTGATTAATCAGAGCTACGAATGAACCTAGTTGGATAGGATGACGTGGTATGATTAGATATGAAAGTTAAACATGCTAAGGCTTGAATGGGAGGCCACGTCGGGTTGTGGTTTTTGCAGTCCCATACTCGCCACCACTAGGATATGAGTTCTTGCCTCTTGAACCAAGATGAGCGTACAACCACACTGGGGCCTGGAAACCCCCTCGACCAACTAACTTTCCTAGTAGATTCCATGATTCACATAGTTTGGGTGTTCCATTCGACAAATGCATTCTGGTTGTTCTTGAAGGAGGTGAAAAGGTGCATTCATACAGGTAAGTAAGCGTGGTAGGGAATGGGAGAGGCACGGCCTTCGTAATCTCAAACCCTGTTCACATCTCTAGGGACCGACTTCGGGACTTGACCCGTTACGGTGGCATCTCCTTAGGGCGTGACTCATGGTCTCGGCAAAAGCAAGGTAAAGGTAGTGTCCAACCACCCTCTGCCGGCCTTCCAAGGAAGAGGGCTAAAAATATTTGGCATTAAGACTCGGTTGGTATGTGTGGGTAAAGTTGTGCATCCCTGCAGGGTTATTAATCTTTTCGAAAAGCCGTGTCCACGGTTATGGACGACTTGGGAACAGATTCAAAGATCATAGAGAAGAATAACCTAATCGTAAAACTTGACAAGAGAAGTGAGGTGGGCTTAAGGATGCTGCCTTAGGGATCGAGGGGGTGATCCTAGTTGGTAGGTTCAGCTGATAAAGATTCACTGGATATCAAAGATGATCGAAGCTAGATATATCGCTTTCTTATCCCCTTTTAAAAGGTTCCATTAGTCGAGCTTCTCCTCTCCCTTTTACAAAGGAAGTTAGCTTTATGCAAATGAACCCCACCAGCCATAAGTCTTGCGGAGTACACCCTGTACTCAACCTTGCTTTGTTGATAATTTTGTAGAAGGTAAGTGTTACCATAGAAGATGAGTTCTTTATGACATCAACATCAATGAGTAGCTTAGGGTTCCCGGTCGGCAGCCTAGAATCTATGGATTGGGACGTCATCGTTATGCTTCAGGCCTCTTAGGCCCTCTGTTGTTTGATGTTTGTGGTCAGTGACCTCTGCTTCTAATAATTTGGTTCTTTGCTCAGCTATGAGCTCGTTGTAATAACTTTTGTGTCGTAGGGTCACTATTGTGTTAACGATTCTTCCTCTGTATGCTTTCAAGATTTAGGTTGGGCTTATATTATATAGAGGTCTAGTATTTGTCTAGCCTTAATCCCGGGGGTGTCACATCCACCTCGCGTGAACAAGATCAAGATCCGCTGGCCACCTCCATCCAGCACATCTGCAACCCCGTCGTCCACGAGGCAGATCCGACAATGGTTGTGGCTACGCTAGAGGATACCTGCCAAAACCTTCTAGAGGAAGCCTACAAGGTTGTCGCTGCCTAGTGTCGGCTGAACGCAACCATGCACGAGTACAACACCGCCCACGGCTTCACCCGCTTTCCCCACGATAACCAGAAGATTGCACCCTAGGGACGAAACCTTGGTTCTCGGAGCTGGACCGTTCTGCGGACTCGCGCACTGCCGTGGTTCATCCGGTTTACAGTACTCCCGCCAAGAACATGAGGGCTGCAGAGGTGTCTGCCGCTGAATTGAGCCACCTTGAGGGCGATGAGCTACACCACCAGCAGGCGCGCGTCCAGCTCCTCGTAGCCACGGCCAACATGCTACAGGCTGAGGTAGGTGCAAACCTGGCAGGGAATAGCAAGAGCAAACCACCTCGCCAGATGGCGGATCTGGGAGCCGTGATAGCAAGGCCTCCTCTCCAAACGGGACGAGGCAGAACGGCCGTCCACATAGTGGATCGACCAGCGACAGACATCATCCGCATGATGTTGTGGCGGTCACCAGCCAGACAAGGGTAACGCTGCCAGCCGGCTGACGAAGCCGAAAGAAGCCTCGCGCTGCCCAAGTCCCGTTTGACAGGTCGAATTGGCAAACGCGAGACGGAGGCACGTGACGCACGTGAGCACATCAATCTCCTGGAACAACCACTTGTGCTAGACGAGGAGAGTCTAGCCAGTCCAATATGTTTTAGACTGCGTATCTGGAACGAACCATTTCCAAAGGGATTTTTGCTCCCAAGGTACACACCAAAGTACGATGGCTCGGTCAAGCCAGAAGACTGGCTGGTGGACTATGTCACCGCGGTGGGCATAGCCACCGACAACCAGCAGGTAGTGGTGTGCTACGTCCCCCGCATGCTCCTCGAATCGGCTAGAACCGGGCTAAATAGTCTCCCCAACAACAGCATCAACGCCTGGGTCAACTACAAGCAAGCATTCATCTGCAACTTCACCGGCACCTACAGGTGGCTTGGGCGGCCTCGCAAGCTCGCCCTTTGCGTTCAAGGCAAGGTCGAGTCTGACCGCTCCTACTTCACCCAGTGGATAAGCATGCACAACTCCTGCAAGGGGGTGCACGAGCACCAGGCAATCGACTTCTTCACTATCGGCTATAGAGTCGACACCATGCTCAAGCATAAGCTTAGCCAGGTGGAACCCCAAACCATGGCTCAGGCCATGGCCATTGCAGACAAGTACGCCACCACCAACGTGGCGAGGAAGAAGGCCATCGTGGTAGATGACCCAGGGCAGATCATTATGGATAAACTTCATGGACCGGCGGCAACCGGGTGAGCATCATAAAAACTCCAGGTGGCACCGCCACTACAAAAGAAAGGATGACCAACTAGATAACCAATACGGTTCCAAGCAAGTGGCAGTCGTCTAAGAGAATCCAGCTGGGTGCGGCAGCCGGAGGTAGAACACCGATGACCGGCCGCCACAACCCAAGTACACCATCGAATCGATGCTTGATGGCCCATGTGTAACACCCTCAAATCGTCCCTATGCAATTTTTAGCGATTCCCGCGAAACCCGCATAGAAATGATTCAAATATGCCTACCAGGCACTTACATGCAGGTGGAAAACAAAGTAATATCATTACACAATAGTCCATGATGGAACCCATAGAACATATATATACAACAACAAGTCAAGAATACAAATATACAACACAAAGACCCCAATCACCTTGAAATCGATACAACATCCGAGTATGGATACACTACAAGGAACGTGCTAACTAGTGACCCCAAATATTGGTCATAGAAAGGTCATAGTAATTCATCTATGACCTTTATATGACCAAAAGCAGTAGGTCACATAGCGAGGGTCACTATAGACACCTAACGACCTTTTTTTTGAATTGGTCATGGGCAACTATGACCAAAATAGATGGTCATGGTGTCTATGACCAAACAATTTGATCATAGGCTATCTGCCCAGTCCACGTCAGCCAATCCTACGTGGCAGATTTATGTGACCAAATCAATTGGTCGTGGATCAGATTCAACCCAGTCCAACTCAACCTTCTAAATGGCCGAGCCCAATAATTCAGCCTGTGTAATTATCTTTTTTTTCTACCTGACTATTTTAATTCTCTAAGCTGTGGCCATTTTACTGTGCATTTCCTTTTGGGCCGCAGCCTTTGTACATGTTTGGGCCTTGGCCATTTTACAGTCTGGTGGTATTTTGAATCTTGGCCCTTTTATTGTCCAATTGATTAATAATTTTCGAATTTATATGAATTGGTTTTCTAAACATGTCAATTATTTCTTGGGCCATGGCCTTTTTGCAGCCCACTTATTTGTCTAGTATTTGGGTTATTTCAATTCTACAGTAGAAGAATGTACATTTATATAATTATTTTCCTTCACATAACAATAATAATAATAAAAGCAGATATTATTTCAGTAGATAATATTTCAGCACAACACATATCTTTTTAGCACATAATAAATATCATTCACTTGACTCACAACGGCATAGTCAGCCAACATCATCTAAAATGACAGCCACACACGGCATCCAAAATGACAGCCAAAAAAGACCAAAGTGCAGCCACACATGGCATCGAAAATGACAGCCAAAAAATGACCAACATACAGCCACACATGGCATCAAAAATGACAGCCAACACAGAAGTTATTCACAGTTCATAACTAGTCTAAGCAAAAAACAGAACTAGCTCACATAACTAGTCATCATACCAATGATGAGCTCCTAGTAGCCTTAGCTCCAAGCAGTGCCATCAAGTGGGAGAACTTCTCATCCTATTCTTGATGCTTCTTCAGAAGCAGTTCATACTTCTCGTCTCATGCAGCTCGTAAGGCTTCAACTTCTTTGGACTTCTTCCTCAATGCAGCAACTTCTTCTCGCATAGCTTCACCTTTCAGTTTGGACCTTGCCAGCTGCTCCTTGAGGTCATGAACATGGGCAGCTATAGCAGCAGACTTAGTACTAGAGGAATTTGACAGCAGCCCAGCATTGATCCAGAATGTGCTTGATGGGCATTCCTTTCTGAGCACTTCAGCAACAATTTGGACATCGCATATTGGTTCTTCACCATCAGGTACTTCGGCATCCATCCTCTTCTCCATCTCAGCCTGCCATGAATGGATATAAGATGCAAGTAAGATGAATCAAATAGCAAAGGTATTCTATGAGAAGAGAACACAGCAGTTCGAATGACTTACAATAGCGTTCTTAGCTGACTCTGAAAAGCCATTCTTTGAGCTATTGTGTGTGGCCTTGAAAAAGTCAACCGCGTTTAGTTCCTCATCATTGTGCTCCTCCTTCTGAAATATCATTCAATCGAGAATCAAACTACAAGCTTTCGAGACAAAAGTTATTTGGGCCTAATAAAGAGAAAACATGCTTTGTTCTTACAGTGGCATAGATATGAGCCGCGTAGGACCTCGAACCGGTCTTCTGCTGAAACTTCACCTTCATTCTGTTCTCTTTGTTTGATTCACAGGTTTTCTACAAAAAACATAGACTGTTATCATGGGCTAGCACTACCAATATAGACCAGCAACTACATGTTAAAAATATGCCACACATATACATCAATGAAGAACAGATGGTCGCATACATGTAAACAAAAGCGGAGAGCATGTACATGCAAACATCAGCAGATACCATGCAAAGAGCAGCAGATACATGCAAACAGCAGCATATACATCAAAGACGGTACATGTAATGAGACCAAGATATACCAATGTAGAGACATACCTTGTGTCGTCCTGTGGACCACAACTTCACCAGCAATTTCCATTCATCATCAGGCATGCCTTTCACATGAGACTTGATGCTAACTTCATTAGCATTTACATTCTCAAAAAAAAGCTTCTTGATCTGGTGCCACCTATTCTTTGTTATTATCTACAGCTTAGCGGTGCATGCTTCTTCAATGGTCCGCGAGTTGGTGTCCATATCAAAATTTGACTACAAAGAAAGCAAGCAAGGAAAGAGACATGATTAGCGATCATATGAAAGTTGTATCAGAAAGAAAGAAAGAAAAATTCAACAAATAGCAAGTTAACTTACAACAACTTTGCCAACAAAGTCCTTGATCAGGTTGGCGTGTTTTTTGTATTATTTGAAGTGGGGAAGAACTGGTGCATGAGTTCTTGTAGTGAATCCACACTCTGAAGCAAACTTTGCAGCTAGAAAAGGCTTCTCAGGACCCTTCATCCCTTCAGCAATTTCGATTGTCACCTTAGTACCAAGTGACTTAGTAATCCTCTCTAGCCCTACACCTTTTCTTATACGCTTGACAGCCACAATTGCATTGCCTGAATAGGACACAAACATTGATTAGGACCAAACAAGATGGGCACGAAGATGTAGATATATCACCAAAAACCACTACTGTGGCAATGACATGGCATTCATGTGGCATTTAATCCAATAGAAGCAAATGCAAGAGTAAGAAAAATAGTACAAGACGAATTTGCCTTCATCACATGTAGCTTGCTCACTCCCTTGCTCAGTTTTTTCAGGAAAGACGCCATTTCTTTCCACCAAAGGTACAACATGGCCAAGGTCCATGCGAACGGGGCTGAGCTCCATGCAGACACGGCTGAGGTCTGTGTGGACAGTGCTTTCTTCATCAAGGAACACAGACCCATCCTCATCCCTGTGCGGTGAGCTTTGTTGATCGTTGTGAAGCGGGTTTTCTTCATGGTTGGCTATAGCAACCGCCTTCGCTTTCTTCCTAGTGACTCTAACAGGAACTTCATCAAGTTCCAGCAATCTCTTTGATGCTTCTGGAGCTACCGCCATCACCCTTCATGGAGCCATTTGCGTAGATGCTTCTGGGTACTCAAATTCCTGCTCTTCTTCTTAACAACAAACTTCTTTCTCCTCCTAGAAACCTTCAGGTGTTCGTAAAAACAGTAAGGACAATGGCATCAGATCACAAGAAAACTATGCAAGAACAGAATGAAGGAAAAAAAACAGCAAACAAGACTGTTAAAAGCATGCACCTTAACAATCTTATCCACTACTACATTGTCATCAACTTCTTCTTCATCTCTAGGATTGTAGTCCGAGCTATCCCCTTGTGTTATGCCAGATGCGGAAGGGGATTCAGCAGTAACTGCCCTACGTTCTTTACCAGCATTCGACTTCCTAATCATCGACACTATTGCAGAAATCCCAAGAGACCGGAACACACGGTTTTTCCTCATCATTGTCCTAGCCCTAATCTTCTCGATTTCAGTGAGGGGCGCTTCATTACATGAATAAAAAAACACAACCATTAGATGAATGGTTGAAATGCATGGGGGAGCAAGACAACTAAAAAAGCTAAGGTTATACTTCATTTAATGCAAGTAGATTAACTAGCAGGATAACCATGAGCTAGCAGATTACACATGAGGAGCTAGGCAGATTATAGAGTAAATTAAGGCTCCGTTCAGAGCATGGGTATGAAAAACATAGGAACAGAAAACCATGTAGGAACAGGAAATCATTGTTGATGCAAAACTACAGGATTTAGAACCAGAGGAATGGTGCATGCATAGGCGTTTGGACGAGCAATATAAAAACATAGGAAACAGTACATGTCCAGGTTTTTTTAACCCCGCTGCACATGGCAGAGCCATGGCAGATGAATAATTAGCATATTTTATTTGACTACAAGACGCATAGATGAGTATTTTAATTGGCTAACATATTTGCACGCCTCGGGCATCCACAAAAACAAGAGATTAGACCAGATGTTTAAATTCTTGTGGAATGTTGTCAGAATAGTAGGAAAGGCACAGTTCAATAAGCAGATTACAAGCATAAGCCAGGCACAGTTCTATACTAAGCACATACACACAAAATACAAACAAGCAGTATACACATGAGGACAATTTGCATACCAGCCGGCTGCATCTTACCTGCCATTGCTGATCTCGAGGTGGTGGAACTAGTGCTGCTAGGTAGCTGATGTAAACTTGCCCTATGTGCTTGCAAAAAAGAATAAAGATTAATTAGATAAAACAGGGATAAAGAAGAATGTTGCTTGCAAAATAGAATGAAGAAGCTATGTTGATCAAGCATCCATGCCAATGGTTGTTCATGTATGAGCAATAAAAAATGCAGTGGTACACTAAGCACACACAAAGAGTCAATGATGCATGCACATAGTGGTGATGCATGGGAACAAACTTGCCAGGACACAAGTAAGCAGGAACGGCTAGTCCATTATAAAGCATGGATGTACTTAGGATATAAATACACAAGTAAACATGAATGGCTGCCTAGTAAGAGGTAGTAATGAGCAAGCATTCCTTGATATCTTCACTAGATTAATCAGGAGGTAGTAATGAACAAAAGGAATATGCCTAGTAATGAACAGCAACCATGTGGTAGGAACAAGCAAGCATCACTTAATATCTGCCTTGATGAACAGCATGAAATCCATACATTAGAGGCAGTAGCAAACTGCCCATCTTCACTACAGCAACCCACCTTTCTATCTCACTGCTTTCCCTTGGTTGTTGAACTTCGTTTCGCTCAGTCTAACTTGCAAAATCCCTTGCCACTTTCCTGTGATGAACTTGTGGTTAGATAGCAGTACCAAATACACACAAAACTGGAGCATATATAAAATAAGATAGCAGTACCATCTTATAACTAAACAAATAAATTAACTTCTATATAATTTACCACTACTTATCCATCATGCATATTAAATAAATCAAGATCAAAGCACAGAGTTCAACCATACTAGTTCTACTGCAAGGATGGATACCTAGCTGAACCATATCCAATAACTGTAATAAAAATTACATATCACATAAGCAAGGAACATAAATGCTGTTTAAGAAATAAGAAAAAGAAAAACTAAAGCACACATAATAAGAGGTAAATATCACTAAGGGGGACAAGATAATACTTCAGTGTTCTTGCAAAGGATTAGTAATTGATGCTTATAGTTCACCCTTAATAAAAATTTCACCAAAAATCTTCATGCAGTTACAAAAGAAACCATTAAAGGTATCTGAATAGAGAAGGAAAGTCCAACTCCACACCGATTAATCCATTATACAGTTGACTACTCAATTTTAGGTTGGCACAGATCACACATCATCTCCACCTAAATTCACTAAAACAATTTATGAAGGTGCATATTTGGATATCATGAACAACATCACATCTAAGTAGTCCTAACATGGGCACATGCACAACAGATATCAGCAAAGCATATCAGAATATCATACACACCAACCAGACTTGTATATAATCCCCTGTTTTCAACATGAACAACTATTCCCTAATACAGCAGGAGGCCTAGCTTAACAACAGGTATTAGCCTAATCTAATAATCATCAAAACACCAACACATCATCTAGAGCGAGCACGGTTCCAACCCTACCTAATCTAGCATGGCACAGGAGGACAAACTGTAACGCAAACCCTAACCTTACCATGGCGCGCAAGCCCTAACCCCAAGCCCTATCCCTAGCCATGGCAAGCAAGCCCTAACCCTAGCCATGTCAAGCAAACCCTAACCCTAGCCATGGCGCGCGACCTAGTAGGACAATCGTGTGGAAGAACTCGAACTGGAGGGCAAGATCCGAAAGAAATTGAAGAGGAGGGGACAAACGAAAATAACTTGCCTGAGCCGATCTGAGAGGAGGACCGTCGTGTGTTGTCGCGAAGTTGCTGCCGTCATTGCCGAGCGTCTCCTGCCTCCTGCTAGGCCATTGTCGCCGAGCGTATCCTCGTCGAGCGTCTCCTCCCTCCCGGCGTGGCCATCGCTGCCGAGCGTCTCCTTCCTCCCGCGTGGCCGTCGGTGAAGTTTGGCTCGGTGGCATGGTTCAGGGGTGGGGATTGGAGATCTGGGGATGGGTGGGTGGGGTGGGGATGGGTGTGTGCGGTCGGGTGGGGTGGGGTGGGGTTTGGTTGTGTGCGGTGTGGTGGGCGCGCCGGTGGGGTGGGGTTTGTCCAAACCTGGGAGGCGGAAAAAGCGACGGGAATATTATTTTGGGGAGGAAACCGGGAGGCGGGAAGAGCGGGGGCGGGAAAAATTCCAGGGAGAAAAGTGAGGGAAATTTTAGCAATATTTTTTATAAGTTGTTTCCTTTGTGAAATAAATACAACTACATGTCCAACTATTTAAAATGTACCATTTTAAATCGGTTTTAAACTTTAAAAAATAGACCATAAACTAAAATTCATTCAAATTATATCGGCATGGCACACAACAATGTTATAGGAGTAGGTTTCCAACTTTATTGTAAAAAAACCTATTTTTTATTTTCCATGCATCACGAAACGGGTGTTTCGTGAAGCTGGTACTGGGAATATGTTGCAAAATTGGGCCGACGCATTTTTATAAAATATTAGACCCTAGATGTACAATTGATCAATTGTTGGCAACTCATCCTTTTTAGACACTCCTCGAGAAAAAAGACAAACTCGCGTCGATTCAGCACGAACTCTCACACATTTGAACCGGGGGTGATTCAAATATTGCCTAATCATGCCTAATAAACAAACAAAAAGTACATTGGCCAATCCTCGTACGTAGATAGCTAGGGGTAGATCCTCGGGGCCCCATAGAGGTTTACAATATGGGAGAGGGCCGCCAGAGCACCGGAATCCAAACAAAACTTGCATGTGGTCATGCCATGTGTACACAAGTGTGGTATATGGTCCATAGATGCAATGGCTAGCTCATGGATGTCACAGTCTTCAATTCACGCGCATGCGATAACACTTATTGGAGAAGTTCTAGACGTGTCGCTGGGAAACTCCCGCGAGACGTCCAACAAGGGGCAACCGGTGGAATATTGGGGCCAACTTTGATTTTCTATGTAGATATGGCCTAATCTTGTCTAAACAAACAAAAAACTACATTGGTGGAACCTCGTACGAAGATAGCTAGGGGGTAGATCCCCCAGGCCCACCAAGACTAGGGTTTCGATGGGAGATGGCCGCCAGAGCACCGAAATCCAACCAAAACTTGCATGTGGCCATGCCATGTGTACACAAGTGTGGTATATGGTCCATATATGCAATGGCTAGCTCACGAGTGTCACCATCTTGAGTTCACGTGCATGTGATAACACTTATTGGAGAAGTTCTAGACGTGTCGCTGGGAAACTCCCGTGAGATGTCCAACGAGGGACAACCGATTGAATATTGGGCCCAACTTCGGTTTTCTATGTAGATATGGCCTAATCATGTCTAAACAAACAAAAAACTACATTGGTGGAACCTCGTATGAAGATAGCTAGGGGTAGATCCCCCGGGCCCACCGAGACTAGGGTTTCGATGGGAGATGGCCGCCAGAGCACCGAAATCCAACCAAATCTTGCAGTGCTGGACCCTTCTTCAATTGTAGAAGTGCTACAAAAATGTCACCGTCTTCAATTCACGCGCATGCGATAACACTTATTGGAGAAGTGCTGGACCTGTAGGCGGGAAACTCCTGCTATGGGTCCAATGGGGGCAACTAGTGGAATATTGGGCCCAACCTTGGTTTTCTGTGTAGATATGGGGCCTAATAATGCCTAATAAACAAACAAAAAGTACATTGGTCAATCCTCGTACGGAGATAGCTAGGGGGTAGATCACCCGGGCCCATCGAGACTAGGGTTTCAATTGGAGATGCCCGTCAGAGCACCGGAATCCAACCAAAACTTGCATGCGGTCATGCAATGTGTACACAAATGTGGTAGTTGATCCATAGACGCAATGGATATATATATAGGGTGTCACCGTCTTCAATTCACGCGCATGCGATAACACTTACTGGAGAAGTTTTGGATGTGTCGCTGGGAAACTCCCGCGAGACGTCCAACAAGGGGAAACCGGTGGAATATTGGGCCCAACTTTGGTTTTCTATGTAGATATGGCCTAAAGATACCTAAAAACAAACAAAAAACTACATTGGTGGAACCTCGTACAGAGATAGCTCGGGAGTAGATCCCCTGGGCCCACCGAGACAAGGGTTTCGATGGGAGATGGCCGCCAGAGCCCCGGAATCCAAACAAAACTTTCATGTGGTCATGCCATGTGTACACAAGTGTGGTATATGGTCCATAGATGCAATTGCTAGCTCACGGGTGTCACCGTCTTCAGTTCACGCGCATGCGATAACACTTATTGGAGAAGTTCTAGACATGTCACTGGGAAACTCCCGCGAGACGTCCAACAATGGGCAACCGGTGGAATATTGGGCCAACTTTGATTTTCTATGTAGATATGGCCTAATCTTGTCTAAACAAACAAAAAACTACATTGGTGGAACCTCGTACGAAGATAGCTAGGGGGTAGATCCCCTGGGCCCACCAAGACTAGGGTTTCAATGGGAGATGGCCGCCAGATCGCCAAAATCCAACCAAAACTTGCATGTGGACATGCCATGTGTACACAAGTGTGGTATATGGTCCATATATGCAATGTATATAGATCTCTGGTGTCACCGTCTTCAATTCACGGGGATGCGATAACACTTATTGGAGAAGTTTTGGACGTGTCGCTGGGAAGCTCCCGCGTGACATCCAACGAGGGGCAACCGGTGGAATATTGGGCCCAACTTTGGTTTTCTATGTATATATGGCCTAAACATGCCTAAACAAACAAAAAACTACATTGTTGGAACCTTGTGCAGAGATAGCTAGGGGTAGATCCCTTGGGCCCACCGAGACTAGGGTTTCGATGGGAGATAGCCGCCAGAGCACCGGAATCCAACCAAAACTTGTATGTGGCTATGCCATGTGTACACAAGTGTGGTATATGGTCCATAGATGCAATGGCTAGCTCACGGGTGTCACCGTCTTCAGTTCACGCGCATGCGATAACACTTATTGGAGAAGTTCTAGATGTGTCGCTGGGAAACTCTCGCGAGACGTCCAACGAGGGGCAATCGGAGGAAAATTGGGCCCAACTTTGGTTTTCTATGTAAATCTGGACTAATCATGTCTAAACAAACAAAAAAATACATTGGTGGAACCTCGTACGAAGATAGCTAGGGGTTAGATCCCCCGGGCCCACCGAGACTAGGGTTTCGATGGGAGATGGCCGCCGGAGAGCCGGAATCCAACCAAAACTTGCATGTGGCCATACCATGTGTACAAAAGTGTGGTAGATGGTCCATATATGCAATGGATATATATCACGGGTGTCACCATCTTCAGTTCACGTGCATGCGATAACACTTATTGGAGAAGTTCTAGACGCGTCCCTAGGAAACTCCGACGAGACGTCCAACGAGGGGCAACCGGTAGAATATTGGGCCCAACTTTGGTTTTCTATGTAGATATGGCCTAATAATGTCTAAACAAACAAAAAAAATACATTGGTGGAACCTCGTACGAAGATAGCTAGGGGGTAGATCCCCCGGGCCCACCGAGACTATGGTTTCGATGGGAGATGGCCGCCAAAGCACCGGAATCCAACCAAAACTTGCATGTGGTCATCTAATGTGTACACAAATGTGGTAGATGGTCCATAGAGGCAATGGATATAGATCTTGGGTGTCACCATCTCCAATTCACGCGCATGCGATAACACTTATTATTGGAAAGCTTCTGGACGTGTCGCTGGGAAACTCCCGCGAGACGTCCAACAAGGCGCAACCGGTGGAATATCGGGCCCAACTTTGGTTTTATATGTAGATATGTCCTAAACATGCCTAAACAAGCAAAAACCTACATTGGGGGAACCTCGTAAAGAGATAGTTAGGGAGTAGATCCCTCGGGCCCACCGAGACTAGGGTTTCAATGGGAGATGGCCGCCAGAGCGCCAAAATCCAACCAAAACTTGCATGTGGCCATGACATGTGTACACAAGTGTGGTAGATGGTCCATAGATGCAATGGCTATATCCCGGATGTCACCATCTTCAGTTCACGCGCATGCAATATCACTTATTGGAGAAGTTCTGGGCGTGTCGCTAGGAAACTCCCGCGAGAAGTCCAACGAGGGGCAACCGATGGAATGTTGGGCCCAACTTTGGTTTTCTATGTATCTATGGCCTAAACATGCCTAAAAAAACAAAAAACTACATTGGTGGAACCTCGTACAGAGATAGCTAGGGGGTAGATCCCCCGGGTCCATCGAGACTAGGGTTTCGATGGGAGATGGCCGCCAGAGCGCAGGAATCCAACCAAAACTTGCATGTGTCCATGCCATGTGTATGAAAATGTGGTAGATGGTTCATATATGCAATGGATATAGATCTTGGGTGTCATCGTCTTCAATTCATGCGCATGCGATAACACTTATTATTGGAGAAGTTCTGGACGTGTCGCTGGGAAACTCCCGCGAGACGTCCAACGAGGGGCAACCAGTAGAATATTGTGCCCAACTTTGGTTTTCTATGTAGATATGGCCTAAACATTCCTAAACAAGCAAAACCCTACATTGGTGGAACCTCCTAAAGAGATAGCTAGGGGTAGATCCCCCGGGCCCACCGAGACTAGGGTTTCGATGGGAGATGGCCGCCAGAGCGCCAAAATCTAACCAAAACTTGCATGTGGCCATGCCATGTGTACACAAGTGTGGTAGATGGTCCATAGATGCAATGGCTATCTCCCGGATGTCACCGTCTCTAGTTCACGCGCATGCGATATCACTTATTAGAGAAGTTCTGGACGTGTCGCTGGGAAACTCCCGCGAGACGTCCAACGAGGGGCAACCAGTGGAATGTTGGGCCCAACTTTGGTTTTCTATGTAGATATGGCCTAAACATGCCTAAACAAACAAAAAAATACATTGTTGGAACCTCATATGGAGATAGCTAGGGGGTAGATTCCCCGGGTCCACCGAGACTAGGGTTTCGATGGAAGATGGCTGCCAGAGCGCTGGAATCCAACCAAAACTTGCATGTGTACACAAATGGGGTAGATGGTTCACATATGCAATGGATATAGATCTCGGTGTCACCGTCTTCAATTCACGCGCATGCGATAACACTTATTGGAGAAGTTCTGGACGTGTCGCTAGGAAACTCCCGCGAGACGTCCAACGAGGGGCAGCCGGTAGAATATTGGGCCCAACTTTGGGTTTCTATGTAGATATGGCCTAATAATGTCTACAAAAACAAAAAAACTACATTGGTGGAACCTCGTACAAAGATAGCTAGGGGGTATATCCCTCGGGCCCACCGAGACTAGGGTTTCGATGGGAGATGGCCGCCAGAGCACCGGAATCCAACCAAAACTTGCATGCGGTCATGCAATGTGTACACAAATGTGGTAGATGATCCATAGACGCAATGGACATAGATCTCGGGTTTCACCGTCTTCAATTCACGCGCATGAATGGAAGTTCTGGACGTGTCGCTAGGAAACTCCCGCGAGACATCCAATGAGGGGCAACCGGTGGAATATTGGGCCCAACTTTTGTTTTATATGTAGCTATGTCCTACACTTGTCTAAACAAACAAAAAACTACATTGGTGGAACCTCGTACAGAGATAGCTAGGGGGTAGATCCCCCGGGCCCACCGAGACTAGGGTTTCGATGGGAGATGGCCGCCAGAGCACCGGAATCCAACCAAAACTTGCATGTGGCCATGCCATGTGTACACAAGTGTGGTAGATGGTCCATAGATGCAATGGCTAGCTCACGGGTGTCACCGTCTTTAGTTCACGCGCATGCGATAACACTTATTGGAGAAGTTCTAGAAGTGTCGCTGGGAAACTCCCACGAGACGTCCAACGAGGGGCAACCGGTGGAATGTTGGGACCAACTTTGGTTTTCTATGTAGATATGGCCTAATCATGTCTAAATAAACAAAAAATTACATTGGTGGAACCTCGTACAAAGATAGCTAGGGGGTAGATCCCTCGGGCCCACTGAGACTAGGGTTTCGATGGGATATGGCCGTCAGAGCGCCGAAATCCAACCAAAATTTTCATGTGGCCATGCCATGTGTACACAAGTGTGGTACACAACCAAAACTTTGGTTTTCTGTCAGACTTTTCTCTTTCATTTGGATTGCTTTGTCCATAGAAACATGGTATACCAGTAGGTTGAGCCCAAGATCCCTATTTGCCATGAGAAATTTCGATGTACTCCTCGTGAAAAAGAAAAATCCGCGCCGATTTGCAGGAACTCTGACAGATTTGAATTGGGGGTGATTCAAATTTTGGGAAGGTGGAATTTCTTTCAAATTATAATAATAATGGGCAAAATTGAACCAGGGGAGCCCACCCGCCCTGTTTGGTTGTCGACAAGGGAGGGACCCTGGCCTTTTCCCTGGGCCAGACTCGCGACAGGGCAGGGCCAGACTCGGTAGGTCGGGGCCAAATCCCTCTCACGACACGGCAGTGGTGGCGCTAGGAGCGATGGCCCGCGCCTCTTCCTCCGGCGACCGACCCCGCTCCACCGGCCGTCCTCCCTTCGCCTCCCTCCTCCCCGGCCTCTCACCTCTCCGGTGGTTGTCGTTCTCCTGCCCCAAGATCTGCTCTGCCTCGACTTCCTGTCCTCTCTAGCGACGATGGACCGGCGGTTGGCGCTCATTTGCCTTTCATTCGACGAAGGTTAGCCCCCATACTCCTTCTCTCCCCACCTTGTTTTGCTTCTAGATTTCATGCCTTATGCATCCCCGTCCCCGTGCTGATTAGTTGCTGCTCCAGATCTTGCAGCCCTGCCGACCGGAGTTCATATCTTGCAGCACGGTCCAACGGTTCTCGCTCATCTGCCTTCTCCTTCGACGAAGGTTAGCCCCCTACTCGCTCCTTCTCCATGGGCGGGCACAGGTCCGGTAGTTAGGTAGTGCATACGGCGCACCTGGCGGCTACGGTGCAGGTGGGTATGGTGCCTATGGGGGAGCTGGAAGCATGGGTGGTGGGAGCATGGGCGGTGGGAGTGCAAGTGGTCGAGGCTCGGGCAGATACCACCCATATGGAAAATGAGTTCACAACGGTTCCTAGGATCTGATAATAAACCTATACATTCTGCTCATTTCTGCTATGAGAAGTTGAAACCTCCATTAACCCTGTTGCATCAGCTGGCATCAAAAAATTATTCATTCTTGCATTAAGTTGCATTTTACCAAAAACCTGATCCATATAGAAACATGGTTCTTATTTAAAGGAGGACTGCACTCTGCTATTTTTTCAGTTGTTTCTTCCTGCTGTTTGTTAGCTCTGCGTTCAGTTGTTCAGTTGTTTGAAAATCTTTTGAGTTAATATAAGCTAGTGACCTCTGCTCCCCATCGCGATTCTCTTCTCCTAGTCACCAGATCAGTCCGCCATCGATGGAGGCTATGGCGGCGGTGAAGTTGAATGTGGCGGGGGCGGCAGAACAGGAGAGGAATATTGAGCACCGGTGCTACCTCCAGCCGCCGTCGAAAGAGGCGCAGGAGATTGAGGATGCTGCTGGCCCAGACACCGGTAGCGGAGTTGAACTCAGCTCGCTGTTACATGGATTTTCTCCTGATGGGTGTGATGTGCAGGCGCAGAGGGGGCGAGGTGGTGCTTATGTGGGATGCCCAGTTCAGGTTCAAGGGTCTGCTGGAGGTGACGGCTTCGAACATGGCATCGTATAGGGATCGTGCGACAGCAGCTGGATCGTCGTCACAGGAGATGTCTCAGGTGATCAAAATCACCAAATATGCTGGAGAGATGTCCTTCACTATTGAGTATGTTAGTAAGTTGGAGCTTTTGATGCTGCAAGCTGCAGAACAACCGCTCCCTGCTTGGTGTACTTGTTCGCTGCATCGCTAGAAGATGAAGTGAAGTTTAGGGATAATGGTTCTATGTTAGCAACCTTTTGGTGCAAGTTAGCAACCTTTTGGTGCAAGTGTAGTAGCTGTTTAGTGTAGTGTAGTGTAGCTGTATAGTGTAGCTATGTAGTGTAGCAAAGTAGTAGAAATATTTTGGCATAACATGGCAATGAAGAAGAAAAAGATGGGCATGAAGAAGAAGAACTTGGTATGTAGTAATGAGCCTAGCTATGTAATCCTTGCATCCTTTTGGTGTGAATATATGGGAAATGTTATGTTAGCTGAACCATGCTATGTTTCTTGAATTTATGTTCTCTTTACATAGCACTTGCATGATGTTTATGCACTAAAAGTTGACAGCAGTAACAGGTTTGCATATCAATCCCAGTTAATTTAATACATCAAAAGTTCACAGGTTTGCACTACTTTCACACATACTAATGGCAGTAACAGGTTTGTCCCCTTTTCATTTATAGATCTACACCATGGATGTTGAGATTGTCCTCCACCAGAATGCACAAAATGTCGAAGTCATCGACATTAGTTCCGATGATGAAGCGACTGCCCGCGAAGCTGCTGCCCGTGAAGCTGCTGCTATGCGGCGCGCTCTCCGTGAAGCTGCGGCTACTAGGAAGCGTGTTGCTGCTAAGCGGCGTGTTGCTGCTCGTGAAGCTAGAGCTGTTGCCATTCGAGGTAATCTTCTATGTATATGCTGCTGCTAAGTTTGTCTCTTCTATGTATATGCTGCTACTAAGTTTCTCTCTTCTATGCGTGCCATTTTTTCTTACATGTAGGCCCGAAAATAAAGGGAAGGAGACTCACTTTTGATGAATGTTGTGTGTTTGCAAACCGTGTGGCTTTGTACGGTTCACAAGTTGAGTTTCTGAAGGAGGTAGCTCGTGAGAGGCCAACAAGACACATCTATGTTTGCACTATTCAGGGTGCTCACATAGATAGGCAGAGAGCAAAAATGGTATGCATTTTTGTCAATTAGTGGTCTGTTTGTTGCTTTCATGCCCTCCATTTCTGTGAATTAATGTTCTTTTTGTTGCTTTTATGCAGTACTTTGCAAGGAAGTACAGCTATTCCTTCATCAAGAAATACCTGGACTTGCCAACGCACATCAATGTTTTTGGCACGGGAGAGACATTGCTACAGTGAAAGTTATATTTGACAAGGAAGCAATGTAGGTGTCCAGATCACCTCCAACTGGAAGAAAGTGATGAGGAAGACCAAGATGAAAGAGGGTGAAGTCTTCCTCTTCTGGTTCCGTGGGTGTTGGAGAACGGTCTCAAGCTGATCCTTAAAAGGGTCGAGTAGCTATGTTCCATGTTGGACTTCCTCTAATATGCTAGTCGGAACTTAGTTGAAGTTGTGTCTGGTTGCTTTTGATCAAGTGGAGAAGTGTTCTAGGTTGCTTTTGGTGTTGTATGTATAGATGCTACTATTCCAGGATATATATGCTACTATTCCAGGATATATATGCTACATGTCCATGTTGCTTTTGCTTTTGCTATTCCAGGTTCGAGCTAGAGCTATCATATATACTATTCCAGGTTCAAGCATCTTTGCTTTTGCTTGGTGATATATATACTTTTCCTATTATTCCAGGTTGCTTTTGCTGCTTCGAGCATGTATTATACCAGTATGCTGTTCGAGCACAAGACTTGTGTTGCTGTCGTGTTTAGGAGCACAAGATAAAAGGCAATTTGACAAACTAAAGATCAGTGTTCTGGCACTCCATTACAATTTGACAAACTAAAGACCAGTTCTGGCACTCCATTCTATCACATTGCTCCATTACAATTTGACAAACTAAAGATCAAAAGAAAAAAGATCAGTTCTGGCACTCCTCACTTCTTGAAGCAACACACCAGGACTCCTCACTTCTGGCAGCAGCAAGACTGCAAAACACACCAGCACTCCTCACTTCTGGCAGCAACAGGACTGCAAAACACAAGGACTCCAACACCATTAGCAATAGGCCAGCAGTTTGCATTGAGCAAGCAGATAAAAAAAGATAATGGAGGACAGAATTTACCTTCCAGATTTAAACTAATCATCATCGTCGTCCTGCCTATTATCTTCACCATTGTCATAGTACTGGTACATTGTCTCATCAAATCCGTTCTCGTTTTCAGGTTCATCATCCACCAGCTCCGTCCTATGTTTCTTCATTCTTTCCACAACCACAACATCAACTAACACTTGTTCATGGCGCCTTTGCGATCTGGTTTCCACATTGGATTCATTATCTAGCACCGGAACTTCTGGCGTGTCGTCATCTTGGTATGATAGGCCACCACCACCACCACAAGGACCCTTTTCCACTTCACTTTCCTTCACGCTCCACAAATGTCTATGCTGGAACTTTTGCACAACGCGCTAATGCCCACCCAAAAGGGTGTCTGGCACATAGAAGACCTTTGTTGCTTGTGTTGTTAGAAGAAAAGGATCATTCTTGTACCAGAACCTTGCAGTGTTAATGCTTCTAAAGTGTTGATCCTCCTGAACTCGGCTCGTCTTCTTGCCGCCAAGATCAAACCAATCACAGCGGAACAAGATGACCGAACGATGGATGCCTCCGCTGGAATTGTATTGCAGCTTGATGATGCTTTTGAGGTGACCGTAGAAGTCAATGATGGTCGACTCATGGTCTCCCTCCGCGACAATTCCACTATTCTGCGTGTTTCTATTTTTCTCGAGGTCAACGGTGTGGTAGCGGACACCATCAACAACACATGCTGAATAAAGTCTCATTCGTGTATCCGGTGCACATGCCAAACAAAATAGATCATTACTGACCTCATTCTTCTCGTACAATTTTCCAATCTACAAAAATAGGAAAAGAGTGAATTCCATCATAGTACTACTCCAAATTCAAGTAATTCCATCATAGTACTACTCCAAATTCGAAGTACTCACATGATTCTTAAACCATTTGTCAACATTGATGCGGTTATCATGACCAATCAGCTCTTCCTTGCACAAACTGCAATGCCAACAAAAAAATATAGTTAATTAAATGTACATCAGGGTAAAATGTACCAGGAAAAAAGATATCGAGTGCACAAGAGAGATGACATACTTGATATACGGTAGAACCTCAAGGCAACTTCTGAGCACATACCAGTGCATATTGTCATAGTCATCACCACTAGCCTTCAAATATTGTGACCTCCAAGGAAGTTGACACCATGGTTGAAAACTGAGGCATCAGCACTTTGCGAATCGTTCCGCTCTCTATTTCTGCCCAGCCGATTAAATCTTGTTTCCACATCATCAAAGTACCGCGAGCAAAATGTCAGGCACTCATCAACAACATATGCCTCGGCTATTGACCCCTCAGGCCTCGCCGTGTTTCGCACATAATGCTTAAATGTAAGCATCCTTCTTTCGACGTGGTACATCCAACCGTATTGTACGGGACCTCTAAGTCTTGCCTCTTTGGGTAAATGGACCGCCAAATGGACCATGACAGTGAAGAAGGCTAGAGGAAAGATCTTTTCGAGTTTGCAGAGGATAACCGGAATTTCTTTTTCGAGTCTTTCAAGAACAGATAGTTTAAGTGTTTTGCAGCACAGCTCTCTGAAGAAATTCCCCAACTCAGCAACCGCTTCATATATTTCTTTATCCATTATTCCATGTAGTCCAGCGGGTAAAATCCTTTGGAGGAGGATGTGACAATCATGAGTTTTCAGACCTTGGAGTTTGCATCCATCAGGGGACACACATTTTGCAAGATTAGCGGCATACCCATCTGGAAATCTCACTGCTCTGATAAATTCACAGAATGCAAGCTTTTCTTCTTTAGTCATTGTATACCATGCTTGTGGCATCTCAAACGACTCACCACCTTAAACAGGCCGTAGATGCAAATCTTCTCTTATGCCCATATCTTCCAAATCAAGCCTCGAGTTAAGTGTATCCTTTGATTTCCCATCAATGTTCATAAATGTCCCAAGAAGATTATCACATATGTTTTTCTCGATGTGCATTACATCGAGATTATGCCTCAACTTGAGATCTGCCCAATACGGGAGGTCCCACAGGATACACCTCCGGTCCCAACATTGACCGTCCTCCCGCTTCCTTTTTCTTTGACCCTTTCCCAGTCTCACATCTTTCACCTTGTCAAGTTGCTGCTCGAGCTCTTCTTTACTGAACTCCGTCGGTGCGTCGCTGTTTTCAGTCTTCCCATTGAAATCTCTGCTTCTTCGCCAATGATGGTTGTGAGGAAGAAAACGTCGGTTCCCTATCTAGCACAACTTGTTCCTTATTCTTTCTGAGCACGGGTTCTTGTCACACCGAACACATGCTTGATAACCAGCCGTGAGCCTGCCCGACAAAGTGTGCAGCGCAGGGAAATCATGGATGCACCATATTACCGCAGCCCGCAAATCAAACTTATCAGGACTCGAGGCATCATAGGTACGCACACCCTCCCATAGCTTCATCAGATCTTCAACGAGGGGCTCCATAAAGACATCAAAATCCTTTCCTAGAGAAGATGGACCCGGGATCAACAAAGCCATCATGAAGTTGGATTGATCCATACATGCCCAAGGTGGAAGGTTGTATGGCACAACAAATACAAGCCACATGCTATATTTCTTGCTCATTCCAAAAGGGTTAAAGCCATCTGTGGCAAGGCCGAGTCTTATGTTCCTCGCATTGGCGGCAAACTCTTTATGTTTATCATCAAAGTCTTTCCATGCCTCTTGTGAGACCAGGCACATGGCTTAATAGGATTGATAGGATACTCATATCAACAAGTTGCAACTTCTTTTCCGGAAGCTCATTCGAAAAGAACTCTAAGGTTAAGCGTGCTTGGCCTAGAGCAATTCTAGGATGGGTGACCGACCGGGAAGTGGGTAAATGGGTGTACACGAGTGAGGACAAAGTGCGCAGAAAAGACTAGTGTTGGTCTGTGGGGCCAGTCTAGATATCCTATTAAGCTGCCAGGAGTGACACCCCCCGGGCCCAGGAGTGGACGGGGTGTTACAAGTGGTATCAGAGCCGACCCTTGCGATTGCACGGGTGTGTGTGGGTTAGTGGCGGGACATGTGGAGCATGGCGCGTGTGGCCCGGAGTGGACACGGCATGGCACATGTGCGGACACTAGACACACATACACGTGCCAAGAGGGAACGTTCCTGGGGTGTGCTTGACCGATGAGGGCATCGATCTTCTAAAGTGTGGGTGTATGTGAGACCAGGCACATGGCTTAATAGGATTGATAGGATACCCATATCAACAAGTTGCAACTTCTTTTCCGTAAGCTCATTCGAAAAGAACTCTAAGGTTAAGTGTGCTTGGCCTAGAGCAATTCTAGGATGGGTGACCGACCGGGAAGTGGGTAACCAGGTGTACACGAGTGAGGACAAAGTGCGCATAAAAGACTAGTGTTGGTCTGTGGGGCCAGTCTAGATATCCTATTAAGCTGCCAGGAGTGACACCCCCCGGGCCCAGGAGTGGACAGGGTGTTACACCTCTCCATCAGCTGGATGGCTAAGTTCATTATCCACAGGTTGCCGCTTTAGCTTATGCCATTGTACCTCCTCAGATTGCTTCTTTGAAAAAAACATCCTCTGCAATCATGGAATAATAGGAAAGTACCTCAACACCTTCTCCGGAATCTGCCTCCTCCCATCTGCATCTTTCCACCTAGAGGCATCACATTTCGGGCACTTTTCAAGGTTGGCATATGTCTTCCGAAACAAGACACAGTTGTTTGGGCAGACATGGATTGAATCATAACCAAGCCCCAGTCTGTGGATTACACTCAATGCTTCTTCATACTTTTTGGGAATTGAGCTTTTAGGGTACTGGATGGTCAAGATACGGAGTATTCCGTTGATGGCAACGTTGCTTATCCGGTAGAAGGACTTGACGTGGAGTAACTTCACAGTGAAAGCAAATCTAGACATTGTACCACCATCACTAGCTGGACCCTTCGCCTCCTCTATAAGCTCGACATAGATTGTATTCATTCCCTCACCTTGTGGTTCAGATTGGTATAGATCCTTAAACAGATCAGGGATTCTATTATCTTCATCCCCATCCTCCTCCTCCAAAACAACATCCTCTTTCGAATCATAATCTTGTACAAAATCACCACCTTGTTGTGCATCAGGTTCATGATGTTCAGGTTCATCTCCAGGTTCTGCATGTAAAGCCTCTCCATGATGGATCCATCTATCATACATGGATGCCATCCCACGCGTCAACAGATGAGCCTCTACATCATGTAGAGTCTGGTGATCACGGTTATTACAGCTGGGGCACGGGCAAAGAACTTGAGCACCCTCGGCAACACTTCTGCAAACAAACTGCATGAACTCATTCACTCCCCTTATATGCTCATAAGAAAGCCTTCTAACTCCTCTGGTAATCCAGCGTCTATCCATTTGCATGCAAAAGACCAAAGAATTGTTAGCATGTAGAATTGCTAAGCTTAGAGTAACATCAAATGAAACCAAACCAGAAAATTCCATAGCTAAGATTAGAGTAACATCATAGTAAAATTGCTACAGGGAGCATTTGACTGAATTGCTACAGGGAGCATTTGACTGCAAATTTCATAGCTATAGGGGGAATTTGACCAAACAATTGCAACAGGGACACAAACTATTCCATAGCAACAGGACACAAACTATTCCAAGCATTTCACCAAACAATTCCATGGACACAAACTGAAGAATAGACCTAGACCTAGAGGGAAGAGGGGAGAGGGGAGAGGGGAGAGGAGAGGGGCACAGACCTGGAGGTGCTCGGCCGCTTTCTCTGCCCCTTACTCGGTCGTGGCTTTGGCAGCACCGCCGTCGAGGGGGACTCGTAGAAGGGGCCTCGTGGCAACAGGGAGTCGCAGAAGGGAGCCGCTTCCTCCTGTCCTGGTAGCAAGAAGAAAGCGGAAGGGGCTCCATCGAGCAGCAGCACCGCCAACAGGGAGTCCGGGAGCCCCACCGCCCCCGCCCTTGCTGGTCGCCTACACCAGCAGCAAAGAGGAAGACCCGATTTTTCTACTAGGTTCCCTGTAGGTCGCTGTGTACAGTCAGATACAAACAAAGTCTATTCATATACATAACGAAGGCCACAGTATCAACAACACTTGCCTGGTTCAGTGGTAGGGGCTATCTGAAATAGCGCCTGGTCGTTGGTTCGAGTCCCCGGTGCGCTATTTTTTGCCAATTAACTGGGCGTGGGTTCTACCCATAGTATGGGCCTAACTGTGCCACCATCCAGTGTAACAGGTTTATTCGGGCCCAATATGCTAAATGGTCGAGCGGTCTGGTCCAGTCCAGCAAAGCATGCTAAATGGTCTACAGAGAAAATATGGCCCAACATGCTAAATGCACCTGTCCCACCTGTTAGAATATTCAAAATCATTGGGTCCCACTTGTTAGATGGTTCAAATGGCACCTAGATACTGCCATGTAGACGCAACTGCTGATGTGGCAACCCAGTCATGTCAATACATCCTAGTTAAGGACATTATAGTATGGTCATAGATGTCATGACCATTTAAATTGGTCCTAATCTGCTAAAAAAGGTCATGGACCACTTCTGTTTAGGCTATGACCAATTCATGTAAGAATATTATGACCTTTATTGCTAAATTGGTCATAAAATTTATGGCTTTGGACCCTCCCAAATGGCCTACGACCATTTCGAACCAAATGGTCACAGAACTATGACCAAAAAAACCATGGTCGTTAAGAAAAGGTCACTAGTCAACACATTTCTTGTAGTGATAAGATGCAAATTGGGCTAAGAGCCCTGAAGAATAACCAATGGCGTCCATAACCCTTCCCAGGCCAAGCCAGTAGGGTAACCCTACTAACAACATCAAACTTATACCTGTCAAACAAAAGGGGTGCCGGCAAAGGGAAAAGGAAAAAAGGGAGCGGTCAGTACTAAGGCCAGTACATGGCGAGTCTAGAATTGAGCGGCTCTCGCCTACATAGGTATGGTGGACTAAAGCGGCAACAAAGCATGCACTAAACAACCTATACAGACTCGATACACTGTCAGCTATCATAGAGAGATAAGAAAGACCTATTCAGAACCAACCTGATACTAACACCAAGGATACCCATCCTGGTATTTCCCCCTCGACACCAAACGAGGAAGTCATGACGAGGAAATTCACATAGTTGGCAATTTTATTCATTCATTCCATGGTGGTTATCTAACTTACTAGTCATATTAGATAAAGTCATATTATAACATCAATTCTTTAGTTATAGTTGTCCATGATCGTGAAACTGTGCTCCAAGTCGTCCATAACTGCGAACACGGCTTTTCAAAAATATTTAACCCTGTAGGGTGCACCAAAGTATCCACACGCACTTCAACCCTTGTTGTCAGATCCGAATATGAGAAAGATCCTGAACATACACCCAACGATATGCGACGGGGCCTCGGACACGACGTTTCCCAGATCCAAAGCAAGTACATGGGGGCCACCCCACTAAGCTACCCACAACGAACTCGGCTGGATCCAAGACGGACCTAGGGTTTTTGCCAATGGATGTAAACGACTGGAAACCCGAAAGTGTGAGTGGGCTTGTCGATACCACAGAAACATTTGACATTCCTAAATAGTGCAGGCACTCCACGCGTAATCGTAAATAAAGCAGTAAAGCATGGCATAAGTACATAATAATAATAAAGCCCCAAACTACTTTGTGGCCCCCAGCACAGTACTTTGAAATCAAGTAGTAAGCCGATGGAGTGCCCACACACCAACATGTTGTTAGCGCACTCGATCTTGGAACAAGTGTCAAGAACTCGGGTCCTAGGTATACACAAGTGGGCGGTTAAAAACCAAATATTGACTATTACCCACCGGTGCCTCTACATTATATCTACTTCCAGCATCTTAGTTAACAAGTTATAATGAAAGCCATTTTTTTGAGGTAAAACAGTAGGGATAACCCCACTGCAATTTTTTTCTATTATATAAAAGTTATGATATTTATAGACATGTCTAAGGATCTAAGGAAAGAGAAAAAAACATAGTCCACCTCAAAGAGGGCATCAAACTTTCTACATTATCTCTGATTTAATTGTTGGTTCAGCTAACCATTGAATTTCTCCTGGTGCTTTCTTTTGATTCTGTATTGCACCCATCTCATCTCTTGATAGAAAATTGTCTTCCATCGATCAAGTGTTGGTCTTTTATCATTAAATTTTTTCTCATTTCTACAAATCTAGATACCCCAAGCAGACAAGATAATAATCTCCATTGCAAATGGTAAGTGCAGTTTGGTTTTAATCTCGAATAATGCATCAAATCCAGATAACTCAGTTGCTCTGTTTGTGCATATGTGTCCCCATCAAAGTTTTGGAAAGGGGCAATCCCAAAATAAGTGGATCGCCGATTCTTCCAAAGGGTAATTTAGAATTGCACAATTATAGTCTGGTAGAGCAAATTGTTTCCTCCTCAGTAAGTTTCTTGTATTTAATCTATCCAAAAGCAAGACCCAGAAGAAAAATTTGTGTTTGTTCTGGCAAGAGGACGCTCATAGCCAAGAGAAATGTGGCAGTGTAGGGAAATATCCAATCATAGAAGAGTAAGCCTTTTTGACTGTAAATTTGTCAGATACCCAAATATAACTCCATCTATCATGTTGGTCTTCTTGTAAGGTTGGTAGGATCTCATGGCAGATATCTTCAAGGATTAAAAATTCAGAGTATGCTTGTTGAGAAAGAGGTAGATGAAAATTATCCTCCAAGTATTCAGCATGGAAAAATTCTTGAACACAGCTATTGGAAGACTTTGCAAAGGACAACAGGTGTGGAAATTTGTTTTTTAAACATTCATCTTGCCAAAGATCAGACCAGAAAAAAGCAGATTTCCCAAATAGCTGCATCTAGCCATGGCTTTAAAAGAGTCAATTAATTTAATATGAGATTTCCACCAGAATGATCGCTCCATACATCTTCCAGGTAATTTCCCATTCTGATAATAAGTTTCCCAAATGAGGTGAACCCAAGGGATATCATGATGGTTGTAGAATTTGTCCAAGTTATTTAGGAGAAGGGCAGTATTTTGAATGGTGAGATCCAGAACCCCTAGACCCCTATATCCAGAAAGCCATGATCATCTCCACCATTAAGCATTTGCCAACCTCACAAAAATGATGGAACTCGATGACTCGAACCAACACCTGAGCAAGCAACTACGACTCGCAAGGCCAACTGTCTAACAAACAGCATGCAATAGGAGGTGTCCAAGGCAATATAGAGGCTGCAAGGGATATAAATAATACGGTAACTAAAGCATCACAAGACGGATATCGTTAGATCAACAGGAGGAAGTAAAGACTATAAACACAAAATAGGTAGAAAGGGGGAGAATGCTCGCCTGGAAAACACTACCAAAGATACACCGGAGAACTTGTCGCTACTCGCATCCACTCAACAGCCTAATCCATGAAGAAGAAAAACACTAAAAGAAACACCAGATGCACTATTTAATACTATAGCAGAAGATCTAGCATGATGCATGTATGATGTATGACATGGCAAAGGTGCGATGCAATTACGCAATATTAAGTGGAACCGAGGTCCTGACAATTAATCATGAGGTTCAAAGTGTTCAGGTACCCCACAATTTAAATGTTGCATTAACAAGATAAAACATGGCATCGGTTCACTACACAAATTTAAATGGAGTCTATATAAGACAAGAATAGTCCGCACATAGTCTCCATATTTGATTATTAGTAAATTGGCAAAATGCCCCCAAATAACCACCACATGTATGCGAGTATGAATTATGTAATGCAACAAGATATTTGTCATATATTATAAAAATATGGGTGTCGGAAAAGGGATCACATTAGGGTTCGGCACCGATGGTCTTGGGTTCGGGTTCGGTCTCAATCTTCGGACTCCTAGGTCTTCGGGTCCATGAAGGAGATCTTGGCATCCGGGGTCTCGGTCATAGGATCCGGGAAGAATATCTTTGGGTCATCAGCGTCGATTCTCGTCGGTAGTCCTTGTGCGATTGTCGTGCAGGCCGGACGAAGAGCATGTCGATATGAAACGGTCTTGGCAATGTGTTGGTCTCGGTAGGCAGAGGAACACACATGAGGCCACGAAAGTGCACCGTTCTTCTACTCGATTTGTGCAGCACCCGAAAAAGTGGCATCGTGCTCCTCCAGCTGCTTACACTCACGCGCGAGGTGGAGGGTGGCTAGGCCGATGAGGACGGGTCGACAGGGCGGTGGAGAGGTCGTGGAAGGCCATGGGCTCGTAGGAGGGGTCGACAACGGGTGGAGAGGGCGGTGCTGGTGCTGGGCACCAACAAGATTGCAACGCAGAGGGGCTTGCAGGCTTGAAGACACTCGGGCGCGAGGTGCGGGGTTGCAGAGGAGTAGTAGGCCAGTGAGGTCGGGCCGCAGAGGCGTCCTTGGTGATGCGTGGTTGTGGCAAGGGAGGCGGCGCAGGTGGCGCAGAGGAGGAGGTCGCGGAGAGGTTGGCGGACGACTTTGACGGTGGCCACGAGGGGCCATGGAGACGGGGACGCCAGGTCATCGCGGGCTAAGGCAGAAGGCCGGCGATGCTCGTGAGGTCGAGCGAGGGAGGTGGCCTCGTCAGGACCCGCGGATGACGACGGTGGGGGAGAGAGCTTGTGGGGCACGAGAGGCCTTGCTGGTAGCGTAGAGAGGACGATGGTGGCAAGCTCGGGCTCAAGCTAGGTCAAGGTGGCGGGCGCAGCTGCTGGGGCTCGGGCTTCCGTGGCCTGGGCGAGCCAGCGGTGGAGCACGACACAGGGAAAGGCGAGGTGGGTGAATGAAGCCATGGAGAGAGACAACGGTGCAGAGGCAGCACGGTGGCTTCGATCAGGCGTGATGAGGATGGGGGCATGTCAGTGACCCGGATACTCCACGGGCTACCCAGGAGTTGACTCGGCCCAAAAGACGGACAAGGAAGCCCAGCTGGCTTGCAGGCCATGTATCGGGCTAGACCCATGTAACCTGAGTGTATCTTCTATTTAGAGTAGAACCGTGGGAGGAGTGGACTGGCTTTTGGCTTGGCAACAGGACGGCTCTGCCGTGTGTAATCTGACTTGCTTGGTGGGCAGCTAGGTGGAACAAGCAAGAACATTTCCGATCCCTGAGAGTGAGAATCAGATTGAGAGAAATTCCTAGCAGTACCTTACACTTGGTATCAGAGACACTCGATTCCAGCCTGGCTTTTCCCGTTCACGCTCGCAACACCCGCTTCGCTGCTTGTCATCGAGTCGCTGTCATGGAGGCGATGTCGGCAGAGTCCATGGCCTTGTACAAGATGCTCAGGGCAGATTCGAGGGAGGACTATGAGGCTCGCTTCCTTACCCACAAGAATGAGGTGATGAATGCGGTCCGTGGTTGTATGGAGGACAACAACAAGCAGATCCGAGAACTCCACTTCAGCCTCGACGCGATCCATTCAGACGTGGGCGCGGAGTTGGTGGAGGTCAAGTCCGGCCTCGGTTCGGAGTTGGTGGCGGTGAAGGGCGAGATCCGCTCCGAGATCGCGAACCTCACGGCGACTCTGGACCGCACCCTCCAATCCATGCCGCGTGGGCCGGTCGGGGGTCCTCTCTCGCGCGCGCTCGAGCAGCACGGCGCTGACGCTGCTGGCCCCCATGGGCACCATCCTGCAACATCAAACCCGGGGCAGGCTTGTGGATTCTCCACGCCTCCTCCGGGAGGAGGTATGACCTGTTCCCATGCCTTGTCTTCGATTCCACATTCGGGTGGTGTCACTATTTCTGATGCATCCGCTTCGGCTCCCCGTGTTGAATTGCCATCGTTTGATGGCTCCAATCCTCGACTTTGGTAGCGCAGATGCGAGGAGTATTTTCACAGATGGGGTACTCCGGAGGCCCTCTGGATTTCGTATGGCTCGAGTCTATTCATGGGCGCTGCTGCTACTTGGCTAGAAGCATATCTGTACAAGTTTCCCCAGTCAAATTGGTCAGAATTTATGAAGGCTGTCCAGGCCCGTTTCATGCGGAACCAGCACCAGGTGTTGCTTCGACGGTTGTATCACATTCAGCAGACCGGGACGGTGGAGGATTATGTGCAGAGGTTTTCGGATCTTATTGACAGAATTTTAGCTTATGACTCGCACCAGGACCCCTTGCATTATCTGACTCGCTTCCTGGATGGACTCAAACCGGTCGTGCGAGTACTCGTATCGATTCAGAAGCCTGACACCTTGGATGAAGCGGCGTCATTGGCTCTGCTCTGGGAGGAATTAGCTGATGGAACGAACGCAAGTTCAGACCAGTGCAATTACAGTCCCATGTTGAGGCGTCCATAGCCCCAGCACCAACTACCATCCCCTTCTCCTTTCTCTGCCCCGCCCCCTCCACCACCAGCGAGGTGTGTATCCAAGTCACTCAAGGAGAAACGTCAAGCTGAAGTGGGCAGAACAGGTACAGTGGATCATTGGTCCAGTCTGAAGGAGTATCGCCGGTCCAAGCGACTGTGTTATCATTGTGGTGAACGATGGGGGAAGGATCACATTTGCAACAAGTCCATCCATCTCCACATCGTACAGGAAATGCTTGACTGTCTCCAAGATCCTGTTGATGATAGCCTGTCAGAACCTGAAGAAGAGTCGCCTCCGCAACAACACTTGCACATGTTGTCGACGGCTATTGTGTGCCCACAATCTGGGTTGGCTAAATCAATGAAGATTCTGGTTGAAATTCAGGGAAACCCCATGACATTCCTTACTGATTCTGGCAGTTCTTCTTGCTTCATTAACAGCCGTCGCGCTTCAGTTCTAGGCAGGAGGCAAACCATGGACAAGATTGTCCAAGTGAAAGTGGCAGGGGGTGAGATCTTCAATTGCACTGACTCCTTCCAGGCTCTGAAGTGGCACTGCCAAGGACATGAGTTCACCGATTCCTTTCATGTTCTGGAACTCAACAGTTATGATGGAATCATCGGTTTGCACTGGCTCGCGCAACATAGCCTGATGATCACACATTGGGCACAGTAGTGGTTAGCATTCAGGCATTAAGGGGAGTTGACAGTTATACATGGAGAAGGCACCCCAGTGGTTACCCATGCGCTGTTGGAACTGTATCTTGTGCAACCTAACGGGACTAAACCAGTGGCGCCTTAGAGTAGTGAAATCCAGGGCCTGCTGCAGCAATTCGCAGAGGATTTTGCTGAGCCAGTTGGGATACCGCCACGTCGCCAATATGACCACCGGATTCCACTGATTCCAGGTGCGCGTCCCGTTACAATGCGGCCGTACCGGGTGGTGCCAGAAATGAAGACCGAAATTGAGCGCCAAATCCAGGGTATGCTCGAACAAGGAGTCATCACACACAGTAATAGCTCCCTCTCGTCTCCTATTATTCTAGTCAAGAAGGAAGAGAAGGGCATTGAGTCTAAAGAGTGGTGGCTGGTAGTTGATTATCAGCATCTCAACGCTCTCACCATCAAGGGCAAATATCCTCTGCCGATGATCGATGAGCTCCTTGATGAATTGGCTGGTGCGTGCTGGTTTTCCAAGTTGGATTTCAGGGCGGGATTCCACCAGATCAGACTGGCCCCAGGGGAAGAATTCAAGACAACATTCCATACGCACAACAGACACTTTGAATTTAAGGTGATGGCGTTTGGCCTCACGGGCGCGCCCGCGACCTTCCAACACGCGATGAATGCGTCGCTAGCCCCGGTATTTCGCAAGTTTGCGCTCATTTTCTTCGACGACATTCTTATTTATAGCTAGACGTATGAGGATCATATTCACCATCTGACGTCAGTCCTAGAGATTATGAAGAGGGACAAATGGCAGGTGAAGCCTTCTAAATGCGCCTTTGCGCAGGAGCACATTGCTTATCTTGGCCACGTGATTTCTGGTGATGGAGTGGCTATGGATGAATCAAAGATTGCTACAATCAAGACCTGGGTGATTCCTCAGAATTTGAAGGAAGTTCGAGGATTCTTGGGTAGCACGGGCTATTACAGGAAGTTTATTCGGCATTACGCCATTATCAGTCAGCCACTTACAGCTTTGCTTAAAAAAGGGGCATTATTTCTCTAGACAGCGGTTGAGGATGAAGCCTTCCGAACACTCAAGGAGGCGTTGATGACTGCTCATGTTCTAGCTCTTCCCGACTTCAATGCACAGTTTGTGGTCGAAACCGATGCGTCTGATACTGGGATTGGAGCAGTGTTGTCTCAACGCGGCCATCCTCTCGCCTTTGTGAGCCGGTCATTGGGACCTCGCAACCGTGGGTTGTCAGTGTATGAGAAGGAGTATTTAGCTATCCTTTTGGCCATTCAACAGTGGCGTCAGTACTTCTAGCTTGGAGAATTTGTGATACGCACCGATCATAAAAGCCTAACACACCTCACAGACCAACGCTTGCATACGGAATGGTAGCGGAAAGCTCTCACAAAAATGATGGGCTTGCAATTCAAAGTCATGTACAAGAAAGGGATCCATAATGGAGCAGCTGATTCTCTCTCTCGGAAGCCTGTTGACGCTTCACAATTATTGGTCATATCTGAGGTGCAGCCGATCTGGCTCGAACAAGTGGTTGCTAGCTACAGCAGCGACGTCTTTGCACAACGCCTCCTACAGCGGCTTGCGATTGACCCCCAGGCTAAACCTGATTACAGTCTGAATGCAGGGATCCTTCGGTACAAGAGCAGAATGTGGATCAGTGATGATGCAATCTTGTAGAGGCAAATCATATCAGCCTTCCATGACAGCCCCGTTGGTGGCCATTCAGGTTTTCCCGTGACATACCATCGATTGGTGTCTCTGTTCAAATGGAAGGGGATGAAGTCTGCTGTCAAGGAGTACATCCGCACTTGTCACACCTATCAGCGAGCCAAACCTGAGCGCGTCCTCGCGCCGGGCTTACTCCAGCCACTTCCCATTCCATCTGAACCTTGGGAAATGGCTACGATGGATTTCATCGATGGGCTTCCGCCGTCTCGTCAATATAACTGCATTCTGGTCGTGGTGGATAAACTGACCAAGTACACGCATTTCATTCCTCTCCGCCACCCCTACACCGCAAGCAAGGTTGCTGAGCTGTTCGTGGACAACATTTACAAGCTTCACAGTATGCCTTAGTCACTTGTGTCAGACTGTGATCCTGTCTTCACGAGCCAGTTCTGGCAAGCAGTTTTCAAGTCCACTGGCGCACATCTGCGTATGAGCATAGTACACCATCCGGAAACTGGTGGGCAGACGGAGCGCGTCAACCAGTCCATCGAGTGCATCTTGCGATGCTTCATCAGCGCTCATCCCAAACACTGGTCGAAGTGGCTGTCTCTGTGTGTATTCTGGTACAATACTAATTGGCATTCTGCACTAGGAAAATCTCCGTTTGAGGTGTTGTATGCGCGGCAGCCTCGCTATTTCGGCATCTCGACTTCTGATAGAATTGCTCCCTTGGATGTACAAGATTGGCTGGCTGAACAACAATTGATACTGTCCTCTGTCAAGCAACATCTGTTGCGAATGCAACATCGCATGAAGCACCAAGCAGATAAGTGGAGATCTGAGCGTGTCTTTGTAGTGGGTGACAAGGTCTTCCTTAAACTCCATCCCTATATCCAGTCCTCAGTTACTCGGTGTGCCAACCAGAAGTTGGCGTTCAAGTTCTTCGGGCCTTTCCCGGTGATTGAGCGCATTGGTGAGGTTGCGTATAAGCTGGAATTGCCGGAGCATAGCAGAATCCATCCAGTGTTCCACGTCTCCCAACTGAAGCCGTGTCTGGGTCCAGGATAGCAGGTACTTCCCAACCTGCCTCACCCTGATTCCATTCTTTAGGTTCCTATGGATGTGTTGCAGCGCAGGGTTCGTGCTCGTGGTCTCTCAACCATAGTACAAGGGCTGGTGCAATGGAGTGGAGGCTCTGCTGAGGAGGCCACCTGGGAAGATCTGGAACCGCTGAAGCAACAGTTTCCGAGAGCACCTGCTTGGGGACAAGCAGGTTCACAACAAGGGGGGTGTCAGCGACCCGGATACTCCACGGGCTACCCAGGAGTCGACTCGGCCTAGAAGACGGACGAGGAAGCCCAGCTGGCTTGTAGGCCATGTATTGGGCTAGACCCATGTAACCTGAGTGTCTCTTCTATTTAGAGTAGAACCATGGGAGGAGTGGACTGGCTTTTGGCTTGGCAACAGGACGGCTCTGTCGTGTGTAATCTGACTTGCTCGATGGGCGGCTGGGTGGAACAAGCAAGAACATCTCCGATCCCTGAGAGTGAGAATCATATTGAGAGAAATTCCTAGCAGTACCTTACAGGGCAGGAGAGGGAGGCTGGCAGCCAGAGACCACATAGCTCGCAGGGAACGTGAGCGGGGCGAGAGGACGGGGAAGGAGGCCGCGTCAGGAGAGAAGACGGTGGGACTAGGGCTTGTCGGTAGCAGTGGGATTGGTGCGTAGTGGGGCCGGTAGCGTGCGAGGCAAGCGAGCAGGGCTAGTGGAGCGTGCATCATGGTGCAGGTTGCGGGCAGCGACGCGTTAATGTGCCGGGGGCTGGGGCCTGGGCAGCGTGCGTGTGTAACCGGCAGCGGGGTGGGGTGTTGTAGGTGGTGGGGTTAGGTGGGGCTAGGATTATAGTTAGGATTAGCTAGGGTTTAGTTGGGCCGGGTAGTAGGTAGTCTGGCCTGGTTGGGCCTCTGGCATGACCGACTAGACTGCCTCCCCGGTCAAAATAGTTTTTCAAATATATAGTTTTATATAAGCTTTTGGTAAATAGGTTTTAGGCAAATAAAATATCCAGGTAGAGCTAGGGTTTTGATTTGAATCAAAAGGGGGATTAAAATAGAAAACAAACTAGGGCTTTTAGCAAAATGGTTTTAGGAAAATAATATGCATGATGACATGACGATGCTCAAATGCAATGTGGCATGATGACATGTGCATGTGGTCATGATGATGTACAAAATAAAACAACACGCGATTTTTGTAGTAGTGGTTTTACCCGGGGTGCTACACAGTGCAAGTTCCATAGTAGCGGCAACAAGCCGGCTACTCACACGACTCGCCAGTGCACCTGAACCAAGAAGATTGCTGAGGTTTGCAGATTGCCATTGCTATCGCTGCCTCCACCAGCCGGTGGCCCACAGGACAACCATCAATGCTAAAACCGCCAGGGCGATGGTGATTACCCTCGCCGAGTGGGTAACTACCACATTTTCACCACCAAGCAGGAGATCAAGCACAGCAAGAGGCACCACGAGGCGGAGGTGAACGTAATTGTCCCCCCATTCCTCAGTACCTAAACTAGTCTGAGCAAGAGATCATGTAGAGCAGGAAGGACCAACCGGTTGTACTACCTCATCTAGGCACCTATGCAATGGTTCTGGATCCCATCATCGTCTCCAAGAAGCACTCCTGCAGGTTTTCACACGTCCTTCTATACCGCGGCTCGTTGGACCGGCTTGGCATCAGGGAGTCTCAGCTAGAGCTCTCCAGTACCTCCTTCCATAGAGCCATCCCAGGTATGTCGCATTCTCCCATTAGCAAGATCCGGCTGGACGTCATTTTCGGTGCGGAGGACAACTTCCACTATGAGCCCATATGGTTTGGGGTGGTTAATATCTCCAGCGCATACCACGCCATCCTTGGACACTCAATGCTCACCAAGTTCATGGCAGTGCCGCACTACGCATATCTCAAGATCAAGATCCCTGGGCCCAAGGGAGTGATCACCAGCGTCGGCTGCTACAAATGGTCGATGGAATGTGCCACAGACGGCTCCAACCTAGCTGAGGCCATGATCATTGCGGAGGAGAAGCGCATCATCATGTAGAACGTGGTGGCTCTGTAGGCGGAAATGCTGGCTGGCGAACCAAAGCCAGCCGGAGAGGCATAGTTCAAGCCATCCAAGGGCACCAAGAAGATTTTTATCAATGAGGTCGAGCCGGACAAGTTCATCCTGGTCAGAGGCGGCCTTGACAGCAAATAGGAAAGCGCGCTCGTCGACTTCCTCCATGAGAATCGGGATATCTTCGCATGGTCCCCCAAGGACATGCCTGGTGTTCCGAGGGAGCTCTTAGATCACTCTTAAATGTCAAGCCGGATGCAAAGCCGGTCAAGCAAGCTCTACCTTCCTTCACAGAAGAAAAGAGGAGAACGATTGGTGAAGAAATCACGTGGCTCCTTGCAGCCGAATTCATCATGGAAGTTTACCTCCTAGAATGGTTGGTGAACCCGGTGCTAGTGCTGAAATAGAACAAGACTTGGCGCATGTGCGTCGACTACACCAGCCTCAACAAGGCCTGCCCCAAAGATCCGTTCGCCCTGCCAAGGATAGATCAAGTGATCGACTCTAGAGCCGGCCACGAAGAGTTATCGTTTCTGGATGCATATTTAGGCTACCACCAGATCCGGATGAACCCCGTTGACCAAATAAAGACAACATTCATCACCCTGTATGGGGATTACTGTTATACCACCATGCCATTTGGATTGAAAAATGCAGGGGCAACGTACCAACGCTACATACAGAAATGCGTACAATCGTAGATCGGCAGAAATATACACGCCTACATCGATGATGTGGTTGTCAAAATGAAGGAATGCCGAACACTCCTCGAGGACCTGAAGGAGACCTTCGCCAACCTCCACCGATTCTAGATGAAACTGAACTCGAAGAAGTGCGTGTTATGTGTTCCAGATGGCCAGCTCCTCGGTTTTCTTGTCTCAGAACAAGGAATCGAGGCCAACCCGGAGAAGATCGGCACGATCGAGCACATGCAACCGCCACAGAATTTACACGACATGCAGAAGTTCACCGGCTTCCTGGCCTCCCTTAGCCGGTTCGTCAGCCGACTAGGTGAGAAAGCACTCCCACTGTACGAACTCATGAAGAAAACAACCAAGTTCGTCTGGACGGCGTAGGAGGACGAGGCCTTCCACGGCCTCAAGCGCATGCTCTCCTCCCCACCAATACTGGTGGTCCCTTGCAAAGGACCTGATGCTAATGTATATTGCAGCTACCAACCAGGTTGTCAGCGTCATGCTAGTGGTCGAGAGGCCATAAGAAGGAAAGGTGCAGTCAGTCCAATGCCCAGTGTACTACCTCAGTGAGGTACTCTCACTCTCAAAGCAGAACTACCCCCACTACCAGAAGCTGATGTATGGCGTGTACATGGCCACCAAGAAGCTGAAGCACTACTTCCAAGAGCACTCCATCCGGGTGGTGGCGTTAGCGCCACTTTCGGAGATCATCAGCAAAAGGGATGCCACGGGCCGGTTGGCGAAGTGGGCAATAGAGGTCACTACCCACAACATCTAGTACAATCCAAGAACGGTGATTAAGTCTCAAGCCCTGGCGGATTTCCTCGTTGATTGGGTAGAAACCCAGTACCTGCCACCGTGCCTTGACTCCAAGCACTGGAAGCTGCAGTTCGATGGCTCCAAGATGTATGGGGGTCTTAGAGCTGGGGTCGTCATCACCTCTCCGAAAGGATACCGGCTAGAGTACATGCTGCAGATCCACTTCCGCGCATCCAACAACGTCACTGAGTACGAAACGCTCATCCATGGCCTCAAAATGGCAAAAGAGATCGGCATCTGGCGCATCCTCTGCTTTGGCGACTCGGACCTACTGGTGCAACAAGTATCAGGTGATTGGGACGCCAAGGACGCGAACATGGTCCTGTACCACTTCTTCGTGTAGCAGCTCTACGCCTGCTTCGAGGGGTGCGAGTTCCACCATGTTCCTCGGCCCAACAACAAGGCCCATTGACGCACTCGCCCGTGTTGGTTCAACAAGACCAGTGATTCCGCCTGGAGTTTCTCTCGAGTACCTGCGCAAGCCATCCATCACACCGTCTCCGGAATCCGACTCCATCATCCTAGACGCGGACCCGGGGACTGCCGGCTCCAAGCGACCAGAGGCTGCCACAAAACCCCGAGGCACTGCTATGACAAACCCGGGGACTGCCAGGTCGAAGGCCCCAACACCCCTAGCTGGCTCTAGCATCCCAGGGACTGTCGGCTCTGCTCTCCACCCGGCAGGCAGCCTGATTTGCCAGACCTGACCGTACGCAAGGAAATCAACCTAATCATGCAGACAGTGTACGCCATCCGGGAGACCCCCGCATGGTCCAAGGTGTTCATGTACTTCCTCTACAAAGGAGAACTTCCCAACGAAGAGGTCGAGGCAAGGCAAGTAAAGCGCAAAGCAAGTGCATGCACCATCATCCACAATGAGCTGTACAAATGCAGCACCAGAGGGATTTATCAGCGCTGTGTGAGCCAAGAAGAAGGAATCTGGCTGCTAGTGGACATTCACCAAGGCGAGTGCAGCCACCACGCATCATCACGGGCCATAGTGGCTAAGGAATTCGGCCACGGTTTCTACTGGCCTACTACGTTAGAAAATTCCGAGCAAATGGTGAGGGCATGCAATGGGTGCCAATGCTTCAGCCAGCAAAAGGACACTTCGGCTGCATCCCTCAAGACAATTCCAATCACATGTATGTTTGCTGTTTGGGGACTGGACATGGTCGACCCCTTCAAGACAGCACGATCCGGCATGACACACCTGCTAGTGGCGGTGGACAAATTCACCAAGTGGATTGAGGCAAAGCCCATCAAGAAGCTAGATGGACCAATAGTGATCGAGTTCTTTATAGACATCATCACACGCTTTGGCTACCCCAACAGCATTATCACCAACAATGGCACGAACTTCGCCAAAGGGGCATTCACGTGCTTCTATGGAGAAAAGGGCATCCGCCTGGACCTCGCCTCCATCATGCACCCCTAGTCAAATGGGTAGTGCGAGCGAGCAAAAAACCTGGTCCTAGCCAGAATTAAGCCCAGCTGATCGAGCCACTAATGAGATCCCCTGGATGCTGGATAGAAGAGCTATCGGCTGTGCTGTGGAGCCTACGCACCATGCCAAACCTCTCCACTGGCTACACGCTCTTCTTCCTCGTCTACGAAGCGGAGGCGATATTGCCAACTGACATCAAGTTTGATGCACCTCGCAAGATATTATACATAGAGCAGCAGGCCAAGGAAGCACATGAGGATAGCGTATACCTCCTCGAGGAGGCGCGCGAGCTGGCCTTGTCTAGATCCGCAATCTACCAGCAGAACCTATGCCGCTATCACGCTAACCGGATCTGCCACGTCTTGTTCCGAGAGGGCGACCTTGTGCTGCAGCTGGTACAGAACACCAAGGGGATGCACAAGCTATCTCCCCCTTACGAGGAGCCATTCATTGTTAGCCGAGCGCTATGGAACAATTCATACTACCTCATCGACACCCGACAGCTGGCAAAGAACAAGATGGACCGTTCTGACAAAGAAAATGAGCGCCCATGGAACACAAACCCGCTTTGCCCATTTTACACTTAAACAAGAAGTGTATATATCTTACTTTTATGTAATGAACAAGTTGAGAAGCCTCGACATAGTCTCAGGGACTTCGTAATCATTTGGAATTTTCTTACTGCATCATTTGGCATTTCTTGCTGCATTATTTTTTACCCCGGCTCCGGGGAATCCCCGGCTGGCCCAGATGGCCACGCATTCCAAATGGCGAAGTACTGTATGCAACTCTAAGGGTTCACTCTTCGGTTCCGGCTGTAGACTCTAATCTGGCTGCTAGCTCGGCAAGAGCAAAAAGATCGAGGACCCATACACGAAAAATCATCAGGAAAATAGAAATGTATGGACGTTCTGGTTGCGCTCGCTCGCTCAACACAGATAACAGAAATCCGAAGTATCGTGCAGTACGCTCACTAGCTGCCCCTTCGGTTCTGGCTGCAGGCTGCAACCCGACTTTCGACCGTCAAGGACATGTCTTAAATGGCCAATGCTCACTTAGAAAAGGACAAAGTTGTTCGCCTAGAGCGAAACGATAAAGCTTCCAAGAATGAACTGCAAACTACGTTCTCCTCATACATGTCTAACGCAGAAACTACTGTTTGTGTTTTTTTTGCATGAGTCAAAATCATGCCAAGTACTAGGGTCGGGTGCTGATCACCCCCCGCAGACGACAGAAGGCAGAGGGGAGCTTTGACCTGGCTAGATCCTCCAGCCGGCCTGAACCTTGGGGACTACACCTAGTGGGTGTACTACCATGCCCCCACACAAATACCTGCAAAAAGAAATAGTAGAAAGGAGCTTTGACCCGGCTGGATACTCCAGCTAACCCGAACCTCAGGGAATACACCCAGTGGGTGCGCTCCCGTGTCCCAACACAAAGACCTGCAAACGGCAACAACATAAAGGAGCTTCGACCCGATTGGATCCACCAGTCGACTCGAACCTTGGGACTACACCTAGTGGGTATGCTCCCACACCCACACACAAAAGCCCACAAACAACAAAAGCAGAACAAGTAATCAGAAATGTGTAAACTCAAGAGCACAAGGCAATATCATAAAAGAACGGGGAGACGAAGCTCCCAACAATATTCTACATACCATAAGGTCAAAGTTGTTCACACGCACAAGACAACAGACAAGTTTCAGGCAGTACAAATACTCTTGGCATTCCATGGATCAAGCCTGGGGCCCAGTAGAAGGATCAGAGGAGTCCATTGGAGGCTGTCTGCAGGAGGCGATGTCGGTGACAGATGGGTCAGAGGTTGGCATAGCCGAAGCATCAGTTTGCGCTGGAGTCCAACAGAACTCCTCTTCCCTAGCTGGATCACTGTAGTCCCAGTCCAGCTGGACAAAGCTTAGCACGAAGCTGATCATAGATGGTACCTTGCCAGAATCCTCGGGAGAGCTTCTGAAGATCCACAGCCGGATACCAGGACTTGAGCATCGCAAGCACCATCTCCGAGCCCCCGCATGCAGCCCACTCCCAAGACGCCTCGATGAGATCAACGGCAATCATGAGCTAGGAAGCCAGCGTGCTAATGGTGGCAGGCACGATGGCATCGGGACAGAGGTAGGCAGAGATGTCCAGGCCAGATCGGCATGGCCGGTTGGCCCCTCGCTCACCACCGCAACAAGCTCGTCGGGACATAGGTCGCGTCTGGCCTCCGCTTAGGGCACGCGAGCGAGAGCTTGATCATTCGCCTCAGGATAATGAGCTGCACCGACCAGGCTTCAACTATTAAAAACTGGCTACAGCAAACGGAAGGAATTAAGCAGCTAGAGGAATAACTTACTGACGACAATCTCAGCGATCTGCCTCAGCTCCTCCTACGCACCCTTCTCTCGAGCCTTTGCCTCCTTCAGTGTCTCCTCCTGCTTTTTATAAAGGGCCTCAAGGTTCTTGAGAGCATCGGCACGGATGTCGGCGGTCTTCTTGGCTTGGCCGACTGAGATCTCCATTCTCTTTTGATGCTCCACTAGGTCATTGATTTGGCCCTGGCGTGTATCGTTGGAGTTCTACAGACGGATCACCTCCGCCTTCAGTCGATCCACCTCCTGCTCCTTGTCCACTATCATGGCTCCAGGAGGGTACCCGATAGTCAACAAAAATCACGAAAATTCGCTCAACTGGGAAGACATGGCAGAGCGAGCAATCTTATGCCCCAAGTCTTGTGTGTTCTTGGTCATCTCAGAAAAAGATTTTTGCGCAGAAAGTAAAGAAGTGAAAAAAGAGAACAAGCAAAACAACTAAGGCAAAATAGCAAATGAGCAAAAGTCCTGAGAAGGTGCTTACCTCAAGAGAAACACCTAGCGCCTTGGCCTCGCCGAGCCCCTTCTCCATCACCTCCACTAGGCGGCGTGCCCGGTCGAGGGAGACAGGCGCTGACTCAAAAAGCTGGGCAAGGATGTCACCCGACATCAGCAGAGCCAGCGCTAGCTTGTAGCCGGTGATCTGCACATCAGCCTCGTCATCGACGGTGCCCCACGGAGCCCCCGTCATAACCGCCTCAGCCCCGCTGGAGCGAGAGGAAACCTCCCGCTCGTTTCTACCCTCCATCGCCTGTGCGGAAGCATCCGGCGCCACCTCCACCGGCTCCTCGACCTAGTAGGCGGCCAAGCCCATCTGAGCGTCGCTCCAGACCGGGTCTGCACCCTCCGCCAGCCGGAGTGGAGGAATGGTGCCGCCACGCCGAGCCACGATAATCTTAGTGAGCTTGGAGGCGGCGGGGGCATGATGCAGCGACGTGGGGCTAGCCGGCGAAGACCGCTCCGACATGGCCATGGCGGTTGCAACCTGCATGGCAGAGGAGGGTGCAGCTAGCTCAGCCGGCCCCTCAGCTATAGGCGGAGTCGGGGCAGACGTGGCGGCAATGATGCCAGAGCCGTCCAGCGACATCGCCTCGCTGGACAAAGAAAACAAGGCTATGTGAAATGAAGGACTGGTCAATGAGTGTATTGAGAAGAGCAAAGGCACATACCCGGGAATGCTCGGCATGATTGCTGCAAGCCTTGGCCGGTGAAGCTTCTTTGCACCACCGGCGGCTGGAGCAGCACGGGACGATGGCGCCCGTTTCCCCTTGACCCTTGCCGCCGTACTGAGAGCAGAAGGCCCATCACCGCCATGTGTGGCTACGTGAATATAAGCATCTGGCTGAGGAAAAAGATTGGCAAACAAACACAAGGAGAAAACAGTCACCGAGCGGATCCTCATATCCCTCATCGGCCCAGGCCGGAAAGCGCTCCGGCTTCGTCGGTGGCTACTTCAGCGGCTTGAGGTCGGCCGAGAAGTTGGGGAGCTCATGGTCACCCATACTATCCTCTGCTAGCTATGTCGTAAAAAGCTACTCAAAAGGGGCGGATAAGAGATGAGAAGAAACCCTTCAGGAAGAATCCACCCAGCACGAACAAAACACTAACATTAGGAAGTAGGCAGCCCCGGTAATACGGCTGGATGGAGTAGCGCCATCCCTCCTCCAAGACCTCCTTCGAGATGGTGGCGAGCTAGTCTCGAAGGGCCTTGTAGGGCACCTCCAGCAGGGAAACCCGCGTGGGGTTGTTGGGGCCGGACAGGTGACACATGTTGTGTGACCGCTTCTGCAGCAGGAGCACCCAACGAGCCATCTAGGACAAGGTGATGTCTCAGCCGGACAGCCGCTCCCTCTCCCCCAGCTCCTTCACCCGGGCGGCCATCTGGTCGATATCCACTTGGGCGCCCAACCCCCTCGTGGTCCAATCCTTCCGGGTGGAGGCGATGTTGGCAAAAACCGGAAGTCGGATCTAGTCTAACTCGGTGACGTTGCACACATAAAAATGTGAGTGCTGCCACAGCTTCATCATGTCGGGAATCTCGGGCCCCGGCATCACAGATGAAGTCATGGGTAGATCGCGCAGCAGCCAGCCTCCACCAGGGGCCTGTCCTTCTGCAGCATCTGGGCCTTGAAGTTAAAAAACTTAAGGAAGTTCGCCGTGTCCAGGCAAACCCCCAAGTAGGAATCACAGTAGGCCGCGTGATGCGATATTTGTGCGATGGCGTTCTCCCCAGGTGTTGAAGCTGGAGGTCAAACATGCCGAAGAGCTCAAGCAGGAAGTTGCTCGCCGGCAAGGTGAAGCCATGGGTGAAGTGCGCGAGGAAGACGAAAGCCTCACCAGGCTAGGGGTTAGGGACGCGATCCCCTCCGGTGTAAGGCGGTGCTTCACCACCCACTCTGACTAGAGGAATCTCCCCTACTGGTACTTGTGGATGAGTTCCTCAGTGACATAGGAACCGCACCACCCTCCGCGTTGCTCCATAAGCATCTCCTCCGCCACGGCGGCCATAGCAGAAAAGCGAGGTCTTGTCATCGCGAGGAAACGCGGCGTCGCCAGCGACCAAAATCTGGTGGCGGAGAGCAGGAAGAAAGCACAAGACGTGCAAGGGTAGAGAGGAAGCGCGAGGCACACAAGATCAAGAGGAGCAAAGAGCAGGAGGAAGACAAAGTGGGGAAAACCCCATCCCCGCGGCCCTCTTTATCGTCGCGGGTCGAGCGCGCCCCCTGCGCTCCCTTCCACCATGTGGAGAACAACCGCTCCACCTCCCCCATGATGGTTTAGCAGCAGATCAAGTGCGTCAGCGCATTCCCCACAGAAGATCCCACATGCGTTACTACGGGAGGCGAGGCGTGCGCATGATCCCCAAGAAACCGCAGCGGCAAGACGTGTGTGCAGTTACCAAAAACTACCGCCGTAGAGCAAATGGTCAAGATGACACGACGTGTGTCAGAACCGCCGGGCATAGCTGGTGTAAGCACTGAACTCATCGACCAGGCGATCGATCTCCCTTCTCTGGCTGCGGCAGCCGGTCGATAAAATCGCCGCTCACACCCAGTGGGTGGGCTACCAATTCCGTAGCCAGGAAACTCCAGTCGGGAAACAACAAGCACCTCGAGCCACAAAATGACAAACACCTCAAGTTAAATCGACAACTAGTTTTATCATAACTAACCATTCCAATTCAATGAATGAGCATGCAAGAACTTCTCCGAGAGGCAAAGTCTCAACGCGCTCGGGGACTAGTGTCGGGGGATGACCCCCGAGTAGGCCATGCTAGGCCTAACTGGCTGGATCCAGGAGTGCCTGGTCGGATGGCCCCAGGATAGAGGAACGCAACCAGGTGGATCACTCCAACCCGTCCGCCCTCAAGATTCATCGGCTGACCCGTCTAGCCGGATGGCCAGAAGAACCGGCTGGGTGGCCGCTTCCACCTGGCCGCCTTGGATTCGGTGGCACGGCTACGGAGGGGGTGACGCTCCTTGCTGAGCGCGCCCCTGACTCCTTACATCATCAAACAGGCTAGCGCATCGCCCATGTCGGTGGTACAAGACAACTGCACCAAAGCACCAAAGCTGGAAGTTGAGCGAGGCGTAGTTGGCTGACCGCTAAAGCTCCAGCTGACCGTTAAAGCATTGGGTAACACTCAAAGGACCGGCATTGGGACACTGTAGTGTTGTCCCCTGTACTAGAGGCTTGACTGGGTCTTGGCCCACCGGCTGGACCCCGCCAGCCGGCCCGCTTTGTAAACCCAAAGCATGAACAATAAACCCTAGAACTCACATTGTAACCTACCTCTCATAGCCAGTATATAAGGGAAAGTAGAGCTAGGGTTCTAGGTAATCTCAAGTTCATTCTGATAGTTCACTAGTTCATCTTCTTCCTCTAGCTCACGATAGCATCTAGGGAAATAGCTGAAGGAGCACTTGTACTGGGCGTTCGCCCCTGATATAGTAGATCCTTGTAGGATGTAACGCCCTAGTTTTAGTTAATCCTTATTTAGGGTTGTTTGTGCATTCATGAGCATCATTCCTTAAAATTTCATCCAAAGAAATAATGCAAACCCCTAAACCCTAGCTATTTTCCCTATCACTCTAAAAGCAATTAAAAATGGGTTTGACTATTTTGAAAACAAACAAAATAGTGGAGCCCAAATTGATTAAAGGGCCCTACAATATTTTCTATAGTTTACAAAAGTTTCTGGTATTTATGAAATGATTCAAAACATAAAAGTATTTGAAATTACAAATGAAAACCCAAAAACAAAAAAGGAAAAAGATTTCTGCTAAAAAAAGAGAGCCAGATGCCTCAGCCTGAGCAGCCTAGCTAGCCCACCTACCTCCTCTCTCTATCTGCCGCCAGCACACAGCAATCGTAGCCTGCACCAGCCCACCCCGGCCCAATCAGGCCCAGTACCCCTTTGTCGTTCTTCTCCTTTCTTCTTCCTCGACGACAAAAGGAGAAGCTCCCCCATGGTAGCGTACTCGCTGTTGATCCCTGCCGCCTCCTCGCTAGTGTCCGTCATCGAGTGGAGATGGATAAGACCACCCTAAGCACGTCTCTCCCTTGCCCTCATCCACTCCCGCTCGCCCCGGTGACCTCCCTCTCCCGTTTTCCTCTCTCGTAGAGCCCGAACCCTAGCCACCATCGGACTCGTCCTCGCCGCTGTTGCAGGACACCCCGAGCCCTGCCGTGAAGCTTGGAAGCTTCGCCTTGCTCGACTCATTCGACTTCCCCCAATCGCGTGAGCTGGCGTGCTCCCAGGCGTCCAAATCAAGCCATCTCCCTGAGCTCCGGCAACCGTGTCCGTCGTTGATTCCAGCGCCCTCCGACCTCGCATGGCCTCCTCGAGCCCTCCTCTGCACACTCGCGGTGAGCCCCTGCACCTCCCAGTGCCCTTCAACCTCTCCCTCGCTTCCTGGTTCGTCCAGCTGACGTTCGCCTGCAACCACCGCCACCGCCGCTTGCCGTGCCCACAACTCCGGCAACCATTAGACAGTGGCGCCACCCTTTTATGCTTCGCCTCACCACACTGAGTCGAACGCATGCCTTCGCCCGCTCGCTTGCGCCCTCTTCCGCTATCCCTAGTGCATGTCCGACGTGTCTCCGGTGAGATGATGTCACGTCGACGTTATCATGACGCCAGCGCACGGGTCAGCCCAGTCAAACCTGGGCTGGGTCCAACCCTGCCCGCGTGGATGCTGAGGTGGCCTAGGGAGCCTTTGTCAGCCACCGTGGCTAGACATTGCCTCGATGTAGAAAGTTTTAAACGCCCCTGTTGATGTCATAATGATGGAGTAAACCCTTTTAAATGGTTTAATAATTTCAGAAATTGAATAAATCTTATAAATTCAATAAGTAATTATTTATAAGTCAGAAAAATACAAATAACATATCAAAATGTTCAGAAAAATGAGATCTACACTTTAGAATCAAAACCATGCATTGTTAAGAAACTTTTATTACAAGTTTAATTAGAGAACTAAATCAACCCCTCATAGGTGTTCCGGGGTTCCCTAGTTCTAGGGTTTGTACCCTTCGGATCCCGCTTAAATTGCCAAGCATGCTTTAGGGTTACATTTCAACTCTAAATAACTTGCCATATCATCATCTTTGCTTGAGCATTGCATCAATGCCATGTGTTGATTGTTTTCCTTTCTTTCCGGTGTTTACTTCTTCTCGGTAGAATACGATATCGATATCGAGATTGAAGACCGAGATCAACACCATCGAAGATCGACGAACAATACTTGACCAACTATAATCAAGCCAAGTACAAGGCTCCCGAAGATCTATATCTGGGTATCAATAGGCAAGCAGAGCCACACACATAAAAGAATCCTATGATTTCGAAAGTATTTCATTCTTGCCATGATGCATATGATTCTACTGTGGTCTTTTATCGATAGATAGAGTATCCTATCTATTCCATTACTCCCTTGAGCTTATATTACCTAATCCACTGCTCCTAGCATAACTAGGTTTGGCTTGTGTGCACTGCTAGAGCTTATATCTGTGTCTTGCATAGCCATGCTTATCCGTTAGTGCTAGTTCATCCAGAAGATGTACCAAATGCAGAGAATCTAGTATGACAGGAGAACAAGGTATACTGATGAGGTAAGATCAGTGGTAAAGGTTAAACATGCTAAGGCTTGTATAGGAGGCCATGATGGGATGTGGTTTTTGTAGTCCCATGCTCTCCACCACTAGGAACCGAGTTCTTGCCTTTGGACCAAGACAAGCGCACAGTAACACGGGGTTTGGGAAACTGTCCGCTGATTAACTTCCCTAGTAGATTCCATGAGTCACATAGTTCGGGTGTTCCATTCAACATATGCATAGAAAACATTTTGAAAGATTTAGCGGGTGAAGGTGCATCATAACAGGTAGGTAAGCATGGCCGAGGTTGCTTGGGGTAGATAGCGCCCCTAATAAATCAACCTCAACTCACATCTCTAGAGACCGGCTTCGGGATTTGACCCGTTAAGGCAGAACCCTCCTTAGGGCATGACTCATGGTCTTGGAGAAAGCAAGGTTAAGGTCGTGGCCAACCACCCTCTGTCGGCCTCGCAAGGAAGAGGGCTATTACTAGTGGCATTAAGAGTCGGTTGGTAAATGTGGGTAAAGTTGTACACCCCTGTAGGGTTAAATCTTTTCAAAAAGCCGTGTTCACAGTTATGAACGCTTGGTGACCAAATTCTAAGATCATAGAGAACTTTAACCTAATCGTAAAACTTCGCAGATCAACGTGTGCTTAAGGATGCTTCCTCATGGGTACGAGGGGGTGATCCTAGTTATGAGATGAGGATTACTTTGGTGGATATCAAGATGATGATCAATTCTTCAGAGATGACACTCTCTTATCCCCTTTTAAAATATTCTTATTAGACGAGCTTCTTCTCCCTCTCATTTTATAAACAAAGATGGCTTTATGCAAAATAACCCCACTAGCCATAAGTCTTGCGGAGTACACCCTGTACTCACCCTTGCTTTGTTGATACTTTTGTAGCAGAATAAGTGTTCCCTGAAGACGAGTTCTATATGACATCGACAGCGACGAGTAGCTTGGGGTTCCCGGCCAGCAGCCTGGAATCTATGGACTGGGACGTCATCGTTATGCTTCAGGCCTCTTAGGTCATTTGTTAAGTTTTCTATACTTAATAGCATAATTTGCCTTCTGTTGTTTGATGATTGTGGTCAGTGACCTCTGCTTTTTATATTTTGGTTCTTCGCTCAGTTATGAGCTTGCTGTAATAATTTTTGTGTCGTAGGGTTACTGTTGTGTTGCCGATTTCTCAGTGGATATCCTCGAGCTCTAGGTTAAGCTTATGTCAGGCTAAGGTCTGGATTTGTTTAACCCTGATCCCGGGGGTGTCACAGTTTTTTTGTATCAGAGCAGTACCGATCATAGGAAAACCTTGCTATTGGTCGATGTTGAGTCTAGTGTTTGTGAAAACTATTTCAAAGATGAAAAGTATTTGCAAAAACTCTAGTATTCTTATTTTACTCCTTATCTGGTATCGCTCTAACTCTGGGTCATCTTATCTTGTGTTAATTTGAAAAGTTTTGACATCTTTTCTAGTCTTTCAAAGCTTAGGTGCCTTTTGGGCATGCCGTTTCTCAACCAGTTAACCTAGAGTTGAGTTCTCTAGAGTTGTGTGTGATGTGAATTCCTTGTTCCCCTTTGTTCTATTTCTGCTGAGAGATTCCCTTTCCATCAAGGTCTCTCTACCTTATGGGCCCACAATATTATATTGTAGGATCCATAGTGTTCTATTCTAGGCTTCGAGGTTTCCTTTTGCCTCGTGTGCCTCCTTTTTATTTGTTTGGATAGTTCAGAAGTTCTTTCTTCTTTTGGAAGCTACCTAGTGATTACTATCTTGTAGTGTACTCTGTGTCACTCAAGTAGTAGTTACTTCTTTCTCAGTTTTAACCCTTGGACTTAAACCGAAGATCCTGGATTGTGCTAGATTCTGGTGTTATGAATCTTGTACATGAAGCTGATCTTTAACCCAAGATCCATTCCATGGACCCATGTTGCTAATGTTCAAACATTACCTCAGGATGGCTGGTACTACAATTCTAGCTTTCGAGCTTGTGGGTTTTGTCGCGATTGAATCTCGACAATTAATGACTTCCCCTACCACTAGCTACGGTAGATGTTCTTTACTGGAACCAAATAGATCACGACAAGAGTACTCCTCGTGAGTCTCACATCTATATTCATGACTCTGCCACACCCTCCCTTCTTCGCATTGGTTTTCGGAAGAATGATAATCTATGCATCCACATCTCGGGATTTTTTTCCTGAGCATGTTCCTTTTCCCCTCGTTGTTTTCTGACCTTTGTCTACAAGTTGGTAGACAAGTGGTATTGTGCATTGGTGCCTTCCGATGCAAGACACCCTTGTGGTCCGCCAAGACAAACCATTTCGGGATGTCAGGAGAAACAAACTCCAGTACCTCGTCATATCTAAGACCAGGTCAAAGTGTTGTAGTCCACAGATTAAGAGGCATGATTAGCTTCTATCTGTTCTACCTTAGCGCATCACACCCTTATACACTAAGAGGTTGTGCTGAGTTTCATGACCCCTTAATGAAGTGATGCTCTCACACATATTTACCTCCCTTCCTCCAAGCTTTCGCGCTCGTGAATGATGCGTGTGCGTAATAATGTGGTCATCTGAGATTCTTAGCAATTCCGAATGCTTTGGACCTCAACAAGGACATTTGAGTCATTCTCAGCGTGATGGTTAACACTATCACTAAGCGAAGTTTGACTGTGCTACCAAGTCCGCTATTCTGGTACGTTCTCCTCGGTCAAAGAGTTAGGCTTGTGTTGAAGCTCTGAGACTGTGTCTTCTTGCCTTATCAAGCAAGTTTCCTCTCGAACTAAGAGACATATCGGTGGTCTGTGATACTATAGGTGTCTACTAGAAGTATCGCCATGTTGCCACATGACCGTGTTGTCAAGTTCGTAAGAAAGCAAGTTCTCTGAACTGCTCGTTTCTCCAAGGATCCGTATTGGATGCCCCTAAACTAGTTGGTTGAGCTTAAACAACAACTTGGAGAGTCATAAGACAAAAGTTCTACCTAACTTAGTTCATCTTAAAGGGATGTCTAGTTTTGTTCGTGCTGAAGAAAGATAGTATTCCCTTCATGGATATGTTATCTTCCCCCACCTTTGATCTGATTTGGTTTATCGTCAAATCAAACTTAGTTCCAAGGACTATCTTGATGATGTTACTACTTCTGATGTTTCACTTGAGTACATCTTTATGTTCTTTGGTCTGACCAATACATTTGCCTTGTTCATACAACATATGAGTTCATCTTCTTGGAGTATCTCGATAAGTTTGTTATTGAACCCAACGATAACATCCTTATCCTCTCCAAGCTAAAATAGATTCATATGAAACATTTGGCATTAATGTTGGGAACTTTTGAGAACCATCTTCGGGTTATCTTGAAGTATATGTTTTGGATGTTAGAAGTAACCTTCTCTGATTCACGAGCAAATGTTGAAAGATGTTGTCATGGATTCGAGTAGAATTATCTTTGATTCCTTTAAGGACACATGTGTATTTTGTTGCAAGTATTTAATGTATGTGCAGCTGTCCTCTAGCAAGTTGTTATTACATGGCTCTAGCAAACTAGCTCAGTATATTGGAGCTTGACACTGTAGTCCATATCTCGAGAATCTAGTGAATTTACCTTTACGGTAAATGTCGCAAGCTTTGTATTCGGACATACTGAGTATGAAGTATCATCTCACCTAACCAAATCTAAATCTCAAGAAGATATGATGGTTTGTGTTCTTCAAGGTTTTGACATAAGTCTCTTTTTAAATCCAGCAAGATTGATGTAATGGTTGACACAACTAGTCAGAATGCCTATCATCAAATTCTCTTGAATCAGCAATAACAACCACTCTTCATAAGGCTCCTTCTATGATTTATTACAGGAGTTGTGCTTATGGTTTCCTTTGTATCCGAAGTCTGGCCTTTACTTGATGTATGTTTTCTCGAACATCAAGGAGAACATTTAAAGTAGTGTTGCTAAATGTCTCTCGGTCGATCCTCTAGACCCTTTTATGTTGGCAAGCATCTTATTGCACCAAGTAATTGAAGTCTGAGAATGAAGTTCCTTGTCCCTTGTGTCATCAGGAATCTTCTTACATATTCATCTTAGTGGTGTAAAGTGATATCGTAATCTTTGGCAAAGATTTTGGTAATCCTGGATGAATAAAGAGTTTCCTCCGTTTCTCTATACATGTTCTAAGAGCGACTATGATTTTGGTAATCAAAAGTTTCTTTTGATACTTGTTCCTTGTGACTCTTACGAGTCCTCGCCACAAGACACCTTTCTGTCTTAACCTTATGTTGAACGAAGTGATCCTTCTGTATCAAAAGTAATTCGACAACTTGGTTCTCCGTATCTATGTTACCCTAGAAGCTCTACTTAAGCCAATTAGTAGAGGTTCATCTCTCGAAGTATGTGGTCATGTTCTCTCTGTTGAAAGCTTTCCTCTTCAGAAGTTTAAACTCTTCTGGAACTCCATGGTCTCAATCCTTATGAAGACCACTTATCTAACAAACTTGACACCATCTCCTCTTGTTTCCTCCTTTACCTTGATGTGTTTCATGTTTGTCATCTCAGAGTTGTTTTGAACCCTCCTTTCATGAGTTGACCATGAGGTACTCTGTGTGTTGTTTAGTGCTTTTCCCTCTTATCCTTAGAAGTGACCCTATTTCTCCTTCTTTGTTCCTACCTTTGGAATCTCGGGTCGAGATTCTCGTAAGGGGATAGAGTTGTAATGCCCCAGTTTTAGTTCATCCTTATTTAGGGTTGTTTGTGCATTCATGAGCATGAGCATCATTCCTTAAAAGTGCATCCAAAGAAATAGTGCAAAACCCTAAACCCTAGCTATTTTCCCTATCTCTCTAAAAGCAATTCAAAATGGGTTTGAATATTTTGAAAACTACCAAAATAGTGGAGCCCAAATTGATTAAAGGGCCCTACAGTATTTTATATAGTTTACAAAAGTTTCTGGTATTTTTGAAATGATTCAAAACATAAAAGTATTTGAAATTACAAATGGAAAACAAAAAATAGAAAAGGAAAAAGATTTTTGCTAAAAAAAGAGAGCCAGATGCCTCAGGCCGAGCAGCCCAGCTAGCCCACCTCCCTCCTCTCTCTATCCGCCGCCAGCACGCAGCACCCGTAGCCTGCACCAGCCCACCCGAGCCCAATCAGGCCCAGTACCCCTTTGTCGTTCTTCTCCTTTCTTCTTCCTCGACGACAGAAAGAGAAGCTCCTCCATGGCAGCGCAATCGCCGTCGATCCCTGCCGCCTCCTCGCCACCATCCGTCATCACGTGGAGATGGATAAGACCACCCTAAGCACGTCTCTCCCTTGCCCTCATCCACTCCCGCTCGCCCTGACAACCTCCCTCTCTAGTTTTCCTCTCTCACAGAGCCTGAACCCTAGCCGCCATAGGACCCGTCCTCACCGTCGTTGCAGGCCACCCCGAGCCCTGCCGTGAAGCTTGGAAGCTTCGCCTTGCTTGACTCATTTGATTGCCCCCAACTGCGTGAGCCCGCGTGCTCCCAGGCGTCCAAATCAAGCCATCTCCCCGAGCTACGACCATCGCGTCCATCGTTGATTCTAGTGCCCTCCGACCTCGCCCGGCCTCCTCGAGCCCTCCTCTGCACTCGCGGTGAGCCCCTGCACCTCCTAGTGCCCTTCAACCTCTCCCTCGATTCCTGGTTCGTCTAGCCGATGTTCGCCTGCAAGCACCGCGGCCGCCGCTTGCCGTGCCCGCAGCTTCGGCAACCATTAGACAGTGGCGTCACCCTTTTATGGTTCGCCTCGCCACACTGAGTCGAACGCACGCCTCCGCCCGCTCGCTCGTGCCCTCCTCTGCCATCCCTAGTGCATGTCCGACGTGTCTCCGGCGAGATGATGTCATGCCGACGTTATCGTGATGCCAGCGTGCGGGTCAGCCCAGTCAAACCTGGGCTGGGTCCGACCCTGCCCGTGTCGATGCTGAGGTGGCCTGGGGCCCCTCTATCAGCCACCGTGCTAGCCATTGCCTCGGTGTAGAAAGTTTTAAACGCCCCTGCTGACGTCATAATGACGCAGTAAACCCTTTTAAATGGTTTAATAATTTCAGAAATTGAATAAATCTTATAAATTCAATAAGTAATTATTTATAAGTCAGAAAAATACAAATAACATATCAAAATGTTCAGAAAAATGAGATCTACACTTTAGCATCAAAACCATGCATTGTTAAGCAACTTTTATTACAAGTTTAATTAGAGAACTAAATCAACCCCTCACAGGTGTTCCGGGGTTCCCCTGTTCTAGGGTTTGTACCCTTTTGATCCCGCTTAAATTGCCAAGCATGCTTTAGGGTTACGTTTCAACTCTAAATAACTTGTCATATCATCATCCTTGCTTGAGCATTGCATCGATGCCATGTGTTGATTGTTTTCCTTTCTTTTCGGTGTTTCCTTCTTCCCGGTAGAATACGATATCGAGATCGAGATTGAAGACCGAGATCAACACCATCGAAGATCGACAAACAATAATTGACCAACTATAATCAAGTAAAGTACAAGGCTCCTGAAGATCTATATCTACGTATCAACAGGCAAAGGCAAGCATAGCCCCACACATAAAAGAATCCTATGATTTTGAAAGTATTTCATTCTTGCCATGATGCATACGATTCTACTATGGTCTTTTATCAATAGATAGAGTATCCTATCTATTGCATTACTCCCTTCAGCTTATATTACCTGATCCACTGCTCCTAGCATAACTAGGTTTGGGTTGTGTGCACTGCTAGAGCTTATATTTGTGTCTTGCATAGCCATGCTTAGCCGTCAGTGCTAGTTCATCCAGAAGATGTACCAAATGCAGAGAATCTAGTATTACAGGAGAACGAGGTATACTGATGAGGTAAGATCAATGGTAAAGGTTAAACATGCTAAGGCTTGTATGGGAGGCCATGGTGGGATGTGGTTTTTGTAGTCCCATGCTCCCCACCACTAGGAACCGAGTTCTTGCCTTTGGACCAAAACGAGCGTACAGCCACACGGGGCTTGGGAACCCCTCTGCTGATTAACTTGCCTAGTAGATTCCATGAGTCACATAGTTCGAGCGTTCCATTCGATATATGCATAGAAAATGTTTTGAAAGATTTGGCGGGTGAAGGTGCATCATAACAGGTAGGTAAGCGTGGCCGAGGTTGCTTGGGGTAGATAGCACCCCTGATAAATCAACCTCGACTCATATCTCTAGGGACCGGCTTTGGGATTTGACCCATTATGGCGGAACCCTCCTTAGGGCGTGAGTCATGGTCTTGGCGAAAGCAAGTTAAAGGTCGTGGCCAACCACCCTCTGTCGGCCTTCCAAGGAAGAGGGCTATTACTAGTGGCATTAAGAGTCGGTTGGTACGAGTGGGTAAGTTGCACACCCCTATAGGGTTAAATCTTTTCGACAAGCTGTGTTCACGGTTATGAATGCTTGGTGACCGAATTCTAAGATCATAGAGAACTTTAACCTAATCATAAAAGTTGACAGATCAACGTGTGCTTAAGGATGCTTCCTCATGGGTACGAGGGGGTGATCCTAGTTGTGACATGAGGATTACTTTGCTGGATATCAAGATGATGATCAATTCTTCAGAGATGCCGCTCACTTATCCCCTTTTAAAATATTCTGATTAGATGAGCTTCTTCTCCCTCTCATTTTATAATCAAAGATGGCTTTATGCAAAATAACCCCACCAGCCATAAGTCTTGCGGAGTACACCCTGTACTCACCCTTGCTTTGTTGATACTTTTGTAGCAGAATAAGTGTTCCCTGAAGACGAGTTCCGTACGACATCGACATTGACGAGTAGCTTGGGGTTCCCGGTCGGCAACCTGGAATCTATGGGTTGGGATGTCATTGTTATGCTTCAGGCCTCTTAGGCCATTTGTTAAGTTTGCTATACTTAATAGCATAATTTTCCTTCCGTGGTTTGATGATTGTGGTCAGTGACCTCTGCTCGTTATTTTTTGGTTCTTCGCTCAGTTATGAGCTTGCTATAATAATTTTTGTGTCGCAGGGTTACTGTTGTCTTGCTGATTTCTCACTAGATATCCTCGAGCTCTAGGTTAAGCTTATGTCAGGCTAAGGTCTAGATTTGTTTAACCTTGATCCCGGGGGTGTCACATAGGAGTAGGAGTGTTACCTCACCAAGAGGGCTACAAACCTGGGTACATCGCTGTGTTTGCAGTATATGTGCCCAACCTGTTGTGAGGAGCCACCGATAGTATCCTGATTGTTCTCTCTCATGCGATCCCCGATGGCACTGTCGTGTTCCACACCACGACATCGGATATGGTTCACCGGTTCTCTCTGGCACTACCCTAGAGCTACGACCGCTTCAGCACGCCGATGGCATCATCAACCGCCGAGCTCTACTTCTCGTTGCCGACAGCTAGCCAGCCGTACCAGAGCTGCTTCACATATGTCCACCGGCAGGATCTGGTTCAACGAGTTCCGTGTCCACCGCTCTAGACCATCTGCGCGGGTGTCACTGTTCCCTACACTGGATCTGCCTCAGTGATGCTCTTGTCCATCATGCTATAGCCGGCATCGACCACCCCATATCTGCTTCCTCGACACCAACAGCCACCGCAACATCGGCACCCTCAGGCCTCGGTGATCTCGATGTAACCAACACAGACACGGATGATGTTAAGACACCCCTATGACCATGGTAACCAAATTTCCAAACCATTTTTGTTTTGTCAGGTTCAAGCCTGTCGCAGTGAACTGCATTTTTGCAATCGTGCTACATACCAAGTCACTGGGCATGCATGTTCTTTGTGCTACATACAAGGTCACTAGACATGTTGGTTATTCTAACCTACTCTACAAATTTCAAATCATGCACATGTTTGTTATTTTGTCATGCACATGTTCTTAGCTACATCGTGCAATAGTAATTTCCTGTTACTGTGGTTTTCTTGCAAAATCTAAGTCACTGGAAAAAATTAGTTTGCATTCCCTTCTCCACAATTGCTGAATTCTACCTAGTTTGTCCTGAGATAAGTTCTTGCTGTCACGTTTAAACTCTTCATACTAATTCATTTATAATTTATTTGTTGCCATCTATTTGTTCAAAAGCTGCAACAATCACTATTTTCTCTTCCTTTGCAAAGAGCTCAAACATGGAACACTAAACATGTTGGCTCACGCCTCTTCTACAGGTTCACAAGCGGTGCCATTATATTTTGTAATCATGCCACATACCAAGTCACTATGCACGCTTGTTCCGTGTGCTACCTACAAGTTCACTATACATGTTGGTTTACACCACATGAAATACAAATTTTGAAGCCATGCACAGTTTTGTTTCCTGCTATTGTGGTTTTCTTGCAAAATCTAAGTCATTGGAAAATATTAATTTGCATTCCCTGCTCCACAGTTCCTGACTTCTATTTGGTTTGTCCTCAGCTAAGTTCCTACTATTGTTTCCTCCCTAGCATCCTTCCGCTATCCTGTAGTACCCGTTTAAACACTTTGTACTAATTCGTTTATAATTTTGTTGTTGCCATCTGGTTCTTCAAAATCTACAACACTACCTATTTTATCTTCCTTTGCATAGATATGAAACATGGAACACTAAACATGTTGGTTTCCAAAGCTTGTTCTACTAGTTCACAGGCGATGCCTTTATATTTCGTATCTGGTTTTGATTCGTCCTAAGAAACTACATAATTATCCTATACTATGTTGTTCATCGGTGGTTTACATCCCCTACTCTACAAGTTCAGGTATGATGCAATCAAATTTATATCTGGTTCATTATTAGCTATGATATTATATGCATCCTTGTGTAGTTCACCACAAATTCTGAGTCACCCAACGTCATCCTATTGTGTAGTTCACCGCAAATGCTGAGTCACCAAACATCTCATGCATTCCAGGCTATACTACTACTTCCATAATTCCTGAAATGACCTGGCTAGTTTATATTTGTTAAAATTCTAAGACACACACATTGCTTGGTTGCTCGTTTCATGGTAGGCACACTTGTTTAATGCTTGTTTCATTGTCCTGTTTTGTTTAATTAAACCATGAACCTATAGTAAACTCTAGTTCAAATGGGTATTTTCAAATTCTTTGATAATGAAGATGGGTGTTTGTCGGGTAGTTGGTACAGGGGTACCCCTGATCCGTCCATGTCTGGCTGGCACGACAGGTCACGGGTAACCCTCGAGAGGGAAGGGATGCTTTCCTCTCGAAAGATGTCTCGACGGGTCCTCTCGAAGGCTTCTTGAGGGGAGAGGCACCCGAGAAATTCCCGCCGTGTGCACAACTCCTCGGGAGGGGGCGGAAGTGCCCGACATGAGGAGACGACAAGTGCAATGGTGTCATTGGATGCCACCGTCACGCGGTCCTAAAGGCAAGGCTTCGAACAAAGATGAGGCAAGCAAGGCTTTGACCGGCTGATGGATGGCCTCGGCGTGAGAAGGTCTGCCTTTAGCTACTTTGGTGCAAGAAGGGGAGCGAGCAGCGCCGGATGAAGAGAAGAGATGCTACAGGGAGGACACTACCAATGGATGGAGGGGCGCCCAGCATCCAAGACCTAGTCCACTAAAAAGAAGTCTGGTAGACTGAGACATTAGGGGGTGGTAGTGTGGAGACCCTTCCCACCAGGTACTAGGGGATGAGGCCCGACGCTGCCCTAGATAAGGAGCATTTACCCTACCTTAGAAGGGATCGATCCTTGAGATCAAAAAAACCCTAGACTTTCATCCTCCATTGTACCCTCGCGAAGCATGTGACCAATACAACAAACAAGGCATAGGGGATTTAAATCCTCACGAGGGTCTCGAACCTGGGTAAAAAATACATGTCCCCTCTCTGTCGTGATCTTGCTCCGCTGCCGTTATCGTCGTCGGGTTCTCCTGGAGTTGTGTGTTCAGCCCCCTCTTGAACCAAGGGATTGTCGGACCCTAGTTCCTTCGCTGGACAAATCTCCGACATTTGGCGTGCTAGGTAGGGGCTGAGGTGCGCTCCCAAGACCCTCAGGGCGGTCGGCGCTATGGCAGAAATTCCTCAGGGCTGGCCCAAGAAACTCTCCATCCAGTGGAGTGTCTAGGATCATTGCCTGCATCTTGGGAGGCTCCCAGGCCCCCGCCTCCGGGCGACACTTAAAGTAGTTCTCTCACAAACTCGGGGCGGCAAGGCCTAGCGCTACCACCACCCATCACTGGTGGTCACAATAGCTGGTCTCCTTCGGTGCCACGGATCACCATAGCTCCACCTGCCTGGTGGGCTTCGTTCCCATTGTCTACACCCCCACCATCGGGGGAGTCGTGGTGTCCAAGACCCTCATCGACAATGGGACCGGTCTAAATGTGCTCACAGAAGGAGCAATCAGGTAGTTGCGAGTGCCCGCCACGCGCCTTCGCCCTGCCCTGCCGTTCGTGGAGGCCACAATGGGTACCATCGTGGGGCCTGTTTGTCTGCGGTACCAAAGTTTGAAGGTGTCCTATGCATTTATATTTGCTACTCTATGAGGGACAAGCTGAATACTATTATGTTATGTTTTCTTTATGTGAAACAAACAAACGCCTTGCAAAGCATTGTTATTCATGAATATTTTGTTTGTGCATTTTCATGTTGCAACTTAGTTGCTTTGTCTTATTTCTAGAACTTTGTCTTTCATGTTATGATTGAAGTACTATGATCCCAGCTATCAATGTTTTACAAATACTTTGATCAAGTTTATGATGGTGCATGTCACCTCAGAAATTATTCTTTCTTTTTATCACTTACCTACTCGAGGACGAGCAGGAGTTAAGCTTGGGGATGTTGATACGTTGCAAACGTATCTATAATTTTTTATGTTCCATGCTTGTTTTATATCTACTTTCTTATGTTTTGTCAACACTTTGGAGTACTTTTACACATTTTCTTGAACTAACCTATTAACAAGATGCCACAGTGCCAGTTTCCTGTTTTCTATTGTTTTTGGTTCCAGGAAAGTCAGAAAATCAATATTCTCGGAATTGGACCGGACAAAAGCCAAAGTCGATATTTTACCGGAAGACTCACGGAGCTAGAAGACGAGACGGAGAGGGGCCACAGGGTGGCCACACCATGTGGTGGCGCGGGCTAGCCCTGGCCGCGCCACCAGGTGGTGTGGGCCCCTGGCCTCCCATCGACCTTGCCTCTTCGCCTATAAGATGCCCCCGATGCAAAAACCCTAAATCGTCAAGCCTCTAACCATGAAAAGTTCCGCAGCACCGCCGCCACCGAAGGGGAGATTCGGGGGACAGAAAGTCTCTGTTCCGGCACCCTGCCGGGACGGGAAAGTTCCCCCGGAGCCATCTCCATCGATCTCCACCACCATCTCCATCGCTATTGCTGATTCCCATGATGAGGAGGGAGTAGTTCTCTCTCGAGGCTAAGGGTTCTACCGGTAGCTATGTGTTCATCTCTCTCTCTATGCATGATCATATTGTGATCATGAGCTTTGTAATCAAGTAGATCTACCTTGCTACTCAAGTGCTTTAATAGATCTCTGCTCTCCCCATGTGTGTGATGTTGAAAGTGTGCACACCATGGTGGCACTTAGGCTAGAGATTACAAATACTTGTTATGAGTTATATTTGGAGTTGGATGTCTTTATGATATTGTGGTGTTTGTTGGACCCATCTAGTACTCAAGGTGATAGTGTGGGGTTATCTAGATGGGGAAGATGAACTTTGAGGTGTGCTGTTATAGCCCTACCATGGATTAGAGTGTCCAACCGGAGAGTAGTACAGCGTAGTATCATAAAGAAGAATATATTTTTATGAGAGTGTTCACTAGTTAAAGTATGATCCTTAGGCCTTGTTTCTAAGCATTGAAACATCGTTTGCAATTAGATCTGTTACATGTTTACTTGCTGCTATCTTTATTTCAGTTTGCCTTTAGTCTTTTCCACACCATCAAGCTATTTTCTATCACCGTTACCACTTATAATTATCCATACCACTTGTATTTTACTATCTCTTCGCCGAACTAGTGCACCTATACACCTGACAAGTGTATTGGGTGTGTTGGGGACACAAGAGACTTCTTGTATCTTGATTGCAGGGTTGCTTGAGAGGGGATACCTTTGACCACTTCCTCCCTGAGTTCGATAAACCTTGGATGATCCACTTAAGGGAAAACTTGCTATTGTTCTACAAACCTCTGCACTTGGAGGCCCAACAACTTTCTACAAGAATAGAAGTGCGTAGACATCAAGCTATTTTCTGGCGCCGTTACCTGGGAGGTAAGGTAAAAGGTATTCACACCGGAGGATTAAAGAAGAAGAACCTCCCACGGCAAACGCCTATTTTCTGGCGCCGTTGCCGGGGAGGTAAGGTAAAAGGTACTCACATCCTCCGGTGTGAGTGTTCAAAGTTATTTCCTTTAGATTCTGCAATTTTGTCTTTTTGTTTCTTGTTTTCACTAGTTAGGCTTAATGGAAAACAACAAAAAAATTAGAAAGCTTTATAGTATTTATCTTGAGTTAGGACATGAAGTGTTTGAAGAGAAAATTAAAAAACCTATGGAACTTTATTTGAATGCTAATAGCAATGTTGTTAGTATGAATTATTTGGACACCATTATTGCTAATGCTATGGAAAAGTCTAAGCTTGGGGAAGCTGGTTTAGATGAGGATGATCTTTTTAGTCCCCCAAGCACGGAGGAGAAAATTTACTTTGATGATACTATACCTCCAATATATGATGATTACAATGATGAATATGATATTTTCAGTCCACCTACTATTGAGGAGAAAATTAATTATGATTACAATATGCACTAATGGTGCTAGAACTGAACATAAAGACTTATTATCTTGAATGCACTAATGTTGCTAATAAAGATTGTGTGAAGTTTTGTATGAAGGAAAATTTCAGGTGTATGGAAGGAAAGAGTAATGAGATGAAAGATGGACTAAAGCTCAAGCTTGGGGATGCCACGCGTGTCACCCCAAGAAATATCCTAGAAGTACAAGCGTCAAAGCTTAGGGATGCCCAAGGCATCCCCCTCTTCATCAATAAAAAACCCAGGTTTCTTCCAAACGCTTCATTTTTATTGTTTCATGCACAATTGTATTGTTCTTGGAGCGACTTTTTTTTCGTTTTGGTTTTTCGTTTTCTTGGTTTTCTTAGTTTTCTGAACAAATTGGTTGGACCCCCTCTTTCATACATTGTTTGGCAAATAGTTTGGTTTGGTTTGGAAAAGAGTAGGAAAGTTCATGCTTATGTGGTAAAAAGAGCTCGTTTTTGACTGTGGCCTATGCTTTGTCATGCCATGCTTGATATTGTTTTGTCTTTATGCTTAGTATTCTTTGTTGTAGCATGACTTGTTATAAACAATTGAGATTGCTTAATGTGCTTTGGATGAATCATGCAATGTTTTAGCATATTAAAGTAGAGTATAGTGGTATTCTCCTTTGATGTTTTATTTGGGTTGACTTGGCGCATGCTCACACCATGTTATGACTATCTCAAGTCACCATAGCCTTTATGATCCTTTAGTTTTCAACTTGTAGTATCACTTTATGCTTGTATCAATGATGTTTTGTCGCTCTGCATGATTATGGCCATTATTGCTCTCTTAGTTTGTCGCTCCCAGTCTTTTGCTAGCCTCCGTCACCAAGTATGAGTTCCACTCATGCATCCAATTCCTTAAACCAAGTTATTCCAAAGAGTCAATGATGACCCCCAAGTATAGGGGGTGTATCACAGTATTTTCGAGGGAAGTGAAACCCAATTTATTGATTCGACACAAGGGGAGCCAAAGAATATTTATCAGCCTTAACAACTGAGTTGTCAATTCAGCTGCACCGGGAAACAATCTTGCTCACAACAGTTTATCAGTAGCAATAGTTTTGTAGTAGGAATAGTAAAGTAACAGCAGTAGTACAGCAAATACAGTAGTAACGAAAGCAGAAAACAGTGGGATTCGAGTGCGGTAGGCATAGGGATGGATGGACGGGCATTGCATGGACAAGACAATTCACATAGCAATCAGAACATAGGGCAATTGCAGATAAATAAGATAAAGCATCCAAGTACTAGACAATCCTAGGCATGTGTTCCATATATAGTCATACGTGCTTGCAATGAGAACTTGCACAACATCTTTTGTCCTGCCAGCCCGTTTGCAGCGGGGCCTCTAGGGAACTCCTGGCAATTAAGGTTCTCCTTTTAATAGAGCACCGGAGCAAAGCATTAACACTCCGTGAACACATGTGATCCTCACATCAAAGCCTTTCCCTTCCGGTTATCCCGATTTCTGTCACTTCAGGGCCATAGGTTCCGGACAACGACGTGTGTATACAACTTGCAGATAAGACCAAAAACAATACTATCATAATGAATCAATAACATGTTCAGATCTGAAATCATGGCACTCGGGCCCTAGTGACAAGCATTAAGCACAACAAGTCGCAACAAAGTTATAAAGCACTAATAAAAGATACTAGGCACCATGCCCTAAGAATCTTATGCCATTACATGAATGATCTCATCCAATCCCTACCATCCCCATAGCCTACAGCGGGGGATTACTCACTCATAGATGGGGGAAACATGGATGGTCGATGGAGAAGCGATGGTGATGATGATGGCGATGATCTGCTCCAATTCCCCATCCCGGCAGGGTGCCAGAACGGAGTTTCTGGTGCTGTTTCGTGGAATCTGGTGGTGGCGGCGGAGCGGAACTCCTTCTGGAAAAACGTCAAACCCCCTGAAGTTTTTAGGTTAGAAGGCTCCTTATAGGCGAAGAGAGAGGCCGAGGGTGTGCCTGGGGGCCCACACCACCCCCTGGCGCGGCCTGGCCTGGCCCGCGCCAGCAGGTGGTGTGGCCACCCCAGGGCTCTTCTCCGTCTCGTATTCTGGCTCCTGGAGTATTCGGGTGAAATAGGATTTTTGGCATATTTTCCGGGATTTTTCCTGATAGTTGATTTTCTGCACAAAAAGTAGACAGCAAGGCAATTCTGCTGAAAACAGCGTCAGTTTGCATTAGCTGCATCCAAATCACACAAGTATAGAGGAGAAACAATAGCAAAAGTGTTCGGGAAAGTAGATACGTTTTGGACGTATCAACTCCCCCCAAGCTTAGCTTATTGCTTGTCCTCAAGCAATTCAGTTGAAAACTGAGTGCGATAAAAGAACTTTCACGAACACATTTGCTTCATATGATGTAAATATTCTCAGCAATGTGCTCAACTACCTAGACAATTCATAATAAAGAGTATGCAACTGAGTCTACTTAGTAGTCATTGCAAGCTATGAAGAGATTCCACCTCAAGAATAATAAGTAGCATTAAACACAAATATAAGCAACATTACAATGCTCATAGAAAGGTATGATAGAGTGGTATCTCGCTTTCCTTTGATTATGAATGCCAAGGCACCTCTGAAGTTCAAGTGATGACTAGAAGTAAAGATATCAAAGATACAAGCATCAAAGTCATAACACAAATAATCAAGTATTGGAACAAACACAAAGGATAACAACTATGCTCTCAAGAAGGTGCTCAAAGAATAAGTGGAGACTCAACAAGTAGAAGAAAAGGTTTTGAATAATTTGAAAGGCTTCCAAATGCTGAAACTATGGTACTCGTTAGCTTTGAGCTCTCATTGCCCCTATCGTAAGCATCTTTAATGTGGTTAAGGTGAAAGTGACACAACTAAGAGGATATGCTTGACAAGTTATAAATCGAAGTCTCATGCCCCTTACTTACGAAGACTGATCCTCATGCTACTTAACTTCAGTCACGAGTAAGCTCTTGTCATTGTAAGTATATGTGTATCATTAAGAACCGCCAACGGGGTACCCCTTGCACATGATACAGGAGCTATCCCATAATCAAAATTACAAGGAAAGCAGACAATGAGCATCTCAGCGATCTTTTTATTTACTATGTGCATAGATTTTTATTGAGGATGCTTCATAGAATGCTCATTATGGTTATGCTGCAAGTTTCCACCATGATTAGGAATGGCTTAGGCTAGCAGCCCAAGCGTTTCTCTAACATACATACAAACTCCATGATCTTACAAGTTCCACTTTTATTTCACACCGCCGGGATCCATAAGCAAAAGAACATGATATCAACTAGGTACAAAGTACCCATGAAGTGTTGAAAGCAGTCCCCATGATACATGGTTCTGCTAACTTCAACTCATAAAGCGCAAGCATATGCGCAACAAAGAAAGACCCAATGGTTCAGGTTTATTAAGTGCAAGAAATTAAAGTGTGCCATCAAGTTCGTGAGAGCTTTACTAACTAACTTTCTCATAACAAGCAAACATTTTATTCGGAAGAAAGCAAGGCATATTGAATATGCACGGAAGTAGCAAATGATGCTAATGGGTAGGTATGGTGGACACTTTAGAAATATTTGGTTTAGGGAGTTGGAAACTTGAGTAAAACACTCAGTGGAAGTGAATGCTAGCAATAGTAAGGGAGCGACAAACGAGAGAGCAATAGCTGTCATTATCATGCTTGCAACAAAAAAGGACTACTCATGGCATGAAAGTGACTCAAGATCCTCAAGGCAAAATAATTCATCGAGGCTTAACTGATTATTACAGTCATGTGCATGCGTGCGCATGTACCAAGTCAATCAAATGAAACATTCAGAGGAGGATACCATGGTGTCATACCAATTTATGAATAGAGTAATGCAAGCAAACATTCATGAAACATGCTACAAACTATTAGCGAGCTGGATCTAATCATAAGAAAGCAAGAACTACTAAGCATCCAAAGAAAACATACACTCTACATGAACAGACTAAGCACGCCCACAGTGATGAGTATATGTACAAAAATGAAAACAAATAGAGTTCGTTACCAGCCTCTTACCATGTCTCAAGTTGTCATTGGTCCTCATTATTGCTCTTCACTTGTGTGGCTTGAATAATAATATGAAACCAATATCCACTGAGGACTGCCGAACCTGAAACAAAATCGCAAAAACCAAAGAAGAACGACAAATATTTTTGGTGTTTTCGATTTTTAAATAAGAACCAAAAGAGAAAAACAAGCAAAGCAAAATCTTTTTAGGTTTTTTTGAATAGTTCAATCAAAGAAAAAAAGGAAAAACAAACCAAGGAAAAAAGAAGAAGCAAACCAAAGAGAAACAACAAAAATATTTTTGGTCCTTTTGTGTTTTTAGAAAGCAAAAGCAAAGCAGAACGAAAACTAAAAAGAGAACGAAAACATGAATATACAAAGTACCGACGCAACATGATATGGAGATGAGTGCGGTGTCGGCGTACCTTCCCCCAAGCTTAGGCTTTTGGCCTAAGTGGGTATCAATCCCAAGCTGGCCAGGATGAAGTATCACCGGGGTATGACGAGGAGGTATCCTCGTCCTGGTGCGAGCCCGAGTACGCCCCTCCGTAATGTGCGGAGTAATCATAGGAGGGCGCATCCTCCTGGTGCTGCTCGTGGAAACCCAATAAGAGAAGCTGCTCGTCCACCTCCTCCTTGGAGCGCGACCACGGTCTCCTGTCAACACTAAACAAATCAGGCTGTGGCAAAAGGATCTCCCTTTCATCCCCGTCAGTGAAAAGCATCCTATATAGTAGATTGTTCAAATCAGAGGTAGCAGTGACAAAATGATGAGTTTTCATGGCAACAAGGTCGAGCCTTTGTGGTGCTAACATAGCATCATCGGGATCCACTGAAAGGCCTAATGCATTGATTGCACGCGAGGCAATGATGCCCCCATAGATAGGCCCCCTAGCAGCTAGGCGGCGAGCAATAAGCGAGCCAAGATTGTACCGAGTATCATTGCTGAGCGCAGCAGCAAGGAAAGCTAAGTGATAGTTGGAGATATTACTAGTGTTCTCCCTACCCAATATGTAGTGGCAAGATAATATGCAAAGTATCTAAGAGTAGGGAGTTGGATATTTCTTATCTTTCCGCGATGCGCCACGTGGTCATCATCATTGGTCACCCCTCGGTAAAGTTCCAACAAATCAGCGGGTTGCCCTTGAATTTTCTTCATGGTCCCTGTCATACGCACACCTACAATACTGCAAAATCTCTCTAAAGGCATGGTGAAGGGAATATCATAGATTTTAAAAGAGACAGTAGATTGATAGGATGTGTTAGTAAATGAGAAGCTCTCAACAAAAGTTTTGGTGAGCATAGCGTACTATGCACTCTCATCTTGCATATAAGAGGTCAAACCAACCCTCTCAATCACTAGCAAGAAATCATCAAGAATAGATGCAGCTTGCAAGAAAGTAAAACAAGGAAAAGAGGATGGGTGAGCATCCCCATCATCCCTTTCACTACCAATATGAGTTGCAATGAGATCTTCATTGTATGAAGGCCTAGCTTGAGAGGCTGTTCTTGAGGGCCTCGACCTCCTAGGTGCATCACTCTCAAATATCTCTCCAAAAGTATGGTTGTTCATGCTTGGTATTCTGAAATTTAAACACCTACTAAACAAGTGATTGCAAAGTAAATTTAATAAAGGATTCTACTCATAGGGACTTGCAAGAGGCCTAAACATGCATCAAAACTTTATCTCTAAGCATCAAACAAGCTTACAAGCTCTCATAACCAGTCACCTATAGCAGCAAAATACTCAACATATAATCCACTAAACACAAATCTACTTGGACAAGGAGAGGAGTCACATACCAAGGAACAAATGCTCCAAATTTCAGCAAGAAAGATGGGCTGAGCAAGGAGATCGAAGAAATCGAGAGCAAGCACAGAAAGAACGCGATTTTGAGCTATGAACTGGAGCTTACTTGGGAGAGAGAAGAAAATGGCAGGGGAGAGAAGTAGGGGGGCCAGGGGTGGCCCACACCAGGGCATGGCGCCACCCAGGGCTGGTCGCGCCACCACATGGTGTGCCTGCCTGGTGGGCCCCCTGGTACCTACCAGGTACTCCTCTGCCCCTTTTTTCACGTAAAAATTTAATATGAATTTTCTGGAATTTTTCGAGACACTTTATTTTTGGGCTTTTTTTTTAGAAATAGAAGAATGATTTTTCTGACAGACAGATTTTTTTTCTTTTAGAAACATGATGCAAGGACAAAACAAGGCTAGAACTACAGAAGTTCTAGCACTTAAACAACTAACAACAAGAAAGAAAACTAAACGAAAGAAAAAACTAAAAATGCAAAGGATAGAAATAAACGGAGATAATCACAATGAAAACATTGTTTTATTCAATGGAATCCTTTTGTTAGCAAGGTTGATTAAGTCCTGCTACCAAAACAATTGCATATGAGACAAAACTTTGTATTCCACTAATGATTATGTTACCTCAACCTTGATAGCAATGGTCCCAATCATAATAGTTTCAAATTTTTCTCTTGGTATGGGACAATATATTTCTCCAACTTGAATGCCTTCAACATGTTTAATTGAATTCAACCCATAAGTCCTTTCAATCTTCTTGGTGAAATAGACAGTATGTTCCTTGTCATTAACATTGAAGGTCACCTTTCCTTGATTACAATTAATAACAACTCCTGCAGTATTAAGAAAAGGTCTCCCAAGAATAATAGACATATTATCATCTTCAGGCATTTCAAGCACAACAAAATCAGTTAATATCAAGCAATTGTGAGCCACCTGAACAGGTACATCCTCACATATACCCACAGGAATAGTGGTAGATTTATCAGCCATTTGCAAAGATATATCAGTTGGTATCAATTTTTCAAGTTGAAGCCTCTTGTAGAGAGAGAAAGGCATAACACTAACTCCAGCTCCCAAATCACACAAAGCAGTTCTAACATAACTGTTCTTAATAGAGCAAGGGATAGTTGGAATCCCTGGGTCTCCAAGTTTCTTATGAACCTTACCATGGAAGGAATAATTAGCAAGCAAAGTAGAAATTTCTTCATTAGGGATCTTCCTTTTATTCGAGACAATGTCCTTCATATACTTTGAGTAAGGAGGCAATTTAATACCATCAGTCAAAGGAATTTGCAAGAATAAAGGCTTCATACACTCACAAAACTTATTATAGTGTTCATCTTCCTTTGACTTGTGTTTCTTATCAGGGAAAAGCATAGGTTTTTGGACCCAAGGTTCTCTTTCACTACCATGTTTCTTAGCAATAAAATCTTCTTTGGTGTATTTAGTATTCTTAGTGTGGTTTTCAGGTTCTTCTTCAACTTTTTCTTCATTAGGAACTTCATTTTCTTCATTACCACTTTTAGTTTCAGCATCAGAGATAGATATACTATTAGGATCTATAGCAGGTTCAGAGGGTTCTTCAACAGTTTTATGTTTCTTCTTCCTTTTCTTACGAGTAGAACCACTATTTTCAGCTTGTTGAGAATCCTGCTCAATTCTTTTGGGATGCCCCTCAGGATATAGAGGATCCTGGGTAGCAGCACCACTTCTAGTTCTAATTTCATAAGCATATTTTTCTTTAGCAACATTAACTAGCAAGTCGTTTTGCACTTTAACGAGTTGATCTATTTGAGTTTGAACCATTTGAAAGTTTTTAACAATCATTTTAACATCATTAGAGGTTCTTTCCACAATATCTTTCAACTCAACAATAGCTCTAGTGTTTTCCATTAGATGATTTTGCACCCTTTTATTATAGTTATCTTGCTTAATAATAAAGATATCAAATTCTTCTAAGCATTGATCAGGAGGTTTCAAATAAGGGATATCACCTTCTTCAAAGTGTTGGAGAGAGTGTACCTCAATAGTGGATGAGTAGGGAATAGGCTTACATAATTCTTCTATAGGAGGTAAATTCTTGACATCTGCAGCTTTAATTCCCTTCTCCTTAAGACATTTCTTAGCTTCCTTCATCACTTCATCATTTAATTCAATAACTCCCCTCCTCTTTGATGTTGGAATAGGCATCGGAATAGATGGTTTAGGTACAATTAATTCAGGTATAGCTTGTTTAGGAGGAGTCCAATCTTTATAATTCTTGCTTATTTTAGCCATTAATTCCTCAGCTTCCTTAGGAGTCCTATTCCTGAAAACACAATCAACACAACTATCTAGGTATGTCTTAGATTCCTCGGTTAGTCCATTATAAAATATATCAAGAAGCTCATTCTTAGGTAAAGGACTTCCAGCCTGTGCATGAATCAAAGCACAAAACCTTGCCCAAGATTCAGGCAATACCTCTTTTTCTCCCTGTTTAAAATCAAAAAGTTCCTGCAAAATAGCATGTCTAGCACTAGGAGGAAAATATTTCTGCAGGGAAGTACTAATCAAGCACTCAGGGCTGTCCATAGATCCAGGAGGTAAATTACTAAACCAAGTTTTAGCTTCTCTTTTCAGTGAAAAAGGAAAAATCTTAGCAACAAAGTAAGTACGCATCTTAATATCATCAGAAAACAAGCCACTCATGGTAGAAAGTTCATTCATATCTGCTACCGCACTTTCATTCTTAGTCCCACAAAAAGGTTCTTTCTCGACAATAGCTATGTAAGATAGATCGAGAGAGAAATAATAATCTTCATCTGTTATGTTTATGGGAGAAGCAGCAAACTTAGCAGCAGGATATAATTTGGGTCTAATAGTACGCCTCTCAAGGAGACTCTTAGCAGCGCTCCTATCATGGGTGTTCTGAGATTCTTTAATAAACTTTTCGGTCATCTCAACATAATCTTCTTCAATATCATAACTCTCACTAGACTCAAGTGAGCTAACAGGTGTGGTAGTGTCTTCATTAGGAGTTTCGGTATTTCCAGCTATAGTTCTAGCAATCGTAGCATCTAGGAAAGGACCTAATGAACCACTCTTATCAAGCACAGTAGAAGGAGCATCATAAGCATCAGAAGTTTCAGATTCAACAGTAGTAGCAGTGTGTGTAGCATGTGTATGTGGTGGTGTAACGAGCTTACTTATAACAGACGGTGAATCAAGAGCAACAGAGGTGTTCAGAACCATACCTCTTGTAGTGGATGGTAAAATAGGAACCTTGCCATCACGAGACTTACCCATGATGGATGGATAGCAGCGAACAATAGAGAATCCAAGTGAACTTGATAAATAAAGCTATGCTCCCCGGCAACGGCGCCAGAAAATAGTCTTAATGACCCACAAGTATAGGGGGTGTATCGCAGTATTTTCGAGGGAAGTGAAACCCAATTTATTGATTCGACACAAGGGGAGCCAAAGAATATTTATCAGCCTTAACAACTGAGTTGTCAATTCAGCTGCACCTGGATACAATCTTGCTCACAACAGTTTATCAGTAGCAATAGCTTTGTAGTAGGAATAGTAAAGTAATAGCAGTAGTAAAGCAAAGACAGTAGTAACGAAAGCAGTAAACAGTGGGATTCGAGTGCGGTAGGCATAGGGATGGATGGACGGGCGTTGCATGGACAAGACAATTCACATAGCAATCAGAACATAGGGCAATTGCAGATAAATAAGATAAAGCATCCAAGTACTAGACAGTCCTAGGCATGTGTTCCATATATAGTCATACGTGCTCGCAATGAGAACTTGCACAACATCTTTTGTCCTGCCAGCCCGTTTGCAGTGGGGCCTCTAGGGAACTACTGGCAATTAAGGTGCTCATTTTAATAGAGCACCGGAGCAAAGCATTAACACTCCGTGAACACATGTGATCCTCACATCAAAGCCTTTCCCTTCCGGTTATCTCGATTTCTGTCACTTCGGGGCCATAGGTTCCGGACAACGACGTGTGTATACAACTTGTAGATAAGACCAAAAACAATACTATCATAATGAATCAATAACATGTTCAGATCTGAAATCATGGCACTCGGGCCCTAGTGACAAGCATTAATCACAACAAGTCGCAACAGAGTCATAAAGCACTAATTAAAGATACTAGGCACCATGCCCTAACAATCTGATGCCATTACATGAACGATCTCATCCAATCCCTACCATCCCCATGGCCTACAATGGGGGATTACTCACTCGTAGATGGGGGAAACATGGATGGTCGATAGAGAAGCGATGGTGATGTTGATGGAAATGATCTCCTCCAATTCCCCGTCCCGGCAGGGTGCCAGAACGGAGTTTCTGGTGCTGTTTCGTGGAATCTGGTGGTGGCAGCGGAGCGGAGCTCCCTCTGGAAAAACGTCGAACCCCCCGAATTTTTTAGGTCAGAAGGCTCCTTATAGGTGAAGAGAGAGGCCGAGGGGGTGCCTGGGGGCCCACACCACCCCCTGGCGTGGCCTGGCCTGGCCCACGCCAGCAGGTGGTGTGGCCACCCCAGGGCTCTTCTCCGTCTCGTATTCTGGCTCCTGGTGTCTTCGGGTGAAATAGGATTTTTGGCATATTTTTTGAGATTTTTCCTGATAGTTGATTTTCGCACAAAAAGTAGACACCAAGGCAATTCTGCTGAAAACAGCGTCAGTTCGCATTAGTTGCATCCAAATCACACAAGTATAGAGGAGAAACAATAGCAAAAGTGTTCGGGAAAGTAGATATGTTTTGGACGTATCAGTCCACCATACCTACCTACTAGGTTATGCTATTCCAAGTATATTCATGCTTTTGTTTACCTTCCAAATTAAACTTGTTATGAGAAAACTAGTGATTAAAGCTCTCACGAACTTGATGGCACACTTCACTTTTCTTAACCTTAATAAACTTGAACCATTGGGTCCTTCTTTGTTGCGTATATGCTTGCGCTTTATAAGTTGAAATTAGCAGAGCCATGTATCATGGGGAACACTTTAGACATTGCACTTGTACTTTGTACCTTGTTGATATCATGTTCTTTTCCTTATGGATCTCGGCGGTGTGAAATAAAAGTGGAACTTGTAACATCATGGAGTTTGTATGTGTGTTAGAGAAATGCCTGGGCCGCTAGCCTAAGCCATGCCTAATCATGGTGGAAACTTGCAGCATAACCATAATGAGCACTCTATGAAGCATCCTCAATAAAAACCTATGCAAATAGCAAATAAAGAGATCGCTAAGATGCTCATTGTCTACTTGCCTTGTCATTTTGATTATGGGATATCTCCTGTATCATGTGCAAGGGGTACCCCGTTGGCGTTTCTTTATGATACATATGTACTTACAATGACAAGAGCTTACTTGTGACTAAAGTTGAGTAGCATGAGGTTCGGTCTTCGTAAATAAGGGGCATGAGATTTCAGCTTATAACTTGTCAAGCATATCCTCTTAGTTGTGTCACTTTAACCTTAATCACCTTCAAGATGCTTATGATAGGGGCAATGAGAGCTGAAAGCTATAAGTACCATAATTTTTGGAAGCTCTTTATGAGACTTGAATCCCTACTTCCTTCTATGAAGGCCTTTCTTCCACCATTATATTGAGTCTCCACCTTCTTTCTTTATGCACCTACTTTGAGAGCATAGTGGCCATTCTTAGTTCTATGTGCATTGTCCCGAGACTAGTTGATTGATGCATAACTTGATATTGCTTGTTTTAAACTATTTGTATCTAGTCACTCTTATGAACTTTGAAGGTGTCCTATGCATTTATATTTGCTACTCTATGAGGGACAAGCTGAATACTATTATGCTATGTTTTCTTTATGTGAAACAAACAAACATCTTGCAAAGCATTGTTATTCATGAATCTTTTGTTTATGCATTTCCATGTTGCAACTTAGTTGCTTTGTCTTATTTCTAGAACTTTGTCTTTCATGTTATGATTGAAGTACTATGATCCCAGCTATCAATGTTTTACAAATACTTTGATCAAGTTTATGATGGTGCATGTCACCTCAAAAATTATTCTTTCTTTTTATCACTTACCTACTCAAGGACGAGCAGGAGTTAAGCTTGGGGATGTTGATACGTTGCAAACGTATCTATAATTTTTTATGTTCAATGCTTGTTTTATATCTACTTTCTTATCTTTTGTCCACACTTTGGAGTACTTTTACACATTTTCTTGAACTAACCTATTAACAAGATGCCACAGTGCCAGTTGCCTGTTTTCTGTTGTTTTTGGTTCCAGGAAAGTCAGAAAATCAATATTCTCGAAATTGGACCGGACAAAAGCCAAAGTTGATATTTTACCGGAAGACTCACGGAGCCAGAAGACGAGACGGAGAGGGGCCACAGGGTGGCCACACCATGTGGTGGCGCGGGCTAGCCCTGGCCGCGCCACCAGGTGGTGTGGGCCCCCTGGCCGCCCATCGACCTTGCCTCTTCGCCTATAAGATGCCTCCCGATGCAAAAACATTAAATCGTCAAGCCTCCAGCCATGAAAAGTTCCGCAGCACCACCGCCATCGAAGGGGAGATTCGGGGGATAGAAAGTCTCTGTTCCGGCACCCTGCTGGGACAGGGAAGTGCCCCCGGAGCCATCTCCATCGATCTCCACCACCATCTCCATCGGCATTGCTGATTCCCATGATGAGGAAGGTGTAGTTCTCTCTCGAAGCTAAGGGTTCTACCGGTAGCTATGTGTTCATCTCTCTCTCTATGCATGATCATATTGTGATCATGAGCTTTGTAATCAAGTAGATCTACCTTGCTACTCAAGTGCTTTAATAGATCTCTGCTTTCCCCATGTGTGTGAAGTTGAAAGTGTGCACACCATGGTGGCACTTAGGCTAGAGATTACAAATACTTGTTATGAGTTATATTTGGAGTTGGATGTCTTTATGAAATTGTGGTGCTTGTTGGACCCATCTATTACTCAAGGTGACAGTGTGGGGTTATCTAGATGGGGAAGATGAACTTTGAGGTGTGATGTTATAGCCCTACCATGGATTAGAGTGTCCAACCGGAGAGTAGTACAGCGTAGTATTATAAAGAAGAATATATTTTTATGAGAGTGTTCACTAGTTAAAGTATGATCCCTAGGCCTTGTTTCTAAGCATTGAAACACCATTTGCAATTAGATCTGTTACATGTTTGTTTGCTACTATCTTTATTTCAGTTTGCCTTTTGTCTTTTCCACACAATCAAGCTATTTTCTATCACCGTTACCACTTATAATTATCCATACCACTTGTATTTTACTATCTCTTCGCCGAACTAGTGCACCTATACACCTGAAAAGTGTATTGGGGACACAAGAGACTTCTTGTATCTTGATTGCAGGGTTGCTTGAGAGGGGATACCTTTGACCACTTCCTCCCTGAGTTCGATAAACCTTGGGTGATCCACTTAAGGGAAAACTTGCTGCTGTTCTACAAACCTCTGCACTTGGAGGCCCAACAACTGTCTACAAGAATAGAAGTGCGTAGACATCAGAGGTCCCCAAATACGATGGAATGTAAGTGGCACGGAAATAAATTATTTAAGCTGGTACACTCCATGAAGCCGCAACTTATTTCAGATGCTGCACAATGATGTGGCAACATAAACAGCAATGGCAACCGATAATGCCCAGACGCTTGAGCCCATCTATCTCACCGCCTCCCTGCTCCTGCATCCCCTGCGTCTGGCGAAGCTCCCGGATCTCCATTAACCGGGTGTATGTGCTTCCACTTTATAAATTGTGGCTGTGCCATTTGCATGCGGCACAATCCATGTAGATTACGTTTAAACAAACCACCGATGTCAGAATACCACCATGATCAGACAAAAGGAAGTGATGCAGGGTTAAGACAGACTAACGGGAGAGCAATCTTTTCCACCCAGGACTCCAGGACCACTAGTTCAGACCGCTAGGTCAACAAGTACTACTATTACAACTTAAAAAGGCAGGGAGCTCAAGATAAATAGAACTAGTTATCACACATATCCTTGATCTTCCTAATCTTAGCCCGATGCGCATCTTCCTGTGAGAGCAAGGATCGATTCATCTGCTCCTTCCTTTTAGCATCTTCCTTGCACAGCTTCAATTGGTTCTCTATATTTTTGCTCATGCACTTGTCAATACTCGTAGTTGTGAACTGCAGGACTTTGGCCTGGTGAAGATCATTCCTTGCTTAAGTCAGTTCTTGCTCTGCTTTAGCCTTCAGGGTCAACGCCACGTCCCTCTCCTTCTCGACTTTGCTAACCTTGACTTGCACCCTCCTGAGATCTCGGTTAAGCTTGGTCATGTCAACTAGGTCCCATAGCTTCATCTCAACACTGTCAAGAAGTGAGCTGACTACAGATTCTTTCAACTCAACAGTCATATCCCATAGTTTGTCCAGTGTTTTCTGCATCGATTTGGGCCACTCTGGATCTACTCATTTGACAACATCGCAACTTCCGCCTTGCATCATTGCACGATGTCTTTGACACCATAGAAACCTCCTGCCTGTGTTTCGTCCTTTGAACGCTACAAATTTAGCAGGCACATGTCCATGTTTACATAGCAGAGGACTGTCTTCATCCACTAAACCGTGATAGTCAGAGTCATACATCGTCTGATTGGCCTAATACATCATACGCGCATGAGTAAACAGAGTACATCTAGCTCAAAAAATAGACAACTGGCCATAGATGATAGAGATAGAGATGAGACGACTCACATTGAAATCACCATCCCTATCGTTACGACGCATTTCCTCACCGTCTCCCCTTGAACCCATGGTGAGAGGGGGTGGCTGCCGGAGAGGGGATTGGGATGGAGGCGCCATTGTCTTGCGGCTACGGAAGGATGGGAGTGAAGTGTGGAAAGTAGCTTCAAGGGGAAGGAAGAGAAGTATGGGGAGGAAGAGAAGTAATGTGGACGTGACACTGGGATATGGCCCACTAATACATTGCAAATGTATCTATAATTTTTGATGTTCCATGCTTGGTTTTATCTACTTTCTTGTGTTTTGTCCACAGTTTGGAGTACTTTTCATATGATTTCTTGGACTAACCTATTAACAAGAGCCACAGTGCCAGCTGCCTGTATTCTGCTGTTTTTGGTTCCAGGAAAGTCAGAAAATGAATATTCTCGGAATTGGACGGGACAAAAGCCAAAAATCCTATTTCACCAGAAGACTCCCGGAGCCAGAATATGAGACAGAGTGGGGCTGGGCGCAGGCCACACCACCTGGCCACGCGGGCAAGCCCAGGCCACGCCAGAGGGTGGTCTGGCCGCCCCAGACCCCCCCTCGGTCTCCCTCTTCACCTATAAGTTGCCTTCTGACCTAAAAAACTTAGGGGGGTTCGACGTTTTTCCAGACGGAGTTCTGCTCCGCTGCAACCACCAGATTCCACGAAATAGCACCAGAAACTTTGTTCTGGCACCCTGCCGAGATGGGGACTTGGAGGAGATCATCGCCATCATCATCACCATCGCTTCTCCATCGACCATCCATGTTTTCCCCATCTATGAGTGGGTAATCCCCCGATGTAGGCTATGGGGATGGTAGGGATTGGATGAGATTGTTCATGTAATGGCATCAAATTGTTAGGGCATTGTGCCTAGTATCTTCTATTAGTGCTTTATGACTTTGTTGCGACTTGTTGTGCTTAATGCTTGTCACTAGGGCCCGAGTGCCATGATTTTAGATCTGAACATGTTATTGATTCATTATGATAGTATTATTTTTGGTCTTATCTGCAAGTTGTATACACACGTTGTTGTCCAGAACCAATGGCCCTGAAGTGACAGAAATCGGGATAACCGGAGGGAATGGCTTTGATGTGAGGATCACATGTATTCACGGAGTGTTAATGCTTTGCTCCGGTGCTCTATTAAAAGGAGCACCTTAATTGCCAGTAGTTCCCTTGAGGCCCCGCTGCAAACGGGCTAGAAGGACAAAAGATGTTGTGCAAGTTCTCATTGCGAGCATTGATCAATAATAATAGTGGAATCAAGGGTACAGAGTCAAAAAGGGATTCTATGCTAAAGCTACAGATCAATCAGTTCAAGGAATTTACTATGACTATATATGGAACACATGCCTAGGATTATCTAGTACTGGGATGCTTTATCTTAGTTATCTGCAATTGCCCTATGTTCTGATTGCTATGTGAATTGTCTTGTCCATGCAACACCCGTCCATCCATCCCTATGCCTACCGCACTCGAATCCTACTGTTTACTGTTATTGTTACTGCTGTCTTTACTTTACTACTGCTGCTACTTTACTATTCCTACTACAGAACTGTTGCTACTGATAAACTGATGTGAGCAAGATTGTTTCCAGGTGCAGCTGAATGGACAACTCAGTTGTTAAGGCTTATAAATATTCTTTGTCTCCCCTTGTGTCGAATCAATAAATTGGGTTTCACTTCCCTCGAAAATACTGCGATACAGCCCCTATACTTGTGGGTCATCAAGACTATTTTCTGGCGCCGTTGTTGGGGAGCATAGCTTTATTTATCAAGTTCACTTGGATTCACTATTGTTCGCTGCTATCCATCCATCATGGGTAAGTCTCGTGATGGCAAATTTCCTATTTTACCGTCCACTACAAGAAGAGGTACGGTTCTGAACACCTCTGCTGCTCTTGATTCACCATCTGTTATAAGTAAGCTCATTACACCACCACATACACATGCTACACACACTGCTACTACTACTGAATCTGAAATTTCTGATGCTTATGATGCTGCTTCTACTGTGCTTGATAAGAGTGGTTCATTAGGTCCTTTCCTAGATGCTACGATTGCTAGAACTATAGCTGGAAATACTGAAACTCCTAATGAAGACACTACCACACCTGTTAGCTCACCTGAGTCTAGTGAGAGTTATGATATTGAAGATGGTTATGTTGAGATGACTGATGAATTTATTAAAGAATGTAAAAACACCCATGATAGGAGCGCTACTAAGAGTCTCCTTGAGAGGCGTACTATTAGACCCAAATTGTCTCATATTGCTAAGTTTGTTGTTCTCCCATAAACATTAAAGATAAAGATTATGATTTCTCTCTTGATCTATCTTACATAGCTATTGTTGAGAAAGAACCTTTTCATGGGACTAAGAACGGTAGCACATATGAATGAACTTTCTACCCTAAGTGGCTTGTTTTCTGATGATATTAAGTTGCATACTTACTTTGTTGCTAAGATTTTCCCCTTTTCACTGAAAGGAGAAGCTAAAACTTGGTTTAGTAATTTAGCTCCTGGATCTATTGATAGCCCTGAGTGCTTGATTAGTACTTTCCTGCAGAAATATTTTCCTCCTAGTGCTAGACATACTATTTTGCAGGAACTTTTTGATTTTAAACAGGGAGAAAAAGAGGTATTGCCCGAATCTTGGACAAGGTTTTGTGCTTTCATTCATGCACAAGCTGAATGAGCTTCTTGATATATTTTATAATGGACTAACTGAAGAATCTAGGACATACCTAGATAGTTGTGCTGATTGTGTTTTTAGGAATAGGACTCCCAAGGAAGCTGAGGAATTAATGGCTAAAATAAGTAAGAACTATGAAGATTGGACTCCCCCTAAACAATATATAGCTGAAGTAATTGTACCTGAACCTACTATTCCGGTGCCTGTTCCAACATCAAAGAAGAGGGGAGTTATTGAATTAAATGATGAAGTGATGAAGGAAGCTAAGAAATGTCTTAAGGAGAAGGGAATTAAAGCTGCAGATGTCAAGAATTTACCTCTTATAGAAGAATTATGTAAGCCTATTCCCTACTCATCCACTATTGAGGTACACTCTCTCCAACACTTTGATGAAGGTGACATCCCTTACTCTAAACCTCCTGATCAATGCTTAGAAGAATTCGATATCTTTATTGTTAAGCAAGATAATTTTAATAAAAGGGTGCAAAATCATCTAATGGAAAACACTAGAGCTATTGTTGAGTCGAAAGATATTGTCGAAAGAACCTCTAATGATCTTAAAATGATTGTTAAACACTTTCAAATGGTTCAAACTCAAATAGATCAACTCGTTAAAGTGCAAAAAGACTTGCTAGTTAATGCTGCTAAAGAAAAACATGCTTATGAAATTAGAACTAGAAGTGGTGCTGCTACCCAGGATCCTCTATATTCTGAGGGGCAGCCCAAAAGAATTGAGCAGGATTCTCAACAAGCTGAAAATAGTGGCTCTACTCGTAAGAAAAGGAAAAAAACATAAAACTGTTGTAGGACCCTCTGAACCTGCCATAGATCCTAATAGTATATCTGTCTCTGATGCTGAAACTGAAAGTGGTAATGAAGAAAATGAAGCTCCAAATGAAGAAAAAGTTGAAGAAGAACCTGAAAACCACACTAAGAATACTAAATACACCAAAGAAGATTTTATTGCTAAGAAACATGGTAGTGAAAGAGAACCTTGGGTCCAAAAACCTATGCCTTTCCCTGATAAGAAACACAAGTCAACGGAAGATGAACACTATAATAAGTTTTGTGAGTGGATGAAACCTTTATTCCTGCAAATTCCTTTGACTGATGCTATTAAATTGCCTCCTTACTCAAAGTATATGAAGGATATTGTCTCGAATAAAAGGAAGATCCCTAATGAAGAAATTTCTACTTTACTTCCTAATTATTCTTTTAATGGTAAGGTTCCAAAGAACTTGGAGACCCAGAGATTCCAACGATCCCTTGCTCTATTAAGAATAGTTATGTTAGAACTGCTTTGTGTGATTTGGGAGCTGGAGTTAGTGTTATGCCTTTCTCTCTCTATAAGAGGCTTCAACTAGAAAAATTAATACCAGCTGATATATCTTTGCAAATGGCTGATAAATCTACCACTATTCCTGTTGGTATATGTGAGGATGTACCTGTTCAAGTGGCTCATAATTGCTTGATATTAACTGATTTTATTATTCTTGAAATGCCTGAAGATGATAATATGTCTATTATTCTTGGGAGACCTTTTCTTAATACTGCAGGAGCTGTTATTAATTGTAATCAAGGAAAGGTGACCTTTAATGTTAATGACAAGGAACATATTGTCTATTTCCCCAAGAAGATTGAAAGGAGTTATGGTTTGAATTCAATTGAACATGTTGAGGGCATTCAAGTTGGAGAAATATATTGTCCCATACCAAGAGAAAATTTTGAAACTATTATGATTGGGACCATTGCTATCAAGGTTGAGGTAACATAATCATTAGTGGAATACAAAGTTTTGTCTCATATGAAATTGTTTTGGTAGCAAGACCTGATCAACCTTGTTAACAAAGGGATTTCATTGAACAAAACAAAGTTTTCACAATGATTATCTCCGCTTACTTCTATTCTATCCATTTTAGTTTTTGCTTATGCCTAACTTAAAGGCGTTAAAGAAAAGTACTTATTGGGAGATAACCCAAAAGTTTTAGATGAGTCTTGGAAGTTATTACTTCAGTAATAACCGCTCCTTATCCTTTTTATTTGCTTTTTGTGCCAAGAGTAACCTCTAACGAGAGAGAAGTAATGATTGGGAAAGTTGCTGTCCCGAAACATATTTTTGTGCTTCACCGTAAAAAATCGTGTAAAATCTCTGAACGTCTTTTTGAGGCGTGAACTTTTGTGCCTCTGCCCCAGGTTGTTATCTAACTTCCATTAGTTCAACACTTTTTGATTTGAGCAACAGAAGGTCTTCGAAAAAATTCGTATTTACCTGCTGGTCTATTTTGACAGATTTCTGCCATTTTCTGCATTTGCTTCTTGTTGGTTCCTTTTTTAGTTCTTTTGTGGAATTGAGCTTTTTGAGGGAAGTGCTACAGTAGCTAGTGTTTTAGTGGAAGTTTATTTGGTGTTGTAACTCAACCTTAAGACTTATTATCTTGAGTGCATTAATGTTGCTAATAAAGATTGTGTGAAGTTTTGTATGAAGGAAAAATTTCAGGTGTATGGAAGGAATGAGTAATGAGATGAAGGATGGACTAAAGCTCAAGCTTGGGGATGCCACGTGTGTCACCCCAAGAAATACCCAAGAAGTACAAGCATCAAAGCTTGGGTATGCCCAAGGCATCCCCTTCTTCATCAATAAAAATCCCAGGTTCCTTCCAAACGCTTCATTTTTATTGTTTCATGCACAGTTGTGTTGTTCTTGGAGCGTCTTCTTTTTCGTTTTCGTTTTGGTTTTTCGTCTGCTTGGTTTTCTTAGTTTGCTGAATAAATTGGTTGGACCTCCTCTTTCATGTATCGGTTTTCAAATAGTTTGGTTTGGTTTGGAAAGAGTAGGAAAGTTCATGCTTAAGTGGTAAAGAGAGCTTGTTTTTGACTGTGGCCTATGCTTTGTCATACCATGCTTGATATTGTTTTGGATTTATGCTTAGTATTCTTTGCTGTAGCATCAATTGTTATAAACAATTGAGATTGCTTAATGTGCCTTGGATGAATCATGCATTGTTTTAGCATATTAAAGCATAGTATAGTGGTATTCTCCTTTGATGCTTTATTTGGGTTGACTTGGCGCATGCTCACACCATGTTATGACTATCTCAAGTCACCATAGCCTTTATGATCCTTTAGTTTTCAACTTGTAGTGTCACTTTATGCTTTGATCAATGATGTTTTATCACTCTGCATGATTATGGCCATTATTGCTCTCTTAGTTTGTCGCTCCCAGTCTTTTGCTAGCCTCCACAACCAAGTATGAGTTCCACTCATGCATCCAACTCCTTAAACCAAGTTATTCCAAAGAGTCCACCATACCTACCTACTAGCTTATGCTATTCCAAGTATATTCATGCTTTTGTTTACCTTCCAAATTAAACTTGTTATGAGAAAACCAATGATTAAAGCTCTCACGAACTTGATGGCACACTTTACTTTTCTTGCCCTTAATAAACTTGAACCATTGTGTCGTCTATGTTGTATATGCTTGCACTTATTTGTTGGGAATTAGCAGAACCATGCTGTCATGGGGAACGCTTTCAACATTACACTTGGTACTTGTACCTAGTTGATATCATGCTCTTTTGTTTATGGATGTCGTCGGTGTGAAATGAAAGGGGAGCTTGTAAGTCCATGGAGTTATGTATATGTGTTAGAGAAATGCCTGAGCCGCTGGTCTAATCCATGCTGACATGGTGGAAACCTGCATCGTAACCATAATGAGCTGTCTATGAAGCATTCTTCTTATAAAAAAAAGAGACCTATATTGAGAAAAAGAGAAAAAAAAAGATTATGAAAAGAGGAAAGAGAGAAAAAGCACCATATTCCCATGGTAAATAAGAAGATTGCTGAGATGCTCATTATCTGCTTGCCTTGTCATTTTGATATGGGGATTCTTCCGTATCATTGGGCAAGGGGTACCCCGTTGGCGGTTCTCTATGATACACATGTACTTACAATGACAAGAACTTACCGGTAACTAAACTTGAGTAGCATGAGGAGCGGCCCTCGTATTCAAGGGACATGAGATTTCCAACTTATACTTCGTCAAGCATATACACCATAGTTTGTTCACTTTAACCTTAATCACTTCAAGATGCTTATGATAGGGGCAATGAGAGCTGAAAGCTATAAATACCATAATTTTTGGAAGCTCTTTATGAGACTTAAATCCCTACTTCCTTCTATGAAGGCCTTTCTTCCACTTATATATTGAGTCTCCACCTACTACCTTTATGCACCTACTTTGGGAGGATAGTGGCCATTCTTAGTTCTATGTGCATTGTCCCAAGACTAGTTGATTGATGCATACCTTGATATTGCTTGTTTTAAACTATTTGTATCTAGTCACTCTTGTTAACTTTGAAGGTGTCCTATGCATTTATGTTTGCTACTCTATGAGGGACAAGCTGAATGCCACTATGCTATGTTTTCTTTATGTGAAACAAACAAACATCTTGCAAAGCATTGTTATTCATGAATCTTTTGTTTGTGCCTTTTCATGTTGCAACATAGTTTCTTTGTCTTATTGCTAGAACTTTGTCTTTCATGTTATGATTGAAGTACTATGATCCTAGATTTGAATGTTTCACAAATACTTTGATCAAGTTTATGATGGTGCATGTCACCTAAAAAATTATTCTTTCTTTTTATCACTTACCTACTCGAGGACGAGCAGGAGTTAAGCTTGGGGATGTTGATACATTGCAAATGTATCTATAATTTTTGATGTTCCATGCTTGGTTTTATCTACTTTCTTGTGTTTTGCCCACAGTTTGGAGTACTTTTCATATGATTTCTTGGACTAACCTATTAACAAGAGCCACAGTGCCAGCTGCCTGTTTTCTGCTGTTTTTGGTTCCAGGAAAGTCAGAAAATGAATATTCTCAGAATTGGACGGGACAAAAGACAAAAATCCTATTTCACCAGAAGACTCCCGGAGCCAGAATATGAGACGGAGTGGGGCTGGGCCCAGGCCACACCACCTGGCCGCACGGGCAAGCCCAGGACACGCCAGGGGGTGGTCTGACCGCCCCAGACTCCCCCTCGGTCTCCATCTTCGCCTATAAGTTGCTTTCTGCCCTAAAAACTCAGGGGGGTTCGACGTTTTTCCAGAAGGAGTTCCGCTCCGCCGCCACCACCAGATTCCATGAAACAGCACTAGAAACTCCGTTCTGGCACCCTGCCGGGACAGGGAATCGGAGGAGATCATCGCCATCATCATCACAATCGCTTCTCCATCGACCATCCATGTTCCCTCCATCTATGAGTGAGTAATCCCCCGCTATAGGCTATGGGTATAGTAAGGATTGGATGAGATTGTTCATGTAATGGCATCAGATTGTTAGGGCATGGTGCCTAGTATCTTCTATTAGTGCTTTATGACATTGTTGCGACTTGTTGTGCTTAATGCTTGTCACTAGGGCCTGAGTGCCATGATTTCAGATCTGAACATGTTATTGATTCATTATGATAGTATTGTTTTTGGTCTTATCTGCAAGTTGTATACACACGTTGTTGTCCGGAACCAATGGCCCCGAAGTGACAGAAATCGGGATAACCGGAGGGAATGGTTTGATGTGAGGATCACATGTGTTCACGGAGTGTTAATGCTTTGCTCCGGTGCTCTATTAAAAGGAGCACCTTAATTGCTAGTAGTTCCCTTGAGGCCCCGCTGCAAACGGGCTGGCAGGACAAAAGATGTTGTGCAAGTTCTCATTGCGAGCACGTATGACTATATATGGAACACATGCCTAGGATTATCTAGTACTGGGATGCTTTATCTTATTTATCTGCAATTGCCCTATGTTCTGATTGCTATGTGAATTGTCTTGTCCATGCAACGCTCGTCCATCCATCCCTATGCCTACCGCACTCGAATCCTACTGTTTACTGTTATTGTTACTGCTGTCTTTACTTTACTACTGCTGCTACTTTACTATTCCTAATACAAAAATGTTGCTACTGATAAACTGCTGTGAGCAAGATTGTTTCCAGGTGCAGCTGAATTGACAACTCAGTTGTTAAGGCTTATAAATATTCTTTGGCTCCCCTTGTGTCGAATCAATAAATTGGGTTTCACTTCCCTCAAAAATACTGTGATACACCCCCTATACTTGTGGGTCATCACCCACTGAACTCGTGAGTCATGACACTCGCAACAGGGGAGCGCTCGGTGTTGCCAGTTTGTCCAGAGCAAGCCTGGCCAATCATGCCGCAGAACAGCCTACTCACGGATCGCTCTTAGGAAGACCATCCCAATCGTCTAAGCGCCCCGATCGAACGGTATGTAACTGGTGAGAAGAACATACATGCGATGACTCTAGATGTGGTTCATGAAAAGAACGCACATCCAATGACACTGGTGTATCCTTATGTGGTTTGTGAGAAGAACAGATATGCAATGACACTGGTTGTGGTTTGTGAAAAGAACACACATCCAATGACACCGGTGTATCCTTATGTGGTTTGTGAGAAGAACACACATGCAATGACTCTAGCTGTGGTTCATGAAAAGAACACACATGCAATGACATGGGTGTATCCTTATGTGGTTTGTGAGAAGAACACACATGCAATGACACTGGTGGATCCATGGGTGGTTTGTTTAGAGGAACAGACATGCAATGATACTGGGTGTGGTTCATGAAAAGAACATACATGCAATGACACTGGTGGATCCTTATGTGGTTTGTGAGAAGAACTGGCAAGCAATCACACTGGGTGGATCCATGCGTGGTTCATGAAAAGAACACACATGCAATGACACTGGTGGATCCATGTCTGGTTTGTGAGAAGAACACACATCCAATGACACTGGGTGTGGTTCATGAAAAGGACACACATCCAATGACACTGGTGGATCCTTATGTGGTTTGTGAGAAGAACATACATGCAATGAATCTAGCTGTGGTTTGTGAAAAGAACACACATGCAATGACACTGGTGTATCCTTATGTCGTTTGTGAGAAGAACACACATGCAATGACTCTAGCTGTGGTTTTTGAAAATAACACACATGCAATTATACTGGTGTATCCTTATGTGGTTTGTGAGAAGAAGACACATGCAATGACACTAGCTGTGGTTTGTGAAAAGAACACACATCCAATGACACTGGTGGATCCATGTGTGGTTTGCTAGAAGAACACACATGCAATGACACTGGGTGTGGTTCATGAAAAGAACACACATCCAATGACACTAGTGGATCCTTATGTGGTTTATGAAAAGGATAGACATCCAATGACACTATGTGTGGTTCATGAAAAGAACACACATCCGATGACACTGGTGGATCCTTATGTGGTTTGTGAGAAGAACAGACATGCAATGACTCTAGATGTGGTTCATGAGAAGAACAGACATGCAATTACACTGGTGTATCCTTATGTGGTTTGTGAGAAGAACACACATGCAATGACTCTAGATGTGGTTCATGAGAAGAACGGGCATGCAATGACACTGGTGGATCCCTATGTGGTTTGTGAGAAGAACAGACATGCAATGACACTGGGTGTGGTTCATGAAAAGAACACACATCCAGTGACACTGGTGGATCCATATGTGGTTTGTGAGAAGAATAGACATGCAATAACACTAGATGTGGTTCATGAAAAGAACACACATCCAATGACACTGGTGGATGCATGTGTGGTTTGTTTAGAAGAACACACATGCAATGACCACATGCAATGACACTGGTGGATCCATGTGTGGTTTGTTTAGAAGAACAAACATGTAATGACACTGGGTGTGGTTCATGAAAAGAACAGACATGCAATGACACTAGTGGATCCTGATGGCCCAAATATATCGAGCTTGTTGGGGAACCCCACGAGGAAGGTATGATGAGCACAAGTAATTTTTCCCTTAGTAAGAAACCAAGGTTATCAATCCAGTAGGAGCCAGGAAACACTCCAAATGTGTAGCTAGCTGAACATTGGAAGGGCGCACTACCGGTGCCAGTAGCAACGTGGAGACCTGCACAACACAACCATAGAACTTTGCCCCCAACTTGCGATGAGGTTGTCAATCTCACCGGTTTTGCTGAAAACAAAGGATTAAATGTATCGAATGGAAGGAAGTAAAAGTTTGTAGAAAGTAAACACAAAGCAGTAAACAGTTTGTAGATTGTATGTAAAGGAAAGGACCGGGATCCATAGTTCACTAGAGGTGGCTCTCCTTAAGATAGATAACATGCTGGGTGAACAAATTACAGCGGAGCAATTGACAAACATCGAGAAAGCAATACATGCATATACTAATCATCTTGACTCCTTTGGAACTTGGTTGGGCATTACAACATTATACATAGACCGCCATCCAACTGCATCTATGACTAATAATCCACCTTCAGGTTATCATCCGAACCCCCTCCAGTATTAAGTTCCAAGCAACAGATTATTGCTTTACGAATTGCGTGTAAAGTAAACAATACGATTGTTCTATGAACAAAGGATTGTTGTTTTCTCCCTAGTAGCAATAGCACATCTAGTACCTTAGAGATTTCTGTCACTTCCCCAGATTACCAGAGGCATGAACCCACTATCGAGCATAAATACTAACTCTTGGAGTTGCTAGCATCTACTTGGGCAAGATAGCTACTAGCAACGGAAAGCATGCAAGATCACAAATAACAAAGATATAATAGAATCAATAATCAATCTGAAATAGCATCTCAATATCCATCGGATCCCCGCAAACACAACATGCAGAATTACAAATAGATGATCTTGATCATGAACGGAGCTCACAAGATCTAGACATGAAAGGACAAAGGAGGAGAACCAGCCATCTAGCTACTACATGGACCCGTAGTCCAGAGATGAACTACTCACGCATCACACCGGAGGCTTGCATGATGATGAAAAAGGCCTCCAAGGTGAATTCCCCTCTCCGGCAGGTTGCCAGGAAGAGCTTCAGATTCCTCCCGATCTAGGGATGGAGATGACGGCGGCTACAGACTCTTTCGTGGATTTGATCGGGTACTTAGTGTTTTGGTCGCGAGGGAAATATATAGGCAGAAGGAGAGGCCGAGGGGGTGCTGGGGACGTTTGTTTGTTTCACATAAAGAAAACATAGAATAATAGCATTCAGCTTGTCCCTCATAGAGTAGCAAATATAAATGCATGGGACACCTTCAAAGTTCATAAGAGTGACTAGATACAAATAGTTTAAAACAAGCAATATCAAGTTATGCATCAATCAACTAGTCTTAGGACAATGCACATAAAACTAAGAATGGCCACTATGCTCTCAAAGTAGGTGCATAAAGGTAGAAGGTGGAGACTCAATATAATGGTGGAAGAAAGGCCTTCAAAGAAGGAAGTAGAGATTCAAGTTTCATAAAGAGCTTCCAAAAATTATGGTACTTATAGCTTTCAGCTCTCATTGCCCCTATCATAAGCATCTTGAAGTGGTTAAGGTTAAAGTGAACAAACTATGGTGTACATGCTTGACAAAGTATAAGTTAGAAATCTCATGTCCCTTGAATACGAGGGCCACACTTCATGCTACTCAAGTTTAGTCACCGGTAAGTTCTTGTCATCGTAAGTACATGTGTATCATAGAGAACCGCCAACGGGGTACCCCTTGCCCGATGAGACGGAAGAATCCCCATATCAAAATGACAAGGCAAGCAGACAATGACCATCTCAGCAATATTCTTATTTACCATGGGAATATGGTGCTCTTTTCTCTCTTTCCTCTTTTCATAATCTCTTTTTTTTCTCAATATAGGACTCCTTTTTTATAAGAAGAATGCTTCATAGGCAGCTCATTATGGTTACAATGCAGGTTTCCACCATGTCAGCATGGATTAGACCAGCGGCCCAGGCGTTTATCTAACACATATACATAACACGATGGACTTACAAGCTCCCCTTTCATTTCACACCGACGACATCCATAGACAAAAGAGCATGATATCAACTAGGTACAAGTACCAAGTGCAACGTTGAAAGCGTTCCCCATGACAGCATGGTTCTGCTAATTCCCAACAAATAAGTGCAAGCATATACAACATACACGACACAATGGTTCATGTTTATTAAGGGCAAGAAAAGTAAAGTGTGCCATCAAGTTCGTGAGAGCTTTAATCACTAGTTTTCTCATAACAAGTTTAATTCGGAAGGTAAACAAAAACATGAATATACTTGGAATAGCATAAGCTAGTAGGTAGGTATGGTGGACTCTAAGGAATAACTTGGTTTAGGGAGTTGGATGCATGAGTGGAACTCATACTTGGTTGTGGAGGCTAGCAAAAGACTGGGAGCGACAAACTAAGAGAGCAATAATGGCCATAATCATGCAGAGCGACAAAACATCATTGATCAAAGCATAAAGTGATACTACAAGTTGAAAACTAAAGTATTATAAAGGCTATGGTGACTTGAGATAGTCATAGCATGGTGTGAGATCTTTCAGGGTGAATTTAGGGATCAACATGGTGAGCTAAGGAAGAGGCAACAACTAAAGGAGGCTTAATTTTTTTGTGTTTTTAAATAAGGAAGCAAACTTGTAAAACTAATTTTTTGTGTTTTTGATAACAAAACAAGCAAACAAAGCAAAAAGAAACTAAGCAAAACAAAAATAACAAAGTAAAGAGATTGGTTATGAGGGACTCCCCTTATGAAGATGTCCTTGACTCCCCGACAATGGCGCCAGAAAAAGTTGTTGATGACCCAAATATATCGAGCTCGTTGGGGAACCCCAAGAGGAAGGTATGATGAGCACAGCAGCAAGTTTTCCCTCAGTAAGAAACCAAGGTTATCAATCCAGTAGGAGCAAGGAAACACCCCAAAGGTGTAGCTAGCTGAACGTTGGTAGGACGCACTACCAGCGCCACCAGCAACATGGAGACCTACACAACACAACCATAGAACTTTGCCCCCAACTTGTGATGAGGTTGTCAATCTCACCGGTTTTGCTAAAAACAAAGGATTAAACGTATCGAATGGAAGGAAGTAATAGTTTGCAGAAAGTAAACACAAAGCAGTAAACAGTTTATAGATTGTATGTAAAAGAAAGGACCGGGGTCCATAGTTCACTAGAGGTGGCTCTTGTTAAGATAGATAACATGCTGGGTAAACAAATTACAGCGGGGCAATTGACAAACATCGAGAAAGCAATACATGCATATACTAATCATCTTGACTCCTTTGGAACTTGATTGGGCATTACAACATTATACATAGACTGCCATCCAACTGCATCTATGACTAATAATCCACCTTCAGGTTATCATCCGAACCCCCTCCAGTATTAAGTTGCAAGCAACATATTATTTCTTTACGAATTGCGTGTAAATTAAACAATACGATTGTTGTATGAACAAAGGATTGTTGTTTTCTCCCTAGTAGCAATAGCACATCTAGTACCTTAGAGATTTCTGTCACTTCCCCAGATTACCAGAGGCATGAACCCACTATCGAGCATAAATACTAACTCTTGGAGTTGCTAGCATCTACTTGGCCAAGATAGCTACTAGCAACGGAAAGCATGCAAGAACACAAATAAAAAAGACATGATAGAATCAATAATCAATCTGAAATAGCATCTCAATATCCATCGGATCCCCGCAAACACAACATGCAAAATTACAAATAGATGATCTTGATCATGAATGGAGCTCACAAGATCTAGACATGAAAGCACAAAGGAGGAGAACCAGCCATCTAGCTACTACATGGACCCGTAGTCCAGAGATGAACTACTCACGCATCACACCGGAGGCTTGCATGATGATGAAGAAGGCCTCCAGGGTGAATTCCCCTCTCCGGCAGGGTGCCGGGAAGAGCTTCAGATCCCTCCCGATCTAGGGATGGAGATGACGGCGGCTACAGACTCTTTCGTGGATTTTTTATTGGGTACTTTGGGTTTTGGTCCCGAGGGAAATATATAGGAGGAAGGAGAGGCCGAGGGGGTGCTGGGGTTGGCCAGACCACCCCCTGGCGCAGGCCAGGCCTGGCCGCGTGGCCAGGTGGTGTGGCCGGCCCCTAGCTCTTCTCCTTCTCGTATTATGGCATCAGATGTCTTCCAGAAAAATAGGCACTTTGGCTTTTGTCCTGTCCAATTGCGAGAATATTCATTTTATGACTTTCCTGGAACAAAAACAGCAGAAAACAGGCAGCTAGCATTGTGGCTCCTGTTAATTGGTTAATCCAAGAAATCATATGAAAAGTACTCGAAAGTGTGCACAAAACACAAGAAAGTAGATAAAACCAAGCATGGAACATCAAAAATTATAGATACATTTGCAATGTATCAGATCCTTATGTGGTTTGTGAGAAGAACTGACATGCAATCGCACTGGGTGGATCCATGTGTGGTTCATGAAAAGAACACACATCCAATGACGCTAGTGTATCCTTATGTGGTTTCTGAGAAGAACACACATGCAATGACTCTAGCTGTGGTTTGTGAAAAGAACACACATGCAATGACACTGGTGTATCCTTATGTGCTTTGTGAGAAGAACACACATGCAATGACTCTAGCTGTGGTTTGTGAAAAGAACACACATGCAATGACACTGGTGTATCCTTATGTGGTTTGTGAAACGAACACACATCCAATGACACTGGTGGATCCATGTGTGGTTTGCTAGAAGAACACACATGCAATGACACTGGGTGTGGTTCATGAAAAGAACACACATCCAATGACACTGGTGGATCCTTATGTGGTTTATGGAAAGAACAGACATCCAATGACACACTGTGTGGTTCATGAAAAGAACACACATCCAATGACACTGGTGGATCCTTATGTGGTTTGTGACAAGAACATACATGCAATGACTCTAGATGTGGTTCATGAGAAGAACAGACACGCAATTACACTGGTTTATCCTTATGTGTTTTGTGAGAAGAACACACATGCGATGACTCTAGATGTGGATCATGAGAAGAACAGACATGCAATGACACTGGTGGATCCCTATGTGGTTCATGAGAAGAACAGACATGCAATGACACTGGTGGATCCCTATGTGGTTTGTGAGAAGAACAGACATGCAATGACACTGGGTGTGGTTCATGAAAAGAACACACATCTAGTGACATTGGTGGATCCATATGTGGTTTGTGAGAAGAACAGACATGCAATGACACTGGGTGTGGTCCATAAAACGAACACACATCCAATGACACTGGTGGATCCATGTGTGGTTTGTTTAGAAGAACACACATGCAATGACACTACGCGTGGTTCATGAAAAGAACACGCATCCAATGACACTGGTGGATCCTTATGTGGTTTATGTAAAGAAAAGACATCCAATGACACTGTGTGTGGTTCATGAAAAGAACACACATCCAATGACACAGGTGGATCCTTACGTGGTTTGTGAGAAGAACAGAGATGCAATGACTCTAGATGTGGTTCATGAGAAGAACAGACATGCAATTACACTGGTGTATCATTATGTGGTTTGAGAGAAGAACACACATGCGATGACTCTAGATATGGTTCATGAGAAAAACAAACATGCAATGACACTGGTGGATCGCTATGTGGTTTGTGAGAAGAACAGACGTGCAATGACACTAGGTGTGGTTCATGAAAAGAACACACATCCAGTGACACTGGTGGATCCAGATGTCGTTTGTGAGAAGAACACACATCCAGTGACACTAGGTGTGGTTCATGAAAAGAACAGACATCTAATGACACTGGTGGATCCTTATGTGGTTTATGAAAAGAACAGACATCCAATGACACTGTGTGTGGTTCATGTAAAGAACACACATCCAATGACACTAGTGGATCCTTATGTGGTTTGTGAGAAGAACAGACATGCAATGACTCTAGATGTGGTTCATGATAAGAACAGACATGCAATGACACTGGTGGATCCTTATGTGGTTTGTGAGACGAACAGACATGTGATGACACTGGGTGTGGTTCATGAAAAGAAAAGACATCCAATGATACTGGTGTATCCTTATGTGGTTTGTGAGAAGAACACACATGCAATGACTCTAGCTGTGGTTTGTGAAAAGAACACACATGCAATGACAATGGTGTATCCTTATGTGGTTTGTGAGAAGAACAGACATGCAATGACTCTAGCTGTGGTTTGTGCAAAGAACACACATCCAATGACTCTAGTGTATCCTTATGTGTTTTGTGAGAAGAACACACATGCGATGACTCTAGATGTGGTTCATGAGAAGAACAGACATGCAATGACACTGGTGGATCCTATGTGGTTTGTGAGAAGAACAGACATGCAATGACACTGGGTGTGGTTCATGAAAAGAACACACATCGAGTGACATTGGTGGATCCATATGTGGTTTGTGAGAAGAACAGACATGCAATGACACTGGGTGTGGTTCATAAAAAGAAGACACATCCAATGACACTGGTGGATCCATGTGTGGTTTGCTAGAAGAACACACATGCAATGACACTGGGTGTGGTTCATGAAAAGAACACACATCCAATGACACTGGTGGATCCTTATGTGGTTTATGAAAAGAACAGACATCCAATGACACTGTGTGTGGTTCCTGAAAAGAACACACATCTAATGACACTAGTGGATCCTTATGTGGTTTGTTACAAGAACATACATGCAATGACTCTAGATGTGGTCCATGAGAAGAACAGACACGCAATTACACTGGTGTATCCTTATGTGTTTTGTGAGAAGAACACACATGCGATGACTCTAGATGTGGTTCATGAGAAGAACAGACGTGCAATGACACTGGTGGATCCCTATGTGGTTTGTGAGAAGAACAGACGTGCAATGACACTGGGTGTGGTTCATGAAAAGAACACACATCCAGTGACATTGGTGGATCCATATGTGGTTTGTGAGAAGAACAGACATGCAATGACACTGGGTGTGGTCCATAAAAAGAACACACATGCAATGACACTGGTGGATCCATGTGTGGTTTGAGAGAAGAACACACATCCAATGACACTAGGTGTGGTTCATGAAAAGAACACACATCCAATGACACTGGTGGATCCTTATGTGGTTTGTGAGAAGAACATACATGCAATGACTCTAGTTGTGGTTCATGAGAAGAACATACATGCAATGACACTGGTGTATCCTTATGTGGTTTGTGAGAAGAACAGACATGCAATGACTCTAGATGTGGTTCATGAGAAGAACAGACATGCAATTACACTGGTGTATCATTATGTGGTTTGTGAGAAGAACACACATGCGATGACTCTAGATGTGGTTCATGAGAAAAACAGACATGCAATGACACTAGTGGATCCCTATGTAGTTTGTGAGAAGAACAGACGTGCAATGACACTAGGTGTGGTTCATGAAAAGAACACACATCCAGTGACACTGGTGGATCCATATGTCGTTTGTGAGAAGAACACACATCCAATGACACTGGGTGTGGTTCATGAAAAGAACACACATCCAATGACACTGGTGGATCCTTATGTGGTTTGTGAAAAGAACAGACATCCAATGACACTGTGTGTGGTTCTTGAAAAGAACACACATCCAATGACACTGGTGGATCCTTATGTGGTTTGTGAGAAGAACAGACATGCAACGACTCAAGATGTGGTTCATGAGAAGAATAGACATGCAATTACACTGGTGTATCCTTATGTGGTTTGTGAGAAGAACACACATGCGATGACTCTAGATGTGGTTCGTGAGAAGAATAGACATGCAATGACACTGGTGGTCCCTATGTGGTTTGTGAGAAGAACAGACATGCAATGACACTGGTTGTGGTTCATGAAAAGAACACACATCCAGTGACACTGGTGGATCCTTATGTGGGTTGTGAGAAGAACAGACATGCAATGACTCTAGATGTGGTTGATGAGAAGAACAGACGTGCAATTATACTGGTGTATCCTTATGTGGTTTGTGAGAAGAACACACATGCGATGACACTAGATGTGGTTCGTGAGAAGAGCATACATGCAATGACACAGGTGTATCCTTATGTGGTTTGTGAGAAGAACAGACATGCAATGACACTAGCTGTGTTTTGTGAAAAGAACACACATCCAATGACACTGGTGGATCCATGTGTGATTTCCTAGAAGAACACACATGCAATGACACTGGGTGTGGTTCATGAAAAGAACACACATAAAATAACACTGGTGGATCCTTATGTGGTTTTGAAAAGAACATACATCCAATGACACTATGTGTGGTTCACGAAAAGAACACACATCCAATGACACTGCTGGAGCCTTATGTGGTTTGTGAGAAGAATAGACATGCAATGACTCTAGATGTGGTTCATGAGAAGAACAGACATGCAATTACGCTGGTGTATCCTTATGTGGTTTGTGAGAAGAACACACGTGCGATGACTCTAGATGTGGTTCATCAGAAGAACAGACATGCAATGACACTGGTGGATCCCCATGTGGTTTGTGAGAAGAACAGACATGCAATGACACTGGGTGTGGTTCATCAAAAGAACACACATCCAATGACACTGGTGGATCCATATGTGGTTTTAGAGAAGAACATAAATGCAATGACACTGGGTGTGGTTCATGAAAAGAACACACATCCAATGACACTGGTGGATCCATGTGTGATTTGTTTAGAAGAACACACATGCAATGACCACATGCAATGACACTGGTGGATCCATGTGTGGTTTGTTTAGAGGAACAGACATGCAATGATACTGGGTGTGGTTCATGAAAAGAACAGACATGCAATGACACTGGTGGATCCTTGTATGTTTTGTGAGAAGAACTGACATGCAATCACACTGGGTGGATCCATGTGTTGTTTATGAAAAGAACACACATCCAATGACACTGGTGGATCCTTATGTGGTTTGTGAGAAGAACATACATGAAATGACTCTAGCTGTGGTTTGTGAACAGAACACACATGCAATGAAACGGGTGTATCCTTATGTGGTTTGTGAGAAGAACACACATGTAATGACTCTAGCAATGGTTTGTGAAAAGAACACACATGCAATGAAACTGGTGTATCCTTATGTGGTTTGTGAGAAGAACAGACATGCAATGACACTAGTTGTGGTTTGTGAAAAAAAAACACATCCAATGACACTGGTGGATCCATGTGTGGTTTGCTAGAAGAACACACATGCAATGACACTGGGTGCGGTTCATGAAAATAACACACATCCAATGACACTGGTGGATCCTTATTTTATTTATGAAAAGATCAGACATCCAATGACACTGTGTGTGGTTCATGAAAAGAACACACATCCAATGACACTGGTGGATCCTTATGTGGTTTGTGAGAAGAACAGACATGCAATGACTCTAGATGTGGTTCATGAGAAGAATAGACATGTAATTACACTAGTGTATCCTTATGTGGTTTGGGAGAAGAACACACATGCGATGACTCTAGATGTGGCTCATGAGAACACCAGACATGCAATGACACTGGTGGATCCCTATCTGGTTTGTGAGAAGAACAGACATGCAATGACACTGGGTGTGGTTCATGAAAAGAACACACATCTAGTGACGCTGGTGGATCCATATGTGGTTTGTGAGAAGAACAGACATGCAATGACACTAGGTGTGGTTCATGAAAAGAACACACATCCAATGACACTCGTGGATCCATCTGTCGTTTGTTTAGAAGAACACACATGCAATGACCACATGCAATGACACTGGTGGATCCATGTGTGGTTTGTGAGGAGAACACACATCCAATGACACTGGGTGTGGTTCATAAAAAGAACACACATCCAATGACACTGGTGGATCCATGTGTGGTTTGTGAGAAGAACAGACATGCAATGACACTGGGTGTGGTTCATGACAAGAACACACATCCAATGACACTAGTATATCATTATGTGGTTTGTGAGAAGAACACACATGAAATGACTCTAGTTGTGGTTTGTGAAAAGAACACACATGCAATGACACTGGTGTATCCTTATGTGGTTTGTGAGAAGAACATACATGCAATGCCTCTAGCTGTGGTTCATGAGAAGAACAGACATGCAATGACACTGGTGGATCCTTATGTGGTTTGTGAGGAGAACTGACATGCAATCACACTGGGAGGATCCATGTGTGGTTTGTGAGAAGAACATACATGCAATGACACTGGGTGTGGTTCACGAAAAGAACACACATCCAATCACACTGGGTGGATCGATGCATGGTTTGTTTAGAAGAACACACATGCGATGACATCATGCAATGACACTGGTGAATCCATGTGTGGTTTGAGAGAAGAACACACATCCAATGACACTGGGTGTGGTTCATGAAAAGAACACACATCCAATGACACTGGTGTATCCTTATGTGATTTCTAAGAAGAACACACATGCAATGACTCTAGCTATGGTTTGTGAAAAGAACACACATGCAATGACACTGGTGTATCCTTATGTGGTTTGTGAGAAGACCACACATGCAATGAATCTAGGTGTGGTTTGTGAAAAGAACACGCATGCAATGACACTCGTGTATCCTTATGTGTTTTGTGAGAAGAACACGCATGCCATGACTCTAGCTGTGCTTTGTGAAAAGAACACACATCCAATGACACCGGTGGATCCATGTGTGGTTTGCTAGAAGAACACACATGCAATCACACTGATTGTGGTTCATGAAAAGAACACACATCCAATGACACTAGTGGATCCTTATGTGGTTAATGAAAAGAACAGACATCCAATGACATTGTGTGTGGTTCATGAAAAGAACACACATCCAATGACACTGGTGGATCCTTATGTGGTTTGTAAGAAGAATAGACATGTAATGACTCTAGATGTGGTTCATGAGAAGAACAGACATGCAATTACACTGGTGTATCCTTATGTGGTTTGTGAGAAGAACACACATGCGATGACTCTAGATGTGGTTCATGAGAAGAACAGACATGCAATGACACTGGTGGATCCCTATGTGGGTTCTGAGAAGAACATACATGCAATGACACTGGGTGTGGTTCATGAAAAGAACACACATACAGTGACACTAGTGTATCCTTATTTTGTTTGTGAGAAGAACAGACATGCAATGACACTGGGTGTGGTTCATGAAAAGATCACACATCCAATGACACTGGTGTATCCTTATGTTGTTTGTGAGAAGAATAGACATGCAATGACACTGGCTGTGGTTTGTGAAATGAACACACATCCAATGACACTGGTGTATCCTTATGTGGTTTGTGAGAAGAACACACATGCAATAACTCTAGCTGTGGTTCATGAAAAGAACACACATGCAATGACACTAGTGTATCCTTATGTGGTTTGTGAGAAGAACAGACATGCAATGACACTGGTTGATCCATGTGTGGTTTGTTTAGAGGAATAGACATGCAATGATCCTAGGTGTGGTTCATGAAAAGAACAGACATGCAATGACACTGGTGGATCCTTATGTGGTTTGTGAGAAGAACTGACATGCAATCACATTTGGTGGATCCATGTGTGGTTCATGAAAAGAACACACATGCAATGACACTGGTGGATCCATGTGTGGTTTGAGAGAAGAACACACATCCAATGACACTAGGTGTGGCTCATGAAAAGAACACACATCCAATGACACTGGTGGATCCTTATGTGGTTTGTGAGAAGAACATACATGCAATGACTCTAGTTGTGGTTCATGAGAAGAACAGACATGCAATGACACTGGTGTATCCTTATGTGGTTTGTGAGAAGAACAGACATGCAATGACTCTAGCTGTGGTTCATGAGAAGAACAGACATGCAATGAATCTGTTGTATCCTTATGTGGTTCATGAAAAGAACAGACATGCAATGACACTCGTAGATCCTTATGTGGTTTGTGAGAAGAACTGACATGCAATCACACTGGGTGAATCCATGTGTGGTTTGTGAGAAGAACAGACATGCAATGACACTGGGTGTGGTTCATGAAAAGAACACACATCCAATGATACTGGTGGATGCATGTGTGGTTTGTTTAGAAGAACACACATGCAATGACCACATGCAATGACACTGGTGGATACATGTGTGGTTTGTTTAGAGGAATAGACATGCAATGATAATGGGTGTGGTTCATGAAAAGAACAGACATGCAATGACACTGGTGGATCCTTATGTGGTTTGTGAGAAGAACAGACATGCAATGACTCTAGATGTGGTTCATGATAAGAACAGACATGCAATGACACTGGTGGATCCTTATGTGGTTTGTGAGACGAACAGACATGCGATCGCACTGGGTGGGGTTCATGAAAAGAAAAGACATGCAATGATACTGGTGTATCCTTATGTGGTTTGTGAGAAGAGCACACATGCAATGACTCTAGCTATGGTTTGTGAAAAGATCACACATGCAATGACAATGGTGTATCCTTATGTGGTTTATGAAAAGAACAGACATCCAATGACACTATGTGTGGTTCATGAGAAGAATAAACATGCAATGACACTGGTGGATCCATGTGTGGTTTGTTTAGAGGAACAGACATGCAATGATACTGGGTGTGGTTCATGAAAAGAACGGACATGCAATGACACTGGTGGATCCTTATGTGTGGTTTGTGAGAAGAACAGACATGCAATGATACTGGGTGTGGTTCATGAAAAGAACACACATCCAATGACACTGATGGATCCATGTGTTGTTTGTGAGAAGAACACACATCCAATGACACTGGGTGTGGTTCATGAAAAGAACACACTTCCAATGACACTGGTGGATCCTTATGTGGTTTATGAAAAGAACAGACATTCAATGACATTGTGTGTGGTTCATGAAAAGAACACACATCCAATGACACTAGTGGATCCTTATGTGGTTTGTGAGAAGAACAGACATGCAATGACGCTAGATGTGGTTCATGAGAAGAACAGACATGCAATGGCACTGGTGGATCCTTATGTGGTTTGTGAGAAGAACAGACATGCGATGACACTAGGTGTGGTTCATGAAAAGAAAAGACATGCAATGATATTGGTGGATCCATGTGTGGTTTGTTTAGAAGAACACTCATGCAATGATCACATGCAATGACATTGGTGGATCAACATGTGGTTTATGAAAAGAACACACATGCAATGACACCAGTGGATCCATGTGGTTTATGACAATAACACACATGCAATGAACTCTTGTTGGTCCATGTGGTTTATGAGAAGAACACACATCCAATGAACTCTAGTGGATCTATCTTGGCATAATTTGATGTATGCCATGACGTATTTCATTGTACAAGACACTCACTTTCCATTTTTATACTAATCAGTTTTGCCTTTGGTTTTTGATACTACTTAGGTTTGCTCCCCTCTCTCTATCTTTCGTAGAAGCCCAAACTTGTGCTCACTCTGTCTACTACTCCCTGATTGGTTGTCACAGTTGTCACGCGGATCGTGCGCACCATCCGTTGATTCTGTGTAATCCAACGATGATCATTGGACACGTCGTGCCCTTCACAGTACAGCGTGAGACAGCACGGACGTCTCCCTCAGCGAGACTTCTACAAGAAGGAAAACGATGTCATCCATGGAAAAAGTCGTCGAGCGGTCATGTCATGTTTAATCAAGTTTGAAAAGCCTACTACTGCTACTACTACGCCACAACACATGCGTCATCGAGTGCACGGTCATCGATGGACAGTTACAATTTATTGCCACTTGATTTTAATAAGACATATCCCATTTTTTACGCAGCGGCTCTCAATCTCACTTCCAACTGGGCCCCGCCGTAAGAAACTTGCACGCGCTAGCTGGAGGCGGAACAGCTGAGCTCGACGAGACCTAATGTCTCCGCCATCATCGAGTCACTCGCAGTCATCAACACATCCCTCTACCCGATCTAGCACAACCCCACAAAACTCGCCGTATAGCCACCTACCTTCCCCTCTGCATTTCCACTTTTAACTATCGCCAATTTTAGGGCCGTGTCAAACTTCATACATAGAAATTGGGTATGCGCCCTTTGCAAGCGGCTCAATACAGAACTGCCATGCATGGCCCGAGAAAAAAACGTGACGTACCGTGCGCGTGTCGTGGTGAACGGTGCAGTAGACTGCACCGCACGTTGCACGGTGGTGCAACGAAACATGCCTTGCTTCCATCCACCTTGACTATAGAGCCAATCTCTGCACACCCACTCTCACTCTTGCTCACTCTCCCATGTAACCCTCTCCACTGTCCCACCAGCATCCGCAAACTCCTGAGAATACCCCGTCCGTGCCGGCGATGGAGGAGGAGGATAAGGTGGCCATCGTCGCCTCTGAGGCCGCTGGCGAGGAGGCCCCCCGTCTCCTCGCCGGCCCCGCTCAATGCATTGAAAGTAGCCGCCGTCCCTGTCCAAGCCCCAGTCGAGCTATCGATGGCAGCCGCCGTTCCCGTCTAGGCCCCCGTCCCTGCTACCGATGGGGCCGCCGAAGAGGAGCTCCCTGCTGGCGAGGAGGCCGCCGCTGGTGACAAGAAGATCAAGCACTTCTTGGGCACCTACGATCCAGATAAGTACATCGCTCCGCTGAACCCCTACGACACCAGCATCGACAACCCATGGTTGGAGATAACTAGGGTTTGCTCCCCTCCCCTGGTTCTTCTACCGTTCCCATCAGTGGATGCTAGATCTTGGTTTATTAGGATTCGCTTGTTCGTATTCCGATTGCTCGGTCTTCTTACATCATCTACTCCCCCATTTTCCTTTTCTTCCAATAAGTTTCCGGCAGCGACGTCTACAGCGATGACGAGTCCATGCACACCAAGACTCGTCAGGTGCCGAGGAGGCTACGGGCCGGCCAGTACGACGCCTTCTTCAGGGGCAGCCCCTGGCGCTGCCCCTTCTGCAAGGGGATCGCCTTCTGCTGGGTGAGTCTCGTCGGCACCGACTTCAACTCCTTACTGAAGCATGCAGAGGCCCCGGGCTCCGGCATCCAGAAAGGCAGCGAGCGCGAGACCGTGAACATCAATGCCTACATCGCTGAACACCGGAATCTCGGCATTCACCTCCGAAACCTCCAACGGGTGGCCATCAAAGAGGGTCGCATGCCTCCAATCAGGCCCAAGGCCCCCAAGATCAAGGGACTTGGTAGCAAGAAGTGGAGGAAGCGCCGGAGGGAGGAGATGGAGGCGCGGGCGCTTGAAGGCCTTGAATGTGCCTGTTGCTGCGGCGGCTGCTGCTGCTAAGTAGCTTCTTTTGATTTTCTATATTTTGCTGGCATCCTATTTCTAGCTGAATGCGTCGAACCTCGTTAAGCAACCTACTTTCTATCGCTATATCCTATTTAGCTACGCACAGCTATATCTACATTTGTTTTGTTTTCTGAATGAATGTATTCTACCTGGTGTGATTTGCTGCTCTAGATTTGCTACCTAATCGGAGGCAAAAAGTGGTCCAAAAGGGAACGAATTATCGAAGAGAGAATCTTATCTAGATTTGCTACCAATTTGGGCAAAATGAAACATATCTGTTTAGCGAGAGAGGAAAGGGTACTCTTTCAAACTGCCAGTTAACGAGCTACCATCTTGACAAGCTACAAGACACATACATAAACATAACACAAAGAGAGTTAAATTTATTTTACTACTCTCACTTGAGGCGCTAGACATCTTGATAAGATAAATGAGTTCCACAAAATAGAAACATAACACTGAGAAGTAAAATTTAATTCACTTCTCATCAGCCCACTTGAGGCACTTGCCATTGTTCCTAGGCGACCAACTGCGATCATTCTAGGTGGATCTTACATTATTGGCACTCCACAACTCACGAAATGCTTCGTCTCACCTGGGATCTGACTTGTCTTCCCTATCTTCAGTGTCCTGCGACACAATTAGCGGTGCATCACAGACCTGATTGTTGCCGCTAGAAGATGCTGCCTCTCTGTTTGCTGCTTCAGTTGCAGCCTCTCTATCGGTTGCTTCTGCTTCAGCTGCAAGCTCTCTTTCAGCTGCTTCTACAGCCTCTCTGTCAGCTGCTTCAGATGCAGCCAATTCCTTTGCATATGCGGCTTCAAACTCAGCTATTCTGCATTTTCTACAAAGGGTTCCCCTAAGCTCGTCTTCCCTCTTGCAAATAGGGCAAAACACGAGGTAACATAGAAAAAAATTGATCTTCTTGTACAGCTGGTAGGTCACGTAAGCATCTATGGCTGCATACTTCAGGTTTATATCAGACAACGACCACTCGTCCCAGAAATCGTGCCTATCCGTAGGGATATCTGCCTTCATTCTGTCGTACGACTCATCGAGGATTCTAGTTGAGAGTGATGCCATTCCATCCTTCCTCGAGCCCTCTAGGATCTTGACAAGACTCTGAATATTGATCCAGTTGTGCGCAGGAATTATAATTCCCTCTCGATAAAATTTCGAAAAATCAGTTGTATTATCGATAGTACAGAAAACAATTCCCTTTTCTACAAGGAACTAGCGCAGCGCCGGACAATTCATGTCAGTCCTGAAAGTATGTAGTTTGTCATCACCACAATTTGTAACTACAAATATTTTGTCAATGCAAGATCATCATCTAAATATAATTTTGAAAAGTTTAGTAAATGCAAGATCAAGACTCTCAACATTGTCTTGTCAAAATTTATTTGGTCCTAAATAAAATCTAGTAGTTGCAAGATGAGCAAATGGATAAAGAACAAGAGGAGAAAACCCTAAAAGCGGTTAGCTACAGAGAGCAGATCTACAAACCAGGAGAGGTGGTAGACGAGGACGTGTTTCCTCATGGCCAGTTGAACGACAGCGATTTCACTCCCTTCATATGGGTGCTCTGCGGTGTACTCGAGGTCCAATCCCACAAACTTGTCCTCGTCTTTCTCAAGCCAACCCTCGTACATCCTCAGGACACGCACCACTGTCTCCTCCTCGTTGGTGTAGACAACGTCTATCTATGGGTAGTGAAGCTTGTCTCTAGAGTGCGATGACCTTCCATGGCGGCAAGGAGAAGACAGGAAGAAGAAAATTGATAGGAAGAAGAAGAGTGGTTTCTTCTAGGCAGGGGAACGGTGGAACCGTTAATGCGCTTTTAAGGTAGTGGTTAACGACGGGGACGGAAGTCCAAGGAGAGACGCGTGGCAGTGGCTGTTCCAGCTTCTGAGTAAACAAAAAATAATTATAACGCTGATACGTGTGCCCTATTTTGTCACGTCAATACACTGGGCAAGGGGCGTTGTCCTATCCACTGTGCCAACGCTGCAAGCCTATGTGACAGCACCCCGCCCAAGCGATGGGAGCGACATAACAGCGACAACTGACAGGGGAGGCCCAACTTGACGGCCGTTAGCCTGATATTTTGTATTGAAATGTAAAGTTGAATTCGTGCCGAAAAAGACCCTCTAAGTATTTGGCACGCCAACTTTGGGCAACGCAGCTAATTGTAAGCAACTTGGGTACCGCGTTGCCTAGACACCCCAACTTTTGGGCCGCAAAATGATATTCTCACCACCGTGCCCCTTGGCTGGATCCAGCTCACTGTCCCCTTCGGGACAAGCGACAACTAACACATGGGGCTCGTTGACTTCGACATCGCCTAGATCTGCTTGCCCTACAATGCCATCCTACGCTACCTAGCACTAGCGAAGTTCATGGAGGTCACTCGCAACGCCTACAACCTGGTCATGTTACCCAGTGGCGCTGGTACCACCATCATGGTGCGCTACGACAAGGTCGAAGCCGTGCGCTCCCTCAAGCAGGCATGCATAGGGGCAGCAACTGTGCAGAAGGATGTCGTGACCGGCTCCAATAGTGAACGGTCCCCCAGGCTGCTAAGGCTACGAGGGATAGTTATGGGTCATCGATGGCATCCCCTGGCGAGGATGTTGTATGCACCACCGCTGTCGCTGGAAAGAAAAATCCGGTCTTCTCCCAGGAGCGGGCCAAGACTAAAAAGGTCCTGCTTGACCCGGCGGTGCCAAGGGCTACGATCACCATTGGCGCCAGTCTCTCGGCCGAGGGGGAGGATGCTCTCATTACTTTTCTCTAGGCCAATGTGGACATGTTTGTCTGGACCCCGTCTGACATGATAGGTGTACCTAGAGAGGTCATCGAGCACCATCTGGCGGTGTGTCCCACATCACGCCCCATGAAGCAGAAGCCACGGAAGTAGTTCATGGAAAAGCAATAGTTCATCATTGTCGAAATGTAGAAGTTGGTCAAAGTGCGCCTTGTTAAGGAGGTCTTGCACATCGACTGGAACACCAACCCTGTGGAGGCCCAAAACCATCGGGGGCGGGCGACTCTGTGTCGACTTCACTGACCTCAACAAGGCTTGCCCCAAAGACCCCTTCCCATTCCCGTAGATAGACCAAATCGTGGACTCCACGGTAGGCTATGATCGGCTGTGCTTCCTCGATGCCTTCTCTGGGTACCACAGTATTTTGATCGACAAGGAGGACAAGGAAAAAAGGCCTTCATCATGCCATGTGGCGTGTACTACTACACATGTATGCCATTCGGCCTCAAAAAAGTTGGTGCTACCTTCCAGAAGCCCATGCAAATCGCATTGGGTGAGAAGATGGGAAGAAACATGGAGGCCTACATCGACAACATAGTGGTCAATACCCACGAGAAGAACACCCTGGTGGAGGACCTGACGAAAACCTTCGCCAACTTGCACCGAGTGAACATCAAGCTCAAATCAGCGAAGTGCGTGTTTGGGGTCCTGTTGGGCAAGCTCCTCTGTTTCCTAGTATCGCACCGGGGAATTGAGGCTAACCCCGACAAGGTCTGGGCCATCGAGGAAATGCTCCCCCCAACGTGGCTCAAGGAAATGCAGCGCTTGGCCGGGTGCATAGCGGCATTGGGAAGGTTCATCTCCAAGCTACGTGAGTTTGCCTTGCCTTTCTTCAATATAATGAAGTGCACCGGCAAATTCTAGTGGACCAAGGAGGCTGACGAGGCCTTCGAAGACCTCAAGAGGTACCTCACGAGCCCTCCAATCATGGTGGCACCCCGGGAGTGCGAATCGCTGCAGCTATACCTGGCGACCATGCCGCAAATGGCAAGCGATGTCCTGGTCGCCGAGCGTGAAGAGGTGGTGGAAATGAAAAGAAAGGTGCGGACCACAAACCCTCCCGAGGGCCCGGGGGATGCGGTGGAAGGCGGTCACGCACTAGAAGAAGCCGGTGGTGAGATCGCCGACCAGACCCCAACCAAAACCACTGAACTGGTCTAGAGGCCAGTCTACTTTGTTAGCATGGTGCTCAGGGACACCCGACAAAGGTACCCCATGCAGCAGAAGTTCCTCTACGCACTCCCCATGGCATCACGCAAGCTGCGCCACTACTTCCTGGGCAACCCCATCAAGGTGGTCACCAAGTTCCCTCTGGAGGTGATCTTGCGCAACCCCAATGCCACAGGCCGCACGGCCGAGTGGGCCATCGAGCTACAACCTTTCGAGCTAACGTTCGACACCACGCCCATCATCCATGGGAGGGCCATGGCGGAGTTCATGGTAGAGTGGACTTCCCTTGGGGAAGTGACCCTAGTAGAAAATAACCCAGCTCCCCGGGAAGCTGGCCCCGGGGCACTAGACTGTGAACTTGGATAGGGCGTTCAACGGGGACGGGGCCAGGGCAGTTGTCGTGCTCACATATCTAATGGACGACAAGTTCTCCTACACCGTACAATTGCACTTCAAGGATGGAGACAAGCGCTCCAACAACATCACCGAGTACGAGGGCCTGATCACTGGCCTCAACGCAGCCATCACCCTCGGCATCAAGCACATCACGTTTCAGGGAGATTCCTTGATCCTGGTCAACTTTTCCAACAAAAGCTACCGCCCCAAGGAAGAGCACGTGGCAGCGTACCTAGAGGAGGTGCGAAGACTAGACAAGTATTTTCTAGGCATGGACCTGCTCTACATTCCTTGCGGAGACAACCATGAAGCCGACAAAATCGCCAAGCCCGTGTCCATGTGAGAGCCCTAGCAGCTAGGGGTCTTCGAGGAAAGATTGTTCAAGCCCTCAGACGCTCCCCCATGAGGAGAAAAGGCCCACCCCGAAGAGCATCCACCCCTACCCTCGACAAGCGCCCCCGACTGCGCACCACCCTTGGGGAATAGGCTCATCCTGGCAGCCACTACCCAGGAGTCAGGTTGGATCACCGAGCTCAAGAGCTACCTTCAGGACGACATCCTCCCGGACAGTGAGGACATGGCAGAAAGCCTTGTCCATCACGTGAAAAAGTAATGCATCATGGACGGGGACCTCTACTGCCGCGACCCGAATGGCGTCGCCCTCTGGTGCATATCCAGCGACGAGGGGCGCAAGCTTCTGGCCGACATCCACGCCAGGGAATGCGGCCACCACGCCTCAGCACAGACCCTCGCCGGAAATGCTTTCCGCAACGGCTTATACTGGCTCACCGCGCTCAGGCGATGCCGTAGAGCTGATGAAGTCGTGCGAGGCATGCCAGTTCCATGCCAAGCGAATACACCAGCCGGCTCAGCAGCTACAGACCATCCCACTCTCATGGCCCTTTGCAGTCTAAGGGCTGGACATCTTGGGGCCCTTCCTGCAAGAACCCGGTGGCTATAGGTACCTCTACGTCGACATCGACAAGTTAACCAAATGGGCCGAGGTGGTGCTGGTCAGGACCATCCCAGCCCGGTCAGCGGTGAAGTTCATCCAAGGCTTGGTATGCCGCTTCAGTGTACCCAACCGCATCATCACCAACAATGGCAGCCAGTTCACCAGCGGAACATTCCAAGCCTACTGCGTTGATATTGGCACCATGATCTGCTACGCGTCTGTTGCCCACCCCGCAGCAACGGACAAGCAGAACAAGCAAATGCAGAAGTCCTAAAGGGGCTCAAGACCAAGAGCTTCCGACGCAAGCTCAAGGAGTGCGGACGGGGATGGTTGGATGCCCTCCCAATAGTGTTGTGGTCCATCTGTACTACTGCAACCAAGCCAACCGGTGAGACCCCCTTCTTCCTTGTTTATGGCACTGAGGCAATCATCCCCGTAGAACTCAAGCATGGCTCCCCACGGGTTCTCGCCGTAGCTGAGGTGGCACAAGAGGAGCTACGCCATGACGACCTTATCCTCATCGATGAATCTCGCCACAAGGTCAATGTGCGTGGAGCCAGGTACCAGCAAGCATTGCGCCAATACCACTACCGTAACATACGGGCGCGCACCCTGGAAGTGGGGGACCTCGTACTTCATCATGTCCTCTCTTGCGAGGGTCTGCACAAGTTCTCCCCGATGTGGGACGGCCCCTTCCCGGTCACGCACATCACAAGGCCAGGCGCAGTACGACTGGAAACAGAGGAAGGAGACCTGATCCCAACGCCTGGAACATCTAGCACCTTTGCAAGTTCTACCCATGAGCTCCTCTCATGGTGGTGGTGGTAACAAATAACTCTCCCCTCGAACAGTGTGGAAATTCAAGAAGGTTGGCTTGTTTTTTGGTTTTCCTCAACAATTTCTTCGTTTTCATCTTCGCTTCTTTTGTGGTGTTTCTCCCTTTCGTGCACCGCATGAGAGGGGCTAGGCATGGTGTCTATCACTGGAGGCGCCCTAGGTCAGTGCTAGGTCCTAAGATGCCGAGCTCTGAACTTGCGGACTAGCTCCAGTGATAAGTCACGTCACCCACGGTTCTTGGTGTCCGATAATCCTCATATGGCATGCAAAGGGAAACCATACACCATGTGGAACCTATGGTTGCCTCGTCGAGGGACTATACAGGGAAAGTACGTGTCCTACGGTCACCTCATCAAGGGACTTATGGGATGGGATTGAATGTATAGAGACTATGGCTACATCCCTGAGGGACCTACAGGACAACTACAAGCCCCGCGACCTCCTCGACAGGGGACAAGTTGGGCGACCCTTGAGACAACCTCTAAAGCGGCATGCAAAACCTACGATCACCTTTCGAGGGACTATATAGGGAAAGTACGTGTCCTATGGTCACCTCCTCGAGGGACTTATGGGATGAAATCGAATGTACAAAGCCTACAGCCACCTCCCTGAGGGACCTATGTATGGGTACAAGCCCCATGACCTCCTCGACAAAGAACGAGCGGGGCGACCCTTGATACGACCCCTCACGCGGCGTGTGGAACCCGTGGTTGCCTCTCTGGGGGACTATGCTAGGGATGTATGCATCCTACGGTCACCTCCTTGAGGGATTTATGGGACGGAATCGGATGTACAAAGCCCATGGCCACCTTCTCGAGGTTCCTAAGGGATAGGCAGTTAAGGCCCCATGACGGGAAAGTTGCCCTTACAAGTCGTAACAAAGAAACATGATGTCTTAAAGTGCTTCATGAGCATTACATGGAAATAATTCAATCCACCCTGGCGGTGCCATTGGGGCTCGCCTTGCTGAGGTTTTCTTCTTCCTCCTCGATAGAAGAGTCATCCAAACCATCGGCTTCGGCTCCTTCCTCATTGTCGAAATTGCACAGGAACGCCTTGACCAGCTGGTCGACGAGTGGGGCGACCCTCGCCTCAAGAGCCAGCACAGCCACCGATGGCTGGACGGCTTGGGAGTAGTCAAGGTCAGGCGACAGTTGCAGAAGGTTGGTGAAGAGGGACCTCCCAACAGTGGCCAGCATCACCTGGCACTCCGAGGAGATGAAGTCATTCAGGACCTGTGTTGCCGTACCCAAGGGGCTCAGAACCCAGCGCGCGAGTTCCAAGGACGCTTCCACCTCGCGGCCAGCAGAAGCTCCGGTGTGATGAAACCCTCGACCCCTAGGAGAGGGAGGATCGAGGTTCCCTAAGCAAGAGAGGAGAAGGACTTACACTGGGCCTCCAACTCCTCGCGATCCTCCCGCTCGCGCTCCTCCTGGACCCATGTGGCGGCAAAAGCGACCTCCTTCAGGGCCTTGATCTCGCCAAAGAGTTCCTTGGCTTCCTGAAGCGAACCCTTCTAGAGCTTCTCCTCTGCCTCAAGGGCACCACAGAGCCTCGATATCTCTTCTCGGGCCTCCAACAATTTGGCATCAGCCTCTCAGGACTATTCCTCAAGCTCCCACTAGAGCTAGGCCACTGCCGCCTCCTGAGCGGAAACGTCTCTCTCATGGGCAGACAAGGCATTCCCGATCTGGGAGGCCTGGGCCTCAGCGTTAGCAATGGCCCTCGTTGCTCGTGCTGAGGCATCTCAGAGCACACCCTACACATCAAGGCAGGCACCCTCCCACACAGACTCCGCCACCTTCCGGGCCCCCAAAAGCTGCTCGTATTCTAGGGTCAGCCGGCGGTCCTCATGAATCGCGGCAGCCAGGAACTGGTCCAACCCGACGCGTATGCCAGAGACGATCTTGCCTAGGAGCTTGACATGGGGGGAGTACCCCGGATCCACCATGACCAGCTCCCAAGACTCATTATGCTGCTCGCCCGGAGGAGCCTCCTCAGGAGCGCCGACTAGCGCGGAGGAGTCAAGGGGCTAGCCCAAGGGCCACGCAGGCCTCAGAGATGATGGGAACCGCGCTCCTTAGTGACCCTAGAGCAACGGTCGTGTTTGCTGGTGCTGTAGTATCCACAACCCTGTCCTCAACTAGGGAAGTGGAATCAAGGGTGGAGCCCCAGGGGTAATCCTCGCCCACCTTGGCCACCTCTACAACCAGGGGCGCCGAGAGGAAGAGGTGGAGGTCGTGCATGCTGGGGAGGCTGCCTCCCTCTCCTCGGGTGCAACTGGTGTGATCTGGACCTCCCCTGGCAGGTCCAGGAGGGTGCACCACAGGTTAGAGCTTCCTGGTGGTAGTCTGTTTCAGCCGTGGATGCTTTCACGGGCGTCCTTCGCTATGGAGGTCCTCTGGGTGAGATGGGACTTGAAGGTTCAAAAAGGAAAGGGGCCAATGGATGGTTTACCTGGACGCACCTCCGGTCGAGGGACGCACCCCCTAGTGGCCCTGGCTCAAGCCGGGGTTAACAAAGACCCCGCAGGACGAGATCCGCCGCTCCCCGACACGGCCTCCTCCACAGGGGAACTCTCCTCTCGAGTCCGCTTCCTTCGGGGCGCCTCCTGAGGATCTTCCTCGACAACGGGGAGACTCCCGCGCCTATGACCTCCCCTGCGGTAGCCTTAGGAGGGGCCTCGGACGGGGTTGCGGCAGGAGAGTCTGTATCTAGAGGGTTTGGACACTTGCTTGTGTTGCCGGGAGGGAGAATGCCCCACTCATCAAACTGAGGAAGCCAGGTTCGGATCCCTGCCCTATGAGGGTCAAGATAGAGGGGTAAGACCCCCTCAGGAAGCTCATAGGTGACGGAGGTGTGCAGGAGCTCATGGATAAAACCCGCCATGATGGGGTCGTTGGTAACACCGTCCCCTAGGTCCAGGTGGTCCGGCGCGGCAAAGTCCCACAGATCTTTGATATGCTTCTACAGCGGAACGATCCTGAGGCGAAGGAACTCCATAGCAACGAGCGGCCCCGTCAGGCCGAAGGAGTTGAGCAACTCGATACGGGCGACCAGGCATCAACCTTGTCCCCCTCCAGGTTCGTCGTGGACAATCGGCTGTTGATCTTCTCCGCAAGCACGGTGGGAGGCAAGAGGCGGGGCTGTCCTCCATCACATCCATCAGGAGCCACCGCTTCCAGATGTCCTCCACGCATTTCGGCCAACCCATTTGGGGGTTGAACTACCCCTCCTTCACAAAGGAGGTGCAACTAGCTATGCGAGAGGTGGAGGTCATGCGGAGAGCATCCATCTGGCGTAGCAGCGCCACCAAAGGCTTCACCCCTACAAACATCTCCCATCAGCAAGCGAAGACGGCGAGGGTGGAGACAGAGTTGGGATGCAGGTGGAGGACACAGATCTGGTAGTGCTCCAGAACCGCCTTGAAGAAGGGAGAGAATGGCAGAATCAGCCCTACAATGATGGTATGGTAGAAGAACGGGCGCATGGTGCCAGAGAGGCTCGCCGGATCCACCGACCCGGGCCACACTCGGGTCTCCCCACTCGTTCCAACCGGAGGCGGCCTAAGAACAACATATGTCAATACTCGAGTCCATCCGGATGGTGGAGGTCCTCAACACCTCTCTCGTCTCTTCCTCCTCTTCCCCTTCACCGGCAGGTGCAGCTTCCCCTTCACCTCTACTAGAGCTCACATGGGAGACATCATGCGCGGCGAGTGTTGGAGGTTGGCCGAGGGTGGGAAGCGCGAGGAAGAAAGCAGAGAAGAGTAGATCTCGGCACGAAAAGGGCTGCTCCCTTCTTATAGGTCCAAGGTTGGCTCTGGACGGACGTGCACCTGTTGAGAAGGCGCCTCGGGAACTCAAAGCAACACGTGTCCTGGGCAGCGCTAGATGTCATAATGGTCGTCCGACACTTCGGCACCACGGGCGTCGCACCCGGGCCGAACGCCCGGGGGCTATTGTCGGATAGTTGGTATGGGGGTACCCCTGATCCGTCCATGTCTAGCTGGCATGACAGGGCTCGGCCAGCCCTCGCGAGGGAAGGGATGCTTCCCTCTCGAGGGATGTCTCGACGGGCCCTCCCGAAGGCTTCCTGAGGGGAGAGGCTCTCGAGACATTCCCGCCATGAGCGAAGCTCCTCACGAGGGGGGCGGAAGCGCCCAACACGGGGAGACGACAAGCACAATGGTGCATTTGATGCCACCATCACACGGTCCTAAAGGAAGGGCTTCGGTCAAAGGTGAGGCAGATAAGGCCCTGACCAGCTGACAGATGGGCTAAGCGTGAGCAGGTGTGCCTTTAGCTTCTTTGGTGCAAGGGGAGCGAGCAGCACCGGATGAAGACAAGAGATGCTACAGGGAGGATGCTTTACCAACGGATGGAGGGGCGCCCAGCATCCAAGACCTAGTACACCAAAAAGCAGTCTGGTAGACCGAGACCTTAGGGGGTGGCACTGTGGCGACCCTTCCCACCAGGTACTAGGGGAAGAGGCCCGATGCCGCCCTATATGAGGAGCATTTCTCCTACCTTAGAAGGGATCGATCCTTGAGATCAGAAAACCCTAGACTTTCATCCTCCATTGTACCCTCGTGAAGCACGTGAGCAATACAACAAAGTAGCAGTAGGGGCTTTACCTCCTCATGAGGGTCCTGAACCTGTGTAACAAACCCCTATGTCCCCTCTTTGTCCTGAGCTTGCTCCACCGCCATTGCCATCACCGGGTTCTCCAGGAGTTGCGTGTTCAGCCTCCTCTTGAACCAAGGGATCGTTGGACCCTAGTTCCTTCACAGGACAAATCTCCCATAGTGTTTGCTTGCCTTGTTTGTTGTATTAACTTGTTATTATTGAGTTTCCCACTATAATTATTTCTATCACCACCAAATAGGGGGATGCAAGATCATGTCTCATCATGGTTTTCCAATGTAGATGTCACACTCAAAGGGAGATGATGTTAATAGATTGAGAAAGCAAACTGAGGACTCTCTGCTATTCATGGGCTCAATCTCGATTGGCAACTAAAATGCTGAATTTTCTTACTCTTCAGTTTGTTGATGATATGTCATAATTTTAAGAAGCTTGTATTTGATGTAATATCTAGGTAAATCGTAGAGGCCAAGTAGGCATTTAGCTAACCATGTCCTCACCTGGAGGTAGCTGGTACCATAACTAGGCTAATTGGGCTCTGGTATTAGCCTATTTTGTACTAGACCGACGATGAACATTAAATGATTCCCGTGGATGGTACGTATGCACCCTTCTGATTGTTACGATTGGCATGGGCCTCAGAAAGGCCGGAACAGTAAAAGGTCATAATTGTAATGGGTCTCACGTGTAAAAGGCCGACTGGGACACCATGAATGGGCTCCATGATTAGTAACAGGACATAACAGTAAGAGGCGAAAATCATAGCAGGCCGCAAAGCGGTAAAAATCCTACATCCTTACAGGCCTGAATAGTAAAAGGTGATGGGGATATGCCGAATGGGGTATGCCCAGCAGGACGTTTCGATTGGGCCAAAGGGCTCGCGAGTGGGCCTGCAGGACGGCGACTGGAATGCGACTAAAGAGAAGGCCCAGCGACTAGAGACTAGAGGCCCAGAAGCATACTCGAAGCCCAGTTGGATTAGGTCAAAGCCACCGAATCCATATCATGTTTGGTTGTAAACTATAAACCCTAGCGAGGTGCCTCATATATAAACCTCCCTAGGGTATCCTCAGGACTTACGTTCCATCATACACCCCTTCAAGCGACTCGCTGCTTAGACGCCGAGATCGCCACCCTTGTAACTCGCTCTCCACTAATCCAATCTAGCAGGAGTAGGTCTTTATGCTCCGGGGGGCCGAACCTGGGTAAACCCATGTGCATCTGCGCCCATCTCGCACCACAGATGGCCGCTAGCTCTTGCCCCAATTCAATCAATCGCTGCCTACTGTAGCGACTGCCATGGCCATTTCCACGACAGTGGCGCCCACCGTGGGGCCTAGCCGGACTGGCCTGAGTTCTGCGGCGAGACCCTATTCGATGATCGATTGGCCGCTCGCCACCGGCCGCATGATCGCCATCAGCGGGATCTTACAGGTCCTGCCCAGCGGCTACGTCCCGGCGTCGCGCCTGATCACCCACGACACGGTGATGCCGGTCGGCTCCATCAACCTCTTCGTCGGCTTCACCGGCGCGGTCGACCCAGCGGCGACGATGATTGTTGGCAGATCGCTACCGCACCGTGATCTTCTCTCGGAGGAGCAGGTCCGCTCCATCACGAGCCTTGTCACCGAGTACAACTCGGCCGCCAGCAACGCGGCCGAGACCAAAGCCACCGCGAGCGATGAGGCCCTAAAAGACGATGCCGACTCCACGACCCCTGCCTCGGTCGATGGATCTATCAGCGCGGCATCACGAGAAGACTCCATCACGTGGGTCTCCAACCCTGAGGATTTCAAGGACTCCTCCATCCTCGGGATCTTCGATTCTGATTCTGGCTCAGTGTCACCCGAGGACTTCCACGCCAGATCCAATCGCTTCAACACGATCTACATGGCAGGCAGCACGGCCGCCCCGCCAGATCCGTTCTCCACACCAATCCAGTCGACCGCCATGGCCACAGAGGTGGAGGAGGCCCGCCTGCGAATCATGGAGGCACAGCACAATAAGCTCGCCGAGCGCGAGAGATACCGCCTCGAGCAGGAAACGGCGCGGGAGCTATCGCTCTATGACCAGCGCAGTATCAGGACCCGCCTGAACTCCAACGTGTAGGGCCGCGTCCTCAACTTCAACGACGAAAGCGACCCCGCACGCACGACCGAGCGCGAGTACTGCGAGAACGCACCACCAGGTGGAAGCAACCGACCACCACCCGACGCACCGGCGACCAGAGCCCCTCCACCACCCATTGGTCGTGCGCCCCCGCCGGACCAGCCGCGGATCATCAACTCGCCACAGGCCTGCGATGCCAACGGACTCCCACTCTACTCCACCTAGATGGACAATGTTGTCGTGGCTAACGCCGCGGTTGCCAACCTCGATGTCCAGGTAGAAGGCGCGATGTAGATATAGTATGCCAAGGCCCTACTCGCCAGGGTTGTCGAGCAACAAGCCGTGGGAGTCGACCCGCAGGGTTGGATGTATTCCTGCTCCTCGGCAAGAAGGGCGGCTTCAAGCGGCCACCCCACCATAGCCAACGCCGTGACCTGCCCACCACCGCAGCCCCTGGCGACGCAGCCATGGGTCGCCAACCCTGCGCTCTCCACCAACGATCCGTGACCGGTGAACAACACGGTCGCTGCCAACGGGCAGCCCATCGACGCCCGCATGCACATCGTCAACAACCAGGCCTGGCGAGCGCGCCAGCCCAATGACTTGAGGCACACCCTCAGCAACCGCGGCGACCCTGAACCCAGGGGCTCGCTCAGCCGAGTCGGCCCCCAATGCTTCGGGCCTATGATCAGAGGGGAAAAATACCCCGCCAACTTCAAGGCACCCAAGGAGATCGAAAAGTACGATCCAACGTACGATCTAGCAGTAACGCTGGACACATACCTCATGGCGATGGAAATCGCCGGCCACACCGACCTGCTCGCCGCTCGCTACCTCCCCCTGATGATGGAGGGTGCGACCCGACAATGGATCAACACCCTCCCCGGCGACAGCATCGACTCCTGGGAGGAAATGCGGGATGCCTTCGTCAGGCACTTCGAGGGCTCCTACACTCATGCCTCCACCATCGAAGACCTAGAGCAGTGCATCCAGGGACAACGCGATCAATGGTGGCAAGAACTGTGGATCAATGCTTCCGGCATCCACCTAGACACGGCGATACATTGCTTCAAGAACGCGTGCCGGTACAAACCCCTGGTCGCCAAGATCAAGCGGGTCTACCGAACGCTTGACAACATCCCTGACCTCCTCGAGATCGCCAAGCGCTACGCGGAGGAGGACCCTGACCAAGACTCCGATAACGAGTCGGGAGGAAGACGCCGCACCAGCGGCCACGATAGTGGGCGACAACGCGACATGCGCTACAGCAACACTCGCATCACCGGCAAGCGCCGCACGAACGGGCGAGTCGACTTTGTTGCCAACGCCGGCTACAGCCAACGCGACCCCAAGAGCTACCGCTGTGATGGAGGAAATTACCGCGATAGCGCAAACTACCGCGCCAACAACACGGCAAGGCCGAAATTCGACCCTGCTGCCCTGCTCAACCAGCCCTGCATCTACCACAGGAGGGAGGGGAAACCCGCCACCCACACCACTGCGGACTTCCACTCTCTCAAAGAGATCGAAAAGGCAAGGCGAGCAAGGAAGGACCCCAACAAGAACAACCCACCTCGGGACAACGGAAACGCCGGCGGCTTCGGCAACACCGTCGGCTCGCTACACACTTTCACCGGGCTTGGCACCAAGCGTGAGAGGAAGGTGCTCGCCCGCGCAGTCACCGTCAATGCAGTGACACAGGTCGATATCCCACGCTTCCTCATCTGGTCTGAGAAGAGCATCAACTGGAGTCGCCAGGACCACGCTCCCAAGATTGAGTACCCAGGGCGAGTCGCCCTGGTGGTCGGGCCCAAAGTGGCCGACTATTGGCTACCCAAGACACTGATGGGCGGCGGGAGCTCCATCAACATCATGTATCTGGACACGTTCAAAAGGCTCCAGCTCCAGAATCGGCAATCTAGCCGACCCTGACAACCTTCCACGGCATCATCCCCGGTCGGAAGGCGTACCCGATCGGAAAAGTGACATTACCGATCACCTTTGGCACACCAGCAAACTACCGCACCGAGCGAATCGAGTTCGAGCTGGTGAACTTCCACAGCCCCTATCAATGCGCCCTGGGATGCCAAACGTTCGCCAAATTTATGGTGACCCCCCAATATGCATACAACATGATGAAGCTCCCAGGGCCGAGCAGCATCATCACCGTCCACGGCGACCCCGATATGGCCATGGAATGCGAGGACAAAGGCGCTGAGCTCGCCGACACCGTCATAGCCGCGGAGACTGATAACGCGGAGGAGCTCACGAAATACGCGGGAAACATCAACAAGGACGACCCCACCATCGTGAAGAAGCCAACCGCCGTGAACTCCACGTTCGAGGCAACCACACATACTCGCATCATCGAGCTCGTCCCAGGCGACTCCAGCCAGACGGTCACAATTGGGGTGCACATGAGCCCCGCATAGGAAAGCGCGCTCATCGTGTTCCTCCGTGAGAACCGTGACATCTTCGCATGGAAACCTTCTGACATGCCAGGTGTCCCGAGGGAACTCGCTGAGCACAAACTACATGCCGACCCCAAAGTGCGACCGGTAAAGCAGTCACTGCGGCCCTTCAATGAAGAGCGCTGCCAAGCAATCACCGAAGAAGTGCAACGCCTGCTGGCTGCAGGCTTCATTCAGCCAATTAAATACTCCAAGTGGCTGGCATACCTAGTCCTGGTTCTGAAAAATAATAACACATGGAGAATGTGTATCGACTACACCAACCTCAACAGCGCCTGCCCAAAGGAGGAGTTCGTCCTACCACGCATCGATTAGATCATCGACTCGACCATGGGATCGGAGTCGCTATGCTTCCTCGATGCATACTCTGGTTACAACCAGATCAAAATGGCAGTCGAGGATGAAGAGAAGATGGCGTTCATCATGCCATTTGGCGCCTTCTGCTACACGGCCATGACGTTCGGCCTCAAGAATGCCGGCGCCACATACCAAAGGTGCATGCCGGAGTGCCTCGTGAGCCAAATTGGCCCCAACATTCACATCTACATCAATGATGTGGTGGTAAAATCCACCCGCCAGGACGACCTGCTCGCCGACCTGGCCGAAACCTTCGCAAATCTACAGAGGTACAACATCAAGCTGAACCCAGGAAAGTGCACCTTCGGTGTCCCCACCGAACAGCTACTGGGATACGTAGTCTCCAAGCGAGGCATCAAAGCCAACCCCACAAAGATCGATAACACCGCACGACTCGGAAAACCCGAGTGCCTGCGCGACGTCCAGAAGTTGGTCGGGCGAGTCGCGGCTCTCAGTCGCTTCATCCCCCGACTAGGCGAGAAGGCAATGCCTCTCTATCGCCTGATGCGCAAGAACCACACGTTCCAATGGGACGCGGAGGCGGACAATGCACTCCAAGCACTCAAAGAAGTGCTACTCGCGGCTCCACTCCTTGCCACCCCAATCGACAAAGAGCCAATGCTCGTCTACGTGGCGGCCTCCACTCGAGTCGTCAGCGCCGTGATGGTCGTCAAATGGCCAGAGGAGGGCAAGGAGCGCCCCATACAATGCCCTGTCTACTACATCAGTGAAGTCCTGATGGACTCACGACAGCGCTACCCGCATTACCAGAAACTGGTGTACGCGGTATTCCGAGCTCAGCGGTGACTCCCCCATTATTTCCAGGAGCACCCAATCACGGTGGTCTCCTCCGCACCTCTGCAGGACATAATACGCAATCGCGAAGCGACTAGGCGAGTCGCTAATGGGCCGTCAAAATCAGCGTCCACAACATCAAATACGAGCCACGCAAAGCGATCAAGTCACAAGCCCTAGCTGATTTCCTCGCAGATTGGGAAGAAGCACAGCAGCCGGAAAAACTACCATACCTCCACTACTGGTCGCTCCACTTTGATGGCTCCAAGAACGCCGACGGCGCAGGGGCCAGGGTCATATTGACCTCCCCCAAAGGAGATAAGCTCCGCTATTGTAACTACCTCGGTGAATTACGCTCTTAGTTGCATGCCTGGATGAGCGAAAATGGTTAAAATAGTACGGTGGGGCCAAAAGCGACTCACAGGTAGACCTTTCGGCCGTCCTAACCATTTCCAGAACATCAGGAAAAGAACGAGCGGCGTAATCGGCAGGTGAAGGGATCAGCTACATACACAAATGAGTATGTATGCAAGCCACATACAACAGTCCTCAGAGCCATTCCATCTAAAAGAAATAGAAATATTGCAACGCCATACGGCAAGATCCAAATATCCCAGATAGAGATAATATTTTAGGATAGCTCCTCATACATCAAACATCAGAGTATCAGGCGGAAGCGGAAAACAAGATCCGAGTACGGATAAGAAGCAAATCGGCATAAGATGCCACATAAATAAACACATCCCGCCCACAGATCTCACGGATCCCCGTTCCAGGAATCTCTACACCGAGTGATCGTTGCCAACATCATCCGTCTCCTCCACCCAGTATCCATCTTGCGAGTATACCTGTTCATCTGAATCAAACAATTTATCGTGTGAGACCCTAGGGGTACTCAGCAAGTCTTTATGCCTCTAAAGGGGACACAACTTGGGGTGACGCAATTGCAGCAAAAGATAATAACTAACAATTCTATAGATACTCGCTAACCATCCGCCTAACCAATGATAGACGGATGTCCGTGCATTAATAACAACAGTTATAACAGTAATTAATAGATCCATCCTCCTCCTCGCTTACCAACGAGGAAGCGGACGAACAATCCCCATCCGTTGGCTGTTTTATTAACCATTCCATGAGTGTTGTACTATTTACTAGTCGGTACTTAGTCAAATTAAAAGCAGTACTTTAGTTATACTTGTCTATGATCGAGAAACTGTGCTCCAAGTCGTCCATAACCGCGGACACGGCTTCCAGAAAGATTTACCCTGCAGGGGTGCACAAATAGCAACACACACTCGATCAACCTCGGAAAAACCAAATCAAAACCCAACGAGGCATTCTGGACAAAGCGATCACAGGATTCAGAAATGTTTTAGGGGGCCACCCCAATAAGCTACCCGCAACGAAGTTGGCCGGCTCCGAGATGGACCCAGGTTTTGCGAGAACGGCTGTAAACGACTGGGAACCCGAAAATGTGACTGGGCTTGTCGATACCGCGAAATTGTGTCGCGATCCCTAAATAGTACAGGTGCTCCTCGCACAATCTTAAATAAAGCAGTAAACATGGCATAAGTACAGGATAGTAATAAAGCCCCAAACTACTTTGTGGCCCCGAGAAATAAGAATGAATCAGGGGGGTCCATAAGGCCTCCTGGATGTGGATAGTGCGAATAGTCAAGGAACAGGAATCAAGTACTCGGGGTCCTATGGGACACAAGTGAGTATGAAGAACCAAATAGCAGATATTGCCCACAGGGGCCACTTTCATTAGTTATCCCATTACTACTCAGGTTAAGTTGTTTAGGTACCTCGTTATCCATCAGACACTCACATACCCTACACATGTTGTTCTACGACCCGCATGGCTCAAACAACTCCTGTAGTAATGGCTCATGGGATGGAGGAACAAGCTTCGGTGGGGCTTAAAAGTAAAGGCTATGCAGTACTTGGGATTCAATTTAATGCAATCGCGACTCAATGATGCAAGAATAAGATAGAGGCAACAGGTACTATATGCATGCAAGCATGTGGTAGTGCTTGCATGGAAGCTCAGTTGAAGCGAGGGACGGATCTAGGTAGTGCTCCTGGGACTCCTGATATATCCCCTGCTCAGCGTCTATTTGAAGAAGAACCAAACAAACAAGGGCCAACATAAATAGAGTGCAGAAGCATATGAATTAAAATGCGACAAGCAAACAATCATGCTATGAGGAATGGTGCACAATTTGCATGGCAATAATGTAGCATGGCATGGGTGAGGTGTGGGGTACAAGATTAAAGCATTTTATTAAGTTTTTAGCCCGGTTTTCTCTCATAACACTTGCTGTATACTTATTATTTATATGATGCATGCTGCAATTTAGAACATGGAAAGCATAGATAGAACGGGATCGTCACGCTGATCGATTTAGACATATTATTTGTCAAATTTGGAGTTATAAAACAAAAGTTATTAATAAATTAAGAGAAAGGGCATTTTATCGTAATTTTAATTAGCTCGAAAAATTAAAGTGCTCAAACATTATTTTGAATATCATATTTGAATTCCTCACATTTTTCTGATTCCAAAACATATATCATTTGTATTATTTGGATTTATAATATGAAAGTTATTATTTTTCTGGACTTAAACATATTTAACAATTTCTGAAATTATTTTTATTAACAGAAAAGATCGCAGAACTTTTGGCACACAGAGGCATCTAGCCACAACGGCCGACAGTGGGACAACCGCTGACTCAACGTAGGGAGCTGGCGTTCGGTAAGGTGGGGCTTTTCTATAGACTTTTCTCACCGAGAGATTGCCTAGCCACAGAGAGTGACAGGTGGGCCACCGGGCGACGGGGCCACAGCGCGCGCGGCCAGCGGGCGCTGTACACGTGGGCAAACCGGGGCACGGGGGTCTGTCTGTGACGGACATGATCTTCCGGGGGGTTTTGATGGGTTTGTATCATGGAAAACAAAAAATTTATACCACAAGAATGAACAAAACCCAGATCTAATCTAGATAAAAGCCAAGATCTAATCTATTAGACATGTGCAACGAGATAGATCTGTACTAACCCTCGTAGAACCGAAAGCATTATGAGATTAGATCTCGGGGTTGATCTAGTCGATCACTTGCCGATCTCAAGATCGTGTGGACGATCCTTCCGGCACCGCGTTCCGGCAGCGCTTCCGCAGTCGGTCACACGTGCGGAGTCGAAGCAGACCTTCCTCTCCCCGTTCCAGCGAGCAGCAGAGGTAGTAGATCTTCTCCATGGAATCCTAGCAGCATGACGGTGTGGTGATGGTGGAGGAGGAGAGAATTCTGCAGGGCTTCGCCTAAGCCGGAGTAGAGCGAAGGAAGAGGAGAGAGGCGGCGGCTAGGGATTGTTATGGGAGAGGTCTAGGAGGGGTGGCGCCCCCTCCCCTCTATTTAAAGGAGGGAGGCGCCATGGGAGGGGGAGTCCTAGTAGGACTCCCCTCCTTGGCCGGCGGGTTGGGAAGGGGGGAGGAGTCCTCCTCCCCCACGAATCCGTGTCTAGCCCCCACAAGGTTTCCTTGACCCTTTCTTGGTTTTCAAGCAAACTCCAAGAAATCTTCTAGAACCTTCCAGAACATTCCGAAACCTTCTAGAATCTCCATACAAACACTCCGGAACATTTCCTAACTTAGAAAATGATCCCCAATATATGAATCTTATTCTCCGGACAATTCCGGATCTCCTCGTGATGTCCCGGATTCAATCCGAGACTCCGAACAACATTCGGTCTCCAACGCATATTCCATATCTACTTAAAACAACTTCGAACCTTAAGTGTGTCACCCTACGGTTCGTGAATATGCAGACATGATGAAGACACCTCTCCGATCAATAACCATCAGCGGGATCTGGAGATCCATAATGGCTCCCACATATTCAATGATGACTTCGTGATCGATAGAACCATTAACATACAAAACCAATTCCCTTTGTCACACGATATTCTACTTATCCGAGGTTTGATCGTTGGTATCTCTATACCTAGTTCTACCTCATTACTGATAAGTACTCTTTACTCGTTCCATGTTATGTCATCCCTTGTGACCTAGTCACATGCTTGCAAGCTAACTAGATGACATTCCACCGAGAGGGCCTAGAGCATATCTATCCGTCATATGGATGGACAAATCCCAATCTTGGTTCATGCGCTTCAACACATACTTTCAGAATACCCAATGACACCTTTATAACCACCCAGTTACGAAGCGGTGTTTGATGTCATCAAAGTACCCATCCGGTGATGGTGATTAACATAACCTCATGGTCGAAGGATTAGGTTACTATGCATTTGAAAGCTTACAGCAATACGAACTTAATGACTTGATCTTATGCTACGCTTACTATGGGTGTGTGTCCATCACATCATTCTCCTAATGATATAACCTTGTTATTAATGACATCCAATGTCCATGATCAGGAAACCATGATCATCATTTAATCAACAAGCTAGTTTCACAAGAGGCTTACTAGGGACTCTTTTATGTTTACAAAACACACATGTATTAGTGTTTCCTTATAATACAATTATAGCATGGGATGTAAACATTCATCATAAACACAAAGATATAATAATAACCACTTTTATTATTGCTTCTTGGGCATATCTCCAACAGTCTCCCACTTGCACTAGAGTCAATAATCTAGATTACATGGTAATATACCTAACACCCATGGCGTTCTAGTGTTGGTCATGCTTTGCTCTAGGGAGAGGTTTAGTCAACGGATCTGCCACATTCAGATCAGTGTGTACTTTGCAAATCTTTATGTCACCATCTCGGACATACTCGTGAATAGCATGGAAACGTAGCTTGATGTGCTTCAGCTTGCTATGTGACCTTGGCTCTTGTGCATTAGCTATGGCACCTGTGTTGTCACAGTAGATGGCCATCGGGTCCAACGCACTGGGAACCACGCCAAGTTCAGTAATGAACTCCTTCATCCATATGGCTTCTTGTGCAGCCTCCAAAGCAGCTATGTATTCCGATTCAGTTGAAGATTTTGCCACAACGCTTTGCTTGGCACTCCTCCAGCACACTGCAGCACCATTCAAAATAAATACGTATCCAGACTGTGACTTCGAGTCATCTGGATCAGTGTTCCAACTAGCATCAGTGTAACCGTTTACAACAAGTTGTTCATCACCTCCATAAGAAAGAACCATATCCTTAGTCCTATTCAGGTACTTTAGGATATTTTTGACCGCTGTCCAGTGTTCCATTCTAGGATCACTTTGATATCTGCTAGTCAAACTAACAGCATGTGCTATATCCGGTCTTGTACATAGCATGGAATACATGATAGAACCTATGGCTGAGGCATAGGGAATATTATTCATCTTTTCTCTATCTTCTGCCGTAGCCAGACTTTGAGTCTTACTCAAGGTCTTAGCTGGCAACATGGGCACGAACCCTTTCTTGCTCTCTTCCATTCTAAACTTCTTTAGAACTTTGTCTAAGTATGTACTTTGTGAAAGCGCTATTAGGCGTCTTGATCTATCTCTATAAATCTTGATGCCTAGAATATATGCCGCTTCGCCAAGATCCTTCATTGAAAAACTATTATTCAAATAGGTTTTGACGCTATTAAGAAGTTCTATATCATTCCCAATCAACAATATGTCATCTACATATAGTACTAGGAATGCTACAGAGCTCCCACTCACTTTCTTGTAAATACAAGCTTCTCCATAAGTTTGTATAAATCCAAAGTTTTTGATTACTTTATCAAAATGTTGATTCCAACTCCGGGATGCTTGCTTCAATCCATAAATGGAGCGCTGAAGTTTGCATACCTTGTCAGCATCACTAGGATTGACAAAACCCTTGGGTTGTACCATATACAACTCTTCCTCAATGTCACCATTAAGGAACGCCGTTTTGACATCCATCTGCCAAATCTCATAATCGAAATATGCAGCGATTGCTAACAAAATCCTCATAGACTTTAGCTTCGCTACTGGTGAGAAAGTCTCATCGTAGTCAATTCCTTGAATTTGTCGAAACCCTTTCGCGACAAGTTGAGCTTTATAGACAGTAACATTACCATCAACATCTATTTTTCTTTTGAAAATCCATTTGTTCTCGACAGCCTTACGGCCATCCGGTAAGTCCACCAAAGTCCATACTTGGTTTTCGTACATGGATCCCATTTTGGATTTCATGGCTTCTAGCCATTTGTCGGAATCTGGGCTCACCATAGCTTCTTCATACGTCGCAGGGTCATCAGTGTTGTCCACCAACATGATGTTCAAGGCAGAGTCATACCACTCAGGAGTGGTACGAACCCTCGTTGACCTGCGAGGTTCAGCAGTAACTTCGTTCGAAGTTTCATGATCAGCATCATTAGCTTCCTCTCCAGTTGGTGCAGGCAGCACAAAAACATCTTCTGATGCTGCGCTACTCTCAACTCCGAGAGAATGTTCAATAACCTCGTCGAGTTCTACTTTCCTTCCAGTCACTTCTTTTGAGAGAAACTCCTTCTCAAGAAAGGATCCATTCTTGGCAACGAAAACTTTGCCTTCGGATCTATGATAGAAGATATACCCAATTGTTTCTTTCGGGTATCCTATGAAGACGCATTTCTCCGCTTTGGGTTCAAGATTATCAGGTTGTAACTTCTTTACATACGCTTCACAACCCCAAACTTTAAGGAACGACAACTTAGGTTTCTTACCAAACCACAATTCGTACGGTGTCGTTTCAACGGATTTAGATGGTGCCCTATTTAAAGTGAATGCGGCTGTCTCTAATGCATAGCCCCAAAATGATAGCGGTAAATCTGTAAGAGACATCATAGACCGAACCATATCTAAGAGAGTTCGATTATGACGTTCGGACACACCATTACGTTGTGGTGTTCCCGGCGGTGTCAACTGCGAAAGTATTCCACATTTCTTTAAATGCATGCCAAACTCATAACTCAGATATTCACCTCCGCGGTCAGAACGCAGAAACTTAATCTTCTTGTTACGATGATTTTCCACTTCACTTTGAAATTCCTTAAACTTCTCGAAAGTTTCGGACTTATGTTTCATAAAGTAGACATACCCATATCTACTTAAGTCATCCGTGAAAGTGAGAACATAACGATATCCACCACGCGATGCTACACTCATTGGACCGCACAGATCGGTATGTATTATTTCCAATAAGTCTGTAGCTCGCTCCATTATTCCAGAGAATGGAGTCTTAGTCATTTTCCCCATTAGACATGCTTCGCATCTTTCAAGTGATTCAAAATCAAGTGATTCAAGAAGTCCATCAGAATGGAGTTTCTTCATACGCTTCACTCCAATGTGACCAAGACGACAGTGCCACATGTATGTAGAATTATCATTCAATTTTATTCGTTTAGCATCTATGTTGTGAACATGTGTATCACTACTATCTAGATTCAATAAGAATAAACCATTTATCTCAGGTGCATTACCATAAAAGATATTACTCATATAAATCGAACAACCTTTATTCTCAGACTTAAAAGAGTAACCGTCTCGCAATAAACAAGATCCAGATATAATGTTCATGCTTAACACAGGCACCAAATAACAATTATTTAAATTTAAAACTAATCCCGAAGGTAGATGTAGAGGGAGCATGCCGATGGCGATCACATCAACCTTGGAGCCATTTCCAACACGCATCGTCACCTCGTCTCTTGCCAGTCTTCGTTTATTCCGCAGCTCCTGTTTCGATTTACATATATGAGCAACCGAACCAGTATCAAATACCCAGGCACTACAACGACTACTAGTAAGATACACATCAATAACATGTATATCGAATATACCTTTCTTCTTGATGTTGCCGTTCTTCAGATCTGCCAGGTACTTGGGGCAGTTACGCTTCTAGTGACCAGCACCCTTGCAGTAGAAGCACTCAGTTTTAGGCTTAGGACCAGCCTTGGGCTTCTTAGGAGGTGCGACAGCTTTCTTGCCGTCCTTCTTGAAGTTGCCCTTTTTCTTAGGCTTGCCCTGTTTCTTGAAATTGGTGGTCTTATTGACCATCAACACTTGGTGCTCCTTCTTGATCTCCACTTCAGCAGTTTTCAGCATGGACGATAGTTCAGGCAACGTCTTGTTCATGCAGTGCATATTGTAGTTCATCACAAAGTTCTTATAACTCGGTGTCAGTGATTGGAGGACACGGTGAATCCCTAACTCATTAGGAATCGTTATCCCCAACTCTTGGAGCTTGTTTGCGTGCCTAGACATGGTGAGCACGTGCTCGCTAATGGAGCTTCCCTCTTCCATCTTGCAGGTAAAGAACTTCTCGGAGGCCTCATAGCTCTCCACGGCCGCGTGAGTCTCAAAAATAAGCTTGAGCTCCTTAATGATCTCGAACGGGTCATGGTGCTCAAAACGCTTCTGGAGCTCTGTTTCTAAACCGTATAGGATGGCACACTGAACTGTGGAGTAATGATTTTTCCGAGTGGCATAAACATTCTTTACGTCATCGGTGGCATCATCTGCAGGTGGGTCACCTAGCGGTGCTTCGAGCACATAGGTCATCTGACCAGCCCTGAGGACAATCTTCAGACCACGGAGCCAGTCCGTGAAGTTGCTTCCATTGTTCTTAAGCTTTTCTTTCTCTAGGAACGCATTGAAATTGATGGAGAGGTTCGCCATAATCTACAACAAATTTGCAAGTAGTTTAGAATAAGTTTATGATAAATTGAGTTCAATTTTAATTCTTAAATTAACTAGGTGAACTCCCACTCAAAACAACATCCCTCACATTGTCTTAGTGATTACACGAACCAAGTCCACTACACCAAGTCCGATCTTCACGAGAGAAGATGTAGTTTCATCGGCGAACAATCTTCATGTTCATCATATCACTTATATGATTCATGCTCTACCTTTCGGTATTTCGTGTTCCGAGACCATGTTTGTACATGCTAGGCTCGTCAAGATTAACCTTAGTTTCCGCATGTGCAAATCTGGCTTGCACCCGTTGTATGCACACATAGAATCTATCACATCCGATCATCACGAGATGCTTCGAGACGATGAGTCTTAGCAACGGTGCCAACTAAGGACGAACACTTTATTACTTGAATTTAGTGAGAGGGATCATCTTATAATGCTACCGTCGTGATCTAAGCAATACAAGATGCATATAGGGATTAACATCACAGGCAATTCATAATTAGTGTGATATGATATGGCCCTTTCTCTTATGCCTTTGATCTCCATCTCCAAAGCACGGACATGATCTCCATCATCACCAGCATTGCGTCAAGGTCAGTGGCGCCGCTTTATGGTTGTCCATCATCACCAGCAACTATTACAACTACTAGAAATAAAGCTATTACAAGATGAATAGACACGCAGGTCTTAACAGAATTAAAGACAACCATTAGGCTCCTATCGGTTGCCATATTACAACAAGGATCATTGAATACATCAAATATAATCACAATCACATGATGGCCATATCACATCAAAAAAACCCTGCAAAAACAAGTTAGACGCCTCTAATTTTCTTTGCATGTTTTACGTGGTTTGGGGCTTTCGAATAAGAACGGATCTTACCTACGAAACTGAACCACAACATTGATACAAGTGCTATCAAGTGCAAAGTGTAAATTGGATCTATACTATGATGGGAGAGACAGACACCTGCAAAGCCACTTGTGCAAAGCAAGTTACACGTCAAGCGTGGAGCAAGTCTCATGTGCGATGACATGTAAGGTTAGCCCGAGCCGCTTCATCCCACCATACCGCAAGATGCAAAGTACACAAAGCAAAAGACGGCACGAGCACCAACGCCCACAAAACCATTGTGTTCTACTCGTGCAACAGATCTACGCATAGACAAGGCTCTTATACCACTGATGGGTTCGTAGCATGGAAAACAAAAAAATTCTACCGCAAGGAGAAACAAAACCCAGATCTAATCTAGATAAAAGCCAAGATCTAATCTATTAGACATGTGCAACGAGATAGATCTGTACTAACCCTCGTAGAACCGAAAGCGTTACGAGATTAGATCTCGGGGTTGATGTAGTCGATCACTTGCAGATCTCAAGATCGTGTGGACGATCCTTCCGGTGTCGTGTTCCGGCAGCGCTTCCGCAGTCGGTCACACGTGCAGAGTCGAAGCAGACCTTCCTCTCCCTGTTCCTGCGAGCAGCGGAGGTAGTAGATCTTCTCCACGGAATCCCAGCAACACGACGGTGTGGTGGTGGTGGTGGAGGAGAGAATTCTGCAGGGCTTCGCCTAAGCCGGAGCAGAGCGAAGGAAGAGGAGAGAGGCGGCGGCTAGGGATTGTTATGGGAGAGGTCTAGGAGGGGTGGCGCCCCCTCCCCTCTATTTAAAGGAGGGAGGCGCCATGGGAGGGGGAGTCCTAGTAGGACTCCCCTCCTTGGCCGGTGGGTTGGGAAGGGGGAGGAGTCCTCCTCCCCCACGAATCCGTGTCTAGCCCCCACAAGGTTTCCTTGACCCTTTCTTGGTTTTCAAGCAAACTCCAAGAAATCTTCTAGAACCTTCCAGAACATTCCGAAACCTTCTAGAATCTCCATACAAACACTCCGGAACATTTCCTAACTTAGAAAATGATCCCCAACATATGAATCTTATTTTCCGGACAATTCCGAATCTCCTCGTGATGTCCCGGATCCAATCCGAGACTCCGAACAACATTCGGTCTCCAACGCATATTCCATATCTACTTAAAACAACTTCGAACCTTAAGTGTGTCACCCTACGGTTCGTGAATATGCAGACACCTCTACGATCAATAACCATCAGCGGGATCTGGAGATCCACAATGGCTCCCACATATTCAACGATGACTTCGTGATCGATAGAACCATTAACATACGAAACCAATTCCCTTTGTCACACGATATTCTACTTATCCGAGGTTTGATCGTCGGTATCTCTATACCTAGTTCTACCTCGTTACTGATAAGTACTCTTTACTCGTTCCATGTTATGTCATCCCTTGTGACCTAGTCACATGCTTGCAAGCTAACTAGATGACATTCCACCGAGAGGGCCCAGAGCATATCTATCCGTCATATGGATGGACAAATCCCAATCTTGGTTCATGCGCTTCAACACATACTTTCAGAATACCCAATGACACCTTTATAACCACCCAGTTACGAAGCGGTGTTTGATGTCATCAAAGTACCCATCCGGTGATGGTGATTAACATAACCTCATGGTCGAAGGATTAGGTTACTATGCATTTGAAAGCTTACAGCAATACGAACTTAATGACTTGATCTTATGCTACGCTTACTATGGGTGTGTGTCCATCACATCATTCTCCTAATGATATAACCTTGTTATTAATGACATCCAATGTCCATGATCAGGAAACCATGATCATCATTTAATCAACAAGCTAGTTTCACAAGAGGCTTACTAGGGACTCTTTTATGTTTACAAAACACACATGTATTAGTGTTTCCTTATAATACAATTATAGCATGGGATGTAAACATTCATCATAAACACAAACATATAATAATAACCACTTTTATTATTGCTTCTTGGGCATATCTCCAACAGGTTTTGTGCAAAAAGGCCCAATGAATCTGAATTCGATCCAGAAACAGGGCTAGCTCGACTAATTTTCGGAAGACGGTGGCGAGCTAACCCTTGGGAATTTTGCGATGCTGCAAAAAGCCAAGTTGAAGAGGGCAGCAAGATGCACAACTTTCATGTACGAAGTTTCTCCGGTGGAGCATTGTGGAGCCCGGAAATTGACGAAGAACAGGGATGAAAAACGGTGTCTGGGACTGTCGGACGAGATACAGAAAAACGACATTTTCTCTGGTTTCCGCAAGACGATTCCGAGCGCATCTATGGACGGATCTGGGCGTGATATGGCTCGTTGGAAAGAGGGGACTACCAGCTAGGTTTTTTGTTCTCGCGTCGTTCGAAGAAGAGCATCGCGACGACGACACCGACGCGTGGAACGGAGCAGATCAGGCGCGGGCCACGGTGCACTGTCGGCAGGTAGAGAAGAAGGGTGATGGGGACAACGCCCTGCTGCTGGCTGCTTAAAGGAACGGAGGATAGGGGCGTGCACGAGACATGTACGCCTGCTAGGAGCACGTGATGGTCCCGGGGAAGACAAACAGGACACGGGAGGGGCGTGGCTCGGTCTGATCTTGCCCAGGTCGGATCAAAAGGGAGGCAGGGTTAGCACATAGGGTGGCCTCGGTCTAGCCCAACCAGGCCGAATATGAGAGAGGCTCGGATAGGAGGGGTAGGGTTGGACTTAGATCGGATGGGTCTAGGGTTTGGATAGATAGATAGGTAGCTAGAGACGGTTTGGGCTGGTCTTAGGTGGTTTAGGGCCTGCCTTAGCTAGGGCTTAGCTTAGCTAGGGTTTAAGAGGGAAGGACCTCGAGAAGTGAACCCAAAGAGACATGCAAAGGCTACAAGGAAGGGGAAACTAAAAGAGGGCTTATATTGCATGTGGCTAGAGTGTTGCATGCATGTGGAATATTTTGTGGAAACAAAGTATACCTCATGTATGTGTGCCAAGACAAAGATCAAATTTACAAGAAAAAGATTCACTCAAAAACCAAGAACAAACCAAAAGAGAAGAAGTGATGAGGGTGGTTGCATGGCCCATGCAAAGTATTAATTGCCATGTTTTATTTTGTGAATACAATAATAATATAACATGGCATGATTCCCATGCATTGCCAAAATGTGGAATAAAGGCCAAGCAAAAGAAATTAGAATTGGATCTGCCCTAACCCACATGAGCTAGATTAAATGCCAAAAGAAAAATAAAAGCCCATGGGTAATTTGGATGGTGGAATTATAAGGTGGTGACAAAGAAAGGTGGTGGATTGGAATAAAAGATATGCCCCCAACTCAACTTGGGCATCTAGCATTTATCAAGATTCAAATACAATTTATCAAGAGCCAAATACAATTAATAATGCATATGAGAGATGAACCAAATGGAAAAGGGTTTTATATGATGCTCAAATGCAAGGTGGCATGATGACATGAGCATGATATAATTATGATGCAACAATTATATGTAGGAAGTAGCATTATATTACTACACCAAGTAGCATTACAATTGTTAGACAATTGGGATGCTACAGCTATGCACTCCACCTCAACTTCAAGCCCTGCACCAACAACATGGCAGAATACAAGGCCCTCCTCCATGGCATGTGGGCCGCCAGGGAGATGAACATCAACCACCTATGGTGCTACGACAACTCCGATCTGGTCGCCGGCCAGGTCACTAGCCAGGTCGCCAGAACTTGCGACGCCGTCTCTCCAACAATGATCACATACCGCCAAGCGGTAGACCAATTGGGAGAACACTTCGATGGCTACTCCGTCGAGTGGATCGACAGGGAAAGAACAAGGAGGCAGATGCCCTTTCCCACATCGGATCGGCTAGGCAAATGCCACCTGCGGGCATCTTCCTCGACATCACCCACAAACCTTCGGTCTGCCCACCGAAGGAGATAGACATCGGGATACGATTACAACCCGAGCCGGCCCTAGTCGCCATGATCGTGGAGCCCAGCGAATGGACGGCACCATATGTCGCCTTCCTCGAGCACAAGATCCTTCCAAACAATGAGACGGAGGCGAGGATGATCGTGCGCCACTACAAGTCCTTCGTCATCATCAACGGAGAGCTCCACAAACACAGCGTGACTGGCGTATTCCAGTGCTGCGTACAGCCAGAAGAAGGCCACAAGATCCTGCAGGACATCCACGCCGGCGACTGCGGCCATCATGCCGGCGCCAAGTCACTGGTCGCCAAGGCCATGTGGCACGGCTTCTACTGGCTCACCGCGCACGCCGAACCCACCAACATCGTCCAATGATGTGTCGGGTGCTAGAAGTACACCAACCAGATGCACCTTCCTGGTTCGGCACTCAAGACCATCCTCATCTAATGGCCATTCGATGTATGGGGCATGGACATGGTAGGCCCGTTCAAGAAGACCCCATCTGGCTTTACCCATCTCCTGGTTGCGGTCGACAAGTTCACCAAATGGGTCGAGGCCAAGCCGATCAAATAGTGCGACGGCAAGACGACCACCAAGTTCTTACGCGAGCTCATCTACTGGTATGGCTACCCACATAGCATCATAACGGACAAGGGCACCAACTTCGCCAAAGGGGCCATGGCGGAATTTTGCGAACAGCACGGCATACGACTCGACCTCGCCTCAGTCGCCCACCCGGAGTCGAACGGCCAAGCAGAACGCGCCAACCAGAGCATCCTCCATGGGCTCAAGCCGCGACTCCAGGTGCCCCTCGAGCGCACCCTAGGATGCTGGGTCGAAGAGCTCCCTTCCGTAATATGGGGGATCTGCACGTCCGTCAATCGCTCCACTGGGTTCACACCCTTCTTCATGGTGTACGGCACCGAAGCCGTAATGCCAATAGACCTGGAGCACAACTCACCTCGAGTCGCAAATTATGTCAAGGCGACAAACGAGATCGCCCGCCAAGACAGCATCGACCAAATCGACAAGCCACGCGACCTGGCTCGCTCCCGCACCGCCATCTACCAGCAGGGACTCCGTCGCTACCATAGCCGCTGAGTCCGGACTCGCACCTTCCAGGAGGGCGATCTGGTCCTACGATTGGCTCAGGACAAGAAGGGCATGCACAAACTCTCCCCTCCATGGGAGGGGCCATTCGCCATAGGGTGAGTCCTCGGCAACGATGCCTACTACCTCATCGACATACGAGGCAACGGCTAGCTTGAGGTCGGGAGGCCATGGAATGTAAACCTCCTTCGAAAGTACTCGGTCCGTGGGACGTCCACGAATACGCCAACCCGGAGCCACCATCGGAGTCGCCTAGATCGACTGGCCCATCGGGCCAAGACGACCGGTATACGCTTCTCACAGTGACCTGTCCTTCCCATCCTCGCGCAAAGCGACTCGAACGGTTAAGTACCACGCACGGGGACTCCACAAAAATGGAACCCTCACGCGGCTTGGGAACACACCAAGTTAGAGAGCTGCCTTGGACTCGCCCAGCGACTTGTTCTCCGAGCCAAGGGAAGAGACGCGTTACAAACAACGCATTAGTAACTTGCAACAGGCATGCACCCAAAACGGCTAAGTACTACGCTCGGGGACTCGCCTACAAACAATCCCACTCGCGCTCGGGGACTCGCCCCTTCAGAAGACGCAAGGGACAAACAATGCACAATCAAAAGAAAACACATATGTATACAATCGAGTTATACCCCATTAAAGGGCGGACACGCTCGGGGACTCGCTCATACAAAAAACACCACACGATCACGCTCGAATTGCGAGTCGATTGACTCCTCTTACTCAAAACATTGTTCATATTACAAAAGTCGCCACTTGGCATATATTACAAACTGCCCAGAGATGCTATCTATTTCGCGGGCCCTAACGAAGAAGCATCCCCACCACCCTTGACACGGACGAAAGGTTGCCATGGGTTCGTCGGGTAGGTCGTTAGCGACTTCGACAGTGCCGACCGGAAGGGTTGCTCCGACTTCAGGTCGCGATGCTCCGGCTCGGGGTCGCCAGGCGCCAATACCGTCTCCTGGTATGGCAGAAGGTCCCCCATCGCCAACACCCGATCAGCAAAGGGGGCGGCCTTGGCGGTCAGCTTCAGCACCTCCGACATCTCCACTGTACCAGTCGCCGAAGGGTAGCTACTGGTGATGTCGTCGAGGTCGAAATCGTCGGGGAAGTGGACAAGACCCAGGCTCAATGCCGTGGTGGCCCCGCTCCTGATAAGTAGTATAGGGTCGAACGGAACACGTGGATATTACTCACCAAGTGCCCAGTCAACCTAGCTATTGGATATTACGCACCAAGTTCCCAAAATCCCACCCAATGGCGATATTACTCACGCCTTGGGGTTTATAAAACTTTAAGTTTGGAAAAGAGAGAGGAAGATCTTTCAGAGGCTCCATCCTTCAGATGCTCAATATTGTTCTGTTTCCGTGAACACGGCTGATCGATCAGATTGCAATACTCTCGAGAGGTTATGCACTTTCCCCACAATCCACGATCAAGTCCTTTTACAAACAAGACCATGGCGAAGCCTTCCCTTAGTAGCCCCTCTACCAGCTGGATCCAACCGTGCCAAGAACCTCCAGATGTTGGTACCCCGGTGAGGTTTCCCACTAAGTACTAAGCCAAGACAGAGCCCATATGTATTGTGGTTGCACTGGAAGCTTCTGAATTCTGAAACATGGCAGACTTCTTTTATTCCTGGGTGGCCGTCCTCCACCAAATATCCACTCGTTGACCCGACAACCATTCCGCAATTTTTGGACAAAAACTCGATTTACTATGAATTTTACAAGATTAAAGTGTTTTCTGCCTATTTAAAAGAAAAACAGGACGGCGGCCAACTGTGCAGCGCCAAGTGGCCGCACCGGGTTGGTCCAGCGGGCTGACGCGGGCCGACTCAGCGTGCTGATGGTGCTGCCACGCGGCGGCTGACGTGGGCGTGCCACGCGGCACGACGCGATAGGCGGTACCGGTTCGGTCTAGCCGTTCTAATCTGGGTCGTTCCTTCGCGATCTAACGGACAGAGGGAAGCGCAGAGGCTTACCTGAGGCGATGACGACAGCATGCTCGACGGTGGACGGCGGTGGCGCGTCGGCGGTGGTCGGCAGCGGCGATGCGGATGTCCCCTGACTCGACGAGGTAGATGACGACGACCGCCTCTCCGTTGCAGTTCCGTTCCCGGGGGTGACGTCGACTCCCTCCCTCCGAGGTGGCGGCGAACGGCGGCTGGAGCTTGCGGATTCCGGCAAAACTCCGGCGAGCAATTGCGGGCGGCACGGCCTTCTATACAAGGGGAAAACAACGTGAGTCGAAGTGGTACTAAAGGGGGAAGGCAGAGAGGGAGAGAGGAGGGAAAGGGGCGGCCTCGAACCCGGTCCGGCGAGCTCGGCGGCGGCGGCTCTGGCGAGATTTGCTCCGAGCTAGTTGGCGGCAGCCCGGTGGCAAACGGCGGAAAAAAATAGGGTTTTGGGAGGCCTGCCGAGGGGTTTAAATAGGCGGTCTTGCTTGGCGCGGGGGCTGCGGAGTTTGTTCCGATTCGGCCGGAGGTGGTTGGTGCCGACGCGGTCGTGTCCGTGCTCGACGAGGGAGAGGGATGACGGGTGGGGCCCGCCTGTCGGCGGCTGCGGGTGTGGGAGGGCGGAGCTGGGCCGGCCCACGCGCTATGCGCTGCCCACTCTGCCAGGCGCGGCGGCGGTTAGGTCGCGGGCTGGTTTAGCCATCCCGTTAGGCTAGGTCTCTCCTTTTTTCTGTTTGTCTAATTGTTGCATAACTTTTGCAAACAGGCTCCGAAATAAGTGAGACCGGTCTCTAAAATTTTGTAAAAAGAAGGAGGTTAGAATGGGGTTATCAAATAACACTTTTGCAAGGTTTTAGGAGGATTAATTTTGTTTAACCCCTTTCTTTTTCTTTAAATGACCATAGGGTTTAGGGAATAAAATATTTGATGCAGCTTCTTAATGTGTGATGCCATGATGCAATGATATGATGCATGCTAATAGTAACATCTGCAATCGTAAAAAATTTGAGATGTTACACCCATGAACCTTTTGGAGGCGCCATTAGGAAGGACATGGGGTCGCTCGGTGTGAAAGGGATCGAATTGAAGGAAGACAGGAGAAATGGATGCGCGAGAATGAAGAACACAAGGAAGGATCTTCAAGGCTGATTTGTTACTCCCCTTATAAGGAGGCGCTACCCGCCACATCCGGGGTAGCCGTTACCTGCGGTAATTACGCCAAAGTTACTGTTGGAATATCCAACGGATAGCTTGACTAGGTTGACAGTCCAACTCCTCCATTCCACTCGCTGGTAACTAGCCCTGTCCACTCGTCGAAGCAGCGACTTGGCGGCCGTGGCGTTCGCCGGAGCAGCGACTAGGAGCCTGGGAAAATTTCCTTGGTCTCGGTGGAGTCCATCGCCGATTTGACTGGGCGTCCAAATTGGGCTCGCCTACTCCGACTGCCAAGTGATCACCTACGCCTGAATCAACGATGGCCTCGGGGACTACTGATGGGGATATGCCGAATGGGGTATGCCCAGCAAGACGTTCCGATTGGGCCAAAGGGCTCGCGAGTGGGCCTGCAGGACGGCGACTAGAATGCGACTAAGGAGAAGGCCCGGCGACTGGAGACTGGAGGCCCAGAAGCATACTCGAAGCCCAGTTGGATTAGGTCAAAGCCTCCGAATCCATATCCTGTTCGGTTGTAAACTGTAAACCCTAGCAAGGTGCCTCATATATAAACCTCCCTAGGGTATCCTGATGACTTACGTTGCATCATACACCCCTTCAAGAGACTCGCTGCTTAGACGCCGAGCTCGGCACCCCTGTAACTCGCTCTCCACTAATGCAATCTAGCAGGAGTAGGTCTTTACCCTCCGGGGGGCCAAACCTAGGTAAACCCATGTGCATCCGCCCCCATCTCACACCACAAATGGCCGCTAGCTCTCGCCCCCGATTCAATCAATCGCTGCCTACTACAGCGACTGCCGTGGCCATTTCCACGACAAAAGGCTTGAACAGTAACACGCCCGAATAGTAAAATACTAGAATGGTAGAAGGCCAGAAGAGTAAAAGGACAGAATCATAGAAGGCCATGAAGTGGCAAAAGGCCAGGCATCATTATGGGCCTAATCAGTAAAAGGCTTGAACAGTGATAGGCCCGAATAGTAAAAGGCCTAAATGGTATAAGGGCAGAATAGTAGAATACCTTCTCACAAATGGACTGTTAGTGGGCGGCCCCCGGCGGGCAAGCCAGAACAGTAAAAGTCCAGAACTATAAGGACCTTCCTACAAATGGGCCTTTAGTGGTCGGCCGACCACGAGGTTTAAGAACAGTGATTGGCCTAAAGAAGGCCTTAACAACACCAGACCGACGTGGCGCGTGCCTCTAATGGGACGCACAGTGATGGACCAAACTAGGCCTTGCGCAGGCCAAAATAGTAACGAGCCAGAAGTTAATGGCAGCTGGGTTGCATAGTTATGGGCCCCCTTTGAGCAGCACAGGCCTCTCGCAGGCTGAAACAGTAAAGGGCCATTTCTTATTGGGCTTGTCTCATGGGCCGGCCCACTTAATAACTAGCAGGATTTGGCTGGGCCTTGGCTTCCACCACGGTTTTGTGACCGTTTACGGTGGTAACCGATCGTTAACGGTGCTTGCCATATGGCAGTTTGCATGACGACAACAGTCAATGGGGCTGGTAAAACCCATCTACCATGGCACAGATTTTCGTGGTTGAAGGGTGCGATCCGGCACGGTCTAAAAAAACAAAGGTGGATTCTTTGGTGACGGGGCTTTTACCACGGAGGCCATCCAATGCGGAATACTTTTTAACCATGAAAACCGTCCATTGTAAAACCCAACTTTTCTTGTAGTGTTAGAGGCTTTGATATTTTAGAGAAATCTTTAATAAACCTTTTATAGAAACCTGCATGACTAAGGAACCTTGTTATACCTTTGATATCCCTTGGATATGGTAGCTTCTCTATGGCTTTTATCTTAGCACAATCTACTTCAATGCTTTTTCCTAAAACGCGGTGTCCAATAACAACACCTTTTATCACCATGAAATGGCACTTTTCCTAGTTTAGGACTAATTGTTGGTCCTCACATTGCTGCAAAACTTTGTTAAGATTGAGCAAGAAGTTATCAAAATATGTACCATACACATAAAATTCATGAATGAATACTTCCACAAAAGTCTCAGTATATCAGCAAATATAGCATTCATGCATCCTTGAAAAGTAGCAGGAGCATAACATAAACCAAATGGAATTCTCCTATAAGCAAAAGTACCGAAAGGACATATGAAAGTTGCCTTTTCCTGATCATCCTTATTTTCCAAAATTTGAGAGAAACCTGAGTAACCATCTAGATAGCAAAAGTGTGAATGTTTTGACAATCTTTCTAGCATTTGATCAATTAATGGCAAAGGGTAATGATCCTAACGAGTATCTTTAATCAGTGTTCTAAAATCGATACACATTCTGTAACCAGTAACAGTACGTTGATCTACAAGTTCATTTTCATCATTTGGAACAACAGCGATTCCACCTTTCTTAGGCATACAATGAACATGACTAACCCATTTACTATCAACTATGGGATAAATAATACCTGACTCAATGAGTTTACCTCTTTACTTACCACTTCCTTCATTTTTGGATGAAGACGTTGTTGAAAATCAACAATAGGCTTTGCATCTTCTTCCAAGTAAATTCTATGCATACATAAAGCAAGGCTTATACCTTTCAAGTCATCAACTGAATAGCTAATAGCTATCCTGTGAGCTCGTAGTACCTCAAGTAACTTGGATTCTTCTTCAATTGAACGTTTAGCACTAATAATACCAGGATATATATTCTTGTCATCAAGGAATTCATATTTCATATCCTCAGGCAAGGGTTTAAGTTTGAAATTAGGATCTTCCTTAGGTGGAGGTAGTTCTCCTAAATCATCAGGTGGAATATGTAATTGTAATTGAGGTGGTTGTTGAGATAATATTTGTTCTAAAACTTCTTTTTCTTCATCACTAAAAGGTTACTCTTGGTTAAGCACATATCACTCCATCGCGTCCAACGAAGCAACTACAATAGAAGCAAGAGTGTCCACTATATCTTTAGCAATTTTTTTGTTTTCTAAATGCTTATCAGTGAACTTGGAAAAGTTAAATTCTAGTTTTTTACCAGCACATCTAATGAAAACTTTTTCTTTAGGTAAACTAATTTCAGAACCCACAATATGTAAGAATGGTCTACCAAATATGATTGGACAAAATGAATCTTGGGAAAAACCAAGTACTATAAAATATGCGGGGTATTTAATTTTTCCTACTATCACTTCAACATCTCTAACCATACCAAGAGGACATATATATTCTTTATTACAAAGTTGGATAGTTATACATGTGTCTTCCATGTGTATGGGATAAATATCAGGCTTGATTTCAAGATATAGAGAGTATGATATCACACTTATACTTGATCCAATATCAAAAAGACCATGATAACATGAAGTTCCAATAGCACATTATATAATAGGTTTACCCGCTTTATTAGTGTTCCCTTGAATTACCTTAGTGGAATCTTCACATAAGTAGACATCACAAGGAACTTCTTTATTTAGTTCCTTCATGGCTGAAATTTTATGTTGAACCACGATTTGTTCATATGGTTCACTACACCTTCTAGCACTCATGTTTACAACAATGGTGAGTAAATTTTCCTTCACTTTACTTGGATATGGAGGAGCTTCAACATATTCTTTGATCTTGGTAGATGACACTTGATTAACATGTTTAATAACTTTTGGCACAATAATAGAGTGTTTAACATGCTCAACATAAACATCAAATCATTTTTTAGGGACAAGATGATTAGCAAAAGATTTAGTAACTTCTACTAAAACATAGGGATCAAGACCAACCTATTACTTAACTCTTCAAACAATATAGAAGTAGATGAATTCTCTACATGTGCATATTCATATTCTAAACAGGATTCATTACCTTTACCTAGATCCCAATTATTAGTATTTTCATAAATAGTATCCAATAAGTCCCATGATTCTTCTTCACTTCTATGAGTAAAACTTTCTCTAGAGTTATCTAGAAAGTCCTTATGATGTTGAGGCAATCTCACATAGAAATTGATCAATATAATGTTTTAGAAACACCATGACAAGGATTCTTCTGAAAGAGTTCCTTTAATCTCCCCCAGTATTGAGTAATACTTTCTCCAACATGAGGCCAAAAGTTATTGTAACACCCTCGCCTGATAATACCGAGTTCCTATGTATAGTGCCAATCCCTGGATCGGTTCACTGGCACACATAACAGATGAATACCAAAGAATTTAACAATGCATCATTATTACATCGAATGATCCAGAATTTGCAATTATTACATAATGCTTAGCTCAAAGCTAACTCAAATATTTCGATAGAAAAATGTAAGCATAAATAGATAATAGGCTCCATCTTCAATTGTGCCACAGGCGAACAAATGTCGAGTGGAGGTTCGTGACATACGCGATCACTCAGAACAATCGGAACAACCTGCAACATAAATAGTTGCATCCAAACAAGTCGAGTTAATACTTTGAGTGTATTAGCAAGTGGAACTATGAGAGAGTGAAATAAGTGTATACATGGCATGCTTATTTGGCTTGTTGAGTTCAAGTCATGTTTGCAGCATCAAACTAAGTTCATCATATCATTCTTAAATCATTTGATCTTTTAGCACACAACCCAATTAAGTTCAACCACAAGTTTTATCAAATTACGAAATTAAGATGAGTGAGAACATGCCATAGCCTCTAAATTCAGCAACTCAAATTTTCCATAACTGGGAACACGGCTAAGCACTTAGTTTTACACCCTGCAGGGGTTTGTACACTTTACCCATGTAACCTGGTCAACCCGCTCTTACCATGACACGCATTTTGAGTCACAATATGAAGAAGTCCAAGAAGAGACAATTTCGGAAGTAGTTCCCCATACCCATCCACGCACCGTGCCAACATACCATTCACTACATCTCTGGATATGAAGGGTTCGGTTCACCACGACCTACTAAGTCCAACTAGCCACCCATAACTCCACTGGCATATGGTTACAGACAAAAGGTACCAAACAAAGACACTAAAAATTCCTTTGAGCCTGGGTGCCTTTCCGCATTAAAACCATCCAAAAAATATCAATCCCATCACACAAAGGTGATTGATTAATTAAGTTGTTTTGATTTTCAGAAAACAATTTCTTTCAAAAACATAGTTCATCATGGTGTAATTACACCCTTGTCTAAGTAGCACATATAAGCACATCTATCATAAGGTGGCTCGCCTATAAAGGAGTTCTACGATAATAGTAGGATATATCATAGCAATAGTATTCCTACATATGCAACTACAAAAACAGAGCTATAGTGCATAAGGAAAATAAGTAGGACATTTATGTAGAACTATTTGCCTTGGTTATAGGAGTCAAAAGAACAGTCTTGACAATCGCAGGCATTATACTTCTCACAATCTACATGAATCGGTGCAATGAGGTGAATAACAATACAAAGAGAGAAATACAAATGCAACAAAATCATGCATGATATGTTCATATGAGTTTTAGTAGAGTATTTAGGTTCTGTGATCATTATACTTTCAGATGACATGGATGGAAAAAAAATTAATACATCAAAACCATTTATTGCTTTAACTAGATCCATTTAATAGGCCTTTGTTCTTATTAATTTAGCCTATATTGTAAATAGTATATCAATTCTTAGTAAAAAATACTCCTGGGTAGATATTTGAATTTAGAGCCATAAGCAAAAGGATTCATATCAAAATACTTTACAGATCTTTGTATAGAATTAAAATACTACAATAAGCCTTTCAATATGTCAAAAATTATTTGTACTATAAAATAGTAATTTCATTCCTGAATCATGTTCTATATAATTTTGTGAATCCAGGGGTATGTCATTTGTATTTTTCTGATATGTAGTTTATTTTCTATGAATTAATTGCTCCAAGAAGGTTATTAAACCAATTAAATAATCATGACAAATACTTACAACAAATGTCAGATCCAATTATAGATTAATAATCTACACAAAATTGTAAATCCAATGGTATATTATTTGCTATTTTTGGATCTATTAATCTTTTTATATGAATTATACAAGATTACACAATTTTTTAAATCTTAAATCAATTTTAATATCTAACGTAATATTCGCTGGAATATTTTGTGCTAACTGTAGACTAACTGGGACGCGAAGTTGATGCGGCAATGACACATGGGACACGCGGAATCCACGCGGCTGCCACGCAGCGTGCCGGTACCGGTTCGCGTTGGTTCTCATCTAGAGAATACATCTCGCATCGGACGGCTCGGAGTAAAAGCTTGTGCTCACCATGGTCCGACGGTGATGGCGACGGCGGGGTAGCTCGGGCGGTGGCGCGGACAGCGGTTCCAGCGGTCTTCAACAACGGCGGGGTGTTCAACGGGAAGCAGGCAACATCGGCGAGCTCTCTAGTGACGTCTTCTTCATCTCTTGCTTCCCCAAACGATGTCACAGTACGAATGGAGGGGTGTTGCAGTGGCGGTGGTCCTCCGGGGGCACCGTCTCGGCTCTACGGTGCCCCTGCAACGAAGGAAAAGGGGTGGTGTGAAACGGTGCATAGCATGGAGGAGAATAGGGTGTAAATTGAGGGGCGGGGCTATAGGAATCTCGTCCTCATGACCGATCTGGGACAACTCCGACAAAGGCGGCGGAAAGATCGGAGAGCTCGAAATTGAGCTAGGGTTTGGAAAAAATGAAAAAAAACAAATTTTAAGAGGAGGGGTTATATGGGCGAGAGGGGGCAAGAGATCGAATAAATCTGTGCTAATTTCGTGGAATTTTCGATTAGGACGAAGACATGCTCTCCGCTAGAGATTGAAGACGCGTGGGGTAAGCCCCACTCATCAGCGACAGAGGGGAAGGGAAGCAGGCTGTGGGCTAGTCACTGCGCTAAGCGTTGCTCGCTCTGCTGGCGCACGCGCGTTAGGTAGTAGCTTGCTAGCTGGTCCGCCCGGTGGAGTAGGTATGGGCTGGCTAGGCTGGGCCGCTTCGGCTGGTCGGTCCGTTAGATTAGGTTTTTTTGTTATTCTTTTATCATTTTCTGTTTTCTTCTTTCTTCATATCTTTTTCTTAAATAATCCAATTGACTTGGTTTTTGTCTTCATTTTTTTTAAATTCAGAGGATCAATATAGGATCATATTTGTAGCCTTTTCACTAGTTTGCAAATTGTGATCTATAAATCCTTGTATATTCCTTATCGGAACTTATTAGTAATTTAATTTAGGGCTTAAAACTAGTGTTTTGCAATCTAAAATTTTCCACGAATTCAAATGATGCCATGCCAATGCAAAAAAAATTGTAACCCAAATTTCTAAAATCTTGGGACATGACAGTTATAAATATGACAACGATCATCATAAGCTTCTTTAGGAGCATAATACTTGAGGTAGAAAGCGTCCATTAGAAATTTCCAATCAAGACGATATTAATCATCTAAAGATCTAAACCATTTGTGAGCATTAACAAAAAGAGATAAATATAATAACTTACTTTTCAATTCATCACGGGGAATACCAGAAAGTTTAAATGGAGCGGTTTTACTTCCATCTCCAATAAAAGTTCGTTTCATAACCCTTTTTGCAATACAAATAGGGATTTGATATGCCACTTCTGGCTTAGGAGGTTTATCAACCTTGTTCTTAATAGATTGGTCATATTCATATAGAGAGAGCTTCATATTTTCATGACCTAAGAAAGACATGACAAGATAAATAGCAAACAGTAAAAATAACTTTCATGTTTACTTACCAAACAAACCTACCAATAGCATGACGCTCCCCAGCAACAGTTCTAGAAAAGTATCTTGATATCTCCCAAGTGCAGAAGATCAATTGTAGTACCTTTCAATAAGAAAAGGTTGTCGAACCCACGAGGAGCTGAAGGTATTGGTTAGCAAGTTTGACAAGTAAAACAATAAAAGATGCAGTGATTTGTGTGTTTTGGGTTTGTAGTTTGCAGTAATATAAATTGCTAAAAGTAAATTGCAGCAAATAGATGCTCTTAATAATATAAAGCTCAATCCTCTATGCAGAAAGAGGACAGGCTCAAATGTGTATTTATATGTGACAAGCGTTCCTGAGGGCGGCATAGATTTACGTAGCATAAAGATTTCTACAAAATATGCCCAGAAGGCCGGTTCGACTGATTTGGGCCGGTCGTGAATGGGCCTGCAAGCACGGAGACTGGAACACGACTAGACGTGAAGCCCGACGATTGAAGTTGAAGGCCCAAAGTTGTAGATAGGCCCAGTCGGATTAGGTCAACTCTTCCGAAACCTAAAATAATTCGGTTGTAATCCTATAAGCCCTAGTGAGGTACCCTTATATAAACCTCCCTAGGGTACTCTGCATACTCACGTGCTATTAGCTACCCCATCCAAGCGACTCGCTGCCTAGCTGCCAAGCTCGCCGATCTTGTAATCCACCCGTCAGAAATATAATCTAGCAGGAAGTCGGTCTTTACCCTACGGGGGAGAGAACTTGGGTAAATCACTTGTGTTTGTTCCGAATCTCGCACCGTAGATGGCGACTCAGTCTTGCCCCCAATCCTATCAATCTCTACCCCTGGTAGTGACTGCCATGGCCATCAGTGGCACCCACCGTGGGGCTTGGCCAGTCAAGCCTGAGATCTGTGGCGAGACCCTACATCCTAGTCAACAGGACGATCGCCGCTGGCCGCATGGTCGCCAGCGGCGGGTTCCTCCAGATCTTGCTGAGCAGCTACATCCCGGCGTCGCGCCCGGTCACTCATGGTGCGGTGATGCCGGTTGGCACCATCAACCTCTTCGTCGGGTTCACGGATGCCATCGACCGACGGAGATGGCGACCATCGACGGGTCGCCACCACACGATCTGCTCTTGGAGGACCAGATCCGCTCCACCACCTGCCTCACCTCTGAGTAGAACTCGGCCGCCAACGACGTGGCCAGGAGCGACGTGGCTCTCCGTGACGATGCTGATTCGGCAGCCCCTACCCTTGGTCACCGTATCCATCACTGTCACATCATACGAGGACTCCATCAGCCGTGTCTCCAACGCTGAGGACTTTGAGGACCCCTCCATCCTCGGGCTCTTCGACTCCGACTCTAGGTCAGAGTCTCCTGATGAAGCACGGACCAGATCCAATCGCTACGACGCCATCTAAATGGTGGATAGCGCCACCGTGCCACCAGACCCCTTCTCCACGCCTATCCCACTGACGGTGACAATGGCGGAGATCAAGGAGTACCGCCAGCAATTGGAGGTGGCCAAGGTCAGGGAATAGGCTGAGCGCGACAAATTCCACCTCAAGCAGCAAACAGCGCAGGAGCTGTCGCTCTACCACCATCGCCGCATTAGGAGCCGCATGAACCCGTCCGTTCAGGGTCGCACCCTGAACTTCGACGATGAACACGACCTTACTTGTGCGGCCAAGCACGAGCTCTGCCACAACGCACCACCTGGTGGCAGTCGCCTACCAGCCAGGGCACCTACAACCAGAGATCCACCACCATCCTGTCGCTCGCCTCCTCCGGAGAAGCCGCGGATCCTGATCTCTCTGCAAGCGCGCGACTCCAATTGACTCCTGTTATACTCCACCCCAATGGACAACGTCATCGCGGGACAGGCCATAGTCACCAACCTCAACATCATGGGGGAGCGCGCGCTGCAGGTCAAGTACGCACAGGCCCTACTCGTAGGGTCGTCGATCAGCAGGTCACGGGGGTTGACCCACGAGGGAGGATGTACTCTCGCTCGACCGGCAGTCATGCAGCCTCGAGCGGCCGCCCAATAGTCGCCAACGCCATCAACTGCCCCCCCCCCCCCACCCGAGCACCTGCAGCTCCAATAGTGGGCAGCCAGCCCCGCACTCTCCACCAACGAGTCGCGGCCGGTGCATAACATAGTTTCTGCTAATGGTCAGTCGATCAACGCGCGGACCCACATCATCAACAACCAAGCCTGGCGAGCATGCCAGCAAAACAACTTGAGGAACACCCTCACTAACCGTGGCAAGCCCAAGCCATGGGGCTCCCTCAGCCGAATCGGCCCACAGTGCTTTGGACCAATGATCCAAGGCGAGAAGTACCCCTCCACCTTCAAAGCACCGAAGGACATCGAGAAGTACAATCCCACGTACAATCCGGCGGTATGGATCGACACGTACCTCATGGTGAGGGGAATCGCCAACCACACCGACCTACTTGCCGCTTGTTACCTCCCCCTGATCATGGAGGGAGCGACTCACCAGTGGATCAACACCCTCCCCAAGAACAACATCGACTCGTGGGAGTACATGCGGCATGCCTTCGCCGGGCACTTTGAGGGCTCCTACACCCATGACACCACCATCTAGGACCTAGAACACTGCATCCAGAGAACACGCGAGTCGACCTGCCACTGGGTCCAACGGTGGCAAGACCTGTGGATCAATGCCTCCGACATCCACCCGGATATGGCAATCCACTGCTTAAAGAACATGTGCCGCTATGAACCCCTAGTCACCAAGATCAAGAGGGTCTACCGGATGCTCGACAACATCCCCAACCTCCTCGAGATTGACAAGAACTACGTGGAGGAGGACCCCAACCAAGACTCGGATGACGACACAGGGGGAGACACCGCTCGGGTGGCCATGACAACGGTAGGCACCACGATCTGCGCTACAGCAATACTCGCCTCAGCAGCAAGCACCACGATGACGGGAGAGTTAACTTCGTCACCAACACCGTCTATGGTCAGCGCGACTCCAAGAACTACCGCCACAACGGTGGCAACTACCTCTATAGCAAAAACTACCACCCCAACAACACGACGAGGCTGAAATTCGACCCTGCTGCCCTGCTCAACCAACCATGTGTCTATCACAGTAGCGAGGGGAAGCCCGCCACTCACACCACCTCCAACTGCCACTCTCTGAAGTAGATTGAGAAGGCAAGGCGAGCAAGGGAAGGCCCCAACAACGACCCACCAAGGGACAACGGCAATGCTGGCAAGTTTGGCAATGAGGTCGACTCACTACACACGTTCACCGGGCTCAGCACCAAGCGCGAGAAGAAAGTGCTCGCCCACACAGTCGCCGTCAACGCAGTGACACAAGTGGACATTCCACACTACCTCAACTGGTCCGAGCAAAGCATCACCTGGAGTCACGAAGATCACGCGCCTAGGATCGAGTACCCCAGGCGAGTCGCCCTGGTGGTCCAGCCCAAAGTGGCTGACTACTAACTCCCCAAGACTTTGATGGACGGCAGGAGTTCCATCAACATCCTATACCTAGATACCTTCAGGAGACTGCAGCTCCTGTAGTTGATGGTCGAATCGACCCTCACCACCTTCCACAGCATCGTCCTCGGTCGGAAGGCATATTCGATCATCAAGGTGACGCTACCAGTCACCTTCGGCACACCCACCAACTTCCACACCGAGCGGATCGTCTTTGAGCTGGTGAACTTCCGTAGCCCATACCATTGCGTGCTAGGTCGACAAGCATTTGCCAAATTTATGGTGGCCTCCCACTATGCGTACAACATGATGAAGCTTCTGGGACCACGCGGCATCATCACAGTTCACGGCAACCCTGACATGGCCATGGACTGTGATGACAAAGGCACCGAGGTTGCCAACGCCATAATCGCCGAGGAAACTAACAACACAGACGATCTCGCGAAATACGCAAACAACATCGACAAGGACGACATGACAATCCTGAAGAAGCCGACCTCGGCCAACGCCGCACAGACAACCTTCAAGACCTCCACGCACACCCACACCATCGAGCTCGTCCCAGGTGACTCGAGCCAGAAGGTCAACATGGGAACTAACATGACCCCCACATAGGAAAGCACGCTCATCGAGTTCCTCCATGAGAATCGCGACATCTTCGCATGGAAGCCATCTGACATGCCTGGTGTCCCGAGGGAACTTGCTAAGAACAAGCTAAATGCCGACCCCAAGGCGCAACCCGTCAAGCAGTCATTGTGGCCCTTCAATGAAGAGCGCCGCTGCGCAATCGCTGAATAAGTGGAGCGGCTACTCGCCGCAGGTTTCATTCGGCCAATCAAGTACTCTAAGTGGCTGGCAAATCTAGTCATGGTCCTAAAGAAGAAAAATACTTGGAGGATGTGTATTGACTACACCAACCTCAATAGCATCTTCCCAAAGGAGGAGTTCATCCTCCCGCGCATCGACCGGGGGGTACGAGTCGCTATGCTTCATCGATGCTTATTCCGGTTACAATCAGATCAAGATGGCCATCGAGGATGAGGAGAAAACGGCTTGCATTATGTCGTTTGGAGCTTTATGCTACACCGCGATGACGTTTGGCCTCAAGAACACCGGTGCAACCTACCAACGGTGCATGCAGCCTAGCGAGCCAAATTGTCCGCAACATCCACGTTCACATCGACGATGTGGTGGTAAATTGAATCACCATAGCAACCTACTCATAGACCTGGCCAAAACTTCCACAAATCTGCGGAAATACAAGATCAAGCTCAACCCGTAGAAGTGCAATTTTAGCATGCCCATTGGCCAACTCCTGGGTTACGTGGTCTCCAAACAAGGCATCGAGGCTAACCCTTCCAAGATCGACACCATCGCGTGACTCGGAAAGATCGAGTGCCTGCATGACGTCCAGAAGCTAGCAGGGCGAGTCGCGGCCCACAGCCGCTTTATCCCCCGGCTCGGTTAGAACGCAATGCCCCTCTACCGATAAATGCGGAAGAACCCCATGTTCATGTGGGACAACGAGGCCGACGACACACTCAAAGCACAGAAGGAGGTGCTACTTGCGGCACCAGTACTTGCTGCTCCCATGGACAAGGAGACAATGCTCGTCTATGTCATGGCCTCTAGTCGAGTCATCAACGTCGTGATGGTCGTCGAGCGGCCAAAGGAGGGCAGGGAGTGCTCGGTGCAGCGCCATGTCTACTACATCAGCGAGGTCCTTACCGAGTCGAGGCAACGCTACCCGCAGTACCAGAAGCTGGTCTGTGTGGTATTTCGATCCCAAAGGAGGCTACCATATTACTTCCAAGAGCACCCCATCATGGTCGTCTCCTCCACCCCACTGCAGTATATCATCCGCAACCGTGACGCGACTGGGCAAGTCGCAAAGTAGGCCATCAAAATCGGCATCCACACATCAAGTACGAGCCATGCAAGGCCATCAAGTCGCAAGCTCTAGCTGACTTCCTCGCCGACTGGGAAGAGGCACAACAGTCCACGATGCTGCCATACCTCCACTACTGGTCCCTCCACTTCGATGGATCAAAGAACGTGGATGGCGCCAGGCTGGGATAATCCTCACCTCCCCCAAGGGCGACAAATTCCACAACATGCTGCAGCTCAATTTCACACCATGCCCTAACAACGTGGTTGAATACGATGCCCTTCTCCACGGCATGCGAGCCACCAAGGAAATTAACATTAACCGCCTCAAGTGCTACAGCGACTCTGACCTCGTCACCCCACAAGTCACCGGCACCTGCGACACTGTCGCCCCCAATATGATAGCATACCGCCAAGCGGTGGACAAGCTAGGGGCCACTTCGCCGACTATTCCGTCGAGTGGATCGACCGGCAGAAGAACGAGGAGGTTGATGCACTCTCGCGCATCGGATTGGTTCACCAAATGCCACCACTAGGTGTCTTCCTCGACATCATCGACAAGCCCTTAGTCTCCCCTCCAAAGTAGATTGATATTGGCATACCACTGCATCCTGAGTACGCTCTGGTAGCCATGATCACGAAGCCCAGCGACTAGACTGCTCCCTACATCGCCTACCTCGAGCACAAGATCCTCCCTCAAGATGAGACTGAGGGGTGCATGATCATGCGCCGCTGCAAGTCCTCTGTCCTCATCAATGGCGAGCTCCACAAGTGCAGCATGACAGGCGTGTACCAATGCTGCGTACAACTGGAAGAGGGTCACAAGATCCTACAAGGCATCCATGCTAGAGACTGCAGCCACCATGCCGATGCAAGATCGCTGGTCACCAAAGCCATGCACCACGGCTTTTATGGGCTCACTGTGCACACCGATGCCATCGACATTGACCAACGCTGCATCGGATGCCAGAAATATGCCAACCAGACGCGCATACCTGGTTCAGCCCTCAAGACCATCCCCATCACGTGGCCCTTCACCGTGTGGGGAATCGACATGGTGGGTCGGTTCAAAGCTGCCCCATCGGGCTACAGCCAACTCCTGGTCGCAGTCGACAAATTCACGAAGTGAGTCGAGGTGAAGCCCATCAAGAAGTGCGATGGAAAGACCGCCACCAAGTTCCTCCACGAGCTGATTTACCGGTACGGATACCTGCACAGCATCATCACCACCAACGGCACCAACTTCGCCAAGGGTGCCATGGCCGATTTCTGCGAAGAGCATGGGATTCGACTCGACCTTGTTTCTGTCGCCCATCCGGAGTCGAATGGCCAAGCCGAGCGTGCCAACCAGAGTGTCCTCCACGGCCTCAAGCCAAGACTACAGGTCCCCCTCGAGCGAACACCAGGATGTTGGGTCGAAGAAATCCCCTCCGTGTTGTGGGGAATTCGCACCTCCATCAACCGATCAACAGGGTTCATGTGACACCCCCGGGATCAGGGTTAAACAAATCCCAGACCTTAGCCTGACATAAGCTTAACCTAGAGCTCGAGGATATTTAGTAAGAAATTGGTAACACAATAGTAACCCTGCGGCACAAAAATTATTACAACAAGCTCATAACTGAGTGAAGAACCAAAATATTACAAGCAGAGGTCACTGACCACAAACATCAAACAACGGAAGGCAAATTATGCTATTAAGTATAGCAACTTAACAAATGGCCTAAGAAGCCTGAAGCATAACGATGACGTCCCATCCCATAGATTCTAGGCTGTCGACCGGGAACGCCAAGCTACTCGTCGGTGTCGATGTAGTATGGAACTCGTCTTCTGAGGAACACTTACTCTGCTACAAAAGTATCAACAAAGCAAGGGTGAGTACAGGGTGTACTCCGCAAGACTTATGGCTGGTGGGATTATTTTGCATAAAGACATCTTTGTTTATAAAACAAGAGGGAGAAGAAGCTCGTCTACTCAGAATATTTTAAAAGGGGATAAGAGAGCGACATCTCTGATGAATTGATCATCATCTTGATATCCACCAAAGTAATCCTCATCGCACAACTAGGATCACCCCCTCGTACCCATGAGGAAGCATCCTTAAGCACATGTTGAAATACCAAGTTTTACGATTAGGTTAATGTTCTCTATGATCTTCACGTCTGTTCCCAAGTCATCCATAACCGTGGACACGGCTTTTCGAAAAGATTTAACCCTGTAGGGGTGTACAACTTTACCCACACGTACCAACTGACTCTTAATGCCACTAGTAATAGCCCTCTTCCTTGGAAGGCCGGCAGAGGGTGGTTGGACACGACCTTTACCTTGCTTTCGCTGAGACCATGAGTCACGTCCTAAGGATGGTTCCGTCGTAACGGGTCAAATCCCAAAGTCGGTCCCTAGAGATGTGGGCGAGGTTGGTTTACCATGGGCTCCATCGACCCCAAGCAACCCGGCCACGCTTACCTACCTGTATGAATGCACCTCCTTCACCTCCTCTTTCGAAAACATTTTCTATGCATAAGTCGAATAGAACGCCCGAACTATGTGACTCGTGGAATCTACTAGGCAAGTTAGTTGCTCGTGAGGTTTTCCAGGCCCCGTGTGGTCATACGCTCGTCTTGGTTCAAGAGGCTAGAACTCGGGTTCTAGTAGTGGCGACCATGGGACTATAAAAACCACATCCCACTGTGGCCTCCCATACAAGCCTTAGCATGTTTAACCTTTACCACTGATCTTACCTCATCAGTATACCTCGTTCTCCTATCATACTAGATTCTCTGCATTTGGTACATCTTCTGGATGAACCAGCACTGACAGCTAAGCATGGCTAAGCAAGACACAGATAAAAGCTCTAGAAGTGCACACAAGCCAAACCTAGTTATGCTAGGAGTAGTAGATCAGGTAATATAAGCTCAAAGGAAGTAATACAACAGATAGGATACTCTAGCTATCGATAGAAGACCACAGTAGAATCATATGCATCATGGCAAAAAGGAAATACTTTGAAGGCATAGGATTATATCATGTGTGGGGCTATGCCTGCCTTGTTTGTTGATACCAAGATATAGATCTTCAGAAGCCTTGAACTTGACTTGATTATAGTTGGTCAAGTACTGTTCGTCGGTCTTCGATGGTGTTAACCTTGGTCTTCAATCTTGATCTCGATATCGTATTCTATCGGGAAGAAGCAAACACCGGAAAGAAAGGGAAAAAACAATCAACACATGGCATCGATGCAATGATCAAGCAATGATGATGATATTATAAGTTAAATAGATCTTAAATGAAACCCTAGGGCATGCTTTATCACTTTAAACAGGGTCTGAGGGTCGCAAACCCTAGAACAGGGGAAACCTCGGAGTCACCTACGGGGGTTCATTTGATCTTCCAATTAAACTTGTAATTAAAGTTCTTGAACAATGCATGAGTATAACTTAGATAGGTAGATCTCATTTTTCTGAACATTTTGATATATTATTTGTATTTTTCTGAATTATAGAATAAAAGTTATTGATTTTACAATATTAAACCTTTTTCTGAAATTTAAAACAAAACTAGGAAACCTTTTTATACAAGAGGCTGACGGGCGGGCCCGGTGCCACCTCAATAGCCACGTGGGCGGAGAGGGACCCGACGCGGTTTGACCACGCTGACCAGCCTTGCTGACGTCACCGTGACGTCACCGTGACGTAAGCCGGCGGTGAACGTCGCAGGTCGCGCACGCACAGGTCTCTAGAGGGAACACGGGGCTCAGCGACGCAGTGCGTTAGACTCGCGGGGCTGCGGGAAGCGTAAATGTGGTGGCGTCGCCCGATTTGGGTCACCGGAGTGGTGACCATGACCACGACTCACGGCGGCGGTCGGTGGGCCACGTCAGCACGGCAGCATAGGGCACGGGAGGAAAAGGGAGAGGATCTGTGCGGACCAGGAGCTCACCACAAGACCATTGGTCAGGTTGGCAACGACGGAGGAGGTGCAGAGCCGGCGAATCGACGCGGTAGAGCTCCGACCGGAGTTGGAGAAGAGGGTGCAATTCTGGCGACCAAGGGCATACCAGCAAGATTTCTTCGGTGAGGAGGACGAGGCCGACGAGGCGGTCACGGGAGCTGACCATCTGAGCAAGGGGAGGCTTCCAGCAGCGGCGCATCGGAGCACCTGGGGCTAGGGTTTCTAATCAGAGGGAAAAGAGGAAGACAGCGCGTGAGGGGGAGAGTGAGAGGGAGGCAAGGAAGAGAAGCACGTCTCGGGGTGATCTTATCCCTCTCTAGAGCGACGACGGTGATCTTGACGCAGCGGCCGTCGGACGGCGGAGCGAGCTCCACTGAGCTGCTTGGTCGTCGGGAAGGAAGACGACAAACAGGGGATCCGTCGAACGGGTACTGGGCCGCGGTCGGGCCAGATGCTGGGCTGCATGCGTGAGCGGCAGATAGACGAGGGAGGCAGAGGCACAACTGGGCTACGGCCTAGGCTGCTGTTGGTTCTGTTTTTTTTAGCTAAAACATTTACCAAAACCTTTTCTCCCTTTTGTCTTTTGTAATTCAATTCCAAACTTGTTTTGGGTATTTCAAAAAACCAGAGGCTTTTATAAAACTAGTAAAATATTGTGGGGCCCTCTTAGTCCATTTGGGCTCCATAATTTTGGCACTTTCCAAAATACAAAACCTTTTTGAATGCATTTCAGAAAGAGAGGGGAGGATTAGGGTTTAGGGTTTTATTAATTTCCTATTTGCCTGCATTTTTAAGAAATGATGCTCATGAATGCACAAACAAACCCTAAATACTATTTAAGTAAAACTGGGGTGTTACAGCTCTATCCCCCTTACGAGAATCTCGACCCGAGATTCTGCAGGTAGGAAGAGAGACACGGGGAGAAGAAACAGGGTCACTCTAAAGATAAGAGGGAAACACACTAACAACACACAGAGTTTCTCATGGTCAACTCGTGAAGGAGCATTCAGGGACATCTCTGAGATGACAAACATGAAACACGTTAAGGTAACGGAGGAAAGAAGAGGAGAAGGTTACAAGTTGTTAGATAGCTGGTCTTCATAAGGATTGAGACCATGGAGCTTCAGATGAGTTTAAACTTCTGAAAGGGAAAGCTTACAATAGAAAGAACATGACCACAGACTTTGAGAGATGAAACTCTACTAGATGGCTTAAGTAGAGCTTCTAGGGATACAGAGATAGATCAGGAGGACCAAGCTGTTGAACTACTTTTGATATAGAAGGATCACTCTTCATTCAACAGAAGGCCAAGACAGAAAGGTGTTTTGTGGCGAGGAATCGTAAGAGTCACAGGGAACATGTAACAAGAGGAATTGTTGATTACCAAAATCATAGTCGCTCTTCAAACATGTTTGATAACGAAGGAAACTCTTTATTTATCCAGGTCTATCAAAATCTTTGCCAAAGATCGTGATATCACTTTAAACCTCCGAGATGATTAAATAAGAAGATTCCTGATGACACGAGGAAAAAGAAACTTCATTCTTAGATTTCAATTACCTTGGCACGACAAGATGCTTGCCAACGTAAAAGGGTCTGGAGGATCGACCGAGAGACATTTAGCAAAACTACTTTAAATGTTCTCCTTGATGTAAGGAATACCAGACATCAAGTAAAGGTCGGACTTCGGAGACAAAGGAAACCATAAACACAACTCCTATTATAAAATCATAGAAGAAGCCTCATGAAGAATGGTTGTTAGTTGCTAACTCAAGAGAATATGATAATAGGCCTTCCGACTAATTTTGCCAACCATTACATCAATCTTGCCGGATTTACAAAGAAACCTATGTCAAAACCTTGAGGAACATCAACCATCATATCTACTTGAGATTCAGATTTGGTTAGGTGAGATGATACTTCAGACTCAGCATGTCCAAATAGAAAGTTTGCAACATTTACCATGAGGATAAAGTCACTAGATTCTCAAGACGTGGACTTTAGTGTCAAGCTCCAAAAGACTGAGCTAGGTTGCTAGACCCATGCATTAACAATTGTCAGGGGACAACTGCTCATACATCAATTACTTGCAACGAAATACACATGTCTCCTTAAAGGGAACAAAGATAACTCTACTCGAATCCATGGCGACATCTTTCACCATTTTCTCGTGAATCGGAGAAGGTTACTTCTAACATCCAGAACACATACTTCGAGATAACACGAAGGAGGTTCTCGAAAGTTTTCCAACATTAATGCTAAATGTTTCATATGAGTCTAGTCTAGCTTGGAGAAGATAAGGATGTCATCGATGGGATCAATAACAAACTTCTCGAGATACTCCAGGAAGATGGACTCATATGTTGTATGAACAAGGCAAATGTATTGGTCAGACCAAGTGACATGAACATGTACTCAAGTGAAACATCACGAGTAGCAACATCATCAAGATAGTCCTTGGAACTAAGTTTGATTTGACGATAACCCAAATCAAATCAAAGGTGGGGGAAGACAACATATCCACGAAGGAGATACTATCTTTCTTCAGCACGAAGGAAACTAGACATCCCTTTAAGATGAACTAAGTCGGATGGAACTTTTGTCTTACAACTCTCCAAGTTGTTGTTTAAGCTCAACCAACTAATTCAGGGGTATCCAGCACAGATCCTTGGAGAAAGGAGCAGTTCAGAGAACTTGCTTGCTTGAGAACTTGACAACACGGTCATGTGGTGACATGGCGATACTTCTACAAGATGTATAGAATATCACGATCCACCGATATGTCACTTAGTTCGAGAGGGAGCTTGCTTGGTAAGGCAAGAGGACATAGTCTTAGAGCTTCGGTACGAACCTAAATCTTTGACCGAGGAGAATGCACTAGAATAACGGACTTAGTAGCACAATCATCCTTTGCTTATTGATAGGGTTAACCAATCACGCTAAGAATGACAGGAATGTCCTTGCAGTTCAAAGAAATAAAAGTTGCTAGGAATCTCAAATTACCACATTATTACGCACACGCATCATTTTCGAACGCGAAAGCTTGAAGGAAGGGTGGTAAAAATGTGTAAGAGCATCACTCCATTAAGAAGGTCATGAAACTCGGCATGACCTCTTAGTATATAATAGTGTGATACTCTAAGGTAGAACAGATAGAAGCTAATAATGCCTCTTAATCTGCAGATTACAACACTTTGACCTGGTCCTAGAAATGACAAGGTACTGGAGTTTATTTCTTCTGACATTCCGAAATGGTTTGTCATGACAGACCACAAGAGTAACATGCATCGAAAGACACCAATGCATGATTACCACTTGGCTACCAAATGGTAGACAAAGGTTAGAAATAACAAGGGGAAAAGAACATGCTCAGGATGGAATCCCGAGATGTGGATGCATAGATTATCAATCTTCCGAAAACCAATGCAAAGAAGAGGTAAGGTGTGGCAGAGTCACGAATATAGATGAGAGACTCACGAGGAGTATCTTGTCGTGATATTTTTGGTTCCATTAAAGACATCTGCCATAGCTAGTGGTAGGGGAAGTCCTTAATTGTCACAATTCAATCACGACAAAGACCACGAGCTTGAAGGATAGAATTGTAGTACCAGCCATACTGAGGAAACGTTTGAACATTAACAATAGGGGTTAAAGGAATGGATCTTGGGTTAAAGATCAGCTTCATGTACAAGATTCGCAACACCAGAATCCAGTATGATCCGGGATCTTCGGTTCAAGTCCAAGGGTTAAAACCCAAGAAAAGAGTAACTACTACTTGAGTGACACAGCGTACACTGCAAGACAGTAATCACGAGGTAGCTTCCAAGAGAAGAAAGAACTTCTGAAGTACCCAAACTCATAAAAAGGAGGCGCACGAGGCGAAAGGAAACCTCGAAGCCTAGAACAGAACACTATGGATCCTACAATATAATATTGTGGGTCCATAAGGTAGAGAGATCATGATGGAAAGGTATCTCTCATCTGAAATAGAGCAAAGGGAACACAAGGAATTCACAACACACACAACTCTAGAGAACTCTACACTAGGTCAACTGGCTGAGAAACGACATGCCCAAAAGGCACCTAAGTTTTGAAAGACTAGAAGAGATATCAAAACTTCTCCAAAGTCAACACAAGGTAAGATGACCTAGAGTTAGAGCGAAACTAGATAAGGAGAAAAAGAAGCATACTGGAGTTTTCACAAATACTTTTCATCTTTAAAATAGTTTTCACAAACACTAGACTCAACATCGACGAATAGCAAGGTTTCCCTACGGTCGGTACTACTCTGATACCAAGAACTGTGACACCCCCGGGATCAGGGTTAAACAAATCCTAGACCTTAACCTTACATAAGCTTAACCTAGAGCTCGAGGATATTCAGTGAGAAATCGGTAACACAACAGTAACCCTGTGACACAAAAATTATTACAGCAAGCTCATAACTGAGCGATGAACCAAAATATTACAAGAAGAGGTCACTGACCACAAACATCAAACAACGGAAGGCAAATTATGCTATTAAGTATAGCAACTTAACAAATGGCCTAAGACGCCTGAAGCATAACGATGATGTCCCAGCCCATAGATTCGAGGCTGCCTGTCGGGAACCCCAAGCTACTCGTCAGTGTCGATGTAGTACGGAAATCGTCTTCTGAGGAACACTTACTCTGCTACAAAAGTATCAACAAAGCAAGGGTGAGTACAGGGTGTACTCGCAAGACTTATGGCTGGTGGGGTTATTTTGCATAAAGCCATGTTTGTTTATAAAACAAGAGGGAGAAGAATCTTGTCTACTCAGAATATTTTAAAAGGGGATAAGAGAGCGACATCTCCGAATAATTGATCATCATCTTGATATCCACCAAAGTAATCCTCATCTCACAACTAGGATCACCCCCTCGTACCCATGAGGAAGCATCCTTAAGCACACATTGAACTACCAAGTCTTACGATTAGGTTAATGTTCTCTATGATCTTCACGTCCGTTCCCAAGTCGTCCATAACCGTGGACACGGCTTTTCAAAAACATTTAACCCTGCAGGGGTGTACAACTTTACCCACACGTACCAACCGACTCTTAATGCCACTAGTAATAGCCCTCTTCCTTGGAAGGCCGGCAGAGGGTGGTTAGACACGACCTTTACATTGCTTTCGCTGAGACCATGAGTCACGCCCTAAGGATGGTTCCGCTGTAACGGGTCAAATCCCGAAGTCGGTCCCTAGAGATGTGCGTGAGGTTGGTTTACCAGGGGATCCATCGACCCCAAGCAACCCCGGCCATGTTTACCTACCTGTATGAATGCACCTCCTTCACCTCCTCTTTCGAAACATTTTCTATGCATATGACGAATGGAATGCCTGAACTATGTGACTCATGGAATCTACTAGGCAAGTTAGTTGCTCGTGAGGTTTTCCAGGCCCTGTGTGGTCGTACGCTCGTCTTGGTTCAAGAGGCTAGAACTCGGGTCCTAGTAGTGGTGAGCATGGGACTACAAAAACCACATCCCACCGTGGCCTCCCATATAAGCCTTAGCATGTTTAACCTTTACCACTGATCTTACCTCATCAGTATACCTCGTTCTCCTGTCATACTAGATTCTCTGCATTTGGTACATCTTCTGGATGAACCAGCACTGACAGCTAAGCATGGCTAAGCAAGACACAGATAAAAGCTCTAGCAGTGCACACAAGCCAAACCTAGTTATGCTAGGAGCAGTGGATCAGGTAATATAAGCTCAAAAGGAGTAATGCAACAGATAGGATACTCTATCTATCGATAAAAGACCACAGTAGAATCGTATGCATCATGGCAAAACGGAAATACTTTGAAGGCATAGGATTATATCATGTGTGGGGCTATGCTTTCCTTGTTTGTTGATACCAAGATATAGATCTTCGGAAGCCTTCAACTTGACTTGATTACAGTTGGTCAAGTATTGTTCGTCGATCTTCGATGGTGTTAACCTCGGTCTTCAATCTTGATCTCGATATCGTATTCTATCGGGAAGAAGCAAACACCGAAAAGAAAGGGAAAAATAATCAACACATGGCATCGATGCAATGCTCAAGCAATGATGATGATATGACAAGTTAAATATATCTTAAATTAAATCCTAGGGCATGCTTGATCACTTTAAACAGGGTCCGAGGGTCGCAAACCCTAGAACAGGGGAAACCTCGGAGTCACCAGCGGGGGTTCATTTGATCTTCCAATTAAACTTGTATTTAAAGTTGTTGAACAATGCATGAGTATAGCTTAGATAGGTAGATCTCATTTTTCTGAACATTTTGATATATTATTTGTATTTTTCTGAATTACAGAATAAAATTTATTGATTTTACAATATTAAACCTTTTTCTGAAATTTAAAACAAAACTAGGAAACCTTTTTATACAAAGGCTAACCCTAGCTAGAGAGGCTGACGGGCGGGCCCGGTGCCACCTTTACATCCACGTGGGCGGAGAGGGACCCTGCGCGGTTTGACCATGCTGACCGGCCTTGCTGACGTCACCGTGACGTCAGCGTGACGTAAGCCGGCGGTGAACCTTGCAGGTTGCGCACGCATAGGTCGCTAGAGGGCACGCAGGGCTCAGCGACGCGGCGCGTTAGACTTGCGGGGCTGCGGGAAGCGTAAATGTGGTGGCGCCGCCCGATTTGGGTCACCGGAGTGGCGACCATGACTGGTGGCGGCGGTCGGTGGTCCATGTCGGCACGTCAGCATAGGGCACGGGAGGAAAAGGGAGAGGATCTGTGCGGACCAGGAGCTCACACAAGACCATTGGTCGGGTCGGTGACGACGGAGGAGGTGCAGAGCCGGTGAATCGACGCGGTGGAGCTCCGACCGGAGTTGGAGAAGAGGGTGCAATTCCGGCGACCAAGGGCATACCAGCAAGCTTTCTTCGGTGAGGGGGACGAGGCTGACGAGGCGGTCACGGGAGCTGACCATCTGAGCGAGGGGAGGCTTCTAGCGGCGACGCACCAAAGCACCTGGGGCTAGGGTTTCTGGCCAGAGGGAAAAGAGGAAGACAGCACGCGAGAGGGAGAGTGAGAGGAAGGCAGGAAAGAGAAGCACGTCTCGAGGTGATCTTATCCCTCTCCAGAGCGGTGGCGGTGATCTTGACACAGCGGCCATCGGACGGCGGAGCGAGCTCCACCAAGCTGCTTGGTCGTCGGGAAGGAAGACGAGAAATAGGGGATGCATCGAAGGGGTACTGGGCCGCGGTCGGTCCAGATGCTGGGTTGCGGGCTGTGTGCGTGAGCGGCAGATAGACGAGGGGGGCAGAGGCCCAACTAGGCTACGGCCTGGGCTGCTGCTGGTTCTGTTTTTTTAGCTAAAACATTTTCCAAAACCTTTTCTCTCTTTTGTCTTTTGTAATTCAATTTCAAACTTGTTTTGGGTATTTCAAAAATACCAGAGGCTTTTATAAAACTAGTAAAATATTGTGGGGCCCTCTTAGTATATTTGGGCTCCATAATTTTGGCACTTTTCAAAATACAAAACCTTTTTGAATGCATTTCAGAAATAGAGGGGAGGATTAGGGTTTAGGATTTTATTAATTTCCTCTTTGCATGCATTTTTAAAAAATGATGCTCATGAATGCACAAATAAACCCTAAATACTATTTAAGTAAAACTGGGGAGTTACAGCTCACCCCTTCTTCATGGTGTACGGCACCGAAGCTGTCATGCTGACCGACCTGAAGCATGACTCACCGCGAGTCATCCATTACACGGAAGAGTACAACAAATCCACCTGTCAAAACAGGGTTGACCTGCTCGATGAAGCACGTGACATGGCTCGCTCCCGCACCGCCATCTACTAGCAAGGGCTCCGCCTCTACCACAGCTGCCGAGTCCGGACTCGCACCTTCCAAGAGGGCGACCTTGTCATGCGACTCATCCAAGACAAGAAGGGCATGCACAATCTTCCCCCTATGGGAGGGGCCATTTTCCATCGGGTGAGTCCTAGACAACGACGCTTGCTACCTCATCAATATACAAGGTGATGGCCAGCTCGACGTCGGGCGGCCATGGAATGTGAATATCCTCTGAAAGTTCTACACTTAGAACTCAAAACTTGTACCTAGTTGTACCAATTATGGAATACAAATACTGCTCGCACAAATTGTGTCCACTTGCCTATTCTTGTACCAATCGCACTCGTACATTCAACAATATGCTAACCACGGTAGTCAGCTCTTGGTTGAGCAACCGGGACAGCTAATTAGTGTGGCCCAAGAGCACCAAAAATAAGTCGGGTATGTGCCATCCATGAAAACACCAACCTGGAGCCACCATCGGAGTCGCCTAGCTCAACTGGCTCTCCGAGCCAAGAAAACCATTCATGCTTCCTACAGCACCTCATCCTCTTCATCCTGTACACTGCGACTCGAAAGGTTAAGTACCATGCTTGATGACTCATTACAAAACAAACTCGCAAGCAGCTCGGGAAAAACACCAAGTATGAGAGTGTGTCATGGACTCGCCGCGCGATTGGCTTCCCAAGCCAGGAGGAGAGACACGTTACAAACAGTGATCCGTGTCCTTACCTACCTTGGGCATATGACCCGAACAGTTAAGTACCACGCTCAGGGACTCATTAAACACGAACCCACTTGCGTTAAGGGAAAAACACTAAGTACGGAGTACCCTTTGGGGTCGCCACACGACTGGCTCCATGAGCCACGGCAAGTCGACTTAAGTTAAATGAATAGCCACAAACACATACGTGAAACTAATACCCAACGGCGGACGCGCTCGGGGACTCGCACAAACCAAATATCCAAAATCTAAAATCAAAACAAGTGATTAACTCTGCGATTCCATATGAGTCAACTAGTATATCATTATGTGACAAAATATATAGTTCACTCACAGAACATTGTACAAAAGGCCAGGCGCCACATGAAACTACATTATAGTTTAACCCCTTATTTTGTAGGATTTGATGGGGAAGCACCATCCGCGCCCTTGGCCCTCACTAATGGCTTCCATGGGTTCGTTGGATAAGTCGGCAGGGACTTCACGATCGATGACTAGAACGGTCGATCTAACTGAAGGTTGTGATGTGTCAGCTCTACGTCGTTTGGAGCCACTCGCGTCTCCTGATATGGCAGGAGCTCACCCATCACCAACACTCGCTCCATGTACAGAGCGCCCTTTGTATTGAGGGTGAGGACATCGGTGATCTCCACCTTGCCAGTCGCCGAGGGGTACCTACTGGTGATGTCGTCAAGGTCAAAATCCTCCGAGAAATGGGCGAGCCCAAGACTCAGTGCTGAGGTAGCTCCACGTTGAAACGCAGACCATTCCATCCACTCCACCACCGCAGGTGCCTCCTCCAGGTACCTCCACACCTCTGTCAAGCTTCCAGGAATCACCTCAGTGGGCGAGATGCCTTGGAGGACGGCTTGGACGCACATCGCTGATGCCGTGGCCATGTTCAGCACCGCTATCATTCACTGCTCGGTGCTGAATCTCTACACGGTAGGATCTCCTTGGCCTACAACATCTACACATCGTCAGCAAGTCAAGACCTATGATCGGAAACGATCGGGGACTCCCCCTTGCAGAGACTTGACGCATTCAATGGCACGCTGATCTTAAAATGGAAACCAGAGAACGTACCGAGAAGCTTGTGGCAGTTTTCCGTGACGAAGTTCTATAGGGCAGTGAACTTGCCATGCATCCCAATGATGACAGAGTCAGACGCCTTGTGCTCCTCCTCCATCGCTGCCACCGCGGCCTTTGCTCTCTCCTTGGAGGAGATCATCGCCGACTTTGCCGACTTGTGCTGCTTCGCCAACACATTGGCTTTCTCCTCCGTTGTGGTCACGGTGGCCTTCGCAGCATCCAAATCAGCAGTAGGCACATAGCCTTCATGGGCCTTGGCGAGCATGGTGGCATGATAACCTACACAATCCACACCAAGTCAGCAAGGCGTAGTTGCAGGGCTCCAAAACATGCATGTACTCCGGAACTTACCCGCGACAACTTGAAGGAGACGATTGCCCACTTGGGCCAGCCGCAGGTCACGCTCCACTCGTTCTAGCATAGCTCGCTGGTCAGCGGAATCGTGCTACAACACAAGAAGGAAAGTGCAAATACTCAAGACTCGACTCGCCACTCCCTAGCGACCCGACTCTCAGGGACTAGGGAATCGAAGAATCTAACTGTCTACTCACTAAAATTTAGCAACTAGACCCCCGGGGACTAGACATACCTGAAGGGCTTCACCCAGCATATGGTGAAGGGCGACTGCGCCCATCATGGGCATCGGAGGCTGCCCGACGCTGCTGTCAATTACCTTGGCGATAGAGGGCGACTGCATTCCAGTCGCCGCAGCTGCCGCCTTCGCCACAAACTGCAAAAATGTCACAGTCGCTACCCTAATGCGCTTGTCGCTGGCGCGGATGCCTCTAGAGCTAGGTCGGCCTTGGCCGGCTCTGCTCCTGCATCCACATCTTCCTCCTGCGCAACCACGGTGTCGCTTCCTTTCGAGCCCAGGTCAGCCACATTAGTTGACTCGGTCTTCTTCTTCTTCATGCCCTCATCCAGCGCCTGGGCGATCTCTCCCTTCCTCTTCTTGGGGGAATTGTCCCTAGTCTCGGTGCCAGTCGGTGGAACCTTGGCCACCGTGGGACGATTGATCTTTTTGGGGCCGCCCCTGCTAGACCACGATGGTTAGCGACTGAAGAGATTCAAACCAGGAAAATGTGAAAAAGACATAGGACCAAAAGTACTCACTTGGCAACCGGAATAAAACGCAGGCCTGTACTGATCTGCGCGAGCTTCTCTAGCTCAGGCCCTATCGGCCAGGTCAGCTCCCTCTCTAGCAAGCTCACTTGCCGCTTTGCCCCGGGCTTCTTTGTCGACTTGGTTCCTCACCAGGACCACGGTGGCGGCTTCTGTAGTCGGTGGTTCCGTCACTAGGGCTAGATCCTCTGGCGCCTTCACCGCATCTACGGCCTCCTCGTTGTTGGATTCGCCCTATGACTCAAATGTGGCCACTCCCTTGGAAGCTGACTTCGTCGGGGACCTTGTTTTCAGGGCAGGCTTGGCCGGCGTGGGAACCTTCCGAGAGGTGTGCTTGTCGACAAGCTCCACATCACTATCAAAGTCGTCGAGGTTGCGACTAGCCTCCACGTTATGCCTCTTCTGGCCGTGGGTCTTCCGAGCTACGGAGGGAGGCTCCCGCGCCTCCATGATGTCCTTCTCGCTCTCGGAGCTCTCTCCCTCCTTGTCGAGCTCCTCGGGAACTTCCTCGTCGAGTGGAGAAAGCCAGTTCTCAAGGACCTAGAAAAGCTAAAAACAAGGGGAATTAGCGACTGCCAAACCACGACTACAAAAACTACGACTGTGAAACTGTGAATGAGAAAAACAAGAAAGCTTACCGTAGGAGCCTTCCGCCTTCCGGCAGTGTACGGAGCTAACTTGTCCTTCATCCCAGTGAACTCCCGCTCAGTGATCTTCTTCAGTGCCGCGGTGTAGTCCTCCGACTCCCATGACACGCTGCTTGACCTTGTTGGGTCTTCCTGCCCGTTGTATTGGTATATCCAGTGGGCTCGGGTGGCCAGCGGTACCAGTCGCCACTCGTGCCAATAGTTGTATAGATTAATTATTTCCATCCCCTCGTCCTCCAGCTCCCGAATCCGGGTCAACATCATGTCCATGGCCATCTTCTCATCGGGGAGCTTGGTCGCGGATAGCCGGCATGGCTCGCTCCTTTCAGCGGTGTACATCGGGAGCGACACCTCGCCGGGTTCTTCCATTCGCTCGCTGCTTTCTTTGGCAGCTGTAGCTTCAGAACATGGCCTTTGGATTCAACTGGAAGGTGACGCCGCCCGCCGCCAAGATAGGGTCGACCTTCCCTTCGCGACTGAGGCGACCATGGAACAGCTCCAGCCAAAGAGGGAAATAGGGGCGGCACCCCAGGTAACACTCACAGAACGTGACAAATATGGTGAGTTGCTCGACGTTGTGGGGTCCCAAGTCGGAGGGCTTAGTAGGCGCAGAAGTAGGAGCAGAAGCGCCGGAAGAAGATAGAAGTGGGGAATCCTAGTCCCCTCTCCAGGTGGCTAAGGAAACAGATGAATTTCCTAGGGCGTGGCTTCGGCTTGGTCTCACCGGCCACGGGGATCCGCCAGTTACCCTTGAAGAGAATGCCGACGTCCAGGAAGGATTTCAGGACGGTTGTGGTGCACTTCGACTTGTCCTGCAGATCCTTCGGGAGCACCATTGAGAAGAGAAGGAGGTCGCCGAGTCTAGAAATTCTAGATCAAAAGTGGCTAGAGCCTAAGGACAACAGGAGGCGGAGAAATGTGATTAATACCTATGTTTCCCCCTATCAGTCTCCTTATTAAGCAGCGCTACCCGACAATTTCGGGTTAGCCGTTACCTCGCGGTAAATTCGCCAAAGTTACCGTTGGAATTACCCAACGGCTAGTTTGACTAGGCTGACAGTCCAACTTCGACCAAATTGGTCACTCGACTCGCCTGCTCACTTGCTCGCTCATTCCAATGGACTAGATGAGATGACTCGGGAATACCCTCACTCGCCAAAGTTGCGACTGAAAATTCACAGGAAGGCTTCTCCCTTCATTGGAGGAGTTCGCCGCTGATTCGACTGGGTGTCCACCTGGACTCGCCTACTCTGACTGCCAAGTTGACACCTTCCCCGAACCCCCATTGCACTCGGGGACTACTAATGGGGATATACCAATCGGGGTATGCCCAGAAGGCCGGTTCGACTAATTCCGGCCCGTGGCGAATGGGCCTGCAAGCACGGCCACTAGAACACGACTAGAAGTGAAGCCCGATGATTGAAGCTGAAGGCCCAAAGTTGTAGATAGGCCTAGTAGGATTAGGTCAATTCCTCTGAAACCTAATCTAATCCGGTTGTCATCCTGTAAACCCTAGCGAGGTACCCCTATATAAACCTTCCTAGGGTATTCTGCATACTTACGTGCTATTAGCTACCCCATCCAAGCGATTCGTTGCCTAGCCGCCGAGCTCGCCAATCTTGTAATCCACTCACCAGAAATACAATCAAGCAGGAAGTAGGTGTTTACCCTACGGTGACCGAACCTAGGTAAATCCCTTGTGTTTGTTCCCAATCTCGCACCACAGATGGTGACTCGCTCTTGCCCCCAACCGTATCAATCCCTACCCCTGTTAGCGACTGTCGTGGTCATTCCCACGACATTAGTTCTCTTAGGGCGGAGCCTAGTTTAGGTGCAGCTATAGATATGAGAAAATACACCCCATATGATTGGGCCTATAGTCATTTTCATGAGAAAACATAGGAATCATTAAGACATAAATGTATCACAATAGCAGTAAGTTCATGGGTCTCCGATATATAACCCCTCTAATGCAACTCTAAACATTTGAAAATAGTTTCAGTTATTCCGTCCCTTCCAACCCTCATCATTGCATTAAAGTGCAGCCCTATGAGCCCATATAGGTGAAGTGATGTACAGTCGATGTTCGCACATCACCATCATAGAACAACATAAAAGATAAAAACTTGACCAAATACTCATTGCATATTACATAGGAATCATTGCCAATTCATCATATGCCCTCAAAAACATGGGGATCTACTCACAAATGTCAAATGTAATACAGATCAGTGGCATATGGATTACAACATAATTTGAAAACATAATTTCTCCATCGAATAAAGACAAGTTGCCAATCACGATCATTCAAATAGCACTTAAACAATATCTAGTGTTCAATCAATCACAAACTATGAGGGGAACGAGGTGGATCTTGGAGATGGAGATGATGATGATGTTGGTGCCAATGGAAATGTTGATGGATAGGCCTCCCCCTATGCCAAGGAGGAGTGGTGATGACGATGGCATCAATTTCCCCCTCACCATAGGCTCCGGTGCAGCAGGATCTGCCCTCTCCCGGAGTAGGTGAAGAATGTTGCCTCTGTCGGTGCCTCTATAAATCGTGGAAAAAATATGGCATAGGTTTTTTTACGAAACGGAGGCGTCTGTAAAATGGAGGGGATGAGATCACACTCGAGGGCCAAATGGGCCATGGTGGCGCGACCCAGTAAGGGGGGCCGCCACCTGGTCTCTTTTAGCCTTCGGGGCCTTCCGCGCTTGATTCTTTCGCCTAGTTGTCCTTCTTCTAGCGAAAAACTACCCAAGTATTATTTTTTCTTCAAATTATTGACCTCTAAAAGGTCCCTTAAACAGCAAAATACAAAAAGGAGATTTTTCTAACTCCCAGAAATTAAATATCAAAGAAAGGGACTTTTTAGGAAAGTCCTAAAATAATTTAAAAATGCATAAACAAAGGTAGAATCATGCAAATAACATTCTAAACTAATACATGTGGCTATTATGGTGATGCAAAATGCACGTATCAACATGTAAAAAGTAAATATAAATATACACACATGAAATTACAGACAACAAATAGTCTAACGAATAATCCTAAAATCCTATCTAACAATCTACATAAACTACAGAACCGAGAAAGGGGCTTGTGATGCTCTTTCCGAATTCCCGTACCTTCTCGACAAACGATGGAAGAACAAAGATGACTATCTTGATATTTTTTACATATTACAATATATTTTTGTACACATTACAGTGAAAAAATTAAATGCATAAAAAATAAAGATATTATTGGAACAAGAGAAACACTCGTATAGCCATAAGAGTCAGTATGAAGCAAAACTACTCGCATGAAATAGTAAAAACAACTTTCATAGATATATTTTATATTTTTTTGTATACATTATAAACCTAATTACGGTCTATCTAATCTAAAACTATCCTAACTACCGGCAAAAAGTCCCAAGTGCTGAATAAATCTTGTACTCTGCCTTCTCCATTTGGCGTCCGTACCGTCGTGTTCACCCCCACGAAGCGCTTCGCAAGTCCGCAGCAGAAGGACACAGTGTCAACATTGGTCCTTCTCCCTATCTAAGCAGGCTTCCTGATCAGCATGGTAGACGCTTCTTGCAATGGATGCGCCTCTCGCATATAGCATGGCGGGAGGACGTCGCTCCGGCGTGGAGCCTTCTTGACGGCCACGGTCTCGTCATTGACGATGTTGTGCCCCGGGTCATCGTGCCTCCCGATCGACGTACTCGTAGACATCATGGAGAGAGAACATGACGGCGGTGGCATTCCTTCTCCCCATGGGCGCAATCTTCACCGTTGTCGCGGTGTCCACTTATCCTCGTGTACGGGATTCCCACGTACGCCGCCGGTGGACGACATCGCTTCACCGTGAAGCTGTCTCCTGTCTCCATGCTCCGCGTCGACATTGTACATTGATCGTCCCGGCTCTCGCTTATTATCCCTGTTGATGGGGTTCATACATACATCCGGCTAGTGGACATGTCGCCAACTCAAATCCGTAGACGTGCTTCGTTGGCTATCGCTACGTTGTATCTACAATGGAATGAACCTACTCATCTTCAGCACTGCTGTGCTACTGAGGAGCACGCTGCCACCCCAAACGCGTCAGATACGGCAAAGTCGTCGATTGGGGGAGCAGGTGATGTCTTTTCTAGCATGACGCGCATGGAAGGTAAGACGAACCAGCTATATTGATGTGAGAAACCACGAATACATAGGAGTGTTTTATAGGCTAAATGTTGGTCGTGGCAGCGAGGATCCGCGTACGTGGGACCCACTGTCGCGTACCTGAAAGATAACGCTGCTAGCTCGGCTATCGCCTGCAAGAATGCTCGGACGACGAGGTATAACAATGTCAGCTGACCATAGACATACGTGTGAACCCGCAGACATCTACTGTCTAAGCCGCCAGCTTAGCCAGTAACGGGACCCATCGTACGACCTCACTGCAAGAACACGCGCACGTCTACCACCTACGATGCAGGCGGCTCTCCCACCGCGAGAACCCACGTACGACTAGAGTTTAGGGAGCCACGTCGACGCTGGGCAAGTCCCAAGCCCGTTTGAAACCGTGGTCGGCATGGGCTTACGGCACCACGTCGGCTCTCGGCAGGCCCCATGACCGCGAGAGTCCATAATCGGCATGGGCATGGCGCCACGGCGGCTCTCGGCAGGCCCTGCCACCCGGCGGGTGCGGAGGCGTATCGCATCGGGAACATCTCTCACTGAGCGCGGTACTTCTCACATACGCTGACGGCGTACCCATGGTATGTGCACGGTCCACCGTCATGTGACGCGAGGTACGATGGCTCGTGCGACAACCGTCCGCGGACTGGAATCTTTCACCCTGGCCCGCAGCGGGTCTCGTCTCACAGGATAGCAGGGCTCTGTTGCGACGTCACCATGTGTCCTTTCCGGCGTCCATCCCACGACCGAAAATAATCGAGACGACGTGGATAGCATTTTGAGCTAAAATAATCTAGCGCTATTATTTACTCTGATTTATCATTTTCCGAGGAATACATGTGTTCTTCAACCATATATTAGCTTTTCAAAAGAAAAGACTTGTGGCCTTATTCACCCACTGCTCATATGGTGTACCTGACATGTTGAAAAAATTCTCACATTGTTGAAGCCATCCAATGGATCATCACCTGCAATAAGGGAATTTCTAGTCTAGGACCTTTCAATACAACAGCAGCATAGTCTGAAATCCCTCCTAGATGTCGTACTGCTTCATTTCTATCCACTTCAGGTTGTTGTAATCTAAACTGTTGGTCGTTGTGCTATCTAGTTTTGGGTATTGGTAAGTATTGGCCAGTCACAATGTTAAAGTTTGATGGAGGCATCTGGAATTGAGGTGTGGATGTGTTGGGAGGCCAAATACCTGGGTGTGGTGGCATTGGTTGTTGTTCAGATGTGTATGGATGTGGATGGTGTATAGTTGGAATTTTGAAATGTTGTGGAATATTGAGACCAATGGACTGGGTGGAGTAGTAGGATGAAGCGGGTATGTTCTGTCAAGTTGTGGTGCATTTTGTACTGTCAGTCAGAACCATAGATGTGCCCAGAGGAATCTGTCCTTGTGAGTGTCTAGTAGTAGCTCCAGAACTCATGATAGGATCCGGAATAGTACTTATAACTATAGGAACCGTAGTGTGTGATATTGCAGATTTATGGAACTGTGCATGAGATGTACCTTCCATATCTTAGCCCATTGTCACAGTTGATGCTGGAGGAATTGACAGATACTTTTGCATCGGTGCATCGAGGGTGTCTTCTATAACCATTTTCTGCTAAATTTCTATGATTCCTACTGAACACTGTTTCAGTTCCGCAATATCGCCACAGATCTCATTCATCTCAGTTTTGAGACGTTTGACTACCGATTGGGCATCAAACACTCTTGCCGCCGCTGTTTGTCTCGTGGTTGGCACCATTCTTGTGTCAGGATCTGTACAGCTGAGAACCAGATCGCTCATATATTTCCGTACGGACCACCCGAAAGAGCTATCCGTACCAAGTATAGCTAATTCTCGTACGGACTTAGAGGTTGTGTGCGTCACGTGAGTAAAGGCCATAGATAATATTTTTTCATGACAGAATGTCGCACCTATGCAACAGTAATAAACGCTCATCGAGCAACAGGTAATAAACATAGCATATATGGCATAGGTATAGTAGGTAACGTATAAAGCCTGAACTAGTTTTGTGACCCCCGGTACAGTACTTTGAAATTAGGCAGTAAGTCAATAGGGGTTTCCACACACCCCACATGTGGTTAGCATGCTCGATCTCAAAACAGGTTTTAATAACTCGGGGTCCTATGTGGACACAAGTAGGCGGGTAAAAATCAAATAACATCTATTACCCACAGGTGCCTCTACACTATATCTATTTCTAGCATTTTAATTGACAAGTTATAATAAAAGCCATGACCATCTCTACCATTAAGCACCGGCCAACACTATTAGGCAAAACCCTACCCGAGGCGCACCAAAAATGCTATGTGAGGCACATATCATATGCGCCTCTAGCGTCGCGCCTTCAGTATTTTTTATGCGAGGCGCCTCCCATACTCTAAATATGTGAGGCGCATATTAATCTGAATACGCCTCCTATATTCTGCATATGCGAGGCGCATATTGATCCAAATGCGTCTCGGATATTATTTTTGAATTTCAAAAAAAAATGGCGGCCAGATCTGGATCTGGTCGAAATTTCGTCGGAGCTCGTCGGAGGCCGTGCCCGTGGCCACAACCTACCACCGCAGGCATGTGCGGGAGGCCATGGCCATAGGGGTCGCTGGAGATGGTGGAGGAGGATGAGGCCGTCGGAGGTGGTCGTCGTAGGTGGAGGAGGAGGAGGTCGTCGGTGTGGTTGTGGAGGCCATGGCCGAAGTGATCACCAAAGGAGGAGAAGGAGGAAGAGAAGGGGAGAAGAAGGAGAGGTGGAGGAGAAGGAGGAGAGGTGGAGGAGAGGTGGAGGAGAGGAGAAGGAGAATGAGAGGTGGGGGAGAAGGAGGAGAAGGAGGAGAGGTGGAGGAGATAGAGAAGGAGAAGGAGGAAAGGTGGAGGAGAAGGAGGAGAGATGGTAGGTATGGTAGGTGGATGTTTCAAATTTGAATCCTGCTTCACTTATGAGAGACGCATATCATATGCGTCTCGAATAGTTTTTTTTGCAGGAAAAAATCTTTTTTCGGCTATAACTTTTTACTCTTTTCGATTTTAGGGATTCTGTAAAATCCAGAACAGCCTTTGGCAGTTGAATTCTAGTAGAAAATTTTGAGACGATTGTTTTGATATATTAAACTTATTTTTCCGACATCGTATGCAAAAGTTAGGGCCATTTTACCGTTCCATGACCCTTTTTTGCAAAATACATCGAAATTCATGGATTATAGAAAGCGCATGCTAATAATATGCACCTCGCCTATTTGGATACTAGAGGCGCATGCCAGAGCAGTGCGTCTCGCCTATTTTATAGGAGGCGTATATAGTCTAAATGCGTCTCAAATGAGCATGTCTCCTATAGTCTTTTCTCTAGTAGTGCAACCTCCCAACAATGGTGGAACTCGACGACTCGAACCAACACCTGAGCAAGCAACTACGACTTGCAAGGCCAGCTGTCTACCAAATAACGGGCAATAGAAGGTGTCCAAGGAAATATAGAGGTTGCAAGGGATATAAATGGTATGGAAACTAAAGCATCACAACATGGATAGCAATAGATCAACAGGAGAAAGTAAAGACTATAAATGCAAAATAGGTAGAAAGGGGGAGAATGCTTGCCTAGGGCACACTGTCGAAGGTTCATATCCGAAGAACTTGTCGATAGTCGCATCAACTCAATGGCCTAATCCGTGAAGAAGCAAAGAACTAAAAGAAACACAGGTTGCATTATTTAATAGTACGGCAGAAGATCGGGCATGCTCATGATATGATGCATGACATGGTAAAGATGCGATGCAACTAGGCTATATTAAACGGAACCGGCGTCCCAATAATTAATTAATAGGTTCATGTTGTTTAGTTACCCTGCGATTTAAATATTGGCTTAACAAGGCAAAACATGGCATCGGTTCGCTACACAAATTTAAATGGAGTCAAGATAAGACAAATATAGCCCGCATATGCACTCCATATTTAATTATGAGATGAATCGACAAAGTACCCACAACCCACAAAATATGTATGCAAGCATGTACAATTGAATATGCAACAAGTAGGTGTCATTTATAAAAATAGGGTCATGTGTTTAGGGTCAAAGACCTTGGTTCCAGAGGGGGTCGGGTTTGACGACATCCGAGAGGAAGAAGAGAGCACCGAGTTCAGTCTTCGGGTCCGTGAAGAAGAACTTGGCATTCTGAGGGGTTCGGCCTTCAGATCCGTGGTCTTCGGATCCTTGTGGGCGATCTTGTCGTTCTGTGTCGGAGGCCTAAGGGTTCCGTGAAGTAGAACTTGCATCGAGGGTCTTCAGGTACCACCACATGATCCCTCCATTCAGCTTCGAAAATGAGTTTGGTCCTTCGGTGACCTCACTTCAATGGTGACAACCAACATACTTGGCCGGATCTAGCTCACATGAGCACGAAAACACAGCCATACGCGAGTGTATTCATACACAACCCGAGGATACCGAACCCAAAGGTAGGAGCAAGGAGGCATGCGTGTCGGCGGGGTGGATATGCAGGTACCACCTGTGCAGACAGACACATGCTGCCACGGCAAGGTCAGAGGCCGGGGCTCAGGGCATAGTCCAGCTAGGATGGGGACAGGGGCGCCGACCGGCGATGGCGGCACTGGCAGCAAGGGTAGCCGGCCGCGTGGAAGAGGACAAGTGGTGGGGCTAGGTGAGCTTGCGGGCAAGGGTGGCGAGCGGTTCCAGTGGAGAGGGAGACGCGGCATGGGGTCGGCAGCAGGGGAGTCCGGGGCGGCAGCTGCTAGCGAGGTGTAGAGCGCAGCGAGATGTAGGGCGGCGGCGGAGCTTCGCTTCCTTGATGGCGGGAAGGCTCCGGGCAGAGAGGAGGTGGCGGGGTCAACCGTAGCTAGGAGAGAAAGCAGTGGCGGCAGATGGGTCGAGCACGGCACGGTCACGGTGTTGCCGGTCTTGGGGCAGAGGAAGGCCGTCCGGCGGCACCGTTGGATCGGCTGGATGCAAGGTGGAGGCTGCCGGGCTTGATCAAGGCGGCGGTGGTCAGGGACAGGGGAAGGGGCGAGCGGGGGTTGGTGAGGGAGGGGGGAATCTGTCGAGGCAGGGGAGTGAGGAGCAGGGTTGGTGGTGACCTTACAGGGTGGGGACTCGTGTGGGATGTTGGATCGTGTCGTGTTGCGGAACAGGCATGGCGAGCGACGTGGGATGCGGGTGGGGGTAGCGTGTCAAAGGTGATGTGGGTCTGGGCGGTTTGGTGTAACGTGACCGTGTGTGTGTGTGTGGCGCAGCGTTCCAGGGTGGAGTGCTGGCGTTGAGCGTGTTGCGGGTGACGCGCAGCGGCAGGTTGGGTTGGTGGGGCGCGCGCGCGTGTGTGTGTGTTGGGTGTGTGATGATGCGGCTGCTGGGGTAGTATTAGGGGCAGATGTTAGGGTTTGGGGTTAGGGTTTGGGTTAGGGTTTCTAGTCTAGGGTTTAGTTGGTCTGATCTGGGTTAGGCCTGCCGGGGTAGTAGGTGGCCTGGTCTGCGGGCTAGGCTGCCTCCCCCGGTACAACATTTTATTTTTATTTTTTTGAACTTTAAAGACTTTTGTAAATAGTATTTAGATAAATAAAATGTCCAGGTAGGCCCGGGTTTTTATTTGAAATAAAAGGGAGGGGATTAATATAGAAAATAAAATTGACTTTTAGCGAAAATAGTTTTAGGCAAACATATGTGTAATGTCATGATGATGCTCAAATGCAATGTGGTATGATGACATGAGCATGATATCATAATTATGCACAAAAGTAAAAAACATCAAGCGATTTTCTAGTAGTGATTTTTACTGGGGTGCTATAATTCGACACCACTAACAAGGGATCTCGTCCCCGAGATCCGCCTCATGGTATAGGGGAGTAGGGTGATGATCATATGCTTTCGCTTCGTGTAGATCCTCGCGATACCACTAACAAAGATTCTTCATCCATCTTTAAATTCGTCGGCACCACCAACAAGAGGTCGTTGCTCATGTTTGTTGAGAGAGCACTCTAGTGAAACAAAGACAAAGGTAGAGGTCTCAAAAGATAAGGCCACCTCTGACTTTGATAGAAGGAGAGAAAAGGTGCAACCTAATCCACTTCAATGTACAAGAGCGAATAGAATGAGTAGTCGGTATGGGGGCCAATCCATCACGCACCCAAACTATTACTCCGCACATGCAGTAGAGTATGGTGGCCAATCCATCAGGCACCCAAACTATTACTCTGCACATACAGTAGAGAAACGTGCAACCCATTCTCAGAATTCATACTGAAGATCTTGACAAGTGATGTTTGGAAAGCTTTAGAAAACAAAGGAATGATGCAAGGTCTTCATCGGATCTGACATAGATGATGTCGTCATGTTGTAAAACTCTAGAAGGTACAAAGAAAAAGTTTAATGAATTTTTGGTCCACTGAAAGGTACAACAGATGAAAATTCATCAGATAGCAGGAAGACCAGATGTGGAAACACCGTTGCAAGAAGAAGGAAGCGAAACCTTGAAGGTACGATGGAAACCCAACCACGAGAAAACATGGACTCAAAGAAAGGTAAGAGAATAGATTCAAAACATGAAGAGGTAGGAGAATAGTATAGAGGTAAGGTGTAAAAACATACCAAATCATATCTATCCAACCGATTTTGCAAAATAGTTTTGACTCTATATATTATCCGTTAGATAGGTTATCCTATAGGCTGGACCAGTGGGGTATCGCAACTTGACATAGGTATGATTACTCGGAAGCTTATAATTGATTACCCTACATTGGGCAAAAGGCCTACGGCCCATGAAGATTCCAGATAACAGCCCAAGAAAGCAACTGACAAAGACTTTAATTGTATTAGGAAAGAAACCATGAACCGACATTATGTTAGTATTATAAATCACGTGTGTATGAAACCTATCCGCATACAACTTTGAGACCCGGCCTATTATATATAGGATGGGAGAAGCCCAAGCGAGGGTACCGAAATCTAGAGGACAATTTGTAATAGTGTGTTTCCCCAATATTCAGGCAACTTTGTCTTCATCGTTTTCCTGACATCCGACGAAATCCCCAGCGTTCTCTTTTCTACGAAACCCCAAGTCCATCATCATGGGCATTGCCAAGGTTACCCCTCGTCAATTGGCGCTATCCGTGGGTAACCTGAACGCTGGAAACACGGATTCGGCGGAACGCTCTCCACCAAGCATCAACTCGACGAAAGCAGATCCACACCTGCCCACCCTCGTATTGGTACCTGCTGATTTCAACAGCGGATCCGATCTAATCATCGGAAGCCTCTACTTCCAAGCAGACAACATGCAAGAATCACACCCTTCGGCCCTGATTGCATCAGAACCGTCGGTGGGAAAAGCTACACCCATAGCGGTACCAGCATCATCCGTTGGATCTTCCACGGACATCACAACACAGATCGAAGCAGGAGAAGAAGGTCACCAGCCAATCCCACCACACAAAGCAAACCCGACAAACTCAGAACCCGAAGAAAGCAGTGAAAACATCGACTTTGAAGAAAGGATGGCAAAAATCTATCCAGAACTATGATCTCGGAGTACTACCAACACACCCGCAGAAGCAAAAGATGACGCCATTAGGCCACGCATAACACGGCACCAAGTCTACATGATCAACGGAGATACCTCAACACCACGCGACGAAAACGGTAATCCTATCCTCAACCCCGATGATATTATATCAGATGACCATGCAAGAAACCACGACAACAAAGGAGAACACTGAAAGGGAGGAGGAACAACAGATAATTGCATAATCCAAGGAGGAGGCGGAGAACCTCACACAGGAGAGAGACAAGGACTTCAGCTACCAGCATCGGCATGGCAAAAAGCAAGGGAGGCAATTTTGGGAGCAGTCCCAATGACAACGGATGCTTCACATGAGGATCTATTGGCATACCAATATCTGCTCCACCACAAGGAGAGAGACCTACTCCGGATGCAAAGGCAACTCGATGAAAGAAAAAGATTAGTCGACGAATCCAGTTTAGACAGGCACAATTAAGCTCTACTCGAGGGTCAAGGAGTGTAACAGGAGCAGCACCATCGAGAAGGGCAACATCTTGACTACAGAATATCCCCGAAGCAGAAAGAAGTGGAATCATCCGAGATCTCGACCTATCATTCATATCAATTGATCAAGCAGGAAACATCAAGGCAAAAACAGCTCAAGCAGCCATTGTGGCCGCGCAAACATATCTGATCACCACTCCACCCGCACCCGACGATACGCGCGCGTCCCTTCACTGATCCGCCCTGATGAACCTCGGCATGGTATGAGCCTCACTCGCGGAAGCAGAACAAGGACTCACACAAAGATCCCCATGCCGTCACAACAGTCCTCGGCAAGTGGGACACACCCGATAGTCTCGATCACCACACCAGGCGCATCTCATAGGATCCGAGTCGTGAAGCAATACAAGAAATGATAACACCCAACATAAGAGCATTGGACCCAGAATGAAAGGAGCACCCGATGATATCAAGATGGATATGACGAAGATGGCCATGAGATGTGCGGGGCCAGCTGTTTCACGCAGAGGATTCGCAAGGCCTCAGTACCCAAGGACTTCAAACTTCCACATGACCGACATAAATACGATGGACTCCAGGAACCCGAAGCTTGGTTAGCAGACTATTTAGCCATCGTCAAATTATAGGGCGGCTCCACAACTACCGCAATGCAAAGTCTACAACTACATCTCACCGGTGCCGCAAGATCATGGCTCAAGTAGTTACCCAAAGATTCAATTGGTAGCTGGAATGATCTGGAAGATAAATTCATCCGACATTTCCATTCTACATTCAAACGACTAGCATCGTTGGAGCAGTTACGAGCGTGCAAACAATAATTTGGAGAGTCAATAAGAGCATTCATACAGCAGTGGAATATTATCAAAAACTCAGCTGAACCAATATCCGACGAAAGGGCCATCGACGCCTTCAATGACGGCCTCTATCGCCGACAATTCATAGAAGAACTAGGACGGGTTAAACCAAAGACAATATCACAATTAATGGAGATAGAAAACCGCTGGGCTGATGGAGAGGACGCGCTACATAATAAGCATGCACGATCACTCGAGGAAGATAGGGATAAACGCGGCAATGATAGAAGAAGAAGGAACAACGATGGAAACACGATGGAAACATGGGACCAAGTTACGTCGCAACAGGTTTTTCGGGTGAAGGTAACAATAGAAGCAACGACCACAATGGCGGATACCGCCAGAACAGGGACGACGTCGGAGGAAGCCAGTCCACACAGCGGTATCAGCCAAGAGCACGAGACCCACCGATGTCCGCAATGCAAATGCTGGAAGGGCCCTGTAATAAGCATTTTTATGTCGACTCAGCAGGCAGACGACAATCCAATCACCTGATGAAAGACTGCCGAACATTCCTGAAGATGCAGGAGTTGTGCAACGCAAAGGCAACCGAAGCAGCAAATCGAGGATACACATCCACGCCTGGCGCACTAGCCATCGGTGCACCACCACCACCAGCGGCACCACCACAAAACACAAACGATCAAAACAACGAGTACCCCAGATCAAAAGGAGCAATGTCTATGATCCAGAAAGGGCATCCATCTAACAGAATTCAGAAGCTCATCACAAGACAAATCAATATGGTGGAAACAGCAATGTCAGCTACACCCGAATATCTCCATTGGTCAGAACAAGAAATCACATTCACCAAAGCTGATCACCCACTTCGGGTCCCACGACCGGGTCACTCAGCCCTGATAGTCAAAGCACAAATTGGTGGGTTCGATATGAGCAAGGTTTTCATGGATGCAGGAAGTAGCATAAATCTGATATATGCAAAAACACTAAGAACAATAGGCTACCCTCTGGATAATCTCGCCCTAACAGAAACATCTTTCCATGGAATAGTACCAGGTAAAGCCAAAATCCCTTTAAGCAAAGTTTCTCTTGACGTTGTTTTTGGTTCCAAGATAAATTTCAGGCGAGAAAGATTCGAATTTGAAGTCATGGATTGTCCATCACAATATCATGCAATCCTGGGACGACCAGCCTTTGCATGGTTTATGGCAGTGCCGCATTATGCATACTTAGTAATGAAAATGCCAGCACCAAAGGGAATTATCATGGTACAAGGAAGCTTCACACGTGCCGATAGTTGTGATCGCGAGTTCAGCAAAATTTCTGAATCTTTCGGGATGGCAACGGAGTTTGAGCAACTCAAAAATTCATCAAACGCACAACCTATTTAAGTAACACGTGTCAATCCCGATTAGGCTTTTCACACGGCAAAAGACACAAAAGAAGTACAGATCCACCCCGTCGACCCGAAGAAAACAACATTCGTGGCTTCTAACCTTGATCCCGCATAGGAAAGCACGCTCATCGAGTTCCTCCATGAGCACTGGGAAATTTTCGCATCGCTACCTTCTGACATGCCAGGAATCCCTAGGGAACTCGCTGAGCACGCATTAAATCTAGATCCAAAGGCGAAGCCAGTAAAGAAACCACTTTGACGCTTCGCAGAACCAAAGTGCAAGGCCATTGGAAAGGAGCTCCATCGCCTAACTGATGCCAATTTTATCAAAGAACTAACGAAATCATAGTGGCTCGCAAACCCAGTATGTGTTACAAAGAAAAACACTACAGAACTTCGGATGTGCATCGACTTTACTGCACTGAACAAGCATTGCCCAAAAGATCACTTCCCATTGCCACGAATCGACCAAATCATCGATACAACTACGGGATGCGAACATCTTTCTTTCTTAGATGCTTACTTAGGATACCACCAGATTAGGATGAAGGAAGAAGATCAGGAGAAAACGGCGTTTATCACGCCTTATGGCGTATTTTGCTACACAACAATGCCATTTGGCCTCAAGAACGCTGGAGCAACATATCAGCGGATGATGCAGAAGTGCCTGGGAAGCCAAATAGGCACAAATGTGCAAGTGTATATTGATGACGTCATGGTTACAACATGTCAAGGATCTGCACTGATCAAGGACCTAGAAGAAACATTCAGAAATCTCGATAGGTTTAGCATCAAACTAAACCAGAAGAAATGTTCTTTTGGAGTCCTGGCAGGGCAACTCCTCGTATATTTGGTATCAGCTAGGGGAATCGAGGCTAATACCGAAAAAATACAAGCAATCCTCACAATGAAGAAGCCAACAAATCTACGTGGTGTACAGCAACTGGCGGGACGAGTGGCGGTGCTAAGTCGTTTTATTGCGAGGTTAGGAGAAAAGGCGTTGCCATTCTATGCCCTCATGAGAAAATCAGAAAAATTCGAATGGACGAAAGAAGCTCAGCATGCCTTTGAAGATCTTAAAAGAATACTTTCAACATCCCATGTCGTCGTGTCGCTGAAAGAGAAGGAACCTTTACTCCTTTATATCGTTGCCACACATCAGGTGGTCAGCACGGTCCTAGTCGTAGAGCGACCCGAAGAAGGAAAGACCCACGGCATGCAAAGGCCAGTTTACTTCCTGAGCGAGGTTTTATCGCCATCCAAACAAAGGTACCCACACTACCAGAAACTAGCATATGGGGTATTTATGACAGCACGAAACTACGCCACTATTTTTCGGAGCACCTGATCATAGTGGTCAACAAAGCGCCTTTATCAAGCATCCTCAACAATCCAGAAGCAACAGGGCGTGTTTCTCTATGGGGCATCGAATTATCCCCTCGGGATATCACTTATGAGAAGCACAAAGCAATTAAGTCACAAGTTCTGCCAGATTTCATCACGGAGTGGACGGAGTTGCAATGTGCGGGTCCACCAGACCTTTCTAGTGCCTGGACAATGTACTTTGATGGATAAAAAAGAATGGAGGGAGAAGGAGCAGGAGTTGTACTAATATCACCTCAAGGCGACAAAATGCGCTATATTCTTTGGATGAGCTTTACAAACGCATCCAATAACAAAGCAGAATACGAGGCCCTGTTGCATGGCATGCGAATGGCCAAAGCTTGCGGTGCAACTCGCCTCAAAATCTTCAGAGATTCCAATCTTGTGGCACAGCAGGCAATGAACAAGTGTGATGTTGTCAACGAAAATATGATTGTTTATCGCGACTTATATAGCATCATGGAGGCTCAATTTGATGGGTGTGAAGTATCACATATAGGAAGATCAAGCAATGAGGAAGCCGACAACTTAGCAAACATCGGATCATTGTGTTTACTAATACCACCAGGAGTTTTTTGGGAAGGGATAGTGGAGTGATCGATCAAAGCGAAAAGAGTCTCCGAGGTTGTAGCACCAAAAACAGGGAAAAAGAAACATCCGCAAAAAGAGTTGGGGGCTCCTTCAAAAACCAAGAACATAGAAGAAGCCATCGAAGAAGAAGAACAAGCAATCAAAGAGGTCATGCTAATTGAACCAATCGGGATGCAATCGTATATAGCATATATGACTAAAGGAGAGCTACCAGAGGATGTGATAGAAGCCCGACGAATCACCCGACAATCGAAGGCCTTTAGGATAATCAAAGGAGAACTATACAAAAGAAGTATTTAGGGTGTGTTGCAATGTTGCGTAACACCCGAAGAAGGAAAAATTATACTGAAAGATATACATGAAGGAGTTTGTGGTCACCATGCTAGTAGCCGAGCAATTGTTGCAAAAGCATTCAGGGCAGGATTTTATTGGCTAACTGTAGTACAAGATGCAAAAGACATTGTCAGAACATGTGAGGCATGTCAACGATTTGCAACAAAGCCTAGAGCACCCGTCGTTGAGCTGAATCCCATACCCTTGGCTTGGCCTTTCGCTCAGTGGGGACTCGACATGGTGGGAAAACTTCACAAATCATCGCCAGGAGGACACGTCTTTCTGCTAGTAGCAGTCGACAAATTTACTAAATTGATTGAAGTAATGCCTGTCACCACTCAAGATGGAACTTCGGCTGTGAATTTTATCAAATCATAGTATTTCGGTTTGGCGTACCGAACAGCATCATCACGGATAATGGGACCAACTTCACTTCCAATGAGTTCAAGGAGTACTGCCAGGAGATGGGCATCAAAATAAGCTACGCTTCGGTACCTCACCCGCAAACAAATGGACAGGTCGAAAAAGCTAATGGACTAGTTACCGCTGGACTCAAAAAGAGACTACTGGCACCACTTGACAGAGCAAAAGGAGCATGGGTGGATGAATTCCCATCTGTATTATGGAGTTTACGTACAACTCCAAATAATTCAACACAAGAGACGCCTTTCTTTTTGGTCCATGGTGCGGAAGTCGTGCTTCCAGTTGAGGTATCCCACGAATCGCCAAGAGTAGCTACATATAATGAAGAGGAATCAAGAGAAGCACTTGAAGATGATGTAGATGCGCTTAATGAAGCCCGAGATGAACCCCTCCAAAGAGCAACTATGTACCAGCAAAACTTGTGCAATTACCATAGCAGAAGATTGCGGCCTAGGTCCTTTGCAATAGGGGACCTAGTTCTTCGCCTCAAGCAAGATGGTCACAAAACGCTAGAATCGCCATGGGAAGGACCATACATCGTCACAGAAGTTATTCTCGGAGGAGCATATCGACTACAAGACAAGAAGACAGGACTAAATTATTCAAATACATGGAACATAGCACAGCTACGACGCTTTTACGCATAAGATTATTTGCAATATGATAAGAGTTACAATTCGGCTTATTAAGCCAAGATGTCCAGGACAAAGGCTAACAGCCATCCGCTCAAAGAATAATATATCATTGATTTTCGCTTTATATATAAAGAGATAAGTTATTTGTACCTTAATCTTTTTTCAAAAGGTCAAATGCTTCCCATCAAGCTAACAGCAATTATAAGCCTATGTCCAGATACAGGCATCCGAACATAGCCTCGGGGGCTACTCCCATTGGGAGCGCTAGCGCGCACCCGATAGAAATTCAGTTGTGTATCCTTTTGAGTTTTACACTAGTGTATCCTTGAAAAGGTGTTACTCCCATCGGGAGATAGTATAAAATAATAAAACTATCTGATATAATCAGAAAGATTGGCGGCCCAACAGGCCAACCGTTAATAAAGCCAAAAACCTCGGATCACGCTCAGACGCGACAAAAAATCCGAATGCCGTGTTCAAAAACATGAAGGTAAGACCCTATGATTCGTCCTGTGTGGCCTGGTAATCGCACAAGAATGCGTTCTGCCAGTAAAAAATCCATATCAACGATACGATGAAAAATCCCGACAGACGCGTTGGGTACGCGATAAAAATAGAAAACTGGAATTCAGTATTCGGTAAGACCTCAGTGGCTCGAACTGAATTACGCCAGTTACAAATTCTGGATTCGAGCCTAGGGACTTGAATTTGATGTAGGTCAACCTTGTTTTTGCCCAGGAGCAATTAACTGATTCCTGATCCATCGGAAGCATCTGACTCGTTGTACCAAATCCCTACAAAATGTAAAAAGCAAAGGAAAAAAAGAAACTTTGAGACTCAACCTAAAACTATGGTTCAGGCAGAGTCTCGGGGGCTACTGACATAGGTATGATTACTCGGAAGCTTATAATTGATTACCCTACATTGGGCAAAAGGCCTACGGCCCATGAAGATTCCAGGTAATAGCCCAAATAAGCAACCGACAAAGACTTTAGTTGTATTAGGAAATAAACCATGAACCGACATTATGTTGGTATTGTAAATCACGTGTGTATGAAATCTATCCGCATACAGCTTTGAGAACCAGCCTATTATATATAGGACGGGAGAAGCCCAAGCGAGGGTACCGAAATCTAGAGGAAAATTTGTAATAGTGTGTTTGCCCAATATTCAGGCGACTTTGTCTACATCGTTTTCCTGACATCCGACGAAATCCCCAGCGTTCTCTTTTCCACGAAACGCCAAGTCCATCATCATGGGCATTGCCGAGGTTACCCCTCGTCACAACTGCTGAGCTCTGATACCACTTTGTAACAACCTCGAATCGTCCCTATGTAGATTTTAGTGATTCCCGCCAAAACCACATAGAAATGATCCAAAGATGCCCACCAGGAACTTGCGTGCGGGTGGAAAAATGAAGTAATACCATTACACAATAGTTCACGATGGAACCCACAAAACATATATATATACAACAACTCAACGAGTCAAGAATACTGATATATAGTACAAATATCCAAATGACCATGAAAATGATACAACATCCGAGTACGGACAAGATGTGATGAGGGTTTAACTCATCAATGTCCATTGTTATGGACTTGGGTTTTGGAGAAGGAGGGAGCGCTAGAGGCATCAGTCGGCTAGCAAACAAGCACACTGGGACGCAAGGTTTAACCAGGTTCAGGCCTCGTAGAGGTCCCTACTCCTGCTCGTCTGCTCTTGGAATTAATGAAGGAATCGAAGATTACAGGGGCGCACAGATGCAATCTAGCGAGAGTTGTGGAAACTAGGGTTGCGTGTGTCCTCCTCGCCGCCCCCTCCTAGCCTTTATATAGATAGGCTAGGTCTCGGGTAGCAGGTCGAGTCGGTTAGAGATTAGGGTTTTCCCTTTAAACTTTCTATCTTTAAGCTTCTTCTTGTCTCACAAGTAATCGAGAGTCCGTGGACCACTCGAAGTCTTCATTGTGCCATGGCAATGCCGTGGGCTTCCACCGTATCTGGACCGTATATACTAAACTCGAGTACCTGCAGGGTATACCCATGTCAAGATGCAAATGGGGCTAAGTGCCTTGAAGAATAACCAATGTCGTCCATAACCCTTCCCAGACCAAGCCGGAAGGGTAACCTTGCTAAAATGTCGTCCATCTTCGCCTTGATGTTAGATTGAAATAAGATAAAGTATGTTGAGAGAAGTCGACCTATCAATATTTGCCTCTCATGGGGACTTGACGGAGGGAACTACTTGTTGGTAGACGGAGGCGTGTTAGCACTTACAGTGACTATAAAGCTGTTGGCACTCCTTACGTATCAACTTGGGAACCGAGGAAACTCACGGAACACTATCCATGCCATGGGATACGTCCTACGGGATTACGTCCCTTAATAGCGCAGTAATTCGATTGATGTTGATTGTTTACTGCTGTGGTTATGAGGATGATGTGAGCAGCGGTTGCTGCCTATTTGTCCAAACATGGAGTTCCTCCCACACATACATAGTTGAGAGTGTTCATGATAATAATCTTTATCTTAGCCCCTTATAATGCTAGTGGTGTATCCGCTACTCCCTAAGAACGCTTTTTCCCTATTGTAGTTCCAATCTCTCTTACATACGCGATACTTACTTTATGCATTCAGTTGTTTTACTTTACTTTATTGTTGCTCTTATACCTAAAACCCAAAAACACCCTTTTACACAATACTCGCATTTTATCTTGTTACTTAGAACTTTATTTAGCATTTCTATCGTAATATTTATCTAAGAGTTATTAGACTTCAGACTCTTGCTCCCTATGGGATCGATATCTTTATTTCAAAACTAGCTACAAACAATCTGTGCACGTGCAGTCATCACACCCCACTAAGCCACCCGCTACGAAGTCAGCCGGCTCCGCGACTGACCCAGGGTGTGTGGCGACGGCAGGTGAACAGAGTGGGTAGGTGGGGATCTAGGGTTAGGGTTTGACTAGATTAGGTTAGGGTTTGGTCTGGGTTTTGGGCTGGGTCGACTAGGGTGGTAGGTGGCCTAGCCTACGGGATGGGCTACCTTCCTTGATCAAAACATTTTATTTTTTATTATTGTTTGCTTTATTTTAAATAAAAGACAGACAAAATATCTCGAAGGGTCCAGGGTTTTACATTTGAAATAAAGAGGGGGCAAATAGAAAACAAAGATAGGCTTTTAGAGAAATAGTTTTAGGCAAATAATATGAATGCAGTCACGAGGATGCTCAAATGCAATGTGGCTTGATGACATGAGCATGCCATCATGATGATGCACAAAACAATGAGCAATTTTCTGGTAGTGGTTTTACGCAGGGTGCTACAATTCGACACCACTAACAATGGATCTCGCCCTCGAGATCCGCCTCATGGTACGGGGAAGAAGGCCGATGATATGAATCTTCTTGCTGCGTGTAGATCTTCGCGACACCACTAACAAAGATTCTTTCTTCGTCTTGAAATCGCCGACACCACCAACAAGGGATCATTTCTCAAGTTCATCGAGAGAACACTCCGGAGAAACACAAACGAAGGTAGAGGCCTCAAAAGGTAAGGCCACCTCTAACTTCCGCGGAGGAGTACAACTACATTGATCCGCCGATTCAATGTACAAAAGCGGATAAGAGTAGTGGTGTGGTTGTGACTCCATCCCGCACCCAAAGCATTACTCCGTACATGAATAAGAAAATCATGCAACCTAACTCTCGAATTTCAGACTGAAGATCTTGATAAGAACTCATGAAGCTCCATAAGAAAACAAAGATTTGATGCAACGATTCGCCGGATCCAAGGAAGATAAAGACGATGTTATCGTTGTGTCGGAAGTCGCAAGCCATCGGAAGAGATATGAACGAAGATCACGGAGAAATAGATGATATGTCCAACATATAAAACAAGAAAAGCACCAAGGTCTTAAATAGAAGAATTGCAAAAGATCTGAAAAGTCTTCATGGCATCCATCGGATTAAGGATAGAAGATAAAGCGAGAGAGTTTCAAAAGGTTTCTTGATGAGCAAAAGACCAAAAGAATTTCTTGTCCTTCTTAAGAAGATCCGAGAGAGATTTAGCCGTTTTGAGGAAAACTTCAGCGCAACGACGATGATAACTTGCCAAATAGGGAAAAACTCCGGATTTGATTGAAGGTGGAGGATGGGATTAACAATTGACTTGATGATTTCCGAATTGTAGAAATGTCTTTAGCAGACGGACATGGCCGAGATGGGTGACTTTGAAAAGTCGGAATTTACACTTTGAGAACTTCGCACACAGGCGATGTTCACGAAGCTTGAGAGAAAAAGAAGATGGTCTTCATGTTTTCCCATTGATATCGAATAGTCAAGCATATCGTCGAGATATACCATCACGAATTAACGAGTTATTCCAAGAATACCAAGTTCAAGAGGTGGGAGAAAAGAATGAATGCTCGAAACACTTTCTAAGCTCAACCCTCTTCGAAAGGTCAACATTAAGAGCAAGAGTTCGTGTTGAAAGAGGTGCATTGGAAGAATAGATCATCTGGCCCTTCAGATGAGAAAAGAGATGCCGACTGGTTACATAGTAGATCATCTAGCCCTTCAGATGAAAGAGATTTTGGATAAAGAAGCGATGATAACTCATACATTTAAGCAAAGCTATCATAGATGAAAGGATGAGATTCTCCTGTATCAAAGAGAATCTTGCAGATATGGAGTTCAAGAAATATATGAAGCATGACAATCGAATGATAATCCACCATAGTGCCTTAAGAAACCTCTGGATTGCCAAAGATACTTGAGTATGATATAGATATGCTCACGGTATAACTCAAAATCACAAGAGATAACCGTCATCATTTGGAGGACTAGATTGATAGCATTCACCATATTTCACTCGTGATAAGCATCATATAGCTATACCGAGAACCAAATTACAACCGGAAGCATCAGATAGACACATGTTATGTGTTTAGCCCGAAAGAATTGTAGATAAATTAAAAACTCTAGATTGAAGCGCCGGTAGCAAAAGATCGAGTTAGCATAGACAAGGCGACAAAAAGAAGGTGAATAGTGTATCACACACGACTGGAAGGAGTGTAGAAACACAGATGTATCAAAGAAAAAATTCCGCATTTTTCGGTATTAAAATAACAATAGATGCGGAAAACAACTTAACATATAGAGATTAGAAACTGAAACTCCATATTATGTGAAAGCGTGCTAAAGAACGAACACCCTTAACAAGATCCCGTCGGTTAACAAGGAGTCGGATAGATCGCGTTGGTTTACACATAAGCCTGTCATATAGAATGTACCAATAGTTGATAACCAAAGGCAGATTGTGAAGCAAGGTTGGATGCAACAGATCAACAAAGGATTAACACATCCTATGGTACTACAGATACCCCGAACACGTGAATCCAAGTTTGAATTTTTAGAAGAGGATAGACAAACGTTACAGTTTCTTACCAGAAAAGGGTGGGTGGATGGTTAAGAAGAAAAAATAGAAGCACTCCTACTCTCATGTTTAGTTTTTTCCTAGTATATAGCTACCAAAATATTTTCTAGACTAACAACGACCACCTTGGTTGAGACCCTAAAGGGCAGAATGGCTCTGATACCAATTGTAATACCTCGAACCCTACGCTCTAAGCTACATGCCAGGATGAACCTAAAAGTGGATAAGGGATTCTACCGCGGAGGCCCAAGGTCACCCACGTGTAGGCCCATAGAAGCGGAGCAGGGCACGGTACCGTCCAACCACTCTACCCACTTTCAAGAACATCATGACAAGAACGAGCGGAGTAGTCGACAGGTATGCGAACAAAACATACACAAGTATGTATGCCAGCGACATACAACAGTACATCAGAGACAGACCATCTAAAAGAAACAGAAATATTCAATGCCATACGACAAGATCCAAATATCCAAGATAGAGATAATAGTTTAGGATACATCCTCATATAGTACACATTAGAGTATCAAGCGGAAGAGGAAAACAAGATCTGAGTATGGACAAGAAGCAAATTAGCATAAGATGCCCTAAAAATAAGCACATCCCGCCCACAGATCTCACGAATCTCCATCCCCGAAATCTCTACACCTGACGGTCGTTGTCACCATCTTCGGTCTCCTCAACCCAGTAACTTTCCTGTGAGTAAACCTGTCCATCTGAACCAAAATATTTATCGTGTGAGACCCTAGGGATACTTAGCAAGTTTTTATGCATCTAAAGGGAACAACCTGGGGTGACGCAATCGCAGTGAAAGATAATAATTAACAGTCCTATAGAGACACGCTACACCATCTGCCCAACCAGATTTGGAGGGACGCTCGTTAATTAGAAACAACAGTTATATAAGTAATATAAATAAACATTGCTCGCTCTCCTTCTCGCTTACCGAACAAGAAGGCAGAAGAACATCGCATCCCTTAGCAATTGTATTAACCATTCCATGAGTGTTACACTATTTACTAGTCATGTTTTAGTCAATTTAAACACGATACTTTAGTTATAGTTATCTATGATCGAGAAAATGTGCGCCAAGTCGTCCATAACCATGGACATGGCTTTCAGAAAGATTTACCGTGTAGGGGTGCACAAATAGCAACACACGCATGATCAACCTCGGGAAGAACCAAATAAAAAGCAACGAGGCCTCACGATAATGCATTCGTAGGATTCAAAAATTATTTTAGGGGACCGCCTCACTAAGCTACCCGCTACAAAGTCGGTCGACTCCAAGACGAACCTAGGGTGTGCAACGACGGCAGGTGGAGGGAGTGGGTGGGTGGGGATCTAGGGTTAGGGTTTAACTAGATTAGGTTAGGGTTTAGTTTGGTTTTTGGGTTGGGCCAACCGGGGTGGTAGGTGGCCTAGCCTACGGGCTAGGCTGCCTTCTTGGTCAAAACATTTTATTTTTTTATTATTGTTTGCTTTATTTTAATTTATTTTAAATAAAAGTGTTAGAATACATATCCTACACATGTTTGTATAGATGTAGGATACGTATGCGTGTGTATTCCTTGTATATATGTCCGTGTTGTATGCAACCGGGACTCCTTGTAATCCTCTTATATAATGAGCAATACAAGGCCACCTAACGTGTGGTTTCCCCTATCTTACATGGTATCAGACGCAAAACCCTAACCAGACCTGCGCCTCCTCCCGCTTCCGCCGCCGCCGCCGCAACCGATCTCGGCGCCCGGCCTCTGCAAACCACCCACCTCTCCCCTTCTAGCCTCGTCGCCCCTCTACAATGGGTGACGATGCCGCACGGATCGCGCAAGCCGCAAAGGAAAAATAAGACCGCGAGGCCCAAGAAGTTGCTGACGCCCAGTCGAAGCTCGCCCTCGCCACCACCCCCTCCTCCAGCGCGGGGGCCTTCTCGCTCACCTCGTTGCATGCCCAAGTCGTCGGCCTCCACTCCATCAAGGGGCACGTCCCCGTCGAGCTGGCCCTCGACACCGGTGTTCATCGCCAATGGAGCACCTTCTTCCGCGCCGCCCTCCGCAAGTATGCGCTGCTCGACCACGTCGACGCCCCTGCTTCGTCCGTTCCGACTCCGGAGTGGGCTCTCTTGGATGCCATGATTGTCTCCTGGCTCTACGTGTCCGTGTCCCTCGGCCTACTCGACGCCGTCATGACACCGGGCGAAGACCCCCTCGCCGTCGAGCTGTGGACAAGCATCAACGGGCTCTTCAACGACCACAAGATCAACCGCCAGCTCCACCTCTCCACCGAGTTGGGCAAGATCAAGATGGGCGAGATGAACATGACCGAGTACTTGAAGAAGATCAAGGCCCTCGCCGACGGTCTCACGGATCTCGGCTCCCCAAAGACGACGCCAAGCTGGTGATCCACTGCCTCAACGGACTTTCCGAGCAATACAAGGGCGCCACCGATCTCATCTCCCTCATGCCCGACATCTCGTTTGAGAAGTGTCGTCTCTTCTCACGCTCCAAGACATGAAGCACAAGAATCGTCGCTCGCGCAATGGCAACGGTGACACGGCCCTCTACTCCAACGCCGCCACCGCCCCCAACTCTAGACGGGGCAACGGTGGCAAGGGCAAGAAAAAGAAGAAGGCCGCAACGAACGCTGCCAAGGGCACCGCCATCATCCAAGCCGGCCCCGTCGTCACACCTCCGACCGCCGCTCCTCCAACCTGGCCGACGCCGCTCCTTCCCTGGAACGGCGCGATCCAGATGTGGCCATACGGCCCTGATATGCAGGCTCGACCCCCCAGCTACATGCACCGTCCCCCGTCCCCGCAACACGCCTTCTATGCGCAAGGGCCCTACACCGTGTCGCATGCCTATGGCTACGGCTACGGCGGCTATGCTCCTCAGGCTCCTGCATATGGGCTCGGCGTTGCACCCCCGTCATCACCGGCTTCATCGACTGTCTCATGGGACCAGTCCGCGCTGATGAACCAGTTCTAGACGATGGGCTTCAAACACCCACCACCGATTGGGTCATGGACACTGGCGCCACCTCCCACTTTGCATCGAACCCGGTATGCTCACCTCTGTGTCTCCTCCTTCCTCTCGTGTTGTCGTTGTCGGTAACGGTTCCACCCTTCCGATCACTGCTACCGGACATGCATGTTTTCCTATTTCCACTCCCTCGCGTCCTCTGCATCTTCGCAATGTCTTAGTAGCTCCCGATATAGTCAAAAACCTCTTGTCCGTTCGTCAATTCACCATTGATAATCGTGTTTCCGTCGAATTTGACCCTGTTGGTTTTTCTATGAAGGACCTTCTAACCAGGACCGAGATTCTTAGATGCAATAGTCCCGGAGCCCTCTACCCTGTCAGCACCTCCTCCCCCAGCCGCCCACATGCCTTCCTCGCTGTCGACCCTGCTATGTGGCATCGGCACCTTGGACACCCTGGACGGCCGGTCATGGAGTCATTAGCTCGCTCCTGCATTATTCCTAGGGATAAAAATAAATCTAGTTTGTGTCATGCTTGTCAATTAGGTGCCATGTTCGTCTACCTTTTTCTTCTACCAATCGTGTAACACATTCTCCATTTCAACTTATACATTGTGATTTGTGGACATCTCCTATTGAGAGTATTTCTGGCTTTAAGTATTATCTCATTTGTCTCGATGATTTAACTCAATATGCTTGGGTTTATCCTTTATGTGCCAAGTCAGAAGCCTTCTCACACTTGTCGTCCCACCACGCCTTAGCCCAAACTCAGTTTCATGCACCCTTGAAAGCCATCTAGTGTGACAATGGTCGTGAGTTCGATAATTCCTCCCTACAATCATTTGCCCAATGCCATGGGATAGCACTCCGCTTCTCATGTCCCTATACTTCATAACAAAACGGTAAAGCCGAGAGAATTATTCGCACCCTTAACGACATCACTCGCACCCTTCTAATTCAAGCTAGCATGACACCTCGCTTCTGGGCCAAGGCTCTCCATACAGCCGTGTTGTTGCACAATCGGCTGCCTTCCAAGGCCATCGCGGATCGCGTGCCTTTTCGAGCCCTTCATGGTGTCGATCCTGCATATGCCGGTCTTAGGGTCTTCGGATGCTTATGCTACCCCAACACCACCGTCGTTGCCCCGCATAAACTTGCGCCTCGCTCCGTATCGTGTGTGTTCCTTGGGTATCCATCTCAACATCATGGCTATCGCTGCCTTGATCGTTCCACCCAAAAGATCATCATCTCTCGCCATGTTGTGTTTGACGAGTCTATCTTTCCCTTTGCCTCTAACGCATCACCACCATCCTCTACTCCTACTTTGCAAACTTATGACTTTCTGCAGGTTGAGCAGTCGATGTTGCCGATGCCATTCACCGCGCCGACCGCGGGAACTTCTGCTGCGGGCTTTACTGCGGCTGCCCGGCAGCCTGCCGCGGGCACTTCTCCTGCCGCGGCAGGATCTCCCGTCCCGCGCACGCCGCCTCGGGCCACCTCGCCTGGCCCGTCCTAAGCCGGATCGTCACCGTCAGGATCGCCCTCGTCCGCTCCCTCGCCCGTCGCGTCTACGGATGATGGTGCCCCAGAGCCTTCTACGAGCTCGCCATCCACGGCTTCTACCCCGCCTCCCGCCACGGATGCTCCTCGAGCTCGTCGTCCTCGAGCACCACCGCCGCCACCGTCTCACACCATGCTCACGCGTGCCAAGCACGGCATTGTGCAGCCCAAGACGATTTTTGATCTTCATGTTGAAGGATTGTCTCCAATACCGAAGACTTATCGTGGTGCTCTCAAAGACCCCAACTGACATGCTGCAATGGTTGAAGAGTACAATGCGCTCCTCTCCAACAACACTTGGGACTTGGTTTGATCCTCCTCGCCGTGCCAACATTGTTACCGGCAAGTGGATCTTTCGTCACAAGATGAAGTCTGATGGTTCGTTGGAACGATACAAAGCTCGTTGGGTCCTCCGGGGTTTTACTCAGCGCGAAGGTATTAATTTTGATGAGACTTCCAGCCATGTGGTCAAGCCAGCCACCATACGCACGGTGTTATCACTTGCGATGTCAAGTAACTGGCCGATTCATCAGATTGATGTCAAGAACGCCTTCCTCAATGGCACACCCATCGAGACCGTGTATGCTCGGTAACCTTCCGGGTTTACTGGTCCCAGATTTCCTAACAAGGTATGTCGCCTCAACAAATCTCTCTACGGTTTGAAGCAGACGCCTCGAGCATGGTTTCAGCGGTTTGCTTCATTCATTGCTACTGTTGGTTTTGTTGGCTCCAAGTCCGATAGCTCTATGTTTGTCTACCGGTGTGGCACTGACATGGCATATCTCCTGCTCTATGTGGATGACATTATCCTGATAGCGTCTTCTCTGACTTTGTTGCACAGTTTAATTGCTTCTCTTCGTAAAGAATTCAGCATGACAGATATGGGTGAGCTTCACTATTTTCTAGGCATCTCAGTCAGACGCACTAAGGACAGTTTGTTCCTCTCACAGGAGAAGTATGCATTGGAGCTTCTTGACAAAGTTGGCATGTTACAGTGTAAATCTATCTCCACTCCACTTGATACAGCTTCTAAGCTTGTATCTCAGTCTAGTGATCCCGTGGCTGATCCTACAGAATATTGCAGTATTGCAGGAGGTCTTCAATACCCCACTTTCACTCGGGCAGATATCTCCTATGCAGTACAGCGGATATGTCTTCATATGCATGATCCACGGGCTAATCATTTGCTCCTTGTGAAGTGTGTTCTACGCTACATCCGCGGCACCACCGACTATGGTCTCACTTTGTATCGACGCACATCGAACAAATTGCTGGCCTACTCTGACACTGATTGGGCAGGTTGTCCAGACACTCAACTGTCTATTTCAGGCTATTGTGTGTTCCTCTGCGCGAATTTGGTGTCTTGGTCGGCTAAGCGACAGCTCACTGTTTCCCGATCGAGTGCGGAGGCTGAGTATCGGGCGGTAGCAAATGTGGTGGCTGAATCTTGTTGGCTTCGACAGCTACTTTTGGAGCTTCATCGACCGGTGCATGATGCTTATGTGGTGACAATGTGAACTCTGTTTACATGACAAAGAATCCAGTGCATCACCAGCGTACCAAGCATGTGGAGATTGATCTACACTTCGTCAAAGATCGCGTGACCACTGGCGAGGTTAAGGTGCTACACGTTCCTAGTTCATCATAGTTCGCGGACATCTTCACCAAAGGATTACCATCGCCTCTCTTCTTGGACTTTCGGGACAGTCTCAATATTCATCAGCTGTCAGTTTTGACTAAGGGATACATATCCTACACGTGTTAGAATACATATCCTACACGTGATTGTATAGATGTAGGATACGTATGCGTGTGTATTCCTTGTATATAATACAACCGGAACTCCTTGTAATCATCTTATATAATGAGCAATACAAGGCCACCTAACATGTAGTTTCCTCTATCTTACAAAAAGATTTTGTGAAATAGTTATAGACAAACGAAATATCCAGAAGGGTCCGAGGTTTTAAATTTGAAATAAAGAGGGATACAAATTGAAAACAAAGATAGGATTTTAGAGAAATAGTTTTAGGAAAATAATATGAATGCAGTCATGAGGATGCTCAAATGCAATGTGGCATGATGACATAAGTATGTCGTTATGATGATACACAAAACAACGAGCGATTTTCTTATAGTGGTTTTACCGGTGGTGCTACAGGTTTCTAGTCCAGGGTTTGGTTGGTCTGATCTTGGCCGAGCCTAGCGGGGTAGTAGGTGGCCTGGCCTGCAGGCTAGGCTGCCTCCCCCGGTACAACATTTTATTGTTATTTGTTTGAATTTTAAAGACTTTTGTAAATAGTATTTAGACAAATAAAATATCTTGGTAGGCCCAGGTTTTTGATTTGAAATAAAAGAGAGGAGATTAATGTAGAAAATAAAATAGACTTTTAGCGAAAATAATTTTAGGCAAACATATGCATGATGTCACAATGATGCTGAAATACAATGTGGCATGATGACATGATGATGCACAAAAATAAAACAGCAAGCGGTTTTTTAGTAGTGGTTTTTATCAGGTGCTACAAAACTAAAAGTGGAAAATTTTATTTTGAATTTCAAAAATAATCTGATAAAATAACCCAGAGGATTAACGATGATGTATGCAAAATCTCAACTCGAAACACCTTATATTCTGCGCCACACAAAAATAACAAAATCTGATAAATTTTGGAGGTTTACACATTCATGGAATACATCATTTTCAACATCTAGGATTTTTTCAATAAAAAATAAAATTTTAAATGGTCATTTCCAAGGTCTTTAAAACAAAACGAGCTTACATGTAGCTTAGCCTGCAGAACGCTGCTCTCCTGCCTGGTCCAGCTTTCCATTCTAGATGTAGGGCCTCCACAGAGTGCGTGCGGCAGACTTGTTAACAGAAATGTTCAGATGGCAATGTTTCTTGCCAGCAAATCTATCTTCTCGCCTAGCAATCACAAAAAAAAAATGGGACTGAATACTGAGCCGAGCATGAAAGAATATGATGGAAGAAAATGGATCATGTTATTTTGTCAGAGAACGTAAGTTAAACAAGTAATATGTAACTCTTCAGATACAAGCTTTCTAGATTCTCATCTAGACGTTTGTCCAGTCCATACATTTCTTGCTCGATGTGATGCAAGGTCAAAAAGCCTAAATGGCGAACTTGCTACACAATACAGTAGAAGACCAGTGGGACACTGCGATCACCATCTATAGAAGTGGCTACCAATCTGATGTTGAGAAGTGTGCTGGTTTCCAGCAACGTACACTATGAAGAAAGGCCAGCCATCAAGGGGAAAGGGGCGTTCAGAAAATGCAAATACAGAATTCCTATTTTACTGTCATTTGAGTAAAACTCTTATCTTAATACATCTTACATTACGCTGAAGTGCATTCTACTGATCTTCTGATGGCACCAGTGTGTCTCTAGGCATCTTTGGATCTGCACAACATTGCAGTACTCAAGCCATCATATTTATTTGTTGTACACACAGATCTCGTTGTAGCACATGCAGATTATAAGACATACTCACCAGCTTTAAGTGACATCAGAGTCGAAGATAGGGTTTCTTCCTTTGCAGATGTTGCAACCTTTGAACATGGTCTATGAAACAGCAAATGGGCCACAATTCGATCAATTGGATTTGTCTCTGTTTCTGCTTCCTTCGACAGATGTCTGAGATTACAAATACAAGGATGAATCACTATGAATACTCGCACAAGAAAAGCACAATGAGCTACAAAATGGACAGAAGGCCATCTTGCTGCTTAGTGCTTACATGCCACAAATGAAGGTAAATACGACATGAGCTTAGGCTTGCTCCTAGAAGCATGTGAAGTGCAGGTCCCCAACTACTAGCTAGGGTTATGAAGGAATTTTAGAGTATCTGGCATATTGTTGTATTTATTTATGTTGCTCGTCAACCAAGCCACCCTCTCACACAGTGGACAGTAATAAGGCGCCTCTTTCAAAGGCGATTGGATTCCCACCATCTTATCTTGTATGATCCTACAAGCTACACTAAATACATAAACTTGCTTATATTACAGGAATACTTTCCTATCCTCAAAGATGTACATGCCAAAGGAATATTCGTAACAAAGAATTTCCAAGAACTAATTAAAATTTATTTTTTTAGATTAATGGCTAACTTGTACATCAAGTATGTATAGTTAAGAAGTTAAGATCTGTAACAATCTTTTTTGTGATCTTGTACATCACAATTCTGCCATGTTTTTACAAAAAGGATATTAAAGTCGCCCTATTGAGGTGTGCCGATCCAATCTATTCTCCCTCATTTTTTTCATTAGTGGAAAGTATTATCTTACCAAATAGAAGTTACTTCAAGAAAGATAACATGATTAAATACTTTTCCTGATTTCTTACCTAGTTTTTTCTTTTCTATTTCATACACTAGCAAGATTTTTTTGGTCATGGATTTATAGTTTCCTGACTTCTTATTAACCACTAATCTTTTTTTCAAACCCCTTCACTTCTGATATTTTTCGTCATTTTGGTATGATGGGTTATTTTAAAACTGATATCATATTTTTCAAGTTGAACTTAACTGAAGCAGCGAAACATGATCACATGTTTCCAGCTTTTGTTTCCCTTATTGGCCTTTCCCTTTCATTTTTCCCTTTTCTTCAGCAGAATATCATATTGTGTAGGAATGAACTATATAAAACCGTAACGAAAATAACTTTGTGTCATGGGTGGTAGCTACACACATTTGTACATCCCATTGACTCAAGCCAAATGAACCTGTTTTAGCCTATTTTTGTTGTAGAACACACATTTCTAGTGTAGAAAAGTGGTTTCAATTTTCTGCTTTGAATACTTTTGGTCTTTTTTCCAAAAGTCAACTCAACAAACCAAAAGTCAACACATGAGTTGACTTTGACAAAAACAAATTCAAACCGAAATTCTAAAATCACTGTTGTACACCAGAATTATGTGTTCTACTAAGAAAACAAGATAAAGTGGGAATACATGGCTTGAATCGACGAAAATGTAAGGGTGTGTAGCTACCACCATGCATAGAAAACCGCCTCGCAAAACCGTAACAGGACTGCACATTTCGTAAAGAAAGCACATCACTCCTGCGTAGCTATACAATCCTCAGGGCATATACTTGTTCGACCTAGAATCACAGTGGAGTCACCAATAACCCAACATGCCTAACACATGTTGTGTATGAACTATATAAAACCGTAAACACGGCTGCGCATTTCGTAAAGAAAGCACAGCACTCCAGCATAGCTATACAATCCTCAGAGCATAAACTTGTTCGACCTAGAATCACGGTGTAGTCACCAGTAACCCAACATGCCAGTGTCCTAAGACTTAATTAACCCACTTTGGCATGAAGCAATATATACCTGTTTCTACTATTGGATGTGCCTTTTTCTGAAACTTCATCTTCATGTTTTTTTGACTTGTTACTGCTAGTTCTGTCGCCAGAAATTTGTCTCTCTGAGGAACTATGAGCCAAACGAAGCAAACTGTCTCGAATGCAGAGCCGAGTGCTGGTATCCAACTGTGCAAGGAGTATAATATTTAGTCAATTTATTTTTACAAGACCAATCCTGCAACTGAAAACGACACATGAACATCAATAACATTTTTGCAAAAGAATAAATAAATGACCTTCCCAAGAGCGTCTTTAAGCTCATGATATATTTTTTCCTCTATAAAGGAATCATCAGGAATTTCAGATTTCCTCGGAATTTCTTCATGGTTAGCTGAAGTCTGCTGTGGTGCATTTTCGTCTATGATAGTTGAACTGGAATCTGGATTATTTTTCCTTAGGGAGTATGCCAGACAAACCAAGGTGCTGCTGCCAGAACCCTCTTGACCAAATTGTTTCTGCTGTTGTTGAATAGCTATCAGGGCTTGTCGTTGTTGCCGGCGCCTAAGCTTTTCAATCTTTTCTTGGGGTGTCATTATTAGTAACCTTGATGGTATATCTTGTGGCTTTTCTGTCGAACCTGATTGCTTTAAGAAATCTACTGACATTCTGGAACATGCAGCCATTGAATTTGTCGGATGGCCTTCAGCATGAATATTTGATAGCAACGGAATGGTAGGAAACGGATATGCAGGATATCCATAGCCAGGAAATGTAAGCTGATTAACATTTTGAAATTTCTCCATGTACTTGCTATCATGCAGCAGTGTATATTGAAGAGTCTGAACATGCTGTGCAGGAGCCCTGGACAATGAATGCAGCCTGTCTGATGGATGTTGTCCCCAGGAAAAGCCACTTGTAGTGTTGGATGTTTTACTTTTGCTTCTTTCTTCTGGTTTTCTCCGTAATTTAATTTGCCTTTTCTGCATGTCTCCCTAAAAAAGTAACACATTTTGTATGGAGTCATAACGAGCCAGGTAACTCCTTCAAACAAGGTGTAGCAGTCTATCTATTGATTTGAGAAACTTTAAACTACACCTAGGTTCTTAGGCTATCCCAATGACAATTGCAAGCAGGAAAGACAGCTTCCAGTAGGTAGGGGGAAAATGTAATAAATGAATCCAGAGAAGGTCAGTTGAACAGGTGCACAGAGAAGAGCTACATTACGAGTATGGCATATTCCAATCTTGTTGAGATTAAAGATTTCTTCAGTGTTCACTTTCCATGAGAACATCAACTATTGGGGCCTTATCACGTCGGTATAGCCAAATTTGTCAAGACATGACCATCAGTTCCATTGAAATCAATCCAGAAAGATCATTGTGCTGAATAATTGACACTCTATGAAATAACTTATATGTTTACAAATGTTGGCAACCATGCAAAGAAACTAGTTTTCCAGCTTATCATGGGAGGTGGAGATGAATTCATTCATTCATAAAAAGAACATGCATGCATCACATTGCTAACTACCTCCTTCGACATCTGGTCAATAATAATCACTACTCAGACAATTTTTACACTCAGCATACCATAGCATATCATCTACTACCTCCAAAAAAATCTTGTAGCAAATAACAAGAGTAGACAAGGGGTGATCACTAAAGATGTCTGAGCATGTATACGTACAAATGATGGCAACCATACAAATTAATTAGTTTTCCAGCTTATCATGAGAGGTGCAGATGAATTCATTCATAAAAAGAACATTGCATGCGTTACATGACTAACTACCTCCTTCGACATCTGGTTAATTATAATCACTACTCAGACAATTTTTACACTCAGCATACTATTGCATATCATCTGCTACCTCCCAAAATATCACGTAGTAGATAATAAGAGTAGCAAAGAGGTGATCGCTAAAGATGTCCGAGCATGTATCTGCATTTACTCATGTACCTTGTTTTCTTCTTTGGCTATTCCACTGGGAGTATCATTAATCAGAACTGAAGAAGATCCACTATCAGAAGATGGTTGCTTATTTGATGATACACGCTGAAAAATAATCAAGTAAATCATGCTGATAAGAAATAGCTCAATGCTACAGAAGAAATGAAAGTTTGCAATGCAAATAAGTACTACGTACGCATACCAGAGAGGGGATTGATTGTACAGTACTATCAACAAAAGGTGAAGACGTGGAAAGAAAATCATTGCCATTGACAACCATCTCATTACCAAATAAGGCTTCACTATTGCTGCAGAACCACAACATGTCATTGGTTTATTAAATCCATAATAGTGTTCAACTGTGTTTCCCAAGCTGATTATTTCACAAATTTTCAAGTAAAAGAGTTTGATTTCAAACTTTACCTAAATAAGCGGTCAAAATCATCAAATTCTCCAATATTACCCCAGTCACAGTCAACAAAGCTGTTACTCTTTTCTTCATGCTCACTACCGAACACTTCAGGTTCACCATCCAGTTGCACTGTATATGGGATCACAAGAAGCATATAATTTTCTTCTGAAGTACTCCCTCCGTTCCATAATATAAGATGTTTTAGCTTTTGTGAAACGAATGTATCTAGACTCCTTCTGATGTGTAAGTTCACTCCAAACCTACACACTAAAAGATGTCTAGATACATTCGCTTCACAAAAGCTAAAACATCTTATATTTTAGAACGGAGGGAGTACATCGCTTATTTATCTGTGTACATGCATCTGCAGCACGTTTTTTAAATGCAAAAACATTACAATAAGATGAAGCAGACCTGATGTGATTCCTGTGACTTTCTGTAAACTAGGTGCAGAACTGATATCCAAATATGTCAATGCTATATTATCGTTTCTATCAAGTGTAGTGGTCAAAGAAGGCAGGTCAGGCCAGGATTCCATGTCAAGTCGTGTAGCTGAATAATGTCCACTAGCCTCAGCTGCAGGCTGCTTTTTCAAAGTCCGATGTTCAGTTGGAGCAAAAGTACATTCAGTAAGGCCTAGAACTGTAGCTGCTTCATCAGCATTCTTCTTCCAGTCTTCAACAAAAACTAATGCACTATCCTTCATATCATTGGGCGCCATAGGATCTTCATTCTCATTCAGTTCAGCCCACATTCTGTCTCCTACGTGCTTGACAACCAAACAATTAAGTTTCTGAGCAAACAGAAGTAGATTAATGAATCTAATAAAAATTTCACGATCCGTGAGCAAACAGAGGAACACAATGGACTATGGGTTGGACTGTATATTTTGATACCCACCGTAGTAATTCATTAGTACACCAGGATCCAATATAAATACTCCCCTAGTAAATTTTTGGGTGTCAAACCATCGTTAGTTAGTTCCCAGCATCAGTACACCAATCAATTTCATACAATATCATTTCATTTCAGACGACTGATCACAGCAATATCTGGAAGCCAGATTCGAACACCACAACACATACAAAATATTTATTACACTTCCCCTCAGATATATTAATCCGTTTCCAGAAATCCTCGACGCAAATGGCATTCTTACAGGCTACACCCAAACTAGTACTTATATACTAAGACATTTGGTAGTTCAAATTGAACTGTCAAAACGTCTTATATCTAGGAACATAGTATTTATGCACGCAAACGATCTTGTTGAAACAACGATGCCCAAAGCCGCAAACGACTTGCTCTGCTGCGCCAACGCGCAAAAGGCAAAGCAAGAGCAAGAGCAAGAGCAAAATTCCCTGTCAAACCACCACATCTAAACCTTGACAAGGCAAATACCAACCCGTAGCAGATCTAAACCGCGCGACGAAAGCACAAATTAGCAGATCTAACCGTGTGAAAAATGCAAATAGTCGGCACACCTGCTGCTGTTCTTCGTCGTTCCGGTCAAACATCCTCCTCCTGCTCGACGCGTTGCCTCTTCCCCTTCTCCCCTGAGTCCGCTTCCCCTGTTCTCTCGTGTCCCCCCTCTCTCTCTCTCTCTCTCTCTCTCTCTCTCTCTCTCTCTCTCCCCACCCACCGAGACGAGAGGAGTCTGAGTCCATGGAGCGGCGGACGCGTGGTGGGCGGCAAATGGACGGCCAGAGGGGATGGGGCTTGCGGTGCCACGTATGCAGGAGCGCATCTCGGGTAGTGGCGGAGAGGGAACGATCAAATGCCGCGCTCTCATTGGCCACCCAAGCGCCGAGGGTTCTTTCTAGGTAAACGCTAGGCTTCCTATTCCTACTTCTATGGAATTCTTTTTCGACAAAAAATATATACTACTCTTTCTGTCTCAAATAGATGTTGTAAATTCTAAATTTAATGTACCTATATATCTAAATTTTAATAAATTTTTGATATCTATTTTAAGACGGAGGGATTAGTAATATGGTTTAAGATACCAATTACATCTCTGCACCAATAAAATATCTAAAATATCGTAAGCCATCTGAAATGCCCACATCCCCAAAAAACAGTAAAATAAAGAAAAGTAGACCCGCCATAGTGATCAACTTCTCGTAGCAGCACCACACTCAATTCTCTAAAAGCGCTGCCACCAATTGGTTATCGTTGATCTTTATTACTACCTCCGTCTCAGTTTATAAGACTTACGCGTATTTCTAGGTTGACAAATTAACCAAGTTAGCATGAGAAACATAAGATAAAAACTATATTATTAAAAACTTTAAATGTTGTATTTTCTAATGATATAATTTTTATATTATATAATTTATATTATATAGCTCATGCGGACGACCTAGGTATACGCGTAAGTCTTATAAACTGGGATAGAGGGAGTACATCGCATGGTTGTTCCCATCATATTTGCTCACGTCAAGGAAAAAACTAGCACATTAACTCGTACCTGCAGTTATAGCTTCATCATGTCTCTTCTTAAATTATCTCCCCCATAACGCGTCAATGCTGATCTCCCCACCACACCACCGTTGCTTTCCTCAACACGTCATCGACATGCCCCGTTGTTAACTCGATGAAGCGATGCATTCACGCTTCATCGACATTCATGTCCCCGCCACTGATCAGACAAGAGGCGAGAGAGCATGGTACGAGTTGCGTGTCGTCACCAACAGGGTTCGTAACAACAACTGCGTCGCACTCATCAGCGCTGCAAAGCCAAGGACATTGGATCAGCTCATGGTTGTCCTGAAGAAGGCGGTTACCTACGACGACACGGTGATCCGATAGCAGGAGTCAGATCTGGGGCTCCAGCTCTACAAGTCAATAGACGAGTGCCCCAGAGGTCTCATAAGGAAGGATCGGGCCAGGTGTTTTACTATAGGAGGTCCCCCGGTGGCCAAGGGACCCGTGTCAGAAGTAACTTGGGGACACCAGGAAGAAGTTGTCGTGGTTCAAGAGCCATAGCCATGGGCTCAACCTACACAACCATCGTAGCAGCCTCCCGGCCCTGGCACGGCACGGAATAGGGAAGCCCAACAGCGTTGGATCCCACTAGAGGAATGTACCATGGAGAATTGGTGCGATTTTCACGCTACAGCCTTGCACGGAAGGGCCAATTGCCCCGGGTCTTGCTGCCAAGGTCCATCGGGAGGTCCATTGGGATGCTGCCCTTGGTTTTTGTTTAACCGGGTACACTGGATCGGTTTATCCGTGTGGGTTGTTTCAGTTCGGTTATTGATGGGTTTCATGTGAAAACGATTCGGTATGGCTTGGTTCTGTATAGGAAATGGTTTGGGTCTGGATACGTACAGACTCTAACAGTTTCGGTTCCAAATGGTTCTAACCCACTAGTGGAAACATGGCATATTGTCCCGGTTTGTAAGGGGCTTTAGTCCCGGTTGCCCAACCGGGACGGGGCAATCGGGACTAAAGCCCCAACCCTTTAGTCCCGGTTGGTCTGCGAACCGGGACAAAAGGGTGGTCCACATGGCCACTGGCTGTCGCAGGAGGGCATTTGTACCGGTTCGTAATTCGAACCGGGATCTAAGGGTCTCTGCCATGACAGCATTTTGGGCACTTTTTGTGTCGTGGCAGAGAATTTTATTTTATATTTTCATTTATTTTGTTTCCCCTTTATCTATTTCCTTTTTGTGTTTGGGGCAGCATTTATTTTGTGACACTTATCCTAGCACTATGTTGTGAGGACGAGCATTCCTCACAACATAGTGCTGGGGTAAGTGTCATCTACCTTAAGGGAACCATTATATTACAAAATATCTCCCGATTATATTACACAGCAAGTATCGAATATATTACATTCATGCATATATATACAATATAAAGTCTTTTATAATCCCTATTACATTATCATAATCTTCTGATAGTGTTCTTCTTTTGGATCTAGGACCTCTGCATCTAAGAATCCCGCAATTCCCTCTTTGATTGCTTGTATGCGATCCTTTGGTAGAAGATTGTCCCGCAACCGTTCGATCTAATTTAAAAGAATGAGTCAACATATATGAATGAAACTAAACACAATTGATGGTAATAAAACAAATTTCTGAATATTGTTTACATACTTGAAGTTGTTCTAAATTTCTGCCCTTCTCATAGGTCGTCTGACGAATGAACTCGCAGACATAGTATCTACATAAGTTATTTCCGTATGTGTACCTTAGACACTTTACGAGAACAAAGTTCAATCAAAATAATAATAATTAAGCATGATAATGGTATCAAAACTAGAATCAAAGAGATGCACGGATCTAGATAGTAGTACTTATATTTAGTGGTTTAAATGTAAGCTTCTCTTTTCAGGCACCCTTAGCCTTGTTGGTGAACCGTTTTCAAGCGCTGCCTGGCAAAGAAAATGAACGAAATGAGTTATTAATTACTTGATGCATGTAAATGAACGAAAGTTACCGATATAGTGTCATAATGACTGAAATTACCGCTGGAGCATATCCTGCATGGGTTCCCACTCCTCAAGGGGTTTACATTTAGAGTCTATGACTTGTACTACTCCATTGTCGGGTTGAATGATTAGTAGAATATAATGGAATATGCGCATGCATAACTCATCAATTATACACTTAACATCGAGTAAGCAAAAAAGAATGTGTACAAGACAATAACACTCACTTAAAGTTGTAAGGTAATAATATTTCCCTTTTGATTTCTTGAAACCTTAGTGTCATTACAATTTTATCCTTTGTGTCCTTGGGACTTAATTTCATAGTAAGTTCATGAACCCAATATGGGTCAATGAACCCAATGTCATAGATCTGTCCTCTTCTGCATTCAAGAATCTTCAGTCTACATAATACGGTGAGTATGATTACACATGCGATATAAACGAGGTGAGCTAACTAGAGCTAACTAGAGACTTAATTATTAGAGAAACAATACTTACAGACAGTAGGCACTGACGATCGATTTGTCGAGAGCGTCTTGATTGAAAAACTGATGTAGTTCAGGAAATTCAATCAGTATCTGGGCATCTCCATACCCGTAATGCTCGTTTCGAACTCCGATCACTATCCAGTTTGCCCCTTCCTTTGTGGCTTTAATGTACCAATTATGCAATCTTCGCATTTTTGTTGGTAGATACTTGACGTCCTCAGGTCTGACGAGAGGTTTCCCGTACTCGTATTTGTATGCTTCCTCAGCCATGGGGAAATCTAACTGGTCTAAATACTGAGCAATAGTCATACCTTGAGCAGCGGCCGCTTCTCCATACAGTGCAACAATTTCTGGATCATACTGCTCGTTCGCAGCTTTGCTCAACTCCACCATGGTATCGGAAATCACTTTGAGCGGGGGGCATTCCTTGTTTTTCTGTAAACCAAGCTAGGGAACTGAATTCCCTATTGCACTAGTGCTCTTCGACTGCACCATTGACTGATGTGACTTGACAATAGAGCGGTCATAGTCTGATGACAGCCTTGGCTCGGGTTGATGAAGGGTCTTCAACATTTTTTGCACTTTGGCTTTTTCTTCTTTAGTGCTGGGGAACTATGGCTCTTTCGGCCGCTTGAGGGTATCAAACCACTATTGCGTTTGGGCCTTTGCGACCACCGCATTCTCCTCTTCAGTATAGTCGTAATCTCTCTTGGGAGCAACCTTTGGTAGTTTTGGGAGGGGCTTCGATAGACGCTTTGGTGATTGGTTACTCTTTCGCTTTTGGCCCTGACCCTTTTGTACTTTTGGGAGGTGCGGAGATGGATGACACGGCGGCGAAGACGCCGTGCTGGAGACGGCTGACGCGGCGGCAAAGACGGCCGTGCTGGAGACGGCTGGCGTGGTGGCAAAGACGGTCGTGCTAGAGATGGCTGACGCGGTGGCGGAGACGGTGCCTGTCGCGGCGATGGCAAAGACAACTGATGCGCTGGAGACGGGTGAGGCTGCGACGAAGATGGAGTTGTGCTCTGAGGAGTGGATGGCCTTGGCGTCCGATTTGAAAGAACAATGTGTTCCTTTCGCCATAGAATGGTCATGTTTTTTGCTTCTCCCAGCTCAGTCACATCCCCTTCACCTGCAGGGTAGTTAAGCTTGAGCTGCGTGAATCCGTCCATAACTTCATCCACCCCGGCAATAGCATAGCCCTTTGGAACCAGACAACAATGGTAAGTTGGTACTGGTCCAACTAATGGTAAGGAATAGCCGACCGCCACCTTCATGGTTATGTTGAAAACTTTCACATGCAGCTCACAATGTGCCATCTCCATGATATCATCCACTGGGTAGCGAAGAGGAGCCATCGCCGGTGCATCATCAGCATCATCACCGGGGAGCTCCATGGAAGCCATGCTGCTTTTTCAATTAGTGGATGGGCCGGTAGCATCGAAGGCAGCTTCTTCTACCATGTGCCGCTGAGATGGGCTGGTAGCTTGCTGGCTAAGTTTGTCAAGCTGATTCTGATGCTGCTTTAATTGTTGTTCTATGTCGTGCATTTGGTCTGCCTGCTTCATTACTTCAATTTCCTACCTTTCCTTTCTCCTTCGACGGCTTCTATCGGGATTTTTTTTCCGGATGTTGGAAAACCCAAGGTTCCATGGTTTGGAGCCTTCTGTGCCTCGTATTCGTCCCTCGTGTTCTTTGTTCCCAGGGGTGAGTGCGAGCTTGTCCTTCTCTCTACCGGGAATGAACTCCCCATCTTCAACAGCCTTTACTGCATTTCTAATGTCTTCGATGGGTATGGGAGTTTCTTTATGTCTTATGTTATATATGCACTTCCCTTCTGAGTCCAACGTGCCCCCATGCCCGTAAAACCAATTCCTTACCTGTTCGATCCAATTGTATGGCTCTAGGGTGATCCCTTTAGCCATCAGGTCGGACTCGAGTTTCTCCCACTTAGGCTTGCTAGCCTTGTAGCCACCTTGCCCCATAGTATGGTGATACTGCTTTTTAGCAGCATTTTGCTTATTCGTTTCAGACCTTTTCTTAGCTGGCGTCGATGTCTTGTACGCCACAAAATCAGGCCAGTAGTCTTTTATCTTCTCATACGCTCCAGTAGTGAAATCCGGAGTCTTCTCTTTCACGAAAAAGTCAAGGTGCAATCTTTTCTTCCAGTTGTTGAATTGCTAGGCCATCTTCTTAAGAGCCTACTCCTTGACTTTTTGCTCCATGTGCTTCTGTAGTTCCTCCTGAGTTGAAATCTCCTCATCTGCATCATAGTCATCTGGATACACCTCTAACGTCGGTAGGGTGATATTAACCATGAGCTTTTTCCAAAGAGTGTCTTTGGCTAAGTCACTGACATATACAGACTTTGGATCCTTTGACGACCTATTCCATTCTCTAACGGTGATCGGGATGTAGTCCCTAACAATAACTCCGCATTTTGCTTTATAAATTTATTTGCAGCATCAATGGGAGCCTTCGGTTCGCCGTCTAGAGCGACTTCTTTGATCCTGTACCTTTCATGGTCTCCTAACTTTTTGGCTGGGCCTCGTTTATTCTTTGCAGAAGATTTGCTCGATCCGAAGGGCTAAAAGAAGAAAGAGCGTTAATATATATGTATATAGACAATAGAGGCTTAATTAATTAATATATATGCACCTCGCCGGCTTCTCCCTCGCTCACTTCTCTCTCGTCGGCTTCTCCCTCACCGGAGCTGTCTGTTCGGTCGAAACCCGGATCTCCCTCACCTGAGTTGTTCAGATATAGCGAGGTGACATCGTTATCGATATGTCCTCCCTCGTTGATCATATCCTGAAGCGCCATTTCCTTTTCTTCATCTTTGGGTTCCATATTTCTACAAAAGGGTAAAAGAGGATGAGTCGAAGCAGCCAAGCGAGGAGGTTAGGTAGGCAAGATTTGACGGGCTAGGGATATAAACCGTAATTCGAAGAAACCCTAATATATGCCGCGCCCGTCCATCGTCCCTATATGGCGCGCGTTGTCGTGCCCGTCCATCGTCCCTATATGGTGTGCGTTGCCGCACTCGTCCCTAGCCTCAAACGTCGGCTGCGTCATCTCTTCCTAGTAATCTAATAAGAAGTTGTGCACGTGCCTCTGCGCCATCTCTTCCTCTCTTCCTCCTCCCTCTCCCTCTACTACTACTACCACTACCACTATACTACTACTAATACTACTAATAATACTCTACAACTACCACTATACTACTACTACTACTGGGGCCAGGCCCACTTCAACGCCACCTCGACTCGCCGTTGAGCACGGTTAGCGGTGGCCGGCGACGTTGCTAGAGGGCTCGGGAGGGGGCGGGCACGGGCTTGTTCGAAAGAGGACGGCGGTCCGGATGGTGTGGCGGCAACACGGTCGGGTACTAAGTAATTAACCTATACTATTCCCTAACCCTAGCTACCTAACTAATTAACCTAATTAACCTAGCTAACTAACTAATTAACCTAGATAACTAACCCTAGCTAATTAACCTAGCTAACTAACCCTAGCTAATTAACCCTAGCTAATTAACCTAGCTAACTAACCCTAGCTAACTAACTAACTAATTAACCTAGATAACTAACCCTAGCTAATTAACCTAGCTAACTAACCCTAGCTAATTAACCTAGCTAACTAACCCTTGCTAATTAACTAACCTAGTAATAACTTAATTAACCGAGCGAGAGAGAGGGGCCGGGATTGGCGGGGCGTACCTGGTGGTGGTAGTGGCCGTAACATCCCAATTTCAGCAATCCTGATTAGTTGTCCAGAATGCAAAAATCAGGGGGAACAAAAACTTTTTCTTGTTCATTGGTGCAGTGTTTGCTTGTTGTTTGGATATGCTTATGCATATAAATGTGTATTAGATGATATACTCCTGACCTTAACACCAGTTGACAAAAGCTACTTCCCAAAACAGTCTTGGCGTAATTTCCATATTCTCAAATGTTCCGGCATTTCAAAACCTGAGCCAAGAAGCCTTTGCAAACCAACTATTTTAGTAGCTTCTATTGATCAAACTATGGAGAGATATATAATATAATCTCCTTATGTTTTCAAGATATAACCTTCAACTACTCTTACCTCTAGGATCTCTAGAAACCTCTTTGTAAGCTTTTGAATTGTACTCTCGATAGAGATACCAAGGACTCTCATCTTATTCAAAATCCAACCCTTCAAAATTACCCATCCTTACCTCAAGCTAGGCTTGATGGAAACCCTAGTAGTAGTTAATTTGTTTGTAAGATGAGTTGCCTTGATCTGCTGTTTGACTTGCTTGCTTAGAAGTAGTATGAGCTACTCTAGGAGCTCATCACTAGGATCAAGATGTTTACAAATCATCACATCCTAAGAAGGAATACAATCTGGATCTAATCTCTAACCACCAGGTGATCATCTAAAACCCTTACCCAGATCAATTCTGAAGTGATCCATTCTAGAAGTTTCCAAGTCAATGAGGACCAATATCAAGCATGGATCCTTTCTACTCAATCTACACCTCAACATCATCCACTTGATGATGCTTGGGCACCTTGCAAACCAACAAAAACATCCCCTCTCATGCTCTAGTCAAAACCCCTCAAATCTGCCAAATTTGGCTGTCTGGAAAACTATATCCAACATTACCTTTTTAAATGCTTCCCTTTCTCAACCCTTGTGCATTTTTGAAAATGCATCTAAACCATCTTGTTAACCATACTAACGGCAACCAAGGCCCACTCTTTCCCTTGGTTAGATCATCCTCCAACGTACTTGTTCTTGATGGTTTTGCAGGCAAGAAAATAACTTTCCTGCAAATCTAGTCAGCATGCCTACTTTGGTAGAAGCTCACACCACCATCCAACCTTCTTTGGACCAACTATTTGCATGGTTGTGTACTACTCATATAGGTCTATCATTACCTACTTCACCTGTTCCAATTGGATCCTTGAGCTGTTTAAACCCACAAGGTTTTGAAGGCTAGTTGATAATCTGCTTTGGCAGGCTTATTTTATTCAAAGTTTGAAAGCTTGTCATGGTGAGCTTAAGCAGGATCAAGCTCAAACCCCTACACCATTGCAATCTAAATCACTTGCTCTATCCATCCATATATCCCATGCCCCAAGGGGAGCCCTGAGCTCCAAGACCCAACAAGGTTTTGGTGGCATGAAAACAATCTTACCCAAGATCCTTAAATCTCTAGTTTTCACCAAAATCAACTTGAATTCCCAAACCCCAAGGTTGCAAATGCTTGTTACACCTTGTCTACATCATCTACCTTGATCATCAAGATTTATCAACAATTATCCATATTTATTATGGACCAAAACTATTTAATTCCCTTAATAGGCAAAATCTCCAAAACTCCTCTCACAAAGGAAAGTTTGGTTTTTGCCAAAAGACTTTCCCAACTTTTTACTCAACTGAGACCCATATATCATACCCTACCTTCCCATTTCAAAAATAAATATTTTTGAAGAGTTTTATTGATTCTTTTTGCCTATTTTCTTAAATGGCAGACCTAGGATAATAAATGTTTTAAATACTTTTAAGCCGCAATAAATATTGGGAAAATTCCCCTAAGTGTGTATTGACATTTGGGATCACCTCACATCAAAATCCAACAAAGTACAATGTAAAAATATCAAATGAGCTCCAATACTTCATTTCTGCAGTTTTTGAGTAAATAGATTTAAGTGGACTTTGAAACTTTAGAAAAATCTCAAATAATCCCTAGAGAGGTATCTTGACCTCAGCCATCTACCAGTACCATCTCTCCCACTCTTTCCAACATAAATAAAGAAACTCCTTCACAAGCATTCTTGTGATCAAAATAGCACAGCATCAAAGCCGTGTACAAATACCCCATTAAACCCCATCAAATCTTCTCCACCAAGCTTGTACAGCAACCAGCACTCCTCCCAGGTCGTGGCTGCTGTAGCTTAGCACTATAGCTGACCCCCTCCACTTGTCATTAACCCCTTAGAAGAGTAGAGAGAGTAGAGATAAGCCACTTGTGGCCAACCAACAGCAGCCCCACTTCCCCCTCTCTGTCCCTGCCGACCAAATGACTCACAACACCCCTCCACTGCCATCTCTGACCAATCCCAAGCCAGCTCCACCCCTCCCCCATGTCCAAAATGGACATCTTCCCTCTTGGAGCTCCCACCTCGGCGTAAATAGGCCAGAGGCCACCCCGCTCCATCCCCTGCCCCTCATTCACTCCCCCTGCTCCCCATTTACCTCCCTAGAGAGCCACTCCCTCTCCCCTGCCCTGCTCTGCCCGGAGGAAGGAGAGAGTGAAGCTTCGGCCTCCTCACTCCCCTCGAGCTAAGCTCCCTCCCCAATGCATCTCCCCGCTGCATGCCACACCGCAGACCTCCCCTCTACCTCCCCGGGCTAACCCCGCTCTCTTTTCTCCCTGCAGCAACCCTAGGCGACGGCGCTGGTGAGCTCCCGAGCTCTCTTCGCGGGTGCGCACGCGCGAGCGAGATCCCGGTGTCAAACCACCTCGTGCCACCCCTCCCTAGGCTCATCGTCGACCACCGCGTCACCTCCGCGCCTCCCCCGTCGTCGGCATGGCCGCAGGTGAGATCCCCGAGCTCCACCGCTGCTCCCCAGGGTTCCGACCCGCCGCCGCCAGCGCGAGTAGGACGATAGCACACAGCCGTCGATCCCGCCAAAAACGGACGACCCAGGGCTCCCGATACCCCTTCGGCCGGCCGCAGTCACTAACCGTTGGGGCCCACCTGGCAGGCCTTCAAACTCCCTCCCGCGCGAGCCAACACCAGTTGGGCCGAAATCTGCACTTGTGGCCCATTTCCCTTCAGATCCCAGCCCGTGGTCCCCTCTGCTTTTATTCATTTTAATCTGGATCCAGTTTTGGCACTTCAGTTTAAATCAGTTCAAAAATGTTAAATACCTCCAAATGACCTGGTACAAATTTGCTAGGATACCTTAGGGATTTTTCTACCTTTCTGCATCAAAAGTTTGGCCAAATACAACTAATATCTCCTCTGTAGATTTATTTACCAAGAGGTACCCTTTCTAGTAAATAAATCCCTCAGGGACCTTTACAGGATCAAATAAGATGAAACACACTTCCCCTGAAAGGTTATCACTGTACCTTTCAATTAGCATTTATCTCCTGTCAAGGTGAACCCTAGTTTCACCTTAGTAAAAATAACAAAAACTATTAGTTTCTGCCTTAGATAAATTCTCCAGGTCAAACCAACAGAGGTATTGACCTAAATCCAACTCGCTGTGATGTGGTACACTAAGATCTACCAAACTCCAGGAGATCAAATTTTATTGAGGCCCTGTTCAACTTTGGTGAATTAATTATCTCTGTATATAGTCTTATCACTAGAAAAATCATCACAGTAGCTCTGCAACTCCAAAAAGGTTGATTCCAATTTCTACAGAAAGGTATTATAAATACCTATAATGTGTCTATGGATTCACCTCAAAAGATTCTGTAGATTAAATCTGGTGAAAAAGACAAGTTGTCTACAGAACTGCCTTTGGGAATTTCCTGAGGGCACTCTGGTAATTATCTTAACTTGATTCCAACTCTCAGTGAACAAGTACATCAAGCCCCACCTAACCCTCCAAGGAAATAATTTTTGGCGCCCCAGAACTTTTCTGGTGAATTATTTCCTAAAACTAGAGTCTTATTCACTATAATAATCACTATAAATCTTTGGTAAGTGGTAAAATAGTGAAACCACTTTTGTTGGTTTCATTTTATCAATACCTATCTGTTGGTATCATGTTTTTACAACGGTATCTTGCAGAATATGTCCTTGGTCCAAAACCCCTCTTAGGTATTTCCTAGACTATAAATCCTAAGGGGATTTTCTTCCATGTTTCCAAGACAAGGCCAATCTTGTTAAATCCTTTCTTCCTAAGACCTACGGATTTGTAAACTTATATTGTTCATTGCTTTCTGTATGTATTGTTGCTTGTATGCCTTGTGTTGATTGTGCTCTTGCTTGTTTGCATGTGTGCTCCCTGATGACGATAGTTGCGATTACCTCGGAGATCAAAAGAAGATGGTTATTATGGTTATTATTATGGTATTCTAAGAAGAAGTCCAGGGACATTTATGCCATATTGCTGATCATTAGGCAAGCCACCTTCTTGCTCATAAGCCTTGTCCTACTATTTTATTTATGCATGTTTTATCTGCTATTTCTGAAACTGCATTGTTTTACTATACGATGTTGTATATATATGGTAGTGGTTTGGCTCCTCCGAACTATTCCACCTTGATACTACTAAGTACAACCCGCTTGATGATACCTATTTGTCCGTAGTGGAATAGATGGTGTATTTACACCATAACCCTTTGGAGACCCTGTTTTAGCCGAAGCAAAGCTAGAGGATGGGAAGACCCCGGAAAAAGTTTTACCAAATGTTTTATGATTAAACCTTGGTGAGGTGGGACCTCCCAAGAGATGTTGAGAAAGAAAAAGGTTTTTATTTTACAAAAATGCTGAAGGAAGGCTGGAGGAAAAAGGTTTACGAAAACGCTCCCGGTTCTTTGCAGTTTAGCTATAACAACTTAACCCGTGCAACCACATTACTCTAGTATGGGACAGGGCTGGATTTGATGGTTGTCTATTCTGGTATAAGCTGCCTCATAACTACTACAGGGGATTGTGATCCCTGGAGGGTGGGCCTTCTCTAGAAAAACGGTCCATGTGGGACATCGACCGGGAGAAGGAACGAAGGGTCTGCTAGCCTCCACGTGTTACTATGAGCCCCTCATTGAAAGCGCACACTCGAGAAGTGGAAAAGCGTTCTGGTTGGTCCTCGGTACCCGACGTCCCGGTTTTGAGGGGATTAACACTCATAGGGTAGGCACTTATATTGGAGTGGGCATCCGGAGAGTCTTGATCGGTTACTCGACCCACGCTCGGTGAAGATCAGGGTAGTGTACCCGGATGGTGTGGGTAAAGTGTACAACCTCTGCAGAGTGTAAATCTATTCGAATAGCCATGTCCGCGGTTAAGGACGGGTTGGACAAACTTCTGTAGAGCGGTGCTGGTTTAGTTTTCAAAAAGGATTTTGGAAAAGCAAAAGCTTTGAAAATGTTTTGACCATGGGATGGTCGGAAAGGATCCCTGTCTTGACCATGGGATGGTCAGAAAGGGATGGAAGGGGTTTGCTCGTGGGATGACCGGGAGAAAGGAACAAATGGGTGACCCAGTCCTAATGTTCAAAAATGGTTTCCACAATGGTTTACAAAAGTTTTCAACAAAGATATGTAGATGCTATATCTACAAGAGAAACTATGTGAGAAAAGAACCTCTCTTGAGCCCTCCTACTACCACAGCCATATTGCATACCTTCTTGTTACTATTATTATCTTAAGGTGGTTTGCGAGTACATTCAAGGTACTCACTGGCATTGTCCCTGGCTATTAACTTGGTCAGATATCAAGAAGAGGGGAAGTGGACGACTATGCGAGCTAGGACGTTCTCCCAGTCAGTTGCCTGTAGGTTAAGGCATGGATTGGGCTCTACGCTTGACGAAGCTCCACTAATGATTATTGATGTAGCCATAACGGCATTTATGTAAGTTTTGTAAATTCGGTATGTCTCGGTGTGGTAATGATACTTGTCGGTTATGTGCCACGACTAACTAATCATGGGATCGTGGTTGTATGCATAACAGGGATTCTCGGAGGATTAATCCGGGGCCCCACAGACTTGGTATCAGAGCCATCCTGACTGTAGGAGAACCTTAGTTAGCATGGTCGCTAGACAGGAACCTTATTTTGAAAACCCCGACTTTTCGAAAACTAGTTTCTCAATGAGTTTCAAAAAGTTCTACTTCTTCTATTACCCTAAGTAAATGCTTTCGAAAATGGTTTCCTCTATCCCTCGTCCAAACTTCAAACCTACGGATTTTAAATAACTAGGATCTAGAACCCGGTGAGGACAATGAGAACAAGATGAAGAAAAGCAACTACCAGCAAACACAAGGAGACTACAATATTGCTCTATCAGCAGAATCCTCACAATTAGAAGAAATCGGGTGTGACGCTATCAAGAAACATCCAAGATACGACAAAGACTTCATCTGCAAGATAGTGACTCCGACTCGAAGAAAGACGATATCTAGGATCAATAGTCCTAAGAATAGGATTCCCCTACATCGCGAGTAGTTAACTCCTTGGTCCCTAACATTGACCGTGTTTGCTTGCCTAAGTGCATCCTGTGTTGCTTGATGTGTGTTGTCTGCCGAGGACATTGCGATCCCCTCGCTCTGTTCACCTTGTTTGTATGTTCTGGTTTGCTTTGACCTCTCTAAAAATGTGACTCGAGGAGCGATAACCCACCTAGTAACTCAGGAAACCCCTATGTTAGATGTCGGTAATGAGACCCAGACTAACCTCGAGAGTATATGAGAGGAAAAGCATCGCAAGAACCAGGAGTTTGACCTCGTCAAGTCAGAATCAACTCGAAGATTTCACCTCAGCAGGATGGCATACCCCTTCAAAATCACCTCTCAAGACTCGTCAATAGCACAACACTCCCTTGTTCCTCAATCTACTACAACAAGTGGAAGACTATGACCGAAGGCTCCCCACTACTCACGATAAACCACAAGAATTGGTAACCCAGACAGGAAGTAAAGAACTAACTTCACCAACCTTCGGTATATTAGAGTTTCTGATAGCCCCAGTGAGACTAACTAACTCTTAGTCGACCCCTTTGTCCCCAAGCCGGCGGGCAATTCCTCACCAAAAAGGGGCTAAAATACCCCAAATCCTGAAGATCCAGATGCACGAAGATAACTCCTCTGAAGCTGGATGTCTCTACTTTGACTAAAGACTAGCCAGAAGCATCGTTAACCGCTAACTTGCCTCGAGCTAACTCTATTAGGAAACCACACCGACAAGGTCTATCACAATAGAAGGACACTTGAAGACCCTAGCTCAAGACTTCGTGAAGATACAACCTCCCTTAGCATCACGCCAGCGTTTCTAGACGGAAGATCGGCATCACTCCTAAACACCCTAGTGAAGCTCTAAGGTGGAAAGACTGTGTATTTCCACTCAATTTTCAGAAGACTGTCCACCAGAGGATACTTCAGAAGAGATCTTCAGATACACCGTCATTCCGCCAGACAACCACCTACGAGTTATCAGAGGAGAAACTAACTGAAGGCCCTCTGAAGTCCCTCTGCTACTTCAGCTAAAACCTACCCGAAGGACCACAGGACCACCAACCGTTCAGTTCAAATCGTTTAGAGGCCGTGAGACTCCAACAACTCCAATAGGCTAAGTACGACTAATAGTAGTATATAAGCCCCGCATGCCATAGCTCCACGGACGCCTTCCGAAGACCTCGACTACAGGAAAAAGATGGACGACAATCTTCAGAACCGCCACCAATGAAGTCAAGAAGGAAGGAATGTGTTATCTCCGAGCTAACCTAGTCAAATCCTAAGGGGGAAAGACGGCATCTTTCCCACACAAATAGAGGAAACCCTCGCCAGGAGCCAACCCAGAAGCTTGGACCCCAACGTCGTTAATAGGATATGCTACGACCCTAAGGAAGAGCTGTGAATCCTTACAGGGAGGTACTCCCAACTGTAGATTCTATCCGCTGATGAGTACCCGTGAAGTTCAGCATCGAGACAGTCTGCCTAGCCTAAGCCCTCGAGGAATCGAGCCCCGAAGGAATCTAAGATCCTTCCTTGCAATCAAGGCTGGACTCTGCGCAACTCTCCGTGCATCCTGGAAGAATGAAGCTCAACTTCATCGATGTATTAACCACTTTCAAGGACGGAGTCCTTGAGATAGTACGCGTAAGACACCTAGTATCAACCCGACTCAAAATACCCTAACCCTACTCTCCTGAATCTCGAGACGAGATTCTTTTAAGGGGGAAAGGTCTGTAACATCCCAATTTCAGCAACCCTGATTAGTTGTCCAGAATGCAAAAATCAGGGGGAACAAAAACTTTTTCTTGTTCATTGGTGCAGTGTTTGCTTGTTGTTTGGATATGCTTATGCATATAAATGTGTATTAGATGATATACTCCTGACCTTAACACCAGTTGACAAAAGCTACTTCCCAAAACAGTCTTGGCGTAATTTCCATATTCTCAAATGTTCTGGCATTTCAAAACCTGAGCCAAGAAGCCTTTGCAAACCAACTATTTTAGTAGCTTCTATTGATCAAACTATGGAGAGATATATAATATAATCTCCTTATGTTTTCAAGATAGAACCTTCAACTACTCTTACCTCTAGGATCTCCAGAAACCTCTTTGTAAGCTTTTGAATTGTACTCTCGGTAGAGATACCAAGGACTCTCATCTTATTCAAAATACAACCCTTCAAAATTACCCATCCTTACCTCAAGCTAGGCTTGATGGAAACCCTAGTAGTAGTTACTTTGTTTGTAAGATGAGTTGCCTTGATCTGCTGTTTGACTTGCTTGCTTAGAAGTAGTATGAGCTACTCTAGGATCTCATCACTAGGATCAAGATGTTTCCAAATCATCACATCCTAAGAAGGAATACAATCTGGATCTAATCTTTAACCACTAGGTGATCATCAAAAACCCTTACCCAGATCAATTCTACAGTGATCCATTCTAGAAGTTTCCAAGTCAATGAAGACCAATATCAAGCATGGATCCTTTCTACTCAGTCTACACTTCAACATCATCCACTTGATGATGCTTGGGAACCTTGCAAACCAACAAAACCATCCCCTCTCATGCTCTAGTAAAAAACCCTCAATCTGCCAAATTTGGTTGTCTGAAAAACTATATCCAACATCACCTTTTTAAATGCTTCCCTTTCTCAACCCTTGTGAATTTTTGAAAATGCATCTGAACCATCTTGTTAACCAACCTAAGGAATACCAAGGCCCACTCTTGCCCTTGGTTAGATCATCCTCCAATCTACTTGTTCTTGATGGTTTTGTAGGCAAGAAAATAACTTTCCTGCAAATCTAGTCAGCATGCCTACTTTGGTAGAAGCTCACACCACCATCCAACCTTCTTTGGACCAACTATTTGCATGGTTGTGTACTACTCATATAGGTCTATCATTACCTACTTCACCTGTTCCAATTGGATCCTTGAGCTGTTTAAACCCACAAGGTTTTGAAGGCTAGTTGATAATCTGCTTTGGCAGGCTTATTTTATTCAAAGTTTGAAAGCTTGTCATGGTGAGCTCAAGCAGGATCAAGCTCAAACCCCTACACCATTGCAATCTAAATCACTTGCTCTATCCATCCATATATCCCATGCCCCAAGGGGAGCCCTGAGCTCCAAGACCCAACAAGGTTTTGGTGGCATAAAAACAATCTTACCCAAGATCCTTAAATCTCTAGTTTTCACCAAAATCAACTTGAATTCCCAAACCCCAAGGTTGAAAATGCTTGTTACACCTTGTCTACATCATCTACCTCGATCATCAAGATTTATCAACAATTATCCATATTTATTATGGACCAAAACTATTTAGTTCCCTTAATAGGCAAAATCTCCAAAACTCCTCCCACAAAGGAAAGTTTGGTTTTTGCCAAAACACTTCCCCAACTTTTTACTCAACTAAGGCCCATATATCATACCCTACCTTCCCATTTCAAAAATAAATATTTTTGAAGAGTTTTGTTGATTCTTTTTGCCTACTTTCTTAAATGGCAGAACTAGGATAATAAATGTTTTAAATACTTTAAGCCCCAATAAATCTTGGGAAAATTCCCCTAAGTGTGTATTCACATCTGGGATCACCTCACATCAAAATCCAACAAAGTCCAATGTAAAAATATCAAATGAGCTCCAATACTTCATTTCTGCAGTTTTTGAATAAATAGATTTAAGTGGACTTTAAATCTTTAGAAAAATCTCAAATAATCCCTAGAGAGGTATGTTGACCTCACCCATCTACCAGTACCATCTCTCCCACTCTTTCCAACATAAATAAAGGAACTCCTTCACAAGCATTCTTGTGATCAAAATAGCACAACCATCAAAGCCGTGTACAAATACCCCATTAAACCCCATAAAATCTTCTCCACCAAGCTTGTACAACAACCAGCACTCCTCCCAGGTCGTGGCTACTATAGCTTAGCACTATAGCTGACCCCCTCCACTTGTCATTAACCCCTTGGAAGAGTAGAGAGAGTAGAGATAAGCCACTTGTGGCCAACCAACAGCAGCCCACTTCCCCCTCTCTGTCCCTGCCGACCAAATGACTCACAACACCCCTCCACCGCCATCTCTGACCAATCCCAAGCCAGCTCCACCCCTCCCCCATGTCCAAAATGGACATCTTCCCTCTTGGAGCTCCCACCTCGGCGTAAATAGGCCAGAGGCCACCCCGCTCCATCCCCTGCCCCTCATTCACTCCCCCTGCTCCCCATTTACCTCCCTAGAGAGCCACTCCCTCTCCCCTGCCCTGCTCTGCCCGGAGGAAGGAGAGAGTGAAGCTTCGGCCTCCTCACTCCCCTCGAGCTAAGCTCCCTCCCCAATGCATCTCCCCGCTGCATGCCACACCGCAGACCTCCCCTCTACCTCCCCGGGCTAACCCCGCTCTCTTTTCTCCCTGCAGCAACCCTAGGCGACGGCGCTGGTGAGCTCCCGAGCTCTCTTCGCGGGCGCGCACGCCTGAGCGAGATCCCGGTGTCAAACCACCTCGTGCCACCCCTCCCTAGGCTCATCGTCGACCATCGCGTCACCTCCGCGCCTCCCCTGTCGTCGGCATGGCCGCAGGTGAGATCCCCGAGCTCCACCGCTGCTCCCCAGGGTTCCGACCCACCGCCACCAGCGCGAGTAGGACGATAGCACACAGCCGTCGATCCCACCTAAAACGGACGGCCCAGGGCTCCCGATACCCCTTCGGCCGGCCGTAGTCACTAACCGCTGGGGCCCACCTAGCAGGCCTTCAAACTCCCTCCCGCGCGAGCCAACACCAGTTGGGCCGAAATCTGCACTTGTGGCCCATTTCCCTTCAGATCCCAGCCCGTGGTCCCCTCTGCTTTTATTCATTTTAATCTGGATCCAGTTTTGGCACTTCAGTTTAAATCAGTTCAAAAATGTTAAATACCTCCAAATGACCTGGTACAAATTTGCTAGGATACCTTAGGGATTTGTCTACCTTTCTGCATCAAAAGTTTGGCCAAATACAACTAATATCTCCTCTGTAGATTTATTTACCAAGAGGTACCCTTTCTAGTAAATAAATCCCTCAGGGACCTTTACAGGCTCAAATAAGATGAAACACACTTCCCCTGAAAGGTTATCACTGTACCTTTCAATTAGCATTTATCTCCTATCAAGGTGAACCCTAGTTTCACCTTAGTAAAAATAACAAAAACTCGCTGTGATGTGGTACACTAAGATCTACCAAACTCCAGGAGATCAAATTTTATTGAGGCCCTGTTCAACTTTGGTGAATTAATTATCTCTGTATATAGTCTTATCACTAGAAAAATCATCACAGTAGCTCTGCAACTCCAAAAAGGTTGATTCCAATTTCTACAGAAAGGTATTATAAATACCTATAATGTGTCTATGGATTCACCTCAAAAGATTCTGTAGATTAAATTTGGTGAAAAAGACAAGTTGTCTATAGAACTACCTTTGGGAATTTCTTGAGGGCACTCTGTTAATTATCTTAACTTGATTCCAACTCTCAGTGAACAAGTACATCAAGCCCCACCTAACCCTCCAAGGAAATAATTTTTGGCACCCCAGAACTTTTCTGGTGAATTATTTCCTAAAACTAGAGTCTTATTCACTATAATAATCACTATAAATCTTTGGTAAGTGGTAAAATAGTGAAACCACTTTTGTTGGTTTCATTTTATCAATACCTATCTGTTGGTATCATGTTTTTACAACGGTATCTTACAGAATATGTCCTTGGTCCAAGACCCCTCTTAGGTATTTCCTAGACTATAAATCCTAAGGGGATTTTCTTCCATGTTTCCAAGACAAGGCCAATCTTGTTAAATCCTTTCTTCCTAAGACCTACGGATTTGTAAACTTATATTGTTCATTGCTTTCTGTATGTATTGTTGCTTGTATGCCTTGTGTTGATTGTGCTCTTGCTTGTTTGCATGTGTGCTCCCTGATGACGATAGTTGCGATTACCTCGGAGATCAAAAGAAGATGGTTATTATGGTTATTATTATGGTATTCTAAGAAGAAGTCCAGGGACATTTATGCCATATTGCTGATCATTAGGCAAGCCACCTTCTTGCTCATAAGCCTTGTCCTACTATTTTATTTATGCATGTTTTATCTGCTATTTCTGAAACTGCATTGTTTTACTATACGATGTTGTACATATATGGTAGTGGTTTGGCTCCTCCGAACTATTCCACCTTGATACTACTAAGTACAACCCGCTTGATGATACCTATTTGTCCGTAGTGGAATAGATGGTGTATTTACACCATAACCCTTTGGAGACCCTGTTTTAGCCGAAGCAAAGCTAGAGGATGGGAAGACCCCGGAAAAAGTTTTACCAAATGTTTTATGATTAAACCTTGGTGAGGTGGGACCTCCCAAGAGATGTTGAGAAAGAAAAAGGTTTTTGTTTTACAAAAATGCTGAAGGAAGGCTGGAGGAAAAAGGTTTACGAAAGCGCACCCGGTTCTTTGCAGTTTAGCTATAACAACTTAACCCGTGCAACCACATTACTCTAGTATGGGACAGGGCTGGATTTGATGGTTGTCTATTCTGGTATAAGCTGCCTCATAACTACTACAGGGGATTGTGATCCCTGGAGGGTGGGCCTTCTCTAGAAAAACGGTCCATGTGGGACATCGACCGGGAGAAGGAACGAAGGGTCTGCTAGCCTCCACGTGTTACTATGAGCCCCTCATTGAAAGCGCACACTCGAGAAGTGGAAAAGCGTTCTGGTTGGTCCTCGGTACCCGACGTCCCGGTTTTGAGGGGATTAACACTCATAGGGTAGGCACTTATATTGGAGTGGGCATCCGGAGAGTCTTGATCGGTTACTCGACCCACGCTCGGTGAAGATCAGGGTAGTGTACCCGGATGGTGTGGGTATAGTGTACAACCTCTGCAGAGTGTAAATCTATTCGAATAGCCATGTCCGCGGTTAAGGACGGGTTGGACAAACTTCTGTAGAGTGGTGCTGGTTTAGTTTTCAAAAAGGATTTTGGAAAAGCAAAAGCTTTGAAAATGTTTTGACCATGGGATGGTCGGAAAGGATCCCTGTCTTGACCATGGGATGGTCAGAAAGGGATGGAAGGGGTTTGGTCGTGGGATGACCGGGAGAAAGGAACAAATGGGTGACCCAGTCCTAATGTTCAAAAATGGTTTCCACAATGGTTTACAAAAGTTTTCAACAAAGATATGTAGATGCTATATCTACAAGAGAAACTATGTGAGAAAAGAACCTCTCTTGAGCCCTCCTACTACCACAGCCATATTGCATACCTTCTTGTTACTATTATTATCTTAAGGTGGTTTGCGAGTACATTCAAGGTACTCACTGGCATTGTCCCTGGCTATTAAATTGGTCAGATATCAAGAAGAGGCGAAGTGGACGACTATGCGAGTTAGGACGTTCTCCCAGTCAGTTGCCTGTAGGTTAAGGCATGGATTGGGCTCTATGCTTGACGAAGCTCCGCTGATGATTATTGATGTAGCCATAACGGCAATTATGTAAGTTTTGTAAATTCGATATGTCTCGGATGTGGTAATGATACTTGTCGGTTATGTGCCATGACTAACTGATCATGGGATCGTGGTTGTATGCATAACAGGGATTCTCGAAGGATTAATCCGGGGGCCCCACAGTGGCGGCCGGGCGACGATGGCAGCGACGATCTCCTGGCGTGGTGCGGCTAGGCGGGGTGGTCAAGTGTGGCGGCGGCGCTGTGGCGGAGCTGCGGGCCAGGGCGGGCGATTCCTTCGGGCGACGGCGCGGGTGATGACGCGAGCGACGACACGAGCGATGACGGCGGTGGTCCGGTGGTGGGGCGCGCTGATAGCCTGCCGGCGTCGTGGGATTCCTCGTAGTGGTGGAGCGGCGTTGGGACTTAGAAGAAATGCGAGATGGGGAAGGAGAAAGAAACGACGCACAGTTATAAAGGGAGGGCCTTTAGTCCCGCTTAGAGCCACCAACCGGGACGAAAAGGTCATACGTCCTGGTTGGTGGCTCCAACCGGGACGAAAGGTCGGAACATACGTCCCAGTTGGAGCCCCCAACCAGGACGTATGATGGCCACCATAGGAGTGCGCGCAGAGGACCTTTAGTCCCGGTTGGTGGCACCAACCGGGACTAAAACTCCTTTTTTCAAATGTTTTTCAAACTTTTCAGATGTTCCTGCCTTATTTCTTATTTCTTATTTCTTATTTAGGTGTTCACATTTGAAATGATTTGAATTTGAAAAAACTTTCTGTCTTATAAAATAATTATTCAAACTATTAATTTGAAATGGTTTAAATTTGAATTTGAAAACACTTTCAACATGAAAAGTGTTTGAATTTGAATAACTAATGCATAACCATTTTTCTGTTTCCTAAAATAATTGTTCAAACTATTTTCCATTTAGCCATTTTCAAATAAAAATGCATTACACAATGAAAACAGTGGATCTCTCGATAATCTTGGGTACACAAACGAACCATTTGTCCTAGCCAATGGATTTAGTCATAATCATGTCTAGCCCTATAGTACACAGCTTTAGGGTCATCTTCCGAATCATCTTCGTCATCGTCGCTATGGCATATTCTGGGGATCGTCAGCCCTTCCCTGTCTTGTGTAGGGGGGAACCGGGGACCGTGAACCATGACATATTCCGGGGGCACCTGCCACTCCAGCCTCGGATGCACGAGGCAGGGGGGGGGAGGGGGATCCCAGATGTCGATGCTGCTACGCCCGCGGCCTTCACCACAACCACCCTTATTGTGGACTTGCGGCGGGTGCAAGTGTGGGTACCGCAGGCGAGGATGATCTCCCTCAGTGATGTAGCGCATCACACCAGCGATAGTCCGGTTCGCCCACCAAAGGTGACGACCGGTTTCATTGTGATTTACCAGGGGCGGGCCGTCACCCTCATACCTAGCGAGCTCCCTTTCCTGCCGGTTAGCGAAGAAGGCATTCCAGGTGTCGTAGTTGTCGGGATCCCAACGGGGAACCATCTGTTGCTCCGGCGTGAGCTCTAGGTATAAGTGGTTCATGATGGCCGCCTGGCGGGCGGAACCTTGAGGCACAGGAGGGACAGGAACTCCTCCAACACTCAGTATCCAGTCAGTGGGCACCCGGTAGCCGGCGAGCATGGGTAGCTAGAGGCGCACAACGCCTCGGTCTCTTTGAGTGTGAGAATGGTGTTGGGTCCGCAGCATAGAAAACAAAAAATTTCCTACGATGAGAACTATACGCCAAGATCTATCTACTAGATACAGAGCAACGGGTGGACATACATCCATGGAGAACTTACCCTCGAAGACAACGAGTTTTGTTAACGAGTAGGAACTCGTGGTTGATGTAGTCGTACGCTTGCCGATCTCAAGATCATTCTGAAGTCCGAGCGCCGCAAATCAGCAGCGCATCCGTCCTCGCACACACGTTCAAGCCACCGGACAACCTCCACCTCCTCGCTCCAGCGATCTAGCAGAAGTAGCAACTCCTTCCAGACGAAATGCCACCGGGAACATGTATCTCGCTAATCCGAGACCATGGGGGAATAATTCTAGAGGGGGAGAGAGATCCTTCACAAGGAGGTGTGAGGATGAAGGAGAGAATGGGTGGCCTTTTATAGGAGGAGGGGGGTACCCCCTCTCTCCATGGCCGACGCATGGGGGGTGACCCCTCACCTCCCCCATTCATGTGGTGGTAACCCCTCCACATTAAAATGCCTCTTCACATTCCCTTTTAAATTCTCCACTTTAAATGCATTAAATTTCTCCAAATTTAATGCTCTCTCATTTAATAAAACTCTTTTTATTAAATTTATTCAGGATTTTGTTAATTACTTTAATTAACAAACATTCACATATAGCCCCTTGCAATATTTCAATATCACATGCAGAACCACTTTCTACAATTTCACCCGAAACAATTTCTGGTTTCTATTGAAACAATTCTTGCGCTTTGCAATTCTTTCGTTTGAAACATATGTGCTCCAAAATGGTGTCCGGTAACTCTTAAGTGTGCCACCCTACGGTTCGCGAATAATGCAGACATGATCGAGACCCTTCTCCGATCAATAATCAGCAGCGGGACCTGGAGATCCGTACTAACTCCTACACATTCAACGATGACTCCTGTGATCATGAGAACCTTTAACGCTTGTAACTAAATCCCTTTGTCTCTCGATATATTACATGTCCGAGATTCGATCAACGGTATCTCCATACCTAGTTTGATCTCGTTACCGACATGCACTCTTTTCTCGTTCCCGTGATATAACATTCTAGTGATCACATCACTTGCTTGCAAGCTATCCTAATGTGATATCACCGAGAGGGCCCAGAGTATATCCATCTGTCATATGGATTGAAAAATTCCACTCTTGATCCATGAGCCTCAACATAACACCTTCGTAGTACTGAACCCATCTTTATAGTCACCCTGTTACGGTGTGATGTTTGATGTTATCAAGATACTCTTCCGGTGTTAGCAATTAACATGATCTCATGGTCTAAGGATAAAGATTACTTCGTATGATGTTATAGCAATATAAACATAATGACTTGATCGTAATGCTATACTTCGGATGAATGTTCATCACATCATTTCACAAATGCTGTGACCTTGTTATTAACAACATCCAATGTCCATGATCAGGAAACCTTGATCATCTTGTTAATCAACAAGCTAGTCTATATGAGAGGCATAACTAGGAACCCTTTTTGTTTATTAAACACACATGTATTGATGTTTCCTATCAATACAATTATAGCATGCAAAATAAACATCTATCATATATAAGGAATACATAATAACAACTTTATTATTGCCTCTCAGGGCATATTTCCTTCAAATGGCCCAGTATGCGGTGTCCATTGTTGAGAGAGGAAGGTGTGGATGTGTGGGTAGCGATGGCACGGTTGGCCTAGATATAGAGGTAAAGGGCAGGAAAACAAAGCGGGAAAGCGATGGGAAATGTCGGGAAATATCTTTAGTCCCGGTTAATGCCTCCAACTAGGACTAAAAGACCTGGTTAGAGAAAAAGGGCGGAAAGCAGAGCGGTAAGCGGTGGGAAATGGCGGGAAATATCTTTAGTCCCGGTTAATGCCTCCAACCGGGACTATCGACAAGAGTGTCGACATTATGTCGTGAGTGTCGATACTATGTTGTGCTGCTTAATCTATAAATAGGCATCCTTGTGAAGTTATCAAACACAAACATGATGTTGTGTGAGAGTAGAGACACCACTACGGCCAGTTTGAGGGAGATGCTGGCGGAGCCCAGTCCTCGGCATCTCCAACAAATTGGCCATAGAGGCACTCTCTAATATGTGATACCTAGCATATTGATCTTGCTAGAGAAGTTATAAATTCCAAGATGGTGCGCGAGAGCAGGGATAATACTACGACCAGCTTCAGGGAGATGCCGGAGGATCTAGTCCTCAGGCATCTCCCGTAAGCTGGCCATAGGGGATGGATCTCTGAAGAAACCATGAGCATTAGGGGATGGGCCTCGTTAAAACTTGCATTGGATCTCTGAAGAAACATCACATTATGAGTCTGAAAATGATTTTTTCAAAAAATCACGAGCATTAGATCATGCACCTGTAGGTCAAACCGGACCCACTTCCTACCGATTCGATAGACGTTTGTCTTTTTCTCCAGGGGTGGACATAAAGGTTTTAAAATCGCTAGTTAGGACATTGTTCATGTAAGGTGGTCTAGTATTTTTGAAAAATAGGGTGGTACCATTTTTTATTTAACGTTTGGTGTTGCTTCACAAAACGCCCCGATTTTGGCACTCGGAAAATAGAAAATGGCTTTTCCATGCGACGAAAAATAAAACTTCCTCCTGCAACATTGTTAGTCATCCCAAGATGCACATGCATGCACAATATGGGCACAGTATCACAAACTATGCCTCGATTATGCACATAGCATTGGTCATTTGGACCGAAAGCCATGAAACCTCGAACATGATAGGTCAATTTGTGAAGGTTTTTCAAGACATAATCAATATACCAACTTTGGTATTTTTCATTGCAACTATGTCATATAATATGACACCACACGAAGGATTTACATTGTTTGGAACTTTTTTGAATTTCTTATGCCCGTTTATGGTCGCTTATGGTCACTTCGGCCGTAACCATATAGCATCTTCTTTGCTTAACGGAATGCTTGGGTCAGTTTTCACTATGAAGGGTGGAATTTCATCAAACTTATTATAATCTTCTGACATGTCTGTGTTGTCCTTGACTCCCACGATATTTCTTTTCCCTGAAAGAACTATGTGACGCTTTGGCTCATCATGTGACACTACAAGAAAAGTTGGCTTTTACAATGGACGATTTTCTCAATCCATCAACTGCATCTCCCTTTGAGTGTGACAACTACATTGGAAAACCACCTTGAGACATGATCTTGCAGTCCCCACTTTGGTGGCGATAGCAATAATTGCAGTCTGAAACTAACTAATAACAAGTTAATATAGCAAAGAAGACAAACTACTCATAGCTAAGAATGAACCAGATAGGAATTATAACTGCATAATACGAACATGTAGAGCAGGAATGCAAACCATGAATTAACTATATAGTAGAGGATAGTTATGTCGTTACCTAGGACGAACCAGAACTAGATACGAGATATAATGGTGTGGCTTGTGAACCTGTAGAACAGGACAAACAAACATTAGACAAGTATGCCAACAATGAAATGAGCAATCAAACAAAGTGTTTCTTAGAATTTCAGTATAAACTAGCCAGGTCATTTCAGCAAATATATATGGAATCAGTGGTATCTCCTGGAATGCAAGTGTCGTTGGGTGACTCAAAATTTGCGGTGAGCTACACAATGGCATCCAATTACTGTCGTAGCTAAGAATGAACCACATAGAAATTATAACCACATCATACCAGAACTTGTGAGCAGGAATGGAAAACACGAATTAACTATATAGTAAAGAATAATTATGCCGTTGATTAGGACGAACCAGCACCAGATACAGAAAATATATAATGGCATCGCTGGTGGACCTATAGGCTATGCAAACCAACATGTTTAGTGTTGCCTTTTTGAGCTCTACGCAAAGAAAAAGAAAATAGTCAGTGACGAGGGTTAAACTCATCAATGCCCATTGTTATGGGCTTGGGTTTTGGAGAAGGAGGGAGTGCTGGAGGCATCAGTCGGCTAGCAAACAAGCACACAGGGACGAAGGATTTACCCAGGTTCAGGCCTCGTAGAGGTCCCTACTCCTGCTTGTCTGCTCTTGGAATTAACGAAGGAATCGAAGATTACAGGGGCGCAGATGCAATCTGGCGAAAGTTGTGGAAACTAGGGTTGAGTGTGTCCTCCTCGCCGCCCCTCCTAGCCTTTATATAGATAGGCTAGGTCTCAGGTAGTAGGTCGAGTCGGTTACAGATTATGGTTTTCCCTTTAAACTTTCTATCTTAAGCTTCTTCTTGTCTCACAAGCAATCGAGAGTCCGTGGGCCACTCGAATTCTCCACTGGGCCTTGGCAATGCCGTGGGCTTCTGCCGTATCTGGACCATATATACCAAACTCAAGTACTTGCAGGGTATACCCATGTTAGTAGCCCCCGAGTGTCCAGTGGAATCGTAGATTCGACTAGAGACTTTATGAAGTCTTTAGAGTGCATGCCTGAGCATTTTTCGAGTGTTCTATTTATGTCATAGGGATTGTTGATATACGTGCCTGATTTATCTGATGTATCGGTATCAGTTAACTGCCTTAGGGCAAAACAACGTAATCTACTCAAACTCGAGTCCCCGGACTCGAATTCGGAAAAGTGCTGGCGTAATTCGACTCAAGCCGCGGAGGTCTTACAGGAGTCGAATTCCAGTGTATAGGTGTGAGCACTCGACGCGTCCGTCAAGGCATGTTCATCGCACCTACAAGCACGGATATGTTTCTAGTAGTGCACAACAGATGCGTTGCCAGGCCTTATTCAGGTCTTATCTTCATGTTGTAAGCGCGACATCCGAATTTTTGTCATCATGGAGATGATTCGGGTGGCCCAGGAGACGTAATCTCTTTGTAGGGAAAATATGAGGCGGAGTCGCCATAGCCTTTGAGTGTAGATGTTATCAACACATAGTACGATGTACACATAATCATAGGGTGCACAACCAGCGCTCCCTATAGGAGTAGCCCCCGAGTGCCTGGTTGAGTCGAAGACTCAAGCGGGGACTAAAGAACTTTTGCGACTGCTGTCGTCTTTTGTTGCTTGTTTTAGTCGAATTTTCTTCCAGCGCTCCCTATGGGAGTAACCCATAATTCACAATCGAATCGTAGATTCGAGTGGTGGGTATGTCTTTGAATGTTCATATACCTATATAAAGATAAATCATAGGGTGCGCGACCAGCGCTCCCTATGGGAGTAGCCCTCGAGTGCTTGGTTGAGTCAAAGACTCGATCAAGGACTAAAGTAGTCGAAATCTTCTGCTGCTATAATCAATGACGTTAGTGCTGACGATTTGATGACCTTGGTTGCCCACGTGAGCGGCTTTGACGGGACGTGACCAGCAGTGGGACCCACTTTCTGACTTCGATTTGACCGGGCGTGCGTAATCTTCTGTTTTAACTGCGTCTCCTCGATTTCCGCGTGTAATAGGAATAGTGGGGGACGGTTCATGCTTCAGCTTCTCCAAGTGTCGATGGCGATGTGCGCCACACGTGTAGTAGGGTTTCTGCTGGCCGTTGAATGGTGTCTACGATGAGGTTAAGTAGCAGCACAACTGCGGTAATTTCCCCATCTGTCTTCATTGTTCTTGCCTCCATTGCCATTGCTGCTCTCTGCTTCCTTGTGCACTTTCTCGTTGCTACGATGGACCAGCTCCGTATCTTCCCCAACTACTTCCTCCGTTCTCACCGCCATCGGCAGATGGGCAAGAAGATGGGAGGTGTCGCCGCTGGGTCTGCCGCCCCCATTGCCACCACCAAGAAGAAGGGCGGCGCCGCCACTGTGGGCACCAGTGCTGCCGGCGCTAGGAAGAAGAAGGGTGCAGGTACCCACGTCACCAATGCCGCTTGGCGAGCGTCTATCATCAAATCCTCCAAGCTTCATCTTTATCGTCAAGATGGAGTTCTTCCACCCGCGGAGGGTGATTCGCGAGTGCCCGGCGAGGAGGTAATCCCATGTCCTCCTGGTTTCCGGGTGATGTTCCTTGCGTTCATCATCCGAGGTCTTTCTCTGCCCCTGCATCCTTTCTTCAGGGGCCTCCTTTGCTTCTACGGGCTCCAGCTGCATCAGCTGTCCCCAAATTCTATTCTCCACATCTCCTGCTTCATTACCCTTTGCGAGTGCTGGCTCGGAGTCGAGCCGCAGTTTGGCCTCTTTAAGAGGTTATTTAAGCTGAAACGCCAGTCGACATCCGGTTCAGTAGTCTATGACGTAGGAGGCTGTGGAATCCACGTTGACTCCTCTATCACATACTTTGCCATCAAGCCTACCGCATCCATCCAAGGGTGGAGGGACAAGTGGTTTTATATCCGTGACCAGAAGGCCGACGGAGAGCACTATAGACTCGTGCCCTTCGATCCCGCGGCGTCGTGCAAGAGGAGGCGCTCCTGGAAGAACATAGTGATGCATGGCGAGTCCGAGAAAACGGAGGTGCTGTACAAGCGCGTCTATGACCTCGAAAGTCGCATAGGTAAAGAAGAGGGTGGCGCCACCCTCATTCGCACGTGGTTGTGTCGCTGCGTCTAGCCTCTGCAGGCTAGAGTGCACCCGATGTACTACTGGACCGGTGCTGACGATGTCACCCGCGTGTCTGCCGAGGGCATTTTTGCGGGTGAGGTAGATAAGAGGGTGCGACTGGTTACCAAATACACCGCCAAGGAGGTTCTCCTAGGCGAACCAGTCGTGCCTCCTTTCGACGCCTCTAACCCCCCTCCTAAGGTAGAGTTATTATGCGAAATATTTTCCTTTTGCGACCGCCTTTATGATGTTTTTTGATATATAATGTTGTATCTTCTGAATGTAGGACTGGAAGGTGTCTCCCAACTTGCCCCCTCAACCTGAAGGGATTATCCCATGCGAAGTGGATGAAGAGGACGAGTCGGAGTCGACTGTCCCAATTGAAGAGGAGGAGGGAGCCCTCGAGTCTAGCGGCCAGGACACTCGCAAGCGGTCCCGTAGCAAGGACTCGAATGCCTCGTCGCAGTCAACGTCTGAAGGCCCTTCTGCTGTTACATAGGAGCCGATCCCCGCCGTTCCTATGCATTCCATGGCTCCTCCTACCCAGAAGAAGTTGCAGATTTTGAAGAACTAGATGGAAACAACAAAATTATAATCGAACTAGTACGAAGAGTTTGAACAGTTACTACAGGATAGCAGAACGATGCCAGGGAGGAAATAATAGTAGGAACTTAGCTCAGGAATAACCAGATAGAGTCAGTAACTATGGAGCAGGGAATCCACACTAATATTTTCCACTGACATTACATTTTGCAAGAACTACACAATAGCAGGCAATTACTAGTGTACGGAATAGCTAAGATAAGAACATGTGCATGACAATATAATAGACATGTGCATGACTTGAAATTTGTAGAGCAGCGAATGCAAACCAACATGTCTAATGACATTGTATGTACTAGCGCGAAGAACAGGCATGCCCAGTGACTTGCATGTACTAGCACAATTACAAAATGCAGTTCACTCTGACAGGCTTGAACCTGCTATACCGCTGACAAAACAAGAACGAGTTGGAGATTTGGTTACCTTGGTCGGAGAGGCGTCTAAGCATCATCGGTACCGTGCGAGTGACATCCAGGTCACCGAGGGTGCTGCGGTTGCGGTGGCTGTTGGCGTCGAGGAAGCAGATCTTGGGCGGTCGATGCCGGTGCAGTCAAAGGCGACGACCGTGTAGCTGGTCTGGGGCAGTGGACATGGAACTTGTTGAGCTAGATCCCATCTGGTGGACAACGGTGAAGCTGATCCGGTACGGTTGGGTAGCTTTCGGTGGCAGAGATGCAGAGCATGGGCAGTCGACGATGCCATAGGAACAATCAGGGAGACCACAGCTCTGGTGGAGTGGCAGAGAGACCCGGTGAACTAGATCCGATGCGGTGGGCATCAATGAAGCAGCTCCGGCAGCCGTGGAATTGCCGTAGGGCGGTGCGCACGGTGGTCATAGAGGTGAGGGCGTGGGAGAGAAGCCTAGGATTTTGGGAGGGACAGCTGGTAAAACTACGCGAATCGGGACTATGGAGGTGACCAGAAAAATAATTACGATCATGCCCCCAAGCTACCGACTTTAGCGTGCCCATAGGACGTCTGAACAATGGGTAGAATGGGAATTTTAAAGTCAAAAGTTTTTGAAATGGAGGAGCGCGAAATGCTTCAAAGTCAGTGTGTTATTTTGCTGCTCGAGAGAGATTTTGAATTTGGCTACCGGCCAAATAATAATAATAGAAATGTGGTACTCCCAAGTGGGAGATTCCGGCTCAAAGTTTTTGAAACAGTGGGGCGGGAAATGCTTCAATGTCGGTGTTTGATTTTGCCGCTCGACAGAGATTTTGAATTTGGCTACCTGCCAAATAATAATTAGTAGTAAAGTGGTACTCCCCGTGGGAGATTTGGCTATTGGGGATATACTTTCCGGGTATCCTCACAGTTCCTCACTGACCAGGGTGGCCCACTTCGGGTTAGAGCATTGCTTCACGGGCGGCCCAGTCAGGGAGAAAGACGGAGTCCAATCCGGCTACGGGAAGGCCTAGAAGACTTACCGACTTAGGCCCATAATGTTACTTGTAGTTCAAGGTGTATTCTGTAACCGACTCTTAGTCGTAACCGGATAGATCTCTCTTGTAAACCCTAGGCTAGATATCTATATAAGCCGTCCTAGGGGGAGCCTTTCGGGCAACACCAATACTTAGACCCTAAACTCGCATAGGCGAAACCCTTGTAACCCATATTCTGGCTCTGCCGTATTACTGGATTGCTAGCAGGAGTAGGATCCATCCAAAGCCGGCGGATTCGAACCTGGGTAAACTTGTGTGCTCACCGTCTCGGAATACCGTATGTCTCACACCCCTCTCTTCCGCACGCCTCGAGGACCCCCTCATGGCGTACTTGTCATCAATCCGACGACAGTTGGCGCCCACCGTGGGGCAAGTGAGCTTCGGATCTGCGTTCCGAGCAGAATCTGCAAGAATCGGAATTGGCGAGACTATCTCCGTCGGTCGCACCCTCTACGCCAGCGACGTCCCTCTCGTTGTTCTCGATGAGACTTGGATTCCGGCTAGGGAGGCCGTGACTGCCTACACAATCATGTCCTTTGGCGAGATCGATGTTTACATCGGTTTCACTGAACCTGCCCAACCCACCCCAGCGGTGATGATAGAAGCAGAAAAATCTTCTGGGTCCCCTTTGTCTGCGGAGGCGGCAGAGTTCCGGATCTCAGAAAACCCTAATCCCACCCAACCCGCACCAGTTGCGGAGATAGTGGAGAAATCCGAGCCTGAAGAAGACCTAGCGGTCCAAGTCGAATCTGGAGTGGATCTCCCTGGAGAAGCCGGATCCTAGATCGACCCACCCGCGGAAGTCGAAATCTAGGAGGAACATATCAGTGACACTGATTCCGGCTCTGATGATGCCGAGACAGACATACCTTTTCTAAGGTACGCATTATGACGTATGATACTGCAAGGCGAAAGCGCAGATGCAATTCTCGAGACAATCAAAAGTTTCGACATGGCTGATCGCGAAAGCCGCAAGTACCTCAGGAAGCACGCGTCGCACTTCGTCGGATACGTGGGATCCGGATCCGGCTCTGCAGATGCTGGAGAAAACACTGACTCGGTGCTAGAGGCAATTGGAACAAACTCCGACGTACCCGCATCCTCGGATGAATCGATGACGTCAGCAGATTTCCAAAAGTTCTCCGCGGAATATGAAGAAGAGTACAACTCTAAGGCTGCAGAAGAAGGAGAATCCATGGATGAAGGATCCGGGGAACACTCTCCCAAAGCGCAGGATGACATGGACGTCGGAGATAATCCCGAGGTCCAGATGTCCGAAAGTACCGATCAGAGCTTGACTCCGGGAAACGGACCCAAAGCCGTCTTTGCTACCGGCGCTTCCAAGAAGGCAAAGAAGAAGAAAAAAACCCCGGCAAAAGACCCTCTGTCTGAGGAGGTGATTGCCGAGGAGTACAAAGAAGACTCGAATGGAGCACTTATCCCAGACGAGCCGAAAAAAGAAGAATCGGTGGATGGACACGTGATCACCCAAGGTGCGCGTAAACTCATCGATGTTGCATTAACCACACCTATCCCTACAGCTGCAGAACTTACTGCTGAAGAGCTGGATGAAAGGGCCCAAGCCCTAGAAGCGCGCCGTTAACAACTCCTCAATGAAGCCAAAAACATCGAGGTGGAGAAGAAACGCATGGCAACTAAGGACTACATGTCTCGGTTGCACCAGAAGACACGAAAGCGTACACAGATGACAACCAATTCCCACATGTCTGTGCCGTCCTTTTCGAAGATGAGATGGGGAAGCCACGGAAAGATAGCAAAGGAGATTGGTTATATCCAACCCCAGTACAGAATACCGTGGCGGCTCGAGAAATTCTATCGACTAATCCAGGACTAGAGGAGATTCGTTTGGGTATCAAGCTACTCAACAAGGGACTGGAGCAGCAAAAGGTCGCCTTGTCCGGAAGTCAAAAACTAGTCTCGGATTCCGTCCAATGTCGAACAGATCCGGCATGGGCTGACGTAAGACCCCACCGCATTCCGGAGCAGCATTATCGCCCCGAACGACGGGAGGACAAGTATTCGAGAACCGGGTCGTCAGGACAGCATCGCAGGACTGCACGCGACTGGAGCAACGTCGCACCAGCGGTCGAGAAAGAGGCCATCGATGCTCTGAATCCGAGGAATCCTCCCCGACGAGAATCTAACGATCGAAGGGGAGAAGATAAAGAGAAACGTCGGGAGGAGGATCGTCAAAAAATGCCACCTCCTAGACATGCAAGCCGTCCGGCTGAGCCCCACCATGGTGGGAACGACGGATGAAGAAACGATGGAAACCACGCCGGAACAAGCAGGCAGGGGGCTCGTCATAGTCAAGACCCTCCCCGGAATCGGAATAATGACGTTCTGGCCGGAGGCCGGCGATCAGCCGAAAATTATCTAGCTGCCCCACCCTCTCCACCACACAGTCATCACAACGGCTCCTAAGGAGGGCAAGGAGGACGACGTGGCGGAGGAGGTGGTGGCAGAAGCCGAAGTCCGGCTCCAAGGCACCGCAGCCACAGCTGACATTCGGGACGATCTTTATCCCGAATGACGCAAGGCACAGGATCAACTCCAACATAGAGGCTCGGCGCTACGAAAACGATGATATCTACGTGGGCCCAAAATGCTTCGGACCACGCATCAAAGCTACAAAATTCCTGGAACGATTTGCTATCTCAAGACATATCCAAGCCTACGATGGCATTGCTCGGCCAGATACCTGGCTACAGGATTTCTTCCAAGCTTGCTGCATCGCCAAAGGCGGAAATAGCCTGGTCGCAACCCGATATCTCCCACTTATGTTGCGGAAGACGGCACGATCATGGCTCAATGAACTTCTGGAGAACACCATCCATAACTGGTATGACATGCAAAGTGCGTTCTTTCGGAATTTCGAAGGCACATATCGGTGGCCCTGTACGGTTGGAGACCTACAGCGTTGCACCCAGAAAGCCGGAGAAACTTGTCGGGACTACCTCGAACGATGGATCGACACCAAGAACTCCTGTGAGGGAGTAAATGATCAAACTGCGATTGAAGCTTTCATTGCAGGTCTCCCAATTGGTCTACTGCGTCATCGCTTGAAGTGTGACAAGGTCACTGATTTGGGAGAGATGATAGAAACAGCGAGCAAGTATGCAGATGCTGACGACGAAGCAGAGGGATTGCTCAAGGCCCTAGCTATGCCTCAGTCGGCAAGACAACCAAAGCAACAAGCTCAGAAGTGCAAAAATACCTCGGAAGAAAAACCCAACGCGGAAACAGCGGTGGTTACTACTGTTTCCGGGTTTGGAGAACGAGGAGGACGTGGCGGAGGCCGTGGGCGTGGCCGTGGGACTTCAAGGGTCCAAGGTAGAGGAGAACAGCAACCAGGCAAAACCTACTCTTGGGCCGACAGTGCTAATAACCCATGTGTGCATCACCTAGACGCCAATGGGGGCTCGTCCCACACCAACGTCGAATGTTGTTTCAATGACGACATCAAAAGATATGACACCGCGGGCTATAAAGCTAAGCGGAAGAAGGGAAAGAAAAATCCCGAAAAGGACAAGGAGACCAAGGAAGATTCCAACATGGAGGAAGCTGACGCTTCAAATCCCAAGCCGGAAGGGAAGAAAACTTTTCCTACCAAGAAGGACACTTATGTCACTTTCCTCGGATCTCAACCAGCAAAGGTCAAGAAATCAGTTCTACACGAGCTCAACGCAACAGTTCCGGCTATCCCCCAGTATCTGGACTAGTCGGAAGTGGCAATCACATTTGACTGCGATGATCATCCGCCTAAGTTACATAGGCGAGGAAAATACGCCTTAATCGTCAACCCACTTATTGACGGTTATGGTTTCTCCAAGACCCTCATGGACGGTGGTAGCAGCATCAATATTCTCTACGTTGAAACGCTACGCCGGATGAAGATCCCGGAAACCCAGCTGAACCATAGCTCTGTGATATTTCACGGAGTTGTCCCAGGAAGACAAGCTAATTCCCTAGGAGAGATTACTTTGGATGTTACCTTTGGAACTCCAAAAAACTATCAGACGGAGGCACTTTCCTTTGAAATGGTCCCGTTCAAGAGCGCATATCACGCTATATTTGGACGTCCGGCTTACTCGGCTTTTATGGCTCGTCCGTGTTACATTTACAATATGATTAAAATTCCAGGTCCCAACGGCGTGATCACCATCAGGGGAGACCCGAAGAAAGCGCGAGAGTGCGAGGATGGAAATGCCGCCTTTGCCGAAGCCGTGCTGCACGCCCAGGAGTACCAGGAGATCAAGAAGAGCATAAATCTGTCCGAGATGCCCGCAACGAAGAAGGAAGTTACAAAGCCAAACCCGGAGTTCAAGGCATTAGAAGAGACGAAGAAAGCACCATTGAAGGATGATGACCCCTCCAAGGTGACCCAGATAGGCGTAGGCCTAGGTAGCGCATAGGAAAGCGCTCTCGTCAAGTTCCTCCGAGCAAATCAAGATATCTTCGCATGGCAGCCATCTGACATGACCTAAGTACCTAGGGAACTTGCCGAGCACTCTCTAAATGTAAACCCGAATGCTAAACCCGTCAAATAGTCCCTACGATGGTTTAGCGACGAAAAGCGTAAGGCAATAGCTAAGGAACTAGCACGGCTCGAGTTAGCCAGATTCATAGAAGAGGTCATCCACACTGAGTGGTCGACCAATCCTGTAATGGTCCCTAAAAAGTAAACCACTGATTTAAGGATGTGTGTTGATTATACTGCCTTGAACAAGGCTTGTCCAAAAGATCCGTTCGCTCTGCCTAGAATTGATCAAGTTATCGATTCTATGGCAGGCTCGGAACTCCTCTGTTTTCTCGACGCATATTCCGGTTATCACCAAATTCAGATGAAGGAATCTGACAAATTCAAAACTTCATTCATAACCCCCTTCGAAACCTTCTGTTTTGTTACGATGCCCTTTGGGCTGAAGAACGCAGGAGCTACGTACCAGCACACGATGCAGTGTTGCCTCCATGACCAACTCGGACGCAATGTACATGCATACGTGGATGATATCGCGGTAATGTCCAAAAAGAAGGAAACGCCGATTTCTGACTTGGAGGAAACATTTGCTAATCTACGAAAATACAACATCATGCTTAACACGAAGAAATGCTTCTTTGGAATACCAGCCGGAAAATTGTTAGGTTTCATCGTGTCTCAAAGAGGCATAGATGTGAACCGAGACAAAATCAAGGATATACTCAATATTTCCAGGCCAACAGGCCTAAAGGACGTACAAAGACTAACTGGTTGCATTGCTGTGGTCAGCCGATTTGTAAGCCGACTTGGTGAAAGAGCCGCACCACTATACAAACTCCTGAAAAAGACCAAGGATTTTGTCTAGACTAACGAAGCTGAAGTTGCACTACAAGATCTAAAGAAAGTACTCTCATCTTCTCCTATCCTTGCAGCGCCGGAACCTAAGGAACCGATGTTGCTCTATCTTGCTGTGACAAATAAGGTCATTAGTATCGTCATGGTGGTGGAGAGACCAGAGGAAAATCAGGAACACCTGGTGCAGCATCCGACTTACTTTGTCAGCGAGGTCCTGACAAAATCAAAACAGCGGTCGCATTATCAAAAGTTGGCTCACGGTGTTTTTTTAGCATCTCGTAAGTTACGACACTACTTTCAGGAGCATCCAATTACCATAGTGAGCACAACTCCCAGGAGAGATATAATCAACAACAGTGACGCCACAAGACGCGTCGCCAAATGGGGCATAGAGCTTTCAGCTTTAGACATTGAGTATAAACCTCGGACAACAATCAAGTCCTAGATCCTTGCTGACTTTGTCGCTGATTGGACAGAGACGAAGGAGAACATGATCCTCCCTGAGTCGGAATATTGGACCCTCTTTTTTGATGGGTCTAAGGCTCGAGGGGGCTCGGGGGCTGGCGTGGTGCTCAAATCACCCCAAGGAGATAAATTTTTATACGTGTTGCAGATCCACTTCATAGCGACAAACAATATTGCCGAGTATGAAGCACTGCTGCATGGAATCCGGATTGCTAAGGATATCGGCATCCGACGTTTGATGTGTTACGGAGATTCGGATCTTGTTTCTCAACAAGTGTCGGATATTTGTAACGCAAATAAACACATGGCAGCATATAAAGCTGTCGTGGATGATCTATCTAAATCGTTCGAAGGGTTTGAAGTTCAACACATCCCTCGAGCAGAAAATGAGGAAGCAGATGCACTATCTCGGATAGGTTCTGCGCGGAAAGAGGTCCCGAATGGCGCTTTTTTAGAGCACCTCAAAGTTCCCTCAATAAAGGGAGTACATGAGGAATATCCGACCAAATCCGACTCACCTTTGATAGCAGTTCTGGATGTGATTCCCAGTTGGACTCAACCCTACCTCGATTATTTGGTAGATGGAAAATTACCCGAAGACGAGGTGCTGAGCCGGCAGATTATCCGACGAGAAAAAGCCTATACTATTGTTAAATGTGATCTCCATAAATGGAGTATTTCTGGGGTTTTTCAGCGCTGTGTATCTCCGGAAGAAGGAGTGGAAATCTTAAGAGAAATCCACGAAGGCGACTGTGGTCACCACGCTGCAGCCAAATCTTTAGTGGCAAAAGCTTTTAGACACGGATTTTTCTGGCTTACAGCTCAGGCAGATGCCAAATGATTAGTCAAGACGTGTAAGGGCTGCCAAAAGTACGCCAAGCAAGCTCATGTTCCGGCTGATCAGCTGCGAACAATACCTATAACATGGCCCTTTACGGTCTGGGGGCTTGACATGGTAGGACCTTTTAAATGAGCTCCAAGTGGATTCACTCACCTCTTAGTGATGGTGGATAAATTCACCAAATGGATTGAGGCTAAACCTGTCACTAGTTGTGATGGAGCAACAACCAAAAGATTTGTCGAGGATGTTATAATCCGGTATGGTTATCCGCATAGCATTATCACGGACAACGGGAGTAACTTTTCTATGGGAGAATTGGCTAAATTTTGCAACTAGCAAAATATCCGGCTTGACATTGTGTCAGTCGCACATCCACAGACTAACGGACAAGTCGAAAGAGCAAACGATTTAATTCTACAAGGCCTAAAACTGAGACTCGAAGCACCACTACGACGTGCTGCGGGGTCTTGGGCAGAGGAATTACCCTCTGTAATTTGGAGTTTACGAACAACTCCAAACATGTCAACGGGATACACACCTTTCTTCTTGGTCTATGGCGCAGAAGCAGTTCTTCCTAGTGATTTGATTCATACTTCTCCTAGAGTGGCCGCGTATATTGAAGAGGATGCCGAGATTTCTCGACAAAATGATCTCGACTTAGTCGAAGAAGTTCGTGTCATTGCTGAAATGAGATCTACAGCCTATCAGCAGAAGTTACGCAAGTATCATAGCCAAAGAGTCCGAAATAGATCTTTCAATAAAGGTGATTTGGTTCTCCGACTTGTGCAACAAAGAAAGCACAAACTTTCCCCAGTATGGGAAGGGCCCTTTTTAGTTAGTCGAGTGTTACACAATGGATCGTACTACTTAACTGACATAAGGCCAGTCAAAGAAAGACCTGCTACTAAGAAGAGAAAGAGAGATGGAGGCAGTACAAATCCGGATGAGTTAGACAGACCGTGGAATATTGCTCAGCTACGTCCCTTTTATTCTTAGTTTATCCTTCTTTGTAAACATATATATGTACATGATTCTGTGAGAAATAAAAGTTTTGGTTGTCTCAATTTTTTCTGAGAAGTTTTTACCATCTTATTTCCGAATGATCATGTCATAGTCGAAAATACTAGAATGCTTGAAAGTACTTTATGCTCATGTTCGTTCTGGTTTAGATTTCCGATTCTAAAACTGCTATCCTTGGGTATAACTCTAAAGTTTCTAGTCTTTACTTTGGTTATTTGTCTGATTGCTGGATGCGGGCATTTTTTGAGTAGTGAATTGTTGGTACTAGAAGCCGGCTTTGTTTCCGAGTTTAAACTGGTTTAGCAATTGAGCTCCGTTGCTCGGCAAAGTTTCCGGCAGAAGGTTTAGCTGGCTCACGAAAGGGATGAGGCGGAAAGCCAGATAAACGATAAGTAGAGACAAAAAAATACAAGTGCTTATGTAAACATTTCAGGCACACAAAAAAAAACTCAAAGCCAAAAGTGCTGAATAGATCAAAAGCTTAGCGCTAGCAAAATTAAAGTACTACATATTTACAGATGCATCATGTTTTTCCGAAATAATACAAAAATTTCTGATCTATGATGCAGGAGGATATGAAGGAGCTGCCGGCTCGCTGGAGATTCCGCCTTGATATCGTTCCGAGATATCCGCATCCGAGATGGTGCGTTCATCGTCGGAAACTTCTGTTGGTTCTTCCGGAGGAGGAGGCGGAGTAGCCACGCGGGTGAAGAAGGGGGTCTCGTAGCTGGTCAGGTCAGCCACGTGACACCCGTATCCGTCTTGAAGTCCTGCTCTTGGCCGTCTTCGTCTACCTTGCAGTACCCTCTGGTCACTTGCCATATCTCCATGTTTCCATGGTGGCTCATGACCATGGTGAGAGTGTTCTGCGCAGCAGTCCACGCGTAGGACATGTTCCAGTCCCGAACAAGCTGCGGCATCTCCTTTGCCTTGTCCTGCACCTGAAATTCCGACATGCTTGGCATGTCCGGAATCTTGAGAGCTTCGCCGACGTCCTCAAGGGACTGGCGGAAGTCATGAAGCAGGTCACCGACTTGGGTAAGCCGGTGGGTGCAGGACTCGGAGGAGGAAGAGTCCGTCAAGTTCAGAGGACCTATACACAAAACAAGTTAAGAAAAATCCGACATTGATAAAAGTCGAAGAAAGAGACAAGTCAGATAGATGGAACGTACCAAAAATGACGTCGTCAATTTTGGTCTTCTCCTCCCGGAGACTCTGGAGTTCAGCCCGGAGCGCCTGGGACATATCCTTTTCTCTGCTAAGCTCATCCTTGAGGTCCAAGATTATTTTATCTTGAGCAGCAATCTTGCGATCACACTCTTCAGTGGCCATGGAGGAGGATTCAAGGACTTGAGCTATGCTCTTTTCATGATTTGCCTTGAGATGGTCCAGCTCTTGGCGAAGATCCTTGTTCTCCACCACCAGGGTCTTGAGGTTCTCGGTCTCTTCAATCATGGCGACGAATTGTTTCACCAGTGCTGTAAGTCAAAAAGAACAAAAGTTCAGAAAAATTCGACATTGAAAATAACAAAGACAAGGTTTGAGTCTCGGAATGTTTACCTTCGGCCTCATCCTTGGCAACTTTGAGTTCAACATTTTTAAGCCGGAGAGCTTTGATCTCTCTCTGCTTATCGCAGACATTGGTCAGTAATTCCTGGTTATAGGAACATACTTTCTGTAAGTCAGAATACCCAAAGTCAGAAAGCTACTTAAGACACATGCTAATATTTTTGCTAAATATCAACATGAGCCTTGGGGGATACACTAGTTTGTTCTTTGGCATCCTAATGAAGCATAAACCCGGATTGTTTATCCTACTTCATGCTTGGGGGCTAGAGGATATGATATAAAATACAATAAAGGAAAAACAAGAGTTGGAATTCCGACTTACATATTGTTCGCGGGTGAGTTTACCTAAACGCGCGTTCACTTCAACAACCACCTTCTCGGCGAGAGTCAGAGGAATCACTAGGGCTGTTGGAAGCTCACCAGTCCTAATCCTCTCGTCGTGGAGGCGCATCTGGGCAAGAAGGTCACAGAACTTGACGTCCTCTGCTTCTTGCGCTTCTTCTTCGGCAGATAAAGTACTTTTATCCAAGCATTGCTTGGTTAGCCGCTGGATTTCTTTAGCAGATTTCCGGGACAAGCCAAACTTGGCAAGACCCAGATTGCTCATGAGGTTTTCAGCGAAGGTTTCTGCCAAGGGATCATTACCCAAAGACGGTTCACCCTTATCTAGATCTGACGCACCCGTGGTGACGTCAGTTTGCGATCCAAGGTTCGCAGGCCACGTTGAAGGAGCCGAATCTTCTGCAACGTCCGGCGAGATAACTGGCATTGCAGAAGGTTGAGGGGCAGGAGTCAGAGGAGCCACGGCAGGGGAAGCTATGGTAAGCTTCGTCTGCCGCAGCGGCTTCGAAGAAATCCCTTTCCCCTTGGCCTTGACGAGCGGTTTTTCTCTGAGAATGTAGTAAAGTCGGAAAACATTACATCTCGAAAAGAAATTTGAATAAGGTATAAAGGCGGAAGTTGTGATTGAATGTTACCTCTTCACGACAGGCACCTCTTTTGTGCCAACAGCCACTGTCGGAGCTTTGCGCTTCTTGAGCGCAAGATCCGGCAATGGGACCACTTCTACCTCCTGAGAAAACTCCGAAGGATATCCTTTGAGCGGAGCAAATTCCGACTCGGGGAGATCAGCAAGCTGAAAAGAAGAAAACATATCAGTATTGCGACATAACTCAAAGATTGAAACACATAAAAAGAGGTACTGATAGAAGCTTACCGGCACTACGGGATTATCCGCCGTGTGCATGTCCACAGAAACCTCCGGGATTCTCCTCTCGATCCGCTCCCGGATCAACCACTTGATCTGGCTTATGTAGCCTTGAGTGGTGTAGGCTTTGGAGCTGATGCGGAGGGAGTCTTTTGGAGACGACGTGATGGAATGCATCAGTCGGGTTCTGTGATACTGGAGGGGCTGGATTCGACGTGAGACCCACCACTGGACCAAGTAGGATCCCTTCAGATCCTTGTGTTTGATTAAATATTTGATCCGCCTCTTAGCGAGGATCAGATCGTCGGTGAGAGCCGGAGCAGCCTCATCCCAAGAAGGTTGGGCCGTGGCGGCTCCATCGATGAAAGCCGGTAAAGCAGTGGCTTTCCCGGGAGCCGGAAAATCCCTATGATAGAAAAATGTGGCTGGCCATTGTTTGACCGAGTCACTGGGTAGAATTTTGGGATACGCCTGATCGCGTCTAAGCGAAAAACTAATAGTGCTGGTGATATAAGGAACATCGGCAGTAATGGAGTTTCTCCGGACATGGAAATAATACCGGAAGAGAGTCAAACTCGGCCTAATGCCGAGAAAGCCCTCACACAGTGAAGCATACGCACTCATCTCTAAGAGAGAGTTGGGAGGAAGATGATGGAGTTGAACTCCGTAATGATCTATCACCTCGGAGAAGAACTCCGAGGGAGGAAAGGAGAGACCTCTGTCGAGGTGGGTGCCGAAGTGGACCCGCTCGCTGTCGCGCGGGTTGGGTACGTTTTCTTCGAAGCCGCTCCGCCAGTCGCCGCGGCAAGAAGTCCCTCCTTCTCCACATTCCTGAGGCCCTCCTCGTTGAGAGCGCAGGGGATCCAGAGACTGCGAAAGTTCTCCTTCTCTGCCACCGCTTCCGCCATCGCTGCCGCCGCCGCTGCCGCCAAGCCGGAGGAAGAAGATGAAGCCATTTCTCCGGCGAGTGATTGACCTAAAAGGGGCGGCGCTAGGAGTTCTGTGGAGGAAGAATGGGGGAGCTCTGTGCGCGCTGGGAGATTGGGAGGAGAGGAAAAGACAAAGGACTGGTGAAAGAAGAGGGAAGAAATCCTAACCCCTTATATCCACCTAACTGCGCCAAGATTCGTGCAAATGCTACAGTGTAACCGCCACGCGTCGTGGAAGGAACTGGGAAGGACCCACACGATGATTACGTCGCCTCGATCTCCACGCACGCATTGAAACGACGCCTTTGTTCCGCGAACCGCGGACCCACCAACGGTCGTGCTGACGGAATGCCTGTCAGATGACGTGACTTGACCATGACTTGTGTCAGGTGGCGTTAGAGATCAAGTTCCGGCTTAGTTTGAAATCAAGCTAGAAAATCCGAGTAACCTACTGATAGGTCTGACTTATTTTTTAAGACCTGGATCGTATTTTTGTTGTGAAGTTTCAGGAACCCTTCAAGATTCTGCAAGCCGAAGATCAAGCTAGACGATGATAAATCCGACTTTGGATCTTGGAGGCCTCCGGGGGCTGTTGTTGGGGATATACTTTCCGGGTATCCTCACAGTTCCTCACTGACCAGGGTGGCCCACTTCGGGTTAGAGTATTGCTTCATGGGCGGCCTAGTCAGGGAGAAAGACGGAGTCCAATCCGGCTACGGGAAGGCCCAGAAGACTTACCGACTTAGGCCCATAATGTTACTTGTAGTTCAAGATGTACTCTGTAACCGACTCTTAGTCGTAGCCGGATAGATCTCTCTTGTAAACCCTAGGCCGGATATCTATATAAGTCGTCCTAGGGAGAGCCTTTAGGGAAACACCAATACTTAGACCCTCAGCTCGCATAGGCGAAACCCTTTTAACCCATATTTCGGCTCTGCCATATTACTGGATTGCTAGCAGGAGTAGGATCCGTCCAAAGCCAGCGGATTCGAACCTAGGTAAACTTGTGTGCTCACCGTCCCGGAATACCGTACGTCTCACACCCCTCTCTTCCGCACGCCTCAAGGACTCCCTCATGGCGTACTTGTCATCAATCTGACGACATTGGCCTCAAAGTTTTTGAAACAGTGGGGTGGGAAATGCTTCAAAGTCGGTTTTTGATTTTGCCGCTTGACAGAGATTTTGAATTTGGCTACCGGCCAAATAATAATTAATAGAAAAGTGGTACCCCCCGGTGCGAGATTTGGCCTCAAAGTTTTTGAAACGGTGGGGCGGGAAATGCTTCAAAGTCGGTGTGTGATTTTGCCGCTCGACAGAGATTTTGAATTTGGCTACCGGCTAAATAATAATTAATAGAAAAGTGGTACTCCCCGGTGGGAGATTTGGCCTCAAAGTTTTTGAAACGGTGGGGCAGGAAATGCTTCAAGGTTGGTGTGTGATTTTGCCGCTCGACAGAGATTTTGAATTTGGCTACCAGCTAAATAATAACTAATAGAAAAATGGTACTCCTCGGTGGGATATTTGGCCTCAAAGTTTTTGAAACCGTGGGGCAGGAAATGCTTCAAAGTCAGTTTTTGATTTTGCCGCTCGACAGAGATTTTGAATTTGGCTACCAGCCAAATAATAATAATAGTAAAATGGTACTCCCCAGTGGGATATTTGGCCTCAAAGTTTTTGAAACGATGGGGCAGGAAATGCTTCAAAGTCGGTTTTTGACTTTGCAGCTCGACAGAGATTTTGAATTTGACTACTGGCCAAATAATAATTAATAGAAAATTGGTACTCCCCGATGGGAGATTTGGCCTCAAAGTTTTTGAAACAGTGGGGTAGGAAATGCTTCAAAGTCAGTGTTTGATTTTGCCGCTCGACAAAGATTTTAAATTTGGCTACCGGCCAAATAATAATAATAGAAAAATGGTACTCCCCGGTGGGAGATTTGCCCTCAAAGTTTTTGAAACGGCGAGGCAGGAAATGCTTCAAAGTCGGTTTTTGACTTTGCCGCTCCACAGAGATTTTGAATTTGACTACCAGCCAAATAATAATTAATAGAAAAGTGGTTCTCCTCGGTGGGAGATTTGGCCTCAATGTTTTTGAACCGGTGGGGCGGGAAATGCTTCAAAGTTAGTGTTTGATTTTGCCGCTCAACAAAGATTTTGAATTTGGGTACCGACCAAATAATAATAACAGAAAAATGGTACTCCCCGGTGGGAGATTTTGCCACAAACTTTTTGAAATGGTGGGGCGGGAAATGCTTCAAGGTCAGTGTGTGATTTTACTGCTCGATTGAGATTTTGAATTTGGCTACCGACCAAATAATAATAGAAAAAAGCTAGTAGACCGTACGCTATCTGTCCAAGAATTCAAGTCCTAGAGTCACATCAACTAATCATCCATGAGCATAATAATTGTGCAGACTGATATTTTGAATTTGGCTAGTGTCCAGGCAAGATTTGGATAAAAGGTGTACTCCCTATTCAGGAATTGAAGGCCGAGAGTGACATTAACTTATCATCCATAATGAAAATTGGATAACTTCGATTCAAACAGGGTTGGCTGCAGGTTTTGCCGCTCGATTGAGATTTTTTAATTTCGTTAATGGTACTCCCACGGTACGAATTTAAGGCTGATTCACATCAACTGATCATCAAAATACTTACCATATTGGCAAAGAAATTGGATACATAATCTCTGATTCAAACGGGGTAGGTGGTAGGATTTGTCGATGTACTGAGATTTTGAATTTGGCGGTTGTCCAAAGAAGAAAAAACCTTTGTGAGGTTCATGAATCCAAGGCTGAGAGAGTGAGGTTGGGGCACATGATTTTTGTGCATCGAGCATACGGTAAACAGATAAAAGCATGATGCGAAACAAATACTCCCTCCGTTTTTGTTACATGGCCCCAAACACAACCCGAGCTCTGTAGCAGGAACCATTTCATAGGACGATTTTACTCACCTTTCATTTTCAGGGTTCATCTTCAATTTAGACAAGTCTCTTCATCTATGGGCTCTCGAGAATTCTGCTGATCTCGTAACATCTTCAGCTCTGCATCACATGCTAATGCTTTCTGTCTCATATCATCGATTGCTCGTCTATGCACTTCCTGTTCAGCCCGTAGTGCTAAAATTTCTTCCTGACTAGACAAATATGGCGACTTGGACTTGGACTTGCACTGCCACAACCCAGCATTATGCAGGAACGTGCTTTTACGATGACCTTCACCTTTTAGTACCATTTTAAATGTTTCCAGACATTCTTCCTGGGTTTGTTCCAAACCATCTTTCCCAGGTTTTGCCATCTCCTCATTCAATTTAATCTGTTAGGTTATCAGTTGGTAGACATGGGTGAGAGAAGAAAAGCTAATACAGAGAAACATGCAGACAACACATTTAACCTGTCTATCAACAAATCTTACAAGTTGGCATGGCTGATTACGCATCATATATATTGTAGTAAAACTATAGCTATCTAATCATACTGATAAGAATTTTATCACTAGCACACAATAACAGGACTATGCCAACATGGCATCTGTCTATTTCTTCATCGCCGGGTGCATGATATACACAAGACAACTCTTTGTACAACTGAAAACTGAAACTCACACTAGTTGGAAATCATCTAGTACTTAAATTAAAAAGAAAACTGGGCAGAAGTTCAGGCAGTGTTGCACATCTAACTATACATATAAATCACTGCGGTTGTGTCATCACAAAATATCAATTGAACAAAAGACTTACAATAACACTCTTAGCGGAGGGGTTGAGCCCTTCTTTTTTGCACGTCTAGCATGCCTGGAATTTTTGCTGCAGACTTACCGCACTTTTCTACAAAGTGGGCAGAACACATTATCAAAATATAAGAAGCACAAAGTCTGTAGAATATTAAAAACTAATTATTCTTTCTATTGCGCTCAGGTGGCCAACCAATGCACGAGATCCAGTTCGGTTTGTTAAGCGTTGTGCGTCACAGTTTCTCTTGTTTTTCTCAGCATTCATCTGCAAAAGGAGACTAGTGATACAAATGTGCAAATAGGAATTTTGAATGTGATATGGTATCAGCCTTCACAAACCATACCGTAATCTTTGGATCAAACCAGTGGTCGAGAAGATCTATCCATTGTTGGTCAGTCATAGTATGTTCCATAGGAGTCATTCTTTGAATATCCTTGCTGGCCTTACCATCAAAGTATTTACTCTTTAGCCTATGGCGCTGTTGGCGCAAATAACAGGAGACCATATCCATGAGAACATACTCTACATCCTCATTATCCTGATCGAAGTTGAATTTTGTCTGTTGGCAAGAATTGAACATTTGATGTGTTATGTGACTTAGAATAGAACCAAGAGCAAGCTTGAATGCATGGGACAGAGCACCATGACTTACATGTAACTTCTGTAGTAATGAATTGTAATGGTCAGGGGTCTGTTGGTGGAGCTTGAACGATGTGAAGATGGGAATATCATTCCTGACAAAAACGCCTATTTCGGATGCTAGAAAAGCAGATTCTTCTGGATCTTCTGGCCTTTGCTTGCCAGGCATAATAGAATTGATGCAATATCTAGATTGCGTTCCAGAAATTTTAGCTTCAACCTTTTTTCCTACCGTTGGACCCCTTTTCTTACATCTTCGTGTCGCTTCCAATTCAACCATTACATCAAGCTTGCACGGTATATATATAAGGAAGCATGCATCAATAATCCTTGGAATACATACCTTGTTTGGCGACAGGCTGATCAACAGGTTGGTGATCATCGCTAGCTTGTTGGTGTTGTGCCAGCAGTGTTAGGCAAGTAGAGGTCAAAACTAGTTCGGCTGTCAATTGTTGCTGGGTATCTTGATTGGCAATTGGTGATTATGGAATGTGTGGGATGGTATTTGCTGCGTCTACTACTGTTGGAACCTGTGGTGTGCCGCCAAGACGACACTTTTTAGCCGTATGTGAGTTTCCTGATTTTCGTTTATTGTATTTCACGGCGTGTGTTTGTGTTCCACCGGTAGCATTAGCAGGACGGCTTGTCGATGCTTCGCGTTTGGTACCTGAACGTGTCTTACATGAACCAGCTGATTCCTGACACACATAAACAATACTTCAATCTGTTATAGTTCTATATGTAATGAGATACACATGGAATAGAAGAATAGTAAGGCAAAATGTGCTCTATATATATGATCCATGAACTAGGTAGAGGGCATTGCAAAATATTTGGTGGGATTGAAATACAAAACATGGAAAATGCAACAGATATCATAATTAAAAAATAGAGCAAGAACCTTGGGGGGTGGACAAGCTGGCGGACTAGTAGGGAGGTCCTCGATGGGTCCAACTTCCCGAGTCAGGCCTCCCTCGAAATATTGTTCATCAGCAGAAACTAATGCTAAATCAGACACTTGCCGATCATAGTTTTTCTCCCTGCTGGTACCCGGAAGGGTCTTAGGTGAACTAGCTAATTCCTGACACACATAAGAGATACATTAATCTATCAAAGTCCTATGTAAAATGAGACACGGATAGAACAGAAGAACAGTAAGGCAAGATATGTTGAACATATATGATGCATGAACTAAGTAGATGGCATTGCACAACATTTGGTGGGACTTGAGGTACGAAACATGGAAGATGAAACACATATCACAATCACAAGACAGAGCAAGCACCTTGGGCAGTGGACAAGCAGGAGGATTAGGGAGGGGGTTCTCGACCGATCCATCTTCCTGAGTCAGGTCTCCCTCGGGGTTTTGTTGATCTTGAGGATAAAATTCTGCATCAGAATCCTGGACTTCTTGATTGGTGGTGGTAGCTATGAAAGATCTAACTATCTGCGGGCCGAGCGACCTTTCATATTTGGAATTCTTTAATAATCTATCTTCCCTAATCTTCCGTTCTTCCTCATCAGGCGGCCGCAAATCACCTTACATGCATCAGCAAAAAATATATCTTATGAGATTTAAGAGCGAGGTGTGTGTAGATGAGCAAGTTAGTACAGTGCTAGCAAGAAGTTGAAAGCTCTAAAGGAACAATGATAGACATATGCTTATACGATGCCTCGACAAGAAATGTCGGAGTACAAGATAAAAAAACACACTGCGAGAATGCAGTGAAACAAGCGATGAACTACTTTCAGACATAAAATGCATAAAGAGCATATGAAGTGTATGGCGACAACCTTTGTGACCGCGATTATGCGATTTCCTTCCCGTGCCTTTGCCGGACTTATGGTGAGCTACGACCTCACTATTCGCCCTTGAGAGGGCTTGCCTCCCCATCTCTCCGGCATCGTGGATAAGGTCGAGAAAGCAGATTCGGTGCCGTGGAGTCAGGGAAGTGGATCCAACGAAGCTGCAGTGACATTGCTAAGCCGGCTCCGGCGCCGTGGACCTTGTGTACATAGGAGCTGATCTGGTGCGGGCCGGCGTCGGGAGATGGTAAAACATCTTCGTGGTCGCTACGGTGGCATGCTGGTGGAGAGGCTGTGAAGGGGAGATGGGACGGAAGGAGCACGTCCGTGGTCGTGCAAGGTGATCTTGAGGGATTCGGCTCGAAGGGCGCGGGTGGTACTAGTATGTTTCAAACTTTGAATTGTGTGGCGTGTCGGAATTTACAAGAGAAACCATTTTGAGGAATGGCCTTTGGTGTGTTGTTTCTGGACCGAAGGGTGAGATGAAAATTTAGTACCGTTTGAATTTTGGACGCAGGAGCCCATTGCGGCGGGTGTTTCTAGCGCATTGCTTGGTGGAAGAGGTGATTTCGGCTTGTGGTTTGTCACTCAGTTGATTTTTTTTGTACTCGATCTATTACTGCAGTCTAAAAGTTTTACTTTAGGGCCACACAAGTATATAGTGCGCGAATTTATTCACGGTAATGGGCACAAACTACCTTTCATGGTAATGTATTAATTTTTGGCAAAACTTGTTTCTATAGATCTAAACGAAAGTGCAAAATAAGGCTTTTCCATTTTCTGAATGGCTAGAATGAGACTGGGATACATTGTCCAGATGCAGCAATTATATACAGTACAGTTTCATACAGTGTGCCAAAGAAAATATCAGGCTGACAACACAACGGAAGTCATCCTCATTATTTGAAATAACAATCTATTCGCATGGCGGCTCTTTCATCACCCTTCAAAGTTCATCTGCCTGCAAAGATGCACGGAGAATCTCTGCTTGTGCTTTCACCTGTTCCAAAACCGTCACGTTGATCTCATTGACATCTGCATTAGCTGAATTGGGAACACGATTTTCAGTGACTAACTTCTGAAGATCAGCGGCAGCATCAAGGCCATCTTCAATAGTAGAAATCCATCCTCGGTTCAATTCTCTGATCCGTCAAGTGGGTGTGTCCAAATCCTTTTGGAGAAGCCTAATCTTAGCTTTGGCCATGCACCATACTTTGGTTTGGTTCGTAGAAATGGCTGTATCACTGGCACGATGAATATCTGTGCTGTGAACTGATGTCTACGCACTTCTATTCTTGTAGACAGTTGTTGGGCCTCCAACTGCAGAGGTTTGTAAAACAGCAGCATGTTTTCCCTTAAGAGGATTACCCAAGGTTTATCGAACTCAGGGAGGAAGTGGTCAAAGGTATCCCCTCTCAAGCAACCCTGTAATCAAGATACAAGAAGTCTCTTGTGTCCCGAACACACCCAATACACTTGTCAGGTGTATAGGTGCACTAGTTCGGCAAAGAGATAGTGAAATATAAGTGGTAAAGATAATTATAAGTGGTAACGGTGATAGAAAATAGCTTGCTAGCGTGTGGTTGATGTGGGAAAATACTAAAGGCAAACTGAAATAAAGAAGGAAGCAAGCAAACATGTAACAGATCTAATTGCAAACGGTGTTTCAATGTTTAGAAACAAGGCCTAGGGATCATACTTTCACTAGTGAAAACTCTCATATAAATATCTTCTCTTTATGATACTACTCTTAACTACTCTCTGGTTGGACACTTTAATCAATGGTAGGGCTATAACAGCACACCTCAAAGTTCATCTTTCCCATCTAGAAAACCCCACATTGTCACCTTGAGCACTAGATGAGTCCAACAAACACCACAATTTCATAAAGACATCCAACTCCAAATATAACTCATAACAAGTATTTGTAATCTCTAGCCTAAGTGCCACCATGGTGTGCATGCTGTCACTTTCACACACATGGGGAGAGCAGAGATCTATTAAAGCACTTGAGTAGCAAGGTAGATCTATAGATTACAAGCTCATGATCTCTATAAGATCATGCATAGAGAGACAGATGAACACATAGCTACCGGTAGAACCCTTAGCCTCGAGAGAGAACTACTCCCTCCTCATCATGGGGATCAGCAACGGTGATGGAGATGGTGGTGGAGATCGATGGAGATGGCTCCGGGGGCACTTCCCCGTCCCAGCAGGGTGCCGGAACAGAGACTTTCTGTCCCCCGAATCTCCCCTTCGGTGGCGGCGGTGCTGCGGAACTTTTCATGGATTTCTGATTGACGATCTAGGGTTTCTGCCTTGGGAGGAATATATAGGCGAAGGAGGCAAGGTCGGTGGCCAGCCAGGGGGCCCACACCATGCCCTGGCGCGGCCTGGGGGTACCCACGCCTTGGGTGGGTGGCCACCCTATGGCCCCTCTCCGACTCTCCTTCTGGCTCCGTGAGTCTTCGGGGAAAATAGTAACTTTGGCTTTTGTCCCGTCCAATTCCGAGAATATTCATTTTCTGACTTCCTGGAACCAAAAACAGCAGAAAACAGGCAACTGACACTGTGGCTCTTGTTAATAGGTTAGTCCAAGAAATCATATGAAAAGTACTCCAAAGTTGGAACAAAAAATAAGAAAGTAGATAAAACCAAGCATGGAACATCAAAAATTATAGATACATTTACAATGTATCAACATCCCCAAGCTTAACTCCTGCTCGTCCTTGAGTAGGTAAGTGATAAAAAGAAAGAATAATATTTGAGGTGACATGCACCATCATAAACTTGATCAAAGTATTTGTAAAACAAGGATAGCTAGGATCATAGTACTTCAATCATAGCATGAAAGACAAAGTTCTAGCAATAAGGCAAATAAACTATGATGCAACATGAAAAGGCACAAACAAAAGATTCATGAATAACAATGCTTTGCAAGATGTTTGTTTGTTTCGCATAAAGAAAACATAGCATAGTAGTATTCAGCTTGTCCCTCATAGAGTAGCAAATATAAATGCATAGGACACCTTCAAAGTTCATAAGAGTGACTAGATACAAATAGTTTAAAACAAGCAATATCAATGTATGCATCAATCAACTAGTCTTGGGACAATGCACATAGAACTAAGAATGGCCACTATGCTCTCAAAGTAGGTGCATAAAGGTAGAAGGTGGAGACTCAATATAATGGTGGAAGAAAGGCCTTCATAGAAGGAAGTAGAGATTCAAGTTTCATAAAGAGCTTCCAAAAATTATGGAACTTAATAGCTTTCAGCTCTCATTGCCCCTATCATAAGCATCTTGAAGTGATTAAGGTTAAAGTGAACAAACTATGATGTACATGCTTGACGAAGTATAAGTTAGAAATCTCATGTCCCTTGAATACGAGGGCCGCTCCTCATGCTACTCAAGTTTAGTCACCGGTAAGTTCTTGTCATCGTAAGTACATGTGTATCATAGAGAACCGCCAACGGGGTACCCCTTGCCCGATAATACGGAAGAATCCCCATATCAAAATGACAAGGCAAGCAGACAACGAGCATCTTGGCAATCTTCTTATTTACCATGTGAATATGGTGCTTTTTTCTCTCTTTCCTCTTTTCATAATCTTATTTTTCTTTTTCTCTTTTTTTTTTCTCAATATAGGACTCTTTTTTATAAGAAGAATGCTTCATAGACAACTCATTATGGTTACGCTGCAGGTTTCCACCATGTCAGCATGGATTAGACCAGTGGCCCAGGCGTTTCTCTAACACATATACATAACTCCATGGACTTACAAGCTCCCCTTTCATTTCACACTGACGACATCCATATACAAAAGAGCATGATATCAACTAGGTACAAGTACCAAGTGCAATGTTGAAAGCGTTCCCCATGACAGCATGGTTCTGCTAATTCCCAACAAATAAGTGCAAGCATATACAACATAGACGACACAATGGTTTAAGTTTATTAAGGGCAAGAAAAGTAAAGTGTGCCATCAAGTTCGTGAGAGCTTTAATCACTAGTTTTCTCATAACAAGTTTAATTCGGAAGGTAAACCAAAACATGAATATACTTGGAATAGCATAAGATAGTAGGTAGGTATGGTGGAGTCTTTGGAATAACTTGGTTTAAGGAGTTGGATGCATGAGTGGAACTCATACTTGGTTGCGGAGGCTAGCAAAAGACTGGGAGCGACAAACTAAGAGAGCAATAATGGCCATAATCATGTAGAGCGACAAAAACATCATTGATCAAAGCATAAAGTGATACTACAAGTTGAAAACTAAAGGATCATAAAGGCTTATGGTGACTTGAGATAGTCATAACATGGTGTGAGCATGCGCCAAGTCAACCCAAATAAAGCATCAAAGGAGAATACCACAATACTATGCCTTAATATACTAAAACAACGCATGATTCATCCAAGGCACATTAAGCAATCTCAATTGTTTATAACATGTCATGCTACAGAAAAGAATACTAAGCATAAAGCTAAAACAATATCAAGCATGGCATGACAAAGTGTAGGCCACAGTCAAAAACAAGCTCTCTTTACCACTTAAGCATGAACTTTCCTACTCTTTTCCAATCCAAACTAAACTATTTGAAAACCAATGTATGAAAGAGGGGGTACAACCAATTTATTAAGCAAACTAAGAAAGCCAAGCAAACGAAAAATGAAAGCGTAAACGAAAAAGAAGACGCTCCAAGAACAACACAACTGTGCATGAAACAATAAAAAGGAAGCGTTTGGAAGAAACCTGGGATTTTTATTGATGAAGAAGGGGATGCCTTGGGCATCCCCAAGCTTTGACGCTTGTACTTCTTGGATATTTCTTGGGGTGACACACGTGGCATACCCGAGCTTGAGGTTTAGTCCATTCTTCATCTCATTACTCATTCCTTCCATACACCTGAAATTTTTCCTTCATACAAAACTTTTACACAATCTTTATTAGCAACATTAGTGCACTCAAGATAATAGGTCTTTAAGGTTCAGTTATAACACCAAGAAAACTTCCATTAAAACACTAGCTACTGTAGCACTTCCCTCAAAAAGCTCAATTCCCCAAAAGAACTCAAAAAGGAACCAACAAGAAGCAAATGCAAATAATGGCAGAAATCTGTTAAAACAGACCAGCAGGTAAAGATGAATTTTTTCGAAGACCTTCTATTGCTCAAATCGAAAAGTGTTGAACTAACGAAAGTTAGATAACAACCTGGGGCAGAAGCAGAAAAATTCACGACTCAAAAGGACGTATAGAGATTTTACACGAATTTTTACGGTGAAGCATAGAAATCTGTTTCGGGACAGCAACTTTCCCAATCATTACTTCTCTCTCATTAGAGGTTACTCTTGGCACAAAAAGCAAATAAAAAGGATAAGGAGCGGTTATTACTGAAGTAATAACTTCCAAGACTCGTCTAAAACTTTTGGGTTATCTCCCAATAAGTACTTTTCTTTAACGTCTTTAAGTTAGGCATGATAGTTTGAGAAGATGCTCACATAAGAAATATGAATTGAAGTAAAAGAGAGCATCAAGAAGTAAATTCAAAGAACATTTAAGTCTAACCCACTTCATATGCATAGGAATCTTGTAAAGAAACAAGTCATGAAAGCAGAAAGCAACAAGCATAGGAAAGCAAAACAAGTGCAACTTCAAGACTTTCAACGTAAAGAGGGGAAACTTAATATTATTGAGACACATAAAACCATGTTTCCCTCTCTCATAATAACTTTCAGTAGCATCATGAATAAAATTAACAATATAACTATCACATAAAACATTCTTATCATGAGCCACATGCATAAAATGATTATTACTCTCCACATAAGCATAGTCATTCTTATTAATTGTAGTGGGAGCAAATTCTACAAAATAGCTATCATTATTATTCTTGTCACCATAATCATCAAATATAGGAGGCATATTGTAGTCATAATTAATTTCCTCCTCAATAGTAGGTGGACTAAAAATATCATATTCATCATTGTAATCATCATATATTGGAGGTTTGGTATCATCATAAGCAATAGAATAGCTATCTTCCAAAGCTGGGGAACTAAAAAGATCATTTTCATAAAAACTACCTTCCCCAAGCTTAGACTTTTCCATAACATTAGCAACAATAGTGTCCAAAGAATTCATACTAACAACATTGATGTTAGCATGCAAATAAAGTTCCATAGGTTTTTTAATTTTCTCTTCAAACACTTCATGTCCTAACTCAAGATAAATACTATAAAGCTCTCTAATTTTGTTGTTGTTTTCCATTAAGCCTAACTAGTTAAAACAAGAAACAAAAAGACAAAATTGCAGAATCTAAAGGAAATAACTTCGAGCACTCACACCGGAGGATGTGAGTACCCTTTACCTTACCTCCCCAACAACGGCGCCAGAAAATAGCTTGATGTCTACGCACTTCTATTCTTGTAGACAGTTGTTGGGCCTCCAAGTGGAGAGGTTTGTAGAACAGCAACAAGTTTTTCCTTAAGCGGATTACCCAAGGTTTATCAAACTCAGGGAGGAAGTGGTCAAAGGTATCCCCTCTCAAGCAACCCTGCAATCAAGATACAAGAAGTCTCTTGTGTCGCCAACACACCCAATACACTTGTCAGGTGTATAGGTGCACTAGTTCAGCAAAGAGATAGTGAAATACAAGTGGTAAAGATAATTATAAGTGGTAACGGTGATAGAAAATAGCTTGCTGGCGTGTGGTTAACGTGGGAAAAGACTAAAGGCAAACTGAAATAAAGAAGGAAGCAAGCAAACATGTAACAGATCTAATTGCAAACGGTGTTTCAATGTTTAGAAACAAGGCCAAGGGATCATACTTTCACTAGTGAACACTCTCATATAAATATCTTCTCTTTATGATACTACTCTTAACTACTCTCCGGTTGGACACTCTAATCGATGGTAGGGCTATAACAGCACACCTCAAAGTTCATCTTTCCCATCTAGAAAACCCCACACTGTCACCTTGAGCACTAGATGAGTCCAACAAACACCATAATTTCATAAAGACATCCAAATCCAAATATAACTCATAACAAGTATTTGTAATCTCTAGCCTAAGTGCCACCATGGTGTGCACGCTGTCACTTTCACACGCATGGGGAAAGCAGAGATCTATTAAAGCACTTGAGTAGCAAGGTAGATCTATAGATTACAAGCTCATGATCTCAATAAGATCATGCATAGAGAGAGAGATGAACACATAGCTACCGGTAGAACCCTTAGCCTCGAGAGAGAACTACTCCCTCCTCATCATGGGAATCAGCAACGGTGATGGAGATGGTGGTGGATATCGATGGAGATGGCTCTGGGGGCACTTCCCCGTCTCGGCAGGGTGCCGGAACAGAGACTTTCTATCCCCCGAATCTCCCCTTCGATGGCGGCGACGCTGTGGAACTTTTCGTGGATTTATGATTGATGATCTAGGGTTTCTGCCTCGGGAGGAATATGTAGGCGAAGTAGGCAAGGTCGGTGGCCAGCCAGGGGGCCCACACCATGCCCTGGCACGGCTTGGGGGTACCCGCGCCTGGGGGTGTGTGGCCACCCTAGGGCCCCTCTCCGACTCTCCTTCTGGCTCCATGAGTCTTCCGGGAAAATAGTAACTTTGGCTTTTGTCCCGTCCTATTCCGAGAATATTCATTTTCTGACTTCCTGGAACCAAAAACAGCAGAAAACAGCCAACTGGCACTGTGGCTCTTGTTAATAGGTAGTCCAAGAAATCATATGAAAAGTACTCCAAAGTTGGAACAAAACATAAGAAAGTAGATAAAACCAAGCATGGAAAATCAAAAATTATAGATACATTTGCAATGTATCATGAACCTCCTTGGCAGGGACATGATCATGCACTCGCTTCTGCAAATTGCAATGCAGCAAATCAATTAGTAAATAACATGCAAGATGCAACAAATATCCATGTTTAGGCTACTCGACCAGACCATGTTTCTGTACCAATTGTGTTGTGTCGAGCGGTGCTAGATCCACATGTCCAAAACTCTTCAAGATTCCTTGGAATGATAGGGCATGTTTTGGAAGTACATCATCTTCCATGCCTTACAAAAAATATATACTAGTATGACAAGAAAGGGCAAGCAAAGGCTGGACTACTCTCAAAAATAAAATGCATAACGATAGCGTGTGTATATGCAAAATGGAGGCAAACCATTGTCTGGGGAGGATTGTTGGGGGTTATCATTGGGCTGGCGAGGCTTCGTACTAGTGCGAGATAACCAATTTGGCTTGATGACTAGCAGTTGCCTTCTTTTCTCTTTGAACTGATCCCACAGTACTGCAACTAGCATGCATTATAAATACTTGTTAACGAGAAGGCACAACAAGGAAGCAATGAACTGCATTTGGAAGTACTAGTAGTAAAGTCCAAGGAAAGCGGGCATAGTAAGTGTGCAACAACCTTCGTCTCGGTTGTACAGAGTTCTAACCATCTCCCTGGTGAGGGGTCCGCGTGGCGTACGCATCTCTCGGTTGGGGTGGTGGGCAAGCTGACACTCTGAGTGGGGGAAGAAGATGCGACGAAGCAACGACGGTAGCATGAATGACGGCGTCGCTAAGTAGACTCCGACAACCTGGAAGTCAGCTAAGGAGGGATGGGATAGAGGGTGATGTGGAGTATGGATTGTGGAGTCGGTGGGCGAGCGAGCGAGAGGCCCCGTCAGTATGGAGGTAGCTAGCGTTTGCCGAGAACTGAGAAGTGAAGGAAGGGTTAAATTTTGGGAAGGGTAGAAGGAAGGGTCCCGCCAATAATCCTCTAAAATTTTGAACTAGAAGATCCCGCCAATATCACGCGAAAATTTAGTGCTAAATCGCGCTTGGCTCACCTCCTGAGTAGTATTGAAAGGAAGGCTCGAAAAGCAGCACGAATTGAATGCGATGGGACGGTGGCGTGTGCAGCTTGTGAAGAAAAGTCAGAGTCTAGTACGGTGGCGGATAGATGAAAAAGAAAATCAGGGTGGTGCTGGCTGCCAGCCGTGGCCCTCATAAAAAAATTCAAATTCGTGTAAATACATCAAATAATTGATCCAACGGTCAGCATTCAAAGTTATTTGTATGAATGGGGCCCATATACTGTAGTGAGTGAAACGGCTGAGTGAACTTGGGTTTCTTAGATAAACGGTGCGCATATGGATATGCCGACTCATTTGAACTAATTTAGGCAGACAGACCTAGGAATTACAAGGAAAACATGCATGCTCTGCAATGTCCGGAAACATGGCGTGCTTGTCGCATTTCGAGCCAAATTCTTCTGATTTTCTTTACTAGTACGAAACATCCTCGTAATCACTTGGAAAAGTGAAAAATGTTCTTTCACAATTGTCTGAAACTCCCATGGTCAACATTGTTTACTACGCCAAGACGCACCCGTCTACCTTATGTGAAACCGTATCATAAAGTGTAGCTAGGGTATCGATATATATGGCCATGACCTTATTGGTCCTTCAGACTGGAACCCAAGAATGTTCATACATTGTAGGCTACTAGTAAATTGCACGTGCCATGCACGTGAGACTTAGATAATAGACATATGACATATCATCATTATATAAAATTATAATAGGTAAAGCACAAAAAATTATAAATTTGATCAACATATATAAAGTATGGGTGTACATTTGGTTCTTGTACTTTGTATCATCATGTAGAAGTCAAAGATTATTAGCTACCTAAGACTTGAAATTTTTGGTGACATGGTCTAGAGAAACGAGGGAGAGGATTCCAGGAGTATGATAGAGAAGTGTATTTTGAGGTTTGTGCATAGCATTCATTCTGCTGAAGACTATCTATAGAATATTCTAAATGCTCGAATGGAAAAGAAGATCCAACGGTTGGAAATATTGGGATTCACGAGTATCAATCCAACGGTCATCATTCAAAGTTATTCGTATCTTACCACTATTAGTAAATTGCACATGCCCTGCACGGTAGACTCAGATAATAGACGCCTAACATATCATCACTATATAAAATTATCTCTACTATTATAATTGAGCAGTTTTGAATTGGATCCATAGCATCAATCCTGACTATTGGGCTGTTAGATCCAATGGTTCAAAGCAGCTAGATTCGTGTTAAATAGTACCTAGAGCAAACTCCACCATGTTCTAGAACCATCATTTTACCACCCCCAAAATTTCATAGCACAGTAGGTTGTATTCTCAATATGTGTAGATAGTTATTATTAATAGACTTAATTTATGCATTTTGGGGGTGGTGACATGATGGTTTTAGAACATGGTGGAGTTTGCTCTAGGTTTGTACTATATATTCAACACGAAACCAGTTGCTCTGAACCATTGGATCTAACAGCCCAACGGTCAAGATTGGTGCTATGGATTCGATTCAAAACTGCTTCACTATAGTAGTAGAGAGAATACAGCCTACCGTGCTATGAAATTTTGGGGATGGTGGCATGATGGTTCTAGAACATGCATGGTGGAGTTTGCTCTAGGTACTATTTAACACGAATCCAGCTTCTCTGAATCATTATTGGATCTAACAGCCCAACGGTTAGGATTGGTGCTATGGATCCAATTCAAAACTGCTCCATTATAGTAGTAGAGACAGAGATATCTTACCACTATATAGTGTACGGATAACTTTGAATATTGACCGTTGGATCAAGACTCATGAATCCCAACATTTCCAGCTGTTGGATCTTCTTTTCCATTCTAGCATCTAGAAGATTCTATTGATAATCTTCATCATAATGAACGTTATGCACAAACCTCAAAACACACTTCTCCATCATACTAGAATCTTCTTCCTCGTAGCTAATAATCGTTGACTTCTACATGATCTTATCTTATCTTATCTTACCACTATATAGTGTACGAATAAATTTGAATGTTGACTGGATCAAGATTCGCGAATTCCAGCATTTCTAGCTATTCGATATCATGTAGAGGTCAACGATTATTAGCTATATAAAACTTTAAAATTTTGCTAACATGGTCTAGAGAAACGGGGGAGAATATTCTAGAATGATAAGTGTTATTTGAGTTTTGTGCATAGCATTCATTGTGATGTAGACTACTAGTAGAATCTTCTAGATGCTTGAATGTAAAAGAAGATCCAATAGCTCGAAATGATGGGATTCACGAGTCTTGATCCAACGGTCAATATTCAAAGTTGTTCGTACACTATATAGTGGTAAGATAAGATCATGTAGAAGTTAATGATTATTAGCTATCTAAAACATGAATTTTTTGGTAACATGGTCTAGAGAAACGAGGGAGAAGATTCTAGAATGATGAGAAAAGTGTGTTTTGAGTTTTGTGCATAGCATTCATTGTGATGAAGACTATCAATAGAATCTTCTAGACCATTAAAAAATAGAATCTTCTAGATGCTAGAATGGAAAAGAAGATCCAACGGCTGGAAATGTTGGGATTCGTTAGTCTTGATCCAATGGTCAATAGGTCAATATTCAAAGTTATTTGTACACTATATAGTGCTGAGATTCTAATAGGTAAAGCAGAAAAATATAAATTTCATCAACATCTATAAAATATGGGTGTACATACATATTTGGTTCTTGTACTTTGTATATCATGTAGAAGTACGTCAACAATTATTAGCTATCTAAAACTTTAAATTTTTGGTAACATGGTCTAGAGAAACGAGGGAGAAGATTCTAGAATGATGGAGAAGTGAGTTTTGTGCATAGCATTCATTGTAATGAAGATTATCAATAGAATATTCATGATGCTAGAATGGAAAAGAAGATCCAATGGCTGGAAATGTTGGGATTCGCGAGTCTTGATCCAATGGTCAATATTCAAAGTTGTTCGTACACTATATAGTGGTAAGATCATGTAGAAGTTAATGATTATTAGCTACTAGTAAGTTGCACATGCCTTGCACGTGAGACTCGGATAGTAGACGTATGACATATCTATATACAATTATAATTGGTAAAGCACAAAAAAATATAAATTTGATCAACATCCATAAAGTATGGGTGTATATATTTGGCCGTTGTACTTTGTATCATCATGTAGAAGTCAAAGATTATTAGCTACCTAACACATGAAATTTTTGATAACATGGTTTAGAGAAAAAGGGGGAAGATTCTAGTATGATGGAGAAGTGTGTTTTGAGGTTGTGCATAGCATTCATTATGCCGAAGACTATCAATAGAATCTTCTAGATGATAGGATGGAAAAGAAGATCCAACAACTCGAAAAGCTAGGATTCGCGAGTCTTGATCCAACGGTCAACATTCAAAGTTATCCGTACACTGTATAGTGGTTTGTAATGAAGAGTATCAATAGAATCTTCAAGATGCTAGAATGGAAAAGAAGATCCAACGGCCGGAAATGTTGGGTCACGAGTCTTGATCCAACGGTCAATATTTAAAGTTGTTTGTACACTATATAGTGGTAAGATCATGTAGAAGTCAATGATTATTAGCTACTAGTAAGTTGCACGTGAGACTCGGATAGTAGATGTATGACATATCATCATCACTATATACAATTATCTTACCACTATATAGTGTACGAATAACTTTGAATGTTTACCGTTGGATCAAGATTCGTGAATCCCAACATTTCTAGTTGGATCTTATTTTCCATTCTAGCATCTAGAAGATTCTATTTGTAGTCTTCAGCATAATGAATACTATGCACAAACCTCAAAACACACTTCTCCATCATACTAGAATCTTCTCCTTTTTTCTCTAGACCATGTTATCAAAAATTTCATGTGTTAGGTAGCTAATATTCTTTGACTTCTACATGGCATACAAAGTACAAGGATACACCCAAACTTTATAGATCTTGATCAAATTTATAATTTATTGTGCTTTACCAATTATAATTTTATATAGTGATGATATGTCATATGTCTACTATCTGAGTCTCACGTGCAAGACACGTGCAACTTACTAGTAATTGGTAAAGCACAAAAAAATATAAATTTGATCAACATCTATAAAGTATGGGTGTATATTTGGTCCTGGTACTTTGTATCATCATGTAGAAGTCAAAGATTATTTAGCTACCTAACACATGAAATTTTTGATAACATGGTCTAGAGAAAGAAGGGAGAAGCTTCTAGTATGATGGAGAAGTGTGTTTTGAGGTTTGTGCATAGCATTCATTATGTTGAAGACTATCAATAGATTCTTCTAGAAGCTAGAATGGAAAAGAAGGTGCAACTGCTAGAAACACTAGGATTCGCGAGTCTTGATCCAACGGTCAACATTCAAAGTTATTCGTACACTATATAGTGGTAAGATAAGATAAGATCATGTAGAAGTCAACGATTATTAGCTACTCCATACTAGAGAGGAGATTCTAGTATGATGGAGAAGTGTGTTTTGAGGTTTGTGCATAGCATTCATTATGTTGAAGACTATGTATAGAATCTTCTAGATGCTAGAATGAAAAAGAAGATCCAATAGTTGGAAATATTAGGATTCATGAGTCTTGATCCAACGGTCAGCATTCAAAGTTATTCATACACTATATAGTGGTTATATCTCTACTACTATAATGGAGCAGTTTTGAATTGGATACATAGCACCAATCCCGACCATTGTGCTGTTAGATCCAATGGTTCAGAGAAGCTGGATTCATATTGAATAGAACCTAGAGCAAACTCCACCATGCATGTTGTAGAACCATCATGTCACCACCCAAAAATTTCATAGCATAGTAGGATGTATTCTCTCTACTACTATAATGGAGTAGTTTTGAATTGGATCCATAGCACCAATCCTGACCATTGGGCTCTTAGATCCAATGGTTTAGAGCATCTAGATTCGTGTGGAATAGTACATACCTAGAGAAAACTCCACCATGTTCTAGAACCATCATATCACCACCCCAAAATTTCATAGCACATTATTAGGCCGTATTCTCAATATGTGTAGATATAGTTACTATTAATAGACTTAATGTATATGCATTTTTTCTCTAACAAGACTATTGGTTAATAACAACTCAATTTTTGTTAAATCACATTTCACACATTAGAGAAAAAATGCATAAATTAAGGTTATTAATAATAATTATATACACATATTTAGAATACAGCCTACTGTGCTATGAAATTTTGGGGGTGGTGACATGATGGTTGATACGTCCATTTTGCATCACTATTCTATGTCTTAATTCACTATTATTCATTGATATATTTCGTATTGAGAGGTGATACTTATGTTATTTCATCTATTTTTGCATGGTTGATGACTTTTGGAGCATGGACCGCTGCAGTGAGGATTCTGATGGAAAAGGTGCTGTTTGGAGGCAAAATTCATGAAGATCAGAAAATCCGGAAAAATATACGGAAAATCCTATTTTTTCAGAAGACTCAGGATGCCAGAAGATGGAGTGGAGGTGGGCCACAGGGGGCCCACACCACCCCATGGCGCGGGCAGGCCTAGGCCGCGCCTGGGAGTGGTGTGGCCACCCTGGCCCACTCTAGCCTCTCCCCTCTGGCGTATATCAACCTCCCGAAACCCTAAGACTCGGGGAGCGACCACAGAAAGATTCCGCCGCCTCTGCGGGGCGGAAAACTCTGAGAGAGAAAGATCTCTCCGGCAGACAGATTTCTGACAGGGGAATTCCTTCCCGGAGAGGGGAGATCGTTGCCATCAACACCACCATCAAGATGGACTTCATCAGGATCATCATCATCATCACCATCATCATCACCATCAGCACCCTCATCACCATCTCCATATTGCTGGAACAATTGTGTTGAATCTTGCATTAGTTCATAGGGGAAACTTTCCCGGTGTTGATTACTCTTTGTAGTTGATGCTATTGACTGAACCTTCGAATTATTGTTTATGTTTAGATTGTTATACATCATTATTTCATCTCTGATCATGATCCATATGATGTCTTGTGAGTAGTTCGTTTTGTTCTTGAGGACATGGGAGAAGTCTTGTTGTTAGTAGTGGAGTTGTGTTGAGAAAGATTCAATAGATTGTTATTTAAGTTGTGGTGTACTTCTTTTAGTGGTGTCATGTGAACATCGACTACATGACACTTCACCTATATGGGCCTAGGGGAATGCATTGTGTATTTGGCTACTAATCGTAGGGGTTGCCGGAGTGACAGAAACCTGAACCCCCGTTAGGAAACCATTGCACAAGGGACATAAGGGTCTTAGAGTTTAAAGCTGTGGTTAGGTTTCTACCTTAAATACTTTCTTGTACTTACGGATGTTTGCAAGGGGTTTAATCGCAAGTATGTATTGGTATTGGATGGGGCGGTACATTAGCGCAGGTTCACCCACACAACACTTGCAAGCTAGAGAAGATTAATCAGCTATATGAAGCGAAAGCACTTGACAGTCTTCCCATGTGTTCTCGAGAACGTTTGGTCATCTATAGAAATACAACCGGCTTGTCCTTTGCTGCATAAAGGATTGGGCCACTTGCTGCATTTATTCCTACTGTCTTTTATTTACTCGTACTTTGTTTACTTGCTTTATCGAAAACCCCTAAAAATCCGTTTGCTAAGTATTTGCAGAGAATTCCTGATCCATACCACTAGCCAGCACCTTCTGCTCCTTGTTGGGTTCGACACTCTTACTTATCGAAAATACTGTGATACACCCCCCTATACTTGTGGGTCATCAAGACTATTTTCTGGCGCCATTGCCGGGGAGTGAAGCGCTATTGGAGAGTGGAACTGGTAAAGGAAACTTCTACTGTGAGTATTGTTTACTTCTGCTAGTTGCTTTATTTTCGTCATGGATAATTTGCTGAGTTTCTTATTTGGTAATGCTACTACCACTGCTAAGGTAGTACATAAGCCACCACCTGCTGAGAATGATGTTTTCAAAATACCTACAAGAATTATTGATCGTGTTATGGATAACTACTATGTTAGGGATGGAACTGTGCATCCCGGTGATCATTTACTCTTTATACACGAATTATGCGGTTTGTTCAAGTGTGCAGGTATTACTACAGATCAAGTTAAGAAGAAGTTATTCTCATTATCACTGAAAGGAAGAGCTGAGGAATGGTATAAGCTGCTGATGAATGGTCAAGCTCTGGAATGGGAGGAAATAGTGCCTCTCTTTTATTCAAAGTTTTATCCTCCTAGTGAGATTCATAAAGACCGGAATCAAATATAAAACTTTTGACCTCTTGATGGAGAGAGTACAGCTCAAGCTTGGGGGAGATTGAAGTTACTAATGCTCAAATGTCCCATTCATGAGCTCCCCAACAATATTATTATCAATAACTTCTATGCAAGGCTCCCTCTACATGATAAAGATTTATTGGATGCTTCTTGTGCTGGATCATTCACTCGTATGGAAGAAGAAGCTAAATGGGACCTTCTAGATCCTATTCAAGACAATGCTGAAGCTTGGGAGAATGACAAAGGTAGAAAGTCAGGTATACATTATGATTATGAATGCATCGAATCTTTTATGGGAACTGATGACTTTCAAAATATTAGTAATATTTATGGTCTTGATTTGCAAGTTATTACAAATTGCTTTAGAGCTTTTGCTTCCTATATCGAAATTCCAAAAAGGGGATGGAACAAGTACCATGCACCTTACAAAGATATTGTTGACTATGCTCCTATTGGAAGTGCTGAGTATTGCATTATTGACCCCATCTTACCTGAACCTTATATCAAGAAGATTCCCTCCCCCAAAAAGGTAAAGGACCATCCAATGATAACTAATGTAATCACCAAAAGTGAAAAAAGAACTGTAAAACTTGATGAACAAATAAACATTGAACCTGTGGTAGCAATTGTGAAAGACCTTGTCACTTAAAGCGTAGAAGATGGGCACATGGTCTTTTGTGAGGATGCTTCTAATATTGTTTCACATCCCAATAGAACTAAAAAGGCTAGTGTTCCTATGCTTTCTGTTAGAATTGGTGATCATTGCTATTATGGTTTATGTGATATTGGTGCAAGTTCCAGTACTATTCCTTATGAGCTTTATAGAGAAATTATGCATGAGATAAGTCCTTGTGAGTTGGAAGAGATTGATGTGGTTATTCACCTTGCTAATAGAGAGACCATCTCTCCAATTGGTATTGTACGAGACGTGGAAGTTCTTTGTGGTAAGATTAAGTACCCCGCTGATTTTCTAGTACTTGGTTCGGCTGCTAGTAAAACCTACCCTATCATTTTTGGTAGACCTTTCTTGAGTACTTGTGGAGCTATCATTGATTGCAAGAGGGAGAAAATCTTGACTAAGTTTGATGGGGAATCTTATGAGTTTAATTTTTCGAAATTTACTAAAGAACCTTGCAAAGAGGAAACCCATAATGAGGATTTTAGGGTTGAACAACTTGCTTCTATTTCTCTTGCTCCTAACAATGCTTTGCAGCAATTTATGGAAGATCATGAAAGTGAAATCTTCATGGAAGAAAGGAATGAGATTGACAGGATCCTCCGTGATCAACCTAAGATGCTTAAGCACGACTTGCCTATGGAAGACTTGGGTACCACGATGCCACCTAAAAAGGATCCGGCTTTCGATCTAAAACCTCTCCCTGATGATCTTAAATATGCTTTTATTTATGATAAAAAGATATATCCTATTATTATTAGCGCTAAACTTTCAGGGGAGGAAGAAGAAAGATTATTGGAGGTTTTGAGGAAACACCGAGGAGCTATGGGCTATACTCTAGATGATTTGAAAGGAATTTCACCTACTATATGTCAGCATTCTATCAACATAGAACCAGATGTGAAGCCAGTAGTGGAACACCAATGACGTTTAAATCCTAAGATGAAGGAAGTGGTAAGGAATGAGGTATTGAAACTCCTTGATGCTGGTATTATTTACCCTATTGCTGATAGTGAATGGGTTAGTCATGTTCATTGTGTTCCTAAAAAGGGAGGTATTACCGTTGTCCCTAATGATAATATGAGCTTATTCCTCAAAGAATAGTGGTAGGCTATAGGATGTGCATCGATTTTAGGAAAGTCAATAAAGTTACTAAGAAAGATCACTACGCGCTTCCTTTTATTGATCAAATGTTGGAAAGGTTGTCTAAAAAGACCCACTTTTGTTTTCTTGATGGTTATTCTGGTTTCTCTCAAATTGCTGTTAAACAACAAGATCAAGAAAAAACTACTTTTACTTGCCCTTATGGAACTTATGCTTATAGACGTATTCCTTTTGGTTTATGTAATGCTCCTGCTACTTTCCAAAGGTGCATGTCTGCTATCTTTCATGGCTTTTGTGAGGAAATTGTAGAAGTGTTCATGGATGACTTTTCTGTCTATGGAACTTCTTTTGATAATTGTCTGCACAACCTTGATAAAGTTTTTTAGAGATGTGAAGAAACTAATCTTGTTCTTAATTGGGAGAAATGCCACTTCATGGTTAATGAAGGGATTGTTCTTGGTCATAAAGTTTCTGAAAGAGGCATAGAAGTTGATAGAGCTAAGGTTGAGGCAATTGAGAAGATGCCATGCCTAAGAGACATCAAAGGTATTCATAGTATCCTTGGTCATGCTGGTTTCTATAGAAGGTTTATTAAATACTTTTATAGGATATCAAAACCCCTTACTAATCTTCTTGAAAAAGATGTACCCTTCGTTTTTGATGATGATTGTCAGGAAGCTTTTGAAACTCTTAAGAAGGCTTTAACTACAGCCCCTATTGTTCAACCACCTGATTGGAGTTTACCCTTTTAAATAATGTGTGATGCTAGTGATTTTGCCGTAGGTGCTGTCCTTGGGCAACGTATTGATAAAAAGCTAAACGTTATCCATTATGCTAGTAAGACTCTAGACGCTGCTCAAAGGAATTATGCTACTACTGAAAAGGAATTTCTAGATGTTGTTTTTGCTTGTGATAAGTTTAGGCCCTATATTGTGGACTCAAAAATAACCATTCATACTGATCATGCTGCTATTAAATATCTTATGATGAAGAAGGACGCTAAGCCTAGGCTTATTAGATGGGTACTGCTTTTACAAGAGTTTGATCTGCATATAGTAGATAGAAAGGGTGCTGAAAATCCTGTAGTTGATAATTTATCTCGTTTAGAAAACATCTCTGTTGACCCTATGCCTGTTAATGATAGTTTCCGGAATGAACAGTTAGCTGCAGTGGGGGTGAGCTCGCGAGGAAGCCCTTGGTATGCTGATTATGCTAACTTTATTGTCTCCAAGTATTTGCCTCCAACTTTTACAGCTCAGCAAAGAAGAAAGTTCTTCTATGATCTGAGACATTATTTTAGGGATGACCCACACTTATACAAAGAAGGAGTTGATGGTATTATGCGAAGATGTGTTCCAGAATATAAACAAAAAGAGATATTGCGTAAATGCCATGGTAGTGCCTATGGAGGACATCATGCAGGAGATAGAACTGCACAAAAGGTACTGCAATCAGGTTTCTACTGGCCTACCCTTTTTAAAGATGCAAGAAAATTTGTTTTATCTTGTGATGAATGTCAGCGTGTTGGTAATATTTCTAGACGCAATGAAATGCCTATGAACTACTCTCTAGTTATTGAACCTTTTGACTGTTGGGGATTTGACTTTATGGGTCCTTTCCCTCCTTCGAAAGGCTACACTCATACTCTTGTTGCCATAGATTATGTTACTAAGTGGGTAGAAGCCATTCCTACAAAAAGTGCCGATGGGGAAACCTCTCTAAAAATGCTTAAAGATGTTATCTTTTCGAGGTTTGGAGTGCCTAGGTATCTCATGACTGATGGGGGTTCTCATTTCATTCATGGCGGTTTTAGGAAGACCCTCGCTAAGTATGATGTTAATCATAGAATTGCTTCAGCTTATCACCCCCAAACTAGCAGGCAAGTAGAGTTATCAAATAGAGAAATTAAATCTATGTTGCAAAAGACTGTTAATAGGTCTAGAAAAAACTGGGCTAAGAAGTTGAATGATGCTTTATGGGCTTATAGAACTGCTTACAAAAATCCTATGGGAATGTCTCCTTATAAAATGCTCTATGGGAAAGCTTGCCACCTACCCTTAGAATTAGAACACAAAGCTTACTGGGCAGTAAAAGAAATAAATAGAGATTGTAAGGTCGCTGGTGAGAAAAGATTATTTGACTTAAGTTCTTTAGATGAATGGAGGAGTGAAGCCTATGAGAATGCTAGGCTCTTTAAGGAAAAAGTTAAAAGATGGCATGACAAGCGAATACTTAAGAGAGAATTTCATGTTGGTGAGAAAGTTCTATTGTATAGGTCTCGTCTCAGATTTTTTGTAGGTAAGCTACTATCAAAATGGGAAGGACCTTTTATCATTGAAGAAGTATACCGTTCAGGAGCAATAAAAATTTCTTCTCTAAAAGATAATACTACACAAGTAGTGAATGGACAGCGACTCAAACACTATATTGCTGGAGATTCTTACAATGAAGATGTTGATGCCTTTCAAGTTATAACTCTAGAGAAATTCATTGAGGACCAAATTCAGAGACCTGCAGAGTCCGTTTCCAACTAGGTAATAGTTCTGGTAAGAAAAGTTCCGCGAAAATACAATCCAACTATATTTTTGTAGTTTTTAGTCAATAAGGAAAGATACGAAGCGAAAAAGGGACGGAAACGGAGCCAGGGTGGCCCACTAGATTTGTATCCCTTGGTGTGAGTTTTCGTTATGGAATATTAATGAGAAGTTCTATCATTCACTCTTTTGCAATAGCTTATGTTAGTTTTCAATTTGTGGTTATATGATTGATCTTGTTGTTAGTATTGGTATCACTTTGGGATCATTGAGTTAATTTAGTTGGTTTCGGCAAACCTAGCTCGGTCAGTAGCAACACTATTTTTGAGAGTTGAAAGAAAAAAATAGAAGTACTCTAGAGAAAAATAATTTCATCATCTTTCTTTCTTGATTTGCTCATAAGTCTAGTATTCTCTAGTTAAGATCTTTTGTGCTTCCAAGGAAGATTGCATGTTTGCCTTTATCACTTGTATGTTTGTTTGTTTCCTTCAACTCTTATACTTGCTACCCAGCCTTGCTAGCCAAAAACCTGTACTAAGAGGGTATTCTTCTCGTGCATCCACCTCCATTAAACCAAAACCTTTGCCATTTGTGTCCACCATACCTACCTAGTAGCATTATTGCTATTCCAAGTAAATTCTTGTTTTATCTACCTCCCAAATTAAACTTGTTATGTGAAAATTAGTGAGTAAAGCTCTCACGAACTTGATGGCACACTTTACTTTCTTACATTTAATAAACTTGAACCATTGGGTCCTTCTTTGTTGCGTATATGCTTGCGCTTTATGAGTTGAAGTTAGCCGAACCATGTATCATGGGGACCGCTTTCAACACTTCATTGGTACTTGTACCTAGTTGATATCATGTTCTTTTGCTTATGGATCCCGACGGTGTGAAATAAAAGTGGAACTTGTAAGATCATGGAGTTTATATGTGTGTTAGAGAAACGCCTGGGCCGCTAGCCTAAGCCATGCCTAATCATGGTGGAAACTTGCAGCATAACTATAGTGAGCATTCTATGAAGCATCCTCAATAAAAACCTATGCAAATAGCAAATAAAAAGATCGCTGAGATGCTCACTGTCTGCTTGCCTTGTCATTTTGATTATGGGATAGCTCCTGTGTCATGTGCAAGGGGTACCCCGTTGGCGGTTCTCAATGATACACATGTATTTACAATAAAAAGAGCTTGCTCGTGACTGAAGTTGAGTAGCATGAGGATCGGTACTCATAAGTAAGGGACATGAGATTTCAACTTATAACTTGTCAAGCATATCCTCTTAGTTGTGTCACTTTGTCCTTAATCACCTAAAGATGCCTATGATAGGGGCAATGAGAGCTGAAAGCTAGTAAGTATCATAATTTTTGGGAGCTCTTTATGAGACTTGCAATCACTGCTTCCCTCTGCGAGGGACCTTTCTTTTACTTTGTAGTTGAGTCAGTAAACCTACTCCCTTCTATCTCAGCAAGTATTTTGAGTTGTTGTGTTTCATTCATTCATATGATGATTTATTCAATCATGTATTATGCTCCTTGTTTTGCACATTTGCTCTTATCTTGATGTTTACTACTTTGAAAGCTTTCATTGAAAAACCAGCTATTTGTGAACTCCAGCAAATTATCAGCTATTCTTCGACCGAGAGCTAAGTTTGCCATTACCAATTATGATTCACTTTATGTATCTTTATTGTGTTTCCTTTACTCATTACAAGTTGAGTTATATAATAGTGAGTTGTCTTCTATTATGATCTATGTATTTGATGAATGTGATGATTATTGTCCGTATTCTTTTATCGACTCTTCACTCCATAAACTTGAGGTCATGTTTATTGAGCTCAGTTTCGCTTGGGGACAAGCGAAGTCTAAGCTTGGGGGGAGTTGATACGTCCATTTTGCATCACTATTCTATGTCTTAATTCACTATTATTCATTGATATATTTCATATTGAGAGGTGATACTTATGTTATTTTATCTATTTTTGCATGGTTGATGACTTTTTGAGCATGGACCACTGCAGTCAGGATTCTGATGGAAAAGGTGTTGTTTGGAGGCAAAATTCGCGAAGATCAGAAAATCCGAGAAAATATACGGAAAATCCTATTTTTCCAGAATACTCAGGATGCCAGAAGATGGAGTGGAGGTGGGCCACAGGGGGCCCACACCACCCCATGGCGCGGGCAGGCCTAGGCCGCGCCTGGGAGTGGTGTGGCCACCCTGGCCCACTCTAGCCTCTCCCCTCTGGCGTATATCAACCTCCCGAAACCCTAAGACTCGGGGAGCGACCACAGAAAGATTCCGCCGCCTCTGCGGGGAGGAAAACTCCGAGAGAGAAAGATCTCTCCGGCAGACAGATTTCTGCCGGGAGAATTCCTTCCTGGAGAGGGGAGATCGTCGCCATCAACACCACCATCAAGATGGACTTCATCGGGATCATCATCATCATCACCATCAGCACCCTCATCACCATCTCCATATTGCTGTAACAATTGAGTTGAATCTTGCATTAGTTCATAGGGGAAACTTTCCCGGTGTTGATTACTCTTTGTAGTTGATGCTATTGAGTGAACCTTTGAATTATTGTTTATGTTCAGATTGTTATACATCATTATTTCATCTCTGATCATGATCCATATGATGTCTTGTGAGTAGTTCATTTTGTTCTTGAGGACATGGGAGAAGTCTTGTTGTTAGTAGTGGAGTTGTGTTGAGAAAGATTCAATAGATTGTTATTTAAGTTGTGGTGTACTTCTTCTAGTGGTGTCATGTGAACGTCGACTACATGACACTTCACCTATATGGACCTAGGGGAATGCATTATGTATTTGTCTACTAATCGTAGGGGTTGCCGGAGTGACAGAAACCTGAACCCCCGTTAGGAAACCATTGCACAAGGGACGTAAGGGTCTTAGAGTTTAAAGCTATGGTTAGGTTTCTACCTTAAATACTTTCTTGTACTTACGGATGTTTGCAAGGGGTTTAATCAGAAGTATGTATTAGTCTTGGATGGGGCGGTACATTAGCACAGGTTCACCCACACAACACTTAGCAAGCTAGAGAAGATTAATCAGCTATATGAAGCGAAAGCACTTGACAGTCTTCCCATGTGTCCTCGAGAACGTTTGGTCATCTATAGAAATACAACCAGCTTGTCCTTTGCTGCATAAAGGATTGCGCGACTTGCTGCATTTATTCCTACTATCTTTTATTTACTCGTACTTTGTTTACTTGCTTTATCGAAAACCCCTAAAAATCCGTTTGCTAAGTATTTGCAGAGAATTCCTGATCCATACCACTAGCCAGCACCTTCTGCTCCTCGTTGGGTTCGACACTCTTACTTATCGAAAATACTGCGATACACCCCCTATACTTGTGGGTCATCAATGGTTCTAGAACATGGTGGAGTTTTCTCTATGTACCATTCAACACGAATCCAGCTGCTTTAAACCATTGGATCTAACTGCCCAACGGTCAGGATTGGTGCTATGGATCCAATTCAAAACTGCTCCATTATAGTAGTGGAGATCTAAAACATGATTTTTTTGGTAACATGGTCTAGATTCTAAAATGATGGAGAAGTGTGTTTTGAGTTTTGTGCATATCATTCATTTTGATGAAGACTATCAATAGAATCTTCTAGACCGTTCAAACAAATAGAATCTTCTAGATGCTAGAATGGAAAAGAAGATCCAACGGTTGGAAATGTTGGGATTCACAAGTCTTGATCCAACGGTCAATATTCAAAGTTATTCATAAACTATATAGTGGTAAGATAAGATTATAATAGGAAAAGAAAAAAATATATAAATTTGATCAACATCTATAAAGTATGGGTGTATATATTTGGTTCTTGTACTTTGTATGCCATGTAGAAGTCAGCGATTATTAGCTATCTAAAACTTTAAATTTTTGGTAACATGGTCTACAGAAATGAGGCAGAAGATTCTAGAATGATGGAGAAGTGTGTTTTGAGTTTTGTGCATAGCATCATTGTGATGAAGACTTTCAATAGAATTTTCTAGATGCTAGAATAATGGAAAAGAATATCCAATGGCTAGAAATATTGGGATTCGCGAGTCTTGATCCAACGGTCAATATTCAAAGTTGTTCGTATATTGTTTACCAATTGCAAGATATGCACATCTACTTTCTTGTAGTACTAACAAATATGGGAAATTTACCATAAACTATGATGTTTATATATCCACGACCTTGCGAGGTTGCTCGGCCTGAAACTTGTTCATAAAAAAACAAGATGATTATTAATCCAGTAGATGGCTTGAATTTCGCGGGGAGGGGGGGGAGGGTTGCTGGAAGTTGATCCGTGTGGACGAGGAAGACACAAGCCGGACTGTGCACCCGCGGCTGCAGAGAAGAGATTGATGGAGGATGGATGGTGAGAGCCAGCGAAGAAGAGAGAAAACACAACTTGTTTTGCGTGCATATTACTACTAGTAGGTCCTTATATTTACTACTAGTGGAGTGTACCTCATGTCAACAGCCTATCATAGCTTTGCTCTGACATCGCAGCGCCTTGTGACTCCTCCTCCCGCTGCTCTCGTGCCTCCTCCTTTTTTTTGGAAGGAGCCGCCTCCCTTTTCGAGTACCACTAGTACGGAAGTGGAGTACTTTGCTTTACAGAGAAAAATATTTCCATCACTTAGAAAATTGGAGTTGTTACTTTTCCTAGTATTTGGGAACTCCCATTGGCAAATTTGATTACCAACACCAAGATGCGCACATCTACTTTCTTGTAGTACTACTACAAAATTCCCATAAACATGGATATGTCCGTGACCTTGCTTGGTCGCTCGTCCTGAAACCTGTTCATACTTATACATGGTAGGCCATTTTTGTCAAGCGGATTTTTTCAGAAGTTGTGAAAAACTCATGTTTATTATTTTTCATGGCAGGTAGTACAAGCAAAAGGACGCCATGCATGAGTCCCCCTGTTTTTTGGCCTATTTCTCTCTCTTTTTTCAAAGCAGGGTCAACTTTGCCGGCATGCAAAGTCTAGAAAGAAGTTGAATCTTTGAAAACTCTCGGTCGTGTTCTCCATATATTGGTTGTTTGGTGGGCATCTTCAAAAGATTTTTGTGGAATTTAAAGAGCAATTGGCAGCTCACATGTGTTTCGAAATAATTTGACATAATTTTGACAGACTCCCTCCGATCCATATTAATGTTGATAGATTCATCTAGATTCAAATGTATCTAGTCATGTTTCTGTGCTAGATACATATACCCGAATCTAGAGAAATCTGAGATCATTAATTTGAATCGGAGAAAAATCAGATAAGAGACGTCTGACATATCATCACTATATAAAATTATAATAGGTAAAGCAGAAAAATATAAATTTGATTAACATATATAAAGTACGGGTGTATATTTGGTTCTTCTACTTTGTATCGTCATGTGTAGAAGTCAAATATTATTAGCTACCTAACACTTGAAATTTTTGGTAGTAACATTGGTCTAGAGAAACGAGTGATAAGATTCTAGTATGATGGAGAAGTGTGTTTTAAGGTTTGTGCATAGCATTAATTATGCTGAAGACTATCAATAGAATCTTCTAGATGCTAGAATGGAAAAGAAGATCCAACGGCTAGAAATGTCGTTCGGATTCGCGAGTCTTGATCCAACGGTTAATATTCAAAGTTATTTGTATTCGTACACTATATAGTACTTGGTAAGATAAGATTGTACAATAACTTTAAATGCCGACCGTTTTATCTCAATACTCGCGAATTCCAATATTTCTAACCGTTGGATCTTCTTTTCCATTATAGCATCTAGAAGAGTGTATAGATAGTCTTTAGCATAATGAATGCTATGCATAAACCTCAAAACACACTTCTCCGTCATACTAGAATCTTCTCCCTCATCTCTCTAGACCATATTACCAAAAAAATCAAGTGTTTTGGGTAGCTAATAATCTTTGACTTCTACATGACGATACAAAGTATAAGAACCAAATATACACCCATACTTTATGTATGTTGATCAAATTTATAAGTTTTTGTGCTTTACCTATTATAATTTTATATAATAATGATATGTCATACGTCTGTTCTCCGAGTCTCACGTGCAGGGCACTCCTCTCGCTGCTCTCGCGTTGCCTACCTTTTGGAGTAGCAGTACAGAATGAGGTGGAGTACTTTACTTTATAGAAAAAATATTTCCATCGCTTAGTAGAGTTGTTACTTTTCCTAGTATTTGGAAACTCTCATTGGAAAAGTTCTTTACCAATGCCAATATGCACACATGTACTTTCTTGTAGTACTACCAAATTACCATAAACTATGATGTGGATATGTCCATGACCTTGCTTGGTCGCTTGTCCTAAAACCTGTTCATACTTATACATGGTAGGCCATTTTTGTGAAGCGGGTTTCTTTAAAAGTTGTGAAAACTCATGTTTATTATTTTTCATGGCAGGCAATACAAGAAAAAGGACGCCATGCATGAGTCCCTCTGTTTTTGTTGCTTATTTCTCTCTCTTTTTTCAAAGCAGGGTCAACTTTGCCGGCATGCAAAGTCTAGAAAGAAGTTGAATCTTTGAAAACTCCCGGTCGTATTCTCGATATATTGGCTATCTAGTGGGCAACTTCAAAAGATTTTTGTGAAATTTAAAGAGCAATTGGCAGCTCACATGTGGTTCGATATAATTTGACCTAATTTCGATAGACTCCCTCCGATCCATATTAATGTTCATAGATTCATCTAGATTCAAATGTATCTAGTCATGTTTTTGTGCTAGATACATATATCCGAATCTAGACAAATCTAAGAATATTAATTTGAATCGGATACAGTAGTGTAATTTAAACCTTGAAAACTCAAAGAACCTAGGAATCGCAAGTAAAACATGGATGGTTCGCTATGTCCGAAAACATGGCGCGCTTCTCGCATTCAGTGCCACATTCTTCCGATTTTCTTTACTGTTAGTACAAAACATCCCCATAATCAGTTGGAAAAGTGAAAAATGTTTTTCCTAATTGTTCGAAACTCCCACGGGCAACATTGTTTACTAGGCCAAGACGCACCCATCTATCCAATTTCAGAACCCTATGTAAAAGTGTAGCTAGGGTATACATCGATATAGAAGGCCATGACCTTATTCATCGTTCGTGCTGAAAACCAAGAATTAATAATGTTACATCATGGTGGGCTATAATGTGAATCCGTTTTCCCTAAGGTTGTCGAATCTCATGTTTATCATTTTTCTTGGCAATTAATAATACTACTAGCAAAAGTACCCCAATCGTAATGAAGTCTCATGTTTTTGTTTTACGCTTTATTTTGTTTGAATGTTTTCCATACGCGGTCAAATTTGTCGGTATGCAAATACTAATCAGTAATGGAATTTTTCAAAAATATTGTTGGCCCATGATATATTGGTTGCCTAGGTACCTTCAAAAGAATTTTGGATATTTTCAAGAGTAATAGTCTATCACGCTCACATTTATTCAAGTTTGACTTAATTTCGTTTAATCGACTTAGAGTCATGCATTTAAGTGCACGTGGAGCTTTAGCTTGGAAGTTTGAAAAATACTTAAACTTGGGAACTGTAAGAAAGAATTGTCCACTTTGTAAGAAAATTTGGTGGGGCCATTCTTTCTTATTTTTCTACTAGTAAAAGTACTTGAAAAACTCACACTTCTGGTATTGCCTACTATATCATGTACTACTATGTATGAACTTTCTTGGGTTTCAAGCCAAATGACCAAGGTCATAGACATACCCTGTCTTTATCAAGATAATGACCGTGTGCCCATATTTTGGTATAGCTAGGTCGGTGCATGTTAGCATGCATGGTAAAGAAGTAAAAGTATTTTTTGGAAGGAGGTGTGATCAATATTGCTTAGAGTTCATAACATGTGCCATTTATTTACTATAGTACATAAAGTGGTTGGATAAATTACATGTTATATTTTTCAAGCTTAATTTTCGAGCTAATTTTACCCACTCATATGACGTTCCGTCGATTTGTCGAATTAGATCTAAATAAATATTCTACAAGTGCATGAGAGCTAGTTCAATAGTATAACCGAGTGTTAGGTATAACAAAGTGACACATCATCTATTGCCGGCTTTATACCAACATGTACAATACCTAACATTTGAACTATAGAACAAGTAGCATTACATGCAGCAACCTCATCAAAAAGCAAGAAGATTAAACAGGAATAAAATGAAAAATATTTCTATGCCCGCTTGAAAAATCCTAAAACTTGGGAATTGTAAGAAAGTATGGTACACTTAGTCTGGAAATTGGGGCAATGGCATTCTTTATTTCTTTTTTGGAACCTGGGTACCATAGGTCCTGAAGGAGTGAGACACTCCAATTAGCGAACTAGGGTTTGTAGTCGTCGCAATGTGGTTTGAGGACCTTTTTGTAATTATTATTATTACTTTTGAGACTTTTTTATTGGTGTAGATGATTATTAATCCAGTAGATGGCTTGAATTTCAGGGAAAAAACGGTTGCTGGAAGTAGATCGGTGTGCCGTACCAAGTCACACGTGCGCAGCGCCACACTGTGGATGAGGAAGAGACAAGCCAGACTGTGCACCCGTGGCTACAGAGATGAGATCGATGGAGGATGGATGGTGAGAGCCAGCGAAGGAGAGAGAAAACACAACTTGTTTTGCATGCATATTATTACTAGTAGGTCCATATATTTACTACTAGTGGAGTGTACCTCATGTCAGCAGCCCATCATAGCTTTGCTCTGACATCGCACCGCCTTCTGACTCCTCCTCCAGCTGCTCTCACGCTGCCTCCTTTTTTTTGGAGAAGGAGCCGCCTCCCTTTTCGAGTAGTACTAGTACAGAAGTGGAGTACTTTTCTTTACAGAGAAAAATATTTCCATCGCTTAGAAAATTGGAGTTGTTACTTTTCCTAGTATTAGGGAACTCCCATTAGCAAAGCTGTTTACCAACGCCAAGATGCACACATCTACTTTCTTGTAGTACTACTACAAAATTTCCATGAACATGGATATGTCCATGACCTTGCTTGGTCGCTCGTCCTGAAACCTGTTCATACTTATACATGGTAGGCCATTTTTGTCAAGCTGCTTTTTTCAAAAGTTGTGAAAAACTCATGTTTATTATTTTTCATGGCAGGTAGTACAAGCAAAAGGATGCCATGCATGAGTCCCCTTGTTTCTTTTGGCCTATTTATCTCTCTTTTTTCAAAGCAGGGTCAATTTTGTCAGCATGCAAAGTCTAGAAAGAAGTTGAATCTTTGAAAACTCTCGGTCGTGTTCTCTATATATTGGCTATCTGGTGGGCAACTTCAAAAGATCTTTGTAGAATTTAAAGAGCAATTGGCAGCTCACATGTGCTTTGAAATAATTTGGCATAATTTCGACAGACTCTCTCCGATCCATATTAATGTTCATACATTCATCTAGATTCAAATGTATCTAGTCATGTTTCTCTGCTAGATGCATATACCCGAATCTAGACAAATCTGAGAACATTAATTTGAATCGGAGACAAATCAGATAAGAGACGTCTGCCATATCATCACTATATATATAAAATTATAATAGGTAAAGAAGAAAAATATAAATTTAATCAACATATATAAAGTATGGTGTATATTTGGTTCTTCTACCTTGTATCGTCATGTGTAGAAGTCAAAGATTATTAGCTACCTAACACTTGAAATTTTTGGTAGTAACATTGGTCTAGAGAAAGGAGTGGTAATATTCTAGTATGATGGAAAAGTGTGTTTTAAGGTTTGTGCATAGCATTAATTATGCTGAAGACTATCAATAGAATCTTCTAGATGCTACTAGAATGGTAGATGCTACTAGAATGGAAGAGAAGATCCAACGGCTGGAAATGTCGTTCGGATTCGTGAGTCTTGATCCAACGGTCAATATTCAAAGTTATTTGTATTCGTACACTATATAGTACTTGGTAAGATAAGATTGTACGAATAACTTTGAATGCCGACCGTTGGATCTCAATACTCGTGAATCCCAATATTTCCAATCGTTGGATCTTCTTTTCCATTATAGCATCTAGAAGATTGTATAGATAGTCTTCAAAATAATGAATGCTATGCATAAACCTCAAAACACACTTTTCCATCATACTACAATCTTCTCCCCCGTCTCTCTAGACCATATTACCAAAAAAAAATCAAGTGTTTTGGGTAGCTAATAATCTTTGACTTCTACATGATGATACAAAGTACAAGAACCAAATATACACCCATACTTTATGTATGTTGATCAAATTTATAAGTTTTTGTGCTTTACCTATTATAATTTTATATAATGATGATATGTCATACGTATATTATCCGAGTCTCACGTGCAGGGCACTCCTCTCGCTACTCTCATGATGCCTACCTTTTGGAGTAGTAGTACAGAATGAGGTGGAGTACTTTGCTTTATAGAAAAAATATTTCCATCGCTTAGTAGAGTTGTTACTTTTCCTACTATTTGGAAATTCGCATTGGCAAAGTTGTTTACTAATGCCAAGATGCACACATCTACTTTCTTGTAGTACTGCCGAATTACCATAAACTATGATGTGGATATGTCCATGACCTTTCTTGGTCGCTCGTCCTGAAACCGGTTCATACTTATACATGGTAGGCCATTTTTGTGAAGCGGGTTTCTTCAAAATTGTGAAAAATCATGTTTATTATTTTTCATGGCAGGCAATACAAGAAAAATGACGCCATGCATGAGTCCTCCTATTTTTATTACCTATTTCTCTCTCTTTTTTCAAAGCAGGGTCAACTTTGCCAGCATGCAAAGTCTAGAAAGAAATTGAATCTTTGAAAACTCTCGGTCGTGTTCTCCATATATTGGCTGTCTGGTGGGCAACTTCAAAAGATTTTTGTGGTATTTAAAGAGAAATTGGCAGCTCACATATGGTTCGAAATAATTTGACATAATTTCAATAGACTCCCTCCGATCCATATTAATGTTCATAGATTCATCTAGATTAAAATGTATCTAGTCATGTTTCTGTGCTAGATGCATATATCCGAATCTAGACAAATCTGAGAACATTAATTTGAATCGGAGGTAGTTGTGTAATTTAAGTGAGTTAATTTATCTACGAACCTTGAAAACTCAAAGAACCTAGGAATCACAAGTAAAACATGGGTGGTTCGCTCTGGAAACATGGGAACTTCAAAACGCTTCTCCATCATTCTAGAATCTTCTTCCTCATTTCTCTAGACCATGTTACCAAATTTTGAAGTTTAGATTAGCTATAATCGTTCACTCTACATGATATACAAAGTACGAGAACCAAATATACACCCATATATTATAGATGTTGATTAAATTTATATTTTTTTCTACTTCACCTATTATAATTTTATATAGTGATGATATGTCAGGCGTCTATTATCCGAGTCACACGTGCAGGGCACATGCAACTTACTAGTTTACTACTAGCACTACATGAATTTGTTGGATAAATTACATGTTATATTTTTCAAGATTAATTTTATACTCCCTTCGACCCAAATTAGTTGACTTAGTTTTATCTAGATTCGGATGTATCTAACACTGAAACAAGTCTAGACACATGAATCTAGAAAAATCTAAGTCAACTAATTTGGGTTGGAAGGAGTAGCTAATTTCACCCGAAAGTGCATCATGCTTCAATCAACACGTTCGGTGGAATTAAAAGGTTACATCAAAAAATAGAAAATTACATCCAAGTCCATACAATTGGCACAAAGGCCCCTAAAAATTAGCTTGGAAAGGCAGTCGGGTCCGACTCAATTTCAACCGAGCAGCTGAGCCATACTCTTGCTACTACTGTTTGCTTCACACACGAAACAGAGCGTGCACCTGCGTGTTGATCATGGTCGAAGGGACGAGATTGCTCGGAACGAGTAGAGGAGCACACTGCCCCCCTACCGAGTCGATTCCCCCAGCCACACCTTCACCGGCCGCAGGTTCCTCGTGCTCGAGCTCGAACTTGAGCATGTCCTTATGGTGAGAAAGGGCCAGCATAGGATCGATAGGCTCAAGGGGACCCAGGATGGCGTCATCTGCCACGGCCACGATGACCTGGCACCCACCTGAGTTGTTTGCCCCGGTCGCATGCTCACTTGCCGTAGGTTCCTCGCGCGCGAGCTCGAAATCGAGCATGTCCTGATCATAAGCAAGGGCCATCATAGGATCGATAGGCTCGAGGGGATCCAGGACGGCGTCGGCCACGGCCATGGCAACCTGGCGTCCACCCGAGTTGTCTGCCCCGGTCGCATTATCGCTGGCTGCAGGTTCCCAGCGGAATGATTAGCCGTTGTCTTGCACGGGCTTAACTTGGCCACGGTTGATGTCCAGCCAGAGCGCCTGCCCAGACGCAGCTCCATCACAGTTGAAAGGGAGGCCCACCGGGACTGGTGCTTTGTTGTAGAGGTCCACTTTTGTTCCCTTGGCGTGTTGACACCTCCGTTACACGGCCAGCGCAGGATCGATAGCCTCGAAGGGCCCAAAATCGCGTCGTCGGCCGGCAGGGCCAACGCACGTTTACCGCGGGCGACCAGGCGCTCTACAGAGGAGGCTCCAACGGCAGCTCCAACAGCGGCATGTTACTGCCGGATAAACTGTTTCGGGGCCTGGCCTGAAGCCGAAGCAGACCTCCGAGGACGACGCAACCAATCCACCGGGATTCCTTCAAGTATTTGTGAGGGTAACATGCCTTTGGTGGAAGAAAGAAATTTCGTCGGAGAGTAGAATGAAGGAGAAAGTATAGTACTAGTCACTACTAGAGAAAACCCTACTGCCGGCGAGCAAGAAAGTGTCATCACCGGCGCACTGGAGCTCGCCGGTGACCACCTCGCCGGCGGTAAGTCCGCATCGCCGGCGCCTTCATAACTCGCCGGTGGTAATATGCCACACTGCCGGCGAGCATCTATAAACGCCGGGGGTAAGGGCTGATCGTCGGCGCCTCCTGAAATCGTCGGTGGTAATATTCCTACCGCCGGCGAACAACTGTGTACGCTGGGGGTGGTACAACATAGCACAGGCGATTACTGGTTCGCCAGTGATAACACCATGATTTCGCCAGCGATAATATTGCCAGGAGTTTAAAAAGAAGATAGAAATACACAGAATACATTGTAATATTGACAGAATACATAGGATAATGAAAGAATACACACAATAGATACAGGGAATACACAAATATTCAAACCATGCATCAATAACATCCAAACAGTTCACACAAGTGTAGAAAGTGACCATATGGTTCAAACTTGGACTCCAACTAGCAAATATTACACAAACACATCATCACAAAGTCTCCGAAGTTGTATGACCTAGCTAGACAACAAGGGCATAATCACTAGAGAGGCGGCGGTGGCTGCGAGCATCATCACGACGAAGGGGCTAAGTGTACAATCTATAGCACCAGTTTTAGAACAGTGAAAATCACATAGTACATGTGCATGTTCTAGAGAGCTTTATGACCTCCAGCAGTTGGTTTTCAGAATGGGCCTCTAGAAAAATCACATAGTGTATTGCAGAATTATCAGTTAAAAATGCTGGAAATTAACATTTGACTCAATCACTCAAGCGATAGCTTATAGCAGATGGTGTTTACACTTAGTGTATTGCAGAATTTCCTTTTTTTACATATTGTAGGAATTCCTATACTGTAAGCATACCACTGGTTATACTTTTTTTTCCCACAATGGGACTGATTGGATTGTAAACACATGGAAAATATGTGTGCATGAGTCCAAAATGCCTAACAGACCATGTTGCCTTCCATCCATATGATGGACTTGTAATCTCTTTCACTTTGTCATTGCATGGAAATCGCAAACAGCGAGAGCAATGCTATATTCTCCAGCATCCGCTAGTTGGTCCAACGTATTCAAAGGGGATACGCAATTATAGGCTTAAGCTTAATTACTGCAATTATGCATGAGTTCATCACTCAAGATTTAGTAACTTGATGGAGTAGGATGGATTCAGATGGAAATTATTGTTGAAGCGTGTGTTCGGGGCGCTCAGCAAAACCGGGTACTATCTAAAAGAAGATTGACATGTTCACTTCAATGTACACCGACTCATATGATAATAGTTGAAAGTGACACTGTATTTGGGGAGATCTGTGCAAAAACAGGCAGACATAAGATCAATGCATCATCTTTATGGAGAAACTGTAAATTACGGAAAGTATACGGTACTATATTTAGTGAAGCAATGTCATATTAAGAACCTGCCATATGTTTACTTTCTGTATCTTCGTATATAAGAACTTTTGTCATACTACTGGAAGTGAATTTAGTGCATGTAAAAAAAGAAGTGAATGACATTTGTCCAAATTATATGACTAGCATATCAAGTCTATTTTCTACAAATATATATTACCTTCCAGGAACCCATCCATGAGTTGTAATGTCTCTTTATGTTCATTATTCTATGGAATTCCAAAATATCGAGAGCTATGCTCTATTCTCTCCAAAATTCACTAAATGGTCAGTAAAAATTAAATGGGGATGGATAATTGTAGCATTATGATCATTTTTAGAATTGCAAATTAGGAAAAGTCTACATTATGCCCAACTTGTATAGAGATAGTCTGAAGTTTCTGAAGCAAAAGTATAACGACTGGAATCGGAAGTTCGTCCAACCCATGTTGATATCTATAATCCGACTTCTATGATTTAAAAATCCTCCAAGCCATGTTGAAATCTACAATTTATCTTGTATGATTTAAAAATTCTCGAAAGTAAATGTCCAAGATAACATAGTTATAACTATCAGGTTAATTATAAGTGCATGTGATGAATTTAGCATTCAAAAGATGGACTTACCTGAACCTCTTGTAGGATCTGGGGCAGCTTGTCGGTGAGCCATTGGTCGAAGTCCTCCTGCGAGGATGGCACCTCGACGGAGAGGATGCGCAGGACTTGCGCCTCGACGGAGAGGACATCACCGGCATGGGGCACCCCGTGTACTCCTCGATGGCGGACTTGTAGTGGAGAGGCTAGGGTTATGTAGTGGAGGGCGAGGGGGAGAGAGGAAGGGAGGGGAGAGGGGGCTGGGTGGGACTCACCTCGCTGACGGTGGACGGCGGCGGATCGACGGGGTCGACGATGGGCGGACGGTGGAAGATTGACACCCTTATCGTCAGAGTGACCTCGCTGATGGCGGACGGCGGCAGATCGGGTGGACGGGCGGACAGGCGCTCAAGGCAGAGTGTGGTGGGGATCGATCTATCATTAGAGTGTGGTGATGACACCCTTATACTGTGGGTGGGACCCACAGTCAAAGTACTCCCGGCGTATGCGTGTAATCGCTGACGGTAACCTTAGGGTCACTGGCAGGTGGGGCCAGCGCGTGGTACCCCCGGCGTATGGCCTAGATTCGCCGGTGGTAAGTTTTTTTAGGCAAATTAACGCACATTAAATGGTAACCTTAGGGTCACTGGAAAGTGGGGCCAGCGCGTGGTACCCCCGGTGTATGGCCCAAATTTGCCGGTGGTAAGTTTTTTAGGCAAATTAACGTACATTAAATGATAACTAGGGATGAAATCAGATAGGACTGGATCGGATTTCCTCTCTACCATATATATCCTATTCCATATTTTCCCCGTGGATTCGGACCAGATCGGATAACGACCGATTACGCATCGGAATTTGCCGGTGGTAAGGTTTTTTGTCACTTGATGCGACTAAGTGTAACACGATTCCTTCGGAGGCAAACACACATAAAATGATTGCAATTCTGTCGCCGGCAAACACACATAAAATGATGGCTAAGTTATATTAGTTGCAATTCCATCGCCATCTCCATAGGAGTTTAATGAGCATGTAGTACACACTTATATGTAAAATCATTCATAAGAGATACACATAAAATGATGAGTGTTAATTTCTCAACCACACCAATCTTACCGTTTCTTCTTTGCACTCTGCTTCTTCTTCTTGCCCTTCTGCTTGGTCTTTTTTGACTTGACCCCGCCAGTCTCATCATCGTGACTCCTTGTGTACGGAGGAGTTGTTGTAGCTGATGACCTAGGTAGCATGGTCCTTCTCACTACTAGGAAACAACCTATCTGTGGCGCATGAAAAGGGGACTTCTATGGCGCATATCTTTGTCACCACTGTTACCTCACCACTGATAACTACTTCCTGTGGCGCATATGGATATGCGCCACAGAAGTTCCAGACTTCTGTGGCACATTCCTTCATATGCGCCAAAGGAAGAACTTCTGTGGCGCATTTACGTGTATGCGCCACAGATATGCCATGCGTCACTAACTATATAATTATATGCGCCACTGATTGTGTAACATGTATTCGAAGTAAAATACTTTCCTGGTGTATAATCAGGTATTTATACAGGATTTATACAGTATTTATCCAGATGAGTATAAAATACATTGCACAAGTAGTAGATGCATGAAAACCGACATATATATAATACAAACACTTAGAGCCCGATCGAGATACATATATAGTGTTAAGTGCCAAATTTTTACACAAGCGCCGAATACAAAGTTCATATCATCTCACATTACAAATATGAAGTGGCCACCGCCGCCTACACTAGGATCAAATAGAATACAACTGTGATAATGGTGAGCAAGAGCATTAGCCCGACCAATATATTCATCTGGTTCTTCTTCCACAAGTGGTTCCTCCAGTTGGCTATCGCCTCCTCTCTAGTCGCGTATCCTTTGTAGATGTTGCCGCTGAACTTGTTCACTTGTTTGTGGCAATCCTCCCACTCCTTGTAGACTCCTGGAACCCTATCCATGTACACCACATACCACCTCGTCGCCATCTCTATAGACGACAAGGCATATTAGTAAAAATACAATGAAAAGAATGAATAAAGGGTTCACATCCATATATATATATATGCTCATAGAATATAAAACAAAGGATCTATAAACCTAAAAGTTAGATCATCATAGAAGCAATAAGTTCAACGACAACACGACCACAAGGTAGTTTAAGTCTAACAACAATGACCATTTAGACCATGAGATAGTAAAGTTTATGACACACACACACTAATACAGCAGGCGTCCATCAAGAATATACACACACTGGATCATGCTAGAGGCACACATCGATCATGATGAAGACTTCCTCTTCTGGCTCGGCTTCGGGAACGGTAGATAGCCCTGTTTCGTCATCCATGTCCTTGTGTCACCCTGCTTATGGAGGCGTTCTTCGATCTCCCTCTTACTCAACCCTCTGGCTTGTTGTAGGGCACCGCCCCTTGTGTTGACATCTTCAATGATGATTTGCGACAACTTCATCTGAATGCGATGGAAGTCTTCTCTAAGATCAGCATCGTCGATTTTCGCCAAAGTTTCGGCCCATCCTTGGAGACTAGATGGCAGTGTTAGGTTATGGCAATCCCGAACATAGCCTTTAAGGTGATGGAGGATGTAGAAGGCCTCCTTGGAACCAGCAGTCGACTGCTTGACGTAGGGGAAGTCGAGCACGTGCTTGAACACGTGTTTTCCATCCTTAATACATTCCCCCTATCTACGAAGGTGCATCCCTTCTTGGTGTAGCCCTCGAGAGCCTCATTGAGAACACCCCTTATTCTGGTGTAGTCTTTCTTCTTTGTCAAACTCCCCGAGTCGAAATACGTGGCTAGCGAATACCTCGGGGCAAGGACGATGAGTGTGCAGTATTTATCTCTGCGCAACACAATTGGAACGGAATGTTGGTAAAAGAGCAAAGGAAAGAAATCTATAAGAAATGCATAAGTTACGATGACGATGAGCGAGTGTGTGTACTTACTCGGGAAAGAAAGGCAAAAGAAGTGTGCCCTTCCTCTTGTTGTCCACCATGAACTTCTCGAGGTACGCCGTCGCCTTGGTCCGTGTCTCTGATCCTTCGACCAACTGGCTGTCCCGCATGTAGTAGGGATCCACTATGGCGATTTCCGGGGTACTTTCTCTCTTGACCGTGAGCGCCAGATTGAGCGCGTATAGGCAGACGAAGTTATAGTCCAGCCGTTTCGTGAGAAACAGCTTGAATATGTCCTCGAACGCTATGAAGAATATATCCACGAGGGGTTCATCGATGAAGCCCACGTCCAATGGCACCTTGGCCGTGAAAACCGGGTAATTTGGATCTTCGTCTTTAAGAAGGAGGGCCTCTAGTGTCTTGACACCCTCGTGCAAAGTTAACATGGCTCCAACCGCAATGTGGATCATATCCGGAGTCAATATCGGATCACCAGCTACATGCACTCGGGGCAAGCCAAATTGTGTGGATGGTACGACGACGGCGTCCTGACCCCGGATCCTCTTCGGAAGAGGCTAGCTCGCACCCTTCTTATTATTATTATTACCTCTCTTCCTGTAGTGCTTCTTCTTCACAACAGTGTCAGCCACTGCCATCTGCTCATCAGTCGCCTTTCGGAGTGTGTTGGGGCTGAAAACCAATCCCGGTTTCTCTTATGGTGGATCGGCAGCCGGAGGCGTCTCTTGAGAAAGACCATGGAAGACCAGGCGCTGCGTGCATGTATTGAGCTGACCAACTTGATGGTCGTTGTGAGCTGCGAAGGGTTCTTCATCCACAGAAGGCATATACAATCCTTTGGCGGCGCCGGTGTTGATGAAGTCGTCAACGTTGACCAATTCATCATCATCTTCATGGGTGCCATCATGTGGTGGTGGTAGCGGGGGCGACGGCGGTTGCGGCACAACGTCTTTGCCATGTGGCAGTGCACACGCTGCCAAGAGTTGATGGTGACGGCTGGTGGTGGCGACAACGGCGGCTACTGGCTTCCGAGGTGGTGGCCGGGCGATGATCGGTCGAGAGGTGGCGCCGGTGCTCCTCCCGCAAGACGAATCTGGGTCTTCGGCCATGTCAAGGGCCAGTTGTAGCATTCCCCAAGGGTCTTGTGTTCGTCAGCTCCCTGAGGTTGAAAGGGGGTCCATGTGGTCGCACCCTGGCAACACCCGAGCCAACCTAACCCTCATCACGTCATCATCCATTGGATTATTGTGCATCGTGCGGCTCGCCGGTTGTATAAGAGTGCCCTTGGCAACATTCTTCCACTCACCGCCGACATCTTTAAGCAGGAGTACGCAAGAAGTGTCGTGAGGCAAAAACATGTTGTTGGGCGTCATGAGATGGCAACAGTCATGCATCAAAGGCATAAAGGAGATGACGTGCATTAACTAATTACTTACCTTGGTGATGGCATGGATCTCGGCTAATGTAGAGACACGGCCTATGCCGACGGCCGGCCTATCATCATCTGCAATCTCCCGCTCGGGTGCCTCACGAAGCACCACCGCCGTCGGCTGCGCCTTATTGGTATCTTTGGCGGGAGGGGGAGTCGGTGTGACCAAAACGAGGGGCTGCGTCCCGACGTTGACGGCCAGCGGGGTCACCAGGTCCGGCCACACGGTAACATTGATGCCCGAGTTGCTGCCGCTTAAGCTGGGCAGATGTATCAGCCCCTGTCGACCTCCCGCATTCCAAGCAGTAAGCCCCTCGAAAAACTCAGGGGGGATCATCGAGCGGAGCTTCTCTTCCACTAACTTGTCCACCATTTTCTGGTCCACCGCCTTCTCCTCTAGTGTCTGCACCTTCATCTTCAGCTCTGCAACATCGGCTTTATCCTGGTTCTTCCTCTCCCTTCTTTTCTTGGCGTCCTCTTTGTAGAACTCCTTGAACTTCATGCTCGTACCGAAGCCGGACACACGGCCAGCTGAGGACGGCGGCAACCCCTTGTCCCTCTTCTTGTAAGCATTGGTCGCCCTGTTGAAAACCATGTCCCACGGCTTCGTCGAATCCTGGGACGACTCTATGGCAGTAGCATTTAGTTCCTCCTCCTGCAGAGACAAGGAAAGGTGAACCCATTTAGATTCTTGGCTTCATTATCTTAATTAGAACGCAATAGACTTGAGATTGGCGATAAATTCCTTACCAGATTCTTCTCGAATTCCTTCACCTCCGGATCGTCGGTGATGAACTCCCCTGTTTCCTTATCCAGGTAGTAGCGGGCCCGAACAAATTGCCTAAGCTGCAAGTCCGTGATTTTAAGCCAAGGGTTGTCTTTACCAAGACGTTCAAGATCGGCGTCCTCCTTGTCCCAAATGTCCTGTTTCCCCCTGTAACCGCCGCTTCCAAGGTGGTGGTTACCTATGTTCTGTTCCCGCATACTCCTTCCCCATTGAGTCCATTTTATAGCGTCAGTGGTAGCTATATCCGCCTTGGTTATCCTAAACTCCTCTTCATCGAGCATCGGATTTTTCTTACTAATAACCTCCCAGCTTTCACCTTTGTCAATGCTATTCTTCACCCGGGTTTTCCAGCTGCTCAAGGCGTTACTCATCTTCGTGAGGGCTAGTTTGTTCACCGGGTTCTTTCTCTCGAGGTTTCTAAACTGCTCTAGGAATCTGTATCGCTTGTGAAGCTTCTTAAGGAGGTTATCGACCAAAGCTGCATGGTCAGCATGTCTGATGTACTTCGTGTTGATCGACATGCTTTCCCGGACGATGCACCCGAGTTGCAGGCCGTACCCTTTAGCAATCGCCTCTGGCGCAATGGGTTGGCCACTTTCTGTGACCTTAGTGAACTCATCACAGACGGTGGCGAGCACTGGCACCTTCCGCTCCTTCTGTTCCTTCTTCTTCTTCTTCTGAGAAGCGGCCGGGTTGCCGCTACCGCCATCCGTGCGCTCGCCGCCATCGGTGCAGGAGCCGCCATCGGTGGTGTCATCCTCTTCGCCGCCGCCTTCACTAGTTCCATCGTAGCCATCTTCGTCCCCCTCGTAATCAGGATCTCCGCCCTCATTGGCCCCAGCAGCTCTGGCGACGGTCGCCTCCTCCTCCGGTGGTGGTGTGAGGCTCATCGCCTCCTCCTCCTCCTGTTGGGACCCCCGCCAGAATGACTGGTTGGCCTGTCTAGCTTGTTCTTCGATGTTGATCATGTGCTTAGAAGGGCCAGACTCGTTGTTGCCCGACATGTTTGCACTACTCTATTAAAAAGAGGCAAAAAGTTAGCACAAATCTCGGCCAAAAAATACGGCATGACCTTTGCTAATTTCTCGACCTAGGAGTGCCCATTTCTCAACCGAAACGGAAGTGAATCGACACTTCGGGAGAAATGGGCAACTCATATGAAATCCCTGCAAGACAAAACACCCCATCCCCATATTGACAGCCCCATCCCCATATAGCATCACCATATAACAACACCATATAGCAGCACCATATAACAGCACCATATAGCAGCAAGAAAACAGCCCCAGCCCCCATCCATAGCCCCAGCAGTAGTAATAACCATATAGTACCAATATTTGTAGTAACAGCAGCACCAATCACTATACTGAGACCAGGATTTAGGTTGTTCTGGCAATCTCATACAAGCTTATGGGTTTGAGTGTTGGTCATTACAGCAGGCATCGACAATTAGCAAGGTTAATGCCAAATTAGGTTCTACCAGCTGTTGGTTATACTTTAGAAACAATAAATATGAATTTGATTTAAAATAGTAAAAAACAAGAGGAAAACAGGATGAACTGATCACCAACAAAGTAATTTTACTTTCAGTATAGCATTCCTTGCAGCTATGACTCCTACTTACAAAGCCACCATGCAAACAATTCAGTATAGCATTCCTTAAGGAACTGTGACTCCTACTTACAAAGCCACCATTCAAACAATTCAGTATAGCATTCAACTATGACTCCTACTTACAAAGCCACCATGCAAACAATTCAGTATAGCCACACCATGCAAGCTTGCAACGATAATGTTGAACAACAAACAAGGAGTTTTTTTGGTACCTCTCAAAAGAGACCACTCCACTCTTGACTAATATATTTCACTGCTTAAATTCCAAGACAGAAGATAGTTTGGGCCAATCACCTTCTTATGAATTTGCAATAAAAAACACACAGAAATATGACCCAATCTGTGACTAGATTCATAACCAGCAAGTGGCAACTCAACATCATATATCCCCACCCACATTTGCATCTACAAAATTTCCGAATACAACAAATTATATAGCTATTCTCTCTGAATTTAGAACAGATACAACATTGTATAGCATTTATAGAAGTACTATAATCCTCACAACACTGAAATAACACAAATCTCTCATGCAGACAGTAACATATCAAAACCACCTCTTCAGGCTACCTCTATGTTTTCCTTCATACAACTGGGTATATTTGTTCCCTAATGACACCGCTCATCCATACAACTGGGTCTATGTTTTACCTCTGTGTTGGTCATTACAAGCTTATGGCTTATGTGGACAAGCTTATGGCTTATGTGGTCATACAAACAACTGCACAAAAATGCCCTATTGCACAAAAACTGCTACTACATAACACTATCTGAGCAAAATAAACACTAACAAACCTACTACTACACAAAAATTCCCTACTGCCCAAAAACCTGCTGCATAACCCTATCTGCACAAAAACCTACTACTGCACAACACTATCTGAGCAAAATAAAAAATGCCCTACTGCACACACACTATCAACATTTCCATTTCAGAGCAAAATCAAGTACATGTGATTACCTGCTAGCAGGGATGGTGGATGGCGGATGGTGAGGTGCTAGGGGGGGTCAGAGGGGGGTGGGGGTGGGGGGACGAACCGTGCGAGAACTTGCTGCGCTGGTTGACGACGACGAGGGTAGCAGGCTCCAGCGTGGCGGCTCCTCCTTCGGCGGCTCCTCCTCCACGGGTTGCAGGGCTGCTCCTCCTCCACGGGTTCGTCGGGCGGCTCCTCCTCCACTGGTTCGCCGGGCGGATACTCCTCCACGAGCGGATCCTCCTCCGACGCGGTGGTGGATAGGGCTCCGGCGACAAGGGTTTGCGCGTGGGGACAGCATTTTGGCTAAGTGTTATGGATCGAGAGGAGAAAGGGGGATTAGAGGGAGAGGCCGAACCGTCTATTTGGCAAAGTGTGAAAGTTATGTGGCGCATTCCCACAGAATGCGCCACAGAAGTTGGAAATGCGCCACAGAATTTTTGGACATAGTACAAAAAAGCGTGGCGTCGTTGTATGACAAGATCCGATACTTATCCTAGTGGTCTTGCTCGCTTGCTCTCACCTGGGGCAGCCAGGTTCGAATCCTGGCTGTCTCACACATTTTTTCTTTTTTTTTTAAATATTTTTAATTACATACATATGCATATTTATTAAAAAAAGTAAGAACATATATACATATATGCATATTTATTCACATATGCATATTTATTCAAAAAAAGTAAGAACATATGCATATATGCATATTTATTCAAAAAAGCAAGAACACATATGCATATTTATTCATACATATATATTTGTGTGTTTGCTTGTCACCAAAAACTAATACACCACACGAATTAATACACCAAAAAGTCACACAATTGCTAGTGTCTCTTCACAATCTTCTTGCCCTTTTTCGAAGCGGTTGAATATTTTAGCCCGTGCACTTTGAGATTTCTTCTTATGAATGGACAACCTTTAGTAGGCAGTGTGGTCTTCCTTCTTACTTTAGTAGTAGTAGGCATGTCGAAGTACTTGTCGAATTCCTCTTCGATCTTCGGGTCGCCGTTTTTGTCGAAGTTTTGCTCGTTGGCGGCTCCTTCCATTCCGATGATGCTCCTCTTGCCCCTCCTAACTACAACACGGTTGGGCTTTGACGGATCGGTAATAAAAAAGCATTGATCAACTTGGCTAGCGAGTACCCAAGGCTCATTTTTTGCGGAGGCGTTCTTTGTTGATTTGGCATCTGGTATAACCATTGTGGTGAAATAGCGGCCTTCTTTTTCCACGTTCTTGGCCCATCTAACACGGAACATCGGTACGATCTCTCCACAGTAGTCGAGCTCCCATATCTCCTCGATCCTTCTGTAGAATCTTTCCATCACAGTAGTCTCGTCATTAGCAAAGGATAACATAGTTACTCCTAAGTTTTGATATTCACTATTCTTGTCCTTTTCCTCGGTGTAGAATCTGTAACCGTTTATGTCGTATGACTGAAAGGTCCTTAGGTTGTGCCCTGGGCCCTGCGACAAGGAGAATATGAGTTTTTGATCTTCCATAGAAGGCGTCTGTGGGGGATTGTCCAGTTGCCTTTTCTTGAAACAACCCGTGAAGCTAGAGTTGTGCTCTCTGGTTACGTCTCCCTTCTTCCTCGGCCGGCCCTGGTCGACATACTCCTGCTCGATTAAGCTTCTGTGCTCTTCGACCCAAGGGCCGACCACTTCAATGTGTTGTAGCGCGACTTGGTGTGCCCTTTCAAAATCAGTGCGTCGACCATCAATGCCGACATGTAGTGAGCGGCAGCCCTCGCGGTGACCATATCCACCGAGCCTGCCGAGGTGCTTCTTTGTGGGTATTCCAACAACCTCGTTCTCGGTGGTTAGATAATTCTGGCAGAAGGAGATGCACTCGTGGATCAGAAATCCCTTGGCTATGCTTCCATCTGGACGAGACCTGTTGCGAACGAATCCTTTGATGACACCGTTTAGCCTTTCAAACGGCATCATGTTGTGCAGGAATGTCGGCCCGAGCTAGAAGATGTCGTCCACGACATGTACAAGAAGATGCACCATGATGTCGAAGAATGCGGGTGGGAAGTAAATCTCAAGCTCGCATAGTATCATCACGATCTCTTCCTGTAGCCTGTCGAGCTGCTTCACACCGATCGACTTCCTAGATATGACGTCGAAAAAGTTATAGAGGCCAAACAACGTCTCACGGACATGCTCTTCCATTATCCCACAGATCGCAACAGGGAGTATCTGCGTCATCAGCACGTGACAGTCGTGAGACTTCATACCGCTGAACCTCTTCTTCGCCATGTCCAGATATCTTCTTATCTTCCCCGAGTAACCGTGAGGAACTTTCACTCCTAAGAGGCACCTGAAAAACTGCTCGAGCTCCTCCAGACTCAGAGTGAAGCAGGCAACGCGAAGCACCACCTCATTCTTCTTAACTCTTTTGCGGCGACCTTGAGTCCCTTCCTGATGATGATGATGATCATCATCATCACTATCAGGGTACTGAAGATCTTTCTTTATGCCAAGCAATTTAAGGTCCTTTCTTGCTTTCGGCCCATCCTTGGTCCTCTCCGGCATGTTCAGTAGAGTGCCAAGAAGACTCTCGGTAACGTTCTTCGTGATGTGCATTACATCGAGGCTATGGGGAGTGTGAAGTACCTTCCAATATGGCAGGTCCTAGAAAATAGACCTTGCTTTCCATACACCCAGTAGCGGCTTTGTCCTCGGTCATTTTTTCCAAGCGCAAGGCAATCTACCCAATTATTCAAAAGCTCCTCGATTTCTTCGCTGCTCCTCGGATGCGGGGCTCTTTTGAGCTCGTCCTTACCATTGAACAGGTCACCATGTTTTCTCCACGGGTGATCCATGCGGAGCCACTTTCGAGTACCTTGGAACACGGTTTTCGAAGACCCGGGATCCCTTGGTAGCTGGAGATGCGGTGTCTCATCCATGCACTTGACGCATGCATTGTGTCCGTGGTTCACCTGGGCCGATACATATGCATAACCAGGATAGTCCTGCACGGTCGTGAGCAACGCGGCTCTCAGATGGAAATATTCTTTAGTGTAGGCATCCCACGTACGGGTCGGTGTCTCCCACAAGCTGGCTAACTCGTCTCTCAATAGCCCGAGATACAGATGCATATCGATACCTGGTTGTTTCGGCCCCTGAATAAGAATGCTCATGTGTACATACCTTTGCTTCGTGCATTGCCACGGGGGGAGGTTGTATGGCCATACAAACACGGGCCAGGTGCTATGCGTGCTACTCTGGTTTCCAAAAAGATTAAGTCCATCGGTGCTCATACCCAGCCTGACGTTCCTTGCATCGCCCCCAAACTCTTCGAACTCGATGTCTAATGCGTTCCACTGGCTAGCGTTTGAAGGGTGTGTCAGGATCTTGCCCTTCTCTGGATCATCTTCGGGTTTCTCTCTTTCCGCATGCCATTGCATGAGCTTTGCTTCCTTAGGATCTACGAAACATCGCTGCAGACGAGGGGTGATAGGAAAGTACCATACCACTTTTCGAGGAACTTTCTTATTCCCTCTCTTGTACCATCCTTGGCCACACACCGGACAAGTGGTTCTATCCGCGTACTCGTTCCGATAAAGTGCGCAATCATTGATGCATGCGTGGTATTTAATGTGTGGTAGGTCGAGAGGGCACACGATTTTCTTGGCCTCCTCGATACTTGTTGGCAATGTGTTCCCCTTAGGAAGTTGGTCGTGCCAGTATTCCATGTTCGCGTTGAAGCTCACATCGGTCCATTTGTGTTCGGCCTTCATCTCTAGAGCCTTGAGCGTTACACTCAAACGTGTATCCTCAGGGCGACACCCAGGATACAATGGAGTCATCCCGTCTACCTCCATTTGGGCCAGCTTGGCTTTCTTTCTGGCTGCATCTTTGTTGTTGCTCGTCTCCTTGAGGAGCAGTACTTGAACATGAGGGTCCTGCAAGATCGAAGTTAGCAGCGTCTGTGTGTTCGCATCTTCTCCTTCTTCATGATCATGCCCGTCGTCATCTCCTTCTCCATGCTGATCATGCCCGCCGACATCTCCTTCGTCATGATGATCATGCTCGCTGGCATGTCCTTCGTCATGATGATCATGCCCGGTAGACTCTTCGTCTTCTTTCCCGCCCACGTCTTCGTGACCACCACCATGTACTGTCGGCGCCTGATTGAGGTCGCCCATGAAACCGTGCCTAAGCAGGTGACCCTCCAATTGTCCAGATTCAGGGTCGATCCAGCGCTGCAGTTTGCATGTTTGACATGGACATCTTATCATGGTCTTGTTGTTCAGAATCATGTCCTCCTTCGCGCCTTTCTTGTACCTAGTAATTCGACCTTCGCTCATCGTGAGGACCATGGTTGCCTGAGCGGTCAAAACAGAGAGTATAGGTGAGAACCACACCATATGAACACACACATGCATGAATGCTAGACGGAAAAAATTCGGCATGACCTTTCCTAAAATTAGGACATATGGGTAGTGCAAAAATTTGCCAAAATGGAAATGAATCAACATTTCGGCAAACATCCATGCAACCACACCGGCCGGGCCCGACAACAACAGGCAAACAACAAAAAACTTCCTCCCATTGCAAACATTCATGCACCACACACAAGCATCGTCTCGCCATGGATCGCACACACACACCGCCCGCGCGACAAGCTTCACCTACATGTTCATGATGTCCAAGTACTCACCTATAGTAGACACAATAATAGCGAGACGAGACCGCGCGATGAGAGAGTGTGGACAAATAGATCTACAATGCAAGTTGGTGGAGAGGAAATTAGTAAACAAATAGAGATGTGAGAGAGAAAAGTAAGGAACTTTTAGATCTAGAAGTTGGAGCAAAGCTTCCACTTACCAATCTACGGATTAAAGTAGGTTTAGATAAAAGAAAATGGAGAAACTATGGGCAAGATGGGGTGTGAGGGAGGAGGAAGACGAGTTGGGAGGAGGTAGAGATGTGAAATGGGTGGTGGTGGATAGATAGATAAGAAAGCTAGCTCTTGTCACCTTTTTAACATGGATCCGGACGCCCTCATCTGTGGCGCATATGGAGGAAATGCGCCACAGATGCTGAAACTTCTGTGGCGCATAAGTCCATATGCGCCACAGAAGTGGGTGAATAAGATTCCCTGTGTGGGGCCTACCTCCAAGTTCTGTGGAGCATGTTGGACTTATGCGCCACAGAAGTGAAACACATCTGTGGCGCATATGTCAACATGCGCCACAGAACTTGGGTGAATTAGATTCCGTGGTGGGGCCCCCCTCCATGTTCTGTGGCGCATGAGGGAATATGCGCCACAGAAGTTGCCTCTTCTGTGGCGCATATTTCAGAATGTTCCACAGAACTTGGATCATGACACCCCGGCCGGCGGGTCCCACCAATCTTCTGTGGCACATGTTCTGGACAATGCGCCACAGAACTTCCAATCTTCTATGGCGCATGCTTTCTGGTGCGCCACTGATGTTTTCCTGTGGCGCATAGTTTGGCATATGCGCCACTGAACATCTTGTCTATCTATAGGCTGTTTCCTAGTAGTGTCTTCTTCTTTTTGTGTATGTTGGATCATCTTCATCGGGTTCTTCCATCATCGGGTCACCGACGAGTCTGTCGAAGTCTTTCTCATCAGTGACTCCATCCATTCCGACGAGGGCCCTTTTTCCTCTCCTCATGACGACACGGCTAGGCCTTGATGGGTCGGTAATGAAGAAGCATTGCTCGACGTGCTTAGCCAATACCCATGGCTCATTTTGCACAGTGGGTTTCTTGGTCTTGGATTTGTTGGGCCAACGCATGGTGGTGACATACTCGTCTTCTTTTCTAACATCTGTAGCCCATGTGACATGGAACATCGGTAGCTTCTCCCTGACATAGTCAAGCTCCCAAATTTCCTCGATCCTTCCGTAGTATTTTTTCTTCTCTTCACCCGTGTAAGATTCCATCGTCACACCTGAGTTCTGATAGTCTCTTCTTTTGTCTCTCTCCTCCATGTAGAATGTGTAACCGCTGATGTCGTATGCTTGATAAGTCATGAGGTTTGGTGCGGGCCCGTAAGACAAGGCCATTGTGATTCTGTCTGCGACGCTTGTCATTGGCGGGGATTGGCATCAATTTGGTCTTTGAACCAGCGCACAAAAGAGGAGTTGTGCGCTCTAAATACCTCTTCTTCCATCATCGGCCTATTAGCATTGTTCTCGATCATGGTTTTGTGCTTTTCTACCCAAGGCGTGACATCGTCCATGTGCTGTAGCGCTACTAAGTGGGCCCTGTCAAAGTCGGCTCTCCTATCAGACTGATCCACGTCCATTTCCTTCTTGTCGGTGCAGTGGCCTACTCCCTCAAACCTGCCGAGGTGCTTGTTCATGGGCAAACCAATCGGACGTGGGTTTTCCTCGTTTAGATAATTCTTGTAGAAAGAGATGCACTCCTCGGTGAGAAAGCCCTGGACGATGCTTCCATCCGGATGTGCCTTGTTATGGACGTATCCTTTGATGATACTGTTCATTCTTTCTAACGCCATCATGTTGTAAAGTAACGGAGGCCCGAGATCCTCCATATCGTCCACTATATGCAGCAGCAGGTGGACCATGATGCCGAAGAATGTGGGCGGGAAGTACACCTCCATCTCAGATATGATGCTGACTATCTCTTCCTACAGCCTCCTGAGTTTCTTGACGGTTATCGACTTCCGAGTGATGACGTCGAAGAAGTTACAGAGGCTAGTCAGCGTTGCACGGACGTGTGGTTCCATGATCCCTCGGGTTGCAACCGGAAGTATCTGCATCATCATGATGTGATAGTCATGAGACTTCATCCTGCTGAAGATTCCTTTCGTCGGGTCCAGCCACCTACGTATCAGCCCCGCATAGCCTAAGGGATACTTGGTTCCGAGGAGGCAACAGATCATCTGTTCGATCTCGTTAGGATATAGAGTGAAGCAGGAGGGACGCGGGGTTTCACTCTTCTTCGCCCTTTTTCCCTTAGGATCTTCCGTCTCCTCCTCAACAAGGGTGCTTCCCTGCCCTTTTGCGCTTGTGATTGTTTGTCTCCTCCTCAACCCTAAAATAATACAGGGGGTGAAGCTCTTCTCTGATATTCAGGGCCTTCAGGTCGTGTCTTGCTTTCAGCCCGTCTTTGGTCCTATGCGGCATGTTGAGCAAAGTGCCAAGCAAGCTTTCGCAGACGTTCTTCGTGATATGCATGACATCAAGGCTATGAGGCGTATCGAGGATCTTCCAGTACGGCAAGTCCCAAAACACGGACCTCCTTTTCCATACCCCCATGAGCGGGTCGTGTTCCTTTTCCTTCTTCTTATCTCCTCGCTTCCGCTTATGCTTCTTTATCTTACCCGGCGGAGGGCAGTGTTTCTAGCTTTTCAACAAAGCATCGATCACCTCGCCGCTGCGCTTAGGCGGAGGTACTTCGATCTCATCCTTGCCATTGAACAGATCTCCACGCTTCCTCCACGGGCCATTCTCGGGTAGCCACATCTGAGTCCTCATGTAGATGGTTTTTGAAGACCCAGGATCCTTACCCAACTGAAGAAATTGAATCCTTTCCATGCACCTCACACAAGCCTTGTGTCCGTGGCACACCTAGCACGGCGATATATCTGTATCTGAGATAGTCCTACACCGTCGTGATCAGCGCTGCTTTCAGACGGAAAGGTTGTTGGAGGTGAGCGTCCCATGTTTCTACCCCTTCGTCCCACAAGATGGCTAGCTCCTCCTTCAATAGCTCAAGATACAAGTTTATATCGCTCCCTAGCTGCGTTGGCCCTTGGATTAGCATGCTCATGTGTATGTACTTCTTCTTTAGGCATAGCCATGGGGGGAGGTTGTACATCCATACAAACACGGGCCAGGTGCTGTGCTTGCTGCTCTGGTTCCGAACCGATTGAGTCCATCGGTGCTTGCACCCAGTCTGATGTTCCATGGTTCTTTCCCGAAATATTCGTACTCATCATCTAATGCTTTCCACTGGCTTGCATCCGAAGGGTGCGTTTTCAACCCGCACTAGATCCTTCATCATCGCCTCCTTCCTTTCCGCGCGCCAGCGCATGAGCTTCGCTTCCTTGGGGTGCACGAAGTACTGCTAGAGATGGGGCCTAAGCGAGAAGTACCACACAACTTTTCGAGGAGCTTTTCTCATCCCTCTCTTGTATCGAGGCTCGCCGCACCTTGCGCACACAGTCAAGTCCTTGTGCTCATTCCGATACATCACGTAGTCACTGATGTAGGCGTGGTATTTTTCATGCGGTAAATCGAGAGGGCACACCACTTTCTTGGCCTCCTATAGGCTACCTGCCAACGTGTTATCTTTAGGTAAGTACTTCTTCAAGTATCGGAAGAGATCGTCTGCGCTTGTGTCGTTCCATCCGTATTTTGCCTTCATCTCTAAAAGATCGAGAGTTACTCTCAAGCGGGTATCCTCCGGCCCGCGACCTGCATCGTACAACGGAGTTCTTGAGTCTATCTCTAGTTGATCCAGCTTAGACTTCAGTCTACCGGCGAATCTGGGGTCGGTCGATGCGTTGCCAAGAAGAATTTCCTGAAGATGAGGGTCAAGCATGGCCATGGTTAGCGGGGTATTACTACTCCTGTCCTCATCGTCCGCATGTTCTTCTTCTTCCCGACCTTGTTCATCACCGTCGTTGTCGTGTGCGACATCCCGTTCTTCTCCCTCCTCATACTCTTCATTTGCGTCTTGAACGTCATCCTCTTCCTCATGGTCATCTTCATCATCCATCCACTGAGTGTAGCCCTCCATGAAACTATACCTAAGCAGGTGCTCATTCACCGAGCGTGACAAGGGGTCAAACAATGACGATAGTTTGCATTTTTGACATGGACATTTTATTTCCATGCGGTTATTTTGATACATGTCGGCAGTCGCGTGTTCCACGTATCTAGCCACGTTGCTTTCCTTCATCTCAATTACCATCGTTGCCTGCACGATAAGAGAATAGATTAGAACCGTCGGCTCGGCTTTCACAGAAAAATTCGGCATGACCTTTGCTAAAAATGGTCTCGCCAGAGTGCCAGAAATTCGCTAGAATGGAAGTTAATCGACATTCCGGCAAAACATTGGCAACTCATTGTACATGCACATTCCACTGGCAAAACAACACAAAAAAGGTCCACATGTGCGTGCAACAACTTTTCACCATCACAAGTGACATCACTAGTGACTTATAGCCAACTCATGCACACATTCCACCACATTATACCTATTAGTTGACGCGAGGTCAAGAGCACCGGAGAGACGCCAAACGTCGACCGAAGAGAGTGTGTATGTGTTGTTGGGACCTTATGCTCGAGATCTACATCTACCAATAGAGAGAAGTGGGAAAGGTGGTGGATAGAGATCTAGATCTAGATCTTGCTAGGTAGATCTAGTAATGCATGCGAGGAGAGCGACATCTCCTCAAATATATCAAACTTGGTTGGGTGAATTAGCTAAAATGGGTGGGGAGAAGTGGGGGAATGAGCTAGCAAAGCTTGGGGTTGAGTTTCCATGAAAAGTGAGCTAGTGGTGAGTGAAGAGGTGTTGGTAGGTGGCTGGTTCGAGCTTGTAATAAATCCCAGGTTACCACCGGCAGAAAGAACAAAGGCGCCAGCGGTAATAGCATGGCCCAGTGGCCTACCCGGCCCCACATCATCCCCGACGAGCTTATAAGCATTCACTGGTGGTATGTGCACCTATCCCTGGCGCGCTCGGGGCGTTTCGCCAGCGGTAAGTGGCAGCCCATCCGCAGGTCACGCGACCCACTCTATTCCTGGCGATCGTGGGCCTGGTTCGCAAGCGCTCCTTCTGCTACCCCCGACGTGCACAGCTGGATTCGCCGATGGTAAGTGGGGCCCCATCCCGGGGCACGCGTCCCACCCTATCCCTAGCGTGCACGCGACAAATTCGCCGGCGGTACGTGTCATAGCCCGGTGTGACAAGTGTGTTTCGCCGGTGGTAACAGTACGCAGGTCTGGAAGCCCTTACCACCGGCGAGCACGTGCCCACTTCGCCGGCGGTAAGGAGTGCTTCTATAAGCTTTTTTCTAGTAGTGAGTAGTACTACTAGTGGTGCTACTCAGTTTTGACCCAGCATTTCTCCAAGGAGTACTTTTTTTAGATGCTCCAAGGAGTATGCAGAGCGACCGCTTGGCGCGCGTGAGTTTTTTCGTAGTCGGTGGTTGTCTGAGGCATTAAATCAGAAGAGAAATGTCATATCGGTACTTGTAGCGGCCGTACTTTCAGCTGGCCGCAGTCTAATCGGATAGTAGGAGTAGTAGTATTATACACTCTCGAAACAGAGGTGGCGAGCAGCTGGCAGCTCGAGCAACAAGTCTGGTAAATTCTTGGAGTATGTACTCCAGTATATAGTAGTAATAAGTTGCACATGCCTGACCATACAGTATGTCATATTATCTCTACTACTATAATGGTGCAGTTTTGAATTGGATCCATAGCACCAATCCTGACCATTGGGCTGTTAGATCCAATGGTTCAGAGCAGCTATATTCTGTTGAATAGTACCTAGATCAAACTCCACCATGCATGTTCTAGAACCATCATGTCACCACCCCAAAAATTTCATAGCACAGTAGGTTGTATTCTCTCCACCACTATAATCGAGCAGTTTTGAATATGAATGATCCATAGCACCAATCCTTATCGTTGGGCTGTTAGATCCAATAGTTTAGAGCAGCTGGATTCGTGTTGAATAATACCTAGAGCAAACTCCACCATGTTCTAGAACCACCATGTTGAATAGTACCCATGATATGTCATATGTCTATTATCTGAGTCTCACGTGCACGACACGTGCAACTTACTAATCACTATATAGAAGTACTCCGCCACGTGAGACTCACATATTCATATTTTTTTGAGCTTTACCTATATTATATAATATTACCACACTATATTGTGTACGTAGTACTTTGAACTTTGAAAAATAGATCAAGCCTGGCAAATCCCAATATTGCAAACCGCTGGTTCTTCTATCCATGCTAGCATATAGAATATTACATTGATAGTCTTTAGCATAGTGAATGCTATGCATAAACCTCAGAACACACTTCTCAATAATTCTATAATCTTCTTCGTCATTTCTCCCGAGAATAACGAGTAATAGGTAGCTAGTATTAGTAGGTTGATTTCTATACGACACAAGGTACAAGAACCAATTATACACCCTATACTTTATGGACGCGGCTCAAAATTATAATTATTTTTAGTGATACCAACACAATCTATTTCATCATTATAATAGGTTGATTTCTATATGACACAAGGTACAAAAACCAATTATACACCCTATACTTTATGGACGTGGCTCAAAATATAATTATTTTTCAGTGATACCAACACAATATCTTTCATCATTAATTGCCGTGACACATAAGCATTTTCCATGCATGTAATAAGGTCTTTGACAATGGGGGAGTCTCTTAGCGCGACATACTAGGCAAAATGCTTTTGTGGCATGTCAATTAGTAGCTAAGATATACCCCTTGCACGTAATCATAGGCAAAAAGAGTTGATTGCCCAATAAAATGCATGCATGACAGAAAAAACATTAAATTAAGATACAACCTCTAAAATACAATGCATTGGAGAGGTTGTCTATTAGGTATTTATAACTCCTATGGTAACGTGCTAAGATACACCCCATTTTGAAAGGCCTAATGCATGATACAGTATGTACCACCTGATACCCCCATTGGGACTAGTCTCATACTCTCATCCAAACAGAGGTAGAGTAGTAGTACTAGTACCTCCATCCTGGAGTAGTACTGGAGTATAATATTTAGTCTTCCACGTAACCCTAGATCGTCAAAGCGACATGTACACCGGGTCAGAGGGAGATAATTAATCGGGGAACACAGCGTGTCCCTAGTTTTCTCCACGCAGGTCTCTTGCCAAAGAGATAAGGTATCAGTTCATGGCTGTTGAATTTGGATGGACGAACGATATTGCCTAGAGTGAGATGAGGAGTCTAGTACTCATAGTATTTAACTATTGTACCAGTCTCTCTCGCCCGCTCTCATCAACCCTCTCAGATATGCACTCCTCCGTCTGCTCTCTCGCTCGTTCTCAAAATCCCTATCAGATCTGCCGCAGTTTAAGAAGACGGCTCTATGGCGGACAAGTGGTTTGAAGCTATGATTGACATGAGTGCAATGAGGCAGGTCTTCAGCTGCAGGCTGTGTTCTCAAATTGTTCGGCGTCCCGCGTACATGGTTATTACTACTTCTTTCTTCATGATGTTTTCCACACTGGTTCGATATAACTCTTATTTTTGGGCTAAATCTTTTTCCTTGCATGAGCAGTGCTTTGGCAAGGCCACGGCGCACATTGCATGCGCACAATGTGTTGGAAAATTGTCCGATGGCTAGTGCTCGGGGTGTGAATATGGATGCGTCTTCGAACCAACCACTACCGTGGATCAGATGTACTCGGGAATGAAGCTCAAGTGCAGCAACAAAGGTTGTGACGTGGCTGGCAGCTTCCTCGAGTTCATCGAACACCAGACGGCGTGCCCGCATGGGCAGAGGGCGACATAGGTTCTTGACAAAAAAGAACCGTATGATATTCGGGTGTCTATGTGTGTGCTGATTCTGTCTAGAGTATGGTTTAGTTTCTACTGTGGTTGTGTTGTACCTATACTAGTTATGTTATGTACAAATTGAATCATCATCGCATCCACATAGTTTCTCTCTTTTACCGATAGCAAGGGGAAGTACCACCAGCCTGTGCATCTACATACTTGCTCTCTTTTAGCTAAAAATCTTGGAAATCCGTAGAACTTTGGTGGCCCTCCATAGCGTATGCAAATATCAGTGCCCAAACCACTTCTCATTCATCCGGCACCGGTGCCTACGCTGGACGGACGATGCCACAAAAAAATCAAGGATATGTTAAAATATTTGTCTTCCCTGTCTAGCTCAACAACCCTTCCTCTATTTAACGCAGAGACAACAACCATCCCTCTCGTCATGTGGGAGTAGTAACTTATATGTACATGAAATACCAACTAAGAAAATTAGTGACATGACATGATAATTAATGATGAAAAAGAGGGAGGTATTACCATAACATCACACATTTATATGAGTCTAGAACCTAATTAATTAGGTCTTGCATGACACCACACACATGTTATCACCCACTATGAAGACAATAACATATGCAAGTTACTAGTATATTTAGGCTGGTCATGGTGGGGAGTAACGTAACATGCATATGTTACTAGTCTAAGTTACTACCTCCATTTTCGCAAAATGAAAATAAAATAAGTTACTACCTCCATAGTGGAAAGTAACATAGGTGTGGTATCATGCAAAGTCTCATTTATTGCAATGTAGACTCATTTTGTCTTGAAATTCTGCCGCAAGTGCACTGTGTAGTGAGGAGAGAGAAACAATGATTCTCTAGTTCTTATGGTCGGGTCATACTGGTATGGTCGACCACAAGGTTTCTTAGCTTAAGACCGATTGCTACAATGTTTAAATTCCACTAAGGTCGACCACATGTGTCTTATATACGACCTTATTTTTACATTGGAGACGCCCTTATGGTAACATAGCTCATTACGCCAAGACTCTCTCTCATCATTTAATTGCATGTCATGTCATCTAAATGCTTAGTTGGTAATACATGTAGGACTATGTACTACCCAAATTACTCCCACTAGCACTATGACGAACCTAAATAGAACCATGAAGAGAGGACGAGCCAAGGATGACATTGGGGAGTGATGAGGTAGCGCGGCCCCGCCTTTTGTTCGAGTAGTCCACTATCAGGGTCCATTTGATTCCAAGGATTTGCCTAGGAATTTTGTAGGATTAAATCCTATAAGAAATTTTCCTATGACGATTGTTTGATTTGTAGGATTGATTCCCATAGGATTTTTGTAGGATTGATTCCTTTGTACAGTACTAGTTTTCGTAGGAAATCAAACATTCACCCATACCTCTTTTTTAGATTCCTACTATGGTGGAATCAAACACACTTTGGTGCATATGAATTCCTATAGGATTGGAGTGAACATGACAATGCAATCCTACATTTTTCCTATTCCTACGATTTTCCTATCCTACAAATCAAACAGGCCCTCACCCATTTCCTCTGGCCTCTTCCCCCTCATCCAAGCCAGCACCATGGACTAGCCCCCGCCCCCTCCCGTCCCCCTCCCCTCCCCCCACCCCCTCCAAAAAATCCCCAAATGGCGGCGCCGCCGGAACTGGAACGCTCCTCACAGGAGCGCATCATTGAGTCTGGCCCCATGTCTTCCGTGCCTGCTGCATCTCCGCATCCACAACCAACTTCTCCGTCTTCGAGCTGCAGTTAGTTAATGCGGTGATGCCATACACAATGATACTCAAGATCTTCTCGAGGACATATGAGCTCAAGAGGATGCCTAGCTCCATCCCAGCCCCTCTAGAGGAGGACGATGTCGCGACCACACCCTGTGAAGAGGAAGTGTTGAATCTCAGCCTGCCTCCCAGCAAGCTGCGAAGAGCGAGCAAGGTCGTGGGAACTATGCGCAAGGTTCTTGGCTGTGTGTGGATGCTGAAGAACCTGCAACTCACAACGGAGGAGTGGGACATCATCATGTCGTACGACATTCTGCACCGGCTCTGGCTTGAGCTGTGTATGTGGTTCGACGGGTTCCATTTCGACTTAACCCTCAGCCTGAATCTCCGGCTCATCGTCAACTTGCCGGCTCTTCAAGACAGTTGGTACCTGGTTGAGCAGAAGGATGGCCACTACAACATATGCATGCAGGCGCTATCGAAGCGCACAACCGTGTGTCTCCGAGGATGCAACCATCCATACCACCTCAAGTGCATCTTCACTTGGTTTGAGACCAACGCCAGCTGCTCTATCCGCCGAGACAATGTGCTCGCCCATCTCTACTGACATGAGGTGCATATGCCCCCTTCTATATGAAACTGGTCCTATGGTTGATAATTAATTAATGTACTAAACCAATGTTTCTGATGCATGCCAAGTGAACCTGTTCTATATATGTTTGCACTTGTCGAATTAAGCTTAATCCAATTTAGACAGGGAAAACAATTAGTCTAGGATTACAATCCAACAGGAACTTGTCATCTTGTCTCATACATTTTACAAAGAGAAAACCAATACGAATCACTGTTCATCATATCACTGCATAATATGGAACAACAGTCTAATCATCGTCACCATCATTGCTTTCGGCACTGCCGCGTTCTAGATCCACATATTCTCACTGGGTTGGATCTTCTTCCCCTTGCCATTCATCATAAATGTCCTGAGATTCATCAGGTAGAACCAGTTTATTCCTGTCTTTGTCGACTACACTAACCTCGACAGTGAAATCTACTTCTCCATCATGCGCAGAGCCGCCTCTGGCAATCAAATTTTCATCGACGTCAGCCAGTTCAGTTACCACACAACCACTGGGATCATCCTGGTGGGCAACATCTGTGGTGACTGTCTCGTCATACTCATTCACATCATAGGTGCTCCTTGCCTCAAACTTTTGCACATATTGCCAGTCCTTATTATCTTTGTCATCCAATAAAATTACCTTGGAAGCTTGAGTTACCAAAATATAAGGTTCCTCCTTTTACCACTCAGCAGTAGTATTGATCGATATGAAATTCCCATCATTTCTGGGGCCTCTTTTATTGTTCGGATCTTGGTCATACCAACAACACTTGAATAGAACCACAGATCGACCACCAGTCTTGTCGTTATAATTCAACTCAATAACCTCTTTTATGTGACCATAATGATCATAGTCATCTAACTTTTTCATTTTGGCTGTCAAGTGCTCTCCACTGGTCAGGATGCCACTGTTTTGTGTCTTCAGATGTTTCTCACGCTCATAAGTGTTGTAGTGGATACTGCTTACTCAATATGTTGAGCTCGTTGGGGAACCCCAAGAGGAAGGTATGATGAGTACAGCAACAAGTTTTCCCTCAGTTATGAAACCAAGGTTATCGAACCAGTAGGAGCAAGGAAACACCTCCAAGGTGTTGTTTCCAACTTGGAATCCTGCACAACACAATCACAGAACTTTGCCCCCAACTTACAATGAGGTTGTCAATCTCACCGGTTTTGCTGAAAACAAAGGATTAAACGTATTGTGTGAAAGATAGTAATTGCTTGCAGAAAGTAAACAGAAAATAGTAAATAGATTGTAGATTGATGGTAAAAGAATGGACCAGGGTCCATAGTTCACTAGTGGTGATTCTCCTTAAGATAGATGACATGTTGGGTGAACGAATTACAACGGGGCAATTGACAAACATCGAGAAAGCATACATGCATATACTAATAATCTTGACTCCTATGAGATTTGATTGGGCATTACAACATTATACATAGACTGTAATCCAACTGCATCTATGACTAATAATCCACCTTCAGGTTATCATCCGAACCCCCTCTAGTATTAAGTTGCAAGCAACAGATAATTGCATTAAGAAAAGTGTGTAAAGTAAACAATACGATTGTTCTATGAACAAATGATTTCTGTTTTCTCCCTAGTAGCAACAACACATCTATTACCTTAGAGATTTCTGTCACTTCCCTAGATTCCTAGAGGCATGAACCCACTATCGAGCATAAATACTCCCTCTTGGAGTTGCTAGCATCTACTCAGCCAAGATAGCTACTAGTAACGGAAAGCATGCAAGATCACAAATAACAAACACATGATAGAATCAATAATCAATCTGAAATAGCATCTCAATATCCATCGGATCCCCGCAAACACAACATGTAGGATTACAAATAGATGATCTTGATCATGAACAGAGCTCACAAGATCTAGATATGGTAGCACAAAGGATAAGAACCAACCATCTAGCTACTACATGGACCCGTAGTTCAGGGATGAACGTCTCACGCATCACACCAGAGGCAGGCATGATGATGAAGAAGGCCTCCAGGGTGAATTCTCCCCTCTAGCAGGGTGCCGAGAAGAGCTTCAGATCCCTCCCGATCTAGGGATGGAGATGTCGGCGGCTATAGACTCTTTCGTGGAATTTTTGATCATGTACTTATGGTTTCTGTATTGGAGGCTTCTTATAGGCGAAAGGGGAGACCGAGGGGGTGCCCGAGGCGGCTGCACCCCCCAGGCGCGGGTCAGGCCTGGCCACACGGCTAGGGGGTGTGGCCCCCTCGAGGCCCTTCTCCATCTCGTCTTCTGGCTCCGTGTTCCCCTTGGTGAAATATTTACTTTAGCTTTTGTCCTGTCCAATTCCAAGAATATTCATTTTCTGGCTTTCCTCGAACCAAAAACAACAGAAAACAGGCAACTAGCACTGTGGCATCTTGGTAATAGGTTAGTTCTGAAAAATGTGTAAAAATACTCCAAAGTGTGGACAAAACATAAGAAAGTAGATATAAAACAAGCATGGAACATAAAAAATTATAGATATGTTAGCAACGTATCAACATCCCCAAGCTTAACTCTCGCTCGTCCTCGAGTAGGTAAGTGATAAAAAAGAAAGAATAATTCTTGAGGTGGCATGCACCATCATAATGTTGATCAAAGTATTTGTAAAACATTGATAGCTGGGATCATAGTACTTTAACATAGCATGAATGATATAGTTCTAACAATAAGACATAGCAACTATGTTGTAGCATGAAAACGTACAAACAAAAGATTCATGAATAACAATGCTTTGTAAGACGTTTGTTTGTTTCACATAAAGAAAACATAATGAGAATGGTATTCAACTTGTCCATCATAGTGTAGCAAAACATAAATGCATAGGACACCTTTAAAGTTCATAAGGGTGACTAGGTACAAATAGTTTAAGAACAAGCAATATCAAAGTTATGAATCAATCAACAAGTTTTGGGACAATGCACATTAAACTAAGAATGGCCACTATGCTCTCTCAATAGGTGCATAAAGATAGAAGATGGAGACTCAACATAAAAGTAAAAGAAAGGCCTTCATAGAAGGACGTAGGGATTCAAGTCTCATAAAGAGCTTCCAAAAATTATGGTACTTATTAGCTTTCAGCTCTCATTGCCCCTATCATAAGCATATTTAGGTGATTAAGGTTAAAGTGACACAACTAAGAGGATGTGCTTGACAAGTTATAAGTTGAAATTTCATGCCCCTTGCTTACGAGTACCGAACCTCATGCTACTTAACTTCAGTCACAAGTAAGCTCTTGTCATTGTAAGTACATATGTATCATAGAGAACCGCCAACGGGGTACCCCTTGCCCCATGACACAGGAGCTATCCCATATCAAAATGACAAGGCAACAGATAATGAGCATCTCAGCGATCTTTTTATTTGCTATTTGCATAGGTGTTTTATTGAGGATGCTTCATAGAGTGCTCATTATGGTTATGCTGCAAGTTTCCACCATGATTAGGCATGGCTTAGGATAGAGGCCCAGGCATTTATCTAACACACATACAAACTCCATGATCTTACAAGTTCCCCTCTTATTTCACACCGCCGGGATCCATAAGCAAAAGAATCATGATATCAACGGAATAATAAGTGCAATGTTGAAAGCGTTCCCCATGATACATGGTTCTGCTAACTTCAACTTATAAAGCGCAAGCATATACGCAACAAAGATGGACACAATGGTTCAAGATTATTAAGTGCAAGAAAGTAAAGTGTGCCATCAAGTTCTTAATCACTAATTTTCACATAAGAAGTTTAATTCGGAAGGTAGATAAAAACATGAATATACTTGGAGTAGCAAATGCTAATAGGTAGGTATGGTGGAATCTTTGGAATAACTTGGTTTTATTTGGAGTTGGATGCATGAGTGGGACTCATACTTGGTATGGAGGCTAGCAAAGGACTGGGAGCGACCAACTAAGAGAGCAATAATGTCCATAATCATGCAAAGCGACAAAACATCATTAATTAAAGCATAAAGTGATATTACAAGTCGAAAACTAAAGGATCATAGAGGCTATGGTGACTTGGTATAGTCATAACATGGTGTGAGCATGCACCAAGTCAACCCAAATAAAGCATCAAAGGAGAATACCACAATATTGTGCTTTAATATGCTAAAACAACGCATGATTCTTTCAAGGCACATTAAGCAATCTCAATTTTTTTTAGCATGTCATGCTACAAAAAAAATCACTAAGCATAAAGCCAAAACAATATAAAGCATGACATGACAAAGTATAGGCCATAGTCAAAAACAAGCTTCTTTTTACCACTTAAGCATGAACTTTTCCTACTCTTTTCCAATTCAAACCAACTTATTTGAAAACTAATGTATGAATGAGGGGGTCCAACCAATTTATTCAAGCAAACTAAGCAAACTAAGCAAACGAAAAATAAAAACGAAACGAAGACGCTCTAAGAACAACACAACTGTGCATGAAACAATAAAAATGAAGTGTTTGGAAGAAACCTGAGATTTTTATTGATGAAGAAGGGGATGCCTTGGGCATCCCCAAGCTTTGACGCTTGTACTTATTGGATAATTCTTGGGGTGACACGGGTGGCATCCCCAAGCTTGAGCTTTAGTCCATTCTTCATCTCATTACATCATTCTTTCCCTACACCTGAAAATTACCATCATACAAAACTTCACACAATCTTCATTAGAAACATTAGTGTACTCAAGATAATAAGTCTTTTGGTTCAGTCTCAACACAAGTAAAACTTCCACTAAAACACAAGCTACTGTAGAACTTCCTTTAAAAAGTTCAAAAGTGAACTCAAAGAGAAAGAGATTAAGAGGCAAATGCAAATAGTGGCAGAAATCTGTCAAAACAGACCAGCAGGTAAACACCAATTTCTTCGAAGACCTTCTGTTGCTCAAATTGAAAAGTGTTGAACTAACGACAGCAGGATAACATCCTGGGGCAGAAGCACAAAAAATTATAGCTCAAACCAATGTATAGAGATTTTTCATGAATTCTTACAGCGAAGCACAAAAATCTATTTCGGGACAGCAACTTTCCCAAGCATTACTTCTCTCTCATTAGAGGTTACTCTTTGCACAAAAACCACACAAAAAAGATAAGGAGAGGTTATTACTGAAGCAATAACTTCCAAGACTCAACTAAAACTTTCGGATTATCTCTCAATAAGTACTTTTCTTTAACGCCGTTAAGTTAGGTATAAGAAGCAAGAAAAGAATCAAGTATTCTCAAATGAAGAAGCATTAAAACCAAATTTCTTGCCCTTACCTCTCTTACTTTTATTATTATACTTGGGGAACGTATGATTGTTCGGTGGAGAAGCAAAGTGCATGATGCCCTTTTCCACATCTATAGTTGCTACAAGGAGTTTAAGTAGGGATCTTCCAAGTGTGATTTGTCCTTTTCCTACACATTCAATAACAAGATAATCAGTAGATACCACTTTCCCTAGAATCTTTGTAAACACTCGTTCAACTATTTCAATGGGTAATATTGTGGCATTATTAGCAAGAGATATTGCTTCTCCCCTTTAGAAAGACCCCAAAGATTCAAAGATTCATAGATATCTTTAGGCATAAGACAAAATTCAGACATGATATTATAGTGAGCATGAAAAGTTTCATTATTTATAACAACTTTTACTGTAGGAAGCCATTTTGAGGGTTCAAAATTTATTGGAACATAATCATGATGCTCTCTAAGCATGTTATAACATTCCTTTAAACCTGCAGTGTTAGTCTCATGGGTGTTCAATCTAGCAAATATGTTTATAAAGGAAGAATCAGACTTGCTAGGCAAGTTATAAGTTAAGACCAACTTCTTTATGGCATTAAAAGCTTCATCCTCATTGCATTGGAGGAAATCTCCTCCTACTACAGCATCCAAAGCATACCGATAGGAAAGAACAGTTCCAAAGTAAAAACTGCTAAGAAACAAGCTTTGAGTCATTTTAGGTTTAGTTTTTTCATATAAATCAGAGATTCTAGACCAAGATTCTTTGAAACTCTCTTCAATTCTTTGTTTGAAAGTAAAAATCATTTCCTCAGGTGACATAGTGATTGGAGCAATGCTAGACATAATGGCAACTTAAGGTAGGAACTAATATTTTTTGTGTGTTTTAATAAAGAAAGCAAACTAGTACAACTATTTTTTGTGTGTTTTTAATAAGGAAACAAGCAAACAAAGAAGAAATAAACTATGCAAAACAAATAAAAAAAAGTAAACAGATTGGTTATGAGGGACTCTCCTTGTAAAGATGTCATTGACTCCCCGGCAACTGCGCTAGAAAAAGTGTTGCTTACTCAATATGTTGAGCTCGTTGGGGAACCCCAAGAGGAAGGTATGATGAGTACAGCAACAAGTTTTACCTCAGTTATGAAACCAAGGTTATCAAACTAGTAGGAGCAAGGAAACACCTCCAAGGTGTTGTTTCCAACTTGGAATCCTGCTAAACACAATCACAAAACTTTGCTCCCAACTTACAATGAGGTTGTCAATCTCACCGGTTTTGCTAAAAACAAAGGATTAAATGTATTGTGTGGAAGATAGTAATTGCTTGCAGAAAGTAAACAGAAAATAGTAAATAGATTGTAGATTGATGGTAAAATAATGGACCAGGGTCCATAGTTCACTAGTGGTGATTCTCCTTAAGATAGATGACATGTTGGGTGAACGAATTACAACGGGGCAATTGACAAACATCAAGAAAGCATACATGCATATACTAATAATCTTGACTCCTATGAGATTTAATTGGGCATCTATGACTAATAATCCACCTTCAGGTTATCATCCGAACCCCCTCCAGTATTAAGTTGCAAGCAACAGATAATTGCATTAAGCAAAGTGTGTAAAGTAAACAATATGATTGTTCTATGAACAAATGATTTCTGGTTTCTCCCTAGTAGAAACAACACATCTAGTACCTTAGAGATTTCTGTCACTTCCCCAGATTCCTAGAGGCATGAACCCACTATCGAGCATAAATACTCCCTCTTGGAGTTGCTAGCATCTACTCAGCCAAGATAGCTACTAGTAACGGAAAGCATGCAAGATCACAAATAACAAACACATGATAGAGTCAATAATCAATCTGAAATAGCATCTCAATATCCATCGGATCCCCGCAAACACAACATGTAGGATTACAAATAGATGATCTTGATCATGAACAGAGCTCACAAGATCTAGATATGGTAGCACAAAGGATAAGAACCAACCATCTAGCTACTACATGGACCCGTAGTCCAGGGATGAACGTCTCACGCATCACACCAGAGGCAGGCATGGTGATGAAGAAGGCCTCCAGGGTGAATTCTCCCCTCCGGTAGGGTGCCGGGAAGAGCTTCAGATCCCTCCCGATCTAGGGATGGAGATGTCGGCGGCTATAGACTCTTTCGTGGAATTTTTGATTAGGTACTTATGGTTTCTGTATCGGAGGCTTCTTATAGGCGAAAGGGGAGACCGAGGGGGTGCCCGAGGCGGCTGCACCCCCCAGGCGCGGGTCAGGCCTGGCCACACGGCCAGGGGGTGTGGCCCCCTCGAGTCCCTTCTCCATCTCGTCTTCTGGCTCCGTGTTCCCCTCGGTGAAATATTGACTTTGGCTTTTGTCCTGTCCAATTCCGAGAATATTCATTTTCTGGCTTTCCTTGGAACCAAAAATAGCAGAAAACAGGCAACTGGCACTATGGCATCTTGGTAATAGGTTAGTTCCGAAAAATGTGTAAAAATACTCCAAAGTGTGGACAAAACATAAGAAAGTAGATATAAAACTAGCATGGAACATCAAAAATTATAGATACATTAGCAACATATCATATACCATCGTCATTGCAAGCTAAAGCTGTCTGTGATGACCCACAAGTATATGGGGTGTATCGCATTATTTTCGAGGGAAGTGAAACCCAATTTATTGATTCGACACAAGGGGAGCCAAAGAATATTTATAAGCCTTACCAACTGAGTTGTCAATTCAGCTGCACCTGGAAACAATCTTGCTCACAGCAGTTTATCAGTAGCAATAGTTTTGTAGTAGGAATAGCAAAGTAACAGCAGTAGTAAAGCAAAGACAGCGGTAACAATAGCAGTAAACGGTGGGATTCGAGTGAGGTAGGCATAGGGATGGATGGACGGGCGTTGCATGGACAAGACAATTCACATAGCAATCAAAACATAGGGCAATTGCAGATAAATAAGATAAAGCATCCAAGTACTAGATAATCCTAGGCATGTGTTCCATATATAGTCATACGTGCTCGCAATGAGAACTTGCACAACATCTTTTGTCCTGCCAGCCCGTTTGCAGCGGGGCCTCTAGGGAACTACTAGCAATTAAGGTGCTCCTTTTGATAGAGCACCGAAGCAAAGCATTAACACTCCGTGAACATATGTGATCCTCACATCAAAGCCATTCCCTTCCGATTATCCTGATTTCTGTCACTTTGGGGCCATAGGTTCCGGACAACAACGTGTGTATACAACTTGCAGATAGGACCAAAAAAATACTATCATAATGAATCAATAACATGTTCAGATCTGAAATCATGGCACTCGGGCCCTAGTGACAAGCATTAAGCACAACAAGTCGCAACAAAGTCATAAAGCACTAATAAAAGATACTAGGCACCATGCCCTAACAATCTGATGCCATTACATGAACGATCTCATCCAATCCCTACCATCCCCATAGCCTACAACGGAGGATTACTCACTCATAGATGGGGGAAACATGGATGGTCGATGGAGAAGCGATGGTGATGATGATGGCGATGATCTCCTCCAATTCCCCGTCCCGACAGGGTGCCAGAAAGGAGTTTCTGGTGCTGTTTCATGGAATCTAGTGGTGGCGGCGGAGCAGAACTCCTTCTGGAAAAACATCGAACCCCCCGAAGTTTTTAGGTTAGAAGGCTCTGTATAGGCGAAGAGGGAGACCGAGGGGTTTCCTGGGGGCCCACACCACCCCCTGGCGCGGCCTGGCCTGGACCGCGCCAGCAGGTGGTGTGGCCACCCCTGGCTCTTCCCCGTCTCGTATTCTCGCTCCTAGAGTCTTCGGGTGAAATAGGATTTTTGGCATATTTTCCCGGATTTTTCCTGATAGTTGGTTTTTTGCACAAAAAGTAGACACCAAGGCAATTCTGCTGAAAACAGCGTCAGTCCGCATTAGTTGTATCCAAATCACACAAGTATAGAGGAGAAACAATAGCAAAAGTGTTCGGGAAAGTAGATACGTTTTGGACGTATCAGTCTGTACCCTCTTTGCCGGACCACGTGATAGGGCATAGAGACCATCACTAACATCACCCGGGTTCTCTTCACACAACTTCGTGATCTGTGGTTATACAAAATAATCAAGAGGTCATCTCATGAGCACAATTCGTATGCAATTCAAAGTTCAATTGGCCATCTTACATGATTCCTAAACCATTCCTGAAACCCAGCCTCACATACTGGTGCAACATAATCTTTTCCTTTGGTTGATTTAAATAACCTACAAAAACAATACTCAAGTAAGACATCTGAACATATCTTGCTACAAGTTTCATTTCATATATGTGAGGATATGTATGAATAGTGCTTACGCAACAAAGTTTTCAGCCTCATCAGCGTTATTCAGCACATACCAAGTAAGTTGGTCATATTTGTGCTGCATTAATGTTCTATGTTCCTTCTTTCCTACTAGGCAAACACTATGGTTAAAAACAGATTTTCAACTTCTTCAATTCTGCCACCCATACTGGATCTCGTTTTACGATCAGGAATGTATCTTGAGAAAAATGCAAATGCTTCACTAGCAATGTATGCCTCTGCAATGCGAGCCTCTTCTCTAGCCTTGTTCCTGATAGTTCCCTTGAAAGTGCAAAGTCGACGTTCTATAGGGTACATCCATCCGTATTGTACGGGACCTCTATAAAGTGCATCTTCAGTCAGATGAACAGCCAAATGCACCATCACATTAAAGAGGGCGGGTGGATATATCAGCTCAAGCTTGCACATGATTTCTGCTATGTCCGTCTGAAGACGCGCTACAACTCTTATGTCCAGAGTTTTGCTACAGATTTCCCTAAAGAACTTTCCCAACTCTGCAAGCATGTTGTACAAATCCTTGTTCACTAAACCTTTAACGCCAAGAGCTAAAAGCCTTTGTAGTAGGATATGGCAATCGTGAGTTTTCAACACTTGGAGCCTGTTCCTCTCTGCATTGATATAATTTGCAATGTTGGAAGCAAATCCAGATGGGAACTTCATACCTCGGAGGAAGTCACAAAATAGTACCCTTTTATTCATCGGCAAGGTAAATTCTGCACCTCCAAATTTGCAATGTTTTTCACCGCCCTTATCAACCGTATCTTCAGGATGCAGCTTCAGGTTGTTGTTAACGTTGAGTTTTTCGCAGTCAAGCCTAGCATTATAGCTATCTTTTGTCTTAGATGGAATGTTGAGTAATGTGCCTATAATGCTGTCATATATATTTTTCTCCATGTGCATGAAATCAATATTATGTCAAAGTGTCTTACTAGCCCAATACGGCAAGTCCCATAGAGTGGATCTGTGCTTATAAAATATTCTCGGTTCCTTTTCCTTCCCTTGGGAATCTGTTGCTACTTCTTCCGCTCTCTTCCTTTTGGATGATGCTCCTACTGTCGGTGCATCTTCTGTATTCTTTCTTTTACCTTGTCTGGCAGCTGGTTGTTTTCCTGGTTTGACATTTCTAACCTTTTGTAAATTCGCCTGCAACTCAGCTGCAGTGAACTTTGGTGGTGCAGTGCCATATTCAGTCCTCTTTCCACATAACTGCAATTTTTTCAAGTTTTTTCAGAATTTGTGGCCTTGAGGAAGAAAAACCCAGTGGCCAAGAAAACCAGTCTTATTTTGTAGCCTCACTGTAGCCTGTGTTTGTCTCACAGTGAACACATGCGTTATAACCTACTATCACTCTGCCTGACATAGTGCCAAGAACTGGAAAATCATGGGTGCAGAATAACACAGCAGCACACATAGGAAACTTGGCATCTTAATGGTTGCTGGCAAGGATATCCAGAGTCATGACACACTTCCATAGTTCCTGCATGTCTCGTATAAGAGGCTGCATGAACAGATCAAAATCCTTCCCAGGTGATTTGGGACCTGGGATGACTAAAGCCAGCAAGCAGTTTGACTGATCACTGCATGCCCAGGGAAGCAGGTTGTAAATTGTAACAAGTACTGGCCACATGTTGTACGAGTTACTCATGTTGCCAAATGGGTTAAATCCATCTGTAGCTAGGCCAAGTCTCAGGTTCCTTGGACCCGGGGCAGCTCCTGGATGGGCCTTGTCAAAGTTCTTCCATTCATCGCCATTAGTTGGATGTCTGAGTAAGTAATCGTCTGGCTTGAGAATCTCTTTGTGCCATCTTGTTTCCTTAGATGTTTGTTCTGGCTGAAACAACCTCTTCAATCTATCTATAATTGAAAAATATCTCAGAACCTTACAAGGATCTTTCTTATTTTCATCACCATTTTCCATCTTGATTCGTTACATACTGGGCATTCATCGAGGTTTTCATAATCCTCCCAGAACAGTACACAATTATTTGGACAAAAATGGATCTTCTCATATGATAGTCCAAGTACCTTGATGTACTGTTTCATCTCATAAAAGGATTTTGGCAGTCCTTCCCTAGGGATTGACTCGTTGTACACCTTAATCACTGAATCGAAAGCTTTATTAGTAATCTTGTTGAACGACTTCTCCTTTAGTAATTTCATTACCAGTTCGAATCTTGAGATACCAGAATCAGGGTCCACTGAACACTTGGCATCTTCTATCAGGTCAGAGAAAGGTGATCTTTTAAGAGAAGGAGCGCCTTTTTTGCTTGCAGTGGGGTACAAGTCCCTTAACAAACCAGAAAGGTCCTCATCCTCGATCTGATGAGCTTCAGGCGGACCAGTATCAGCTAGAGGATCAAGAACAGGCTAATCATATGGTTCACCATGTTTAGTCCACCTAATATATGTGCGTTGCATCCTGCTAATGAAAGTATGGTCTACGACTCTGCTCTGACGTAGCTTTTTATAATTAAGGCATTGTCGTCATGGGCAAAACACATCCAAGTCGCTATTATGCTGTCTAACAAACTTCATGAATTCATTAACACCTTCCCAATATGAAGGTGTTGCTTTTTTTCCATTCAGTATCCAATATCTATCCACCTGTTGAGGATAGAGATGGTCAGAAGCTTTCAAGATATTTCACCGAACAGGTTGATTATAGATCTAATTAAGCCAAGATATCTGAGCAACCTGATTGAATATAGAACTATAAATGCCACGTAATTTTAGCTTATTTCAGAAATTGAGTGCAGAACTATGTTACATATTTGATAGAACAGATCGACCAAGCAAAAAATGATAACGAATTCGAACAAACAGATCAAGTGCAGAACAATGTCAAACGAGCAGATCGAGTACAAAACTACTTCTAGGGAATGATCGAGCGAACTAAGGATATTATAAGCGTACCGTGGGGATCGACCAGCTGACCGCTGGCCTGTGTGCATCTCGAAAAGAACGACATCGCTATCAATGGTGTCAGGCCGCCCCGGCTGATAGACGGAGTGTGAATGTTTTTGTGCGCGGCTTGTGATTTTGACCGCCTGCGTGTCTCCAGAAGAATGGCGCAAAGAGATAGTAGCTGGCTGCTGGAGTGAAGGCGCGAGTGGGAAAGTTTGGGCGCGCGTGGGGTATGTGTCCTGGTTGTCAACAATTTTCACGCGAAAATATCGGCCAAAATTTTCTCCCTCGTTTTTTCTTCCTTGTTGAGGTCTGGAATTTTTATTACTGAGCCCATGAAATTAGCCTATCAGGCCCAATCATAGCCCAAAACCTTCAATTCGGCCTTTTCATTGTCTTGTAGCCGCCGACCATAGCGCATTCAGTTCCGGAGTGAGCCCATGAAGAATAGGGCATCCGCCCCCAGTTATCCCAGAAACTTTTTAGTTCGGCCTTTATGGTCATCCCCTTCCCCAGCCCCCCCAGAAAAATCTCTGCCTACCTATGTTGTTTTGTTGAAAGTACTGCATTACTAGTAAGTTCCACGTACCCTGCACATGAGAACCAGATAATAGACATATGACATATCGTCACTATATAAAATTATAATAGATAATTTTCAGAAAAATATATAATTTGATCGAAATCTATATAATATGTGTGTATATTTGGTCCTTTACTTTGTACCATGTATATTTAGACCTAGCAACAGACCGATGTCAAAATTGCGGACGGGGCTGAAAAAAAAGTCTATCATGCGCACGTTTCATTTACAGAGAGGATAACACATGGGACTCAGCAGCACGGCCTTATAGAGATGCTACATCGAGCAACATTGCCAAGTTCGAAATAGGGAGGCGCGAGCGAGAAAAAAGTCCAGCGTGGTGAGAGGCTAACATGGAGGACCCAGTAACGTTATCAAGTTTGACCCAAAAAACAGTCCAACATACACACACGCCTTTTCGAGGTCAGGGAATTGTTTTTTTAGCGCAGGGTCAGGGAACTACTGAGCATAGGCCAGTGAAATTTGAGAAAGGAACCCATGGAGCATAGGCAAGAACATTTTAATTCGGCCTTTCCAGTGTCAAGGGACTGCTTAGCACAACCTAGTGAAATTTAAGAAAGGATCCCATGGAGTATAGCGCATGTAGATAGACCATGTAGAATAACCCAAAATATTTTTAATTCGGCCTTTTGAGCATTGCCCCCACCTCTTAAAAAAAACTCCGCCTCCACCTCTTAAAAAATTCAGCTATATTTTTAAGAAACTAGTCCATTATATATGTGGCATTTTATAAATTGAAATGCCAGGAGGCTGCCCTTTTATTTTTAAAAATATAAACACGAACACATGACATCTTTTTAAAAACATTAAAACATATCTTGAAGGTACTAATGAATGTTTAATAATATATTTTCTATAAATATCTTTGGCATAGTGACGACACACACAGTTTAAATCTATTGGAAGTCCAAAACAGCAGATGCAGCCGAAAAAAGGTCTATCATACATACACACATTTCATTTAAAGATAGACAAACATGTGGGTCCCACAAGCGCGGCCTTATACATGTGCTATATCGAGCAACGTTGCCAAGTTCGAAACAAGGAGGCGCGAGCAAGAAAAACGTCCATCATGCACACGTTTGTTGTAATGAGAGGCTGACATGGGGGGACCCAGCAGCCTGAAAAAAGGCTGATGCAGCGAGCAACGTTATCAAGTTCGAAACACGGAGCACGAGCAGAGAAAAAAGTCAATCATACAACCGATCCTTCTAATGAGAGGCTGTCATGTGGGACCCAGCTGCGTGACCAAACGGCAGATTCGTCAAGCAACGCTATCTTATTAGGAACAAGGTGGTGCTAGAGTAGAAAAAAAGTTTGTCATACCCACGATTCTTCTAATGTGAGACTAACATAAGGAACCCACCAGCACGGTTGATGCAGCGAGCAATGCTATCAAGTTCGGAACATAGAGGCACGACCGAGGGAAAAAATTCTACCATACACACGTTTCTTCTAATGAGAGGATGACTTGTGGGGTCCAGGAGTGTGATTAAACGGCTGATGCAGCGAGCAATGCTATCAAGTTCAGAACACGAAGGCGCGGCAGATGGTAAAAAATCCATCATACACACGTTTCTTCTAATGAGAGGATGACATGTGGGGCCCATCATCGTGACTAAACGATAGATGCATCGAACATTGGTATCAAGTTCGGAACAGGGTAGCACGAGCCAAGGAAAAAAATCCAGCATACACACGTTTCTTCTAATGAGAGGATGACATGTGGGGCTCAAGAGGTTGGTTAAACAGTAGTTGCGTCGAGCAGCGCTATCAATTCGGAACGGGGTAGCGCCAGCGAAGAAAAAAAGTTCCATCATACACACGTTTCTTCTAATGAGAGGATGACATGTGGGGCCCAGCATCGTGATTAAACGGGAGATGCATCGAACAACACTATCAAGTTCGGAATAGGGTAGCGCGAGCCATGGGAAAAAATCCATCATACACACGTTTCTTCTAATGAGAGGATGACATATGGGGCTCAGGAGGTTGGTTAAACGGTAGATGCGTCGAGCAACACTATCAACTCGGAACAGGGTAGCGCCAGTGATGGAAAAAATTCCATCATACACACGTTTCTTATAATGAGAGAATGACATGTGTGTCCCAGGAGGTTGATTAGACGGTAGATGCATCGAGCAGCGCTATCAACTTCGGAACAAGGTAGCGCGAGCGAAGGAAAAAATTCCATCATACACACGATCCTTCTAATGAGAGGCTGACATGTGGGACCTAACAACCTAACTAAACGGCAGACACCTCGAGCTACGTTATCGAGTTCAAATCAGGGAGGTGCAACCGAAAAGTATGGTCCGCTAGAGACACTGATGTTCGGTACCCACACGCCTCAAAAGACTTCGGCAAGTCAACATCACGCGAGGAAATAAAAATCTTGCTTATGCCACACGGTAGCCGAGCTTCCTCCATGTTTTTAGCAGATCCATCGTAGTAGAGGGCCGCGAAACCGGAAAAAAATGTTTTCCATCAGCCACGGTCGAGCCGAGAATTTCGTCGCGAAAGACATGCCTTCTATGACGACCGTCGGGCCAATTCGTTGCGGAAGGAAACTTTTCTTGTAGTGTGATGTATTCGTTTGCTTATTTTTTCTTTTTTTCGATATGGAGGACATGTCCTTCACATAGAAAACCTGTGCCACATCATTGGCTAGGACAAATGGTTCGTCTCTGTAACCAAGATTGTTGAGATATACTATTGTCATTCTGTACAACTGGTCTACCTTCACTCCTTCTCCATTCAGGTTGATCCATTTGCACCGAAACAAAGGGACCTTAAAAGAAAATCCATAGTCAAGTTCCCATATCTCCTCTATGTAACCATAGTATGTGTCAGTTTTGCCATTCTCATCGGTTGCATCAAAGCGGACACCACTATTCTGGTTGGTGTTCTTTTTATCTTGGGCGATCGTGTAAAATGTATTCCCATTTATCTCGTACCCTTGGTAATTCAATATAGTACAAGATGGTGACCCAACCAACAAGTAGAGTTGATCTCCAACAGTGGTGTCATTCACTAGATGTGTTCGCAACCAACTATCGAAAGTCTTCATGTGTTCATCTCTAATCCAGGAGTCTGGCTTTCCCGGGTTGATGGAGCGTACAATATTCTTGTGTTCCCCGATATACGGAGCTGCCAAGGTGGAATTCTGTAGAACCGTGTAGTGTGCTTGAGTGAAAGATTGTCCATCCCTACATATCATTGCTTTCTTTCCCAGCATGCCTTTTCCACTCAGTCTCCCCTCATGCCGTGATTCAGGAACACCAATCGGCTTAAGGTCAGGAATAAAGTCAACACAGAACTCAATGACCTCCTTTGTTCCATAGCCCTTGGAGATGCTTCCTTCTGGCCTAGCACGGTTATGAACATAATACTTTAACACTCCCATGAACCTCTCAAAGGGGAACATATTGTGTAGAAATACAGGACCGAGAATGGAAATCTCTTTGACTAGGTGAACCAGGAGATGCGTCATAATATTAAAGAAGGATGGTGGGAACACCAACTCAAAACTAACAAGACATTGGATCACATCCTTCTGTAACCTTGTCAGAATATGTTGATTGATCACCTTCTGAGATATTGCATTGAGGAATGCACATAACTTCACAATGGGCACTCGAACATTTTTTGGTAGAAGCCCCCTCAATGCAATCGGAAGCAACTACGTCATAATCACTTGACAGTCATGAGACTTCAGGTTTTGGAATTTTTTCTCTGCCATATTTATTATCCCCTTTATGTTAGACGAGAATCTAGACGACACCTTGGTACCGTAAAGGACTTCAAAAAAGAGCATACCTGGCAGGACTTAAGTGAAGCCCTTTATCCATCTTGTTCTATGGATGCATGTTTTGTGGGTCTTCCATACGTTGTTGGTCCTCCCATGCTTTTGGTGTATCTTTTGTCTTCCCATACACGCCCAGGAAGCCTAGCAGGTTCATGCATAGATTCTTCGTCACGTGCATCATGTCGATTGAAGAGCAGACACGTAGGACTTCCCAATAGGGTAGCTCCCAAAATATAGATTTCTTCTTCCACATGGGCGCGTGTCCAGTAGTGACATCATTTGGAACAGGTTGAACGCCAAGACCCTTTCCGAAGATTACTTCTATGTCCTTGACCATACCAAATACATCATCACCTATAGGGAGGTCAGGCTTCTTTCGGTAATCTGCCTCACCTTTGAAATGCTTGCCTTTATTTCTTACTTGATCATTGATCGAAAGAAATTGACGATTCCCCAAGTACATAACCTTCCTACATTTCTACAAATATGTAACTTCAGTATCATCTAAACAGTGTGTGCATGCCTTGTATCCCTTGTTTGTCTGTCCTGAAAGGTTACTAAGAGCAGGCCAATCATTGATGTTTACGAAAAGCAGCGCTCGTAGGTCAAATGGCTCCTGTTTGTGCTCATCCCACACACGTACACCTAGTTTTCCCCACAACTGTAAGGGTTCTTCAACTAATGGCCTTAGGTACACATCAATCTCGTTGTCGGGTTGCTTCGGGCCTTGGATAAGCACTAGCATCATAATAAACTTATGCTTCATGCACAGTCAAGGAGGAAGGTTATAGATACATAGAGTCACAGGCCAGGTGCTGTGACTATAGCTCTGCTCCCCAAAAGGATTCATGCCATCTGTACTTAGACCAAACCATAAGTTCCTCATGTCACCTGCAAAGTCGAGGAACTCTCTCTCGATTTTTCTCCACTATGACACATCAGCGGGGTGTCTCAACTTCACGTCTTTCTTACGGTCTTCATTGTGCCATCGCAACAACCTGGCATGCTCTTTGTTTCTAAACGGACGTTTCAACCTTGGTATTATAGGAGCATACAACATAACCTTAGTAGGAACCCTCTTCCTGGGGGGCTCGTCATCGCCATCAACATCACCACGGTCATCTCGTCTGATCTTATACCGCAGTGCAGTGCATACCGGGCATTTATGGAACTTCTCGTACTCCTCACCACGGTAGAGGATGCAGTCAGTTATGCATGCATGTATCTTCTGCACATCTAATCCTAGAGGGCAGAAAAAGCTTCTTTTCTTCGTAAGTACTCTCGGGCAATTCGTTATCCTTTGGAAGCTTCGGCTTCATTATTTTCAGTAACTTCTCAAATCCCTTGTTAGATAAACCAGTCTCTGCCTTCCATTTTAGCAATTCCAGTGTGGTACCGAGCTTTGTGCTGCCATCTTTGCAATTTGGGTACAACAATTTTTTGTGATCTTCTAACATGCCCTCCAACTTCAATTTCTCCCTCTCTGTTTCACAGTCTTGCTTTGCGTCAGAAATGACCCGATCAAGATCATCAACGGGCTCATCTGATGCCTGTTCTTCACCTCCTTCTTCGTTCTCTTCCATTGTAGTATCATCGTATTCTGGGAACATATGACAATAGTTATCATCATCCTCTTCTTCTGCATTGTCTTCCATCATAACCCCTCTTTCTCCGTGCTTGGTCCAGCAATTATAGCTGGGCATGAAACCTCTCCGAACCAGGTGGCCATGAATGATTTTTGAGGAAGAGTACTCCTTGATGTTCCGACATTGAACACATGGACAACACATAAATCCATTATCTTTGTTTGCCTTAGCCACATCAATAAATTTATCCACGCCTTGAATGTACACGGATTCACGTCAGTCATCGTACATCCATCCCCGCCGGTTCATCTGTATCATTACAGAACATTATGAATAGTGAGATGACCACTTTATGTTGGTGCATGCATTATTATATCAATGACAGATGAAGGATAAGGTTGCTAACCTCGATCAAGAAGGAAAGAAAGAGGAGAAAGACTTAAGTGTGGCTCGGGCACCTCATATCATTTTTATTTTGTATGAAATCAAGTGTATCATTCTCTCAAACATTTCGTCAAACACCAAATGTGCATAGGAAAAAAACTAGCACACCACACCTCACTCCTTCAACCAAGAGAAAAAACAGAGGGAGGGCGCTGGCTGGGGCGACGCATTTATAGGCGGGCTATTCGTCCCGGTTCGTATTATGAACCGGGACTAAAGGTGGTTGGCAGGCCACGTGTCTGGGGCCAGACCTTTAGTTCCGGTTCGTATTATGAACTAGGACAAATAGCCCCTTAAGAACCGGGATGTATGCCCCTAGCTCCCGTACGTCGCTCGGTCCCCTCGAACCGGGAGAAATGCGAGCATTAGTCCCGATTCGTGGAGGATCCGGGACAAATGCTCTGGGAGGCTGCGAACCAAAGGCAGATTTTCTACTAGTGACCCATGGTTCACAACCGGTTGTTCATAGTGGTTCTGGTCACGCATGACCTGTCCCGTTCCCAACCCTATCACCTCCCTGATGATAGCAGCCGCCTCTCCTGCGACTTCTGTTGCCGTCGTCTCCTCTGCCAATTCCGCCATAGTCGTCTCCTCATCCTGCTAGCCCTGCTCTAGGAGTATAGTTTTTCTGCCCACTCTTTCGTCTTCTAGCCCCTCTTCTGCGCCTATGATTCCGGCAGACAACCTCTCCTTCGGCGAACGGCAACAGTGAAGAAGGGATCTTGCAACGTCTAAGGTAGAAATGTGGTGAGGCTAGTGGCATCTATCCATCGACTTGTCCTCCGCCTTGAGCACCTCGCCTCCTACACATCTCCTTCTACAACCAGGTATTGAGTTCCTTTCTGCTCCATCTCGTCTGTTATCTTTGTTTCTTCTTACACTGCTAAAAATTGTGAGACTAGAAGATGCATGATTCTTGTCAAGTGGTGTCAATATTTTAGCTGTACTACTACTATTAAATCTCCGTATGTTAGGTACACCTTGTGGATAAATAAGCTGCATTTCATGCGTGTTTTCTCATTTTTTAAACATCGTGGTCACCAAAAATCTTGCCAAGCTCCGCAGCCAGGAGGATGTGTAGATTGTTGTTATTCAGTAATATGTTTTGGTTTGGTTCGCATGTAGGAGACTGATATTTTATTCTATCGACCAAGTTTGAAAGATCTGTTTTAAATGCTTTGAATGTGATAACGTGGCACTATCTACATCTGGGAAATAAGGTTACGTGAACTAACTCCTTTTTCCATCTTATTGTGTAAACCTTCAACTTGATTGCCCAAACTATGATGCAACTCTGCACTGATACTTCAGGCTGCCCGGTCACCTCAATCTTTTCTAGATTTTGACCTCTATTTCTTTGGACGATAGGATGCGATAGTGTGATCTTAGTTTCTTACTGTATTAACCTATGGCTCAAGTTAGTTGCAGTCCTGATTATAATTTTTCAGGTTGGCATTCGAATAGTAATTTTACACATGTAATCTGGTTGTAGTCCTGTCTGGATATAATTTATGATCCGGTCTTAAGCTATTATATCTTTTTCTAACTGTAATTTTCCACATGTATTTTTAGTGTAGTGTGCTCTTTAATTGGAGGAAACATGTCTACCTCAGAGAGTTCAAAGAGCCTTTCCATGGATGAGGATATAACTCAAGTACCTTGTGCTAGAAGGTCCAAGGTATGGGAGCACTATCAACAAGATCTCGTTGACCTGAATTGTTGGGGGATAACCCCGGGTAGGGTCAAGCCGGGGTATAACGGCAATATAAGCCGAGGTACGGCAAGGTCAAAGCAAGTGCTGGCCGAGTTACCTCAAGACAACCTGAGTTATGGTAGAACCGGCCCGAACGGTGTTCACCTAACGTTACCCCGGCCGGCATAAAGAGTATGTTGGCACGCTGATGAGTGCATATTTGCATCATGTTTTACATTATTACTTTGCATTGTAGATGTAGGATCTTGGTATTTTACGGTGCTCGCGTGCATATTTTATGTCTGTTTTCACCAGGATCAAGGCAAACGATGGATCCAATGGATACAATTCTTGGAGCAGTTGTACGATGGAGAAAAGGAGTTAAAAACAACGTAAATCGTTTATTTGGGAAATATTAATAATACTAGAAGAAAACCAGAAGCAACAAGGGAGGCCGAAGGTTCAATGACCAACTATACGACGGGAGCAAATTTTCCGGCCGTATAGTTGGCGCCGCCTCCACCTCCTCAAATAGTTTCACCCCGTGCAACTGGTTTGGGGAGACGACATACAGAACACCCAAAAATCATAGAAACCTCACCTCCGGAAGGCATCTGGAGGTGGAACTCATCCACCGGGGATCCATCTTTGCCTTACGCAGATTCGGGAGGCTAAGGCATCGATCTTCATCATCCACCACTGCATCATCACCATCTCCATCCATCCCATCTACATCTTGTATAAATCTTGTTGTAATTCCCATACTCGTTGTGGATTTATACAAGTACTATTCATCTATGATTGTTTCCATTACTATTGCCATGATGTTGATTGCCTCCATGTCTGAGTAGATCTCTAGTTCTTGGGGAGATAAAGAAACCCTAGTATGAGATTGAAATGAGATAAAGTTTATTATGATATTCATCGTTGTGACCATGTGTTAGATTTTCTACATCTTGATATTGAGAGAAGTCGACCTCTCAATATTTGCCTCTCGCGGGGACTTGATGGAGGGAACTACTAGTTGATAGACGGAGGCGTGCTAACACTTACAGTGATGATAAAGCTGTTAGCACCCTTTACGTATCAACTTGGAAAACCGAGAAAACTCATGGAACGCTATCCATGCCATGGGATACGTCCTACGGGATTACGTCCCTTAATAGTGCAATAATTCGATTGATGTCGATTGCTGACTGGTGTGGTTATGAGGATGTTGTGAGCAGCGGTTGCTGCCTAATTGTCTAAATATGGAGTTCCTCCCGCACATACATAGTTGAGAATGTTCATGATTATAATCTTTATCTTAGATCTTTATAATGCTAGTGGTGTATCCGCTACTCCCTGAGAACACTTTTTCCCCTATTGCAGTTCCAATCTATCTTACATACGCGATACTTACTTTCTGTATTCAGTTATTTTACTTTACTTTATTATTACTCTTATACCTAAAATCCCAAAACACCTTTTTACACAATACTCGCATTTTATCTCGTCACTTAGAAGTTTATCTAGAATTTCTTTTGTAATATTTATTTCAAGAGTTATTAGACTTCAGACTCCTGCTCCCTGTGGGATCAATGACTTTATTTCGAAACTAGCTACAAACGATCTGTGCACTTGCAATCATCAAGCTATTTTCTGGCGTCATTGCCGGGGAGCTAAACGCTATAGGTCTATTAGTTTTTTGCTTATTTATTTTTTGTCTTGCTAAATTTTGTTTTGAGTTATAGGTTTTCACCAACATGATGGAGTTTGAGCATATGACTAGTGCTAACGCACTCAACTGCTTTGGGAAGCCTTATGATATTTATAAAAGAGACAACTCCAATAAAAACACAAGGGGTTTTGAAATAAATCCTCTACTACTTGGTATTTTACACAAGAAGCATATTGCATGTTTCAAAGATATATGTGGCACTTTTCTATTGATGGGATATACCGCTGATGAGGTAAGGGTTAAACTTTTTAGTCATACTTTGACTAGTACAACTCTCTCATGGTATAGATCTCTGCCACCTGAAGCCACTACTACTTGGGATAATCTAGCCTATGAATTTCTAGCAAAATATTATCCATTGTCAAAATCTTTTGGAATCAGGCGTCTTATAATGACTTGGAATAATTGCTCTAATGATGGACTGGTAAGAGCTTATATCAGATTTAAAGATTTACTATGACTATGTCCAGATCATGACTTACCTAAATGGTGTTTATTTCATATCTTTTATGGTGGTTTAACTGAACCTAATAAAATTGAACTAGACTCTTTCGTGAAAGGAGCCTTTATGAATCTTCCTATACCTAAAGCTTGGGCTTTACTTAATAGAATTCATGATCATAGAGTTTCATGGAATTTTGGTCTAGGAAGTGAAGGAGGCATAGAAATAGAACATGATTGTATTCATGACTATAATAAAAAAGGCCATGTTAAAGAATTATATAAAGAACTTTATTTGGATTCAGATCTTGTGTTGCAAGTTGTTAAGATTTTATAGAACATATCAAAGCTCCAAAAGAAGGACCAGTCAACTATGATCCACCACCCAAACTTAAGAAGAAGAGACAATATAAAGCAACACTGGCCTCCTTAGAACCAATAAATAAGATGCATTTTCCTAACACTGCACAAAAGCATATTGTTGAATATGAACAGGTCAAAGCAGTATAGGATAAGAAGGAAGAAGAAAGTATGCCAGAAGTCGTGGAACATCTAGAAGAAACCAAATATGAAGAGGTAACCAAGGAAGCAATTATGGCTATGTACGCACATTGTAACATAGTTGAACTAGATGAAGAGACTTCCGTATTGGTTAAGATAAAACAAAGGTAAAAGATGTGGGTAAGCCTATTCTTCCCTGCATATTTAAAGAAACCCCGCAATACGGTTTATGTGATCTTGGCACCGAAGTTAATGTTATATCTTATAATTTCTACTTAGAAATAAAAGAGGAAATGGAACCGGCTACAATTGAAAATACTGATATGACAATTATGTTAGCTAATAAAAATCTTAGAATTCCAATGGGAGTAGTTGAAGATGCAACTCTCACAATTGGCAATAAAAACTTTCCTATCAATTTTGTAGTTGTTGATATGCCAGCTGACACTCTTTACCCAATTATATTTGGATGAAACTTTTTGGGTGATATAGGTGCCTATGTTAATTTCAAGAAGGAGATTGTGTCTCTTAAGCTTGGGGGAATGAAAAATAAATTCCACTTTTCCAAATTTAAAGACAATCCTCCACAAATACAAAGAGAAGAGGAAGAGAGAACTAGTGAGGAAATGACGGCTCTTTTCTTTAGTAATCAAGAAGAAGAAATAAATGAAGATCCAAATTATGAAGAAATAGTTATGGAGGACAAGACCTTGGAAGAACTAGAAGATGAATTTAATACTTCCTATAATGGGACCTCCAACTGATGAGGCTTTTGAAGAGCCAGAAAAGAGAGGGGACGATGAACTACCACCCCTAGAGTTGAAGACTCTACCAGATAATCGATGGTTCGAGCAAGTTATTATTCATGAACTTATTCCTATGTATCATATATGATAAACACATGCTACAACTGCCTCATTTATTTTATCGACTCAACTTCATGCATATGAGAATCACATCCTTTAAGCTAAACTTGCTCAGGACGAGCAAGAGTCTAAGCTTGGGGAAGTTGATGAGTGCATATTTGCATCATGTTTTATATTATTATTTTGCATTGTAGTTGTAGGATCTTGGTATTTTACGATGTTTGCATGCAAATTTATGTCTATTTTCACCAGGATCAGGACAGATGATGGATACAATTCTTGGAGCAGTTGTACTGGGGAGAAAAGGAGTAAAAAACAACGTAAATCTCTTATTTGGGAAATATCAATAACACCAGTAGAAAACCTGAAGAGATCAAGGCATCCAGAGGGTTTAACGACCAACTATACGGCGGGAATAATTTTCCGGCCGTATTGTTCCGATCGTATAGTTGGCGCGCCACCGCCTCCTCAAATAGTTTCACCCCGTGCAACTGGATCAGGGAGACGACATAGAGAACACCCAGAAATCGCTGAAACCTCACCTCCGGAAGGAATATGGAGGGGGAACTTGCCCAAGGGATCCATCTTTGCCCTACGCAGATCTGGGAGGCCAAGGCATCGATCTTCATCTTTAATAACCACTACACCACCATCATCTCCATCCATCCCATCTTCACCCCATCTAGATATTGTTGTAATTTCCATACTCATTGTGGATTTATACAAGAACTATTCATTTATAATTGTCTCAATTACCATTGCCATGATGTTGACTGCCTCCATGTCTGAGTAGATCATTAGTTCTTGGGGAGATGGAGAAACCCTAGCATATGATTGAGATGAGATAGAGATTATTATGTTATACATTGTTATGCGTATGTGTTAATTGTCTTCATCTTGATGTTGGGAGTTGTGCACCTCCTTAATATTTTCCTCTTATGGGGACACGATGAAGGGGATTACTTGTTGGTAGACGGAGGGATGATAACACTTACTATGACTATAAAGCTGTTGTCATTCTTTACGTACTAACTTGGGGAAACAAGGAGAACTCATAAATCCATGTCCATGCCACAGGAGAAATCCCTTAATAGCGGGATAATACGATTGATGTCGTTTATCTACCAGCTGTGGTTATGAAGGATGATGTGAGCAGTGGTTGCTGCCTATTTGTCCATATATGGAGCTCCTCCCACATACATACATATCATGAGAATATTTGTTATAATAATCTTGATTGCTTAGTCTAAATTGCTAGCGGTGTATCCACCACTCCCTAAGAACGCATTTTCCCCTATTGTAGTTCCAAGTTCTTTTACACACGCGATTCTTACTTTCTGCATTAAGTTTTGTGTTACTTTAATTGCTTTATTCAATCAAAAACCCAAAAGCAATTCTACTTTTCTTGCATCTCAAAGTTATTCCTTAAGTACTATGTTTAGTTTTAGTTAAAAGTATTTTAATCTTTTGACTACTACTCCCTGTGGGATCGATATCTTTATTTTGAAAGTAGCTACAAATGATATGTGGACTTGTAGTCATCAGGGAGAAGGGCAAAACCCACCTCGACAACAGCAGCGACAGTACATACCTTGGCAAGAGCAAAGTGCCGACCCAGCTATGCAGCAGCAATATGTTCGTGCGGGTCAAGATAGGTACAATTATGGTTATTCAGTGATGGATGACGCCGGGTTTCCTAGGCCAGAACATCATGTGATAGGATCATGGCTGGGAAACAGGAACTTGCAGCGAGATGATGCGAGATTGAAGATCGACAGGATTTATAGGTCGGAGATGATTGAGGGACAAGGTCCTCCGGATTCAGCATGCTTTGGACCTGGATTATTGGAGATCCACATGTGCCGAACTTTCATTTGGCCAGAGGAACAAAGACGTATGATGATAGCACCAAGCCGGAGTATTGGATCATTGACTATGCCACCGCGGTAAAAATTGCCAGGGCTAATTTCAGATGGGCAGTGAGATATGTACCTCAGATGTTGGATGGGCCAACAGATGTCTGGTTAAACAATTTGCCGGCAAGAAGTATCAACTACTGGATAGATTTTGAGGAGATGTTCATCAGCAACTTCACTAGCACGTATAAGAGGCCGGATAGGCCACAGACATTGGCAATGTTCAAGCAAACGCCAAATGAGACTGACTGGGAGTTTTTAACTTGCTGGTGCAATGTGCGTGATGTCTACACACTTCTATTCTTGTAGACAGTTGTTGGGCCTCCAAGTGCAGAGGTTTGCAGAACAGTAGCAAGTTTTCTCTTAAGTGGATCACCCAAGGTTTATCGAACTCAGGTAGGAAGTGGTCAAAGGTATCCCCTCTCAAGCAACCCTGCAATCAAGATACAAGAAGTCTCTTGTGTCCCCAACACACCCAATACAATTGTCAGGTGTATAGGTGCACTAGTTCGACGAAGAGATAGTGAAATACATGTGGTATGGATAATTATAAGTGGTAACAGTGATAGAAGATAGCTTGATGGCATGGAAAATACTAAAGGCAAACTGAAATAAAGATGGAAGCAAGCAAACATGTAATAGATCTAATAGCAAACGGGGTTTCAGTGCTTAGAAACAAGGCCTAGGGATCATACTTTCACTAGTGAACACTCTCATATAAATATATTCTTATTTATGATACTACTCTTAACTACTCTCCGATTGGACACTCTAATCGATGGTAGGGCTATAACAGCACACCTCAAAGTAAGCCTTTCCCATCTAGAAAACCCCACACTGTCACCTTGAGCACTAGATGAGTCCAACAAACACCATAATTTCATAAAGACATCCAACTCCAAATATAACTCATAACAAGTATTTGTAATCTCTAGCCTAAGTGCCACCATGGTGTGCACGCTGTCACTTTCACACACATGGGGAGAGCAGAGATCTATTAAAGCACTTGAGTAGCAAGGTAGATCTATAGATTACAAGCTCATGATCACAATATGATCATGCATAGAGAGAGATGAACACATAGCTACAGGTAGAACCCTTAGCATCGAGAGAGAACTACTCCCTCCTCATCATGGGAATCAGCAATGGTGATGGAGATGGTGGTGGATATTGATGGAGATGGCTCCGGGGGCACTTTCCTGTCCCGGCAGGGTGCCGGAACAGAGACTTTCTGTCCCCTGAATCTCCCCTTCGGTGGCGGTGGCGCTGCAGAACTTTTCATGGATTTCTGATTGACGATTTAGGGTTTATGCATCAGGAGGCTTCTTATAGGCGAAGAGGCAAGGTCGGTGGAGTGCCAGGGGGCCCACACCACCTGGTGGCACGGCCAGGGATAGCTCGCGCCACCATATGGTGTGGCCACCTTGTGGCCCCTCTCCGTCTCGTCTTCTGGCTCCGTGAGTCTTCCGGTAAAATATCGACTTTGGCTTTTGTCCGGTCCAATTCTGAGAATATTGATTTATTGATTTTCTAACTTTCTTGGAACCAAAAACAGCAGAAAATAGGCAACTTGCACTGTGGCTCTTGTTAATAGGTTAGTCCAAGAAATCATATGAAAAGTACTCCAAAGTGTGGACAAAACATAAGAAAGTAGATAAAACCAAGCATGGAACATCAAAAATTATAGATACATTTGCAATGTATCAACATCCCCAAGCTTAGTTCCTGCTCGTCCTCGAGTAGGTAAATGATAAAAACAATATAATTTTTGAGGTGACACGCAGCCAACACAATCTTGATCATCATTATTGTAAAAACATTGATAGCTGGGATCAAGGTACTCTAAACATGAACATGAAAGATACAGTTCTAACAATAAAACATAGCAACTTTGTTGTAACATGAAAAGGTACAAACAAAAGATCATGAATAACAATGCATTGAAAGAAGTTTGTTTGTTTCACATATAGAAAACATAGCATAGTGGCATTCAGCTTGTCCCTCATGGAGTAGCAAAACATAAATGCATAGGACACATTCAAAGTTCATAAGAGTGACTAGATACAAATAGTGCAAGAACAAGCAATATCAACATTATGAATCAATCAATAAGTCTTCGGACAATGCACATTAAACTAAGAATGGCCACTATGCTCTCTCAATAGGTGCATAAAGATAGAAGATAGAGACTCAACATAAAAGTAAAAGAAAGGCCTTCATAGAAGGAAGTAGGGATTCAGGTTTCATAAAGAGCTTCCTAAAATTATGGTACTTATAGCTTTCACCTCTTATTGCCCCTATCATAAGCATCTTGAAGTGATTAAGGTTAAAGTGAACAAACTATGGTGTACATGCTTGACGAAGTATAAGTTAGAAATCTCATGTCCCTTGAATACGAGGGCCGCTCCTCATGCTACTCAAGTTTAGTCACCGGTAAGTTCTTGTCATCGTAAGTACATGTGTATCATAGAGAACCGCCAACGGGGTACCCCTTGCCCGATGATACGGAAGAATCCCCATATCAAAATGACAAGGCAAGCAGACAACGAGCATCTCAGCAATCTTCTTATTTACCATGGGAATGTGGTGCTTTTTTCTCTCTTTCCTCTTTTCATAATCTCTTTTTTTTTCTCTTTTTTCTCAATATAGGACTCTTTTTTATAAGAAGAATGCTTCATAGACAACTCATTATGGTTATGCTGCAGGTTTCCACCATGTCAGCATGGATTAGACCAGCGGCCCAGGCATTTCTCTAACACATATACATAACTCCATGGACTTACAAGCTCCCCTTTCATTTCACACCGACAACATCCATATACAAAAGAGAATGATATCAACTAGGTACAAAGTACCAGTGCAATGTTGAAAGCGTTCCCCATGACAGCATGGTTCTGCTAATTCCCAACAAATAAGTGCAAGCATATACAACATAGACGACACAATGGTTCAAGTTTATTAAGGTCAAGAAAAGTAAAGTGTGCCATCAAGTTCGTGAGAGCTTTAATCACTAGTTTTCTCATAACAAGTTTAATTTGGAAGGTAAACAAAAACATGAATATACTTGGAATAGCATATGCTAGTATGTAGGTATGGTGGACTCTTTGGAATAACTTGGTTTAGGGAGTTGGATGCATGAGTGGAACTCATACTTGGTTGCGGAGGCTAGCAAAAGACTGGGAGCGACAAACTAAGAGAGCAATAATGGCCATAATCATGCAGAGCGACAAAACATCATTGATCAAAGCATAAAGTGATACTACAAGTTGAAAACTAAAGGATCATAAAGGCTATGGTGACTTGATATAGTCATAACATGGTGTGAGCATGCACCAAGTCAACCCAAATAAAGCATCAAAGGAGAATACCACTATACTATGCTTTAATATGCTAAAACAACGCATGATTCATCCAAGACACATTAAGCAATCTCAATTGTTTATAACAAGTCATGCTACATAAAAGAATACTAAGCATAAAGCCAAAACAATATCAAGCATGGCATGACAAAGCATAGGCCACAGTCAAAAACGAGCTCTTTTTTACCACATAAGCATGAACTTTCCTACTCTTTTCCAAACCAAACCAAACTATTTGCAAACCAATGTATGAAAGAGAGGGTCCAAACAATTTATTCAGAAAACTAAGCAAACAAAGAAAACGAAAAACCAAAACGAAAATGAAAAAGAAGGCGCTCCAAGAACAACACAACTGCGCATGAAACAATAAAAACGAAGCGTTTGGAAGAAACCTGGGATTTTTATTGATGAAGAGGGGAATGCCTTGGGCATCCCCAAGCTTTGACGCTTGTAATTCTTGGATATTTCTTGGGGTGACACTCGTGGCATCTCCAAGCTTGAGCTTTAGTCCATCCTTCATCTCATTACTCATTCCTTCCATACACCTGAAATTTTTCCTTCATACAAAACTTCACACAATCTTTATTAGTAACATTAGTGCACTCAAGATAATAGGTCTTAAGGTTCAGTTCTAACACCAATAAAACTTCCATTAAAAAACTAGCTACTATAGCACTTCCCTCAAAAAGCTCAATTCCCCAAAAGTACTCAAAAAGGAACCAACAAGAAGCAAATGCAAATAATGGCAGAAATCTGTCAAAACAGACCAGCAGGTAAAGACGAATTTTTTCGAAGACCTTTTGTTGCTAAAATCAAAAAGTGTTGAACTAACGAAAGTTATATAACAACCTGGGGCAGAAGCACAAAAATTCACGCCTTAAAAGGACATTCAGAGATGTTACACGAATTTTTACGGTGAAGCACAGAAATCTGTTTCGGGACAGCAACTTTCTCAATCATTACTTCTCTCTCATTAGAGGTTACTCTTGGCACAAAAAGCAAATAAAAAGATAAGGAGCGGTTATTACTGAAGTTATAACTTCCAAGACTCATCTAAAACTTTTGGGTTATCTTCCAATAAGTACTTTTCTTTAACGCCTTTAAGTTAGGCATGATAGTTTGAGAAGATGCTCACATTAGAAATATGAATTGAAGTAAAAGAGAGCATCAAGAAGCAAATTCAAAGCACATTTAAGTCTAACCCACTTCCTATGCATAGGAATCTTATAAATAAACAAGTCATGAAAGCACAAAGCAACAAGCATAGTAAAGCAAAACAAGTGCAACTTCAAGACTTTCAACAAAAAGAGGGGAAACTTAATATTATTGAGATGCATAAAACCATGTTTCCCTCTCTCATAATAACTTTCAGTAGCATCATGAATAAAATCAACAATATAACTATCACATAAAACATTCTTATCATGAACCACATGCATGAAAGAATTAATACTCTCCACATAAGCATAGTCATTCTTATTAATTGTGGTGGGAGCAAATTCAACAAAATAGCTATCATTATTATTTTCATCACCATAATCATCAAATATAGGAGGCATATTGTAATCATAATTACTTTTCTCCTCAATAGTAGGTGGACTGAAAGTATCATACTCATCATTGTAATCATCATATATCGGAGGTATAGTATCATCAAAGTAAAATTTCTCATCCATGCTTGGGGGACTAAAAATATCATGCTCATCAAAACTAGCTTCCCCAAGATTAGACTTTTCCATAGCATTAGCAATAATGGTGTCTTAAGAATTCATACTAACAACATTGCTATTAGCATGCAAATAAAGTTCCATAGGTTTTTTAATTTTCTCTTCAAACACTTCATGTCCTTACTCAAGATAAATACTATAAAGCTCTCTAATTTTGTTGTTGTTTTCCATTAAGCCTAACTAGTGAAAACAAGAAACAAAAAGACAAAATTGCAGAGTCTAAAGGAAATAACTTCGAGCACTCACACCGGAGGATGTGAGTACCTTTTACCTTACCTCCCCGGCAACGGCGCTAGAAAATAGGCATTTTCCGTGGGAGGTTCTTCTTATTTAATCCTCCGATGTGAATACCTTTTACCTTACCTCCCCGGCAACAGCGCCAGAAAATAGCTTGATGTCTACGCACTTCTATTCTTGTAGACAGTTGTTGGGCCTCCAAGTGCATAGGTTTGTAGAATAGCAACAAGTTTTCCCTTAAGTGGATCACCCAAGGTTTATCGAACTCAGGGAGGAAGTGGTCAAAGGTATCCCCTCTCAAGCAACCCTGCAATCAAGATACAAGAAGTCTCTTGTGTCCCCAACACACCCAATACACTTGTCAGGTGTATAGGTGCACTAGTTCGGCGAAGAGATAGTGAAATACAAGTGGTATGGATAATTATAAGTGGTAACAGTGATAGAAGATAGCTTGATGGCGTGGAAAATACTAAAGGCAAATTGAAATAAAGATGGAAGCAAGCAAACATGTAACAGATCTAATAGCAAACGGTGTTTCAGTGCTTAGAAACAAGGCCTAGGGATCATACTCTCACTAGTAAACACTCTCATATAAATATATTCTTCTTTATGATACTACTCTTAACTACTCTCCCGTTGGACACTCTAATCGATGGTAGGGCTATAACAGCACACCTCAAAGTAAGCCTTTCCCATCTAGAAAACCCCACACTGTCACCTTGAGCACTACATGAGTCCAACAAACACCACAATTTCATAAAGACATCCAACTCAAATATAACTCATAACAAGTATTTGTAATCTCTAGCCTAAGTGCCACCATGGTGTGCACGCTGTCACTTTCACACACATGGGGAGAGCAGAGATCTATTAAAGCACTTGAGTAGCAAGGTAGATCTATAGATTACAAGCTCATGATCACAATATGATCATGCATAGAGAGAGATGAACACATAGCTACCGGTAGAACCCTTAGCCTTGAGAGAGAACTACTCCCTCCTCATCATGGGAATCAGCAATGGTGATGGAGATGGTGGTGGAGATCGATGGAGATGGCTCCGGGGGCACTTCCCCGTCCCGGCAGGGTGCCGGATTAGAGACTTTCTGTCCCACGAATCTCCCCTTCGGTGGTGGCAGCGCTGTGGAACTTTTCGTGGATTTTTGATGGATGATTTAGGGTTTATGCATCGGGAGGCTTCTTATAGGCGAAGAGGCAAGGTTGGTGGAGGGCCAGGGGCCCACACCACCTGGTGGCGCGGCCAGGTCTAGCCCGCGCCACCATATGGTGTGGCCACCCTGTGTCCCCTCTCCGTCTCGTCTTCTGGCTCCGTGAGTCTTCCGGTAAAATATCGAGTTTGGCTTTTGTCCGATCCAATTCTGAGAATATTGATTTTCTAACTTTCCTGGAACCAAAAACAGCAGAAAATAGGCAACTGGCACTGTGGGTCTTGTTAATAGGTTAGTCCAAGAAATCATATGAAAGGTACTCCAAAGTGTGGACAAAACATAAGAAAGTAGATAAAACCAAGCATGGAACATCAAAAATTATAGATACATTTGCAACGTATCAGTGTGTAACTCCTGTGATGGGGTTATTGAGTCACAAGCCATTGCTTGGTTTGCACAAGGATGTAGGTCTGAGAGTATGTTATGGCAGGGACTGCAAAGGGATATGCCGACTACGTTGGCTAAAACAATCTGAATCGCTGACTCGTATGCATTGGGTGATCCGATCCAACCTCAGCTTGTGTCAAACGAGTCAAATGAAGAGTACTACAACTGAGGTGGAACCGGGTCATCCCGACGAAATGACTTCCGAGGTAAAAGGAGAGGTGAGCGGCCAGACTACAGATATAGTTCGTAGCAAGTTGCGACAGTGGATCAGGATCAGCCAAATGACAATGCTAGCCAGCGTTAGAAAATTAGAGGGAAACAATGGACTCCGAGAAATGATGTCAAGAAAACTTGGACACCAGAACAAAATAAACAGTGCCAGGAAAAGAAGGATAGGCCGAGGTATACCTATGAGTTTATGCTAGATCAACCGTGCAAATTTCACACGCCAAACCCAAGTAACCCGGCGAATCATACAACTCGGCAATATGAGTGGATGAGGAAAATAGAGCAAGGTGGCTCGGGGAATGCCGAGGCACCTCGGCAGTATCTCACTGGGACAAATGGGTAGCAGATCATGTTACCACCGCCACCGCCGAGGTATGAGAACCATGAGAGAAGGGATGCAGGGCATCAGGTAGATAATCAACACTAGCAGAACCAAAGATACCCCAGCAATGACGGGAGAAATGAATATAGAGAACATCATCAGAGCTACTGTGTGTTTACCATGGAGGAAACTAACAGAAAGAGAGTGCATCACCGACATATGGAGGTGAATGCAGTTATGCTGGCTATGATGAGGTATATGCCTTGGGTGGACCGAGAGATCACATGGAGCATCAAGGATCATCCCAGGCTCATGCCGAGTCCTAGAGCGTATGCACTACTGCTTTACCCAACTTTTATTGGGCCAGACAACAACATAAGGTTCTCCAAGGTACTAATCAACAATGGGAGTAGTATCAACATTCTGTAATAGGACACAATACACAGCTGGGAGTCTTAGAGAACATGCTCCAGGCAACAAAGACAACTTTCCATGGCATTGTGTCGGGTATTTCCTGCGAGCCTATTGGCAAGGTCCAAATAGACGTGTTATTTGGTACGAGGGAGTATTGTCGAATTGAGAATCTGGAGGTCGAAGTTGTTGACTTGGACAGTGCTTATCATGCATTACTCGGCAGACATGCTCTTTCAAAGTTCATGGAAAGTGACCATATTAGCTACTTGAAGATGAAGATGCCATGGCCAAACAGGGTGATCACAATAACATGGGACTTCCGACGGTCCATTGAGTGTGCCTCGGCGGGGTCAAATCTAGCTGAGTCACTGGTGATAGCACATTAGAAGAGAAGGATCCAAGAGGTGGCAGCATTGGCTCAGTCCACACAGCTGAATATGTCGGTGCTGAGTAACCCGCAAGGAAGTGTTTCATTTCAGGCAACAAAAGATACCAAGAAGGTGCCCATTGATGATCAGTTCCCAGAGCGCATGGTAACTATTGGTGACGGGTTAAGTGATAAATAGGAAAGTGAGATTGTCCACTTCCTCCATGAGAATCTGGATATCTTTACTTGGTCCACACGGGATCTGCAAGGTGTACCGAGGGAGTTGGCCGAGCACTCTTTGCATGTGAGACCTGGAGCTAAGCCGGTGAAGCAACCTCTCTGCCGCTTCGTCGAAGATAGGATAAAGGTGGTTGGTGATGAGATAGCTCAGCTCCTTGCAGCTGGGTTTATCATGGAAGTTCTCTATCCAGATTGGCTCTCTACTTCGGTGCTTGTGGAGATGAAGAAGGATGATCTGAATGTAGCAGTGGTGTGGCGTATGTGTATCGATTACACGAACTTGAATAAGGCGTGTCCAAAAGATCCATTCCCACTACCAACGATAGATTAGGTCATAGATTCAACCGATGGGTGTGAGTTGTTGTCATTTGTAGATGCATATTCTGGTTTCCACCAAATACCCTTGAACCGAGATGATCAAATAAAAAATGCTTTCATTACCCCGTATGGGGCTTATTGCTATCGCACCATGCCATTTGGCTTACATAATGCAGGAGCAACATATCAGAGATGTATGTAGAAATGTTTACATGATCAGATTGGGAAAAATGTCCAAGTATATGTAGATGATGTTGTGATAAAAACAAAAGAAATCAAAATGATCCTAGATTAAATCCGGCAAACATTTGCGAACCTTAGGAGGTTCCGAATGAAGCTTAACTCGGAGAAATGTACCTTTGGTGTGCCGGCTGGGAAGTTACTCGGTTTTCTCATGTCTAGCCGAGGTATCAAGAAGAACCCTGAAAGGTCATGACCCGTGAGGCCAGGTCTATGGGTATGGACCATGTAGTCAAAAGGAGATCCATTTAAGGGCAAACCCAAGGGATAACTCCATCGCAGGAACAAAAAGTTAAACTCCCATCCATTAGCATCATGGGAAGGAATCTCATTATGATCACCATCTTCAATTTTGCCGGACATAACAGATTCCCACATGATAGACAAAGCTCTAGGAAGCAATTGTTAATGGAAAAAACCTCATCAATCGGTTTAGATTCAGGTCCTCACGGCCTTTGGAAATTTCCTCTCAACAGACCTCCTCAGGTCATAGAAGAAGTCAAGGCGTTAGACCGCGTCATTGATTATGCCATCCTGGAATAGACCTAAACCCCACTACGACCTCATTATGTTAGATGGGTCTGTAGGCAAGGTTCCAAAATGATAAGCATTGAAATTATGGATTCACTCACGACCTCTCGGTTCGGTACACCACGTCACATACGGGATCTCTCCCCCAGACTTGCTCTTGTCTTTAAGGTACTCGCACTGCAACACAAGAGGATCTTTTTCTTCCCTTTTGTTATTAACCCTTTTGTAGGACCTCGTCGTAAGCCCATTACCGTAGGACATCTGATATGGGAAGGCTCATTGGACCTGCACTGAGAACAGACATACAAGAAGGTCTGCACGATAGAGACGTCTGCACATGCCAGGAGACCTTGCACAAGGACCTCGAGCATCAAGATCAAGAAGAAGTCATCAAGCTCACCAGGCGGAGGTTGAGTACGAGCTACATCAACTCTTCTACAAGGAAGGCCATCTTATTGAAGGTACTGATCGAGGGCTTGTCGGTGATGGGTGGACTCAGGCATGTACTCGACATGGGCCTAAATCCACGATTCCTACCCACGACAACCTCTGGCGGTCAAGGACTTGAAGTCCTGCATCTAAAAGCTCTCGAACCAACCTAACCTCAACCAACATGATCTGTGGAGCTGCAAGACAGCTCTCTAGAGATCCCGAAGACGAGATGGATGTACAAGGAAGATCTGAGATCACGATTACATGCAAGACAAGATGAAGACCTGACGTTACTAATAAGTACTTAGATACCATCGATGCCTATAAGTACCCAAAGACATTGACCTGAGAAGTACATGCCATAATCTCCCAAGTCTTTTCCATTAGCCTTAGTCATAGCTCTAGAATCATCTCTCTCGTCAGGAGTCATTATAAGCCCACCAAGATCATCTTGTAGATACATTGTACGATCTCTTGATTGCCTTATGAATAAATTCTAAGGGATTCCTCCTATTCTACTACTGCTGACCTAGGGGCTTGGAGGAGGGGCCAAGGTTCCCCCCCCGCCTATATAAGAGGGGCATGGATGGAGGCGCATCACCCTCCTAACCTATCTTCCACCTCTCCCCTTCCTCTCCACCTTGTATTTACCTAGTGCTTGGCAAATCCTTGCAGCAATTCCACACAAAACACCAAGCAACTCCGTTGTGCTACCGGGATCTCGCGGAGCTCTCCTTTCTCTTGCTTGTAGGATCGAGGAGGTTACTGAAGTGAGTATGCCAAGAGGCAATAATAAAGTGGTTATTATATTATTCCATGTTTATGAGAAATGTTTATTTCTCATGCTATAATTGTGTTAACCAGAAACATTAATAGATGTGTGTTTAATAAACAAAGAAAAGGTTCCTAGTAATGCCTCTCATTATACTAGCTTGTTTTTTTGACACCTTTACCGTAGGGGGAAACCCGGTGTAAATTTTTTATAATAATAATGAGAAAAGGCTGTACAAAGGTCTTAGGTCTAGGACCAAGGAAAACAATACATCAAGGAGGAAAGAAATGATGGAGTGACATAGTTACAGACATTACACAAAGATAGCAATCAACCAATTATACTAGCTTGTTGATTAACAAATGATCAAGGTTTCCTGATCATGAACATTGGATGTTGTTAATAACAAGGTCATGTAATTGGAGAATGATGTGATGAACATTCACCCATAGTACATTTAGCAATACAATCATTTCTTCAAAGTTTATATTGCCATCTCACTCAAAGTAACACTAATCCTTAGACCATGAAATCATGTCAATCACTAACACCAGAAGAGTACTTTGATTCCATCAAACATCACACCATAACAGGGTGATTACAAAGATGTTGTTGGGGGTACTTAGAAAGTGTTAGTTGATACTCGTGGATCAAGAGTGGGATTTTTCCATCCCGATGATGGAGAGATATACTCTAGGCCTTCTCGGTGATATCACGTTGATAATAGCTTGCAAGAAAGTGATTTGATCACAAGGAATGCTATATCACGAAATGAGTAAAGAGTACTTGTCGTGAACGAGATAAAACTAGGTATGGATGATACCAAATGATCGGAACTCGGACAAGTAAAATATCATGAGACAAAATGAATTGGTTACTAAGAAAAAGGTTTGCACGTTACGGATTTCTAGATCCTGCTGATGATTATTGATCTAAGAGGTGTCTCGATCATGTCCATATTATTCACGAACCATAGGGTGACACACTTAAGGTTCGCTGACGCATTTTGAGTGGATATGGAACTCCGACAGAGTTATTGGACAACACATGGGTTGTTTCGGAAAAACGCCGAAACCGTTTTAGGATATCAAATAACACAAGAGGTAATTGTTAATGTTTGTTAATTGAATGAATTAAAAAATATTAAATAAATAAAAATGTTTTATTGATTCCATAAGTGTGGTTTAATTGTTATGAATGTCATGCAATTAAAAAGAGAATAAGAGACGGGGTTACCAACTTGATGGAGGAGGTTACCACCATGAAGAGGGGGAGGTGGCACCTCTAGGGGCTGGCGCACCACCCCTAGGGGCTGCCCCTCCTCTCCTATAAAATGTGGCCATCTCTCCTCTCTTCCTTTACACTCTTGAATCCCCCTCCATTTCCCTTTCTTGTTGCTCCACCGTTTGGCGAGTGCATGTAGCGAAGCACTGCCAAAATAATTTACCACCAAAACTTGGAGAAGTGGAGGAGGAGGAAGAGTTCCGGTGGATCCCTTCGTCTAATGCCCCGCTAGACCGAGCGTGTGGAGGACGTCAACAAGCCACACATGTGACCTAGTATGGAGGTGCCGCCGGTTGTGACACCGTGACTACCAGATCTTGAGATCGTCGTGTGTACACCTTCATCGACGATGTTTTTGCAGGAACGTAATCCCGCTTATGGTCTTCGAGGGTGAGTTACTCGTTGCTACCATCTCGTAGATGATCTTATCTAGATAGTGGTTCGCGCATAGGAATTTTTTGTTTTCCATGCTACAAACCGCATCAGTAGTATCAAAGACGTGTCTATGTGTAGATGTTATGGATGAGTATAACACATGAAGATGTGGGCATTGATGATCATGTTATTGCTCTCTTCGTGTATTTTGGATCATAGTGGCATAGTGAGATGAAGCAGCCCGAGACTAACCTTACATGCCTGCTTGAAGTGCAACTTGTTTTGCATAAGTGGCTTAGTGGGTGCCTGTATCTCCCACTATAGTTATGATCTAATCTACAAAATATTGCTAATAATATTTTTATCACCGTTGTGGTTACATGTTCATAGGAAAGAACGTTTCTTCCCTAGAAAGACCTAAACCACGTAAAATATGTAAGACAAATTAGAAGCATCTAACTTGTTTTTGCAGAGCAAGTGATGTGATATGGTCAGTGATACACAAAATTTTATATGCAATGAGATTTATTGTGTTGGGGGGATACCCCCGGTTAGGGTCACGCCGGGGTATATAGGCCGAGTTAGCCGAGGTACGGCACGGTCAAAGCAAGTGCAGGCCGGGTCACATCAAGGCAGGCCGACTTATGGAGTAACCCGGCCCATGGGGCAACTCCCTAGTATTAACCCGGTCGGCATAAAATATATGTCGGTCATGTTTGTCTATCTATTACGCAGGTATCCTCGTAGCCGGGTTAGCTGTGTGCTAGCCGGACTACCACTTGGCTTCCAAGAGAAGGAAGGAATCTCCCACTGGTCAAAAGGTGGCTTTTGCTAGCTGTAGCGTGAGCGAAGCAAAGGAGAGGGAAGGACCAACAGGGCAGGCGTGACCAAGATGATGCGAGCAGTGTCAGCTGATGTACCCCATGTCTGGTGACGCTTAAAGGCATGGATTACACGGTGGGTTACGTCCAAAGTCCGGACGAACCGTTAAAGAGGATAAAGAAGCATCTAGCTTTAGCCGAGGGGCATATTCGGGGAATATGCTGCCACGTGTGCCCTAACTTTGTAACCCGGGATCCCCTTTATAAGGAACACCAGGGCCTCCATAGAAGGGGATCGATCATTTTCTCTGTCTAAGATAGAACTCTAGAGCTAAGTTGTGGGGAGTAAAGAGACCTAGTCTCCTTCTCACCAACAGCTCAAGGAGCACTTGTAATCTCCATTGATAGAGGAAATACAACAACACTTGTGCGTGGAATCACCACGCTATCCCTCCCTGGATTCCCCTAGCGCTCATTGGCCCAATCTTTAGCCTATCCATGGCATCTGCCGTGCCACCACCACGAAAGTTAGCACCCACCGTGTGGCTAGCAGTGCTATCAGGGGTGAAAATCCAGACGGGAAGCATCTCTAGCACCGGTGAGCGCATCGTATCCGGCCTGGTTTGGCGCTTTGGAGCGCTGGACTACGTCAGCAACAATGCCAGGAGCTACGGCATGCGTCCCCCTACGCACAACGGCCTCTTCATCAAGCTGGGTGCACACAAGATCTATGTCGGCATGGACAAGTCTTGCGTTCATCCGCGACACATCGTCGAGGGAGGCGAACCGCCTCTCAGCACGGCTCGTGGTGTGCATATCACTCGCCTCGCTAGCAGTGTTGAGGTCATGATGGCCGCGCCAGATGAAGGAGCAAGCAAGGACCCGGCACCAGACCCGGAAATCATGCCAAAACAGGCAAGATCTAGGTTTCCTCCTCTAGAAAGGCCAGAGAATGTACTCCAGCAAGCAATAGATAACCTAGCAACACCAATAGCTCTTGCGGTAGATCCGTCTCAGGCGCAAGCGGAGTTGGAGGAAACTAGGCAAAAAATGTTAGCTGGCGCCAAGAAGGTAGCAGAGTTACAACAGTCCTTGAACATCACTCTGAGGGAATATGCAAAGGCAAACCGCATAGATGGGGTGAAATCCGAGGTACAAACCTGATTACGGAGATTGACAAAGAGTACGAGCCTAGGCCGGGTCAAACAGCCACAATTGAAATAGGAGGGCTGGAAAGGTATAGTACCCCGGCGAAGAATCTCAAGGCAGCAAATGCAGCTGCATCCGAGTTAGAGGGTTTAACCGAAGAGGCCCAGGAAAGGCAACAGGAGAGGGTGAACCACTTGCTGAGGGTCGCTTGCCAGCAAAATGAAGAAATGAACAAGGCAAACCCGAAACCACCAGGAGCGTCACACGTGGTTCATTCAGCTAGAAATAACCCGGCCAAGCCTGGTGGAGCCGCGTCATCTCCGAGTCATAACCCCAGGAGAGAACAGGTGGTAAACTCCGGGAGAAGAGACAAACAGATGGTTCCCTATGACCCGGTGAGAGCTGGGAAAGGCAAGGCAGTGCAAGTTGACGAGGATCGCCACAGTACCAGCCGAGGTAACCGCGACCAAGGCAATGTCGGTCAAAGGAACGTTGCCAACGGCAATGCTGGACAGCGTGATCCGGTGGGGGCAGGGCAAAATGCACCTCAGTAGCAACAACAGCAATATGCACCTCGGCAGGGGAGAAGTGCTAGCCAAGCAATACAACAACAAAATGCTCATCCGGATCAAGGAAGATACAATGATGGTTATTCGGCGATGGTCAACGATGGATACCCAAGACCGGAGCACCATGTGATTGGCTCAAGGATGGGAAGCAGAAACTTGCAACCAGATGATGCGAGGCTGAAGCTTGACCGGATTTATAGGTTAGAGATGATGGAAGTATAGGGACCTCCGGGCCCGACGTGTTTTCGGCCCCGGATCATGAAAGAGCTGTCAGTGCCGAATTTCCAGTTGGCAAGAGAAACAAAGACCTATGACGGAAGCACCAAACCTGAGGATTGGCTCACTGATTACGTAACAGTAGTCGAGATCGCAACAGGAAATTTGAGATGGGAAGTGAGGTATGTGCCCCAGATGTTGGAAGGACCTGCGAGAGTGTGGCTAAACAATTTGCCACCAGGAAGTGTCAACTGTTGGTTGGATTTCGACGAGTTGTTCGTCAGCAACTTCTCAAGCACCTACAGAAGGCCCAATAGTCCACAGACTTTGGCTCTATGTCGGCAGAGGCTGAATGATCCTGACCGAGATTTCCTGACTCGGTGGTGCAATGTACGTAACTCATGTGAGGGGGTAATTGAATCACAAGCAATTGCGTGGTTCGCCCAGGGCTATAGATATGGAAGTATGTTGTGGCAAAGGTTATAGCGAGATATGCTAACCACTTTGGCTGAGACGATCCCGATCGCAGATTCATATGCTTTGGGGACCCAACTCAACCCCGACTAATGTCAAGCGAGGCGAATGAGGAGTATTACAACCGAGATGACTCTGGGTCATCAAGAAGAAACGATTTCTGAGGAAAAAGAAGGGACGAGTGTTCGGATTATAGATATAACTCGCAGCAAGTGGCAGCGGTAGAGCGAGATCAGCCCAATGCCGGATCCAGCCAACGCAAGAAAACTGGAGGCCAACAATGGCAGCCAAAGGGTGAAGGCAAGAAGCCCTAGACCCCAGAGCACAAGAAGCAGTGGCAGGAGCGAAAAGATTGTCCGGGGTATACGTTCGAGTCTATGTTGGATCAACCTTGCAAATTTCATACGCCAAGTCCGAATAGCCTGGCGAATCATACGACCCGGCAGTGTGAATGGATGAGGAAGCTAGAACGGGGTAGTTTAGGGAATGCTTAGGCACCTCGGAACGAAGCACCTCAGAATGAAGCACCACGGTAGCCATTACTAACAGGGGGAATGGACAGCAACTGATGTTGCCTCCACCTCCACCGAGATATGGAAGTCAGGAAAGGAGGGATGCTGTGCATCAAGTGCATAATAACTAGCAGCAAGATCAAGTCTACCACGCAAATGAGGGACGAAACGAGTATAGGGAGCACCACCAAAGTTACTGCGTATTTACCACGGAAGAAACTGACCTGAAAAGCTTGCAGCACTGGCATATGGAGGTAAATGCGGTAATGCCAGCGGTGGTGAGGTATATGCCTGGGTCAGATCAGGAAATTACGTGGAGTATCAAGGATCACCCGAAGCTCATGCCTAGTCCAGGGACCTACGTGCTGGTCCTGGATCCAACATTCATCGGGCCGAATCTTAATGTGAAGTTTTCCAAGGTACTGATAGATAATGGGAGTAGCATTAACATCATGTACAAGGATACCATGCACAAGTTGGGGATATCAGAGAATATGCTCCAAGCTACAAGGACCACCTTCCATGGCATTGTGCCTGGTATCTCTTGTGAACTAATTGGTAAGGTCTGGGTTGATGTGCTGTTTGGTACAAGGGACAATTGCCGGACTAAAAATTTGGAGTTCGAGGTAGTAAACTTGGAAAGCGCCTATCACGCGTTACTCGGCAGGCCTGCTGAACAAGTTCATGGCAAGTACTCACATCAGTTACTTAAAGATGAAACTGCCTAGACCAAGGGGAGTGATAACCATAGCCAGGGACTTCAAGCGCTCTATTGAATGTGCGTCCGCCGGATCTAATCTGGCCGAGTCACTCGTGATTGCTCAAGAGAAGAGGAAAATAATGGAAGTGGCTGCACTGGCTCAGTCCGTGCAGCAGCATATGCAGGCCCTAACCAATCCGCATGGTAGTGTATCATTTTAAGCAACCAAGGACACTAAGAAAGTGCCAATTGATGATCAGTTCCTAGAGCGCACCATAACCATTGGTGTTGTGTTAAGCAACAAATAGGAAAGCGAGATCATCAACTTCCTCTGTGAGAATCGGGATATCTTTGCTTGGTCCACGCAGGATCTACAAGGTGTGCCGAGGGAGTTGGCCGAGCACTCTTTGAATGTGAGACCCAGGGCAAAGCCGGTGAAGCAACCTCTCTGCTGCTTCACCGAGGATAGGAGAAAAGTCATTGGAGATGAGATAGCTAGGCTCTTGGCGGCCGGATTTATCATGGAAGTACTTTACCCGGACTGGCTCTCTAGTCCGATGCTGGTGGAGAAAAAGAAGGATGATCCGAATGTGGCAGTGGTATGGCGTATCTGCATGGATTACACGAATCTGAATAAGGCGTGTCAAAAGGATCCATTCCCATTACCAAGGATAGATCAGGTCATAGATTCGACTGCGGGGTGTGAGTTATTGTCATTCATAGATGCATATTCTAGTTTCCACCAGATACCCCTGAATCCGGATGATCAAATAAAAACTATGTTTATCACCCCATACGGGGCTTATTGCTATCGCACTATGTCATTTGGGTTATGTAATGCAGGAGCAACGTACCAATGATGCATGCAAAAATGCTTACATGACCAAATAGGTTAGAATGTACAAGTCTATGTGGATGATGTGGTGATAAAAACTAAGGAAAACAATACGCTCCTTGATGATATCCGACAGACATTCGTGAACTTAAGACGGTTCCGGATGAAGCTTAACATGGAGAGATGCACTTTTGGTGTACCTGCAGGGAAATTACTCGGTTTTTTGGTGTTCAGCCGAGGTATTGAAGCTAACCCAACGAAGATCTGGGCTATCGAAAGAATGGAATTACCAAAATGCCTTAACGATGTGCAGAAGTTCACTGGTTGCCTGACATCGTTAAGCCGGTTCGTATGTCGGCTGGGAGAGAAGGACTTGCCCCTTTACCAGTTATTGAAAAAAGCAGACAAGTTTATGTGGACACTGGAAGAAGAGAGCGCTTTTCGAGAGTTAAAAAAGATGTTGTCTACTGCACCAATCTTAGCCGCACCACCACCCAAGGAGCCAATGTTGCTCTATGTAGCCACGACCAACCGAGTCGTAAGTGCAGTAATTGTGGTGGAGCGTGAAGAGGAAAGAAAATCAGTGCAGAGGCCCGTGTATTACTTGAGTGAAGTGTTATCGGCTTCAAAACAGAACTACCCTCACTATCAAAAGATGGCGTATGGCGTGTATATGTCGTCAAGAAACTCAAACACTACTTTGAGGAAAACCCCATCAAAGTGATATGTGAGGCACCCATATCGGAGATTATGAGTAACAAATATGCTAGTGGCCAAATAGCAAAATGGGCCATTGAGTTGGCCCCATATGCACCACAGTTCGATAGAAGAGATGCGATCAAATCGCAGGCTATGGCGGATTTTTTCGTGGATTGGGCCAAGATGCAATACGAACCACATTTGCCGGACTCCAACTATTGGCGAATGCATTTTGACGGGTCAAAACTGAAAGAAGGACTAGGTGACGGAGTAGTACTTACCTCACCCAAGAAAGATCAGTTGAAGTATGTCCTTCAAATCCATTTCGGTGCCTCGAATAATGTTGCTGAATATGAAACACTTGTGCATAGGCTCAAAGTGGCAAAAGAAGTGGGGATGCGTCAAATACAATGCTTTGGAGACTCGGATTTGGTGGTGCAGCAAGTATCTGGTAACTGGGATGCCTTGGATGCCAACATGGCCCTTTACAGATTTCATGTGCAAAAGATAAGCGGATTTTTCGAAGGATGTGAATTCCACCTCGGATTGAAAATGAAGCGGCCAATATGTTGTCCAAATTGGGCTCTTCCCGGCAACCAATCCCGCCAAATGTTGGTTTGGAGCACTTGAGAAAACCATCTATTACCCCATCACCGGAGTCCGAGTCAATTTATATCCCGACACTCTCCGGGTTAGAAGCTACACCTATGGAAATAGACTGGGGGAGCACTTCGGTAAACCCGGGGACTGCTTCCGCAAACCCAAGGACTGCCTCAGTAAACTCGATGAATGTTCAGCCAAACCCGACACAAGTTATGTCGGTAGAGGTGATGGAAATCGATGAGGAAAATTTTCCTATCTGAGCTATACCCACCTGGGCCAAGCCAATATTTGACTTCCTGAAAGAGGGAATCTTGCCGGATGATAAGGTACCCTCAAGGCAAATCCAGAGAAGAGCAAAGGCCTATACCATTATCAATGCCAAACTATACAAGATAAGTGTAACCACTATGTTGCAAGGATGCATTGATTCGGAAGAAGGGCTAGATATACTCCGGGATATCCACCAAGGAGAATGTGGCCACCATGTATCTTCAAGAGCGTTAGTGGCAAAAGCTTTCCGGCATGGATTTTATTGGCCAAGTGCTTTGGAGCTAGCAGAGGATTTGGTGAGGAAATGCAATGGCTGTCAGAGATATGCCACAAAAACCCAACTACCAATGTCGGAACTCAAAACTATTCCCATCACTTGGCCATTTGCTGTATGGTGCCTAGACATGGTAGGACCATTTAAGCCAACTAAAGGAGGAATGACCCATATGCTAGTTATGGTGGACAAATTTACCAAGTGGATTGAAGTGAAGCAAATAAGGAAATGGGATGGGGCAACAACAGTAAAGTTTCTCAAGGATATAATCTTGAGATATGGCTACCCACATAGTATCATAACTGATAATGGCACAAATTTTGCTGAAGGAGAATTTGCGAGGTTCTGCCGGGAGAAGAAAATCTAGCTAGATGTAGCCTTCGTGGCTCACCATGCATCGAACGAGCAAGTGGAAAGATCCAATGGACTGGTGTTGTCCGGGATAAAACCCCGGCTCATAGAGCTGCTGCAAAGATCATCAGGGTGCTAGATAGAAGATCTAACAGCGGTATTGTGGAGTTTAAGAACAACTCCGAATTGATCAACATGCTATATGCCATTTTTTCTGGTATATGGGGTAGAAGCTGTAGTACCAGCCGACATAGAGCATGATTTGCCAAGGGTCACCCAATACGCAGAAGCCGAAGTGCGCGAAGCCCGGCAAAATGATGTTGATCTGCTGGAAGAAGCGAGAAAACTAGCCTTGTCCAGATCCGCCATATATAAGCAAAATCTCCGATGCTACCATAGCCGGAAAGTAAACCCCCGAGTTTTCCGGGAAGTTGATTTGGTACTCCGATTGGTGCAGCGCACTGCTGGCATGCATAAGTTATCCCCTCCATGGGAAGGAACTTTCATTGTAAGCAAAGCTTTGCACAATGATTCCTACTATCTTATTGATGCACAACCATAGGAAAAGAACAAGGCGGACAGGTCCGGAGAGGAATCTAAGCGACCATGGAATGTAGCACTACTTCGTCCCTTTTACACCTAGCAAAGAGGTGAATGTATCCGAGTCACTCGTATGTCGGTATGTATGTCGGCAACGAGCTTATCAATGAAACTTCGGCATCCCCAGCAGAAACTTGGGGACTGCCATAATAACTGTCTTTCTTGTTTATATGTTCTTTATATGTCAACCGGCTTACATTACTTGTACCTTAGTCAGATTAGTAGTGTGTGAGCACCAAAAACCCAACTCTTTGAATTTTCTGCTGTCCAACAAGAATTGGCTCCATGGCAAGCAGGAGAACAAGTTTGGAATTGCAAAGCACATGAAAAACGACTAAGGGAAAGAACCTAAGCGCGCCGACATTTGCTATTTGGACTAACCCCTTGTTTACTTTATCCATCTCTCGCGAGATTATTTTGAGCTAATCTCAAAAGTTTCAAGTATTGTTAAGTCAATTTTTTGAACCTCGGACTCATAAGTCGAAAAAACAAAATCAAGGTGGATGCGAGCCGAGTTAAAAATTGGGGGAACAAGAAAAGGAAACTCGAGGACTTCGCCCACGATAATCCGACATTAAAAACTTAGAAGCAAACAACAATAATTTTAGCGAAACCGAACTAAAGTACTTAAATACATCATCACCAGGCATTTCGGGGATCTGACAAATATGGTTAAGTGTTTTTATGCTCAAGGACCAGGGGCAAAAGCCGAATCATTGGCCGATGGAGGAGGTACTTCGGAGTTTGTGGGCGGGGCGCTTGGGTTGGCCTCATCTTCAGGGTTGGCCTCTCCATCGTCCGGATCTTCAGCTTCGTTGCCAAGTTCAGAGGCCTCGCCCTCGCTTCCCTCATCTTCCTCACCCTCAGAAGCACCAACATCATCAAATCCATCAAGGTAGCTTGGACTCTCATTCCAAGCATGGCCGAAGGAGTAATGGATAAGCTTGTTGGCGCAGGCTTTGCGACGAGCAACGCACTCTGGATCATCGGACCACTTTGATCTGGTGTGCATGCGGGTGAGCAGCTCCAAGTCTATTCCTTCATACCACGAGAGGACGAATTGCAGTGCTATGTCATCCCTGGCTTGTGCAGCAGATTCTCGCCACAAGTGCAGCTGAGTCTCACACTCCAATTTTTCTATAAGAGCTGCATTTCCTTTGGGAATGGGCTCAGTGGGCCAGAGGGAGTTGAGCATTCGCATCGCTGCCGGCATGATATATGCGCCGTAATTCTTCACTAGCTCCATGCGAGCGACGAGGCTCACCAGAAGATCCTCTATATCGTAAGGGGTTGACCCGACAACATGACCTGTGGGAATACCACGTTGCTTGCGAAACCAGGTTACAGCGGTAGCAGCGAGAGTGTCACCTTCTAGGAACTTGCCTAAGAACAGAACAGAGGAAACAATGAGCAGACGCACTAAATCCGGAGAAGTGAAAATTGAGCAAGGGAAACGAACTCACAGGAAATCTGGAAGATAAGATGTTGGAGCTCGGCATGGAGATTGGCGCTGTTGGCTTGGAGTTTTTCATATTCGGAGGATACCGATGTAAGTTTTACGTCAGCTTCCTTCAACAAGTCATTGTCCTTAGAAATTTGCATGGTCAGACGCTCCTTTTCCTCGGAAAATTCCTGGTCAGCCTTATCCAGCTCGGATTTATGGAGGTCCTTAAGCCTCTGGATTTTGGCATTGAACCGAGTTATCTCCGAGTCCTGGAGGCGTAGCTGAGCTATCTCGTCATCCTTCTTCTTCAATTCAGCTTGATGCTTTTCTGCTTGTTCAAAAAAATGTGTCATCATGTCAGGAATAGGTACGCTATCTTCAAGGGAAACTGCAACAGTGGGTTAATCCGGCGGAGCCAAAGTATAAATATCTACCGAGTCAAGGAAAGAGCACACAATGATCATGAGAACAAGACAAAATACCTTGGATTTTAGCCAGATGTTTTTGCATGATAATGTTCTCAGCCTCCACCTCGGCTTCATAGTTCGAGTAACAAGTTAATATGGATCATGGGTAACTCAAATGAAAGCGAGTGAAAAAGGAAAAGCCTTGAGTAAAGAAAGTTACCCTTCCTTTGGTGATCCTCTAACAGCTTGCCATAACGGGCGCGAACATCTTTGTAGGAGTCCACCAGGCGCTGGAACTCAGCAGTTCGGCGGTTAGTGGTGATCTAACAAAACAAGACAATGTTAGTTCATGGGCAAAGTGAAAAAAATTCGAAGTCTACAAGATCCGGGCCAAGTGGAACTTAACCCGGCTCTAGGTATGTGGATATTCGAAGTATTCAAGATCCGGGCCAACTGGAACTTAACCCGGCTCTAGGTGTGTGGATATTCGAAGTATTCAAGATCCGGGCCAATTGGAACTTAACCCGGCTCTAGGTGTGTGGATATTCGAAGTATTCAAGATCCGGGCCAAGTGGAACTTAACCCGGCTCTAGGTGTGTGGATATTTGAAGTATTCAAGATCCGGGCCAAGTGGAACTTAACCCGGCTCTAGGTGTGTGGATATTCGAAGTATTCAAGATCCGGGCCAAGTGGAACTTAACCCGGCTCTAGGTGTGTGGATATTCGAAGTATTCAAGATCCGGGCCAAGTAGAACTTAACCTGACTCTAGGTGTGTGGATATTCGAAATATTCAAGATCTGGGCCAAGTGGAACTTAACCCGGCTCTAGGTGTGTGGATATTCGAAGTATTCAAGATCCGAGCCAAGTGGAACTTAACCCGGCTCTAGGTGTGTGGATATCCGAAGTCTTCAGGATCTGGGCCAAGTGGAATTTAACCTGGCTCTAACTTTATCACTATTTGAAATAGCTAAGGACGTAAACTAAATTCTCTAGGAGCATCGGACCGAGTAATAAGTTATTCCCTCGTAGGCTCGGGGACTAGGGGATATATCTATAAGCATTCATGCATGTAAAGCAGCAGAGCAGAAGAAAAGGGTTACCTCCATCATGCGGCCAGCCAAAGAGATGGCCTTAGTGGCGGAGTTCATCTGAGCACTGAACTCCGCTGGGCCGAACTTCTCTGGCAGATCATCCTTCGGATCAATAAATTCGGCGTTGTTCCAGTTGTTCACGTATTCGAGGAGTAATGGGCCATAGCTTTCATCACTGGGAGAATGACTCACCATCAACCCTTTGGTATGGGCCTCTCGCCTCACGGATTGGGCAGCAGCAAGACTGGTATGCAGGACCAGTTGCCTACTGCCTTCTGATCCGGCAGCGGAAGACCCGGAAGTGGTGCCCTGGGCTGGCCCGGTAGCTTTCTAGAGCTTGCTGGATGACACAGGATGATGAAGAAGATCCGAGGATGCTGATCGATATGGTGCCTGAGAAGCTGGCTGGAAGATGTCCACAATGGACACCGTAGATCCGGAGGCAACATATTGAGTTTTTCTCTTGGGAGGCTTAGCTGCGGTTGTTGCTGGCATTGGCACCGAGGCCGGTGCTAGAGCTGATGCTGCTGGAGCTGAAGCTGCTAGTGCTGATGTTGGTGCTGGTGCTGCTGGTGTCACTGGTGCTGCTGTTGTTGGTGTTGCTGGTGCTGTTGGTACTGGTGTTGTCGATGCTGAAGAAACTGAAGTCGAAGAAGAAATTGGTTGGGGCGATGCCGATGAAACTGGCACCTCAGAGATGGGCGGTGGCGCCGAAGTAGAGGAGCTAGGATGGTCCGACATTGCCGTATCTAGGCTACCCTGGTACCCCCCACGCCGATGTTGCCCTCCTCGTGGCGAGGTGGGCTCTGATCAGGCGCAGCCGCAGAGTCATCTTGAATAGGACTGAGCGGGAGAACGTCGTTGTCACGGGGGGGGGGGGGAGAAGGAGTGCCCCGGATCGGAGAAGCAATGCCAGAGCCGCTCTGGGGAATGACCCTAGGAGCTCTGGAAAGTAAAAGAGCAACAAGTCAAGAAGAGAAAGAAAGAACAAATGAAAGGCAAAGGCAAAGGCAGAAATGGAAAGACCCAAAAGCAAACGCAGAATGACTTACTCATCCGAAGTTGGAGGTGCCCGAGGTTTGGGTGCCCTCCGGACCGTGCTCTTGGCCACTGGCTTGGCCGAGGCTTTCACCCTATACTTCTTTTGCCTCTTCTTGGGCGGTGGCACCTCCGAAGCTGCGGCCGAGGTAGCCGCGCGCTTTTGGGAGGGAGCAGGGATCGGACCACCCGTGGAAAAGGGGAACCTCGTGGACCTGACCGACCGGGTTAGCTGAAGATTCGAATATAACCAGGAATGCGTAAGAGATGGGAAAAAAACTCAAGAACCTCAAGAACCTCAACATTCGAGTCATCGTCATCAGGCCAATCCCTTAAAGAAGAGGCCTTACCAGAGGTGCGTTTAACGGTGTCCGTGCAAAAAAACTCTCCGGATCAGGCTCCATCTTGTCCGGCTCGGCACGATCCGACACCCATTTGCTCGCTAGTTCCTAGCCATCCTCGAGCGGCTGCTGGAGGAATCACTAAGAACAAAGCAGTAGTGGTTAAGTTAAAAAAGTTGTTTAAAGTACCAAGAAGACCCGAAAAAACAACAAGAGAGAAATTTACCTTTGGAGGTGGGTTATCCCGGGGATAGGGCACAAGCCCGCACTCCCAAGCCTCGGATAACTCCTTCTCCATGTTGAAGATGGCCTTGACCCGGTGGAACACCGCCGAGTTATTGAGCTCAAAAGAAGAAGTTCGGTGGGGATCGAGGGGGACGCTCAAGTAGCATATCTTGTGGGTGCGCTTCTGTCGGGGGGAAACCCGTCTGCGAACAAAGGTGATCATAATATCCTCCCTTGTAGCTTCTCCTTGAGCAGCTCCTGATCTAGCAGTCAACTAGATTCGCCAGAGCTGTGGGTCACTTCGGAATGCTCTCCCAAAGAGAGGCGGCCGGGACTCCGAGCTTCAAGGGAAGGAGCCGGATCAAGTCCTCGTCCGTTGTGTTCCGGATGTAGAAGAAGGTCCGGGCCCAGCCTTTGCAGGACTCGAGCCCGGTGACCCGGGGAAACGCAGAGTTCTTGCGGGGAGATATGGAGGCTCCACCGCATTGGGTCAAGTGTTTCTGAGCCGGAGTAAGGTGTCGATCCGGGACAACATTCTTCCGCAGACCAAAGAACTTGATCCACATCTCCTTGGAGGGCCAGAAGCCGAGGTACCCCTCTATGCTGGAGGCAAAAGAGGAGAGAGATGTAATGGCATTGGCAGGGAGATGATGTGGTTGCAATTGATAGGTGGAAATAAAATTGAAGAAGAAATCAGAAACGGCAAGGCCGAAGCCGCGTTGGAAGTGGGAAAGAAAGACAACAAACTCCCCTGGATTTGGAGAGGGAGAAATATCGTCGGCAGCAAGGCGGCAGGCGACACCCGCGGGGATGCGGCGCGTGGCGTATAACCAGTCTATGTCATCTTCACAGACGAAGGCACCGTCCCAGCCGCCGTGCTCGCGAGCATCGTCTTCCTCCTCCTGCTGAGCGACCATAACAACCTCTTCCTCAGTCATGGCGGGGTCGAGCTCCTCAAGGACAAAGTCTGACTAGAGGTAGCCGGCCGCGGGAAACCTCGAAGCATAGGGCCCCGTGGCGAAGAGCTTGAGTGCGGGTGGCGACACGGTCGCAAGGTGCGGATGACCTTGGCTACGGCGGCGCAGCACTAGGGAAGAAGCGTTGGCGGCGGAGGCATCACAGCAGAGAATAAGAAAGGCAGGGGGCGCTAAATGTGGGGAAATCCCCCAAGATGGCCCCTGTCCCCTATTTAACCGCGCAGTGCGGACAAGTAGTGGGATCCTTTGCGGCAACGCAACCACACGCCGTGGCCGTGTATGTGGCGCAATCTACCAATCAAGTGCGTGCCACAACGAGGGGCACATGGAGCAAAAAAAATCCCATGACGTGATGTGGTGTTACAGTTAACGAGGTGCCGCTGCGACAGGATGTGCGGAGCAGTTATTCCTGACATTACTACAGTAACCGGTGTAGTAAACGGGCATGGCCCTTAAAATGAGGCAAAGTGATGATTACCCTCCACGTAGGACGTGGGGAAGCGTATGAGAGAAGGAAAGGTAATCCGGATATGTGAGCAAAGACCCGGCCAACGAGAAATAAATCAGAACGTGCCAAGGGAACATAGGAGTAAAATGTCCGGGTTACAGAATAACTCGGCTAAAGAGGCAAAGATCTGGATAGGAGAACCTACTATGGCCTTAACAACTGAAGTTGCTAAGACCACATCAGCTTCGGGGACTAATGTTGGGGGGATACCCCTGGGTAGGGTCATGCCAGGGTATATAGGCCGAGTTAGCTGAGGTACGGCACGGTCAAAGCACGTGCAGGCCGGGTCACCTCAAGGCAGACCGACTTACGGAGTAAACCAGCCCGTGGGGCAACTCCCTAGCATTAACCCAGCCAGAATAAAATATATGTCAGCCATGTTTGTCTATCTATTATGCAGGTACGCTCGTAGCTAGGTTAGCTGTGTGCTAGCCGGACTACCACTTGGCTTCCAAGAGAAGGAAGGAATCTCCCGCCGGTCAAAAGGTGGCCTTTGCTAGCTGTTGCATGAGCGAAGCAAAGGAGAGGGAAGGACCAGCGAGGCAGGGGCGACCAAGATGACGCGAGAAGTGTCGGCTAACGTAGCCCATGTCTGGTGACGCTTAAAGGCATGGATTACACAGTGGGTTAGGTCCAAAGTCTGGATGAACCGTTAAAGAGGATAAAGAAGCATCTAGCTTTAGTCGAGGGGCATATTCGGGGAATATGCTGCCACGTGTGCCCTAACTTTGTAACCCGGGCTGCCGTATATAAGGAGCACCAGGGCCTCCATAGAAGGGGATCAGTCATTTTCTCTGTCTAAGATAGAACTCTAGAGCTAAGTTGAGGGGAGTAAGAGACCTAGTCTCCTTGTCACCAATATCTCAAGGAGCACTTGTAATCTCCATTGATAGAGGAAATACAACAACACACGCGTGGAATCATCACGCTATCCCTCCCTGGATTCCCCTACTGCTCATTGGCCCCATCTTTAGCCTATCCATGGCATCTGCAGTGCCACCACCACGACATATTGTAAGTTAAACAACCAGCTGGAGCCATATGGTTATCCTTTTATTTTTATGGCCTGCGTGCCAGAAATGGAGATCCATGTAATTTAGATTAGTGGAGAACAACCATGATGGTGGCGCCATGGACCTTGGTGCCACGCTGGTGGAATGATGGAGATCATCTCATGACATAGAAGATAGAGATCGAATGCATGAAGACCATATCATATCACATTATACTTGCATGTGATGTTTATCCTTTGAGACATCTTATATTGCTTTGATTTGATCACCTCAGTAGTATTTGATCGCCACGGTAGCATTATAAGATGATCCCTCCCACTGAATATCAAGATAATAATATGTTCTTTGTTAGTATGCACCGTTAAGAAAGTTCGTTGTTTCGAAGCACCACATGATGATCGGGTGTGACAGAATCTATGTTCGCATACAATGGGTGTAAGCCAGATTTACACATGCGAATACTAAGGTTCTACTTGGCGAGCCTAGCATGTATAGAAATGGACTCGGAAGATGAACCAAAAGGTAAATCATGAGTCATATGAATGATATGATATCCATATGATGCTCGCCATTGCAGCTACCCTCCTCACGTGATGATCGGTCGTGGTGTAGTGAATTTGGTTTGTGTAATCACTAAAAATGACTAGAGGGATGTCATTTTTGAGTGGGAGTTCATTTATTAATTTGGATGAATTTGAACTCAATTTATCATAAACTAAATCAAAGTGAATTTGCATAGTTCGTTGTAGTCACTGGCATCCGTTTACTACCTTGTGTTTAGCTATAATTGAGATAATATAACTATAGAATTTTGGAACTTTACTTTACGAATTGCTATCATATTGTTTTATGAGTACCAATCTAAAGTTTAAAGTACTATTGCAAACTTTGAGCAAAACCTCACTTACTCCATGAAATTCAATAATTAGTATTGAATCTAGAGTAACAAATTCCAGCGTTAGTATCTAAGTATGATGCTTGCCTCCATGATTCTTGATATTTAAAAATTGTTTAATATCAACGTTATATAGGTGCTAAACATTGTTTCAGAAACCATCATGTGTGTAGAAGATATTGTGATATCTGAAACAATGCTTGGTTGAAATATGATGGAGTATAATTTTATAAAATACATATTCTCGTATTGTATTAGAATTTGCAAAGGTTGGAGATGTTGGGTGTCCTAATCACCCAAAAGGTTTTGGGAATTAACATTATATTCGCAATTCATCCTTATGAGCTATAGTATATTGATCATGAAAGTTGTCAGGATAAGGATGGATAGAATATCTAGGTAAAATGTTTACTACATTAAAAGGATTACTAAAAGGAATGAAATTTGGAAGAGCGCCAAACATTTGATGGTGGTGATCTACATCAAAAGTGCAAGTCCTAGGATATTAGTGTTTGACTAACAGGATTTGGACTATGTGTCATGTGAATGGCAACACTATTAATGTTGATAGATTCTTTTAAAAAGGAAAAGGAAATGCTGAAAAGAGAATCTTGGAAATATTTGGCAGAAAAGAGAAGACTGTAAATGTCCAGCTTAGGTATATAGATGATATACATGTTTTGGATATATTAGTTTGCTTGATAAACAATGTGCTTCTTAGGTATTGGATACTAGATTGGTTGGTGTGAAGTGTCACATAGGACAAAACAATTCATGAACTACAATGGCCTAAGTAACTAGCAAAAGAATATGGGATGATGTTCATCGGAAACAAATAAAGTGTTGTTGTGTTTCTCGTTGAAATCAAACCTAGCCTTCAAGATTTGTTTTAATAATTGTTATTTTGTTCCTGTATTATGAGAATAATTGTTATTCAAATGATTACCGTATTCCATAGAAGATGGATGAACTCTTACAAGTATAATCGGAGAAATCACATCCATAACACTAATGCTAAAATATCGCAAGAAAAATGATTAAAATATCTCTTGCAAAGTGACATCGCTGTTTAAATTAGTATTGGAAAAGAGAACATGAAGAAACTCCATGTTGATGGAATTTTGGAGTCTTTTTTATTTTTTAATCAAATTGACGCTTGTGAGAGTTTCTTGGTGAAATGGATCATATGGGCACCTAGAGGGGCGGTGAATAGGTGCTACACCAATTTCTAGTTCTTTTTCAATTTTAGGCTTAACACAAAGGTAAATTCTCTAGATATGCAACTAAGAGGAATTTCCCTATATGTCAACCTAACTACTAAGTGAGTAAAGGCAAAGGGAGTGGAACGAGGTAACCGTAGTGAAGCACGCGGATCCGGAGTACGGGATTTGTTTTACCGTAGTTCCTTCCTTGTTAAGAGAAGTACGTCTACGTTGGAGGGGTGGGCGGTACTAAGACCACCACACCACAAAGGCCTCACCATGTTCTCTAATGGATCTCGCCACCAAAGGCCTGATCCACCTTCCACTATTTGGTACCCTTCTAGGTGGGAATCGGTGCATTTACAACACTAGCAGGGCACGCATCCACAACTCAATTGGAGGCTCCCGTGATGACAACAAGCTGCCACAAGAAACAAGTTCATCAATAATCATAACCAAGATCTAGAAAATCATAAGAAATCTAGATCAAGAATCCTCCAAGTGAATGGAGGGGAAATGAAGATCTTGATGGATGGCGATGAAGATCAAAGTCTCCTCCTTCCATTCCCCAAAGCCCGGTGCCTTTGAGTGATTGAAGATGGAGATCACACTTGAATCGATATGAACATGGCAGAGCTTTTTCATGGGATCCAAGAGATCTGAAATGGGCATTTGAACGGGTATTTATAGACCCATCCAAAAAGATTCCATTGGACGAATTGGCTGCCGGATTTTCTGGCCTAAGTGGGGGTCGGATTATCCTCTTGGGGCAAACATCCGGCCCGAAAACGGACAATCCGGACCAAATGTCTGCCCCCTCTGCGTGACGCGCCTTGGTTGCCTTTGGAAAACTCTTGGTGGGGCGGATTATCCAGCCCCCTGGTGGGACGGATTATCTGGCTTGAGCGAATGCTCCGGCCCTAGCTGGTTAATCCGGGGAAAATTCCGGCCCCCTCTCTGGGTGACGCGCCTTGGAGACCTTGTCGAGCTTGTAGGGGCGGATAATCCGCCCCCAAAACATTGGTTTAGATAGATTTAGGTGGAAAAGTATTCTGCACCACTAAACACATAGTTAAATAATCCTTGGCATTGTTATCTAACACACAAAATATTAGACATCATGAAATGTTCTTTCAATCTCCACTTTTTTGGTGTTAGATGACAATACTAGGATTTGCAATATAGCCCTACTAACACATCCTCGCAAGGATGAAAAAGAGTTATCCCTAAATGTGTGCATATATTAAGTTTGCATTTGAATACAAATGCACACACATAGGTTCAGTACATTTTCATGAATTGGAAACTAATATCAAATGATCAGTTAGAAAGAAAGAGATGAGTCATACCATCCATAATGAAGTCCTCAATAATATAGTGATAGACACATTTTAGAAACCCCCATATTGAGACTTCCGAGAATAATATGATGATACAACCATATAGATAAATCCAGAATACCATAGTGATAAATCCATCGATAACCTTTGATAGATCCATAGAGATAAATCCATAGTCTCATGACTCAATAAGGACCAACACAGTCTCACACAAACAAACCAAATAGCAAATACGGGAGTTCAATGCTAAATAGGCACAAGCGAGGATACGAGAAAATGATAAAATGGCACACGTGCTTATGCCTGACACATGCAAATCCCCTCGACACCTAATAGAACTACTTCTCCCCCCTTGGCATAAAAACACCAAAAAGGGGAAAAGAGCGATGCTATTATCCTGAGAGACCACTCCTCCTCCTCCTCCTTGTCCTCGTCCTCATCATAGGCTTCCTCATCATCATCATACTCTTCATCCTCATCCTCATCATCAACGGTTGGGGAAGGAGAAGGGGCCAGGGTGGGAGTGGATACTCTATTTGAGCCCTCCCACCCGACTCCTCGATCTAAATCAGATGTAACCGCCCGAGCCGGATAATCCAGCCCCAACTTGGGGCGGATAATCTGGCCCTCTCCATTTTTATGTTTACACAGGAATTGGGCCAGCACAACCCCTCAAATACCCTCGCAAGATAAACAATGGACTTGTGTGCAAGATAGATGTCTCGGGGAGGGAGAAAGGCTTAGGTTTAGATAGCCAAACTGAGATGGTACTACACACCAAGAATTGAAAAACCAAGATAATGAAAAGCCAATCGTTGGTGTGTTTTCCATAAGAACAAAAGATGGTCAAATAAAAACCAATAAAACCCTCAAAGAACTAGCTCTTCATAAAGAAGAGGGTGGTGGCCGAAGCCACCATGTAGGAGTAGATGGCATGACACCGCGAAGATTTATCTTGGGTTCAAAGCCAATACTCATCAATAAACTCACATATCACAAAATGATATTAAGAGAAATGATTTGTCTTGCTTTCGGCATTATGGCGGGAGGGTTAGCCCAATAATTAGGACCACACCCCCTATATAAATGCCCACATCTAAACCAAATAGAGGAAGATACAAATGGGAGTATGCAAGGGAAATCAAGTCAAGCTCCTTGAATCCACGATATTTAGCTCATTCCTCAAATAACAAAACCTTGCTTCATCATCAAGTGGCTTCTTAAAAATATCCGCTAGTTGATTCTTCGTGCTCACAAATGATAGGTCAATATCTCCACGAGCGGCATGGTCTCAAATAAAATGATTGCGGATCTCAATATGTTTCATCCTTGTGTGCTGCACTAGATTAGAAGCAATTTTGATGGCACTTTCATTGTCATATAAAAGAGGAACATTTCACAATTGACACCTTATTCCTTTAAAGTTTGCCTCATCCATAACAATTGAGTGCATGCACTTGCAGCATCCACATATTCCGCTTCGGTGGTGGATAGAGATATATAATTTTGCTTCTTGGAAGACCAACAAACCAAAGATCTTACAAAAAATTGATAAGATCTAGAGGTTGACTTCCTATCATCGTTATCACCAGTCCAATCGAAATCCATGTATCCACATAAATAAAAATTAGAGCCCTTGGGATACCATAGACCAAAGTTAGGGGAATGAACCAAATATCGGAAGATTCTCTTGATCGCCACTAAGTGGCTTTCTTTAGGAGTCGCTTGATACCTTGCATACACACTACACTCAACATAATATTGGGTCTAGATGCACAGAGATAAAGAAGAGAGCCAATCATGGACCGGTATACCTTTTGGGTCCACATCTTTACCATAGGGATTTAATTCGAGGTGGCACTTCGTTTGCATCGGGGTAGCAACACTATTAAGATCGGTCAACTTGAATCTCTTGAGCATGTCATGTATATATTTTGCTTGATTGATGAAAGTCCCTTCTCGTAGTTGCTTGATTTTGAAAGAAAGAAAGAACCTCAACTTGCCCATCATAGACATCTCAAACCTGTCAGTCATAAGTTTTGAAAATTCATCATTAAAATCTTGGTTAGTTGAGCCAAAAATAATGTCATCAACATAAAGTTGGAATACGAAGAGCTCCCATGAACCTTATTAGTAAAAAGATTGGGGTCAATCTACCCAACTCCAAAACCTTGGTCTAACAATAAATCTTTGAGATGCTCATACCACGCATGTGTGGCTTGTTTAAGGCCATAGAGCGCCTTATCGAGTTCGTAGACGTGGTTAGGAAAGTTTGGGTCCTCGAAGCCCTGGGTTTCTTAACATAAACCAACTCATGTAACGGACCATTAAGAAAGGCACTTTTAACATCCATTTGCTGTAATTTAAAGTTATGATGAGCTGCATACGCAAGCAAGATACGGATGGACTCAAGGCTAGACGCTAGAGCATAAGTCTCACCAAATACGATGTCTTCCACTTGGGAAAAACCTTGTGCCACAAGTCTTGCCTTGTTCCTCGCAATAATTCCATTCTCACCTTTATTGTTCTTGAAGATACACTTTGTGCCGATAAAATTGCGACACTCTTTAGGCTTCTCAACTAGCTTCCAGAATTTGTTGCACTTAAAATTGTTGAGCTCTTCATGCATAGCAAAAACCCAGTTCGGATCTTCAAGAGCTTCAAAAACCTTCTTGGGTTCCATCATGGATATATGTGCTTGATTATCACTGAATCTTGCAAACTCACCCCTTGTGGACACCCTCCTCCTTCGATCACCCACCACTTTATCAAGTGTGTAACCCCCTGAGTTCAAGGTTCCGTTCAGCTCGAGCTTTGCAACGAATTTCAATTTCCTCCTTGTTTCTTGGAGGGATAAATTCATCATCTTGTTCTTCATCTTAACTATTAGCTTCATGAACAAATTGTTTAGCGCTGGTAGTTGAAGGAGAAACTTGCCCTTGATCCTGTTCAACAACCATAATAGGAGGTTGTTGATCTGAGCTTCCAGGGCCAGATAGTTCGGCCATGGAGGTGGCTGGATAATCTGGCCTAGGAGTTTCAGCTTCATCTTTGTTTCCTGCCTGGGTGGAAGATGCAAGGCCGGATAGTCCGCCCCCTGATACGTTGCAAACGTATCTATAATTTTTGATGTTCCATGCTTGTTTTATGTCTCTTTCTTATGTTTTGTCCATACTTTGGAGTATTTTTATACACTTTCTTGGACTAACCTATTAACAAGATACCACAGGGCCAGCTGCCTGTTTTCTGCTGTTTTTTGTTCCAAGAAAGTCAGAAAATGAATATTCTCGGAATTGGATGGGACAAAAGCCAAAGTCAATTTTTCACTGAGGGGGACACGGAGCCAGAAGACGAGACGGAGAGGGGCCAGAAGCCGGCCACACCACCTGGCCGTGCGGCTAGGCCTGGCCCGCGCCAGGGGGTGGTGTGGCCGCCTAGAGCACCCCCTCGACCTCCCCTTTCTCCTATAAGATGCCTCCGATACAGAAACCCTAAGTACCCGATCAAATTCCATGAAAGAGTTTGTAGCCGCCGTCATCTCCATCCCTAGATAGGAAGGGATCTGAAGCTCTTCCTGGCACTCTGCCAGAGGGGATAATTCACCCTGGAGGCCTTCTTCATCACCATGATTGCCTCCGGTGTGATGCGTGAGTAGTTCATCCCTGGACTACGGGTCCATGTAGTAGCTAGATGGTTGGTCCTTATCCTTTGTGCTTCCATGTTTAGATCTTGTGAGCTCCGTTCATGATCAGGATCATCTATTTGTAATCATACATGTTGTGTTTGTGGGGATCCGATGGATATTGAGATGCTATTTCAGATTGATTATTGATTCTATCATGTCTTTGTTATTTGTGATCTTGCATGCTCTCCGTTGTTATTAGCTATCTTGGCCGAGTAGATGCTAGCAACTCCAAGAGGGAGTATTTATGCTCGATAGTGGGTTCATGCCTCTAGTAATCTAGAGAAGTGACAGAAATCTCTAAGGTACTAGATGTGCTGTTGCTACTAGGGAGAAAATAGAAATCCTTTGTTCATAGAACAATTGTAATGTTTACTTTACACACAATGCTTAATGCAATTATCTGTTGCTTGCAACTTAATAAGGAGGGGGTTCGGATGATAACCTGAAGGTGGATTATTAGTCATAGATGTAGTTGGATTACGGTCTATGTATAATGTTGTAATGCCCAATCAAATCTCATAGAAGTCAAGATGATTAGTATCTCGATGTTTGTTAATTACCCCGCTGTAATTTGGTGACCCAACATGTCATCTATCTTAAGGAGAATCATCACTAGTGAACTATGGACCCCGGTCCTTTCTTTTACCATCAATCTACAATCTACTATTTACTGTTTTCTGTTTACTTTCTGCAAAGCTTTTACTATCTTCCACACAATACATTTAATCCTTTGTTTTCAGCAAAACCGGTGAGATTGACAACCTCACTGAGTTGGGGGCAAAGTTCTGTGATTGTGTTGTGCAGGATTCCAAGTTGGAAACAACACCTTGGAGGTGTTTCCTTGCTCCTACTGGTTCGATAACGTCGATTTCATAACTGAGGGAAAACTTGTTGCTATACTCATCATACCTTCCTCTTGGGGTTCCCCAATGAGCTCAACATCTTGAGTAAGCACCCCCTGGCCGGTTAATCCGGCATGGTACTTCCAACTTGTTCTTCGTGCCTGGCATGTGATGGAGAAGCAGGGACAAATAATCCACCTGCATGGCTGGATAACCCGGCCTAGGACTTACAGCTTGGTGATCTTTAGAAGTTTGTCGGGTTGGTGTAGTAGTTGCTTCAACATGTGGAGTTCATTGATCTTGCATAGATGAGGGCCCTACTTGAGTAGAGCATTGTCCTTCCTGAACTGCCAAAGGTGATGAGGATATATACAGGGATTATGATGATTCTGACTACTTGAAGTGGAAGGAAATATTGAGTCAAATCAATGATGACTATCAGGTGAATTCATTCCTAGTTCACCATGATATTTTCATTTATAAGAACTTTATACTACCTAAATCTTTGTGCTATTGTATGATCAGGTACATGGGAGAAGAAGGCGTAGCACGGAGCGAGAAGCTGAAGCATATGGAGAATGGTCTGTTGATCAATGAAGAATGCGCGAGGGAGGAGAGGGAGGAAGCGCAAGGAGCTACTAATAAGAAGATCAACACCTCGCGGGATCTCTATCGCGGCAGAGAAACGACGCGTTTTCCTGCCACGACATAGAAACAGAGTCCTTTTTTGCCACGGCAGGCTGCCGCGGCAGAGAAACAGGCCCAAACTCTGCCACGGCAGAACCCTGAGCCGAACCCAATTTTGGGTCGGTTTGTACCCTAGTTGGGTGGGACCAACTCGGTCACCCCCTTAGCCGTCACACCCCCAGACTCATAAATAGATGGGGTGCACTAGTTTTAGGGTTTAGACCACGTTAAAATATTTTGGAGTTATTTCTTTCATAGAACCTCTGGAACTACCCTGTGATCGATTTTACCAACTATAATTGAGTGTGATCTATTGTTCCACTGGGAATTAATAGATTGCAAACTACCGTTCATGGTTGATGGCTGCGTGCACAAGAGTTTGGTGTTGTGAATATCCTACAAGGTTCGAGAGCTGTTGCAATGGCATTAGGGTTCGAGCGGGAGAGATCATAGCTACACACTAGTTATCTATCATCTACCATCTTCATCAACAAGTGCTTGCTGAGAAGATCGGGCCACCCCATATCAAAAGGGCTTCCTCAACAGGGCGGTAGAATCCCACACCCATTCTTCTTATGGCATCTTGGGGCATTTCAACATCTGTGTCACAAACATCAACTTGCCCCACATGGGAACCGTCATTCTCTTCGAACACCATACTACAAGATTCCACAACAATACTGGTGGTCTTGTTATAGACTCTATAAGTGTGGGATTCGGCATCATAACCAACAAAAATGCCTTCTAAAGCCTTAGACTCGAATTTAGATAAACGAACTCCTTTAATGAGAAAGAAACACTTACAACCAAATAACCAGAAGTATGAAACATTTGGCTTGTTACCTATAAGTATCTCATAGGGAGTCTTGTCTAAGATCTTGCGGAGGTAAAGCTGATTTGAAGAGTGACAAACGGTGGATATGGATTCACCCCATAAGTTATATGGTGACTTGAATTCAGCCAACATTGATCTTGCCATATCCATCAAAGTCTGGTTTTTCCTCTCGGCTACACCATTTTGTTGAGGGGTATACACAGCGGAATATTGTCTTATCCCCTCTTCACGCAAAAATTCATTCAATGTGTAGTTCTGGAACTCAGAGATGTTGTTGCTTCTTATTGCCAATATGGGGACATTGTGTTGACGTTCCACCTCATTGGGAAAGTCAATGACAGTTTGTTGAGTTTCACTTTTCTTCTTGAAGAAGTAAACCCATTTGTATCTTGAATAGTCATCAACAATCACCAGGAAATACTTCATCCCACCGAGGCTTGCATGAGATTGATGGCTCTAAAATATAGCCATCTACGTCCACATTTAAACTGGATATTATTCATATTTTTGATGAAATATCTCTCTAAACCCTGCCACTAATGCCTAATATTCAGAGGTGTATGCAATCCTTCCTTTTATATTTTTCCTGCATAGATAATGTCGCTTGAAGATGGGAATCACTACATTAAAGTCAAACATATGAGATTTCCAACAAACAGAAGAAACCAGGAGCCGTAAAGCGGAGGCAGACAATTTAACGACCAACTATACGACCGGAGCAAAAATTCCGGCCGTATGGCTCTGGTCGTATAGTTGGCGCCACCACCGTTAGGTCAAACGGAACAAATTTCATGAAGGTAACCCTATATAAAGAAGCCTTGGACAACGAGAAAACAAGCCAGACCTCGCCAAAAAGTCTCTGCCACAGATCTCCAGCTGCTCCAGATCTCAAAACCCTTCTGCATCTCCATAGCCATATTCCACCACTTGTAATAGTAGATCTCTTCTTTGATTGGCAACATTGTAAGACTATTTCTATCAATCTTATGATTTTCAGTACAATGTTTGTGATTGGTGATCTCATCTATATGTGTGAGTAATTCTCCTTGGGCTAAGGACTTCAGCCTAGCCATGTAGCGATTGTGCATGTTATTTATCATAGATGGGATCGTGTATTAGTTTGTATGACATGATGATGATAGTATCTTCTCTTGCCTCAATCCAAGGACTTGTCAGGTACCCAAGACCCCGAGGGTTGATCTAGGTATAGGGAGTATGAATAATGACTGATCTACATGTTGGGAACCCCAGTGACAGAAGGGGTAGTACGGCTGTATGTGAGGGATTTACTTGGGATTAACGGTGACATCACTATGCATATCATTAGATCTCTTTCTTCTATGGATGAGGCTAGTAGGTTATTGCTATAAGCGGTTGTGGAGGCAATAGAAATTATGGATGTACTACCCACATATAATTTATCTTGCTCTAACAAGTACATGCATACTTTATTTCTATCTTTTATTCCCGTCAGATGTTTTGCACAGCTACAAGTGAAACTGAACGCCCTAGGCCCCCTCTCTCCATCATCGACAACAACAAAAAGACGCAAGATATTAGTCTAGGAAAAACACAAAAGGAATTCTAAAACTCCCGAAGGTCCGTTAAAGTAACTTCACTACACATTCGCTGCCCGAGGATTCTATAATCTAGGTCTACTAGGGAAAAAGAAGGTATCAACCCTTTTTCTGGTACCGCTGCTGGGGAAGAAATAGATACCCTGGTGAGGTTATTAGGAACCTTGCTAGTTTTAATTCTTGTTTTTAATTTTTTTATTTTGCTTTTAGTCTTTATTTGATAAACCAAAAAACTTAGTTAGCCTTTAAATTATTGCTTTTACTATTATAATTCTTTGTTTAAAAAACCCAAAAACATAGGAAATATGGATGAAAAGAAGCTTGGGGAGTTTGCTAGTCCTAAAAATGATTATTTGAATACCCCTATTACTCAGCACGCAATTGCTGCTAATGACTATGAAATTAAGCCCCATTATTTAAGACTGGTTCAATAGAATCAATTTGGAGGCTCTTCTGTTGAAGACGTAGGTATGCACTTGAATACTTTCACTAAAATATGTGATATGATGCGTATAAAAGACGTTGACCCTGATGCGGTCAAATTACATCTATTTCCTTTCTCTCTAAGAGGGAGAGCAAAAGAATGGTTGCTATCTTTGCCTAGAAATACTATTACATCATGGGTGGGATGTACTTCTTTATTTATGACTAAAATTTTCCCACCTGTAAAGACTATGCAACTCTGATCTAATATTACTGGCTTTAGACAAGAAGAGCGTGAGCCGCTAGCGCTTGCATGGGAGAGGATGAAAGAATGCCTAAGAAACTGTCCTAGTCATGGGATGGAAGATTGGTTAATCCTCCATTTATTTTATGATGCTCTTAATCCTATGTCTAAGTCTATGCTTGATACTATAGATGGAGGAACGTTGCTGGGTAAACATATTACCAAAGCAAAGCAGCTATTAGACAATATGCAAGACAACCATGCCCAATGGCATGTGGATAGATCAAACACGAAGAAGGTGAACTCCATCACACCACAAGAAAATGAAGAACTCAATACTAAGTTGGATGAGCTCATATTGGCCGTAAAAGGTAAGGAAACCCAAGTAAGATCCACCCCTGAAACAAATATTGAAGAAATAGATTTTAGAGCTCATAATGATTACAACCCTGCTCGGAAGAAGAGTTACAATCCTTACATTCAGAAACATTATTCTGGTCCTGCAGGTAATTCTAATAATAATATGGGAACTAGTAATGGTAGTATCCAAGAAACACTTAAGTCGTGTATAGACTCACAAAATGAAAAAAACAATATTCTTGTTAAAATAACGGAGAACCATGATGCTATGCTTGGTAAATTATCTAACCAAGCTATTAGTTTGAGAAATGATTTGCAGGCCCTCCAAGAAAGAACGAGGATCGTTGAGGCACAACTAGGTAAGATAACCGAGAGTCAAACTCTCATTCTAGCTAAATTTGTAGGTAAAGCTGAGCCCAATCCCATTGAAGAACCTAGAATTATGAGAATCCAAAGGGAGGACCCTGAAGAACTTGATTATAGTAATGACCCTTCACCAAGCTACACCATCGAAGACTTCGTGAAGAGGATCAACGTCAAAATTCCGGTAAGTGAAGGTAACAATGAAGCCATGTATCAACACTTTGTTGATCAAGTAGCAACTAAGGTACGCGGTCTTGAAGAGGAATGCAAGAAAATCGCTGAAAAGTTACCTGTTAAACTAGATGACATATTTGAGCCAACGATTAAGATAATGATTGGGACTAATGAGATAGCTGCACTTTGTGATCTAGGTGCAAGCGTCTCAACAATCCCAAAGAGTCTTTTTAACAAGCTAAATCTTGGATCTTTCGAAATTACTGAACTAAAACTACATCTTGCAGATTCCACTTACAAACAGGCTGTAGGAATTAAGGAGAACATGTTAGTTTACATTAAAGGATATCCTGCTCTAATTGACTTTGTTATTGTTGACATGACTGAAGATACTATTGCTCCTATCATACTGGGCTCTCCTTTCTTGAGAACTATAAAGGTTTTAATTAACCTCCAGGAAGGGAACGTGAAGCTGCAATTGCCTTCACGGGATCCTTTTATTATCCATTTCCCCAGGAAAAAGAAAGCCAAACATGACGAGAAGGAGGCCATCACTTTGAAGGTCAATTACTTTGGAGTGGGTGTTCCACTCATCTAGCCCAAGTGAGTATCGTCAAGGTCAAGCTATTGACCGTAAAAGAGCTCCATGGGAGGCAACCCATGTTAAATAAAGGTTTGAGTTAAATTTTTAGTTTTTAGTTTAAGTTTATGTTTAATAAAGAGTGCTAGAAAACTCCATTTGAGGAGAAGAAGTTCGGTAGTACTTAAAATTCTGCTACATACATGTTGTTGTTGGTCGACAATATTTACTGTCAATTTTCTACATAAACAAGGTATATAACTAATTTACAGGAAAAGAAGCAATTCTCAAAGAAAGATAATTTTTTTGATCCACAGAGTGAGTTGACCAACTATACAGCGGGAATAAAAATTCAAGCCGTATAGTTGCGGTCGTATAGATATCTTAGCCATCAAAACTTTTTCTTTAAAATGTACTGAGAGTTTAACGACCAACTATACGGCGGGAATAAAAATTCCGGCCATATAGTTTCGGCCGTATAGATATCTTTGTCATTGACAATTTTTCTTTCATATGTACAGAGTATTTAACGATCAACTATACGGCGGGAATAAAAAATCCGGCCGTATAGTTCCGGTTGTATAGATATTAATGCCTCCGTACGAATTATTTTCTGATATACTGAGTTTAATGACCAACTATACAGCGGAAATAAAAATTCGACCGTATAGTTCTGGTTGTATAGATATCGATGCCTTTGTATATTTTCTTTCCCAGGGATAGACAGTTTAATGACCAACTATACGGTTGGAACATTTTGTTCCGGCTGTATAGTTGCGCCCGTATAGTTGCGCCGCCAGGAGGAAAACCTAAATTTTTGACAGAAGGCCAACTATACGGCAGGAACACAATGTTCCGTCCGCATAGTTGCGCTCGTATAGTTGCGTCTGACCACAAAATCGCACGGGAAGGTACCTCCAACTCTAAAACTTCAATCCTTTTTCTCTCTTCTACCTCCAAACTCTCTCAAAACCTCAAGAGATCTTCATCTCTTCTCAATTTCGTTCGATTTCCCCACACACGAGTGATCTACGATATGTTTCTCCTCCGATCCTCCATTACTTTTTGCAAAATCATCTTCGATATATTGTCATTATCAATCTAGGGTGAGACCTACTATGAACCAATTGCCAGTATTTTCTTGCCTAGATTATTATTTTTTGAGGAGATTCTTTAGTGTGCTATAATGAGGAACATGTTATACTTACTGTTGTTGGATCAAAAAGTTTTATTTTTGTCTTTCTTCAATGTTTTAGATGATGAACACAAGGAGCCAAACTCATGCTCATGCCACCGCTAGCGCTTCTCGGGCTTCCGCTCAAGAATGCATGGAGATCAAGTTCAAGAATGAGCCCCAACGTGATCGCTTCAACAGGATCAAGAACCACGAAGTGAAGGCCACCAAGTGGGCTTGCCCCATTATATTGAACTAACTTGGTATTTTTGATGACTTCAATTTACTTTGCAATAGAGCTGGCCTGCAAAACTTTGTGTATAATGATGCACCTACTTATCGCCGCTTAACCATTGAATTCCTAAGTTCGTTGCAAAGCAGCATTAAACAATGGCAAGGAGAGGACATTATTTCTTTCCCACTGATGCACAACAACTACACTTTAACATTAGATGAATGGTGCGCATGTTTTAATTTGCCAATCAATGATGTTAGTGCCTTACGCGCATCCTTTACTGGCTTAGAACCTTCCCCTGAACATTACTATAATGGAATGAGTTTCACTACTAGAGTGAGCAAGGGTAAGAATATTCAACATCCTGCAATTCCCTATTTGTTCTATGTTATCGCTAACACCTTGCAAGCACATAATGAGTTCACAAGACTCAACAAGGAGGACATCCTAGTCCTTGCAAAGGCTGCTTACATCAACTGCGGCTTGTCATAAACTTGGGCACCATCCTTGTGCGATACCTGGAGCACCAAGCCTCCCAAAGCCAAGGACCAATTATAGGTGGAGGCGTCATCACCGTTCTTACCACTACCCTAGGAATCAACCTAGGTGAGTTGCAACCAGTGATAGGTGAGACACGTGTTGGTTTCTCTACTCTGAGAGCCTGTGGAATGCTCACTAGGAGAGGTGGTGTTTATTATCTTCATATTGCTAGAGTCGGGCGTCTTTACCCCGCTCCTTTGCCTAATGGTATTTTATCTATCGAGGAAGGATGTTTTCTATATGACTTGCAGGTTGAGCAACACCAACCCAAGGAGGAGATTCCAGAGGAGGATGAGGACCAAGAGGAGGAGCAAGAAGTTCCTTACTAAGAGGAGCAGCCACAAACCCGGTTTGCCACATACCAAGATTTCCGAGGACTTGGAGGGACTATGGAGAGGATGCGTAGCCTCTCTTTAAACCTCCGAGAATCAACTAGTAACCTCTCAACTCAATTCGCGAACTGGAGTAACGACTTTTTCCCGCCACCACAATGATTTGAAGGGCTTGTAAAAGCCTAAACTTGCGGAAGTTTCCTCATGTATCTTTACTTGGCATTCATTTGCTTTTATTTATTTCGAGGTTGTGTTTTTATTTGAGTTTATAAGCACTCGTGTTGGTTTCCCCAACACTTTATTTTCTAGTTCTTTCTATTTGCTTTCGATATTTTCTAGCCTAGCTTTGCCGCCAATTTTCTATTCTTTAAATTCCCTCTCTTAAAAAATCACAAAAAGATTTCTCCATTTTTCCTTATTTTCCCTCTTTCTTTTCTTTCCACCTCGAGGTCTTCATATGTTTGCAGGAGAGTGATCGACTTCGAGTTTCCAAGAAACAAATAAAAAAGGAAGAGAGAAGTGGAACCAAACATGACAAGTGAAACCCATGCTAGTTAGTAGTAAATGTTGAGATATTATATTGGTGGAGTGAGTCTTTGTATCGTAGTAAGATTTTTCGTTTGCATGGGTATTTAATTGGGTACATTTTCTTCCAGCTCTCGTAATTAACTAAGTCTTGCCTAAAATTGCAAAACAATTGTAATAAGAAAAAGTCTCACAATTGAAGGCTTGGGTGTTGTAGTGCTTAGTCGTGAAGGTTTATTTCTAGAGACACTCAACACCACTGAAAATGTTGATTGACTTGATAGCTCTCTTTGAAATGATTTGTTCGATTGAATTAATGTTTCGCGGTTTTTGTGAGCATGCCAAAGTTTGACTTGTTAATCATAAGAATGCTATAGCTTTAAGCGTGTCAAATTGCATGGGATGCCAACAACTCCGCTGGCCTATGAACGATCTTCATGGAGGAAACTCCTAGATTTCGGCTATGAGTTGATTAAACACATGTAGAAGCAATGCTATAGTGGGTAAGATTCTTGGCACTCCCTGGTAGCTGTAATCATGATGGAATCAGTCCACTGGCTATTATGAGTAATCATTATGCAAAAGGAACAAAAACCTTAGTGATGCCACGAGTGTCCATCACAGCCCGATAAACTAGTAAAAATCTTTGGCATGCTCTCAATTACTTAAAAACTAAAATTCTTGAAGGACAATGAATAGAAAAGTAGTGCTTGAAAATTCTTGATTTATTGATGTGGGAGAATTGAAATACTCTAGTGTATATGCTTTTCATGACAACTCTCACACTCTTAATTTAAATGATTATACTTTATTATTCAAAGGAAAGCCTATGAGTTGATTACATGACATGGAATAAAGTTTACTCATTTGAATCATCCATGCTAACAATGATTTTGCTGTAGTATAAGGATTCGTAAAACCTGTATGTTATGCTTGCCATTACTCTATCTACGCTGAAGTTTTTTAGATTTATGAAAGTGGAGGAAACATGAGTCTACCAATCATGAGTAAGATCGCCATCTCATTATTTCAGTTTAAATGCTGAGTTCCTTTTTGATTTTGGTTTGGTTGCTCGGGGACGATCAATTTTAAACTTGGGAGGTTGATGGCTCTAAAATATAGCCATCTACGTCCACATTTAAACTAGATATTATTCATAATTTTGATGAAATATCTCTCTAAATCCTGCCACTAATGCCTAATATTCAGAGGGGTATGCAATCCTTCCTTTTATATTTTCATGCACAGATAATGTTGTCTGAAGATGGGAATCACTACATTAAAGTCAAAGATACGAGATTTCCAACAACCAGAAGAAACCAGGAGCCGTAAAGCGGAGGCAGACGCTTTAATGACCAACTATACGACCGGAGCGAAAATTCTGGCCGTATAGCTCCGATCGTATAGTTGGCGCCACTACCGTTAGGTCAAACATAACAACTTTCGTGAAGGGACCCCTATATAAAGAAGCCTCGGGCGACGAGAAAACAACCTAGACCTCACCAAAAAGTCTCTGCCACAAATCTCCAGCCGCCTCCAGATCTCAAAACCCTTATCCATCTCCATAGCCATATTCCACCACTTGCTATAGTAGATCTCTTCTTCGATTGGCAACATTGTAAGACTATTGCTATCATTCTTATGATTTTCATTACAATGTTTGTGATTGGTGATCTCATCTCTATGTGTGAGTAATTCTCCTTGGGCTAAGGGCTTCGGCCTAGCCATGTAGAGATTGTGCATGTTATTTATCATAGATGGGATCGTGTATTAGTTTGTATGACATGATGATTATTGTATCTTCTCTTGCCTCAATCCAAGGACTTGTCAGGTACCCAAGACCCCGAGGGTTGATCCAGGTATAGGGAGTATGAGTAATGACTGATCTGTAGGTTGGGAACCCCAGTGATAAAAGGGGTAGTACGGCTGTATGTGAGGGATTTACTTGGGATTAACGGTGAAATCACTATGCATATCATTAGATCTCTTTCTTCTATGGATGACTAGTAGGTTATTGCTACAATCAGTTGTGGAGGCAATAGCAATTATGGATGCACTACCCACATATAATTTATCTTGCTCTAATAAGTACATGCATACTTTATTTCTATCTTTTATTCCAATCAGATGTTTTGCACAGCTACAGGTGAAACTGAACGCCCTAGGCCCTCTCTCTGTCATCGACAACAACAAAAAGACGGAAGCTATTGGTCCAGTAAAAACCCAAAAGGAATTCTAAAACTGTCGAAGGTCCTTTAAAGTAACTTCACTATGCATTCACTTCTCGAGGATTCGATAACCTAGGTCTACTAGGGAAAAAGAAGCTACACTACATCCGTAATCCAGATCGAAGGTATCAGAGATGCAAGACCAAAGAGACCTACATGAAGAAGCACTAAGATCCTCTTTGATGAAATAATTTTCCTCCTTCGATGGGGAGAATCATGCATCTTTCCTTCAACACAAGCCCTGCAAACACGATGTTTGGCAAAGGAATTTTTTTATTTTAGTCCAAGGATGTGGCCACCCTTGTGAAGACTTTGCAAAGTTCTCATATTGACATGGGCTAGCCAGTGATGCTAGAGCCAACCTACATCATCCTTTCCGAATAGGCACATCGGACGTGCAGTGGTTTTCCCTGAAAAGTCCACCACATATAAGTCGTTATCGACATACCCAATGAAAGCGACCTTGAGAGACTTGCTCCACAAGAGTACCACTATATCATGAACAATGAAAACTGCAAAGCCCATCTTACCAAGGTCATGAATATAAAGTAAATTGTATCAAAGGGTCTCAACAAGCATGGCGTCCACAAGAGAGATGTCGTGGGCAACCACAACCTTGCCAAGACCCAGTACCTTAGACTTGGACTTGTCACCATAGGAGATGGTTATTTGCATCATGTCTATGATGATATCCTTGCTTCTGGTCATATGATTTGTGCATTCACTGTCAAACACCCATTTCGACCCACCGGAAGCATAGCCCTACAAAATAATTACTTCTTGGTTTTAGGTATCAATGGGTCCTCTCATGTTAGTAACAAGGGTCTTTGGAACCCAAATAGACTAAGCAATGTAATTATCATAAGCACCAACATAACTAGCATAAACGTCACCATAATAATCATGAAGTAACTCATAGTGAATGGTGCTTTTGTCCCTGCAAAACCATCATAATCAATTTTGTCCTTCGTGATGTTCTTTTGAATGGTGCTTGTCTTTGCTTGAGTATTCTTGGACCTCTTTTTCTTGTTGTTCTTCTTGGTCTTGGGAACATAGCCAAGTCCATACTTTCCATTTTTTGTCCTTTGATTTTTCAAGACCTCATCAAGGACTTCCTTACCTTTGGGAAGAGATGACTTGGCAAGGTCAACTTTTAGTCTAGCATTTTCTTTAAGAATGTATTCATGATGCACATTGGTGTAGAGGTGCTTGGAACATCATACTTGGTTAGTCGAGTTTGGAGAAGGTCATGAGACTTATTGAGAATGGAGTATTCACTTTCTAAAGCCTTGTGAGCAATGTCAAGTGCCTCAAACTTCTCAGAAAGTCTAGCATGAGCAGCCGCAAATTCAGCCTTCTCCCTTTTAGCTTCTTTGCCTTAGCAATAGCATGATCCCGTTCCTTCAGAAGTTTGGCCATAAGTGCATCATTGGACTCCTCAATTGACTCAAGCCTCTCTTCTAGAGAGGCCCAAATTTCTTCTTCTTCTATAGCATTCTTCAAGGATGCTATTTCCATTACATCCTCCCTTTTAGTTCTGCCCTTTTCTTCAAGGAGTTCTTCCAAGTGAGCAAGTTGAATCATGAGAGCCTCAAAATGCATTTTGCATTCAACTTGCAAGTTAGTCATAAAACAATCCAAGGCAATAACTTCTTCCTTAACCTTAAGACTAGTGGCATCATCTATATCGACATTCACGGTAGTCTTAGGAAAGAAAGTGATGGAAGGTGATACCTCAGAACCTCTTGCCATGAGGCAAGTGATGTTATTGTTGTAGACATTCTCATTTGGAGAATCAAAGAGCGAAGCGGTTGGTGTAGATGTAGTGGCTATGGAAGCCACCTCTCTTGAACTATCATCACCTTCTTAGTCTTCGCTTGCGTATGAAGCATAATCTTTGGTTACTTCTGTAAGGAGCAATCTTCTTATTAAATGGCTTCTTGCAAGGAGCCTTTAACTTCTCCTTTAGAACTAGTCTTCCGCCATAATCTTCTCTACTCTGATAGGTTCACTCAGCAACAAAATGCAAATGGTCACCACAGTTGTAACATGACCTCTGTTTTGGACCATTTTCTTTCCTTAAACTTGACCCATTCTTGTGATCAAGTTCCGATTTTGCTTTGGCTGGGTCTTTCCAAAAGTTTCTTGCGTAGAACGCCATTTACTCACCATGAGCATGCTTGACCTCCTCGGGACAACTCATGGCAACTATGTAAAGGCTTCTATCGTCTTCTTCTTACTCAATGTCAGTGGCCTTGAAAGCAACATTCACACCTTTTTGCATCCCAATTGCTTGAGCATGAGCATCTTCAACATTCTTTTCCACAACTTTAAATGCAACCATTTCTTGCATGACTTAGTTGGAAGTCATTCGGTGATAGTTATGTCTACCTTGTAAGCTTTTCAAATATGTGGGCTCAAATGGCATAAGTGCACTTACATATTTACTCTTGATCCATGCATCATTAACATGTGTAGCACCATGCTATCTAAAGGTGGTGGTAATGCCCTTGAGTCTTCTATACATATCTTCGTGGTCCTCACCATCCAACATATAGAACCTCTCATCTTCATTTCTCAGAGAATCATACCTATTTCTTCTCATGCTCTCATTTCCAATGAACAAGTTGGTGAGGGCACCCCAAGCTTCCTTAGCGGTGTTAAAATGTTCAATGTGTGGCATGTCCTTGGGACCCACACCGAGCTGAATCATGTGCAAAGAGGTTGCATTGTTGGGGGGATACCCCCAGGTAGGGTCACTCCGGGGTATAAGGGCCGAGTTAGCCAAGGTTCGGCAAGTTCAAAGCGGATGCTGGCCGAGTCACCTCAAGGCAGGCCGGATCACGGAGTAATCCGGACCAGGGGTTCGCCTAACATTGTCTCGTCCGACTTCAGGAGTAAGTCGGAAATGCTTGTCTAACTTATATGCAGGAACAGGTATGGCCGGATCAACTGTGATCCGGATCCTCGCTTGGCTTCTAGGAGAAGGAAGGAATCTCTCTGGTCAAAAAAGAAGGTCCGGTGCATACTGGATGAGCGAATAAAGCAAGGGAAGGACGACCGGATCGTGGCCGACAAGGGTGACGACGCTCACGTCGGCTGACGCGGGCGTCGCAGAGGCTACGTCGCTAAAGCAAGTGTGACGCGGGAGAAAAGCACCCCTGTCGGGTTACTACTTTGGGAGGGGGAATATTCTTAGGAATATGCCTCCACGTATGCCCTAGGCCAGGACCGAACCACCTCTATATAAGGGGGGGTTAGGGCTCTGGTAGAGGGGTTGGGTTTTTTCTGATACAGAGTTGGGAGCATTCTAGTTGGTTGAGCACTAGTGGATCTAGGGTTCTTGGGCTAGTTGGTAGGCAAGAGTAAGAGAGTTTTTTCTTCCTCCTCTTGTCAATACAGCTCAAGGAGCACTTGTAATCTGGGAGATAGAACATCAATACAAAGCTTCTGTGTAGAGAATCACTCTACTATCCCTCCCTGGATTCCCCTAGCGCATATTAGTCCCCACCTTTAGCCTATCCATGGCATCTGCCGTGACACCACCACGACAGTTGGCGCCCACCGTGGGGCTAGCGGCGCTAGCAGGGGTGAAGATCCGGACGGGAAATCTCATCGGCACCGGCGAACGCATCGTCTCCGGGCTCGTTCAGCGCTTTGGAGCGCTGGACTACGTTAGCGACAACGTTGGCTGCTTCGGCACGCGCCCCCTTCCGCGCAACGGCATCTTCGTCAAGCTCGGTGCACACAAGGTCTACGTTGCTGTGGACGTGTCTTGCGTTCATCCGTGTCGCGTCGTCGATGCAGGAGAACCACCCCTCACTGTGGCTCGCGGGACGCGTATCGCTCGCTCCCCGGACCATGCAGAGGTGATGATGACTGTGCCAGGCGCGGGCATGGGCAAGGATCCAGCGCCAGACCCGGAGGTAATGCCTAAGGCACCGAGGAAAGCTAGGGGTCCTCCGCTAGAGAGGCCTGAGAACGTGTTGAGGGAAGCTATGGATAGCTTGGCAAACCTGGTGGCAGTAGTGGTAGCTCCGGCTCAGGCACAGGCCGAGCTAGAGGAGACCCGACAAAAGATACTGGAGGGCGCAAAGAAAATAGCAGCGGCTCAGCAGTCGTTGAACATGACGCTGCGTGAGTACGCGAAGGCAAACAAGGTTGATGCAGTAAGGGTAAAAGGGAAAAATCTCATGAGTGAGATGAACAGAGAAGGTGATGATGGACCAGAAGGGTCAGAAAACTATCTGTCCGTGGGGTTGCTGAAGTATAGTACCCCGACGAAGAACCTCAGAGCAGCAGATGCCGCGGCATTCGAGCTAGAGGGTCTGACGGGTGAAGCCCGTCAAAGACAACAAAACCGGGTTAACGAGCTGGTTCGGATCGCAAACAGGCAGAACGAGGAGCTGCTGAGAGGTAACCCGGAGAGAGTTGGAGCTTCTAAGATCGTCCATTCGGCGATGGGTAACCCGGAGAAATCCGCTGGAGCCGCATCATCGCCTCATGGTGGCCCAAGGAAAGAAGAGGTAGTAACCTCGGCCAGACGGAACAAGCAGATCGTTCTGTACAAGCCAACGCGTGCGGGAAAAGAAAAAAGATGCAGAAAAACGACGATCGACGAAGTGTGAGCCGAGGTCAAGCGGGCCGAGGTAATCATGACCAAGGCAATGCCGGTCTAGGGAATCCTGCCAACGGCAATGCCGGACAGCGAAACTCGGCAGGAGCGGGTCAATCGCAGCAGCGGAATATACCAAGGCAAGAGCAAAGTGCCGGCCGTGGTAAAAAAAAGAGAGGAGCACAACGAGAGCGAGACCGATACAATGACAGAGACTCGGATATGATGAATGCGGGATACGCAAGACCGGACTATCATGTGATAGGGTCGAGATTGGGAAGCAGGGATTTGATGTTGGATGACGCCAGGTTAAAGCTGGATCGCCTATATAGGTCGGAACAGATCGAATATCAAGGTCCTCCGGGTCCAGCGTGCTTTGGACCCCGGATCATGAAGGAACCGCCAGTACCCAATTTCCAATTACCCAGGGGCACGAAGACGTATGACGGCAGTACAAAGCCAGAGGACTGGCTGATAAACTACGCAACAGCTGTGAAAATTGCAACTGGCAACTTGAGATGGGCTGTACGATACGTACCCCAAATGTTGGAAGGTCCGGCTAGGGTATGGCTGAATAATTTGCCACCCGGAAGCATCAATTGCTGGATAGATTTTGAAGAAATGTTTATCAGCAACTTCTCAAGTACATATCAGAGACCGAATAGACCGCAGATCCTGGCGATGTGCAAGCAGAGATCTAACGAAACAGATCGTGAATTCTTGACCAGGTGGTGTACCGTGAGAAACTCGTGTGAGGGAGTCATAGAGTCACAGGCTATAGCATGGTTCGCACAAGGGTGCAGATATGGCAGCGAGTTGTGGATGAAATTGCAAAGGAAAATGCCAGTCACGTTGGCAGAGATGATCCGGATTGCAGATTCTTATGCTTTGGGTGATCCGACTCAACCTAGGATCGCGTCGAACGAGTCAAATGAGGAGTACTATCAGAGAGACGGAGCCGGGTCATCCCGAAGGAACGATTACAGGGGAAAAGGAGAGACGATAGACCGGATCATCGGTATAGTTCGCAACAAGTTGCAGCTGTGAATCAAGATCAACCCGGAGCAGGGAGCAACCAATGCCAGAAAACGGGAGGGCAATGGACTCCTCGAAACGATGGCAAGAAAACGTGGACTCCGGAGCAGAAGAAGCAATGGCAAGAAAAGAAAGATCGTCTGAGGTATACCTATGAGTCAATGTTGGACCAGCCGTGTAAATTTCACACGCCAAATCCGAACAGCCCGACGGGTCACACAACGAGGCAATGCGAGTGGATGCGTAAGATAGAACAAGGTGGTTCGGGGAATGCTCAGGCACCCCGGATTGATCAACCTCGGCAGGAGTTACCCCGGCAGCAATTGCTCTCCGGAGCAAACACGCAACAGCTAATGTTGCCTCCCCCTCCGCCGAGGTATGACAATAGTGAGAGAAGGGATGCAGCACATCAGGTGGAAAACCAGCAACAACCGGATCAGAGGTACTCCGGAAATGAGGGAAGGAATGAGTACAGGGAACATCACCAGAGCTATTGTGTGTTCACAACAGAGGAAACAGATAGGAAGAGCTTGCAGCACCGATATATGGAGGTTAACGCGGTTATGCCTGCAGTGACGAGGTACATGCCTTGGTCGGTCCAGGAAATTACCTGGAGCATCAAAGATCATCCCAAGCTTATGCCAAGTCCGGGCTCGTATGCACTAGTGTTAGATCCGACGTTCATTGGACCAAACATTAATGTGAGGTTCTCCAAGGTACTGATCGACAATGGCAGTAGCATTAACATCATGTATGCGGATACGATGCGCAAGTTGGGCATCTCAGAGAACATGCTCCAGGCTACAAGAACAACTTTCCATGGTATCGTACCAGGCATCTCCTGTGAGCCCATAGGCAAAGTCCGGGTCGACGTGCTATTCGGTACGAGGGATAACTGCCGAACTGAGAATCTGGAGTTTGAGGTGGTAAACTTGGAGAGCGCGTATCATGCATTACTCGGGAGACCAGCACTAAGCAAATTCATGGCAAGTTGCCACGTTAGTTATCTGAAGATGAAGTTGCCCAGGCCAAATGGAGCAATTACTATCGCTGGGGATTTTCGACGTTCTATTGAGTGCGCCTCAGCCGGGTCTAACCTAGCCGAGTCACTCGTGATTGCGCAAGAGAAAAGAAAAATCCAAGAGGTGGCGGCATTAGCTCAGTCCGCGCAGCAGTATATGCCGGCGTTAAGTAACCCGCATGGAAGCGTTTCGTTTCAAGCCGCGAAGGACACCAAGAAGATTCCAGTGGATAACATGTTTCCGGAGCGTACCGTAACAATTGGTGCCGGGTTAACTGACAAATAGGAAAGCGAGCTTGTCAACTTCCTCCGTGAGAATCGGGATATTTTTGCTTGGTCCACATAGGACTTGCAAGGTGTTCCGAGGGAGTTGGCCGAGCACTCTTTGAACGTGAGACCCGGAGCAAGGCCGGTGAAGCAACCTCTCCGACGCTTCGCTGAGGATAGGAGAAATGTCATTGGTGACGAGATAGCTCGGTTGCTAGCAGCTAGATTTATCATGGAAGTGCTGTATCTGGATTGGCTCTCTAATCCGGTGTTGGTAGAAAAGAAGAAAGATGATCATAACGTGGAAGTGGTTTGGCGTATGTGTATCGATTACATGAACCTGAACAAGGCGTGTCCAAAAGATCCATTTCCACTGCCGATGATAGATCAGGTCATCGACTCTACCGCGGGATATGAACTATTGTCATTCATTGACGCCTATTCTGGTTTCCACCAGATACCTCTGAAACCGGATGATCAAATAAAAACTGCCTTTATTACCCCGTACGGGGCTTATTGCTATCGCACTATGCCGTTCGGTTTATGAAATGCAGGAGCAACGTACCAAAGATGTATGCAAAAATGTTTGCACGATCAAATAGGTCGAAATGTACAAGTCTACGTGGATGATGTGGTTATTAAGACCAAGGAAAGCGCAACGCTCCTTGACGACATAAGGCAAACATTCGCGAACTTGAGGAGATTCCGGATGAAGCTTAACCCGGAGAAATGTACCTTCGGTGTCCCGGCTGGGAAATTACTCGGATTTCTCGTCTCCAACCGAGGTATCGAGGTTAATCCAACTAAGATCCGAGCCATCGAACGAATGGAGCTGCCGAAGTGTCTCAACGATGTCTAGAAGTTCACTGGATGCCTGGCGTCGTTGAGTCGGTTTGTATGTCGGTTAGGGGAAAAGGCACTGCCTCTCTACCAACTCATGAAAAAGTCAGATAAATTCGTTTGGACGCCGCAGGCCGATGAAGCTTTTGCCCACTTAAAAAAGATGTTGGCCACTGCACCAGTGTTAGCTTCTCCACTGTCAAAGGAGCCAATGTTGCTCTACATAGCCGCAACCAACCAAGTTGTAAGTGCAGTGATTGTAGTGGAGCATGATGAAGAGGGTAAGTCGGTGCAGAGGCCGGTGTATTACTTGAGCGAGGTGTTGTCTGCCTCAAAACAGAACTACCCGCATTTTCAAAAGGTGGCATACGGTGTTTATATGGCGGCAAAGAAGTTAAAGCACTACTTTGAGGAGCATCCCATCAAAGTGATATGCGAAGCCCCCATATCCGAGATAATGGGTAACAAAGATGCGAATGGCAGAATTGCGAAATGGGCGATTAAGCTAGGACCTTACGCACCCCAGTATGATAGGAGAGAAGCGATCAAGTCTCAGGCTGTGGCGGACTTTTTCGTGGATTGGGCCGAGGTATAATACGAACCACCACTGCCAGATCCGAACTACTGGAGGATGCACTTTGACGGATCGAAAACCAAAACCGGGTTAGGTGCCAGGGTTGTGCTTACCTCGCCAAAGAAGAATCAGCTCAAGTACGTATTGCAGATCCATTTCGCGGCATCAAACAATGTCGCTGAGTATGAGTCTCTTGTGCATGGTCTCAAAGTGGCAAAGGAGATTGGCATACGTCGGATAATATGCTTTGGCGACTCGCATCTAGTAATACAACAAGTGTCCGGAGTGTGGGACGCCCTGGATCCAAACATGGCACTATACAGATTTCATGTGCAGAAGATCTTGGGTTACTTTGAGGGATGCGAATTTCACCATGTACCTCGCGTGGAAAACGAAGCTGCCGACATGCTGTCAAAGCTCGGATCGACCCGACAGGGAATTCCACCAGGCGTAGCATTGGAGCACCTCAGAAAACCATCTATCAGGCCGTCCCCAGGAACTGACTCAATCTATGTCCCGGAAAAAACGGAATCCGGAGCTGAGCCCATGGACATTGACATGGGAGGTAGCACGCCGAACCCGGGGACTACCTCGGCAAACCCGGGGACTACCTCGCTAGACCCGGGGACTGTTCAGCATGATCCGGCTGAAGTTATGCCGGTGGATTGGATGGAAATTGAAGAGAAGATGTTCCCTGCGCGAGCGATACCAGCTTGGGCACTGCCTATATACCAGTTCTTGAAAGATGGAACATTACCCACTGAGGAAGTGCTAGCCAGCAAACTCAGAGGAGAGCCAAAGCTTACACAATCATCAATTCCGAGCTGTACAAACAGAGTGTAACCAATGTCCTCCAGCGGTGTGTTGACCCGGAAGAAGGACTTAACATCCTCCGAGATATACACCAAGGAGAATGCGGGCATCATGCCTCATCCCGGGCCTTAGTGGCAAAGGCGTTCTGGCATGGATTCTACTGGCCAAGTGCCTTGGAGCAAGCAGAAGATTTGGTGAGAAAATGCAATGGTTGTCAAAGATACGCCACCAAGACACATATGCCTATGTCGGAACTCAAAACCATACCAATTACATGGCCATTTGCTGTGTGGTGCTTGGATATGGTTGGCCTGTTCAAACCAGCAAGAGGAAACATGACACACATTTTGGTCATGGTGGACAAGTTTACAAAATGGATCAAAGTAAAGCCTATAAGAAAATGTGATGGAGCTACGGCCGTGACGTTTCTCAAAGACATCATCTTGAGGTACGGTTATCCACACAACATTATAACTGACAATGGAACGAATTTCGCGGAAGGAGCATTTGCGCGCTTCTGCCGAGACAAGAAAATCCGACTCGACGTAGCCTCGGTAGCCCACCCCGCATCGAACGGACAAGTGGAAAGATCCAACAGATTAGTGCTATCCAGGATAAAACCCCGGCTCATTGAGCCGCTGCAAAGATCAGCGGGGTGCTGGATAGAAGAACTACCAGCGGTATTGTGGAGTTTAAGAACAACTCCGAATCGATCAACAGGCTACACGCCGTTCTTCTTGGTATATGGGGCAGAACCTGTATTACCAGCCGACATAGAGCATGATTCTCCTAGGGTCACCCAGTACACAGAAGCCGAAGTGCAAGAAGCCCGGCAAAATGATGTTGATCTGCTGGAAGAAGCGAGAGAACTGGCACTGTCCAGATCCGCCATATATCAGCAAAAGCTCCGACGCTATCATAGCCGGAAAGTGTGCCCCCGAGTCTTCCGGGAAGGCGATCTCGTGCTCCGGTTGGTACAGCGTACCACTGGCATGCATAAATTATCCCCCCCATGGGAAGGGCCATTCATTGTGAGCAAAGCATTGCACAATGACTCTTATTATCTCATAGATGCAAAGCCACAGGAAAAGAACAAGGCGGACAGGTCCGGAGAGGAATCCAAGCGACCATGGAATGTAGCACTACTTCGTCCCTTCTACACTTAGCTAAGAAGTGTATGTATCCGAGTCATCTCATATGTCGGTATGTATGTCGGCAATGAGCTTATAAATGAAATAGCGAAGCCTCGAGCAGTAACTCGGGGATTGCCTTAATAAACAGTTGTTGTTACTTTTTATGCGCTAGATGGAATGACTCGTTTCGCTTAACCTGGATTAGTAATGTGTGAGCACCAGAAACCCAACCCTTCGACTTGCTGCTGTCCAACAAGAATTGGCTTCATGGCAAGCAAGGGGACGAGTTTGGAATTGCGTAGCACATGAAAAACCACTAAGGAAACGATCTTATTCCAGCTAACGTTTGCTTTTTCGGACTAACCCCGTATTTACTTTCAAGTTATTATGTTGAATTATTTTGAGCCAAGCCTAAAAGTTTCTCAGTATTGTTAAAATGATTCTTGAGGCTCGGATTTGTAAGTCGTAAAACCGAATCAAGGTAGACACGGATCGAGCCGGAGAATTGGACGAACAAGAAAATGAAACTCGGGGACTACGCCCAAGTTAATCCGGCATACAAGCATAGTAGCAAAATATCATGTATTTAGCATACAATGGCACCCGGCATACCGGGGATCTGATAAATTTTCAAGTTTTTTTTCCACTAAGGAGCGGCAGGAGGAGGAAGTTCGGCGTCATCATCACTGTCTTCAATATCTGAAGCAGCATCTTCTCCATCCTCCCCCGGCCCATCCTCCATGTTCTCCATCTGCTCCTCCTCGCCGGACTCCAGAAAGCTCGGCCCCTCAACCTAGTCATGGATGGGAGAATATTCAACAAGGCCGTAGGCGCAAGCCTGGCGCCGAGCTACCCACTCCGGAACATCGGTCCATTTGGATCCAGTGCGCCGGCGTGTGAGGAAGCTCAGGTCGATCTTCTCGTACCATGTAAGGATATGATGGAGGAGGGTATCTGCTGCGGCACGCCTGGCGGATTCTCCCCAGAGATCAAGCTGTGTCTCGATTTCCAATAGCTTCTCAGCAAGGAGTGTGATCCTTTTCGGAGCGCTCTCGCTTGGCTAGAAAGTGTTGAAGATCCGGACTGCAACGTCGAGGAGATCTTTCCCATAGTTCTTGATGGTTTCCACCCGAGCTGACACGCTGACCAACAGGTCCTCCATGTCTAAGGGGATGCTCTCAGCATCAGGAGCAACGGGAGTACCCCTCTCTCGGCGGAATTTGGCAATGGCAGCACTGGCGATGGGAGTACCCTCCGGAAAGTTATCTAAAAATAAGGAAAAGGAAGATGCTGAAGCAAAGGCATATGAGCTAACCCGGAAAACTATGTCGGACAAGGGGAAGAAACTTACGTGAGATATGACGATGGATCCGGGTCAACTCCTTGATACAACTGTCACGTCTCTGGCGAAGTTGTTCAAGCTCAGTGAGCGCCGACCCAAGATGGAACTCGGATTCCTTAAGCAGGTCCTGGTCCTTAGAGATCTGAAGGATAAAGCGCTCACGCTCTTCGGTGAAGTTCTGGCCAAATTTTTGGAGTTCGGTTTTGTGTTGGGCCTCCATCTTCTCCATCTCGGCCTTGAGTTTGGCTATTTCGTCGTCCTTGGTCCGGAGGAGGGCAAGCTCATCGTTCTTCTTTCTTCAGCTCGGCTTGATGCTGTCCTGCTTGTTCGAGAAAATGCAGCATCATATCAGGCACGGGCACACTATCCTCAAGCGATGCTGAAATAGTATGTTGACCCGGCAAAGCCGAGGAGTGAATGTTTGCCGAGCCAAGGAGAAGAAGGAATGGAAAACACAACAACGTTGGCCGAAAGAGGACATACCTCGGATTTCCTCCAAGTTCTTCCGCATAATTTTGTTTTCAGCCTCCACCCCAGTTGCAAAAAACCGAATAAGGAGGTTAGTCCGGCAGAAACAAATGAAACAGAGAGGTGTCGAGAGAGGAAATTACCCCTCTTTTCATGCTCCGCGTCAAGTGCAACATGTTTTGCGTGCAAGATCTTGCGGGTATCAAGAAGGCGCTGAAATTAGGCGCTCCGGCGATTGGTAGTTACCTGACAAAGGTACAGGAGTGTAAAGTTAGTTCGTTGCATATTTGAAGTATACAAGATCCGGGCCAACCGGAACTTAACCCGGCTCTAGGTGTGTGCATATTCGAAGTATACAAGATCCGGGCCAAGCGGAACTTAACCCGGCTCTAGGTGTGTGCATATTCGAAGTATACAAGATCCGGGCCAAGCGGAACTTAACCCGGCTCTAGGTGTGTGCATATTTGAAGTATACAAGATCCGGGCTAAGCGGAACTTAACCCGGCTCTAGGTGTGTGCATATTCGAAGTATACAAGATCCGGGCTAAGTGGAACTTAACCCGGCTCTAGGTGTGTGCATATTCAAAGTATACGAGATCCGGGCCAAGCAGAACTTAACCCGTCTCTAGGTGTGTGCATATTCGAAGTTTACATGCAGCTACGTTGATCTTCTAATGAGCATCCGGCCGAGTAACAAGTTACTCCGCCGGAGTCTCTGGGACTAATGGTTATTATCTACAACATGTAAAGAAGAAACGACGTACCTCCATCATTCGCCCAGCGAGGTTAATGGCCTTGGCGGCAGTATTCATCTGAGCGGAAAATTCAGCGGGGCCGAACTTTTCCGGGAGATCGGCGTTGTAGACGAACTACGCCTTATTCCAGTTCATAATGAACTCGATAAGGCTCGGAGGGTAACGTTCGCCAGTGGGCATGTGGGGTGCCACCAAGCCCTTTGCGTGAGCTTCCTTCCTCTTAATCAGGGCAAGAGCTGGGCTGGTGTGAAGAGCCATCTGTTGCGAATCGGCTGGCTCGGTAGGAGGATCCATCACTGCTGGTGACTTCTTTGGAAGCATTGACGACAAGGTTCGCTGCCCGGCCTCGATGGAGGTAGACTTGCCTTTGGCTTGCTGGGAGGATGTGACCACAGTGGATTTGCCCTTGGAAGCCGCTGGAGTGGTTCCTCGCCGAGCTTGGGATGACTCGGACGAGGCAGACGAACTTGGCACGGGAGCTTTGGTGGCAGGACTAGGAGCTGCTGCTGGTTTCTTCGGAGCCGGGATAGGCGCTGGTTCGGTGGCTGGTGCTGGAGCTGATGCTGGTGCTGGAGTTGCGGTAGACTTGGTGGTTGCTGGTTGTGGCAATGCCGAACTGACGGACGCCGTTGCCTCGGCCGATCTGACCCCTCCCGATCCGAGGTCGCGTTCCTCTGAAGGGGGTACTATGGAACCCGGAGCGGCCGCAGAGCCCTCCGGAATAGGGCTCAGCGGGCGTGACTCGTCGTCACGAGGAGGGGAAGGACCGGACCGAAGGGGAGAAGAGATGCTCGATCTGCTCTGAGGGACCTCCACAGGAGCCCTGCAAAAGAAAATAATGTCAGGAGTGAAATTACCCCGATGCAGGGAGAAGTGTGTTGCGCAGTGAAAAATGACTTACGCATCCGAGGTCTCGGGCTCCTTAGGTTTCCGGGCCCTCCATGCCAGGGCTTTGCCTGCCCGTTTGGAGGCAGTCTTGTCTCCGGCCTTCTTTTGCCTTTTGGTAGGCTGAGAAGGTTCGTAAGAAGAACTTGACGCGGATCCGCGCTTCTTCTTCGACGCCACCGGAACAGGCTCACCCGTGACAAGTGGAGGATCCTCGTGGATGTGCCCACTGGGGTTAGCTGATGCCGGGAAGGCAAAAGAAAGAGGGACAGCCTCAACAGGTTCAATCATGTCGATATCCGAGTCATCCTCATCGTCAGGCCAATCTCTAAGAGAAGAGAATTTACCGCTGGGTCGTTTGGTGGCGTCGGTTGTGGGGAGGAACATCTCCTGGTCCGGCTCCTCCTCATCCGGGATTTCTCGGTCCGGGGCCCACTTAAGGGTCGGATCAGTACCATCCTCGAGGGTTTGCTGGAGAAACAGCTGAGAAAAAAGCACAAGGAGCAGAGTCAAAAATATGATAAGAACCGACATGTAATTGATCCGAAATAAGTTTACCCCGCGAATCTTACCGCGGGAGGGAGCCTGTCACGGTAGTAATGCTCGATTCCCCACATCCATTCGGCGGAAAAATCCTTATGGGTGGTGAAAAGAGCCTTGACCCGGCGGAAGATCTCCGTATTGCTCAACTCGAACGAGGAGGTTCGGTTGGGGTCGCGGCCGAAGCTCATATGGCACAACTTGTGAGTGCGCCGCTGGAGGGGAGAGATTCGGTTGCGCACGAATGTGATCATGGCATCTTCATTGCGCAATACGAGCTTCTTCAGCTCCGCGAACCTTTTGTGGACTTGGTTGGCCAGAGCTGTAGGTTTTTTGTCGACCTCCTCCCAGAAATCCGTGTCCGGGGGACCCGGAGCGTAGGGCAGCAACCGGATCAAGTCTTTGGTGCCTTCGTTCCGGACGTAGAAGAAGGTCCGGGCCCATCCTTTGCAGGAGTCAAGCCCAGTGACCCGGGGAAAGATTGAAAATCTCCGGGGCGAGATCGAGGCAGCTCCGAACTGAGTGAGCTGCTTGTCCTCCGACTCGACGTGGATGTTGGGGACGACGTTGTGATGGAGTCCGAAGAACCGGATCCACAGCTCCTTCATGGGCCACAGTCCGGTGTATCCCTCGATCAAAGAGACGAAAGCGGACAGAGAGGTGATGGCGTTCGCCGGGAGATGATGTGGTTGCAGGTGATAGGTCCGGACCTAGTCCCAGAAGAAATCACTCACCGGAAGACCAAATCCCCGTTGGAAATGGGATAGGAAAACAACGAACTCACCCGGATTGGGTGAGGGGGCCAATTCCGAGGAGAGACGAGCGGCGACGCCGACGGGAATACGCCGGGTCCGGTAGAGCCAGTCGATGTCGTCCTGGCAGACCCACGAACCGGCCCACGCGCTACGGTCCGCCGCGCCGGCGTCCTCCTCCATCTCCTGCTCGACGACGATGAGCTCATCCTCCGTCATCTCGAATCCGCTGTCCTTGCTGGAGCTGGCGGCGGCGGGGCTCTGCGGTTTAGATTGACGAGGTCCCGTGGCTAAGCAGTTGTGCAGCGGTGGCTGCGGTGCGGAAGCACGGAGGAGGTGCGGCGGCGGCGCTGCTGCAACGGGCACTGGCGGCGGCGCGGTCGTGAGGAAGAAGAAGAGGAACGGGCGAAGGGGCACAGAGATGGAAAAGTGCTAAGGGGCGCGCCTCTCCCCTATTTAACTGCCCATAGTAATCGATAAGTGGGATCGCGCTGCGCCGGAGAGCCATATGTTGTGGCCGTGTATCACCGGCATTAGCCAATCAGACAGAAGCCACAGCGGAGGCCACAGAGTAAATATGATCCCATGCACGACGTGCAGTTGCGGTAAACGAGGAGACAGGCGTGACGTAACCCACGCATAGTAATCACTGACAGTTACTGCGACAGTTACAGTGCAGGCCCTTAAAATGAGGCAACGTAATGATTAACCTTTACGCGGGTTGGCGTATGAGAGAAGGAAGTAAGGCCCGGATCCGAACCTCCATGGTAACCCGGCCGACAAGTGAAAACTTGAAATGTGCAGAGGGAAAATAGAACCATAGGATCCGAGCTACAATGGTAACCCGGTCGGCAAGTGAAAACTTGGAACGTGCGAAGGGAACGTAAATCCATATAATCCGAGACAAGAAGTTAACCCGGAACTAAACGTCCGAGGCTCAAATACGAATGAACCTGATATGGCCTTAGTGACCAAGGCCGCTAAGGCCGCACCAGCTTCGGGGACTAATGTTGGGGGGATACCCCCGGGTAGGGTCACTCCAGGGTATAAGGGCCGAGTTAGCCAAGGTTCGGCAAGGTCAAAGCGGATGCTGGCCGAGTCACCTCAAGGCAGGCCAGTTCACGGAGTAACCCGGACCAGGGGGTCGCCTAACATTGTCTCGTCCGACTTAAGGAGTAAGTCGGAAATGCTTGTCTAACTTATATGCAGGAACAGATATGGCCGGATCAACTGTGATCCGGATCCTCGCTTGGCTTCTAGGAGAAGGAAGGAATCTCTCTGGTCAAAAAAGAAGGTCCGGTGCATACTGGATGAGCGAATAAAGCAAGGGCAGGACCACCGGATCGTGGCCGACAAGGGTGACGACGCTCACGTCGGCTGACGCGGGCGCCGCAGAGGCTACGTCGCTAAAGCAAGTGTGACGCGGGAGAAAAGCACCCCTGTCGGGTTACTACTTTGGGAGGGGGCATATTCTTAGGAATATGCCTCCACGTATGCCCTAGGCCAGGACCGAACCACCTCTATATAAGGGGGGGTTAGGGCTCTGGTAGAGGGGTTGGGTTTTTTCTGATACAGAGTTGGGAGAATTCTAGTTGGTTGAGCACTAGTGGATCTAGGGTTCTTGGGCTAGTTGGTAGGTAAGAGTAAGAGAGTTTCTTCTTCCTCCTCTTGTCAATACAGCTCAAGGAGCACTTGTAATCTGGGAGACAGAACATCAATACAAACCTTCTGTGTAGAGAATCACTCTACTATCCCTCCCTGGATTCCCCTAGCGCATATTAGTCCCCACCTTTAGCCTATCCATGGCATCTGCCGTGACACCACCACGACATGCATTGAGATGAATATCGACAACTTATCTCCTTGTCAAGTTTTTTGGATCCCCAATGTGGAGGCCACCTTCAATAATCCTCCATAACTTAATGGACGAGCTGCACACATGAGATTTCATCAAAAAATTCCATTGATTAAAGGAAGATGCAGTAAGCTTGGGTGGATCGCCACTATTATTTATATGAGGGTGAGGGATTGGTGGATCGGGTGAATATAAGTGGGAAACCTCACTATAGTCCTCCTTACCACTTCCCTTTTTGGAAGAGGAACCTTTATTTTTATCTTCACTCTCCAACTCCTTCTCTTTGGAGTTAGCCTTAGCTTTGTCCTTAGAAATAGGATTTGTAGCCTCAGTGGAAGATGGAGGAGAGGCCGTGGGTGGCGTGAGACGTGCTATCATTTCACACATCTCTTGCATTTGGGACTCCATGGTTTAATCAAGCTTATTTCCAAGGACTTCAGATCATCCATGGTGACTTTACTCCCAGCCTCACTACCATCTTCCTTAGTACCCATACTCTCTTAGGGGCTACACCAATTTTCACTTCTTTTTCAATTTTACGCTGAACACAAAGGTAAATTCTCTAGATATGCAACTAAGAGGAATTTCCCTATATGTAAACCTAACTACTAAGTGAGTAAAGCCAAAGGGAGTGGAATGAGGTAACTATGGTGAAGCACGCAGAGACACATGATTTGTTTTACTGCAGTTCCTTCCTCGTTAAGGGAAGTATGTTTGTGTTGGAGGGGTGGGCGGTACTAAGAGCACCACACCACAAAAGGCCTCACCCCGTTCTCCGATGGATCTAGCCGCCAAAGGCCTGATCCACCTTCCACTATTTGGTACCCTTCTAGGATGGAACCGGTGCCTTTACAATACTAGCGGGTCATGCATCCACAACTCAATTGGAGGCTCCTGTGATGACAACAAGCTACCACAAGAAACAAGTTTATCAATAATCATAACCAAGATCTAGAAATTCGTAAGAACTCTAGATCAAGAATCCTCCAAGTGAATGGAGGGGAAATGAAGATCTTGATGGATGGTGATGAGGATCAAAGTCTCCTCCTTCGATTCCCCAAATCCTAGAGCCTTTGAGTGGTTGAAGATGGAGAATGCGCTTGAATTTATATGAACATGGCAGAGTTTTTTCGTGGGATCCAAGAGATCTAAAATGGGGATCTAAAAGGGTATTTATAGCCCCATCCAAAAAGTGTCATTGGAAAAATCAGGGGCTAGATTATGTAGCCTAAGTGGGCTGGATTATCCGGCCAGGGAAAACATCCGGCTCGGAAACGGACAATCCGAACCAAATGTCCACCCCCCTTTGCGTGACGTGCCTTGGTTTCCTTTGGAAAACTCCCGGTGGGGCAGATTATCTGGCCCGGGCAAACACTCCGGCCCTGGCCGGTTAATCCGGGGAAAACTCCGCCCCATCTCTAGGTGATGCACCTTGGAGACCTTGTCGAGCTCGGAGGGCAGATTATCCGACCTTTGGTAGGATTGGATAATCCGCCCCCAAAACACTGGTTTAGCTATATTTGGGTGGGAAAGTATTCTGCACCACTAAACACAAAGTTAAATAATCCTTGGCATTGTTATCTAACACACAAAACACTAAAGATCATGAAATGTTCATTCACCTAGAAATGATTTAAATTCCATTGACATGCTAGAAGAAGAACGGACGACTAACTTATTGGACATTGTGCATGTTGATGTATATAGTCCATTAAGTAGGTCATGGGCGATGGATTTCAACTTCATATACTTCAAAAATTTGAGTGAATATATGTGTGTATTTACTTAATAAATAAGAAGTATGAAACATTTGAAAAATGTTCAAAGACTTTCAAGATGAAGTGGAAAATCATTGTAATAAGAAAATAAAGAATTAATGGTTGCATCATAAATGAGGATATTTGAGTTACAAGTTTATCATACACCTAAGAAATGAGGAATCATTCTGTAGACTTGCGTTTCTCGAAACACCATAGGAGTATGGAGTGTTCATGAAATGTAATCAAACTTTGTTTGACATGGTAGGATCAATGGTGTTATTTATAATACTGCCATTATATTTTGAAGATTAAAGCTTTAGGGACTACCGCTTTTACACTGAAAAGTGAGCGATCATGATCCATTGAAATGACACAATGTGAGTTATGGTTTTGGGATAAAACCCAAGTTGTACTTTATTAAATTTTGGTATGTTAGGCATAAGTAAAATGTTTACAACCAAAGTCGGATGATCATGTCTTTCTAGGTTATTGCAAATAACCGTTGGGTGTTCATCCATAACACCGAAGACAAAAATATCTGTCGCTTAAAAACATCAAATTTATTAAGAAGGATTTTTTTACGAAAAGTTAAGTGGGAGGACAATAGAACTTTGAAAAGATTGAACTGTTGGAGATATGCCCAAGAGGCAATAATAAAGTGGTTATTATTATATCTTTATGTTTATGATAAATGTTTACATCCCATGCTATAATTGTATTAATAGGAAACACTAATACTCGTGTGTTTTGTAAACATAAAGAGTCCCTAGTGAGCCTCTTGTTAAGCTATCTTGTTGATTGATAGATGATCATGGTTTCCTGATCATGAACATTGGATGTTATTAATAACAAGATCATATCATTAGGAGAATGATGTGATGGACACACACCCATAGTAAGCATAGCATAATATCAAGTCATTAAGTTTGTTTTGCTACAAGCTTTCAAATACATAGTAACCTAATCTTTCGACCATGAGATCATTTTAATCACCATCACCAGATGAGTGCTTTGATGACATCAAATGCCACTTCATAACTGGGTGGTTATAAAGGTGACAGTAGGTATTCTGAAAGTATGTGTTGAAGCACATGGATCAAGAATGGGATTTGTCCATCCTAATGATGGATAGATATACTATAGGCCCTCTCGGTGGAATGTCATCCAATTGGCATGCAAGCATGTGAGTAGGTCACAAGGGATGTCATATCGCGATACGAGTAAAGAGTACTTATCGGTAACTGATGTCTACACACTTCTATTCTTGTAGACAGTTGTTGGGCCTCCAAGTGCAGAGGTTTGTAGAACAACAACAAGTTTTCCCTTAAGTGGATCACCCAAGGTTTATCGAACTCCGGGAGGAAGTGGTCAAAGGTATCCCTCTCAAGCAACCCTGCAATCAAGATACAAGAAGTCTCTTGTATCCCTCTCAGGTGTATAGGTGCACTAGTTCGGCGAAGAGATAGTGAAATACAAGTGGTATAGATAATTATAAGTGGTAACGGTGATAGAAGATAGCTTGATGGTGTGGAAGAGAATAAATGCAAACTGAAATAAAGACGGAAGCAAGCAAACATGTAACAGATCTAGTAGCAAACGGTCTTTCAATGTTTAGAAACAAAGCCTAGGGATCATACTTTCACTAGTGAACACTCTCATATAAATATATTCTCTTTATGATACTATGCTGAACTACTCTCCGGTTGGACACTCTAATTGACGGTAGGGCTATAACAGCACACCTCAAAGTAAGCCTTTCCCATCTAGAAAACCCCACACTGTCACCTTGAGCACTAGATGGTTCCAACAAACACCACAATTTCATAAAGACATCCAACTCCAAATATAACTCATAACAAGTATTTGTAATCTCTAGCCTAAGTGCCACCATGGTGTGCACGTTGTCACTTTCACACACATGGGGAGAGCAGAGATCTATTAAAGCACTTGAGTAGAAAGGTAGATCTATAGATTACAAGCTCATGATCACAATATGATCATGCATAGAGAGAGATGAACACATAGCTACCGGTAGAACCCTTAGCCTCGAGAGAGAACTACTCCCTCCTCATCATGGGAATCAGCAATGGTGATGGAGATGGTGGTGGAGATCGATGGAGATGGCTCCGGGGGCACTTCCCCGTCCCGGCAGGGTGCCAGAACAGAGACTTTCTGTCCCTCGAATCTCCCCTTCGGTGGCGGCGGCGCTGCGGAACTTTTCGTGGATTTTTGATCGACTATCTAGGGTTTTTTCCTCGGGGGAGATATATAGGCGAAATAGGCAAGGTCGGTGGCCGGCCAGGGGGCCCACACCATGCCCTGGCGTGGCCTGGGCTGGCCCACGTCAAGGGGTGGTGTTGCCACCCTGTGGCCCCCCTTCGTGTCTCCTTCTGGCTCCGTGAATCTTCCGGGAAAATATAAACTTTGGCTTTTGTCCGGTCCAATTCTGATAATATTGATTTTCTGACTTTCCTGGAACCAAAAACAGCACAAAATTGGCAACTGGCACTGTGGCATCTTGTTAATAGGTTAGTCCAAGAAATCATATGAAAAGTACTCCAAAGTGTGGACAAAACATAAGAAAGTAGATAAAACCAAGCACGGAACATCAAAAATTATAGATACATTTGCAATGTATCGACATCCCCAAGCTTAACTCCTGCTCGTCCTCGAGTAGGTAAGTGATACAAAGAAAGAATAATTTTTGAGGTGACATGCACCATCATAAACGTGATCAAAGTAATTGTAAAACATTCGAAGCTGGGATGATATTACTTCAATCATAACATGGAAGACAAAGTTCTAGCAATAAGACAAAGAAACTATGGTGCAACATGAAAAGGCACAAACAAAAGATTCATGAATAACAATGCTTTGCAAGACGTTTGTTTGTTTCACATAAAGAAAACATAGCATAATAGCATCCAGCTTGTCCCTCATAGAGTAGCAAATATAAATGCATAGGACACCTTCAAAGTTCATAAGAGTGACTAGATACAAATAGTTTAAAACAAGCAATATCAAGTTATGCATCAATCAACTAGTCTTGGGACAATGCACATAGAACTAAGAATGGCCACTATGCTCTCAAAGTAGGTGCATAAAGGTAGAAGGTGGAGACTCAATATAATGGTGGAAGAAAGACCTTCATAGAAGGAGACAGGGATTCAAGTCTCATAAAGAGCTTCCAAAAATTATGGATCCGATAGCCATTGTCCCAAATACCAATCCTAGATCCGAAGACCGATCCCGGAGTTCGAAGATCCGAACCCCGAGGCCCTCGGAGCCCAAGATCTTCTGAACCTAGATGTGTGACCCTAAGCCTCTATTTTTATAATATGACATATACCTGTCGCATCATTAAATCATCATGCTTGCATACATGTCATCTGGTGGGTTGGGTTAAATAGTCGATTCACTTAAATTAAATATAGAGACTATATGCGGGCTATTCTAGTCTTATTCCAGACTCCATTTAAATCTGTGTAGCAAACTGATACCATGTTTTGCCTTGTTAAGACAACATTTAAATTGCGGAGTATCTAAATAATTTGAACCTTCTATTAATTGTCGGGACCCAGGTTCCGCTTAATATTGCCTAATTGCACCGTATCTTGCCATGCCATGCATCATATCATAATCATGCCAGATCTTCTGTCGTAGTCTTAAATAGTGCATCCGGTGTTTCTTTTAGTGCTTTGCTTCGTCACGGATTAGGCTGTTGAGTGAATGCGAGTATCGACAAGTTCTTCGGATAATGTATCTTCGGCAGTGTTTTCCAGGCGAGCAATCTCCCCCTTTCTACCTATTTTGCATTTATAGTCTTTACTTCCTCCTGTTGATATATTGCTATTCGTGTCGCGATGCTTTAGTGTTCCGTACCAGATATATTCCGTGCAGCCTTTATATTGCCTTGGACACCTCCTATTACCTGTTGTTTGGTAGATAGATGGTCTTGCGAGTCGTAGTCGCTTGCTCAGGTGCGATCCCGTGTCGTGAAGTACTACACAGTTGTTGGAATGTTGACATATGCTTTAAGGTGGAGAGGATCATGACTTTAAATACAACTATTAAATTGCTGGGATAACTAATGAAAGAGGCACCGGTGGGCAATATATGCTATTTGGTTTTTCATGTCCACATGTGTCCCGTAGGCCCCGAGTACTTGATACCTGTTCCTTGACTATTCGCACTATCCACATAAGGGAGACTCTATGAATCCCCCTTAGCAAGAGCATGATTCATTTCTTATTTCTTGGGGCCACAAACTAGTTTGGGCCTTTATTACTATCTTGTACTTATGCCATGTTTTACTGCTTTATTTAAGATTGTGCATGGAGCACCTATACTGTTTTGGATCGTGCCACGTGTTCGCGGTATCGACAAGCCTAGTCACACTTTCCGGTTCCCAGTCGTTTACAGCCGTCATCACAAACCCTGGGTCCGTTTCGGAGCCGGCCAACTTCATTGCGGGTAGCTTAGTGGGGTGGCCCCCTGAAATCTTCTATGAATCTTGTGATTGCTTTGTCGTGAAAGCCTCGTTGGGTTTTGATTTGGTTTTTCCGAGGTTGATCGTGTGTGTGTTGCTATTTGTGCACCCTTGCAGGGTAAATCTTTCGAAAAGCCGTGTCCGCGGTTATAGACGACTTGGAGCATAGTATCTTGATCATAGACAAGCATAACTAAAGTAGTGATATAAATTTGACTTAATATGTGACTAGTAATCAACTTCACTACAATGGAATGGATAATAAAAGTGCCAACAACTGATAGAATCGGGGTGTATCGTGTCATATTATACTTGCCTAGTAAGTATTGCAACTCCATTGGAATGAAAAATAAAAGTGCCAACACTGTTGGGTTTGGGATGTCACATGCTAATTGTATTTGACTAGTAAGTATTGCAACTACAACTGAATGGTTAACAAAAACTACCCACTACTTATGCTATCAGGATGACTCATGCTATCTATATCTGACTAGTAAGTGCTGCAACTATAATGGAATGAATAAAACTGCCAACTGTGTGAGTTCCTCGGTTTGACTTCCTCGTTTGGTCTCGAGGGGGAATATCAGGATGGGTATGATTGTTGTTAGTATAAGGTTGGTCCCGAATAGGTCTCTCTTATCCCTCTCTAATAGGCGACAATTTCCTCGAGTCTCTATAGGTTGGTTATGCATGCTGCGCTGCCGCTTCAGTCCACCATACCTGTGTAGGCGAGAGCCACCGAATTCTAGCCTCGCCGTGTACTGGCCTCAGTACTGACGCTCCTCTTTTTCCTTTACCCTTTGTCGGCATCCCTTTTGTTTTAGCAGGTATAAGTTCGACATCGTTAGCAGGGTTACCGTTCCGGCTTGGCCTGGGCAGGGTTATGGACGCCATTGGTTATTCTTCAGAGCTCTTAGCCCCATTTGCATCTTATCCGTACTCGGATGTTGTATCGTTTTTAAGGTGATTTGGATCTTTGTATTGTATATCTGTATTCTTGACTCATGGAGTCGTTGTTGTATATATATATATATATGTTCTGTGGGTTCCATCATGGGCTAATGTGTAATGGTATTACTTCGTTTTCCACCCGCACGCAAGTGCCTAGTGGGCATCTTTGAATCGTTTCTATGCGGGTTTGGCGAGAATCGCTGAAACTTGCATAGGGTCGATTCAAGGGTGTTACAGAGTGGTATCAGAGCTCAGCAGTTACGATACCCCACTTGTCCAGCCTGTAGGATAACCTAGCTAACGGCCGATGTAGAGTGTCAAACTATTTTGGAAAATCGGTTGGATAGATCTGATTAGGTCCGCTTTTACTTCTTACCCCTATGCTATTCTCCTCTTACCTCTCCGTGTTTTGAATCTACTCTCTTATCTTGTCTTCAAGTCCAGGATTTCTCGTGGTTGGGTTCCATCGTACCTTCAGGGTTTCGCTTCCTCCTTTGGCAACTGTGTTTCTACCTCCGGACTTCATGCTATCTGAGTGATCCTTTATCTGTGGTACCATTCTTTGTTCCTTGTTTGTGCCTTCCGGTGTTTTCCGACGCGACGACATCAGCTACGCCAGATCCGATGCAGAGCCTGCATCACTCCTTTGTTCTGAACCTTGATTGTCGAGATCTTCAGTCTCATCCCGAGAATGGTTGCACGCTTTTCTACTGATTGTGCAGAGTAATAGTTTCGGTGCGTGATGGATTGGCCCCCATGCCGACTACTCACTCTATTTTCTCGTGTACATTGAAGTGGATGAGAATGCATCGGTTCTCTCTTTCTATCGAAGTTAGAGGTGGCTTTACTTGTGGATACCTTTACCTTCGTCCTTTGTTTCCCGGAGTGTTCTCTCGACGATCACGCACAACGACCTCTTGTTAGTGGTGTCGCAAGCATCTACACGAAGCGAGAAGATTCAGATCGCCGACCTTCTTCCCGGTACCACGAGGCGGATCTCAAGGGCAAGATCCCTTGTTAGTGGTGTCGAATTGTAGCACCCCGATAAAATCACTACTAGAAAATCGCTGTGTTTTGTGCATTGCATCATCATGACCGCATGCTCATGTAATCATGCCACATTGCATTTGAGCATCATCGTCATCATGCATCTGTTTGTCTGAAACTATTTTCGAAAACCTATTTTGTTTTTCTAAATAAGCCTCGTCTTTATTCAAAAATAAAACCCGGGCTTGGCCGGAATATTTTGTTTCGTCTTCAAACAGATTTCAAAAGCCCCATTTTAAATAAATAAAATATTTTTATTATTTTTAGGAGCAGCCGAACCAGGCCCGAACCGGCCCAGCCGGTCACCCCGGTAAACCAAACCAGAGCAATCCTAGTCTAAAATCCCCGCCAAACCCTAACCCTAGATCCCCTAAGCTAACCCCCTCCTCTCTCTACCAGCCGCCTCCCCTTATCCACACCGCACCAACCCCGCCAGCCACTTCCTCCACCCCTCCACCTAACCCCGTCCACTCCCTGCTTGCCACCTCACCCCGCTGGCCCCACTCCCCAGTTCTCCCGCCCACCTACCCGACCGCAACCCCACATGGGCGCTTTTCCCCTCGCCACCCATCTCCCGCATGCAACCACCCCCATCCTGATCGCACGCTCCTCCCGGCCCCGCACCTGGCCTGCACGTCGCGTGAGACGCGCCCTACTCCCCTTGTCGGTCTCACCGACCACGCCACCTACCGCTAGCGCGTGGCCCACCATGCAGCCCCTACCTCCTCCCGCCTCCTTCTCCCGCACGCCCCCTCGGCCTCGTTTCTGTCGGCTCGACCGCCGCCGCCCTCCTCCGTTCCGTTCTCGCCTCGAGCTCCGGCCCGCCGCGCTTGCCTCCCCCATATCCTCCTTCCTCGGCCACCGACCTCTGCGCCACGCCTTCCTCGCGCCGGCCAGCGACCCGGCCTCATCGAGCCGAGCCCCGCCATCGGTCCCCTTCACCAACGACCCGAGCTCGTCCGCGGCGCCCCGTCGACGCGTTCTCCCGCTCCGGCCGCCTCCGCCGCCGACCTTGCTACCTGCGTGCCCTCGGCCTCCCTGTCCTGTAGTGACCTGAGAACCGCCACATCTGGCCACCTCTGCTAGCCCTCTTCCACGCGCTGCCTCATCGTCGCTTCCTGCAAGCTTGCCATCCGTCGCCTCCTCGCCTCGCTGCGACCTTGCCGTGCTCGACCTGGCCCCGAGCTCCGTTTCACCACCGCTGGCCCTTCCCCTCAGCGACGACCCCGCCGTGTGCCCTCCGTGCTATGCACCTCCTCTGCTGCGCGTCAGCGCCGCCCGCCTCTATGTTGTCCCCGGTCACGCAGAAGCCAGGCCTACCACAGACCTCTCCCTGTCCCTCGAGCCTCGACGCGAACAAGATGTTTGGGAGGATGCCTGAATCAAGTCGAGCCAAAGTGTGGTAGTCTATAGTTGGTGTTTGAAGGTAACCATACAGAGTGGTGATGTGGAGAAGGTGTAGGTGTTTTGGTCCTGCTGTTTCTCATACCCTGCCACTCAATTCCGTGTCCGTGTACCCCAGGTCGATGTCATGGAACCAGGACCGCGGAACTCGAAGAATCTCCCTCATGGATCCGATAGCCATTGTCCCAAAGACCGATCCTAGATCCGAAGACCGATCCCGGAGTTCGAAGATCCGAACCCCGTGGCCCTCGGAGCCCAAGATCTTCTGAACCCAGATGTGTGACCCTAAGCCTCTATTTTTATAATATGACATATACCTGTCGCATCATTAAATCATCATGCTTGCATACATGTCATCTGGTGGGTTGGGTTAAATATTCGATTCACCTAAATTAAATATGGAGACTATATGCGGGCTATTCTAGTCTTATTCCAGACTCCATTTAAATCTGTGTAGCGAACTGATACCATGTTTTGCCTTGTTAAGACAACATTTAAATTACGGGGTATCTAAATAATTTGAACCTTCTATTAATTGTCGGGACCCTGGTTCCGCTTAATATTTCCTAATTGCACCGCATCTTGCCATGCCATGCATCATATCATAATCAAGCCGGATCTTCTGTCGTAGTCTTAAATAGTGCATCCGATGTTTCTTTTAGTGCTTTGCTTCGTCACGGATTAGGCTATTGAGTGAATGCGAGTATCGACAAGTTCTTCGGATAATGTATCTTCGGCAGTGTTTTCCAGGCGAGCAATCTCCCCCTTTCTACCTATTTTGCATTTATAGTCTTTACTTCCTCCTGTTGATCTATTGATATCCGTGTCGCGATGCTTTAGTGTTTCATACCAGATTTATTTCGTGCAGCCTTTATATTGCCTTGGACACCTCCTATTACCTGTTGTTTGGTAGATAGATGGTCTTGCGAGTCGTAGTCGCTTGCTCAGGTGCGATCCCGTGTCGTGAAGTACTACACAGTTGTTGGAATGTTGACATATGCTTTACGGTGGAGAGGATCATGACTTTAAATACAAGTATTAAATTGCTGGGATAACTAATGAAAGAGGCGCCGGTGGGCAATATATGCTATTTGGTTTTTCATGTCCACTTATGTCCCGTAGGCCCCGAGTACTTGATACATGTTCCTTGACTATTCGCACTATCCACATACGGGAGACTCTATGAATCCCCCTTATCCAGAGCTTGATTCATTTCTTATTTCTTGGGGCCACAAACTAGTTTGGGGCTTTATTACTATCCTGTACTTATGCCATGTTTTACTGCTTTATTTAAGATTGTGCATGGAGCACCTTTACTATTTTGGATCGTGCCACGTTTTTGCGGTATCGACAAGCCCAGTCACACTTTCGGGTTCCCAGTCGTTTACAGCCGTCGTCACAAACCCTGGGTCCGTTCTGGAGCCGGCCAACTTCGTTGCGGGTAGCTTAGTGGGGTGGCCCCCTGAAATCTTTTATGAATCCTGTGATTTCTTTGTCGTGAAAGCCTCGTTGGGTTTTGATTTGGTTTTTCTGAGGTAGACCGTGTGTGTGTTGCTATTTGTGCACCCCTGCAGGGTAAATCTTTCTGAAAGTCGTGTCCATGATTATGGACGACTTGGAGCATAGTATCTTGATCGTAGACAAGCATAACTAAAGTAGTGCTATAAATTTGACTTAATATGTGACTAGTAATCAGCTTCACTACAATGAAATGGATAATAAAAGTGCCAACAACTTATGGAACTAGGGTGTATCGTGTCATATTATACCTGCCTAGTAAGTATTGCAACTCCAATGGAATGAAATAAAAGTGCCAACACTGCTAGGTTTGGGATGTCACATGCTAATTGTATTTGACTAGTAAGTACTGCAACTACAACTGAATGGTTAACAAAAACTACCCACTACTTATGCTATCAGGATGACTCATGCTATCTATATCTGACTAGTAAGTGCTGCAACTATAATGGAATGAATAAAACTGCCAACTGTGTGAGTTCCTCGGTTTGACTTCCTCGTTTGGTCTCGAGGGGGAATATCAGGATGGGTACGATTGTTGTTAGTATAAGGTTGGTCCCGAATAGGTCTCTCTTATCCCTCTCTAATAGCCGACAATTGCCTTGAGTCTCTATAGGTTGTTTATGCATGCTGCGCTGCCGCTTCAGTCCACCATACCTATGTAGGCGAGAGCTACCGAATTCTAGCCTCGCCGTGTACTGGCCTCAGTACTGACGCTCCTCTTTTTCCTTTGCCCTTTGTCGGCATACCTTTTGTTTTAGAAGGTATAAGTTCGACGTCGTTAGCAGGGTTACCCTTCCGGCTTGGCCTGGGAAGGGTTATGGACGCCATTGGTTATTCTTCAGGGCTCTTAGCCCCATTTGCATCTTATCCGTACTCGGATGTTGTATCGTTTTTAAGGTGATTTGGATCTTTGTATTGTATATCTGTATTCTTGACTCATGGAGTCATTGTTGTATATATATATATATGTTCTATGGGTTCCATTGTGGGATAATGTGTAATGGTATTACTTCGTTTTCCACCCACACGCAAGTGCCTGGTGGGCATCTTTGAATCGTTTCTATGCGGGTTTGGCGGGAATCGCTGAAACTTGCATAGGGTCGATTCAAGGGTGTTACATTATGGTTACGCTGCAGGTTTCCACCATGTCGGCATGGATTAGACGAGCGACCCAGGCGTTTCTCTAACACATATACATAACGCCATGGACTTACAAGCTCCCCTTTCATTTCACACCGACGACATCCATATACAAAAGAGCATGATATCAACTAGGTACAAGTACCAAGTGCAATGTGGAAAGCGTTCCCCATGAAAGCATGGTTCTGCTAATTCCCAACAAATAAGTGCAAGCATATTCAACATAGACGACACAATGGTTCAAGTTTATTAAGGGCAAGAAAAGTAAAGTGTGCCATCAAGTTCGTGAGAGCTTTAATCACTAGTTTTCTCATAACAAGTTTAATTCAGAAGGTAAACAAAAGCATGAATATACTTGGAATAGCATAAGCTAGTAGGTAGGTATGGTGGACTCTTTGGAATAACTTGGTTTAAGGAGTTGGATGCATGAGTGGAACTCATACTTGGTTGTGGAGGCTAGCAAAAGACTGGGAGCGACAAACTAAAAGAGCAATAATGGCCATAATCATGCAGAGCGACAAAACATCATTGATCAAAGCATAAAGTGATACTACAAGTTGAAAACTAAAGGATCATAGAGGCTTATGGTGACTTGGGATAGTCATAACATGGTGTGAGCATGCGCCAAGTCAACCCAAATAAAGCATCAAAGGAGAATACCACTATACTATGCTTTAATATGCTAAAACAACGCATGATTCATCCAAGGCACATTAAGCAATCTCAATTGTTTATAACACGTCATGCTACAGCAAAGAATACTAAGCAGAAAGCCAAAACAATATCAAGCATGGCATGACAAAGCATAGGCCATAGTCAAAAACGAGCTCTTTTTACCACATAAGCATGAACTTTCCTACTCTTTTCCAAACCAAACCAAACTATTTGCAAACCAATGTATGAAAGAGGGGGTCCAACCAATATATTCAGAAAACTAAGCAAACCAAAGCAAACGAAAACCAAAATGAAAATGAAAAAGAAGACGCTCCAAGAACAACACAAATGTGCATGAAACAATAAAAATGAAGCGTTTGGAAGAAACCTAGGATTTTTATTGATGAAGAAGGGAGATGTCTTGGGCATCCCCAAGCTTTGACGCTTGTACTTCTTGGATATTTCTTGGGGTGACACGTGTGGCATCGCCAAGCTTGAGATTTAGTCCATCCTTCATCTCATTACTCATTCCTTCCATACACCTGAAATTTTTCCTTCATACAAAACTTCACACAATCTTTATTAGCAACATTAGTGCACTCAAGATAATAGGTCTTAAGGTTCAGTTCTAACACGAATAAAACTTCCATTAAAACACTAGCTACTATAGCACTTCCCTCAAAAAGCTCAATTCCCCAAAAGAACTCAAAGAGGAACCAACAAGAAGCAAATGCAAATAATTGCAGAAATCTGTTAAAACAGACCAGCAGGTAAAGACGAATTATTTAGAAGACCTTCTGTTGCTCAAATCGAAAAGTGTTGAACTAATGAAAGTTAGATAATAACCTGAGGCATAAGAACAAAAATTCACGCCTCGAAAATACGTACAGAGATTTTTCACGAATTTTTACAGTGAAGAACAAAAATCTGTTTCGGGACAGCAACTTTCCCAATCATTACTTCTCTCTCATTAGAGGTTACTCTTGGAACAAAAAGCAAATAAAAAGGATAAGGAGCGGTTATTACTGAAGTAATAACTTCCAAGACTCATCTAAAACTTTTGGGTTATCTCCTAACAAGTACTTTTCTTTAACGCCTTTAAGTTAGGCTTGATAGTTTGAGAAGATGCTCACATAAGAAATATGAATTGAAGTAAAAGAGAGCATCAAGAAGCAAATTCAAAGCACATTTAAGTCTAACCCACTTCCTATGCATAGGAATCTTGTAAAGAAACAAGTCATGAAAGCACAAAGCAACAAGCATAAGAAAGCAAAACAAGTGCAACTTCAAGACTTTCAACATAAAGAGGGGAAACTTAATTTTGTTGAGATACATAAAACCATGTTTCCCTCTCTCATAATAACTTCCAGTGCCATCATGAATAAAATTAACAATATAACTATCACATAAAACACTCTTGTCATGAGCCACATGCATATAATTATTACTCTCCACATAAGTAGAGTCATTCTTATTAATTATGGTGGGAGAAAATTGAACAAAATAGCTATCATTATTATTCTCATCACCATAATCATCAAATATAGGAGGCATATTGTAATCATAATTAATTTTCTCCTCAATAGTAGGTGGACTAAAAATATCATATTCATCATTGTAATCATCATATATTGGAGGTTTTGTATCATCATAAGCAATAGAATAGCTATCTTCCAAAGCTGGGGAACTAAAAAGATCATTTTCATAAAAACTAGCTTCCCCAAGCTTATACTTTTCCATAGCATTAGCAACAATGGTGTCCAAAGAATTCATACTAACAACATTGCTATTAGCATGCAAATAAAGTTCCATAGGTTTTTTAATTTTCTCTTCAAACACTTCATGTCCATAGCTCTCTAATTTTGTTGTTGTTTTCCATTAAGCCTAACTAGTGAAAACAAGAAACAAAAAGACAAAATTGCAGAATCTAAAGGAAATAACTTCGAGCACTCACACTGGAGGATGTGAGTACCTTTTACCTTACCTCCCCGGCAACGGCGCCAGAAAATAGGCATTTGCCATGGGAGGTTCTTCTTTTTTAATCCTCCGGTGTGAATACCTTTTATCTTACCTCCCCGGAAAGGGCGCCGGAAAATAGCTTGATGTCTACACACTTCTATTCTTGTAGACAGTTGTTGGGCCTCCAAGTGCAGAGGTTTGTAGAACAGCAGCAAGTTTTCCCTTAAGTGGATCACCCAAGGTTTATCGAACTCAGGGAGGAAGTGGTCAAAGGTATCCCTCTCAAGCAACCCAGCAATCAAGATACAAGAAGTCTCTTGTGTCCCCAACACACCCAATACACTTGTCAGGTGTATAGGTGCACTAGTTCAGCGAAGAGATAGTGAAATACAAGTGGTATAGATAATTATAAGTGGTAACGGTGATAGAAGATAGCTTGATGGTGTGGAAGAGACTAAAGGCAAACTGAAATAAAGACGGAAGCAAGCAAACATGTAACAGATCTAGTAGCAAACGGTCTTTCAATGTTTAGAAACAAAGCCTAGGGATCATACTTTCACTAGTGAACACTCTCATATAAATATATTCTCTTTATGATACTACGCTGAACTACTCTCCGGTTGGACACTCTAATCGATGGTAGGGCTATAACAGCACACCTCAAAGTAAGTGTTTCCCATCTAGAAAACCCCCACACTGTCACCTTGAGCACTAGATGGTTCCAACAAACACCACAATTTCATAAATACATCCAACTCCAAATATAACTCATAACAAGTATTTGTAATCTCTAGCCTAAGTGCCACCATGGTGTGCACGCTGTCACTTTCACACACATGGGGAGAGCAGAGATCTATTAAAGCACTTGAGTAGCAAGGTAGATCTATAGATTACAAGCTCATGATCACAATATGATCACGCATAGAGAGAGAGATGAACACATAGCTACCGGTAGAACCCTTGGCCTCGAGAGAGAACTACTCCCTCCTCATCATGGGAGTCAGCAATGGTGATGGAGATGGCGGTGGAGATCGATGGAGATGGCTCCGGGGGCACTTCCCCATCCCGGCAGGGTGCCGGAATAGAGACTTTCTGTCCCCCGAATCTCCTCTCCGGTGGTGGCGGCGCTGCGGAACTTTTCATGGATTTCTGATCGACTATCTAGGGTTTTTGCCCCGGGGGAGATATATAGGCGAAAGAGGGAAGGTCGATGGCCGGCCAGGGGGCCCACACCATGCCCTGGCGTGGCCTGGGCTGGCCCGCACCAAGGGGTGGTGTGGCCACCCTGTGGCCCCCCTTCGTGTCTCCTTCTAGCTCCATGAATCTTCCGGGAAAATATAAACTTTGGATTTTGTCCGGTCCAATTCTGAGAATATTGATTTTCTGACTTTCCTGGAACCAAAAACAGCAGAAAACATGCAACTGGCACTGTGGCATCTTGTTAATAGGTTAGTCCAAGAAATCATATGAAAAGTACTCCACAGTGTGGACAAAACATAAGAAAGTAGATAAAATCAAGCATGGAACATCAAAAATTATAGATACATTTGCAATGTATCAGTAACAAGGTTGAACTAGGTATGGAGATACCGATGATCGAACCTCAGATAAGTAGAGTATCGCGTGACAAAGGGAACCAGTATCATATGTTAATGGTTCTTTCCATCACGTAGTCATCGTTGAATATGTGGGAGCCATTATGGATCTCTATGTCTCTCTATTTGTTATTGATCGGAGAGGTCTCTCGAACATGTCTGCATAGTTCACGAACCGTAGGGTGACACACTTAAGGTTTGATGTCATTTAAAGTAGATATGGAATGTGAGTTGGAGACCGAATGTTATTGGAAGTCTCGGATGACATCCAGGATATCACGGGGAGGCCTGGAATGGTCCAGAGAATAAGATTAATATAATGGAAGTTATCTTCTGAGGTTCGGAAAAGTTTCGGTATTTTGACTAGAGCTTCTAGAAGGTTCTAGAGGGCCACCAGTGGGCCCATCACCCCGGGAGGGTCCACATGGGCTGTGGGAAGTTTGTGGGGCCCCATGGGCTAGCCACACCAAACCCAATAAGCCCAACCGGCCAGCCCCATAGGGATAAGGGAGAATCCCTAGAAATAGGGGATAAGACTTGGGGGGAAGGAAACTTTCCCCCTCCCCATGCACCGGCCCTAGGAGGTGCAGGGAAAAGGAGGGGAGCCCTAGACGCACCCTCCCTCTATTAATAGAGGGGAGGGGTGGCCTCCCCCTTGCCCTACTCCCCAACCCTAGCCGCCACCTCTCCTTTCTCCTCCCTTCTTCCTGCTCTAGCTTAGGCGAAGCCCTGCAGGAATTCTCCTCCACCACCACTACCACTCCGTCATGCTGCTAGGATTCCGAGGGGATCTACTACCTCCGCTGCCCTCTGGAACAAGGAGAGGAAGTTCTTCATCGACTCCGTACATGTGACCGAATGCGGAAGCGCTGCCGGATCGTAGCGCCGAAAGGATCGTCTACATCAACCACGATATTAGATCTTGTTAAGGCTTTAGATCTTCGAGGGTTAGTTCTCATCTATCCAGTTGCACCTATCTCATAGATTAGATCTTGGATTTTCCATAGGTTGGATCTTGGTTTTGTTTGTTCATGCGGTAGATTTTTTTGTTTTCCATGCTACGAACCCTATAGTGGTATCAGAGTCGTGGCTATGTGTAGATATGTTGCACGAGTAGAACACAATAATGGTTTTATGGGCGTTGATGCTCTTGTTGTCGTTTGCTTTTCGTGTACTTTGCATCTTGCGGGATGGTGGGATGAAGCGGCCCGGGCTAACCTTACATGTCAGCGTACATGAGACTTGCTCCACGCTTGACGTGCAACTTGTATTGCACAAGTGGCTTTGCGAGTGTCTGTATCTCCCACCATAGTTAAGATCCAATTTACAATATGCACCTGACAACACTTGTATCAATATTGTGGTTCTTGTTTGTAGGTAAGAACGGTTCTTATTCAAAAGCCCCAAGCCACGTAAAATATGCAAATAAAATTAGAGGTGTCTAACTTGTTTTTGCAGGGGCATGTGATGTGATATGGCCATGATGAGATTGTGATTATATTTGATGTATGAGATGATCTTTATTGTAATATGGCAACCGGTAGGAGCCTAATGGTTGTCTTTAAATTTTTTATGACATGCGTGTCTATTCATCATGTAATAGCTTCATGCCAAGTAGTTGTATTAGTTTCTATTAGTGATGGACAACCATGAAGCGACGCCACTGACCTTGACTACATGCCGGTGATGATGGAGATCATGTCTGTGCTTTGGAGATGGAGATCAAAGACACAAGAAGAAATGTCATATCATATCACATATTATGAATTGCATGTGATGTTAATCCTTTATGCATCTTATATTGCTTAGATCGCGATAGTAGCACTGGAAGATGATCCCTCTTACTAAATATCAAGTAATAAAGTGTCCATCCTTAGTAGACACCATTGCTAAGACTCGTCATTTCGAAGCACCACGTGATGATCGGGTGTTATAGATTCTACGTGTGCATACAACGAGTACAAGCCAGATTTGCCCATGCAGATACTAAGGTTAAACTTGACGAGCCTAGCATGTACAGACATGGCCTCGGAACACGAAATACCAAAAGGTAAAGCATGAGTCATATGAATGATATGATGAATATGTTGATTGTTCACCTTTGAAGCTACATATTCTCTCATGAAGATCGGACTTGGTGTAGTGGATTTCGTTTGTGTTATCACTAAGGCAACATGAGGGATGTTTTTTGAGTGGGAGTTCACCTAGTTAATCTAAGAATTAAATTTGAACTCAATTTATCATAAACTTAGTCTAAACTCTTTGCAAATATGTTGTAGATCATGGCAACCCCTTCCATCAACTTTAATGCGTTCCTAAAGAAAGAAAAGCTGACAAACAATGGAAGCAACTTCACGGACTGGTGCCGTAACATGAGGATTGTCCTCAATGCTGGTCATTTGACCTATGTGCTCGATGCACCACTAGGTGACCCACATGCAGAGGATGCTACTGATGAGGTTAAAAATGTTTACCTCACTCGGAAGAATCACTACTCCACAATTCAGTGTGCCATCCTGTACGGTTTTGAATCGGAGCTTCAGAAGCGCTTTGAGAACCGCAACCCTTTTGATATTGTCAATGAGCTCAAAATGATATTTCAAACTCATGCGGCCGTGGAAATCTATGAAGCTTCTGAGAAGTTCTTTAACTGTAAGATGGAAGAGGGCAGCTCCGTTAGCGAGCACGTGGTCAAAATGTCTGGGCACGTGAACAAACTCCAAGATTTGAGAATAACGATTCCTAATGTGTTAGGGATTCATTGTGTCCTCCAATCACTGCCACCTAGTTACAAGAACTTTGGGATGAACTATAACAAGCATTGCATGAATAAGATGTTGCCTAAACTCTTCTCGATGCTCAAACTGCTGAAGTGGAGATTAATAAAGAGCACCAAGTGTTGATGGTGAATAAGACCAATAATTTCAAGAAGCAGGGAAAGCCTAAGAACAAGGGCAACTTCAAGAAGGGTGGCAAGAAAGGTGCCATGCCTAAGAAGCCCAAGGCCGGCCCTCAGCCTGATACTGAGTGCTTTTACTGCAAGGGTGATGGGCACTGGAAGCGCAATATCCCCAAGTACCTAGCAGATCTGAAGAACGGCAACATCAAGAAGAAAGGTATATTTGATATACATGTTATTTATGTGTATCTTACTATTTATCGTAGTAGTGCCTGGGTATTTGATACTGGTTCAGTTGCTCATATTTGTAACTCGAAACAAGAACTGCGGAATAAATGAAGACTGGCTAGAGACAAGGTGATGATGCGCGTTGGAAATGGCTCCAAGGTTGATGTGATTGGCGTCGGCACGCTCCCTCTTCATCTACCTTCAGGATTAGTTTTAAATTTGAATAATTGTTATTTGGTTCCTGCGCTAAGCATGAACATTATATTTGGATCTTGTTTATTGCGAAACAATTATTCGTCTAAGTCTAAGAATAATGGTTGTTCGGTTTATATGAGTAATATCCTTTATGGTCATGCACCTGAGATGAATGGTTTATTCTTATTGAATCTCGATAGTAGTGATACAAATGTTCATAACATAGATGCTAAATGAATAAAATTGAATGATAATTCCACATACATGTGGCACTGTCGTCTTGGTCACATTGGAGTGAAACGCATGAAGAAACTCCATACCGATGGACTTCTTAAATCACTTGAAAGATGCGAAGCATGTCTAATGGGAAAAATGACTAAGACTCCATCTCTGGGATAATGGAGTGAGCTACAGACTTATTTGAGATAATACATACCGATGTGTGCGGTCCAATGAGTGTAGAGTCACGTGGTGGATATCATTATGTTCTTACTTTCACGAATGACTTGAGTAGATATGGGTATATCTACTTTGTAAAACATAAATCCGAAACTTTAGAGAAGTTTAAGGAATTCCAAAGTGAAGTAGAAAATCAACGTAACAAGAAGATTAAGTTTCTACATTTTGATCGTGGAGGTGAATATCTGAGTTACGAGTTTGGCATGCATTTAAAGAAATGCAGAATACTTTCACAATTGACACCGCCGGAAACACCACACCGTAATGGTGTGTCCGAACGTCATAATCGAACTTTCTTAGATATGGTTTAGTCTATGATGTCTGTTACAGATTTATCGTTATAATTTTGGGGTTATGCATTAGAGACATCCGCATTCACTTTAAATAGGGCACCATCTAAATCCGTTGAAACGGCACCGTACGAATTGTGGTTTGGTAAGAAACCTAAGTTGTTGTTCCTTAAAGTTTGGGGCTGCGAAGCTTATGTAAAGAAGTTACAACCTGACAAGCTTGAACCTAAAGAGAAAAAATGCGTCTTCATAGGATACCCTAAAGAAACAATTGGGTATACCTTCTATCATAGATCCGAAGGCAAAGTTTTCATTGCCAAGAATTGGTCCTTTCTAGAAAAGGAATTTCTCTTGAAAGATGTGACTGGAAGGAAAGTAGAACTCGACGAGGTTGTTGACCCTTCTCTTGGATTTGAGAGTAGCACAGCACCAGAAGATGTTTTTGTGCCACCTGCACCAGTAAGAGAGGAAGCTAAGGATGATGATCATGAAACTTCGAACAAAGTTTCTACTAAACCTCGCAGGTCAACAAGGGTTCATACCACTCATGATTGGTATGACCCTGTCTTGAATGTCATGTTGGTGGACAACACTGACGACCCTACGATGTATGAGGAAGCAATGATGAGCCTAGATTCCAACAAATGGCAAGAGGCCATGAAATCCGAAATTGGATCCATGTATGAAAACCAAGTTTGGACTTTGGTAGACCTACCCGATGGTCGCAAGGTTGTCGAGAACAAATGGATCTTTAAAAAGAAAATAGACGTTGATGGTAAGGTTACTGTCTATAAAGCTCAACTTTCACGAAAGGGTTCCGACAGATTCAAGGATTTGACTATGATGAGACTTTCTCACCGATAGCAAAGCTAAAGTCTGTGAGAATTTTGTTAGCAATCGCTACATTTTTCGATTATGAGATTTGGCAGATGGATGTCAAAACAGTGTTCCTTAATGGTGACATTGAGCAAGAGTTGTATATGGTACAAACCAAGGGTTTTGTCGATCCTAAATATGCTAACAAGGTATGCAAACTTCAGTGCTCCATTTATGGACTAAAGAAAGCATCCCAGAACTGGAGTCAATGTTTTGATAAGGTGATCAAAAACTTTGGATTTATACAAACTTTTGGAGAAGCTTATATTTACAAGAAAGTGAGTGGGAGCTCTGTAGCATTCCTAGTACTATATTTGGATGACATATTGTTGATTGGAAATGATATAGAATTTCTTGAAAGTGTCAAAGGCTATTTGAATAATAGTTTTTCTATGAAAGATCTTGGGGAAGCAGCACACATTTTAGGCATCAAGATTTATAGATATAGATCTAGACGCTTAATAGGGCTTTCACAAAGTATATACCTAGACAAGGTAAGATGTTTAGAATGGAAGAAAGCAAGAAAGGGTTCTTGCCCATGTTGCCAGGTAAGACCTTCAATAAGACTCAAAGTCTAGCTATAGCAGAAGAAAGAGAAAGGATGTGCAAAATCCCCTATGCCTCGGCCACAGGTTCTATCATGTATGCCATGCTATGTACGAGACCAGATATCTCACATGCTGTAAGTTTGACCAGCAGATATCAAAGTGATACTAGAATGGAACACTGGACAACGGTCAAAAATATCCTAAAGTACCTAAAAAGGACTAAGGATATGGTTCTTTCTTATGGAGGTGACAAAGACCTTGTTGTAAACAGTTACACCGATGCTAGTTGCAACACCGATCCGGATGACTCAGTCATAGTCTGGATACGTATTTATTTTGAATGGTGTAGTAGTGAGCTGGAGGAGTGCTAAGCAAAGTGTTGTGGAGAAATCTTCACCTAAATCAGAATACATAGTTGTTTCAGAGGCTGCACAAGAATTGATATGGAAGAAGGCGTTCGTTACTAAGCTTGGTGTGGTTCCTAGTGCATTGGACCCGATGGCCATCTATTGTGACAACATGGGTGCCATAGCTAATGCACAGGAGCCAAGGTCACACAAGAAGCTTAAGCACATCAAGCTACGTTTTCATTCTATTCGCGAGTATGTCCAAGATGGTGACATAAAGATTTTCAAAGTACATACTGATCTGAATGTGGCAGATCCGATGACTAAATCTCTCCCTAGAGCAAAACATGACCAACACCAGAACGCCATGGGTGTTAAGTATATTACCATGTAATCTAGATTATTGACTCTACTGTAAGTGTGAGACTGTTGGAGATATGCCCAAGAGGCAATAATAAAGTGGTTATTATTATATCTTTGTGTTTATGATAAATGTTTACATCCCATGATATAATTGTATTAATAGGAAACACTAATACTCGTGTGTTTTGTAAACATAAAGGAGTCCCTAGTGAGCCTCTTATTAAGCTAGCTTGTTGATTGATAGATGATCATGGTTTCCTGATCATGAACATTGGATGTTAGTAATAACAAGATCATATCATTAGGATAATGATGTGATGGACACACACCCATAGTAAGCATAGCATAAGATCAAGTCATTAAGTTCGTTTTGCTACAAGCTTTCAAATACATAGTAACCTAATCCTTCGACCATGAGATCATGTTAATCACCATCACCGGATGAGTGCTTTGATGACATCAAACACCACTTCATAATTGAGTGGTTATAAAGGTGGCTTAGGTATTCTGAAAGTATGTGTTGAAGCGCATGGATCAAGAATGGGATTTTTCCATCCTAATGACGAATAGATATACTCTGGGCCCTCTCGGTGGAATGTCATCCAATTGGCTTGCAAGCATGTGACTAGGTCACAAGCGATGTCATATCACGGTACGAGTAAAGAGTACTTATCAGTAACAAGGTTGAACTAGGTATGGAGATACCGATGATCGAACCTCAGATAAGTAGAGTATCGCGACACAAAGGGAATTGGTATCGTATGTTAATGGTTCTTTCGATCATGTAGTCATCGTTGAATATGTGGGAGCCATTATGGATCTCCAGTTCCCGCTATTGGTTATTGATCGGAGAGGTGTCTCGAACATGTCTGCATAGTTCACGAACCATAGGGTGACACACTTATGGTTCAATGTTGTTTAAAGTAGATATGGAATGTGAGTTGGAGACCGAATGTTATTCAGAGTCTTGAATGGCATCCAGGATATCATGAGGAGGCCCGAAATGGTGTGGAGAATAAGATTAATATAATGGAAGTCATCTTCCGAGGTTCGGAAAAGTTTTCGGTATTTTGACCAGAGCTTCTAGAAGGTTCTAGAGGGCCATGAGTGGGCCCATCACCCTAGGAGGGGCCACATGGGCCGAGGGAAGGTTGCGGGCCCCCATGGGTGATACCTTCAATCCGAATTACGGATGTAGTATAGCTTCTTTTTCCCTAGTAGACCTAGGTTTATGGAATACTCGGGAAGCAAAGCGTAGTGAAGTTACTTTAATGGACCTTCGGGAGTTTTAGAATTCCTTTTGTGTTTTTACCAGACCAAGAGTTTTCCTCTTTTTGTTATTGTCGATGATGGAGAGAGAGGGCCTAGGGTGTTCGGTTTCACCTGTAGCTGTGCAAAACATCTGATGGGAATAAAAGATAGAAAGAAAGTATGCATGTAATTGTTAGAGCAAGATAAATTATATGTTGCAGTGCATCCATAATTGCTATTGCCTCCACAACCGCTTATAGCAATAACCTACTAGTCTCATCCATAGAAGAAAGTGAGCTAATGATATGCATAGTGATGTCACCGTTAATCCCAAGTAAATCCCTCACATACAACCGTACTACCCTATCTGTTACTAGGGTTCCGAATCTGTAGATTAGTCATTACTCATACTCCTTATACCTGGCTCAGTCCTCAGGGTCTTGGGTACCTGTCAAGTCTGTAACACCCCTAGTTTTATTAATGTTAAGTAGGGTTTGTTTTGTGCATAGCATGAGCATCATCATAAAAGGCATGCAACAAATAATCACAAAACCCTATTTTTCTCTCCTTTTGTAAATCTTCAAAATGGTTTTGTATTTTGGAAATTATCAAAACTTGTGGAACCCAAATGGATTAATAGGGCCCCACAAGTATTTTAACACTTCTACAAAACCCTCTAGTGTTTTCCAAATGTTCAAAACAGATTTTTTTTGAAAATACAAATAGGAAAACGAAAACAGAAAAAGAAAAGCTTTTGGAAAGGAAAAACAGAGCCAGAGCTCAAGCAGGCCGAAGCCCACATCCCCTCTCTCTTGCCTGTCGCCTAGTGCGCAAACCAGCAGCCCTCGTTGCAAGATTTGCCGCAGCCTAGCTGAGGCCCAAGCTAGCCCACCTCAGCCCATACCGCTTCGGTCTGTTTCATCGCCGTCGTCCACCTTCCTCCGCGCCCGAAGCAGGTCGCTGGCGCCACCGCGTTGCTCGCCGGTGTCGACATGCACGCCACCGACGACGCTGGAGTCTACAAGACCCCCTGGAGCCATGAGAAACCCTAACCGTGCCTAGTTTCCCTTCCTCTCTCTTCCTCTCGTTCGCTCTTAGGCCGCAGACCCGAAACCCTAGCTCCAGCCATCGTTGTCCCCGCCGTATCCGGCGTCCCCTCGCCCAGCTAAGGTGCCTACGAACTCCGCCTCGCTGTCCTCGGTCTCCCTATCGAAGCACGCGAGCCAGGATGGCCTCATCTTGCCGGAATCAAGCTCGGCGTCTCGCCGGCCACCGCGGTTGCCATCGTTGAAATGTCGCTGTCCGACCTTGCCTCACCTCCCTCACCCCTCCTCTGCACTCGTGGTGAGCTCCTGCACCTCCTGGACCCTCTCCTTCTCTCCCTCTCGCTCTGCAGCTCGCCCCCGACGACCACCTACAAGCCACCACCGTCGGCCATCGATGTGCCCGTCGCTCCGGTGACCTTCTCGTAGCGGCGCCGCCAGATTTTGGCTCTACGCGAAGAGCCGCGTCAAACACGCCTAGCCTCGCTTCCCCGTGCGTCCCCAGTCCCCAGATTCGATCACCACCTAAGGGCAGCTCCATTGCTGACGTCGGCATGGCATCATATCCCCTTTTCTTTTTATTTAAAATGTTTTATAATTGTTTTCTGTAATTATTAATATGACAGGTGGGCCCTGTCTGTCACGGTTTTATTTATTTTGGAAATAATTTCTGAAATGATTAAATACCTGACATGTGGGTCCAGGTTGTAAAATAATTTTAATAAATCCCAAAAATTTTTAATTGTTTTAAAAATGGATTTAAAATGAGAAAAATCATAACTAATTCATTTTAAGTCAGAAAAATACAAATAATATATCAAAATGTTCAGAAAAATGAGATTTGTCCAATAGACTCATAATCATGCATTGTTCAACAACTTAAATTGCAAGTTTAATTAGAAGAACAAAATAACCCCTCTCATATGCATCCGGGGTTTCTTCGAATCAGCGTTTGTACCCCTCGGACCCTGTTTAAAATGACTAAGCATATTCTAGGGTTTCAATTCAATGTTATGTAACTTTTCATATCATCATCCCTGCTTGAGCATTGCATCGATGCCACGCGTTGATTGCTTTTCCCTTTCTTTCCGGTAGAATACGATATCGACTCTGGATCGAAGACCGTGATCAACACCATCGAAGGATATCGATGAATGACGCCAAGCAGATGAACCTGATTTCTATATCCGAGTATCAACAGGCAAATGCCAGCAAAACCCCACACATGATATAATCCTATGGTTTTAAAGTATTTCATTCTTGTCATGTGCATACGATTCCAAAGTCTTTTATCGATAGATACGGTAATCATATCTGATGCATGTTAACTTTGTAGTCTATATTCCCTGATCCACTGCTCCTAGCATAACTAGGATTTGGTGTGTGAGCTTCGCTAGAGTTGTTATATCTGTTGTGCTTAGCCACGCTTAGGTGTTACTGCTGGTCCATCCGGTTGATGAATCAGAGCTGCGAATGAACATAGTATGACATGATGACGTGGTATGATTAGAGATGAAAGTTAAACATGCTAAGGATTGTATGGGAGGCCACGTCGGGTTGTGGTTTTTGTAGTCCATACTTTCCACCACTAGGATCTGAGTTCTTGCCTCTTGAACCAAGACGAGCGTACAACCACACGGGGGCCTGGAAACCCCCTCGACCAACTAACTTGCCTAGTAGATTCCATGAGTGACATAGTTCGGGCGTTCCATTCGACATATGCATTCTGGTTGTTCTTGAAGGAGGTGGAGGGGGTGCATTCATACAGGTAGGTAAGCGTGGCAGGGAATGGGAGAGGTACGACCTCCATAATCTCAAACCCTATTCACATCTCTAGGGACCGGCTTCAGGATTTGACCTGTTACGGTGGCATCTCCTTAGGGCGTGACTCATGGTATCGGCGAAAGCAAGGTAAAGGTCATGGTCAACCACTCTCTGCCGGCCCTCCAAGGACGAGGGCTAATGTTAACTGGCACTAAGAATCAGTTGGTACGTGTGGGTAAAGTTGTGCATCCCTGCAAGGTTAATAATCTTTTCGAAAAGTCATGTCCACGGTTATGGACGACTTGACAATGGACGTGATGATCATAGAGAACTATAACCTAATCGTAAAACTTGGCAAGTAAAGTGTGCTTAAGGATGCTTCCTCAGGGATCGAGGGGGTGATCCTAGTTGGTAGGTTAAGCTGATAAAGATTCGATGGATATCAAAAGAAGATCAAAGCTAGTGGTATCGTTTTCTTATCCCCTTTCAAATGTTCTACTTAGTCGAGATTCTCCTAGCTCTTTTACAAATAAAGATGGCTTTATGCAAAATAACCCCACCAGCCATAAGTCTTGCGGAGTACTCCCTGTACTTAGCCTTGCTTTGCTGATGCTTTTGCAGCAGGTAAGTGTTACCATAGAAGATGAGTTTGTTATGGCATCGACATCGACGAGTAGTTTGGGGTTCCCGGTCGGCAGCCTGGAATCTATGGATTGGGACGTCATCATTATGCTTTAGGCCTCTTAGGCCATTTGTTAAGTTTGTTATACTTAATAGCATAATTTGCCTTCCGTTGTTTGATGTTTGTGGTCAGTGACCTCTGCTTGTAATATTTTGGTTCTTTGCTCAGATATGAGCTTGTTGTAATAAATTTTGTGTCGTAGGGTCACTGTAATGTTATCGATTCTTTCTCTATATGCTTCTGAGATTTAGGTTAGGCTTATATCAGACGGAGGTCTGGGATTTGTCTAGCCCTAATCCCAGGGCTGTCATAGGTTTTGGTATCAGAGTCGTACCGACTGTAGGAAAGCCTTTCTACTGGTCGATGTTGAGTCTAGTACTTGCGAAAAACTATTTTGAAAGCTGAAAAGTATTTACAAAAACTCTAGTATGTTTTTTTCTCCTTATCTAGTTTCGCTCTAACTCTGGGTCATCTTACCTTGTGTTGACTTTGAAAAGTTTTCTATCTCATCTCGTCTTTCAAAGCTTAGGTGCCTTTTTGGCATGTCGTTTCTCAACCAGTTGACCTAGTGTTGAGTTCCCTAGAGTCAGTTGTGTGCGTGTTCCTTGATTCCCTTTGCTCTTCTTCGGCTGAGAGATTCCTTTCCATCATGATCTCTCTATCTTATGGGCCCACAACATTGTGTTGATGGTTCCACAGTGATTTGTTCAAGGCTTCGAGGTTTCCTTTCGCCTCGTGTGTCTCCTTTTGATTTGTTTGGGTACTTCAAAAGTTGTATCTTCTTTTGGAAGCTACCTCGTGATTACTACCTTGTGGTACCCTTTGTTCTACTAAGATAGTAGTTACTTCTTTCTCGGATTTTAACCCTTGGACTTGAACCGAAGATCCCTGATTGTGCTGGATTCTGGTGTTGAGAATCTTGTACATGAAGCTGACCTTTAACCCAAGATCCATTTTATTGTTCCCTATTTAACATTACCTCAGGATGGCTAGTACCTTATAGTATAGCCTTCAAGCTCATGGTGATTGTCATGATTTAGTTGTGACAATTAAGGACTTCCCCTACCACATGCTATGGAAGATATTCTTTAATCTAACCAAATAGATCACGACAAAAGATCTCCTTGTGAGACCCACTTCTATATTCGTGACTCCGCCACACCTTACTTTTCTGCATCGGTCCTCGGAAGATTGTTGACTTATGCATCCACATCTCGGGATTCTATCCTGAGCATGTTCCTCTTTTTCCCTGTTGTTTTCCGACCTTTGTCTACTAGTTGGTAGCCAAGTCGTAAATGTGCATCGGTGTCTTTCGGTGCAAGATACTCTTGTGGTCCGTCAAGATAAACCATTTCGGGATGTCAGGAGAAACAAACTCCAATACCTCGTCATTTCTAGGACCAGGTCAAAGTGTTGTAATCCGCAGATCAAGAGGCAATGATTAGCTTCTGATATGTTCCACCTTAAGTTATCACACTCCTTTATACTAAGAGGTAATGCTGAGTTTCATGACTCCCTTACTGAAGTGATGCTCTTACACATACTTTAGCCATCCTTCCTCTGAGCTTTCGTGCTCGTGAATGATGCGTGTGTGTAATAATGTGGCCACCTGAGATTCTTAGCAACCATTATTTCTTTGGACCTCAACAAGGACATTTGTGTCATTCTTAGCGTGATGGTTAACCTATCACTAAACGAAGTTTGACTGTGCCACCAAGTCCGTACACTCTCCTCGGTCAAAGAGTTAGGTTTGTGCTGAAGCTCTAAGACTATGTCTCCTTGCCTTACTAAGCAGGTTCCCTCTCGAGCAAAGTGACATATTAGTGGTCCGTGATATTCTCGACGTCTTTCTAGAAGTATCGCCATGTTGCCACATGATCGTGTTGTCAAGTTCTTGAGCAAGCAAGTTCCCTGAACTGCTCCTTTCTCCAAGAATCCATACTGGATACCCCTGAACTAGTTGGTTGAGCTTAAACAACAATTTGGAGAGTTGTAAGACAAAAGTTCTACTAGACTCTTTCCTCCTAAAGGGATGTCTAGTTTTGTCCATGCTGAAGAAAGATAACATCTCCTTCATGGATATGCTATCTTCCCCGCCTTTGATTTGATTTTGGCTATCGTCAAATCAAACTCAGTCCTAAGGACTATCCTGATGGTGTATCTATTCGTGATGTTTCACCTAGGTACATCTTCATGTTCTTTGGTCTGACCAATTTGTTGTTTGTTCATATCACATATGAGTTCATTTTCTTGGAATGTCTTGATAAGTTTGTTATTGAGCCCATCGATGACATCCTTATCTTCTCCATGCTATATTAGATTCAAGTGGAACAATTGACATTAATGTTGGAAACTTTTGAGAACTGTCTTCGTGTGATCTCGAAGTATGCGTTCTAGATGTTAGAAGTAACTTTCTTCGGTTCACGTGCAATAATTGAAAGATGTCGAAGTGGATTCGAGAAGATTTATTTTTGTTTCCTCGGGAATCATTTCAAGTTAGTCAAGCATGTGCGAAGTATTCTTGATATGGTAGGTCAATAGGTTCACATCTCAAGAACATCCTCTAAGCACGTAAAGCCACTAGCTGATTTGCCATGGAAAAGAAGAAGTCTTACAAACTTAAATAACTTATTAAATGTTTCCCAATATGGAATCAGTTGTATTCCATTGCAAACACTCTATGTATGAGAAATTATCTTTTGATAACTTGTTGATACATGGGTTTTGAAACCTAGCTCATTCTTTTGGAGCTTTACAATGTAGTCCATGTCTTGAGACTCTAGTAACTTTATCTTTGTGGTAAATGTTGCAAACTTTCTATTCAGACATGCTGAGTCTAAAGTATCTTTCCACCTAACCAGAGCTGAATCTCAAGCAGCAACAATGGTTAGTGTTCATCAAGGTTTTTGACGTGGGTCTCTTTGAAATACCACAAGATTGATGTGATGGTTGACACAATTAGTCGGAAGACCTCTTGTCACATTCTCTTGAATCAACAATAATAACCACTCCTCATAAGGCTTCTCCTTTGAATTGTTATAGGAGTTGTGCTTATGGTTTCCTTTGTATCCGAAGTCCGACCTTTACTTGATGTTTCGTGTCTCGAACATCAAGGAAACATTTAAAGTAGAGTTGCTAAATGTCTCTTGGTCGATCCTCCAGACCCTTTTATATTGGCAAGCATCTTGTTGTGCCAAGTAACTGAAGTATGAGAATGAAGTTTCTTTTTCCTCGTGTCATCAGGAATCTTGTTATCTATTCATCTGGTGGTGTGAAGTGATATCATGATCTTTGGCAAAGATTTTGATAATCCTGGATCAATAAAGAGTTTCCTTCGGTCTTTCCAACATGTTCAAAGAGTGACTATGATTTGGTAATCGAAAGCTCCTCTTGCTACATGTTCCTTATGACTCTTATGAGTCCTCTCCACAAAACACCTTTCTGTCTTAACCTTGTGTTGAACAAAGAGTGATCCTTCTACATCAAAAGAAGTTCAATAGCTTGGTTATCTGTATCTCCATACCCTAGAAGCTCTACTTAAGTTGTATAGTAGAGGTCCATCTCTCGAAGTCTGTGGTCGTGTTCTTTCCATTGTATGCTCTCTTCTTCAGAAGCTCAAACTCTTCTGAAGCTCCATGGTCTCAATCCTTATGAAGACCATCTATCTAACAACTTGAAACCATCATCTTTTGTTTCCTCCCTTACCTTGACGTGTTTCATGCTTGTTGGTACCAGAGATGTTCATGAAACATCTATCCCTGAGTTGACCATGAGATACTTTGTTGTGGTTCTGTGTCTTTCCCTCTCCTCTTTAGTATGAGCAGCTACCTCGAAGAAAATGAAGCATTTCATTTATTCAATAATGGTGGCATGGATCAACCTCTTCGTGAATATCGTCGAAGTTTAGTGTAGCCCTGTTTCTTTTATCTTCCAACCTAAGAATCTCGGGACGAGATTCTGTTAAGGGGGATAGAACTGTAACACCCCTAGTTTTATTAATGTTAAGTACGGTTTGTTTTGTGCATAGCATGAGCATCATATTAAAAGGCATGCAACAAATAATCACAAAACCCTATTTTTCTCTCCTTTTGTAAATCTTCAAAATGGTTTTGTATTTTGGAAATTATCAAAACTTGTGGAACCCAAATGGATTAATAGGGCCCCACAAGTATTTTAACACTTTTACAAAACCCTCTGGTGTTTTCAAAATGTTCAAAACAAAATTACTTTTTGAAAATACAAACAGGAAAATGAAAACAGAAAAAGAAAAGCTTCTGGAAAAGAAAAACAGAGCCAGAGCTCAAGCAAGCCGAAGCCCACATCCCATCTCTCTTGCTTGCCGCCCAGTGCGCAAACCAACAGCCCTCCTAGCAAGCTTTGTCGCAGCCCAGCTAAGGCCCAAGCCAGCCCACCTCAGCCCATACCGCTTCGGTCCGTTTCATCGCTGCCGTCCACCTTCCGCCGCACCCAAAGCAGGTCGATGGCGCCACCGCGTTCCTCGCCGGCGTGGAGATGCGCGCCACCGATGACGCTGGAGTCTACAAGACCCCCTGGAGCCACGAGAAACCCTAACTGTGCCCAGTTTCCCTTCCTCTCTCTTCCCCTTGTTCAGTCTTAGGCCGCAGACCCGAAACCCTGGCTCCGGCAATCGTCATCCCCGCTGTCTCCAGCGTCCCCTCGCCCAGCTAAGGTGCCTACGAGCTCCGCCTCGTTATCCTCTGTCCCCCTGTCGAAGCGTGCGAGTCGGGATGGCCTCATCTCGCCGGAATCGAGCTCGGCGTCTCGCCGGCCGCCGCGGTTGCCACCGTCGAATTGTCATTGTCCGACCTCGCCTCGCCTTCCCGACCCGTCCTCTGCGCTCGTGGTGAGCTCCTACACCTCCTGGACCCTCTCCTTCTCTCCCTCTCGCTCTGCAGCTCGCCCCCGACGACCACCTACAAGCCACCGCCGTCGGCCGTCGATGTCCTCGTTGCTCCGGTGACCTTCTCACAGTGGCGCTGCCAGATTTTGGCTATGCGCGAAGAGCCGCATCGAACACGCCCAGCCTCGCTGCCCCGCGCTTCCCCAGTTGCCGGATTCGATCACCACCTGAGGTCAGATCCATTGATGATGTCAGCATGACGTCATCATGGCGTCATATCCCCTTTTCTTTTTATTTAAAATGTTTTTATAATTGTTTTCTGTAATTATTAATATGACAGGTGGGCCCTGTCTGTCAGGGTTTTATTTATTTTGGAAGTAATTTCTGAAATGATTAAATACCTGACATGTGGGTCCAGGTTGTAAAATAATTTTAATAAATCCCAAAAATGTTTAATTGTTTTAAAAATGGATTTAAAATGAGAAAAATCATAACTAATTCATTTTAAGTCAGAAAAATACAAATAATATATGAAAATGTTCAGAAAAATGAGATCTATCCAATAGACTCATAATCATGCATTGTTCAACAACTTAAATTGCAAGTTTAATTAGAAGAACAAAATAACCCCTCTCATCAGCATCTAGGGTTTCTTCGAATCAGGATTTGTACCCCTCGGACCCTGTTTAAAATGACCAAGCATGTTCTAGGGTTTCATTTCAATGTTATTTAACTTGTGATATCATCATCCCTTCTTGAGTATTGCATCGATGCCACATGTTGATTGCTTTTCCCTTTCTTTCCGGTGTTTGGCTCTTTCCGGTAGAATACGATACCGACTCTGAGATCGAAGACCGAGATCAACACCATCGAAGGATATCGATGAATGACGCCAAGCAGATGAACCTGAAGTTCTATATCCGAGTATCAACAGGCAAAGGCAAGCAAAACCCCACACATGATATAATCCTATGGTTTTAAAGTATTTCATTCTTGTCATGTGCATACGATTCCAAAGTCTTTTATCGATAGATACGGTAATCCTATCTGATGCATGTTACCTTTGTAGCCTATATTCCCTGATCCACTACTCCTAGCATAACTAGGGTTTGTGTGAGCTTCGCTAGAGATATTATATCTATTGTGCTTAGCCAAGCTTAGGTGTTACTGTTGGTCCATCCGATTGATGAATCAGAGCTACGAATGAACATAGTATGACAAGATGACGTGGTATGATCAGAGATGAAAGTTAAACATGCTAAGGCTTGTATGGGAGGCCATGTTGGGTTGTGGTTTTTGTAGTCCCATACTTGCCACCACTAAGATCTGAGTTCTTGCCTCTTGAACCAAGACGAGCGTACAACCACATGGGGGCCTGGAAACCCCCTTGACCAACTAACTTGCCTAGTAGATTCCATGAGTCACATAGTTCGGGTGTTCCATTTGACATATGCATTCTGGTTGTTCTTGAACAAGGTGGAGGAGGTGCATTCATACAGGTAGGTAAGCGTGGAAGGGAATGGGAGAGGCACGGCCTCCGTAATCTCAAACCCTATTCACATCTCTAGGGACTGGCTTCAGGATTTGACCCGTTACGGCAGCATGTCCTTAGGGCGTGACTCATGGTCTCGGCGAAAGCAAGGTAAAGGTCGTGGTCAACCACTCTATGTCGGCCTTCCAAGGAAGAGGGCTAATGTTAACTAGCACTAAGAATCGGTTGGTACGTGTGGGTAAAGTTGTGCACCCCTGCAGGGTTAATAATCTTTGTGAAAAGCCGTGTCCACGGTTATGGACGACTTGGGAACGGATGTGATGATCATAGAGAACTATAACCTAATCGTAAAACTTGGCAAGTAAAGTGTGCTTAAGGATGCTTCCTCAGGGATCGAGGGGGTGATCCTAGTTGGTAGGTTCAGCTGACAAAGATTCCGTGGATATCAAAAGAAGATCAAAGCTAGTGGTATCGTTTTCTTATCCCCTTTCAAATGTTCTACTTAGTCGAGCTTCTCCTACCTATTTTACAAATAAAGATGGCTTTATGCAAAATAATCCCACCAGCCATAAGTCTTGCAGAGTACTCCCTGTACTCAGCCTTGCTTTCTTGATGCTTTTGCAACAGGTAAGTGTTACCATAGAATATGAGTTTGTTACGGCATCGACATCGACGAGTAGTTTGGGGTTCCCGGTCGGCATCCTGGAATCTATGGATTGGGACGTCATCATTATGCTTCAGGCCTCTTAGGCCATTTGTTAAGTTTGCTATACTTAATAGCATAATCTGCCTTCCGTCGCTTGATGTTTGTGGTCAGTGACCTCTGCTTGTAATATTTTGGTTCTTTGCTCAGATATGAGCTTGTTGTAATAACTTTTGTGTCGTAGGGTCACTGTAATGTTACCGATTCTTTCTCTGTATGCTTCCGAGATTTAGGTTAGGCTTATATCAGACGGAGGTCTGGGATTTGTCTAGCCCTAATCCCGGGGGTGTCACAGAGTTCTTAGATTGAGGCAAGAGAGCATACAATAATCATCATGTCATACAAACTAATACACAATCCCATCTATGATAAATAACATGCACAAAAAGCTACATGGCTAGGCCGAAGCCCTTAGCCCAAGGAGAATTACTCACACATAGAGATGACATCAAAGATCATAAACATTTTAGTAGAAATCATGAGATTGATAAAAAATAGTCTTACAATGTTGCCAATCAAAGAAGAGATCTACTATTACAAGTGGTGGAATATGGCTATGGTGGTGGAGAGATTAGATCTAAGTTTATTCTTCCGGCGGCTCGTCGGTGTTGTGGATAGAGATCTGGGGGTGGCTGATGGTTTCTACGAGCGCATGTTTCTCGTCGCCCGAGGCCTCTTTATATAGGGGTCCCTTCATGAAAGTTGTTCTGTTTGACCTAGCGGCATCGATGGAAAATATACGGCCAGAACTATACGACCAGAATTTTATTCCAGTCGTATAGTTGGTCGTTAAAGCGTCTGCCTCCGATCCACGAATCCTGGTTTCTTCTAGTTGTTGAAAATCTCGTATCTTTGACTTTAATATAGTGATTCCCATCATAAAACGTCATTATCTATGTAGGAAAAAATAGAAAGAAAGGATTGCATACCCCTTTGAATATTAGGCATTAGTGGTAGGGTTTAGAGAGACATTTCATCAAAATTGTGAATAATATCCAGTTTAAATTTGGACGTAGATGGCTATGTTTCAGATCCATCAACCTCCCCAAGCTTAAACTTGATCATCCCCGAGCAAGAAAACAAAAATAAAAAAGGAACGCAGCATTTAAACTGAAATAATGAGATGATAATCTTACTCATGATTGATAGTCTCATGTTTCCTCCACTTCATAAATCTGAAAAACTTCAACATAGATAGAGTAATGGAAAGCATATCATAAGGGTTTTACGCATCCTTATAGTGCAGCAAAATTATTGTTAACATGGATGATTCAAATGAGTAAACTTTATTCCATGTCATGTAATCAACACATAGGCTCGCCTTTGAACAATAAAGTATAATCATGTAAATTGAGAGTGTGAGAGTTGTCATGAAAAGCATATACACTAGAGTATCTCAATTCTCCCACATCAATAAATCAAGACTTTTCAAGCACTACTTTTCTATTCATTGTCCTTCAAGAATTTCTATTTTTGAGTAATTGAGAGCATGCCAAAATTTTGTTTTAGTATATCGGGCTGTGATAGACACTCGTGGCATCACTAAGGTTTTGGTTCCTTTTGCATAATGATTACTCATAATACCAAAGGAGTGATTTCATCATGAACACAGCTACCCGAGAGTGCCAAGAATCTTACCCACTATAGCATTGCGGCTACATGTGTTTAATCAACTCATAGACGAAATCTCTGCGAAGTTGTTGGCATCCCATGAAGTTTGACACGCGTAAAGCAATATCATTCTTATGATTAACAAGTCAAACTTTGGCATGCTCACAAAAACCGCAAAACATTAATTCAATTGAACAAATCCTTTTAAAGAGATCTATCAAGTTAATCAACAATTTTAGTGGTGTTGAGTGTCTCTAGAAATAAGCCTTCAAAACTAAACACTACAACACCGAAGCCTTCAATTGTGAGACTTTTTCTTATTACAATTGTTTTGCAATTTTTAGGCAAGACTTGGTTAATTATGAGAGCTAGAACAAAACGTACCCAACTAAATACCCATGCAAACGAAAATCTTACTACAATAAAAATACTCACTCTACCAATATAATGTCTCAACATTTACTACTAACTAGCATGGGTTTTCCAAACTTCAAAAGTGGGGAGTCATAAGGCATACCCCTCATGTTTGGTTCCACTTATCTCTTCCTTTTTTATTTGTTTATTGGAAACTCGAAGTTGATCACTCTCCTGCAGATAGATGAGAACCTCGAGGCGGAAAGAAAAAGAAACAGGGAAAATAAAGAAAAATGGAGAAATATTGTTGTTGTTCTTAAGAGAGGGAATTTAAACAATAGAAAATTGGCGGCAAAGCTTGGCTAGAAAATCTCAAAAGAAAATAGAAATAACTAAAGATAAAGTGTTGGGGAAGCCAACACGAGTGCTTATAAACTCAAATTAAAAACATAACCTCGAAATAAATAAAAGCAAATGAATGCCAAATAAAGATACATGAGGAAATTTCCTTAAGCTTAGGCTTTTGCAATCCCTTCAAATCATTGTGGTGGCGGGAAAAAGTCGGAACTCCAGTTCGCAAATTGAGTTGAGAGGTTACTAGAGGTTCAGAGAGAGGCTATGCATCCTCTCCATAGTCCCTGCAAGTTCTTGGAAATCTTGGTATGTGGCGAACCGGGTTGATGGCTACTCCTCTTGATGAGGAACTTCTTGCTCCTCTTCTTGGTACTCTCCTTGGTCCTCATCCTCATCCGGAATCTCCTCCTTGGGGTTGGTGTTGCTCAACCTGCAAGTCATATAGAAAACATCCTTCCTCGATAGAGAAAAGACCATTAAGCATAGGAACGGGGTAGATACGCCCAGCTCCAGCAATATGCAGGTAATAAACACCACCTCTCCTAGTGAGCATTCCACAAGCCTTCAAAGTAGAGAAACCAACACGTCACTCACCTAGCACAGATTGCAACTCACCTAGCTTGATGCCTAGGGAAGTGGCAAACACGGTGATGACGCCTCCACCTGTAATTGGTCCTTGGCTTTGGGAGGATTGGTGCTCCAGGTAGCGCACAAGGATTGCGCCAAAGTTGAGCGACAGGTTGCAGTTGATGTAAGCAGCCTTTGCAAGGACTAAGATGTCCTCCTCGTTGAGTCTTGTGAACTCATTTCTTGCCTATAAGGTGTTAGCAACAACATAGAACAAATAGCGAATTGTAGGATGTTGAATTTTTTCCCCTTGCTCACTCTAGAAGTGTAGCTCATTCCATTATAATATTGTTCTGGGGAAGGGTCTAAACTAGTAAAGGATGCACGTAAGGCGTTGACATCATTGTTTGGGAAATTAAAACTTGCGCACCATTCATCTAGTGTTATAAAGTGTAATTTTTGTTCATGAGTCGGAAAAAAACCATGTCCTCTCCTTGCCATAGTTTAATAGTGCTTTGCAATGAATTTAGGAATTCAATGGTTAACCGGCGATAAGTAGTCCCATCATTGTACACAAAGTTTTGCAGGCCAGCTCTATTGCAAAGTAAATTGAAGTCATCAGAAATACCGAGTTAGTTCAATATAATGCGGCAAGCCCACTTGGTGGCCTTCACTTTGCGGTTTTTGATCCTATCGAAGCGATCACATTGGAGCTCGTTCCTAAACCATATACCCATGCGTTCCTGAGTGACAACCCGATAAGCGCTAGCCGCGGCATGATCATGATTTCGGCTCCTTGTGTTCATCATCTAAAACAATAAAGGAAGACAAAAATAAAACTTTTTGATTCAACAATAATAAGTATAACATATTCCTCATCATAGCACACTAAAGAGTCCTCTCAAAATAATAATCTAGGCAAGAGAATCATGATAATTAGTTCATAGTAGGTTTTACCCTAGGTTGATAATGACAATAGATCGAAAATTAATTTGCAAAAATTAATTAGAGGATTGGAGGAGAAACATACCGTAGATCACTTGTGTGTGAGGAAATCGAACGAAATTGAGTAGAGGTGAAGATCTCTTGAGGTTTTGAGAGAGTTTGGAGGTAGAAGAAAGAAAAAGGATTGAATTTTTGGAGTTGGAGGTACCTTCCCGTGCGATTTTATGGTCGGACACAACTATACGGGCATAACTATATGGCCATAACAATGCATTCCCGCCGTATAGTTGGCCTTCTGTCAATTTTTTAGGTTTCCTCCTGGCGGTGTAGCTATATGGCTAGAACTATACGGCTGAAACAATTTTTTCCCGCCATATAGTTGGTCGTCAAACTGTATGTACCTGGGAAAGAATTTTTATAAAGGCATCGATATCTATACGACCGGAACTATACGGCTGGAATTTTTATTCCCGTTGTATAGTTGGTCGTTAAACCGTCAACACGTGGAATAATTTGTACGAAAGTACCTATATCTATACGACCGGAGCTATACGACCGGAATTTTTATTCCTGCCGTATAGTTGGTCGTTAAACCGTCAGTACATATGAAAGAAAAATTGTCGATGGAAAAAATATCTATACGACCGGAATTTTTATTCCCACCGTATAGTTGGTCGTTAAACTGTCTGTGTCCATAAAAAAATTCCGTTTCTTCGAGAATTACTTCTTATACTGAAACTTAGAGAAATACCTTATTTTTTATAGAAAGTTGACAGTTAAAATTATCGACCAACAACAGCATGTATAAAGCAGAATTTTAAGTACTACCGAATTTCTTCTCCTCAAATAGAGTTTTCTAGCACTCTTTATTAAACATAAACTTAAACTAAGACTTAAAACTTAACTCAAACCTTTATTTCACATGGGTTTCCTTCCATGGAGAGCTCTTTTATGGTGAATAGCTTGACCTTGACGTTACTCACTTAGGCCAGATGAGTGGAACACCCACTCCAAAGTAGTTGGCCTTCAAAGTGATGGCCTCCTTCTCGTCATGTTTGGCTTTGTTTTTCCTGGGGAAATGGATAACAAAAGGATCCCGCGAAGGCAATTGAAGCTTCACATTCCCTTCATGGAGGTTAATTAAAGCCTTTATAGTTCTTAAGAAAGGATGGCCTAGTATGATAGGAGCAGTAGTATCTTCAGGCATGTCAACAATAACAAAGTCAATTAGAGAAGGACAACCTTTAATGTAAACTAAAGTGTTCTCCTTAATTCCTACAGCTTGTTTATAGGTAGAATCTGCAAGATGTAGTTTTAGTTCAGGTATTTCGAAAGAGCCAAGATTTAGCTTGTTAAAAAGACTCTTTGGGATTGTTGAGACGCTTGCACCTAGATCAAAAAGTGCAGCTATCTCATTGGTCCCAATCTTAATTTTAATCGTGGGTTCAAATATATCATCTAGTTTAACAGTTAATTTTTCAGCAATTTACTTGTATTCCTCTTCAAACTCGCGTACCTTAATCACTACTTGATCAACAAAGTGTTGATACATGGCTTCATCGTTACCTTCACTCACTAGAATTTTGATGTTGATCCTCTTTACGAGATCTTCAATGGTGTAGCTTGGTGAAGGGGCGTTACTATAATCGAGCTCTTCAGGCTCCTCCCTTTAGATCCTCATCATTTTGAGTTCTTCAACAGGGTTGGGCTCGACTTTACCTGCAAATTTAGCTACAATGAGAGTTTGACTCTCGGTTATCTTACCTAGCCATACCTCAACAATCCTCGTCCTTTCTTGGAGGGCCTGCAAATCATTCCTCAAACTTACAGCTTTGTTAGATAATTTACCACGCATAGCATCATGGTTCTCTGTTATTTTAACAAGAATATTGTTTTGTTCATTTTGTGAGTCTATAAAAGACTTAAGTGTTTCTTAGAGACTACCGTTACTAGTTCCCATATTATTATTAGAGTTACCTGTAGGATTAGAGTAATGTTTCTGAAAATTAAGATTATAATTTTTCTTCCAAGCAGGGTTATAATCACTACGAGCTATGAAGTCTATTACTTCAATTTTAGTTTCAGGAATATCTCTTACCTGGGTTTCCTTACCTTTTACAGCTAATATGAGCTCATCCAACTTAGCATTGAGTTCTTCATTTTCTTGTGGTGAGACGGAGTTCACCTTCTTCGTGTTTGATCTTTCTACATGCCATTGGGCATGGTTATCTTGCATATTGTCTAGCATCTGCTTTGCTTCAGTAATATGTTTACCCATAAATGTTCCTCCAGCTGCAGTATCAAGCATAGACTTAGACACATGATTAAGAGCATTATAAAATAAATGGAGGATTAACCAATCTTCCATCCCATGGCTGGGACAGTTTCTTAAGAATTCTTTCATCCTCTCCCATGCAAGCGGTAGTGGCTCACGCTCTTCCTATCTAAAACCAGTAATGTTAGATCTTAGTTGCATAGTCTTTGTAGGTGGGAAAAATTTAGTCATAAATAAAGAAGTACATCCCACCCATGATGTAATAGTATTTTTAGGCAAAGCTAGCAACCATTCTTTTTCTTTTCCTCTAAGAGGGAAAGGAAATAAACGCAGTTTGATAGCATCGGGGTCAATATCTTTTATGTGCATCATATCACATATTTCAGTGAAAGTATTCAAGTGCATACCTACGTCCTCAATAGCAGAGCCTCCAAATTGATTCTGTTGAACCAAACTTAAATAATGGGTAATAGGAGTATGCAAGTAATCATTATTGGCAGTGGCAAATTCCCCAAGCTTCTTTTCAGCCATATTTCCTATGGTTTTGGGTTTTCTTAAACAGAAACTTATGATAATAATAAAAACAAGAATTACAGACTAACTATTTTTTGGGTTTTCAATTAAAGACTGAAAGCAAACTAACAAAATTTAAAAAACAAGAATTAAAACTAACAAGGTTCCTACTAACCTCACGAGGGTAGCTATTGCTTCCCTGGCAACAGCGCCAGAAAAAAAGTTGATACGTTCGATCCAGATTACGGATGTAGTATAGCTTCTTTTTCCCTACTAGTAGTGACGAGGGTTTAACTCATCAATGTCCATTGTTATGGACTTGGGTTTTGGAGAACGAGGGAGCTCTAGCATCAATCGCCTAGCAAACAAGCACACAGGGACGCAAGGTTTACCCAGGTTTAGGCCTCGTAGAGGTCCCTACTCCTGCTTGTCTGCTCTTAGAATTATCGGAGGAATCGAAGATTACAGGGGTGCACAGATGCAATCTGGCGAGAGTTTTGGAACTAGGGTTTTGTGTGTCCTCCTCGCTGCCCCCTCCTAGCCTTTATATAGATAGGCTAAGTCTCGGGTAGCAGATCGTATCGGTTACAGGTTAGGGTTTTCCCTTTAAACTTTCTATCTTTGGCTTCTTCTTGTCTCGCAAGAAACCGAGAGTCCCCGGGCCACTCGAGTTCTCCATTTGGGCCTTGGCAACGCTGTGGGCTTCTGCAGTATTTAGGCCGTATATACCAAACTCTGAGTACCGGTAGGGTATACCCATGTCAGTAGCCCCCGAGTGTCTAGTGGAATCGTAGATTCGACTAGGGACTTTATGAAGACATTCGAGTGCATGATTGAGTATTTTTCGACTGTTCAGTTCATGTCATAGGGATTGTTGATATGCGTGCCTGATTTAACTGATATATCTGTATCAGTTAACTGCATTAGGGCAAAACAACGCAATCTACTCAACCTGAGTCCTCGGACACGAATACGGAAAAGTGCTCGCGTAATTCGACTCAAGCCACGGAGGTCTTAGAGGAGTCGAATTCCAGTGTATGGGTATGAGCACTCAATGCGTCCGTCAAGGCATGTTCTGTTGGAGATATGCCCTAGAGGCAATAATAAATATAGTTATTATTATATATCTTTGTGTTTATGATAAATGTTTGCATTCATGCTATAATAGTATTAACAAGGAAACCATTAATACTTGTGTGATTTGTAAACTTAATTTGAAGTCCCTAGTATAGCCTCTATACTTCACTAGCTTGTTGGTTGATTGATGATGTGGTTTCTTTGTCATGAACATTGAGATGTTATCAACAACAAGATCATATCGTTAGGAGAATGATATGGTGGACATACTCCTATAGACAAGCGTAGCATAAAGATCAAGTCATTTTAATAGTTCAATTGCTATATGCTTTCTGATACATAGTAACCTAACTCCTTCGACCATGAGATCATGCATATCACCTTTACTGGATGGATGCTTTGATGTCATCAAACACCACACCGTAACAGGGTGGCTATAAAGGTGGCATTGAGTGTTCGGAAAGTATTGGTTGAAACACATGGATCAAGAGTGGGATTTGTCCATCCACATGACGGATAGATATTCTCTGGGCCCTCTCGGTGAAATGTCATTCAATTAGCTTGCAAGCATGTGACTTGGTCACAAGGGATCACATATCACGGGAACGAGAAAAGAGTACTTATCGGTAACGAGGATGAACTAGGTATGCAGAGATACCGACGATCATAACCTCGGATAAGTAACATATCGTGAGACAAAGGGAAATTGGTATCGTATGTAAGTGGTTCATTCGATCGCAAAGTAATCGTAGAAATATGTGGGAGCCATATGAATTTCCAGATTCCTCTATTGGTTATTGTTCGGAGAAGTGTCTCGATCATGTCCGCATAATTCACGAACCGTAGGGAGACACACTTAAGGATTCGACGTTGTTTGAGTAGTTATGGTATTATGAGAAAGAGACCGAATGTTGTTCGGAGTCTCGGATGGGATCCGGGATATCACGAGGTGATCCGGAATGGTCCGGAGAATAAGATTCATATAAGGAAAGTCCCGTTTCGGAGTTCGGGAATGATTCCGGTGTTTTCATCGGGGATATTCTAGAAGGTTCCGGATTGTCCGGCACTCCGGGGGGGAAGGGGTACATGAATGTGTCATTACATATTGGAATGATTGCATCATGTACTAAGTGTTCTTGCTGTCCCAAATATAGGATTAAATTGAATCCTAAAACAGAAAAGTCAAATGTCCAGTTTGAAAGTCAAACTGCCAAAAACAAGAAACTGTGGGAAACAAGCAAGAGGAGTTGGAACCAACCTGGAGGAGGAGTTGGACTCCTCCAGGCCGGCGCCCAGCCCTAGGCCGAGTTGGGGAGGGACTCCCTCCCTCCCCTGGCGCGCCCACACCCTCCCACCTATATAAGGAGGGGCAGGGCTCCCCTCCTACACACACAAGTTTCCTATCCTCTAAACTAAACCCTAGATCTAGACCCCGGTTTAGAGCTATTCGGTTTAGAGCCTTCTAATTGGTTTAGAGCCCTCTAATTGGTGTGTCTAATTACTAGACCACTAATAGCCTCTCTCATAAGCTCCACCATACTCGCACCGGCTTAAGGCGAAGCCCTGCGGGATTTCCCCTCTACCTCCGGTACCACGCCGTTGTGCTGCCGGAATCGCGAGGAGAGTGCTACAACCTCCGCTGCCTGCTGGAACAAGGGAGAGGAAGGTCTTCGTCGAGTACCGAACGTGTGACCGACTGCGGGAGCGCTGCGGGAACGCGGCGCCGGAAGGATCGTCTACGCGATCTTGAGATCGGAAAGAGTACGACTACATCACCCACGAGAATCTGCTCTCGTTAAACACTTTGGAATCTTCGAGGGTGAGTTATTCCATCGACTCGTTGCTACAATCTAGTAGATAGATCTTGGCTTGTTTGTTTGTATGCGATAGAAAATTTTTGTTTTCCATGCTACGAACCCCTACAGTGGTATCAGAGCCGTGTCTATATGTAGATCTGTTGCACGAGTAGAACACAATGGTCATTGTGGGCGTTGATGCTTTTATTGTAGATTGCTTTTTGTGTACTTTGCATCTTGCGGTATGTTGGGATGAAGCGGCCCGGGCTAACCTTACATGACATCGTTCATGAGACTTGCTCCACGCTTGACATGCAACTCGTTTTGCATAAGTGGCTTTGCGGGTGCCTGTTTCTCCTAGCATAGTAAAGATCCAATTTACAACGGGTGATCAACAATGCTAGTATCAATGTTGTGGTTCTTGTTCGTAAGTTAGAACGACACTTATGGAAAGCCCCAAACCACGTAAAATATGCAAAGAAAGTAGAAGCGTCTAACTTTGTTTTGCAGGGGTGTGCAGTGATGTGATATGGCCATGATTGTGATTATATTTGATGTATGCAATGTTCCTTATTGTAAGTTGGCAACCGGCAGGAGCCATATGGTTGTCTTTAATTTCTGTTAAGACCTGCGTGTCTATTCAAAATAGTTGTAATAGTTGAAGCTGGTGGACGACAACCATGGAGAAGCGTCATTGACCTTGATGCTATGCCGGTGATGATGGAGATCATATTCGTGCTTGAAGATGGAGATCGGAAGCACAAAGAAGAAAGGCCATATCATATCACATATTATGAATTGCATGTGATGTTAATCCTTTATGCATCTTGTATTGCTTAGTAGACGACGGTAGCATTATAAGATGATCCCTCATGCACATAAATTTCAAGTTCTAGAGTGTTCACCCTTAGTATGCACCGTTGCCAAAGCTTGCTGCTTCGAAGCACCACGTGATGATCGGGTGTCTTTGATTCCGCGGGTGAATACAACGTAAGCAAGCCAGATTTGCTTATGCGGAAGCTAAGGTTTGATCTTGACGAGCCTAGCATGTACAGACATGGCCTCAGGAACACGGATCGCCGAAAGGCAAAGCATGAATCATATAGTAGATATGATGAACATGATGATTGTTCGCCATTAAAACTATATCAGCTCTCGTGATGATCGGTGTTGATGTAGTGGATTTGGTTCGTGTGATCACTAAAACAATGTGAGGGATGTTGTTTTGAGTGGGAGTTCACCTAGTTTAATTTCATTAATTAATTTGAACTCAATTTGTCATAAACTTAGTCTAAACTATTGCAAATATGTTGTAGATCAATGGCAGCCCCTACCATCAATTTTAATGCGTTCCTAGAGAAAGAAAAGTTGAAAAACAATGGAAGCAACTTCGCGGATTGGTTCCGCAATTTGAGGATTGTCCTCACAGCTGGTAATTTGACCTATGTGCTGGATGCACCGCTAGGTGACCCACCTGCAGCTGATGCTACCGATGAAGTAAAGAATGTTTACCTTGCTCGGAAGAATCAGTACTCCATAGTTCAGTGTGCTATCTTGTATGGTTTAGAATCGGAGCTTCAGAAAAGGTTTGAAGAGTCAGATCCATATGATATTGTCGAGGATCTCAAATTAATCTTTGAGACTCATGCGGCAATTGAAAGTTATGAAGCTTCTGAAAAGTTCTTTAACTGCAAGATGGAAGAGGGTAGCTCCGTCAGTGAGCATGTGCTTAAGATGTCTGGGCACGCAAATAAACTTCAAAGTTTGGGTATAGTGATTCCTAATACTTTGGGAGTTTACCGCATCCTCCAATCACTACCACCAAGTTACAAGAACTTTGTGATGAACTACAACATGCAGAACATGAACAAAGAGTTGCCAGAACTATTTGCTATGTTAAAATCTGCAGAAGTGGAGATCAAGAAAGAGCACCAAGTGTTGATGGTCAATAAGACCACCAAATTCAAGAAAGGCAAGTCTAAGCAAAAGGGACACTTCAAGAAGGGTGGTAAGAAAGTTACCACGCCGACGAAGAAGACCAAGGTTGGACCTAAACCTGAAACTGAGTGCTTTTACTGCAAGGGAGAAGGTCACTGGAAGCGGAATTGCCCAAGGTACTTGGCGGATTTGAAGAACGGCAACATCAAGAAGAAAGGTATATCTGATATACATGTTATTGATGTGTATCTCACTAGTACTCGTAGTAGTGCCTGGGTATTTGATACTGGTTCGGTTGCTCATATTTGTAACTCGAAACAGGAGCTGCAGAATAAACGGAAGCTAGTGAAGAACGAGGTGACGATGCGCGTAGGAAACGGATCAAAGGTTGATGTGATCGCGGTCGGCACGCTACCTCTTCATCTACCATCGGGATTAGTTTTATACTTAAATAATTGTTATTTGGTGCCTGCATTAAGCATGAACATTATATCAGGATCTTGTTTATTGCGAGACAGTTACTTGTTTAAATCCGAGAATAATGGTTGTTCGATTTATATGAGTAATGTGTTTTATGCACATGCACCTTTGATAGATGGTCTATTCATATTGAATCTCGATAGTAGAAATACACATATTAATAACATTGAGGCTAAACGTTTGAAATCAAGCGATAATTTGACCTATATGTGGCACTGTCGTCTTGGTCACATTGGAGTGAAGCGTATGAAGAAACTCCATTCCGATGGACTTCTTGAATCACTTGATTTTGAATCACTTGAAAGATGCGAAGCATGTCTGATGGGTAAAATGACTAAGACTCCATTTTCTGGTATAATGGAGCGAGCTACGGACTTACTGGAAATCATACATACCGATGTGTGTGGTCCAATGAGTGTAGCATCGCGCAGTGGTTATCGTTATGTTCTTACCTTCACGGATGATTTGAGTAGATATGGGTATATCTATTTCATGAAACATAAGTCCGAAACTTTCGAGAAGTTTAAGGAGTTTCAAAGTGAGGTAGAGAATCAACGTAACAAGAAGATTAAATTTCTACGTTCTGATCGTGGAGGTGAATATCTAAGTTACGAGTTTGGCGAGCATTTAAAGAAGTGCGGAATACTTTCACAATTGACACCGCCGGGAACACCACAGCGTAATGGTGTGTCTGAACGTCGTAATCGAACTCTCTTAGATATGGTTCGTTCTATGATGTCACTTACAGATTTACCACTATCATTTTGGGGTTATGCATTAGAAACAGCCGCATTCACTTTAAATAGGGCACCATCTAAATCCGTTGAAACGACACCGTATGAATTATGGTTTGGGAAGAAACCTAAATTGTCGTTCCTTAAAGTTTGGGGATGCGAAGCCTATGTAAAGAAGTTACAGCCGGACAAGCTTGAACCCAAAGCGGAAAAATGCGTCTTCATAGGATACCCGAAGGAAACTATTGGGTATACCTTCTATCATAGATCCGAAGGCAAAATCTTTGTTGCCAAGAATGGATCCTTTCTAGAGAAGGAATTTCTCTCGAAAGAAGTGACTGGAAGGAAAGTAGAACTCGACGAGGTTGTCGAACCTTCTCTCGAAATTGCGAGTAGCGCAGCACCGGAAGAAGTTCCTGTGGTGCCTGCACCAATAAGAGAGGAAGCTAATGATAGTGATCATGAAACTTCGGTTGAAGTTGCTACAGAGCCTCGGAGGTCAACGAGAACTCGTACCACTCCAGATTGGTATGATTCCGTTATGAATGTCATGTTGGTGGACAACACCGATGACCCCGAGACATATGAGGAAGCGATGATGAGCCCAGATTCCAATAAATGGCAAGAAGCCATGAAATCCGAGATTGGATCCATGTACGAAAACCAAGTATGGACTTTGGTGGACTTACCGGATGGCCGGAAGGCTGTCGAGAACAAATGGATTTTCAAGAAGAAAACAGATGCTGATGGTAATGTTATTGTCTATAAAGCTCGACTTGTCGCAAAAGGGTTTCGACAAATTCAAGGAGTTGACTACGATGAGACTTTCTCACCGGTAGCGAAGCTAAAGTCTGTGAGGATTATGTTAGCAATCGCTGCATATTATGATTATGAGATATGGCAGATGGATGTCAAAACAGCATTCCTCAATGGAGACATTGATGAAGAGTTGTATATGATACAACCCAAAGGTTTTGTCGATCCTAAAGATGCTAACAAGGTATGCAAGCTTCAACGGTCCATCTATGGATTGAAGCAAGCATCCCGAAGTTGGAATCAACGTTTTGATAAGGTAATCAAAAGTTTTGGTTTTATACAAACTTATGGAGAAGCTTGTATTTACAAGAAAGTGAGTGGGAGCTCTGTAGCATTCTTAATACTGTATGTGGATGACATATTGTTGATTGGGAATGATGTAGACCTTCTTAATAGTGTCAAGGAATATTTGAATAATAGTTTTTCAATGAAGGATCTTGGCGAAGCAGCTTACATATTAGGCATAAAGATTTATAGAGATAGATCGAAACGCCAAATATCATTGTCACAAAGTACATATTTGGACATAGTTCTAAAGAGGTTTGGAATGGAAGATAGCAAGAAAGGGTTCTTGCCCATGTTGCCCAATACGACGTTGAGTAAAACTCAAAGTCCGACATCGGCAGAAGATAGAGAAAGGATGAGTAAGACTCCCTATGCCTCAGCCATAGGATCTCTAATGTATGCCATGCTATGTACTAGACCCGACATCGCATATGCTGTTAGTTTAACTAGCAGATATCAAAGTGATCCAGGAGTGGATCATTGGACAGCGGTCAAAAACATCCTTAAGTACTTGAGAAGAACTAAGGATATGGTTCTTTCTTATGGAGGTGATGAACAGCTCGTTGTTAATGGTTACACCGATGCTAGTTGGAACACCGATCCGGATGATTCTAAATCACAATCTGGATACGTATTTATTTTGAATGGTGCAGCAGTTAGCTGGAGGAGTGCAAAGCAAAGCGTTGGGGCGAGATCTTCAACTGAATCGGAATACATGGCTGCTTCGGAGGCTTCACAAGAAGCGATATGGATGAAAGAGTTCATTACAGAGCTGGGTGTGGTTCCTAGTGCGCTGGACCCAATGTCTATCTACTGTGATAACATGGGCGCCATAGCCAATGCGCAAGAACCAAGGTCACACAAGAAGCTGAAGCATATCAAGCTACGTTTTCACGCTATTCGAGAACATATCCAGGATGGGGATATAAAGATTTGCAAAGTACACACAGATCTGAATGTGGCGGATCCGTTGACTAAACCTCTCCCGAGGGCAAAACATGACCAACACCAAACTGCCATGGGTGTTCGGTATATTACCATGTAATCTAGATTAGATGACTCTAGTGCAAGTGGGAGACTGTTGGAGATATGCCCTAGAGGCAATAATAAATATAGTTATTATTATATATCTTTGTGTTTATGATAAATGTTTGCATTCATGCTATAATAGTATTAACAAGGAAACCATTAATACTTGTGTGATTTGTAAACTTAATTTGAAGTCCCTAGTATAGCCTCTATACTTCACTAGCTTGTTGGTTGATTGATGATGTGGTTTCTTTGTCATGAACATTGAGATGTTATCAACAACAAGATCATATCGTTAGGAGAATGATATGGTGGACATACTCCTATAGACAAGCGTAGCATAAAGATCAAGTCATTTTAATAGTTCAATTGCTATATGCTTTCTGATACATAGTAACCTAACTCCTTCGACCATGAGATCATGCATATCACCTTTACTGGATGGATGCTTTGATGTCATCAAACACCACACCGTAACAGGGTGGCTATAAAGGTGGCATTGAGTGTTCGGAAAGTATTGGTTGAAACACATGGATCAAGAGTGGGATTTGTCCATCCACATGACGGATAGATATTCTCTGGGCCCTCTCGGTGAAATGTCATTCAATTAGCTTGCAAGCATGTGACTTGGTCACAAGGGATCACATATCACGGGAACGAGAAAAGAGTACTTATCGGTAACGAGGATGAACTAGGTATGCAGAGATACCGACGATCATAACCTCGGATAAGTAACATATCGTGAGACAAAGGGAAATTGGTATCGTATGTAAGTGGTTCATTCGATCGCAAAGTAATCGTAGAAATATGTGGGAGCCATATGAATTTCCAGATTCCTCTATTGGTTATTGTTCGGAGAAGTGTCTCGATCATGTCCGCATAATTCACGAACCGTAGGGAGACACACTTAAGGATTCGACGTTGTTTGAGTAGTTATGGTATTATGAGAAAGAGACCGAATGTTGTTCGGAGTCTCGGATGGGATCCGGGATATCACGAGGTGATCCGGAATGGTCCGGAGAATAAGATTCATATAAGGAAAGTCCCGTTTCGGAGTTCGGGAATGATTCCGGTGTTTTCATCGGGGATATTCTAGAAGGTTCCGGATTGTCCGGCACTCCGGGGGGGAAGGGGTACATGAATGTGTCATTACATATTGGAATGATTGCATCATGTACTAAGTGTTCTTGCTGTCCCAAATATAGGATTAAATTGAATCCTAAAACAGAAAAGTCAAATGTCCAGTTTGAAAGTCAAACTGCCAAAAACAAGAAACTGTGGGAAACAAGCAAGAGGAGTTGGAACCAACCTGGAGGAGGAGTTGGACTCCTCCAGGCCGGCGCCCAGCCCTAGGCCGAGTTGGGGAGGGACTCCCTCCCTCCCCTGGCGCGCCCACACCCTCCCACCTATATAAGGAGGGGCAGGGCTCCCCTCCTACACACACAAGTTTCCTATCCTCTAAACTAAACCCTAGATCTAGACCCCGGTTTAGAGCTATTCGGTTTAGAGCCTTCTAATTGGTTTAGAGCCCTCTAATTGGTGTGTCTAATTACTAGACCACTAATAGCCTCTCTCATAAGCTCCACCATACTCGCACCGGCTTAAGGCGAAGCCCTGCGGGATTTCCCCTCTACCTCCGGTACCACGCCGTTGTGCTGCCGGAATCGCGAGGAGAGTGCTACAACCTCCGCTGCCTGCTGGAACAAGGGAGAGGAAGGTCTTCGTCGAGTACCGAACGTGTGACCGACTGCGGGAGCGCTGCGGGAACGCGGCGCCGGAAGGATCGTCTACGCGATCTTGAGATCGGAAAGAGTACGACTACATCACCCACGAGAATCTGCTCTCGTTAAACACTTTGGAATCTTCGAGGGTGAGTTATTCCATCGACTCGTTGCTACAATCTAGTAGATAGATCTTGGCTTGTTTGTTTGTATGCGATAGAAAATTTTTGTTTTCCATGCTACGAACCCCTACATGTTCATCATACCTGTAGGTACGGATATGTTTCTGGTAGTGCGTAGTAGATGCGTTGCCAGGCCTTATTCAGGTCTTATCTTCATGCTATAAGCGTGGCATCCGAATTTTTGGTCATCGCGGAGATGATTCGGGTGGCCCAGGAGACGTAGTCTCTTTGTAGGGAAAATATGAGGCGGTGTCGCTATAGAATTCGAGTGTGGCTGTTATCAACACATAGTACGATGTATAAATAATCATAGGGTGCGCGACCAGTGTTCCCTATGGGAGTAGCCCCCGAGTGCCTGGTTGAGTCGAAGACTCAGGCAGGGACTAAAGAACTTTCGCAACTGCTATCGTCTTTTGTTTGCTTGTTTTAGTCGAATTTGTTTCCAGCGCTCCCTATGGGATTAACCCATGATCCATCTTTGAATCGTAGATTCAAGTGGTTGGGTAAGCTTTGAATGTCCATATTCTTGCATAAAAATAAAATCGTAGGGTGCGCGACCAGCGCTCCCTATGGGAGTAGCCCCCGAGTGCTTGGTGGAGCCGAAGACTCGAGCAAGGACTAAAGTAGTCGAAGTCTTGTAATGCTCATCTTTGATGACATCAGCGCTGATGATGTGATGACCTCAGTTGCCCGCGTGTGCGGCTTTGACGGGACGTGACGAGCGGTGGGTCCCATTTTCTGACCCTAACTTGACCGAGCGTGCGTAATCTTTCGTTTTAACTGAGCCTCCTCGACTTCTGCGTGTAATGGAGGTAGTGGGGGACGGTTTGTGTTTTAGACTCTCCACATGTCGATCGCGATGTGCGCCACGCGCCTAATAGGGTTTGTACTGGCCGTTGGATTGCATCTGCAAGGGGGTTAAGTAGCAGCGCGGATGTGGTAATTTCCCATCTGCTCTTTCTCTGCTTGCGCTTCCATCGCCATTGCTGCTGCCCTCTGCTTCCTAGAGTTCGTCCCCTTCACGGCGCTGGACCAACTCCGTGTTTTTCCAGGCTACTTTCTCCGCTCGCACCTTTTTGCCAAGATGGGGAAGAAGAAAGGAGGCACCGCCGCTGAGCCCACCCCCGCCATTGCCGCTGCCAAGAAGAAGGGCGGCTCCGCCCCTGTGGGCACCAGCACCACCGGAGCTGGGAAGAAGAAGGGCGTAGGTACCCACGTCACCAATGGTGCGTGGCGCACGTCCATCATCAAATCATCTGAGCTCCATCTTCTTCGTCAAGATGGAGTTCTGTCTCCCGTGGTCGGTGACTCGCGAGTGCTTGGTGGAGAGGTAACTCCTTGTCCTCCTATTGGTTTCTGGGTGATGTTCCTAGCATTCATCATCCGCGGTCTATCTCTGCCCCTGCATCCTTTCTTTAGGGGCCTCCTTTGCTTCTATGGGCTCTAGCTGCATCAGCTGTCCCCAAACTCTATTCTCCACATCGCCTGCTATATTACACTTTGCGAGTGCTGGCTCGGAGTCGAGTCACACTTTGGTATCTTCAAACGTCTTTTCAAGCTGAAGCGTCAGTCGGCATCTGGTTCCGTAGTCTATGACGTAGGAGGCTACAGGATCCATGTCGACTCCTCCGTCACATACTTCGATATCAAGCTCATGGCGTCCATCCAAGGGTGGAGGGACAAGTGGTTCTACATCCGTGACCAGAAGGCCGACGGAGAGCACTACGGACTCGCGCCCTTTGATCCCACGACGCCTTGCAGGAGGAGGCGTTCTTGGAAGAATGTGGTGATCCCTGGTGAGTCTGAGGAGATAGAAGTGCTATACGAGCGCGTCTGTGACCTCGAGAATCGCATGCGTAAAGAAGAGGGAGGCTGCGCTCTCATTCGCACATGGTTACACCGTCGCATCCAGCCTCTGCAGGCTAGAATCCACCCCATGTTCCAATGGGCTGGTGCAGACGATGTCACTCGCGTATCATCCGATGGCTTTTCTGCGGGTGAAGTAGATAAGAGGGTACGACTGTTGACCAAGTACACCGCCAAGGATGTCCTCCCCAGTGAACCAGTCGTGCCTCCATTTGATGCCTCTAACCCTCCTCCTGAGGTATGATTGTGCTACAAAGTAGCTTTATTTGTCGAGTGCTTCTGATTTTCTTGACGTGTGTTGACTTGTTTTCTGTATGCAGGATTGGAAGGTGTCTCCTAGTTTGCCCCCTCTTCCTGAGAGGGTTATTCCTTGCGAAGTAGATGAAGAGGACGAGTCGGAATCGACTATCCCACTTGAAGAGGAGGAGGAAGCCCCCGAGTCCAGCAGTCCAGACACTCGCAAGCGTTCGCGCAGCGAAGATTCAGATGCATCATCTCCTTTGACTCCAGAAGGCCCAGCTATTGGTGCGGAGTCGCCAATTCCTGTTGTTCCTCTAAGCTCCATGGCGCCATCTGCTCGCAAGAAGATGTTGCTGCCAAAGGAGTCGTCGGAGTCGGAGGACCAAACCTTCGATTTTGATAAATTTGACTCGTAAGCCTACAATTCTCATCTTGGTTCCTTTTGGATTTGCATTTCCTGATGCTGGTTTTTGTTCCGTAGTCAACCAATGTCTTCGTCTTCTGGCGACATCCAATTTTTGAAGGAATCTGGAGTCGCGGACTCCAAGGCCAAGGAAGTGGCTGAGCGATCTTCTTCTCCTCCATTGGTGGCCCACTCCAGGCACAATTCATCGAGTTCTCCACACGCTGTGGAGCACCAGATGGTTGTCCAGACGACTGTGCGGCAATCAACTTCAGAGTCTCTAGAGGAGCACGTATGTGTGATGTTGCTTTTTGTAGTCGAATTAGTCGTCCATGCTATCTGCTGATCCTTTTATTTTTCTTCTGTGGCAGCTTATTGTGAAGGAAGCTGCTCGTCTGGCAGAGCAGGTACTTGCAATGGGTCGACAGCACGCATTGCTGGACAATCGCCATCGCGTGGTTGAAAGTTAGTATATTTTGCTTCTTCTTCTTTGTCCTTGTGATGTTTTTATACATTCGACTGACGATCCATCTTGTATTTTTGCAACTGAGCACAACGAACTTCTTCGTGAAGCTGCTTCTCTTGAAAAGATGCTCACCGCAACGGTGAAGACTCGTAGTGAGGCAGTTGCTGCGCTTGATGAATCACGGAAACACGAAGAGGATTTACGCACCTCCATCGCTGCGAGGGAGAAGTTGTTCAAAGAACAGCTCTTCTCGATTGCCAAGTCTCTTTCAGGTATTTTTTTTCTGGGTCTTGATTGCTTCTTTCTTCGATGTCTTGCTATTTGTGTTAACGCTTTTCTCTGTGTAGATGCTGGCGGTTTGAGCTTTGATGCCCAAGTGCTTCGTCGCGATGATGCCTTGGAAGGCACTGTCGCGGCAGTCGAACACCGCATCGCTTCCATTCAAGGAACCATGATCAAAGCTAAGGGTGTGCTCAGTCGCATCCGCGAGGAGCTGGCGCCCAAGGCTGAGCTGATTGAGAGCTTGGATGACCTGGTGGAGTCCCTTGCTGGAGGTATCCCCTCGGACTTCAGGAAATCACACCGTGCGCTCGGCGCCTCCATGGCACTCACCATAGTGCAAGCCCATGGAGTGGAGATGGATGCAGCCGCGGTCTCCAAGGCTATACCTGTCGGTGCAGATGGTCAGCAGGTAGTTTTTGCTCCTTTTGCAACTGTCTGCGGCAAGTACAAGCCGCAACTCATCAACACAGTCGCGAAGTATTCTCAGGAGCTGCAGTGAGCCAAGAAGGCGGCGAAGGCTGTGGCGTCAGGGGCCAGCGGGAAGTCTGTGGCGTCTGATACTGCAATGGACTCGATGAAGCCCCCGAAACAGAAGTCCAAGTCGAAGAAGCAGGTTACTCCTCAGTAGTTATATTTGTAATAGTTAATAGCTCGACTCCTTTTGTTGAAAACATGCCGCTGGCTGAGTGTCTCTGTTGATACTTTTGCTATGTTTGAATGCATTTGAGTTCTTGTCCATGTGTTTCTTGGTCCCTTATTATCTCCTGCTTGGCTTGTGATAGGGTACATCGAGTGGTCCTTCGAGTGAGCCTCGGGATCCGCCATCCGCTGGTGATACCTTAGCGCAGTCGCACTCAAGGGTGGATGAGTTGTACCTGCTTTCGCGACTACGCGTTTGCGTTAAGCACCTGGAACGCGAACTGCCCGTCCTCCATGGTAACACGGATGTATGGAAGTCAAGGGCGGAGAAAGCCACCGCCCAAGAGCAATATCTACTAGAGGTGGTGGCACAGCTGGGTGATCAGTTCAAGTGTTATCTTTCTGCCCCCTTATCTTTTCTGGTAGTCAATCGCGGTAGTTCATTGTCTTCATACTTTTGCCTCTTGCTTGGTATAGTTGTCAGCGCACGTCATCCGCAGGATGAGAAAGACAGGATCACTATTTGCATGAAGGACCTGACCCAGGAACATCTTCAGGCAAGTGGGTACTTCTAGGTGGATCATGATCGCGCAATCGCACTTGCGACCCTGCAGGATCGTGCCTCGCGAGTGCTCCACTTTCTGAAGAAATCACAGTCGTGTCTGAGGAATATCTACCAGACGATGTTTCCGCTGGACACCATCCCTTCGAGCTTGTTGGCTCTCCTGACTAAGTTTCAGGATTTGAGTGCAGTTCGCGAGTGCGTGCGACAGAAGTTAGTGGCTGGTGCCAAGGCTTCTTTGTCGCTGGTGCGACTGCACAGGCCTGATGTGGATATTGCAGATGTTGCTGCCGGGCCTCCGACGCCGCCGGCAGGTTCGGCCAGGAATATGGTTCCTCATTACTAGGCGGTGGATCGCCTAGCGGAGGAAATTGTTGACTTCTTCGAGGAACAGACAAACGTTCTTCTGTTGCAACAGTAGTTTAACTTGTATCCTGCACATAAGTATACCAGTGTTATAAAGTTCGTATGTATGTTGTATATAATTGGTTAATATTGATATGTAAAGAGCTTGCTAGCTCGTATGTTTTGCGAGTGCGTTGCACTATGCGATTCCTTTTTGTTAGCCTGACATGTGTTTATCTCAGCACCTTGCCAACCTGCCAGGTGCGTTGCAGTTGGGTTGGTGTTTGCCAAGTGTTCGGTTAGTGCGTCAGCTACTCGGGATCGCGATTGGTTTGTAGAACAGTTGTGTAAAGGGTGGCGCAGCTCCCGAGTGATAAGATTGCGACAAATAATAGAAAACGTAGAGTTTGGGGCACTTAGCTTTATTTATTCATAGAATAGTACGAGGTACAATGTGTGGCTAAGTAGCCTGGATGAAAAGCCTTATTTGTAATGTAAAAGGAAGAAAAGATGACTAGGGGTAGAAGCGCCACAGTTGTGCGACGTTCCAAGGGTTGGAGTATGCGACTCCTATCTCGAAATCTTTAAGGCGATAGGCACCACCTGGGATTCCTTCTGTAATCACGTACGGTCCTTCCGAAGGGGACTCGAGCTTGAGGTGCCCTTGCTGCTTCAGTCACAGGACCAGGTCTCCTTCGACGAAGGATCTGGGGCGTAGCCTTCTGCTGTGGTAGTTGCGCAGGTTCTGCTGGTAGATCGTCGATCTTTCTGCTGTGATGTCCCGTGCCTCGTCAAGGAGATCGACGGAGTCTTCGAGTGCAAGATTTGAATCATGCTCGCTGTAAGAAACCACCCGTGGGGCTTTGTAGCGTACTTCTGCGGGTAGTACCGCTTCAGCACCATGCACCATGAAGAATGGATTGTATCCCGTGGCACTGTTTGGAGTTGTGCGTCCAGAGTACGGATTGCAGCTCGTCTGGCCAACATCCGGCGGCTTGTTCGAGTGGTCGGAGGAGTCACTTCTTGATTCCGCCGCAGACGAGGCCATTGGCCTTTTCAACTTGAACGTTGGTCTGTGGATGAGCTACGGAGGCATAGCTTATATTGATTCCCAGGTTTTTGCAGAAACCCTAGAACTCCTTGGAGGTGAAGTTTGTTCCATTGTCCGTGATGGTGCTGTGTGGCACTCCGAAGCGATAGACAATGGACTCGAAGAACTTGATGGCACTAGCTCCTGACTGATTTGTCACTGGCATGGCATCTATCCACTTGGTGAATTTGTCAACTGCGACCAAGAGGTAGACATAGCCTCCTCATGAGGACTTTGGGAGCTTGCCGACCATGTCGAGTCCCCATTGCGCGAAGGGCCAAGCTAGTGGTATTGGCTAGAGTTCCGCGCCAGGTGCGTGCGGTTTGTCTGCGAATCGTTGACAAGCGTTGCATCTCTGTACTATGTCCTTGGCATCACGCATCACTGTGGGCCAGTAGAATCCATCTCGTAGAGCTTTAGCGACGAGGGCGCGATTGCCGGCATGGTGTCCGCAAGTCCCCTCATGTATGTCGAGGAGTACGTCCCTTCCATCCGCATTGGAGACGCACCGTTGAAGTACTCTTGTGATGTTGCGCTTGCATAGTTCGCCGTTGATGATGGCGAATGCCTTGGATCACCATGTGATGTGTCGCGTGTCAAGCAGCCTCTTGCTGAGAAGATATGTGATGTAGGGTTGAGTCCAAGATGGTTCGATCATCATGACCCCCATTGGTCTCTCGAGTCCTGTGTCAAGCTCCAGGTCGTCGAGTGCCATTGGCTCATTGGGTGGCGTAGCCCCCGAGTCCGTTGTTGCGCTTGTTTTCTTCTCTGCGGCCTTTGGCTTGATGGAGCGTTCGCAGATACGCTCGAGAAATACCCCAGGTGGTATAGGGGCGCAGGTGGAGCCAATGTTGGCGAGTGCGTCCGCCTCTTCATTGCTTTCGTGGCCTACGTGCCGCAGCTCGCAGCCGTCGAAGTCCTCTTCGAGTGTGTCGTAGAGGTCACGGTAGGCGATCATATTTTTGTTCAGCGCGTCACACTCGTGCATCGTCTGGTTGACACCAGCTTGGAGTCGCCGTAGATGATGAGCCTCTTGGCACCGCAGGCCTTTGCCATCCGCATCCCGTGCAATAGGGCCTCGTTTTCATCTTTGTTGTTGGAGGCAGTGAACTGCATTCGCAGAATGTATTTCAGCTTGTCTCCTTGGGGCGATGTTAGTATGACACCTCCGCCAGCCCCGTCCTTACGCTTTGATCCATCGAAGTGCATCGTCCAGAGGTAGGACATATCTGGTTTTTCGGGGAGCTGGTTCTCCATTCAGTGCACGAGGAAATCAGGGGGACTTGCGATTTGATCGCGTCGTGCTTTTCATACTAATGTCTCGTGGAGACAACTTGATTCCCCAAAGCGCGACTCGTCCAGTGGCGTCGGGGTTGTGGAGGATGTGCCCAAGCGGGGCGTCGTTGACCACCACGATTGGAAGCTCCTGGAAGTAGTGACGCAGTCGCCTGGCTGTCATGAAGACGCTGTATGCCAACTTCTGGTAGTGCGGGTACCGCTTCTTTGTTGGCGTGAGCACCACGCTGAGGTAGTAGACTGGGAGCTGCACCCCGTGGACTTTGTTTTCTTCGGCTCGTTCCACCACGAGTGCTGTGCTGACCACCTGGTTGATGGCGGAGATGTAAAGCAACAGTGGTTCCCTTTCGCGTGGAGTCACCAGTACTGGTGAGGTAGACAATAGACGCTTGAGGTCTTCGAATGCTTCCTACGCCTCGTCAGTCCACTCGAACTTGTCAGTTTTGCAGAGAAGTTGATAGAAGGGCAGTGCCTTTTCGCCCATTCGACTGATGAATCGACTGAGCGCCGTGATTCGCCCAGCCAGCTGCTAGATGCCTCTTAGGTTTTTTGGCTTCTCCATTGTTAGTATGGCTTTTATTTTCTTCGGATTCGCCTCAATCCCCCTCGAAGAGATGAGATACCTGAGTAACTGCCCAGATGGTACGCCGAAGGCGCACTTATCCGGATTGAGCTTGATCCGGTAGCGGTCGAGGTTGGTGAAGGTTTCACGTAAGTCATCGATTAGCGAGGTTTACTCTTTTGTTTTGATGATGATGTCATCGACATAGACTTGGATGTTGCGACCAAGTTAATCCTTGAGGCAAGCCTGCATGCACCGTTGATAGGTGGCTCCTGCGTTTTTAAGCCCGAAGGGCATTGTGTTGTAGCAGAACACACCGAAAGGCGTTGTAAACATCGTTTTATCTTGAACTTCCTCCTTCATTCGAATCTGATTATAGACTGAGTAGGCATCGAGGAAGCAGAGGCGCTCACATCCCGTGGTGGAGTCGATAATTTGGTCGATTCACGGAAGCGGGTAGTGATCCTTTGGGCAGTGCTTGTTCAGGGAGGTAAAGTCCACGCACATCCGCAGGATATCCGTGACTTTTTTAGGTACCAGCACCGTGTTGGCGAGCCAAGTCTCTCCTTGATCTTGCGTATGAACTTGGCATCGAGGAGTCTGTTGATCTCCATTGCAACCGCCTTTGCCCTTGGTTCAGACAGTCGCCAAATTGTCTGTTTAACTGGCCTTGCGTCTGGGTTGACGTTGAGTGCGTGCTTGGCAAATTCCCTAGGAACCCCTGGCACGTCTGCTAGACACCAGGCAAAGATTTCCCAGTGCTCTCAGAGGAATTCGACGAGCGTGAGTTCCTATGCGGAAATCAAGTTGTTGGCGATGAGGGCCGTCTTGGTTGGGTCCGATGGGTGGACCTGGACTTTCTTCATGTGCACCAACAAGTCGAAGGACAGGTCGAGTGAGCTTGGCCGACTTAGGGGAGGCAGGATGTTGTCTGTCGACTCCTTCAATCTTGCGAGCTCCTCCTGCATGCCGAAGGACTGGGAAATTCTGTTGAATTCCCTGTCCCAGCTATCGGACCTTTCGAAGCTCCCGTTGATTGTGATGACGCCATTTGGACCTGGCATTTTCATCTGTAGGTAGGCATAGTGCGGTACTGCCATGAGCCTAGCGAACGCGACGAGTCCAAGGATGCAGTGGTACTGTGAGGGCCAGTCGACGACTTCGAAGTTGATGCGTTCGTGTCGAAAGTTTTGTGGCGTGCCAAAGATGACGTCGAGGTTGATTTTGCCCAGAGGATATATGCCCTTCCCTGGGACGATGCCATGGAACGTCGTGTCCAAGACTTCTAGACATGTCAGAGGGATCCTCATTGCTCGCAAGGTACTTGCGAACATGAGGTTAATGCCGCTTCCACCATCCATGAAGACACGACTCATGTCGAAGTCTCCAATCCGTGCCTCGAGTACGAGGGGACAGTGGCCTAGACGAGGGACTTGGCGCAGGTGGTCACGTTTGTCGAAGGTGATGCAGGAGTCGCTTCCACTGAGGTACTCAGTGGTGGATGGAGGAGAGTTTGTCGCCAAGTTGACTTGGCGAGTGATGGCCTTCTGCACCCGATTTGAGGGGCGCCCTTTTTGGATCATCATGTTGCCCATGACCCGTGGGTATGGCTTGCCGCCTTGATTCTGGACCGATGCGGCCGCAGGTGGTGGTACTCCAGGTGGTGGTGGAGGAGCTCCATGTGCTACGGCGCCTGGGGCGACTCCGTAGCCCCTGTTGACTGCGTCGCGATTCATCTGAGCCAGACCCTCGTGGAGTTTGAGGAACTCGCGGCAGTCCTTGAGAAGGTGGCTAGATTTTTTCTTGCCGTCGTGCTTGTCGATGTAGAAGTGCACGTTGCACGGCCCGGATAGTTTGTCCTCATTTGTTGTTGCGGGTGCCTCTTCGCGAGTGCGGTGTTGCCATACCTGTGTGGTTTTCCCGGAGTCGTGGTATCCACCGCTGTGGTAGCCGCTGTTGCGGTTGTCATCGCGTTTGTCAGTGTAGCCTCCTGCGACCATGTTGACATCGTCGCGATCATCATAGATGCGCATTCGACGCTTGCTTCGGCGATCGCGTCTGTGCTCGAGTTCCGCTTCATCATCGGAGTGAACCCGGTTTTTCACCGAGTCTTCTCCATCTCCCACCAATTCGCAATTTCCGAGCGGTCCAGCTCTTCCCTGAGCTCTATGCGGCGAACGCCGCTGTTGAATGCGTCGATTGCGCGATCTTCCGAGATGTTTTCTGTGGAGTTCTTGATGATGGACCACGTCTAGATGTACGAGCGTAGCGATTCGCCCGACCTTTGCTGGCAGCATCTCAATTCTTCAATTGATGCGGGCCTTTTGTAGGTGCCCTTGAAGTTGCGCACAAAGCTGTAGACCAGCTCTTCCCGGCTGTGAATGGATCCACGCGGGAGGTTGTTGAGCCATGCTCGGGCGGTGCCCTACAGCTGTAGCTGCAGGCATTGCATGGTCGTTCTTCGACTCCCGCCGTGGAGCCTACGGAGGAGATGTGGTCCACCAACCAGATTTTTGGGTCCTGCAGACCGTCAAATTTTGGGTTCTCCGATGGGAGCTTAAATCCTTGGGCATTCGCTTCTGCCTGATAGCCCTGCTAAAGCATTTGGCGTCATAGAGCTCCATGTCTTCGTCCTCTAAGTCAGTCGAACGGGCGCGTCGTGCCCTTGACTTGTCGATTTTGCGCTGCGTGAGGTTGTCACGCGCATCGTAATCGTGGTCGTGTCGCTGTGAGCGGCGGTGTCGAGATAGATCGTGACTGTCATCGCTGGATGAGGGTGAGGAATAGCGTTTTGCCAGAGCCTTGCCTTTCTTCGGCTCCAGTGTTGGCTCTTTGTCGAGAGCGGCCTCGATTAGCCCCAAGCCTGCAATCGTAGATCGGTGCATGGCAGCCCGGGGGTCCCCTGCCGGTGGCTGGTTGTTGAGGAGGTACATGGTGGCCGCTATTACCGTAGCTTGCGGCGTCTTTGGGACCACATTGCCCCGTGTGTCGACTTTCATAGAGCCGAAGTCGAGGAATTTCACAGCTTCTATGCGCTCCTGCTCGGTGAGCTGGGCCATCCGAGATCGCCTCTTGTTGGTCATGTACTCGTAGCCCTTAGAGGAGGATCCTCCGTGGGAGGAGAGCCCGGCCCGTCGAAGACTCAACTCGTCCACCGCCTTTTTATGCGCTTCGAGCTGCACGATTGTTTGCAGCTGGCGTCTGTACTCCTCCTTTAGTAGCCAATGGTAGCCCATCAGCAGATCTTCCAGCGTGCCGGGGGGGTAGAGGATTGCCTCGCAGAGCTTCTCGACAACGAACCCACTCGAGATCGTTGAGCCTGATCACGACACGTTCACTAGTGTGTTCGTTCACCATGGTTAGAGGTTTGATTGCCCCTCCATTGTTGATGGGCGCGCCATTGCCACAGTTGGTGGGGCCGCCATTGGGTGGTCCGCCGTTAGGTATGCCACCGTTGGGTGGATCAGGACCGTTGCCACCATTTTTGCGATTGGCGCTAGTTTCGTCAGTTTTGATGACGGCACACATGAAGTGGTTGGGGAAGCTGTTGCTTCCGCAACTTTCGGATCAAGAGCCGTAGACCCCATCTTTTGTCGTTAGGCCACCTAGATCGGATCCGTGACTGCTGTCACTGTCTGTGCTCTCAGCTGCTGCTGAGTTGTTGAGCTTGCTGAGGGCGTCGATTGGTGGCGGGAACCACGATGCTAGAGCGATCGCAGATGCTGCTGGCTGTTCAGTCATGCAAAGCGTGCCCATCTGACCAACTTGGAAGCAGAAGTTCCCGATCGCCAGGCTGATTCCATCGCCCACGGACTCGAAAGCCGGGCGAGTGGCTGGCGTGTGGACGCTAAAGTCGAACACGCCGAAGAGCTGGCGAATCTCCATTGTTGCGGAGTTGTAGATCGCGGTTGATGGGGCCGAAGAAGCTGCAACATCAGCACTCCCAATTCCCATAGACGGCGCCAATTGACGAGGGTTTAACTCATCAATACCCATTGTTATGGACTTGGGTTTTGGAGAAGGAGGGAGCGCTAGAAGCATCAATCGGCTAGCAAACAAGCACACAGGGACGCAAGGTTTACCTAGGTTCAGGCCTCGTAGAGGTCCCTACTCCTGCTTGTCTGCTCTTGGAATTATCGGAGGAATCGAAGATTACAGGGGTGCGCAGATGCAATCTGGCGAGAGTTGTGGAAACTAGGGTTGTGTGTGTCCTCCTCTCCGCCCACTCCTAGCCTTTCTATAGATAGGCTAAGTCTCGAGTAGTAGATCGAGTCGGTTACAGGTTAGGGTTTTCCCTTTAAACTTTGTATCTTTGGCTTCTTCTTGTCCCGCAAGCAACCGAGAGTCCGCGGGCCACTCGAGTTCTCCATTTGGGCCTTGGCAACGCCATGGGCTTCCGCAGTATTCAAGCCGTATATACCAAACTCAAGTACCTGTAGGGTATACCCATGTCAAGTAGACTTAGGTTTATCGAATAATCGGGAAGCAAAGCATAGTGAAGTTACTTTAACGGACCTTCGGGAGTTTTAGAATCCCTTTTTTGTTTTTACAGGACCAAGAGTTTGCGTCTTTTTGTTGTTGTCGATGATGGAGAGAGAGGGCCTAGGGAATTGAGCAGGAGTGCTCAGGACAGACAATGGTTGAGGCAGGCGGCTCGGGGTGGTGCTAGCTTGGTTGGGGTCAGGCTTGAAGGCTCGTGCGCGGGCTGGGCCGAGCTCCGGCGAGGCGGGCGACGCAAAGGACGGCGCAGCAGGGCAGAGTACACGGGGCTGCCAAGCGTGGCACAACAGAGAGAGGAGGCGCTGATGTAGGGCGGCGAGATGCAGGGCAGCGACAGGGCGCCACTTCCTTGACGACAGGGAAGAGGCGGAGAGGCGCCAGGCGAGCGGTGTCTTGACGAGTGAGGCCAGCAGTGGCGCACGCGCAGCAGTGCTCGTTGGGCCAAGGTTAGGAGACGTCTGGCAGCGGGGGATCACGAGGTGGGTTGCCCTGGCGGCGGATGGAGGCATCAGGGAGAGGGGGCCCACAATGAGGAAGGGCGCGTGTAGCCGAAGGGCGCCTGCGGCAGCGGCGGGGGTCAAGAGCAGAGAGGGAGGTTGTCGGGGAGAAGATGGGTAGGTGGGGATTAGCGAAGAGGATACGGGGTCCATGTCGGGATAGGTGGGCCAGGGTCACAGTAGGTGCGGGTTAAGCGGGCGATCAGGGTCGCGTGAAGAGAGAGGGAGCGGTGTATGGCCAGCACGGTCTGGTAAAGTGTGTGTGCGCGCACAGCAGCGGCGGGTGTGGGCGTGTAGGTGGCTAGGGTTTGGGTAGGACAGAGTTAGGGTTTGGTTTTTGGTTTGGAGGTGGCCGGCTGGGCTTTTGGGCCTGGCTGGCTGTCTCCCAGAAATTATATAAGTTTTATTTATTCATTTATAAGGCTATTATAATTATATTTTAGACAAACAAAATATCCAGGAGGGTCAAGGGTTTTGATGTGAAATAAAGACGAGGGATATTTAGAAAACAAAAATAGGCTTTTAGAAAATAGTTTTAGGCAAATAATATGCATGATGACATGACGATGCTCAAATGCAATGCGGCATGATGACATGAGCATGCGATCAAGGTGATGAACAAAGATATAAACAACATGCGATTTTCTAGTAGTGGTTTTACCTGGGGTGCTACATGATTAGAGAACCTAAATACTCTTATGAAACTTTTATGAACATGGCATGCATGTATTTGTTGCATTTGTTTGAACTCTATGTGTTGTTTGTTCACCTCATTGCACCGATTCGTGTAGATTGTCCGAAGTGTTTCCCGTGTGACTGTTTTGAGTGTTTGAACAACTCCAATTACTACCAAGGCAAGTGGAGCTTCATAAATGTCCCATATATTTTCCCTATGCATTGTAGCTCCGATTTTGTAGATGCATGGGTAGGACTATTATGGCTATGCTATTGTCCCACTATTGTTGTAGTAATTCCTGGTTAGGTGAGCCCCAGTATGTTAGTCTTGCTTAGATGTGCTATTTAGAAGAGGGTGGGATACACTATGACAAAGTATGTTTTGAAAAGATGAACTTGATGGGATTTTGAAAACAATTTAATTAATGAACTCTCTGGGTGGAATTGTAAATGCTTGGTTCATGAATACCAAGCCCATGTCTATGGTTTACCCATGTATCTCACTTGTGGATGGCCACCTAGGTTTTAGAGAAATTAGTAGTGTCTTTATTTGGTAGCTTATGTGTGCAACCATATGCCAGTGAGTTATGGGTGGCTGGATGGACTTAGTAGGTCATGGTGAACCCAGCTCTTCATATCCAGCGATGTAGTGAATTGTGGTAGGAAGGTACGGTGCGTGGATAGGCTTGGGAAACTATTTCCCAAAATGTCTCTTCTTGGGCTTCTCCCTATCATGAATCAAAATGTGTGTCATGGTACGAGTGGGTCGACCATGTCATATGGGTAAAGTGTACAACCCCTACAGGGTGTAAAACTGAGTACTTATCCATGTCCCTAGTAATGGACGATTGAGTTGCTGAATTATAGATGCTATGACATGTTCTCGTTCATTCTAACTTTGTAATTGCTGAAAGTTGTGGTTGAACCTAATTGGGGTTGTTTGATGATGATCAAATGATTTATAAAAGATAGGAAGAACTTATTTTGCTGCTGCAACTAAGCCTGAAACTCCACAAGCCAGTTATGCATGTAGTGTTTAGTCTTGTTGTTCTCTCATAGTTCCACTTTCCAATACATTCAAAGTATTGACCACTCGTTGGATGCAACCTTTCATGTTGCAGGTTATTGTTCCGAATGTTCTGAGTGATCTTATAGGTTGCGACTCTCCACTCAACAGTTGTTCGCATGTGGCACAATTGAAGATGGAGCCTATTATCTATTTATGCTTCCGTATGCTACTTGAATATTTGGGCTAGCTTTGAGCTATGCATTAAGTAATAATTGCAAATTCTTGATCATTCGATGTAATAATAATGCACTATTAAATTCTTTGGTATTCAACTGTACTGTGTGTGCCAGTGAACCGATCCTGGGATTGGCACTATACATAGGAACTCAGTCTTATCATGCGAGGTTGTTAGATAAGGGCACCCATAAGGGTTACAAGTCATGGCCTTACCCCTCCCAAGCCACAACACCGCGCCACCCCGAAACCCTGGCTGTCGCCCGCCGTCATGCGCCACACAACACTGACTCATGCACTGCTGTCACCTCCCTCTTGTCCTCCCTACTCCATGGCATCGAAAAACAACCCAGGGCAGGCATGCCCTAGGTTCTTCTTCTTCTACAACACTGGAGTGCTTCCCGAGTTCTACGTCCATTTAGATCTAATCTAGGCGGGACTGTGGAAGTGCTGACAAATATTCATCGACATGTTCCCAATTGGACCGTGTGCTTGATCACACCTCAACGCGGCTGCCTCTGATATCGTACGTGTGGATACCGGTGGAGGTGCTACACTTGGAGAACTCGATCGTGTGGATCTTCACAAAGGAGAAATCTTCAGGCGACTAATCAAATAGTTGCAGGAATCGATGCTCCGACTACTTCGACAATGATGTCTTTATCGGGGCATGTTCATGGAAGTCGTCTGTGGGATAATGCTTCTCATCTCGACTCGCTAAGGCTTGTTGCGGGGATCTATGCTCGTTCAACCTCGTCATCAACAACTTCCGCTAGTTCGATCCTCAAGGGTATGATTTGTTACCTCTCCTAATTTATATGATCCTGCTTATGTGCTAGAATTTTTTTGTTTCGCATAGCGCATTCCCCAACACCACATACTTGTGGCTTAACCATTTAGGTCATATTGGTGTAAATCATATGAAAAGGCTCCATAGTGATGGGCTTTTGGAGTCACTTGATTCCTAATCATGCCTTATGGGTAAGATGAGTAGAACTCCCTTCTCCGACATAATGGAGAGGGCAAGTGACTTGTTGGAAATTATACATAATGACGTGTGCGGTCCAATGAGTACTACAACACATCATGGATATCGTTCATTCCTAACCTTTACCGATGATTTGAGTAGTTGTGTGTATATTTACATAATGAAACACAAGTCTGAAACGTTTGTAAATTTCGAAGAATTTCAGAGTGACGTAGAGAATCATTGAAACAATAAATCAAGTTTCTATGATCCAATCATGGCGGAGGCAAGCATTTGAGTTTCGAGTTTGGTATGCATTTGAAGAAATGTAGAATTTTTTCGCAACTCATGCCACCTCAAACACCATAGTGTAATAGTGTTTCCAAATGTCATAATCATACTTTATTAGATATGGTACGCTCTATGATGTCTCTTATAGATTTGTCATTGTCATTTTGGGGTTATGCATTAGAGACTGTCGCATTCACTTTAAATAGGTAACCGTCTAAATGTATTGAAACGTGTCAGGCCAATGGTAACTAGGGTACCCTGGCCCATCCACTACTAGAACTCTTCGGAAAGGAAGTCACCAAGCCTCAAAGAGACGTCACCATTGAGAGTCAAAGGGAAGCCTCCAAGAGGCCAATAGGAAAAGCCTTCCCCCAATGGCACCTTCGCGGGGCAAGAGGCACCTCAGCAAAGGTGCAATACAGAACACATACTCACCCTGGTCCTTAGTCGCAGAAGCCGCGCAAGGGCATTTACACTACAAGAGAAGGGACCGCAGTTGACTTCATCAAGATAGCTGTCACATTGACTCCCCGTCACGTAAGGGGATCCACGAATTCCTGTCCAAGGGAAGAGCTTTCCCCTTCTCCAAGCCAGGAGTGGCCGACAAGACTGCTGTGAAGGGGGGCCACTTTCCTCTCTGCAAAGACATAAAGAGCATGACAGAGGCGGAGAAAAGCATCTTTGACTCACCTGCTGCCTCCCTTGTCGCCCTGTGGGAACCCTTCCCACCACATTGGAAGGAAGAGGGTCGGGCACGTATAAGGAGGGGCAGGGCACCATAGGAAGGGATTTTTGCTTCCACCTCGGAAACCCTAGCTTTCTCCTCCTAGGAGCAACCACATGATTTCCTAATCAACCTCTTGTATCTATAACCTTGCCAAGCAGTGTAAGCAATACAACAAAGAAGGAGTAGGGTTTTACACCGCGCGTTGACCTGAACCTAGGAAAACTCCCTGTGTCCTCCTTGCCATGATTGTGCAATTCCTCACCAAGGTCTCTGGGAAGTCTTGGGGAGATCATGTTCAGCCTTTGCCTTCGATTCATCCTACTTTGCAAGATACCGTGCTGGGACAAATCTCCAACATTTGGCACGCTAGGTAGGGGTTTGAGGTGCATATCCCACTTCTTATTTGACATGGTGGGATATCTCACAGAGAGCATGCTCGCTGGGCCATCCTTGACACTAGCTGAGCAGGAGCAGAGCCGAACCCTAATGGTAACTCCGAAAATGCCAACTGTGATCCTCTCTGTTAGGAGCAAGGAGAGAGGCAACAAGGTGCACTCCTCCACCCCCTCCATGCAACAGCAGGAGTGCACCCATACCCACACTGCATCTGTCTCCAGGGGCAGGCGTAACAGAAACCCCTCGCCGGAGGCTGCGTTACTCATGACGTAGGAACTCCTACGCTATAGGCCTAACCTGGCCACGTGCGATGAGTGGCTTCAGCAAGTTGCCAAGATCATCAACATCATTGGAGTCACCCCAGCGCACTCTCGTCCCAAAGACGGGCTAGGTCACGCAGAGCGCTCCACCTCCACCACCACTACCTCCAACATCGGCTAGCGAAGGTGAGAACGCTCACCATGGACCTGGAAGAGCCCCATCTCGCTCTCATGGTGCCTCCTCACCACACATTGCCCCGAGGCCTAACAGTGTCATCGAACGGTCCCCTGAGGACTCCCACATATCGCCAAGGCCAAGAGTGTACCGTCGCTGAAGTTGCCACAGCAGGTGATGCCAACCGTGCTACCCGCGCTGGACGTACACGTTTGTACGACAATAGTTGCCTTGCCTTCACCAAGGACCTATGCACTATGGTATGGACCCTCAAGTTCAAGCTATACCTCCCTCCCTGCTAGGATGGTAAAGAGAACCCTATTGAGTTCTTGCAGCTATACACCATGGGCGTCCAAGATGCAGGTGGCAATGACATGGTCATGGCCAATTGGTTCCCAATGGACCTCAAGGATGCAACACGCTCATTACTGATGAACAACCTTCTAGAGGGATCCGTCAACTCGTGGAAGGACCTCTGTGAGTAGTTTGTCTTCAACTTCAAGGGCATGTACGACCGCCCACTCACGCTCAACAAAGTTCGCGCCGTGCGCCAATAACCCGAACAGACAATCCGCAAGTACATCCAACACTTCAACTAGGTGCGCAACAAGGTACCATGGGTAACTGACGCGACCATCATCTCCATCTTCTCTATGGGCGTAACCGACACCAAGATGCTTGAGAAACCCGCCATGAATGACGAGATAAGCTTGGTGGTTGAGCTCTTCGAGCTAGCTGACATGTGCACCAAGGCTGAAGAAGGTCACCCGTTCAGGCACAATGATGCCGATGCCGCCGCAATCACTTCACACACAAAAGGCAAAAGTAAGACCGTGGACAAAACCATAGACAAGATAGCAGAAACCAAGAACAAGAAACCAGTTGTACTTGTAGCCGAACCTGAGCACAAGCACTAGTGTGGTGGCAATGACGAGAAGAAGGACGATCAACAACATCTCCGTCAACAACACCCTCATCGACAGAGTCGCGGGGCTCAATGTCATCTCAGTAGAGACATTCCAGAAGATCCAAGTGCTATATGAACTCATGATGCCAACAAGGCCCTTCTCGGGAGTGACTAAAGGAACAACCATGCCCTTGGGGTAGGTGAAACTCCCCGTCATATTCGGGTCCTGTAACTACCGTACTGAGAACATCACCTTCGACATGACACACATAGGCCTGCCTTATAATGCTATCATCGGCTACCTAGCGTTGGCGAAGTTCATGGTGGTAACACACCACGCTTACAACCTTGTCAAGCTGCCATGCTGTAGCGGCACCATCATTGTTCAGGATGATGAGAGAGCCGCAAGGCGGTCCATCGAGCAAGCCTACAAATCCACTGCATCTACACCTTCAGATGGCAAGGACATCATGGACTTTCCCGTGGAGTAGAAGTAGACAACACTACATAAGCAAGATTTAACCGAGAAGGTGACATGGGGTGCCAGCGGCCCAGGGGCTTCCCTCAGCGGTGGCAACAACCTACATTTCAAATAGGAAGGTGTGTCATCGCTTGCCTGCGAGCAAGCACCAATGGAGTCCGACAGACAACATCGGGTGTCCTCAACATCTCCGAGAAAGCGTTTGAGCACAACTATGCACTCCGCCGTGCCGCAAGTGAAGAAGAAGGCACACCTCGAAGCACCGGACAAGAATCATGTCTCACCAAGGCTCACAACTCAACAAGACAAAACAAACGACAAGAGAAAAAGACAATCATCCACAGTACAGGCAGAAAGTCGTGTGGTTTTCGCCAAGGCTACAACATGGAAACACGCCACAGCCATAAGGACAAAGGCTCGAGCAACATCATTGCCCCTAATACCAGACCCATAGCTAGACACACCAAGCTCTGCTACAAAAGAATCTCTACAAGCACGACACCTGGGTCACCCCTCGCCGAGAATCCATGTGAAAAAGACACCACCCTGTGTCACTCAAGACGCTAGAAAGGGCTACTGCATGGAAGCCTCCAGGATAATCAACATGTGTGAAGCACCATGTCGAGCAAGCCCATGCGCTCGCTGAGTCACCCATGGCTCGGAGGATGGGTACCTAGAAGAAAACCACCCGCGCACTAAGGGGCTGCCATCACCCGCACGACTCGCCAAAGGAAACGGCTTTGCAGGTCCATCTCGTGGAGCACCTACATAGTGCAAAAATTCTCTTGCCCACCCCGTGAAGCGCTATTAATGAATATCTTCATGCAAGGAGCACTACAAGAATCCAGAAGATCCATGATGTTTTTTTTCACGACGCTACCTAAAACTTCACGGATCTCTGATGGTCTAGTTTCTTTCGTCGGGATTGGCTTGGAGGGCCTCCGGCCCGGACATTCATGACATTTCTAGATTTCATCGTGGTGAAATCATCGCGAATTTCGTCCCTATCCCTAAAGCCCAGTTATCCAAGTTGTCTCGTGTATAATCGTCATGGATATCGTCATGGTGCATGTTTGAATCATTTTTTCCATCGAACGCGTCATCTGTGACCTAACCCCACTTATCAGCGCAGTATACACGATAGTACTTCACGGAAGGGCTCAATCTGGAGGTCGTTTTGTGACCCGTCCAACATGTTAGTCTATTCGATATAAGAAATTAGATGACACAAAAATCTATTTTCAGAAGTAGGGGTTGGACGGAATCGAACACGCGGCCCCTGATTCAGAAGCGCACAGCTCGAACCGCTAGATCACCAGACATAGTTCATTAGAACTAGTTATTTCACTCTCCTTATAACATATTGTGAATCACAACAAACAAAATAAAATAAAATAGTCACAAGCATAATCAACAACGTTGATCCAAACTCGCAAGTTCCTCGACTGCGCCATGCATGGCAGTTCACACGCTAGTTTTGAAAAAAGCACGCAAACAGTTCACACGCTAGTTATTAGAAAAACCACGGTGATCTACACTTGAAGTGGCAGTTTCGCTTCATCTCCTCACAGTGGCAGTTCCTCATCTCCTGATCTCCGTTTTTTTTTCTTCCTCCTCGTAGTGGAAGTTCTTGGTATACCTGTTCTTATTTATTCCTCGATTAGTAGGAACCATTCCCACATGTAAGCCATAGCTAGCATCCAGATGAAAGTGAACTGGTCCAATATCCCGACCGACCCACTTTGCAAGATTGCCGACTACTTGCTGGAGAAAGAGGAGTACATTGACACCTATGCTGCTTGTCGGGAAGTCTGCACCAATTGGCGTCGCACTTTAAAAGAGCCCGAATTCCATCTCAACAACTGGATCCTAATAGATCACACACTTCCAGAAGTCGGCGACTTCACCTTCCTCAACCTCTCCACTAGTCGTTGCTTCACGAAGAATCTAATTGACGTCCATCGCAGGTTCACATTCATACGATATATATATAACATTCATTTATTTGTATTTTCTATTTAAAACATCTTAGGGATAACTGTCCTCTTCTTCCAAAAATTCTATTTTGTCGGTGTTTCTGGAGAAAGAGGAGTACATTGACACCTATGCTGCTTGTCGGGAAGTCTGCACCAATTGGCGTCGCACTTTAAAAGAGCCCGAATTCCATCTCAACAACTGGATCCTAATAGATCACACACTTCCAGAAGTCGGCGACTTCACCTTCCTCAACCTCTCCACTAGTCGTTGCTTCACGAAGAATCTAATTGACGTCCATCGCAGGTTCACATTCATACGATATATATATAACATTCATTTATTTGTATTTTCTATTTAAAACATCTTAGGGATAACTGTCCTCTTCTTCCAAAAATTCTATTTTGTCGGTGTTTCTCGTGGCGTCATCATGCTTGCGCATAGGGTGGAGCCGTACAATATTCGACTTTTGAACCCAATCACTCATAAGTCCAACACTGAGTTTCAAGCACACATACCATCTTATATTCTGCAATCTGTCATCGTGAAGAAGTCCCTGATGATGGTGTTCATTTGAACAAATTATCCGGAGATTATTGCATGGGTGGATGAGAGCACCCCAATAGGGCCATTCAATGAACCATTCGGAGAAGGAATTTATTCGCCACTGCCCGATGTGCTTCTGAATTGCATGACGCCATTCTAAGGGGAAGTATATGCATTGCTTGAGAATGGAGACATCATGTCGACCAACATCCAGTTAGATCTGTGCACAAGCACTACCACGATGGACAAAATAATTGCAGCCCCAGTCTTTGAACAGATACGCAGAACCTACAACTTTTACCTTGTGGAGTCATATGGTGATCTACTTCTTGTGTTGAACGGGGATTTCGCCAAAGCTCTACCGGTGTTGTACCGGGTGGACACAGAGAACCTCTCTCTCGAGGTCTTCGGTGACATTGGAAGTCGTTCCCTCTTCATTGATTACCATCGCTATATCTCCATCGACACCAGGTTGCACCCCAGAGTCAAACCAAGTTGCATATACTAAAGGAATTATATCAAACTATACAATCATGAGGTTCAAACGTGGGAAGATGAACCACCAATGGTAATTTATGGCTTAAGTCAGCATCAGCTAGAACGTATATCGAGGCCTTACCCTCTAGACAAGATACTGGTAGCACAATGCAGACAGAGAGAGTTGTCTGAACATGTGTTGCGGAACATGGGAGCTGCCACCGACGAAATATATAGGGGAGAATGAATCCTATATTCATCTAGGTTATTTGCTAGTGTGTTCAGGTCTATTCGAAGAAGAAATTTGTATTGTGTTTATATTATTTCAGCAGTATGTGTATTACCTTTTAGATAAAATTGTAACATATTTATTTTAGTACTTTTAGACTTCAATGTTTTTATTTTTAGTAGATTTCAAAATTCTCGGTGGTATCTTTCAGAATTATGTGTAAGTACTCTCTCCGTCTAGAAATAACTGACATTAGTTTGTCTAGATACGAATGTATCTATTCACTTAAATTTGCCTAGATACATTGGAAGTTAGACAAATCTAAGTCAGTTATTTCTGGAGGGAGGGAGTACTATCTTTTAGCTTTTACTCATAGCACTCAAGTTGTAATTACTGATTCAAAAAATCTCATGGAGATCAAAGTCTCACGGAAATCTCTCGAACTCACGACCTGGGACCCTCTCGCGACTAGGCAAATATATTATATACACACTAGGTTTCAAATGACTAATTAACTATTTTAGACTACGTCATACTAGTTAAACTTAACAGTTCCCAACCAAAACTACTCTAGATGGTCTCGAACACAAACTTCATGTCCAACATCTCTTCTGTGGTGTTCCTGCCAGTGATTAGCACGGCTTGTCCAACCTTTACATCATCTTCACTCTGGTGGAATTTCTTCCACCCCTGATTGCTAAAGACTATACGACCATCTAGTTCAGTCTTGTATGCAATTGGGTTGATGTCCAAATCTTCTAGCTGTACTCCAGCCACACCATCATCAGGGATGTGCATGGAGGAAACCACTTTCGTAGGTAATCTCTGCTATGTCGCGTCGTGGATTAAAAAAAGAAGTAATCATGTCAGACGACCACAACAAGTTATATATGGAGCCATATAAGGAACAAACAAAGGTAGTTGTCATGCCATCTTATGTTGGACAAGATTTGTCCTTATCAAATGGGTCACAAATGGAACCCCGATGAAGGTGTTGATTGGCGGTAGGATATCTATGAGGTGTTCCATCTCATCATCGGTAAGGTGGCATATTTGGGCGACAACTATAGATTCATATACGTCTTCCTCGCCACCAAGACCGCAATTATAGAGCATAGTTATCCTCGGCATGGGTCCTATCAAAGAAAAACATATAACATTTCTTCCCCGGTAAGATCGTTATGTGTAATGAATTGCTTCCATCCTTCACCTCCCATGATAGTCATGTTATTTGTTTTCTCGAGGTCAATATTGTAGGTGCACCCAAGCACCTTAAAGGGCACACTGTAACATTCAGTTGTGGCTAGATTGAACATGAACCTTGAATTGCATGGCACAGTTTGTGCACCAATAACAAAAGAATCATACATTAAACAAATGGTTACAGACTTACAGTGTAGTTTGAAAGAAAATTCTTGTTACCACTTACCACCGAGTTCTGGAACCCCTCTAACTCGGACAAGTATATACAAAAGGACATGCCTGACGACAAACTGGATTTGCAATTGTTCTTGCATACTAGACATGACGCTAGATCATGTGTAAGACCCTCGAATCGGCCCTATGCAAGTTTCAACGATTCCTGCCAAACACGCATAGAAATGATTCAAACATGCCCACTAGGCACTTGCGTGCGGGTGGAAAACAAAGTAATATCATTACACAATAGTCCATGATGGAACCCACATAACATATATATACAACAACGACTCAACGAGTCAAGAATACAGATACACAGTACAAAGATCCAAATCACCTTGAAAACGAGACAACATCCGAGTATGGATAAGATGCAAATGGGGCTAAGAGCCCTGAAGAATAACCAATGGCGTCCATAACCCTGCCCTGGCCAAGCCAGAAGGGTAACCCTGCTAACGACATCGATCTCACACCTCCTAAAACAAAAGGGGTGCTGACAAAGGGCAAAGGAAAAAGAGAGCGGTCAGTACTGAGACCAGTACACGGCAAGTCTAGAATTCGGTGGCTCTCACCTACATAGGTATGGTGGATTGAAGTGGCAGCACATCATGCACTAAACAACCAATAGAGACTCGATACAACTATTGGCTATTAGAGATGGATAAGAAAGACCTATTCGGGTCCAACCTGATAGTAACACCAAAACATACCCATCCTAGTATTTCCCCTTCGAGACCAACCGAGGAAGCCAAACCGAGGAACTCACACCATTGGCAGTTTTATTCATTCCATTATAATTGCAGCACTTACTAGTCAGATATAGTTAGCATGAGTCATCTTGATATCATAAGCAGTGGGTAGTTTTAGTTAACCATTCTGTTGTAGTTGCAATACTTACTAGTCAGATATGATTAGCATAAGACATCCCCAAACCAATAGTTGTTGGCACTTTTATTTGCTCATTCCATTGTAGTGAAACTGATTACTAGACATGTCAAAGTCCAATTTATAGCACTGCTTTAGTTATAGTTGTCTATGATCAAGATACTGTTCTCCAAGTTGTCCATAATTGTGGACACGGCTTTTAGAAAGTTTTACCCTACAGGGGTGCACAAATAGAAACACACACACGATCAACCTCGGGAAGAACCAAATAAAATGCAATGAGGCCTCACGACAATGCATTCACATGATTCATAAATTATTTCAAGGGGCCACCCCCAATAAGCTACCCATTACGAATTCGGCCGACTTTGCGACGGATCCAAGGTGTGTGGCGATGGTAGTAAACGACTAGGAACCCAAAAAGTGTGAATAGGCTTGTCGATACAACATAAACGTGTCACCAGTCCTAAACAGTACAGGTGCTCCACGCACAATCGTAAATAAAGCAGTAAATCATGGCATAAGTACAAGATAGTAATAAATCCCCACACTAGTTTATGGCCCCAAGAAATAAAGTGTGAATCAAGCTCAGGCAAAGGGGGGTCCATAGAGTCTCCTGTATGTGGATAGTGTGAATAGTCAAGGAACATGAATCAAGTACTCGGGGCCTGCGGGACACAAGTGAGCGTGGAAGAACCAAATAACATCTATTGCCCATCGGTGCCTCTGCATTAGTTATATCTATTCCTAGCATTTTAATTATCAAGTTGTAATTAAAGTCTAATCATCTCCACCATTAAGGATGTGCCAACCTCCCAAAAATGGTGGAACGACAACGACAGGAAGTAGCACCTAAGCAAGTAACTACGACTCGCAAGGCTGACTGTCTACCAAACAATAGGCAATAGGATGTGTCCAAGGCAATAAAGAGGCTGCAGGGAATATAAATAGTGCATGGAAACTAAAGCATTGTAACAAGGATAGCAATAGATCAACAGGAGGAAGTAAAGAATATAAACGCAAAATAGGTAGAAAGGGGAGAATGCTCACCTAGGAAACATAGCCGAAGATACATTATCCGAAGAACTTGTCGATTCTCGCATCAACTCAACGGCCTAATCCACAAAGAACGGAAGAACTAAAAGAAACACCAAATGCACTATTTAATACTACGGTAGAAGATCAGGCATGGCGCATGATATGATGCATGGCATGGCAAAGATGCTATGCAACTAGGAAATATTAAGAGGAACCGGGGCCCGACAATTAATTAGATAGTTTATGTTGTTTAGACCCCCGCAATTTAAATGTTGCCTTAACAAGGTAAAACATGGCACCGGTTTGCTACAACAATTTAAATGGGGTCAATATAAGGCTAGATTTTCCCGCATATGGACTCCATATTTAATTATGAGGTGAATTCAATAAAATACCCCCAAACCATAACATATGTATGCGGCATGAACAATTTATATGCAACAAGTGATAATGTCATATTATAAAATAGGGGTCTCGGAAAGGGGATCACATTAGGGGCAAAGGTCTTGGTTCCAAGAGTTTCTGGTCCGGCGGGATCCGTCTTCGGGGGTCGGATCTTCAGGGTTTGGTCTTCAGATCTTCGGATCCGAGGTCTCGGAGGGGTTTGAGTCTAAGAGGGAGGAAGGCGCCGGGTTTGGTCTGCGGAACCCGTGAGGAGAACTTAGTGTTTTGGCATCACTGAATCTGTGAAGGAGGACTCAGGGTCTTTGGGTCCATGTGGCGGTCTTGGCATCTGGGTCCCGGGTCAGAGAACTTGCCGTCTGTGTAGGAGGACTTGGCGTTTCGGGACGAAGATCTTGTAATTTGGTCGCGGGGTCTTAAGAAGATCTTGCCATGGGGACAGTTCTCGCCCGTGGTTCTTTGGGCATGTCACCGTCTTCGGGTGTCATCATCTTGCGATGGAGAACTTGTCTATGTTCCACATAAGGATCCACGCGAGGTAGCGATTACACGGCAGAACAGAGCAGGCCTTGTCACGCCAAATGGTACAACACCACTGCTAGAAACAGCACATCAGAGAGCATGCGAGAGGGCCAACGGGATCAAAGGCTCGTCCCTGGCAGCATCTCATGGGGTGTAGAGGCAGAGGCAGGGCAAGCTTGGAACAGGGGTGGCCATGGCAGTGCCGGGGTGGAGCTCCTTTGGTGGCGACGGTCGCGGACGGGGCGACGAGTTGGCCAGGCGCATGGGGTGCACGGACAGAGGCCGACGGCGGGACGTGGCGGTCGAGTGCGCGTAGGACTCAGGGAGGACGGCAGCGACCAGGACCTGACAGCGAGGGACAGCAAGGTTCAGGGGAAGATGGCGAGGCTGACGAGGTCCTGGCGGGGTACACGCAGAGGCGGTGCCATGGAGGTAGGGCTCGGGGCTTGCTCCCAGGGTGGTGTCGGGGTTCGACGCCAAGTCAGCAGCTGCTGGTGACTGCGGGGAGGCGAGGCCTACGAGGGCTCGGGGCAGAGGTGCGGCACTGGTCGAGCGAGGAAGGAGGGCTGCGGGCGGCGGTGTCAGATCCCTCAAGATATGTAACAATGATTTACTCCCGATGTGGAGACCCAACGATCAATTTGGGGATTTCTAGGCAACTAAGAACAATAAGTAGAGCTAGGGTTGAACCCGAGATATATTTCGATAGCTCGGGCTTGCCCATACAATCGGGACTTATAGTAGCTTACACTTGACAAGCAGTACAGTAATAATAACAGGTTAAAATATAGCTTAAGGAAACGTCTCTCAGACGGACAAGAGTGACGTCAGCTACAATCATGGCCGTCCGCTTCTCTTCATCCTTAGTAGCCCTTGGATCTTTACTCACAGATAACTGAATATCTCCTCTATACTACTCCAGGTGTTGACATTCCTTCCCCCTTGAGATTGCACTTGTCCTCAAGTGTATTTTTCGGGAAACTAGGATTGAATTGTGTCAGCAAAGAACTATGGGAAAACCTTCTTTATAAAATCTACATCCTCCCAGGATGCTTCTTCTGGTGTTAAGTTCTCCCACTCAATTAGCCATTGTGTGACCAGCACCCCCTGTCGTGGTAATGATCTTGTTTCTTTCACAGCTAATGGTGCTATCCTAATTGTGCCATCTGGGCCAACTAGAGGTAAGTTGGGCATTGGAACAGCTGACTTCCCATGATGCTTTTTCAGCTAACTGACATGGAAGACAGGGTGTATGCGCACACCTTCAGGTAGTAGCATCTTGTAAGCAACATGACCAAACTTTTCCAGTATTTTGAAAGGGCCATAGTATTTGGTTGTTAGTTTGATGGCTTGTCGAAGTCCAAAAGCTGCCATGCGGTATGGTTGCATTTTTAAGTAGACCATATCACCAATGGAGAATTCCCTTTCTGTCCTTTTTTGATCAGCATACTTCTTCATTTTATGCTCAGCCTGTTGTAGGTTGTCCTTAAGCTGGGTGAGCATTGTCGTCGGATTGATGACAAGTACGCCATGAGGGGGTCCTCGGGGCATGTGGAAGAGAGGGGTGTGATATGTACGGTGTTCCAGGACGGTGAGCACACGAGTTTACCCAGGTCGAATCCGTCGGCTTTGGACAGACCCTACTCCTGCTAGCAATCTAGTAATACGGCAGAGCCGGAATATGGGTTACAAGGGTTTCGCATGTGCAAGTTGAGATTGTAGACTATTGTGGTGTGCCCTAAAGGCTTTCCCTAGGACAGCTTATATAGATATCCGGCCAAGGGTTTATAGGAGAGATCTATCCGGCTACGACTAAGAGTCGGTTACAGAGTACATCTTGAACTACAAGTAACACTATGGTCCTAAGTCGGTAAGTCTTCTAGGCCTTCCCGTAGCCGGATTGGACTCAGTCTTTTCTCCCTGACTGGGCCGCCCGTGAAGCAAATCTCTAACCCAAAGTGGGCCACCCTGGTCAGTGAGGAACTGTGAGGATACCCGGAAAGTATATCCCCAACAGCAACCCTCAGAAGTCTCCAAGATCCAAAGTCAGATTTATCATCGTCTAGCTTGATCTTCGGCTTGTAGAATCTTGAAGGGTTCCTAAAACTTCACAACAAAAAATACGATCCGGGTCTTAAAAATAAGTCAGACCTATCAACAGGTTACTCGGATTTTCTAGCTTGATTTCAAACTAAGCCGGAATTTGGTCTCTAACGCCACCTGACACAAGTCATGGTCAAGTCACGTCATCTGACAGATATCCTGTCAGCACGACCGTGGGTGGGTCCGCGGTTCACGGAACCGAGGCGCCGTTTCAATGCATGCACGGAGATCGAGGCGACGTAATCATCGCCTGGGTCCTTCCCAGTTCCTTCCACGACGCGTGGCGGTTGCACTGTAGCATTTGCACGAATCTTGGCACGGTTAGGTGGATATAAGGGGTGAGGATTCTCCTCCTCCTTTCTTCACCTGTTCCTTTGCCTTTTCCTCTCCTCCAAATCTCCCCCGCACGCACAGAGCTCCCCTTCTTTCCCCCAAGAACTCCCAGCGCCACCCATCCTAGGTCATCTGCCCACCAGAGAAATGGCTTCTTCATCCTCCTCCGGCTTAGCGGCAGCGGCGGCGACGGTGGCGACGAAAGCGGTAGCGAAGAAGGAAAGCTTCCGCGGGGTCTGGATCCCCTGCATACTAGATGATGAGAAGCTTCGTGGCATGGAGACAGAAGGGCTCCTCTATGCCGGCGACTGGCGGAGCGGCTTCGGGGAGACCATCCCCAACCCGGACACCGGTGAGCGGGTCCACTTCGGCACCCACCTCGACAAAGGTTTGTCATTCCCTCCCTTGGAATTATTTTCCGAGGTGATTGACCATTATGGTGTTCAACTCCACCATCTTCCTCCCAATTCTCTTTTAGAGATGAGCGCTTATGCTTCTTTGTGTGAGGGATTTCTTGGCATTAGGCCGAGTTTGACCTTATTCCGGTATTACTTTCATGTCCGGAGAAACTCTATCACTGTCGGTGTTCCTTATATCATCGGTACTATTAGTTTTTCGCTTAGACGCGAGCGCGCATATCCCAAAATCTTAGCTAGTGACTCGGTCAAACAGTGGCTAGCCACATTCTTTTATCATAAGGATATTCCGGATCCCGACAAAGCTATCGCTTTGCCGGCTTTGGTCGATGGAGCTTCCACGGCCCAACCGTCTTGGGACGAGGCCGCTCCGGCTCTCAGTGACGATCTGATCCTCGCTAAGAGGTGGGTCGAGTATCTGATCAAACACAAAGGACTGAAGGGATCCGACTTGGTCCAATGTTGGGTGTCACGCCAGATCCAGACCCTTCAGTACCACGGAAACAGACTAATGCACTCCATCACGTGGTCCAAGAAATACTCTCTCCGCATCAACCCTAGAGCCTATACCTCGCAAGGCTACATAAGCCAGATTAAATGGCTAATAAGGGAGCGGATCGAGAGGAGGATCCCGGAGGTTTCTCTAGATATGCATATGGCGGAAAACCCCGTAGTGCCGGTAAGCTTTCAACAATAAGCCTTTTCATGTCTTTCAATCTTTAAATTACATTGCAATACTGATATGTTTTCTTATTTTCAGCTTACTGACCTCCCCGAGTTGGAACTTGCTCCTCTCGAGGGATATCCTCCGGAGTTTTCTCAGGAGGTGGAATTGGTTCCATTGCCGGACATTGCGCTTAAGAAACGCAAGGATCCAACAGTGGCTGTCGGCACAAAGGAGGTGCCCATCGTGAAGAGGTAATCTTTCAACACAATTTCTGCCTTTGTACCTTACTCGAATTTTCTTCTGAGATGTAACGTTTTCGACTTTATTACATTCTCAGAGCTAAGAAGCTCATCAAGGGTAAAGGGAAGGGAAATTCTTCGAAGCCCCTGCGGCAGACGAAGCTTTCCATGGCTTCTCCTGCCGTAGCTCCTCCGACTCCTGCCCCCCAACCTTCCGCAACGCTGGTGATCATTCCTTCCCCGGAAGTCTCAGAAGATCCAGCTCCTTCAACGGAGCCCGTGATCCTTGAATCACAAACTGACGTCACCATGAGTGAGTCAGGTATAGATAAGGGTGAACCCTCTTCAGGTAATGATCCCTTGGCAGAGATCTTCGCCGAAAACCTTCTCAACAATCCGGGTCTTGCCAAGTTTGGCTTGTCCCGGAAATCTGCGGAAGAGATCGAGCGGCTGGCCAGGCAATGCCTGGAGAAAAGAAACTTATCTACCGAAGAAGAAGCACAAGAGGTAGAGGATATCAAGTTCTCTGACCTTCTTGCACAAGTGCGTCTTCGCGATGAGAGGATAAGGACCGGTGAGCTTCCAACAGCGCCCGTGGTCCCTCTGACTCTCGCCGAGAAGGTCGCTATTGAAGTAAATGCGAGTTTGGATAAACTCACTCGCGAGCAATATGTAAGTCGGAATTCTAACTCCTGTTTTTCCTTTGTTTCATATCATATCCTCTAGCCCCCAAGCATGAAGTAGGATTTATAATCCAGGTTTATGCTTCATTAGGATGCCAAAGAATGAACTAGTGTAGCCCCCAAGGCTCGTGCTGATATTAGTAAAAATATTAGCCCGAGTCTTTAGTAGACTTCTGACTTTGGGTATTTTGACTTACAGAAAGTATGTTCCTATAACCAGGATTTGTTGAAAAATGTCTGTGACAAGTGGAGAGAGATCAAGGCTCTTCGACTTAAAAATGCTGAACTTAAGGTCTCCAAGGATAAGGCCGAAGGCAAACATTTCGAGACTCAAACCTTGTCTTTCATGTTTTCATAGTCAACTTTTTCTGAACTATTGTTCTTTTTGACTTACAGCGTTGATAAAACAATCCTGCGCCATGATTGAAGAGGCCGAGAACCTCAAAACTTTAGTGGTGGAGAACAAGGAACTTCGCCAAGATCTGGATAAGCTCAAAGTGGATCATGAGAAGAGCATAGCTCAAGTTCTCGAGTCCTCCTCCATGGCTACTGACGAGCGTGATCGCAAGATTGCCGCTCAAGATCAGCAAATCTCGGACCTCAATAATGAGTTGTGCAGAGAGAAGGACCTTTCCGAGGCACTCCGGGCTGAACTCTAGAGTCTTCGGGAAGAGAAGACCAAGATTGACGATGTCATTTTTGGTATGTTCCATCTGTCTGACTTTTCTATTTTCTTTGACTTCTTTCAAAGTCGGATTTTATTAACCGTTTTGTGTATAGGTCCTCTGAACTTGACGGACTCCACCTCCACCGAGCCCCGCACCCACCGTCTTACCCAAGTCGGTGACCTGCTTCATGACTTCCGCCAATCCCTTGAGGATATTGGCAAAGCTCTCAAGATTCCGGACATGCATAGCATGTCGGATTTTCATGTGCGGGACAAGGAAAAGGAAATGCCGCAACTTGTCTAGGATTGGAATATGTCCTACGCGCGGTCCGCAGCGCAGAACGCTCTTACCATGGTCATGAGCCACCATGGAAACATGGAAATATGGCAAGTGACCAGAGGGTACTGCAAGGTGGATGAAGACGGCCAGGGGCAGGACATCAAAGCTATTATGGACTCCTGCGCCGGATATGGGTGCCACGTGGCTGATTTGACCAGCTACGAAACTCCTTTCTTCACCCGCATGGACACTCTACGTCCGCCTCTAGAAGAATCAGCAGAAGTTTCCGACGACGAACGCACCACTTCGGATGCAGACATCTCGGAACGATATCAAGGCGATGTATCCAGCGAGCCGGCAGCTCCTTCTCCTCCTGCATCATAGATTTTGATCTATTCAGCACTTTTGGCTTTAAATTTTTGTGCGCCTGAAATGTTTACATAAGCACTTTGAACTTTTTCACCTATACTTATCGTTTATCTGGCTTTCCGCCTCGTCCCTTTCGTGAGCCGGCTAAACCTTCTGCCCGGAAACATTGACGAGCAACGGAGCTCAATTGCTAAACCAGTTTAAACTCGGAAACAAAGCCGGCTTCCAGTACCAACAATTCACTACTCGGAAAATGCCCACATCCAGCAATCAGACAAATAATCAAAGTAAAGACTAGAAACTTTAGAGTTATACCCGAGGGTAGCAATTTTTAGAATCGGAAATCTAAACCAGAACGAACATGATCATAAAGTACTTTCAAGCATTTTGGGATTTTTGACTATGACATGATCATTCGGAAATAAGATGGTAAAAACTTCTCAGAAAAACTTGAGGCAACCAAAACTTTTATTTCTCACAGAACATGTACATATATATGATTACAAAGAAGGATAAACTAAGAATAAAAGGGACGTAGCTGAGCAATATTCCACGGTCTGTTTAACTCATCCGGATTTGTACTGCCTCCAGCTCTCTTTCTCTTCTTAGTAGCAGGTCTTTCTTTGACTGGCCTCATGTCAGTTAATTAGTACGAACCATTGTGCAATACTCGACTAACTAAAAAGGGCCCTTCCCATACTGGGGAAAGTTTGTGCTTTCTTTGTTGCACAAGCCGGAGAACCAAATCGCCTTTATTGAAAGATCTGTTTTTGACTCTCTGGCTATGATACTTGCGTAACTTCTGCTGATAGGCTGTTGATCTCATTTCAGCAACGACGCGAACTTCTTTGACTAAGTCAAGATCATTTTGTCGAGAAATCTCGGCATCCTCTTCCATATACGCGGCCACTCTAGGAGAAGTGTGAATCAAATCACTAGGAAGAACTGCTTCTGCACCATAGACCAAGAAGAAAGGTGTGTATCCGGTTGACCTATTCGGAGTCGTTCGTAAACTCCATATTATATACGGTAATTCCTCTGCCCAAGCCCCAGCAGCACGCCGTAGTGGTGCTTTGAGTCTTGGTTTTAGGCCTTGTAGGATTAAACCATTTGCTCTTTCGACTTATCCGTTAGCCTGTGGATGTGCGACTGACGCGATGTCAAGCCGGATATTTTGCTCATTGCAGAATTCGGCCAATTCTCCCATAGATTAGTTACTCCCATTGTCCGTGATAATGCTATGCGGATAACCATACCAGATTATAACATCCTCGACAAATCTTTTAGCTGTTGCTCCATCACAACTAGTGACAGGTTTAGCTTCGATCCATTTGGTGAATTTATCCACCATCACTAAGAGATGAGTAAATCCACTTGGAGCTCGTTTAAATGGTCCTACCGTATCAAGCCCCCAAACCGCAAAAGGCCATGTTATAGGTATTGTTCGTAGCTGATCATCCGGAACATGAGCTTGTTTGGCGTACTTTTGGCAGCCTTTGCACATCTTGACTAATCGTTTGGCATCTGCCTGAGCTGTAAGCCAGAAAAAACCTTGTCTAAAAGCTCTTGCCACTAAAGATTTGGCTGCAGTGTGGTGTACACACTCGCCTTCATGGATTTCTCTTAGGATTTCCACTCCTTCTTCCGGAGACACGCAGCGCTGAAAACCCCCAGAAACACTCCGCTTATAGAGCTCACCTTTAACTATCGTGTAGGCTTTCGCTCGTGGGATAATCTGCCGGCTCAGAACCTCATCTTCGGGTAATTTGCCATCTACCAAATAATCAAGGTAGGGTGGAGTCTAGCTGGGAATTACAGCCAAAACTGCTATTAAAGGTGAGTCGGATTTGGTCGGATATTCCTCATCTACTCCCTTTATCGAGGGAACTTTGAGGTGCTCTAGAAAAGCACCATCCGGGACCTCTTTCCGTGTAGAGCCTATCCGAGATAGTGCGTCTGCTTCCTTGTTTTCTGCTCGAGGGATGTGTTGAACCTCAAACCCTTTGAACGATTTAGATAGATCATCCACGACAGCTTTATACGCTGCCATGTGTTTATTTGCATTACAAATATCCGACACTTGTTGGGCAAGAAGATCTGAATCTCCGTAACACATCAAACGTCGGATGCCAATATCCTTAGCAATCTGGATTCCATGTAGCAGTGCTTCATACTCGGCAATATTATTCGTCGCTGTGAAGTGGATCTGCAACATGCATAGAAGTTTATCTCCTTGGGGTGATTTGAGCACCACGCCAGCCCCCGAGCCCCCTCGAGCCTTAGACCCATCAAATTAGAGGGTCCAATATTCTGACTCAGAGATGATCATGTTCTCCTTCGTCTCTGTCCAATCAGCGACAAAGTCAGCAAGGATTTGGGATTTGATTGTTGTCCGAGGTTTATACTCAATATCAAAAGTTGAAAGCTCTATGCCCCATTTGGCGACGCGTCCTGTGGCGTCACTGTTATTGATTATATCTCTCATGGGAGCTATGCTCACCATGGTAATTGGATGCTCCTGAAAATAATGTCGCAACTTACGAGACGCTAGAAAACCACCATAAGCCAACTTTTGATAGTGCGGATATCGCTGTTTTGATTCTATCAGGACCTCGCTGACAAAGTATGTCGGACGCTGCACCAGGTGTTCCTGATTTTCCTCCGGTCTCTCTACTACCACGATGATACTAACGACCTTGTTTGTCACAACAAGATAAAGCAACATCGGTTCCTATGGTTCCAGTGTAGCAAGGATAGGAGCAGATGAGAGTACTTTCTTCAGGTCTTGTAGTGTAGCTTCAGCTTTGTCAGTCCAAACAAAATCCTTGGTCTTTTTCAGGAGTTTGTATAATGGTGCAGCTCATTCACCAAGCCGGCTTACAAACCGACTGACTGCAGCAATGCAACTAGTTAGTCTTTGTACGTCCTTCATGCGATTTGGCCTGGAAATATTGAGTATAGCCTTGATTTTGTCCCGGTTCACCTCTATGCCTCTTTGAGACACGATGAAACCTAACAATTTTCCGGCTGGTATTCCAAAGAAACATTTCTTAGGGTTAAGCATGATGTTGTATTTTCGTAGATTGGCAAATGTTTCCTCCAAGTAGGAAATCAGTGTTTCCTTCTTTTTGGACATCACCGCAATATCATCCACGTATGCGTGTACATTGCGTCCGAGTTGGTCATGGAGGCAACGCTGCATCGTCCACTGGTACGTAGCTCCTGCGTTCTTCAACCCAAAGGGTATTGTAACAAAACAGAAGGTTCCGAAGGGGGTTATGAATGAAGTTTTGACTTTGTCAGATTCCTTCATCCAGATTTGGTGATAACCGGAATATGCGTCGAGAAAACAGAGGAGTTCTGAGCCTGCCGTAGAATCGATAACTTGATCAATTCTAGGCAGAGTGAACGGATATTTTGGGCAAGCCATGTTCAAGGCAGTATAATCAACACACATCCTTAAATTAGTGGTGTCCTTTTTAGGGACCATTATAGGATTGGCCGACCACTTAGTGTGGATGACCTCTTCTATGAATCCGGCTAACTCAAGCCGTGCTAGTTCCTTAGCTATTGCCTTACGCTTTTCATCGCTGAAACGTCGTAAGGACTGTTTGACGGGTTTAGCATTTGGGTTTACATTTAGAGAGTGCTCAGCAAGTTCCCTAGGTACTCCGGTCATGTCAGATGGCTGCCATGCGAAGATATCTTGATTTTCTTGGAGGAGCTTGACGAGCGCGCTTTCCTATGCGCTATCTAGGCCTACGCCTATCTAGGTCACCTTGGAGGGGTCATCATCCTTCAATGGCGTGTTCTTCGTCTCTTCTGATGCCTTGAACTCCGGATTTGGCTTTGTCACCTCCTACTTGGAAGCGGGCATCTCGGACGGATCTATGCTCTTCTTGATCTCCTGGTACTCCTGGGTGTGCAGCACGGCTTCGGCAAAGGCGGCATTTCCATCCTCGCACTCTCGTGCTTTCTTCGGGTCTCCCCTGATGGTGATCACGCCGTTGGGACCTAGAATTTTCATCATATTGTAAATGTAACACGGACGAGCCATAAAAGCCCAGTAAGCCGGACGTCTGAATATAGCGTGGTATGCGCTCTTGAACGGGACCACTTCGAAGGAAAGTGCCTCCGTCCGATAATTCTTTGGAGTTCCAAAGGTAACATCCAAAGTGATCTCTCCCAGGGAATTGGCTTGTCTTCCTGGGACAACTCCGTGAAATATCACAGAGTTATGGTTCAGCTGGGTCTCCGAGATCTTCATCCGGCGTAGCGTTTCGACATAGAGAATTTTGATGCTACTGCCGCCGTCCATGAGGGTCTTGGAGAAACCATAACCGTCGATAAGTGGGTTGACGATTAAGGCATATTTTCCTCGCCTGTGCAACTTAGGCGGATGATCAGCGCGGTCAAATGTGATTGCCACTTCCGAGCAGTCCAAGTATTGAGGGACAGCCGGAACTGTTGCATTGAGCTCATGTAGAACTGCTTTCTTGCCCTTTGCCGGTTGAGATCCGAGGAAGGTGACATAAGTGTCTTTCTTGGTCGGAAAAATTTTCTTCCCTTCCGGCTTGGGATTTGAAGCATCATCTTCCTCCATGTCGGAATCTTCCTTGGTCTCTTTTTCTTTTTCGGGATTCTTCTTTCCCTTCTTCCGCTTAGCTTTGTAGCCCGCGGTGTCATCTCTTTTGATGTTGTCATTGAAACGACATTCGGCGTTGGTGTGGGACGAGCCCCCATTGGCGTCTAGGTGATGCACACATGGGTTATTGGCAATGTCGGCCCAAGAGTAGGTTTTGCCTGGTTGTTGGTCTCCTCTACCTTGGACTCTTGAAATTCCATGCCCACGCTCGCGGCCTCCGCCGCGTCCTCCTCGGCCTCCAGACCCGAAAGTAGCAGTGACCACTGCCGTTTCCGTGTTGGGTTTTTCTTCCGAGGTATTTTTATGCTTCTGAGCTTGTTGCTTTGGTTGTTTTGCCAACTGTCACACAGCTAGGGCATTGAGTAATCCCTCTGCATCGTCGTCAGCATCTGCATACTTGCTCGCTGTTTCTATCATCTCTCCCAAATCAGTGACCTTGTCACATTTCAAGCGATGGCGCAGTAGACCAATTGGGAGACCTGCAATGAAAGCTTCAATCGCAGTTTGATCATTTACTCCTTCACAGGACTTCTTGGTGTCGATCCATCGTCCGAGGTAATCCCGGCAAGTTTCTTCGGCCTTCTGGGTGCAACGCTGTAGGTCTCCGACCGTACAGGGCCTCCGATATGTGCCTTCGAAATTCCGAAAGAACGCACTTTGCATGTCATACCAGTTGTGGATGGTGTTCTCCAGAAGTTCATTAAGCCATGATCGTTCCGTCTTCCGCAACATGAGTGGGAGATATCGGGTTGCGACCAGGCTGTTTCCGCCTTTGGCGATGCAGCAAGCTTGGAAGAAGTCCTGTAGCCAGGTATCTGGCCGAGCAATGCCGTCGTATGCTTGGATATGTCTTGAGATAGCAAATCCTTCTGGAATTTTGGTAGCTCTGATGCATGGTCCGAAGCATTTTGGGCCCACGTAGATATCATCGTTCTCGTAGCGCCGCGCCTCTATGTTGGAATTGATCTTGTGCCTTGCGTCGTTCAGGGATAGAGATCGTCCCGAATGTCGGTTGTGGCTGCGGTGCCTTGGAGCCAGACTTCGGCTTCTGCCACCACCTCCTCCGCCACGTCGTCCTCCTTGTCCTCCGTGAGAGCCGTTGTGATGACTACTTGGTGGAGAGGGTGGGGCAGCTGGATTTTTTTCAGCTGATCGCCGGCCTCCGTCTGGAGCGTCATTATTCCGGTTCCGGGGAGGGTCTTCACTACGACGAGCCCCCTGCGGGCTTGTTCCGGCATGGTTTCCGTCGTTCCTTCATCCGTCGTTCCCACTGTGGTGAGGCTCAGCCGGACGGTTTGCGTGTCTAGGAGGTGGCATTTTTTGACGATCCTCCTCCCGATGTTTCTCTTTATCTTCTCCCTTTCGATCGTTTGACGTACGTCGGGGAGGATTCCTTGGATACAGTGCAGCGATGGCCTCTTGCTCGGCTGCCGAAGCGACGTTGCTCCCGTCACGTGCAGGTCTGTGATGCTGTCCTGATGATCCAGTTCTGGAGTAGTTGTCTTCCCGTCGGTCGAAACGGTGATGCTGTTCTGGAACACGCTAGGGCCTTATATCATTCCAGGCTGAGTCCGTATGACATTGGTCGGATTTGGAGACCAGTTTTCCACTTCCGGATTTTGCAGCCATCTGTTGCTCCAGACCCTTGGTGAGTAGCTTGATGCCCAATCGAACCTGTTCTGGGCCTGGGTTGTTTGACAGGATATCTCGAGCTACGATAGTGTTCTGTACCGGTGTTGGGTACACCAGATCTCCTTTGCTGTCAAGACGAGGCATCCCTGGATCTCCTTCAAAGAGGACCCAGTTTACTTCCGGAAACTTACCGTCACCTGTGTAACCTTTCCGAGTCTTAGTTGCCATGTGTTTCTTTTCTCCCTCGATGTTTTTAGCTTCATCGAGGAGTTGTTGACGACGCGCTTCTAGGGCCTGGGCCCTTTCGTCCAGCTCTTCAGCAGTAAGTCCTGCAGCTGTAGTGATAGGTGTGGTTAATGTAGCATCGATGAGTTTACACGCACCTTCAGTGATCACGTGTCCATCCACCGATTCTTCTTTTTTCGGCTCTTCTGGGATAAGTGCTCCATCCGAGTCTTCCTCATATTCCTCGGCAATCACCTCCTCTATCAGAGGGTCTTTTGTCGGGGTCTTATTCTTCTTGTTCTTCTTCTTTGCCTTCTTGGCAGCGCCAATAGCAAAGACGGCTTTGGGTCCGTTTCTCGGAGTCAAGCTCTGATCGGTACTTTCGGACATCTGGACTTCGGGATTGTCTCCAACTTCCATGTCATCCTGCGCTTTGGGAGAGTGTTCCCCTGATCCTTCATCCATGGCTTCTCCTTCCTCTGCAGCTTTGGAGTTATACTCCTCTTCATATTCCGTGGAGAACTTTCAGAAATCTGCTGACGTCATCGATTCATCCGAGGATGCGGGTACGTCGGCGTTTGTTCCAATTGCCTCCAGCACAGAGTCAGTGTTTTCTCCAGCATCGGTAGAGCCGGATATGGAACCAACGTATCCGACAAAGTGCGTTGTGCTCCTCCTGAGGTACCTGCGGCTCTCGCGATCAGCTTCGTCGAAACTTTTGATGGTCTCGAGAATTGCATCTACGCCTGAGTTTTGCATTATCATACGTCGCAGTGTGTACCTTAGGAAAGGCATGTCTGTCCCGGCATCATCAAAGCGGGAATCAGTGTCGTTGATATGCTCCTCCTGGATTTCGACTTCCGCGGGTGGGTTGATCTGGGATCCGGCATCTCCAAGGAGATCCACTCCAAATTCGACTTGGACCGCTAGGTCTTCCTCAGGCTCGTATTTCTCCACTATCTCCGCAGTTGGTGCGGGCTAGGTGGGATTAGGGTTTTCTGAGATCCGGAACTCTGCCGCCTCCACGGACAAAGGGGACCTAGAAGATTCTTCTGCCTCTATCATCACCGCTGGGGTGGGTGGGGTAGGTTCAGCAAAACCGATGTAAACATCGATCTCGCCAAAAGACATGATTGTGCAGGCAGTCACGGCCTCCCTAGCCGGAATCCACGTCTCGTTAAGAACGATGAGAGGGACGTCGCTGGCGTAGAGGATGCGACCGACGGTGATAGTCTTGCCGATTCTGATTCTTGCAGATTCTGCTCGGAACGCAGATCCGAAGCTCACTTGCCTCACGGTGGGCGCCAACTGTCGTCGGATTGATGACAAGTACGCCATGATGGGGTCCTCAGGGCGTGCGGAAGAGAGGGGTGTGAGACGTACGGTGTTCCGGGACGGTGAGCACACAAGTTTACCCAGGTTCGAATCTGTCGGCTTTGGACGGACCCTACTCCTGCTAGCAATCCAGTAATACGGTAGAGTCAGAATATGGGTTACAAGGGTTTCTCCTATGCGAGATAAGATTGTAGACTATTGTGGTGTGCCCTAAAGGGTTTCCCTAGCATGGCTTATATAGATATCCGGCCTAGGGTTTACAGGAGAGATCTATCCGGCTACGACTAAGAGTCGGTTACAGAGTACATCTTGAACTACAAGTAACACTATGGGCCTAAGTCGGTAAGTCTTCTGGGCCTTCCCGTAGCTGGATTGGACTCCGTCTTTTCTCCCTGACTGGGCTGCCCGTGAAGCAAAGCTCTAACCCGAAGTGGGCCACCCTGGTCAGTGAGGAACTGTGAGGATACCCGGAAACTATATCCCCAACAAGCATTCTTTGCTTAGTGGTTAGGAAATCCACTTCATCAATGTTAGAAGGACCAGAGATTGCTACTTCATTGATTAAGGGAGGTGCAAACCCATAAAGAGCTTGAAATGGTGTAACCTTGATAGCAGTATGAAATGTGGTGTTGTACCACCACTGTGCAAGAGACACCCATTGCGCCCATTTCTTTGGGTTTTGAAATACCATGCTTCTCAAGTAGCTTTCAAGGCACTGGTTCACTCGTTCAGTTTGTCCATCACTTTGTGTGTGATATGTTGTGTTGAGCTTGAGTTTTATGTCCATTGCTTTGAAAATATCCTGCCACATGTTGCTTGTAAAGATTCTATGCCTATCTGTCACTATGTAGAGAGGAGGACCATGGTGGATGAACACATTGTCCATAAATGCTTGTGCTACTGTATGCACTGTGTATGGGTGAGAAAGGGCATATTTAATGAATTTGTCCACAACAACCATAATTACCTCCTTCCCATTTGATTTTGGTAATCCTTCAATGAAGTCCATGGTTAGGTGAGAGAAAGCCATATCAGGTTTTTCAAGAGGTTGTAGCAGTCCAGGATAATGGCAATGTTCTCCTTTTGCTCTTTGGTAGATAGCACATTCAGTAATGAACTGTGTGATGTCCTTCTTCATGCCAATCCAATGGAAGATTCTTTTTATTTTTTGGTAGCTGGCAACTATTCCTGAGTGACCCCCAATAGGAGAAGCATGGAGAGATTCCATGATTTGTTGTCTAAGGATGTTGTCAGCTCCAATATGTATCTTCCCTTTATATCTGAGAATGCCAGCTTGAAAGGAGTAGTGTTGTTCTGCATTTGCATCTACCACAAGCTTTTGTATCAAGTTCTGGCAGTGTTGGTCTGTGGCATAGCTCTTCTCAACAGAATCAACCCAAGCTGGAATGACAATAGAGGTAGCCATTAATGTGTCTTCTCTTCTACTCAAGGCATCAGCTGCCCTGTTTTCACTTCCCTTTTTGTATTCGATTTTGTAGTCAAATTCCAATAGTTTCAACAACAGTTTGTGTTGTATTCCATCAAACACTTTCTGGTCAATGATGAATTGTAGGCTTTTTTGATCTGTTTTGATCAAAAGTTCAGTTCCCAGGAAGTAATGCCGCCACCTTTTTAATGCTTCCAGTATGGCTAGTGCCTCTTTGTCATAAGTGGACATGGCTGCTGCTTTTTTGTTCTTCTAAAATTAAGCAATTGGCCTGCCCTTTTGCATTAAGAGTGCTTCTATTCCATGGCCACTTGCATCTGTTTCCAAGGTGAAAGGGATGGAAAAGTCTGGTAAGGCCATCACAGGAGCTGTTATCAGACTTTGTTTCAGCCGTTGGAAGGCTTGTGTCTGAATCTCTGTCCACTGGAAAGCATGTTTCTTGAGAATATCATGGAGTGGTCTTCAGATAATGTTGTAGTTCTTCACAAATCTCCTATAATATCCAGCCAACCCTAAGAAGCTTCTTAGCTGAGTGATGGTTTTTGGTTGTGGCCAACTCTGGACAGCAGAAATTTTCTGAGGGTCTGTAGAAACTCCCTATCCTGAAATGACATGCCCCAGGTATTCCACTTGTGGAGTGGCAAACACACACTTGGATTTCCTAGCAAATAGCTTATTAGCTCTGAGTGTTTCCAACACTATCTGTATATGTTGGAGATGTTGTACATAGGTTTTGCTGTATATCAATATATCATCAAAGAATACTAGGATGAATTTCCTGAGAAAGTTAGCAAAAACCTTGTTCATTGGATCTTGGAATGTAGCAGGAGCATTAATGAGCCCAAATGGCATCACTAGGTACTCATAGTGTCCAAAATAGGTTCTGAAAGCTGTTTTTTGAATGTCTTCCGCTTTCATCCTTATTTGGTGGTACCCTGACCTGAGATCAAGCTTAGTGAAATATTTGGCTCCATGTAATTCATCTAGAAGGTCTTCAATGACTGGTATTGGGAATTTGTTTTTGACCGTTTGAGAGTTGAGTTTCCTATAGTCAATGCATAGCCTCCAGGTTCCTCCTTTCTTTTTAACCAAGATTGCAGGAGAAGCATATGGGCTTTCATTGTGCCTGATAATGCAAGCTTCCAATAATTGTTTAATTTTCTCCTCCATCGCATTCTTTTGCTTGTGTGGGACTCTGTAAGGCCTGACTGTAGGTGGGATGGCTCCTTCCTTTAAAGGAATAGAGTGGTCACAATTCCTTTCAGGTGGGAGTTCTGTAGGTTCATCAAACACATCTTCGAATTCTATCAAGTGTTCTTCAACTTCTTGTGTACTTGCTGTTTGTTCTGAATTTTCAGGAGCTGCTGACAGGGGAAACAGGTAGTATCCTATTTCCCCAACATGTTTCCCTTTGTGCAACATGGACACACTGATTGATTCAACCCCTTGTTTGAATGATGTATCCAACAGAGTCACTTCTGTTTTTCCTTCCAACAATATGGTGAGTTTTCTTTGTTTTAAGTCCAGTTTGAATGGATTGTGTGTCTAAAGCCAGTCATAACCAAGGACTATATCATACCCTTGCAAAGGGAGGATTTTGAATTGGTTAATGAATTTCTGCCCCTGGATTGTATAGGCAATATCAGGCACATGGGAGCCAGATTGCAGTTCTCCTCCTCCTACTACTTTGACAATCTCCATAGGATTCATTGCAGTTGGGCAAGAGTTTTTGGTGATAAATGTCATATCAATGAAAGTGTGTGTGCTACCTGAATCCACTAGTGCCACAGCTGTTTTGCCCCCAATGTTCAACTTCAATGTGAAAGTAGAGATACTAGCTTTACCTTTAACTGCCTGCAGAGAAATGTGCATGAATCCTGCATTGGAATTGTTGCTAGGTTCAGGGGTTTCACTCTGTTCCTGTTCCTCTGACTCTGGCTATTGGTCTTGCTTTGTATCTCCTTCAGTTTCTATAGTCATGAGATTTAGTTTCTTGTACTGTGGGCATCTATGGCCAAAGAACCACTTGGCTCCATAGTATTTGCGTAGGCCTAGTTCTGGAAATTTGACTCCCTGTTTTGCCACAGGTTTGGTTTCATTGTCTTTTCTGAGCACTGGTTGTTCAGTTGGCTTTGGTTTGGTGTAACTTGGGGTGTAATTGTTACTTCTATGGTAAGTTGTGGCAGGAGAAAATTTTCTGGTATTTTGTTGAGCTTGTACTCCTTTCTCCATATCTCTAGCATATTCCACAGCCTGGTATAATGTGTGTCGTTTCAATGGCTTGAGGTTGTGCTTAATTTCATCCCTCAATCCATTGATGTAACACTTAACATAATATCCCTCTGTGATTCCTGGATTTTCTTTTCTGTATGAGGACATTTTCTCCTCAAACTTATCAGTGTACTGGGCAACAGTGTTGCTTCCTTGTTTGATGGAGTTGAAATTCTCAACTACATCATAAGAGTTGTCCCCTGAGAATATTTGCACTATGACTTCACAAAATTGTTTCCATGTAAGGTTTTGTTCTAAGACTCCTGAATTTCAAAGCCATACATCAGCTCTGCCAGTCAAATACATCTGAGCATAGTCAAACTTGGCCTCCTCTAGAACATAAACCATGGCAAAATATTTTTCTGTGGTTCTCAACCATTCCATTGGGTTACTTCCATCAAACCTAGAAAAATCCAACTTTGGGGGTTTTGATGGATCTATAGAACTGAGCATCTCTATCTTGGCAATACTGCCTATCATTCCTGCAGTGCCTCTGTTGTTGCTATGGGGCAGTTCTGAATTCTCCTTGAGCATGATGTGCTGGTGGGTAATACTGAGGATGTTCATATTGGTTTTGTCCTTGGTGATGATATTGTTGCTGATATGGTTGTGGTTGGTACTGTATCTGAGGAGGATAAAGGTGTTGATGTTGATAGGAGTGAGGTTGGACATATGCTTGTTGGGGTTGCTGATAATACTGCTGTTGATGCCAGCCAGAATTTCCCTGTGGGTACTGAGGTTCCTGATATTGCTGTGCATAGTACTCCTCCTTCTGCTGGTAGCCATATCTTCTATCATCCTCTCCATAAGCAGCAGCCTCAAAGTATGGTTGTTGAAAATTGGTTGGTGCAGGTGCTTCATTAAGGTTGGTGTTGCTCCTGGCGACCCATTCGCCTCCAGATTGGTGTTCCCCGCTCCAAAGGTGGAGATTTTCTGTTTGGAGCAGCAGGTTGTTCAGGTATAATGCTAGTTTCTGGCCTCGTTGGTGCTGGATGTTTCTCCGGCATCACCGATTCAGGTGGTTTACTAGCCTCTGGTTGTTTCTTCATTAGTTCTTCCATGCGGACGATCATCTCTTCCATACGAGTGAGAGTGGATTTTACCTCAATTACTTCGGTTGTCAAATTGGTGACTTGAGTTGTTAATCCTGTGACTTGTCCGCCCATTGCTTCCATGTCGAGGCGAATTGCTTCGACCTCTGCTGCATCAGCCTTGTCATCGTTCTTCGACTTTTCCATCTGGAATCGAGCTGTGACTCCGGAATTTTACCCAAGGAACGAGTCCTAGAACCCTCGTCAGAGATCGTTTCCCTTCCGCCACTAGCGTTCCTCGGCAACCAATTGACGAACGAACCAAGGCTGTCCACAGGATTTTACAGCGGGAGGGGATGTTCTCCGGTAACCGTGATAGGAAGTCGATTTGCGCCCGAATGTTGCCACCGCTGCCAAGCCGCCACCGTCGACCCCGTCAAGCCAGACGTCGCCGCCGCCAACGCCCCCGTCGACCAACACCACTACCGCGATAAGGGTAAGGAGGGTGAGATTTTACGGGAGAACCCAACCACCTCGTCACTCCAAATCAAGTCGCCACCGATCTGGAGTTTGGTGGACTCCAGAAAAAATTTGTAGCCGAGAATCGATAGCTTCTGATACCAATTTGTCAGATCCCTCGAGATACGTAACAAGTATTTACTCCCGATGTAGAGACCCAACGATCAATTTGGGGATTTCTAGGGAACTAAGAACAATAAGTAGAGCTAGGGTTGAACCCGAGATATATTTCGATAGCTCTGTCTTGCCCATACAATTAGGACTTATAGTATCTTACGCTTGACAAGCAGTACAGTAATAATAACAGGTTAAAAGATAGCTTAAGGAAACGTCTCTCGGACGAACAAGAGTGACGTCAGCTTCAATCGTGGCCATCCGCTTCTCTTCATCCTTAGTAGCCCTTGGATCTTTACTCTCAGATAACTGAATATCTCCTCTGTACTACTCCAGGTGTTGACAGGCGGCGCATCTCCGTGACGAGCATGACACGAGGCTGCCGGAGGGAGGCCGGCGACGACGCAGTGCAGGGCTTGGCGGAAGAGACGCGGTCGTAGGAGGCGCAGACGGGCACGATGGCGCCGGGTCCCCAGCTAGAGGGAAAGATAGGCGAGGAAGGTGATCGGAGAAGAGGAGGGCCGCACGGAGTCGAGGACGGTGGCCGGGGCTCTAACGTCGGCGAGCCTTTGGGGGAAAGGGCATGGCGGCAGTGCAGGAGGGGAACGAGCGGGTGCATCATCGCGGAAGGAGGAGGACTACACAAGGGTGAGAGTGGGTCACGGGATTGGGGCGGGTTCCACGTGGGCGAGGGCGTGTCGGTCGGGTATGGCCGGGTCCTGGCGAGTGGATGGGCGCTGACGTCGCGAGGGTGGGGCCGGTTTAGGTGGAGGACGCGGGGCCAGGGTGGGGTGCGCGACATGACAATTGTGTGTGTTGTACGGGAGGTTGGGACGCAGGGAGCGCGCGATGGGTGGCCAGGTGGTGTGCGTGCTGCGCGCTACCGTGTGCTCTGTGTGTCGTGACGCATGGGGTTAGACGCCTGGCGGCTAGCACCTGGGAGTAGGATAGGTTTTACGGTTAGATTTTAGGATTAGGTGGGTTTAGAAAGGGTTTGGAGGGGGCCGACTGGGCTTTTGGGCCTGGCGGGTTGCCTCCCTAAAAAAACTTTGTATTTATTATTTTTTCTGTTTTAGTTTCAGGCCTTTTGTTAATAAGATTTAGACAAAACAAAATATCCGGATGGACCGGGTTTTATAATTTGAAATAATGAGGGGGATAATTAGAAAACAAAGGTAGGATTTTAGAGAAATAGGTTTAGGCAATTATATGCATGATGACATGACGATGCTCAAATGCAATGTGGCATGATGACATGAGCATGCGATCATGATGGTGCACAAAACAAAAACATCGAGCGATTTTCTAGTATTGGTTTTATCTGGGGTGCTAAAATTCGACACCACTAACAAGGGATCTCGCCCTCGAGATCCGCCTCATGGTACAGGGGAGAAGGTCGATGAACGGATTCTTCTCACTTCGTGTAGACCCTCGCGACACCACTAACAAAGATTATTGCTCCATCTTGAAATAAGCGACACCACCAACAAGGGGTCGTTGCTCACGTTCGTTGTGAGAATAATCCGGAGAAACAAAAGGCGAAGGTAGAGGTCTCAATAGATAAGGCCAACTCTAGCTTCCGAGAAAGGAGTAAAATTTCTTGATCCACCGATTCAATGTACAAGAGCGAATGATAAGGGTAGTGGTATGGTAGCTACTCCTTCCCGCACTCAAAGCATTACTTTGTATATGAACAAAAGAATCACGCAACCAACTCTCAGAATTTAGACTGAAGATCTTGACAAACTAATGTTCAGAAACAAAGGAGTGGTGCATGCTCTTCATCGGATCTGACGTAGATGATCTCGTCACGCTGGAAACACCAGAAGATACAAATAAAATTTTCAGTGGATTTCGATCCGTTGAAAGGTACAATAGATGAAAGATTCATCAGATAACATGAAGGCCGGATGTAGCAACACCCTGACAAGAGGAAGGAAGAGAAACCCTGAAGGTACGACAAAAACCCAACCACGAGAAATCCTGGACTCGGAGAAAGGTAAGAGAACAGATTGAAAACACATATAGGTAAGAGGAGAATAGCATAGGGGTAAGCAATAAAAGTAGAACTAATCACATCTATCCAACCAATTTTAGAAAAATATTTTTGACACTCTACATCGTCCATTAGCTAAGTTATCCTACAGGCTGGACCAGTGGGGTATCGTAACTATTGAGCTCTGATACCACTTTGTAACATCCTCGAATCTGCCCTATGCAATTTTCAGCGATTCACGCCAAACCCGCATAGAAACGATTCAAAGATGCCCACCAGGCACTTGCGTGTGGGTGGAAAACAAAGTAATATCATTACACAATAGTCCATGATGGAACCCACAAAACATATATATACAACAACGACTCAGTGAGTCAAGAATACAGATACACAGTACAAAGATACAAGTCACCTTGAAAACGAGACAACATACGAGTACGGATCAGATGCAAATGTGGCTAAGAGCCCTGAAGAATAACCAATGGCATCCATAACCCTGCCCTGGCCAAGCCAGAAATGACGTCGATCTCAAACCTGCTAAAACAAAAGGGGTGCCGACAAAGGGAAAAGGAAAAATAGAGCGGTCAGTACTAAGGCCTGTACACGTCGAGTCTAGAATTCGGCGGCTTTCGCCTACATAGGTATGGTGGACTGAAGCGATAGTGCGGCATGCACTAAACAACTTATAGAGACTCGATACAACTGTCGGCTATTAGAGATGGATAAGAAAGACCTATTCGGATCCAACCTAATAGTAACACCTGAAGGGAATATGACCGAGAGGCAATAATAAAGTGGTTATTATCTTATTCCGTGTTTATGATAAATGTTTATTTTGCATGCTATAATTGTATTGATCAGAAACATCAATACATGTGTGTTTCATAAACAAAAAGGGTTCCTAGTTATGCCTCTCTTATAGACTGGCTTGTTGATTAACAAGATGATCAAGGTTTCTTGATCATGGACATTGGATGTTGTTAATAACAAGGTCACAACATTAGTTGAATGATGTGATGAACATTCATCCGAAGTATAGCATTACGATCAAAGTCATTATGTTTATATTGCTATAACATCATACGAAGTAATCTTTATCCTTAGACCATGAGATCATGTTAATTTCTAACACCGAAAGAGTATCTTGATAACATCAAACGTCACACCGTAACAGGGTGACTATAAAGATGGGTTCAGTGCTCCGAAGGTGTTATGTTGAGGCTCATGGATCAAGAGTGGAATTTGTCAATACCGATGATGGCTAGATATACTTTGGGCCCTCTCGGTGATATCACATTAAGATAGCTTGCAAGCTAGTGATGTGATCACTAAAATGTTATATCACGGGAACAAGAAAAGAGTGCATGTCGGTAACAAGATCAAACTGGGTATGGAGATACCGATGATCGAATCTCGGACATGTAATATATCGCGAGACAAAGGGATTTACTTACAAGCGTTAAAGGTTCTCACGATCATAGAAGTCATCGTTGAATATGCAGGAGTCAGTATGGATCTCCAGGTCCTGCTTCTGATTATTGATCTAAGAGGAGTCTCAATCATGTCTACATTATTCCCGAACCATAGGGTGACACACTTAAGAGTTACCAGACACCATTTTGGAGCACATATGTTTCAGACGAAAGAATTGCAAAGCGCAGGAATTGTTTCGATAGAAACCGGAAATTGTTTTGGGTGAAATTGCAGAAAGTGGTTCTGCATGTGATATTGAAATATTGCAAGGGGTTATATGTGAATGTTTGTTAATTAAAGTAATTAACAAAATTCTGAATAAATTTAATAAAAGAGTTTTATTAAATGAGAGAGCATTAAACTTGGAGTAATGCATTTAAAGTAGGGACTTTAAAGGGGAATGTGAAGAGGCATTTTAATGTGGAGGGGTTACCACCACATGAATGGGGGAGGTGAGGAGTCACCCCCCCATGTGCCGGCCATGAAGGAGGGGCACCCCCTCCTCATATAAAAGGCCACCCTCTTCCTCCTTCTTCCTCACACCTCCTTGTGAAGGATCTCTCTCCCCCTCTAGAATTATTCCCCCATGGTCTCGGATTAGCGAGATACATGTTCCCGGTGGCATTTTGTCTGGAAGGAGTTGCTGCTTCCGCTGGATCGCTGGAGCGAGGAGGTGGAGGTTGTCCGGTGGCTTGAACATGTGTGCGAGTACGGATGCGCTGCTGAGTTGCGGCGCTCGGACTTTCTCACGATCTTGAGGTCGGCAAGTGTACGACTACATCAACCACGAGTTCCTACTCGTTAACAAAACCCGTTGTCTTCGATGGTAAGTTCTCGTTAGATGTATGTCCACCCGTTGCTTTGTACCTATTAGATAGATCTTGGCGTGTAGTTTTCATCGTAGGAAAATTTTTGTTTTCTATGCTGCGGACCCAACAGTGGTATCAGAGCCTGATCTATGCGTAGGTTCTTTGCACGGGTAGTACACATATGTTTATATGTGGGCGATGATGATCATGTTATTGCATCTTCTATGTATTTTGAATATTTGTGGCATAGTGGGATGAAGCGGCCCGGGCCAACCTTACATGTCATCGTACATGAGACCGGTTCCACGACTGACATGCAACTTGTTTTGCATAAGTGGCTGGCGGGTGTCTGTCTCTCCTACTATAGTCAATATCTGATTTACAACGAGTTGCTAATAACTTGGTTATCCTCGTTGTGGTTCATGTTCGTAGGTGAGAACGGTTCTATCTCCGAAATCCCTAAGCCACGTAAAACTTGCAATTGATAAATTAGAGGCGTCTAGTTTAGATCGTTGCTAGGCTAGTGTATTGTTATGGTATTGTTGTAAGTAGATGTATGATAGATACTCTTACAACACATTCAACGTGTAAGTTCCATAGACCTTGGCCTTACACATAAAGGAATGATATAGATCATACCACGATGCAAATGATAGAGATCAAATGCATGGACCATATCATCTCACTTTACACATTATATGTTAGCATCTTATACTGCTAGTTTGGCGCTTTTGGTAGCATTGTAAGATGATCCCTCATTTAGATATCAAGATAAAATGTGTTATTCCTTAAGTATGCATCGTTCTATGGATCGTGTTCCGAGACATCACGTGATGATCGGGTGTACTCGACTCTACGCTTTCATACAACGGGTGTAAGACAGTTTTACACACGCGAGTACTAAGGTTCTTACTTGGCGAGCCTAGCATGTACAAACATGGCCTCGGGACACGGACCGAAAGGTTAAGCATGAGTCATATAGTTGATGTGATGCCCATATTGATGCTTGCCTTTGAAGCTACACCGACTCACGTGATGATCGGACTTGGTGTAGTGGATTTGGTTCATGTAATCACCAAAAAGGCACGAGGGATGTCGTTTTTGAGTGGGAGTTCATTTCTAATTTGGATTAGTCGAACTCAATTTGTCATAAACTAAATCAAAGTGAATTTGCATAATTTGTTGTAGTCATTGGCATCCGTTCACTACCTTATGCTTAGTTTTAATTGAGATAATAGAACTATAGAATTCCGGATATTTACTTTACGAACTGGTATCGTATTGTCTTGAATGTCAATTTAAAGTTTATAAGTCCTATTGCAAACTTTCAGCAAACTCTATTTACTCCATGAAGTTTAATAAGTAGTATTAAATCAAGAGTAAGAATTCCAATGTTAGTATCTAAAGTATCATGTTTGCCTCCATGGTTATTGATATTCAAAAGTTGTTTTTATATCAAGATTATATAGGAGCTAAATTGTTTCAGAAACCATCATATGTGAAAGATATTGTGATATTTGAAACAATGTTTTTGGTTGCATTATGATAGAGTATAATTTAGCAAAATACATGTTCTCATATTGTATGATAATTTGTGAAGGATGGAGATGCTAAGCATCCGGATCTTCCAAAAGGTTTTGGGAACTAAAATTATACTCATCATTCTTCCTTATAAGCTATAGTAGCTTGATCATGAAAGTTGTCATGATAAGGATGAATAGAAGATGTAAGTAAAATGTTTACTACACTAAAAGATTACTAAAGAATGGATTTTTGAAAGAATGCCAAATATTTGATGATGGTGATCCACTTCAAAGTGCAAGTCCAAAGGTATTAGTATTTGACTATATACAAGCTTTGTACCATGTGTCATGTTAATGACACCACTATTGATGTTGATAGATTCTTTTAAAAGAAAAGGAATTGCTGAAAGAGAATCTATAAAATATTTGGCAGAAAATAAAAGGTTGGAGATGTCCAACTTAGGTATATAGAAGATATACATGTTATGGCTGTATTCCTTGCTTGTTAAACAATGTGGTTCTGAGGTATTGGATACTAAATTGGTTGGTATGAAGTGTCATACATGACAACGCAATTCATGAACTGCAATGGCCTAAGTAACTAGCAAGAGAATAAGTGATGATGTTCATCGAAAACAAATAAAGTGTTATTATGATTTTCGTTGTCGTCAAACCTAGCCTTCAAGATTTGTTTTAATAATTGTTATTTTGTTCTGGTATTACGAGAACAATGGTTGTTCAAATAATTACCGTATTCCATAAAGGATGGATGAACTTTTACAAGTCTAGTGGGAGAAATCACATCCATAAACATTATTGCTAAAATGTCGCAAGACAAATGATTAAAAGATCACTAATGAAGTGACATCGCTGTTTTAAATTATATTGAAAGAAAAACATGAAGAAACTCCATGTTGATGGATTTTTTGGAGTCTTTTAATTTTGATCAATTGACGCTGGTGAAACTTTCCTCGAGATAATTGAAACTCCGTTCATAGGCCAAAGAGGAACGGATGACTAACTTATTGGATATTATGCATGTTGATGTATATAGTCCATTATATGTAGCCATATGCGATGGATCCTTTTTGCTTCATATTCTTTCTCCAGAAATTTGAGTGAATATATCTGTATATTTCCTTAATAAGGAAGAAGTATGAAACATTTGAAAATTGTTCAAAGACTTTCAAGATGAAGTGAAAAATCATTGTAACAAGAAAATAAAGAGTTTATGATTCGATCATAAAGGAAGATATTTGAGTTACATGTTTAGCAAAACACCTAAGATTTGAGGAATTGTTCCATGATTTGTGTTTCCCGATAAACCATTGGAGTATGGCATATTCGAGAGATGAAATCAAAGCATGTTTGACATGGTAAGATCAAAGGTGCCATTTAGAAAACTGCCATTATGTTTTAAGGATTGAAGCTTTAGAGACTACCGCTTTTACACTGAAAAGAGTGCCATCGTGATCCATTGAAATGACACCATATAAGTTATGGTTTGGGATAAAACCCGAATTGTCTTTTCTTAAATTTTGGTATGCTATGCATAAGTAAAATGTTTACAACCAAAGTCGGATAAGCACATCTTTGTAGGTTATCCCAAAGAATTTGTTGGGAATTTCTCCATAACACCAAGGATAAAAGAGTTTGTTACTTGGAACGTCAAGTTTCTTGAGAAGGAATTTTTCGTGAAAAGTTAAGTGGGAGGACAATAAAACTTTGATAAGGTTGGTGAACCTTAGCTATATGTGCTAAGTAGCGCAGCACCGGAAAGTGTCTCGGTGGCGGCCACAATGCTCATGGCTCCCGTGATTACAAAGGTTCTGATCTCGGAGATTAGAGTTCATCTTGAACCGTGTGGGTCGGTAAGAATCAAATAGTGTGATTTGATAAGAAAGTTGTTATTGTTTTGACAATGATGAACCGACTACATGCAAAGAAGCGATGATGGGCCCTAACTCCATAAAATGACTAGAAGTCATAGAATCCGTGATTGTATCCATACACGAGAAATCAAGTTTCTGAACTTGGAAGACCCTCCAGAAAGGCATGAAGCGTATCGGTGATGTTTGGATCTATAAAGAAATAAGACATGGATGTTTAACATCTATGAAATAGTCGACATGTTGGAAAGAAGTTTACGACAATGTTCAAGGAGTTGACTATGACAAGATTAGATCTTTCATAGCGATATTTAGTCTTCACAGATTAATGTAGCAACCACTACATATAATTTGGTATATGGTAGTTTAATAAACAAAACAAGGTTCTTCTAATATAATGGTTACCTAGGACATGTACAAGACACGGTCCAAAGGGTTTTGTTAATTCAAAGGGTGCTAAAAGGGCATGCAGACTTCAATAGTTGAAGTAAGCATAGCGGAGTTGGAATCTTCACCATGATGAAACTGTTAAAAGAGTTTATATTCATCGGAGATGATGAAGATGCTTGCATTTGCAAGAAATTAAGTGGGAGCGCTGAGACATATTTCTAATACATAATGCAGAGGACATATTGTTGATTGGAAATGATGTATCTTGTATTGACACAAGTTAAGAATTTCATTAAAATGAGATTTCGATAAAAGACTTGGGCAAACCCGGAATATTTGGCATCAATATCTATATGGATAGATTGAGGCGCTAATATGGTTGTGCCAGACATACATATATGAGATATTGAAGGGTTCAATATGGAAACAACAAGAAAGGTTCTTGCTGCATGGAAAGAATTGTATCAAAAATTCAAGTGTTTCAACACTTGGTGAGTAAAATCACATGAAGATTTTGATCGATTATACCATGATATGTATATATCCAGAATGTCCTATGCTCTAAATGTTATGACCACATACCAGAATGATTCATGAGATGATCATTGGACGATAGTAAAGATATTCTTATGAGCTTTGGAAGAACTAAGAATATATCATGTATAAGTGACAAATAGTTAAAGGTAGTTCATTATAAAGTGTTACATTGATACTAGTTTTGTCACAAGATACTAATTAAATTTATCTCAATTTAGACTATGGGTGGCACAATGTAATGGAAAGGATGTTCCATGGTGGATTTGGATGAGTTCCAAAGTTGAGACATTGTGACGGATACTACAACAAAAGGCTAAGTATATAACTGCTATAGTAGCAGCAAAGGAGGGCATTTGTGTTAAGTAGTTTGTTATCAAACTAGGTGTGGTTCAAAGTGGGCTAATACTATGAAGATATATTGTGTGACAATAATATTAACATATTTTAACCGGAACGAACTAAAGGTCTCACCAAAGGACCAAATTTATACAATGCCATCTCATTTGAGAATGAGTGATGCGTAGAGACGCAAAGACATGCAAATACACACGGACCTGAAACTGTTAGATCTGAAGATTATGTTAACCACTAGCAATAGAGTATATACAACACTAAAAAGCCATAGGTGTTCAACACACAAAGTTTTTCAAACTAGATTATTGACTCTAGTGCAAGTGGGAGACTGAAGGGAATATGCTCGAGAGGCAATAATAAAGTGGTTATTATCTTATTCCATGTTTATGATAAATGTTTATTTTGCATGCTATAATTGTATTGATCGTAATTATCAATACATGTGTTTTTAGTAAACAAAAAGGGTTCCTAGTTATGCCTCTCTTATAGACTAGCTTGTTGATTAACAATATGATCAAGGTTTCCTGATCATGGACATTGGATGTTGTTAATAACAAGGTCACAACATTAGTTGAATGATGTGATGAACATTCATCCGAAGTATAGCATTACGATCAAAGTCATTATGTTTATATTGCTATAACATCATACGAAGTAATCTTTATCCTTAGACCATGAGATCATGTTAATTGCTAACACTAGAAGAGTATCTTGATAACATCAAACGTCACACCGTAACATGGTGACTATAAAGATGGGTTCAGTGCTACGAAGGTGTTATGTTGAGGCTCATGGATCAAGAGTGGAATTTGTCAATCCCGATGACGGATAGATATACTCTAGGCCCTCTCGGTGATATCACATTAAGATAGCTTCCAAGCAAGTGATGTGATCACTACAATGTTATATCAAGGGAACAAGAAAAGAGTGCATGTCGGCAACGAGATCAAACTGGGTATGGAGATACCGATGATTGAATCTCGGACATATAATATATCACGAGACAAAGGGATTTAGTTACAAGCGTTAAAGGTTCTCACGATCACAGAAGTCATCGTTGAATATGCAGGAGTCGGTATGGATCTCTAGGTCCCGCTTCTGATTATTGATCTGAGAGGAGTCTCAATCATGTCTGCATTATTCATGAACCGTAGGGTGACACACTTAAGAGTTACCGGACACCATTTTGGAGCACATATGTTTTAGACGAAAGAATTGCAAAGCGCAAGAATTGTTTTGATAGAAACCGGAAATTGTTTCGGGTGAAATTGCAGAGAGTGGTTTTGCATGTGATATTGAAATATTGCAAGGGGTTATATGTGAATCTTTGTTAATTAAAGTAAGTAACAAAATTCTGAATAAATTTAATAAAATAGTTTTATTAAATGAGAGAGCATTAAACTTGGAGAATTTTAATGCATTTAAAGGGGAATGTGAGAGGCATTTTAATGTGGAGGGGTTACCACCAGATGAATGGGGGAGGTGAGGAGTCACCCCCCATGCGCTGGCCATGAAGGAGGGGCATCCCCCTCCTCCTATAAAAGGCCACCCTCTTCCTCCTTCTTCCTCAACCTCCATGTGAAGGATCTCTCTCCTCCTCTAGAATTATTCCCCCATGGTGTCGGATTAGCGAGATACATGTTCCTGGTGGCATTTCGTCTGGAAGGAGTTGCTGCTTCCGATGGATCGCTGGAGCGAGGAGGTGGAGGTTGTCTGGTGGCTTAAACGTGTGTGCGAGTACGGATGTGTTGCTGAGTTGCGGCGCTCGGACTTCCTCACGATCTTGAGATCGGCAAGTGTACGACTACATCAACCACGAGTTCCTACTCGTTAACAAAACTCGTTGTCTTCGAGGGTAAGTTCTCGTTGGATGTATGTCCACCTGTTGCTTTGTACCTAGTAGATAAATCTTGGCGTGTAGTTCTCATCGTAGGAATTTTTTTTTCTATGTTGCGGACCCAACAACACCAAAACATACCCATCTTGGAATTTCCCCCTCGAGGCCTACCGAGGAAGTCAAATCGAGGAACTCACACCGTTGGCAGTTTTATTCATTCTATTATAATTGCAGCACTTAGCAGTCAGATATAGATAGCATGAGTCATCCTGATATCATAAGCAGTGGGAAGTTTTAGTTAACCATTCTATTGTAGTTGCAATACTTACTAGTCAGATACGATTAGCATAAGACATCCCAAAACCAATAGTTGTTGGCACTTTTATTTGCTCATTCCGTTGTAGTGAAACTGATTACAAGACATGTCTAAGTCCAATTTATAGCACTACTTTAGTTATAGTTGGCTATGACCGAGATACTGTGCTCCAAGTCATCCATAACCGCGGACACGACTTTCAAAAAGTTTTACCCTGCAGGGGTGCACAAATAGCAACACACACACGATCAACCTCGGGAAGAACCAAATAAAACGCAACGAGGCCTCACGACAATGCATTCACAGGATTCATAAATTATTTCAGGAGACCACCCCCAGTAAGCTACCCGTTACGAAGTCAGACGGCTCCATGATGGACCCAGGGTGTGTGGCGACGACTGTAAACAATTGGGAACCCGAAAGTGTGACTAGGCTTGTCGATACAGCATAAACGTGTCACAAGTCCTAAACAGTACAGGTGCTCCACGCACAATCATAAATAAAGAAGTAAAGCATGGCATAAGTACATGATAGTAATATAGCCCCAAACTAGTTTGTGTCCCCAAGAAATAAAGTGTGAATCAAGCTCAGGCGAAGGGGGATCCGTAGAGTCTCCTGTATGTGGATAGTGCGAATAGTCAAGAAACAAGTATCAAGTACTCGGGACCTATGTGACACAAGTGAGCATGGAAGAACCAAATAACATCTATTGCCCACCGGTGCCTCTGCATTAGTTATATCTATTCCTAGCATTTTAATTATCAAGTTGTAATTAAAGTCTAATCATCTCCACCATTAAGGATGTGCCAACCTCCCAACAATGGTGGAATGACAACGACGCGAAGTAGCACCTAAGCAAGCAACTACGACTCGCAAGGCCGACTGTCTACCAAACAATAGGCAATAGGATGTGTCCAAGGCAATATAGAGGCTGCAGGGAATATAAATAGTGCACGGAAACTAAAGCATCGCAACAAGGATAGCAATAGATCAACAAGAGGAAGTAAAGACTATAAACACAAAATAGGTAGAAAGGGGAGAATGCTCGCCTGGGAAACATAGCCGAAGATACATTATCCGAAGAACTTGTCGATACTCGTATCAACTCAACAGCCTAATCCGCAAAGAACGAAAGCACTAAAAGAAACACCAAATGCACTATTTAATACTACGGCAGAAGATCAGGCATAACGCATGATATGATGCATGTCATGGCAAAGATGCTATGCAACTAGGAAATATTAAGAGGAACCGGGGCCCGACAATTAATTAGATGGTTTATGTTGTTTAGAACCCCGCAATTTAAATGTTGCCTTAACAAGGTAAAACATGGCACCGGTTTGCTACACAAATTTAAATGGGGTCAATATAAGGCTAGATTTTCCCGTGTATGGACTCCATATTTAATTATGAGGTGAATTCAATAAAATAACCCTAAACCACAACATATGTATGTGACATGAACAATTTATATGCAACAAGTGATAATGTCATACTATAAAATAGGGGTCTCGGAAAGGGGATCACATTAGGGGCGAAGGTCTTGGTTTCCAGAGTTTCTGGTCCGGCGGGATCGGTCTTCGGGGTCGAATCTTCAAGGTTTGATCTTCGGATCTTCGGATCAGAGGTCTCGGAGGGGTTCGGGTCTGAGAGGGAGGAAGGCACCGGGTTCGGTCTACGGAATCCATGAGGAGAACTTGGTGTTTTGGTATCACCGAATCCGTGAAGGAGGAGTCAGGGTCTTCAGGTCCGTTTGACAGTCTTGGCATCCGGGTCCCGGGTCTGAGAACTTACCGTCCGTGTAGGAGGACTTGGCGTTCTGGGACGAAGATCTTGTAATTCGGTCGCGGGGTCTTCAGAAGATCTTGCCATAGGGATGGTTCTCGCATGTGGTTCTTCGAGCATGGCACCGTCTTCGAGTGGCATCATCTTGCGATGGAGAACTTGTCGATGTTCTGCATATGTATCCACGCGAGGTAGTGATTACACGGTAGAACGGAGCAGGCCTTATCATGCAAAACAGGACAATGCCACTGTTGGAAACACCACACGAGAGAGCATGCGAGAGGGCCAACGGGATCAAAGGCATGTCCCTCGCAGTGGCTCACGAGGCGTAGAGGCGGGGTGATCTTGGCACATGGAGGTGCCGGGGTGGAGCTCCTACGGTGGCGACGGTCGCGGACGGGGCGACGAGGTGGCCGGGCGCGTGGGTGGCACAGATAGAGGCTGACAGCGGGACTTGGGGGTCAAGTGTGGGTAGGACTCGGGGAGGACGGCGGCAACTGGGACCTGATGGTGAGGGACAGCGAGGTTGAGGGGAAGATGGTGAGGCCGACAAGGTCCTGGCGGGGTGCACACAGAGACGGTAGGGCCCAGGGGTTGCTCGCAGGGCGATGCTGGGGTCCGGCATGGAACCGACGCTTGCTGGCGACCACGAGGAGGCGAGGCCTGCGCGGGCTCGGGGCAGAGGCGCATCAGCGGTCGAGCAAGGAAGGAGGGCTATGGGCGGTGATGCGTCTCCCTGACAAGCAGGACGCGAGGCTGCCGGAGGGGGGGCGACGATGACGCGCTGCATGGCTTGGCAGAAGAGATGGGGTCGTAGGAGGCGCAGACGACCATGGTGACACTGGGTCCCCGGCCAGAGGGTGAGGCAGGCAAAGGAAGGTGGCTGGAGAAGATGGGGGCCGTGCGGGGTCGAGGACTGTGGCTGGGGCTCTGGCATCAGCGAGCCTTTGGGGGAAAGGGCATGGCGGCGGCGTAGAAGGGGAACGAGTGGGCACATCATCATGGAAGGAGGAGGACTACACGAGGGTGAGGGTGGGTCAAGGGATTGGGGCAGGTTCCACGTGGGCGAGGGTGTGTTGGTCGGGTACGACCGGTTCCTGGTGAGTGGATGGGTGCTAGCGTCGCGAGGGTGTGGCCGGTTTAGGTGGAGGACGCGGCGACAAGGTGGGGTGCATGACACGACAATTGTGTGCGTTGCACGAGAGGCTGGGACGTGGGGCGCATGCGATGGGTGGGCAGATGGTGTGCGTGATGCGCGCTACTGTGTGCTTTCTGTGTGGCGACGCGTGGGGTGGGACGCCTGGCGGCTGGAGGCTAGGAGTAGGATAGGTTTTAGGGTTAGGTTTTACGGTTAGGGGTTAGGTGGGTTTAGAAAGGGTTTGAAGGGGGCCGGCTGAGCTTTTGGGCCTGGCTGGCTGCCTCCCTAAAAAACTTTGTATTTATTATTTTTTCTGTTTTAGTTTCGGGCCTTTTGTAAATAATCTTTACACAAAACAAAATATCCAGGCGGACCGGGTTTTATAATTGAAATAATGAGGGGGGATAATTAGAAAACAAAGATTGGATTTTAGAGAAATAGTTTTAGGAAAATTATCTGCATGATGACATGACGATGCTCAAATGCAATGTGGCATGATGACATGAGCATGCGATCATGATGGTGCACAAAACAAAAACATCGAGCGATTTTCTAGTAGTGGTTTTACTCGGGGTGCTACATCCTGTTAGGCAAAATGGTGAATGTATAAATGATATATGGAACTAAACTCCCAAAAGGAATAGACTGTATATAGATTAAACATATTATAATTTAAACACCTGAGTTGTGATCCTAGTGTTATTAACTTTGTTGATTCTAACAACAACATCAAATGCTCTGAACCTCGCTTTCATAGGTCTCTTGACTAGTTGCTTCACATCATCATCAAATGCTATGAACCTCGCTTTATTAGGTCTCTTGACTACAGGTTGCTTAACATCATCATTAGATGCTATGAACCTCACTTTCTTAGGTCTCTTGATGACAGGTTGCTTCACATAATAATCATCATCAACATCATTGGATGTGCAATCGATTAAGCGAGCGTTGGTCTTAGAAACCTAAATAGACATTGTAGTAATTATAATGTTTGTTTTGATGATGTAAAGTAGGTTTAACTACTATCTTAGAGTAATTAGAAAACAAAGGTAGGATTTTAGAGAAATATTTTTAGGAAAATTATATGCATGATGACATGACGATGCTCAAATGCAATGTGGCATGATGACATGAGCATGCGATCATGATGGTGCATAAAACAAAAACATTGAGCGATTTTCTAGTAGTGGTTTTACTTGGGGTGCTACATCCTGTTAGGCAAAATGATGAATGTCTAAATGATATATGGAACTAAACTCTCAAAAGGAATAGACTGTATATAGATTAAACATATTATAATTTAAACATCTGAGTTGTGATCCTAGTTTTATTAACTTTGTTGATTCTAACAACAACATTAGATGCTCTGAACCTCGCTTTCATAAGTCTCTTGAGTAGTTGCTTCACATCATCATCAAATGCTCTGAACCTTGCTTTATTAGGTTTCTTGACTACAGGTTGCTTAACATCATCATCAGATGCTCTGAACCTCACTTTCTTAGGTCTCTTGACTACATGTTGCTTCGCATCATAATCATCATCAACATCATTGTATGTGACATCGATTAAGCGAGCGTTGGTCTTAGAAACCTAAATAGACATTGTAGTAATTAGAATGTTTGTTTTGATGATGTATAGTAGGTTTAACTACTATATTAGAGTCATTAGAAACAATTTAAAACCTGCATTTTGATGCTATGTTGTACAGTATTCTCCTTCCGCATCAGCCCTTCCATTTTGCAGTATTCGCAGTTTCTACATGCACCTATTTCTAATTATGCCCTTGAAAGTGTAGCCATTTGGAGACTTGCTAACTAGAAGAATCAAATAATAATTATTGAACTACAAGAATCAAATCTAAAAGCATATGGTTTGGTCACAACTACAAGCACCATCCAATGAGATGAATATGTATATATCGAGGAGCATGTACAACCATAGTGGCCATATAAATATAGTAAGAGATTCCTATCATACCATCAACATTCAAAGTGCCACATTTTCATCATTGACCAGTTGTGAATAGCAAAAATCATAACATTATCCTTAGCACTAACATAGCTATGAAAACATCAATTTGGGCCTCATACTAACAAAGCACACATAAGCCAATGAGATAATCGAACATATAGCAAGAAGCATGCACAACAAATGTGTTTATACATAACACATGCTATATGCACATTATCCCATGGACACATATAGTGCCACACTTTAATCATTGGCCAAATGCATGTGAAGAAGACAATGACCTACATCAATTTATAATGTGGGCTCCATAGTAAGATATCACACTCAAGTCAATGAGATGAATCTATATCTGCCAAGAAGATGTAGAGCCATAGTGGTTGTATAAAGACAGTAGATGTAGATCGTCCCATCAACATGCCAAATGCCACATCTATAGCTTTGAAAAACAACAATTTGGGGCATTAATTTGGTGACAACTTCAAGATCATACAATGACATAGACAACAATGCCGAAGCGCTACCCTAGAACGAGGCGGTGACACAGAGGCCAAGATCCATCATCGGTGACCTAGATGGAGCACTAACTTGGTGAACCTAGAATGAGGAGGTGATGTGGTGAAGGCCAGTAGGCCGAGGAGCACTTACGTGGCAGCCGTTGTCGCCGGGGAGGGGAGGGTAGTTTGTCATTGCTAGGGAGGAAAGGGTAATTGGTCGTCGTCGGGAAGGGGAGGGGGGATTTGGCCATCTCCAGGGAGGGGAGGGGATTTTTTCTGACGTCGGGGTGGGGAGGGGATTTTTCCGTCAACGGAGAGGGTCGAGGAGGGGATTTGGTCGTTGCCAGAGAGGGTTCTCCCAGTGCTAGGAGGTGAGTGGATTTGGGCGAGTGGAAGGGAAAGCAGCTAAGAACCCTTATCACCCACCAACAAGTGGGGCCCACGCTGGAGCTGACGAGTGGACCCATAACGATCGATTGCCTCGACCGCACCGCACCGCACCAGACCGCACTGCATCGTCTCCGTCGCCGCTGCCGTCACTGCTACATCTCGGCTGCCATAGTGGAGGAAGAGGGCTAACATGCTGATGTACGAGCTAGGAGATGGTACCATTGTGCACCAGGTAAATTTGGTCTTCCTCCCTGAATCTGTTCTAGCTAGGGTTCTAGCAGTTAGCTGAATTTAACATTTTCCTTGACTTGTTCCATAGAGTTGGGTTGGAATCGATGGGGAGCTCCCAATTTCCATCATAGATCAAGATATTGGTGGGACGGAGCTAGATCCTAGTTGGATATGCCAGGGCAACCATGTTACTGCTAGGAAGGTTGCCTCCTATGGTGCAGACATTGGTAGGAAATTTTTAGGTTGTCCAGATGAGGTGTGTTGTTCCTTCTTCTGGATGGACAACCCATGGCCAACACAGATGCAAAGAATGCTTGCCCAGCTATGTAAGAAGGCATATGATAAGATGATGATTAAGCTAAGGCTGGCAGATAGAGACACGGATCTGTAGATATCTAAATTGGGGTTGAAGAAAATGAGGAAAGAAATGGAATGCAAGTATGTTTGGTTCATGATGATTCTTAGTGTGGCAGTGACTCCAGGATGTGTTCTTCTTTTTGTTGTTGGAAATTATGGAAATAAGTATTGAATTATGGATGTATTCTTCTCTTGGTTTTGAAATTTTAGAAATTAGTATGAGAAATGAGTTTCATGCTCACTGTAAGAACATGTGAGAAGAAATGATCATCAACAGTTGCGAAGACTGATGTTTTGTTGGTTGTTTAGTTAGCTAGCTAGTCAGCTGTTTTCAGTATTCATAAGATGTCTTTAATTTTCTATACCAAACTTGTTGCAACTAGGAAAAATCATGGTTGCAAGTAATGTGTATTTATCTTTTGTTGATTTCAAACATGTTACAACTAGGAACAACCATGGATTTTATATATTGTTGCAAAACCAGGAACAATCATTTGTGTTTCTCAAAGATTCACACTAAAAAATATTTTGAAAGTTGGGAAATATGTGCAAGTAGGAACAGTCATAACAAACTACTTAAATAGGTTCGATCACAACCACCACATACAACTTTAATATAATAGTACTAGTAGTACTTAATTACACAACCGAAACGATATATAACAGTACACCCATTACATAAAAAGGAGGAAGCAACATGCAAGAGGAGGCAGCCAAGGCAACAAGAGCAACAACAGAGGCAACTGGAGGCGGCAACAGGTAGTAGGCAGAGAGATAGCTAGTTAGGGCCCCAGAGTGATGTGACCGAGGTTGGAATCTTGCTTAGGTAAACCATGAAGGAAGCATGCTTGGCCTCCGTATGATGCGCACGCCGCTGTCCTCCATGGGCAATTCCCCTGGCATGCTGCACGATGTTGCTCAGGTCTTCTGTGATGATTCTTACACATAAGGGGCACTTGTATGTGTTGGGACCTCGGTGGAAGGGTAACCTCCCATTACTCATCTACTTTAGGATGTGGCGGCTTTTTGCGTGCCTGGACCACTTACTTTCACTGACATTGCTATCTCATTTTTGTGAATTAGCAAGTAGAGAGAAGAAGTCAGTGAATGAAATTTTTATTACTCCACAAAATCATGAGATCAAACTAGGAAAGGGTTGTGTTGAGAGAATAATTTTATCATGTGCGCACAAGTTGAACCATCTTTTGAACAAACTAGTCCATTAAACATATATCTGTTTGCATACATATATGATCAAATAAGTGCTATATAAAATAATACTCCCTCAGTTCTTTCAAATAATTTGAATGAATCTATACATGTTTCAGTATATAGAGATACATCCAAATTTTAACAAAACTAAGACATCCCTTTTTTGGACAGATGGAGTAATCCTTTCCATTCATCTTATCAGTAAATTTGTAAAACAAAAAGAAGTTATGACTAGCTAGTTTTATTCAATTTGAACATAGTATAAATAGGAATTTGTTTTCCTAAATGTACTCAGTTAATTAGGAATTTAACAATTTGTTTCCCTAAATATAACAGAACTACACAGACACATTTATCAACATTTTAATGCATCTATTCATATACATACAGAACTATAACAAAGATTGGATAACATGCATGATCCAGTATTTAACATATACATTAATGTATATGTGACTCCACTTAAGTTAAAATAGAAAATATTAAATATGAACTCCATTTGTGTTTGCACAAATGTTACTGCTGCACAAAAGCTACACATACTTACTACTAATATTTACAATTGCAAAAAAGTTAAACATATATTTACTTAAGAAAACAAATTGGTGCTTCATATATCAACACAAATAATTTGTTAAGTTAATTTTAACAAGGTTTCAATAAATTAGACATTGGCTTTAAGTTGAGAAATATTAAATTTCTATTATTGTAATCAATAGCTTATATGATTATTATTATATATGTGACTTTTATGATATAAATCTAACTATACATTGGACAACATGAACAAAACCTAGATAAGATCTGAACTCCACGTGAAATTATATCACTAGAACGTATGGCAGATCAATCAAACTACAAAATAGGCGCATAGAACTACTAGGGGCAGATCAAATCAAACTAGAAAATGTGCGACTAAAATGACTAGGGGCAGATCAAAACGACCAACAAAATATGAGCATAGAACTACTAGGCGCAGAACAAATTAATTAATCTATAAGATCAGAAACCCTATAAAAATATGTACAGTAATATCATAAAACCCCATTCAAAGTATATATCTAATTACCTCTGGTTCTCTATTGCTAACTTCCTACTCGAACACGAACGGATCCGTAGGTGCTTCATCCTCGCTGTTGTCGTAGTAATCATAGAACACCTGTACCACCGGATCTGCAACCGCTTCCTTGTCGACCTTGTTGTCTGCTTCCTTATCGATGATGACATTGGCTGCCTCCTCGTCGATGATGAGCTTGGCTTCCTCGGCGACCATCGACCTTGATCTATTCATCTTTGCGACAACGATCTTGTACTTGTTGCTAGGGTTTCCTTCTATTCTTTGGAGTGCAGAGGGATAAGTGTGGAGGGAGTGGAGAAATGGGGGAAACAATGTGGCTGGAATTCTTTTAAATGACTAGGATATGATGGAGCAGTTCGACGATGGGAGCAGAAGGGGTGGGAAATTTGTACAACACACATGTCAATGCAACGAGTGGGAAACCGTGTACAACTCGATTTCTTTTGAAGTTAATCATTTTTAGGCATGTCAATGCAAAATGCAAAACCCACTCGATTTCTTCTAATTTTCTAGTAAATCATTTTTAGGAAAGTTTACCTCTCTAGATTAAATTCTTCATACATCGACATCAGCCCCTTTTCATGCACAACCTTTTCAATGTGAAACCCTAAAAAACATGGGCCCCACAGATCTACCCCTTTGACCTGCTGCCACACAGCGACGATTGACCATCAATATAAACTTTTAACCCTTATTATTATTAGTTTAGGTCAACATGCATGCATGGCCAAAGTTAACCCCTGATGATTCCATAGGGGTTTTCCCTTTGGTTCACTCGACCCGCGCATGAAGTGTTTTTCCCCACCAAATAGTGTGCAGAGACCTTAATTAATTTTCAAGTATTATCATGCACATGCATCTGAAGGCTCACCTAGGGGTTGGGTACTTCTCCTTTCATACCACCACACTTTCATATACATGCAATGACTCTAGAGACTCCATGTGTCACCATGGTCAGAAAGCCTAAAAAGCCCCAAGAATACAACTACCACATGGAATGATAATGCACCAGTGTGATAGAATTTGCATCACCACATCCATTATAGTGTGTGTGGTCATGTGGATCAAGGTTGTTTGGAAAAAAACACATGCAAGACTACTCTAGATATATATACTCCATGTGTCAACCATGGTCAAAGGGCCCAAAAATCCCCTGGACTGCAACTATGCCACATGTCATGATGCATCAGAGTGATAGAAGTTGCATTATCACCACATCCATTGGAGTAAGTGTGCTCATATGGATCAAGTTGGTTCGGAAAGTAACACATGCAAATGACTCTAGAGACTCCAATTGTCAAACCATAGTCACAGAGACCAAAAACACATTAGAATGCAACTGCCACATGGAATGATGCACCAGTGTGATAGAAGTTGCATTATCACCACATCTATTGGAGTGTGTGTGGTCATGTGGATCAAGGTGGATTGGAAAAGAACACATGACATGACTCTAGAGACACTCCATGTGTCAAATCATGGTCAGAAAGCCCAAAAAGCCCTGGAATGCAACTGCCACATAGAATGATGCACCAAAATGTGATAGAAGTTGCATTATCACCACATCCATTGGAGTGTGTGTGGTCATGTGGATCAAGGTGGTTTGGAAAATAACACATGTAATGACTTTAGAGATACTCCATGTGTCAAACCATGGTTAGAAAGCCTAAAAATCCCTAGAATTGCAACTACCACATGGAATGATGCACTTGTGTGATGGAAGTTGCATCACCACATACATTATATTAGAGTGTGTGTGGTCACGTAGAGCAAGGTTTGTTTGGAAAAGAACACATGCAATGACACTAGAAACTCCATGTGTCAAACCATGGTCGAAAAGCCTAGAAAGCCCCTGGAATTAATGTAACTAAAACATGGAATGATGCAGTAGTGTGATACAAGTTGCATTACCACAACATCCATTGGAGTGTGTGCAGTCATGTGGATCAAGGTGGTTCTGAAAACCACACATGCAATGACTCTAGAGACTCCATGTGTCAAACCATGGTTAGAAAGCCTAGGAAGCCCCTGGAATGAATGCAACTACCACATGGAATGATGCACCAGTGTGATAGAAGTTGCATTATCACCACATCCATTATTGGAGTGTGTGTGGTCATGTGTGCTATGGGGTGGCCCGATCTTCTCAGCAAGCACTTGTCGATGGTGATGGTGGATGATAGATAACTTGCCTGTAGCTATGAACTCTCTCGCTCGAACCCTGATGCCAATGCAACAGCTCTCGAACCTTGTAGGATATTCACAACACCACGCTCTTGCGAACGTAGCCGTCGAACACGAAGGGTAGTTTGCAATCTACTAATTTCCGATGGAACAATAGATCACACTCAATTGCAATTGGTAGAATTCGATCACAGGGTAATTCCAGAGGGTCTATAAAAGAAACAACTCCAAACTAATTTTAACATGGTCTAAACCCTAAAACTAGTGCACCCCATCTATTTATGAGTCTGGGGGTGCGGCGGCCTAAGGTGGGATCTGAGTTGGTCCCACCCAACTAAGATACAAACCGACCCAAAAAGGGTTCGGCCACATGACTCTGCCGTGGCAGAGTTTCAGCCAGTTTCTCTGTCGCGGTAGCCTGTCGTGGCAGAGCTGGACCTGGTTTTCCTACCGCGGCAGCCTGCCGTCGCAGAGAACTGGTGCTTTTCTCTGCCATAGAAGAGAACTTGCTTCTCTTGTTGATCTTCATCTTGGACAGCTCCTTGCGCTTCCTCCCTCTCCTCCCTCGCGCATTCTTCATTGATCAACACGCCATGTTCCATTAGCTCCTCGCTCCTTGCTACGCCTTCCTCTCCCAAGTACCTGATCATACAATAATTCAAAGACTTAGGTAGTATAAAATTCTCATTAACTAAAACACCAGGTTCATTAAGAAACAAGTTCACTTGTTGTTCTAGTAGCTTAGCACGAGCTCTTATAATTTGTCCAATGCTTATATCATTGGATTGATCTTTCTTTGCAGCAGTTGGAACATCATCATTAGCAATTGGGGTAGGTGTAACTCTAGGGATGTCCTCATCATCTACCCCCCTTCAAAAGGCGTCGACCTCGACTCTCCAAGGTCTTCTCCAGCATACGGTGACAAATCAGCAACATTGAAGCTGTTGCTAACTCCACCAAACTCCTCAATAGGTATATCTACCGAGTAGGCATTATCATTAATTTTGGCTAAAACCTTGTAAGGACCAACACCATGTGGCTTCAACTTGGACTTGCGAAGTAGTGGAAATCTATCCTTGCGTAGATGCACCAAAACCATGTCACCAGGCTTAAACAACACTTCCTTCCTTGCTTGATTCCTTGCAGTAGCAATGTTCTTGCCTTTCTTCTCAATAGCCTCTCGAGTATTCTCATTAATTTTCTTCACATAATCAGCACGTTTTGATGCCTCCATATCAACTCTCTCATGTAATGGCAAAGGCAACGTATCAAGTGGCATCAATGGCTTGAAGCCATACACGACCTCAAAAGGACAAAGCTGAGTAGTGGAATGCACAACCCTGTTGTATGCAAACTCAACATGTGGCAAACACTCTTCCCACTCCCGCAGATTCTTCTTTATCATAGTCCTTAGCAGCTGTGAAAATGTTCGATTCACCACCTCCGTTTGACCATATGTTTGGGGATGACATGTAGTACTGAATAGCAGCTTCGTTCCCAGCTTCCCCCATAAGGTCTTCCAAAAGTAGCTCATGAGCTTCACATTACGATCAGAAACAATCGTCTTAGGTACTCCATGTAATCTCACGATGTCTCTGAAAAACAGGTTAGCAACATGCGACGCATCGTCGCTTTTGTGGCAGGCAATAAAATGAGCCATCTTAGAGAACCTATCCACTACCACAAATATGGAATCATGACCTCTTTGAGTTTTAGGTAGACCTAGCACAAAATCCATACTAATGTTTTCCCATGGAGTAGTAGGCGCAGAGAGAGGTGTATACAAACCGTGAGGCTTCAGCTTGGATTTCGACTTGTGGCATGTAATACATCATCTCACAAATCTATACACATCACGCCTCATCATTGGCCAATAAAAATGATCAGCAAGCATGAGCAACGCCTTCTCACGCCCAAAGTGACCCATAAAACCACCATCGTGTGATTCCTGCACTAAGAACAAACGCAACGATGATTCTGGAATACATAGTTTGTTAGCTCGAAACAAATATCCATCATGTATATGATACTTATCCCATGTGTTTCTAAGAGCACACAAACAATATGGTTCAGCAAAATCATGGTCAGTTGCATAAAGTGCAGAAATAGCATCTAATCTAGGAATTTTAATATTAAGATTGGTTAATAGCATGTTCTTCCTAGATAAAGCATCAGCAACAACATTCTATTTTCCCTTCTTATATTTAATGATGTAAGGAAAAGACTCGATAAACTCAACCCATTTAACTAATCTTCTATGCAAGTTTGATTGAGCTTTTAAATATTTCAATGCTTCATGATCAGAATGTATAATAAATTCCTTTGGCCACAAATAATGTTGCCAAACTTCAAGTACTCTAAGAAGTGCATACAATTCCTTATCATAGATAGGATAATTCAAGCGAGCACCAGTAAGTTTCTCTGAAAAATATGCTATAGGGCGACCCTGTTGCATCAAAACGCCACCAATGCCTATACCACTAGCATCACATTCAACTTCAAATTGCTTCGAAAAATCAGGTAATGCAAGTAATGGTGCAGAAGTAAGCAAACATTTCAATGTATCAAAAGTAATATCTTGGGCCACGCCCCATACAAATGGAACACCTTTCTTTGTCAAATCATTCAAAGGTGCGGCAATGGTGCTAAAATCTTTCACAAAGCACCTATAGAAACTAGCTAAGCCGTGGAAACTACGCACTTGACTTACATTCATGGGAGTAGGGCAATTCTGAATTGATTCAATTTTAGATTGACCTACGTCTACCCATTCTTAGATACAAGAAATCCCAGAAATATGACCTTATCTTTTGCAAATGTGCACTTATCAAGATTAGCATACAGTTTATTATCACGCAACACTTGCAAAACTTGTCGGATATGATTACAATGTTCAGCTTCGTTGTGGCTATAGATAAGTATATCATCGAAGTAAACAACCACAAAACGACCAATAATGTCTCTCAAAACATGATTCATTAATTGCATGAATGTACTAGGTGCATTAGTAAGACCAAACGGCATGACTAACCACTCATACAAGCCAAATTTCATCTTGAAAGAAGTTTTCCACTCATCCCCTTCTTTCATCCTAATTTGATGATAACCACTACGCAAGTCAATCTTAGAGAAAATAGCAGCACCACTCAATTCATCTAGCTTATCCTCTAAGCGTGGAATAGGATGGCGATATCGAATAGTGATGTTATTAATCGCTCTACAATCACACACATGTGCCATGTACCATCTTTCTTAGGCACTAAAATAACAGGAACGGCACAAGGGCTAAGAGAGACACGAATGTACCCTTTATCCAGCAATGCTTGTACTTGTTTCTGTATCTCCTCAGTTTCTTAGGGATTGGTCCTATAGGATGCATGATTGGGAAGTGTGGCGCCAGGAATCAAGTCAATTTGGTGTTCTATACCACGCAATGGAGGCAAGCCTACGGGTACATCTTCTGGAAACACATCCCCAAAATCCTGCAAAACAGAAGACACACCAAGTGAAATAGGGGTCATGTCGTTAGAAACCAATACCTCTCCCTTATTCATGAGCACAAGTGGCATGGCTATAGGATCCTCACGAAATTCTCTCATATCTTCCTTGGTGGCTAATATCAGAAGATTAGGCACTCTCTCACTTTTTGTTATAGCACTCAATTTAGGCTCGATTACATCAGGAACAGCTATCACACAATCTTGCCGAGCTATAGGATCTTCCTGCAAATTCACTTCTATCTTCTGGCGAGAATCATTCACAATGTCTTGTGGTGTCATTGGCTGCATAGTAATCTTCTTTCCTTTGAATTCCAAGTGATATATATTGGTTCGGCCATTGTGTTGCACATGGTGATCATAAAGCCAAGGCTGACCCAATAGAAGATGGCAAACAGTCATAGCAACCACATCAAAGTCAATAGAATCTTTGTATGGCCCTATTTAAAAATTCACACGTACCATATGATTTACCTTCATCTCACCATTGTTGCTCAACCATTGTATGTAGTATGGCTTGGGATGAGGCAAATATGTCAAATTCAGCTTGGCACATAATTCTTTACTTGCAAGATTTCTGCAGCTACCTCCATCAATAATGACCTTGCAAGCTTTGTTAGGTCCAACTAGAGCTTTTGTTTGGAACAAGTTGCAACGCTGAGAGTCATCAATAGGTTGCACACGAAGTATACGTGAAGATACAACAATAGTTGGTGCATGCTCAGGATAAGCATCTGCACCATCCTCGCCATCATCGTCATCAGCTTCATCTCCACTCTCTACTCCACCTTGTTCATTAACAAACATCACCTTGCTGTTTGGACAATCCTTCTTGTAGTGTCCTCTACCTCCACAAGTATGGCACACCACATCGCGAGTACGCGCAGTCGACATATTGGAACCCGAACTAGCAGCAGTAACAGCGGGCTTCCGAGCATTGGAACCAAACGAAGACGTAGGTGCATTTGGCCGAAGGTGAAGGAGGACTAGCAGCAGGTAGCGCCACGATAGGAGGCGTAGATCTGGCCGAAAAACGGCTGGAAGATGGAAAACGATCCCGTGACTTACCCTCCTCAGCTAGCTGTGACTCGGCCTCTCTCGTACTTGTGATAACAAACAATGCTCTTGATTTTAAGCTTCAAATTGTTGAGAAAACACTGCATTGTCATCTCACGTGATTCATGAACGTTAGCACGTTGCATAAGCATCTCCATCTCCATATAGTACTCATCAATTGACATTGTACCTTGCCTCAACTATGTAAGCTTGTCAAAAACTGATCGCAAGTAATTGGTAGGGACAAAACGATCCGTCATAATGCTCTTCATCTCATGCCAATCCGTCATAGGAGGTTGATTGTCGTTTCTTCTATTCTGCACAATAGAATCCCACCAACGCAAAGCATATCCATCAAATTCTGAAGCTGCAAGCTTGACCTTCTTTTCTTCTGGATAATCAAATTAACACTAGAGCTTCTCAATCTTCAACTCCCAAGTAACATAATCCTCAGGATCAAGTGAGCCATTGAAAGAGGGAATTGAAAACTTGGGCTTGCCCAAACCATCATCAGCTTGATTCGGCACACACTGAGCATGTCCCAAAGGAGCATAACCATGGGCATAAGAGGAGCTGCAGCAGGTGTAGGGGGAATGGCATGTCCCCTGCCATGATGTGGGGCAGCATCAGCCGCACTACCCTCATCAAGATCCTCAAACACATCATCAAGTTGGTGTGCGTGTCCTTGCTGAACTGTCACTTGAATAGCCTCAATTGAACGCTGAAAGGTGGCAAAGTTGACATTCATTGTTGTCAATTGAGTCTGAATATTATTGATTGCTCCAGTATTCTGCTCCACTACATCTTGCATGTCCTTGATATTCCCATCAACAGACTCACGCCAATTAACAAGCTCCTCAAGATGCTTTTTTTGTGACACAACTTCATCATCACTCAAAGACATGATTAGTAGGTTAGTGTAAAAATCAAAATCTGTATGGTGGAAACTCTCACAACTCACCCACAACTGACAAGAAAGGAGATCTTACCGTTCCAAAGTGAATAGAGATGCTTTACCAAACGGAATCAAAGACTTATGCACTGATGTGATGAAGTGAATATCAAAGGTATAGAGAACGATCGCAGGGCACATAGGTTATTTATGGTGGAGCTATATGTATGGTATCCTATCTACACCGCAAACAAGTCCTAGTGCTGATCGTACAAAAACCCAAGAAAACACACACGTGGAGAAAAATGTGGCAATGCAACTATGAAGGGTGTTGCACTACTCTCGAGAGACACTAGCAAAGCTCAAAGTAAATAGGCACAAGATTGCTCAATCTATTGGTGCACAAAGATATCACTAGGCCTCTTGCTCAAATTCTCTTTTTCTTTTGTATAACTCTTTTTTGCTTTTTATTTTGCTAATTTGCTTTTTCTCTTTTTTTATATATATCACACACAACCAAATTACAAAGTACAGCACCAAAATCCTAAGAGCAGCCTGTAGGAGCGAAAACTAGTCTCAATGGGCAAGGTCCTACACCTATGTAATAGAATGGCTGTGGCTAAGGTTAAGGAAAAGTGCAATTTTTGTCACACTTTGTAATTCCTGCCGTGGCAAAGAAATAGGGCAAAATCCTACCGTGGCAGAAAAATTCCTGTTGTGGCAGAAAAAACACGCGAAATTGTGCCGCGGCAGAGCGGCGGCAGATAAAATCGTGCCGCGGCAGAGTTCTAATCCGGGGCGGACACGTTGTCGCGGCAGAGAAACAGGGCGATTCCATGCCGCGACAGAAATCAAACCGACTCAGCCAAGGGTGTTTGACCAGGACTCTAGCTAAAACTGGATCTGGCTATGGCGGCAGAAATAGATCGTGGATACGACTAGAACAAGGAGAAAAACGATGAAATATATCTAGATCTAAACTAAAGGATGAACACGACCAGTAACTATTACTCAAATACGATGCAATCTAGGCTATGGCAACTCTTTTTGTGAGGCTTTTTCTGTATGGGACGAAAAACACGAACTAAAGTATGGATGGATTGTGGATTTCTTACCGAGGCAACGAGGAAATCTGATACCAAGATGATATGGGGTGGCTTGATCTTCTCAGCAAGCACTTGTTGATGGTGATGGTGGGTGATAGATAACTAGCCTATAGCTATGAACTCTCCCACTCGAACCCTGATGCCAATGCAACAGCTCTCAAACCTTGTAGGTTATTCATAACACCATCTCTTGCACATGTAGCCATCGACCATGAACGGTAGTTTGCAATCTACTAATTCTTGATGGAATAACAGATCACACTCAATTGCAATTGGTAGAATTTGATCACACGGTAATTCTAGAGGTTCTATAAAAGAAACAACTCCAAAATAATTTTAACATTGTTTAAACCCTAAAACTAGTGTGCCCCATCTATTTATGAGTCTGGGGGTGCGGCGGCCTAGGGTGGGATCCGAGTTGGTCCCACCCAACTAAGATACAAACCGACTGAAAAAGGTTTCGGCCACATGACTCTGTTGTGGTAGAGTTTCAGCCGCTTTCTCTATTGCGGCAGCCTGCCTGGCAGAGCTGGACCCGGTTTTCCTACCGTGGCAGAGAACTGGTACTTTTCTCTGTCGCGGCAGAGAACTTGCTTCTCTTGTTGATCTTCGTCTTGGATAGCTCCTTGAGCTTCCTCCCTCTCCTCCCTCACGCATTCTTCATTGATCAACATGCCATGTTCCATTAGCTCCTTGCTCTTTGCTACGCCTTCGTCTCCCAAGTACCTGATCATACAATAATTCAAAGACTTAGGTAGTATAAAATTCTCATTAACTAATACACTAGGTTCATTAAGAAACAAGTTCACCTGTTGTTCTACTAGCTTAGCAAGAGCTCTTGTAATTGGTCCAATCCTTATCTCATTGGATTGATCTTTCTTTGCAGTAGTTGTAACATCATCATTAGCAATTGGGGTAGGTGTAACTGTAGGGATGTCCTCATCAATGTGGATCAAGGTGGTTTGGAAAATAACACATGCAATGACTCTAGAGACTCCATATGTCAAACCATGGTCAGAAAGCCCAAAAATCCCCTGGGAATGCAACTGCCACATAGAATAATGCACTAGTGTGATAGAAGTTAAATTATCACCACATCCATTGGAGTGTGTGTGGTCATGTGGATCAAGGTGGTTTGGAAAAGAACAGATGCAATAACTCTAGAGACACTCCATTTGTCAAACCATGGTCACAAACCCAAAAAAGCCCTGGAATGCAACTGCCTCATATGCATGGATGATGCACCACTGTGATAGAAGTTGCATTATCACAACATCCATTGGAGTGTGTGTGGTCATGTGGATCAAGGTGGTTTGGAAAATAACACATGCAATTACTCTAGAGACACTGCATGTCTCAAACCATGGTCAGAAAGCCCCTGGAATGCAACTGTCGCATGGAATGATGCATCAGTGTGATATAAGTTGCATCACCACATCCATTATTGGAGTGTGTGTGTGTGGTCATGTGGATCATAGTGGTTTGTAAAAGAACACATGCAATGACTCTAGATACTCCATTTGTCAAACCATGGTCAAAAAGCCCAAAAAGCCCTTGGAAATGCAACTGCCACATATAATGATGCAACAATGTGATAGAAGTTGCATTATCACCACATCCATTGGAGTATGTGTGGTCACGTTGATCAAGGTGGTTTCTAAAAGAACACATGCAATGACTCTAGAGACACTCCATGTGTCAAACCAAGGTTAGAAATCCCAAAAAGCATTGGAATTGCAACTACCACATTGAATGATGCACCAGTGTGATAGAAGTTGCATCACCACATACATTATATTGGAGTGTGTGTGGTCATGTAGATCAAGGTTATTTAGAAAAGAACACATGCAATGACTCTAGAAAGTCCATGTGTCAAACCATGGTTAGAAATCCCAAAAAGCCCATGGAATTAATGCATCTGCCACATGGAATGATGCACCAGTGTGATAGAAGTTGCATTATCACCGCATCCATTAGAGTGTGAGTGGTCATGTGGATCAAGGTGGTTTGGAAAACCACACATGCAATGATTCTAGAGACTCCATGTGTCAAACCATGGTTACAAAGCCTAGAAAGCCCCTGGAATTAATGCAACTACCACATAGAATGATGCACCAGTGTGATAGAAGTTGCATTATCACCACCTTCATTGGAGTGTGTGTGATAATGTGGATTAAGGTGGTTTAGAAAATAGCACATTCAATGACTCTAGAGACTCCATGTGTCAAATCATGGTCAGAAAGCCCAAAAAGGGCCTGCAATGCAACTGCCACATGGAATGATGCACTAGTGTGATAGAAGTTGCATTATCACCAAATCCATTGGAGTGTGTGTGGTCATGTGGATCAAGGTGGTTTGGAAATAACACATGCAATGGCTCTAGAGACACTCCATGTGTCAAACCATAGTCAGAAAGCCCAAAAAGCCCTACAATGGGACTGCCTCATATGCATGGATGATGCACTAGTGTGATAGAAGTTGCATTATCACCACATGCATTGAAGTGTGTGTGGTCATGTGTGTCAAGGTGTTTATAAAAAGGACACATGCAATGACTCTAGAGACACTCTATGTGTCAAACCGTGGCCAAAAAGCCCCTGGAATGCAACTGGCACATGGAATGACGCACCAGTGTGATAGAAGTTGCATCACCACATCCATTATTGGAGTGTGTGTGGTCATGTGGATCAAGGTGGTTTGGAAAAGGACACATGCAATGAATCTAGCGACTTCATGTGTCAAACCATAATCAAAAGCCCAAAAAGTTCCTGGAAATGCAACTGCCACATGGAATGATGCACCAGTGTGATAGAAGTTGCATTATCACCACATACATTGGAGTGTGTGTGGTCATGTGGATCAAGGTGGTTCAGAAAACAACACATGCAATTACTGTAGAGACACTCCATGTGTCAAACCATGGTCAAAGCCCCGGAATTGCAACTGCCACAAAGAATGATGCAACGGTGTGATAGAAGTTGCATCACCACATCCATTATATTGTATTGTGTGTGGTTATGTGGACCAAGGTGGTTTGGAAAAGAAACATGCAATGACTCTAGAGACTCCATGTTTCAAAACATGGTCAGAAAGCCTAGAAAGCCCCTAGAATTAATGCAACTGCCACATCAAATGATGCACCAGTGTGACAGAAGTTGCATTATCACCAGATCCATTGGAGTGTGTGTGGTCATGTGGATCAAGGTGGTTTCAAAAACAACACATGCAATGACTCTAGAGACTCCATGTGTCAAACCATGGTCAGAAAGCCCCTAGAATTAATGCAACTGCCACATGGAATGATGCACCGGTGTGATAGAAGTTGCATTATCACCACATACATTTGAGTATGTGTGGTCATGTGGATCAAGGTGGTTTGGAAAAGAACACATTCAATGACACTAAAGACTGCATATATCAAACCATGGTCAGAAAGCCCAAAAAGCCCCTGGAATTCAACTGCCACATGGAATGATGAACTAGTGTGACAGAACTTGCATTATAACAACAACCATTGGAGTGTGTGTTGCCATGTGGATAAAGGTAGTTTGGTAAAGAACACATGCAATGACTCTAGAGACACTCCATGTGTCAAACCATGGTCAGAAAGCCCAAAAATCCCAGGAATTGCAATTGCCACTCATGGAATGATGCACCAGTGTGATAGATGTTGCATCACCACATACATTATTGGAGTGTGTGTGATCCTATGGATCAAGGTGGTTAGGAAAATAACACATGCAATGACTCTAGAGACACTCCATGTTGTGGCAAACCATGGTTAGAAAGCCCAAAAGCCCCTAGAATGCAACTACCACATGGAATGATGCACAAGTGTGATTAAAGTTTCATTATCACGACATACATAGAATTGTATGTGGTCATGTGGATCAAGGTGGTTTGTAACAGAACACAATAAATGACTCTAGATAGACTCCATGTGTCGAACCATGGTCAGAAAGACCCTAGAATGCAAATGCCACATGCAATGATGCACTAGTGTGATAAAAGTTGCATCACCACATCCATTATTGGAGTGTGTGTGGTCATGTAGATCAAGGTGCTTTGGAAAAGAACACATGCAATGACTCTAGAGACTCCATGTGTCAAACCATGGTCAAAAAGCCAAAAAAGCCCTTGGAAATGCAACTGCCACATATAATGATGCAACAATGTGATAGAAGTTGCATTATCACCACATCCATTGGAGTATGTGTGGTCACGTTGATCAAGGTGGTTTCTAAAAGAACACATGCAATGACTCTAGAGACACTCCATGTGTCAAACCATGGTCAAAAAGCCCAAAAAGCCCTTGGAAATGCAACTACCACATGGAATTATGCACCAGTGTGATAGAAGTTGCATTATCACCATGTCCATTGGAGTGTGTGTGGTCATGTGGATCAAGGTGGTTTGGAAAAGAAGGCATGAAATGACTCTAGAGACTCCATGTGTCAAACCATGGTCAGAAAGCCCAAAAAGCCCCTGGAAATGCAACTGCCACATGGAATGATGCACCGGTGTGATGGAAGTTGCATTATCACCACATCCATTGGAGTGTTTTTGGTCATGTGCATCAAGGTGGTTTCAAAAAGAACACATGCAATGACTCTATAGACACTCCATGTGACAAACCATGGCCAGAAAGCCCAAAAAGCCCTAGAATTGCAACTGCCACATGGAATGATGCTCAAGTGTGATAGAAGTTTCATCACCACATACAATATATTGGAGTGTGTGTTATCATTTGGATAAAGGTGGTTTAGAAAATAGCACATGCAATGACTCTAGAGACTCCATGTGTCAAACCATGGTCAGAAAGCCTGGAAAGCCCCTGGAATTAATGCAACTTCCACAAGGAATGATGCACTAGTGTGATACATTATCACCACATACATTGGATTATGTGTGGTCATGTAGATCAAGGTGGTTTGGAAAAGAACACATGCAATGACTCTAGAGACTCCATGTGTCAAACCATGGTTAGAAAGCCCAGAAAGCCTATGGAATTAATGCAACTGCCACATGGAATGATGCACCAGTGTGACAGAAGTTGAATTATCACCACATCCAATGGAGTATGTGTGGTCATGTGGATCAAGGTTGTTTGGTAAAGAATACATGCAATGACTATTGAGACTCCATGTGTCAAACCATGGTCCGAAAGCCCCAAAAGCACCTAGAATATGTAACTGCCACATGGAATGATGCACTAGTGTGATAGAAGTTGCCTCACCACATCCATTATTGGAGTTTGTGTGGTCATCATGCGGATAAAGGTGGTTTCGAAAAGAACATATGCAAGACTCTAGATATATACTCCATGTGTCAACGATGGTCAAAGGGCATAGAAAGCCCTTGGAGTGCAACGACCACATATGAGATGATGCGCACCAGTGTGACATAAGTTATATCACCACATACATTATTGGAGTGTCTGTGGTCATGTGTTTCAAGGTGGTTTGGAAAAGAACACATGAAATAATACTCCATAGATATATACTACATGTGTCAACCATGGTCAAAGGGCCTAGAAATCCCCTGGAATACAACTACCACATGGAATGATGCACCAGTGTGATAGAAGTTGTAGTGGTTATATGGATCAAGGTGGTTTGGAAAAGAACACATACACATGACTCTAGAGACTCCATGTGTCAAACCATGGTGAGAAAGCCCAGAAAGCCCCTGGAATGCAACTGCCACATAGAATGATGCACCGGTGTGATAGAAGTTGCATAACCACATTCATTATTGGAGTGTGTGTGTTCATGTCGATCAAGGTGGTTTGCAAAAGAACATATGCAATCACCATGGTTAGAAATCCCAAAAATCCCTTTGAAATGCAACTGCCACATGGAATGATGCACCCATGTGATAGAAGTTGCATTATCACGACATTCTTTGGAGTGTGTGTGGTTACGTGGATCAAGGTGGTTTGGAAAAACACATGCACTGACTCTAGAGACACTCCATGTGTCAAACCATGGTCAGAAAGCCAAAAAAAACCTGGAAATTCAATTGCCACAAAGGAATGATGCACCGATGGCATAAAAGTTGCATTATCACCACATCCACTAGAGTGTATGTGTTCATGTGGATCAGGGTGGTTTGGAAAAAACACATGCAATGACTCTAGAGACACTCCATGTGTCAAACCATGGTCAGAAAGCCCAAAAAGCCCCTGGAATTGCAACTGCCACATGGAATGATGCACTAGTGTGATAGAAGTTTCATAAAAACATACATTGGAGTGTGTGGTCATGTTGATCAAGGTGGTTTGGATAAGAATAAATGTAATGACTCTATAGACTCCATGTGTTAAACCATGGTCGAATAACCCAAAAAGCCACTAGAAATGCAAATGTCACATGGAATGATGCACCAGTGTAATAGAAGTTGCATTATAACCACATCCATTAGAGTGTATGTGGTCATGTGGATCAATGTGGTATGGAAAAAAACATGGAATGACTCTAGAGACACTCCATGTGACAAACCATGGCCAGAAAGCCCAAAAAGTCCTGGAATTGCAACTGCCACATGGAATGATGCACCAGTGTGATAGAATTTTCATCACCACATACAAAATATTGGAGTATGTGTGGTCATGTGGATAAAGGTGGTTTAGAAAATAACACATGCAAAGACTCTAGAGACTCCATGTGTCATACCATGGTCAGAAAGCCTAGAAAGCCTCTGGAATCAATGCAGCTTCCATAAGGAATGATGCACCAGTGTGATAAAAGTTGCATTGTCACCACATACATTGGATTGTGTCTGGTCATGTAGATCAAGGTGGTTTGGAAAATAACACATGCAATGACTCTAGAGACTCCATGTATCAAACCATCGTCAGAAAGCCCAGAAAGCCCATGGAATTAATGCAACTGCCACATGGAATGATGCACCAGTGTGATAGAAGTTGCATTATCACCACATGCATTGGAGTATGTGTGATTATGTGGATAAAGGTTGTTTGGAAAAAATAACACATGAATGACTATAGAGACTCCATGTGTCAAACCATGGTCAGAAAGCCCAAAAAGCCCCTAGAATATGCAACTGACACATGGAATGATGCACCAGTGTGATAGAAGTTGCATCACCACATCCATTATTGAAGTTTGTGTGATCATCATGCGGAAAGGTGGTTTGGAAAAGAACACATGCAAGACTCTAGATATATACTGCATGTGTCAACAATGGTCAAAGGGCCCAGAAATCCCTTGGAATGCAACTGCCACATATGAGATGATGCGCACCAGTGTGACTGAAGTTGTATCACCACATACATTATTGCAGTGTCTGTGGTCATGTGTTTCAAGGTGGTTTGAAAAATAACACATGCAATACTACTCCATAGATATATACTGCATGTGTCAACCATGGTCAAAGGGCCCAGAAATCCCCTAGAATGCAACTGCCACATGGAATGATGCACTAGTGTGATAGAAGGTGCATTATCACGACATCCAATTGAGTGTGTGTGGTTATATGGATCAAGGTGGTTTGGAAAAGAACATATTCAAATGACTCTAGAGATTCCATGTGTTAAACCATGGTGAGAAAGCCCAGAAAGCCCCTGGAATGCAACTACCACATAGAATGATGCACCAGGGTGATAGAAGTTGCATCACCATATCTATTATTGGAGTGTGTATGTGTGGTCATGTGGATCAAGGTGGTTTGGAAAATAACATATGCAATGACTCTAGAGACTCTGTGCATAAACCATGGTCAGAAATCCCAAAAAGCCCTTGAAATGCAACTGCCACATGGAATGATGCACCAGTGTGATAGAAGTTGCATTATCATGACATCTTTTGGAGTGCGTGTGGTTATGTGGATCAAGGTGGTTTGGAAAAAAACACATGCAGTGACTCTAGAGACACTCCATGTGTCAAACCATGGTCAGAAAGCCAAAAAAACCTGGAAATACAATTGCCACATGGAATGATGCACCAGTGTGATAAAAGTTGCATTATCACCACATCCACTGGAGTGTATGTCGTCATGTGGATCAAGGTGGTTTGGAAAAAACACATGCAATGACTCTAAAGACACTCCATGTGTCAAACCATGGTCAGAAAGCCCAAAAAGCCCCTAGAATTGCAACTGCCACATGGAATGATGCACCAGTGTGATAGAAGTTGCATAAACACATACATTGGAGTGTGTGGTAATGTGGATCAAGGTGGTTTCGAAAAGAACACATGCAATGACTCTAGAGACTCCATGTGTCAAACCATGGTCAGAAATCCCAAAAAGCCCCTTGAAATGCAAATGTCACATGGAATGATGCACCAGTGTGATAGAAGTTGCATTATCACCACATCCATTAGAGTATATGTGGTCATGTGGATCAAGGTGGTTTGGAAAAATACATGAAATGACTCTAGAGAAACTCCATGTGTCCAACCATGGTAAGAAAGCCCAAAAGGCCCTAGAATGCAACTGCCACGTACATGGATGATGCACTAGTGTGATAGAAGTTGCATAACTACATACATTATATTGGAGTGTGTGTGGTCATGTGGATCAAGGTGGTTTGGAAAAGAACACATGCAATGACTGTAGACACACCATGTGTCAAACTATGGTCAGAGAGCCCAAGAAGCCCCTTGAATATATTAATGCAACTTCTACCACATGGAATGATGCATCAGGGTGATAGAAGTTGCATCACCAAATCCATTGGAGCGTGTTTGGTCATGTGGATCAAGAAGGTGGTTTAATTCAGAAAAGAACACATGAAATGACTCAGTGTGATAGAAGTTACATTATCACCACATCCATTGGAGAGTGTGTGGTCACGTGGATCAAGGTGGTTTCTAAAAGAACACATGCAATGACTCTAGGGACACTCCATGTGCAAACCATGGTCAGAAAGCCCAAAAATCCCCTAGAATATGCCACTACCACATATAATGATGCACCAGTGTGATAGAAGTTGCATCACCACATCCTTTATTGGAGTGTGTGTGGTCATTTGGATCAAGGTTGTTTTGAAAATAACACATTCAAGACTCTAGATATATACTACTCCCTGTTTCAACCATGGTCAAAGGGCCTAGAAAGCCCTTGGAATATAATGCAACCGCCACATATGAGATGATGCACCAGTGTGACAGAAGTTGCATCACCACATACATTATTGGAGTGTGTTTATGGTCATATATGGATCAAGGTGGTTTGGAAAAGAACACATGCAAGGACTCTAGAGACTCCATGTGTTAAACCATGGTCAGAAAGCCTAAAAAGGCCCCTGGAATGCAACTGCCACATGCATGGCAGATAACCAAATCCATTGGAGTGTGTGTGGTCATGTGTGGATCAAGGTGGTTTGGAAAAGAACACACATGCAATGACTTTAGAGACACTCCATGTGTCAAACCATGGTCATAAAGCCCAAAAAGCCCCTAGAATATGCAACTGCCACATGTGAGAACAGGCTAACCCAAGGGTTCGGTTCTGTCGATATGAACATCCCACCACACTTTCATACATATATATGTAGTGCCACTTGTAATATTTGAGGGATACTGGCGCTCGCACGTGTGCTTGGTTTTCCATGCGAAACCCCCACATATCTACCCCTTTGACCTGCCACAATGATGGTTTGACTAATTGACTTTTATACCTTATTCTTGTTAGTTTAGTTAGTAATAGCAACATGGGAGACCAAGGTTGACCCCTAATTCTAGAAGATTTCCCTCTGGCTCATCACCCGGGGAGTTTTATTAGTTAATTTTTTCCAGTGTTATCATGCATGGATGTGAACAGGCTCACCCAGGGGTTGGGTTCTTCCTATATCAACATCATCCAATATTTTGAACATATAATGGATTTTTTCCTGATTTTTTGGGTTAGTTATTACTAAATTTCTTCGTAAGGTACCCTTTTTTAACTAGAATTGTAAATGATTAATTTATTTGAGCCACTCAGGATGCAATAGATGGCCAGGATATGCCATCCAAAACTTTGACCGACACAGCCCGCTAAAATTTTGCGCGTAGGAGTTAAATTTTGTGTCTAGAAATTCTGCGTCTAGGATAGATCGATCATCCCTTCAGCAAAATGCCACACATCATTTGCACAAAGGACATTTAGTTAATCTAAAAGAAACCCTCTTTATATCCTCCCTCGTTGAAAGTGGTCGAGATCCAATTTTCCTCACCTTAGCATTCTCTGCCTCCTTCCTCGCCCTCACCCTCGCCGTCATCCATCCCTCCTCCACTCACCGCCGTCCTTCCCTCCACCCCTCTCCGCCCTATGACCCTCCACACCACGCCGCCATCCTTCCCTCTAGTAGATTCCTAGCTGTCGTCGTAGCCCAAACCCTAGCCCATCGTCACCTTCGCGGTTTTCCACCATGCAATGTCAACTATCAAGCTCGCAGGTCTGCAACCTCGCCATCACCCGCGCCCACAAGATTTGCCACCTATATGTGCACCTCTCTTTCAAGGTCTCCCCACTCGTCGTGCACCTCTCCATCCAGGTCTCCCCCTCTCCGTGCACCTCGTCGTCAAGGTTTGCCCCCTCGACACAAAGGTCTGCCCACCCACAGTCAAGGTCTACACACTCGACGTGCACCTCACTGACAAGGAATGCCACATCGCCGTGCACCTCATCGACAAAGTTTGTCACCTCGCTGTCAAGGTATTCCCACTATCCCTTCACCTCGCCGTCAAGGTCTGCCCACTCATGGTCAAGGTTTGCTCACTCGACAAGCACCTCGACTACAAGGTACGCCTACTTGTCGTGCACCTTGCCATCCACCTAGTAGACAAGGTTTGCCACCTCGGCGTCCACTTCATCCACAAGTTTTGCTACCAAGGTCCGCTTGTTGGGGATATACTTTCCAAGTATACCCACTACGCTCACTGACTAGGGTGGCCCACTCTGGGTTAGAGCTATGTTCCACGGGCGGCCTAGTCAGGGAGAGTAGATGGAATCCCATCTGGATACGGGAATGCCTAGAAGACTTACCGAATTAGGCTTGTATAGTTACTTTTAATCTAAGATGTACTCTATAACTTACTTTGTATCATAGCTGGATAGGACTCTCCTCTAAACCCTAGGACCAGATGACTATATAAGCCATCCTAGGGATATGCCTTTAGGGAAACAGTCAATCGACAACCACAACCTCAACTCGCACATGCGACACCTCTCTCGTAATTTGTACTTCCAGCTCTGCTATATTACTGGATTGCTAGCAGGAGTAGGATCCATCCACCGCAGGAGGATTCAAACCTGGGTAAAGCTTGTGTGATCACTGTCCTAGAACACCATCGTCTCACACCCCATCTCTCTCCATGCCTCTAGGATCCCCTCCCGGTGTACAGGTTATCAATCTGATGACAGTTGGCGCCCACCGTGGGGTAGGTGACCTTCGGAGCTATGTTTTGGGGGGAATCTGCACGAATCGGAATCGGCAAAACAATCGCCGTCAGCTTGGTCCTCTACACCAACAGCGTCCCTATTTTCCTTCTTGACGAGACTTGGATTGCAGCTAGGGAACCCATGACCATCTACACAATCATGTCTTTTAGCGAGATCGACGTTTACCTCAGTTTCGCTGAACCTGCCCAACCCACCCCCGCGGTGATGATAGAGGCAGAAGAAGCTTCTGGATCCACTTTGTCTGTGGAGGCGGTAGAGTTCTGAGTCTCAGAAAGGCCTAATCCCACCCAGCCCGCACCTAAAGAGGAGAAAGTGGAGAAGATCGGATCTGAAGAAAACTCCCCAAGGAGGTCGAATCTGAAGTAGATCTCCCCATGGAGGTGGAACCTTAGGAAGAGCAAAGCAGCAAGAACTCTGGATCCAGCTCCGCCGATGCTGGAGTAGGAAAATCACTTCTGAGGCACACGTTGAGGCGGATGATGCTGCGTGGAAATGTCGGTATGGAGAAAATCCTTGAAACCATCAAAAGTTTCGAGGAAGCTAATGAAGAAAGTCGCAACTACCTCAGGACACACACATCACACTTCGTAGGATACGTTGGATCCAGATCAGATGCTGGAGACGACAATGACTCGGTGCTGGACGCATTTGGAACAAACACTGGCATATTGGCTTCCCTGAGGATTCCATGACGTCGGCATAATTCCAAAAGTTTGAAGCAGAAATTGAAGAGGAGATCAACTCCAAGGCTGCGGAAGAAGGAGAAGCTATGGATCAAAGCCCCTACAATAGCATGGATGAAAGATCTGGAGAAAACTCACCTGAACCACATGATGGTATGGATCTGGGAGATAATCCCGACGTCCAGATGTCCGAGAGTACTGATAGAAGCTTAACTCTAGGAATCGGATCCCATGTTGTCTTTGCTACGGGTGCCAATAAGGCTAACAAGGAAAAGAAGAAGAAAACTCTGGCTAAGGATCCTCCGGCTAAGGAGGTGATCGCTGAGGAATACAAGGAGGACTCAGACGGTGCTGTGATCTCCTCAGACCTGAAAACATCTCCGATGGATGGACACGTGGTTACCCAAGTGCCTGAGAAATCTTTGGAGAAGCACTTACAACGCCAATCCCAACCGCACTGGATCTCAATTAGGACAAGTTGGAGGAAAGAGCCATATCTCTAGAGGCATATTGATAGAGACTCTTAGACAAAGCAACCAATATCGTCGAGGAGAAGAAGCACATCGCCACAGCAGGATAGCTTAACTCCCTACAGCATCAGATGTCTCGGAACGGCCCTGAATTGGCCAATAGGAATCCGGAGGTGCACAATACCCTTTTCGAAGGAGACGTAGCCATGGGAAAGCCTCAGACCGATAGCAAAGGAAACCGGGTGTATAACATGCCGGTAGAAAACATTGCTCCGGCCCGAGAGATCCTGGCAAATTATCCAAGCCTAGACTAGGTTCGGCTAAGTGTGAAGCTACTCGCCAAGGGCCTAGAGCAACAGAAGGTCGCCATGTCCGGCAACGGAAAACTAGTCTGCAAATCCTACCAATGCCACACAGACACTGGTCGACATCAAGATACAAGGCCTCGGCGGGAACCGGATCTTACTATTCTGACCCTCGGGAAGACAATTATTCAAGAACGGCTCTTCAGGAAAGCGTCACAAGCCCGCATGAAGCTGGAGCAACATCGCCCCAGCCGTAGAGCGAGACACCATAGCAGCATTGGTTCCACAACAACCTCTCGGGCAGCAGTCGAATAACTATAGGGAAGAAGAAGAAGCACGACCTTGGGAGCTAGACTGGCAAAGAATGCCCCTACTAGAAACCCAAGTCGTCTGGCTGAGCCTCGTCACAATGATGGTAACAACGGACAAAGGAACGACAAACACCGCACCGGATCAAGCCGACATGGTGGGCGTCACCATGATGCTCCAGTCGGAGGACACAACCCACCGGCACCACCCTCTCCACCGAGCATCGCCCATAACGGCTCCCATGGAGGCCAAGGAGGGCACCGAGGCACATGAGGTGGTGGAGGAAACAGAAATCCGACTCCATGTTACCATAGCCGTAGAGAACATACAAGAAGACATTCTTTGTCACCAAGTGACGCCAGGCACCAGATCAACTCAAACATAGAGGCGCAATGCTATGAGTCGGATCATACATACGTGGGCCCAAAATGCTTTGAGCCGCGCATACGACGAACAGATTTTCTAGAGTGATTTGCTATCTCAAGTCATATTCAACCCTATGACGGTGTGGCTAAGTCAGACACCTGGCTCCAGGATTTCTTCTAGGCCTGTTGCATCGCCAAAGGAGGAAATAGCTTGGTCACGACCGATATCTCCCTCTTATGCTGAGGAAGACGGCTTGATCATGGCCCAATAAACTCCCAGAAAACACCATCCACAACTGGTATGATATGCAAAGTGCATTCTTTCGGAATTTCGAGGGTAAATACAGGAGGCCCTGCACGGTCGGAGATCTGCAACATTGCACCTAGAAACCTGGAGAAACTTGCCGGGACTACCTCAGACGATGGATCGACACGAAGAACTCTCATGAGGGAGTAAACAACCATAACGCGATCGAAGCCTTCATCGTGGGACACCCAATCAGATTACTGCATCATCGCCTAAAGTGCGACAAAGTTACCGACTTGGGGAAGCTGATAGAGATGGCGAGCAAACATGCAGACGCCAACGATGATTTAGAGGGACTGCTAAACATATTGTCTATGCGATAGTCGGCCAAGCAGCCGAAGCAGCAGGAGGCCCAGAAATGCAAGAACATCTCAAAAGAGAAACCCAATAAAAAATTGCGACTGTCGGTGCAACTTTCGGGTCTAGAGGACGAGGAGGCTGCGGAGGCGGCCGAGGACAAGACCGTGGAATTTCTAGAGTCCAAGGTAGAGGAGACCAGCTACCTGGTAAAACCTACTCTTTGGCCGACATCGCCAATAATCTGTGCATGCATCACCTGGATGGCAACGGGGGATCTTCCCACACCAATGCTGAGTGTCATTTCAATGATGACATCAAGAAAGACGAATGAGCTGGCTACAGGGCCAAGCGACGGAAGGGAAATAAAAATTCGGACAAAGAGAAGGAGTCTAAGAAAGATTCAGACATGGAGGAGGTGGATACCTCAAATCCCAAATTTGGATGAAAAGAAGACCTTCCCAACCAAAAGAGACACCTATGTCTGCTTCCTTAGATCTCAACCGGTTAAGGTAAAAAAGGCAATGATGCATGAACTCAACACAAATGTTCTGATTGTCCCTAAGTTTTTGGACTGGTCAGAAGTGACAATCACCTTTGACCAAAGCGATCATCCACCTAAACCGCATAGGTGAGGAAAGTATGATCTGGTTGTCAATCGACCGATCGACGGCTATGGATTCTCCAAGAATCTCATGGACGGTGGCAATAGGATCAACATCATCCACATCGAAACACTGCACCGCATGAGGATATTAGAGACACAGCTAAATCATATCTCTATGGTTTTCCATAGAGTTATCCCAGAAGACAAGCAACCTCTCTAGGAGAAATCACTCTAGATGTTACTTTTGGAACTCCAAGAACTATCGAACAGAAGCACTATCTTTTTAAGTGGCCCTGTTCAACAATGCATACCACGCTATCTTTGGGTGTCCGGCTTACTGGGTTTTCATGGATCGCCCTTGCTACATTTACAACATGATGAAAATTCCAGGTCCTAATGGCGTCATCACGATCCGGGGAAACCCGAAGAAAGCACAAGAATGCAAAGACGGAAATGCCGCATTTGCTAAAGCCATACTGCATGCCGAGGAGTACAAGGAGATCAAGAAGAACATCGACCCGTCCGAGATGGCCATGACGAAGAAGTAGGTGACGAAGACGACTCCGGAGTTCAAGGCATCGGAAGATATGAAGACGACATCGTTGAAGGATGATGACCCCTCCAAGGTGACATAGATAGGCATAGGTTTAGGCCACGCATAGGAAACCACGCACATCAAGTTCCTTAGAGCTAATAAAGATATCTTTGCATGGCAACCTTCTGACATGACCAGAGTACCTAGGGAACTTGCTGAGCACTCTTTAAACGTGTATCCTAATGCTAAACCCGTCACACAATCATACAATGTTTCGACAATGAAAAGCGCAAAGCAATAGCTAAGGAACTAGCCCGGCTCGAGTTAGTCAGATTCATAGAAGAAGTCATCCACCCTGAGTGGTTTGGCCAATCCTGTAATGGTCCCTAAAAAGGACACCACTAATTTAAGGATGTGTGTTGATGATACTGCCTTGAACAATGCTTGTCCCAAAGATCTGCTCGCTCTACCTAGAATCGATCAAGTTATCGACTCGATGGCAGGCTCAGAACTCCTATGTTTTCTCGACACATATTCCGGATATGACCAAATCCGCATGAAGAAGTTAGATAAACTAAAGACTTTGTTCATCACCCCTTTCATAACCTTCTCCTACATAATGATGCCTTTCAGGCTTAAAAACATAGGAGCTATGTACTAGTGCACTATGCAGTGTTCCATCCATGATCAAATCGTACACAATGTACATGCATATGTGGATTATATAGTTGTGATGTCCAAAAATAAGAAAACACTCATTTCCTACTTAGGGGAAACTTTCACAAATCCACAAAAATACAATATAATACTCAACCCAAAGAAGTGTTTCTTTGGAATACTAGCCGGAAAATTGTTAGGTTTCATCGTGTCTCAAAGAGGCACAAAGGTGAACCAAAACAAAATAAAGTCTATACTCAACATTACCAAGCCGACTCGCCTGAAGGACGTACAACGGCTCACTGACTACATCGCTGCCTTCAGTTGATCTTGAAAAAGACAAAGAAGTTCATTTGGACTAACAAAGTTGAAGCTGCACTTCAGGACCTGAAAGCCATACTTTATTCCGCCCCTATCCATGAAGCACCGAAACCACAGGAACCGATGTTGCTCTACATGGTTGCGACAAACAGAGTTGTCAACATCGTCATGGTAGTGGATTGGCCGAAGGAAAAAACAGGAACACCTGGTGCAGCATCCGACTTATGCTTAGTGAGGTCCTGACTAAATCAAAACAAAGGTACCCTCATTGCCAAAAGTTATCCTATGTTGTGTTCTTCGCATCCATAAAGCTACGGCATTTTTTTTGAGGTAAAATAGTGGGAAAGGCTCCCATTGCAATTTTTATATTAATAGATATAGTTATGTACACGTATATACAGAGTAGTTACAAGCTCCTTATAGAGAGCCAAAATCAAATCATAAAATTGCTATATGACTAAGTTTGGGACTGTAGCCATTCCTTGAAGTTCTCTGCATGCTTCTTTTTCATTCGGTGGCTCAGCATTTTGAGTTCATTTTAGAGTATCATTTTCCAATTCTAAACAGTTTGTCTCTTATTGTTGAAGATCTTATTATTTCTTACCATCCAAATACTCCAAGTTTCCAGAATTATAATGTCCATTGCAAAAGGTAGTTGCATCTTTGATTTTATATCACCAATAGTCTCCAATGTGTTTAAGTGTCTTGTTCCAACACTGTGTAGCAAAAGGGTAGTTCCAGAAGAGGTGCTCTAGAGTTTCTTCTTGTGGACAGCTCAGTGTAGCACAATTATAGTCTGGTGAGCACATTGGATAGTAATAAGTGGAGATCACAATTATATATAGCCTACTGGCATATATGTCGAGCCGAGGATGGACAGGGCCTTGTGTGCCATCATTGCAGTGTTTTTCTTGTGCCAGGGACCATGGTGAGGTAACTTGTGGCCGAGGAACATGCCGTAAGTTCAGAGCTCGACACTTTAGGCCCTGGCGATTTAGGGCCGCTGGAGGGCAGTGCCTCACGAGCCAATAGGAACCGTGGGTGAGGTAACTTGCGGCCGAGGAACGGGCCATAAGTTCAGAGCTCGACGATTTAAGTCCTGGAAACTATGGGCCACCGGAGGGAAGTGCCTCACGAGCCACCCCATAAGCCTCTCGAGGAGAGCACCATAGGGCCCATGCTATCCCATGATCTTCTCGAGGAGGATATCATGGGTGCTGCATGTTGCGGCGGTCTTGGTCGAGGATGGGCACGACCTGGCTGAGCCGCGTTCCTAGTGCTGCCTCATTCCGTTAATACACCATACAAGGGTCTTGAGTGCCAGGGATCTACGAGCGAGGTGACTTATCGCTATAGCTAGTATGTAAGTTCAGAGCTTCCTCCTTCACTTCCCGACGTAAATAGAGGCAATCAGGCAATATGCGCCATCCCAGCGCCCGCTCATATGATGGATACACGGGGACACGGCCAGCATGTGGGCAGGAAGAAAACCAATGAATAGAAGAACTCATCCAAAAAATAGCCAGAAACCATCAACAACTACAATTGTCTCCCTTCTCGAGTGCCCTGCCCTGGGAGGGGCGCAAAAGTATCACCTAGTGGAGGAGAGGCGAGGGCTGAGGATCACCTTGAGGGGCGGAGCCCTGCAGAGGTGCATGCGCCTAGGGCGCGGGGTGTCTCCGATTACCTGGGCTCCCCAGAGTGGTTGAGCTTTCGGGCACCGTTATCCGCATAGCCCCCGAGCCCTCTGCTGGAGCTATGGGTCAAGGGTCTTGGGGTGCTAGGGCCCATTGCGTTTGATGCTCTATTCACGCCTCCTATTGTTGTCATATTCCTCCCTTACCTCCCTGAGCTTGACGCACTCATTGGTATCATGGCCCTACCTCTGTTGGAAGGCACAATACAGGTGTGGGCTGGTAGAGTTGTCCGCTTCTCTCCTGAGGAGGTGCCTCTTGTCGCCTTTTCCTAGGCGCCTGGTGAGGCTTGTCTCGCCTTTCGTGGTGGGGTCTGCAGGCCTGGTCCCGCTATGGTCAAACAGATCCCTGACCTCTATCTTAGTGCAGCGGTCGACCACCGTGAAGAGCTCGGCTACCATGGATAGGTTCTCCCCGTGACGAACGATCTTGTCCAGTACCTGAGCGTCCGAGACACCCCCCATGGAAGCCATGATGACCTCCGCATCTGAGGCCCCATTGACCTTGACGAGGCTTTGGTCAAAGTGATGCAGGTACTTGTGTAGGGTCTCTCCAGGTCCTTGGCGCACCTTTCGGAGGTCCTCGCACGTGCACGCGGACTCATCCGCATCCCCGAACTTCGCAACAAAGAGGCCGCAGAGCTCGGACCACGAGCCGATGGACCCATCGTGAAGGTTCAGGAGCCACGTGCACGCCTCCGACCCCAGGACCATAGGGTACCAGTTGGCGAGGATGTGGTTGTCTCTCCCGGCTGCTTCTACGCCCGTGGTGTAGAGCTGCAAGAACTCCACGGGGTTGGTGACGCTGTCGTACCGGGGCGACATCTCCGGCTTGAATTTGGGCTGCCACACCACCCAATGGAGGTGTTCGTCGAGGGTGGGGCAGCTAGAGCTGCGGGTCTCCATGCCACTGGTGAGTTTGGCTCGGTTCCGTAGCCCTACAGCCGAGATGGTCTTGAGGGTCCGGGTCTCACGACCTGGCTGCTTGGCCAAAGTAACCCACGCGTCCTCTACCGAACGGGCAACTTTTTCCCTGGCTCGGACGCGTCTTGGGCTCACCGTGCTGGGCTGATTTTCCTCGTCCTAGCCCTTGAGCCCACCGCAGAGAGGAGGAGGTGGAGTTGCGCCATAGGCAATGTCGCTCGGCCATGCCTCGCATGCCACAGGGTTATCTCAGGCGACGTCCATCAAGGCTGCGAGGCATGCCTGCCACTCTCCTCTAGCGTTTTAGGTGGGCGACAGCGGAGGAGTTTCTTCACCATGAGGCGAGCCGTTTCCAGGGTGAGGGGGCACGAGACGTCCAGGTTAGTGAAGTGCTTGAAGAAGAAAACTCTCCACCCGTCCTGCCACCCCCAGAGGGGTGTGGGCGGAGCCCACTTCCGGCACTGGAGTGGGACGCGGGAGTGGGGGAGTCCAACACGAGCCCCCGAGTCTCCCTGCTTGCTCCCGCTAGGAGCGGCTGTTGTGAGGCTTGCTGCGAGCGACCATGCCGATGCCGCCGGCTGAAGTCCTCCGGGTCACGCCTCAGCCCCCTACCTGGCACACCAAATGTCGAAGATTTGTCCCACGAAGGAACTAGGTTCCAACGATCCCTTGGTTCATGAGGGGGCTGAACACGTGATTCCAAAGGAGTTTGGCAATGGCTACGGCGGTGGAGCGGATGCACGACAGAGAGTTGACACCGGGGTTTTTACCCTTGTTTGGGACCCTTGTGAGGAGGTAAAGCCCCTACTCCTGCTTTGTTTTATTGCGCACTTGCCTCGCGAGGTTACAATGGAGGATGAAAGTCTAGGGTTTTAGATCTCTGGGATCCGTCCCTTGCAAGGTAGGAGGAGGACCCCTTATATAGGGCGGCGTCGGGCCTCTTTCCCCGGTTCATTGGCAGGAAGGGTCACCAAATTCCCGCCAATGAATTTGGTCTCGACTTGTCTTCTTGCGAACGCCGAGTGGTTGTTGTGTCACAGGGTGTTCGGCTGCTCCTCCACTTTATGTCACCATCCTGGTCTCCTTGCACCGAAATGGCTATGTCAGGAGCCACCTTCGTCTTGCATCATCCCACTTTCTTGGAGTGCCTTGCCTTCTTCGGTTGGACCAGTCACTACTTGGACCGACCGTCGGTGCGTCATCTTGCTAGGCGCGCCTAGGCCTGGTGAGGTTCCCCTCTTGAGGTCATGCTGGGGGGCCTTGACGCCTAGCCGTTAGTGTCCCAAGCGTTTGTAGAGGGTACATGCTTCATCCTCCTCCAGAGGCTTCCTCCCCTCGAGAGCCCTTGAGAGGGTGATCCTTTTGGGACCAGTGACTCGATGGGACGGGATCCCCCGTTACCAATAGTCCGACAGTCAGGAACTCCAGGAACATGTTGGAATTCTATTGCCACATGCAATGGTGCACCAGTTTGAAAGAGGTTGCATCACTACACCCACTTGAGTGCGTGTGTCCATGTGGATAATTGTGGTTTGGTAGAGAATACATGCAATGTCACTCCAATATGTGTCAAACCATGGTCAGGAACCCTAGGAACATATTGGAATTCAACTGCCACATACAATGGAGCACTAGTTTGAAAGAGGTTGCAGCACCACACCCACTTGAGTGTGTAAGGCCATGTGGATCAATGTGGTTTGGCAAAGAACACATGCAATGTCACTCCAATATGTGTCAAACCATGGTTAGAAACCCCAGGAATATGTTGGAATTCAACTACGACATGCAATGGAGCACCAATTTGAAAGAGGTTCCATCACCACACCCACTTGAGTGTGTGTGGCCATGTGGATCATTTTGTTTTGGCAAAGATCACATGCAATGTCACTCCAATATGTGCCAAACCATGGTCAGGAATCCTAGGAACATGTTTGAATTCAACTGCCACATGCAATGGAGCACCAGTTTGAAAGAGGTTACATTACCACAAACACTTGAGTGTGTGTGGCGATGTGGATCATTGTGGTTTGTCAGAGAACACATGCAATGTCACTCCAATACGTGTCAAACTATGGTCATGAACCCTAGGAAAATGTTGGAATTCGACTGCCACATGCAATGGAGCAATAGTTTGAAAGAGGTTGCATCACCACACCCACTTAAGTATGTGTGGCCATGTGGATCATTGTGCTTTGGCAAAGAATACATGCAATGTCACTACAATATGTGTCAAACCATGGTCAAGAACCCCAGGAACATGTTGGAGTTCAACTACCACACGCAATGGAGCACCAGTTTGAAAGAGGATGCATCACCACACCCACTTCAGTGTGGGCCATGTGGATCATTGTGGTTTGGCAAAGAAGGCATGCAATGTCACTCCAATATGTGTAAAACCATGGTCGGGAACCCCAGGTATGTGTTGGAATTGAACTACCACATGCAATGGAGCACCAGTTTGAAAGAGGTTGCATCACCACACCCCCTTGAGTGTTTGTGTCCATGTGGATCATTGTGGTTTGGCAAAAAACAAATGCAATATCACTCCAATATTTGTTAAACCATGGTCGGGAACCCCAGGAACATGTTGGAATTCAACTGCCACATGCAATGGAGCACCAGTTTGAAAGAGGTTGCATCACCACACCCACTTGAGTGTGTGTGGCCATGTGGATCATTGTGCTTTGGCAAAGAACACATGCAATGTCACTCCAAGATGTGTCAAACCATTGTCAGGAACCCTAGGAAAATGTTGAAATTCAACTGCCACATGCAATGGAGCACCAGTTTTGTCGTGGTGGTGGCACGGAAGATGCCATGTATAGGCTAAAGATGGGGCCAATGTGCACTAGAGGAATCCAGGGAAGGATAGTGTGGTGATTCCACACACAAATGCTTGTATTTCTCTCTTATCAATGGTGGATGATAAGGGCTCCTTGAGCTATTTGTGGGAAGGAGGCTGGTGCTCTTACTACCCACAACTAACTCTCTAAGGATTTCCCTTAGTAAAAATGGCCGACCCTCTCTAGGGAGATCCTACCCCTCCTTATATAGGGGGGCTAGGTTACAAGTTAGGGCATACATGGAGGGCATATTCTCCGAATATGCTTCTCCCAAAATAGTAAAGCGGTGCTCCACTTTTCTCTGTCTAAGCTAATCTAGACTCATGGTGTAAGCCTCACTAAGCCCCTCTATAGCGCGACGTCAGCCGACATAGCCAAAGTCACCCTACATGGGCAACTTCACCTCTGTTGGAGCGTACTCGTTGGTCCATCCCTCTGTCCGCTTTGCTCACGCTATAGTGGAGAGAGAAAACCTTTGACCAAGAAGATTCCTTCCTTCCCTTGTAAGCCAAGTGGTAACGTGGCTCATGCCTGGTTAACTCGCCATGTGGGTACCTTCAAACAAGTTACAAGAAGCCAGTCGACATACGTTTTATGTCGGTCGGGACAATGTTAGACGAACATCCTTCAGGACGGGTCACCCCATAAGTCGGCCTGCCTTGAGATGACTCGGCCAACTTATGCTTTGACCTTGCCTTACCTCGGCTAACATGGTCTTTATACCCCGGCGTGACCCTACCCAGGGTTATCCCCCCAACATTAGTCCCCAAAGCTGGTGCGGTCTTGGAAACTTCAGCTGATAAGGCCACAGCAGGTTCAACCTACCAAGTTCTTTGCTCTTCCTGCCGAGTGACCCTATAACTTGGCCCTTCTTATTTTTATGACTTAGCATTCCCTTGGCTCATTCTGAGATATTCCTTGCGGGCTAGGTTACCTTCTATTTATCCGGGTTATCCTTCCTTCTCTCGTATACTTCCCCATGTCCTACATGGAGGGTAATCATTGTATTGCCTCATTTTAAGGGCCAGCGCCAGTTACTGCGCCGGTTACTGTATTCATTATCAGGGATAACTGCTGCAAACGTCACATCGTGGCTGCCTCCTTGTTAACTGTAATAGCATGTTGTGTCATGGGATTCACTGCTCCCTCTGGCCTTCCCTGTGGCTTGCTTTTGATTGGCTGATCCGATGGATACACGGCCACATCATGTGGCTTCGCCGCACTGCTAGATCCCACTACCCCACTCAGGGGTGTGGTTAAATAGGGGGTGAGGGATGCCCCTTGGTCATTTCCCCCACCCTCGCATGCATCGCCTCTTCTTCTCTTCATCCGCTCCAGAGCACCGCCGCTGCCGCCACTGCTCTTTGTCGTCGTGCTTCTCCCCTGTAGTAGTGCTGCCTCTTCTGTGTAGCTACACCGCCATGGGGCCTTCCCAGTCTCGACCTCTGCCCCCATCATAGATTGGGTCTACGAGGGTAGGGACTTGGAGATGGCTGAGGAGGAGTTCATTGCCATTGAAGAACACGAGGAGGGCGGCGAGGACCACGAGCGAGGAGGTTGGGCCGGTTCCTGGGTCTGCCAGGAGACCTTGACTAGCTCCTCCAGACCTGTCGCATCCCTACCGGGGTTTCCTATCATCTCCCTTGCCAGGAGATCACTCCCTCGCCTAATCTGGGTGAGTTTGTGGTCTTCCTCCCGCATTTCCAGCATGGCTTCGGCCTCCCAGTTAGTGACTTCTTCCATGAATTCATCAACACCTTCGAGCTTCAACCTCATCATCTACTGGCTAATGCCATTAGCTCCCTTTCTTCCTTTGCTTCTAGGGTCGAGGGTTACCCCGGAGTCTGGCCCACTTTAGAACTTCTGGTACAAGTTCTTCTGTTTTAGAGCCAATGTTGTACCTGATAAGGAGACTTCCCCCACCAACAAATACTTGACTCAGTGCAGGGCAGCTTCTATCTCTCCTCAAAAAAACTCCGTTTCCCCCGAGTTACTAGCCTTGAGTCCTGCAAGGGTTGGGCCCGGACGTTCTTTTATGTGAAGAAAGATACCGAGGAAGACAAGATTCGGCTATGCCCATACTTGCGCGGTATCCCGCACAGGACCTTATGTGGCCGAATCCCAAAGAAATCCACTGCCTTGGTGGTTCAGGTGGAAAAATGGATCAAGGAACTGGTCAACTTGAAGTTGCGCAGCGAGGATATCATGATCACCTTCGTGCGCAGCCGAATCTCCCCTCTATAGAAACAAACTCAGAAACTTTGCCATATGAGTGGCCATCTCGACCCCAACCGAACCTCCTCCTTCGAACTCAACAACACCCAGATCTTCTGCCGAGTCAAGGCTATCTTGAAGAATGACAAGGAGTTCATCAAGGACTGGGAGTGGGGGTTCGAGAACTTCTGCCAGGATAAGATGCCTCCCGGGGTATGCTCCTTCCTCCGAGTTATGTTTTATGTCGAATCATATCTTTTACTAGACCTAATGCACTATTGCTTTTCAGTTGTTTACTCATAAAACAGTTGAGGATGGCCACGAGTCGTCCCTTAAGTGGGGGAAGGATCGTGGGGCCTCATACAAGGTGGAGCCGGATCCTGAAGACTTTCTTCCTACTCAGGATCCAACCTCCAGACGAGACCGTGGTAAGATCTTTGGTTTAAGGGATTGGACGGATGACGATGAAGACACTGATATTGAGATTCTAGAGGTATACGGTCCTGTGCCTATCTCATATGCCTTTCCCGCTGATCTGGCTTCAGCTAACCTGACCGGTCAGGTCCATGAGGATCCTCCTCTTTCCGTGGGTGACCTAGTTCCTGCCCCTTCTAGGAAACGCGCGGCTACCTCGGGTCCTCCCTCTGAGCCACCTCAGACCAAGAAGAAGTAGAAGAAGCCCGGGGTCAAAGGCGCCAGCAAGCCCATGTCCAAGGTCCTAGTCTGTAGAGCACCTAATCCCAAGGAACCTCCAACTTCCTCCGAGTAAGCTCCTTTGTCCTTGCTTGCTCATATTTTGAGTTGGATTGCACCATCTTCATGTATTTCCTGTTTCTCTCTTTCTCTGTTCTTAACTTGTTGCTTTGTTCTTTCTCTGTCTCGGCAGGTCCGCCAGGAAGATCCCCCAAAGAGGCTCGAGCATTGCCTCACCCATCTGAAATTTCCCCATCTCCCGCTCGCAACAATGATGCCCGCCCTCTGAGCCCTATTCTTGAGAGCTCAGTGGCCGCTCTAAATCTTAGCCCACCTCGTCAAGAAGAGGGCAATGTCGGTGCAGAGGGAGATGGTGCTGCCGAGGATACGGCTATGTCGGATCACCCCCGCTCTTCTTCGGCTCAACCGCAACCAGTTGTACCGAGGTGCCGGTTACTCCGGCACCGACTCAAGTTTCTTCTTCATCATCTCCAACACTAGCTCCAGTACCAGCACCAGCTTCAAGTTCATCACCAATTCCTCCTGCCTCATCCGAGTCTTCCAAGACTCAGCGAGAAGACCAAGCTCAGCCCAGCCCCAAGGCCAAAGCTCCTATGCCAACACCTTCTGCCAAGGACATTTTCCAGCAAAAGCTTCAGGCTAAACCTGGCACCAAGGCCAAAAAGGGTACTTATGCCTCCAAGGGCCAACAAGTGGCTGAGGCTGCCAAAACCCTAAGGGACCAGCAACTGAATCTGGACAGTGTACCCTCGTGTCCATGATGAAAAAGGGGAGTGCTACCTCTGGCTCTGCTGCTTCCGAGTCTGCTGGTACTAAGCAACTTACTTTCCATACCAGCCCGGCTGTAGCACAAATTGCAAGGAAAGAGGCTCATACCAAGGGCTTGGTGGCGACCCAGATGCTCAGCAGGGAAAACTATGGTCCGACGCTAATTGAATATGTCAACAATTGGAATGACATCGAGTTCATCAACCTCAACGATGAAATCCCGGAGAAGTTTGGTCCCAATGAGTTTAGCACCCAAATGAACACAGCTTCTAAGGCCATCACACTTTCAGGCCAAATGATGGAGGTAAACCTCTTCGTCATGCCTTTACATAAGCATAAGTAACTATAGATATATCCTCCAGTCCCCAAGCCTCCAGTGGAGTAACACGTTACTTGGCCAGATGCTACAATCCGAAGTATGTCTAGTTGCACTAAATTCCTTAGTAGAACTCAAATATTCACTCACCTAGAGCCGGCTTAAGTTCCACTTGGCCCGGGTCTTGAGTAGATTCAAATATTCACTCACCTAGAGCCGGGTTAAGTTCCACTTGACCCGTTCTTGAGTAGATTCAAATATTCACTCACCTATAGCCGGGTTAAGTTCCACTTGGCCTGGGTCTTGAGTAGATTCAAATATTCACTCACCTAGAGCTGGGTTAAGTTCCACTTGGCCTGGGTCTTGAGTAGATTCAAATATTGACTCACATAGAGCCGGTTTAAGTTCCACTTGGCCTGGGTCTTGAGTAGATTCAAATATTGGTTCTTATACACAAACTAATAATTTCCTCTTTAGATCACCACCAACCACGGAACTGCTGAGTTTCAGCGGCTTCTAGATACTCACATGGAGCTCCGCTCTAAGCATAATGCGCTAATCACCGAGTACAAGAAGAAGGGTAATTTCTTTCACTTGTGTTTTCACTTCTTCCTTCCTTCATCTTATTGTTGTTAGAACTAATTTATTATTCGGATTGTGCGGCCAAAGTTGAGGCCAAAAACAAAATTATGCGGAAAAACATGGCTGAGATCAAAGGTAACTCGTCTTGGTCACTCAACCTTTGTCCTTTTTCATCCTGACTCGGCAGATAATCATACCTCGGATCTACCGGGTCAATCAAACTGTTGCAGTGTCTCTTCAAGATAGCGTGCCATTGCCTGACATGATGCTTCACTTTCTTGAACAAGTAGGGCAGCATGAGACCAAGCTCAAGAAGAAGGACCATGAGATCGCCAAACTTCGGCTCGAAGATGATGAAATTACTTGGTTGAATGCTGAAATCAAGAAGTTGAAGAACTCTTATAAGGCTGACTAGAACTTCTCCGAAGAAAAGGAGCGTCTGAAACTCAGATTGAAAAGGACCAAGATATGTTGAAGGAAGCCGACATCAAGCTTGAGTCGGTGACTACCGAATATGAGAAGATCCAGAAAAGGAATGTTGATTGTCTCATGGAGCTGACCCGGATCCTCAGTTATATCTCTCATCAGTTTTTTCTTTCCACCGACATTTATTTTTCCGGGTCATGTGTCGTTACTTACTGGTCTTACTTGTCTTATTTTTAGAAAATTTCCAGAGAGCGATGCCATTGCTACTGCTATTGTGACCAAGTTCCGCTTGAAGAGAGGCACCCCTGTTGGTCCTGACGCCGAACCTATTCCTTATCATATGGAGGACATGCTGGTGAGCCTCGCTGCCCGAACTGAAACCATAAAGAACTATGGCGCGGACATCATGATTGCAGCTTCCCGGATCTTCAATGCCCTTTGGCCTACTGATCCGGCTCCTAGAGGTGGTACAGCCTATTGCAAAACTGATGGAGTGTGAGATTCAGCTGAACCTCTGGAGGGAATTCGCTTCGCTCGTTGGAGCTGACATGGCGCTAAGCTTCGTGCTATCTTGGTATGAGGGCTTGGACTTGAAGGTCCTTGACCGCATGCACACCGGATCCAAGTGGAAAAACAATTCGGAGTTCATCGCTCAACGCAAGGCTTGTGCTTACAACCTAATCTAGTACGCCTTCTGCCATAGTTGGAATGAAGGGCCGAGCTTCCTCGACGCCGTCAATGATGCTTATGTCTTAGATGGATCAGGTGGCGAAGAAGAAGAAGAAGGCTCAGATTTTGCCGAAGCTAACCCGGATGATGAGGTAGAAACCAAGGTTCCTCCGACTGATTCTGACTTGCCTCCACCTACAACAGATGATCCGGCTCCTGCTGCGCCTTGAGCCCGGAAACACTTTAAATTTGTTAAATCCTCGGTATGCCGGGTGCAGATGTACTTAAGCACAATGGTTAGGTTTTGCTACTACTAAGTTTTTTAAGTCGGATTAACTTGGGTGAAATCCCCGAGTACCATTTTCTTGTTCCCCCAATTTTATGATTCGGCTCGCGTCTACCTTGATTCGGTTTTCGACTTACGAGTCCGAGGTTCAAAAAATTGACTTCACAATACTTGAAACTTTAGGATTAGCTCAAAATAATTCAAAACAACATAAATGAAGTAAATACAGGGGTTAGTCCGAATAACAAATGTTGGCTCGATTACGTTCCTTTCCTTAGTCGTTTTCATGTGCATAGCAATTCCAAACTTGTTCTCTTGCTTGCCATGAAGCTAGTTCTTGTTGGACAGGAGCAAGTCAAAGAGTTGGGTTTTTGGTGCCTGCACACTACTAATTCGGCTAAGGTGTAATTAGTTTAAGCTAGCCGACATATAAAAAAGGTAAATGCAGAAAGGACAATTATTATTAAGGCAGTTGCCGAGTTCCTTCTCGGGGTGCCGAAGTTTCATTGATAAGCCAATTGCCGACATATATACCGACATATGAGAGTTCGAGATACATACACTTTTCGCTAAGTGTAAAATGGTCGAAGTACAACTACATTCCATTGACGCTTAGATTCCTCGCCATACCTGTCCGCCTTGTTTTTCTCATGTGGCTGCACATCATTGAGATAATAGGAATCATTGTGCAATGCTTTGCTTACAATGAATGTCCCTTCCCATGGAGGGGATAACTTATGCATGCCAGCAGTGCGCTGCACCAACCGAAGTACCAGATCACCTTCTAGGAAGACTCTGGGGTTTACTTTCCGGCTATGGTAGCGTCGGAGATTTTGCTGATATATGGCGGATCTGGATAAGGCCAATTATCTCACTTCTTCTAGCAGATCGACATCATTTTGCCGAGCTTCTTGCACTTCGGCCTCTGTGTATTGGGCGACCCTGGGTGAGTCATGCTCTATGTCGGCTGGTAATACAGCTTCTGCCCCATATACCAGAAAGAATGGCGTATAGCCTGTTGATCGATTCGGAGTTGTTCTTAAACTCCATAGTACCGCTGGTAGTTCTTCTATCCAGCACCCCGCTGATCTTTGCAGCGGCTCAATGAGTCGGGGTTTTATCCCGGACAGAACTAGTCTTTTGGATCTTTCCACTTGTCTGTTCGATGCGGGGTGGGCTACTGATGCAATATCTGGCCGGATCTTCTTTTCTCGGCAGAATCTCACAAATGCCCCTTCAGCAAAATTTGTGCCATTATCAGTTATGATCCTGTGAGGATAGCCGTATCTAAAGATTATATCCTTGAGGAATGTCATAGCTATTGCCCCATCAAATTTCCTGATTGGGTTCACTTCAATCCATTTGGTAAATTTGTCCACCATGACCAAGACATGGGTCATGTTTCCTTTTCCCGGCTTAAATGGGCCAACCATATCCAAGCACCATACATCAAATGGCCAAGTGATAGGTATAGTTTTTAGCTCTGACATAGGCATGTGTGTCTTGGTGGCGTACCTCTGACAACCATTGCATTTTATTACAAGATCTTCCACTTGCTCCAAGGCACTTGGCCAGTAAAATCCATGCCGGAAAACTTTTGCCACTAAGGCTCTGGATGAAGCGTGATGCCCACATTCCCCCTGATGAATATCTCGGAGGATGTCAAGCCCTTCTTCCGGGTCAACACATCGCTGCAGAACACTTGTGACACTCCTCTTGTATAGTTCGACATTGATAATGGTGTATGCCTTTGCTCTTCTTTGGATTTGCCTTGAACGTATCTTGTCACTCAGCAAAGTTCCATCTTTCAAGAACTCAAATATTGGCCTGGCCCCTGCAGGTATAGCTCAAATAGGGAAAAGCTCCTCGTCAATTTCCATTACTTCCACCAGCATAATTCTCGCTGGATCAAGCTGAGCAGTCCCCGGGTTCTGCGAGGTATTCCCCAGGTCTGCAGAAGTAGTCCCCAGGTTCGCTGAGGTGCTCCCTCAATCAATATCCATTGGAGTAGCTTCTGATCCGGAGTGCGCCGGGATATAGATTGACTCGGATTCTGGTGAGGGTGTAATAGATGGTTTTCTCAAGTGCTCCAAAGCAACTCCTGGCGGGATTGGCAGCCGAGATGACCCTAGTTTAGACAGTACGTCGGCTGCTCCATTTTCAAGCCGAGGTACATGATGGAAGTCGCATCCTTCAAAGAACCCACATATCTTTTGGACATGGAATCTATAAAGGGCCATGTTTGCATCCAGGGAATCCCAATTTGCACATACTTGCTGCACCACCAAATCCGAATCAACAAAACATTGTATCTGACGTATTCCCACTTCTTTTGCCACCTTAAGTCCATGCACGAGCGCTTCATAATCGGTGAGATTGTTCGATGCTCTGAAATGGATCTGGAGAACGTACTTCATTGATCTTTCTTGGGCGAGATAAGTACTACCCCGGCCCCTAGTCCTTCCTTTAACTTTGATCCATCAAAGTGCATCCTCCAATAATTTGAGTCCGGCAAAGGTGGTTCGTATTGCATTTCAGCCTAATCCCCGAAGAAATCAGCCACTACTTGAGATTTGATTGCATCTCTCCTATCAAATTGTGGTGCATATGGAGCTAACTCAATTGCCCATTTTGCAATCTGGCCACTTGCATCTTTGTTGCTCATTATTTCGAATAAGGGCGCTTCACATATCACTTTTATGGGGTATTCCTCAAAGTAATGCTTGAGCTTCTTAGCCGCCATGTATATGCCATATGCCATTTTATGATAGTGAGGGTAATTCTGCTTTGAAGTTGACAATACCTCGCTTAGGTAGTACACTGGCCTCTGCACCGACTCACCCTCTTCGTCACGCTCCACCACTATCACTACACTTATGACTCGGTTGGTCGCTGCTATATAGAGCCACATTGGCTCTTTGGATAGTGGCGAGGCTCACACTGGTGCAGAGGCTAGCATCTTTTTTAGTTCATGGAATGCGCTATCAGCTTGCAGTGTCCACACAAATTTATCTGCCTTTTTCATTAAGTAGAGGGGCAACGGCTTCTCTCCCAGTCGACATACAAACTTACTTAACGATGCCAGGCAACGAGTGAACTTATGCACATCATTAAGACACTTCGGCAATTCCATTCTCTCTATGGCTCGGATTTTTGTAGGATTGGCCTCGATACCTCGGCTAGATATGAGAAAATCGAGTAACTTCTCTGCCGGCACACCAAAGGTACATTTCTCCGGGTTAAGCTTCATTCAGAACCTCCTTTGTTTCTCGAATGTTTGCTGGATATCATCAAGTAGCATTTTGCTTTCCTTAGTTTTAATTACAATATCATCCACATAAACTTGCACATTTCAACCAATTTGATCATGTAGACATTTTTGCATGCATCGTTGATACGTTGCCTCTGCATTATGTAAACCAAATGGCATAGTGCGATAGCAATAAGCTCCATACGGGGTGATAAACGCGGTCTTTATTTGATCATCTGAGTTCAAAGGTATCTGGTGGAAACCAGAATATGCATCTATGAATAACAACAACTCACACCCAGCAGTTGAATCTATGACCTAGTCTATCCTGGGCAGTGGGAATGGATCTTTCTGACACGCCTTATTCAAGTTCGTGTAATCGATACACATATGCCACACCACTGCCACATTCAGATCATCCTTTTTCTTCTCCAAGAGCGCCAGATTAGAGAGCCAATCCGGGTAAAGCACTTCCATGATAAACCTAGCGGCAAGGAGTCGAGCTATCTCATATCTAATGACTTTTCTCCTGTCTTCGGTGAAGCGGCGGAGAGGTTGCTTCACCAGCTTTGCTTTGGGTCTTACATTCAAAGAGTGCTCAGCCAACTCCCTCGGCACACCTTGCAGGTCCTGTGTAGACCAAGCAAAGATATCCAGATTATCACGGAGGAAGTTGACGAGCTCTCTTTCCTATTTGTCGCTTAACCCGGCACCAATGGTTACAGTGTGCTCTGGGAACTGATCACCAATAGGCACTTTTTTGTATCCTTTTTCACTTGAAATGAGACACTCCCATGCGGGTTAGTCAGAGCCGGCATATGCTGCTGCGTTGACTGAGCCAATGCCGCCACTTCCTGGATTTTCCTTTTCTCCTGAACAATCACAAGTGGCTCGGCCAGGTTAGACCCGGCTGAAGCACATGCAATGGAACGCCTGAAGTCCCCAGCTATGGTGATCATTCCCCTTGGCCCGGGCAATTTCAACTTCAAGTGACTGATGTGAGTACTTGCCATACTTTCTAGGTTCACAACCTCAAAATCCAAATTTTCAATCCGACAGTTGTCCCTTGTAATGAATAACACGTCAACCCGGACCTTTCCAATGGGATCACACGAGATACCCGACACAATGCAATGGAAAGTTGTCTTTGTCGCTTGGAGCATGTTCTCTGATTTTCCCAACTTGTGCATGGTATACTTGTACATGATGTTAATGCTACTGCCATTGTTGTGGCCATGTGGATCATTGCAGTTTGGCGGAGAACACATGTAATGTAACTCTAATATGTGTCAAACCATGGTCAGGAACCCCAGGAATATGTTGGAATTCAACTGCCACATGCAATGGAGCACCAGTTTTAAAGAGGTTGCCTCACCACACCCACTTGAGTGTGTGTGGCCATGTGGATCATTGTGGTTTGGTAGATAACACATTCAATGTCACTCCCATACGTGTCAAACCATGGTCAGGAACCTAGGAACATGTTGGAATTCGATTGCCACATGCAATGGAGCACCAGTTTGAAAGAGGTTGAATCGCCACACCCACTTGAGTATGTGTAGCCATGTGGATCATTATGGTTTGGCAAAGAACACATGGAGTGTCACTCCAATATGTGCCAAACCATCGTTAGGAACCCCGGGAGTGTGTTAGAATTCAACTTCTACATGCAATAGAGTACTAATTTGAAAGAGGATGCATCACCAGACCCACTTGAGTGTGTCTGGCCAAGTGGATTATTATGGTTTGGCAAAGGACACATGCAATGTCACTGCAATATGTGTGAAACCATGGTTAGAAACCCCATGTACATGTTGGAATTGAACTACCACATGCAATGGAGCACCAGTTTGAAAGAGCTTGCATCACCACACCCACTCGAGTGTGTGTGGCCATGTGGATCATTATGGTTTGGCAAAGGACACATGTAATGTCACTCTAATATTTGTTAAACCATGGTTAGGAACCCTAGGAACGTGTTGGAATTCAACTGCCACATGCAATGGAGCACCAGTTTAAAAGAGGTTGCATCACCACACTAACTTGAGTGTGTGTGGCCATGTGCATCATTGTGCTTTGGCAAACAACACATGCAATGTCACTCCAAGATGTGTTAAGCCATAGTCCAGAACCCCAGAAACATGTTGGAATTCAAATGCCACATGCAATGGAGCACCAATTTGAAAGAGGTTGCATCACCACACCCACTTGAGTGTGTGTGGCCTTGTGGATCGTTGTGGTTTGGTAAAGAACACATGCAAAGTCACTCCAATATGTGTCAAACCTTGGTTAGGAACCATAGGAACATGTTGGAATTTGACTGCCACATGCAATGGAGCACCGGTTTGAAAGAGGTTGCATCACTACACCCACTTGAGCGTGTGTGGTCATGTGGATCATTGTGGTTTGGCAGAGAACACATGCAATGTCACTCCAATATTTGTCAAACTATGGTCAGGAACATGTTGGAATTCAACTGCCACATGGAATGGAGCACCAGTTTTAAAGAGGTGGCATCACCACACCCAATTGAGTGTGTCTAGCCATGTGGATAAATGTGGTTTGGAAAAGAACACATGCAATCTCACTGCAATATGTGTCAAACCATGGTCAGGAACCCCAGGAACATGTTGGAATTCAATTGCCACATGCAATGGAGCACTAGTTTGAAATAGGTTGCATCACCACACCCACTTGTGTGTGTGTGTGGACATGTGGATCATTGCAGTTTGGCAGAGAACACATGCAATGTCACTCCAATATGTGCCAACCATGGTCAGGAACCCCGGGAGTGTGTTAGAATTCAACTGCTACATGCAATAGAGCACTAATTTGAAAGAGGTTTCATCACCACACCCACTTGAGTGTGTGTGCCCATGTGGATCATTGCGGTTTGGTAGAGAACACATGCAATGTCACTCCAATATGTGCCAAACCATGCTCAGGAACCCCAGGAACATGTTGGAATTCGACTGCCACATGCAATGGAGAACCAGTTTGAAAATCGTAGTTGTTTGGCAGAGAACACATGCAATGTCACTCCAATATGTGTCAAACCATGGTCAGGAACCCCAAGAACATGTTGGAATTCAACTGCCACATGTAATGGAGCAATAATTTGAAAGAGGTTGCATCACCACACCCACTTGAGTGTTTGAGGCTATGTGGATCATTGTGGTTTGGCAGACAACACATGCAATGTCACTCCATTATGTGTCAAACCATGCTCAGGAACCCCAGGAACATGTTGGAATTCGACTGCCACATGCAATGGAGAACCAGTTTGAAAGAGGTTGCATCACCACACCCACTTCAGTGTGTGTGGCTATGTGGATCATTGTGCTTTGGCAAAGAACACATGCAATGTCACTACAATATGTGTCAAACCATGGTCCGGAACCCCAGGAACATGTTGGAATTCAGCTGCCACATGCAATGAAGCACCAGTTTGAAAATAGTTGCATCGCCACACCCACTTGAGTGTGTGTGGCCATGTGGATCATTGTGTTTTTCCAAGCAACACATGCAAAGTCACTCCAATATGTGCCAAACCATGGTTAGGAACCCCAGGAACATGTTGGAATTCGACTGCCACATGCAATGGAGCTCCAGTTTGAAAGAGGTTGCATCACTACACACACTTGAGTGTGTGTGGCCATGTAGATCATTTTTGTTTGGTAGAGAACACATGCAATGTCACTATAATATGGGTCAAACCATGGTCAGGAACCCTAGGAACATGTTGGAATTCAAGTGCCACATGCAATGGAGCACCAGTTTGAAAGAGGTGGTATCACCACACCCACTTGAGTGTGTGTGGCCATGTGGATCAATGTAGTCTGGAAAAGAACACATGCAATGTCACTCCAATATGTATCAAACCATGGTCAGGAACCCCATGAATATGTTGGAATTCAACTTCCACATGCAATGAAGCACCAGTTTGAAAGAGGTTGCATCACCACACCCACTTGAGTTTGTGTGGCCATTTGGATCATTGCAGTTTGGCAGAGAACACATGTAATGTCACTCGAATATGTGTCAAACCATGGTCAGGAGCCCTAGGAACATGTTGGAATTTAACTGCCACATGCAATGCAGCACTAGTTTGAAAGAGGTTGGATCACCAGACCCACTTGAGTGTGTGTGGCCATGTGGATCATTGTGGTTTGGTAGAGAACACATGCAATGCCACTCCAATATGTGTCAAACCATGCTCAGGAACCCCATGAACGTGTTGGAATTCGACTTCCACATGCAATGGAGCACTAGTTTGAAAGAGGTTGCATCACCACACCCACTCAAGTGTGTATGGCCATGTGGATCATTGTTCTTCGGCAAAGAACACATGCAATGTCTCTCCAAGCTGTGTAAAACATGGTCTGGAACCCCACGAACATGTTGGAATTCAACTGCCACATGCAATGGAGCACTAGTTTGAAAGAAGTTGCATCATCTCACCCACTTCAATGTGTTTGGCCAGGTGGATCATTGTGGGTTGGCAAAGAACACATGCAATGTCACTCCAATATGTGTCAAACAATGGTTAGGAACCCTAGGAACATGTTGGAATTCGACTGCCACACGCAATGGATCACCAGTTTGAAAGTGGTTGCATCACCACACCCACTTGAGTGTGCGTGGCCATGTGGATCATTGTGGTTTGGCAGAGAACACATGCAATGTCAATCCAATATGTGTCAAACCATGGTCAGGAACCCCGAGAACATGTTGGAATTCAACTGCCACATGCAATGGAGCACCAGTTGGAAAGAGGTTGCATCACCACACCCACTTGAGCGTGTGTGGCCATGTCGATCAATGTGGTTTGGCAAAGAACACATGCAATGTCACTCCAATATGTATCAAACCATGGTCAGGAACCCCAAGAACATGTTGAATTCAACTGCCACATGAAATGGATCACCAGTTTGAAAGAGGTTGCATCACCACACCCACTTGAGTTTGTGTGGCCATGTGGATCATTGCAGTTTGGCGGATAACACATGTAATGTCACTCCATTATGTGTCAAACCATGGTCAGCGACCCCAGGAACGTGTTGGAATTCAAGTGCCACATGCAATGGAGCAATAGTTTGAAAGAGGTTGCATCACCACAACCACTTGAGTGTGTGAGGCCATGTGGATCATTGTGGTTTGTCAGAGAACACATGCAATGTCACTAAAAAATGTGTCAAACCATGCTCAGGAACCCTAGGAATGTGTTGGAATTCGACTGCCACATGCACTGGAGCACTAGTATAAAAGTAGTTGCATCACCACAACAACTTGAGTGTGTGTGGCCATGTGGATCATTGTGTTTTGCCAAGGAACACATGCAATGTTACTCCAATATGTGTCAAACCATGGTTAGGAACCCCAGGAACATGTTGGAATTCGACTGCCACATGTAATGGAGCTCCAGTTTGAAAGAGGTTGCATCACCACACACACTTGAGTGTGTGTGGCCATGTGGATCATTTTTGTTTGGTAGAGAACACATGCAATGTCACTGAAAGATGTCTAAAACCATGGTACAGAACCCCAAGAACATGTTGGAATTCAACTACCACATGCAATGGAGCACCGGTTTGAAAGTGGTTGCATCACTACACCCACTTGAGTGTGTGTGGCCATGTGGATCATTGTGGTTTGGCAGAGAACACATGCAATGTCACTCCAATATGTGTCAAACCATGCTCAGGAACCCCAGGAACTTGTTGGAATTCGACTGCCACATGCAATGGAGCACCAGTTTGAAAGAGGTTGCATCACCACACCCACTTGAGTGTGTGTGGTCATGTGGATCATTGTGGTTTGGCAGAGAACACATGCAATGTCACTCCAATATATGTCAAACTATGGTCAGGAACCCTAGGAACATGTTGGAATTCAAGTGCCACATGGAATGGAGCACCAGTTTTAAAGAGGTGGCATCACCACACCCACTTGAGTGTGTCTAGCAATGTGGATAAATGTGGTTTGGCAATGAACACATGCAATCTCACTCCAATATGTGTCAAACCATGGTCAGGAACCCCAGGAACATGTTGGAATTCAATTTCCACATGCAATGGAGCACTAGTTTGAAATAGGTTGCATCACCACACCCAGTTGTGTGTGTGTGTGGACATGTGGATCATTGCAGTTTGGCACAGAACACATGCAATGTCACTCCAATATGTGCCAACCATGGTCAGGAACCCCGGGAGTGTGTTAGAATTCAACTGCTACATGCAATAGAGCACTAATTTGAAAGAGGTTTCATCACCACACCCACTTGAGTGTGTGTGGCCATGTGGATCATTGCGGTTTGGTAGTGAACACATGCAATGTCACTCCAATATGTGCCAAACCATGGTTAGGAACCATATGAACATGTTGGAATTCGACTGCTACGTGCAATGGATCACTAGTTTGAAAGAGGTTGCATCACCACACCCACTTGAGTGTGTGCGTCCATGTGGATCATTGTGGTTTGTCAGAGAACACATGCAATGGAGCTCCAAAATGTGTCAAACCATGCTCAAGAACCCCAGGAACTTGTTGGAATTCGACTGCCATATGTAATGGAGCACCAGTTTGAAAGAGGTTGCATCACCACACCCACTTGAGTGTGTGTGGTCATGTGGATCATTGTGGTTTGGCAGAGAACACATGCAATGTCACTCTAATATGTGTCAAACCATGCTCAGGAACCCTAGGAACGTGTTGGAATTCGACTTCCACATGCAATGGAGCACAAGTTTGAAAGAGGTTGCATCACCACACCCACTCAAGTGTGTGTGGCCATGTGGATCATTGTGCTTTGGCAAAGAACACATGCAATGTCACTCCAAGATGTGTCAAACCATGGTCCAGAACCCCAGAACATGTTGGAATTCAACTGCCACATGCAATGGAGCACTAGTTTGAAAGTGGTTGCATCACCACACCCACTAGAATGTGTGTGGCCATGTGGATCATTGTGGTTTGGCAAATAACACACGCAATGTCACTCCAATATGTGTCAAAACCATGGTCAGGAACCCTAGGAACGTGTTGGAATTCGATTGCCACATGCAATGGAGCACCAGTTTGAAAGAGGTTTCATCACCACACACACACTTGAGTGTGTGTGGCCATGTGGATCATTGTGGTTTTGCAAATAACACATGCAATGTCACTCCAATATGTGTCAAACCATGGTTAGCAACCCCAGCAACATGTTGGAATTCGACTGCCACATGCAATGGAGCACCGGTTTGAAAGAGGTTGCATCACCACACCCACTTGATAGTGTGTGGACATGTGTATCATAGTTGTTTGGCAGAGAACACATGCAATGTCAGTCCAATATGTGCCAAACCATGGTCAGGAACCCCGGGAACGTGTTGGAATTTAACTGCTACATGCAAGGGAGCACTAGTTTGAAAGAAGTTGCATCACCACACCCACTTCAGTGTGTTTGGCCATGTGGATCATTGTGGTTTGGCAAAGAACACATGCAATGTCACTCCAATATGTGTCAAACAATGGTTAGGAACCGTAGGAACAAGTTGGAATTCGACAGCCACACGCAATGGATCACCAGTTTGAAAGAGGCTGCATCACCACACCCACTTGAGTGTGTGTGGTCATGTGGATCATTGTGGTTTGGCACAGAACACATGCAATGTCACTCCAATATGTGTCAAACCATGATCAGGAACCCCAAGAACATGTTGGAATTCAACTGCCACATGCAATGGAGCAATAATTTGAAAGAGGTTGCATCACCACACCCACTTGAGTGTTTGAGGCCATGTGGATCATTGTGGTTTGGCAGAGAACACATGCAATGTCACTCCAATATGTGTTAAACCATGCTCAGGAACCCCAGGAACGTGTTGGAATTCGACTGCCACATGCAATGGAGCACCAGTTTGAAAGAGGTTGCATCACCACACCCACTTCAGTGTGTGTGGCCATGTGGATCATTGTGCTTTGGCAAAGAACACATGCAATGTCACTACAATATGTGTCAAACCATGGTCCAGAACCCCAGGAACATGTTGGAAATCAGCTGCCACATGCAATGGAGCACCAGTTTGAAAATAGTTGTATCGCCACACCCACTTGAGTGTGTGTGGCCATGTGGATCATTGTATTTTTCCAAGGAACACATGCAATGTCACTCCAATATGTGCCAAACCATGGTTAGGAGCCCTAGGAACATGTTGGAATTCGACTGCCACATGCAATGGAGCTCCAGTTAGAAAGAGGTTGCATCACTACACACACTTGAGTGTGTGTGGCCATGTGGATCATTTTTGTTTGGTAGAGAACACATGCAATGTCACTCCAATATGGGTCAAACCATGGTTAGGAACCCTAGGAACATGTTGGAATTCAAGTGCCAGATGCAATGGAGCACCAGTTTGAAAGAGGTGGTATCACCACACCCACTTCAGTGTGTGTGGCCATGTGGATCATTGTGGTTTGGTAGAGAACACATGCAATGCCACTCCAATATGTGTCAAACCACGCTCAGGAACCCCATGAACATGTTCGAATTTGACTTCCAATTGCAATGGAGCACCAGTTTGAAAGAGGTTGCCTCACCACACCCACTCAAGTGTGTATGGCCATGTGGATCATTGTTCTTTGGCAAAGAACACATGCAATGTCACTCCAAGATGTGTCAAACCATGGTCCAGAACCCCAGGAACATGTTGGAATTCAACTGCCACATGCAATGGAGCACTACTTTGAAAGTGGTTGCATCACCACACCCACTAGAATGTGTGTGGCCATGTGGATCATTGTGGTTTGGCAAATAACACACGCAATGTCACTCCAATACGTGTCAAAACCATGGTCAGGAACCCTAGGAACGTGTTGGAATTCGATTGCCACATGCAATGGAGCACCAGTTTGAAAGAGGTTGCATCACCACTTGAGTGTGTGTGTCCATGTGGATCATTGTGGTTTTGCAAATAACACATGCATTGTCACTCCGATATGTGTCAAACCATGGTTTAGCAACCCCAGCAACATGTTGGAATTCGACTTCCACATGCAATGGAGCACCGGTTTGAAAGAGGTTGCATCACCACACCCACTTGAGTGTGTGTAGACATGTGGATCATAGTTGTTTGGCAGAGAACACATGCAATGTCAGTCCAATATGTGCCAAACCATGGTCAGGAACCCCGGGAACGTGTTGGAATTTAACTGCTACATGCAAGGGAGCACTAGTTTCAAAAGAAGTTGCATCACCACACCCACTTCAGTGTGTTTGGCCATGTGGATCATTGTGGTTTGGCAAAGAGCACATGCAATGTCACTCCAATATGTGTCAAACAATGGTTAGGAACCCTAGGAACAAGTTGGAATTCGACAGCCACACGCAATGGATCACCAGTTTGAAAGAGGCTGCATCACCACACCCACTTGAGCGTGTGTGGCCATGTCGATCAATGTGGTTTGGCAAAGAACACATGCAAAGTCACTCCAATATGTATCAAACCATGGTCAGGAACCCCAAGAACATGTTGAATTCAACTGCCACATGAAATGGATCACCAGTTTGAAAGAGGTTGCATCACCACACCCACTTGAGTTTTTGTGGCCATGTGGATCATTGCAGTTTGGCGGAGAACATATGTAATGTCACTCCATTATGTGTCAAACCATGGTCAGCGACCCCAAGAACGTGTTGGAATTCAAGTGCCACATGCAATGGAGCAATAGTTTGAAAGAGGTTACATCACCACAACCACTTGAGTGTGTGAGGCCATGTGGATCATTGTGGTTTGTCAGAGAACACATGCAATGTCACTAAAAAATATGTCAAACCATGATCAGGAACCCTAGGAATGTGTTGGAATTCGACTGCCACGTGCACTGGAGCACTAGTTTAAAAGTAGTTGCATCACCACAACAACTTGAGTGTGTGTGGCCATGTGGATCATTGTGTTTTGCCAAGGAACACATGCAATGTTACTCCAATATGTGTCAAACCATGGTTAGGAACCCCAGGAACATTTTGGAATTCGACTGCCACATGTAATGGAGCTCCAGTTTGAAAGAGGTTGCATCACCACACACACTTGAGTGTGTGTGGCCATGTGGATCATTTTTGTTTGGTAGAGAACACATGCAATGTCACTGAAAGATGTCTAAAACCATGGTACGGAACCCCAAGAACATGTTGGAATTCAACTACCACATGCAATGGAGCACCGGTTTGAAAGTGGTTGCATCACTACGCCCACTTGAGTGTGTGTGTTCATGTGGATCATTGTGGTTTGGCAGAGAACACATGCAATGTCACTCCAATATGTGTCAAACCATGGCCAGGAACCCTAGGAACATGTTAGAATTCAAGTGCCACATGCAATGGAGCACCAGTTTGAAAGAGGTTACATCACCACACCCACTTGAGTGTGTGTGGACATGTGGAGCATTGCAGTTTGGCAGAGAACACATGCAATGCCACTCCAATATGAGCCAAACCATGGTCAGGAACCCTGGTAACATGTTGGAGTTCAACTACTACATGCAATGGAGCAATAGTTTGAAAGAGGTTGCATCACCACAACCACTTGAGTGTGTGAGGCCATGTGGATCATTGTGGTTTGTCAGAGAACACATGCAATGTCACTAAAAAATGTGTCAAACCATGCTCAGGAACCCTAGGAATGTGTTGGAATTGGACTGCCACATGCACTGGAGCACTAGTATAAAAGTAGTTGCATCACCACAACAACTTGAGTGTGTGTGGCCATGTGGATCATTGTGTTTTGCCAAGGAACACATGCAATGTTACTCCAGTATGTGTCAAACCATGGTTAGGAACCCCAGGAACATGTTGGAATTCGACTGCCACATGTAATGGAGCTCCAGTTTGAAAGAGGATGCATCACCACACACACTTGAGTGTGTGTGGCCATGTGGATCATTTTTGTTTGGTAGAGAACACATGCAATGTCACTGAAAGATGTCTAAAACCATGGTACGGAACCCCAAGAACATGTTGGAATTCAACTACCACATGCAATGGAGCACCGGTTTGAAAGTGGTTGCATCACTACGCCCACTTGAGTGTGTGTGTTCATGTGGATCATTGTGGTTTGGCAGAGAACACATGCAATGTCACCCCAATATGTGTCAAACCATGGCCAGGAACCCTAGGAACATGTTAGAATTCAAGTGCCACATGCAATGGAGCACCAGTTTGAAAGAGGTTACATCACCACACCCACTTGAGTGTGTGTGGACATGTGGAGCATTGCAGTTTGGCAGAGAACACATGCAATGCCACTCCAATATGAGCCAAACCATGGTCAGGAACCCTGGTAACATGTTGGAGTTCAACTACTACATGCAATGGAGCAATAGTTTGAAATAGGTTGCATCACCACAACCACTTGAGTGTGTGAGGCCATGTGGATCATTGTGGTTTGTCAGAGAACACATGCAATGTCACTAAAAAATGTGTCAAACCATGCTCAGGAACCCTAGGAATGTGTTGGAATTGGACTGCCACATGCACTGGAGCACTAGTATAAAAGTAGTTGCATCACCACAACAACTTGAGTGTGTGTGGCCATGTGGATCATTGTGTTTTGCCAAGGAACACATGCAATGTTACTCCAGTATGTGTCAAACCATGGTTAGGAACCCCAGGAACATGTTGGAATTCGACTGCCACATGTAATGGAGCTCCAGTTTGAAAGAGGATGCATCACCACACACACTTGAGTGTGTGTGGCCATGTGGATCATTTTTGTTTGGTAGAGAACACATGCAATGTCACTGAAAGATGTCTAAAACCATGGTACAGAACCCCAAGAACATGTTGGAATTGAACTACCACATGCAATGGAGCACCGGTTTGAAAGTGGTTGCATCACTACACCCACTTGAGCGTGTGTGGCCATGTGGATCATTGTGGTTTGGCAGAGAACACATGCAATGTCACTCCAATATGTGTCAAACCATGCTCAGGAACCCCAGGAACTTGTTGGAATTCGACTGCCACATGCAATGGAGCACCAGTTTGAAAGAGGTTGCATCACCACACCCACTTGAGTGTGTGTGGTCATGTGGATCATTGTGGTTTGGCAGAGAACACATGCAATGTCACTCCAATATTTGTCAAACTATGGTCAGGAATCCTAGGAACATGTTGGAATTCAAGTGCGACATGGAATGGAGCACCAGTTTGAAAGAGGTTGCATCCCCACACCCACTTGAGTGTGTGTGGCCATGTGGATCATTGTGGTTTGGCGGAGAACACATGCAATGTCACTCCAATAGGTGTCAAACCATGCTCAGGAACCCCAGGAACGTGTTGGAATTCGACTGCCACATGCAATGGAGCACCAGTTTGAAAGAGGTTGCATCACCACACCCACTTGAGTGTGTGTGGCCATGTGGATCATTGTGCTTTGGAAAAGAACACATGCAATGTCACTACAAGATGTGTCAAACCATGGTCTGGAACCCCAGGCTTATGTTGGAATTCAACTGCCACATGCAATGGAGCACGAGTTTGAAAGTGGTTGCATCACCACACCCACTAGAGTGTGCGTGTCCATTTGGATCATTGTGGTTTGGCAAATAACACATGTAATGTCACTCCAATATGTGTCAAACCATGGTCAGGAACCCTAGGAACGTGTTGGAATTCGATTGCCACATGCAATGGAGCACCAGTTTGAAAGAGGTGGCATCCCCACACACACTTGAGTGTGATTAGCCATGTGTATCATTGTGGTTTTGCAAAGAACACATGCAATGTCCTCCAATATGTGTTAAACCATGGTTAGGAACCCCAACAACATGTTGGAATTTGACTGCCACATGCAATGGAGCACCGATTTGAAAGAGGTTGCATCACCACACCCACTTGAGTGTATGTGGACATGTGGATCTTTGTTGTTTGGCAGAGAACACATGCAATGTCACTCCAATATGTGCCAAACCATGGTCAGGAACCCCAGGAACGTGTTGGAATTCAACTCCTACATGTAATGGAGCACTAGTTTGAAATAAGTTGCATTACCACACCCACTTAAGTGTGTTTGGCCATGTCGATCATTGTGGTTTCGCAAAGAATACATGCAATGTCACTCTAATATGTGTCAAACAATGGTTAGGAACCCTAGGAACATGTTGGAATTCGACTACCACACGCAATGGATCACCATTTTGAAAGAGGTTGCATCACCACACCCACTTGAGTGTACGTGGCCATGTAGATCATTGTGGTTTGGCAGAGAACACATGCAATGTGACTCCAATATGTGTCAAACCATGGTCAGGAACCCCGGGAACATGTTGGAATTCAACTGCCACATGCAATGGAGCACCAGTTGGAAAGAGGTTGCATCACCACACCCACTTGAGCGTGTGTGGCCATGTCGATCAATGTGGTTTGGCAAAGAACACATGCAATGTCACTCCAATATGTATCAAACCATGGTCAGGAACCCCAAGAACATGTTGAATTCAACAGCCAGCTGAAATGGAGCACCAGTTTGAAAGAGGTTGCATCACCACACCCACTTGAGTTTGTGTGGCCATGTGGATCATTGCAGTTTGGCAGAGAACACATGTAATGTCACTCCATTATGTGTCAAACCATGGTCAGGGTCCCTAGGAACGTGTTGGAATTAAACTGTGACATGCAATGGAGCAATAGTTTGAAAGAGGTTGCATCACCACACCCACTTGAGTGTGTGAGGCCATGTGGATCATTGTGGTTTGTCAGAGAACACATGCAAAGTCACTAAAAAATGTGTCAAACCATGCTCAGGAACCCTAGGAATGTGTTGGAATTCGACTGCCACATGCACTGGAGCACTAGTTTGAAAGTAGTTGCATCACCATAACATCTTGAGTGTGTGTGGCCATGTGGACCTTTGTGTTTAGCCAAGGAACACATGCAATGTTACTCCAATATGTGTCAAACCATGGTTAGGAACACCAGGAACATGTTGGAATTCGACTGCCACATGCAATGGAGCACCAGTTTGAAAGAGGTTGCATCACCACACCTACTCGAGTTTGTGTGGCCATGTGGATCATTGTGCTTTGGCAAAGAACACATGCAATGTCACTCCAAGATGTTTCAAAGCATGGTCCGGAACCCCAGGCATATGTTGGAATTCAACTGCCACATGCAATGGAGCACCAGTTTGAAAGTGGTTGCATCACCACACCCACTTGAGTGTGTGTGGCCATGTGGATCATTGTGGTTTGGTGGAGAACACATGCAATGTCACTCATATATGTGTCAAACCATGCTCAGGAACCCCAGGAACGTGTTGGAATTCGATTGCCACATGAAATGGAGTACCAGTTTGAAAGAGGTTGCATCACCACACACACATGAGTGTGTGTGGCCATGTGGATCATTGTGGTTTTGCAAAGAACACATGCAATGTCACTCCAATATGTGTTAAACCATGGTTAGGAATCCCAACAACATGTTGGAATTCGACTGCCACATTTAATGGAGCACCGGTTTGAAAGAGGTTGCATCACCACAACCACCTGAGTGTATGTGGACATGTGGATCTTTGCTGTTTGGCAGAGAACACATGCAATGTCACTCAAATATGTGCCAAACCATGGTCAGGAACCCCGGGAACGTGTTGGAATTCAACTCCTACATGCAATGGAGCACTAGTTTGAAATAAGTTGCATTACCACACCCACTTGAGTGTGTTTGGCCATGTGGATCATTTTGGTTTGGCAAAGAACACATGCAATGTCACTCCAATATGTGTCAAACAATGGTTAGGAACCCTAGGAACATGTTGGAATTCGACTACCAAACGCAATGGATCACCAATTTGAAAGAGGTTGCATCACCAGACCCACTTGAGTGTGCGTGGCCATGTGGATCATTGTGGTTTGGCAGAGAACACATGCAATGTCACACCAATATGTGTCAAACCATGGTCAGGAACCCCAGGAACATGTTGGAATTTAACTGCCACATGCAATGGATCACCAGTTGGCAAAGAGGTTGCATCACCACACCCACTTTAGTTTGTGTGGCCATGTGGATAATTGCAGTTTGGCGGAGAACACATGTAATGTCACTCCATTATGGGTCAAACCATGGTCAGGGACCCCAGGAACGTGTTGGAATTCAACTGCCACATGCAATGGAGCAATAGTTTGAAAGAGGTTGCATCACCACACCCACTTGAGTGTGTGAGGCCATGTGGATTATTGTGGTTTGGCAGAGAACACATGCAATGTCACTCCAATATGTGTCAAACCATGCTCAGGAACACTAGGAACATGTTGGAATTCGACTGCCGCATGCAATGGAGCACCAGTTTGAAAGAGGTTGCATCACCACACCCACTTCAGTGTGTGTGGCCATGTGGATCATTGCGTTTTGGAAAGGAACACATGCAATGTCACTCCAATATTTGTCAAACCATGGTTAGGAACCCAGGAACAAGTTGGAATTCGACTGCCACATGCAATGGAGCTCCAGTATGAAAGAGGTAGCCTCACCACACCCACTTGAGTGTGTGTGGCCATGTGGATCATTTTTGTTTGGCAGAGAACACATGCAATGTCACTCCAAGATGTGTAAAACCATGGTCCGGAACCCCAGAAACATGTTGGAATTCAATTGCCACATGCAATGGAGCACCAGTTTGAAAGAGATTGGATCATTACACCCACTTGAGTGTGTGTGGCCATGTGGATCATTGTGGTTTGGCAGAGAACACATGCAATGCCACTCCAATATGTGCCAAACCACGGTCAGGAACACCGGTAACATGTTGGAATTCAACTACTACATGCAACGGAGCACTAGTTTGAAAGAGGTTGCATCACCAACCCACATGAGTGTGTGTGGATCAATGTGGTTTCATAGAGAACACATGCAGTGTCACTCCAATATGTGTCAAACCATGCTCAGGAACCCTAGGAACATGTTGGAATTCGACTGCCGCATGCAATGGAGCACCAGTTTGAAAGAGGTTGCATCACCATAACATCTTGAGTGTGTGTGGCCATGTGGACCTTTGTGTTTAGCCAAGGAACACATGCAATGTTACTCCAATATGTGTCAAACCATGGTTAGGAACACCAGGAACATGTTGGAATTCGACTGCCACATGCAATGGAGCACCAGTTTGAAAGAGGTTGCATCACCACACCTACTCGAGTTTGTGTGGCCATGTGGATCATTGTGCTTTGGCAAAGAACACATGCAATGTCACTCCAAGATGTTTCAAAGCATGGTCCGGAACCCCAGGCATATGTTGGAATTCAACTGCCACATGCAATGGAGCACCAGTTTGAAAGTGGTTGCATCACCACACCCACTTGAGTGTGTGTGGCCATGTGGATCATTGTGGTTTGGTGGAGAACACATGCAATGTCACTCATATATGTGTCAAACCATGCTCAGGAACCCCAGGAACGTGTTGGAATTCGATTGCCACATGAAATGGAGTACCAGTTTGAAAGAGGTTGCATCACCACACACACATGAGTGTGTGTGGCCATGTGGATCATTGTGGTTTTGCAAAGAACACATGCAATGTCACTCCAATATGTGTTAAACCATGGTTAGGAACCCCAACAACATGTTGGAATTCGACTGCCACATTTAATGGAGCATCGGTTTGAAAGAGGTTGCATCACCACAACCACCTGAGTGTATGTGGACATGTGGATCTTTGCTGTTTGGCAGAGAACACATGCAATGTCACTCAAATATGTGCCAAACCATGGTCAGGAACCCCGGGAACGTGTTGGAATTCAACTCCTACATGCAATGGAGCACTAGTTTGAAATAAGTTGCATTACCACACCCACTTGAGTGTGTTTGGCCATGTGGATCATTTTGGTTTGGCAAAGAACACATGCAATGTCACTCCAATATGTGTCAAACAATGGTTAGGAACCCTAGGAACATGTTGGAATTCGACTACCAAACGCAATGGAACCAATTTGAAAGAGGTTGCATCACCAGACCCACTTGAGTGTGCGTGGCCATGTGGATCATTGTGGTTTGGCAGAGAACACATGCAATGTCACACCAATATGTGTCAAACCATGGTCAGGAACCCCAGGAACATGTTGGAATTTAACTGCCACATGCAATGGATCACCAGTTGGCAAAGAGGTTGCATCACCACACCCACTTTAGTTTGTGTGGCCATGTGGATAATTGCAGTTTGGCGGAGAACACATGTAATGTCACTCCATTATGGGTCAAACCATGGTCAGGGACCCCAGGAACGTGTTGGAATTCAACTGCCACATGCAATGGAGCAATAGTTTGAAAGAGGTTGCATCACCACACCCACTTGATTGTGTGAGGCCATGTGGATTATTGTGGTTTGGCAGAGAACACATGCAATGTCACTCCAATATGTGTCAAACCATGCTCAGGAACACTAGGAACATGTTGGAATTCGACTGCCGCATGCAATGGAGCACCAGTTTGAAAGAGGTTGCATCACCACACCCACTTCAGTGTGTGTGGCCATGTGGATCATTGTGTTTTGGAAAGGAACACATGCAATGTCACTCCAATATTTGTCAAACCATGGTTAGGAACCCAGGAACAAGTTGGAATTCGACTGCCACATGCAATGGAGCTCCAGTATGAAAGAGGTAGCCTCACCACACCCACTTGAGTGTGTGTGGCCATGTGGATCATTTTTGTTTGGCAGAGAACACATGCAATGTCACTCCAAGATGTGTAAAACCATGGTCCGGAACCCCAGAAACATGTTGGAATTCAATTGCCACATGCAATGGAGCACCAGTTTGAAAGAGATTGGATCATTACACCCACTTGAGTGTGTGTGGCCATGTGGATCATTGTGGTTTGGCAAAGAACACATGCAATGCCACTCCAATATGTGCCAAACCACGGTCAGGAACACCGGTAACATGTTGGAATTCAACTACTACATGCAACGGAGCACTAGTTTGAAAGAGGTTGCATCACCAACCCACATGAGTGTGTGTGGATCAATGTGGTTTCATAGAGAACACATGCAGTGTCACTCCAATATGTGTCAAACCATGCTCAGGAACCCTAGGAACATGTTGGAATTCGACTGCCGCATGCAATGGAGCACCAGTTTGAAAGAGGTTGCATCACCACACCCACTTGAGTGTGTGTGGCCATGTGGATCATTGTGCTTTGGTAGAGAACACATGCAATGTCACTACAATATGTGTCAAACCATGGTCCAGAACCCCAGGAACATGTTGGAATTCAACTGCCACGTGCAATGGAGCACCGGTTTGAAAGAGGTTGCATCACTACACCCACTTGAGTGTGTGTGGCCATGTGGATCATTGCGGTTTGGCAGAGAACACATGCAATGTCACTCCAATATGTGTCAAACCATGGCCAGGAACCCTAGGAACATGTTAGAATTCAAGTGCCACTTGTAATAGAGCACCAGTTTGAAAGAGGTGGCATCACCACACCCACTTGAGTGTGTGTGGCCATGTGGATAAATGTGGTATGGAAAAGAACACATGCAATGTCGCTCCAATATGTGTAAAACCATGGTCAGGAACCCAGGAACATGTTGGAATTCAACTGCCACATGCAATGGAGCACCAGTTTGAAAGAGGTTGCATCACCACACCCACTTGAGTGTGTGTGAACATGTGGATCATTGCGGTTTGGCAGAGAACACATGCAATGCCACTCCAATATGTGCAAAACCATGGTCAGGAACCCCGGTAACGTGTTGGAATTCAACTACTACATGCAATTCAGCACTTGTTTGAAAGAGGTTGCATCACCGCACCCACTTGAATGTGTGTGGCCATGTAGATCATTGTGGTTTCGTAGAGAACACATGCAATGTCACTCCAATATCTGTCAAACCATGGTTAGGAACACCAGGAACATGTTGGAAATTGACTGCCACATGCAATGGATGACCAGTTTGAAAGTGGTTGCATCACCACACCCACTTGAGTGTGTGTGGCCATGTGGATCATTGTGTTTTGGTAAGGAACACATGCAATGTCACACCAATATGAGTCAAACCATGGTTAGGAACCCCAGGAACGTGTTGGAATTCGACTGCCGCATGCAATGTAGCACCAGTTTGAAAGAGGTTGCATCACCACACCCACTTGAGTATGTGTGGCCATGTGGATCATTGTGCTTTGGCAAAGAACACATGAAATGTCACTACAATATGTGTCAAACCATGGTCTAGAACCCTAGGAACATGTTGGAATTCAACTGCCACATGCAATGGAGCACCAGTTTGAAAGTGGTTGCATCACCACACCCACTTGACTATGTGTGGCCATGTGAAATTCCGACCGCACTCTGAGTGTCGCTCCTTGGCTGGATTTGATCGATTTCTGGGGGCCGGATTATCCGACCCCATGCGAAGGACGGATAAGGCGGCTTGGGGAGGAAAAACTGCCCCAGTTCGGATTTTCCGGGAGAAAATCTGAACCCACTCCGAGCGTCATGCCTTGGGTGCCTTTGATCGATGAGTTAGGCCGGATTATCCGGCCCTTGGTAGGGCGGATAATCCTGCCCCCCAAAACACCAGAACAATCCCTACACACTTAGCGCACATGAGAAAACTCCACGGTATTGTTATCTAACACTCAAAACACAGGGAACCATGAAATGTTCTTTTAGTCTCCCCCTTTTTGGTGTTAGATGACAATACTAAGAGTTGCAGGAAAGTTCTCAAGGCAACAAGATTTAATGAAAGACAAAGACTCCCCCTCAACGTGTGCATATAAACAATTGCAGTTGATTAGAAATACACACAAGAGGGTAAAGTCTAAATCATTGGAACAAATGTGAAAAGCTCATACCACTGGTAGGGAGATAGAAGCGTCCTTAATACATTATAAGAATATCCAATGATAGCCATAGAGCACGCCTCCCTCGATATAGATATCCAATAGACATAAGAATATCCAATAAGATAGATGACTCCATATGAATAATCCACAAAACCATAGACACAAAGATTCATACAAACCATAAGTTAAAGTTCAATGCTAAATGGGCACAAGCGAGATATCGACGAATAGGAAAATTGCAAATGCTTGTGCCTGACCCATGCAAATCCTCGAAGACCTAATAGAACTACTTCTCCCGCTTTGGCATCGAGACGCCAAAAAGGAAGAAGAGCGATGCTAGTGCCCCAAGGTATCGCTCGTACTTGGGCCGGATTATCCGGCCTAAACTCTGAACTTCTGTTACACACAGAGTCAGGCCTGCGCGTCCCCAAACAACACCCCCACAAGATGTACAATGGACTTGTGTGCAAGAATAGATGGCTTAGGGGTAGGGAAAGGCTTAGGATGAAGAGAGCCAAACTGAGATGGTACTACACACTCAAATTTGCAAGAATCAAAGCAACTAAAAGCCAAAAGTGAGTGTGCTTCCCATAAAAACAAGAGAGGAGCTAAAAACGATCAAGGAAGATCCAAATAAATCCAACTCTTCTCAAGGAAGAGGGCGGTGGCCGAAGCCACCTTATTGAAGTGTATGGTATGACACCGTGAAGATGTATCTTGGGTTCATAACCAATACTCATCAATAAGCTCACATATCAGAAAATGATATTAAGAGAAATGATTTGACTTGCTTTCGGCATTATGGGGGGAGGGTTAGCCCAATCAATTAGGACCACACTCCCCCTATATCCATGCCCACATCCTAGACCAAATAAGATTGAGATGTACGAGTGAGTGCATGGTTAATCAAGACAAGCTCCTTCAATCAATGATATTTAGCTCATTCCTCAAGTAGCAAAACCTTGCTTCATCAAGTGGCTTCGTGAAAATATCAGCAAGTTGGTTCTTCGTGCTCACAAAAGATAGATCAATATCGCCTCGAGCAACATGGTCCCGAATAAAATGAGTCTGAATCACAATATGCTTTGTCCTTGTGTGTTGTACCGGATTGTACGCAATTTTGATTGCACTTTCATTATCGCATAAAAGAGGCACTTTGTCACAATTGACACCGTATTCCTTTAAAGTTTGCCTCATCCATAATAAGTGAGTGCAGGCGCTAGCAGCAGCAACATATTCAGCTTCGGTGGTGGAGAGAGAAATACAATTCTGCTTTTTAGATGACCAACAAACTAGAGATCTTCCCAAAAACTGACAAGCTCCAGAAGTTGATTTCCAATCATCCTTATCACCGGCCCAATCTGAATCAGTATAACCACATAGAGAGAAATTGGAGCCCTTGGGATACCATAGACCAAAGTTAGGGGAATGAACCAAATATCGGAAGATCCTCTTGACCGCCACTAAGTGGCTTTCTTTAGGAATTACTTGATACCTTGAACACACCCCCACACTCAACAAATATCGGGTCTAGATGCGCAGAGGTAAAGAAGAGAGCCGATTCTGGACCGGTATACCTTTTGGTCCACATCTTTAGTGGGGGTTAAGTTCAAGGTGACATTTTGTTTGCATCGGAGTGGCGATGCCATTAAGATCCATCATCTTAAATATCTTGAGCATGTCTTGGATGTATTTAGATTGATTGATGAAGGTTCCTTCTCTAAGTTGCTTGATCTCGAATCCAAGAAAGAACCGTAACTCCCCCATCATAGACATCTCAAACCTGTCAGTCATAAGCTTTCAAAATTCATCATTAAAAGCTTTATTAGTAGAACCCAAGATGATGTCATCTACATATAGTTGGCATACGAAGAGCTCCCCCTTAACCTTCTTAGTAAAAAGAGTTGGGTCGATTTTCCCAACTTCGAAGCCACAGTCTAACAAAAGCTCTTTAAGGTGCTCATACCACGCACGTGGGGCTTGTTTAAGGCCATAGAGTGCCTTATCGAGTTTGTAGACATGGTTCGAGACGTTAGGATCGTCAAATCTCGGGGGTTCCTTTACATATACCAGCTCATGTAGAGGACCATTAAGAAAAGCACTCTTAACGTTCATTTGCTGCAATTTAAAATTATTATGGGCAGCATAAGCAAGAAGGATACAGCTAGACTCAAGACGAGCCACAAGAGCATATGTCTCGCCGAAGTCAATGCCCTCAACTTGGGAATAGCCTTGTGCCACTAGTCTCTCCTTGTTCCTTACAACAATGCCATTCTCATCTTGCTTGTTTTTAAATATCCATTTAGTGCTGATAACATTGCGGCAATCCTTGGGCTTCTCCACTAGTTTCCAGACCTTGTTGCGCTCAAAGTTATTCAACTCTTCATGCATAGCAACAACCCAGTCCGGATCTTCAAGAGCTTCAAACACCTTCTTAGGTTCCACCATAGAGATATGATCTTGATGCTCACCAAAACTTGCCAATTCCCTTCTTGTGGAAACCCTTCGTCGAAGATCACCTACAACTTTTTCAAGAGTATGACCCCTTAACTCAAGGTTCCGATCAGCGTGAGCCTTGCGACGAAGTTCAATAAGCTTGTTGTCTCTTGGTGGAATAGTTTCATCACTTGAGTCTTTGTTGGAATCATTTTCTTGACCTTGATTAGAAGTCTAATTATCAGTAGAAGGAGATGACGAAGTATGCCCTTGAGGTGGGTCAGCAGCCGTAACAGGAGGCTGCTGATCATCAGGAGTTTCAGGGCCGGATACTCCAGCCGAGGGTGAGGCCGAACAATCTGGCCTGGGAGATCTTGATGCAATTTCATCGGGTTGCCTGGAACTTGCTTGAATTGGCGAGGGGCCGGATAATCCGGGGTCAGCCAGAAAATCCGGCCTGGAGCTTGCAACAGTTTCTTCGGTAGGATGCACAGTTTGGTCGTCAGGGGAGTGGTGGCCAGATAATCCGGTGTCGACCGGATAATTCGGCCTGGGACATCCAGGAGCATGTTGACCTTCAGCAATTGGTGAAGTTGGTGTAGAAGTTACTCCCGTGGTTGGAGCATGTTGAGTATGTGTAGATGAGGGCTCTTAATGAGTAGAGCATTGTCCTTCCCGATCCGCCACAAGGTGTTCCTCAATGGGGCGGAAAAATCCCAGTCCCATTCTTCTTATGGCATCTTGGGGTATTTCAACATCTGCATCACAAACATCAACTTGCCTCGCACGGGAGCCGTCATTTTCCTCGAACACCACACTACAAGATTCTACAATAGTTTCGGAGAGCTTATTGTAGACTCTATAAGTGTGAGATTCGGCACCATAACCAACAAAAATACCTTCTAAAGCCTTAGACTCAAATTTAGATAAACAAACTCCCTTGATGAGAAAGAAACACTTACACCCAAATACCTGAAAGTATGAGATGGTTGGCTTGTTACCGGTAAGTATTTCATACAGAGTCTTGTCCAAGATTTTACGGAGGTATAACCGGTTGGATGAATGACAAGCGGTAGAGAAAGCTTCAGCCCAGAAGTTATATGGAGACTTGAATTCGGCAAGCATAGACCTTGCCATATCCATTAGAGTCCGGTTTTTCCTCTCGGCAACACCATTTTGTTGAGGGGTGTACGTAGTGGAATATTGATGTCTTATCCCCTCTTCACTTAGGAACTCATTTAAGGTGTAGTTCTTGAACTCGGAGCCGTTATCACTTCTTATTGCTAGAATAGGGACATTGTGTTGATGTTGAACCTCGTTGGCGAAGTCGATGACCGTTTGTTGTGTCTCGATCTTCAACTTGAAGAAATAGACCCAAGTGTATCTTGAGTAATCATCAACGATCACAAGACAGTACTTCTTCCCATCGAGGCTTGCATGAGATGGAGGTCCAAAGAGGTCCATATGAAGGAGCTCTAAGATCCTTTTTGACGAAATAATAGTCTTCCTTCGATGAGGAGAGTCATGCATTTTCCCTTCAACACAAACCCTGCAAACACGATCTTTGGAAAAGGAGACATTTTCTTTTAGTCGAAGGATGTGGCCACCCTTGTGGAGACTTTGCAAAGTTCTCATATTTATGTGGGCTAGTCGGCGATGCCATAACCAACCCGCGTCAGCCTTTCCGAAAAGACACATCGGGCCTGTAGTGGTTTTCCCCGAAAACCCACCACGTATAGGTAATTTTTGACATATCCCACGAAGGTGAGTTTTAGAGACTTGCTCCACAAGAGTACCACCAAATCAGCATCAATAAAAATTGCAAAGCCCATCTTACCAAGGGCGCGAACTGAAAGTAAATTGTAACTGAGGGTCTCAACAAGCATGACGTCCACGAGAGAGATATCGTGAGCCACCACAACTTTGCCAAGACCCAATACCTCAGATTTAGACTTGTCACCATAGGAGTCGGTTATATGATCATGATTTGGCCGCATCTCCGTGATGATCTCCTTGCTTCTGGTCATGTGACTCCTGCATCCGCTATCGAGTACCCATTTAGACCCACCGGAAGCATAGCCCTGCAAGAAAATTACTTCTTGGTTTTAGGTACCCATTTTTCAATGGGTCCTCTCATGTTAGTGACAAGGGTCTTGGGGACCCAAATAGACCAACGAATATAACAATCATAAGGACCTACATAACTAGCATAAACATCACCATAATGATCGCAATATAAATCAAAGTTAGGATTGTTAGCCCCTACAAAACCATCATAATTAGACTTTTCATTGGTGGTGGTGCTAGTCTTGGTTGAGCAGTCTTGCTCTTCTTCTTCTTCTTGTTCTTTGTCTTGGGAATATAACCAAGACCCTCTTTTCCATTGTTTGTTCTTTGCTTGCTAAGTATCTCATCTAGAACTTCTTTACCTTTGTGTTGAGATCCTTTTGCAAGTTCTTCTTTTTCATCAGATGATGTGGAGGTGTTGGGCACATCATACTTCCTCAATTGAGTTTGGAGCTGGTCATGAGACTCATTTAGAGTAGAGTGTTCACTCTCCAATGCCTTGTGAGCAATGTCAAGTTTCTCAAACTTCTCCGAGAGTCTCGCATGAGCAGCCCCAAATTCAATCTTTTCCTCTTTAGTTTCTTTATCTTGGCAAGAGCGTTCTGATACATTGCAAATGTATCTATAATTTTTGATGTTCCATGCTTGGTTTTATCCACTTTTTTGTGTTTTCTTCCAACTTTGGAGTACTTTTCATATGATTTCTTGGACTAACCTATTAACAAGAGCCACAGTGCCAGCTGCCTGTTTTCTGCTGTTTTTGGTTCCAGGAAAGTCAGAAAATGAATAATCTCAGAATTGGACGGGACAAAAGCCAAAGTGCCTATTTTTCCGGAAGGGATCAAGTGACATAATACGAGACGGAGAGGGGCTAGGGGACGGCCACACCACCTGGCCACGCGGCCAGGCCTGGCCCGCGCCAGGGATGGTCTGGCCGACCCTAGCACCCCCTCGGCCTCTCCTTCCGCCTATAAGTTGCCCTCGGGATGAAAAACCCTAGGTACCCGATCAAAAATCCACGAAAGAGTCTGTAGCCGCCGTCATCTCCATCCCTAGATCGGGAGGGATCTGAAGCTCTTCCCGGCACCCTGCCGAAGAGGGGAATTCACCCTGGAGGCCTTCTTCATCACCATGCAAGCCTCCGGTGTGATACGTGAGTAGTTCATCCTTGGACTACGGATCCATGTAGTAGCTAGATGGCTGGTTTCTCCTCCTTTGTGCTTTCATGTTTAGATCTTGTGAGCTCCGTTCATGATCAAGATCATCTATTTGTAATCCATACATGTTGTGTTTGCGGGGATCCGATGGATATTGAGATGCTATTTCAGATTGATTATTGATTCTATCATGTCTTTTTTATTTGAGATCTTGCATGCTTTCCGTTGTTAGTAGCTATCTTGGCCAAGTAGATGCTAGCAATGCCAAGAGTTAGTATTTATGCTCGATAGTGTGTTCATGCCTCTAGTAATCTGGGGAAGTGACAGAAATCTCTAAGGTACTAGATGTGTTGTTGCTACTAGGGAGAAAACAACGATCCTTTGTTCATAGAACAATTGTATTGTTTACCTTACACGCAGTTCATAAAGCAATAATCTGTTGCTTGCAACTTAATACTAGAGTGGGTTCGGATGATAACATGAAGGTTGATTATTAGTCATAGATGCAGTTGGATGGCGGTCTATGTATTATGTTGTATTGCCCAATCAAGTCTCAAAGGAGTCAAGATGATTAGTATATGCATGTATTGCTTTCTCGGTGTTTGTCAATTGCCCCACTGTAATTTGTTCACCCAGCATGTTATTTATCTAAGGAGAGCCACCTCTAGTGAACTATGGATCCCGATCCTTTTTCTTTACATACAATCTACAATCCTTTATTGCTTTGTGTTTACTTTCTGCAAACTTTTACTTCTTTCCATTCGATACGTTTAATCCTTTGATTTCCGCAAAACACGGTGAGATTGACAACCTCATCGCAAGTTGGGGACAAAGTTCTATGGTTGTGTTGTGCAGGTCTCCACGTTGCTACTAGCACCGGTAGTGCGCCCTGCCAAAGCTCAGCTAGTAACACCTTTGGGGTGTTTCCTTGCTCCTACTGGTTTGATTAAACCATGGTTTCATAACTGAGGGAAAATTTTCTACTGTACTCATCATACCTTCCTCTTGGGGTTCCCAACGAGCTCTACGTCGATCGTCGAGTGCATCAAGATCTTTTCTGGCGCCGTTGCTGGGGAGTCAAAGACATCTTCACAAGGGGAGTCCCTCATAACCAATCTCTTTACTTTGTTGTTTTTATTTTGCTTAGTTTCTTTTTGCTTTGTTTGCTTGTTTTGTTATCAAAAACACACAAAAAATAGTTTTACTAGTTTGCTTTCTTATTTGAAAACCCAAAAAAAAGTGACTACTCTTGAAAACACTAAGTTGTGTGACTTCACTAGCACCAACAACAATGATTTTATGAGCACACCTATTGCTCCACCTGTGGCTCAAAATACTTTCTTTGAGATAAAACCTGCTTTACTCAATCTTGTTATGAGAGAGCAGTTTTCTGGTATTGGTAATGAAGATGCTGCTTCCCATCTAAATAAGTTTGTTGAACTTTGTGAGATGCAAAATCGTAGGGATATAGATGGTGATATTATTAAACTAAAATTGTCTCCTTTCTATTTGAGAGGAAAAGCTAAAGAATGGTTGAATTCCTTAACTAGGAATAGTATTGATTCTTGGACTAAGTGCAAAGATGCTTTTATTGGAAAATACTATCCTCCTGCTAAGATTATATCCATGAGAAGTGAAATAATGAAGTTTAAACAACTTGATAATGAGCATGTGGCTCAAGCTTGGGAAAGAATGAAATCTTTAGTAAAGAATTGTCCCACTCATGGACTGACTGCTTGGATGATCATCCAAACTTTTTATGCAGGATTGAACTATTCTTCAAGGAACCTATTGGATTCAGCTGCTGGAGGTACCTTTATGACCATCACTTTGGGTGCTGCAACAAAACTATTGGATAATATGATGGTTAATTATTCTGAATGGCATACTAAGAGAGCTCCACAAGGTAAGAAGGTAAATTCTGTTGAAGAAACCTCCTCCTTGAGTGATAAGATTGATATTATTATGTCTATGCTTGTTAATGGGAAAGCCCATATTGATCCAAATAATGTTCCTTTAGCCTCTTTGGTTGCTCAAGAAGAGCAAGTTGATGTGAACTTCATAAGAAATAACAACTTTGGCAACAATGCTTATGGTAATAATGCTTATAGGAACAATTTTGGTAACAACAATTATAAACCTTATCCTCCCAACAATGGTAATGCTTATGGAAATTCTTACAACAATAATAAGAGTTCTCCCTCTGAACTTGAAGTTATGCTTAAAGAGTTTATTAGTAAACAAACTGCTTTCAATAAAACTATTGAGGAAAAACTCTCTAATGCTAAAAGAAATATAGCATCTTTGGCTGAAGCTCAATCTTCTTTGAATAAAATGGCTGCTAAACCTGAAACTAATGAGAATCCCTTTGCAGCTACTAATGCCATACAAGTAAGAATTGATGAAAATGTTAGACTATTAGCTGAATTACATGCTAAGTGGGAAAGAGAAGATGAAATTGCTAGAAACATTAGTGTTTCTACTATCACCACCACTAGTGTTGAGGCTAGTAATAGCTCTACTACTTTAGATGATAAAGTTGATTTTGATCTTGATGGTTGCAACATCTCTGAAGTTATTAAGTTCCTACAAAAGCTTGCTAACAGTCCTAATGCTATTGCTATGAATATGGCCTTTACAAAACACATTACCGATGCTCTCATAAAGATTAAGGAACAAAAGATGAAACACAAAGCTTCTATTCCTATAAAACAAGAGGATGGTTGGGAACCCATCATTAATATGAAAGTGAATGACTTTGATTTCAAAGCTTTGTGTGATCTTGATAGTAGTGTTTCTATTATGCCTAGAAGGATTTATGATATGCTTGATTTGCCTCCTCTTGAAGATTGTTATTTGAATGTCCCACTTGATGATAATGCTAAAAAGAAACTCATGGGGAGTCTTAATGATGTTCTTATTATGGTTAATGATTCCTATATCCCCGTTGATTTCTATGTTTTGGATGTTGAATACAATGCTTCTTGTCCTATTACTTTGGGAAGACCTTTTCTTAGAACTGTTGGTGCCATCATTGATATGAAAGAAGGCACTATTAAATATCAACTCCCACTCAAGAAAGGTATAGAACACTTCCCTAAAAAGAGAGAAAAGATTTATTTTGCTTCTCCTATAAAAACAAAATTTGGTCTTAATGCTTCTTCATTTGAGAACACTTGATTCTTTCTTTGCTTCTTATGCCTAACTTAAAGGCGTTAAAGAAAAGTACTTGTTGGGAGATAACCCAAGAGTTTTAGATGAGTCTTGGAAGTTATTACTTCTGTAATAACCGCTCCTTATCCTTTTATTTGCTTTTTGTGCCAAGAGTAATCTCTAATGAGAGTGAAGTAATGATTGGGAAAGTTGTTGTCCCGAAATAGATTTCTGTGCTTCACCGTAAAAATTCCTGAGAGAGTTCTGTACGTCGGATTGAGCTGTAAGTTTTTGTGCTTCTGCCCCAGATTTTTATCTCACTTTCGTTAGCTCAACACTTTTTGAGTTGAGCAACATAAGGTCTTCGAAAAAATTCGTCTTTACCTGCTGGTCTGTTTTGACAGTTTTCTGCCATTTTCTGCATTTTCTTCTTGTTAGTTCCTTCTTGAGTTCTTTTGGGGAATTGAGATTTTTGAGGGAAGTGCTATAGTAGCTAGTGTTCTAATGGAAGTTTATTTGGTGTTAGAACTGAACCTTGAGACTTATTTATCTTAAGTGCACTAATGTTGCTAATGAGATTGTGTGAAGTTTTGTATGAAGGAAAATTTTCAGGTGTATGGAAGGAAATGAGTAATGAGATGAAGGATGGACTAAAGCTCAAGCTTGGGGATGCCACGCGTGTCACCCCAAGAAATATCCAAGAAGTGCAAGCATCAAAGCTTGGGGATGCCCAAGGCATCCCCTTCTTCATCAATAAAAATCCCAGGTTTCTTCCAAACGCTTCATTTTTATTGTTTCATGCATAGTTGTGTTTTTCTAGGAGCGTCTTATTTTTCATTTTTGTTTTGGTTTTTAGTTTGCTTGGTTTGCTTAGTTTTCTGAATAAGTTGGTTGGACCCCCTCTTTCATACATTGGTTTGCAATTAGTTTGGTTTGGTTTGGAAAAGAGTAGGAAAGCTCAGGCTTATGTGGTAAAAAGAGCTCATTTTTGACTATGGATATGCTTTGTCATGCCGTGCTTGATATTGTTTTGGCTTTATGCTTAGTATTCTTTGCTGTAGCGTGACTTGTTATAAACAATTGAGATTGCTTAATGTGCCTTGGATGAATCATGCGTTGTTTTAGCATATTAAAGCATAGTATAGTGGTATTCTCCTTTGATGCTTTATTTGGGTTGACTTGGCACATGATCACACCATGTTATGACTTTCACAAGTCACCATAGCCTTTATGATCCTTTAGTTTTCAACTTGTAGTATCACTTTATGCATTGATCAATGATGTTTTGTCGCTCTGCATGATTGTGGCCATTATTGCTCTCTTAGTTTGTCGCTCCCAGTCTTTTGCTAGCCTCCACCACAAAGTATGAGTTGCACTCATGCATCCAACTCCCTAAACCAAGTTATTCCAAAGATTCCACCATACCTACCTACTAGATTACGCTATTCCAAGTACATTCATGCTTTTGTTTACCTTCCACTTGTTATGAGAAAACTAGTGATTAAAGCTCTCACGAACTTGATGGCACACTTTACTTTATTGCCTCTAATAAACTTGAACCATTGGGTCCTTCTTTGTTGCATATATGCTTGCGCTTTACAAGTTGAAATTAGCAGAACCATGTACCATGGGGAACGCTTTCAACATTGCACTTGTACTTTGTACCCCGTTGATATTATGTTCTTTTGCTTACGGATCCCGGCGGTGTGAAATAAAAGTGGAACTTGTAAGATCATGGAGTTTGTATGTGTGTTAGAGAAATGCCTAGGCTGCTAGCCTAAGCCATGCCTAATCATGCTGGAAACTTGAAACATCACCATAATGAGCACTCTATGAAGCATCCTCAATAAAAACCTATGCAAATAACAAATAAAAAGATCGCTGAGATGCTCATTTTCTGCTTGCCTTGTCATTTTGATTATGGGAAAGCTCCCGTATCATGTGCAAGGGGTACCCCGTTGGCGGTTCTTAATGATACACATATACTTACAATGACAAGAGCTTACTCGTGACTGAAGTTGAGTAGCATGAGGATCGGTCTTCGTAAGTAAGGGGCATGAGATTTCGGTTTATAACTTGTCAAGCATATCCTCTTAGTTGTGTCACTTTAACCTTAATCACCTTCAAGATGCTTATGATAGGGGCAATGAGAGATGAAAGCTATAAGTACCATAATTTTTGGAAGCTCTTTATGAGACTTGAATCCCTACTTCCTTTTACAAAAGGTCTTTCTTCCACCATTATATTGAGTCTCCACCTTCTAACTTTATGCACCTACTTTGAGAGCATAGTGGTCATTCTTAGTTCTATGTGCATTGTCCCAAGACTAGTTGATTGATGCATAACTTGATATTGCTTGTTTGAAACTATTGTATCTAGTCACTCTTATGAACTTTGAAGGTGTCCCATGAATTTATATTTGCTACTCTATTGAGGGACAAGCTGAATACTATTATGCTATGTTTTCTTTGTGTGAAACAAACAAACGTCTGGCAAAGCATTGTTATTCATGATTCTTTTGTTTGTGCCTTTTCATGTTGCATCATAGTCTCTTTGCTTATTGCTAGAACTTTGTCTTTCATGTTATGATTGAAGTACTTTGATCCTAGCTTTGATGTTTTGCAAATACTTTGATCAAGTCTTTGATGGTGCATGTCACCTCAAAAATTATTTCTTTTTATCACTTACCTACTCGAGAACGGGCAGGAGTTAAGCTTGGGGATGTTGATACACTGCAAATGTATCTATAATTTTTGATGTTCCATGCTTGGTTTTATCCACTTTCTTGTGTTTTGTTCCAACTTTGGAGTACTTTTCATATGATTTCTTGGACTAACCTATTAACAAGAGACACAGTGCCAGCTGCCTGTTTTCTGCTGTTTTTGGTTCCAGGAAAGTCAGAAAATGAATATTCTCGGAATTGGACGGGACAAAAGCCAAAGTGCCTAATTTTCTAGAAGGGATCAAGTGCCAGAATACGAGACGGAGAGGGGCCAGGGGCCGGCCACACCACCTGGCCGCGCGGCTAGGCCTGGCCCGCGCCAGGGGGTGGTCTGGCCGACCCCAGCACCCCCTCGGCCTCTCCTTCCGCCTATAAGTTGCCCTCGGGACAAAAACCCTAGGTACCCGATCAAAAATCCACGAAAGAGTCTGTTGCCACCGTCATCTCCATGCCTAGATCGGGAGGGATCTGAAGCTCTTCCCGGCACCCTACCGGAGAGGGGAATTCACCCTGGAGGCCTTCTTCATCACCATGCAAGCCTCCGGTGTGATGCGTGAGTAGTTCATCCTTGGACAATGGATCCATGTAGTAGCTAGATGGCTGGTTTCTCCTCCTTTGTGCTTTCATGTTTAGATCTTGTGAGCTCCGTTCATGATCAAGATCATCTATTTGTGATCCATACATGTTGTGTTTGCGGGGATCCGATGGATATTGAGATGCTATTTCAGATTGATTATTGATTCTATCATGTCTTTGTTATTTGAGATCTTGCATGCTTTTCGTTGTTAGTAGCTATCTTGGCCAAGTAGATGATAGCAACTCCAAGAGTTAGTATTTATGCTCGATAGTGGGTTCATGCCTCTGGTAATCTGGGGAAGTGACAGAAATCTCTAAGGTACTAGATGTGTTGTTGCTACTAGGGAGAAAACAATGATCCTTTGTTCATAGAACAATTGTATTGTTTACCTTACACGCAGTTCATAAAGCAATAATCTGTTGCTTGCAACTTAATACTGGAGGGGGTTCGGATGATAACCTGAAGGTGGATTATTAGTCATAGATGCAGTTGGACGGCAGTCTATGTATTATGTTGTATTGCCCAATCAAGTCTCAAAGGAGTCAAGATGATTAGTATATGCATGTATTGCTTTCTCGGTGTTTGTAAATTGCCCCGCTGTAATTTGTTCACCCAACATGTTATTCATCTAAGGAGAGCCACCTCTAGTGAACTATGGATCCCGGTCCTTTTTATTTACATACAATCTACAATCCTTTATTTCTTTGTGTTTACTTTCTGCAAACTTTTACTTCTTTCCATTCGATACGTTTATTCCTTTGTTTTCAGCAAAACACGGTGAGATTGACAACCTCATCGCAAGTTGGGGACAAAGTTCTGTGGTTGTGTTGTGCAGGTCTCCATGTTGCTACTAGCACCAGTAGTGCGCCCTGCCAAAGCTCAGCTAGTAACACCTTTGGGGTGTTTCCTTGCTCCTACTGGTTCGATTAAACCTTGGTTTCATAACTGAGGGAAAACTTTCTGCTGTACTCATCATACCTTCCTCTTGGGGTTCCCAACGAGCTCTACTTCGATCGTCGAGTGCATTACGTTCTCACGTTCTTTGATGAGTTGAGCCACAACTTCATCATGTTACTCCTCAATGGATTTGAGTCTCTCTTCCAAAGATACTCGAGCTTCCTCTTCTTCTTCCAAGGCATTCTTCAAAGAAGCTATCTCCAAGGCATCTTCTCTTTCAATTCTGCCTTTTTCTTCAAGGAGATCTTCGGCTTGGGCAAGTTGACTCATAAGAGCATCAAAATGAAGTTTGTGCTCACCTTGCAAGTTAGTGAAAAAGTTGTCCAAAGCAATAACTTCTTCTTTCATTTTAAGACTAGTATGATCATCCATATCCATATTTATGTTAGTCTTAGGGAATGAAGAGCTAGAAGTTGATACCTCGGACCCTCTTGCCATAAGACAAGTGACGTTGTTGTTGATGACGTTTTCGTTTGGCGAGTCGAAGAGAGATGATGGATTCGATGTGGTAGCTATAGCAGCCACCTCGTGAGAACTGTCTTCATCCTCTTCATCTTCCCTTGCAGAGGAGTATTCTTCTTGTGCCACCAAGACAATCTTGGGTTGCTTCTTGTACGGGCCATTCTTTTTGATAAATGGCTTCTTCTTAGGTGCCTTGGATTTTTCTTTAAGGATGAGCCTGCCACCATTGTCTTCTCTATTTTGATATGGACACTCAGCCACAAAGTGCAGCCTAGCTCCACAATTGTAGCATGTTCTCAGTTTTGGGCCACTTTCTCTTCTTCCACTTGACCCATTCTTACGCTCGAGTTCCGACTTGGCCTTGGATGGATCCTTCCAAAAGTTCCTTGCGTAAAACGCCATGTACTCACCATGAGCACGTTTGACTTCATCGGGGCAGTCCATGGAGGCACCCTCGAAATCTCTTTCGTCCTCATCTTGCTCAACAACATTAGCCTTTAGAGAAACATTGACCCCTTTTTGCATTCCAATGGCACGGGCACGGGCATCTTCCGCGTTCTTTGCAGCAACCTTGAATGATACCATTTCTTGCATGACTTCATTGGATGTCATTTGATGGTAGTCGTGTCTACCTTGCAAGCTCTTCAAGTCCGTTGGCTCAAAAGGCATTAGAGCACTCACATATTTCCTTTTTATCCAAACATCATCAATGTGAGTGGCTCCATGCTTTCTAAATGTTGTTGCGATGCCCTTGAGTCTTCTATACATGTCTTCATGGTATTCACCATCCAACATGTAGAATCCTTCAGCTTCATTACTAAGGGCATCATACCTATTCCTTCTCATGCTTTAATTTCCAATAAAGAGATCGGTGAGAGCATCCCAAGCTTCTTTAGCTATGTTGAGATGTCCAATGTGGGGCATGTCCTTGGGACCCACTCCGAGTTGTACCATGTGGAGAGCCGTAGCATTCAATTGGCTATCCACAACTTCTCTTCTTATCAGGTTGGTGTGATCTCCAATATGAAGACCCTCTTCGATAATCCTCCAAAGTTCAATAGAAGAGCTGCAAACATGAGACTTCATTAAGAATTGCCATTGATTAAACGAAGATGTAGTAAGCTTGGGTGGATCACCCCTATTATTTATATGAGGATGAGGGATAGGTGGGTCGGGGGAATATAAGTGATGAACCTCACTATATTCCTCCTTACCACTTCCCTTCTTGGAGGTGGAACCATTATGTTTTTCACCTACCACTTCATCTTCCTTGGATCCGGTGTTAGCCTTATCCTTGGATGAGGGAGTGGTAGCCTCATAGGAGGATGGAGATGGGGCTACGGATGATGTGAGGCGAGCAATCATTTGATGCATCTCCTCCATCTTGTTCTCAAAGTATTTCAACAAGGTTGTTTCCAACGTCTTGAGGTCATCCATTGTGACCTTATCCACAGCCTCATTCCCATTCTCCTTGGTACCCATACTTCTCTTAGGCGGTTAAGCCCGAATAAAGAGTCGGGGCTCTGATACGAATTGAAATGGATCGGGCACCTAGAGGGGGGTGAATAGGTGCTACTTCAAATTTTAATGCTTTTTCAATTTTAGGATTAACACAAAAGGTAAATTCTCTAGATAACTATTTAGAAGAATTTCCCTATATGCAAACCTATCTACAAGCGAGTAAGAGGCGAGTGGAAAGAGGAACGAGTGAACCGTAGTGAAGCACGCGGAGACACAGGATTTGTTTTACCGTAGTTCCTTCCTTGTTAAGGGAAGTACATCTGCGTTGGAGGGGTGGGCGTTACTAAGACCACCACACCACAATAGGCCTCAACCTGTTCTCCGATGGATCCCGCCACCAAAGGCCTGATCCACCTTTCCACTATAGGAACCCTTCAAGGCGGGTACCGACGCCTTTACACAACTAGCGGGGCACAACTCCACAACCAAATTGGAGGCTCCTGTAATGACAACAAGATGCCACAAGAACAAGTTATCAATAACAAAATACAAGATCTAGATATTAGTAAGAATACTAGATTGGGGATTTCTCCAAATGAATGGAGAGGATTTGATGCGCTTGATTCGTGATGGCGATGAAGATAGTCTCCTCCTTCAATTCCCCCAAAGATCGAAGCCTTCGGGTGGTTGAAGTGGGAGATCTAGAGAGAGAGATCTTGCAAAGGGTCTGACAATTTTCAAATGAATCAAGAGTGCTGCCTGAAGGGGAAGAAGGGTTTTTTATACCCCCTTCCCCAACTGAGCCGTTGGAGCCTTTGGGGGCCGGATTATCCGGCCCAAGTGAGGGCCGGATTATCCAGTCTGGGGAAAAACTCCGCCCAAAACTCATACTATCCGGCAGATAAACCGCCCCCACTCAGAGCGACGCGCCGAGCCTGCCCTTGATAGCCTCCTGGGGGCCGGATTCCGGCCCCATGCGAAGGCTGGATTATCCGGCCAAGGGAGGAAAAACCGCCCTTGTTCGGATTTTCCAGGAGAAAATCCTACCACACTCCGAGCGTCGTGCCTTGGCTGCCTTTGATCGATTTCTGGGGGCCGGATTATCATGCCCCATGCGAAGGACGGATTATCCGGCCTGGGGAGGAAAAACCGCCCCAGTTCGGATTTTCTGGTAGAAAATACAAACCCACTCCAAGCGTCGCGCCTTGGGTGCCTTTGATCGATGAGTTAGGCCGGATTATCCGGCCCTTGGTGGGGCGAATAATCCGGCCCCCCCAAAACACCAGAACAATCCCTGCACACTTAGCGCACATGAGAAAACTCCACGATATTGTTATCTAACACTCAAAACACAGGGAACTATGAAATGTTCTTTCACAATGTCACTCCAATATGTGTCAAACCATGGTTAGGAACCCTAGGAACATGTTGGAATTTGACTACCACATGCAATGGATGACCAATTTGAAAGTGGTTGCATCACCACACCCAGTTGAGTGTGCGTGGCCATGTGGATCATTGTGTTTTGGCAAGGAACACATGCAATGTCACTCCAATATGTGTCAAACCATGGTTAGGAACCCCAGGAATGTGTTGGAATTCGACTGCCACATGCAATGGAGCTCTAGCTTGAAAGTGGTTGCATCACCACACCCACTTGAGTGTGTGTGGCCATGTGGATCATTTTTGTTTGGCAGAGAACACATGGAATGTCACCCCAAGATGTGTAAAACCATGGTCCAGAACCCCAACAACATGTTGGAATTCAACTGCCGCATGCAATGGAGCACCAATTTGAAAGAGGTTGCATCACTACACCCACTTGAGTGTGCATGGCCATGTGGATCATTGTGGTTTGGCAAAGAACACACGCAATGTCACTCAAATATGTGTCAAACCATGGTCAGGAACCCAGGTAACATGTTGGAATTCAACTACTACATGGAATGGAGCACTAGTTTGAAAGAGGTTGCATCACCACACCCACTTGAATGTGTGTGGCCATGTGGATCATTATGGTTTGGCAGAGAACACATGCAATGTCACTCCAATATGTGTCAAACCATGGTCAGGAACCCTAGGAACATGTTGGAATTCAAGTGCCACATTCAATGGAGCACCAATTTGAAAGAGGTGGCATGACCACACCCACTTGAGTGTGTGTGGCCATGTGGATCAATGTGGTTTGGCAAAGAACACATGCAATGTCCCTCCAGTATGTGTCAAACCATGGTCAGGAACCCCAGGAACATGTTGGAATTCAACTGCCACATGCAATGGAGCACCAGTTTGAAAGAGGTTGCATCACCACACCCACTTGAGTGTGTGTGGACATGTGGATCATTGCGGTTTGGCAGAGAACACAAGCAATGCCACTCCAATATGTGACAAACCATGGTCAGGAACCCCGGTAACATGTTGGAATTCAACTACTACGTGCAATTGGGGAATATTCGTTTGTGGTACCAAACTTGGTGGGTGAGCGCACCGCAGTACCCAAGTTGTCATCAATCGCACGGAGTTGCCATAGTAGAATCTCCAATTGTCTAGAAGGGCCAAATGGGGGTGAATACAAATCTAACGGCCAAACGGTCGTTTGAACCAGATGAAAAACGGTTGAACTCAAATACCGCAGTTAGGTCAACTCTTCTTGGCCCGCCATGTTAGTATTCCCCGTTATCTTTTGCGGTCGTGGACTAGCTTACCCCTTCGTGGACCAAATCCCTGAGTGGACCAGATCTATATCTTTGCTCTACTCTAGTCTTCTCCCTGCTCCCCTCCCCATAACATTTGCTCAGCTCTGGCTGCTCGTCTCAGATCAGAGCTCGCACTTGCTCTAATTTGCGTCCCCGCCATGTCCGGTCTACCTCCCACGCCTCTAATTGAAGCTTGCAGCTGTCGCCGTTGCATCGTCCGCCATATCGGAGCTTCAGGTCCCCGAACTAATATCTCGCCTCTGGCTAGTCCTTCTCACACGGCGGAACGCGTCCTGTCGAGCGATCTAGGCCGGCGACCGGCCTCGGGAAGTTGCGTGCTGCCGCGCACCCCAAGCATGGTAGCCCTGGCACAGCAGTTTGACGACCACGCTCTCATGGCCACCATGCTGGGCGTCGTCCCACCGTGTCGCCGGCAGAGTTGCTATCGGCTTTCAGGTCTCATATTGGGATCAGACGAAATGAGGTCAACATTGAGGTAGGCGCGCCGGCATTCGATTTTTCCGTACGGTTCGAGCACAGCTCAGACACCGAGCGTGTTCTGCATTCTTCCTGTTATTTCGAGTGCTGCGGGGAGAAAATGAGCTTCATGCGTTGGCATCACGCCTGTGGGTGGGACGATCGCTTGGGGCAGCTTCGTTTCTTCTCCAAACTTGGCTTTGATGGCCTCCCATTGGATGCTTGGGAGCCAGAGGCCCTCAAGAAGGTCGTCAGTAGCCTTGGCGGCGAGCTGGTGGAAATCGTGCCACCGAACGACAGATGGGTCATCGATGTAAAGGCGTGGCTGAAAGATCCTGACACCGTTCCTAAGATGTACGAGGTGCAGATTCCAAGCAGGGCAGGGCGACAGCTTTGCTGGAAGCACCCGGTCATCATCCACCTGGAGGAGGTTCTGGAATCGGTACATGGCATTCAGGGCCCCGAAGAGGCTGCCAGAAAGCATCTTCGTTGCCTGCAGTGTTAGCCTGGAAGGATCGATGGCACAGGACCACCACCATTTCGTGACAGCGCACACAGTTTCGATGGCGGGACCGGGCTTGGACGAGCTGGTGGTTCTGATTTCCCTCGAGTGAAGACAGAGCTCTAGTGAATTGCCGTGGTATGTGTGGCTAATGAATTTGTAGTATGGAGAGCGTAGCAGGAAGTTAGCATCGACTAAAAATGTGTAATAGTTTGAATCGATGTAGTATGTGTGTGTAATAGTTTGAAGTAGTATGTGTGTGTAATAGTTTGAATCGATGTAGTATGTGTGGGTAATGAATTTTATGTAGTGTGTGTGTGTAATAGTTTGAATCGATGTAGTTGAACACCATGCTTTATAATTTCTATGTATAACCAAGGACAACCTCATGAAAAGAGGGTGGTCTGGCAATGAGCAATGTCAATTCTGTGGATGCCAGGAAAATGTAGTCCATCTCCTCTTCAAGTACAAGGTAGCTACATTTGTCACACGTTGAACTCCAGGACCATTTTGCAGGCAACACGAGACAAAGGAAAAATGGTTTACAACACAGACAGCAGACGCAAAATCTGTAGTCTGGGATAAAAAGATGCCAGTTAACTGGATTGAACCACGACTAGTAATTGAAGGAAATAGATACTTGATAGTATTTTCTTACAATAGTAGTACTTCCATACAAAAGGGTCTTATACCTGCACAAAAGTGGGCTAAACTTCCTACTAGTTTATAGAACAATTCGTCAGTATTTCATCTACAAAAGCTATTCTTCAGTATGAACTTAACTATTCTACACTGAAGAAACTACAGATCTCCACCAGAAAAGTTGGCTGGCCAATTGCCTTGAGAGGACATAAGTTCTTTGATCATTTAACCCAAACTGATCTATTGCCTTCCCGCCAAACTACAAGAAATCTGCATCGTTCATGCATGAGCGATTTGCGTGCGCCAGTCCCGGTTCAGTTGGACCATCTGCGCCGCTGCAATGATTTCTTCGAAACTGAAATTCGGCATCTCCTTCTCGGGATCGTAGGTCCGTGTGAACTCGAACCTAAATTCTGGGGCTGAGGTGATGCCCGCCGCCGGCTCCGGCTGTCGAACAATCCAGCATGCTGAGTGTAGACGCTTGGTCGCCGCCATGGTACGGCCTCCGACGGTGCGTAGGTTGGAGCATCTTTGCCGCAGACGGCGTGCTCCCAGCCTCCCCCACTGAGGTAAGGTAGTCCGCGCCAAAGCGTGGATGCGAGAGTTCCTAGACCTTGGTGCTGCCCTTTTCGAGGGTGTGTACCCTTGGCGGCATGCTCTCGTGAACAATTTGATACGTACCTTGTTCCCACTGCCTAGAGCATGCCGTAATGCTGCCGCGCGATTTCTCCACATCGCTCTCTTGGCCCTACTTGCCGCATCTGGCACCGACGACGCCGCAGTCGCCGCCGTGGCCGATTCGGCACATTCAAGGAAATCATCCGCCTGGCAGGGGAATGGGAGACCGGCCTTGAAGTAGAGCTTCATGGCCTGCCTTAGAGGGGCTAAATACCCCAGTTTTGGTGGCTGTCGCGGCGGCAGCGGCTGTTTAGGCAGGGCCATGTGACCCTAGTTGGTGCGGCGCGGAGGAGCTGCGCAAGGTGAACTGTGGTTAGTCGGAGAAGGGGAGTGAAAGACTGACAGTAAGTTTGTACTACGAGCACACGTGAAAATAACCATTTCCCATTTCCTTAGAGGGTAATAATTCGACACTCGTTGCATTAACAGCTCAATCTTTATTTCCCTTCTCAGCACAAGAGTGCGAACGTATTAAAAAAGATAGGTCGTGGCTATCCACCTCATCGGACAATGTACCAGGACAGGTAGGAGACGGGACAGGGTTTCATTTTAGAAATGTTGACGACTGTGCCCTTATGTTTATACGATATTATTTATATGCCACCATGTATCGTCGAGTGTAGCAACACCATCAGAAACAGGGGATAACGACGTGGCGTGTTTTCTTTTTTTAAAGGGCATCAGAAACAGGGGATGCCGACGTGGCATGTTTTCTGACTGGTAGGCCCGCCCCCTCCACCTTCGACGGCGTGCATCCCAGGTTCGAGGGGTGGTGCCGCCCACCAACATATTATTGTGCAATTTTCCATGTGGAACCTGAATTCCGGCGATGAGATGATGCCCATGTCGAACACAGAGAATTCTGAAAGAAGCTACTAAAAATAAATACTTTGAATTCTAAAAGTACTAAATTTAAATACATTACAATTTTGTCTGAAAGGTAATACACATACTGCTCATCGAAATAATATAAATACAGTACAAATTTCTACTTCGAAAAATACACCTGAAAATGCTAGCAAATAACCTAGGATGAATATAGGATTCATTCTCCTCTATATGTTTCGTCGTCGTCGCTAATGCGTGCTGCAACACATGTTCAGAGAACTCTCTCCGTCTGCAATGTTCTGCCAGTATCTCGTCCAGAGGGTAAGGCCTCGGTGTATGTTCCAGACTTAAGCCATGCATTACCATTGTTGGTTCCTCTTCCTAGGCTTGAACCTCATGATCGTACAGTCTGATAAAATTCATGTAGTATATGCAACCGGGATTGATTGTGGGGTGTAACCTGGTGTCATTGTAGATAGAACGATTGTAACAAACAAAGAGGGCACGACTTCCAATGTCACCGACGGCCTCGAGAGAGCGGTTCTTCGTGTCCACCTGGTACAACACCAGTTGCCCTTTGGCGAAATCCCCATTCAACACAACAAGTAGATCACCATCTGACTCCACAAGGTAAAATTGGTAGGTTCCGCGTACCTGTTCAAAGACTGGGGCCGAAATTATTTTAGCCATCGTGACAGTGCTCGCACGCTGTTCTAACTGGATGTTGGTCGACAAGATGTCTCCATTCTCAAGTAATGCATATTCTTCCCCTCGGAATGCCGTCATGCAGACCAGAAGCATATCAGGAGGTGGCGAATACAATCCTTCTCCAAATGATCCATTGATTTGCCCCGTTGGGGTGCTCTCATCGGCCCATGCAATATGATCTGGATACTCAGTGCAAACGAACACCATCGTCAGAGACTTCGTCACGATGACAGATTGCAGAAGATCAGATGGTATGTGTGCTTGAAACTCAGTGTTAGACTTATGAGTGATTGGGTTCAGAAGCCGAATCTAGTACGGCTCCACCCTCTGAGCAAGCACGATGACGCCACGAGAAACACCGACGAACTAGAATCTTTTGGAAGAAGAGGGCATCAGTTAGCACTAAGATGTTTACAATGGAAAATACCAATAAATATCGGATGTGAATGTGAACCAGCGATGGACGTCCATTAGATTTGTCCTGAAGCAACAACCAGTGGCGAGGTTGAGGAAGGTGAAGTCACCAACGTTTGGAAGTGTATGATATATCATGATCCAGTTGTTGAGATGGAACTCGAGCACCTTTAAAGTGCGGCGCCAATCGGTGCAGACTTCCCGACAAGCAGCATAGGTGTCGACGTACTCCTCTTTCTCCAGCAAGTAGTCGGCGATCTTGCGAAGTGGGTTGGCCGAGAGATCGGACTAGTTCCTCTTCATCTAGCTACTGGCCATGGCTTACGTGCGGGAATGTTTTGATCGAGGAAGAAAGAAGAACTACCACTTCGAGGAGAAGAAGAAGAGGATAACAGACGAGGGAGACGAAGCGGAACTGCCACTGCAAGGATACGAGGAGACGGAGGAGAAGAAGCAGAACTGCCAATTCAAGTTTGGATTAACGGGCTTTTTTCGGAACTAGCGCGTGAACCAGCCATGCACTGCATGCAACTTTTGATCAAACAGACTGACATGTGGGACCTGCTAAAAAATTCCATGAAGTGCTCCCCGTGCATAGTGCACTGACATGTGGCATGTTTTCTGACTAGCGGGGCCGCCTCCTCCACCTTCGACGGCGTGCGTCCCAGGTTCGAGGGCTGGTGTCGCCCACCAACACATTATTGTGCAATTTTCCATGCTTTGTCGCAACAAGCTCCGCTCCACTCCTCTGCTCCTGCCACCGCCACTCCGCTCAGTCGTGCACCACTCTTGTTGTCCCCTTGGGTCGTCGTCCTCCCGCCCTCCCCTCCCTGCCATCCCCTCACGTCCCCTCCCCTCCCCTCCTTGCCCTGTCTCCTTGCCGCCGCCCACCGCCAAGGCGCGTCTGGAAACAAAAACCGAGAGTCCGACGCTGGTGATCCGGATCCCGCTCGGAGATGGATCCTGCGAGGCTTGAGGGCACGGATATGGGTCTTGCGTGGCTGGAGAGGACGGAATCTCCTTCAAGTCTGGGGAGCACAGAGGACAACGAAACGGGGGAGAGGAAGAAGGGTCCAGAGCTTTGGAGGTATGGAGCCCGGAGAAGGTGCCGTGTGTCCACATTGAAGGGTAAGAACTGTGATTCCTTTTCTATATACCCCAATTAGCGTTTCTAGTCCCGTGGTGATGCCAAGGATATGTGTTGGTAACCGCAGGACATCTGTACAGCTTGTCCTTGAGCATGATGCTTTGTCAAGCGAGCATGAAGGCACTGAAATGTGTGGCGGTGCAGATGATGATGAGAAAGCATATCTAGACGTGGCTGCTGACCCTGATAGGATGGAGAGTAGGGAATATTTGGTTGATTCGAACTTTGAGCCTGACTATGGAACTGATGAGGAAGAGGAATGTGAAGATGTGGAAATGGGATGTAGATACGACGGCAAAGACGTGGACAGGCCAGTGATACACTTTGACAGGGACAATCCTACAATTGATGAGGGACTGTCTTTGATAATGTGGAGGACTGTAGATATGCAGTTACAACCTATGCAATCAGAGTTGGGTTCGAATTTATCATTGAAAAGAGCGACCAAAAGATATTTAGGGTGCACTGTAGGGAAATTAATGTGTGTAAATGGAGATTACATGCATCTCCAATGCGGGGTGGACACCCATTTCAGGTTGCAATAGCTACATTTAGTTTCAGTCTTTCTCATATTTATTCTGCTGATAACTAGCTCTGATTTATTTGGATTCTTATCGAATGCAGATCAAAGTAAACACGAAGAAAGACAACTTCCCTAATACTTATTTAAGTGGTAAAATTAGACTGGCAACTGCCAAGTGGATTGCTGCTACTGTACTTGACTAGGTGAGGCAGGATCATAACATTGGACCTGCTGAACTCAGAGCAAATATTAGCAAAAAGTTTAACGTTCTGATTCCTTACCACAGAGTCTTTGATGGGAATAAGATGGCTCTAGACTTCATTCAAGGCAAGTGGAATGACAGTTTTCATATGTTGTATAGTTTCAAAGCTCAGGTAGAGAAAACATCACCTGGTAGTGTTGTTGACATCGATTACGAGGTTGTGAAAGGGAGAGAAAAGGTCTCGAGGGGGTCAGGTATAAACAGGCAGATAAGATATGCTTCAGGAGATGTTTTGTCTGCCTGAAGGCATGCTAGAAGGGGTTCCTAGACGGCTGCAGGCCATACTTGGCAATAGGCGCAACTTCTTTAACTGGGAAGTTCAGGGGACATGTTGCTTCTTCTTGTGCTTTGGACACGCATAATTGGCTTCTACCCGTAGATTATGCTGTTCTTGAGGGTGAATCACATGAAAGCTGGACATGGTTCATGCAGAGACTACAGGAAGTAATTGGTCACCCTGAAGGCTTGGTGATACACACCGGTGCATGCGAGGGTCTTGAGAATGCTGTTGATGCTGTGTTTCCTGGGGTTGAGCATAGGTAATGCATGCGGCACCTTGCTACTAACTTCACGAAGAAGTTTAAAGGAAAGATCTTTGAAGAGGACTTGTGGCGATCAGCATACACATACACCCCAAGCATGCTTGCTACTTACTTGCAGAACATGTATGTAGTGCCAAAGGTGAAAAAATACCTTGAAGAACATCACGCCAAGCTATGGGCTAGAAGCAAGTTTGGTGAGTTAAGCAAGGTGGATTTTATTTGCAATAATTTGGCAGAGAGTTTCAATGATAAGATTTCGGGCATGAAGACACTTGGAATTGTTATTTTGTTGGATGCAATAAGACAGTGCATAATGGTGAAAATAGATTTAAGGCAAAGAATTTGTGCAAGAAAATTTTTAGGCCATAAAATAGTTCCAAAGGTGGTTATGTTACTGAATGCAAGAACCAGGGCAATGAGAATGATAAAGATGAGGATGGTCAGAAGTTCCAGAACATTGGCTGAGGTTTATGCAGAATACAAGCATGGAAGTGAACGGAGGTACACTATAGACATTGGAAACAAGACTTGTTCATGCAGGCAGTGGCAGATTACTAGTCTACCATGTCACCATGCAATTTACTTCATCTTAAAGCTTAGAGGTAACAGAGCTAAAATAGAGAACTATGTCGACAACTATTTCTCTGTGAACAAGTTTACTGCAACTTATGTAGAAAACATACCACCTATGGCCGATGAAAATGATTGGGAGATTGTCGATCCAGGGTTCAAACTTCAACCACCAGTTCTTAGGAGGCCACCTGGGAGGCCTAGAAAGCTAAGGATCGAAGCCTCCACCGATAAAGGTCCAAGGCTGGGAGCTAGGAAAAGGAAATGCAAACGCTGTGGCGGATTCGGACATATCAAGAGGTTGTGCAAAAACCCAATTACACATGATATTGTCCCTGTTCACACCCCGGTGGCAGAAAATGAGGCTTCTTAGCCAGAACTAGTGGAAGAGCAGCGGGAAGACGGTGATGAGCACTCGGAGGAAAACGTACGTAAGCAGCTAATTTATGAAGAAGTGGAGGTGCCAGCGAGAAAAGGGTGTGAAAAGAAACAAAAGGGTAAGCAGAACAGGGAGGAAAGTGCAAATAATGGAGGTGTATTAGAATATGAAGAAGTTGCAGGGGTGATTGAGGATGTTTCTGAGGATCTTTCGGCTAACTGCAGGAGAAATAATAAATCCCTGCCAATTTCATCTTTGTACGATTCTCCGGATGAAAGGTAAGCTTAAAAATTGTTTTATTTGCCATTTTATCATTTATTTATCCTCATCAACTGATGCTTAATGCAGCGAGGGCTAGCAGACTAATAAGAGGAGCAGAAAGATGCGGGCACAGTAACATCGTATGTTGAATTATATCATTGAAACTAAACTAGCCGTGTCGTCTTTATTTATATCTGGCGCGTGCAACGTGTCCTTGATGGGGTCATGTGGACCAGATTACAATTTTTTTAAATATTATTACATTAATTTTTTACCTGCATTTGGACGCGGCTACTAGTTCTCATCTCCCTTGCATTCCCATCTCCTCCGGCGCACTCTAGAATTATGGCTGTGCCATCAAGTAGCAGAGTCAGCGTATTGTCCCATCAGGTGTGAACGCAATGACTTTGTTTGTTCAGAATTTGACGACTTTTGATTAGTTTGAAAGACAGAGAAACCTAAAACATGTATCTAGACATGTTTTGGGTATAGACACATTTATTAAATATCTAAAAAAACTAAGTCAGTTATATCTGGATAGGAGTAGTACACTATTACAACACGCTCGATCCCTTCTCCTCTGGCGCACTCCAAATTATGGTTGTGTCATCAAGTGCTGGGAGCAGAGTCAATGTATTGTCCCATCAGATATGCCAGGAACGCGCGAACTTTATTTTCAGGATTGGACGAGTTTCTATCGACTAGCTTCAAAGACAAAGACAACTAAAACATGGCCAACATATATAGATTATGACGATAATCGACCATGACTCAAGTGACCTAGATCCAAAGAGCGCATTAAGATACCGTACATAGATTTAATTTATGCTTAAGTGGCCCTAATCGACTATGACGCTCCCGTAGTCTCCATCATTGACGATGTTGTCCGCGTCGCCACCAGCCTCCTCCGCGTCGGAATCGATGCCGACATTCTCGGCAGCGTTCCTCCTCCTCATGATTCTTCACGGCGTGCTGCATAGATAACGGTGGAGGTCGTACGCCCAGGAACTACCCAGAAGCGCTGCCTCCCTTCGGGGTTGCGCAGATCCGGGTGGATCTCCCGCCGGTGGGTTCCGCATAGCTCAATCAACGCAACCCACTCCTTCTTGAACAACTTTCGCCAGTACGCGCTCGTACGCGAGTACCACGCCATTGCCCTCTTCCGCTCCGGCAGCTGGCGGCGGCGCTCCTCGATCTACCTCGCCAACGCGTTGTCGCGCAAGAGCGGCGCGACAGGAACCTCGCGCAGCTGAGCTCGAAGCCGACCAGAAGCCTCACAAACGGCGGCGCGAGTATGTCGTAGTGGGCGAACATCTGAGCCTCGTGCAAGCTGAGTTTGGGCCTCTCCCTCTCGATGGCGATGAAGGAACACGATCTGATCTTCGGCCCCGAGGTTAAGGGGATAAGGGCAAGGACGTAGGCCCAACGTCGTTGCCACTGCCAATCAGTTTGCAGTACAGACTTCTCGCAGATCGCCCTTGCGAAGGACATCACTATCGTCCACGCACCCTGTTCCAACGGCGCCTAACAATCGGGGATCGGGTCTTCTAGAATCCCAGAGCGGTTGCTGGTTAGCTCTGCATCCCGATTCTTTGTGGCCAAAAACTGTAGTTGAAAAGAACACAAATTTCAATGACACTATTGGATAAATATGTGGTCTCTGAAGAGAACACACATCCAATGAATCTAGCTGTGGTTAATGAGAAGAACACACATTTCAATGACACCGGTGGATCCATATGTGGTATGTGAAAAGAATAGTCATGAAATGACTCCAGTTGTTGTTAGTAAAAGGAACACACATGCAATAACACTGGTGGATCCATAGGTGGATTGTGAAAAGAACACACATGCAATGACACTGGTGGATCCATATGTGGTATGTGAAAAGAAAGACACATGCAATGACTCTGCTTGTTCTTAGTAACAAGAACACACATGCAATGACACTGGTGGATCCATGTGTGGTATCTGAAAAGAACACACATGAAATGACTCTGGTTTTTGTTAGTAAAAAAAAGCACACATGCAATGAAACTGGTGGATCCATATGTGGTATGTGAAAAGAACACACATGCAATGACACTGGTTGTTAGTAAAAAGAACACACATGCAATGACACTAGTGGATCCATGTGTGGTCTCTAAAGAGAACACACATTTCAATGACTCTGGTTGTTGTTAATAAAAAGAACACACATGCAATGACACTGGTTGATCCATGTGTGGTCTCTGAAGAGAACACACATTTCAATGACTCTTGTTGTTGTTAGTAAAAAGAACACACATGCAATGACACTAGTGGATCCATATGTGATATGTGAAAAAAATACACATGCAATGACTCTGGTTGTTGTTAGTAAAAAGAACACACATGCAATGACACTGGTGGATCCATAGGTTGATTGTGAAAAGAGCACACATGCAATGACTCTGGTTGTTCCATATGTGGTATGTGAAAAGAACACACATGCAATGCCACAAGTTGTTGTTAGTAAAAAGAACACACATGCAATTACACTGGTGGATCCATGTGTGGTCTCTGAAGACAACACAAATTTCAATGACACTGGTGGATCCATATGTGGTATGTGAAAAGAAAAGTCATGAAATGACTCCAGTTGTTGTTAGTAAAAAGAACACACATGCAATGAGACTGGTGGATCCATAGGTGGATTGTGAAAAGAACACACGTGCAATGACACTGGTGGATCCATATGTGGCATGTGAAAAGAACACGCATGCAATGACTCTGGTTGTTGTTAGTAACAAGAACACACATGTAATAACATTGGTGGATCCATGTGTGGTCTCTGAAGAGAACATACATTTCAATGACTATAGTGGATCCATATGTGGTATGTGAAAAGAACACACACGAAATGACTCTGGTTGTTGTTAGTAAAAAAAGCACACATGCAATGACACTGGTGGATCCATAGGTGGATTGTGAAAAGAACACACATGCAATGATACTGGTTGTTGTTAGTAAAAAGAACACACATGCAATGACACTGGTGGATCCATGTGTGGTATCTGAAGAGAACACACATGAAATGACTCTGGTTGTTGTTAATAAAAAAAGCACACATGCAATGACACTGGTGGATCCATATGTGGTATGTGAAAAGAACACACATGCAATGACACTGGTTGTTGTTAGTAAAAAGAACACACATGCAATGACACTGGTGGATCCATGTGTGGTCTCTAAAGAGAACACACATTTCAATGACTCTGGTTGTTGTTAATAAAGAGAACACACATGCAATGACACTGGTTGATCCATGTGTGGTCTCTGAAGAGAACACACATTTCAATGACTCTTGTTGTTGTTAGTAAAAAGAACACACATGCAATGACACTAGTGGATCCATATGTGATATGTGAAAAAAATACACATGCAATGACTCTGGTTGTTGTTAGTAAAAAGAACACACATGCAATGACACTGGTGGATCCATAGGTTGATTGTGAAAAGAGCACACATGCAATGACTCTGGTTGTTCCATATGTGGTATGTGAAAAGAACACACATGCAATGCCACAAGTTGTTGTTAGTAAAAAGAACACACATGCAATTACACTGGTGGATCCATGTGTGGTCTCTGAAGAGAACACAAATTTCAATGACAGTGGTGGATCCATATGTGGTATGTCAAAAGAAAAGTCATGAAATGACTCCAGTTGTTGTTAGTAAAAAGAACACACATGCAATGAGACTGGTGGATCCATAGGTTGATTGTGAAAAGAACACACGTGCAATGACACTAGTGGATCCATATGTGGCATGTGAAAAGAACACACATGCAATGACTCTGGTTGTTGTTAGTAACAAGAACACACATGTAATAACATTGGTAGATCCATGTGTGGTCTCTGAAGAGAACATACATTTCCATGACTATAGTGGATCCATATGTGGTATGTGAAAAGAACACACATGAAATGACTCTGGTTGTTGTTAGTAAAAAAAGCACACATGCAATGACACTGGTGGATCCATAGGTGGATTGTGAAAAGAACACACATGCAATGATACTGGTTGTTGTTAGTAAAAAGAACACACATGCAATGACACTGGTGGATCCATGTGTGGTCTCTAAATAGAACACACATTTCAATGACTCCAGTTGTTGTTAGTAAAAAGAACACACATGCAATGACACTGGTGGATCCATGTGTGGTCTCTAAAGAGAACACACGTGCAATGACACTGGTTGTTGTTAGTAAAAAGAACACACATGCAATGACACTGGTGGATCCATGTGTGGTCTCTAAAGAGAACACACATTTCAATGACTCTGGTTGTTCTTAATAAAAAGAACACACATGCAATGACACTGGTTGATCCATGTGTGGTCTCTGAAGAGAACACACATTTCAATGACTCTTGTTGTTGTTAGTAAAAAGAACACACATGCAATGACACTAGTGGATCCATATGTGATATGTGAAAAACATACACATGCAATGACTCTGGTTGTTGTTAGTAAAAAGAACACACATGCAATGACACTGGTGGATCCATAGGTTGATTGTGAAAATAGCACACATGTAATGACTCTGGTTGTTCCATATGTGGTATGTGAAAAGAACACACATGCAATGCCACAAGTTGTTGTTAGTAAAAAGAACACACATGCAATTACACTGGTGGATCCATGTGTGGTCTCTGAAGAGAACACAAATTTCAATGACACTGGTGGATCCATATGTGGTATGTGAAAAGAAAAGTCATGAAATGACTCCAGTTGTTGTTAGTAAAAAGAACACACATGCAATGAGACTGGTGGATCCATAGGTGGATTGTGAAAAGAACACACGTGCAATGACACTGGTGGATCCATATGTGGCATGTGAAAAGAACACACATGCAATGACTCTGGTTGTTGTTAGTAAAAAGAACACACATGCAATAACATTGGTGGATGGTCTCTGAAGAGAACATACATTTCAATGACTATAGTGGATCCATATGTGGTATGTGAAAAGAACACACATGAAATGACTCTGGTTGTTGTTAGTAAAAAAAGCACACATGCAATGACACTGGTGGATCCATAGGTGGATTGTGAAAAGAACACACATGCAATGATACTGGTTGTTGTTAGTAAAAAGAACACACATGCAATGACACTGGTGGATCCATGTGTGGTATCTGAAGAGAACACACATGAAATGACTCTGGTTGTTGTTAGTAAAAAAAGCACACATGCAATGACACTGGTGGATCCATATGTGGTATGTGAAAAGAACACACATGCAATGACAGTGGTTGTTGTTAGTAAAAAGAACACACATGCAATGACACTGGTGGATCCATGTGTGGTCTCTAAAGAGAACACACATTTCAATGACTCTGGTTGTTGTTAATAAAAAGAACACGCATGCAATGACACTGGTTGATCCATGTGTGGTCTCTGAAGAGAACACACATTTCAATGACTCTTGTTGTTGTTAGTAAAAAGAACACACATGCAATGACACTAGTGGATCCATATGTGATATGTGAAAAAAATACACATGCAATGACTCTGGTTGTTGTTAGTAAAAAGAACACACATGCAATGACACTGGTGGATCCATAGGTTGATTGTGAAAAGAGCACACATGCAATGACTCTGGTTGTTCCATATGTGGTATGTGAAAAGAACACACATGCAATGCCACAAGTTGTTGTTAGTAAAAAGAACACACATGCAATTACACTGGTGGATCCATGTGTGGTCTCTGAAGAGAACACAAATTTCAATGACAGTGGTGGATCCATATGTGGTATGTCAAAAGAAAAGTCATGAAATGACTCCAGTTGTTGTTAGTAAAAAGAACACACATGCAATGAGACTGGTGGATCCATAGGTTGATTGTGAAAAGAACACACGTGCAATGACACTAGTGGATCCATATGTGGCATGTGAAAAGAACACACATGCAATGACTCTGGTTGTTGTTAGTAACAAGAACACACATGCAATAACATTGGTGGATCCATGTGTGGTCTCTGAAGAGAACATACATTTCAATGACTATAGTGGATCCATATGTGGTATGTGAAAAGAACACACATGAAATGACTCTGGTTGTTGTTAGTAAAAAAAGCACACATGCAATGACACTGGTGGATCCATAGGTGGATTGTGAAAAGAACACACATGCAATGATACTGGTTGTTGTTAGTAAAAAGAACACACATGCAATGACACTGGTGGAAACATGTGTGGTCTCTAAATAGAACACACATTTCAATGACTCCAGTTGTTGTTAGTAAAAAGAACACACATGCAATGACACTGGTGGATCCATGTGTGGTCTCTAAAGAGAACACACGTGCAATGACACTGGTTGTTGTTAGTAAAAAGAACACACATGCAATGACACTGGTGGATCCATGTGTGGTCTCTAAAGAGAACACACATTTCAATGACTCTGGTTGTTCTTAATAAAAAGAACACACATGCAATGACACTGGTTGATCCATGTGTGGTCTCTGAAGAGAACACACATTTCAATGACTCTTGTTGTTGTTAGTAAAAAGAACACACATGCAATGACACTAGTGGATCCATATGTGATATGTGAAAAACATACACATGCAATGACTCTGGTTGTTGTTAGTAAAAAGAACACACATGCAATGACACTGGTGGATCCATAGGTTGATTGTGAAAATAGCACACATGTAATGACTCTGGTTGTTCCATATGTGGTATGTGAAAAGAACACACATGCAATGCCACAAGTTGTTGTTAGTAAAAAGAACACACATGCAATTACACTGGTGGATCCATGTGTGGTCTCTGAAGAGAACACAAATTTCAATGACACTGGTGGATCCATATGTGGTATGTGAAAAGAAAAGTCATGAAATGACTCCAGTTGTTGTTAGTAAAAAGAACACACATGCAATGAGACTGGTGGATCCATAGGTGGATTGTGAAAAGAACACACGTGCAATGACACTGGTGGATCCATATGTGGCATGTGAAAAGAACACACATGCAATGACTCTGGTTGTTGTTAGTAAAAAGAACACACATGCAATAACATTGGTGGATCCATGTGTGGTCTCTGAAGAGAACATACATTTCAATGACTATAGTGGATCCATATGTGGTATGTGAAAAGAACACACATGAAATGACTCTGGTTGTTGTTAGTAAAAAAAGCACACATGCAATGACACTGGTGGATCCATAGGTGGATTGTGAAAAGAACACACATGCAATGATACTGGTTGTTGTTAGTAAAAAGAACACACATGCAATGACACTGGTGGATCCATGTGTGGTATCTGAAGAGAACACACATGAAATGACTCTGGTTGTTGTTAGTAAAAAAAGCACACATGCAATGACACTGGTGGATCCATATGTGGTATGTGAAAAGAACACACATGCAATGACAGTGGTTGTTGTTAGTAAAAAGAACACACATGCAATGACACTGGTGGATCCATGTGTGGTCTCTAAAGAGAACACACATTTCAATGACTCTGGTTGTTGTTAATAAAAAGAACACGCATGCAATGACACTGGTTGATCCATGTGTGGTCTCTGAAGAGAACACACATTTCAATGACTCTTGTTGTTGTTAGTAAAAAGAACACACATGCAATGACACTAGTGGATCCATATGTGATATGTGAAAAAAATACACATGCAATGACTCTGGTTGTTGTTAGTAAAAAGAACACACATGCAATGACACTGGTGGATCCATAGGTTGATTGTGAAAAGAGCACACATGCAATGACTCTGGTTGTTCCATATGTGGTATGTGAAAAGAACACACATGCAATGCCACAAGTTGTTGTTAGTAAAAAGAACACACATGCAATTACACTGGTGGATCCATGTGTGGTCTCTGAAGAGAACACAAATTTCAATGACAGTGGTGGATCCATATGTGGTATGTCAAAAGAAAAGTCATGAAATGACTCCAGTTGTTGTTAGTAAAAAGAACACACATGCAATGAGACTGGTGGATCCATAGGTTGATTGTGAAAAGAACACACGTGCAATGACACTAGTGGATCCATATGTGGCATGTGAAAAGAACACACATGCAATGACTCTGGTTGTTGTTAGTAACAAGAACACACATGCAATAACATTGGTGGATCCATGTGTGGTCTCTGAAGAGAACATACATTTCAATGACTATAGTGGATCCATATGTGGTATGTGAAAAGAACACACATGAAATGACTCTGGTTGTTGTTAGTAAAAAAAAACACATGCAATGACACTGGTGGATCCATAGGTGGATTGTGAAAAGAACACACATGCAATGATACTGGTTGTTGTTAGTAAAAAGAACACACATGCAATGACACTGGTGGAAACATGTGTGGTCTCTAAATAGAACACACATTTCAATGACTCTAGTTGTTGTTAGTAAAAAGAACACATATGCAATGACACTGGTGGATCCATGTGTGGTCTCTAAAGAGAACACACGTGCAATGACACTGGTTGTTGTTAGTAAAAAGAACACACATGCAATGACACTGGTGGATCCATGTGTGGTCTCTAAAGAGAACACACATTTCAATGACTCTGGTTGTTGTTAATAAAAAGAACACACATGCAATGACACTGGTTGATCCATGTGTGGTCTCTGAAGAGAACACACATTTCAATGACTCTTGTTGTTGTTAGTAAAAAGAACACACATGCAATGACACTAGTGGATCCATATGTGATATGTGAAAAACATACACATGCAATGACTCTAGTTGTTGTTAGTAAAAAGAACACACATGCAATGACACTGCTGGATCCATAGGTTGATTGTGAAAATAGCACACATGTAATGACTCTGGTTGTTCCATATGTGGTATGTGAAAAGAACACACATGCAATGCCACAAGTTGTTGTTAGTAAAAAGAACACACATGCAATTACACTGGTGGATCCATGTGTGGTCTCTGAAGAGAACACAAATTTCAATGACACTGGTGGATCCATATGTGGTATGTGAAAAGAAAAGTCATGAAATGACTCCAGTTGTTGTTAGTAAAAAGAACACACATGCAATGAGACTGGTGGATCCATAGGTGGATTGTGAAAAGAACACACGTGCAATGACACTGGTGGATCCATATGTGGCATGTGAAAAGAACACACATGCAATGACTCTGGTTGTTGTTAGTAACAAGAACACACATGCAATAACATTGGTGGATCCATGTGTGGTCTCTGAAGAGAACATACATTTCAATGACTATAGTGGATCCATATGTGGTATGTGAAAAGAACACACATGAAATGACTCTGGTTGTTGTTAGTAAAAAAAGCACACATGCAATGACACTGGTGGATCCATAGGTGGATTGTGAAAAGAACACACATGCAATGATACTGGTTGTTGTTAGTAAAAAGAACACACATGCAATGACACTGGTGGATCCATGTGTGGTATCTGAAGAGAACACACATGAAATGACTCTGGTTGTTGTTAGTAAAAAAAGCACACATGCAATGACACTGGTGGATCCATATGTGGTATGTGAAAAGAACACACATGCAATGACACTGGTTGTTGTTAGTAAAAAGAACACACATGCAATGACACTGGTGGATCCATGTGTGGTCTCTAAAGAGAACACACATTTCAATGACTCTGGTTGTTGTTAATAAAAAGAACACACATGCAATGACACTGGTTGATCCATGTGTGGTCTCTGAAGAGAACACACATTTCAATGACTCTTGTTGTTGTTAGTAAAAAGAACACACATGCAATGACACTAGTGGATCCATATGTGATATGTGAAAAAAATACAGATGCAATGACTCTTGTTGTTGTTAGTAAAAAGAACACACATGCAATGACACTGGTGGATCCATAGGTTGATTGTGAAAAGAGCACACATGCAATGACTCTGGTTGTTCCATATGTGGTATGTGAAAAGAACACACATGCAATGCCACAAGTTGTTGTTAGTAAAAAGAACACACATGCAATTACACTGGTGGATCCATGTGTGGTCTCTGAAGAGAACACAAATTTCAATGACAGTGGTGGATCCATATGTGGTATGTCAAAAGAAAAGTCATGAAATGACTCCAGTTGTTGTTAGTAAAAAGAACACACATGCAATGAGACTGGTGGATCCATAGGTTGATTGTGAAAAGAACACACGTGCAATGACACTAGTGGATCCATATGTGGCATGTGAAAAGAACACACATGCAATGACTCTGGTTGTTGTTAGTAACAAGAACACACATGCAATAACATTGGTGGATCCATGTGTGGTCTCTGAAGAGAACATACATTTCAATGACTATAGTGGATCCATATGTGGTATGTGAAAAGAACACACATGAAATGACTCTGGTTGTTGTTAGTAAAAAAAACACATGCAATGACACTGGTGGATCCATAGGTGGATTGTGAAAAGAACACACATGCAATGATACTGGTTGTTGTTAGTAAAAAGAACACACATGCAATGACACTGGTGGAAACATGTGTGGTCTCTAAATAGAACACACATTTCAATGACTCTAGTTGTTGTTAGTAAAAAGAACACACATGCAATGACACTGGTGGATCCATGTGTGGTCTCTAAAGAGAACACACGTGCAATGACACTGGTTGTTGTTAGTAAAAAGAACACACATGCAATGACACTGGTGGATCCATGTGTGGTCTCTAAAGAGAACACACATTTCAATGACTCTGGTTGTTGTTAATAAAAAGAACACACATGCAATGACACTGGTTGATCCATGTGTGGTCTCTGAAGAGAACACACATTTCAATGACTCTTGTTGTTGTTAGTAAAAAGAACACACATGCAATGACACTAGTGGATCCATATGTGATATGTGAAAAACATACACATGCAATGACTCTGGTTGTTGTTAGTAAAAAGAACACACATGCAATGACACTGGTGGATCCATAGGTTGATTGTGAAAAGAGCACACATGCAATGACTCTGGTTGTTCCATATGTGGTATGTCAAAAGAACACACATGCAATGCCACAAGTTGTTGTTAGTAAAAAGAACACACATGCAATTACACTTGTGGATCCATGTGTGGTCTCTGAAGAGAACACAAATTTCAATGACACTGGTGGATCCATATGTGGTATGTGAAAAGAAAAGTCATGAAATGACTCCAGTTGTTGTTAGTAAAAAGAACACACATGCAATGAGACTGGTGGATCCATAGGTGGATTGTGAAAAGAACACACGTGCAATGACACTGGTGGATCCATATGTGGCATGTGAAAAGAACACACATGCAATGACTCTGGTTGTTGTTAGTAACAAGAACACACATGCAATAACATTGGTGGATCCATGTGTGGTCTCTGAAGAGAACATACATTTCAATGACTATAGTGGATCCATATGTGGTATGTGAAAAGAACACACATGAAATGACTCTGATTGTTGTTAGTAAAAAAAGCACACATGCAATGACACTGGTGGATCCATAGGTGGATTATGAAAAGAACACACATGCAATGATACTAGTTGTTGTTAGTAAAAAGAACGCACATGCAATGACACTGGTGGATCCATGTGTGGTATCTGAAGAGAACACACATGAAATGACTCTGGTTGTTGTTAGTAAAAAAAGCACACATGCAATGACACTGGTGGATCCATATGTGGTATGTGAAAAGAACACACATGCAATGACACTGGTTGTTGTTAGTAAAAAGAACACACATGCAATGACACTGGTGGATCCATGTGTGGTCTCTAAAGAGAACACACATTTCAATGACTCTGGTTGTTGTTAATAAAAAGAACACACATGCAATGACACTGGTTGATCCATGTGTGGTCTTTGAAGAGAACACACATTTCAATGACTCTTGTTGTTGTTAGTAAAAAGAACACACATGCAATGACACTAGTGGATCCAGATGTGATATGTGAAAAAAATACACATGCAATGACTCTGGTTGTTGTTAGTAAAAAGGACACATATGCAATGACACTGGTGGATCGATAGGTTGATTGTGAAAAGAGCACACATGCAATGACTCTGGTTGTTCCATATGTGGTATGTAAAAAGAACACACATGCAATGCCACAAGTTGTTGTTAGTAAAAAGAACACACATGTAATTACACTGGTGGATCCAAGTGTGGTCTCTGAAGAGAACACAAATTTCAATGACAGTGGTGGATCCATATGTGGTATGTGAAAAGAAAAGTCATGAAATGACTCCAGTTGTTGTTAGTAAAAAGAACACACATGCAATGAGACTGGTGTATCCATAGGTTGATTGTGAAAAGAACACACGTGCAATGACACTGGTGGATCCATATGTGGCATGTGAAAAGAACACACATGAAATGACTCTGGTTGTTGTTAGTAACAAGAACACACATGCAATAACATTGGTGGATCCACGTGTGGTCTCTGAAGAGAACATACATTTCAATGACTATAGTGGATCCATATGTGGTATGTGAAAAGAACACACATGAAATGACTCTGGTTGTTGTTAGTAAAAAAAGCACACATGCAATGACACTGGTGAATCCATAGGTGGATTGTGAAAAGAACACACATGCAATGATACTGGTTGTTGTTAGTAAAAAGAACACACATGCAATGACACTGGTGGATCCATGTGTGGTCTCTAAATAGAACACACATTTCAATGACTCTAGTTGTTGTTAGTAAAAAGAACACACATGCAATGACACTGGTGGATCCATAGGTGGATTGTGAAAAGAACACACATGCAATGATACTGGTTGTTGTTAGTAAAAAGAACACACATGCAATGACACTGGTGGATCCATGTGTGGTCTCTAAATAGAACACACATTTCAATGACTCCAGTTGTTGTTAGTAAAAAGAACACACATGCAATGACACTGGTGGATCCATGTGTGGTCTCTAAAGAGAACACACATTTCAATGACTCTAGTTGTTGTTAATAAAAAGAACACACATGCAATGACACTGGTTGATCCATGTGTGGTCTCTAAAGAGAACACACATTTCAATGACTCTTGTTGTTGTTAGTAAAAAGAACACACATGCAATGACACTAGTGGATCCATATGTGATATGTGAAAAACATACACATGCAATGACTCTGGTTGTTGTTAGTAAAAAGAACACACATGCAATGACACTGGTGGATCCATAGGTTGATTGTGAAAAGAGCACACATGCAATGACTCTGGTTGTTCCATATGTGGTATGTGAAAAGAACACACATGCAATGCCACAAGTTGTTGTTAGTAAAAAGAACACATATGCAATTACACTGGTGGATCCATGTGTGGTCTCTGAAGAGAACACAAATTTCAATGACACTGGTGGATCCATATGTGGAATGTGAAAAGAAAAGTCATGAAATGACTCCAGTTGTTGTTAGTAAAAAGAACACACATGCAATGAGACTGGTGGATCCATAGGTGGATTGTGAAAAGAACACACGTGCAATGACACTGGTGGATCCATATGTGGCATGTGAAAAGAACACACATGCAATGACTCTGGTTTTGTTAGTAACAAGAACACACATGCAATAACATTGGTGGATCCATGTGTGGTCTCTGAAGAGAACATGCATTTCAATGACTATAGTGGATCCATATGTGGTATGTGAAAAGAACACACATGAAATGACTCTGGTTGTTGTTAGTAAAAAAAGCACACATGCAATGACACTGGTGGATCCATAGGTGGATTGTGAAAAGAACACACATGCAATGATACTGGTTGTTGTTAGTAAAAATAACACACATGCAATGACACTGGTGGATCCATGTGTGGTATCTGAAGAGAACACACATGAAATGACTCTGGTTGTTGTTAGTAAAAAAAGCACACATGCAATGACACTGGTGGATCCATATGTGGTATGTGAAAAGAACACACATGCAATGACACTGGTTGTTGTTAGTAAAAAGAACACACATGCAATGACACTGGTGGATCCATGTGTGGTCTCTAAAGAGAACACACATTTCAATGACTCTGGTTGTTGTTAATAAAAAGAACACACATGCAATGACACTGGTTGATCCATGTGTGGTCTCTGAAGAGAACACACATTTCAATGACTCTTGTTGTTATTAGTAAAAAGAACACACATGCAATGACACTAGTGAATCCATATGTGATATGTGAAAAAAATACACATGCAATGACTCTGGTTGTTGTTAGTAAAAAGAACACACATGCAATGACACTGGTGGATCCATAGGTTGATTGTGAAAAGAGCACACATTCAATGACTCTGGTTGTTCCATATGTGGTATGTGAAAAGAACACACATGCAATGCCACAAGTTGTTGTTAGTAAAAAGAACACACATGCAATTACACTGGTGGATCCATATGTGGTCTCTGAAGAGAACACAAATTTCAATGACAGTGGTGGATCCATATGTGGTATGTCAAAAGAAAAGTCATGAAATGACTCCAGTTGTTGTTAGTAAAAAGAACACACATGTAATGAGACTGGTGGATCCATAGGTTGATTGTGAAAAGAACACACGTGCAATGACACTGGTGGATCCATATGTGGCATGTGAAAAGAATACACATGCAATGACTCTGGTTGTTGTTAGTAACAAGAACGCACATGCAATAACATTGGTGGATCTATGTGTGGTCTCTGAAGAGAACATACATTTCAATGACTATAGTGGATCCATATGTGGTATGTGAAAAGAACACACATGAAATGACTCTGGTTGTTGTTAGTAAAAAAAGCACACATGCGATGACACTGGTGGATCCATAGGTGGATTGTGAAAAGAACACACATGCAATGATACTGGTTGTTGTTAGTAAAAAGAACACACATGCAATGACACTGGTGGATCCATGTGTGGTCTCTAAAGAGAACACACATTTCAATGACTCTGGTTGTTGTTGATAAAAAGAACACACATGCAATGACACTGGTTGATCCATGTGTGGTCTCTGAAGAGAACACACATTTCAATGACTCTTGTTGTTGTCAGTAAAAAGAACACACATGCAATGACACTAGTGGATCCATATGTGATATGTGAAAAAAATACACATGCAATGACACTGGTGGATCCATATGTGGTATGTGAAAAGAACACACATTTCAATGACTCTGGTTGTTGTTAGTAAAAAGAAAACACATGCAATGACATTGGTGGATCCATGTGTGGTCTCTGAAGAGAACACAGATTTCAATGACTCTGGTTGTTGTTAGTAAAAATAACACACATGAAATGACACTGGTGGATCCATATGTGGTCTCTGAAGAGAACACACATGCAATGACACTGGTGGATCCATATGTGGTATGTGAAAAGAGAAGTCATGAAATGACTCCAGTTGTTGCTAGTAAAAAGAACACACATGCAATGAGACTGGTGGATCCATATGTGGATTTTGAAAAGAACACACATCCAATGACACTGGTGGATCAATATGTGGCATGTGAAAAGAACACACATGTAATGACTCTGGTTGTTGTTAGTAACAAGAACACACATGCAATAACACTAGTGGATCCATGTGTGGTCTCTGAAGAGAACATACATTTGAATGAATCTGGTGGATCCATATGTGGTATGTGAAAAGAACACACATGAAATGACTCTGGTTGTTATTAGTAAAAAAATCACACATGCAATGACACTAGTGGATCCATAGGTGGATTGTGAGAAAAACACGCATGCAATGACACTGGTTGTTGTTAGAAAAAAGAACACACATGCAATGACACAGGTGGATCCATATGTGGTATGTGAAGGGAACACACATTTCAATGACTCTTGTTGTTGTTAGTAAAAAAAGCACACATGCAATGACACTGGTGGATCCATATGTGGTATGTGAAAAGAACACACATGCAATGACTCTGGTTGTACTTAGTAACAAGAACACACATGCAATGACACTGGTGGATCCATGTGTGGTCTCTGAAGAGAACACACATTTCAAAGACTCTGGTTGTTGTTCGTAAAAAGAACACACATGCAATGACACTAGTGGATCCATGTGTGGTCTCTGAAGAGAACACACATGCAATGACTCTGGTTGTTGTTAGTAAAAAGAGCACACATGCAATGACACCGGTGGATCTGTATGTGGTATGTGAAAAGAACACACATGCAATGACTCCAGTTGTTGTTAGTAAAAATAACACACATGTAATGACACTGGTGGATCCATATGTGGTATGTGAAAAGAATAGTCATGAAATGACTCTAGTTGTTGTTAGTAAAAAGAACACACATGCAATGACACTGGTGGATCCATAGGTGGATTGTGAAAAGAACACACATGCAATGACAGTGGTGGATCCATGTGTGGTCCCTAAAGAGAACTAACATTTCAATGACTCTGGTTGTGGTTAGTAAAAAGAACACACATGCAATTACACTGGTGGATCCATGTGTGGTCTTTGAAGAGAACACACATGCAATGACTCTGGTTGTTGTTAGTAAAAAGAACACACATGCAATGACACTGGTGAATCCATAGGTGGTATGTGAAAAGAACACACATTTCAATGACTCTGGTTGTTGTTAGTAAAAAGAACACACATTCAATGACACTGGTGGATCCATAGGTGGATTGTGAAACGAAAACACATGCAATGACACTGGTGGATCCATATGTGGTATGTGAAAAGAACACACATGCAATGACTCTGGTTGTTGTTAGTAACAAGAACACACACGCAATGACACTGGTGGATCCATAGGTGGATTGTGAAAAGAACACACATGCAATGACACTGGTGGATCCATATGTGGTATGTGAAAAGAACACACATGCAATGACTCTGGTTGTTGTTAGTAACAAGAACACACATGCAATGACACTGGTCGATCCATGTGTGGTATCTGAAGAGAACACACATGAAATGACTCTGGTTGTTGTTAGTAAAAAAAGCACACATGCAATGACACTGGTGGATCCATATGTGGTATGTGAAAAGAACACACATGCAATGACACTGGTTGTTGTTAGTAAAAAGAACACACATGCAATGACACTGGTGGATCCATGTGTGGTCTCTGAAGAGAACACACATTTCAATGACTCTGGTTGTTGCTAGTAAAAATAACACACATGCACTGACACTGGTGGATCCATGTGTGGTCTCTAAAGAGAAAACACATGCAATGACTCTGGTTGTTGTTAGTAAAAAGAGCACACATGTAATGACACTGGTGGATCCATATGTGGTATGTGAAAAGAACACACATGCAATGACTCCAGTTGTTGTTACTAAAAAGAACACACATGCAATGACACTGGTGGATCCATGTGTGGTCTCTGAACAGAACACACATTTTAATGACACTGGTGGATCCATATGCGGTATGTGAAAAGAACATTCATGAAATGACTCCAGTTGTTGTTAGTAAAAAGAACACACATGCAATGACACTCGTGGATCCATAGGTGGATTGTGAAAAGAGCACACATGCAATGACACTGGTGGATCCATATGTGGTATGTGAAAAAAACACACATGTAATGACTTTGGTTGTTGTTAGTAACAAGAAAAGACATGCAATGACACTGGTGGATCCATGTGTGGTCTCTAAAGAGAACACACATTTCAATGACACTGGTAGATCCATATGTGGTATGTGAAAAGAACAGTCATGGAATGACTCTAGTTGTTGTTAGTAAAAAGAACACACATGCAATGACACTGGTGGATCCATAGGTGGATTGTGAAAAGAACACACATGCAATGACACTAGTAGATCCATATGTGGTATGTGAAAAGAACATACATGCAATGACTTTGGTTGTTGTTAGTAACAAGAACACACATGCAATGACACTGGTGGATCCATGTGTGGTCTCTGAAGAAAACACACATTTCAATGACACTGGTGGATCCATATGTGGTATGTGAAAAGCACAGTCATGGAATGACTCTAGTTGTTGTTAGCAAAAAGAATACACATGCAATGACACTGGTGGATCAATAGGTGGATTGTGAAAAGAACACACATGAAATGACACTAGTAGATCCATATGTGGTATGTGAAAAGAACATACATGCAATGACTTTGGTTGTTGTTAGTAACAAGAACACACATGTAATGACACTAGTGGATCCATGTGTGGTCTCTAAAGAGAACACACATTTCAATGACACTGGTGCATCCATATGTGGTATGTGAAAAGAACAGTCATGGAATGACTCTAGTTGTTGTTAGTAAAAAGAACACACACGCAATGACACTGGTGGATCCATAGGTGGATTGTGAAAAGAACACACATGCAATGACACTAGTAGATCCATATGTGGTATGTGAAAAGAACATATATGCAATGACTTTGGTTGTTGTTAGTAACAAGAACACACATGCAATGACACTGGTGGATCCATGTGTGGTCTCCAAAGAGAATACACATTTCAATGACTCTGGTGGATCCATATGTTGTATGTGAAAAGAACACACATGAAATGACTCTGGTTGTTGTTAGTTAAAAAGCACACATGCAATGACACTAGTGGATCCATATGTGGTATGTGAAAAGAACACACATGCAATGATACTGGTTGTTGTTAGTAAAAAGAACACACATGGAATGACACTAGTGGATCCATGTGTGGTCTCTAAAGAGAACACACATTTCAATGACTCTGGTTGTTGTTAGTAAAAAGAACACACATGCAATGACACTAGTGGATCCATGTGTGGTCTCTGAAGAGAACACACATGCAATGACTCTGGTTGTTGTTAGTAAAAAGAGCACACATGCAATTACATTGGTGGATCCATATCTGGTATGTGACAAGAAGAGACATGCAATGACTCCAGTTGTTGTTAGTAAAAAGAACACACATGTAATGACACTAGTGGATCCATGTGTGGTCTCTGAAGAGAACACATATTTCAATGACACTGGTGGATCCGTATGTGGTATGTGAAAAGAATAGTCATGAAATGACTCCAGTTATTTTTAGTAAAAAGAACACACATGCAATGACACTGGTGGATCTATAGGTGGATTATGAAAAGAACACACATGCAATGACACTGGTGGATCCATATGTGGTATGTGAAAAGAACACACATGCAATGACTCGGGTTGTTAGTAACAAGAACACACATGCAATTACACTGATGCATCCATATGTGGTATGTGAGAAGAACAGTCATGAAATGACTCCTGTTCTTGTTAGTAAAAAGAACACACATGCAATGACACTGGTCGATCCATATGTGGTCTCTAAAGAGAACACACATTTCAATGACTCTGGTTGTTGCTAGTAAAAAGAACACACATCCAATGACACTGGTGGATCCATGTGTGGTCTCTGAAGAGAACACACATGCAATGACTCTGGTTGTTGTTAGTAAAAAGAACACACATGCAATGACACTAGTGGATCCATGTGTGGTCTCTGAAGAGAACACACATTTCAATGACTCTGGTGGATCCATCTGTGGTATGTGAAAAGAACACACATGAAATGACTCTGGTTGTTGTTAGTAAAAAAAGCACACATGCAATGACACTGGTGGATCCATATGTGCTATGTGAAAAGAACACACATGCAATGACTCCAGTTGTTGTTTGTAAAAAGAACACACATGCAATGACACTGGTGGATTCATGTGTGGTCTCTAAAGAGAACACACATTTCAATGACACTGGTGGATCCATATGTGGTATGTGAAAAGAACAGTCATGAAGAGCTTCTAGTTGTTGTTAGTAAAAAGAACACACATGCAATGACACTGGTGGATCCATGTGTGGTCTCTAAAGAGAACACACATTTCAATGACTCTGGTTGTTGTTAGTAAAAAGAACACACATGCAATGACATTGGTGGATCCATGCGTGGTCTCTAAAGAGAACACACATGCAATAACTCTGGTTGTTGTTAGTAAAAAGAACACACCTGCAATGACACTGGTGGATCCATATGTGGTATGTGAAAAGAACACACATTTCAATGACTCTGGTTGTTGTTAGTAAAAAGAACACACATGCAATGACACTGGTGGATCCATAGGTGGATTGTGGAAAGAGAACACATGCAATGACACTGGTGGGTCCATATGTGGTATGTGAAAAGAACACACATGCAATGACTCTAGTTGTTTTAGTAAAAAGAATAGACATGCAATGACACTGGTGGATCCATGTGTGGTCTCTGAAGAGAACACATATTTCAATGACACTGGTGGATCCATATGTGGTATGTGAAAAGAACAGTCATGAAATGACTCCAGCTGTTGTTAGTAAAAAGAACACACCTGCAATGACACTGGAGAATCCATAGGTGGTTTGTGAAAAGAACACACATGCGATGACACTAGTGGATCCATATGTGGTATGTGAAAAGAACACACATGCAATGACTCTGGTTGTACTTAGTAACAAGAACACACATGCAATGACACTTGTGGATCCATGTGTGGTCTCTAAAGAGAACACACATTTCTATGACTTTGGTTGTTGTTAGTAAAAAGAACACACATGCAATGACACTGGTGGAACCATGTGTGGTCTCTAAAGAGAACACACATGCAATGACTCTAGTTGTTGTTAGTGACAAGAGCACACATGCAATGACACCGGTGGATCCATATGTGGTATGTGAAAAGAACACACATGCAATGACTCCAATTGTTGTTCGTAAAAAGAACACACATGCAATGACACTGGTGGATCCATGTGTGGTCTCTGAAGAGAACACACATTTCAATGACACTGGTGGATCCATATGTGGTATGTGAAAAGAACAGTCATGAAATGACTCCAGTTGTTAGTAAAAAGAACACACATGCAATGACACTGGTGGATCCATAGGTGGATTGTGAATAGAACACACATGCAATGACACTGTTGGATCCATATGTGGAATGTCAAAAGAACACACATGCAATGACTCTGGTTGTTGTTAGTAACAAGAACACACATGCAATGACACTGGTGGATCCATGTGTGGTCTCTGAAGAGAACACACATTTCAATGACTCTGGTGGATCCATCTGTGGTATGTGAAAAGAACACACATGAAATGACTCTGGTTGTTGTTAGTAAAAAAAGTACACATGCAATGACACTGGTGGATCCATATGTGCTATGTGAAAAGAACACACATGCAATGACTCCAGTTGTTGTTTGTAAAAAGAACACACATGCAATGACACTGGTGGATTCATGTGTGGTCTCTAAAGAGAACACACATTTCAATGACACTGGTGGATCCATATGTGGTATGTGAAAAGAACAGTCATGAAGAGCTTCTAGTTGTTGTTAGTAAAAAGAACACACATGCAATGACACTGGTGGATCCATAGGTGGGTTGTGAAAAGAACACACATGCAATGATACTAGTGGATCCATATGTGGTATGTGAAAATAACACACATGCAATGACTCTGGTTGTACTTAGTAACAAGAACACACATGCAATGACACTGGTGGATCCATGTGTGGTCTCTGAAGAGAACACACATTTCAATGACTCTAGTTGTTGTTAGTAAAAAGAACACACATGAGATGACACTGGTGGATCCATGTGTGGTCTCTGAAGAGAACACACATTTCAATGACACTGGTGGATCCATATGTGGTATGTGAAAAGAACAGTCATGAAATGACTCCAGTTGTTGTTAGTAAAAAGAACACACATGCAATGACACTGGTGAATCCATAGGTGGGTTGTGAAAAGAACACACCTGCAATGACACTGGTGGATCCATATGTGGTATGTGAAAAGAATAGTCATGAAATGACTCCAGTTGTTGTTACTAAAAAGAACACACATGCAATGACTCTGGTTGTACTTAGTAACAAGAACACACATGCAATGACACTAGTAGATCCATGCGTGGTCTGTGAAGAGAACACACATTTCAATGACTTTGGTTGTTGTTAGTAAAAAGAACACACATGCAATGACACTGGTGGATCCATGTGTGGTCTCTAAAGAGAACACACATTTCAATGACTCTGGTTGTTGTTAGTGAAAAGAGCACACATGCAATGACACTTGTGGATCCATATGTGGTATGTGAAAAGAACACACATGCAATGACTCTAGTTATTGTTAGTAGAAAAGAACACACATGCAATGACACTGGTGGATCCATGTGTGATCTCTGAAGAGAACACACATTTCAATGATATTGGTGGATGCATATGTGGTATGTGAAAAGAACAGTCATGAAATGACTCCAGTTGTTGTTAGTAAAAAGAACACACATGCAATGACACTGGTGGATCTATATGTGGTATGTGAAAAGAACACACATTTGAATGACTCTGGTTGTTGTTAGTAACAAGAACACACATGAAATGACACTGGTGGATCCATGTGTCGTCTCTAAAGAGAACACACATTTCAATGACTCTGGTGGATCCATATGTTGTATGTGAAAAGAACACACATGAAATGACTCTGGTTGTTGTTAGTTAAAAAGCACACATGCAATGACACTAGTGGATCCATATGTGGTATGTGAAAAGAACACACATGCAATGATACTGGTTGTTGTTAGTAAAAAGAACACACATGGAATGACACTAGTGGATCCATGTGTGGTCTCTAAAGAGAACACACATTTCAATGACTCTGGTTGTTGTTAGTAAAAAAGAACACACATGCAATGACACTAGTGGATCCATATGTGGTATGTGAAAAGAACACACATGCAATGATACTGGTTGTTGTTAGTAAAAAGAACACACATGGAATGACACTAGTGGATCCATGTGTGGTCTCTAAAGAGAACACACATTTCAATGACTCTGGTTGTTGTTAGTAAAAAAGAACACACATGCAATGACACTAGTGGATCCATGTGTGGTCTCTGAAGAGAACACACATGCAATGACTCTGGTTGTTGTTAGTAAAAAGAGCACACATGCAATGACACTGGTGGATCCATATCTGGTATGTGACAAGAACACACATGCAATGACTCTGGTTGTTGTTAGTAAAAAGAGCACACATGCAATGACACTGGTGGATCCATATCTGGTATGTGACAAGAACACACATGCAATAACTCCAGTTGTTGTTAGTAAAAAGAACACACATGCAATGACACTAGTGGATCCATGTGTGGTCTCTGAAGAGAACACATATTTCAATGACACTGGTGGATCCGTATGTGGTATGTGAAAAGAATAGTCATGAAATGACTCTAGTTATTGTTAGTAAAAAGAACACACATGCAATGACACTGGTGGATCTATAGGTGGATTATGAAAAGAACACACATGCAATGACACTGGTGGATCCATATGTGGTATGTGAAAAGACCACACATGCAATGACTCGGGTTGTTAGTAACAAGAACACACATGCAATTACACTGATGGATCCATATGTGGTATGTGAGAAGAACAGTCATGAAATGACTCCTGTTCTTGTTAGTAAAAAGAACACACATGCAATGACACTGGTGGATCCATATGTGGTCTCTGAAGAGAACACACATTTCAATGACTCTGGTTGTTGCTAGTAAAAAGAACACACATCCAATGACACTGGTGGATCCATGTGTGGTCTCTGAAGAGAACACACATGCAATGACTCTGGTTGTTGTTAGTAAAAAGAACGCACATGCAATGACACTAGTGGATCCATGTGTGGTCTCTGAAGAGAACACACATTTCAGTGACTCTGGTTGTTGCTAGTAAAAATAACACACATGCAATGACACTGGTGGATCCATGTGTGGTGTCTAAAGAGAAAACACATGCAATGACTCTGGTTGTTGTTAGTAAAAAGAGCACACATGTAATGACACTGGTGGATCCATATGTGGTATGTGAAAAGAACACACATGCAATGACTCCAGTTGTTGTTACTGAAAAGAACACACATGCAATGACACTGGTGGATCCATGTGTGGTCTCTGAACAGAACACACATTTCAATGACACTGGTGGATCCATATGTGGTATGTGAAAAGAACATTCATGAAATGACTCCAGTTGTTGTTAGTAAAAAGAACACACATGCAATGACACTCGTGGATCCTTAGGTGGATTGTGAAAAGAGCACACATGCAATAACATTGGTGGATCCATATGTGGTATGTGAAAATAACACACATGTAATGACTTTGGTTGTTGTTAGTAACAAGAAAACACATGCAATGACACTGGTGGATCCATGTGTGGTCTCTAAAGAGAACACACATTTCAATGACACTGGTAGATCCATATGTGGTATGTGAAAAGAACAGTCATGGAATGACTCTAGTTGTTGTTAGTAAAAAGAACACACATGCAATGACACTGGTGGATCCATAGGTGGATTGTGAAAAGAACACACATGCAATGACACTAGTAGATCCATATGTGGTATGTGAAAAGAACATACATGCAATGACTTTGGTTGTTGTTAGTAACAAGAACACACATGCAATGACACTGGTGGATCCATGTGTGGTCTCTGAAGAGAACACACATTTCAATGACACTGGTGGATCCATATGTGGTATGTGAAAAGCACAGTCATGGAATGACTCTAGTTGTTGTTAGCAAAAAGAACACACATGCAATGACACTGGTGGATCAATAGGTGGATTGTGAAAATAACACACATGCAATGACACTAGTAGATCCATATGTGGTATGTGAAAAGAACATACATGCAATGACTTTGGTTGTTGTTAGTAACAAGAACACACATGCAATGACACTAGTGGATCCATGTGTGGTCTCTAAAGAGAACACACATTTCAATGACACTAGTGGATCCATATGTGGTATGTGAAAAGAACAGTCATGGAATGACTCTAGTTGTTGTTAGTAAAAAGAACACACATGCAATGACACTGGTGGATCCATAGGTGGATTGTGGAAAGAGAACACATGCAATGACACTGGTGGGTCCATATGTGGTATGTGAAAAGAACACACATGCAATGACTCTAGTTGTTGTTAGTAAAAAGAATAGACATGCAATGACACTGGTGGATCCATGTGTGGTCTCTGAAGAGAACACATATTTCAATGACACTGGTGGATCCATATGTGGTATGTGAAAAGAACAGTCATGAAATGACTCCAGCTGTTGTTAGTAAAAAGAACACACCTGCAATGACACTCGTGGATCCTTAGGTGGATTGTGAAAAGAACACACATGCAATGACACTGGTGGATCCATATGTGGTACGTGAAAATAACACACATGTAATGACTCCAATTGTTGTTAGTAACAAGAATACACATGCAATGACACTGGTGGATCCATGTGTGGTCTCTAAAGAGAACACACATTTCAATGACACTGGTAGATCCATATGTGGTATGTGAAAAGAACAGTCATGGAATGACTCTAGTTGTTGTTAGTAAAAAGAACACACATGCAATGACACTGGTGGATCCATAGGTGGATTGTGAAAAGAACACACATGCAATGACACTAGTAGATCCATATGTGGTATGTGAAAAGAACATACATGCAATGACTTTGGTTGTTGTTAGTAACAAGAACACACATGCAATGACACTGGTGGATCCATGTGTGGTCTGTGAAGAGAACACACATTTCAATGACACTGCTGGATCCATATGTGGTATGTGAAAAGCACAGTCATGGAATGACTCTAGTTGTTGTTAGCAAAAACAACACACATGCAATGACACTGGAGGATCAATAGGTGGATTGTGAAAAGAACACACATGCAATGACACTAGTAGATCCATATGTGGTATGTGAAAAGAACATACATGCAGTGACTTTGGTTGTTGTTAGTAACAAGAACACACATGCAATGACACTAGTGGATCCATGTGTGGTCTCTAAAGAGAACACACATTTCAATGACACTGGTGGATCCATATGTGGTATGTGAAAAGAACAGTCATGGAATGACTCTACTTGTTGTTAGTAAAAAGAACACACATGCAATGACACTGGTGGATCCATAGGTGGATTGTGAAAAGAAGCCACATGCAATGACACTAGTAGATCCATATGTGGTATGTGAAAAGAACATACATGCAATGACTTTGGTTGTTGTTAGTAACAAGAACACACATGCAATGACACTGGTGGATCCATGTGTGGTCTCTAAAGAGAACACACATTTCAATGACTCTGGTGGATCCATATGTGGTATGTGAAAAGAACACACATGAAATGACTCTGGTTGTTGTTAGTAAAAAAAGAACACATGCAATGACACTGGTGGATCCATATGTGGTATGTGAAAAGAACACACATGCAATGACACTGGTTGTTGTTAGTAAAAAGAACACACATGCAATGACACTGGTGGATCCATGTGTGGCCTCTAAAGAGAACACACATTTCAATGACTCTGGTTGTTGTTAGTAATAATAACACACATGCAATGACACTGGTGGATCCATGTGTGGTCTCTGAAGAGAACACACATGCAATGACTCTAGTTGTTGTTAGTAAAAAGAACACACATGCAATGACACTTGTGGATTCATAGGTGGTATGTGAAAAGAACACACATTTCAATGACTCTAGTTGTTGTTAGTAAAAAGAACACACATGCAATGACACTGGTGGATCCATAGGTGGATTGTGAAAAGAGCACACATTTCAATGACTCTGGTTGTTGCTAGTAAAAATAACACACATGCAATGACACTGGTGGATCCATGTGTGGTCTCTAAAGAGAAAACACATGCAATGACTCTGGTTGTTGTTAGTAAAAAGAGCACACATGTAATGACACTGGTGGATCCATATGTGGTTTGTGAAAAGAACACACATGCAATCACTCCAGTTGTTGTTAGTAAAAAGAACACACATGCAATGACACTGGTGGATCCATGTGTGGTCTCTCAAGAGAACACACATTTCAATGACACTGGTGGATCCATATGTGGTATGTGAAAAGAACAGTCATGAAATGACTCCAGTTGTTGTTAGTAAAAAGAACACACATGCAATGAAACTGGTGGATCCATATGTGGTATGTGAAAAGAACAGTCATGAAATGACTCCAGTTGTTGTTAGTAAAAAGAACACACATGCAATGAAACTAGTGGATCCATAGGTGGATTGTGAAAAGAACACACATGCAATGACACTCGTGGATCCTTATCTGTATGTGAAAAGAACACACATGCAATGACTCTGGTTGTTGTTAGTGACAAGAACACACATGCAACGACACTGGTGGATCCATGTGTGGTCTCGGAAGAGAACACACATTTCAATGTCACTGGTGGATCCATATGTGGTATGCGATTAGAACAGTCATGAAATGACTGCAGTTGCTGTTAGTAAAAAAGCACACATGTAATGACACTGGTGGATCCATAGGTGGATTGTGAAAAGAACACACATGCAATGACACTGGTGGATCCATATGTGGTATGTGAAAAGAACACACATGCAATGACTCTGGTTGTACTTAGTAACAAGAACACAGATGCAATGACACTGGTGGATCCATGTGTGGTCTCTTAAGAGAACACCCATTTCAATGACTCTGGTTGTTGTTAGTAAAAAGAACACACATGCAATGACACTGGTGGATCCATGTGTGGTCTCTGAAGAGAACACGCATGCAATGAGTCTGGTTGTTGTTAGTGAAAATAACACACATGCAATGACACTGGTGGATCCATATGTGGTATGTGAAAAGAACACACATGCAATGACTCCAATTGTTGTTAGTAAAAAGAACACACATGCAATGACACTGGGTGATCCATGTGTGGTCTCTAAAGAGAACACACATTTCAATGACACTGGTGGATCCATATGTGGTATGTGAAAAGAATAGTCATGAAATGACTCCAGTTGTTGTTACTAAAAAGAGCATGTGTGGTCTCTAAAGAGAACCACACATGGGGGATCCATGTGTGGTCTCTAAAGAGAACCACACATGCAATGACACTGGTGGATCCATATCTGGTATGTGAAAAGAACACACATGCAATGAATCTTGTTGTTGTTAGTGACAAGAACACACATGCAACGACACTGGTGGATCCATGTGTGGTCTCTGAAGAGAACACCCATTTCAATGACACTAGTGGATCCATATGTGGTATGTGAAAAGAACAGTCATGAAATGACTCCAGTTGTTGTTAGTAAAAAGAACACACATGCAATGACACTGGTGGATCCATAGGTGGATTGTGAAAAGAACACACATGCAATGACACTGGTGGATCCATATGTGGTATGTGAAAAGAACACACATGCAATGACTCTGGTTGTACTTAGTAACAAGAACACAAATGCAATGACACTGGTGGATCCATGTGTGGTCTCTGAAGAGAACACACATTTCAATGACTCTGGTTGTTGTTAGTAAAAAGAACACACATGCAATGACACTGGTGGATCCATGTGTGGTGTCTAAAGAGAAAACACATGCAATGACTCTGGTTGTTGTTAGTGAAAAGAGCACACATGTAATGACACTGGTGGATTGTAACACCCTCGAATCGGCCCTATGCAAGTTTTAGCGCTTCCCGCCAAACCCGCATAGAAACGATTCATGGACGCCCACCAGGCACTTTCGTGCAGGTGGAAAATGAAGTAATACCATTACACAACAGTCCTCGATGGGACCCACAGAATAGATATATATATATATATATATATATAACACGACTCCAAGAGTCAACAATATAGATATACAATACAAATATCCAAATCACCTTGAAAACGATACAACGTCCGAGTACGGACAAGATGCAAATTGGGCTAAGAGCCCTGAAGAATAACCAATGGCGTCCATAACCCTGCCCAGGCCAAGCCGAAAGGGTAAACCTGCTAACGACGTCGATCTCGAATCTGCTAAAACAAAAGGGGTGCAGACAAAGGGCAAAGGAAAAAGAGGAGCGTCAGTACTGAGGCCAGTACACGGCGAGGCTAGAATTCGGCGGCTCTCGCCTACATAGGTATGGTGGACTGAAGCGGCAGTGCAGCGGCACTAAACAACCTATAGAGACTCGATTCAACTGACGGCTATTAGAGAGGGATAAGAAAGACCTATTCGGGACCCACCTGATACTAACACCAATCATACCCGACCTGGTATTTCCCCCTCGAGACCAAACGAGGAAGTCAAACCGAGGAACTCACAAAGTTGGCAATTTTACTCATTCCGTTATAGTTGCAGCACTTACTAATCATATATAGAGCTCGAGTCAACCTGATAGCATAAGTAGTGGGCAGTTTTAGTTAACATTCCATTGTAGTTGGAACATTTACTAGTCAGATATAATTGTCCTGAGGAATCCCAAAACCCAGCAGTTGTTGGCACTTTTATCACATTCCATTGGAGTTGCAATACTTACTAGGAAGATATAACGAGACACCAGGAACCCCAGCTCCACCAGTTATTGGCATTTTTAATATCCATTCCATTGTATTTGAATCTGATTACTAGTCACAAATTAAGTCAAATTTATAGCACTACTTTAGTTATGCTTGTCTATGATCGAGATACTGTGCTCCAAGTCGTCCATAACCGCGGACACGTCTTTCAGAAAGTTTTACCCTGCAGGGGAGCACTAATAGCAACACACACTCGATCAACCTTGGAAAAACCAACTCAAAACCCAACGAGGCTTTCACGACAAAGCAATCACAGGATTCATAAATATTTCAGGGGGCGACCCCATTAAGCTACCCGAAACGAAGTTGGCCGGCTCCGAGACGGACCCAAGGTTTGCGTCAATGGCTGTAAACGACTGGGAACCCGAAAATGTGACTGGGCTTGTCGATACCGTGAAAACACTCCACATCCAAAACAGTACAGGTGCTCCACGCACAATTGTAAACAAAGCACTAAAGCATGGCATAAGTACAGGATAGTAATAAAGCCCCAAACTAGTTTGTGGCCCCAAGAAATAGAAATGAATCAAGCTCTGGCTCAGGAGGATTCATAGAGTCTCCCGTATGTGGATAGTGCGAATAGTCAAGGAATAGGTATCAGGTACTCGGGGCCTACGGGACACAAGTGGGCATGAAAAACCAAATAGCATATATTGCCCACCGGTGCCTCTTTCATTAGTTATCCTAGCAATTTAATAGTTGTAATTAAAGACATGATCATCTCCACCATCAACATCTGCCAGCATTCCAACAACTGTGGTACTCGACAACACGAGATCGCACCTGAGCAAGCAACTACGACTCGCAAGGCCAGCTATCTACCAAACAACAGGTATTAGGAGGTGTCCATGGCAATATAGAGGCTGCACGGGATATAACTGGTGCACGAAAACTAAAGCATCGCGATACGGATAGCAATAGATCAACATGAGGAAGTAAAGACTATAAATGCAGAATAGGTAGAAAGAGGGAGGATGCTCGCCTGGGAAACACTGTTGAAGGATCATATCCGGAGAACTTGTCGATACTCGCATCCACTCATAGGCCTAATCCGCGAAGAAGCAAACACTAGAAGAAACACCGGATGCAATATTTAATACTACGGCAGAAGATCCGGCATGATTATGATATGATGCATGGCATGGCACAGATGCGGTGCAATTAGGCAGTATTAAGCGGAACCGGGGTCCTGATAATTAATTAATAGGTTCCAGTTGTTTAGATACCCCGCAAATTAAACGTTGTCTTAACAATGCAAAACATGGCATCGGTTCGCTACACCAATTTAAATGGAGTCCGGAATAAGACTAGAATAACCCGCATATAGACTCCATATTTAATTATGAGGTGAATCGGCATAATGCCCCCAAACCACATGATGAGATGCGAGCATGAACAATTTAATATGCGACAAATGATAATGTCATATTATAAAAATAGGGGCTTAGGGTCACACATCTGGGTTCAGAAGATCTTGGGTTCCGGGGGTTCGAGGTTCGGACTCCGGGATCGACGGGGACACGAGGTTCGGACTCGTGATGGAGAACTTGTCATGTCGTGACGGAGAACTTAGGTTCCAAGCGGTCGATCTTGTCGTCGATGGCGAACTTGAATGGATCGGGTATCGGTGGTCTTCGGGTCCGTGTAGACGGTCATGGCGTCCGGGATGAAGAACTTGGCATTCCGGTGGCGATCTTGGCAGTCTTCGGGTTCGGGTCGTGGCGTCTGAGAGGAAGTGCTTGGTGGTTCCGAGAAGGAGGTCTTGTCGCATCCGATGGATCGGTCCTCGGGGTCGAAGAACTTGGCGTGCCAGGGTTCGGTCTTCAGATCTTGGTCGGGTCGTCGGTAGATCTTGGCCATGTCGAAGATCTTGCCGGAGGTTCGTCGAGTGTCACCGGTTTGGTACGGTCTTCGTGTGGTACACTGTCCATCCTTTCGAGGTACCGGGCCAACGTGAAGATCTTGTCGAATGTTGGGCTCGAGGACGATCTTGGTGAGTCCTGGTCTTCACATCCAACAGCATCTCCACGGCCACGCTACCGTGTAACCCGTCATCACATGCATGCAGCAACGACACACATACACGTTGTCGTTGGAACTGCAGGGAACATGCAAAACTGGGGTCTCGCGTGCAGAGCAACATAAACTAGGGGGACCTTGGGCGACGCGGGAGGTCTGCACCGAGGTGCCTGGAGCAGGGACGGGCGCAGCCCGGAGCTTGCAGCGGAGGCCGGCTCGAGGAGCGGCAGGATCGGAGCGACACGGTGGCGGCTCGCGCGGCCGGAGACGGGGACGCCGAGTCGCGGTGGCGCCATGGCGAGGTTGGTCGGGGGGAATACGTGGCAGGGGTAGGGGACGCAGCGACCGGTGTGAGGAGGAGGCGGGGAAGCCGGCGGAGGGTGGAGCCTGAGGGCCGAGGTGGCGAGGTCGAGCCGGGCGGCGACAGAGGAGAGCAGAGGCAGCGGTGAGCCTCGCGTGGGGCTGGGGCGCGGAGAAGGGGTGGCCCGGGTGGTGGCGCAGACCAGAGGTGCCGGGGATGGCCGGAGGCGAGGACGACCGGTGCGAGGGAGAGGCCGGCGGGCGGGGCCGAGCCGACGCGGAGGCGGCGGTGTAGAGGGAGGGGCCGAGCCTGGCGGCGCTCGGCGAGGAGGACGCGGAAGGCGGTGGGGTACTCGGGCGGGAGGCGGCCGAGGCGGGGCCCCTGCGGTGGCGGTTGCTGGTGGCGGGGATCGAGGCTCCGGCGGCGGTTGGGGGCGACCGGCTCGAGGAGGAGGGACGAGAGGATCGCGCAGGGATCGGGGCAGGTGGTGGGTCTAGGCGGGCGCGGGGTGGACGCGAGGGTTGGCGCGTTGGTGGTGGGATTTGGGCAGGTGGGCGGCTGCGTGCGCGGCAGGTGTGCGGCGAGGAGGTGGGTCCGGGGAGAACATGCTGGGCGTGTCCATCGCTGTGTGGGGCCGGGCTGGTCGGCCAGGGTGCGGGGCTGGGGACGTGTGCGACGTGCCCGGGTGGGCCCGGTGCGGTAGGTGGCGGCTGGCTGCGTGCGGGTGCGTGCGTGCGATGTGTGTGTGTGGCGGCTGTTGGATGGGGAGAGTGAGTGGGATTAGGGTAGGTGCGGTGTTAGGGTTAGCTGGTTGGGGTAGGATAGGATTTGGTTTTGTTTGGACCGGGTAGTAGGCTGCTGGCTTGCTGGGCTTTTGGCCTGGCAGGCTGGAGGCCTCCCTGGTAAAACATTTTTATTTAACTTTTATTTTAAAAATACTTTTGCAAATAATTTTTAGGCAAATAAAAGACCCGGGCGAGAGACAGGGGTTTTGATTTGAAATAAAGATGGGGAAATATTTAGAAATCAAAGTAGGCTTTTAGAAAATAGTTTTAGACGAACAGATGCATGATGATGATGATGCTCAAATGCAATGTGGCATGATGACATGAGCATGCGGTCATAATGATGCAATGCACAAGAACACAGCGATTTTCTAGTAGTGGTTTTAGCAAGGCGCCACATGGATCCATATGTGGTATGTGAAAAGAACACACATGCAATGACTCCAGTTGTTGTTAGTAAAAAGAACACACATGCAATGACACTGGTGGATCCATGTGTGGTCTCTGAAGAGAACATAGATTTCAATGACACTGGTGGATCCATATGTGGTATGTGAAAAGAACAGTCATGAAATGACTCTAGTTGTTGTTACTAAAAAGAACACACATGCAATGACACTGGTGGATCCATAGGTGGACTGTGAAAAGAACACACATGCAATGACACTGGTGGATCCATATGTGGTATGTGAAAAGAACACACATGCAATGACTCTGGTTGTTAGTAACAAGAACACACATGCAACAACACTGGTGGATCCATGTGTGGTCTCTGAAGAGTACACACATTTCAATGACTCTGGTGGATCCATATGTGGTATGTGAAAAGAACACACATGAACTGACTCTGGTTGTTGTTATAAAAAAGCACAAATGCAATGACACTGGTGGATCCATATGTGGTATGTGAAAAGAACACACATGCAATGACACTGGTTGTTGTTAGTAATAATACACATGCAATAACACCGGTGGATCCATGTGTGGTCTCTGAAGAGAACACACATTTCAATGACTCTAGTTGTTGTTAGTAAAAAAAACACACATGCAATGACAATAGTGGATCCATGTGTGGTCTCTAAAGAGAACACACACGCAATGACTCTGGTTGTCATTAGTAAAAAGAACACACATGCAATGACACTGGTGGATCCATAGGTGGTATGTTAAAAGAACACACATTTCAATGACTCTGGTTGTTGTTAGTAAAAATTACACACATGCAATGACACTGGTGGAACCATGCGTGGTCTCTGAAGAGAACACACATTTCAATGACACTGGTGGATCCATATGTGGTATGTGAAAAGAACACGAATGCAATGACTCCAGTTGTTGTTAGTAAAAAGAACACACATGCAATGACACTGGTGGATCCATGTGTGGTCTCTGAAGAGAACACACATGGAATGACTATGGCTGTTGTTAGTAAGAAGAACACACATGCAATGACACTAGTGGATCCATAGGTGGATTGTGAAAAGAACACACATGCAATGACTCCAGTTGTTGTTAGTAAAAAGAACACGCATGCAATGACACTGGTGGATCCATATGCGGTCTCTGAAGAGAACAGACATTTCAATGACACTGGTGGATCCATATGTGGTATGTGAAAAGAACAGTCTTGAAATGACTCTAGTTGTTGTTCGTAAAAAGAACACACATGCAATGACACTGGTGGATCCATAGGTGGATTGTGAAAAGAACACACATGCAATGACACTGGTGGATCCATATGTGGTATGTGAAAAGAACACCCATGCAATGACTCTGGTTGTTGATAGTAACAAGAACACACGTGCAACAACACTGGTGGATCCATTTGTGGTATCTGAAGAGAACACACATTTCAATGACTCTGGTGGATCCATGTGTGGTATGTCAAAGAACACACATGAAATGACTCTGGTTGTTGTTAGTAAAAAAATCACACATGCAATGGCATTGGTGGATCCATATGTGGTATGTGAAAAGAACACACATGCAATGATACTAGTTGTTGTTAGTAAAAAGAACACACGTGCAATGACACTGGCGGATCCATGTGTGGTCTCTGAAGAGAACACACATTTCAATGACTCTGGTTGTTGTTAGTAAAAAGAACACACACGCAATGACACTGGTGGATCCATGTGTGGTCTCTGAAGAGAACACACATGCAATGACTCTGGTTGTTGTTAGTAAAAAGAACACACATGCAATGACACTGGTGGATCCATAGGTGGTATGTGAAAAGAACACACATTTAAATGACTCTGGTTGTTGTTTGTAAAAATAACACACATGCAATGACACTAGTGGATCCATATGAAAAGAGCACACATGCAATGACACCGGTGGATCCGTATGTGGTATGTGAAAAGAACAGTCATGAAATAACTCAAGTTGCTGTTAGTCAAAAGACCACACATGCAATGACACTGGTGGATCCATAGGTGGATTGTGAAAAGAACACACATGCAATGACACTGGTGGATCCATATGTGGTATGTGAAAAGAACACACATACAATGCAACTGGTTGTTGTTATTAAAAAGAACACACATGCAATGACACTGGTAGATCCATGTGTGGTCTCTAAAGAGAACACACATTTCAATGACTCTGGTTGTTGTTAGTAACAAGAACACACATGCAATGACACTGGTGGATCCATGTGTTGTTAGTAACAAGAACACACATGCAATGACACATGCAATGACACATGCAATGACACTAGTAAAGAGAACACACATGCAATGACTCTGGTTGTTGTTAGTAAAAAGAGCACTAATTTCAATGATACTGGTGGATCCATAGGCGGATTATGAAAAGAGATTTTCCCTCTCTCTCGGTCACGAATCTCACAAAAGCCCAAACGTGTGGAGATCCCAAACAGGTGCTCACTCTGGGTGCTATGCCCTGATTAGCTGACACAGATGTCACGCGGATCGTCTCCACCAACCGTTGATCCCATGTGATCCAACGGGCAGGATAACCCCTCCCTTCTCCACTTTTTTTATGCATGGTCAATCCGTGCCACCTCTATCCGTGCCACCGATACTTTACCTCCATAAACAAGTGAAAATCCATCTATCTAACTAAAATAAATAAAATAAATGATCGTATTTCTAAGAAGCCATCGTCTTCGTCTTCCGGTTCGTCCTCGTCTTCGTCAACACCATGGTCCCTGCCATCGCCGCCGTCGGTGTCCTCCTCTAACGACTCGACACCGCCCCTTCCTCAAATAAGCGTGCTATCTCCTCGTCGAAGTCCTCCTCCTCCTCTTCGTAGTCCCACGGGTTCACGTCACTATCCTTCACTTCTGCCTCCAACTGATCGATGAACACCTCCTCGTTGGCTGAGTCGGACTCGTCCAAATAGCTATCTCCTCTCTTCTTACTGGTCTTCTTCTCGTTCCTCTTCTTGTCCGTACTTGCTGGTGCAACACGCGCCCCCGTCCTGGCTGCTGCTTTGCGCTTGTCCGACGCTGCAGGTACCCCACGCTCTTCCTGCGCGGCCGGTATGAGCTTCAACGTTGCGGTGTCCTCGAGTGCCGATGTCGATGGATCCTGGCGTGGTCGGAAATGACGTGCTACCTCAGTAGGTGACTCGCGAGCGCAGACGATGCAGCGAAGAGCCGAGGACGTAGGACGGTCAGTGGACAGCTTGGACCTGCCATTGCCACGGCGAGGGGGCATCGTGCTCGAGGTAGTTGCTCCGAATGGTCGATGGCGGGTACACAGAGTGGGGTGTCGATCTGATCAAGGACGAGCAGCGGTTTCGCGCGTCGTGTCCATGCATGCATTTGTCGATTATCAAAAAAAAGAAGTAATATCTCGCGTACTGAACATAATTTGATCGCAACATAAGTGGCACATCGTATTCTAGACTCGTAAATATCCCGTACGTGCCTGTCACGTGGAGTTCGACGGAGTTCGACGTGCCGACGTGATCGTGCAGCAGTTGCGCACGTCATTGCCCCATCAACATGTGACACACGCATGCGGGATGTGCGCGCCGATTCCCGTGATGACCACCCGGCTTGCACTCCCCTTATTATATACTAGATTTTGGGCGACACCGAAGACCATTGAAGTGTCCATCAAAATAAAGACAAGTCCCATCGATTCCCTACCCCTGCCTCCCTGGCTTCTTTGAGAAGGTAGACCGTACACGGTGGTCTTGTATAATAGTACTAGTACTACTGGACCACGGCCTGTACTCTTTGACTCTTCTCCCACACTAATCACTATCTCCTTCCTCCTGCTGCCGCCACACTCACCCTGCAAGCCATGGCTCCACTGAGGAGGGGGAGAGGCCGGTCAACGATCCTCGCGTAGAAAAGGGAGAGAAATCACCGTGAGGAACTTCTTGCTCTACCAGCCGCTCAAGCCCACCCTCTCATCGAGGCCCAATCTCCCCCGACAATGGCGCTAAATGTTCTAGCAGGCGAGGGCTCCTCCCGGTACGGTCTTCTTGTTCTACTTCTTCTCCATCTCCCTCTCCATCATGATCTTAATCAGCTTCTTCTTGTTTCTCTTCTTCTGGCTCTTCCTCTTCTACGTATTACAGGCCGGCCGTGGAGCCCGAATCCACCACGACGGAGGCGTTGCAGGACCCGTTCAGCCCCATTCCATGTCTCAGCGAGGTAGCAAATCTCCACGCTGTTATTTCTCCGAGTTATGATGTGGATTTCTTAGATGCTGTCCACCCCGCATTGGTTTTTCGTCTTCTTTTGCGAGTTGTATTAGTTTTCATGAATATGACTGGATCTCTTGGTCTTTCCTTAATACCGTTGTTCATAGATTCACTATGGATTTTTTGTGATTAGGATTAGTTTATTGTGGTCATGAATAGATCTCTAGGTCCATTTTTTAACACTGCGGCCAATAGATTCAACGGGGATTTTTTTGAACTGTATTAGTATTCACCTGGGACCTGGAGTGTAATTGTAGAGTTCCTATTTCAATTAACATGAACGATGCAGCGATCGAAGACTGAGTACCATGACAAGGTGGTCGCGATCAGTTCCAAGATTGCCAACCAACATGAGCTTGCACGCTCCCTCACCCAAGCTAATGAGAGCCTACGCAAGCAATTATCTGTGCAGAAGGAGATCTCGCTAAATTTTGCACGTGACGTTGTTAGGCTGCAGAAAGTGCTCGACCGTAACTTGAACAGGCAAGAACAGGCCATCAAGATAATCAACGAGCTCATGAAGGAGAAGAAGAATCTCGTGGAAAGGTGCATTCTCCTACAGGACGAAGTTAGCGAGGCACTCAGAGGATGCGTCGAGGACACCAAAGCTACCATCCGAGCCTACCATGACAGGAACAGTTTCCTGGATGCAGTCAAGGAGATGAAGGCAGACATGAGCAGAGGGATCACCGTACTCGAGGGTGTTTGGAAAGAGAACGAGGAGCTAAGGGCATGTCTAGAGGCGTATCGGAGCAATGCCCAAGTCTGATTCCCGTTAGCGGGGACACGAATATCATTTTGTAATGTTTAGGGTTCAGGGAGCAATGCCCATGTCTACTTCCCATTATAGGGTGCAATAAGAATCCTAGGGCAACTCCTTATCTATCTGGACATGTGTTGGTGTTCATGTTCATGAATGGACACCCATGTTCTCTTTCCATTATGTATCTGGACATGGATTTCTACATTATGAGTTTGCCACTCTCCCACTACTATTTGGTGATATTGGAAAAACCCACAGCACACTAAACTGCAGATAAATCTTATTTGTCTTTGAAATTGAAATTATGACAATGCCACTAGTCGATTCATAAAATGTTGATTAGTCCTAGATTGCTTCTTCCTTGAAATTATGGCAGTGCCACTAGTCGATTCAGTTAATTATGGAAACTAACCAGCTTGTCCTGGTGAACTGAACAAACCATACTATGTATTTTTGTTGCAGGGAAAGAGGCGAAAGATCGACCAGGACCTGGCGACCTGGATAAATGACAAGATAGCAATCCAAAGGGAGAAGCAGAATTCCTAGAAACTGGCCTTTGACCAACTGCGCGCTGAACTCGTGGTCCTTTCTGACAAGTGCCAGAAACTGAAGGAGTTAAACGCCGACTGGGCGAAGCTACACAGTGAAGGTCGCGCCTCGGCTAGGAAGCAGACGGAGATCATGAAAGGGATCTTGAAGGAAAATCGTATGGCTACAGATAAAATTCTCCAATCCGTGATGGAGCGCTGGAACCTACAGCTGAAGCACGACATAGTACTGAAGGAGCTGGCCAATCTTAGGGAGGAAAACAGGCAGCTCTGGGCCAGGCTCGCTTGAACACAACATATGTCTATTTAGTACTGAACTGCCTGGTTTATCATCTGTAGTGGTGATTTTGTAAGCGTGAACTTAACTCTATGCACGATATGTGTGTTCGTCTGAAATTAGTTTGCTCGAGGATTGAGTTTGTCTTTGTTCGGAAAGCGCAACTGCAAGTCTTACAATTAACTAGCTTCAGGCATTAGCACAACATAAATTATTCATGTCGATTTTCCTTTATCCTCTATAGTATGTCCTTGTTCACCCTCATGCGCCTTCTTCAGTTCCTTCAACAGATCCGCAATGCAGTACTCTAGCTTCTTCTTGTCTTCCCTAAGCTGATCCCTCTCCTTTTCTGCATTATGAATCAGCAACCTATGACTATCCTGAAGCTTCTTTGCAGTTCCAACAACCAAGCTCCCATCGATTCTGTCAGTTAGCTCTGACTGCAAATTCTCGATCTTGTTCCAGCTCCTTATTTCGTACCGACAGCTTGTAATTTTTTCAGCTGCATCACTTACATCAGTAAATCTCCCCGACCTTTCCAACTCATACATCTCCCATAACTGTGCCAAACATTTCTTAAGTGCATCTGGCCACTCAAGATCCACCCACTCTACTGCTTTACACACCGGGCGAACCTAAAAACACACACACTATAGTGTTATGAACATGCACAATACATTTTACTTCATGTCAGAGTTGCACATAATGTAAACAAACCTGATTTGTGCAGCCCAAAAACCTTCTCCTAGTGTTACTACCTTCGAATGCAACATATCTCCTCAGTTTGAGCCCATGGTCACATGGCACTTCTCCATCGAGATCTAGGCCCTCCCATTCGGAGTCGTAGATCATCTGTGGTACCTATAGGTAAACGTAAAGCTGAAATCGAACACGATTGCATGCACATATGGAGCTCAGATCGAGATATTTACCATTGCCTAACCCTAGCCCAAGAAAACAGAGGAACTCACATCATGGAAGGAATACTCGATGTCGGAGAGAAGGCTGTCGCTGCTCGACTGGTCGTCCTCGATGTTCAAGGACAGCATGGCGAATGCATCATCGCAGACGATGGCGAGAGAGAGAGAGAGAGAGAGAGAGAGAGAGAGAGAGAGAGAGAGAGAGAGAGAGAGAGAGAGAGAGAGAGAGAGAGAGAGAGAGAGAGAAGCCCTTCTACCGCTGGAACAATGACTAAATTGGCATGTTACAATAGTTTAATGGATACCATGCAGTTTCCCTAGATTACTGTCTCCTGCCTGATATGGATTCTCTTCACACATTCTCATTTCAAATATTAAACCTGCACTCCCTCCATCCCAATTTCATTGCCTAAGAAAACATACCAATATATTACATCATCTAAAGAAACAAAATCATATCAACTACAAGGTACTTATGCATCACTTCTTCAGTCATGGTTTCACAAAACATTACATTACAATCTCTCAACAAACATAACCACAACATGGTTTCACAAAACATCACATTACAATCTCTCAACAAACGTAATCACAGAAACAAGTATATTACATCAACTCAAGAAACAAAATCATGTCGACTACATGGTACTTACACATCACTTGTCTTGTCATGGTTTCGCAAAACATTACATTACAGTCTCTCAACAAACAAAATAATAGAAAGAAGTACAGTGCATCATCTCAAGAAACATAATCATGTCAACTACAATGTATTTATGCATCACTAGTCCAGTCATGGTTTCACAAAACATTACATTACAATGTCCCAACAAACATAATAACAGAAACAAGTACGGTACGTCATCTTAAGAAACATAATCATGTCAACTACAATGTACTTATGTCTTATTACAACAACAATGGTTTCAGTGAGTGACATGTCCGAAAATCTCAACAGCTTGCACAGCATTATATCGCAATCTCTCAACAAACATAATCACAGAAACACGCTCTAAATGCAACAACAGTCAATATTACAAATACAGGCAGGGGAACCCCGCGGTCCATATGACAAGCCCATGGTAGCAGCTCTCATCAGATCTCATCCACGTCGACCACCTCATTCTGTTCAGCCACTATAGGGGCATCTACATCCACTATAACCTGTTCAACAACATCAGAAATGGTACCAAGGAAGAACACCTTCCTGGTTTGCTTCTTTTGCCGCATAATCTGCATAAGATCTTCAGTATCCAAAACATCTATGAATTGCTGCTTCTTATGATGCCACCACCGGATTTTTGCCATCTGCTTAGGGCCAATACTGATTTCCTTACCGATCATCTCTCTCATTTCATCAAGAGTTATGTTTTTGGAATCGACAGTGATCTCCACAGTACATGACGAAACTGGCTTATTAACTCCCTCATCAAGTTTTGCCATGTATGAATCCACCTCTATGCGTATACTGAACTTATCTAGATCAGCATCTATTGGTCCGTATTCTCTAGGAGCAGAAGCTCTGGCAGCAAGATCTCCAGCATCTGCATACATATCATCAATCATCTCTTCAACTTTCACCTTACGATCAGCTGCACAACACTCCCAAACCATCTGAAACTCATGGGAGTGCTCAATTTGCTGATAGGTATCATTCATGTTGCGCCACACTAATTTTGTCCTCTGTCTAGAACTCCAGGGAATTCTAGCGGCAAGCATATCTACCAGCTGCGAAACAGACACAACTCTTTGCAATTCACAAGAAGATGCACATCTTGCCCGAACACAACCCTCTCGCAACCAAAATCAAGTTTTGCAGTGTACTGCCGAACATGAACTGTAACTACCTCGGTGAATTACGCTCCTAGTACAAGCCTGGATGATCAGAAATGGTTGAAATAGTATGGTGGGGCCCAAATGCCACTCACAGGTAGACCTTTCGGCCGTCCCAACCATTTCCAAACATCGGGACAAGAACGGGCGGCGTAATCGGCAGGCGAAGGGATCAACTACATACACAAATGAGTATGTATGCAAGCCACCATACAATAGTACATCAGAGCCATTCCATCTAAAAAGAAAGGAAATATAGCAACGCCATACGACAAGATCCAAATATCCTAGATAGATATAATAGTTTAGGATATCTCCTCATACATCAATCAACAGGGTATCAAGCGGAAGCAGAAGACAAAATCCGAGTACGGATAAGAAGCAAATCGGCATAAGATGCCCCATAAATAAGCACATCCCACCCACAGATCTCACGGATCCCCGTTCCCGGAATCTCTACACCGAATGATCGTTGCCCATGTCGTCCGTCTCTTCCAACCAGTATCCATCTTGTGGGTGTACCTGTTCATCTGAACCAAATAATTTATCGTGTGAGACCCTAGGGGTACTCAGCAAGTCTTTATGCCGCTAAAGGGGACACAACCTGGGGTGACGCAATTGCAGCAAAAGATAAACCCTAGCAATTCTATAGAAACTCGCTAACCATCCGCCTAACCAGAGATAGACGGATGTCCGTGAATTAATAACAACAGTTGTAACAGTTATAACGGTAATCTTAACAGATCCATCCTCCTCCTCGCTTACCGACGAGGAAGCGGACGAACAACCCCCAACCGTTGGCAGTTTTATTATCCATTCCGTGAGTGTTGCACTATTTACTAGTCAGGTACCTAGTCTAGTCAAATTAAAAGCGGTACTTTAGTTATGCTTGTCTATGATCGAGAAACTGTGCTCCAAGTCGTCCATAACCGCGGACACGGCTTTCAGAAAGTTTTACCCTGCAGGGGTGCACAAATAGCAACACACACTCGATATGCCTCGGAAAAACCAAATCAAAACCCAACGAGGCAGTCACGACAAAGCGATCACAGGATTCAGAAATATTTCCGGGGGCCACCCCATTGAGCTACCCGCAACGAAGTTAGCTGACTCCGAGACGGCCTCAAGGTTTGTGGAGCCGGCTGTAAACGACTGGGAACCCGAAAGTGCGACTGGGCTTGTCGATACAGCGAAAACGGGTCACGGACCTAAACAGTACAGTGTGCATTACCTCGCACAATTTAAATTAAAGCAGTAAAGCATGCCATAAGTACAGGATAGTAAATAAAACCTCAAACTAGGTTGTGGCCCTCAAGAAATAAGAATGAATCAAGCTCTGGCTCAGGGGGGTTCATAAGCCTCCCGGATGTGGATAGCGCGAATATTCAAGGAACAGGAATCAAGTACTCGGGGTCCTACGGGACACAAGTGAGCCTGAAAAACCAAATAGCGAATATGGCTCACCGGTGCCACTTTCATTAGTTATCCCATTACTAATCAGGTTGGGTTGTTTAGGTACCTCGTTTTCCATCAGACACTCACAAACCCTACACATGCTGTTCTACGACTCGCATGGCTCAAACAACTCCTGTAGTAATGGCTCATGGGATGGAGGAACAAGCTTCGGTGGGGTTTAAAGTAAAAGCTATGCAATACTTGGGATTCAATTTAATGCAAACGCGACTCAATGATGCAAGAGTAAGATAGAGGCAATAGGTACTATATGTATGCAAGCATGTGGTAGTGCTTGCCTGGCAGCTTAGTTGAAGCAAGGAATGGATCTGAGTAGTGCTGCTGGTTCTCTTGATATATCCCCTGCTCAGCGTCTATTCGAAGAAGAACCAAACAAACAAGGGCCAACATAAATAAAGTGCGCAAGCATATTAATAAAATGCATCAAGCAACCAATCATGCCATGATGAATGATGCACAATTTGCATGGCATTAAGGTAGCATGGCATGGGTGAGGTGTGGAATACAACAATAAAGCATTTTATTTAGTTTTGGCCCCATTTTATTCTCATATTAGTTGCTGTATACATTATATTTATATGATGCATGCTTCAAATCAAACCATGGAATGCATAAACAGAAAGGTCTCGTCGAGCTAATCATTTTAGACATATCATTTGTTAAATTTGGAGTTATAAATCAAAAGTTATTAATTAATTAAGACAAAAGGGCATTTTATTGTAATTTTAAATAAACTTGGAAAATAAAGTGTTCAAAATATATTTTAGATGTCATATTTGAATTCCTCACATTTTTATGATTTGAAAACATATATTATAAGTATTATTTGGATTAATATTTGAAAAGTTATTTAAAAACAGAAAAAGATTTGAATTTGAAAAATTAGAAAAGATTTGAATTTAAAACAGAAACAGATAAATACTTTTGTTACCCAGTCACAGCCACAGCCACAGACATGTGGGGCCACGGCTGACTGGACCAGACGCGCGCGGAAAAGCTTCTGTCACCGCGAGCTCTTCCAGCCCTAGCGGATGACAGGTGGGGCCTGGGGTCTTCGCAGGCCCACGCGTCAGCGGGCGAACAAGGGGGTGCCACGCGGCTTAGCGAGGACTGCGGGTTGAGACAAAGATACTGGGGGGGCTCTTTGCAAGATCGAACGGCGGCTGACTGGTGGGCCAAAAGTACCGCGGGTTTAGACGAAAAGAAAGCAGGGGGTATCGGCAAAACTACCGCCCGTACTGTGCTTCTTCCTCGCGGACCGGTCGGTGCGCGCGCGGTGCAGAGTGGGGATTCGAACCAGGGACCTGCGGGCGCGCGCTAGGGTGGCGAACCAGTGCGGTGGGCTGGGGCTAGGTGTCCTGAGAGCGGGCGGGGCCTAGATAGGGCTACTGCGCGCTGCGGGGACGAGCAGACGCACACGACGCCGGCGCACAGAGGGTGCTCGACGGAGCGCACGTCGCGGCCAGGACACGACGGCGAAAGCGGGGGTGTCCAGGAGGGAGGTGGGCTCACCGCGAGTGTGTTGGAGGCGTTGGATCGGTTCGGCAGGCAGACGATTGGCGACGACGCAGACGGACGGCGATCTAGGGTTTCGCGGCGGGTGCGTCGGTGTTCTTCGGCTCCGGTGCTCCTCCTCTGCGACGGCGCGTACAGGACGATGCAGCGGACGACCGTGAGCTTCCCCGACACCCAGGAGCGCCACGCCACCGGCTGGTAGAGGGAGATCGGTGGAGGCCGAAGGTTTGGCCGGTGAGGGAGGGGTAGATGGAGACGGTGGAGAAGAGAGAGAAGAGGGCAGGCCTCTAGGTGGATCTGGACGAGCAAGGAGAGGTTGTGGGGAAGGAGATAAGGCAGAGGGGAGAGGGAGATGCCGTGGGGAGTGGTTGAAGGAAAAGGTGGCTCGGCCACCTTTTTCCCTCCTTCCCTCACGTGCTCTTCGGGGCAGGGCAGGGCAGGGCAGGCAGGGGGGGTGAAGGGGAGCTGGCAGGTGGGCAGGGCAGGCCAGGCTCGGGTGGTGAAGGGGAGTTGGCAGGTGGGCAGGGCAGGCCAGGCTCGGGTGGTGGGGTCCCCATGCAGAGAGAGAGAGCTGAGAGAGGGGGGGGTGGCTCGGCTAGGTGCTAGGGTTTGGAGCTAGGCTCGGTTAGAGAGGGGGTGTGGCTCGGGTGTAGCTAGGGTTTGGTTGGGGTGGCAGCTAGGTGGGCCATGGTGTCCAGGTAGGGCCAGCAAGGAGGGGAGAGGAGAGAGGCCGAGAGGGGGGAGGTGTGGTGGTAGCTTAGGGTTTGGTCAAGATTAGGTGTGGATTATGGTTTAGGGGAGGGGGGTGATGATGGAGTAAGGTGATGGTCTAGGGCTTAGAGAGAAAGATGGAGTGTGAGATGGTTTTCTCTTTTTGGCAAGCTCAAGTAAGATCAAGATCAAACCAAGCTAGACCAAAAGAGGGAGAGGTGGTGATTTGGGTTTGAGCAAGATAAACTAAGACCAAGCCAAACGAAAGGATAGAGATAGAGAGAGAGATGATGATCCACTCAAGATTCAAATAAAAACCAAATACTAGAAAAGGTGGCACTTGCATGGCCCATGCAAAATATTTATTGCCATGTTGATTCTTGTGAAAACAACATTATCACATGGCATTATTATTATGCATTCCAAAATTGAAATAAAAGCCAAGCAAAAGAATTTAGAAGGGATTCCAAGTGGAGTAGATGGAGATGATCACATTGGAGTATAATTGGGAATTACTAGTGTGTATATTCCACTAGATGATTGTTAGTCACAAAAATATTCCAACATGAGCATAATTCCATGATAATCCATATGGAAGCTAAGACAAAGGATTCCACTCACAAGGCATGCAAAGGTGGCCATGTGGATCTCATATATCAATAACGTGAAAACAACATGATGCTAAGATGAGAGCATGTGGACAAGAATTGGATCCATCCCAACCCACATGAGCTAGAGGTAAAACCAATAAGTGCCAAGCTCATATTTAGTTGGATGGTGGAATTATAAGGTGGTGAAAGAAAAAGGTGGTGGAGTAAATAAGAGATATGCCCCCAACTCAACTTGGGCATTGAAACAATATATCAAGAACCAAATACAATATCAAGAGGCAAATACAATTAATAATGCATATGAGATAAGAACCAAATGAGAAAGGGTTTTATATGATGCTCAAATGCAAGGTGGCATGATGACATGAGCATGATATAATGATGATGCAACAATTATATATTTGAAGTAGCCATATATATAACTAGGCTAGTAGCATTGCAATTGTTAGACAATTGGGATGCTACAACTCTCCCCCACTAAACAAGAATCTCGCCCCGAGATTCCTAGGAAAAAGAAAACAACACAAAGAGAGGCGGGTGTTCGAACGAAGGTGACCCTCACGTTCACAAGTTGATGAACAACGGAATGGTGCGACCACTACACCTTGCAAACTTGCTAGACTTGTTGCGAGTCTTGCGTTTGCTTGAGACACAACGGGTTAGAAGAAAAAGAAGGATTTTTGAGATACAAGAAGGATAGGATGGACATAGCTCCGGTTTTCCAAAGAAACAAGATAAAAGAATAGAACCACTTGTGAAAGAAAGGACAAGATGATGTATCATGAATAAAGAAAGACACACCGTTAAGATTAACGATTTACCGATACTAGAGATGATGAATCTTTGTTTCGCCGGAAGAAAAGAGCTAGATTGGAGAGGTTTTGAACCACTATGACAATAGCATCGTATCCTCTCTCGGATTGAAGAAATGAAGTACGGAAACAATATTGCCTTCAAACAATAGAGTCCCTTGATATCAACAGAAAGATTTAGATAGACATTGTCGGATTAGATTCTTGTTGCGCCGGTAAGAACCAAAGGATCACGCAATTGAGGTGCGCGGATATAACTTCCAGAGATTGATGTGAAGCCAGATCATGGTGGAATCCCGAGAAGCAAAGAATATGGAGGATCTGGAGTTTATTGTAGAGATACTTATTGCTTTCTTTAGCCTTGAGGCTAACGCAATAGATTTGCAGCTGATGGCATCAACCATAATTGGCTTTACCACAGAAAAAGAATTGATGAAACAAAGAGAGATAGTTTCCTGTCATCTTGTTTGGGGATGTCAAGCACCGGTAGAAAGACGAGGACCGAAAGGATTTTGCGTTTGTTCCCACCAGATAATTGAGGATTTTGCTCCGTGTAGAAAGGGTGAGATCACCAACAAGAGATTATTGATTACTTTCTTCGAGAGAGCACTCCGGAAAAACAAAGACGGAAGTAAAAGTATCAAGGGATAAGGGCCACTTCTAACTTCCGGGGAATGAGTGAAATCACATTAATTCACCAATTCAATGTACAAGAGCGAATGATATGAGTAGTGGTATGGTAGCTACTCCATCCCGCACTCAAAGCATTACTCTGCACATGAATAAGAAAACCATGCAACCCAACTACCGAAAACAGACTGAAGGTATTGTCAAAAACTCATGGAACTTCCTTAGAAAACAAGGATAGATGCAAACGATTCGCCGGATCCATAGATAGATAAAGATGATGATGTTGTCGTCATGTCGAAAGTACCAAGCCACCGGAAAGATATGAAGGAAGATTACGGAGACAACTGCAAGATTCCACAGGTAAAGAAAAAGATAGCACCACTTGAACAGAAAGATTACAAAAGATCTGAAAAGTCTTCATGGCCTCCGGTGGATTGAGCATAGACGATAGAGCGAGAGGGTTTCAAGAGATTACTTGGCAAGATAGAGGTGAAAAGAACTCCATGTTCTTCTTGAAATGATTGAGAAAGATTTAGCAGTCTTGAGGAAGTCTTCAGCAGAACGATGATGATAACTCGCCAACAAGGAAAGCTCCGGGTTGATTGAAGATGGAAGATGGAATTAACAATGAACTTGCTGATTCCAGAATTGAAGCGATCTATTTAGCAGAAGGACGTGGTCGAGATAGGTGACTTCAAGAAGCCAGAATTCACGCTTTGAGAACTTTGCACACGGCAGTGTTAACAAAGCTTGAGAGAAAGAGACACAGATGATCTTCCATGTCCTCCCATAGATATCGAATAGGCAAGCATATTAACAACATATACCACCATGGATTAACAGGATATTCCTAGAATATCAAGTTCAAGAGGCGAGAGAAACGAACAAATGCTCGAACACTTCCTGAGCTCAACGCTCTTATAAAGATCCACATTAAGAGCACGGGTTCGTGTTGAAGAAGATGCACTGGAAGAATAGATTATCTGGTCCTTCGGAAGAAAAAGAGATGTCACCTTGTTCATATTGTCGATTGGATCGCCGGTTACAAAGATAAAGAGATCTTGGATAAGAACCGATGATAGCTCATACCTCAAGCAAAGCTACCAGAGACGAAAAGATGCAATTCCCTCGTCTCAAAGAGAATTTTGCAGATATGGAGTTCAAAAAGATGTGCAGCTTGATGGACAGATGATAGACCGGCGTAGTGCCTTGAGAAACTCCGGATTGCCAAAGATGCTTGAATATGCATAGATATGATCACGGTGTACTCAAAATCACAGGAGATACCCTTATCCTCCAGATGGTGACAGTTGATAGCATTTTTCCATATTCCAATCGACACTTATCATGAGTGGAATATAGCTATGCCGAGAGCCAAATTACAATCATCAGCATCGGATCGACACATGTTATGTAATTAGCCCAAGAGAATTGGAGATGAAAAGAAACTCCAGGATCAAGCGCCGGTGACAAAAGAATGAGTTAGCATGGACATGCTAATAAAAGGGAGATAGATAATGTTTCACACACGACTGGAAAGGAGTGCGGAAACACAGATGTATCAAAGAAAAATTTTCCGCATTTTTCGGCATTAAAATACCAATAGATGCGCAAAATCACTTATCAGGAAGAGATTAGCAACTGATGCTTACACAGAATGTGGAGTTGCTAGAAGGAAGGACACCCTTAAGAAGATGGCACCGGTTAACAAGGAGTCAGATAGATCGCGCCGGTTTCCAAAAACCTGTCAGTATGGAATGTACCAACAGTTGATAACCAAAGGCAGATTATGATAACAAGTTGGATGCAACAGATAGACAAAGGATTACACACACACACACACACACACACTTCCTATGGTACTACGGAAACCCAGAACACGTGAATCCTAGTTTGAATTTTAAGAAGAGGATTGAAAACGTTACACTTCCTGACCAGAAAAGGGTGGTGGGTGGGTAAGAAGAAAAGTGGAAGCAGTCCTACTCTCACATTTTGTTTTTCCCTAGTATACATAGCTACCAAAAATATTTGCTAAACTGACAACGACCATTTGGCTGAGACCCTGAAGGTCGGGACCGCTCTGATACCAATTGTAACTACCTCGGTGAATTACGCTCCTAGTACAAGCCTGGATGATCAGAAATGGTTGAAATAGTACGGTGGGGCCCAAATGCCACTCACAGGTAGACCTTTCGGCCGTCCCAACCATTTCCAAACATCGGGACAAGAACGGGCGGCGTAATCGGCAGGTGAAGGGATCAACTACATACACAAATGAGTATGTATGCAAGCCACCATACAATAGTACATCAGAGCCATTCCATCTAAAAAGAAAGGAAATATAGCAACGCCATACGGCAAGATCCAAATATCCTAGATAGATATAATAGTTTAGGATATCTCCTCATACATCAATCAACAGGGTATCAAGCGGAAGCGGAAGACAAAATCCGAGTACGGATAAGAAGCAAATCGGCATAAGATGCCCCATAAATAAGCACATCCCGCCCACAGATCTCACGGATCCCCGTTCCCGGAATCTCTACACCGAATGATCGTTGCCCATGTCGTCCGTCTCTTCCAACCAGTATCCATCTTGTGGGTGTACCTGTTCATCTGAACCAAATAATTTATCGTGTGAGACCCTAGGGGTACTCAGCAAGTCTTTATGCCGCTAAAGGGGACACAACCTGGGGTGACACAATTGCAGCAAAAGATAAACCCTAGCAATTCTATAGAAACTCGCTAACCATCCGCCTAACCAGAGATAGACGGATGTCCGTGAATTAATAACAACAGTTGTAACAGTTATAACGGTAATCTTAACAGATCCATCCTCATCCTCGCTTACCGACGAGGAAGCGGACGAACAACCCCCAACCGTTGGCAGTTTTATTATCCATTCCGTGAGTGTTGCACTATTTACTAGTCAGGTACCTAGTCTAGTCAAATTAAAAGCGGTACTTTAGTTATGCTTGTCTATGATCGAGAAACTGTGCTCCAAGTCGTCCATAACCGCGGACACGGCTTTCAGAAAGTTTTACCCTGCAGGGGTGCACAAATAGCAACACACACTCGATATGCCTCGGAAAAACCAAATCAAAACCCAACGAGGCAGTCACGACAAAGCGATCACAGGATTCAGAAATATTTCCGGGGGCCACCCCATTGAGCTACCCGCAACGAAGTTAGCTGACTCCGAGACGGCCTCAAGGTTTGTGGAGCCGGCTGTAAACGACTGGGAACCCGAAAGTGTGACTGGGCTTGTCGATACAGCGAAAACGGGTCACGGACCTAAACAGTACAGTGTGCATTACCTCGCACAATTTAAATTAAAGCAGTAAAGCATGGCATAAGTACAGGATAGTAAATAAAACCTCAAACTAGGTTGTGACCCTCAAGAAATAAGAATGAATCAAGCTCTGGCTCAGGGGGGTTCATAAGCCTCCCGGATGTGGATAGCGCGAATATTCAAGGAACAGGAATCAAGTACTCGGGGTCCTACGGGACACAAGTGAGCCTGAAAAACCAAATAGCGAATATGGCTCACCGGTGCCACTTTCATTAGTTATCCCATTACTAATCAGGTTGGGTTGTTTAGGTACCTCGTTTTCCATCAGACACTCACAAACCCTACACATGCTGTTCTACGACTCGCATGGCTCAAACAAGTCCTGTAGTAATGGCTCATGGGATGGAGGAACAAGCTTCAGTGGGGTTTAAAGTAAAAGCTATGCAATACTTGGGATTCAATTTAATGCAAACGCGACTCAATGATGCAAGAGTAAGATAGAGGCAATAGGTACTATATGTATGCAAGCATGTGGTAGTGCTTGCCTGGCAGCTCAGTTGAAGCAAGGAATGGATCTGGGTAGTGCTCCTGGTTCTCTTGATATATCCCCTGCTCAGCGTCTATTCGAAGAAGAACCAAACAAACAAGGGCCAACATAAATAAAGTGCGCAAGCATATGAATAAAATGCATCAAGCAACCAATCATGCCATGATGAATGATGCACAATTTGCATGGCATTAAGGTAGCATGGCATGGGTGAGGTGTGGAATACAACAATAAAGCATTTTATTTAGTTTTGGCCCCATTTTATTCTCATATTAGTTGCTGTATACATTATATTTATATGATGCATGCTTCAAATCAAACCATGGAATGCATAAACAGAAAGGTCTCGTCGAGCTAATCATTTTAGACATATCATTTTTTAAATTTGGAGTTATAAATCAAAAGTTATTAATTAATTAAGACAAAAGGGCATTTTATTGTAATTTTAAATAAACTTGGAAAATAAAGTGTTCAAAATATATTTTAGATGTCATATTTGAATTCCTCACATTTTTCTGATTTGAAAACATATATTATAAGTATTATTTGGATTAATATTTGAAAAGTTATTTAAAAACAGAAAAAGATTTGAATTTGAAAAATTAGAAAAGATTTGAATTTAAAACAGAAACAGATAAATACTTTTGTTACCCAGTCACAGCTAGCCACAGCCACAGACATGTGGGGCCACGGCTGACTGGACCAGACGCGCGCGAAAAAGCTTCTGTCACCGCGAGCTCTTCCAGCCCTAGCGGATGACAGGTGGGGCCTGGGGTCTTCGCAGGCCCACGCGTCAGCGGGCGAACAAGGGGGGTGCCACGCGGCTTAGCGAGGACTGCGGGTTGAGACTAAGATACTGGGGGGGCTCTTTGCAAGATCGAACGGCGGCTGACTGGTGGGCCAAAAGTACCGCGGGTTTAGACGAAAAGAAAGCAGGGGGGTATCGGCAAAACTACCGCCCGTACTGTGCTTCTTCCTCGCGGACCGGTCGGGGCGGGGCGGGGCCTAGATAGGGCTATTGCGCGCTGCAGGGACGAGCAGACGCACACGACGCCGGCGCACAGAGGGTGCTCGACGGAGCGCACGTCACGGCCAGGACACGACGGCGAAAGCGAGGGTGTCCAGGAGGGAGGTGGGCTCACCGCGAGTGTGTCGGAGGCGTTGGATCGGTTTGGCAGGCAGACGATTGGCGACGACGCAGACGGACGGCGATCTAGGGTTTCGCGGCGGGTGCGTCGGTGTTCTTCGGCTCCGGTGCTCCTCCTCTGCGACGGCGCGTACAGGACGATGCAACGGACGACCGTGAGCTTCCCTGACACCCAGGAGCACCACGCCACCGGCTGGTAGAGGGAGATCGGTGGAGGCCGAAGGTTTGGCCGGCGAGGGAGGGGTAGATGGAGACGGTGGAGAAGAGAGAGAAGAGGGCAGGCCTCTGGGTGGATCTGGACGAGCAAGGAGAGGTTGTGGGGAAGGAGATAAGGCAGAGGGGAGAGGGAGATGCCGTGGGGAGTGGTTGAAGGAAAAGGTGGCTCGGCCACCTTTTTCCCTCCTTCCCTCACGTGCTCTTCGGGGCAGGGCAGGGCAGGGCAGGCAGGGGGGTGAAGGGGAGCTGGCAGGTGGGCAGGGCAGGCCAGGCTCGGGTGGTGAAGGGGAGCTGGCAGGTGGGCAGGGCAGGCCAGGCTCGGGTGGTGGGGTCCCCATGCAGAGAGAGAGAGCTGAGAGAGGGGGGGTGGCTCGGCTAGGTGCTAGGTTTTGGAGCTAGGCTCGGTTAGAGAGGGGGTGTGGCTCGGGTGTAGCTAGGGTTTGGTTGGGGTGGCAGCTAGGTGGGCCAGGGTGTCCAGGTAGGGCCAGCAAGGAGGGGAGAGGAGAGAGGCCGAGAGGGGGGAGGTGTGGTGGTAGCTTAGGGTTTGGTCAAGATTAGGTGTGGATTATGGTTTAGGGGAGGGGGGTGATGATGGAGTAAGGTGATTGTCTAGGGCTTAGAGAGAAAGATGGAGTGTGAGATGGTTTTCTCTTTTTGGCAAGCTCAAGTAAGATCAAGATCAAACCAAGCTAGACCAAAAGAGGGAGAGGTGGTGATTTGGGTTTGAGCAAGATCAACTAAGACCAAGCCAAACGAAAGGATAGAGATAGAGAGAGAGATGATGATCCACTCAAGATTCAAATAAAAACCAAATACTAGAAAAGGTGGCACTTGCATGGCCCATGCAAAATATTTATTGCCATGTTGATTCTTGTGAAAACAACATTATCACATGGCATTATTATTATGCATTCCAAAATTTAAATAAAAGCCAAGCAAAAGAATTTAGAAGGGATTCCAAGTGGAGTAGATGGAGATGATCACATTGGAGTATAATTGGGAATTACTAGTGTGTATATTCCACTAGATGATTGTTAGTCACAAAAATATTCCAACATGAGCATAATTCCATGATAATCCATATGGAAGCTAAGACAAAGGATTCCACTCACAAGGCATGCAAAGGTGGCCATGTGGCTCTCATATATCAATAACGTGAAAACAACATGATGCTAAGATGAGAGCATGTGGACAAGAATTGGATCCATCCCAACCCACATGAGCTAGAGGTAAAACCAATAAGTGCCAAGCTCATATTTAGTTGGATGGTGGAATTATAAGGTGGTGAAAGAAAAAGGTGGTGGAGTAAATAAGAGATATGCCCCCAACTCAACTTGGGCATTGAAACAATATATCAAGAACCAAATACAATATCAAGAGGCAAATACAATTAATAATGCATATGAGATAAGAACCAAATGAGAAAGGGTTTTATATGATGCTCAAATGCAAGGTGTCATGATGACATGAGCATGATATAATGATGATGCAACAATTATATATTTGAAGTAGCCATATATATAGACTAGGCTAGTAGCATTGCAATTGTTAGACAATTGGGATGCTACATGAACTGTGAACTCATATAGGTCCCTTGTATCAAAGTTGTGCCTAATTTTATTAAAAAGGGGAACATTTCAGTTCATTCGATTCTATTATGTCGTAACTAATCTACTTGCAAGACAAGGCACAGATAAGAAAACTTCACCTCTCGCTCTTCTCCCGGGTTTTTTTCTTCGAGATCTGGGTGCTGCATCCACCCACTGGAGCCGAACAATACGCCGCTGGCCTTGCTTTTATCTTCAACCCGCTGCTCGTAGGTACCTTGGGAGCAGAATCCTTGCTGGCCTCCTCGCTAACCGGGGTTGAAGACCTCACCGCTGCTACGCGTTGAGCCCCAGACTTGGGCCCCAACGGACCCGAATCAGTCGGTGATGTAGCTACAACCTACGCCTTGCAAGACATGCTGGGCCGCCGCCGTCGGATTCAGTGTCAGGGGAGGGAGAAAAAAGGTCCTCCGCCGTCGGCAGATTTAGGGTCGGGGAAGGGAAGAAAAGGGACCGCCGCTGCCACCGCAGCAAGATTCAGTGTCGAGAGTTAGGAAAGTACAGTAATAGATTTTCCCCTATGACAGGTGCAAGGTGGCTAAGAAGAGTGACCGGCCAAGGAGGGGCACAACAGGAACTAGTGTAACGGAATATCCTGACTTAACGGGCACATTTAAAAATATTAGGTTTGGCCATCATTCACTCGAAAGACCCCTCTTAGCAATTGGCGCCCCAACTTTTCGAATCACGGTGATAAAAATCAACTTGGGTACCGCGTTGCCTGGGCGACCCAACTTTCGGGCCGCAAAATGATATTCTCGTGCAATTGAGCACTAGTTTGAAAGAGGTTGCATCACCACACCCACTTGAGTGTGTGTGGCCATGTGGATCATTGTGGTTTCATAGAGAACACATGCAATGTCACTCCAATATGTGTCAAACCATGGTTAGGAACCCCAGGAACATGTTGGAATTTGACTACCACATGCAATGGAGGACCAGTTTGAAAGTGGTTGCATCACCACACCACTTGAGTGTGTGTGGCCATGTGGATCATTGTGTTTTGGCAAGGAACACATGCAATGTCATTCCAATATGTGTCAAACCATGGTTAGGAACCCCAGGAACATGTTGGAATTCGACTGTCACATGCAATGGAGCTCTAGTTTGAAAGAGGTTGCATCACCACACCCACTTGAGTGTGTGTGGCCATGTGGATCATTTTTGTTTGGCAGAGAACACATGCAATGTCACTCCAAGATGTGTAAAACCGTGGTCCGGAACCCCAGGAACATGTTGGAATTCAACTGCCACATGCAATGGAGCACTAGTTTGAAAGAGGTTGCATCACCACACCCCCTTGAGTGTGTGTGGACATGTGGATCATTGCGGTTTGGTAGAGAACACATGCAAGGCCACTCCAATATTTGCCAAACCATGGCCAGGAACCCCGGTAACGTGTTGGATTTCAACTACTACATGCAGTGGAGCACTAGTTTGAAAGAGGTTGCATCACCACACCCACTTGAGTGTGTGTGGCCATGTGGATCATTGTGGTTTTGTAGATAACACATGCAATGTCACTCCAATATGTGTCAAACCGTGGTTAGGAACACCAGGAACATGTTGGAATTTGACTGCCACATGCAATGGAGGACCAGTTTGAAAGTGGTTGCATCACCACATCCACTTGAGTGTGTGTGGCCATGTGGATCATTGTGCTTTGGCAAGGAACACATGCAATGTCACTCCAATATGTGTAAAACCATGGTTAGGAACCCTAGGAACGTGTTGGAATTCGACTGCCACATGCAATGGAGCTCTAGTTTCAAAGAGGTTGCATTACCACACCCACTTGAGTGTGTGTGGCCATGTGGATAATTTTTGTTTGGCAGAGAACACATGCAATGTCACTCCAAGATGTGTAAAACCATGGTCCGGAACCCCAGGAACATTTTGGATTTCAACTGCCACATGCAATGGAGCACCGGTTTGAAAGAGGTTGCATCACTACACCCACTTGAGTGTGTGTGGCCATGTGGATCATTGTGGTTTGGTAGATAACACATGCAATGTCACTCCAATATGTGTCAAACCATGGTCAGGAACCCTAGGAACATGTTGGAATTCAAGTGCCACATGTAATGGAGACCAATTTGAAAGAGGTGGCATCACCACACCCACTTGAGTGTGTGTGTCCATGTGGATCAATGTGGTTTGGCAAAGAACACATGCAATATCCATCCAGTATGTGTCAAACCATGGTCAGGAACCCCGATAACGTGTTGGAATTCAACTACTACATGGAATTGAGAACTAGTTTGAAAGAGGTTGCATCACCACACCCACTTGAGTGTGTGTGGCCATGTGGAACATTGTGGTTTCGTAGAGAACACATGCAATGTCACTCCAATATGTGTCAAACCATGGTTAGGAACCCCAGGAACATGTTGGAATTTGACAACCACATGCAATGGAGGACCAGTTTGAAAGTGGTTGCATCACCACACCACTTGAGTGTGTGTGGCCATGTGGATCATTGTGTTTTGGCAAGGAACACATGCAATGTTAGTCCAATATGTGTCAAACTATGGTTAGGAACCCCAGGAACATGTTGGAATTCGACTGCCACATGCAATGGTGCTCCAGTTTGAAAGATGTTGCATCACCACACCCACTTGAGTGTGTGTGGCCATGTGGATCATTTTTGTTTGGTAGAGAACACATGCAATGTCACTCTAAGATGTCTAAAACCATGGTCAGGAACCCTAGCAACATGCTAGAATTCAACTGCCACACACAATGGAGCACCGGTTTGAAAGAGGTTGCATCACTACACCCACTTGAGTGTGTGTGTCCATGTGGATCATTGTCGTTTTGGCAGAGAACACATGCAATGTCACTCCAATATGTGTCCAACCATGGTCTAGAACCCCAGGAACATGTTGGAATTCAAGTGCCACATGCAATGGAGCACCAGTTTGAAAGAGGTGGCATCACCACACCCACTTGAGTCTGTGCGGCCATGTCGATCAATGTGGTTTGGGAAAGAGCACAAGCAATGTCACTCCAATATGTGTCAAACCATGGTCAGGAACCCCAGGAACATGTTGGAATTCAACTGCCACATGCAATGGAGCACCAGTTTGAAAGAGGTTGCATCACCACACCCACTTGAGTGTGTGTGGACATGTGGATCATTGCGGTTTGGTATATAGAACACATGCAATGCCACTCCAATATGTTCCAAACCATGGTCAGGAACCCCGGTAACATGTTGGAATTCAACTACTACATGCAATGGAGCACTAGTTTGAAAGAAGTTGCATCACCACACCGACTTGAGTGTGTGTGGCCATGTGGATCATTGTGGTTTCATAGAGAACAGATGCAATGTCACTCCAATATGTGTTAAACCATGGTTAGGAACCCCAGGAACATGTTGGAATTTGACTGCCACATGCAATGGATCACCAGTTTGAAAGAGGTTGCATCACCACACCAACTTGAGTGTGCGTGACCATGTGGATCATTGTGGTTTGGCAGAGAACACATGCAATGTCACTCATATCTGTCAAACAATTGTCAGGAATCCTGGGAACATGTTGGAATTCAACTGCCACATGTAATGGAGCACCAATTTGAAAGAGGTTGCATCACCACACCCACTTAAGTGTGTGTGGCCATGTGGATCAGTGTGGTTTGGCAAAGAATGCATGCAATGGCACTCCAATATGTGTCAAAGCATGGTTAGGAACCCCAGGAACATGTTGGAATTCAACTGCCACAGGCAATGGAGTACCAATTTGAAAGAGGTTGCATCACCACACCCACTTGTGTGTGCGTGTCCATGTGGATCATTGTGGTTTGGCACAGAACACATGTAATGTCACTCAATAATGTGTCAAACTATGGTCAGGAACCCCAGGAACATGGCCGAATCCAACTGCCACATGCAATGGAGCACTAGTTTGAAAGAGGTTGCATCACCACACCCACTTGAGCGTGTGTCACCATGTGGATCAATGTTGTTTAGCAAAGAACACATGCAATGTCACTCCGATATGTATCAAACCATGGTCAGGAACCCCAGGAACATGTTGAATTCAACCACCACATGCAATGGAGCACCAGTTTGAAAGAGGTTGCATCACCACACCCACTTGAGTTTGTGTGGCCATGTGGATCATTGCAGTTTGGCGGAGAACACATGTAATGTCACTCAAATATGTGTCAAACCATGGTTAGGGACCCCAGGAACATGTTGGAATTCAACTGCCACATGCAATGGAGCAATCGTTTGAAAGAGGTTGCATCACCACACCCACTTGACTGTGTGAGGCCATGTGGATCATTGTGGTTTGGCAGAGAACACATGCAATGCCACTCCAATATGTGTTAAACCATGCTCAGGAACCCCAGGAACATATTGGAATTCGACTTTCGCATGCAATGGAGCACCAGTTTGAAAGAGGTTGCATCACCACACCCACTCGATTGTGTGTGGCCATGTGGATCATTGTTCTTTGGCAAGGAACACATGCAATGTCAGTACAATATGTGTCAAACCATGGTCCAGAACCCCAGGAACATGTTGGAATTCAACTGCCACATGCAATGGAGCACCAGTTTGAAAGTGGTTGCATCACCACACCCACTTGAGTGTGTGTGTCCATGTGGATCATTGTGTTTTGGCAAGGAACACATGCAATGTCACTCCAATATGTCTCAAACCGTGGTTAGGAACCCCAAGAACGTGTTGGAATTCGACTTCCACATGCAATGGAGCTCTAGTTTGAAAGAGGTTACATCACCACACCCACTTGAGTGTGTGTGGCCATGTGGATCATTTTTGTTTGCCAGAGAACACATGCAATGTCACTCCAAGATGTGTAAAACCATGGTCCGGAACCCCAAGAACATGTTGGAATTCAACTACCACATGCAATGGAGCATCGGTTTGAAAGAGGTTGCATCACTACACCCACTTGAGTGTGTGTGGCCATGTGGATCATTGTGGTTTGGCAGAGAACACATGCAATGTCACTCCAATATGTGTCAAACCATGGTCAGGAACCCCAGGAACATGTTGGAATTCAAGTGCCACATGCAATGGAGCACCACCTTGAAAGAGGTGGCATCACCACACCCACTTGAGTATGTGTGGCCATGTGGATCAATGTGGTTTGGCAAAGAACACTAGCCATGTCACTCCAATATGTGTCAAACCATGGTCAGGAACCCTAGGAACATGTTGGAATTCAACTGCCACATGCAATGGAGTACCAGTTTGAAAGAGGTTGCATCACCACACACACTTGAGTGTGTGTGGACATGTGGATCATTGCGGTTTGGCAGAGAACACATGCAATGCCACTTCAATATGTTCCAAACCATGGTTAGGAACCCCGGTAACGTGTTGGAATTTAACTACTACGTGCAATTGAGCACTAGTTTGAAAGAGGTTGCATCACCACACCCACTTGAGTGTGTGTGGCCATGTGGATCATTGTGGTTTTGTAGAGAACACATGTAATGCCACTCCAATATGTATAAAACCATGGTTAGTAACATGTTGGAATTTGACTGCCACATGCAATGGAGGACCAGTTTGAAAGTGGTTGCATCACCACACCCACTTGAGTGTGTGTGGCCATGTGGATCATTGTGTTTTGGCTAGGAACACATGCAATGTCATTCCAATATGTGTCAAACCATGGTTAGGAACCCCAGGAACGTGTTGGAATTTGACTGCCACATGCAATGGAGGACCAGTTTGAAAGTGGTTGCATCAGCACACCCATTTGAGTGTGTGTGGCCATGTGGATCATTGTGTTTTGGATAGGAACACATGCAATGTCATTCCAATATGTGTCAAACCATGGTTAGGAACCCCAGGAACGTGTTGGAATTCGACTGCCACATGCAATGGAGCTCCAGTTTGAAACAGGTTGCATGACCACACCCACTTGAGTGTGTGTGTCCATGTGGATCATTGTGGTTTGGTAGAGAACACATGCAATGTCACTCTAGTATGTGTCAAACCATGGTCTGAAACCCCAGGAACATGTTGGAATTCAAGTGCCACATGCAATGGAGCACCAGTTTGAAAGAGGTGGCATCACCACACCCACTTGAGTCTGTGTGGCCATGTGGATCAATGTGGTTTGGCAAAAAACACAAGCAATGTCACACCAATATGTGTCAAACCATGGTCAGGAACCCTAGGAACATGTTGGAATTCAACTGCCACATGCAATGGAGGACAAGTTTGAAGGAGGTTGCATCACCACACCCACTTGAGTGTGTGTGGACATGTGGATCATTGCGGTTTGGTAGAGAACACATGCAATGCCACTCCAATATTTGCCAAACCATGGTCAGGAACCCCGGTAACGTGTTGGAACTCAACTACTACATGTAATGGAGCACTAGTTTGAAAGAGGTTGCATCACCACACCCACTCGAGTGTGTGTGGCCATGTGTATCATTGTGGTTTCGTAGAGAACACATGCAATGTCAATCTAATATGTGTCAAACCATCGTTAGGAACCCCAGGAATATGTTGGAATTCGAATGCCACATGCAATGGATCACCAGTTTGAAAGAGATTGCATCACCACACCCACTTGAGTGTGCGTGGCCATGTGGATCATTGTGGTTTCGCAGAGAACACATGTAATGTCACTCCAATATCTAGCAAACAATGGTCAGGAACCGGGGAACATGTTGGAATTCAACTGCCACATGCAATGGAGCACCAGTTTGAAATAGGTTGCATCACCACACCCACTTGAGTGTGTGTGGCCATGTGGATCACTGTGGTTTGGCAAAGAACACGTGCAATGGCACTCCAATATGTATCAAACCATGGTTAGGAACCCCAAGAACATGTTGGAATTCAACTGCCACAGGCAATGGAGTACCAATTTGAAGGGGTTGCATCACCACACCCACTTGAGTGTGTGTGGCCATGTGGATCATTTTTGTTTGCCAGAGAACACATGCAATGTCACTCCAAGATGTGTAAAACCATGGTCTGGAACCCCAAGAACATGTTGGAATTCAACTACCACATGCAATGGAGCATCGGTTTGAAAGAGGTTGCATCACTACACCCACTTGAGTGTGTGTGGCCATGTGGATCATTGTGGTTTGGCAGAGAACACATGCAATGTCACTCCAATATGTGTCAAACCATGGTCAGGAACCCTAGGAACATGTTGGAATTCAAGTGCCACATGCAATGGAGCACCAGCTTGAAAGAGGTGGCATCACCACACCCACTTGAGTATGTGTGTCCATGTGGATCAATGTGGTTTGGCAAATAACACTAGCCATGTCACTCCAATATGTGTCAAACCATGGTCAGGAACCCTAGGAACATGTTGGAATTCAACTGCCACATGCAATGGAGTACCAGTTTGAAAGAGGTTGCACCACCACACCCACTTGAGTTTGTGTGGACATGTGGATCATTGCGGTTTGGCAGAGAACACATGCAATACCACTCCAATATGTGCCAAACCATGGTTAGGAACCCCGGTAACGTGTTCGAATTCAACTACTACATCCAATTGAGCACTAGTTTGAAAGAGGTTGCATCACCATACCCACTTGAGTGTGTGTGGCCATGTGGATCATTGTGGTTTCGTAGAGAACACATGCAATGCCACTCCAATATGTATAAAACCATGGTTAGGAACATGTTGGAATTTGACTGCCACATGCAATGGAGGACCAGTTTGAAAGTGGTTGCATCACCACACCCACTTGAGTGTGTGTGGCCATGTGGATCATTGTGTTTTCGCTAGGAACACATGCAATGTCATTCCAATATGTGTCAAATCATGGTTAGGAACCCCAGGAACGTGTTGGAATTCGACTGCCACATGCAATGGAGCTCCAGTTTGAAAGAGGTTGCATGACCACACCCACTTGAGTGTGTGTGTCCATGTGGATCATTTTTGTTTGGCAGAGAACACATGCAATGTCACTCCAAGATGTGTAAAACCATGGTCCGGAACCAAAGGAACATGTTGGAATTCAACTGCCACGCACAATGGAGCACCGGTTTGAAAGAGGTTGCATCACTACACCCACTTGAGTGTGTGTGTCCATGTGGATCATTGTGGTTTGGTAGAGAACACATGCAATGTCACTCTAGTATGTGTCAAACCATGGTCTAAAACTCCAGGAACATGTTGGAATTCAAGTGCCACATGCAATGGAGCACTAGTTTGAAAGAGGTGGCATCACCACACCCACTTGAGTCTGTGTGGCCATGTGGATCAATGTGGTTTGGCAAAGAACACAAGCAATGTCACTCCAATATGTGTCAAACCATGGTCAGGAACCCTAGGAACATGTTGGAATTCAACTGCCACATGCAATGGAGCACAAGTTTGAAAGAGATTGCATCATCACACCCACTTGAGTGTGTGTGGACATGTGGAGCATTGCGGTTTGGTAGAGAACACATGCAATGCCACTCCAATATTTGCCAAACCATGGTCAGGAACCCCGGTAACGTGTTGGAACTCAACTACTACATGTAATGGAGCACTAGTTTGAAAGAGGTTGCATCACCACACCCACTCGAGTGTGTGTGGCCATGTGGATCATTGTGGTTTCGTAGAGAACACATGCAATGTCAATCCAATATGTGTCAAACCATCGTTAGAAACCCTAGGAACATGTTGGAATTCGAATGCCACATGCAATGGATCACCGGTTTGAAAGAGATTGCATCACCACACCCACTTGAGTGTGCGTGGCCATGTGGATCATTGTGGTTTCGCAGAGAACACATGCAATGTCACTCCAATATCTAGCAAACAATGGTCAGGAACCCGGGAACATGTTGGAATTCAACTGCCACATCCAATGGAGCACCGGTTTGAAATAGGTTGCATCACAACACCCACTTGAGTGTGCGTGGCCATGTGGATCACTGTGGTTTGGCAAAGAACACGTGCAATGGCACTCCAATATGTATTAAAGCATGGTTAGGAACCCCAAGAACATGTTGGAATTCAACTGCCACAGGCAATGGAGTACCAATTTGAAAGAGGTTGCAGCACCACACCCACTTGAGTGTGTGTGGCCATGTGGATCATTTTTTTTGGCATAGAACACATGCAATGTCACTCAATTATGTGTCAAACCATGGTCAGGAACCCCGGGAACATGTTGGAATCCAACTACCACATGCAATGGAACACTAGTTTGAAAGAGGTTTCATCACCACACCCACTTGAGCATGTGTGGCCATGTGGATCAATGTGGTTTGGAAAAGAACACATGCAATGTCACTCCAATATGTATCAAACCATGGTCAAGAACCCCACGAACATGTTGAATTCAACTGCCACATGCAATGGAGCACCAGTTTGAAAGAGGTTGCATCACCACACCCACTTTAGTTTGTGTGGCCATGTGGATCATTGTAGTTGGCGGAGAACACATGTAATTTCACTCCAATATGTGTCAAACCATGGCTAGGAACCCCGGTAACATGTTGGAATTCAACTACTACATGCAATGGAGCACTAGTTTGAAAGAGGTTGCATCACCACACCTACTTGAGTGTGTAAGGCCATGTGGATCATTGTGGTTTGGCGGACAACACATGCAATGTCACTCCAATATGTGTCAAACCATGCTCAGGAACCCCAGGAACATGTTGGAATTCGACTTTCGCATGCAATGGAGCACCAGTTTGAAAGAGGTTGCATCACCACACCCACTCGATTGTGTGTGGCCATGTGGATCATTGTGCTTTGGCAAAGAACACATGCAATGTCACTCCAATATGTGTCAAACCATTGTTAGGAACCCCAGGAAAATGTTGGAATTCAACTGCCACATGCAATGGAGCACCAGTTTGAAAGTGGTTGCATCACCACACCCACTTGAGTGTGTGTGGCCATGTGGATCATTGTGTTTCGGCAAGGAACACATGCAATGTCATTCCAATATGTGTCAAACCATGGTTAGGAACCCCAGGAACGTGTTGGAATTCGACTGCCACATGCAATGGAGCTCCATTTTGAAAGAGGTTGCATCGCCACACCCACTTGAGTGTTTGTGGCCATGTGGATCATTTTTGTTTGACAGAGAACACATGCAATGTCACTCCAAGATGTGTAAAACCATGGTCCAGAACCCTAGGAACATGTTGGAATTCAACTGCCACACGCAATGGAGTACCAGTTTGAAAGAGGTTGCATCACCACACCCACTTGAGTGTGTGTGGACATGTGGATCATTGCGGTTTGGCAGAGAACACATGCAATGCCACTCCAATATGTTCCAAACCATGGTTAGGAACCCCGGTAACATGTTGGAATTTAACTACTACGTGCAATTGAGCACTAGTTTGAAAGAGGTTGCATCACCACACCCACTTGAGTGTGTGTGGCCATGTGGATCATTGTGGTTTTGTAGAGAACACATGTAATGCCACTCCAATATGTATAAAACCATGGTTAGTAACATGTTGGAATTTGACTGCCACATGCAATGGAGGACCAGTTTGAAAGTGGTTGCATCACCACACCCACTTGAGTGTGTGTGGCCATGTGGATCATTGTGTTTTGGCTAGGAACACATGCAATGTCATTCCAATATGTGTCAAACCATGGTTAGGAACCCCAGGAACGTGTTGGAATTTGACTGCCACATGCAATGGAGGACCAGTTTGAAAGTGGTTGCATCAGCACACCCATTTGAGTGTGTGTGGCCATGTGGATCATTGTGTTTTGGATAGGAACACATGCAATGTCATTCCAATATGTGTCAAACCATGGTTAGGAACCCCAGGAACGTGTTGGAATTCGACTGCCACATGCAATGGAGCTCCAGTTTGAAACAGGTTGCATGACCACACCCACTTGAGTGTGTGTGTCCATGTGGATCATTGTGGTTTGGTAGAGAACACATGCAATGTCACTCTAGTATGTGTCAAACCGTGGTCTGAAACCCCAGGAACATGTTGGAATTCAAGTGCCACATGCAATGGAGCACCAGTTTGAAAGAGGTGGCATCACCACACCCACTTGAGTCTGTGTGGCCATGTGGATCAATGTGGTTTGGCAAAAAACACAAGCAATGTCACACCAATATGTGTCAAACCATGGTCAGGAACCCTAGGAACATGTTGGAATTCAACTGCCACATGCAATGGAGGACAAGTTTGAAGGAGGTTGCATCACCACACCCACTTGAGTGTGTGTGGACATGTGGATCATTGCGGTTTGGTAGAGAACACATGCAATGCCACTCCAATATTTGCCAAACCATGGTCAGGAACCCCGGTAACGTGTTGGAACTCAACTACTACATGTAATGGAGCACTAGTTTGAAAGAGGTTGCATCACCACACCCACTCGAGTGTGTGTGGCCATGTGTATCATTGTGGTTTCGTAGAGAACACATGCAATGTCAATCTAATATGTGTCAAACCATCGTTAGGAACCCCAGGAATATGTTGGAATTCGAATGCCACATGCAATGGATCACCAGTTTGAAAGAGATTGCATCACCACACCCACTTGAGTGTGCGTGGCCATGTGGATCATTGTGGTTTCGCAGAGAACACATGTAATGTCACTCCAATATCTAGCAAACAATGGTCAGGAACCGGGGAACATGTTGGAATTCAACTGCCACATGCAATGGAGCACCAGTTTGAAATAGGTTGCATCACCACACCCACTTGAGTGTGTGTGGCCATGTGGATCACTGTGGTTTGGCAAAGAACACGTGCAATGGCACTCCAATATGTATCAAACCATGGTTAGGAACCCCAAGAACATGTTGGAATTCAACTGCCACAGGCAATGGAGTACCAATTTGAAGGGGTTGCATCACCACACCCACTTGAGTGTGTGTGGCCATGTGGATCATTTTTGTTTGCCAGAGAACACATGCAATGTCACTCCAAGATGTGTAAAACCATGGTCTGGAACCCCAAGAACATGTTGGAATTCAACTACCACATGCAATGGAGCATCGGTTTGAAAGAGGTTGCATCACTACACCCACTTGAGTGTGTGTGGCCATGTGGATCATTGTGGTTTGGCAGAGAACACATGCAATGTCACTCCAATATGTGTCAAACCATGGTCAGGAACCCTAGGAACATGTTGGAATTCAAGTGCCACATGCAATGGAGCACCAGCTTGAAAGAGGTGGCATCACCACACCCACTTGAGTATGTGTGTCCATGTGGATCAATGTGGTTTGGCAAAGAACACTAGCCATGTCACTCCAATATGTGTCAAACCATGGTCAGGAACCCTAGGAACATGTTGGAATTCAACTGCCACATGCAATGGAGTACCAGTTTGAAAGAGGTTGCACCACCACACCCACTTGAGTTTGTGTGGACATGTGGATCATTGCGGTTTGGCAGAGAACACATGCAATACCACTCCAATATGTGCCAAACCATGGTTAGGAACCCCGGTAACGTGTTCGAATTCAACTACTACATCCAATTGAGCACTAGTTTGAAAGAGGTTGCATCACCATACCCACTTGAGTGTGTGTGGCCATGTGGATCATTGTGGTTTCGTAGAGAACACATGCAATGCCACTCCAATATGTATGAAACCATGGTTAGGAACATGTTGGAATTTGACTGCCACATGCAATGGAGGACCAGTTTGAAAGTGGTTGCATCACCACACCCACTTGAGTGTGTGTGGCCATGTGGATCATTGTGTTTTCGCTAGGAACACATGCAATGTCATTCCAATATGTGTCAAATCATGGTTAGGAACCCCAGGAACGTGTTGGAATTCGACTGCCACATGCAATGGAGCTCCAGTTTGAAAGAGGTTGCATGACCACACCCACTTGAGTGTGTGTGTCCATGTGGATCATTTTTGTTTGGCAGAGAACACATGCAATGTCACTCCAAGATGTGTAAAACCATGGTCCGGAACCAAAGGAACATGTTGGAATTCAACTGCCACGCACAATGGAGCACCGGTTTGAAAGAGGTTGCATCACTACACCCACTTGAGTGTGTGTGTCCATGTGGATCATTGTGGTTTGGTAGAGAACACATGCAATGTCACTCTAGTATGTGTCAAACCATGGTCTAAAACTCCAGGAACATGTTGGAATTCAAGTGCCACATGCAATGGAGCACTAGTTTGAAAGAGGTGGCATCACCACACCCACTTGAGTCTGTGTGGCCATGTGGATCAATGTGGTTTGGCAAAGAACACAAGCAATGTCACTCCAATATGTGTCAAACCATGGTCAGGAACCCTAGGAACATGTTGGAATTCAACTGCCACATGCAATGGAGCACAAGTTTGAAAGAGATTGCATCATCACACCCACTTGAGTGTGTGTGGACATGTGGAGCATTGCGGTTTGGTAGAGAACACATGCAATGCCACTCCAATATTTGCCAAACCATGGTCAGGAACCCCGGTAACGTGTTGGAACTCAACTACTACATGTAATGGAGCACTAGTTTGAAAGAGGTTGCATCACCACACCCACTCGAGTGTGTGTGGCCATGTGGATCATTGTGGTTTCGTAGAGAACACATGCAATGTCAATCCAATATGTGTCAAACCATCGTTAGAAACCCTAGGAACATGTTGGAATTCGAATGCCACATGCAATGGATCACCGGTTTGAAAGAGATTGCATCACCACACCCACTTGAGTGTGCGTGGCCATGTGGATCATTGTGGTTTCGCAGAGAACACATGCAATGTCACTCCAATATCTAGCAAACAATGGTCAGGAACCCGGGAACATGTTGGAATTCAACTGCCACATCCAATGGAGCACCGGTTTGAAATAGGTTGCATCACAACACCCACTTGAGTGTGCGTGGCCATGTGGATCACTGTGGTTTGGCAAAGAACACGTGCAATGGCACTCCAATATGTATTAAAGCATGGTTAGGAACCCCAAGAACATGTTGGAATTCAACTGCCACAGGCAATGGAGTACCAATTTGAAAGAGGTTGCATCACCACACCCACTTGAGTGTGTGTGGCCATGTGGATCATTTTTGTTTGGCATAGAACACATGAATGTCACTCAATTATGTGTCAAACCATGGTCAGGAACCCCGGGAACATGTTGGAATCCAACTACCACATGCAATGGAACACTAGTTTGAAAGAGGTTTCATCACCACACCCACTTGAGCATGTGTGGCCATGTGGATCAATGTGGTTTGGAAAAGAACACATGCAATGTCACTCCAATATGTATCAAACCATGGTCAAGAACCCCACGAACATGTTGAATTCAACTGCCACATGCAATGGAGCACCAGTTTGAAAGAGGTTGCATCACCACACCCACTTTAGTTTGTGTGGCCATGTGGATCATTGTAGTTGGCGGAGAACACATGTAATGTCACTCCAATATGTGTCAAACCATGGCTAGGAACCCCGGTAACATGTTGGAATTCAACTACTACATGCAATGGAGCACTAGTTTGAAAGAGGTTGCATCACCACACCTACTTGAGTGTGTAAGGCCATGTGGATCATTGTGGTTTGGCGGACAACACATGCAATGTCACTCCAATATGTGTCAAACCATGCTCAGGAACCCCAGGAACATGTTGGAATTCGACTTTCGCATGCAATGGAGCACCAGTTTGAAAGAGGTTGCATCACCACACCCACTTGATTGTGTGTGGCCATGTGGATCATTGTGCTTTGGCAAAGAACACATGCAATGTCACTCCAATATGTGTCAAACCATTGTTAGGAACCCCAGGAAAATGTTGGAATTCAACTGCCACATGCAATGGAGCACCAGTTTGAAAGTGGTTGCATCACCACACCCACTTGAGTGTGTGTGGCCATGTGGATCATTGTGTTTTGGCAAGGAACACATGCAATGTCATTCCAATATGTGTCAAACGATGGTTAGGAACCCCAGGAACGTGTTGGAATTCGACTGCCACATGCAATGGAGCTCCATTTTGAAAGAGGTTGCATCGCCACACCCACTTGAGTGTTTGTGGCCATGTGGATCATTTTTGTTTGACATAGAACACATGCAATGTCACTCCAAGATGTGTAAAACCATGGTCCAGAACCCTAGGAACATGTTGGAATTCAACTGCCACACGCAATGGAGCACCGGTTTGAAAGAGGTTGCATCACTACACCCACTTGAGTGTGTGTGTCCATGTGGATCATTGTGGTTTGGTAGAGAACACATGCAATGTCACTCCAATATGTGTCAAACCATGGTCTGGAAACCCAGGAACATGTTGGAATTCAAGTGCCACATGCAATGGAGCACCAGTTTGATAGAGGTGGCATCACCACACCCTCTTGAGTATGTTCGGCCATGTGGATCAATGTGGTTTGGCAAAGAACACAAGCAATGTCACTCCAATATGTGTCAAACCATGGTCAGGAACATGTTGGAATTCCACTGCCACATGCAATGGAGCACAAGTTTGAATGATGTTGCATCACCACACCCACTTGAGTGTGTGTGGCCATGTGGATCATTTTTGTTTAGCAGAGAACACATGAAATGTCACTCCAAGATATGTAAAACCATGGTCCGGAACCCCAGAAACATGTTGGAATTCAACTGCCACACGCAATGGAGCACCGGTTTGAAAGAGGTTGCATCACTACACCCACTTGCGTGTGTGTGTCCATGTGGATCATTGTGGTTTGGCAGAGAACACATGCAATGTCACTCCAATATGTGTCAAACCATGGTCTAGAACCCTAGGAACATGTTGGAATTGAAGTGCCACATGCAATGGAGCACCAGTTTTAAAGAGGTGGCATCACCACACCCACTTGAGTATGTGTGGCCATGTGGATCAATGTGGTTTGGCAAAGAACACAAGAAATGTCACTCCAATATGTGTCAAACCATGGTCAGGAACCCCAGGAACATAGTGGAATTCAACTGCCACATGCAATGGAGCAGAAGTTTGAAAGAGGTTGCATCACCACACCCACTTGAGTGTGTGTGGACATGTGGATCATTGCAGTTTGGTAGAGAACACATGTAATGCCACTCCAGTATGTGCTAAACCTTGGTCAGGAACCCCGGTAATGTGTTGGAATTCAACTACTACATGCAATGGAGCACTAGTTTGAAAGAGGTTGCATCACCACACCCACTTGAGTGTGTGTGGCCATGTGGATCATTATGGTTTCGTAGAGAACAGATGCAATATTACTCCAATATGTGTCAAACCATGGTTAGGTACCCTAGGAACATGTTGGAATTCGACTTCCACATGCAATGGATCACCAGTTCGAAAGAGGTTGCATCACCATGATACATTGCAAATGTATCTATAATTTTTGATGTTCCATGCTTGGTTTTATCTACTTTCTTGTGTTTTGTTCCAACTTTGGAGTACTTTTCATATGATTTCTTGGACTAACCTATTAACAAGAGCCACAGTGCCAGTTGCCTGTTTTCTGCTATTTTTGGTTCCAGGAAAGTCAGAAAATCAATATTCACGGAATTGGACCGGACAAAAGCCAAAGTCGATATTTTACCGGAAGACTCACGGAGCCAGAAGACAAGACGGAGAGGGGCCATAGGGCGGCCACACCATGTGGTAGCGCGGGCTAGCCCTGGCCGCACCACCAGGTGGTGTGGGCTCCCTGGCCGCCCACCGACCTTGCCTCTTCGCCTATAAGATGCCTCCCGAGGCGAAAACCCTAAGTAATCAATCAGAAATCCATGAAAAATCCACAGCGCCACCGCCACCGAAGGGGAGATTCGGGGGACATAAAGTCTCTGTTCCGGCACCCTGTCGGGACGGGGAAGTGCCCCCAGAGCCATCTCCATCGATCTCCACCGCCATCTCCATCACCATTGCTGATTCCCATGATGAGGAGGGAGTAATTCTCTCTCGAGGCTAAGGGTTCTACCGGTAGCTATGTGTTCATATCTCTCTCTATGCATGATCTTATTGAGATCATGAGCTTGTAATCTATAGATCTACCTTGCTACTCAAGTGCTTTAATAGATCTCTGCTCTCCCCATGTGTGTGAAAGTGACAGCATGCACACCATGGTGGCACTTAGGCTAGAGATTACAAATACTTGTTATGAGTTATATTTGGAGTTGGATGTGTTTATGAAATTGTGGTGTTTGCTGGAACCATCTAGTGCTCAAGGTGACAGTGTGGGGTTTTCTAGATGGGAATGACTTACTTTGAGGTGTGCTGTTATAGCCCTACCAACGATTAGGGTGTCCAACCGGAGAGTAGTTAAAAGTAGTATCATGAAGATGATATATTTATATGAGAGTGTTCACTAGTGAAAGTATGATCCCTAGGCCTTGTTTCTAAGCATTGATACACCGTTTGCAATTAGATATGTTACATGTTTGCTTGCTTCCATCTTTATTTCAGTTTTACTTTAGTCTTTTCCATGCCATCAAGATATCTTCTATCACCGTTACCACTTATAATTATCTATACCACTTGTATTTCACTATCTCTTCGCCGAACTAGTGCACCTATACACCTGACAAGTGTATTGGGTGTGTTGGGGACACAAGAGACTTCTTGTATCTTGATTGCAGGGTTGCTTGAGAGGGGATACCTTTGACCACTTCCTCCCTGAGTTCGATAAACCTTGGGTGATCCACTTAAGGGAAAACTTGCTGCTGTTCTACAAACCTCTGCACTTGGAGGCCCAACAACTGCCTACAAGAATGAAGTGCGTAGACATCAAGCTATTTTCTGGCGCTGTTGCCGGGGAGGTAAGGTAAAAGGTATTCTCACCGGAGGATTAAACAAGAAGAACCTCCCACGCCAAACACCTATTTTCTGGCGCCATTACCGGGGAGGTAAGGTAAAAGGTACTCACATCCTCCGGTGTGAGTGCTCGAAGTTATTTCCTTTAGATTCTGCAATTTTGTCTTTTTGTTTCTTGTTTTCACTAGTTAGGCTTAATGGAAAACAACAAAAAAATTAGAGAGCTTTATAGTATTTATCTTGAGTTAGGACATGAAGTGTTTGAAGAGAAAATTAAAAAACCCATGGAACTTTCTTTGCATGCTAGTAGCAATGTTGTTAGTATGAATTCTTTGGACACCATTATTGCCAATGCTATGGAAAATTCTAAGCTTGGGGAAACTAGTTTTTATGAAAATGATCTTTTCAGTCCCCCAAGCACGGAGGAGGAAATTTACTTTGATGATACCATGCCTCCAATATATGATGATTACAATGATGAATATGATATTTTCAGACCACCTACTATTGAGTTGGAAATTAATTATGATTGCAATATGCCTCCTATATTTGATGATTATGGTGATGAAAATAATAATGATAGCTATTTTGTTGAATTTGCTCCCACTACAATTAATAAGAATGACTATGTTTATGTGGGGAGTATTAATTCTTTTATGCTTACGGCTCATGATAAGAATGTTTATGTGATAGTTATATTGTTAATTTTATTCATGATTCTATTGAAATTTATTATGAGAGAGGGAAACATGGTTTTATGCATCTCAATAATATTATTCCCCTCTTTATGTTGAAAGTCTTGAAGTTGCACTTGTTTTGCTTTCCTGTGCTTGTTGCTTCGTGCTTTCATGACTTGTTTCTTTACAAGATTCCTATGCATACGAAGTGGGTTAGACTTAAATGTGCTTTGAATTTGCTTCTTGATGCTCTCTTTTACTTCAATTTGTATTTCTTATGTGAGCATCTTTCTCAAACTATCATGCCTAACTTAAAGGCGTTAAATAAAAATACTTATTGGAAGATAACCCAAAATTTTTAGATGAGTCTTGGAAGTTATTACCTCCGTAATAACCGCTCCTTATCCTTTTTATTTGCTTTTTTTTGCCAAGAGTAACCTCTAATGAGAGAGAAGTAATGATTGGGAAAGTTGCTGTCCCGAAACAGATTTCTGTGCTTCACCGTACAAATTCGTGTAAAATCTTTGTACGTTCTTTTGAGGCGTGAATTTTTGTGCTTCTGCCCCAGGTTGTTATCTAACTTCCGTTAGTTCAACACTTTTCGATTTGAGCAACAGAAGGTCTTCGAAACAATTCATCTTTACCTGCTGGTCTGTTTTGACAGATTTCTGCCATTATTTGCATTTGCTTCCTGTTGGTTCCTTTTTGAGTTCTTTTGGGGAATTGAGCTTTTTGAGGGAAGTGATACAGTATCTAGTGTTTTAATGGAAGTTTTATTGGTGTTAGAACTTAACCTAAAGACTTATTATCTTGAGTGCACTAATGTTGCTAATAAACATTGTGTGAAGTTTTGTATGAAGGAAAATTTTCAGGTGTATGGAAGGAATGAGTAATGAGATGAAGGATGGACTAAAGCTCAAGCTTGGGGATGCCACTCGTGTCACCCCAAGAAATATCCAAGAAGTACAAGCATCAAAGCTTGGGGATGCTTAAGGCATCCCCCTCTTCATCAACAAAAATCTCAGGTTCCTTCCAAACGCTTCATTTTTATTGTTTCATGCACAGTTGTGTTGTTCTTGGAGCGTCTTATTTTTCGTTTTCGTTTTCGTTTTTCATTTGCTTTGGTTTCTTAGTTTTCTGAATAAATTGGTTGGACCCCCTCTTTCATACATTGGTTTTCAAATAGTTTGGTTTGGTTTGGAAAAGAGTAGGAAAGTTCATACTTAGTGGTAAAAAGAGCTCGTTTTTGACTGTGGCTATGCTCTGTCATCCCATGCTTGATATTGTTTTGGCTTTATGCTTAGTATTCTTTGTTGTAGCATAACTTGTTATAAACAATTGATATTTCTTAATGTGCCTTGGATGAATCATGCGTTGTTTTAGCATATTAAAGCATAGTATAGTGGTATTCTCCTTTGATGCTTTATTTGGGTTGACTTGGCGCATGCTCACACCATGTTATGACTATCTCAATTCACCATAGCCTTTATGATCCTTTAGTTTTCAACTTGTAGTATCATTTTATGCTTTGATTAATGATGTTTTGTCGCTCTGCGTGATTATGGCCATTATTGCTCTCTTAGTTTGTCGCTCCCAGCCTTTTGCTAGCCTCCACAACCAAGTATGAGTTCCACTCATGCATCCAACTCCTTAAACCAAGTTATTCCAAAGAGTCCACCATACCTACCTATTAGCTTATGCTATTCCAAGTATATTCATGCTTTTTTTACCTTCCAAATTAAACTTGTTATGAGAAAACTAGTGATTAAAGCTCTCACGAACTTGATGGAACACTTTACTTTTCTTGCCCTTAATAAACTTGAACCATTGTGTCGTCTATGTTGTATATGCTTGCACTTATTTGTTGGGGATTAGCAGAACCATGTTGTCATGGGGAACGCTTTCAACATTGCACTGGTACTTTGTACCTAGTTGATATCATGCTCTTTTGTATATGGATGTCATCGGTGTGAAATGAAAGGGGAGCTTGTAAGTCCATGGAGTTATGTATATGTGTTAGAGAAACACCTGGGCCGCTGGTCTAATCCATGCTGTCATGGTGGAAACCTGTAGCGTAACCATAATGAGTTGTCTATGAAGCATTCTTCTTATAAAAAAAGAGTCCTATATTGAGAAAAAAGAGAAAAAGAAAAGAAAAAGATATTATGAAAAGAGGAAAGAGAGAAAAAAGCACCATATTCCCATGGTAAATAAGAAGATTGCTGAGATGCTCATTGTCTGCTTGCCTTGTCATTTTGATATGGGGATTCTTCCGTATCATCGGGCAAGGGTTACCCCGTTGGCGGTTCTCTATGATACACATGTACTTACGATGACAAGAACTTACCGGTGACTAAACTTGAGTAGCATGAGGAGCGGCCCTCGTATTCAAGGGACATGAGATTCCTAACTCATACTTCGTCAAGCATGTACACCATAGTTTGTTCACTTTAACCTTAATCACTTCAAGATGCTTATGATAGGGGCAATGAGAGATGAAAGCTAAAAAGTACCATAATTTTTGGAAGCTCTTTATGAAACTTGAATCCCTACTTCCTTCTATGAAGGCCTTTCTTTTACCATTATATTGAGTCTCCACCTTCTATCTTTATGCACATAGTGGCCATTCTTAGTTCTACGTGCATTATCCCAAGACTTGTTGATTGATGCATAGCTTTGATATTGCTTGTTTTAAACTATTTGTATCTAGTCACTCTTATGAACTTTGAAGGTGTCCTATGCATTTATATTCGCTACTCTATGAGGGACAAGCTGAATGCTATTATGCTATGTTTTCTTTATGTGAAACAAACAAACGTCTTGCAAAGCATTATTATTCATGAATCTTTTGTTTGTGCCTTTTCATGTTGCATCATACTTTCTTTGTCTTATTGCTAGAACTTTATCTTTCATGTTATGATTGAAGTACTATGATCCCATCTTTCAGTGTTTTACAAATACTTTGATGAAGTTTATGATGGTGCATGTCACCTCAAAAATTATTCTTTCTTTTTATCACTTACCTACTCGAGGACGAGCAGGAGTTAAGCTTGGGGATGTTGATACATTGCAAATGTATCTATAATTTTTGATGTTCCATGCTTGGTTTTATCTACTTTCTTGTGTTTTGTTCCAACTTTGGAGTACTTTTCATATGATTTCTTGGACTAACCTATTAACAAGAGCCATAGTGCCAGTTGCCTGTTTTCTGCTGTTTTTGGTTCCAGGAAATTCAGAAAATCAATATTCTCGGAATTGGACCGGACAAAAGACAAAGTCGATATTTTACCGGAAGACTCGCGAAGCCAGAAGACAAGACGGAGAGGGGCCATAGGGCGGCCACACCATGTGGTGGCGCGGGCTAGCCCTGGCCACGCCACCAGGTGGTGTGGGCCCCCTGGCCGCCCACCGACCTTGACTCTTGGCCTATAAGATGCCTCCCGAGGCGAAAACCCTAAGTAATCAATCAGAAATCCACGAAAAGTTCCACAGCGCCGCCGCCACCGAAGGGGAGATTCGAGGGACAGAAAGTCTCTGTTCCGGCACCCTGTCGGGACGGGGAAGTTCCCCCGGAGCCATCTCCATCGATCTCCACCGCCATCTCCATCACCATTGCTGATTCCCATGATGAGGAGGGAGTAGTTCTCTCTCGAGGCTAAGGGTTCTACCTGTAGCTATGTGTTCATCTCTCTCTCTATGCATGATCTTATTGAGATCATGAGCTTGTAATCTATAGATCTACCTTGCTACTCAAGTGCTTTAATAGATCTCTGCTCGCCCCATGTGTGTGAAAGTGATAGTGTGCACACCATGGTGGCACTTAGGCTAGAGTTTACAAATACTTGTTATGAGTTATATTTGGAGTTGGATGTGTTTATGAAATTGTGGTGTTTGTTGGAACCATCTAGTGCTCAAGGTGACAGTGTGGGGTTTTCTAGATGGGAAAGACTTACTTTGAGGTATGCTCTTATAGCCCTACCAATGATTAGAGTGTCCAACCTGAGAGTAGTTAAGTGTATTATCATGAAGATGATATATTTATATGAGAGTGTTCACTAGTGAAAGTATGATCCCTAGGCCTTGTTTCTAAGCATTGATACACCGTTTGCAATTAGATCTGTTACATGTTTTCTTGCTTCCATCTTTATTTCAGTTTTACTTTAGTATTTTCCACGCCATCAAGCTATCTTCTATCACCGTTACCACTTATAATTATCTATAACACTTGTATTTCACTATCTCTTCGCCGAACTAGTGCACCTATACACCTGACAAGTGTATTGGGTGTGTTGGGGACACAAGAGACTTCTTGTATCTTGATTGCAGGGTTGCTTGAGAGGGGATACCTTTAACTACTTCTTCCCTGAGTTCAATAAACCTTGGGTGATCCACTTAAGGGAAAACTTGCTGTTGTTCTACAAACCTCTGCACTTGGAGGCCCAACAACTGTCTACAAGAATAGAAGTGCGTAGACATCACACCACACCCACTTGAGTGTGTGTGTCCATGTGGATCATTTTTGTTTGGCAGAGAACACATGCAATGTCACTCCAAGATGTATAAAACCATGGTCTGGAACCCCAGGAACATGTTGGAATTCAACTACCACATGTAATGGAGCATCGGTTTGAAAGAGGTTGCATCACTACACCAACTTGAGTGTGTGTGGCCATGTGGATCATTGTGGTTTGGCAGAGAACACATGCAATGTCACTCAATATGTGTCAAACCATGGTCAGGAACCCCAGGAGCATGTTGGAATTCAAGTGCCACATGCAATGGAGCACCAGCATGAAAGAGGTGGCATCACCACACCCACTTGAGTATGGGTGGCCATGTGGATCAATGTGGTTTGGCAAAGAACACAATCAATGTCACTCCAATATGTGTAAAACCATAGTCAGGAACCCTAGGAACATATTGGAATTCAACTGCCACATGCAATGGAGCACCAGTTTAAAAGAGGTTGCATCACCACACCCACTGGAGTGTGTGTGACCATGTGGACCAATGTGGTTTGGCAAACAACACATGCAATGTCACTCCAATATGTATTAAACCATGGTTAGGAACCCTAGGAACATGTTGTATTCAACTCCCACATGCAATGGAGCACCAGTTTGAAAGAGGTTGCATCAACACACCCACATGAGTTTGTGTGGCCATGTGGATCATTGTAGTTTGGAGGAGAACACATGTAATGTCACTCCAATATGCGTCAAACCATGGTCAAGGACCCCAAGAACATGTTGGAATTCAACTGCCACATGCAATGGAGCAATCGTTTGAAAGAGGTTGCACCACCACACCCACTTGAGTGTATGAGGCCATGTGGATCATTGTGGTTTGGCAGGGAACACATGCAATGTCTCTCCAATATGTGTCAAACCATGCTCAGGAACCCCAGGAACGTGTTGGAATTCGACTTCCGCATGCAATGGAGCACCAGTTTGAAAGAGGTTGCATCACCACACCCACTTGAGTGTGTGTGGCCATGTGGATCATTGTACTTTGCAAAGAACACATGCAATGTCACTACAATATGTGTCAAACCATGGTCCGGAACCCCAGGAACATGTTGGAGTTCAACTGTCACATGCAATGGAGCACCAGTTTGAAAGTGGTTGCATCACCACACCCACTTGGGTGTGTGTGTCCATATGGATCATTGTGTTTTGGCAAGGAACACATGCAATGTCACTCCAATATGTGTTAAACCATGGTTAGGAACCCCAGGAACGTGTGGGAATTCGACTGCCACATGCAATGGAGCTCCGGTTTGAAAGAGGTTGCATCACCACACCCACTTGAGTATGTGTGGCCATGTGGATCATTTTTGTTTGGCAGAGAACACATGCAATGTCACTCCAAGATGTGTAAAACCATGGTCCGGAACCCTAGGAACATATTGGAATTCAACTGCCACCTGCAATGGAGCACCCGTTTGAAAGAGGTTGCATCACTACACCCACTTGAGTGTGTGTGGCCATGTGAATAATGTGGTTTTTTAGAGAACACATGCAATGTCACTCCAATATATGTCAAACCATGGTCAGGAACACCAGCAACATGTTGGAATTCAAGTGCCACATGCAATGGAGCACCAGTTTGAAAGAGGTGGCATCACCACACCCACTTGAGTGTGTTTGGCCATGTGGATCAACGTGGTTTGGCATAGATCACATGCAATATCACTCCAATATGTGTCAAACCATGGTCAGGAACCCCAGGAACATGTTGGAATTCAACTACCACATGCAATGGAGCACTAGTTTGAAAGAGGGTGCATCACCACACCCACTTGAGTGTGTGTGGACATGTGGATACATTCCGGTTTGCAGAGAACACATGCAATGCCACTCCAATATGTGCCAAACCATGGTCAGGAACTCCGGTAACGTGTTGGAATTCAACTACTATATGCAATGGAGCACTGGTTTGAAAGAGGTTGCATCACCACACCCACTTGAGTGTCTGTGGCTATGTGGATCATTGTGGTTTTGTAGAGAACACATGTAATGTCACTCCAATATGTGTCAAACCATGGTTAGGAACACTAGGAACATGTTGGAATTTGACTGCCACATGCAATAGATTACCAGTTTGAAAGAGGTTGCATCACCACACCCACTTGAGTGTGTGTGGCCACGTGGATCATTGTGGTTTGCAGAGAACACATGCAATGTCACTCCAATATTTGTCAAACAATGGTGAGGAACCCCGGGAACATGTTGGAATTCAACTGCCACATGCAATGGAGCACCAGTTTGAAAGAGGTTGCATGGCCACACCCACTTGAGTGTGTGTGGCCATGTGGATCAATGTGGTTTGGCAAGGAACACATGCAATGGCACTCCAATATGTGTCAAACCATGGTTAGGAACCCTAGGAACATGTTGGAATTCAACTGCCACATGCAATGGACTACCAATTTGAAAGAGGTTGCATCACCACACCCACTTGAGTTTGTGTGGCCATGTGGATCATTGTGGTTTGGCAGAGAACACATGCAATGTCACTCCAATATGTGTGAAACCATGGTCAGGAACCCCAGGAACATGTTGGAATTCAACTGCCAGATGCAATGGAGCACCTGTTTGAAAGAGGTTGCATCACAACACCCACTTGAGTGTGTGTGGCCATGTGGATCATTGTGCTTTTGCAAAGAACACATGTACTGTCACTCCAAGATGTGTCAAACCATGGTCCGGAAGACTAGGAACATGTTGGAATTCAACTGCCACATGCAATGGAGCACCAGTTTGAAAGAGGTTGCATCACCACACCCACTTGAGTGTGTGTGGCCATGTGGATCATTGTGGTTTGGCAAAGAACACATGCAATGTCACTCCGATATGTGTCAAACCAAGGTAGGAAACCCTAGGAACATGTTGGAATTCGACTGCCACATGCAATGGAGCACCAGTTTGAAAGAGGTTGCATCACCACACACACTAGAGTGTGTGTGGCCATGTGGATCATTGTGGTTTGGCAAATAACACATGCAATGTTACTCCAATATGTGTCAAACCATGGTTAGGAACCCCATGAACATGTTGGAATTCGACTGCCACATGCAATGGAGCACCGGTTTGAAAGAGGTTGCATCACCACACGCACTTGAATGATCCACTATCAAGGAACAAGTCCTTCACCAAGCTTCAAGGTTAAACAAGGACAAGAAGGATATGATCTTTGAAGAAGGTGTGCTTGTGTGGATACACTTAAGAAAAGATCGCTTCTCCAAGGAACATGACTCCAAGCTCAAGCTAAGAGGAGATGGTCCCTTCAAGGTCCTCAAGAGATTCAACAACAATGCCTACATCATCGACATACCGACCTCGAAGTACCTTGCAAGCAATACATTTAATGTCAAGGACCTTTCACCCTACCATGGAGATGTTCAAGATGATACCCATGAAGAGTCGAGGATGACTCTTTCCCAAGAGGGGAGCTGATGCAGCCTGTCCTACGGACGCTCCTACATCTACACCAACAAGTCCCCCAAATGGACCCATGACTCGTGCCCGAGCCAAACTCCTACAAGCTAATGTGAACTCGCTCCTCTCCTCGTGCCAATTTGGTACATCCTTGGATGGTGTGCTAATTCATGCAACTACTCTATGCATCATCAGGTACGAAGCCCCAACACATCAGCAAGCACCAAAGGATGGAGAACAAGGAGCAGATCGTGAAGCAGAAGCCGCTAGAGCTGCTCAGGCCGGAGTCTCCGGTCTTCTCACACCGGAGTCTCCAGTCCACCAAAGTCTCCGGCCTGAAGACCACGGAGACTCCGGCCCACTTCCGGTCTGACCCCCAAACTAGGCCCCAGGACAGCCAGATGGCCACTTCGGAGATGGGCCGGAGACCCCACCAGAATCTCTAGCCTAGACCGGAGTCTCCGGTCCACCACACCGGAGTCTCCGGACCGAGCATCGCCGGGCATGTAAAAGGCCTTTGGGCCTTTGGCCCATGTACCCCTTAGTCCATCCAGAACTTGTCTATTATTCCTAAACTACCCCTATTTAAGTGGCTAGCCTATATATGGTCCCCCACCTCTATTGTAAACCCTAGGCATGATATTTGGAATTAGTGGAAACCCCTTGTGGATCTATCTAGTTATTTCCTTATGCTCCTTTGAGAAAGGAGAACCAAATATCCCAAACCTCGTGAGAGGTAGTTCTTTCTTTAGTGTGAGTTTTCTTTGCAATTCCACTTTGCACGCTTATAGCTCTCACTTGTGGTTTCTAGTTTGGTGCAATCCCCAAGGTGAGGTACAAGGCTAACACCACCATATTACACTTCCATATACAATACTTGTGTGTTTTGCATGATGGATAGGCACGGTGAGTCGAGCCAACAACCTCCCCAAGAAGAAGAACATGGATCGTACATGACAGGCGCAAGTCACTTCATCGTCCAACAAGAGTTATGTGATCGTTGCCAAGCCCTTGACACGCGACAAGATGAACAATTTGGCAAGATTCAAGCCGAGTTCAAGAACATCGACAACCGCTTCGACGGCCTCGAACGACAAATGCATGCAATGCATCACAACTTAGGCCACCAAAATGAAGCGCTTCAACGCTCTATAGCCGAAACAAATGACAATCTTCGACGCCTCATCGATGGAAGGGCAAGACCATGTTCACGTGCATCAAGCTCTTCAAGTTCTTCGCGTCGTCATGCACCTCTTCAACAAGATCTTCATGCAAATGCTCCAAGACACAATGATGCCCCCTGGTTGAAGATGGAAGTTCTTCGAATTATGTAACTTCCCCATGGCACGCCACAACGTCAAGCTATGATGCTGATTTCTCTTCAAGACCACGAGTAAGGCAAGAAACATACCGTCATCACGCAAGGGCATTGGTGATCCAACAAGAGCAACCACAAGAAGAACCGCAAGTGCAACCGCAAGTCTACCACCATCGTCCGCGACACGTACTTTACAGAACAAGTGTTGACTCCAATTTGGCAAATCAAGATCTTCATCAACGTGAAGCTCTCCAAGATCCTCCTCCTCGTCATCGCCGTCATGAATGTCCGCACTGACAACATGGTCATCACGAGGCGCCTCCACGTCAAGAGGCTCAAGACCATGATCTTCGCCGTGAGGCCCATGTGCCTAACCAACATCACCAACCGAGGAACGAGCCTCCTCTTTGTCATCAACCATGCCATGAGGCTCCACATCCTCAACACCCTCATGAGGCCCAAGTGCCCCAACATCGTCAACAACCGCGCAAAGAGCAAGAGCAAGCCCCACAACAACAACATCAAGAGCAAGCTCCTCACCAAGGTCACGAGAACCAAGTTCCACTGCCTCAACCCCAAGATCATCAACAAGGTCACCAAGCTCATCGTAATGACCGCAATGATGAAGAAACTTTTGGCAAGCTCAAGTTCACAATGCCCAAGTTTACCGGATCCAATGACCCCAAAGAATACCTCTCATGGGCACTCAAAGTCGACAAGATCTTCCGTATGCACAATTATAGCAACGAGAAGATGGTCGCCATGGCTTCGCTTGAGTTTGATGATTACGCCAACCTTTGGTGGGAACAAGTTCAAGTTGCTCATGACGCAAGGCAAGAGCTGCCAATCACAACTTGGAATGACATGAAGGCTCATATGAGATCCCGCTTTGTCCTCGCGCACTACACGCGTGACCTCTTCAACAACCTTCAATCGCTTCGTCAAGGGACAAAGACCATGGAAGAGTACTTCAAGGAAATGGAACTCAACTTGATTCGCGCCAACATTGATGAGCGCATGGAGAAAACTATGGCACGCTTCCTTATTGGGTTGAACCACCCAATCAAGCGCATCGTCGAGTTCCAAACATACAACACCATGGTTGAGCTTGTGCACATCGCAACAAAGGCCGAACGTCAAGTGCAAGAGGACATCAAGTACAACAAGCCCGAGACGTATTTCACCTACAAGCAAGCTTCAACTAATACGCCAACAACCTTCAATGGAAGCTCTTCAAGTACCTCCAAGGCTTCCTTCAAGCCCACACTTCCTCAAGGAAAACTTCCCCAAGTGGCAAACAAGCAAAGAGTGATACACCTTTCAACGGTGAATGCTACAAGTGTGGAGGCAAAGGACACAAGTCGGCCGAGTGTGGAAACAACAAAGTTTTATTCATTCATGACAATGGAGACGAAGAGTACTTGAGTGAAGATGAATTTGATGCTCGTGTCAAGGAAGCAATGGAAAGGCAATGAGTGGAAGATGACCAAGAACTCCTCATGTGTGAACATGACGCAAGTTCATCACTTTTCGTCACAAGGATATTAACCACTCAAGCACAAGAGCATGAAGACCAACACTCAAATATCTTCCAAACACGAGCAGGCATCAATGGCAAGTCTATCAAAGTGATCATCGATGGAGGGAGTTGCCACAACCTTGCTAGCACCGAGTTGTGTGAGAAGCTCAACCTCACCCTCCATCTGCACAAGCACCCCTACCACGTGCAATGGCTAAGTGACCAAGGTTCCGTGAAGATCAAGCATACCGTATCGGTCTCCTTCGCCATTGATCCTTAAAAAGACACGATGGAGTGTGATGTGGTTCCTATGACATGCCACATGCTTCTTGGTCGACCATGGCAATTTGACAAGGCTGCTCTACATGATGGTCGCACCAATGTGTACACCTTCAAATGGCTCAACAAAACATGTGTTTTGCAACCAATGACTCCTAGCCAAATAATTGCGGACAATGCAAAGGCTTTAGCGAGGGCGCAAAGCACAACACCTACTTGTGAGAAGAGCGGTGAGAGAGAGAACCACCTCATAGTGAGTGAGAGCCACAAGCCAAACTCGATTGGAAAAATAAGAGTGTTCTCATTGCCACAAAAAGTGAGATGAGAGATGTTCGAAACAACCCATCCATCTTGCACTGTGTCCTCCTTTGCAAGGGACTAGCGCAAGGAACTAATGAATTAACCAATGTTCCTCCATCTTTGATGAATGTTTTGCAGGAATTCAAGGATGTGTTCCCCGAAGAGCTCCCACATGGACTACCTCCTCTTCGCGGCATCAAACATCGCATTGACCTCATCCTCGGCACATCCCTTCCCAACCGCGCCGCTTACCACACGAAACCGGAGGAGACAAAGGAGATTGAATATAAAATCAACCAACTCATCTCCAAAGGTTTCATCCAAGTTAGCACTAGCCCAAGTGTCGTACCCGTGATTCTTGTTCCAAAAATGGATGAGACGTTACGGTTATGCATGGACTGCTGTCCAATCAATGCTATCACCGTGCGTTATCGACATCCCATACCACGTCTCGATGACATGCTTGATGAGTTGTGTGGAGCCACTATTTTTTCGAAAATTGATCTTCGTAGTGGTTACTATCAAATACGCATGGCTGAAGGTGATGAGTGGAAAACCGCCTTCAAGACCAAACTTGGTCTCTATGAATGGTTGGTTATGCCCTTTGGTTTATCAAATGCCCCATCCACCTTCATGCGCCTTATGAATCATATTTTGCGTTCTCTCATTGGCAAGAGTGTTGTTGTCTATTTCGATGATATACTTGTTTATAGCAAGTCACTTGAGGACCATATTACACACATCAAGGAAGTTTTGCAAATCCTTCGACATGAAAAGCTTTATGCTAATCTTCCCAAGTGTACTTTTGCTATAGACAAGTTGATTTTTCTTGGATTTGTCGTTTCTTCGAAGGGTATTAAAGTTGATGTGTCCAAAGTAAAGGACATACGAGATTGTCCCATCCCAACAAATGTGAGTGAACTCCGAAGTTTTCATGGTTTAGCTGGTTTCTATCATTGCTTTGTGAAATACTTCTCAACCATTGCTTCTCCTCTCAACGAGTTGATGAAAAAGAATGTCACCTTCATGTGGGGCAAAGCTCAACAAAAAGCTTTTGATGAACTCAAAAATAGGCTCATCGAAGCACCTCTCCTTGCGTTACCAGATTTCACTAAAACTTTTGAGATAGAGTGTGATGATAGTGGTATTGGCATTGGAGGAGTCCTTATGCAAAACGGACGTACTATAGCCTACCATAGGGAGAAATTTGATGGTGCCTGCCTTAATTATCCAATTTATGACAAAGAGCTTTTTGCCTTAGTTCGTGTTCTTCAAGTTTGGCAACACTACCTATGTCCCAAAGAATTTATCATACATTCCAACCATGAGTCGTTGAAATATCTCAAAGGCCAAGCCAACTTGAGTAAGAGACACGCTAAGTGGGTTGAGTTTATGGAGTCTTTTCCGTACATTGTCAAGTATAAGAAGGGCAAAGATAATGTAGTTGCGGATGCTTTGTCTCACAAGAACACAAACCTTCTTACTCGACTTGAAATCAATGTGTTGGGTCTTGAGGAAATAAAATATTTGTATGCTTCCGACCCGTTCTTTGAACCAATTTTCGCAAAGTGCTCCATTGACAAAGGAGATGATGATTTATATTTGCATAAGGGCTTTCTATTTAAACAAACAAGTTTTGCATTCTGAAATCGTTGCTCCAACTTTTGCTTCTCCAAGAATCTCATGGTGGAGGCCTTATGGGTCACTTTGGCCGTGACAAGACTTTGGACATGCTCTCCACTCACTACTTTTGGCCCAAGATGAAGCGCGACGTGGAGCTCTACGTTCAACGATGCACATGTGTTCAAGCTAAGTCGCAAGCTAACCCTTATGGTCTTTATATGCCATTGCCTATTCCTCATACACCTTGGTCCGACATTAGCATGGATTTTGTGTTAGGATTACCTAGATCTAAGCATGGTCATGATTCTATCTTTGTTTTCATGGATCACTTTTCCAAAATGGCACACTTCATACCGTGCCATAAGACCGACGATTCTTCACATGTTGCCAATTTGTTTTTCAGGGAAATCGTCCGTCTTCATGGTGTGCCAAGAACAATCGTCTCTGACCGCGACGTCAAATTCATGAGTTACTTATGGAAGACCCTCATGTCCAAGCTCGGCATCAAGCTCCTCTTATCATCCGCGTCGCATCCTCAAACCGATGGCCAAACCGAAGTTGTCAACCGAAGCCTCGGGACTCTCCTTCGTGTGTTGATCAAGAAAACCCTCAAGGATTGGGAGGAATGCATTCCACACGCCAAGTTCGCCTACAACCATGCCAAGCACTCAACAAGCAAGATGAGTCCCTTCATGATCGTCTATAGTTTTGTTCCCCTCACCGCGCTCGACATCCTACCACTACCTCTCCACGAGCGCTCCAACATGGATGTTGAGAAGAGTTCACAAGCTATGAAGAAGCTTCATGAAGAAACAAGAGCTACTATCGAGCAACAAGTCCTTTGCCAAGATTCAAGGTTAAACAAGGACAAGAAGGATATGATCTTTGAAGAAGTTGACCTTATGTGGATACACCTAAGCAAAGACCGCTTCCCAAGGAACACGACTCCAAGCTCAAGCCAAGAGTAGATGGTCCCTTCAAGGTCCTCAAGAGAATCAACAACAACACATACATCACCGACATACTGACCTCCAAGTACCTTGCAAGCAATACATTCAATGTCAAGGACCTTTCACCCTACCATGGAGATGTTCAAGATGATACCCATGAAGAGTCAAGGAAGACTCTTTCCCAAGGGGGGGAGCTGATGCAGCCCGTCCTACGGACGCTCCTACATATACACAAACAAGTCCCCTAAGTGGAACCATGACTCGTGCCCGAGCCAAACTCCTACAAGCTAAGGTGAACTCGCTCCTCTCCTCATGCCAATTCGATACATCCTTGGATGGTGTACTACTTCATGCAACTACTCTATGCATCATCAGGTACGAAGCCCCAACACATAACCAAGAACCCAAGGATGGAGAACAAGGAGCAGATCGTGAAGCAGAAGCCACTGGAGCTGCTCAGACCAGAGTCTCCGGTCTGCTCACACTAGAGTCTCTGGTCCACCAAAGTCTCCGGCCTGAAGACCCTGGAGACTCTGGCCCACCTCTGGTGTGACCCATGAACCAGGCCCTAGGACAGCCAGATGGCCACTCCGGAGATGGACCGGAGACCCCACCGGAATCTCCAGCCTAGACCGGAGTCTCCGGTCCACCACACCAGAGTCTCCGGACCGAGCGTCGCCAGGCATGTAAAAGGCCTTTGGGCCTTCGGCCCATGTAACCCTTAGTCCATCCAGAACTTGTATATTATTCCTAAACTACCCCTCTTTAAGTGGCTGGCCTATATATAGTCCCCCACCTCTATTGTAAACCCTAGGCATGATATTTGGAATTAGTGGAAACCCCTTGTGCATCTATCTAGTTCTTGCCACATGCTCCTTTGACAAAGGAGCACCAAATATCCCAAACCTTGTTGTAGTTTGCATCGTGCCTCCGTGTTGTACAAGGCCTAGGCATCGGAGTCCCTTTTCCTAGACGTCAAGATCTCACCGAGTCTCCCTCCTCGCCGTGCCGGTTCAAGAGAGAGTCCTCCGCCCGACGCTGATCCTAGGGATTGCGCTGGACCGGTCACCGCCGGCGTGAGCTATTGGTGTGTATCGTAGTTTTGCGTGTGTGTGTTCATCCCGTTCTTCGTGCGTGAGTTCGTCATGTTCATCCACCCCTCCTCTCCCCGCACTCCATCCTCGATTTGAGTGGTATTTGTGAAAGATAGGGCCACCCTAGAGGTTTTCCCTCAACATGGAGTGTTATTGCATGTGTTCTTTTCCAAACCACAATGATCCATATGACCATACACACTCAACTGGGTGTGGTGATGCAACCTCTGCCACACTGGTGCTCCATTGCATGTGGCAGCTACATTCCAACATGTTCCTGGGCTTTCAGACTATGGTCTTACAGATGGAGTGTCATTGCATGTGTTCTTTTCCAAACCAAAATGATCCACATGACCACACACACTCAACTAGATGTGTTGATGCAATCTCTACCACACTAGCTATCCATGTCACGTGGCAGCTGCATTCCAACATGTTCCTAGGCTTTCTGACCATGGTCTGACACATGGAGTGTCATTGCATGTGTTCTTTTCCAAACTGAAATGATCCATATGACCACACGAAGTCCACTAGATGTGTTTATGCAACCTCTGCCACACTAGCGGTCCATTGCACGTGGCAGCTGCATTCCAACATGTTCCTAGGCTTTCTGACCATGGTCTGACACATGGAGTGTCATTGCATGTGTTATTTTCCAAACCACAATGATTCACATGACCACATACACTCAACTAGATGTGGTGATGCAACCGCTGCAACACTGGTTGGCCATTAAATGTGGCAGCTGCATTCCAACATGTTTCTGGGCTTTTTGACCATGTCTGGCACATGGAGTGTCATTGCATGTATACTTCTCCAAACCAAAATGATCCACGTGACCACACACACACTAAAGCAGGTGTGCTGATGTAACCTTTGCCACACTGGTGCTCCATTACATGTGGCAGCTGCATTCCAACATGTTCCTAGGCTTTCTGACCATGTTCTGACACATGGAGTGTCATTGCATGTGATGTTTTCCAAACCACAATGATCCGCATGACTACACGCACTCAACTTGGTGTGGTGATGCAACCTCTGCCACACTGGTGCTCCATTACATATGGCAGCTGCATTCCAACATGTTCCTGGGCTTTCTAACCTTTGTCTAACACATGGAGTGTCATTGCATGTGTTCTTTTCCAAACAACAATGATCCACATGACCACACACACTCAAGTAGGTGTGGTGATGCCACTCCTGCCACACCAATGCTTTGTTGCATGTGGCAGCTGCATTCCAACATGTTCTTAGGCTTTATGACCATGGTCTGACACATGAAGTTTCATTTCATGTGTTATTTTCCAAACCACAATGATCCACATGACCAAACACTCAACTGGGTGTTGTGATGCAACCTGTGCCAAACTGGTGCTCCATTGCATGTGGCAGCTGCATTCCAACATGTTCCTGCGCTTTTTAACCATGGTCTGACATATGGAGTGTCATTGCATGTGTTCTTTTCCAAACCGAAATGATTCACATGACCACACACACTCAACTAGATGTGGTGATGCAACCTCTACCACACTGGTGCGCCATGGCATGTGACAGTTGCATTCCAACATGTTCCTGGGATTTCTAACCTTGGTCTAACACATGGAGTGTCATTGCATGTGTTCTTTTCCAAACCACAATGATCCACATGGCCACACACACTAAGGTAGGTATGGTGATGCAACCTCTACAACACTAGTGTTCCATTGCATGTGGCAGCTGCATTCCAGCATGTTCCTAGGCTTTCTGACCTTAGTATCACACATGGAGTGTCATTGCATGTGTTCTTTTCCAAACCACAATGATCCACATGACAACACACTCACTCCAGCGGATGTGGTGATGCAACCTCTGCCACACTGGTGCTCCATTGCATGTGGCAGTAACATTCCAAGATGTTCCTGGGATTTCTGACCATGGTCTGACACATGGAGTGTCATTGCATGTGTTGTTTTCCAAACCACAATTATCCACATAACCACACACACACTCACCTGGGTGTGGTGATGCAACCTCTATCACACTGGTGCTCCATTGCATGTGCCTGCTGCATTCCAACATGTTCCCGCGGAGTTCTGACCATGGTCTAACACATGGAGTGTCATTGCATTAGGTTCTTTTCCAAACCACAATGATCCATATGACCATACACACTCAACTGGGTGTGGTGATGCAACCTCTGCCACACTGGTGCTCCATTGCATGTGGCAGCTGCATTCGAACATGTTCCTAGGCTTTCTGACCATGGTCTGACTCATGGAGTGTCATTGCATGTGTTCTTTTCAAACCAAAATGATCCACATAACGACACACACTAAACTATATGTGTTGATGCAACCTCTGCCACACTGGCGGTCCATTTCACGTGGCAGCTGCATTCTAACATGTTCCTGGGCTTTCTGACCATGGTCTAGCAAATGGAGGTCATTGCATGTGTTCTCTTCCAAACCAAAATGATCCACATGACCACACACACTCAACTAGATGTGTTGATGCAACCTCTGTGACACTAGTGCTCCATTGCATGTGGCAGCTGCATTCCAACATGTCCCTCGGCTTTCTAACCTTGGTCTAACACATGGAGTGTCATTGCATGTGTTCTTTTCAAAACAACAATGATCCACATGACCACACACTCAAGGAGGTGTGATGATGCAACTCCTGCCACACCGATGCTCTATTGCCTGTGGCAGCTGCATTCCAACATGTTCCTAGGCTTTCTGACCATGGTCTGACACATTGAGTGTCATTGTCATGTGTTCTTTTCGAAACCGAAATGATCCACATGACCACACAAAGTTCACTAGATGTGTTTATGCAACCTCTGCCACACTGGCGGTCCATTTCACGTGGCAGCTGCATTCTAACATGTTCCTAGGTTTTCTGACCATGGTCTGACACATGGAGTGTCATTGCATGTGTTATTTTCCAAACCACAATGATTCACATGACCACACACACTCAACTAGATGTGGTGATGCAACCGCTACAACACTGGTGGGCCATTAAATGTGGCAGCTGCATTCCAACATGTTTCTGGGCTTTTTGACCATGGTCTGACACATGGAGTGTCATTGCATCTATACTTCTCCAAACCAAAATGATCCACATGACCACACACACACTCAAGCGGGTGTGGTGATGCAACCTCTACAACACTGGTGCTCCATTGCATGTGGTAGCTGCATTCCAACATGTTCCTAGGCTTTCTGGCCATGGTCTAACACATGGAGTGTCATTGCATGTGATCTTTTCCAAACCACAATGATCCACATGACAGACACTAAACTGGGTGTGGTGATGCAACCTCTATCACACTAGTACTCTATTGCGTGTGCCAGCTGCATTCCAACATGTTCTTGGTCTCCATGGTCTGACACATGGAGTGTCATTGCATGTGCTCTTTTCCAAACCATAGTGATCCACATGACCACACATACTCAAGCGAATGTGGTGATGTGACCTCTGCCACATTGGTGCTCCATTGCATGTGGCAACTCTCCGCATAGGAGGAATGGACCTAGAGATGAAAGCCGTAGCCAACGATACCAGGATGGATACGATGAGGATGATCACGAGTTATGTGGAGCTAGCTATTTCACGCAAAGGATCCGAAAGGCATCAGTACCCAAGGACTTCAAACTTCCACACGACCGTCACAAATATGATGGCCTTCAGGAACCCGAAGCTTGGTTAGCAGATTATCTGGCCACCGTCAAATTACATGGTGGCTCCACAACTATCACAATGCAAAGTCTACAACTACATCTCACCGGAGCCACAAGATCATGGTTGAAGCAGTTACCCAAAGATTCAATTGGTAGCTGGAACTATTTGGAAGATAAATTCATTCGACATTTCCACTCTACCTTCAAACGACCAGCATCTTTGGAGCAGTTATGTGGCATCCCGCAAAACCACTACTAGAATATCACGGTGTTTTTGTGCATTGCATCATCATGACCGCATGCTCATGTCATCATGCCACATTGCATTTGAGCATCATCATGTCATCATGCATGTGTTTGTCTAAAACTATTTTCTAAAAGCTTATATTTGTTTTCTAAATACCCCGCCTTTATTTCAAATTAAAACTCCGGTCTTTTTCTGGGTCTTTTATTTGTCTAAAAACTAATTACAAAAGTCTTGCATTCAATAAACAAAAATTTGTATTATCTTTTCAGGAGGCAGCCAGCCAGGCCCAAAAGCCTAGCCGGCCACCTCCAGATAAACACCCTATTCTATCCAAAGCCCAACCCTAAGCCTCTATTTTTTATAATATATGACATATATCTTGTTGCATATTAGATCATCATGCTTGCATACATGTCATCTGGTGGGTTGGGTTAAATAGTCGTTTCACCTAAATTAAATATGGAGTCTACATGCGGGCTATTCTAGTCTTATTTCGGACTCCATTTAAATTGGTGTAGCAAACCGATGCCATGTTTCGCCCTGTTAATACAACATTTAAATTGCGGGGTAGTTAAACAACTTGAACCGTGTAATTAATTGTCGGGACCCCGGTTCCGCTTAATACTGCCTAATTGGACCGCATCTGCATCATATCATAATCATGCCGGATCTTCTGCCGTAGTATTAAATAGTGCATCCGGTGTTTGTTCTAGTGTTTGCTTCTTCACGGATTAGGCCGATGAGTTGATGCGAGTATCAACAAGTTCTCCGGATATTATCTGTCGGCAGTGTTTTCCCAAGCGAGCATCTCTCCCCCCTTCTACCTATTTTGCATTTATAGTCTTTATTTCCCCCTGTAGATCTATTGTTATCTGTGTCGCGATGCTTTAGTTTCCGAACACCAGTTATATCCCGTGCAGCCTCTATATTGCCTTGGACACCTCCTATTACCTGTGTTTGGTAGATAGCTCGCCTTGCGAGTCATAGTTGCTTGCTCAGGTGCGATCTCGTTTTGTCAAGTACTACAGTTGTTGGTATGCTGGCAGATGCTTATGGTGGAGATGATCATGACTTCAAATACAACTATTAAAATGCTAGATATAACTAATGTAGAGGCATCGGTGGGAAATAGATGTTATTTGGTTCTTCCACGCTCACTTGTGTCCCATAGGACCCCGAGTACTTGATACCTATTCCTTGACTATTCGCACTATCCACATCCGGGAGGCCTTATGGACCCCCCTGAGCCAGAGCTTAATTCATTTCTATTTCTTGGGGCGACAAGTAGTTTGGGGCTTTATTACTATCCTGTACTTATGCCATGCTTACTGCTTTATTTACGATTATGCGTGGAGCACCTGTACTGTTTTGGAACGTGGAATGTTTTCGTGGTATCGACAAGCCCAGTCACACTTTTGGGTTCCCAGTCGTTTATAGCCATTGTCACAAACCCTAGGCCCGTTCCGGAGCCGGCCAACTTCGTTGCGGGTAGCTTAGTGGGGTGGCCCCCTGAAATATTTTATGAATCCTATGATCGCTTTGTCGTGAATGCCTCGTTGGGTTTTGAGTTGGTTTTTCCGATGTTGATCGAGTGTGTGTTGCCATTTGTGCACCCCTGCAGGGTAAAACTTTCTGAAAGCCGTGTCCACGGTTATGGACGACTCAGAGCACAGTATCTCGATCATAGACAAGCATAACTAAAGTAGTGCTATAAATTTGACTTAATATATCTGACTAGTAATCAGCTTCACTATAACGGAATGGATATTAAAAATGCCAACCACTGGTGGACCTGGGTTGTTTTGTTATATCTGCCTAGTAAATATTGCAACTCCAATGGAATGTGATAGAAGTGCCAACAACTGTTGGGTTTGGGATTCCTCAGGACAATTATATCTGACTAGTAAATGTTCCAACTACAACGGAATGGTGATTAAAAACTGCCAACTACTTATGCTATCGGGATAACTCATGCTATCTATATCTGACTAGTAAGTGCTTCAACTATAATCGAATGAATAAAACTGCCAACTGTGTGAGTTCCTCGGTTTGACTTCCTCGTTTGGTCTCGAGGGGGAATACCAGGATGGGTTTGTTTAGTGTTAGTATCAGGTTGGATCCAAATAGGTCTTTCTTATTCCTCTCTAATAGCCGCCCGTCTTACTGAGTCTCTATAGGTTGTTTAGTGCTGCTGTGCTGCCACTTCAGTCCACCATATCTATGTAGGCGATAGCCGCCGAATTCTAGCCTCGCCATGTACTGGCCTCAGAACTGACGCTCCTCTTTTTCCTTTGCCCTTTGTCGGCACCCCTTTTGTTTTAGCAGGTTTGAGATCGACGTCGTTAGCAGGGTTACCCTTCCGGCTTGGCCTGGGCAGGGTTATGGACGCCATTGTTTATTATTCAGGGCTCTTAGCCCCATTTGCATCTTGTCCGTAGTCGGACGCTCTATCGTTTTCAAGGTGATTTGGATCTTTGTATATTATATCTGTATTCTTGACTCATGGAGTCGTTGTTGTATATATATGTTCTGTGGGTTCCATCGTGGACTAATGTGTAATGGTATTACTTTGTTTTCCACCTGCACGAAAGTGCCTGGTGGGCGTCCTTGAATCGTTTCTATGCGGGTTTGGCGGGAAGCGCTGAAACTTGCATAGGGTCGATTCGAGGGTGTTACAGAGTGGTATCAGAGCTCAGCAGTTGCGATACCCCACAAGTCCAGCCTGTAGGATAACCTAGCTAACGGCCGAAGTAGAGTGTCAAAACTATTTTGCAAAAATCGGTTGGATAAATCTTATTAGGTCTGCTTTTACTCCTTACCCCTCTGCTATTCTCCTCTTACCTCTGCGTGTTTTGAATCTGCTCTCTTCCCTTTCTTCGAGTCCAGGAATTCTCGTTGTTGGGTTTCCGTCGTACCTTCAGGGTTTCGCTTCCTCCTTTGGTAACGGTGCTTCTACATCCGGTCTTCGTGCTATCTGAGGAATCCTTCATCTGTTGGACTTCTCTCGGTTCCTTGTTGTGCCTTCCGGTGGTTTCCGGCGTGACGACCTCATCTACACCAGATCCGATACAGAGCCTGCATCACTCCTTTGTTCCGAACCTCGATTGTTGAGATCTTCAGTCTGATGCCGAGAATGGTTGCACGCTTTTCTACTAATTGTGCGGAGTAATAGTTTGGGTGCGTGATGGATTGGACCCCATTCCGACTACTCACTCTATTTGCTCGTGTACATTGAAGTGGATGAGAATGCATCGGTTCTCTCTTTCTATCGAAGTTAGGGGTGGCTTTATTTGTGGATACCTTTACCTTCGTCCTTTGTTTCCCAGAGTGTTCTCTCGACGATCACGGACAACGACCTCTTGTTAGTGGTGTCGCGAGGATCTACACGAAGCGAGAAGAATCCAATCATCATCCTTCTCCCCGGTACCATGAGGCGGATCTCGAGGGCGAGATCCCTTGTTAGTGGTGTCGAATTGTGGCATCCCGCAAAACCACTACTAGAAAATCGCGGTGTTTTTGTGCATTGCATCATCATGACCGCATGCTCATGTCATCATGCCACATTGCATTTGAGCATCATCATGTCATCATGCATGTGTTTGTCTAAAACTATTTTCTAAAAGCCTATATTTGTTTTCTAAATACCCTTCCTTTGTTTCAAATTAAAACTCTGGTCTTTTTCCGGGACTTTTATTTATCTAAAAACTAATTACAAAGGTCTTGCATTCAATAAATAAAAATTTGTATTAACTTTTCAGGAGGCAGCCAGCCAGGCCCAAAAGCCCAGCCGGCCACCTCCAGATAAACACCCTATTCTATCCAAAGCCCAACCCTAAGCCTCTATTTTTATAATATATGACATATATCTTGTTGCATATTAAATCGTCATGCTTGCATACATGCCATTTGGTGGGTTGGGTTAAATAGTCATTTCACCTAAATTAAATATGGAGTCTATATGCGGGCTATTCTAGTCTTATTTCGGACTCCATTTAAATTGGTGTAGCGAACCGATCCCATGTTTCGCCCTGTTAATACAACATTTAAATTGCGGGGTAGTTAAACAACTTGAACCGTGTAATTAATTGTCAGGACCCCAGTTCCGCTTAATACTGCCTAATTGCACCGCATCTGCATCATATCATAATCATGCCGGATCTTCTGCCATAGTATTAAATAGTGCATCCGGTGTTTGTTCTAGTGTTTGCTTCTTTGCAGATTAGGCCGATGAGTTGATGCGAGTATCGACAGGTTCTCCGGATATGATCTGTCGGCAGTGTTTTCCCAGGCGAGCATCTCTCCCCCTTCTACCTATTTTGCATTTATAGTCTTTATTTCCCCATGTTGATCTATTGCTATCCGTGTCGCGATGCTTTAGTTTCTGAACACCAGTTATATCCCGTGCAGCCTCTATATTGCCTTGGACACCTCCTATTACCTGTGTTTGGTAGATAGCTGGCCTTGCGAGTCGTAGTTGCTTGCTCAGGGGCGATCTTGTTTTATCAAGTACCACAGTTGTTGGTATGTTGGCAGATGCTTATGGTGGAGATGATCATGACTTTAAATACAACTATTAAAATGCTAGATATAACTAATGTAGAGGCATCGGTGGGCAATAGATGTTATTTGGTTCTTCCACGCTCACTTGTGTCCCGTAGGACCCCGAGTACTTGATACATGTTCCTTGACTATTCGCACTATCCACATCCGGGAGGCCTTATGGACCCCCATGAGCCAGAGCTTGACTCATTTCTATTTCTTGGGGCCACAAGTAGTTTGGGGCTTTATTACTATCATGTACTTATGCCATGCTTACTGCTTTATTTATGATTGTGCGTGGAGCACCTGTACTATTTTGGAACGTGGAATGTTTTCGAGGTATCGACAAGCCCAGTCACACTTTCGGGTTCCCAGTCGTTTACAGCCATTGTCACAAACCCTGGGTCCGTTCCGGAGCCGGCCAACTTTGTTGCGGGTAGCTTAGTGGGGTGGCCCCCTGAAATATTTTATGAATCCTGTGATCGCTTTGTCGTGAATGCCTTGTTGGTTTTTGAGTTGGTTTTTCTGAGGTTGATCGAGTGTGTGTTACTATTTGTGCACCCCTGCAGGGTAAAACTTTCTGAAAGCCGTGTCCGCGGTTATGCACGACTTGGAGCACAGTATCTCGATCATAGACAAGCATAACTAAAGTAGTGCTATAAATTTGACTTAATATATCTGACTAGTAATCAGCTTCACTATAACGGAATGGATATTAAAAATGCCAACCACTGGTGGACCTGGGTTCTTTTGTTATATCTGCCTAGTAAATATTGCAACTCCAATGGAATGTGATAAAAGTACCAACAACTGTTGGGTTTGGGATTCCTCAGGACAATTATATCTGACTAGTAAATGTTCCAACTACAACGGAATGGTGATTAAAAACTGCACACTACTTATGCTATCGGGATAACTCATGCTATCTATATCTGACTAGTAAGTGCTTCAACTATAATCGAATGAATAAAACTGCCAACTGTGTGAGTTCCTCGGTTTGACTTCCTCGTTTGGTCTCGAGGGGGAATACCAGGATGGGTTTGTTTGGTGTTAGTATCAGGTTGGATCCAAATAGGTCTTTGTTATCCCTCTCTAATAGTCGCCCGTCTTACTGAGTCTCTATAGGTTGTTTAGTGCTGCTGCGCTGCCGCTTCAGTCCACCATACCTATGTAGGCGAGAGCCGCCGAATTCTAGCCTCGCCATGTACTGGCCTTAGTATTGACGGTCCTCTTTTTCCTTTGCCCTTTGTCGGCACCCCTTTTGTTTTAGCGGGTTTGAAATCGACGTCGTTAGCAGGGTTACCCTTCCGGCTTGGCCTGGGCAGGGTTATGGACGTCATTGGTTATTCTTCAGGGCTCTTAGCCCCATTTGCATCTTGTCCGTAGTCGGACGCTCTATTATTTTCAAGGTGATTTGGAACTTTGTATATTATATCTGTATTCTTGACTCATGGAGTTGTTGTTGTATATATATGTTCTGTGGGTTCCATCATGGACTAATGTGTAATGGTATTACTTCGTTTTCCACCCGCACGAAAGTGCCTGGTGGGCGTCCTTGAATCGTTTCTATGCGGGTTTGGCGGGAAGCGCTGAAACTTGCATAGGGTCAATTCGAGGGTGTTACAAGTTATGAGCGTGCAAACAAAAATCTGAAGAGTCAATAAGAGCGTTCATACAATGGTGGAACATTATCAAAAATTCAGCTAAATCCATATCCGACAAAAGGGCCATCGACGCCTTCAACGACGGCCTCCGTCGCCGAGAATTCATAGAAGAACTGGGACGGGTCAAACCAAAGACGGTATCACAGCTAATGGAGATAGCAAACCGATGGGCTGATGGAGAGGACGTGTTACATAATAAGCACGCATGGTCACCCGAGGAAGATAGGGATAAACAGGACAATGATAGAATAAGAAGGAACAACGATGGAAACACGGGACCAAATTACGTCACAGCCGGTTTTTTGGGTGAAGGTAACAACAGAAACAACGACCATAACGGCGGATACCGCCAGAATAGGGACAAAGTCAGAGGAAGCCAGTCCGCACAACGGTATCAGTTAAGATCACGAGACCCACCTATATCCGCAATGCAAATCTAGAAGGACCCTGCAATATGCATTTTTACGTCGACTCAGCAGGCAGACAACAATCCAATCACCTGATGAAAGACTGCCGAACATTCCTAAAAATGCAGGAGTTATGCAACGCAAAGGCAACCAAGGCAGCAAATCAAGGATACACATCCACGCCTGGCGCACTAGCCATCGGAGCACCAGCACCACCACCAGTGGCACCACCACAAAACACAAACGATCAAAACAGCGAATACCCCAGATCAAAAGGAGCAATGTCAATGATTCAGAAAGGGCGCCCATCCAATAGAATTTAGAAGATCATCACAAGACAAATTAATATGGCAGAAACAACAACATCAGCTACACTCGAATATCTCCATTACTCAGAGCAAGAAATCACATTTAGCAGAGCCGATCATCCACTTCGGATCCCGCGACCGGGTCACTCGGCTCTGATAGTCTAAGCACAAATTGGCGGGTTCAATATGAGCAAGGTCTTCATGGCTGCAGGAAGCAGTATAAATCTGATCTACACAAAAACGTTGAGAACAATAGGCTACCCCCTGGATAATCTCGCTCCAAGGGAAACATCTTTCCACGGAATAGTACCAGGTAAAGCTGAAATCCCTTTAGGCAAAGTTTTTCTTGATGTTGTTTTTGGTTCCAAGACAAATTTCAGGCGAGAAATACTCGAATTCGAAGTCATGGATTAGCCATCACAATATCATGCAATCCTGGGACGACCAGGCTTTGCACGGTTTATGGCAGTGCCACATTATGCATATTAAGTAATGAAAATGCCAGCACCAAAGGGAATTATCACGGTACAAGGAAGCTTCACCCGTGCCGACAGCTGCGATCGGGAGTTCAACAAAATTTCTGAATCCTTCAGGATGGCAACAAAGTTTGAGAAACTCAAAAGTTCAGCAAACGCACAACCTCTGGAAGTAACACGTGTCAATCCCGATCAGGCTTTTGACACAGCAAAAGACACAAAAGAAGTACATATCCACCCAGTTGACCCAATGAAAACAACATTCGTGGCTTCTAACCTTGATCCTGCATAGGAAAGCATGCTCATCGAGTTCCTCCGTGAGCACTAGGAGATTTTTGCATGACTACCTTCTGACATGCCGGGAATTCCTAGGGAACTCGCTGAGCACGCATTAAATCTGGACCCAAAGGCAAAGCCGGTAAAGCAACCACTTCGATGCTTCACAGAACCAAAATGCAAGGCCATTGGAAAAGAGCTCCATCGCCTAACTGATGCCAATTTTATCAAATAATTAACAAAATCAGAGTGGCTCGCAAACCCAGTATGTGTTCCAAATAAAAACACTATAGAACTTCGGATGTGTATCGACTTTACTGCACTGAACAAACATTACCCAAAAGATCACTTCCCATTGCCGCGAATCAACCAAATCGTCGATGCAACTACGGGATTCGAACGTCTTTCTTTCTTGGATGCTTATTCAGGATACCATCAGATCAGGATGAAGGAGGAAGATCAGGAGAAAACAGTGTTTATCACGCCTTACAGCGAATTCTGCTACACAACAATGTCGTTGGCCTCAAGAACGCTGGAGCAACATATCAATGGATGATGTAGAAGTGCCTGGGAAGCCAAAGAGGTACAAACGTGCAAGTGTATATTGATAATGTCATAGTTACCACAGGTCATGGATCTGCGCTGATCAAGTACCTAGAAGAAACATTCAGAAATCTCGACAGGTTTAGCATCAAACTAAACCCGAAGAAATGTTCCTTTGGAGTTCTGGTAGGATAACTCCTCAGATATTTGGTATCAGCCAGAGGGATCGAGGCTAATCTGGAAAAAATACAAGCAATCCTCACAATGAAGAAACCAACAAATCTACGTGGTGTACATCAATTGGTGGGACGAGTGGCAGCACTAAGTCGTTTTATTGCAAGATTAGGAGAAAAAGCGCTGCCATTCTACGCCCTCATGAGGAAATAAGAAAAATTTGAATGGACGGAAGAAGCTCAGCATGCCTTTGAAGATCTTAAAAGAACACTTTGGACATCCCCTGTCATCGTGTCGCCAAAAGAGAAAGAACCTTTACTCATTTATATTGCTGCCACACATCAGGTGGTCAGCACAGTCCTGGTCGTAGAACGACCCGAAGAAGGGAAGACACACGGCGTGCAGAGGCCAGTATACTTCATGAGCAAGGTTTTATTGCCATCTAAACAAAGGTACCCACATTACCAGAAGCTAGCATACGGTGTATTTATGACAGCACAAAAACTACGCCACTATTTTTCGGAGCACCTGATCATAGTGGTCAACGAAGCGCCTTTGTCAAGCATCCTCAACAATCCAGAAGCAACTGGGCGTGTTTCTCTATGGGGCATCGAATTATCCCCTAGGGATATCACTTATGAGAAGCACAAAGCAATTAAGTCACAAGTTCTGCCAGATATCATCACAGAGTGGACAGAGTTGCAATGTGTGGGTCCACCAGACCTTTCTAGTGCCTGGACAATGTATTTTGATGGATCAAAAAGAACGGAGGGAGCGGGAGCAGGAGTCGTACTAATATCACATCAAGGCGAAAAATGCGCTACATTCTTCGGATGATCTTTACAAACGCATCAAATAATGAAGCAGAATACGAGGCCCTGTTGCATGACATGCGGTTGGCCAAAGCTTACGGTGCAACTCGCCTCAAAATCTTCAGAGATTCCAATCTTGTAGCGCAGCAGGAAATGAACAAGTGTGATGTTGTTAGCGAAAACATGATTGCTTATCGCAACCTATACAGCATCATGGAGGCTCAGTTTGATGGATGTGAAGTATCACATATAGGAAGAGCAAGCAATGAGGAAACCGACAATTTAGCAAACATCGAATCATTATGTTTGCCAATACCACCAGGAGTTTTTTGGGAAGAAATAATGGAGCGTTCAATCAAAGCGAAAAGAGTCTCCGAGGTCGTAGCACCAAAAACAGGGAAAAAGAAACATCCGCAAAAAGAGTCGGGGGCTCCTTCAGAAACCAAAAATATAGAAGAATCCATCAAAGAAGAAGAACGAAAAATCGGAGAGGTCATGTTAATCGAACCAACCTGGATGCAACCATATATAGTATACGTGACTAAAGGGGAACTGCCAGAGGATGTGATAGAGGCCCGACGAATCACCCGGCGGTCACAGGCCTTCAGGATAATCAAAGGAGAACTATACAAAAGAAGTATTTTCGGGTGTGTTACAATGTTGCGTAACACCCGAAGAAGGAAAAATTATACGTAAATATATACATGAAGGAGTCTGTGGCCACCACGCTAGTAATCGAGCAATTGCTGCAAAAGCATTCAGGGCAAGATTCTATTGGCTCACTGTAGTACAAGATGCAAAAGACATCGTCAGAACATGTGAAGCATGCCAACGATTCGCAACAAAACCTAGAGCACCACCGCTGAGCTGAATCCCATACCCTTGGCTTGGCCTTTCGCCCAGTGGGGACTCGACATAGTGGGAAAACTTCACAAATCATCACTAGGAGGACACGTTTTTCTGCTAGTAGCAGTCGACAAATTTACCAAATGGATTGAAGCAATGCCTATCACAACCCAAGATGGAACTTCGGCTATGAATTTTATCAAATCCATAGTATTTCGTGTACCAAACAGCATTATCACGGATAATGGGACCAACTTCACTTCCAATGAGTTCAAGGAGTACTGCCAGGAGATGGGCATCAAGATAAGCTACGCCTCGGTAGCTCACCCACAAACAAATGGACAGGTCGAAAAAGCCAATGGACTAGTCACCGCTAGACTCAAAATGAGATTACTGGCACCACTCGTCAGAGCAAAAGGGGCATGGGTGGATGAATTGCCATCCGTGTTATGGAGTTTACGTATAACTCCAAATAATTCAACACAAGAGACGCCTTTCTTTTTGGTCCACGGTGCAGAAGCCGTGCTTCCAGTTGAGGTATCACACGAATCGCCAAGGGTAGCTGCATATGATGAAGAGGAATCAAGAGAAGCACTTGAAGATGATGTAGATGCGCTTGATGAAGCTCAAGATGAAGCCCTTCAAAGAGCAACTATGTACCACCAAAACTTGTGCAATTACCATAGCAAGAGATTGCGACCTAGGTCCTTCGCAGTGGGGGACCTAGTTCTTCGCCTCAAGCAATATGGTCATACGAAGTTATAATCGCCATGGGAAGGACCATACATCATTACAGAAGTTATTCCTGGAGGAGCATATCGACTGCAAGACAAGAAGACAGGAGTAAATTACTCAAATACATGGAACGTAGCACAACTATGATGCTTTTACGCATAAGATTGTTTGCAAAGATGATAAGGGTTACAGTTCGGCTTATTAAGCCAAGATGTCCAGGACAAAGGCTAAACAGCCATCCGATCAAAGGAATAATGTACCATCGATTTTTTCCTTATATGTAAAGAGATAAGTTATTTATACCTTAATACTTTTTCCCAAAGATCAATGCTTTCCATCAAGCTAACAACAATTATGAGCCTATGTCCAGATATAGGCATCCGAACATAGCCTCGGGGGCTAGTTCTATCGGGAGCGCTAGCGCACACCCGATAAAAAATTCAGATGTGTATGAAGTATATTGATAATTGCTAAAACCTTTTTTTGAGTTTTACACCTGTGTATCATCAAAAAGGTGTTACTCCTATCGGGATATTGTATAAAATAATCTGATATAATCAGAAAGAGTGGCGGGCCAGTAGGCCACCCGACAAAAAATCCAAAAACCTCGGATCTTGCTCAGACGCGACAAAAAATCCGAATCGCCAGTTACAAAATTTCGGATTCGAGCCTGGGACTTGAATTTGATGTAGGTCAACCTTGTTTTTCCTTGGAACAATTAACTGATTCCCGATCCGTCGGAAGCATCAGACTCGTTGTACCAAATTCCTACAAAATAAAAAAAGCGATAAAAGAAACTTTGAGACTCAACCTGAAACTATGGTTCAGGTAGAGTCTCAGGGGCTACTGACATGAGTATGATTATTCGGGTGTTCACTATTTGTTACCCTACATTGGGTAAAAGGTCTACGGCCCATAAAGATTCTAGATAACAGCCAAAGGCAGCAACCGACCGAGACTTGTTATTGTATTAGGAAAGAAACCATGAACCCACATTATGTTGGTATTGTAATCATGTGTGTATGAAACCTATCCACATACAGCTTTGAGACCCGGCCTATTATATATATGGCGGGAGAAGCCCAATCGAGGGTACCGAAATCTAGAGGACAACTTGTAATATTGTGTTTTCCCAATATTTAGGTGACTCTGTTTTCATTGTTTTCCTGACATCCGACGAAATCCCCAGCGTTCTCTTTTTCGCGAAACCCTAAGTCCATCACCATGGGCATTGCCGAGGTCACCCCTTGTCACAAAGAGAGAGCATAGAGTATAAGAGGCAGTCCTGGTTAAACACAAACATGGTGAAGTTGAGTAGACAAGACTTAACCTGGTTCCTGGGGTCAGTCCAAGAATCAACAAGCTTGCACCACTCAACATTGTTCATGTGTTCAACGGGAGAAATCCTTGTTACTTCATTTAGTGGGAGGGGGTCAAAAACTGCTTCTTTAGGAGATGCCTTTGAATTCTTGTGTGCCTCCTTAACTACTGGTTGCAAGCAACCTACACATCTGGGTGTGATGCATCCATGACAAACTTTTGCTGAAATAAAACATCGTGCATTAGCCTCTACTTGAATAGTAATGAGAAGAAAAGGGCAGTTGAGTCACAGAACATACGAAAACTCTATCGTAGAACTCTGCTATGACATCTGGCCTCTCCTTGTACTCTTTCTAGCGGGGGCAGATAGCCATACCAGTCCTGACTGTTTTTGCACACTCAGTGGAGAACTTCGAAGCAATAGTTCTTCTTGGAGGAATGGCAAATGGAAGCTTTCCTCCTTTGGACACGTTGTCACGCTGCTTCCCCATGTTTTTTCCCTTAAGACAATTTGAGGATCATCATGTTTAATAGTGTCTTCAGAAGGATGATGGCCAAAATCATCTACAAACATATAATGTGGAGTTGGTGTTCTACCATATAATATGTGCCATTTAAACAATATAATGTGCTTTCCTTGGGGAGTCGGTTTCTTGCCTAGTAAAGCTATCTGCTCGTCTTGGACTGCTGTCTTCCTGCGATGGAGTGCTGCCATCTTGATTTCGGCTGCTACCTTCTCTCCTTGAGCGTCAAGATCTGCAGGACTCTGAGTTTCTTGCGAAGAGGTTGCAGCACTTGGCAGTCTTGGTGGGCGCCGTGGAGAACTTGGAGGTGGAAGTACTTCTAGCGGATTCCCCTTGGACCTGGTATGTCTCGTACTTTCTGTCGATGCAGCCATGCTAGCCAAGACGCGCTTCCGAGCAGCTGATCCACCACCAGCAGCCATCCTTATCATGATGACAGGTTTCTTCTTATATTTCCTCTTCTCAGTCTACACAATTCAAAGGTAGTCAATTTGAGATAATAAAAAAGCACCATATATGGAAAATTAAGTAACCAAATAATTACACAAAAGATGAGTAGGCAAGTAATGGGACTACCTCCAGCTCATCCTCCCCTCCTCTTCAGGATAATAGTCAGATCCAGAGCCTTCATCCTTGATCTTTTTAGGGGAGAATTCAATGGTAGATGCATAAACAAGGGGTCTAAGACCCATTTTTTGCATCCGCGCATTGTTTCTCGTGATGTTTTCCAGCCGCCTTTCTTCCATGGGATGCAATTATGGTTCTACCATGAATAAACAAATCTTTAGTAAGCTACAGAAATATAACATATGTCCTATGGTATTGATTGTTCTATACTAATCATAATGTCCAACAGTCCACTATGAGGTACTTCTACTCTGAATCTCATATCACAAGACTAACGATGAAGCAGCGAAAGCAAAGCAAGAGTCATGACGATGAACAAGCTGGACAATTCACCAATTGGTTGCAGTAATAAGCAGAGTGGAACAGTAAAACATAAGCATGATAAGCATCAATAGTGCAATTAAACAGGAAACATAACCTACTGTACTGATTGTTCTATAGAACTCATCATGTGACAACTCACTATGGTCAATTTCTACTATGATCATAAGGCATATGATGAAGCAGCCAAACTAATGCAAAAAGGCAAGATAATGCAACCTTTATCACATGCAAATAGATCATGAGCCGAAATATTATACATGCAGTTAAAGAGGATAATCACAATAAAACATAAGCAGGATAAGCAACTATCCTGCAAATAAACAAAATATAACTTATGTTGCTGATTGTTCTATAGTAATCATCAAGTAATAGAGTCCACTATGAGCAATTTATACTCTGATCAAAAGACATAGGATGAAGCAGCCAAACCCATGGAACAACCCAGATAATGCAAACTTTATCTGTATGTAAACTAATCATAAGTTGAATAGTCTGAATCTCACTTGTTAATTGGTTGGCTGGTTGCACTAATACGTAGGGTAGGACAATTAAACATCAAAAGGATAAGCATCTTTCATGCAATTAAAATAGGAAACTAAACAAGTTATGACATATGATGTTGATTGTTCAATAGTAATCGTCATGTAAAACAGACTACTATGAACATTTTATACTCTTCTCATCAGACATGTCATGAAGCAGTCAAACTAATGCAATAGACAGGATAATGCAACCCTAATCACAAGACTTGTAAAATCACAAGAAATTTCATAGGCATAACAAATAAGAGAGAATAACTACAACAAAAAAGGTAAATTGGTGGCATGAACAGGATAATGAACAATATTTCTTAGGCAAAGTAAAAAACATGAGAATCGAGGATGAGCGTGTTCCCTTGCCAGCACTGTGTAGGGCCTTTTTGATGGGCCTGTTCATTTGCAGTACCAAAGTTCTCGAGCGAGTGCACCGCGGTACCTAAGTTGCCTGAAATTTCCGTGTTTCGAAATGTTGGGCCGCCAACTACCGAGAGGGGCCATTTCGATGCAAACTCATCCCATCCCTACCAAATCCAAACATTCTGTGAAACTGCCCCGTGAAGTAGACGATCGGGACCCTCATGTCAGTAATATTTCCGTGATGCGAGCGCCAAAGCGGAAAACACGTAGGCGAAACGAGAGACTAAAGGAGCATGGTGCATTGACCAAATTCACAAATCCACTCCCTCCCTCCTTTCGCATGAACCCTAGCACCGGCGGCGTCGAAATCCCCTCTCCAACCAGAATGATCTCTTCGGGCATTTGACTTCCGGCACCAAGTTGTTGTGCCTACTCGTTGCTACCGAGCTCTAATGTTGAATGACGTGCCAGCCGTTGCGACAATCTAGCCCGCCTCTACCGCCGACGAGCTGAGCAGCACGAAGGATGGCCGATCCATTTGCCGAGGAAGAAGTACTTCTGGCTAATTGCGGGTGAGCTACTCTTCTCTTTGCTATTCTCACTACCTATAAGTGCTAGCTGGCTATTGGAATTACAAATATATATCGAACATAGAATTGTTTGCTAGCACGACGCTGACAAACAATTCTTATATTTTTTCCCCAATTTTCTATCAAGTAGGATCTCTGTTGAACCCAAATACACGGTTATGGTCACCCTCTGTGGCTACCACATTAAATTAGCAGATGGGAAGAGCACGTGGAATCAAGCTAGTTGTCTGAAGATGGAAGTAGCGCTTGTGCAGTTATGCACTATCCCTCGTTTGGTTGATGCTATGCGTGAACTTGCTGAAATGGGGCCGGAGCAGACTACACGGTTCAGCTTCGTTGATGAACGAGGCTTCAAGGTTCCTATAACATGTGGCAGTCAGCTAATTGGGTTGATGAAACAGTATGCTGGGCTTCGCGTGGTTATGCTGATTTGTAACATACTGGATGAGGAAGCTCCTGCTACTGGGAGTCGCCCAGCTATTATTGGACAGGGTGGTCTAACTCGAACCCCTGCTGTTGTTGAGCAAAATGTAGTTCCTCATCCGCGACATGCTTCTGTCGGGCAACCTCCTCGTAGGAGTCCCCGTATTTCTGTTGTGGAAAACTCTGCTCTAGAATCTGCCGGTACTGGTCATCCCCATGGTGTTGTTGCTCCGGCTGCTGCTGACCCAATCCATGCCGCTATTGAGCAAACTAAGGCTTCCAGAGGCTGCCCCGCTGTTGTTGCCAAGACCGCTGCCTTGTGTGCTGCTCCTCCTCGGAACCGTCCTCAAGTTGTGCGAACCTGTGCTCTAGAATCTGCTGGTACTAGTCGTCCCCATGTTGTTGATCTGACCGTTGTTGACCCAACCTCTTCGATGTTGAGCAAACTAAGGCTTCCAGAGTCTGCCCCACTGTTGTTGCAAAGACTGTTGCCTTGTGTCCTCCTCGAACCCGTGCTCAGGTTCAGCGAGCTGCTGGTCTGGAGCTAGCTCATGGTCTGGACTCTGCTAGCACTCAAAACACTATTGTTGTGGGAACTGCTCCTGATCGTCGATGTGGCATGGCAACAGCTGATCCTATTGTGGTTGCCGTTAGAAGGGGCCCTGCCTGTCCACCATGTAATGTAGCTCCTGCTACTAAGGGCCCTCGCCTTGCTCCTGGTCCTGGTACTTCCACCGAGGTTGATCCAGCTAACGATGATGCTGGTGATGGTGATGGTGGCATTGTGGTTGGGTCTGATGGTGCCGCTCCACCTCTCGGAGGTTTCTATCCTGCAGAACTTGATGATGGCAAAGTAATCGTTTGTATCGGTGTCCCGAATTATACTGCAAAATTAGATGATGGCACAGAAAAATTCTATGACGAGTTTGATGTAATCCTTGGGAGATACGATCCTGAAGTGGTAGAGCTATCTGACCTGATGGCATCGTTACGTGTGAAGGTGTTGTGGGGGTCCTCCTAGGAAGCATGTTTGTTATATTTTGGTTACAAGAGCAAAAAGGCTATCGAAGTGAAAGATACCAGGGATTTAGTTGTACCGTTTACAAGGAAATGTTATAGAGGTGAAGTGTACTTCCACTTGATAGTGCAAATGGTTGGAGAGGAATTGGAACTCGACAATAGAGATGATGGACTTTTAGAAGGCATGCGTAACCTGATCCATGGCATCACTGGGGCTGGTGCGACTGAGGATAGCTTCGAACAGAGGGGAGTCTTACAGAGGAGCGTCATAAAGAGGAGCAGGAAGAGTGTAACACCCCCAATATTAGGGTTAAACAAACCTCGGATTATCCTCCGAGATAAACTTAACTCCAACCTCAGAGACTCACAGTATATGATTCGGTAGCATTACAGAATACAGGGATTCAACAGCATAAGTTTAAACTCTTAATAGAGTACGATATCATATTATTACAAACCAGGGGTCACAGACCCATCATTACACCAAACAGCGAAAGCAAATTATGTTGTTCTACACAACTAACAAAGGGCCTAAGAGGCCATAAACATAAGCGACGTCCAACCCATAGTCCTCAGGCTGCTACCTGGGACCACCAACTACTCGTCGATGTCAACGTAGAAACCACCTTCAGTCGCGAATAGATCATCTGAAGAAAAATAACAATAGCACAAGGCTGAGTACGAGAATGTACTCCGCAAGACTTAGATAACCTATTATCTACATGCTCTGGCTAGAAAAGCTTTCTCTAGATTTTCTTTGCATAAAGCCAACTTTGTTTGTAAACAAGAGAGAGAGAGAGAGAGAGAGAGAGAGAGAGAGAGAGAGAGAAGAGGCTCGTCTACACAGAATACTTTCAAAACAGGGTAAGAGAGCGATAACTCCATCTTGAACATCTGAACTTGTTAACCAAGTACATCTGAACTCCTCATCTAGGATCACCCCCTCGAACCCCCGAGGAAGCATCCTTAAGCACACATGGATCAACAAGTTTTACTTTTAGTTAATGCTATCTATGATCTTAGAATTTGGTCACCAAGCGTTCATAACCGTGAAAACGGCTTTTCGAAAAGATTTAACCCTGCAGAGGTGTACAACTTTACCCACATGTACCAACCAACTCTTAGTGCCAAATATTATTAGCCCTCTTCCTTGGAGGGTCGACAGAGGGTGGTTGACCACGACCTTTACCTTTGTTTCGCCGAGACCATGAGTCACACCCTAAGGAGGGTTCCGCCATAACGGGCCAAATCTCGAAGCCGGTCCCTAGAGATGTGAGTCGAGGTTGGTTTACCAGGGGCTCCATCGACCCCAAGCAACCCCAGCCACGCTTACCTACCTGTTATGATGCACATCCTTCACCTCCTCTTTCAAAAACATTTTCAATGCGTATGCCAAATGGAAAGCCTGAACTATGTGACTCATGGAATCTACTACGCAAGTTAGTTAGTTGAGGGGTTTTTCAGGCCCCGTGTGGCTGTACGCTCGTCTCGGTTCCAAAGGCAAGAACTCGGTTCCTAGTGGTGGCGAGCATAGGACTACAAAAACCACACCCAATGTGGCCTCCCATGCAAGCCTTAGCATATTTATCAGTCACCTCCAATCATGTCTCCATCTCCTACCTTTCTAGATTCTTTGGCATCTCCGATTCATCATCGCCCGGCTGGATCAGACGTAAGTACTAAGCGTGGCTAAGCTGGACCATCGAAGAAGCTCTATCAACGCTCACATGCCAGACCTAGGTATGCTAGGAGGAATGGATCAGGTGTATAAGGCTACAACAGGGAAACTATGCAGCCGATAGGTAACTCTAGCTACAGACAAAAGACCACATTGGAATCGTGTTCAACATAGCGAGAAAGTAGATACTTTGTAAAACATAGGTTCATAATGAGAGTCTATGCTTGTCTTGTCCTTCAGTAGACAGATATGGATCTTCAGTATCGTTGTGCTCGGATCCTATCGCGAAGAAACAATACCGAAAAGAAAGGCAACAATCAATATCTCGAACCATGCGATGCGTAAACACATGAATCATATGGCAGATTAAAGTTATCATGGCAACCCTAGGATTAACACCGATTTATATGGGTTTGGAGTGCCGAGGGTTTGGCATTCCATCGATCCCATATGCAATTAGGGGGGTTTCGATGTTACTCTAACTAACTAGGGTTTAGGTTTATTAACAATGCATGATTATATTTTTAAATTGTAGATCTCATTTTTCTGAACATTTTGATATATTATATATATTTTTCTGATTTAAAATGAATTAGTTATGATGTTTCTCATTTTTAAAACAATTAACACTTTTGGAGTAATTAAATTGTTTCCACCTGGCCCACATGTCAGACTTTTAATCATTTCCGAAAATATTTCCAAAAATATTAAAAACCTAACAAACAGGGCCCACCTGTCATAACAGATTTTAAAAAAAATAGAAAATAAAAAGGAATACTGTGTCAGCGTGACGTCACGATGACGTCACTGCCACGCTGTGGCCACGTCACTCACGGCGGAGCCACCAGACGATGGTCGCTGGCGGCAATCTAGGGCACCCCTGGACGGGCGGTTGGGCGTGCTGGAACCGCGTGAAGACGGCAAGCAAGGCAGCACTAGCCCCGTCCGGTTTTGGTCACCGGAGTGTGGCCGGCGGCGAGCTACTGCGCCTGCAGGGTCGGGCGTATGCAGGGATGGAGATACAGAGGGCTAGCGGCAAAACGGAGAGCGCTGCGCAGACGAGAAGCTCACCAGGAGCATGAAGGCTTGACGGCGTGGCGAGGTGAGCTCTGGAACGGTGGGGATCAACGGCGAACAGCGGTGTCTGGCAGCGGTGGGAGCTGTCGATTCCAACGATTGGAGGCGCGCGCATGGACGTGAGGTGGCTAGGGCGAACCAGTCGACCACGACAGATCCAACGGTGGCCTCGGATGGAGCTGGGGTGGCCAGGAACGGTGAGGAAGACGATGACCTAAAGCTAGGGTTCTGCGCCCATGGCGAGGAGGAGGAAGGAGAGGGGGAAGTGACGTGCGAGGGCTTCCTCACGGCGTCGGCGCGGTACTTGTGAACTCCAGGGGGCGGCGACACAGATCTTGGCGCGGTCGCGGCGGTGGACTGCATCACCGGCGACAGCGGATCACCGCGTCGTTGTCGACGAAGACGACAGGGACCGAAGCGGTACAGGCCACAGTTGGGCCCCGGGTGGGCCAAAGGAAGAGAAGGGGAGGCGGGCTGGCTTGCTGGGCTGTGCCCTTGGGAGCTCGGACTGCAGTTTTTTAAGCAAATCTTTTTTTCCTTTTCTTAAATCCTTTTCTCTTTTGTATTTCAAAATCTTTTCTGTTTTGAACATTTTCAAAATACCAAAGCTTTTGTCAAACTATTGAAATATTGTGGGGACCCTTTTGTCAATTTGGGATCCACATGTTTTGGTGATTTTCAAAATACAAAACCATTTGAAATGGGGTAGAAATGAGAAGGAAACAATTTAGAGATTAGGGTTTTTATCCCCTCTTGTCTCCAAAACACAACAAGGATGCAAAAGCCTCATGCATGCTTATGCTCTTAAGTAATAATTACATACATTACAAACTTGGGTTGTTACAGCTCTACCCCCTTACAAGAATCTCATCCTGAGATTCCTAAGTTTTAGAAAAGAAGGCAGGGTACTCAGATCAAAGACGATCTTCTCGTTCCTAGGTTGCTTCGTCCTCAGAGTGATGAGACCACTAAACTTTCAGAAACTTGATGCTTTGACAACGTCTTACACTTGAATTCATCAAGGATACGAACATGGTACTCTCGATAAGTCAGATCCTCTTGAAGGTCAAGCGTTTGGTGATCAACACCACTAACAGGGTCTTTGAAGCAACGCTTGAGTTGAGACACATGAAAGACATCATGCACCTCAGGGAAGTTTGCAGGCAACTCCAATTGATATGCAAGCTTACCACACTTGGAAAGAACATGTAAAGGACCAACATAACGAGGAGCCAGTTTGCCCTTGATACCGAACCAATGGACACCCTTTAACGGAGTGACTCGGAGATAAGCTTGATCACCAACTTCGTATTCAACATGTTGATGGTGATGATCATAATAGCTCTTCTGACGAGACTGAACAGTTTTCAAACGATATCGTATAATACGAACTTGATCTTCTGCTTCCTTGATCATATTCGGTCCAAAGAACTTTCTTTTGCCGGTTTCAGACCAAATCAGAGGAGTACGACATGTTCTTCTGTATAAGAACTGGAAAGGTGCCATGTCTATACTGGACTGATAACTATTATTGTAGGAGAACTCGGCAAAAGGTAGGCATTTCTCCTAGTTCTTACCAAAAGATATGACACATGCTCTAAGCATGTCTTCAAGGATTTGATGCACCCTTTCGGTTTGACCACCACTACTAGGATGATAAGCTGTGCTGAAAGATAAGTGAGTTCCCATAGATTGTTGGAAACTTGACCAAAACCTTGAAGTGAACAAACTCCCTCGATCAGAGACAATTTTCTTCGGAACTCCATGAAGGACCACTATCCGAGAGATGTATAATTCAGCCAACTGATTAGCAGTAATGCTCTCACAGACAGGTAGGAACTGAGCAACCTTGGACAAATAGTCGACGATTACCCATATGGCATCATTTCCCTTTTGAGTCTTGGGAAAACCAGTGATGAAATCCATACCAACTTCATCCCATTTCCACTCAGGAATACGGTGCGGTTACAGGAGACCAGTGGGTCTTTGGTGTTCAGCCTTGATGCGATGGCAAACGTCACAGTCAGCAACAAATCGGGTGATATCTTTCTTCATACCAGACCACCAGAATCTTTGACGGAGATCTCGATACATCTTGGTACCTCCAGGGTGAATGGGGAGAGGTGATTCATGAGCCTCTTTAAGGATTAAACATCTCAACTTTGTTCTCTTCGGCACTACCAGACAGTTATCGAAATAGAAAATACCTTGATCATCAGTAGGGAAACATTTTGCAACTCCCTTAGCAATGTTCTCTTTGATCTCAGCAACTTCAGAATCATTCTTTTGATCAAGATTGATTTCATCCTCTATAGAAGATTTCACCTCAAGAGTAGAAAGGAATCCACGAGGAACAACTTCAAGATTGAGCCAAGAAAATTCCTCATGAAGAGAAGGTTGAGATTGTTTAATCAACAGATTGTTGCAATAAGACTTCTGACTTAGCGCATCAGCAATGACATTGGCTTTGCCGGGTTGATAGTTGAGACACAAATCATAATCTTTGATGAGTTCTAACCATCTTCTTTGGTTGAGATTCACATCAGGTTGTGTAAAAAGATACTTCAGACTCTGATGATCCGAATATAACTCACAACGACTACCGATGAGGTAATGTCGCCATTGCTTAAGAGCATGAACAATATCTGCAAGCTCTAGATCATGAGTTGGATAGTTGCTCTTGTGTGGTTTCAGCTGTCGAGAGGCATAGGCCACCACGTGACCATCTTGCATCAACACACATCCGAGACCTTGGTGCGATGCATCACAGAAGATAACAAAGTCTTTACTGGTGTCTGGAAAAACTAGGACCGGAGTAGTAGTTAGCTTGGTTTTCAAAACCTGGAAGCTTTCTTCAGCCTTATCAGACCATTCAAACTTCTTATCCTTCTTAAGAAGATCAGTCATTGGCTTGGCAATCTTGGAAAAGTTCTCGATGAATCGACGGTAGTATCCCGCCAACCCAAGGAAACTTCAAACATCCTTAACGGATTTAGGGGATTCCCAGTCAAGAATGGATTGAATCTTGTCCGGAATAACAACAACCCCTTCGGTAGAAACAACATGACCAAGGAATATGAGTTCTTGCAACCAAAACTCACATTTGGAGAACTTGGCGTAGATACGATGTTCTCGAATCTTTGTCAACACCGAACACAGATGTTCAGCGTGTTCTTCTTCAGTCTTGGAATAGACCAGAATATCTTCGACGTAGACCACAACAAACTTGTCGAGATACTCCATGAAGACAGAGTTCATAAGCCGCATAAAAGTGGCTAGTGTATTGGTAAGGCCAAAGGACATGACAGTGTACTCGTAAAGACCATAACGAGTGGTGAAAGCAGTCTTTGGAATGTCTTCCTTCCGGATCTTGATTTGGTGATACCCTGACCTCAAATCCATTTTGGAAAAGACAGTGGGACCACTCAACTGATCAAAAAGATCGTTGATCCTAGGGAGAGGATACTTGTTCTTGACAGTCACAACATTGAGAGGGCTATATTCCACAACCAGTCACAGTATATTAGTATCCCACTTCTTAACAAAGATTGTAGGGCATCCCCAAGAAGATGTGCTAGGCTGGATGTATCCTTTTATCTCCAACTCCTCTAATTGCTTCTTCAACTCCACTAGCTCATGAGGGGGCATACGATAGGGTCTCTTGGAAACAGGTGCAGTTCCAGGGACCAACTCTATGACAACCTCCACACTTCGATCAGGTGGCATGCCAGGCAACTCTTTAGGAAAGACATCCGGGAATTCACATACCACAGAAACATCTTGAATCTCTAACGGAGGTTGAACTTCAAGAGCATACAACTCCGCTTGAGGAATAGAAACAGCTGAAGGAGATAGTGTCCCTACAGTCCAATAAGTGACTGTTATGCCAGCAGGACTAGTAAGAGTCGCGGACTTGGTTGCACAGTCAATCACCGCTTGATATTGGGACAACCAGTCCATGCCCAAAATGACGTCAATATCAGCTGACTTGAGGGCAATAAGAGAAGTGGGGAACAACTGGGAGGAAACATTGATTAGATTCCCATGACTAACCATGGTGGTGTACCAGCTAGAACTAGGGGAATGAACCATCAAAGGCTTAGCTAACCCCTCAAAACTTAACCCATGCAATCCAGCAAAAGTTTGTGACATGAAGGAATGTGATGCTCCAGAATCAAACAAAACTTTAGTTGGAATGTGATTGATACAAAGCGTACCCATAACGGTGCTTGGATCCTCCCGAGCCTCTTCAGCAGAGATATGGGTCAGGCGACCACTTCCAGCACCTTGAGGCTTGGTATACTTCTTTGGTTGTTCTCTCTCATTATCACTCTTTTGCCGACACTCCTTTGCAAAATGACCAGGCTGGCGATAGTTGAAGCAGATAAGACCTGATGTCATACCAGCAGCAGGATAGTTTGTCCCACCAGCATTGCTTGAGATAGCATTCGCGCGAGGAGCATATCCAGAAGACCTTGGGGTGTAAGGAGCACGTGGCACAGCACTATAAGGCACAAAGACACGACGCTTCTTATTGCTTGAACCATCCTTGTTGGATCCTTCATAAGAACGCTTACGAGTTTCCTCATACTCCACTTTTCCACGCTCTGCTTTCATTACCTTGTTCACAAGAGTTTGCAGATTCCCAAAATCCATCAGATGAAGATCACGACGAACATTAGGGTCCAGTCCCTTGTGGAACAGAGCTTGCTTCTTAGCATCAGTGGAAACTTCTTCAGGAGCATAGCATGCAAGACGGTTGAAGCTGTGCTGGTAATCATACGCAGAACCAGTGCCTTGCTTCAGCTTAAGGAACTCCTCCCTCTTTTCATCCATTAGACCCTCCGAAATATGATAGGCTCAGAATCCTTCAGTGAATTCTTGCCAGGTAACAACATGTTGAGCAGCTTGCAGTGCCAAGAAATTTTCCCACCAGGAGTTAGTTGCTCCCTCCAGATGGTAGGCGACAAAGGTTACCCAATCAGCTTCAGGAACATGACCAACCTGAAGTTTTCGCTCCATGGTGTGAAGCCAGTAGTCTGCATCAAGTGGCTCAGTGGAATAGTTGTAGACTAGTGGAGTGAGACGTATGAAATCCTTGATACCGACTTGGTTGTTTGGGCACTGGGTATTGCGCTCAATCCTTTAAAGGAGCCTCATGTTGTCAGCACGGTTGGTCTCATACATGGCCATAAGTTAAACCATTGATGGTGGTGGAGGAAGATTAGAAGGATCATCCTCATTCCTAGACCCATGAGCTTGAGCACGGGTACGAGCTCAAGAAGTGTCACCCATCCTGTAAGAACAGAAGGCGTTAGCCAGGGGTTTGGAAGACAAAAGATGCTGGATGTAAAACATGTAATCTCATCAAGCATGGTAGTATCAAAGCATACTAACGTATACACTAACCAGCTGACTTACAAACCATAACAATGGAGTGCTAAGATGTTATGCATCAAGCAGAACTGAGACATCTTGATAACTCTGAGAATAGCAACCAGTTACAGAGTACTTAGAAAAACAACCCTGAAGACACAATCCTAAACGTTTGAGATTAGGGGTAAGGAATGCAAACCTTTTCAAACCAAATAGGATGAGAAAACTCCAGCAGTAGAGTCACACCAGGAAAGGAGTAAAAAGAGTCCTAGTCAGAGTTTTTGCAAATAGTTATCAACCTTTAAATTAGTTTTCTCAACTTCTATACTCAACATCGACCAATAATAGGGTTTCCTACAGGTAGTCCTGCTCTGATACCAAACCATGTAACACCCCCCAAAATTAGGGTTAAATAAACCTCGAATTATCCTCCGAGATAAACTTAACTCCAACCTCAGAGACTCACAGTATATGATTCGGTAGCATTACAGAACACAGGGATCCAACAACATAATTTTAAACTCTTAATAGAGTACGATATCAGATTATTACAAACTAGGGGTCATAGACCCATCATTACACCAAACAACGAAAGAAAATTATGTTGTTCTACACAACAAACTTAACAAAGGGCCTAAGAGGCCATAAACATAAGCGACGTCCAACCCATAGTCCTTAGGATGCTACCTGGGACCCCCAACTACTCGTCGATGTCAACATAGAAACCACCTTCAGTCGCGACTAGATCATCTGAAGAAAAACAACAATAGCGCAAGGCTGAGTACGAGAATGTACTCCACAAGACTTAGATAACCTATTATCTACATGCTCTGGCTAGAAAAGCTTTCTCTGGATTTTCTTTGCATAAAGCCAACTTTGTTGTAAACAAGATAGAGAAGAGGCTCGTCTACACAAAATACTTTCAAAATAGGGTAAGAGAGCGACAACTTCATCTTGAACATCTGAACTTGTTAACCAAGTACATCTGAACTCCTCATCTAGGATCACCCCCTCGAACCCCCGATGAAGCATCCTTAAGCACACGTGGATCAACAAGTTTTACTTTTAGTTAAACTTATCTATGATCTTAGAATTCGGTCACCAAGCGTTCATAACCGTGAACACGGCTTTTCGAAAAGATTTAACCTTGCAGGGGTGTACAACTTTACCCACATGTACCAACTGACTCTTAGTGCCAAATATTATTAGCCCTCTTCCTTGGAGGGCCGGTAGAGGGTGGTTGACCAGGACCTTTACCTTGCTTTCGCCGAGACCATGAGTCACGCCCTAAGGAGGGTTCTGCCATAACAGGTCAAATCCCGAAGCCGGTCCCTAGAGATGTGAGTCGAGGTGGGTTTACCAGGGGCTCCATCGACCCCAAGCAACCCCGACCATGCTTACCTACCTGTTATGATGCACCTCCGTCACCTCCTCTTTCGAAAACATTTTCAATGCATATGCCAAATGGAAAGCCCGAACTATGTGACTCATGGAATCTACTACGCAAGTTAGTTAGTCGAGGGGTTTTCCAGGCCCCGTGTGGCTGTACGCTCGTCTCGGTTCCAAAGGCAAGAACTCGGTTCCTAGTGGTGGAAAGCATATGACTACAAAAAGCACACCCAACATGGCCTCCCATGCAAGCCTTAGCATATTTATCAGTCACCTCCAATCATGTCTCCATCTCCTACCTTTCTAGATTCTTTGGCATCTCCGATTCATCATCATCGGGATGGATCAGGCGTAAGTACTAAGCATGGCTAAGCTTGACCATCGAAGAAGATCTACAAACGCTCACATGCCAGACCTAGGTATGCTAGGAGCAATGGATCAGGTGTATAAGGCTACAACAGGGAAACTATGCAACAAATAGGTAACTCTAGCTACTGACAAAAGACCACATTGGAATCATGTGCAACATAGCGAGAAAGTAGATACTTTGTAAAACATAGGTTCAGAATGAGAGGATATACTTGCCTTGTTCTTCAGTAGATAGATATGGATCTTCGGTATCGTTGACTTCGGTCTCGTGCTCGGATCCTATCGCGAAGAAGCAATACCGGAAAGATAGGCAACAATCAATATCTCGAACCATGCGATGCACAAACACATGAATGGTATGGCAAATTAAAGTTATCATGGCAACCCTAGGATTAACACCGATTTAAATGGGTTCGGAGTGCCGAGGGTTTAGCATTCCATCAATCCCATATGCAATTAGGGGGTTTCGATGTTCCTCTAACTAACCAGGGTTTAGGTTGATCAACAATGCATGATTATATTATTAAAGTGTAGATCTCATTTTTCTGAACATTTTGATATATTATACATCTTTTTCTGATTTAAAATGAATTAGTTATGATTTTTCTCATTTTTAGTCATTTTAAAACAATTAACACTTTTGGAATAATTAAATTGTTTCCACCTGGCCCACATGTCAGACTTTTAATCATTTCCGAAAATATTTCCAAAAATATTAAAAACCTGACAGACAGGGCTCACCTATCATAACAGTTTTGAAAAAAAACAGAAAATAAAAAGGAATACTGTGTCAGTGTGACGTCACTGTGGTGCTGGCCACGTCACTGCCATGCTATGGCCACGTTACTCATGGCGGAGCCACCAGACGGTGGTTGCCGCCGGCGATCCAGGGCACCCCTAGACGCGCGGTTGGGTGCGCTGGAACCGCGTGAAGACGGCGAGCAAGCCAGCACTAGCCCCACCCGGTTTTGGTCACCGGAGCATGGCCGGCAGCGAGCTACTATGGTGGCAGGGTCGGGCGTACGCAGGGAGGGAGTTACAGAGGGCTAGCAGCGAAACGGAGAGTGCTGCACGGACGAGAAGCTCACCAGGAGCGTGAAGGCTTGACGGTGAGGCGAGGTGAGCTCTGGAATGGTGGGGATCGACGGCGAACGGCGGCATCTGGCAGCTGTGTGAGCTGTCGATTCTGGCAATTGGAGGCACGCGCGTGGACATGAGGTGGCTAGGGCGAACCAGTCGACCACGACGGAGCCAGCGGTGGCCTCGGACAGAGCTGGGCTGGCCGGGAACGGCGAGGACGACGACCCGAAGCTAGGGTTCGGCACCCATGGCAAGGAGGAAGAAGGAGAGGAGGAAGTGACGTGTGAGGGTTTCCTGGCAGCATCGGCATGGTACTTGTAAACTCTAGGGGGTGGCGGCACAGACCTTGGCGTGGCCGCGGAGGCAGACGGCATCACTGGCGACAGCAGATCACCATGTCGTCATCGATGAAGACGATAGGAACCGAAGCGATACGGGCCACAGTTGGGCCCCAGGTGGGCCGCGGGAAGAGAAGGGGAGGCGGGCTGGCTTGCTGGGTTGTGGCCTTGGGAGCTCGGGCTGCATTTTTTTTAGCAAATCATTTTTTCCTTTTCTTAAATCCTTTTCTCTTTTGTATTTCAAAATCTTTTCTGTTTTGAACATTTTCAAAATACCAACACTTTTGTCAAACTATTGAAATATTGTGGGGACCCTTTTGTCAATTTGGGATCCACATGTTTTGGTGATTTTCGAAATACAAAACCATTTGAAATGGGGTAGAAATGAGAAGGAAACAATGTAGAGATTAGGGTTTTTATCCCCTCTTGTCTCCAAAACACAACAAGGATGCAAAAGACTCATGCATGCTTATGCTCTTAAGTAATAATTACATATATTACAAACTTGGGTTGTTCAAAGAGCATCCCCAGAAAGCACCCTGAAGAAGAACGTCACCAAGGAGACCACGCCAGAGAAGAGGACACCCAAGAGTCGCATGAAAAAAGGCACCACGCTGCAGAGTATACCCCTATGATCCAGTCAAAATGCCACACCGAACGGTAGCAGCAAAAACACTAAGAGGGCTAGCACGGTGGTGAACACTCCCAGGAGTGGTAGCAAAGAGGCGAAGATGGCCAGCACGGAGGCTACCACACCCAGTGGGAGCAGAAAAAATACTAATTTGGAGCGAAACACGCTGCTAAGGTCAGGCAATAATGCTAGCATGAAGGAGAACACACCCAATAGTAGCAGCAAAAGGGTTAATTTGGAGCCAAACACGCCGCTGAGGTCAGGCAATAATGCGAGCACGAAGGAGAACACGCCCAATAGTAGCAGCAAAAGGGCTAATTGGAAGAAGAACATGCTGCAGAAGTCAGGCAATAATGCCAGCACCCTGTAGCCAACACCCGTGGCGGGAGGCAGGAAGGAGATCACACCCAAGAGCGGCAGCAAAAAGCCTAGTTCGATGGGGAATGGAACGCAGATGTCAAGCCCTACTGATACCATCAGGAAAGATTACGTCGGGAAGGAGGATGTACATAGGAAGAGCAAGAGGGTTCTGTATAGTCAAGATGAAATTGATTCTAACTACTATTTGTCTACTGAAGTACCTAGGATGCATGCAAACATAATACCACCCGATGTGGTTGCAGCAGAACCTATCGAGTGTCTTGGAGAAAACAGAGTTGCCGGTGAGGTGGATTGGGGCAATGTTCCGGTCCATCCAGGTGGAGACGATGGTGTAGCCCCACCCATGGGAGTCAATATGATGTGTGCATTACTAGGCATTAGAGACGATGGCCAGGATTCTGAATCAGATGAAGAAGAAGGCACTGTAGAGGATCAAGAATCTGGTGATGATGAAATAGACAAGGAACTTAACGATGAGGCTAGTATTCCAGTCGATGATTTGGGTGTTGAAGTAGAAGAAATGAAACATGACCATGAGTATCCTATAATTTCGGTCGGCACCAAGTTCAGTAGCATGCATGAGTTCAGGATGTCATTCTGGCATTTTTGTATCAAGGGGGAGTTCGATGTTTATCGACTGAAGAACACTGCCTAGAGGTATGAGACCGTTTGCAAGTTAACATGGATGAATGGACGGGCCAAGGTACATTGTCCATGGAGGATCACAGCAAGAGCCTTACCTGCGTCGAAGGCAACTAGGGTACTGGGGCAATGAATGCAGCAAAGCATTAGAACTTTCTCTCTTTTCACTCTATAACTACAATTGATATGCGATATCTTTCTGGCAACTAGTCGACTCCGCTTATCTTTTAAATGAATCTGTGTTGTAGGTGAACAAAATGGGCCCTCCACACATGTGTCCGACAGGTAGCAAACTGAAATCCTCAATGGCTAATACAGAGTGGGTGGCTATACAATCTATGTCCATACTAAAAGATAACCCTAAGGATACCACGAAGAATATTCAGACTAGCCTTGGTTCTAAATACAACATTGTCCTACCGTATTACATAGTTTGGAAAGGTAAAGAGAAAGCTCTAGGGGTCTTTCACGGGGATTGGACCAATAGCTTCAGGATGCTATACAACTTCAAGGCGGAGGTACAAGCTAGGTGTCCGGGGAGTGTTGTGGAGATTGACACCGAAGTACATGGTAAAATATATTAGAAAAGATTTTTCATGGCGCTTAAACCTTGCATCCAGGGATTCAAGGACGGCTATAGGCCGTATCTGAGTGTAGACAACACTATCCTAACTGGCAAATGGAAAGGCTGCCTGCCATCTGCCATAGCACTTGATGGTCACAACTGGATGTTCCCAGTGGCATTCGGGCTGTTTGAAACAGAAACGGAGGAAAACTGGGTCTGGTTTATGAGGCAGCTCAGGAGATCAATAGGCCACATGGATCCATTGGCTATATCCACGGATGCATGCAAAGGGCTGACGAATGCAGTGAAGGAGGTGTTCCCGCGAGCTAAAGGTAGAGAATGCCATGCCCATATGATGCTCAACTTGTACTCACACTACGCAGACAGCATATTTCGTTACATGTTTCCTGCTGCTAAAGTATACAAACCTAGTAGCAGCGAATATTTCATGAGCAAGATTTTTGCGGAAGCCCCTAAACTTCCAGAGTACTTAGCCATCCATCATTCACAGCTATGGAAGAGGAGTCAATTCAACCCTGACATCAAAGTTGATTACATAAACAACAACCTTGTAGAATGCCTGAATAACTGGGTGAAGGACATAAAAGTGTGTCTTGTTCATATCTTGATGGACAGCATACGTGGTATGATCATGAAGCTGATAAATATAAGGAGAGAGATGGTAGGAGACTTAGAGGACATATGCTACCGCCAGTTGTACAACAACTGCACAAGAGAAGCTGAGAACTTACTCATCTTAAGGTTCTCCCGTCAACCAGCAGTAGTTGTGAGGTGGTTGATACGTCCAAGAGTGGCAAAAGGGATGTTGTGAACATCCAGCTGCGAGAATGCACTTGCTTAGAGTGGCAGCATACCAGGAAACCTTGCAACCACACATTGGCCTTCTTGGTGAAGAAAAGAACTCTACCACATTTGGATCAGTATTTGTCAGACTACTACTCTATGGAAAAGTTCAGAGATGCGTACGCTGGACCCGTCAAGCCATGTACAGACCCATCTTAGTGGGCTCAAGTCCAACTGCCTTTCAAGCTTTGCCAGCCAGTTACAAAAAGGGGCAGAGAAAGACCTTAGGTGAATAGGTTTAAGAATTTTCTCGAGAAGAAGGGTTCGGCTTTCTGTGCTACCAAGAAGGGCAAAAAAATATGCAAGACCTGCCATCTTATAGGCCATAGAGCAGCGAGTTGTCCCCTTAATGCTCCCAAACCTAGGTATGAGATGGTACATTCACCAAAAAAATTATAGTCTATAAATATAAGGTAGTAATCCATGTACTTTTTTTATAGGAAGCTCAAGGTAAGAAACAAGATAGCCGACTCAGTGATTTTGTTGTGGGAAGAAAACCAAAACGAGTGGAGTGATGATGCTGGACAAGATTCTGGTGCTGATTGGCCTGACTTCCCTCGACCTAGAGATGCAGGGTATGTGAAGGTAAGAAAATTGGCACCTAGGAAGAGGAAGAAGGCAGGAGATGAAGAAGCTAGTGGACGTGAAGGCAAGAGGAAGAAAGTTGGCACCCAAGAAGAGAAAGAAGGCTAGTAGTATAGAAGCCTAATGATGTATTAAACTTGAACCTATATATGTAGTTCGATTAAACTCTGGAGCTATGTGCATGGAACTTGTCGGGCGAAACAATCTGCCTCCCATACTCGGAGTAAAATGTATCGCAACTTTAGGATTGGATACGGCCGAAACCACTAGTTGAATCTGAAATTGTGACTGTGCCACTACTATCTGAACAATCGCGATAGCTGAGCGGTTAAGGGGTCTCCAAAATTGATGGGTGTTAGTGGCACAAACATGAATTATCTATAGGTGCTTAATAAATCTCTGCTATTGGCATTACACTTATGATAAGTTTCTGGGCTGAAAAAGAAGTTCTAAGCTAGCTGCTACAGTCCACGAAGCAGCACCTTATTTCAGCTACTGGACAATGACATGGCAACATAAACTGCAAATGCAACAGATAGTGCCCAGATAATGAGGAAATTGTTTCCACTATCTGGCCTAATCTTGAGCCCGTCTGTCTCACCACCTTCCTGCCCTTGCCTCCCCTGCACCTGGCGAAGCTCCCGGATCTCTCGGTCCATCGCACGAATCTCCTCTTTCTTGTCCCACATAGCATCACGCAGATCCTGAACAAGCTCTTTATGAAAACCTGTCAGTGGCTTTTCGATCCACACAAACTTGTCACAGCTAGTCCCCCTCCCTTCCTGTGAAGTAGATCGAAGGAAACAAAAAAAGAATTACATTACGCTTTCCGGATCTGGGTTACCATTGTACCTGTAGTAGGAACTTACCACTTTGATGCTGCAGTTGCTGAATTTTCCTGCAGTATTTTCGTCGGTCCACAAAATCCATCTTGGCATCTTCTCACCGCACAAACACAGCATATCGGGGTAGTAATCATAGGGCGCCCTCCGGTACCTGATGGGGGCACCCGCCTGACGGTGTTGAGCCGACCCTGATTCCGCCCGAGATGAACTGCATGAGCTACGAGCCATGAGCGAGGGGAGCGAGGGCAGAGGAAAGAGGAGCCTTTGGATGTCAGGGTAGTGGTGAAGCATGATTTATCCCCACTTAATAACTCGAGCAGAATCATATCGTCCACATAAGGCTGACAGGTGGGGGACCTAGCGTGCGGACTTGTCAACCAAACCTCGCGCCTTCATGGTTCAAAGGCCCTCTTGTGTGCATTGGATGAAATTTTTTGGCAACTTGCCTGCATACATATCACTGGGAGGCCTTGCTCAGGAACCAGACTGTGGCATCCCGCTAAAACCACTACTAGAAAATCGCTGTGTTTTTGTGCATTGCATCATCATGACCGCATGCTCATGTCATCATGCCACATTGCATTTGAGCATCGTCATCATCATGCATCTGTTCGTCTAAAACTATTTTCTAAAAGCCTACTTTGATTTGTAAATATTCCCCCGTCTTTATTTCAAATCAAAACCCCTGTCTCTTGCCCGGGTCTTTTATTTGCCTAAAAATTATTTGCAAAAGTATTTTTTAAATAAAAGTTAAATAAAAATGTTTTACCGGGGAGGCCGCCAGCCTGCCAGGCCAAAAGCCCAGCAAGCCAGCAGCCTACTACCCGGTCCAAACAAAACCAAATCCTATCCTACCCCAACCAGCTAACCCTAACACCCCACCTACCCTAATCCCACTCCCTCTCCCCATCCACCAGCCGCCACACACACATCACACGCACGCACCCGCGCGCAGCCAGCCGCCACCTACCGCATCGGGCCCACCCGGGCACGTCGCACGCGTCCCCAGCCCTACACCCTGGCCGACCAGCCTGCCTCACCTGGCCCACACAGCCTCGTGTTTCCCCCTGGCCCGATCCCCCACGTCACCTGGTCGCCCCTGGCCCCACCACTCCTCCCGCGCGAGCCCTGGCCCCACCCCGTGCTCCCCGTTCTCTCCCTCGATCCCATCCCCACCTACCCTGGGACCCGTTCTTCCTCCTCTGCCCGAGAGACCGCTCCATCCCTCCTTCCCCGCCTCCAGATCCCCATCGCCGCTGGCTGTCGAGCTCGCCCGGTGCCCCGCCGCAGGCGCGTCCCACGCCGACGCCGCGATCCCTCATCGCCGGTCGCCCATCTTCCGTGAACCCCGCTCGCGAGCTTCCTTCCCCGGCTCAACCTCGCCTCCCCGCTTCGGCTTCCTTCACCACCGGGATCCTACAACGAGCGTCGCTGGACCCCTCTCCTCTCAGGCAACCGCCGCCTCCTCCACCTCCCTACGGGCGCCCTCCTCTCTACCCCGAGGCAGCTCCACTTCCACCCCGACCGGCGCCTTCCCTCTGCTGCGAGCCCCACCAAACCAAGCGCCGCTGGCTGCCTCTGCTCCGCACCGCGCGAGCCCTTCGAGCCGACAAGGTCATCCTCGACCCGGTGCCCGTTGTCGGCCGCCCTCCCTCGAGCCCCGTGAGCCCGCCATGTTCCCCGTCTCTAGAAGCACCTCGCCATCGTGATCCCTCCCTGGCATTGTCGCCTCCTTCCCCGGAGCCCCGCATTGCCTCGCCGTCTGCATCGCCGAGCAGGCATGGCCTTGCCCTGCTACCTCAACCGCCACCGGGGCTCTCCTCTCCACCTGCCGCAGCGGCGCCGCGTCTCCTGTCGACATCGCTACCTTCCCGTTGCTGTGTCCTGCTTGGTTGCCTACTCCTCGGGGTTCGAGCTCTGCCTCAAGTCGTCGGTGCCCTCGGCACCTCTATCCGGGGCCGTGTTCGCTCGTCCGTCATCTTGCATCGCTGCCTCTCCTTGTCACGAGTGTTGCTGCCCTTGCAGCCCTCCATTATGGAACATGCATGTATACCAGTGGTAGTGGTGTGATGGCAGTACATCAAACACCCGAAAACCACGGTTATGCCACCTCCGTTCAGCCGTGTGAGCACTACGTTGTGCGCATAGACAAGATGATCTGTGTCGCCCCTGCGTGAACGAGTACAATACCTTCCATCAAGGTCTCCTAAAAAGGTGCACACAAAGTTCTGCCTAATGACACATGTGTCGATTCGAGTCCGTCGTCATCAATCAAAGTCAAAACCGGAGTACCCCGTCATGGGCAACAAGATCGTCGATAGGGAATCGGAGGACGCCGTCCCTCAAGTTCTTCTTCCCGCGACATCAAGTTCTTCACGGAATGCTGAGATCTGCTGCACGGACCCGATGACCGCCAAGATCGCCACCGACGACAAGCACTTCACCATGGAACACCGAGTTCGCCGACACGGAACGCCAAGTTCTTCATCCCGAATGCCAAGACCGACTCGATGGTGCGGACCCGACAAGATCTTCGCGATGACAAGATCGACACCGACCAGGGCGGATCCGATGATCCCCCGATGCCAAACCAAGTCCTTCTTCCCGGAACGCCAAGCTCTCCTTCCGTTGTCCGAGACCGATCTCGTCGAACCGCTCCCCGTCGAACCCTGAGTCCGACCCCGAACCCCCTAGACCCAAGATCTTTCGAACCCAGATGTGTGACCCTAAGCCTCTATTTTTATAATATGACATATACCTGTCGCATCATTAAATCATCATGCTTGCATACATGTCATCTGGTGGGTTGGGTTAAATAGTCGATTCACCTAAATTAAATATGGAGTCTATATGCGGGCTATTCTAGTCTTATATTTTCTCCATTCAAATTTGTGTAGCGAACCGATGCTATGTTTTGCCGTGTTAAGACAACATTGAAATTGCGGGGTAGCTAAACAACTTGAACCATATAATTATTTGTCGGGACCCCGGTTCCACATAATATTGCCTAATTGCACCGCATCTGTGCCATGCCATGCATCATATCATAAGCATGCCGGATCTTCTGCCGTAGTATTAAATATTGCATCCGGTGTTTCTTCTAGTGTTTGCTTCTTCGCGGATTAGGCCGATGAGTTGATGCGAGTATCGACAAGTTCTCCACATATGAACCTTCGGCAGTGTTTCCCAGGCGAGCATCTCCCCCCCCCTTCTACCTATTTTGCATTTATAGTCTTTACTTCCTCCTGTTGATCTATTGCTATCCGTGTCGTGATGCTTTAGTTTCCGTACACCAGTTATATCCCGTGCAGCCTCTATATTGCCTTGGACACCTCCTATTACCTGTTGTTTGGTAGATAGCTGGCCTTGCGAGTCGTAGTTGCTTGCTCAGGTGCGATCTTGTGTTGTCGAGTACCACAGTTGTTGGAATGCTGACAGATGTTTATGGTGGAGGTGATCATGTCTTTAATTACAACTATTAAATTGCTGTGATAACTAATGAAAGAGGCACCGATGGGCAATATATGCTATTTGGTTTTTATGTCCACTTGTGTCCCGTAGGTCCCGAGTACTTGATACATGTTCCTTGACTATTCTCACTATCCACATCCAGGAGACCCTATGGGATCCCCCTGAGCCAGAGCTTGATTCATTTCTATTTCTTGGGGCCACAAACTAGTTTGGGGCTTTATTACTATCCTGTACTTATGCCATGCTTTACTACTTTATTTAAGATTGTCTGTGGAGCACCTGTACTGTTTTGGATCGTTCCATGTTTTCGCGGTATCGACAAGCCCAGTCACACTTTCGGGTTCCCAGTCGTTTACAGCCGTTGTCACAAACCCTGGGTCCATTCCGGAGCCGGCCAACTTCGTTGCGGGTAGCTTAGTAGGGTGGCCCCCTAAAATATTTCTGAATCCTGTGATCGCTTTGTGGTGAAAGCCTCGTTGGGTTTTGAGTTGGTTTTTCCGAGGTTGATCGAGTGTGTGTTGCTATTTGTGCACCCCTGTAGGGTAAAACTTTCTGAAAGCCGTGTCCGCGGTTATGGACGACTTGGAGCACAATATCTCGATCATAGACAAGCATAACCAAAGTAGTGCTATAAATTTGACTTAATATGTGACTAGTAATTTAGCTTCACTACAATGGAATGGATAATAAAAATGCCAACAACTGGTGGATCTGTGGTGATCTGTGTCATACTATACCTGCCTAGTAAGTATTGCAACTCCAATGGAATGTGATAAAAGTGCCAACAACTGCTGGGTTTTTGGGATTCCTCAGGACAATTATATCTGACTAGTAAATGTTCCAACTACAGCAGAATGGTAATTAAAATTGCCACTACTTATGCTTCAGGATGACTCATGCTATCTATATCTGATTAGTAATTGCTGCAACGATAATGGAATGAGTAAAATTGCCAACTGTGTGAGTTCCTTGGTCCGACTTACTCGTTTGGTCTCGAGGGGGAAATACCAGGATGGGTTTGGTTGGTGTTAGCTTCAGGTTGGATCCGAATAGGTCTTTCTTATCCCTCTCTGATAACCGCCAGTTGTATCAAGTCTCTATAGGTTGTTTAGTGCCGCTGCGCTACCGCTTCAGCCCACCACACTGATGAACCACAAGTATAGGGGGTGTATCGCAGTATTTTCGATAAGTAAGAGTGTCGAACCCAACGAGGAGCAGAAGGTGCTGGCTAGTGGTATGGATCCGGAATTCTCTGCAAATACTTAGCAAATGGATTTTTAGGGGTTTCTGATAAAGCAAGTAAACAAAGTACGAGTAAATAAAAGACAGTAGGAATAAATGCAGCAAGTGGCCCAATCCTTTATGCAGCAAAGGACAAGCCGATTGTATTTCTATAGATGACCAAATGTTCTCGAGGACACATGGGAAGACTATCAAGTGCTTTCGCTTCATATAGTCGATTAATCTTCTTTAGCTTGATAAGTGTTGTGTGGGTGAACATATGCTAATGTACCGTCTCATCCAAGACTTAATACATACTTGTGATTAAACCAACTTGCAAACATCCGTAAGTACAAAGAAAGTAATTAAGGTAAAACCTAACCACAGCTTTAAACTCTAAGACCCTTACGTCCCTTGTGCAATGGTTTCCTAACGGGGGTTCAGGTTTCTGTCACTCCGGCAACCCCTACGATTAGTAGCCAAATACACAATGCATTCCCCTAGGCCCATATAGGTGAAGTGTCATGTAGTCGACGTTCACATGGCACCACTAGAAGAAGTACACCACAACTTAAATAACAATCTATTGAATCTTTCTCAACGCAACTCCACTACTAACAACAAGACTTCTCCCATGTCCTCAAGAACAAAACGAACTACTCACAAGACATCATATGGATCATGATCAGAGATGGAATAATGATGTATAACAATCTGAACAAAAACAATAATTCAAAGGTTCACTCAATAGCATCAACTACAAAGAGTAATCAACACCGGGAAAGTTTCCTCTATGAACTATGCAAGATTCAACGCAATTGTTACAGCAATATGGAGATGATGATGAGGGTGCTGATGGTGATGATGGTGGTGGTGATGATGATGATGATCCCGATGAAATCCATCTTGATGGTGGTGTTGATGGCGACGATCTCCCCTCTCCGGGAAGGAATTCCCCCAGCAGAAATTTGTCTGTCGGAGAGATCTTTCTCTCTCGGTGTTTTCCGCCCTGCAGAGGCGGCGGAATCTTTCTGTGGTCGCTCCTCGAGTCTTAGGGTTTCGGGAGGAAGATATACGCCAGAGGGGAGAGGCTGGAGTGGGCTAGGGTGGCCACACCACTCCCTGGCGCGGCCTAGGCCTGCCCGCGCCATGGGGTGGTGTGGGCCCCCTGTGGCCCACCTCCACTCCATCTTCTGGCATCTTGAGTCTTCTAGAAAAATAGAATTTTCCGTATATTTTCCCGGATTTTCTGATCTTCGTGAATTTTGCCTCCAAACAGCACCTTTTCCATCAGAATCCTGACTGCAGTGATCCATGCTCCAAAAGTCATCAACCATGCAAAAATAGATGAAATAACATAAGTATCACCTCTCAATACGAAATATATCAATGAATAATAGTGAATTAAGACATAGAATAGTGATACAAAATGGACGTATCAACTCCCCCCAAGCTTAGACTTTGCTTGTCCCCAAGCGAAACTGAGCTCAATAAACATGACCTCAAGTTTATGGAGTGAAGAGTCGATAAAAGAATACAGACAATAAGCATCACATTCATCAAACACATAGATCATAATAGAAGACAACTCACTATTATACAACTCAACTTGCAATGAGTAAAGGAAACACAATAAAGATACATAGAGTAAATCATCATTGGTAATGGCAAACTTAGCTCTTGGTCGAAGAATAGTTGATAATTTGCTGGAGTTCACAAATAGCTAGTTTTTTCAATGAAAGCTTTCAAAGTAGTAAACTTCAAGATAAGAGCAATGTGCAAAACAAGGAACATAAGAAACATGAATGCATAAATCATCATATGAATGAATGAAACACATCAACTCAAGGTACTTGCTGAGATAGAAGGGAATAGGTTTACTGACTCAACTACAAAGTAAGTGAAAGGCCCTTCGCAGAGGGAAGCAGGGATTGCAAGTCTCATAAAGAGCTCCCAAAAATTATGATACTTACTAGCTTTCAGCTCTCATTGCCCCTATCATAGGCATCTTTAGGTGATTAAGGTTAAAGTGACACAACTAAGAGGATATGCTTGACAAGTTATAAATTGAAATCTCATGCCCCTTACTTATGAGTATCGATGCTCATGCTACTCAACTTCAGTCACGAGCAAGCTCTTGTCATTGTAAATATATGCGTATCATTGAGAACCGCCAACGAGGTACCCCTTGCACATGACACAGGAGCTATCCCATAATCAAAATGACAAGGCAAGCAGACAGTGAGCATCTCAGTGATCTTTTTATTTGCTATTTGCATAGGTTTTTATTGAGGATGCTTCATAGAATGCTCACTATAGTTATGCTGCAAGTTTCCACCATGATTAGGCATGGCTTAGGCTAGCGGCCCAGGCGTTTCTCTAACACACATATAAACTCCATGATCTTACAAGTTCCACTTTTATTTCACACCGCCAGGATCCATAAGCAAAAGAACATGATATCAACTAGGTACAAGTACCAATGAAGTGTTGAAAGCGGTCCCCATGATACATGGTTCGGCTAACTTCAACTCATAAAGAGCAAGCATATACGCAACAAAGAAGGACCCAATGGTTCAAGTTTATTAAATGCAAGAAAATAAAGTGTGCCATCAAGTTCGTGAGAGCTTTAATCACTAATTTTCACATAACAAGTTTAATTTGGGAGGTAGACAAAACAGGAATTTACTTGAAATAGCAATAATGCTAATAGGTAGGTATGGTGGACACAAATGGCAAAGGTTTTGGTTTAAAGTAGGTGGATGCACGAGAAGTATTCCCTCTCAGTACAGGTTTTTGGCTAGCAAGGCTGGGTAGCAAGTACAAGAGTTCAAGGAAACAAACAAACATACAAATGATAAAGACAAACATGCAATCTCCCTGGGAAGCACAAAAGATCTTAACTAGAGAATAGTAGACTTATGAGAAAATCAAGAAAGAAAGATGATGAAATTATTTTTCTCTAGAGTACTTCTATCTTTTTCTTTTCAACTCTCAAAAAGGTGCTGCTACTGACCGAGCCAGGTTTGCCAAAACCAACTAAATTAACTCAATGATCCCAAAGTGATACCAATACTAACAACAAGATCAATCATATAACCACAAATTGAAAACTAACATAGGCTATGCAAAAGAGTGGATGATAGAACTTCTCATTAATATTCCATAACGGAAACTCACACCAAGGGATACATATCTAACGAGAGAGGGGACACTTCCATAATGCAAACCATACTACACAATAACTACTCTATTCATGATATGACTCTACTAACAAGGTAAAAAGATAGAAGATAGTGATAAGATACCGCGGCACTCCCCCAAGCTTGGAACAAACCAAGGGGATGCCAAACCTGATGACGAATTACTCCTTTGGTGGTGGTGGTATCCTCTCGATGAGCTCTCTGATCAGTTTCCCAAGGTCCTCAATCTCGAAGGTGAGAGTGCGAATCAATTCTGAGTTATGCTCAATACGGACCATAATCATCTCAGTTTGTGGATCCCAGCTCTTGTGATTCTTCTTCCATTCTTCCCACTTGGAGTCTTCTTTTCCTGCATGGTTATGAGCAAAGGTATGGAAGGTACTCTTGGTGTTCGGAGAAGGTGTCCTTGGTGCTAAACAATGATGAGGAGCTTTCCCCCTAGTCTGCATCCGTGCAGTCCTTCTGATCCTGGCAGGGTTCGCCACCACTCCAATGCTTGCAATGGTAGTGCTGGTGTGCTTTGCCTCCTCTTCACCTTCATTCTTGATTTCCTTCTCCTTCCCGGGGTCTTGGAGGTCTTCCTCCATAGGTTCCTTCCCTTTATCCTTAGCGGACACCATTGTGCTTCTAAACCTTCAAAGAGTATGTCCTGGCAGAAACAGATCGAAACAAAAACACGACGAAAACATGATATACGGACCTCAGGGGATCCGGGGGGTTATATATTACGAAGTTTCATATCAAAAGGAAGGTACCAGGAGAAAACGAGTCGGAGGCGGAGTCCGGGGTGGCCTCACCACCTGGTGGCGCGGCCAGGGGTGGGCCCGTTCCATGGGGTGGTGTGGGCCACCCTGGCTCCGGTTCCGTCCCTTTTTCGCTTCATAGCTTTCCTTATTGACTGAAAACTGCAACAATATAGTTGGATTGTATTTTCACGGAACTTTTCTTACCAGAACTGTTACCTAGTTGGAAACGGACTCTGCAGGTCTCTGAATTTGGTATTGAGTGGATCCTTCCAGAGTCATCACTTGAATATCATCGATATCTTCATATTCATATACTTATTACTCGAGTCATACAACCTTTCTCTTCCTTATTACACCATTATCTCCACTTCCTGGAAATTTCTTTCACACAAAACTTCACACAGTTGTTATTAGCAACATTAGTATAAGTGAAGTGATAAAACCTTTTGAGTCCAACTTCAACTGAAAACCATCAAAACAAAAGCTACTGCAGCAACTCCTTCCGAAAACCCAAAAAGAATTCAAAAAGGAAATCGAATAAAGAAGCAAATGCAAGATTGGCAAAATCTGTCAAAACAGACCAGCAGGTAAAGATCAATTTTTTCGAAAATCTTCTGTTGCTCAAATCAAAAAGTGCAAAACTAACAAAAGTTAAATAACAACCTGGGGCAGAAGCACAAAAAAATTACAGCTCAATCCGACATACAGAGGTCTCTCAAGAATTTTTACGGTGAAGCACAAAAATCTGTTTCGGGACAGCAACTTCCCCAAATCTTACTTCTCTATCATTAGAGGTTGATCTTGACACAAAAACCAAACAAAACGGATAAGGAGCGGTTATTACCGAAGTAATAACTTCCAAGACTCAAAGAAACAAAAATAAACTGAAAGCAAAAACAAATTGGGTTGTCTCCCATAAAGCTCTTTCTTTATAGCCATTAAGATGGGCATGATAATTTTGAAGAAGCTCTCATAGGAATATGATTTGAAGTAAAAGAGAGCATTAAGAAGCAAAAACACACACACATTTAAGTCTAACCCACTTCCTATGCAAGGGAATTTTGTAAATAAACAAGTTATTGAAACCAAAGGCAACTTGCATAAGAAGGCAAAAGAAGTGCAACATAAAAACTTTCAGCATAAAACGGGGAAACTTGATATTATTGAGATGCATAAGAACACTTTTCCCTCTCTCATAATAACTTTCAGTATCATTCGTAAACTTAACAATATAGCTATCACAAGGACTATCATAGCAATGATCACTTATTCTAATAGAAAACACGGGAATACTAGCTCTCATAACACTACTTTGTGAAACAATATTAGAGGTATCCTTACGAAGGATAGTGTGTCCCTCTTTTTCATACTTAGCAACCAAGTCTTTCACATTTGCTACAATTGGTTCATCAACCATTTGTTTATCAGGATCAACAGCTTTATCCATACTTTCATCTACCATACTAGCCATCATAGAATGTTCCTTTACCTTAACTAGAAAAGGCATTTTCTCAATATAAGGTTTAGGTAAAACATGATTAGCAGTATAAACTTCAGTATTTCTTGCAGGAATGCTCTTAGCAACATCTTTATAAGGCTCGTGATACTTATTCCACTTCTTTTTAGGCACTTCAATATAGGAAGCAAAAGCCTTAAAATAAGAAGCAATAGCTTGAGAGTCTAGACCATAAGCATTTTTAATATTTTGAAAGTCATCAATTCCCATAAAAGATTCAATGCATTCATAATCATAATTTATACCTGACTTTCTACCTTTGTCATTCTCCCAAGCTTTAGCATTGTCTTGAATACGATCTAGAAGGTCCCATTTAACTTCTTCTTCCATACGAGTGAATGATCCAGCGCAAGAAGCATCCAATAAATCTTTGTCATGTAGAGGGAGCCTTGCATAAAAGTTGTTGATAATAATATTGTTGGGGAGCTCATGAATGGGACATTTGAGCATTAGTAACTTCAATCTCCCCCAAGCTTGAGCTGTACTCTCTCCATCAAGAGGCCAAAAGTTGTATATTTGATTCCGATCTTTATGAATCACACTAGGAGGATAAAACTTTGAGTAAAAGAGAGGCACTATTTCCTCCCATTCCAGAGCTTGACCATTCTTCAGCAGCTTATACCAGTCCTCAGCTCTTCCTTTTAGTGATAATGAGAATAACTTCTTCTTAACTTGATCTGTAGTAATACCTGCACACTTGAACAACCCGCATAATTCGTGTATAAAGAGCAAATGATCACCGGGATGGACAGTTCCATCCCCAACATAGTAGTTATCCATAACACGATCAATAATTCTTGTAGGTATTTTGAAAACATCTTTCTCGGCAGGTGGTGGCTTATCTACTACCTTAGCAGTGGTAGTAGCATTACCAAATAAGAAACTCAGCGAATTATCCATAACAAAAATAAAGCAACTAGCAGAAGTAAACAATACTCACAGTAGAAGTTTCCTTTACTAGTTCCACTCTCCAATAGCGCTTCACTCCCCGGCAACGGCGCCAGAAAATAGTCTTGATGACCCACAAGTATAGGGGGTGTATCGCAGTATTTTTGATAAGTAAGAGTGTCGAACCCAACGAGGAGCAAAAGGTGCTGGCTAGTGGTATGGATCAGGAATTCTCTGCAAATACAGCAAATGGATTTTTAGGGGTTTTCGATAAAGCAAGTAAACAAAGTACGAGTAAATAAAAGACAGTAGGAATAAATGCAGCAAGTGGCCCAATCCTTTATGCAGCAAAGGACAAACCGGTTGTATTTCTATAGATGACCAAACGTTCTCGAGGACACATGGGAAGACTGTCAAGTGCTTTCGCTTCATATAGTCGATTAATCTTCTTTAGCTTGCTAAGTGTTATGTGGGTGAACCTGTGCTAATGTACCGTCCCATCCAAGACTTAATACATACTTGTGATTAAACCCCCTTGCAAACATCCGTAAGTACAAGAAAGTAATTAAGGTAAAACCTAACCACAGCTTTAAACTCTAAGACCCTTACGTCCCTTGTGCAATGGTTTCCTAACGGGGGTTCAGGTTTCTGTCACTTCAGCAACCCCTACGATTAGTAGCCAAATACACAATGCATTCCCCTAGGCCCATATAGGTGAAGTGTCATGTAGTCGACGTTCACATGACACCACTAGAAGAAGTACACCACAACTTAAATAACAATCTATTGAATCTTTCTCAACGCAACTCCACTACTAACAATAAGACTTCTCCCATGTCCTCAAGAACAAAACGAACTACTCACAAGACATCATATGGATCATGATCAGAGATGGAATAATGATGTATAACAATCTAAACATAAACAACAATTCAAAGGTTCACTCAATAGCATCAACTACAAAGAGTAATCAACACCGGGAAAGTTTCCTCTATGAAATATGCAAGATTCAACGCAATTGTTACAGCAATATGGAGATGATGATGAGGGTGCTGATGGTGATGATGGTGGTGATGATGATGATGATATCGATGAAGTCCAGCTTGATGGTGGTGTTGATGGCGACGATCTCCCCTCTCCGAGAAGGAATTCCCTCGGCAGAAATCTGTCTGCCGGAGAGATCTTTCTCTCTCAGTGTTTTCCGCCCTGCAGAGGCGGCGGAATCTTTCTGTGGTCGCTCCTCAAGTCTTAGGGTTTCGGGAGGAAGATATACGCCAGAGGGGAGAGGCTGGAGTGGGCTAGGGTGGCCACACCACTCCCTGGCGCGGCCTAGGCCTGCCCGCGCCATGGGGTGGTGTGGGCCCCCTGTGGCCCACCTCCACTCCATCTTCTGGCATCTTGAGTCTTCTGGAAAAATAGAATTTTCCGTATATTTTCCGGGATTTTCTGATCTTCGCAAAATTTGCCTCCAAACAGCACCTTTTCCATCAGAATCCTGACTGCAGCGGTCCATGCTCCAAAAGTCATCAACCATGCAAAAATAGATGAAATAACATAAGTATCACCTCTCAATACGAAATATATCAATGAATAATAGTGAAATAAGACATAGAATAGTGATGCAAAATGGACGTACCACATACCTGTGTAGGCGAGGACCGCCGAATTCTAGCGTCGCTGTGTACTGGCCTCAGTACTGACGCTCCTCTTTTTCCTTTGCCCTTTTTCGGCACCCCTTTTGTTTTAGCAGGTTTGAGACTGACGTTGTTACCAGGGTTACCCTTCCGACTTGGCCTGGGCAGGGTTATGGACGCCGTTGGTTATTCTTCAGGGCTCTTAGCCCAATTTGCTTCTTGTTCGTACTCGGACGTTGTATCGATTTCAAGGTGATTTGGATCTTTGTATTGTATATCTATAATCTTGACTCGTTGAGTCGCCGTTGTATATATATATCTGTTTTGTGGGTTCCATCGAGGACTGTTGTGTAATGGTATTACTTTGTTTTCCACCCACACGAAAGTGCCTGGTGGGCGTCCTTGAATCGTTTCTATGCGGGTTTGGCAGAAAGGGCTAAAACTTGCATAGGGCCGATTTGAGGGTGTTACACAGACACGCCTAGCCCACAATCTTACTCCCTCCTAGGAAATTGTCACGTCTCGTGTCGGCAGATCCATCCGCTCCACCGCTTCCGGTAGGGCTCGCCGCGGCGGATCCACCCCAAGATCCTACCGTCGCAGTATCAAATGGCCATGGTTTCTTGAGAGGAGCGACGCCGCTACGTCTCCGAGCTCGGCCCCTCCTACCTGTAGAAGGACTGATAGGGCATCGAGCTCGAGCAGGAGCTGCCAGGCGCGACGACGCTCGGTCCACGCCAACCCCGTCACCTTCTTCATTGTCGATTCCGATATGGAGGACGATGGGGACGAAGCTGTGCAGAACGCCATTGTTGCCTCCTTGGCGAAGGGCAAGCCACGGGCGAGAGTGGATGTCGCTGGGAAGGGCACAACAGTGTCACCAATCGAGGTGGACTCCGACAACAGTACTGTGATGTGGGTTTAGATGTTGTTTAGGATGGTTGCAATTTTGGTTGTGTTTAGTGCGAGTACAATTATTGTAATGGGTTTGTCGAGTTATATTGAGAAATATGCGCAATAGCAGCGTGTGAGTGCTTCCACTTTAGAAATTGTGTCTGTGCCATTTGCATGTTGCATTATCAACGTAGATTATATGTAAACAATCCAACGAAAACCAGATTACAACCATCAGATGGGAGTGGTAGGATGGAAGAGAAGTTGGGACAGTGGCTTCGACAGGAAGGAAGAGGAGTAAGGGGGCGGTACACTGGCAGGTGGGCCCACGGAACATGTGACACTGACATGTAGGAGCGGGAGCACGCGGTATTGCCAGTCTGTCTAGAGCAAGCGGACTTTGCAACGTGACAACAGCAAGCTGATTGGACCAATAACTCGTTGAATTATTAAGGAGTTCTAAAAAACCACAACTAGGGTACATTCGCACAACACGTATGTTCTAGCACCTGAGAAGCATCGCTTAAGTCTAATAGTAACGACAGCATAATTACTACATTTCCCTGTCGGTCTTCTCGATACAAATGTAGAAATGCATCTGCTTGTTTGGTCTAGCACCGATAAGGTACTGAGATGGCACACATAGGATCGACCTTAGGTCCGCATACTCCACCTCCCGCGGCGTCGGGCAGCTCGGCGCCTCGGCTAGCACAAGAATGCTATCGGACGACGGCGGTTGGGCGTTCGCCCACATGTGCACCATGTATAGGGGCCAGGCGCACGAGACCGACCTGACGCATACCACACACACGAAGGTGGGCCCAACTCTGGTTCCCGAAACACCGGTGGTGATGGTCAGGACGAAAACAGAGCCATCCCCCTTGGAAAATTAGTCGGCGGCGTGCCAAGTCAGTGAACGACACCTACTCTTGGAGAAGTTGGGCTTGCTCGTACGATATCCTAATCACTTCGATCAAGTGCTCCTCTGCAAGGTGGACGACGAGCTCTGCCGGCGGGCCGGTGTAGTTGCATCCCGGCTCCGTGCAGGAGCACGCGCCGTGCAGGCATGCGAGCTCGTGGAGCGGGATCTGGTAGGAGTAACGATGAAAGCATCCTGGGTGGGAGCACACGAGCGGGAACGTCGCTGCGAAGTTGCACGCGAGGATCTCCAGATTCTTTAGCTGCAGCATCTGCCACATCTGGAGTTCGTCGAGAAATCGGAAAAAAGACCAGCAGTTAGATCGGTGAATAGCAGGAATATGTAGGATAAATTCAAAATCTTGTAAAATGATTTCTTAGCATGAAGGTAGCGACCGAGAATCAGCGGATGTTGTCTGGGCACGGCGCACGAAAGCCGGTGGCATCGTCCGGGTGCATAGTGACGTGTGGTGGATGAGGGGAGAGGGGGTTGTGGAGTAGACGTGCTCACTCACGAGCTCTTTGATATTACTAGTAGGCTATATGGGAGTGGAAATAATAGTAATATAAGCAAAAATGTAAGCGCGGCCAATCATGTCGCGGAACAGCCCCCTCGCGGATCGCTCTTACGAAGAACCATCTAATTCGTCCACGCGCCCCAATAGAACAGTCTGCAACAATAACACACATGCAATGCCATTAGTTGATCCATGTGGTTTGTGGAAAAGAACACACATGCAATTACTCTAGTGGGTACATATGTGGCTTGTGGAAAGAACACACATGTAATGCCATTGGTGGATCCATGTGATTTGTGAAAAGAACACACATGCAATGAAATTTGTTGATCCATATGTGGTTTGTGAAAAGAACACACATGCAATTACTCTAGTGCATCCATATGTGGTTTGTGGAAAAGAACACACATGCAATGACATTGGTTGATCCATATATGGTTTGTGAAAAGAACACACCTGCAATAACTCTAGTGGATCCATATGTGGTTTATGGAAAGAACAAACATGCAATGACTCTAGTGGATCCATATGTGGTTTGTGAAAATAACACACATGCAATGACATTGGTGGATCCATATTTGGTTTGTGGAAAGAACACACATGCTATGACATTTGTTGATCCATATGTGGTTTGTGAAAATAACACACATGCAATTACTCTTGCTGGATACATATGTGGTTTGTGGAAAGAAAACACATGCAATGGCATTGGTGGATCCATGTGTGGTTCATGACAAGAACATCCATGCAATGTCATTGGTTGATCCATATGTGGTTTGTGACAATAACACACATGCAATGCCATTGGTTGATCCATGTGGTTTGTGGAAAAGAACACACATGCAATGAGTCTGGTGGATCCATGTGTGGTTAGTGGAAAGAACACACATGCATTAACATTGGTGGATCCATATGTGGTTTGTGGAAAAGAACACACATGCAATTACTCTAGTGGGTACATATGTGGTTTGTGGAAAGAACACACATGAAATGACATTGGTGGATCCATGTGTGGTTCATGACATGAACACACATGCAATGACATTGTTTGATCCATATGTGGTTTGTGACAGTAACACACTTGCAATTCCAGTGGTTGATCCATATGTGGTTAGTCGAAAGAACACACATGCAATGACTCTAGTTGATCCATGTGGTTTGTGGAAAGAACACACATGCAATGACATTGGTGGATCCATATTTGTTTTTTTTTAAATAACACACATGCAATGACTCTGGTGGATCCATATGTGGTTTGTGGAAAGAACACACATGCAATGAATCTAGTGGATCCATATGTGGTTTGTGAAAAGAACAGACATGCAATGACTCTGGTGGATCCATATGTGGTTTTTGGAAAAAACACACATGCAATAACATTGGTGGATCCATATGTGGTTCAAGGAAGGAACGCACATGCAATGACATTGGTGGATCCATGTGTGGTTTGTGACATGAACACACATGCAATTACTCTGGTGGATCCATGTGTGGTTTGCGGAAAGAATACACATGCAATGACTCTGGTTGATCCATGTGGTTCATGGAAAGAACACACATGCAATGACTCTGATGGATCCATATGTGGTTTGTGGAAAGAACACACATGCAATGACTCTTGTGGATCCATATGTGGTTATGAAAATACCACACATGCAATGACATTGGTTGATCCATGTGTGGTTTGTGAAAAGAACACACATGCAATTACGCGAGTGGGTACATATGTGGTTTGTGGAAAGAAAACGCATGCAATGACATTGGTTAATCCATATGTGGTTTGTGGAAAGAACACACATGCAATGCCATTGGTTGATCCATGTGTGGTTTGTGAAAAAGAACACATATGGAATGACATTGGTGGATCCATGTGTGGTTTGTGGAAAGAACACACATGCAATGACTCTGGTGGATCCATGTGTGCTTTGTGAAAAGAACACAGATGCAGTGACACTAGTGCATCCATATGTGGTTTGTGAAACGAACACACATGCAATGACGTTGGTGGATCCATATTTTGTTTGTGGAAAGAACACACATGCAATTACTCTGGTGGATTTATATGTGGTTTGTGGAAAGAACACAAATGCAGTGATTCTAGTGGATCTAGATGTGGTTTGTGAAAAGAACACACATGCAATGACTCTTGTAGATCCATATGTGGTTTGTGGAAAGAACACACATGCAATGACATTGGTGGATCCATATGTGGTTCATGGAAATAACACACATGCAATGACATTGGTGGATCCATGTGTGGATTGTGACATGAACACACATGTAATTACAATAGTGGATCCATGTGTGGTTTGTGGAAAGAACATACATGCAATGACTCTGGTTGATACATATGTAGTTTGTGAAAAGAACACACATGCAATGACATTGGTGGATCCATATTTAGTTTGTGGAAAGAACACACATGCAATGACTCTAGTGGATCCATATGTGGTTTTTGGAAAAGAACACACATGCAATGACTCTGGTGGATCCATATGTGGTTTATGGAAAGAACACACATGCAATGACATTGGTGGATCCATGGGTGGTTTGTGACATGAATACACATGCAATGAAATTGGTTGATCCATATGTCGTTTATGATAATAACAAACATGCAATGCCATTGGTTGATCCATGTTATTTGTCAAAAGAACACACATGCAATGACATTGGTTGATCCATGTGGTTTGTGGAAAGAACACACATGAAATGACTCTGGTGGATCCATGTGTGGTTTGTGAAAAGAACGCACATGCAATAACTCTAGTGGATCCATATGTGGTTTGTGAAAAGAACACACATGCAGTGACATTGGTGGATCCATATTTGGTTTGTGGAAAGAACACACATGCAATGACTTTCGTGGATCCGTATGTGGTTTGTGGAAAGAACACACATGCAATGACTCTAGAGGATCCATATGTGGTTTGTGAAAAGAACACACATGCAATGACTCTGGTGGATCCATGTGTGGTTTGTGGAAAGAACACACATGCAATGACTCTAGTCGATCCATGTGGTTTGTGGAAAGAACACACATGTAATGACATTGGTTGATCCATGTGGTTTGTGGAAAGAACACACATGCAATTACTCTGGTGGATCCATGTGTGGTTTGTGAAAAGAACACACATGCAATGACTCTAGTGGATCCATATGTGGTTTGTGGAAAAACACACATGCAATGACATTGGTGGATCCGTATGTGGTCTGTGACATGAACACATATGCAATGACATTGGTGTATCCATATGTGGTTTATGAAAATAACACACATGCAATGCCATTGGTTGATCCATGTTGTTTGTCAAAAGAACACACATGCAATGACATTAGTTGGTCCATGTGGTTTGTGGAAAGAACACACATGCACTGACTCTAGTGGATCCAAATGTGGTTTCTGAAAAGAACACACATGCAATGACATTGGTGGATCCATATTTTGTTTGTGGAAAGAACACACATGAAATGACTCTGGTGGATCCATTTGTGGTTTGTGGAAAGAACACACATGCAATGACTCTAGTGGATCCATATGTGGGTTGTGAAAAGAACACACATGAAATGACTCTGGTGGATCCATATGTGGTTTGTTGAAAGAACACACATTGAATGACATTGGTGGATCCATATGTGGTTTGTGGAAAGAACACACATGCAATGACATTGGTCGATCCATGTGTGGTTTGTCAAAAGAACACACATGCAATGACATTCGTTGATCCATGTGGTTTGTGGAAAGAACACACATGCAATGACTCTGGTTGATCCATGTGGTTTGTGGAAAGAACACACATGTAATGTCATTGGTTGATCCATGTGGTTTTTTGAAAGAACACACATGAAATGACTCTGGTTGATCCATGTGTGTTTTGTGAAAAAAACACATATGCAATGACTCTAGTGGATCCATGTGTGGTTTGTGGAAAGAACATATATGCAATGACTCTGGTTGATACATATTTGGTTTGTGGAAAGAACACACATGCAATGACATTGGTGGATCCATATTTAGTTTGTGGAAAGAACACACATGCAATGACTCTAGTGGATCCATATGTGGTTTTTGGAAAAGAACACACATGCAATGACTCTGTTGGATCCATATGTGGTTTATGGAAAGAACACACATGCAATGACATTGGTGGATGCATATGTGGTTCATGGAAAGAACACACATGCAATGACATTGGTGGATCCATGGGTGGTTTGTGACATGAATACACATGCAATGAAATTGGTTGATCCATATGTTGTTTATCATAATAACAAACATGCAATGCCATTGGTTGATCCATGTTATTTGTCAAAAGAACACACATGCAATGACATTGGTTGATCCATGTGGTTTGTGGAAAGAACACACATGAAATGACTCTGGTGGATCCATATGTGGTTTGTGAAAAGAACGCACATGCAATAACTCTAGTGGATCCATATGTGGTTTGTGAAAAGAACACACATGCAGTGACATTGGTGGATCCATATTTGGTTTGTGGAAAGAACACACATGCAATGACTTTCGTGGATCCGTATGTGGTTTGTGGAAAGAACACACATGCAATGACTCTAGAGGATCCATATGTGGTTTGTGAAAAGAACAGACATGCAATGACTCTGGTGGATCCATGTGTGGTTTGTTGAAAGAACACACATGGAATGACTCTGGTCGATCCATGTGGTTTGTGGAAAGAACACACATGTAATGACATTGGTTGATCCCTGTGGTTTGTGGAAAGAACACACATGCAATTACTCTGGTGGATCCATGTGTGGTTTGTGAAAAGAACACACATGCAATGATTCTAGTGGATCCATATGTGGTTTGTGGAAAAACACACATGCAATGACATTGGTGGATCCGTATGTGGTCTGTGACATGAACACACATGCAATGACATTGGTGTATCCATATGTGGTTTATGACAATAACACACATGCAATGCCATTGGTTGATCCATGTTGTTTGTCAAAATAATACACATGCAATGACATTAGTTGGTCCATGTGGTTTGTGGAAAGAACACACAAGCACTGACTCTAGTGGATCCAAATGTGGTTTGTGAAAAGAACACACATGCAATGACATTGGTGGATCCATATTTGGTTTGTGGAAAGAACACACATGAAATGACTCTGGTGGATCCATATGTGGTTTGTGGAAAGAACACACATGCAATGACTCTAGTGGATCCATATGTGGTTTGTGAAAAGAACACACATGAAATGACTCTGGTGGATCCATATGTGGTTTCTTGAAAGAACACACATTGAATGACATTGGTGGATCCATATGTGGTTTGTGGAAAGAACACACATGCAATGACATTGGTCGATCCATGTGTGGTTTGTCAAAAGAACACACATGCAATGACATTCGTTGATCCATGTGGTTTGTGGAAAGAACACACATGCAATGACTCTGGTTGATCCATGTGGTGTGTGGAAAGAACACACATGTAATGTCATTGGTTGATCCATGTGGTTTTTGGAAAGAACACACATGAAATGACTCTGGTTGATCCATGTGTGTTTTGTGAAAAAAACACATATGCAATGACTCTAGTGGATCCATAGGTGGTTTGTGAAACGAACACAAATGCAATGACATTGGTGGATCCATATTTGGTTTGTGGAAACAAAACACATGCAATGACATTTGTTGATCCATATGTGGTTTGTGGAAAGAACACACATGCAATGACTCTAGTGGATCCATATGTGGTTTTTTCAAAAGAACACACATGCAATGACTCTGGTGGATCCATATGTGGTTTATGGAAAGAACACACATGCAATGACATTGGTGGATCCATATGTGGTTCATGGAAAGAACACACATGCAATGACACTGGTGGATCCATGGGTAGTTTGTGACATGAACACACATGCAATGAAATTGGTTGATCCTTATGTGGTTTATGACAATAACACACATGCAATGCCATTGGTTGATCCATGTTGTTTGTCAAAAGAACACACATGTAATGACATTGGTTGATCCATGTGGTTTGTGGAAAGAACACACATGCAATCACTCTGGTGGATCCATGTGTGGTTTGTGAAAAGAACAGACGTGCAATGACTCTAGTGGATCCATATGTGGTTTGTGGAAAGAACACACATGCAATGATAGTGGTGGATCCATATTTGGTTTTTGGAAAGAACACACATGCAATGACTCTGGTGGATCCATATGTGGTTTGTGGAAAGAACACACATGCAATGACTCTAGAGGATCCATATGTGGTTTGTGAAAAGAATACACATGCAATGACTCCGGTGGATCCATATGTGGTTTGTGGAAATAACACACATGTAATGACTCTGGTTGATCCATGTGGTTTGTCGAAAGAACACACATGTAATGACATTGGTTGATCCATGTGGTTTGAGGAAAGAACACACATGCAATTACTCTGGTTGATCCATGTGGTTTGTGGAAAGAACACACATGCAATGGCATTGGTGGATCCATAATTGGTTTGTGGAAATAACACACATGCAATGACATTGGTGGATCCATGTGCGGTTTGTCAAAAGAACACACATGCAATGACATTGGTTGATCCATGTGGTTTGTGGAAAGAACACACATGCAATGACTCTGGTTGATCCATGTGGTTTGTGGAAAGAACACACATGTAATACCATTGGTTGATCCATGTGGTTTTTGGAAAGAACACACATGAAATGACTCTGGTTGATCCATCTGTGTTTTGTGAAAAGAACACACATGCAATGACATTTGTTGATCCATATGTGGTTTGTGGAAAGAACACACATGCGATGACTCTAGTGGATCCATATGTGGTTTTTGGAAAAGAACACACATGCAATGACTCTGGTGGATCCATATGTGGTTTGTGGAAAGAACACACATGCAATGACATTGGTGGATCCATATTTGTTTTTTTTAAATAACACACATGCAATGACTCTACTGGATCCATATGTGGTTTGTGGAAAGAACACACATGCAATGAATCTACTGGATCCATATGTGGTTTGTGAAAAGAACAGACATGCAATGACTCTGGTGAATCCATATGTGGTTTCTGGAAAAAAAAACACATGCAATGACATTGGTGGATCCATATGTGGTTCATGGAAAGAACGCACATGCAATGACATTGGTGGATCCATGTGTGGTTTGTGACATGAACACACATGCAATTACTCTGGTGGATCCATGTGTGGTTTGCGGAAAGAATACACATGCAATGACTCTGGTTGAGCCATGTGGTTCATGGAAAGAACACACATGCAATGACTCTGATGGATCCATATGTGGTTTGTGGAAAGAACACACATGCAATGACTCTTGTGGATCCATATGTGGTTTATGAAAATACCACAGATGCAATGACATTGGTTGATCCATGTGTGGTTTGTGAAAAGAACACACATGCAATTACGCGAGTGGGTATTTATGTGGTTTGTGGAAAGAAAACGCATGCAATGACATTGGTTAATCCATATGTGGTTTGTGGAAAGAACACACATGCAATGCCATTGGTTGATCCATGTGTGGTTTGTGAAAAAGAACACATATGGAATGACATTGGTGGATCCATGTGTGGTTTATGGAAAGAACACACATGCAATGACTCTGGTGGATCCATGTGTGCTTTGTGAAAAGAACAAAGATGCAGTGACACTAGAGCATCCATATGTGGTTTGTGAAACGAACACACATGCAATGACGTTGGTGGATCCATATTTTGTTTGTGGAAAGAACACACATGCAATTACTCTGGTGGATTTATATGTGGTTTGTGGAAAGAACACAAATGCAGTGACTCTAGTGGATCTAGATGTGGTTTGTGAAAAGAACACACATGCAATGACTCTTGTAGATCCATATGTGGTTTGTGGAAAGAACACACATGCAATGACATTGGTGGATCCATATGTGGTTCATGGAAAGAACACACATGCAATGACATTGGTGGATCCATGTGTGGATTGTGACATGAACACACATGTAATTACAATAGTGGATCCATGTGTGGTTTGTGGAAAGAACATACATGCAATGACTCTGGTTGATACATATGTAGTTTGTGAAAAGAACACACATGCAATGACATTGGTGGATCCATATTTAGTTTGTGGAAAGAACACACATGCAATGACTCTAGTGGATCCATATGTGGTTTTTGGAAAAGAACACACATGCAATGACTCTGGTGGATCCATATGTGGTTTATGGAAAGAACACACATGCAATGACATTGGTGGATCCATGGGTGGTTTGTGACATGAATACACATGCAATGAAATTGGTTGATCCATATGTCGTTTATGATAATAACAAACATGCAATGCCATTGGTTGATCCATGTTATTTGTCAAAAGAGCACACATGCAATAATATTGGTTGATCCATGTGGTTTGTGGAAAGAACACACATGAAATGACTCTGGTGGATCCATATGTGGTTTGTGAAAAGAACGCACATGCAATAACTCTAGTGGATCCATATGTGGTTTGTGAAAAGAACACACATGCAGTGACATTGGTGGATCCATATTTGGTTTGTGGAAAGAACACACATGCAATGACTTTCGTGGATCCGTATGTGGTTTGTGGAAAGAACACACATGCAATGACTCTAGAGGATCCATATGTGGTTTGTGAAAAGAACAGACATGCAATGACTCTGGTGGATCCATGTGTGGTTTGTGGAAAGAACACACATGCAATGACTCTGGTCGATCCATGTGGTTTGTGGAAAGAACACACATGTAATGACATTGGTTGATCCATGTGGTTTGTGGAAAGAACACACATGCAATGACATTGGTGGATCCATATGTGGTTTGTGGAAAGAACACACATGTAATGACTCTGGTTGATCCATGTGGTTTGTCGAAAGAACACACATGTAATGACATTGGTTGATCCATGTGGTTTGAGGAAAGAACACACATGCAATTACTCTGGTTGATCCATGTGTGGTTTGTGAAAAGAACACACATGCAATGACTCTAGTGGATCCATATGTGGTTTGTGGAAAAACACACATGCAATGACATTGGTGGATCCGTATGTGGTCTGTGACATGAACACACATGCAATGACATTGGTGTATCCATATGTGGTTTATGACAATAACACACATTCAATGCCATTGGTTGATCCATGTTGTTTGTCAAAAGAACACACATGCAATGACATTAGTTGGTCCATGTGGTTTGTGGAAAGAACACACATGCACTGACTCTAGTGGATCCAAATGTGGTTTGTGAAAAGAACACACATGCAATGACATTGGTGGATCCATATTTGGTTTGTGGAAAGAACACACATGAAATGACTCTGGTGGATCCATATGTGGTTTGTGGAAAGAACACACATGCAATGACTCTAGTGGATCCATATGTGGTTTGTGAAAAGAACACAAATGAAATGACTCTGGTGGATCCATATGTGGTTTGTTGAAAGAATACACATTGAATGACATTGGTGGATCCATATGTGGTTTGTGGAAAGAACACACATGCAATGACATTGGTCGATCCATGTGTGGTTTGTCAAAAGAACACACATGCAATGACATTCGTTGATCCATGTGGTTTATGGAAAGAACACACATGCAATGACTCTGGTTGATCCATGTGGTTTGTGGAAAGAACACACATTTAATGTAATTGGTTGATCCATGTGGTTTTTGGAAAGAACACACATGAAATGACTCTGGTTGATCCATGTGTGTTTTGTGAAAAAAAACACATATGCAATGACTCTAGTGGATCCATATGTGGTTTGTGAAACGAACACAAATGCAATGACATTGGTGGATCCATATTTGGTTTGTGGAAACAAAACACATGCAATGACATTTGTTGATCCATATGTGGTTTGTGGAAAGAACACACATGCAATGACTCTAGTGGATCCATATGTGGTTTTTTCAAAAGAACACACATGCAATGACTCTGGTGGATCCATATGTGGTTTATGGAAAGAACACACATGCAGTGACATTGGTGGATCCATATGTGGTTCATGGAAAGAACACACATGCAATGACATTGGTGGATCCATGGGTGGTTTGTGACATGAACACACATGCAATGAAATTGGTTGATCCTTATGTGGTTTATGACAATAACACACATGCAATGCCATTGGTTGATCCATGTTGTTTGTCAAAAGAACACACATGTAATGACATTGGTTGATCCATGTGGTTTGTGGAAAGAACACACATGCAATCACTCTGGGGGATCCATGTGTGGTTTGTGAAAAGAACAGACATGCAATGACTCTAGTGGATCCATATGTGGTTTGTGGAAAGAACACACATGCAATGATAGTGGTGGATCCATATTTGGTTTGTGGAAAGAACACACATGCAATGACTCTGGTGGATCCATATGTGGTTTGTGGAAAGAACACACATGCAATGACTCTAGAGGATCCATATGTGGTTTGTGAAAAGAATACACATGCAATGACTCTGGTGGATCCATATGTGGTTTGTGGAAAGAACACACATGTAATGACTCTGGTTGATCCATGTGGTTTGTCGAAAGAACACACATGTAATGACATTGGTTGATCCATGTGGTTTGAGGAAAGAACACACATGCAATTACTCTGGTTGATCCATGTGGTTTGTGGAAAGAACACACATGCAATGACATTGGTGGATCCATAATTGGTTTGTGGAAATAACACACATGCAATGACATTGGTGGATCCATGTGCGGTTTGTCAAAAGAACACACATGCAATGACATTGGTTGATCCATGTGGTTTGTGGAAAGAACACACATGCAATGACTCTGGTTGATCCATGTGGTTTGTGGAAAGAACACACATGTAATACCATTGGTTGATCCATGTGGTTTTTGGAAAGAACACACATGAAATGACTCTGGTTGATCCATCTGTGTTTTGTGAAAAGAACACACATGCAATGACATTTGTTGATCCATATGTGGTTTGTGGAAAGAACACACATGCGATGACTCTAGTGGATCCATATGTGGTTTTTGGAAAAGAACACACATGCAATGACTCTGGTGGATCCATATGTGGTTTGTGGAAAGAACACACATGCAATGACATTGGTGGATCCATATTTGTTTTTTTTAAATAACACACATGCAATGACTCTGGTGGATCCATATGTGGTTTGTGGAAAGAACACACATGCAATGAATATACTGGATCCATATGTGGTTTGTGAAAAGAACAGACATGCAATGACTCTGGTGGATCCATATGTGGTTTCTGGAAAAAAAACACATGCAATGACATTGGTGGATCCATATGTGGTTCATGGAAAGAACGCACATGCAATGACATTGGTGGATCCATGTGTGGTTTGTGACATGAACACACATGCAATTACTCTGGTGGATCCATGTGTGGTTTGCGGAAAGAATACACATGCAATGACTCTGGTTGAGCCATGTGGTTCATGGAAAGAACACACATGCAATGACTCTGATGGATCCATATGTGGTTTGTGGAAAGAACACACATGCAATGACTCTTGTGGATCCATATGTGGTTTATGAAAATACCACAGATGCAATGACATTGGTTGATCCATGTGTGGTTTGTGAAAAGAACACACATGCAATTACGCGAGTGGGTATTTATGTGGTTTGTGGAAAGAAAACGCATGCAATGACATTGGTTAATCCATATGTGGTTTGTGGAAAGAACACACATGCAATGCCATTGGTTGATCCATGTGTGGTTTGTGAAAAAGAACACATATGGAATGACATTGGTGGATCCATGTGTGGTTTATGGAAAGAACACACATGCAATGACTCTGGTGGATCCATGTGTGCTTTGTGAAAAGAACACAGATGCAGTGACACTAGAGCATCCATATGTGGTTTGTGAAACGAACACAGATGCAATGACGTTGGTGGATCCATATTTTGTTTGTGGAAAGAACACACATGCAATTACTCTGGTGGATTTATATGTGGTTTGTGGAAAGAACACAAATGCAGTGACTCTAGTGGATCTAGATGTGGTTTGTGAAAAGAACACACATGCAATGACTCTTGTAGATCCATATGTGGTTTGTGGAAAGAACACACATGCAATGACATTGGTGGATCCATATGTGGTTCATGGAAAGAACACACATGCAATGACATTGGTGGATCCATGTGTGGATTGTGACATGAACACACATGTAATTACAATAGTGGATCCATGTGTGGTTTGTGGAAAGAACATACATGCAATGACTCTGGTTGATACATATGTAGTTTGTGAAAAGAACACACATGCAATGACATTGGTGGATCCATATTTAGTTTGTGGAAAGAACACACATGCAATGACTCTAGTGGATCCATATGTGGTTTTTGGAAAAGAACACACATGCAATGACTCTGGTGGATCCATATGTGGTTTATGGAAAGAACACACATGCAATGACATTGGTGGATCCATGGTTGGTTTGTGACATGAATACACATGCAATGAAATTGGTTGATCCATATGTCGTTTATGATAATAACAAACATGCAATGCCATTGGTTGATCCATGTTATTTGTCAAAAGAGCACACATGCAATAATATTGGTTGATCCATGTGGTTTGTGGAAAGAACACACATGAAATTACTCTGGTGGATCCATATGTGGTTTGTGAAAAGAACGCACATGCAATAACTCTAGTGGATCCATATGTGGTTTGTGAAAAGAACACACATGCAGTGACATTGGTGGATCCATATTTGGTTTGTGGAAAGAACACACATGCAATGACTTTCGTGGATCCGTATGTGGTTTGTGGAAAGAACACACATGCAATGACTCTAGAGGATCCATATGTGGTTTGTGAAAAGAACAGACATGCAATGACTCTGGTGGATCCATGTGTGGTTTGTGGAAAGAACACACATGCAATGACTCTGGTCGATCCATGTGGTTTGTGGAAAGAACACACATGTAATGACATTGGTTGATCCATGTGGTTTGTGGAAAGAACACACATGCAATGACATTGGTGGATCCATATGTGGTTTGTGGAAAGAACACACATGTAATGACTCTGGTTGATCCATGTGGTTTGTCGAAAGAACACACATGTAATGACATTGGTTGATCCATGTGGTTTGAGGAAAGAACACACATGCAATTACTCTGGTTGATCCATGTGTGGTTTGTGAAAAGAACACACATGCAATGACTCTAGTGGATCCATATGTGGTTTGTGGAAAAACACACATGCAATGACATTGGTGGATCCGTATGTGGTCTGTGACATGAACACACATGCAATGACATTGGTGTATCCATATGTGGTTTATGACAATAACACACATTCAATGCCATTGGTTGATCCATGTTGTTTGTCAAAAGAACACACATGCAATGACATTAGTTGGTCCATGTGGTTTGTGGAAAGAACACACATGCACTGACTCTAGTGGATCCAAATGTGGTTTGTGAAAAGAACACACATGCAATGACATTGGTGGATCCATATTTGGTTTGTGGAAAGAACACACATGAAATGACTCTGGTGGATCCATATGTGGTTTGTGGAAAGAACACACATGCAATGACTCTAGTGGATCCATATGTGGTTTGTGAAAAGAACACAAATGAAATGACTCTGGTGGATCCATATGTGGTTTGTTGAAAGAATACACATTGAATGACATTGGTGGATCCATATGTGGTTTGTGGAAAGAACACACATGCAATGACATTGGTCGATCCATGTGTGGTTTGTCAAAAGAACACACATGCAATGACATTCGTTGATCCATGTGGTTTATGGAAAGAACACACATGCAATGACTCTGGTTGATCCATGTGGTTTGTGGAAAGAACACACATTTAATGTCATTGGTTGATCCATGTGGTTTTTGGAAAGAACACACATGAAATGACTCTGGTTGATCCATGTGTGTTTTGTGAAAAAAACACATATGCAATGACTCTAGTGGATCCATATGTGGTTTGTGAAACGAACACAAATGCAATGACATTGGTGGATCCATATTTGGTTTGTGGAAACAAAACACATGCAATGACATTTGTTGATCCATATGTGGTTTGTGGAAAGAACACACATGCAATGACTCTAGTGGATCCATATGTGGTTTTTTCAAAAGAACACACATGCAATGACTCTGGTGGATCCATATGTGGTTTATGGAAAGAACACACATGCAGTGACATTGGTGGATCCATATGTGGTTCATGGAAAGAACACACATGCAATGACATTGGTGGATCCATGGGTGGTTTGTGACATGAACACACATGCAATGAAATTGGTTGATCCTTATGTGGTTTATGACAATAACACACATGCAATGCCATTGGTTGATCCATGTTGTTTGTCAAAAGAACACACATGTAATGACATTGGTTGATCCATGTGGTTTGTGGAAAGAACACACATGCAATCACTCTGGGGGATCCATGTGTGGTTTGTGAAAAGAACAGACATGCAATGACTCTAGTGGATCCATATGTGGTTTGTGGAAAGAACACACATGCAATGATAGTGGTGGATCCATATTTGGTTTGTGGAAAGAACACACATGCAATGACTCTGGTGGATCCATATGTGGTTTGTGGAAAGAACACACATGCAATGACTCTAGAGGATCCATATGTGGTTTGTGAAAAGAATACACATGCAATGACTCTGGTGGATCCATATGTGGTTTGTGGAAAGAACACACATGTAATGACTCTGGTTGATCCATGTGGTTTGTCGAAAGAACACACATGTAATGACATTGGTTGATCCATGTGGTTTGAGGAAAGAACACACATGCAATTACTCTGGTTGATCCATGTGGTTTGTGGAAAGAACACACATGCAATGACATTGGTGGATCCATAATTGGTTTGTGGAAATAACACACATGCAATGACATTGGTGGATCCATGTGTGGTTTGTCAAAAGAACACACATGCAATGACATTGGTTGATCCATGTGGTTTGTGGAAAGAACACACATGCAATGACTCTGGTTGATCCATGTGGTTTGTGGAAAGAACACACATGTAATACCATTGGTTGATCCATGTGGTTTTTGGAAAGAACACACATGAAATGACTCTGGTTGATCCATCTGTGTTTTGTGAAAAGAACACACATGCAATGACATTTGTTGATCCATATGTGGTTTGTGGAAAGAACACACATGCGATGACTCTAGTGGATCCATATGTGGTTTTTGGAAAAGAACACACATGCAATGACTCTGGTGGATCCATATGTGGTTTGTGGAAAGAACACACATGCAATGACATTGGTGGATCCATATTTGTTTTTTTTTAATAACACACATGCAATGACTCTGGTGGATCCATATGTGGTTTGTGGAAAGAACACACATGCAATGAATCTAGTGGATCCATATGTGGTTTGTGAAAAGAACAGACATGCAATGACTCTGGTGGATCCATGTGTGGTTTCTGGAAAAAAAAATACATGCAATGACATTGGTGGATCCATATGTGGTTCATGGAAAGAACGAACATGCAATGACATTGGTGGATCCATGTGTGGTTTGTGACATGAACACACATGCAATTACTCTGGTGGATCCATGTGTGGTTTGCGGAAAGAATACACATGCAATGACTCTGGTTGATCCATGTGGTTCATGGAAAGAACACACATGCAATGACTCTAATGGATCCATATGTGGTTTGTGGAAAGAACACACATGCAATGACTCTTGTGGATCCATATGTGGTTTATGAAAATACCACACATGCAATGACATTGGTTGATCCATGTGTGGTTTGTGAAAAGAACACACATGCAATTACGCGAGTGGGTACATATGTGGTTTGTGGAAAGAAAACGCATGCAATGACATTGGTTAATCCATATGTGGTTTGTGGAAAGAACACACATGCAATGCCATTGGTTGATCCATGTGTGGTTTGTGAAAAAGAACACATATGCAATGACATTGGTGGATCCATGTGTGGTTTATGCAAAGAACACACATGCAATGACTCTGGTGGATCCATGTGTGCTTTGTGAAAAGAACACAGATGCAGTGACACTAGAGCATCCATATGTGGTTTGTGAAACGAACACACATGCAATGACGTTGGTGGATCCATATTTTGTTTGTGGAAAGAACACACATGCAATTACTCTGGTGGATTTATATGTGGTTTGTGGAAAGAACACAAATGCAGTGACTCTAGTGGATCTAGATGTGGTTTGTAAAAAGAACACACATGCAATGACTCTTGTAGATCCATATGTGGTTTGTGGAAAGAACACACATGCAATGACATTGGTGGATCCATATGTGGTTCATGGAAAGAACACACATGCAATGACATTGGTGGATCCATGTGTGGATTTTGACATGAACACACTTGTAATTACAATAGTGGATCCATGTGTGGTTTGTGGAAAGAACACACATGCAATGACTCTGGTTGATACATATGTAGTTTGTGAAAAGAACACACATGCAATGACATTGGTGAATCCATATTTAGTTTGTGGAAAGAACACACATGCAATGATATTTGTTAATCCATGTGTGGTTTGTGGAAAGAACACACATGCAATGACTCTAGTGGATCCATATGTGGTTTGTGGAAAAGAAAACACATGCAATGACTCTGGTGGATCCATCTGTGGTTTGTGGAAAGAACACATATGCAATGACTCTGGTGGATCCATGTGTGGTTTGTGAAAATAATACACATGCAATGACTCTAGTGGATCCATATGTGGTTTGTGAAAAGAACACACATGTAATGACGGTGGTGGATCCATATTTGGTTTGTGGAAAGAACACACTTGCAATGACTCTGGTGGATCCATATGTGGTTTGTGGAAAGAACACACATGCAATGACTCTAGTGGATCCATATGTGGTTTGTCAAAAGAACACACATGCAATGACTCTGGTGGATCCATATGTGGTTTGTGGAAAGAACACACATGCAATGACATTGGTGGATCCATATGTGGTCCATGGAAAGAACACACATGCAATGACATTAGTTGATCCATGTGTGGTTTGTGACATGAACACACATGCAATTACTCTGGTGGATCCATGTGTGGTTTGTGGAAAGAACACACATGCAATGACTCTGGTTGATCCATGTGGTTTGTGGAAAGAACACACATGTAATGACATTGGTTGATCCATGTGGTTTGTGGAAATAACACACATGCAATTACTCTAGTGGATCCATGTGTGGTTTGTGAAAAGAACACACAGGCTATGAATCTAGTGGATCCATATGTGGTTTGTGGAAAGAACACACATGCAATGACATTGGTGGGTCCATATGTGGTTTGTGACATGAAGACACATGCAATGACATTGGTTGATCCTTACGTGGTTTATGACAATAACAAACATGCAATGCCATTGATTGATCCATGCTGTTTGTCAAAAGAACACACATGCAATGACATTGGTTGATCCATGTGGTTTGTGGAAAGAACACACATGAAATGACTCTGGTGGATCCATGTGTGGTTTGTGAAAAGAACGCACATGCAATAACTCTAGTGGATCCATATGTGGTTTGTGAAAAGAATACACATGCAGTGACATTGGTGGATCCATATTTGGTTTGTGGAAAGAACACACATGCAATGACTTTCGTGGATCCGTATGTGGTTTGTGGAAAGAATACACATGCAATGACTCTAGAGGATCCATATCTGGTTTGTGAAAAGAACACACATGCAATGACTCTGGTGGATCCATGTGTGGTTTGTGGAAAGAACACACATGCAATGACTCTGGTCGATCCATGTGATTTGTGGAAAGAAGACACATGTAATTACTCTGGTGGATCCATGTGTGGTTTGTGAAAAGAACACACATGCAATGACTCTAGTGGATCCATATGTGGTTTGTGGAAAGAACACACATGCAATGACAATGGTGGATCCATATGTGGTCTGTGACATGAACACACATGCAATGACATTCGTATATCCATATGTGGTTTATTACAATAACACACATGCAATGCCATTGGTTGATCCATGTTGTTTGTCAAAACAACACACATGCAATGACATTAGTTGGTCCATGTGGTTTGTGGAAAGAACACACATGCAATGACTCTAGTGGATCCATATGTGGTTTGTGAAAAGAACACACATGCAATGACATTGGTGGATCCATATTTGTTTTGTGGAAAGAACACACATGAAATGACTCTGGTGGATCCATATGTGGTTTGTGGAAAGAACACACGTACAATGACTCTAGTGGATCCATATGTCGTTTGTGAAAAAAACACACATGAAATAACTCTGGTGGATCCATATGTGGTTTGTTCAAAGTACACACATGCAATGACATTGGTGGTTCCATATGTGGTTTGTGGAAAGAACACACATGCAATGACATTGGTGGATCCATGTGTGGTTTGTCAAAAGAACACACATGCAATGACATTGGTTGATCCGTGTGGTTTGTGGAAAGAACACACATGCAATGACTCTGGTTGATACATGTGGTTTTTGGAAAGAACACACATGAATACCATTGGTTGATCCATGTGGTTTTTGTAAAGAACACACATGAAATGACTCTGGTTGATCCATCTATGTTTTATGAAAAGAACACACATGCAATGACATTAGTGGATCCATATTTGGTTTGTGGAAAGAACATACATGCAATGACATTTGTTGATCCATATGTGGTTTGTGGCAAGAACACACATGCGATGACTCTAGTGGATCCATATGTGGTTTTTGGAAAAGAACACACATGCAATGACTCTGGTGGATCCATATGTGGTTTGTGGAAAGAACACACATGCAATGACATTGGTCGATCCATATGTGGTTCCTGGAAAGAACACACATGCAATGACATTAGTTTATCCATGTGTGGTTTGTGACATGAGCACACATGCAATTACTCTGGTGGATCCATGTGTGGTTTGTGGAAAGAACACACATGCAATGACTCTATTTGATCCATGTGGTTTGTGGGAAGAACACACATGTAATGACATTGGTTGATCCATATGTGGTTTGTGGAAAGAACACACATGTAATGACTCTAGTGGATCCATATGTGGTTTTTGGAAAAGAACACACATGCAATGACTCTGGTGGATCCATATGTGGTTTATGGAAAGAGCACACATGCAATGACATTGGTGGATGCATATGTGGTTCATGGAAAGAACACACATGCAATGACATTGGTGGATCCATGGGTGGTTTGTGACATGAACACACATGCAATGAAATTGGTTGATCCATATGTCGTTTATGATAATAACAAACATGCAATGCCATTGGTTGATCCATGTTATTTGTCAAAAGAACACACATGCAATGACATTGGTTGATCCATGTGGTTTGTGGAAAGAACACACATGAAATGACTCTGGTGGATCCATGTGTGGTTTGTGAAAAGAACGCACATGCAATAACTCTAGTGGATCCATATGTGGTTTGTGAAAAGAACACACATGCAGTGACATTGGTGGATCCATATTTGGTTTGTGGAAAGAACACACATGCAATGACTTTCGTGGATCCGTATGTGGTTTGTGGAAAGAACACACATGCAATGACTCTAGAGGATCCATATGTGGTTTGTGAAAAGAACACACATGCAATGACTCTAGTGGATCCATGTGTGGTTTGTGGAAAGAACACACATGCAATGACTCTGGTCGATCCATGTGGTTTGTGGAAAGAACACACATGTAATGACATTGGTTGATCTATGTGGTTTGTGGAAAGAACACACATGCACTTACTCTGGTGGATCCATGTGTGGTTTGTGAAAACAACACACATGCAATGACTCTAGTGGATCCATATGTGGTTTGTGGAAAAACACACATGCAATGACATTGGTGGATCCGTATGTGGTCTGTGATATGAACACACATGCAATGACATTGGTGTATCCATATGTGGTTTGTGACAATAACACACATGCAATGCCATTGGTTGATCCATGTTGTTTGTCAAAAGAACACACATGCAATGACATTAGTTGGTCCGTCTGGTTTGTGGAAAGAACACACATGCACTGACTCTAGTGGATCCAAATGTGGTTTGTGAAAAGAACACACATGCAATGACATTGGTGGATCCATATTTGGTTTGTGGAAAGAACACACATGAAATGACTCTGGTGGATCCATATGTGGTTTGTGGAAAGAACACACATGCAATGACTCTAGTGGATCCATATGTGGTTTGTGAAAAGAACACACATGAAATGACTCTGGTGGATCCATATGTGGTTTGTTGAAAGAACACACATGCAATGATATTGGTGGATCCATATGTGGTTTGTGGAAAGAACACACATGCAATGACATTGGTCGATCCATGTGTGGTTTGTCAAAAGAACACACATGCAATGACATTCGTTGATCTATGTGGTTTCTGGAAAGAACACACATGCAATGACTCTGGTTGATCCATGTGGTTTGTGGAAAGAACACACATGTAATGTCATTGGTTGTTCCATGTGGTTTTTGGAAAGAACACACATGAAATGACTCTGGTGGATCCATGTGTGTTTTGTGAAAAAAACACATATGCAATGACTCTAGTGGATCCATATGTGGATTGTGAAACGAACACAAATGCAATGACATTGGTGGATCCATATTTGGTTTGTGGAAACAAAACACATGCAATGACATTTGTTGATCCAAATGTGGTTTGTGGAAAGAACACACATGCAATGACTCTAGTGGATCCATATGTGGTTTTTGCAAAAGAACACACATGCAATGACTCTGGTGGATCCATATGTGGTTTATGGAAAGAACACACATGCAATGACATTGGTGGATCCATATGTGGTTCATGGAAAGAACACACATGCAATGACATTGGTGGATCCATGGGTGGTTTGTGACATGAACACACATGCAATGAAATTGGTTGATCCATATGTGGTTTATGAAAATAACACACATGCAATGCCATTGGTTGATCCATGTTGTTTGTCAAAAGAACACACATGTAATGACATTGGTTGATCCATGTGGTTTGTGGAAAGAACACACATGCAATGACTCTGGTGGATCCATGTGTGGTTTATGAAAAGAACAGACATGCAATGACTCTAGTGGATCCATATGTGGTTTGTGGAAAGAACACACATGCAATGATAGTGGTGGATCCATATTTGGTTCGTGGAAAGAACACACATGGAATGACTCTGGTGGATCCATATGTGGTTTGTGGAAAGAACACACATGCAATGACTCTAGAGGATCCATATGTGGTTTGTGAAAAGAATACACATGCAATGACTCTGGTGGATCCATATGTGGTTTGTGGAAAGAACACACATGTAATGACTCTGATTGATCCATGTGGTTTGTGGAAAGAACACACATGTAATGACATTGGTTGATCCATGTGGTTTGTGGAAAGAACACACATGCAATTACTCTAGTTGATCCATGTGGTTTGTGGAAAGAACACATATGCAATGACATTGGTGGATCCATATTTGGTTTGTGGAAATAACACACATGCAATGACATTGGTGGATCCATGTGTGGTTTGTCAAAAGAACACACATGCAATGACATTGGTTGATCCATGTGGTTTGTGGAAAGAACACACATGCAATGACTCTGGTTGATCCATGTGGTTTGTGGAAAGAACACACATGTAATACCATTGGTTGATCCATGTGGTTTTTGGAAAGAACACACATGAAATGACTCTGGTTGATCCATCTGTGTTTTGTGAAAAGAACACACATGCAATGACATTGGTGGATCCATATTTGGTTTGTGGAAAGAACACACATGCAATGACATTTGTTGATCCATATGTGGTTTCTGGAAAGAACACACATGCGATGACTCTAGTGGATCCATATGTGGCTTTTGGAAAAGAACACACATGCAATGACTCTGGTGGATCCATATGTGGTTTGTCGAAAGAACACACATGCAATGACATTGGTCGATCCATATGTGGTTCATGGAAAGAACACACATGCAATGACATTAGTTGATCCATGTGTGGTTTGTGACATGAACACACATGCAATTACTCTGGTGGATCCATGTGTGGTTTGTGGAAAGAACACACATGCAATGACTCTAATTGATGCATGTGGTTTGTGGAAAGAACACACATGTAATGACATTGGTTGATCCATATGTGGTTTGTGGAAAGAACACACATGCATTGACTCTAGTGGATCCATATGTCGTTTTTGGAAAAGAACACACATGCAATGACTCTGGTGGATCCATATGTGGTTTATGGAAATAACACACATGCAATGACATTGGTGGATGCATATGTGGTTCATGGAAAGAACACACATGCAATGACATTGGTGGATCCATGGGTGGTTTGTGACATGAACACACATGCAATGAAATTGGTTGATCCATATGTCGTTTATGATAATAACAAACATGCAATGCCATTGGTTGATCCATGTTGTTTGTCAAAAGAACACACATGCAATGACATTGGTTGATCCATTTGGTTTGTTGAAAGAACACACATGAAATGACTCTGGTGGATCCATGTGTGGTTTGTGAAAGGAACGCACATGCAATAACTCTAGTGGATCCATATGTGGTTTGTGAAAAGAACACACATGCAATGACATTGGTGGATCCATATTTGGTTTGTGGAAAGAACACACATGCAATGACTTTCGTCGATCCGTATGTGGTTTGTCGAAAGAACACACATGCAATGACTCTAGAGGATCCATATGTGGTTTGTGAAAAGAACAGACATGTAATGACTCTGGTGGACCCATGTGTGGTTTGTGGAAAGAACACACATGCAATGACACTGGTCGATCCATGTGGTTTGTGGAAAGAACACACATGTAATGACATTGGTTGATCCATGTGGTTTTTGGAAAGAACACACATGCAATTACTCTTGTGGATCCATGTGTGGTTTGTGAAAAGAACACACATGCAATGACTCTAGTGGATCCATATGTGGTTTGTGGAAAAACACACATGCAATGACATTGGTGGATCCGTATGTGGTTTGTGACATGAGCACACATGCAATGACATTGGTGTATCCATATGTGGTTTATGACAATAACACACATGCAATGCCATTGGTTGATCCATGTTGTTTGTCAAAAGAACACACATGTAATGACATTGGTTGATCCATGTGGTTTGTGGAAAGAACACACATGCAATCACTCTGGCGGATCCATGTGTGGTTTGTGAAAAGAACAGACATGCAATGACTCTAGTGGATCCATATGTGGTTTGTGGAAAGAACACACATGCAATGATAGTGGTGGATCCATATTTGGTTTGTGGAAAGAACACACATGCAATGACTCTGGTGGATCCATATGTGGTTTGTGGAAAGAACACACATGCAATGACTCTAGTGGATCCATATGTGGTTGCTGGAAAAACACACAAGCAATGACATTGGTGGATCCGTATGTGGTTTGTGACATGAACACACATGCAATGACATTGGTGTATCCATATGTGGTTTATGACAATAACACACATGCAATGCCATTGGTTGATCCATGTTGTTTGTCAAAAGAACACACATGCAATGACATTAGTTGGTCCATGTGGTTTGTGGAAAGAACACACATGCACTGACTCTAGTGGATCCAAATGTGGTTTGTGAAAAGAACACACATGCAATGACATTGGTGGATCCATATTTGGTTTGTGGAAAGAACACACATGAAATGACTCTGGTGGATCCATATGTGGTTTGTTGAAAGAACACAGATGCAATGACATTGGTGGATCCATATGTGGTTTGTGGAAAGAACACACATGGAATGACATTGTTCGATCCATGTGTGGTTTGTCAAAATGACACACATGCAATGACATTCGTTGATCCATGTGGTTTGTGGAAAGAACACACATGCAATGACTCTGGTTGATCCATGTGGTTTGTGGAAAGAACACACATGTAATGCCATTGGTTGATCCATGTGGTTTTTTGAAAGAACACACATGAAATGACTCTGGTTGATCCATGTGTGTTTTGTGAAAAAAACACATATGCAATGACTCTAGTGGATCCATATGTGGTTTGTGAAACGAACACAAATGCAATGACATTGGTGGATCCATATTTGGTTTGTGGAAAGAACACACATGCAATGACATTTGTTGATCCATATGTGGTTTGTGGAAAGAACACACATGCAATGACTCTGGTGGATCCATATGTGGTTTTTGCAAAAGAACACACATGCAATGACTCTGGTGGATCCATATGTGGTTTATGGAAAGAACACACATGCAATGACATTGGTGGGTCCATATGTGGTTCATGGAAAGAACACACATGCAATGACATTGGTGGATCCATGGGTGGTTTGTGACATGAACACACATGCAATGAAATTGGTTGATCCATATGTGGTTTATGACAATAACACACATGCAATGCCATTGGTTGATCCAGGTTGTTTGTCAAAAGAACACACATGTAATGACATTGGTTGATCCATGTGGCTTGTGAAAAGAACACACATGCAATGACTCTGGTGGATCCATGTGTGGTTTTTGAAAAGAACAGACATGCAATGACTCTAGTGGATCCATATGTGGTTTGTGGAAAGAACACACATGCCATGACAGTGGTGGATCCATATTTGGTTTGTGGAAAGAACACACATGCAATGACTCTGGTGGATCCATATGTGGTTTGTGGAAAGAAACACATGCAATGACTCTAGAGGATCCATATGTGGTTTGTGAAAAGAATACACATGCAATGACTCTGGTGGATCCATATGTGGTTTGTGGAAAGAACACACATGTAATGACTCTGGTTGATCCATGTGGTTTGTGGAAAGAACACACATGTAATGACATTGGTTGATCCATGTGGTTTGTGGAAAGAACACACATGCAATTACTCTGGTTGATCCATGTGGTTTGTGGAAAGAACACACATGCATGACATTGGTGGATCCATATTTGGTTTGTGGAAATAACACACATGCAATGACTCTGGTGGATCCATATGTGGTTTGTAAAAATAACACACATGCAATGACTCTAGTGGATCCATATGTGGTTTGTGGAAAGAACACACATGCAATGACATTGGTGGATCCATATGTGGTTCACGGAAAGAACACACATGCAATGACATTGGTGGATCCATGTGTGGTTTGTGACATGAACACAGATGTAATTACTCTGGTGGATCCACGTGTAGTTTGTGGAAAGAACACACTTGCAATGACTCTGGTTGATCCATGTGGTTCATGGGAAGAACACACATGCAATGACTCTGGTTGATCCATATGTGGTTTGTGTAAATAACACACATGCAATGACTCTGGTGGATCCATATGTTATTTCTGAAAATACCACACATGCAATGACATTGGTTGATCCATGTGTGGTTTGCGAAAAGAACACACGTGGAATTCCTCGAGTGGGTACATATGTTGTTTGTGAAAAGAACACGCATGCAATGACATTGGTTGATCCATATGTGGTTTGTGGAAAGAACACACATGCAATGCCATTGGTTGATCCATGTGTGGTTTGTGAAAAAGAACACATATGGAATGACATTGGTGGATCCATATGTGGTTTGTGGAAAAAAACACATGCAATGACATTGGTGGATCCATATGTGGTTCATGGAAAGAACACACATGCAATGACATTGGTGGATCCATGTGTGGTTTGTGACATGAACACACATGCAATGACATTGGTTGATCCATATGTGGTTTATAACAATAACACACATGCAATGCCATTGGTGGATCCATGTTGTTTGTCAAAAGAACACACATGCAATGAATCTAGTGGATCCATATGTGGTTTGTGGAAAGAACACACATGCAATGAAATTGGTGGGTCCATATGTGGTTTGTGACATGAACAGACATGCAATGACATTGGTTGATCCATATGTGGTTGATGAAATAAACATGCAATGCCATTGGTTGATCCATGTTGTTTGTCAAAAGAACAGACATGCAATGACATTGGTTGTTCCATGTGTTTGTGGAAAGAACACACATGCAATGCCTCTGGTTGATCCATGTGGTTCATGGAAAGAACACACATGCAATGACTCTGATGGATCCATATGTGGTTTGTGGAAAGAACACACATGCAATGACTCTGGTAGATCCATACGTGGTTTATGAAAATACCACACATGCAATGACATTGGTTGATCCATGTGTGCTTTGTGAAAAGAACACAAATGCAATTACGCGAGGGGGTACATATGTAGTTTGTGGAAAGAAAACGCATGCAATGACATTGGTTGATCCATATGTGGTTTGTGGAAAGAACACACATGCAATGCCATTGGTTGATCCATGTGTGGTTTGTGAAAAAGAACACATATGGAATGACATTGGTGGATCCATGTGTGGTTTATGGAAAGAACACACATGCAATGACTCTAGTGGATCCATGTGTGCTTTGTGAAAAGAACACACATGCAGTCACTCTAGTGGATCCATATGTGGTTTGTGAAACGAACATACATGCAATGACATTGGTGAATCCATATTTTGTTTGTGGAAAGAACACACATGCAATTACTCTGGTGGATTTATATGTGGTTTGTGGAAAGAACACACATGTAGTGACTCTAGTGGATCCATATGTGGTTTGTGAAAAGAACACACTTGCAATGAGTCTTATGGATCCATATGTGGTTTGTGGAAAGAACACACATGCAATGACATTGGTGGATCCATATGTGGTTCATAAAAAGAACACACATGCAATGACATTGGTGGATCCATGTGTGGTTTGTGAGAAGAACACACATGCAATTACACTAGTGGATCCATGTGTGGTCTGTGGAAAGAACACACATGCAATGACTCTGGTGGATACATATGTGGTTTGTGAAAAGAACACACATGCAATGACATTGGTGGATCCATATTTGGTTTGTGGAAAGAACACACATGCAATGATATTTGTTAATCCATGTGTGGTTTGTGGAAAGAACACACATGCAATGACTCTAGTGGATCCATATGTGGTTTGTGGAAAAGAAAACACATGCAATGACTCTGGTGGATCCATCTGTGGTTTCTGGAAAGAACACACATGCAATGACTCTGGTGGATCCATGTGAGGTTTGTGAAAAGAATACACATGCAATGACTCTAGTGGATCCATATGTGGTTTGTGAAAAGAACACACATGCAATGACGGTGGTGGATCCATATTTGGTTTGTGGAAAGAACACACATGCAATGACTCTGGTGGATCCATATGTGGTTTGTGGAAAGAACACACATGCAATGACTGTAGTGGATCCATATGTGGTTTGTCAAGAACACACATGCAATGACTCTGGTGGATCCATATGTGGTTTGTGGAAAGAACACACATGCAATGACATTGGTGGATCCATATGTGGTTCATGGAAAGAACACACATGCAATGACATTAGTTGTTCCATGTGTGGTTTGTCACATGAACACACATGCAATTACTCTGGTGGATCCATGTGTGGTTTGTGGAAAGAAGACACATGCAATGACTCTAGTTGATCCATGTGGTTTGTGGAAAGAACACACATGTAATGACATTGGTTGATCTATATGTGGTTTGTGGAAAGAACACACATGCAATGACTCTAGTGGATCCATATGTGGTTTTTGGAAAAGAACACACATGCAATGACTATGGTGGATCCATATGTGGTTTATGGAAAGAACACACATGCAATGACATTGGTGGATGCATATGTGGTTAATGGAAAGAACACACATGCAATGACATTGGTGGATCCATGGGTGGTTTGTGACATGAACACATGCAATGAAATTGGTTGATCCAGATGTCGTTTATGAGAATAACAAACATGCAATGCCATTGGTTGATCCATGTTGTTTGTCAAAATAACACACATGCAATGACATTGGTGGATCCATATGTGGTTTGTGGAAAGAACACACATGCAATGACATTGGTGGATCCATGTGTGGTTTGTCAAAAGAACACACATGTAATGACATTGGTTGATCCATGTGGTTGTGGAAAGAACACACATGCAATGACTCTGGTTGATCCATGTGGTTTGTGGAAAGAACACACATGTAATGCCATTGGTTGATCCATGTGGTTTTTGGAAAGAACACACATGAAATGACTCTGGTTGATCCATGTGTGTTTTGTGAAACAAACACATATGCAATGACTCTAGTGGATCCATATGTGGTTTGTGAAACGAACACACATGCAATGACATTGGTGGATCCATATTTGGTTTGTGGAAAGACCACACATGCAATGACATTTGTTGATCCATATGTGGTTTGTGGAAAGAACACACATGCAATGACTGTAGTGGATCCATGTGTGGTTTTTTGAAAAGAACACACATGCAATGACTCTGGTGGATCCATATGTGGTTTATGGAAAGAACACACATTTAATGACATTGGTGGATCCATATGTGGTTCATGGAAATAATACACATGCAATGACATTGGTGGATCCATGGGTGGTTTGTGACATGAACACACATGCAATGAAATTGGTTGACCCATATGTGGTTTATGACAATAACACACATGTAATGACTCTAGTGGATCCATATGTGGTTTGTGGAAAGAACACATATGCAATGACATTGGTGGATCCATATGTGGATCATGGAAATAACACACATGCAATGACATTAGTTGATCCATGTGTGGTTTGTGACATGAACACACATGCGATTACTCTGGTGGATCCATGTGAGGTTTGTGGAAAGAACACACATGCAATGACTCTGGTTGATCCATGTGGTTTGTGGAAAGAACACACATGCAATGAATCTAGTGGATCCATATGTGGTTTGTGGAAAGAACACCCGTGCAATGACATTGGTGGGTCCATATGTGGTTTGTGACAAGAACACACATGCAATGACATTAGTTGATACATATGTGGTTTATGACAATAACAGATATGCAATGCCATTGGTTGATCCATGTTGTTTGTCAAAAGAACACACATGCAATGACATTCGTTGATCCATGTGGTTTGTGGAAAGAACACACATGCAATAACTCTGGTGGATCCATTTGTGGTTTGTGAAAAGAACAGATATGCAATGACTCTAGTGGATCCATATGTGGTTTGTGAAAAGAACACACATGCAATGACATTGGTGGATCCATATTTGGTTTGTTGAAAGAACACACATGCAATGACTCTGGTGGATCCATATGTGGTTTGTGGAAACACACATGCAATGACTCTAGAGGATCCATGTGTGGTTTGTGGAAAGAACACACATGCAATGACTCTAGTGGATCCATATGTGGTATGTGGAAAAGAACACACATGCAATGAGTCTGGTGGATCCATATGGGGTTTCTAGAAAGAACACCCATGCAATGACTCTGGTGGATCCATATGTGGTTTGTGGAAAGAACACACATACAATGACTCTAGTGGATCCATATGTGGTTTGTGAAAAGAACACACATGCAATGAATCTAGTGGATCCATATGTGGTTTGTGGAAAGAACACACATTCAATGACATTGGTAGATCCATATGTGGTTTGTGACATGAACACATATGCAATGATATTGGTATATCCATATGTGGTTTATCACAATAACAAACATGAAATGCCATTGGTTGGTCCATGTTGTTTGTAAAAAGAACACACATGCAATAACATTAGTTGATCGATGCTGTTTGTGGATAGAACACACATGCAATGACTATGGTCGGTCCATGTGTGGTTTGTGAAAAGAACAGACATGCAATGACTCTAGTGGATCCATATGTGGTTTGTGAAAAGAACACACATGCGATGACATTGGTGGATCAATATTTGGTTTGTGGAAAGAACACACATGAAATAACTCTGGTGGCTCCATATGTGGTTTGTGGAAAGAACACACATGCAATGACTCTCGTGGATCCATATGTGGTTTGTGCAAAGAACACACATGCAATGACTCTGGTGGATCCATATGTGGTTTGTGAAAAGAACACACATGCAATGACTCTAGTGGATCTATATGTGGTTTGTGAAAATAACACACATGCAATGACTCTGGTGGATCCATATGTGGTTTGTGGAAAGAACACACATGCAATGACATTGGTGGATCCATATGTGGTTCATGGAAAGAACACACATGCAATGACATTGGTGGATCCATGTGTGGTTTGTGACATGAACACACATGCAATTACACTAGTGGATCCATGTGTGGTTTGTGGAAAGAACCCACATGCAATGACTCTGGTGGATACATATGTGGTTTGTGAAAAGAACACACATGCAATGACATTGGTGGATTCATATTTTGTTTGTGGAAAGAACACACATACAATGATATTTGTTAATCCATGTGTGGTTTGTGGAAAGAACACACATGCAATGACTCTGGTGGATCCATATGTGGTTTGTGGAAAGAACACACATGCAATGACTCTGGTGGATCCATGTGTGGTTTGCGAAAAGAATACACATGCAAGGACTCTAGTGGATCCATATGTGGTTTGTGAAAAGAACACACATGCAATGATGGTGGTGGATTCATATTTGGTTTTTGGAAAGAACACACATGCAATAACTCTAGTGGATCCATATGTGGTTTGGCAAAAGAACACACATGCAATGACTCTGGTGGATCCATATGTGGTTTGTGGAAAGAACACACATGCAATGACTCTGGTGGATCCATATGTGGTTTGTGGAAAGAACACACATGCAATGACATTGGTGGATCCATGTGTGGTTTGTGACATAAACACACATGCAATTACTCTGGTGGATCCATGTGTGGTTTGCGGAAAGAACACACATGCAATGACTCTGGTTGATCCATGTGGTTCATGGGAAGAACACACATGCAATGACTCTAGTTGATCCATATGTGGTTTGTGTAAATAACACACATGCAATGACTCTGGTGGATCCATATGTGGTTTGTGTAAATAACACACATGCAATGACTCTGGTGGAATCATATTTGGTTTGTGGAAAGAAGACACATGCAATGACATTAGTTTATCCATGTGTGGTTTGTGACATGAACACACATGCAATTACTCTAGTGGATCCATGTGTGGTCTGTGGAAAGAACATACATGCAATTACTCTGGTTGATCCATGTGGTTTGTGGAAAGAACACACATGTAATAACATTGGTTGATCCATGTGGATTGTGGAAAGAACACACATGCAATTACTCTGGTGGATCCATGTGTGGTTTGTGAAAATAACTAACATGCAATGAATCTAGTGGATCCATATGTGGTTTGTGGAAAGAACACACATGCAATGACATTGGTGGGTCCATATGTGGTTTGTGACATGAACACACATGCAATGACATTGGTTGATCCATATGTGGTTGATGACAATAACAAACATGCAATGCCATTGGTTGATCCATGTTGTTTGTCAAAAGAACAGACATGCAATGACATTGGTTGTTCCATGTGTTTGTGGAAAGAACACACATGCAATGACATTGGTGGGTCCATATGTGGTTTGTGACATGAACACACATGCAATGACATTGGTTGATCCATATGTGGTTGATGACAATAACAAACATGCAATGCCATTGGTTGATCCATGTTGTTTGTCAAAAGAACAGACATGCAATGACATTGGTTATTCCATGTGTTTATGGAAAGAACACACATGCAATGACTAGAGTGGATCCATGTGTGGTTTGTGAAAAGAACACACATGCAATGACTCTAGTGGATCCATATGTGGTTTGTGAAAAGTATACACCTGCAATGACATTGGTGGATCCATATTTGGTTTGTGGAAAGAACACGCATTCAATGAATCTAGTGGATCCATATGTGGTTTGTGGAAAGAACACACATGCAATGACTCTAGAGGATCCATATGTGGTTTGTGAAAAGAACACACATGCAATGACTCTGGTGGATCCATATGTGGTTTGTGGAAAGAACACACATGCAATGACATTGGTGGATCCATATGTGGTTTGTGGAAAGAACACACATGTAATGACATTGGTGGATCCATGTGTGGTTTGTCAAAAGAACACACATGCAATGACTCTGATGGATTCATATGTGGTTTGTGGAAAGAACACACATGAAATGACTCTGGTTGATCCATGTGGTTTGTGGAAATAACACACATGCAATTACTCTGGTGGATCCATATGTGGTTTGTGAAAAGAACACATATGCGATGACATTGGTGGATCCATATTTGGTTTGTGGAAAGAACACACATGAAATGACTCTGGTGGATCCATATGTGGTTTGTGGAACGAACACACATGCAATGACTCTAGTGGATCCATATGTGGTTTGTAAAAAGAACACACATGCAATGACTCTGGTGGATCCATATGTGGTTTGTGGAAAGAACACACATGCAGTGACATTGGTGGATCCATGTGTGGTTTGTGGAAATAACACACATGTAATGACATTGGTGGATCCATGTGTGGTTTGTCAATAGAACACACATGCAATGGCATTGGTTGATCCATGTGGTTTGTGGAAAGAACACACATGCAATTACTCTGGTTGATCCATGTGGTTTGTGGAAAGAACACACATGTAATGAAATTGGTTGATCCATGTGGTTTGTGGAAAGAACAAACATGAAATGACTCTGGTGGATCCATGTGTGTTTTGTGAAAAGAACAAATATGCAATGACTCTAGAGGATCCATATGTGGTTTGTGAAAAGAACATACATGCAATGACATTGGTGGATCCATATTTGGTTTGTGGGAAGAACACACATGCAATGACATTTGTTGATCCATATGTGGTTTCTGGAAAGAACACACATGCAATGACTCTAGTGGATCCATGTGTGGTTTTTGCAAAAGAACACACATGCAATGACTCTAGTGGATCCATATGTGGTTTTTGAAAAGAACACACATGCAATGACATTGGTGGATCCATATGTGGTTCATGGAAAGAACACACATGCAATGACATTGGTGGATCCATGGGTGGTTTGTGACATGAACACACATGCAATGAAATTGGTTGATCCATATGTGGTTTATGACAATAACACACATGCAATGCCATTGGTCGATCCATGTTGTTTGTAAAAAGAACACACATGTAATGACATTGATTGATCCATGTGGTTTGTGGAAAGAACACACATGAAATGACTCTAGTGGATCCATGTGTGGTTTGTGAAAAGAACAGACATGTAATGACTCTAGTGGATCCATATGTGGTTTGTGGAAAGAACACACATGCAATGACATCGGTGGATCCATATTTGGTTTGTGGAAAGAACACACATGCAATGACTCTGGTGGATCCATATGTGGTTTGTGGAAAGAACACACATGCAATGACTCTAGAGGATCCATATGTGGTTTGTGAAAACAATACACATGCAATGACTCTGGTAGATCCATATATGGTTTGTGGAAAGAACACACATGTAATGACTCTGGTTGATCCATGTGGTTTGTGGAAAGAACACACATGTAATGACATTGGTTGATCCATGTGGTTTGTGGAAAGAACACACATGCAATTACTCTGGTTGATCCATGTGGTTTGTGGAAAGAACACACATGCAATGACATTAGTGGATCCATATTTGGTTTCTGGAAATAACACACATGCAATGATTCTGGTGGATCCATATGTGGTTTGTGGAAAGAACACACATGCAATGACTCTAGTTGATCCAGTTGTGGTTTGTAAAAATAACACACATGCAATGACTCTAGTGGATCCATATGTGGTTTGTGGAAAGAACACACATGCAATGACATTGGTGGATCCATGTGTGGTTTGTGACATGAACACACATGCAATTACTCTGGTGGATCCACGTGTAGTTTGTGGAAAGAACACACATGCAATGACTCTTGTTGATCCACGTGGTTCATGGAAAGAACACACATGCAATGACTCTGGTTGATCCATATGTGGTTTGTGTAAATAACACACATGCAATGACTCTGGTGGATCCATATGTGTTTTGTGAAAATACCACACATGCAATTACGCGAGTGGGTACATATGTGGTTTGTGGAAAGAAAACGCATGCAATGACATTGGTTAATCCATATGTGGTTTGTGGAAAGAACACACATGCAATGCCATTGGTTGATCCATGTGTGGTTTGTGAAAAAGAACACATATGGAATGACATTGGTGGATCCATGTGTGGTTTATGGAAAGAACACACATGCAATGACTCTGGTGGATCCATGTGTGCTTTGTGAAAAGAACACAGATGCAGTGACACTAGTGCATCCATATGTGGTTTGTGAAACGAACACACATGCAATGACGTTGGTGGATCCATATTTTGTTTGTGGAAAGAACACACATGCAATTACTCTGGTGGATTTATATGTGGTTTGTGGAAAGAACACAAATGCAGTGATTCTAGTGGATCTAGATGTGGTTTGTGAAAAGAACACACATGCAATGACTCTTGTAGATCCATATGTGGTTTGTGGAAAGAACACACATGCAATGACATTGGTGGATCCATATGTGGTTCATGGAAAGAACACACATGCAATGACATTGGTGGATCCATGGGTGGTTTGTGACATGAACACACATGCAATGAAATTGGTTGATCCTTATGTGGTTTATGACAATAACACACATGCAATGCCATTGGTTGATCCATGTTGTTTGTCAAAAGAACACACATGTAATGACATTGGTTGATCCATGTGGTTTGTGGAAAGAACACACATGCAATCACTCTGGTGGATCCATGTGTGGTTTGTGAAAAGAACAGACATGCAATGACTCTAGTGGATCCATATGTGGTTTGTGGAAAGAACACACATGCAATGATAGTGGTGGATCCATATTTGGTTTGTGGAAAGAACACACATGCAATGACTCTGGTGGATCCATATGTGGTTTGTGGAAAGAACACACATGCAATGACTCTAGAGGATCCATATGTGGTTTGTGAAAACAATACACATGCAATGACTCTGGTAGATCCATATATGGTTTGTGGAAAGAACACACATGTAATGACTCTGGTTGATCCATGTGGTTTGTGGAAAGAACACACATGTATTGACATTGGTTGATCCATGTGGTTTGTGGAAAGAACACACATGCAATTACTCTGGTTGATCCATGTGGTTTGTGGAAAGAACACACATGCAATGACATTGGTGGATCCATATTTGGTTTCTGGAAATAACACACATGCAATGATTCTGGTGGATCCATATGTGGTTTGTGGAAAGAACACACATGCAATGACTCTAGTTGATCCAGTTGTGGTTTGTAAAAATAACACACATGCAATGACTCTAGTGGATCCATATGTGGTTTGTGGAAAGAACACACATGCAATGACATTGGTGGATCCATGTGTGGTTTGTGACATGAACACACATGCAATTACTCTGGTGGATCCACGTGTAGTTTGTGGAAAGAACACACATGCAATGACTCTTGTTGATCCACGTGGTTCATGGAAATAACACACATTCATTGACTCTGTTGGATCCATGTGTGGTTTGTGAAAAGAACACTCATGCAGTGACTAGTGGATCCATATGTGGTTTGTGAAACGAACACACATGCAATGACATTGGTGGATCAATATTTGGTTTGGGGAAAGAACACACATGCAATTACTCTGGTGGATCCATATGTGGTTTGTGGAAAGAACACACATGCTGTGACTCTAGTCGATCCATATGTGGTTTGTGAAAAGAACACACATGCAATGACTCTAGTGGATCCATGTGTGGTTTGTGGAAAGAACACACATGCAATGACTCTAGTGGATACATATGTGGTTTGTGAAAAGAACACACATGCAATGACATTGGTGGATACATATTTGGTTTGTTGAAAGAACACACATGCAACGATATTTGTTGATCCATGTGTGGTTTGTGGAAAGAACACACATGCAATGACTCTAGTGGATCCATATGTGGTCTGTGGAAAAGAACACACATGCAATGACTCTGGTGGATCCATATGTGTTTTCTAGAAAGAACAACCATGCAATGACTCTGGTGGATCCATGTGTGGTTTGTGAAAAGAACACACATGCAATGACTCTAGTGGATCCATATGTGGTTTATGAAAAGAACACACATGCAATGACGGTGGTGGATCCATATTTGGTTTGTGGAAAGAACACACATGCAATGACTGTGGTGGATCCATATGTGGTTTGTGGAAAGAACACACATGCAATGACTCTAGTGGATCCGTATGTGGTTTGTGAAAAGAACACACATGCAATGACTCTGGTGGATCCATATGTGGTTTCTAGAAAGAAAACACATGCAATGACATGGGTGGATCCATATGTGGTTCATGGAAAGAACAGACATGCAATGACATTGGTTGATCCATGTGTGGTTTGTGACATGAACACACATGCAATGACATTGGTTGATCCATATGTGGTTTATAACAATAACGCACATGCAATGCCATTGGTGGATCCATGTTGTTTGTCAAAAGAACACACATGTAATGACATTGGTTAATCCATGTGGTTTGTGGAAAGAACACACATGCAATGACTCTGTTGGATCCATGTGTGGTTTGTGAAAATAACACTCATGCAGTGACTAGTGGATCCATATGTGGTTTCTGAAAGGAACACACATGCAGTGACATTGGTGGATCCATATTTGGTTTGTGGAAAGAACACACATGCAATTACTCTGGTGGATCCATATGTGGTTTGTGGAAAGAACACACATGCAGTGACTCTAGTCGATCCATACGTGGTTTGTGAAAAGAACACACAAGCAATGACTCTAGTGGATCCATGTGTGGTTTGCGGAAAGAACACACATGCAATGAATCTAGTGGATACATATGTGGTTTGTGAAAAGAACACACATGCAATGACATTGGTGGATCCATATTTGGTTTGTTGAAAGAACACACATGCAACGATATTTGTTGATCCATGTGTGGTTTGTGGAAAGAACACACATGCAATGACTCTAGTGGATCCATATGTGGTCTGTGGAAAAGAACACACATGCAGTGACTCTGGTGGATCCATATGTGTTTTCTAGAAAGAACAACCATGCAATGACTCTGGTGGATCCATGTGTGGTTTGTGAAAAGAACACACATGCAATGACTCTAGTGGATCCATATGTGGTTTGCGAAAAGAACACACATGTAATGACGGTGGTGGATCCATATTTGGTTTGTGGAAAGAACACACATGCAATGACTGTGGTGGATCCATATGTGGTTTGTGGAAAGAACACACATGCAATGACTCTAGTGGATCCATGTGTGGTTTGTGAAAAGAACACACATGCAATGACTCGGGTGGATCCATATGTGGTTTCTGGAAAGAACACACATGCAATGACATTGGTGGATCCATATGTGGTTCATGGAAAGAACACACATGCAATGACATTGGTTGATCCAAGTGTGGTTTGTGACATGAACATACATGCAATTACTCTGGTGGATCCATGTGTGGTTTGTGGAAAGAACACAAATGCAATGACTCTGGTTGATCCATGTGGTTTGTGGAAAGAACACACATGTAATGACATTGGTTGATCCATATGTGGTTCATGGAAAGAAAACACATGCAATGACATTGGTGGATCCATGTGTGGTTTGTGACATAAACACACATGCAATTACTCTGGTGGATCCATGTGTGGTTTGCGGAAAGAACACACATGCAATGACTCTAGTGGATACATATGTGGTTTGTGAAAAGAACACACATGCAATGACATTGGTGGATCCATATTTGGTTTGTGGAAATAACACACATGCAATGATATTTGTTGATCCATGTGTGGTTTGTGGAAACAACACACATGCAATGACTCTAGTGGATCCATATGTGGTTGTGGAAAATAACACACATGCAATGACTCTGGTGGATCCATATGTGGTTTGTGGAAAGAACACACATGCAATGATTCTGGTGGATCCATGTGTGGTTTGTGAAAATAACACACATGCAATGACTCTAGTGGATCCATATGTGGTTTGTGAAAAGAACACACATGCAATGACGGTGGTGGATCCATATTTGGTTTGTGGAAAGAAAACACATGCAATGACATTGGTTGATCCATGTGTGGTTTGTGACATGAACACACATGTAATTACTCCGGTGGATCCATGTGTGGTTTGTGGAAAGAACACATATGCAATGACTCTGGTTGATCCATGTGGTTTGTGGAAAGAACACACATGCAATGACATTGGTGGATCCATATTTGGTTTGTGGAAAGAACACACATGCAATGATATTTGTTGATCCATGTGTGGTTTGTGGAAAGAACACACATGCAATGACTCTAATCCATATGTGGTTTGTGGAAAAGAATACACATGTGATGGCTCAATGCACGGCGCCCAGAAAAATGCTTGATGGCGGTGTTGATGTAGAGCTCGTTGGGAACCCCAAGAGGAAGGTATGATGAGCACAGCAGCAAGTTTCCCTCAGTTATGAAACCAAGGTTTAATCGAACCAGTAGGAGCAAGGAAACACCTCAAAGGTGTTACTAGCTGAGCTTTGGTAGGGCGCACTACCAGTGCTAGTAGCAACGTGGAGACCTACACAACACAACCACATAACTTTGTCCCCAACTTGCGATGAGGTTGTCAATCTCACCGTGTTTTGCGGAAAACAAAGGATTAAACGTATCGAATGGAAAGAAGTAAAAGTTTGCAGAAAGTAAACACAAAGCAGAAACAGATTATAGATTGTATGTAAAGAAAAAGGACCGGGATCCATAGTTCACTAGAGGTGGATCTCCTTAGATAGATAACATGCTGGGTGAACAAATTACAGTGGGGCAATTGACAAACACCGAGAAAGCAATACATGCATATACTAATCATCTTGACTCCTTTGAGACTTGATTGGGCAATACAACATAATACATAGACCGCCATCCAACTACATCTATGACTAATAATCCACCTTCAGGTTATCATCCGAACCGCCTCCAGTATTAAGTTGCAAGCAACATATTATTGCATTACGAACTGCGTGTAAGGTAAACAATATGATTGCTCTATGAACAAAGGATTGTTGTTTTCTCCCTAGTAGCAACAGCACATCTAGTACCTTAGAGATTTCTGTCACTTCCCCAGATTACCAGAGGCATGAACCCACTATCGAGCATAAATACTAACTCTTGGAGTTGCTAGCATCTACTTGGCCAAGATAGCTACTAACAACGGAAAGCATGCAAGATCTCAAATAACAAAGACATGATAGAATCAATAATAAATCTGAAATAGCATATCAATATCCATCGGATCCCCGCAAACACAACATGTATGAATTACAAATAGATGATCTTGATCATGGGAGCTCACAAGATCTAAACATGAAAGCACAAAGGAGGAGAAACCAACCATCTAGCAACTACATGGATCCGTAGTCCAAGGATGAACTACTCACACATCACATCGGAGGCTTGCATGGTGATGAAGAAGGCCTCCAGGGTGAATTACCCTCTCCGGCAGGGTGCCGGGAAGAGCTTCAGATCCCCCCGATCTAGGGACAGAGACGACGGCGGCTATAGATTCTTTCGTGGATTTTTGATCGGGTACTTAGGGTTTTCATCCCGAGGGCAACTTATAGGCGGAAGGAGAGGCCGAGGGGGTGCTGGGGGCGGCCAGACCACCCCCTGGCGCGGGCCAGGCCTGGCCGTGCGGCCAGGTGGTGTGGCCGGCCCCCAGCCCTTCTCCATCTCGTATTCTGGCACTTGATCCCTTCCGGAAAAATAGGCACTTTGACTTTTGTCCCGTCCAATTCCGAGAATATTCATTTTCTGACTTTTCTGGAACCAAAAACAACAGAAAACAGGCAGCTGGCACTGTGGCTCTTGTTAATAAGCTAGTCCAAGAAATCATAATAAAAGTACTCCAAAGTTGGAACAAAACACAAGAAAGTGGATAAAACTAAGCATGGAACATCAAAAATTATAGATACATTTGCAATATATCAACATGCAATGACTCTGGTGGATCCATATGTGGTTTGTAGAAATAACACACATGTAATGACTCTGGTGGATCCATGTGTGGTTTCTGAAAAGAACACACATGCAATGACTCTAGTGGATCCATATGTGGTTTGTGAAAAGAACACACATGCAATGACGGTGGTGGATCCATATTTGGTTTGTGTAAAGAACACACATGCAATGACTGTGGTGTATCCATATGTGGTTTGTGGAAAGAACACACATGCAATGACTCTAGTAGATCTGTGTGTGATTTGTGAAAAGAACACACATTCAATGACTCTGGTGGATCCATATGTGGTTTGTGGAAAGAACACACATGCAATGACATTGGTGGATCCATATGTGGTTCATTGAAAGAACACACATGCAATGACATTGGTTGATCCATGTGTGGTTTGTAACATGAACACACATGAAATTACTCTGGTGGATCCATGTGTGGTTTGTGAAAAGAATACACATGCAATCCAATTACTCTGGTGGATCCATGTGTGGTTTGTGGAAAGAACACACATGCAATGACTCTAGTTGATACATATATGGTTTGTGAAAAAAACACACCTCCAATGACATTGGTGGATCCATATTTGGTTTGTGGAAAGAACACACCTGCAATGATATTTGTTGATCCATGTGTGGTTTGTGGAAAGAACACACATGCAATGACTCTAGTGGATCCATATGTGGTTTGTGGAAAAGAACACACATGCAATGACTCTGGTGGATCCATATGTGGTTTGTGGAAAGAACACACATGCAATGACTCGGGTGGATCCATGTGTGGTTTATGAAAAGAACACACATGCAATGACTCTAGTGGATCCATATGTGGTTTGTGAAAAGAACACACATGCAATGACGGTGGTGGATCCATATTTGGTTTGTGGAAAGGACACACATGCAATGACTCTAGTGGATCCATATGTGGTTTGTGAAAAGAACACTCATGCAATGACTCTAGTGGATCCATACACTACAACACGGCAGCCATGTATAGACACTAAGTTTGAAGAATAGAGACGTAATATTTCATCTCTAGAGGGTTGTATAGCCGCTTTCATAAAGCGTCGGTGGAGCGTCTTGTTATGCACTGTCTCAAGTAACATAAAGACGTTTGCTAAGAGTGTCTAAATATATAAAGACGCTCCATATTGACGCTCGAAAGCATGTCTACGCAAGTAGAGACGTCTTAATAGACACGCCAAGTTTGCGTCTCCATATATTTTTGAGATGTTTTATTCTGTGTGTACAATATACGTGAAACCGTACAAATTACGTATACATGGTACTCATCTTGTACACATTAAATATATACATAAATTACATATACATGGTACTCATCTTGTACATATTAAGTATATACGAGCAAATGTATTCACGGAAGTATATATGAACTTTATTTTATTTGTATTTTGGATATAGCATCTCTCATTGGTATGTGCTAGGATCCTTTATTTTATTCAGATATTTAATTGAAAACTGGTTTTTTATTTAGTTCCATGCACCTAGCAATCGTATAATGCAAGACCATTATAACCAAGTGATATTGAAAATTATAGAGAAAACCAATAAAAATTTACTACAACCATACGAAATTCAGAACCGAAACAAATATCCATATTGTTAATTCACAAATACATTGGGAAAGATCAAGACCACGAAAAATCATAAAATATCCTACATAACAGTCAATTGTCTTTCACAAAAATGATAGTAAAAGTTCCTCTATAGCTTTATCTAGCCAAAAACTAATGCTTTGTCGCCCTCCATCTTAGTTCATCCGAGCCCTATTTAGCTCCAGAAATAACCTGAAAAGCACGTCACAACCAAGTGAGATATTCCATGCAATAAGCTAGTAGAGTGTCATATGACAAGTTTAGTTGATTACAAAAAAATAGATCTAAAACTAATCATGCATGGCACAGATCTGCTATTCTCTACAACTTGCATAGCTTTACCCGCGGGATCAAAGTTCTAGAACTTGGTGTTGCCAGACTTACATGTACTAGCAGTATATTCATAATCATAAGATGCATTTAAAGATGAAGTATGTACATGAGTTGCCAGGGTACCAATTACATGCTTAACTCCTGAATTTAACTAGAGTTGTCAACTCTATATCCCAGTTGTTGAATATGTGTACTCAACATGATGACTACTTGACTGTTTGTTTTGGTCATATGTACATGGGATGAACAACTATACCAGTAATTCCATGTTTGCCAAAAAAGATGGAAGAGGCATGGCATACTAATAACTTGTCATATCAGAAACAATTTACCTATGTATAGTACAAGTGTGCAAATTTAGTCAAACGATTAGGTTTGTTGATTTCCTTACTTTTTTCTTAAATAAATTTAGTACAATGTAACATACCAGGTTGTTATTTGTTTGGTTTGAGCTAGATTTCTTCTTTTTGACCTGCAACACACAAAGTTTACAAGTAAATAATTAAGCAAGCATAAAAAATGACAAGGAAATGTAATGTCTGTACATATGAAAATATACTTACATAGAACCTAGGCCAAGCGATAACATGACCCAAAGCATCTTTGACTGTTGAACATTTTTATATGGTCTGGCAATTTTTCATGCGCAATTGGTGTAGGATGTTAACAAGAACTCCATAAAATTCATCTCCAAGCATGTTTCCTCCAACCACATATGTTTTATCTTGACTCACTAAAGATCCTATCGCTACAACTTGATTTCTGTATCTTGGGTTTGCCGAAAACAAATATACTTCAAGCTTATCCTGTAACTTGAAGAAATACAACATTTAAAAATGGCATTGTTACTTGTATGAACCAACAAAACCACGTTGCTTTAGATAGGTTGTTTGCATATACCTTATGAGCAAGTTGATTATGTGGGAAAGACGATGCATCACAGCCTTGATCGGCTTCAGTAGAGTTCTCATTATTTGCTTTCTGCAGGAAACACTCATATGAGCTATAAATAACAAATAAAAACTTAGAGGCGATATGATAACTGAGTGGGAGTTCTTTTCCACCATAGCATTTATGCGCCGACGTCCTAAAGATGAATTGGTATAACTCTCTTTGCTATAGTTTTTAGGAAGAAACTGCAATTGTGAATGAACAAATACAATCAATAATTTTACTTTAGAAAATAATACAACAACACTGATTCCAAATGTGCACCACAATAGCATATACCTTCTTAGTAACCTGCTCATGTGATACACAACCATGATGTTTCTTAGCATACATTTCCGGGTGTGCTTCCTATAGTTGGCTCAATTCATTTCATGCTAAAAAAACTGAGTAAAAGTAGTGAACATACCTTGGTAATATTGTCGTCATGTGGAACAGATGAATTTGCATATCCCTCTTTTGTTCCAGTACACTTCCCAAGAAGCAATTCCTGCTTACAACAAACGGTTCATTAAGGAATGCACTATCTTCCATTGAATTCTTGGCAGCAAAGAAGATATCAAATTGGAAACAATTGCATCACCTGGGAAGTATTTGATGACATGTGCTTATTGCGGGGTGATTTTCGAATATCATTACTTGTTTCATGTTGGATATTTGTATTGTTAGCACTTTCATCAAGGACAACCTGCAAGAAGAACATGATAAGAGTATAGAGATGATGATTATTTTATATTTTAACAAATAGAGTGGTTTAGGTGCTAACTTCATTATTTTCTGCAGTTTCCAATGCATTTCTATAATCCTCTCTTGGGAACTTCTTTGCCATGAACGCACGCATCATTTGGAACTCATCTTTTAAGTTTTATACATTATCTCCAAAAGCTCGTAGTTTGAACTGAACATGTTCTTGCTCATATTCGTCCACAAAAACCATTCCTTGAGAAACCTTTACATGGCTCCAATACTTATCATGATAAAAGCCCCGGAGTTTTGTTCTTTTTGGAAGTAAACTTTTAGACACTTCACTATCATCTTTGGATGAAAGACTTTCTTTGTCATCTAATTTTCGTTTAGATAACTCCACATCAGTATCCTATGAAATAAACGCAACATTTATATGCTGAAACAAATTACACTCTTTATCTAAACAAATGTAATAAGTAGAGTTATACCATCGATATGTTAACATTGTCTAGATCATTATTGTTGTCCTTTCTTTTATGGGCTCGATCCCATAGTTTAATCTTGCTAACCTTTCCGTTCCTTTCAGTTTTCTGTAAAACAAAGTAAATTACATGGTTTAGTAATCTTATTTCTTTTAGAAGATCTTTAATTTTTCCAATATAAATTTAGACCATCCCTTTTAGGAGCCGAGCATGGCCCTTTCTCCCGGTTGTGTGCGAGTTCTTTTGTTGCTTTGCATGCTAAGAATTTTTTAGACATATTTTCTGTAATTAATGAAGATTTGGAAAATAGTAATATTAGAAAACTGATTTCAGAATCTAGTTTAAACATGAGAAAATAGAAACATATTACCATGTGGGAATCCTGACACCAAATTCCAACAAGAGTAAGCCATTGATGTTCATTAACACCAGATGGGACATCTTTTAAAATTTCGTCCAATGACCTTGTGTTACGATTGTAATATTTTTTCTTCAGGCGTGATTTATAGGCTCTCCACTTTTTTGCAAGAGTCATTAGGATCCAATCGCGTGTAAGTTGCATTGTCTCGGGAGGGTAGATGAATTTTACCTTCAACAAGCCAAGTGTATTGTTTAAGTGTTAATGAACATAATAGTCTATATTATAGTGTCATGTTGTGAAAATTTTACCTCAACAAGTCTGATCATGTCTTGTTGTTTTGGCTCAAACATCTCGTTGTCCCATCTTGGAATATGCAATGGTGCTATTGTCGAATTTTGTGCTAGTTCAGTAAGATAACTGCTAAGAATGGAACTGGACCTTTCATTTGGAACTCCATTTTGATCGGTCCCCACAATAATCTTTCCTCCTTTTAAATTCGACAAATTTTTACTTCGAAATACCCCCAATATTTGTCGCATGTCTCCACTAGGCCCTGCATGCAGGAGTAATATCACAATGAATGCATACAATGGTGGCAAATGAAAATCATATGTATCTTGAAGAAAATATATCAGAACTCACAAATTATCTTAATTGGGCTAGTAGATTCATGAGGTATCCCTGATAATGTATTGTCGATCTCTGGAGGACCTTGTAAACCATTTTCATTGAGCTCTACATTTTCTGTATCCTAGTTTGAAAAGTTGATCTTTCGTAGTCGTCGAGGTATACTCGACATAATCTTTCCTACATGAATGCCACAATGAGTCAATTTTTCTGTACTGTAAAGATGAGTCAAAATTCAGTATTGTGTGATTATGTCAATGTGAACAGGTAACAGGCTTATTTAGGTGAATAGCTTCAGCTGTAACAATGAATATGCAAGACTCTGCAACTTTATAACCACCAAAAAACCAAAAGCTTCTTTAGGTGAATAGAAACAAATAATTATATATTAATCAGGATAGGAAACAATTTGAATGCAATAGACTATAAACCTGAAATGATTCACATGTTCAAATGTTCCTAAGAGATTCAGAGGGCCCAAAGTCCTACAGTTTATGGCTTAAAAACAAAAACAGTGTGCTCTATAAACAGTAGTATCACTTAAATTGATCAGAGACGACGCATGGATACAACCGTGTGATGAAAATAGCCAAAGTCAGATACACTAGCAGCTAAATTAATCTTGTGGATACAACCTGTGATACAGAAGAGTACTAGAACAGAGAAGTGTACTAGAACCTAAATCTCCCGTTTATTCCAGGCCATACTTCTCAATCCCCTCACCCCAACCCCTCCTCCTTGCCCTCCGCCGCCACAAAGATGTTGGAACTCCGGCTGGTGAAGGGAACCTGCTGGAGGCGATCAAGAATCTGATGAACGACGCCAACTTCGACTGCTTGGGGACCGGGTTCTCGCTGCAGGCCATGGACTCCTCCCATGTCGCCCTCCTCCTCCGCTCCGAGGGGTGTGAGCACTACCGCTGCGACCGCAATCTATCCATGGGGATGAGCCCCAACAACATGATCCGACGCATACGGCATAACCCCTTCCTTTTCGCTTTTCCGCTTTGGTTTGTACTTTACGTGTATGGCGGTCTTTTTCTTATACAAATGGTGCGAATTTAGATGCGTGTAAAAAGAAGGGTTTTTAGAAAAATTTCATGCTGAAACATGCGCATCGCAGCAGCTCCTAAAGCCTTTTTTTTGAGAAAGGTGGAAGTGTATCTATCACCATCAAGTAGTAGTTCCCTATCAGCATCTATTACCTTTTCTTAAGAGTGCACGACAATGATATCTATATCTAGCCGCAAATTTTCTATTTCTGTCCTACAGATCTTTCATATTTAGGATCTTTCTCCATGGATGAGGGAGGCTTCGTCGAAGTACTACATAAGCAATAAAGTCAGCAACCCCTACCTCTTCGCCGTCGACCGCGACGGCATCGGCGGCGCAGGCTTCCAGCCCTCCAAAATTGATTTAGTCTTGGAAATTATATCACATCTAGAAGAGATGGATTTGAGGGAGCACGTACCTAGGCGGAAGCACACCAGTGGGATCTAATTTCTGATGGGTAGTTCAAGAAACTGGGTGTGGCGGCTGGATAGCAGGGCGAAAGTTTCCCTTCGTCTAAGGGAAAAGATGAGGTGAGGAAAAATACGAGGGATGCTATATATATTATTAAGAAATTATTTCTCAAAATAAGCAGAAATATTTTCTTAGGCGCTAAAACAACGAAAGTTAGCGCCAGAACAAAATAGAAAAAGCGGGAATATTTTCTTAAGCGCTAAAACTAAGAGCAAATCCACTCGGTATTTTCATCCGCACATCGAAAAATGGTTCAGTCGCGTTTTCAGAACGCCGAATTTGTCCGAATTTAGCCGAACCTTCATCTTGTGTTCGCAGGCCGAATCCAGGACGCTGGAAAAACCATCTGGGAACGCCGGACGCAGCAAAATCGGCGAGAAAAAACAACTCCACTTGTGGCCTTGTCCTACCTACGAGAGAAAGCCGAGTCGTCCTCATCTCGTCGCCTCGGCTCCCGCAACAGACCGCCGGAACCAGGAGCTCGCCGCCCACGACGGCCCGCACAACACGTCGTCGAAGCGCCACAACGTGTGGCGGTACGCCGCCGGTGGTGGAGCGCACGTCCGTCTTGGAGCATATCGCCACTGGCAACCGCCCTAGGTTGGGCTTCCCTCTTCGCTCGCAGCCATTGGCGGCACGGTGCCGTCCAGTGGTGAACTGGCTGCCTAGGAGGATGGGCAGCCTCAGCTCCTCGTCCTCCGCCGCCTCGGCCTCGCGCTCGTCCGGCTCTATGCCGGCACTGTCACCACGCGCCACCGGCGAGGCCACTCGCACGCCCACACTTCGGCCTGTGAAGCGGGAGGTCGGGCCGCCGGTACACTCGCCGCCAAGGATGCGCTCGCGTGGCATCGTGATCAACGAAGGTCGCGCACCCTCGCGCACGCCGAAGTTGGAGTCGGCGGACTGTGCCATCCCAGTCGACGAGGATGCCTTTGTCATGAAGATGGCGATGGAGAACTCTCTGAATGACGTCCTGCCCATGCAGGCCCCCGACGCCTACGCCTGGTACAGGGCGGACTGGGAGAAGGAGTAGGCGTCACGAGTTCGGTGTTTGCAGGAGAAGGCCGAGCACCGACCCCGGCCAGGGCAGCTCGCGTCCACCGCAGCTGCCGAGCACTATGGTGACACAACCCATCTCGGATCCAGGACAAGAAATGAGTCCTAGTCTGGCGTGCTTGGCCGGTGCGTCCAGCGGCGTGACCCATTTGGTCTGAGATGGTTGTTCCTGCCCTCGTTTCACTGGGGGTATTTCTTATTATTCTTATGCTTCAGAAAGGTTGAACTTCGTTGCGACTGACAAGTGTTAGAGCATCTTTAGCAGGCTCAGTATCCCGTGACCCTTTAAAACACCGATAAGGTACAAAACACAAAAGTAAAGCTGTGCGGGGGATCTGCATGCATGGGCACCCTAACCCTAAACCTAAAATACCAACATTTGGCTCACTGGAGCCTCAGGGTGCAGTGGCGAATCGGCTGGCGGCAGGCTTCACTCGTCGTCAAAGACGAGGTTGATGGACTTCCCCGCCTAAAGCTCGGCCTCGAGGCACCATTCCTCTTACTCCCTCCATTTCAAAATATAAGATGTTTTAGCTTTGTGAAAGGAGTATATCTAGACCTCTTTTAGTGTGCAAGTTCATTTAAGTTTGGAGTGAGCCTACTGAACCTACACACTAAAAGGGATTTAGATACACTCCCTTCACAAAACTAAAACATATTATATTTTGAAACGGAGGGAGTACTTCTCTTGCAGCTCGCGCTCGTCGTTGAGCCCCTTCTCAAGCCCCCTCCCTTCGCGGTCGTGGCGGCGGTGCTGGTGGCTGGCCCCTATATTGAATTGGTATTGGTTGTCATTACGTGGCAATTTATTGTCCCTATTTATAAATGTTCTTGGCTTGGCAGAATTTGGTGTTGTTTTTAACTCGGGTTCACAAATTTAAATTTCACCGAGATTTGGTGATTTTTATTTTTATTTTCATCTCAAAGCAAATTACCAGAATTTTTACTTGATCTCGGTTAAAACGTAACCAAATATAATTTTATTCACATGGTATATGGAATTTATTTAAATAAATGTGGGTATTTCTATAGTCGTTGACATAATTTGAGCGCAAGACTATTATTTTGTGCAAATTCGTGTCTTCTAGCTCAAGCAGGTGCGTCGGTGCGTGTCGAGGACATGGCGAGTGCCGCGGCCACGTCTTCACCGTCTCCATAGACCACTCCAAGCCCTTCCACCTTGCCTGATAGCTCCGCCGTGCTCTCCTTGTTAGTTCTACCGAAGGAATCGATGGAGGAGGCCTTCTGTTGAAGTCGCCGAGCTCATCTCCCTCCGCTCCGGTCCATCACCGCCGCCGCGTCGATCCCCTCCTCTGGCGATACCTGATGCTTCCGCTCGTCTCCCCCGCCTTCTACTGGAGTGCCTAAAGCTCCCTGACTTTCCCATCTAGCTTGTTCAAAGCCGTGTCGACCCCGTCCCGCTCGTGTGCATCGCCGTCCACCGGCGTCGTCCATGGCGTCAACGTCCTGCTCCTTTGTTGACTCCGACCACGCCTACATGTTCCTGGTGAGCTCCCAATTCTGCCGCATCTCTCCCCAGTCCGGCTCGTGTCCTCTGTCTGATTCCCCACCTAGTGCCGCCGCTCGCCGCCCCTGTACCGCGTCGCCGCAAGGTTCTCAGTTCATTCAGAGTAGTAGGAGATGCATATTTTCAGTTTGGACAGACAACTTGGTTCAAGGAAACTTGTAGTTTGAGGTGATCTTCCCTCATCTTGTGGTTCAGGTCGCAATACATCTGGGCATGGACCAGCACCAAAGCTTGACCAGGAGACTACTCACCTTAAAAGACAGGCTTCAGAAGATTGGGCAATGTTTACATGAGGTCAGGTTACTCTTTCATACAGTGTTGGACATTACTTTTTCTTTAGATAAGCTAGGATTTCATCGGCAAATCTTTACAGAGTACATGAACTATTACATCCGGGGGATTCCCCTCATGCATCATTTTATTCATGCATAATTCGCATATCTGTTACACCAGACTACTGTGTAACTTGAAATGCGAGAAGAGAGCATCTTAATTTCCTGAAGTATGCTTGCATGAATAGAGAATCTGAACTTAAGAAGGTTGCAACAAACAATCTTAAGAAGGTTGCGTGGAGTTACTAAAAGGATTTGAACTTGAAGGTCAATGTATCAATATATTCATGATTTAAGTTGCATTATTCAACACGTGCAATGCAGTGTTTTGAGTTTATTCAGAGTAGTAGCAGACTAGCAGCTGCATATTTTCGACTTCGACAAACAACTTGGTCCCAGCAAACCCGTAATTTGAGGTGCTACATATAAAATCCTGATGGCAGTATGACTCACTTAGATCAAATTATCGGTAGATGTAAAACAAACATATATCTTCAAAAATGATAATATTTCAAGTACGTAACTTGTTTGATGATTGTATAAATTAGGATCTCTAAGCAAAAAAGCAAATACAACCAGTCTATTTGCTTACAATGTGCTAAAGTCACATTGCTCTAATATATTTCATCTGATGATTCATCCCTACTACTATCATCAGATTCATCTGATGATTGCTCCTTGCCCATATCAAAAAAATCACGTGGTGGGCTGCCTCCAACCACTGTGTTCCATCCTTCATGTTTCAGATCTTCCACATAGAAAACCTGTTTCACTTGAGAAGAAAAGACAAAAGGATCATCATCTAATTTTTCACCGGTGTGTATTTTCCGAGAGAAGTTTACAAGAGGGAATCCAAAATCATCCTTTGTAAAGCCAGCTTTATGATGAACATCATACCAATCGCATTTGAAGAGCACAACCTTATAATCCTTATATGATAATTTCCAAATGTTAGATAATCTGCCATAATAACTAACTCCATCGGCTGCAATGTTCACTATGCCGCTATTTTGTGTGACATGCCCAGTCTCACGGGTCATAGTGTGGAACCTAAAACCGTTAATAATATAGCCACTGTAACGCACACCATATTTATTTGGTTTTCCAGCCAGTGCTCTTATCTCTTCACTGAATCCACGTCCATCATGTTCTAAAACCTATATATAAAAGATATTTATGTTTAGTTCATGGTTTATGCAAGTCCATTTCGTAGAAGCATGATTAAATATACCTTTTGTTCCAACCAGTCAGCAAAGTGTTCATTAATCAAATTTTCAATGTTACCATGCTTCAAATTAGCTAGCAGGGATTGTTTGCTCTTCTCATGGTCCAGAAATTCTCTGCAACAGATAGACCAATTACATGATAACACAATTTCATCAAGTTGTGTTAAAAATCAGTAAATACAGAAGTAATACATACCTGCGCAAATCTTTAAGCTTATTAGAGTGCCGCAAAACATATCGATGTGCATGCAGAAGAAGGTGGTTATCGAAATGGCTTACTATGGTGCCCTTTCCAATTGATTTGCCAATGCTCTCAAACATATACATATCCTTTGTGTTATCTTCAGGATCTGGGTTTCTAGCTGGTTTTGTAAAACGTGTATTTCCTTCTAGAAATCTTGAACAAAAGGTTAAGCATTCATCGGCAATATATCCTTCAGCAATTGAACCCTCTGGTTGAGCTCTATTGTGTACAAATGACTTTAGCCGAACAAATGATCTATATGTAAAAATTATGTTATTTTCATGAATTGTTCAAGATAGAAAATCAATCTTAAATTGCATACCTGTCTAGAGGATACATCCAACGGTAGTGCACTGGACCACCAAGTTTAACTTCTTCGACTAAGTGCACCATTAAATGCACCATGACAGTAAAAAATGATGGAAGAAATATTTTTTCCATATCACAAAGTGTCATCACAATACTCTCTTGTAGTTCATCAAGCTCAGAGACTTCTAAAACTTTGGAGCATATCTTCTTAAAAAAATTAGCCAACCGGATAACTATTGTCATGACCTCTTTGCTGGGGTAACAAGATCGAAGTGCTATGGGAAGAATTTCTTGTATCAGAACATGACAATCATGGCTTTTCATACCACTTAAAGTACAATTTTTCATGTTGACACATCTAGAAAGGTTTGACACATAACCATCAGAGGTCCTGAGCTTCTTGATTATTGAACACAGAATTTCCTTCTTTTCTCTAGACATAGTGAAAGGTGCTGGTCGATATGTCTCTTTTCCTTTGTCATCTCGAAAAGGTTGAAGGTCTTCTCGAATTCCAATTTCCTCCAAGTCATACCGTGCGTTAAAGCCATCCTTTGTCTTGCCATCAATATCCAATAATATCCCGATTAAATTGTCACACACATTTTTTTCTATATGCATCACATCAAGATTGTGCCTTAACTTGTTGTCCTCCCAATAGGGCAAATCAAAGAATACTGACTTTTTCTTAAACCAATCGTCCGGCTTCTTTTTGTCACGCTTACTAGGCGCACCTGATCTTTTCGTGGTCACATTTCTCTTACGTTTTTGTCCTTCACCATTTGCTTTCCCATTTTTATCATTCTTGCCTTTTTTCTTGCCTTTTCTTTCGGTAGCAACTTTGGGCTTTTTTCCTAGCACAAACACTCTTCCCTGTAACATCTTCAAAGCTGAGCCACCAGTCATAGTTTTAGGTGCGAGTTCTGTTTCTTCAGTCTTATCAAACTGCATCCCTCTACGTCGATATACATGATCCTCTGGCAACCATCGACGATGACCCATAAAACACCATTTCTTCCCATTCTTCAGCCATCTGGATTTTGTAAATGCAGCACAAGATGGGCATGCATATTCACCACTTGTGGCCCAACCATAAAGGTAAGCTAATGCAGGGAAATCGTTCAGAGTCCATAATAGTGCAGCTTTTAGTGGAAATTTATCGTCCGCAGTAGCATCATATGTGTCCACATCCTTCCACAGTTGTTGGAGCTCATCAACCAATGGCTGCAAATAAATATCAATATCATTACCAGGAGAATGTGGCCCATGAATGATCATAGACAAAATTAAAGACATTTGCTTCATGCAAATCCAAGGTGGTAGGTTGTATGGAATACGCATCACTGGCCAAGTACTATGCTTTGAATTCATGTTCCTATAAGGGTTAAAACCATCACTTGCAAGACCAAGGCGTACATTACGGGCATCCTCAGCAAATTTTGGATATCTTCTATCGAGATCTTTCCAACACTCACCATCAGCTGGATGACGCAGAACATTATCTTTAGTGCGTCCCTCATCATGCCAACGCATGTCATCAGATGTCTTGGTAGTTGAAAAGAGCCGTTGAAGCCTTGGTATCAAAGGAAAATATCGCAACACCTTTGCTGGTAACTTCTTATTCTTCTTAGATAAAATTGGAGCATCTTCCTCATCATTAGTCAACCAACGAGATGTGCCACACACATGACAGGACTCTTGGTTAGCTCTTTCCCCTCAAAAAAGCATGCAGTCTTGAGGACATGCATGGATTTTCTCATACTTAAGTCCCAAACCACGAATGATCTTCTTGGCTTCATGGTATTTCTTTGGTAACTTTGCCTCAGGAGGAAGTAATTTAGACAATACACCAAGTAGATCTGCAAATGATTTTTGTGACTAACCATGTAAGACTTTCAAGTGATATATGGTGACTAGAAAAGATAGCCTTGAAAAGGTTTCACATCCGTTGTGCAACTTTATTTTCGCATCCTGTAAGAAGATTTCTCTCATTCCATCACCTTTATGAGATGGAGCATTCCAACTATCAGCCACATTAGGATCCATATCGACAAATTCAGATTGACCAACATCAGATGGGATTGATAGTGTTTCATAGCTATTACTGAAAGTAGTGCCACATGCAGCATTTACGAGACCTAGCATGTCATCCATTCTTTTGTGGCCATCTTGTACAACATTATTCCTAGGATTACTAGGAAAAGCAGAATTCCTATTGTTCTCTGATACATGTGCAAATGCTATGGATGGTGCATCACATTCCTCTCCATGGAAACCCCACATAGTATAATCTTGAAGAATACCATCACAACGTAGGTGGATTTTCACTTCATCGGAACTTTGTCTTGTTTTGTTTGCACATTTAACGCATGGACAAAGGATTTTTTCACCAACTGGAACTTAACGGTATGCAAAAGAAAGGAATTCCTCAACACCATGCTTATATTCAAAGCTTGCTCTTGGTTTACTCATCCATTCCCGATCCATTGGACTTCAGTATACTACAAGGATAAAAGCAAAGTAAATCAGTTACTGTATGTCAATCTGTCCTGCAAGACATAAACCTTTGGTCGAGAGAAATATAGAAATACAAGTATGTAAGGGACGCTGGGACTAGAGTTGCATAACTTTATTTTCCATAGTTCACTAATCTCAGATTAAAAATGTCAACATAAAACATAGTAGAATATTACCATAGTACTTAAAGACCAGCAAAAGAAAGTATGTAAAGGAAGTTTAACAGGTGGCCTGACTGGATACATATTCACGAGGATAAGTACTACATATATAACTAGTTGATTGTAACTTGTACATCCCTCGGTTTGCTTCGACATACTTGGACATTTTGGACTTAACTTGGTCATTCATATGGTTCTTTTGCAGATTAGCTTAATCAATCCTACAAAAGCACGTTTAAGTCAAACCATTGAAATTGCTAAACTCAGCCCCTGCTTTATTTTCTCTAAACAAATTTAGATTTGTCACTCCGATTTAACAACACCAATATCGATCTCACCACATAATTATATTACTGCTTTTACTGACAGGTCTAGGAAAATATGGGAAGCCAGCATCATGCACTCCGAAGCTTGACACTAAGACATTCAGTGATCTAAAAATCCAGAGATAACAAGAGACACCAATGAGACACGACACCTACTAGCAGTCTTCAGCTGCACTACTAATTGTGGTGGTGTCATGCAATACTCTATCCTGGCCTGTATGTTGAAGCAAGTTATGTTTCAAACTTCTATGCAGGACAACAGGTGCCTAGCACAAGAGACTCACTATAAAGGGAAGCAGTGTATACCTCCGACGTGAATAACAGAAACCAAAATAAAAAAGAAGCAAAAGAAACCTGGACGAAACCTATAATGGGTTCGGAGAAATTGAATGTTGATGCCAGTAATTGTATCAGCCTGGGAGAAATATGATCGACACCCAAATGCTGAAAAAGCCAACGTCATTACTGCCTTTGAAGGTCAAGGCAATATGGGATAACCCAGTGTAGGTACAATGCGAATGCTCTGCCGTGCATGGTGGTTGCCGTCGAACTGAATGTATTTAGTTAAAGCCTAACTACTGGATATGATTAGAAAGCTTTTTCGCTTTATCTAAATCATCTTTTGTTTCTGTACTTCCTGTTCATATTGTCTACTTTTACTTATCAAAACACCTATTGGCTGAAATTCACAGAGTGCTACGAGAAGTAGAACGGAGATGGTGAATTGAATACCTAATGTTATTTAGTAGTATAGATTATAATATTTTTCTCTTTTACTTCTCAATAGTATTATCTCCGACCCAAATTAGTTGACTTAGATTTGTCTAGATTCGAATGTATCTAGACTTGTTTTAATGCTAGATACCTCCGAATCTAGACAAAACCAATTCAACTATTTTGGGTCGGAGGGAGTACAAAAATCATATAGCTTCACCGATTTACAAAAGGCACATAGAACAACATATTATTTAAATAGAATAAGATTCATCCACCCGACATGAAAAAACACCCATGCTTGGTGTATGAGCGATCCACATGAAAGCTTCAGATTAAGTACAATCCGGACTAAGAAGATAGAAATTAACCTGTCAAAGTCCAGCGGCAGATCAACAGAGAAGATTAATGCGAGCAAGCAGATTCTAGGTTTGATACCGCACCAAAGAGCTTAGATGGTGTACGCCGTTGTGTGGTAGCTTTCTCTTCTAGGTACAACCAGATCGCAAAGAAAAACAAGTGGCGAGTATATACGGTCGTTGCTTTGGCCGGATATCTCAAAAAAAGGTTATATGCGGTCAATGCTTTTGCCAGATATCTCACCAAAAAAATCGGGGAAAAAATAATACCAATACCTCTTTTTTTAGTGGAATACCTTTTCGAGTGGGGATCCAATAACTTTCGTAGGGTCTTCATGAAAGGATATTTTTTAAGAATTGATATTCGGAGATAGGAACAGGGTACGTACATTATCTTTATTATTATACATTATTTCTAACGTATATTAATCACTGTATTATTCCTGATTGTTGACACGTTTTCTAAAGCGTCTCATGTGTACGTCCTTACTATTCTTAAATTAGCGTTATTATTTCTTTGGCTATCTAATAAAAAGAAACCATGTCACACATGAAGATGCTCTAGCATTCTAAAGACGAATATAAACACGTCTCATTAGAAACATCTCTACATGACAAATTTGTTATAGTGATATGTGGTTTGTGAAAAGAAGACACATGCAATGACTCTGGTGGATCCATATGTGGGTTGTGGAAAGAACACACATGCAATGACATTGGTGGATCCATATGTGATTCATGGAAAGAACACACATGCAATGACATTGGTTGATCCATGTGTGGTTTGTGACATGAACACAGATGCAATTACTCTAGTGGATCCATGTGTGGTTTGTGGAAAGAACACACATGCAACGACTCTGGTTGATCCATGTGGTTTGTAGAAAGAACACACATGTAATGACATTGGTTGATCCATGTGGTTTGTGGAAAGAACACACATGCAATTACTCTGGTGGATCCATGTGTGGTTTGTGAAAAGAACACACATGCAATGACTCTAGTGGATCCATATGTGGTTTGTGGAAAGAACACACATGCAATGACATTGGTGGATCCATATGTGGTTCGTGACATGAACACACATGCAATGACATTGGTTGATCCATATGTGGTTTATGACAATAACACACATGCAATGATATTGGTTGATCCATGTTGTTTGTCAAAAGAACACACATGCAATGACATTGGTTGATCCATGTGGTTTGTGGAAAGATACCACATGCAATGACTCTAGTGGATCCATGTGTGGTTTGTGAAAAGAACACACATGCAATGACTCTAGTGGATCCATATGTGGTATGTGAAAATAACACACATGCAATGACTTTGGTGGATCCATATTTGGTTTGTAGAAAGAACACACATGCAATGACTCTGGTGGATCCATATGTGGTTTGTGGAAAGAACACACATGCAATAACATTGGTGGATCCATATGTGGTTCATGGAAAGAACACACATGCAATGATATTGTTTGATCCATGTGTGGTTTGTGACATGAACACACATGAAATTACTCTGGTAGATCCATGCGTGGTTTGTGGAAAGAACACACATGCAATGACTCTGGTTGATCCATGTGGTTTGTGGAAATAACACACATGTAATGACATTGGTTGATCCATATGTGGTTAATGGAAAGAACACACATGCAATGACATTGGTGGATCCATGTGTGATTTGTGACATGAACACACATGCAATTACTCTGGTGGATCCATGTGTGGTTTGTGGCAAGAACACACATGCAATGACTCTAGTGGATACATATGTAGTTTGTGAAAAGAACACACATGCAATGCCATTGGTGGATCCTTATTTGGTTTGTGGAAAGAACACACATGCAATGATATTTGTTGATCTATGTGTGGTTTGTGGAAAGAACACACATGCAATGACTCTAGTGGATCCATATGTGGTTTGTGGAAAAGAACACACATGCAATGACTCTGGTGGATCCATATGTGGTTTGTGGAAAGAACACACATGCAATGACTCTAGTGGATCCATGTGTGGTTTGTGAAAAGAACACACATGCAATGACTCTAGTGGATCCATATGTGGTTTGTGAAAAGAACACACATGCAATGACGATGGTGGATCCATATTTGGTTTGTGGAAAGAACACACATGCAATGACTCTGGTTGATCCATTTGGTTTGTGGAAAGAACACACATGTAATGACATTGGTTGATCCATATGTGGTTCATGGAAAGAACACACATGCAATGACATTGGTAGATCCATGTGTGGTTTGTGACATGAACACACATGCAATTACTCTGGTGGATCCATGTGTGGTTTGTGGAAAGAACACACATGCAATGACTCTAGTGGATCCATGTGTGGTTTGTGAAAAGAACACACATGCAATGACTCTAGTGTATCCATATGTGGTTTGTGAAAAGAACACACATGCAATGACTCTGGTTGATCCATGTGGTTTGTGGAAATAACACACATGTAATGACATTGGTTGATCCATATGTGGTTAATGGAAATAACACACATGCATTGCCATTGGTGGATCCATGTGTGGTTTGTGACATGAACACACATGCAATTACTCAGGTGGATCCATGTGTGGTTTGTGGCAAGAACACACATGCAATGACTCTAGTGGATACATATGTAGTTTGTGAAAAGAACACACATGCAATGCCATTGGTGGATCCTTATTTGGTTTGTGGAAAGAACACACATGCAATGATATTTTTTGATCCATGTGTGGTTTGTGGAAAGAACACACATGCAATGACTCTAGTGGATCCATATGTGGTTTGTGGAAAAGAACACACATGCAATGACTCTGGTGGATCCATATGTGGTTTGTGGAAAGAACACACATGCAATGACTCTCGTGGATCCATGTGTGGTTTGTGAAAAGAACACACATGCAATGACTCTAGTGGATCCATATGTGGTTTGTGAAAAGAACACACATGCAATGGCGATGGTGGATCCATATTTGGTTTGTGGAAAGAACACACATGCAATGACTCTGGTTGATCCATTTGGTTTGTGGAAAGAACACACATGTAATGACATTGGTTGATCCATATGTGGTTCATGGAAAGAACACACATGCAATAACATTGGTAGATCCATGTGTGGTTTGTGACATGAACACACATGCAATTACTCTGGTGGATCCATGTGTGGTTTGTGGAAAGAACACACATGCAATGACTCTAGTGGATCCATGTGTGGTTTGTGAAAAGAACACACATGCAATGACTCTAGTGTATCCATATGTGGTTTGTGAAAAGAACACACATGCAATGACTCTGGTTGATCCATTTGGTTTGTGGAAAGAACACACATGTAATGATATTGGTTGATCCATATGTGGTTCATGGAAAGAACACACATGCAATGACATTGGTGAATCCATGTGTGGTTTGTGACATGAACACACATGCAATTACTCTGGTGTATCCATGTGCGGTTTCTGGAATGAACACACATGCAATGACTCTAGTGGATCCACATGTGGTTTGTGGAAAGAACACACATGCAATGACTCTGGTGGATCCATGTGTGGTTTGTGAAAAGAACACACATGCAATGACTCTAGTGGATCCATATGTGGTTTGTGAAAAGAACACACATGCAATGACGGCGGTGGATCCATATTTGGTTTGTGGAAAGAACACACATGCAATGACTCTAGTGGATCCATATGTGGTTTGCGAAAAGAACACACATGCAATGACTTTGGTGGATCCATATTTGGTTTGTGGAAAGAACACACATGCAATGACTCTGGTGGATAAATATGTGGTTTGTGGAAAGAACACACATGGAATGACTTTGGTGGATCCATATTTGGTTTGTGGAAAGAACACACATGCAATGACTCTGGTGGATCCATATGTGGTTTGTGGAATGAACACACATGCATTGACTTTGGTGGATCCATATGTGGTTTGTGGAAAGAACAGACATGCAATGACTCTAGTGGATCCATATGTGGTTTGTGGAAAAGAACACACATGCAATGACTCTGGTGGACCCATATGTGGTTTGTGGAAAGAACACATATGCAATGACTCTGGTGGATCCATGTGTGTTTTGTGAAAAGAACACACATGCAATGACTCTAGTGTATCCATATGTGGTTTGTGAAAGGAACACACATGCAATGACGATGGTGGATCCATATTTGGTTTGTGGAAAGGACACACATGCAATGACCCTGGTGGATCCAAATGTGGTTTGTGGAAAGAACACACATCCAGTGACTCTAGTGGATCCATATGTGGTTTGTGGAAAGAACACACATGCAATGACTCTGGTGGATCCATGTGTGGTTTGTGAAAAGAACACACATGCAATGACTCTAGTGGATCCATATGTGGTTTGTGAAAAGAACACACATGCAATGACGGCGGTGGATCCATATTTGGTTTGTGGAAAGAACACACATGCAATGACTCTAGTGGATCCATATGTGGTTTGTGAAAAGAACACACATGCAATGACTTTGGTGGATCCATATTTGGTTTGTGGAAAGAACACACATGCAATGACTCTGGTGGATAAATATGTGGTTTGTGGAAAGAACACACATGCAATGACTTTGGTGGATCCATATTTGGTTTGTGGAAAGAACACACATGCAATGACTCTGGTGGATCCATATGTGGTTTGTGGAAAGAACACACATGCATTGACTTTGGTGGATCCATATGTGGTTTGTGGAAAGAAGAGACATGCAATGACTCTAGTGGATCCATATGTGGTTTGTGGAAAAGAACAGACATGCAATGACTCTGGTGGACCCATATGTGGTTTGTGGAAAGAACACACATGCAATGACTCTGGTGGATCCATGTGTGGTTTGTGAAAAGAACACACATGCAATGACTCTAGTGTATCCATATGTGGTTTGTGAAAGGAACACACATGCAATGACGATGGTGGATCCATATTTGGTTTGTGGAAAGGACACACATGCAATGACCCTGGTGGATCCAAATGTGGTTTGTGGAAAGAACACACATCCAGTAACTCTAGTGGATCCATATGTGGTTTTTGAAAAGAACACACATGCAATGACTCTCGTGGATGCATGTGTGGTTTGTGGAAAGAACACACTTGCAATGACATTGGTGGATCCATATGTGGTTCATGGAAAGAACACACATGCAATGACATTGGTTGATCCATGTGTGGTTTGTGACATGAACACACATGCAATTACTCTGGTGGATCCATGTGTAGTTTGTGGAAACAACACACATGCAATGACTCTGGTTCATCCATGTGGTTTGTGGAAAGAACACACATGTAATGAGATTGGTTGATCCATGTGGTTTGTGGAAAGAACACACATGCAATTACTCTGGTGGATCCATGTGTGGTTTGTGAAAAGAACACACATGCAATGACTCGAGTGGATCCATATGTGGTTTGTGGAAAGAACACACATGCAATGACATTGGTGGATCCCTATGTGGTTTGTGACATGAACACACATGCAATGACATTGGTTCATCCATATGTGGTTTATGACAATAACACACATGCAATGCTATTGGTTGATCCATGTTGTTTTTCAAAAGAACACACATGCAATGACATTGGTTGATCCATGTGGTTTGTGGAAAGAACACACATGCAATGACTCTAGTGTATCCATGTGTGGTTGGTGAAAAGAACATATATGCAATGACTCTAGTGGATCCATATGTGGTATGTGAAAAGAACACACATGCAATGACTTTGGTGGATCCATATTTGGTTTGTGGAAAGAACACACATGCAATGACTCTGGTGGATCCATATGTGGTTGGTGGAAAGAACACACATGCAATGACATTGGTGGATCCATATGTGGTTCATGGAAAGAACACACATGCAATGATTTTGTTTGATCCATGTGTGGTTTTTGACTTGAACACACATGAAATTACTCTGGTGGATCCATGCGTGGTTTGTGGAAAGAACACACATGCAATGACTCTGGTTCATCCATGTGGTTTGTGGAAAGAACACACATGTAATGACATTGGTTGATCCTTATGTGGTTAATGGAAAGAACACACATGCAATGACATTGGTGGATCCATGTGTGGTTTGTGACATGAACACACATGCAATTACTCTGGTGGATCCATGTGTGGTTTGTGGAAAGAACACACATGCAATGACTCTAGTGGATACATATGTGGTTTGTGAAAAGAACACACATGCAATGCCATTGGTGGATCCATATTTGGTTTGTGGAAAGAACACACATGCAATGATATTTGTTGATCCATGTGTGGTTTGTGGAAAGAACACACATGCAATGACTCTAGTGGATCCATATGTGGTTTGTGGAATAAAACACACATGCAATGACTCTGGTGGATCCATATGTGGTTTGTGGAAAGAAAACACATGCAATGACTCTAGTGGATCCATGTGTGGTTTGTGAAAAGAACACACATGCACTGACTCTTGTGGATCCATATGTGGTTTGTGAAAAGAACACACATGCAATGACGATGGTGGATCCATATTTGGTTTATGGAAAGAACACACATGCAATGACTCTGGTTGATCCATTTGGTTTGTGGAAAGAACACACATGTAATGACATTGGTTGATCGATATGTGGTTCATGGAAAGAACACACATGCAATGACATTGGTGGATCCATATGTTGTTTGTGGCATGAACACACATGCAATTACTCTGGTGGATCCATGTGTGGTTTGTGGAAAGAACACACATGCAATGACTCTAGTGGATCCATGTGTGGTTTGTGAAAAGAACACACATGCAATGACTCTAGTGGATCCATATGTGGTTTGTGAAAAGAACACACATGCAATGACGATGGTGGATCCATATTTGGTTTGTGGAAAGAACACACATGCAATGACTCTGGTTGATCCATTTGGTTTGTGGAAAGAACACACATGTAATGACATTGGTTGATCCATATGTGGTTCATGGAAAGAACACACATGCAATGACATTGGTGGATCCATGTGTGGTTTGTGACATGAACACACATGCAATTACTCTGGTGTATCCATGTGCGGTTTCTGGAAAGAACTTACATGCATTGACTCTAGTGGATCCATATGTGGTTTGTGGAAAGAACACACATGCAATGACTCTGGTGGATCCATGTGTGGTTTGTGAAAAGAACACACATGCAATGACTCTAGTGGATCCATATGTTGTTTGTGAAAAGAACACACATGCAATGACGGTGGTGGATCCATATTTGTTTTGTGGAAAGAACACACATGCAATGACTGTGGTGGATCCATATTTGGTTTGTGGAAAGAACACACATGCAATGACTCTAGTGGATCCGTATGTGGTTTGTGAAAAGAACACACATGCAATGACTCTGGTGGATCCATATGTGGTTTGTGAAAAGAACACACATGCAATGACGGTGGTGGATCCATATTTGGTTTGTGGAAAGAACACACATGCAATGACTCTGGTGGATCCATATGTGGTTTGTGGAAAGAACACACATGCAATGACTGTAGTGGATCCATATGTGGTTTGTCAAGAACACACATGCAATGACTCTGGTGGATCCATATGTGGTTTGTGGAAAGAACACACATGCAATGACATTGGTGGATCCATATGTGGTTCATGGAAAGAACACACATGCAATGACGGTGGTGGATCCATATTTGGTTTGTGGAAAGAACACACATGCAATGACTCTGGTGGATCCATATGTGGTTTGTGGAAAGAACACACATGCAATGACTGTAGTGGATCCATATGTGGTTTGTCAAGAACACACATGCAATGACTCTAGTGGATCCATATGTGGTTTGCGAAAAGAACACACATGCAATGACTTTGGTGGATCCATATTTGGTTTGTGGAAAGAACACACATGCAATGACTCTGGTGGATAAATATGTGGTTTGTGGAAAGAACACACATGGAATGACTTTGGTGGATCCATATTTGGTTTGTGGAAAGAACACACATGCAATGACTCTGGTGGATCCATATGTGGTTTGTGGAATGAACACACATGCATTGACTTTGGTGGATCCATATGTGGTTTGTGGAAAGAACAGACATGCAATGACTCTAGTGGATCCATATGTGGTTTGTGGAAAAGAACACACATGCAATGACTCTGGTGGACCCATATGTGGTTTGTGGAAAGAACACATATGCAATGACTCTGGTGGATCCATGTGTGTTTTGTGAAAAGAACACACATGCAATGACTCTAGTGTATCCATATGTGGTTTGTGAAAGGAACACACATGCAATGACGATGGTGGATCCATATTTGGTTTGTGGAAAGGACACACATGCAATGACCCTGGTGGATCCAAATGTGGTTTGTGGAAAGAACACACATCCAGTGACTCTAGTGGATCCATATGTGGTTTGTGGAAAGAACACACATGCAATGACTCTGGTGGATCCATGTGTGGTTTGTGAAAAGAACACACATGCAATGACTCTAGTGGATCCATATGTGGTTTGTGAAAAGAACACACATGCAATGACGGCGGTGGATCCATATTTGGTTTGTGGAAAGAACACACATGCAATGACTCTAGTGGATCCATATGTGGTTTGTGAAAAGAACACACATGCAATGACTTTGGTGGATCCATATTTGGTTTGTGGAAAGAACACACATGCAATGACTCTGGTGGATAAATATGTGGTTTGTGGAAAGAACACACATGCAATGACTTTGGTGGATCCATATTTGGTTTGTGGAAAGAACACACATGCAATGACTCTGGTGGATCCATATGTGGTTTGTGGAAAGAACACACATGCATTGACTTTGGTGGATCCATATGTGGTTTGTGGAAAGAAGAGACATGCAATGACTCTAGTGGATCCATATGTGGTTTGTGGAAAAGAACAGACATGCAATGACTCTGGTGGACCCATATGTGGTTTGTGGAAAGAACACACATGCAATGACTCTGGTGGATCCATGTGTGGTTTGTGAAAAGAACACACATGCAATGACTCTAGTGTATCCATATGTGGTTTGTGAAAGGAACACACATGCAATGACGATGGTGGATCCATATTTGGTTTGTGGAAAGGACACACATGCAATGACCCTGGTGGATCCAAATGTGGTTTGTGGAAAGAACACACATCCAGTAACTCTAGTGGATCCATATGTGGTTTTTGAAAAGAACACACATGCAATGACTCTCGTGGATGCATGTGTGGTTTGTGGAAAGAACACACTTGCAATGACATTGGTGGATCCATATGTGGTTCATGGAAAGAACACACATGCAATGACATTGGTTGATCCATGTGTGGTTTGTGACATGAACACACATGCAATTACTCTGGTGGATCCATGTGTAGTTTGTGGAAACAACACACATGCAATGACTCTGGTTCATCCATGTGGTTTGTGGAAAGAACACACATGTAATGAGATTGGTTGATCCATGTGGTTTGTGGAAAGAACACACATGCAATTACTCTGGTGGATCCATGTGTGGTTTGTGAAAAGAACACACATGCAATGACTCGAGTGGATCCATATGTGGTTTGTGGAAAGAACACACATGCAATGACATTGGTGGATCCCTATGTGGTTTGTGACATGAACACACATGCAATGACATTGGTTCATCCATATGTGGTTTATGACAATAACACACATGCAATGCTATTGGTTGATCCATGTTGTTTTTCAAAAGAACACACATGCAATGACATTGGTTGATCCATGTGGTTTGTGGAAAGAACACACATGCAATGACTCTAGTGTATCCATGTGTGGTTGGTGAAAAGAACATATATGCAATGACTCTAGTGGATCCATATGTGGTATGTGAAAAGAACACACATGCAATGACTTTGGTGGATCCATATTTGGTTTGTGGAAAGAACACACATGCAATGACTCTGGTGGATCCATATGTGGTTGGTGGAAAGAACACACATGCAATGACATTGGTGGATCCATATGTGGTTCATGGAAAGAACACACATGCAATGATTTTGTTTGATCCATGTGTGGTTTTTGACATGAACACACATGAAATTACTCTGGTGGATCCATGCGTGGTTTGTGGAAAGAACACACATGCAATGACTCTGGTTCATCCATGTGGTTTGTGGAAAGAACACACATGTAATGACATTGGTTGATCCTTATGTGGTTAATGGAAAGAACACACATGCAATGACATTGGTGGATCCATGTGTGGTTTGTGACATGAACACACATGCAATTACTCTGGTGGATCCATGTGTGGTTTGTGGAAAGAACACACATGCAATGACTCTAGTGGATACATATGTGGTTTGTGAAAAGAACACACATGCAATGCCATTGGTGGATCCATATTTGGTTTGTGGAAAGAACACACATGCAATGATATTTGTTGATCCATGTGTGGTTTGTGGAAAGAACACACATGCAATGACTCTAGTGGATCCATATGTGGTTTGTGGAATAAAACACACATGCAATGACTCTGGTGGATCCATATGTGGTTTGTGGAAAGAAAACACATGCAATGACTCTAGTGGATCCATGTGTGGTTTGTGAAAAGAACACACATGCACTGACTCTTGTGGATCCATATGTGGTTTGTGAAAAGAACACACATGCAATGACGATGGTGGATCCATATTTGGTTTATGGAAAGAACACACATGCAATGACTCTGGTTGATCCATTTGGTTTGTGGAAAGAACACACATGTAATGACATTGGTTGATCGATATGTGGTTCATGGAAAGAACACACATGCAATGACATTGGTGGATCCATATGTTGTTTGTGGCATGAACACACATGCAATTACTCTGGTGGATCCATGTGTGGTTTGTGGAAAGAACACACATGCAATGACTCTAGTGGATCCATGTGTGGTTTGTGAAAAGAACACACATGCAATGACTCTAGTGGATCCATATGTGGTTTGTGAAAAGAACACACATGCAATGACGATGGTGGATCCATATTTGGTTTGTGGAAAGAACACACATGCAATGACTCTGGTTGATCCATTTGGTTTGTGGAAAGAACACACATGTAATGACATTGGTTGATCCATATGTGGTTCATGGAAAGAACACACATGCAATGACATTGGTGGATCCATGTGTGGTTTGTGACATGAACACACATGCAATTACTCTGGTGTATCCATGTGCGGTTTCTGGAAAGAACTTACATGCATTGACTCTAGTGGATCCATATGTGGTTTGTGGAAAGAACACACATGCAATGACTCTGGTGGATCCATGTGTGGTTTGTGAAAAGAACACACATGCAATGACTCTAGTGGATCCATATGTTGTTTGTGAAAAGAACACACATGCAATGACGGTGGTGGATCCATATTTGTTTTGTGGAAAGAACACACATGCAATGACTGTGGTGGATCCATATTTGGTTTGTGGAAAGAACACACATGCAATGACTCTAGTGGATCCGTATGTGGTTTGTGAAAAGAACACACATGCAATGACTCTGGTGGATCCATATGTGGTTTGTGGAAAGAACACACATGCAATGACATTGGTGGATCCATATGTGGTTCATGGAAGGAACACACATGCAATGACATTAGTTGATCCATGTGTGGTTTGTGACATGAACACACATGCAATTACTCTGGTGGATCCATGTGTGGTTTGTGGAAAGAACACACATGCAATGCAATTACTCTGGTGGATCCATGTGTGGTTTGTGGAAAGAATACACATGCAATGACGCTAGTGGATACATATGTGGTTTGTGAAAAGAACACACCTCCAATGACATTGGTGGATCCATATTTGGTTTGTGGAAAGAACACACATGCAATGATATTTGTTGATCCATGTGTGGTTTGTGGAAAGAACACACATGCAATTACTCTAGTGGATCCATATGTGGTTTGTGGAAAAGAACACACATGCAATGACTCTGGTGGATCCATATGTGGTTTGTGGGAAGAACACACATGCAATGACTCTGGTCGATCCATGTGTGGTTTGTGAAAAGACCACACATGCAATGACTCTAGTGTATCCATATGTGGTTTGTGAAAGGAACACACATGTAATGACGGTGGTGGATCCATATTTGGTTTGTGGAAAGGACACACATGCAATGACCCTGGTGGATCCAAATGTGGTTTGTGGAAAGAACACACATCCAATGACTCTAGTGGATCCATATGTGGTTTGTGAAAAGAACACACATGCAATGACTCTGGTGGATCCATGTGTGGTTTGTGGAATGAACACACTTGCAATGACATTGGTGGATCCATATGTGGTTCATGAAAAGAACACACATGCAATGACATTGGTTGATCCATGTGTGGTTGCTGACATGAACACACATGCAATTACTCTGGTGGATCCATGTCTGGTTTGTGGAAATAACACACATGCAATGACTCTGGTTGATCCATGTGGTTTGTGGAAAGAACACACATGTAATGACATTGGTTGATCCATGTGGTTTGTGGAAAGAACACACATGCAATTACTCTAGGGGATCCATGTGTGGTTTGTGAAAAGAACACACATGCAATGGCTCTAGTGGATCCATATGTGGTTTGTGGAAAGAACACACATGCAATGACATTGGTGGATCCATATGTGGTTTGTGACATGAACACACATGCAATGACATTGGTTCATCCATATGTGGTTTATGACAATAACAGACATGCAATGCTATTGGTTGATCCATGTTGTTTTTCAAAAGAACACACATGCAATGACATTGGTTGATCCATGTGGTTTGTGGAAAGAACACACATGCAATGACATTGGTGGATCCATATGTGGTTTGTGACATGAACACACATGCAATGACATTGGTTGATCCATATGTGGTTTATGACAATAACACACATGCAATGCTATTGGTTGATCCATGTTGTTTGTCAAAAGAACACACATGCAATGACATTGGTTGATCCATGTGGTTTGTGGAAAGAACACACATGCAATGACATTGGTGGATCCATATGTGGTTTGTGACATGAACACACAGGCAATGACATTGGTTGATCCATATGTGGTTTATGACAATAACACACATGCAATGCTATTGGTTGATCCATGTTGTTTGTCAAAAGAACACACGTGCAATGACATTGGTTGATCCATGTGGTTTGTGGAAAGAACACACATGCAATGAATCTGGTTGATCCATGTGGTTTGTGGTAAGAACACACATGTAATGACATTGGTTGATCCATGTGGTTTCTGGAAAGAACACACATTCAATTACTCTAGTGGATCCATGTGTGGTTTGTGAAAAGAACACACGTGCAATGACATTGGTGGATCCATATGTGGTTTGTGGAAAGAACACACATGCAATGACATTGGTGGATCCATATGTGGTTTGTGACATGAACACACATGCAATGACATTGGTTGATCGATATATGGTTTATGACAATAACACACATGCAATTCTATTGGTTGATCCATGTTGTTTGTCAAAAGAATACACATGCAATGGCATTGGTTGATCCATGTGGTTTGTGGAAAGAACACACATGCAATGACTCTGGTGGATCCATGTGTGGTTTGTGAAAATAACACACATGCAATTACTCTAGTGGATCCATATGTGGTTTGTGAAAAGAACACACATGCAATGACGGTGGTGGATCCATATTTGGTTTGTGGAAAGGACACACATGCATTGACTCTAGTTGATCCATATGTGGCTTGTGGAAAGAACACACATGCAATTACTCAGGTGGATCCATGTGTGGTTTGTGAAAATAACACACATGCAATGACTCTAGTGGATCCATATGTGGTTTGTGGAAAGAACACACATGCAATGACATTGGTGGATCCATGTGTGGTTTGTCAAAATGACACACATGCAATGACATTGGTTAATCCATATGTGGTTTATGAAAATAACACACATGCAATGCCATTGGTTGATCCATGTTGTTTTTCAAAAGAACACCATGCAATGACATTGGTTGATCCATGTGGTTTGTGGAAAGAACACACATGCAATGACTCTGGTCGATCCATGTGTGGTTTGTGAAAAGAACATACATGCAATGACTCTAGTGGATCCATATGTGGTTTGTGAAAAGAACACACATGCAATGACATTGGTGGATCCATATTTGGTTTGTGGAAAGAACACACATGCAATGACTCTGGTGGATCCATATGTGGTTTGTGGAAAGAACACACATGCAATGACTCTAGTGCCTCCATATGTGGTTTCTGAAAATAACACACATGCAATGACTCTGGTGGATCCATATGTGGTTTGTGGAAAGAACACACATGCAATGGCATTGGTGGATCCACATGTGGTTTGTGGAAAGAACACATATGCAATAACATTGGTGGATCCATGTGTGGTTTGTCAAAAGCACACACATGCAATGACATTGGTGATCCATGTGGTTTGTGGAAAGAACACACATGCAATGACTCTGGTGGATCGATGTGTGGTTTGTGAAAAGAACACACATGCAATGACTCTGGTGGATCCATATGTGGTTTGTGGAAAGAACACACATGCAATGCCATTGGTGGATCCATATATGGTTCGTGGAAAGAGCACACATGCAATGACATTGGTGGATCCATGGGTGGTTTGTGACATGAACACACATGCAATGACATTGGTTGATCCATATGTGGTTTATGACAATAATACACATGCAATTCCATTGGTTGATCCATGTTGTTTGTCAAAAGAACACACATGTAATGACATTGGTTGATCCATGTGGTTTGTGGAAAGAACACACATGCAATGACTCTGGTGGATCCATGTGTGGTTTGTGAAAAGAACACACATGCAATGACTCTAGTGGATCCATATGTGGTTTGTGAAAAGAACACACATGCAATGACATTGGTGGATCCATAATTGGTTTGTGAAAATAACACACATGCAATGACTCTGGTGGATCCATATGAGGTTCATGGATAGAACACACATGAAATGACATTGGTGGATCCATGTGTGGTTTGTGACATGAACACACATGCAATTACTCTGGTGGATCCATGTGTGTTTTGTGGAAAGAACACACATGCAATGACTCTGGTCGATCCATGTGGTTTGTGGAAAGAACACACATGTAATGACATTGGTTGATCCATGTGGTTTGTGGAAAGAACACACATGAAATGACTATGGTGGATCCATGTGTGGTTTGTGAAAATAACACACATGCAATGACTCTAGTGGATCCATATGTGGTTTGTGAAAAGAACACACATGCAATGACATTGGTGGATCCATATTTGGTTTGTGGAAAGAACACACATGCAATGACATTTGTTAATCCATATGTGGTTTGTGGAAAGAACACACATGCAATGACAATAGTGGATGCATATGTGGCTTGTGGAAAAGAACACACATGCAATGACTCTGGTGGATCCATATGTGGTTTGTGGAAAGAACACACATGCAATGGCATTGGTGGATCAATATGTGGTTCATGGAAAGAACCACATGCAATGACATTGGTGGATCCATGTGTGGTTTGTGACATGAACACACATGCAATGACATTGGTTGATCCATATGTGGTTTATGACAATAACACACATGCAATGCCACTAGTTGATCCATGTTGTTTGTCAAATGAACACATATGAAATGACATTGGTTGATCCATGTGGTTTGTGGAAAGAGCACACATGCAATTAATTTGGTGGATCCATGTGTGGTTTGTGGAAAGAACACACATGCAATGCAATTACTCTGGTGGATCCATGTGTGGTTTGTGGAAAGAACACACATGCAATGACTCTAGTGGATACATATGTGGTTTGTGAAAAGAACACACATGCAATGCCATTGGTGGATCCTTATTTGGTTTGTGGAAAGAACACACATGCAATGATATTTGTTGATCCATGTGTGGTTTGTGGAAAGAACACACATGCAATGACTCTAGTGGATCCATATGTGGTTTGTGGAATAAAACACACATGCAATGACTCTGGTGGATCCATATGTGGTTTGTGGAAAGAAAACACATGCAATGACTCTAGTGGATCCATGTGTGGTTTGTGAAAAGAACACACATGCACTGACTCTTGTGGATCCATATGTGGTTTGTGAAAAGAACACACATGCAATGACGATGGTGGATCCATATTTGGTTTATGGAAAGAACACACATGCAATGACTCTGGTTGATCCATTTGGTTTGTGGAAAGAACACACATGTAATGACATTGGTTGATCGATATGTGGTTCATGGAAAGAACACACATGCAATGACATTGGTGGATCCATATGTTGTTTGTGGCATGAACACACATGCAATTACTCTGGTGGATCCATGTGTGGTTTGTGGAAAGAACACACATGCAATGACTCTAGTGGATCCATGTGTGGTTTGTGAAAAGAACACAGATGCAGTGACACTAGTGCATCCATATGTGGTTTGTGAAAAGAACACACATGCAATGACTCTAGTGGATCCATATGTGGTTTGTGAAAAGAACACACATGCAATGACGATGGTGGATCCATATTTGGTTTGTGGAAAGAACACACATGCAATGACTCTGGTTGATCCATTTGGTTTGTGGAAAGAACACACATGTAATGACATTGGTTGATCCATATGTGGTTCATGGAAAGAACACACATGCAATGACATTGGTGGATCCATGTGTGGTTTGTGACATGAACACACATGCAATTACTCTGGTGTATCCATGTGCGGTTTCTGGAAAGAACACACATGCAGTGACTCTAGTGGATCCATATGTGGTTTGTGGAAAGAACACACATGCAATGACTCTGGTGGATCCATGTGTGGTTTGTGAAAAGAACACACATGCAATGACTCTAGTGGATCCATATGTTGTTTGTGAAAAGAACACACATGCAATGACGGTGGTGGATCCATATTTGTTTTGTGGAAAGAACACACATGCAATGACTGTGGTGGATCCATATCTGGTTTGTGGAAAGAACACACATGCAATGACTCTAGTGGATCCGTATGTGGTTTGTGAAAAGAACACACATGCAATGACTCTGGTGGATCCATATGTGGTTTGTGGAAAGAACACACATGCAATGACATTGGTGGATCCATATGTGGTTCATGGAAGGAACACACATGCAATGACATTAGTTGATCCATGTGTGGTTTGTGACATGAACACACATGCAATTACTCTGGTGGATCCATGTGTGGTTTGTGGAAAGAACACACATGCAATGCAATTACTCTGGTGGATCCATGTGTGGTTTGTGGAAAGAACACACATGCAATGACGCTAGTGGATACATATGTGGTTTGTGAAAAGAACACACCTCCAATGACATTGGTGGATCCATATTTGGTTTGTGGAAAGAACACACATGCAATGATATTTGTTGATCCATGTGTGGTTTGTGGAAAGAACACACATGCAATTACTCTAGTGGATCCATATGTGGTTTGTGGAAAAGAACACACATGCAATGACTCTGGTGGATCCATATGTGGTTTGTGGGAAGAACACACATGCAATGACTCTGGTCGATCCATGTGTGGTTTGTGAAAAGACCACACATGCAATGACTCTAGTGTATCCATATGTGGTTTGTGAAAGGAACACACATGTAATGACGGTGGTGGATCCATATTTGGTTTGTGGAAAGGACACACATGCAATGACCCTGGTGGATCCAAATGTGGTTCATGGAAAGAACACACATCCAATGACTCTAGTGGATCCATATGTGGTTTGTGAAAAGAACACACATGCAATGACTCTGGTGGATCCATGTGTGGTTTGTGGAATGAACACACTTGCAATGACATTGGTGGATCCATATGTGGTTCATGAAAAGAACACACATGCAATGACATTGGTTGATCCATGTGTGGTTGCTGACATGAACACACATGCAATTACTCTGGTGGATCCATGTCTGGTTTGTGGAAATAACACACATGCAATGACTCTGGTTGATCCATGTGGTTTGTGGAAAGAACACACATGTAATGACATTGGTTGATCCATGTGGTTTGTGGAAAGAACACACATGCAATTAATCTAGGGGATCCATGTGTGGTTTGTGAAAAGAACACACATGCAATGGCTCTAGTGGATCCATATGTGGTTTGTGGAAAGAACACACATGCAATGACATTGGTGGATCCATATGTGGTTTGTGACATGAACACACATGCAATGACATTGGTTCATCCATATGTGGTTTATGACAATAACAGACATGCAATGCTATTGGTTGATCCATGTTGTTTTTCAAAAGAACACACATGCAATGACATTGGTTGATCCATGTGGTTTGTGGAAAGAACACACATGCAATGACATTGGTGGATCCATATGTGGTTTGTGACATGAACACACATGCAATGACATTGGTTGATCCATATGTGGTTTATGACAATAACACACATGCAATGCTATTGGTTGATCCATGTTGTTTGTCAAAAGAACACACATGCAATGACATTGGTTGATCCATGTGGTTTGTGGAAAGAACACACATGCAATGACATTGGTGGATCCATATGTGGTTTGTGACATGAACACACATGCAATGACATTGGTTGATCCATATGTGGTTTATGACAATAACACACATGCAATGCTATTGGTTGATCCATGTTGTTTGTCAAAAGAACACACGTGCAATGACATTGGTTGATCCATGTGGTTTGTGGAAAGAACACACATGCAATGAATCTGGTTGATCCATGTGGTTTGTGGTAAGAACACACATGTAATGACATTGGTTGATCCATGTGGTTTCTGGAAAGAACACACATTCAATTACTCTAGTGGATCCATGTGTGGTTTGTGAAAAGAACACACGTGCAATGACATTGGTGGATCCATATGTGGTTTGTGGAAAGAACACACATGCAATGACATTGGTGGATCCATATGTGGTTTGTGACATGAACACACATGCAATGACATTGGTTGATCGATATATGGTTTATGACAATAACACACATGCAATTCTATTGGTTGATCCATGTTGTTTGTCAAAAGAATACACATGCAATGGAATTGGTTGATCCATGTGGTTTGTGGAAAGAACACACATGCAATGACTCTGGTGGATCCATGTGTGGTTTGTGAAAATAACACACATGCAATTACTCTAGTGGATCCATATGTGGTTTGTGAAAAGAACACACATGCAATGACGGTGGTGGATCCATATTTGGTTTGTGGAAAGGACACACATGCATTGACTCTAGTTGATCCATATGTGGTTTGTGGAAAGAACACACATGCAATTACTCAGGTGGATCCATGTGTGGTTTGTTAAAATAACACACATGCAATGACTCTAGTGGATCCATATGTGGTTTGTGGAAAGAACACACATGCAATGACATTGGTGGATCCATGTGTGGTTTGTCAAAATGACACACATGCAATGACATTGGTTAATCCATATGTGGTTTATGACAATAACACACATGCAATGCCATTGGTTGATCCATGTTGTTTTTCAAAAGAACACCATGCAATGACATTGGTTGATCCATGTGGTTTGTGGAAAGAACACACATGCAATGACTCTGGTCGATCCATGTGTGGTTTGTGAAAAGAACATACATGCAATGACTCTAGTGGATCCATATGTGGTTTGTGAAAAGAACACACATGCAATGACATTGGTGGATCCATATTTGGTTTGTGGAAAGAACACACATGCAATGACTCTGGTGGATCCATATGTGGTTTGTGGAAAGAACACACATGCAATGACTCTAGTGCCTCCATATGTGGTTTCTGAAAATAACACACATGCAATGACTCTGGTGGATCCATATGTGGTTTGTGGAAAGAACACACATGCAATGGCATTGGTGGATCCACATGTGGTTTGTGGAAAGAACACATATGCAATAACATTGGTGGATCCATGTGTGGTTTGTCAAAAGCACACACATGCAATGACATTGGTGATCCATGTGGTTTGTGGAAAGAACACACATGCAATGACTCTGGTGGATCGATGTGTGGTTTGTGAAAAGAACACACATGCAATGACTCTGGTGGATCCATATGTGGTTTGTGGAAAGAACACACATGCAATGCCATTGGTGGATCCATATATGGTTCGTGGAAAGAGCACACATGCAATGACATTGGTGGATCCATGGGTGGTTTGTGACATGAACACACATGCAATGACATTGGTTGATCCATATGTGGTTTATGACAATAATACACATGCAATTCCATTGGTTGATCCATGTTGTTTGTCAAAAGAACACACATGTAATGACATTGGTTGATCCATGTGGTTTGTGGAAAGAACACACATGCAATGACTCTGGTGGATCCATGTGTGGTTTGTGAAAAGAACACACATGCAATGACTCTAGTGGATCCATATGTGGTTTGTGAAAAGAACACACATGCAATGACATTGGTGGATCCATAATTGGTTTGTGAAAATAACACACATGCAATGACTCTGGTGGATCCATATGAGGTTCATGGATAGAACACACATGAAATGACATTGGTGGATCCATGTGTGGTTTGTGACATGAACACACATGCAATTACTCTGGTGGATCCATGTGTGTTTTGTGGAAAGAACACACATGCAATGACTCTGGTCGATCCATCTGGTTTGTGGAAAGAACACACATGTAATGACATTGGTTGATCCATGTGGTTTGTGGAAAGAACACACATGAAATGACTATGGTGGATCCATGTGTGGTTTGTGAAAATAACACACATGCAATGACTCTAGTGGATCCATATGTGGTTTGTGAAAAGAACACACATGCAATGACATTGGTGGATCCATATTTGGTTTGTGGAAAGAACACACATGCAATGACATTTGTTAATCCATATGTGGTTTGTGGAAAGAACACACATGCAATGACAATAGTGGATGCATATGTGGCTTGTGGAAAAGAACACACATGCAATGACTCTGGTGGATCCATATGTGGTTTGTGGAAAGAACACACATGCAATGGCATTGGTGGATCAATATGTGGTTCATGGAAAGAACCACATGCAATGACATTGGTGGATCCATGTGTGGTTTGTGACATGAACACACATGCAATGACATTGGTTGATCCATATGTGGTTTATGACAATAACACACATGCAATGCCACTAGTTGATCCATGTTGTTTGTCAAATGAACACATATGAAATGACATTGGTTGATCCATGTGGTTTGTGGAAAGAGCACACATGCAATTAATTTGGTGGATCCATGTGTGGTTTGTGGAAAGAACACACATGCAATGCAATTACTCTGGTGGATCCATATGTGGTTTGTGGAAAGAACACACATGCAATGATGCTAGTGGATACATATGTGGTTTGTGAAAAGAACACACCTCCAATGACATTGGTGGATCCATATTTGGTTTGTGGAAAGAACACACATGCAATGATATTTGTTGATCCATGTGTGGTTTGTGGAAAGAACACACATGCAATGACTCTAGTGGATCCATATGTGGTTTGTGGAAAAGAACACACATGCAATGACTCTGGTGGATCCATATGTGGTTTGTGGAAAGAACACACATGCAATGACTCTGGTGGATCCATGTGTGGTTTGTGAAAACAACACAGATGCAATGACTGTAGTGGATCCATATGTGATTTGTGAAAAGAACACACATGCAATGATGGTGGTGGATCCATATTTGGTTTTTGGAAAGGACACACATGCAATGACTCTGGTGGATCCATATGTGCTTTGTGGAAAGAACACACATCCAATGACTCTAGTGGATCCATATGTGGTTTGTGAAAAGAACACACATGCAATGACTCTGGTTGATCCATATGTGGTTTGTGTAAAGAACACACATGCAATGACATTGGTGGATGCATATGTGATTCATGTAAAGAACACACATGCAATTACATTGGTTGATCCATGTGTTGTTTGTGACATGAACACACATGCAATGACATTGGTGGATCCATATTTGGTTTGTGGAAAGAACACACATGCAATGAAATTTGTTGATCCATATGTGTTTGTGGAAAGAAAACACATGCAATGACTCTAGTGGATCCATATGTGGTTTGTGGAAAGAACACACATGCAATGATGCTAGTGGATACATATGTGGTTTGTGAAAAGAACACACCTCCAATGACATTGGTGGATCCATATTTGGTTTGTGGAAAGAACACACATGCAATGATATTTGTTGATCCATGTGTGGTTTGTGGAAAGAACACACATGCAATTACTCTAGTGGATCCATATGTGGTTTGTGGAAAAGAACACACATGCAATGACTCTGGTGGATCCATATGTGGTTTGTGGGAAGAACACACATGCAATGACTCTGGTCGATCCATGTGTGGTTTGTGAAAAGACCACACATGCAATGACTCTAGTGTATCCATATGTGGTTTGTGAAAGGAACACACATGTAATGACGGTGGTGGATCCATATTTGGTTTGTGGAAAGGACACACATGCAATGACCCTGGTGGATCCAAATGTGGTTTGTGGAAAGAACACACATCCAATGACTCTAGTGGATCCATATGTGGTTTGTGAAAAGAACACACATGCAATGACTCTGGTGGATCCATGTGTGGTTTGTGGAATGAACACACTTGCAATGACATTGGTGGATCCATATGTGGTTCATGAAAAGAACACACATGCAATGACATTGGTTGATCCATGTGTGGTTGCTGACATGAACACACATGCAATTACTCTGGTGGATCCATGTCTGGTTTGTGGAAATAACACACATGCAATGACTCTGGTTGATCCATGTGGTTTGTGGAAAGAACACACATGTAATGACATTGGTTGATCCATGTGGTTTGTGGAAAGAACACACATGCAATTAATCTAGGGGATCCATGTGTGGTTTGTGAAAAGAACACACATGCAATGGCTCTAGTGGATCCATATGTGGTTTGTGGAAAGAACACACATGCAATGACATTGGTGGATCCATATGTGGTTTGTGACATGAACACACATGCAATGACATTGGTTCATCCATATGTGGTTTATGACAATAACAGACATGCAATGCTATTGGTTGATCCATGTTGTTTTTCAAAAGAACACACATGCAATGACATTGGTTGATCCATGTGGTTTGTGGAAAGAACACACATGCAATGACATTGGTGGATCCATATGTGGTTTGTGACATGAACACACATGCAATGACATTGGTTGATCCATATGTGGTTTATGACAATAACACACATGCAATGCTATTGGTTGATCCATGTTGTTTGTCAAAAGAACACACATGCAATGACATTGGTTGATCCATGTGGTTTGTGGAAAGAACACACATGCAATGACATTGGTGGATCCATATGTGGTTTGTGACATGAACACACAGGCAATGACATTGGTTGATCCATATGTGGTTTATGACAATAACACACATGCAATGCTATTGGTTGATCCATGTTGTTTGTCAAAAGAACACACGTGCAATGACATTGGTTGATCCATGTGGTTTGTGGAAAGAACACACATGCAATGAATCTGGTTGATCCATGTGGTTTGTGGTAAGAACACACATGTAATGACATTGGTTGATCCATGTGGTTTCTGGAAAGAACACACATTCAATTACTCTTGTGGATCCATGTGTGGTTTGTGAAAAGAACACACGTGTAATGACATTGGTGGATCCATATGTGGTTTGTGGAAAGAACACACATGCAATGACATTGGTGGATCCATATGTGGTTTGTGACATGAACACACATGCAATGACATTGGTTGATCGATATATGGTTTATGACAATAACACACATGCAATTCTATTGGTTGATCCATGTTGTTTGTCAAAAGAATACACATGCAATGGAATTGGTTGATCCATGTGGTTTGTGGAAAGAACACACATGCAATGACTCTGGTGGATCCATGTGTGGTTTGTGAAAATAACACACATGCAATTACTCTAGTGGATCCATATGTGGTTTGTGAAAAGAACACACATGCAATGACGGTGGTGGATCCATATTTGGTTTGTGGAAAGGACACACATGCATTGACTCTAGTTGATCCATATGTGGTTTGTGGAAAGAACACACATGCAATTACTCAGGTGGATCCATGTGTGGTTTGTGAAAATAACACACATGCAATGACTCTAGTGGATCCATATGTGGTTTGTGGAAAGAACACACATGCAATGACATTGGTGGATCCATGTGTGGTTTGTCAAAATGACACACATGCAATGACATTGGTTAATCCATATGTGGTTTATGACAATAACACACATGCAATGCCATTGGTTGATCCATGTTGTTTTTCAAAAGAACACCATGCAATGACATTGGTTGATCCATGTGGTTTGTGGAAAGAACACACATGCAATGACTCTGGTCGATCCATGTGTGGTTTGTGAAAAGAACATACATGCAATGACTCTAGTGGATCCATATGTGGTTTGTGAAAAGAACACACATGCAATGACATTGGTGGATCCATATTTGGTTTGTGGAAAGAACACACATGCAATGACTCTGGTGGATCCATATGTGGTTTGTGGAAAGAACACACATGCAATGACTCTAGTGCCTCCATATGTGGTTTCTGAAAATAACACACATGCAATGACTCTGGTGGATCCATATGTGGTTTGTGGAAAGAACACACATGCAATGGCATTGGTGGATCCACATGTGGTTTGTGGAAAGAACACATATGCAATAACATTGGTGGATCCATGTGTGGTTTGTCAAAAGCACACACATGCAATGACATTGGTGATCCATGTGGTTTGTGGAAAGAACACACATGCAATGACTCTGGTGGATCGATGTGTGGTTTGTGAAAAGAACACACATGCAATGACTCTGGTGGATCCATATGTGGTTTGTGGAAAGAACACACATGCAATGCCATTGGTGGATCCATATATGGTTCGTGGAAAGAGCACACATGCAATGACATTGGTGGATCCATGGGTGGTTTGTGACATGAACACACATGCAATGACATTGGTTGATCCATATGTGGTTTATGACAATAATACACATGCAATTCCATTGGTTGATCCATGTTGTTTGTCAAAAGAACACACATGTAATGACATTGGTTGATCCATGTGGTTTGTGGAAAGAACACACATGCAATGACTCTGGTGGATCCATGTGTGGTTTGTGAAAAGAACACACATGCAATGACTCTAGTGGATCCATATGTGGTTTGTGAAAAGAACACACATGCAATGACATTGGTGGATCCATAATTGGTTTGTGAAAATAACACACATGCAATGACTCTGGTGGATCCATATGAGGTTCATGGATAGAACACACATGAAATGACATTGGTGGATCCATGTGTGGTTTGTGACATGAACACACATGCAATTACTCTGGTGGATCCATGTGTGTTTTGTGGAAAGAACACACATGCAATGACATTGGTGGATCCATATTTGGTTTGTGGAAAGAACACACATGCAATGACATTTGTTAATCCATATGTGGTTTGTGGAAAGAACACACATGCAATGACAATAGTGGATGCATATGTGGCTTGTGGAAAAGAACACACATGCAATGACTCTGGTGGATCCATATGTGGTTTGTGGAAAGAACACACATGCAATGGCATTGGTGGATCAATATGTGGTTCATGGAAAGAACCACATGCAATGACATTGGTGGATCCATGTGTGGTTTGTGACATGAACACACATGCAATGACATTGGTTGATCCATATGTGGTTTATGACAATAACACACATGCAATGCCACTAGTTGATCCATGTTGTTTGTCAAATGAACACATATGAAATGACATTGGTTGATCCATGTGGTTTGTGGAAAGAGCACACATGCAATTAATTTGGTGGATCCATGTGTGGTTTGTGGAAAGAACACACATGCAATGCAATTACTCTGGTGGATCCATATGTGGTTTGTGGAAAGAACACACATGCAATGATGCTAGTGGATACATATGTGGTTTGTGAAAAGAACACACCTCCAATGACATTGGTGGATCCATATTTGGTTTGTGGAAAGAACACACATGCAATGATATTTGTTGATCCATGTGTGGTTTGTGGAAAGAACACACATGCAATGACTCTAGTGGATCCATATGTGGTTTGTGGAAAAGAACACACATGCAATGACTCTGGTGGATCCATATGTGGTTTGTGGAAAGAACACACATGCAATGACTCTGGTGGATCCATGTGTGGTTTGTGAAAACAACACAGATGCAATGACTGTAGTGGATCCATATGTGATTTGTGAAAAGAACACACATGCAATGATGGTGGTGGATCCATATTTGGTTTTTGGAAAGGACACACATGCAATGACTCTGGTGGATCCATATGTGCTTTGTGGAAAGAACACACATCCAATGACTCTAGTGGATCCATATGTGGTTTGTGAAAAGAACACACATGCAATGACTCTGGTTGATCCATATGTGGTTTGTGTAAAGAACACACATGCAATGACATTGGTGGATGCATATGTGATTCATGTAAAGAACACACATGCAATTACATTGGTTGATCCATGTGTTGTTTGTGACATGAACACACATGCAATGACATTGGTGGATCCATATTTGGTTTGTGGAAAGAACACACATGCAATGAAATTTGTTGATCCATATGTGTTTGTGGAAAGAAAACACATGCAATGACTCTAGTGGATCCATATGTGGTTTGTGGAAAGAACACACATGCAATGACGCTAGTGGATACATATGTGGTTTGTGAAAAGAACACACCTCCAATGACATTGGTGGATCCATATTTGGTTTGTGGAAAGAACACACATGCAATGATATTTGTTGATCCATGTGTGGTTTGTGGAAAGAACACACATGCAATTACTCTAGTGGATCCATATGTGGTTTGTGGAAAAGAACACACATGCAATGACTCTGGTGGATCCATATGTGGTTTGTGGGAAGAACACACATGCAATGACTCTGGTCGATCCATGTGTGGTTTGTGAAAAGACCACACATGCAATGACTCTAGTGTATCCATATGTGGTTTGTGAAAGGAACACACATGTAATGACGGTGGTGGATCCATATTTGGTTTGTGGAAAGGACACACATGCAATGACCCTGGTGGATCCAAATGTGGTTTGTGGAAAGAACACACATCCAATGACTCTAGTGGATCCATATGTGGTTTGTGAAAAGAACACACATGCAATGACTCTGGTGGATCCATGTGTGGTTTGTGGAATGAACACACTTGCAATGACATTGGTGGATCCATATGTGGTTCATGAAAAGAACACACATGCAATGACATTGGTTGATCCATGTGTGGTTGCTGACATGAACACACATGCAATTACTCTGGTGGATCCATGTCTGGTTTGTGGAAATAACACACATGCAATGACTCTGGTTGATCCATGTGGTTTGTGGAAAGAACACACATGTAATGACATTGGTTGATCCATGTGGTTTGTGGAAAGAACACACATGCAATTAATCTAGGGGATCCATGTGTGGTTTGTGAAAAGAACACACATGCAATGGCTCTAGTGGATCCATATGTGGTTTGTGGAAAGAACACACATGCAATGACATTGGTGGATCCATATGTGGTTTGTGACATGAACACACATGCAATGACATTGGTTCATCCATATGTGGTTTATGACAATAACAGACATGCAATGCTATTGGTTGATCCATGTTGTTTTTCAAAAGAACACACATGCAATGACATTGGTTGATCCATGTGGTTTGTGGAAAGAACACACATGCAATGACATTGGTGGATCCATATGTGGTTTGTGACATGAACACACATGCAATGACATTGGTTGATCCATATGTGGTTTATGACAATAACACACATGCAATGCTATTGGTTGATCCATGTTGTTTGTCAAAAGAACACACATGCAATGACATTGGTTGATCCATGTGGTTTGTGGAAAGAACACACATGCAATGACATTGGTGGATCCATATGTGGTTTGTGACATGAACACACAGGCAATGACATTGGTTGATCCATATGTGGTTTATGACAATAACACACATGCAATGCTATTGGTTGATCCATGTTGTTTGTCAAAAGAACACACGTGCAATGACATTGGTTGATCCATGTGGTTTGTGGAAAGAACACACATGCAATGAATCTGGTTGATCCATGTGGTTTGTGGTAAGAACACACATGTAATGACATTGGTTGATCCATGTGGTTTCTGGAAAGAACACACATTCAATTACTCTTGTGGATCCATGTGTGGTTTGTGAAAAGAACACACGTGCAATGACATTGGTGGATCCATATGTGGTTTGTGGAAAGAACACACATGCAATGACATTGGTGGATCCATATGTGGTTTGTGACATGAACACACATGCAATGACATTGGTTGATCGATATATGGTTTATGACAATAACACACATGCAATTCTATTGGTTGATCCATGTTGTTTGTCAAAAGAATACACATGCAATGGAATTGGTTGATCCATGTGGTTTGTGGAAAGAACACACATGCAATGACTCTGGTGGATCCATGTGTGGTTTGTGAAAATAACACACATGCAATTACTCTAGTGGATCCATATGTGGTTTGTGAAAAGAACACACATGCAATGACGGTGGTGGATCCATATTTGGTTTGTGGAAAGGACACACATGCATTGACTCTAGTTGATCCATATGTGGTTTGTGGAAAGAACACACATGCAATTACTCAGGTAGATCCATGTGTGGTTTGTGAAAATAACACACATGCAATGACTCTAGTGGATCCATATGTGGTTTGTGGAAAGAACACACATGCAATGACATTGGTGGATCCATGTGTGGTTTGTCAAAATGACACACATGCAATGACATTGGTTAATCCATATGTGGTTTATGACAATAACACACATGCAATGCCATTGGTTGATCCATGTTGTTTTTCAAAAGAACACCATGCAATGACATTGGTTGATCCATGTGGTTTGTGGAAAGAACACACATGCAATGACTCTGGTCGATCCATGTGTGGTTTGTGAAAAGAACATACATGCAATGACTCTAGTGGATCCATATGTGGTTTGTGAAAAGAACACACATGCAATGACATTGGTGGATCCATATTTGGTTTGTGGAAAGAACACACATGCAATGACTCTGGTGGATCCATATGTGGTTTGTGGAAAGAACACACATGCAATGACTCTAGTGCCTCCATATGTGGTTTCTGAAAATAACACACATGCAATGACTCTGGTGGATCCATATGTGGTTTGTGGAAAGAACACACATGCAATGGCATTGGTGGATCCACATGTGGTTTGTGGAAAGAACACATATGCAATAACATTGGTGGATCCATGTGTGGTTTGTCAAAAGCACACACATGCAATGACATTGGTGATCCATGTGGTTTGTGGAAAGAACACACATGCAATGACTCTGGTGGATCGATGTGTGGTTTGTGAAAAGAACACACATGCAATGACTCTGGTGGATCCATATGTGGTTTGTGGAAAGAACACACATGCAATGCCATTGGTGGATCCATATATGGTTCGTGGAAAGAGCACACATGCAATGACATTGGTGGATCCATGGGTGGTTTGTGACATGAACACACATGCAATGACATTGGTTGATCCATATGTGGTTTATGACAATAATACACATGCAATTCCATTGGTTGATCCATGTTGTTTGTCAAAAGAACACACATGTAATGACATTGGTTGATCCATGTGGTTTGTGGAAAGAACACACATGCAATGACTCTGGTGGATCCATGTGTGGTTTGTGAAAAGAACACACATGCAATGACTCTAGTGGATCCATATGTGGTTTGTGAAAAGAACACACATGCAATGACATTGGTGGATCCATAATTGGTTTGTGAAAATAACACACATGCAATGACTCTGGTGGATCCATATGAGGTTCATGGATAGAACACACATGAAATGACATTGGTGGATCCATGTGTGGTTTGTGACATGAACACACATGCAATTACTCTGGTGGATCCATGTGTGTTTTGTGGAAAGAACACACATGCAATGACATTGGTGGATCCATATTTGGTTTGTGGAAAGAACACACATGCAATGACATTTGTTAATCCATATGTGGTTTGTGGAAAGAACACACATGCAATGACAATAGTGGATGCATATGTGGCTTGTGGAAAAGAACACACATGCAATGACTCTGGTGGATCCATATGTGGTTTGTGGAAAGAACACACATGCAATGGCATTGGTGGATCAATATGTGGTTCATGGAAAGAACCACATGCAATGACATTGGTGGATCCATGTGTGGTTTGTGACATGAACACACATGCAATGACATTGGTTGATCCATATGTGGTTTATGACAATAACACACATGCAATGCCACTAGTTGATCCATGTTGTTTGTCAAATGAACACATATGAAATGACATTGGTTGATCCATGTGGTTTGTGGAAAGAGCACACATGCAATTAATTTGGTGGATCCATGTGTGGTTTGTGGAAAGAACACACATGCAATGCAATTACTCTGGTGGATCCATATGTGGTTTGTGGAAAGAACACACATGCAATGATGCTAGTGGATACATATGTGGTTTGTGAAAAGAACACACCTCCAATGACATTGGTGGATCCATATTTGGTTTGTGGAAAGAACACACATGCAATGATATTTGTTGATCCATGTGTGGTTTGTGGAAAGAACACACATGCAATGACTCTAGTGGATCCATATGTGGTTTGTGGAAAAGAACACACATGCAATGACTCTGGTGGATCCATATGTGGTTTGTGGAAAGAACACACATGCAATGACTCTGGTGGATCCATGTGTGGTTTGTGAAAACAACACAGATGCAATGACTGTAGTGGATCCATATGTGATTTGTGAAAAGAACACACATGCAATGATGGTGGTGGATCCATATTTGGTTTTTGGAAAGGACACACATGCAATGACTCTGGTGGATCCATATGTGCTTTGTGGAAAGAACACACATCCAATGACTCTAGTGGATCCATATGTGGTTTGTGAAAAGAACACACATGCAATGACTCTGGTTGATCCATATGTGGTTTGTGTAAAGAACACACATGCAATGACATTGGTGGATGCATATGTGATTCATGTAAAGAACACACATGCAATTACATTGGTTGATCCATGTGTTGTTTGTGACATGAACACACATGCAATGACATTGGTGGATCCATATTTGGTTTGTGGAAAGAACACACATGCAATGAAATTTGTTGATCCATATGTGTTTGTGGAAAGAAAACACATGCAATGACTCTAGTGGATCCATATGTGGTTTGTGGAAAGAACACACATGCAATTACTCTGGTGGATCCATGTGTGGTTTGTGGAAAGAACACACATGCAATGACATTGGTGGATCCATATGTGGTTTGTGGAAAGAGCACACGAGCAATGACATTGGTGGATCCATGGGTGGTTTGTGACATGAACACACATGCAATGACATTGGTTGATCCATATGTGGTTTATGACAATAACACACATGCAATTCCATTGGTTGATGCATTTTTTTGTCAAAAGAACACACATGTAATGACATTGGTTGATCCATGTGGTTTGTGGAAAGAACACACATGCAATTACTCTGGTGGATCCATGTGTGGTTTGTGACAAGAACACACATGCAATGACATTGGTTGATACATATTTGGTTTGTGAAAAGAACACACATGCAATGACTCTGGTGGATCCATATGAGGTTCATGGAAAGAACAGACATGCAATGACATTGGTGGATCCATGTGTGGTTTGTGACGTGAACACACATGCAATTACTCTGGTTGATCCATGTGTGGTTTGTGGAAAGAACACACATGCAATGACTCTGGTTGATCCATGTCATTTGTGGAAAGAACACACATGTAATGACATTGGTTGATCCATGTGGTTTGTGGAAAGAACACACATGAAATGACTATGGTGGATCCATGTGTGGTTTGTGAAAAGAACACACATGCAATCACTCTGGTGAATCCATGTGTGGTTTTTGAAAAGAACACACATGCAATGACATTGGTGGATCTATATGTGGTTTGTGAAAAGAACACACATGCAATGATATTGGTGGATCCATATTTGGTTTGTGGAAAGAACACACATGCAATGACCTTTGTTGATCCATATGTGGTTTGTGGAAAGAACACACATGCAATGAGTCTAGTGGATCCATATGTGGTTTGTGGAAAGAACACACATGCAATGACATTGGTGGATACATGTGTGGTTTGTGACATGAACACCCATGCAATGCCATTGGTTGATCCATATGTGGTTTATGACAATAACACACATGCAATGCCATTGGTTGATCCATGTTGTTTGTCAAAAGAACACACATGTAATGACATTGGTTGATCCATGTGGGTTGTAGAAAGAACACACATGCAATGACTCTAGTGGATCCATGTGTGGTTTGTGAAAAGAACACACATGCAATGACTCTAGTGGATCCATATGTGTTTTGTGAAAAGAACACACATGCAATGACATTGGTGTATACATATTTTGTTTGTGAAAAGAACACACATGCAATAACTCTGGTGGATCAATATGAGGTTGATGGAAACAACACACATGCAATTACATTGGTGGATCCAAGTCTGTTTTGTGACATGAACACACATGCAATTACTCTGGTGGATCCATGTGTGGTTTGTGGAAAGACCACACATGCAATGACTCTGGTTGAAATATGTGGTTTATGACAATAACACACATGCAATTCTATTGGTTGATCCATGTTGTTTTTCAAAAGAACACACATGCAATGACATTGGTTGATCCATGTGGTTTGTGGAAAGAACACACATGCAATGACATTGGTGGATCCATATGTGGTTTGTGACATGAACACACATGCAATGACATTGGTTGATCCATATGTGGTTTATGACAATAACACACATGCAATGCTATTGGTTGATCCATGTTGTTTGTCAAAAGAACACACGTGCAATGACATTGGTTAATCCATGTGGTTTGTGGAAAGAACACACATGCAATGACTCTAGTGGATCCATGTGTGGTTTGTGAAAAGAACACACATGCAATGACTCTGGTGGATCCATGTGTGGTTTGTGAAAAGAACACACATGCAATGAATCTAGTGGATCCATATGTGGTTTATGAAAAGAACACTCATGCAATGACATTGGTGGATCCATATTTGGTTTGTGGAAAGAACACACATGGAATGACATTTGTTGATCCATATGTGTTTTGTGGAAAGAACACACACGCAATGGCTCTAGTCGATCCATATGTGGTTTGTGGAAAAGACACACAAGCAATGACTCTAGTGGATCCATATGTGGTTTGTGGAAAGAACACACATGTAATGACATTGGTGGATCCATATGTGGTTCATGGAAAGAACACACATGAAATGACATTGGTGGATCCATGTGTGGTTTGTGACATGAACACACATGCAATGACATTGGTTGATCCATATGTGGTTTATCACAATAACACACATGCAATGCCATTGGTTGATCCATGTTGTTTGTCAAAAGAACACATATGCAATGACATTGGTTGATCCATGTGGTTTGTGGAAAGAACACACATGCAATGACTCTAGTCGATCCATGTGTGGTTTGTGAAAAGAACAAACATGCAATGACTCTTGTGGATCCATATGTGGTTTGTGAAAAGAACACACATGTGATGACCCACAAGTATAGGGGGTGTATCATAGTATTTTCGATAAGCAAGAGTGTCAAACCCAACGAGGAGCAGAAGTTGCTGGCTAGTGGCTAGGAGCATAAATTCTCTGTAAATACTTAGCAAACGGATTTTTAGGGGTTTTTGATAATGCAGGTAAATAAAGTACGAGTAAATAAAAGACAATAAGAATAAATGCAGCAAGTGGCCCAATCCTTTCTTTAGCAAAGGACAAGCCGGTTGTATTACTTAATATGACCAAACGTTCTCGAGGACACATGGGAATATCGTCAAGTGCTTTCACTTCATGTAGTTGATTAAGCTTCTTTAGTTTTCTAAGTTTTGTGTGGGTGAACCTGTGCTAATGTACCGACCTTCCTAGGACTAATACATACTTGTGATTATACCCCTTGCAAGCATCCGCAAGTACAAGAAAGTAATTAAAGTAGAAACCTAACCACAACTTTAAACCCTAAGACCCTGACGTCCCTTGTGCAATGGTTTCCTAACGGGGGTTCAGGTTTCTATCACTCCGGCAACCCCTACGATTAGTAGCCAAATACACAATGCATTCCCCTAGGCCCATATAGGTGAAGTGTCATGTATTCGATGTTCACATGACACCACTAGAAGAAGTACACCACAACTTAAATATCAAACAATTGAATCTTTCCCAACACAATTCCACTACTAACAACATGACTTCTCACATGTCCTCAAGAACAAAACGAACTACTCACAAGACATCATTTGGATCATGATCAGAGATGAAATAATGATGTATAACAATCTGAACATAAACAATAATTCAACGGTTCACTAAATAGCATCCACTACAAGGAGTAATCAACACCGGGAAAGTTTCCCCTAAGAACTATGCAAGATTCAACCCAATTGTTACAGCGGTATGAGGTGGTGATGATGGTGCTGGTGGAGATGATGGTGATGATGATGATCCCGATGAAGTCCAGCTTGATGGTGGTGGTGATGATGATGATCTCCCCTCTCCGGGAAGGAATTCCCCTGGCAGAATTCTGTCTGCCGTAGAGATCTTTCTTTCTCGGTGTTTTCCGCCCCGTAGAGGCGGCAAAATCTTTTTGTGGTTGCTCCCCAAGTCTTAGGGTTTTGGGAGGATAATATACGCCAGAGGGGAGAGCCAGGGGTGGACCAGGGCAGCCACATCACCTGGTGGCGCGGCCTAGGGTGGCTCGCGCCAGGGGGTGGTGTGGGCCTCCTGTGGCCCATCTCCGCTTCCCCTTCTGGCTTCCTTCGTCTTCTGGAAAAATAGGATTTTCCATGTATTTTCCCGAATTTTCTGATCTTCGCGAATTTTGCCTCCAAACAGCACCTTTTCCATCAGAATCCTGACTGCAGCGGTCCATGCTCCAAAAGTCATCAACCATGCAAAAACAGATGAAATAACATAAGTATCATCTCTTAATATGAAATACATCAATGAATAACAGTAAATTATGATATAGAATAGTGATGCAAAATGGACGTATCAACTCCCCCAAGCTTAGACTTCGCTTGTCCCCAAGCGAAAACTGAGCTCAATAAACATGACCTCAGGTTTATGGAGTGAAGAGTCGATAAAAGAATATGGACAAGAAGCATCATATTCATCAATACATAATTCATAATATAAGACAATTCCACTATTATATAACTTAACTTGTAATAAGTAAAGACAATAAAGATGCATAAAGAAAATCATAATTGGTAATGGAAAACTTAGCTCTTAGTCGAAGAATAGTTGACAATTTGCAGGAGTTCACACATAACTGGTTTTCAAAGTAGTAATCACTAGGATAAGAGCAAAGTGCAAAATAAGGAACATAAGAAACATGATTGAATAAATCATCATATGAATGAATGAAACACAACAACTCAAAATGCTTGCTGAGGTAGAAGGGAATAGGTTTACTAACTCAACTAAAAAGTAAAAGATAGGCCCTTCGTAGAGGGAAGCAGGGATTTCAAGTTTCATAAAGAGCTTCCAAAAATTATGGTACTTATTAGCTTTCAGCTCTCATTGCCCCTATCATAAGCATCTTTAGGCAATTAAGGTTAACGTGACTCAACTAAGAGGATATGCTTGACAAGTTATAAGTTGAAATTTCATGCCCCTTACTTACGAGTACCGAACCTCATGCTACTCAACTTCATTCACAAGTAAGCACTTGTCATTGTAAATACATATGTATCATAGAGAACCGCCAACGGGTACCCCTTGCACATGATACAAGAGATATCCCATAATCAAAATGACAAGGCAAGTAGACAATGAGCATCTCAGTGATCCTTTTATTTGCTATTTGCATAGGTTTTTATTGAGGATTCTTCATAGAGTGCTAATTATGGTTATGCTGCAAGTTTCCACCATGATTAGGCATGGCTTAGGCTAGCGGCCCAAGCGTTTCTCTAACACACATATAAACTCCATGATCTTACAAGTTCCACTTTTATTTCACACCGCCGGGATCCATAAGCAAAAGGATGATGATATCAATGGAATATAAGTGCAATGTTGAAAGCGTTCCCCATGATACATGGTTCTGCTAACTTCAACTTATAAAGCGCAAGCATATACGCAACAAAGATGGACACAATGGTTCAAGTTTATTAATTGCACGAAAGTAAAGTGTGCCATCAAGTTCGTGAGAGCTTTAATCACTAATTTTCTCATAACAAGTTTAATTTGGAAGGTAGATAAAACATGAATTTACTGGAAATAGCAATAATGCTAATAGGTAGGTATGGTGGACACAAATGGCATAGGTTTTGGTTTAAGGATTGGATGCACGAGAAGCATTCCCTCTCAGTACAGGTTTTTGGCTAGCAAGGTTGGGTAGTAAGCATAAGAGTTGAAGGAAACAAACAAACATACAAGTGATAAAAACAAAAATGCAATCTTCCTTGGAAGCACAAAAGATCTTAACTAGAGAATACTAAGCTTATGAGCAAATCAAGAAATAAAGATGATGAAATTATATTTCTTTAGAGTACTTTTATCTTTTTCATTCAATTCTCAAAATAGTGTTGCTACTAACCGAGCCAGGTTTGCGAAAACCAACTAAATTAACTCCATGATCCCAAAGTGATACCAATACTAACGACAAGATCAATCATATAACCATGAATTGAAAACTAATATAAGATATGCAAAAGAGTAAATGATAGAACTTCTCATTAATATTCCATAATGGCAACTCACACCAATGGATACATAGATATATAACGAGAGGGTAGACACTTCCATAATGCAAACCATCCTACATGATAACTTCTCTCTCCATGACATGACTCTACTAAAAAGGTAAAAAGATAGAAGATAGTGATGTGATACCGCGGCACTCCCCCAAGCTTGGAACAAACCAAGGGGATGCCAAAACATGATGACGAATTACTCCTTCGGTGGTGGTGGTATTCTCTCGTCATCGTCCGACTTCCAGGGTAAGGGCTCCCCATCAACAAAGGACATCGTGGTCTCCAGCATCCTAAAACTTGCAGCAGCACTTATGCGTTTAAACCTAACCTTGTACTCACAGTTTTGATTTTGAACATCGTAGAGCTGTGCTTGAAGTTGGTTGGTTGTTTGGCGGAGTGAGACGACTTCATCCTTGAGCTCAGCAGTCTCCTTTTGGTGCTCAATGATGAGTTCAGAACAAATCTTATGGATGATATCCACTTCGTGTTCCGCCATCTTCTTGTACCTAAAGACTTCTTGCTCCAGTGCTTCCATCCTATCCTCCAGACTTCCTTCACATTTAGGGCCTTGAACCTCTTTCATCTGTACCTCCCCATCTTCAAGCAACAACTCCTTGGGATGAATCTTCAACTCTCTCATGTATGGTTTGAAGATATCCGCTGAGGAATCTTCCTTGGCTGATCCAGAGGAAGACATTGTGGCTCCAAATCTGGGACTCTACCTGTCAGAAACAGATTGAAATGAAAACACGACGAGAACATGATATACGAACCTCGGGGGATCTGGGGGATTATATATTACGAAGTTGTACAACAAAAGGAAGGTACTAGGAGAAAACGGGTCGGAGACGGAGGCCGAGGTGGCCACACCACCTGCTGGCGCGGCCAGGGGGGGCCATGCCAAGGGGTGGTGTGAGCCACCCTGGCTCTGTTTCCGTCCCTCTTTCGCTTCGTAACTTTCCTTATTGGATAAAAACTGCAAAAATATAATTGGACAGAATTTTCGCGGAACTTTTCTTACCAGAACTGTTACCTATTCGAAAACAGACTCTACAGGTCTCTGAATTTGGTCTTTGATAATTTTTTCCAGAGTTATAACTTGAAAAGCATCAACATCTTCATTGTAAGAATCTCCAGCAATATAGTGCTTGAGTTGCTGCCCATTCACCACTTGTGCAGTGTTATCTTTTAAAGAAGAAATTTTTATCGCTCCTGGACGGTACACTTCTTCAATAACGAAAGGTCCTTCCCATTTTGACAGTAGTTTCCCTGCAAAAAATCTGAGACGAGACCTATACAATAGAACTTTCTCACCAACATGGAATTCTCTCTTAAGTATTTGCTTGTCATGCCATCTTTTAACTTTTTCCTTAAAGATTCTAGCATTATCATATGCTTCACTCCTCCATTCATCCAACGAACTTAAGTCAAATAATATGTTTTCACCAACAAGGTTACAATCTCCATTAAGTTCTTTGACTGCCCAATAAGCTTTGTGTTCTAATTTTAAAGGTAGGTGACAAGCTTTCCCATAGACCATTTTATAAGGAGACATCCCCATGGGGTTTTTATAGGCAGTCCTATAAGCCCATAAAGCATCGTTCAACTTTTTAGCCCAATTTTTCCTAGACCTATTAACAGTCTTTTGCAAGATGGATTTAATTTGTATATTTGATAACTCTACTTTTCCACTAGTTTGGGGATGATAAGCTGAAGCGATTCTATGATTAACATCATATTTAGCAAGGGTCTTTCTAAAACCACCATGAATAAAATGAGAACCTCCATCAGTCGTAAGATACCAAGGCACTCCAAACCTAGGAAAAATAACATCTTTAAGCATTTTTAGAGAGGTCTCCCCATCATCACTCTTTGTAGGTATGGCTTCTACCCACTTAGTGACATAATCAACGGCAACAAGAATATGAGTATAACCTTTTGAGGGAGGAAAAGGACCCATAAAGTCAAATCCCCAACAATCAAAGGGTTCAATAACTAGAGAGTAGTTCATAGGCATTTCATTGTGTCTAGAAATATTACCAACACGCTGACACTCATCACAAGATAAAACAATTTTTCTTGCGTCTTTAAAAAGGGTAGGCCAGTAGAAACCTGATTGTAGCACCTTTTGCGCAGTTCTATCTCCTGCATGATGTCCTCCATAAGCACTACCATGACATTTACGCAATATCTCCTTTTGTTCATATTCTGCAACACATCTTCGCATAATACCATCCACTCCTTCTTTATATAAATGTGGGTCATCCCAAAAATAATGCCTCAAATCGTAAAAGAACTTCCTTCTTTGCTGAGCTGTGAAAGTTGGAGGCAAATACTTGGAAACAATAAAGTTAGCATAATCAGCATACCAAGGGCTCCCTCGCGAGCTTACCCCTACTACAGCCAACTGTTCATTTGGGAAACTATCATTAACAAGCATAGGATCAAAAGATGTTTTCAAATCAAGATAAATTATCAGCTACAGGATTTTTAGCACCTTTCCTATTTACAATATGTAGGCCAAACTCTTGTAAGAGTAGCACCCATCTAATAAGCCTAGGCTTAGCATCTTTCTTCGTCATAAGGTATTTAATAGCAGCATGATCAGTATGAATGGTAACTTTTGAGTCCACAATATAAGGTCTAAACTTATCACAAGCAAAGACGACGGCTAGGAATTATTTTTCAGTAGTAGCATAATTCCTTTGAGCAACATAAAGAGTCTTACTAGCATAATGGATAACAATTAACTTTTTGTCAATTCGTTGCCCAAGGACAACACCTACAGCAAAATCACTAGCATCACACATTGTTTCAAAGGGTAAGCTCCAATCAGGTGGTGGAATGATAGGAGTTGTAGTTAAAGCCTTCTTTAGAGTTTCAAAAGCTTCCTTACAATCATCATCAAAGACAAAGGGTTCATCTTTTTGAAGAAGATTAGCGGGGGTTTTGATATCTTAGATAAATCTTTATAAACCTTCTATAGAAACCAACATGGCCAAGGATACTACGAATACCTTTGATGTCTCTTGGACAAGGCATTTTCTCAATTGTCTCAACTTTAGCTCTATGAACTTCTATGCCTCTTTCAGAAACCTTATGTCCAAGTACAATCCCTTCATTCACCATGAAGTGGCATTTCTCCCAATTAAGAACGAGATTAGTTTCTTCACATCTCTGCAAAACTTTATCGAGGTTGTGCAGACAATTATCAAAAGAAGTTCCATAGACAGAGAAGTCATCCATGAACACTTCCACAATTTCCTCACAAAAACCATGAAAGATAGCAGACATGCATCTTTGAAAAGTAGCAGGAGCATTACATAAACCAAAAGGCATACGTCTATAAGCATAGGTTCTGTAAGGGCATGTAAAAGTAGTTTTTTCTTGATCTTGTTGTTTAACAGCAATTTGAGAGAAACCAGAATATCCATCAAGAAAACAAAAATGGGTCTTTTTAGACAACCTTTCTAACATTTGATCAATAAAAGGAAGTGGGTAATGATCTTTCTTAGTAATCTTGTTAACTTTCCTGAAATCTATGCACATTCTATAGCCTACTACTATTCTTTGGGGAATAAGCTCATCATTATCATTAGGGACGACGGTAATTCCCCTTTTTTAGGGACACAATGAACAGGACTAACCCATTCACTATCAGCAATAGGGTAAATAATACCAGCATCAAGGAGTTTCAATACCTCATTTCTTACCACTTCCTTCATCTTAGGATTTAAACGCCATTGGTGCGCTACTACAGGCTTTGCATCTAGTTCTATATTGATAGCATGCTGGCATATAGTAGGAGAAATCCCTTTTAAATCATCTAGAGTATTGCCCATAGCCCCTCGGTGTTTCTTCAGTACCTCCAATAACCTTTCTTCTTCCTTCCCTGAAAGTTTAGAGCTAATAATAACAGGATAAATCTTATTATCATCAATGTAAGCATATTTAAGATCGTCAGGTAAAGGTTTTAGATCGAAGACTAGATCCTTTTTAGGCGGCAACGTGGTACCCAAGTCTTCTACAGGCAAGTTATGCTTAAGCATCTTAGGTTGACGACGGAGAATCTCGTCAATCTCATTTCTTTCTTCCATGAAGATTTCATTTTCATGATCTTCCATAAATTGCTGCAAAGCATTGTTAGGAGCAAGAGAAATAGAAGCAAGTTGTTCAACTCTAAAATCCTCATTATGGGTTTTATTTTCACAAGGTTCTTTAGTAAATTTTGAAAAATTAAACTCATAAGATTCCCCATCGAATTTAGTAAAGATTTTCTCCCTTTTGCAGTCTATAATAGCTCCACAAGTACTCAGGAAAGGTCTACCAAAAATGATGGGATAAGTTTTACTAGCAGCTGAACCAAGTACTAGAAAATCAGTAGGATATTTAATCTTACCACATAGAACTTCTACATCCCGCACAATACCAATTGGAGAGATGGTCTCTCTATTAGCAAGGTGAATAACCACATCAAACTCTTCCAGTTCGCAGGGACTGATTTCATGCATAATTTCTTTGTAGAGCTCATAAGGAATAGCACTCAAACTTGCACCAATATCACATAAACCATAATAGCAATGATCACCAATTCTAATAGAAATCACAGGGACACTAGACTTTTTAGTTCTATTAGGATGTGAGACAATATTAGAAGCATCCTCACAAAAGACTATGTGTCCATCTTCTACACTTTTAGTGACAATATCTTTCACAATTTCTACAATAGGTTCAATGTTTATTTGTTCATCAGGTTTTACAGTTCTCTTTGCACTTTTATTGATTACACTAGTTATCATAGGATGATCCTTTACCTTATCCGGGAAGGGTATTTTCTTGATATAAGGTTCAGGTAAGATGTGATCAATAGTGCAAAATTTAGTACTCCCAACAGGAACACAATCAACAATATCTTTATATGGTGCATGGTACTTGTCCCATCCCTTTTTCAGAATTTCAATATAAGAAGCAAAAGCCTTAAAACAATTCGTAATAACTTGAGAATCAAGACCATAAGCATTGCTAATATTTTGAAAGTCATCAGTTAAAAGATTCAATACATTCATAATCATAATTTATACCTGACTTTCTTCCTTTGCCATTCTCCCATGCTTCAGCGTTGTCTTGAATACGGTCCAGAATATCCCATTTGGCTTCTTCTTCCATGCGTGTAAATGATCCAGCACAAGAAGCATCCAATAAATCCTTATCATGAAGAGAAAGCCAAACATTCTCGAGGACACATGGGAATATCGTCAAGTGCTTTCGCTTCATGTAGTTGATTAATCTTCTTTAGTTTGCTAAGTGTTGTGTGGGTGAACCTGTGCTAATGTACCGACCTTCCTAGGACTAATACATACTTGTGATTATACCCCTTGCAAGCATCCGCAAGTACAAGGAAGTAATTAAGGTAGAAACCTAACCACAGCTTTAAACTCTAAGACCCTGACGTCCCTTGAGCAATGGTTTCCTAACGGGGGTTCAGGTTTCTGTCACTCCGGCAACCCCTACGATTAGTAGCCAAATACACAGTGCATTCCCCTAGGCCCATATAGGTGAAGTGATGTAGTCGACATTCAAATGACACCACTAGAAGAAGTACACCAAAACTTAAATATCAAACTATTGAATCTTTCTCAACACAATTCCACTACTAACAACATGACTTCTCCCATGTCCTCAAGAACAAAACGAACTACTCACAAGACATCATATGGATCATGATCAGAGATGAAATAATGATGTATAACAATCTGAACATAAACAATAATTCAACGGTTCACTCAATAGCATCAACTACACGTAGTTATCAACACCAGGAAAGTTTCCCCTAAGAACTATGCAAGATTCAACCCAATTGTTATAGCGCTATGAGGTGGTGATGATGGTGCTGGTGGAGATGATGGTGATGATGATGATGATCTCGATGAAGTCCAGCTTCATGGTGGTGTTGATGATGATGATCTCCCCTCTCCGGGAAGGAATTCCCTCGGTAGAATTTTGTCTGTTGGAGAGATCTTTCTTTCTCGGTGTTTTCCACCCCGCAGAGGTGGCGGAATCTTTCTGTGGTTGCTCCCCGAGTCTTAGGGTTTCGGGAGGATAATATACGCCAGAGAGGAGAGCCAGGGGTGGACCAGGGCGGCCACACCACCTGGTGGCACGGTCTAGGGTGGCCCGCGCCAGGGGGTGGTGTGGGACCCCTATGGCCCATCTCCGCTTCCCCTTCTCGCTTCCTTCGTCTTCTGGAAAAATAGGATTTTCCATGTATTTTCCCGGATTTTCTGATCTTCACGAATTTTGCCTCCAAACAGCACCTTTTCCATCAGAATCCTGACTGTAGCGGTCCATGCTCCAAAAGTCATCAACCATGCAAAATTAGATGAAACAACATAAGTATCATCTCTTAATATGAAATATATCAATGAATAACAGTAAATTATGATATAGAATAGTGATACAAAATGGACATATCAACATGCAATGACATTGGTGGATCCATATTTGGTTTGTGGAAAGAACACACATGCAATGACATTTGTTGATCCATATGTGGTTTGTGGAAAGAACACACATGCAATAACTCTAGTGGATCCATATGTGGTTTGTGGAAAGAACACACATGCAATGACATTGGTGGATCCATGTGTGGTTTGTGACATGAACACACATGCAATGACATTTGTTGATCCATATGTGGTTTATGACAATAACACACATGCAATACCATTGGTTGATCCATGTTATTTGTCAAAAGAACACACATATAATGACATTGGTTGATCCATGTGGTTTGTGGAAAGAACACACATGCAATGACTTTGGTGGATCCATGTGTGGTTTGAGAAAAGAACACACATGAAATGACTCTAGTTGATCCATATGTGGTTTGTGAAAAGCACACACATGCAATGACATTGGTGGATCCATATTTGGTTTGTGGAAAGAACACACATGCAATGACTCTGGTGGATCCATATGTGGTTTGTGGAAAGAACACACATGCAATGACTCTAGTGGATCCATATGTGGTTTGTGAAAAGAACACACATGCAATGACTCTGGTGGATCCATATGTGGTTTGTGGAAAGAACACACATGAAATGACTCTCATTGATCCATGTTGTTCATGGAAAGAACACACATGCAATGACATTGGTGGATCCATGTGTGGTTTGTGACATGAACACACGTGCAATTACTCTGGTGGATCCATGTGTGGTTTGTTCAAAGAAAACACATGCAATGACTCTGGTTGATTCATGTGGTTTGTGAAAAGAACACACATGTAATGACATTGGTTGATCCATATGTGGTTTGTGACATGAACACACATGCAATGACTCGGGTGGATCCATGTGTGGTTTGTGAAAAGAACACACATGCAATGACTCTAGTGGATCCATATGTGGTTTGTGAAAAGAACACACATGCAATGACATTGGTGGATCCATATTTGGTTTGTGGAAAGAACACACATGCAATGACATTTGTTGATCCATATGTGGTTTGTGGAAAGAACACACATGCAATGACTCTAGTGAATCCATATGTGGTTTGTCAAAAAGAACACACATGCAATCACTCTGGTGGATCCGTATCTGGTTTGTGGAAAGAACACACATGCAATGACATTGGTGGATCCATATGTGGTTCATGGAAAGAACACACATGCAATGACATTGGTGGATCCATGTGTGGTTTGTGACATGAACACACATGCAATGACATTGGTTGATCCATATGTGGTTTGTGACAATAACACACATGCCATGCCATTGGTTGATCCATTTTATTTGTCAAAAGAATACACATGCAATGACATTGGTGGATCCATACGTTGTTTGTGAAAAGAACACACATGCAATGACATTTGTTGATCCATATGTGGTTTGTGAAAAGAACACACATGTAATTACTCTAGTGGATCCATGTGTGGTTTGTGGAAAGAACACACATGCAATGACTCTGGTTGATCCATGTGGTTTGTGGAAAAAATAGACATGCAATGACTCTGGTGGATCCATATGTGGTTTGTGGAATGAATACACATGCAATGACATTGGTGGATCCATATGTGGTTCATGGAAAGAACACACATGCAATGACATTAGTGGATCCATGTGTGGTTTGTGACATGAACACACATGCAATGACATTGGTTGATCCATATATGGTTTGTGAAAAGAACACACATGCAATGACTCTAGTGGATCCATATGTGGTTTTTGGAAAGAACACACATGCAATGACATTGGTGGATCCATATGTGGTTCATGGAAAGAACACACATGCAATGACATTGGTGGATCCAAGTGTGTTTTGTGACATGAACACGCATGCAATGGCATTGGTTGATCCATATGTGGTTTATGACAATAACACACATGCAATTAGTCTTGTGGATCCATGTGTTGTTTATGGAAAGAAAACACATGCAATGACTCTGGTTGATCCATGTGGTTTGTGGAAAAAACAGACATGCAATGACTCTGGTGGATCCATATGTGGTTTTTGGAAAGAACAAAAATGCAATGACTCTAGTGGATCCATATGTGGTTTGTGGAAAGACCACACATGAAATGACATTGGTTGATCCATGTGTGGTTTGTGAAAAGAACACACATGCAATGCCATTGGTTGATCCACGTGGTTTGTGGAAAAGAACACACATGCAATGACATTGGTGGATGCATATGTGGTTTGTGGAAAGAACACACATGCAATGACATTGGTTGATCCATGTGTGGTTTGTGAAAAGAACACACATGCAATTACTCTAGTGGATACATATGTGGTTTGTGGAAAGAATACACATGCAATGAACACTGGTGGATCCATATGTGGTTCATGAAAGGAACACACATGCAATGACATTAGTTGATCCATATGTGGTTTGTGACAATAACACACATGCAATGCCATTTGTTGATCCATGTGGTTTGTGGAAAAGTACAAGCATGGAATGAACCCTAGTGGATCTATCTTGGCATAATTTGATGTATGCCACGATGTATTTCATTGTAAAAGACACTCACTTTCTAGTTTTATACTACTCAGCTTTGCCCTTGGTTTTTTGATACTACTCAGTTTTGCCCCCTCTCTCTCTTTTGTAGAAGCACAAACCTGTGCCCACTCTGTCTGCTATGCCCTGATTGGTTGTCACAGTTGTCACGCGGATCATGCGCACCAACCGTTGATCCTGTGTGATCCAACGAGGCTTGTTGCACACGTCGTGCCCTTCATAGGACAGCGCGAGATAGCACGGATGTCTCCCTCAGCGAGACTTCTACAAGAAGGAACACGATGCCGTCCATGGAAAAAGTTGTCGAGTGGTCATGTCACATTTAATCTAGCCTGCAAAGGCTACAAGTCTACTACACGGCAACTAGTCATCCATGGCCCATGGGCTATACCATTTTTACTATGCAACATGCCTGCACTCTCACTTCCGACAAGCCCCCACCACACGAACCTTCCACGCGGCAGCCGCAGCCAGAAGAGTTACCTACTGGGGCCCTCGAGGAGGCCTAAACGTCCCCGCATTAAAAACCCAGCCTATCGGGTCCTCCATTTGCAATCATCCACTCCTCTCTTCCCTATCTAGCAAAACCCCACAATCTTGAACGTACATGCACAAACCTTCTCCATGAAACCATTGCGTGGGGGTGAGTGTGCGGGTATCACCGCCGGGGTGGTGCTCCACACGGTAGATCTGGAGGAGCATCACACAACACAAGGTGAGGATGACGTGCAGTTCAACCCCTTGAGGGACCATGTGCTCGCCGATGCTGACGACTTCGAAGGCCTCGATGAGGGCGTGGAGTTCGACGAACAGGCTCCGCTCGTGTACACGGAGGTACATCTATTTCTACATGTTTCATATTTTCTGCTCGAGCTTAATCTATTCTGGCTTCATAAAAAATCTAGTCCTAATGATTAGATGCAACGTACGAACCAGTACATGGACAGATCTAGTCTGTTCTGAATGAATCCACATTATTTATTTATTAAGAAGTTATCAAGAACACAAACCACATTAATTTAGGAGCGAGCTGGGGAGACGGTCGTAATGAACTGTAGAACCTGTATAGACATGTTATTGCATCGAAACTAACTTAGAATGGTGGAAGGAATATATATTTATTATTTTGCTCATTTCGGTTTGCATTCCATACATTGCAGGTAGATTCAAGTGAGATGGACTCTAACAAGGAGAATAGGGACAACAAGAGCCGCCATGTCATGAAGAAGCTCAAGAGCGGGATAATCCCTTTCCGCACTCGACTTGGGGAGCTTAGGTGCCCTTTCTGTAAGAAAGGAGTCAACCCGAGGATTGTCAGCTTGATTCCGCATGCGGTTGGCATCGGTAAAAGCCCGGTTAGTAAACACAAGTCAGCGACCAAGGCTAAGCACGCTTCTTATGGCAAATTCCTGAGGGAGTATGTCAAGACCGGCCTAGTGTCCCCTTACTTTAGGAATCAACAACTTCTAGCCGAACAACCCGTCACTCTGCTGGCCTGAGCACTAATAATATTTAGTTCTCTTACCATATCTAGACCCTTAAACTATGGGGATTTCTATTTTCGTACCCTTCAAATTATATTCAAGTTCATCTGTTTATGGAGTTAAAGTTCCGATGGCATACTCGTTATTTTGCATGGATAGAGGGGTGCCCCCGACAGATATAAGGGTTATCATGTCCGCTAGATCACAAAGGATCAACGGTTGGTGGGCACGATCCATGTGACAACTATCTCGACCAATTAGAGCGTAGCAACGAGGATGAGCATAAGTGCGAGACATGGATACAAAGAGAGGGGAAAACCGAGTAGCACTTAAGAACCAAGGGAAAAACTAAGTAGAACTTAAAAACCAAGGGCAAGAGTGACAAAGGGATTCAAATAGAAAATAGAAAATGATTTAAAAAATGGAACCAAACTGCTAGTGTTACGCTCGAGGGCAAAACTGAGGACAACTGAATCGCTAGGGTTAGACACGAGGGAAAACAACGTGACTCACGGTACACGTATGCGGTTCACGGGACGGTAGCAGACATGTGTGGCCGTGCATGATGTAGTAGCGTACGCGGTGCATGGTAGTGCAACAAAATGTCGCTTCCCTTCTCCTTTAATAGAGGCATCCCCACTCCCACTCATTACGCACTCGCTCACTCAACCGTCTCCACTGTCCCATCACCTTCTGCAAACCCCCAAGAAAACTCCAACCACGCCGGTAATGGAGAAGAACGGTGCGGTGGCCATCGGCGCCTCCAAGGCTGCCGGCGAGGAGGTCCTCGTCCTTGTACAGGCCCCCGCCCCCGTCCCCGCATCCGCCGTAGCCGCTGGTGAGGAGGCCCCTGCCGGTCTCGGACAGATCCCGCTCGGCTGGGAGCCCTACGAGGAGGTTGTCTACATAAGGCCGGAGAACCCCTACGACACCAGCATTGCGGACCCATGGTCGGAGGTAACCAAGGTTTTCTCCCCTTCCCTTGTTCTTCCCCTGTTCCCATCGTTGGATGCTAGATCGTATGTTATTAGGGCTCGGCTATTCGTATTTTTACATTAGATAATCCTCTTGTGTTAGATCTCGATTTTTGATGAATCCCCCTATTCGTTGTTGGGATCAGTATTCGATTTGGTTTGAGATTTGGGCAATAATCGGGAGATCTCAATCGGTTAATTTATGCAAATAATCAATCCCGATAATCAAAGTATGTCAATCATGTCCTTATTGCACTCTACTGTTTTTTTTCCAACAGGAGGATAGCAGCGATGTCCACAGCAACGACGAGTCCAAGGACACCAAGACTCGTCATGTGCTGAGGAGACTAAAGTCCGGCCAGTACAACAACTTCTTCGTCGGCGACGTGTACAGGTTCCCCTTCCGCCCCACCAGGAGGCTCCGTGCCACGAACTTTAACTCCCTCGTGAAGCATGCCGAGGACGTGAGGACCTGCGGCGAGTCCGTGAACATCCACGGCTTCATAGCCAAGCACCTGGCGCTCGGTCTTCACCTCCGCAACCTCTAGAAGGTGGCTATCGAGGAGGGTCGCATGTCCCCGATCATACCCAAGGCGCCCAAGGTCAAGGGACTGGGCAGCAAGAAGTGGAGGAGGCGCCAGAGGGAGGAGGCTGAGACCCTCCTGGCAGAGGCCACGAGGGGCCACTGATCAGCTGCTACTGCTGCTATAAAGAAGCTTCTTTTGTCTTGTCTATGTTGAACCGTCAGTTGCTGCTGCTGAGCAGCCTAATTGTCGAACCTCGTTAAGTACCGTACTATATAACCTATATTAGTTGCTTTATCTACTTCTGCTCTGTATACTGAATTTATTTATGGTGCTGGTTAGTTTTGCTGCTCTAGATTTGCTACCAGATTGGGGAAAAATGAGGGCAAAAGGAACAATGAATGAAGAGAGAAGCTGCTCTAGATTCGCTACCTTTTTGGGCAAAAAAAACACAACTATTAGCAAGAGAGGGGAAAAGGCGCTCTTAAAAAGGCCAAATAACAAAAAAAAACTACCAATTTAGGCGTCAGGGCGCACGTAACGGTCAAGCCTTTGACCAGTCGGCACCCCCCTCCGAGCGCATGTGAGGGCTTCAGAATGGAGGGAGGGCAAAAGTGAGGACAAACTAAATGTTGCTATAGCTAAATCTGACAAAAAGATGAATTTGGCTTTACCATGCAATTTGGCTAGAGCTCCACAATGTAGCTATTCTAAATTCCTACACCATGCGGTCCCATCGCTGACAAGAATAGCCTTATTTTTTGTCTAAAGATATGGGAGCAGAGGACACATGTCACACACAGGTTGGATAATCAATTTGGAACCACATTTGGCATCGGAGCACCCTCTTGCTCCGGTTTCCCTCTTTTGCTCAATTTGAAACCACCTCCACAGTGTAGGGAACTAGTTCCAAAAGCCACAAAGTAAATATGGAACCACTTTTGTTGGGGAAAATAGAAATCCCTAAATTATGTGGTGCGTTGAAACCTCATGCTTTTCCACCGACACGTGTGTTGCAAAGTTGCTTGATCGTGCATGCTTACACAAGTATCCTACACAGAAACTTATAGAAGCATGGGCAAACGAGCTTAAATTTGGCAAATTCTGGACAAAATCACAAAATTAAAGAAAGGAAATTTCAAGCTTTGCACAATCGGTAGGCCTGAGCGGCTGGGCGGATTCTCTGAGGTGCAGGGATGCTAGGTCCATGTCTATGCTTACACTTCTTAAACTTGTTAGGAATAATAGTTGTACACTTCCTTCTATCCTATCACGTTACGTCGTGTCAGCACCGTGCACCCGCTGCGGATTAGCAATGGGACGATGGTCTACGTGACCGGTCTCTGCCACGCCAAAGCCACGTCGCACACCCGTTCCATCGCCTACCGGGACGGACGCCGAATTTAATCGCTAGGATTGGAACCAACGGTGCTCGCCCAGTCAAACTTGCTTCCTCTTGGGTATGATTAGAATATTGTTAAACGCAATTTAAGCATCGCCTTCTGTGTCCTCAGCACATCACTGTGCAAAAATCCTCAGCTCCTTCCTTCCGTCGCCGCTGCAGCCACCGCAAGAACCATCGACACTGCCGCAGGCACCGCTTCCGTCGGGCCATACCACCGCAACAGATCACTCCACCGCCACGCCCAGTCCCAGCCACCGCTACCGACCCTAGGCCACCACCACCGCATTAGCTACTGCCATGGACGCAGAGTACGGTGTGTTCGGTGACGGGAGCGACATCACGGACGAGTAGACCTTCACTGCCCATGGCACCACCAAGATGACGGTCGTCCACACAAATGCGTCAGCGGAGGTCACCAAGGTCATCGCAATGTACGAGCGGTGGCTACAGGAGCCGATGGACAGGTACAAGATCGTCAGCCTTGACCTCGAGTATACCGGAGATAGGAAGAGGGCGGTGCTTCTACAGCTGTCCATGCACAACCACTGACTCCTATACCACGTATGTAGGGCCAAATCTATATGCCCGGAGATTTGCGAGTTCCTACACAGGAGGGAGATCTACTTTACCAGCATCAACATCAAGAACGACACTCCAAAGCTAGAGACGGATCTCCTTGTTCATGTCGTCAATCACGTCGATCTCCAACGTTTGTGGAGGTACCCAGATGGCGATACGGGGAAAGCCAGCATGGCTAGACTCGCTACCGACATCATCGACCGCGAGTACGCCGACATGAAATTCGAGTTCCCGAAGCACCTGCACGAGCGATGGGAGTGGAGGCACCTGGATTACGATGCGATCAAGTACGCAGCCAGGGACACGTATGTCTACTACGAGATGCTCAACAGGATCTGGCGGGTGGGTGAGTGTGTTGTTTACCACTACTAGTTTCACATTTCGTTCCTAGTTTTATCTCGCCTGTATTTTATCTCGCATGTATTTTCTAAGCATTCTGTGTGTAAGAACCAAGCTCGTATGATCCCTATGCTATTGGGTACTTAACCTGTATGAATTACATTTCCCCTTTTGTATGCTCAACATTCATTCTTATAAATTCTGTTTGTGCCATTTGCATGCGGTAGAATCTAGGACTGACATGCATAAGGTGTGATACAGTCATAAGTCATAACCAAACCCAGATTATAGCGAAGAATAAAGTCATAACCAAACCCAGATTATAGTTCGACAAAGGTAATACACAGCAGTTCGTAATTGCTCACATAGTGTACTTCTGAAATAACATGTTTTCATAAACATAACAAGCCCCATACAAACACAACAATCATGCACTAAAAGTCTACATCCCAGCCTGTTGGAGAAGGCAAGCAATCCCAGGATGCCTTCGGTCGCTTGCCCTGGCTTGTAGATTCATCTACACTCCGGCATCTGGGGCAAACAACCTGCCTTGGTGGTGTTTCAATTATGCGATGCCTGGAACGACATTTTACAATCTGGCGGTACAACTCGTGGCTAACATACCCGTCAATTGTAGCGTACTTCAGATTAGGTTCAAAAAGTGGCTTATCCTCCCAGTAATCGTGCCCTAAACGCCTCCACGAACATCTCAACAATTTGCCCTTCATGTCAGTGTACCACGGGTCGATGAGTTCGGAGGCAAGAGCAGCCATCCCGGTCCTGCCCCCTTCATCCATGGGAACAGACTGAAGATATTGACACGAAGAGCTCATGGAACTCCGTAAGAAAACAAGGATAGATGCAAATGGTTCGCCGGATTCAAGATAGATAAGGGTGACGATGTTGTTGTCATGTCAGAAGTACCAAGCCACCGGAAAGATAAGAAGGAAGATCACGGAGACAACTGCAAGATCCCACAGATAAAGAAAAAGATAGCACCACTTGAACATAAGGTTTACAAAAGATCTGGAAAATCTTCATGGCCTCCGGTGGATTGAGCATAGACGATAGAACAAGAGGGTTTCAAGAGATTACTTGACGAAACTGAGGTGAAAGAACTCCATGTTCTTCTTGAAAAGATTGAGAGAGATTTAGCAGTCTTGAGGAAAACTTCGGCGGAACGACGATGATAACTCGCCAACAAGGAAAGAATCCGGGTTTGATTGAAGCTGGAGGATGGAGTTAACAATGAACTTGCTGATTCCAGAATTGAAGCGATCTATTTAGCAGAAGGACGTGGTCGAGATAGGTGACTTCAAAAAGTCAGAATTCTTACTTTGAGACTTTGCACACAGGCAGTGCTCACGAAGCTTGAGAGAAAGATACACAGATGATCTTCCATGTCCTTCCACTGATATCGAATAGGCAAGCATATTATCAACATATACCACCACGGATTAACAGGATATTCCCAGAATATCAAGTTCAAGAGGCGGGAGAAACGAACAAATGCTCGAAACACTTTCTGAGCTCAACGCTCTTTGAAAGATCAATATTAAGAGCACGAGTTCGTGTTGAAGAAGATGCACTGGAAGAATAGATTATCTGGTCTTTCGGAAGAAAAAGAGATGTCACCTGGTTCACATTGTCGATCGGATCGCCGTTTACAAAGATAAAGAGATCTTGGATAAGAAACGATGATAGATCATACCCTTAGCAAAACTATCAGAGACGAAAAGATGCAATTCCCTCGTATCAAAGAGAATATTGCAGATATGGGGTTCCAAGAGAGGTGCAGCATGATGAACAGATGATAGACCGCCGTAGTGCCTTGAGAAACTCCGGATTGCCAAAGATGCTTGAATATGCATAGATATGATCACGGTGTACTCGAAATCACAGGAGATAACCTTATCCTCCAGATGGTGACGGTTGATAGCATTTTCCATATTCCAATCGACACTTATCATGAGTGGAATATAGCTATGCCGAGAGCCAAATTACAATCACCAGCATCGGATCGACACATGTTATGTAATTATCCCAAGAGGATTGGAGATGAAAAGAAACTCTAGGATCAAGCGCCGGTGACAAAAGAATGAGTTGGCATGGACATGCTGATAAAAGGGAGATAGATAATGTTTCACACACGACTGGAAAAGGAGTGTGGAAACACAGATATAGCAAAGAAAAATTTCCTGCATTTTTCGGCATTAAAATACCAATAGATGCGCAAACCACTTAACAGATAGAGATTAGCAACTGATGATTACACAGAATGTGGAGTTGCTAGAAGGAAGGACACCCTTAAGAAGATGGCACCAGTTAACAAGGAGTCAGATAGATCGCGCCGGTTTTCAAAAGCATGTCAGTATGGAATGTACCAACAGTTGATAACCAAAGGCAGATTGTGATAACAACTTGGATGCAACAGATAGACAAGGAATTACACACACACACTGTCTATGGTACTACGGAAACCCAGAACACGTGAATCCTAGTTTGAATTTTAAGAAGAGGATTGAAAACGTTGCACTTCCTTACCAGAAAAGGGTGGTTGAGTGGATAAGAAGAAAAGTGGAAGCAGTCTTACTCTCACGTTTTGTTTTTCCCTAGTATACATAACTACCAAAAATATTTGCTAGACAGACAACGACCATTTGGCTGAGACCCTGAAGGACGGGATGGCTCTGATACCAATTGTAACTACCTCGGTGAATTACGCTCCTAGTTGCAAGCCTGGATGAGCAGAAATGGTTGAAATAGTACGGTGGGGCCCAAATGCCACTCACAGGTAGACCTTTCGGCCGTCCCAACCATTTCCACACATCGGGACAAAAACGGGCGGCGTAATCGGCAGGCGAAGGGATCAACTACATACACAAATGAGTATGTATGCAAGCCACCATACAACAGTACATCAGAGCCATTCCATCTAAAAAGAAAGGAAATATAGCAACGCCATACGGCAAGATCCAAATATCCTAGATAGATATAATAGTTTAGGATATCTCCTCATACATCAATCAACAGAGTGTCAAGCGGAAGCGGAAGACAAAATCCGAGTACGGATAAGAAGCAAATCGGCATAAGATGCCCCATAAATAAGCAGATCCCGCCCACAGATCGCACGGATCCCCGTTCCCGGAATCTCTACACCGAATGATCGTTGCCCACATCGTCCGTCTCTTCCACCCAGTATCCATCTTGCGAGTGTACCTGTTCATCTAAACCAATAATTTATCGTGTGAGACCCTAGGGGTACTCAGCAAGTCTTTATGCCTCTAAAGGGGACACAACCTGGGGTGACGCAATTGCAGCAAAAGATAAACCCTAGCAATTCTATAGATACTCGCTAACCATCCGCCTAACCAGAGATAGACGAATGTACGTGAATTAATAACAACAGTTATAACAGTAATAATGGTAATATCCACAGATCCATCCTCCTCCTCGCTTACCGACGAGGAAGCGGATGAACAACCCCCCATCCGTTGGCAGTTTTATTATCCATTCCATGAGTATTGCACTATTTACTAGTCAGGTACCTAGTCTAGTCAAATTAATAGCGGTACTTTAGTTATGCTTGTCTATGATCGAGAAACTGTGCTCCAAGTCGTCCATAACCGCGGACACGGCTTTCAGAAAGTTTTACCCTGCAGGGGTGCACAAATAGCAACACACACTCGATATGCCTCGGAAAAACCAAATTAAAACCCAACGAGGCAGTCACGACAAAGCAATCACAAGATTCAGAAATATTTCAGGGGGCCACCCCATTGAGCTACCCGCAACGAAGTTAGCTGACTCCGAGACGGCCTCAAGGTTTGCGCCAGTGGCTGTGAACGACTGGGAACCCGAAAATGTGACTGGGCTTGTCGACACCGCGAAAACACTCCGCTTTCCTAAACAGTACAGTGTGCAGTACCTCGCACAATTTAAATAAAGCAGTAAAGCATGGCATAAGTACAGGATAGTAAATAAAACCTCAAACTAGTTTGTGGCCCCAAGAAATAAGAATGAATCAAGCTCTGGCTCAGGGGGGTCCATAAGGCCTCCCGGATGTGGATAGCGCGAATATTCTTGGAACAGGAATCAAGTACTCGGGGTCTTACGGGACACAAGTGAGCCTGAAAAACCAAATAGCGAATATGGCTCACCGATGCCACTTTCATTAGTTATCCCATTACTACTCAGGTTAAGTTGTTTAGGTACCTCATTATCCATCAGACACTCACATACCCTACACATGCTGTTCTACGACTCGCATGGCTCAAACAACTCCTGTAGTAATGGCTCATGGGATGGAGGAACAAGCTTCGGTGGGGTTTAAAAGTAAAGGCTATGCAATACTTGGGATTCAATTTAATGCAATCGCGAATCAATGATGCAAGAATAAGATAGAGGCAATAGGTACTATATGTATGCAAGCATGTGGTAGTGCTTGCCTGGCAGCTCAGTTGAAGCAAGGGATGGATCTGGGTAGTGCTCCTAGTTCTCTTGATATTTCCCCTGCTCAGCGTCTATTCGAAGAAGAACCAAACAAACAAGGGCCAACATAAATAAAGTGCGCAAGCATATGAATAAATGCATCAAGCAAACAATCATGCCATGATGAATGATGCACAATTTGCATGGCAATAAAGTAGCATGGCATGGGTGAGGTGTGGAATACAAGAATAAATCATTTTATCGAGTTTTAATCACATTTTAGCCTCATATTAGTTGCTGTACACATTATATTTATATGATGCATGCTTCAAAACAAAACATGGAATGCATAAACAGAAAGGTCTCGTCGAGCTAATCATTTTAGACATATTATTTGTTAAATTTGGAGTTATAAAGCAAAAGTTATTAATTAATTAAGACAAAAGGGCATTTTAATGTAATTTAAAACAACTTGGAATTTTACATGTCCAAAATATATTTTGAAGGGAATATTTGAATTCCTCATATTTTTCTGAGTTCAAAACATATATTATTTGCATTATTTGGATTTGTATTTTAAAAGTTATTTAAAAATAGAAATAAATTTGAATTTGAATTAATTTGAAAAAGATTTGAATTAAACAGAAAAGCAGAAAATACTTTTTATACACAGATTTAGCTAGCCACAGTCAATGACCAGTGGGGCCAGCAGCTGACTCAGCAGCACAGTGCGCAGGAAAGCTTCTGTTACCGCGAGCTGTGCTAGCCCATGCGGCAGACAGGTGGGGCCAGCGACCTTAGGCCCACGCGCCAGCGAGCGCGCAGGGGCTGACAAGTGGGGCTGCGGCTGGAGCGCGGGTTGAAGTTGAAAGAGGCCAGGGGGTTTCCTGTAAAAGTGCTAGCGCGGCTGACTAGTGGGCCTAGAGGAGCGCGGGTTTAGGAGTAAAAAGCTCTAGGGGGTTTAACGCAAAACGGCATCGCGATGCACTGTGCTTCTTCTCTGCCGTGAACGACAGATCGGTGCGCGGCGCGGGCGGAGCGGGGATCGATCCCGCGACCTGGGGCTTGCACGCAGGGGCGGCTACCGTTGGACTAGGGTGGGGTAGCTGTCAGGAGGGTGGACGGGGCCTAGATAGGGTTTGCGCGGCGCGGGAGCGTGCAGACGCCAGCGCGCACCGGCGCGCAGAGGCTGCTCGATGGAACGTCCGACGCGACCAGGGCAAGACGGCGACGACGAGGATGTCTGGGGGGTTGGGTAGCTCACCGAGAGGCGGTCGGCGGTGTTGGATCGGGTCGGCGAGCAGCAGGTCGACAGTGATGCAGAGGCCCAGCAGAGCTAGGGTTTGGCGTCGGCTCGGCGGTGATCCAGCGCTCCTGGGGCTCCTCCTCCTCGCTGGCGGTACAGGACGACGCAGCAGGGCGCCCTGGACTCCCTCGACAACCTCCACGCCACGCTCGGTTGCTGGATCGAGGGGTCGGTGGTGGACAGACGGTGGCCGGCGTTGGGGCAGCTGGCGGCGGTGGAGAAGAGAGGGGAGAGGGTAGGCGCCCTGGGGGAGTTCTGGGGGATCTGGGCGAGGCTGAAAGGGAGTGGATAGGGACGGGGGAGGAGAGGATGCCGTGGGGAGTGGGGTAGATGGAAAAGGTGGCCTCGGTGCCACCTTTTTCTCCTTCCTCCTCACGTGCTCGGGTCGGGCAGGGGCAGGGCAGGTGCATGGGGGCTTCCAGGTGGGACCAGAGGCGAGGCGGTGGCTCGGTGTAGGACCCGCTTGGTGGCGAGAGAGAGCTAGGGAGAGAGAGGCTCGGGTTTAGGGTGTGGTAGAGGAATGGGTGGCTCGGGTGTAGCTAGGGTTTTGGTTGGGATGGAGGGTAGCTAGGGCAGGGGGTAGGTGGCCAGGTGGGACCTGCAAGGTGGGGCTCGGCATGGAGACTAAGGGAGGGTTAGGTTTAGAAGAAGAAGAGAGAGAGAGGGGGGATATGGCTCGGGCTAGGGTAGGGTTGGAGCTAGGGTAGGAGAGAGAGGGGTATGGCTCGGTTAGGGTTGCACTAGGGTCGGGTTAGGGTTTGGTGAGAGGGTGGCCAAGTGGGGCCAAGCTAGGTGAGAGAGAGAGAGAGGCCGAGAGAGAGAGAGGTGTGGCATGCTAGGGTTAGGGTTTAGCTTAGATGGGGGGGTATGGGTAGATTAGAGGAGATGGAGAGTAGGTTTAAGCAAGATCAACATAGATCAAGCCAAAAGAAAGGATAGAGATAGAGATGATCCACTCAAAAATCAAATAAAATCCAAATGACAAGCAAAAGGTGGTACTTGCATGGCCCATGCAAAATATTTATTGCCATGTTTATTTTGTGAAAACAATTATATTAAACATGGCATTGTTCATTTGCATTTCCAAAGGTGGAATAAAGCCAAGCAAAAGAAATGAAAGGATACCCCATGTGGAGTAGTTGGAGATGGCCATGTTTGAAATAAAATGGGACATGCTAGTGTGTATGTTCCACTAGATGATTACTAGTGTCAAAAATATTCCCACATGAGCATAAATCCATAATAATCCATATGGAAGCTAGGAAAAAGGGTTCCACTCACAAGGCATGCAAAGGTGGCCAAGTGGCTCTCATATATCAATGATGTGAAAACAACATGATGCTAAGATGAGAGCATGTGGAAAAGGATTGGATCCATCCCAACCCACATGAGCTAGAGGTAAACTCAAATAAGGTGCAAAGCTCATATTTAGTTGGATGGTGGAATTATAAGGTGGTGAAAGAAAAGGTGGTGGAGTTAATAAAAGATATGCCCCCAACTCAACTTGGGCATTTAACAATATATCAAGAACCAAATACAATATCAAGAGGCAAATACAATTAACAATGCATATGAGAGAAGAACCAAAACAAAAAGGGTTTTATATGATGCTCAAATGCAAGGTGGCATGATGACATGAGCATGATGTAATGATGATGCAACAATTATATGTAGGAAGGTAGCATATATCTAGACTAGGCTAGTAGCATTGCAATTGTTAGACAATTGGGATGCTACACGTTGTTTCGGACGTCTGAAAAGTCCATGACTATAGGCAAGAGGGAAAGGATACGGAGGAAGAGGGTGATGTCGTGGCGGAGGAAATGGATGAGGTCGTGGAGGAGAAAGATGATGAGGCCATGGAGGAGGAAATGAGACGGAGAAGTGAAAGATTGGAACCTCCCTTACCAATATCTGGAATGGTGCATGACCGTTCGTAGTAGGGTGAAGGTGGAGAAAAACGGCAGTTTTACACATTGACACTAGCGCTGCCTAAAATTTGTTCTGCGCCACTTGCATGCACGATCCAAGTCAAACATAGTCATGTTTGCGCGTGCCGACCTTCACTCACTGACAGGTGGGCCACACATTTCTCTCTCTTATGATTTATTTTTTCACTTCCTCTAGACGGTTCCGGTGCACGCCCTCAATAATTATGCCCCTTCCTTGTCTTCCACGCGGACGAGAACCGGCGGCAGCGGCGGTTCTCACCGGGTCACTCCCTACTCGAACAATTGCCCCCATCCCTGATTCCATCCCCTCTCTAATCCATCCGCCTCCTTATCACAACGCCTCCATTAATATACCGGATTCCAGACTCCATTTGCCGCTATGGGTAGAGCTTGGGGTAGCAGCAGGCTGAAGCGAAAGGCATGCAACGACGACGCGGATGGACAGGGCGACCGCCACCGCGAGGATTGGGGATGGCCGAACCTCAGCGCCGCGAACGTGCATAGGATCACCACGGGGTTGGACATCATCTCTGCCGGCCGCCTCGCTCGCTGTATCCTTGGCTACCGCTTCACGATGCGGGACATGGACGAACAACCATTCGGCACACCAGGCCTTCTTTACCCCGATACCAGCAAATGGCCAAACGACCGCGATGGCCACGTAAGTTCCAGTATCTTGCTTATTGGTTCAGTCATATCGTTGATTCATATGTGCTGAACTCTCATCAGAATCCTATGTTCCTTTCGTCGAACGTGTTGTGTGCACCCGCAGTTTGAACAAATTGAACCCTTTAAGACTATTATGTACAACGGAAGCTCTGATCGTACCTGATATTCTGGTATTTTCGTAGTGACACAGTCTTACTTTAGGTGATAGATGAGTTGTCAATTTCAATTTGCAATGGAATGCCTGCTAGGTGATATTTTGTTTCCTAAAATAAAAACAAATAGATTAGACGATTTAAGGCTGTTATGCCCTGAGCTGTTTATGATCATTGTCAGGAGTTTGTTCTGGGGGGGCTCTGCTCCTACTCCATATAATGGGTATCTTTGTAGTGACACAGGCACAATTTATGCGATATCTGAGGAGACACTCATATTTAGGTGATATTTTGTGTACTTTAATCTGAAGGTCTAGTTGTAAAATTGTATTTGCAATGGAATCCATGCTAGGTGATTGTACCAACTGACAACAAGCTCTGCAGAATATTCATGCAAAACTGATGCTGCTGGATAAGTGGTCGGAATCAGTAGTGGTGAATATCAAGGAAGAAGAAGAGACGGAAATGGGAGATGACCAAAACTGGGTGGGTGGCAACGGCGAGTGGCTGGTTCTTTTATCCCAGGATGGGAGTACTTGGACTCTAAAAAATGGCTACATATATTTGATATTTACATTGCCATCTTTGGAGGGTGTCGGCATTACTGCATTCAACAACGGGTGGCCGCCACCCATTTCCGAATTCGCTTACAGGTTCAACATGGCAGAACTTGAGCTCCTGAAGGTACAGCTCCCACATAGACTGCAGGAGGTGTAGAAGACCTAGGAGTACGACCTCTTAGCGGTGTTCGACAAGGCAATCACATTCATTAGATGCCCAGAAGACATGGAATGGATAGTCGTGTGCGACGACTTCCTGCGGCCGGAGAAGTATGTCGACGTCGTCTTCACCTCCAGCTACCATTCGAACAAACCGCAACGCATTTATGCGGTCACTAAACCTAGCGACGACGTGCGTGTTTGGGAGCCGTCCATTTGGGGTGAGTCATGGTGTCATATATCATGTAAAATCCCATTCAAAATTCTGCTTACTGACTGTAAGTAACACGTAGGTACCCACGCAGCCCTCCGCATCATTCCAGCTCCGGTGATTGAAGATGCAGTAGCAGATGCTGAACTTGGGACACGGCGCTGGTTCCTGGCACCTCTCGGAGGCGACACGAAACAAGATGTTGAACTCATGTGGATTCATATCTGGGGAGCACTAAACAACGTTGGTGATACAATAGAACATATGGGGACACAACTTTCTTCATACCCATCGCTGCGGTGTCATGTTTTCTCGAGGTCCACATGCCCATCCAAAGACCCAGTAGAGCAAGTCTAGAGCAGAGTCGACAATCTGAAGGGACAATCTGTGTTTCTTGGGATCAACTACCCTTTCTTTGTCGGAGCCCCTAGAGCTGTTGAACCTGTAATTGCTCAGGCAGCCCTGGCTCCTAATGCGGCTGCTAGTGGTGGTGGTGGTGGAGATGACGAAGAACTAGCTGCTGCTGCTCCTGGTGAAGCTGACGAAATACTTGGTGATGCTGCTGCTGGTGAAGCTGGCGAAATACTTGCTAATGCTACTGCTGGTGAAGCTGACAAAATACCTGCTGAGGCTGCTACTAGTGAAGCTGACGAAATACCTGCTGAGGCTGCTGCCAGAGTCTAGGAAGAACATGCTGGTGTTGTTGCTGAGGTGCCAACACTTCCAGTGTTTATAGCAGACTGTGTGTTTGCTGCACACTCACGTGCCTATCATGTTGACACTCTAGATCCGACCTGGAGCTGAATCCATGTCGGGGGGAGGGGGCCTACAATTGGCTCATCAGTGGGGTCATACGATTTGATGGAGAATGACAGACGGCCAAACACAGCATTCTGGTTCGTTCTGACGATACCACCAGCTCCAGGGACCTAGTGCTCATACTGGCAGATCCGATGAACCATTTGTCTTTATCTTTATCTTAGAGTTACGCTTATTTGTGTAAAGACTAAGCTGTGCTTATTTGTGTAAGACTAAGTTAGGCCTAACTACGTAATATTCAGTGAAGCCCAACTTTTCTTTCCACGCCCATAACAGCAGAATTGCAGCATAGAACATACAAAGGTAATGTGCATACTAGGCATTTTTGCTCAGGTTAACAACCACATCAAGTAAATGATACTTGGTGTACGCATTTGAACGCATCACTAGAATGTGCCACCTATTGATGATTGCTGACATGGATCTAGCTTTTCTGCGCGTATTTGCATTGAATTGCTCATTGATTTGTTCACATATTTTTTTGGCAATGGCTGATGAACTCCACTCTGTTGGTAACATGCTTCGTCAGCGAGCACTTGATGCAATGCAAAGTACAGAACATGGTATTCATCATCGTTCCATTTAGGTTCCCTATGTTTCGTCATCACGGAGCTACTAATTTCAAATGAAAATCTCGTAAAAAACATATGTGTACATTTTTAGAGTATGCTACGGACATGGTACATACATGTTTTTCTACAATCACAAGAAGGAAACTTGATACATTTTCACCTTGTTGGCGTTGTGCCGAACTGGGTGGATGTGGCTTTGGGGTTCGGAGAGGAACGCGTCGTGGCTGGTGCGTGTGCGACCATGGCGACGGCAAGCTCGGATTCTGGAGGAGGCCAATAGGACCGAGCATGGTCGACATGGTGACAGATCTCACCTGGGAATGAATTCCCGTCCCCGCGCCTTGCCATGGGTGCCGCCATGGTGAGGGCGAGCTCCGATTTGGGATGGGAGGAGAGCGGGGCCGAGTAGGTTCGTCCAAGTCCTAGCTCCACTCCATGGCCGCGACCACAGATTGCCGCCCTAGAGGAGGAAGAAGACGCGTAAAGGATGCATGCGCCAATGCTGCAAGCCTACATGGCAGCCACGACGGCAGCGACATAACGGCGAAAGCTGACAGGAGGGCCCAACTTGACGGGCGTTAGCCTGATATTTTGAATTGAAACATAAAGTTGAATTCGTGCCGAAAAAGACCCACTGAGTATTTGGCATGCCAACTTTGGGCAACGTAGCTAATTGTAAGCAACTTGGGTACCATGTTGCCTGGGCACCCCAACTTTCGGGCCGCAAAATGATATTCTCCTTTTTGATACCACATTTCTTGTGACTCGGGGCACGTGGCATCGATCTGGACGGCGAGGTAGCACACCTCGTCGACGAGGTGGGCGACGAGGTGGACGGGCCTTGTCAGTGTGGTGATGGGCCTTGTCAGCAAGGTGGACGGCGAGCTAGATGGAGAGGTGGATGATGAGCTGGACGGCGAGCTAGACGGGGAGATGGACAGCGAACTGGACGACTTTGCGGGTGAAGTGTACAACAAGGTGGTACACAAGGTCAGTTGGGTGTCGGTGAGGTGGACGACTAGCGAGGTCGACGAACGGGGTGGAAAACTAGGACGGTGAGGAGGGGCTAGGGTTTGTGCTAGGGTGATGGAGAGGTTACTACTAGAAGGACAGACAGAGACGAGTGGATTAAAGGCAGAGGATGGAGGGACGAACAGTGGCGTGGGGAAAAGGGGGAGGACGGCGGGAAGGGCGAGGGGGAAAAGGGGGTGGATGGCAGGGAGGGCCGCGCCGAGGGCGGCAGGGAAAATTGGATCTGTCTCATTTCAGCGAGGGGATAAAATGGGTTTGGAATAGATTACGTAAATGACATTTGCGCGGATGCTTGGGTGGCGCTATGCGGGAGGGCTCAAAGGTAATTGCAGCTCGAGAAATTTTTTGTTTGCGTAGAAACTCTCCCGTGCTGGAGTTAAATTTCGCGTGGGCGGGAGGATGTGACCTGGAAATTTGGGGTTGGTGTCCTCGCCGTCGGATGCATGATGGAGGGTTCAAATAAATTAACCATGTGTTAGAAAGTCTTCACTAAAAGGGCCTTGGTGAAGAAAACTATAAATTATTGACGAATAAATCTTGAAAAAAAGAAATAATGGGGACTACTAGTTTATATTCTGGCTTGTATAATGATCTCAAGAGAGGCAACGTATTTTGGATAATATATTCAAATTTGGATAAGATTCAAAATGCGGTTTATTTTGAACAATGGATTTCTCCAGATTAGGGTTGAATGATGGACTTTTATCCTTATTTTGGTTAGTTTTAGGTCATAGCAACACATATGGTATATATATAATTACTTTGATCCCAAAGAAGATGCATCACTACATAGACCAAAATACATAGGAAAATTAAAGCAACTTCCACATATCCATGTGAATGATTAGAGAGTATAGTGGATATATCAATGTGGTTAGAACACATGCATGACTCTAGGGGGATCCATGTGTGTCAGACTAAAATTAAACATCATATAGGAAATAATAAATAACCAGCTTTTAATTCCATGTTGCACAGCTAGTGCGTGACATAAGTTGCATCTATCACAGAATCCACTGGAGTGTTGGTCATCATGCATGGTTTTGGAAAAGAACACACGCAAATGTGGTCATGTTGTACGTCAATAATGACTCTAGTGGATATATATATATCAATGTGGTTTAGGAAAAGAACACATCATATATACTCTAGGGGGTCCATGTGTCAAATTATGGTCACAAAGACCAAAAACACACATATATAGCTAGGAAATCTCAGCTTCAATTCCACATTGCACATGTTGCACTAGTGTGACAAAAGTTATGTTGCATCACAGAATCCACTGGAGTTTGTGTGTGGTCATGTAGATATCAATGTGGTATATATTATTGGAAAAGAACACATGCAATGTGTGTGGTCATCATGTGGTCTATCAACAATGACTCTGGTGGCCATATCAATAATGTGGGTTAGGAAAAGAACACATCATTGCAAAATATGACTCTAGGAGAGATCCATGGTTGTCATAGAGACCAAAAACACATAGTAGGAATTAATTAATAAAGAAGCTTCCACATTGCATGCATGGTTGCACCAGTGTGACACAAGTTGTGCATCATCATAGAATATTCCACTTGAGTATATGCATGTGTGTGGTGGTCATGTGTACATGTAGCTAGAGATATCATTGTGGTTTTGGAAAAGAATAGTGTACATATATGCAATGTGGTCATGTGAGATGGATCAGTGACTCTAGCTAGTGATATATATATATATGTGTGTGTGTACATGTGTGCGTGTATACATATGTGTGTTCGTACATGTGTGTGTACATGTGTGTGTGTGGGGGGGGGGGTGTGATGTGTGATATGTGTGTGTGTGTGACGGAAGTTTTTGCATCACAGAATCCACTAGTGTGTGTGGTCATGTAGGTATATATCAATGTGCAATATGGTCATGTGTGGATCAATGGCACCTATAGCAGTGTGGATATCAATATGGTTTACTTAGGAAAAGAACACATGCAATGACTCTAGGGGTTCCATGTGTACAACCATGGACACAAAGACCAAACACATAGGAAAATCACAGCTTCCACACATTGCATGTTGCACCAGTGTGACATAAGTTACATCACGGAGTGTGTGTGGTCATATGTAGATATCAATGTGTGTGGTATTGTTGGAAAAGAACACACATGCAATGTGGTGATCATGGTGTGGATCTATCAGTGACTCTGGTGGCCATATCAATGTGGGTTAGGAAAAGAACACATGCATGCAATATGACTCTATAGGATATTCCATATGGGTCATAGAGACCAACAACACACATGAATTAATAAAGGAGCCTTCCACATTTTGCATGCATGCATGGACCAGTGTGATAGAAGTTGTGCATCATCACAGAATACACTTGAGTATATGCATGTATGTGGTCATGCATATATGTAGAGAGATATATATCATCATCTTGTGTTGTTTAGGAAAATAGGAGTGTACATATATATGAAATGTGTGGTCATGTGATGGGATCAGTGGCTCTAGTGGATATATATCAGTGTGTACTGGTTTAGGAAAAGAACACACATCATGTAATGTCTCTAGGGGATCCATGTGTATTAAACCATGACCCCTCACATGCATAGATCAAAACACATAGGAAGGCAAGATATTGCATGTTGCACCAGTGTGACACAAGTTGCATCATAGAATCTAGTGTGTGTGTGGTCATGTAGATATATGTGGTTTTGGAAAAGAACACATGCAATGTGGTAATGTGTGGATCAATGAAGCTAGCAGTGTGGATATATATCAATGTGGTTTAGGAAAGAACACATGCAATGACTCTAGGGGTTCCATGTGTACAACCATGGTCACAGAGACCAAACACATAGGAAAAGCAGCTTCCACACATTGCATGTTGCACAAGTGTGACATAAGTAGCATCATCATGCATGTGTGGTCATGTAGATATATCAAAATGTGGTATTATTGGAAAAGAACACACACACATGCAATGTGGTCATCATGTGGATCTATATCAACAATAATGCAATATGGAAAAGAACACACATGCATGCAATATGACCCTAGGAGAGATCCATATGGTCATATAGAGACTAAAAACACATAGGAATTAAAATAAAGGAGCTTCCACACATTGCATGCATGGTTGCACCATCATCACAAAATCCACTTGAGTAGTATATGCATGTGTGGCCATGCATATGTGTATAGATATCACTGTAGTTTTGGAAAAGAACAATGTACATATATATATACAATGTGGTCATGTACATGTGGGCCAGTGACTCTAGTGGATATATATCAGTGTGTAGGTTCACGAACAAAACACACTACATCATGCAATGTCTCTAGGGGATCCATGTGTCAAATTAAAAACCATGCATGGTCACAGAGACCAAAAACACATAGGAAAAGCAGCTTCCACATTGCATGTTGCACCAGTGATAGAAGTTGCATGCATCGCAGAATAATCCAATGGAGCATGTGTGTGTGGTAATGCATCATGTAGATATCATTGTGGTATTGGAAAAGAACACATGCAAATGTGGTCATGTGAATCAATGACTCTATATAGTGTATATATCAATGTGGTTTAGGAAGAGAACACACTATGCATGCAACTAATGACTCTAGGGGATCCATGTGTCAAACCATATGGTCTCACACAGAGACCAAATACACAAAGGAAAAGGTGCATCACAAAATCCATATATGTGAGAGACCATATGCTCACCAGGGGCCTAGATATAATGCCTATCTCAACAACCCATCACACATTTGTACATATATCATATAGTAAAACACATACATATGCATGCAAGTTCTTCCAATGCTTAAATCCCAAACTAATCTATGTTGGGTTCGCAGCATAGAAAACAAAAAATTCCCTATGATGGGAACTATACGCCAAGATCTATCTACTAGATACAAGCAACGGGTGGATATACATCCATAGAGAACTTACCCTCAAAGACAACAAAGCTTTGTTAACGAGATGGAACTCGTGGATGATGTAGTCGAACACTTGCCGATCTGAAGACCGTGATGAAGTCCAGCAGGTCCGGCTCCAGCACGTCCATCAGATCCAGCTCCAACAAGTCCAACACCACCAAGTCTAGCACCGCAAAGCAGCGGTGCATCCATGATCGCACACACGTCCGGTACCCAGACAACCTCCGTCCCTCGCTCCAGCAAAGCAGCGGAAGCAGCAACTCCTTTCTAGATAAAGCCACCGGGAACATGTATCTCGCTAATCCGAGACCATGGGGAATAACTAGAGGGGGAGAGAGATCCTTCACGAGGAGGTGTGTTTTGTGAGGAGGAGAGGGGGGCATTTTATAGGGAAGAGGGGGGCAACCAAGGGCCATGGCGTGGCAGCCATGGTGGTGCCCCCACCTCTTCCATCATTCATGTGGTGGATGCTCCACTCACATAAATATGCCTCCACTCACACGTCCACACATATGCATTAAATTTCCACCAAATTTAATGCAAGCTCTCATTAAATAAAACTAATTCATTTATTTTATTCAGAATTTTTTCAATTACATTAATTAACAAACATTCACATAAAACCCCCCGCAACATTTCAATATCACATGCAGAACCAGTTTCTACAATTTCACCCGAAACAGTTTTAGTGTCTATTGAAATAATTCCAGTGCTTTCTTAAATCTTTATCTGAAACATATTTTCTCCTAAATGGTGTCAGTATCCCTTAAGTGTGTCACCCTATGGTTCGCGAATAATGCAGACATGATCGAGACCCCTCTCCGATCAATAATCAGCAGCGGGACCTAGAGATCCGTACTGACTCCCACATATTCAACGATGACTCTTATGATCGTGTGAACCTTTAACGTCGTAACTAAATCCCTTTGTATCGTGATATATTACATGTCCGAGATTCGATCATCGGCATCCAAATACCTAGTTTGATCTCGTTACCGACATGCACTCTTTTCTCGTTCCCGTGATATAACATTCTAGTGATCACATCACTTGCTTGCAAGCTATTTCAATGTGATATCACCGAGAGGGCCCAGAGTATATCTATCCATCTTCGGGATGGAAAAATCCCACTCTTGATCCATGAGCCTCAACATAACACCTTCGTAGCACTGAACCCACGTTTATAGTCACCCTGTTACGGTGTGACGTTTGATGTTATCAAGATACTCTTCCGGTGTTAGCAATTAACATGATCTCATGGTCTAAGTACTAAGATTACTTCGTATGATGTTATAGCAATATAAACATAATGACTCTGATCGTAATGCTATACTTCGGATGAATGTTCATCACATCATTCCACCAATGTTGTGACCTCGTTATTAACAACATCCAATGTCCATGATCAGGAAACCTTGATCATCTTGTTAATCAACGAGCTAGTTTATATGAGAGTTATTACTAGGAACTTTGTATTTTGTTTATTAAACACACATGTATTAACGTTTCCAATTAATACAATTATAGCATGCAAAATAAACATTTATCATAAACATGGAATAAGATAATAACCATTTTATTATTGCCTCTCGGGCATATTCCCTTCAGTCTCCCACTTGCACTAGAGTCAATAATCTAGTTTGTAAACTTGTATATACAACACTTAGGTGTTGAATATACGCATTTGCTAGTGGTTAACATAATCTTTGGATCTGGCACTTTCAGGTCCGTGTGTATTTGCATGTGTTTGCGTCTCTACGCATCACTCATTCTCAAATGAGATGGCATTGTATAAATTTGGTCCTTTGGTGAGACCTTTAGTTCGTTCAGGTTAAAATATGTTGATATTATTTTCATACAATATATCCTCATAGTATTAGCCCACTTCGAACCACACCTAGTTTGATAACAAACTACTTAACACAAATGCCCTCCTTTGCTGCTACTATAGCAGTCATATACTTAGCCTTTTGTTGTAGTATCTGTCACAATGCCTCAACTTTGGAACTCATCCAAATCCATCATGGAACATCTTTTCCATTACATTGTGCCACACATAGTCTAAATTGAGATAAATTTAATTTGTATCTTGTGACAAAACTAGTATCAATGTAACACTTTACAATGAACTACCTTTAACTATTTGTCACTTATACATGATATATTCTTAGTTCTTCCAAAGCTCATAAGAATATCTTTACTATCATCCAATGATCATCTTATGAATCATTCTGGTATTTGCTCATAACATTTAGAGCATAGGACATATCTGGATATATACATATCATGGTATAATCGATCAAAATATTCATGTGATTTTACTCACCAAGTGTTGAAGCACTTGAATCTTGATACAATCCTTTCCATGAAGCAAGGACCTTTCTTATTGTTTCCATATTGAACCCTTTCAATATCTCATATATGTACATCTGGCATAACCATATTAGTGCCTCAATCTATCCATATAGACATTGATGCCAAATATTCTGGTTTTGCCCAAGTCTTTCATCGAAATCCTATTTTAATGAAATTCTTAACTTGTGTCAATACAAGATACATCATTTCCAATCAACACCATGTCCTCTACATAATGTATTAGAAATATGTCTCATCGCTCCCACTTAATTTCTTGCAAATGCAAGCATCTTCATCATCTCCGATGAATTTAAACTCCTTTAACATTTTCATCATGGTGAAGATTCCAACTCCGCTATGCTCACTTCAACTATTGAAGTTTGCATGCCCTTTTTAGCACCCTTTGAATTAACAAAACCCTTCGGACCGTGTCATGTACACGTCCTAGGTAACCATTCTATTAGAAGATCCTTGTTTTGTTTATTCAACTACCATATACCAAATTATATGTAGTGGTTGCTACATTAATCCGTCAAGACTAAATATCGCTATGAAAGATCAAATCTTGTCATAGTCAACTCCTTGAACATTGCCGTAAACTTCTTTCCGTCATGTCGACTATTTCATAGATGTTAAACATCCATGTCTATTTATTTATAGATCCAAACACGGCCGATAGGCTTCACGCCTTTCCGGAGGGTCTTCCAAGTTCAGAAACTTGATTTCTCGTGTATGGATACTATCACGGATTCTATGACTTCTAGTCATTTTTTGGAGTCAGGGCCCATCATCGCTTCTTTGCATGCAGTCGGTTCATCATTGTCAAAACAATAACGACTTATGTTTCAAATCTTACTATTTGATCCTTACCGACCCACATGGTTCAATAGGAACTCTAATCTCCAAGATCACACCCTTTGTAATCACGGGAGCCATGAGCATTGTGGCCGCCACCGGGACACTTTCCGGCGCTGTGCTACTTAGCACATATAGCTAAGGTTCAACAACCTTATCAAAGTTCTATTGTCCTTCCACTTAACTTTTCACAAAAAAATCCTTCTCAAGAAACTTGACGTTCTAAGCGACAAACTCTTTTGTCCTTGGTGTTATGGAGGAATTCCCAACAAATTCTTTGGGATAACCTACAAAGACGTGCTTATCCGACTTTGGTTGTAAACATTTTACTTATGCATAGCATACCAAAATTTAAGAAAAGACAATTCGGGTTTTATCCCAAACCATAACTCATATGGTGTCATTTCAATGGATCACGATGGTGCTCTTTTCAGTGTAAAAGCGGTAGTCTCTAAAGCTTTAATCCTTAAAACATAATGGCAGTTTTATAAATGACACCTTTGATCTTACCATGTCAAACAAGGTTTGATTTGATCTCTCAAACATACCATACTCCTATGGTTTATCGGGAAATGCAAATTCATGGAGCAATTCCTAAAATCTTAGGTGTTTTGCTAAACCTGTAACTCAAATATCTTACTTTATGATCAAATCATAAACTCTTTTATTTTCTTGTTACAATGATTTTTCACTTCATCTTGAAAGTCTTTGAACAATTTTCAAATGTTTCATACTTCTTCCTTATTAAGTAAATATATAGATATATTCACTCAAATTTCTGGAGAAAGCATATGAAGCAAAAAGATCCATCGCATATGGCTACACATAATGGACTATATACATCAACATGCATAATATCCAATAAGTTAGTCATCCGTTCCTCTTTGGCCTATGGACGGAGTTTCAATTATCTCGAGGAAAGTTTCACAAGCGTCAATTGATCAAAATCAAAAGACTCCAAAAATCTATCAACATGGAGTTTCTTCATGTTTACTTTTCAATATAATTCATAACAGCGATGTCACTTCAGAAGTGATCTTCCAATCATTTGTCTTACGACATTTTAGCAATAATGTTTATGGATGTGATTTCTCTAACTAGACTTGTAAAAGTTCATTCATCCTTTATGGAATACGGTAATTATTTGAACAACCATTGTTCTCGTAATACCGGAACAAAATAATAATTATTAAAAAAAATCTTGAAGGCTAGGTTTGACGACAACGAAAACACAATAACACTTTATTTGTTTTTTATGAACATCATCACTTATTCTCTTGCCAGGTACTTAGGCCGTTGCAGTTCATGAATTGTGTTGTTCTGTATGACACTTCACACCAACCAATTCGGTATCCAATACCTCAGAACCACATTGTTTAACAAGCAAGGAATACAGCCATAACATCTATATCTTCTATATACCTAAGTTGGACATCTCCAACCTTTTCTTTTCTGCCAAATATTTTATAGATTCTCTTTCAACAATTCCTTTTCTTTTAAAAGAATCCATCAACATCAATAGTGGTTTCATTCACATGACACATAGTACAAAGTGTATATATGCAAATACTAATGCCTTTGGACTTGCACTTTGAAGTGGATCACCATCATCAAATGTTCGGTGTTCTTTCAAAAATCCATTCTTTAGTAATATATTAGTGTAGTAAACATTTTACTTACATCTTCTATTCATCCTTATCATGACAACTTTCATGATCAAACTACTATAGCCTATAAGGAAGAATCGCGAGTATAATGTTAGTTCCCAAAACCTTTTGGGAGATCCGGATGCCTAGCATCTCCATCCTTCACAAATTCACATACAATATGAGAACATCTATTTTGCTAAATTATACTCTATCATAATGCAACCATAAACATTGTTTCAAATATCACAATATCTTCCACACATGATGGTTTCTGAAACAATTTTTCAGCTCCTAGATAATCTTGATATTAAAACAACTTTTGAATATCAATAATCATGGAGGCAAACATGATACTTTAGATACTAACATTGGAATTCTAACTCTTGATTTAATACTACTTATTAAACTTCATGGAGTAAATAGAGTTTGCTGAAAGTTTGCAATAGGACTTCTAAACTTTAAATTGACATTCAAAACAATAAGACACCAGTTCGTAGAGTAAATATCCAGAATTCTATAGCTCTATTATCTCAATTAAAACTAAGCATGAGGTAGTGAACAGATGCCAATGACTACAACAAATTATGCAAATTCACTTTGATTTAGTTTATGACAAATTGAGTTCGACTAATCCAAATTAGAAATGAACCCCCACTCAAAAACGACATCCCTCGTGCCTTTTTGGTGATTACATGAACCAAATCCACTACACCAAGTCCGATCATCACGTGAGTTAGTGTAGCTTCAAAGGCGAGCATCAATATGGGCATCACATCAACTATATGACTCATGCTTAACCTTTCAGTCCGTGTTCCGAGGCCATGTCTGTACATGCTAGGCTCGCCAAGTAAGAACCTTAGTATTCGCGTGTGTAAAACTGTCTTACACCCGTTGTATAAAAGCGTAGAGTCAAGTACACCCGATCATCACGTGATGTCTCGAAACACGATCCATAGAACGGTGCATACTTAAGGAAGAACACATTTTATCTTGATATTTAAATGAGGGATCATCTTACAATGCTACTAAAAGCGCCAAACTAGCAATATAAGATGCAAACATCTAATGTGTAAAGTGGGATGATATGGTCCATGCATTTGATCACCATCATATGCATCATGGTATGATCTCTATCATTCCTTTGTGTGTAAGGCCAAGGTCAATGGAACTTACACGTTAGGTGTGTTGTAAGAGCATCTATCATACATCTACTTATAACATTACCATATCATGACACTAGCCCAACAACAATCTAAACTAGACGCCTCTAATTTATCCATTGCAAGTTTTACGTGGCTTAGGGATTTCGGAGATAGAACCGGTCTTACCTACGAACATGGAACCACAACGAGGATAACCAAGTTATTAGCAACTCGTTGTAAATCAGATATTGACTATAGTAGGAGAGACAGACACCCGCCAGCCACTTATGCAAAACTAGTTGCATGTCAGTCGTGGAACCGGTCTCATGTGCGATGACATGTAAGGTTGGTCCGGGCCGCTTCATCCCACTATGCCACCAATATCCAAAATACATAGAAGATGAAATAACATGATCATCATCGCCCACATATAAACATATGTGTACTACCCATGCAAAGCACCTACGCATAGATCAGGATCTGATACCACTGTTGGGTTCGCAACATAGAAAATAAAAAATTCCTACGATGGGAACTATACGCCAAGATCTATCTACTAGATACAAGCAACGGGTGGATATACATCCATAGAGAACTTACCCTCGAAGACAACAAAGATTTGTTAACGAGATGGAACTCGTGGATGATGTAGTCGTACACTTACTGATCTCAAGATCGTGATGAAGTCCAGCAGGTCCGGCTCCAGCACGTCCATCAGATCCAACTCCAGCAAGTCCAGCACCACCAAGTCTAGCACCGCAAAGCAGCGGGGCATCCATGATCGCACACATGTCTGGTACCCCGACAACCTCTGTCCCTCGCTCCAGCAAAGCAGCGGAAGCAGCAACTCCTTTCCAGATAAAGCTGTTGGGGATATACTTTCCGGGTATCCTCACAGTTCCTCACTGACCAGGGTGGCCCACTTAGGGTTAGAGCTTTGCTTCACGGGCGGCCCTGTCAGGGAGAAAAGACGGAGTCGATTCCGGCTATGGGAAGGCCCAGAAGACTTACCGACTTAGGCCCATAGTGTTACTTGTAGTTCAAGATGTACTCTGTAACCGACTCTTTGTCGTAGCCGGATAGATCTCTCCTGTAAACCCTAGGCCGGATATCTATATAAGCCGTCCTAGGGAGAACCTTTAGGGCAGACCTCAATAGTCTACAATCTCAACTCGCACAGGCGAAACCCTTGTAACCCATATTCCGGCTCTGCCGTATTACTGGATTGCTAGCTGGAGTAGGGTCTGTCCAAAGCCGGCGGATTCGAACCTGGGTAAACTTGTGTGATCACCGTCCCGGAACACCGTACACCTCACACCCCTCTCTTCCGCACACCCTGAGGACCCCCTCATGGCGTACTTGTCATCAATCCGACGACAGTTGGTGCCCACCGTGGGGCAAGTGAGCTTTGGATCTGCGTTCCGACCGGAATCTGCAAGAATCGGAATCGGCGAGACCATCGCCGTCGGTCGCATCCTCTACGCCAGCGATGTCCCTCTCATCGTTCTCGACGAGACGTGGATTCCGGCTAGGGAGGCCATGACTGCCTACACAATCATGTATTTTGGCGAGATCGATGTTTACATCAGTTTCGCTGAACCTGCCCCACCCACCCCAGCGGTGATGATAGAGGCAGAAGAATCTTCTGGGTCCCCTTTGTCTGCGGAGGTGGCAGAGTTCCGGATATCAGAAAACCCTAATCCCACCCAGCCCGCTCCAGCTGCGGAGATAGTGGAGAAATCCGAGCCTGAGGAAGACCTAGCGGTTAAAGCCGAATCTGGAGTGGATCTCCTCGGAGAGGCCGTATCCCAGATCGACCCACCCGCAGAAGTCGAAATCCAAGAGGAGCATATCAACGACACTGATTCCGGCTCTGATGACGCCGGGACAGACAGGCCTTTCCTAAGGTACATACTGCGACGTATTATAATGCAAGATGCAAGCGCAGATGCAATTCTCGAGACCATCAAAAGTTTCGACATGGATGGTCACAAGAGCCGCGGGTACCTCAGGAAGCACGCGTCGCACTTCGTCGGGTACGTAGGATCCGGATTCGGCTCTATTGATGCTGGAGAAAACACCGACTCCGTGTTGGAGGCAATTGGAACAAACGCCGACGTACCCGCATCTTCAGATGAATCGATGACGTCAGCAGATTTCCGAAAGTTCTCCACGGAATACGAAGAGGAGTATAACTCCAAAGCTGTAGAAGAAGGAGAAGCATGGATGAAGGATCCGGGGAACACTCTCCCAAAGCACAGGACGACATGGAAGTCAGAGACAATCCCGAAGTCCAGATGTCTGAAAGTACCAATCAGATCTTGACTCCGAGAAATGGACCCAAAGCCGTCTTTGCTACCGGCGCTGCCAAGAAGGCAAAGAAGAGGAACAAGAAGAACAAGACCCCGACAAAGGACCCTCAGACAGAGGAGGTGATTACCGAGGAATATGAGGAAGACTTGGATGGAGCACTTATCCCAGAAGAGCCGAAAAAAGAAGAATCAGTGGATGGACACATGATCACTGAAGGTGCACGTAAACTCATCGATGCTGCATTAACCACACCTATTCCTATAGCTGCAGAGCTTACCGCTGAAGAACTGGACGAGAGGGCACAAGCCCTAGAAGCGCATTGTCAAGTACTCCTCGATGAAGAAAAAACATTGAGGAGGAAAATAAACGCCTAGCATCTGTGGAGAAGTACAACTCCAGGCAATACCAGAAGACCAGGAAGCATCATACCAATGACAACCAATTCCCGCAGATCCACGCCGTCCTTTTTGGAGATGAGATGGGGAAGCCTCGGAAAGATAGTAACGGAGATTTGGTATATCCAACCCTAGTACAGAATACCGTGGCAGCCCGAGAAATTCTATTGGCTAATTCAGGACCGGAGGAAATCCGGTTGGGAATCAAACTACTCAACAAGGGACTGGAGCAGCAAAAGGTCGCCATGTCTGGAAGCCAAAAACTGGTCTCGGATTCCGACCAATGTCGCACAGATTCGGCATGGGCTGACGTGAGACCCCAGCATGTTCTGGAGCAGCGTCATCGCCCCGAGCACCGGGAAGACAATTATTCGAGAACCGGATCGTCAGGACAGCACCGCAGAACTGTGCGTGACTGGAGCAACGTCGCCCCAGTAGCCGAAAAAGAGGCCATTGCTGCAGTATATCCGAAGAATCCTCCCCGACGAGAGTCGAACGATTGAAGGGGAGAAGATAAAGACGTCGGGAGGAGGATCGTCAGAAAATTCCACCTCCTAGACATGCAAGCCGTCCGGCTGAGCCTCACCGTAGTGGGAACAACGGACGAAGGAACGACGGAAACCATGCCGGTACAAGCCGGCAGGGGGCTCGTCATAGTGAAGACCCTCCCTGGAACCGGAATAATGATGCTCCGGACGGAGGCCGGCGATCAGCCGGAAACAATCTAGCTGCCCCACCCTCTCCACCAAGTAGTCATCACAACGGCTCTCAAGGGGGACAAGGAGGATGACGTGGCAGAGGAGGTGGTGGCAGAAGCCGAAACCTGGTTCCAAGGCATCGCAGCCACAGCCGACATTCGGGACGATCTCTATCCCCGAACGACGCAAGGCACAGAATCAACTCCAACATAGAGGCGCGGCGCTACGAAAATGATGATATCTACGTGGGCCCAAAGTGCTTCGGACCATGCATCAGAGCTACAAGATTCCCAGAAGGATTTGCTATCTCAAGACATATCCAAGCCTACGACGGCATTGCTCGGCCAGATACCTGGCTACAGGATTTTTTCCAAGCTTGTTGCATCACCAAAGGCGGAAATAGCCTGGTCGCAACCCGATATCTCCCACTTATGTTGCAGAAGATGGCACGATCATGGTTTAATGAACTTCTGGAGAACACCATCCACAACTGGTATGACATGCAAAGTGCGTTCGTTCAGAATTTCGAAGGCACATATCGAAGGCCCTGTACGGTCGGAGACCTACAGCGTTGCACCCAGAAAGCCGGAGAAACTTGCCGAGATTACCTCGGACGATGGATTGACACCAAGAACTCCTGTGAAGGAGTAAATGATCAAACTACGATTGAAGCTTTCATCGCAGGTCTCCCAATTGGCCTACTACACCATCGCTTGAAGTGTGACAAGGTCACTGATCTGGGAGAGATGATAGAAACAACGAGCAAGTATGCAGATGCCGACGATGATGCAGAGGGATTACTCAATGCCCTAGCTGTGCCACAGTCGGCAAAACAACCAAAGAAACAAGCTCAGAAGCGTAAAAGTACCTCGAAAGAAAAACCCAACACGGAAACGGCAGTGGTCACTTCTACTTTCGGGTCTAGAGGACGAGGAGGACGCGGTGGAGGTCGCGGGCATGGGCGTGGAACTTCAAGAGTCCAAGGTAGAGGAGACCAACAACCAGGCAAAACCTACTCTTGGGCCGACATTGCCAATAACCCATGTGTGCATCACCTAGACGCTGATGGGGGCTCGTCCCACACCAATGCCGAATGTCGTTTCAATGACGACATCAAAAGAGATGACACCGCGGGCTACAAAGCTAAGCGGAAGAAGGGAAAGAAGAATCCTGAAAAAGAAAAAGAGACCAAGGAAGACTCCGACATGGAGGAAGCCGATGCTTCAAATCCTAGGCCGGAAGGGAAGAAAAAAAATTTGACCAAGAAAGACACTTACGTCACCTTCCTCGGATCTCAACCAGCAAAGGTCAAGAAAGCAGTTCTACATGAGCTCAACGCAACAGTTCCAGCTGTCCCCCAATACCTGGACTGGTCGGAAGTGGCAATCACATTTGACCATGCTGATCATCCGGCTAAGTTGCACAGGCGAGGAAAATACGCCTTAATCATCAATCCACTTATTGACGGTTATGGTTTCTCCAAGACCCTCATGGACGGTGGTAGTAGTATCAATATTCTATGTCGAAACGCTACGCCGGATGAAGATCTCGGAAACCCAGCTGAACCATAGCTCTGTGATCTTTCACGGAGTTGTCCCCCAATTCCCTGGGAGAGATCACTTTGGATGTTACCTTTGGAACTCCAAAGAACTATCGAACGGAGGCACTTTCCTTCAAAGTGGTCCTGTTCAAGAGCGCATACCATGCTATATTCGGACGTCTGGCTTACTGGGCTTTTATGGCTCATTCGTGTTACATTTACAATATGATGAAAATTCCAGGTCCCAATGACGTGATCACCATCAGGGGAGACCCGAAGAAAGCGCGAGAGTGTGAGGATAGAAATGCCGCCTTTGCCAAAGCCGTGCTACATGCCCAGGAGTACCAAGGGATCAAGAAGAGCATAGATCCGTCCGAGATGCCCGCAACAAAGAAGGAGGTGACAAAGCGAAATTCGGAGTTCAAGGCATCAGAAGAGACGAAGAAGACGCCGTCGAAGGATGATGACCCCTCCAAGGTGACCCAGATAGGCGTAGGACTAGGTAGCGCATAAGAAAGCGCGCTCATCAAGTTCCTCCAAGCAAATCAAGATATCCTCGCATGGCAGCCATCTGACATGACCGGAGTACCTAGGGAACTTGCCGAGCACTCTTTAAATGTAAACCCGAATGCTAAACCCGTCAAACAGTCCTTACGACGTTTCGGTGATGAAAAGCGTAAGTCAATAGCTAAGGAACTAGCACGGCTCGAGTTAGCCGGATTCATAGAAGAGGTCATCCACACTGAGTGGTCGGCCAATCCTGTAATGGTCCCTAAAAAGGACACCACTGATTTAAGGATGTGTGTTGATTATACTGCCTTGAACAAGGCTTGCCCAAAAGATCCGTTTGCTTTGCCTAGAATTGATCAAGTTATCGATTCTACGGCAGGCTCAGAACTCCTCTGTTTTCTCGACGCATATTCCGGTTATCACCAAATCCGGATGAAGGAATCTGACAAAGTCAAAACTTCATTCATAACCCCCTTCGGAACCTTCTGTTTTGTTATGATGCCCTTCGGGCTGAAGAACGCAGGAGCTACGTACCAGCGCACGATGCAGTGTTGCCTCCATGACCAACTCGGATGCAATGTACACGCATACGTGGATGATATTGCGGTGATGTCCAAAAAGAAGGAAACATTGATTTCCGACTTGGAGGAAACATTTGCCAATCTATAAAAATACAACATCATGCTTAACCCGAAGAAATGTTTCTTTGTAATACCAGCCGGAAAATTGTTAGGTTTCATTGTGTCTCAAAGAGGCATAGAGGTGAACCGAGAGAAAATCAAGGCTATACTCAATATTTCCAGGCCAACTCGCTTGAAGGACGTACAAAGACTAACTAGTTGCATTGCTGCAGTCAGTTGGTTTGTAAGCCGGCTTGGTGAATGAGCCGCACCATTATACAAACTCCTGAAAAAAAAGGATTTTGTTTGGACTGATGAAGCTAAAGCTGCACTACAAGACCCGAAGAAAGTACTCTCATCTGCTCCCATCGTTGCTGCGCCGGAACCACAGGAACCAATGTTGCTTTATCTTGCTGTGACAAACAAGGTCGTTAGTATCATCATGGTAGTGGAGAGACCGGAGGAAAATCAGGAACACCTGGTGCAATGTCCAACTTACTTTGTCAGCGAGGTCCTGAAAGAATCAAAACAGCGATATCCGCACTATCAAAAGTTGGCTTACGGTGTTTTTCTAGCATCTCGTAAGTTACGACATTATTTTTAGGAGCATCCAATTACCGTGGTGAGAACAGCTCCCATGAGAGATATAATCAATAACAGTGACGCCACAGGACGCGTCGCCAAATGGGGCATAGAGCTTTCAGCTTTTGATATTGAGTATAAACCTCGGACAGCAATAAAATCCCAGATCCTTGCTGACTTTGTCGCTGATTGGACAGAGACGAAGGAGAACATGATCCTCCCTGAGTCGGAATATTGGACCCTCTATTTTGATGGGTCTAAGGCTCAAGGGGGCTCAGGGGCTAGCGTGGTGCTCAAATCACCCCAAGGAGATAAACTTCTATACATGTTGCAGATCCACTTCACAGTGACAAATAATATTGCCGAGTATGAAGCACTACTACATGGAATCCAGATTGCTAAGGATATTGGCATCCGACGTTTGATGTGTTATTGAGATTCGGATCTTGTTGCTCAACAAGTGTCGGATATTTGTAATGCAAATAAACACATGGCAGCGTACAAAGCTACCGTGGATGATCTATCTAAATCGTTCGAAGGGTTTGAAGTTCAACACATCCCTCGAGCAGAAAATGAGGAAGCAGGCGCACTATCTCGGATAGGTTCTACACGGAAAGAGGTCTCGTATGGCGCTTTTTTAGAGCACCTCAAAGTTCCCTTGATAAAGCGAGTAGATGAGGAATATCTGACGAAATCCGACTCACCTTTGATAGTAGTTCTGGCTGTAATTCCCAACTGGACTCAACCCTACCTCGATTATTTGGTAGATGGCAAATTACCCGAAGATGAGGTTCTGAGCCGGCAGATTATCCGACGAGCGAAAGCCTACACTATAGTTAAAGGTGAGCTCTATAAGCAGAGTATTTCTGGGGTTTTTCAGCGATGTGTGTCTCCGGAAGAAGGAGTGGAAATTCTAAGAGAAATCCACGAAGGCGAGCGTGGACACCACGCTGCAGCCAAATCTTTAGTGGCAAAAGCTTTTAGACACGGATTTTTCTGGCTTACAGCTCAGGCAGATGCCGAATGATTAGTGAAGATGTGCAAAGGCTGCCAAAAGTACGCTAAACAAGCTCATGTTCCGGCTGATCAGCTGCGAACAATACCTATAACATGGACTTTTGCGGTCTGGGGGCTTGATATGGTAGGACCATTTAAACGGGCTCCAAGTGGATTTACTCACCTCTTAGTGATGGTGGATAAATTCACCAAATGGGTTGAGGCTAAACCTGTCACTAGTTGTGATGGAGCTACAGCCAAAAGATTTGTCGAGGATGTTATAATCTGGTATGGTTATCCGCATAGCATTATCACGGACAACGGGAGTAACTTCTCTATGGGAGAATTGGCCAAATTCTGCAATGAGCAAAATATCCGGCTTGACATTGCGTCAGTCGCACATCCACAGGCTAATGGACAAGTTGAAAGAGCAAATGGTTTAATCCTACAAGGCCTAAAACCGAGACTCAAAGCACCACTATGACGTGCTGCGGGGGCTTGGGCAGAGGAATTACCCTCTGTAATATGGAGTTTACGAACGACTCCGAACAGGTCAACCGGATACACACCTTTCTTCTTGGTCTATGGTGCAGAAGCAGTTCTTCCTAGTGATTTGATTCACACTTCTCCTAGAGTGGCCGCGTATATTGAAGAAGATGCCGAGATTTCATGACAAAATAATCTCGACTTAGTCGAAAAAGTTCGCGTCGTTGCTGGAATGAGATCAATGGCCTATCAGCAGAAGTTACACAAGTATCATAGCCAGAGAGTCAGAAACAGATCTTTCAATAAAGGCGATTTGGTTCTCCGGCTTGTGCAAGAAAGAAAGTACAAACTTTCCCCAGTATGGGAAGGGCCCTTTTTAGTTAGTCGAGTATTGCACAATGGTTCGTATTACTTAACTGACATGAGGCTAGTCAAAGAAAGACCTGCTACTAAGAAGAGAAAGAGAGCTGGAGGCAGTACAAATCTGGATGAGTTAGACATACCGTGGAATATTGCTCAGCTACGTCCCTTTTATTCTTAGTTTATCCTTCTTTGTAATCATATATATGTACATGTTCTGTGAGAAATAAAAGTTTTGGTTGCCTCAAGTTTTTTCTGAGAAGTTTTTACCATCTTATTTCCGAATGATCATGTCATAGTCGAAAATCCCAGAATGCTTGAAAGTACTTTATGCTCATGTTCGTTCTGGTTTAGATTTCCGATTCTAAAATTGCTACCCTCGGGTATAACTCTAAAGTTTCTAGTCTTTACTTTGGTTATTTGTCTGATTGCTGGATGCGGGCATTTTCTGAGTAGTGAATTGTTGGTACTGGAAGTCGGCTTTGTTTCCGAGTTTAAACTGGTTTAGCAATTGAGCTCCGTTGCTCGGCAAAGTTTCCGGCAGAAGGTTTAGCCGGCTCACGAAAGGGATGAGGCGGAAAGCCAGATAAACAATGAGTATAGACGAAAAAATACAAGTGCTTATATAAAAATTTCAGGCACACAAAAATTCAAAGCAAATAGTGCTGAATAGATCAAAAGCTTAGCACTAGCAAAATCATAGTACTGCATAATTACAGACCCATCATGTTTTTTAGAATAATACAAATTTTTTCTGGCAATCTATGATGCAGGAGGAGAAGAAGGAGCTGCCAGCTCGTTGGATATGTCGCCTTGATATCGTTCCGAGATGTCCACATCCGATACGGTGTGGTCATTGTCGGAAACTTCTGCTGATTCTTCGGGAGGCGGAGGAGGTGTGTCCACGCGAGAGAAGAAGGGAGTTTCGTAGCTGGTCAAATCAGTCACATGACACCCATATCCAGCACAGGAGTCCATGATGGCCTGGATGTCCTGCTCCTGGCCGTCTTCATCTACTTTGCAGTACCCTCTGGTCACTTGCCATATTTCCATGTTTCCATGGTGGCTCATGACCATGGTAAGAGCGTTCTGTGCCGCAGTCCGTGCGTAGGACATGTTCCAATCCTGGACAAGTTGCGGCATCTCCTTTGCCTTGTCCCGCACCTGAAAATCCGATATGCTGTGCATGTCCAGAATCTTGAGAGCTTCGCTAATGTCCTCAAGGGATTGGTGGAAGTCATGAAGCAGGTCACCGACTTGGGTAAGCCGGTGGGTGCGGGGCTCGGTGGAGGAAGAGTCCGTCAAGTTCAGAGGACCTATACACAAAACAAGTTAAGAAAATCCGACATTGAAAGAAGTCGCAGAAAGTGGAAAAGTCAAACAGATGGAACGTACCGAAAATGACATCGTCAATTTTGGTTTTCTCTTCCCGAAGACTCTGGAGTTCAACCCGGAGCGCCTCGGAAAGGTCTCTCTCTGCATAGCTCATTGTTAAGGTCCGAGATTTTCTGCTCTTGAGCAGCAATATTGCGATCACGCTCATCAGTAGCCATGGAGGAGGACTCGAGAACTTGAGCTATGCTCTTCTCATGATCCTCCTTAAGCTTATCCAGCTCTTGGCGAAGTTCCTTGTTCTCCACCACCAAAGTTTTGAGGTTCTCGGCCTCTTCAATCATGGCACATGATTGTTTCACTAGTGTTGTAAGTCAAAAAGAACAATAGTTCAATGAAAAAATTCGACTATGAAAACACAAAGACAAGGTTTGAGTCTCGGAATGTTTACCTTCGGCTTCATCCTTGGCAACTTTAAGTTCAGCATTTTTAAGTCGGAGAGCTTTGATCTCTCTCCGCTTATCACAAACATTCTTCAACAAATCTTGGTTATAGGAATATACTTTTTGTAAGTCAGAATACCTAAAGTCAGAAAGCTACTAAAGACTCGGGCTAATATTTCTGCTAATATCAGCACGAGCCTTGGGGGCTACACTAGTTCGTTCTTTGGCATCCTAAGGAAGCATAAACCCGGATTATTTATCCTACTTCATGATTGGGGGCTAGAGGATATGATATGAAATAAAGGAAAAACAGGAGTTAGAATTCTGACTTACATATTGTTCGCGAGTCAGTTTATCTAAACTCGCATTCACTTCAGCAGCAACCTTCTCAGCAAAAGTCAGGGGGATCACTGGAGCTGTTGGAAGCTCACCGGTCCGTATCCTCTCGTTGCAAAGATGGACTTGTTCAAGAAGGTCAGAGTGCTTGATGTCCTCTGCCTCTTGTGCTTCTTCTTCGGCAGATAAGTTTCTTTTCTCCAGGCATTGCCTGGCCAGCCGCTGGATCTATTCAGCAGATTTCCGGGATAGGCCAAACTTGGCAAGTCCCGGATTGCTGATAAGGTTTTCAGCAAAGGTTTCTGCCGAGGGATCATTACCCAAGGAGGGTTCACCCTTATCTAAACCTGACTCACCCATGGTGACGTCAGTTTATGATTCAAGGATCACAGGCTCCGATGAAGGATCCAGATCTTCTGCGACATCCAGCGAAGGAATGATCACCGGTGTTGTGGAAGGTTGGGAGGCAGGAGTCTGAGGAGCTATGGCAGGAGAAGCCATGGAAAGCTTCGTCTGTCACAGGGGCTTCGAAGAAGTTCCCTTCCCCTTGCCCTTGATGAGCTGTTTACCTCTGAGAATGTGATAAAGTCAGAAACATTACATCTCGGAAAAGAATTTGAGTAAAGTGCAAAGGCGGAAGTTGTGATTGAAAGTTACCTCTTCATGACGGGCACCTCCTTTGTGCCAACAGCCACTGTCGGAGATTTCGCTTCTTGAGCGCAATGTCCGGCAATGGGACCACCTCTGTCTCCTGAGAAAACTCTGGAGGATATCCTTCGAGCAGAGCAAATTCCGACTCAGGAAGGTTAGCAAGCTGAAAAGAAGAAAACATATCAGTATCGCAATGTAATTCAAAGATTGAAACACGTAAAAAGGTTTACTGATAGAAGCTTACTGGCACTACGAGGTTTTCCGCCGTATGCATATCCAGAGAAACCTCCAAAATCCTCCTCTTGATCTGCTCCCTTATCAGCCACTTAATCTGGCTTATATAGCCTTGCGTGGTGTAGGCTCGGGGGCTGATGCGGAGGGAGTCTTTCTTGGATGACATGATGGAGTGCATCAGTCGGTTTCCGTGGTACTGAAGGGGTTGGATCCGGCGTGACACCCTGATACGTCCATTTTGCATCACTATTCTATGTCTTAATTCACTATTATTCATTGATATTTTTCGTATTGAGAGGTGATACTTATGTTATTTCACCTGTTTTTGCATGGTTGATGACTTTTGGAGCATGGACCGCTGCAGTCAGGATTCTGATGGAAAATGTTCTGTTTGGAGGCAAAATTCGTGAAGATCAGAAAATCTGGGAAAATATACAGAAAATTCTATTTTTCCAGAAGACTCAGGATGCCAGAAGATGGAGTGGAGGTGGGCCACAGGGGGCCCACACCACCCCATGGCGCGGGCAGGCCTAGGCCACGCCAGGGAGTGGTGTGGCTGCCCTGGCCCACTCTAGCCTATCCCCTCTAGCGTATATCATCCCCACGAAACCCTAAGACTTGGGGAGCAACAACAGAAAGATTTCGCCGCCTCTGCGGGGCGGAAAACACCAAGAGAGAAAGATCTCTCCGGCAGACAGATTTCTGCCGGGGGAATTCCTTCCCGAAGAGGGGAGATCGTCGCCATCAACACCACCATCAAGCTGGACTTCATCGGGATCATCATCATCATCATCATCACCACCATCATCACCATCAGCACCCTCATCACCATCTCCATATTGCTATAGCAATTGAGTTGAATCTTCCATAGTTCATAGGGGAAACTTTCCCGGTGTTGATTACTCTTTGTAGTTGATGCTATTGAGTGAACCATTGAATTATTGTTTATGTTCAGATTGTTATACATCATTATTCCATCTCTGATCATGATCCATATAATGTCATGTGAGTAGTTCGTTTTGTTCTTGAGGACATGGGAGAAGTCTTGTTGTTAGTAGTGGAGCTGTGTTGAGAAAGATTCAATAGATTGTTATTTAAGTTGTCGTGTACTTCTTCTAGTGGTGTCATGTGAACGTCGACTACATGACACTTCACCTATATGGGCCTAGGGGAATGCATTGTGTATTTGTCTACTAATCGTAGGGGTTGCCGGAGTGAAAGAAACCTGAACCCCCGTTAGGAAACCATTACACAAGGGACGTAAGGGTCTTAGAGTTTAAAGCTGTGGTTAGGTTTCTACCCTAATTACTTACTTATGGATGTTTGCAAGGGGGCTTAATCACAAGTATGTATTTAGTCTTGGATGGGGCAGTACATTAGCACAGGTTCACCCACACAACACTTAGCAAGCTAAAGAAGATTAATCAACTATATGAAGCGAAAGCACTTAACAGTCTTCCCATGTGTCCTCGAGAACGTTTGGTCATCTATAGAAATACAACCGGCTTGTCCTTTGCTACATAAAGGATTGGGCCACTTGCTGCATTTGTTCCTATTGTCTTTTATTTACTCGTACTCTGTTTACTTGCTTTATCAAAAACCCCTAAAAATCCGTTTGCTAAGGATTTTACAGAGAATTCATGATCCATACCACTAGCCAGCACCTTCTGCTCCTCGTTGGGTTCGACACTCTTACTTATCGAAAATAGTCTTGGATGGGACGGTACATTAGCATAGGTTCACCCACACAACACTTAGCAAGCTAAAGAAGATTAATCGACTATATGAAGCGAAAGCACTTGACAGTCTTCCCATGTGTCCTCGAGAACGTTTGGTCATCTATAGAAATACAACCGGCTTGTCCTTTGCTGCATAAAGGATTGGGCCACTTGCTGCATTTATTCCTACTGTCTTTTATTTACTCGTACTTTGTTTACTTGCTTTATCAGAAACCCCTAAAAATCCGTTTGCTAAGTATTTGCAGAGAATTCCGGATCCATACCACTAGCCAGCACCTTCTGCTCCTCGTTGGGTTCGACACTCTTACTTATCAAAAATACGGCGATACACCCCCTATACTTGTGGGTCATCAAGACTATTTTCTGGCACCGTTGCCGGGGAGTGAAGCGCTATTGGAGAGTGGAACTGGTAAAGGAAACTTCTACTGTGAGTATTGTTTACTTCTGCTAGTTGCTTTATTTTTGTTATGGATAATTCGCTGAGTTTCTTATTTGGTAATGCTACTACCACTGCTAAGGTAGTAGATAAACCACCACCTGCTGAGAAAGATGTTTTCAAAATACCTACAAGAATTATTGATCGTGTTATGGATAACTACTATGTTGGGGATGGAACTTTCCATCCCGGTGATCATTTACTCTTTATACACGAATTATGTGGGTTGTTCAAGTGTGCAGGTATTACTACAGATCAAGTTAAGAAGAAGTTATTCTCATTATCACTAAAAGGAAGAGCAGAGGAATGGTATAAGCTGCTGAAGAATGGTCAAGCTCTGGAATGGGAGGAAATAGTGCCTCTCTTTTATTCAAAGTTTTATCATCCTAGTGAGATTCATAAAGATCGAAATCAAATATACAGCTTTTGGCCTCTTGATGGAGAGAGTACAGCTCAAGCTTGGGGGAGATTGAAGTTACTAATGCTCAAATGTCCCATTCATGAGCTCCCCAACAATATTATTATCAATAACTTTTATGCAAGGCTCCCTCTACATGATAAAGATTTATTGGATGCTCCTTGTGTTGGATCATTCACTCGCATGGAAGAAGAAGCTAAATGGGACCTTCTAGATCGTATTCAAGACAATGCTGAAGCTTGGGAGAATGACAAAGGTAGAAAGTCAGGTATAAATTATGATTATGAAGGCATTGAATCTTTTATGGGAACTGATGACTTTCAAAATATTAAAAATGCTTGTGGTCTAGACTCTCAAGCTATTGCTTCTTATTTTAAGGCTTTTGCTTCCTATATTGAAGTGCCTAAAAAGAAGTGGAATAAGTATCATGAGCCTTATAAATATATTGCTAAGAGTGTTCCTTCAAGAAATACTAAAGTTTATACTGCTAATCATGTTTTACCTAAACCTTATATTGAGAAAATGCCTTTTCCAGTTAAGATAAAGGAACATTCTATGATAGCTAGTATGGTTAATGAAAGTACTAATAAAGCTATTGAACCTGATAAACAAATGGTTGATGAACCTATAATAGCAAGTGTGAAAGACTTTGTCACTAAATATGAAAAAGAGGGACACCCTATCCTTTGTAAGGATACCTCTAATATTGTTTCACAAAGTAGTGTTATGAGAGCTAGTATCCCTGTGTTTTCTGTTAGAATAAGTGATCATTGCTATGATAGTCCTTGTGATAGCTATATTGTTAAGTTTATGCATGATACTGAAAGCTACTATGAGAGAGGGAAAAGTGTTCTTATGTATCTCAATAATATCAAGTTTCCTCGCTTTATGCTGAAAGTTTTTATATTTCGCTTCTTTTCCCTTCTTATGCAAGTTGTCTCTGGTTTCAAGAACTTGTTTGTTTACAAAATTCCCTTTCATAGGAAGTGGGTTAGACTTAAATGTGTGTGTGTTTTTGCTTCTTAATGCTCTCTTTCACTTCAATTCATATCCCTAGGAGAGCTTCTTCAAAATTATCATGTCCATCTTAAAGGCTATAAAGAAAGAGCTTTATGGGAGACAACCCAATTTGTTTTTGCTTCCAGTTTGGTCTTGTTTGTTTGAGTATTGGAAGTTATTACTTCGGTAATAACCGCTCCTTATCCGTTTTGTTTGGTTTTTGTGTTAAGATCAACCTCTAATGAGAGAGAAGTAATATTTGGGGAAGTTGCTGTCCCGAAACAGATTTTTTGTGCTTCACCGTAAAATTTCGTGAGAGATCTCTGTATGTCGGCTTGAGATGTAATTTTTTGTGCTTCTGCCCCAGGTTGTTATTTAACTTTCGTTAGTTTTGCACTTTTTGATTTGAGCAACAGAAGATTTTCAAAAAAATTGATCTTTACCTGCTGGTCTGTTTTGACAGATTTAGCCAATCTTGCATTTGCTTCTTTATTCGATTTCCTTTTTGAATTCTTTTTGGGTTTTCGGAAGGAGTTGCTACAGTAGCTTTTGTTTTGATGGTTTTCAGTTGAAGTTGTACTCAAAAGGTTTTATCACTTCAATTATACTAATGTTGCTAATAAGAACTGTGTGAAGTTTTGTGTGAAAGAAATTTCCAGGAAGTGGAGACAATGGTGTAATAAGGAAGAGAAAGGTTTTATGACTCAAGTAATAAGTATATGAAGATGAAGATATTTATGTTATTCAAGTGGTGACTCCAAAAGAATCTACTAGATACCAAATTCAGAGACCTGCAGAATCCGTGTTCAAATAGGTAACAATTCTGGTTAGAAAAGATCCGCGAAAGTACAATCCAACTATATTTTTGCAGTTTTCAGTCAATAAAGAAAGTTTCGAAGCAAAAAAGGGACAGAACCGGAGCCGGGGTGGCCCACACCACCCCATGGCGTGGGCCCACCCTGGCTGCGCCACCAGGTGGTGAGGCCACCCAGGACTCCGCCTCCGACTCGTTTTCTCCCAGTACCTTCCTTTTGATATGAAACTTCGTAATATATAACCCCCGGATCCCCCGAGGTCCGTATATCGTGTTTTCGTCGTGTTTTTGTTTTGATCTATTTCTGCCAGGACATACTCTTTGAGAGCTTAGAAGCACAATGGTGTCCACCAAGGATAAAGGGAAGGGCCTATGGAGGAAGACCTCCAAGACCCCGGGAAGGAGAAGGAGATCAAGAGTGAAGGTGAAGAGGAGCAAGGACAATGTCCGCATACCGGCACCACCATTGCAAGCATTGGAGTGGTGAAACCTGCCAAGATTAGAAGGACTGCACGGATTCAGACTAGAGGGAAAGCTCGTCGTCATAGTTTGGCTCCACGGTCACTTCCTCCACGCACCAGGAATCCTTTCCATACCCTTATCCATGAGCATCAATACCAGAATATGCCCAAGGAGAAATTACCCTCCAATTGGGATTTGCCTCGTTCTAGCCATGCAGGAAAAGAAGACTTCAAGGAGGAAGAGTGGGGAAAGAATAGCAAGAGCTGGAATTCTCAACCCGACATGATCATGAGCCGCATTGAGCAAAACTCGCAGCTTATTCATAATCTCACCTTCGAGATTGAGGATTTGGGGAAAGTGATCAGAGAGCTCATCGAGAGGATACCACCACCACCAAAGGAGTAATTCGTCATCAGGTTTGGCATCCCCTTGGTTTGTTCCAAGCTTGGGGGAGTGCCACGGTATCATATCACTATCTTCTATCTTTTTACCTTATTAGTAGAGTCATATCATGAATAGAGGAGTTATTATGTAGTATGGTTTGCATTATGGAAGTGTCCCCTCTCTCGTTAGATATGTATCCCTTGGTGTGAGTTTCCATTATGGGATATTAATGAGAAGTTCTATCATTCACTCTTTTGCATAGCTTATATTAATTTTCAATTCATGGTTATATGATTGATCTTGCTGTTAGTATTTGTAGCACTTTGGGATCATTGAGTTAATTTAGTTGGTTTTGGCAAACCTGGCTCGGTCAGTAGCAACACCTTTTTGAGAGTTGAAAAGAAAAAGATAGAAGTACTTGAGAGGAAAATAATTTCATCATATTTCCTTCTTGATTTGCTCATAAGTCTAGTATTATCTGGTTAAGATCTTTTGTGCTTCCAAGGAAGATTGCATGTTTGTCTTTATTACTTGTATGTTTGGTTGTTTCCTTCAACTCTTGTACTTGCTACCCAGCCTTGCTAGCCAAAAACCTGTACTGAGAGGGAATTTTTCTTGTGCATCCACCTCCTTTAAACCAAAACCTTTGCCATTTGTGTCCACCATACCTACCTAGTAGCATTATTGCTATTCCAAGTAAATTCTTGTTTTATCTACCTCCCAAATTAAACTTGTTATGTGAAAATTAGTGATTAAAGCTCTCACGAACTTGAAGGCACACTTTACTTTCTTGCATTTAATAAACTTGAACCATTGGGTCCTTTGTTGCGTATATGCTTGTGCTTTATGAGTTGAAGTTAGCAGAACCATGTATCATGGGGACTGCTTTCAGCACTTCATTGGTACTTGTACCTAGTTGATATCATGTTCTTTTGCTTATGGATCCCGGCGGTGTGAAATAAAAGTGGAACTTGTAAGATCATGGAGTTTATATGTGTGTTAGAGAAACGCCTGGGCCGCTAGCCTAAGCCATGCCTAATCATGGTGGAAATTTGCAGCATAACTATAGTGAGCATTCTATGAAGCATCCTCAATAAAAACCTATGCAAATAGCAAATAAAAAGATCGCTGAGATGCTCACTGTCTGCTTGCCTTGTCATTTTGATTATGGGATAGCTCTTGTGTCATGTGCAAGGGGTACCCCGTTGGCGGTTCTCAATGATACGCATGTATTTACAATGACAAGAGCTTGCTCGTGACTAAAGTTGAGTAGCATGAGGATCGGTACTCATAAGTAAGGGGCATGAGATTTCAACTTATAACTTGTCAAGCATATCCTCTTAGTTGTGTCACTTTAACCTTAATCACCTAAAGATGCCTATGATAGGGGCAATGAGAGCTGAAAGCTAGTAAGTATCATAATTTTTGGGAGCTCTTTATGAGACTTGCAATCCCTGCTTCCCTCTACGAAGGGCCTTTCTTTTACTTTGTAGTTGAGTCAGTAAACCTACTCCCCTCTATCTCAACAAGTATTTTGAGTTGTTGTGTTTCATTCATTCATATGGTGATTTATTCACTCATGTTTCTTATGTTCCTTGTTTTGCACATTGCTCTTATCTTGAAGTTTACTACTTTGAAAGCTTTCTTGAAAACCAGCTATTTGTGAACTCAGCAAATTATCGATTATTCTTCGACCAAGAGCTAAGTTTGCCATTACCAATTATGATTTACTCTATGTATCTTTATTGTGTTTCCTTTACTCATTACAAGTTGAGTTATATAATAGTGAGTTATCTTCTATTATGATCTATGTATTTGATGAATGTGATGCTTCTTGTCCGTATTCTTTTATCGACTCTTCACTCCATAAACTTGAGGTCATGTTTATTGAGCTCAGTTTCGCTTGGGGACAAGCAAAGTCTAAGCTTGGGGGGAGTTGATACGTCCATTTTGCATCACTATTCTATGTCTTAATTCACTATTATTCATTGATATATTTCGTATTGAGAGGTGATACTTATGTTATTTCACCTGTTTTTGCATGGTTGATGACTTTTGGAGCATGGACCGCTGCAGTCAGGATTCTGATGGAAAAGGTGCTGTTTGGAGGCAAAATTCGTGAAGATCAGAAAATCCGGGAAAATATACAGAAAATTCTATTTTTCCAGAAGACTCAGGATGCCAGAAGATGGAGTGGAGGTGGGCCACAGGGGGCCCACACCACCCCATGGCGCGGGCAGGCCTAGGCCGCGCCAGGGAGTGGTGTGGCCGTCCTGGCCCACTCCAGCCTCTCCCCTCTGGCGTATATCATCCCCACGAAACCCTAAGACTCGGGGAGCGACCACAGAAAGATTCCGCCGCCTCTGCGGGGCGGAAAACACCAAGAGAGAAAGATCTCTCCGACAGACAGATTTCTGCCGAGGGAATTCCTTCCCGAAGAGGGGAGATCGTCGCCATCAACACCACCATCAAGCTAGACTTCATCGGGATCATCATCATCATCACCACCACCACCACCATCATCACCATCAGCACCCTCATCACCATCTCCATATTGCTGTAACAATTGAGTTGAATCTTGCATAGTTCATAGGGGAAACTTTCCTGGTGTTGATTACTCTTTGTAGTTGATGCTATTGAGTGAACCATTGAATTATTGTTTATGTTCAGATTGTTATACATCATTATTCCATCTCTAATCATGATCCATATGATGTCTTGTGAGTAGTTCGTTTTGTTCTTGAGGACATGGGAGAAGTCTTGTTGTTAGTAGTGGAGTTGTGTTGAGAAAGATTCAATAGATTGTTATTTAAGTTGTCGTGTACTTCTTCTAGTGGTGTCATGTGAACATCGACTACATGACACTTCACCTATATGGGCCTAGGGGAATGCATTGTGTATTTGGCTACTAATCGTAGGGGTTGCCGGAGTGACAGAAACCTGAACCCCTGTTAGGAAACCATTGCATAAGGGACGTAAGGGTCTTAGAGTTTAAAGCTATGGTTAGGTTTCTACCTTAATTACTTTCTTGTACTTACGGATGTTTGCAAGGGGGATTAATCACAAGTATGTATTTAGTCTTGGATGGGGCGATACATTAGCACAGGTTCACCCACACAACACTTAGTAAGCTAAAGAAGATTAATCAACTATATGAAGCGAAAGCACTTGACAGTCTTCCCATGTGTCCTCGAGAACGTTTGGTCATCTATAGAAATACAACCGGCTTGTCCTTTGCTGCATAAAGGATTGGGCCACTTGCTGCATTTGTTCCTACTGTCTTTTATTTACTCGTACTCTGTTTACTTGCTTTATCGAAAACCCCTAAAAATCTGTTTGCTAAGTATTTGCAGAGAATTCCTGATCCATACCACTAGCCAGCACCTTTTGCTCCATGTTGGGTTTGACACTCTTACTTATCGAAAATACTGCGATACACCCCCTGTACTTGTGGGTCATCACACCTAGCATTGGACCAAGTCGGATCCCTTCAGTCCTTTGTGTTTGATCAGATATTCGACCCGCCTCTTAGCGAGGATCAGGTCGTCACTGAGAGCCGGAGCAACCTCGTCCCAAGACGGTCGGGCCGTGGCAGCTCCGTCGACAAAAGCCGGCAAAGTAGTAGCTTTGTTGGGAGCCGGAATATCCTTATGATAAAAGAATGTGGATGGCCACTGTTTGACCGAGTCACTAGCTAAGATTTTGGGATATGCGTGCTCGCGTCTAAGTGAAAAACTAATGGTACCGGTGATATAAGGAACACCGGCAGTGATAGAGTTTCTTCGGACATGAAAGTAATACCGGAATAAGGTCAAACTCAGCCTAATGCCGAGAAATCCCTCACACAAAGAATGATAAGTGCTCATCTCTAAAAGAGAGTTGGGAGGAAGATGGTGGAGATGAACACCATAATGGTCAATCACCTCGGAGAAGAACTCCGAGGGAGGAAACGACAAACCTCTGTCGAGGTGGGTGCCGAAGTGGACCCGCTCGTCGGCACGCGGGTTGGGGACGGTTACCCCGAAGCCGCTCCGCCAGTCGCCGGCGTGGAAGAGCCCTTCTGTCTCCATGTTCTGGAGCTTCTCGTCGTCAAGTATGCAGGGGATCCAAACCCCGTAGAAGCTTTCCTTCTCCGCCGCCGCCTCCGTCGCTGCCGTCGCCGTCGCAGCCGCCAAACCGGAAGAAGATGACAAAGCCATTTCTCCGGTGCTCCGGTGACCTAAGATGGGCGGTGCTGGGAGTTTTTTGGGGGAAAGCAGAGGAGCTCTGTGTGCGCGGGGGAGATTTGGAGGAGAGGAAAAGGCAAAGGGAACATGTGAAGAAAGAAGGAGGAAATCCTAACCTCTTATATCCACCTAACTGCACTAAGATTCGTGCAAATGCTACAGTGCAAATGCTACAGTGTAACCGCCACGCGTCGTGGAAGGAACTGGGAAGGACCCACGTGATGATTACGTTGCCTCGATCTCTGCGCACACATTGAAACGGCGCCTCGGTTCCGCGAACCGCGGACCCACCAACGGTCGTGCTAACAGGATGTCTGTCAGATGACGTGACTTGACCATGACTTGTGTCAGGTGGCGTTAGAGACCAAATTCTGGCTTAGTTTGAAATCAAACTGGAAAATCCGAGTAACCTGCTGATAGGTCCGACTTATTTTTAAGACCCGGATCGTATTTTTTGTTGTGAAGTTTCAGGAACCCTTCAAGATTCTGCAAGCCGAAGATCAAGCTGGACGATGATAAAATCCGACTTTGGATCTTGGAGACTTCCGGGGGCTGCTGTTGGGGATATACTTTCCGGGTATCCTCACAGTTCCTCACTGACTAGGGTGGCCCACTTCGGGTTAGAGCTTTGCTTCATGGGCGGCCCAGTCAGGGAGAAAAGACGGAGTCCATTCCGGCTACGGGAAGGCCCAGAAGACTTACCGACTTAGGCCCATAGTGTTACTTGTAGTTCAAGATGTACTCTGTAACCGACTCTTAGTCGTAGCCGGATAGATCTCTCCTGTAAACCCTAGGCCGGATATCTATATAAGCCATCCTAGGGAGAGCCTTTAGGGTAGACCTCAATAGTCTACAATCTCAACTCGCACAGGCGAAACCCTTGTAACCCATATTCCGGCTCTGCCATATTACTGGATTGCTAGCAGGAGTAGGGTCCGTCCAAAGTCAGCGGATTCGAACCTGGGTAAACTTGTGTGCTCACCGTCCCGAAACACCGTACATCTCACACCCCTCTCTTCCGCACGCCCCGAGGACCCCCTCATGGCGTACTTGTCATCAATCCGACGACAAAAGCCACCGGGAACATGTATCTCGCTAATCCGAGACCTTGGGGAATAACTAGAGGGGGAGAGAGATCCTTCAAGAGGAGGTGTGTTTTGTGAGGAGGAGAGGGGGCCTTTTATAGGGAAGAGGAAGGGCAACCAAGGGCCATGGTGGTGCCCCCACCTCTTCCATCATTCATGTGGTGGATGCTCCACTCACATAAATATGCCTCCACTCACACTTCCACTCACATGCATTAAATTTCCACCAAATTTAATGCAAGATATCATTAAATAAAACTATTTTATTTATTTTATTCAGAATTTTTTCAATTACATTAATTAACAAATATTCACATAAAACCCCCTGCAACATTTCAATATCACATGCAGAACCAGTTTCTACAATTTCACCCGAAACAGTTTCAGTGTCTATTGAAATAATTCCAGCGCTTTCTTAAATCTTTATCTGAAACATATTTTCTCCTAAATGGTGTCGATATCCCTTAAGTGTGTCACCCTACGGTTCGCGAATAATGCAGACATGATCGAGACCCCTCTCTGATCAATAATCAGCAGCGGGACCTGGAGATCCGTACTGACTCCCACATATTCAATGATGACTCTTATGATCGTGTGAACCTTTAACGTCGTAACTAAATCCCTTTGTCTCGCGATATATTACATGTCCGAGATTCGATCATCGGCATCCAAATACCTAGTTTGATCTCGTTACCGACATGCACTCTTTTCTCGTTCTTGTGATATAACATTCTAGTGATCACATCACTTGCTTGCAAGCTATTTCAATGTGATATCACCGAGAGGGCCTAGAGTATATCTATCCATCATCGGGATGGAAAAATCCCACTCTTGATCCATGAGCCTCAATATAACACCTTCGTAGCACTGAACCCACCTTTATAGTCACCCTGTTACGGTGTGACGTTTGATGTTATCAAGATACTCTTCCGGTGTTAGCAATTAACATGATCTCATGGTCTAAGGACTAAGATTACTTTGTATGATGTTATAGCAATATAAACATAATGACTCTGATCGTAATGCTATACTTCGGATGAATGTTCATCACATCATTCCACTAATGTTGTGACCTCGTTATTAACAACATCCAATGTCCATGATCAGGAAACCTTGATCATCTTGTTAATCAACGAGCTAGTTTATATGAGAGGCATTACGAGGAACTTTATATTTTCTTTATTAAACACACATGTATTAACGTTTCCAATTAATACAATTATAGCATGCAAAATAAACATTTATCATAAACATGGAATAAGATAATAACCACTTGCCTCTAGGGCATATTCCCTTCAATCTGTACATCCCAAAATATTTACTACGGACACAAAATAAACTATAAACTAAAATCTAGTTCAAACACATAATTTATCACCACCACTTATTGTCGTCCTTGACTTGCTTAACTTCAGCCGCTTGCTATCGCCACTGTTCCAAGATCCCTGCTCGTCCTGAAACCGCCTTTTGTCCTCCTCGCGCTTCTTCTCCTAGGATAGCTTGAAACTAGGGCATAGCTCTGTCGTGAAAAGCCCCGCCTTAACAATCCCATCTTTCATGGTAATGAGCTTACTGTACAACTCATACGCCATGTAGGCGTCTCTGGCTGCATACTCGAGGCGCACCTGGCTCATCGGCTTCCACTCCAGTAGTTGTGCTCGTGTCACTTCAATTTCTTGAGTTTTGCATAGGATCTATCGATGATTCCGCTGCCAGATCACCAATGCCATCCTTCGCTGGGTATTGTTTGATCTTCTAAAGATTTTGGATGTCGTTGTGGTACCCATCTGGGATTTTTATCAACACACGAGAAAGCATAATTGTGTCATTTGTGATATCCACGCTAGTGAAAGTTATACCTTTCCTACACAAGAACTCGACCAGAGACGGACAATGCTTCTCAGCTGGTTTACTCCTGCAGTTAGATGGTTTTAGGGATGTAAGGGAACAAGGGATGCAGAATTGGTGATCTCAAATTTAAATTTCACATACCTGCAGAAGTGGTAAACGAGGACCTCCTCATGTATGGCGATTTGCACGATGGCGATCTCTTGTGGAGGATATTTTCGCTTATTTGCAAGGGTGTACTCCAAGTCTAGCACCATGAACTTGTACTTCTCTTTCTCAAGCAATTGCTCATACCTGGTGAGAGTTGTCTCCATAGTCGCTTCATCATTTGTGTACACCTCTGTCAAAGTCATGGTGCCATGGGTAGGGACCAAGTGGGTCTTTGTTGTGTGTTTCCCATCGTCCATGTCTGCAAGGAAATGGGTGAAAGCAAATGCCTGCAAGGAACTGCCTACGAGAGGAAGAAGAAGATGAAACGACGGTTCCAGAACAGAGGAAGAAGAAGCACCTAAGAATAACTGCAGAGGAATGACCGAGGAAGAGGAAGAAGAAACATGGTAACTGCAGCTTCGGTTTGAGAACTCCCCGTGGTTACGTGGAGATCGTGGCAGTGCCGCTGGTTCAACAAGTGGGGCCGGTTCCTGTGATAATATGGAATTAGTTGTGCATTTTTCTATGGGAGAAATTGAGAGAAATCATTTATATTTTCTATTTCATAATTAAACATAATGAAGTTGATACAACCCAAGAGATTTGAACAAAAGAGATTTGCTAGTTTAACATACAACAACACAAAAGTTTCTGAGCATGCATTCTTGAAATTTAAATTCTGATGATTTATTTATAAGTTCTGAGCTACAACCGACATCATAGAGCCAATGCTCTTGTCTTTGTCCTCCTCCTACTGCTGGTCGCTGTCGTCTTCCGCATCCTCATGTTCCTCTGCCAGACCGGTGACCACCTCAATAATCATCTTGATATAGTGCCTCGTCACCTTGACCTGGACGACGAGCATATCATCAAGGCAAATTCTGCTTTCAGCATAGAATGCAGTCCAAGGGTCGATGAACTCAATGCAATCGTCATATACTTCCGATATGCGATATCGCCCCAGGATTTTCATGCCTTTGTCACAATTATTCTTCATGCATACACAATAGAACCCTTTCTTTGGGATTTGGTGTTCCCTTGTGCATCTCAAAGGAATTTCCTGAGTAACAAAAATATGTAACAGATCTTAGTTAACTGGCCACCCTGATAAATTTACAAAATAAGAAGGAAAAGCATAGGAAAAAGTGATTAACTAACCATCTGATGAAGATCATCTTCATCCTGCACCCGGTGCACCAAGAATTGAGGGATCTCAAATACCTCACCTTCATCCAGGTCTCTTACAAACTCCTTGTAGAATGCCCAAGATATGGAATTCATTTCAGAGCAATTAACATTACATGGGTGCTGAAATATGGATTTCTCTAGTGTCACCTTGCAACAATCTTCGGTCTTATAACACCCTGATCATGCATATGAAATTGAAGAAGGTTTCTATGTAAGGAATATATATAATTAATAAACTAGTCATGTGTGTAAGGAAAAACCATTTCAATGCAAAGAAGTCAATACATACAGTGGTCTTGATCAACCCAAGGTTCGACAATAATATCAACATTTGACACTTCAACAATAAAGCACTTGTCTACTCTATTGTATGCAAATGTCAGAACATTATTTTGTTCAATGTTATAAGCTACACAAAACCCCCTCCAATATGGCCCACATAATGCTACAGACCTCCCAAAATTCTCACCATATAGCACATAGAAGTAGTATTCATCAATTGTTCTGTTTTGATCAAGGCAGTCACTCCGAGCAAGGATCCAGGTCAGATGTGGACCAAGAGTGAATTGTTGCATATGCTCAGCAAAACAATAAGGAATAACCTGCATAAATTTGTGAAACAGAAAAAAACCATTAGATCATGAACATAAAGCAATTTATATGGAAATTTAAAATAAGATATGTATATGAAAATTGAGAATACTTACAAATCCCTCTACAAAAAAAGGTGATCTCACCATCATTCTAAAATACATCACATGGTCTGTGTTTCCACTCCCACACCAGGCAGGTTGCTGCTGACATGTCACACACTCGTTTTGAGTCATATTCCTTTTTTTCTGAACACAAAAATTACAAAAGATCAAGAAAATAAATGATATGATGTTACTAATATTATCACTGATTACATTGTACTTTATCTAGTATATATATACTACTAATGACAACTAGTACTATATATGTGCAGAAATACAACTAGTCTGCAGTTCTACATAGATAATCCTGCAAAAATACAACTAATGATGTGCATACTGTACTAATATACAGTTCTACACTGAAGATTGTTATTAACAAAATATCAGCACAAATTGTACCAACCAAAAAATCTATAGAAATTTAACCCAACAAAACCTGCATATCCTAGATTTACTCAAGAGATTCGATGAAGTAATCTTTGAGAAAACTCTACGGATTCGATGAAGCAATCATAGAGAAAACGCTACAGATTCGATGAAGAACAAGTACTATTTACGCAGCTCTGAAAACCCTACAGATTCATCAAATCGCTACTGCTGAAAATCTCTGCTGCTGGTTATACTCCATGAAGGGGATTCTTACCGCTGTTATAGAGCCTCGCTGCCGGTTATTCCACGGCAGATAGCGTCATTCATTCCACCGTTGTCACGCACGCCCGTGGATGCTGCAGCTCCCCTGCATTCGTCTAGAAAACGCGTGAGATCGGGCGGCACGCCGTGCACCTATATTTACGCGAAGGAAGCTCGCCAGAGATTGGAGAATATATAAGTCGTGCACCTGCTTCCGATGAAAGCTCGCCGGAGAACAGCTCGCCGGAGGCAGCGATGGGGCACGCTTTGTCTCTCTCTCTCTCTAGTTGCACCTGTCTTGTTCACTCTCTCTACGTGCCGCTTCGATTCCGATAAAATGGAGCGAAAATAAAGTCCGAAAAAATTCAATAAAATGGAAACCTTCAGGTCTCGAACACGCAACCAAGAGGACCATGACTAGTGGACCCACCTATGATGAACCCCACGAGTCAGCTGGACAAGTGAAAATTCTTTTGCTAACTTGTGGGTCCCACCTCTTTGCCGCCCACACACTCACCTGAACTCCACCCAGGAGATTTCAAAATCAGATCTAAAATCCGGTCCACGACACGCGGCAGTGGCTAGGGCATTGCTGCCTTTGTCTATCCACCACACATGGTGGCGGCTTCTCCCCGTCCATTTCAGCGTCTGCACTCCAAGGCTGTCCGCTGGGACTCCCCTTCCGGCCAACGTCTTTGCGTACCTCGGTAGCTCCCCTTCCAAGCGCCAACTTCATGCTCAACTCGCTCGTCTCCGTGTCTGCCAAGGTATAAAAAAATAGTTTGTTTAATTGTTCAACACATGGATATCTCTTGGATTGTTCATCTACAGAAAAATCTTCTTAAAAAGAATTATTCTTCTCAGAAAATGTGATTAGTTTGTTTAATTGTCCAACAGATTGATAGGAGTTGGATTTGTTGCATGGTAAAGTAAATTGTTCTGAAAAATGACTAGCATGTTCTAAAAATGAGATTTGTTGTTTTAATTCTTAACAGATGGATAGGAGTTGGATTGTTCATGGCAGATAGTTTACTGAACCCTACAAAGCTAGCCTGAAACAGTTTGTGAGATTTGTCAAGGAGGGATATGGCGAGAATGTTGAGGTTCCAAGCCCCTGCCGTAAGTGCCTCAACCAGAGAACGGTACATGAGGGCTTCTTTATCACCACTTAATCATCAGTGGCATGTCGCACACATATACTCGGTGGATACAGCATGGAGAGCCACTTGATCTTGCTATTATTGAAGATCCACCCAATGGTGGTAACAATGGTAGTCATGCCGGTGATGACAATCACAATATGTATACGGATGATGATGGAGGTCACAGCATTCCAGATATGTTGCAAGACCTTAAGCACGCAGGCGATGCATTAAATACAGACCAGATTGGTGCTAATGTCCCAACTGACGGTAAACATGAGAAATTGTTTGCAAAGTTGGTGGAAGAATCAAAGCGCAAGCTTTACCTAGGAAGTAAACACTCCAGGCTTGCATTTGTTGTGAAGCTCCTTCATCACAAGTCATATCACCGGATCACCAACACTGCTATCGATGATTGGATGAAGCTATTTGCTGATCCACTACAGGATCCCAATACCCTGCCGAGACCATACCGTGAAGCAATAACTTATCTAAAGGATCTTGGACTTTCCTATGATAGCATATACGCGTGCAAAAACAACTGCATGCTCTTCTGGAAGGACAATGACAAGCTAGACAATTGCATTACGTGTGGCGCCTCAAGGTGGAAATATCCGGAAAGAAGGTCGTCGGCTGCCAAAGTGCTGCATCATTTTCCTTTGGCACCGGCTGTAGAGATTGTTCCCTTCGAGGAAAACAACAGAGAACATGCAGTGGCACAGGTTAAGGAGAATGCCCAGAGATGGTATACTTAGTCATCCGGCTGATGGTGAAGCATGGAAGGATTTTGATAGAACATGGGAGGACTTTTCAGCTAACCCTAGAAATGTAAGGCTCGGCATTGCCATCGATGGCTTCAATCCTTATGGAACCATGAGCATGAGCTATAGTATGTGGCATGTATTTTCCCTTCCGTATAACCTTCCACCATGGGATTATATGGATGCATCAAACTACATGCTTTGCCTCCTAATCCCTGGCAAATCATGTCCTGGAAAGGACGTTGATCTCTTTATTGAGCCTCTACTGGACGATTTGCAACAGCTTTCGAAGGGTGTGTGCTCTTACGATGCATTTCAAAACGAAACATTTGATCTTTGAGCAGCAGTTCTCTGGTGTACCCATGACTACCCAGCTTGCAACACTATGTCTGGGCGTACAACAAAAGAATATTATGCATGCTTGCATTGTGAAAAAAATCCTCTGTCCAAATCCATAAAGAGTAAAATATGCTACATTGGGCGCAATCGTTTCCTCACGAAGCGCCACCGCTTGCGGCGAGACACGGAGCTTGCCAGCATTCATGATGACCACTCGAAGCCTAGCAAATTTAGTACAATTGAGTTACAAGCTGAGCTAGAGAAGGTTAGGCAACTTAAACCAGGAGCTAGATGTGATCCTAGGAGCAAAAAGAGGAAGCAAACAGATCCTTCACCGATCTGGAACCAGCGGCATGGTTTCTAGGACTTGCCTTACTCGACATCGTTAAAACTTCGACACAATCTCGACGTGATGCACATCGAGAAAACATCTGCGACAACTTGATTGGCACATTACTTGAACTTGACGGGAAGAATAAGGACACCTTGAAGGCTAGGTATGATTGTGAAGCCCTAGGCATTAGGTGAGATCAACAGGTGCAACCCATAGACATAGAGAAGGACCTTATCTGTCCATATGCACCGTATTACCTGAATAAGGAGCAGAAGACGAGTTTTTGTCAATACCTATGGGACTGCACTTTTCCTGATGGGTTTTGTTCAAACACGGTCAAATGTGTCAACATTCCTACATGCAACATCACAAGACATAAAACCCATGACTACCACATCCTGTTGCAGGGAATATTGGTTGATGGCATGCGATGGTATTTGCATCCCGATATCTACGCGACACTTGGAGAGCTGGGAAGATTTTTCAGGCAATTGTGCAGTAAAAACTTGAAACTGTCGGTGTTGGAAAAGCTCAAAGATGAAATCCCAGCAATTCTTTGCAAACTTGAACACATCTTTCCATCGGCATTTTTTGATGTGATGGTCCACCTGGTTATGCATTTACCTGATGAGGCAATGCTCTGAGGCCCTGTGAACTATGGGTGGATGTATCCAATAGAGAGGTTGTTGTGTACTCTGAAGAGATATGTCAGGAACATGTCATGTCCAGAAGGTTCAGTGGCAGAGGCCTACATTGTTGCCGAGTGCGTGACATTTTTCGCTAGATACCTTGACGATATTGTGACAAGATTCAATCGACCAGCAAGAAATGTAGGTGACCAACATGAATCATCTTGTGATGTGTTTGGCCATGGTGTAAATTTGATTGGAGGAAGCCATGCCACCTGCTATGGAGGAAGTGATGATACTTATTTGACCCTCTAAAGGGAGCTACACAAGATGACTTCATATGTACTAAACAACTATGAGGAGGTTAAGCCATATATCAAGTATGTTCTTATCTCCCATACTTATGAATCCAATATTGCCATACACCTAAAGATTTTAATTCTGAGTTACTCTCTGGATTGCAGTCTTTGCCGAGAACAGCTGTGAAGGATGGGATACCCAATGTGGAAAGAAGGCTTGAGCAGGAATTTCAAAGATGGTTCAAGGACCATGTTAGTTTCCTTTTGCATTTACCTCTGTCCTTCATATATAGCATTTCAATGCAGATTTGACCATATTGTATTTCTGCTGCGGTACATATAGATCATGAAAAAGCGACAGGAGAATCGAGAAGCTGTGGGTGAAGAGCTTTTTGCATTGGTGTGTGTCCCAGACTTCCGAGTAAGAACATATTAAGCTTGTATTGTGGATGGTGTTCGGTTCCTCACCGTTGATCGTGAGAAGGGCAAGAAAACACAAAACAGTGGAGTAATGACTAAAGGTTGTCACTTGGAGAAGGATATCCATTTTTATGGTGTCCTCAAGGATATCAAGGTGCTGCATTTTAAATCTGATTTGGAACACCAACAATCAGTTGTGTTATTCCACTATGATTGGTATCAGCTTGAGGTCCGCAAGGATTCTGAGATGGTGTATGATAAACTCTTCTGGAGTGTCAACATTACTAATTTTTGGTACAAAGATGACAGTTACATCTTCGCAACCTAGGCTACAAAAGTGTTCTACATGCCAGACACAGCCAAGGGAAAAAATTGGCAGTTGGTTCAACAAATAGTTCAAAGACATAAGTTTGATGTTGCCGAAGGAGAGGAGGAGGTGGTGGTGGTGCATACTGATGTAGCATACCAATAGTTTGTAGGCTCTGAAAATGAGACTGTTTCTGAGGCTCCACCTTTTAGGAAACGTCGACGCTCTATCAACGGAGGCTGCATCATAGATGCATCAGTGTTCGATCATATCAGATGCAAAAGGAAAGCTGTTGAAGAGGAGGAAGTTGATAGTGAGCCTAAAGTAGACGACACCATTGAGCAGTACTGCAATGACAAAGAAGATGAAGTATAAGATGATACAGACGAAGAGTAGTTCCATCTTATGGTGGTGGAGTGTTGGATGATTTGTGTTTCATGCTTGAACTGATGGATGTGTGCATGCCTGTGTTGAACTGATGATCGTGTGTGCATGATTTGTGGTGCATGCTTGACCAAATGGTTGTGTGCATGCCTGTGTTGCATGCTTTGTGTTGAACTAATGGTTGTGTGCATGCCTTTGAACTGATCAATATGATTGTCCTTTAGTTTATGGAATTAATAGTTATTCATTTGGAAAATTAGCCAAAACATTGTGTTGTTATTCTGTCTGTCAAATTTGGCTGAACAAAAGCTCTTTTTCTGGTACAAAAATTGTGTTGTTATTCAGTCCGCGTGGGACACATTCACCAGCCTACCAGACGATGTCGGTGTGAACCAAAACCGCTCACGCATGGGACCCACCTGTCATAGCAGGTAGAAAAAAAATCCTCTCCCCTCCATGGCACTCCCAAATCCCGCACCACTTCCCCCAAATCCGTGCTAGAGAAAACCCTCTCCCCTCCCCATGGACGACCAAATCCCGGCGACAACGGTGGCAACAGAGGCTACAAACTGACGTGTAAGTGTACCTCAACCTAGCGCCCTTTCACCACGTCAACTCTTCGTTAACCGGCCGGCGATGTGGTCGCCTCCTCGTTCTAGTTCGACGCATCACCTCGTTGTTCTAGGACACCGCGTCGATGTTGCTGTTTAATTAGTTCTAGTTTGATGCATCGCCTCCTTGTTCTATGGAAGTGCGTATGTACTCACAATCTAGTGCTCTGTGTGTCGACGTTGCTTCTTACGGCAAGGCTCAATCTAGTTCACTAGAAGCGCCCTTTAGTTTACTCACTGAATTTGATTCTCGTAATAATTGACTAATTAGAATTGTACTCTAACTTAATTCTAGTATTTACTCTCTGGGGCAGGTACGATGAAGGCCAAGGAGATACATGAGCAGGTTCTAAAATTGATGCTATTGGCACTACTACTGTATATGTCATAAAAACTAAACATTCTAATTAATGCAATGTCTAATTTAGGCTAGGAAGGATGATGTCATCATCGATGTCTCATCTGATGATGATGTGAAGAAACCTGCTGCTGTAGTTTTTTGCAAGATGAAAGCTAAGATAGCAAGGCGAAGAACTAAAGCTTATATGAAAAGATTTAGAGTAGTTGAGAAACTGAGGATTCTTATTCCTAGAGGTGTGGCATTATATACATGTTTTGCTACATTTATATATATGCAGATATAGATTATTACTTTCTATTATTTTCTTTCTAGTCCAAGTATGATGGGGGTTGAGGAATTCGATGAGCACTGCGTGCTTGGAAACAATTTGGAATTAACGTCTGACCAAGTTGCTTCCCTCAAAGTGTTAGTTAAACGATACAAGCCATCTATACCATACTATGTGTGCAAGATGAACAAGTCAATGTCATATGTGGGAAGGCCAAAATAGTTAAAATTTGACATTTCAATATTTAAATTTTATTATGTACAGTGAACTCTAGCCAACAACTAATATTACTAGTATTCCAGTACATGTAATGCACGTCCATTTTCAAAGTTTAAATACAGATGTTCGGGACACTAAAACTTTATACATACATATAGTACAACAAATCAACAATGTTCCAAGAACATTAACGGCGATAAGTTGCATGGTGTGTGTTTAAAGCAGTTCATTTGATCCGAGGCACTCATGAGGTAACCTGAAGGAAGTTCACCGAGAGACGCACTTCTTAGGAGTGAGAGAGCCCGGGATGATGGGGTCTCCAAGAGTGTGGCAATGAGTGGATGAGCTTGTCCAGGGGATCGATCGTGATGCAGCGCTCACTGGGTTATGCACATGCCGCCGGCGAACCTTTTTTCACGGGCTTTTCTTAAGCATTGGTGAAGACAGTTCCAAAAGATTGTAAAGTTCGGTTGGAAAACCGTAGTTGTGAATTCGTGCAATCTAGCTCTACTTTCTTATGATCTTATATTTTTAATTTTCTTTAATAATGTTGTGGTTGACAATTTTGATATCTATACTTTTTACTTTCTTTTTCTATATAGTGTACCAGTTTTGAAATCTTGAATCGTAAGATTCAAAGGTAATATCAATTGTCTGATGGTTTTGACCCAATGGTACAGACGTTGAAATCAAATTTTCCAGGTCAAGTATTTTCACGTTTTATAAATATAAATTCAGACGAACGAATAAATGGTACTCTAGTATAGTACAATCAGAAATTCATTCAGAGATGAAGTCCCACTACTTTTCCATGGTATGCATGAACGTTTACTGAATTACTGCTACCATCATACAAAGTGCAGCCCCTTTACAAATAAGATTCTCCATTTAGATATGACCCATCGTAAATACTTTTCGTCACTGTAGAGGATTATATTGGCATCTGTATTGGTACGCCTTGCGACATTACTGGTACTTGTATTATCATCTGGTATGTGGTCTACATTCTGTAAGAACCGAACAGATGTTGCTTTGACAAAAACACAAACAGCTAGCGTGCAGGAAGAACACAATACCATCAAAGGGGAAGCCGCGCCAAAATGTATAAACGGGAATTGGCGCACCTGGAGTATGAGTTAATGTGGTGAGATATGATTGATGTTAGTAAGAAGTATTACTGACATGGAGTAATTCACTTGGACCTTCTACTCTGTGACAGAGGACGCTGTGGACCTTCTACGTCCGCCATGAGAATGGAGGGTCATCTTAGGGAGGCCGGGGGCGAGGAGTGCTAAAGCTTGGGAATGAGGATGGGCGTGCGTAGGGTTTTCCGGCGACCGGTACCTGCGTAGGAGGTGACCGGGATTTCAGGTTGGATTTTTTTTGGACCAAAGCGTATGGAAAAGGAAGAGGAGAGGACTGATGAGGAATGCGGAGATTGCCCAGGTATATGTAGTACAGGAAACGGCGGTCCTGGGCAGAGGTAGATGGCAGGGGGTGAGCCGGCGGCTACCCGCTGGGAGACTGGGAGCAGAGGACATCGGCGTGAACAGAGAAGGAGGTGGCGCACGGGAGCTCAACCGAGAAGATTCGAGAAACGACATGGCAGAAGTGCAGAACAAATGAGCAATCTAAACCATTGGATGTACCCACATCAACGGCTAGTATTCATAGGTTTCGCTCATGTTTGATCCATTGGATTAGCAGAACAGACGGTCGATATTGTTTTGAGCTGATGTTTGGCGGGAACACTGTAGAGATGGTGGTAAATCCCAAGTTCAAAAACTGGTGTACTAGTAGAGATTCTTCTCCTAGCTACAGCCGTCCATACCTCAACCACTATCTCTCAAAGGTGTTACCACTAGCATTGCTCCTACAAGACCATTTTTGAGCATGTTAACGTCTTCTAAGGCATGAATGATGCTTCCCAGATGACAAGAGGCTGGTCTAATGTTCTCGAACTCGCTGGAATAAGGGAGGGGAATGTGTGCATCTTCCCCTTTTTAATGAGGGGCTACATGGCTTCATGGGTTATGTTAATGTTCTGTAGTGAGGCCAAAAAGTATCTGCTTGTTTATGTTGTGGTGTTCGATGAACCATTAATGTAATATGTTGTTAGTAAACTTGTAGTGGTAAGGAACTTGTTGTCAACCTACATGCTAAGTAATATTATCTCCATATGCTATGCATATATTTTGTTTGATTGTGTTCATGTTGTTGCTTTCCTATGATTGAGAGGTAGTATGTAATATACAGAATAAAGTTGTCGATCAGCACAAAACCAATGGACAGATGCATCGGTTGCAAGTTTGTTCTTCAAAAGATTGGTTGATGGTTTGATTCCGTCTATATGCACGAAATGTTTTTCTGTTATTTAATTTCTATCAAACGCACTGACAGTTAGGGCCGGCAGAAAACGTCACGAAGCAGCGTCGAACCCAGCACTACCATGAGATACACTACGTACAAACCGTCGACACCGAGCTGACATGTGGGGTTGAAGCACGGAGGAGAAGGTCGATGGAAAAAAAGAGTCGAACATGTGCGGTGATGAAATCCACGACGAATTTGGCACCAGACAAAATAGCAAACTAGGCTTCAGGGCCTGGGACGAATTTGCAACGACGAAAACAAGGAATGTCATGGATAACCGGGCTGGAGGGGCTTGAAGATCGTTGTGATGAAACGTTTTAGAACGTCAGGAATCCGTGATGTTTTTAGACCGCGTCATAAAAAAAACGTCACAGATCATCCAGATTCTTGTAGTGTGCTAGGGTTCCTAAACATGGCTGGACACATGCTGGAGTGACATCATTGCATGTGTTCTTTTTCAAAAAAAACAATGATGCACACTTATACACTCACACATCCAAGTGGTTGTGGTGATGCAGCATCTTTCAAACTCGTGATACAATGCATGTTGCATTTGAATCCCAGCATGTTGCTAGGGCTCCTGGACATGGGTGGACACATGCTGGGGTTGCATCATTGCATGTATTTTTTTCCAAAACCACAATGATGCACACTGATACACACACACATCCAAGTGGGTGTGGTGATGCAACATCTTTCAAACTGGTGATACAATGCATGTTGTAGTTGAATCCTAGCATGCTGCTAGGGCTCCGAGACATGGGTGGAAACAGGCTTTAGTTAAATCATTGCATGTGTTCTTTTCCAAAACCACAATGATGCACACTGATAAACTGTAACATACCACCTTTATGTGTAATAATTAACAACATGTTTGTGAGCATTGCATACATGCATTATATCTTGCACTTGGTTCTAATCAAGAGAGAACAAAACCCTAAACCCTAATTTCCCTCCTCCTTTGAAATTCATTCAAAATATTTTGAATTTCAAAAAAAAATACCAAAAGTTTGGAGCCCAAATTGAATAAGAGGGCCCCTAAGTGTTTTGTTGTATTTCACAAACCTCTGGTATTTTCAAAATGTTCAAAACAAAAAGGGTTTGAAAATACAAAGAGAAAAGAGAGAAAAACTAAATAGAAAAAGATTTCTAGAAAATAAAAATAGTTCTAACCTACTTGGGGAGAAATCCACCTTCCCTCTCTCTATCTACCACCGCAACAGCCCACCTGACAAGTTTTACCATGGCCCAAGGATCGGCCCAACCAGCCTCGCCTGGCCCGATACCGCTTTGCACCGTGTCGTCTTCGTCGATGATGACGTTCTGCTCCGCTATCGCCGGCGATGCCGTCCGCCGCCGCGGCCGCGCCAAGATTCCCGCCGCCGCCCCCGAGCACCTATAAGACCTCGCCACGCTGCCACAGACGAACCTTAGCCGCGTTCCCCTCTCTACCTTCTCTGTGTCGAAACCCTAGCCCTAGGGCTCATCGGTGCCGCTCGCCGTCGTCGCCCTGGACGGCCCCGGGCCAAGCCAAGGCCACCGTCGAGCTCCCCGCGCTGTCCTCAGTCACCTCGCAGAAGCAATTGGAGCCACGCGCCCTCAAATCGAGTCCTCCGACCGCCCTTCTCCGACGATCGGCCACCGTCGATTCGCCGGACTCCGACGTTCCCCGGCCTCATCGACCTCACCATCATGCTCCTGGTGGGCTACTGGTCCTCGTGGACCCTCTCTTTCTCTCCCTCTCGCCCTGCGGCACTTCCCTGGCGTGCAACGCCGCTTCCCGCCATCGGCCACCGCCAAATCCCACGCTCCGGTGACCAATAAACGGCGGCGCCGCCACCGTTTGGCTTGTCTCGGTCAGGCGCGTCGAACGCGCCCCCTCCCGCAGCCTCGCGTCGCCCCTAGCGCCGGATTCGACCACCAGCTGAGAGCATCCGCATTGCTGACGTTATGATGACGTCAGCATGATGCAATACGTGTTTTTCTTTTATTATTAAATGGTTTTCTGGATTATTAATATGACATGTGGGCCCAGTCTGTCAGGGTTTTAATAATTTAGGAAATATTTTCTGAAATGATTAAATACCTGGCATGTGGGTCCAGGTTGTAAGATATTTAATAATATTACAAAAATGTTTATTTATTTAAAAAATGACTTAAATGGATTAAAAATGGGAAAAATCATAACTAATTCATTTTAAGTCAGAAAAATACAAATAATATACCAAAATGTTCAGAAAAATGAGGTCTATCCAATAGACTCATAATAATGCATTGTTAGTCAACTTACATGACAAGTTTAATTAGAAGAACAAAATAACCCCTCTTATATGCATCCGGGGTTTCTCCGAATTAGGGTTTGGACCCCTCGGACCCCGTCTAAATTGCCAAGCATGTCTTAGGGTATCATTTTAATACAATTTAACTTGTCATATCATCATCCTTGCTTGAGCATTGCACATATGCCATGTGTTGATTGTTGCTTCTTCTTTCTGGTGTTGGTTCTTCGCGAATAGGAACCGAGCCCGAACCTGAAGTCAACGCCACCGAAGAGCAGTACCGTTTCAATGACGGATAAGGCAAGCATAGCCCCATCATTCTGAACCTATGTTTCCAAAGTAATTCATTCTCGCTATATGCATACGATTCCAATGTGGTCTTTTGTTTAAGATAGAGTATCCTATCTGCTGCATGTTTTCCTTTGTACACCAAGATACCGATCCACCGTTCCTAGCATAACTAGGGTTGAGCTTATGAGCGTTGCTAGTGCCATATTTCAGTCAAGCTTAGCCATGCTTAGTATTACAAGACCGATCCATCCAGATGATGCATCGGAGATGCAATGAACCTAGTTTGATAGGATGTTGAGATATGATCGGAGATGGTTAATAAACATGCTAAGGCAGGTATGGGAGGCCACGTTGGGTGTGGTTTTTGTAGTCCCATGCTAGTCACCCTTAGGACCTGAGTTCTCGCCTCTTGAACCAAGACACACGTACAACCACACGGGGGCCTGGAAACCCCCTTGACTCACTAACTTGCCTAGTAGATTCCATGAGTCACATAGTTTGGGCGTTCCATTCGACATATGCATTCTGGTTGTTCTCGAAGGCGGTGTAGGAGGTGCATTCATACAGGTGGGTAAGCATGGCAGGGAATGGGAGAGGCACGACCTCCGTAATCTCAAATCCTGTTCACATCTCTAGGGACCGGCTTCAGGACATGACCCGTTACAACAGCATCTCCTTAGGGCGTGACTCTTGGTCTCGGCAAAAGCAGGGTAAAGGTCGTGGTCAACCACCCTCTGTCGGCCTTCCAAGGAAGAGGGCTAATAATTTGGCGTTAAGAGTCGGTTGGTATGTGTGGGTAAAGTTGTGCACCCCTGCAAGGTAATAATCTTTTCGAAAAGCCATGTCCACGGTTATGGACGACTTGGGAACAGACATGACGATCATAGAGAACTATAACCTAATGTTAAAACCTGGCAACTAATGAGTGTTCTGGATCTACTTCCTCCGGGTTCTTTGAGGGGGTGTTCCAAGTTGAAAGGTTCAGATGATGATGAAGGCGATCTTAAAGAGCTAGAGTGTAGTCTTCTTACCATTTTTTGAAATGATCTGATTAGACGAGCCTCTTCTCTCACTTGTTTTCAAAACAAAGCTGGCTTTTGCAAAGAACCACAGAAAGCCTTTCTAAACCAAGCATGTATCGTAGGTTATTAAGTCTTGTGGAGTACATCCTGTACTCAGCCTTGCCTCGTTGATGTTTTTCTACAGATGAAGCTACTCCAACAGAAGGTGGTTTCTACGTTGATATCGACGAGTAGTTGGGGTTCCTGGGCAGCAGCCTAGGATCTATGGAAGGGTTGTTTGCTTATGTTCAAGGCCTCTTAGTCCCTTTGCTAAGTTTGTTGTTTAGAACAACTTATTTTCTTCCGTCGCTTGGTGTTTGATGGGTCTTTAACCCCTGGTTTGTAATACTTCTATGCAACACTGCTAAGAGTGCACCTTAATAATGTATGGTTTGTATGTTCTGTAATCTTACCGAATTATTCCCTGCATGTTTTGAGCTCGAGGTTAGGCTTATGTCAGATGAAGATCTGGTATTTTTCTAACCCTGATCCTAGGTCATGACAGATTTTGGTATGAGAGTAGGACTGCCTGTAGGAAACCCTTCTTACTGGTCGATGTTGAGTCTAGCACTTGTGAAAACTACTTGAAAGTTAAAATTATTTGCAAAACTCTAAATAGGACCCTTTTTACTCCTTATCCAGGGTTGTTCTATTGGTGAGTTATCTTACCTTGTTTGGTCTAAAAGGTTTTCACTTCTTGTCTATTACTTCAAATTACTAGGATCTACGGGGTTGGGTTGTTCTTCTAGTACTCTGTATCCTGTTGCAAAGCTCAGAGTTTCTAAGATATATCCGGGCATCTGAAGCATTGTTTCAACCTGTCTAAGGGTATTTGGAATTCAATTCCTTTCTTCTCCTATGATTTGTTGGTATCATACTATATTGCATTCCATTGTTATGGTTTGTACTTAAGTTGGTAGCGTATACATTTCGTATGCTTGTTCTACTGCCATACTTGGTGTTATGATGTGACCTCAACTCATATGGTTGATTCTACCGTGACCGTTCGATATGGTTCATGTCATGTTTTGATGTATTTCTCTTGGTGATCCAATCTCACGGGTTTTATTTTCTCCTCGGGATGTCTTCCGGTACTCGTGGTTCTGTTGGCCGTCGAGGCCACAACAATGCTGATGAGGAACTTCTGCCACCTCCCACAATGGCCGAGGTTCTCAACAATATTGAGACCAACCGTCTGAGGAATGAACGCCTTCTCGAGCGTGTGGCTCAGAACACTAAACATCGCCCCGACGACTATGTCACACTTGGGGATTTCATCCGCTCATTTCCTCCTATCTTCAACCACCCCAAGGAACCCCTTGATGCTGATGACTGTCTTCACACAAGTGAACGCAAGTTCAGTGCTCTTCATGTTCGCCAGGATGACCGTGTCAACTTAGCCACCTATCAGCTGGAAGGTGAGGCTGGTGTTTGGTGGGATGGGTATCTGGACATGCAAGATCAAGGACATGTTGTTACCTGGGAGAAGTTTGTTGCAGCATTCTGCGCTTCCTATATTCCTAAGCCCGTCATGGATCTCAAAAGGAGGGAGTTTTTGGATCTGACTCAGGGGCGTATGGATATTGAAACATATGGGCATGAGTTCACTCACCTGGCTCGTTATGCACCCAGGGATGTGACCAATGATGAAGATAAGCAAGAGCTATTCCATAAGGGACTTAGTCCTATAGTTCGCTATGAGCTGCTACCTTTCAAGTTCAGAACCTTCCAGGAACTGCACAACCAGGCTCTTACTCTAGAGCATGGAAGAAAGGAAATGGAGGTTTCCCAGAAGCGTGAAGAAGGGAACTCTCGTGCGTCTTCTTCTAGCAATAAGAAGCATCGAGTCTTTGTTCCATACAGTGTTGTGCCTCGTGCTCCTTATGCACCCAAGTCATCTGGCAATGCTCCTTGTCCGCCACAAACAAATATTGGTGGAGCAAGTTATCGTCCTCCTGCTGGTTCTTTCTCTGGAACTACTTGTTACTCATGTGGTCAGCCTGATCACTATTCAAGGGAGTGTCCTCAAAGGGCTGCTGGTCGCAATGATCAATCGGCAAAGAAGTATGATAAAGCTCAAGGTGCTAGACGTGGTCGCCTGACTCATGTGACTGTTGACGAAGCTCAGGAAGATCCAAGCGTCATTCTGGGTACGCTTTGTGTTAATTCAATTATAGCAACAGTTTTGTTTGATTCTGGAGCATCGCATACATTCATGTCACAAGGGTTTGCTCAAGAGCATGGGATAGTTTTTGAACCCCTGTCAATCCCTCTAACCATTCATACCCCGGGGTCTAGCTGGTTTACCACCATGGTTAGTCATGGGAATATGATTGACATAGCATACCAACAGTTCCCCACTTCCTTCATTGCACTTAAGTCAACGGACATTGATGTCATTCTGGGTATGGACTGGTTAACCAAGTATCAAGCCGTCATTGATTGTGCACTTAGGACTGTTACTGTGACCTCCCTTGCTGGCATAACAATCAAGTACTGGTTTGATGGGTCGAAGTCGCCATCGGCAGTTTCTATTCCGTTTTCGGAGTTGTATGCCATGGAGGCTATGGAAGAGTTACCCCCTCTAGAAGTTCAAGATGTCCAGGTAGTCTGTGATTTCGTGGATGTATTTCCTGAAGAATTGCCTGGCATGCCACCTGATCGAAGTGTGGAGTTTGTCATTGAGCTAGTTCCTGGAGCTGCTCATATCTCTAAAAGACCTTACCGTATGCCTCCTCATGAGTTGGTGGAGCTAAAGAAGCAGACTGAAGAGCTAGAAGGCCTAGGCTACATTCAACCTAGTACCTCCTCTTGGGGTTGTCCTACCAGCTTTGTCAAGAAGCGGGATACAAATATTCCAAGATTGGTCGTTGATTACCGTCCACTCAATGCGGTGACAATCAAGAATAAGTACCCTCTTCCTCGGATAAATGACCTCTTTGATCAACTAAGTGGTGCTACCATCTTCTCCAAGATGGATTTAAGGTTGGGGTATCATCAAATCAAAATCAGAAAAGAGGATATCCCAAAAACGGCATTCACAACTCGTTATGGTCTTTATGAGTATACAGTGATGTCCTTTGGGTTAACCAATGCCCCTGCTACCTTCATGAGGCTCATGAACTCTGTCTTTATGGAGTATCTGGACAAGTTCTTAGTGGTCTACATAGATGATATTTTGATCTATTCCAAGACCGAAGAAGAGCAGGCCGAACATCTATGTTTGGTACTGACTAAACTTCGTGAACATCGTCTCTACGCCAAGTTCTCCAAGTGCGAGTTTTGGTTGCAAGAGCTCGTCTTTCTTGGTCATGTGGTCTCATCTAATGGTGTTGCTGTCATTCCGGATAAGGTTAACCATTCTTGAATGGAAGTCACCTACCTCAGTCAAGGAAGTCCGAAGTTTTCTTGGAATGGCTAGATATTACCGCCGATTCATTGAGAACTTCTACAAGATTGCCAAGCCTATGACTGATCTTCTTAAGAAAGATAAGAAGTTCGAATGGTCTGAAAAGGCAGAAGAAAGCTTTCAAACTTTGAAAACTAAGCTAACCACTGCTCCTATGCTCGTCCTCCTGGACACAAGCAAGGACTTTGTCGTCTATTATGATGTGTCTCTTCAAGGGCTCGGTTGTGTGTTGATGCAAGGTGGTCATGTGGTAGCTTATGCCTCCCGGCAGCTAAAGCCACATGAGAATAATTATCCAACCCATGATCTCGAGCTGGCTGCTGTTGTTCAAGCTCTTAAGCAATGGCGACATTACCTCATCAGTAATCATTGTGAACTCTACTCGGACCATCAAAGTCTGAAGTATATTTTCACCCAGCCAGATCTCAATCTCAGGCAAAGATGATGGTTGTAACTCATCAAAGATTATGATTTGGGTCTCAACTACCAACCCGGCAAAGCCAATGTTGTTGCTGATGCGCTAAGTCAGAAGTCTTATTGCAATAACCTGATGATTTCACAAGCTCAACCTGTTCTTTATGAGGAAATCAAGTGTCTTAACCTTGAAGTGGTTCCTCATGGGTTCCTCTACAACCTTGAAGTAAGGTCTTATCTTGAGGATCAAATCAAGGAAGCCTAGAATCAAGATGATGAGATTACCAAGATCAAGGAGCGTGTTGCAAGTGGAGCCGCTAAATGTTTCTCCATTAATGATCAAGGTACCATCTGCTTCAGTAACTGGCTAGTGGTGCCAAATAGTCGAAAGATCAAAGAGCTAATCCTTCGTGAAGCTCATGAATCACCTTTGTCCATTCATCCTGGTGGTACCAAGATGTATTGTGACCTTCGTCAAAGATTCTGGTGGAGTGGAATGAAACCAGAAATTGCTCGCTTTGTTGCAGAATGCGACGTCTGTCGTCGTGTAAAAGCTGAACACCAAAGACCTGCTGGACTTCTGCAGCCATTGCGTATGCCTAAGTGGAAATGGGATGAAATTGGTATGGATTTCATTACTAGACTTCCAAAAACATCCGCAGGAAAGGATGCTATATGGGTAATAGTTGATCGGTTATCCAAAGTTGCTCACTTCCTTTCGGTTCGGGAAACTATTCGTGCTAGTCAGATGGCCGATTTATACATCTCCCGAATCGTTGTCCTTCATGGTGTTCCCAAGAAGATCATCTCTGACCGCGGAAGCTTGTTTATTCCAGATTCTGGCAGAGTCTCCAAGAAGCAATGGGAACTCATGTCTCCTTCAGCATAGCTTACCATCCTAAAACCGGTGGTCAAACCGAAAGGGTGAATCAAATTCTTGAAGACATGCTTAGAGCATGTGTTGTATCCTTCAGCAAGAACTGGGAGAAATGTCTTCCATTTGCTGAGTTCTCCTACAACAACAGTTTCCAATCCAGTTTGGGTATGGCGCCTTTCCAGTTTCTATATGCAAGAACATGTCGAACACTGCTGAATTGGACAGAAACCGGCGAAAGACAATTCTTTGGTCCGGATATGATCCAAGAAGCTGAAGATCAAGTTCGCATAATCCGAGAACGTCTGAAGGCTGCTCAATCTCGTCAGAAAACCAACTATGATCGTCATCACCTTGAAGTTCATTATGAAGTTGGTGATCAAGTTTATCTCCAGGTCACCCCTCTGAAGGGTGTCCACCGCTTCGGAATCAAAGGCAAATTGGCTCCTCGCTACGTTGGTCCCTTTCGCATTCTCTCTAATTGAGGTGAACTTGCCTACCAGTTGGAGCTACCATCAACCTTTCTAGATGTTCATGACGTCTTCCATGTGTCGCAACTCAATTGTTGCTTCAAAGATCCTATTCGTGGTGAGGATCATCAAACTCTGGATCTTCAAGAGGATCTAACCTACCGGGAATACCCAGTTCGTATTCTTGGTGAAACCGAGCGCAAGACTCGTCGTCAAACCATCAACTTACTGAAAGTTCAATGCTCTCATCACTCCGACTCAGAAGCAACCTGGGAACACGAAGATCGTCTTCGATCTGAGTACCCTGCCTTCTTTTCTAAAACCTAGGAATCTCGGGACGAGATTCTTGTAAGTGGGGTAGAGATGTAACATACCACCTTTATGTGTAATAATTAACAACATGTTTGTGAGCATTGCATACATGCATTACATCTTGCACTTGGTTCTAATCAAGATAGAACAAAACCCTAAACCCTAATTTCCCTCCTCCTTTGAAATTCATTCAAAATATTTTGAATTTCGAAAAAAATACCAAAAGTTTGGAGCCCAAATTGAATAAGAGAGCCCCTGAGTGTTTTGTTGTATTTCACAAACCTCTGGTATTTTCAAAATGTTCAAACTAGAAAGGGTTTGAAAATATAAAGAGAAAAGAGAGAAAAACTAAATAGAAAAAGATTTCTGGTAAATAAAAATAGTTCTAACCTACCTGGGCCGAAGCCCACCTTCCCTCTCTCTATCTGCCACCGCAACAGCCCACCTGACAAGTTTTACCGTGGCCCAAGAATCGGCCCAACCAGCCTCGCTTGGCCCGATACCGCTTCGCACCGTGTCGTCTTCGTCGACGACGACGTTCTGCTCCGCTGTAGCCGGCAATGCCATCCGCCGTCGTGGCCACGCCAAGATTCCTGCCGCCGCCCCCGAGCGCCTATAAGACCTTGCCGTGCCTCCACGGACGAACCCTAGACGCGTTCCCCTCTCTACCTTCTCTGTGTCGAAACCCTAGCCCTAGGGCTCGTCGGTGCCGCTCGTCGTCGTCGCCCTGTACCGCCCTGGGCCAAGCCAAGGCCTCCGTCAAGCTCCCCGCGCTGTCCTCGGTCACCTTGCAGAAGCAATTGGAGCCACGTGCCCTCAAATCGGTCACCTCGCAGAAGCAATTGGAGCCACGCGCCCTCAGTCAAGCCCTCCTACCGCCCTTCTCCGACGACCGGCCACCATCGATTCGCCGGACTCCGACGTTCCCCGGCCTCATCGACCTCACCGCCATGCTCCTGACGAGCTACTGGTCCTCGTGGACCCTCTCTTTCTCTCCCTCTCGCCCTGCAGCACTTCCCCGACGAGCACCGCCGCTTGCCGCCGTTCGCCACCACCGAATCCCGTGCTCCGGCGACCAATAAACGGCGGCGCCGCCACCGTTTGGCTCGCCTCGGTCAGGCGCGTCGAACGCGCCCCCTCCCGCAGCCCCACGTCGCCCCTAGCGCCGGATTCGACCACCAGCTGAGAGCATCCCCATTGCTGATGTCATGATGACGTCAGCATGATGCAATAAGTGTTTTTCTTTTATTATTAAATGGTTTTCTGGATTATTAATATGACATGTGGGCCCAGTTTGTCAGGGTTTTAATAATTTAGGAAATATTTTCTGAAATGATTAAATACCTGACATGTGGGTCCAGGTTGTAAGATATTTAATAATATTAGAAAAATGTTTATTTATTTAAAAAATGATTTAAAATGGATTAAAAATGGGAAAAATCATAACTAATTCATTTTAAGTCAGAAAAATACAAATAATATACCAAAATGTTCAGAAAAATGAGATCTATCCAATAGACTCATAATAATGCATTGTTAATCAACTTACATGACAAGTTTGATTAGGAGAACAAAATAACCCCTCTCATATGCATCCGGAATTTCTCTGAATTAGGGTTTGGACCCCTCAGACCCCGTCTAAATTGCCAAGCATGTCTTAGGGTGTCATTTTAATACAATTTAACTTGTCATATCATCATCCTTTCTTGAGCATTGCACATATGCCATGTGTTGATTGTTGCTTCTTCTTTCTGGTGTTGGTTCTTCGCGAATAGGAATCGAGCCCAAACCTGAAGTCAACGCCACCGAAGAGTAGTACCGTTTCAACGACGGACAAGGCAAGCATAGCCCCATCATTCTGAACCTATGTTTCCAAAGTATTTCATTCTCACTATATGCATATGATTCCAATGTGGTCTTTTGTTTAAGATAGAGTTGAAAGAACATTTCATGTTTTCCTATGTTTCGCGTGTTAGATAACAATATTGTGGAGATTATTCATGTGCGCTAAGTGTGCAGGAAGCTTTGAGGGGGGCCAGATAATCCGCCCCACCAAGGGCCGGATAATCCGGCCTACCTCATTGCTCAAAGAGAGCCAAGGCGCGTCGCTTGGTATCCTGTCGGATTTTTTCCCGGAAAATCTAAACTAGGGCGGTTTTTCCTCCCCAGGCTGGATAATCCGGCCGTCGCATGGTACGGATAATCCGGGCCCCAGTTTTCGAGCAAAAGGAGCTAAGGCGCGTCGCTCGGTGTCCGGTCGGATTTTCTCGGAAAATCTGAACTGGGGCGGTTTTTTCTCCCCAGGCCGGATAATCCGGCCCTCGCATAGGACCGGATAATCCGGCCCCCAGAAGTTGATCAAGGGCAAGCTCGGCGCGATGCTCAGATAGGGGGCGGATCTTCTGCCGGATATTCTGAGTCTGGGGCGGTGTTTTCCCCAGGCCGGATAATCCGGCATCACTTGGGCCGGATAATTCAGCCCCCAAAGTGTCCAACGGCTGGTTTCTCAAGGGGGTATAAATACCCTTTCTTCCCCAACGTTCAGAACTCTTGATTCATTCGAAATTGTCTAGACATTATGCAAGAGCTCTCATTCTCGATCTCCCACTTCAACCACCCAAAGGTCTTGATCTTTGGGGGAATTGAAGGAGGAGAAGTTCATCATCATCATCAAGAATCAAGTGCTTCAACTCCTCTCCATTCACTTGGAGAAATCCCTGATCTTGTATTCTTGTCAATACCTAGATCTTGTTTATTGTATTTGATAACTTTGTTCTTGTGGCAGCTTCTTGTCATTTCGGGAGCCTCCAAGTTGTTGTGGAGTTGTTGCCCCGCTAGTTGTGTAAAGGCGCCGGTGCCCACCTCGAAGGGTACCTATAGTGGAAAGGTGGTTCAGGCCTTTGGTGGCGAGAACCATCGGAGAATAGGGTGAGGCCTTTTGTGGCGTTGTGGTCTTAGTACCGCCCACCCCTCGAACGCAGACATACTTCCCTTAACAAGGAAGGAACTGCGGTTAAACAAATCCTGTGTCTCCGCGTGCTTCACTTCAGTTTACCCGTTCCTCTTCCACTCGCTCTTTACTCGCTAGTAGATAGGTTTGCATATAGGGAAAATTCCACCTATTAGTTTATCTAGAGAATTTACCCTTTGTGCTAAGCCTAAAATTGAAAAGGTATTAAAAATTGGTGTAGCACCTATTCACCCCCCCTCTAGGTGCCCATACGATCCATTTCAATTGGTATCAGAGCCCCGACTCTTAATTCCGGCTTAACCGCCTAAGAGTAGTATGGGTACCAAGGATGATGGAAATGAGGCTGTGGATAAGGTCACAATGGATGATCTCAAGTCGTTGGAAACAACCTTGTTGAAATCCTTTGAGGCCAAGATGGAGGAGATGAATCAAATGATTGCTCGCCTTACATCATCCATAGCCCCATCTCCATCCTCCTCTGAGGCTGCCACGCCATCATCTAAGGAAAAGGGTAACACCGGATCCAAGGATGATGATGTGGAAGGTGAAAAACTTAATGGTTCCACCTCCAAGAAGGGAAGTGGTAAGGAGGAATATAGTGAGGTTCGCCACGTATATTCCCCCGACCCACCTATCCCTCATCCTCATATAAACAATAGGGGTGATCCACCCAAGCTCACTGCATCCTCCTTTAATCAATGGCAATTCCTAATGAAATCTCATGTTTGCAACTCCTCTATTGAATTGTGGAGGATTATTGAAGAGGGTCTTCATATATGGAGATCAAACCAACCTAACAAGAAGAGAAGTTGTGGACAGCCAGTTGAATGCCACCGCTCTCCACATGATACAGCTGGATGTGGGTCCCAAGGACATGCCACACATTGAACATCTCAACACAGCTAAAGAAGCTTGGGATGCTCTTACGGATCTCTTCGTTGGAAATGAAAGCATGAGAAGAAACAGGTATGATGCCCTTAGTAATGAAGCTGAGGGATTCTACATGTTGGATGGTGAAAACCATGAGGACATGTATAGAAGACTCAAGGGCATCGCAATAACATTTCGAAAGCATGGGGCCACTCACATTGACGATGCATGGATAAAAAGGAAATATGTGAGTGCGTTAATGCCTTTCGAGCCAACAGACTTGAAGAGCCTGCAAGGTAGACATAACTATCATCAAATGACATCCAACGAAGTCATGCAAGAAATGGCGTCATTCAAAGTGGCAGCAAAGAATGCTGAAGATGCCCGTGCTCGGGCCATTGGAATGGAAAAGGGTGTCAATGTGGCTCTCAAAACCAATGTTGTTGAGCAAGAGGAAGATGAAGGAGCTTTTGAGGGGGTATCCATGGACTGCCCCGATGAGGTCAAACGAGCTCATGGTGAGTACATGGCATTTTATGCAAGGAACTTTTTTAAGGACCCTGCCAAAGCCAAGTCTGAACTTGAGCGCAAGAACGGGTCAAATAGAAGAAGAGAAAGTGGCCCAAGATTGAGAACTTACTTCAACTGTGGAGATAGAATGCACTTTGTAGCCGAGTGTCCTTATCAAAATAGAGAAGACAATGGTGGCAGGCTCATTCTTAAAGAGAAATCTAAAGCACCTAAGAAGAAGACATTTATTAAGAAGAATGGCCCTTTCAAGAAGCAACCCAAGATTGTCTTGGTAGCTCAAGAGGAATACTCCTCCACAAGTGAAGATGAAGAGGATGATGATAGTTCCCGCGAGGTGGCTGCTATAGCCACCACATCGACTCCCGCATCCCTCTTCGACTCGCCAAACGAGAACGTCATCAACAACAACGCCACTTGCCTAATGGCAAGAGGGTCCGAGGTATCAACTTCTAGCTCTTCATTTCCTAAGATTAACATAATTTTGGATATGGATGATCATGACAGTTTTAAAATGAAAGAAGAAGTTATTGCTTTGGATACCTTTTTCACTAACCTACAAGGTGAGCACAAACTCCATTTTGATACTCTTATGAGTCAACTTGCTCAAGCCGAAGATCTTCTTGAAGAAAAGGGCAGAATTGAAAGAGAAGATGCCTTGGAGATAGCTTCTTTGAAGAATGCCTTGGAAGAGGAAGAGGAAGCTCGAGTATCTTTGGAAGAGAGACTCGAATCCTTTGAGGAGTCACAAGAAGAAGCTGTAGCTCAGCTCATTAAAGAACGTGACCATGCTCTTGCCAAGGTAAAGAAACTAAAGAAAGAAAAGATTGACTTTGGGGCTGTTCATGCTAGACTTTTGGAGAAGTTTGATAATATTGAAAGTGCTCACAAGGCATTGAAGAGTGATCATTCTACTTTAAATGAGTCTCATGACCAGCTCCAAACTCAATTGAAACGGTATGATGTGCCAAGTACCTCCACTTCATCCTCTAGAAAAGAAGACCTTGTAAGAAGTTCTCAACACAAAGGTAAAGGGGTTATTGATGAGATAATGAGCAGGCAAAGGACAAACAATAGTAAAGAAGGTCTTGGTTACATACCCAAGACAAAGAGCAAGAAAAACAAGAAGAAGAAGAAGAAGAAGAAGAAGAAGAAGAAGAGCAAGACTGCTCAACCAAAGACTAGCAACATTACCAATGACAAGACTAATTATGATGGTTTTGCAGGGATCAACAATCCTAACTTTGAACTATATTGTGATTATTATGGTGATGTTTATGCTAGTTATGTAGGCCCTTGTGATTGTTACATTCCTTGGTCTATTTGGGTTCCCAAGACCCTTGTTACTAACATGAGAGGACCCATTGAAAAATGGGTACCTAAAACGAAGAAGTAATTTTCTTGCTGGGCTATGCTTCCGGTGGTTCTAAATGGGTACTCGATAGCGGTTGCACGAGTCATATGACCGGAAGTAAGGAGATCATCACAGAGATGCGGCCAAACCTTGATCACATAACCGTCTCCTATGGTGACAAGTCAAAATCTGAGGTATTGGGTCTCGGCAAAGTTGTGGTGGCTCACGATATCTCTCTCGTGGACATCATGCTTGTTGAGACCCTCGGGTACAACTTACATTCAGTTCACACCCTTGGTAAGATGGGCTTTGCAGTTTATATTGATGTTGATTTGGTGGTACTCTTGTGGACAAGTCTCTAAAAGTCGCTTTCGTGGGATATGTCGAAAACGACTTGTACGTGGTGGACTTTTCGGGGAAAACCACTACAGGCCTGATGTTTCTTTTCGGAAAGGCTGGCGCGGGTTGGCTATGGCATCGCCGACTAGCCCATGTCAATATGAGAACTTTGCAAAGTCTCCACAAGGGTGGCCACATTCTTGGACTAAAAGAAAATGTCTCCTTTGCCAAAGATCATGTTTGCAGGGCGTGTGTTGAAGGGAAAATACATGACTCACCTCATCGAAGGAAAACTATTATCTCTTCAAAAAGGATTTTGGAGCTCCTTCATGTGGACCTCTTCGGACCTCCATCTCATGCAAGCCTCGGTGGGAAGAAGTATTGTCTAGTGATTGTTGATGATTACTCAAGATACACTTGGGTTTATTTCTTCAAGTTGAAGAGCGAAACTCAACAAACTGTCATCGACTTTGCCAACGAGGTTCAACGTCAACACAACGTCCCCATTCTGGCTATAGGAAGTGATAATGGCTCTAAGTTCAAGAACTACACCTTAAATGAGTTCCTAAGTGAAGAGGGGATAAGGCATCAATATTCCGCTGCGTACACCCCTCAACAAAATGGTGTAGCCGAGAGGAAGAATCGAACTCTAATGGATATGGCAAGATCAATGTTAGCCGAATTTAAATCTCCATATAACTTCTAGGCTGAAGCAATCTCTACTGCTTGTCATTCATCCAACCGATTATACCTCCGCAAGATCTTGGACAAGACTCTGTATGAGATACTTACCGGTAACAAGCCAAACATCTCATACTTTCGGGTATTCTGGTGTAAGTGTTTCTTTCTTATCAAAGGAGTTCGTTTATCTAAGTTTGAATCTAAGGCTTTAGAAGGTATTTTTGTTGGTTATGGTGCCGAATCCCACACTTATAGAGTCTACAATAAGCTCTCCAGAACTGTTGTAGAATCTTGTAGTGTGGTGTTCGAGGAAAATGATGGTTCTCGTGCGGAGCAAGTTGGTGTTTGTGATGCAGATGTTGAAATACCCCAAGATGCCATAAGAAGAATGGGTGTGGGATTTTTCCGCCCCATTGAGGAACCCCTTGTGGCGGATCGGGAAGGACAATGCTCTTCCGATGAAGAGCCTTCATCTACACATGCCCAACAAGTTCCCACCACAGGAGCAAATTCTGCACCATCTCCATCAACTGCTGAAGGTCAAGTTGTTCCAGAAAACTCCAGGCCGGATTATCTGGTGGACACCGGATTATCTGGCCACCCTGCTCTAGCTAACCATTTTTCTCCTGGTGGTGAAGATATCAACGCAAGCTCCAGGCCGGATTTTCTGGCAAGCCCGGGATTATCCGGCCCCTCGCGAGTTCAAGCAAGCCCCAGGCTTCCTGATGATACTGCTACAAATATTCCCAGGCCAGATTATCCAGCCTCTCCATCGGCCGGATTATCCGGCCCTGACTCTCCAATTCAGCAGCCTCCTGATACGGCTACTGTCTCACCTCAAGGGCACGCGTCATCACCACCTGCTGCTGATATTCCTGTTCCTGATCAAGGTCGAGTAAATGCTTCCAATGAAGATTCAAGTGATGAATCTACTCCTCCAAGAGACAACAAACTTATTGAACTTCGTCGCAAGGCTCAGGCTGATTGTAACCTTGAGTTGAGGGGTCACACACTCGACAAGGTTGTTGGTGATCTTCGACGAAGGGTATCTACGAGAAGAGAATTGGCCAGTTTTGGTGAGCATCAAGCTCATATCTCTATGGTGGAACCTAAGAAGGTCTTTGAAGCACTTGAAGACCCAGACTGGTTGTTGCTATGCATGAAGAATTGAATAATTTCAAGCGCAATAAAGTCTGGAAACTCGTGGAGAAACCCCAAGATTGTCGCAATGTTATCGGCACCAACTGGATATTCAAAAACAAGCAAGACGAGAATGGCATTGTTGTGAGGAACAAGGCAAGACTTGTGGCACAAGGTTACTCCCAAGTTGAGGGCATTGACTTTGGCGAGACCTATGCTCCAGTGGCTCGCCTTGAGTCCATTTGTATCCTTCTTGCTTATGTTGCCCATAACAATTTTAAGTTGCAGCAAATGGACGTCAAGAGTGCCTTCCTTAACGGTAGTCTACATGAGTTGGTATATGTAAAGCAACCCCCGGGTTTTGAGGATCCTAACTTTCTGAACCATGTCTACAAACTTGATAAGTCACTCTATGGCCTTAAACAAGCCCCACATGCGTGGTATGAGCACCTTAAAGAGCTTTTGTTAGATCGTGGCTTTGAAGTTGGGCAAATCAATCCCACTCTTTTTACTAAGAAGGTTAAGGGGGAGCTCTTCATATGCCAATTATATGTAGACGATATCATTTTTGGTTCTACTAATAAAGCTTTTAATGATGAATTTTCAAAGCTTATGACTGACAGGTTTGAGATGTCTATGATGGGGGAATTACTGTTTTTTCTTGGATTCGAGATCAAGCAACTTAGAGAAGGAACTTTTATTAATCAAGCAAAGTACATCCAAGACATTCTCAAGAGATTCAAGATGACGGATCTAAATGGGGTCGCCACTCCGATGCAAACAAAATGTCATCTTGAACTTAACCCACATGGTAAAGATGTGGACCAAAAGGTATATCGGTCCATGATCGACTCTCTTCTTTACCTCTGCGCATCTAGACCCGATATCGTGTTGAGTGTGGGAGTGTGTGCAAGGTATCAAGCAGCTCCTAAAGAAAGCCACTTAGTGGCGGTCAAGAGGATCTTTCGATATTTGGTTCATTCCCCTAACTTTGGTCCCTGGTATCCCAAGGGCTCCAATTTCTCTCTATGTGGTTATACTGACTCAGATTGGGCTGGTGATAAGGATGATCGGAAATCCACTTCTGGAGCTTGTCAATTCTTGGGAAGATCTCTTGTATGTTGGTCCTCTAAAAAGCAGAATTGTATATCTCTCTCCACCACCGAAGCTGAATATGTTGCTGCTGCCAGCGCTTGCACTCAATTATTATGGATGAGGCAAACTTTAAAGGAATACGGTGTCAATTGTGACAAAGTGCCTCTTTTATGTGATAATGAAAGTGCAATCAAAATTGCGTATAATCCTGTTCAGCACACTAGGACGAAGCATATTGAGATTCGGAATCATTTTATTCGAGACCATGTTGCTCGCGGAGATATTGATCTATCTTTTGTGAGCACGAAGAACCAACTTGCAGATATCTTTACAAAGCCACTTGATGAAGCAAGATTCTGCTACTTGAGGAATGAGCTAAACATCATTGATTCCAGGAGCTTGTCTTGATTACCCATGCACTCACTCGTTCATCTCAATCCTTCTTTGGTCTAGGTGTGGGCATGGATATAGGGGGAGTGTGGTCCTAACTCATTGGGCTAACCCTCCCCCCATAATGCCAAAAGCAAGACAAATCATTTCTCTTAATATCATTTTGTGATATGTGAGATTCTTGATGAGTATTGGTCGTGAACCCAAGATATATCTTCGCGGTGTCACACCATACACTCCAACAAGGTGGCCTCGGCCACCGCCCTCTCCCTTGAGGAGAATTGGCTCTTTTTGGATGTTCTTTGCTATCTCTTGTTCTTATGGGAATCACACTCAATCTTGGCTTTTATTTGATTTGGATTTTGCAATTTTGAGTGTCTAGTACCATCTCAGTTTGGCTCTCTTAATCCCAAGCCTTTCCCTACCCCTAAGCCATCTATTCTAGCACACAAGTACCTTGTACACCTTGTGGGGGTGTTGTTTGGGGACACGCGGGCCTGGTTATGTGTACAACAGAATTCCAGATTTGAGGCCGGATAATCCGGCCCAAGTGTAGGCCGGATAATCCGGCCCTGGCGGATTTCGTCTTAAAGGGCAGGGATCGGGGGGAAGGGCTCATAACGAGCAGCACTTCTCCCCCAACCCTCTCCTCCTCCTCAGCCGCCGCCTGCAGACCCCCACCCTTCCCGGAGCCTCTCCGGCCACCGGATTTTCCGGACCTCCCCAGATCTTCTTCTCCGCGCCTCCGGGTACCTTCTCCTCTGCGTTCTTCCTCCAATGAGTGAGGGTAACTCCCTCTCTCCCCATCTTTGGCTAGATGTGTTACTTGTTGGGTGGAACAGTGTCTAGAAGGATGTGTTTTTGCATAGAAATCATAGTCTTGCAGTTTCTAGGCCCGATCTAATTTTTTGCATTCAACCTAGGTGAAATCGAAATTTTTCTGCCAGGGCTGGATTATCCGCCCCTGGCCAGGCCGGATAATCCGGTCTGACAGATTCAATTCTGGTTCAGTTTCACTATGGAGTATGCATTGGGTAGATTTGTCATATGAACTTTTGGACTACTTTTTCCATGCTCTCTCCTGGACTTGTGTGTATGCTTATCCCATTGTTATCGCCCTTATTCTCCTCACATGTGGTTCCAGTGTTCCCAAGACCTACAAGCGCCGCCCCCACGCCAAATACTTTCGGGATGACGAACAAGGTAACTTGGTGGACGAAGTTGAGTTGAGGAGGAGAAAGAACGAGGAGAAGCGCATGGCTGAACAAGCTAAGAGGACTAGGAAGGGGGTGTCCAAGAGGAAGGGCAAGGATCCCAAGATCAACTACAGGACTTTGGATGCGGTCACCTATTCCTCCATCCATCACCGTGACTTGTTTGCTGAGCTGCCTCGTGATGATGAGCTGGGGGATACTCGTTTTTGGTGTGCAGAACAGAAGGGAATCTATGAAGATGTGTATGCCAGGCTGAACATTAGGCCTATGCACCCTCTGGTACTTGTTGATGCTTTGGAGAAGGATCATCTTGTGGATGCGATGTTTGTGGCTGAGAGGATGGGGCTGCACCATCTCATGTCTCTCCAGTGCTCCTTTGACTCTGAGGTGGTGAAGCAGTTCTTCTCCACTTTGGTTATTTGTGGGGATGAGCGTTGCACTATGAAGTGGATGACTCATGACAGGCCTATGACTGCTGATTTTTACGTGTTTGTTGAGGTTCTTGGATACTCTTTCCACAGCAGGGATAGAGCCAGTGGCCACCGCATCATCACCCAGCTAAAGCCCAACAAAGATGCATCTCTCTCTCCTTGCACTGTGGACAATGGCATTGTGGGCACTCTGGCTGGCCTTGCTCCCATCTATGTCGCCTTAGTGGGTCTCTTCTGTGACGCCATTACTCCGAGTGGGGGAAACAATGACAGCATCCGTGGTCACCTTGTTCAGCTACTTCAATTTTCTCATGAGGTTGCCTCTTGCGAGGACGAGTCGGTGCAGTACAGGCTGGATGTCATGGACTTCGTTTACCATGAGTTGACTGATGCTATGTTCAACCGTCTGTCCATTCCCTATGCACCCTACATTATGTTGCTCATCAGGCACTTGCTTCCTGCTGAGGAGTTCCACATTGACTTGGTGCATAAGGCCAAGAAGATATTCAACAAGGTTCGGAAGACCTCTCACCCCTCCTCTGCTCCTGAGGGCCTCATGAGGGATGCTCGCAGGCCCCCTGTGCCTCCCGTTGCCCGTGAGATCAAGCAGCTAAACTGGTTCCACCGTAACATTCTGTGCATGGGAGTGGACACGCGTAAGGGTCAGTACGAGGCATACAAGCAGCGCCATGAGTTGGCTCACTCCCAGCAGCTCATTCTCCACCATGTGTCCGGTGCTTCGGGTGATCCTCCGGCTCCTACACCTACCACTCCGTATGCTCGGTGGAACTCTTCCTCTGGGTTGAACTATGGTGAGCTGGAGCATCACCTGTTCCCCTCTGCGCCTGCTGCTGATGATGAGGATGAGGAAGGTGACACTGAGGAGCTTGAAGATGAGGATGAGGATGAGAATGAAGATGAGGAAGAGGACGAGGACAAGGACTACGAGTGATCCTATGGGGCACTAGCATCGCTCTTCTCCCTTTTTGGTGTCTTGATGCCAAAGGGGGAGAAATAGTTCTATTAGGGTGTCCGTGGATTTGCATGGGTCGGGCATAAGCACTTGCACTTTTTTTATTCGCCATTTTCTTGCTTTTTGCCCATTTAGCGTTGAACTTTAAATTTGTGATTTGTGGTTGGTTGAGACTTTATGTGGTTGTCTGGATTATGCCTATGGATTTCATATCATGGATTATGCTTATGGATCTATCTATTCATATCCTATTGCTGGAGGTTTATCACGGAAGGCGCTCATATTGGTTATCCGGTAATATTTGTGACTTATGTCAAGGATGCCTTTCCTCTACCTCGGTGGTATGTTTTAGTTGCTCTTATGTCTATGGAATAGACTCACCTATTTGTGTGCATTTGTATTCCAATGCAAAACTCTATTATGCACACATTGAGGGGGAGTCTCTTTCATAGTTACTAATGTTTGTCTTGTGACTTTCTCCTGCAAATCCTAGTATTGTCATCTAACACCAAAAAGGGGGAGATTGAAAGAACATTTCATGTTTTCCTATGTTTTGCGTGTTAGATAATAATACTGTGGAGATTATTCATGTGCGCTAAGTGTGCAGGAAGCTTTGAGGGGGGCCGGATAATCCGACCCACCAAGGGCCGGATAATCCGGCCTACCTCATTGCTCAAAGAGAGCCAAGGCGCGTCGCTCGGTATCCGGTCGGATTTTCTCCCGGAAAATCCGAACTGGGGCGGTTTTTCCTCCCCAGGCCGGATAATCCGTCCGTCACATGGGCCGTATAATCCGGCCCCCAGTTTTAGAGCAAAAGGAGCTAAGGCGCGTCGCTCGGTATCCGGTCGAATTTTCTCCCAGAAAATCCGAACTGGGGCGGTTTTTTCTCCCCAGGCCGGATAATCCGCCCTCGCATAGGACCGGATAATCCGGCCCCCAGAAGTTGATCAAGGGCAAGCTCGACACGATGCTCAGATAGGGGGTGGATCTTCTACCGGATATTCCGAGTCTGGGGCGGTGTTTTCCCCAGGCCAGATAATCCAGCATCAATTGGGCCGGATAATCCGGCCCCCAAAGTGTCCAACGGCTGGTTTCTGAAGGGGGTATAAATACCCTTTCTTCCCCAACATTCAGAACTCTTGATTCATTCGAAATTGTCCAGGCATTGTGCAAGAGCTCTCATTCTCGATCTCCCACTTCAACCAGCCGAAGGTCTTGATCTTTGGGGGAATTGAAGGAGGAGAAGTTCATCATCATCATCAAGAATCAAGCGCTTCAACTCCTCTCCATTCACTTGGAGAAATCCCTGATCTAGTATTCTTGTCAATACCTAGATCTTGTTTATTGTATTTGATAACTTTGTTCTTGTGGCAGCTTTTTGTCATTTCGGGAGCCTCCAAGTTGTTGTGGAGTTGTTGCCTCGCTAGTTGTGTAAAGGCGTCGGTGCCCGCCTCGAAGGGTACCTATAGTGGAAAGGTGGTTCAGGCCTTTGGTGGCGAGAACCATCGGAGAACAGGGTGAGGCCTTTTATGGCGTGGTGGTCTTAGTACCGCCCACCCCTCCAACGCAGACGTACTTCCCTTAACAAGGAAGGAACTGCGGTCAAACAAATCCTGTGTCTCTGCGTGCTTCACTTCAGTTTACCCGTTCCTCTTCCACTCGCTAGTAGATAGGTTTGCATATAGGGAAAATTCCACCTATTAGTTTATCTAGAGAGTTTACCCTTTGTGCTAAGCCTAAAATTGAAAAGGTATTAAAAATTGGTGTAGCACCTATTCACCCCCCTCTAGGTGCCCATACGATCCATTTCAAGAGTATCCTATCTGCTGCATGTTTTCCTTTGTACACCAAGATACCGATCTACCGTTCCTAGCATAACTAGGGTGGAGCTTATGAGCTTTTCTAGTGCCATATTTCAGTCAAGCTTAGCCATGCTTAGTATTACAAGACCAATCCATCCAGATGATGCATCGGAGATGCAATGAACCTAGTTTGATATGATGTTGAGATATGATCGGAGATGGTTAATAAACATGCTAAGGCAGGTATGGGAGGCCACGTTGGGTGTGTTTTTTGTAGTCCCATGCTAGTCACCCTTAGGACCTAAGTTCTCGCCTCTTGAACCAAGACGAGCGTACAACCACACGGGGGCCTAGAAACCCCCTCGACTCACTAACTTGCCTAGTAGATTCCATGAGTCACATAGTTCGGGCATTCCATTCCACATATGCATTCTGGTTGTTCTCGAAGGCGGTGTAGGAGGTGCATTCATACAGGTAGGTAAGCATGGCAGGGAATGGGAGAGGCATGGCCTCCGTAATCTCAAACCATGTTCACATCTCTAGGGACCGGCTTCGGGACTTGACCCGTTACGGCGGCATCTCCTTAGGGCGTGACTCATGGTCTCGGTGAAAGCAGGGTAAAGGTCGTGGTCAACCACCCTCTACCGGCCTTCCAAGGTTGGTACGTGTGGGTAAAGTTATGCACCCCTGTAGGGTAATAATCTTTTCGAAAAGCCGTGTCCATGGTTATGGATGAATTGGGAATGGACGTGACGATCATAGAGAACTATAACCTAATGTTAAAACTTGGCAACTAATGAGTGTTCTGGAACTACTTCCTCCGGGTTCTTTGAGGGTGTGTTCCAAGTTGAAAGGTTCAGATGATGATGAAGGCGATCTTAAAGAGCTAGAGTGTAGTCTTCTTACCTTTTTTTAAATGATCTGATTAGACGATCCTCTTCTCTCACTTGTTTTCAAAACAAAGCTGGCTTTTGCAAAGAACCACAAAAAGCCTTTCTAAACCAAGCATGTATTGTAGGTTATTAAGTCTTGCGGTGTACATCCTGTACTCAGCCTTGCCTCGTTGATGTTTTTCTACAGATGAAGCTACTCCAACAGAAGGTGGTTTCTACGTTGATGTCGATGAGTTGTTGGGGTTCCCGGGTAGCAGCCTAGGATCTATGGAAGGGTCGTTTGCTTATGTTCAAGGCCTCGTAGGCCTTTTCTAAGTTTGTTGTTTAGAACAACTTATTTTCTTCCGTTGCTTGGTGTTTGATGGGTCTTTGACCCCTGGTTTGTAATACTTGTATGCAACTCTGCTAAGAGTGCACCTAAATAATGTATGGTTTGTATGTTCTGTAATGTTACCGAATTATTCCCTACATGTTTTGAGCTCGAGGTTAGGCTTATGTCAGATGAAGATCTGGTATTTGTCTAACCCTAATCCCGGGTCGTGACATAAACACACACATCCAAGTGGGTGTGGTGATGCAACATCTTTCAAAGTGGCGATACAATGCATGTTGTAGTTGAATCCCAACATGCTTCTAGGGTTCCTAGACATGGGTGGACACATGCTGGAGTGGTATCATTGCATGTGTTCTTTTCCAAAACCACAATGTTGCACAGTGATACACACACATCCAAGTGGATGTGGTGATGCAGCATCTTTCAAAATGATGATACGATGCATGTTACAGTTGAATCCCAACATGCTGCTAAGGTTCCTGGACATGGGTGGACACATGCTAGAGTGGCATCATTGCATGTGTTCTTTTACAAAACCACAATGATGCAGACTGATACACACACACATCCAAGTGGGTGTGGTGATGTGGCATCTTTCAAACTGGTGATCTAACGCATGTTGCAGTTGAATCCCAGCATGCTGCTAGGGATCCTGGACATGGGTGGACACATGCTAGAGTTGCATCATTGCCTGTGTTCTTTTCGAAAAAACAATGATGCACATAGATACACACACACATCCAAGTGGATATGGTGATGCAGCATCTTTCAAACTCGTGATACAATGCATGTTGCAGTTGAATCCTAGCATGCTGCTAGGGTTCCTGGACATGAGTGGACACATGCTAGAGTGGCATCATTGCATGTGTTCTATTCCAAATCTATGGTGATGCACACTGATACACACACACATCCAAGTGGGTGTGGTCTTGTAGCATCTTTCAAACTAGTGATACAATGCATGTTGAATTTTAATCCTAGCATGCTGCTAGGGTTCCTGGAAATGGGTGGAAACATGCTGGAGTGGAATCACTGCATGTGTTCTTTTCCAAAACCACAATGATGCATACTGATACACACACATCCAGGTGGATGTGGTGATGCAGCATCTTTCAAACTAGTGATACAATTCAAGTTGCAGTTGAATCCCAGTATGCTGCTAGGGTTCCTAGACATGGGTGGACACATCCTGGAGTGGCATCATTGCATGTGTTGTTTTCCAAAACCACAATGATGCACACTGCTACACACACACATCCAAGTGGGTGTGGTGATGCAGGATCTTTCAAACAGGTGATACAATGCATGTTGTAGTTGAATCCCAGCATGCTGTAGGGTTCTTGGACATGGTTGGACACATGCTGGAGTGGCAAAATTGCATGTGTTCTTTTCCAAAACCACAATGATCCACATTGATAAATAGACACACATATCCAAGTGGGTGTGGTGATGCAGCATCTTTCAAACTAGTGATACAATGCATGTTGAAGTTGAATCCCTGCCTTCTTCTAGGGCTCCTAGACATGGGTGTACACATGCTGGAGTTGCATCATTGCATGTGTTCTTTTCCAAACCACAATGATGCACACAGATACACACACACCCAAGTGGCTATGGTGATGCAACATCTCTTCAAACTAGTGATCAATGCATGTTGTAATTAAATCCCAGCATGCTTCTAGGGTTCCTGGACATGGTTGGACACATGCTGGAGTGGCATCATTGCATGTGTTCTTTTCCAAAACCACAATGATCCACACTGCTACACACACACACATCCAAGTGGGTGTGGTGATGCAACATCTTTCAAACAGGTGATACAATGCATGTTGTAGTTGAATCCCAGCATGCTGTAGGGTTCTTCAACATGGTTGGACACATGCTAGAGTGGCAAAATTGCATGTGTTATTTTCTAAAACTACAATGATCCACATTGATAAATAGACACACATATCCAAGTGGGTGTGGTGATGTAGCATCTTTCAAACTGGTGATACAATGCATGTTGAAGTTGAATCCCTGCCTTCTTCTAGGGCTCCTAGACATGGGTGTACACATGCTGGAGTTGCATCATTGCATGTGTTCTTTTCCAAACCACAATGATGCACATAGATACACACACACACCCAAGTGGCTATGGTGATGCAGCATCTTTCAAACTAGTGATCAATGCATGTTGTAATTAAATCCCAGCATGCTGCTAGGGTTCCTGGGTATGGTTGGACACATGCTGGAGTGCCATCATTGCATGTGTTCTTTTCCAAAACCACAATGATGCACACTGATACACACACATCCAAGTGGCTATGGTGATGCAACATCTTTCAAACTAGTGATACAATACATGTTGTAGTTGAATCCCAGCATGTTGATAGGGTTCCTGGACATGGGTGGACACATGATGGAGTGTCATCATTACATGTGTTCTTTTCCAAAACCACAATGATGCACACTGATACACACACACATCCAAGTGGGTGTGGTGATGCAACATCTTCCAAACTAGTGATACAATGCATGTTGTAGTTGTATTCGAGCATGCTGCTAGGGTTCCTGGACATGGGTGGACACATGCTGGAGTGTCATCATTCCATGTGTTCTTTTCCAAAACCAAAGTGACGCACACAGACACACACACATCCAAGTGGGTATGGTGATGCAACATCTTTCAAACTAGTGATACAATGCATGTTGTAGTTGAATCCTAGCATGCTGTTAGGTTTCCTTGACATGGGTGGACACATGCTGGAGTAGCATCATTAAATGTGATCTTCTCCAAAACCACAATGATGCACACTGATACCCACTCACATCCAAGTGGGTGTGGTGATGCAACATGTTCCAAACTGGTGATACAATGCATGTTGCAGTTGAATCCCAACATGCTGCTAGAGTTCCTGGACATGGGTGGACACATGCTGGAGTGGCATCATTACATGTGTTCTTTTCCAAAACCAAAATGATGCACACTGATATACACACACACAAACAAGTGGGTGTGGTGATGCAATATCTTCAAAACTGGTGATACAATGCATGTTGTAGTTGAATCCCAGCATGCTGCTAGGGTTACTTGACATGGGTGGACACATGCTGGAGTGTCATGATTGCATGTGTTCTTTTCCAAAACCAAAGTGATTCACACTAACACACACACACACATCCAAGTGGGTGTGGTGATTGATACGTTGCAAACGTATCTATAATTTTTGAAGTTCCATGCTTGTTTTATATCTACTTTCTTATGTTTTGTCCACACTTTGGAGTATTTTTACACATTTTCTAGAACTAACCTATTAACAAGATGCCACAGTGCCAGTTGCCTATTTTCTGCTGTTTTTGGTTTCAGAAAAGCTAGTAAGGAAATATTCTCGCAATTGGACCAAACAAAAGCCCAAGTCAATTTTTCACTAGAAGGAATACGGAGTCCAGAGGGGAGACGAAGAGGGGAGCCAGGGCGGCCACACCTAGTGGTGGCGCGGCCAGCCCTAGCCGCACCACCAGGAGGTGTGGGCCCCTTGGTACTCCACCGACCTTGCCCCTTCGCTTATTTATTGCCTTCGGGACGAAAACCCTAAGTACCCGATCAAAATTCCACAAAAGAGTCTCTAGCCGCCGCCATCTCCATCCCTAGATCGGGAGAGATGTCAAGCTCTTCCCGACACCCTGCCGGAGGGGAGAGATCACCCTGGAGGCCTTCTTCATCACCATGACTACCTCAAGTGTGATGCGTGAGTAGTTCATCCATGGACTACGAGTCCACATAGTAGCTAGATGGTTGGTTCTTCTCATTTGTGCTACCATTTTTAGATCTTGTGAGCTCCGTTCATGCTCAATATCATCTATTTCTAATCCTACATGTTGTGTTTGCGGGGATCCAATGGATATTGAGATGCTATTTTCAGATTGATTATTGATTCTATCATGTCTATGTTGTTTGTGATCTTACATGCTTTCCGTTGTTAGTAGGTATCTTGGCCGAGTAGATGCTAGCAACTCCAGGAGGGAGTATTTATGCTCGATAGTGGGTTCACGCCTCTAGGAATCTGGGGAAGTGATAGAAATCTCTAAGGTACTAGATGTGTTGTTGCTACTAGGGAGAAAACATCAATCCTTTGTTCATAGAATAATCGTATTGTTTACTTTACACACTTTGCTTAATGCAATTATCTGTTGCTTGAAACTTAATACTGGAGGGGGTTCGGATGATAACCTGAAGGTGGATTATTAGTCATAGATGCAGTTGGATTACGGTCTATGTATAATGTTGTAATGCCTAATCAAATCTCGTAGGAGTCAAGATGATTAGTATATGCATGTATGCTTTCTCGGTGTTTGTCAATTGCCCCGCTGTAATTTGTTCACCCAACATGTCATCTATCTTAAGGAGAATCACCTCTAGTGAACTATGGACCCCGGTCCATTCTTTTACCATCAATCTAAAAGCTATTTACTGTTTTCTATTTACTTTCTGCAGGCAATTACTATCTTCCACACAATACGTTTAATCATTTGTTTTCAGCAAAACCGGTGAGATTGACAACCTCACTATAAGTTGGGGGCAAAGTTTTGTGGTTGTGTTGTCCAGGATTCCAAGTTGGAAACAACACCTTGGAGCTGTTTCCTTGCTCCTACTAGTTCGATAACCTTGGTTTCATAACTGAGGGAAACTTGCTGCTTTGCTCATCATACCTTCCACTTGGGGTTCCCCAATGAGCTCGACATGTTGAGTCGATCATCAAGCATTTTTCTGGCACCGTTGCCGGAGAGTCAAGGACATCTTCACAAGGGAGTCCCTCATAAACAATCTCTTTACTTTGTTTTTTGTTTTGCTTAGTTTATTCCTGCGTTGTTTGCTTGTTCTTTTTTATCAAAAATATAAAAAAATTAGTTCCTACTATAGTTGTTATTTTCGTTGGTCTGTTATTTTCTTGCTTTATCATGCTTTCTATCAATGGTTAGTTTCTTTGAAACTGAATCTAATTTGCAAGGTGGGTTCACGGAAGAACAAAAATATTATTATAAGGAACACCACTTGTCACAAAAATGGAAACACTTATGGGAACAAATTGATAAATTGTAAACCATTACTAGAAACATGTGCTCTACTTATAATGTTACTTATTGCTTTGATAAATCTTGTTGCTCTAATAGGTATAAACACCTCCCTTTTCAATGTGAGTATAATGATGATGTTACCATATCTTCTTATGTTAAGGGAAATTATGACTTTTATGATGTGGAACAAATTGAAGATTTTATTGCTTGGAAGGGTGCATTAGAACTAGCTTATTTTCTTGAAAGTACTGATGATGCACCTTATAAATATGAGGTTTATGATATACTTAAATTTTGCTTTGATAATTACAAGGATGAAAATGGCTATATTCTTGAATATCTTAATAGATGCTCTCCACCAGGGGAAGAGACTAATTTCCTTGCAGGAGTCTATGGAAGAAGAAATTGCTGAAACTGGAAGCTCATTGGATGAAAAAGAGGAGGAGAGTGATGATCAAGAGGAGGAAGAATGGATCTACCCATTCCTACCTTCTAATGAGAGTAACTCTTTACCCCTTACATTATTTGATTGTCCCCCATGCTTACCAAAGGAGGATGAATGTTATGTTGCTGTTGATTCTTTTGAAAATGCTTATAATAGAGCTCTAGATGATGGTCCTATATTGGTTGATAATATTAATTATACTACTATTGAAAATGAGATTGATCAGTCATTTTGTTATAAATTTGTTAAAAGTGGGTCTGAAGGTTTTAATCCCACTATTTTTTAGCTTGATAAAAATTATGTGTTTTTAGATCATGAAAAGCATGCTTTATGTGATAGTTATATTTTTGAGTTTATTCATGAGGCTACTGAAAATTATTATGAGAGAGGAAAATATGGTTGTAAAAGTTTTCATGGTGCTGAAACACCTCTCTATTTGCTGAAAGTTTTGAAGTTACTCTCGTTTTATCTTCCTATGCCTGTCACTTTGTTCTTTGGGAATTTATTTGCATATAAGATTCCTATGCATAGGATGTGGGTTAGACTTAAATGTGTTCTGAATTTGCTTCTTGATGCTCTCTTTTACTTCAATTCATATTTCTTATGTGAGCATCATCGAAATTCTTATGCCTAGCTCAAAGGCGTTAAAGAAAAGCACTTATTGGGAGATAACCCAAATTTCGTTAGGAATATTTTGTTGAGTCTCGGAAGTTATTGCTTTAGTAATAACCTCTCCTTATCATTTTTGTGTGGTTTTTGTGCCAAGAGTAACCTCAAATGAGAGGGAAGTAATGCTTGGGAAAGTTGCTGTCCCGAAACAGATTTTTGTGCTTCGCTGTAAAAATTCGTGAAAAATCTATGTACGTCGGTTTGAGCTGTAATGTTTTGTGCTTCTGCCCCCAGGTTGTTATCCAGCTTTCGTTAGTTCAACACTTTTCAATTTGAGCAACAGAAGGTCTTCGAAAAAATCGGTTTTTACCTGCTGGTTTGTTTTGACAGATTTGTGCCTTTATTTGCATTTGCCTCTTAATCTCTTTCTCTTTGAGTTCTCTTTGATCATTTGAACTTTTTAAAGGAAGTGATACAGTAGATTTTGTTTTAATGGAAGTTTTATTTGTGTTGGAAGTAAACCAAAAGACTTATTATCTTGAGTACACTAATGTTGCTAATGAAGATTGTGTGAAGTTTTGTATGAAGGGAATTTTAAAATGTAGGGAAGAGTAATCTGATAAGATGAAGAACGGACAAAAGCTCAAGCTTGGGTAATCCACCCGTGTCACCCCAAGAAATATTCAAGAAGTACAAGCGTCAAAGCTTGGGGATTCCCAAGGCATCCCCTTCTTCATCAATAAAAATTTCAGGTTTCTTCCAAACACTTCATTTTTATTATTTCATGCACCATTGTGTTGTTCTTAGAGCGTCTTCATTTTCTTTTTTAGTTTTCATTTGCTTAGTTTTCTTGAATAAGTTGGTTGGACCCCCGCATTCATACATTTGTTTTCAAATAAGTTGATTTGGATTGGAAAAGAGTAGGAAAGTTCATGCTTAAGTGGTATAAAAGGAGCTTGTTTTTTACTGTGACTTAGGCTTTATCATGTCATGCTTGATATTGTTTTGGATTTATGCTTAGTGATTATTGTTGTAGCATGACTTGTTACAAGTAATTGAGATTGCTTAATGTGCCTTGAAAGAATCATGCGTTGTTTTAGCATATAAAAGCATAATATTGTGGTATTCTCCTTTGATGCTTTATTTGGGTTGACTTGGCGCATGCTCACACCATGTTAAGACTACACCAAGTCAACATAGCCTCTATGATCATTTAGTTTTCGACTTGTAATATCACTCTATGCTTTAATTAATAATGTTTTGTCGCTTTGCATGATTATGGCCATTATTGCTCTCTTAGTTGGTCGCTCCCAGTCTTTTGCTAGCCTCCACATGTACCAAGTATGAGTTCCACTCATTAATCCAACTAAAAATAAAACCAAGTTATTCCAAAGAGTCCACCATACCTACCTATTAGCATTATTGATATTCCAAGTATATTCATGTTTTTATCTACCTTCCGATTAAACTTGTTATGTGAAAATTAGTGATTAAAGCTCTCACAAACTTGATGGCACACTTTACTTTCTTGCACTTAATAAACTTGAACCATTGTGCCCATTTATATCTACTTTCTTATGTTTTGTCCACACTTTGGAGTATTTTTACACATTTTCTAGAACTAACCTATTAACAAGATGCCAAAGTGCCAGTTGCCTGTTTTCTGCTGTTTTTGGTTTTAGAAAAGCTAGTAAGGAAATATTCTCGGAATTGGACCGAACAAAATCCCAAGTCAATATTTCACCAGAAGGAATATGGAGTTCGGAGGGGAGACGGAGAGGGGAGCCAGGGCAGCCACACCTGGTGGTGGCATGGCCAGCCCTAGCCGCGCCACCAGGGGGTGTGGGCCCCTTGGTACTCCACCGACCTTGCCCCTTCGCCTATATATTTCCTCCGAGACGAAAACCCTAAGTACCCAATCAAAATTCCACAAAAGAGTCTGTAGCCGCGCCAGCTCCATCCCTAGATCGGGAGGGATCTGAAGCTCTTCCTGGCACCCTGCCGGAGGCGAGAGATCACCCTGGAGGCCTTCTTCATCACCATGACTGCCTCCGGTGTGATGCGTGAGTAGTTCATCCCTGGAGTACAGGTCCATGTAGTAGCTAGATGGATGGTTATTCTCCTTTGTGCTACCATGTTTAGATCTTGTGAGCTCTGTTCATGATCAAGATCATCTATTTGTAATCCTACATGTTGTGTTTGCGGGGATCCGATGGATTTTGAGATGCTATTTCAGATTGATTATTTATTTTATCATGTCTATGTTATTTGTGATCTTGCATTCTTTCCGTTGTTAGTAGCTATCTTGGCCGAGTAGATGCTAGCAACTCCAAGAGGGAGTATTTATGCTCGATAGTGGGTTCATGCCTCTAGGAATCTGGGGAAGTGACAGAAATCTCTAAGGTACTAGATGTGTTGTTTCTACTAGGGAGAAAACATCAATCCTTTGTTCATAGAACAATATTATTGTTTACTTTACACACTTTGCTTAATGCAATTATCTATTGCTTGCAACTTAATACTGGAGGGGGTTCGGATGATAACCTGAAGGTGGGTTATTAGTCATAGATGCAGTTGGATTACGGTCTATGTATAATGTTGTAATGACCAATCAAATCTCGTAGGAGTCAAGATGATTAGTATATGCATGTATGCTTTCTCGGTGTCTGTCAATTGCCCCGCTGTAATTTGTTCACCCAACATGTCATCTATCTTAAGAAGAATCACCTATAGTGAACTATGGACCCCGGTCCATTCTTTTACCATAAATCTACAAGCTATTTACTGTTTTCTGTTTACATTCTGCAAGCAATTACTATCTTCCACACAATACGTTTAATCCTTTGTTTTCAGCAAAAACCAGTGAGAACCTCACTGTAAGTTGGGGGCAAAGTTCTATGGTTGTGTTGTGCAGGATTCCAAGTTGGAAACAACACCTTGGAGGTGTTTCCTTGCTCCTACTGGTTCGATAACCTTGGTTTCATAACTGAGGGAAACTTGCTGATGTGCTCATCATACCTTAATCTTGGGGTTCCCCAACGAGCTCGACGTGTTGAGTCGATCATCAATGATGCAGCATCTTACAAACTGGTGATATAGTGCATATTACAGTTGAATCCCAGCATGCTGCTAGGGTTCCTGGATATGGTTAGACACATGCTGGAGTGGCATCATTTCATTTTTTTCCAAAACCACAATAATGCACACTGGTACACACCCACATCGTGTGTTCTTTTCATAAACCACATATGGATCCACCCTAGCAGCCACACATGCAAAGACTCTGGTGGATCCATATGTGGTTTATGAAAAGAAGAGACATGCAATGACTCTAACTGTGGTTAATGAAAAGAACACACATGCAATGACACTAGGGGAAACATTTGTGGTTTGTGAAAAGAACACACATGCAATGACTCTGGTGGATCCATATGTGTTTTAGGAAAAGAACACACATGCAATGACTGGTGGATCCATATGTGGTTTATGAAAAGAACAGACATGCAATGACACTAGCTGAGGTTTATGAAAAGAACACACATTTCAATGACACTAGGGGATCCATGTGGTTTATGAAAAGAACATACGTGCAATGACTCAGGTGGATCCATATGTGTTTTAGGAAAAGAACACATATGCAATGACTCTGGTGGATCCATATGTGGTTTATGAAAAGAACACACATGCAATGAATCTAGCTGTGGTTTATGAAAAGACCACACATCCAATGACTCTAGCTATGGTTTATGAAAAGAACACACATGCAATGATTCTGGTGGATCCATATGTGGTTTGTGAAAAGAACACACATGCAATGACTCTAGTGGATCCATATGTGGTTTGTGAAAAGAACAGACATGTAGTGACTCTAGTGGATCCATATGTGTTTTAGGAAAAGAGCACACATGCAATGACTCTGGTGGATCCATATGTGGTTTGTGAAAATAACACACATTCAATGACTCTAGTTGTGGTTTTTGAAAAATAACACACATGCAATGACTCTAGCTGTGGTTTATCAAAAGAACACACATGCAATGTCGTTTATGAAAAGAATAGACATGCAATGACTCTGGTGGATCCATATGTGGTTTGTGAAAATAATACACATTAAATGACTCTAGTGGATCCATATGTGGTTAACGAAAAGAGCACACATGCAATGACTCTGGTGGATCCATATGTGGTTTGTGAAAAGAACACACATTCAATGACACTGGTGGATCCATATGTGGTTTGTGAAAAGAACACACATGCAATGACTCTAGCTGTGGTTAATGAAAAGAACACACATGCAATGACAATAGGGTGTCCATATGTGGTTAATGAAAAGAACACACATCTAATGACACTGGTGGATCCATATGTGGTTTGTGAAAAGAACACACATGCAATGACTCTGGTGGATCCATATGTGTTTTAGGAAAAGAACAAACATGCATTGACACTAGGGGATCCATATGTGGTTAATGAAAAGAACACACATGCAATGAAACTGTTGGATCCATATGTGGTTTTTGAAAAGAACACACATTCAATGACACCAGTTGTGGTTTATGAAAAGAACACACATGCAATGACACTAGGGGATCCATATGTGGTTTGTGAAAAGAACACACATGCAATGACTCTGGTGGATCCATATGTGTTTTAGGAAAAGAACACACCTGCAATGACTCTGGTGGATCCTTGTGTGGTTTGTGAAAAGAACACACATTCAATGACACTAGTGGATCCATATGTGGCTTGTGAAAAGAACACACATGCAATGACTCTAGTGGATCCATATGTGTTTTAGGAAAAGACCATACATGCAATGACACCAGGGGATCCATATGTGGTTAATGAAAAGAACACACATGCAATGACACTCTTGGATCCATATGTGGTTTGTGAAAAGAACACATATTCAATGACACTAGCTGTGTTTAATGAAAAGAACATACATGCAATGACACTAGGGGATCCATATGTGGTTTGTGAAAAGAACACACATGCAATGACTCTGGTGGATCCATATGTGTTTTAGGAAAAGAACACACATGCAATAACTCTGGTGGATCCATATGTGGTTTGTGAAAAGACCACACATGCAATGACTCAAGTGGATCCATATGTGGTTTGTGAAAAGAACAGAAATGCAATGACTCTGGTGGATCCATATATGGTTTGTGAGAAGAACACACATGCAATAAGTCTGGTGGATCCATGTGTGGTTTATGAAAAGAACAGACATGCAATGACTCTAGCAGTGGTTAATGAAAAGAACACACATGCAATGACAATAGGGGATCCATATATCGTTTGTGAAAAGACACACATGCAATGACTCTGGTGGATCCATATGTGTTTTAGGAAAAGAACACACATGCAATGACTCTGGTGGATCCATCTGTGGTTTATGAAAAGAACAGACATGCAATGACTCTAGTTGTGGTTTACGAAAAGAATACACATTTCAATGACACTAGGGGATCCATACGTGGTTTGTGAAAAGAACACACATGCAAATGACTCTAGTGGATCCATGTGGTTTATGAAAAAAAGAAACATGCAATGACTCTGGTGGATCCATATGTGTTTTAAGAAAAGAACACACATGCAATGACTCTAGTGGATCCATATGTGGTTTGTGAAAAGATAACACATGCAATGACTCTAGCTGTGGTTTATGAAAAGAACACACATCGAATGACTCTAGTTGTGGTTTATGAAAATAACACACATGCAATGACTCTGTTGAATCCATATGTGGTTTGTGAAAAGAACACACATGCAATGACACTAGGGGATCCATATGTGGTTTGTGAAAATAATACACATGCAATGACTCTAGTGGATCCATATGTGTTTTAGGAAAAGAACACACATGCAATGACTCTGGTGGAACCATATGTGTTTTGTGAAAAGAACACACAATCAATGACACTGGTGCATCCATATGTGGTTTGTGAAAAGAACACACATGCAATGACTCTAATTGTGGTTTATGAAAATAATACACACGCAATGACTCTAGCTGTGGTTTATGAAAAGAACACACATTCAATGACTCTAGTGGATCCATTGGTTTATGAAAAGAACAAACATGCAATGACTCTGGTGGATCCACATGTGGTTTGTGAAAAGAACACACATGAAATGACTCTAGTGGATCCATATGTGGTTTGTGAAAAGAGCACACATGCAATTACTCTGGTGGATCCATATGTGGTTTGTGAAAAGAACACACATGAAATGACTCTAGTTGATCCATATGTGGTTTGTGAAAAGAACACACATGCAATGACTCTGGTGTATCCATTTGGTTTATGAAAAGAACAGACATGCAATGACTCTAGTGGATCCATATGTGGTTTGTGAAAAGAACACACATGAAATGACTCTAGTGGATCCATATGTGGTTTGTGAAAAGAGCGCACATGCAATGACTCTGGTGGATCCATATGTGGTTTGTGAAAAGAACACACATGAAAAGACTCTAGTGGATCCATATGTGGTTTGTGAAAAGAACACACATGCAATGACTCTAGTTGTGGTTAATGAAAAGAACACACATGCATTGACTCTAGCTGTGGTTTATGAAAATAACACACATGCAATGACTCTAGCTGTGATTTATGAAAAGAACACACATGCAATGACTCTGGTGGATCCATGTGGTTTATGGAAAGAACAGACATGCAATGACTCTGGTGGATCCATATGTGGTTTGTGAAAAGAACACACATGAAATGACTCTAGTGGATCCATATGTGGTTTGTGAAAAGAGCACACATGCAATGACTCTGGTGGATCCATATGTGGTTTGTGAAAAGAACACACATGCAATGACTCTGTTGTATCCATATGTGTTTGTGAAAAGAACACACATGCAATGACTCTACATGTGCTTAATGAAAAGAGCACACATGCAATGGCACTAGGGGATCCATATGTGGTTAATAAAAAGAACACACATGCAATGGCACTGGTGGATCCATATGTGGTTTGTGAAAAGAACACACAGGCAATGACTATGGTGGATCCATATGTGTTTTAGGAAAAGAAAACACATGGAATGATACTAGGGGATCCATATGTGGTTAATGAAATAACACACATGCAATGACACTATTGGATCCATATGTGGTTTTGTGAAAATAAGACATATTAAATGACACTAGATGTGGTTAATGAAAAGAACACACATGCAATGACACTAGGGGATCCATATGCGGTTTGTGAAAAGAACACACATGCAATGACTCTGGTGGATACATATGTGGTTTGTGAAAATAACACACATGCAAATGACTCTAGTGGATCCATGTGGTTTATGAAAAGAACATACATGCAATTTATTGCCACTTGATTTTTATAAGAGTGGTCATGTCATGAGTAATGACGTCTGAAAAGCCTACTACTGCTACTACAACACATGCACAAGGCAACAGGGTCATCAAGTGCATGGTTGTCGACGGGACACTACAATTTATTTCCACTTGATTTTAATAAGACATATCCCATTTTTACGCAGCGCTCTCAATCTCACTTCCAACTGGGCACTACCGCAGTTAACTTCCATGCGTCAAGGGGGCCCCTCGAGTAGACCTAACGTTGCTAGAAATTGGTTCTGTGCCACTTGCATGAAGTGGAATTAAGGTCTGCTATGAGCCTGTTTTCAATGCAGTTCTAAAGTGGAGATCGTGGTTGTTTATAAAAAGGAACCCAAAAAAAGTGGAGATCATGGTAGCCCCATCCCTCCCTCCCACCACACGTGTCCACTCGAGGATTACGAACGGTCCAGTGTTTATAAACCCGCTCGACCTTCTTCTTCCATGAGCTCGTGTCATTTTCCCCAATCTGTCTAGTCCCAAAACCCCAATATGCACCTACCGCGCGCGCCGAAGCTCCTTCGCTTGCACCACCTCCTTCCCTAGGTGCGCCATGAAGCGTACACATGGAGATGAGCCGGAGGTGAAGCCAGTTGAAGGCACAACAGCAGATTGCTCGGTCGTTGCCAAGCAGGCGGAGGCGTCTTCTCCGGGCATGCACGCCGATCGTCGCCGCGTCGTCAAGGGTTCGAGCTCATTCGTCCAGCCAGTAGCCGTCGCCATCGAGCAGCAGGTGGCCGACAATGTCGTAGTGGCAGCGGTAGATCTGGATGGGGGCTGGAGGCAGGCGGAGTCAATCTGGTGCTGTACATCAACGACCCCATTGCCATCCAAGAAATCTTTGATGCAATCATAGAGAATGATGAGTTCGAGGAGGAGGTCCCTGATGAGGAGTCCAAGGTACTACATTGCGAGCTCCTCTAGACGCAACCGTAGATTTCACTGTTCATACATAGGATTTGCTCAATCGTGTATAGATTCTTTTGCTCTTGAAGTAGGGTAGTATATTTATGGTTCAGGCGTTGATTGATGCATATGCCATCTAGTTAGAAAACCCAATCCATCTAGTCACAAAACCCTAATCTGCTCATCTGCCATCTAGTAAATTTACATTTGCTTAACTCATTATTGTTCATACATTTCTCCTTGTGCTCTAAATTTAATTGATTAACATTTGATTTAGGGGTTTTAGGGTTTGCTAGTTGAGTGTTGATTTCGATACACAACATGCCTATAACATTACATTTCTATTCCTTACTGAGCGCAATGATTCAATTTTGCCCCAAAATAGTGCAAGGGAGACACATCTGATGGTGTCGTTTTCTTAGGGATGGTTAGTGAACCTGAGGCAACAATGTACATAAAAAATATAGGTTGTGATGTTGGTATTTTGGTTCTCCAACTCCATCTCTAAAAAAATAATGAGGCCCTTAATTAATTCTCATATGGAACCTATATATAATCTTTGTATTGTTTCTGATCTTTGAATGAGTCGTATGATGCATATGTATATCCCTGAATATTATTTTGTACGATTACATTTCAATTTTTTATTGTGGCCAATGATTCAAATTTGCCCCAAAAGAGAGGCAGACACATTGATGTCAGATTTTTTCATGGATGAGTTAGCGAACCTGGGGCGATGTACAAGAACAATATATGTTGTGCAATTGTTACTTGGTTTGCTTATGCCATCCCTGAAGAAACTTATGAGGCCACAATCTTTATTCTACATTCATAGAAGTATGATATTTGAATTATGTATTGCTTGCATTCATAGTGTATAAGAATTACATTTCATTTGCTCACCAAGGCTAATGATTGAAATTTGCCCCAAATGAGTGTAAGGGGAGACACATATGATGGTGTCGTTTTTTAGGGATGGGTTGGTGAACCTGAGTAGGTTGTGCTGTTGGTACTTTGATTAGCCAACTCCATCTCTGAAAAATATTATGAGGCCCTTGATTTATTCACATATGGAACTACATGTATGATCCTTGAATTGTTTCTGATCTTTTGAATGATTCGTATGATGCATGGTTTTGATCATAAGTATTTTCAACATGTACCTAGAGATTAATCATTTGGTTTTTTATTTATAATTACATTATTTAGGATTGTTTTTGTACCTGAATATGTATATCCCTGAATATTGTTTCGTAGGACTACATTCCAATTTCTTATTGCGGCCAATGATTCAAATTTACCCCGAAAGAGAGGCAGACATATTGGTGTCAGATTTTTTTAGGGATGAGTTAGCGAACCTGGGGCGATGTACAAGAACAATATTGTGACACCCCCAGGATCAGGATTAAACAAATCCAGACCTTAGCCTGACATAAGCTTAACCTAGAGCTCGAGGATATCTAGTGAAGAATCGGTAACACAACAGTAACCCTACGACACAAAAATTATTACAGCAAGCTCATAATTGAGCGAAGAACCAAAATATTACAAGCAGAGGTCACTGACCACAAACATCAAACAACGGAAGGCAAATTATGCTATTAAGTATAGCAACCTTAACAAATGGCCTAAGAGGCCTGAAGCATAAAGATGACGTCCCAGCCCATAGATTACAGGCTGCCAGCCAGGAACCCCAAGCTACTCGTCGGTGTCGATGTCGTACCAAACTTATCTTCAGAGGAACACTTATTCTGCTACAAAAGTATCAACAAAGCAAGGGTGAGTACAGGTTGTACTCCGCAAGACTTATGGCTAGTGGGTTTATTTTGCATCAAGCCATCTTTGTTTGTAAAACAAGAGGAGGGAAGAAGCTCGTCTAATCAGAACATTTTTAAAAGGGGATAAGAGAGCGACATCTCCAAAGAATTGATCATCATCTTGATATCCACCAAAGTAATCATCATCTCACAACTAGGATCACCCCCTCGTACCCAAGAGGAAGCATCCTTAAGCACATGTTGATCTGCCAAGTTTTACGATTAGGTTATAGTTCTCTATGATCTTAGAATTCAGTCACCAAGCGTTCATAATCGTGAACATGGCTTTTCAAAAAGATTTAACCCCGCAAGGGTGTAAAACTTTACCCACACGTACCAACCGACTCTTAATGCCACTAGTAATAGCCCTCTTCCTTGGAAGGCCGGCAGAGGGTGGTTGGACACGACCTTTACCTTACTTTCGCCGAGACCATGAGTCACGCCCTAAGGATGGTTCCACCGTAACGGGTCAAGTCCTGAAGCCGGTCCCTAGAGATGTCAGTCGAGGTTGGTTTATCAGGGGCGCATCTACCCCAAGCAACCCCGGCCACGCTTACCTACCTGTTATGATGCACCTTCACCCGCCAAATCTTTCAAAACATTTTCTATGCATATGTCGAATGGAACACTGAACTATGTGACTCATGGAATATACTAGGCAAGTTGGTTACTCGTGAGGTTTTCCAGGCCCCGTCTGCTGTACGCTCGTCTCGGTTCCAAAGGAAAGAACTCGGTTCCTAGTAGTGGCGAGCATGGGACTACAAAAACCACATCCCACCGTGGCCTCCCATACAAGCCTTAGCATGTTTAACCTTTACCACTGATCTTACCTCATCAGTATACCTCATACTCCTGTCATACTAGATTCTCTGCATCTGATACATCATCTGGATGAACCAGCACTGACAGCTATGCATGGCTAAGCAAGACACAGATAAAAGCTCTAGCAGTGCACACAAGCCAAACCTAGTTATGCTAGGAGCGGTGGATCAGGTAATATAAGCTCAAAGGGAGTAATGCAATAGATAGGATACTCTATCTATCGATAAAAGACCATAGTAGAATCGTATGCAACATGGCAAGAATTAAATGCTTTCGAAATCGTAGGATTGTATAATGGTGGGGCTTTTCTTGCCTTTGCCTGTTGAGACCCAGATATAGATCTTTGGAAGCCTTGTACTTGACTTGATTACAGTGGGTCAAGTATTGTTCGTCGATCTTCGATGGTGTTGATCTCGGTCTTCGATCTCGATCTCGATATCGTATTCTACCGGGAAGAAGCAAACACTTGAAAGAAAGGGAAACAGCAATCAACGCATGGCATTGATGCAATGCTCAAGCAAGGATGATGATATGACAAGTTATTTAGAGTTCAAATGTAACCCTAAAGCATGCTTGGCAATTTAAGCGAGATCCCAAGGGTCCTAACCCTAATACAGGAGAGACTTCGGAATCACCTACGGGGGTTCATTTAGTTCACTAATTAAACTTGCAATTAAAGTTGAACAATGCATGATTATGAGTCTATTGTAAAGATCTCATTTTTCTGAACATTTTGATATATTATACACATTTCTATGACTTATAAAAAAATTAGATATTGAATTTATAAGATTAAACCTTTTTCTGAAATTATTAAACCATTTATAAAGTTATTTGAAATAACCCATAAACTTTTTACACTAGGGCATCACCTAGCCATAGTGGCTGACCGAAGGGCCCTAGGCCACATCAGCAAGCCACATGGCCAAAGCGGGACCCACAACAGGTTTGACTGGGCTGACTCGCGCGCTGACATCGTGATGACGCAGTCGTGATGTCACCCGCTGGCCAGCATTAGACGGTGATTGCCGGTGAAGATGCAGGGCGAGCCAGCACGCGCGGGTGGTCGCGTTCGATGCGCCTCATGATGGGGAACCCGGATGTGGCGGTGCTGCCTCAAGATGGTCACCGGAGCACCAGGTACGGCGAGCTCTGGCAGTGGCTGACGGTAGAATACGATGCTACGGCAAAGAAAAGCGAGGGGGAGGGAGTAGTAGGGTCCAGGAGGACCACCAGCTCACCGTGGGTGTAGGGCAGGGGTCAGCTCGGACACGGCCGGAATCGATGATGGTGGCTATGGCGGCCGGCAGGAACAGGGTAGCGATTGAGGCGACCACGGGCACTCTGGTTTCCATGGAGTGGCTAAGGAGAACGAGGACAGCGAGGAGAGCTCGACGGTGACCTCGGCTTGACCCGGGGTGGACGGAGACGGCGGCGCGAGCGGCGACCGTCAGCTAGGGTTCGGGAGCTCGCAGGAGAACGAGAGAGGGAGCGCACGCGGGAGAGAAAGAGGATCAAGATGGGGACGAGGGCGTCGACGCAGTGATCTTATTCTCCTCCAGAGCGTGATGGACGACGGTGCATGGGCGGCACGGATCGATGGCGGTGCGAAGCACACGCAACAGCTTGTCGTCATCATCGAAGACGATGAGGCGAAGCGGTACGCGAGCTGGGCCGAGTTGGGCTTCCGTTGGGCCGGCTGCGGGCGCGCGCGAGCGATAGTTAGCGGAGGGTTAGCTGGGCTGCTGGCTTGTGCTGGGAGGCAGATAAGGAGAGGAGGGAGCTGGGCAGGCCTGGGCTGCTGCTGCTCTTCTTTTTAACCAAAACATTTTCCAAAACTATTTTCCCCTTTTCTCTTTGTATTTTAAATTTCAAACCTGTTTTGATCCATTTCAAAAATACCAGAGGTTTAAGAAATTATAGAAAATATTGTAGGGCCCTTGTATACTATTTGGGCTCCACACTTTCTAAACTTTTCAAAATATGAAAACCATTTTGAATTGCTTTCAGAGAGAGGGAAATAGCTAGGGTTTAGGGTTTTGCTTTATTTTCTTTGCATGCATTTTAAGGAATGGTGCTCATGATGCACAAACAACCCTAAATATAAGATTAACTAACACTGGGGTGTTACAGCTCTATCCCCCTTACGAGAATCTCGACCCAAGATTCGGCAGGTAGGAAGAAGGAAGAGAAACATGGTCACTTCTATGGATACGAGGGAAACGCACTAAACAACACATAGAGTATCTCATGGTCAACTCATGAAAGGAGTGTTCAAAACAACTCTGAGATGACAAACATGAAACACGTCAAGGTAAAGGAGGAAACAAGATGAGAAGGTTTCAAGTTGTTAGATAGTCGGTCTTCATAAAGATTGAGACCATGGAGTTTCAGACGGGTTTAGGCTGCTGAAAAGGAAAGCTTACAACAGGAAGAACATGACCACAGACTTCAAGTGATGAAATTCTACTAGACGGCTTAATAAGAGCTTCCAGAGATACAGAGATATGGATAACCTAGCTGTTGATCTACTTTTGATACAGAAGGATCACTCTTCATTCAACAGGAGGCCAAGATAGAAAGGTGTTTTGTGGCGAGGACCCGTAAGAGTCACAAAGAGCATGTAACAAAAGAAACTTCTTATTACCAAAGTCCTAGTCACTCTATGAACATGTTAGAGAGATCGAAGGAAACCTTTTATTCATCCAGGTCTATCAAAATCTTTGCCAAAGATCATGATATCACTTTACACCACCGAGATGATTAAATAAGAAGATTCCTGATGACACGAGGAAAAAGGAAAGTTCATTCTCAGACTTCCATTACTTGGCACAACAAGAAGCTTGCCAGCATAAAAGGGTCTGGAGGATCGACCGAGAGACATTTATCAACACTACTTTAAATGTTCTTCTTGATGTTCGAGGAAATAGACATCAAGTAAAGGTCAGACTTAGGATACAAAGGAAACCATAAGAACAACTCCTATAATTAACTCATAGAAGATGCCTCATGAAGAGTGGTTGTTATTTGCTGATTCAAGAGAATTTGACAATAGGCTTTCTGACTAGTTATGCCAACCATTACATCAATCATGTCGGACTTACATAGAAACCTATGTCAAAACCTTGAGGAACACCAACCATATATCTGCTTGAGATTCAGATTCAGTTAAGTGGAATGATACTTCAGACTCAGCATGTCCGAATAGATAGTTTGCAACATTTACCGTATAGGTAAAGTTACTAGATTCTCAAGACATGGACTACAGTGTTAAGCTCCAATAGACTGAGCTGAATTGCTAGACCCATGTATTAACAACTTGTCAGAAGACAACTGCTTATACATCAAGTACTTGCAATGAAACACAAGTGTCCATAAGGAAACATAGATCACTCTACTCAAATCCACGGCAACATCTTTCACCATTTGCCCGTGAATCGGAGAAGGTTACTTCTAACATCCAGAACACATACTTTGAGATAACACGAAGGAGGTTCTCAAAATTTTTCCAACATTAATGCCAAATGTTTCATATGAGTCTATTCTAGCATGGAGAGGATAAGGATGTTATCGATGGGCTCAACAACAAACTTATTGAGATACTCCAGGAAAATGGACTCATATGTTGTATGGACAAGTCAAAAGTATTGGTCAGACTAGAGGATATGAAGATGTACTCAAGTGAAACATCACGAGTAGCGACATCATCAGGATAGTCCTTGGAACTGAGTTTGATTTGACGATAACCCAAATCAAATCAAAGGCGAGGGGAGATAACATATCCACAAAGTACATACTATCTTTCTTCAGCACAACAGAACTAGACACCCCTTTAAGGTAAACTAAGTCAGGTAGAACTTTTGTCTTACAACTCTCCAAGTTGTTTAAGCTCAACCAACTAGTTTAGGGGTATCCTGTATGGATCCTTGGAGAAAGAAGAAGTTCATAGAACTGACTTGCTCAAGAACTTGACAACATGGTCATGTGGCAACATGGTGATACTTCTAGAAAGATGTCCAGAATAACACGGACCACCGATATGTCACTTAGTTCGAGAGGACACTTGCTTGGTAATGCAAGAAGACATAACCTCAGAGCTTCGACACAAGCCTAACTCTTTGACTAAGGAGAGTGTAGCAGGGTAACGGACTTGGTAGCACAATCATCCTTTGCTTAGTGACAGGGTTAACAATCACGCTAAGAATGACAAAAATGTCGTTGGAGTTCGCAGCAATAAAAGTTGCTAGGAATCTCACATGGCCACATTATTACGCACTCGCATCATTCACGAGCGTGAAAGCTCGGAGGAAGGGTGGGTAATAATATGTAAGAGCATCACTTCATTAAGAGGTCATGAAACTACAACCTCTTAATATAAAAGGGTGTGATGCGCTAGGGTAGAACAGATAGAAGCTAATCATGCCTCTTAATCTGCAGACTACAATACTTTGACCTGGTCCTAGATATGACAAGGTACTAGAGTTTGTTTCTCCTGACATTCCGAAATGGTTTGTCATGACAGACCACAAGAGTATCTTGCATCAGGAGACACCAATGCACATTACTACTTGGCTACCAACTAGTAAACAAAGGTCGGAAACAACAAGGGGAAAAGGAACATGCTCATGATGGAATCCCAAGACGTGGATGCATAGATTAACAATCTTCCGAGAACCAATGAATAGAAGGGAGAAAGGTGGGTAGAGTCACGAGTATTAATGCGAGACTCACGAGGAGTACTCTTGTCGTGATCTATTTGGTTCCATTAAAGAACATCTGCCATAGCTAGTGGTAGGGGAAGTCCTTAGTTGTAATGATTCAATCATGACAATAACCACAAGCTTGAAAGCTAGAATTGTAGTACCAGCCATCCTGAAGTAATGTGTAAACATTAACGACAGGGGTCAACAAAATGGATCTTGTGTTAAAGATCAGCTTCATGTACAAGATTCGCAACACTAGAATTCAATACAATCCGGGATATTCGGTTCAATTCCAAGGGTTAAAACCCGAGAAAGAAGTACCTACTACTTGAGTAATACATCGTATACTACAAGGTAGCAATCACGATGTAGCTTCCAAGAGAAGAAACGACTTCTGAAGTACCCAAGCAAATAAAAAGGAGGCACACGAGGTGAAAGGAAACCTTGAAGCCTAGAATAGAACACTATGGTACCTACAATATAATATTGTGGGCCCATAAGGTAGAGAGATCATGATGGAAAGGAATCTCTCAGACAAACGGAGCAAAGGGAACACAAAGAACACAACACACACAACTCTAGAGAACTCAACACTAGGTCAACTGGTTGAGAAACGACATGCCCAAAAGGCACCTAAGTTTTGAAAGACTAGGAGAGATATCAAAACTTTTCAAAGTCAACACAAGATAAGATGACCCAGTGTTAGAGCAAAACTAGATAAGGAGAAAAAGAAGCATACTAGAGTTTCCGCAAATACTTTTTAGCTTTAAAATATATTTCAAAAACACTAGACTCAACACCGACCAATAGCAAGGTTTTCCTATGGTCCATACTGCTCTGGTACCAAAAACTGTGACACCCCTGGGATCAGGATTAAACAAATCCAGACCTTAGCCTAACATAAGCTTAACCTAGAGCTCAAGGATATCCAGTGAAGAATTGGTAACACAACAGCAACCTGTGACACAAAAATTATTACAGCAAGCTCAAAACTGAGCGAAGAACCAAAATATTACAAGCAGAGGTCACTGACCACAAACATCAGACAACGGAAGGCAAATTATGCTATTAAGTATAGCAAACTTAACAAATGGCCTAAGAGGCCTGAAGCATAACGATGATGTCCCAGCCCATAGATTCCAGGCTGTCGGCCGGGAACCCCAAGCTACTCATCAGTGTCGATGTCGTACCAAACTTGTCTTCAGAGGAACACTTATTATGCTACAAAAGTATCAACAAAGCAAGGGTGAGTACAGGGTGTACTCCGCAAGACTTATGGCTGGAGGGGTTATTTTGCATAAATCCATCTTTGTTTGTAAAACAAGAGGAGGGAAGAAGCTCGTCTAATCAGAACATTTTAAAAAGGGGATAAGAGAGCAACATCTACAAAGAATTGATCATCATCTTGATATCCACCAAAGTAATCCTGATCTCACAACTAGGATCACTCCCTCGTACCCAAGAGGAAGCATCCTTAAGCACACGTTGATCTGCCAAGTTTTATGATTAGGTTATAGTTTTCTATGATCTTAGAATTCGGTCACCAAGCGTTCATAACCGTGAAGACATCTTTTCAAAAAGATTTAACCCTACAGGGATATACAACTTTACCCACACGTACCAACCGACTCTTAATGCCATTAGTAATAGCCCTCTTCCTTGGAAGGCCGGTAGAGGGTGGTTGGACACGACCTTTACCTTGCTTTCTCCGAGACCATGCGTCATGCCCTAAGGATGGTTCCGTCATAACGGGTCAAGTCCTGAAGCCGGTCCCTAGAGATGTGAGTCGAGGTTGGTTTATTAGGGGCGCCATCTACCCCAAGCAACTCCAGCCACGCTTACCTAACTATTATGATGCACGTTCACCCACCAAATCTTTCAAAACATTTTCTATGCATATGTCGAATGGAACACCGAACTATGTGACTCATGGAATCTACTAGGCAAGTTGGTTACTCGTGAGGTTTTCCAGGCCTCGTGTGGCTGTACGCTCGTCTCGGTTCCTAGTAGTGGCGAGCATGGGACTACAAAAACCACATCCCACCATGGCCTCCCATACAAGCCTTAGCATGTTTAACCTTTACCACTGATCTTACCTCATCAGTATACCTCATACTCCTATCATACTAGATTCTCTGCATCTGATACATCATCTAGATGAACCGGCACTGATAGCTATGCATGGCTAAGCAAGACACAGATAAAAGCTCTAGCAATGCACACAAGCCAAACCTAGTTATGCTAGGAGCGGTGGATCAGGTAATATAAGCTCAAAGGGAGTAATGCAATAGATAGGATACTCTATCTATCAATAAAAGACCATAGTAGAATAGTATGCAACATGGGAAGAATTAAATGCTTTCGAAATCATAGGATTGTATAATGGTGGGGCTTTGCTTGCCTTCGCCTGTTGATACCCAGATATAGATCTTCGGAAGCCTTGTACTTGACTTGATTACAGTTGGTCAAGTATTGTTCGTCGATCTTCGATGGTGTTGATCTCGGTCTTCGATCTCGATCTCGATGTCGTATTCTACCGGGAAGAAGCAAACACCGGAAAGAAAGGGAAACAACAATCAACACATGGCATTGATGCAGTGCTCAAGCATGGATGATGATATGACAAGTTATTTAGAGTTGAAATGTAACCCTAAAGCATGGTTGGCAATTTAAGCGGGATCCAAAGGGTCCAAACCCTAATACAGGAGAGACTTCGGAATCACCTATGGGGGTTCATTTAGTTCTCTAATTAAAATTTCAATTAAAGTTGTTGAACAATGCATGATTATGAGTCTATTGTAAAGATCTCATTTTTCTAAACATTTTGCTATATTATACACATTTCTCTGACTTATAAATAATTAGATATTGAATTTATAAGATCAAACCTTTTTCTGAAATTATTAAACCATTTATAAAGTTATTTGAAATAACCCATAAACTTTTTACACTAGGGCATCGCCTAGCTATAGTGGCTGATCGAAGGGCCCTAGGCCACATCAGCAAGCCACGCGGCCAAAGCGGGACCCACAATAGGTTTGACTGGGATGACCCGTGCGCTGACGTCGTGATGATGTAGGCGTGACGTCACTCACCGGACAGCGTCAGATGGTGATTGCAGGCGACGACACAGGGCGAGCCAGCACGCGTGAGTGGTTGCGTTCGACGCGCCTCGCGATGGGGAACCTAGATGTGGCGGCGCCGCCTCAAGATGGTCACTGGAGCACCAGGTACGGCGAGCTCTGGCGGTGGCCGACAACGACGTACGACGCTACGGCAAAGCAAAGCGAGGGGGAGGGATAGTAGGGTATAGGAGTACCATCAGCTCACCGCGGGTGCAGGGTAGGGGTTAGCTCGGCCGGGCGAGCTCGAACACGGCCGAAATTGGTGACGTTGGCTGCGGCGGCCGACGGGAACAGGGTGGCGATTGAGGCAACCATAGGCACTCCGGCTTCCATGGAGTGGCTAAGGAGAATGAGGACGGCGAGGGGAGCTCGACGGTGACCTCGGCTTGACCCGGGGTGGCCGGAGATGGCGGCGCGACGCGGCGGCCGTCAGCTAGGGTTCGGGAGCTCGCAGGAGAACGAGAGATGGAGTGCATGCAGGGGAGAAAGACGATCAAGATGGGGACGAGGGCGTTGGCGCAGTGATCTTATCCTCCTCCAGAGCATGATGGACGGTGGTGCGCGGGTGGCGCAGATCGACGGCAGCGCGAGGCACACGCAGTAGCTTGTCGTTGTTGTCGAAGACGACGAGGCGAAGCGGTACGCGAGCTGGGCCAAGGTGGGCTTCCGTTGGGTCGGCTGCGGGCGCGCGCGATGGTAGTTAGCAGAGGGTTAGCTCGGCTGCTGGCTTGTGCTAGGAGGCAGATAAGGAGAGGAGGGAGCTGGACCAGCCTGTGCTGTTCCTGCTGCTCTTCTTTTTAACCAAAACATTTTCCAAAACGGTTTTCCCTTTTTCTCTTTGTATTTTAAATTTCAAACCTGTTTTGATCCATTTCAAAAATACCAAAGGTTTAAGAAACTATAGAAAATATTGTAGGGCCCTTGTATACTATTTGGGCTCCACACTTTTTAAACTTTTCAAAATATGAAAACCATTTTGAATTGCTTTTAGAGAGAGGTAAAATAGCTAGGGTTTAGGGTTTTGCTTTATTTTCTTTGCATGCATTTTAAGGAATGATGTTCATGATGCACAAACAACCCTAAATATAAGATTAACTAAAACTGGGGTGTTACAAATATAGGTTGTGCAATTGTTACTTGGTTCGCTCACGCCATCCCTGAAGAAACTTATGAGGCTGTAATCTTTATTCTACAAACACTCTGATGCAATTAATTATCATTGTGTTCAGATGAAATGATATATAAACTGATCAAACTATTGCTAAGATGCTTTCTCTTTGATATCGACGGATATATTGTATTACATATACATGTTGTCAATTCTTGAGTTGTAATACAATTCAATCATATGTATGAGTTCTAAGTTATGTTCTTAAAAATCAAAAGGAGGATGATGATGATGACGTGGACGCTAGCAAGGAATCTAGGGACAACAAGAGCCGCTACGTGCTGAGGCGGTTATGGTGTGGGATAATCTGTTTCTACCGTAGGGGAGACTATTTTGCCCATTCTGTGGTAGAGCAATCAACATGGACCTCGACAGCATGATCCAGCATGCGGTGGGCATTGGCAGGGCGGAGGCAGACAACATAGGCTGATTACCTTGGCGCGGAACACAGCCTTCGGTAAATTCCTCTAGGATTATGTCAGGACTGGCCTGCATCCCCTCGACTAGGTTGTCCTGCCTCCTGCTGATGCCCTGCCCTGCTAGGCGTCTCCATGTCCCAGCCTCCTGCTGCCCCTACTTTTATTTTGCTTTAGTTAATTATTACATGTGTGTGGCATGTAAGACAATATATCCCTGGTGTCTCTGGTGAACCTTCTATATATATATTAATCTACTCCTTTATATGGAGTGCCTTAAAATTTCTAGTGTTCAATGATATTACTGATCATGCTCATGCACACTACAAAATATTTCTAGTGCTCGATTATATTATAATTGTCAAGGAATACATCAACAAGTTAAATTGGTCGAAATTTCGTATTGAAGTAACTAAATGATCTCACATTGGCGGTGGACGTTGGCAGAAGCCGGAGGCATCAGCTGAAGACCTTGGCGTGACATGCAGTCTTCAACAAATTCCTTATAGGTTCAACAACGGGTTGCTGCCGCCCAGCTCCGAATTCGCTTATAGGTTCAACATGGCAGAACTTGAGCTACCACAGAGACCTCGCCAGGGGTGGCAGAATTGGTGCGGGTGTGACCATGGCGACGACGAGCTCGGATTCTGGAGGAGGAAAACAGGACCGAGCATGGTTGACACGGTGAAAGATCTCACCAGGAACCAATTCTCGTCTGTGCACAGTGCAATGGGTGCAGCCATGGTGAGGGCGAGCTGCGACTCGAGATGGAGAGGAGAGCGGGGCCGAGGAGGTTCGTCCATGTCCGAGCTCCGTGCCATGGCGGCATGGCCACGGCCACAGATTGCCGCTCCGGGGAAGAAGAAGACGCATAATGGATGCAGACGCCAATGCTGCAAGCCTACAGGGAGAAGAGCGGGGCCGAGCAGGTTCATCCACGTCCTAGATCTGCGCCATGGTAGCGACGCCACCACAGGTTGCCGCTCTGAGGAAGAACAAGACGCGTAATGGATGCAGGCGCCAACGCTGCAAGCCTACATGGCAGTCACGATGGGAGCGACATAACAACGAAAACTAACAGGGGGGCCCAACTTGACGGCCGTTAGCCTGATATTTTGTATTCAAATATAAAGTTGAATTCATGCTGATAAAGATCCTCTGAGTATTTGGCACGGCAACTGTGGTCAACGTGGTTGATTATAGGCAACTTGGGTACCGCGTTGCCTAGGCGCCTCAACATTCGGGCTGCAAAATGATATTCTCGCCTAGAATGGGCACATTGTTGCGTGGTGCGGAAGTGAATACTCTAGTGGCATTCGTCTCCATCGTTGTATTTGGCTAGCCACCATTGGTAAGCGGCTTGGATGTTGCATCGAACCTCTTAGCAGGATCATAGGCACTAGCATTCTTGTAGAGCTCCATGATTTGTGGTGACTTCTCGAACTCTAGCTTTGTGGCCGCTACAGCCAAGCTGAGGGCGCTAAAGTTTCTAGGCTCTCGCCGAGATACCTCTAGCGACCAGTGTTGTTGCATACCATGGACACACATCTCGATGGCATCCTCGAGGTGCATCTCCCTAGCAAGATGCACATAGTTGTTGCGGAAGCATATGATGTAGTCATCGATGGACTCTTCTCATTGTTGACGCACTTGTGCTAGCTCAATGATGGAGCAGTCTTTCTTCAAGGCGACGAAGTGCGTTTTGAAGACTTCCTTCATGGCAGACCAGCTGCTGATGGATCCCATTGGTAAGCGACTATACCAGTGGAAAGGAGAGCCAGTCAATGACCCTAAGAATTGTCGGAGTAGAAGAGACGAGCTATTTGCTGTGTCACCGCAAGCTGCCTCAAAGTACGCCAAATGTTCCCTCGTGTCGCCGGTTCCATCAAACTGGTGGAACTTCGGCGGGTGCCACCCAGCTAGGAATGACACTACGTCATGCCATGATTCGTAAGGCTTCTCGAGCTCGCTTTCTGAGGAGCAAGGATCCCTTGATGTACATTCGCTTGAACTTATTGTCCACCATGTCTTCAAGCATGTCTTGATAGCCCTTGAGCACAGTTGGACGTGGTTCCACATTGCCGAAGGCTGTAGGTATGACCAACAGGCGAGTGGCCGTGCCCGCGTCCCTCTGTTGGTGCCTCTTGTTGGGCATCATATTTGGTGAAGCGCCTCCTAGGAGCTCCTCCTCTTGTGGGTCCGCCTGTCGTAGCGTACCCGACATCATTGGGGTATTGTTCATCATGAACTCGATGAACCTGTCAAGTTTAGAAGTTAGTTCAGCAATTGTGCACCCTTGTTGGTGCACTTGATCAGTTATGTTTCCTTCATGTGGCGCCGCCTTGCCGGCACTGTAGGAGGGGCTAGCTTGGGAGCCCTTTTACCTGTCGGATTGAGCTGCTTTTGCGACCCCTTCAGGGTCTTTGCTGACACCATCCACCACCATGCGTGTTGGCCTAGTCTCGAGGTCTTCAAGATAACCCTCGTCATCCGAAGGGATATGCAGGTCCAGGTCGACGTAAGCTGGCGATGTAGGGAGCTTCTCTAGAGACAAGTAAGAGGCGGTGTCGGAAGCCTCCTCATCATCACTTTGAGACTCAAGCGGCTCTGCCACTCCTATGGCGGATTTCGCTGCGCTTTGAAGTGTTAGCGACTTTAACCGCGTTCCAGCTCCTTGACGACTCACGACTTGTTGTAGCTCGGCGTGATCTTGAGGAAGTCTAGACGCCATGTCGGTGTAGTGGACAGGGGATACATCCCAATCATGTTTCAAGCCACCAACATGCTTATTTTTGTTTCCCATTGTGATGGGAAGACTCGGGACAGTTGATCTTGCCTCCTCTTCTGATGTTGACGTGCTAGCTTTGCCGCCGCGTCGGTGCCTTTGAACCATGACCGAACATGGTCTAGCTGCGAAAGCAATGTCGTACGGAAATTGGCCCTAGGATTCGACACAATCTCCTCATCGGATGGATATGTGAAGTCATGGGTGACACTTGGCGGTTTCCACCCATCATCATACTTGAGGCCAGAGCGCGCTAGAGTGCCGCACGAGGCCATGTTCTTCTTGGCTTCGTTTTTATCGCCCGCCTCAAGCGGGAATGTAGGCTTGACCTCCTGCTCCAGCTTGTTAGGGGAGACAAGGGTAGGCTCTTTTTCGCCGGATGTAGATGGTTCGAGGGCAACATCCGGTTGTGCCTCAATAGCCCCTTCAGGGCTCGTTTTGAGAACCACGTCGCCGTCAAGGGTACCCTCCGTGTGCACCTCAAGAGCCTCCATGGGGGAGGCATCCGTGTCCGTTCCTTCTTGTGATGTAGAAGTTGGAGCAGCACTCACTTGCTCACTTCCTTGCCTAAGGATGGTTAAGGGGCGCAGTAGTGGAACTGTCGCGCCTCCTTGCTCCGCGGCACTAGGTTGTGCCTTGCGTGGTTTGGGTGTTAGGTGGCTGAGAAGGTAATTGTACCTTTCATGCCGCTCCAGGTCAGGGAAGATGCGGAACGCGATTCTATCGTTCTGTTGAACGACATTACCATCAGCCTGGACACGGACTTGCGTGTGCCTAAGCACCAAGTCTTCGAGTTCCCAATAGAGAACTTATCGATTCCTTTGGCGCCTGTCGCGCTTGCGTTGGTTCTCGGTGGAAACACCATGAGCCCTTTGCAGGATCTGAGGCGTAGGGAGGAGAGGTGGCACACCTCTCTGCATCAGTACAGCCGTAGGGTTGCTCGTCGGCCCCACTCGCACTTGTTCATCATGCCTTGGCGGCGCTAGAACGTGAGCAGGGGAAGGTTCCCGCAGAGGGCTCCGCGGTCGCCATTGTCGTGGAGCATGACCGTTTGGCGTGTTGTCTTGGCATCGAGGCCACCTACTTCCATGTGGAGGCAATGTGTTATGCCCCCTGAAGTTGGTGTGTGTTGGTGAAGGGTGCCGCCGAGGTGCCAAAGTCTGGCGCTCGTGTTGGGGGCGATAGGATTGAGTAGGGCGCATGTTCCTGCTCGCCCCTTGTGCTGATGACTCGACATGGTCTCCTTGACCTTCGAGCCTCCTTTGAAGGTGGCTCATTTGGTTTTGGAGTTGGCGGAGCTCTTGTTGTAGGTCCTCCTCGCGGGGTGCAGGAGCCTGATTTCGAAGAATGGGGAAGCTGTTGTTGTTGGAGGAGGGGGGTCATCCATTACCTACCGATGTGTGAAGGCACAGTGCCCACACACCCGGCGGGTAGAGAGAGTGGTCGCTCAGTGATGTCTACGGACGCTTCTATTCTTGCAGACAGTGTTGGGCCTCCAAGTGTAGAGGTTTGTAGAACGGCAACAAGTTTCCCTTAAGTGGATCACCCAAGGTTTATCGAACTCAGGGAGGAAGTGGTCAAAGGTATCCCTCTCAAGCAACCCTGCAATCAAGATACAAGAAGTCTCTTGTGTCCCCAACACACCCAATACACTTGTCAGGTGTATAGGTGCACTAGTTCGGTGAAGAGATAGTGAAATACAAGTAATATGGATGATTATAAGTGGTAACTGCAATCTGAAATAAGAGTGGCAGCAAGCAAACATGTAAGAGGACTGATTGTAAACGGTATTTCAATGCTTAGAAACAAGGCCTAGGGATCATACTATCACTAGTGGACACTCTCATATAAATATCTTCTCTTCATTATGCTACCCTGAACTACTCTCCGGTTGGACGATGTAGGGCTAGAACAGCACACCTTAAAGTTCGCATTCCCCATCTAGATAACCCCTCACTATCACCTTGAGCGCTAGATGGTTCTAACAAACACCACAATCTCATAGAGACATCCAACTCAAATTATACTCATGATAAGTATTTCTGTAACCTTAGACTAAGTGCCACACGGTGTGCACACTGTCAACTTCACACACGTGGGGATAAGCAGAGATTAATTAAAGCACTTGAGTAGCAAAATAGATCTACTTATTCAACTATATTACAAAGCTCATGATCTCAATAAGATCACGCATAGAGAGAGAGATGAACACATAGCTACGGGTAGAGCCCTTAGCCTCGAGAGAGAACTACTCCCTCCTCATCATGGGAGTCAGCAACGGCGATGGAGATGGCGTGGAGTCGATGGAGATGGCTCTGGGGGCACTTCCCTGTCCCGACAGGGTGCCGGAACATAGACTTGTGTCCCCCGAATCTCCTCTTCGGTGGTGGCAACGCTGTGGAACTTTTCATGGAATTCTGATCCTCTACTTAGGGTTTTCGTCTCGGGGGGTTTATATAGGCAAAAAGGCGAGGTCCGTGGCCGCCCGAGAGGCCCACACCAGGGCCAGGCGTGCCCAGGGGGGCGCCACCCTATGGTGTGGCTGCCTCGTGGCTCTCCTCCGTCTCTTCTTTGGACTTCTATGTCGTGTCGGGAAAAATAGGAACCTCGTCTTTTGTTTCGTCCAATTCCGAGAATATTTCTTTACTAGATTTTCTGAAACCAAAAATAGCAGAAAACAAGCAACTGGCACTGCGGCATCTTGTTAATAGGTTAGTTCTAGAAAATGTATAAAAATGCCTCAAAGTGTAGACAAAACATAAGATAGTTGATACAAAACAAGCATGGAGCATCAAAAATTATAGATACGTTTATGACGTATCAAGCATCCCCAAGATTAACTCCTGCTCGTCCTCGAGTAGGTAAGTGATAAAAAGAATATTTTTTTAGGTGACATGCACCATCACAATCTTGATCAAGGTATTTGTAAAGCATTGATAGCTGGGATCAAAGTACTCTAAACATGAGCATGAAAGATAGAGTTCTAATAATAAGACATAGCAACTATGTTGTAACATGAAAAGGTACTGTCAACACTCGGATTTTTAATCCCAGATGCCTATTATGCCATACATCGCAATCCCAGGATTACCATTTTTGTGAGACATAACAGATTGGATATCACAGTACATCATTCATTACAAACCATAATAAGGTCTTAAACAAAAAAAGGATCTCATGATCCAGTCTTAATACAAACAAGTAGAAGAATAAATAGCATAGCGGTGGGCTCCATCTTCAGTGTCACAGGCAATGCTGACGATGGGAGATGATCCTAGTTATCGTAGCCGTCCTGCTGTCCTCCTTCAGGGTAGTCCTCCTCATAGTCTGGCCATAGGAATAGTTGATGTCTACGCACTTCTATTCTTGTAGACAGTTGTTGGGCCTCCAAGTATAGAGGTTTGTATAACAGCAGCAAGTTTTCCCTTAAGTGGATCACCCAAGGTTTATCGAACTCAGGGAGGAAGTGGTCAAAGGTATCCCCTCTCAAGCAACCCTGCAATCAAGAAACAAGAAGTCTCTTGTGTCCCCAACACACCCAATACACTTGCCAGGTGTATAGGTGCACTAGTTCGGCGAAGAGATAGTTAAATACAAGTGGTATGGATAAAAGACAACGATGCGAGAAAATAGCTTGATGGTGTGGAAGAGACTAAAGGCAAACTGAAATAAAGATGGAAGCAAGCAAACATGTGACAGATCTAGTAGCAAACGGTGTTTCAATGCTTAGAAACAAGGCCTAGGGATCATACTTTCACTAGTGAACACTCTCATATAAATATATTCTTCTTTATGATATTACGCTGAACTACTCTCTGGTTGGACACTCTAATCCATGGTAGGGCTATAACAACACTCCTCAAAGTTCACTTTCCCCATCTAGATAACCCCACACTATCACCTTGAGCTCTAGATGGTTCTAACAAACACCATAATTTCATAGAGACAACCAACTCAAAATATACTCATGATAAGTATTATAAACTCTAGCCTAAGTGCCACCATGGTGTGCACGCTGTCACTTTCACACACATGGGGAGAGCAGAGATCTATTAAAGCACTTGAGTAGCAAGGTATATCTACTTGATTACAAAGCTCATGATCATAATATGATCATGCATAGAGAGAGAGATGAAGACATAGCTACCGGTAGAGCCCTTAGCCTCGAGAGAGAACTACTCCCTCCTCATCATGGGAATAAGCAATGGTGATGGAGATGGTGGTGGAGATCGATGGAGATGGCTCCGGGGGCACTTCCCCGTCCGGCAGGGTGCCGGAACAGAGACTTTCTGTCCCCCGAATCTCCCCTTCGGTGGCGGCAGCGCTGCGGAACTTTTCGTGGCTGGAGGCAGGACGATTTAGGGTTTTGGCTTCGGGAGGCTTCTTATAGGCCAGAGGGGAGACCGAGGGGGTGGCCAGGGGGCCCACACCACCTGGTGGCGCGGCCAGGGCTAGCCCGCGCCACCACATGGTGTGGCCACACTATGGCCCCTTTCCGTCTCGTCTTCTGGCTCCGTGAGTCTTCCGGTAAAATAGGAACTTTGGCTTTTGTCCCGTCCAATTCTGAGAATATTCATTTTCTGACTTCCTGGAACCAAAAACAGCAGAAAACAGGCAACTGGCACTGTGGCATCTTGTTAATAGGTTAGTCCAAGAAATCATATGAAAAGTACTCCAAAGTTGGAACAAAACATAAGAAAGTAGATAAAACCAAGCATGGAACATCAAAAATTATACATACATTTGCAATGTATCGACATCCCCAAGCTTAACTCCTGCTCGTCCTCCAGTAGGTAAGTGATAAAAAGAAAGCATAATTTTTGAGGTGACATGCACCATCAAAGACTTGATCAAAGTATTTGCAAAACATTCAAAGATGGGGTCATAGACAAAGTTCTAGCAATAAGCAAAGAAACTATGATGCAACATGAAAAGGCACAAACAAAAGATTCATGAATAACATGCTTTGCAAGACGTTTGTTTGTTTCACATAAAGAAAACATAGCATAATAGTATTCAGCTTGTCCCTCATAGAGTAGCAAATATAAATGCATAGGACACCTTCAAAGTTCATAAGAGTGACTAGATACAAATAGTTTAAAACAAGCAATATCAAGGTATGCATCAATCAACAAGTCTTGGGACAATGCAGATAGAACTAAGAATGGCCACTATGCTCTCAAAGTAGGTGCATAAAGATAGAAGGTGGAGACTCAATATTATGGTGGAAGAAAGGCCTTCATAGAAGGAAGCAGAGATTCAAGTTTCATAAAGAGCTTCCAAAAATTATGGTACTTATTGCTTTCAGCTCTCATTGCCCCTATCATAAGCATCTTGAAGTGATTAAGGTTAAAGTGACACAACTAAGAGGATATGCTTGACAAGTTATAAACCGAAATCTCATGCCCCTTACTTACGAAGACCGATCCTCATGCTACTCAACTTCAGTCACGAGTAAGATCTTGTCATTGTAAGTATATGTGTATCATTAAAAACTGCCAACGGGGTACCCCTTGCACATGATACGGGAGATTTCCCATAATCAAAATGACAAGGCAAGCAGACAATGAGCATCTTAGCAATCTTTTTATTTGCTATTTGCATAGGTTTTTATTGAGGATGCTTCATAGAGTGCTCATTATGGTGATGCTGCAAGTTTCCACCATGATTAGGCATGGCTTAGGCTAGCGGCCCAGGCGTTTATCTAACACACATACAAACTCCATGATCTTACAAGTTCCACTTTTATTTCACACCGTCGGGATCCGTAAGCAAAAGAACATGATATCAACGGGGTACAAAGTACAAGTGCAATGTTGAAAGCGTTCTCCATGAAACATGGTTCTGCTAATTTCAACTTATAAAGCGCAAGCATATACGCAACAAAGAAGGACCCAATGGTTCAAGTTTATTAGAGGCAATAAAGTAAAGTGTGCCATCAAGTTCGTGAGAGCTTTAATCACTAGTTTTCTCATAACAAGTTTAATTTGGAAGGTAAACAAAAACATGAATATACTTGGAATAGCATAAGATAATAGGTAGGTATGGTGGACTCTTTGGAATAACTTGGTTTAAGGAGTTGGATGCATGAGTGGAACTCATACTTGGTTGTGGAGGCTAGCAAAAGACTGGGAGCGACAAACTAAGAGAGCAATAATGGCCATAATCATGCAGAGCGACAAAACATCATTGATCAAAGCATAAAGTGATACTACAAGTTGAAAACTAAAGGATCATAAAGGCTATGGTGACTTGTGACAGTCATAACATGGTGTGAGCATGAGCCAAGTCAACCCAAATAAAGCATCAAAGGAGAATACCACTATACTATGCTTTAATATGCTAAAACAACGCATGATTCATCCAAGGCACATTAAGCAATCTCAATTCTTTATAACAAGTCATCCTATAGCAAAGAATACTAAGCATAAAGCCAAAACAATATCAAGCACGGCATGACAAAGCATAGGCCACAGTCAAAACAAGCTCTTTTTACCACATAAGCATGAGCTTTCCTACTCTTTTCCAAACCAAACCAAACTATTTGCAAACCAATGTATAAAAGAGGGGGTCCAACCAAATTATTCATAAAACTAAGCAAACCAAGCAAACTAAAAAACCAAAATGAAAACAAAAAAGAAGACGCTCCAAGAAAAACACAACTGTGCATGAAACAATAAAAATAAAGCGTTTGGAAGAAACCTGAGATTTTTATTGATGAAGAAGGGGATGCCTTGGGCATCCCCAAGCTTACACGCTTGCACTTCTTAGATATTTCTTGGGGTGACACGTGTGGCATCCCCAAGCTTGAGATTTAGTCCATCCTTCATCTCATTACTCATTCCTTCCATACACCTGAAATTTTTCCTTCATACAAAACTTCACACAATCTCATTAGCAACATTAGTGCACTCAAGATAAATAAGTCTTTTAGGTTCAGTTATAACACCAATAAACTTCCATTAGAACACAAGCTACTGTATCACTTACCTCAAAAATCTCAATTCCCCACAAGAACTCAAAAGGGAACCAACAAGAAGCAAATGCAGAAAATGCCAGAAATCTGTCAAAACAGACCAGCAGGTAAAGACGAATTTTTTCGAAGACCTTCTGTTGCTCAAATAAAAAAGTGTTGAACTAACAAAAGTTATATAACAACCTGGGTCAGAAGCACAAAATATTACAGCTCAATCCGACATATATAGATCTCTCACGAATTTTTACGGTGAAGCACAAAAATCTGTTTCGGGACAGCAACTTTCCCAATCATTACTTCTCTCTCATTAGAGGTTACTCTTGGCACAAAAAGCAAATAAAAAGGATAAGGAGCGGTTATTACTGAAGTAATAACTTCCAAGACTCATCTAAAACTCTTGGGTTATCTCCCAACAAGTACTTTTGTTTAACGCCTTTAAGTTAGGCATGATAGTTTGAGAAGATGCTCACATAAAAAATATGAATTAAAGTAAAAGAGAGCATCAAGAAGCAAATTCAAAGAACATTTAAGTCTAACCCACTTCCTATGCATAGGAATCTTGTAAAGAAACAAGTCATGAAAGCACAAAGCAACAAGCATAGGAAAGCAAAACAAGTGCAACTTCAAAACTTTCAACATAAAGAAGGGAAACTTAATATTATTGAGATGCATAAAACCATGTTTCCCTCTATCATAATAACTTTCAGTAGCATCATGAATAAAATTAACAATATAACTATCACAAGAAACATTATTATCATGAGCCACATTCGTAAAAGAATTAATACTCTCCACATAAACATAGTCATTCTTATTGATTGTAGTGGGAGCAAATTCAACAAAATAGCTATCATTATTATTCATGCTTTTATTATTATTTTCATCACCATAATCATCAAATATAGGAGGCATATTGTAATCATAACTAATTTCCTCCTCAATAGTAGGTGGACTGAAAATATCATATTCATCATTGCAATCATCATATATTGGAGGTATAGTATCATCATAAGTAATAGAATAGTTATCTTCCAAAGTGTGTTCATTTGTAAACATATCATCATTGGAAGGATCATGGATAGCAATAATAGTATAGCAATTATTAATATCATCATTTTTAGAATTGGTACCGAAGAGATTTTCAATATCAAAGGTAGTGTGCTTTTCCCAATCATGATCACTACTATAGGTAATAGGCATAGGAACATCATCCAGTTCAGACTCATCAAAAACTATAATAGGAGCAACATGCTTAGGGGAAAATACCGTTTGCTCTCTCCTTTTACTCCTCCTTTTCTTCTTTTTCTTCTCCTCTTTAGGAGGGAGAGGCTTGAAAGGAAGCTTCTCCATATACCCTGGTTCATTGTTAGAGACAATAGAAGAAACTTTGGAGGATTCCTCCTTTTCATTAATAAGACCAAAACACATATTAGTCATGTCATATTTTTGGTAAGATCTCATCTTTTATAATATTTTGTATGTAAGTATTTGTGTGGCAATTATCAACACAATAAAGATGACAACCATGCATGACACTATTCATATCAAAAGCACCCATATCTACCAAAGAGGTTTTTCTTGATAACTCTTCACACCCCAAAAATAATGTAAGTTCATCATGCTGATTAGGAGTGATCATGTCATCACAATAAAAACTTGCAGTACTCATTGGATTAGAAGGGCTATTATTATGGCCTGAGCATTGAAAATTGAAATGACCCACTTCAAAGCAAAGTTCACAAATAAAAGGATAGAGGGCACACACTTTTTTACCAAGATCATTTAAAGCCTTATACCACATTCTAGTTTTTTCATTCCTATGGGTGATACAATATTCTTCTTCAATTTGATTATTCTCACAAGGTCTATGTATTCCACAAAAATTAACATACTTATAAGAAATAGTACTTTCAGAGGTTTGAGCATGTTTATTGCTATCATTAACAACAATTTCATTTTCCATGCAAGTGTCTTTAAAAGGCTCATGATACATGTCCCAATTTTCTTTAGGAGCATTAATATGAGAAGCAAAGGTTTTAAAACAATCAATAAGAATTTGAGGATCAAGACCATATTTAGCACTAAGCTCTTGAAAATCAGCAGTTTCAGTGAAAGACTTAATGCAATCATACTCATAGTTTATACCTGGTTCTTTACCTTTGTCGTTATCCCAATCTTCGGTATTTATTTGAATTGTTTCAAGAAGATCCCACTTAGCTTTGACCTCCTTACTCGTGAAGGATCCCTCTAAACAAGTATCTAGATAGTCCTTGTAATGTCCTGAAAGCCTTGCATAGAAATTATTAATAACAATATTCATGGGGAGCTCATGAATGGGACATTTGAGCATTAGTGACTTCAATCTCCCCCATGCCTTGGCAATACTTTCTCCACCATGAGGATGAAAATTATAAATATAATTCCTATCTTTATGAATTTCATGAGGAGGATAAAATTTAGAGTAAAAGAGAGATTCAAGTTCCTTCCACTCCAAATGATGAGGATCATCCAGTAGCTCATACCACTCCCTTGCTTTGCCCTTAAGTGATAAAGAGAATAACTTCTTCTTGACGTGATCTATTGTAATACCCGCACACTTGAATAACCCGCATAATTCGTGTATAAAGAGCAAATGATCACCGGGATGGACAGTTCCATCTCCAAAATAGTAGTTATCCATAACACGATCAATAATTTTTATAGGTATTTTAAAAGGGGTGCTTTTAGTATGTGGATTTAAAATATCACAAGTATCATTAGAATTACCACATATGGAGATAAAGTATCATCAGAGCAAATTTTCTTCCTTAAAACAGGGGAACTAAAGAGATCATTTTCATAAGAACCAACTTCCCCAAGCTTAGACGTTTCCATAGCATTAGTAACAAAGGTGTTCAAAAGATTCATACTAATAACATTTCTATTAGCATGCAAATAAAGTTCCATAGGTTTTTTAATTTTCTCTTCAAACACTTCATGTCCTAACTCAAGATAAATACTATAAAGCTCTCTAATTTTGTTGTTGTTTTCCATTAAGCCTAACTAGTGAAAACAAGAAACAAAAAGACAAAATTGCAGAATCTAAAGGAAATAACTTCGAGAACTCACACCGGAGGATGTGAGTACCTTTTACCTTACCTCCCCGGCAACGGCGCCAGAAAATAGCTTGATGTCTACGCACTTCTATTATTGTAGACAGTTGTTGGGCCTCCAAGTGCAGAGGTTTGTAGAACAGCAGCAAGTTTTCCCTTAAGTGGATCACCCAAGGTTTATCGAACTCAGGGAGGAAGTGGTCAAAGGTATCCCCTCTCAAGCAACCCTGCAATCAAGATACAAGAAGTCTCTTGTGTTGCCAACACACCCAATACACTTGTCAGGTGTATAGGTGCACTAGTTCAGCGGAGAGATAGTGAAATACAAGTGGTATGGATAAAAGACAACGATGCGAGAAAATAGCTTGATGGTGTGGAAGAGACTAAAGGCAAACTGAAATAAAGATGGAAGCAAGCAAACATGTAACAGACCTAGTAGCAAATGGTGTTTCAATGCTTAGAAACAAGGCCTAGGGATCATACTTTCACTAGTGAACACTCTCATATAAATATATTCTTCTTTATGATACTACGCTGAACTACTCTCTGGTTGGACACTCTAATCCATGGTAGGGCTATAACAACACTCCTCAAAGTTCACTTTCCCCATCTAGATAACCCCACACTATCACCTTGAGCTCTAGATGGTTCTAACAAACACCATAATTTCATAGAGACAACCAACTCAAAATATACTCATGATAAGTATTATAAACTCTAGCCTAAGTGCCACCATGGTGTGCACGCTGTCACTTTCACACACATGGGGAGAGCAGAGATCTATTAAAGCACTTGAGTAGCAAGGTATATCTACTTGATTACAAAGCTCATGATCATAATATGATCATGCATAGAGAGAGAGATGAAGACATAGCTATCGGTAGAGCCCTTAGCCTCGAGAGAGAACTACTCCCTCCTCATCATGGGAATCAACAATGGTGATGGAGATGGTGGTGGAGATCGATGGAGATGGCTCCGGGGGCACTTCCCCGTCCCGACAGGGTGCCGCAACAGAGACTTTCTGTCCCCCGAATCTCCCCTTCGGTGGCGGCGGCGCTGCGGAACTTTTCGTGGCTGGAGGCAGGACGATTTAGGGTTTTGGCTTCGGGAGGCTTCTTATAGGCCACAAGGAGACCGAGGGGGTGGCCAGGGGGCCCACACCACCTGGTGGCGCAGCCAGGGCTAGCCCGCGCCACCACATGGTGTGGCCACACTATGGCCCCTTTCCGTCTCGTCTTCTGGCTCCGTGAGTCTTCCGGTAAAATAGGAACTTTGGCTTTTGTCCCGTCCAATTCTGAGAATATTCATTTTCTGACTTCCTGGAACCAAAAATAGCAGAAAACAGGCAACTGGCACTATGGCATCTTGTTAATAGGTTAGTCCAAGAAATCATATGAAAAGTACTCCAAAGTTGGAACAAAACATAAGAAAGTAGATAAAACCAAGCATGGAACATCAAAAATTATAGATACATTTGCAATGTATCAATAGCCAGGGACAAAGCCATGAGTACTCTTTAAGTACTCGCAAACTATCACTAACAAGTAAGGTAGTTCTAGTAGGAATGCTAAGTTCTAAGATTATTTGTAAAGTTAAGTTTGAAACCTAAGCTGAGTTCAGAAACAAAGAAAGATAAAATAAAGTTCTAAATCACCTAAGTGGGAACATAGTTGTCATAGTCACAACCATGTTGTGGTCAAGTCATGTCACAATTCATTTCATAAGTCATTTTGAAAACCTCTGACAACAGAACAGTATGGACACTCCAACTGTCCATAACCGCGGACGCGGCTATTCGAATAGTTTGATACTCTGCAGAGGTGGTACACTTTCACCACAAAATTCAATACATCTGTCAGGGATAACCCTGAATCATCATACTTAGTATGCATATAATCAAACATAACCTTTCCTTTACACACTCTAGTATAAGCACCTCTCCTATGAGCTTGGCCTCCCAGCCATGGCCATCTGCCATCCTGGGCACTGCATAGGTGGACAACATTGAGAGGTAGCCTCAGCTCAAACCTCTCCCATGAGGGAACTAATACTCATGCATATAAACTTTCTGCTAAGCCTTACCCAATTCAGGTATTGTGGTTGTATGGTAAAATTGGAATGGTATCGCATCCGAACCCAACCATCAGTTTTTTATAAAGGGCTAAGGCTCATGCCTTAACATTTTCATCATCATAAACCATTGTGTTTCTCAACACATGTCAAAACATCTCAATAGAATGACTCATCATTCCAAGGTTTTCACAAGTCATTTTCACCAAGTATTCCCATCTAAAGTGATCAAGTTTTTGGTTTAGCTCTAAGCTACTAAGTTAAGAGTGTTCACTAATGTGGGATGCTAATCTCAATCTCATGCCATAGAATGACATCTAAGTATAACTAGATAGGTCAAGTTTAATACTCTTTATGCTATCTATAAACAAAGTAAAGAACTTTGGTAAAGTAAAAGAAAGTAAAGCTTGTAAATAAAACTTGGAGTAGGTAATAGTCAAAAAGGTATAACCAAAGCATGCCTAATGCATATTGCTTAGGTTATCTTGCTTAATTATAGCTTGCTAACAATAGCTTGCCTTGGTTGGTCTAGTGGTTGAAATTCTCCTCGTCTTCTTCGGGGTAGAACTCCTCCTCCTCGTAGACTTGGTCGGTACTACCGTCTATAAATACATACAGAATACACAATCACCAAACAATACTTAACTAGTCTACTTATCACACTCAGGCACACATTTGATGATCTATTATCATCACAAACATCACAAGGTTTAATGAACTAGTTTCATTTATTTTATTTGAGAAAAGTAATTTCTACTCATTGAAATTAACTAAGATTTAATATTCTCCAATTAAAATATGAGATCATGTGGAAACATGTCATCGCCACATATTCTAATGCATGGGAATGTAACTTAAATGTTGGATCATATTTTAATAAGTTTAGGAATCAATATTTAATGATTTAAAGTGACTAGAAATGCCTATATAGCATTATTTTGGTACTAGTCCAAAGTCACTGCATGCAAACCTTAATATTATTACATATTCAGATAGGTATGGTTAAATGTAATTTTTGAGAGTTGGAATCAACTCAAAAGCTATTATGGTTGGTTTTATAAAAATGTTTGAATGTGAAAAAGCTTCTGTCTTGTTATTTTGGCTAGGAGAGATATATAACTCTAAATGATTTAAATCCAACGTACTTGGCTAGAGATTTTTATTTCCTTTTCAACAAAATTAGAATCACTCAATTTGGATTTGTAAAACTCTCTGAATTGAATTTCATACTAAGGGACAGAACTAAGTTTTAGCTAAAATAGAAAAATCTAAATTTAAATCTATGAGCTAAGGCGGGAACACTAATGGGCTGGCCCAGATTCACTCCGCGGTGCTGAGGACTGCTGACAGGGGGGTCCTGCCTGTCAGTGACTCATTAAATGCGAAGCGGTACGGGGCAATGTGGACCGTAGGATTAGAGCTAGCATCTATGGCTGACGTTCATCGTCGACGACGGACACGTCGCCGGCGAGGTGGAACCCTAACGGCTCAGTGGGGGTACGGTGAGGGCGTACCAGGGCTCCAGCGAGTGCGGCGAGGCGGTAGAGAGGTGTGGGCGGAGCTCATCAATGACGATGGCACAGGGTGCTATCGGCGTGGGCGAGGTAGGCGAACGTTGGGCGGTTCCTGGCGGTCAGCTAGGGCCTAATGGCGATGCTAGGGGCGGTGGATTGTGGTCAGGAGCGTCTCGTGCTCTGAGCGACAGAGGCGGTGCTCGACATGGTTCCCGGCGACTGTGGGTCGCGCGGCAGGGTAAGGGCGTGTCTGGCGGATTGAGGTGGTCAAGGCGGAGCGGCGCGCACGGTCTAGGGTCGAGGCGCGGCTTGTGGCATGCTGTCGGTGATGGCGCTCTAGCATGCGCTGGCGCGGCGCAGAGACTTAGTGTGGGGCTTGTCCTTGGTGGTCCAGGGGTTAGTTGTGGTCGTGGGGTGGACCGTGGACGGCGGTGAGGTCACGCCTTCCTTCCTGGAGCGGCGGAGAGGGGCTGGTGGTCTCCTGCGAGCTGTTCGTGCTCGACCGGCGGGCATGGCGTCGGGATGGCGTGGCACTGTGGCTAGGGACTAGGGGTGGGCTGATTATGGCCTGGTTAGATCAAAGAGGGACATAGGGAGTGAACTGGGGTCAAATGGGTTGCAAAACCCTGTAGAAACAGTGATGCTATACTAGGGTGTGATCAGTGCATGCCAAGTGTTCGACCAAATGGCCGCATGACACAAAGATTTGAATTTTTCAGAGATTTTTGGTGGAGTGGTTGGTCTAATGCTTGAGCATCTTTGGTTGCTGGGATTTGCTAAGTTGAAGTCATTTGAGTGGTTTCTGAAAAAGTGTGATCTAGGTACATACACTTGGTTCCATTTTCAAATGTCTTTTAAATTTAGAGTTTGAATGTTTTTGGAAGATCAAAGTAGGCCTTGGTACATTACTACTTGTACTAGCAAGGGGTGCAAAGATCCACAATTTTTTTTGTTGCAATTTGAGTGCTAGGAACACCCAAATTGTCCTAGTTGATTAAAATGGCAAAAGTGACACATTCCATTATTAATTCTTTTTTATTTCTTTTTCTTTGGTTTTTGCTTGGGAATGATCTAGATGATGTGGCATTCATCTTAGAATCATTTTACAACCATTAGAACAAACAATCGTGGCAATTCAAAACAATTCTTATTTCATGCAACACACATATGCATTCTTATTTCTTTTAAATGGGAAAAAGTTTTTGTTAACCCTAAATTGGGTGATTTGGATCTTGATAACTTGGATTAAACTTTTGGGATGTTACAGGTACAAACAAAATATCATGAATAACAATGCATTAAAAGACGTTTGTTTGTTTCACATACAGAAAACATAATAAGAGTGGTATTCAGCTTGTCCCTCATGGTATAGCAAAACATAAATGCATAGGACACCTTCAAAGTTCATAAGGCTGACTAGATACAAATAATTTAAGAACAAGCAATATCAAAGCTATGAATCAATCAACAAGTTTTGGGACAATGCACATTAAACTAAGAATGACCACTATTCTCTCTCAATTGGTGCATAAAGATAGAAGATGGAGACTCAACATAAAAGTAAAAAAAAGGCCCTTCATAGAGGGAAGCAGGGATTTCAAGTTTCATAAAGAGCTTCCAAAAATTATGGTACTTACTATCTTTGAGCTCTCATTGCCCCTATCATTGGCATCTTGAAGTTATTAAGGTTAAAGTGACACAAATATGAGGATATGCTTGACAAGTTATAAGTTGAAAATCTCATGCCCCTTGCTTACGAGTACCGAACCTCATGCTACTCAACTTTAGTCACAAGTAAGTTCTTGTCATTGTGAGTACATGCGTATCATGGAGAACCGCCAATGGGGTACACCTTGCCCCATGACACGGGAGCTTTCCCATATCAAAATTACAAGGCAACAGACAATGAGCATCTCAGCGATCTTTTTATTTGCTATTTGCATAGATTTTTATTGAGGATGCTTCATAGAATGCTCACTATTGTTATGCTACAAGTTTCCACCATGATTAGGCATGGATTAGGCTAGCCGCCCATGCGATTCTCTAACACAGATACAAACTCCATGAGCTTACAAGCTCCCCTTTTATTTCACACCGCCGGGATCCATAAACAAAAGAACATGATATCAACTGAATAATAAGTGCAATGTTGAAAGCGTTCCCCATGGTATCATGGTTCTGCTAATTCACAACTTATAAAGTGCAATCATATAAGGAGCATAGATGGACACAATGGTTCAAGTTTATTAAGTGCAAGAAAATAAAGTATGCCATCAAGTTTGTGAGATCTTTAATCACTAATTTTCACATAACAAGTTTAATTTCGAAGGTAGATAAAAACATGAATATACTTGGAATGGTGTAACACACCATGCATAGGAATTTATATTGGACTCTTCGAAATAACTTGGTTTTCTTGGAGGTTGGATGCATGAGTATAACTCATACTCAGTATAGGTGGAGGCTAGCAAAAGACTGGGAGTGACCAACTAAGAGAGCAATAATGGCCATAATCATGCAAAGCGACAAAACATTATTAATTAAAGCATAAAGTGATATTGCAAGTCAAAAACTAAATTATCATAGAGGCTATGTGTCAACACCCGGATTTTTAATCCCAGATGCCCGTTATGCCATACCTCGCAATACCAGGATTACCATTTTTGCGAGACATAACGGATTGGATATCACAGTACATCATCCATTACAAACCATACATAAGGTCTTACACAAATAAGGATCTCATGATCCAGTCTTAATACAACAAGCAGCAGAAATAAATATAAAGTGTAGCGGTGGGGTCCATCTTAAGGGCACAGGCAATGCTGACGAAGGCAGATAGTCCTAGTTATCATAGTCGTCCTGCTGGCCATCATCTTGGTAGTCTCCTTCATAGTCTGGCCATGAGAATAGCCAGGGACAAAAGCCATGAGTACTCTTTAAGTACTCGCAAACTACCACTAACAAGTAGTATAGTGCTAAGTTAAAGTGCTAATTCTAAGTTTAACTATAAAGTTAAGTTTGAAACCTAAGCTGAGTTCAGAAGCAAAGAAAGATAAAATAAAGTTCTATAATCACTTAAGTTGGGAAGCTATTATCATAAGCACAACCCTGTTGTGGTCAAGTCAAGATTCATCATTCATTTCATAAGTTGTTTTTAAAACATCTGACAACGAAACAGTATGGCCATTCCAACTGTCCATAACCGCAGACGCGGCTATTCGAATAGTTTGACACTCTGCAGAGGTGGTACACTTTCACCACGAGATTCAATACATCTGTCAGGGATAACCCTGAATCATCATACTTAGTATGCAGATAATCAAACATAACCTTCCCTTTACACACCCTAGTATAAGCACCTCTCCTATGAGCATGGCCTCCCAACCATGACCATCAGTCATCTTGGGCACTGCATAGATGGACAACATTGAGAGGTAGCCTTATCTCAAACCTCTCCCGCGAGGGAACTAATACTAATGCATATAAACTTCTGGCTAAGCCTTACCCAATTCAGGTAGTGTGGTTGTACGGTAAATTTGGAATGGTATCGCATCCGAATCCAACCATCGGTTTTATAAAAGGGCTAAGGCTCATGCATCAACATTTTCATCATCATAAACCATTTGTGTTTCTCAACACATGTCAAAACATTTCAATAGAATGACTCATCATTCCAAGGTTTTCATAATTCATTTTCAACAAGTGTTCCCATCTAAAGTGACTCAAGTTTTTATCTACTCTAAACTACTAAGTTAAGAGTGTTCACTAAGGTGGAAAGATGATGGGTTCAATCTCATGCCATAGAATGACATCTAAAGCTTATCTAAATAGGTCAAGTTTTATACTCTTTATGCTACCTTCAAAACAAGTAAGGGACTTTGTGTAAAGTAAAGGAAGTAAAGCTTGTAAGGTAATACTTGGGGTAGTAATAGTCAAAGTGGTGTGACCAAAGCATGCCTAAAGCATATTTGCTCATTCATCTAGCTTAATTCTAGCTTGCTACAATAGCTTGTCTTGGTTGGTGCAGTGGTTGAAGTTTTATTCTTCTTCTTGGTAGCACTCCTCCTCCTCGTAAGCTTGGTCGGTACTATCTTCTATAAATACATACGGAGTACACAATCACCAAACAATACTTAACTAGTCTAATTAGCATTCTAAGACACACATTTGATGATCTATTATCATCACAAGCATCACAAGTTTTATTCAATAGTTTCTTCCTTTTTATTTTAGAAAAGTAATTTCTACTCATTGAAAAATTAACTAAGATTTAATATTCACCACTTAAAATATGGGATCATGTGGACACATGTCATCACCACATATTCTAACATGTGGGAATGTAATTTAAGGGTTGGATAAAAATTACTTTGGTTTAAGTTCATTATTTAATGATTTAAAGTGACTAGAAATGCCTATATAGCATTATTTTGGGTACTAGTCCAAAGTCATTGCATGTAAACCTTGATATTATTACATATTCAGATAGGTATGATGAAATGTGATTTTTGAGAGTTGGAATCAACTTAAAAGCTAACTTGGTTGATTTTATAAAAATGTTGCAAGGTGCAAATGCTTATGTTTTATTATTTTTACTAGGAGAGATCTATAACTCTAAATGAATTAAATCCAATGGGCTTGGATAGATCTTTTTAGTATCTTTCCAACAAAATTGGAATCACTTCATTTGGATTTGTAAATCTCTATGAATTGAATTTTGAACTAAGGGACAGAACTAAGTTTAAACTAAAAAGAAAAATCCTAATTCAAACTAACTGGGTTGCGCGGGAAAAGCTAACGGGCCAGCCCAGTGTCACTCCACGGCGCGGGGCTCAACTGACAGGGGGGTCCAACAGTCAGCGACTCATAACGCGTGAAGCGGTACGAGGCAATGTGGGACGTTAGATTAGAGTGGGGATCAACGGCTGGGGATTGTCATCAACGACGGACCTGTCTCCGGCGAGCTCTAACCCTAGCGGCTCAGTGGGGGTGCATAGGGGGCGTACCAGGGCTCCAGCGACAATGGCAAGGCGTACAAACAGACCGGTAGTCGACGGCGAGCTCAGGGACGGTCGAGGCAGCTCCGGGGGTGGTCGCAATCAGCGGCACCCTTCTCCCCCAGAAGCGGCCTGCTCCGGTGCAATTCCAACGAACTGCTGATACATTGCAAATGTATCTATAATTTTTGATGTTCCATGCTTGGTTTTATCCACTTTCTTGTGTCTTGTTCCAACTTTGGAGTACTTTTCATATGATTTCTTGGACTAACCTATTAATAAGAGCCATAGTGCCAGCTGCCTGTTTTCTGCTGTTTTTGGTTCCAGGAAAGTCAGAAAATGAATATTCTCGGAATTGGACGGGACAAAAGCCAAAGTGCCTATTTTTCTGGAAGGGATCAAGTGCCAGAATACGAGACGGAGAAGGGCCAGGGGCCGGCCACACCACCTGGCCGTGCGGCCAGGCTAGGCTTGCGCCAGGGTGTGGTGTGGTGGCTCCCGGCACCCCCTCGTCCTCTCCTTCCGCCTATAAGTTGCCCTCGGGATGAAAACCCTAAGGACCTGATCAAAAATCCACGAAAGAGTCTGTAGCCGCCGTCATCTCCATCCCTAGGCCGGGAGGGATCTGAAGCTCTTCCCGGCACCCTGCCGGAGAGGGGAATTCACCCTGGAGGCCTTCTTCATCACCATGTAAGCCTCTGGTGTGATGCGTGAGTAGTTCATCCTTGGACTATGGATCCACGTAGTAGCTAGATGGCTGGTTCTCCTCCTTTGTGCTTTCATGTTTAGATCTTGTGAGCTCCGTTCATGATCAAGATCATCTATTTGTATTCATACATGTTGTGTTTGCGGGGATCCGATGGATATTAAGATGTTATTTCAGATTGATTATTTATTCTATCATGTCATTGTTATTTGAGATCTTGCATGCTTTCCGTTGTTAGTAGCTATCTTGTCCAAGTAGATGCTAGCAACTCCAAGAGTTAGTATTTATGCTCGATAGTGGGTTCATGCCTCTGGTAATCTGGGGAAGTGACAGAAATCTCTAAGGTACTAGATGTGCTGTTGCTACTAGAGAGAAAACAACAATCCTTTGTTCATAGAACAATCGTATTGTTTACTTTACACGCAGTTCGTAAAGCAATAATCGGTTGCTTGCAACTTAATACTGGAGGGGGTTCGGATGATAACCTGAAGGTGGATTATTAGTCATAGATACAGTTGGATGGCGGTCTATGTATTATGTTGTAATGCCCAATCAAGTCTCAAAGGAGTCAAGATGATTAGTATATGCATGTATTGCTTTCTCGGTGTTTATCAATTGACCTGCTGTAATTTTTTCACCCAGCATGTTATCTATCTTAAGGAGAGCCACCTCTAGTGAACTATGGATCCCGGTCCTTTTTCTTTACATACAGTCTACAATCTTTTACTGCTTTGTGTTTACTTTCTGCAAACTTTTACTTCTTTCCATTCGATACGTTTAATCCTTTGTTTTCCGCAAAACACGGTGAGATTGACAACCTCATCGCAAGTTGGGGACAAAGTTCTGTGGTTTTGTTGTGCAGGTCTCCACGTTGCTACTAGCACCGGTAGTGCGCCCTGCCAAATAATCTCAGCTAGTAACACCTTTGGGGTGTTTCCTTGCTCCTACTGGTTCGATTAAACCTTGGTTTCATAACTGAGGGAAAACTTACTGCTGTGCTCATCGTACCTTCCTCTTGGGGTTCCCAACGAGCTCTACATTGAAAGTCGAGCGCATCAAGATTTTTCTGGCGCCGTTGCCGGGGAGTCAAGGACATCTTCACAAGGGGAGTCCCTCATAACCAATCTCTTTACTTTGTTGTTTTTGTTTTGCTTAGTTTCTTTTTGCTTTGTTTGCTTGTTTTGTTCTTCAAAAACACAAAAAAAATTAGTTCCTTTCTTAAGTTGCCTTTATGACTAGCTCTGCTCCAATCACTATTTCATTATGGATAGCTCACTCAGTTTCCTATTTGGGAACAGTATTATGACTGCTAAGGTAATAGGTGAACCACCGCCTGCTAGAACCTCCATGGAAGAAGAAATTGCTGAACCTGAAAGCTCATTAGATGAAAAAGAGGAGGAGAGTGATGGACAAAAGGAGGAAGAATGGATCTACCCATGCCTACCTTCTAATGAGAGTAACTCTTTATCCCTTACATTATTTGATTGTCCCCCATGCTTATCAAAGGAGGGTGAATGTTATGTTCCTGAGGATTCTTTTGAAAATGTTTATAATAAAGCTCTAGTGCTTGTAGATCATGAAAAGCATGCCTTATGTGATAGTTATATTGTTGAGTTTATTCATGAGGCTACTGAAAATTATTATGAGAGAGGAAAATATGGTTGTAGAAGTTTTTATGGTAATGAAACACCTCTCTATGTGCTAAAAGTTTTGAAGTTACTTTTGTTTTATCTTCCTATGCCTGTCACTTTGCTCTTTGTGCATTTATTTGCATACAAGATTCCTATGCATAGGAAGTGGGTTAGACTTAAATGTGTTTTGAATTTGCTTCTTGATGCTCTCTTTTACTTCAATTCATATTTCCTAAGAGAGCATCTTCTCAAATTTTCATGCCTAACTTAAAGGCGTTAAAGAAAAGTACTTATTGGGAGATAACCCAAGAGTTTTAGATGAGTCTTGGAAGTTATTACCTCTGTAATAACCTCTCCTTATCCTTTTTATTTGCTTTTTGTGTGCCAAGAGTAACCTCTAATGAGAGTGAAGTAATGGTTGGGAAAGTTGTTGTCCCGAAACAGATTCTTGTGCTTCACCATAAAAATTCCTGAGAGAGCTCTGTATGTCATATTGAGCTATAATTGTTTTTGCTTCTGACCCAGGTTGTTATATAACTTTCTTTAGTTCAACACTTTTTGATTTGAGCAACAAAAGGTCTTCGAAAAAAATCGTCTTTACCTGCTGGTCTGTTTTGACAGATTTCTGCCATTTTCTGCATTTGCTTCTTGTTAGTTCCTTCTTGAGTTCCTTTGGGGAATTGAGCTTTCGGAGGGAAGTGCTACAGTAGCTAGTGTTCTAATGGAAGTTTATTTGGTGTTAGAACTGAACCTTGAGACTTATTTATCCTAAGTGCACTAATGTTGCTAATGAGATTGTGTGAAGTTTTGTATGAAGGAAAAATTCCAGGTGTATGGAACGAATGAGTAATGAGATGAAGGATGGACTAAAGCTCAAGCTTGGGGATGCCACGCGTGTCACCCCAAGAAATATCCAAGAAGTACAAGCGTCAAAGCTTGGGGATGCCCAAGGTGGGCATCCCCTTCTTCATCAATAAAAATTCCAGGTTTCTTCCAAACGCTTCATTTTTATCGTTTCATGCACAGTTGTGTTTTTCTTGGAGCGTCTTCCTTTTCATTTTCGTTTTGGTTTTTAGTTTGCTTGGTTTGCTTATTTTTCTGAATAAGTTGGTTGGACCCCCTCTTTCATACATTGGTTTGCAATTAGTTTGGTTTGGTTTGGAAAAGAGTAGGAAAGCTCTTGCTTATGTGGTAAAAAGAGCTCGTTTTTGACTATGGCTATGCTTTGTCATGTCGTGCTTAATATTTTTTTGGCTTTATGCTTATTATTCTTTGCTGTAGCATGACTTGTTATAAAAAATTGAGATTGCTTAATGTGCCTTGGATGAATCATGCGTTGTTTTAGCATATTAAAGCATAGTATAGTGGTATTCTCCTTTGATGCTTTATTTGGGTTGACTTGGCACATGCTCACACCATGTTATGACTATCACAAGTCACCATAGCCTTTATGATCCTTTAGTTTTCAACTTGTAGTATCACTTTATTCTTTGATCAATGATGTTTTGTCGCTCTGCATGATTATGGCCATTATTGCTCTCTTAGTTTGTCGCTCCCAGTCTTTTGCTAGCCTCCACAACCAAGTATGAGTTCCACTCATGCATCCAACTCCCTAAACCAAGTTATTCCAAAGAGTCCACCATACCTACCTACTAGCTTATGCTATTCCAAGTATATTCATGCTTTTGTTTACCTTCCACTTGTTATGAGAAAACTAGTGATTAAAGCTCTCACGAACTTGATGGCACATTTTACTTTATTGCCTCTAATAAACTTGAACCATTGGGTCCTTCTTTGTTGCGTATATGCTTGCGCTTTATTAGTTGAAATTAGCAGAACCATGTTTCATGGGGAACGCTTTCAACATTGCACTTGTACTTTGTACCCCGTTGATATCATGTTCTTTTGCTTACGGATCCCGGCGATGTGAAATAAAAGTGGAACTTTTAAGATCATGGAGTTTGTATGTGTGTTAGAGAAACGCCTGGGCCGCTAGCCTAAGCCATGCCTAATCATGGTAGAAACTTGCAGCATCACCATAATGAGCACTCTATGAAGCATCCTCAATAAAAACCTATGCAAATAGCAAATAAAAAGATCGCTGAGATGCTCATTATCTCCTTGCCTTCTCATTTTGATTATGGGAAAGCTCCCGTATCATGTGCAAGGGGTACCCCGTTGGCGGTTCTTAATGATACACATGTACTTACAATGACAAGAGCTTACTCGCGACTGAAGTTGAGTAGCATGAGGATCAGTCTTCATAAGTAAGGGGCATGAGATTTCGGTTTATAACTTGTCAAGCATATCCTCTTAGTTGCGTCACTTTAACCTTAATCACTTCAAGATGCTTATGATAGGGGCAATGAGAGCTGAAAGCTATAAGTACCATAACTTTTGGAAGCTCTTATGAGACTTGAATCCCTACTTCCTTTTACAAAAGGCCTTTCTTCCACAATTATATTGAGTCTCCACCTTCTATCTTTATGCACTTACTTTGAGAGCATAGTGGCCATTCTTAGTTCTATGTGCATTGTCCCAAGACTAGTTGATTGATGCATAACTTGTTATTGCTTGTTTGAAACAATTGTATCTAGTCACTCTTTTGAACTTTGAAGGTGTCCTATGCATTTATACTTGCTACTCTATTGAGGGACAAGCTGAATACTATTATGCTATGTTTTCTTTAGGTGAAACAAACAAACGTCTTGCAAATCATTGTTATTCATGAATCTTTTGTTTGTGCCTTTTCATGGTGCATCATAGTTTCTTTGCCTATTGCTAGAACTTTGTCTTTCATGTTATGATTGAAGTACTATGATCCCAGCTTCGAATGTTTTGCAAATACTTTGATCAAGTCTTTGATGGTGCATGTCACCTCAAAAATCATTTCTTTTTATCACTTACCTACTCGAGGACGAGCAGAAGTTAAGCTTGGGGATGTTGATACATTGCAAATGTATCTATAATTTTTGGTGTTCCATGCTTGGTTTTATCCACTTTCTTGTGTTTTGTTACAACTTTGGAGTACTTTTCATATGATTTCTTGGACTAACCTATTAACAAGAGCCACAGTGCCAACTGCCTGTTTTCTGCTGTTTTTGGTTCCAGGAAAGTCAGAAAATGAATATTCTCGAAATTGGACGGGACAAAAGCCAAAGTGCCTATTTTTCCGGAAGGGATCAAGTGCCAAAATACGAGACGGGGAAGGGCAAGGGGCCGGCCACACCACCTGGCCGCGCGGCCAGGCTGGGCCCGCGCCAGGGGGTGGTGTGGTGGCTCCCGGCACCCCCTCGTCCTCTCCTTCCGCCTATAAGTTTCCCTCGGGACGAAAACCCTAAGGACCCGATCAAAAATCCATGAAAGAGTCTGTAGCCGCCGTCATCTCCATCCCTATATCGGGAGGGATCTGAAGCTCTTCCCGGCACCCTGCCGGAGAGGGGAATTCACCTTGGAGGCCTTCTTCATCACCATGCAAGCCTCCGGTGTGATGCGTGAGTAGTTCATCCTTGGACTATGGATCCATGTAGTATCTAGATGGCTGGTTCTCCTCCTTTGTGCTTTCATGTTTAGATCTTGTGAGCTCCGCTCATGATCAAGATCATTTATTTGTATTCATACATGTTGTGTTTGCAGGGATCCGATGGATATTGAGATGCTATTTCAGATTGATTATTGATTCTATCATGTCTTTGTTATTTGAGATCTTTCATGCTTTCCGTTGTTAGTAGCTATCTTAGCCAAGTAGATGCTAGCAACTCCAAGAGTTAGTATTTATGCTCGATAGTGGGTTCATGCCTCTGGTAATCTGGGGAAGTGATAGAAATCTCTAAGGTACTAGATGTGCTGTTGCTACTAGGGAGAAAACAACAATCCTTTGTTCATAGAACAATCGTATTGTTTACTTTACACGCAGTTCATAAAGCAATAATCGGTTGCTTGCAACTTAATACTGGAGGGGGTTCGGATGATAACCTGAAGGTGGATTATTAGTCATAGATGCAGTTGGATGGCGGTCTATGTGTTATGTTGTAATGCCCAATCAAGTCTCAAAGGAGTCAAGATTATTAGTATATGCATGTATTGCTTTCTCGGTGTTTGTCAATTGCTCCGTTGTAATTTGTTCACCCAGCATGTTATCTATCTTAAGGAGAGCCACCTCTAGTGAACTATGGATCCCGGTCCTTTTTCTTTACATACAGTCTACAATCTTTTACTGCTTTGTGTTTACTTTCTGCAAACTTTTACTTCTTTCCATTCGATACGTTTAATCCTTTGTTTTCCGCAAAACACGGTGAGATTGACAACCTCACCGCAAGTTGGGGACAAAGTTCCGTGGTTGTGTTGTGCAGGTCTCCACGTTGCTACTAGCACTGGTAGTGCGCCCTGCCAAAGCTCAGCTAGTAAGACCTTTGGGGTGTTTCCTTGCTCCTACTGGTTCGATTAAACCTTGGTTTCATAACTGAGGGAAAACTTACTGTTGTGCTCATTGTACCTTCCTCTTGGGGCTCCCAACGAGTTCTACGTTGAAAGTTGAGCGCATCAACTGCTGCTCCCCGTGCTCCGGCTAGAGGTGTGGGACGATCAGTGAGGTGAGGGGAGTGGAGTGGTGTGCTGCAAACGGCTGGGGGTGCCCTCCTTTTATAGGCTCGACGGCGAGACCGAGAGGAATGGGCATGCGACGGTGGTGACATGGCTACGTGCTGCTAGCGGCATGGCTGAGGGTGGCGATTGACGCACGGTCTCCTGGTGGTGCTCTAGGGCTTTAATGTGGGCTTAGGGGTGGTGGTATGCGGTCGGGCGGAGCTGGCGCTCTGAGCGGCAGAAGCGGCGGTTTCCACGGCGAGCGGTGGCTGTGAGGCGTTGGGCGGCGAATGGGCATGTCCGGCGTGCTCCCTGGGTCGTGGCGATGTGGTGGGCGCGGGCTACGGTCGAACGGCTGCTTGTGCACGCGTGCCAAGTGCGGCGCTCTAGCGCGTGCTCGGCATGGCGCGGTGGCAGTGGGCGCGGGGTTTTCTTGGTGGTCCACTGCTTGACCTGGCTCGGGGAGGGGACAGTGGGCGGCGGTGAGGTGTTGGCTAGCTACTAGACATGGAGAGAGAGGGGGAGATGGTCTGCTGCAGCGGGGCAAGGTTTCGTCGGCGAGCATGTCCTCAGGTTGGCATGACATGGCTGCTAGGGGGGTAGGGATGGGTGTTAAGGGTCTGGTTAGATCAAGAGGGGACAAAGAGATTAAATGGAGATCAAATGGGGGCAAAACTCTGTTCAAAACAGTGAGCTAGGATTAGAGGTAGATTCTTGCCTGCCAGGTGTTTGATGAAATGGCCGCAAGAAAATTCTTTTTGAATTTTGAAAATATTTTTGGTGGGTGTGCTAGTACTAATATTGAGACTCTGTGGTTGCTTGGGTTTTGAAAATTGAGTTGGTTTGAGTGGTTTTTGAAATAGTGGGATCTTCCCATATGAAATAGATTCAATTTTAAACTGTCATTTAAAATTAGTATTTGATTGTTTTTAGCAGATCACAAAGTGGGCCTTGGTACCTCATTATGTGTACTAGCAAGGGGTGTAAAGATCCACAAATGTTTCTGTTAGGTTTTGAGTATTAGGAATAGCCAAAGTAGGCATGATAGTTAATTTGGCCAAAGTGACCATTCACTTCAATTATTCATTTTGAGTTGTTTTTCTTTGGGAAAAGTTTGGGAATGATTTAGATGATGTTTATTTCACCTAAGAATCATTTTACAAGCAATGGATCACTTAATCATGGCAATTCAAATCAACTCCTATTTTTAAATGCACACACATATGAATGCTTTCATATTTTGAAATGGAAAAGTTTTTGTTAACCCTAATTTGGATGATTTGGATCTTGATAAGTTTGGATTAAAGTTTGGGATGTTACACTATGGTGACTGGTTCATAGTCTTAACATGGTGTAAGCATGTGCCAAGTCAACGCAGATAAAGCATCAAAGGAGAATACCACAATATTATGCTTTTGTATGCTAAAACAACGCATGATTCTTTCAAGGCACATTAAGAAATCTCAATTGTTTAAAACAAGTCATGCTACAAAAATAATCACTAAGCATATGGTCAAAGCAACATCTAGCATGACATGATAAAGTCTAAGTCACGGTCAAAACAAGCTTCCTTTTGTACCACTATAAGCATGAAACTTCCTACTCTTTTCCAACACCAATTGACTTATTTGAAACAACTCTCAAAGATAATAATAAATAAAGACCAGAGAGCATGTCCCACCCATCTACAAAGAAGAACTAAAAATTTCTGAGCCAAAAGAATAAGAAAACTAAAGCTAAAGGCAGTGCTAACAAAGGAGAACACTCATAGAACAATAAGAGTGAAAACTAGAGTGTTCTAGGCAATGAATAACGGGATGTGTCTCTCTCCAAAATAAGTGTGTTGGGATCCAACCAACTTATTGCAGCGAAGAAAGCAAAAGAAAACTAAAAACAAAGACGCTCCAAGAACAACACATAGTGCATAAGGTAATAAAAATAAAGTGTCTTGAAAGAAGACCTGAGATTATTGATGAAGAAGGGGATGCGTTGGGCATCCCCAAGCTTTGACGCTTGTACTTCTTGAATATTTCTTGGGGTGACACGGGTGGCATCCACAAGCTTGAGTGTTTGTCCATACTTCATCTCATCACATTATTCTACCCTACACTTGAAATTTTCCTTCATACAAAACTTCACACAATCTTCATTAGCAACATTAGTGTATTCAAGATAATAAGTCTTTGTGTTTAGTTTCAACACAAGTAAAACTTCCATTAAAACACAAGCTACTATAGCAATTCCTTCTAAAAGCTCAAGTGATCAAAGAGAACTCAAAGAGAAAGAGATTAAGAGGCAAATGCAAATAATGGCACAAATCTGTCAAAACTGACCAGCAGGCAAAAACCGATTTTTTCGAAGACCATATGTTGATCAAATCGAAAATGCTAAACTAAATAAAGTTAGATAATAACCTGGGGCCTAAGCATAGAAAATTACATCTCAATTCGAGGTACAGGGATTTTTCAAGATTTTTTACAGTGAAGCACAAAAATCTGTTTCAGGGTAGCAACTTTCCCAAGTTTTACTTCTCTCTCATTAGAGGTTATTCTTGGCACAAAAACCACACAAAAAGGATAAGGAGAGGTTATTACTGAGGCAATAACTTCCAAGACTCAACAAACCAAAAATAAACTGAAAGTAAAAATATAATGGGTTGTCTCCCAAAAGCTCTTTCTTTATAGCCATTAAAATAGGCATGATAATTTTGATGATGGTCACATAAGAAATATGAATTGAAGTAAAAGAGAGCATCAAGAAGCAAATATGGAACAGATTTAATTCTAACCCACTTCCTATGAAAAATAATCTTGTAAAGAAACAAGTCATGAAAGCACAAAGCAACAAGCATAGGAAAGCAAAACAAGTGCAACTTCAAAAATTTCAACATAAAGAGGGGAAACTTAATATTGTTGAGATACATAAACCATGTTTCCCTCTCTCATAATAACTTTCAGTAGCATCATGAATAAAATTAACAATATAAATATCACATAAAACATTCTTATCATGAGCCACATGCATAAATTAATTATTAGTCTCCCTATAAGCATAGTCATTCTTATTAATCGTAATGGGAGCAAATTCAACAAAATAGCTATCATTATTATTCTCATCACCATAATCATCAAATATAGGAGGCATATTGTAATCATAATTAATTTTCTCCTCAATAGTAGGTGGACTAAAAATATCATATTCATCATTGTAATCATCATACATTAGAGGTATAATATCATCAAAGTAAAATTTCTCCGTCGTGCTTGGGGGACTAAAAATATCATGCTCATCAAAACTAGCTTCCCCAAGCTTAGACTTTTCCATAGCATTAGCAATAATGGTGTTCAAAGAATTCATACTAATAAAATTGCTATTAGCATGCAAATAAAGTTCCATAGGTTTTTTAATTCTCTTCAAACACTTCATGTCCTAACTCAAGATAAATACTATAAAGCTCTCTAATTTTGTTGTTGTTTTCCATTAAGCCTAACTAGTGAAAATAAAAACAAGAAACAAAAAGATATAATTGCAGAATCTAAAGGAAATAACTTCAAGCACTCACACACCAGCAACAGTACTAGAAGTAGCTTAGTACCCAGAGGATGTGAATACCTTTTACCTTACCTCCCCGGCAACAGCGCCAGAAAATAGCTTGATGTCTACACACGCTTCTATTCTTATAGATAGTGTTAGGCCTCCAAGTGTAGATGTTTGTAGAATAGCAGCAAGTTTCCCTTAAGTGGATCACCTAAGGTTTATCAAAACTCAGGGAGGAAGTGGTCAAAGGTATCCTCTCAAGCAACCCTGCAATCAAGATACAAGAAGTCTCTTGTGTCCCCAACACACCCAATACACTTGTCAGGTGTATAGGTGCACTAGTTCGGCGAAAAGATAGTGAAATACAAGTAATATGGATGATTATAAGTGGTAATTGCAATCTGAAATAAGAGTGGCAGCGAGCAAACATGTAACATGACTGATTATAAACGGTGTTTCAATCCTTAGAAACAAGGCCTAGGGATCATACTTTCACTAGTGGACACTCTCATATAAATATCTTCTCTTCATTATGCTACCCTGAACTACTCTCCGGTTGGACGATGTAGGGCTATAACAGCACACCTTAAAGTTTACATTCCCCATCTAGATAACCCCTCACTATCACCTTGAGCGCTAGATGATTCCAACAAACACCACAATCTCATAGAGATATCTAACTCAAATTATACTCATGATAAGTATTTCTGTAACCTTAGCCTAAGTTCCATACGGTGTGCACACTGTCAACTTCACACACGTGGGGATAAACAGAGATTAATTAAAGCACTTGAGTAGCAGAATATATCTACTTATTCAACTAGATTACAAAGCTCATGATCTCAATAAGATCACACATAGAGAGAGAGAGATGAACACATAGCTACCAGTAGAGTCCTTAGCCTCGAGAGAGAACTACTCCCTCCTTATCATGGGAGTCAGCAATGGCGATGGAGATGGCGGTACAGTCGATGGAGATGGCTCTGGGGGCACTTCCTCGTCCTGACAGGGTGCCGGAACAGAGACTTTTGTCCTCTGAATCTCCTCTTCGGTGGCGGCGGCGCTGCGGAACTTTTCGTGTAATTCTGATCCTCTCCTTAGGGTTTTCGTCTCGGAGGGTTAATATAGACGGAAAGGCGAGGTCGGTGGCCGCCCGAGGGGCCCACACCAGGGCCTAGCGCGCCTAGGGGGCGCCACCCTATGGTGTGGTTGCCTCGTGGCTCTCCTCCGTCTCTGCTTTAGACTTCTATGTCGTGTCAGAAAAAATAGAAACTTCGGCTTTTGTTTCGTCCAATTCCGAGAATATTTCTTTACTAGATTTTCTAAAATCAAAAACAGCGAAAAACAGGCAACTGGCACTACGGCATCTTCTCAATAGGTTAGTTCCAAAAAATGTATAAAAATGCCTCAAAGTGTAGATAAAACATAAGATAGTTGATACAAAACAAACATGGAGCATCAAAAATTATAGATACATTTATGACATATCACTCAGGTTGAAGGAGGTGGTTTGGCCCGGTAGAACGGGCTGCTTGCGGGAGCGTCGCTTCCAAAACTCCTTCATGATTGCCCGTTGTACGAGCTCCTTGATCTTCGAGGGATCGTTCGCCCATTGGTCGGGTAACAAGTCAGAGGGGGATTTATAGTGTTACCGTACGTGAAGACCTTGCGGGCAAGCTCCATTGCACCCAGAGACCAATCCTCATCGGGGACGGCGCTCTGTGCAATGCGAGCTGATTTGTTGATGAAGGTGTTGTACCTTTTGGTACTTCCTTCTATGGTTGCAAAGACGACGGGGGATATGCGACAAACGAGCATCTGTCATTAGCCTCCGTAGGTCGAAGGAGACGGCCTTGAGAGCTTCTAGTAGCTCCACCTCCATGCATTGCGTGCTTGGTGTAGGAATTTCCGGTTCCGCACCCGGTGTTGGGGAACGGACCGAAGAGGTGGAGGCCCGCATGTTGGTGGCTTGAACGCGCCAGGTTGCCCATCATCTCCTCCATGACTGAGTCCTTCAAGAGGGCGTGCTCCTTGAGCATGAGCTTGCGGTGCTCCCTCTTCGCCTTGGCGACCGCCCTCTTCCGAGCCTTCTTGGACTCAATGACTTGGAATTGGGCAGGCTCCTAGGCCTGATGCATGTAGACCTTGTCACCGTGCTTGAAGGTGACCATCGGTGGCAGCGATCCGAATTGGATCACCGTAGGGACCTCACTATCGGTGACGTTGCGGAATCCTGCAAGAAGATGTTTGCGATCAGCGGAGTTCCACGCCGATGATCTTCATGCATCATGCAATGCAGGTGGGAGAACGGGCGAAGACCAAGCCACGACCAATGTGCAATAGAGATGGGAGGAGAACCAAGTCCCGCCGGGCGTGCTAATTTGTTTGACACGGAAAATAGCGCTTTTCTATAGAGGAGAAGAAGAAAAGGCATCTCCCGTACGCCGGGGAAAAAATAATATAAATTGCGGGCGTGCCAATGTACAAGTACACAAAAAGAAAATAGAGAATAGATACATATTAATCATCACGACTAATAGTCTAAACCCGAGTGTGCGCTCCGTGGTGGCCTGCTGGTGCGGCCAACATGACTAGACGATTGTGGTCTCCTGGTTCCCGGGGCCTCAGAAAGCTCTCGTTAATTAATCCTATGGATAGAATCGCAGGACACTTCCGATTAAGCTGCTTGGTCGTCGTCTTCGCGCTTCGTGTTCTCCATGCATGGTGGTGGTGTGGTGTGTGTTGGCGATGACAAAGTCCGTGTACTAGCGTGTACACGCATCGTGGATAGCATGGCCTTTGATCCGGCCATGCCCGCCTTGCCGTCATGCCTCGTCGGTCTTGAGCGGCGTCGAAGTGGTTGAAGTTGAGGTAACTTGCATGGATGTGCTTGGCTTGAATTGTCGTCGATGACTTTGTATTTTTGCCGGAAGTACGGGGGTTCGCCCCGCGGGAGTAGAGGTGGTCAATGAGTATACATGGTCGATGGTGGCCAGGACATGTATCCAATGAGTCGCGCTGGACATAGGTGTCGAACGATAACTGCACAACCGCATGTGTCTGATGGCATGCCGTACAGCAGCTGAATAATCAGCTAGCTTAGGAAGCTGTCTTACGAATCAACCCCTACCACACATGCATGTATGTGCAAATGCACATGCACATGCACGTACATGCGATAAGCGCTAGAGCCCCAAAGAGATCCCTCTCGCTCGCATAGCTCAGCGCGTCTCGCCTGTCTCGTGGCCAAGGTGTCCAGCTAGGCATGGACGATGCCGACCTTGTAGAGTTGCTGAGCGGATGCGCTGGCCGGCTCTCGCGCGGCTACTGCCGCAGTGTAGTCCCGGGCAACGTTGATGGCGCACCGTCGATACTGGCGGACACGATCACGCCCAGCTGACATCGTCAGCCGGAGTTCGTCTGACCAGCTCTTCGTCAGATGCACCGCGATATGAGTGCCGCCGCGTACGCCATCCCGCCGGCTAGCTAGCTCGAAGAGGCGTCTGCACATGCACTCCTCGCTGGAAAAAGCTTGAAGTTGAGACGGTCAGGTGCAGCCCGTGACGAGACGGCGCGGGGGCAACCTATTGCCTCCGCGGAAAACAGCTCCGCCGGCCATTCACGAAGGTGAGGATGACAGTTGCACCGTAAGTCGTGACATGAACGCTGGCGAGCTGCGAGCTGTCGACGACACAGCTGAACAGAGCCAACAAGGGTGTTGCAATACCCGCCCTGGCAGAGGCTGCGGCGTGAACGCCGGCGAACCGCGGCCCATCGACGGTGCCTCCGTCAATGGTGCAGCTCAGTTTGGCCGCGAGCCTCACACCGGCTCGTGCTGAAACAAGAGTGGAGCATATGCTGGCGACTTGGTGAGCTAGCGATGCGACTGTGGCGGTGTCTAGAACGGAAGAGGGTGGTCATGGGCTGATTCTGCAAGCCCTGACCCGTTGACGGTGTCTTCATTCACGGTGCAGCTTGGCGACGCGCTCCCGACGGCGCGGTGTAGGACCGTCCTGCCGGAGAAAGGAGCAGCATCGCCCGATGTGGGCATATATGGCACTGTGCCGACTCTGCGGAGAGAGACAGACAGTGACCCATCGACTGCGCCTCCGTCAATGGTGCAACTAGGATTGGTGCAGAGCCTCGCGTAGGCGAGCTCCGCTAGACGATGCCCTTGTGTCAGCTGAGTTCGCCCGCCCCATCGCTCGACGGCGACGCTCGAGACAAAGAAGAGATGAGGCAGGCAAGGACCGCGCATGTGCATGCTCCCGCCCACGGACGCCATATGCCGCATCTTGGCCGACCCTCACCACCATGCTAGATAGAATAAAAATAAGACAAAAAAAATTCGCACCGACTCTCACCATCAGGAAGGATGACGTCAATCATGATCTTGTTGCCCTGTACGTGCTCCTCAAGAACACGCGCTTTAGATCGCTTTCCCTAGGCCGTCTGCCCAAAGAAAACGAAGCTCGTCTTGCTTAAGATTGGAGGTCAAGCAGCGAGTCCTTCTCCGGATGCAATCTGTGCTTGCCTCCGGCCGGGTGATTCCTCTTGGCTGCGTACGTCTCTCTAGGGGTGCCTCTGTCTCTTTTGCCTCTTCTCTCCTCATTTTCTGTCCGCTCTCACGCCCTGTTTATATAGGCAAGGAGGTTGGCCCTGAAGGTGGTTTGCAACGCCCATGTAATCCCATTGGGCTTCTCGATCAGTTAAGATACGAGTATATCCATCCATTGCCTGCCATGAGCTGCACGAACATATAATTAGATTGTTCTTGAACAATGTAGTTGGAGGCCTATACGCATACGCCGGACTTCCGTTTCATCTAGCCGATTCGTATATAATTAAAAGGAAAAGGATTGGGATCCCCCGGGGATCGGTAACTTCAATCCCGCGGATAGCACAGCGGGCGCACGTACAGGGAGTGGTGGAGCCGGCTTTATCGTCTCCGGTCTTCTACCTTCCTCCTCTGAATATGTCTCCCTCGCCCACCCGCGACGATGCCGCTGCTCTGTCTCGCTGCTCCTCCGCCTTGCTGCGTCGCCGCCACGCAGCCCTCCGCCTTGCTGTGCCGCCGCCACGCAGCCCCTCCGCATCTCGTCATACATCGCTATGTGCCTCGCCCTTGCCATGGGGGGCTCGACCTTGCACCATGTGAGGAACAGCAGAGCGCGCAGTAGCCAGGGGAGGACTCACCGGAGTCGAAGCTACACCTGCCCATTCCCAGCCGCCTCCAAGGCCGCTCACGAGCGCGAGATCCGGCCCCTGCCCGCGTGCTGCTCCGTTGGCCATTTTTGCTACCCCGGTGGTCAAATTTGCTACATACGCCAGTCGGCGTTGCAACATACGACAAAATATTCTGCTACATAGCACATTTTTACGACAATGTTTTCGGTGAATTCCGGTTTTGCTACATGATTGTTATTTTTTTGCTACATTTGTTTTCTGATTTTGCTATAATATCGTAAATTTTTTGCTGCGTGACATCTCCGATGAGGCATCCGACGAGGTGTCTACAAAAGTCTCCGTCGATGTCTCCGAAGAAGTAGATTTTTTGCTATAAGAAGAACTTCTTTGCTACAACCGTATTGTGCTTTTGCTACAATAGTGTCAACTTTTTGCTACAAGGTGTCCGACGAGAGTCACCGGCGAGTTTTTTCCGACGATGTTTCCGGCGAAGTCGGTTTTGCTACATTATTACAATTTTTTCTGCGTGGTCTCCGACGAGGTCTCCGGCGAAGTCTCCGACGAGATGTTCTATTTCTGGAACGAACTGTTTTTTTTGCTTCGGAAGCAAAAACGGTGACATATGCAGTAAAAAATCTGTCTTGCAGCAAAACCGGAATTTAAATCCTTTTTTGGAGATATGGCAGCACGGGAAGAAGGACGATAGGGGCTTCCCATTGTCTCGAGGAGCGTGGCGCCTAATTAAAAAGATTCACATAGTTGGTTGCACGCCGAAATTTCCGTCTGCCGTATTTTTGACGGTTTTGCTCCTGACTGTTTCGAGGAATTACAGCCAGTGCCACCGCTAAGTCAAATCTGAACAGTTCCTTCGCTACCACGGTGCAGCCAGTGCCACTCCGCACTCCGCCCCTTTCTCCTGTCAGCGGCGGCTCAACCCGACACCATCCTCCCTCGATCCAGCCTGCCGCCACCATCCTCCCTCGATCCAGCCTGCCGCCACCACCCTCGTACTCCGGAGCCACCCAGATCCACCACCCCGCTGCCAAATCCATCCTCCCCGGCTGCTTCCGGGCAGCTCCGGTGCGGCCTACAGCACCGGCCCCTTGAGTCCTACAACGCGCTGCCCCGCCCTCCTCCATACCTCAGCCTGACGAGGCCCAAATCGACGGTGGCCAGGGCTAGGCCTGGTGCAGCTACAAACCACCGTCCGCGGTCGAAATCGACGACGTCGCTGAATGATCCTGCTCCATATTCATCTTGTCCACTCGCAGGAATAAGGCATGGAGTGGAGGGAAGATGAAGCCCCGACGCACGGGAGGTGTTGGACCAGACGCCCGCTTGCGATGCCGCCTCAGCTGCGACCCGAGGGGAGAAGAAGGGCGATGTGAGGGTAGGCCGAGGAGCTGAGACCGTCGCGCTAGGTGGGTTTGTGGCGGGGATATGCGTGTACGAGGAGCTGGATGGCGTGAATCCAGGCAGACTTATGAATATGTCTGTACGTTCAGACTTCTGAATAAGAAGGGGAGGACCGTCCGGCCGTTTTCGTCCCCAAATAATCCAGATCTGGGCGTTCAAAATTGTCTTCTTAACCTTCTATTTCTGGCCATGGTGATTGGGGCCATAGATCCCGACCTCGTGCCTTCTTGGTGCCTATGTGGAGGGATGAAACTGGGAGGGAGCTGCCGGATTGGGCGCTTGCCAAGATTACAGCCGCTGGCGGCCGTATCGTCGCTTAATTGTCGGACTGGTTCACTTTGTCGATGTATTGGTGGGATCAGCGTCGGCCGAACGTGTTTCAGGTTCCTTGCCTTTGTCGTCGTGTCGGAGCAGCTCAAGCATCAAGCTCCCACTGCATCGCACACACGGAGCTGCTCCACCCAGCCAAACCAACTCGCTAGAGACCTGCTCTGCTCTAGCTTGCTCTGCTGAAAAAGTTGATTGATAATTGACTGCACTTGACTGCAGCTCAACTGTATGAATTAGCGTTGAAGCTCCCGTGTTGATTTTTTTGGAATAATCACATGTGCTGCTCTTGCAATAATGAAACCGAGTAATTCTCACATATGTGCACATAGGCATGTTGATTTAACTGAAGCACATAGCAAACAAATGAAGCCGAGAATTGCTAACTGTAGAAATGAAAAAAACTTAGCTTCGTTTTCCAGTGGGAAAATAGTCCCATATAACAGTTGGTGAGATTCTAATTCCATATATGAGGCAACCATGCATAATTGATGCTTGCTGAAAACGCTCTACTTGGAACATTATGCTGACACATACTTATAATGTAACCATGTCCTTTTGAACACAGGAAATCACACTTCACATTGCAATGTACATTCGTATGAAGTATGTAGTTGAGAAGCCATAACCATGGTAATGTGTACATTTTTCCTATCAAGAAAAATCAACAGTGAAATTTTCTTACTAAAATGTTGTTTCGCTCTGATAGTTAGATTCTTTATGAGTTTTTTTATCCTGCGCGGTTCTTCAGTTTCCTCGTTTGGGTCATTGGTTTCAGTTAGCCGATTCTTCCGTGAGCTGGTACGGATTTACCTAGAGCGGTTCATTCTATGGTACGAAGTTTGATACAATGTTGGTATATGATACTTTTTTTCTTGTGATTTTCACATAGCTTGGTGCTTCTTGACTGAATTCGTTTTCGAATTAAGATGAAACATGTATCTATTACTACGGAAATTTTGAAAAATAATGATCAGTTTTTACTCTGAGCTATTTACATGCACATCATAAGTGCTGCTTCATGTTGGACAATCAGAAAAATAAACAATACTTTATAAAATTTAAGCCTAGCAACGCACAAAATTTGTGGACTGTTTTGTTATATCAATTTTTTGGTGAAACATACAAAAGGACATTTAGAGACTCCGGGCCATATTGATATAGACCAAAACAAAATTCTATAAAGAACTATATAAGTGGACGTACACAAAGAGACAAATTTATACCGGCCGTGCTAAATTAGAGAATAAAATGAGGAAATGCAAATTAATGCGAGGTTACGGTGCAATTTGATTTCAGGACAAAATAAATAGCGCGGGCTTTTTAGATGTCATATGGCAAATTTTAATTTTAAACAACCCATTGCAACGCACAGGCACTTCTCGCGCACTACTCTTCCTTTATGAGCGAGACTCTATCCAGATCTACTGATCTAAGAACTCCGCGAGTAAACTGAGCGAGCCATGAGGTGCCTATCGGCAAGGCTCGGAAGAACCTTAAGTTTAAGCTCTCTTCCAACAATTAAATTCTACACAGTATGCTCCTATGTTTAGACTAGACATGCATGAGATTGGCATCTTATGCTTCCACTACTTGTGATAATCAGGTTTATGGAATACCTATTTGTGATAACAGGTATATGAAGTTCTCATTGAGTCTTGGATTTTTTTTTACAAGAACCGCTTTAACTGAACCATATAGGCGCCTACGACAATCTGTTTCATGCTCCCTCTGTTTCAAATTACTCCGCCGGCACGCTTATGTAGGTGGGCTATTACTTCCTTATTTTTTATTCAAAAAAATCCTGAGATTTTTGAAATAGATAGTATGAAATGTGTACTACGTATACCAAAAATCCAGAATTTTTTTTGGATGAAAAATAAGAGAATACTAGTCCACCTAGGTAAGCGTACGCGCGGAGTAATTTGAAACAGAGGGAGTACAAGATATCTAGAGCAGACTGATTTCTATATCTAGACTGAATCCGGAGCAATAGATCAATATATTGGAGGTATTATTCTGGTATCCAGATGTTATGAAATAGCCATGAAAAGGAAATTGTATCCAAATTTGAGTTTGTAGCTTCGATGATGATCGTCCCATGCATTAGTGGAAACTTTCAAACCTCAATGGATGCAAACATATTACGTGAATTTTTTATAACTTACAAGAACTAAATTTCTATGTTTTCTATATATGTGAATATTTACGTGCATCTGTTTAGATATATTACATAATTTTACTAGACCGTAGCAACGCACGGGCATTCAGCTAGTATTGAATAGAATTTAGAGAGCCCATAACCTGGACTTGGCGTACATACTAATAATAACCGTGTACATATACCCATCTAAACATATGAACGTTCCAATACAACTAGCTCAATTAAGCTATTAATTTCCGGACGTATTTAAACCATCAATTGAGAGCTTGAGATGATCGTACATGGAAAGTATGATGTGGATTACCCTCATTGGCAGCATACCTGGTATTCAACACAACCATGTGCCTTATGCATATTTTAAATATATTGGGACAAAATATCGTCAAACACCAATCTTTCAATTGGTATCAGAGCAAGGTTGCTCTTCTTTGGCTTAACCACCTAAGAGAAGTATGAGCGACACAAATAGGAGTGAAACCACTCCCAATGACGCACCCATCTCTAAGAGAGAGCTTGTCGAATCGATGTATACGGTCCGACAAGAGATGAGAGCCATGTTTGAGTTATATCTTGGTAAAAAGGAAGTTGTTGTTGCTGATACCATTGATAACGAATCAAGTGGTACCAAACCGGCGGAAGATCTCCTCAAGGATCCTTCCACGGTGAAGGTAGCAACAAGGATAGAGATAGACCTATGGTAAGCATGCCACCACAACCTAGTTACAATGCCGCTCCCATTCCCACACCTCATATAAACCATCGTGGTCCACCACTTAAACTTGATGAATTGAATTTCTCCAATTGGCAATATCTAATGCGCTCTCATTTCAAAAGTTCTAGTGTTCATCTTTGGAAGGTTTGGAGTTTGGCTTCAATCCGTACAACCCCTACAACATGACGCCCACCAAGGAAATCAACAATCAACTCAATGCCATCGCCATGGCCATTCTCCAAGGTGCGTTGACTCATGAGAAAATGACCCACATTCGTTCTGATGACACCGCCAAGGAAGCTTGGAATGCCCTTCAAAGAGTCTATCTTGGCAATGAAAGCATCCAAAGCTCCAGGTTCGAAGAAATGCATTATGAAGTCGATGCCTTTATTGGAAAGGAAGATGAGACTCCCAAATACCTCTATCGAAGGGTCATGGACCTTTCGATTAGGATGATTGACCATGGAAGTAGGGATGTGGATGATAAGTGGATCAAGTGCAAGTTCATGCAAGCCATCTTGTCCTTCCGAAGAGAAATGGCCAACAATATTCGCTCAAGGGCGGACTTCTATGCCATGTCCTCCAATGAAGTGTTAAGTGAGTTTGTGGCTCTTGGAATCATGAACAAGACCGCCAATGATGCTCTCGCTCGTGCTCGGAGAATGGACTCTCCAAATCTTGCTTTAAAGGCTAAGGCTCATGTTTATGAAGAAGAAGTCAACTCTTTGGGAGTGATAGAAGGTGATGATGAAGACATCAAGTGTGCCATACATTAGCAATTGGCTTTAGTCTCAATAAGGTTTTGGAAGAATCAAGGAAAGGGTAATCCATAAAAGATCACCACAAGTAGTTCAAGACCCAAGTTGAGATCATGTTACAATTGTGGAGAAACCGAGCACTTTGTCGTCGAGTGCCCTTATGAGAAGAGAGAAGACCATGGAGGAAGGCTTATTTTGAAGTCCAAGTTCAAGCCTACTCCAGACAAGAACTTTGTCAAGAAAGTCCAAAACAAGAACTTCAACAACAAGAACTACCCCAACAAGAAGGAGCCACAAAAATATGTTTTGGTGGCTTGTGAAGAATACAAAGAGATCAATGAGAATGAGATGATGGAGAGATTATGGGCGTGGCCTCCATTGCCACAATTGCCACCGCTTCCACCACTACTACCTCAACCTCTTCACCGACATCTCTCTTCGACTCTCCCAATGAGAACAAGGCATCACTAACCCTACATGTATTATGGCTAAAGCCCCCATGGTAACTCATCCAACCACTATCCCTCCTTCTATTGATGCATAATCGTATGATGATGACATGAGTCTAAAGATTAAGAAGAAAATAGTGGAATCCACTAGTTGCTTGAATAACTTAGATGGAGAAGCCAAGATGTGTGTTGAGGCTCTCATGAGACAACTAGGTGAAGCACGTTATATCATCGACGAGAGGGATGGTTCCATTTTGGAGATGTTTGGGCATGACCATGACGTCGCCATGGAGATTGCTGCCTTGACCGATGCTCTTGATGAAGAGCAAAGTAAAATAGTTACTCTTGAGGATACCTATATTTCCAATGAAGAATATTTTAACTTGAATGTCTCTAAACTTGTTAAAGAACGTGACCATGCTCTTGCATTAACTAAAATCCTTAAAAAGGAAAAGCTTGAGTTTGGGGTTGATCATGATAGACTAAATGAAGGGTTTGAGAAACTCAAGAAGGAACACGAGGCCTTGTTGACAAAATTCTCTAATCTTTCAAAGTCACATGAACAACTTCAAACTCAAGTGACAAAAGATGGTTCAACCTTGTCAACTAGTATTGCTTCATGTTCTACTAACCCTTGTTGTGAGTATGGAGATCTTCTCGAGGAGAACAAGATGTTGAAGGTCATAATTGAGAAAGGCCTTGTCTCATGCATTCAAGGTGAGAAAAGCCTAAATGACCTTTTGAGTAATCAAAGGGACAATGTGTCTAAGGAAGGACTTGGATTTGCAACCAAGTCAAAGAAGAAGATCAAGGGCAAGAAGAAGAAGAAGTTGCCCACTCCCCCTTCCAAAATGATTACCTTTGTGAAGGAAGGGGAGAAGGCAAAAGAAAAGGAACCAAGTGTCATTAAGAGTGGTTATGAACCCTCTCATAATGATTTTGCGAGAAAATATAACCCATCCTAAGTTCTTATGAATTCTTATGATGGTAATGTCTATGCTAAATATGTAGGCACCTCTCATGGTGATGATTACCATTGGGCCATTTGGCTTCCTAAGAACTAACAAAAGAGGACCTATTCAACAATGGGTACCTAAAAACAAACATTGATTTCTTGTAGGACTATGCTTCCGGTGGAACAAAATGGGTGGTTGATAGTGGTGCCACGAGTCATATGACCGGAAGCAAGGAGATGCTTGATGAGTCAAGACCTAATACTTCCAACACGTGTGTCACTTATGGAGATGGATCTACCTCTAAGGTATTGGGTTTGGGTAATGTAGGATAGCTGGTACAGGGGGTACCCCGATCCATCCGCGTCTGGCTTGCTTGGCAGGGTTCGTGTAGTCCTCGAGAGGGAAGGGATGCTTCCCTCTTGAGGGGCGCCTTGTCTGACCCTCCCGAAGGCTTCTAGAGGGGATATCCACTCGGGATATCCCTGGCAAGACCATGACTACTTAGGAAGGGAGCGGAGTCGCCCATCGAGGAAGACGACAAGAACAACAGTGGCATTGGATGCCTCCATGGCGCGGTCCCAAAGTCAGGGCCTTGGTCAAAAGCGATACAGACAAGGTCCTGGATAGTTGTATGGATGGCCTCAGCAAGAGCATGACAGTCCTTGGCTACTTTGATTCAAGGAGGACAGCAAGCAGCACCGGATGAATACAAGTGACGCTAAAGGGAGGACACTTTATCAGCAGATGAAGAAGCACCCGGCGTCCAAGACTCGGTCCACCAAAAAGCAGTCCTGTAGATTAGGACCTGAAGTGAAGCACTATGGTGACTCTTTCGACCGATGGACCGGGGGAAGAGGCCCGTCGCCACCCTATATAAGGAACCGTACTCCTACCTTAGAGGGGATTGATCCTTGAGATCTTAAACCCTAGACTTTCATCCTTCATTGTACCCTCGCAAAGCACGCAAGCAATACAACAAAGCAGGAGTAGGGGCTTTACCTCCGCACGAGGGTCCTGAACCTGGGTAAAAAAACCATGTGATCTCTCTGTCGTGTGCTTGCTCCGCCACCGCAACCATCATTGAGTTTTCTTGGAACCACGTGTTTAGCCCCTCTCAAACCAAGGGATCATTGGACCCTAGTTTCCTTCACAGGACAAATCTCCGACATTTGGCGTGCCAGGCAGGGGACTGGGGCATGCTTTCGAGACCCTTCGGACGGTCGGTGTCATGGTGGCGAGCCCTCGTGCGGAGGTCGGCCCAGGGAGCACTCCGTCCAGGGCAGCGTGCGGGATCATCGCCTGCATCTTGGGCGTCTCCCAGGCTCCCGCCTCCGGGTGACACTTCAAGCAGTTCTCTTGTGAACTAGCGGCGACAAGGCCTACCTCTACCTCCGCCCCTCTTCGGTGGTCGCAGCAACCGGTATCCTTCAGCGCCGTGGATCACCCTGGCTCCACCCTCCTGGTGGGTTCCGTGCTCATGGTCTGCACCCCCACCATCAGCGGGGTTGCGGTGTCCAAGACCCTCATTGACGGTGGGGTAGGCCTGAATGTGCTCTCAGAAGGAGCGTTCAGGCAGTTGTGAGTGCTCTTCACGCGCCTCCGCCCCACCTTACCATTCATGGGGGCCACGACGGGTACCACCATGCCCCTCGGTCAGATCCAACTCCCTGTCACCTTCAGGACGAGCAATAACTACCACACAAAGCTCATCAACTACAATTTTCCTGAATCATCTTGCCCTACAATGCCATCCTAGGCTACCTGACATTGGCGAGGTTCATGGAGGTCACTCACAATGCCTGCAACCTAGTCAAGATGCCGGGTGGCACTGATACCAGCATCACAGTGCGCTGCGACGAGGTCGAAGCCATACGCTCCCTCGAGTAGGCCTGCAATGGGGCGACAACTGCATGCCAGGAGGTTGCCACTAAATCTGATGGAGACAGGTCTCCCTAGGCTGCCAAGGCCTCGGGGGCTGGCGGCGAGGTCCCTACGGTATCCCCGGATGAGGATGTCGTGTGTACCACTGGCATCGCTGGTAGGAGAAAACTGGCATTCTCCCAGGAGCAGGCCAAGACCAAGAAGGCCCCTCTCGACCCGGCGGTGCCGGGGGCTACGATCACCATCAGTGCTCGCCTCTCGACCGAGAGCAAGGAGGCTCTCGTAGCCTTCCTCTGGGCCAACATGGCCATGTTTGCCTGGACCCCGTCAGACATGACGGGGGTGCCTCGAGAGGTGATCGAGCATCATCTGGCGGTGTGTCCCACAACGCGCCCGGTGAAACAGAAGCCATAGAAGAAATCATGGAAAAGTAACAGTTCAACATTGTCGAGATGGAGAAACTGGTAAAGGCGTGCCTTGTCAAGGAGGTCTTGCATGCCGATTGGCACACCAACCCCGTGGTGGTTCCCAAGACCACCGGGGGCGCGTGAGTCTGTGTTGATTTCACCGACATCAACAAGGATTGCCCCAAGGACCCCTTCCCACTCCCGCGGATAGACCAAACCGTAGACTCCACAGCAGGTTACAACCTGCGGTGCTTCCTGGATGCCTTCTCAGGGTACCACCATATCAAGATGGCTAAGGAGGACGAGGAAAAGATAGCCTTCATCACCCCATGCAGGGTGCACTACTACACCTACATGCCATTCGGCCTCAAGAATGCTGACACTACCTTCCAGAGGCTCATGAGCATCGCGTTGGGTGAGAAGATGGGAAGAAACGTGGAGGCCTACATCAACGACATATTGGTTAAGACCCACAAAAGAGACACCCTGATGGCGGACCTGATGAAAACCTTCGCCAACTTACGCTGAGTGAACATCAAGCTCAACCCTGCCAAGTGCATATTCGGAGTCCTGTCAGGCAAGCTCCTCGGCTTCCTGGTATCGTACCAGGGAATCAAGGCTAACCCCGACAAAGTCTGGGCCATTGAAGAAATGCACCCCCAACGCGGCTCAAGGAGATGAAGCGCTTGGCCGGGTGCATGGCGGCACTAGGAAGATTCATCTCCAAGCTGGGCGAGAAGGCCTTGCCTTTCTTCAAGATCATGAAGCGCACCGGCAAATTCAAGTGGACCCCAAATATTGACAAGGCGTTCGAGGCCCTCAAGAGATACCTCACGAGCTCTCTAGTCATGGTGGCCCCGAGGGAGTGTGAGGCGCAGCTGCTATACTTGGCAGCCACACCACAAACGGCAAGCGATGTCCTAGTCGCCCAGCGTGAAGAGGTGGTGGAAAGGAAAAGAAAGGCATAAGCCCTGAACCCTCCAGAGGTCTCGGGGGCTACGGCGGAAGGCGACGACATGCTGGAAGAAGTTGGTGGTGAGGTCGCCGGCCTGACCCCGACCAAAACCACTGAGCTAGTGCAGAGGCTGGTCTACTTCGACAGCAAGGTGCTTAGGGATGCCCGGTAAAGGTACCCCATGTAACAGAAGTTCCTCTACGCACTCCTTCTGGTGTCACGCAAGCTGCATCACTACTTCCAGGGCCACCCCATCAAGGTGGTCACCAAGTTTCCCCTAGAGACGATCCTACGTAACCCCAATTCCATGGGCCACGTGGCTGAGTGGGCCATCGAGCTACATCCTTTCGAGCTGACGTTCGACACTACACCCACCGTCTAGGGAAGGGCCCTGCGGAGTTCGTGGCAGAGTGGTCTGACCTAGGGGGAAGTAGGCCTCGAGAGAAAATAACCCAACTCCTCGAGAAGCTGGCTCCGAGGCACTAGATCGTGAACTTTTACGAGGCGTTCAACGGAGACAGAGCCGGGGCAGCCGCCGTGCTCACATCTCCAACGAGCGACAAGCTATCCTATGTCGTGCAGTTGTGCTTTAAGGACGAAGACAAGCGCCCCAACAACGTTGCCGAGTATGAGGGCCTGATCGCCGACCTCAAGGCAGCCATCACCCTCGACATCAAGAGCATCACAGTCCAGGGAGACTCCTTGCTCCTAGTCAACTTTTCCAACAAAAGCTACCGCCCAAAGGACAAGCACATGGCGGCGTACCATGAGGATGTGCAAAAACTGGAGAAGTATTTTCTAGGCATGGACCTGCTCCACATTCCTCGAGGAGACAACCACGAGGTAGACGAAATTGTCAAGTGCACGTCCAGACAAAAGTCCTAGCAGCTGGGGGTCTTCGAGGAAAGGCTATTCAAGCCCTCGGCCACCCCCCGGAGAGGAAAATGCCCACCCTGAAGAGCTCCCGCCCCCACCCTTGTCAGGCGCCCCCGATTGCGGTCCATCCTCAGGAAACAGGCTTGTCCTGGTAGATACTACCCAAGGGTCGGGTTGGATCACTGAGCTCAAGAGCTATCTCCAGGATGACATCCTCCCAGATAGTAAGGACATGGCGAAAAGCCTTGTCCACCGGGCAAAGAAGTACTGCATCGTTAATGGGGACCTCTACTGCTGCCGCCCTAACGGTGTCGCCCTCCGATGCATCTCTAGTGACGAGGGGCACGAGCTGCTGGCCGACATCCACGCAGGGGAATGCGGCCACCATGACTCGACACGTACCCTCTCTGGAAAAGCCTTCCGCAATGGCTTCTACTGGCTCACCGCGCTCACCGACGCCATAGAGATGGTGAAGTCGTGTGAGGCATGCCAGTTCCACGCCAAGCAAATACACCGCCCGGATCAATAGCTGTAGACCACCCCGCTCTCATGTCCCTTTGCGGTCTGGGGGCTGGACATCTTGGGGCCTTTCCCGCGAGCACCCGGGGGTTAAAGGTACCTCTACGTCTCCATCGACAAGTTCACCAAATGGGCCGAGGTGGAACTAGTTAGGACCATCCCGGCACGATTGGCGATGAAGTTCATCCAAGGTTTGGTATGCCGTTTTAGTGTACCTAGCCCCATCATCACCAACTACGGCAGCCAGTTCACCAGCGGAATATTCCAATCCTACTGCGAGGGCATCGGCACCAAGATCTGCTACACATCTGTCACCCACCCCCGTAGTAATGGACAACTAGAACGAGAAAATGTGGAGGTCTTGAAGGGGCTCAAGACCAAGAGCTTCCGCCGCAAGCTCAAGGAGTTCGGACGAGGGTGGTTGGATGCCCTCCCAAGAGTGATGTGGTCCATCTGTACCACTGTAACTAAACCAACTCGTGAGACCCCTTTCTTCCTTGTTTACGGTGCCGAGGCTCTCATTCCTGCAGAACTCAAGCACGGCTCCCCAGGGGTGCTCGCCTTCAGTGAGGCGGCGCAAGAGGAGCTGCGTCACGACGACCTCATCCTCATCAAGGAAGCCCGACACAAGGTCAATGTGCGGGTAGCCATATACCAGCAAGCATTGCGCTGGTACCACTGCCAGAACATACGGGAATGCACCCTAGAAGTGGGGGACCTTGTCCTTCACCACGTCCTCTCTTGCAACGGTCTGCACAAGCTCTCCCCAATGTGGGACGGTCCCTTTCGGGTCGTGCACGTCGCAAGGCCAAGCGCAGTGCGACTGGAAACAGAGGAAGGAGTCCTGATCCCCAACACCTGGAAGTTCACAAGTTCTACCCGTGAGCTCCGCTCACGGCGGAGGTGGTAATAAGTAACTCTCCCCTTGAATAGTGTGGAAATTCAAAAACGATGGCTCATTTTTTCGGGTTTTCCCCAATGATTTCTTTGTTTGCATCTTCGTTTATTCTATGGCGTTTCTCCCTTTCGTGCACCACATGAGCGGGGGCTAGGCACGATGTCTATCACCGGAGCCATCCTCGGTCAGCACTAGGGCCTAAAGTGTCGAGCTCTGAACTTGCGGACTAGCTCCAGTGTAAGTCAGCTCACCCACGGTTCTCGGTGCCTGATAATCCTCACGTGGCATGCAAAGGGAAAGCATACACCATGCGGAACCTACGGTTGCCTCTCCGAGGGACTATACAGGGAAAGTACGCGTCCTACAGTCACCTCCTAGAGGAACTTACATGACGAAACTGAACATATAGATCATACGACCACCTCCTTGAGGGACCTATGGGACAAGTATAAGCCCCACGACCTCCTCACCAGGGGAGGAGTGGGGCGACCCTTGAGACAACCCCTCAAGCAGCGTGCGGAACCTATGGTTGCCTCTCTGAGGGACTATATAGGAAAAGTACGCATCCTACAGTCACCTCCTCAAGGGACTTATAGGACAGAATTGAACATACAGAGCCTACGACCACCTCTTTGAGGGACCTACGGGATAGGTACAAGCCCTGCGACCTCCTCGCTAGGGGACGAGCCAGGCGACCCTTGAGATAACCCCTCAAGCGGCATGCGGAACCTATGGTTGCCTCTCCGAGGGACTATACTGGGGAAGTACGTGTCCTACGGTCACCTCCTCGAGAGACTTACGGGATGGAATTGAACGTATAGAGCCCACGACCACCTCTTTGAGGGGCCTAAGGGACAGGTACAAGCCTCATGACCCTCTCCTGAAGAGGGAGGCGAGGCAGCCTATGGGAAAACCCCTCAAGAGGCCCCCACAGGATGCAAAGGCCGAAAACCGCCTCCACGAGGGATCGATAAGCTGGAGCACGACCACTCCCTCGGAGGGTCAGGAAAGCAATGACAGATAGTTAAGGCCCCATAGCGGGAAGGTACCCTTACACGTCTTGGCAAAGAAATGTCAAGTCTCAAAGCGCTTCACGGGCATTACATGGACAAGAATCAAGCCACCCCAACAATGCCATCGGAGTCCACCTCGCCGAGACCTTCTTCCCCTTCTTCAGCGGCGGAGTCGCCCAAGCCATCGGCTTCGGCTCCCTCCTTGTCGCCTACCATGCATAGAAACGCTTTGACCAATAGCCGGTACGCCCGTCAACTGCCGCATGGCTTGGGAGTAGTCGAGGTCGGGCCACAGCTGCAGAAGGTTGGTGAAGACGGACCTTCAGGAGGGGTAACCTTAGCAATACCCAAAGTTATGGTCTTAGGGTTTTGTGGAAAAGAGAACGCTGGGGATTTCGTCGGATAGGCAAATAAGGGAGTCAAAGTCGCCTAATTATCGATGGACAATACTATTATAGATTGCTTGGGTTTTTTTCGGTACCTCTCCGTTGGCTCCTCCCAGCCTATATATAATAGGCCAGGTCCCAAAGACGTATACAGATAGGTAACATATTCATGATTACAACACCAACACAATGTTGGTTCCTATTTTCTTATCTAGTAAAACTATGACTCCCGTCGGATGCTTCTTGGGCCTTCATCTTGAGTCTTCATGGGCTGTGAGCCTTTATATAGCCAGGGTAACAAAACATAAGCACCCGAATAATCATACTCAGGTCAGTAGCCCCCGAGAATCTACCCGAATCGTAGATTCGGGTTGAGTCTCAAAGATGTTTTCAATATTCACAATTTGATATTTTATGAAATATCTTTATTTTTGTAGCTTTGTAGGGATTTGGTACAACAGGACTGATCCATCCGATGGATCAGAAATCAGTTAATTGCTCCTGGGCAAAAACATTGTAGACCTACATCAAATTCATGTCCCCAGGCTTGAAGTCAAAAAATTTACTAGCGTAACTCAGTTCAAGCCGTTGAGGTCTTATCGAATACTGAATTCCAATTCTATTATATCGGGTAACCAACACGTACATCGGGATTTTTCATCGTATCGTTGATACGGATATTTTACTAGCAGAGCGCATTCTTGTGCGATTACTAGGCCACACTAGATGAATCCCGGGGTTTTATCTTCGTGTCGTGGACAGGACATTCAGAGTTTTATTTCGTCAAGCGCAATCCGAGATTTTTGTATAATTTTTTCGAATGCCATGTTTGGTTGTTGGAATTGCTGAAGTTTAGATGATTTTACAGAATCTCCTGATGGGAGTAACCTTTTGAGAATACAGTGAAGTCAAACTCATAAGCTTTTGTTGATATTTCTTTGGGTCGAAATTGTTTGACCTTTATATGCATAATATAATGTTCTATCGGGTGCGCACAAGCGCTCCTGCTGGGAGTAACCCCCGAGGATATGTTTGGATGCATGTATCTAGACATAGGCTCATAATTTTTTTTAGTTTCATCAGAGCAATGCTCACAAATTTTCTAAATGTCTTTATGAAAAACCCCTATTTTGTGGGTCAAGAAAATAAAGAAATCAGTGTATGGAGAACTTATCTTTTATTTATAATCTGAAGCCGAAGATACATGGTTTGGCGGGTATGCCTGCCTATTGGCCTTTATTGAATAATATCTGGCTAAGAAGCTGGGCCGTAGGCCTTATTGTAATTTAAATTGCGATAAAACATAAATTATAAGCATAAAAACGCCATAGTTGTGTGATGTTTCACGTATTTGAGTATTTGACTCCTGTCTTCTTGTCTTGAAGCTGATATGCTCCTCCAGGGATAACTTCTATAACAATGTAAGGTCCTTCCCAAGGTGACTCCAATTTACGATGACCATCTTGCTTGAGGCGAAGAACTAGGTCCCCTACAACAAAGGACCTAGGACGCAATCGTCGGCTGTGGTAGTTGTGCAAGTTTTGCTGATATACAGTGGCCATTTGTAAGGCCATATTGCGGGCTTCATCAAGTGCATCAACATCATCTTCAAGCGTTGGGTCACGCAGAGATAAATAAAACATTTGTCCCTAACGCGGTACATCCAAGATCTAGCTCAGGTTATAGGCCACAAGATTACCACTAGATGCGCAGATGTGGAAGTTGATGTAGTGCATCGAAGTTGTGCCGAACGATCCCACGAACAGTCCTCTGGATCCCACGGATAACTCCACCACCAGATCCCCATGAGCTTCCATGTCTCTAGCGCCGCACGTGCAACGCCTCTACCGGTATCCACACATATATGAAGGAGATTCAGATAGAAGATTGATAGATCCTGTCTAGCTCAAAATGGAAGTGGAGAAAGTGACGGCTAGGTCAGGGATTATTCCTTGACACTCCACTTATATACACTCCTAGTTGGGCTCAACGCTTGAGGCCCATCTAGGCCGTACTCCAATCTCCACATGGATCTAATCCACATGGGCTCCTTACCCTTAAGTGTGAACCTGTAGGTTCACGTACACTTGGACACGACATGAACTACACCTCCAAGTATCCCGTCATGGATTTGAGTCTAACTCACTCCCATGAACACTTGGTCTCAAGTCGATAGATGGTAGCGACCTCCAACAAGATGTGCCAACTCCCAAGTGCCGTAAAGTCAGAAGATGAACCTTCAATGTGACTTTCGTCCAAGTCCCTTTTCCTCACGATATACTTGTTAAGCTATAGGCGAGTAGTTGCCATCCTTTTAATAGCTTAAATATCTTCTCGTTCCGTGATATCTGATTCACTAGACTAACTCTTAGTCTGACTCCTCAGTTAACACTTAACTGAGTAGCGCATGGCCATGCTTCCAAATCATATCACACGAGAGGGCCCAGAGAATATCTCTCCATTATGGAGGGGCAAATCCCATCTTGGTAATCCATGTCACGCAGCTTGTTTCACAACCAACCTGAACTCTACCTTTATAACTACCCATTTATAGAATAACATTTGATAGAACCTAAGTTAGCGATCCACAACTCTGATCATGCAATCACCTCAGGTCAAAGGATTCCATTGCTTGAGACTGCAAATGACAACATGCTCGTTGCATCTCAACGGTGTGTCAGTACGACTCGCTAAACTCTTTAGCCAAATCAGTGTAAGTCGGAATAGCATCACCATGCCCATGACAGGTGGAACCGTGTCATCAGCTGACTTGCACATTGGTCTAAGTTGTGTGTCCAGCACAACCTCAATGACCAAGGATAATCTATTATGAATAATCATGAATATATAGTTCCACAACCGAATCACGTATTCAGTGATACATATCTGATGTTCATACAAGGACAACTTTACTTTATGAATATTTTGGGAAATATCATCAACCACGATTGCCTCTAGGGCATATTCCCAACAGTCTCCTACTTGCACTAGAGTCAATCATCCCGACATCACATGTCTAGGCATCTCATGCCCATTTCTCTTACGTGCGCCTCATGCTTAGGCTGTGGAAGTGGCTTTGTCAACAGATCTGCAACGTTTGCATCCGTGTGTACCTTGCATAACTTGATATCACCGTGATCCACGAACTGGTGAATCTGGTGGTATCGCATGAGTATATGTTTGTTCTTCTGGTGTTGCCTAGGTCCCTTGGCTTGATAAATGGCACCATTGTTGTCACAATACACGTCTAACGGATTGGATGAGCCCTGAACCACACCAAGATCAATTAGGAAATTCTTGATCCAAACAGCTCCCTTTGCTGCCTCCGAGGTAGCAATATACTCAGCCTCTATTGTAGATGCAGACATAGTCTCTTGCTTGGAACTCTTCCAGCTCACAGCCCCTCTGTTCATTATGACCACGTACCCAAATTGCGAACAATAATCATCTAAGTCAGTAAGGTAACTCACATCCGTGTAGCCCCTTACACTAAGTTTAACCTGATACTTTCGATCCAGATTATGGATGTACTATAGCTTTTTTCCCTAGTAGACCTAGGTTTATCGAATCCTCGGGAAGCAAGCATAGTGAAGTTACTTTAACAAACCTTCGAGAGTTTTAGAATTCCTTTTGTGTTTTTACCGGACCAAGAATTTGCGTCTTTTCGTTGTTGTCAATGATGGAGAGAGAGGGCCTAGGGCATTTGGTTTCACCTGTAGCTGTGCAAAACATCTGATGGGAATAAAAGATAGAAATAAAGTATGCATGTAATTGTTAGAGTAAGATAAATTATATGTGGGCAGTGCATCCATAATTGCTATTGCCTCCGTAACCTCTTATAGCAATAACCTACTAGTCTCATCCATAGAAGAAAGAGAACTAATGATATGCATAGTGATGTCACTATTGATCCCAAGTAAATCCCTCACATACAGCCGTACTACCCTTTCTGTCACTGGGGTTCCCAACCTGTAGATTAGTCATTACTCGTACTCCCTATACCTGGCTCAATCCTCAGGGTCTTGGGTACCTAACAAGTCCTTAGATTGAGGCAAGAGCAGATACAATAATCATCATGTCATACAAACTAATACACGATTCCATCTATGATAAATAACATGCACAAAAAGCTACATGGCTAGGCCGAAGCCCTTAGCCCAAGGAGAATTACTCACACATAGAGATGAGATCAAAGATCATAAACATTGTAGTAGAGATCATGATATTGATAGAAAATAGTCTTACAATGTCGCCAATCAAAGAAGAGATCTACTATTATGAGTGGTGGAATATGGCTATGGTGGTGGAGAGATTAGATCTAAGTCTATTCCTCCTGCTGCTTGTCGGTGTTGTGGATGGAGATCTAGGGGTGGTTGATGGTTTCTGCGAGTGCATATCTCTCGTCGCCCGAGGCCTCTTTATATAGAGTCCCCTTCACGAAGTTGTTTTGTTTGACCTAGCGGCGCCGATGGCAACTATACGGCCAGAACTATACTGCCGGAATTTTATTCCGGACGTATAGTTGGTCGTTAAAGCGTCTGCCTTCGACCCACGACTCCAGGTTTCTTCTGGTTGTTGGAAATCTCGTATCTTTGACTTTAATGTAGTGATTCCCATCATCAAACATCATTATCTGCGCAGGAAAAAATAGAAAGAAAGGGTTGCATACCCCTTTGAATATTAGGCATTAGTGGCAGGGTTTAGAGAGATATTTCATCAAAATTATGAATAATATCAAGTTTAAATGTGGACGTAGATGGCTATATTTTAGAGCCATCAACCTCCCCAATCTTAAAATTGATCGTCCCCGAGCAAGAAAATTAAAATAAAAAAGGAACTCAGCATTTAAGCTGAAATAACGAGATGATGATCTTACTCATGATTGATAGTCTCATGTTTCCTCCACTTCATAAATCTGAAAAACTTCAGCATAGATAGAGTAATGGCAAGCATATCATATGGGTTTTATGCATCCTTATAGCGCAGAAAAATTATTGTTAACATGGATGATTCAAATGAGTAAACTTTATTCCATGTCATGTAATCAACACATAGCTTGCCTTTGAACATAAAGTATAATCATGTAAATTGAGAGTGTGAGAGTTGTCATGAAAAGCATATACACTAGAGTATCTCAATTCTCCCACATCAATAAATCAAGACTTTTCAAGCACTACTTTTCTATTCATTGTCCTTCAAGAATTTTAGTTTTTGAGAAATTGAGAGCATGCCAAAAATTTTTGTTTTAGTTTATCGGGCTGTGATGGACACTCGTGACATCACTAAGGTTTTTGTTCCTTTTGAATAATGATTACTCATAATAGCCAGAGTAGTGATTCCATCATGAACACGGCTACCCGGGATTGCCAAGAATCTTACCCACTATAGCATTGTTGCTACATGTGTTTAATCAACTCATAGCCGAAATCTAGGAGTTTCCTCCATGAAGATCGTTCGTAGGCCAGCGGAGTTGTTGGCATCCCATGAAGTTTGACACGTGTAAAGCAATATCATGCTTATGATTAACAAGTTAAACTTTGGCATGCTCACAAAAACCGCTAAACATTAATTTAATCGAACAAATCCTTTTAAAGAGAGCTATCAAGTCAATCAACTTTTTCAGTGGTGTTTAGTATCTCTAGAAATAAGCCTTCGAGACTAAACACTACAACACCCAAGCCTTCAATTGTAGGACTTTTTCTTATTACAATTCTTTAGAAATTTTTAGGCAAGACTTGGTTAATTATGAGAGCTGGAACAAAACGTACCCAACTAGATACCCATGCAAACGAAAATCTTACTACAATACAAAGACTCACTCCACCAATATAATATCTTAACATTTACTACTAACTAGAATGGGTTTCTCAAACTTCAAAAATGGGGAGTCATAAGACATACCTCTCATGTTTGGTTCCACTTCTCTCTTCCTTTTTTATTTGTTTCTTGGAAACTCGAAGCGATCACTCTCCTGCAAATACATGAGAACCTCGAGGCAGAAAGAAAAATAAAGAGGGAAAATAAAGAAAAATGGAGAAATCTTTTTGTTATTTTTAAGAGAGGGAATTTAAAGAATAGAAAATTGGCGTCAAAGCTCGGCTAGAAAATCTCGAAAGCAAATAGAAATAACTAAAGATAAAGTGTTGGGGAAACCAACACGAGTGCTTATAAACTCAAATTAACAAAACACAACCTTGAAATAAATAAAAGCAAATGAGCGCCAAATAAAGATACACGAGGAAACTTCCCCAAGCTTAGGCTTTTGCAAGCCCTTCAAATTATTGTGATGGCGGGAGAAAGTCGGAACTCCAGTTCGCAAATTAAGTTGAGAGGTTACTAGTTGATTCTCGGAGGTTCAGAGAGAGGCTATGCATCCTCTCAACAATCCCTTCAAGTTCTCGGAAGTCTTGGTATGTAGCAAACCGGGTTGATGGCTGCTCCTCTTGATGAGAAACTTTTAGCTCCTCTTCTTGGTCCTCATCCTCATCCAGAATTTCCTCCTCGGGTTGGTGTTGCTCAACCTGCAAGTCATATATCAAACGTCCTTCCTTGATAGAGAAAAGACCATTAGGCATAGGAGCGGGGTAGATACACCCAGCTCTAGCAATATGCAGGTAATAAACACCACCTCTCCTAGTGAGCATTCCACAAGCTTTCAAAGTAGAGAAACCAACACGTCGCTCACCTAGCACAGGTTGCAACTCGCTTAGGTTAATTCCTAGGGCAGTGGCAAGCACGGTGATGATGCCTCCACATGTGATTGGTCCTTGTCTTTGGGAGGATTGGTGCTCCAAGTAGCGCACAAGGATTGCGCCCAAGTTGAGCGACAAGTTGCAGTTGATGTAAGCAGCCTTTGCAAGGATGATACGTCCAAAACGTATCTACTTTCCCGAACACTTTTGCTATTGTTTCTCCTCTATACTTGTGTGATTTGGATGCAACTAATGCGAACTGACGCTGTTTTCAGCAGAATTGCCTTGGTGTCTACTTTTTGTGCAGAAAATCAACTATCAGGAAAAACCCGGAAAATATGCCAAAAATCCTATTTTGCCCGAAGACTCCAGGAGCCAGAATACGAGACGGATAAGAGCCCTGGGGTGGCCACACCACCTGCTAGCGCAGGCTAGGCCAGGCCGCGCCAGGGGGTGGTGTGGGCCCCCTAGGCACCCCCTCGGCCTCTCTCTTCGCCTATAAGGAGCCTTCTGACCTAAAAACTTCGGGGGGTTCGATGTTTTTCTAGAAGGAGTTCCGCTCCACCGCCACCATCAGATTCCACGAAACAGCACCAGAAGCTCCGTTCTGGCACCCTGCCGGGACGGGGAATTGGAGGAGATCATCGCCATCATCATCACCATCGCTTCTCCATCAACCATCCATGTTTCCCCCATCTATGAGTGAGTAATCCCCCGCTGTAGGCTATGGGGATGGTAGGGATTGGATGAGATCGTTCATGTAATTGCATCAGATTGTTAGGGCATAGTGCCTAGTATCTTTTATTAGTGTTTTATGAGTTTGTTGCGACTTGTTGTGCTTAATGCTTGTCACTAGGGCCCGAGTGCCATGATTTCAGATCTGAACATGTTATTGATTCATTATGATAGTATTGTTTTGGGTCTTATCTACAAGTTGTATACACACGTCGTTGTCCGGAACCTATGGCCCCGAAGTGACAGAAATCGGGATAACCGGAAGGGAAAGGCTTTGATGTGAGGATCACATGTGTTCATGGAGTGTTAATGCTTTGCTTCGGTGCTCTATTAAAAGGAGCACCTTAATTGCCAGTAGTTCCCTAGAGGCCCCGCTGCAAACGGGCTGGCAGGACAAAAGATGTTGTGCAAGTTCTCATTGCGAGCACGTATGACTATATATGGAACACATGCCTAGGATTGTCTAGTACTTGGATGCTTTATCTTATTTATCTGCAATTGCCCTATGTTCTGATTGCTATGTGAATTGTCTTTTCCATGCAACGCCCGTCCATCCATCCCTATGCCTACCGCACTCGAATCCCACTGTTTACTGCTTTTGTTACTACTGTCTTTGCTTTACTACTGCTGTTACTTTACTATTCCTACTACAAAACTGTTGCTACTAATAAACTGCTGTGCGCAAGATTGTTTCCAGGTGCAGCTGAATTGACAACTCAGTTGTTAAGGCTGATAAATATTCTTTGGCTCCCCTTGTGTCGAATCAATAAATTGGGTTTCACTTCCCTCGAAAATACTACGATACAGCCCCTATACTTGTGGGTCATCAAGACTATTTTCTAGCGCTGTTGCCGAGGAGCATAGATTTATTTATCATGTTCACTTGGGTTCTCTATTGTCCGCTGCTATCCATCCGTCATGGGTAAGTCTCGTGATGGCAAGGTTCCTATTTTACCATCACTACAGGAAGAGGTATGGTTCTGAACACCTCTACCGCTCTTGATTCACTGTCTGTTTTGAGTAAGTTCCTTACACCACCACATACACATGCTACACACACTGCTACTACTGCTGAATCTGAAACTTCTAATACTTATGATGTTGCTTCTACTGTGCTTGATAAGAGTGGTTCATTAGGTCCTTTCCTAGATGCTACGATTGCTAGAACTATAGCTGGAAATACCGAAACTCCTAATGAAGACACTGCCACACCTGTTAGCTCACCTGAGTCGAGTAAGAGTTATGATGCTGAAGAAGATTATGTTGAGATGACCGATGAGTTTATTGAAGAATGTAGGAACACCCATGATAGGAGCGCTGCTAAGAGTCTCCTTGAGAGGCGTACTATTAGACCCAAATTATCTCTTGATGCTAGATTTGCTGCTTCTCCCATAAACATTATAGATGAAGATTATGATTTCTCTCTCGATCTATCTTACATAGCTATTGTCGAGAATGAACCTTTTTTGTGGGACTAAGAATGAAAGTGCGGTAGCACATATGAATGAACTTTCTACCATGAGTGGCTTGGTTTCTGATGATATTAAGATGCGTACTTACTTTGTTGCTAAGATTTTCCCTTTTTCACTGAAAGGAGAAGCTAAAACTTGGTTTGGTAATTTACCTCCTGGATCTATTGATAGCCCTGAGTGTTTGATTAGTACTTTCCTGCAGAAATATTTTCCTCCTAGTGCTAGACATGCTGTTTTACAGGAACTTTTTGATTTTAAACAGGGAGAAAAAGAGGTATTGCCCGAATCTTGGGCAAGGTTTTGTGCTTTGATTCATGCACAGGATGGAAGTCCATTACCTAAGAACGAGCTTCTTGATATATTTTATAATGGACTAACCGAAGAATCTAGGACATACCTAGATAGTTGTGCTGATTGTGTTTTCAGGAATAGGAATCCGAAGGAAGCCGAGGAATTAATGGCTAAAATAAGCAAGAATTATGAAGATTGGACTCCTCCTAAACAAGCTATACCTGAAGTAATTGTACCTGAACCATCTATTCCTGTGCCTATTCCAACATCAAAGAAGAGGGGAGTTATTGAATGAAATGATGAAGTGATGAAGGAAGCTAAGAAATGTTTTAAGGAGAAGGGAATTAAAGCTACAGATGTCAAGAATTTACCTCCTATAGAAGAATTATGTAAGCCTATTTCCTACTCATCCACTATTGAGGTACACTCTCTCCAACACTTTGATGAAGGTGATATCCCTTACTCTAAACCTCCTGATCAATGCTTAGAAGAATTTGATATCTTTATTGTTAAGCAAGATAAATTTAATAAAAGGGTGCAAAATCATCTAATGGAAAACACTAGAGCTATTGTAGAGTTGAAAGATATTGTGGAAAGAACCTCTAATGATGTTAAAATGATTGTTAAACACTTTCAAATGGTTCAAACTCAAATAGATCAACTCGTTAAAGTGCAAAACGACTTGCTAGTTAATGCTGCTAAAGAAAAACATGCTTATGAAATTAGAACTAGAAGTGGTGCTGCTACCCAGGATCCTCTATATCCTGAGGGGCATCCCAAAAGAATTGAGCAGGATTCTCAACAAGCTGAAAATAGTGGTTCTACTCGTAAAAAAAAGGAAAAAGAAACATAAAATTGTTGTAGAACCATCTGAACCTGCTATAGATCCTAATAGTATATCTATCTCTGATGCTGAAACTGAAAGTGGTAATGAAGAAAATGAAGTGCCCAATGAAGAAAAAGTTGAAGAAGAACCTGAAAATCACACTAAGACTACTAAATACACTAAAGAAGATTTTATTGCTAAGAAACATTTTTTCCATACAATCCCCATGACATAGGGATCGGGTTCGACTATCAAAAGATAACGGAACAGACATCCAACCAAAGCAGGTTTTGAAGCTCTTGGAGCTTAGGACTATATACAAACACAATCCATGCTTAAAGAGAAGCAAGGATCAAGAGAGATGGATAGAGAGACGCAAGAGAAAACACCGCATGACGCTAGTGTTCAAAACAAACTGACTACAACCACTAGAGCACGAGATAACAGCAATCCTCACAACCCACAAAAGACACACCAAAAGCAATCTCCCAACGGAGAACAACTCGGACAGGGGAACCCCCTGGAATCCAAAGGCTGTTTTCTGAATAGGAACATCATTTCTCCTCCCCGTCATCTTTAGGGGATCTTGCACGTTTCCTACTAGTAGAAGGTAGGCCCAATAGTGGGATCGGAGCTGTGTCCATATCCTCAGCCTTAGACAGAGCATTTCTCTGCACCACCTCAGCACCACTCCTCAAAGCCTCTCTCTCCTCTACATTGTGAAGACCTGCCCAGTATTTAATAAAGACACAGGCAAACATGATCAAATCGACATGGGAGTTAATCAATTTTTTTTCAAAACAAGCTCTATTTCTGAGCTTCCAAATAGCCCAACAAATAGAAGCTAAAGCCGTAATTTGAACATTACGACTGACAGAAAGATATTTCGGAATCCACCAGAAGTACTGTGAAAAAGACCCAGGCCTGTCCATAGCACCAACTGATCTTGCAATCACACCCCACACATATTTTGCAGTCCCATAGGTAAAGAAAAGGTGACCAATAGATTCTTCCTGATCACAAAACCTGCATCTTGTATCTCTAGTCCACTTTCTTTTTTTCATGTTGTCTTTGGTAGGTATGGCATTGTGCCAGATTAACCACATCCATATATTGATCTTCAGGGGGACTTTAGCTTTCCACAGATGTTTGAAACTCCTATCCACACCTCTGTTGGAGATATAATTATACATGGATTTCACAGTGAAAATGCCACTCTTATTCCATAACCATGGAGGTCTATCCACCCATGCTAACAAAGGAATCCCCTGACTATCTTCTGCAGTCTATTATATTTTCCTTGCTTCTCCTCATCCAGCATTCTTCTAAAAGAGCAGTGCCAACCTCTTGCAGCCATGACAGCAACTGATACATTTTGATCACAACAAATGTCAAACAACTCAGGGAAAATAATTTTCAAAGGAGCATCCATACACCAAGAATCACCCCAAAAATGTGTCCTCATGCCATTTCCAACAACCATCCTCCTCCCTGCCAGGTAAATTTCTTTTAACTTCAACAGTTCAGACCAACATGCCGAGTCAGATTGTTTATGTTTCATAGAGTAGATTCCCCCACTGCCCAGATATTTTCTTCTCACAAAAATCTGCTAGGGTCCTTCCTCAGCCTCCAATCTCCACCACCATTTACACAACAAACTGATATTAAAAATCCTTACATTTTTAATACCCAGGCCGCCTTTCTTTTTTGGTCTGGAAATATATTTCCACTTTACCATTTGATATTTTTTCCTGCCTTATTTCCCATACCAGAAGAAAGCTCTGATAGGTTTTTCTATTTCCTCCACATTTGTCTTGTGTAACAGAAACATAGACATAGGATAGACTGCTATACTTGACATACAGGCAGTAATTTTCACATATCTCCCTCCAACATATAAGGCACCTCCCATCCACCCATCCATCTTTTTACACATTCTCTCTCCTATGAACCTTAAATCAGCCACATAGCATTTTCTACTACAGATAGGCAGGCCCAGATATTTGATTGGCCAATCACCAATTTGACAATTAAAAAGATCTGCATACAGCTTTTGCTTCTCATCATCTTCCAAGATCATCAGCACCTCACTTTTCTCAAAATTGATTTTCAGACCTAACATAGCTTCAAAGAGATATAGAAGCAATTTCAAATTCCTAGCCCCCTCCACATCATCCTTGATGAACAAAATAGTGTCATCAGCATACTGTAATATGGCAATGCCTTTAGCAAACAAATTATCTGCCAGACCAGTAAAAAGGCCACCTGCCTGAGCATTCAACACCATTTTAGCCAAACAATCTCCAGCCATATTAAACAAGAAAGGAGAGAAAGGATCTCCCTGTCTAACCCCTTTATGACTCCCAAAATAAGGACCCATCTCACCATTCACCTTTACATTCAAGGTTCCCATTGTAACAACACTTCTTAGCCAAATCAGCCAATCCTCACTGAAGCCTTTCTGTTTACAGCAGTGAAACAGGAAATTCCAAGTAACTTTATCATATGCTTTTTCAAAGTCCAACTTCAGAACTACCCCCTGTTGTTTCTGTGTTCTGGATTCTTTCAAGATTTCATGTAACAGAGTAACCCCATCTGATATATATCTCCCTTTGATGAAAGCTGTCTGACAAGTATCTATCAACTTATTCATCACAGGTTCAACCCTACCAGTAAGAGCTTTTGTGAAGATTTTTGAAAAGCACTTGCAACAGACAAATAGGTCTGAATTTTTGAATTACATCAGCATCTTCACTTTTTGGTATCAAAGTAATCGTACCATAGTTGATACTACTCAAATCAATTTTATGAGAATGGAAATCCTCAAAAGCTTCCAACATATCATCCCTGATAACATGCCAGCAAAGTTGAAAAAACTCAACTGGCATCCCATCAGGACCAGCAACTTTGTTCTTCTCCATCTGATTTACACCCCCCCTAATCTCCTCTTCTGTGAAAGGTCTACTCATTTCTTCTCTGTCACAGTCATTCAGTTTTTCCCAATTTTCCCAATTATCATCAGCCAACCTGATAGCAAAACCATCAGCAGGTCCAAATAAGTTTTTATAGAAAGCAGTGGCATGAGTCAAGAGATCATAGGTCCCTTTAATCTCACCATTACCACTTTGCAAGGAATATATCATTTTCTTCCATCTGACACCATTAGCCACTCTGTGAAAGTATTCAGTGTTACTATCTCCTTTAAGCAGCCATGAATCTCTTGATCTCTGTTGCCAATATTGTTCCTCTTTCTCATATATTTCAAAGAGCTGCTTATGTACCTGGGCTTTACGAATTTGTTGTGTTTTATTCAGTAATATCTTCTCCTCAATGTCCTCTAATTCCTGTAGTTCATCAGTTAGCTGTTTTCTCATTCTCTTCTCCTGCCCCCTGATGTGAGCACCCCAGCCTTTGAGGTCACTTCTCACATTTTTTAATTTCTTCTGAATTCTATCCAGACTGTTTTTGCATCTAACAGGCCTATTCCAGATTTTTTCAATTCTCTGTATAAATTCAGGATTGTTCAACCAACTTTTCTCAAACCTGAAATCTTTTTTACCTGCATTCTGCCCTTCCATAGTATCAACAATCAGAGGACTATGACCAGATACTTCTCTAGTTAGTTTATGCACAGTAACTAAAGGAAAAATAGCTTCCCACTTCTTGCAAATGAGAATCCTGTCCAATTTCTCCAGAGTGGGAATTTTCTGATTATTGGACCAGGTAAATTGCCCCCCTGACATCTGGATCTCCCTCAGCCCATAAGTATTAATGATGTTATTGAAAACATGGCTCCATGTGCCTAGGACATGGTTCCTGTTTTTCTCAAAGGAAAATCTCATGATATTAAAATCCCCTCCCAAAAACAAAGGGAGAGATTGATCCCTACAAATGTCATCCAATTCAACCAGAAAAGCCTCCTTGTGTTCTTCCTGTGCCGCACCATAAACTACCACTAAGTGCCAATATATTTGCAATTTTATATCATGTACTTTCATCTTGACATGAAATTTCCCAACTGATGACCCACAGTTTTCCAATCTAGAGGATCTTAGGCCCCCCAGAATACCTCCAGATTTCCCAACAGATGGCAACCAACTCCAAGAAAATTGATTCATAGGATCAATTTTCCTAAAAAAATCAGCAGAAAAATCTTTCTTCATAGTTTCCTGCAACCCTACAAAGTCCAAATGTTCCTGTTGCATCAAATTTACCAGGTAAGAACTCATTCCTTTCTTGCCAACCCCCCTACAGTTTAAGATACCACCTATCATAATACTGTTTTTCTTTCTCTTGTTCCAGTTACAACTCCACTCATAGGGTGGTAGTTGCTAACCTTCACAGCAGCAGCTTTTAACTTACATTGGCTACCTCCACCCGAGCTACACACCTTCTTGTTTCTTTTTCTTCTCCTGGATATCGCTGGAGTAAAAACCTCTTCTTCTTCATAATCACTCTTCCATTCCAAGATTTCAATCTTTTCACCCTGTTCTACATTTTCCTGTGTCTCCATAATTTTCTTTCCAGCTAAATTGTGCCTAGCAATCTCAAGATCTTTCAAGGAACTAATAAACTCATAGGATAGAGATGAAGATTCTACATCCATTTCTAAAGCTCTATGCCTAATATCATCATCATCCAGGGCAACAAAAGAATTATAAAAAGTTAGATTAGTACCTGATAAATCTCTTGGTGAGTTTTGTCTCATTCTTCCTTCATTCATATTAGGACCCCCTCCTAGCTGAGAAAGTCTTTCACTTACCCTGGTTTGAGGCATTTGATGCACTGTATCTTCCTGAGCAGCAACCTGTTCCTGCTGTGACCCCTGGCTTTCCTAGGACATATTTTCTGGCTGAGAAGATCCAACCTGCAGAATCATTTGTTCCTGGTTTTGAATAGGAATTTCAACTCTAACCATAGGGTGTTCCACATGAGGATTGCTTTCCTCATCAGCACCACTCTCAGCAGAGGAATTGTTTATACTATCAGATTCCCCATCTCCCCCATCACTTTCATCACCAGCACCTCCCTGCTCCTCATCAATTTGTTCCAGTAGGTGACCATATTTTATTTTGTAGTCATAATATTTGTCACTCTTTTAGTTTTGCAGCAGATCCTGCACAAACTCTTGGAATGTCTGTCCAACACCATTTGGATCACCTGGATTTACCACAGCCCCAATTTTCTGTGGAGCTAGAGCCTGAGCTACCTCCATGTGCACCTCACCCATCACCTGTTCCTGACTCTACTCAATATCTGTACTTTGCTGCCTGGTATTTCCTGCATTAGTCACACTGCCCCTATTTGCAATGTCAGCATTACTCACAACTGGCTTCCTAATTGAAATCCCACCACCAGATCCTCCACTTGTCCAAATTTGAGCCACTCGAGCACCAAAAGACATATCATCAGTATTTTCAGAATTTTCACCTTCAGTTCTTGGTCCTTTCCCTTTTTCCCAGGCAGCACACTGTGGAAGGTCAGCCTGAGGACAGTTGTTCCTGACATTATCAGTCTGTGTAGTCTGTCCTCCATCAACTCCTGTATTAATTCCCCCAGTAGTAACTAGAGTCATCACAGGTCTATTGACATCCACCTCTGGTCTGTCTGAAGCAGCTGGAGTATCCCCACCTCCCACATCAACAGAGACAGGTATAGTAGGTGTGGCATCTGGAGCAAAAATTTCTCTTGTGTATTTAAACTCATAGATCCCTCCTTTCATTTCTCCTCTTCTTGTGTTTGGCACTAAAGTTACATCTTTACAGGCCACCTTGACCCTCACATAAGCCAGATTTCTGAGACTGTTTCTATCCAATGCCAAAGGTTTTCCAATTAGAGATGCCACATAAAAAACTATGGATTTTTCTCTATATTTCATGGGTATGCCAACCACCCGAAACCATGCCTCCTCAGGCCATTCAACAGGTTCCAAATTGCCATTCCATTTAGTAATCTGAATCACAGCATCAGGAATAGTCTTCATAAACACTTTCCCAAAATGGAAGTCTTCAATGGATTTAGTAGAAGGAAATCTCATAAGAAACTCAACATCACTGATGGGCCTGGCATTGAATCTCCACCTAGAGCCAACAACATCTGCCCATAGTTGAAATTCCTTCTCCAAGTCTTTTCCAGATACATCCCTCCTAATCACCATAATATGAGCATAGTTACAGTGTTCCATTAGCTGAAAAGTTGATTCAGTGACTGGGATTGAGTGAAAACCCTGATCAAAGTCTGTGCTACCAAAAAACAGAGGTACATATTTCCAGGGCTTCTTATCTTGACAGACCAAAATGCTATGGTTGAGTCCACAATTCTCACACTCCTGTATTCCCACTTCTAGATCTGTAGTCTGTTGGAATCCTTCAATAAGAACATTCTGATTAACATTCACAGGCACACCAACAACCGGTGCAGGTACAGAGGACCCCACCAGTGTTGTGGCCATTGTATCGATCTGACTAGCAGCAACTACTGGCACAGGCTGAGAGACTTCAACAGAGGGGACACTTATAGAAACTGAAATAGGAATGCTAGCTGAAGTAGTGGTAACAAGTCTAGCACCAGGCATATTGGATCCACCGATCAAATTAACCAAAGCAGTAGCAGTTCTAGCAATAGCTAGTTGTTCAACAGTGCGTGCAAACAGAGGAGCATCACGCCGGGATGAAGTATGAGCAGAGTTACCTGTTCTGCCAGGGAAAGAGGAATCAGATGCTGCAGAAAGTGAATCTCGTTGCATCTCAGGCCTATGGCTCCATCTATCTCTCTATCTTGCTTGCTTATCCTCTCTCCAACGAGCTTCAACTAGGGCCCTCTCACGGGCAAGATCTTCCCGGCGTTGCGCAACCGCCCTTGATTCCTTGGCCATGTCATCCCTCCGACGATTTTCCTCCCTGGCCTCCTCTTCCAACCTTCTACGATTATCTGCAAGTCGATCCTCCTCCCACTGGCGTTCCTCCTCTCTCCGATGATCTTGCTCACGGATCCAGCCACTATCTCCACGCCGATCCTCCTGAAACCTTCGATCTTCTATCTGTCTGAGCGGAGCAGATCCAAACCGCGGCCTACTCGCATAGGGACCAGGTCGGGCTGGCTGCCACGGCGGCGAACGACGGAAACCAGAGGGTCTGCGATCCATCACCGGTGCTTCTGCTATGAGTACCTCCGTGAAAGATCGCTCATCGCCAGATCTAGTTCCTCTCCACCTCACTGGTTCTGCAACTCGCGGGGATGATGGAGGAGTGGGGGGCTGCGCACAAAAAGCACCCTACCCACCTCTCCTGATCTAGGGTTACTCGAAACCTAGAAACCGCCCGTCGATCCGTATCCCCCACTCCATCTGCGACATTCACCCACAGAAATATCCTCCGCTCCCTCTAATGTGTGGCCCTCGCACAGATGTGGTCCACCGGCAGAGGTTGTGCGCCTCGCAGAACCGCCGATCAGAATCGTCCGACACGCACGCGCATAGGGCGGCGCGCTGGTGTGACCGTGTCGGCGCTCGCACGCACCCCCCTGAGGACCGACCAATACGTGCCATGTACCGCAGCGGACATGATCCCCGTACGTAACCTCCGCCTCGACCTAGATCTGATCCATAAGACAACGTCCATCCTCATCGAAAAGAGAGATGGTTCTCGCGCCTGAAATCTCGATCGTCCCTGGTCTACGTGGCGCGAGGACACCAGGTACATCCCACCTAAAGAAAACTCGACGCTGTACGGTCGCTGCCGGCAAACTCGCCTCAGGCGGCGGTGGGGTGGAGCGTGGAAGCGTGGAAGCCATCAAGCTAATTACCATTTCTAAGAAACATGGTAGTGAAAGAGAACCTTGGGTCCAAAAACCTATGCCATTCCCTGATAAGAAACACAAGTCAAAGGAAGATGAACACTATAATAAGTTTTGTGAGTGGATGAAGCCTTTATTCTTGCAAATTCCTTTGACTGATGCTATTAAGTTGCCTCCTTACTCAGAGTATATGAAGGATATTGTCTCGAATAAAAGGAAGATCCCTAATGAAGAAATCTCTACTCTGCTTGCTAATTATTCTTTTAATGGTAAGGTTCCTAAGAAACTTGGAGACCCAGGGATTCCAACTATCCCTTGCTCTATTAAGAACAGTTATGTTAGAACTGCTTTGTGTGATTTGGGAGCTGGAGTTAGTGTTATGCCTTTCTCTCTCTACAAGAGACTTCAGCTTGAAAAATTGATACCAACTGATATATCTTTGCAAATGGCTGATAAATATACCACTATTCCTATGGGGATATGTGAGGATGTACCTGTTCAGGTGGCTCACAATTGCTTGATATTAACTGATTTTGTTGTGCTTGAAATGCCTGAAGATGATAATATGTCTATTATTCTTGGGAGACCTTTTCTTAATACTGCAGGATCTGTTATTAATTGTAATCAAGGAAAGGTGACCTTCAATGTTAATGACAAGGAACATACTGTCTATTTCCCCAAGAAAATTGAAAGGACTTATGGACGGAATTCAATTGAACATGTTGAAGGCATTCAAGTTGGAGAAATATATTGTCCCATACCAAGAGAAAAAATTGAAACTATTATGATTGGGACCATTGCTATCAAGGTTAAGGTAACATAATCATTAGTGGAGTACAAAGTTTTGTCTCATATGCAATTATTTTGGTAGCAAGACTTTATCAACCTTGCTAACAAAAGGATTCCATTGAACAAAACAATGTTTTCATTATGATTATCTCCGTTTATTTCTATCCTTTGCATTTTAGTTGTTGCTTTCGTTTAGTTTTCTTTGTGTTGTTAGTTGCTTGCATGTTAGAACTTTTGTAGTTCTAGCCTTGTTTTGTCCTTGCATCATGTTTCCAAAAGGAAAAATATCTGTCTGTCAGAAAAATCATTCTTCTATTTCTGAAAAAAGCCCAAAAATAAAGTATCTCAAAAAATTCCAGAAAATTCATATTAAATTTTTACGTGAAAAAAGGGGCAGAGGAGTACCTAGTAGGTACCAGGGGGGCCCACCAGGCAGGCACACCATGTGGTGGCATGGCCAGCCCTGGGTGGCGCCATTCCCTGGTGTGGGCCACCCCTGGCCCCCCACTACTTCTCTCACCTGCCACTTTCTTCTCTCTCCCGAGTAAGCTCCAGTTCATAGCTCAAAATTGCGCTCTTTCTGTGCTTGCTCTCGATTTCTTTGATCTCTTTGCTCAGCCCATCTTTCTTGCTGAAATTTGGAGCAATTGATCCTTGGTATGTGACTCCTCCCCTTGTCCAAGTAGATTTGTGTTTAGTGGATTATATGTTGAGTATTTTGCTGCTGTAGGTGACTGGTTATGAGAGCTTGTAAGCTTGTTTGATGCTTAGATATATAGATTTGATGCATGTTTAGGCCTCTTGCAAGTCCCTATGAGTAGAATCCTTTATTATATTTACTTTGCAATCACTTGTTTAATAGGTGTTTAAATTTCAGAAATCCAAGCATGAACAACCATACTTTTGGAGAAATATTTGAGAGTGATGCACCTAGGAGGTAGAGGCCCTCAAGAACAGACTCTCAAGCTAGGCCATCATATAATGAAGATCTCATTGCAACTCGTATTGGCAGTGAAGGGGATGATGGGGATGCTCACCCATCCTCTTTTCCTTGTTTTACTTTCTTACAAGCTGCAGGTATTCTTGATAATTTCTTGCTACTGATTGAGAGGGTAGGCCTAACCTCTTATATGCAAGATGAGAGTGCACAGTACGCTATGCTTACCAAAACTTTTGTTGAGAGTTTCTCATTTACTAACACATCCTATCATTCCACTGTCTCCTTTAAAATCTATGATATGCCCTTCACCATGCCCTTGGAGAGATTTTGCAGTATTGTAGGTGTGCGTATGACATGGACCATGAAGAAAATTCAAGGGCGACCCGCTGATTTGTTGGAGCTTTACCGAGGGGTGACCAATGATGATGACTGCGTGGCGCAGCGCGGAAAGATAAGAAATATCCAACTCCCTGCTCTTAGATACTTTGCATACTATCTTGCCACTAGTGTATTGGGTAGGGAGAACACTAGTAATATCTCCAACTATCACTTAGCTTTCCTTGCTGCTGCGCTCAACAACGATACTCGGTACAATCTTGGTTCTCTTATTGCTCGCCGCCTAGCTGCTAGGGGGCCTATCTATGGGGGCATCATTTCCTCACGTACAGTCGATGCATTAGATCTTTCAGTGGCTCCTGATGATGCTATGCTAGCACCACAGAGGCTCGACCTTGTTGCCATGAAAACTCATCACTTTGTCACTACTACCTCTGATTTGAACAATCTAGTATATAGGATGATTTTCACTAACGGGGATGAAAGGGAGATCCTTTTGCCACAGCCTGCTTTGTTTAGTGTTGACAGGAGACCGTGGTCGCGCTCCAAGGAAGAGGTGGACGATCAGCTTCGCTTGTTGGGTTTCCACGAGCAGCACCAGGAGGATGTGCCCTCCTATGATTACTCCGCGTATTACGGAGGGGCGTACTCGGGCTCGCACCAGGACGAGGGTACCTCCTCGTCGTACCCCGGTGACACTTCATCCTGGCCAGCTTGGCATTGATACCCACTTAGGCCAAAAGCCTAAGCTTGGGGGGAGGTACGCCGACACCGCACTCATCTCCATATCATGTTGCGTCGGTACTTTGTATATTCATGTTTTCATTCTCTTTTTAGTTTTCATTCTTCTTTGCTTTTTCTTTCTAAAAACACAAAAAGACCAAAAATAGTTTTGTTGTTTCTCTTTGGCTTGCTTCTTCTTTTTGCCTTGGTTTGCTTTTTCCCTTTTTGCTTTGTTTGAACTATTTGAAAAATCCAAAAAGATTTTGCTTTGCTTGTTTTTCTCTTTTGGTTCTTATTTAAAAATCAAAAACACCAAAAATATTTGTCATTCTTCTTTGGTTTTTGCGAGTTTGCTATAGGGTTCGGCAGTTCTCAGTGGATTATTGGTTTCATATTATTATTCAAGCCACACAAGTGAAGAGCAATAATGAGGATTAATGACAACTTGAGGCGTGGTAAGAGGCTGGTAACGAACTCTATTTGTCTTCATTTTTGTACATATACTCATCTTTGTGAGCTTGCTTAGTCCGTTCATGTAGAGTGTATGTTTTCTTTGGATGCTTAATAGTTTTTGCTTTCTTATGATTAGCTCCAGCTCGCTAATAATTTGTAGCATGTCTCATGAATGTTTGCTTGCATTACTCTATTCATAAATTGGTATGACACCGTGGTATCCTCCTCTGAATGTTTCATTTGATTGACTTGGCACATGCTCACGCATGCTCATGACTGTAATAGTCAGTTAAGCCTCGATGAATTATTTTGCCTTGAGGATCTTGAATCACTTTCATGCCATGAGTAGTCTTGTTTTGTTGCAAGCATGATAATGACAGCTATTGCTCTCTCGTTTGTCGCTCCCTTACTATTGCTAGCCTTCACTTCCACTGAGTGTTTTACTCATGTTTCCAACTCCCTAAACCAAATATTTCCAAAGTGTCCACCATATCTACCCATTAGCATCATTTGCTACTTCCGTGCATATTCAATATGCCTTGTTTTCTTCCGAATAGAATGTTTGCTTGTTATGAGAAAGTTAGTTAGTAAAGCTCTCACGAACTTGATGACACACTTTATTTTCTTGCACTTAATAAACCTGAACCATTGCGTCCTTCTTTGTTGTGCATATGCTTGCGCTTTATGAGTTGGAGTTAGCAGAACCATGTATCATGGGGACCGCTTTCAACACTTCATAGGTACTTTGTACCTAGTTGATATCATGTTCTTTTGCTTATGGATCCCGGCGGTGTGAAATAAAAGTGGAACTTGTAAGATCATGGAGTTCGTATGTATGTTAGAGAAATGCCTGGGCCGCTAGCCTAAGCCATGCCTAATCATGGTGGAAACTTGCAGCATAACCATAATGAGCATTCTATGAAGCATCCTCAATAAAAATCTATGCACATAGTAAATAAAAAGATCGCTGAGATGCTCATTGTCTGCTTGCCTTGTTGTTTTGATCATGGGATAGCTCCCGTGTCATGCGCAAGGGGTACCCCGTTGGCGGTTCTCTATGATACGTATATACTTACAATGACAAGAGCTTATTTGTGACTGAAGTTGAGTAGCATGAGGATCGGTCTTCGTAAGTAAGGGACATGAGACTTCAATTTATAACTTGTCAAGCATATCCTCTTAGTTGTGTCACTTTCACCTTAACCACATTAAAGACGCTTATGATAGGGGCAATGAGAGCTCAAAGCTAACGAGTACCATACTTTCAGCAATTGGAAGCCTTTCAAAATTATTCAAAACCTTTTTCTTCCACTTGTTGAGTCTCCACATATTCTTTGAGCACCTTCTTGAGAGCATAGTTGTCATTCTTTGTGTTTGTTCCAATACTTGATTATTTGTGTTATGACTTTGATGCTTGTATCTTTGATATCTTTACTTCTAGTCATCACTTGAACTTCAGAGGTGCCTTGGCATTCATAATCAAAGGCAAGCGAGATACCACTGTATCATACCTTTGTATGAGCATTGTAATGTTGCTTATGTTTGTGCTTCATGCTACTTATTATTCGTGAGTTGGAATCTCTTCATAGCTTGCAATGACTATTAAGTAGACGCAGTTGCGTACTTTTTATTATGAATTGTCTAAGTAGTTGGTCACATTGCTGAGAATATTTACATCATATGAAGCAAATGTGTTCGTGAAAGTTCTTTTATCGCACTCAGTTTTCAACTGAATTGCTTGAGGACAAGCAATAAGCTAAGCTTGGGGGGAGTTGATACGTCCAAAACGTATCTACTTTCCTGATAAGTTTTGCTATTGTTTCTCCTCTATACTTGTGTGATTTGGATGCAACTAATGCGAACTGACGCTGTTTTCAGTAGAATTGCCTTGGTGTCTACTTTTTGTGCAGAAAATCAACTATCAGGAAAAATCCCGGAAAATATGCTGAAAATCCTATTTTACCCGAAGAATCCAGGAGCCAGAATACGAGACAGAGAAGAGCCCTAGGGTGGCCACACCACCTGCTGGCGCTGGCCAGGCCAGGCCGCGCTAGGGGGTGGTGTGGGCCCCCCAGGAACCCCCTCGGTCTCTCTCTTCGCCTATAAGGAGCCTTCTGACCTAAAAACTTTGGGGGGGTCGACGTTTTTCCAGAAGGAGTTCCGCTCCGCCGCCACCAATAGATTCCACGAAACAGCACCAGAAATTCCGTTCTGGCACCCTGCCAGGACGGGGAATTGGAGGAGATCATCGCCATCATCATCACCATCGCTTCTCCATCGACCATCCATGTTTCCCCCATCTATGAGTGAGTAATCCCCCGCTGTAGGCTATGGGGATGGTAGGGATTGGATGAGATCGTTCATGTAATGGCATCAGATTGTTAGGGCATAGTGCCTAGTATCTTTTATTAGAGTTTTTTGACTTTGTTGCGACTTGTTGTGCTTAATGATTGTCACTAGGGCCCGAGTGCCATGATTTCAGATCTGAACATGTTATTGATTCATTATGATAGTATTGTTTTGGGTCTTATCTGCAAGTTGTATACACACGTCGTTGTCCGGAACCTATGGCCCCGAAGTGACAGAAATCGGGATAACCGGAAGGGAAAGGCTTTGATGTGAGAATCACATGTGTTCATGGAGTGTTAATGCTTTGCTCCGGTGCTCTATTAAAAGGAGCACCTTAATTGCTAGTAGTTCCCTAGAGGCCCCGCTGCAAACGGGCTGGCAGGACAAAAGATGTTGTGCAAGTTCTCATTGCGAGCACGTATGACTATATATGGAACACATGCCTAGGATTGTCTAGTACTTGGATGCTTTATCTTATTTATCTGCAATTGCCCTATGTTCTGATTGCTATGTGAATTGTCTTTTCCATGCAACGCACGTCCATCCATCCCTATGCCTACCGCACTCGAATCCCACTGTTTACTGCTTTTGTTACTACTGTCTTTGCTTTACTACTGCTGTTACTTTACTATTCCTACTACAAAACTGTTGCTACTGATAAACTGCTGTGCGCAAGATTGTTTCCAGGTGCAGCTGAATTGACAACTCAGTTGTTAAGGCTGATAAATATTCTTTGGCTCCCCTTGTGTCGAATCAATAAATTGGGTTTCACTTCCCTCGAAAATACTGCGATACACCCCCTATACTTGTGGGTCATCAAAGGACTAAGATGTCATCCTTGTTGAGTCTTGTGAACTCATTACGTGCCTGCAAGGTGTTAGCAATAACATAGAACAAATAGCAAATTGCAGGATGTTGAATATTCTTCCCCTTGCTCACTCTAGTAGTGAAACTCATTCCATTATAATATTGTTCATGGGAAGGGTCTAAGCTAGTAAAGGATGTGCGTAAGGCATTGACATCATTGCTTGGGAAATTAAAACATGCGCACCATTCATCTAGTGTTAAAGTGTAGTTTTTGTTCATAAGTCGGAAAGAAATCATGTCCTCTCCTTGCCATAGTTTAATAGTGCTTTGCAACGAACTTAGGAATTCAATGGTTAACCGGCAATAAGTAGGCACATCACTGTACACAAAGTTTTGCAGGCCATATCTATTGAAAAGTAAATTGAAGTCATCAAAAATACCGAGTTGGTTCAATATAATGGGCCAAGCCTACTTGGTGGCCTTCACTTCGCGGTTCTTGATCCTATCGAAGCGATCATGTTGGAGCTCGTTCCTGAATCGTATCCCCATGCGTTCCTGAGCGATAGCTCGTGAAGCGCTATCAGCGGCATGAGCACGAGTTCGGATCCTTGTGTTCATCATCTAAAACAATAAAGGAAGACAAAATAAAACTTTTTGATCCAACAATAATAAGTATACCATATTCCTCATCATAGCACACTAAAGAATCCTCTCAAAATAATAATCTAGGCAAGAGAACCATGGCGATTAGTTCATAGTAGGTATCACCCTAGATTGATAATGACAATAGATCGAAAATGAATTTGCAAAAAGTAATTGGAGTATCGGAGGAGAAACATACCGTAGATCACTTGTGCGCGAGGAAATCGAACAAAATTAAGTAGAGGTGAAGACCTCTTGAGGTTTTGAGAGAGTTTGGTGGTACAAGAAAGAAAAAGGATTGAAGTTTTGAAGTTGGAGGTACCTTCCCGTGCGATTTTGTGGTCGGACACAACTATACGGGCTCAACTATACGGCCGAAACAATGCGTTCCCGCCGTATAGTTGGCCTTCTGTCAATTTTTTAGGGTTTCCTCCTGGCAGTGCAGCTATACGGCCGGAACTATACGACCGGAACAATATGTTCCTGCCGTACAGTTGGTCGTCAAACCGTCTATACCCAGGAAAGAATTTTTACAAAGGCATCGATATCTATACGACTGGAGCTATACGGCCGAAATTTTTATTCCCGCAGTATAGTTAGTATTTAAACCGTCAGTACATGGAAAAATAATTCGTACGAAAGAACCGATATCTATACGATTGGAGCTATACGGCCGGAATTTTTATTCCCGCCATATAGTTGGTCATTAAACAGTCAGTACATATGAAAGAAAAATTGTTGATGGCTCAAATATCTATACGACCAGAGCTATACGGCCAGAATTTTTATTCCCACTGTATAGTTGGTCGTTAAACTCTCTGTTTCCATCAAAAAAATTCCGTTTCTTCGTGAATTACTTCTTATACTGAAACTTAGCGAAATACCTTGTTTTTGACAAAAAGTTGACAGTTAAAATTATCGACCAACAACAGCATGTATATAGCAGAATTTTATGTACTATCGAACTTCTTCTCCTTAAATGGAGTTTTCTAGCACTCTTTATTAAACATAAACTTAAACTAAAACTTAAAACTTAACTCAAACCTTTATTAAACATGGGTTGCCTCCAATGGAGCGCTCTTTTATGGTCAATAGCTTGACCTTGACGTTACTCACTTGGGCCAGATGAGTGGAACACCCACTCCAAAGTAGTTGGCCTTCAAAGTGATGGCCTCCTTCTCGTCATGTTTGGCTTTCTTCTTCCTAGGGAAATGGATAACAAAAGGATCCCGCGAAGGCAATTGTAGCTTCATGTTCCCTTCATGGAGGTTAATTAAAGCCTTTATTATTCTTAAGAAAGTACGGCCTAGTATGATAGGAGAAATAGTATCTTCAGGCATGTCAACAATAACAAAGTCAATTAGAGCAGGACAACCTTTAATGTAAACTAAAGTGTTCTCCTTAATTCCCACGGCTTGTTTATAAGTAGAATCTGCAAGATGTAGTTTTAGTTCAGTGATTTCGAAAGAGCCAAGATTTAGCTTGTTAAAAAGACTCTTTGGGATTGTTGAGACGCTTGCACCTAGATAACAAAGTGCAACTATCTCATTGGTCCCAATCTTAATTTTAATCGTGGGCTCAAATATATCTAGTTTAACAGGTAATTTCTCAGTGATTTTCTTGTATTCCTCATCCAGCTCGCGTACCTAAATCGCTACTTGATCAACAAAGTGTTGATACATGGCTTCATTGTTACCTTCACTCACCGGAATTTTGACATTGATCCTCTTTACGAGGTCTTCGATGGTGTAGCTTGGTGAAGGGGTGTTACTATAATCAAGCTCTTCAGGCTCCTCCCTTTGGATCCTCATAATTTTGAGTTCTTCAACAGGGTTGGGCTCAGATTTTACCTGCAAATTTAGCTAGAATGAGAGTTTGACTCTCGGTTATCTTACCTAGCTGTGCCTCAACAATCTTCGTCCTTTCTTGGAGGGCCTGCAAATCATTCCTCAAACTTACATCTTGGTTAGATAATTTACCAAGCATGGCATCATGGTTCTTCGTTATTTTAACAAGAATATTGTTTTGTTCATTTTGTGAGTCTATAAAAGACTTAAGTGTTTCTTGGAGACTACCATTACTAGTTCTCATGTTATTATTAGAGTTACCTGCAGGATTAGAGTAATGTTTCTGAAAATTAAGATTGTAATTTTTCTTTCAAGCAAGGTTATAATCATTATGAGCTATGAAGTCTATTCTTCAATATTAGTTTCGGGAATAGCTCTTACCTGGGTTTCCTTACCTTTCACGGCTAATATGAGGTCATCCAACTTAGCATTGACTTCTTCATTCTCTTGTGGTGAGACGGAGTTCACCTTCTTCGTGTTTGATCTTTCCACATGCCATTGGGCATGGTTGTCTTGCATATTGTCTAGCAGCTGCTTTGCTTTAGTAATATGTTTGCCCATAAATGTTGCTCCAGCTGTAGTATCAAGCATAGACTTAGACACATGATTAAGAGCATTATAAAATAAATGGAGGATTAACCAATCTTCCATCCCATGGCTGGGACAGTTTCTTAAACATTCTTTCATCCTCTCCCATGCAAGCGCTAGTGGCTCACGCTCTTCCTATCTAAAACCAGTAATATTAGATCTTAGTTGCATAGTCTTTGCAGGTGGGAAAATTTTAGTCATAAATAAAAAACAACATCCAACCCATGATGTAATAGTATTTTTAGGCAAATCTAGCAACCATTCTTTTGCTCTTCCTCTAAGAGAGAAAGGAAATAAATGCAATTTGACCACATTGGGGTCAACATGCACATCATGTCACATATTTCAGTGAAAGTATTCAAGTGCATACTTGCGTCCTCAATAGCAGAGCCTCCAAATTGATTCTGTTGAACCAAACTTAAGTAATGGGGCTTAATTTCATAGTCATCAGCAGCAATTGTTGGCTGAGTAATAGGAGTATGCAAATAATCATAATTGGGAGTGGCAATCCCCAAGCTTATTTTAAGCCATATTTCCTATGTTTTTGGGTTTTCTTAAATAGAAACTTATGATAATAATAAAAACAAGACTTTAAAGTCTAACTAATTTTTTTGGTTTTTCAACTAAAGTCTGAAAGCAAACTAACAAAATTAAAAACAAGAATTAAAACTAGCAAGGTTCCTACTAACCTTACCAGAGTAGCTATTCCTTCCCTGACAACGGTGCCAGAAAAAGGGTTGATACCTTTGATCCGGATTATGGATATAGTATAGCTTCTTTTTCCCTAGTATACCTAGGTTTATCGAATCCTCGGGAAGCAAAGCATAGTGAAGTTACTTTAGTGGACCTTCAGGAGTTTTAGAATTCCTTTTGTGTTTTTACCGGACCAAGAGTTTGCATCTTTTTGTTGTTATCGATGATGAAGAGAGAGGGCCTAGGGCGTTTGGTTTCACCTATAGCTGTGCAAAACATCTAATGGGAATAAAAGAAAGAAATAAAGTATGCATGTAATTGTTAGAGCAAGATAAATTATATGTGGGCAGTGCATCCGTAATTGCTATTGCCTCCACAACCGCTTATAGCAATAACCTACTAGTCTCATCCATAGAAGAAAGAGAACTAATGATATGCATAGTGATGTCACTATTGATCCCAAATAAATCCCTCACATACAACCGTACTACCCTTTCTGTCACTGGGGTTCCCAACCTGCAGATTAGTCATTACTCATACTCCCTATACCTGGCTCAATCCTCGAGGTCTTGGGTACCTGACAAGCCTTAGATTGAGGCAAGAGAGGATACAATAATCATCATGTCATACAAACTAATACATGATCCCATCTATGATAAATAGCATGCACAAAAAGCTACATGGCTAGACCGAAGCCCTTAGCCTAAGGAGAATTACTCACACATAGAGATGAGATCAAAGATCATAAACATTATAGTATAAATCATGAGATTCATTGCAAATAGTCTTACAATGTCGCCAATCGAAGAAGAGATCTACAATTACAAGTGGTGGAATATGGCTATGGTGGTGGAGAGATTAGATCTAAGTCTATTCCTCCGGCGGCTCGTTGGTGTTGTGGATGGAGATATGGGGGTGGCTGATGGTTTCTGCGAGCGCATGTTTCTCGTCGCCCGAGGCCTCTTTATATAGGGGTCCCTTCATGAAAGTTGTTCTGTTTGACCTAGCGGTGTCGATGGAAACTATACGGCTGGAATTTTATTCCAGTCATATAGTTGTTCGTTAAAGTGTCTGTCTTCAACCCACGGCTCCAGGTTTCTTCTGATTGTTGGAAATCTCGTATCTTTGACTTTAATGTAGTGATTCCCATCATCAAACGTCATTATCTGCGCAGGAAAAAATAGAAAGAAAGGATTGCACACCCCTTTGAATATTAGGCATTAGTGACAGGGTTTAGAGATATATTTCATCAAAATTATGAATAATATCCAGTTTAAATGTGGACGTAGATGGCTATATTTCAGAGCCATCACAACCTCACCTCCATAAACTAGGAACACATCCTTAGTCCTTCTCAAGTATTTAAGTATGTTCTTAACTGTTGCCTAGTGGATTTCTCCAGGGTCAGCCTAGTATTTGCTCACACGACTAGCATAGGAAACATCTGGCCTAGTACAAATCATGGCATACATGATGGATCCGACTGGCGAAGCATACGAAATCGCACTCATCCTACTTCGCTCATCAGTTGTCGAAGGGCACAGAGTCTTGCTAAGTTTTATGCCAAGGGACATCGGTAAGAACCCCTTCTTAGACGATTCCATGTTGAACTTCTTCAACACTTTGTACAAATATGTACTCTGACTCAGTCCAATGAGCCGCCTAGATCTATCTCTATAGATCTCGATTCCTAGTATATAAGTTGTCTCACCCAAGTCCTTCATTGAGAAACTCCTTTCCAATGACTCCTTGGTTTCTTGCAACATCTGGACATCATTTCCAATAAATAATATGTCATCCACATATAAGATTAGAAACTTTACTTTGCTCCCACTAAACTTCTTGTATAAACAAGAATCATGCTCACTCTTGATGAAGCCAAACTATTTGACCACCTCATCGAAGCGAATGTTCCAACTCCGAGATGCTTGATTGACCACATAAATGGATTTATGAAGTTTGCATACCTTGTCAGCATTAGCTGGATCGAAAAACCCTCGGGCTGTATTGATGCGCTCGACGATCGATGTAGAGCTTGTTGGGAACCCCAAGAGGAAGGTATGATGAGTATAGCAGAAAGTTTTCCCTCAGTTATGAAACCAAGGTTTAATCAAACCAGTAGGAGCAAGGAAACACCCCAAAGGTGTTACTAGCTGAGCTTTGGCAGGGCGCACTACCGGTGCTAGTAGCAACGTGGAGACCTGCACAACACAACCACAAAACTTTGTCCCCAACTTGCGATGAGGTTTTCAATCTCACCGTGTTTTGCGGAAAACAAAGGATTAAACGTATCGAATGGAAAGAAGTAAAAGTTTGCAGAAAGTAAACACAAAGCAGTAAACAGTTTATAGATTGTATGTAAAGAAAGAGGACCGGGATCCATAGTTCACTAGAGGTGGCTCTCCTTAGATAGATAACATGCTGGGTGAACAAATTACAGCGGGGCAATTGACAAACACCGAGAAAGCAATACATGCATATACTAATCATCTTGACTCCTTGAGACTTGATTGGGCATTACAACATTATACATAGACCGCCATCCAACTACATCTATGACTAATAATCCACCTTCAGGTTATCATCCGAACCCCCTCCAGTATTAAGTTGCAAGCAACAGATTATTGCTTTACGAACTGCGTGTAAAGTAAACAATACGATTGTTCTATGAACAAAGGATTGTTGTTTTCTCCCTAGTAGCAACAACACATCTAGTACCTTAGAGATTTCTATAACTTCCCTGGATTACCAGAGGCATGAACCCACTATCGAGCATAAATACTAACTCTTGGAGTTGCTAGCATCTACTTGGCCAAGATAACTACTAACAACGGAAAGCATGCAAGATCTCAAATAAAAAAGACATGATAGAATCAATAATCAATCTGAAATAGCATCTCAATATCCATCGGATCCCCGCAAATACAACATGTATGAATTACAAATAGATGATCTTGATCATGAACGGAGGTCACAAGATCTAAACATGAAAGCACAAAGGAGGAGAAACCAGCCATCTAGCTACTACATGGATCCGTAGTCCAAGGATGAACTACTCACGCATCACACCGGAGGCTTGCATGGTGATGAAGAAGGCCTCCAGGGTGAATTCCCCTCTCCGTCAGGGTGCCGGGAAGAGCTTCAAATCCCTCCCGATCTAGGGATGCAGATGACGGCGGCTACAGACTCTTTCATGGATTTTTGATCGGGTACTTAGGGTGAACTAAAAATAGCAGAAAACAGGCAGCTGGCATTGTGGCTCTTGTTAATAGGTTAGTCCAAGAAATCATATGAAAAGTACTTCAAAGTTGGAACAAAACGCAAGAAAGTGGATAAAACCAAGCATGGAACATCAAAAATTATAGATACATTTGCAATGTATCAACATCCCCAAGCTTAACTCCTGCTCGTCCTCGAGTAGGTAAGTGATAAAAAGAAATAATTTTTGAGGTGACATGCACCATCAAAGACTTGATCAAATTATTTGCAAAACACTCAAAGCTGGGATCATAGTACTTCAATCATAGCATGAAAGACAAAGTTCTAGCAATAGGCAAAGAAACTATGATGCAACATGAAAATGCACAAACAAAAGATTCATGAATAACATGCCTTGCAAGACGTTTGTTTGTTTCACATAAAGAAAACATAGCATAAATGTATTCAGCTTGTCCCTCAATAGAGTAGCAAATATAAATGCATAGGACACCTTTAAAGTTCACAAGAGTGACTAGATACAATAGTTTAAAACAAGCAATGAGAAGTTATGCATCAATCAACTAGTCTTGGGACAATGCACATAGAACTAAGAATGGCCACTATGCTCTCAAAGTAGGTGCATAAAGATAGAAGGTGGAGACTCAATATAATGGTGGAAGAAAATCCTTTTGTAAAAGGAAGTAGGGATTCAAGTCTCATAAAGAGCTTCCAAGAATTATGGTACTTATATCTTTCAGCTCTCATTGCCCCTATCATAAGCATCTTGAAGGTGATTAAGGTTAAAGTGACACAACTAAGAGGATATGCTTGACAAGTTATAAACCGAAATCTCATGCCCCTTACTTACGAAGACCGAAACTCATGCTACTCAACTTTAGTCACAAGTAAGCTCTTGTCATTGTAAGTACATATGTATCATAAAGAACCGCCAACAGGGTACCCCTTGCACATGATACGGAAGCTTTCCCATAATCAAAATGACAAGGCAGGCAGACAATGAGCATCTCAGCAATCTTTTTATTTGCTATTTGCATAGGTTTTTATTGAGGATGCTTCATAGAGTGCTCATTATGGTGATGCTGCAAGTTTCCACCATGATTAGGCATGGCTTAGGCTAGCGGCCCAGGCGTTTCTCTAACACACATACAAACTCCATGATCTTACAAGTTCCACTTTTATTTCACACCGCCGGGATCCGTAAGCAAAAGAACATAATATCAACGAGGTACAAAGTACAAGTGCAATGTTGAAAGCGTTCCCCATTAAACATGGTTCTGCTAATTTCAACTTATAAAGTGCAAGAATATACGTAACAAAGAAGGACCCAATGGTTCAAGTTTATTAGAGGCAATAAAGTAAAGTGTGCCATCAAGTTCGTGAGAGCTTTAATCACTAGTTTTCTCATAACAAGTGAAAGGTAGACAAAAGCATGAATATACTTGGAATAGCATAAGCTAGTAGGTAGGTATGGTGTACTCTTTGGAAAAACTTGGTTTAGGGAGTTGGATGCATGAATGGAACTCATACTTGGTGGTGGAGGCTAGCAAAAGACTGGGAGCGAGAAAATAAGAGAGCAATAGTGGCCATAATCATGTAGAGAGACAAAACATCATTGATCAAAGCATAAAGTGATACTACAAGTTGAAAACTAAAGGATCATAAAGGCTTATGGTGACTTTTGATAGTCATAACATGGTGTGAGCATGTGCCAAGTCAACCCAAATAAAGCATCAAAGGAGAATACCACTATACTATGCTTTAATATGCTAAAACAATGCATGATTCATCCAAGGCACATTAAGCAATCTCAATTTTTTATAACAATTCATGGTACATCAAAGAATACTAAGCATAAAGCGAAAACAATATCAAGCATGGCATGACGAAGCATAGGCCACAGTCGAAAACAAGCTCTTTTTACCACATAAGCATGAACTTTCCTACTCTTTTCCAAACCAAACCAAACCATTTGCAAACCAATGTATGAAAGAGGGGGTCCAACCAATTTATTCATAAAACTAAGCAAACCAAGCAAACTAAAAACCAAAACAAAAACGAAAAAGAAGACGCTCCAAGAAAAACACAACTGTGCATGAAACAATAAAAATGAAGCGTTTGGAAGAAACCTAGGATTTTTATTGATGAAGAAGGGGATGACTTGGGCATCCCCAAGCTTTGACGCTTGTAATTCTTCGATATTTCTTGGGGTGACATGCGTGGCATCCCCAAGCTTGAGCTTTAGTCCATCCTTCATCTCATTACTCATTCCTTCCATACACCTGAAATTTTTTTCATACAATCTTTATTAGCAACATTAGTGCACTGAAGATAAATAAGTCTTAAGGTTCAGTTATAACACCAAATAAACTTCAAATAGAACACTAGCTACTGTAGCACTTCCCTCAAAAAGCTCAATTCCCCAAAAGAACTCAAGAAGGAACCAACAAGAAGCAAATGCAGAAAATGGCAGAAATCTGTCAAAACAGACCAGCAGGTAAAGACGAATTTTTTAGAAGACCTTCTATTGCTCAAATCAAAAAGTGTTGAACTAACGAAAGTTAGATAACAACCTGGGGAAGAAGCACAAAAAGTTAGAGCTCAATCCGACTTACAGAGCTCTCTCAGGAATTTTTACAGTGAAATACAGAAATCTGTTTCGGGACAGCAACTTTCCCAATCATTACTTCACTCTCATTAGAGGTTACTCTTGGCACAAAAAGCAAATAAAAAGGATAAGGAGCAGTTATTACTGAAGTAATAACTTACAATACTCAATTAAAACTCTTGGTTATTTCCCAACAAGTACTTTTCTTTAACGCTTTTAAGTTACGCATAAGAAGCAAAGAAAGAATCAAGTGTTCTCAAATGAAGAAGCATTAAGATAATTACCAGAAATATTTTCAACAAGGCAAGGTATATCATCCAAATAAGTCTAGAGGATCCTGTCTCAATGCTCTTGGGTTCACTATTCTCATCAAAAAGGTTTGCAGGAACAATCCAATCAAGATTCTTTTCTATGGCATCATGTATTGCTACTGTTGGGTCCGCAGCATAGAAAACAAAACATTTCCTACGATGAGAACTATACGCCAAGATCTATCTACTAGATACAGAGCAACGGGTGGACATACATCCATGGAGAACTTACCCTCGAAGACAACGAGTTTTGTTAACGAGTAGGAACTCGTGGTTGATGTAGTCGTACGCTTGCCGATCTCAAGATCGTGTGGAAGTCCGAGCGCTGCAAATCAGCAGCGCATCTGTCCTCGCACACACGTTCAAGCCACCGGACAACCTCCACCTCCTCGCTCCAGTGAATCAGTGGAAGCAACAACTCCTTCCAGACATGTCCCTCATGATATAATACATGTCCGAGATTCGATCATCGGTATCGAAATACCTAGTTTGATCTCGTTACCGACATGCACTCTTTGCTCGTTCTCGCGATATAACATTCTAGTGATCACATCACTTGCTTGCAAGCTATCTTAATGTGATATCACCGAGAGGGCCCAGAGTATATCTATCCATCATCGGGATTGACAAATTCCACTCTTCATCCATGAGCCTCAACATAACACCTTCATAGCACTAAACCCACCTTTATGGTCACCCTGTTACGGTGTGACGTTTGATGTTATCAAGATACTCTTCCGGTGTTAGCAATTAACATGATCTCATGGTCTAAGGACTAAGACTACTTTGTATGATGTTATAGCAATATAAACATAATGACTTGATCGTAATTCTATACTTCGGATGAATGTTCATCACATCATTTCACAAATGCTGTGACCTCGTTATTAACAACATCCAATGTCCATGATCAGGAAACTTTGATCATCTTGTTAATCAACAAGCTAGTCTATAAGAGAGGCATAACTAGGAACCCTTTTTGTTTATTAAACACACATGTATTGATGTTTCCTATCAATACAATTATAGCGTGCAAAATAAACATCTATCATATACAAGGAATACATAATAACAACTTTATTATTGCCTCTCAGGGCATATTTCCTTCAGTCTCCCACTTGCACTAGAGACAATAATCTAGTTTATATAGTGATAAATCTAACACCCATGGAGTTCTGGTGTTGATCATGTATTGCCCTAGGGAGTACTTTAGTCAACGGATCTGCTACATTTAGGTCCGTGTGCACTTTACAAATCTTTATATCTCCATCCTTGACATGCTCGTGGATGGAGTGAAACCGGCGCTTAATATGCTTAGAATTCTTGTGAGACCTTGGTTCCTTGGCGTTGGCTATGGCTCCATTATTGTCACAATAGATCACCATTGGGTCCAACGCACAAGGAACCACACCTAGTTCCGTTATGAACTCCTTTATCCAAACCGCTTCCTACGCCGCTTCTGAAGCAGCAACATATTCCGCCTCTGTCGTTGATCTAGCCACCACAGGTTGTTTGGAGCTCCTCCAACTGACTGTTGCTCCGTTCAAGAGAAATACGTATCCGGATTGAGACTTAGAGTCATCCGGATCAGTGTCAAAGCTAGCATCGAGATAAAACTTAGCGACTAGCTCTTCTTCACCTCCGTATACAAGAAACATATCCTTAGTTCTTCTCAAGTACTTAAGGATATTCTTGACCGCTATCCAGTGTTCCGAACCTGGATCAGATTGGTACCTACTAGTCAAACTAATAGCATGTGCCACATCCGGTCTTGTACATAGCATGGCATACATTATAGAGCCTATGGCTGAGGCATAGGGGATCTTATCCATTATCTCTCTTTCTTCCGCCGTAGCCGGACTTTGAGTCTTACTCAATGTCTTGCCTTGCAACATAGGTAAGTACCCCTTCTTACTTCCGTCCATATTAAACTTCTTTAATATCTTATCAAGGTATGTACTCTGTGATAGCCCAATTAGGTGTCTTGATCTATCTCTATAGATTTTAATGCCTAATATATATGAAGCTTCACCAAGGTCCTTCATCGAAAATTTGCTGTTTAGATAACTTTTAACAGTGTTTAAAAGATCAATATCATTTCCAATCAATAATATGTCATCCACATATAATATCAGAAATGCCACATTGCTCTCACTCACTTTCTTGTAAATACAAGCCTCTCCATAAGTTTGGACAAATCCAAACTCTTTGATCACCTCATCAAAGCGGAGATTCCAACTCCGGGATGCTTGCTTCAGTCCATAGATGGACCGCTGAAGTTTTCACACCTTATCAGCATCCTTAGGATCGACAAAACCCTTAGGTTGTATCATATACAACTCTTCTTCAATATTACCATTGAGGAACGCAGTTTTGACATCCATCTGCCATATTTCATAATCGAAATATGGAGCAATTGCTAACATAATCCTAACCGACTTAAGCATCGCTACGGGAGAGAATGTCTCATCATAGTCAACTCCTTGAATTTGTCGAAACCCCTTTGTGACAAGTCGAGCCTTATAGATGGTTATATTACCATCAGCATCAGTTTTTCTTTTGAAAATCCATTTATTCTCAACGGCCTTTCGATCGTGAGGTAAGTCCACCAAGGTCCAAACCTACTTTTCATACATGGATTCCATCTCGGATTTCATGGCTTCTAGCCATTTGTTGGAATCAGGGATCATCATCGCTTCTTCATACCTCGCAGGGTCATCTATTTCATCAATCATGAAATTCATAACAGGATTGCCGTACAGTTCAGGAGCTGCACGTGTCCTGCTTGACCTGCGAGGTTCGGTAGTGTCCTCTTTCGGAGTTTCATGATCAATATCATGAGCTCTCTCTTCATTAGGTGAAGTCAACTCCGAAATAACTTCCGGTGCTGCGCTACTCGCCATTTCATGAAGAGAAGGTTCAATAACCTCTTCGAGTTCTACCTTCCGACTACTCGCACCTTTCGCGAGAAACTCCTTCTCAAGAAAGGATCCATTCTTGGCAACAAAGACCTTGCCCTCGGATCTGTGATAGAAGGTATACCCAATCGTTTCCTTAGGGTATCCTATGAAGACGCATTTTTCCGCTTTGGGTTCGAGTTTATCCGGTTGAAGTTTCTTCACATAAACATCGCATCCCCAAACTTTAAGAAATGACAGCTTAGGTTTGTTTCCAAACCATAATTCATACGGTGTCTTTTCAACGGATTTAGATGGTGCCCTATTTAAAGTGAATGCAGCGGTTTCCAGTGCATAACCCCAAAATGACAGTGGCAAGTCAGTCAGAGACATCATAGATCGAACCATATCCAATAAAGTACGATTACGATGTTCTGACACACCATTACGTTGTGGTGTTCCGGCAGGCGTGAGTTGTGAAACTATTCCACAGTCTTTAATATGTGTGCTAAACTCGTAACTAAGATACTCTCCTCCACGGTCGGACCGCAGAAATTTGATCTTTCTGTTACGATGATTTTCCACTTCATTCTAAAATTCTTTGAACTTTTCAAAGGTTTCAGACTTATGTTTCATCAAATAGATATACCTGTATCTACTCAAATCATCCGTGAAAGTAACAAAATAACGATATCCACCTCGCGCTGACACACTCATTGGTCCACACACATCAGTATGTATGATTTACAATAAATCTGTCGCCCGTTCCATTGAACCGAAAAACGGCGTTCTAGTCATTTTGCCCATAGGGCATGGCTCACATGTATCAAATGATTCAAAATCAAGTGATTCCAAAAGTCCATCAGAATGGAGTTTCTTCATGCGTTTAACGCCAATGTGACCTAGACGGCAGTGCCACATATATGCAGATATATCATTATCAAGTTTAATCCTTTTAGCATCAACATTATGAATATGCGTAATACTACTATCGAGATCCAACAGAAATAAACCATTCAACAAAGGTGCAAGACCATAAAAGATATTATTCATATAAATCGAACAACCATTGTTTTCAGACTTAAACGAATAACCACTTTGCATCAAACACGATCCAGATACAATGTTCATGCTCGGTGCAGGCACCAAATAACAATTATTCAGGTTTATAACTAATCCCGACGGCATATGGAGAGGCAGCGTTCCGACGGCGATCACATCAACTCTTGATCCATTGCCGACCCGCATCGTGACCTCATCCCTTGCTAGTTGTCGCTTGTTCCGCAGCCCCTGAACCAAGTTACATATATTAGCAACCGATCCCGTATCAAATACCCAGGTGCTACTGCGAGTACTAGTCAAGTACACATCAATAACATGTATATCACATATACCTTTGTTTGCCTTGCCGGCCTTCTTGTCCGCCAAATACTTGGGGCAGTTGTGCTTCCAATGGCCAGTCCCCTTGCAATAGTAGCACTCGGTGTCAGACTTAGGGCCAGCTCGGGGTTTCTTTTCAGGCGCGGCAATAGTTTTGCCGCCCTTCTTTCCCTTCTGCTTGCCTTTCTTGTCCTTCTTGAAACCGGTGGTCTTATTGATCATCAACACTTGATGTTCTTTCCTAATCTCCACTTCTGTAGTCTTAAGCATTGACAGAAGCTCGGGAAGAGACTTCTTCATGCCCTGCATATTATAGTTCATCACAAAGCTCTTGTAGCTAGGTGGCAGAGATTGGAGAACACGATGTATGCCTAAGTCAATGGGAATCGTTATTCCCAAGGACACAAGCTTTTTGGCGTACCCAGACATTTTGAGTACGTGCTCACTAACGGAGTTGTTCTCTTCCATCATACAGCTAAAGAACTTTTCAGAAGCATTATAACTCTCTACGGCAGCATGGGTATCGAAAATCATTTTCAATTCTCCCATGGTATCAAAGGCATTGCCATTTTCGAAACGCTTTCGAAGTTCTGGCTCTAGCCCATACAGTATGCCGCAATGAACTAAGTTGTGGTCCTCCTGACGAGTCACATAGACATTCTTTTCCTTATCAGGGGCATCAGGAGCTGGTGGGGGCCTAGCGGCGCATCTAGCACATATTTCTTTTGTGCAGCAGTGAGGAGAATCCTCAAATTCATAGCGCAGTTGGTGAAGTTGCTACCATTCGCAGCAAGTTTCTCTTTCTCCATGAACACATTGAAATTAAAAGCAGGTGGTGCCATCTACAACAGAATTTGTAAAGTTTATTTAGACTAAGTTTATGATAGATTGAGTTCAACTAATCCAAATTACTAATGAACTCCCACTCAAAAATGACATCCCTCGTGTCCTTTTGGTGATTACATGAGCCAAATCCACTACACCAAGTCCGATCATCACGGAGTCGGTGTAGCTTCAAAGGCGAGCATCTATATGGGCATCATATCAACTATATGACTCATGCTTAACCTTTCGGTCCGTGTTCCGAGGCCATGTCTGTACATGCTAGGCTCGCCAAGTAAGAACCTTAGTATTCATGTGTGTAAAACTATCTTACACCCGTTGTATGAAAGCGTAGAGTCGAGAACACCCGATCATCACGTGATGCCTCAAAACACGATCCACAAAACGGTGCATACTTAAGGAAGAACACATTTTATCTTGATATCTAAATGAGGGATCATCTTATAATGCTACCAAAAGCGCCAAACTAGCAATATAAGATGCTAACATCTAATGTGTGAAGTGAGGTGATATGGTCCATGCATTTGATCTCTATCATTTGCATCGTGGTATGATCTCTATCATTCCTTTGTGTGTAAGGCCAAGGTCTATGGAACTTACACGTTAAGTGAGTTGTAAGAGTATCTATCATACATCTACTTACAACAATACCATATCAAGACACTAGCCCAGCAACGATCTAAACTAGACGCCTCTAATTTATCAATTGCAAGTTTTACGTGGCTTAGGGCTTTCGGAGATAGAACCGGTCTTACCTACGAACATGAACCACAACGAGGATAACCAAGTTATTAGCAACTCATTGTAAATCAGATATTGACTATAGTAGGAGAGACAGACACCCGCTAGCCACTTATGCAAAACTAGTTACATGTCAGTCGTGGAACCGGTCTCATGTACGATGACATGTAAGGTTGGTCCGGGCCGCTTCATCCCACTATGCCACCAATATCCAAAGTACATAGAAGATGCAATAACATGATCATCATCGCCCACATATAAACATATGCGTACTACCCGTGCAAAGCACCTACGCATAGATAAGGCTCTGATACCACTATTGGGTCCGCAGCATAGAAAACAAAAAAAATCCTATGATGAGAACTATACGCCAAGATCTATCTACTAGATACAGAGCAACGGGTGGACATACATCCATGGAGAACTTACCCTCGAAGACAACGAGTTTTGTTAACGAGTAGGAACTCGTGGTTGATGTAGTCGTACGCTTGCCGATCTCAAGATCGTGTGGAAGTCCGAGCGCCGCAAATCAGCAGCGCATCCGTCCTCGCACACACGTTCAAGCCACCGGACAACCTCCACCTCCTCGCTCCAGCGAATCAGCGGAAGCAGCAACTCCTTCCAGACGCAAGGCCACCGGGAACATGTATCTCGCTAATCCGAGACCATGGGGGAATATCTAGAGGGGGAGAGAGATCCTTCACGAGGAGGTGTGGTTTGTGAGAGGGGAGAGGGGGGCTTTATATAGGAGGGAGGGAGACCCCTCCCCTCCCATAGCCGGCGCATGAGGTGGGGACTCCTCCCCTCCTTCATTCATGTGGTGAACCTCCACTCACATAAACATGGCCTCCACCCAAAATCCCACTCACATGTATTTAATTTCCACCAAATTAAATGCAACTCTCAATTAATAAAACTCTTTTATTTATTTTATTCAGAATTTTGTTAATTACTTTAATTAACAAACATTCACATAAAAACCCTTGCAACATTTCAATATCACATGCAGAACCACTTTCTGCAATTTCACCCGAAACAATTCCGGTTTCTATCGAAACAATTCCTGTTTCTATCGAAACATTTCCTACGCTTTGCAAACCTTTTGTCTGGAACATATGTGCTCCTAAATGGTGTCCGGCAACCCTTAAGTGTGTCACCCTACGGTTCGCGAATAATGCAGACATGATTGAGACTCCTCTCAGATCAATAATCAGAAGCGGGACCTGGAGATCCATACTAACTCCTGCATATTCAACGATGACTTCTGTGATCGTGAGAACCTTTAACGTCAGCAATTTAATCCCTTTGTCTCATGATATAATACATGTCCGAGAGTCGATCATCGGTATCCAAATACCTAGTTTGATCTCGTCACCGACATGCACTCTTTTCTCGTTCCCGTGATATAACATTCTAGTGATCACATCACTTGCTTGCAAGCTATCTTAATGTGATATCACCGAGAGGGCCCAGAGTATATCTATCCATCATCGGGATTGAAAAATTCCACTCTTGATCCATGAGCCTCAACATAACACCTTCATAGCACTGAACCCACCTTTATGGTCACCCTGTTACGGTGTGACGTTTGATGTTATCAAGATACTCTTCCGGTGTTAGCAATTAACATGATCTCATGGTCTAAGGACTAAGACTACTTTGTATGATGTTATAGCAATATAAACATAATGACTTGATCGTAATGCTATACTTCGGATGAATGTTCATCACATCATTTCACAAATGCTGTGACCTCGTTATTAACAACATCCAATGTCCATGATCAGGAAACTTTGATCATCTTGTTAATCAACAAGCTAGTCTATAAGAGAGGCATAACTAGGAAACCTTTTTGTTTATTAAACACACATGTATTGATGTTTCCTATCAATACAATTATAGCATGCAAAATAAACATCTATCATATACAAGGAATACATAATAACAACTTTATTATTGCCTCTCAGGGCATATTTCCTTCAGCTACTAGTTTAAAGGGTATTGGTATCTTAGGTTCCTCCCCATTAGGTTCGGTTTTGTTCATCTTTTCTCGTGTACCAACAACATCTACACATGATCCTAGCATATTGAAACGTTTAAAAACTTTTCTAGCTTCCTTGGCAACATCATAGAACTCCTTAAACAAAGTTTCTAGAATAAAATCCCTCTTTTCAGGGTCCTCAATTTCTTTAAGCTTAAGAAACATTACTTGCATTAAGGGGTTGAGGTTAACAAACCTAGCTTCTAACATGTGAATTAAATAAGCTGCAGCAATCTCAAAATTTGGAGCAAGTTCTACAAGGGATCTATCCTCAGTATCTTCATGTTTGCTAACATGATTAAAGAATTCTTCAATATTATCTTTCCCAATTATAGAACCACTACCAATTGAAAGGCCTTTCAAGGTGAAAGTAGGGATCAACATGGTGAGCTAAGGAAGGGGTGACAACTAAAGGAGACTTAAATTTTTTGGGTTTTCAAATAAGAAAGCAAACAAGTAAAAACTATTTTTTTGTGTGTTTTTGAAGAACAAAACGAGAAAACAAAGCAAAAACAAACTAAGCAAAACAAAAACAACAAAGTAAAGAGATTGGTTATGAGGGACTCCCCTTGTGAAGATGTCCTTGACTCCCCGGCAACAGCGCCATAAAACGTCTTGATGCGCTCGACGATAGAGGTAGAGCTCGTTGGGAACCCCAAGAGGAAGGTATGATGAGTACAACAGAAAGTTTTCCCTCAGTTATGAAACCAAGGTTTAATCGAACCAGTAGGAGCAAGGAAACACCCCAAAGGTGTTACTAGCTGAGCTTTGGCAGGGCGCACTACCGGTGCTAGTAGCAACGTGGAGACCTGCACAACACAACCACAGAACTTTGTCCCCAACTTGCGATGAGGTTGTCAATCTCACCGTGTTTTGCAAAAAACAAAGGATTAAACGTATCGAATGGAAAGAAGTAAAAGTTTGCAGAAAGTAAACACAAAGCAGAAATAGTTTATAGATTGTATGTAAAGACAAAGGACCGGGATCCATAGTTCACTAGAGGTGGCTCTCCTTAGATAGATAACATGCTGGGTGAACAAATTACAGCGGGGCAATTGACAAACACCAAGAAAGCAATACATGCATATACTAATCATCTTGACTCCTTTGAGACTTGATTGGGCATTACAACATAATACATAGACCGCCATCCAACTGCATCTATAACTAATAATCCACCTTCAGGTTATCATCCGAACCCCCTCCAGTATTAAGTTGTAAGCAACATATTATTGCTTTACGAACTGCGTGTAAAGTAAACAATACGATTGTTCTATGAACAAAGGATTGTTGTTTTCTCCCTAGTAGCAACAGCACATCTAGTACCTTAGAGATTTCTGTCACTTCCCAGATTACCAGAGGCATGAACCCACTATCGAGCATAAATACTAACTCTTGGAGTTGCTAGCATCTACTTGGCCAAGATAGCTACTAACAACAGAAAGCATGCAAGATGAGAAATAACAAAGACATGATAGAATCAATAATCAATCTGAAATAGCATCTCAAATCCATCGGATCCCCGCAAACACAACATGTATGAATTACAAATAGATGATCTTGATCATGAACGGAGCTCACAAGATCTAAACATGAAAGCACAAAGGAGGAGAAACCAGCCATCTAGCTACTACATGGATCCGTAGTCCAAGGATGAACTACTCACGCATCACACCGGAGGCTTGCATGGTGATAAAGAAGGCCTCCAGGGTGAATTCCCCTCTCCGGCAGGGTGCCGGGAAGAGCTTCAGATCCCTCCCGATCTAGGGATGGAGATGACGGTGGCTATAGACTCTTTCGTGGATTTTTGATCGGGTACTTAGGGTTTTCGTCCCGAGGGTAATATATAGGCGGAAGGAGAGGCCGAGGGGGTGCCGGGAGCGGCCACACCACCCCCTAGCACGGGCCAGGCGAGGCCACGCGGCCAGGTGGTGTGGTGGCTCCCTGGCCCGTCTCTGTCTCGTATTCTGGCACTTGATCCCTTCCGGAAAAATGGGCACTTTGGCTTTTGTCCCGTCTAATTCCGAGAATATTCATTTTCTGACTTTCCTGGAACCAAAAACAGCAGAAAACAGGTAGCTGGCACTGTGGCTCTTGTTAATAGGTTAGTCCAAGAAATCATATGAAAAGTACTCCAAAGTTGGAACAAAACACAAGAAAGTGGATAAAACCAAGCATGGAACATCAAAAATTATAGATACATTTGCAATGTATCATGTATCATATACACGTCCTCGGTTAATTTTCCATTAAGGAAAGCCATTTTGACATCCATCTACCATATCTCATAGTCGAAATAGGCTGCTATAGCTAACATGATCCGAACTGATTTAAGAATCGCTACAGGTGAGAAAGTCTCATCGTAGTCAACTCCTTGAACCTGCCGAAACCCCTTCACAACAAGCTATGCTTTATAGATAGAAATGTTTCCATCCATATTAGTTTTGTTCTTAAAGACCCATTTGCAGTCAACGGGTGTTGCACCGTCTGGCAGATCAACCAAGTTCCAAACTTGATTTTCATCCATGGACTTTAACTCGGATCTCATGGCTCCAAGCTACGACTCAGAATCAGAACCCACCATCGCTTCTGAATAAGTTGTTGACTCATCACTGTCCAACAGTAATACATCACGAACACTTCGCAATCTGGCCGATCTTCGTAGTGTAGGTGCAACTGTCAGCCCAGCTACCACAACCGGCTCAACCTCCAAGGCTTTCACCAAATCGCTACTGACCGGTTCCTCTTGAACTTCTTCGAGCTGCACCATATTCCCACTGACTTCCGACTGAGAAACTCTTTCTCAAGGAAGACACCATTCCGAGCGACAAACACTTTGCCCTCTTCTTGGTTGTAGAAGTAGTAACCCAAGGTTTCCCTTGGATACCCAACAAAAATGCACTTATCCTATTTGGTTGTAAGCTTGTCCGATTGAAGTCGCTTGACAAATGCTTCACAACCCCAAATCTTAAGAAACGACAAACTCGGCTTCTTGCCAGTCCACATCTCATGTGGTGTCTTCTCTACCAATTTTGATGGTACTCTGTTTAGTGTGAACACCGCTGTTTCTAGACAATAACCCCAAAACAATAAAGGTAGATCTGTCCGACTCATCATCGATCGTGCCATGTACAACAAGGTTGGATTCTGCCATTCCGACACACCATTGCTCTGCGGCGTAACCGGCAGAATGAGCTAAGGAACTATTCCACAACTCTTCAGATGGTCATCAAACTCGTGGCTCATGTACTCGCCTCCTCAGTCTGACCGAAGAAACTTTATCTTCTTGCTGAGTTGATTATGTACTTCATTCTGGAATTCTTTGAACTTTTCAAAGGCTTCCGACTTTAGTTTCATCAAGTAGACATATCCATATCTACTCAAATCATCAGCGAAGGTAATGAAGTACTCATAACCACCCCTGGCTGTCATGCTCATTGGACCACATACATCACTATGTACTAGTCCCAGCAAGTCAGATGCCCTTTCACAACTCCTTGCAAAAGGTGTCTTGGTCATCTTTCCTAGAAGGCAGGATTTGCATGTTTTGAACGACTCCCAATCGAACGAAGTTAGGAGTCCATCATCATGGAGCTTCTTCATGCGTTTCCAACTAGTATGACCAAGTCGACAGTGCCAAAAATAAGTCATATTCAGATCATTTGGTTCTAACCTTTTCACATTTGCGTTATAGACCACCCCACCATCAAGATTCAAAATAAATAACCCGTTCTGAATGGGTGCAAAGCCGTGAAACATATCATTCAAATATAAAGAACAACCATTGTTCTTAATATTAGACTCATAGCCTTGTCTCATCAAACATGAGGCGGAAATGATGTTTCGACTAAGCACTAGAACATAATAACAATTATTTAGTTTCATTAAGAATCCTAAAGGTAAATGAAGTTGCATCGTGCTGACTTCCAACGTAGCGACTCTTGCTTTGTTGCCGAACCAAATGTCAACCTCGCCTCTTGCTACACCCCTAGTTCTTACCAGTCCATGCAACGAGTTGCACATATGAATGACTGATCCGGTATCATATACCCAAGAACTACCAGGTGCATCAGCAAGATAAAGGTCTATAACATTGCAAACAAGTGTACCTGAGTTGGCAGTCACACCTCTACTCCTTGATTTATCCGCCAAATACTTGCTACAATTCCTCTTCTAGTGGCCATCCGCCTTGCAATAGAAGCAAGCGGATCCGGCTGAAGGAGATGACTTTGTCCCTGAGGAAACACTTGGGATCTCATCCTGAGCATTACCTCCTGACTTAGCCTTCTTCTTCTTAGTCCACAAACTCTTCTTAAACTTAGCCTTATTCTGTACCACCAACACTTGGCTTGTACCTTTCTTGAGATCAACCTCTACCTGCTTAAGGATCCCATGTAATTCAGTGAGCTTCTTATCCATACCATGCATGTGGTAGTTTGATATGAACTGGCCATACACACTAGGAAGAGAGTTGAGAATTATATTCGTAGCGAACTCTTCGTTAATGGGGTAGCCAAGCCTTTCCAGACTACACGTAACCAACCATCTTAATCACATGCGGACTCAGTGGATCACCATCCTTAAGCTTACAACTCAACAAAGCTTGAGAGACTTGATACCTCTTGGTCTTTGCCTCAGCTTGGAACATACTTTTGAGGCTTTCGATCATATCGTAGGCCTCGACATTCTTGAACTGCTGCTGCAAGTCCGATTCCATGTGAGCAAGCATACGACAACTAATTTCCATAGACTCATCACATGTTCTACGGTAGGCATTGGTTGCTGCGACACTCGCATTCTCATCCGGCACATCTGGAAGCGGGTTGTCTAGAACATGGTCCATCTTTTCTTTTTTGAGAACAATTCTCAGATTACGATACAAGTTGGTGAAGTTTGTTCCATTAAGTTTATCTTTCCCTAAGATGGTCCTCAAAGCAAAACTAGATAACTGAGGGAGACTGCTACTAGGTGCCATTATAACAGAATATGCAAAACATTTTAATACTTATGCTCCCACTAGAACCAACACCCCTCCGATGGTTACTTAGTGATTCAAGATCCAAAATAAGCAAGCCGACTAGTGAGCTTTAGCATCACCGCTAGTCGTCCAGTGATCTAGGTAGGCAACTCCTTGCCAATCGTATCTCATGCGACTCCTATTGGTCGGGTGGCATCTCATGCCCCAGCTCCTGACCGACCTCTCCCCGAGCCCCACAACCGTTTTGATAGACCCGTCTAGCTTACCAAGTGCTTCTGCTGTAAGAGTCCAACTCAAATCCATCTAGTCAAAAAAATTGGTACCACCTATATTTTATGAACCCACTACCAAGAATGTCCGACTGTGATGGTGCAGCACGAGCAGAGAGACCGACTAGACCTTCTTTGAGGGATGAAAGTTTAACCACTATCTCATAGAGCTAAAACTAGAGACATAACAATAACACAAAATAATCCAATTATAATGTGAAATAGTATGGATCCCTTCATGGCGATCTCCGTCTCCATGAACCTGTTCGTCATGCCTTTGGCTGTAGTGTCCTTCAAGTCCTCCAAATGTGCTACACTAGCACTAAGGAACATAGAAGAAGATGTCATCTCATGCCGACACGCAGGTCATCATACAATAACAGTGACAACACTTTGGCTCTAGCCGGCTGACAAACCCGTGATACGCAGATCACATATGAATTACACGCATCACATGCACATAAGCCATACCATTCACAACTTCCTACAAAAACAAGTTATGCATAGATATGATATCTACCGGTGTTATGAACCTCGCAACAACATCTAACGCGCTATGATAGGGCGAAGCCGGCGGTCATTCATTGGATAAAACACTTTTACCCAAATATGATCCCTGTGCAGATCTGACCAATCTCATTGATCATCCGCACTTGATCTTCCATGCACCCCCGAGTGCGATTGATCCAATCAATCTTGCACAAAACCGATCTATATCATAGATCGACCACCAAAACCCTAAGTGGATCAGATCCACCACCTCATGCATATCACATATTCATAGGTCTAGAGCCTAAAACTAGAAACTTTCGCTCTGATACCACTGTTGGGCCACGCAGAGATAAACAAAACATTTTTCCCTAACACGGTACACCCAAGATCTAGCTCAGGTTATAGTCCACGAGATTACCGCTAGATGCGCAGATGCGGAAGTTCATGTAGCGCGTCGAAGCAGTGCCAACCGATCCCATGGACAGTCCTCCGGATCCCACGGACAGCTCCTCCGCCAGATCCCCACGAGCTTCCCTGTCTCTAGTGCCGCACTTGCAACGCCTCTACCGGTACCCACACATACAGGAAGGAGACAAAGGATTGCTAGATCCTGTCTAGCCCGAAATGGAAGTGGAGAAAGTGACTGCTACGTCAAGGACTACTTATATACACTCCTAGTTGGACTCAATGATGAGGCCCATCTAGGCCGTACTCCAATCTCCACATGGATCTAATCCACATGGGCTCCTTACCCTTAAGTGTGTGACCCTATAGGTTCACGTACACCTAGACACGACATGAGCTACACCTCCAAGTATCCTATCATGGCTTTGAGTCCAACTCACACCCATGAACACTTGGTCTCAATTCGATAGATGGTAGCGGCCTCTAGCAAGACGTGCCAACTCCCAAGTGCCGTAAAGTCAGAAGACGAACCTTCAATGTGACTTTCATCCAAGTCCCTTTGCCTCACGATATACTTGTTAAGCTATAGGCGAGTAGTTGCCATCCCTTTAATAGCTTAAATCTCTTCTCGTTCCGTGATATGTGATTCACTAGTTGTGTGTCTAGCACAACCTCAATGACCAAGGACAATCTAGTATGAACAATCATGAATATATAGTTCCACAACTGAATCACGTATTCAGTGATACATATTGGACGTTCATACAAGGACAACTTTACTTTATGAATACTTTGGGAAATATCATCAACCATGATTGCCTCTAGGGCATATTCCCAACATCAAGTGCTTCCCTTGATGCTCCTTCGTCGTATTCAGCGACCCGTGGAGACTCGTGAGATACTTCATTTGGAAGGACAGCTTCAGCACCGTGGACCTGAAAGAAAGGTGTTTCTTGTGTCAAACTATTTGGAGTAGTACGCAAACTCCACAAAATAGATGGTAACTCATCAACCCGTGCTCCTTTTGCTCTGTTGAGTGGTGCTAGCAATCTTTTCTTGAGACCAGCAGTTACAAGGCCATTGGCTTTTTCCACTTGCCCATTACTTTGCGGGTGAGCAACTAAGGCATAGCTTACTTTTATACCCATATCCTTATAGTATTCCTTGAACTCATTGGAAGTAAAATTAGTTCCATTGTCGGTGATGATGTTGTTTGGTACGCCAAATCAAAACACTATTGATTTGATAAAATTCACAGCCGAAGTTCCATCGTGGCTGGTAACAGGCATTGCTTCAATCCATTTAGTGAATTTGTCGACTGCTACTAGCAGAAAGACATGTCCTCTGGAGATGATTTGTGAAGTTTACCCAACATATAAAGTCCCCACTGAGTGAAGGGACTAGATATAGGTATGGGATTTAATTCGGCAGCAGGTGTGCCGGGTTTTGTTGCGAATCGCCGACATGCCTCACATGTTCTGACTATATCCTTTACATCTTGTACTGTTGTGAACTAGTAGAATCCTGTCCTGAATGCTTTGGTAGCAATTACACGGCTGCTAGCGTGATGACCACATACTCCTTCATGTATGTCCTTGAGTATAATCTTTCCTTTGTCGAGTGTGACACGTTGTTGTAGCACACCCGAAATACTTCTTTTATATAATTCTCCCTTCATTATTCTGAAGGATTTTGACCTTCGAGTGATTTATCGAGCTTCCGTCACATTTTCGGGGAGTTCTCCTCGAGTCATATATGCTATGTACGGCTGCATCCATGTAGGCCTATTATCATGACTTCATCGACTTCTGGCTCTTCTTCGAGGATTTCCTCTATATCTTCGCTTGCTAGTGCAGCCCTCGAGTCCTTTTGCCGCTTGATCTTTTTCCCTGTCTTGGATGCTATGACCTCAGAAACTCTCTTGTCCTTGATAGAGCGCCCTGTTATTTCCTCCCAAAAAACCCTGGGTGGAACTGGTAGGCATAAGGATCCAATGTTTGCCAGGTTGTCGGCTTCCTCATTGCTTGCTCTTCCTACGTGTGATACTTCATATCCATCAAATTGGGCTTCCATAATGTTGTACAGATCGTGGTAGGCAATCATGTTGTCATTGATAGCACCGCACTTGTTCATTTCTTATTGTGCCATTAGATTGGAGTGACCGAATACCTTGAGGAGAGTTGCACTAGAAGATTTAGCCATACGCATACCGTGCAACAAGGCCTCATACTCAACTTCGTTATTGGACGCATTTGCGAAGCTCATCTGAAGTATGTATCGCATTTTATCACCTTGTGGAAATACTAATATGACTCCTACCCCTGCTCCTTCCATTCTTTTTGATCCGTCGAAATACATTGTCCATGCGCTAGAAAGGTCTGGTGGGCCCACACACTGTAGTTCAGTCCATTCAGTAATAAAGTCAGGCAAAACTTGTGATTTAATTGCTTTGCGCTTCCCGTACGTGATATCTCGAGGGAATAGCTCTATTCCCCATAAAGAGACGCGTCTGGTTGCTTCTGGATTATTGAGGATATTGAATAGAGGCGCTTCATTGATCACTATGATCGGGTGTTCCGAAAAATAATGGCGCAACTTTCATACTGTCATGAACACACCAAATGCTAGTTTATGATAGTGCGGGTATATTTGCTTGGATGGCGAGAGGACCTCTCTTAGAAAATAAACTGGTCTCTAAACACCGTGGGTTTTCCCTTCTTCGGGTCGTTCTACGACCAAAACTATGCTGACCACCTGATTAGTGGGGGCAATGTAGAGAAGTAGTGGATATTTTTCTCGTGGAGACACGGCGACAGGAGATGTTGAAAGTGTTCTCGTGGAGACACGGCGACAGGAGATGTTGAAAGTGTTTTCTTGAGATCTTCAAAGGCACGTCGAGCTTCTTTTGTCCACTCGAATTTATCTGATTTCCTCATAAGGGCATAGAATGGTAGTGCTTTCTTGCCTATAGGGGCGATAAAATGACTGAGTGCTGCGACTCGCCCAGCCAATTGTTGTACGCCTTGAAGATTCGTTGGTATTTTCATTGTCAGGATTGCCTGTATTTTTTTGGGATTGGCTTCTATTCCTCTTGCTGATACGAGATATCCGAGGAGTTGCTTCGTCGGGTTGAGCTTGATGCAAAACTTGTTGAGGTTCTCGGATGTCTCTTGGAGGTCATTGATAAGAGAGGATCCTTGCTTTTTTGTAACTATGACATCGTTGATGTAAACTTGTATGTTTGTGCCAATTTGACTTCCTCGGCAATTCTGCATCATCCGTTGGTATGTTGCCCGAGCATTTTTTAGGCCAAAGGGCATTGTTGTGTAGCACAAATACACCATAGGGCGTGATAAATGCAGTTTTATCCTGATCTTCCTCTTTGATCCAAATTTGATGGTATCTTGAATATGCGTCTAAAAAGGAAGACGTTTGCACCCCGTGGTTGCATCGATTATCTGATTGATTCGTGCTAGTGGGAAGTAATCCTTTGGACAGTGCTTATTCAACGCAGTGAAATTAATGCACATCCATAGTTCTTTTGTATTTTTCTTTGGGACACATACTAGATTTGAAATCCACTCTGCTTTCTTCAATTCTTTGACGAATTTTGCATCGGTTAGGCGATGGAGCTCCTTTCCAATGGCCTTTCATTTTGGCTGTGTGAAGTGGCGAAGTGACTGTTTTACTGGTTTCTCCTTTGGATCCAAGTTTAATGCATACTCAGGGAGTTCCCTGGGAATTCTCGGCATGTTAGAAGGTAGCCATGCGAAAATTTCCTAGTGCTCACGGAGGAACTCGATGAGCATGCTTTCCTATGCGGGACCAAGGTTGGAAGCCACAAAGGTCGTGTTTTTCGGGTCGGTAGGGTGGATCTATACTTCCTTTGTATCCTTCGCGGTGTTAAAAGCCTAATCAGGATTGACACGCACTATCGCCAGAGGTTCTGTGGTTGCTGACATTTTTAGCTGCTCGAACTCAGTTGCCATCCAGAATGATTCAGAGATTTTGTTGAACTCTCGATCACAATTGTCGGATCGTGTGAAGCTACCCTTTACTTTTATGACCCCTTTTGGGGCTGGCATTTTGATAATTAGGTACGCATAATTTGGTACTGCCCTGAATTGTGCAAAAGCTAGGCGACCCAGGATTGCATGATAATGTGATGGCTAGTCCATGAATTCGAACTCGATCTTTTCTCGCCTGAAATTTTTCTTGGATCCAAAAACAACATCAAGAGATATTTTACCTAAAGGAATTTCGGCCTTACCTGTTACTATGTCGTGGAAGGATGTTTCTGTTGGTGCTAGATTTGTTAAAGAGCAATTCATCGCCCTTAGTGTCTTGGCGTAAATCAGGTTCATGCTGCTTCCTGCATCCATGAAGACTTTATTCATGTCAAATCCACCCACTTGTGCTTCTACTATTAAGGCTGAGTGGCCCGGTCATGGTACTCGAAGTGGATGATCAGCTCCGCTGAATGTGATTTCCTCTTTTGACCAGTGGAGCTATTTGGGTGTGGCTACTGGCGCCATTTCTTCCAGGTTGACTGTCTTGTAATCAGCTTCTAGATCCTATTGGATGGGCGCCCTTTATAAATCATTGATATTGCTCCCTTGGACCTGGGGTATTCATTTTCTTATTTTTTTGTATTTTTCGGCTGCCCTGCTAGCAGGTGTACCGACGGTGGTGGTGCATTAATGGCTAATGTTCTAGGCATAGTGGTATATCCCCAGCTTGCTGCTTCGGTTGCCTTTGTGTTGCATAGCTCTTGCATCTTTAAGAACATTCAATACTCCTTCATGAGATGGTTGGATCGCCTTTTGCCCGTAGAGTCGACGTAAAAGTGCATATTATAGGGTCCCTCCAGCATTTGCATTGCGAACATTGGTGGGTCTCGGGTTCTTGGCTGATATCGCTGTGTTGGTTGGCTTCCTCCAACGTCGTCCCTATTGTTGCGGTGCCCACCATTATAATCGTCGTTTCTTTGGTTGTCCTCTCCCAAGAAACTAGCTACAACATAGCTTGGTCCCCCGTGTCCGTCGTTGTTTCTTTGTCTTTTATCACTGTTGCACATGTCCCTATCTTCTTCGGGTGAACGTGTTCGCTTGTTGTGTACTACATCTATCGTGGTATTGCCAACAAGTATGCATGGGGGGGTCCTCACAGTGCGTGTTTAGAAACGTGGGGTAAGGAAGAGATTTGGCGGGTGCGAGGTAACACAGCTTACCCAGGTTCAAGTCCCACAATGGTGGTGGAACTCTACTCCTGCTATAAATCACTATAAGGGCAATACGCCGAGTTACAGATATAGGTTCGTTGTGCGAGGTGTTGCACGTTGTATGTAGCAATATGATAGGTTGTGCCCTAAAGGCTCCCACATGTCCGGTTCATAAAGGCACCAGAACCTAGGGTTATAGGGAAAGGACCTTGCCGGACAAGGTAAAGAGTCTTACACTAATACGAACTAGTCTTTCGTGTCTTGCACTCCAAGGCTCTGAGTACGTCGGTGACTCTTGCGTAGCCTTCCTTTATCCGACATTGGCCTCCCTTCTAGATCCATCTAATTGGGCCACCCAGCAAGCCATAGGCCTTGCTACCAACTGTGGGCTACCCGAGTTAGCCGGATTAGAGATATGCTATGATGATACCCATTTAGCATATCCCCAACAGTAGCCCTCGGAGGACTTTGAAATCTTGCACCGTCTTGCCTATTTATCTTGAATGCTCCGTCTAGGTGATGTCGGCAATTCGTCAAGCAATATCTCAAAGGTCTCCCAAAGAACCCTGCAATCCTCTAGAGCCGGAATGTAGTCGGAGATTCCTTGAGTCTTTATTTCTAGAGCCAGATAGTTTCCGCCTTTGATGGAATCTTCAGACATGACCCTTCACTGCAACTATCAGGAGGATGATGTAGGGTACAACCTACGCTGCCTTGAAACTCACAGAAGGCAGGAAATTAATCATTAGATATTTTTATGTGCGCGAAATCCGAAATGGTAAAGCGGCAAAGACGGAGGACGTGGCGAAATTACCGCGCTCGCTCATCTCCATGTTGGCAACGCTCCATCCATCAGATCCTTTTACATGAATCTTGACATTGGGCCTATATATTTCAACTGTGGCTAGGTTATTTTCTTTTTACCCGCATTTGCTCCCACGTCTTTGTCTTCCTCCAGCCGTGCGCCTGTTCGAGCTCCTCCTCGGAAAACCCTAGCCAGAGCCTCCCCTTTCTCCACTCACTTCCTAGCAGCGCAATGGCCTCCAGCAGCTCCACCCATTCGATGACAGCGACTCCCGAGGCTATAACAGAGCTATCTCAGGGAGTGATGGTCCCGCCGGAGGGGGTCATTGTCCCTATCACCACCGTGGTGGAAACCACCGGCGATGACCAAGAACGGGCGGTGCCATAAGCCGCTGAAGAGGACAATGACTCCCACACGGGAGAGTGGAGGGGCTCTAACCTCTCCGCTGAAGATTTATAAGAACTTGTCACCGAGGGATATCTCCCCGCAGCAAAGGATTTGGTCTGGCGGCCGACACCGGCCGGTGACGTGGATCCTTCTCCCCAAGCTGGAGAGAAGGTGTACCTCAAAGCCTAACTGGTACAAGGTGTAAGTCTGCCAGTCTCCGACTTCTTCCTAGACGTCCTCCGACACTTCCGGGTACTTCCCCACAATCTCTCCCCTAACAGCATCCTCGTCCATAACAAGTTTGTAGCTTTGTGTGAAGGATTTCTAGGAATCAAACCTAGATTAGATTTGTTTGTATACTTCTTCACCGTCAAGAGAGAGTCTATAGAGTCCAAGGACGAATTGCGGACTTGTGGAACCATTAGCTTTAAGATCCGGCCTAGCCAGCGCTTCCTCAACATCATAGGGCATGAGTCATGCAAGAACTAGAACCACACATATTTTTCCGGCCCATATATGCCCCTGTCTGACCATCTTGAGACGTATCTCGACTTTGTCAATGGAGCCGCTGCTGAAGTGCCTGCCTGGAGGACCCCAACCTCCCTTTCGTCCGACGATGAGGCCAACCATGTCATAAGGCAGATTGAATGGCTCGTGGACAGAGGTCTGACAGGCTTGGACCTAGCCATGTGCTGGTTTGTTAGGCGGATCTAGCCTCTGTAGCACCACGCCGAGTTAATGTGCAAGTACTCCTAGGACAGAAGGGATCCCATGCGAATTTCGCTGGATAACTTCTCCACGGACTCTGTCAAACTCCGGCTAAAGGACATCATCAAGATGAAGGACAAGAAGCATGGCTTCAAGATCACCTATGACATGTTGGACTGCGACAAATGCCCAGAGGTAGCTTTTGTTTCCTTTGTTGCTTGTTTTATACTCTAAGGTTTTTCCGACTTGAAGTTGTCAGTCTAAAACTCCTTTGTTTCCCAGCTGGCGACCTTGGCGGAAGATCAGATGGCCTCCTAGGTCTATGATCCCAAGATGAAGGATATCCAGGTGGTGTCCGACAATGACACCCCCAAGGATCAGCCAGCTCCGGCAACACGAAAGCGGAAGAGCTCCACCTCTAACGCTGGTGCCGAGGCCAAGAAGAAGAAGAAACCGGAGAGTAGAGTCTCCAAACGATCCACTGTCGCCTTAGAGGCGGAGAAGAAGAAATCCACCGGCATTCCCCTAACCAAGGCTCCTGTCGTGGAGTAAGTGTATTCATTCCCCGTCTTGTATTTTTAACTCGCACCTTATTCAACTCCTGTACTTATACTTTGTACGTTTCAGGAGGAAAGCCGGTGTTAGCTTGAAGCGATCCTCCACAGATGCTGGAGGGTCAAAAAACATTCGTGATATGCTGACCAGGGATGTGGCCGCCAAGCCTTCTCCCGCTACTGCTCCCCCACTCCTGCCGCCAAGCCCTCTGCTGGTCCTACTAGGCCTTCGTCCCTTGTCATCCCTGAGATCTCCGCCATGGAGATAGATGTGAATCCAATCTTTGATATCTCAGGCTCTGTCGAGGTGGATGTCACTCCCAGCGGTCAGGCGACGCAGGAGAGTACCTCCTCCAAAGTGGCTGAAGCTCTGGCTAAGGATGCCACTAAGACAGGCAAACAAGTAATGGAAGGAGAGGAGGTTCAGGTAGTTGTGGCAACGGACAAGGCGGGAGCCTCTGAGCCATCAACTACTATGTTAACGCAGCAGGCGGCTAGGGCATCATCCATGCCTCCGGCTTCAACAACTCCTCTGGCCATGACTCCTCCGACGTTGTGCTTGGATGACCTTTTTGCATAGGCAGATGTCGTGTATAACAATGTTGGCGCCTTCCATACTGCATATGCCAATCTGGCCAACAATCTCAAAGTTATTGCCATTGTAAGTATTTGAACTTCACTTCTTTTTACTTTATACTATATTCCACTGTAGCCCCTGAGCTTTTAGGCAAAAGCTTGATAAGTTTGGCCTAAGTGCTCCAAAAGAACTAACTGTAGAACTTGTCCGTGTAGCCCCCGAGCTTCTAGTTTAGAATGATAATTCTGACTAGACACTCTGAGAGAGAACACTACTGGATTGAAATCTTATATTGTAGCCCCCGAGTGTGTAGTTGAAACTAGATAGTTCCGACTATATTCTCTAGAGAAACTAAGCATGTTTACTTTTTGCAGAATGAACATAGGCCAAGGATAACCGCCAATGAGAGGTTTGTTGCCTTGCGGAAGGAGCTGGACCTTGAACGGGGTAAAACAGCCTTCCTGAAGCAACAGATCAAAAATAGCCAGAGTCTATTTATTTTAACAGCTCCTTACTTTTTCTCATGGATCCATTTCTACCGTCTTCTCATAGTGCTTTCCATTTTCCATCTTACCGAGGCTATTGCCAAAGCCAAGAGCATCGTCGAGCAATCTAAGTATATTCAAGAGCTTGACAATGATAATAAAATCTTGAAGAAAGACATGGCTGATGCTGCCAAGGGCCATGAGGAGGCGATGAAGGCGCTGCAAGATCTGCTGACGCCGAGTTGTAGCGCCTAAAGAATGAAATTGCACAACTCAAGGAACAGAACCAAGGTGCCAAAGAGCAGAATGAGAGGAACCTTGAGATGTACAAGATAGTTCAGAAGGAGTGGTACATCTTGGTGGAGACTTGCAAGCAAGCTGAAACGAGCATCTTTGGTAACTTTTCTCTGACTTTGTCAATTCTATAATTTGGACAAATGTTTCATGTGCTTTATACTCATGATCCTTGTATCTTATGCAAAGTGCAACTCCCAATGGTTTGACCAACTTGGGTGAAGGTGCTCTGGATTCCAAGGAATGCATGATTCTTGCCAGCAACTTCGTCAGCACCGCCAAGGAAATAATCCAGACTTTGGGGATAAACATCAAGGCGGCAGACTCAGTGGCCAAGTATTTGGAAATCCTTTGCCGAGCCCCCGAGAAAGTCAAGGACTAGAAAGCCTCTTGCATCCGGGCTGGTGCAAGGATGATCTTATCCTTGGTCAAAGCACACTACGACAACACCGACATCAATCTGGTGACCTCCGGCATGCCCAAGCTGAACAAGGAAGGAAAAGAAATTGATAGCAATTCTATTTGGAATTCCCTCACCGGCTTCGACACCAGAATTGCCAGAATGGTCCAGGCGGACGTCTTTGTGCCTGCTGAGATTCTTGATGAAGACATGGCTTTGTCTGAGTCTAGCCCATCTCCTTCCGAGTTTGATGAGCTATCCCAGCCTGGCTCTCCTGTTGCTGATGATGCCTCCACGAAGTCCCCTGCAGCAAAGCCATAAAAACAATATTTTATTAAATGTATCTCTGTGATGTGTTTGGTTAACGCAGAAAAACTTGTACTCAAGTTTCCTGCTACTTATCTGTTTCCAGTATGTATATATTTTTTAAGCAAGTGCTGGCTTATCCATTATTCTGGTTCGTGTGCTTGACCTTTCATGAGACGGAAGACTTGCAGCGCAGAACTATGTTCCTAGGTGATGATACTTAATAGCACCGTCAAGAATCTAAGAACAAAATCACCGGCTTTGAGTGTTGAGAAGTCACTACTCCGGAATCCACATAAAAACTTTAGAAAATTTGTAGACTAGAAAATTTAAGCTAATGCCTGTAGGCGGAATTTTCACAAGTGCAAATTTAAACTTGCACAAAAAGGGTTTATATGATCCAAAAATGAACAACTAAAGGAGGTAAAAGACTTAGAGAATATGGGTGAACCAAATGCTTTATTTCATCGATCATATAAGAAACTTATTACATAATATAAATGTGCTAAGTGTAAAAGGGACGTAGTTGTGCTATGTTCCATGGCTAATGTGTCTCTGGGTAATCATCATCGGAGTCACGTTGCTTGCGCTTGCGATTTTTTGGCCTATCCTTCAACTCACGAATATTGATGAGGTAATAGGAACCATTTAGCAATGATTTGCTTATGACGAACGGTCCTTCCCAAGGTGGGGATAGTTTGTGTGATTTCTCCTGCTTGAGTCTAAGCACCAGATCCCCCTCTTTAAACGAGTGATGCTTTACACGCTGATTGTGGTAGCCATATAGCTTGTGCTGGTAGACGGCGGATCTCTGGCATGCCAGCACGTGCTCTTCCTCAAGTAGGTCCATAGATAGGCGTCTGGATTCTTTAGCGTCATCCTCCTCGTAGGCAGCGACTCTTGGTGCATCGTGGAGGATGTTGGATGGTAGGACGGCTTTTGCTCCATAAACCATGAAGAAAGGAGTCAAGCCTGTGGATCTGCTGGGTGTTGTTTGTAAACTCCACAAGACATATGGCAATTCCTTCGCCCAGGCTACAACTGCTCTACATAGCGGTGGCTCTAAGTGTGGCTTGATTCCGTGCAGAATTAGTCCATTGGACGTTTCAACTTTCCCATTTGACTGTGGGTGTGCCATAGATGCTAGGTCAAGGCGGATGCCTTTTTCATGGTATTTCTCAACTTCTCCGAGAGACAAATTTCTGCCGTTGTCGGTGATGATGCTGTGTGGGAGACCAAACCTCACCACTAGATCCCGGACAAATTTCAGGGTTGTTGCCCCATCAAGATTTCTAATGGGTTTAGCTTCAATCCATTTTGTGAACTTGTCCACTGCTACTAGCAAGTGTGTAAATCCACAGGGTGCTATCTGCAAAGGTCCCACCATGTCCAGCCCCCAGACTGCAAACAGCCAAGTTATTGGTATGGTTCACAGTTCTTTAGATGGAACACTTGGTTGTCTTGCATAGAACTGACACCCAAGGCATGTTTGTACCAACTTGTCGGCGTCCGCCTTGGCAGTTAACCCGTAGAATCCTCGTCGAAAAGCCTTAGCTACCAACGATCAGGGAGCGGTGTGATGCCCGCAATCTCTGAGATGTATCTCTCTAAGGATTTCAATACCTTGCTGCTAGGAGATGCACCAAAGAAAAACTCCTGTGGTACTCCTTTTGTATAGCTGGTCGTCAATGATGACGTAGCATTTTGCTCTGCGTACTATTTGCCGGCTTTCTACTTCGTCGATGGGCAAAGTTCCGTCTTGTAGATAGTCCATGAACGATTTCGTCAAGCCGGAGAGGTCACTGTTACTATGTTAAAGAATGAGTCCAGTCTATCTAGGTTGTCGGGATCCGCTCCCTTCACTAATGGTGTCCATAAATGTTCCAGGAAAACGCCTGGCAGAATTGGTCGGCGAGCCGATCCAAGCTTTGACAGCAGATATGCCACCTCATTTTCCTCCCTTTTGACATACTTGATTTCGTAGCCGTCAAAGCATTTGGCTATTTCGTCTACTTCGTCTCGATATGCCGCCATCATAGGGTTCCGCGCATTCCAGGTGCCAGCTACTTGCTGGGCAACCAAGTCAGAATCTCCATAGCAAACTATGCGCTTGATGCCAATATCCTTGACTACTCGTAATCCATGAATGAGGGCCTCATATTCCGCCATGTTGTTGGTAGCATTGAAGTGGATCTGCAGGACGTATTGCAAGTTCTCCCCTGTTGGTGATTGTAGTAATACACTAGCCCCCGAGCCATTGAGTAGCTTTGATCTGTCAAAGTGCATAACCCAATAGTCTGGCTCTGGTACATGAGTGTCTTCTGGTAGTTCTGTCCAATCTGCAATAAAATCCGCCAATGCCTATGATTTGATAGCATCATGTCTCTTGTAGGTGATTTCAAAGGCGGCAAGTTCAATGTCCCACTTTGCCACTCTTCCTGTAGCATCGCTGTTGTTGATGATGTCAGACAGTGGAGCTTTGCTCACCACTGTGATAGGGTGCTCCTGAAAATAATGCCTTAGCTTACGTGAAGCAAGGAAAACTCCATAAGCTATCTTCTGGTAGTGCGAGTAACACTGCTTGGATTCTGTCAAGACCTTGCTTATGTAGTAAACAGGTCACTGAACTCCGTATTCGTGCGTTGGTTCCTTGTGCTCCACCATGATGACGATGCTAATGACTCGGTTGGTTGCCGCCATGTAGACTAACATAGGATCCCTTGACACCGGTGCTGCAAGTATTGGTGGGGAGGAGAGTATTCTCTTCAACTACTGAAGTGCTGCGTCAGCCTCATCTATCCATATGAATTTGTCCACCTTCTTGAGCAACTTGTAGAGCAGCATAGCCTTCTCCCCAAGTCGGCTGATGAATCGGCTAACTGCTGCTACGTAGCCTATGAGCCTTTGTATGTCTTTCAGGCATGTCGGACGCTTGATGTCGAGAATGGCCTTGATTTTCTCCGGGTTCACCTCGATTCCGTGGTGCGAAACAATGAATCCCAACAGCTTGCCAGATGGCACCTCGAAGACGCATTTCTTGGGGTTCAGCATCATGTTGTATATTCGAAGATTCTCGAAGGTTTCCTGCAAGTCGGTTCTAAGATCGTTTGATTTCTTTGACATTACCGCGATATCGTCCATGTAAGCGTGTACGTTGCGATCTATTTGGTCATGTAGAAAGCGTTGCATTGCTGATGGTAAGTGGCACCAGCGTTTTTTAGCCCAAAGGGCATCGTGACATAGCAATACATGTCGTAAGGTGTGGTGAACGAAGTGGCCAATTGGTCCGACTTTTGCATCTAGATTTGGTGGTAACCTGAGTAGGCATCGAGAAAACATAAAAGTTCCAAGCCAACCATCGAGTCAATGACTTGGTCAATGCGAGGCAAAGCAAACGGATCCTTCGGACACGCTTTGTTCAAGTCGGTGTAATCAACGCACATTCTTAATTCATTGGTTCCCTTTTTGGGGACAAGTACAGGATTTGCCACCCATCGGGTGTGAATAACTTGTCGGATAAAGCCAACCTTAAGTAACCTAGCTATTTCTTTGCCTATATCCCTTTGTCTTTCGTCACCAAAGTGTCATAGAGGTTGTTTCACCGGTTTAGCATTAGGATCAATATTCAAGCTGTGCTCGGCAAGTTCCCTAGGTACACCTTTCATGTCGGAAGGTTGCCAGGCAAAGATGTCCCTATTCTCACGGAGGAACTTGACGAGCGCGCTTTCCTATTTGGGATCCAGGTCCATGCCAATGGCGGTGGTCTTGGAGGAATCTCCTTCAACAAGCTCCACCTGCTTAGTCTTGATGGTGGCCTTGAAGGCGGATTCAGCAGCAGTCATCTGCTTCTTTGAAGCCGACATCTCCGAGGCATCAACCTGGTTCTGGATCTCCTTGAACTCCTCACCGTAGAGAACTGCTTCGGCGAAGGCGGCTTCACTGAGCTCGCACTCCCGTGCCTTAGTGAAGCTTCCATCAACAGTGATGATGTCGTTTGGTCCGAGTATCTTGAGCTTGTTGTAGACAAAGCATGGCCTTGCAAGGAAGGAGTGGAAGATGTCGCGGCCAAAGATGACGTGGTACACGCTCTTGAAAGGCACCACTTCAAAGGTCATGCGTTCTTGGCGGTAATTGTTGACATCGCTAAAAGCGACCGGAAGGGTGACGCAGCCTAGGGAATTTGCTTGTCGGCCGGGGACAACCCCATGAAATATTGTGTTGCTCTTTCTTACCTGGGTCTCCGCCAAGTTCATCTTATGCAATGTATCCATGTACATGATGTTGATGTTGCTTCCACTATCCACGAGGCACTTGGTGAACTCTGTGCCGTCAATCAAAGGGTTGATGACCATGGCATGCTGGTTCTCTATTGGGATAAGATCTGGGTGATCCTTCCTATCCCAAGTAATTGGAATCTCCGACCACCTGACGAACTAGGAACTGGAGGGAGTGTAGCCATCAGTATCCTTAGTGAGGTTTTCTAGGGCCGGACGGTGGAGGTACCAAGGAAGGTATGGTAACACAGAGCCTTCTTTTCGAAGGGTTTTTTCCCTTTACCCTCTCCCTTGTCAGAAGATTTGGGTTCCACGTCTTCTTCCATATCGCTTGATTCCTTGGATTCCTCCTCCTTCTTCTTCCCTTTGTCCTTTCCGCGGGGTGTATTCTTCCAACTTTGCTTGTAGCTGGACTCAGGGTCTTTCTTGAGGTCATTGACAAACTTGCATTGGCGGTTCGTGTGGGTGGCTTTGCCGTTTGTGTCGAGGTGGACAAAACACGGCATATCGCGGTACTAGTTGTACGTTTGGGGAACGCGGGGTGCTGAGGGTGCAGAATCACTCCTCTGCTGGCCATGGCTAGCCCCCAGGCCACGTCCACACTGCCTACCTCTGCCTCTTCCAGTGAACATAGCGGCAACCATGTCGTCTGTTTGCTTTTCTTTAGGCAGAGTCTTCCGCTTATTATTGTTGTTCTTTCTGGCCTGGGTAGGAATTGCTATTGCCGGCAACGATCTGCATGCGTCGTCGTCAGCAGCGGCAAACTCGCTAGCCATGGAGATCATTGCATTGAGGTTGAGCTAATTGTTGTCTTGCTTGCGCTTCAACGTATGCTGAAGAAAAGTTCCCTTCTCCAGGTCGTCGATGAAGGCGGCCATAGCGGTTTGTTCATGCACCCCTACGCAGGAATTTTTAATATCCATCCAGCGAGAGAGGTAGGCACGAGAGGTTTCATCCTTTTCTTGTACGCACCACTGTAGGTATCCGACAGTGCAGGGATGTTTGTACGTACCCTCGAAGTTCTTGGTGAACGCTTCATGCATGTCCAACCAATTGTATATTGATTTCTCCGGCAAGTCATCGATCCATTGTCGAGCAGTGCCGGTCAGCATGAGTGGGAGGTACTTGATGACGACATTGGGGTTTCCCCCTATGATGTGAATCGCTTTGCTGTAATCCTGCAACCACGTTGCTGACCTGGCGGTGCCGTCATAGGGCTTGATGGTCTTGTCTATTGGGACACACTTGGGGTAAGTTGTGGCCCGTATTACTGGTCCAAAATAGTGTGGCCCAAGGTATGGGAGCTCCCGAGCTTCTTGGATCTTGTCCAGCCATGAATGTGCGTCATGCGGCTCTGGTTGCTTCCCTTTTCCGTCATGGGGAGGGGAATTGCGGTGCGATCTATGAGATCCACCGTGTCCTCCGCCATGATGGCTGCTAGGTAGCGACGGTGGGGGTGGAGGCTGTGGGTTAGCTTTCTTGCTATTACCCTCCTGCGACTCCTCACGCCTGTCGCGGTTGCTTGTCGGATGTGGCGGTTCCTTGTGGGACCTGCTCCTATGTCCTTCAATGCCGCTGCGCTCTCCGGCATGCCAGGGCTGCTCACCCAAGTCGCGTATAACGATGCCAACCTGGGGACGCCTAGGCGGTGGCATGCTTGTAAGGTGGCGTGGCTGTGGTTCCTCGTGACGCCGGGATGGTGGTGGAGGCCGCGAGCAACAAGGGCGGGCCTTTTCTCCATGATCGTAGGATATGGGTATGGCGTCAGCCCTCCGTCTTCGCTCGGTAGAGCCTGTGTGAGATCCTTCGTCATGGGGAGATCTTGGCCTTCTACGGCTGTTCAGAGTTGACTGGCAAAACTCCGGGTTGGACTCAAGCCTCTACGAGGTAGCCTTTTCCTGTTGCTTACATGCCTTTGCGATGAGGTCATACACCTGAGCAACTACTTCTGGCGACATGTCCTGCTCCAGGAGGGTCTTGGCAACGACAATGTTGAGGGCGGTAGTTGGCATTACTTGCCTCCCCTCTGAATCAATGTACAAGGTGGCTTTTGCCGATTTGGATCCCTCATATCCCAACTTGCATCCATCATCGGGGCCTTCGACAACGTGAGATGGTTCTTTCTTTGCCTTGTGCTTTAGCAACAACTGCTTGTACTGAGCCTCCATAGCTCTTGTCGCCTTGATGGATTATTGCGCCTTGGCCATAACTTCGTCTAGCATAGCGCCCTGCTCTGCGATGCACTTGGTCTCCACTAGGATTGCCGCACGCTTCTCATCAAGCTCCATAATGCTCCAAATATGGGCAACGGTAATGGGCTTGACAAGGAGTGCGCCATAGATTTCCTTGTCAGTAGGAGTAACCAATGGTTTGCCAGCTGCGGACGTTGATGGTGGCATTGGCGGCTGGTTTGACTGCTTGGCAGTATTTGGGGTCATGGTGAGTTCCTGCACCGGTTGCGGGCATATAACCATAGGGGGCATGGTCTTGGCCGGAGCCGGAGGCTCGGCGGCTTTCTTGGCAGATGCTGCTCTGGTAACCGCTGGCGTGGGTGGAGCTCTCTCATGCTCCTGTTCCTGTCCGTCTGCTTCCATCACGATCCCAATGGCGACTAGCACCTGGTGGGGTGTGTTGGCCTTCTCGGCGCGCTCATCCTTCACGATCTCCTGCTCGATCTCCCTCATAACAGCATCGTATTCCTCCGAGTTAGCGTCCGAGCCGCCGCCATCCATATTGATGTCGGCGTATAGGGTGTCAAGGACGGATTCGGAGTTGGCTTCGGTGTTGTTGACGGCGGATGTGGAGGGTGATGGAGGCGGGCCGTTGTTGTTGTTGTTGTTTCCCCCCTCCGGCTACGACGGCGATCGTGGCCTCTGCTTCCTCATTGGCGTCCGCGTATTCATTAACAATTGTGGCCATCTCAACAAGGGTGAGAGGGCCCGTGGCCTACCGCCTTCAGAGGGTATGCCGGAGCAGTGTTCCGGGTGTGAGCCCTTCCACAAAGTGGTATACGAGCTCGTCAGCGCGATCGCCCTCTAGGGTTTCCCTCACCATCATCCATCTGGAAAGGTATTCGCGGGGAGGCTCTCCATCCCTTTGAACGCATATGGACATATCAAAGATGGTGACGACACCGACAAAGTGTGACCTGCGCATCTCTAATGCTCGGGGAAGCCAAGCGGATTTGCGGGGTCCTTCCACCTTTATATCCTGCATAGGGGTGGTTTGGGTGGGCCTTGAGTTTTCCTGATCTGAGCCGCCATACTCTAGAGAGAGGTACGGCCCTGATCCTTCCGCGAACGTGTCCTGCCCGTAGGCAGTCCTTGCGGGGCTTGATGAGTTTCCGACTTCCTGGGAACTAGGACCCGAGTCAGTTTCACCGATGAAGATGTGGATGTCTTTGAAGGGGATGATGGAGCAGCGTGTAGGGTTCGTCTTCGCCGGCACCCAGAACTCATCTGGAGGGATGATCCAGACGTTGCAGGAGAAGAGAACGCGTCCAATGGCTACGGTGTCGCCGATTCCCGCGAATAGATTGGACCTCGCCCGGTGTAGACCTCGAAGTGCCACTTGCCCCACGGTGGGCACCAACTGTCGTGGTATTGCTAATGAGTATGCCATGGAGGGGTCCTCACAGTGCGTGTTTAGATACGTGGGGTAAGGCGGAGAGTTGGCGGGGTACGAGGTGATGACCCACAAGTATAGGGGGTGTATCGCAGTATTTTCGAAAAGTAAGAGTGTCGAACCCAACAAGGAGCAGAAGGTGCTGGCTAGTGGTATGGATCAGGAATTCTCTGCAAATACTTAGCAAACGGATTTTTAGGGGTTTTTGATAATGCAAGTAAACAAAGTACGGGTAAATAAAAGATAGTAGGAATAAATGCAGCAAGTGTCCCAATCCTTTATGCAACAAAGGACAAGCCAGTTGTATTACTTAAGATGACCAAACGTTCTCAAGGACGCATGGGAAGACTGTCAAGTGCTTTCGCTTCATATAGTTGATCAAATCTTCTTTAGCTTGCTAAGTGTTGTGTGGGTGAACCTGTGCTAATGTACCGACCTTCCTAGGACTAATACATACTTGTGATTATACCCCTTGCAAACATCCGTAAGTACAAGAAAGTAATTAAGGTAGAAACCTAACCATAGCTTTAAACTCTAAGACCCTTACGTCCCTTGTGCAATGGTTTCCTAACGGGGGTTAAGGTTTCTGTCACTCTGGCAACCCCTACGATTAGTAGCCAAATACACAATGCATTCCCCTAGGCCCATATAGGTGAAGTGTCATGTAGTCGATGTTCACATGACACCACTAGAAGAAGTACACCACAACTTAAATATCAAACTATTGAATCTTTCTCAACTCAACTCCACTACTAACAACATGACTTCTCCCATGTCCTCAAGAACAAAACGAACTACTCACAAGACATCATATGGATCATGATCAGAGATGGAATAATGATGTATAACAATCTGAACATAAACAATAATTCAATGGTTCACTCAATAGCATCAACTACAAAGAGTAATCAACATCGGGAAATTTTCCCCTATGAACTATGCAAGATTCAACACAATTGTTACAGCAATATGGAGATGGTGATGAGGGTGCTGATGGTGATGATGGTGGTGATGATGGTGATGATGATCCCGATGAAGTCCAGCTTGATGGTGGTGTTGATGGCGACGATCTCCCCTCTCCGGGAAGGAATTCCCCCGGCAGAAATCTGTTTGTCGGAGAGATCTTTCTCTCTCGGTGTTTTCCGCCCCACAGAGGCGGCGGAATCTTTTTGTGGTCCCTCCCCGAGTCTTAGTGTTTCGGGAGGATAATATACGCCAGAGGGGAGAGGCTGGAGTGGGCCAGGGTGGCCACACCACCTGCTGGCGCGGCCTAGGGCTGCCCCTGCCAGGGGGTGGTGTGGGCCCCCTGTGGCCCATCTCCACTCCATCTTCTGGCATCCTTAATCTTCTAGAAAAATAGGATTTTCTGTATATTTTCCCGGATTTTCTGATCTTCGCAAATTTTGCCTCCAAACAGCACCATTTTCCATCAGAATCCTGACTACAGCGGTCCATGCTCCAAAAGTCATCAACCATGCAAAAACAGATGAAATAACATAAGTATCACCTCTCAATACGAAATATATCAATGAATAATAGTGAATTAAGACATAGAATAGTGATGCAAAATGGACATATCAACTCCCCCCAAGCTTAGACTTCACTTGTCCCCAAGCGAAACTGAGCTCAATAAACATGACCTCAGGTTTATGGAGTGAAGGGCCGATAAAAGAATACGGACAAGAAGCATCACATTCATCAAATACATAGATCATAATAGAAGACAACTCATCATTATATAACTCAACTTGCAATGAGTAAAGGAAACACAATAAAGATATATAAAGTAAATCATAATTGGTAATGGCAAACTTAGCTCTTGGTCGAAGAATAGTTGATAATTTGCTGGAGTTCACAGATAGCTGGTTTTCAATGATAGCTTTCAAAGTAGTAAACACAAAGATAAGAGCAATGTGCAAAACAAGGAACATAAGAAACATGATTGAATAAATCATCATATGAATGAATGAAACACAACAACTCAAAATACTTGCTGAGATAGAAGGGAATAGGTTTACTGACCCAACTAAAAAGTAAAAGAAAGGCCCTTCAAAGAGGGAAGCAGGGATTGCAAGTATCATAAAGAGCTCCCAAAAATTATGATACTTACTAGCTTTCAGCTCTCATTGCCCCTATCATAGGCATCTTTAGGTGATTAAGGTTAAAGTGATCAAATATGAGGATATGCATTGACAAGTTGTAAATTGAGAATCTCATGTCCCTTGAATACGAGGGCTGCTCCTCATGCTACTCAAGTTTAGTCACCAGTAAGTTCTTGCCATCGTAAGCATATGTGTATCATAGAGAACCGCCAACAGGGTACCCCTTGCCCGATGATACGGAAGAATCCCCATATCAAAATGACAAGGCAAGCAGACAACAAGTATCTCAGCAATCTTCTTATTTACCATGGGATTATGGTGCTTTTTTCTCTCTTTCCTCTTTTCATAATATCTCTTTTTTTTCTTTTCTCTTTTTCTCAATCTCTATCTCTTTTTTTATAAGAAGAATGCTTCATAGATACTCGTTATGGTTACGCTGCAGGTTTCCACCATGGTAGCATGGATTAGACCAGCGGCCCAGGCGTTTCTCTAACACATATGCATAACTTCATGGACTTACAAGCTCCCCTTTCATTTCACACCGACGACATCCATAGACAAAAGAATCATGATATCAACTTGGTACAAAGTACCAGTGCAATGTTGAAAGCGTTCCCCATGACAGCATGGTTCTGCTAATTCACCACTTACAAAGCGCAAGCATATACGCAACATAGGTGAGCACAATGGTTCAAGTTTATTAAGTGCAAGAAAGTAAAGTGTGCCATCAAGTTCGTGAGAGCTTTAATCACTAATTTTCACATAACAAGTTTAATTTGGTAGATCAAACAAGAATTTACTTGGAATAGAAATAATGCTAATAGGTAGGTATGGTGGACACAAATGGCATGGGTTTTGGTTTAAAGGAGTGGATGCACGAGAAGAACTCCCTCTCAGTATAGGTTTTTGGCTAGCAAGGTTGGGTAGCAAGTATAAGAGTTGAAGGAAACAAACAAACATACAAGTGATAAAGACAAACATGCAATCTTCCTTGGAAGGACAAAAGATCTTAACTAGAGAATACTAAACTCATGAGCAAATCAAGAAAGAAAGATGATGAAATTATATTTCTTTAGAGTACTTTTTATCTTTTTCATTCAACTCTCAAAAATAGTGTTGCTACTGACCGAGCCAGGTTTGCCAAAACCAACTAAATTAACTCAATGATCCCAAAGTGATACCAATACTAACAACAAGATCAATCATATAACCATGAATTGAAAACTAATATAAGCTATGCAAAAGAGTAAATGATAGAACTTCTCATTAATATTCCATAACGGCAACTCACACCAAGGGATACATATCTAACGAGAGAGGGGACACTTCCATAATGCAAACCATACTACATAATAACTTCTCTATTCATGATATGACTCTACTAAAAAGGTAAAAAGATAGAAGATATTGATGTGATACCGCGGCACTCCCCCAAGCTTGGAACAAACCAAGGGGATGCCAAACCTGATGACGAATTACTCCTTCAGTGGTGGTGGTATCCTCTCGATGATCTCTTTGACCAATTTCCCCAAGTCCTTAATCTCGAAGGTGAGATTACGAATCAGATGTCAGTTTTTCTCAATGCGGCTCATGATCATGTCAGGTTGAGAATTCCAGCTCTTGCTATTCTTTCCCTGCTCTTCCTCCTTGAAGTCTTCTTTTCCTGCATGGCTAGAATGAGGCAAATCCCAATTGGAGGGTAATTTCCCCTTGGGCATATTCTGGTATTGATGCTCATGGATAAGAGTATGGAAAGGATTCTTGGTGCATGGAGGAAGTGACCAGGGATCTGAACGGTGATGAGGAGGCTTCCCTCCAATTGACATAGTCTTGGCAGGGTTTCCCACCACTCTAATGCTTGCAATGGTAGTGCCAGTGTGCGGATGTTGGCCTTGCTCCTCTTCATCTTCACTCTTGATCTCCTTCTCCTTCCCGGTGTCTTGGAGGTCTTCCTCCATAGGCTCCTTCCCTTTATCCTTGGCAGACACCATTGTGCTTCTAAGCTTTCAAAGAGTATGTCCTGGCAAAAACAGATCGAAACAAAAACACGACGAAAACACGATATACGAACCTCGGGGGATCTGGGGGGGTTATGTATTATGAAGTTTTAGATCAAAAGGAAGGTATTGGGTGAAAATGAGTCAGAGGCGGAGTCTGGGGTGGACTCACCACCTGGTGGCGCGGCCAGGGGTGGGCCCGCGCCACAAGGTGGTGTGAGCCACCCTGGCTCCGTTTTCGTCCCTTTTTCACTTCATAACTTTCCTTATTGTCTGAAAATTGCAAAAATATAGTTGGATAGTATTTTCGCGGAACTTTTCTTACCAGAACTGTTACCTATTTGAAAACAGACTTTGCAGGTCTCTGAATTTGGTATCTAGTAGATTCTTCCAGAGTCATCACTTGAATATCATCGATATCTTTATCTTCATACTCTTATTACTTGAGTCATAAAACCTTTCTCTTCCTTATTACCCCATTATCTCCACTTCCTGGAAATTTCTTTCACACAAAACTTCACCCAGTTCTCATTAGCAACATTAGTATAAATGAAGAGATAAAACCTTTTGAGTCCAACTTCAACTAAAAACCATCAAAACATAATTTACTGTAGCAACTCCTTCCGAAAACCCAAAAAAAATTCAAAAAGGAAATCGAATAAAGAAGCAAATGCAAGAGTGGCAAAATCTGTCAAAACAGACCAGCAGGTAAAGATCAATTTTTTCGAAAATCTTCTGTTGCTCAAATCAAAAAGTGCAAAACTAACGGAAGTTAAATAACAACCTGGGGCAGAATCACAAAAAATTACAGCTCAATATGACATACAGAGATCTCTAACGAATATTTACGGTGAAGCACAAAAATCTGTTTCGGGATGGCAACTTCCCCAAATATTACTTCTCTCTCATTAGAGGTTGATCTTGACACAAAAACCAAACAAAACAGATAAGGAGTGGTTATTACCGAAGTAATAACTTCCAAGACTCAAAGAAACAAAAACAAACTAAAAGCAAAAATAAATTGGATTGTCTCCCAAAAAGCTCTTTCTTTATAGCCATTAAGATGGGCATGATAATTGTGAAGAAGCTCACTCAGGAATATGAATTGAAGTGAAAGGGAGTATTAAGAAGCAAACATACACATGTTTAAGTCTAACCCACTTCCTATGCAAGGGAATTTTGTAAAAAAACAAGTTGTTCAAACCAGAGGCTACTTGCATAAGAAGGCAAAAGAAGTGCAACATAAAAACTTTCAGCATAAAACAAGGAAACTTGATATTATTGAGATACATAAGAACATTTTTCCCTCTCTCATAGTAAATTTCAGTATCATGCATAAACTTAACAATATAACTATCACAAGGACCATCGTAACAATGATCACTTATTCTAACAGAAAACACAGGAATACTAGCTCTCATAACACTATTTTGTGAAACAATATTAGAGGTACCCTTACAAAGGATAGTGTGTCCCTCTTCTTCATATTTAGTAACAAAGTCTTTCACATTTTCTATAATAGGTTCATCAACCTTTTGTTTATCAGGTTCAACGGCTTCATTTGTACTTTCATTAACCATACTAGCTATCATAGAATGTTCCTTTATCTTAATTGGGAAAGGCATTTTCTCAATGTAAGGTTCAGGTAAAACATGGTTAGCAGTATAAACTTCAGTATTTCTTGCAGGAACACACTTAGCAATATCTTTATAAGGTTCATGATACTTATTCCACTTCTTTTTAGGCACTTAAATATAGGAAGCAAAAGCCTTAAAATAAGAAGCAATAGCTTGAGAGTCTAGACCATAAGCATTTTTAATATTTTGAAAGTCATCAGTTCCCATAAAAGATTCAATGCCTTCATAATCATAATTTATACCTAACTTTCTACCTTTTTCATTCTCCCAAGCTTCAGCATTGTCTTGAATATGGTCCAGAAGATCCCATTTAGCTTCTTCTTCCATGCGAGTGAATTATCCAGCACAAGAAGCATCCAATAAATCCTTGTCATGTAGAGGGAGCCTTGCATAAAAGTTATTGATAATAATATTGTTGGGGGGCTCATGAATGGGACATTTGAGCATTAGTAACTTCAATCTCTCCCAAGCTTGAGTTGTACTCTCTCCATCAAGAGGCCAAAAGTTGTATATTTGATTCCTATCTTTATGAATCTCACTAGGAGGATAAAACTTTGAATAAAAGAGAGGCACTATTTCCTCCCATTCCAGAGCTTGACCATTCTTCAGCAGCTTATACCATTCCTCAACTCTTCCTTTCAGTGATAATGAGAATAACTTCTTCTTAACTTGATCTGTAGTAATACCTGCACACTTGAACAACCCACATAATTCGTGTATAAAGAGTAAATGATCACCGGGATGGACAGTTCCATCCCCAACATAGTAGTTATCCATAACACAATCAATAATTCTTGTAGGTATTTTGAAAACATCATTCTCAACAGGTGGTGGCTTATCTACTACCTTAGCAGTGGTAGTAGCATTACCAAATAAGAAACTCAGCGAATTATCCATAACGAAAATAAAGCAACTAACAGAAGTAAACAATACTCATAGTAGAAGTTTCCTTTACCAGTTCCACTCTGCAATAGCGCTTCACTCCCCAGCAACGGTGCCAGAAAATAGTATTGATGACCCACAAGTATAGGGGGTGTATCGCAGTATTTTTGATAAGTAAGAGTGTTGAACCCAACGAGGAGCAGAAGGTGCTGGCTAGTGGTATGGATCAGGAATTCTCTGCAAATACTTAGCAAAAGAGGGGCTTAGGGTTTTGCGGAAAAGAGAATGTTGGGGATTTCGTCGGATGTCAGGCAAACAAGGGAGTCAAAGTCACCTAATTATCGATGGACAATACTATTATAGATTGCTTGGGGATTTTTCAGTAACTCTCCGTTGGTTCCTCCCAGCCTATATATAATAGGCCAGGTCCCAAAGCCGTATACGGATAGGTTACATATTCATGATTACAACACCAACACAATGTCAGATCCTGTTTCCTTATTTAGTAAAACTATGAATCCCGCCGGATGCTTCTTGGGCCTTCATCTTGAGTCTTCATGGGCCATGAGCCTTTATATAGCTAGGGTAACAAAACATAAGCACCCGAGTAATCATACCCATGTCAGACCTCCCTACAGCGGTCAGCATCTCCTGGCACTAAGAGGAAATGAAGTTATCCAGGCCCTGCGCCGCCGCGCTTACGGGGCTCGGAACCCTCCGCGCAAGCTCTAGGGACACCTCCACCTCGTGGCCGGCATGAAGCTCGCGCGACGAAACCTTGAATCCCTAGCAGAGGGAGGATCGTGGCACCCTGTTCAATAAGGAAGGAGAAGGACTTGCGTTGGGCCTCCAGCGCCTCGCGAGCCTCTCGCTCGCGCTATTCCCAAGCCCGGGTAGCAGGAGCGGTGGCCTCCTTCAGAGCCTTAATTTTGCCACGGAGGTCCTCGGTCTCCTAAAGTGAACCCTTACGGAGATTCTCCTCTGCATCAAGGGCGCCGCGGAGCCTCGAGCTCTCCTCCCGCTCCCGAGTGAGGAACCCTGAGACTACTGACAACTTGGCATCAACCTATTGAGACTGAGCCTCAAGCTCCCCTTGCCGCTGGGCCACTGCCGCCTCCCGAGCGGAGACGCCTCTCTCACGGGCATACAAGGAATCCCCAAGCTACGAGGCCTGTGCCTTAGCATCAGCTATGATCTTCACCGCTCGTGCCGAGGCGTCCCGAAGCACGCCCTCCATGTCGAGGCGGGCACTCTCCTGCTCAGAGTCCACTGCCTTTCGGGCTCCCACAAGCTAATCTTGGTCCAGGATCAACTGGTGGTCCTCACGGACCGTGGTGTACAGGAACTGGTCCATCTCGGCATGTATGCCAGAAACGAGCTTGCCCAGGGGCTCGACACTGGGGGAGTATCCCGGCTCCACCACAACCAGCTCCCGAGACTCACTGTACCGCTCGCCAGGAGGAGCCTTCTCAAAGGCATCCGACTGGCACGCAGGAGTCAAGGGGGATGGCCTAGGGGATGCGCGGCCTTCTAGACCTTGGACTGGGTCCAGCTCGGGGCCACTTGAGTGTTGGTCAGGAGTAGGCCCCGAGCTGACGGGAACCCCGCTCCCCGGCGACCCCAGAGCAGCGGTCATGGCTATCGTCGGCACAACATCCACGACCCCGTCCTCGACTAGGGAAGCAGCTTCTAGAGGAGCCCCGAGGGTGGTCCTCGCCCACCTCAACCACCTCTATAACCAGGAGCGCTGGGGAGGAAGTGGTGGAGATCGTGCATGGAGGGGAGGCCTCTGCCCTCTCCTCGGGCGCGGACAGTGCAACCTGGACCTCCCTACGCAGGTCCAAGGGGCGCACCACTGGCCATACCTTCCTGGTGGTGGTTCGCTTTAGCCGCGGCTGCTTTTGTGGGCAGCCTACGCTGTAGAGGTACTTTGGGTAAGGTGGGACTCAAATATTTGGAAAGTAAGGAGGGCCGACTAACGGCTTACCTGGTAGCACCCCGATCGAGGGCTGCACGACCCAGTTGCCTCGGCTCATGTCGGGAGGAACAAAGGGCCCTGCAAGGTGAGATCCGTTGCTTCTCGACGCGACTCCCTCTAGAGGGGAACTCTCCTCTCGAGTTTGCTTCTTTCGAGGCACCTCCTGAGGGTCTGCCTCGACGATGGAGTCTCCCGTGCCTGCAGCCTACCCCACAGTGGCATCAGGAGGGCCCTTCGATGGGGCTGCGGCAGGAGAGTCCATGTCCAAAGGATTCAGATGCTTCCCCGTGAGACCAGAAGGGCGAATGCCCTACTCATCGAACTGAGGAAGCGAGGCCCAGATCTCCGCCCTACGAGGATCAAGACAGAGGGGCAAACCCCCATAGGAAGCTCAGAGGCGGTGGAGGTGTGTAGGAGCACGTGGATAAACCCCACCGTGATAGGGTCATCAGTGACACCGTCCCCTAAGGTCAGGTGGTCCGGGACGGCGAAGTCCCACAGATCCTTGTTGTGCTTCTGCAGCGGAGCAATCCTGAGGCGAAGGAACTCCATGGCAACTAGAGGCCCTGTCAGGCTGGAGGAGTTGAGAAGCTCAATGCGGGTGACTAGGGCATCAACCTTGTCCCCCCTCCAAGTTCACCGTGGACCATCGACTGCTGACCTTTTCGGCCAGCGTGGCGGGAGGCAGGAGGTGGGGGTTGTCCTCCTACACATCCATCAAGAGCCAACACTTCCAGAAGTCCTCCACGCGCTTCGACCAACCCATTTGGGGCCCGAATGACCCCTCCTTCACGAAGGAGTCGCGGCCGACTATACGAGAGGTGGAGGTTATGTGGAGAGCATACATCTAGCACAGCAGCGCCACCGAAGGCTTCACCCCTACGAACATCTCGCACTAGCAGGCAAAGATGGCGAGGTTAGTGACGGAGTTGGGGTGCAGGTGGATGGCGCAGATCTGGTAGTGCTCTAGAACCGCCATGAAGAAGGGGGAGAACGGCAGAATCAGCCCCACTATGACAGTGTAGTAGAAGAATGGGCGCACGGGGATGGAAAGGCTCACCAGATCCACCAACTCGGGTCTCCCCCCACTCGTTCCAGTTGGAGGCAAGCTGTGAGCGGCATCGGTCGAGCCCAGAGTCCGTCCGGATTGTGTAAGCCATCAACACCTCCCCCATCTCCTCCTCCTCTTCCACTTGAGGGGGCCGGCCGGCGGCAGCTTCCCCTTCGCCACTACCAAAGCTCCTCGGCGAGACATTGTACATGGCGTCGGTGGTTGACCGGGGGAGGGAAGCGTGAGGAAGTAGGCAGAAAAGAATAGATCTCGGCATGAAAGGGCTACCCCTTCCTTATAGGCGGAGATTGGGTCTGGACGGGCGCGCGCCTTCCGAGAAGGCATCTTGGGAACCACTACAAGAAATGTGTTAACTTGTGACATTTTGGTAGTGACCATCTGCAAAATTGTCTTAGATTTATGAAGATTCCGCACTGTGTGGTCTCAAGCTGCTTGGGAAGGCCAAAGCCTTAGTAAACTATGATGATTTTGCTGAGAAACGTCGTAATTCATTTAAATGAAATCGTCATAATAGCTAGGCAGATCTAAATATAGAGGATAGCAACATGGACCATTGGATGCGAACAAGATGGACGGGTAGGATTGTGATATGCGGTAACTTGACATGGATCGATGACATGGCATGCTACCCATCGTGCGCAAACACCAAATATTTCACCGTCGTGCCATCTTGCGCGCGTGCCAGTCGAGCCAAAACCACCACGTCGCCACCCTCCCAACGAATGCTGCTCCCAACCCTAATCCTATCGCTGCCTCCGCTCCTTCTCTAGAGAGTTCCGCACGCCGTCGCCCCTCCTTCTCCAGCGAGTTCTGCATGCCGCCGCCGCCGTCCCTCCTTCTCTAGCGAGTTCCGCATGCCGCCGTCGCCCCTCCTTCTCTAGTGAGTTTCGCGTGCCGTCCACTATAGCCACTTCCGAACCCTAGCAGCGCTCGAAACCCCCCGAGCCAGATCCGCCGCGAGCCACGCCCCTCCATCCCTTCTTCGCCACTCTCGCCCCTCCCTCCACCACTCTGATCCATATCGAGCCACCGGCTACCCCGAGCCCTTCCACCATGCAGCCGCCCCCTCTGCCTCCCAGATCCAATCCACGCCGCCGCCACCTCTCCATTGGCTCGCGTCGCCGCCTGTCCATCGGCTCCCTCCATGCACCCGAGTTTCTCCACCTCTTACACTGCCCCTGATTTCACATGTACCCGAGCCGCTCCGATCCCCAACTCCCTGTTCTCATAGCATTGCAACAGAGGCGACCCGCCATGGCCGCTGCTTCCTCCGCAAACCCGCCACCCCCACAGCAATCGACCCCCAAGATGGTCCGAGTGGTGGTGAAGGGTCGCGTGTAGTGCGTCTTCTTCCACGACTGGATGGTGGAGACGGCGCGCCCTTTGGCTGCTGTCACTGTTCGCCAAGAGCCGGCGCTCAAGGATCTGAAGCTGGTGAGCCAGGAGCCGGCCCTGTTCGCGATGTGCATCCGGGAGAACCTTCTACTGAGGAGGGATGAGGCGATGGAGGTGGAGATGGAGCAGGCCGCTAGAATCGCCAACGGCCACTGCATCATCATGAAGCTCCCCGACGACTACGACACGTAGGTTAGTCTCATCTCATTTCCTCCGTCCATCCTCTAGGTCTCTTGGACCAATTCGTGCCCTTTGTTGTTTGAATTGATCTTTAAACTGAAATAAACATGGCATATGTTCAATTAGATTATAACAAACATAGGTTTAAACCTGGAAATGGACCTGTGTACAAATCCAAAACAGATTAGTCCAAGAAATATCCACTCACACGCAATCACGTCCAGGTCCAGGTCCACGTTTTTTGCACAATGTCCAAATCCACCCAGTCCAACAAGATTTTAACATGCGGATATCCAAGGCCCAAATGGACCCAATGGATACTGTACTATCCAGAATGTTTAGGTCCAAATCCATTCAATATTATTGGCCATAATGTCCATTTAAATCCATATCCAATAAGATCCAGTCCAATTGGGTCCACCATTATTTAGTCCAAAATCCATTGGACTATACTGATCCAGTTCCATATTTACATAGGTTGTATGTGTTTTGATGTAGTGAGAAATCGGTATGTTTGTATTGTTTTCATTCTCACGAGAAAACTTGTCATCCTTGGTTTAATGTTGATGGGCTTGTGTTCATGCAAACAAGCAAGTAAAACTTATGCTAGGCCATGGGGGATTTGGTTACAGTTTCTGTTTGTTAAACATGCTTGTAATAAACTAATTTGGTTGACAATAGTAGTAGTAAGCTTGGTAATGGTGTACTTGAAAATTGTAGTACTGAGCTTGTAGTGGGAATATAATTATACTCCATTGCTCTTATATATACTTTTATGCAGAATACTCGGTGCCGCTATTTTACTTGGTTTGACCCCAACAGCAGCGCCCTTTATGCTTACTGATGCCTACCTCACTTTGTTGTTCTCACATGCCTGATGGAGTTCTCAGTATCGAGCTCACCACTGCAACCGAAGCAAACCTGTCTTCCTCGGATTAGATAAGTCTTCAGTCTGTACACGTATACTCCTATTCCTGATAGCATAGAGAAAATCTGCTTTGTAAGTGAGTTCTCTGCTTAACTATTTGAACCAAGTTGAGTGTGCATTTGGTAACCGTTGAACCAACCGTACTCACTTAGAAAAAATTGCAATTGTTTTATGAGTGCCTAGTAGTACTATGTTTTCAATGCTACAGAACTAGTAGTATGCACTGGGAATTTTGTAGACAAGTACCCCTCAGCAAAGCAGCATGAGAAAGGGAAATCGGCGTAGCGAGGTGTTCTCGCAAGTTATCTTGTAAAGTGCAAGTTTAGAAATGCTGATACATATTGCCCTGGTAGTCTGTTACCTACCGTTGTTGTGATCTTACTCTATGTGTATGTTTTATTCTTGCAAATGTGAGGTGATTCTTACCTGTGTGCTGGAGCGCATCAACCCTGGCCAAGGCTCAACTTTCATATCGTCAAGTTCACAGCGCTACGACCGCAGCGTCGCTTCCTTCTCTAGAATAGTAGAACCTAGTGTACAACCCCAAAACATGGAACATCTCTTTCTTATATGATCATCACCTAGAAAATCTTACTGTATTGGTCCATTTATTACTTGTGTAATGATATGATCATAAGAAGTAGCTGATAGAGTAGCATGTCTTGCTTCTTTACTTTGTATCTTGCTGAATATGCTTATTGTTCATTATCTTGATTCCAAATAGTGTTATGAACTTTGCAGGACTTCTTTGCCCAATTTTAGGGGATGCAGGTCTATAATTTATTGGCAGCATCACATGAGGTAAATGCGGAATTTTAATTTCTGTCCTTGTGCCTTTGTTACAACCGTCTAAATGCTCCATTCCTTGTTTGTAATCTTACATTTTGAATATATGGTGGACTGTATTCTGTTGAGGCACATATAGCTTGGAAATTTTAAGTTCATTATGCATTTTTTCTCACAAGACCAATGTTGATTGCTGATTTTCTGACTTCTCTGTTTACCTTTTCCTAGTTTCATCTATTTATCTGATGATCGAGATATGGCTTATATTGTATAATGCCAAAATAATTTTGTCTACCTTTGCGGGAGCTAACTTAACTCTTACTTTGTAAAATTCTTTGGCTTATTGTAAGCTTTTGTTTAGTCGCAGACCTGAGGGGGACCTGACGCTTACTTGTGTGCTAGATCACATCAACCCTGACCACGACACCACTCTCACACCATTGAGTTTAGTGCATTGGCGGTTACTTCTCTGGATTAGTTAAGTGTTCAGTTTAACCTATTCAATGCAAATATCCAAACTGCTTGTGCGATAAAAATAGACCTACTCTAAATTGAATTGAGCTATCTTATTTGTTAAATTCATTACCTGAATATGCAACACTTGTTCTAGTCATGCTTTTGGGTAGATTTTGTCCCTCTTGTCTTAGAAAGCTAATGAAATCTGACTAGTGAAAATATAAAAACGTGATATTTTATGTTCTGTTCACTTATGCAATGTTGCTTTGATCATGATCTTATTTATGGCTACATGTGTCTTGTGGTATGGATTCTCGAATTTGATATCTTTGGTCCCTCTTTTGTGCATTATTGATGTCAATTACTAAACTATTGCCTTATGTTTGTTTGTTTTATTTGTAGGATCTCCTTCAGATAAGTTATATGGTGGCAAGAGATGGTGCATAGTTGCATTCAAATGATCTCGTGTGAGATACCTACCTGTATATAATAATGTTCTCGTGTGTGAATTTGTGAACCTGGCTGTATGTTCTGGTGTTTTGTAATTCAAATGCTGGAGGCGAATGTGTAGAGTTATTTAGATTCTAGTTGCTGTTTCATTGTGTATTTATTGGAAAATTACCTTATTTAATATATTTGTTTGATCAATATGATTGGGCTACTGAACCTGTAGAGGCCCAGGCCCAAACAGTATTGACTACTAAAAGACCACACCTGTATCATATTGGACTAGTTTTGTAACAAGGCCTACAAGGCTGAGACCCATGCAATTCTGGATAAAAAGGCTGATAATAGAAAAATGAATCGACATAAAAAGGCCAAAGCCTAAAAGAAATGATCCTAAAAAGGCCACTGCCTAGAAGAATAAAGGTTGAATTAATGGGCTTGGCCCATATAAGAAACCGGACTGGGCTGGGCTGAATTCGCATTACAACGGTCTCAATTCGTCATAGTTTTGCCACATAGGATCTGACCTAGCCTGGCTAGATGGTCCATGACGACATTGAATCGTCATAGAGGTTATGACGATCCAATATCGTCATAGTTGGTTATGACGATTTTACCAAAATCGTCGTTATAGTTCATTTGCGATGCTCAGCTTTCGACGATCTCAAAATCTTCATATAATCATCATAAACGGACTATTGTGACGATTCTGTGACAAAAATGGAGGGTCATATACAACCAGATTCCTTGTAGTGAACCTGAAGCGGCACGCGTCCCGCGTTGCGCCAGCCATCAGAATGACCGTTCGTCCCTTTAGCACCATGGGTGTGGCACACGGGCCGAACGCCCAGTGGCTACTATAGGATAGCTGGTATAGGGGTACCCCTGATCCGTCCATGTCTGGCTTGCATAGTAGGGTTCGAGCAGTCCTGCCAAGGGAAGGGATGCTTCCCTCTCGAGGGGCACCTCGCTAGACCCTCCTGAAGGCTTCTAGAGGGGAGATCCGCTCGGGATATCCCCGACAAGACCATGACTCCTTAGAAGGGGAGAGGGGGCACCCATTGAGGAAGACGACAAGAACAACAATGGCATTGGATGCCTCCGCGACGCGGTCCCAAAGTCAGGGCCTTGGTCAAAAGCGAGGCAGACAAGGTCCTGGCTAGCTGGATGGACGTCCTCCACAAGAGCAGGTCAGTCCTTAGCTACATTGCTGCAAGGAGGACAGCGAGCATCACCGGATGAAGACAAGTGACGCTAAAGGGAGGACACTTTATTAGCGGACGAAGAAGCACCCGGCATCCAAGACTCGGTCCACCAAAAAGCAGTCCTATAGACTAGGAACTGAAGGACAGCACTGTGGTGACGCATTCGACCGATGGACTGGGGAAGAGGCCCGTCACCTCCCTATATAAGGAGCCCTTCTACCTTAGAGGGGATTGATCCTTGAGATCTTAAACCCTAGACTTTCATCCTCCATTGTACCCTCGCGAAGCACGTGAGAAATACAACAAAGAAGGAGTAGGGGCTTTACGTCCTCACAAGGGTCCTAAATCTAGCTAAAAAACCATGTCATATCTCTGTCGTGTGCTTGCTCCGCCGCTGCAGCCATCGTTGTGTTTCCTTGGATCCGCTTGTTCAACCCCCTCTCGAACCAAGGGATCGTTGGACCCAGTTTCCTTCAAGGGACTAATCTCCAAGAAGTAAGGTAGTGGTCACACCGAATATATCTATTGTGGACATTATTGAAAGTGCATGTATTCCCCCATGTGTGGTTTTGGTAATTAATGACAATCTTTATGGACTTATGTTTGCATTGAGTTTTACTTGTAGGATTTGTCCATAGGTAATGCTTGAACCATAGGTTGGCTTCAAGGTTGGGAGAATAAGAATTTGAAGAAGATCAAGTGATAACCAAGGTTTCAATGAGTGATCCAGATATTGATCAAGTGAGAGTTGATCCTATGGAAGTGAGCTTGAAGAATAAGATTCAGTGATATCTCTTATGTACCTTCAAAACACCAACACGATGAAGAAAGAAGAAATGAAGTGCAAGTTCAAGATGAGCCATCTCGAAGATTCATTTTCTTCAAGCTTGCTATCCTATGGTGTTCATGGATATGTGAAGATATGCCCAAAAGAGAAGGTCTACCATAGTGGAGTATGAGGGAGCAGTTTGCAAGTCTTCTCCAAGCTAGCGCAATCAAGAAATGTGTTCCATCTTGAGGTAGATAGGATCGTCATCATCAAGCTCAAGTGGAATATGTGCAAGGCAAAGGTATTTTCTTGATAGGGTTTCTTTATTACCTGTATCATGGTGTTAGTTGGAGAGATTGTTTTGTAAGATAGATAGACGTACTATCTAGAGGGGCTCTCGAGTGAGTAACTTGATCCTATCCTTCGGAGAGAGCTCAAACATTTGCATACTTGGCATCAGCTTTCTTGGTTCTTATTTGGTTTTTATCCATGAGAGGATTTAGAGCTTGTGTTAATCTTCATGACAATCTCAAGTTCTTTGAAATGGATTTCATATGCATTCTCTATTTCATTTTCAATATTGGAGGTTTTACCGGTTTGTATTTTAAGATAGGTTAAACATTTCATAATTTGGTTCTATCCTCCCTTGCTGAACTATGGTGGTTCCCTGCATGATCTTGTGGAGCTTTTTTCCTCTTTAAAATGAGCACAAGATCATCAAAATCAGAGTCCAGATGCAAAAGTTATGGTTGTTTCCGTATTATTGTTTATGTCAGTTTTGCCTTGGCTGAAATGTCCAGAGTGAAAAGGCCGAACACTCTGGTGTCACGCAGAAATCTCAGATTTCAGTCATGTGGTTTCCATTCAGATGTCCAAATCGGAAACCACTCGGAAACTGGCCGGAATGTCCGCCCCGCCTGCTCTAGAGCTGTAACCGTTGGATTTTGGAGGACCTATATAAGGGTCCCTTCTTCCCCAATGGTTACCTAACCATTCTTGCAAGTTTTCCCCTTCCATTGTTGACCTTCTTGAGCTTGCTATCCCTCAATCCCTCCTATGATTCTTGCATATTCTTGAGAGATTTGAAAGAGTAGATCTAGATCTACAACCCCACCAATCAATCTCTCCTCTAAGTGAGGGGAACATCTTGGGATCTAGATCTTGGAGTCTTTGTGGATTTCCTCCATTGTTCTTCCCCTCTTATTCCCCCATAAGCTTTTTTTATCTTTGGTGGAATTTGGGAGTGAAAGACTTGAGCACTTCTTGTGTTCTTGCCATTGCATTTGGTGCATCATTTTGAGTTCTCGTTGAGGATTTGATTGGGTTAAAGGTGATAGCTTTTTACTCTTGGGTTCTTGAAACCCTAGACGGTTTGGTTGTATTGCAGGTTTGTGGATTACTTGGGGACTCCAATTAAGTTGTGGAGTTTTCCCCAAGCTTTTTTATTGGGAGCCTCCAATTGAGTTGTGGATAAGTGCCCCAAGCTTTGTGCGAGGTTACGGATTTCCACCGCCAAGTGCACCGATAGTGGAGAGTGGATCAAGACTTTTGTGGCGAGGTCCATAGGATAATAGGGTGAGGCCTCTCGTGGCGGTGGTGGTCTTAGTACCACCCACCCCTCCAACAAAACGTACTACCTTGTTGGGAGGAACTCGGTAAAACATTGCCGTCTCCGCGTGCCTCGATTATCTCTATACCCGAGCTATTTACTTATGCACTTTACTTTGTGATAGCCTTCCTGCTTGAAATCTTATATCTTGCTATCACATAGTTGATTATCTTGCTTAGCATAAGTTGTTGGTGCACATAGGTGAACCATAGTATATATAGGTTTTGTGCTTAAAAGAGTAAATGCTAGTTTTATTCCGCTTTTGTTAAGCCCATCTCGTAAAAGTTTTAAACCGCCTATTCACCCCCTCTAGGCGGCATATGTGTCCTTTCAATTGGTATTAGAGCCTGGTCTCTCTTTTTGGGCTTCACCTCCTTGAGAGTAAAGCTAGGGGATTAGTGCACAATGACATTTTGATATTCGATGGCACATATTATGAGATGTGGAAATTTTGTATGCTTAATCATTTTCGGGCCATGGACCCAGGTTTGGAGCGAATTGTAGATATAGGTTTTTCTCCTCCAATGGATTCCTAAATCTATCTTGTGAGGATCAGAAAAACTTATATCTCGATGCTCAAGCTTCTAATGTGCTTGTTAATGCTTTGAGCCATATAGTTACTTCTTCAATCATAACTTTTTGGATCCCTCATGAGTTATGGACAAAACTTTAAGATAAATATAATGTGTCCAACATTATTGAGGATGATTGTATGGCTTCCACTTTCGGCTATGATGAGTTCTTATCTTCTTCCACTTCACCAAAGTGTGGCAAGACACAAGGTAATGGTATGGTGTGTGGCCATGAAAATTGCAATGTTGATAGTAAGCTTACTCTTGATGATCCTTCATATCTATCTCATTGCAATGTTTCATCTTTGGACATAAACACTTAATATTTTACATGCTTGTGTTGATGGTCTTTGCATATCATAAATAAATTGCCTCAATACACCTCATGATCACTACTGCAGAATAGGCTATCAATGACAGGCTCAAAATACCCATTAGTGACAGGCAAAGCGCCTGTTACTGATGACTAGTCACTGGTATGAGGCTACTAGTCACTAGTATGTTCTCTAATGAGAGGCATTTATACGTGCTTATCACTAGTATGACAGGCAAAAGAGATGCATGTCACTAGTTGCGATCAAAGGCCGCACACGTGTGGTTTTTGTAGTGACATGCCCATTATCTTGCCTGTCACTGGTTTGAATTTCGGTAATAAAAATTAAATGCATTTTCCATGAATAGTCTAGATAGCAGGATAAGATGTAATAAGAATATAAAATGTATTTCCACGAATATTTCAGATAACATAATAAAATATTACACCAATGATACACACATAAACCAATATGACATAATATTTTCATAGCTAACACACAGACATAAGAACTTGCAATCTATCATAGATTAAAGAAGAATAGTTTCTTAGCAGGCAATTTGAATCCAAAAAATAGCACCACCATGGTACATGTATTATGGCCATATGCATAATTGCAAGTTCCTTTCATTGTTCTACTTTTCCATCATCTCGATGCGGTGCAAATTCTTTCATTATGTCTTTCTTGTATGGACCTAAATCTTAAATCGCGTGGAACATTGATGACATGTTTAACCTGATACACAAGGAAATGAGCATATAAGTGTGAGCACTTCAAGTTGGTACCACAAATGAACAACTGGCATTATTATACTATGAGCATACAAAGAAGGATAATGATACAGTGTAGTAGGGACATAAGAGGACGTTTGCTAGACGGTCCACGCATGTCCGCCTAATCCAACTGGTTTGTTTATCACTTAATCACATACTCACTAATGTTTAAAAAATTCATTCCATGCTCTAGCTATCGGTATGGCCGCCTCATCCACCGGACGAGCGGCTTGTATCCATACAATGCAGAGATTAAGGATAACCAAAAACAACAATATAATAAACAAAAACATACTTATTGCATCATGCACATGCTGGAACATAAGCTCAAAGTTAAAAGTAGTAGTAGCAATATAGCCAGATATTATTATACTAAAGTTTATACAGGGATAATAATACAGTTTAGAGCATTTTTATACTATGAACCTGGGAGTCAGGGACGTGGACGGGAGCAGGGCGGCGGCGGCGGTTAGGAACAGGAGGGTCTCGTTTAGTGACATCATGATTTTCAGTGACTAGTAATCGAGCACGTACACATGCACATTCCATTTAATGTCTGAATTAGATAAATGCATAACAATACAAGTTATCCGATTAATATGACCCGACCTCTAATTTTACAAACATCATTAGAAAAGCTGCAAAAGTATGGTTTTCTTAGATCAAAAGGTAAAAACGCAAGAACATCATTAGTCATAAGAGATACAAGTCATGCAACTATACACTTAGTAATTTTAGCCCTACGCTTTACACTTAGCAACTATATTCATGTGTATTATTTATCTTTGGATGGAATTTCAGAATTACGGATCATATTCAGGTGTCATCTGATTAATGGTTTAACATCCAACGCACATAAATGGTGAGTGGCTAAGGTATAAGAATGTACAATCCAATTAGAAGGCAACGGCCAAAGACATTAATGCCAGATATTTTCATGCAAACGAAAAATAAATAGAAAGCAATTAAACCAACTGCTGAATGCAACGTGTCTGAACATCAAAAGGAAAATCTACTGAGTGTGTCTGTGATCTATATCTATACCTAATAATAAAGGGGATAAGGTTTTCTCTTCAACCGTTGGTTTCCGTCTTCAACCATACGTCCATGCGCCTTCGACCTTTGTAGACGCGCAGACTATCTGGGATCCGCACGACAGTTGGTAGGATGAGCATCGCCGGATTTAGGGGCGTAGACGCGAGGACTACCTTAGAGCAGCACCGTGTTAGTAGGAGGAAGAAGGAGACGAGGTACCACGCCGGCCCAAGCCTCCCCGTCCTAAGCTCAAGGCCCTCCCACGGTCGAGTTCCTGTTCCCGCTTCTGGTGCTCCTGCGCCCACATCAACCAGACCGATGAAGAAGAAGCCTGGCACCATTAGCAACGGAGAAGCGCGGAGACATGTGAATCCGAACGTAGATGGTGCTAGGGTGCTAGACAACTGTGGATTAGTTCACATCAGAGGCAACAAAGTGAGTATTTCCGAGCTGATTGAGGCAACGCGGGAAGAACATGAACTAGAAATTTGGGGATTTTTCCTCTATGCGGTGTGGTATGTAAGTATGTAACCCACATACAAAGAGTGGAGCAGATGGAAACAACACTGCGCATCTGGCTATCGTATCACCCCACCAGGCCGGGCTCTGACACCCGCTATTTGATCAGCCCGTTGTGACGCTGCTGCTCGCCGCCCGAGTTCCTCTGTCCCGTCGAGCCGCTTCCCTGCAGGCATGCCGCCGGATCAGGTCCTGAAGGAGGCCGAGCGGGGCGGTCAGCCCGGGTACCCGAAACCAGGCCCCCAATGGCTGTGGGATAGGTAGAGGTCACTCGGCAGCACCATGAGAACAGGTCCAAAGCTTTTTCTATTGTCCAGTTCGGGGAAAGGAAAGGTCGAGGCGTGGAGTAATTTTCTTTATCTTTGGTTAACTACAAGGGGACATGGGCCTGTTGGTTAGCTATAGAGGGGCATTTTTTAAATCTTTTAACAGATACGAACGCATCAAGTGCTGTAATCTCACTCTCACAGGAACCATAAAACTAAGAAAATGTGTTATTCACAATACTTTGATGAATTATCAAATGATTCGGTTCACTCTACAAGTTCTTTTGAAAAAAACAAAGTCAAAATGCTTCCTAATAAGTCAATTTTCTTTCACTATGTAGCATGGACTGAATGAGAAGGAAAGGAAATGCACTCTAAATATCTCTCTCGAAAATCTTTCGCCCTGCTTTATATTAATAAAATCATACGGCCAAACGATACAAGGTGTTGATGAAGGCCTCAAAAGAATAGTCATTTTGATCCCTATCAAAGTCCGCATTGAAACCCTTATACACTAATAACATATATACAAAGATACACGATAAAACTCGCCGAAAACACCAAAATACACCACTAGACGCCTCACAGAAGCTCAAAAGACAAGCCGTCACGCTTGAGAGATACCCCACTCAACAGTGATACCCTCAAGAGGGTTAGGACGCAAGCGCGGCTAGCAGTTGCATTTTCCCCCATAAAATTACTATATTTAAGGTTCCGAAAATATACCAAATTAATAAGTACTCTCGATCAACCAAGTATCTGCATTCGATTACTACGCAATGGTTTATCTGTCTTTAGAGATAAATACATGGCTCTACTGGCACACTAGCGCATTATATAGGTAGCCTTGCTGAAGCAACGGCCAACAATGCACATACCAATGGAGTGCCTAGTGAATCCACTAAAGTTGGTTGCCTTCCGTGGCCCGTCGTGGTTTTACCTAAGATAACTTAAATTGTTTCTCCCTAAGGTAAAATTTTCTCTCCGGTGCAACGCACGGATATGTTTCCTAGTTACGTACTATGGCAGATAAGAATACATCATAATCAGATATCAATGAAAGATGTATTCATAAAAGATATTAAATTGAAGAAGCCAATATTCAGCAACAGCCTACAGATTGCCTATAGATCCACAGTGCATATCTAACAAAAAATGGAATTATACCACTTTCTTTTACCTGAAAATTGATTTGGGCAAGCCACTTTTCCATTGGATAAGCCCCACTGCCTGGTGTTGGGAATCACTTAATCAGATTATGCCGAACCAACAGGGGAGGGGATGGCATCCGGCTGGTGGAGGATGTCGATGGCGGAGCTGGAGAATAAATCCAGCGCAGCTTTTAAAAATTTACCATTATATACCGCCAAACGGACAAATGAAAACCTCCACGAATCCACAACCAAAAATATTAAAATGATACTTTCAAAAGGATCGCGCGATACTGAATTGAATTTGTATTGTGCTGGTGATAATGCTTCATTATTTTGTTCATGGAAATATTTCTGTAAATCCTATATAATGGTTCAGTAATCGGATAAAGATACATTCATAAAAGATATTATGCATCACAACTACAAAGAAATTGTAGAAGCCAACATTCACCAACTGCCTACAGATTTACAGTGCACATCTGACAAAAAGATGGAATTATACCACTTTCTTTCTCACCTAAAAATTGAGTCGGGGTAGACGGTGATATGGAAATATTTTCCCCGTTGACAGAAAAAGGAGCAGGAGTTGAGCCATTCATCCCAATGTGAAAGAACTGTAAACCAATCTGATAAATGCTTTGATTTCCAAAGGCATATTGGTTCGTACGTAAGCTACTACGAGTTTTTATCACATGACTTCCTCTTTCATATGCCTACATGTGTACAGAGTAAAACGAAATCTATAGGATATCTACATGTGTACGGAGTAAAACGAAATCTACGGGTAACATCAGCGAGACTGAAGCGCTTACTGGAGTCTTTCATTGTATTGATACATCAGTACTATATGAAGGTGCCCTCGTATATGTAATCAATTTTGATGGACACGTATATATCTGCTGATGCATCACCAAATACGGGATATAACAAAACCTGCTGAACTGATTTCCTGTCAGAACTTTTCTAATTTTGATCTATAACAGAGTGCACACAAAAGATTCATTCCTCGTTAGATCACTGAAAAATAAATTGGATTGAGAGCTACTCCGTACATAACTAATTAGAAGATGCCTATACCCAACAGAGAGGCGCTGACCCGATTAGCAGGTTACTGTACCCAGCGGAGAGGCTCTCCCCGACGGTGGGTGGTTCAGCTGAAAATAAACTTGAAAGGTTACTATAATCAGTCGTTAATCTTACTTGAACTTATTCTCAGAATTAGCTATATTTCGGACCTGAAATTGAAGCCACATCGATGACTAAAAGGAAAGGTCAAACCGAAGACAAACTTGAAAAAGACAGGTACTGTTTCATACTTTCAGTATCAGCGTGTATCAATCAAAGCCGAAATCAACTGAAGCCAAAATCGATGAAGTTGATAGTACCAGGGCAACGCAGTCGACGGTGCACGCGGGACCCTATCGTGGAGAAGGATATGTTGGAGTTATGACGGACAGGAGATGGGCGACGATGGAGGCAGGGATGGGACGACCGCCGATGGCCGGGCGCGTGCTCGCTGGGATGCGGAGAGGCGGGGCTCCGGCGGCATCGTGCAGAGCACCGGCGTCGTGAGGGGAGGGGCTCCAGCGGCATCGTGCAGAGCAGCGGCATCGTCCAGGGCTGCGGTGGTTACGTGGTGCATGATCGCATCGGGAAGGGCGGTGTGATGGCATTGACTTGAGAAAAAACAGAGAGGGTCGTGGTTAGCGTTTTGACGCCGGCGAGCAAGTTAATTGTTGTAGACCCTTTGATGGTGAGATCGTACGGTCCTGACTCTAAAAATGGTGTGGAGCCTTCTAGATAGGGTTCGGCGAGAGCCCGCGAAAACAAAATTTAGTTTAAACTAGAAAAATTTTGATGAAAAAATTTTGAACTAGACTAACAAATTTTGTCTACGAAGCGGGGCGGATTGGGTGCCACTTTGCAACACTACTCCTAGCCAAGTTATACCGTTTATTATTAATTAGTCTAGATAACTAGAATTTTGATGAACGAGAATGAGTACCGCAATCGATCTCTATTCCGTGTCGTCGACTAAGTGTGGCCCACGGAGAGGTTGCTCCCCTGAGTGAGCCGGCCAGGGAGAGGAGGCGAGTGGGTGGGCTACATAGGCTGACCCAACCGTACCTAAGCCTGAAAAGTGTGCCTAGGCTTTCGACCGGCCGACAAATCTAATTTAATGGCAATTTGCTAAAAAGTAGTGCATCAACCTTGAAATACATTGTTTGGCTTTGAATAATTGTTGGATCTGCCACCGGTGGGCTGGCCAACGGAGTAGGCACGCGGGTGGGCTGGCCCAAAGCTGTGCGGTGTACCGTCTAGTCAGGTTGGCTGGCAGAAAAATATGACATATTATCAATGACAGAGTTCTAGAGATGTTTGTCACTAATAAATTGTCCTTTTCGGCCGGTCTCCGCGAAAAATACTAGTGACATATGTCATATTTTTCTGCCAGCCAACCTGACTAGACGGTACACCGCACAGCTCTAGGCCAGCCCACCCGCGTGCCTACTCCGTTGGCCAGCCCACCGGTGGCGGATCCAACAATTATTCAAAGCCAAACAATGTATTTCAAGGCTGATGGCACTACTTTTTGGCCGGTCTCCGTGGAAAATACTAGTGACACGCATATTTTTGGCCCGTCACTACTCATAGTATTTTTAGTGATAGGCATTTATAAACGCCCGTCACTAAGTAATTTTCGGTTCGGCCAACCTCCACCAAAAGTACCAGTGACAGTCAATTGTATGCGTTTGTCACTAGTGTTTCGTACTAGTGATAGGCCTATCCTTGCCCGTCACTAGGAATACTTACTAGTGGTAGGCACAATTTTGCCCGTCACTAACCACCTGGAGGCTATGAGCCTTTCTGCAGTAGCGGATGATATGCTTGATTTGTCTTCTTGCCATGATAAAAATACTTCTATTTCCTCTAGTTGTTGTATGTCTAACAATGTAGAGGATACTGGAGATTCTATGGGTCAAGACAAGATTTGAATAGAGCTTCATGTAACTCTTTATCATCATCGTCTCATGGTACCCACCTATGCCTTATGGCTAAGGGTTCAAAGGTATCTCCTACTTTGGAACCCAATACATTTTGTGATGATGAGGATGAGTATAGTGAGGAAGAAGAGATTAATGTTGACTCGTTACATGAAAAGGGTGAGATTGTTTATCATGCTCGTGTTAAAAATAATATTACTTGCTCTAACTTTGTTGAAATCTTGGTTTTTGCTATTGAGAGCAAGGAACGTATTGATATTTTAGAAGCTCAAGTTGAGGAGCATGAGAACACCACTGAAAAAATGAGTAGTCTTGAGCGTGAGTATGCTAATGAAATTTCAAATCTACATAAATCTCTTGAGGAGGAACAAACCACTAAGGAATCTCTTGAGGAGTCTTTTTCTCTAGAGTTGTCTAGAGTGAAGGAATCTCATGATAGAGATCTTGAGGTGGCAAGTGATCTCAAAAGTAAAACTGGTGAGCTTCAATTTTCTTATGCTAAACTCCTTGAGGATTTTGAGCACCTCAAAAATGGCTCTAGGGTCATCAAGGGTGATCTCATCAAACTCACCGAGTCACATGAGCAACTTAAAGCTTCATACTCAAAAGATCTTTCAAAGTTGCCCCCACCTCTTGCAATTAATTGTGATGCTTGTGCTACTAACTCTATTTCTTGTGAAGCATCTATTTTGAAGGAGAATGTTGAGCTAAAGACTCAACTTGCTTTGCTAACTAGCAAGTATGGGATCTTGGAAGAAAGTCATGGTAAGCTATCAAGCTCACATGAGGATCTTCTATCTCCCATGATAGGCTAAAATTAGATCATGAGGCTACTATGTCAAAGGTAACATCTAATGAGCCTCATGTGGACATTAAAACTATATCCACTACAAATGTCATATTGCCATGTGCTAGTCCTTGTAATTCATCACTCATGCTATTGATATATCTTGTGATGAATTACATTCATTGTCTTGTTTCTCTAACAATGAAGCATCTTCTTCCTCTAGTATTTTTGTTGATACTAACCATGTAGAGGAAAGCAATGAGCTCAAGTCTCAAGTCACTTATTTGAAGAATGACTTGAAAAAGAGTCATGAAGGGAAGTCCAAAATTGACAAAATGTTGAGTATGCAAAAATCCTCCAATGACAAGCGTGGGCTTGGATTCAAATTCAATGTCAAGAACAAGTCCAATAACCAGAGGAAGTTCAAGAGAAACTAGAAGAAGGGCCAAGAACAAGTCAAAGATCTGACCAAGATTGTTTGCTTCAAGTGCAGAATTGAACCATGTTAGATCTTGCCCTTTAAACAAGAATCCCCTTGGTGAGAAGCAAAAAGGGAAGCAACCTCAAGTTCAAGGTCATGATATACCTCAAGTTAAAGAAAGACCACTTACCAAGAAGAATCAAGCTAATACTCCAATGGTGTAAAAATCAAGTGAAAAGAATGGGAAGCGAAGAATTTGCTAATTATGCTGTGAAAAGAGTCACATATCTTCCTCATGCACTATTGGTAACTCCTCATCCAACCCTATCACGATTGATGATGTTTATTCACTTTGAAAGGATGAGGTTGGCAATGTGTTTGCCAAATATGTTGGTGCTCAAAGTGGTGTGAATAAAAGAACCATTTGGGTTGCCAAAACTATTATGACTAACTTCTTTGGACCCAACTTGGTTGGGGACCAACAAGCTAAAAATTGGTCAATAGGTGCTTTGTTGGAGGGCATTGAAAACTTGGCTACACCATGAAGAATTAAGGGAACTTCATAAATTATAACTTATCAAGCCAATTCATTTGGATTATCATATTTCTATCATATATTGATTTATCCACCTTGTGGTAACATGTACTCAACTCATTTACATTGGAAGTTATTTACCCCTTGTGCATGTGTTGGTTTTCTACGTTGCATGTGTTTTGTATATGTTGTGCTTCCTACTTGCTTAACTTGAGAAATCAAGTTGTGTATGTTGGCTTTCACACCATGTATGTGTGTTGTATTTGAGTCTATTGCATCTTGTTTATATTTTTGTTGGCTCTTGTAAGAGATTAATGGACTATCCCATTTTGGTGGAGTGTGATGTCCTTTGGGCAACTCACAATCCTAAATGTGTGTATACGAGGAATACCACTTTGAATTGATATTTTAAGATTATATAGTCTCTATGTGGTATGTCATGCTCATGAGAAATTCAAATTCTATCATGTCCATTAATTATCTCTAGTTGAATATTATTTGCCTCTTATTGAGACTAAATGCTTGATCACATTATGGGGGAGTAATATGATTTGTGCATATTACAAGCCATGGAAATGTGTACATTTTAGGTTGTGTCACGTAGAATTAATATTGCAAATCATCTAGCTCCTATGTGGCACGTGAGCTCAAAAAAGTTCTTTTCAGTATAATGCTTTTTCCCTTATCTTTTGGATCTTGTTTGTAAGATATTTCCTTGGTATGGGTTTCATCATATATAAATTCTTATATCTAAGTTGGCAAGAATTTTGCGTCTAGTTATTCTAATCATTTCTTTGCGTGATTGTTTAACTAGTTGAAACCCTCAAGGATCTCTTTCATGTCTTGGTTTTTAATTCCTATCTTTTGGCATTTGCTTTCTCGTTGTGAATATAATATTGGATATATTTTCTATCTACCACCGGGAGATATTTGCAAGTCCCTTGTCCTTTGACAATCAATACTATAATATGTGGTAGATCTTATTGATAATTTTCACATTGGATTTTGCATTAGTTGATGTATCTCTTGCCAAGAATTTGTTGTGTTTTGTCTCCCATGTCTTCCTTGATTCCTATGGATCTTTCTTGGTCTTGAAATCGTTAGTGCTCTAGTTGATGTATGGTAGGGATGGTGATCCCATGTGTGTGCGTTTTGTATTCAAATGCAAAGTCTTAAATTATGCACTAATCATGGGGGAGTTCTCCTATATTATTTAGAAAATTCCGTTTATGCTTCTTCATAATGTTTTTTAATATCATGTTTTATGTCTTTGGAAGATAAATCTTTTCTTTGGTACTTTGCGCCATATTGAATAGTGTTGAGAGTTTGGTTTGTTGTTGAAACCTTTCTATCTTTTTGGGACTTGATTTTCTCATTCCATGTTTTCTATTCAACCTTTTGAATGACATAAATTGTTGACCATTTGTATTCGTATATCTTATTTTTTCCCTTTGGCCTTTTGCCTTGTTCATTTGTTGAACTTGGGGTCTATCATGTGTTGATTTAGTCTTTGATATAATCTGGACAACCGTTAGTCGTGTCACACTTTGGTATGCCTTCTTGGTTTTCTTGGTGTTTTGCTCAAATTATATCTCCTTTTGGTTCTTGAAAGTCATGTGCATGCATACTTACTATATGTATATATTTTGGCATGTTTGCTTTCCTTGATCCAATATATAAGGTTAATTCCACCAAATACTAATTGGCTAAGATGTGCATGAAATTCAATTTCATATCTATATGCACATATTTATGTGGAGTTGGTACTATGTATTGTAGTGTATCTAACTTATTTGGACCCATTGAGTTTGGGTACATTTTTTACTCGAATGTTGTTATAGGTACATTGGAGATACATTGGATGCTTATCTCAACCATAAGGAAGATGTGGTGATTAAATGAAAAATTTGAGGCAAGATAGCATGATCAACAAACTCATATCTACTACATCCTATCAATGATATCTCGCTAACAAGTATCCCCCTCATGCATACTTTTCTATCATCCAACCTTGTGGTTGCATCTTAGCATGATTTCCTTTAGTTTCTTTTGGTGTGGTTCTTGCAAGATTTTATTGGATTGTCTTTATTGTAATGTGAGTAAGTTGAGATGAGTGCATATTTTGGGGAGAGTATATAAAAACGTGTTTATGATTCACCGATCCCACATATGCCAATCTACCAATTATATTACCTATCATCTCCTCAAGTGCTCTCATGTGCAATATGGATGAATTTGCAAGGTTTGTTCGTTCTTTATGATCCTTGTTGCCATTCCTAATGCATTCCAACTATCTCTTTTTCCCTTGTGATATTTGTGATGTATTTGTTGGTGTTTGAGGGTAGTTGATGTACAATAAAATAAATTTGAGCCTTTGGACATGATTTTAAGCAAAATTCTTATTGGCATTGTCTATGACTTTCTTTTGCATATCTTGTTTGTTCTTGAGTATCTATTTTGTGTGTACATGTTTCTTTGTGGATGTATATCATCATGATTGTTGTCTACCTAGAAACTTATACACATGAGTATGGCTAGATCTCTAGTTGATATTCCAATCCTTTGGAGTCCACCTTGTGTTCTTTTATTATTATTTGGTGGCTCCAAACTTTTTTGCCCATGAGTGCTTAACCTCTTTATTTGCATATTTGGGCACTCATATGTGATGAAGAAAGTTGATCTCACATGCCTTTATGTTTTTGTATAAGTTTTGGGGAGTGAGGATTCCATGTTTGTGCACCTTGTATTCAAATGCAATTATTATAATTGGTGCACACACCTTGGGGGGCTTCCCTAATTTATCCAAGAACACATGTTTGCTTTCTTGTACTTTTTTGTGTTTTGTTTGATTATAGGGAATTAGGATTCCATAATTGTGCACTTTGTTGTGCATGAACCTTGCGGAGCTTCCTATTTTCATATAAACACTCATTTTATCTCATTAAAATATCTTCTCTCTCGCTCGTGCTTTGTGGTTTAAGTGATATTGAGGGAACCTGAGCCATGTTGGTGCATATTGTATTCAAATGCAAATTATAATTTGTGCACAAACCTTGGTGAGTCTCCTCATATTATTCAGATCACTCTCTTTTCGACCTTTTCATAATATCTATCTTTCTTTTGGTATCTTCCTTTAGTGAAGTGGTTCTTTGGATATTTTGATTGCTTGCTTCATTCATTGATGCTTCTTCACTATTTTATTTCTTTGTAATATTTGGATCCTCAATTTAGTTTGATTTCCTCCTGGTATTCGTTATTGGATACGTGCATTTGCTTCCACTCATATTATGAGAAATGCACACCATATGGAGGAACTCTCACTAAACTTGGCCTTCTAAAGTTTTTCACCCATTTCGGCAATCGATGCCAATGGGGGAGAAGTTTTAGAGGGTTTTAGGGAATTTGGTTGTGTGTTTTGAGTTTTGTACTTAAACACTTGCCTCTTGTGTTTTGCATCTTAGTTTGTTGCTTTACATCTTGAATATATAGAGAAAACTCCACCACCGGTAATAGTTGGCAATGTATGTAATGAAATTCAAGTTCATCCACACATGCATAGATTGTGGGGGAGTTTGCTCTATATTGTGGTTGTACTAACATCACATACTTGTGTACTTATTGATGCTAGCACAAAGTTTTTTTTGGTTAATTCCTTATATAAACCCTCTCAAAGGCATTGTCATCAATTACCAAAATGGGGGAGATTGAAAGTGCATGTGTTCTCCATGTGTGGTTTTGGTAATTAATGACAAATTTTATGGACTTATGTTTGCATTGAGTTTTACTTGTAGGATTTGTCCATAGGCAATGCTTGAACCATATGTTGGCTTCAAGTTGGGAGAATATGAAAGTGAAGAAGATCAAGTGTTGACCAAGGTTTCAATGAGTGATCCGGAGATTGGTCAAGTGAGAGTTGAGCCTATGGCAAGTGTGTCTTGAAGAATAAGATGGAGTGATATCTCTTATGTACCTTCAAAACACCAACACGATGAATAAATAAGAAATGAAGTGCAAGTTCAAGATGAGCCATCTCGAAGATTCATTTTCTTGAATCTTGCCATCCTATGGTGTTCATGGATATGTGAAGATATGCCAAAAGAGAAGCTCTACCACAGTGGAGTATGAGGGAGAAGTTTGCAAGTCTTCTCCAAGCTAGCACAATCAAGAAAGGTGTTCCATCTTGAGGTAGACAAGATCATCGTCATGAAGCTCAAGTGGAATATGCGCAAGGCAAAGGTATTTTCTTGATAGGATTTCTTTCTTACTGGTCTCGTTGTGTTAGTTGGAGAGACTGGTTTGTATTTTATAAATAGGTTAAACCTTTCGTAATTTGATTCTATCCTCCCTTTCTGAACCATGATGGTTCCCTGCATGATCTTTTAGAGCTTTTTGTCCTCTTTAAAACGAGCCCAAGATCATCAAAATCGGAGTCCGAATGCAAACGTTATGGTTGTTTTAGTATTGTTGTTTCTGTCAGTTTTGCCTCGGCTGGAATGTCCGGAGTGAAAAGGCCAGACACTCCGGTGTCTCGTAGAAATCTCAGATTTCAGTCGTGTGGTTGCCATTCAGATGTCCAAATCGGAAACCACCAGGAAACTGGCCGGAATGTCCCGCCCTCGTGCTCCAGAGCTGTAACAATCGGATTTTGGAGGACCTATATAAGGGGCCCTTCTTCCCCAATGGTTAACCATTCTTGCAAGTTTTCCCCTCCATTATTGACCTTCTTGATATTGGTATCCCTTAATCCCTTCTATGGTTCTTGCATATTCTTGAGGGATTTGAAAGAGAAGATCTAGATCTATAATCCCACCAATCAATCTCTCCTCTAAGTGAGGGGAACATCTTGGGATCTAGATCTTGGAGTCTTTTGTAGATTTCCTCCATTGTTCTTCCTCTCTTATTCCCCCATAAGCTTTTGTAGCTTTGGTGGAATTTGGGAGTGAAGGACTTGAGCACTTCTTGTTTTCTTGCCATTATGTTTGGTGCATCAGTTTGAGTTCTCGGTGAGGATTCGATTGGGTGAAAGATGATAAGCTTTTTACTCTTGGGTTCTTGGAACCCTAGACGGTTTAGTTGTATTGCAGGTTTGTGGATTACTTGGGTCCTCCAATTAAGTATGGATCTTTCCCCAAGCTTGTTTATTGGGAGCCTCCAATTGAGTTGTGGAGAAGTGCCCCAAGCTTTGTGCGAGGTTACGGATTTCCACCGACAAGTGCGCCGATAGTGGAAAGTGGATCAGGCCTTCTGTGGTGAGGTCCAGAGGATAATAGGGTGAGGCCTCTTGTGGCGGCGGTGGTCTTAGTACCGCCCACCCCTCCAACAAGACGTACTTCCTTATTGGGAGGAACTTGGTAAAACATCGTCGCCTCCGTGTGCCTCGGTTATCTCTATACCCGAGCTCTTTACTTATTCACTTTACTTTGTGATAGCCTTCGTGCTTGAAGTCTTATATCTTGCTATCACATAGTTGCTTGTCTTTCTTATCATAAGTTGTTGGTGCACATAGGTGAACCATAGTATATATAGGTTTTGTGCTTGACAAAGTAAACACTAGTTTTATTGCGCCTTTGTTAAGCCCATCTCGTAAAAGTTTTAAATGTCCTATTCACCCCCCTCTAGGCGGTATATGTGTCCTTTCAATTATTCTTGTCAAAACACTTTCATACAATTTACTTTCCGTTCATCAACTCACGCTTATGGGCTTTGTAGCCTACTTTACCCCTAAGGTTGTGGTTCTCATGTGGAGCAAGACCCCCCTCTATAGCCTTTGTTGGGCATGCCAGTAATGGTTTGTATGTGGTAGATTTCGATAAGAAACCCACACCTACCACGACTTGTCTAATGGCTAAAGGTGACGTGGGATGGATTTGGCATCGCCGTCTTGCCCACGTCAACATGAGGTATTTGCAAAGCCTTCACACGGGAGGTCACATCCTTGGACTAAAATATAATGTGCATTTTGTCAAAGATCGTGTGTGTAGGGCGTGTATTGAAGGGAAGCTCCATGAGATGGCTCACCCCCCACAACAACCATCTATTCCAATGGGATCTTGAAGGTTCTTCACATGGACTTCTTTGGTCCTCCTTCTTTTGATATCCTTGGGGGAAAGAAGTATTGTTTGGTTATTGTGGATGACTACTCAAGATACACTTGGGTATATTTCTTCAAGAAAAATAGTGAGACTCAACAAACCATCATCGACTTTGCCAATGAAGTGCAACGTCAACATAATAAGAAGATCTTGGCCATTAGAAGTGACAATGGTAACGAGTTCAAGAAGTACACCTTAGATGAGTTTCTTGGTGATGAGGGGATCAAGCATCAATATTCTACTGCATATACCCCTCAACAAATGGTGTGGCGGAAAGGAAGAACTAGATTCTTATGGATATGGCAAGAACCATGCTTGCGGAGTTCAAGTCTCCATATAATTTTTGGGCCGAAGCTATCTCAACTGCTTGTCATATCGCCAACCGGGTTTATATTCACAAGCACTTGGACATGACTCCCTATGAGATCCTCACCGGCAAGAAGCCAAGTATCCACTATCTTCAAGTGTTCGGGTGTAAGTGCTATATTCGCAAAAAATGTAACCGGTTATCTAAATTCGAGTCTCGAGCTATGGAAGGTACATTTGTTGGCTATGCATCGGACTATCACACTTATAGAGTCTATAACAAGTCCACCGGGCAAGTTATAGTATCTTCTAATGTGAAGTTCGATGAGCATCAAGGCTCCCAAGTGGGGCAAATTGATCTTGGTGATTTAGGTGATGAAATTCCTCCTCAAGCCATAAGAAGAATGTTTGTGGTATTTTTCCGCCCTGTTGATGAACTCCGTGTGGTGGAAGGAGAAGGACAATGCTCTACTCAAGTGGAGCCCTCACCTACTCAATATCTACATCAACCCCATAGCCATCAAGATACCATGGTTGAAGAGATAGTTCATGATCAAGGTCAAGCTCAAGTAAATGATGGGTGTGCATCACCCCATATGGACCAAGGTCAAGCCCATGAAGATGGACAAAGCCAAAATATTGAGCAAGCTCAAGGAGAGGAGCAAGCTCAATTTTAATGTCAACAAAAGGATCAAAATTGTGGTGATGACCAAGTAGCTTCTCAAAAATTCCATTGAGGAAGCTCAAGCTCGTCGTGAAGCAAGAAGGATCGCCAAGCCCATCCAAGAAGGACTTACCCTTGAAAATGTTGTTAGTGATCTTGAAGGGGGCATTACTACTCGTAATCAAGTGGCTAACTTTGTGGGCCACAATAGTTTCATTTATTATGTAGATCCCCAAAAGGTGAATGAAGCACTTGAAGAACCGGATTGGCTTGAGGCCATGCATGAAGAGCTTCACAACTTCGAGCGCAACAAAGTGTGGTAATTGGTGGAGAAACCCAAGGAGTGTCGTCATGTCATTGGGACAAAGTGGATCTTCAAGAACAAGCAAGATGCAAATGTAATGGTCATTCACAACAAGGTAAGATTGGTGGTTCAAGGTTTCTCCCAAATCGAGGGTATCAACTATGGTGAAACTTTTGCCCCTGTTGCCCGCCTTGAATCCATTTGTATCTTGCTTGCATATTCATCTCATCATAACTTCACGTTGCAACAAATGGATGTTAAAAGTGCAATTCTTAATGGTCCTCTTAATGAGTTGGTGTATGTCAAGCAACCTCCAGGTTTTGAGGATCCCAAGTTTCCAAAGCACGTCTACAAACTTGATAAGGCACTATATGGACTTAAACACGTGCGTGACATGAGCACCTTAGAAAGTTGTTGGTAGATCGTGGTTTCGAAGTTGGGCTAATCGACCCCACTTTTTTTACTAAGAGAGTTGAAGGAAACTTGTTCATATGTCAAATTTACGTTGATGATATTATCTTTGGTTCTCCTAACTAAGCTTTCAATGATGTTTTTGATAAACCAATGAATGATGAGTTTGAAATGTCTATGATGGGCAAATTGCAATTCTTTCTTGGATTCAAAGTGAAGCAATTGTTTGGAGGTATCTTCATTAATCAAGCCAAATACATTCAAGATATGCTCAAGAGATTCAAGTTGACGGATTTAAATGGAGCCAATACTCCCATTCCTCTCAAATGTGATCTCACTCTTGATACTAAGGGTAAAGACGTGGACCAAAAGGTATACCATTCTATGATTGGTTCTTTACTCTATTTTTGTGCATCTAGACCATATCATGTTGAGTGTGGGTATTTGTGCACGGTTTCAAGCCGCACCAAAAGAAAGCCACCTTGTGGTGGTCAAGTGAATCTTTTGATATTTAGTTGATACCCCAAACTTTGGCTTGTGGTATCCCAAGGGCTCAAGCTATCTACTTCGTGGATTCACAGACTCGCAGGAGACAAAGTTGGATGGAAATCAACCTCCGGGGCTTGCCAATTCCTTGGTAGGTACTTGGTTTGTTGGTCATCTAAGAAGCAAAATTGTGTCTCCTTGTCATCCACCGAGGCCAAGTATATTGCAGCCTCTAGTTGTTGTGCACAATTGTTGTGGATGAGGAAAACTTTAAAGGACTACGGTATCACATGTGACAAAGTGCCTCTTCTTTATGATAATGACAGTGCTATCAATATCGCCTACAACCCGGTGCAACACATAAGAATGAAGCATATTGATATACGTCATTACTTCATCCGAGAGCATGTGAATAACGGAGATATTAACCTCTCTTATGTTAGAACCGAGAAGAATCTTGCGTATTTATTCACCAAGCCCCTTGATGAGAAGAGATTCTGGGAGTTAAGGCATGAGCTAAATATCATTGATTCGAGCAATGTGGCTTGAGACCATGCACCCTCACTCCTGCATTCATATGTTATCCTATCTAGATGTAGGCATGGATATAGGGGGAATGTGGTCCTTATGCCCAAAGTAAGAAAATCATCCTCTTAATATCAATTTGTGCTATGTGAGCTTCAATGGCAAGTTTTGGTAATGGACGCAAGATATATCTTCGTGGTGCCAAGCCAAGTATACTCAAACATGGTGGCCTTGGCCACCGACCCTCACCTTGTTGAGGGTTTGGATCTTCTTTGCATCTTTGTGGTTCTTATTTGGGATCTTATGGTCGTTTCTCTCGTGTTTGGCTTCTCACCAGTTTGTTGCTCTATCCCAAGCCTGCTAACACCCCTTGACCATTCTCCTTGCTTATCCTACTTGATTTTGGCGTTGTCTGGCTAAGGAGGCCGGAGACTCCGGGTTCTGACCCTGGAGACTCCGGTGGCCCGGAGACTCCGGCCCTAGGGCCCGAAGACTCTAGCATGTATGGTTTATCTACATTCATTTAAGGGAAGTAGGGGGAGTAACCCCTAGTTACTCCTCTCTAGCCCGACTCCCCTTCTGTCCTCCCTCCCGTCCCCTCATCTGCATGCCGTCGCCGGGGCCGCCCTTCGCCCTAGATCCACCACTGCCGCCGGCCAAGCTCTCCCCTCTACCACTGGGCCCCCTCCCCATCGGCAGAAAAACCCCACCATGGAGCAAGGTGAAGTCTCTGTCACTCCCTCTCTAGGGTTCTCCCTAGATGCTTTGTGAGGATTGGGATCTTTTTCTCCCTGGATTTCGTTGTATAGCGACAATGTCTATCATCTTGGGGAGTTTGAGACCCTGATCTATTGCAAGAATCACTCCCCGAGTCGCCTGCCTCTCGCCAAGTTTCAGGGCTAGAGACTCCGGTCGTAATGATCAGAGACTCCGGTGGGGCGGAGACTCTGGGTTTTTTCTCTATGATTGGTCTGGATTTCTCTCTTCTTACACCATATGTTCTAGGATAAGCAAACTTACTGCTTTGCTTTCATTCTCTCTTGTTTGTTTTTACATGTGGTTCCAGTATCTCTCGTCCTCATCGTACCAAGTCCAAGACTCCAAACGATGGGGTAAATCCTCACAGGGTTGCTGGTCGTCATCCGTATGACAGTCATGAGGAACATGCTGCAAGGACATAGGGAAAGAAAGCCATGTCACTTCAGAGATGTGAGGAAGAGCGTATTTTTCATGAGGAACTTGCCAAGAAGCGGAAGTATTACAATCTCACCACCCTCAAGAAGCTGAACACCGATGAGTACAAGATCATGAGGAGGCAGAAGTTCTATGAGATGGAAAATAACAGTCCAGATGGTCATTTTTGGAGGCGTGAGCAGTATTTGATCATGACTGAAGTGTATGCCAATCTGTCAGTGAAGAAGCATGTGTGCTCGTAGCGTCCCCTTGACTTTGCCTTCATGAACAACAAGTCCTATTTCTTCGAGGCTCTCTGGATCACCGAGAAGCTTGGGTTGCATCATCTCATGGGATTTCAGCAGGATTAGAACATTCATATTGTTCATTAGTTCTTTGTCACTCTCGTGTTTGGATGAGGGAACGAGATCCCTATGACTTGGATGACTAGCGAGGTTAGTTGTCAGTCTAGCTTTAGTGAGTTTTTCGAGGTCTTGGAGTATCCATTAAGGGAAGGGATGCATCGGTTGGTATTCGCATTCATGAGACTGCCGGCCTTGAGTATAAGAAGAAGCCTCTTGCTCCTCTCTACTCCAAGAATGGTGTCCTTGGTGAATCAAGGAACCCCAGGCCACCGTTCCATATTGTTATCTGCATGTTCCGTGAGAAAATTTATCCTCAAGCGGGCAATGTTGACACTATACGTTCAACTTTGGTACCTCTCATGGCTCTTGCTCATTGCGTATACATCAAGGTCCCTGAAGCTCCTACCACTCCACTCGATGTCATGTACTTTATCTTCATGGATATGGCCATCAACTTGGGTGAGAATAAGACTCCCACCTATGCTCCCTATGTCACGAGGCTTGTGCTCTCCACCTTTGCAAAGATGAACTTGCCTTCCACGCTTGACGGTCTTCCTGTTGTTGACCATGCCCTTCTCTAGTTGCAGCATAAGGCTCCCACTACCACAGAAAATCCTCGTGGCTATTCCGCTCCCGTACCAGCGAATGGTGATGATATTAGAGAGGATGAGGAGGACATCCCTCCTACTGCTATCCCGATTCGAGCTTGGAGGAAGAATGCTAGTAATGCCCAGATGCCTTCTCTTTCTTGTGAGTATGTTAAGGGGCAAGTGAGGAAGACCACCTTTTGGGAAAGGATGTTCCTCTGCATGAACATTGATATTCACAAGGGTCGGTATGAACAATACAAGGGGGATAAGAAGATTCTCCGGAGGTTGAACCAATGGGAGGCTGAAGGACCAGGATCAGCTCAGCAACAGCTCTCTCGCACTCTCTCGTATGGTTCCTAGGCTCAAGGTCGTGTTGATTGGCGAGTGTTTGAGGATGATGCATCCTCCTCTCTTCATGGCAAGGGCCAGGCTGCTGATGATTCTCAAGGTTCTGGGGAGCGCTCCGAAGAAGAAGAGGAGGACGAGTGATTCGGTTGGGGCATGTTGTCTTGCTCTTTTTCCCTTTTTGGTGTCTTGATGCCAAAGTGGGAGAAGTTTATATATTTGGTTGTGCGTGGGATCTGCATGGGAAGTCACAAGCTCGTTTTTCATTTGATCTTTCGCAGCTTGTGAACTTGTTCTTGTTTGCCTCGTATTATTTGTGAACCTATGTTATGTGTGACTTTATGTAAGTGGAGACTATGTAGTATTATATCTTGTGGGTTCATATCTCGTGTGTGGTGAAGACTTCTCTTAGTGGGTTCCCGTCTAGAAATCTTCACCACATTAGTTGGTGCAAAGGTATGAGTATCACTTCACAATCTTATCTTCTTGCACTTGGGTAGGTTTGTAATGTTTTGGGGGAGTGTTCTTCCTTGTTCTTATGCACTTGTATTCAAATATAAAATATCAAATGTGCACACTTCGAGGGGAGCATATCTACTTCTTGTGTACTTTGTTGTGCTTGTCTATTATTGTCCTTTCATCTGTGCAAATCCTTGTGTTGTCATGAAACACCAAAAAGGGGGAGATTGAAAGGGCATTTCCTGCCTTAATGATGTTTTGGTGTTTGTTGTCAACACAAGTAAGTTTTTACCGTGTGCTAAGTATATTGCAAGTTTTATCCTTGTAAAGGCACATGACGGTGTTCTTTCTGCAATGGAGAAGGGTTCAAAATTTAATCAAGAAAAGGATGCTTGGAATGGAAGATGTGGCCAGTTGCCACCCTTGGTCCAAAGACTTCGGGGTCCAGGACCGGAGTCTCCGATGTGCCTAGCCGGATACTCCTGCCTGGTCCCCCCAGGAAAACTCTCCGTGTCCCCCCTAGAGTGTGGCCTGGAGTCTAGCTCCCCCCTAGAGACTCCGGTGTAGGGGCCCGGAGACTCTGGGAAGGTCTCCAGCCAAGTATCCGGGGTGCCCCGAGATGAATTTAGTACACCCCTCAGAGTCCAGAACGGAGTCCTGTGCCACCCCTGGAGACTCCGGCCAGGGCCGGAGACTCCGACCCTAGAGACCAGAGACTCCGAGGTTAGTGAATTGCAATGACTCTAATTTGGGGTGGGGGGCTATAAATAGCCCCTTCTTCCCCAACTACAAGCTACGACTTCTACTCTCTCTCCTCCATTGTTGTTGAGCTCCAACCTCCTAGATCTCCCTCCCTAGCCACTATGCCCCTTGGGGAATCAAGGGAGGAGACCTACACCTAGATTTCCACCAAAGGGATTTGTGTTTCCACACCATTTGTATAAGAAGTTGTTGCTCTAGGGTTTGAGGAAACCCTAACTTGAAGAAGTCGCCCTCAATAGCTCATCCACCTTGAGCACTAGATGGTTCAAACAAACACCACAATTTCATAAAGACATCCAACTCCAAATATAACTCATAACAAGTATTTGTAATCTCTAGCCTAAGTGCCACCATGGTGTGCACACTGTCAACTTCACACGCATGGGGAGAGCAGAGATCTATTAAAGCACTTGAGTAGCAAGGTAGATCTATGGATTACAAGCTCATGATCTCAATAAGATCATGCATAGAGAGAGAGAGAGATGAACACATAGCTACCAGTAGAACCCTTAGCCTCGAGAGAGAACTACTCCCTCCTCATCATGGAAATCAGCATCGCCGATGGAGATAGCGGTGGAGATCGATGGAGATGGCTCCGGGGGCACTTCCCTGTCCCAGCAGGGTGAGACTTTCTATCCCCCGAATCTCCCATTCGGTGGCGGCGGCACTGTGGAACTTTTCGTGGCTGGAGGCTTGATGATTTAGGGTTTTTGCATCGGGCGGCTTCTTATAGGCGAAGAGGCAAGGTCGGTGGGCGACCAGGGGGCCCACACCACCATATGGTGTGGCCACCCTATGGCCCCTCTACGTCTCGTTTTCTGGCTACGTGAGTCTTTCGGTAAAATATCGACTTTGGCTTTTGTCTGGTCCAATTCCAAGAATATTGATTTTCTGTCTTTCTTGGAACCAAAAACAATAGAAAACAGGCAGCTGGCACTGTGGCTCTTGTTAATAGGTTAGTCTAAGAAATCATATGAAAAGTACCCCAAAGTGTGGACAAAACATAAGAAAGTAGATAAAACCAAGCATGGAACATCAAAAATTATGGATACGTTAGCAACGTATCAACATCCCCAAGCTTAACTCCTGCTCGTCCTCGAGTAGGTAAGTGATAAAAAGAAATAATAATTTTTGAGGTGACATGCACCATCATAAACTTGATCAAAGTATTTGTAAAACATTGATAGCTGGGATCATAGTACTTCAACATAGCATGAAAGATATAGTTCTAACAATAAGACATAGCAACTATGTTGTAACATGAAAAGGCACAAACAAAAGATTCATGAATAACAATGCTTTGCAAGACGTTTGTTTGTTTCACATAAAGAAAACATAGCATAGTGGCATTCAACTTGTCCCTCATAGAGTAGCAAACATAAATGCATAGGACACCTTCAAAGTTCATAAGAGTGACTAGATACAAATAGTTTAAAACAAGCAATATCAAAGCTATGCATCAATCAACAAGTCTTGGGACAATGCACATAGAACTAAGAATGACCACTATGCTCTCAAAGTAGGTGCATAAAGATAGAAGGTGGAGACTCAACATAAAAGTAAAAGAAAGCCCTTCATAGAAGGAAGTAGGGATTCAAGTTTCATAAAGAACTTCCAAAAATTATGGTACTTAATAGCTTTCAGCTCTCATTGCCCCTATCATAAGGATCTTTAGGTGATTAAGGTTAAAGTGAACAAACTATGGAGTGTATGCTTGACAAAGTATAAGTTGGAAATCTCATGTCCCTTGAATACGAGGGCCGCTCCTCATGCTACTCAAGTTTGGTCACTGATAAGTTCTTGTCATCGTAAGTACATGTGTATCATAGAGAACCGCCAACGGGGTACCCCTTGCCCGATGATACGGAAGAACCCCCATATCAAAATGACAAGGCAAGCAGACAACAAGCATCTCAGCAATCTTCTTATTTACCATGGGAATATGGTGCTTTTTCTCTTTTTCTCTCTTTCCTCTTTTCTCATATCTCTTTTTTTATCTTTTCTTTTTCTCTTTTTTCTCAATATCTGATTCTTTTTTTATAAGAAGAATGCTTCATAGACAGCTCATTATGGTTACGCTGCAGGTTTCCACCATGACAGCATGGATTAGACCGGCGTCCCAGGCGTTTCTCTTACACATGTACATAACTCCATGGACTTACAAGCTCCCCTTTCATTTCACACCGATGATATCCATAGACAAAAGAGCATGATATCAACTAGGTACGAAGTACCAGTGCAATGTTGAAAGCGTTCCCCATGACAGCATGGTTCTGCTAATCCCCAACAAATAAGTGCAAGCATATACAACATAGACGACACAATGGTTCAAGTTTATTAAGGGCAAGAAAAGTAAAGTGTGCCATCAAGTTCGTGAGAGATTTAATCACTAGTTTTCTCATAACAAGTTTAATTTGGAAGGTAAACAAAAACATGAATATACTTGGAATAGCTTAATCTAGTAGGTAGGTATGGTGGACTCTTTGGAATAACTTGGTTTAGGGAGTTGGATGCATGAGTGGAACTCATACTTGGTTGTGGAGGCTAGCAAAAGACTAGGAGCGACAAACTAAGAGAGCAATAATGGCCATAATCATGCTGAACGACAAAACATCATTGATCAAAGCATAAAGTGATACTACAAGTTGAAAACTAAAGGATCATAAGGCTATGGTGACTTGTGATAGTCATAACATGGTGTGAGCATGTGCCAAGTCAACCCAAATAAAGCATCAAAGGAGAATACCACTATACTATGCTTTAATATGCTAAAACAACAGATGATTCATCGAAGGCACATTAAGCAATCTCAATTGTTTATAACAAGTCATGCTACAACAAAGAATACTAAGCATAAAGCCAAAACAATATCAAGCACGACATGACAAAGCATAGCCATAGTCAAAAACGAGCTCTTTTTACCACATAAGCAAGAGCTTTCCTACTCTTTTCCAAACCAAACCAAACTAATTGCAAACCAATGTATGAAAGAGGGGGTCCAACCAACTTATTCAGAAAACTAAGCAAACCAAGCAAACTAAAAACCAAAACGAAAACGAAAAGGAAGACGCTCCAAGAAAAACACAACTGTGCATGAAACGATAAAAATGAAGCGTTTGGAAGAAACCTGGAATTTTTATTGATGAAGAAGGGGATGCCTTGGGCATCCCCAAGCTTTGACGCTTGTACTTCTTGGATATTTCTTGGGGTGACACGCGTGGCATCCCCAAGCTTGAGCTTTAGTCCATCCTTCATCTCATTACTCATTCGTTCCATACACCTGAAATTTTTCCTTCATACAAAACTTCACACAATCTTTATTAGCAACATTAGTGCACTCAAGATAATAGGTCTTTAGGTTCAGTTCTAACACCAATAAAACTTCCATTTAAACACTAGCTACTATAGCACTTCCCTCAAAAAGCTCAATTCCCCAAAAGAACTCAAAAAGGAACCAACAAGAAGCAAATGCAAATAATGGCAGAAATCTGTCAAAACAGAGCAGCTGGTAAGGACGATTTTTTTCGAAGACCTACTGTTGCTCAAATAAAAAAGTGTTGAACTAAAGAAAGTTAGATAACAACCTGGGGCAGAAGCTCAAAAATTCACGCCTCAAAAGGACATACAGAGATTTTACACGAATTTGTATGGTGAAGCACATAAATCTGTTTCAGGACAGCAACTTTCCCAATCATTAGTTCTCTCTCATTAGAGGTTACTCTTGGCACAAAAAGCAAATAAAAATGATAAGGAGCGGTTATTATAGAGGTAATAACTTCCAAGACTCATCTAAAACTTTTGGGTTATCTCCCAATAAGTACTTTTCTTTAACGCCTTTAAGTTAGGCATGATAGTTTGAGAAGATGCTCACATAAGAAATATGAACTGAAGTAGAGAGCATCAAGAAGCAAATTCAAAACACATTTAAGTCTAACCCACTTCCTATGCATAGGAATCTTGTAAAGAAACAAGTCATGAAAGCACAAAGCAACAGGCATAGGAAAGCAAAACAAGTGCAACTTCAAAAATTTCAACATAAAGAGGGGAAACTTAATATTGTTGAGATACATAAAACCATGTTTCCCTCTCTCATAATAACTTTCAGTAGCATCATGAATAAAATTAACAATATAACTATCACAAGAAACATTCTTATCATGAGCCACATGCATAAAAGAATTAATATTCCCCACATAAACATAGTCATTCTTATTAATTGTACTGGGAGCAAATTCAACAAAATAGCTATCATTATTATTTTCATCACCATAATCATCAAATATAGGAGGCATATTGTAATCATAATTAATTTCCTCCTCAATAGTAGGTGGACTGAAAATATCATATTCATCATTGCAATCATCATATATTGGAGGTATAGTATCATCATAAGCAATAGAATAATTATCTTCCAAAGTATGTTCATTTGTAAACGTATCATCATTGGAAGGAACATGGATATCACTAATAGTACATCAATTATTAATATCATCATTTTCAGAATTGGTACCGAAGATATTTTCAATATCAAAAGAAGTGTGCTTCTCCCAATCATGATCACTACTATAGGTAATAGGCATAGGAACATCATCGAGTTCAGACTCATCAAAAACTATAATAGGAGCAACATGCTTAGGGGAAAATACCGTTTCCTCTCTTATTTTACTCCTCCTTTTCTTCTTTTTCTTCTTATCTTTAGGAGGGAGAAGCTTGAAAGGAAGCTTCTCCATACACCCTAGTTTATTGTTAGAGACAATATAAGAAACTTTGGAGGATTCCTATTGGGGGCCCCGGATTAATCATCCGAGAAATCCCTGTTATGCATACACCACGTTCCCATGATCAGTGAGCCGTGGAACATAACCGACAAGTATCATTACAACATCCGAGACATACCGAATTTACAAGACTTACATACATGCCATTATGGCTACATCAATAATCATCAGCGGAACTTCATCAAGCGTAGAGCCTGATCCATGCCTTAACCTATAGGCAACTGACTGGGAGAATGTCCTAGCTCGCATAGTCGCCAACGTCATCTTCTTCTTGATATCTGACCAAGTTAATAGCCAGGGACAATGCCAGTGAGTACTTTGAATGTACTTGGAAACCACCTTAAGAGAGTAATAATAACAAGAGGATATGCAATATGGCGGTGGTAGTAGGAGGGCTCCAAGAGAGGTTATTTTTCCCAATTAGTTTCTCTTATAGATATATCATCTACATATCTTTGTTGAGAACTTTTGTAAAACATTTTGGGAAACCATTTTGAAAAGTTTTGGAAAACATTAGGACTAGGTCACCCATTTGTTCCCGTCTTCCGGTCGTCGCATGACCAAACTCCTTCCTTTTTCCTTCCGACCATCCCATGGTCAAAACCTTTGTCCTTTCCGACCATCCCATGGTCAAAACATTTCCAAAGCCATTTCTTTTCTGAAATCCATTTTGAAAACAAAACCAGCACCGCTCTATAGCAACCTTCCCAACCGTCCATGACCGCGGACATGGCTATTCGAATAGATTTACACTCTGCAGAGGTTGTACACTTTACCCACACCATATGGGTACACTAACCTAATCTTCACCGATCGTGGGTCGAGTAACCGATCAAGACTCTCCGGATGACCACTCCAATATAAGTGCCTACCCTATGAGTGTTGGTCCCATCAACACCGGGACGTCGGGTACTGAGGACCAACCGGAGCGCATTTTTCCACTTCCCAAGTGTGCGCTTTCAATGAGGGGCTCATAGTAACACGTGGAGTCCTGCAGACCCTTCGTCCCTCCTCCAGGTCGATGTCCCACATGGACCATTATGTGAGAAGGCCCACCCTCCAGGGATTTTTATCCCCTGTAGTTGTTGTGAGGCAGCTTATACCAGAATAGACAAACATCAAATCCAGCACTATCTCATTCTAGAGTAATGTGGTTACACAGGGTTAATTGTTCTAGCAAAACTGCAAAGAACCGGGTGCGTTTTTGTAAACCTTTTTCCTCCATCTTTCCTTCAGCATTTCGTAAAACAAAACCTTTTTCTTTCTCAACATCTATTGGGAGGTCCCACCTCACCAAGGTTTTATCATAAAACATTTGGTAAAACTTTGTCGAGGTCTTCCTATCCTATAGCTTTGCTTCGGCTAAATCGGGGTCTCCAAGGGGTATGGTGTATTACACCATCTACCACACTAGGGACAAGTAGGTGTCATCAAGGGGGTTGTACTTAATAGTACAAAAGTGCAATAGTTCGGAGGATCCAAACCACTACCATATATCCATCAACATTTAGTAAACAATGCAGTTTTGATAAACAGTAATAAAACATGCATAAGTAAAACGGTAGGACAAGGCTTATGAGAAAGAGGGTGGCTTGCCTGATGATCAGCAATATGTCAATATGTCCCTACACTTCTTCTTTAGATAACCAAGAATACCAATACCAATAATAACAAGATCTCTTCTTCTCGGCGTCAATGCAAGCGCAACTATCATCGTCACCGAGTATACATGCAAGCAAGCAAGACCACAATCAAACAAGGCATTCAAGCATAAAAACCATACAGCAAGAAAATGACAATACAAGTTTACAAATCAGTAGTGGTGTTGAGAAAATGGATTAGAAGGATTGGGAGCATGTCTTGGAACATTTGAAGGAAACCATATGGGTTTCATAGTCTAGAAACTAGGGATGAGAGGGTTTTGGACCAAAGACTTATTCTATAAGGTACCATTGTAGGAACATGATACCAACAGATAGATATTGATAGAATGGAACCAACAAAAGTGGTTTCAAGATTTTATCACTTTTCTTTAATTTCTCATGAATTTTATAGTGATAAAGGCTCTAGTTTTAGGAAATAATTCACCAGAAAAGTTATGGAGCTCCAAAAATTATTTCCTTGGATGGTTCAGTAGTGTTTTATGTATTTGTTCACTGAGAGTTCGATTCATGCCAAAATATTTACCAGAATGCCCTCATGAAATTCCCAAAGGCAGTTATGTAGACAATTTGTCTTTTTCACCAGGTTAAATCTACAATAGCTTTTGATAGGAAACCAATGCCACATGTTAGGTATTTTGAATACCTTTCTGGAGGAATTGGATTCACTCTTTTTGGAGTTGTCAAACTCCTTTAGTGGTTTTTCTATTGTCACAACCCTATACAGAGATCATTAATTCACCATTATTGAACAGTGCCTCAATAAAATTTGATCTCCTGGATTTTGGTGGACCTTAGTGTACCACATCACAGAGAGTTGTAATTAGGTCATTCCAAGATTTTGTTTGACCTAGAGAATTTCCTGAAGGATGCAATGGCTTGTTTTTGTTATTCTTGTCAAACTATTACTACTGTTGCACTTGGCAGGGGACCAATGCCAAAAGATGGTAAAGGACAACACATACCAGAGGGAAGTTATTTCACTCCATTTGGGTTTCTAGGATTTGCTAGGGAATTTATTTAGTGTAGATGATACTTTTTAGTAGATTAATTGCCAATAAATAATAAAAATTATTTTGGCCAAAGACCAGTTCTGCATGTTGCACAAAACACACATGAACATGATAAATTTTTTATTTGGACGAACTACCCCATTTTCCATTTTCATATGGATTTAAACTGGTTAGATATTTAACAGATCTGGAAAAGAAATCAAAAAGAAAAAAGGGCAGGGGCTACTGGGCTAGGATCTGGGAGCAGTTGGGTCGGGCGGCAGGAAGGCGACCCAACCGGGAAGGCGGCGCATGGGAGGAGGGTTTAAATCCCTCCTAGCGGGGCCTGCGCGTCAGCGGGAGGGGGCGATGAAGGGGGTATGGAGGAAGGAGAGCCGTCCGATCCAGAGGAGATCAACGAGTCATGCCCTTCTCCTACCTTTGTCTGAACTCGACGGGGAGGAACCTAGGGGCGGCACCGGCGGGGTCAGGGAGCTCACCAGGGAGCTTGTCCGGCGACGAGGGGGAGAGAGGGCGACGAGGTAGTCGATGGCGGTCCTAGCGAGGTGCGGAAACGGTGGTTTCCGCGTGGAAGCGGGGTTGTACGCGTCCGTGGCTCGGCCGGCTCGGGAGCTCGGGCTACATGCATGTCGTCGGCAAGGGTGTAGGGTGGATGCAGAGGTCCTGGGAGGGCACCAGGATGGCTTCGGCAGGGCTGCAGGTGCTCGGGGAGGTCAGGCTCGATGGGAGGGAGCTTCTCTCAGATATGCATGATGGCGGCGGCTCTGGTGTACCTAGGACAGAAAGGAGGGCATATGGGAGTAGATCTGAGTGAGAAGGGTGAATAAAAGTGGATAAGAGGGAGGGAGGTGGCCTGGTTCGATGGAGTACTTGCCTTTTTAGAGCAAGACCGATAGGAGAGTTTCCTCTCCTTCAATGGCGAGGGAGAGATGAGGGACAAGATCTGGAGTTCGTGGAGAGGTAAGGGAGAGGGTGGAGGCGAAATGAGGGAGCAGGGGCAGGGGTGAGAACCTCTGGCCTCTTTATCTCAGGTTGGAGTGGCTCATGGTGGGCTAGGACCATGGATGGCTTGGAGGGATGGAGGTGGCCATCCATTGGGTAGCAGGGGTGGTGGAGAGGTGAGGTGGGGCCAGAGTCGGGCAGGGAGATAGGGAGGGAGTGGTGGAGGCTGCTACTTCTTTTAATACCAAGATCTTTGTAAATTATGCCACTCTCTCTATCTCACATGCTTCAAGAGAAAAAGGGCAAGGGGGAGGGATTGCTACAGTGTATTTCGACCAGAGGGATGAGAGGTGTGCTGTGGAGAAAGGGAGAGCAAGTATCCATGGGGCTGGGGTGGTTTTGGATCAAATCTTGATGGATTTGTCAAACTTGGTCAAATGGAGGCTTGTGAATGAAGTTCAAAAATTTATGTTGAACATGGTGGGGAGATGGTACTGGTAGATAGATATAGTCAAGGTATCTCTCCTAGAATTATTTGAGATTTTTCAAATGAGTTCTAGTCCACTTAAATCTATTTATGCAAAAAGTGCAGAAGTGGTTTATAGAAGCTCATTTGATAAATTTACATTGGACAAGGTTGTATTTTGATGTGAGATGGTCCCAAATGTGAATACACACTTAGGGAAAATTTCCCAAGATTTATTGGAAGATAAAAGTATTTAAAACAATTATTATTCCAATTTAGCCATTTTAAGAAAATGGGCAAAAAGAAACGATAAAACCCTTCAAAAATATTAATTTTTGAAGTTGGAAGTTAGGTTATGATATATGGGTCTCAATTAAGTGAAAAGTTGAGGAAGTGTTTTGGCAAAAACCAAACTTTCCTTTATGGAAGAGGTTTTGGAGGTTTTGCCTATTAAAGGAATTAAATAGTTTTGGTCCATAATAAATATGGATAATATTGGATAAATCTTGATGATCAAATTAGATGAGGTATACAAGGTTTAGCAAGCATTTTCAACCTTGGGAATTGGAAATCCAACTTGAATTAGATTGAAAACAAGGAGTTGTGGATCTAGGGTGATGTTATTTTTATACCACCAAAACCTTATTGGATCTTGGAGCTCAGAGCTCACCTTGATGCAAGGGATAGATGGATAGTTAGACCAAGTCATATATATGATCATGTCAGAAGGAGTTTGGATTGGTTAAAGTTGAGGTGGTCTGGAGGTGATGGCAAACTTTGTTGAAAATAAGGTTGCCATACCAGATGAGTCATGATGCCTTATAAACCATGTGGGTTTAAGGGGCACAAAGATCCAATTGGAACAAGTCAAGTAGATGTGATAGACCTATATGAGTAGAACACAACCATGCAAAGAGTTGGTCCAGAGAAGGTGAGATGGTGGGGGTGAGCTTCTATCAAAGTAGGCATGTTGACTAGATTTGCAGAAATAGTTATTTTCTTGCCTGCAAAACCATCAAGAACAAGTGGGTTGGAGGATGATCTAATCAAGGGCAAGAGTGGGCCTTGGTAGTCCTCAGGATGGTTAACAATATGGTTTATATGCATTTTCAAAAATTTACAAGGGTTGACAAAGGGAGGCATTCAAAAAGGTGATCCTGGAAATACTTTTCTAGACAGCCAAATTTGGCAGATTTAGGGCTTTTGACTAGAGCATGAGAGGGGATGTTTTTTATGGGTTTAAAGGTACCCAAGCATCATCAAGTGGATGATGTTGAAGTGTAGATTGAGTAGAAAGGATCCATGCTTGATATTGGTCTTTATTGACTTGGAAACTTCTAGAATGGATTACTCCAGAATTGATCTGGTTAAGGGTTTTAGATGATCACCTAGTATCTAGAGATTAGATCCTGCTTTGTACTCTTGCTTAGGGTGTGGTGATTTGGAAACCTCTTGATCCTAGTTATGAGCTCCTAGAGTAGCTCATACTATCTCCTAAGCAAACAAATCAAGCAGCAGATCAAGGCAATTCATCAGACAGCAGATCAAGGCAACTCATCTTATAAACTAAGCAAACCTACTACTAGGGTTTCCATCAAGCTTAGCTTGAGGTAAGGATGGGAAATTTTGAAAGGTTGGAGTTTGAGTAAGGTAAGAGTCCTTGGTATCCCTACCAAGAGTAGAATTCAAAAGTTTTATACAAGGTTTTGAGAATCCTAGAGGTAGGAGTAGTTGTAGGTTCTGTCTTGAAAACATAAGGAGATTATATTATATATCTCTCCACAGTTTTGTCAATAGAATCTACTAAAATAGTTTTGGTTACGTAAGCATCTTGGCTCATGTTTTGAAATGGCAGAACATTTGAGAATATGGAAATTAAGCCAAGACAGTTTTGGGAAGTAGCTTTTGTCAACTGGTGTTAAGGTAAGGAGTATATCATCTAGTACACATTCATATGCATAAGCATATCCAAACAACAAGCAAACACTTCAGCATTAAACAAGAAAAAGTTTTTGTTCCCCCTGATTTTCGCATTCTGGACACCTAATCAGGGTTGCTGAAATTGGGATGTTATAGACCTTTCCCCCTTAAAAGAATCTCGTCCATGGATTCGGGAGAGTAGGGTTAGGGGATTCGTCGAGTTGATACCAGGTGTCTTACGCGTCCTATCTTACGGACTCCATCTTTGAAAGTGGCTACTCTGTCGATGAAGTTGCTTCATTCTTCTGGGATGCATGGAGAGTTGAGCAGAGTCCAGTCTTGATTTCGAGAGATGATCTTATATTCCTTCGGGGCTCGATGTCTCGAGGGCTTAGGCTAGGCAGACTACCTCGATTTTGAACTCCACGGAGTACTTGTCGGAGGATAGAATCTACGGTTGGGAGTACCTCGCTCTAAGGGTCCACAACTCTTCCTTAGGGTCATAGCGTATCCCTTTAAACGACGTTGGGGTCGAAACTCTTGATTTTGCTTCTGGCAAAGAGTTACTCTATTTTTGTGGGAAAGACGTAGTCTTTCCCCCTTAGGATTAAACTGTGGTATATCGGAGACATAGTCCTTCCTTCTTGAAGTCATTGAATGGGGTTTTTGGGGATTGTCGTCCATATTTCTTCTGGAGTAGAGACTTTTGGAAGTCTTCCGGGAATTTTGACTTACTGAGCTTATATAGTACTATTATTCGTACTTAGCCTGTTGAAGCCATCGGAGACTTACGTCCTCTAAGCGATTGGAATTGAGCGGTTAGTGATCCTGTGGCCCTTCCAGCGGGTCTTTAGCTGGAACGGCAGAGGGACTTCGTAGGATATTCAGTTAGTTTCTCCTCTGATAACTCCCGGGTCGTGGTTTGGCGAAAAGGCATCGAATCTGGGGATCTTTTCTGAAGTATCTTCTGGTAGACAATCTTCTGGAGATTGAGTGGAAATACGTAGTCTTTCCACCTTAGAGCTTCACTAAGGTTCATCGAGAAGGGTTTGGATCTTCTGTCTTGGAAGGCTGACTTGCTGTTAGCGAAAGGATATATCTTACCTGAATCTTGAGCTGAGATCTTCGAGCGACGCCCTATTTTATCAACCTTGGCAGGATGGTTTCCTAACGCAGCCTTTAAGGGGTTAGCTCAGGGTAATTTAGTGGTTTACGACTCTTCTGGCTAGTAGTTAGTCAGGGTTGAATCAGTCAGCGTCGGGTAAGCGATCATCATTTGCATTTCTTGCGTTACTTCTGCTTGATGGCGGAGTGGACTCGTTATCTTCACGCTTCCTTAACATCTGACTTCAGGGGTGGTTCTGACCTTCTAGGGAGGATCATTCCGTTAGTTTGGGTAGGGTAGACTAGATTAGTTAGTCTCCTAAGGCGATCAGAAGCTCTACTGCACTAAAGGTTAGTGTGGTTAGGTCTTCACTTCTTGTCTTGGTTGACTTATCGGGTGGTTTCTTGTGGATAGTGAGGATCCTTCGGTGAGTGACTTCCGGCTTCAACGGGATTCTTGCTGTAGTAGACTGGTGAACAAGGGAGTGTTGCCCTATTGACGAGTCTTGAGAGGTGAGTTGGACGAGGTATGTCATCCTGCTAAGGTGAAGGCTTCTAGTGGTTCTGACTTGACGAGATCGAGCTCCTGGTTCTCCCGATGCTTTTCCTCTCATATACTCTCGGGGTTAGTCGGGGTCTCATTACCGACAGCTAACATAGGGGTTTCCTGAGTTACTAGGTGGGTTATCGCTCCTCGAGTCACATTTTTAAGGAGGTCAAAGCAAACCAGAACATACAAACAAGGTGAACAGAGCGAGGGGATCGCAATGTCCTCGGCAAACAACACACATCAAGCAACACAGGATGCACTTAGGCAAGCAAACACGGTCAACGCTAGGGACCAAGGAGTTAAATACTCGCGATGTAGGGGAATCCTATTCCTAGGACTATTGACCCTAGATATCGTCTTTCTTCAAGTCAGAGTCACTATCTTGCAGATGAGGTCTTCGTCGTATCTTGGACGTTTCTTGATAGTGTAACACCCGATTTCTTCTGATTGTGAGGATTCCGCTGATAGAGCGATATTGTAGTCTCCTTGTGTTTGCTGGTAGTTGCTTGTCTTCATCTTGTCCTCAACGTCTTTACCGGGTTCTAGGTCCTAGTTATTTGAAATCCGTAGGTTTGAAGGTTGGACGAGAGTTAGAGGAAACCATTTTCGAAGGCATTTACTTAGAATAAGAGAGGAAGTAGAACTTTTTGAAACTCATTGAGAAACTAGTTTTTGAAAGCCGGGGTTTTCAAAATAAGGTTCCTGTCTAACGATCATGCTAACTAAGGTTCTCCTACAGTCAAGATGGCTCTGATACCAAGTCTGTGGGGGCCCCCGGATTAATCATCCGAGAAATCCCTGTTATGCATACACCATGTTCCCATGATCAGTGAGCCGTGGAACATAACCGACAAGTATCAACACAACATCCGAGACATACCGAATTTACAAGACTTACATACATGCCGTTATGGCTACATCAATAATCATCACCGGAACTTCATCAAGCGTAGAGCCTGATCCATGCCTTAACCTACAGGCAACTGACTGGGAGAACGTCCTAGCTCACATAGTCGCCAACGTCATCTTCTTCTTGATATCTGACCAAGTTAATAGCCAGGGACAATGCCAGTGAGTACATTGAATGTACTCGCAAACCACCTTAAGAGAGTAATAATAACAAGAGGATATGCAATATGGCTGTGGTAGTAGGAGGGCTCCAAGAGAGGTTATTTTTCCTAATTAGTTTCTCTTGTAGATATAGCATCTACATATATTTGTTGAGAACTTTTGTAAAACATTTTGGGAAACCGTTTTGAAAAGTTTTGAAAAACATTAGGACTGGGTCACCCATTTGTTCCTGTCTTCCGGTCGTCCCACGACCAAACTCCATCTTTTTTCCTTCCGACCATCCCATGGTCAAAACCTTTCTCCTTTCCGACAATCCCATGGTCAAAACATTTCCAAAGCCATTTCTTTTCTAAAATCCATTTTGAAAACAAAACCAGCACCGCTCTACAGCAACCTTCCCAACCGTCCATGACCGCAGACACGGCTATTCGAATAGATTTACACTCTGCAGAGGTTGTACACTTTACCCACACCATCCGGGTACACTAACCTGATCTTCACCGATTGTGGGTCGAGTAACCGATCAAGACTCTCCAGATGCCCACTCCAATATAAGTTCCTACCCTATGAGTGTTGTTCCCCTCAACACTGGGACGTCGGGTACCGAGGACCAACCGGAGCGCATTTTTCCACTTCCCAAGTGTGCGCTTTCAATGAGGGGCTCATAGTAACGCGTGGAGGCCCGCAGACCCTTCGTTCCTTCTCCAGGTCGATGTCCCACATGGACCCTTATGTGAGAAGGCCCACCCTCTAGGGATTTTTATCCCCTGTAGTTGTTGCGAGGCAGCTTATACCAGAATTGACAAACATCAAATCTAGCCCTGTCCCATTCCAGAAGAACCGGGTGCGTTTTTGTAAACCTTTTTCCTCCATCTTTCCTTCAGCATTTTGTAAAACAAAACCTTTTTATTTCTCAACATCTCTTTGGAGGTCCCACCTCACCAAGGTTTTATCATAAAACATTTGGTAAAACTTTGTCGGGGTCTTCCCATCCTATAGCTTTGCTTCGGCTAAATCGGGGTCTCCAAGGGGTATGGTGTATTACACCATCTACCACACTAGGGACAAGTAGGTGTCATCAAGGGGGTTGTACTTAATAGTACAAAAGTGCAATAGTTCGGAGGAGCCAAACCACTACCATATATCCATCAACATTTAGTAAACAATGTGGTTTTGATAAACAATAGATAAAACATGCATAAGTAAAACAGTAGGACAAGGCTTATGAGCAAGAGGGTGGCTTGCCTGATGATCAGCAATATGGCAATATGTCCCTGGACTTCTTATTTAGATAACCAAGAATACCAATACCAATAATAACAAGATCTCTTCTTCTCGGCGTCAATGCAAGCGTAACTATCGTCGTCACCGAGTATACATGCAAGCAAGACCACAATCAAACAAGGCATTCAAGCATCAAAACCATACAGCAAGCAAATGAAAATACAAGTTTACAAATCAGTAGTGGTGTTGAGAAAATGGATTAGAAGGATTGGGAGCACGTCTTGGAACATTTGAAGGAAACCATATGGGTTTCATAGTCTAGAAACTAGGGATGAGAGGGTTTTGGACCAAAGACTTATTCTATAAGGTACCATTGTAGGAACACGATACCAACAGATAGATATTGATAGAATGGAACCAAAAAAGTGGTTTCAAGATTTTATCACTTTTCTTTAATTTCTCATGAATTTTATAGTGATAAAGCTCTAGTTTTAGGAAATAATTCACCAGAAAAGTTCTGGAGCTCCAAAAATTATTTTCTTGGATGGTTCATTAGGTTTTTATGTACTTGTGCACAGAGAGTTGGATTCATGCCAAAATATTTAGCAGAATGCCCTCAGGAAATTCCCAAAGACAGTTATGTAGACAACTTGTCTTTTTCATCAGATTAAATATACAGTAGCTTTTGATAGGAAACCAATGCCACATGGTAGGTATTTTGAATACCTTTCTGTAGGAATTGGATTCACTCTTTTTGGAGTTGTCAAACTCCTTTAGTGGTTTTTATATTGTCATAACCCTATATAGAGATCATTAATTCACCAAAATTGAACAGTGCCTCAATAAAATTTGATCTCCTAGATTTTGGTGGACCTTAGTGTACCGCATCACAGAGAGTTGGAATTAGGTCATTCCAACCTTTTGTTTGACCTAGAGAATTTCCTAAAGGATGCAATGGCTTGTTTTTGTTATTCTTGTCAAACTATTACTACTATTGCACTTGGCAGGGGACCAATGCCAAAATATGGTAAAGGACAACACATACCAGAGGGAAGTTATTTCACTCCATTTGGGTTTTTAGGATATGCTAGGGAATTTATTTAGTGCAGAGGATACTTTTTAGTAGATTAATTGCCAATAAATAATAGAAATTATTTTTGGCCAAAGACCAGTTCTGCATGTTGCACAAAACACACATGAACATGATAATTTTTTTTATTTGGACGAACTACCCCATTTTCCATTTTCATATGGATTTAAACTGGTTAGATATTTAACAGATCTAGAAAAGCAATCAAAAAGAAAAAAGGGCAGGGGCTACTAGGCTAGGCTCTGGGAGCAGTTGGGCCGGGCGGCAGGAAGGCGGCCCAACCGGGAAGGCGATGCGTGGGAGGAGGGTTTAAATCCCTCCTGGCGGGGCCCGCGCGTCAGCGGGAGGGGGCGATGGAGGGGGTATGGAGGGAGGAGAGCCGTCCGATCCGAAGGAGATCAATGGCTCACACCCTTCTCCTACCTTTGTCTGAACTCGATGGGGAGGAACCTAGGGGCGGCGTCGGCGGGGTCAGGTAGCTCACCAGGGAGCTTGTCCAGCGACGAGGGGGAGAGTGGGAGACATAGTAGTCGACGGCGATCCTGGCGAGGTTTGAAAACGGCGGTTTCCGTGCGGAGGCGGGGTTGCACGCGTCCGTGGCTCGACCAGCTCGGGAGCTCGCTGGTGCAGGCTCGAGGCTGCATGCATGTCGTCGGCGAGGGTGCAGGGTGGATGCGGAGGTCCTGGGAGGGCACCAGGATGGCTACGGCAGGGATGCATGTTCTCGGGGAGGTCGGGCTTGACGGGAGGGAGCTTCTCTCGGGCATGCACGACGGCGGTGGCTCCGGTTTACCTGGGACAAAAAGGAGGGCACAGGAGAGTAGATCTGAGTGAGAGGGGTGAATAAAAGTGGATAAGAGGTAGGGAGGTGGCCTGGTTCGATGGAGTACTTGCCTTTTTAGAGCAAGACCGAGAGGAGAGCTTCCTCTCCTTCAATGGCGAGGGAGAGCTGAGGGACAAGATCTAGAGTTCGTGGAGAGGTAGGGGAGAGGGTGGAGGCGAAATGAGGGAGCAGGGGCAGGGGTGAGAACCTCTGGCCTCTTTATCTCGGGTTGGAGTGGCTCATGGTGGGCTAGGACCATGGATGGCTTGGAGGGATGGAGGTGGCCATCCATTGGGTAGGAGGGGTGGTGGAGAGGTGAGGTGGGGCCAGAGTCGGGCAGGGAGATAGGGAGGGAGTGGTGGAGGCTGCTACTTCTTTTAATACCAAGATCTTTGTAAATTATGCCACTCTCTCTATCTCACATGCTTCAAGAGAAAAAGGGCAAGGGGGAGGGATTGCTACAGTGTATTTCGACCAGAGGGATGAGAGGTGTGCTGTGGAGAAAGGGAGAGCAAGTATCCATGGGGTTGGGGTGGTTTTGGATCAAATCTTGATGGATTTGTCAAACTTGGTCAAATGGAGGCTTGTGAATGAAGTTCAAAAATTTATGTTGAACATGGTGGGGAGATGGTACTGGTAGATAGATATAGTCAAGGTAACTCTCCTAGAATTATTTGAGATTTTTCAAATGAGTTCTAGTCCACTTAAATCTATTTATGCAAAAAGTGCAGAAGTGGTTTATAGAAGATCATTTGATAAATTTACATTGGACAGGTTGGATTTTGATGTGAGATGGTCCCAAATGTGAATACACACTTAGGGGAATTTTCCCAAGATTTATTGGAAGATAAAAGTATTTAAAACAATTATTATTCCAATTTAGCCATTTTAAGAAAATGGGCAAAAAGAAATGATCAATGTAGATAATGTAGGTTTTGGAGGTTTTGCCTATTTAAAACAATTATTATTCCAATAAACCAAACTTTCCTTTATGGAAGAGGTTTTGGAGGTTTTGCCTATTAAAGGAATTAAATAGTTTTGGTCCATAATAAATATGGATAATATTTGATAAATCTTGATGATCAATGTAGATGATGTAGACAAGGTGTAGCAAGCATTTTCAACCTTGGGAATTGGAAATCCAACTTGAATTAGATGGAAAACAAGGAGTTGTGGATCTAGGGTGATGTTATTTTTATACCACCAAAACCTTGTTGGATCTTGGAGCTCAGAGCTCACCTTGATGCAAGGGATAGATGGATAGTTAGACCAAGTCATATAGATGATCATGGTAGAAGGATTTTGGATTGGTTAAAGTTGAGGTGGTCTGGAGGTGATGGCAAACTTTGTTGAAAATAAGGTTGCCATACCAGATGAGTCATGATGCCTTATAAACCATGTGGGTTTAAGGGGCACAAAGATCCAATTGGAACAAGTGAATTAGATGTTGATAGAACTATATGAGTAGAACACAACCATGCAAAGAGTTGGTCCAGAGAAGGTGAGATGGTGGGGTGAGCTTCTATCAAAGTAGGCATGTTGACTAGATTTGCAGGAATGGTTATTTTCTTGCCTCCAAAACCATCAAGAACAAGTGGGTTGGAGGATGATCTAATCAAGGGAAAGAGTGGGCCTTGGTAGTCCTCAGGATGTTTAATAATATAGTTCAGATGAATTTTCAAAAATGCACAAGGGTTGAGAAAGGGAGGCATTCAAAAAGGTGATGTTGGAAATATTTTCCAGACAGCCAAATTTGGCAGATTTAGGATTTTTGACTAGAGCATCAGAGGGGATGTTTTTGATGGGTTGGAAGGTACCCAAGCATCATCAAGTGGTTGATGTTGAAGTGTAGATTGAGTAGAAAGGATCCATGCTTGATATTGGTCTTTATTGACTTGGAAACTTCTAGAATGGATTACTGCAGAATTGATCTGGTTGAGGGTTTTAGATGATCACCTAGTATCTAGAGATTAGATCCTGTTTTGTACTCTTGCTTAGGGTGTGGTGATGTGGAAACCTCTTGATCCTAGTGATGAGCTCCTATAGTAGCTGATACTATCTCCTAAGCAGACAAATCAAGCAGCAGATCAAGGCAATTCATCAGACATCAGATCAAGGCAACTCATCTTATAAACTAAGCAAACCTACTACTAGGGTTTCCATCAAGCTTAGCTTGAGGTAAGGATGGGCAATTTTTAAAGGTTGTAGTTCGAGTAAGGTAAGAGTCCTTGGTATCCCTACCAAGAGTAGAATTCAGAAGTTTTATACAAGGTTTTGAGAATCCTAGAGGCAGGAGTAGTTGAAGGTTCTGTCTTGAAAACATAAGGAGATTATATTATATATCTCTCCATAGTTTTGTCAATAGAGGCTACTAAAATAGTTTTGGTTACATAAGCATCTTGGCTCATGTTTTGAAATGCCAGAATATTTGAGAATATGGAAATTAAGCCAAGACAGTTTTGGGAAGTAGCTTTTGTCAACTGGTGTTAAGGTAAGGAGTATATCATCTAGTACACATTCATATGCATAAGCATATCCAAACAACAAGCAAACACTTCAGCATTAAACAAGAATTTTTTTTTGTTCCCCCTGATTTTTGCATTCTGGACACCTAATCAGGGTTGCTGAAATTGGGATGTTACAATTCCTTCTTTTCATTAATAAGATCAAAACACATATTAGTCCTGTCATATATTGGTAAAACCTCATCTTTTATAATATTTTGTATGTAAGTATTTGTGTGGTAGTTATCAACACAATAAAGATGACAACCATTGAGGACACTATTCATATCAAAAGCACCCATATCTACCAAAGAGGTTTTTCTTGATAATTCTTCACACCTCAAAAATAATGTAAGTTCATCATGCCAATTAGGAGTGATCATGTCATCACAATACAAACTTGCAGTACTCATTGGATTAGAAGGGATATTATTATGGCCCGAGCATTGAAAATTGAAATGACCCACTTTGAAGCAAAGTTCACAAATGAAAGGATAAAGGGCACAAACTTTTTTACCAAGATCATTTAAAGCCCTATACCAAATTCTAGTTTTTTCATTCCTGTGGGTGATACAATATTCTTCTTCAATTTGATTATTCTCACAAGGTCTATGTATTCCACAAAAATTAACATGCTTATAAGAAATAGTACTTTCAGAGGTTCGAGCATGTTTATTGCTATCATTAATAACAATTTCATTTTCCATGCAAGTGTCTTTAAAAGGCTCATGATACATGTCCCATTTTTCTTTAGGAGCATTAATATGAGAAGCAAAGGTTCTATAACAATCAACAAGAAATTGAGGATCAAGACCATATTTAGCACTAAGATCTTGAAAATCAGCAGTTCCAGCGAAAGACTTAATGCAATCATACTCATAGTTATACCTGGTTCTTTACCTTTGTTGTTATCCCAATCTTCGGTATTGCTTTGAATTGTTTCAAGTAGATCCCACTTAGCTTTGACCTCCTTACTTGTGAAGGATCCCACTAAACAAGTATCTAGATAATCCTTGTAATGTCCTGAAAGCCTTGCATAGAAATTATTAATAACAATATTACCGGGGAGCTCATGAATGGGACATTTGAGCATTAGTGACTTCAATCTCCCCCATGCTTGGGCAATACTTTCCCCATCATGTGGATGAAAATTATAAATGTAATTCCTATCTTTATGACTTTCATGAGGAGGATAAAATTTAGAGTAAAAGAGAGATTCAAGTTCCTTCCACTCCAAATGATGAGGATCATCTAGTAGCTCATACCACTCTCTTGCTTTGCCCAATAGATTCCTCTTAACTTGGTTCATTGAAATACCTGCACACTTGAACAACTCGCATAATTCGTGTATAAAGAGTAAATGATCACCAGGATGGACAGTTCCATCTCCCAAATAACAGTTGTTCATAACACGTTCAACAATTTTTATAGGTTTTTTAAATGAGATGCTTTCAGTATGTGGATTTAAAATATCACAAGTACCATTTGAATTACCACATATGGGAGATAAAGTATCATCAGAAAAAAAATTCTTCTTTAAAGTTGGGGAACTAAAAAGATCATTTTCATAAAAACTAACTTCCCCAAGCTTAGACGTTTCTATAGCATTAGTAACAAAGGTGTTCAAAATATTCATACTAATAACATTGCTATTAGCATGCAAATAAAGTTCCATGGGTTTTTTTAATTTTCTTTTTAGACAATTCATGTTCTATATTCGGAAAAATACTAAAAAGTTCTCTAACTTTGTTGTTGTTTTCCATTAAGCCTAACTAGTGAAAACAAGAAACAAAAAGACAAAATTGCAGAATCTAAAGGAAATAACTTCGAGCACTCACACACCAGCAACAGTGCTAGAAGATAGCTTAGTAGCTAGAGGATGTGAGTACCTTTTACCTTACCTCCTCGGCAACGGCGCCAGAAAATACTTGCTGGTGCGTGGTTGACGTGGGAGCTTCTTCTTCAGTCCCCGGCAACGGCGCCAAAATTATCTTGATGTCTACGCACTTCTATTCTTGTAGACAGTTGTTGGGCCTTGAGTGTAGAGGTTTGTAGAACAGCAGCAAGTTTTCCCTTAAGTGGATAACCCAAGGTTTATCAAACTTAGGGAGGAAGTGGTCAAAGGTATCCCTCTCAAGCAACCCTGCAATCAAGATACAAGAAGTCTCTTGTGTCCCCAACACACCCAATACACTTGTCAGGTGTATAGGTGCACTAGTTCGGCGAAGAGATAGTGAAATACTTTGATGGCGTGGAAGAGACTAAAGGCAAACTGAAATAAAGATGACAGCAAGCAAAAATGTAAACAGATCTAGTTGCAAACGGTGTTTCAATGCTTAGAAACAAGGCCTAGGGATCATACTTTCACTAGTGAACACTCTCATATAAATATATTATCTTCATGATACTACTCTGAACTACTCTCCGGTTGGACACTCTAATCCATGGTAGGGCTATAACAGCACACCTCAAAGATTGCTTTCCCCATCTAGATAACCCTACACTGTCACCTTGAGCACTAGATGGTTCAAACAAACACCACAATTTCATAAAGACATCCAACTCCAAATATAACTCATAACAATTATTTGTAATCTCTAGCCTAAGTGCCACCATGGTGTGCACACTGTCAACTTCACAGACATGGGGAGAGCAGAGATCTATTAAAGCACTTGAGTAGCAAGGTAGATCTATAGATTACAAGCTCATGATCTCAATAAGATCATGCATAGAGAGAGAGATGAACACATAGCCACCGGTAGAACCCTTAGCCTCGAGAGAGAACTACTCCCTCCTCATCATGGGAATCAGCAACGGTGATGGAGATGGCGGTGGAGATCGATGGAGATGGCTCCGGGGGCACTTCCCCATCCTGGCAGGGTGCCGGAACAGAGACTTTCTGTCCCCCGAGTCTCCCCTTCGATGGCGGCGGCGCTGCGGAACTTTTCGTGGCAGGAGGCTTGATGATTTAGGGTTTTTGCATCGGGAGGCATCTCATAGGCGAAGAGGCAAGGTCGGTGGGCGGCCAGGGGGCCCACACCACCTAGTGGCGCGGCCATGGCTAGCCCGCGCCACCATATGGCGTGGCCTCCCTGTGGCTCCTCTCCGTCACGTCTTCTGGCTCCGTGAGTCTTCCGGTAAAATATCGACTTTGGCTTTCCGAGAATATTGATTTTCTGACTTTCCTGGAACCAAAAACAGCAGAAAACAAGCAGCTGGCACTGTGGCTCTTGTTAATAGGTTAGTCCAAGAAATCATATGAAAAGTACTCCAAAGTGTGGACAAAACATAAGAAAGTAGATAAAACCAAGCATGGAACATCAAAATTATGGATATGTTAGCAACGTATCATGGGCCCCTCATGGCCCTTCTCCGTCTCGTCTTATGGCTCCGTGAGTCTTCCGGTAAAATAGGACTTTTGCGATATTTTCCGGGATTTTTCCTGAAAGTTGAATTCCTGCACAAAAACAAGACACCACAGCAATTCTGCTGAAAACAGCGTTAGTCCGCATTAGTTGTATCCAAATCACACAAATTAGAGAAGAAACAATAGCAAAAGTGTTCGAGAAAGTAGATACGTTTTGGACGTATCAACTCCCCCCAAGCTTAGCTTATTGCTTGTCCTCAAGCAATTCAGTTGAAAACTAAGTGCGATAAAAGAAACTTGCACGAACACATTTGCTTCATAAGATGTATATATTCCTGTAACATCCCAAAACTCTAATCCAAGGTTATTAAGATCCAAATCATCAAATTTAGGGTTAACAAAAACTTTTCCATTTAAAATAATTAAGCATTCATATGTTTGTGCATATAATTTAGGAGTTGTTTTGAATTGCCATGTTTGAGTGATCCATTGGTTGTAAAATGATTCTAAGGTGAATTAAACATCATCTAGATCATTCCCAAACAAAGCCCAAAGAAAAACAAATCAAAATGAATAAAATAAGCAAATGGTCATTTGTGCCATTTTAATCATCATGCCTACTTTGGCTATTCCTAGAACTCAAATCTTAACAGAAACAATTGTGGTTCTTTGCACCCCTTGCTAGTACAAGTAGTGATGTGCCAAGGCCCACTTTGTTTCACCCCAAAAACTTTCAAACACTAAATTTAAATGGCATTTGAAAATGGAATCCAAATCATATGGTGTAACTACCTTGGTAAACTACGCTCTAAGTTGCATGCCTGGATGAGCGAAAGTGGTTAAAATAGTACGGTGGGGGCCCAGGCGACACCCATAGGTAGACCCGTCGGCCGTCCTAACCACTTTTAGAATATCGGTACAAGAACGAGCGGCGTAGTCGACAGGCGAAGGGATCAACTACATACACAAGTGAGTATGTATGCAAGCCACCATACAACTGTTCTCAGAGCCATACCATCTAAAAGAAATAGAAATATTGCAACGCCATACGACAAGATCCAAATATCCTAGATAGAGATAATATTTCAGGATAGCTCCTCATACATCAAACATCAGAGTATCAGGCGGAAGCGGAAAACAAGATCCGAGTACGGATAAGAAGCAAATCGGCATAAGATGCCACATAAATAAACACATCCCGCCCATAGATCTCGCGGATCCCCATCCCCGGAATCTCTACATCGAGTGATCGTTGCCAACATCATCTGTCTCCTCCACCCAGTATCTATCTTGCGAGTACACCTGTTCATCTAAATCAAACAATTTATCGTGTGAGACCCTAGGGGTACTCAGCAAGTCTTTATGCCTCTAAAGGGGACATAAACCTGGGGTGACGCAATTGCAGCAAAAGATAAAAACTAACAAGTCTATAGATACTCGCTAACCATCCGCCTAATCAATGATAGACGGATGTTCGTTAATTAGTAACAACAGTTATAACAGTATAATTAACAGATCCATCCTCCTTCTCGCTTACCAACGAGAAAGCGGATGAACAACCCATCCGTTGGCAGTTTTATTAACCATTCCATGAGTATTGCACTATTTACTAGTCAAGTACTTAGTCAAATTAAAAGCGGTACTTTAGTTATACTTGTCTATGATCGAGAAACTGTGGTCCAAGTCGTCCATAACCGCGGACACGGCTTTCAGAAAGATTTACCCTGCAGGGGTGCACAAATAGCAACACACACTCGATCAACCTCGGAAAAACCAAATCAAAACCCAACGAGGCATTCATGACAAAGCGATCACAAGATTCATAAATATTTCAGGGGGCCACCCCACTAAGTTACCCGCAACGAAGTTGTCCGGCTCCAGAACAGACCCAGGGTTTGTGTGGACGGCGGGAAACGACTGGGAACCCGAAAATGTGACTGGGCTTGTCGATACAGCGAAAACGTGTCACGATCCTAAACAGTACAGTTGCTCCACGCACAATCTTAAATAAAGCAGTAACATGGCATAAGTACATGATAGTAATAAAACCCCAAACTAGTTTGTGGCCCCAAGAAATAGGAATGAATCAAGCTCTGGCTCAGGGGGGGTCCATAAGGCCTCCCGGATGTGGATACTGTGAATAGTCAAGGAACATGAATCAAGTACTCGGGGTCCTACGGGACACAAGTGAGCATGAAAAACCAAATAGCAGATATTGCCCACCGGTGCCTCTTTCATTAGTTATCCCATTACTACTCAGGTTAAATTGTTTAGCTACCTCATTATCCATCAGACACTCACATACCCTACACATGCTGTTCTACGACTCACCTGGCTCAAACAACTCCTGTAGTAATGGCTCATGGGATTGAGGGACAGGCTCGGTGGGGTTTAAAAGTAAAGGCTATGCAATACTTGGGATTCAATTTAATGCAATCGCGACTCAATGATGCAAGAATAAGATAGAGGCAATAGGTACTATATGTATGCAAGCATGTGGTAGTGCTTGCCTGGCAGCTCAGTTGAAGCGAGAGTCGGATCTGGGTAGTACTCCTGGGATTCCTGGTATTTCCCCTGCTCGGTGTCTATTCGAAGAAGAACCAAACAAACAAGGGCCAACATAAATAAAGTGCACAAGCATATGAATTAAAATGCGACAAGAAACCAAGCATGCCATGATGAATGATGCACAATTTACATGGCAATAATGTAGCATGGCATGGGTGAGGTGTGGGGTACACGAATAAAGCATTTTATTAAGTTTTAGCCATGTTTTACTCCCAAATAAGTTGATGTATACTTTATATTTATATGATGCATGCTGCAATTCAGAACATGGAATGCATAGTTAGAACGGGCTCGTCTCGCTGATTGATTTAGACATATTATTTGTTGAATTTGGAGTTGTAGATTTAAATTTATTAATTATTTAAAAAAAGGCATTTTTATTGCATTTAAAAAAATTTGAAAATTTAATTTACCCAAAAGATATTTTGAAAAGCACATTTGAAATCCTCACATTTTTCTGATTCCAAAACATATATTATTTGTATTATTTGGAATTACAAATTACAAGTTATTTAAAACAGAATTTAATTCATATTAAAACATTTTGAAAAACATTTTATTTAAACAGAAAACACCCAGACTTTTATAATCAGAGGCAGCTAGCCACAGCCGCTGATAAGCGAGGCCGCGCTGAGCTGGCGAAAAACTGCGGGCAGAGCCTTTCCTTACCGCGCGGAAGGCTAGCCGCAGCAACTGACAGGCGGACCCGATGCTAGAGCGGGCCCACGCGCCAGCGGGGGTGAGGGGGTTTGCCACACGACGAAGCTGGGGAGCGCGGGTTGAGGGGTTCTAAACTTGTGGTACCTTTCTGTAAAAAGGCCACTGCGGCTGACAGGTGGGGCTCAGGGGGACTACGGTTTTAGGAAAACAAAAAGGGGTGGGGGTTATCTGCAAGAAAGCCAACGCTACTGTGGATCTTCCAGGGCTAGTCTGACGAAACTGACGGAGCGCAACACGCGTTGCGGCGGGGCTCGAACCTGCGACCTCGCATTCGCGCAGAGGGGCAGAAGCCACTGTGGTGGCTAAGGGGTTGGTGCTAGAGAAGTACTATGCGGATAGGTAAGGCTCCTGCAGCGCGCCGGTGAGGAAACGCTCGCGAGCTCGCCGCACAGAGGGCGCTCGACTAAAAGTCCGGCATGCACAGGAAACGACGGCGAGAGGAAAGGTGTCAGGGGGGATCAGGGCCTCACCGCGGTAGGGTTGGTGGAGCTGGATCGGGTCGGGGCGCCGGGGATCATCGGCGTTGCAGACGCACAGCCAGCTAGGGTTTGCTCGGGACAACATCGGCGTGTCGCGGGGGTGGGCTTCTCCTCCTCGCTGCCGTGCACAGGGGCGTCACCGGGGTCTCGCGATCCTCCTCGACAACCCAAACTCCACGCCCTTCTCCTGTAGGTTGGTAGAAGAGTAGATGCCGATGGTGGACGGCGACAGAGGAGAGAGGGGGGTAGCGGCAGGTGGGGGAGAGAGGAGTGGCTAGGTAGGGCCTGGGGTGGATCTGGGGTGCCAGGCAGAGAGGGGGGAGGGGTAGATAAGGACGGGAGAGGAGAGGGGGAAGCCGTGAGAGGATGGGGTGGAAAAGGTAGCTTCGGTCACCTTTTTCTCCTTCTCCCTCACGTGCTCGACGTGGAGCAGCTCAGGCAGGGCTGGCTGCGGCTGGGGCCAGGGAGAGGATGGTGGCCCGGGTGGGACCAGCTTGGCAGCGAGAGAGAGAAAGAGGGAGGATCGGTAGGGTGGTTGAGCAAGGGGCTCGGTCTAGGGTTGGGGTTAGGTTAGGAAGGGGTGGCTCGGCATGGGGTAGAGGGGAAGGTTGGTGAGGGTTTAGGGTAGATAGGAAGGCTAGGGTTGGCTCTTGCCGAAGCTAGGAGGGGTGGTTCGGGCTAGGTGGTAGATGAGCATGGTTATGGTAGGGTAGGGTGGTAGGTTGTCACATGATCAAGCAAGATCAAGCAAGGTTGGTGATGGAGGTGAGGTAGGGGTAGGAATAGGGTTTTTGGTTCACATGATCAAGCACATGGGTGGGTGATGGATAAGGAGGGGAATAAGTAGAGCTTTTTGTATTTTACAAGCAAAGCCACGTCCATGCATGATGGATCAAGATGAGGGTGGAAGGGAGATAGAGAGGTGTTTAGGGTTTTGGTGCACAGGGCAAGGAGAGACAAGATCAAGATGGTGAGGGTTTAGCAAGAGCAAAAGAATAGACCTTACTTGCCATGATCCCAAAAGGCCATGATCCACTCGAAAAATCAAAGAAAACCAAAGGAGAAAAAGATGGTGGTGATCTTGCATGGCCCATGCATAAGCTTTAAATGCCATGTCTATTCTTGTAAAACAATAATAAAGTCCCATGACATTTATTCATGTGCATTCCAAAATATGGAGTAAAGGCCAAGCAAAAGGAATTAAAAAGGAGGTTCCATGTGGAGTAGATGGAGATGATCATATTTGAATATAATTAGGGCATGCTAGTGTGTATGTTCCACTAGATGTTTAATGATCCCAAAAATATCCCAACATGAGCATACATTCATAATAATCCATATGGAAGCTAGAAAGAGGGATGCCACTCACAAAGCATGCAAAGGTGGCCATGTGGCTCCTCATATATCAATAATGTGAAAACAATATGGTGCATATATGGGAGCATGTGGAATTAGAAGTGGATTCATCCCAACCCACATGAGCTAGAGGTAAAACCAAATAAGATGCAAAGCTCACATATATTTGGATGGTAGGATTATAGGGTGGTGACAAGAAAGGTGGTGGAGTTAATAAAAGATATGCCCCCATCTCGACTTGGGCATCAAGCATTTATCAAGAACCAAATACAATATATCAAGAGGCAAATACAATTAATAATGCATATGAGATAAGAACCAAAAGACAAGGGTTTTATATGATGCTCAAATGCAAGGTGGCATGATGACATGAGCATGATATATTTATGATGCAACAATTATATGTAGGAAGTAGCAATTATATTACTAGACCATGTAGCATTACATATGTTAGACAGATGGGATGCTACAACTCTCCCCCACTAAACAGGAATCTCGCCCCGAGATTCTAGGAAGAAGAAGAAGACACGAAGAGGGTAGGATACTTGGCACGGAGCTCATCCTCGCGTTCCCAAGTAGCTTCATCAACGGAATGGTGTGACCACTGCACCTTGCAGAACTTGATGGACTTGTTGCGAGTCCTTCTTTTTGCGACTTCTAGGATTTTTATGGGGTGTTCTTGATAAGACAGGTCTTCTTGGAGATTTATAAGCTCATGGTCCACGGTCCTAACGAGGTCCTTGAAGCACTTCTTGAGTTGAGAGATATGGAAAACATCATGGACCTTGAGTTTTTCAGGGAGCTCAAGAGCATAAGCGACTTCTCCTCTTCTTCCACGAACTTTGAAAGGACCGATGTATCTAGGAGCCAGCTTTTATTTGATACCAAAGCGGTGCGTGCCTCTCATGGGAGTGACACGAAGGTCAACGAGATCACCAGGGGCATACTCCATGTCCGTGTGCTTTCTGTCATAGTTTCTCTTCTGGCGACTTTGAGCAACCTTCAGGTTTTCCAGAATGATGTGAACCTTCTCCTCTGCTTGAGTTACAATGTCGGGGCCAAAAAATGTTCTTTCACCTGTGCCCGACCAACCAATCGGAGTTCTGCATTTGCATCCATAGAGAACCTCAAATGGTGCCATCTTTAGACTTTTCTGGAAGCTGTTGTTGTAAGAGAATTCAGCATAAGGAAGACATTCTTCCCACTTCATGCCGAAAGAGATAACGCAAGCACGGAGCATATCTTCTAGAATCTGATTGATCCTTTCCACTTGTCCTTGCGACTAAGGGTGGTAAGCTGTGCTGAAGTTCAATTTTGTTCCCAAAGCGTTTTGGAAACTTCCCCAGAACTTGGAAGTGAAGATGCTTCCACGGTCTGAGCTGATCTCAAGAGGAAGCCCATATAGAGAGACAATTCTGTTGATATAGAGCTCAGCCAACTGAATTGCAGAAATTGTTTCCTTGACGGGAAATAAGTGAGCCACTTTAGAAAGCCTGTCGATGACAACAAAGATTGCATTGTTGCCCTTCTGTGACCTTGGAAAACCAGTTATGAAGTCCATCTCTACTTTCTCCCATTTCCATTCCGGAGGCTTCAATGGCTGTAGAAGACCAGAAGGTTTCTGATGGACAGCTTTAACTCTGCGGCAGACATCACACTCCGAGACATACTTGGCACAATATCGTTTCAACCCAGGCCACCAATACTGTGTTTTCAAGTCCATGTACATCTTAGTGCTGCCAGGGTGGATAGACATAACAGAATCATGTGCCTCCTTAAGAACTTGCTCTCTTAAAGCCGGGTAGTTCGGGACAAACATCCGGTGTTCAAAGAAAAGAGCGCCTTGGTCGTCGACGTGGAAGGACTCATACTTCAGAACCTAAATGTTGGAGATGATCTTTTTAGTGTAAGGATCACCAAGTTGAATGGAGCGAACTTTTTCTTCCAAGAGAGGGGTTGCCAGAAGGTTCAGAAGATACCCTTGATCCACAGTTTCAAGGTTGAGCTGACAGGATTCCTCGCACAAGAGAGGCTGTTGTTCTTCCACCATGAGGTTGTTGACATAAGCTTTTCGGCTGAGAGCATCGGCCATCACATTAGCTTTGCCCGGAGTGTAGTTGATGGTCAGATCGAAATCATTAATTGCTTCAATCCACCTCCTCTGACGAAGGTTGAGATCAGGTTGTGTGAAGATATACTTCAGACTCTTGTGGTCAGAAAAGATCTCACAACGGTTGCCAAGCAAGTAGTGCCTCCATACTTTCAAAGCAAAGACAACTGTTGCGAGTTCAAGGTCATGTGTTGGATAGTTGAGCTCATGAATTTTCAACTGACGAGAGGCATATGCAACGACTTGCTTTTCTTGCATGAGGACCGCACCCAATCCTTGCAAGGAGGCGTCACAGAATATCTGGAAAGGCTTTGATGTATCTGGAGGAATCAAGACTGGTGTGGAAGTGAGCTTCTATTTGAGTGTTTCAAAGATTGCTTGACATGCAGGAGACCAAAGGTATTTCTTGCCTTTCTTGAGGAGATCGGTAAGAGGCTTCGCAATCTTCGAGAAGTTCTGAACGAAGCAACGGCAGTAACTAGCCAAACCAAGGAAACTCCGAACTTCTTTGACATTTATGGGTGGAAGCCAGTCAACAATTGTCTGAATAGTTTCTGGGTTGACGGCAATGCCCTTGGCAGAGATGACGTGACCAAGGTAGGTGACTTCAGGCAGCCAGAACTCACACTTGGAGAACTTTGCATACAGGCGGTTCTCACGAAGCTTGTTTAGGACACACCGAAGGTGTTCTTCATGTTCTTCCTTTGAATTAGAATAGACTAGGATGTCATCTAGATAGACCACAACGAACTTATCAAGATACTCCATGAAAACCGAGTTCATAAGCCTCGAGAAGGTGGCAGGTGCGTTGGTGAGACCGAAGGACATGACCGTGTACTCATACAGGCCATAGCGGGTGGTGAAAGCTGTTTTAGGAACATCTTCCTTGTGGATCTTGATTTGATGATATCCACTTCTCAAGTCAAGCTTAGAGAAAACCACAGCTCCAGCTAGTTGATCGAAGAGATCATTAGTCCACGGCAGGGGATATTTATTCTTGATGGTTTTAGCATTGAGAGCCCGATAGTCAACACAAAGTCTATCAGTCTTGTCTCGCTTCTTCACAAAGATGGTTGGGCTACCCCAAGAAGAAGTACTGTGCTGAATGAAACCCAACTTCTCTTGTTCATCAAGCTGACATTTGAGTTCAGCCAACTCAGCAAGACCCATTTTATAAGGCCGCTTGGAGATAGGAGCGATTCCAGGTTCAAGCTCAATCACAAACTCGACCTCTCGGTCAGGAGGCACGCCTGGCAACTCTTCAGGAAAAACATCTGGGAACTCACAGACCACCGGAACACTCTGAATAGCTTCCATAGCATCATCATTCAGAGCCGCCAAAGAGAAAAGCTGAATTGCAGGAGTCAGACTTGGAGAATAGACTATATGGCCTTCAGGAATTTTCAGAGAAACCGAGCGTTCAGCACAATCAATCACAGCTGCATTTGCTATTAACCAATCCATGCCCAAGATAACATCAATATTAGAATTGCCTAGAATAATTAAGGAAGCCGGGAACGAAGAACCACCAATCTCAATTTGATTGTGATGGCTGATATGAGCAGCCCTCATGTTTGACCCAGGAGATTGTACCACAATACGATGCAATAAGGGAACCATAGCCAGATCATGCTCATGCACAAACTTGTGAGAAACAAAAGAATGTGAAGCACCAGAATCAAACAAAACTCATGCAGAGACTGAGTTAACAGGAAGCATACCCATCACAACTCCAGGTGCATGCTCAGCTTGAGCGGCATTGACATAGTTGGCACGAGCAACAGTAGACCCGGGCTTGGTGTTGATGTTGAGAGCCCGAGGTGGAGGTGCATGAACCATAAAAGAACTTGCCGCAGGTCTTGGAGGTGGTAGAGGAAGAGCTTTGTTGTTCATTGGACAATTCCAGTGTTGATGCCCAGTGTTCCCACAGGTGTAACAGGCACCAGGTGGTTGTGGAGCAGCGTAGCCAGGGACTCCGCCAGGCGCTCCAGGGTAGTTGTGGTTGTAGCCCCTGGGAGCAGCAGTGAAGGAGTTTGGTGGCCTTGCCACGTAGCTTGAAGGTCTTGGTGGAGCCGGGAGCGACGGTGGGTTGTTAGGAACCCACACACGGCGCTTAGAAGGAGCTGTCATAGCTGAAGAGCTTGCTGCGTCAGGGCTGTGTTTTTTGGACTCCTCAAACACTTGCCTACTTGCTTCTTCCTACAGAGCTGTATGTTGGAGTTCTAGAAAAGACCCCGGCCTTTCATGAGTGATTGCATATTTGATTGATGCATTGAGCCCTTGCATGAACCTCTTTTGCTTCTTCTTGTCATCAGAGATCTCATTGCCACCATACCGAGAAAGGTTCATGAAGTTTCTGATATAGGTATTGACATTGTCATTGCCCTGCTTGAGGTTGAGAAACACTTCCTTCATCCTTTCCATGACAATTTCTGACAGATATTGCTCTTTGAAAGCTCCAGTGAACTACTCCCAAGTAGGCTGAAACTCAGAGTGGTTTGCCTTCAGGTAATTCTCCCACCACAGAGCTGCATCTCCCTTCAGAAGGTGAGTGGCACATTTTACCCATTCTTGCTCAGGAACATCAGCAGTCATCAGTAACCTTGACATGTCACGCAGCCAATCATCTGCGTCCAAAGGCTGATCAGACACCTCAAAGTGGCGCGGGTTGAACTTCAGAAAACTCTTGATGTCTCCTCGCTTGGGAGGTGGAGGTAGCGGAACAAACTCATTCCTCCCGACACTTTCTTCAAATCGCTGCTGGTTCTGCTGCATTGCTCCCAAGGCATTAGCAATACTTGCCAACGCAGCCCCCAGTTCAGGTGGTATGTCCTCCTCAGAACGGCGTGGTGGTGCCATCCTGTGATTGATATAAAACACAAGTCAGTACCATAATGGAGTATAATAATAATCCAAAATAGTACCAAAATGGAATTAACCAAGATTAAAGGATACAAATTACTAAGATGATATTAAAATATCAACAAAGTTCAAAGCACCTAGAAGATATTAAGCATATCGCACACGACTGAACAAGGAGTGTGGTACACAAAGCTATCAAAGAAAAAATTTCCACAAATTTCGGCATTAAAATACCACTATATGCGCAAAACCACTTAACGAATCAAGATTAGTAACTCTACCAATTCAATATACAAGAGCGAATGATAACAGTAGTGGTATGGTCGCGACTCCATCCCGCACTCAAATCATTACCCCGCACATGAATAAGTAAAACACATATCCCAACTTCCTTCTTTCTTAAGATGAACCTAAAGATTAGCAACTACGGAAACAAACACCCCAAACAAGATAGCGTCGGATAACAAAGAGTAAGACAGATCGCGTCAGTTTACAACGAATCAGATAGATCGCGTCGGTTTACAAAAGCCTGTCGGTATGGAATGTACCAACAGTTGATAACCAAAAGGCAGATAGTGATAACAAGCTGGATGCAACAAATAGACAAGGAATAACACACACACACACATACACACACACACACATACACACACACACAACCTATGGTACTACGGAACCCAGAACACGTGAATCCTAGTTTGAATTTTAGAAGAGGATTGAAAACGTTACACTTCCTTACCAGAAAAGGGTGGGTGGGTGGGTAAAAAGAAAAATGGAAGCAGTCCTACTCTCACATTTTGTTTTTCCCTAGTATACATAGCTACCAAAATATTTGCTAGACTGACAACGACCATTTGGCTGAGACCCTGAAGGGCGGGATGGCTCTGATACCAATTGTAACTACCTCGGTAAACTACGTTCTAAGTTGCATGCCTGGAAGCGAAAGTGGTTAAAATAGTACGGTGGGGGCCCAGGGGCCACCCACAGATAGACCCGTCGGCCATCCTAACCACTTTTAGAACATCGGGACAAGAACGAGCGGCATAGTCGGCAGGCAAAGGGATCAACTACATACACAAGTGAGTATGTATGCAAGCCACCATACAACTATTCTCAGAGCCATACCATCTAAAAAAATAGAAATATTGCAAGGCCATACGGCAAGATCCAAATATCCTAGATAGAGATAATATTTCAGGATAGCTCCTCATACATCAAACATTAGAGTATCAGGCGGAAGCGGAAAACAAGATCCGAGTACGGATAAGAAGCAAATCGGCATAAGATGCCACATAAATAAACACATCCCGCCCACAGATCTCGCAGATCCCCATCCCCGGAATCTCTACACCGAGTGATCGTTGTCAACATCATCTGTCTCCTCCACCCAATATCCATCTTGCGAGTACACCTGTTCATCTGAATCAAACAATTTATCGTGTGAGACCCTAGGGGTACTCAGCAAGTCTTTATGCCTCTAAAGGGGACATAAACCTGGGGTGACGCAATTGCAGCAAAAGATAAAAACTAACAAGTCTATAGATACTCGCTAACCATCCGCCTAACCAATGATAGTCGGATGTCCGTTAATTAGTAACAACAGTTATAACAGTATAATTAACAGATCCATCCTCCTTCTCGCTTACCAACGAGAAAGCGGATGAACAACCCATCCGTTGGCAGTTTTATTAACCATTCCATGAGTATTGCACTATTTACTAGTCAAGTACTTAGTCAAATTAAAAGCGGTACTTTAGTTATACTTGTCTATGATCGAGAAACAGTGCTCCAAGTCATCCATAACCGCGGACACGGCTTTCAGAAAGATTTACCCTGCAGGGGTGCCCAAATAGCAACACACACTCGATCAACCTCGAAAAAACCAAATCAAAACCCAACGAGGCATTCACGACAAAGCGATCACAGGATTCAGAAATATTTCAGGGGGCCACCCCACTAAGATACCCGCAACGAAGTTGGCTGGCTCCGGAACGGACCCAGGGTTTGTGTGGACGGCGGTAAACGACTGGGAACCCAAAAATGTGACTAGGCTTGTCGATACAGCAAAAACGTGTCATGATCCTAAACAGTACAGGTGCTCCACGCACAATCTTAAATAAAGCAGTAACATGGCATAAGTACAGGATAGTAATAAAACCCCAAACTAGTTTGTGGCCCCAAGAAATAGGAATGAATCAAGCTCTGGCTCAGGGGGGTCCATAAGGCCTCCCGGATGTGGATAGTGTCAATAGTCAAGGAACAGGAATCAAGTACTCGAGGTCCTACGGGACACAAGTGAGCATGAAAAACCAAATAGCAGATATTGCCCACCGGTGCCTCTTTCATTAGTTATCCCATTACTACTCAGGTTAAATTGTTTAGCTACCTCGTTATCCATCAAACACTCACATACCCTACACATGCTGTTCTACGACTCACCTGGCTCAAACAACTCCTGTAGTAATGGCTCATGGGATTGAGGGACAGGCTCGGTGGGGTTTAAAAGTAAAGGCTATGCAATACTTGGGATTCAATTTAATGCAATCGCGACTCAGATGCAAGAATAAGATAGAGGCAATAGGTACTATATGTATGCAAGCATGTGGTAGTGCTTGCCTGGCAGCTCAGTTGAAGCGAGAGTCGGATCTGGGTAGTACTCCTGGGATTCCTGGTATTTCCCCTGCTCGGTGTCTATTCGAAGAAGAACCAAACAAACAAGGGCCAACATAAATAAAGTGCACAAGCATATGAATTAAAATGCGATAAGCAACCAAGCATGCCATGATGAATGATGCACAATTTACATGACAATAATGTAGCATGGCATGTGTGAGGTGTGGGGTACACGAATAAAGCATTTTATTAAGTTTTAGCCATGTTTTGCTCCCAAATAAGTTGATGTATACTTTATATTTATATGATGCATGCTGCAATTCAGAACATGGAATGCATAGTTAGAACGGGATCGTCTCGCTGATCGATTTAGACATATTATTTGTTGAATTTGGAGTTGTAGATTTAAATTTATTAATTATTTAAAAAAAAGGCATTTTTATTGCATTTAAAAAAATTTGAAAATTTAATTTGCCCAAAAGATATTTTGAAAAGCACATTTGAAATCCTCACATTTTTCTGATTCTAAAACATATATTATTTGTATTATTTGGAATTACAAATTACAAGTTATTTAAAACAGAATTTAATTCATATTAAAACATTTTGAAAAACATTTTATTTAAACAGAAAACACCCAGACTTTTATACTCAGAGGCAGCTAGCCACAGCCGCTGACAAGCGAGGCCGCGCTGAGCTGGCGAAAAACTGCGGGCAGAGCCTTTCCTTACCGCGCGGAAGGCTAGCCGCAGCAACTGACAGGCGGACCCGATGCTAGAGCGGCCCCACGCGCCAGCGGGGGTGAGGGGGTTTGCCACGCGGCGAAGTTGGGGAGCGCGGGTTGAGGGGTCCTAAACTTGCGGTACCTTTCTGTAAAAAGGCCACTGCGGCTGACAGGTGGGGCTCAAGGGGACTGCGGGTTTAGGAAAACAAAAAGGGGTGGGGGTTATCTGCAAGAAAGCCAACGCTACTGTGGATCTTCCAGGGCTAGTCTGACGAAACTGACGGAGCGCAACGCGAGTCGCGGCGGGGATCGAACCTGCGACCTCGCGCTCGCGCAGAGGGGCGGAAGCCACTTCGGTGGCTAAGGGGTTAGTGCTAGAGAAGTACTGCGCGAATAGGTAAGGCTCCTGCAGCGCGCCAGCGAGGAAACGTTCGCGAGCTCGCCGCACAGAGGGCGCTCGACTAAAAGTCCGGCGTGCACAGGAAACGACAGCGAGAGGAAAGGTGTCAGGGGGGATTGGGGCCTCACCGTGGTAGGGTTGGTGGAGCTGGATCGGGTCGGGGCGTCGGGGATCGTCGGTGTTGCAGACACAAAGCCGGCTAGGGTTTTCTCGGGACGACGTCGGCGTGCCGCGGGGGTGCGCTTCTCCTCCTCGCTGCCATGCACAGGGGCGTCGCCGGGGTCTCGCGGTCCTCCTCGATAGCCCAAACTCCACGCCCTTCTCCTATAGGTTGGTGGAAGAGGAGATGCCGACGATGGACGGCGACGGAGGAGAGAGGGGGTAGCGGCAGGTGGGGGAGAGAGGAGTGGCTGGGCAGGGCCCGGGGTGGATCTGGGTGCCAGGCAGAGAGGGGGAGGGGTAGATAAGGACATGAGAGGAGAGGGGGAAGCCGTGAGAGGATGGGGTGGAAAAGGTGGCTTCAGTCACCTTTTTCTCCTTCTCCCTCATGTGCTCGACGTGGAGCAGCTCGGGCAGGGCTGGCTGCGGCTGGGGCTAGGGAGAGGATGGGTGGCCCTGGTGGGACCAGCTTGGCAGCGAGAGAGAGAAAGAGAGGGAGGCTCGGCAGGGTGGTTGAGCAAGGGGCTCGGTCTAGGGTTGGGGTTAGGTTAGGAAGGGGTGGCTCGGCATGGGGTAGAGGGGAAGGTTGGTGAGGGTTTAGGGTAGTGAGGAAGGCTAGGGTTGGCTCTTGCCGAAGCTAGGAGGGGTGGTTCGGGCTAGGTGGTAGATGAGCATGGTTAAGGTAGGGTAGGGTGGTAGGTTGTCACATGATCAAGCAAGATCAAGCAAGGTTGGTGATGGAGGTGAGGTAGGGGTAGGACTAGGGTTTTTGGTTCACATGATCAAGCACATGGGTGGGGTGATGGATAAGGAGGGGAAGAAGTAGAGCTTTTTGTATTTGACAAGCAAAGCCACGTCCATGCATGATGGATCAAGATGAGGGTGGAAGGGAGATAGAGAGGTGTTTAGGGTTTTGGTGCAGAGGGCAAGGAGAGACAAGATCAAGATGGTGAGGGTTTAGAAAGAGCAAAAGAATAGAGCTTACTTGCCATGATCCCAAAAGGCCATGATCCACTTGAAAAATCAAAGAAAACCAAAGGAGAAAAAGATGGTGGTGATCTTGCATGGCCCATGCATAAGCTTTAAATGCCATGTCTATTCTTGTAAAACAATAATAAAGTCCCATGACATTTATTCATGTGCATTCCAAAATATGGAGTAAAGGCCAAGCAAAAGGAATTAAAAAGGAGGTTCCATGTGGAGTAGATAGAGATGATCATATTTGAATATAATTAGGGCATGCTAGTGTGTATGTTCCACTAGATGTTTAATGATCCCAAAAATATCCCAACATGAGCATACATTCATAATAATCCATATGGAAGCTAGAAAGAGGGATGCCACTCACAAAGCATGCAAAGGTGGCCATGTGGCACCTCATATATCAATAATGTGAAAACAATATGGTGCATCTATGGGAGCATGTGGAATTAGAAGTGGATTCATCCCAACCCACATGAGCTAGAGGTAAAACCAAATAAGATGCAAAGCTCACATATAGTTGGATGGTAGGATTATAGGGTGGTGACAAGAAAGGTGGTGTAGTTAATAAAAGATATCCCCCCATCTCGACTTGGGCATCAAGCATTTATCAAGAACCAAATACAATATATCAAGAGGCAAATACAATTAATAATGCATATGAGATAAGAACCAAAAGACAAGGGTTTTATATGATGCTCAAATGCAAGGTGGCATGATGACATGAGCATGATATATTTATGATGCAATAATTATATGTAGGAAGTAGCAATTATATTACTAGACCGTGTAGCATTACATATGTTAGACAGATGGGATGCTACATATGGGAAGATCCCACTTGTGCAAAACCAAACCAAACCAATTCACCTTGATAATTCCTAGTAACCACAGACTACCAAGCATAAGATCGGATCACACAACAAAAATCTTTTCAAAATTCGAATTTAAACTTCTTGTGGGCATTGTGTCGAACACCTAGCAGACAAAGTTAAGCTGGCCTAAGTTATACTGTTTTTGAGCAAATTTGGTCGAGCCATTTGAACCCAATCCAAGTAACTTGTCTCTCCCAGACCCAACCAAGCCATCAAAGACCTACCCAATGGCCTAGGGCAGAAGTGCCGCGCCACCTGAGCACCATGCTCGCCGGTCGAGCATGGACAACTCCCAGCAGACCACCCCTCTCTCTCTCGCCATGTCTAGGAGCTAGACCAGACCACACCACCGCCCTCTGTTCTCTCCCCGAGCGGAGCCGAGCCATGGACCACCCGCAGAACGCCGCGCCCAGACCGTCTACACCATGCCGAGCACGCGCCAGAGCACCACGCTCGACAAGCGTGCACACGCCACGCCTCGACCGCAGCCCGCGTGCACCGCTTCGCCACGACCCCAGGAACCGCCTGGACATGCCCGTTCGCCGCCACTTTACCTGTAGCCCTCGTGCGCCGCGTCAAACGTCACCTCTGTCGCGCAGAGCACCAGCCACACCCGACCAAATGCCACCGCCCCTAGCCGCGCCTTTAAGACGTAGAGCACCTCCAGCAGGCAAGCCACCGTTCCCTACCTCCACCCACGACGATAGCACGCTGTACCGCCCTCGCCGGAGACGCCAGCCCATCCCGTTCGGTCGCTTCGTCGAACTATAAATAGAGGCCACCCCCAGCCTCATTCTGCACACCATCTCACTCCCCTCTCTCCACTGATCCTTCCACCCCATCCTCGGAGCAAGGCGGGCTGCCGTTCGCCGGAATTTCACCGGAGCTTGCCGCAGCAGAGGAGGAGAGGCGCCGTTGATTGCGACTATCCCAGGAGCCGCCGCGACCACGCCTAGAACCGCCATCGTCCACCAGCTCGATCGCCCCCATCGCCACGTCTAGCTGGAGCCCTGGTAAGCCCTCACGTACCCCCACCGTGCCGCTAGGGTTATCTCTCGCGGGTGACCTGTTCACTGGGGACGACGATCCTCAGCCGTTGATCCACCTTTTAATCATAGCGCTGAGAGTATCCTGTACCGCTTCACGTTTGATGTGTCGCTGACATGCGGGACCCCCTGTCAGCTGTCCTCAGCGCCGCGGAGTGAGACTGGGCCGGCCCATTAGTTTTCCCGCGTGACCCAGTTAATTCAAATTTAGGTTTTTCTATTTTAGTTTGAACTCACTTCTGTCCCTTAGTTTAAAAATCAATTTAGGAAGATTTACTAAACCAAATTGAGTGATTCAAATTTTGTTGGAAAGCATCTGAAAAGATCTATCCAAGCCCGTTGGATTTAATTCATTTAGAGTTAGAGATCTCTCCTAGTAAAAATAACAAGACAGAAGCATTTGCACATTTAAACATTTTTATAAAATCAACCCTAATAGCTTTTGAGTTGATTCCAACTCTCAGAAATCACATTTAACCATACATATCTAAATATGAAGTAATATTAAGGTTTTCATGCAGTGACTTTGGACTAGTACCAAAATAATGCTATATAGGCATTTCTAGTCACTTTAAATCATTAAATATTAAACTTAAACTTATTAAAATGTGATCCAACATTTAAATCACATTCCCTTATGTTAGAATATGTGGTGATGACATGTGTCCACATGATCCCATATTTTAATTGGAGAAATTTAAATCTTAGTAAATTTCAATGAGTAGAAATTACTTTTCTCAAATAAAATAAATAAAGCTAGTTAATAAAACCTTGTGATGCTTGTGATGATAATAGATCATCAGATGTATGCCTTAGTGTGCTAAGTAGACTAGTAAAGCTTTGTTTGGTGATTGTGTATCCCGTATGTATTTATAGACGATAGTACCGACCAAGCTTTCGAGGAGGAGGATTTCTACCAAGAGGAGGAGGAAGAAAACTTCAACCACTGCACTACCCAGGCAAGGTAGCACTATACCAGTGAACCCTTGCAAGCTAACCCTTGCAATCTAGATAACCTAAGCAAAGGCATTAGCCATGCTTTGGTTGTACCACTTTGACTATTACCTACCCAAAGTTTTATTTCCAAGCTTTTACTTCTTTACTTTATTAAAGTACCTTACTTGTTTGAAGGTAGCATAAAGAGTATAAAACTTGACCTATCTAGATAACCTTAGATGTCATTCTATGGCATGAGATTGAGATTAGCATCCCACCTTAGTGAACACTCTTAACTTAGTAGTTTAGAGCTAAACTAAAAATGGAGTCACTTTAGATGGGAATACTTGGTGAAAATGAATTATGAAAACCTTGGAATGATGAGTCATTCTATTGAGATGTTTTGACATGTGTTGGGGAACCCAAATGGTTTATGATGATGAAAATGTTGAGGCATGAGCCTTAGCCCTCTTACAAAAACTGATGGTTGGATTCGGATACGATACCATTCCAATTTTACCGTACAACCACAATACCTGAATTGGGTAAGGCTTAGCCAGAAGTTTATATGCATTAGTATTAGTTCCCTCATGGGAGAGGTCTGAGCTGAGGCTACCTCTCAATGTTGTCCACCTATGCAGTGCCCAAGATGACAGATGGTCATGGTTGGGAGGCCATGCTCATAGGAGAGGTGCTTATACTAGGGTGTGTAAAGGGAAGGTTATGTTTGATTATCTGCATACTAAGTATGATGATTCAGGGTTATCCCTGACAGATGTATCGAATCTTGTGGTGAAAGTGTACCACCTCTGCAGAGTGTCAAACTATTCGAATAGCTGCATCCGCGGTTATGGACAATTGGAGTGGCCATACTGTTTCGTTGTCGGATATTTTCAAAATGACTTATGAAATGAATGATGAATCTTGACTTGACCACAATAGGGTTGTGACTATGACACTAGCTTCCCAACTTAAGTGATTCTAGAACTTTGTTTTATCTTTCTTTGTTTCAGAACTCAGCTTAGGTTTCAAACTTAACTTTATAGTTGAACTTAGAGTTAGCATTTACACTAGAATTGTACTACTTGTTAGTGATAGTTTGCGAGTACTTAAAGAGTACTCATGGCTTTTGTCCCTGGCTATTCTCATGGTCAGACTATGAAGGAGACTACCAAGATGACGGACAGCAGGGAGGCTATGATAACTAGGACTATCTTCCATCGTTAGCATTGCCTGTGCCTCTGAAGATGGACCCCACCGCTACGCTATTTATTCCGCTACTTGATTGTACTAAGACTAGATCATGAGATCCTTTATTCGTGTAAGACCCTATGATAGTTTGTAATGGATGATGTACTGTGATATCCAATCTGTTACGTCTCGCAAAAATGGTAATCCTGGGATTACGATGTATGACATAACAGGCATCTGGGATTAAAAATCCGGGTGTTGACAATTCCCAGCATATGATCAAATACTTAGTCAATTCATAATAAAGAGTATGCAAATAAGTTTACCCAGTAGTCATGCAAGCTATGAAGAGATATCAACCCATTAATAATAAGCAACATGACGCATAAGCATATGCAGGATTGTAATGCTCATAAGAAGATACGATAAAGTGGTATCTCGCTTGCCTTTCTTTGGAGCAAAACATAAATGCCAAGGCACCTCTGAAGTTTAAGTGAAGACTAGAAATAAAAATATCAAAGATACAAGTGTCAAAGTTATGTCATAATTAACCGTGTTTTGGGACAAGCACATTACACTAAGAATGACAGCTATGCTCTCGGGAAGGTGCTCAAAGAATAAATGGTGACTCAATATAAAAGTGAAAGAAAAGATTTGAAAAGTTTGAAAGGCTTCCAAATGTTGAAAGTATGGTACTAATTAGCTTTGAGCTCTCATTGCCCCTATCATAAGCATCTTTAAGTGATTAAGGTTAAAGTGAACAAATATGAGGATGTGCTTGACAAGTTATAAGCTAAAAATCTCATGCCCCTTGATTACGAGTACCGTTCCTCATGCTACTCAATTTTAGTCACAAGTAAGTTCTTGTCATTGTAAGTACATGTGTATCATAGAGAACCGCCAACAGGGTACCCCTTACCCGATGATACAGAAGATTCCCCATACCAAAATGACAAGGCAAGCAGACAATGAGCATCTTAGCAATCCTTTTATTTGTTATTTGCATAGGGATTTCCCCTTTTTTTCCTTTTTTCCTTTTCTTTTTCTTTTTAGGATGCTTCACAAATTGCTCGCTATGGTTATGCTGCAGGATTCCACCATGATTAGGCATGGCTTAGACCAGCCGCCCAGGCGTTTCTCTAAAACATATACGAACTCCATGAGCCTTACAAGCTCCCCTTTCATTTCACACCGCCGGGATCCATAAGCAAAAGAACATGATATCAAATAAATAAAGTGCAATGTTGAAAGCGTTCCCCATGGTAACATGGTTCTGCTAATTCACAACTTACAAAATGCAAGCATATGCGCAACATAGATGGGCACAATGGTTCAAGTTTATTAAGTGCAAGAAAGTAAAGTGTGCCATCAAGTTCGTGAGAGCTTTAATCACTAATTTTCACATAACAAGCTAACATTTTTATTGGAAGAAAACAAAGCATAATAAATATGCAAGGAATAGCAATAATGCTACTAGGTAGATATGCTGGACTCTTTTTGACAACTTTGGTTTTAGGGAGTTGGATGCACGAGTAAAGCTTATACTCAGCACAAGTGAAGGCTAGTCGAAAGGGAGCGACAATCGAGAGAGCAATAACTGTCATAATCATGCTTGCGACAAAACAAAATTAATAGTGGCATAAAAGTGACACAAGAACTCTGAGGCAGAATAAATCATCGAGGCTTAACTGACTTTTTGTTTAGTCATATGCATGCGTGAGAATGTGCCAAGTCGATTCAAATAGAACATTCAGAGGAGGACACCACAATGTCATACCAAGTTATGAATAGAACAATGCGAGCAAACATTTATATGACACATTACGAACTATAATGGATTGGAACTGATCATAAGAAGGCAAGGACCACTAAGTATCCATTAAATAACACACACCTTACATAAATAGACTAAGCATGCTCACAATGATGAGTATATGTACAAAAATGAACACAAATAGAGTTCATACCAGCCTCTTACCACACCTCGAGTTGTCATAAATCATCATTGCCTTTCACTTGTGTGACGTGAATAATAAGATAAAACCAAACTCCAAGGAGTCATTGAGGACCGCTGAACCCTACAACGAACTTTACAAAATCAGAGAAGAACAACAAATATTTTTGGGTTTTCGGTTTTTTTAAAGGCAAGAACCGAAGGGAAGAGCGAGCAAAGCGAAATATTTTTGGGTTTTTCAAATAATCAAAACAAAGCTAAAAAGGATGAAGCAAACCAAGGCTAAAAGACAAAGAGGTGAACAAAGAGAAATAACGAAAATATTTTTGGTCCTTTTGTGTTTTGGAAAGCAGAAATAAAGCAAGAACAAAAACTAAAAATAAAGCGAAACATGAATATGCAAAGTACCGACAGAAAATGATATGTAGATGAGTGTGATGTCTATGTACCTCCCCCAAGCTTAGGCTTTTGCCCTAAGTGGAGATCACTCCCAAGCTGGCCAAGATGGAGAGCCTCCATAATATGGTGAAGAAGTGCCTTCATTCTGATACGAAATCGAGGACGCCCCGTCGTAGTGCGCAGAGTAGTCGAAAGAGGGCACATCCCCCTGGTGCTTCCTGTGGAAACCAAGAAAGCGGAGATGCTCGTCCACCTCCTCCTTGGAACGTGACCATGGCATCCTGCAAATACTGAACATAGTAGGTTGTGGCAAGGGAATTTCCCTCTCATCTCCGTCAGTAAACAACATCCTGTAAACTAACCTTTCTGTACTAGAGTTAGCTATAACAAAGTGATGTGTTTTCATGGCGGCAAGATCAAGCCTTTGCGGGGTTAGCATAGTATCATTAGGATCAATAGAAAGTTCCAAGGCAGCAATCATGCGTGCAGCAATAATGCCCCCATAGATGGGTCCCCTAGCAGCTAGGCGGCGAGCAATGAAAGAACCAAGATTATACTTGGTATCATTATTAAGTGCAGTAGCAAGAAAGGCTAAATGATAATTAGAAATATTACTAGTGTTCTCCCTACCAAGAATACTAGTGGCGAGATAGTAAGCAAAATATCTAAGAGCTGGGAGTTGAATGTTTCTTATCTTCCCTTGCTGAGTTGTACGGTCATCTTCATTTGTTACACTTCGGTAGAGCTCCAGCAAGTCAGCAGGTCGACCTTGAATCTTCTTCACTATCCAAGTCATGCCAATGCCTATAATGTTGCAAAATCTTTCCAATGGCATGGGAATAGGCATAATATAGATTTTGAATGAAATAGTTAACCTATAAGGGGTGTTAGTGAAAGTGAAACTTTCAACAAAGGTTTTGGTTAGTGAGGCATATTGCTCACTCTCATCTTCCATGTAAGTGGTCAGACCAACCCTCTGAACAAGGAGTAAGAAATCATCGAGGATCCCTGCAGCTTGAAAAAAGGCAAACAAGGGAAGGTAGATGGGTGAGCATCTCCCTCATCTCCTTCATTGCCAAAGCATGGTGCAATAAGATCTTCATTATATGATGGCCTAAATTGATAAGCTGATCTCGAAGGCCTTGCCCTCCTGGGTGTGTCTCTCTCAAATACTTCTCCAAAAGTGTGGTTGTTCATCTCCGCTATTCTGAAATTTAAACATCCACCACAAAAATGATTGCAAGGTGATTACATAATGAGAGGAACTACCTATAGGGACTTGCAAGAAGGCTAAACATGCATCAAAACAATTTCTCTAAGCATAGAACTAGCATGCAAGCTCGCATAACCTGTCACCTACAGTAGCAAAATACTCAGGATATATACCACTAATCACAAATCTACTTGGACAAGCGAAGGAGTCACATACCGGAGAACAAATGTTCCAAATCTCAGCAGCAAAGATGGGCTGAGCAAGGAGATCAAAAATCACGAGCAAGAACACGGGTATGAGGAATGAACTGGTGTTTTCTCGGGAGAGACAAGGTAGTGGTAGGTAGGAGAATAAGTGGAGGGCCAGGGGTGGCCGACACCATGGCTAGGCGCGCCCCTGGTGTGGACGTGCCACCAGGTGGTCTGCCTGCCTAGTGGGCCCCCCTGGGTCACTCCATGTATTTCTCTGCCCCTCTTTTGACGTAAAAATTTAATATGAATTTTCTGGAATTTTTCGAGAAACTTTATTTTTGAGCAATTTCCAGGTATTGATGCATGATTTTCGGGCAGAAAGATAGTATTGAAATGATGCAATAACAAAACAAAACCTAAACTTTAGAAGTTCTAAGACACTCTAATATGCAAGCAACTAACAAAATAGAAAAGTAAACTAAGTGAAAACAAAAATTAAAATGGATAAAATAAAAGTAAGCAAAGATAATCATGGTGAAAGCATTATTTTGTTCATTAAAATCCTTTTGTTAACAAGGTTGATCAGGTCTTGTTTTCAAAACAATTTTATATGAAACAAAACCTTGCAATTCACTAAATGATTATGTTACCTCAACCTTGATAGCAATAGTCCCAATCATAATAGTTTCATATTTTTCTCTTGGTATGGGACAATATATTTCTCCAACTTGGATGCCTTCAATATTTTAAATTTTATTTAGGCCATAAGTCTTATCAATCTTATTGAGGAAATAGATAGTATGTTCCTTGTCATTAACATTAAAAGTTACCTTTCCTTGATTACAATTAATGACAACACCTGCAGTATTAAGAAAAGGTCTCCCAAGAATAATAGACATATTATCATCTTCAGGCATTTCAAGCACAACAAAGTCAGTTAATATCAACCAATTATGGGCTACTTGAACAGGAATATCCTCACATATACCAACAGGAATAGTAGTAGATTTATCAGCCATTTGCAAAGATATATCAGTTGATATTAATTTCTCCAATTGAAGTCTCTTATAGAGAGAAAAAGGCATAACACTAACTCTTGCTCCCAAATCACACAAAGCAGTTCTAACATAACAATTTTTAATAGAGCATGGAATAGTTGGAATCCCTAGGTCTCGAAGTTTCTTTTGAACCTTACCACTAAAGGAATAATTAGCAAGCAAAGTAGAAATTTCATCATTAGGGATCTTCCTTTTATTAGAAACAATATCCTTCATATAGTTTGAATAAGGAGGAAATTTAATAGCATCAATTAAAGGAATTTGCAAAAATAAAGGTTTCATCCACTCACAAAACTTGTTATAGTGTTCTTCTTCCTTAGACTTGTGTTTCTTATCAGGAAAATGCATTGGTTTTTGGACCCGAGGCTCTCTTTCACTACCATGTTTCTTAGCAACAAAATATTCCTTAGTGTATTTAGTAGTCTTAGTGTGCCTTTCAGGTTCTTCTTCAACTTCTTCTTTATCAGGCGCATCATTTTTCTCATTACCACTCTCAGTTTCAGCATCATAGACAGATATACTATTAGAATGTTTAGCAGGTTTAGAAGACTCTACAATAGTTTTATGTTTCTTTTTCTTTCTCTTAGGAGAAGTACCACTATTTTCAATTTGTTGAGAATCCTGCTCAATTATTTTAGGATGCCCCTTAGGATATAGAGGATCCTGAGTGGCAGCACCACTTCTAGTTCTAATTTCATAATCATGTTTTTCTTCAGAAGCATTAACTAGCAAATCTTTTTGTACTTTAATAAGCTGATCAATTTCAGCTTGAACAATTTGGAAATGTTTAACAAGCATTTTAACATCATTGGAAGTTCTTTCCACAATATCCCTCAACTCAATAATAGCTCTAGAGTTTTCCATTAAATGATTCTGCACCCTTTTATTAAAATTATCTTGCTTAGCAACAAAAATATCAAATTCTTCTAAGCATTGATCAGGAGGTTTAGAATAAGGAATATCACCTTCATCAAAATGTTGGAGAGAGCGTACCTTAATAGTGGATGAGTGGGAGATTGGCTTACATAATTCTTCTATAGGAAGTAAATTCTTCACATCTTCAGATTTAATTCCCTTCTCCTTAAGACATTTCTTAGCTTCCTTCATCACTTCATCATTTAGTTCAATCACTCCCCTCTTCTTCAGTGTTGGTGTTGGCTCAGGCACAATTAACTCAGGTGTAGTTGACTCAGGTGCAGTTGACTCAGGTGAAGTCTAGTCATCATAATTCTTGCTTATTTTAGCCATTAATTCCTTAGCTTCTTTGGGAGTTCTTTTCCAGAAAACACAATTAGCACAACTATCCAGGTATGTCCTAGATTCATCAGTTAGTCCATTATAATATATATCAAGAAGCTCATTTTTAGGTAATGGACACATAGGTTGTGCATGAATCAAAGCACAAAACCTTGCCCATGATTCAGGCAATATCTCCTTTCTCCTTGTTTAAAATCAAAAAGTTCCTGCAAAATGGCATGTCTAGCACTAGGAGGTAAATATTTTTGAAAGAAAGTATCAATCAAGCAATCAGGGCTATCAATAGATCTAGGAGATAAATTATTAAACCAAGCTTTAGCTTCTCCTTTCAGTGAAAAGGGGGAAATTTTAGCAAAAAAGTAGGTGCGCATCTTAATATCATCAGAAAATAGGCCACTTATGGTAGAGAGCTCAGTCATATGTGCCACAACACTTACATTCTTAGTCCCACAAAAAGGTTCTTTCTCAACGATGGTTATGTAAGATAAATCAAGAGAGAAATCATAATCCTTATCTTTAATGTTTATGGGAGATGTAGCAAACTTAGCATTAGGAGATAATTTAGGTCCAACTGTATGTTTCTCAAGAAGGATCTTAATAGCACTTCTACCATGAGTGTTTTGGCATTCTTTAATAAATTCATCAGTCATTTCTATATATCTGTCTTCAATATCATAGCTCTCTCTAGACTCAGGTGAACTGACAGGTGTAGTAGTGTCTTCATTAGGAGTTTCAGTATTTCCAGCTATAGTTCTAGCAGTCGTAGAATCTAGGAAAGGACCTAATGAACCACTCTTATCAAGCACAGTAGAAGTAGCATCATAAGTATCCGAAGTTTCAGATTCAACAGAAGTAGCAGTATGTGTAGCATGTGTATGTGGTGGTGGTGTAAGGAGCTTACTCATCACAGATGGTGAATCAAGAGCAACAGAGGTGTTCAGAACTGTACCTCTCCTTGTAGTGGATGGTAATATAGGAAATTTTCCATCACGAGTTTTACCCATGATGAATGGATAGCAACGAACAATAATGATCCCAAGTGAACTTGATAAATAGAGCTATGCTCCCCGGCAATGGCGCCGGAAAATAGTTTTGATGATCCACAAGTATAGGGGATCGCAACAGTCTTTGAGGGAAGTAAAACCCAATTTATTGATTCGACACAAGGGGAGCCAAAGAATATTTATAAGCCTTAACAACTGAGTTGTCAATTCAACATCACCTAGAAACAATCTTGCTGGCAGTAGTTTATCAGTAGCAACAGTTTTGTAGTAGCAATAGCAAAGTGATAGCAGTAGTAAAAGTAAACACAGTAGTAACAATTGCAGTAAACAGTTGGATTAAAGCGCGGTAGGCATAGGGATGGATGGACGGGTGTTGCATGGACAAGACAATTCATGTAACAATCAAGATATAGGGCATTTGTAGATAAATAAGATAAAGCATCCAAGTACTAAATAAGCAGAGGCATGTGTTCCATATATTGTCATACGTGCTCGTAATGAGAACTTGCACAACATCTTTTGTCCTCCTAGCCCGTTGCAGCGGGGCCTCAAGGGAATCTACTAGAAATTAAGGTGCTCCTTTTAATAGAGCACCGGAGAAAAGCATTAACACTCAGTGGACACTCGTGATCCTCATATCATAGCCATCCCCTCCGGTTATCCCGATTCTTGTCACTTCGGGGCCTTTGGTTCCGGACAACAATATGTGTATACAACTTGCGGGTAAGATCATAAACAATAATATCCTCATGAATCAATAACATGTTCAGATCTGAAATCATGGCACTCGGGCCCTAGTGACAAGCATTAAGCATAACAAGTTGCAACAATGTCAAAAAGCACTAACGATGGATACTAGGCACCATGCCCTAACAATTTGATGAAACTACATGAATGATCTCATCCAATCCCTACCATCCCCATAGCCTACAGCGGGGGATTACTCACTCATGGATGGGGGAATCATGGATGGTTGATGGAGAAGCGATGGTGATGATGATGGTGATGACCTCCTCCAATTCCCCGTCCCGGCAGGGCGCCAGAACGGAGTTTCTGGTTCCGAATCGCGGTTTCTGCTGGTGGCGGTGCAGCAGAACTCTATCTGGAAAAACGTCGAACCCCCGTCTGTTTTAGGTCAGAGGGCTTATATAGGCGAAAGGAGAGGTCGAGAGAGAGTCTGAGGTGGCCACACCACCCCCTGGCGCGGCCTAGCCTAGCCCGCGCGGCCAGGTGGTGTGGGCCCCTCGTGGCCCTTCTTCGTCTCGTCTTCTGGATCCGTGAGTCTTCTGGTAAAATAGGAGTTTTGCGATATTTTCCGGGATTTTTCCTAAAAGTTGAATTCCTGCACAAAAACGAGACACTAAAGCAATTCTGCTGAAAACAACGTTAGTCCGCATTAGTTGTATCCAAATCACACAAATTAGAGAAGAAACAATAGCAAAATTGTTCGAGAAAGTAGATACGCTTTGGACGTATCAACTCCCCCCAAGCTTAGCTTATTGCTTGTCCTCAAGCAATTCAGTTGACAACTAAGTGCGATAAAAGAGACTTTCATGAACACCTTTGCTTCATAAGATGTATATATTCCCAGCATATGATCAAATACTTAGTCATTTCATAATAAAGAGTATGCAAATAAGTTTACCCAGTAGTCATGCAAGCTATGAAGAGATTCCAACCCATTAATAATAAGCAACATGACACATAAGCATATGCAGGATTGTAATGCTCATAAGAAGATACGATAAAGTGGTATCTCGCTTGCCTTTCTTTGGAGCAAAACATAAATGCCAAGGCACCTCTGAAGTTTAAGTGAAGACTAGAAATAAAAATATCAAAGATACAAGTGTCAAAGTTATGTCATAATTAACCGTGTTTTGGGACAAGCACATTACACTAAGAATGACAGCTATGCTCTCGGGAAGGTGCTCAAAGAATAAATGTTGACTCAATATAAAGGTGAAAGAAAAGATTTGAAAAGTTTGAAAGGCTTCCAAATGTTGAAAGTATGGTACTAATTAGCTTTGAGCTCTCATTGCCCCTATCATAAGCATCTTTAAGTGATTAAGGTTAAAGTGAACAAATATGATATGCTTGACAAGTTATAAGCTGAAAATCTCATGCCCCTTGATTACGATTACCATTCCTCATGCTACTCAAGTCACAAGTAAGTTCTTGTCATTGTAAGTACATGTCTATCATAGAGAACCGCCAACAGGGTACCCCTTACCCGATGATACAGAAGATTCCCCATACCAAAATGACAAGGCAAGCAGACAATGAGCATCTTAGCGATCCTTTTATTTTCTATTTGCATAGGGATTTCCTTTTTTCTTTTTTTTCCTTTTCTTTTTCTTTTTCTTTTTTAGGATGCTTCACAGATTGCTCGCTATGGTTATGCTGCTGGTTTCCACCATGATTAGGCATGGCTTAGACCAGCCGCCTAGGTGTTTCTCTAACACATATACGAACTCCATGAGCCTTACAAGCTCCCCTTTCATTTCACACCGCCAGGATCCATAAGAAAAAGAACATGATATCAACTAAAAAAAGTGCAATGTTGAAAGCATTCCCCATGGTAACATGGTTCTGCTAATTCACAACTTACAAAATACAAGCATATACGCAACATAGATGGGCACAATGGTTCAAGTTTATTAAGTGCAAGAAAGTAAAGTGTGTCATCAAGTTCGTGATAGCTTTAATCACTAATTTTCACATAACAAGCAAACATTTTTATTGGAAGAAAACAAAGCATAATAAATATGCAAGGAATAGCAATAATGCTAATAGGTAGATATGTGGACTCTTTTTGACAACTTTGGTTTTAGGGAGTTGGATGCACGAGTAAATCTTATACTCAACACAAGTGAAGGCTAGCAATAGAAAGGGAGCGACAATCGAGAGAGCAATAACTGTCATAATCATGCTTGCGACAAAACAAAATTAATAGTGGCATAAAAGTGACACAAGAACTCTGAGGCAGAATAAATCATCGAGGCTTAACTGACTTTTTGTTTAGTCATATGCATGAGCATGTGCCAAGTCGATTCAAATAGAACATTCAGAGGAGGACACCACAATGTCATACCAAGTTATGAATAGAACAATGCGAGCAAACATTTATATGACATGTTATGAACTATAATGGATAGAACTGATCATAAGAAGGAAAGGACCACTAAGTATCCATTAAAAACACACACCTTACATAAACAGACTAAGCATGCTCACAATGATAAGTATATGTACAAAAATGAACACAAATAGAGTTCATACCAGCCTCTTACCACACCTCGAGTTGTCATAAATCATCATTGCCTTTCAGTTGTGTGACATGAATAATAAGATAAAACCAAACTCCAAGGAGTCACTAAGGACCGCTGAACCTTGCAACGAACTTTACAAAACCAGAGAAGAACAACAAATATTTTTGGGTTTTCGATTTTTTAAAGGCAAGAACCGAAGGGAAGAGCGAGCAAAGTGAAATCTTTTTGGGTTTTTCGAATAATCAAACAAAGCTAAAAAGGATGAAGCAAACCAAGGCTAAAAGTCAAAGAAGCGAACAAAGAGAAATAACAAAAATATTTTTGGTCTTTTTGTGTTTTGGAAAGCAGAAATAGAAAGAACAAAAACTAAAAATAAAGTGAAACATGAATATGCAAAGTACCAATAGAAAATGATATGTAGATGAGTGTGATGTCGGTGTACCTCCCCCCAAGCTTAGGCTTTTGTCTTAAGTGGAGATCAATTCCAAGCTCGCCAAGATGGAGCGCCTCCATAATATGGCGAAGAAGTGCCTTCATCCTGATACGAACTCGAGGACGCCCCGTCGTAGTGTGCAGAGTAGTTGAAAGAGGGCACATCCCCCTGGTGCTGCCTGTGGAAACCAAGCAAGCAGAGCTGCTCGTCCACCTCCTCCTTGGAGCGCGACCATGTCATCCTGCAAATACTGAAGAAAGTAGGTTGTGGCAAGGGAATTTCCCTCTCATCTCCATCAGTAAACAACATCCTGTAAACTAAACTTTCCATACTAGAGTTAGTTGTAACAAAGTTTTCTGTTTTCATGGTGACAAGATCAAGCCTTTGCGGGGTTAGCACAGTATCATTAGGATCAACAGAAATTTCCAAGGCAGCAATCATGCGTGCAGCAATAATGCCCCCATAGATGGGTCCCCTAGAAGCTAAGCGGCGAGCAATGAAAGAACCAAGATTATACTTGGTATCATTATTAAGTGCAGTAGCAAGAAAGGCAAAATTATAACTAGATATATTACTAGTGTTCTCCCTACCAAGAATGCTAGTGGCAAGATACTAAGAAAATATCAAAGAGCTGGGAGTTAAATGTTTCTTATCTTCCCGCGCTGAGCTGTACGGTCATCATCATTTGTTACACTTCGCTAGAGCTCCAGCAAGTCAGCGGGTCGACCTTGAATCTTCTTCACTATCCTAGTCATGCCAATGCCTATAATGCTGCAAAATCTTTCCAATGGCATGGTAATAGGCATATTATAAATTTTGAATGAAACAGTTGACCTATAAGGGGTGTTAGTGAAAGTGAAACTTTCAACAAAGGTTTTGGTTAGCGAGGCATATTGCTCACTCTCATATTCCATGTAAGTGGTCAGACCAACCCTCTGAACAAGGAGTAAGAAATCATCGAGGATCCCTGCAGCTTGCAAAAAGGCAAAACAAGGGAAGGTAGATGGGTGAGCATCTCCCTCATCTCCTTCATTGCCAAAGCGTGGTGCAATAAGATCTTCATTATATGATGGCCTAAATTGATAGGCTGATCTCGAAGGCCTTACCCTCCTGGGTGTGTCTCTCTCAAATACTTCTCCAAAAGTGTGGTTGTTCATCTCTGCTATTCTGAAATTTAAACATCCACCACAAAAATGATTGCAAGGTGATTACATAATGAGAGGAACTACTTATAGGGAGTTGTAAGAAGGCTAAACATGCATAAAAACAATTTCTCTAAGCATAGAACTAGCATGCAAGCTCACATAACCTGTCACCTACAGTAGCAAAATAACCAAGATATAAACCACTAATCACAAATCTACTTGGACAACCGGAGGAGTCACATACCGGAGAACAAATGCTCCAAATCTCTGCAGCAAAGATGGGCTGGGCAAGGAGATCGAAAATCGTGAGCAAGAACAACAAGAACACTGGTATGGGTAATGAACTGGTGTTTTCTCGGGAGAGAGAAGGTAGTGGTAGGTAGTAGAATAAGTGGAGGGCCAGGGGTGGCCCACACCATGGCCAGGCGCGCCCCTGGTGTGGCCATGCCACCAGGTGGTGTGCCTGCCTGGTGGGCCCCCCTGGGTCACTTCAGGTATTTCTCTGCCCCTCTTTTGACGTAAAAAATTAATATGAATTTTCTGGAATTATTCGAGAAACTTTATTTTTGAGAATTTTTCAGGTATTGATGCATGATTTTCGAGCAGAAAGATAGTATTGAAATGATGCAATAACAAAAAAAACCTAAAATTCAGAAGTTCTAAGACACTCTAATACGCAAGCAACTAACATAATATAAAAGTAAACTAAGTGAAAACAAAAATTAAAATGGATAAAATAAAAGTAAGCAAAGATAATCATGGTGAAAGCATTGTTTTGTTCATTAAAATCCTTTTGTTAACAAGGTTGATCAGGTCTTGTTATCAAAAAAAATTTATATGAAATAAAACCTTGCAATTCACTAAATGATTATGTTACCTCAACCTTGATAGCAATAGTCCCAATCATAATAGTTTCATATTTTTCTCTTGGTATGGGACAATATATTTCTCCAACTTGGATGCCCTCAATATTTTCAATTGAATTTACGCCATAAGTCTTATCAATCTGGGTAAATAGACAGTATGTTCCTTGTCATTAACATTAAAAGTTACCTTTCCTTGATTACAATTAATGACAGCACCTACAGTATTAAGAAAAGGTCTCCCAAGAATAATAGACATATTATTATCTTCAGGCATTTCAAGCACAACAAAGCCAGTTAATATCAAGCAATTATGAGCCACTTAAACAGGAACATCCTCACATATACCAACAAGAATAGTAGTAAATTTATCAGCCATTTGCAAAGATATATCATTTGGTATTAATTTCTCCAATTGAAGTCTCTTGTAGAGAGAAAAAGTCATAACACTAACTCCTGCTCCCAAATCACACAAAGCAGTTCTAACATAACTATTTTTAATAGAGCATGGAATAGTTGGAATCCCTACGTCTCCAAGATTCTTTGGAACTTTATCATTAAAGGAATAATTAGAAAGCAAAGTACAAATTTCCTCATTAGGGATCTTCATTTTACTAGAAACAATATCCTTTATGTACTTTGAATAAGGAGGCAATTTAAAAGCATCAGTTAAAGGAATTTGCAAAAATAAATGTTTCATCCACTCACAAAACTTGTTATAGTGTTCTTCTTCCATAGACTTGTGTTTCTTATCAGGAAAAGGCATTGGTTTTTGGACCCAAGGCTCTCTTTCACTACCATGTTTCTTAGCAACAAAATCTTCCTTAGTGTATTTAGTACTCTTAGTGTGCCTTTCAGGTTCTTCTTCAACTTCTTTATCAGGAGCATCATTTTTCTCATTACCACTCTCAGCTTCAGCATTAGATACAGATATACTATTAGGACCGTTAGCAGGTTCAGAAGACTCTACAATAGTTTTATGTTTCTTTTTCTTTCTCTTAGGAGAAGTACCACTATTTTCAATTTTTTGAGAATCCTGCTCAATCCTTTTAGTATGCCCCTCACGTTATAGAGGATCTTGAGTGGTAGCACCACTCCTAGTTCTAATTTCATAAGCATGTTTTTCTTTAGAAGCATTAACTAGCAAATCTTTTTGTACTTTAATAAGCTGATCAATTTGTGTTTGAACCATTTGGAAATGTTTAACAAGCATTTTAACATCATTGGAAGTTCTTTCCACAATATCCCTCAACTCAATAATAGCTCTAGAGTTTTCCATTAAATGATTCTGCACCCTTTTATTAAAATTATCTTGCTTAACAACAAAAATATCAAATTCTTCTAAGCATTGATCAGGAGGTTTAGAATAAGGAATATCACCTTCATCAAAATGTTGGAGAGAGTGTACCTCAATAGTGGATGAGTGGGAGAATGGCTTACATAATTCTTCTATAGGAGGTAAATTCTTCACATCTTCAGATTTAATTCCCTTCTCCTTAAGACATTTCTTAGCTTCCTTCATCACTTCATCATTTAGTTCAATCACTCCCCTCTTCTTCGGTATTGGTGTTGGCTCGGGCACAGTTAACTCAGGTGTAGTTGACTCAGGTGTAGTTGACTCAGGTGAAGTCCAGTCATCATAATTCTTGCTTATTTTAGCCATTAATTCCTTAGCTTCTTTGGGAGTTCTCTTTCTGAAAACACAATCAACACAACTATCTAGGTATGTCCTAGATTCATCAGTTAGTCCATTATAATATATATCAAGAAGCTCATTTTTAGGTAATGGACACACAGGCTGTGCATGAATCAAAGCAAAAAACCTTGCCCATGATTCAGGCAATATCTCCTTTCTCCTTGTTTAAAATCAAAAGGTTCTTGCAAAATGGCATGTCTAGCACTAGGAGGGAAATATTTCTGAAAGAAAGTATCAATCAAGCAATCAGGGCTATCAATAGATCCATGAGGTAAATTATTAAACCAAGCTTTAGCTTCTCCTTTCAGTGAAAAAGGCAAAATTTTAGCAACAAAGCAGGTGCGCATCTTAATATCATTAGAAAATAGGCCACTCATGGTAGAGAGCTCAGTCGTATGTGCTACAACACTTTTATTCTTAGTCCCACAAAAAGGTTCTTTCTCAACAATGGTTATGTAAGATAAATCAAGAGAGCAATCATGGTCCTTATCTTTAATGTTTATGGGAGATCTAGCAAAGTTAGCATTAGGAGATAATTTAGGTCTAACGGTATGTTTCTCAAGAAGGCTCTTAATAGCACTTCTACCATGAGTGTTTTGGCATTCTTTAATAAATTCATCAGTCATTTCTATATATCCGTCTTCAATATCATAGCTCTCTCTAGACTCGGGTGAACTGATAGTTATAGTAGTGTCTTCATTAGGAGTTTTAGTATTTCCAGCTATAGTTCTAGCAATCGTAGCATCTAGGGAAGGACCTAATGATGCACTCTTATCAAGCGTAGTAGAAGTAGCATCATAAGTATCAGAAGTTTCAAATTCAACAGAAGTAGCAATATGTGTAGCATGTGTATGTGGTGGTGGTGTAAGGAGCTTACTCATCACAAATGGTGAATCAAGAGCAACAGAGGTGTTCAGAACTGTACCTCTCCTTGTAGTGGATGGTAATATAGGAAATTTTCCATCACGAGTTTTACCCATGATGAATGGATAGCAACGAACAATAATGATCCCAAGTGAACTTGATAAATAGAGCTATGCTCCCCGGAAACGGCGTCAAAAAATAGTCTTGATGACCGACAAGTATAGGGGATCGCAACAGTCTTCGAGGGAAATAAAACCCAATTTATTGATTCGACACAAGGGGAGCCAAAGAATATTTATAAGCCTTTACAACTGAGTTGTCAATTCAGCTGCACCTGGAAATAATCTTGCTCGCAGTAGTTTATCAGTAGCAACAGTTTTGTAGTAGCAATAGCAAAGTGATAGTAGTAGTAAAAGTAAAGACAGTAGTAACAATTGCAGTAAACAGTAGGATTAAAGCGTGGCATACATATGGATGGATGGATGGGCGTTGCATGGACAAGACAATTCATGTAACAATCAAGATATAGGGCATTTGTAGATAAATAAGATAAAGCATCTAAGTACTAAATAAGCATAGGCATGTGTTCCATATATTGTCATACGTGCTCGTAATGAGAACTTGCACAACATCTTTTGTCCTGCTAGCCCGTTGCAGCGGGGCCTCAAGGGAATCTACTAGCAATTAAGGTGCTCCTTTTAATAGAGCACCGGAGAAAAGCATTAACACTCAGTGGACACACGTGATCCTCATATCATAGCCATCCCCTCCGGTTATCCCGATTCTTGTCACTTCGGGGCCTTTGGTTCCAGACAACAATATGTGTATACAACTTGCAGGTAAGATCATAAACAATAATATCCTCATGAATCAATAACATGTTCAGATCTGAAATCATGGCACTCGGGCCCTAGTGACAAGCATTAAGCATAACAAGTTGCAACAATGTCAAAAAGCACTAACGATAGATACTAGGCACCATGCCCTAACAATCTGATGAAATTACATTAACGGTCTCATCCAATCCCTGTCATCCCCATAGCCTACAACGGGGTATTACTCACTCATGGATGGGGAAATCATGGATGGTTGATGGAGAAGCGATGGTGATGATGATGGTGATGACCTCCTCCAATTCCCCGTCCCGGAAGGGTGCCAGAACGGAGTTTCTGGTTCCGAATCACGGTTTCTGGTGGTGGGGGCGCAACGGAACTCTATCTGGAAAAGCGTCAAACCCCCCGTCTGTTTTAGATTAGAGGGCTTATATAGGCGAAAGGAGAGGTCGAGAGAGAGTCTGAGGGGGCCACACCACCCCCTGGCGCGGCCTAGCCTGGCCCGCGCGACCAGGTGGTGTGGGCCCCTCGTGTCCCTTCTTCGTCTCGTCTTCTGGCTCCGTGAGTCTTCTGGTAAAATAGGAGTTTTGCGATATTTTCTGGGATTTTTCCTGAAAGTTGAATTCCTGCACAAAAATGAGACACCAAAGCAATTCTGCTGAAAACTGCGTTAGTCCGCATTAGTTGTATCCAAATCACATAAATTAGAGAAGAAACAATAGCAAAAGTGTTCGGGAAAGTAGATACGTTTTGGACGTATCAGCGGACATTGTGGAGATCGATCCTGCTGGATTGAGCCAGCCAGGAGCCCCCAACAGTCGGGAGGCGAGCCGGATGGGCCTGGTGGAGTGGCCCAACTGGGGAGGCCAAAGCGGTCCAGAGAGGCGCATCCGAGGAGTGGGAGATGCGGCCCAGTTGGGGTGCAGAGGTCATGGCCCAGGCAGTAGCCAGCCAGCGGCCCTGCCGCGGAGGACCACGGAGGCCCAGCCGAGACAGAGCCACAGGAGACCCAGGCAGGCGTGGGGATGGCCGAGGCGGCGGCGCCAATCAGGCCGACTGGGGGAGGAGGGTTCAGGTGGTGGGCGCCCAGGTGGAGTGGGGCGACCGTAGGCTGGTTGGGATGCTCCAGCCAGCCTAGGACGAATCTTGCTGCTGTCTTTTTTATTTTTGTTGATGTAGACATCTTTTTTGCCTGACTTGGAGCGCTTCTTTGGGTACCCGGGTGTAATCCCCCCGACACTATCCCTCAAGCGCTGATTTCACCCGGAGGGGTAAATTTGCATGGGCTCCACAAAAACTCGACGTTGTCATTGTAGATGAAGTTCTTGAATGGCGTCCGGCTGGACACCTCCGGCCCGGGAGACAATATAACTCTCGTGGGGGTGCGCGAGCGCACCCGCGGGGTGTAGCCCCCAAAATTCAAAGTAGCTAATAAAGTCAGGTGCTTTGAATCTCATCTTGTAGTTGCTCGGCACGGTCCGTGCAAAACAAATACACATAAACGAATTGATTGCCAGTACATCAATATACAGAATACATGTTGTCAACCGAATGTCGGTTTCAATTTTCAAAAAACTACCTCGTGCTTTTTTGAACACGTAGTCACTTTCTCGTGCACTCTGCTGTTTATGCCGTGTCCTTGTCGGACAGCCGGGTTGCAGTCTGGAGCCAAAACCGAAGGGGGAGCTGACAATACTTACGCACGGTACTAGGGGCTTAATAGCCGGAAAATACAAACTAGGCACATGGCCGAAACGTCCAATCTATCGCATCTTTCGTCGTTTTTCATGTGAGATGCCTCGGGCTTTTTGCTCTTCCTAGCCGGACAGCCGGGTTGCGGTCTGTAGCTGAGACGAAAAGTGGGCCTCTAACACCATCACATACTACTAAGCCGGTTATAGAATTAGCAGGTCGGGCCAACCGGCAAGGCCCCGGGTAGGGGTTTCTGGCGTCGGAAAATTGAAAGAAGGAAGCGGGAAGCGGGTCAACAACTGGCGAGGAGCCCCCAGGATCGCTCGAGGTCAGAAAAACACTCACATTGCCGCAACCGGTGCAGCAGGGTCGAAGGCGCGTTTTCGCAGGCGTTGCGGATGCTGAAGCGGTCGAACAGGCATTCCAACCGGATAGCCTGGCTCCAGCCGGCTAGACAACCAAACGCGGCACAGCCGGATTCGGTCCCCAGCCGGCCAAACAACTAAACGCGCTAGGATGCGCCGAGCCAGCCTGGCCCCGTCGGAGCGGTTCGACCGTCCCAACCGACAACCAAACAGGATGTCACAGCGTCTGGCGGACCCGGCCCGATCAGAGCGGGACCGAATCGGACGAAACAGACAGGCAAACAGGTCAGCCGACCGACGAACCAAACCTGGAATTTTCTCTCTCTTTTTTATTTTTCCCAACCGGATAGTTCTAGCTAGCCGGGCCGCTTTCCAACCGGATTTTTTTCAAACCGGCAGTATCTCCTTTTTCTAGCCGGACTCTCTTTTCTTTCTTTTAATCTTTCTTTTATTTTTTCTCTCAACCGACTATAAACAGCCGGCTTTTTTTTTTCTTTTTCTTCTTTCAGCCGAGTCCTCTCCCAGCCAAGACCGGAAATAAATCTTATAAGACCGGGTCTATTACCTGACATGTGTCCGTCCGTCTTTTCAATTATCTAGTCTTTTTTATCTATTAATTAATTTTTTTTCTGGCTACTATATATAGAGGTTAGTCTATTCTTGAGAAATATAGACCGGGTCTTATAAAATTTTCTTTCCGGCCAGATCTTCCACTCTCTCTCATGTTTCTGTGTTGCTTTCTTCCTCTATTTTCTAACCGGACGGCTACGACCGGTCCTTTTCTCACTTTTTATATCTTTTTCCTTTATTTCCAGCCGGAGGAACCCCCACCACTTCTTTAGCCGGCCCCACCACCTTTTCTTTTACTTTTTTACTTCTTCAATCTTCACTCAGCCGGCCGGCCCGGCCCTTCTTTCTTTCTTTTTCCTCTTGCATGCCTGTGAGCCTGCACGTACGCGGCCAGGGAGCCATACGGCATGCACAGCGAGCGGAGGCGCACGAGCACTCGTGGGTGACACGGGCGGAGGAGCCTGGAGCTCGCGGCGGCACCGACCAGTTAGCCAGAGGTGGGCGCGGGCAGGCGGCAAGCGGGCGGAGCCGGAGGAGCGTAGCGAGGCTGCAGAGAGGAATGCGGGGGGTGCGAGAAGGGGCAGCCGGAGAGGGGCGGAGCCATCTCGGGCGCGGAAGCCGACTCATGCACGCGTGCGGGGGGCAGCTTGCTGGGGATGCGAGTGCACGCGCGGCCGGCGGCGGGCGGGCTGCAGCTTGGAGCAGTGCAGCCGGCTCGCACGGGACAGCGCGGGCGGGCGCGGGGCGGGGACTCGTTTACGATCGTTGGTGAGCTAGGTCTCGCGAAGCGTCGGTGCGGGCGTGGTGATGGACGGTGCAGCGCTGCTGCTGCGGAGGGAGGCGCGGGGATGCACCGCAGCGAGGCAGGGGCGAGGGAAGCCTGCACCGGGAACAGACGGGATGGAGGCGGCGTGGTTATGCTGGGGCGATGGAGCTCGCTGCGGAGGCGCCGGGGAGGAGCGCGGGCCTGCTGGAGCTGTGCGGCGACGGTCGGTTGAGGGCGCGCACGTGCACGCGAAGCAGGGAAGAGCGGCGGAGGACGGACGGATGAGACGACGTCCGCAGCAGGGGCGACGGCCAGGCGTGCACGGGAGAATACGAACGCGAAGGTCGAACACACGGGGAGGAGCTGCTTGCTGGACAGAGGCGACGCGGCCGCGACCGCAAGCGCGTCGGGCGGCGGATGGCGGAGCTCGCCACGGAGCGCGGACGCGGCGACTCCGGAGAAGACGGCGAGGCCGGACGACACGGATGACGGCGACCGACACGGACGAAGGCTGCGCGGAGACAGCGGCAATCCCCGCGAAACTTTGACGAAGTAGAGGCAACGGCGACGCGGGGGCGACAACGAGCCCCCAGGAGACTCGAAACACGTCGGTGCCGATGGTGCGGGAGCGGCGACAAGCCCCGGGCGATTTTTGGAGTTGAGTCAGTGTCGTGGTACTGTCGACGAGTACGCCATGGAGGGATCCTCACAGTGCGTGTTTAGAGACGTGAGGTAAGGAGAAGAGTTGGCAGGTACGAGGTAACATAGCTTACCCAGGTTCAAGTTGCACAACGGTGGATCAACTCTATTCCTGCTATAAATCACTATAATGGTGATACGCCGAGTTACAGAGATAAGTTCGCTGTGCGAGGTGTTGCACGTTGTACGTAGCACTCTAGGTTGTGTCTTCTTGCCCTAAAAGCACCCACAGGTCTGGCTTATAAAGGCACCAGAACCTAGGTTTATAGAAAAAGGTCCTTGCCGGACAAGGTAAAGAGTCCTACACTAATACGAACTATTCTTTCGTGTCTTGCACTCCAAGGCTACGAGTACATTGGTGACTCCTGCGTAGTCTTCCTTTATTTGGCATGGGCCTCCTTTCTGAATCCTGCTAGCAACTACGGGCCACCTGGGTTAGCCAGATTGGTGACATGCTATGAGGATACCCATTTAGCATATCTCCAACAGTAGCCTTTAGAGGACTTTGAAATCTTGCGGCATCTTGCCCATTTATCTTTGAATGCTCCGTCTAGGTGATGTCGGCAATTCGTCGAGCAATATCTCAAAGGTCTCCCAAAGAACCCTGCAATCCTCTCTGGCTTCACAATGTAACCGGAGATTCTTTGAGTCTTTGTTTCGAGAGCCGGACAATTTCCGCCTTCGATGGAATCTTCAGACGTGACACTTCACTGCAACTGTCAGGAGGATAACGTAGGGTGCAGCCTACGCTACCGTGAAACTCACAGAAGACAGAGAATTAATCATCAGCTATTTTCACGTGCGCGAAATCCGAAATGGTAAAGCGGGAAAGACGGAGGACGTGGCGCACGTTCGTCTCTATGTCGGCAACGCTCCATCCATTAGATCCCTTAGCACGTATCTCGACGCGGGGTCTATATATTTTCACCGCGTCTAGGTTATTTTCTTTTTCCCTCATTCGCTTCCTCGTCTTCGTCTTCCTCCAGCCGCGCGCCCGTTCGAGCTCCTCCTCGGAAAACCCTAGCTAGAGCCCTCTTCTTCTCCACATACTCCATCATCACAATGTCTTCCAGCAGCTCCATTCCTTCGACGGTGGTGACCCCCGAGGCTATTCTAGAGCCATCCCAGGGAGTAACTGTCCCGTCGGAGGGGGTGGTAGTTCCTGTCACCGCCGTGGTGGAAGCCACCGGCGACGACCAAGAAAGAGCGGCGCCAGAAGCCGCTGAAGAGGACAATGACTCCCACAAGGGAGTGTGGAGGGGCTCTGACCTCTCCGCCGAAGATCTGCAAGAACTGGTCACCGAGGGGTATCTCCCTGCGGCCAAGGATTTGGTTTGGCGGCCGGCGCCGGCCAACGAGGTGGCCCCTTCTCCCAAGCCAGAGAGAAGGTGTACCTCAAAGCTCAGCTGGTACGAGGCGTAAGCCTGCTAGTGTCCGACTTCTTCTTGGACATTCTCCGGCACTTCCAGGTACTTCCCCACAACCTCTCTTCCAACAACATCTTAGTCCTTAGCAACTTCGTAGCTTTGTGCGAAGGATTCCTAGGTATCAAACCTATATTAGATCTGTTCGTATACTTTTTTACTGTCAAGAGAGAGTCCCTAGAGTCCAAGGATGAATTGCGGATTTGTGGAACCATTAGCTTCAAGATCTGGCCTAGCCGGCGCTTCCCCGACATCGTAGGGCATGAGTCATACAAGAACTGGAAGCGCACATACTTCTACGGCCCAGATATTCCTCTGCCTGACCGCCTTGAGACATATCCCGACTTTGTCGATGGAGCCACCACCGAGGTGCCCGCATGGGGGACCCCAGCCTCCCTTCCGTCCGACGATGAAGCCAACCGCACCATAAGGCGGATCAAATGGCTCGTGGATGGAGGCCTGATGGGCTTGGACCTGGCCATGTGCTGGTTTGTTAGGCGGATCCAGCCTATGCAGCATCGTGCCGAGTTGATTTACAAATACACTCAAGACAGGAGGGATCCCATGCGAATTTCGCGGGATAACTTCTCTACTGACTCCGTCAAACTCCGGCTAAAGGACATCGTCAAGGTGAAGGACGGGAAGCGCGGCTTCAAGATCACCTATGACATGTTCGATTGCGACAGATGCCCAGAGGTAGCTTTTGCTTCCTTTGTTGCTCGTTATATACTCCAAAGTTTTTCTAACTTTGAAGTTGTCAGTCTAACACTCCTCCGTATCCCAGCTGGTGACCTTGGCGGTGGATCAGATGGCCACCTAGGTCTATGATCCCAAATTGAAGGATATCTAGGTGGTGTCCGACGACGACACCCCCAAGGATCAGCCAGCTCCGGCAGCGCGAAAGCGGAAGAGCTCCACCTCTAACCCTGTTGCCAAGGCCTATAAGAAGAAGAGATCGGAGAGTGGAGTCTCCAAATGATCCACCGCCACCTTAGAGGCGGAGAAGAAGAAGTCCACTGGCATTCCCCTCACCAAGGCTCCTGCCGTGGAGTAAGTATATTCATTCTCCGGCTTGTACTCATAAATTTTTTCAACTCTTGTACTTATACTTTGTACGTTTCAGGAGGAAAGCCGGTGCTAGTTTGAAGCGATCCTCCAGAGATGCTTGAGGGTCAAAAAACATTCGTGACATGCTAACCAGAGATGTGGCTGCTAAGCCCTCTCTTGCTACTTCTCCCCCTACTCATGTCGCCAAGCCCTCTGCTAGACCCGCTGGGCCTTCATCCCCCATCATCTCTGAGATCTCCGCCATGGAGACAGATGTCAATCCAACCCTTGATGTCTTAGGCTCGGTCGAAGCGGACGTTGCTCCCAGCGGCCAGGCAATGCAGGAGAGCACTTCCTCTAAAGTGGCTGAAGCTCGGGCTAAGGATGCCACCGAGAAAGGGAAGTAAGTAATGGAAGAGGCGAAGGCGAAGGTGGTTGTGGCAATGGACAAGGCGGGATCCTCTGAGCCAACAACTATTCTGAAAACACAACAGGCGGCTAGGGCATCATCCTTGCCTCCGTCTTCAACATCTCCTTTGGCTGCAACTCCTCCGACATTGTGCCTAGATGACCTCATTGCGCAGGCGGATGCCGTGTATAACAATGCCGGCATCTTCCATACCGCATATGCTAATCTGGCCAACAATCTCAAGCTTATTGCCATTGTAAGTTTTTTGAACTTCACTTCTTTTATCTTGTGTAGTATATCCCTCTATAGCCCCCAAGCTCTTAGGTGGATAAACTCAAGTTATTGGCCTGAGTGCTCCAAAGAACTAAGAGTAGAAATTAATAGTGTAGCCCCCGAGCGTCTAGGTGGAAACTTTAGAAGAATTCTGGCTAGATGCTCTAAGAGTAGCATACTTGGTGATTAAAATCTTGTGCTGTAGGCCCCAAGCGTGTAGGTGAAACCAAATAGTTATGACTAGATGCTCTAGAGAAACTAAGCGTGCTTTCTTGTTGCAGAATGAGAATAGACAGAGGATCACTGCCAATGAGAGGTTTGCCGCTTTGCGGAAGGAGCTGGACCTTGAACAGGGTAAAACAGCCTTCCTGAAGCAATAGATCAAAAATAGCCAGAGTCTATTTCTTGTAACAGCTCCTTGCTTTTCCTCATGGATTCATTTATGCCGTCTTCTCATAGTACTTTCTGATTTCCGTCTTACAGTAGCCATTGCCAAGGCCAAGAGCATCGTCGAGCAATCTAAGCATATCCAAGAGCTTGACGATGAGAACAAAATCTTGAAGAAAGACCTGGATGATGTCGTCAAGGGCCATGAAGAGGCGATGAGGGTGCTACAAGAATCTGCTGACGCCAAGATGCAGTGCCTAAAGGACAAAATTGCACAGCTCAAGGAACAAAACCAAGCTGCCAAACAGTAGAATGCAAGGAACCTTGAGGTGTACAAGATAGTCCAGAAGGGGCAGGATGTCTTGGCGGAGACATGCAAGCAAGCGGAGACGAGAATCTTCGGTAACTTTCCTCCATCTTGGTCAATTCTATATTTTGGAGATGTGTTTGATGTTTTTGTACTCATGATCCTTGTATCTTATGCGAACGACAGCTCCCATTGGCTTGGCCAACTTGGGTGAAGGTGCTCCAGATTCCAAGGAGTGCATGATTCTTGGCGGCAACTTCGGCAGCACCGCCATTGCCCAAGCCAAGGAGATAGCCCAGCCTCTAGGAATAAACATCAAGGTGGCAGACTCAGCGACCAAGTATACGGAAATCCTACCCCGAGCCCCTAGAAAGTCAAGGACTGGAAAGCCTCTTGCGTCTGGGCTGGTGCAAGGATGACCCTGTCCTTGGTCAAGGCACACTACAACAATGCCGACATGGATCTGGTGACCTCCGGCTTTCCCAAATTGGATGAGGAAGGGAAGGAAATTGATAGCGATGCTATTTGGAATTCCCTCTCCGGCTTCGATACCAAGATTGCCAGGATGGTCAATGCAGATGTCTTCGTGCCTGCCGAGTTCCTTGATGAAGACATGGCTTTGTATGAGTCTAGCCCATCTCCTTCCGAGTTTGACGAGATCTCCCGACCTGGCTCTCCCGATGATGCCACCACGAAGTCCCCTACAGCAGAGCCATGAAAAACAATATTTTTATTAAATATACCTCTGCGAAGTGTATGCGGAAAAACTTATGCGTTGTTTAAGGCAGAAAACTTGTACTCAAGTTTCCTGCTACTTATCTGTTTCCAGCATGTGTATATTTTTTAAGCAAGTGCTGGCTTATTCATTATTCTAGTTCATATGCTTAACCTTTCGTGAGACAGAAGACTCGCAGCACAGAACTATGCCCTTAGGTGATGATGCTTAATAGCACCGTCAAGAACATAAGAGCAAAATTGCCGGCTTTGAGTGTCGAGAAGTCACTACTCCGGAATCCACATAAAAACTTCAAACAATGTGTAGACCAGAAAACTTAAGCTAACGCCCGTAGGCGGAATTTTCACAAGTGCAAATGCAAACTTGCACATAAAGGGTTTATATGATCAAAAAATGAACAACTAAAGGAGATAAAAGACTCAGAGAATATGAGTGAACCAAATGCTTTATTTCATTGATCATATAGGAAACTTATTACATAATATAAATATGCTAAGTGTAAAAGGGATGTAGCTGTGCTATGTTCCATGGCTGATCTGTCTCCGGGTAATCATCATCGGAGTCACGTTGCTTGCGCTTGCAATTTTTTGGCCTATCTATCAACTCGTGAATATCGACGAGGTAGTAGGAACTATTTAGCAATTTTTTGCTTATGACGAACGGTCCTTCCCAAAGCGGGGATAGTTTGTGTGATTTCTCCTGCTTGAGTCTAAGCACCAGATCCCCCTCTTTAAACGAGCAATGCTTTACACGACGACTATGGTAGCCATGCAGCTTCTGCTGGTAGATGGCGGATCTCTGGCATGCCAGCACGTGCTCTTCCTCAAGTAGGTCCACAGATAGGTGTCTAGATTCTTCAGCGTCGTCCTCCTTATAGGTGGTGACTCTTGGTGCATCATGGAGGATGTTGGATGGAAGGACGGCTTCTGCTCCATAAACCATGAAGAAAGGAGTCAAGTTGGTGGATCTGTTGGGTGTTGTTCGTAAACTCCACAAAACAGATGGTAATTCCTCCGCCCAGGCTCCAGCTGTTCTATGTAGCGGTGCCTCTAAGTGTGGCTTGATTCCGTGCAGAATTAGTCCATTGTCCCTTTCAACTTGCCCATTTGATTGTGGGTGTGCCACAGATGCTAGGTCAACGCGGATGCCTTTTTATGACAGTACTCCTCAACTTCTCCAAGAGAAAAATTTCTGCCGTTGTCGGTGATCATGCTGTGTGGGAGACCAAATCTCACCACTAGATCCCGAACAAATTTTAGGGTTGTTGCCCCATCAAGCTTTCTAATGGGTTTAGCTTCAATCCATTTTGTGAAGTTATCCACTGCTACTAGCAAGTGTGTAAATCCACAGGGTGATGTCTGCAAAGTTCCAACCATGTCCAGCACCCAGACTACAAACAACCAAGTTATTGGTATGGTTTGCAATTCTTCAGCTGGAACACTTGGTTGTCTTGCATAGAACTGACACCCTAGGCATGTTTGTACCAATTTTCCTAATCTAAGCCACCATACTCCAAAGAGATATATGGTCTAGATCCTTCCGCGAACGTGTCCTGCTCATAGGCGGTCCGTGCGGGGCTTGACGAGTTTCTGACTTCCTGGGAGCTAGGACCCGAGTCGGTTTCACCGATGAAGATGTGGATGTCTCTGAAGGGGATGACAGAGCAACACATAGGGTTCGTCTTTGCCAGCACCCATAACTCATCTAGAGGGATGATCGGGACGTTTTTGGAGAAGAGAACGCGTCCGATGGCTACGATGTCGCTGATTCCCGTGAATAGATTGGACCTCGCCCGGTGTAGAGCTCGAAGCGCCTCTTGCCCCACCGTGGGTGCCAACTGTCGTGGTATTGTCGATGAGTACACCATGGAGGGGTCCTCACAATGTGTGTTTAGAGATGTGGGGTAAGGAGAAGAGTTGGCGGGTACGAGGTAACACAGCTTACCCAGTTTCAAGTCCCACAACGGTGGCGAAACTCTACTCCTGCTATAAATCACTGTAATGGCGATACACCGAGTTACAGAGATAGGTTTGTTGTGCGAGGTGTTGCACATTGTACGTAGCAATCTAGGTTGTGTCTTCTTGCCCTAAAGGCGCCCGCAGGTCTGGCTTATAAAGGCACCAGAACCTAGGGTTTATAGGGAAAGTTCCTTGCCAACAAGGTAAAGAGTCCTACACTAATACAAACTAGTCTTTCGTGTCTTGCACTCCAAGGCTCCGAGTACGTCGGTGACTCCTGCGTAGCCTTTCTTTATCTAACACGGGCCTCCCTTCTAGATCCATCTAACTAGGCCACCCAGCAGTCCATAGGCCCTGCTACCAACTATGGGCCACCCGGGTTAGCTGGATTGGTGACATGCTATGAGGATACCCATATAGCATATCCCCAACAGTCGGCGATGATGATGACGAAGAAAATCGGTTCCATGCGGAACGGAGCTCCGGTTGAAGCTATATTTTGCCCCATGGTGGGCGCCAACTATCGTTGTTATGGAAACGGCAGTTCCTGAGAAGGCTAGATAGAGGTGTGGGTAAACGGTAGGGAAGCTATTGACGGTGTCCGCAGGTGGGATTGGATACATGCCAACGTAGCGAGACGCAGGAAGTACCCAGGTTCGGGGCCCTCATGAGGCGTTGACACCCCTACTCCTGCTGATCTGACTATGGTATGATCAATATGAGAGCTATAGAATGCTCCTCAAGTTGTATGAACTGCCTATCTAGTGAAGTCCAACCTTTGCTACGAGAGTCATGCTCCCTCTTATATAGGCTAGGGGCAGCGATCTTACTGGCCAGGCCGGCTGGCGGGTCCCACGGGTGGGTCCTAGACGGCTGGTCATCTACAGTACTGCGTAGTAGCGGTCTCGTCTACAGTGCCTGCCGTGCGAGGCGTCGTGGGCACAGTGGACGCCGTGGGGTCGTTGGGAGCATGGCGTCAGCAATCAGACACAGTGTCCATCGTCAGCCACAAAGTCTCCATCATGGGTCGTGTCCTCTGTCTCCTTTACATCTTGCTGGTAAGCTAGGGCATACCACGCACTGCACCGCACATCACCTCGTACCTCCTCCGTCTTGACTCCGTCCAGCTAGGCTAGTCTAGCCTGACAGGTACCTTGATGGTCCTTTATCTGGCTGGCTTGTGCATCGATTCATTCTGGTCTAGATTCCTCTCTGCACCCTATCTCCTGGAATCCAATGCACTTGGTCTTGGTTTGATCGATATGAAGCTAGGCATCCGGTGTCGGTCGAACTGGGAGCCACCGACTGGGGCAAGGCATCTTGGCAGTGTTGTGGCGATCGATCCTGTTGGATCGAGCGGCATTAGCCAGGAGCCCCCAGCAGCCAGGAGGCGAGCCGGTTGGGCCTGGTGGAGCGGCTTAGCCAGGAAGGCTGAAGCGGTCTAGAGAGGCGCGGTCGAGGAGTGGGCGACATGGCCTAGTCGGGGTGCAGAAGTCGTAGCCGAGGCGGGAGCCAGTAGGCGGCCCAGCCGGGGAGGACCCTGGAGGCCCAGCCGAGACAGAGCGATGGCAGGCCCAACCAGGATAGAGCCACGGGAGGCCCAGTCAGGCATGAGGGAGGCCTAGGCGGGGGCCGCCCAGGTGGAGTGGCGCGACCATGGGCCGGCTAGGAGGCTCCAGCCGGCCTAGGACAAATCATGATGTAGTCTTTTTTTATTTTTGTTGATGTAGACGTCTTTTCTGCCTGACTTGGAGTGCTTCTTTGGGTACCCGGGGGTAATCCCCTGACACTTTGACACATGGAGTGCCACTGCATGTGTTCTTTTCTAAATCACCTTGATCCGCATGACCACACACACTCAGGTGGATGTGGTGATCTAACCTTTGTCACACTGGTGCTCCATTACATGTGGCAGTTGCATTCCAATATGTTCTTGAGCTTTCTGACCATGGTTTGACACATGGAGTGCCATTGCATGTGTTCTTTTCCAAACCACCTTGAAACACATGACCACACACATTTAGGTGGATGTGGTGATGCAACCTCTGTCACACTGGTGCTCCTTTACATGTGGCAGTTGCACTCCAATGTGTTCTTTGGCTTTCTGACCATGATTTGACACATGGAGTGCCATTACATGTGTTCTTTTCCAAACCATATTGATCCACATGAGCATGGACACTCAAGTGGATGTGGTGATGCAACCTCTATCACAATGGTATTCCAATACATGTGGCATTTGCATTCCAATGTGTTCTTGGGCTTTCTGGCCATGGTTTGACACATGGAGTGCCATTGCATGTGTTATTTTCCAAACCACCTTGATCCACATGACCACACACAATCAAGTGGATGTGGTGATGCAACCTCTATCACACTGGTGCTCCTTTAGATGTGGTAGTTGCATTCCAATGTGTTCTTGGGCTTTCTGACCATGGTTTGACACATGGAGTGCCATTGCATGTGTTCCTTTCCAAACCACCTTGATCCACATGACCACACACAATCAAGTGGATGTGGTGATGCAACCTATATCACATTAGTGCTCCATTACAAGTGGAAGTTGCATTGCAATGTGTTCTTGGCCTTTTTAACCATGGTTTGACACATGGAGTTCCATTGCATGTGTTATTTTCCAATCCACATTACCACAGACACTCAAGTGGATGTGGTGATACAACCTCTCTCACACTGGTGCTCCTTTACATGTGGAAGTTGCATTCCAATGTGTTCTTGGGATTTCTGACCATGGTTTGACAGATGGAGTGCCATTGCACGTGTTATTTTCCAAACCACCTTGATCCATATAACCACACACATGAATGGATGTGGTGATGCAACATCTGTCGCACTGGTGCTCCTTTACATGTGGTAGTAGAATTCCAATGTGTTCTTGGGCTTTCTGACCATGGTTTGACACATGGAGTGCCATTGCATGTGTTCTTTTCCAAACCACCTTGATCCACATGACCACACACACTCTAGTGGATGTGGTGATGCAATCTTTGTCACACTGGTACTCCTTTTCATGTGGTAGTTGCATTCCAATGTGTTCTATGGCTTTCTGACCATAGTTTGACACATGGAGTGCCATTGCATGTGTTATTTTCAAACCACCTTGATCCACATGACACCACACACTCAAGTGGATGTGGTGATGCAACCTCTATCACACTGGTGCTCCAATACATGTGGCAGTTGCATTCCAACGTGTTCTTGGGCTCTCTGACCATGGTTTGAAACATGGAGTGCCATGGAATGTGTTCTTTTCCAAACCACCTTCATCCACATGACCACACAAACTCAAGCGGATGTGGTGATGCAACCTATCTCGCACTAGTGCTCCTTTACATGTGGCAGTTGCATTCCAATGTGTTCTTGGGCTTTCTGACCATGGTTTGACACGAGTGCCATTGCATGTGTTCTTTTCCAAACCACCTTGATCCACATGACCACACACACTCAAGTGGATGTGGTCATGCATCCTCTGTCACACTTGTGCTCCTTTACATGTGGTAGTTGCATTCCAATGTGTTCTTGGGCTTTCTGATCATGGTTTGACACATGGAGTGCCATTGCATGTGTTCTTTTCTAGACCACCTTGATCCACATGACCACACACACTCAAGTGGATGTGGTGATGCAACCTATGTCATACTGGTGCTCCGGTACATGTGGCAGTTGCATTCCAATGTGTTCTTGGGCTTTCTAACCATGGTTTGACACATGGAGTGCTATGTCATGTGTTCTTTTCCAAACCACCTTCATCCACATGACCACACACACTCAAGTGGATGTGGTGATGCAACCTCTGTCACACTGGTGCTCCTTTACATGTGGCAGTTGCATTCCAATGTGTTCTTGGGCTTTTTGACCATGGTTTGACACATGGAGTGGAGAATATCATTTTGCGGTCCAAAAGTTGAGGCGCCAAGGCAAAGCGGTACCCAAGTTGGTTGTAATCATCTGCATTGCCCACAGTTGGTGTGCCAAATACTCAGGGGGGTCTTTTTTAGCATGAATTTAACTTTACGTTTGAATACAAAATATCATGCTAATGCCCATCAAGTTGGCCCCCCTTGTCAGTTTTCACCGTTATGTCGATGTCGTCGTGACTGCCATGTAGGCTTGTAGCATTGGAGCCTGCATCCATTACGTGTCTTTTTCTTCCTCGGAGCGGCAATCTGTGGTCACAGCCATGGCGTGGAGCTGGGACATGGACGAACCTGCTCGGCCCCGCTCTCCTCCCTGTAGGCTTGCAGCGTTGGCGCCTGCATCCATTACATGTCTTCTTATTCCTCGGAGCGGCAATCTGTGGTCGCGGCCATGGCGTGGAGCTAGGACGTGGACGGACCTGCTCGACCCTACTCTCCTCCCCATCCCGAGTCGGAGCTCGCCCTCACCATGGCCGCACCCATGGCACGGCGCGGGGACGAGAATTGGTTCTCGGTGAGATCTGTCACCGTGTCGACCATGCTCGGTTCCGTTTTCCTACTCTAGAATCCGAGCTCGCCGTTGCCATGGTCGCACCCGCACCAATTTTGCCACCCCTGCCAAGGTCTATGTGGTAGCTCAAGTTCTGCCATGTTGAACCTGTAAGCGAATTCAGAGCTAGGCTCTGGCAACCTGTTGTTGAACCTATAAGGAATTTGCTGAAGACTGCGTGCCATGCCAAGGTCTTTGGCTGATGCCTTCAGCTTCTGCCAACGTCCACCGCTGATGTGAGATCATTTAGTTACTTCAATACGAAATTTCGACCAATTTAACTTGTTGATGTATTCCTTGACAATTATAATATAATCGAGCACTAGAAATATTTTGTAGTGTGCATGAGCATGATTAGTAATATAATTGAACACTAGAAATTTTAAGGCACTCGATATGAAGGAGTAGATTAATATATATAGAAGGTTCACCAGAGACACCACGGATATATTGTCTTACATGCAACACACAGGTAATAATTAACTAAAACAAAATAAAAGCAGGGGCAACAACAGGAGGCCGGGACACGGAGACACCTAGCAGGGCAGGGGCATCAGCAGGAGGCAGGAATAACCTAGTCGAGGGGATGCATGCCAGTCCTAACATAATCTGGAGGAATTTGCTGAAGGCTGTGTGCCATGCCAAGGTAATCGGCCTATGTTGTCTGCCTCTGCCTCTGCCAACGCCCACCGTGTGCTGGATCATGTTGTCGAGGTCCATGTTGATTGCTCTGCCACAAAATGGGCAAAATAGTCCCCCTATGGTAGAAACGGATTTGCCCACACCATAACCGCCTCATCACGTAGCGGCTCTTGTTGTCCCTGGATTCCTTGCTAGCATCCACGTCATCATCCTCCTCCTGTTGATTTTTAAGAACATAACTTAGAACTCATACATATGATTGAATTGTATTACAACTCAAGAATTGACAACACATATATGTAAGACAATATTAAGTTGATATCAAAGAGAAAGCATCTTAGCAATAGTTTGATCAGTTCATATATCATTTCATCTCAACACAATGACAATTAATTGGATCAGAGTGTATGTAGCATAAAGATTGCAGCCTCATAAGTTTCTTCAGGGATGTCGTGAGCGAACCAAGTAAAAATTGCACAACCTATATTGTTCTTGTACATCGCCCCAGGTTCGCTAACTCATCCCTCAAAAAATCTGACACCAATATGTCTGCCTCTCTTTCGGGGCTAATTTGAATCATTGGCCGCAATAAGAAATTGGAATGTAATCATACGAAACAATATTCAGGGATATACATATTTAGGTACAAAAACAATCCTAAATATTGTAATTATAAATAAAAAACCAAACGATTAATCTCCAGGTACATGTTGAAAATACTTATGATCAAAACCATGCATATACATATGCATCATACGAATCATTCAAAGATCATAAACAAGTCAAGGATCATACATGTAGTTCCATATGAGAATAAATCAAGGGCCTCATATTTTTTTTCAAAGATGGAGTTGGCGAACCAAAGTACCAATAGCACAACCTATATTGTTTGTGTACATTACTGCCTCAGGTTCACTAACCCATCCCTAAAAAATGACACCATCATATGTGTCTCCCCTTACACTCATTTGGGGCAATTTTCAATCATCAGCCTCGGTGAGCAAATGAAATGTAATTCTTATACACTATGAATAAATGCATGCAATAACAATTCAAAGATCATAGTTCTATGAATGTAGAATAAATCTAGGGGCCTCATAAGTTTCTTTAGGGATTGCATTAGTGAACCAAGTAACAATTGTACAACCTATATTGTTCTTGTACATCACCCCAGGTTCGCTAACTCATCCCTGAAAAAATCTGACACCAATGTGTCTGCCTCTCTTTTGGGGCAAATTTGAATCATTGGCTGTAGTAAGAAATTGGAATGTAATCCTACGAAACAATATTTAGAGATATACATATTCAGGTACAAAAACAATCCTAAATATTGTAATTATAAATAAAAAACCAAACGAATTAATCTCCAAGTACATGTTGAAAATACTTATGATCAAAACCATGCACATACATATGCATCATACGAATCATCAAAAGATCAAAAACAATTCAAGGATCATACATGTAGTTCCATATTAGAATAAATCAGGGGCCTCATAATGTTTTCAGAGATGGAGTTGGCGTACCAAAGTACCAATAGCACAACCTATATTGTTTGTGTACATTGCTGCCTCAGGTTCACCAACCCATCCCTAAATAAACGACACCATCATATGTGTCTGCCCTTACACTCATTTGGGGTTTTAATCATCAGCCTCGATGAGCAAATGAAATGCAATTCTTATACACTATGAATACATGCATGCAATAAAAATTCAAAGATCATAGTTCTATGAATGTAGAATAAATCTAGGGGCCTCATAAGTTTCTTCAGGGATGGCATTAGTGAACCAAGTAACAATTGTACAACCTATATTGTTATTGTACATCTCCCTAGGTTCACTAACTCATCCCTAAAAAAATATGTCACCAATGTGTCTGCCTCTCTTTTGGGGAAAATTTGAATCATTGGCCGCAATAAGAAATTGGAATGTAATCCTACAAAACAATTTTCAGGGATATACATATTCAGGTACAAAAACAATCCTAAATATTGTAATTATAAATAAAAACCAAACGATTAATCTCCATGTACATGTTGAAAATACTTATGATCAAAACCATGCATATACATATGCATCATACGAATCATTCAAAGATTAGAAACAACTCAAGGATCATATATGTAGTTCCATATGAGAATAAATCAAGGGCCTCGTAATTTTTTTCAGAGAAGGAGGCGGTGAACCAAAGTACCAACAGCACAACCTGTATTGTTTGTGTGCATTGCTGCCTTAGGTTCACCAACCCATCCCTAAAAAATGACATCATATGTGTCCCCTTGCACTCTTTTGGAGAAAATTTCAATCATCGGCCTCAATGACAAACTAAAATATAATTCTTATACACTATGAATGCATGCAATACATAATTCAAATATCATAGTTCTATGAATGTAGAATAAAGATTGTGGCCTCATAAGTTTCTTCAGGTATGGCGTAAGCGAACCAAGTAACAATTGCACAACCTATATTGTTCTTGTACATCGCCCTAGGTTAGCTAACTCATCCCTAAAAAATCTGACACTAATGTGTCTGCCTCTCTTTGGGGGAAAATTTGAATCATTGGCCACAATAAGAAATTGAAATGTAATCCTACGAAACAATATTCAGGGATATACATATGCATCATATGACTCACTCAAAGATCAGAAACAATACAAAGATTATATATAGGTTCCATATGAGAATAAATCAAGGGCCTCATTATTTTTTCAAAGATGGAGTTGGAGAACCAAAATACCAACAACACAACCTATATTGTTTATGTACATTGCTGCATCAGGTTCACTAACCATCCCTAAGAAAACGACACCATCAGATGTGTCTCCCTTGCACTCTTTTGGGGCAAAATTGAATCATTGAGCTCAGTAAGGAAAAGAAATGTAATGTTATATGCAGTTGTGTATCGAAATCAACACTCAACTAGCAAACCCTAAAACTCCTAAATCAAATGTTATAGATCGATTAAATTTACAGCACAAGAAGAACCATATGAACAACAACGAGTTAAGCAAATGTAATTTTACTAGATGGCAGATGAGAAGATTGGGGTTTTGTGACAAGTCGGATTGGGGTTTTGTGACTAGATGGTAGATGCATCAATCGACCGTTCGAACCATATATATACTACCCTACTTCAAGAGCAAAAGAATATATACATGATTGAGCAAATCCTATGTATGAACAGTGAAATATGCGACTGTGACTAGAGAAGCTAGCAATGTAGTACCTCGGACTCCTCATCAGGGGCCTCCTCCTCGAAATCGTCATTCTCTTTGATTGTGTTGATGATTTCTTGGATGGAGATGGGGTCGTTGATGTAGAGCACCGGATTGCCTCCGCCTACCGCCTGCCCCTCATCCAGATCTACCGCTGGCACCACGATGTTGTCGGCCACCTGCTGCTCGACGGCCATGGCTACTGGCTGGATGGATGAGCTCGAAGCCTCAATGACGCGGCGACGAGAGGCGTGCGTGCTCGGAGAAGATGCCTCTGCCTGCTTGGTGACGACTGAGCCATCTGCCGCAGCGCCTTCAACTGGCTTCACCTCCGGCCCGTCTCCACGCGTACGCTTCATGGCACACCTAGGGAAGGCGATAGTGCAAGCGAAGGAGCTTCGGCGCACGTGGTAGGTGCAGATTGGGGTTTTGGGACTAGACAGATTGGGGAAAATGACACGAGCTCATGGAAGAAGAAGGCCGAGCGGGTTTATAAACACTGGACCTCTGGTAGTCCTCGAGTGGACAAGTGTGGTGGGTGGGGGGATGGGGCTACCACGATCTCCACTTTTTTTGAAACAACCACAATCTCCACTTTATAACTGCATTGAAAACACGTGCATGGTAGACCTCGATTCCACTTCATACAAGTGGCGTAGAACCAATTTCTAGCAACATTAGGTCTCCTCGAGGGCCCCCCTGCCACGTGGAAGTTACTTGCAGTAGGGCCCACTTGGAAGTGAGATTGAGATCACGCTGCATAAAAATGGGATATGTCTTATTAAAATCAAGTGGCAGTAATTTGCAGCATCCCGTTGACAACCGTGCACTCGATGACCCCGTTTCCCTATGCATGTGTTGTGGTAGTAGTAGTAGTAGGCTTTTCAGACGTGATTAAACATGGCATGACCACACGACGACTTTTCCATGGATGGCTTCGTGTTCCTTCTTGTAGAAGTCTCGCTGAGAGAGACGTCCGTGCTGTCTCACGCTATACTATGAAGGACATGACGTGTGCAACGATCCACGTTGGATCACACAGGATCAACGGTTGGTGCGCACGATCCACGTGACAACTATGACAACCAATCAGGGCGTAGCAGCCAGAGTGAGCACAGGTTTGGGCTTCTACAAGAGAGAGAGGGGGGAAAAACTGAGTAGCATCAAAAAACCAAGGGCAAAACTGAGTAGTATAAAAATGGAAAGTGAGTGTCTTATACAATGAAATACAATGAAATTCTGCATCACCTCACCTCATTGGATGTGTGTGTGTGTCAGTGTGCATCATTGGGGTTTTAGGAAAAGAACGCATGCAGTGATGCCACCACAGCATGTGTGTTCTTTTCATAAACTACATGGATCCACAAGAGTTCATTGCATGTGTGTTCTTTTCACAAACCACATGGATGCACTCGAGTTCATTGGATGTGTGTTCTTTTCATAAACAACATGGATCCACTACATCATTACACGTGTGTTCTTTTTCTAAACCACATATGGATCCACTACAGTCATTGCATGTGTGTTCTTTTCATAAACCACATGGATCCACCAGTGTCATTGCATGTGTGTTCTTTTCATAAACCACATGGATCCACCAGTGTTAATGCATGTATGTTCTTTTCATAAACCACATGGATCCACAAGAGTTCATTGCATGTGTGTTCTTTTCATAAATCACATGGATCCACTAGAGTTCATTGCATGTGTGTTCTTTTCATAAACCACATGGATCCACTACAGTCATTGCACGTGTGTTCTTTTTCTAAACCACATGTGGATCCACTATAGTCATTGCATGTGTGTTCTTTTCGTAAACCACATGGATCCACCAGTGTCATTGTATGTGTGTTCTTTTCATAAACCACATATAGAGTCATTGCATGTGTGTTCTTTTCATAAACCACATGGATCCACTAGTGTCATTGCATGTGTGTTCTTTTCATAAACCACATGGATCCACAAGAGTTCATTGCATGTGTGTTCTTTTCATAAACCACATGGATCCACCAGTATCATTGAATGTCTGTTCTTTTCATAAACCACATCTAGAGTCATCACATGTGTGTTCTTTTCATTGGTTGTGTGAGTGTATTAGTGTGCATCATTCGGGTTTTAGGAAAAGAACACATGAAGTGATGCCAGCATAGCATGTGTTATTTTCATAAACCACATGGATCCACAGGAGTTCATTGCATGTGTGTTATTTTCATAAACCACATGGATCCACTAGCGTTCATTCCATCTGTGTTCTTTTCGTAAACCACATGGATCCACTAGAGTCATTGAATGTGTGTTCTTTTCATAAACCACATGGATCCACTACAGTCATTGCATGTGTGTTCTTTTTCTAAACCACATATGGATCCACTACAATTATAGCATGTGTGTTCTTTTCAAAAACCACATGGATCCACCAGCGTCATTGCATGTGTGTTCTTTTTGTAAACCATATCTAGAGTCATTGCATGTGTGTTCTTTTCATAATCCACAAGAGTTCATTGCATGTGTGTTCTTTTCATAAACCACATGGATCCACTAGAGCTCATTGCATGTGTGTTCTTTTCATAAAACACATGAAGCCACTAGAATCATTGAATGTATGTTCTTTTGATAAACCACATGGATCCACTAAACTCATTGCATGTGTGTTCTTTTTCTAAACCACATATGGATCCACTACAGTCATTGCATGTCTGTTCTTTTCATAAACCAAGGCTAGAGTCATTGCATGTGTGTTCTTTTCATAAACCACATGGATCCACTAGAGCCATTGCATGTGTGTTCTTTTCATTGGATGCGTGAGTGTATTAGTGTGCATCATTGGGGTTTTAGGAAAAGAACACATGAAGTGATGCCACCATAGCATGTGTGTTCTTCTCACAAACCACAAGGGTCTACAAGAGTTCATTGCATGTGTGTTCTTTTCATAAAGCACATGGATTGTAGCATCCCAATTGTCTAACAATTGCAATGCTACTAGCCTAGCCTAGATATATGCTACTTCAAATATATATAATTGTTGCATCATCATTATATCATGCTCATGTCATCATGCCACCTTGCATTTGAGCATCATATAAAACCCTTTTCATTTGGTTCTTATCTCATATGCATTGTTAATTGTATTGCTTCTTGATATTGTATTTGGGTCTTGATATATTGTTTAAATGCCCAAGTTGAGTTGGGGGCATATCTCTTATTAACTCCACCACCCTTTCATTTCACCACCTTATAATTCCACCATCCAACTAAATATGAGCTTGGCACTTATTGGTTTTACCTCTATCTCATGTGGGTTGGGATGGATCCAATTCTTTCCCACATGCTCTCATCTTAGCATCATGTTGTTTTCACAATATTGAAACATGAGAGCCACATGGCCACCTTTGCATGCCTTGTGAGTGGAACCTTTTTCCCAGCTGCCATATGTTTGTTTGGGGTTATCATCATGTTGGGATATTTTTGTGGGCTTATTAAATGCCTAGTGGCATATACACCCTAGCAAGTCCCAAATATAATCCAATGTGATCATCTCCATATACTCCACTTGGGATTCCTTCTAAATTCCTTTGCTTGGGCCTTACTCCAATTTTGGAAGTGCAAATGAATAATGCCATGTAATAATGTTGTTCTCACAATAATCAACATGGCAATAAATGTTTGCATGGGCCATGCAAGCCCCCACCTTTTGCTTGTTCTTTGGATTTTATTTGAATTTTGAGTGAGTTTAAACCACATCTCTCTCTCCTCTTAGCTTGATCTTGTTTGAGCTTGCTTAAGACCATCAGCACCACACCCCTCTCTTGTGTTGCTTGATCTAGTTGGAGCATGCAATCTCCTATAAACCCCAAGCCACCACCCCATCACCCTAATCACCTAGCTATCACCACCCTACCTCACCTCTCCTCTCTTTACCATCCCCTCTAACCTAGCTCTAAGCTAAACCCTAGACCTAACCCTCTCTCTCGGCCTCTCTCCTCTTTCCACCTAGCTGGCCACCCTGGGCCACCTAACCGCCACTCCAACCATACCCTAGCTGCCCCTTCACCCCTCAAAGAAACCCTAGCCGAGCCTACCCTAGCTCCAACCCTAGACCCGAGCCTCACCTCTCTCTCCCTAGCTCCCTCTCTCTGCCAAGCGGGCCCTACCCCGACCCTGCCTCCTTGGCCGTGCCCTAACCCACCTGGAAGCCACCCCCACTGCCCTACCTGCCCCTGCCCTGCCCTGGCCTCCCAGCCGAGCACGTGAGGAGGAGGACAAAAGGTGGCCGAGCCACCTTTATCGTCCACCATCTCCCCACGGCACCCCGCTCCCTCTCCGTCCCTATCCACCCACTCTGCCTCGCCCAGCTACCCCAGATCCACCCCGAAGGCGCCCTGCCCTCTCCCCCTCTCTTCTCCATCGCCACCGGCTACACCATCGTCTGCACCCTCGGCCTCCGCCGCGTCCAGCCGATCCAGCCGTCAAGTGCGCCGTCGAGGAGGCCTGGAAGACCAAGGCCAATCCCCTGCATCGACCCGTACACGCAGAAGCGGAGGAGAAGGACCGGAGCCACCAGATCGTCGTCGACACCGAGCGAAACCCTAGCCTCGCCGTCCGTCTGCGTCCTCGTCGATCGCCTGCCCGCCGACCCGATCCAACGCCACCAACCACCTCTCGGTGAGCCCACGACCCTCCTAGACAACCCCCTCTGGCCGATCTCGCCCCAGCGCCGCCGTGCCTTCCGTCGAACGCCGTCGGAGCGTCGGGTTCGCTGGCGTCTGCACGCTCGCGTCCCGCGTAGCAGCCTAGCTAGGCCCCGTCCGGTTCCCTGACACCAAGCCCGAGCCGGCGCAGTGGCTCCGCCTCCGCGCGCGCCCGCAACGTCCCAGGATCGAGCCCCGCGCGCGCCGCGCCTGCTCCTGCCGTGCACCGATCGGTCGACAGACAGTTTCAGAAGAAGATCCACAGTAGCACTGCTCGTTTTGCACTTACCCCCTGCGTTTTATTCGGCTGAACCCGCGGTACCTTTTGGGCCCACCGTCAGCCGCAGTGCCCGCTTTGCAGAGAACCCCCTGGCTTTTTGTAACCCGTAACCCGCGCTCCAGCCTAGTCCCACCTGTCAGTCCTGGACCGCTCGCCTCTGTCGCGTGGGCCTGCGAAGTCGGTTGCCCCACCTGTCATCCTCTAGGGCTAGCTCAACCAGCGGTGACAAAAGCTTTTCCGTGCGCGTGTGTGCTGAGTCAGCGCGTGACCCCACCTGTCAGCGTCTGCGGCTAGGTTAATCTGAGTATAAAAAGTATTTCCGAAATCTGTTTTAAATTCAAATCTTTTTCTAATTATTTCAAATCCATTTTAAATTCTGTTTTCAAATAACTTTTCAAATATTAATCCAAATAATACATATAATATATGTTTTCAAATCAGAAAAATGTGAGGACTCCAAATATGCAGTCCAAAATATATTTTGGACATATAAAATTCCAAGTTTATTTAAATTACAATAAATGCCCCTTTCCTTTAATAAATTAATATCTTTTGTTTTATAACTCCAAATTTAACAAATGATATGTCTAAAATGATTAGCTCGACGAGACCTTTCTGTTTATGCATTCCTTGGGTTGTTTTGAAGCATGCATCATATAAATATAAAGTGTACAGCAACTATTATGGGCATAAAATGGGGCCAAAACTAAATAAAAATGTTTATTCTTGTGTTCCACACTTCACCTATGCCATGCTACTTCCTTGCCATGCGAATTGTGCATCATTCATCATGGCATGATTGTTTGCTTGTCGCATTTTATTCATATGCTTGTGCACTTTATTTATGTTGGCCCTTGTTTGTTTGGTTCTTCTTCGAATAGACGCTGAGCAGGGGATTTATCAAGACACCCAGGAGTACCACCCAGATCCTTCTCTCGCTTCAACTGAGCTGCCAGGAAAGCACTACCACATGCTTGCATACATATAGTACCGACTGCCTCTATCTTATTCTTGCATCATTGAGTCGCGATTGCATTAAATTGAATCCCAAGTATTGCATAGCCTTTACTTTTAAACCCCACCAAAGCTTGTCCCTCCATCCCATGAGCCATTACTACAGGAGTTGTTTGAGCCATGCGAGTCGTAGAACAGCATGTGTAGGGTATGTGAGTGTCTGATGGATAACGAGGTACCTAAACAACTTTACCTGAGTAGTAATGGGATAACTAATGAAAGTGGCATCGGTGAGCCATATTCGCTATTTGGTTTTCAGGCTCACTTGTGTCCCGTAAGACCCCGAGTACTTGATTCCTGTTCCAAGATTATTCGCGCTATCCACATCCGGGAGGCCTTATGGACCCCCCTGAGCCAGAGCTTGATTCATTCTTATTTCTTGGGGCCACAAACTAGTTTGAGGTTTTATTTACTATCCTGTACCTATGCCATGCTTTACTGCTTTATTTAAATTGTGCGAGGTACTGCACACTGTACTGTTTAGGGAAGTGGAGTGTTTTCGCGGTGTCGACAAGCCCAGTCACATTTTCGGGTTCCCAGTCGTTCATAGCCACTGGCGCAAACCTTGAGACCGTCTCGGAGTCAGCTAACTTCGTTGCGGGTAGCTTAATGGGGTGGCCCCCTGAAATATTTCTGAATCATGTGATCGCTTTGTCGTGACTGCCTCGTTGGGTTTTGAGTTGGTTTTTCCGAGGCATATCGAGTGTGTGTTGCTATTTGTGCACCCCTGCAGGGTAAAACTTTCTGAAAGCCGTGTCCGCGGTTATGGACGACTTGGAGCACAGTTTCTCGATCATAGACAAGCATAACTAAAGTACCGCTGTTAATTTGACTAGACTAGGTACCTGACTAGTAAATAGTGCAACACTCACGGAACGGATAATAAAACTGCCAACGGATGGGGGGTTGTTCGTCCGCTTCCTCGTCGGTAAGCGAGGAGGAGGATGGATCTGTGGATATTACCGTTTTAACTGTTATAACTATTGTTATTAATTCACGGACATCCGTCTATCTCTGGTTAGGCGGATGGTTGGCGAGTATCTATAGAATTGTTAGGGTTGGTCTTTTGCTGCAATTGCGTCACCCCAAGTTGTGTCCCCTTTAGAGGCATAAAGACTTGCTGAGTACCCCTAGGGTCTCACACGATAAATTATTGGTTCAGATGAACAGGTACACTCGCAAGATGGATACTGGGTGGAAGAGACGGACGATGTGGGCAACGATCATTCGGTGTAGAGATTCCGGGAACGGGGATCCGTGAGATCTGTGGGCGGGATCTGCTTATTTATGGGGCATCTTATGCCGATTTGCTTCTTATCCGTACTCGGATTTTGTCTTCCGCTTCCGCTTGATACTCTGTTGATTGATGTATGAGGAGATATCCTAAACTATTATATCTATCTAGGATATTTGGATCTTGCCGTATGGCGTTGCTATATTTCCTTTCTTTTTAGATGGAATGGCTCTGATGTACTATTGTATGGTGGCTTGCATACATACTCATTTGTGTATGTAGTTGATCCCTTCGCCTGCCGATTACGTCGCCCGTTCTTGTCCCGATGTTTGGAAATGGTTGGGACGGCCGAAAGGTCTACCTGTGAGTGGCATTTGGGCCCCACCGTACTATTTCAACCATTTCTGATCATCCAGGCTTGTACCAGGAGCGTAATTCACCGAGGTAGTTATAATTGGTATCAGAGCCATCCCGCCCTTCAGGGTCTCAGCCAAATGGTCGTTGTCTGTCTAGCAAATATTTTTGGTAGTTATGTATACTAGGGAAAAACAAACGCGAGAGTAGGACTGCTTCCACTTTTCTTCTTAACCACCCACCCACCCTTTTCTGGTAAGGAAGTGTAACGTTTTCAATCCTCCTCTTAAAATTCAAACTAGGATTCACGTGTTCCGGGTTCCGTAGTACCATAGAAAGTGTGTGTGTGTGTAATTCCTTGTCTATCTGTTGCATCCAGTTTGTTATCACAATCTGCCTTTTGGTTATCAACTGTTGGTACATTCCATACGGACAGGCTTTTGTAAGTCGGCGCGATCTATCTGACTCCTTGTTAACCGGTGCCATCTTCTTAAGGGTGTCCTTCCTTCTGGCAACCCCACCTTCCGTGCAAAATCACTTATCAGGTAGAGAGGTAGAGTCGCTAATCTTGTTTCGTTATCTGATTTTGCGCATCTATTGGTATTTTAATGCCGGGAAATGCGGAAAATTTTTCTTTGATCCATCTGTGTTTCCACACTCCTTTTCAGTCGTGTGTGAAACATTCTCTATCTTCCTTTTATCAGCATGTCCATGCTAACTCATTCTTTCGTCCCCGGCGCTTAATCCTAGAGTTTCTTTTCATCCCCTTTTCTCTTGGGCTAATTACATAACATGTGTCGATCCGATGCTGGTGATTGTAATTGGGCTCTAGGCATAGCTATACTCCACTCATGATAAGTGTCGATTGGAATATGGAAAATGCTATCAACCGTCACCATATGGAGGATAAGGTTACTCCTGTGATTTTGGGTACACCGTGATCCTATCCATGCTTATTCAAGCATCCTTGGAAATCCGGAGTTTCTCAAGGCACTACGGCGGTCTATCATCTGTTTATCATGCTGCACATCTTTTTCAACTCCATATCTGCACATCTTTTTCGTCTCTGATAGCTCATACCATAAGCAAAGCTCTATCATCGTTTCTTATCCAAGATCTCCTTATCTTTGTAACCGGCGACCCAATCGGCAATGTGAACCAGGCGACATCTCTTTTTCTTCCGAAGGACCAGATAATCTATTCTCCCAGTGCATCTTCTTCAATTCTGGAATTAGCAAGTCCATTGTTAATTCCATCCTCCATCTTCAACCACTCCGGAGTTGTTCCCTGTTGGCAAGTTATCATCGTCGTTCCGCTAAAGTTTTCCCTCAAGACTACTAGATCTCTCTCAATCATTTCAAGAAGAACATGGAGTTTTCCCACCTCTATCTCGTCAAGTTATCTTTTGAAACCCTCTCGTTCTATCATCTATGCTCAATCCACCGGAGGCCATGAAGACCTTTCAGATCTTTCGTAATCCTTCTGTTCAAGTGGTGCTATCTTTTTCTTTATCTGTGGAATCTTGCAGTTGTCTCCGTGATCTTCCTTCATATCTTTCCGGTGGCTTGGTACTTACGATATGACAACAACATCATCACCCTTATCTATCTGTGAATCCGGCGAATCGTTTGCATCTATCCTTGCTTTCTAACGAAGTTCCATGAGTTTTTGTCAATACCTTCAGTCTGTTTCGGTAGTTGGGTTGCATGGTTTTCTTATTCATGTGCGGAGTAATGCTTTGAGTGCGGGATGGAGTAGCTACCATACCACTACTCTTATCATTCGCTCTTGTACATTGAATTGGTGAATTACTGTGATTCCACTCATTCCACGGAAGTTAGAAGTGGCCTTTATCCCTCGATACTTTTACTTCCGTCCTTGTTTTTCCGGAGTGCTCTCTCGAAGAAAGTAATCAATAATCTCTTGTTGGTGGTCTGTCTATTCTAGGTGGAGCAAAATCTTCAATTATCTGGTGGAAACAAACGCAAACTCTTTTCTGTCCTCGTCTTTCTACCGGTGCTTGACATCCCCAAACAAGATGAAAGGAAGCTATCTCTCTCTCTGTTCCATCAATTCTTTTCTGTGGTAATCTGGCTTCACATCCATCTCTGGAAGTTATATCTGCGCATCTCAACTGCGTGATCCTTTGGTTCTTACCGGCGTAAGAAGACTCTAATCCGATGATGTCTAGCTAAATCTTTCTGTTCATATCAAGGGACTCTATTGTTTGAAGGCAATATTGTTTCCGAACTTCTTTTCTCAAATCCGAGAGAGGATACGATGCTATTGTCATAGTGGTTCAAAACCTCTCCAACCTAGCTCTTTTCTCCGGCGAGACAAAGATTCATCCTCTCTAGTATCAGTAAATCTTTAATCTTAATGGTGTGTCTTCCTTTATCCATGATGCATCATCTTGTCTTTTCTTTCACAAGTGGTTCTTTTTCTCTTATCATGTTTCTTGGGAAAACCGGAGCTATGTCTATCCTATCCTTATTGTCTCACGACAATCCTTCAACTCTTCTAACCGTGGTGTCTCGAGCAAAACGCAAGACTCGCAACTAGTCTAGCAAGTTTTGCAAGGTGTAGTGGTCGCACCATTCCGTTCTTCATCTTCTTGTGAACGTGAGGGTCACCTTCGTTCGAACACCAGTCTCTCCTTGTGTTGTTTTTCTTTTTCCTGGAATCTCGGGGCGAGATTCTTGTTTAGTGGGGGAGAGTTGTAGCATCCCAATTGTCTAACAATTGCAATGCTACTAGCCTAGCCTAGATATATGCTACTTCAAATATATATAATTGTTGCATCATCATTATATCATGCTCATGTCATCATGCCACCTTGCATTTGAGCATCATATAAAACCCTTTTCATTTGGTTCTTATCTCATATGCATTGTTAATTGTATTGCTTGTTGATATTGTATTTGGGTCTTGATATATTGTTTAAATGCCCAAGTTGAGTTGGGGGCATATCTCTTATTAACTCCACCACCCTTTCATTTCACCACCTTATAATTCCACCATCCAACTAAATATGAGCTTGGCACTTATTGGTTTTACCTCTATCTCATGTGGGTTGGGATGGATCCAATTCTTTCCCACATGCTCTCATCTTAGCATCATGTTGTTTTCACAATATTGAAACATGAGAGCCACATGGCCACCTTTGCATGCCTTGTGAGTGGAACCTTTTTCCCAGCTGCCATATGTTTGTTTGGGGTTATCATCATGTTGGGATATTTTTGTGGGCTTATTAAATGCCTAGTGGCATATACACCCTAGCAAGTCCCAAATATAATCCAATGTGATCATCTCCATATACTCCACTTGGGATTCCTTCTAAATTCCTTTGCTTGGGCCTTACTCCAATTTTGGAAGTGCAAATGAATAATGCCATGTAATAATGTTGTTCTCACAATAATCAACATGGCAATAAATGTTTGCATGGGCCATGCAAGCCCCCACCTTTTGCTTGTTCTTTGGATTTTATTTGAATTTTGAGTGAGTTTAAACCACATCTCTCTCTCCTCTTAGCTTGATCTTGTTTGAGCTTGCTTAAGACCATCAGCACCACACCCCTCTCTTGTGTTGCTTGATCTAGTTGGAGCATGCAATCTCCTATAAACCCCAAGCCACCACCCCATCACCCTAATCACCTAGCTATCACCACCCTACCTCACCTCTCCTCTCTTTACCATCCCCTCTAACCTAGCTCTAAGCTAAACCCTAGACCTAACCCTCTCTCTCGGCCTCTCTCCTCTTTCCACCTAGCTGGCCACCCTGGGCCACCTAACCGCCACTCCAACCATACCCTAGCTGCCCCTTCACCCCTCAAAGAAACCCTAGCCGAGCCTACCCTAGCTCCAACCCTAGACCCGAGCCTCACCTCTCTCTCCCTAGCTCCCTCTCTCTGCCAAGCGGGCCCTACCCCGACCCTGCCTCCTTGGCCGTGCCCTAACCCACCTGGAAGCCACCCCCACTGCCCTACCTGCCCCTGCCCTGCCCTGGCCTCCCAGCCGAGCACGTGAGGAGGAGGACAAAAGGTGGCCGAGCCACCTTTATCGTCCACCATCTCCCCACGGCACCCCGCTCCCTCTCCGTCCCTATCCACCCACTCTGCCTCGCCCAGCTACCCCAGATCCACCCCGAAGGCGCCCTGCCCTCTCCCTCTCTCTTCTCCATCGCCACCGGCTACACCATCGTCTGCACCCTCGGCCTCCGCCGCGTCCAGCCGATCCAGCCGTCAAGTGCGCCGTCGAGGAGGCCTGGAAGACCAAGGCCAATCCCCTGCATCGACCCGTACACGCAGAAGCGGAGGAGAAGGACTGGAGCCACTAGATCGTCGTCGACACCGAGCGAAACCCTAGCCTCGCCGTCCGTCTGCGTCCTCGTCGATCGCCTGCCCGCCGACCCGATCCAACGCCACCAACCACCTCTCGGTGAGCCCACGACCCTCCTAGACAACCCCCTCTGGCCGATCTCGCCCCAGCGCCGCCGTGCTTTCCGTCGAACGCCGTCGGAGCGTCGGGTTCGCTGGCGTCTGCACGCTCGCGTCCCGCGTAGCAGCCTAGCTAGGCCCCGTCCGGTTCCCTGACACCAAGCCCGAGCCGGCGCAGTGGCTCCGCCTCCGCGCGCGCCCGCAACGTCCCAGGATCGAGCCCCGCGCGCGCCGCGCCTGCTCCTGCCGCGCACCGATCGGTCGACAGACAGTTTCAGAAGAAGATCCACAGTAGCACTGCTTGTTTTGCACTTACCCCCCTGCGTTTTCTTCGGCTGAACCCGCGGTACCTTTTGGGCCCACCGTCAGCCGTAGTGCCCGCTTTGCAGAGAACCCCCTGGCTTTTTGTAACCCGTAACCCGCGCTCCAGCCCAGTCCCACCTGTCAGTCCTGGACCGCTCGCCTCTGTCGCGTGGGCCTGCGAAGTCGGTTGCCCCACCTGTCATCCTCTAGGGCTAGCTCAACCAGCGGTGACAAAAGCTTTTCCGTGCGTGTGTGTGCTGAGTCAGCGCGTGACCCCACCTGTCAGCGTCTGCGGCTAGGTTAATCTGAGTATAAAAAGTATTTCCGAAATCTGTTTTAAATTCAAATCTTTTTCTAATTATTTCAAATCCATTTTAAATTCTGTTTTCAAATAACTTTTCAAATATTAATCCAAATAATACATATAATATATGTTTTCAAATCAGAAAAATGTGAGGACTCCAAATATGCAGTCCAAAATATATTTTGGACATATAAAATTCCAAGTTTATTTAAATTACAATAAATGCCCCTTTCCTTTAATAAATTAATATCTTTTGTTTTATAACTCCAAATTTAACAAATGATATGTCTAAAATGATTAGCTCGACGAGACCTTTCTGTTTATGCATTCCTTGGGTTGTTTTGAAGCATGCATCATATAAATATAAAGTGTACAGCAACTATTATGGGCATAAAATGGGGCCAAAACTAAATAAAAATGTTTATTCTTGTGTTCCACACTTCACCTATGCCATGCTACTTCCTTGCCATGCGAATTGTGCATCATTCATCATGGCATGATTGTTTGCTTGTCGCATTTTATTCATATGCTTGTGCACTTTATTTATGTTGGCCCTTGTTTGTTTGGTTCTTCTTCGAATAGACGCTGAGCAGGGGATTTATCAAGACACCCAGGAGTACCACCCAGATCCTTCTCTCGCTTCAACTGAGCTGCCAGGCAAGCACTACCACATGCTTGCATACATATAGTACCGACTGCCTCTATCTTATTCTTGCATCATTGAGTCGCGATTGCATTAAATTGAATCCCAAGTATTGCATAGCCTTTACTTTTAAACCCCACCGAAGCTTGTCCCTCCATCCCATGAGCCATTACTACAGGAGTTGTTTGAGCCATGCGAGTCGTAGAACAGCATGTGTAGGGTATGTGAGTGTCTGATGGATAACGAGGTACCTAAACAACTTAACCTGAGTAGTAATGGGATAACTAATGAAAGTGGCATCGGTGAGCCATATTCGCTATTTGGTTTTCAGGATCACTTGTGTCCCGTAAGACCCCGAGTACTTGATTCTTGTTCCAAGATTATTCGCGCTATCCACATCCGGGAGGCCTTATGGACCCCCCTGAGCCAGAGCTTGATTCATTCTTATTTCCTGGGGCCACAAACTAGTTTGAGGTTTTATTTACTATCCTGTACCTATGCCATGCTTTACTGCTTTATTTAAATTGTGCGAGGTACTGCACACTGTGCGAGGTACTGCACACTGTACTGTTTAGGGAAGTGGAGTGTTTAGTGAGATCTGTGGGCGGGATCTGCTTATTTATGGGGCATCTTATGCCGATTTGCTTCTTATCCGTACTCGGATTTTGTCTTCCGCTTCCGCTTGATACTCTGTTGATTGATGTATGAGGAGATATCCTAAACTATTATATCTATCTAGGATATTTGGATCTTGCCGTATGGCGTTGCTATATTTCCTTTCTTTTTAGATGGAATGGCTCTGATGTACTATTGTATGGTGGCTTGCATACATACTCATTTGTGTATGTAGTTGATCCCTTCGCCTGCCGATTACGCCGCCCGTTCTTGTCCCGATGTTTGGAAATGGTTGGGACGGCCGAAAGGTCTACCTGTGAGTGGCATTTGGGCCCCACCGTACTATTTCAACCATTTCTGATCATCCAGGCTTGTACCAGGAGCGTAATTCACCGAGGTAGTTACATGGATCCACTAGAGTCATTGCATGTGTGTTCTTTTCATAAACTACATGGATCCACTAGGGTCATTGCATGTGTGTTCTTTTCATGGGAGGTGTGAGTGTATTAGTGTGCCTCATTGGGGTTTTAGGTAAAGAACACATGTAGTGATGCCACCACGGCATGTGAGTTCTTTTCATAAACCACGTGGATCCACAAGAGTTCATTGCATGTGTGTTCTTTTCATAAACCACATGGATCCACTAGAGTTCATTGCATATGTGTTCTTTTCATAAACCACATGGATCCAATAGAATCATTGCATGTGTGTTCTTTTCATAAACCACATGGATCCACCAATGTCATTAATGTGTGTTCTTTTTATACACCACATGGATGCACTAGACTTCATTGCATTTGTCTACTTTTCACAAACCACATGGATCCACTAGAGTCATTTGTATGTGTTATCTTTTCATAAACCACATATAGAGTCATTGCATGTGTGTTCTTTTCACAAACCACATGGATCCACCAGTGTTATTGCATGTGTGTTCTTTACATAAACCACATGGATCCACAAGAGTTCATTGCATGTGTGTTCTTTTCATAAACCACATGGATCCACTAGAGTCATTGAATGTGTGTTCTTTTCATAAACCACATGGATAACCTACAGTCATTGCATGTGTGTTCTTTTTCTAAACCACATATGGATCCACTAAAGTCATTGCATGTGTGTTCTTTTCATAAACCATAGCTAGAGTCATTGCATGTGTGTTGTTTTCATAAACCACATGGATCTACCAGAGTCATTGCATGTGTGTTATTTTCATTGGATGTGTGAGTGTATTAGTGAGCATCATTAGGTTTTTAGGAAAAGAACACATGCAATGATGCCACCACAGCCTGTGTGTTCTTTTCATAAACCACATGGATCCACTAGAGTTCATTGCATGTGTGTTCTGTTCATAAACCACATCGATCCACTAGAGTTCATTGCATGTGTGTTCTTCTCATAAACCACATGGATCCACTACAGTCATTGCATGTGTGTTCTTTCTCTAAACCACATATGGATCCACTATAGTCATTGCATGTGTGTTCTTTTCATAAACCACATGGATCCACTAGTGTTATTGCATGTGTGTTCTTTTCATAAACCACATATAGAGTCATTGCATGTGTGTTCTTTTCATAAACAACATGATCCACCGGTGTCATTGCATGTGTGTTCTTTTCATAAACCACATGGATCCACAAGAGTTCATTGCATGTCTGTTCTTTTCATAAACCCCATGGATCCACTAGTGCCTTTGCATGTGTGTTCTTTTCATAAACCCCATGGATCCACCAGTGTCATTGCATGTGTGTTCTTTTCATAAACCACATCTAGAGTCATTGCATGTGTCTTATTTTCATAAACCACATGGATCCACTAGAGTCATTGCATGTGTGTTCTTTTCATTGGATGTGTGAGTGTATTAGTGTGCATCATTGGGATTTAGGAAAAGAACACATGTAGTGATGCCACAATAGCATGTGTGTTCTTTTCATAAACCACATGGATCCACTAGAGTTCATTGCATGTGTGTTTTTCATAAACCACATGGATCCACTAGAGTTCATTGCATGTGTGTTCTTTTCATAAACCACATGGATCCACTAGAGTCATTGCATGTGGGTTATTTTCATAAACCACATGGATCCACCAGTGTCATTGAATGTGTGTTCTTTTTCTAAACCACATTTGCATCCACTACAGTCATTGCATGTGTGTTCTTTCATAAACCACAGCAAGAGTCATTGCATGTTTATTCTTTTCATAAACCACATGGATCCACCCGAGTCATTGCATGTGTGTTATTTTCATTAGATGTGTGAGTGTATTATTGTGCATCATTGGGGTTTTAGGAAAAGAACACATGAAGTGATGCCACCGCAGCATGTGTGTTCTTTTCATAAACCACGTGGATCCACCAGAGTTCATTGCATGCGTGTTCTTTTCATAAACCACATGGATCCACCTCAGTTTATTGCATGTGTGTTCTTTTCATAAACCACATGGATCCACTATAGTCATTGCATGTGTGTTCTTTTTCTAAACCCCATATGGATCCACTACAGTCATTGCATGTGTGTTCTTTTTCTAAACCACGTATGGATCCACTACAATCATTGCATGTGTGTTCTTTTCATAAACCACATGGATCCACCAGTGTCATTGCATGTGTGTTCTTTTCATAAATCTCATGGATCCACCAGTGTCATTGCATGTGTGTTCTTTTCATAAACCACATCTAGAGTCATTGCATGTGTGTTCTTTTCATAAACCACATGGATCTATGTCATTGCATATGTGTTCTTTTCATAAATCACATGGATCCACAAGAGTTCATTGCATGTGTGTTATTTTCATAAACCATATGGATCCACCACTGTCATTGCATGTGTGTTCTTTTCATAAACCACATCTAGAGTCATTGCATGTGTGTTATTTTCATGAACCACATGGATCCACCCGAGTCATTGCATGCGTGTTCTTTTCATTGGATGTGTGAGTGTATTAGTGTGCATCATTGGGGTTTTAGGAAAAGAACACATGCAGTGATGCCACCATAGCATGTATGTTCTTTTCATAAACCACATGGATCCACAAGAGTTCATTGGATGTGTGTTCTTTTCATAAACCACATGGATCCACAAGAGTTCATTGCATGTGTGTTCTTTTCATATACCACATGGATCCACTAGAGTTTGTTGCATGTGTGTTCTTTTCATAAACCACATGGATCCCCTAGAGTCATTGAATGTGTGTTCTTTTCATAAACCACATGGATCCACTACAGTCATTGCATATGTGTTGTTTTTCTAAACCACATATGGATCCACTACAGTCATTGCATGTGTGTTCTTTTCATAAACCACATGGATCCACCAGTGTCATTGCATGTGTGTTATCTTCATAAACCATATCTAGAGTCATTGCATGTGTGTTCTTTTCATAAACCACATGGATCCACAAGAGTTCATTGCATGTGTGTTCTTTTCATAAACAACATGGATCCACTAGAGTTCATTGCATGCGTGTTCTTTTAAAAAACCACATGATCCACTAGAGTCATTGAATGTGTGTTCTTTTAATAAACCACATGGATCCACTACAGTCATTGCATGTGTGTTCTTTTTCTAAACCACATATAGATCCACTACAGTCATTGCATGTGTGTTCTTTTCATAAACCACAACTAGAGTCATTGGAGGTGTTTTTTTCATAAACCACATGGATCCACCAGAGTCATTGCATGTGTGTTCTTTTCATTGGATGTGTGAGTATATTAGTGTGCATCATTGGGATTTTAGAAAAATAACACATGTAGTGATGCCACCACAGCATGTGTGTTCTTTTCATAAACCACATGGATCCACAAGAGTTCATTGCATGTGTGTTATTTTCATAAACCACATGGATCCACTAAAGTTCATTGCATGTGTGTTCTTTTCATAAACCACAAGGATCCACTAGAGTCATTGCATGTGTGCTCTTTTCATAAACCACATGGATCCACCAATGTCATTAATGTGTGTTCCTTTCATAAACCACATGGATCCACTAGAGTTCATTGCATTTGTGTTCTTTTCATAAACCACATGGATCCACTAGAGTCATTTGCATTTTTGTTCTTTTCATAAACCACATGGATCCACCAGTGTCATTGAATGTGTGTTCTTCTCCTAAACCACATGGATCCACTAGAGTTCATTGCATTTGTTTTATTTTCATAAACCACATGGATCCACTAGAGTCATTTGCATGTGTGTTCTTTTCATAAACCACATGGATCCACCAGTGTCATTGAATGTGTCTTGTTCTCCTAAACCACCACTAGAGTCATTGCATGTGTGTTCTTTTCATAAACCACATCGATCCACTAGAGTTCATTGCATTTGTGTTATTTTCGTAAACCACATGGATCCACTAGAGTCATTTGCATGTGTGTTCTTTTCATAAACCATAGCTAGAGTCATTGCATGTGTGTTCTTTTCATAAACCACATGGATCCACCAGAGTCATTGCATGTGTGTTCTTTTCATCGGATGTGTGAGTGTATTAGTGTGCATCATTGGGGTTTTAGGAAAAGAACACATGTTGTGATGCCACACAGTATGTGTGTTCTTTTCATAAACTAGATGGATCCAGAAGAGTTCATTGCATGTGTGTTCTTTTCATAAACCACATGGATCCACTAGAGTCATTGCATGTTTGTTCTTTTCATTGGATGTGTGTGTGTATTAGTGTGCATGATTGGGGTTTTAGGAAAAGAACACATGTAGTGATGCCACCACAACATGTCTGTTCTTTTCATAAACCACATGGATCCACAAGAGTTCATTGCATGTGTGTTATTTTTATAAACCACATGGATCCACTAGAGTTCATTGCATGTGTGTTCTTTTCATAAACCACATGGATCCACTAGAATCGTTGCATGTGTGTTCTTTTCATAAACCACATGGATCCACCAGTGTCATTAATGTGTGTTCTTTTCATAAACCACATGGATCCACTAGAGTTCATTGCATTTAGGTTCTTTTCATAAACCACATGGATCCACTAGAGTCATTTGCATGTGTGTTCTTTTCATAAACCACATGCATCCACCAGTGTCATTGAATGTGTGTTCCTGTCCTAATCCACATGGATCCACTAGAGTTCATTGCATTTATTTGTGTTCTTTTCATAAACCACATGGATCCACTAGAGTCATTTGCATGTGTGTTCTTTTCATAAACCACATGGATCCACCAGTGTCATTGAATGTGTGTTCTTCTCCTAAACCACCACTAGAGTCATGTATGCGTGTTCTTTTCATAAACCGCATGGATCCACTAGAGTTCATTGCATTTGTGTTCTTTTCATAAACCACATGGATCCACTAGAGTCATTTGCATGTGCGTTCTTTTCATAAACCACATGGATCCACCTGGGCCATTTTCATGTGTGTTCTTTTCATAAACCACATGGATCCTAACGTTAGGAGAGCCCTAACCTTAGCCCCCAATGGTGGCCGTTAGACCGAGTCTTCTAGAAGGCACGCCCCAACACACTTGTTCTGCATCACGATTGTTACATACCGTTTGATCGGGGCGCTTGGACGATTGTGATGGTTGTTTGTAAGAGCGGTCTGCGAGTAGGCTGTTCAGCGACATGATTGGCCACACTTACTGTCCGCTTGTTATGGACAAACTGGCAATACTGCGCGCTCCCACTTGCTAGGGTCACGTGTTCCTTGGGCCCACCTGCCAGTGTCATGTCCAATTTACTTCTCTTCTTTCCCTCGAAGCCTCTATCCCCACCTGCATGCAAATGGAATAGACACAATTTGTTCCTCCCATCCGCCGCCGACACGCTGCCCTCCTCGACCAGCATGCAGGATATCTATGAATAAATAAATGGATCTTGCAAGTATGAATAATGGTGTATGAACAATTAGATTCTCTCTTATTCATCTTGTTAAGTTAAGTAGTTCATTTGGGCCAAGTGCAAAAATTTAAGCCACAAGCTGTGTTTCTGTGTTTTTTTGCATCAAATGCCACGAATGTTGGTGTTACCTACAATTTTATCTACACATTCTACACATTCACGTGCTCCTAGGGATAATTATATTCAATGAGGTTATGATTCTACTACTATTATCATCATACACATTTGCTTTCTCCCAGGGGTCGTACGTTGGTGTGCACGTCCATTGTCCGTAATTAGTGTGTGTGCATAGGTGCAGGCGTGTGCCCGTGCCAGTTTGATGAAACGTGGTTGCGGTGGCTATGTGCATGCCATCGTCTCGTTTCCAGATGCTTCGCTAGGCTTTCACAGGTGTTTTTTTAAATGTGTGTCTTCTGAACCGCTTCCTCTGCCAGTTAACGGGATCGAGACCACACGAACGCCATCATCCATGGCCGGGAAGAAGCAGCAGGACTCACCGTGGGCTAGTCTCCCTGAGGTACTCGTCCAGAAGATAGGTGACATCTTCCTTTTGACGGACGACTTCGACTACTATGCCGCCTTCCGGGCAGTATGCAACGCCTGGCGTGGCTGCACGGAGGAGCGCTTTATGCCAGCCAACTGGATTGTTCTGGAGCACTAGTTGTCAGAGGAGTATCCGGTAGACGACGCCGCCATCACGTTGCTGAATGTGAGAACTGGCCGCCACCTTGAGAAGAAGATTAGCCGGGTTATTCGCAGGTGCTTTGTTGATATTCATCTATATATATGTGATCTTTTTTTGCATTCACCTCCTATACTATATGTTTTTCAAGTCCTGTTTCTTTGTCCACTAGTTGGTTTACATTGATTGAATCTCAGTTTGTTTACCTTTACCGAATCTCTGTTTCTCCTCTTGAAGGTACTTTTATGTGGGTAGCACATCCGGCGGCCTGCTTGTTCTTGGACAAAGGGTGCAGCCGTACAAGACCTGGTTGTACAACCCCTTCTCGGGCACTATCAAGCGCCTGAGGGTGGATATACCAACTGAGTAGGTGGCTTCTGTCGATATGACGATGTTCCCGTCATTGATGGTGTTTACATCAAACCATTTGCACAACAACATTCAGTGGGCAGATGAGGGCACGGAGGAAGGGAGATGCCCGGTCTTTGGCGAAGGGTCATACTCACCATATGACTTCATGGAACTCTGGAGCATGACTTCTTACGCCGGTGCTGTTTTCGTCCCAGACAGATACGAGTTTGTCCTCTCGACTATGTGTTGTGCTGCTCATGAAGATGTCCAGTTGCAGCATTCCGCACGGACCCTGGAGATGCATCCCACCATAACAGGCCCTGTTCCGGGAGGCCAGTTCCTAGAGAATCGTTTTTACCTCGTCGAGTCCGACGGAGAGCTGTTGTTCGTTGTGAGTGGACCGGTCTATGGCGGAAGGCCGATTGTTTACCGGGTTGATACCCAGAACCGTGTCCTTTCAGCTGGTTAGAGGCATCGGAAGTCATGCTATCTTTGTTGCTGACAATCGGTGCATCTGCATCGACAGTGCCAGGATACCCACGGTGCAGGTAGGCAGTTTATACTGTGCAGACCTATCTGAGATTAGATCTTACAACTTTGAGGCTCTTGCGTGGGAAGAGGAGCCAAGGGTTGTATATGGGTATGGAGTAGGGGGATTATGGATCAATGACCGTCCTTTCGAACATGTAAGATTGCTGGCGGAGTATTGCAGAATTTATGAGCATTATGAGCTAGAGATGGTGCCACCTTATGACGAGGATGGTAACAACCACTACGATTACTACGACAGCTATCCGTCAGATTGATGGATCATGTGGGTCTGCTCCTGATGTATTCTCTTTAGGTCAGCTCTTTGTGTGTTCAATTTTTTGTAGTGAACGTGTATGAATTATGCAAGTTCTATGCGGAGCCCGTGTAATACAATGGATGTTCTCCCTGTTCCCAGAAGATCGTGTGTTATACCTCTTACAATTTAGCTATTTTTTCATGTTTGTGTAGTAATTACGATAGATGCTAGGTTTGTAACAGTCCTAAAACAACTTACAACAGCCAATTACAGCAAATTATTACAATCCTCAGTAAACTTGACAGTAATAAAATGAGGCATAAAATTTGCACTCGCACTAAACACAACCAAAATTGCAACCAGCCTAAACAATATCTTCCTCGGTAGTAGGATCTGCCATCCTCCGTGCTGCTCAGCTCGTCAGCGGCGGAGGTGGGCTAGAGCCTTGCAACGGCAGCGGAGGCGTGCGGCATTGGAGCTTGGGAATAGCGAATGGGCGCAATAACTTGTCGCTGGAAGTAAAATGTCCAAAGGGATCGTTCAGCTTGGAGGGTGGATTTCGATGCCGCCAGTGCTAGGGAAAGAAGGGAGAGGATTTGTGAAATTGGTCAACGCACCAAGTCACTTAGTTCCTCGATTTGACTAAGAGGTTGTCGCATTGGCGCTCACGTCATAGACAAATTACTGACATGTGGGTCCCGACCATCTACTTCACGGGGTAGTTTAACGGAATGTTTGAATTTGGTAGGGGTGAGATGAGTTTGCCTCGAAATGGCCCCTCTCTGTAGTTGGCAGCCCAAGTTTGCGAAATGCGGCAATTTCAGGCAACTTGGGTACCGTGATGCACTCACCCTAGAACTTTCGGGCCGCAAACCAACAAGCCCCATGGAGTGGCATTGCATGTATTCTTTTCCAAACCACCTTGATCCACATGACCACACACACTCAAATGGATGTGCTGATGCAGCCTCTATCACACTGGTGCTCCTTTAAATGTGGTAGTTGCATTCCAATGTGTTCTTGGGCTTTCTCACCATGGTTTGACACATGGAGTGCCATTGCACGTGTTCTTTTCCATACCACCTTGATCCACATGACCACACACACTCAAGTGGATGTGGTGATGCAACCTCTATCACACTGGTGCTCCATTACATGTGGCAGTTTCATTCCAATGTGTTCTTGGGCTTTCTGGCCATGGTTTGACACATGGAGTGTCATTGCATGTGTTCTTTTCCAAACCACCTTGATCCACATTATCACACACAGTAAAGTGGATGTGGTGATGCAACCTCTGTCACACTGGTACTCCTTTACATGTGGTAGTTTCATTCCAATGTATTCTTGGGCTTTCTGACCATGGTTTGACACATGGTATGCCATTGTATTTGTTCCTTTCCAAACCACCTTGATCCACATGACCATACACACTCAAGTGGATGTGGTGATGTGATAACCCACAAGTATAGGGGATTGTGTGTAGCCTTTTCGATAAGTAAGAGTGTCGAACCCAACAAGGAGCTAAAGGTAGGATAAATGTTCTCTCAAGTTCTATCAACCACTGACACAACTCTACGACACTAAACGTTTGCATTATCTAGGAAATAAAACTAGAGCAACAATATGAGTAATAGAGATAGCTTTGCATGATAATAAATAACAAGAAAGTAAAGCTAGTTGCTGCAGCAATAAAATACACTAAACTAACAGAACCATGAGTGTGGAATAGTGGTGGTAATTATGGTGGCTTTGTCCAAGTTTAAATAGCGAATAGACCGAGTTCATTGTCTTCGATGCAGTTTTCTATGTGGGAGAGGCTAAATATACATGCGCTTCACTACTTGGAATTACATGTACTATATGATTGGATTGTTATCAAACATCCGTTAGTACTAATCAATGCATTAAGGTTTCCCCAACCATAGCCTTAAGTTTAATGGTCCTCTTACTCCCATACGTGGAACGTTCCGGTTCGCGTCCTCAGGTTTCTGTCACTCTGGCAGAACTCCCCCCTTCCTTTTACACATACTACAAACCCTATGATGTTTAATCCATGCGAGCAAAAATATAATGGACACCAAAGGACTGTACCATATCAACATACAACTCTAATGAACCAAAGACATTTAACCATTCAATCTAAGAACAAAGAAACTACGCAAACATGACATATATCTTAGGATTATAACTTATAGCATCAAACACCATGTTTACATAGTACGGTACAAAGGTGTGTGGGAGGATGAACCAGTGCATACTAGGAGGATTAGGTGATGGATATGGCGGTGAAGATGGTGAAGATGGCGAAGAGGCACCGACGGCGGCATGGGGGACTCCTTCCCCGCCGCCGGTATCATGGGGGAGCACCGCCCCTTAGCCCCCTTCTTTCATGGCTTCTTGGGAGCCCTCCCCCATGGTGGGGGAGGCAAAAACATGGCTTTGGTGGCTGCAAATTCGTGGGTGGAGATGCCCTGGCCGAATTAGGTTTCCTCCCTTTATATAGCTTCTCGGATTCCCGTCACCCCATCTTGGGATGCAGTAAATCGGGCATAAAAGGCCCGTCCAGACTCGGAATCAGGTAAATGTTATGTCCAGAACGTTTGTCGTGAAATGTCCAACAACTTTGTAGTTGAAGAGTTTTCCGTTTGACGCTGTCTTAGACTCGAAACTTGACCATCTTCAAAAAGAGTTCTGAGACACATTTCTGGAAAAATCCCAATTTGACTCCAACAAGGTTTCCACTTGTATTCTTGCTAATTCCTACACATCAAAGTGTAAAACAAGAACATTGTGCACTTTTGCAACTATTAGTAGGTTAGTCCAAATAAATCATAAACTTTATACAAAAAGGAGTGTCAAAAGCATATTGTTAGCATGAAACCATCAAAAATTATAGATACGTTATGGACGTATCATGATGCAACCTCTATCACACTGGTGCTCCATTACAAGTGGAAGTTGCCTTCCAATGTGTTCTTGGGATTTTTGACCATAGTGTGACACATGGAGTGCTATTGCATGTGTTCGTTTCCAAACTAGCTTGATCCACATGACCACACACACTCAAATGGATGTCGTGATGCAACCTCTGTCATACTGGTGCTCCTTTACATGTGGCAGTTACATTCTAATGTGTTCTTGGGCTTTCTGACCATGGTTTTTCACATGGCGTGCCATTGCATGTGTTCTTTTCAAAACTACATTGATCCAGATGACCACACACACTCAAGTGGATATGGTGATGCAACCTCTATCACACTGGTGCTCCTTTACATGTAGCAGTTGCATTCCAATGTGTTCTTGGGCTTTATGACCATGGTTTTACACATGGAGTGCCAGTCATGTGTTATTTTCCAAACCACCTTGATCCACATGACCAAACACACTCAAGTGGATGTGGTGATGCAACCTCTGTCACACTGGTGCTCCAGTACATGTGGCAGTTGCATTCCAATGTGTTCTTGGACTTGCTGACCATGGTTTGACACATGGAGTGCCACTGCATGTGTTCTTTTCCAAACCACCTTCATTGTCGTGGTGGTGGCACGACAGATGCCATGGATAGGCTAAAGAAGGGGCCAATGAGTGCTAGGGAAATCTAGGGAGGGAGAACATGGTGATTCCACGCACATATGTTCTTGTATTCTCTCTATCAATGATGTTTACAAGTCCTCTTCAGGCTCTTGGTAAGAAGGAGACTATGTCTCTTACTCCCTACAAACTAGCTCTAGAGTTCTACCTTAGACAGAGAAAATGATCGACCCCTCTCTATGGAGGCCCCGGTGCTCCTTATATATGGGAGCCCGGGTTACAACATTAGGGCACACGTGGCAGCATATTCTCTAAATATGCTCCTCGCCTAAAACTAGATGCTTCTTTATTCTCTTTAACGGCTCGTCCGGGCTTTGGACATAACCCACAATGTAACCTTTGTCTTTTAGCGTCACCAGACACGAGCTACGTCAGCCGACATTGCCCGCATCACGTTGGTCGCCCTGACCCGCTAGTCCTCCTCTCTGCTTTGCTTCGCTCACACTACAGCTATTAAAGCCACCTTTTGACCAACGGGAGATTCCTTCCTTCTCTTGGAAGTCATATGATAGTCCGGCTAGCACGTGGCTAATCTGGCAACTGAGATACCTGCAGAACAGATAGACAAACATGGTCGGCATATATTTTATGCCGGCCGGACTACGGTTAAGGAGATGCTCCACGGGCCGGGTCACTCCGTGGTTCGGCCTGCCTTGAGGTGACCCGGTCAGCACTTGCTTTGACCGCGCCGTACCCCGGCTAACTCGGCCTTTATACCCCGGCGTCACCCTACCCAGGGGTATCCCCCCAACATTAGTCCCCGAAGCTGGTGCGGTCTTAGCAACTTTTAGTTGTTAAAGCCACAACAGGTTCCCATATCCAGATCTCTGCATCTTTGGCCGAGTTTATCCAGTAACCCGAGGCTTTTCCTCTAGCGATCCCTTGGCTCATTCCGAGTTATTCCTCGCTGGCCGGGTTTTTGCCTGCTTATCCTGGTTACCGTTCCTTCACTTGTACGCTTCCCCACATCCTACATGGAGGGTAATCATCATTTCGCCTTATTTAAAGGGCTACATGCATTTAATGTGCCAGTTACTATCGCAATGTCAGGAATAACTGCTGCGCACGTCCCTTCACTGCAGCGCCTCGTTAACTGTAACATTACATCGTGTCATGGGATCCTCTGCCCATGCGGTCCTTGTTGTGACCACGTTCTGATTGGCTGACTCGGCCGCGTACACGCCCGTTGCGTGCGGCGTGGCAACCGCAAATGATCCCACTATGCGCCTGTTGCGCGGTTAAGTAGCGGGCCTGGGGCAATCTCTGGGGAAGTTCCCCATTTTCTCTGCGCTTCCGAACCTCCTTTCTCTCTCACTGCGACCTTGTTGCCGCCGCTAGTTCCTCATTGCACCAGCACCGTCGCGACCACGCACAGGCAGCTCCTTGCGCCTGCGCCGCTGTTCCCTCTCAAGAGCTTCATCACGGGGCCTTTCTCTTCCCGTTTCCCCTCCTCTGGCTATTTCTATTCCGATTTCCTTCTCGAAGACCTTGAGTCCACCATGACTAAGGAGGAGGCAGCCGTGGTGGCGTAGCAGGAGGAAGAAGCAGAAGGCCGCGAGCACGCCTGCTAGGACGACACGTTTGTCTGCGAGGACGACTTGGACTGGCTCCATGCCACGCGCCGCATCCTCGCCGGCGTTGCCTGTCGCCTCGCCTCCGGCGAGATTTCTCCTTCCCCCAATCCTAGGGAATATGTTGTTTTTCTTTCGCATTTTTAGCATGGCTTCATCCTTCCTACCTCAGATTTCTTTTTCGATTTCATTTCTACGTATAAACTGCAACCACATCATCTCCCTGCCAATGCCATCACTTCTTTGTCCTCTTTTGCATCTGGCATTGAGGGATATATCGGCATCTAGCCAACCAAGGAGCTGTGGATCAAATTCTTTGGTCTCCGGAGGAATGTGGTTCTGGACAAAGAGCTTGCTCCGGAGGATAAGCACCTGACCCAATGCAGTGCTGCCTCCATATCTCCCCGCAAGAACTCCGCATTTCTTCGGTCACTAGGCTCGAGTCCTCCAAAGGCTGGGCCCAGACTTTCTTCTACGTCTGGAACACCACCGAGGAAGACTTGATCCGGCTCCTCCCCTTCAATCTTGGCCCTCCAGATACCTCACTTTGGGAGAGCATTCCCAAGCGACCCACGACCCTGGCGAATCAGGTGGAGCGCCGGATCAAGGAGCTGCTCAAGGAGAAGCTTCACGGGGAGGACATCATGACCACTTTTATCAGCAGCCAGGTCTCCCCCCTTCAGAAGCGTGCCCAGAAGATTTGTTACTTGAGCGGCCCCCTCGACCCCCACTGGACTTCATATTTTGAGCTTGATAACTAGGCGGTTTACCGCCGGGTTAAGGCCATTTTCAATGTGGAGAAGGAATTCTCCGAAGATTGGGAATCGGGGCTCGAGCCCTTCACCCGGGACAACCCTCCTCCAAAGGTCAACTTACTTCTTACTGTTTTCCAGATCTTCTCTATATGTCGGTTTACTTTCGTAACTTGGCAATTGTTGTCTTGTTCTCAGTGATTCCTCCAACAGCCACTAGAGGATGGCGAGGTGCTGGCGAGCAAGTGGGTACCGGACCGCACCGAGGAGGACGAGGGGGAGCCTGACCCGGAGACCTTCCTGCCTACTCTGTACATCGTCAAACGCAACGCTGGTAAGGCCTCTTCTCTAAGGGATTGGCCAGATGACGATGACTCGGACGTTGAGGTCCTGGAGGTACTTGATACGGTTCTCATCTCTTACACGCATCTGGTTATGTCCGAATCTTCGGCTAACCCGGCCTGTCAGGTCCACGAGGATTCTCCCCATGCCATTGGTGGTCCTGTCCCTGCTTCTTCCCAGAAGCGCGCGGCTGCCTCGGCCGCAGCTTCGGAGGCGCCGCCGCCCAAGAAGAGGCAGAAAAAGTCCGGTGTGAAAGCCTTGACTAAGCGGGCCACCAAGAGCACGGTCCGGAGGACGCCCAAACCTCGGGCTCCCCAAACCTTAGACGAGTAAGTATTTTTGCATTTGTCCTTCAAGTTTTCCCTTTCTGTGTTTGCCTTTGTCTCTTATTGGTCCTCTCTCCCTTTGACTTGGTGCTTTTCTTCTTCTCAGAGCTCCTAGGGTCATCCCTCAGAGCGGCTTCGGCATAGCCTCTCCAATCTAGAGCAGCCCTTCTCCCCCCGCGATGACAATACTTGCCCGCTCCGCCCTATCCAAGAGGGCTCCGCGTCTGTGCCTGACCAGAGCCCACCTCGTCATGAGGAGGGAAATGTCGGCATGGGGGGTAGCAGGGTAGCTTTGGATACGACCATGCCGGATCTCCCTAGCTCCTCTTTGGCCCCAGCACCAAGTGTTAAGGCGCCAGCTCCATCGGCGCCGCCCCAATCAAGTTTCTCTCCTGTTCTAGTTTCCTCCGAACCAGCAATACCAGCAGCAACAGCACCAGCAGCAGCACCAATACCAGCAGCAGCACCAGCAGCAGCATCAGCAAAAGCCTCAGCAGCTTCCACCAAGCCTCCCAAGAGGAAGGCCCTGTCAGCTCCCTCCGGATCAACTCCCTCAGTCGCGGATATCTTCCAGCCATCTCCTCAGGCTTCATCCGGCAAGCTCAAGAAAGATGCCGGATCAGCTAAATGGATCTCGTTTGGGTCACGCGCTGCCGGATCAGAGGGTAGCAGACAGCTGGTTCTGCATACCAGCCCTATTGCAGCTCAATCCGCCAGGCGAGAGGCCCACGTCAAATGCCTTGTGGCAAACTACTCTCCCATCAGCGAAAGTTACTGTCCACTGCTCCTGGAGTACGTGAAGAACTGGAACAATGCTGAATTCATCGACCCACAAGATGATCTGCCGGAGAAGTTCGGCCCAGCCGAGTTCAGCGCACAGATGAACTCTGCTACCAAGGCCATCTCTTTGGCTAGACGGATGATGGAGGTAATTCTTTTCCTCTGCTGTTAGTACTTTGTATAGCTGAGCATTTGTAGATATATCCCCTAGTCCCTGATCCTCCAAGGGAGTAACTTGTTACTCGGTCGGATGCCCCTTATAGAATTTAGTTTCTGTTCATAGCATTATCAAATTTTAACAAAGTTAGAGCCGGGTTAAGTTTCCTTGGCCCGGATCCTATATACTTCGAATATCCGCACACCTAGAGCCAGGTTAAGTTCCACTTGGCCCGGATCTTGTAGATTTCGAATATCCACACACCTAGAGCCGAGTTAAGTTCCGCTTGGCCTGGATCTTGTAGACTTCGAGTATCCACACATCTAGAGTCGGGTTTTAAGTTCCACTTGGCCTGGATCTTGTAGACTTCGAATATCCACACACCTAGAGCCGGGTTAAGTTCCCTTGGCCCGGATCTTGTATACTTCAAATATCCACACACCTAGAGCCGGGTTAAGTTCCGCTTGGCCCGGTCTTGTAGACTTCAAATATCCACACACCTAGAGCCGGGTTAAGCTCCACTTGGCCCGGATCTTGTAGACTTCGAGTATCCACACACCTAGAGCCGGGTTAAGTTCCACTTGGCTCGGATCTTGTAGACTTCGAATATCCACACACATAGAGCCGGGTTAAGTTCCACTTGGCCCGGATCTTGTAGACATCGAATATTTCTTTACCTTTCTTTTGATCTTGACATTGCGTTGCTTATTTCAGATTACCACTAACCACCGATCCACTGAGTTCCAATGCCTGCTGGACTCCTATAAAGACATTCGTGCGTGTTATGGCAAACTCCTAGAGGATCACCAGAAGAAGGGTAATGTTCCTTACTTAGACTTTACCCTCTTCCATTTTCGTTCATTTGAGTTGTTTGTGATCCGTATTAACTTGTTATCCGAACCATGCAGCCGAGGTTGAAGCTAAGAATATTATCATGCGGAAGAATCTAGCTAAAATCAATGGTAACCTTATCTTCTTCGCACGATCACTGTACGCTCCTTTCTTTATCCGGTGGACATTTACACTTCGGCCTCTCCGGATCATGCCACTGTTGCAGTTGCTCTCGAAGACAGCATTGCAATGCCTGATATGATGACCCATTTCCTCGAACAAGCAGGGAAGCATGAGGCTGAGCTGAAGAAGAAGGACGAAGAGATAGCTCTGTTGCAGCTCTAAGACTCAGAAATTACTCGGCTAAATGCCAAAATTCAGAGGCTCAAGGGCCTCCATAAGTCCGAATTGGAGAAGGCTGACCAGGAGTTTGCCGAGGAAAAAGTGCGTTTAACCACGCAAATTTCCAAGGACCAAAGCTTACTGCAGGAAGCCGACGTCAAACTTACATCGGTGACATCTGAGTACGAGAAACTCCAGGCCCATAGCGCCAATGTCCATTCCGAGATTCAGCGACTCCTCTTCCAAATTGCACATGAGTTCTTTGCCCTTTCTTAATTTTCCTTCCTCCCGGTTTGGTGCTTTTGCTCACTGGCTTCTCTGCTCTATTCTCAGGCAAATTTCCAGAAAGTGACACGCTTGGTGCTGCTGCCGTAATCCAGTCCCGTGAACAACGTGGTATTCTTGCAGGCCCTGATGCCGAGCCAATCCCGTATAATATGGCGGATCTACTGGCGAGCCTCACCGCTCGCCTTGAGCTAGTGAAGAACCACGGCGCAGACATTATACCGGCGGCAACGCGAATGTTCGGCTCCCTATGGCCCACTGAGACCATTCCAAAAAGAAGTATGGCTTTCATAGCCAAATTAATGGAGCGCGATATGCAACTGCATCTGTGGCGTGAATCTGCCGCACGAGCTAGGGATGACACCGCCTTGCAGTTCGTTCTCTCATGGTAAGAAGGCATAGACCTGGAGCTGCTTGCCCGCATGCACACCAGATCTAAGTGGTCCGAAGATCCGAAGTGCATCGCGCACCACAAATCTTGTGCTAACAAACTCATTCAATACTCCTTCTTCCATGCTTGGAACGAAGGGCCGAGCTATCTCGACGTTTTTGATGATGAAGTTGCTTCTGGAGATGAAGAAGAAGAAGGGAGTGAGGGTGAGGCCTCTGAGCTTGGCGACAAGGCCGAAGACCCGGAGGATGGCAAGGTCGACCCTGAGGATGAAGCCGAGGCTAGCGCCCCTCCCCGAAATTCCGAAGTACCACCTTCTTCGGCTGAAGATTCGGCTACTGCTCCTGCTCCTTAAAAACACTTGATCATATTTGTCAGAACCCTAGAATGTTGGGCAGAAATGTATCTAAGTACTTTATTTTGGTTGCGCTACAACTTATCGTTTTGAAATAAGTTTTTAATGTTGGATTATCGTGGGGGAAGTCCCTGAGTTTCATTTTCTTGTTCCCCCAATTTTTGACTCGGCTCGTGTCTACCTTGATTCGGCTTTTTGACTTATGAGTCCAAGGTTCAAAAAATTGATTTAACAATACTTGAAACTTTGAGACTAGCTCAAAATGATCCGGCGTTAGATAAATGCAGAAAACCAAGGGTTAGTCAAAATAACCAATGTCGGCCCGCTTAAGTTCTTTTCCTTAGTCATTTTTCATGTGCTTTGCCATTCCAAACTTGTTCTCTTGCTTGCCATGAAGCCAATTCTTGTTGGACAACAGCAAAGTCAAAGAGTTGGGTTCTCCGTGCTCACACATTACTAATCTGACTAAGATATAAGCGACTTAATCCAACCGACATAAAAATACGAAAATGAGAAAGACAATTATTACGGCAGTCCCCGAGTCTCCGCTTGGGGTGCCAAAGTTTTATTAATAAGCTCATTGCCGACATACATACCGACATATGAGTAGCTCGGATACATTCACCTCTTTGTTAGGTGTAGAAAGGACGAAGTAGTGCTACATTCCACGGTCGCTTAGATTCCTCTCCGGACCTGTCCGCCTTGTTCTTTTCCTGGGGCCATGCATCAATAAGATAGTAGGAATCATTGTGCAAGGCTTTGCTTACAATGAAAGGTCCTTCCCATGGAGGGGATAACTTATGCATGCCAGCAGTGCGCTGTATCAACCGTAGTACCAGGTCACCTTCCCGAAAGACTCGGGGGTTTACTTTCCGGCTATGATAGCGTTGGAGATTTTGCTGATATATGGCGGATCTGGACAAGGCCAATTCTCTCGCTTCTTCTAGCAGATCAACATCATTTTGCCGGGCTTTGTGCACTTCGGCTTCTGTGTATTGGGTGACCCTTGGCGAATCATGCTCTATGTCGGCTGGTAATACAGCTTTTGCCCCATATACCAGAAAGAATGGCATATAGCCTGTTGATCAATTCGGAGTTGTTCTTAAACTCCATAGTACCGCTGGTAGTTCTTCTATCCAGCACCCCGCTGGTCTTTGCAGCGGCTCTATGAGCCGGGGTTTTATCCCGAACAATACCAGTTTGTTGGACCTTTCCACTTGCCCGTTCGATGCAAGGTGGGCGACTGAGGCGACATCTAGCCGGATCTTCTTTTCTTGGTAGAACCTCGCAAATGCTCCTTCGGCGAAATTTGTTCCATTATCAGTTATGATGCTATGGGGATAGCCATATCTCAGGATTATATCCTTGAGGAATCTTACTGCTGTTGCCCCATCACATTTCCGAATTGGTTTCACTTCAATCCACTTGGTGAACTTGTCAACCATAACTAGGATATGGGTCATCCCTCCTTTAGTCGGCTTAAATGGCCCTACCATATCTAGGCACCACACAACAAATGGCCAGGTAATGGGGATAGTTTTCAGCTCCGACATTGGTAAATGAGTTTTCGTGGCGTATCTTTGACAGCCATTGCATTTTCTCACCAGATCCTCTGCTTGCTCCAAAGCATTGGGCCAATAAAATCCATGCCGGAAAGCCTTTGCCACTAACACCCTTGAGGAGGCATGATGGCCACATTCCCCTTGGTGAATATCCCGGAGTATGTCAAGTCCTTCCTCCGGGTCAACGCACCGCTGTAGCACTGTTGTCACACTTCTTTTGTATAGTTCGGCATTGATAATAGGGTAGGCTTTTGCTCTCCTCTGAATCTGCCTTGAGATTATCTCATCATCCGGCAAGGTTCCCTCTTTCAGGAAATCGAAAATTGGTTTGGCCCATGTTGGTATAGTCCGGACTGGAAATGGTTCCTCATCAATTTCCATCACATCTACCGACATAACTCCTGCCGGGTCAGGCTGATCAGTCCTCGGGTTTGCTGAGGCAGTGCCCGGGTTTGCCGAAGTAGTCCTCGGGTTTGCTGAGGTGCCTCCCCACTCTATCTCCATAGGTGCAGCTCCTGATCCAGAGAGTGCCGGGATATAAATTGAGTCTGATTCAGGCGATGGCGTGATAGATGGTTTTCTCAAGTGCTCCAAAGCAACATTTGGCGGGATTGGCTGCTGGGATGAGCCTAACTTGGACATCGTATCTGCTGCCTCGTTTTCAATCCGAGGTATGTGATGGAACTCACACCCTTCGAAAAACCCACTTATCTTTTGAACATGGAATCTGTATAGGGCCATGTTAGCATCCAAGGCATCCCAATTTCCAGACACTTGTTGCACCACCAAATCCAAATCTCCAAAGGACTGTATCTGACGTATCCCCACTTCTTTCGCTACCTTGAGACCATGTACCAATGCTTCATAGTCCGCAACATTATTCGAGGCACTGGAGTGGATTTGAAGGACATATTTCAGTTGATCCTTCTTGGGCGAAGTAAGAACTACTCCGACGCCCAACCCATCTTTCAGTTTCGATCCATCGAAGTGCATTCTCCAATAATTGGAGACCGGTAGAGGTGGCTCATATTGCATTTCAGCCCAGTCCATGAAGAAATCTGCCACAGCTTGCGACTTTATAGCATCTCTTCTGTCAAATTGTGGCGCATAGGGGGCTAACTCAATTGCCCATTTCGCTATCCGGCCACTTGCATATTTGTTACTCATAATCTCTAATATGGGTGCCTCACATATCACTTTGATGGGATGTTCCTCAAAATAATGTTTGAGTTTCTTGGCCGACATATATACGCCATACGCCATCTTTTGATAGTGAGGGTAATTTTCTTTTGAGGCAGACAATACCTCGCTAAAATAATACACCGGCCTTTGCACCGACTTTCCTTCTTCCTCGCGCTCCACTATGATTACTGCACTTACGAATCGGTCGGTCGTGGTTACGTAGAGCAACATTGGCTCCTTGGGTAGTGGTGTTGCTAGGATCGGCGCAGTAGATAACATCTTTTTTAATTCTCGAAACGCAAGGTCCGCTTGTGGCGCCCATGTGAATTTGTCTGCCCTTTTCATTAACTGGTAGAGGGGCAAGGCCTTCTCTCCCAACCGACATACGAACCTGCTTAACGATGCCAGGCAACCAGTGAACTTTTGCACATTGTTAAGGCATTTTGGCAGCTCCATTCTTTCTATGGCCCGGATCTTCGTCGGGTCAGCTTCGATACCTCGGCTAGACATGAAAAAACCGAGCAACTTTCCAGCAGGCACACCAAAGGTGCACTTCTCCGGGTTGATCTTCATTCAGAACCTTCTTAAGTTCGTGAATGTTTGCCGGATATCATCAAGGAGCGTATTGCTTTCCTTGGTCTTTATCACCACATCATCCACATAAACTTGCATGTTCTGGCCTATTTGGTCATGTAAGCATTTTTGCATGCATCATTGGTACGTTGCTCCTGCATTACGTAGTCCAAACGGCATAGTGCGGTAGCAATAAGCCCCGTCTGGGGTAATAAACGCAGTCTTTATTTGATCATCCGGATTCAGGGGTATCTGGTGGAAGCCAGAATACGCATCAATGAATGACAGTAGCTCACATCCGGCTATTGAGTCTATAACTTGATCTATTCTAGGGAGTGGGAATGGATCTTTGGGACACGCCTTATTCAGGTTCATGTAATCAATGCACATGCGCCATACCATAGCCACGTTCGGATCATCCTTCTTCTTTTCCACAAGCACTGGATTAGAGAGCCAATCCGGATAGAGTACTTCCATGATAAATCTGACTGCTAGGAGCCTAGCTATTTCATCCCCAATGACTTTCCTTCTGTCCTCGGCGAAATGGCGGAGAGGCTGCTTTACCGTCTTAGCCCCGGGTCTTACGTTTAATGAGTGCTCAGCCAACACCCTCGGTACACCTTGCAGATCCTGAGTAGACCAAGCAAAGATATCCCGATTCTCACGGAGGAAGTTGACGAGCTCGCTTTCCTACTTGCTGCTTAACCCGGCACCAATGGTTACAGTGCGCTCTGGGAACTGATCATCGATTGGCACTTTCTTTGTGTCCTTGGTTGCTTGGAATGACACGCTTCCGTGTGGGTTGGTCAGAGCCGGCATATGTTATTGCACGGATTGAGCCAATGCTGCTACTTCCAGTATCTTCCTTTTTCCTGAGCTATCACGAGTGACTCGGCTAAGTTAGATCCGATTGAGGTGCACTCGATCGAACGCCGGAAGTCCCCTGATACAGTTATCATGCCCCTTGGTCCGGGCAGTTTCATCTTAAGGTAGCTGATGTGAGTAGTTGCCATGAACTTGTGCAGCGCGGGCCTGCCGAGTAACACGTGGTAAGCACTCTCCAGATTCACCACTTCGAACTCCAAATTTTCAGTCCGGCAATTATCTCTCGTGCCGAATAACACATCATCCCGGACTTTACCAATTGGCTCACAGGAAATATCCGGTACAATGCCATGAAAAGTGGTCCTTGTTGCTTGTAACATGTTCTCTGTTATTCCCAACTTGTGCATGGTATCCTTGTACATAATGTTGATCATACTGCCATTGTCAATTAGTACCTTGGAAAACCTCACATTCAGATTTGGCCCGATGAATGTTGGATCCAGGACCAATGCATAGGTCCCAGGGCTAGGCATGATCTTTGGGTGATCCTTGATACTCCACGTGATTTCTTGATCTGCCCAGGGCATGTATCTCACTAGTACCGGCATTACTGCGTTTACCTCCATATGCCTACGCTGCAAGCTTTTCCAGTCATTTTCTTCCGTGGTAAACACACAGTAACTTTGATGATGCTCCCTGTACTTGTTTTGTTCCTCATTCTCATGGTAACCTTGACCTTGTTGCTAGTTATTACCTACTTGATGTACTGCATCCCTTCTTTCCTGATTCTCGTACCTCGGCGGAGGTGGTGGCAACATTAGTTGCTGTCAATTCCCCCCTGTTAGTAACGATTGCCGTGGTGCCTCATTCCTAGGTGCCTCGTTCCAAGGTGCCTGAGTATTCCCCAAACTGCCTTGCTCTAACTTTCTCATCCACTCACACTGCCGGGTTGTATGGTTTGCCGGACTGTTTGGACTTGGTGTATGGAACTTGCAAGGTTGATCCAACATAGACTCGAACATATACCTCGGTCTATCTTTCCGTTCTTGCCATTGCTTTTTTTCCTCTGGGGTCCAAGGCTTTTTCCCTTCGTTCTTCTGTTGCCAGTTTTGTCCTCCAGTTTTTGGCGCTGGCTGGCACCGGCATTGGGCTGGTCTCGGTCTACCGCTGCCACCTGCTGCGAGTTATATCAGTAATCCGAGCGCTTATCCCTTCTCTTTCCTCGAAAATCATTCATCTTCGATGACCCGGAGCCATCTCGGTTGTAGTATTCCTTGTTTGCTTCGCTCGACATTAGCCGAGGTTGCATTGGATCTCCCAAGGCATACGAATCCGTGATCTGGATCATCTCAGCCAAAGTGGTTGGCATATCTCGTTGTAGCCTCTGCCACAACATACTTCCATATCTGCATCCCTGTGTGAACCACGCAATAGCCTGTGATTCAATTACTCCCTCGCACAAGTTGCGCACGTTGCACCACCGAGTCAAGAAATCCTGGTCTGGCTCATTCGGTCTTTGCCGGTATAGCGCCAGAGTCTATGGCCTGTTGGGCCTCTTGTAGGTGCTCAAGAAGTTGCTAACAAACAACTCCTCAAAATCCAGCCAAAGGTTGACACTTCCTGGCAGAAAATTGTTCAGCCAAATTCTCGCTGGTCCTTCCAACATCTGTGGCACATATCTTACTGCCCATCTCAAATTTCCCGTTGTGATCTTGACTGCCGTCGCGTAATCAATCAGCCAATCTTCTGGCCTAGTACTACCATCATATGTTCTAGTTCCTCTGGCCAGCTGAAAGTTCGGCACTGGTGGCTCTTCCATGATCTGGGGCCCAAAACATGCTGGACCTGGTGGACCTTGTACTTCGATTAGCTCCGACCTATAAATTCTATCCAGTTTCAGCCTCGCATCATCTGGCTACAAGTTTCTGCTTCCCAGACTTGACCCAATTATGTGGTGATCCGGTCTAGGGTATCCGTCGTTGACCATAGCCGAATAACCATCATTGTATCTTTCCTGATCCAGACAAGCATTTTGTTGTTGTGCTGCTTGTCCTGCACTTCCCTCCTGTCGAGGTGCACGCTGTTGCTGCTGCCGAGGTATATTTTGCCCCGTTCCCATGGGATCACGCTGTCCGGCATTGCCGTTGGCAGCATTTCTCTAACCGACATTGCCTTGGTCGCGGTTACCTCGTCCAGCCACACCTCGGCTGGTACTATGCCGATCTTCATCAACTTGCACTGCTTTGCCTTTTCCGGCCCTTACTGGATCATAGGGAACCATCTGTTTGTCTCTTCTCCCGGAGTTTACTACTTCTTCTCTTCGGGGATTGTGACCCGGAGATGACACGGCTCCTCCGGATCTTGCTGGGTTATTCCTAGCTGAATGTACCACATGTGACGCTCCTGGTGGCGCCGAGCTTGCCTTGTTCATTCCTTCATTTTGATGGCAAGCAACTCTCAGCAAGTGATTCACCCTCTCTTGTTGCCTTTGTCGGGCCTCTCCGATTAAACCTTCTAACTCGGACGCGGCCGCATTTGCTGCCCTGTGGTTCTTTGCCGGGGTACTGTACCTATCTAGCCCTCTTGTTACTATCGTGGCTGTCTAACCCGGCCTAGGCTTGTATTCCTTGTCAATCTCAGTAATCAGGTTCCTACCTCGGTTTTCACTCCATCTATGCGGTTTGCCTTAGCATATTCTCTCAAGGTAATGTTCAAAGACTGATGCAACTCTGCTACCTTCTTTGCTCCAGCTAACATTTTCCGCCTAGTTTCCTCTATCTCAGCTTGCGCCTAAGCCGGATCTACCATAGGTGCTATTAGCATTGCTAGGCTATCTATTGCTTGCTGGAGCACATTCTCTGGCCTTTCTAGTGGGGGGAACCTAGATCTAGTCTGCTTTGGTGTGACTTCTGGCTCTGGCGTCTGGCCCTTGCTTGCTTCCGCGTCTGGTGCGGTCATCAGGACCTCAACGCTGCTAGTGGGGCGAGTGATACGCACACCACGAGCTGTGCTGAGAGGTGGTTCGCCTCCCTCGACGATGTGCCGTGGATGAACACAGGACTCGTCCACGCCGACGTAGATCTTGTGCATGCCAAGCTTGATGAAGACACCATTGCGCGGAGGGGGGGTGCCTACCGAAGCTCCCTGAATTGTCATTGGCGTAGTCCAGCGCTCCAAAGCGCTGAACCATGCCGGAGACGACGCACTCTCCGATGCTGGAGAAGCTTCCTGTCTGGATTTTCACCCCTGCTAGCACCGCTAGCCCCACGATGGGCGCCAACTGTCGTGGTGGTGGCACGACAGGTATCATGGATAGGCTAATGATGGGGCCAATGAGTGCTAGGGGAATCCAGGGAGGGAGAACATGGTGATTCCACGCACAGATGTTCTTGTATTCTCTCTATCAATGATGTTTACAAGTCCTCTTCAAGCTCTTGGTAAGAAGGAGACTATGTCTCTTACTCCCTACAAACCAGCTCTAGAGTTCTACCTTAGACAGAGAAAATGATCGATCCCTCTCTATGGAGGCCCCGGTGCTCCTTATATAGGGGAGCCCGGGTTACAACATTAGGGAACACGTGGCAGCATATTCTCCGAATATGCTCCTCGCCTAAATCTATATGCTTCTTTATTATCTTTAATGGCTCGTGCGGGCTTCTAGTTATAACCTGGCCACCCCTTTATAAGGTTAGCCAAGGCCTCCAAGGAGTGGGTCGGTCGATTTGCATTATGCGTAAACCCTAGAGGGAGAGGAAAGCAGAAGTACTTCATCTTGTTCCTCCTCTCAATACAGCTCAGGAAGCACTTGTACTAGTCCAGAGATCATAATATAAGATCTAGAGCATGAGTAGAGGTTTTATCTCCAGGAGGGCCTTGAACCTTGGTATATCGTGTTGAGTGTGTTCTTCATGTGCGGATTCATTGCACTATCCCTCCCAGATACCACTAGTGTCCATAGGCACCATCTTTAGCCTACCCATGACATTTTCCGTGACACCACCACGACACCATGTGTCAACCATGGTCAGAAATCCCAACACATTGGAATGCAACTGCCACATGTAATGCAGCACCAGTGTGATAGAGGTTGCATCACCACATCCACTTGAGTGTGTGTGGTTATGTGGATCAAGATGGTTTGGAAAACAACAGATGCAATGGCACTCCATGTGTCAAACCATGGTCAGAAAGCCCAAGAACACATTGGAATGCAACTGCCACATGTAATGGAGCACCAGTGTGATAGAGGTTGCATCACCACATCCACTTGAGTGTGTGGTCATGTCGATCAAGGTCGTTTCGAAAAGAACACATGCAATGGCACTCCATGTGTGAAACCATGGTCAGAAAGCCCAAGAACACATTGGAATGCAACTACCACATGTAAAGGAGCACCAGTGCGACAGAGGTTGTGTCACCACATCCATTTGAGTGTCTTTGGTCATGTAGATCAAGGTGGTTTGGAAAATAACACATGCAATGGCACTCGTGTCAAACCATGGTCAGAAAACCCAAGAACACATTGGAACGCAGCTGCCACATGTAAAGGAGCACCAGTGTGATAGAGGTTGCATCACCACATCCACTTGATTGTGTGTGGTCATGTGGATGAATGTTGGGGGGATACCCCCGGGTAGGGTGATGCCAAGGTATAAAGGCCGAGTTAGCCGGGGTATGGCGCGGTCAAAGCAAGTTCTGACCGGGTCACCTCAAGGCAGGCCAAACCACGGAGTGACCCGGCCCGTGGAGCATCTCCTTAACCGTAGTCCGGCCGGCATAAAATATATGCCGGCCATGTTTGTCTATCTGTTCTGTAGGTATCTCAGTTGCCGGATTACCCACGTGCTAGCCGGACTATCATATGACTTCCAAGAGAAGGAAGGAATCTCCCGCTGGTCAAAATGTGGCTTTAATTGCTGTAGCGTGAGCGAAGCAAAGCAGAGAGGAGGACTAGTGGGCCAGGGGCGACCAAGGTGACGCGGGCAATGTCGGCTGATGCAGCCCATGTCTGGTGATGCTTAAAGACAAAGATTATGCTGTGGGTTACGTCCAAGCATACGTGGCCCGGATATTCCATGGAGATGCTTGTCCCAAAATAGTAGTTCGGTGCCCTCCTTTCCTTAGTCGCCAACCTCTCCATGACAATGGCCCAGAGTCCATGTTGTCTGACCCCCAATGGTCAGACACTATCATGTCCGTGAACCTCTGCTCTATCCTTGCTCTTGAGGCCTTTGTCCCTAGGGCATGTCTCCCGAGGATTCCTAGGAGAGAGAGAAAAGCGCTAACCTTAGGGCTGGCTCACTCCTTCCTGAGCACGCCAACTCCTGACTTGGTCCCCTCCCGATGACTCGGCATGGGTAGTACCTTCACATAGATATCAATGTAGATGCCATGCCGACATATGATTGATGTCGGCCAGGTCTTGCTGGGCCAGCCTTGCCTTGGGTAACTCGGTAGTAACTAGGTCGACCCTTAAATACCTTGGACAACTTATGCCTTAGATGATTTACACCTCGGTGGACTCTGTCCTTATACCTTAGCTTGACCCTACCTAGGGCCATCCTGATATTTTGGGATAAATAATAATTTGAGATTAATCATATAGAGGGGAGGGTTTGCCGGATTAGGGTTTAGCCAAACCGACTATAGAAGTCCTAGTATTATACAAATAGAACTATAATATCCCCCGGAGTGTCAATGTCGAGCGCCACGATGTTGAGACTGGAGCGAATATCAGTAAATGATGCAGTTGGGAGACCCTTGGTGAAGATATCTGCAAATTGGGCGCTTGTTGGAACGTGGACAACATGAACCTCTGCAAGAGCCACCTTTTCTCGAATAAAATGTATATCAATCTCAATGTGCTTTGTACGGTGATGCTGAACCGGATTCGAGGCCATGTAAACTGTAGATATGTTGTCACAATAGGCAATGGTAGCACACTCGATTGGTCGATGAAGCTTGGCAAGTAGTTGGGGGATCCAAACCGCTTCGGCCACTGCATGAGCAACTGCCCTATATTCTTCTTCCGCCGAGGACCTAGAAACCATAACCTGCCTTTTCAAAGACCAAGAAACAAGATTATCACCCAAATAAACACAAAAGCCGGATGTGGATCTTCAAGTATCTAGACAACCTGCCTAGTCTGCATCAGAATAAACTGTCAAGCTTATAGGAGTAGAGGAATTTAGAAGGAGACCGTTGTTGAGTGTGCCATTGAGATAGCGGAGAATTCATTTGACATGGGAGAGCTGTGGAACATGTGGTCATGCATATATAAACAAGCTTGCTAAACGGAGTAAGAAATATCCGGACGAGTAAGAATAGCATATTGTAGTGCCCCTGTAATACTATGATACAAAGTGGGATCAGGAACAGGGTCACCATCATCCGATAGTTTGGTACCGATATCAACTGATGTACGACTTGGTTGGCAGTCAAGCATGTCAGCACGAGACAAGAGGTCAACAATATATTGTCGTTGGGAAAGAAAAAGGGTAGATGGTGTGCGAGAGGCGGTAATGCCAAGAGTATGATGAAGAGGTCCTAAATCGGTCATAGAAAAATCTTGATTAAGAAGTGTGATAATGTGTTTAAGGAAAGCATTGGAAGAGGCGGTGATAATGATATCATCAACATAAATAAGGAGGTAAGCGGTTTGAGTGGATGAATGAAAAAACAAAAGAGAGGATTCGGATTTGGAAGGGATGAAACCAATAGTGTGAATGAAAGTAGCAAAGCGTTGAAACCATGCACGTGGTGCTTGTTTGAGACCATATAATGATTTTTGGAGAAGATAGACGGGATTGGGATGAGAAGGATCTTCAAAACCGGAGGGTTATTGACAATAAACGGTCTCATTAAGAGTGCCATGTAGAAAAGCGTTTTTGACATCAAGTTGATGGATTGGCCAGGATGAAGAGACAACGAGACTGAGGATAATTCGAATAGTGCTTGGCTTGACAACAGGAGAAAAGGTCTCATCGAAATCAATCCCATGCTATTGAGAGTAGGGGCGGTTGTATAAGACTAGGACTTCTATAGTCGGTTTGGCTAAACCCTGATCCGGCCAACCCTCCCCTCTATATATTATTTGTAATCTCAGTCAAATCAATACAATTTATTATTTCTCCCAAAATATCATGGTATCAGACGCCTAGGTTTTCCGCACCTGGGATGGCTCCACCGTCAACACTGCCACCACCACCGTCGGCTCCTCTCTGGACCGCGGCCGAGGCTCGCACCGCCGGTGCACCACCATATTCTTCCTCCTCCACTCTTACACTACTAGAGAAAAGCCTACCCGAGGCGCACCTGGAACGCCGTCCGAGGCGCATATGGTATGCGCCTCTAGCGCCGCGCCGCTAGTATTTGCTACACGAGGCGCATATCATATGCGCCTCTAGTATCTTCTATGCGAGGCGTATATCACATGCGCCTCCTATACTTCATATATGTGAGGCGCATATCAGTATATGCGCCTCGCGTATATGAAGTATAGGAGGCGCATGTGATATGCGCCTTGCATATGTAGTGGTATGCGCCTCGGGTAGTACCCAATATGCGCCTCCTATACTTCCCATATGCGCCTCGGGTATATTTTCAAAATTCAAATTTTACAGCAATTTTCAAATTATAGTTACAGGTATTCAAATATACAATACAGTCCAGAATACAGTATAAACAGCACAGAATTTTCTAGAAACTTGCAATTGGCAAAAGCATAATAGAACCAGCATGAATACAAGTACATTACACATCAATCGCGACATACGCATTCATACATCAACAAGTGCCAAGTTTTCACACAACACCAAGTGTTTGTGCCACAAGTTCACACCTCCGAGTACAAGTTCGCAAACAGATTACAACTCCGACGACGGAGCTCTATCTAGATCAAGTAGAGCACATAACCTACCATGAAGAGCAACAAGGTTGTGATCACGAGGAAGTTCCTCCACTTCTTCCTCACGTGCCTCCTCCACTTCTCTTCCGCCACCTCTCTAGTCTTGTAGCCTTTGTAGTTGTTGCCCGAGAATTCGTTCACTTGCTTCTGGCAGTCTTCCCACTCCTCATACACACCTAGAACCTTGCCGGCGTACACGACATAACACTTCTTCGCCATCTCCTATACACAAGATAGATGATATTATCTATGTCAGTGCAAAGCAATAGCAGTTCACAAGATAAGATCATGCATATATATGGGTGCAACAAGATGTATGAAATCACGTTCTAATCATCGACATTTTGAAGAAAGACAAAAAAAGCAAACCAAGAATGACTTGCATTAGTGCCTCATACTTAATGCTCGTTGTTTGATCTCGTGCGACAAGTAGAGTATATGCCCAAATTACTAGTCTACTTGGCACACGAGATCAAACAGCAGCATAGTCATACACATGACGCCACAACACGTTCTAATCATCGACATTTCAAAGAAAGACCAAAAAAAGTAAACCAAGAATGACTTGCATTAGTGCCTCATACTTAGGTTGGGCATGGAAATAACAATGCTCGTTGTTTGATCTTGTGCGGCACGTAGAGTATATGCCCAAATTACTAGTCTACTTGGCACACGAGATCAAACAACGGCATAGTCATACACATGACGCCACAACACGCTCTAATCATCGGCATTTCGAAGAAAGACCAAAAAACAGCAAACCAAGAATGACTTGGATTCGTGCCTCGTACTATTCGTATCGCCAAAGACAAAACAAGATAAATACTTCCACGATTCATATAGCATGGGCATGATATGTCTAGCGGCAAACCAAAGAAAGGATTTGGTCTCCACGACAACGACTTATTTCGAGTTTGGTGTGTCTAAAGGAGTCATTGTCGTGGACCCAGAATCCTTTCCTTGGCTTGCCGCTAAACATATTATGTCTTATCTATATGAATCTCGAAAATATTTGTCCTCTTTCGAATTTGGGGCTAGGAGATGAAATAGTTTATCATTTCATTATATCGCCAAAGACGAAAGGAAATAAATAATTCCATGATTCATATAACAATGTCGCCAATGCTATACGAATAGTGAAGCAATGCCTTTCCTTTCGACTTTGGGGCTACAATGAGATATTTGAAACTAAATACTTCACCATTTTATTTAATTCACGCTATCTAATCTATTCGTGTCGCCAAAGACAAAGAAGAGAAATACTTCCATGATTCATATAGCATGGGCATGATGTATCCAGTGGCGAAGCAAGGAAAGGATTCGGTCTCCACGACAACTACTCATTTCGAGTTTGGTGTGTCTAAAGGAGTCATTGCCGTGGACCCAGAACCCTTTCCTTGGCTTGCCACTGAACATATTATGTCCTATGTATATGAATCTCGAAAATATCCGTCCTCTTTTGACTTTGGGGCTACGAGAGTAAATAGTTTATCATTTCATTGTAGCGCCAAAGACGAATAGTGAAGCAATGTCTTTCCTTTCGACTTTAGGGCTACAATGAGATATTTGAAACTATATACTTCACCATTTCATTTAATTCTCGCTATCTAATCTATTCGTATTGCCAAAGACAAAAGAATAGAAATACTTCCACGATTCATATAGCATGGGCATATTATGTCAAGTGGTAAACCAAGGAAAGGATTCGGTCTCCACGGCAACGACTCATTTCAAGTTTAGTGTGTGTAAAGGAGTTGTTGCCGTGGACCCAGAACCCTTTCCTTGGCTTTCCACTTAACATATTATGTCCTATGTATATGAATCTCGAAAATATCTGTCATCTTTCGACTTTGGGGCTACAAGATGAAATAGTTGCCTCATAGTTAGGTTGGGCACGGAAAATGACAATGCCACTAATGGATTTGGTGCGGCAAGTAGAGTATATGCACAAACCTCTAGTCTACTTGGCACACCAGATCCAGCAACGACATGGTCACACACATGACGCCACAACACGTTTTAATCATCGGCATATCGAAGAACGACAAAGAAAGCAAACCACAAGAAGTAGGGCGAAAATAACGAATGAAAAGCAACAAGCACTTAAAATAGTTCATAACACAAATAACTAGCTAGTGTCGCTCACAATCAAGTTCAACGGTTGACGAAACATACTCTAGAGGTTTTTCTAGGCAAGTTTAACATAGTGATAAGAGGTTACAACACGACTTCAGAACTAACAGCTAGCTACCCAGGCAATGCAATCATCAAGACTTCTTTGGCTGTTGAGTCGGCTTTAGGAGGGGCATTGATGAAGCCCGACCGAGTTTTCGCCATCTGCATGAACATCCTGCGGTCACCCTGCTACGCTAAGTGTTCGTCTATCTCCCTGTTGGGCGGTGTATGGCCGCCGTAGAAGAGGCCCCCGGATTTCATGACTCCCTGGTGCACAATTGTCGCGAGCTCCTCCTGGATGTCGAAGATGTGCTGCCTGAGGTTGTGATCATGTATTGTTGCAAGCCTTTCAACCCACTTCACGAGGTTAGATGGCAGCGTTTTGCTCTCCATGTCATTGAATAACGCCTTCATGTGGTAAATGGCGTAGAAGGCATCCTTCCTGCTGCCAGGCGGCTGCTTGACGCAGGCGAACTTGGTGTTGTGGCGGAACACGTGCACGCCGAACTTCACATATGGCGTTGCCGGTTTGATGCCTTCCGCTGCGACATAGCCGGTGAGAGCACCATCAAGAATGTTCTTGATATTGGTGTAGTTTTTCGGGTGCGCACTGTTTGAATCGAGGTACATGGTTGTTGATGTTTCAAATTCAAGCATATGAGCATGCAACCTGTCTGATCATCCTCCGAGATGGGATGGTAGGGAAGGAGAATCACATCCTTGTCCTAGTACGTTTGCAGGAAGGTTGATAGGTAGTCGGTCGCCAACGCTATGTCCTCGACATCTTTCAGGATGACGTCCCGCATGAAGTAGGGATCCACTATCTGGATGCCCGGGATCTTGTCTCTGGTGATCTGCATGGCCATATTGAGGGAGAATAGCCGGACCAGGGTATTATGCAGCCGGAACCCGTTCAACATGTCGAAGATGTCGGAATGCCGGAGGTAGAAGATATCCCCGGGGGTACACTGACAAAGCACGACACATAAGGCACCTTAGCCTTGAAACCGAGGTACGATTGATCGTTCTCGCGAATGCGGCGCTCCTCAATTGTGAGACAGCTATAATGAAGATTGCGCATTTGAGAGCCTACGACCTCGAGCAACGAGTTACACATCATCGGTGCACCTGCCACGTGTTGTTGATTCTTGGCTTGCCCCGCAGGACTGTCCTGAGCCCGGAGAACAAGATTTGGACCCTTGCTCTGGTCACCCTTAGGCTTCCTTTTGCGACCATGCTTCCTGCCCTTTGGGGCATCGGCCACCTTGTTCACCTCACCGATCACCTTATGAAGGGTGTTGGGGCTGATCAAAGGAACTGCTGGCCTTGGAGGCTCAGTGAAGGGGGCGGGTGGCGGCGTCTCCTGACTAGTTGGGAAGAGACGCACCTGGCAAGGGGGTTTCGCCGGTGCTGGTTGGGTATCGGCAACTTGATGTGTGCCTGATGGTCCTGGCTCATACCAATCAGAAAACCATGTGTTAACGAACTGGTCGCCGAAGTTCGGATCAATTTCTCCATCATCATCTTAGGGATCCTGTGCCATGTTGTCCAAGTCTTCCATCTTGAAGTCTTCATCATGTGCTGGTTGTGCTGCCTCTAGGGTGATGTTGAGCTGGTCCTCCATCCCCAAACGGATCTAGCTCTTCAGCCATAGGTACAAGTACCCGAAGCCGGTATTGAGGACCACCGCCGTCTCCTCATCATCCCATTCTTGAGGTTGAGAGGGAGGTTCCACTTGCTCATAACCCGGAAGCACCATAATGTATCTGACCCTCATCATGTCGGGTGGCATTGTGACATTGTGCATTTTGTGGTTCTCCAGTTGAACGATAGTACCCTTGGCGACATCCTTCAACTGGCCGCGCATTAGAGTGCAAGGAGTGTCTCCCTACGAAAGACATGTAGGCCGGGCATAAATAAAACGAAGATCAAGTCATCGGTGTGGTTAAGCCTCCCAACTCTCGCTTTAATTAGTTAGTTACCTTGAGGGCATCGAACTCGGCCAAGGTCGAGGCACCTCCGCCGGCAGGATTGAGCACACAAGTGGCGGAGTGGCTGCCTGATGGCATGGTGGTGCGGCCCGCAGCGGGCAAGTTAAGCTCTGGAGCTAGAGGAGTCTCCACCACCACCGGCCCCGCTGGAGGAGTCACCAACGCCTCTGACCGCGCCATGTTGTCCGATTGGATGCTGTCGAGGTTGGGAACTGGTGGCGGCCCTGTTTACCACCCTTCTACCACTTGATGTACTTTTCCATGTAGGCGGGAAGGATGGTGTTGAGCTTATTTATCGTTCATTTGTGTCTGGACTTGTGCCTGGACTTGTGTATGAACTTGTTCTTGGAACTTTGTCTCGATAGCCGACACAGCCTGGTTCATGGCATCTTGGACTATATTGGGAAAGGCTTCCACCTATTCCCTTAGGTGTCTTACCTCGGTGCTTTCGGCCTGCTTCCTGCCCTTCCGCTTCGTGGTGCCATAGTACTCGGACCATGTTATGCCGCCAAAGCTGACCACACGACCAGCCGACGACGGGGCCGCCAGGGGCTCGACATTCTTGGTCTAGTTCAGCGCCCTATTAAAAGTGGTGTCCCACTTGGCGACATGCGCCGACCCCTGGGATGAGGAGCTCCTACACTCCTCGTCTTGCGCACAAGGAACGCGAAGCATTTGATCAGAAAACTGGACTTCATTGATTAATCGTGAACACAATTAATCGACTTGCATGCAAACTACTTACATATTTTCTCATGAAGTCCATCACCTTCGTAGCGAAGGGGCCGACGGGCTCCGAGGAATAATCAGAACTCCCTTTCAGCTTAGCAAACCGGGCCCTGACAAAGTGCTTTTCCTGCGGCTCTTTTATGTCGTCAAAGGGAGGGGTCAACCCCTTTGCACGAGCATCGGTGTCCTCCTTCTCCCATTTGGGAATCGCAGCTCTATAACCGCTGGAGCCGATATGGTGGGTACCAATGTTCTTCTCATACAACTCCTTGAAGTACTAACTCTTGGCCTTGCCCATGGCGGATTCACATCTGGCCTTGAACACCTTGAAGTGTTCTTCCATGACCAGAGGCTCCCTCTTGACGACCTCCGAATAACTTAGCTCGTCCTCGAAAATCAGCTTCTTCACCCGGACCTTCCAATTCGACAAGGCCTTGGTCATCTTCTTGAGGGCGTACTTGTTCACCGGATTCCCTTTGAGATTGTCGTTATTGTACTTGTGTTCCTCATCACCCGGGAACGCGTATCTTGCGTGCAGCTTCCGGAAGAGCTAGATGCAGAAACCCCTGTTCTCTTCGACCTTCAGGTTCTCCGTGTTGATCGTAACGGTGTTCCAGAGGATTGTTGTGATCTGGTTTGAGTAACCCACGACAAACTCGGCCAGCTCCAAAGGCGCACCTTCATCGTTCACGCTTGTGATGATGGACCTTTTGGTGTCAACCATGATCGAGGCACGCTCCTTCCGGGCCTTCTTCGATGTGCTACCACCGTCCGTAGTAGCTTCACTGCCGTCATCAGTGGTAGTGGTGTCGCCATCCATGTCCCCCATCTCCTCATCGCCCGACGACATATCCTCGTCCGCCTCCATCTCGTCATCCCGCGGAACGAATTTCGGGTCCTCTTGGGATTCCATCTCCACCTGCTGCTCCCAAAAGGACTTCTTGCTAGAAGGGCCCTGCTCCGCCGACATTTCTAAACACACAAATAAATGGAACTAATAAGCACAAAAATTCATAGAAAATTTCGGCATAATCTTTGCTAATTTTATATGTCTAGGAGTGCCAGAAATTCGCCAGAACGGAAATGAATCAACATTCTGGCAAAACATTGGCAACTCAAAAAGAAAAACCTGCACAAAAAAGGCTAAATAGGCACAAACACAGCCATTTTGTTGCCAACATACACAAACACAGCCATACACAACTTGCTTCCAGCAGCATATAAGAAATCTGGACAACATACAAAGGTAAGCTTTTATGACCTTCTCTGCACATGCACAAACTAAAAAAATAAAGAAACAGAAGCTACCACTATGTACACTCCAGATGGAGGCATCATAGTGGAAGATATGCTAGCAGCAACCATAGATCTTGGCTAAACCAGAGAAGCATCCAACTGCGCATAAAACAATTTTGGGTAATCTCAAAGCTACCTCTAATTATTCATGTCTCACAACTGAATTCAGCAAGTCAACCTAGCAACAAGTTATTTTGAGCCAACAGTAAATACATGTCTACAAATCCACTAACAAGAATCAAGCAAATAAAAGATGGAACTATAAATGCCTCACTCCCAAGTTCAGAACCTCTGCAAGCTATATTCCTCACATGATTTTCCTGACTACCTTGAGATATATTGCACCTATAGCTTGCTCTAATTCTTGAATAACATTCAAGGAATCTAAAACAGAGATATGGGTTCAAGTACTATTAGTAAAGATGAGATGTAAAATAGAGTTGCTTCTTAGGAGATGTTTTCCACACCCAATAAACCTTCTGGTGGTGGTTACTTACTTACAGTTACACACACTTCATTTCTGGCCAAGTCAAGCAGTGTGCCTGGTGGAAGCAAGATGCTTTTTTATCTAGTGTATGGTCCAGGTAAAGCTTGTGCCAGATGTAGTAGAAACTCAACAGAAAAATGTCAGATGGGTACATGATGAAGTGCTGGTTTCAACAAAGAAAGGAGAACATGTGCAAGGGTAGGCACCACAGCTAGATCGTGGGGCCTCTTCTGTGCATATCTAAATGAACTATGACGCAAGTTTTTCAAGTGCAACAAAAGGATAATATGTTAATCTCGGCTCATGTTTCCAGCATGTAGCTCTCACTACCCACCATATTATGTTCATGTCTTGTGGACTGAATACCAGCACTGGCGAAAATGCCACACCCAGATGAGACCTTAATATAGATACATGCATGCACAATGAACACCATGGGTACACACACATAAAACATCCCAAGGTCTAGATAGATGAATTACACCGAGTCAAAAATCTAGCCAAAGAATCTACTTCGACGACGATGGTTGATGTCTAATGGGAGGGAAGAGGGGTAGGGGGACACCTTTGAGACAAAACCGAAGAACCAAGAACACAGATTTTTGCTTTGACAGCAAACCAAGAACTCCAATTACTATTGTCAACAAAAAAAAGAACTCCAATTACTAACTGATGCTAAGCTAGCTATAATAATATCGTTGATTTTGGGATTTGGAGGAGATGCACCGGAGGTCTCCATTTTACAAAACCCCTTCTCCTCCATTGTCAGGCAGAGAAGAAGGAAACATGGGAGGCCACGCCACGCATTTCCTCAATCTTACGATTCTGATAGTAGTCTACTTCTACTTGATACTAGTACTACTTTTCTCTTAATAGATGCTACTGGTACTACTAGTATTACTACGCAAACAAACTGCATCTAATCACTCGCTACTCCTTAATCACCTCTGGATCGCCGACCTAACTGATAAAAAGCTGCCTGGCACTGCCAAGGAAGAGGGGTAGGGGGAAGGGGAGGGAGAGGGGAAGGGGGTCACCTCGATGACGGTGGACGGCGGGCGCGGACGGCGGTAGGAAGGGGCGACAACGGCGCGGCAGAGGAAGGGGTGGCGCGGGCGGGCTCCTCGTCCTGGGCGCGGGTGGGCTCCTTCTCCTCCTGGGCACGGTGGGCGGACGGGCGGGCTCCTCCTCCTCCTCTGTAGCATCCCAATTGTCTAACAATTGCAATGCTACTAGCCTAGTCTAGATATATGCTACTTCAAATATATAATTGTAGCATCATCATTATATCATGCTCATGTCATCATGCCTCCTTGCATTTGAGCATCATATAAAACCCCTTTTCATTTGGTTCTTATCTCATATGCATTGTTAATTGTATTTGCCTCTTGATATTGTATTTGGTTCTTGATATATTGTTTAATGCCCAAGTTGAGTTGGGGGCATATCTTTTATGAACTCCACCACCTTTCTTTGACCACCTTATAATTCCACCATCCAACTAAATATGAGCTTGGCACTTATTGGTTTTACCTCTAGCTCATGTGGGTTGGGATGGATCCAAGTCTTTTCCACATGCTTTCATCTTAGCATCATGTTGTTTTCACAACATTGAAACATGAGAGCCACATGGCCACCTTTGCATGCCCTGTGAGTGGAACCTTTTCCTAGCTTCCTTATGTGTTGTTCTGGGGTTATCATCATGTTGGGATATTTTTGTGGGCTTATTAAATACCTAGTGGCATATACACCCTAGCAAGTCCCAAATATAATCCAATGTGATCATCTCCACATACTCCACTTGGAATTCTTTCTAAATTCCTTGCTTGGGCCTTACTCCATAATTTGGGATGCATGATAATAATGCCATGAAATAATATTGTCTTCACAAGTATCAACATGGCATTAAATATTTTGCATGGCCCACGCAAGCACCACCTTTTGCTTGTTATTTGGATTTTATTTGTTCTTGGAGTGGATTATCTCTACCTCTATCTTTTCTTTTGGCTTGATCTTATTTGATCATGCTTTAACCACCTTACCACATCCCTCTTTTTCTCTTTTACCACCTTTCTTGCTTGTTCAAGTGTGGAGCATGCAAGCTCCTTAAGCCCTAATCCATCACCCCTCTCCCTAATCATCTATCCTAGATCCTCCCCATCACCTACCCATCTAACCTTACCCCATCATCACCATACCCTCTCTACCCCAACCTAGCTAAACCCTAAACCTAACCCATGATCTACCCTATCCCTCCAAACCCTAACCCGAGTCCTCTCTAACCCTAGACCGAGCCCATGCTATCTATACCCCCTCTCCCTCGGCCTCTCTCTTCTCTCTTCTTTGCTGGCCCCACCTGGCCCCACCTAGCAGCCTCTCTGCCCTCCCCCTTTCTTTGGCTACAAGACAAAGGAGGGAGAGACCTAGCCCGAGACCCCCTCCCTCTCACCTTTATGCAAAGCCACCACCCCATGTGCTCCTTCCACCCTCTCTGCCCCAACCACCCAGCTCTCAGATCTCGATCTGGGGTCCTCTGCATCCTCTCCTTCCTCCCCTACCTGCTCTCCTCCACCACCATGGCCATGGATAACTCCATGTCCATCTCCAACCCTAGCCTCGGCCACCTCTTCCTCTAGACGATCTGGAACGCGCCAAGCTGTCCAAGGAACGCCAGGAGCTTCCTCTGCTTCTTCTTCGTCACCTAGAACCGCAGGGAGCTGCAGGACCTCGCCGGAGAAGCCTCGCCACCGCCGTGTCCGTGAGCACCAGGAGCTCCGGCCAGCCAGCTACGCGCCCGATCGCGACCGCCCCAAGCTCCAGCGACCACACCGCCGAACTCCTGGTGAGCTCCCCTACTCGCCGGACTTGCCCGCTCCCTCTCTGGTGCCCCGTAACGCAGCCGCCATTCGTCGAACAGCCGGCGCGCGCGCAGACGCTGCCGGTCCGTGCCGCTCGCGTCGCCACCGCAGTTTCCCGCCTCTGTTCCTCACAAGATCCCGGCCGACCTGGTCCACCTCTGCCGAAAACCCTAAAACGGAAGTTGTAGATCCCAGTCCCCTCTGCGTTTTTTGTTTTGGAGCCGCCGCGTTTCATCCAGCGGAAGCGTCGCCACCGACGCTGGAAAACGGCCAGGCCGCCGCCGTCAGTGCCGTTCTCGTCAGCAGCGCAGCCGCAGCCGATGCCCGTTTTGCGTAGAGGCCCCTGCCCTTTTTCCCGCCTAAACCCGCGGCCCCTGCGTCCCCACCTGCCAGCCTCGTTGCAACTTTGCAAGTAGACCCCGGAGAATCCAGGCCACCACAGACCAGTCCCTCCCCGCGCCTGGGATCGCCCACGTGTCACGCCCTGGCTGGGTCGCGCGCGCTGTGGCCCCGCCAACCTCTGGGCCCGCACGTCAGCCTCGGTGGCTGGGATACCCCTAGGTGAGAAAAGTCCAGAGGACAACCCCACCCCTCCACCTCCAGCTCACTGCGCTGAGTCAGCCAGTGGCCCACCCGTCTGTGTCTGCGGCTAGCTAACCCTGAGTATAAAAAGTATTACAGTCTATCTGTTTTAATTCAAATCTTTTTAAATTTATTTCAAATTCAAAATTCAAATCTGTTTTAATATATCTTTTAAAATACAAATCCAAATAATACAAATAATATATGTTTTCAAATCAGAAAAATGTGAGGAATTCAAATATGCCATTCAAAAATATATTTTGGACATTTAAAATTCCAAGTTTATTTAAATTACAATAAATGCCCCTTTTCTTTAATAAATTAATAACTTTTGTTTTATAAGTCCAAATTTAATAAATGATATGTCTAAAATGATTAGCTCGGCGAGACCTTTCTGTTTATGCATTCCATGGTTTGATTTGAAGCATGCATCATATAAATATATTGTATGCAGAAACTTAATTGTGAATAAAATGGGCCCAAAACTCAATAAAATGATTTAATCTTGTATCTCACACCTCACCCATGCCATGCTACCTTATTGCCATGCAAATTGTGCATCATTCATCATGGCATGATTGTTTGTTTGATGCATTTAATTCATATGCTTGTGCACTTTATTTATGTTGGCCCTTGTTTGTTTGGCTCTTCTTCGAATAGACGCTGAGCAGGAGATATATCAAGAGAACCAGGAGCACTACCCAGATCCTTCTCACGCTTCAACTGAGCTGCCAGGCAAGCACTACCACATGCTTGCATACATATAGTACCTACTGCCTCTATCTTATTCTTGCACCATCGAGTCGCGATTGCATTAAATTGAATCCCAAGTATTGCATAGCCTTTACTTTTAAACCCCACCGAAGCTTGTTCCTCCATCCCATGAGCCATTACTACAGGAGTTGGTTGAGCCATGCGAGTCGTAGAACAGCATGTGTAGGGTTTGTGAGTGTCTGTTGGATAACGAGGTACCTAAACAACTTAACCTAAGTAGTAATGGGATAACTAATGAAAGTGGCATCGGTGAGCCATATTCGCTATTTGGTTTTCAGGCTCACTTGTGTCCCGTAGGACCCCGAGTACTTGATTCCTGTTCCTTGAATATTCGCGCTATCCACATCCGGGAGGCTTATGAACCCCCGTGAGCCAGAGCTTGATTCATTCTTATTTCTTGAGGGCCACAACCTAGTTTGAGGTTTTATTTACTATCCTGTACTTATGCCATGATTTACCGCTTTAATTTAAATTGTGCGAGGTAATGCACACTGTCTTGTTTAGGTCCGTGACCCGTTTTCGCTGTATCGACAAGCCCAGTCACACTTTAGGGTTCCCAGTCGTTTACAGCCGGCTCCACAAACCTTGAGGCCGTCTCGGAGTCAGCTAACTTCGTTGCGGGTAGCTCAATGGGGTGGCCCCCTGAAATATTTCTGAATCCTGTGATCGCTTTGTCGTGACTGCCTCGTTGGGTTTTGATTTGGTTTTTCCGAGGCATATCGAGTGTGTGTTGCTATTTGTGCACCCCTGCAGGGTAAAACTTTCTGAAAGCCGTGTCCGCGATTATGGACGACTTGGAGCACAGTTTCTCGATCATAGACAAGCATAACTAAAGTACTGCTTCTAATTTGACTAGACTAGGTACCTGACTAGTAAATAGTGCAACACTCATGGAATGGATAATAAAACTGCCAACGGATGGGGGGTTGTTCGTCTGCTTCCTCGTCGGTAAGCGAGGAGGAGGATGGATCTGTTAAGATTACCGTTATAACTGTTATAACTGTTGTTATTAATTCACGGACATCCGTCTATCTTTGGTTAGGCGGATGGTTAGCGAGTATCTATAGAATTGTGAGGGTTTATCTTTTGCTGCAATTGCGTCACCCCAGGTTGTGTCCCCTTTAGAGGCATAAAGACTTGCTGAGTACCCCTAGGGTCTCACACGATAAATTATTGGTTCAGATGAACAGGTACACTCTCAAGATGGATACTGGGTGGAAGAGACGGACGATGTGGGCAACGATCATTCGGTGTAGAGATTCCGGGAACGGGGATCCGTGAGATCTGTGGGCGGGATCTGCTTATTTATGGGGCATCTTGTGCCGATTCGCTTCTTATCCGTACTCGGATTTTGTCTTCCACTTCCGCTTGATACTCTGTTGATTGATGTATGAGGAGATATCCTAAACTATTATATCTATCTAGGATATTTGGATCTTGCCGTATGGCGTTGCTATATTTCCTTTCTTTTTAGATGGAATGGCTCTGATGTACTATTGTATGGTGGCTTGCATACATACTCATTTGTGTATGTAGTTGATCCCTTCGCCTGCCGATTACGCCGCCCGTTCTTGTCCCGATGTGTGGAAATGGTTGGGACGGCCGAAATGTCTACCTGTGAGCGGCATTTGGGCCCCACCGTACTATTTCAACCATTTCTGCTCATCCAGGCTGGTAACTAGGAGCGTAATTCACCGAGGTAGTTACAATTAACTTGTAACACCCCGTCCACTCCTGGGCCCGGGGGGTGTCACTCCTGGCAGCTTAATAGGATATCTAGACTGACCCCACAGACCAACACTAGTCTTTTCTGCGTACTTTGTCCTCACTCGTGCGCACCCGGTTACTCACTTCCCGGTCGGTCACCCATCCTAGAATTGCTCTAGGCCAAGCACGCTTAACCTTAGAGTTCTTTTCGAATGAGCTTCTGGAAAAGAAGTTGCAACTTGTTGGTATGAGTATTCTATCAATCATATTACGCCATGTGCCTGGTCTCACATACACCCACCCTTTTAGAAGATCGATGCCCTCATCGATCAAGCACACCCCAGGAACGTTCCCTCTTGGCACGCGTATGTGCGTCTAGTGCCGGCACATGTGCCATACCGTGTCCACTCCGGGCCACACGAGCCATGCTCCACATGTCCCGCCACTAACCCGCACACACCCGTCTAACCGCGAGGTCAGCTCTGATACCACTTGTAACACCCCGTCCACTCCTGGGCCCGGGGGGTGTCACTCCTGGCAGCTTAATAGGATATCTAGACTGACCCCACAGACCAACACTAGTCTTTTCTGCGTACTTTGTCCTCACTCGTGCGCACCCGGTTACCCACTTCCCGGTCGGTCACCCATCCTAGAATTGCTCTAGGCCAAGCACGCTTAACCTTAGAGTTATTTTCGAATGAGCTTCTGGAAAAGAAGTTGCAACTTGTTGGTATGAGTATTCTATCAATCCTATTAAGCCATGTGCCTGGTCTCACATCCTCCTAGGCACGACGGGCGGGCGCGGGCGGAGGAAAGGCGACGGCAGCAGCAGAGCAAAGGCGACGGCACAGCGAAGGCGACAACAGTTTTGTCTGATCCAGAGAAAAAGTGAAAGAGGAAAAAAGGCTCAATCGACCAGCTTATGTGAGGCGCATATTTGAAAATGGGCCTCGGGAAAGTTTAGGCGAGGCGCATCTGGCCAGAATGCGTCTCGCGTATTCTCTATCACTAGTCAACTAGCGCAGTGCGTTGTATCTATCAACAAACTAACCCTAGCCCACTAGTTTCGTCCCTTGTCCTAAACTAAAGCCTAGCCACCTAGGTTCGAATCCTGGTGGCTCAAATTTTTTGAAAACTTTTTTTGAAGGCTATTTATCATGTGAAAACATTGTCCAAACACAATATGAACTATAAAATATACTGCAAATATTTTAAAAATTCAAATATTGCCAAAACAACAAAAGTGAGTATTATGAATGTGTCTCGTTGATACATAATATTCTCAATGCAATATTATAACATACAAAAAATGATAATTATGAATGTTTCGATACATAATAGTTTGCCACACACACACGATGGTTCTTGACAATGGTCGGAGCGCGCTAGCGTTTCTTGACAATGGACGTCTTCTTGCCCTTCTTTGTCGTGGTTGCATAGGTTAGGTCCGGGACATATTCACTACTTCTTTTGAACGGGAGTCCTTTCTTAGGTAGGGTTATGGTGTATGTAGCTTGGTTGCCATATCCGTCTTCCATCTTCTGGTCACCATTATGGTCAAAGTCTTGCTCGTTGGCAACTCCGTCCATTCCGATGATGTTCCTTTTGCCTCTCCTGACGACAACCCGGCTAGGCTTTGACGGGTCTGTGATGTACCAGCATTGGTCGACCTTGCTAGCTAGAACCCAAGGCTCATTTCTCGCGGGTGCGTTCGCGCTGGTGGTCTTTGACGGTATAACCATGGTGGTGAAATATCGGCCTTCTTTCTCGATGCTCTTGGCCACCTGACATGGAACATCGGCACCTTCTTCGTAACGTAGTCAAGCTCCCAAATCTCCTCGATCCTTCCGTAGTATCTTTCCGAGACGTCGCTGGTGTAGAATATCCCCGTAACCCCTGAGTTCTGGTAATCGCAGTTATTGTCCTTTTCTTCTGTATAGAACGTGTATCCTTTGATATCGTATGCCTGATAGGTCATCAGGTTGTGCGAGGCGCCCCATGACAAGGAGAATATGAGTATATCTTCCTCCGAGTACTCGCCCTGCGGTGGATTAGCAATGACCTTCTCCCTAAACCACTGGGTGAAACCGGAGTTGTCCTCCTTGATAACATCTTCCTCCGAGTACTGGTGCCCCTGGTCAGCGTAATTCTTCTTGATAAACTCTTTGTTCTTGTATATGTATGGATCGACCACCTACATGTGTTGTAGCGCGACCAGGTTTGCTCTTTCAAAGTCCTTGGTTCGGCCCTCAATGTCGACATTCCTTGGGCGCTGACCCTCGTGGTGACCACATCCAGCGAGCCTCCCAAGGTGCTTGTTGAATGGCAGACCAAGAGGGGTCTCGGTTTGTAGAAAGTTCGAGCAGAAAGAGATGCACTCTTCAGCCAGGAAGCCGTTTGCTATGCTGCCATTTGGATGGGACCTGTTCTTAACGTATCCTTTGATGTGTCCATTGAGCCTTTCGAACGGCATCATGCTTCACAGAAACGGAGGACCGAGTTGGACGATATCCTCCATGACATGGAGAAGCAGATGAAGCATGACGTCGAAGAATGCGGGGGGGGGGGGGGAATAGATCTCGAGCTTGTATAGTATCACCATGATCTCGTATTGTAGCCTCGTGAGCTTCTTAATTCCTATCGACTTCCGAGAGATGACGTTGAAAAAGTTGCAGAGGCCAAACAACGTTTCACGGACGTGCTTGTCCATTATACCTCGGATCACGACCGGGAGTACTTGCATCATCAGCACGGAGACGTCGTGAGATTTCATCCCGCTGAAGCGCTGCTTTGCCTCGTCTAGCCATCTGCTTATCTTCCCCACGTAGCTATTCAGAAATTTGACTCCGAGGAGGCACTTCATAAACTGTATGGCCTCCTTCTTACTCAGAGTGAAGCACGAGGCCTTGAGCTTGACCTCGCCCTTCTTGACCTGCTTTTTGCCCTTGCGACGATGGCTATTCTGTGTTTCCGTCTCCTCCTCCTCGTACTCCTCATCGTCATCGCTAGGTGGTGGTTGAAGTTCATCCCTGATGCCCATATGCTTCAAGTCGTTCCTTGCCTTCGGCCCATCTTTGGTGTTGACGGTGTTAAGGAGGGTAGCAAGCAGACTCTCGCCCACGTTCTTTGTGATATGCATGAGATCGAGGCTATGAGGCACACGGAGGATCTTACAGTATGGCAAGTCCTAGAAAATAGACCTCGCCTTCCATACCTTCAGCAGCGGATCTGGGTCTTTTCCGGTGCAGGGCATTCCTTCCAGTTTTATTCAATAGCTCATAGATTTGCGTGCCGCTCCTCTTGTTCGAGATTCCTCGGAGCTCGACCACCCCATTGAACAGATATCCTAGCTTTCTCTAGGCGTGATTCTTGGGAAGCCACCTCTGATCCCCAAGGAACACGGTTTTCCCGGACCCGGGATATTTATGTAGTTGTCGGTACGTTGTATTATCTTTGCACCTAACGCACCCATAGAATCCTTGGACCACCTGCCCCGAGAAGCATCCGTAACCGGGATAGTCTTGCACCGTCGTGATCACCTCCGCTCTCATGTCGAAGTATTCTTGTCTCGGCGCGTCCCACGTACGGGCTCCTTCTTCCCATAATGTGTCCAGCTCCTCTTTCAACAATGTGAGATACATACTGATGTCTGTACCGGGTTGTTTTGGCCCTTGAACCAGCATACTCATGGTTACGTACTTATTCTTCATGCACAACCAGGGGAGGTTGTAGATCCATACAAACATGGGCCAGGTGTTGTGTGTGCTGCTCTGGCTTCCGAACGGATTGAGTCTGTCGGTGCTCACGCCCAGCCTGAGGTTCCTTGACTCTTTCCCGAAATGTTGGTAATATTGGAGGTCCAACGCCTTCCACTAGCAAGCATCCGAAGGGTGCCTCAGCATTTACTCCTTCTCCAGATCATCGTCTTCCAGACTCTTTCTTTCCGCGTGCCAGCGCATGAGCTCTGCTTCCTTAGGGTCCGCGAAATACCACTGCAGACGAGGAGTTAGAGGAAAGTACCAAACCACCTTTCTAGGAGCTTTCTTGGTCCCTCTATTGTATCGAGAGGTCTTGCACACCGGACATGTGGTCTTCTCCGTGTCCTCGCCCCGGTAGATGATGCAATCATTTATGCAGACGTGGTATTTCACGTGCGGTAGATTGAGAGGGCACGCGACTTTATTGGCCTCAACGATACTATTCAGACATGTGTTCCCCTTCTTGGGAAGAATATCATGCCAGAATGCAATTTGTCGTCGAAGAATTCGTCGATCATTTTGTGTTTCGCTTTCATCTCCAGAGCCTTGAGCGTTACATTCAGACGGGTATCCCTGTCATTGCATCCATCAAACAATGGAGTGACCGTGTCTTTCTTCATTTGCTCCAGCTTAGATTTCTCTCTAGCGGCGGCTCTGGCGTTACTCGTCTCCTTGAGAAGCAGATCTTGGAAATGAGGGTCTCGCAGCCAGCTCGAATCATGGTTGACACCTTGATCTTCGTGTTCATGCCTGGTGCCACCTTCATCATCTTCGTGTTCATGCCTGGCACCACCCTGATCTTCATGATCATCACCTGCCCCGCCGTCAGCGCCTTGATCTTTGTGATCATGACCGGCATCTTGATCTTCACCATTATTGACATCCTTATCATCATCTTCGTCATCACGTATCCACCGAGTGTAGCCATCCATGAAACTACGTCGGAGCAGGTGCGACTCCAGCATTCAGGAATCGTGCCTTATCAGATACATCAGCTTGCAGTCGCGACACGGACATCTTATCTCCGTCTTGTTTGCGCGTGCCATATCGGTCCTCGCGCATCTCATCCACCTATCCACGAGGGCTTTGCGAATCAGTGGTCGGACCATGGTCGCCTATGCGTGGTACAAAGAGCAAGAGAATAATTAGAGCATATATGGACATCTGGATCGCCCGAAAAAATCGGCATGGCCTCCCCTAAAAATAGGACATCCGCGAGTGCCAGAAATTCGTTGGAAAAGAAATTAATCGACATTCCGGCGAAACATTGGCATCTCAAATGAAATCCCTGCACAAAAAGAAGCATGCACCACAACACAATCATATAGTCGCGGTGTCGCCGACAACGCGCATGAGCATACAAGCAACGCCTTCACGCTTCCTCCAACGACAACTTGCGCAAGAGAGACGGAGGAGAAGTAAAGGGACATGTTGTAGATCTAGAGGAGCAAGAAACTTCACTTACATGTGAGTGTCAACCAATGGAGATTGAGCAAGCTTCTATGATGAATCAATGTGGGAAATGAGGTGGGGAGAAGGAGGGGGCGACCAAATCTGTCTTTGGGTGGAGAGGAAGAAGTGAGGCAAGTGAGTGGTGGTGTGCATGTGCCAAAAAGGTGCAGAAAAAGTGAGCCGGGTTATGCAGGCGCATATTGCAGTAAATGTGCCTCTGATAGTCTGAACTATCTGAGGCGCACATGCCAACATGCGCCTCGCTTATGCGGCCACCCGGGCCCGTAGGGGTTGCTTGAGGCGCATGCTCCCTAATGCGCCTTGCCTATTGTAAGTATCAGAGGCGCATCTTACTATATGTGTCTCGCATATTGGACCACCGATCTCCACCCGGGCCCACCCAAGATATGCGAGGCGCATTTGTCACATATGCGCCTTGCCTGTTTAAGTACTAGAGGCACATGTCTGGCTTGTGCGCCTCGCATAATATGGGGGTGCTACATTTCGTCCGTACAGATGCTAGAGGAGGCGCATCCTGCAGATATGCGCCTCGCCTATTTAATTACTAGAGGCGCATGGCTAGGTGGTGTGCCTCGCCTATCTTATCAGAGACGCATATAGTATAAATGCGCCTATAATGTGCATGTCTCCTATAGGATTTTCTCTAGTAGTGTTACCCACCAAATACCCCACCAAATTCCCCAAGATATTCCCAGCTCTCCCTTGCTAACACGATCGCCGACGTCTCTCCCTTCGTCCCGCTCATCTTAGATCTCGCCAAACACAATTTCTACCACTGGCACCATCTATTTCATGTGCATCTAGGGCACTGTGGCCTCCGCAGCCACATCGATCCCTCCTCTCCACCGCGGCCCACCGACCCGCGCTGGGTCAAGGACAACCTCATGGTCATCCAATGGATCTACACTCAGATCTCCACCGAGCTCTTCAACCTGGTCTCCAACGATGATGCCACTGCAGCACAGCTCTAGGCTGCCCTTCAGCAACTCTTCGAGGACAACTCTGACTCACGTGTCAGCGCCCTTCACATCGAGCTCTCTACCAGCTCTCAAGGCGATACCCTCGTCACTATTTTGTGCCAATGCATCAAGCCCATCGGTGATGAACTTCAGAAGCTTGGTGATCCCATTGATGACTGTGCCCTCATCAACGCTCTCCTCATCGGGCTCAACGACTAATTTGAGAAATAGATCGCCTTCATCCCCATGACACGACCATACCCAAGCTTCGCCGAGGTCCGAACTATTCTACAGCTAGAGTCTTAAACTCAAGCCCACAAGGCCGCCCGTCCTCAGATGTTTCACATCGCCACGTGGTCTCCCCTACTTTCGACACCTGCTACGGCCCCGATAGCCTCTCCATCGGCCCCTCCTGGATGGAGCCCAAGCCCTAACTACCATGGCAAAAACCCGGTATAGAGGCCTCCTGTTCCACAGCCTCAGCCTCTTGCACCTCCAGCGCCAATACCGCCCTCTGTTGCGGCCCCCTCACCAACATGGTAGCCACAACATGATCCATGGACATGCCTCGTTCAAGCATGGGCCATGGCCTGGCCCACCCCTTCTCCCTATGGCGCTCCACCGGCCTACACTGGGACATGGAGTCTCGGCCTTCATCCATCCATTGGCTCGCCCAGACCCCTTGGATCCCGGCCTCTGCAGCAGGTATACACCGCCTAGGCTCCATCGATGGCCTACATGGCTCCTCCCGCGCCATCACAATACATGGCGCCTCATGCGCCAACATACTACATGCCATCGTCATCACCAACGCCCTACAGGTACGGGGCCCCTCCTGCACTCCGTACATGCCTACGTCCGCGCCTTCAACCGCTTCATCAAACACTCCACCAACCTGGGACCAAGCCGCCTTCATCGCTGCCATGAACAATTTTATGCTCAACAACTACGAAGGTACGGATTGGATTATCGATTCTGGTGCATCTTCGCACATGTCTTCAAATATGGATTTCCTGTCAAATTGTTCTTCTTCTCCTTTTTCCTCCATAACTATTGGTGATGGTTCTTCAATTCCTATATCTTGTACCGGTCAATCATACATCATTAATCCCCACACAAACTTTATTCTCTGCAATATTCTAGTTTCTCCATCTTTAATCAAAAATCTCATCTCCATTCATCAGTTTACCATCGACAACAATGTTTCTTTGGAATTTGGCCCAATTGGTTTATCTGTGAAGGATCTGAAAACAGCGGAGGTCCTCGCTTTCTATAGTAGCTCAGGCAATCTCTATCCTCTACATGATGCGCCTTCTTCCACACCTCAAGCCATGCACACCTCCCTCGATCTTTGGCACCGTCGGCTCGGCCACCCCAATAAACATACTTTTTCATCCTTGCTTCAAGAATTTAGTCTCCCCAGTACTAGTTCTAGTTCTTCTCAAGCTCCCTCACTTTGTAATGCCTATCAATGCGGCAAACATGTTAGATTACCTTTTGGCACCTCTTATACCTATACTTATTTTCCATTTGAATTATTGCATTGTGACCTATGGACATATCCTACTTCTAGTGTTTCTGGTTTCAAATATTATCTTGTTATTCTTGATGATTATTCTCATTACATATGGAATTTTCCTCTTCGTGCCAAATCTGATGTACACAAAATTTTTGTCAATTTTTGCCAATATGTTCTTACACACTTCAGCCTCCCCATACGATTTATCCAATGTGACAATGGCTGAGAGTTTTATAATTATCAAAACAGATCTTTCTCTCTCTCAAGGTATTCTCCTCCGCTTTTCTTTTTCGTATGCTTCTCCTCAAAATAGCAAAGTTGAATGCTCTCCACGATCTATCAATGACATATTACACACCTTACTCATTCATTCCTTGCTCCCACCTTGTTTTTGGGCTGAAGGCCTACGCACCACGACCTATCTCCTAAATATTCGACCAACAAAAACTTGTCCGCTTTATACTCCCTTCCAATCTCTCTTTCTCCATCATCCTGACTATTCTGAATTGCGTGTTTTTGGTTGCTTATGTTTTCCAAACACCGCATCCACCACCCATAACAAACTTGCACCTCGCTCATTACCATGTATTTATCTAGGACCCTCCAACGACCATAAGGGTTCTTGATGTTTTGACCCATCTTCTGGACGTGTCCTTGTCTCTCGTCACGTCATCTTTGATGTAACCACTTTTCCCTACTACACCGTCCAGTCGACTCCGCCCACCTCTTCTCCAACTCCCCACCATACAATTACACCAAGCCACCTTATCCCCACCTTCGTGCCCGCGGACACCTCTACCGCGGCAGCCGGCCCCTCTATCGTGCGCCCACGATAGCCTGCCGTGCCGTCTTCTCCTGCCGCGGCAGGATCTCCTGTTGTGACATCACCCACCGCCACCGCTTCCTCTACTACAGCGACGGATACTCTTGCCAGCGATCTCAGTACCCTGAGTACACATTCTCCCTACCTCCACAACTCCTCCTAACATCATTCCCATCACTATTCCCGCTAATGATCATGTCATATGTACTCATAGCAAAAAGGGTTTTCATGTTCCTCGTTGTTTTCTCAATCTCAATGCTATCCCCAATATTTCACCAATTCCACCTTCTTACAAACGAGCTCTTCTAGATCCACTTTGGCACTCTGCCATGCGTGACGAATTTGATGCCCTTCTTCAAAATAACACATGGACTCTAGTTCCTAAACCCTAATCTGGGTGACAGAGATGAGGAATCTGTTGGGTAATTTGGTGGGGTATTTGGTGGGTAAGAGAGGATGAGGAAGAAGATGGTGGTGCGCTGGTGGCGCGAGCTTCAGCCACAGTCCAGAGAGGAGTCGACGGCAACGGCGGTGGTGTTGGCCGTGGAGCCATCCTAGGTGCGGAAAACCTAGGCGTCTGATACCATGATATTTTGGGAGGAATAATAACTTGTATTGATTTGATAGAGATTAGAAAGAATATTAGAGGGGAGGGTCAGCCAGATTAGGCTTTAGCCAAACCGACTATAGAAGTCCTAGTCTTATACAAATACAACTCTAATACATCCCCCCAACATTAGTCCCCGAAGCTGGTGTGGTCTTAGCAGCTTTAGCTGGAAAGGCCACAACAGGTTCAACCTATCTGGATCTTTGTCTGTATTGCTGACATACCTATATGTCGGCCCATATCGATTTTTACTCGGCTACACCACTTAGTGATTTGGTATCTAATTTGACTCTTCCTAGCTCTATCCGAGATATATCTCACCAGCCGAGTCATATTACCGCATCTGGGTTATTTCCCTTAGAAGCTTAGCTTCTCTCGTACTCCTCACTTCATCCGATGTGTCATGCGATCATTCCACTTTGCCTCATTTTAAGGGCCAAGGCGTCATTTATTGCCACACCATGTCAGTTATCACTGCCGCACATCTCATCATGTCGTGGCTCCTAGATTATCACCATGGCCATGTTCTGCCATTGTGCCTCTGGGCGGTGTAACGTGCGTGTGGCATGTTCCCATGTTCACTTCCGCGAAATATATGCGCGTGTAGTGCAGTTACAATGCGCAACTGATCCCACTACCGCAACACGTTGTGCGGTTAAATAGAGGAGCGGGGGTAACCCTTGTTCACTTCCCCCCTCCCAATCTCTCTTCTTCCTTGCACCGCTGCCGCTGCTCTCTGCATCTTGCGACCGTGTTGCTCCTCTATCTCCCTTGCGCCGCTGCTCCGCCCAAGCGATGTTTCTCCGCCCAAGTTCCACCCTTCGCTGCCACCACGGGACTGCGATAGTCTGTGCCTTGCACCCCCATAGCAAGCACCTCATCATAGGAGAGCACCTCTGAGATGGATGCTCGCGATGTGGTCGTTGTTGATGAGCATGAAGAGGAGGAGGGGGCTGTTCCTAAGCGAGGAGTCTGGGAAGGATCAAACGTCACTCAGGCGGAGATCGATTGGCTCCTATGCTCCTGGCGAATCCCATCGGAGGTGACTTGCTGCATCCCTGGCGATGAGCAGATCCCCGATGCCAAAGAGGGTGAGTATGTAGTGTTTGTCGCCCACTTCGCCTATGGACTCGGTCTCACCCTCAGCGATTTTGCCAAGGAGTTCCTTGAGACTTTTGGCCTTCAACCGCACCATCTCCCGGCCAATGCCATAGCCTCTCTGTTCGAGTTCATCTCCTGCTCCGAGGGATACCTCGGCCTTTGGCCCGGCGTTCAGCTTTGGGTGAAGTATTTCCAATTCTGTTCCAACATAGTTCCCAATAAAGAGCTCTATTCAGACGACAGACCTCTAACACAGTGCGGGGATGCGTCAGTTACACCCCAGAAGAACTCCATCTTTCCCCGGATCTAGGGCCTCGACTCCTACAAAAAGTGGGTGAGGTCCTTCTATGTGAAGAACAATACCAACAGAGACATGATTCAGATGTCGGCCTTGTCTATTGGCGTCCCCGAAAAACACAAATGGGACGTTGACCCGAAGAACAAGAACCCTCTTGTTAATTTGGTTGAGAAGCATCTCATTGAGCTGAAGGAGGAAGGAGGCCGAGTTATGTAGTGACGATTTGAAGGCAACTTTCATTAGTAGCCGAGTCTGCCCCTTACAGCGCCGAACTCACAAGATCTACCACATGAGTGGTCCACTTGACCCAAATCACGTCTCCATCGTCGAGCTTACCAAAGCTCAAGTCTACAAGCGAGTCAAGTCCATCTTCAAGACGGATATGACTGAGACATGGGAGTGGGGCATGGCTCCTTCCAGCCAAGATAACCCTATACCCCAGGTAATTTCCCCGAGTCATTCTCGCCAAGCTATGCGTTATGTCGGCACATTTGCTTACTTGATCTCTCTATGTTACTTTTGAATAAATTACTTCAGCAAACCATTGAAGATACCCTAAATCCTGCCCTCAATTGGGGAAAGGATCGAGATACCTCAGATCCAGAGGATCTTGACTCCAAGGAATTAATACCCATGCCTGACGCTAGTTCCGGCCAAGCCCATGGTAAGACTTTTGTCTTGTCACCATTAAGGGACTGGCTAGATGATGATGATGAGGAAGATGATTACTTTGTTCTTGAGGTATTTAACCCAATGCCACTCTCATATGCCTATCCGCTTGATTTTACCCCAGCTAACCCGGCTGGTCAGGTGCACAATGTGCCTCATGTTGCTGCGGGAGGCCAAGGTCCTACGAAGAAATGCACAACAACCTTTGCCCCGCCCGCCGAGTCATCTAGGGTCAAGAAGAGGTACAAGAAGCCTAGGAAGAAACTAGTGAGGTGAAGGGAACCTCCAGTTGTTACCGCGTAAGTTTTCTCCGCTGGGTTATCTTTGTATTTATTGTTTCTCTCTTTCTTATTTGACTCATGCTACCTCATTGTTTCTCTCAGAAGGAATGCTTTGAACATTCCCCAGAGCAGATCTAGCATGGCCTGTCCAATCCACATGCCACCATCTCCCCCCCCCCTCACGATGATACTCGGGCTCCCAGCCTAGTTCAAGGTAACACTCCTCCCACGCTAGAAAATAGTACATCCTGGCTGGAAGGAGAAAATGTCGGTGGAGGTGGAGGTGGCGCCCCAGAGGATGTGGCCGTGCCAGACCAGAGGGGTGACTCCTCCGTCCCCGAGAGAGAGAGTCAATATTGTGGCACCAACAGTACAGGCGCCAAAACAGTTTCATCCGAGGTGCCTGTAACCCCAGCACCATCTCAACCCCAACCACAACAGCAAACAATGCCTCTGTCTATCTCGACCCAACAGCAGCAACCACCACCGGCATCATCTGAGTCTTCCAAGACTCAACCACAAGATCAACCTCGGTAGAGCCCGCATGCCAAATCTCGGCAGACCTCGCAATCTTAGCCTCTGCCAACCTCGTCAACTGAAACTCGGCCAACCAAATCTCAGCAGCAGGCCAATCCACCTGGCAAGCAGAAGAAGACAGGTGTGGCGACCAAGGTGACCCAGAAGAAAACTGGGGTTACACTGCCACAACCATCAGTCGCCACGATGTTGCAAAAAGGTGTTGCCACCTTTACCTTGGCTAAGAAAAAACAGCTTACGTTGCACATTAGCCTAGCTGCTGCGATGGGCACTGATAGCTGTGAGATTTGACACATTTTTTATGGCTTTTATTGATGGTTTTCTCCCAGATTTGATCGTTTTTTAGCTTTACTAACGCTAATACTTCGGTAGCAAAGAAAACTTGGTTTTTAATGTGTGTTTTAGGTTCTGAATGTCAACATAAGGTTTTATCTAGACAAACACAATATTCTGGAGAAAAAAAGCAAATCTCTCTTTGGAAGCACTCGAGGGGAGCATACAGAGGCTTTCACGAGCAACTATATGGTGGGGATATTTCTCTGGCCATATAGTTATGGTCGTATAGTTGCCGCCACCTCTGCCTTGTCAAAGGGGACAACTTCTGTGAAGGGATCGAGAGCAAAAACACAACACATCAGCCGTCATACCATCCAGAAGTGAAAAACAGGAGATCCAGAGAAGAAGGGGGAGACGTTCTTCATCTCGCTCCACGATCTTCGACCTCCTAGCCAATACACCCCCATAGCCACTACTTGTACTAGAGAGAGAGAGAGGTATCTTCACCTTGCAAGACTAGGGTTTGAGATTGTCTCTTCCCATCTTGAATTGTTTTGGATATTTTTCGATACTTATTGTGGATCTTCACAGTAACATAAAGACGAATTCCCTTTATTTAATTATATTGATGATCCGTTCTTCTCTCATGTGTGAGTCAGTCCCTTAGGCGTGGAGATGTAGGGGATTGGTGAGATGTGATGTGCCTTCATATATTTTCCATTAGTTTGTAATTGATTCTAATTACTATATTATGTGTGCTTGACTATTTGTGGGATTCCTAATGCTTCTTGTACAATTTAGGGCCCAGACAACATGATGCTTTGTTCTACATAGATAATATCTTGTTCGCTAGCAGACCGGTGACCCCCAGGTGACACGGGGAAATCAATGAAAAACTAGTAGACTCGAGGATAATGAGAAACCACTGTGCTTATTGCATTAGTCCAATCCAAGGAGCTTAATCGCTAAGTGACCTGAAGGGTCTTATCGTCTAGTGTTTGACCATGGTTTTGGTAACAGGCTAGTAGGATTATTGAAGTTGGGATGAAATCTACCAAGAGGAGTTCCGGCTAATTATGGTTGCTCGCCTACACATATATTTATAAGATTATAATTGTTACATTTATCATTCATCCACCTGGCACAGTCACTATCACCATGAACTGAATCTCCCCGCGCCTTCTTTTGCCATCTGTAGAAAAAACAAACAACTAAGTCGTTCTTTATTTTTATGCTTTATATTTCTAAAGTTTACATTTTAGTTCTATTTAAATACTTCTCATTTAATCAAAACCCCATTCTTATTTCAATACTTGTAGTCAATTCACTCAAAGACCTGTGACAACTTCGGGTGTGACAGAGACTTCACCCATAAACACTTACCTTTGGTATCCCTATGGGATCGATATCTATACTTCGAAACTAGCTACAAACAAACTGTGTACTTGCAGACATCAAGCTATTTTCCAGCGCCATTGCCGGGGAGCTAAGCGCTAAGTGTTTGTCTTTTGACATTTCAGGTGTTGCTACTACAGAATGTTCTCCTTAGGAGACAAAGGGTCTACACGCTCTGGTAGGACCTATCTACCGGATTATATTGAGCGCGTGCCTGCTCAAAGGCACGAAGAAATTATTGAAAAACTTTTAAGATCAAATAAAGTTGAAGTTGAAAACCTGAGTGATATTATGGAAATCATGTCTATTTACAGGATAACTCCCATGAAACCTGAGAAAACTCTCATAGAATACAGTGCTCCAAGTTCTAAATTTCTTAAACAACCAATAGAATTCCCTAATCTTGGAGTTAGAATATTGATTTGATGGTGGAATTATTAAAATTTTGCAAGAAAAAGCTTTAAGTGGAAGGGAAGATGAAGACCCAAGAAGACATATTAGAGAGTTTGACGATGTGATAACATCGCTTGGACCAAAGGTTTGCCAAGAGATTTCTCTCGTCTAAAATAATTTTGATGGTCTCTTAAAGGTAAAGCTCTAGACTGGTTATATTCTCTCCCTTGCCATTACATTAAATGTTGGGAAACCTGAATTGTTAAATTCATAAACATGTTTAATCCTTTTAAAAAGGTAACTGAAGTAACAAAGAATATAGGCAGCTTTAGTCAGAACATGGGAGAAAACTACCCACAAGCCTAGGAAAGATTATTTGGAATGATCAATAGTATTCCTAATCATGGCTATTCTGAATCAACTATTTTCCATTTATTTTACCATGGTCTTAATACTCAATGTAGAGAATTGCTTGACTTCTCACCAGGAGGATCTATAAATACTTTAACTATTAAAGAATGTTTGGAATTGATGTCTACTAGGGCTAAGAATGATTCTTTATATAATCCTGATTTTGGCACTAAACTGGAAAAAGGGATACTTCGGATAACTCCTGATCTTATGCCTGAAGTACGCAAAACAATGAAAGAAAAAGTTATACCTTTTGAACTTGGTAAGGAAAACAAAGTAGATTTTTACAGGTTTTAACTGAAGAGGATGAGACTAGAAAAGTTTTTCAAGAATTAAAACACTGACAAGTAAAATGTCATAATAACTTGCATAAGCACTTCCAAAAACACAAAAATATTTTGGTGGAACTCACAGAAAATTATGATGAGATTGGCCAAGAAATAAAATTATTTCACAAGTATCTTAGTATGATTGAAACCCAATGAGAACAAATAGCAGTTGGTTATCAAATCTTTCTTCGAGATGATAAGGATATTCCTATTTCTACTAATGTTGTCATAAGAAGAGGTACAGTTGTTACAGGACCATTAGGACCACCAGAATATGAAGCTGAAAAAGAGCAAAAGGAAAAAGCCTTGCTCGAAGCAAGCCAAGAAGATGATATATTGGTGGATCCTCAAGATGAAACTGAAACACAAGATCAAACCAAGGAGGACCAAAATGATGCACAGGATGACCATTATGACTCTGATGCAGAGACGGTTGATCCAAGAGAAGAAAAAGAGATAAGCAAGGAAGACGAAGTTGTTGTAGTAGAAAAGAAGAAAAGCAATAAGCAACAACAAAAGAAAGAAACAAAAGAGCTTGACCCCCCATAAAAGGTAAAAGACAAGAATAAGTTAGGTGAGAAAAATCTTCCTTACCCAGATTGAAAAAAGAAAGCACCGGATCGGGTAATTTTTAATTCTTTTACAAAGGCACTTAGTGACCTTCGTTTGGAAATTCCATTTGCAGATGCAATAAAAATTCCTACCTATTCTAAGTTCCTCCGCGATATTCTTAGTAGAAAGAAAGAAATAACTGAAGTTGTTGCCATGGTAACTAGTTATCCTGCTAATGGGAAGTTGTTGTCTAAGTCTATAGATCCTGGAATACCAACTACTCTATGCTCAGTAGGTAAAACTGATATTCACAATGCCTTGTGTGATCTAGGAGCAAGAGTTAGTGTAATGCCATACTCCCTCTATAAAAGGTTAGGATTAGGGGAGTATTCTCCTACTACTATCACTTTACAGATGGCTGACAAGTCCACTAAACCACCCGTTGGTATGATTGAGGATGTTCTACTTAGAATAGATGAGCATGTTATTCCCACTGATTTTATTATTCTTGAGATGCCTAAAGATGAGAAATTATCCATAATACTTGGAAGACCTTTCCTTGGTACTATAGGGGCATCAGTTGATTGTGTTGAGGGAAAGATAATCTTCAATGTTTATGATGCTGAAATCATCCAGTATTTTCCAAAGAAGCTAGAAGTAGGAGAAAGATATATTCCACCAGCAAAAAGAGTTCATGTGGTAAGTGCCTTTGATAAGGGCAACCCAAGGTACGAATTCGAGAACAGAGAAGAGGTTGATTTACTCAACCATTCCTAATAAAATGCTTAATGGGAGTCAACCCATCTCTTCAATAAAACAAACTAGAGAATAAAAAGTTCATCGCATTCCTACCACTTTTTTATAGACATTCTTGTGGAAGCGCGCTCGTGAAGATGCAGCTATCAAAAAGTAGTAGAAACATCGATTGAATGAGTATAGAATAAGAATAAAAATAAAAGTTTGAGTTTTTCCTCTACATAAGATAAAATTTTGCTCTTAATACGCTAATGTTGGTCGACAGTTTCCACTATCAATTTTCTATCAAAATTAAGGTATTTCATTAACTTTTGGGATAAGAAGGTATTCTTGAAGAAATAGAATTTTTTTGATGATTACTGATGGTTTAACGACCAGCTATACGGTGGGAATAAAAATTCCGGCCGTATAGTTCCGGTCATATAGATATCTTTCCCATCAACAAATTTTCTTCGAAGACACGGAGAATTTAATGACCAACTATACGGCAGGATTAAAAATTCTGGCCATATAGCTTCGGTCGTATAGATATCGATGCCTTTGTACAAAATTTTCTGAAAAGTACTGAGAGTTTAACGACCAACTATACGGCGGGAATAAAAAGTCCGGTTGTATAGATATCGATGCCTCTCTTAGAAATTTATCCCAAAGGTACTGAGAGTTTAACGACCAACTATAAGGCGGGAATAAAAATTCCGGCCGTATAGTTCCAGTCGTATAGATATTGATGCTAGTTTTAGAAATTTATCTCGAGGGACAGACGGTTTAATGACCAACTATACGGCGGGATCATTGCGATCCGGATGTATAGTTGCGTCCGTATAGCTATTTTCCGTGTAAAGAAACCCTAATTGGCAGCGCCGCCGCAACTATATGCGCGGAATAATATTACCCGCCCGTATAGTTCCGGCCGTATAGTTTGGTGCGACCATAAAATCGCACCGCGGCGGCTAGGTCTTTCACCCCTCCTCATTATTTCTCTCATATTCTCTCCAAACCTCTCAAAATCCACCTAGAACTCTTGTTTCTTCATAGATTTTGTTCATTTGAGTGGGGGAATCAATAGATGGGTATGTTTCTCTCCCTATCCATGCTTTATTTTCAGATTTCCATGGTTGAAACTCTCACATTGATCTAGTGGATGAACTCAAGCTTATTTTGTTTTTCCTATTGATTTCTCACGTTAGGATTGAATTTTTCCATGAAGGATCGTTCATATATCATATAGAAACTATATGCCTAAGGTTTTATGGTGAAATTTTTTAGTGCATCACGATGAGAAAAATCGGTAACCTCTTTCGTTTGAGCAAACGCCAACGGGGCTCGGGCTCGGGGTCCTGAGCCGAGCACAACCCCAAGTTGGCCATGGTTTCATCGAGGAGGGTGCTGCCCACACGTTGGGCCGACCACAACTTTCTCACCGCGGCGGGGTTGAAGGCGGACTTCGACCTTATGTGCAACAAGGCGGGATTGACGGTACTTGGCTTCGCATGCCACGCCACCTACACCGAGCTTACCCATGAGTTCCTTGCCACCTTCTACGACGACCACAAGGAGAAAGGTAATTCGTGCACGGTAAGCTTCACCATGAACCGACAACACTATGAAATAAACTTTGAACAATTTTGTGATGCTTTTGGCTTCCCTCGCGTTGGGGATCCAACTATTACTAACCTCTATGGCGTCACAAGCAGAGAAACTTGGGAGGTCATTTTTGTTAATGGTGGCACCAACTTCTATCAGAAGAAGATGTCCACCATTCAGAACCCAACCATCCGTTACTACGCATTGTTCCTCGCCAACACACTACTAGGAAGAGGTGACACTGGTTCCATGGCTAATGCGGACATGGCAATGATCACCAAGGCTCTCTTTCCCACTGCGTCACAAAGCCCCAATCCTATAGCTCTACTCATCCAACACTTTCTCCACTAAAGCAACAAGACCATAGGTGATATTCGCATTGGTGGATTGGTAACCCACCTTGCCCATGCATTAAATATTATACTACCTGTTATGCAATCTGTTGACGGTTCCAAGCTTATGGATGCCAAATATTTAACTACTTGTGGCTTCCTTGGTGTTTACCAAGCTAACCAGAGGCTCCGAGCCTATCAATATAGTTATCTTGATGATGCACAGGGTGAGCAGGTTCTGTTTCCCTGTCCCCAAGCCTTCTCGATTGTGGAGAAGGACACTTGGTTCCTCACCAAGGACCAAGTGATGCAGATCATGGCTGAACTTCAGCCTGATGAGGAGGAAGATGAAGAAGGGGACAGCAGGATGAGGATGAGCAGGACCATGAGGACGAGAAGGGGCATGACCCTGCTTGGGAGGGACAGCAGCAGCAAGGGGGAGCTTGGGACCCGTGGCCCAACCAGCCACAGCAGGGGTACAACTATGTCCCCTATCAGGAATTCCAGCAGCTAAACCAGCGCATTGGGGAGATCGACCACACTCTTCAAGGAGTGAATAAAGATGTGAGTACTTTGACTCACAACTTCAGTCACTTCATGACCCACTTCCCTGACTACTACCAGTAGTATCTGCACCAGTCGCCAAATGACGGCAACAACTGAGCCTGGCAATAGCCTAAGCTTGGGGGAGGTTTGAAAACCTCCAAACTTTGCATTCATGTTTTTATTTCTTCTTTTGATTTATTTTATTTCTTCAAATTTGCATGTTTATTTTCAGTTTGCATTCCTAAAACCAAAAAATACAAAAAAATAGTTGTAACTTTATTTGCAAGTTTGTTTTTTTGTTTCTCTCAGAGATTCCTCAATTTCAGGTGACTTGGCAATATGGAAACATAGAGGGGGGTTCAACTCAAATACGAGAATGAAGCAAGCAAGAGGAGGTATCACATTCCTTTCATCACCCTTTATGCAACCTTAAATTGATCCTACAATTATTTACTCGCTTGCACTGGAGTCACACCCCGCTTAGCTTGTTATCCTATAAATTCTATTCCTTTGCTAGTGTATCCTTTTAGCTTTGAAACAATGAGCAATGAACTTGGTTAAAAATACTTCCTACATTTTTACAACAAGAAAAAGCATCTGAAAGATGACTTGAGTACATGTTTAGCCCAAAGAATTTAATTTTAGAACTACTCCATCCCATTTGAGCTTAATATAAATAGACTCGATAGTACTTTTGAATGAAATTGTTTGATAAAATGGATGCTTCGAAGTAGTAGAGATTATGCCACTACTTTTTCTAATAAATACCATAAGATATTTCTTTACGCGTGTCATTACAACTCTATCATGCTCCATGGGGAACTATTAACTCCGCTGGCCAACAAACGATCTAAATGTGGGAAACCACTTGATTTCGGCTATTGAGTTATGTAAACGTCTGTAGTAGCAATGCTATGATGGGTAAATTTTTTAGTCTCCTCATGGTTTCATGTTTCAAGTGAAGTTGCAGTACTCCTCTGACCCATTATTGCTCAACAATTATTTATTGGCATGGTCACGAGTGCACAACATAGCCCCAATTAACATGTTAAAAATAGTGGCATGATTTCTCTATGAAAGAGCTAAAGTTTTTGAAAGGCAAAAGAAAAGAAAAAGGTGCTTTGAGAGTCTTGAGATTTTGACATGGGAGTAGATGAGTTGTTCTTAAATTGAATATTTTGGTGCCAACTTGAGTAATCTTAATTGATTAAACGAACAAGAACAAAAAGTTTTCATCTCTCAATGAAGAGAGACACCAAAAGAATTTGTCCCACTTTCCTAGCTAAACTTTTGACACATGCTTGGGCATATGATTTATTTCCTAACAAGATATACGTGGTTAGGAAGTGGACTCAGTGCAATCTTGTGAATACTTGTATGATCATATTTAAGATTGCAGGGATTATGAAGAAAAGAATTTGACACCAATTCAAACTTGTAAGTTCTTTTATTTTCAGCCTCAAATCTCCGCTATTCTTCCTTATTTCCTTGTCACTCGAGGGCGAGCAACATCTAAACTTGGGGAAGTTGATAGTTGTGAGATTCGACACATTTTTTATGGCTTTTATTGATGGCTTTCTCCTAGATTTGATCATTTTCTAGCTTTACCTAGCACTAATACTTTGGTAGCAAAGAAAACTTGGTTTTTAATGTGTGTTTCAGGTTTTGAATGTCAACAGAAGGTTTTAACTAGAGAAACACAATATTCTGGAGAAAACAAGCAAGTCTCTCTTTGGAAGCACTCGAGGGGAGCATAGAGAGGCTTTAACGAGCAACTATACGGCGGGAATATTTCTCCGGTCGTATAGTTGCCGCCGCCTCTATCTTGTCAAAAGTGACAACTTCCGTGAAGGGATTGAGAGCGAAAACACAACACAGCAGCCGCCATACCATCCATAAGGGAGAAAAGGAGATCCAGAGAAGAAGGGGGAGACGTTCTTCATCTCTCTCCACGATCTTCGACCTCCTAGACAATACACCCCCATAGCCACTACTTGTACTAGAGAGAGAGGGGGATCTTCACCTTGCAAGACTAGGGTTTGAGATTGTTTGTTCCCATCTTGAATTGTGTTGGATATTTTTCGATTCTTATTGTGGATCTTCACGGTAATAGAAAGAGGAATTCCCTTTATTTAATTATATCAATGATCCGTTCTTCTCTCATGTGTGAGTAAGTCCCTTAGGCGTGGGAGATGTAGGGGATTGGTGAGATGTGATGTGCCTTCATATATGTTCCATTAGTTTGTGATTGCTTCTAATTACTATATTATGTGTGCTTGACTATATGTAGGATGCCTAATGCTTGTTGTCCAATTTAGGGCCCAGAAAACATGATGCTTTGTTCTACATAGATAAGATCTTGTTTGCTAGCAGACCGGCGCCCCCGGGTGACATGGGGATATCAATGGAAAACTAGTAGACTCGAGGATAACGAGAAACCACTATGCTTATTGCATTAGTCCGATCCAAGGAGCTTAATCGCTAAGCGACCTGAAGGGTCTTAATCGTATAGTGTCTGACCATGGTTTTGGTAACAGGCTAGTAGGATTATTGAAGTTGGGATGAAATCTACCAAGAGGAGTTCCGGTTAATTATGGGTTACTCGCCTACACATATATTTATAAGATTATAATTGATACATTTATCATTCATCCACCTGGCACAGTTACTATCACCATGAACTGAACCTCCCCGTGCCTTCTTTTGCCATCTGCAGAAAAAAAAACTAAGTCGTTATTTACTTTTATGCTTTATATTTCTGAAGTTTACATTTTAGTTCTATTAATATACTTCTCATTTAATCAAAACCCCATTCTTATTTCAACACTTGCAGTCAATTCACTCGAAGACCTGTGACAACTTCGGGTGTGATAGAGACTTCACTCATAAACACTTACCTTTGGGCTCCCTGTGGGATCGATATCTATACTTCGAAACTAGCTACAAACGATCTGTGCACTTGCAGACATCAGGCACGTAGAAGGCTTCTGCCGGGAAAGGCTTAGTCCTGACTTGGACTCTGAGTGGTGAAAGCCACGGCTCACTTGCTGAGTACGCCGACAACCGGAACAATGCCGACTATGGTGAGGTTAGCTCTAGAAATCCTCTGGCCCAGAAGTTTGGTCCAGCGGAAATTGGTGAGAGGATGTTCACTTCTAGTAAGGCTCTTGCTGACGCTGGCAAAATGATGGAGGTAAATATCTTGGCTGCCTTTTTGTACTTGTAATAGATGACACATAACTATTAGTCCCCGAGCCTCCGGGGGAGTAAGATATTACTTGGTTGATGCTCTTCTAGGCTAACACTTAGTAATTTAGTTTCGATTCTTAGCATGTCCGAGATACTGAGCCGGGTAACTCTAAGTTAATCAAAAATGCCTTTAGAATCAAATATCCAGCCACCTAGATTCGGATCGAGTTTACTCAGTTCAAATCTTGAGTAGAATCAAATATCCAGCCACCTAGATTCGGATCGAGTTTACTCGGTTCGAATATTGAGTAGAATCAAATATCCATCAAACTAGATTCGGATCGAGTTTACTCGGTTTGAATCTTGAGTAGAATGAAATATCCAGCCACCTAGATTTAGATCGAGTTTACTCGGTTCGAATCTTGAGTAGAATCAAATATCCAACCACCTAGATTCGGATCGAGTTTACTTGGTTTGAATCTTGAGTAGAATCAAATATCCATTTTTGTTAGTGACTAACAATTGTCTTTTTCAGATCTCCAACAATAGGCGTATTGTCGAGTTTCAGAGACTCCTCTTTGCTCACAAGGGCCTCTCCACCAAGCACAAGAAATTGCTGCTTGAGCTGAAGAATAAATGTATGTCTTTGCCTTATTGCCCCTAGTACCCTTTTTGTTATTGATCAGCTGAATTAACTTATTATTCGCCTTCTGCCAGCCAAGGTAGAGGCCCAGAGCAAAGAGCTGCAAAAGCACGTTGTTGACTTGGAAGGTATTTTACCTCTTTGCACCTCATATTGCCCTTTCCCCCTTTCTACTTGCCATGTAATTTTTTACTTCAGCCTAGCCTAATCAAAAGTTATTGCAGAATCTCATTGGGATTGCATATCTATGCCTAAATTTATGACCCATTTTCTTGAACAAGCAGGAGAACAACAAGCTCAACTGAAGGAGAGGGACGACGAATCTCTCGGCTCCATGCTGAGAATGAAAATCTAAAGAAACTCCAGAAAGTTAAGCTTGAGAAACTCGACCAAGAGTTCTCCGAAGAGAAGAGCCAGCTTGCATTTCAACTTGAGAAGGAGCAAAAATTACTCAACGAGGCCAAGGTCAAATTTGACTCTGTTTCTGTTGAGTTAGAAAAACTCCGGAAGCAAACTACAACATGGTTTTCTGAGCTTACTCGGATCAACAACATTGTGGCCTGTGAGTTTCCTTTTGCTTACTTTTTCCTTTTATGCCGAGGTTTCCCTTATACTCTTATTGCTCTGCATGACTTGTTCTTTCTATGCTTTCTCTTTTAGGCAACTTCCCCGAGTCCAAAACTTGCGCTGCTACTGCTATCCGCAAGTTTCGGGAGAAGAAGACTGAGGCTGGTCCCATCCCAACAGAGTATGATATTGATGATTCCTTGGTTGGTTTCTTGGCCAGCCTTGGACCCATGAAAACTTTTGGGGTGGACCTCCTCGACCCTGCTATCCGGGTTTTCCAAGTCCTCTCGCTAGAAGACTCTACCCCCAAGCAAGTCAAGAAATTGGTCGAGAGACTGATGTATTGAGACGAACAGGTGAGCCTATGGCGAAAGTCTGCTACGTGAGCTAGTGCTGATACCACCTTATACTTTTTGCTCTCATGGTATGATGGTATCAATTTGGATATCCTTCGAAACATGAACAACGGATCCAGATGGACCACGGATCCGGCCTTCATTAAGCAACGCCAAGCCCGAGTTTATGAGCTCATTCAATATGCCCTTGTTCATGCTTGGAATGAAGGGCCAAGTTATTTAGGCGAAGTTCATGATGAGTACGAAGAAAACTCCAAAGGAGAAGAAGAAAACCCGGTGGAAGATTCGGATTAGAATGAAGGAACCTCAAATGGTAACGAAGAAGACGAGGCTAACACCGAGGTTGATACCCTGGCTGCCACAATTCTGACCCTTCTATTCCTGCGCCTGATTCGGCCACTGCTGCTGCCGATAAATCTGTCACTGCTCCTTAAGCAAAAAGAACTTGAAATTTCATTAAATCCCTGGTATGCCGGGAGCAAAATGTAATATACAGTTTAAGTTGTTTCACTACTGCTATATTTTCTATGTCAGATCCTTTTAGGCGGAGTCCCCGAGTTTCATTTTCTTGTTTGCTCAATCTTGTGATCCGACTCATGTCTACCATTTTTCGGCCTTCGGCACAGGAGAAAATGAAATCAATAATACTTAAAACCACGAGAATTAGCTCAGAGTGATTCGACATAATAATAAAGAAAGTAAATGCAGGGGTTAGTCCAAAAAACAAGTGTCGGCCCGCTTATTCTTCTATCCTTGGTCGTTTTTCATGTGCCTAACACTCGCTAGCTTTTTCTCTTGCTTGCCATGAAGCTAGGTTTCAGACAGTAGCAAGTCAAAGATTAAGCCTTTGGTGCCGACACACTGCTAACTCGGCCTAAAGGGGTAATAAACTTAAGCCAGCCGACATAAAAAATGTAAGTACAGAAAAAGACAATTACTACTAAGGCAGTCCCTGACTCACTTCTCGAGGTGGTTTCATTAATTAGGTCATTGCCGATATATAATTTGACATATGAGAGTTCGGGATACATACACTTCAGCTAAGTATAAAATGGACGAAGGAGCACTACATTCCATGGCCTTTTCGACTGTTCTCCTGACTTGTCTGCCTTATTCTTCTCCTGTGCTTGAGCATCTATAAGATAGTATGCATGCTCACTATAAATGGCCCCTCCCAAGAAGGTGATAGTTTATGCATGCCGGCAATGTGTTGCACTAGCTGAAGCACCAAATCCCCTTCCTGGAAAACTCGGGGGTTTACTTTTCGACAATGGTAGGATCGGAGATTTTGCTGATATATGGCAGATCTGGACAATGCTAATTCTCTCGTTTCTTCCAGCAGATCAACATCATTTTGTCTGGCCTCTTGAACTTCGACTTCTGTGTATTGGGTGAATCTAGGCGAATCAAGCACTTTGTTGGCTGGTAATACAGCTTCTACCCCATATACCATAAAAAATGGCGTATAGCTAGTTGATTGATTCAAAGTTGTCCTAAGGCTCCATAGTACTATCGGGAGTTCATCAATACAACACCCAACTGATCATTGAAGTGGCTCAATGAGCCGAGGTTTTATCCCGGACAGTACTAGCCCATTGGATCTCTCCACTTGCCCGTTCGATGCGGGATGTGCGATTGATGCAACATCAAGTCTTATCCTTTTGTCTCTACAGAATCGAGCAAATGCTCCATTGGCAAAGTTTGTGCCATTATCGGTTATTATGCTATGTGGGTATCCATATCTCAAGATGATATCTTTGAGGAATGGTACGGCAATGGTACCATCACACTTTCTTATTGGCTTAACCTCAATCCACTTTGTAAACTTATCCACCATGACTAGGATATGAGTCATGTTGCCACGTGCGGGCTTAAACAGCCCAACCATGTCCAAACACCATACAACAAATGGCAAAGTGGTAGGTATATTTTGAGCTCAGAGGAGGGCATATGAATCTTACTCGAATACCTCTGACACCCAATGCATTTTTTCACTAAGTCCTTAGCATCCTGCAAAGTACTAGGCCAATAAAACCCATGCCGGAAAGCTTTGGCGACTAAGGCTCTAGATGAGGCATGATGCCTACATTTGCCCTGATGTATATCCCGGAGTATTTCCTGCCCCTTTGCCGGATCAACACATCGCTTCAGGATAGTAGTGACACTCCTTTTATATAACTCGCCATTTATTATGGTATAGGCCTTTGCCCTTCTCTGAACTTGTCTAGCGAGAACTTCATCATTCGTCAAAGTTCCATCTCTCAAAAAACATAAAATTTGATGTGCCCATTGTGATGTAGCACGGGCCAGGAAAACCACTTCGTCCACTTCCATTGGGTCCACTGACACTGTCAGGGCCCTGGCAACCGAGGTGCCACATCCCGACGGTTAGCAGTCCCCAGCGCCTCAAAGTGACGTGCCTTTGAGAGGCTACAACATCCCAAAGGACCAGCACCGCAGGGTGAACCCTCGCGAGGATCCACTTCACGAGGGGACACCCTCCCGAGGGGGACTCCCCCGGAGGCAACACCACAGAACACAACTGCGGGTGCCCTGGAGCACATTCTAGGGCTTTTCAGTAAATTCAGCAAGCAGCCAGCAGGCGAGACGAATCCCGACAAGGGGTGCAGCGGCCCCGCATCCTTTGTCCGCCTCGGTAAGGAAGGTCTAGTCCGCCCCTTTTTATACAACGGAAGGATAGACGATTTCAATGTAGCAGGAACACAAGTTGCCGTTTGGGTGCTAAGGAGACAACGAGCAACGCCAGATGAAGAAAAAGTAGGAAAGGGGAGGCTCCTTTACCAACTGGCGGAGGTGCACCTGAGTCCAAGACCTAGTCCACCAAAAAGCAGCCCTATAGACCAGGACTATGGAGGGATGGCACTGTGGTGACCCTTCCCACTGATAGACCGGGGGAAGAGGCCCGACGTCGCCCTATATAAGGAGCCCTTCTCCTACCTTGGAAGGGATCGATCCTTGAGATCTAAAACCCTAGACTTCCATCTTCCATTGTACCCTCACGAAGCACGCGAGCAATACAACAAAGCAGGAGTAGGGGCTTTACCTCATCACGAGGGTCCTGAACTTGGGTAAAAAACCGGTGTCCCCTCTCTATCGTGCGCTTGCTCAATCGTCACCACCGTCACCGAGTTCTGTCGGAATCACGTGTTCAGCCCCTCACGGACCAAGGGATCGTTGGACCCTAGTTCCTTCGGGACGAATCTCCGACATTTGGCACACCAGGTAGGGGGCTGAGGCGTGCTTTCAAGACTTTCAACAACATGTCGGTCGTCAACGAGACATACACCGAGCGAGCCCTCCGTCGCACGGCAAGCAAGACCTAGAAGGAGCCGTCTCCATAGCGCGCCGCCTTCGAGCATGTCCCGTGGATTGAGGACGAAGGGGGATCCTCCTACCACACGTCACGGGAGCCTGCTCCCTCCTCGCACGGCGTCACGTCGCTATCCCGCACCGCGTCGTCTCGCAGCCACCCCGAGCATCTCACCTCGGAGGCCGCCAAGCGCATGGTGTGCGAGCTCCTGGACCACCCGCCGGCTGAGCAGGGCCAGGAGAGGTGGAGCGACTGGACCGCCGAGCTCCTCGATGCTGCCACCCTCTCTCCCGAGGGCCCGAGGGCTTGGCTCGAGGGCAAGGCACTGGGGGCTGGGGGATCGCTCCCACCTTGCCACCACGGGGATGCTACCAAGCCAGACAACGCCACTCCATCACCTACGAACATTTGCCAAATCATCTCGCCTCTCGCGGCCACGGCGCCGCCGTGCGAGCACGAGGACCGTCTCACCGAGGAAATCTCCACCGTGGGTCAGCAGAACTGCATGGCCCTCACCAAGGACAAGGCGGTCTAGGCCAACGGCTGCCTCGCATTCACCAAGATCTTCCGTCGCGTGGTCTGGCCTCACAAGTTCCGACCGGAGACGTCGGCGCTCTATGATGGTACGACCAACCCGTGTTAGTTCCTCCAGCTTTATACCACGGGCGTCGAGGCAGCGGGCAGAGACGACCGCGTCATGGCGAACTGGTTGCCCCTATGCCTAAAGGAGATGGCCAATACCTGGCTGATGAACCTCCCTAAGGAATTAATCGACTCGTGGGCAGAGCTCAGCTCCCGCTTCATCGCCAATTTCAAGGGGACCTACGAGCGCCCGCTCACCTACTACGACCTCCGCCAAATACGCTAGAATCCTAGAGAGACCCTCTTCAAGTTCCTACAGAGGTTCAGCTGAGTCTGTAACAAGATCCCCAAAATCTCAGAATACAATGTTATCACCTCTTTCTCCGAGGGTGTGAAGAATGTCAAAATGAGGGAGAAGATCGGTATCTGGGGCGAGAGCCACACTACCGCTACCGAGCTCTTCATCATGGCCGAGAAGTGTGCCAAGGCGGAGGCGTGGCAGATGTTTGGCCTCGCTGAGGCAGAAACCACCCCCAAGGCCTCAGGATCGTCCAAGGGCAAGGACAAGGACCCCAAGCGCAAGACTGCCACCGTCCTGGCAGCAGAGCCGGATCAGAAGAGTTCTCGCGAGGGGAATGGCAAGAGGTAGTGGGATGACAGCTCGTACTACCACTTCCACAAGAAGCCAGGGCACCCCACCAACAACTGCTACCAGCTCAAGAAACTCCGTTGTGCAGCAGCCAGGGGAAGAGGAGGCCGGGCGGCGAGCGAGGCGGCCCGAACGGAGGCAACTGCGGAAGCGACAATTGGAACAACAGCTCCGGCGGCTGCGATACCCCTCCGACAGGCCAGCAGGCCAACGCCGTGTAACAACACCCTCACCCCCAGGAGAAGGGACGTGCTGAGGATCCCGGGGCTACCAAGTGCCGTAGGGCGCCATAGCCTCCATACTTGGTGGCTCCAAAGCCCTGGCATTCAACCGACACTTCAAGCTACTCACTCGCGAGATCGCGGTGCTAGACCAGGAGTCCCCTCGATGAAGCTCAAGTGGTCCCAGTACGCCATCACCTTCGATGCCAGCGACCACCCATCTCCACTAGGCCCGTGGGCACTCTCCCTATGATTTGCACCCCGACCATCAACAACATCGTGGTGGCGAAGACCCTCATCGATGGAGGCAGAAGCCTAAATGTGATCTCCACCGAGACTTTCGCCCAATTGCAGGTGTCATACGACAGACTGATGCCGACCGTGTCGTTCTCCGAGGTGACCAGCGGATCCACCATACCAATCAGGCAGGTGCGCCTCTCCGTCACATTTGGGACGTGTGACAACTACCGCACCGAGCTCATCGACTTCGACGTGGTGCACATAAACCTCTGGTACAACGTCATCCCCGGCTACCCCGCGCTGGCCAAGTTCATGGACACTACTCACCATGCCTACAACATGATCAAGATGCCTGGAGGCAATGGAGGAGTCATCACGGTTCGTTGCGATGAAGTGGAAGCCTTACGCTCCCTGGAGCACGCCTACAAGACCGCTGCCGCCACCTATCCCGAGGATGTGGATACCCTGGACTACGTCAGAGGCTCCACCAGGAGGAAGCAGATGATGGAACAGGAGAATGCCATGGTGAAGAAGGCAGTAGCTGCTCTGTTCCCGCCACGCGAGGGGCAGGGCGTGTCTGGTTCTCGTGATCTCAAGAGGAGCTCATGTACGACACCAGCTATCCTCGCAGTGGCGACTAAACTACCGATGAGCCAATGGATCGGACTGACAAACCTCTCCGAACGGCGCACCTGACTCCATGACTTTTTGAAGGTGACCCCCAAAAAACCCTCATCCCTTATGGCTTCATCTCTTGTAAGACCCCATGCAGGCCATGGTAGCATTGTAATGAGCTTGTACTATCGGTGCTCTTTTGGATCTTGTGTTGCGTGCATGCTTCGTTATTTGGTTTTTCCTCGAAAAAGCATTTCTCCATTAACCATGCCGCCAGACTTCCCTCACACACACCGCACGAGTGGGGCTAGGGATGGTACCCTTCACCAGGCCAATCCCCCATCAACATCAGAGCCTAAAGTGTCGAGCTCTAAACTCATAGGACAGTCCTGGCCATGAGTCACCTCGCCCACGGTTCCTGGTGCTTGAGATCCTCGTGCGGCATGTGTACAGACCCCTAGTGGCGTGCACTTTTCCCTACGGCCCTCTCCTAGTAAGGTCTATAGGGAAGCTCGTTAGGACCTAAAGTATCGAGCTCTGAACTCACGGCCCGTTCCTCGGCTATGAGTTACCTCACCCACGATTCCTGACCCAGTTTTTATCTCCGCGATGGCTCGTGAGGCACTGCCCCTCTGCGGGCTGAGCTCGTCAAGAACTAAAATGTCGAGCTCTGAACTCATGGCCCGTTCCTCGGCTATAAGTTACCTCACCCATGGTTCCTGACCCAGTTTTTATCTCCACGACGGCTCATGAGACACTGGCCCTATATGATGCTCTCCACGACGGCTCATGAGGCACTGCCCCTCGGCCCTATAAAAGATGGTGTAGCATCCCATCTGTCTAACATATGTAATGCTACACGGTTTAATAATAAAATGCTACTTCCTACATATAATGTTGCATCATCATTATATCATGCTCATGTCACCATACCACCTTGCATTTGAGCATCATATAAAACCCCTCTTTTTGGTTCTTATCACATATGCATTATATATTGTAGTTGCCTCTTGATACATTGTATTTGGTTCTTGATAAATGCTTGATGTCCAAGTTGAGTTGGGGGCATATCTTTTCTTTGTCACCACCTTATGTTTCCACCATCCCAATTCTACATGAGCCATTGTATTTCTTTGCTATTTATGTCCAGCTCATATGTAGTAAGATGGATCCACCTCTATTTCTACATGCTTCCATATGTGTCATATGTTGTTTTCACAATATTGAGTATGTGGAGCCTCATAGCCACCTTTGCATGCTATGTGAGTAGAAATCCTTCTTAGCTTCCCATATGGTTTCTATTTGGATCATGGTATTATTTGCATAGTTTGTGGTCATTTTAATATTGACACATACACATTAGCATGGCCACCTTACTACCCATGCATGTCCATGGTTCTATGAAGCCATATGATTTTGGTAGGCTTCCATTAAACCATCCTTTTGAATCATCTTCCAAATTGAGGGCTCATTCAAATTCTTGGTCTATGTTTACACTCTAGCTTGTTTTCACAAATAGAACATACATGGCCATGCAAGACCATGCCCTATCTCTCCTTGATTCTATTCGGGTTTATTGAGATTTTATGGCATTGATTGAGTTTGTATTCAATCAAATGAAAATCAAATAAAACCAACTAAAAGAAACTTGTCTAAACATGTTATCTATCTCCCTCCCTCTAGCTATCTGCTATTTTGTTTCCTACCTACATCTCCATTTCAGTATTTATGCCCAAGGGGAATCTATATGTGGACATCCTCCTCGGGCCATCCTTCTCTACCTTTTATCTCATTTGAGATGTTTCCTGCCTCTCTATTCAATATCCTAGCAAAGCAGTTTTCAACACAGTACAATTTACGCTAGAAATCCTCTTGTACCAAATCTCTAAAAAAATATTCCATACGCCTTCTTTATCTGTGTTTTTGTTCAAAACTATCAATCTTGATTGTTCTACTGATCCTAGTGTTTCTATGTCCCCCTTGGCTTCAACTGTTCTTGATTTTTTCCAATCAGAGTTTTACTTTTCAAAAATCTGGACAGTTTTGAGTCTGTTCTGGTTCCCAGTCTAACAACAGCAGCAGCAGTATGTCTCGGGTTCAGTCAGTGGCAGCAGCGTTACCGCTAGCATCAGAGAGTAACAGCAGCATCGCCAGATTTTCGGCCCACCCCGGGCCCAACTCCCACCAACCCGGAGCAGCGACCGAGCGCTTCCAGCCATGTACCATTTCAGCAGCTCTCCGTTACTGTTCGTCTCCCTTCCATCCTCCTCTGTTCAGTGTCAGAGGGGAAGCAGCAAGACGGAGGAGTAGGTGTCCGTCAACCCTGTCTTCCGCATCTCCACCTCTCCTACATAGCCCCCGAGACAAGCCCCCGAACCCTAGACCCCCTCCTTCCCTACCGCCGCAGCCCCGTCCTTCTCCTGCCTCCCTCCACGCCACCACCGGACGCCACCGCCTCCAACTCGCCATGGCGCCGCCACGTTAGGCCGCCCTGTCCAAACCGGGAGCACCAGAGGATGCGCCTCGAATGCGTGGAGCTTCTCCTGTATTAGATTGTCCCTCACGCGCGCGTATTTAACGCTAATTTCATATTCCCCACCACCGGCTGCGCCCTTGTCGTCGATGATTCCGGCCGCCACGTCCTCCTCCGACTTCCCCTACCTTAATAGCGACGCTCCCAGTGAGCTATACCTTTGATTCCCCATCCTAATCAGCATGCTAGTGCCCCTCATCTTCCGGTCTAGGGTGTGCCCGTCGCGGATGCCATGAGGCCAGAGCCGCTCATGCTTTGGTATATTCAGATTCGAGGTGTCTGTCTGTACTTCAGTAAAATGCCCAAAAGCTTCGTTGGATCAGCATAGAATCTGTAGTGTTCCCTCTTGTACTTCATCTGAGGAGTAGTGCAGTGGCTCCGTCTGATACTAGCATACCAGATCCTCAAGTTCGAATCCCTGGCTGGTGTATTTTTTTTGTGGTCTCTGAAACCAACCAGAGAAGTTTCAGTTTTGTCAGGTACATAACCTTTGCTTGTTACTTCAAAAGAAAACCGTCCCGCGTCAATCTTTGTTACCAACTCGATGTTGGTCTACTAGTTAATAACCGAGATTGCAACCGTGAGGGCTATGTATCAAATCCCATCAGGGCCAATTGTTTCCTTTTTGTCTGTTCTTGGTTCTCTGAGAAATAACACCTGAAGAGTACTGTCAACACTATACTGATAATTCAGTTAATGTTTTGCAACCCAGACCCCAAGCTTGTATTGTTAAATACGCTGAGGTCCCTAACAGCTTGTCCATTTTAGCACTGGACCCCTGCCATTTCGAAATTGCTTATAATTCTTATATGAGACTCAAATGGAAAAACTTTCAAAAGCAAATCTATTTGAATTTTTCCAAAGGACTCAGATATGGAAAATTGTTTTTGATTTGGATTATCCTAATACTTGAACTTATTAAAGTTTTTGTCTTTTCTATTATAAGACGAAATAATTAATATCTTTTGATTCCTTTATCGGCATTCGACAAATGATATGGCTAAATCGATCAGCGCGACGAGCCCGTTCTGTTTATGCATTTCATGATTTGAATTGAAGCATGCATCATATAAATACTTAAAAACCTGAATGGTTTATGCAAGCAAAACATGACCAAATAATTAATAAAAGTGCTTATTTCTTGCTTCCACATCTCACTCATGCTATGCTATATTATACCATGCAATTGTGCATCATTCCATCATGGCATACCTTGTTTGCTTGTTGCATATAGTTTATATGATTGTGCAATGTATTTATTTCGGATCCTCGTGTGTTTGGTTTTTATCCGGATAGACACTGAGCAAGGACAATACCAGGAGCCTCAGGAGTATTACCCGAATCCTTCCTATTTGGCAACAGAACTACCAGGCAAGAAATTCCCCATGCTTGCATACATATAGTACCTATGCTTCTATCTTACTCTTGCAGCATTGAGTCGCGATCGCATCAAATTGAATCCCAAGTACTGCATAGCCTTTACTTTTAAACCCAAGCGAAGCTCCAATCCTATGAGCCATTACTACAGGAGTTGTATGAGCCATGCGAGTCGTAGAATTGCATGTGTAGGGTTTGTGCATGTCTTTGGATAACGACGTACCTAAACAACTTAATCTGAGTAGTAATGGGAGAACTAATGAAAGAGGCACCGGTGAGCATTATCTGCAATTTGGTTCTTTAAGCTCATTAGTGTCCCGTAGGACCCCGTACTTGATTCCTGTTCCTTGACTATTCGCACTATCCATATGCGGGAGGCCCTATGGATCCCCCTTTGCCTGAGCTTGATTCACACTTTATTTCTTTTGGCCACAAAGTAGTTTGGGGCTTTATTACTATCATGTACTTATGCCATGCTTTACTGCTTTATTTATGACTGTGCATGGAGTACCTGTACTATTTTGGAATGTGGAGTGTTTTCGCGGTATCGACAAGCCCAGTCATACTTTTGGGTTCCTAGTCGTTTACAGCCATTGACGCAAACCTTGGGTCCGTCTCAGAGCCGACCAACTTTTTGCGGGTAGCTTAGTGGGGTGGCCCCCTGAAATAATTTATGAATCCTGTGAATGCATTGTCGTGAGGCCTTGTTGCGTTTTATTTGGTTCTTCCCGAGGTTGATCGTGTGTGTGTTGCTATTTGTGCACCCCTGCAGTTTAAATCTTTCTGAAAGCCGTGTCCGCGGTTATGGACAACTTGGAGTATAGTTTCTTGATCATATACAAGCATAACTAAATTACCGCATTTAATTTGACTAAGGCATGACTAGTAATTAGTGCAACACTCATGGAATGGTTAATAAAATTGCCAACGGATGGGATGTTCTTCCGCCTTCTCGTTGGTAAGTGAGAAGGAGGACGAGTGAGGTTATTTATGTTGCTTATATAACTGTTGCTATTAAGTAATGGGCGTCCGTCCATCTCTGGTTGGGTGGATGTGTAGTGAGTCTCTATAGCTCTTTGTGGATATTATCTTTCGCTACAATTGCATCACCCCCAGGTTGTTCCCTTTAGCTGCATTAAGACTTGTTGAGTACCCCTAGGGTCTCACATGATAAATATTTGGTTCATATGGACATGTATACTCTCAAGAAGGTTACTGGGTTGAGGAGACGAATGATGGTGGCAACGACTATCCGGTGTAGAGATTCCGGGGATGGAGATCCATGAGATCTGTGGGCGAGATGTGCTTATTTTCAGGGCATCTTATGCTGATTTGCTTCTTATTCGTACTCGGATCATGTTTTCCGCTTCCACTTGATACTCTGTTGTGTGATGTTTGAGGATGTATCCTAAACTATTATATCTATTTAGGATATTTGGATCTTGCCGTATGGCATTGAATATTTATGTTTCTATTGTTTTTAAATGGTGTGACTCTAATGTCTATTGTAAGTCGCAGACATACATACTCATGTGTGTATGTCATGGTCGCGTTACATATCACTTATGCCGCTCGCTCTTGTCCTGATGTTCTTGAAAGTGGATAAGGTGGTCGGCCGGTACGGTGCCCTGCTCCGCTTTGACGGGACTACACGTGGGTGGCCCTGATCCTCCACGGTAGAATCCCTTATCCACTCTTCGTTCATCTAGGATCGTTCTTAGAGCGTAATGTCTGAGGTATTACATGAGGCACCTACTCCTTTGCGGCCAGGAAATTGCAGGGCCTAGTGCGCTGAGCCCTAAACTTGTCGCCCGACCATGGCGTTAAGTTACCTCATGCACACCTCTCGATTCCCAAATCTCTCCACGTAAGTTCTCTATAGGGCCTTCCCTGCAGTATGTGTACCCTCCTCTATGGCCACCTCTTCGAGAGGCGAAACTCGGGGAAACCTCAGTCGCTGGATTGGTGGCCCAGAGAGGGCCCAACGGTGAGTCGCTTCACCAGTGGTAAAACCCCCTATGCAATGGAGTGCCCCTCCCGTGAGGCTCGAGTGAACAATGCACGTAAGCTTCTAGAGGTTAACACCACCCAAGCAGCCGGGCCGGATACGGGCAGAGGCTCCTCATGGAGCACCGAACATGACCCCTCGCACAGCAGGCGGGACCACCGGCTAGGGATGCCCGGCAAAGATACCAGCCCCTAACGCAACTTCCAGAGATCACCTGACAGGGCATGGCCTCCACAAGCCCTTTCCTTGCGAGGCCTCGCCTCCTAGCACCGGTCTACGGACAGCTCCACCGAGAGACGCGCAGGGCCTGTCGGTAGTCGCTTGCTTCGCCAAACCATATCCATGCCATGAACACCAAAATTCCAAGCATCACATCAAAAATATGCAAAGGGAGAAATAACAAGCGCAAAGGTTTGCTTACAGACATCCATGAGGGTCTCCGGTTACAAACTTAGCCACACGACAGGAAACTGGAGGCAGCCATGGCCCCTGTGCTAATGAGGGCGTGCGAGCCCTAGCAACAACGCCATGGCCGCACCCAGACCTCCTAGCCCTTCAGAGGTGGCGGGGGTAATCTGCGTGGCACGACATGGGGTCATATACCACCACCGTAAAGCCTTTCTCGGTGTCGTGGCAGAACTTCAGCACCGATCCGTGTCCGATCTCGTGGTCACAGACGAAGCTCTTCTAGCCCGAGGCGAGATACACCTCCCCGGCCGCGGGAATCTCAAGCTCCACGGCCCACCAGTCACCGCCCCGGAATGCCTTAGTGGCACAAATTCCTAGAGATGGGCCCCCGTATTAAGGGTGAAGCGCGACGGGAGCCGTACCTTGGTAGACCATTCATTGTCCTTCAAGACTAGGACGAAGTCAGTGATCAGATCGGGCTTGCCCCTACCTTTGGCTTCGATCTCGGATCGGGACGGCGCATGGCTCGGGCTGACCTTCGAGCCGGAATGGTGGTTTTGACAGCCGCAGCCCATGCCCACTCGATCGCGGCTCTCGGGAGTGTTCCTTCCCGCCTCCGGAGTATCTTGGGCAGAGATTCTTCCCGTGGACACGCGATGGCCGCTGCCTCGCGGCCGCCCCTGGCCTCGCTTAGCCAAAGGGGTTTCTTTTGCTGACTTCACCACGGCTTTGCCTTTCTCGGCGGCTGAGAAGCCCTTGGGCGCCATTGGGGGATAGGCCCTCGCGCAAGTGCACCACCAGGGGAAAGGGGAGTAGTGGCACGGGGAAAGGAGCTCACACGTTCACTCCCCGGTATAAACGAGGTCTGTTGAAAAGGCGTATCACTGCCCTGGGCACGCGATATATCTGCAGGGCCCCCTGCACCGTCGCATTGTGGGAACAACTCCCGGGACAGAGGCGGCACGCCCGAGATTCACAGTTAAGAACTCACAGACGCTTCAAATCTACAGCTAGGATGGGGGCATGGTAGGCCCATGTCGACCGAGCATGCATTGGGGCCCGCCAACTGTCCTAGGCTGCTTGCCCCTTCGATCCCACCGGGGGACACGTGTGGGCCAAATGCCTGGGGGCTACTGTCAGAGCCCTGGAAACTAGGGTGCCACGTCCTGACGGTTAGCAGTCCCCAACGCCTCAAAGTGATGTGCCTTCGAGAGGCTACAACATCCCCAAGGACCAGCACCACCATGTGACCCCTCGTGAGAGTCCACTTCACGAGGGGACACCCTCCCGAGGGGGACTCCCCTCGGAGGTGCCACCGCAAAACCCAACTACAGGTGCCCTGGAGCACATTCCAGGGCTTTTAGGTAAATTTACGAAGCAGCCAGCAGGCGAGATGGATCTCAACAAGGGGCGCATCGGCCCCGCATCCTTTGTCCACCTCGGTAAAGGAAGGTTTGGTCTGCCCCTTTTTCTACAATGGAAGGACAGACGATTTCAATGTAGCAGGCGCACCAGTTGTCGTTTGGGTGCTAAGAAGACAACGAGCAGTGCCGGATGAAGACAAACTAGGAAAAGGGATGCTACTTTACCAACTGGTGGAGGTGCACCTGGGTCCAAGACCTAGTCCGCCAAAAAGCATCCCTGTAGACCAGGACTATGGGGGCACTGTGGTGACCCTTCCCACCGATAGAGCAGGGGAAGAGGCCCGACACCTCCCTATATAAGGAGCCCTTCTCCAACCTTCGAAGCGATCGATCCTTGAGATCTAAAACCCTATACTTTCATCTTACATTGTACCGTCACGAAGCACGTGAGCAATACAACAAAGCACTAGTAGAGGCTTTACCTCCTCACGAGGGTCATGAACCTGGGTAAAAAACTGGTGTCACCTCTCTGTCGTGTGCTTGCTACGTCGCCGCCACCGTCATCGAGTTCCTTCGGAATCGCGTGTTCAACCCCCTCATGAACCAAGGGATCGTTGGAGCCTAGTTCCTTCGCAGGACGAATCTCCAACAGACATAATCTCAGCCAAGTTTAGACACGCAGTCCCCGGGTTTTGTGATGCAGTCCCTAGGGTTGTCGAATCAGTCCCCGGGTTATTCGGAACACTCCCCACATCTATATCCATAGAGACAATTTCTGACTCCGGACTGGCCGGGATAAAGATTGATTTGGATTCGAGTGATGGTTTGATGGATGGTTTCCTGAGGTATTCCAGGGCTATGCCCGACAGGATGGATTGCTGAGATGAGCTGAGTTTTGATAAAACGTCGGTTGCTTCATTTTGTGCATGTGGTACATGATGGAATTCACATCCTTCGAAGTACCTACCAATTTTCTGAACGTGAAATCTATACAAGGCCATATTTGTGTCAAGGGCATCCCAATGACCCGAAACTTGCTGCACAACTAGATCCGAATCACCAAAGCATTAGATCCGACGTATCCCAATCTCATTTGCTACCTTGAGCCCATGCACAAGTGCCTCATACTCGGCTATGTTGTTTGATGCTCTAAAATGAATCTGGAGCACGTGTCTCAATTTATCCTTCTTAGGCGAGGTAAGGACTACCCTGGCACCTAACCTGTTTTTCAGTTTTGATCCGTCAAAGTGCATTCTCCAATAATTCGAGTCAGTCAAGGGCGGCTCATACTGCATTTCATCCCAATCAACAAAAAGTCGGCCAATGCCTAAGACTTTATGGCATCTCTCCTATCATACTGTGGAGCATATGGAGCTAAATCAATAGCCCACTTGGTGATTTGTCCACTTGCGTCTTTGTTACCCATTATCTCAGATATTGGTGCTTCACATATCACCTTTATAGGGTGTTCTTCAAAATAATGCTTAAGCTTTTTGGCCACCATATAGATGCCATATGCCATCTTTTGATAATGGGGATAGTTCTGTATTGACGCGGAAAGTACTTCGCTCAGGTAATAAACTGGCCCCTGCACCAACTTATCCTCTTTGTCACGCTCCACCACTACCACAACACTTACGACTCAGTTGGTCACTGCTATGTTGAGCAACATTGGCTCTTTGGATAGTGGCAAAGCTAACACAGGTGTAGAGGCTAGCATCTTGTTTAACTCATGAAAAGCATTATCTATCTGCGGTGTCTAGTTGAACTTATCAGACTTTTTCTTTAGCTGGTGAAAGAGCATGTGGACCCCATGTGTGGTTTTGGTAATTAATAACAATCTCTATGGACTAATGTTTGCATTAAGTTGCACTTGTAGGAATTGTCCATTGGCATTGCTTGGAGCATGTGTTGGCTTCAAGGTAGAAGAAATGAAGAAGAAGCATTGTCCAAGGGCTTTGGGCATTTGTAATCTTGTAGACAAATAAAAATAAAGAAAAGAAGATCAAGTGTGTCTTGAAGAAGTAGATGGAGTTCCTCATGTGTATCTTTAAGACATCATCCAATCGGAGTTAGAAGAAATGTTGTGCAAGCTCAAGATGCGCCATCTCTAGAATATCTCATGCTTGAAGCTTGACATCATCGGTGATCATGGGTCGATGAAGACAAGGTCAAATAAGAGGTTTCTCCATGGTGTATGGGGGAGCTTGTTTCAAGTCTTCGTCATTCAAGCTCAAGGAAGAGCAATCAAGAAAGGTGTCCATCTTGAGAAGGACAAGGTCGTCTACATAGAGCTCAAGTGGATTGGTAAAGGCAAAGTTATTATCTTGATAGGTTTTCCCTTTTGCGGTCTCATGTTGTTGTTGGGAGACCGGATTTAGGATAAATAACCGTACTATCAAGAGGGGCACTCAAGTGAGTAACTTGATCATATCCTTCAAAGAGAGCTCAAACATTTGCATACTTGGCATCATCATTTTTGGTTTTTATTTGGTTCTTATCCATGATAGGATTTAGATCTTGTGTTAATCTCCATTACAAGCTCAAGTTCATCAAAAAGGGATTTCGTATGCATTCTCTATTGCGTTTCCGATTTGGAGGTTTTACCTGTGTGTCTTTTATAGATAGGTTAACCCCTTCATCATTTTATTCTATCCTCCCTTGCTGTACTATGACGGTTCCCTTCTTAATCTTGTAGAGCGTGTTTTCCTCTTCGAAGCGATCCTAAGATCATCAAAATCGGAGTCTGGATGCAAAAGTTATGATCGTTTTCGTATCGGTGATTTGGCCAATTTTGCGAGGGCCGGAGACTTCGGCGTTTGCACTGCGGAGACTCCGGGGAGGCGGAGACTCCAACCCAAATTCCGGCCCAGACTCCGGGGGGTATACAGAGAGCATCTGAAGGCTGCTCAGAGTCTTGGTCGGAGTCTGGACCCCGGAGACTCCGGTCCTAAAGGCCGGAAACTCCGGGATAAGTTGTCTGCAACGGCTAGTTGGCGTGGGAGGACCTATAAAGGCCCCCTTCTTCCTTCTTGGGACGGTTTCTTGCTCTCTCTCTCTCCTCCATTGTTTCTACCTTCAAGAGCTTGCAAATACTCTCAATCCCTCCCATATTTCTTGAATCTTGTTGGGGCATTTGAAAGAGGAGATCTAGATCTACAACTCCACCAATCCATCTCTCCACTATGTGAGGGGAACATCTTGGGATCTAGATCTTGGAGTTTCTTTTGTGGATTTCCTCTTTTGTTCTTTCTCTCTTATTCCCCCAATAGCTTTTGTAGCTTTGGTGGAATTTGAGAGTGAAGGACTTGCCATTGCATTAGGTGCATCGGTCTGAGTTCTCTACGGAGGATTTGGTTGGTGAAATCAAGAAGATAGTACCTCTTGGGTTCTTGTAACCCTAGACGGTTGTGTGGCCTTTGTGGCGTGTTCTTGGGGCCTTTAATTAAGTTGTGGAGCTCTCCCCAAGATAGTGGCCTTGGTGGTGATTATTGGGAGCCTCCAATTAAGTTGTGGAGATTGCCCCAATCGTGTACGGGTTTGGTGACCGCCCTCAAGTGTCCCATAGTGGATCAGGTGCTTTCCGCATGGTGGGTGCTCGGAAGAATAGGGTGAGGCCTCTTGTGGCGTTGGTGGTCTTAGTACCTCCCACCCCTCCAACAAGACGTACCCCCTTGTTGGGAGGAACTCGGTAAAATATCGTTGTCCCCGCGTGCCTCGGTTATCTCTATACCCGAGCTCTTTACTTATGCACTTTACATTATGATAGCCTTCGTGCTTGAAGTAATCTATATTGCTATCACATTGTTGCTTTTCTTGCTTAGCATAAGTTGGTGGTGCACATAGGTGAACCTTAGTATATCTAGGCTTTGTGCTTGACAAAAGAAAACGCTAGTTTTATTCTGCCATTGTTAAGCTCATCTCGTAAAAGTTTTAAACCTCCTATTCACCCCCCCATCTAGGCGACATTCATGATCTTTCAATTGGTATCAGAGCAAAGTCTCTCACTTTTAGGCTTCACCACCTTGAGAGTAAAGATGTCGTCTAGTGACGTAGTGCATGATTCCTTTTATATATTCGATGGCACAAATTATGGTGTTTGGAAATATCGCATGCTAGATTACTTTTAGGACATTCACCCATCTATTGAGGGAATTCTATATATGGGTTTCTCTTCTCCTATGGATCTCCAAAGCGAATCTTTAGAGGAGAAGATGAACTCTTATATATATGCTCAAACTACTAAAATGCTTTTACTTGTTGTGAGCAATTTAGTTATTTCTTCAATCATGCCTTATTGTAGTGCTCACGAGATATGGACCAAACTTCTAGACAAATACAATGGTCCAACATTATTGAGGATGATTGTATTCCCTGCACCTTCGACCGTGATGAATTCTCATCTTCTACCACTTCACCTACATGTGATTTTTCACAAGGTAATGATATGGTGAGTGGTGATAGAAATTGCAATATGGATAATGTGCTTACTATTTGTAATCCTTCATCTCTATCTAGTTGCAATGGTCTATCTTTGGACTCTAACACTTGTAGCACTCAAAACTCCTCATATGCTAGTGTTGGTACTTCTTGCATATCATGTTGAAATGGCTTGAATAATTCACATGATGATATGCTTGCTTTGTATTGTTGCCATGAGAAAAATGCTTATATTTCCTCTAGTGCTTGTATTGCTAACCATGTAGAGGAAAACAAATATGCTATGGGCCTAGACAATGTTTTGAATGGAGCTACAAATGCAATCTCATCATCACCTTCTTCCGGTTCTCATATATGCCTTATGGCTAAGGGAACAAAGGTAACCTCTTCAGATCCTAGTGTATCTCATGATGATGATGATGGTCATAATGATAATGATGATGATCATCTAGTTGATTATGATATTGCCTCCATTCAAGATATGGGAGAGATTGTCTTTCCCGCTCTTCATAGAAATAAAATTGCTTCCTCCAAATTTGTTGAAATCTTGACTTGTGCTATTGAAGGCAAGAAACTTATTGAGGATCAAGAAAATATTATTTTTCAAAAGAATGAACATGAGCGTGAGTATGCTAATGGGATTGCTTATCTAGAGAGCTCCCTTGAAGAAGAATAAACCACCAAAGAATCTCTTGAGGAGACCTTTGCTCTAGAACTATCTAGAGTAAAGTAAAACCATGATAGAGAACTTGCGGTGGCAAATGTTCTCAAAACTAAAAATGATGAACTCATAGTTGCCCATGCTAAACTCGTTGAGGATTTTAAGCACCTCGAAAATGGCTCTCGGGTCATTAAGAGTGAGCTCATCAAACTCACCGAGTCACATGAGCAACTTAAAGCTTCATATTCAAAATACCTTGCAAAGTTTCCCTCACCTCTTGCTATTATTGATGATGCTTGTGCTATTAACTCTATTTCTTGTGAAGCATCAATGTTGAAGGTGAATGTTGAGATAAAGGATCAACTTGCTTTGCTAACTAGCAAGTATGGGATATTGGAAGAAAGTCATGTTAAGCTATCAAGCTCGCATGAGGATTTGTTAGTATCCCATGATAGGCTAAATTTAGCTCATGAGGCTATTGTGTCAAAGGTAACATCTAGTGGGCCTCATGTGGACATTAGCACTACTTCTACTCCTAATGTGATATTTCCATGTGCAAGTCCTTGTAATTCATCCTTGCATAACCATGCTATATCTTGTGATTAATTGCATTACGTGCCTTGTTGCTCTAACAATGAAAATTCTACTTCCTCTACTACTATTGTTGTTGACACTAACCATGTAGAGGAAATTAGAGAGATCAAGGCTCAAGTCACTTCTTTGAAGCATGACTTCAAAAGGGGCCATAAAGGGAAGGCCACACTCAACCACATCTTGAGTGTGCAAAAATCCCCCAATGACAAGAGTGGACTTGGATTCAACTCCAATATCAAGAACAAGTCCACTAACAAGTTGAAGCACAAGGGTGACAAGAAGAATGGCCAAGATCAAGTGAAATCTGGCCAACATTATTTGCTTCAAATGCAAGGAAGAAGGGCATCATGTTAGATCTTGCCCATTTAAGAAGAAGCCTCTAGGTGTGAAGCAACAAGGGAAGCGACCTCAAGCTCTACCTCAAGTTGTAGATGGGCCTCTTCCTAAGAGGACTACTCGAGCTCTTCCTCAAGTTGTGACATCACCTAAGAAGAAAGCGAGCAAGATAAGAACTTGCTACATTTGCCATGAGAAGGGGCACATTTCTTCCTCATGCACTAGTGGTATCTCCTCATCCAACCCTATCTTGATTGATGATGCTTATTCTCTTCATAAGGATGAGGTTGGCAATGTGTTTGCCAAATTTGTTGGTTCTCCGTGGTGTCAACAAAAGAACCATTTGGGCTGCCAAGCCTATTGTGACCAACTTCTTAGGCCCAACTTGGTTGGGGACCAACAAGCCAAAACTTGATCAGTAGGTGATTTTGGAGGACATTGGAGACTTGGTTTCATCATGAAGAATTGAGGGATTTTCATCTGTTATATTTGCCAAGCCAAGTCATGTGGATTATATTGGCTCTATTATATTTCCAATGTTCCTCCTTGCGGTAACATGTTCTTAACTCATTACACTGAAAGTTACTTGCCCCTTGTGCATGTGTTGGTTTTGTACCTTGCATGTTTTTGTATATGTTGTTCTTACCACTTACTTATCTTGAGTTATCAAGTTTATTTGTGTTTGTTGGTTTGCACACCATGTATGTGTGTTTCTTGTTTTGGAGCTATTATTGAATTCAATTAATATCTTTTTGGCTCTTGTGAGAGATTAATGGACTATCCCATTTTGGGGGAGTGTTATGATTGGGCATTCCATAATCCTAACAATGTGTGTACATGAGGAATACCACTTAGTAGTGATTTAGCAATATTATCTAGTCTCTATGTGGTATGATTCTCATGAGAAATTTAAGTTCTATAATGTCCATTAATTATCTCTATTTGGATTCTTTTGCCTCATGTTGAGATTTATTGTTTATCACATTATGGGGGAGTCATATGCTTAGTGCATATTACAAGCCTAGAAAATGTGAAAATTCGAGGTTGTGTCACTTAGAATTGATATTGATAATTATCTAGCTCCTATGTGACACATGTGCTTAAACAAGTTCAATGCCTTTGTTTCTCATCTTTTGGATCTTGTGTGTGAGAGTGTTTCTTGGTATGTGTTTCCTCATATTTGTATCTCTATATCCACATGGAAACCATTAGCATCAAGTTACTCTAATCACTAGTGATTGTGTGACTATTGGAAGCTACAAAGAATCTCTTTTGAAGCATCAAACTTAATTCTTATATGTTATTATATGCTTCTTAGTGTGAATATGATCTTGAATATCCTTGTGAACTACCTCGGGAATATTTTCCCAATAATTCTTGTCCTTGGATAATTAGTACTAGATTTATGGTAGAAGTTATTGATCATAGTCACTTTGGCATTTGCTTAATTTTGTACTATCTCTTGCCAATAAAATGTTTCGTGTTGTCTCCCAAGCTTTCCTTGCCTCTTATGGATCTTATTATTTTATTGGTATCCTAGTGTGTTTTATTTAATCAAGGTAGTAGTGATGATCTCATTTGTGTGCATTTTGCATTCAAAAGCAAAATTCTATATAATGTACTACTTATGGGTGAACTCTCCTATATTATTTAGAACACTCATTTATGTTTCTTGCCTTGATCCATATCATCCTTTATGTCCTTGGAAGTTCAATCTTTTCATTTTGGTATTTTGTGCCATCATGAAAAGTATTGAGAGTTTGGTTTATGTGTTGGAACCTTGATCTTTTGGGAGTTGGTTTTATCTCATTCCTTGTTTCGTGTTTTGACCTTTTTAGAATGAGATAAGTCCTTGATCATTTGTGTTTTTATCTATCTTTTGCTTTTTGGCTTTTGCCTAGTTCAATTGTTGAACTTATGATCTTTCATGTGTTGATGGTTCTTTGCAACAATTTGGACACCGTTTGTCATGTCACACTCTTGTGTGTACCATCTTGGTTTACTTGGTGTTTTTGTTCAAATTGTATATCCTTTTTGTTTCTTGAAAGCCTTGTGCATGCATATTTACTACATTTTTATATTATGGCATGCTTGCTTTCTTTGATCCAATATATAGGAGAAACTCCACCAAATCCCATTGGCTAAGATGTGCATGAAATTCAATTTCATATCAATATGCACATATTTATGTGGAGTCTCTCCTACGTATTATAGTTGCTCTAACTACTCTAGTCCCAATTTGTTTGGGGACCATTTTGTACTTAAATGTGTTTTACGTACATTGGAGATATATTGGATGCTTGTCTCTAAAAGTTTGAAGAAGTGGTGTGTTCATGGAAATTCAAGGCAAGCTATAGGATGATCAACAAATTCATTTCCTCTACATCCTACCAATTATATCTTGGTAACAAGTATCCCTTTCTCATGCATACACATATTGCTTCCAACCTCTCGTAGGTTGCTTCGTGGCATGATCTCTCTTATATTTGCAAATATTGTTGTTCAGGTTTTGGTCTTATTAGATACTCTTATTGCAAATGTGAGTATGTTGAGATGAGTTCATATTAGAGAGACTATACAAAATCATACATATGATTCACCTTCCCAAATATGTCAACCTAGCAAGTTCATTGCCTATATCTTCCTCAATCTCTCTCATGTGCAATAGTGAGAATTTGCAAATTGATTACTTCCTTTGTGATACTTGTTTCCTTTATCCATATATTCCAACCATCTCCTTTTCCCTTGGTGATTTTTGTAATGTATGTAGTGTGTTGGTGTTTGAAGCTCATTAATGAACAATAAGATAATATTGTGCCTTTGGCCATGCTTTCAAGCAAAAATCTTATTAGTATACGACTTCATCTTGCTTTCTATATGATTTCTTGTATATCTTCTTTGTGTGTGCTCGTTTCTTTATGGGCATATGTCTTTGTGATGTTATCCACTTAGAAACTTATACACACAAGAGAAGATAATTTGTTAGTTGATATTGTATTCTTTGAATACCACCTCTTATTCCTTTTTTATTCTTTGGTAACTTCCAAATTTATTTTCCTATGAGTGCTTGTTCCTCTTGTCTGCATATTCGGGAACTCATATTTGTTGCAATTATCATAATTGGTGCATAATCTTTGGGGAGCTCACCTAATTCATTTAATAATGCTTTTTTGTCTTCTTTCTCATTTGTTGTGTTTTAAATGCTTATGGGGGAATGAGTATTCCAAATTTGTGCATGATGTATTCAAATGCAATTATTCTATTTGTGCACAAATCTTGGGGAGATTCTCTATTTTTATTTGAAACACTCGTTTAATCGTATAATAATATCTTGTTGTTTCCATTTGATCTCACTTGTTGTTTTCAATTGGTTTGTCGGATCTTGTGATTGCTTGTGTCATTTGTTGATGCTTCTTTTATTTTTATTTACTTTGGCGATCTTTGGGTCCTCAGTATAGTTCTAGTTCCTCCCAAGTATTCATCATTGGATATGTGCAAATGCACACCTTTGGAGGAATTATCACTATATTCGCCTTCTAGAACTGTTCACCCATTTTGGCAATCGATGCCAATGGGGGAGAAGTTTTAGAGGGTTTAAGGGAAGTTGGTTTATGCTTGACTTTGTTCTTAAGCATTTGCTTGTCATGCTCTTGCATCTTGTTGTTTCTTATCATGTGGTTTATATAGAGGAAACTCCACCAATGTTTATGATTTGCAATATATGCAATGAAAGTCAAGTTCATCACACATGCATAGATTGTGGGGGAGTTCGCTCTATATATGGTGGTGGTACCAATATCACATACGTGTGTAGTATTTGATATTGGTGATACCATTTTATTTGTTAAAATTCCTTATATAAACCCTCTCAAATGGATTGTCATCAATTACCAAAACAGTGGAGATTGAAAGAGCATGTGGACCCCATGTGTGGTTTTGGTAATTAATGACAATCTCTATGGACTAATGTTTGGATTAAGTTGCACTTGTAGGAATTGTCCATTGGCATTGCTTGGAGCATGTGTTGGCTTCAAGGTAGAAGAAATGAAGAAGAAGCATTGTCCAAGGGCTTTGGGCCTATTGGAATATTATAAAAGAAGAAGAATAAAGAAAAGAAGATCAAGTGTGTCTTGAAGAAGTAGATGGAGTTCCTCATGTGTATCTTCAAGACATCATCCAATCGGAGTTAGAAGAAATGTTTAGCAAGATCAAGATGCGCCATCTCTATAAGATCTCATGCTTGAAGCTTGCCATCCTCGGTGATCATGGGTCGATGAAGACAAGGTCAAAGAAGAGGTTTCCCCATGGTGTATGGGGGAGCTTGTTTCAAGTCTTCATCATTCAAGCTCAATGAAGAGCAATCAAGAAAGGTGTCCATCTTGAGAAGGACAAGGTCGTCTACATAGAGCTCAAGTGAATTGGTCAAGGCAAAGGTATTATCTTGATATGTTTGCCCTTTTGCGGTCTCATGTTGTTGTTGGGAGACCGGGTTTAGGATAGATAACCGTACTATCAAGAGGGGCTCTCGAGTGAGTAACTTGATCATATCCTTCAAAGATAGCTCAAACATTTGCATACTTGGCATCATCTTTCTTAGTTATTATTTGGTTCTTATCCATGAGAGGATTTAGATCTTGTCTTAATCTCCATTACAAGCTCAAGTTCATCAAAAACAGATTACGTATGCATTCTCTATTGTGTTTCCGATTTGGAGGTTTTACGAGTGTGTATTTTATAGATAGGTTAACCCCTTCATCATTTGATTCTATCCTCCCTTTCTGGACTATGATGGTTCCCTTCATAATCTTGTATAGCTTGTTTTGCTCTTCGAAACAAGCCTAAGATCATTAAAATCAGAGTCCGGATGCAAAAGTTATGATTGTTTTTGTATCGGTGTTTCTGTTAGTTTTGTGAGGGCCGGAGACTCCGGGGTTTGCACCCCAGACTCCGGGCGCCGGAGACTTTGGCCAAAATTCCGGCCCAGACTCTGGGGGGTGTACAAAGAGCATCTAGAGGCTTCCCGGAGTCCTGGCCAGAGTCTGGACCCCGGAGACTCCGGTCCTGGGGGGCGGAGACTCCGGTCCCGAAGGCTGGAAACTCCGAGATAAGTTGTCTGCAACGGCTAGTTGGCGTGGGAGGACCTATAAAAGGACCCCTTCTTCCTCCTTGGGCTGGTTGCTTTCTCTCTCTCCTCCATTGTTTCTACCTTCAAGAGCTTGCAAATATTCTCAATCCCTCCCATATTTCTTGAATCTTGTTGGGAGATTTGAAAGAGGGGATCTAGATCTACAACTCCACCAATCCATCTCTCCTCTATGTGAGGGGAACATCTTGGGATCTAGATCTTGGGGTTTCTTTTGTGGATTTCCTCTTTTTTCTTCCTCTCTTATTCCCCCAATAGCTTTTGTAGCTTTGGTGAAATTTGAGAGTGAAGGACTTGCCCTTGCATTAGGTCCATCGGTTTGAGTTCTCTACGGAGGATTTGTTTGGTGAAATTAAGAAGATTATCCCTCTTGGGTTCTTGGAACCCTAGACGGTTGTGTGGCCTTTGTGGCGTGTTCTTAGGGCCTTCAATTAAGTTGTGGAGCTCTCCCCAAGATAGTGGCCTTGGTGGTGATTATTGGGAGCCTCCAATTAAGTTGTGGAGATTGCTCCAATCTTGTACGGGTTCGGTGACCGCCCTCAAGTGTCCCATAGTGGATCAGATGCTTGCTGCGTGGTGAGTGCTCGGGAGAATAGGGTGAGGCCTCTTGTGGTGTTGGTGGTCTTAGTACCGCCCACCCCTCCAACGAGACGTACTCCCTTGGTGGGAGGAACTCGGTAAAATATCATCGTCCCCGCGTGCCTCGGTTATCTCTATACCCGAGCTCTTTACTAATGCACTTTACATTGTGATAGCCTTCGTGCTTGAAGTAATCTATATTGCTATCACATTGTTGCTTTTCTTGCTTAGCATAAGTTGTTGGTGCACATAGGTGAACCTTAGTATATCTAGGCTTTGTGCTTGACAAAAGAAAATGCTCATTTTATGTCGCCATTGTTAAGCCCATCTCGTAAAAGTTTTAAACCGCCTATTCACCCCCCCTCTAGGCAATATTCGTGATCTTTCAGCAGGTTTAGAGGCAGTGCCTTTCCCCCCAGCCGACTAACAAAACGACTCAATAATGCCAGGCAACCAGTGAACTTCTGGACATCGTTTAGGAACTTCCATAGTTCCATATGTTCAACAGCTCTGATTTTAGTTGGATTAGCTTAGATACCTCGGCTGGACACAATGAAACCGAGTAATTTTCTAGCCAGGACACCGAAGGTGCATTTTTCCGGGTTAAGCTTCATTCGGAACCTTCTTTAGGTTCGCGGATGTTTGCCGAATATCATCTAGGAGAGTACGACTCTCCTTGCTTTTTAATCACCACATCATCTACATACACTTGGACATATTTGCCAATCTGATCATGCAAGCATTTTTGCATGCACCTTTGATATGTGGCACCTGCATTACGTAAGTCGATTGGCATGGTGCGATAACAATAAGACCCATATGGGATAGTAAAGGCAGTTTTATTTGATCAGCCGGGTTTGGTGGAAACCAGAATACGCGTCTACAAATGATAGAAGTTCACATCCCGCGGTCGAGTCAATGACCTGATCAATTCTAGGCAAAGGAAATGGGTCCTTTGGACATGCCTTGTTCAAATTGGTGTAGTCAATGCACATGCACCGCACCACTACCACGTCTGGATCATCTTTCTTCTTTTCCACTAGAATCAGATTAGTGAGCCAATCCGGATGAAGTACCTCCATAATAAACCTGGCTGCAAGGAGCTGAGCTATCTCATCACCTATGATCTTTCTCTTATCCTCGGTGAAGCGGCGGAGAGGTTGCTTCATCGGCCTTGTATCAAGCCTAACATGCAAAGAGTGCTCAGCCAGCTCCCTTGGAACACCTTGCAGATCTTGTGTGGACCAAGCAAAAATATCCCAATTCTCACGGAGGAAGCTGATGAGCTCGCTTTCATATTTGTCATTCAGGCCCGCACCAATAGTGATAGCGTGCTATGGGAACTTCTCATCAATCTGAACTTTCTTCATGTCCTTAGTTGGCTGAAAAGAGACACTCCCATGCGGGTTACTCAGTGATGGCATATTCAGCTGAGCTGACTGAGCCAGTGCCACTACATCATGAATCCTTTACTTCTCTTGTGCTATCACTAATGACTCGGCTAGATTTGATCCAACTGAGGCACAGTGGCACACTCCATTGAGCACCTAAAGTCCCTTACAACAATGATGACCCCATTGGGCCTTGTCATATTCATCTTCAAGTAACTTATGTGAGTACTGGCCATGAACTTGGAAATTGCTGGTCTACCAAGCAGTGCATGATAGCAACTCTCAAGGTCCACCACTTCAAACAACAAGTTTTCTATCCTGCAGTTATCTCTTGTGCTGAATAAGACATCTATCCAGACTCTCCCAATGAGTTCAGATGACAAACCTGACACAATGCCATGGGATGTGGTCTTAGTCGCCTAAAGCATGTTCTCCGAGATACCCAATTTGTGCATTGTGTCCTTGTACAGGATATTGATACTGTTGCCATTTTCCATGAGTACCTTGGAGAACTTCACATTTATGTTTGTCTCGATACATGTCGGGTCAAGCACTACAACATACGATCCAGGACTCGGCATAAGCTTGGGATGATCCTTTATGATCTAGGTGATCTCCAACCAATACATATACTTCGGTACCGCTAGCATAACTACTTTGACCTCCATATGTCACATCTACACACGTTGCCTATCGTTTCCTCTATGGTGAACACAACATAACTCTGGTGACGTTCACTATACTCATTACGGCTGTTATGGTTGGGGTTTCCATAGTTACCCTGGTTCTGATTTCCCACTTGATGCACAGTTTCTCTTCTTTGGTGGTTCTCATGCCTCGGCGGCGGCGGCGGTAAAACTAGCTGCTGAAAATTTCCCCCTATGAGCTGCGGCTGATAAGGCGCCTGAGGCGGACCCATGTCCCCCATTGCACGTTGCATCCATGCGCACTGCCGAGTTGTGTGATTCGCTGGTTACTTAGATTATGCATGTCAAACTTACACGGCTGATCCAGCATAGACTCATAAGTGTATCTCGGCCTCTCCTTCCACTGTTTGTTCTACTCATTGGTCCATGTTTTCTTGCCATTAGTTTTCTATGTCCTTTGCTGGCCACTGTTCTTGTATCGCTGGCTACTCCCAGCACCTGGCTAATCTTGGTTCACAACAACTACATGATTCGCCCCGTACCGATAATCCGGCCTCTCATCTCTCCTTTTACCTCGGAAATCATTCTGTCGGGATGATCTGGCCCCATCCCTAGAGTAATACTCCTCATTCGGCTCTGCCAACATAAGTAAGAGTTGGGTCGGATCTCCCAATGCATATGAATCTGCAATCTTGATAGTTTCAGCCAAAGTAGTTGGCGTATCTCTCTATAGCCTTTGCCACAACACACTTGCATGTTGGAACCCTTGTGCAAACCAAGCAATTGCCTGTGACTCGATTACTCCTTCACATGAGTTGCATAGCGTACACCATTGGGTCAAAAACTCTCGGCCAGTCTCATTCGGCCTCTGTTTACACATTGCCAGGTGTTGCGGCCTATTCGGCCTCTTGTAAGTGCTTGTGAAGTTGCTGATGAACATATTCTCAAAATCTAGCCAGCAGTTGATACTTTTTGCCGGCAGATTATTCAGCCAAACTCTTGCTGGTCCCTCTAGCATTTGAGGAACATATCTCACTGCCCATCTGAGATTGCCATGTGCGATGTGCACAACAGTGACATAATCAATCAACCAATCTTGCGGCTTGGTGCTTCCGTAATATGTCTTTGTCCCCCTGGTCAGTTGAAAGTTCGGCACAGGTGGCTCCCTCATAATCCGAGGTCCAAAACATGCAGGACCCAGAGGACCTTGTCCCTCCATCAATTCTGACATATAAATTATCTCCAACTTCAACCTTGCATCATCTGGTTACAAGTTCCTATTTCCCAGCCTAGATCCCATTGCATTCCCCATCATATGATGATCCGGCCTAGGAAATCCGGCATAGACCATAGCCGAATAACCATCATTGTATTTGTTCTATGTCGGATGATCATAATGGTTCTGCATAGTTGATCCAGCACTTTGCTACTGTCGGGGTATGTTCTGCTGCTGCGGCGGATATTGCCCCGCTCCAGCCGAGTTAATCTGGCCGGCATTGCCATGCCCAACATTTCCTTGACTCGCATTGCCTTGGCCGAGGTTCCCTTGACCACCATTACCTTGGCTAACACTTCCTCAATTAGCATTGCACTATACTGCTGCGGTGACCCAGCATACCACTGCATGATTGTAGCACCCCGGTAAAATCACTACTAGAAAATCGCGGTGTTTTGGCTTTGCGCATCATCATGACCGCATGCTCATGTCATCATGCCACATTGCATTTGAGCATCGTCATGTCATCATGCATATTTTGCTAAAACTATTTTCTAAAAGCCTATCTTTGTTTTCTAGATATCTCCTGTCTTTATTTCAAATCAAAATCCCAGTCTCTTCTAGATCTTCTATTTGTCTAAAAACTATTTACAAAAGTCTTTAAAATTAAAACAGATAAAATAAATATTAATCGGGGAGGCAGCCGCCGGCCAGTCCCAAAAGCCTAGCTAGCAGCAGTCTACCACCCTGTTACCCAAACCCTAGACCCTAACCTAACCCTAGCCCCACCCTCTCTTCCGCCAACCACCCACCCAGCCGCCAGGAACCCCACCGCTCATGCCAGCTACAGCCGCACCGACACGCCCGCGCGAGCCAACCCAACCCCGCATGCCTCGCTTCCTCTCGACTCGATCGAACCCACCCGCCCGACACGCTCGCTCGCTACAAGACGCGTGACCACAAGAGCCCCGCGGCCCCACCACTCCCCTTGCTACGCCTCTCTCCCCTATGATCCCCTGTCTCTAATTCTCCTTCGATCGAGACCCCAACCCCTGATGCCTCCTCTGTTAGCTCGCGTCACACACCGCCCTCGCTATCCCCACCTTACCCCGTCTCTCATTCCTCCAGCAAGCTCGGCCTCGCCGCCCTCCCTTTCTGGCTGCCCCGTTGTCTCACCTTCATCGCCTCATCCAACTGCAGGCCAAGACCGTCCCTCCGCACGCCACGCCGCCCATCCCAGATCCATGTCGCATGGGCCTCGCCGAGCCCTGCGACCTCCTCCTCGCCGTCAGAGCCTCGACCCGCGACCACCCCTGCAGCGTTCATCCCCCATCGAGCCCAGCCCCGCCAACCGCGACCTCGCGCCCTTGCCCGACCTCTGTGGGCTAGCTGCGCTGGCCACTGCCGCCCTGAAACCGTCGCCGCCTTGTCCCTACTATGCCCACGGCCTCCGCCTCGAGGTCCCTGCAACCCCGCCGCCGATGCCACCCTGGGCCTGCTCTCCCTCGACCCCGGGCGCCCGCATCCTGACTCCACGACGACTATTGCGTCCCGTCTTCCATGCCAAGCACTGATGCGGTCGGCATCGCCTTGTCATCCTCGAACCATACTGCCTTCTCTTTGTCCATGTGCGTCAAGGCCACATCCTTGACATCATGCGCGTGTCTGTTGCCATCCAGCGGGAGTGCTACATCACTGTGCCTGAATCCCTCGTGGTTTTGGCACGGCAAGATGTATTGTGAATATTTGTGATATGGTGCGAGTGGTGATTTCGTACGTGGACATGAAGATGATAATCCCGTAACAACAAGATGGAAGCCGGTGCCCCCAAGATCTCCTTCACGGAAACCTCAAGTACTTCTTCATGGCGCCCCCCGAAGACTCCGACACCGATTCCAAGTCTGCCGTTGATGAATAAGGTGAAACCCCAAGGCCTTCGACATGGAAAGACAAGATCATCGACATGGAACCGAAGATCCGGATACAAACTCGAACCTCTCGGAACGCCAAGTTCTTCTTCACGGAATCTGAAGACCGATCCCCTCGAACCCCGTGGAACCCTCGGAACCAAGATCGCCGAACCCTATGTGTGACCCCGATCCTATATCCCTATTTTATAAATGCTATATATAGTTGTTGCATATTAAATCATTCATACTCGCATACATATTGTGGTTGTTTGGGGGTATTTAGACTATTCACCTAAATTAAGTATGGAGACCATATGCGGACTATTCTAGTCTTATATTGGCTCCAATTAAATTTGCGTAGCGAACCGATGTCATGTTTTGCCTTGTTAAGCCAGCATTTAAATTGCGGGGTATCTAAACAACATAAACCATCTAATTAATTGTCGGGACCCCGGTTCCGCTTAATATTGCCAAATTGCATCGCATCTTTGCCATGTCATGCACCATACCTGCATCATGCCCGATCTTCTGCCGTAGTATTAAATAGTGCATCCGGTGTTTCTTCTAGTGTTTTGCTTCTTCACGGATTAGGCCGATGGGTTGATGCCAGTGTCGACCCGATCTCCGGTGAATCTTTGATAGTGTTTCATAGGCGAGCATTCTCCCCCTTTCTACCTATTTTGCATTTATAGTCTTTACTTCCTCCTGTTGATCTCTTGTTATCCGTGTTGCGATGCTTTAGTTTCCGTGCCCTTTATATTCCTTGTAGCCTCTATATTGCCTTGGACACATCCTATTACCTGTTGTTTGGTAGATAGATGGTCTTGCGAGTCGTAGTCGCTTGCTCAGGTGTGATCCCGTGTCGTGAAGGACCACACAGTTGTTGGAATGTTGTCATATGCTTTATGGTGGAGAGGATCATGACTTTAATACAACTATTAAATTGCTGGGATAACTAATGAAAGAGGCACCGGTGGGCAATATATGCTATTTGGTTTTTCATGTCCACTTGTGTCCCGTAGGCTCCGAGTACTTGATACCTGTTCCTTGACTATTCGCACTATCCACATCTGGGAGACCCTATGGATCCCCCTTAGCCAGAGCTTGATTTATTTCTTATTTCTTGGGGCCACAAACTAGTTTGAGGTTTTATTACTATCATGTACTTATGCCATGCTTTACTGCTTGTGCGTGGAGCACCTGTACTGTTTTGGATGCGGAGTGTTTTCGCGGTATCGACAAGCCCAGTCACACTTTCGGGTTCCCAGTTGTTTACAGCCATTGACGCAAACCTTGGGTCCATCTCGGAGCCGGCCAACTTCGTTGCTGGTAGCTTAATGGGGTGGCCCCTGAAATGATTTATGAATCCTATGATTGTTTTGTCCGGAAAGCCTCGTTGGGTTTTGATTTGGTTTTTCCGAGGTTGATCATGTGTGTGTTGCTATTTGTGCACCCCTGCAGGGTAAATCTTTCTGAAAGCCATGTCCACGGTTATGGACGATTGGAGCACAGTATCTCGATCATAGACAAGCATAACTAAAGTAGTACTATAAATTTGACTTAATATGTGACTAGTAATCAGCTTCACTACAATGGAATGGATAATAAAAGTGCCAACAACTGGAGGAACTGGGGTGTATCTGTTGGAGATATGCCCAAGAGGCAATAATAAAAGTGGTTATTATTATATCTTTGTGTTTATGATGAATGTTTACATCCCATGCTATAATTGTATTATAAGGAAACACTGATACATGTGTGTTTTGTAAACATAAAAGAGTCCCTAGTAAGCCTCTTGTGGAACTAGCTTGTTGATTAAATGATGATCATGGTTTCCTGATCATGGACATTGGATGTCATTAATAACAAGGTTATATCATTAGGAGAATGATGTGATGGACACACACCCATAATAAGCGTAGCATAAGATCAAGTCATTAAGTTCGTATTGCTGTAAGCTTTCAAATGCATAGTTACCTAATCCTTCGACCATGAGGTTATGTTAATCACCATCACCGAATGGGTACTTTGATGACATCAAACACCGTTTCGTAACTGGGTGGTTATAAAGGTGTCATTGGGTATTCTGAAAGTATGTGTTGAAGCGCATGGACCAAGATTGGGATTTGTCCATCCATATGACGGATAGATATGCTCTGGGCCCTCTCGGTGGAATGTCATCTAGTTAGCTTGCAAGCATGTGACTAGGTCACAAGGGATGACATAACATGGAACGAGTAAAGAGTACTTATCAGTAACGAGGTAGAACTAGGTATGGAGATACCGACGATCAAACCTCGGATAAGTAGAATATCGCGTGACAAAGGGAATTGGTTTCATATGTTAATGGTTCTATCAATCACGAAGTCATCATTGAGTATGTGGGAGCCATTATGGATCTCCAGATCCCGCTGATGGTTATTGATCGGAGAGGTGTCTTCATCATGTCTGCATATTCACGAACCGTAGGGTGACACACTTAAGGTTCGAAGTTGTTTTAAGTAGATATGGAATATGCGTTGGAGACCGAATGTTGTTCGGAGTCTCGGATTGGATCCGGGACATCACGAGGAGATCCGGAATTGTCCGGAGAATAAGATTCATATATTGGGGATCATTTTCTAAGTTAGGAAATGTTCCAGAGTGTTTGTATGGAGATTCTAGAAGGTTTCGGAATGTTCTGGAAGGTTCTAGAAGATTTCTTGGAGTTTGCTTGAAAACCAAGAAAGGATCAAGGAGTCTTTGTGGGGCAAGACACGGATTCATGGGGGAGGAGGATTCCTCCCCCCCTCCCAATCCGCCGGCCAAGGAGGGAGGGGAGTCCTACTAAGACTCCCCCTCCCATGGCGCGCCTCCCTTCTTTAAATAGAGGGGAGGGGGCGCCACCCCCTGGCACTCTCCCATAACAAACCCTAGCCGCCGCCTCTCTCCTCCTCCTTCGCTCTGCTCGGGCTTAGGCGAAGCCCTGCAGAAATCTCTACTCCACCACCACCACCACACCGTCGTGCTGCTGGGATTCCGTGGAGAAGATCTACTACCTCCGCTGCTCGCTGGAACGGGGAGAGGAAGGTCTGCTTTGACTCCGCCCGTGTGACCGACTACGGAAGCGCTGCCGAAACGCGGCGCCGGAAGGATCGTCCACACGATCTTGAGATCGGCAAGTGATCGACTACATCAACCCCGAGATCTAATCTCGTAACGCTTTCGGTTCTACAAGGGTTAGTACAGATCTATATCGTTGCACATGTCTAATAGATTAGATCTTGGCTTTTATCTAGATTAGATCTGGGTTTTGTTCGTTCTTGCGGTAGAAAATTTTTGTTTTCCATGCTACGAACCCATCAGTGGTATCAGAGCCTTGTCTATGCGTAGATCTGTTGCACGAGTAGAACACAATGGTTTTATGGGCGTTGGTGCTCGTGCCGTCTTTTGCTTTGTGTACTTTGCATCTTGCGGTATGGTGGGATGAAGCGGCTCGGGCTAACCTTACATGTCATCGCACATGAGACTTGCTCCACGCTTGACGTGTAACTTGCTTTGCACAAGTGGCTTTGCGGGTGTCTGTCTCTCCCATCATAGTATAGATCCAATCTACACTTTGCACTCGATAGCACTTGTATCAATGTTGTGGTTCAGTTTCATAGGTAAGATCCGTTCTTATTCGAAAGCCCAAACCACGTAAAACATGAAAAGAAAATTAGAGGCGTCTAACTTGTTTTTGCAGGGGTTTTGTGATGTGATATGGCCATCATGTGATTGTGATTATATTTGATGTATGCAATGATCCTTGTTGTAATATGGCAACCGGCAGGAGCCTAATGGTTGTCTTTAATTCTGTTAAGACCTGCGTGTCTATTCATCTTGTAATAGCTTTGTTCCAAGTAGTTGTAATAGTTGCTGGTGATGATGGACAACCATGAAGCGGCGCCACTGACCTTGACGCAATGCTGGTGATGATGGAGATCATGTCCGTGCTTTGGAGATGGAGATCAAAGGCATAAGAAGAAGGGCCATATCATATCACACTAATTATGAATTACCTGTGATGTTAATCCTTTATGCATCTTGTATTGCTTAGATCGCGACGTTAGCATTATAAAATGATCCCTCTCACTAAATTTCAAGTAATAAAGTGTTCGTCCTTAGTTGGCACCGTTGCTAAGACTCGTCGTCTCGAAGCATCTCGTGATGATCGGGTGTGATAGATTCTACGTGTGCATACAACGGGTGCAAGCCAGATTTGCACATGCGGAAACTAAGGTTAATCTTGACGAGCCTAGCATGTACATACATGGTCTCGGAACACGGAATACCGAAAGGTAGAGCACGAGTCATATAAGTGATATGATGAACATGAAGATTGTTCACCGATGAAACTACATCCTCTCTCGTGAAGATCGGACTTGGTGTAGTGGACTTGGTTCGTGTAATCACTAAGACAATGTGAGGGATGTTGTTTTGAGTGGGAGTTCACCTAGTTAATTTAAGAATTAAAGTAGAACTCAATCTATGTTGTAGATTATGGCGAATCTCTCCATCAATTTCAATGCGTTCCTAGATAAAGAAAAGCTTAAGAACAATGGAAGCAACTTCATGGACTAGCTCCGTGGTCTGAAGATTGTCCTCAGGGCTGGTCAGATGACCTATGTGCTCGAAGCACCGCTAGGTGACCCACCTGCAGATGATGCCACCAATGACGTAAAGAATGTTTACGCCACTCAGAAAAATCATTACTCCATAGTTCAGTGTGCCATCCTGTACGGTTTAGAAACGGAGCTCCAGAAGCGTTTTGAGCACCACGACCCGTTCGAGATCATTAAGGAGCTCAAGCTCATTTTTGAGAGTCACGCGGCCGTGGAGAGCTATGAGGCCTCCGAAAAGTTCTTTACCTACAAGATGGAAGAGGGAAGCTCCGTTAGCGAGCATGTGCTCACCATGTCTGGGCACGCAAACAAGCTCCAAGAGTTGGGGATAACGATTCCTAATGAGTTAGGGATTCACCGTGTTCTCCAATCACTGCCACCGAGTTATAAGAACTTTGTGATGAACTACAATATGCACTGCATGAACAAGACGTTGCCTGAACTATCGTCCATGCTGAAAACTGCTGAAGTGGAGATCAAGAAGGAGCACCAAGTGTTGATGGTTAATAAGACCACCAATTTCAAGAAACAAGGCAAGCCTAAGAAAAAGGGAAACTTCAAGAAGGACGGCAAGAAAGCTGCCGCACCTGCTAAGAAGCCCAAGGCTAGTCCTAAACCTGAAACTGAATGCTTCTACTGCAAGGGTGCTGGTCACTGGAAGCGTAACTGCCCCAAGTACCTGGCAGATCTGAAGAACGGCAACATCAAGAAGAAAGGTATATTCGATATACATGTTATTGATGTGTATCTTACTAGTAGTTGTAGTAGTGCCTGGGTATTTGATACTGGTTCGGTTGCTCATATTTGTAACTCGAAATAGGAGCTGCGGAATAAACGAAGACTGGCAAGAGACGAGGTGACGATGCGCGTTGGAAATGGCTCCAAGGTTGATGTGATCGTCGTCGGCACGCTCCCTCTACATCTACCTTCGGGATTAGTTTTAAATTTAAATAATTGTTATTTGGTGCATGCGTTAAGCATGAACATTATATCTGGATGTTGTTTATTGCGAGACAGTTACTCTTTTAAGTCTGAGAATAAAGGTTGTTCGATTTATATGAGTAATATCTTTTATGGTAATGCACCTGAGATGAATGGTTTATTCTTATTGAATCTCGATAGTAGTGATACACATGTTCACAACATAGATGCTAAACGAATAAAACTGAATGATAATTCTACATACATGTGGCACTGTCGTCTTGGTCACATTGGAGTGAAGCGTATGAAGAAACTCCATTCTGATGGACTTCTTGAATCACTTGATTTTGAATCACTTGAAAGATGCGAAGCATGTCTAATGGGAAAAATGACTAAGACTCCATTCTCTGGAATAATGGAGCGAGCTACAGACTTATTGGAAATAATACATACCGATGTGTGCGGTCCAATGAGTGTAGCATCACGTGGTGGATATCGTTATGTTCTCACTTTCACGGATGACTTAAGTAGATATGGGTATATCTACTTTATGAAACATAAGTCCGAAACTTTCGAGAAGTTTAAGGAATTTCAAAGTGAAGTGGAAAATCATCGTAACAAGAAGATTAAGTTTCTGCCTTCTGACCGCGGAGGTGAATATCTGAGTTATGAGTTTGGCATGCATTTAAAGAAATATGGAATACTTTCGCAGTTGACACCGCCGGGAACACCACAGCGTAATGGTGTGTCCGAACGTCGTAATCGAACTCTCTTAGATATGGTTTGGTCTATGATGTCTCTTACAGATTTACTGCTATCGTTTTGGGGCTATGCATTAGAGACAGCCGCATTCACTTTAAATAGGGCACCATCTAAATCCGTTGAAACGACATCATACGAATTATGGTTTGGTAAGAAACCTAAGTTGTCGTTCCTTAAAGTTTGGGGTTGCGAAGCGTATGTAAAGAAGTTACAGCCTGATAAGCTTGAACCCAAAGCGGAGAAATGCGTCTTCATAGGATACCCTAAAGAAACAATTGGGTATACCTTCTATCATAGATCTGAAGGCAAAGTTTTCGTTGCCAAGAATGGATCCTTTCTTGAGAAGGAGTTTCTCTCGAAAGAAGTGACTGGAAGGAAAGTAGAACTCGACGAGGTTATTGAACCTTCTCTCGGAGTTGAGAGTAGCGCAGCACCGGAAGATGTTTTTGTGCCGCCTGCACCAACTGGAGAGGAAGCTAATGATTCTGATCATGAAACTTCGAACGAAGTTACTCCTGAACCTCGCAGGTCAACGAGGGTTCGTACCACTCCTGATTGGTATGACTCTGCCTTGAACGTCATGTTGGTGGACAACACTGATGACCCTGCGATGTATGAAGAAGCTATGGTGAGCCCAGATCCCGACAAATGGCTAGAAGCCATGAAATCCGAGATGGGATCCATGTACGAAAACCAAGTATGGACTTTGGTGGACTTACCGGATGGCCGTAAGGCTGTCGAGAACAAATGGATTTTCAAAAGAAAAACAGATGTTGATGGTAATGTTACCGTCTATAAAGCTCGACTTGTCGCGAAAGGGTTCTGACAAATTCAAGGAGTTGACTATGATGAGACTTTCTCACCAGTAGCGAAGCTAAAGTCTGTGAGGATTTTGTTAGCAATCGCTGCATATTTCGATTATGAAATTTGGCAGATGGATGTCAAAACGGCGTTCCTTAATGGTGACATTGAGGAAGAGTTGTATATGGTACAACCCAAGGGTTTTGTCGATCCTAATGATGCTGACAAGGTATGCAAACTTCAGTGCTCCATATATGAACTGAAGCAAGCATCCCGGAGTTGGAATCAACGTTTTGATAAAGTAATCAAAAACTTTGGATTTATACAAACTTATGGAGAAGCTTGTATTTACAAGAAAGTGAGTGGGAGCTCTGTAGCATTCCTAGTACTATATGTAGATGACATATTGTTGATTGGGAATGATATAGAACTTCTTAATAGCGTCAAAACCTATTTGAATAATAGTTTTTCAATGAAGGATCTTGGCGAAGCGACATATATTCTAGGCATCAAGATTTATAGAGATAGATCAAGACGCCTAATAGCGCTTTCACAAAGTACATACTTAGACAAAGTTCTAAAGAAGTTTAGAATGGAAGAGAGCAAGAAAGGGTTCGTGCCCATGTTGTCAGGTAAGACCTTGAGTAAAACTCAAAGTCCGGCTATGGCAGAAGATAGAGAAAAGATGAATAATATTCCCTATGCCTCAGCCATAGGTTCTATCATGTATGCCATGCTGTGTACAAGACCGGATATAGCACATGCTGTTAGTTTGACTAGCAGATATCAAAGTGACCCTAGAATGGAACACTAGACAACGGTCAAGAATATCCTAAAGTACCTGAATAGGACTAAGGATATGGTTCTTTCTTATGGAGGTGATGAACAGCTTGTTGTAAACGGTTACACTGATGCTAGTTGGAACACCGATCCAGATGACTCGAAGTCACAGTCTAGATACGTATTTATTTTGAATGGTGCTGCAGTGAGCTGGAGGAGTGCCAAGCAAAGCGTTGTGGCGAAATCTTCAACTGAATCGGAATACATAGCTGCTTCGGAGGCTGCACAAGAAGCCATATGGATTAAGGAGTTCATTACTGAACTTGGCGTGGTTCCCAGTGCGTTGGACCCGATGGCCATCTACTGTGACAACACATGTGCCATAGCTAATGCACAGGAGCCAAGGTCACATAGCAAGCTGAAGCACATCAAGCTACGTTTCCATGCTATTCGCGAGTATGTCCGAGATGGTGACATAAAGATTTGCAAAGTACACATTGATCTAAATGTGGCAGATCTGTTGACTAAACCTCTCCCTAGAGCAAAGCATGACCAATACCAGAACGCCATGGGTGTTAGGTATATTACCATGTAATCTAGATTATTGACTCTAGTGCAAGTGGGAGACTGTTGGAGATATGCCCAAGAGGCAATAATAAAAGTGGTTATTATTATATCTTTGTGTTTATGATGAATGTTTACATCCCATGCTATAATTTTATTATAAGGAAACACTGATACATGTGTGTTTTGTAAACATAAAAGAGTCCCTAGTAAGCCTCTTGTGGAACTAGCTTATTGATTAAATGATGATCATGGTTTCCTGATCATGGACATTGGATGTCATTAATAACAAGGTTATATCATTAGGAGAATGATGTGATGGACACACACCCATAATAAGTGTAGCATAAGATCAAGTCATTAAGTTCGTATTGCTGTAAGCTTTCAAATGCATAGTAACCTAATCCTTCGACCATGAGGTTATGTTAATCACCATCACCGAATGGGTACTTTGATGACATCAAACACCGCTTCGTAACTGGGTGGTTACAAAGGTGTCATTGGGTATTCTGAAAGTATGTGTTGAAGCGCATGGACCAAGATTGGGATTTGTCCATCCATATGACGGATAGATATGCTCTGGGCCCTCTCGGTGGAATGTCATCTAGTTAGCTTGCAAGCATGTGACTAGGTCACAAGGGATGACATAACATGGAACGAGTAAAGAGTACTTATCAGTAACGAGGTAGAACTAGGTATGGAGATACCGACGATCAAACCTCGGATAAGTAGAATATCGCGTGACAAAGGGAATTGGTTTCATATGTTAATGGTTCTATCAATCACGAAGTCATCATTGAGTATGTGGGAGCCATTATGGATCTCCAGATCCCGCTGATGGTTATTGATCGGAGAGGTGTCTTCATCATGTCTGCATATTCACGAACCGTAGGGTGACACACTTAAGGTTCGAAGTTGTTTTAAGTAGATATGGAATATGCGTTGGAGACCGAATGTTGTTCGGAGTCTCGGATTGGATCCGGGACATCACGAGGAGATTCGGAATTGTCCGGAGAATAAGATTCATATATTGGGGATCATTTTCTAAGTTAGGAAATGTTCCGGAGTGTTTGTATGGAGATTCTAGAAGATTTCGGAATGTTCTAGAAGGTTCTAGAAGATTTCTTGGAGTTTGCTTGAAAACCAAGAAAGGATCAAGGAGTCTTTGTGGGGCAAGACACGGATTCGTGGGGGAGGAGGATTCCTCCCCCCTCCCAATCCGCCGGCCAAGGAGGGAGGGGAGTCCTACTAGGACTCCCCCTCCCATGGCGCGCCTCCCTCCTTTAAATAGAGGGGAGGGGGCACCACCCCCTGGCACTCTCCCATAACAAACCCTAGCCGCCGCCTCTCTCCTCCTCCTTCGCTCTGCTCGGGCTTAGGCGAAGCCCTGCAGAAATCTCTACTCCACCACCACCACCACACCGTCGTGCTGCTGGGATTCCGTGGAGAAGATCTACTACCTCCGCTGCTCGCTGGAACGGGGAGAGGAAGTTCTGCTTCGACTCCGCACGTGTGACCGACTGCGGAAGCGCTGCCGGAACGCGGCGCCGGAAGGATTGTCCACACGATCTTGAGATCGTCAAGTGATCGACTACATCAACCCCGAGATCTAATCTCGTAACGCTTTCGGTTCTACGAGGGTTAGTACAGATCTATCTCGTTGCACATGTCTAATAGATTAGATCTTGGCTTTTATCTAGATTAGATCTGGGTTTTGTTCGTTCTTGCGGTAGAAATTTTTTGTTTTCCATGCTACGAACCCATCACTATCGTGTCATGTTATACCTGCCTAGTAAGTATCGCAACTCCATTGGAATGAAATAAAAGTGCTAACAACTGCTGGGTTTGGGATGTCACATGCTAATTGTATCTGACTAGTAAGTACTGCAACTACAACTGAATGGTTAACTAAAACTGCCCACTACTTATGCTATCAGGATGACTCATGCTATCTATATCTGACTAGTAAGTGCTTCAACTATAATGGAATGAATAAAACTGCCAACTGTGTGAGTTCCTCGGTTTGACTTCCTCGTTTAGTCTCGAGGGGGAATACGAGGATGGGTATGATTGGTGTTAGTATCAGGTTGGTCACGAATAGGTCTGTCTTATCTCTCTCTAATAGCCGACAGTTGCATCGAGTCTTTATAGGTTGTTTAGTGCATGTCACGCAGCCGCTTCAGTCCACCATACCTATGTAGGCGAGAGCCGCCGAATTCTAGCCTCGTCGTGTACTGGCCTTAGTACTGACGCTCCTCTTTTTCCTTTGCCCTTTGTCGGCACTCCTTTTGTTTTAGCAGGTTTGAGATCGACCTCGTTAGCAGGGTTACCCTTCCGGCTTGGCCTAGGCAAGGTTATGGACGCCATTGGTTATTCTTCGGGGATCTTAGCCCCATTTGCATCTTATCCGTACTCGGATGTTGTATCGTTTTCAAGGTGATTTGGATGTTTGTATTGTATATCTGTATTTTTGTCTCATGGAGTCGTTGTTGTATATATATGTTTTTGTGGGTTCCATCGTGGACTATTGTGAAATGTTATTACTTCGTTTACCACCCGCACGCAAGTGCCTGGTGGGCATCTTTGAATCGTTTCTATGCGGGTTTGGCGGGAATCGCTAAAACTTGCATAGGACCGATTCGAGGGTGTTACAATGATGTAGTACACTATAGTCGTTGACATAACACCAATGAAACACCGTTCACTAGTATTACATCCCTCAGAGTGGTACAACAGAAACACAACAGGTCCAAGACATGACTATAGATTACAACTCGACTCTTTAACAAAGATCCAGAGAACACTCTAGGTTAAAGAGAGAGAAAGAACTTCTTACAAGGAAAAAAACAGAAATAATAACTCAGAACTATCTGGATAAAAGGACTAATACCTAAACTATCTGGCTTGCAGTTGCTACTAATGCAATGCTCTACAGAATTAGGTTTTATGGCTAGAGTATCTATTCCTATCTAAACAGAGACTTTGTCTTCACTTTAGCAGATGTATATTTTGACTTCATAGCCTCTATTGAAGAACTTGAGCTGCCGATGATGGTTTCTTGAGCAGAAATTGATGTTGACATCGTCTTCAATGGCTTAGAACCTAGCAAGGGTTAATAAGGTACGGTTGAGTACGAGCATACTCAGCAAGTTCACTAAAAAGGAGTGTATGATGCACTATTTCTACAGCCACAGACCATAGGTCATAGGTAATGCAGGTTTTCGTAAACATTTCTTCAAAGGTTGCTTTTATTCTGAAAACTATGTCCGACATCCTTCATAGGTTGACCAGAACCTTCGTGGGGTTCCTTTCCTGCCGCGTTCGTAGCTCCTTCCCGGAACAGGGAGTAACATGTCACAATTATTACACTCTATAGAGGTGCGTCACTTTTCCCACAAGAGACCTTAAGCTTTGTTGCACAGCCATGAGTATGTCCCCATTCAAACTTCCATGGTTTGAGGCCCAACTTAAGATCCAAGCCAATCGCTGGCCTTCTCTGCACCCCGCATGAAGACACGATCCCCCGAGACAACTACCACGGTTACTCTTTGGGTAGCCTCTCGGAAACTACATACCCATCTCTGTCTGGCGGTCACCATCAGCTATGGTGAACTCAGACCCAGATAGAGATGCACAGATAATCTAGACACCTAGCTCGCGGGGAACTAAGGGGTCCCACCCATGTGCTGGATTCTCTAGAAATCAACAGCCTCATGATAAGGCCATCCGTCCATGCGAAAGGAAGAAGATCCAGCTGACTTCTCTGTCCCATTCCAAATCTCATGGTTGACGTGTAATATACGACGCTAGAATCACTGGCGACATTGGTTGTTAAGTCCTAGATATTATGTTCCTTTACCACTAGAACTGTATCAGTAGATTATTACCATCTGGTAATAATCCATAATCATATTATTATGAAAATAGTGTTTTCTGACCTTTTTGGAATGTAGGTGATGACAACATTTGAGTTACAAGCATTTGATAGAAAATAATCAAAGGACATGAGCAAGTTGTGAACTTGCCTTTTGTGATTGCAAGATTATGCACTCATGGTCTTAGACATAATAGAAGATCCAAAATCTGGAAATAACATCATTGGTCCGATAAGGACTAATGTTTAAAGAAGCAAGATGCAATGATGCATAAGTAATGTAATGCAGTTTGATAAACACGAAACCCCTGACTAATCGTATCTAATCTGGGGTTTGGAAACTGGAAATGGTTCTTTAGAATGTGTTTCACTTTTATATCAGCTTCACACTTGTGCTTCTTATTAAGGCTTGTGAGAGTGTGTGAAACAATAAGTAAATATCGCAAGTAGCATGCAATATCAAAACACTCAAATGAATCATGGTATCTAAAATATTTCCTAAGCTAGATTATTAATCAATTAAAGTCTTTATAGAAGTGTTCAAGGATCACTTTTAATGTTCTTGAAAGAATAACTTTTGAAGAAAACATTACTTTACAAAGTAAAAAGTGTTTAAACTTAAGGCTTAACACTTTAAGGTTTTCTTATTAGCTAAGATTATTAAAAGAGAAACAATCACAACAAAGTACTGGAGTTTTACATGTTTTGGATGAGGTATTAAATTATATGTGGTTCACTTCTTAATGTTTTATAAAGATGGAATAGAGTATTATTGCTTTTATAGAAGTAGTGTTTTCTTAAATCTATAATCATGGGAATGGCAACATGTTAAATACTTAAGAACTTTGTTTAGCTTTTAAAGTGGATTCCCAACTTGTAAAAGAATTAATACACAAATCTTGATGATTTTATAATTGATAAAATATTTTTCGAGAGTAAGACTTACTTAATTTTAAATGGTAGTTTTAGTAAGTACAACTTAAAATGGTTAGACCTGTTTTAACTTCATTTAAACCTAACTTGTACTTGTTATTACACTTTTAGACTTTAAACAAATAATGATAAAGGTAATAGTAAGTATTTATATATTTTTAATGAATTAAAATAAAAGAAAAGATTTAAAATAAGATTTATTAGACATTTACCTTTTATTTTACTTCAAAAGTGAGATTTGACATTTTTTATGTGTAGAATTTATTTTTGTGATCATTTTGGTATATTATAAGTATTTTGTGATTTTTAAATAATAAGATATGATTTTTACAAATTATATCACATGACCCTACCTAGGGTCATCCCCCAACACATGGAGTGCCATTGTATGTGTTCTAATGCAAACCAACTTTATCCACATGACCACACACACTCAAGTGGATGTGGTGATGCAACTTCTGTCACACTAGTGCACCATTACATATGGCAGTTGCATTCCAATGTGTTCTTGGACTTTCTGACCATGGTTTGACACATGGAGTGCCATTGCATGTGTTGTTTTCCAAACCACCTTGATCCACATGACCATACACACTCAAGTCGACGTGGTGATGCAACCTCTTTCACACTAGTGCTCCATTGCATGTGGCGGTTGTATTCCAATGTGTTCTTCGGCTTTCTGACCATGTTTTGACATGGAGTGCCATTGCATGTGTTCTTTTCCAAACCACCTTGATCCACATGACCACACGCACTCAAGTGGATATGTTGATGCAACCTCCATCACACTGGTGCTCCTTTACATGTGGAAGTTGCATTCCAATGTGTTCTTGGGCTTTCTATCCATGGTTTGACACATGGAGTGCCATTGCATGTGTTCTTTTCCAAACCACCTTGATCCACATGACCACACACACTCAAGTGGATATGGTGATGCAACATCTGTCACACTAGTGCTCCATTCTATGTCGTAACTATTCAGACCATCTGTTTTCTTTATCTTTGATGAAGCCTAGTGTTCTCTGTCTATCATAGCAGGTCATATACTCTCCTGCAAGTTGGCATCTCATATTATATTTTCTTGGTAGGTTCTTGTACAATCAGATGTGCTTGATGTAGCTGCAGACATGAGACAAAGGTTTGATGGATACTCAGATGTGTTTGAACATGTTGATTCCATTGATAAAGATCTTCGGTGTGACACCGAAGGTTGGCTTTTGGACAACCCTATGGGAATACGTACGGAGAGGGAAATCCATGCTGAGTTAGAAGGAGCAACCATATATAGGAGGATGTACCGAAAGACGAGATGTTTCTCTTCAGGTTACTCCATTAGTTTAGTGGATGCAAGTGTTGTTCAGTTAGTTGTGGGGCTGATGGCTGATGGATGATTGCTCTCTGTTTGATTCGTGTACCTCGCTCAGTGTCACCAAACTTCACCCTCCCAGGCATGCTCCAGAGCAAGTTGGCACTACTATTGAGTGAACTGGGCCTTGTTTTGCTTGTGTAGGGCGAGTGGCTATTTAGAGTGTTTGATATTCTGAGATCATTGTTGTGGTTAAGGAAGAAAGATCATTTTCGGTTTGATACCAATGTTAGCGATACACGAGGTTTTTTTATACCTGCAATTGGCATTCCATGCTGAATAGTTCTCTATTTATCAAAAGCAAGCAAATTATGTCATGGCAATCAAGATTATTGCTGTTTGGTCAATGGTATTGGTAGAGTTTAACCAAACTTTGCTCTCGTTGGCCAGAAAAATGGCGATGGCCTATTTGAGCTTGCACTTTTCCTATTTGAGTTGTACTAGTAACATGCAACTCTAAATGTGTACTGAAGATTTTGTTTCTCATCCACTGCAAGCGGAAGTAGCAAACTGTTTTACTGATATGACCATATTGTTGCATCAGTTCCGCAGTTGGTTTCTCATCCACTGCAAGAGGAAGTAGCAAACTGTTTTACTGAAATGACCATATTGTTGCATTAGTTTCACAGTCGAATAATAACTTCATATTATTTCTTACTGAAGTTCGGTACTATGCTTGCATCCAGAGAGGGATACAAGATGTAATGGCACGTGACGTTTTGGATTATACTCCCTCCGTTTTGAAATATAAGATGTTCTATCTTTGTAAAAAATGTATCTAGACCCCTTTTAATGTGTAGGTTCACTCCAAACCTATATGAACCACACACTAAAAGGGATCTACTTTCACAAACCTAAAACATCTTATATTTTGAAACGGAGGGAGTACATAAAATGGTAAAATTATGCACACGATAATACTAGTCAGTTGATAGAGTAGGGTTGCAGGCGGCACCCGATCCGCCCCGCTTCGTAGTCAAAATTGTTTAGTTTAGTTCAAAAAAATTCAGCAAATTTAGTCTAGTTTGAATTAAATTTTGCTTTTGCTGGCTTATGCGGGTTGCCCCGCTTGCAACCCTAATAAAGAGGCATGCCCATTTAGTCACTCAGTGATGGAATACATTCATGCTAATGTAAGCTAAAAAACTGGACAATGCAAAAGGAACAAAATCAACAAATCTTGTATCAGTTGGCAAGTCATACACTGAGTCTGAACTCTCCCCACAAGCTAGGAGTGAGCTACAACTGGTTTGACAAATCACTGGAAATTCTGTACAGAAAAACTGAGATGTCACCTATTAGATGACCTCTTTTTGGGCCAGTTCTTTTCAGCTGAGGCTTATGCAGAAACAGCTTTAAGCTTAGCTGTCGCAGAGAAACTGTAGTGGAAATAAGCTCCAGGAAACTGTAGTCGAGTTCTTTTCAACTTATTTCATGTGAGCTTATTTCATCAGTTGTATGATAAAAAGTCTATAATGTCCCTGGACCGTGATAATGTGATATAAAGTATACCTCGTACGATTTAGTTATCTGACGTGTTCACCGTTTATGCGAGCAGAAAAATAATACCATGGACGACTGGATCCCAAGTTGCTTTGACAGTTTGTTCCTTTCTTCATCTGACAAATATATTATAAAATCAATGTCAAATGGCCATTGTTTTCATATCAAGAAAATTACTCACTATCTATGTCCCGTGAGACTACCGCTAGCTATCTACGTCACCGTGCAAACATCTGGCAAGATAATCAAATAGTACTTCACGTATTCACTGTTTGCACTCACCTGACATCTGACATGTATACATGCACCCTTCCGATCGATTGTAACAAAGGTGTGCGGGTACTGCGATAAAACATTAAAAAAGTGCGGGTGGGATGCATGGAGCCTGCCGGCATCGGCATCTGCACATTGTTTCAGCTACGATCTGCTGCTCCTCATCGTCTGTCATGCGTGCGCATTTAACGAGTAGAGTAAAATAACCGGCCGGTCTCCATCTTCCCATATGCATGCATGGTCCCTCCTTGCCTCGCATCGCATAGCAAAGATCCATGGACGCGAGTAGACGGTGGACGGTCGAGCTCCGGGGGCGGGGGCACGAGGCGGAGGTGCTTGCTAGGCCGGAGTCGGAGATGCTCCAATTGAGGTCGGAGGTCGCTGATTGGAGGTCGGAGATTGCAGCTGCTCGGGGGGCGGCTGTTTGGCGACGGGAAACCTTCCCGGACTGGAGAGACGGAGAAGAAACGTTTTCGTTCAAATAGGATAGCTGTGAGGGCATTTTGTACGTAATAACGCTTCGGTTAAAGGCTAGTTTAGGGAAAACAAAACTTTCATAATAGGAGAAGCTCGGGAAGCTGCCCCTCCGTGGCTTCCCGCAACTACACAGCGAGCGGTGGTGGCTGATAAGCTAAGCCGGACTTAAATTTCGAGTTCTTTTTGGCTTGTGCTTAATTTGCCAGCTAAGCCGGTTCATAAGCTGACTCGTAGTATACAGTCATGATACTAAACAAAGATTTACCCCTATATAACAAAAACACCACTGATCAATTGTGATAGCTGCACTTCTACATCCACTAATCAAGACCATGATGTTCGTAATTCAAACCACACAGCATTACGGATAGGCTTGCGAAGCTGCAAGCCGCGAGAGCCCGTGAAAGCAAAAATTAGTTTAAACTAGAGAAATTTTGATGAAAAAAATTAAACTAGACTAACAAATTTTGCCTACGAAGCGGGGCGGATCAGGTGCCGCTTCGCAACCCTAATTACGGATGGTACATGCAATAAACCCACGTGGTTACAATTAAATGATACAAGGGACTGTTAGGCGCATAAATTCTGGCCATTATAGTTTTAAAAAAGATCTTGATAGCACCATATAAATACTAGACGCTTAGGAAAAATTAGTGCTTCGATGGCCGAGGTGTCCTTGACTTGCCCTTCTGAGCAGGAAACTTCCAAATGATATCATCTAATTTGCAGCAGTAGTTATTTACAAACTGCAACAATAAAACAATGATTTCCATAGTTAGTCGTGCATGCCCCAGCAAACCAAAAGCATTGAACAGAGCAAATTGTATTTTACAGTTTTGCAATTTGAAATAAAGACAATCTGTCAAACAAGCAGCTACATGTGACAACTAGAAGCATTACTATCTAGTAAGTTCGTCCTACTTAAAAACTGTTTATTAGGAGCTTCATCTTTAATGCTAGAAAATTGCCTCATATAGTATCATCTTCAAGCTGGTAAAACACATACTGTACATAAATTTAGAAGTAAAACAGCACCAAATAATCAGTACATCATATCACCCTGGTACTAAACAAAATTTACACTCTGAATGCTCTTTCCGGTTACCACATTCTAAATCCTTTCCCTACTTTATGACAAAAGACAGCCTGGACGACCAGTTTCATCAAGCCATCTCACAGAACTCTGGTACTGTGCACTGATGGCCGCAAAATAATATAGCTAGTAGTGCATTGCAGGATATACGGCGTGGCATATGGTGTACCAGTTACAGGTGTATGCAGAAAAGAATGGTACATGTGCGAGCAAGCAGCTCCAACCTTATTATACTCTGAAGTATCACCAGCAGATCTCTGTAGCTCCACCATGAATATTGATGGTGCAACCTCAAAAATCTGGAACCAGAGCAAAATATGAAGTAAAAGGAGGAGCAAACTATAAAGATAGAACAAGAGGATATATGAGAGAGCAAGACTCACTTGAAGCATAACTGTGAGATGAATAATCTTGTTCGCATTTGGGCCTTCCACCCTCATCTATTTATATTAAAAAATGAAACTAATTATTGTTAGAGTTATATTTATGATGGCCTTTGGCCTCCTACATATTAGCCTTTGGGCTCCCACATGTACTTGTATATATGATGGCTTTTGCCTCATGATAATATTAAGTTGCATATTCCTAACATGGTATCATGAGTCAGCCTGTAAGTGGACATGGGTTGCCCACGGCGCCGCCAGCCCAAACCCATCTAAATCGCAAAGTGGAAACCCACGGGCACGACTAGAATCCTGGCAGACAGTCACGACACGCCCGCCACCGCCGCCGACGCTCCACATCAAGCCCCTGCCCCCCATGGGGATGACGGCGGGCGCCATGCCCCAAGGAACGGCCACACCATCGTCGTCCCATCCCTCCACTCCTCTTCTCCGCCCCCCTCCATCCGTCCCTCGAGCAGTCGGTGCCTGGCGAGATCTGTGGGGAGCAGCAGCTGCCTGGAGAGATCCGAGGGGAGAAGCTGGCGTCGGGAGAGGTCCATGGTGAACTACATATATCCGGCCACGTCCGTGCGGAGGAGCTGGGCGGCAACCAGATTCAGCAGAACAAAAGAGGAAAAAAGGTAAGATTACTGCCACCGCGCTTGATTACATCTCGTCCCTTTCAGATTTAACGACCCTCTGAGTCTGAGCTCCTCATCTTTATTGCAAGGAAAGAAACCTTTGTAATACAAAGAAGTTTGTATTTGTCGATTCTTGTGTTCATGTCCCGGTTACCAACAACAGAGATAAACATTGTAGTAGCATTTGGAAGTTCATGTTAGCTCTAGCAAATACATGGAATCTTTTTTATTTAGACAACTTACATACCAATATGTCCTTCTTGCATTTTAGTTTGTTCTTGTCGTCATTTTGTATATGATTGAACAACTGCATTTTTCTGATTGTTCTTGTCAATCTAACCAGTTATAGTTCTGAATGGAGTAGAACAAACGAGCATCAAGTCAAGATAGACGTGGTAAGTATACATATACATTAGTACATTGGAACTGAAGTTCAAATGCCCACTAGTAGGATTATTCTTATGGCCTTGGTTTTCTTTAATAATGCAAGATAACCTCTTCTTTTGCCTGAGTTCAAAGGTGACAAGCATGTTGTTTGATGATTTCTTTATCAGGGTCAAATCTGAACTCTTTTCCTGAATGTTTAAGTCTGAACTCTTTTCTTGATTGTGTAATCCCCATTCAGTAATTGTGCTTCTGTTTATTTACAATAATTTGCAATATTTGTGCAAATTACTATGAAGGCCAAGCTTTTCCTTATCTATTTCCTCCCTATCTATTTCACAAAGTGCAAATACAGTAATGATAAGTTGAGGTATCTGTTACTTCACCTATGCTACTCATCTGTGACTGAATCATTATAATTCTCTCAGTGGTATCCAAGACTAACACTATGGTACTCCTATGACTGAATATACAAGAATGACACTATGCTACTCCTATGACTGAATATCTAAGACTGACACTATGCTACTCCTATGACTGAATCATTACTGTATCCAGCCTCTAAATCAGTCTGCACTGTTCGTTTGGCAAAGTTCACAATCAGTCTGTACTCGCACATTACTATCATTTTACGATCTGCCATTTGATTCCATGTATACAATATGGCATTTGATTCAAATTTTTCCAGGCACCTAGATGTGAAGGTAAAAGATCATCGGGTGCGTACATTGTTTCAGGACACTGATCTACAGATGATCTTCTCTGCTGATCTTGATGTGCTGGACAGTGGACAGAGGGGTTGTTCTTCTCTGCTGATGTACTTCTCCTTGTGCAGCTTGGCAGCAACCGGCGTGGATCCAGCCGCTGATGAGGTAGTCGGCAGCGACGAGGGAGGCGACGAGGTAGTCTACGGCGCGTCGGGTGCCGCCAAGGCTTGTCTGCGGCGGCGGCCAAGGCTTGTACTTCTTCCCTGAGGACGACGCCGCCTCCGCCTCGCGCGGGAATCCAGCAGGAGATTAGCCTCCACCTCCGCCGGGGAGGACGGGCATGATCCGGCCTGGTCCGCCTTCGCCTCGCGCGGGAACTTGGCAGGAGATTGGCCTCCGCCTCCGCCGGCGAGGACGACAGCGAGGACGGGCACGATCCGTCCTGGTCCGCCTCCGCCTCCGCCTCGCGCGGGAATCACGGGGACAGCTGAGATTGCAGGCGGACAACGAGAATCACGGGCAAATTTGTATTTTGAATTTAGGAAAATTTGTAACGTTTTGTATAAGTTTGGGTTTATTTGTAATATCGTGTATGAACTGACCCTGCGGCCAATAATTCAGGCCGGAGGGAGTATTTAAGTATTAGCGGTTCTCAAATTTGTACTAAAGAGGTATTTTCCTGTGTATTGAAGTGAAGGCTACACCTCGGACTTTGAGAAACAAGAAATTTCCTAGCTGTTCTAATCGTGTTCCTATTTGTTCTTGTTTTGTTTTGGTATGATTCGTGCAATGAGTTGGTATAATCAGAAAGTGGAATGCATGTACTTACTAATCCGATCATGCACTGGTCGCTAGCTTTTCCTGATGATGCCGGCTGGTTTTGCTGTTTGACTTTGCGTGATGGACTATTGTCTAGTTTTTTTAGTGGGGCACTGGCGGGCAGGTGAACGCCGCTCAGCACAAGCTTATTATACGGATATGTAGCGGTGTTCCATTTAACTTATATAGACACAGGTGGGCACTTGGTGGGCCGCCGCTAACATACCCACTTAAAGGCTGAATCATGAGCCGATCAGGTTTTTTCCCCTTACTGCGTGCCTGCAACTCACGCTCGCACAAAATCAACCTCTAGATTGATCTCTTTCTTCACGATCAAAGCAGTTCCTCTTCTGTTGTTCTGATCTGCCTCTTCCGCTGCATAATCATCACGCGTGGATCTCACGCTGCATCCTCTTGTCCCGGCCAACCACCTGCCGGTCCCGCGGCCCCTCTGCTCGGTCGCCACCAGTGCCTTCAGCGGCCTCGACGCCCCCATCCGCTCGCCCGTCTCAGATTTCACTATCTCCCGACAGTTCGACGGTCCGCCAGCTGGACGCTGCCGCCATCCAAGCTCGCCCGCCGCCCCATCCAGGCCCGCTAGCGCTCTGTCCGCCCGCCTGCTGCCCCATCTAGGCCGCCCTCCCCGACGGCCATCTGCCGCCGCTCGTCCTTGAGCCGAGTCGGTTTTCATCGGCCTGCTGTGGTGTTTCCTGAGATCCGTTCGACGGTTCCTTTCCTGGATCATTTGGTTTGCTCTTGCCTGATTGCTCCAGAAGGAGTGGATCGGTTATTGACTCGGCATATAAAAAAAAGAGTTTAAAAAAAACTGGCATGTTTGCTCGGGAAAGAGTACATCGGGTGTTGACCCGGCAGATAAAAGAAAAATAAGAGTAAAAAAAAAATACAATGTCATCACGCATGGTCTCTTTGCCTCGCCATACAACATTTCTGGACGGTGATCTCTACGGGCGCGTTTGGTAGCCTGCATGGCTTTCTCGGCCCAGCCCAGCAATGTTGGCAGTGGCACTGCCAGCCGAATACAGGCCTTGGCAATGTATGACACACCGTGCAGCCCGTTTGGTAGCCTGCTCGTAAGCCCAGAGCCCAAACGTGAAGTGTGTTTGGTTGCCCCTAGGCTTGGCTTGTGGTCACCTCTTATCTCAATGGGTATCTTACCCTTCTATCACACAAATGAAGGTAGAAATCATAATCTGAATAGGAAGTTCATCGAGACAAACCTAGATACTATGATTAGGAATAGGCAGTACATCAATTCATCATCACACAACCCTAACTAATACGAAGGGCAGTTCATAAGCACAATCGGTCATGAATATTGTTCAGGAACGGGGGGTTGGTATTGAACCTTCTTCTTGTTCTTGTTCTCCTCTTCTCAGATCGTGGTGTGACCTCTGTCATTCCACATTGCCGTTGCCTACTCTATCCTCTTCTGCTTCTAAGCTTCATTCTCAGATGCCTCAACACCATGGTCAATTTCATCATCGTCGGGAATCACACTCTCCTCATCCGGCACATACTTATCAAGGCCATACCCCAAGATCCAGTTGTGGAGTATGCAACATGCAAGCACTAGCTTTACCTAGGTGGAGAAAGTGTGAAACGGCTTCTGATCAAGGATCTTGAACCTGTTCTTCAAAGCAGCAAATGCCCTCTCAATGGTAACCCTAAAGCTAGAGTGCCTGAGATTGAAGAGCCCCTTTGCATTCTGTGAACTCGTTGAGATGGTACCTGGTTGACCTGAAGGGTGGAAGAGTCCTAGGGCGACAACCATATCCAGCATCTCCTAGATAGAACTTGCCATCAGGGATATTGATCCCATCAGGCCTAGACATGTTGTCGGCAAGGATAGTTGCATCATGGGCTAATCCTTCCCAACTAGCTAGCACATATGTGAACATCATGTCGAAATCAACAACATCTAGTACATTTTGGCTGGTGTGGTGCTTCCTTCCCTTGTAAGCTACATATTCTGATCTTGGAACTAATCATGGGCTAATCCTTCCCAACTAGCTAGCACATATGTGAACATCATGTCGAAATCAACATCTAGTACATTTTGGCTGGTGTGGTGCTTCCTTCCCCTATAAGCTACATATTCTGATCTTGGAACTCTAGCACTAACATGAGTAACATCGATTGCACCAATACAATCCTATTACAGGAACACAAGGATGAAATGAGAAAAGGGGAACACATGGGACTCAATCGAAGGATGCAATGATAAAACAGGGGAACACATGCTCACCTTGAAATATGGCATCCAGCTGACGCTATTGCCTATCTTTTCTGGTGTTCGACCCGTAGGCGACTTGATCATCTCTTCTCTCAGCTCACCGATTGCATACAACACTCGGTTCAAATAGCGTGATATTGTCTCCATGCTTCTTCTGAAAGTGATGTGGATGACCCTAAACCTCTGGTTATAGCCAACCACATGAAGGAACATCACAACTTGTTCTTCGACTGAGGTGTGGATGTTGTCTACCAAAAGTCCACCCGTCCTTAACCTTCTAACAAGTACAAAGGAGGGGGCTCTTTTCATCCAGAGCATGTTCAAAGACTCTACATCGTTGTAGTTGTAGATGTAGTTCAGATTGGCCATCCTTTCTTGATCTCGCATTAACATAGGACCGTACGTCGGTCGAGGAAACGCAGCCCGCCTAACATTTCTCTTATGCAACAACATGATCCAGGCCTGAATCACAGCTATAAGCGCAGCTGCCTGGTGGATAAACGCCATCCTATCAACCTAATAAGGCGGATCTACGGTGAGTTCTTCCTAAATCGGTACTTCAGCCCTAATCGAAACAGTAGGGGGGAGGGATTCACGATGGTTACCTCACCCATGGCGATGCGCAATCGGGGAGAAGGAGAGAGATGTGTCGCGATGCCCCTTACCATCGTTCACCTACCGGAGTAGGAGGAACCGCCGGGTACGGTAGATATGCGCCGCCGTCGCCGCCGCCACTCGTGGTGCTAAATCAAGAGGGGGATTTTGGGGAAGGCCAGTGTGTAGAGGTGAGCCATCCGAGCAAGTGAGGGTACTCTTGGCGCAAAGCAGGGCTAGGAAACTTCCGTTTCCCGCCTACGCGGTCGCGGATGGCGCGCGCACGCCGTCGCCCCTTTTTGCAGCTCCAGGGCATGGCTCCATGGAAACGCTCGATTCGAGCGTTGTCGCCCTGGGGTGCTTTACAGAGCGTGCTGGCCACAACGCAGCGGGCATGCGACCAACCAAACATGCCGATTTCATAGCGCCCTAGCCTGTTTGGAGGGAATGCAGGCTACCAAACGCGCCCTACAACAATCCTGTCTCGGGTAAGCATCTTCGCTCGGTGCTAGGTGCACGTCCGCCTGTTTCTCTTGCGACTTCCGCATGTGGTCATGGCCGCTTTTCGTCAACTACTCTTGCGGGTTCCACACACGGTTGTGGCCGCTCTACATCAACTCCACGGGTGGCTTCCATGCATGGTGATAGTCGCTCTTCGTCGACTCCTCTCACGACTTCTGCCCGCGGTTGTGGTCGCTCTATGTCGACTACCTTTGCGGCTTCTGCACGTGTTGGTGGCTGCTCCACATCGACTCTTCCGTTGACTTATGTTCATGGTGATGGTCGTTATATGTCGACTCTACACACAACTTCTATGGGTAGTGGTGATCGCTCTTTACCGGCATGTGTTTCTACCTCGACATCTTCCGCAGCGTCACTATGTGCGCATGAGATTGCACAACTTTGATGCCTGCTTGCTGCTTGGGATTCTTCACCGACAAGTTCTACAACTGACTTTGCTAGCACTAAGCGACCACCTTCTACTCATTCAGGTACTTCCTCATGGATTCTTGATACTAGAGCATCTTTTCATGTGACTTACGATTCTTCCTCTTTGACTTCCATTCAACCTATCGAGTCTCTTGTTCGTGTTCTTACTGCTGATGGTACTCCCCTCCCAGTCGCTAGTCGAGGCACTCTTAGCACTTCAGCATTTGATGTTCCTTCTGTTGCTCACATTCCTCAACTTACCATGCAGCTCTTTTCTGGTAGTCAGATTGTTGACTCTCATTGTAGGGTCAATCTCGACTTTGACTCATGTTCTGTTCGGGATCGTCGCACGAGCGCTCTGCTTGGTGTTGGCCCCCAACGCCATGATGGCCTCTAGGAGCTTGACTGGCTTCGACTTCCCTCCGCTACCACCGCCGCCATGTCTCTCGGTTGTTGCCTCTACCAGCTCTTTTCAGCAGTGGCATCATCGTCTTGGACACTTATGTGGTTCTCATCTCTCGTATTCAGTTCATCGCGGTGTTCTGGGGTCTGACTCTGCAAACACTTCTTTGGATTGACTAGGTTGTCGGCTTGGTAAACAAATTCAGCTCCCCTATCCTCGTAGTGAGTCAGTGTTTGAGCATCCTTTTGATCTTGTTCATTCAGATGTTTGGGGTCCCGCTCCCTTCACTTCGAAAGGGGGTCATCGCTACTACATTATCTTTATAGACGATTTTTCTGGACACACTTGGATTTATTTCATGGCTTCTCGTAGTGAGGTCTTCGTCTATATACAAAAAATTTGCTGCCATGGTTCATACCCAGTTCTCCGCTCCTATTCGAGTTTTTTGTGCAGATTCTGCTGGCGGGGTATATCTCTAGTGCATTGCGAGCATTTCTTGCTGAGCAGGGAAGTCTCGCTCAGTTTTCTTGTCCTGGTGCAAATGCTCAGAATGGTGTGGCTGAGCGCAAGCACCGTCACCTTCTTGAGACGGCTCATGCGATGATGATCGCTGCCTCTCTTCCGCCTAATTTTTGGGCTGAGGTTGTTTCCAGTTCCAACTATCTCATCAACATTCAGCCATTTGCTGCTCTACAGGGTAGTATCCCTTTAGAGCGTCTCTCTGGTCGTTCTCCTGATTATTCAACGCTTCGTTTGTTTGGTTGTGTTTGTCATGTCCTTCTCGCCCCCCTCCCCCCCCTTGAACGCACCAAACCGACTGCCCAGTCTGTTGAGTGTGTTTTTCTCGGATACAGTGATGAGAATAAGGGTTTTCGGTGTCGGGATCCTATCGCTCGTCAAATGCGCATTTCCCGAGATGTGACTTTTGTTGAGTCTCGTCCATTCTATCTGTGTCCTTCCTCGACCTTTTTAGTGGAGGATATATCTTTTCTCACGTTTCCTGACACACCTCCTCCGGTGCCTCCTACTCCTCGTCCCATTGTTGTCGATCCGACGCCGTCTTCTCCCACAGTTTCTTCTCCTTTGTTGCATAATTCTCCACCTTCATCACCGATATCTTCCCCATCTCCGTCACCTCCAATGATTCCTTCTCGTCCCACTTTTCCTTTTCACTATACTCGTCGTCCACATGTTGTGGATGACTCTACTGATGCGCCATCTACTTCTGGAGTGCCGTCTCAATCGACTTATGGTCTTCGTCCTCGTCCTTGCCTCCCACGTGACCGCTATTCCCCTGACCCCTCTGGTTTTTCTATTGTCCTTGAGCCGACCTCTTATCAAGATGTTGTTGTTCACCTCAATGCCAACTTGTAATGGCTGAGAAGATTGCTGCGCTTGAGCGCACCGACAGGTGGGATCTGGTTTCTCTTCCTCCCCGTGTTCGTCCCATCATGTGTAAGTCGGTATATAAGATTAAGACACGCTCTAATGGTTCCCTTAAGTGTTACAAAGCTCGTCTTGTGACTCGCGGCTTTCAGCAGGAGCATGGTCGTGATTATGATGAGACTTTTGCGCATGTGGCCCATATGACCACTGTTCGTACACTTCTTGTTGTGGCCTTTGTTCGCCATTGGTCTGTGGGTCAGCTTGATGTTAAGAATGCCTTTCTTAGTGGTGAGTTGCGTGAGGAGGTTTATATGCAACCACCACCTAGGTATTCTGTTCCTGATGGCATGGTATGTCGTCTTCGTCGCTCTCTCTATGGCCTTAAGCAAGCCCCTCGCGCCTGGTTTGAGCGTTTTGCCTCTGTGGTGACTGTTGCTGGTTTTTCGCCCAGTGCTCATGATCCGGCGTTGTTTGTTCATGTTTCTATTCGTGGTCGGACTCTTCTTCTATATGTTGATGACATGATCATCACTGGTGATGATTCTGAGTACATTGCATTTGTCAAGGCACGTCTTAGTGAGCAGTTTCTTATGTCTGATCTTGGTCCTCTTTGCTACTTTCTTGGGATTAAGGTTTCTTCTAACTCTGATGGTTCCTTTATTTCCCAAGAAAAGTATATCCAGGATCTCCTTGCTCGTGCTGCGCATTGTTGAGACTCCTATGGAGCTCAATGTTCACCTCCATGCTTCTGATGATGATCCCTTGTCTGATCCGACGCGTTACCGTCATCTTGTTGGGAGTCTTGTCTATCTAGTTGTCACTCGTCCGGATATTTCCTATCATGTCCACATTCTGATTCAGTTTGTTTCTGCTCCCTCTTTAGTTTACTATAGTCACCTTCGTGTTCTACGATATCTTCGTGGAACTTTCTCTCACCGTCTTTTCTTTCCCCGTTCCAGTTCGTTAGAGCTATGGGCCTATTCCGATGTTATGTGGCTAGTGATCCTACGGATCGCCGTTCACTTTCTGCGTACTGTGTTTTTATTTTTCTTGGTGGTTCTCTTATTGCCTGGAAGACAAAGAAACATACTGCAATTTCCGTTCGAGTGCAGAGGCTGAGTTGCGATCTATGGCTCTCTTAACAGAAGAGCTGACTTGGTTACAATGGTTACTTGAGGATTTTGGTGTTTTTGTTACTACACCTACTACCCTCTTGTCAAACAGTACAGGTGCTATCAGTATTGCGCATGACCCTGTGAAGCATGAGCTCACCAAGCATATTGATGTTGATGCTTCGTTTGTGCGCGCTGGTGTGCATGATCAGGTTATTGCTCTTCAGTATGTGCCTTCCGAGTTACAGTTGAGGGATTTCTTCACGAAGGCACAGAGTAGAGCGCAACATTGTTTTTACCTCTCCAAACTCAGTGTTGTAGATCCACCATGAGTTTGAAGGGGTGTGTTAGAGTTATATTTATGATGGCCTTTGGCCTCCTGCGTGTACTTGTATATATGATGGCTTTTGCCTCCTGATAATATTAAGTTGCATATTCCTAACAATTATAAGCAATAAAAATATGTTAACAGTAATGGAATGTCAAAAGTCATTAGCAGTAAAAAAGAGTACTTAATACAAATACAAATAAGAAAATACTTTCATTTTGTTATTTGGGAATATATAGAGTGCATAACATTACGATGAGATGTCAACAACTTGTATTATGCAAACGAACATTATGCAAGAATCTTACAACACAATGGATCAACGACAAAACAAAGAGTTGTCTCACTCATCACTGGCAATACAATTCAATACTAGTTTAAACCAGTGTTAGAATGATTGGAAATTGAGAACCTTTTACTCAAATTTAAATCCAAATAATGGCAGTAGGGCTAACAAAGACAGCAATCATTTCGTGATGAAATAAAAAAGATGCAAGTCTGTATATTCATGCCGACAAAAACAAGTTTCTCTTCAAAATATAGGGCATATTTTGACTGTCCAACTTCATCCTTTGACTGATAATTAATCCAAAAATATGTGAACTATGATAACATGTATACCATTGGATTCATATTCAAAGGAGCCTTTGTAAATATCATTAATAGGAAGAATTTATGATCAAAGGTTGAAATTGAAGAGTCAAAATGCACTTTACATTTGATACAGAAAAAGTATATGCTAACCATTATAGAAGGAATAAAAAATCCACTTGTCTGTTACGATCTCAAGGCACAAGGTTTGTAATGTCTTCCGATAGATTAAGCAAAATTTACCTTATAATTGTGAATATGCGTCTTAAACCCCATGGATTGAGCAACAAGCTCCATGCTTGACAATATAACATTTGCCGGTTTGCGTGACAGAAATCTATTTTGAAGCTTGCTATTGTCCTGCAGATCAAACAGTTATTAGGTCTAAGAAATATTTATTAATTTATAAAATACTAGCACAGAACCTGCGCCTTGCTGCGGCACCTAATAAAATGAACATCACATCTTTCAATTTGTACGTGAATTTAATTTGAATGGCGAGAGTCTTAATTGACCCGACTTTTGTACCGTACACTAGAGAAAATCAGAAAACAATGATTTAAAACGTGCATTTTTTTTAAATGACATGACGATTCAACTCCGTTTGTCAGCCAACTGGACCAGAAGAACCAGCACAGGGCGTCATTTTCTTGATGATGCGTACGATGCCTTCCTCGGAAAAGCAAATCGGGACATCAACAAAGACGGCACACATTCCTTGGCTGGATCAGGAGCAGCTATACAAACGGCTACGCCAAGATGATATGGTCAATAAGATTGCTTGTATCCTAACTCAGTTTCAAAAGGGTATAATTTTTAGGACACAAAACTCACATTATCCATCAAACTGAATTTTTTACCAGAAAACTGTTGGAGGGGTCCTATTGTGATACTATCCATTAAACCTTTTGTGCGACCCTCATGCATGATTTAATAGGATTGATAGGATACTCATACCAACAAGTTGCAACTTTTTCGAAAGCTCATCTGAAAAGAACTCTGAGGTTAAGCGTGCTTTGCCTAGAGCAATTTGAGGATGGGTGACCGACCGGGAAGTGGGTACCGGGTACGCATGAGTGAGGACAAAGTGCGCAGAAAAGACTAGTATTGGTATGTGGGGTCAGTCTAGATATCCCCTATTAAGCTACCAGGAGTGATAGCCCAACGGAGAGTTCGGGGTGTTACAAGTGGTATCAGAGCCGATCCTCGCGGTTACATGGGTCAGTGGCGGGACATGTGGAGCATGACGTGTGTGACCTAGGGTGGACGGCATGGCACATGTGTCAGTATTAGACGCACAGATGTGTGCCAAGAGGGGACGTTCCTGGCTTGTGGCTGATAGACGAGGGCGTCGATCTTCTAAGGATGGGTGTATGTGAGACCCTTGTGCATGGTTTAATAGGATTGATATGATACTCATACCAACAAGTTGCAACTTCTTTTCCGAAAGCTCACTAAAGAGAACTTTAAAGTTAAGCGTGCTTTCCCTAGCTCGGTACATGCCACCATGACAAACTTGATCCATATTGCGCCTAAGCTGCTGACGGACGTTGCCAGCGATCTACACATGCAGGAAATCGATAGTGTGTGTTGCATGGTGGAGCAAGGAGCATGCGTAAGACACCAGGAAACACGCCCGATTCGCTGCATTAGCGCCGGCAGCGTCTACCTGAAACCTTTTAGTTTAGGGTTACGCGAACCGATTCAATTACTTTCTCTATTCTTTTTCTGGTATGCAGGCCGATTGCAAACCGGGTTTCTTAGCATGCCTTTTTTTCACTTGGCGGGTAATTCCTATGTTGGTGGGAGGGAAAAACCGTCCAAAATAAGCGAAATCCGTAAGAAACACTTCGTACTTTATTATTAGGTATAGATTAAAATGCCCAAATGTCACTATGTCAGAACCATGGCTATGGCCATGTTGATAATGATTACAAAAGACCAGATTTCTCTACAATAAGTGTTGTCCAAATATAGAACAAATGTTTTTATCTGAATAGTATAATACTACTATGAATTATTATTTCTGCCTGGGCAGCAACTAGGGTTGAAAAAGGTAAGGAAACTTTCCGTCCGTTTCCGAAGAAAAAGAAAATGGAGAGCTAAAAAGAAAACGAAAACGGCATTTTGCGGAAAAGACACAGAAACGGAATATTCTAAACGGAAACGGAAAAGGAAATGGTGGAAACCATTTCCAACGGAAATGAAAACGGTAAGGAAATTCCGGATAAACAAATATGAAAACTTTTCGAAAATATAACCATTCAAAATGCCATGTACGAGATAGTACTTTGCGTCAGTGATTTCTCCTGCGCTTGTTGAGCCATAGAATATATGAAGGGTCTATGTAATACATGCAACCGGCTCAGGCGACATACTAATCAAGTGAGTGTCTTAGCATTGATGTGAAACTAATTATGTGAACTTATGTGCTTGTCGCTCTATTGAATTATGTGTGTTATTTTATATTCAATTGTCGCTTTTTGAAGTTGTGAGATATTCTTTATCTGTTATACATTATTTTCAATTTACACACCATGATATTACACCACTATTATATTCCGACAAATGTCCGTTTTCGTATCGTATCCGTCCCGTATTCGTATCATATTCATTTCCGATGATTACCGGTTCCGTGTTCGTTTCCGGAATTTTCCGTTTCATTTTTGATTCCGGCAACACAAGAGGAAACAAAAACGATATCGTATGTTTTCATCCGTTTCCGTTCCGTTTTCAACCCTAGCAGCAACAATCTTGTTATTGCGACTATCAAAACTTCAATAAGCAGGTATGAACATATTTGTCGAATACTATTGATACTATCGAGACACTTAAATTCCTTTATTTAGACTACTTTCTTGCTTATTTGCTCTTTTTATCTAGTAAAACATGCAAACACTACTAGGGTGCATAAGATACGAGTGTCAAGCTTCAAGCACTAGCCAACGCAACCAAAAGTCCGAACTGATGGAAAGGGCTAGTGTCTAGTGCAATCCACACATGCACTTCAACACCCCCTCTCACGTATGACTCAAGAGGCCTATACGTGGACACAAAAGGCGCAACAACAATTTTAGAAAAAATTGTGAAAGCCGGGACTTGAACTCGAGACCTTAGGCTCTGATACCATGTCAAGCTTCATGCACTAGCCAATGCAACCAAAAGTGCAAACTCATGAAAAGGGCTAGTGCAATCCACTTATACACTTCAACAACAAGCATGTTTGAATATCACTGAATATTGTTTTATTATGAAAATGTCAGTTTTGCCCTGTTCTACACATTATGTTGCACAGATATTACGGGATCTCGTGATAGCGAGTGATACAGAATTGAGCCACATAGAATACCAACTTGTAAGAAAATATATCATCAACTACTATAGTTTCTGTTGTTCATTATTCATGTGAAGTTGAAGAATTTCTTATTTATTTCAGTGATTTCATGAGTGGGAACAGGAAATAGTGGTTCTGTCACACCTAAACAACACTGATTTTTTGTACACTTCAATACCAATGAAAGGCTCCGAAGTTCTGTTCCAACAATTTTTTAGGGAAAAAACTTGAGGGACACTGATTTTTTTTACACTTCAATACAAATGAAAGGCTCCGAAGTTCCGTTCCGACACACTTTCTAGGGAAAAAACTTGAGGGAAGGCCCCGACAGCAATTTTTGTTCCTTCACATTCCATTGGCTTCTGTTACCATCTCTCCTGTTATTCTTTCTTTATCCAAAAACTGAGTACTTGAAAAGACAAAATTACCCTCATCTAAATGGGTAAAACTGGCATGCACTGAAATTTATCCCAGATTGAATCAACAAACGTACAATTCTATCGCCCAGTGCCAGCCCAACAACAAATACATTGTACATGTTCTCTCTCTCTCTCTTTTTTCTTTTTTAGTAGAACAAATCAATCAGGAGCAAGGTAACAGCACACATGAGAGGGGCCAATGGAGGGGAACCAACCAGGAGCAGCACCAAGTGGTAGTAGAACAATTTAATTGGCAGCACCAAGTGCTAGTGCTAGTAGAACAAATAAACCGGCAGCAGCTGCAATCAATCCAGAGCATCAGCACTAGTGGAATAAACCAATCAGCAGCAGCAGCAATCATTCCGGACCAGCAGTGCTGGTGGACAACATTGGGCAAGCAGCAGCAGAAGCGCAGCAGTCGACGTGGAAGCAGCACAGACGGGCCAGCTGCCACAACAAGTCGACGGCTGCATGTCTTCACACGCTGGGAACTTGCGGACAGATCAGGGGCTTCAGAGTTCCTTGAAACGGCGTGGTCAGCGAATTCTGGAGCAACCTTGATATGATTCCATGGGCGATGGAGCAGTAAAATAATCAGGACAACAGCACGGGGAGAAGCAAGATGGGGGTGAGGCTGACCTGTGGTGAGATGCAAGGATCACGTCGGGGCAGAGGAGGGAGGAAGCCGACGTGCAGCACGGGAAACCCAACACAGAGGTTCTATGGTGGGCAATGCATGAGTTGCACATGCAGTGATGGAGGGAAAAATCCTAGATAGCTCTGATACCGTGTGAGGAAATATTTCATTGTGATTTTCTTATACCTGCTATCATATGTAGGTGTCCCTTAAAATAACAGGAAGTCCTAGAGTGGGTGATCTATAACTTCAAGTGCATATTAATCTCCTTTTTTTTTCTTCATCAAATGGGACTGATAACACTTTTTGTTCTACAGTTAAAGGTAACTCGAACAAATGGGTTATGAATCGTAATATGCAGAGAAATCTTCACTCGGTTTCTGAAGAACAAATCAAGTATTCACTCTTCACATATCAAAACTCAATATTAACTTCTACGGACAATTAGCTATCACGGTTCCATTTCTATTTTGATAAATCAAAATACACTTGGCAATTCAGATAATTTCTTAGTGAAAACATCCTGCATCACAAGTAGCTTGCATAAATACCTGTCGGCGATCAAATAGGGCTGCAAGGTTTAATCCTTGAGATAAAATAATTAAATCAAATGCATTGAGCATCAAAGGGCCTGCTTCATCGTCAAAAGTATGCTCGTTGTCTTCCTGAAATCATAAATATGAGGACAAAAAGAATTACAACAATTGCAAGTACAAAGTATACCAGAGTTTATCAAACAGAATTAAGTGAGGAAAAAAATCGTAGACCAAGAATAAACTACTGAGTTGCTGGATGTTGGATTCTCAAAATATTGAAAGGAATAAAGTTTCACAAAGCATCAAGTGGTATGATCAACAAGAATTTTGGTTGATCAAGAAGAAATTGGAAGACATAAAAAAGACGCTAAACCTCGACCTTTGATACCATGTTATGATGAAGGCACCTTGCATTTCCATGACGCCATAGGCCAGTATATAACTATATATATGTGTAGAAGAGTGGTAAATACGTAGGAAACCCTTATACAATGGGGATAGTATACAACAAATATATGGAAATTGTATATATCTCGAGCATATACAGGTGGAAACCCTGACAGTTTCCATGGCAAACATATCCAAAAATTAATAGGTTACCTAATGCTAATTACTAGCATGTGAAAATGGCATATAACATGCTAGTACTTATGAATAATAGAGAATTTAAGTGTTTTTTTTGGCTTGCTTAGTTACTTATCTAAGAATGAGCAAAGCAATATGTGCAAGTCGGAATGCTCACTTTGGCTTAAAGTAAGTTCTTCGATAAAAAATCCCAAACTTAAGGTCACTGGTTTACTTCTTGTAACAATAATCAATATGTCATGTTAAGTGAAACAGAGGAAAGTTTACTAGTTTTTTGGCTTATTTCTCAATAACTGTGGAAGAACAAACAAGTATGCTTATTAGGTTGCCAAATAAACTGAAGTATCAAACACGGTGAACATGTCGGAGTACAACGAAGTAAGCTTTTCTGACCAGGGATACAATAACTACGTAGAAAAGAAACATACAGATCACTGGTGAGCAAAGCAAAACGCATTTTAAATATCCACAACACCAGAACATTTTTGCGAGGGATATAGTAGAAACCAAGTGCTGTTGAGCCTTGTAGCACACTTTACACAATATATATGCAATTTCTTCATTCAAAATGAACTCTTGGAAAATGGTGAATATAACTATATACCTCAGGATCATTAAAAGCTGCATTAACATCATCGAGATTCACTTCTTCATTTTCTATTTCTCTGATAGGTTCATAGTTCTTCTTAAACCATTCATCATTTCTGATCTCTTCTATCCTGATTCGCTGTTCCAATTCAGAAATATAGCAAGTCAACAAAACAATAATGAAGATAGCAACTACAAATATATGAGACGCTCTTGCATGTTATATCAACGGAATATGATAATTAATATTCGCCGAAATTATAGTTGTTCTCCCTATGTCTCATAACAGCTACTACAACATTCAATAAAGATTTTGCCTTTGTAGAAGGAAACTATGAGCAGGTATGAATTAACAAAGTCAAGGTGACTTGGGAACCCACCCTGTTGCTTTCAAACATATATGTCAAACCTATCTACTGGCCATGACTAGTGTCACAAAGCCAGAATCATATCATTCACCAAGTAAAATCTTAAGCCCTAATATAGAAAAATCCTAAGCCCTACACAATGAACTATGGATTGTGGCAGTATATAGTACTCCCTCCGTCCTGAAATAAGTGACTTGAGTTTGTCTAGATTCGTATGTATCTAGACACGTTTTAGCATCTAGATACATGTGAATCTAGACAAACCCAAGTCGCTTATTTCAGGACGGAGGGAGTAGTATCTTCAACTAGATTTTCCATATTTTAGATTGTTATTACCTCATCTAATTCCAGTTACAAACATAGGAGATGAATATGAGATGCTGCGGAATTAAATCCTAAAATAAAATATAAGCCATTACAAAAATCATGACAATGTTTGAGCTAAATAGTTGTAGAACTTCACTTACTGTATCTGGGTTAGGATCAAGAATTCTACGTATCAGTGACTTAGCGCCGCTTGGAAACACAGCTGGGAATGAATATTCTGCGCTCTCAATCTGCATCAAGGAGAAAATTCCAACTTTCAGGAAAAAAAGGAGAAACTTCCAAGATATAGAAACTACACTTTCCACAAAAACGCTGTGTCTAAGGAAAGAATGTTCTGGCCACCAAGGACACATATGCCATTGACTGTGACTACAAAAATCGAATGTATTTAGCTCAGCCACAGGACCACTGCAGGTGATAGAAAAAGCTCTTAAATACAAACAGCTGTGTTTGTGGCATCTCTACTAGATCATAGATGTTATACTTCCCTGCAACTAACAAATCATTAAGGTTGCTAGGTCATGCCTTCCCTGCTGTAGTTGTGCCTGTCCCACCTCTCACCTATCAGATATTACATCCCCTATTAAATAATATACAGTTAAGTAGTTTGTACCTAAGGCTGTTGAAGGTCATTTACTTCGCCTATTTTTTTCACTAGTTGGATAGAGTCCACATACTCGTGGACTCCCAAATTTAAAATCCACATCGCTCATGTGATAAAAACTTCCAATAATACATCAATCATGTCATAAAAATTCAAATCCAAATCTGAAACATAACTCTATTAAAAAAGGCAAATGTAGCCATGAATAGTAGCTAATTCAGCATGGGTTAAGAATTTGGCCCATTAACACTATAAACGCAAAATTTGTCCTTTTTTATCAAGCTACACATCAATTCTGGTTCTGAAATTTTGTAACATAATAAATATAATACAATATTTAGGGTCGTGGATTTATTTCACGAGCTTTTGCAACTTTTAAATAGGTAAATAACGTGGCTGCACCGGAAGTACTCAATGGATGGGGAGTACTGGATATGTTCTTGATGGATTGCCACATTGTACATACATACTGCTGACATCAACTATTTAATTATCTAAAACCCAACTAGTACGTTTGGATGTTCTGGTAGCTGGATCGCATAGTTTGCAAGATAAAACACTTGACATTGCTTTTATGTAGTCAAATATTATAATTTTGCACATGTTAACAATCAAACTTTCAATTGGTTGACCACAAGGATCCCAGAACGACCTGTATTTAGATACCACGGGGAGGGAGGTTGACTTGCAGTAAAGTGGTCATAAGCTTATAAGAAACAGACCTTCCCATAAAGTGTAGTCAAATCCACTTCATCAAATGGAAGATAACCTGCTGACAGGACATATAGAATAACTCCACATGACCATGTATCAGCAAGTGCTCCATCATATCCCTTATGACTGAGGACCTGTTTTGTAACATAAATTAAAATTCTACATTACAGTTAACAAATATTTGGCAGGTAAAACACATCAGTAGCTATATGCCTGACCAAAAATAAGAAGTTGACAGCGTGATGAACTTGAAAGAAGAGAAATGCCACCATCTTCAACAGTGAGAGGGACAACATCAGTTTACTGCTTGACACCGTCTAAGGGGAAGCAGGCTTGTGGGCTACAGCAGGGCGGACAACCTCCAAGAGTCACTACCGCAGAGCTTAGCACTTAGGGTGGGGTGCATGTTACTTGTACGCTTGTAAATATTTTTTTGTATCTATCAATATATCGAGACTCAAAGCTTGAAAAAGGAACACAGCAAATCCATGATAAAGGGACTTCACCCAAAGTACCTACTACAATTTGATATCCAAATACTGCCAACAAAAACTAACGTATTAAATGGGATGTAAATTTTAAATCCACCCCTTCCTTGCAATGGACAGGTATAGTGATGCATAACAAGAAGAAGTCAATCCATGTTATTCAGATGATGTACCTCTGGGGCAACATAGTTTGGGGTTCCACATGTAGTACGTAGAAGGCCAGCTCCCTGCATGGGACCAAATAAGCAAATCAAAAAGTGAAATAAATTCAGTAATGCATCAACAAAGCTTCGGAAAGGTATGCACCTGTGCAGGCCACGCACTGAGTCCGAAGTCCGAAATTTTAAGATTTCCTTGGGAGTCAAGGAGAAGATTTTCAGGCTGCACTCAACATGCAGAATAAGTTCAACAACCCCACAAATTCTGAACCACGGAACATTTTTCATTTTCAATAATTACCTTTAAATCTCGATGGTAGACTCCTTTGCTGTGGCAAAAATCAACACCATCAATAAGCTGCTGAAAGTATTTACGTGCATCGGCTTCACCGAGTCTCCCATGATGAATCTGAAATTTGTTGTTTTTACAGCACTGTTAGGTTCTCGTTTCACGTCAGCATATACTCAAACTTTTTTTTGAATGTTAGCAGGAGAACTGCTAAATTCAATGATTAGATAGAAAATGAACTGCTTGGTTTATGTGGGGGAAACTAGGCGAAAACCCGAACAACGGCAAGCCACACCTAGAACACCAAACACATACAAGACGCCGAACATGAGCATTTGAGCCAACCTCGACGACGCCAGAAAGAAACGACAAGCCAAGAAGAGAACAAGTGTCTCTCTAAACCCGCGAGCAAAGTGCAAAGGGCTCATCTGACGCTCCTAGCATGTGGAGGGGGCTCCGGCTACTGCCGCCACACAACCTCACGAGCCACTGGTCCCTCTAATCGGATCCAACTCCAAAACAATGCCCCCTACAGGGAACACGACGCAAGTAGCGCCGCCATCGTCCCATTCAAAGACCGAATGCGGGGTTTCCCCCGGAGCATGTCGGGGTAGGCAGGTGAGAGCTGCTAAGTCGATGCCTTTCAACAAGGAAGCGACACCCATAGGTGCCACCATCGACAGCTCCGACTGTATCCGGGTCACGGCTTTCACCGACAGCCTCACCTACACCAACCCAACAAGGAACCAATCAGCCGCCATGTGTGCATCTACACCATCCCGCTGCACCTGCCTCTGCGGCCGACCACCTCTCCCCGGTCCTCCTACCTGCACTGAACGCCGCAGCTGCTCTCACCTGACCCCGCCAGCGCTGCCCAGTTAGGTGCGCTACCCCGCTCGCAGCGTACTGCCTCTTCTGCGCAGGTGGCAGGAGGATGCCACACCACACCCGCTGCCATTCATCTCACGCTTCTGAAGGCTCCTACAGCGTTGCTTTTGGAAAGGAGAAGGGAGAAGCTGCATTTCAACTGTGTGAGGATGGACTCTAGACCCACTCGTTCTGATTCTGTGATTGCAATCCTCCGGACCGAAATCAGCCTGAATCAAGCCTCTGCCACCGTAACACGGGCATGCCAATGCACCGATGCCAAGGCAACCTCCTGCACCTCCATCCCTTCCACATCCAGCTCCCGCAGCATCCAGAACCCAGCAGCACACCACAGCAGCATGGGGCTGCTCACGCCGAAGCCGACGCAGCCCAATGCACGCAACGGCCGTGACCCTGTGGGCCCAGATCAGGCCCGCGCCGCCGCCTCCATGCTTGGTCCTCGGGCCGCGCGGAGCACCGTCGTCGCCAGCTCCGGCCATCCAACGCCACCACCTCGCCCTCCTCCGCTGCGCCGCCGCCGAGCAAGCCCAGAACAGGCCCATAACTGGTCCCGCAGGGCCGCCGCCGATGCCTCCCCGAGCAGCCACGCCTGCTGCGCGCCGCTCCACCTGCTCCTCCGCCCCGCCAACCTCCACGACGTCGCCCACATGCCGCCTGCAGACAGCTGCCTCGCCGCGCGCAAACTCCCAAGCAGCCACCTCTCCGTGCGCAGAGGGGCGTCGGGGCTCGCTCTCCTCGCCCTCCACCTTCGGCGGCCAGGGGGAGCCGGATCGGGGGTCTTTCTTGAGGCTAGGGTTGGGGGCCTCAGGAGCCGCTCTCGCGCGAGAGCGATCCAGGAGGGAGAATAGCCTTTGGGAGTTTGCTCTCCATATACTCAAACTTGAACATCAGTAAGAAGATGGAAGTACAGACACTTGTGTCAATTCAAATTTAAGTAATAGCAGTAACCATCATCTAGAGAACGTAACCCAAGAGCAGTATCTAATCACATGCATCCTCACAAACATACAAAATGTGAACAGCCTAGTGAAAATATGTGTCGTCTTGCTAGTGCTACATGGTTCAAAGTATTTCACCCCCTTTCTACACATACTTTTCTTAAGAAAAACACTCAGAATAAACAGAATGAAGTTTGAAAAATCATGTTTGTACATCCCAGGAGGAATTAGTCAGACAACTAAGCAATAAACAGAAGAATTAGGTCTAATTATCAATCTTGAAGTCAGACAATGACAGGCATCACTAAGAAGAGTGGGACCTTACAATTTTGTCAAATAGTTCACCACCAGTGATAAACTCCAAGATTATAAATATCTTCTTTCGGTTTGCCAAAACCTGCACATAACATAATGGCCAGTAATGATCCTACTGGGTACTTTAAAAGACAACTGAAAGAAATATTGACTATACCAACATCTATAAGAAAGTACACACACTACCTCGTGTAACCTGACCACATTGGGATGCCTCACGAGCTTCATTATGGATATCTCTCTCTTGATCTGCATTAAATAATCATGCAAGATTAAATCCATCATCCTTAAAATGGTGTGCTCAATTAATTTATGGAGCAATACAGCACAAAAGCAGTACAACTTCCCAGCAGAAAAAGGGCAGTATAGCTAATACTGTTTCTGTTGAAGTTTGAACCAAATTCATTGAGGCTAACTTCTGACGAGCGGAGCGAGGCCCGTTCTCGAAGGCTTGGGCCGAGTGGAGCGGAGTCTGTAGTCAGCACATAACGTCGTGTCCGGCAGGGACGCCTAGGGGTGCGGGGGGCAACGACACCCGTGGTATGGATCGTTGATGACCTAGGGTTCCACCGTTATATATACCTCTTGTAAGCCGCCGTTTGGGACAAGTCGCATATGAGAAAATCCCCATCGTTGTGTAAACACTCCTCATATAGTGAAGTTTCGTTGGTTGGCGCCTATGGTTTTTTCCTCTCTTTGTTGGAGAGGTTTTTCCACGTTAAAATCTTGTGTCCTTTGCGTGTTTACTTTGTTTGTTCTTCGTTATTAGCTTGTCGTGTGTATAACAAGTGGTATCAGAGACATGTTTCAATCTAGGGTTTTACGACATGTCATCATCGAAGTTTGATCTACCGCACCTGGACTTCACCACAAGGTTCTCTCTATGGCAAGTGAAGATGCGGGCGACCCTCGCCCAATCTTTTGATCTGGATGAAGCATTGGATGGCTTCAGCAAGAAAGATGCACAAACATGGTCCGATAGAGAAAAACAAAAAGACCATAAGGTCTTGTCTTTGATTCAACTTCATTTGTCCAATAATATTTTGCAGGAAGTGTTGTAGCAGAAATCGGCCCTGTGGTTGAAGTTGGAATCGATATGCATGTCAAAGGATCTAACCAGTAAGATGCACGTGAAGATAAAGTTGTTCTCACACAAGCTACAAGGTGGATCGGTAATGAATCATCTATCGATCTTTGGGGAGATCGTTTCTGACTTGCGGTCCATGGAGGTAAAATATGATGAAGATTCAACTCTTTTACTCTTATGCTCGCTGTCTAGTTCCTATGCAAATTTTTAAGATACAATATTATTGAGCCATGATGAACTAACCCTTGCCAAAGTACAAGAGGCCCTAAAACAGAGGGAAAATATGAAATCTATGATACAGGCTGAGGGGTCGTCATCCAAGGCAAAAGCTCTGCAGGTTTGTGGCATGACCGAGCAGATGAATAGCAACTATGGGAATAGAGATAAGAGCAAGGACGGCAAAGGACGTTCAAAGTCCAAAGGAAAGGACAAGTTCTGCAGGTACTGTAAGAAGAACAATCGCATGATTAAGGATTGTTACAAGCGGCTGAACAACGAACGGTACTTACCAACTGAAAAATAAATCTGATGGTGATGGTGAACGGTACTGACCTAGGGTTCCACCGTTATATATACCTCTTTTAAGCCACCGTTTGGAACAAATCGCATCTGAGAAAATCCCTGGCGTTGTGTAACCACTCCTCATATAGTAGTAAAATGGAGCTAACTAGGACCATTACAATCAAAGGGAGGGGGATATTTCACGCACTTATGGACACCAAAATGGATGAGCAGACTAAAAATGCTTCAAAGGTTTTTGATCCAATACACACTTCTGGCGAGAATAAATCATGGGAAGGCAGTTAAATGAAATGTCTCGAACCCTCAAACAGGTCAAAAAGGGACCAAAAACGAGGCCTCTCCTCTATGTCGCTCGGCTCGAGCGACAAGGGCGACGGAACCCTAGCCCCCCAAAACTCCTCACCCTTCCTCTCCCCCATCCCCCGCCGCCGTTGCCTGAGGACGCCGCTAGGCTTATGCCGCGCGGTAGACGGCGGCGGCAGCGAAGAGTTCCCCACCTCTCCCGCTTGGGGCACCCTGGTTCCTACCGGTGTTTTCCTTACGAGGGAGATTGGACGCCGGGCGGCGACCCTAGGAGGCAGATGCGGCGTCTGCTCGGTGGCGGGCGACGCACGCGGGTGTTGTCCGCTCTTCTCGGCCACTAGGGCAGTGGGATGAACGGCAGGTGTCGTCCGGGCTGATTCGTCGACCGGTCGTCAGATCTAGAGGTTTTCATCCTTTGCCTCCTTCCCTTTGCATCCCTTCTGCTGGATCCTGGTGCGGTCGCCCTCCTGGTGGTCAAATCCGTGCCGGCTCAAGTGTTGCTGCACGTGGGAGTTGCGGCAGAGAGAGACCGGGCGAAAGCCCCGACTGGTGTTGGCCAGCCTCGACAACGGCGACGCCTACGGGCGTCGTGTCCCTCCTTGGAGGCGTTGTGGTGGTCTCCTTCCCGGGTGAAAACCCTAGGTCCTTTGGGCCAGGTGGTGGCGGCGCTTCGGTGTTGTGGGCTCCTTGGAGACACTGCCTTGGGACGAGATGCTCCTTGCATATGGTGAGTTGGTCTTCGAATGTGCGTCGGCGTGAGGTGAGCTTCTGCCATGGCTATAGATGAAGTTGTCCGGCTCCTTCTTCTGCAGGTATCTTTTGGTGGTTGTGACGGTGCGCTCGTTGCCGCTCTGCTCGCCGGCAGTTTGGCACCCACGAGCCTGGGCGAGGGGATAGGGTTCCCCTCCGGGAGCAATCCTGGCAAGAGTGGCGTCAATGCCCAGTTCTACTTCCCTGCGTGTGGGCTGCTCCTTGGTTTGGTATCCTGGTGTAGCTCTGCTTCTTGTACACCTCCAGTTCTTCCCCATTCAGAAGCAGGTGGCTTTAATCGTTTTGGCTCTACTCCCGAGCTGCTATCTTGGAGTCCTTCAGCGGCGGTTTCGTAGCGCAGTTTGACACAAGAGTATATGCATTAGGAGTAAGGTCTTGCTTTCTCGTCGTGCTAGTCCTGCTGCTCAGGCCTGCCGTTCTTGTTTTCTTTTGTGTGTTGCTCTTGGCGCTGCCATGTAATCTTGTGTGCTTGTTTGTTCTCAGCCTTGTACTCAATTTCCGTGTGGCTTAATTAATTTTAAGCTGGCTTCATAGCCTTCTGTTTAAAAGGTCGAGAAAGGACTCCTGGGCCGTATAATAGGAGGGCAATTATATTTTTGAAAGATCAGCTATATTCAGAAGATTAAGCATCTCTCTCCAATCACCACTTTCTCGCACAAGACAGAACTCCTCCAAACGCCAACCAATCCGTACTATCTGCTGATCCGGGGATTAGAAGTCAAATAAATGACGCGTTTACGAGCACTTGGGAGGAACGGCATAGGCAGAGAACTCCCAATCGTCGATCAGCAAACCCAATCCAGCCAAGAGCCAACAGCTAGGGAACGATAAAGAATCGAACCGATCCAGTCGAAGTAGGAGACCAAAACCGTCCTCACCTGATCCACCATCTTGTGTTTGAGGATGGAGGAGCGGTCGAGCACCTTCATGGCGACGCTCTCCCCGGTCTCCGTGTTCTACGCGAACTTGACCTTGGCGAACGTCCCCTCCCCGATTGTCCGCCCAACCTCGTATTTTCCCACGTGCCGCAGCGGCCCTCCTCCTCCCCCTCCACCTCCCCCTCCTCCAACCATCTTCCCCTTGCCTCTCAGGTTGGGCTCGGTGGGTAACTGGCGGAGGATTCAAAAAGGTAGAGCGCACAGCGGGGAGCTCGAGCTCAACGACACAAGTGCTCAGCTCGACAGCGCCATTGATGGATTGATGGGATTTGGCACCGCAGCTCAAGGGACCGAGTGTGCCGCCGTTTTATACGGGATGGGGAATTTGCGTTGGTTTTTTTCCCTAAACGCGACGGGCTGTTCCGTGGTGCTCCTTTTTCTAAGGGAAAAATGTGACATGAGTGCCGAGCGATCTCACCGCATCTCCACCGCCACCGGCCGCATCCCAAACGGTCCGACCGGACTCCACTGGCTGATGTTTTTAATTTGCGGCCCAAAAAATTGAGACATCGAGGCATTCAAGTCGTTTGTAATCGAATCGTGTTATTTAAAGTTAGTCGGCCAAATGTTTAGAGGATCTTTTTCAACACGAATAATGTTTGAATACAAAGTATCAGCGCCCGTCAAGTTGAATCCTTCTATCACTTCTAATCGTTACATCGGTGTCGTCGTGGCTGGCATGTTCCCTTGCAGCGTTGGCGCCTGCATCCACCTCCCATTATGCTCTGCCCTTGTGGCCGCACCCATGTCATGACGCAGGGGCGAGAATTCATTTTCAAAGGAGATCTATCACCATACCAAATCTGCTCGGTCCTGATGTCCTCCTAAATCCGAGCTCGTGGTCGTCGTGGTCGCACCCGCATCAACCACCGTGTTTGGTAGTGTGCGAGTGGGTTCTATCTCTCCTCGTCTAAATTGGCAGTTTTCTTTTTTTATCTTTAATTGATAGGTTTCAGAGCATATTTTTCTCTATAGTTATGTTTCTTTTTGCCCAAATTGGTAGCAAATCTAGAGCAGCTTCTCTCTTCAATCATTCGTTCCTTTTGACCCTTGTTTTTGTCGGATCTGGTAGCAAATCTAAAGCAGCAAATTACACTGACAAAATACATACATTTAGAAAAAAAAACATATGTAGATATAGTTGTCGTAGCTAATATTGGATATAGCGATAGATAGTAGGGTGTTTAACGATGTTCGATACATTCTCTGCGCAGCATCCATCACACAAAAACAAAAACAAAAGAAGCTGCTTTATAGCAGCAGCAGCCGCAGACATGTTCAGCCCCTCCTGGCCTCCGCCTCCTCCCTCTGGTGCTTCTTTCACTTCTTGCTGCCTATTCCCTTAATCTTGGGGACTTTGGGCTTGATTGGAGGCATGCGACCATCTGCGATGGCCACCTGCTGCAGGTTGAGGAGGTGAATGCCGAGCGCCTTGTGGTTAGCGATGAAGGCGTTGACGTTCAATTTCGGGCCTACATTCAGGTGTAGGTCGATGTAACACCCTCGAATCGTTTCTATGCAAGTTTTAGCGATTCCCGCCAAACCCACATAGAAACGATTCAAAGATGCCCACCAAGCACTTGCGTGCGGGTGTACACAATAGTCTAGGATGGAACCCACAGAACATATATATACAACAATGACTCCACGAGTCAAGAATACAGATATATAATACAAACATCCAAATCACCTTGAAAACGATACAACATCCGAGTACGGATAAGATGCAAATGGGGCTAAGAGCACTAGAGAATAACTAATGGCGTCCATAATCCTGCCCAGGCCAAGCCGGAAGGGTAACCCTTCTAACGACATCGACCTTATACATGTTAAACAAAAGGGGTGCCGACGAAGGGCAAAGGAAAAAGGAAGCGGTCAGTACTAAGGCCAGTACACAGCGAGTTTAGAATTTGGCGGCTCTCGCATATATAGGTATGGTGGACTGAAGCGGCAGCGAAGCATGCACTAAACAACCTATAGAGACTCGATATAACTGTCGGCTATCAGAGAGAGATAAGAAAGACCTATTCGGAACTAACCTAATACTAACACCAAACATACCCATCCTGGTATTCCCCCTCGAGACCAACGAGGAAGACAAACCAAGAAACGCACATAGTTGGTAGTTTTATTTATTCCACTAAAGTTGTAGCACTTACTAGTCAGATATAGATAGCATCAGTCATCCTGATATCATAAGTAGTGGGTAGTTTTAGTTAAACATTTCGTTGTAGTTGCAATACTTACTAGGCAGATATAGATAGCATGAGACACTCCAATTCCATCATTTGTTGGTACTTTTAATATCCATTCCATTGTAGTAGAGCTAATTACTAGTCATGCAAAAGTCAAATTTATAGCACTACTTTAGTTATAGTTGGCTATGGTTGAGATACTGTGTTCCAAGTCGTCCATAACCGCGAACACGGCTTTCAGAAATATTTACCATGCAGGGTGCACAAATAGCAACACACACACGATCAACCTCGAAAAAACCAAATAAAAACCTAACAAGGCTTTCACGACAAAGCAATCACAAGATTCATAAAATATTTCAAGGGGTCATCCCATTAAGCTACCCGCAACGAAGTTGGTCGGCTCCGAGACAGACCCAAGGTTTGCGCCAATGGCTATAAACGACTAGGAACCCGAAAGTGTGACTGGGCTTGTCGATACCGCAAAAACACTCCGCAATCCTAAACAGTACAGGTGCTCCACGCGCAATTGTAAATAAGACAGTAAAGCATGGCATAAGTACAAGATAGTAATAAAGCCCCAAACTACTTTGTGGCTCCAAGAAATAAGAAATTTATCAACCTCTGGCTAAGGGGATTCATGGTCCCACATGCAGATAGTGCGATAGTCAAGGAACAGGTATCAAGTACTCGGGGCCTACGGGACACAAGTGAGCGGTTAAAAACCAAATATTATCTGTTACCCACCGGTGCCTCTGCATTAGTTATATCTATTCCCAGCATTTTAATTATCAAGTTGAAATTAAAGTCATGATCATCTCCAACATTAAACATATGCCAATCTCCCAACAATGGTGGAACATCAATGACGCAAAGCAGCACCTAAGCAAGCAACTACGACTCGCAAGGCCGACTGTCTATCAAACAATAGGTAATAGGATGTGTCCAAGGCAATATAGAGGCTACAGGAAATATAAATGGTGCACGGAAACTAAAGATCAACAGGAGAAAGTAAAGACTATAAATGCAAGATAGGTAGAAAAGGGGAGATTGCTCGCCTGGGAAAGACTGCCGAAGATACATTATCTGAAGAACTCGTCGATACTCGCATCAACTCGATGGCCTAACTCGTGAAGAAGCAAAACACTAAAAGAAACACCGGATGCACTATTTAATACTACATCAGAAGATCGGGCATGATGCATGTATAATGCATGACATAGAAAGATGTGATGCAACTAGGCAATATTAAGCGGAACTGGGGTCCCGACAATTAATTAATAGGTTAATGTTATTTAGTTACCCGCAATTTAAATGTTGTCTTACCAAGGCAAAACATATCATCGGTTTGCTACACAGATTTAAATGGAGCCATTATAAGACTAAAATAGCCCGCATATAGTCTCCATATTTAATTATGAGGTGAATCGACCAAGTACCCCCAAACCATCGAACATGTATGCAATCGTGAACAATTTAAATGCAACAGATATGTATTATATATTATAAAAATATTGGTCTCGGGAAAGGTGTCACACATGTCGGTTCTAGAGATCTTGGGTGCCGAGGGTTCGATTGGGTTCGGTCTCGACGGGATCGGTCTTAGCCATCAGATCTGTGGAGGAGAACATGGTGTTCCATGACGGAGAACTTGTCGATCCGGCATCATCGCCTCCGGGTTCTGTGGGTCTTCGGCACGGTTCCCTTGGGTTCAAGCGCCGATGGTTCCTCGGTTGGCTCCATGTACAACCTTAGGAATCATCGGTATCAAGCCGGTCTTGTCGGCGAGGGGATCTTGACGTGTCTTGTCGGTGTGCTTCAGGCACGAAGAGACACATACAGCTACCTTGGTTCTGCTACCTTGGCTGCTCACGAGGACCCTGTAAAGAGGCAGTGAGTGGGCATGACCGATGGCAGGTGTTGGGGACTGTAACATCTCAAAAATATTAAACAAGATTATCAAGTTCTAATCACCCAAGTTTAGGGTTAACAAAATCTTTTATTCTTAAACCCATATGAGTGCATGTGTGTTTATTATTAATGCATGAATGCTTGCTATGCCATGTTTGATTGCTATAAATGATAAGGATTAGTTTAAAGATGAACACTACATTATCTAGGTCAATTCAAACAAAATCAAATAAAAAGAAAATCAAATAAGAGGCATATGATCAAATGGTCATTTTGGCCAAAGTTAACCACTAGCCTACTCTGTGCATCTCTAGTAAATGATTTCCAACATAAACAATTATATTTCTTTTCACCCCTTGCTAGACCAAGTGAAAATGAACACAAGCAAACTCTACAAACTTACAGAAACCAATTCAAATCTATTTGAGAGACATTTCAAAATTGAATCAAGTGTAGGTATCTAGATCACCATTTTACAAAAACCACTCAAATCTCCACCACTTGACAAATCCCAGCAACCAGAGACACTCAAGCATGTGCCAGCACACCCACCAAAAATCATTTGAAAATTCAAATGTTTAGTTCATGCGGCCATTTGATCGAGTACTTAACAAACATAGTACAACTTACCAACTATATACTGTTTGTGAGCAATCAATTGCTCACCATTTGTACCCAATTCAACTCTATAACTAGCCCACGATCACTCCTAGCACCCAGCCGTGCAGTGGAGCCTCTCTCCTTTGTCGTTTGCACCAGTGCCGCCCGTACCCGGGCGTGTCATGCCGGTCGATCATGGACACGACGCCACACGCCGAACCACCCTCTCCCACGACCACTATAAGATAGGCGTGACCTCACCGCACCCCTCTGTCCACCCCTCGACCAACGACAAGCAGTGGAGAAGCCAGCATAGCCATGCCACTCTCCTATGTCCGCCATCCCAAGCGCACGCCAGAGCGCCAAGCCACTCCCATGCAGCCACGCCGCGCCTCGCTTTCTCCGTGTGTACCCGCACTCGCCGCGTCACCAGCGACCTCCCAGACACGACCATTCTCCACCGCGCGCTCCGTGACCATCGTACGCCATGACGAACACTAACGTACCCGCATAGAGCACGGACGTCTCCCGACCATTTAAGACCGTGCCTCGTCGTGCCACTATGCGCATGCCGATCGCCGCAGACCACCGCGTCGACCTATGCCCTCCGCCATGCCTATAGCAACCTATAGCAATGTCACTGACGAGCCCGAGCCATGTCGCGCTACTCCTCTCGCCGGTGTATAAATAGGACCCTCCCCCGGCCTCAAACAACACACCATTCGACTCTCCTCTCCCTCAGAAACACCCCTGACCCTTTCCTGGAGCAAGGCGAGCACCACGTCGCCGGAATTTCGCTGGAGCCCGCCGCTGTAGTGAAGGAAGGGCGACGTTGATTGGAGCCACCCCAGGAGCCACCACGACCACCATTCGACTCGCCGTCATCGACCAACTCGTTCGCCCCCATCGCCGGACCTAGCTAGAGCCCTAGTAAGCCTCCAACGACCCTCACCGTGGCGCTAGGTTTAGAATCCCCCGTGCGCCGTTCACCGGAGACGACGATGCTCAGTTGTTGATCTTGTTCCAATCGTGTGGCTTAGAATAGATGATACCGATTCATTTGGATACTGCCGCTGACACGTGGGACCAGCCTATAAGCAGCCCGCTGCGCGCACGCTGTGCAGTTGAGGCGGCACATGTTTGTTCCCGCGCATAGCCCAGCAATTCAAATAGAATTTTTCCATTTAATTAAAAATCCTATTCTATCATTATATTCAAAATTGAATTTAGAGAAATTTACTTAATCGAAATGCATGATTCCAATTTTGTTAGAAAGGTATTGAAAATATCTACACACTCCCGTTGGATTCAAACCATTAAAATTATAGATCACCTATAGTAAAAATAACAAGACAGAGATTTTACAACTTCAAACATTTTTATAAAATCAACCCTAAATGCTTTTGAGTTGATTCCAACTCCCAAAAATCACATTTGACATGCTCTATGTGAATATGTAAAAAGATTTAGTTTTAGATGCATTAATCATGGACTAGTATCAAAAGAATGCTATATAGGAAATTCTAGTCACTTTAATATTATTAAATAGCAATATTAAAACTTGTAATATATAACCACCACTTTAAATCCCATTCCCAAGTATTGGAATATGTGGTGATGATATGTGTCAACATGATCCCATATTTTAATTGGAGAATATTAAATCTTAAGTATTTTCAATGAGTAGAAATTACTTTTCCAAAATAAGACAAATAGGAATGTGTCATTATTCCATGTGATGATTGATATGATGCTAGATCATCTAGTGTGAGCCCTTGTGTGCTAAATAGAAATAGCTAAGTATTGTTTGGTGATTGTGTACCTCGTATGTATTTATAGACGCTAGTACCGACCCGGGCTACAATGAGGAGGAGTACTTCGAGGAAGAAGAAGAAAACTCCAACCACTACACTACTCAAGGCAATCCCACTATGCAAGCTATCCATGCAAGCTTAGCTATGCAAGCTGACTTGTGCAGATACCTTATGCATACTATTGAGATGCAACCTTAGCAATTCCCAGTTTTACCTACAAGCTTTACTTTTCCTTTACCAAGGTTTCTCAAATAGTTCATTAATTGATGGTTAGTGGAAAAATAGGATAGAGGCTATCAAGAGCATGGAACTAGGTTTGGATAGTTACACTTGATTAGCCCCCCATCCATAGTGACACCCTCATGAATAGATGCTAGTGCTAAACTAATATGGGTCATTTTAGAAGGGAACACTTGGAGAAAATGATTATGAAAACCTTGGAATGATGAGTCATTCTATTGAAGTGTTTTGACATGTGTTATGAAACACCATGATTTGAAGATGATACTAAATGAAACATGTGTCTTGACTTTGATAAAAACTGATGGTTGGGTTCGGATGCGATACCATTCCAATTTTACCATACCACCATAATACCTGAGTTGGGTAGGGCTTAACTAGAAGTTTATATGTCTTAGTATGGTTTCCCTTGCGGAAGACGTTGAGCTAAGGCTACCTCGTGAATATAAATGTACACCTATGTTGTTCCTGGGATTGCAGTTAGCCATGGCTGGGAGGCCAAACTCATAGGGGAGATGCATATACTAGGGTGTGTAATTGAAAGGTTAGGATTGATTATCCGCATACCAAGTATGATGATTCAGGGTTATCCCTAACGTATGTATCGAATCTTGTGGTGAAAGTGTACCACCTCTACAGAGTGTCAAACTATTCGAATAGCCGTGTCCGTGGTTATGGACAGTTGGAGTGGCCATACTGTTCCGTTGTTAGATGTTTTCAAAATGACTTGTGACTTGAACAATGACCTTGACTTGACCACAATGAGATTGTGGACTTGAAAACTAGGTTCCCACTTAAGTAATCTAGAGAACTAAATTAGGTCTTTACTCTGAAGTACCTATGAAATAAACCTGGCTTTTTGCAAACAAACCTAGAGCATAGGATTCCTACTAGTATTACCTTACTTGTGTTAGTGTTAGTTTGCGAGTACTTAAAGAGTACTCATGGCTTTGTCCCTGGCTATTCCCATGGCCAGACTATGAGGATTATCCCGAAGACAGACATTAGCAGGTCTATGATAACTAGGATCATCTCCCATCGTCAGCATTGCTTGTGACCATGAAGATGGAGTCTACTACGTTTATTTCCGCTGCTCTGATTTGTATTAAGACTTGATCATGAGATCAACTATTTGTAAGACTATTATGGTTTGTAATGGATGATGTACTGTGGTACCAATTCTGTTATGTCTCGCAAAAATGGTAATCCTGGGATTGCGAGGTACAACATAATAGGCATCTGGACTTAAAAATCCGTGTGTTGACAAGTTGGTATCAGAGCCATCCTGACTATAGGAGACCCTAGTTAGAACGGACGTCTGAAAAACCTAGTTTCAAAACAAAGTAATTGAGTATTTATGAAAACCTATTCTCACTCTTACCCTTGAGATTCTTTCAAAAAGGAGTTCACATGTTCCTCATAATTCTTACAATTCTACATAAAATTTGACACACTTGATCACCTCACTAACTTACTCATCCTAATTGCTTATAGATGGAAGTAAAATACAGCAAGTTCTACCAGTTGCGCAACGAAGGAGAGCTCGTCTTCGACAGGGACCTAAGCCAGCTAGCAGAACTTCTAGAACGCCCACACCTGGAGTTCTTCGGAGCACAGCTCAATGACCAGCCCGGAGGAGAACTACAATGGTTGATAGTTGTGGATCTGAGAGGCAAAATGGAGCCACCTCTTTCGGAGAAGATTCAGTTCAACTTGAGGGAGAACAATTGGCTAGACGGACTAGCTAGGGCAATGCAGGAAGATCTTGCACGTCTGTGTGCACAAAACATCGATCAGATCAATGGCACTCGCTTTGCCCACTATGCAAGACGTGACTCTATGGGACGGCCTTTGGCCATGCCGTCACATCCGGAGCTAAGGCATCACGTGGATCACCTTGACTTCATGCTGCATGAGACTCAGAAGGAGTTGGACAACACCCGTGCCTACGCCAACCAGAATCATGCGGAATCCGCTGAGAGGAAACAAACCCTCGCCATCCTCACTAAGGAGCGCAAGTCACTTCGTCGCCAGTGTGACAAGAAGGACCGCATCATTGCTCGTCTTCGCCAGAAGGTGGCAACCCTTGAGGAGACCATCCATGACCAGGAGATCCAGCTTGAGGAGAAGGAGGAGGAAGGTGAAGATATCTGTGGTGATATTCACTCTTACCTCAGTGATGATGATGACTACCTGGAGGACGTCACCATAGAGTTCCACACTGACGAGGATGACGCTGACTTCATAGATGATGAAGAAACCCCTGGTTCTGATGATGAGTAGTCGCACCTGAGCACTATCGTAGGTGTGAGTGTATCCGGTACCATTTTATCGTAGCTTGAAAAAATGGTTCTTAAAACCATCTGCTTCCCTAGTTGTGGTGTGTGTTTGTATTGTGTGCTTGGAATGAATGAATGAGAAGAAGTTGTTAGTTTTCAAAACTTAGTCATACTCAAAGTTTAAAGGCTTTGAACCATACCCATAAACCATAGAAAATTTCCCTCTTGTCTTATGCTCTATCTCAATCTTCAGATGACTCGAAGAAACCCTAGTGGGAGCAGCTCATCCCAGGTTAGATTCCGCAGATACTAGTTTCAGACCGTGAAACCGGTAGAGTCGAGCGTCAAGCCAATCTAGCCACTCTTCAACAAATCGCCCAGATGGCACACAACAATCAAGGCCATGGAAACTAGGATCACCATGGATACAAGCTCAAAAACTTTCAAAACACCAATCCTCCTATGTTTAGCAAATCAGAAGAGCCCTTAGATGCTGATGACTGGATGCAGACCATGGAGAACAACTTAGAAGTCGTAGGAGTTGATGCCGCATAGAAAGTATTGTTTGCCACCCACTATCTGGCAGGTTATGCAAGATCATGGTGGAACAGCACCCGTACCATGAACAGAGGACAAATGATGACTTGGGAGGAATTCAAACTCAAGTTCAGCAGGACCCATGTGCCCCCAGGTTTGATCAAGAGGATGAGGGATGAATTCAGGGAGCTGAAGCAGGGAAGAATGACTGTGGTGGAATACTGTGATTTTTTTTGTCTCTGGCTAGGTATGCCCCTGATGAGATTGACACATAAGCAAAGAAGAAGGAGAGATTCCTGAATGGCCTACATGATGAGATGTAGACCGTGTTAGTCAACATCCCCTTTGATGACCTAGAAGCCCTAGTGGATTCTACTATCCAGATGAAAGGAAAGATCAACCAAGCTAGTGAGAACCATAAGCGTCGTATGATGCACCAACCTGGACCCCACCATACCCCGAAGTATCGCCCAACCCGTCTGCGGGATTTGCACCAAGAAACAACAGACCCCCTATGACCCATCCGAACTATCCCAATCGTGGCGGAGGAAACCCGAGGCCCGGAGGCCACCACAACAACAACCCCGGCAACCCCAATAACTTCAATCATGCACCGCCAAGGTCCAACAACAACAAAAACAACAACAATATGAAGGGAATATGTCCGAGAGGCAATAATAAAGTGGTTATTATCTTATTCCTTGTTTATGATAAATGTTTATTTTGCATGCTATAATTGTATTGATAGGAAACGTCAATACATGTGTGTTTAATAAACAAATAAAAGGTTCCTAGTTATGCCTCTCTTATAGACTAGCTCGTTGATTAACAAGATGATCAAGGTTTCCTGATCATGGACATTGGATGTTGTTAATAACGAGGTCACAACATTGGTGGAATGATGTGATGAACATTCATCCGAAGTATAGCATTACTTTCAGAGTCATTATGTTTATATTGCTATAACATCATACAAAGTAATCTTAGTCCTTAGACCATGAGATCATGTTAATTGCTAACATCGGAAGAGTATCTTGATAACATCAAACGTCACACCGTAATAGGGTGACTATAAAGGTGGGTTTAGTGCTACGAAGGTGTTATGTTGAGGCTCATGGATCAAGAGTGGGATTTGTCCATCCCGATGACGGATAGATATACTCTGGGCCCTCTCGGTGATATCACATTGAAATAGCTTGCAAGCAAGTGATGTGATCACTAGAATATTATATCACGGGAACGAGAAAAGAGTGCATGTCAGTAACGAGATCAAACTAGGTATTTGGATGCCAATGATCGAATCTCGGACATGTAATATATCGCGAGACAAAGGGATTTAGTTACGACATTAAAGGTTCACATGATCACAAGAGTCATCGTTGAATATGCGGGAGTCAGTACGGATCTCCAGGTCCCGCTGCTGATTATTGATCGGAGAGGGGTCTCGATCATGTCTGCATTATTCACGAACCATAGGGTGACACACTTAAGGGATACCGACACCATTTGGAGCAAATATGTTTCAGATAAAGATTTAAGAAAGCGCTGGAATCATTTCGATGGAAACCGGAATTGTTTCGGGTGAAATTGCTGAAACTGGTTCTGCATGTGATATTGAAATGTTGCAGGGGTTTTATGTGAATATTTGTTAATTAATGTAATTAACAAAATTCTGAATAAAATAAATAAAAGTGTTTTATTTAATGAGAACTTGCATTAAATTTGGTGGAAATTTAATGGAGGTGAGTGGAACTTTGAGTGGGTGGCTAATTATGTGAGTGGGAGCTCCACCCACAGGAATGTGGAAGAGGTGGGGGAACCTCCCTTGGCCGCCGGCCATGGTGAGGGGCAGCCCCCTCTCCCTATAAAAGGCCCCCACTCCCTCCTCTCATCTTGCACCACCTTCTCGTGATGGTTCTCTTCTCCCTCTAGTTATTCCCCATGGTCTCGGATTAGCGAGATACATGTTCCCTATGGCTTTATCTGGAAAGGAGTTGCTGCTTCCGCTGCATCGCTGGAGCGAGGAGGCGGAGGTTGTTCGGTGGACCGAACGTGTGTGTGATCACGGATGCACCGCTACTTTGCGGTGCTGGACTTGATGGTGCTGGACCTGATGGTGCTGGAGCTGCTGGACCTAAAGGACTTCATCACGATCTTGAGATCGGCAAGTGTACGCCTACATCATCCATGAGTTCCAACTCTTTAATAAAGCTTTGTTGTCTTTGAGGGTAAGTTCTCTATGGATGTATATCCACCCGTTTCTTATATCTAGTAGATAGATCTTGGCGTATAGTTCCCATCGTAGGAATTTTTTTGTTTTCTATGCTGTAAACCCAACAGTGGTATCAGAGCCTGATCTATGTGTAGGTGCTTTGCACGGGTAGTACACATATGTTTATATGTGGGCGATTATGATCATGTTATTTTATCTTCTATGTATTTTAGATATTGGTGGCATAGTGGGATGAAGCGGCCCGGACCAACCTTACATGTCATCGTACATGAGACCGGTTCCACGACTGGCATGCAACTAGTTTTGCATAAGTGGCTAGCGGGTGTCTATCTCTCCTACTATAGTCAATATCTGATTTACAACGAGTTGCTAATAACTTGGTTATCCTCGTTGTGGTTCCATGTTCATAGGTAAGACCGGTTCTATCTCCGAAAGCCCTAAGCCACGTAAAACTTGCAATGGATAAATTAGAGGCGTCTAGTTTAGGTCGTTGCTAGGCTAGTGTATTGAAATGGTAATGTTGTAAGTAGATGTATGGTAGATACTCTTACAACACACTTAACGTGTAAGTTCCATAGACCTTGGCCTTACACACGAAGGAATGATAGAGATCATACCACGATGCATATGATGGTGATCAAATGCATGGACCATATCATCTCACTTTACACATTAGATATTTGCATCTTATATTGCTAGTTTGGCGCTTTTAGTAGCATTGTAAGATGATCCCTCATTTAAATATCAAGATAAAATGTGTTCTTCCTTAAGTATGCACCATTCTATGGATCGTGTTTTCAAGACATCACGTGATGATCGGGTGTACTCAACTCTACGCTTTCATGCAACGGGTGTAAGACAGTTTTACACACGTGAATACTAAGGTTCTTACTTGGCGAGCCTAGCATGTACAGACATGGACTCAGAACACAGACCGAAAGGTTAAGCATGAGTCATATAGTTGATGTGATGACCATATTGATGCTCGCCTTTGAAGCTACACCGACTCACGTGATGATCAGACTTGGTATAGTGGATTTGGTTCATGTAATCACCAAAAAGGCACGAGGGATGTCGTTTTTGAGTGGGAGTTCATTTCAAATTTGGATTAGTCGAACTCAATTTGTCATAAACTAAATCAAAGTGAATTTTCATAATTTGTTGTAGTCATTGGCGTCTGTTCACTACCTTATGCTTAGTTTTAATTTAGATGATAGAACTATAGAATTCTGGATATTTACTTTACGAACTGGTATCGTATTGTTTTGAATGTCAATTTAAAGTTTATAAGTCCTATTGCAAACTTTCAGCAAACTCTATTTACTCCATGAAGTTTAATAAGTAGTATTAAATCAAGAGTAAGAATTCCAATGTTAGTATCTAAAGTATCATGTTTGCCTCCATGATTATTGATATTCAAAAGTTGTTTTAATATCAAGATTATCTAGGAGCTGGAAAATTGTTTCAGAAACCATCATGTGTGAAAGATATTGTGATATCTGAAACAATGTTTTTGGTTGCATTATGATAGAGTATAATTTAGCAAAATACATGTTCTCATATTGCATGAGAATTTGTGAAGGATGGAGATGCTAGGCATCTGGATCTCCCAAAAAGGTTTTGGGAACTAACATTATACTCGCGATTCTTCCTTATAGGCTATAGTAGCTTGATCATGAAAGTTGTCATGATAAGGATGAATAGAAGATGTAAGTAAAATGTTTACTACACTAATAGATTACTAAAGAATGGATTTTTGAAAGAACACCAAACATTTGATGATGGTGATCCACTTCAAAGTGCAAGTCCAAAGGTATTAGTATTTGACTATATACACTTTGTACTATGTGTCATGTGAATGACACCACTATTGATGTTGATAGATTCTTTTAAAAGAAAAGGAATTGTTGAAAGAGAATCTATAAATATTTGGCAGAAAAGAAAAGGTTGGAGATGTCCAACTTAGGTATATAGAAGATATACATGTTATAGTTGTATTCCTTGCTTGTTAAACAATGTGGTTCTGAGGTATTGGATACCGAATTGGTTGGTGTGGAGTGTCATACAGAACAACACAATTCATGAACTGCAACGGCCTAAGAAACTAGCAAAAGAATAAGTGATGATGTTCATCAAAAACAAATAAAGTGTTATTGTGTTTTTCGTTGTCGTTAAACCTAGCCTTCAAGAGTTGTTTTAATAATTTTTATTTTGTTCCGGTATTACGAGAACAATGGTTGTTCAAATAATTACGTATTCCATAAAGGATGGATGAACTTTTTACAAGTCTAGTTGGAGAAATCACATCCATAAACATTATTGCTAAAATGTCGTAAGACAAATGATTGGAAGATCACTTATGAAGTGACATCACTATTTGAATTATATTGGAAAGTAAACATGAAGAAACTCCATGTTGATGGATTTTTGGAGTCTTTTTGGTTTTGATTAATTGACGCTTGTGAAACTTTCCTCGAGATAATTAAAATTCCGTCCATAGGCCAAAGAGGAACGGATGACTAACTTATTGGATATTATGCATGTTGATGTATATAGTCTATTATGTGTAGCCATATGCGATGGATCTTTTTGCTTCATATGCTCTCTCCAGAAATTTGAGTGAATATATCTATATATTTACTTAATAAGGAAGAAGTATGAAACATTTGAAAATTGTTCAAAGACTTTCAAGATGAAGTGAAAAATCATTGTAACAAGAAAATAAAAGAGTTTATGATTTGATCATAAAGGAAGATATTTGAGTTACAGGTTTAGCAAAACACCTAAGATTTCAGGAATTGTTCCATGAATTTGCATTTCCCGATAAACCACAGGAGTATGGTATGTTCAAGAGATCAAATCAAACCTTGTTTGACATGGTAAGATCGAAGGTGTCATTTATAAAACTGCCATTATGTTTTAAGGATTAAAGCGTTAGAGACTACCGCTTTTACACTGAAAAGAGCACCATCGTGATCCGTTGAAATGACACCATATGAGTTATGGTTTGGGATAAAACCCGAATTGTCTTTTCTTAAATTTTGGTATGCTATGCATAAGTAAAATGTTTACAACCAAAGTCGGATAAGCACGTCTTTGTAGGTTATCCCAAAGAATTTGTTGGCAATTCCTCCATAAGACCGAGGACAAAAGAGTTTGTCGCTTAGAACATCAAGTTTCTTGAGAAGGAATTTTTCGTGAAAAGTTAAGTGGGAGGACAATAGAACTTTGATAAGGTTGTTGAACCTTAGCTATATGTGCTAAGTAGCGTAGCGACGGAAACTGTCCCGGTGGCGACCACAATGCTCATGGCTCCCGTGATTACAAAAGGTGTGATCTTGGAGATTAGAGTTCTTATTGAACCATGTGGACCGGTAAGAATCAAATAGTAAGATTTGAAACAGAAGTCGTTATTGTTTTGACAATGATGAACCGTCTGCATGCAAATAAGCGATGATGGGCCCTGACTCCATAAAATGACTAGAAGTCATAGAATCCGTAATAGTATCCATACACAAGAAATCAAGTTTCTGAACTTGGAAGACCCTCCGGAAAGGCGTGAAGCCTATCAGTCGTGTTTAGATCTATAAAGAAATAGACATGGATGTTTGACATCTATGAAAAAGTCGACATGTCAGAAAGAAGTTTACGGCAATGTTCAAGGAGTTGACTATGACAAGATTTGATCTTTCATAGCGATATTTAGTCTTGACGGATTAATGTAGCAACCACTACATATAATTTGGTATATGGTAGTTGAATAAACAAAACAAGGTTCTTCTAATAGAATGGTTACCTAGGACGTGTACATGACACGGTTCGAAGGGTTTTGTTAATTCAAAGGGTGTTGAAAGGGCATGCAAACTTCAATAGTTGAAGTGAGAATAGCGGAGTTGGAATCTTCACCATGATGAAAATGTTAAAGGAGTCTTGCATTTGCAAGAAATTAAGTGGGAGCGCTGAGACAAATTTCCAATACATTATGCAGAGTACATATTATTGATTGGAAATGATGTATCTTTTATTGACACAAGTTAAGAATTTCATTAAAATAGGATTTTGATGAAAGACTTGGGCAAAACCGGAATATTTGGCATCAATGTCTATATGGATAGATTGAGGCGCTAATATGGTTATGCCAGACGTACATATATGAGATAAATATGGAAACAACAAGAAAGGTTCTTGTTGCATGGAAAGGATTGTATCAAGATTCAAGTGTTTTAACTCTTGGTGAGTAAAATCACATGAATATTTTGATCGATTATACCGTGATATGTATATATGTAGATATGTCCTATGCTCTAAATGTTATGAGCACATACCAGAATGATTCATAAGATGATCATTGGACGATAGTAAAGATATTCTTATGAGCTTTGTAAGAACTAAGAATATATCATGTATACATGACAAATAATTAAAGGTAGTTCATTGTAAAGTGTTACATTGATACTAGTTTTGTCACAAGATACAAATTAAATTTATCTCAACTTAGACTATGGGTAGCACAATATAATGGAAAGGATTTTCCATGATGGATTTGGATGAGTTCCAAAGTTGAGACATTGTGACGGATACTACAACAAAAGGCTAAGTATATGACTGCTATAGTAGCAGCAAATGAGGGTATTTGTGTTAAGTAGTTTGTTATCAAACTAGGTGTGGTTCAAAGTGGGATTATACTATGAAGATATATTGTATGACAATAATATCAACATATTTTAACTCGAAGGAACTAAAGGTCTCACCAAAGGACCAAATCTATACAATGCCATCTCATTTGAGAATGAGTGATGCGTAGAGACGCAAAGACATGTAAATACACACGGACCTGAAACTGTCAGATCTGGAGATTATGTTAACCACTAGCAATCGTGTATATGCAACACCAGAAAACCATAGGTGTTCAATACGCAAAGTTTTTCAAACTAGATTATTGACTCTAGTGCAAGTGGGAGACTGAAGGGAATATGCCCGAGAGGCAATAATACAGTGGTTATTATCTTATTCCTTGTTTATGATAAATGTTTATCTTGCATGCTATAATTGTATTGATAGGAAACGTCAATACATGTGTATTTAATAAACAAATAAAAGGTTCCTAGTTATGCCTCTCTTATAGACTAGCTCGTTGATTAACAAGATGATCAGGGTTTCCTGATCATGGACATTGGATGTTGTTAATAACAAGGTCACAACATTGGTGGAATGATGTGATGAACATTCATCCGAAGTATAGCATTACGATCAGAGTCAATATGTTTATATTGCTATAACATCATACGAAGTAATCTTAGTCCTTAGACCATGAGATCATGTTAATTGCTAACATCGGAAGAGTATCTTGATAACATCAAACGTCACACCGTAACAGGGTGACTATAAAGGTGGGTTCAGTGCTACGAAGGTGTTATGCTGAGGCTCATGGATCAAGAGTGGGATTTGTCCATCCCGATGACGGATAGATATACTCTGGGCCCTCTCGGTGATATCACATTGAAATAGCTTGCAAGCAAGTGATGTGATCACTAGAATGTTATATCACGGGAACGAGAAAAGAGTGCATGTCGGTAACGAGATCAAACTAGGTATTTGGATGCCAATGATCGAATCTCGGACATGTAATATATCGCGAGACAAAGGGATTTAGTTACGATGTTAAAGGTTCACACGATCACAAGAGTCATCGTTGAATATGTGGGAGTCAGTACGGATCTCCAGGTCCCGCTGCTGATTATTGATCGGAGAGGGGTCTCGATCATGTCTGCATTATTCATGAACCGTAGGGTGACACACTTAAGGGATACCGACACCATTTGGAGCAAATATGTTTTAGATAAAGATTTAAGAAAGCGCTGGAATCATTTCGATGGAAACCGGAATTGTTTCGGGTGAAATTGCTGAAACTGGTTCTGCATGTGATATTGAAATGTTGCAGGGGTTTTATGTGAATATTTGTTAATTAATGTAATTAACAAAATTCTGAATAAATTAAGTAAAAGTGTTTTATTTAATGAGAACTTGCATTAAATTTGGTGGAAATTTAATGGAGGTAAGTGAAACTTTGAGTGGGTGGCTAATTATGTGAGTGGGAGCTCCACCCACATGAATGTGGAAGAGGTGGGGGCACCTCCCTTGGCCGCCGGCCATGGTGAGGGGATGCCCCCTCTCCCTATAAAAGGCCCCCACTCCCTCCTCTCATCTTGCACCACCTCTTCATGAAGGTTCTCTTCTCCCTCTAGTTATTCCCCATGGTCTCGGATTAGCGAGGTACATGTTCCTGGTGGCTTTATCTGGAAAGGAGTTGCTGCTTCCGCTGCATCGCTGGAGCGAGGAGGCGGAGGTTGTTCAGTGGACTGAACATGTGTGCAATCACGGATGCACCGCTACTTTGCGGTGCTTGACTTGACGGTGTTGGACCTGATGGTGCTGGAGCTGCTGGACCTGAAGGACTTCATCATGATCTTGAGATCGGCAAGTGTACGCCTACATCATCCACGAGTTCCAACTCGTTAACAAAGCTTTGTTGTCTTCGAGGGTAAGTTCTCTATGGATGTATATCCACCCGTTGCTTGTATCTAGTAGATAGATCTTGGCGTATAGTTCCGATCGTAGGATTTTTTTTGTTTTCTATGCTGCGAACCCAACACAATAATACTGCCCTAAGGACTGGAAGCAATGTTGTGCCTATCGCAGGGAAAGACAAGTCAATCATAACTTGCTTTGAATGTGGAGTCACGGGTCACTACTCCAACGAGTGCCCCAAGAAGCTTGCCGCAGCCACAAATGTTATTGCACCTGCCCAGCAGCATCGCCATGTCCAACATGGAAAGAGGTTTGCCCCGGGAAACCCGCATAACCGTACCGGCCGTCTGTTCCACATGAATGCGGAAGAAGCCCAGGAAGCGCCAGATGTCGTGCTGGGTATGTTTTCTGTTAACTCAGTACTTGCAAGAGTGTTGTTTGATTCTGGAGCACCGCACTCGTTTGTTACCGAAGAATTTGCATGCACTAGTAAGATTCAACCAAGAAATTTGAAGTATGTTATGATAGTTCAAATACCTGGGTCAACCACCAAAGCTAGAAAAAATTTCAAGGCCGTACCTATCAGAATACATGGGATAGATTTTTATGCCAATCTAATAGTACTTGGAACCAAAGGTTTGGAAGTAGTAATAGGAATGGATTGGATGTCGAAACATCAAGGATAAATCGACTATGCCAAGAAAGCCATAACCATGACCAGTAGCACCGGAGTATCCATAGAGCATGTATTGGAGACGCCACCCTATCAATTCAAATGCAACAAGAGTTTACTCAAATCAACCATAGACCAAGTCAGAGTAGTCTGTGAATACCCCGATGTGTTCCCAGATGAATTGCCCGGTATACCCCCAGATCGGGATATCGAGTTTATCATTGAACTAGTTCCTGGAACTAGACCCATAGCTTAGAGACCCTATAGTATGAATCCATCTGAATTAGTGGAGCTAAAGAAGCAACTTGATGATATGCCGAGGAAAGGTCTGATACAACCAAGTGCATCGCCATGGAGATCACCTGTTTTGTTTGTGGATAAGAAGGATGGTGCCAACCGTTTGTGTACGGATTGTCGGAAGTTGAATGACGTCACCATCAAGAACAAGTATCCACTAACGAAGATAGAAGATCTGTTTGACCAACTGACTGGTGCCAGAGTGTTTTCTAAGATTGATCTTAGAACTGGTTATCATCAATTGAAGATCCACGCGACGAATATTCCAAAGACCGCCTTCACCACCCGATATGGATTTTATGAGTATAATGTCCTTTGGATTAACCAATGCCCCCGCTTATTTCATGAATCTCATGAATAATATTTTTATGAACTTCTTGGATAAGTTTGTCGTTGTTTTTATCGATGACATTCTGATCTACTCCAAGTCAAAAGAAGACCATGAACAACACCTAAGAACCATCCTTGAAACCCTTAGAGAGCATCAGTTGTATGCCAAGTTTAGCAAATGTGAGTTCTGGTTAAAGGAAGTAGGATTCCTAGGACATATCTTGTCGGCAGGCGGAGTTGTTGTCGATCCTGCCAAGATTAAGGATGTTGAAGAATGGAAAGCCCCAACCACTCAGACTGAAGTCCGCGCATTTCTTGGATTAGCTGGATATTACCACAAGTTTGTTGAAGGATTTTTAAGCATCGCAAGGCCGATGACTCAGCTGTTGAAGAAAGACAAGAAGTTTGAATGGATGGACAAATGTGAAGCAAGCTTTCAAGAGCTCAAGAAGAGATTGATTTCAGCCCCGATTTTGATCATGCCCGATATCGCGAAGCCTTTTGATGTATATTGTGATGCATCCAAGATTGGTCCCGGATGTGTGTTGATGCAAGAAGGCAAAGTCATATCATATCTGTCCCGGCAACTGAAGCAACATGAGTAGAACTATCCCACCCATGACTTAGAGATGGCAGCCGTATTGTTAGCTTTAAAGACATGGCGTCATTACCTTATGGGTAACCACTGTGAGATTTATTCGGATCACAAGAGTCTGAAGTATATTTTCACCCAGAAAGAGTTGAATATGAGGCAAATGAGATGGATAGAGTTAATCAAGGATTATGACCTTGACATTCACTATCACCTCGGCAAGGCCAATGTGGTAGCGGATGCTCTTAGTCGACTACCGTGTAGGCTAAACACCATGATTAAGGAAGACTAGCCTAGTTTGCATGAGGAGTTGGAGAATTTTAGAATGGAGCTAGTTAGCGAAGGATTTCTAGCTAGCATAGAACTTCAACCCACTTTGATCGGTCAAATAAAGGAAGATCAGAAAGGAAACGCAAGTATCGATGGAATTAAGCGTCGTATCGGTACAGGGAAAGTACCCAGATTCACTGAAGATGAAGAAGGAGTTTTGTGGTATAAAGGACGTATCTGTGTGCTAGCAGATTCAGAGTTGAAGAAACATTGCAGATTCCGGAATGGAAATGGGATTCTATTGGAATGGATTTCATCACCGGTTTATCTACATCTAGTAGGGGAAATCATTCTATTTGGGTCATAGTAGATAGACTGTCCAAAGTAGCTCATTTCATACCCGTCAAGACCACCTATCAAAGCTCGAAGCTAGCAGAGTTGTACATTGCTAGGATAGTCAGTCTACATGGAACCCTCAAGACCATTGTGTCAGATCGAGGAACCCAGTTTACCTCAAGGTTCTGGAAGAAGGTCTAAGAAGGATTAGGAACCAAACTGAACTTCAACACAGCTTATCACCCGCAAACCGACGAACAAACAGAAATAGTAAACCGGATACTAGAAGATATGCTGAGAGCCTGCGTGTTAGAATATGGATCTAAATGGGAAGATTGTCTGCCTTTCGCAGAGTTCTCATACAACAACAGTTATCAAGCTAGTTTGCAAATGGCCCCATTTGAGTTTTTGTATGGAAGGAAGTGCCGTACCCCCTAAATTGGTCGCAAGTAGGAGAGAGTCAGATATTCAGACCCGATATCCTACGAGAAGCCGAAGAGAAGGTTCACAAGGTCCGTGAACACCTCAAGACCGCCCAATCTAGATAGAAGAGTTACGCTGATAAAAAACATCGAGACCTGACCTTCAATGTCGGAGATTTTGTGTATCTCGAGGTATCACCCTTGAAAGGAATGTGGCGTTTTCAACTGAAAGTGAAGCTTGCCCCCAGTATATTGGACCTTTCAAGATTTTAAGTCGTTGAGGAGAAGTATCATATCAGCTGGAACTGCCTGAAGAGATGTCAGCCGTACATGACGTGTTCCATATCTCGTTACTTAGGAAATGCTAGAAGTTCTGGAAAAGACCGAAGTTTTCAAAAACATCGATCACAGAGCCATAGATATCAACAAGGATCTAACTTATCGTGAAGTACCCATCTGTATTTTGGAACAAGCCTTCAGAACCACGCGGACCAGAAGTATCAAGTTTCTAAAGATCCAGTGGAGTAATCATACCGAAGAAGAAGCCACTTGGGAGCGAGAAGATTATATTAGGACTGAATTTAAAAATATTTTTAGTTCCTAGTTTTTCTTGAATCTCGGGACGAAATTCTGTTTAAGGAGGGAAGGTTTGTAACATCTCAAAAATATTAAACAAGATTATCAAGTTCTAATCACCCAAGTTTAGGGTTAACAAAAACTTTTATTCTTAAACCCATATGAGTGCATGTGTGTTTATTATTAATGCATGAATGCTTTCTATGCCATGTTTGATTGCTATAAATGATAAGGATTAGTTTAAAGATGAACACCACATCATCTAGGTCAATTCCAAACAAAATCAAATAAAAAGAAAATCAAATAAGAGGCATATGATCAAATGGTCATTTTGGCCAAAGTTAACCACTAGCCTACTCTGGGCATCTCTAGTAAATGATTTCCAACATAAACAATTATATTTATTTTCACTCCTTGCTAGACCAAGTGAAAATGAACACAAGCAAACTTTACAAACTTACAGAAACCAATTTCAAATTTATTTGAGAGACATTTCAAAATTGAATCAAGTGTAGGTATCTAGATCACCATTTTACAAAAACCACTCAAACCTCCACCACTTGACAAATCCCAGCAACGAGAGACACCCAAGCATGTGACCAGCACATCCACCAAAAATCATTTGAGATTTCAAATTTTTAGTTCATGCGGCCATTTGATCGAGCACTTAACAGACAAAGTACAACTTACCAACTATCTACTGTTTGTGAGCAATTAGTTTCTCACCATTTGTACCCAATTCAACTCCATAACTAGCCCACGATCACTCCCAGTATCCAACCGTGCAGTGGAGCCTCTCTCCTTTGCTGTTTGCACCAGTGCCGCTCGTACCTAAGCGTGTCATGCCAGTCGATCATGGACACGATGCCACATGCCGCACCGCTCTCTCCCACGACCACAATAAGATAGGCGTGACCTCACCACACCCCTTTGTCCACCCCTCGACCAACGACAAATAGTGGAGAAGGCAGCACAACCATGCCACTCTCCTCTGTCCACCATGCCGAGCGCACGCCAGAGCGCCAAGCCACTCCCCCGCAGCCACGTCGTGCCTCGCTCTCTCTACGCATACCCGCACTCGCCGCGTCACCAGCGACCTCCCAGACATGGCCATTTGCCGTCGTGCACCCCGTGACCACCGTACGCCATGACGAACACCGTCATACCCACATAGAGCACGGATGTCTCCCGACCGCTTAAGACCCTGCCTCGCCGTGCCACTATGCGCATGACAATCGCCGCAGACCACCACATCAACCTATGCCATCCACCATGCCTATAGCGACCTGTAGCAATGTCGCCGATGAGCCCGAGCCATGCCGCGTTGCTCCTCTCGCTGGTGTATAAATAGGACCCTCCCCCAGCCTCAAACGGCACAACATTCGACTCTCCTCTCCCTTAGAAACACCCCTGACCCTTTCCCGGAGCAAGGCGAGCACCACATCACCGGAATTTCACTAGATCCCGCCGCTGCAGTGAAGGAAGGGCGACGTTGATTGGAGCCACCCAGGAGCCACCACGACCACCATTCGACTCGCCGTCGTCGACTAGCTCGTTCGCCCCCATCGCCGGACCTAGTTGGAGCCCTGGTAAGCCTCCGACGACCCTCACCGTGGTGCTAGGTTTAGAATCCCCCGCACGCCGTTCACCGGAGACGATGATGCTTAGCCGTCGATCTCGTTCTAATCGCGTGGCTTAGAATAGCTGATACCGATTCATTTGGATACTGCCGCTGATGCATGCGACCAGCCTGTAAGCAGCCCGTTGCGCGCGCGCGCTGTGCAGTTGGGCCAGCCCATGTTCATTCCTGCACATCGCCCAACGATTCAAATAGAATTTTCCCATTTAATTAAAAATCCTATTTTGTCATTATATTCAAAATTGAATTTAGAGAAATTTGCGTAATCAAAATGCATGATTCCAATTTTGTTAGAAAGGTACTAAAAATATCTACACACTCCCATTGGATTCAAACCATTTGAAATTATAGATCCCCTATAGTAAAAATAACAAGATAGAGATTTTTACAACTTCAAACATTTTTATAAAATCAACCCTAAATGCTTTTGAGTTGATTCCAACTCTCAAAAATCACATTTGACATGCTCTATGTGAATATGTAAAAAGATTTAGTTTTAGATGCATTAATCATGGACTAGTATCAAAAGAATGCTATATAGGCAATTCTAGTCACTTTCGTATTATTAAATAGCAATATTAAAACTTGTAATATCTAACCACCACTTTAAATCACATTCCCAAGTATTGGAATATGTGGTGATGACATGTGTCAATACAATCCCATATTTTAATTGGAGAATATTAAATCTTAAGTATTTTCAATAAGTAGAAATTACTTTTTCAAAATAAGACAAATAGGAATGTGTCATTATTCCATGTGATGATTGAGATGACGCTAGATCATCTAGTGTGAGCCCTTGTGTGCTAAATAGAAATAGCTAAGTATTTTTTGGTGATGGTGTACCTCGTATGTATTTATAGACGCTAGTATCGACCCGGCCTACGACGAGGAGGAGTACTTTGAGGAAGAAGAAGAGAACTTCAACCACTGCACTACTCCAGGCAAGCGCACTGTGCAAGCTATCCATGCAAGCTTAGCTATGCAAGCTGACTTGTGCTTATACCTTATGCATACTATTGATATGCAGCCTTACCAATTTCCAGTTTTACCTACAAGCTTTATTTTTCCTTTACCAAGGTTTCTCAAATAGTTCGTTAATTTCATGATTAGTGGAAAAATAGGATAGAGGCTATCAAGAGCATAAAACTAGGTTTGGATAGTTACACTTGATTAGCCCCCATCCATAGTGATACCCTCATGAATAGATGTTAGTGCTAAACTAATATGGATCATTTTAGAAGGGAATACTTAAGAGAATGATTATGAAAACCTTAGAATGATGACTCATTCTGTTGAAGTGTTTTGACATGTGTTATGAAACACCATGATTTGAAGATGATACTAAATGAAACATGTGTCTTGACTTTGATAAAAACTGATGGTTGGGTTTGGATGCGATACCATTTCAATTTTACCGTACCACCACAATACCTATGTTGGGTAGGGCTTAACTAGAAGTTTATATGTCTTAGTATAGGTTCCCTTGCGGAAGAGGTTGAGCTAAGGCTACCTCGTGAATATAAATGTCCACCTATGTAGTTCCCGGGATGGCAGTTGGCCATGACTGGGAGGCCAAACTTATAGGGGAGGTGCATATACTGGGGTGTGTAATTGAAAGGTTAGGATTGATTATCCGCATACCAAGTATGATGATTCAGGGTTATCCCTGACGGATGTATCAAATCTTGTGGTGAAAGTGTACCACCTCTGTAGAGTGTCAAACTATTCGAATAGTCGCGTTCGCGGTTATGGACAGTTGGAGTGGCCATATTGTTCTGTTGTCAGATGTTTTCAAAATGACTTGTGACTTGAACAATGACCATGACTTGACCACAATGAGATTGTGGACTTGAAAACTAGGTTCCCACTTAAGTAATCTTGAGAACTAAATTACATACTTACTCTGAAGTACCTATGAATTAAACCTGGCTTTTTGCAAACAAACCTAGAGCATAGGATTCCTACTAGTATTACCTTACTTGTGTTAGTGTTAGTTTGCGAGTACTTAAAGAGTACTCATAGCTTTGTCCCTAGCTATTCCCATGGCCAGACTATGATGAGGACTATCCCGAAGACAGACAGCAGGAGGTCTATGATAACTAGGATCATCTCCCATCATCAGCATTGCCTATGACCATGAAGATGGAGGCTATTACATTTATTTCCGCTGCTCTGATTTGTATTAAGACTTCATCATGAGATCAACTCTTTATAAGACTATTATGGTTTGTAATGGATGATGTACTGTGGTACCAATTCTGTTATGTCTCGCAAAAATGGTAATCCTAGGATTGTGAGGTAAGGCATAACAAACATCTGGACTTAAAAATTCGGGTGTTGACAGGGACGAACATGAGGGGGTTGAGCATGGCGCAGCTTGGTTGCCTCGGACGGAGGCAAACGACGGAGAGGAGGAGCGCGCAGGTGAGGGGCTCGACACAGGACGAGGGCAATGTCGGGGTAGGGCTTCCGTGAGCGAGGAAGACACGTGCAGCGGTGGAGCTCCGGGGGAAGGGCACCAACAAGGCCGGCTCTGCTCGAGGACGTGGCCAGCAAGGCGAGGAAAGTCGGGGCGAGGCAGGGCCTGGTGACGGAGGGCGGGGTCGTAGGAGCGGACACAGAGGCTGCTGGTGCGCCGGAGCTGAGAGGCGCCTGCAGAGGGAGGCGGCAGGGCCGGCGAGCTCGTGCTCGAGGAGGTGCCAGGGCGACACTACGACAGCGGGCGGACGACACCAGGCGGCGGAGCTCCGCTTCAACATCGACAATCGATCATGGTGGCGGGCTCCTGGTAGTTCTCTTGGTCAAGGCGGCGCAAGAGCTTGGGGTCGAGGCTGAGCAGAGGGAGGCCAGGGCGGCGAGGTGGGTCTCTGCCAGCGGTGGAAACAATCGAAGAAGGAGATAAGGGGAGCGGGCGTTGGGCGATCGAGCGTGCGGGGAAGGTTCGCGTCGCTACGCGCTTGTGGGAGGTGTGGGGTCCGCGTGGGGTAGGGTAAGGGCCGAGATGACTATGGGCTAGGATGGAGCGTGTGACGCGGGCATGCGACGTGTTCGTGTCGAGCTTGGTCAGGTGAGCGGGTATCGTGCGGGGTGGGGTCCACGCGTGGACACAGCCGGGTCGGGAGGTAGAGTTTGTCGCGGGGTGGGCGTGCGACGCGAGCGGCGCTATAGTGCAGCTAGAGTGTGTGTTTGAGAGTTTGGTTTGAGCCATGTGAGCGGCGGCAGGGCTGGGGCAGCCGAGTGTGTGTGGTTTGAGCCTAGGGTTAGGGTTAGGGTTTGATCTAGGTTTAGGTTTTGGGGTGGGACTAGTTTTAGGCTGGGGTTTGGAGGTGGCCGGCTGGGCTTTTGGGCCTGGCTTGCTGCCTCCCAAAATAATATAAATTTTATTTATTATTTAAAAGACTTTTGTAATTAGTTTTTAGACAAACAAAATATATAGGTATACCCAGAGTTTTGACTTTGAATAAAAGAGAGAGGATTACTATAGAAAACAAACTAGGCCTTTAGCAAAAATAGTTTTAGGAAAATAATATGAATGTAGACATGAGGATGCTCAAATGCAATGTGGTATGATGACATGAGCATGCCGTCATGATGATGCACAAAACAGAAACACGTCGATTTTCTACTAGTGGTTTTACCCAGGGTGCTACAGTCAAGCCCTCTTCATGCATCACGAGGTAGTTGAAGTTGGTGGCGGCGAGTTTCCTCTTGAAGAAGGGGCACCTGTAGATGCCACATCGAAGTAGGTGTCGTACTAGCTGGACTGCAGCCTCCTCGGCACTTGAAGAGTCTTGGTGTGTCTGGATTCATCGTTGCTGCAGACGTCGTTGTTGTGCACCTGTTGGAACAAAATAGTAGTGTGTATGATAGTAAGGACATGCTTGAGATCCCTTGATTATCGGGATTGATTATTTGCATCCCTTGACTACTTGCATAAATTAACCGAGTGTGTTAAATTTCCCAGTCCCATAATCTCAAACAAAATAAAATAGGATTGAATGTGAATAGGCAGGTTCATCAAAACACAAGATCAATATAGCATCCAACACAAGAGGATTAGGTAATGTAAGAAGATCGATCCACCAACGATTGAAATACGACCAACCGAACCCTAATAACACAAGGTCTAGCATCCAACGATGGGAGTGGGAGAAGAACCAGGGAAGGAGATGTAGCATCCCAATTGTCTAACACTAGAATGCTACATAATAAATAAAGATCAATGTTACTATATACTTGTTATTATTTCATCATCATTATATCATACTCATGTCACCATGCCACATTGCATTTGAGCATCATATAAAACCCCTTTTCATTTGGTTCTTCCCTCATATGCATTTGTCTTATTAATTATAATTGCCTCTTGATATATTGTATTTGGTTCTTGATATATTGCTTGATGCCCAAGTTGGTTGGGGGTATATCTCTTTCAAACTCTACCACCTTTCTTTTTGCTCTATCTATAAATTCCACTATTCTAATTATATATGAGACATTATATTTCTCTTGTATTTAAATCTAGCTCATATATGTTGGGATGGACCCACTTCGATTTTCTACATTCTCCCATACATGCTACATGTTGTTCTCATAATATTGGGTATGGGATGCCACATGCCCACCTTTGCATGCTATGTGAGTAGAAATCTTTTCTAAGCTTCCATGTGGTTTGAATTTAAATAAATGACCATGTTTGAATATATTGTAGCTCTATGTTTATTAGTGGATCACACACACAAGCTTGGCCACCTTATGTTCATGCATGTTTCTTTTATTTAGTCAATATGGGAAAACAAGCTTCCTTTCTTTTGTAATGCCTAATTCAAACTTTTGAAGCATGTATGAATATATGCCCATGAGATATTATAGTTGTTTTCACAACTAATGGTGGCATTTATTACCCATGCATGGCACATGCAAGCTTGCCACCGCCTTCTTTCTATTTCTGCTTCCATAAACCTCTCTAGTTGGAATTTAAATTCAATTTAGGGAGTTGTTGGTATCATTGCCAATATCAAATGGTAGTTGTTTTTTGTAGGGTAACAGGTAGGCTACACTAGTGTAAAACAAATTCTACCGCGTCAACCAGGAATACTGTTGTCATAGATCACTAGATTACCAGTAGATGCGTAGTTGCGGAACTCGATGAAGCACGTCAGGGTAGTGTAGATGTTCTACGTCTCCTCCTTGTCCTCATCCCACGAGCAGCTCCCCTTTGCGCGGCTCGCCCAAGTGCTATAGTTGCAGCACCTCCGAGGTATCCACACGTCCGGAGTGGAAGGTCACACGCTAGACTGTTAGGTCTGCACGTGCAACACAGGCGTGAGAGGAGTGGCGGTTGGGTGGAATGCTCAACCCTATTCAACTCGCCTCACTCTCTCTTATATAGGCATCCCTGGTGGGATTCTACATTAGCATCCCATTAGTAGCCTAAGCCTGATCTAATTCGGATCCAATCCTCATTAGGCTTCTAGCCCCTAGAGTGTGTGACCATATAGGTTCATACATGTATAGACATGGCACGAGTACACTTACTCTGTCAATAGTTGGTAGCGGCCTCTAGCAAGATGTGCCAACTCCTAAACGCATATAAAGATCATTCGAACGAACCATCACAAGGTTGAGTACATGTCTTTCCCTTTGTCCTACGATATTTGGTCTAGCTCCAAGCTGACCTCTCTTTCTCGATACTGTGATTCGGAATCCCTTTACTAGGTTAACTCTTAACCGTATGTAGCACGACCATGCATTTCTGGATCCAAACACTCGAGGGGCCTAGAGATATCTCTCTCAAGTAGAGAGGGGAAAATCCCATTTTGATTGACCAATGCCTTGTAGCATGTATCAAGACAAACCCGAAAGCTACCTTTATAACTACCCATTTACAGAGCAGTGTTTGATAGCCCCAAAGTAGGTCGATCCACATCTCAAGTAAATGCGACAATCTCAGGTCTAAGGACAAAAGTTACACAATGTGTAGAGAGAGCTGCAAGCATTATTGCCAGTCTCAAGTTAGGTCAGTCCAACCCCATGTTCATAACATGTGTCCACATCATTGGTTTGACATCTCCATGTCTATGACTTGCGAAACATAGTCATCAACCAATCGATGTACTAGTCTAATATTCACGTGTGTCCTCTCATGAACTCTGACTAGGGACAACTATTAGATAACCATACAAGTAAAGAGTTCCACAAACAATTCACATAATTGCCAATCAATACAAGTTGCCTGATATATGGATATTCAAGGAATATTATAATAACTCATGGATACATATGAAATATAATCATCTTTATGATTGCCTCTAGGGCATATTTCCTTCAGTTTTCACAACTAGCAATACATATGTTCAATGTATGCATGAGCCATGCACACTTGCCTCCTTCCATTATTTTCTCTCTATTTGGCCTTGTTTGGTTGTTGCATGAGTTTTGAAATGGTTGCATTCAAATAAAAGAAATCAAATAAAAAGGAAATCAAAGACCTGCCTTAACCTTACCTTTTGATGTACACTCCTAATCTACCTACACATGTGACCCACGCACACTCACACTAACCCAAACCCCTAGCTAACCCGAGGCCATCTTACCTAGTGTCAAGTTGCCTTGCTAATCTAGCTAGCTAACCCTCCCTCCTTTTTCTTGACCCTCAAGATGACCAACCGTAGCCACCAACCCTGGTCACACCCCCTCCTAGCTAACCTGAGAGAGAGAGGAGAGGAAGAAAGTAACCCAAGTTGCCACTTTGGGCAAAACCCTAACCTAGCCACCCACGTGAGGCTTGCCCTCTCCCCCTTCATCTACCGGCCCAGGCATCTCTCCAGATCGAGATCTCACCCCTCTACTCGCCTCTTCCTCCTAGAAATGGCCATGGCCACCCCCATGCCCCTCCTCCTATAGCTTCGGTTACCATCTCGAAACTGGTGTTGGGGAGAAGGATAAGAGGAGCTTGGGTGTTGAGGAAGACCAGCACCACCTAGTAGCCTACCAGTAGATGGAGTCGATAAGGAGGAGCTCCAGGGACAGCTGTACCAGAGCAAGCCAAGCCAAACCCTAGTAGATCCGTCCACGAGGAACACCTGTAGACCGTCGCTGCTTCGAGCACGTTCGACCACGCCAGCACCCCCATAGTGAGCTAAGTACCCCCCCAAACATACCCTTGTGCTTGTTTGCTTCCTAGTTTGGCTGTTTGTTTCGTCAAACATCTGTAGTGCGTCGCCGTTCGCCACCATCCCGCTTGTTTGCCGACGCTGTGGTGCTCGCCTCAGTCACGCGCTAGCACAACCGTGACCGTGTCGCTACGCTGCATCGTGCAACCCTAGCCCAACCCCTGGACACCACCTGGTTGCGCCAACCTCGACAGGGACATGCCAGCCCGGCGCCACCGCATCTGTGCTCGTCCATGCATCGACTGCCAACCACCACAGTGGCACCGTCCCACAAGTGCATGCTCCAGGTCGTCGATTCGATCCCCAGCGGCGCATGCGTTTTGTCTGTCGCCGTTTCTTCAGTTCGATAGAGAAAATGATGAACGGTAAGTTCAGTTAGTCACGTGATCATTTTGCAGATAACCCCTCCTTCTTATAAACCTCAACCCGGCGTCCACCGTGAGAACCCACCTGTCAGCCTTACTAGCAGACCCCGACTAGAACATTTTATAAAAAGGTACTCGTTGTTTTACAAACTTAACCCGCACTCCCCATACAACACATGTGTTGTCGCCCTGCTGGGTCGCGCGTGATGTGGCCCCGTTGCCTTGGTCCGGCTTGTCAGTTGATGTGGGTAGAACTAACCCGAGTGAGAAAAACCCTGGAACCTTTTCTAATACCAATAAAGTTCTAGAAAATGATTTATATCAAATTAATTCATATATTTTAAACTGTTTTGAATTTGAACAAACTTATAAAATGAAATATGAATGTTTTTCAAATATAAATTCAAACATATTCTCAAATTTGACCAGAGTTAACCCTAGCTAGTCAAACCTTTGACTTTTGACCCCTTTTTAAATTGTTTGCATTTAATAATGTTTAAAGTTCATAATTTCAAATAATACAAATGATATATGTTTTCTAATCAGAAAAATTCTAGGAATATGAATATGCTATCTAAAATGATTTTTGAGTGATTGAATTTTTCGAAATTATTAAATGCTATTAAATGCCTATTTCTTAATAAATCTATATCTTTTAAACCGTAATTTCGAATTCAACAAATAATATGTCTAAATTGATTAGCGCGATGAGCCCTTTATAACTATGCGTTCCATTATATTAATTGAAGCATGAATCATATAAATATTAAGTAGGTAGTAAGGTTTATGGGAGTAAAACTTGACCAAATAATTAATGAAATGCTTAATTCTTGTTCCTACACCTCACCCATGTCATGCTATATTATACCATGCAAGTATGCATCATTACATCATGGTATTCCTTGTTTTGATTGTTGCATATGTTTCATGTGATTGCACACTTTATTTATCATGGCCCTTTGTGTGTTCGGTTTTTATTTCGGATAAACGCCGAGCAAGAGAGTTATCAGGAGACCCAAGAGTACTACCCAGATACTAGTTATTCCACTGCTGATCTAACAGGCAAGCAATTCCCCATGCTTGCATTACATATAACACCTATGCATCTATCTTTATTCTTGCGTCATTGTGTCACAATTAGCATTAAATTGAAATCCCAAGTACTGCACAACCTTTAGTTTTAAACCCCACCAAAGTTTATATCCCCAATCCTACCAGCCTTTACTATAGGAGTTGTTTGAGCCATGCGAGTCATAGAATTACATGTGTAGGGTTTGTGTGAGTTTGTTGTGGATAACGAGATACCTAAGCAACTTAAACTGTGTAATAATGGGATAACTAAAGAAAGAGGCACCGGTGAGAAATAGCTGTTATTTGGTTCTTACCCTCTCACTTGTGTCCCGTAGGACCCGAGTAATTGATTCTTGTTCCTTGACTATTGCACTATTCGTATGTGGGACCATGAATCCCCTTCGCCTGATCTTGATTCAAATCTTATTTCTTGGGGCCACAAACTAGTTTGGGGATTTACTACTATCCTGCTTATGCCATATTTTACTGCTTTATTTATTACTCCTGCGCGTGGAGCACTTACCTGTACTATTTTGGAATGCGGAGTGTTTTCGCAGTATCGACAAACCCAGTCACACTTTAGGGTTCACAGTCGTTTAAAGCCATTGAAGCAAACCCTAGAACTATCTCGAAGCCCGGCCAAGTTCATTGCGGGTAGCTTAGTGGGATGGCCCCCTAAAATCATTTTTCAATCTTGTAAATGCTTTGTCGTGATGTATCGTTGCTTTTTATTTGGTTTTTCGTGGGGTTGATCGTGCGTGTGTTGCTATTTGTGTACCCCTGGAGGGTAAATCTTTCTGAAAACCATGTTTGTGATTATGGACGATTTGGAGCATAGTTTCTCGATCATAGACAACTATAACTAAAGTACGGTGTTTAATTTGACTAAAATATGACTAGTAAATAGTGCAATACTCATGGAATGGTTAATAAAATTGCCAACAAATGGGATGTTCTTCCACCTTCTCGTTCTGTAAGTGAGAAGGGGACGAGCGATGTTTACCTATGTTGCTTATATAACTATTGGTTCTAATTAACGAGCGTCCGTCCATATCTGGTTGGGCAGATGTAGTAGTGTGTCTCTATAGAACTGTTTAGCTAATTATCTTTCACTGCATTTGTGTCACCCCTAGGTGGTTCCCTTTAGATGCATAGACTTGTTGAGTGTCCTAGGGTCTCACACCATAAATATTGATTAGGTTGTTAGGTATATCCATATGGAGGCTACTACGTCGATGAGGCTGATAATGGAGGTAACGACCCACTTGCATAGAGATTCCAGGGATGGAGATATCTGAGATCTGTGGGCGGAAATGTGCTTATTTATGTGGCATCTTATGCTGATTTAACTCTTAATCCTTACTCGGATCTTTGTTTCCGTTTCTTCTTGATGATTTGTTGAGTGATGTATGAGGATATAATCCTAAAATACTATTACTACTATCTATATAAAATTTGGTTCTTATCGTAATGGCGTTGTAATATATTTCCATTTCTTTTAGATGGAATAACTCTGATGTACTCTTGTATGTCGTTGGCGTACATACTCACTTGTGTGCGCTAGACTCGCAGCCAGCCGGTCACCTTTCTCACACTCGAAGCTATAATCATGAATTTTGGGATGGATGGTTAGCCAGTACCGTGACCTGCCATTGCGATCTGCTTGTGGGTGTCCTCGCGGCCTCCACGGTAGTACGTCCTCTCCAGAATCGGGTTATACCGGCTTGTGATTTAAAAACGTGAGGTCTGGGGATTATATCTGGTATCAGAGCCATTCCGCCCTTGAGGGTCTCAACCAAGGTGGTCGTTGTCAGTTTAGAAATATTTTTGGTAGCTATATACTAAGGAAAAACTAAACGTGAGAGTAGGACTGCTTCCATTTTCCTTTCTTACCCACCCACCCACCCTATTCTAGTAAGGAAGCATAATGTTTGTCTATCCTCTTCTAAAAATTCAAACTAGGATTCACGTGTTCGGGATATTTGTAGTACAATTGGATGTGTTAATACTTTGTCAATCTGTTGCATCCAACTTTGTTTCATAATCTGTGTTTGGTTATCAACTGTTGGTACATTCCATCCTGACAGGCTTATGTTAAACCGACGTGATCTATCTAACTCTTTGTTAACCGACGTGATCTTTTTAAGGTGTTCTTCCTTTCGGCATGCTTTCACTGAATGTGGAGTTGCTAACTCCTATCTGTTAAGTGGTTTTTCACATCTAGTTGGTATTTTAATGCCGAAAAATGTGAATTTTTTCTTTGATACATATGTGTTTCCACACTCCTTTTCAGTCATGTGTGATACACTATTCACCTTATTTTTGTAGGCATGCCCATGTTAACTCGATCTTTTGCTACCGGTGATTCAATCTAGAGTGTTTACTTCATCTTCAAACTCTTTGGGGCTAAATACATAACGTGTGTTGATCTGATGCTTGTGATTGTAAATTGGTTCTTAGTATATCTATATGACACTTATCATGAGTGGAATATGGCCAATACTATCAATATAATCCCCCAAATGATGGCAGTTATCTCTTATGATTTTGAGTTATACCGTGATCATATCTATATCATATTCAAGTATCTTTGGCAAATCCGAAGTTTTATGAAGGCACTATGATGGATCAGCATCTGTTTGTCGTGCTTCATTTCTTGTTTGAACTCCATATCTGCAGAGATTCTCTTTAATATGGGAGGATCTCATCCTTTCATCTCTGATAGCTTTGCTAAATGTATGAGTTACCATCACTTCTTTATCCAATATCTCCTTATCTTTTCAAACGGTGATCCGATCAACTATGTGAACAAATCGACATCTCTTCTATCATCCAAAGGGCCAGATAATCTATTCGTCCAATGGAAGAACATCTTCTTCTTTTTCTCTCAAACTTCATGAACATTGCCTGTGTGCAAAGTTCTCAAAGTGTAAGTTCTGAATTTTTGAAGTCACCTAAATCTCGACCACGTCTTTCTTCTAAAGACATCACTGCAATTCTAGAACCATCAAGTCAATTGTTAATTCCATCTTACAGATTCCAATCAACTCTGAAGCTTTATTCTCGGTTTAACAAGTAACTCTTGCTGCTTTGTTGAAGACTCCGTCAAGACGGCTAAATCTCTCTTAGATCTTCTCAAGAAGGACAATAAATTCTTTTGGTCTTCCTCTCATCAAGAAACCTTTTAAAAACTTCTCCCTTTATATTCTATCCTCAATCCACCGGATGCCACGAAGACTTTCTAGATCTTTCGTTTTTCCTATATTCAAGACCTCGGTGATTTTCTTGTTCTATCTGTTGGACCTATCATCTATTTTAGTGATCTTCCTTCATATATTTTCCAGTGGTTTGGGAACTTCTGACATGATGACAACATCATCATCTTTATTGAGTTTGGATCTAGCGAAGTGTTTGTATCACATCTTTGTTTTCTTATGAAGCTTCAGGAATTCTACTTATCAAGATCTGTAGTCTGAATTCCAAGAGTTGGGTTGCATGATTTTCCTATTCATGTATGGAGTAATTCTTTGGGTGCGGGGTGGAGTAGCTACCATACCACCACTCTTATCATTCGCTCTTGTACATTTATTGGTGGATTAATGCGATTTCACACATTTCATGGAAGTTAGAAGTGGCCTTCATTGTTGAGACTTTTACTTCCATCCTTGTTTTTCGGAGAGTTCTCTCAAAGAAAATAATAAGTATTGTTGGTGGTCTCGTCTATTTTAAGATAGAACAAATCTTCAATGATCTGGTGGAAGCAAATGCAAAATCTTCTCCGTCCTCTTCATTCTGCCGGTGTTTAACATCCTCAAACAAGATGGATGGAAGATCTATTTGAGTTCATTTGTCAAATTCCTTTCTCTTGGTAAAGCCAATTATGGTTGATGCCATCAATCACAAGAATCTATTGCAATAACCTCATGATTAAGGAAAGCAATAAACATCTCTACAATAAACTCAAGATATTCTACATTCACTTTCTTCTTAGGATTCCACCATAAGCTAGCGTCACCTCCTTCTCGTGAAGATCAATCCGCGTACCTCAATTGCGTGATCCTTTGGTTCTTACCGTTGTCAATAAGAATCAAATCCTCCTAAACCCAAGTCTTTTCCATTGATATCGAGAAACTCTGTTGTTTGAAGGCAATATGGTTTTACGAACTCCATTTCTTAAATCTAAGGGAAGAAACAATGCTATTTTCCTAGTGGCTGATAACTTCTCCAAAGTTACTACTTTCTTCCGATGAAACAAAGAATCATATTCACATGCATCTATTGATCTTTAATCCCGACGATGTGTCTTTTCTTTCTCTCCTCGATACATTGTTTATTCAAATTCTTTCAAGAAGTGGTTCTAGTCTTTTATCATGTTTCTCGAGAGCACCTGAGCTATGTTCATCCTACCTTCCATGTTCACGATAATCCTCAAATATCTTCAATCCTTTCTTTTCAATAAGCAAAACGCAAGACTCGCAACAAGTCTAGCAAGCTTTGCAAGGTGTAGTGGTCGTACCATTCTATTGCTAAATCAACTTGGGAACATGAGAATCACCTTCGTTCCCAGAAACCACCAATCTTGGAGTCTTCTTTTCCTAGGAATCTCGATGCGAGATTCTTGTTAAGTGGGGGAGAGTTGTATCATCCAAATTGTCTAACATTGGAATGCTACATAATAAATAAAGATCAATGCTACTATATACTTGTTATTATTGCATCATCATTATATCATGCTCATGTCACCATGCCACATTGCATTTGAGCATCATATAAAACCCCTTTTCATTTGGTTCTTCCCTCATATGCATTTCTCTTATTAATTATAATTGCCTCTTGATATATTGTAGTTGGTTCTTGATATATTGCTTGATGCCTAAGTTATTTGGGGGCATGTCTCTTTCAAACTCCACCATCTTTCTTTTTGCTCTATCTATAAATTCCACCATTCTAATTATATATGAGCCATTATATTTCTCTTGGTATTTAAATCTAGCTCATATATGTTGGGATGGATCCACTTCTATTTTCTACATGCTCCCATACATGCTACACATTGTTCTCACAATATTGGGTATGGGATTCCACATGGCCACCTTTGCATCCTATGTGAGTAGAAATCTTTTCTAATCTTCCATATGATTTGAATTTAAATAAATGACCATGTTTAAATATATTGTGGCTCTATGTTTATTAGTGTATCACACACACAAGCTTGGCCACCTTATGTTCATGCATGTTTCTTTTATTTAGTCCATATAAGAAAACAAGCTTCCTTTTCTTTTGTAATGCCTTAATTCAAACTTTTGAAGCATGTACGAATATATGCCCATGAGATATTATAGTTGTTTTCACAACTAATGGTGGCATTTATTACCCATGCATGGCACATGCAAGCTTTCCACCACCTTCTTTCTATTTTTGCTTCCATAAATTTCTCTAGTCGGAATTTAAATTCAATTTAGGGAGTTGTTGGAATCAGGGCCAATATCAAATGGTAGTTGTTTTCACAACTAGCAATGCATATGTTCAATGTATGCATGAGCCATGCACACTTGCCTCATCCCATTATTTTCTCTCTATTTGGCCTTGTTTGGTTGTTGCATGAGTTTTGAAATGGTTGCATTCAAACAAAAGAAATCAAATAAAAAGAAAATCAAAGACCTACCTTAACCTTACCTTTTGATCTACACTCCTAATATACCTACACATGTGACCCACACACACTCACACTAACCCAAACACCTAGCTAACCTGAGGCCATTTTGCATAGTGTCAAGTTGCCTTGCTAATCTAGCTAGCTAACCCTCCCCTCCTTTTCTTGACCCTCAAGATCACAAACCGTAGCCACCAACCCTAGTCACACCCCCTCCTAGCTAACTCGAGAGAGAGGGAAGAGAGGAAGAAAGTAACCCAAGTTGCCACTTTGGGAAAAACCCTAACCCAACCACCCAAGTGAGGCTTGCCCCCCTTCATCTATCGGCCCAGGCATATCTCCAAATCGAGATCTCACCCCTCTGCTTGCCCCCTTTCGCCTAGAAACGGCCACGGTCGCCCCATTCCCCTCGTCCTAAAGCTTCGGCCACCACCTAAAACCAGCATTGGGGAGAAGGGGAAGAGGAGATTGGGCATTGAGGAAGACCAGCACCACCCTGTATCCCGCCAGTACACGGAGTTGTAACACCCTCGAATCAGCCCTATGCAGATTTTAGCGCTTCCCGCCAAACCCGCATAGCAATGATTCAAAGATGCCCACCAGGCACTTGCGTGCGGGTAGAAAATGAATTAATACCATTACACAATAGTTCACGATGGAACCCACAATACATATATATACAACAACGACTCAACGAGTCAAGAATATAGATATATAGTACAAAGATCCAAATCACCTTGAAAGCAATACAACATCTGAGTACGGATAAGATGCAAATGGGGCTAAGAGCCCTGAAGAATAACCAATGGCCTCCATAACCCTGCCCAGGCCAAGCTAGAAGGGTAACCCTGCTAACGATGTCGAACTTATACCTATTAAACAAAAAGGGTGCCAATAAAGGGTAAACGAAAAAGGGAGCATTTAGTACTGAGGCCAGTACACAGCGAGTCTAGAATTCGACGGCTCTCACCTAGATAGGTATGGTGTACTAAAGCGGCAGCGCAACATGCACTAAACAACCTATAGAGACTCGATACAACTGTCCGATATTAGAGAGAGATAAGAAAGTCCTATATGAAACCAACCTGATACTACCACCAAACATACCCATCCTGGTATTTCCCCCTCGAGACCAAACGAGGAAGTCCTACCAAGGAAACTCACACGGTTGGTAGTTTTATTCATTCTTTTCATGGTAGTTATCCAACTTACTAGTCATATTAGATACACGTCAAATTTATAACAGTAAACTTTAGTTATAGTTGTCTATGATCGAGAAACCTTGGACTACTGGTCCATGTAGTAGCTATATGGTTGGTTCTTATCCTTTGTGCTATCATGTTTAGATCTTGTGAGCTCCATTCATGATCAAGATCATCTATTTGTAATCCTACATGTTGTGTTTGTAGGGATCCGATGGATATTGAGATGCTATTTCAGATTGATTATTGATTCTATCATGTCTTTGTTATTTGTGATCTTGCATGCTCTCCGTTGTTAGTAGCTATCTTGGCCAAGTAGATGCTAGCAACTCCAAGAGGGAGTATTTATGCTCGATAGTGGGTTCATGCCTCTAGTAATCTAGGGAAGTGACAGAAATCTCTAAGGTACTAGATGTGTTGTTGCTACTAGGGATAAAACAACAATCCTTTGTTCATAGAACAATCATATTGTTTACTTTACATGCAATGCTTAATGCAATTATCTGTTGCTTGCAACTTAATACTGGAGGGGGTTCGGATGATAACCTGAAGGTGGATTATTAGTCATAGATGTAGTTGGATTACGGTCTATGTATAATGTTGTAATGCCCAATCAAATCTCATAGGAGTCAAGATGATTAGTATATGCATGTATGCTTTCTCGATGTTTGTCAATTGCCCCGCTGTAATTTGTTCACCCAACATGTCATCTATCTTAAGGAGAATCACCACTAGTGAACTATGGACCCTGGTCCTTTCTTTACCATCAATCTACAACTATTTACTGTTTTCTGTTTACTTTATGCAAGCTATTACTATCTTCCACACAATACGTTTAATCCTTTGTTTTCAGCAAAACCGGTGAGATTGACAACCTCACTGTAAGTTGGGGCAAAGTTCTGTGGTTGTGTTGTGCAGGATTCCAAGTTGGAAACAACACCTTGGAGGTGTTTCCTTGCTCCTACTGGTTCGATAACCTTGGTTTCATAACTGATGGAAAACTTGCTGATGTGCTCATCATACCTTCCTCTTGGGATTCCCCAACAAGCTCGATATATTTTGGGCCATCAAGCTATTTTTCTGGCGCCGTTGCCGGGGAGTCAAGGACATCTTCACAAGGGGAGTCCCTCATAACCAGTCTCTTTACTTTGTTTTATTTGTTTTGCTTAGTTTATTTCTGCTTTGTTTGCTTGTTTCTTTATCGAAAACACAAAAAATTAGTTGTACTAGTTTGCTTCTTTATATCAAAAACACATTTTTTTATTCCTTTTCTATAGTTGTCACTTTGTTCTTTGCTCACCATGTTGATCCCTCAGTTCACCCTGAAAGACCTTTCAATAGGTAGTGGCTCTATAATTGGGAAAGATAATATTGAAGAATTCTTTAATCATGTTAGTAAGCATGAAGATATTGAGGATAGATCCCTTGCAGAACTTGCTCCAAGTTATGAAATTGCTGCAACTTCTTTAGTTCACATGTTGGAAGCTAGGTTTGTTAATCTTAACCCCATAATGCAAGTAATGTTTCTTAAACTTAAGGAAATTGAGGACCCTGAAAAGAGAGATTTTATTCTGGAAACCTTGCTTAAAGAATTCTATGATGTTGCTAAGGAAGCTAGAAAAGTCTTTGATCGTTTTAATATGCTAGGCTCATGTGTAGATGTTATTGGTACACGAGAAAAGATGAACAAAACTAAACCTAATGGGGAGGAAATTAATATACCAATAACTTTTAAACTTGTAGGAATGCATGAAGCCTTAGAAAAGAATCTTGATTGGATTGTTCCTGAAAACCCATTTGATGAAAATAGTGAACCCAAGAGCATTGAGACAAGATCCTCTAGAACTTATTGGGATGAGATACCTTGCCTTGTTGAAGATATTTCTGGTATTAATCTTAATGCTTCTTCATTTGAGAATACTTGATTGTTTTCTTGCTTCTTATGCCTAACTTAAAGGCGTTAAAGAAAAGTACTTATTGGGAGAAAACCCAAAAGTTTTAGATGAGTCTTGGAAGTTATTGCTTCAGTAGTAACCTCTCCTTATCCTTTTTATTTGCCTTTTGTGCCAAGAGTAACCTCTAATGAGAGAGAAGTAATGCTTGGGAAAGTTGTTGTCCTGAAACAGATTTTTTTGCTTCGCTGTAAAAATTCGTGTAAAATCTCTGTATGTCGGTTTGAGCTATAATTTTTTGTGCTTCTGCCCCAGGTTGTTATCCAACTTTCGTTAGTACAACACTTTTCTATTTGAGCAACAGAAGGTCTTCGAAAAAAAATGGTTTTACCTGCTGGTCTATTTTGACAGATTTCTGCCATTATTTGCATTTGCTTTTTGTTGATTCCTTTTTGGGTTCTTTTTGGGGAATTGAGCTTTTTAAGGGAAGTGCTAAAGTAGCTTGTGTTTTATTGGAAGTTTTATTGGTGTTGAAACTTAACCCAAAGACTTATTATCTTGAGTACACTAATGTTGCTAATAAAGATTGTGTGAAGTTTTGTATGAAGGGAAAATTTCAGGTGTAAGGAAAGAATGATGTAATGAGGTGAAGAATGGACTAAAGCTCGAGCTTGGGGATGCCACCCCGTGTCATCCCAAAAAATATCCAAGAAGTACAAGCGTCAAAGCTTGGGGATGCCCAAGGCATCCCCTTTTTCATCAATAAAAATCTCAGGTTTCTTCCAAACACTTCATTTTTATTGTTTCATGCATAGTTGTGTTGTTCTTGGAGCGTCTTCATTTTTCATTTTTTGTTTTCGTTTGCTTGGTTTGCTTAGTTTGCTTGAATAAATTGGTTGGAAACCCCTCATTCATGCGTTAGTTTTCAAATAAGATTGGTTTGGATTGGAAAAGAGTAGGAAAGTTCATGCTTAAGTGGTAAAAGGAGCTTATTTTTGACTATGGCCTATGCTTTGTAATGCCATTCTTGGTATTGTTTTGGCTTTATGCTTAGTGATTTTTGCTGTAGCATGACATGTTATAAACAATTTAGATTGCTTAATGAGCCTTGAAAGGATCATGCGTTGTTTTAGCATATTAAAGCATAATATTGTGGTATTCTCCTTTGATGCTTTATTTGGGTTGACTTGGCGCATACTCACACCATGTTATGACTATCCCAAGTCACCATAGCCTTGATGATCTTTTAGTTTTCGACTTGTAATATCACTTTATGCTTTAATTAATGGTGTTTTGTCGCTTTGCATGATTATGGCCATTATTGCTCTCTTAGTTGGTCGCTTCTAGTCTTTTGCTAGCCTCCATAACCAAGTGTGAGTTCCACTCATGCATCCAAATCCAAATAAAACCAAGTTATTCCAAAGAGTCCACCATACCTACCTATTAGCATTTGTTATTCCAAGTATATTCATGTTTTTTATCTCTCTTCCAAATTAGACTTGTTATGAGAAAACTAGTGATTAAAGCTCTCACGAACTTGATGGCACACTTTACTTTTCTTGCCCCTAATAAACTTGAACCATTGTGTCATCTATGTTGTATATGCTTGCACTTATATGTTGGGGATTAGCAGAACTATGCTGTCATGGGGAACGCTTTCAACATTGCACTTGTACATTGTACCTAGTTGATGTCATGCTCTTTTGTCTATGGATGTCGTCGGTGTGAAATGAAAGGGGAGCTTGTAAGTCCATGGAGTTATGTATGTGTGTTAGAGAAACGCCTGGACCGCTGGTCTAATCCATGCCTAATCATGGTGGAAACCTGCAACGTAACCATAATGAGCAATCTATGAAGCATTCTTCTTATAAAAAAGAGATAGAGAAAGAAAAGGAGAAAAAAGATGGGAAAAGAGGAAAGAGAGAAAAAACACTATTTTCCCATGGTAAATAAGAATATTGCTGAGATGCTCGTTGTCTGCTTGCCTTTTCATTTTGATATGGGGATTATTCCGTATCATCGGGCAAGGGGTACCCCGTTGGCGGTTCTCTATGATACACATGTACTTACTATGACAAGAACTTACCGGTAACTAAACTTGAGTAGCATAAGGAGCGACCCTCGTATTCAAGGGACATGAGATTTCCAACTTATACTTTGCCAAGCATATACTCCATGGTTTGTTCACTTTAACCTTAATCACTTCAAGATGCTTATGATAGGGGCAATGAGAGCTGAAAGCTAATAAGTACCATAATTTTTGGAAGCTCTTTATGAGACTTGAATCCCTGCTTCCTTCTATGAAGGCCTTTCTTTTACTTTTATGTTGAGTTCCCATCTTATATCTTTATGCACCTATTAAGAGAGCATAGTGGCCATTCTTAGTTTAATGTGCATTGTCCCAAGACTTGTTGATTGATGCATAACTTTGATATTGCTTGTTCTTAAACAGTTTGTATCTAGTCACCCTTATGAACTTTGAAGGTGTCCTATGCATTTATGTTTTGCTACACTATGAGAGACAAGCTAAATACCATTCTCATTATGCTTTCTTTATGTGAAACAAACAAACGTCTTGCAAAGCATTGTTATACATGAATCTTTTGTTTGTGCCTTTTCATGTTACAACATAGTTGCTATGTCTTATTGTTAGAACTATATCTTTCATGCTATGTTAAAGTACTATGATCCCAACTATCAATGTTTTACAAATACTTTGATGAAGTTTATGATGGTGCATGTCACCTCAAAAATTAATCTTTCTTTTTATCACTTACCTACTCGAGGACGAGCAAGAGTTAAGCTTGGGGATGTTGATACGTTGCTAACGTATCTATAATTTTTGATGTTCCATGCTTGTTTTATATCTACTTTCTTATTTTTTGTCCACACTTTGGAGTATTTTTATCCAATTTCTTGGACTAACCTATTAACAAGATGCCACAATGCCAGCTGCCTGTTTTCTGCTGTTTTTGGTTCCAGGAAAGTCATAAAATAAATATTCTCGGAATTGGATGGGACAAAAGCCAAAGTCAATATTTCACCGAGGGGGACACGGAGCCAGAAGACGAGACGGAGAGGGGCCAGAGGCCGGCCACACCACCTGGCCGTGCGGCCAGGCCTGGCCCGTGCCAGGGGGTGGTGTGGCTGCCTAGGGCACCCCCTCGGTCTCCCCTTTCGCCTATATATCGCCTCCGATACAGAAACCCTAATTACCCAATAAAAATTCCACGAAAGAGTCTATAACTGCCGTCATCTCCATCCCTGGATCGGGAGGGATCTGAAGCTCTTCCCGGCACCCTGCCGAAGGGGAGAATTCACCCTGGAGACCTCCTTCATCACCATGCAAGCCTCCGGTGTGATGCGTGAGTAGTTCATCCTTGGACTACGGGTCCATGTAGTAGCTAGATGGTTGGTTCTTCTCCTTTGTGCTATCGTGTTTAGATCTTGTGAGCTCCATTCATGATCAAGATCATCTATTTGTAATCCTACATGTTGTGTTTGCGGGGATCCGATGGATATTGAGATGCTATTTCAGATTGATTATTGATTCTATCATGTCTTTGTTATTTGTGATCTTGCATGCTCTCCGTTGTTAGTAGCTATCTTGGCCAAGTAGATGCTAGCAACTCCAAGAGGGAGTATTTATGCTCGATAGTGGGTTCATGCCTCTAGTAATCTGGGGAAGTGACAGAAATCTCTAAGGTACTAGATGTGTTGTTGCTACTAGGGAGAAAACAATAATCCTTTGTTCATAGAACAATTGTATTGTTTACTTTGCACGCAATGCTTAATGCAATTATCTGTTGCTTGCAACTTAATACTGGAGGGGGTTCGGATGATAACCTGAAGGTGGATTATTAGGCATAGATGCAGTTGGATTACGGTCTATGTATAATGTTGTAATGCCCAATCACATCTCATAGGAGTCAAGATGATTAGTATATGCATGTATGTTTTCTCGATGTTTGTCAATTGCCCCGCTATAATTTGTTCACCCAACATGTCATCTATCTTAAGGAGAATCACCACTAGTGAACTATGGACCCCGGTCCTTTCTTTACCATCAATCTACAACTATTTACTATTTTCTGTTTACTTTCTACAAGCTATTACTATCTTCCACACAATATGTTTAATCCTTTGTTTTCAGCAAAACCGGTGAGATTGACAACCTCACTGTAAGTTGGGGGCAAAGTTCTATGGTTGTGTTGTGCAGGATTCCAAGTTGGAAACAACACCTTGGAGGTGTTTCCTTGCTCCTACTGGTTTGATAACCTTGGTTTCACAACTGAGGGAAAACTTGCTGCTGTGCTCATCATACCTTCCTCTTGGGGTTCCCCAACGAGCTCGATATATTTTGGGCCATCAGTACATCGTTGTGTTTGCAGTATCTATTCCCAACCCGCTGCGAGTAGCCACCGATAGCATCCTGATTGTCCCCTCTTATGCCATCCCCGATGGCACTGTCGTGTTCCACACCACGACAGTTGGCGCCCACCGTGGGGCACAGCGCTTCGGCTAGGGTCATCTTTTGCACGGGACTTCTACTCTTCGCTGGTGAGCGAGTCGCCTCTGGCCTTGTCCTCACCTTCGGATCCTTCGATTGCGTCCTCGACAATGCATCCTGCTTCAATAGGGAAACCTTCCCAAGTAACGGCTCTGTCATGCACTTCGGCGAGCATCGCGTCTATGTTGCCACCGTCGCCGAGGATTTCCCTTGGAAGGTCATCACCATCTCTGGTGTGCCTCCACGCTTCTCCGCCCCGCTTCTCGCCAGCGGCTGCTGATACGTTGTAAACGTATCTATAATTTTTGATGTTCCATGCTTGTTTTATATCTACTTTCTTATATTTTGTCCACACTTTGGAGTATTTTTACACATTTTCTGGAGCTAACCTATTAACAAGATTCCATAGTGCCAGTTGCCTGTTTTCTGCTGTTTTTGGTTTCAGAAAAGCTAGCAAGGAAATATTCTCGGAATTGGACCGGACAAAAGCCAAAGTCAATATTTACCCGAAGCAACACAGAGTCCGGCGGGGAGACGAAGTGGGGAACCAGGGCGGCCACACCCTAGGGTGGCGCGACCAGCCCTAGCCACTCCACCACCAGGTGTGGCCCCCCTGGTGCTCCACTGACCTAGCCCTTCCGCCTATAAAAGCCTCCCGGGACAAAAACCCTAAGTACCCGATCAAAATTCCACGAAAGAGTCTGTAGCCGCCCTCATCTCCATCCCTAGATCGGGAGGGATCTGAAGCTCTTCCCGGCACCCTGTCAGAGGGGAGAGATCACCCTGGAGGCCTTCTTCATCACCATGCCTGCCTCCGGTGTGATGCGTGAGTATCTCATCCCTGGACTACAGGTCCATGTAGTAGCTAGATGGCTGGTTCTCCTCCTTTGTGCTACCATGTTTAGTTCTTGTGAGCTTCGTTCATGATCAAGATCATCTATTTGTAATCCTACATGTTGTGTTTGTGGGGATCCGGTCGATATTGAGATGCTATTTCAGATTGATTATTGATTTTATCATGTCTTTGTTATTTGTGATCTTGCATGCTTTCTGTTGTTAGTAGCTATCTTGGCCAAGTAGATGCTAGCAACTCCAAGAGGGAGTATTTATGCTCGATAGTGGGTTCATGCTTCTAGTAATCTGGGGAAGTGACAGAAATCTCTAAGGTACTAGATGTGCTATTGCTACTAGGGAGAAAACAAAATCCTTTGTCCATAGGGCAATCATATTGTTTACTTTACACACTTTTCTTAATGCAATTATCTGTTGCTTGCAACTTAATAGTGGAGGGGGTTCGGATGATATCCTGAAGGTGGATTATTAGTCATAGATGCAGTTGGATTACGGTCTATGTATAATATTGTAATGCCCAATCAAATCTCATAGGAGTCAAGATGATTAGTATATGCATGTATGCTTTCTCGATGTTTGTCAATTGCCCCGCTGTAATTTGTTCACCCAACATGTCATCTATCTTAAGGATAATAACCACTAGTGAACTATGGACCCCGGTCCATTCTTTTACCATCAATCTACAATCTACTATTTACTGTTTACGGTTTACTTTCTGGAAGCAATTACTATCTTCCACACAATACATTTAATCCTTTGTTTCAGCAAAACCAGTGAGATTGACAACCTCACTGTAAGTTGGGGCAAAGTTCCGTGGTTGTGTTGTGTAGGATTCCAAGATGGAAGACAACACCTTGGGGTTATTTCCTTGCTCCTACTGGTTCAATAACCTTGGTTTCATCTCTGAGGGAAAATTTGTTGTTGTGCTCATCATACCTTCCTCTTGGGGTTCCCAACAAGCTCATCACTTTTTGAGCCATCAAGCCTATTTTCTGGCGCTGTTGCCGGGGAGTCAAGGACAACTTCACAAGGGGAGTCTTTCACAACCAATCTCTTTACTTTGTTTTTTGTTTTGCTTAGTTCATTTTTGCTTTGTTTGCTTGTTTCTTTCTATCAAAAACACACAAAAAAATAGTTCTTGCTATAGTTGTTATTTCTATTGATCTGTTATTGTCTTGCTTTATCATGCTTTCTATCAATGATGGGTTTCTTTGAAACTAGATCTTATTGGCAAGATGGGTTCATGGAACAACAAAAATATTACGAGGAACACCGCTTGTCACAAAAAGGGAAACTCTTATGGGAACAAATTGATAAATTGTGTACCATTGCTAGAAACATGTGCTCTACTTATAATGTTACTTATTTCTTTGATAAATCTTGTTGCTGTAGGAGGTATAAACACCTCCCTTTTTAATGTGAGTATAATGATGATGTTACCATATCTTCTTATGTTAAGGGAAATTATTACTTTTATGATGTGGAACAAATTGAAGAATTTATTGCTTGGAAGGGTGCATTCTAACTTGCTTATTTGCTTGAAAATACTGATGATTCACCTTATAAATATGAGGTTTATGATATACTTAAATTTTGCTTTGATAATTACAAGGTAGAGAATGGATATATTCTTGAATATCTTAATAGATGCTCTCCACCAACGGAAGAGACTAATGCCTTGCAGGAGCCTATGGAAGAAGAAATTGCTGAAACTGGAAGCTCATTAGATGAAAAATAGGAGGAGAGTGATGATCAAGAGGAGGAAGATTGGATCTACCCATTCCTACCTTCTAATGAGAGTAACTCTTTACCCATTACATTATTTGGTTGTCCTCCATGCTTACCAAAGGAGGATGAATGTTATGTTCCTATGGATTCTTTGATTTTTTATAATAAAGGTCTAGATTGGTCCTATATTGGTTGATAATATTAATTTTACTACTATTTAAAATGAGATTGATCAGTCATCTTGTTATAAAATTGTTAAAAGTGGGTCTAAAGGTTTTAATCCCACTATTTTTGAGCTTGATAAAAATTATGTGTTTGTAGATCATGATAAGCATGCTTTATGTGATAGTTATATTGTTGAGTTTATTCATGAGGCTACTGAAAATTATTATGAGAGAGGAAAATATGTTTGTAAAAAATTTCATGTTACTAAAACACCTCTCTTTGAAAGTTCCAAAGTTGCTCTTGTTTTATGTACCCAATCTTGTTACTATTTGCTTCTTTGATTTATTTTCTTACAAGATTGCTATGCATAGTAAGTGGGTTAGACTTAAATGTGTATCATATTTTCTCCTTGATGCTCTCTTTTGCTTCAATTCATATTTCTTATGTGAGCATCTTCTCAAATTCTGATGCCTAGCTGAAAGGCGTTAAAGAAAAGCACTTATTGGGAGATAACCCAAATTTTGAGTCAATAAATTTTTCTTTTGTTGAGTCTTGGAATTTATTGCCTTTTTAATAACCTCTCCTTATCCTTTTTGTGTGGTTTTTGTGCCAAGAGTAACTTCTAACGAGAGAGAAGTACGACTTGGGAAAGTTGCTGTCCCGAAACAGATTTTTGTGCTTCACTGTAAAAATTCGTGAAGAATCTCTGTATGTCGGATTGAGTTGTAATTTTTTGTGCTTATGCCCAAAGTTTTTATCTAACTTTCTTTAGTTCAACACTTTTCTATTTGAGCAACAGAAGATCTTCTAAAAAAATCGGTTTTGACCTGCTGGTCTGTTTTGACAGATTTCTGCCATTATTTGCATTTGCCTCTTAAAACTCTTTCTCTTTGAGTTCTTGCCAAAATTCTTGAACTTTTAAAAGGAAGTGCTACAGTAGCTTGTATTTTAATGGAAGTTTTACTTATGTTGAAACTGAACCTAAAGACTTATTATCTTGAGTACACTAATTCTGCTAATGAAGATTGTGTGATGTTTTGTATGAAGGAAATTTTAAAGTGTAGGGAAGAATAATGTGATAAGATGAAGTATGGACAAAATCTCAAGCTTGGGGATGCCACCCGTGTCACCCCAAGAATTATTCAAGAAGTACAAGCGTCAAAGCTTGGGGATTCCCAAGGCATCCCCTTCTTCATCAATAAAAATCTCACGTTCTCTTCCAAACACTTCATTTTTATTGTTTCATGCACAGTTGTGTTGTTCTTGGAGCGTATTTGTTTTTGTTTTTAGTTTTCATTTTCTTAGTTTTCTTGAATAAATTGGTTGGACCCCCGTATTCATACATTAGTTTTCAAATAAGTTGGTTTGGATTGGAAAAGAGTAGGAAAGTTCATGCTTATAAGTGGTATAAAAAGAGTCTTGTTTTTGACTGTGGCTTATACTTTGTCATGTCATGCTTGATATTGTTTTGAATTTATGCTTAGTGATTATTGCCGTAGCATGACTTGTTACAATCAATTGAGATTGCTTAATGTGCCTTGAAAGAATGATGCGTTGTTTTAGCATATTAAAGCATAGTATTGTGGTATTCTCCTTTAATTCTTTATTTGGGTTGACTTAACGCATGCTCACACCATGTTAAGACTATACCAAGTCACCATAGCCTCTATAATCATTTAGTTTTCAACTTGTAATATCACTTTATGCTTTAATTTATAATTTTTTGTCGCTTTGCATGATTATGGCCATTATTGCTCTCTTAGTTGGTCGCCCCCAGTCTTTTACTAGCCTCCATACCAAGTATGAGTTCCACTCATGCATACAACTCCAATAAAACCAAGTTATTCCAAAGAGTCCACCTACCTATTAGCATTTTCTATTCCAAGTATATTCATGTTTTTATCTACCTTCCGAATTAAACTTGTTATGTGAAAATTAGTGATTAAAGCTCTCACGAACTTGATGGCACACTTTACTTTTCTTGCACTTAATAAACTTGAACCATTGTGCCCATCTATGTTGCGTATATGCTTGCGTTTTGTAAGTTGTGAATTAGCAGAACCATGTTATCATGGGGAACACTTTCAACATTGCACTTTATTTAGTTGATATCATGTTCTTTTGCTTATGGATCCCGGCGGTGTGAAATGAAAGGGGAGCTTGTAAGGCTCATGGAGTTCATATATGTGTTAGAGAAACGCCTGGGCGGCTGGTCTAAGCCATGCCTAATCGTGGTGGAAACCTGCAGCGTAACCATAGTGAGCAATCTATGAAGCATCCTCTGTAAAAAAGGAAGCCTATGCAAATAGGAAAGAAAAAAAGAGAAAAAAAGGCCTATGCAAATAGGAAATAAAAGGATTGCTGAGATGCTCATTGTCTGCTTGCCTTGTTATTTTGATATGGGGATTCTTCTGTATCATCAGGAAAGGGGTACCCCGTTGGCGGTTCTCTATGATACACATGTACTCACAATGACAAAAACTTACTTGTGACTAAACTTGAGTAGCATGAGGAACGGTACTCGTAAGTAAGGGGCATGAGATTTTCAGCTTATAACTTGTCAATCATATCCTCATATTTGTTCACTTTAACCTTAATCACCTAAAGATGCTTATGATAGGGGCAATGAGAGCTGAAAGCTAATAAGTACCATAATTTTTGGAAGCTCTTTATGAGACTTGAATCCCTGCTTCCTTCTATGAAGGGCCTTTCTTTTACTTTTATGTTGAGTCTCCATCTTCTATCTTTATGCACTTATTAAGAGAGCATAATGGTCATTCTTAGTTTAATGTGCACTGTCCCAAAACTTGTTGATTGATTCATAACTTTGATATTGCTTGTTCTTAAACTATTTGTATCTAGTCACCCTTATGAACTTTGAAGGTGTCCTATGCATTTATGTTTTGCTACACTATGAGGGACAAGCTGAATACCATTCTCATTATGTTTTATATATGTGAAACAAACAAACGTCTTTCAAAGCATTGTTATTCATGAATCTTTTGTTTGTACCTTTTCATGTTACACCATAGTTGCTATATCTTATTGTTACAACTATATATTTCATGCTATGTTAAAGTACTATGATCCCAGCTATCAATGTTTTACAAATACCTTGATCAAGATTGTGATGGTGCATGTCACCTCAAAAATTATTCTTTTCTTTATAACTTACCTACTCGAGGATGAGTAGGAGTTAAGCTTGGGGATGTTGATACATTGTAAACATATCTATAATTTTTGATGTTCCATGCTTGTTTTATATCTACTTTCTTATGTTTTGTCCACACTTTGGAGTATTTTTACACATTTTCTGGAACTAACCTATTAACAAGATGCCACAGTGCCAGTTGCTTGTTTTCTGATGTTTTTGGTTTCAGAAAAGCTAGTAAGGAAATATTCTCGAAATTGGACTGGACAAAAGCCAAATATAATATTTTACCCGAATTAACACGGAGTCCGGAGGGAAGACGAAGCAGGGAACCAGGGCGGCCACACCCTAGGGTGGCACGGCTAGCCCTAGCCATGCCACCACTAGGTGTGGGCCCCCTGGTGCTCCACCAACCTAGCCCTTCCGCCTATAAAAGTCTCCCGAGACGAAAACCCTAATTACCCAATCAAAATTCCACGAAAGAGTCTATAACCGCCATCATCTCCATCCCTAGATCCGGAGGGATCTGAAGCTCTTCCCGGCACCCTGCCGGAGGGGATAGATCACCCTGGAGGCCTTCTTCATCACCATGCCTGCCTCCGGTGTGATGCGTGAGTAGTTCATCCCTAGACTATGGGTCCATGTAGTAGCTAGATGGTTGGTTCTCCTCCTTTGTGCTACCATGTTTAGATCTTGTGAGCTCCGTTCATGATCAAGATCATCTATTTGTAATGCTACATGTTGTGTTTGCGGGGATCCGATGGATATTGAGATGCTATTTCAGATTGATTATTGATTCTATCATGTCTTTGTTATTTGTGATCTTACATGCTTTCCGTTGTTAGTATCTATCTTGGCCAAGTAGATGCTAGCAACTCCAAGAGGGAGTATTTATGCTTGATAGTGGGTTCAGGCCTCTAGTAATCTTGGGAAGTGATAGAAATCTCTAAGGTACTAGATGTGCTATTGCTACTAGGGAGAAAACATCAGTCCTTTGTCCATAGGGCAATTGTATTGTTTACTTTACACACTTTGCTTAATGCAATTATCTGTTGCTTGCAACTTAATACTGGAGGGGGTTCGGATGATAACCTGAAGGTGGATTATTAGTCATAGATGCAGTTGGATTACGGTCTATGTATAAATGTTGTAATGCCCAATCAAATCTCATAGGAGTCAAGATGATTAGTATATGCATGTATGCTTTCTCGATGTTTGTCAATTGCCCCGCTGTAATTTGTTCACCCAACATGTCATCTATCTTAAGGAGAATCACCACTAGTGAACTATGGACCCTGGTCCATTCTTTTACCATCAATCTACAATCTACTATTTACTGTTAACCGTTTACTTTCTGCAAGCAATTACTATCTTCCACACAATACATTTAATCCTTTGTTTCAGCAAAACCGGTGAGATTGACAACTTCACTGTAAGTTGGGGCAAAGTTCTGTGGTTGTGTTGGGCAGGATACCAAGTTGGAAGACAACACCTTGGGGTTGTTTCCTTGCTCCTACTGGTTCGATAACCTTGGTTTCATCACCGAGGGAAAATTTGATGCTGTGCTCATCATACCTTCCTCTTAGGGTTCCCAATGAGCTCATCCTTTTTTGAGCCATCAGCAGCATTGAGGTCATGATGGCCGGCACAGGCGAGGGTCGCCGCCCACCTCTGGAGCGTGACGCGGGTGCCAAAGACGCCGCCCCGCATGAGCAGGGCGTGGACCCCTTGGCAGACTCCATCTAGAACCTCTGCATCCCCGTCGCTCCCGAGCTAGACCAGGCCGCTGCAGCAGCTGCGCTGGAGGCCACACGCCAGAACCTCCTAGAGGAAGCCAGCAAGGTCGCCGCCCACCAACGATGCCTGAACACAACCATGCGCGAGTACAACACCGCGCACAACTTCTCTCTCTTACCTAGTGCCAACCGGCAGGCGCTGCCCCAGGGCCACAACTTGGGTTCAGAGCTGGACCGAGCTGCTGATTCGCGTGTCGCCACGGCTTAGCCGGTTTACAGTACCCCGACCAAGAACATGAGGGCCGTGGAAGCTGCCGTTGTGGAGCTTTGCCACCTGGAGGGTGACGAGCTGCATCGCCAACATGCACGTGTCCAGCTCCTTCACGCTACAGGCAACAGGCAACAGGCCAAGGCAGGCACGAGCCTTGGAGGAAATAGCAAGAGCTAGCAGCCTCGCTGGGTGGGCGATACGGCTGCATGTGGGAGCAAGGCCTCCTCTCCAAACGTCACAAGGCAGAACAACCATCCATAGGGAAGATGAGCTGGTCGCGGACAAAACCCGCATGAAGCCGCAGCTATCACCAGCAGGAACCGCGACCCGGCTGACGAAGCCGGGAGAACCAACGCACCACCCAAGTCCCGCCTTTCAGGACGGCTTGACCCACTCAGGCCGGAGGAGCTCTGGGATGCGCGCGCGTGCATTGACCTGTTGGTCTAGTCACTCGTTCTAGAAGAGGAAAGTCCGGCAGGCCCAAGGTGTTTCGGACCACGCATCCGGAACGAACCGTTTCCAAAGGGATTTTCGCTCCCAAGGGACACGCCAATGTACAACGACACGGTCAAGCCGGAGGACTGGCTGGTGGATTACACCACCGTGGTGGGCATCGCAAACGGCAACTGTTGGGTGGCTGTGCGCTTCGTCTCTCTCATGCTCCTCGACTTAGCCAGAACATGGCTCAATAGCCTCCCCGACAACTTGACTTCGAGCAGCCATTCGTCCGCAACTTCACCGGCACCTACAAGCGCCCGGATCACCCTGACGAGCTCGTCCTTTGCGTTCAAGGCAAGGACAAGACCGACCTGGCGAGGTTTGTGGTTTACCAACACCACCCCCTCCTCCGCCAGCCAGTGGGCAGCAGGACAACCGCGAGCGCTAGAACCACCAGGATGAAGACGCAGGAGATTATCCTCGCCGGGTAGGGAACTACCACATCTTCAACACCGAGCCGGAAACCAAGCACAACAAAAGGCGCCATGAGGCGGAGGTGAACGGAATCATTTCCCTCGTTCCTCAGTTCTTGAACTTGTCTGAGCAAGAGGTCAAGTGGAGCTGGAAGGACTAGACGGACGTGCTGCCACATCCGGGCACATACGCCATGGTCCTGGATCCCATCATCATCTCCAAGAAGCACTCATGCAGGTTCTGCGTGTCTTGGTGGACGGAGGAAGCATCATCAACCTCCTGTACCACAGCTCCCTAGACCGGCTCGACATGAGTGAGTCCCAGCTGGAGACATCCAACACCTCCTTCCACGGAGCCGTTCCGATCCCATCACATTTGCCCATCAATAAGATCCGGCTGGATGTCATCTTCAGCACGGAAGACTATTTCCACCGCGAGCCTATCTGGTTCGAGGTGGTCAACCTCTGCAACGCTTACCACGACATCCTGGGATGCCCCGTGCTCACCAAGTTCATGGTGGTGCCGCACTACACGTACCTCAAGATGAAGCTCCCCGGGCCAAAGGGAGTAATCACCATCGCGGGTGATTGCATGCGGTTGGTGGAATGCACCACTGACGGCTCCAAGATCGCCGAGGCCATGATCATCGCGGAAGAGAAGTGCATCGTCATGCAGAATGTGGCGGCTCTGCAAGTGGACATGCCAGCTGGCGAGCCAAAGCCGGCCGAGGAAGCACATTTCAAGCCATCAAAGGGCACCAAGAAGATCCTGCTAAATGAAGCCGAGTCGAACAAGTTCGTCCTGGTCGGAGACAACCTTGATAGCAAATAGGAAAGTGCGCTCATCGACTTCCTCCATGAGAATAGGGATATCTTCGCATGGTCCCCTAAGGACATGCCTGGTGTTCCGAGGGAGCTCGCCGAGCACTCTTTACATGTCAGGCCAGATGCAAAGCCGGTAAAGCAATCACTACGCTGCTTCACGGAAGAGAAGAGAAGAACCATTGGTGAAGAAATCACCCGGCTGCTCGCAGCCGGATTCATCATGGAGGTTTTCCACCCGGAATGGGTGTCAAACCTGTGCTGGTGCTGAAAAAGAACAAGACTTGGCGCATGTGTGTTGACTACACCAGCCTCAACAAGGCATGCCCCAGAGATCCATTTTCCTTGCCATGATAGACCAAGTGATCGACTCCATAGCCGGCTGCAAACTGTTGTCGTTTCTAGATGCGTATTCCGGGTACTACCAGATCCGGCTAAACACCGCTGACCAAATAAAGACAACATTCATCACCCCATACGGGGCCTACTGCTACACCACCATGCCATTCAGACTGAATAATGCAGGCTCCACATACGAGCGCTATATGCAGAAGTGCCTACAATCGCAAATCGGCAGAAACGTGCACGTCTATGTCGATGACGTGGTGGTCAAGACAAAGGAGAAGCAAACGCTCCTCGAAGACCTGAAGGATACGTTCACCAACCTTCGTCGGTTGCAGATGAAGATGAACCCAGAGAAGTGTGTATTTGGCGTCGCAATCAGCCAGCTCCTCGGTTTCCTCGTCTCAGAACATGGAATCGAGGCCAACCCGGAGAAGATCGGCGCAATCGAGCGCATGCAGCCGCCGCAGAATCTGTGCGATGTGCAGAAGTTCACCAGGTGCCTAGCCTCCCTCATCCGGTTCGCTAGCCGACTGGGCGAGAAGGCACTCCCACTATACCAGCTCATGAAGAAAACAGACGAGTTCGTCTAGACGGTGCAGGCGGACGAGGCCTTCCAGGACCTCAAGCGCATGTTATCCTCCCTGCCAATACTGGCGGCCCTCGTCGCAAAGGAGCCAATGCTGATGTATATTGCAGCTACCAACCGGGTCATCAGCGTCGTGCTGGTGGTTGAAAGGCCAGAAGAAGGGAAGGCTCAGCCAGTTCAACGCCTAGTGTACTACCTGAGTGAGGTACTCTCGCTGTCAAAGCAGAACTACCCTCACTATCAGAAGCTGGTGTACGGCGTTTACATGGCTGCCAAGAAACTGAAGCACTACTTCCAAGAGCACTCCATCCAGGTAGTGGCGTTAGCCCCCCTAGCGGATACCATCGGCAATAAGGACGCCACAGGACGGGTGGCGAAATGGGCAATAGAGCTCGCCGCGCACTGCATCCAGTATGAGCCAAGAATGGCGATCAAGTCTTAGGCCCTAGTGGACTTCCTCGTCGATTGGGCAGAGATGCAATACCTTCCTCCATGCCTTGACTCCATGCATTGGAAGCTACACTTCGACGGCTCCAAGATGTATGGGGGACTCGGAGCCGGGGTCGTCATCACCTCTCCAAAGAGGGACGGACTGGAGTACGTTCTACAGATCCACTTCCGTGCATCCAACAACGTCGCTGAATACGAAGCGCTCGTCCATGGCCTCAAGATGGCAAAAGAGATCGGCATCAGGCGCATCCTCTGCTTTGGTGACTCAGACTTGGTGGTGCAGCAAGTATCAGGCGATTGGGACACCAAGGACGCAAACATCGCACTATACCGCTTCTTCGTACAACAGCTATGTGCCTATTTTGAAGGATGCGAGTTCCACCACGTGCCTCGAGCGAACAATGAAGTCGCAGACGCACTCGCCCGTGTAGGATCAACAAGAGCACCAATTCCACCTGGAGTCACCCTCAAGTACTTGCGCAAGCCCTCCATCATGCCATCTCCGGAATCTGACTCCATCATGCTAGACGCAGACCCGGGGACTGCCGACCCAAGCTACCTGGTGCCACGCCGCACCCGGGGACTGCCATGTCGCACCCGGGGACTATCGCGCCACACTCGGGGACTGCCGCCTCCATCTCGCGGACTACCGGGCCAAAGGTCGTGACACTCCTAGCCGACTCCAGCAGCCTGGGGACTGTCGGCTCTGGCCTCCGACCCGGCAGGCCACCTGACGAGCCCGAGCCGGCCGGGAGCGAGGAAGTCAAGCTGATCATGCAGACTGTCTGTGCCATCCGGGAGACACCTCCATGCGGCAAGCCATTCATGAACTTCCTAGTCAAAGGGGAGCTATCGGATGAAGAGGTTGAGGCAAGGCAAGTGAAGTGAAGGTCAAGCGCATACACTGTCATCAACAATGAGCTCTACAATCGCAGTGTGGGAGGAATATACCAGCGCTGTGTAAGCCAAGAGGAAGGAATCCAGCTGTTGGTGTACATTCACCAAGGCGAATGCAGTCACCACACATCATCAAGAGCCATAGTGGCAAAGGCATTCCACCATGGGTTCTACTGGCTGATGACTGCAAGTGCATAGATCAATTGTAGCTAGTTTCGAATTAAAGATATCGAACCCCCAAAGATCTATTGGTTAAGGTCTTTATGCCCCTCGTTACTATATACCAAAGAATACTTGTAAGTTGTCTTTGATCTCAAGTAAAGGGTGTTTGAATTGTTTATAGTTGTTTGCAGAAAAGTAATTAAAACAAGTAAAATAAAGCAAGTAACAAGATTGTAAGAAAGTGTGGTTGAACTCAATAGGGCTAAAATGTTCTTGGGGATGTAGGATACACCACTAGCATAGTACTATTATTATATGTAATCAAGATAACATACTTCTTATGTCATGACATGTGTGGAGAGAGCCCCATAATAAGATGTTCACGACAAGGCTCGTAGGAAGCCACTTTGTTGAGCCAAGTGTGAGTTCACCACTAAATAACCACTTCAATGCCTGAGAGCAATCACTCATACATGCCACCGCAATTAAGGGTTTCCCCATGGATATCATAATTAGCTTAGGGAGTCCCTCTTAATCCCCCTTTGACCATGAGGGTTACAAGCCGGCCCCAATCTGTCACGGGGCACTCTGGGTACGCTTCCACAACACGTCCAAAGGGTTTCATCCTCCCTTTAGTCTCGAAGGCAAATGATACATGGTCTACTTCACATATCATCTAAAGAGAGAAATCAAACACAAGTCATAATTATATCATAGACAAGCAAGTCATATGGACACAAGAATAGATCATCTTCATTACAAGTTCATAGTGGTGCTAGGGTTTCTCCATCTCCCTAAGAACAAAGGAACTACTCACACATGAAAGCAATCAACAACATCATCATAATAAAAAGGATGGATTAAAGTACGGATGTAGATCTAATTTAAACCACAATTGGATCTGGAATTACAAAGAGATCTAATAGATGAAGGATGGAGTAATGGTGGTGATGAAGATGCAGCGGTTGATGGTGAAGGGGATGATGCGTTGTCCTCCAATGATCCACGAAGCAGCTGGGATTTTTCCCTAGCCAAGTTCCTCCTTCAGATCCCTCTCGGATGTGGTATTTTTGTGGTTTCTGGTGGCTGTGAATGTCGGATCTCCCCCTCGTCTTCGCCAGGAGAAACTATTTGACGAGGCGGTCCCGATAGCGCCTAGTACGGGCGGACGGTATCGGCGGGCTCCGCCCGTACCAGTGGTCGTTATCGGTGCTGATGCCTCCTCTTTATTTGTTATTCATCTAGGTGCGAAGGTTAATTCATAAAATGGCATTTAATCACTTAGAAATATCATATAATTACACAATATGACAACTCTAATTGATAAGTTCATCTATGACTCCATGATTTGGGATCCTGTTGAAACAAGAACGAAATAGCGCTCGTAGGCGCAGTGAAATACAAAATCCCTACTCTATTTATGCAAAAACAAGAGGTAAAAATGCTTCAATTTTGGACTCATCAACTCCCCCAAGCTAGGTTCTTGCTCGTCCCCGAGCAAGATGGTGGCTTATGGACAAGATCATCATGTTCATCAGACACGAGATGTTACAATAAATGAGGCAAAAATTGAAACAAGAGTATAACATCGGATGTAATGATACATCAGGGGTATTACTGTACCTTTACACATTACATAACTTAGAGGCTTCCACACCCTTTTTCTAGTATTAATGAAATTATAAGAAGCTACTAGTGATTCAACATATCATATAATCACAGAGTTTAGAGATTTGTAGAACTAAGTTTAATAGTGAAGATTCATGATCATTTTCTTTTTCTTCTTGCTCTCTTTTATATATGCTTGATTCTTTTGATAGCTGCTTTTCTTTTTCTTTTTCTATACTTGTATATCTACACTTTTCCTTGCTCACTTTTTTCAACAAGCTATTTGACCATGCTCACTACTTCAATGGCTTTTGAAAGCTCTTAATCATAATATGCTACCATAATTCTTCTTCTCATAACTTAATCAATACTTCTAAAGGTGTGGAAGTCCCTAAAATTATGACAGCTGTACAAGTATCATAACACTAAACCTAGTTCAATCATCTAATATAATAATCATGAATCAAACACAACTTCAATTATCATAAAGTCTCATAACTCAGTGGATATAGTTCTTATCTTGAACAAAGGGAACTCGAAGTTGATGCAACTAATGCAAAATTTAGAATTCGAACCTAACCATGCATGTAGGAAACATGCTAAAAATTGTAAGATAGATTACAAGGTTCTCATAGATCCCCCCAAGCCTGGTGTCAAGCCAGGTGGATCAAATAATCCCTTGCAATTATTTGATACCGTGGTGTGCTTCATGGTGGGGAGACTCCGGAGTCACGAAGATTTGCACGGAGCATCTTATTTGATGTCTCCAAGATCAAGATACGAATCCAGTGTTGCTCACTGACCTTCTCCAACTTTTCAACAAGAGCTTTGTACATCTCTATCGTTTGCTTCTGAGCGTTGATGGATCTAAGGCTAATATTGAGATTTGCCTCAAGTCCCTTTATTATCTTCAAGTCCATCTAGTCCAGGTAGCGGCACAACAATTCAATATGTTTAGAAGATCCTGGAGCTTTTACCTCAATCTTCTTGATGCGACGATTGAGCTTGTCCAGGGAGGCTTGAATCTCCTCCCCTTGTCTCTTCACCTTTCCTAAGAAAAACTCCCCATCTCCTTCTAAATCAAGTTAAATTTCTTCAAAGTCGTCTTCCTTTACAATGCCCAAGTTGAACACTTTGCGTCCATCTTTTACTGTTTCCATCAGCTTGAATCCATCCTCATCTTCAAACATCTTCCCTTCTAGTCTAGCAACTTTATCTTCCTCCGTGACTCTTGAGGATGACCCATAGAGATCTTCTTTCTCCTGCAGGGTGCTCCACGAAGAGGTCATGGTTCTAGAGAGTTTTTATGGAAGAAGTAGATTGTGGAGAAGATCTGTATATCATCACAAAGGGAGAGCCGCTTTTGGGAGACTTATAAAGGGTTAGAGGAAAGATGAAATTCATGCTAGGAGAAAAAGGGTCGCCCAAGAAAAGAATCTGTAACACCCCAGTTTTAGCTAATCTTAATTAGGGTTTTGTTTGAGCATTCATGAACATCATATTTTAAAACTACATGCAATAAGAAACAAAGAAAAACCCTAACACCCAAATCCTTTCCCTCTTTTTGAAATGGATTCAAAATGGTTTTTGTATTTTGAAAAGATCAAAAGTGTGGAGCCCAAATAGTATAAAAGGGCCCTGCAATGTTTTCTTATTATTTACAAATCCTCTAGTATTTTCAAACAATTTAAATTAGAAAGGAATTTGAAAATACAAAAAGAAAACAAGAAATAGAAAAGGAAAAATGTTTTGCAAATAAAAACGACAGCAGACCCATAGTAGGCCGGCCCATCTCCCCTCTTCCCTCTCCGCCACCTACCCGTGTAGCAGTCAGTAGCCCGCAACAGCCCACCTCAGCCCAGCCCAGATACCCCTTCGCCCGTCGTCTTCCTCGTGGAGAGGAAGCAGCTGGGTGTCGCCGGTGCCGCCGTCGATCACCTCGGCGCCAAGATCCCTACCCCACCGCCCTGGAGCTGAGGATAATACCGCCCCGAGGCTCTCTCCCATCCTCATCCTCTTTCCCCCTCCCAGTGACCTCCCTCTCGCGTTTCCCCTCTGGCCGAACCCTAGCCGCCGCTGGGTGGTCGCCGGCTGCAGAAGCCGATCATCGCGTGGGTCAGCATGAGTCAATCTCGATGCGGGCCCTACCGCTGAGGTGGCTCGCTGAGGTGGCCTGGGCCTAGTAGTCAGCCTTAGAAGCTAGCCCCTGCCCTGGTGAGGAAAGTTTCAGTGCCCACGCTGGCATCATAGTGACATTAGCATGACATAGTAGAGGTTTTTAAATTGTTTAATAATTCCAGAAATTGGTTTAAATCCTATAAATTCAATATCTAATTCATTTTTAATCACAAAATATGTATAATATATCAAAATGTTCAGAAAAATGAGATCTACACAATAGCATAAACATCATGCATTGTTCATAAACTTTCATTGCAAGTTTAATTAGGAGAAGATTGAACCCTCTCATATGCATATGGGGCTTTCCAAATACTAGGGTTTAAACCCTAGGGACCCCATTTAAAAGTGATGATCTTGTCTAGGGCTTCAATTTCAATAAACTTTAACTTGTCATATCATCATACTTTCTTGAGCATTGCATCAATGCCATGTGTTGATTGTTGTTTCCCCCTTTCTTTCTGGTGTTTGCTTCTTCCTGGTAGAATATGATATCGAGACCAAGATCGAAGACCAAGATTAACACCATCGAAGACCGATGAACAATACTTGACCAACTGTAATCAAGTCAAGTACAAGGTTTCCGAAGATCTATATCTAGGTATCAACAAACAAGGCAAGCATAGCCCCACACATAAAAGAATCCTATGCTTTCAAAGTATTTCAATTCTTGCTATGATGCATACATTTCCACTGTGGTCTTTTATCGATAGGTAGAGTATCCTATCTGTTGCATTACTCCCTTTGACCTTATATTACCTGATCCACTGCTCCTAGCATAACTAGGTTTGGATTGTGTGCACTGCTAGAGCTTATATCTAAGTCTTGCTTAGCCATGCTTAGCTACCAGTGCTGGTTCATCCAGATGATGTACCAAATGCAGAGAATCTAGTATGATAGGGGAACGAGGTATACTGATGAGGTAAGATCAGTGGTAAAGGTTAAACATGCTAAGGCTTGTATGGGAGGCCATGGTGGGATGTGGTTTTTGTAGTCCCATGCTCGCCACCACTAGGAACCGAGTTCTTGCCTTTGGACCAAGACGAGCGTACAACCACACGGGGCTTGGGAACCCCTCCACTGATTAACTTGCCTAGTAGATTCCATGAGTCACATAGTTTGGGCGTTCCATTTGACATATGCATAGAAAACGTTTTGAAAGATTTGGCGGGTGAAGGTGCATCATAACAGGTAGGTAAGCATGGCCGGTGTTGCTTGGGGTCGATGGAGCCCCTGGTAAACCAACCTCGCCTCACATCTCTAGGGACTGGCTTCGAGATTTGACCCGTTATGGCGGAACCCTCCTTAGGGCGTGACTCATGGTCTCAGCGAAAGAAAGGTAAAGGTCGTGGCCAACCACCCTCTGCCGGCCTTCCAAGGAAGAGGGCTAAAATGTTGGCATTAAGAGTCGGTTGGTACGTGTGGGTAAAGTTGTGCACCCCTGCAGGGTTAAATCTTTTCGAAAAGCCGTGTTCACAGTTATGAACGCTTGGTGACCGAATTCTAAGATCATAGAGAACATTAACCTAATCGTAAAACTTGAAAGTTTCAACGTGTGCTTAAGGATTCTTCCTCATGGGTACGAGGGGGTGATCCTAGTTGATAGGTGATGGTGATGACTTGGTGGATATCAAAACATGATCAACTATTTGGAGATGTCGCTCTCTTATCCCCTTTTAAAATATTCTGATTAGACGAGCTTATTCCCCCTCTTGTTTTACAAACAAAGATGGCTTCATGCAAATAACCCCACCAGCCATAAGTCTTGCGGAGTACACCCTGCACTCACCCTTGCTTTGTTGATAATTTTGTAGCAGAGTAAGTGTTCCCTAAAGACAAGTTCCGTATGACATTGACATTAACGAGTAGCTTGGGGTTCCCGGCTGGCAGCCTAGAATCTATGGGCTGGGACGTCATCATTATGCTTCAGGCCTCTTAGGCCATTTGTTAAGTTTGCTATACTTAATAGCATAATTTTCCTTCCATTGTTTGATGTTTGTGGTTAGTGACCTCTACTTATAATATTTTGGTTCTTCGCCCAGCTATGAGCTTGCTGTAGTGTTGCAGAGTTACTGTTGTGTTACCGATTTCTCACTAAATATCCTGGAGCTCTAAGTTAAGCTTATGGAAGGCTAAGGTCTGAGATTTGTTTAACCCTGATCCCGGGGGTGTTACAGAATCCCAACAAATAAGGAAACAAATAAGTGCAAAAGAAGGAAATTTGGGTCATAGCGACCAGAGCGGTACGGGCGACGCCCATACGGCGCACCCGTACCAGGTCATTTACAAGACTTGCACGGTACGAAGTCGGTAAAGCACTACAAGAAAAGTTTCCTTCCGCAACGATTTGGCCCGACGGTCGTCGTAGAAGGCGCGTCTTCCGCGACGAATTTCTCGGCTCGACCGTGGCTGATGGAAAACTTTTTTTTTTGGTTTCGCGGCCCTCTACTATGACAGATACGCTAAATACGTGGAGGAAGCTCGGCTGGTGCATGGCAGAAGCAAGATTTTCGTTTTCTCACGCGATGTTGACTCGCTGAAGTCTTTTGAGGCGTGTGGGTCCCAGACGTCAATGTCTCTAGTGGACCATACTTTTTGGTCGTGCCTCTCTGATTTGAACTCGATAACGTTGCTCGAGGCATCTGCCATTTAGTCAGGATGCTAGGTCCCACATTTCAGCCTCTCATTAGAAGAATCGTGTGTATGATGATTTTTTTCCCTCGCCCGCGCTACCCTTTTCCGAAGTTGATAGCGTTACTCGATGCATCTATCATTTAATCAGGCAGCTGGGACCCACATGTCATCCTCTCATTAGAAGAAACGTGTGTATGATGGAATTTTTTTCCTTCGCTCGCGCTACGTACTCCGTTCCGAAGTTGATAGCACCGCTCAATGCATCTACCGTTTAATCAACCTCCTAGGCCCCACATGTCATTCACTCATTAGAATAAACGTGTGTATGATGGATTTTCCCCCTCGGTCGCGCCTTCGTGTTCCGAACTTGATAGCGTTGCTCGCTGCTTCAGCCGTTTATACAGGCTGGTGGGCGCGACATGTCAGCCTCCTCTATGTAGGAAACATGTGCATGCTAGAATTTTTTTTTTCTCTCGCGCCTCCCCGTTTGGAACTTGGCAACGTTGCTCGATACAACACCTGTATAATGTCTTCCTGCTGGGTCCACATGTCTGTCGCCTATGTAGAGGAAACATGTGTATGTTGGACATTTTTTTGGTCACGTCCACCGGTTTGACATTAGTAACATTGTTCCATGCGGCAGGCGTGTATGGTCTTGCTACTAGGGCCCACGTGTCAGCCTCTCTCGACAAGAAACATGTCGATCTTGGTCTTCTTTTTTTCGATCGTGATTGTTGTACAAGTACTTTTTAAATGCGCTCGTTAAACTTGATCTCTTGTATGGTAAGGTTGATGGACGCTAGCTGCAGGCAGGTGGGTTAGCCATGTCAGCCTCTTAGTACAAAAATATTGCTACAGATAAAATGCGTGCCTTGCCACTACACAAGAAAATTGTTATGCTTTTATAAAACATAAAAATGTATACTAACATCGTATATAACTAATTTATTTTTCTTCTTAAAAATTGCTTTTCCATCTGCTACGCGTGATTGCTAGTAGCTCAACTAAAAAATGTTAAGTATAAATAATGGAGTAGATACTACTTAAAAATATGGATTGGCGGAGTTTTTTAGGGGTGGGTGGACAGTGCCAAAAAGGCCGAATTGAAGAAAAATAGGCCAAGCAGGGATTGATGGGCTATTTTTCATGGGCTCTCGTCCAATCTAACTGTGCTATTTGCACGGCCGAATGACCCAAAACATGGCCGAGTTAGAAGGTCTTGGGCTATAATGAGGCCAGATGGGCTAATTTCTTGGTCTCGATAGTTAAAATCCCAAGGTACGTGCTGGGGCTCGGCCGGATTCGAAACAAAGACATCAACAAGGAAAAAAAGGTATAAAATATGAGCGCCTAGATCCCAGGCGTCTGAGAACTTGTTATGTTAAGGCGCTGACATCACCATACTAATTGTGCTAATTTTCAGTTGTAACCTAGTAGTTGTAACTCATTAAATTCCTAGTTACAAGCTAGTTGCAACAAATGTGTAACCCTCACATTGCACGAATCGCAAGGTAAATCCAATGGCGAGAGAGGTGCCTCTTGAGAACTAGCAAATCCAATAAAATATTCACAGATATTTCTGAGAAAATTGTGGACAAACACCCCGCACCCGCCAAAACTTTCCGCCGAGACCCCAAAATTTCCTATGCCCGCCCTCAATCGAGCGACTAGCCCTTGTCTCTTCAAATTTTGTGTCGTTCTTATGTGAGATGCACCGGATTAGAACCAGGCCACAAACTTCTCCACACCTTAAAAAAACTTCTCGACGCCTTTCTATCAATAGTGCCGACCTACAACTATTGGCCGTGCCATTATTCACGAGAGTCACCGGCCGACAGTCAGCTGGGTGATCCCCACGCTTCGCCCAGTAGATTCAGGCAGTGGACATTGTTCTTGGCTTTGGTTTGTTCTCCACCTCTCCTAAAAACACTTAAAGCTTGTGACCATCTAGATTTATAAGGTGCTTGCAGATTTGGGTAGGTACGTTCTTTAGGTAAATCTATAGTAAATCTCTAGACAGAAGAGTTCGAAAACATCTTAAAAAGGACTTTGCAGAGATCCTGTGCAAGCTTTTGACCTGATATATTCCCCATCCTTCTTTGATATGATGGAGCATTTGGCTATTGATGTACCTGACGAGGAAGTACTTAGAGGTACAATACAATACAGATGGATGTACCCTATAGAATGTTGACTTTGCATTTCCAAGGAGCGGGAAGATATCTGTAGCCAGTTTGATAAGTGAGTGTTATGTAAAGATATCTTCACATATAAGACTGTAGAAAATTTAGATATATTCGGATGTCTGACTTGGCTATGTTTTGTAGGTTCTTCGCAGAAATAAAAGTACTAGCAAATTTCGTTCCACCAATAAAATGACCGGATGGACTAAGATCTAAGGATCATGTAAGATGCTCAAATTGCACTGTAAATTGTCTATGAATTGTCCAGATGGGGTAACCTCTTGTATATTTTGTAACGCTAGATTTTGGAGCTTGAATTTCTGTCCCTTATCTATGGTCCTCATAGGAGTATAACAACAGATTCAGCTTGCATTTCCAATGGTGTATGCCATAGCACTAATGTACCTTCTGTGGAGACTGGCACAGCTGGAGGTTTTCCTGATGAACCTGCACTGGATTGCGTTTAGATTCGAAATCCTGCAGTTGACATTATCGTCCCAAGGAAAAGAAGGTTGTGGATCTGGTAATAACGCCTTTTGTAGAACAAGATGCTGGAGGTGATGATTTCCTGTGGCAATCCCTACCATTCTATGACTTGTACGAGTAGTTATCGTAATATAATTGAATTGCATGTCCCTCTCTATCAATGAAAATGGCATATCTTTTACCTTGTTTCAAAAATAAATAAATATTTGCATGTCTCCTTGTGTTAGTCGATGCAAAGAAGATACTGTTTTCTGTTCAAGTCATGTGAACAAATATGTTTATATGTAGTGACATAAATGTAGACTGGGTGACAAAATCAGCATAAAATTGCCAGATCAATAACACAAGCATAATGACATTACAAGAAAAGGAACAGAGCCATCTTTTCACCGTGCTTGTGAAAAGGAGATGAGCCAGGAACCACGCCTACAAGTGGCAGAAGCCAATTCTCGTGCATCTCAACTAGCATTGGTTTATCATCGATAATACTTAAGCATCCGAATATTATGATTACATACTAGGAGTAGTTTCAGTTCCCCACTACAGTTCAACGTGCAAAAGTGTAAGAAATGCGTAAGGTAGCTCCATAATACAGGTTCCAGAGAAAAGCATACAAATCATAGGAAAGAAAGTTCCACATCATAGTTCACCACCTTCAGGTGCGACAATCTCTATAGATTATAAACCCAAATCATCACCTCCTTCAGGTGGCACGATAATTTCGGGAGCAGGATCAATAGCACCAACAACAGCGCCAGCACCGGTAGCATGAGTCTCCATAATAGGTGAACTATCGAGCACCACAATGTCCTATGAAGGCTCTTCACTGCAAGCTCTAGCCGCACAAGTCTCCGCGGATGGTAAAACAAATCCACCACCTCCATCATCTGGCACGACGATGGTAGGTGCAGGCTCATCAGTACCAGCTGCAGCTGCAACTGCATCAGTCTCCATAGAAGGTAAACAAGGTGGCGTCTTAGGTGTAGCGATCTGACATCCATTTTGTACTCCGTCATTAGGAAATTGAGAGTCTTCTTCAACTTTGTGCTTCCGCAGTTACAAGATAAACATATATTACAACGAAAGCATCTGTGCAGGACGAGAAGAACATACGTCATTCTATTGATTTACCTTATCATCTGGGATATCAGAAGTCACAAGATTGGAACCTATTTCATCGAGAATCCTCTTTTTCGCTCCTTCCCCTATCTCTTTCTGCAGCAAGTTGTAATATTTATTACATGATGTTGATTGACAAATATATGCAAATGTTCAAAAGTTTGTGCTGTCGAACTACCAACTTCGAACGGATCCCCACTATTCTTAGTTATGGGATCTAGCCTAGAAACAAGCTTCTATGCAATCCTAGTCTACAAAAAAGGATGCATACCCGAGATAAGAACTACTCTACACATGACAATGCTGCGCAATCGACAGAAAAAATTTAACCGCATCATCAAATCTATCATGTAAGTTCGGAGTGAATCTAGATACACTCGTTTCACATAAGCTAAAACATCTTATATTATGAAACAGAGGGAATAGGTACGAGTGTTCTAGTATTTCACAAACCGACATTGCTGCCGTGGGACAGGGGTGACGGATGCTCCACCGCCCTATAGAAGGTTGCCGCGCTGATCTCGCCGCCACCTGTAGAGGACGGAGCCGATGAAAGAACATTTCATGGTTCCCTGTGTTTTGCGTGTTAGATAACAATACTGTGGAGTTTTCTTATGTGTGCTAAGTGTGCAGGGAAGTGTTTTTTGTGTTTGGGGGCCGGATTATCCGCCCCCGTCAAGGGCCGGATAATCTGGCCTCACCCTCTTGGAAAAGGCTAGCATGGCGTGAGTCTCAGACTGGGGGCGGATTTTCCCCCGGACAATCCGAAGGGGGGAGGATTTTCTTCCCCTGACCGAATAATCCGGCCCTCACCTTGGGCTGGATAATCTGCCCCCAGGAGACGAGCAACGACTGGCATGGCACGATGCTCTGACTAGGGGCGGATTTTCCCCCGGACAATCCGAAGAGGGGCGGACTTTCTTCCCCTGACCGGATAATCTGGCCCTCACCTTGGGCTGGATAATCTTCCCGCTAGGAGACAAGCAAAGGCTGGCTCGGCGCGTCGCTCTGTCTAGGGACGGATTATCCCCCGGATAGTCCGAGGCTGGGGCGGAGTTTTCCCCGGGCCAGATAATCCGGCCCTTACTCAGGCTGAATAATCCGGCCCCAAAAAGCTCCAAGGGCTCCATCTGGATAGGGGGTACAAAAGCCACGTCTTCCCCTCCTGTCAGACTTCTTGGTTCATTCGAAAAAGATCAGACCTGGTGCAAAAGCTCTCTCCCTAGATCTCCTAGTTCAACCACCTGAAGGCTTCGATCTTTGGGGGATTGAAGGAGGAGACATCATACATTGTCATCATGAATCAAGCGCGTCAACTCCTCTCCATTCACTTGGAGAATCCCCGATCTAGTATTCTCGTTAATATCTAGATCTTGTATTTTGTTATTGATAACTATTGTTCTTGTGGCTGCGTGTTGTCATTACGGGAGCCTCCAATTTGGTTGTGGAGTTGTGCCCCGCTAGTTGTGTAAAGGCGCCGGTTCCCGCCTCGAAGGGTTCCTATAGTGGAAAGGTGGATCCGGCCTTTGGTGGCGGGATCCATCGGAGAACAGGGCGAGGCCTATTGTGGCGTGGTGGTCTTAGTACCGCCCACCCCTCCAACGCAGATGTACTTCCCTTAAGAAAGAAGGAACTGCGGTAAAACAAATCCTGTGTCTCCGCGTGCTCCACTACGGTTTACTCGTTCCTCTATCTCACTCGCCTTTACTTGCTAGTAGTTAGGTTTGCATATAGGGAAATTCTCCATAGTAGTATATCTAGAGAATTTACCTTTTGTGTCAAGCCTGAAATTGAAAAAGCATTAAAATTTGAAGTAGCACCTATTCACCCCCCCTCTAGGTGCCCATACGATCCATTTCAATTGGTATCAGAGCCCCAGTTCTTTATTCGGGCTTAACCGCCTAAGAGAAGTATGGGTACTAAGGAAAATGGGAATGAGGCTGTGGACAAAGTCACAATGGATGACCTCAAGACGTTGGAAACAACCTTGTTGAAATCCTTTGAGACCAAGATGGAGGAGATGTAGCAAATGATTACTCGCATCACATCATCTACAACCCCATATCCATCTTCCTCTGAGGCCACCACTCCTCTATCCAAGGATAAGGCTCACGCCGGATCTAAGGAAGATGAAGTGGTAGGTGAAAAACACAATGGTTTCGCCTCCAAGAAGGGAAGTGGTAAGGAGGACTATAGTGAGGTTCCTCATCTATATTCTCCCGACCCACCTATCCCTCATCCTCATATAAACAATAGGGGTGATCCACCCAAGCTTACTGCATCTAGATTTAATTAATGGCAATTCTTAATGAAATCTCATGTATGCAGTTCGTCAATTGAACTTTGGAGGATTATCGAAGATGGTCTTCATATTGGAGACCCCACCAACTTTACTAGAAGAGAAGTTGTGGATAGTCAATTGAATGCAATGGCTATCCACATGATTCAGGTCGGAGTGGGTCCCAAGGACATGCCCCACATTGAGCATTTCAACACCGCCAAAGAAGTTTGGGATGCTCTCACCGACCTATTCATTGGAAATGAAAGCATGAGAAGGAATAGGTACGATCCTCTTAGTAATGAAGCTGAAGGTTTCTACATGTTGGATAGTGAGGACCATGAAAACATGTATAGAAGGCTCAAGAGCATTGCAACAACATTTAGAAAGCATGGAGCCACTCACATTGATGATGCCTGGATCAAAAGGAAATATGTGAGTGCCCTCATGCCATTTGAGCCAACGGACTTGAAGAGTTTGCAAGGTAGACACAACTACCACCAAATGACTTCTAATGAAGTCATGCAAGAAATGGCGTCCTTCAAAGTTGCAACCAAGTACGCCGAAGATGCCCGTGCTCGGGCTATTGGGATGCAAAAAGGAGTCAATGTGGCTCTAAAATCAAATGTTGTTGAGAAAGATGAGGATGAAAGAGGATACGATGTTGTCTCCATGGGCTATCCCGAGGAAGTCAAGCGTGCTCATGGTGAGTACATGGCTTTTTATGCAAGGAATTTTTGGAAGGATCTAGCCAAGGCCAAGTCTGAACTTGAACGCAAGAATGGGTCAAGTGGAAGAAGAGAGAATGGCCCAAAACTGAGAACATGCTACAATTGTGGAGATAGGTTGCACTTTGTGGCTGAATGTCCCTATCAAAATAGAGAAAACAATGGTGGCATGCTCATCCTTAAAGAAAAGTCCAAGGCACCTCGAAAGAAGCCATTCATCAAAAAGAATGGTCCTTACAAGAAGCAACCCAAGATTGTCTTGGTGGCACAAGAAGAATATTCCTCCGCAAGTGAAGACGAATAAGATGAAGATAGCTCTCGAGTGGTAGCCACCACATCTACCCCGTCATCACTCTTCGACTCTCCAAATGAAAATGTCATCAACAACAATGTCACTTGCCTAATGGCAAGAGGGTCCGAGGTATCATCGTCTATCTCTTCATTTCCTAAGACTAATATAAATATGGATATGGATGATCATACTAGTCTTAAGATAAAAGAAGAAGTTATTGCTTTGGACAAATTTTTCACTAACTTGCAAGGTGCGCACAAACTTCACTTTGATGCTCGTACGAGTCAACTTGCTCATTCCGAAGAACTTCTCGAAGAAAAAGGTAGAATTGAAAGAGAAGACGCCTTGGAGATAGCCTCATTGAAGAATGCCTTAGAGTATCCTTGGAAGAGAAACTCGAGTCAATTGAGGAATCCCATGAAGAGGTTGTTGCCCAGCTCATGAAAGAACATTACAATGCTCTTGCTAAGGTAAAGAAACTAAAGAAGGAAAAGGTTGAATTTGGGGCTGCTCATGCTAGACTCTCAAAGAAGTTTGAGAAACTTGTGATTGCTCACAAGGAATTAGAGAGTGAACATTCTACTCTAAATGAGTCTCATGATCAGCTCCAAACTCAATTGGACAAGTATGATATGCCCAACACCTCCACTCCATCTTGTGGACACAAAGACATTGTTGAAGAAAATGCAAGGCTAAAAGGGATCTCAACATAAAGGTAAAGAAGTCCTAGATGAGGTGCTTAGCAAGCAAAGGACAAACAAGTGGAAAGAAGGTCTTGGTTAGCTCCCCAAGACAAACAAGAAGAAGAACAAGAAGAAGAAGAGCAGAACTGGTCAACCAAAGACAAGCACCACCACTAATGACAAAACTAACTATGATGGTTTTGCAGGGGCTAATAATCCTAACTATGAATTATTTTGTGATTATTATGGTGATGTCTATGCTAGCTATGTAGGTTCTTTTGATAGTTACATATCTTGGTCTATTTGGGTTCCAAAACCCTTGTCACTAACATGAGAGGACCCATTGAAAAATGGGTACCTAAAACCAAGAAGTAACTTTCTTGCAGGGCTATGCTTTCGGTGGGTCTAAATAGGTACTCGATAGCGGGTGCACTAGTCAAATGACAGGAAGCAAGGAGATCATCTCGGAGATGCGACCAAACCATGATCACATAACCATCTCCTATGGTGACAAGTCAAAATCTGAGGTATTGGGTCTTGTCAAAGTTGTGGTTTCTCACGATATCTCTCTCGTGGACGTCATGCTTGTTGAGACCCTCGGTTACAATTTACTTTCAGTTCGTGCCCTTGGTAAGATGGGTTTTGCACTTTTTATTGATGCTGATTTGGTGGTACTCTTGTGGAGCAAGTCTCTAAAGGTCGCTTTCGTGGGATATGTCAAAAATGACCTGTACGTGGTGGACTTCTCAGGGAAAACCACTACAGGCCCGATGTGTCTTTTCGGAAAGTCCGACACGGGTTGGCTATGGCATTGCCGACTAGCCCACATCAATATGAGAACTTTGCAAAGTCTCCACAAGGGTGGCTACATCCTTGGACTAAAAGAAAATGTTTCCTTTGCCAAAGATTGTGTTTGCAGGGCTTGTGTTGAAGGGAAAATGCATGACTCTCCCCATCGAAGGAAGACCATTATTTCATCAAAGAGGATCTTGGAGCTCCTCCATGTGGATATCTTTGGTCCTCCATCTCATGCAAGTATCGGTGGGAAGAAATATTGCCTCATGATTGTTGATGATTACTCAAGATATACATGGGTCCACTTCTTCAAGTTGAAGAGCGAGACTCAACAAACGGTCATCGATTTTGCCAACGAGGTTCAACGTCAACACAATGTTCCTATATTGGCAATTAGAAGTGATAACGGCTCCGAGTTCAAGAACTACACCTTAAATGAATTTATAAGTGAAGAGGGGATAAGACATCAATATTCTGCTGTGTACACTCCTCAACAAAATGGTGTCGCCGAGAGGAAGAACCGGACCTTAATGGATATGGCCAGATGTATTCTAGTTGAATTTAAGTCTCCTTATAACTTCTGGGCTGAAGCAATCTGTACCGCTTTCCATTCATCCAACCGGCTCTATCTCCGCAAAATTTTGGACAAGACTCCCTATGAAATACTTACTGGTAACAAGCCAAACATCTCCTACTTCCGGGTATTTGGCTGTAAGTGCTTCTTTCTCATTAAAGGAGTTCGTTTATCTAAATTTGAGTCTAAGGCTTTAGAAGGCATTTTTGTTGGTTATGATGCTGAATCCCACACTTATAGAGTCTACAATAAGCTCTCCAGAACTGTTGTAGAATCTTGTAGTGTGGTGTTCGAGGAAAATGATGGCTCCCGTGTGGGGCAAGTTGATGTTTGTGATGCAGATGTTGAAATACCCCAAGATGCCATAAGAAGAATGGGAGTGGGATTTTTCCGCCCCATTGAGGAACCCCTTGTGGTGGATCGGGAAGGACAATGCTCTACTCAAGTAGAGCCCTCATCGACACAAGCTCAACATGCTCCAACCATTGGAGAAACTTCTACACCAACCCCACAAAATGCTAAAGATCAAAATGCTCCTGAAAGCTCCAGGCCGGATTATCCGGTGGACACCGGATTATCCGGGCAACCTTCCTCAACTGGCAGAAATGATCAAAATGGTGAAGTTTCTGCTGCAAGCCCTAGGCCGGATTTTCCGGCTGACCCTGGATTATCCGGCCCCTCTCCAATTCGAACAAGTACCACTCAAGACTGTGAAGGTGCATCAAGTACTCCCAAGCCAGATTATACGGCCCCACCCTCGGCCGGATTATCTAGCCCTGAAAATCCTGAAGAACAGCAGCCTCCTATTACGGCTGCTGATCAACATCAAGGGCAAGATTCATCATCTCCTGTTCCTGCTAATCAAGCTGAAGATCAAGGCCAAGCCAATGATTCCAACGAAGACTCAAATGATGAAGTTATTCCGCCAAGAGACAACAAGCTAATTGAACTTCGTCGCAAAGCTCGTGCGGATAGGAACCTTGAATTAAGGGGTCACACTCTTGACAAAGTTGTAGGTGATCTCCGATGAAGGGTGTCCACAAGAAGGGAGCTAGCAAGTTTTGGTGAGCACCGAGCTCACATATCCATGGTGGAACCCAAGAAAGTGTTTGAAGCTCTGGAAGATCCGGGCTAGGTTGTTGCTATGCATGAAGAGTTGAATAACTTTGAGCGCAACAAGGTCTGGAAATTAGTAGAGAAGCCCAAGGATTGCTGCAATGTTATCGGCACAAAGTGGATCTTTAAGAATAAGCAAGATGAAAATGGCATTGTTGTAAGGAACAAGGCAAGACTCATGGCACAAGGCTATTCCCAAGTGGAGGGCATCGACTTCGGCGAGACTTATGCTCCTGTGGATCGTCTTGAGTCCATCTGTATCCTTCTTGCTTATGCTGCTCATAAGAATTTTAAATTACAGCAAATGGACGTTAAGAGTGCTTTTCTTAATGGTCCTCTACATGAGTTGGTATATGTAAAGCAATCCCCAGGATTTGAGGATCCTAACTTTCCGAACCATGTCTAGAAACTTGATAAGGCACTCTATGGCCTTAAACAAGCCCCACGTGTATGGTATGAGCACCTTAAAGAGCTTTTGCTAGACCGTGGCTTCCAAGTTGGGCAAATCGAACCCACTCTTTTTACTAAGAAGGTTAAGGGGGAGTCTTTGTATGCCAACTATATGTAGATGACATTATCTTTGTCTCTACTAATAAAGCTTTTAATGATGAATTTTCAAAGCTTATGACTGACAGGTTTGAGATGTCTATGATGGGGGAGTTATGGTTCTTTCTTGGATTTGAGATCAAACAACTTAGAGAAGGAACCTTCGTAAATCAAGAAAAATACATCCAAGACATGCTCAAGAGATTCAAGATGACGGATCTTAATGGCGTCGCCACTCTGATACAAACAAAATGTCACCTTGAACTTAATCCCCATGGTAAAGATGTGGACCAAAAGGTATACCGGTCCATGATCAGCTCTCTCCTTTACTGCTGCACATCTAGACCTGATATTGTGTTGAGTGTATGTGTGTGCAAGGTATCAAGCAGCTCCTAAATAAAGCCACTTAGTGGCGGTCAAGAGGATCTTCCGATATTTGGTTCATTCCCCTAATTTTGGTCTATGGTATCCCAAGGGCTCCAATTTCTCTCTATGTGGCTATACTGATTCAGATTGGGCTGGTGATAAGGATGATCGGAAATTAACTTCTGGAGCTTGTCAATTTTTGGGAAGGTCTCTAGTATGTTAGTCTTCTAAAAAGCAGAATTGTATATCTCTCTCCACCGTCGAAGCTGAATATGTGGCTGCTGCTAGTGCATGTACTCAATTATTATGGATGAGGAAAACTTTAAAGGAATACAGTGTCAATTGTGACAAAGTGCCTCTTTTATGCGATAATGAAAGTGCAATCAAAATTGCGTACAATCCGGTACGGCACACAAGGACGAAGCATATTGAGATTCAGAATCATTTTATCCAGGACCATGTAGCTCGAGGTGATATTGATCTATCTTTTGTGAGCACGAAGAACCAACTTGCTGATATTTTCACGAAGCCACTTGATGAAGCAAGGTTTTGTTACTTGAGGAATGAGCTAAATATCATTGATTCAAGGAGCTTGTCTTGATTACCCATGCACTCATCCTTACATCTCATCCTTATTTGGTCTAGGTGTGGGCATGGATATAGGGGGAGTGTGGTCCTAATTGATTGGGCTAACTCTCCCCCTGCAATGCCAAAAGCAAGTCTAATCATTTCTCTTAATATCATTTTGTGATATGTGAGCTTATTGATGAGTATTGGTCATGAACCCAAGATATATCTTCGCGGTGTAATACCATGCACTCCAACAAGGTGGCCTCAGCCACCGCCCTCTTCCATGAGAAGAGATGGATTTATGTGGATCTTTTTGGTTGTTTTTGCTCATCTCATGTTCTTATGGAAATCACACTCAATTCTGGCTTTTAGTTGATTTGATTCCTGCAATCTTGAGTGCGTAGTACCATCTTAGTTTGGTTCTCTCGTCCCAAGCCTATCTCTACCCCTAAACCATCTACTCTAGCACACAAGTACTTTGTTCATACCCGTGAGGGTTTTGTTTGGGGACACGCGGGCCTGAATCTATGTGTAACAGAAATTCAAATTTGAGGCTAGATAATCCGGCCCAAGTGTAGGCCGGATAATCCAGCCCTGGCGGCTGCAGTCTATTAAGGTCTGGGCGTCGGGGGGAAGGGCTCAAAACGAGCAGCACTTCTCCCCCGACCCCTCCCTCTCTCCAGCCGCCGCCAGCTGCCCCCACCTTCCCCGGAGTCTCCCCGGTCGTCGAATTCTCCAGGCCTCCCCGTATCTTCTTCTCCAAGCCTCCGAGTACCTTCCTCTCCATGTTCTTCCTCCAATGACCGAGGGTAACTCCCTCTCTCCCCATCCTTTAAGTTGATGCATCACTTGTTGGTGGAACGTGGCCTAGAAGGTTGCTATTTCACGTAGATATTGTAGTCTTGCGGTTCCTCGATATGATCTATGGTTTTGCACTCAATCTAGGTGGATCTGAAAAATTCTGCCAGGGCCGGATTATCCTCCCTTGGCCAGGCCGGATAATCCGGCCTGACAGAGTCAAAACTGCTTCAGTTTCGTATGGATTTTGTGCATTGTGTATGATTGGACTATGGATTGTTTGCCTACTATCTATGTTATCTCTTGGCCTTTTCTGTGTGCTTATCCCCATGCTATCCCTCTTGTTCGTTTCATAGGTGGTTCCGGTGCTCCCAAGACCTACAAGCATCGTCCTCGTGCTAAATACTTTCGGGACAACAGTGAGGGTAACTTAGTGGACGAGGTTGAGCTGAGGAGAAGGAAGAACGAGGCTGCTCGCATGGCTGAATTGGCAAAGAGGGATAGGACCAGGAAGGGTGTGTCCAAGAGGAAGGGCAAAGAGCCCAAGGTTGACTATAAGAAGATGGATCCTATTACTTACTCTTCCATTCGTCATCGTGATCTGTTTGATGAGTTATCACACGATACTGAGCTGGGTGACTCTCATTTTTGGTGTGCTGAACAAAAGGGTATCTATGAAGATGTTTATGCTCGGCAGAAGATTCGGCCTATGCAGCCTCTGATTATTGATAAGGCCATGGAAAAGCTTCAACTTGTTGATGCCATGTATGTGACTGAGAGGATGGGGCTACACCATCTCATGGCCCTTCAATGCTCCTATGATTTTGAGATTGTGAAGCAGTTCTTCTCCACCTTGGTTATTTGTGGTGATGAGCACCGCACCATGAAGTGGATGACTCGTGATAGACCTATGCAAGCTGATTTTCGTGTTTTTGCTGGGGTGCTTGGATATTCCTTCCGCAACAGGGATCATGCGAGTGGCCACCGTATCATCACCCAACTCAAGACCAATAAAGATGCAGTTATCTCTCCGTGCACCATTGACAATGGTATTGTGGGCACCTTTGCTAGTCTTTCTCCTTTGTATGCTAGCTTGGTGGGACTCTTCCGTGATTCTATCACCCCGAGTGGAGGAAACAATGGCAGCATTCGTGGTCACCTGGTTCAACTTCTTGCTTTCTCTCATGAGGTTGCATCTAGTGAGGATGAGTCCGTTAATTACAAGCTGGATGTGATGGACTTTATTTACCATGAGTTGATTGATGCCATGTTCAATAGGCTATCCATCCCATATGCACCATACATTATGATGCTGATCAAGCACCTGCTTCCCACTAAAGAGTTTAACATCGATGTGGAACACAAGGCGAAGAAGATCTACAACAAGGTTAGGAAGACCTCACACCCATCTTATGCTCCTGAGGGTCTCATGAGGGATGCTCGTAGGCCCCCAGTGCCTCCCATTTCTCGTGAGATCAAGCAATTGAATTGGTTCTAGCGGAACATTCTTTGCACGGGGGTGGACACTCGCAAGGGACAGTATGAGGCGTACAAGCAGCGCGACGAGATGGCTCACACTCAGCAGCTCATTCTCCACCATGTGTCTGGAGCATCAGACGATCCCCTACTCCTACTACTACCACACCATATGCTCGGTGGAATTCTTCTTCTGGGCTCAACTATGGAGAGATTGAGCGTCACATGTTTCCTTCCGCGGCCACTATTGATGATGATGAGGATGACACCGAGGAGCTTGAGGATGAGGACAAGGACGGGGACGAGGACGACGATGATGACAACGAGTGATCCCTTGGGGTGCTACAATTGCTCTTCTTCCTTTTTGGCATTTCGATGCCAAAGAGGGAGAAGTAGTTCTATTAGATCTTCGTGGATTTGCATGGGTCGGGCACAAGCATTTGCACTTTATCTCTTCGGTCTTTCTCTCGCTTGTGCCCATTTAGCGTTGAACTTCTATTTGTGATTTGTTCTGTATGAGACTATGTTTATGTGCGGCTCTGGATTTATCTTGTGGATTATCCTTATGGATTCATCTATCATATTGGCTATGTTGGATATCTATATCAAGGGAGGCGCTCATTATGGCTATCATTGGATATTCTTATAATATATTGAGGACGCCTTTATCTCTCTCTAGGTGGTATGAATATTTTGCCTATGTTCCAATGAAATAGACTTGTACCTTTTTGTGTGTATTTTTTTATCAAATGCAAATTTTATTATGCACACATTGAGGGGGAGTATTTTTCATTCATTAAATATTGTTGTCTTGAGAACTATCTTGCAAATCCTAGTATTGTCATCTAATACCAAAAAGGGGGAGATTGAAAGAACATTTCATGGTTCCCTGTGTTTTGCGTGTTAGATAACAATACCGTGGAGTTTTCTTATGTGTGCTAAGTGTGCAGGGAAGTGTTTGTTGTGTTTGGGGCCCGAATTATCCTTCCCCATCAAGGGCCGGATAATCCGGCCTAACCCTCTTGGCAAAGGCTGGCATGGTGTGAGTCTTAGACTGGGGGCGGATTTTCCCCCGGACAATCCGAAGGGGGGCGGATTTTCTTCTCCTGACCGGATAATCCGGCCCTCACCTTGGGCCATATAATCCGCCCCCTAGGAGACGCGTAAAGGCTGGCATGGCACGACGCTCTGACTAGGGGCAGATTTTTCTTGGACAATCCGAAGAGGGGCGGACTTTCTTCCCTCGACCAGGTAATCCGACCCCCAAGAGATAAGCAAAGGCTGGCTCGGCGCGTCGCTCTGTCTAGGGGAGGATTATCTCCCGGATAGTCCGAGGCTGGGGCGGAGTTTTCCCTGGGCCGGATAATCCGGACCTCACTCATACCGGATAATCCACCCCAAAAAGCTCCAACGGCTCCATCTGGACAGGGGTATAAAAGCCACGTCTTCCTCTCCTATCAGACTTCTTGGTTCATTCAAAAAAGATCAGACCTGGTGCAAAATCTCTCTCCCTATATCTCCCACTTCAACCACCCGAAGGCTTCGATCTTTGGGGGATTGAAGGAGGAGACATCATACATCATCATCACGAATCAAGCGCATCAACTCCTCTCCATTCACTTGGAGAATCCCCGATCTAGTATTCTCGTTAATATCTAGATCTTGTGTTTTATTATTGATAACTATTGTTCTTGTGGCAGCTTGTTGTCATTACGGGAGCCTCCAATTTGGTTGTGGAGTTGTGCCCCGCTAGTTGTGTAAAGGCGTCGGTTCTCGCCTCGAAGGGTTCCTATAGTGGAAAGGTGGATCAGGCCTTTGGTGGCGGGATCCATTGGAGAACAGGGTGATGCCTATTGTGGCATGGTGGTCTTAGTACCGCCCACCCCTCCAACACAGATGTACTTCCCTTAACAAGGAAGGAACTGTGGTAAAACAAATCCTGTGTCTCCGCGTGCTCCACTATGGGTTACTCGTTCCTCTATCTCACTCGCCTTTACTCTCTAGTAGTTAGGTTTGCATATAGGGAAATTCTCCATAGTAGTATATCTAGAGAATTTACCTTTTGTGTCAAGCCTAAAATTGAAAAGGCATTAAAATTTGAAGTAGCACCTATTCACCCCTCTCTAGGTGCCCATACGATCCATTTCAGCCGAGGAGCTGGTTGGCAACAATATGGAGCGAAAGGCTAGGGGCGGTAGTGGATGGGAAGAAGGGACTGAGTAAAAGAGGTTGTGTGTGCATGGGGGGAGGCCGGTGAGGGAGTTAAATCCAGCTTGTCTCGGAAGGAACGCGCTGCCACGTGCACCGGTGTGTGAAAAAGTCCCTCACTCTCTCTTCTGTAGCAGCTACTGACAGTAGTACTCCAACTAGCTTCATCGAGTTCTCTGGTACTCCTACTAGTAGACCTTTACTAGTACTACTAGGTATACAAGAAACACTTGTTCAGAAGAAGAAAAAAACTAGACTAGCACACTATCATACAATATTGCCTTGTCAAATCATTGGCGATGCCATGATGAGCGACATGTTTTTACTGGTAAACCTGAAAACATCGTGTTCCTTCCACCGCATGTAGTTTCTGAGCGAAGTACTTACCAACACATCCAACTTAGGCTTACAGGATTGAAACTGCAGTGAAAAGTAAACAAAAACTACAGACTTGCAAGGAGTAATGCTAATATTACTACTATTATACAACATTCTAGAAGAAATTATGTACGAAATAGTAGTAGTAGAGTACAACTATACTCCTAATAAGGTTCTTTTACAAGCTTGGTGAAATATACATACTGGAGAAACTACTAAGTGTACAAAATGGGTTTTTGGTCATACGGAGTATTTACAAGGCAGACCGGATGCGAAACTAAATGCTGACTACTTGTACATCAGCTAAAAACCAGCCAAAAGAAAGAGTTCAACAGAAGTCTAAGACCAAATGAGCTATCCTTGAATAGGCTCGTTCCACTCCAAGGCGTTTGAGAAGCTTGGGATGAACCAAAATGGAGTCTCCGACCATATCCAGTGAGTGTTGGTGTGGAAACCAACAGCTGCGTCACCATTCAGACTGAAGCGACAAATTTCAGGACGCGGCCTGTACTCGTAGCCAATTTCTTGGTGTGATGTGTAAGCACAGTTCCTTCTCGTCAGATGTCCTGGCGGATCATTTGCATCGCCTACTACAATGATAATCAGATAGTTCACACCAAGGAAAAGAGAATACGATCTAAGGTCAGTAACCCTTTTCCACTGGTTAGCTGCAGTTAACTGGCTTGTGTCCATCGAGAACACCATGCACTCAAACCCAAAAGGATAGGTGCGAACGATGCTACCATAGTGAACAACACTAGTATCATCAGCAATTGCATTGCCTGAGACACCATATGTATAGATCAGAAGAAGTCTTGAACCACCGATAGATCTTGCTAACCACCACCTACCAGGATCATTCTCCTCATCGTCCTCAACAAACCCATGTGTCAGGTACAACACATCGTGTGGCGACAAGATAAGGATAGGACCTTCAAAGGGAAAGGAAATGTAACATGGAAATAATACTAATATTGATCTGACATTGTAGAAGTTGATATACAGTACTATTTTCAAAAATTTGATTATACTTAAGATGTTTGATTGCGTTAAAAAATGCCAACCTAGGGAGATGCTATAGAAATTCTAATTCTTTTGAAACGGGGATATGCTATGGAAATTCTCCTAGAGACACGGTTTGATTCATAGGATCAAATGAAATAGGAAATAATCCTATATGATCTTGAATGTAAAGTTCATAGGGAAAAAAAGCAAGGTTGGATCCTACAAGATTTTGGTGTCTTATATACCAAAGGAAAACCAACAAGGATTATTTCTAGGAGGTTTAATATCTTAACTTATCTTATCTTATCTTACCACTATATAGTGTATGAATAACTTTGAATATTGACTGTTGGATTAGGACTTGCGAATCCTAACATTACCAGCCGTTGGATCTTCTTTTCCATGCTAGCATCTACTTGAAGATTCTATTGATAGTCTTTAGCACAATGAACGCTATGCACAATCCTCAAAACACACTTCTTCATCATTCTAGAATCTTCTCCTTCATTTCTCAAGACCATGTTAACAAATTTACAAGTACTAGTACTTAATAAACGTTGACTTCTACTTTATACATGTCGATTAAATTTCTATTTTTTGAGCTTTACCTAGTATTATAATTCTATACAGTTATGATATGTCATATGTCTAGTATCTAAGTCTCACATAAATACTACTAGTAGATACCATATTTTCCATTGATGTACTAGTACTAGGAGACAAGACAATACTATCAGCAGAACTCAATCCTATGAATCAAATTACTTATATGCAATAAAACTTAGTAAGGATTGCATTCCTCTGAAATTCCTAGGAATTCGTACGAATTAAAGAGGCTAAAATTCCTATGAAATTCCTACTAACCAACTAAACTTCAGAAAAAATAGCTTACATTGATTCAGGAATAATATCTGAGTCTCACATAAGTACTTACTACTAGTAGATACCATATTTTCCATGGGATGTACTAGGAGACGAAGCAATACTATTAGCAGAACTCAATCATATGAAACAAACTACTTATATGTAAGAAAACTTCCTAAAGATTGCATTCCTCTAAAATTACTAGGGAATTCCTTCGAATCAAAGAAACTATTTTTTTATGGAATTCCTACTAACCAATGAAAGTTCAGAAAAATTAGCTTGCATCAATTCAGGAATAAAGCTAATAAAATAAGTAGGGAGGAGAATTTACCAAGTTCCAGAGACTTCCATGCATAAATACAGTTGTTCTCGGTCAGGGCGAACACATGATCGTGTTGGATAATAGCATCGCAGTATCTGAAGTATCCCTGGAACTCGTTCACACAAACTGGCCATCCATAACTATCATTCCCGTTAATGACAACAATCTTGAATTCGAAAATGGCGACTAGAGAGAAATCTTTGTATCCCCCAGCAGCTGTCGGAACTTGAAAAATGACTATCTTCTACAGTTTAGTATATCGACCTTCATCAGCATCATCTTGAAATGTAAGTGCAGAACCTTCGGTCAGTTTAAACCCCGACACTTGCGGAATAACAATCTTGTGACGAGTGTACACGTTGACAAGGTCCCACGTGAAATCGGGCCCAACTGTGACGATCCAATCTCCATTGCCGCCTGCTCGCTGCTCATCAAAACCATTTGGCAACACAACATCAGAGGAGAACTTGTCCAGCAGCGTCAGCTGCATGGGCTGCCCGCCACTTCGAAGGAGTCTTTGGACTCCCACGGTCTCACCGTCGGGTGAGAATGAAGAACACATGGGAGGCCAAATGAATGATAAGAAGGCGTAGTTCCACTCTCTTTTGCTGACTGAAGAATATGTTTGGACGGACCGACGAGGCTCGCGGTGGTGGTGGCGTCGCAATGCTTGATGAGTACTTGAAGAGGTCCTTTGGTGAACACCTTCTGAAACTGCTCAGGATCTTTACAGACCTTGCTCAAACTCACCATGGAAGGAGGCCGCGGATGGTGTTTTGGGGGATTTCTTTGGGGTAGGGTGGGGGTAGGGTAGGGTGGGGGAGGGAGGGAAGATCGTTGGTGTGAGCTGGCAGCCGGGATGAGATGGAGAAGACAAAGGCTGATGGTACGTAGTAGTACTAGTAGTAGTACTGCAGAAGGTGGGCGAGTGGGGTGTGGGGCTCCAATTGAGGCTAGTTGCACAAACCTCCAACAATTAGAGCCGTAGTTGCAAAGAGTTCCAACTGTTGAGCCCCGACTATGTAAGAAATAATGTTAAGAGGGCTAATCGAAAATTTTGTGCTATGTACAACATTTGTACCCAAAAGTAATTGTAGTAGTTTGTTGCAACTATACTATCCTGATTATCTGGAGTTCCCTGCAATTTCGAATCCAATTATTGGAGGTTTGTGCAATTTCCACCCTCCTCGTGTTCTGAGGAAGCTCTATGACCCTATGTTCAAACAAAAAAAATGATCAAAGACAAAAAAAGAAAGACCATCTCCCAGGGCTCGTTTGATCTGTAGGATTCTCAAAACATAGAAAGAAGAAACTACAGGAATTTGGATCAAGTATGTGTTTAAATCATAGGGAAAGCAAAGCAATTATACCATGAGCTTGGAGTGGATGGAAATTTTCCTAAAAAATAGAGGGCAAAGGAATACTTTAAAGGAATCTCAATTCCCGTGTTTTTTCTATTCCTATATTTTTCCTATCCTATGTTTCAAACGGGACATAATTCCTATATATTGGAATCCTATGAATAAAAAAAATAGTGTAGGATTATTTCCTAAGGGACAAGATCCTTCATAAACCTTTAAATTTTCTTTGAATCAAAGAAGGAATAAAAAAGGTTTCCTCTCTCAGGAAAAAAAGGAACTCCACCTCTTGGAGAAAAAAAAGGAACTCCACCTCTTGGACAATTCAGTGTGACGAGAGTAGCTACTAGAGTCTATGTCTAGTACTAGCTGTAGGACCCAATCGTAGCATGTTATTACTAGTACTAGTACGTATCAGTCTTTGCAGGTGCCTCAAAGGAACAAAATAAAGCTCTACAGGTAATAAATGGTCATGGAAATTTCCAAGATACACAATATTTTGCTTGTTTATTTTGATCTAGACGATAGCCAGAGGATAGCGGAGTACTAGCTGCTTCGTGTCTTGAGCCATCGAGCTGGAGTAGAAATTTGGATATCTAAAAACCTGAATTGTCCTATCAAACCAATGCTCGTTGCATACATCTTGACCAAACAGACTTACTGTACTACTTTGCTGCGCGTCCAAAAAACTAAGAAGTATAAGAAGTACTAGTATTATAATATTACACAGAGAGTTCCACATTCATCTTGTTGCGTCAAAAGCAGAAGTTGTGGCAATATAGTACTGTAGTAGTCACGTTCAGGTTGCCTTACAGGAAAAAAAATAGTATGATAAGCAACAAGATCTATCTATTTTTGTACTCATATTTGCGTATACTAGTAGTACTGTGTACTCAGAAACGACACACGTGTGTGCTCCACTAGTACGTCTCCGCACGTAGGGTAATCCAGTATGGAGTAGATCGCCACCGCATGTTCGCGTGATAATTATGCATTGATCCATGCTCTAGTCGTGAGCACATGCCGTAGCAGAAAAAAATTTGTGAAAAATAGATTACTCTTAAATAATTACTCCCTCTATCCTAAAATAGTAGTTACTGACTTGGCTTTGTCTAGATACGCATGTATTTTGACGTATTTTAGTACTTAGATGCTCCCTCATTTCCAAATTAAAAAGCATACTAGGTTTTGTCAAAGTCAATATTTATAAAGTTTGACCAACTATATGTACAAACATACAAACTTACATAATATCAAACGCATATAATATGAAAACATGGTTCATGATGATTCTGATAACATTTTGATGTCGTAGATATCCATATTATTTTCTAGATATTTAGGCAAAATTCCAGGGCAGCCTATCCTGCACGCTGGACCCATGTCCATGTGTCGTCCACACCAGCGCAATTTTGACAGCAATCCTAGTTCATGACTTAAATCAAGTTGAATTGACAAGTTTGGATATAAAATTACGTAATCATTGAGTTAGATGACTAAAATCGAAGCACTGTAAGAACGGTTAGTGTGTTTATCTTTAGTCCATGTCGTAGAAGTGAATAATTACGTAAAAATCATAATAAACCCCTAAATACTCAGTAATAATATTAGCAGCAAACTTAGTTTACATACAAAATGCATCATTCCTAGTACCAAAAGAGAACCTACATGCGACTAGTACTAGTAAACTGGAGTAGTAAAATAGTACTACTAGTAGTACTATTTATCTACTAATACACCATTACAGTCTTGATCATCAACCGTAGTTTAAGATCATTTTTTCTATCGATGCAAATCCAGAAAGATATATGGGTGGACTGTCCAACCTTCATCAGGAACCGCGGCGGCACCCCAAGGTACGTCCTGAGCTTGTCGAACGGGAAGTTGGCCGGCGACGAGCTACTCGTCAGCTCGATTACCACATTAAGGCTCTCGACCATCGAGAAGTCCGCCGACCTCAGCGGGCCAGGCGCACACAGTTTCACCGTATACCGCGGACACAAGCACCTATCCTGCCTGATGCACACCAAGGACACGACGACGGCCGGGTCGAGAGCGCTGATGGTCAGGCCGAATACGACACCGTCATCCCCGTAGAGGAAGCGCGTGAATCCCCTCGTGCTTGTTGGTGGCAGAGTCGGGATGAGGCAAAAGAAGGCGCTGTCGTAGATGGCCCTAGTTACTATGACCCCGTGGGCCCCCTTCATGTGGGGAAGGAGTCCTGCCGGCGAGGCAATGAAATCATAGGCGGAATCCATGCAGGAGAACGGGCCGTGCGAGCACGCGATCTTGTGCTCGTCGAGCTTGTCAAAGGCGACCATGCTAAAGCAGCAGTCGTAGGGGCACTCAATCATTGCCTCAGACTGGACGGCGTCCATAGCAGTCGGCTCACGGTTGAATCTGCCAACACGGTACATGAACTTGTGGGAGTGGTTATAGAGGGAAGATCGGCTCGCCGACGTAGTGCCCGCTGGCTAGAAACCTGGGTTGGGTGGGTATACTGAAGAGTACACTGATTGAGTTTTGTACTGTACTAGTACAATTGTATATGAATACACTAGGAATCGGCGCACCGGTGACGGCTGCACTTGGCCACTTTTTTCTTAGACAGTGTCCACACGCTGTATATGCTTCGTCAAAACAAAAAGGCTGCAGAAAGTTGACAGGCGAGTAAAGCAGGTGTCACGCTATACTGTACCAGACAGTATAGTACAGACAAAGGGAGAGACAGAGACAAGAAGATCCAGGTGAGTGAGAGGCAAGAAGATCTACTCCTGGAGAGAGACAAAAAGCCTGCAGCCTGGTGCAGGGTGTCCAGTGCTGCAGGGAGAGACCGAGGACTGCATGCATGTCTTCGACACCAACCTGTAATCAACTTTTTTGGTCTTATCAAATCCAAAAGGCCTTAATAATCCCGGACAGAGGGAGTACTAGTACCAGTAGTAGTATATCTTAGAACAAATCAGACAAACTAGTACTGCATTTATTAGTGTTTTTTTTGAGAAATTATAATTAGTAGTAGTACTTAGATATGTGAAAAACCAATCGAAGTTACTACTCCAATAGAGAGTACGATCACTCTATTTTATGGATTCTTGTTTACTATAAGTACTAGTAGTTATTGGGTTTGCAGCATAAAAAAACAAATTTTTTCCTACGATGGGAACTATACGCCAAGATCTATCTACTAGATACAAGCAACAGGTGGATATACATCCACATAGAACTTACCCTCGAAGACAACAAAGCTTTGTTAACGAGTTAGAACTCGTGGATGATGTAGTCGTACACTTGCCGATCTCAAGATCGTGATGAAGTCCAGCAGGTCCTGCTCCAGCACGTCCATCAGATCCAGCTCCAGCAAGTCCAGCACCACAAAGCAGCGGTGCATTGGTAATCGCACACACGTCCAGTACCCTGCCAACCTCCATCCCTCGCTCCAGTAAAGCAGCAGAAGCAGCAACTCCTTTCCAGATAAAGCCACCGGGAACATGTATCTCTCTAATCCGAGACCTTGGGGGAAAAATACTAGAGGGGGAGAGAGATCCTTCACGAGGAGGTGTGTGTTGTGAGGAGGAGAGGGGGGCCTTTTATAGGGAAGAGGGGGGCAGCCAAAGGGCCATGGCATGGCAGCCATGGTGGTGCCCCCACCTCTTCCATCATTCATGTGGTGGATGCTCCACTCACATAAATATACCTCCACTCACACTTCCACTCACATGCATTAAATTTCCACCAAATTTAATTCAAGATCTCATTAAATAAAACTATTTTATTTATTTTATTCAGAATTTTGTTAATTACTTTAATTAACAAACATTCACATAAAGCCCGCTGCAACATTTTAATATCACATGCAGAACCAATTTTAGCAATTTCACCCGAAACAGTTTCGGTGTCTTTTGAAATAATTCCAGCACTTTCTTAAATCTTTATCTGAAACATATTTGATCCAAATGGTGTCGGTATCCCTTAAGTGTGTCACCCTACGGTTCGCGAATAACACAGACATGATCGAGACCCCTCTCCGATCAATAATCAACAGCGGGACCTGGAAATCCGTACTGACCCCCACATATTCAACGATGACTCTTGTGATCATGTGAACCTTTAACGTTGTAACTAAATCCCTTTGTCTCGCGATATATTACATGTCCGAGATTCAATCATCGGCATCCAAATACCTAGTTTGATCTCGTTACCGACATGCACTCTTTTCTCGTTCTCGTGATATAACATTCTAGTGATCCCATCACTTGCTTGCAAGCTATCTTAATGTGATATCACCGAGAGGGACCAGAGTATATCTATCCGTCATCGGGATTGACAAATTCCATTCTTGATCCATGAGCCTCAACATAACACCTTGGGAGTATCTGAACCCACCTTTATAGTCACCCTTTTACAGTGTGACATTTGATGTTATCAAGTTACTCTTCCGATGTTAGCAATTAACATGAACTCATGGTCTAAGGACTAAGATTACTTTGTATGATGTTATCGCAATATAACCATAATGAATTTTAGCGTAATGCTATACTTCGGATGAATGTCATCACATCATTCCACCAATGTTGTGACCTTGTTATTAACAACATCTAATGTCCATGATCAGGAAACCTTGATCATCTTGTTAATCAACAAGCTAGTTTATAAGAGAGGCATAAGTAGGAACTTTCCTTTTGTTTATTAAACACACATGTATTAATGTTTCCAAATTAATACAATTATAGCATGCAAAATAAACATTTATCATAAACAAGGAATAAGATAATAACCACTTTATTATTGCCTCTCGGGCATATTCACTTCAGTCTCCCACTTGCACTAGTCAATAATCTAGTTTGAAAAACTTTGCGTATTGAACACCTATGGCTTTCTGGTGTTGCATATACGAGATTGCTAGTGGTTAACATAATCTCCGAATCTGACAGTTTCAGGTTCGTGTGTATTTGCATGTCTTTGTGTCTCTACGCATCACTCATTCTCAAATGAGATGGCATTGTATAAATTTGGTCCTTTGGTGAGACCTTTAGTTCGTTCGGGTTAAAATATGTTGATATTATTGTCATACAATATATCTTCATAGTATTAGCCCACTTTGAACCACACCTAGTTTGATAACAAACTACTTAACACAAATGCCCTCCTTTGCTGCTACTATAGCAGTCATATACTTAGCCTTTTGTTGTAGTATCCGTCACAATGTCTCAACTTTGGAACTCATCCAAATCCATAATGGAACATCCTTTCCATTACATTGTGCCACCCATAGTCTAAATTGAGATAAATTTAATTTGTATCTTGTGACAAAACTAGTATTAATGTAACACTTTACAAAGAACTACCTTTAACTATTTGTCACTTATACATGATATATTCTTAGTTCTTCCAAAGCTCATAAGAATATCTTTACTATCGTCCAATGATCATCTTATGAATCATTCTGGTATGTGCTCATAACATTTAGAGCATAGGACATATCTGGATATATACATATCACGGTATAATCGATCAAAATATTCATGTGATTTTACTCACCAAGTGTCGAAACACTTGAATCTTGATACAATCCTTTCCATGCAGCAAGAACCTTTGTTGTTGTTTCCATATTTAACCCTTTCAATATCTCATATATGTACGTTTGGCATAACCATATTAGCGCCTCAATCTATCCATATAGACATTGATGCCAAATATTCTGGTTTTGCCCAAGTCTTTCATCGAAATCCTATTTTAATGAAATTCTTAACTTGTGTCAATAAAAGATACATCATTTCCATTCAACAATATGTACTCTGCATAATGTATTGGAAATTTGTCTCAATGCTCCCACTTAATTTCTTGCAAATGCAAGCATCTTCATCATCTCCGATGAAATTAAACTCCTTTAACATTTTCATCATGGTGAAAATTCCAACTCCGTTATGCTCACTTCAACTATTGAAGTTTGCATGCCCTTTTAGCACCCTTTGAGTTAACAAAACCCTTCAGACTGTATCATGTACACATCCTAGGTAACCATTCTATTAGAAGAACCTTGTTTTGTTTATTCAACTTCCATTTACCAAATTATATGTTGTGGTTGCTACATTAATCCGTCAAGACTAAATATCGCTATGAAAGATCAAATCTTGTCATAGTCAACTCCTTGAACATTGCCGTAAAATTATTTCCAACATGTCGACTATTTCATAGATGTTAAACATCCATGTCTATTTCTTTATAGATCCAAACACGACCGATAGGCTTCACGCCTTTCCGGAGGGTCTTCCAAGTTCAGAAACTTGATTTCTCATGTATGGATACTATCACGGATTCTATGTCTTCTAGTCATTTTATGGAGTCAGGGCCCATCATCACTTCTTTGCATGCAGTCGGTTCATCATTGTCAAAACAATAACGACTTCAGTTTCAAATCTTACTATTTGATTCTTACCGACCCACATGGTTCAATAGGAACTCTAATACCAAGATCACACCCTTTGTAATCATGGGAGCCATGAGCATTGTGGCCGCCACCTGGACACTTTCCGGTGCTGTGCTACTTCGCACATATAGCTAAGGTTCAACAACCTTATCAAAGTTCTATTGTCCTCCCACTTAACTTTTCACGAAAAATTCCTTCTCAAGAAACTTGATGTTCCAAGCGACAAACTCTTTTGTCCAGGGTGTTATGGAGGAATTCCCAACAAATTCTTTGGGATAACCTACAAAGACGTGCTTATCCGACTTTGGTTGTAAACATTTTACTTATGCACAGCATACCAAAATTTAAGAAAAGACAATTCGGGTTTTATCCCAAACCATAACTCATATGGTGTCATTTCAACGGATCACGATGGTGCTCTTTTCAGTGTAAAAGCGGTAGTCTCTAAAGCTTTAATCCTTAAAACATAATGGCGGTTTTATAAATGACACCTTTGATCTTACCATGCCAAACAAGGTTTGATTTGATCTCTCGAACATACCATACTCCTGTGGTTTATCGGGAAATGCAAATTCATGGAACAATTCCTGAAATCTTATGTGTTTTGCTAAACCTATAACTCAAATATCTTCCTTTATGATCGAATCATAAAATCTTTATTTTCTTGTTACAATGACTTTTCACTTCATCTTGAAAGTCTTTGAACAATTTTCAAATGTTTCATACTTCTTCCTTATTAAGTAAATATATAAATATATTCACTCAAATTTCTGGAGAAAGCATATCGTCAAGGGAATGACCTCCGGATACCCCAACCAGACAAGAAATATGCCAGTCGGATCACGTCTGGCTGGTTAATCACAGCCGGACAAGACAAGTCAAGCCGGCTACCCCTCGGTAGCCGTAGCGGGAAGAAGAAACCAGCTACAGTAGTGTAGCCGGAACCAATCAGGAGGACAGGGCGACGTGCGTCACAGTGCGCGGTACGCCCTGGTACGACGACAAGACTGGCAACTACTCGGCCATACCGAAGACTTTGCGGGGATGACGCGGGAACAGTGGCCCGATGCTGACGACAGGCTCGCACGGCATTCACTGTGCCCATGATAGCCATACTTCTCGTACTCTGATGGGACATAGTTGTACTGAATACTATAGATGACCAGCCGGTTGGGACCCACCTGTGGGGCCCGCCAGCCGGACTGGCCAGTGAGACCATTGCCTCTCTGCCTATATAAGGAGAGGCAAGGCCTCAGTAGAAAGGGTTGGCCTTAGTGCATTTAAGACAGTAGCTAGAGAATATAGCTCGAGGAGCACTTGTAGCCTGTATATCGCTCATAGTCAGATCGGCAGGGGTAAGAGTTTTACCTTAGCACGAGGGCTCCGAACCTGGGTACTTCCTGCATCCAGCTATGCTTGCTTGTATCCAATCCCGCTTGCGGACGCCGTCGATAACTTCCCTGCTAGTCCCCACACCTCTATCTAACCTGCTTAGGTACTGCCGTTCCCAATACAACGATAGTTGGCGCCCACCGTGGGGCAGATAGCTTCGGCCGGAGTCACGTTCCGCACGGGGGACCCCGCACTTCAGCCGGTGAGCGCGTGGCCTCCGGCCTGGTGCTCACGCTCGGCAAATTCGACTACGTCATCGACAACGCTTCCTGCTTCGCCGGAACCACCTTCCCGGCGAACGGATCCATCCTACTTTTTGGTGACCTCCCCGTCTACGTCGCCACCGTTCTAGAGCGTTTCCCTAGGGAGATCGTCTCCGTCGCGGAGCTTCCGCATTTGTGTTGCAGCACCTCCGCCGCTTCCTGCGGCGTCGAGGTCATGATGGTCGGCTCCAGTTCTCACCCCCGCCAGCCGCATGAGCGGGGCGCGGACGGGGGCGGAACCTCCGCGCCACCGCATCCTTGGAACCCGGTGGAGGAAGCCATTGATCGGCTTCTGACGCCGGTTAACCTTGGGGACAACCCGGAGGAGGCGGAAGCTAACTTCGCCATGGAGAGACAGCTTCTCCTCCAGGAGGCCATGGAGCTGGTGGTAACCCGCAAGCAACTTGAGATCACCCGACGCGAGTATGACCGTTCGCACGGCTTCACTCCGGCTACCGCGGAGTCGAGCCGGCGCGACCAGGTACAACGCCGAGGCGGCGAGCTAGGCGGAAGGATGGAAAAATATGGGGAACCGGATCCCGTGCCTGCCCTCATCTGGCCCACCTACAGCACGCCCATCAAGAATCTGCGTGCGGCACGAGCCGCAGCTGACGAACTTCCCAACCTGGAGGGCGAGGAGCAAGCCCGCCAGCACGCTCGGGTGCAGGAGCTCCTCCGGATCGTGGACGAGCAGGATGATGCTAACTGGCAGATACAGGAGGACCCCAGCTACTCCAAGGGGAGCAAGCCACCCCTCAACAGCAAGGGCGTGCCTCACGACACCCAACATGCATCCTCCCCTCAGCCGTCTAAGGCCCACAGCAAGCGCCGCAGCTCTGGAAACAAGGGCCAGCCGCGCCAGTAGCAAATGGTGAACAGCAACCCACCGCTTCCCCCTCCACCAACCGGAGCACCAAGACCCGCCGGTTCCCGTCTCTCGAGCCGGGTGGGAGCGCCCAACCCGGATCGTCCGGACGCCCATGACCGCATCGAGCTCCTTGCTCAAGTGCGCATCACGGAGGAAGAAGACTCCACCGGACCGGTTTGTTTCGGACCCCGCATCCGGAACGAGCCGTTTCCGGCTAAGTTCACCCTGCCTAGGGACACCCCCAAGTACGACAACAGTATGAAACCGGAAGATTGGCTGACCGACTATGCTATGGCAGTCGGCATCGCCCATGGGAATAAGCGCACAATGGTGCGCTACGTCCCCCTCATGCTAACCGGGTCGGCGAGGACATGGCTCAACAGCCTCGCACCCAACAGCATTAACGCCTGGCCAGACTTTGAGAAAGTGTTCGTCCGCAACTTCAATGGCACGTACAAGCGTCTAGGACGCCCACGCGACCTGGCCTTGTGCGTCAAAGGAGATCGCGAGTACCTCGCCAAGTGGACGGTGCTGCGCAACACTTGCGAGGGCATCCTGAAGAGCCAGGCCATCGGCTTCTTCATCGAGGGATGCCAAGAAGGCACCATGCTTCTCCACCGGCTACTGTATGACGAGCCAAAAACCATGGCGGAGCTCATGACGGTAGCGGACTAGTACGCCACGGTGGATGCCGCCATGAAGAAGCCCCTCCGAGTAAGTGCTGACGGGCGTCCAACTCCTATGGAGCCGGCTCGCGACCGTCCGAGCAATCCGGCTGGAGAAGCCGGATCCTCCAGGCGCCACGGCAACGACAACCGGTTCCATGGGGACCGCCAGGCCGGACAGCAGAAGCCCCGCTACCATGCGCGGTAGGTCAATGCTGTGGAGGGTGCGCCGACGCACCGGATAACGATGCAAGAAGGCAGAAGCCGCGGCTCACCTTCGACCAGATGTTTGACGGCCCGTGAAAGTGGCATAGCGGTCCCTTCAAACCGGCTATGCACACCACCCAGAACTACAGCTGGACCCGCCAGCTAAAAGACCAGGGCAACCAGCAACGTCTTCCCCCGCCCCCTCCTGGTGGACCACCACCGGCTAGGGGAGCCGGCAATGATGGTAACAGCGGCAACGTCGGCAACAACAACAACACCGGCTACCCCCAGCCGGACGCCGCCTACCACATCTTCGAGACGGAGCTGGACGACAAGCACAGCCGCAGGCGACGCTTCAAGGAGGTCAACGCCATCGTCTCTCCGGTCCCCCAGTACCTGAACTAGTCGGAAACCCCCATCACCTGGAGCCGAGAAGACCAGCCAAAGCAACTGCCGACTCCCAGGGGCTACGCCATGATGCTTGACCCCCTCATCGTCTCCAACGAGTGCACCTGCCGTTTCTCGCGCGTCCTCATCGACGGAGGCAGCAGCCTCAACCTTCTCTACTAGTCTTCGCTGGAGAAGCTGGGCATTCTCGAATGCGACCTGCGCCTGACTACCACAACGTTCCACGGTGTACTGCCGGGACCGGCTTGCGCCCTGCTGGGTAAAATCCAGCTAGACGTCATCTTTGGGACCGAGGAAAACTTACGCCGCGAGCCGATCTGGTTCGAGGTGGTAAACCTGACGAACTCCTACAACGCTCTCCTCGGGCGCCCCGCCCTCGCCAAATTCATGGCCGTCCCCCACTAAGCATTCCTCAAGACGAATATGCCGGGACCAAACGACGTGATCATCGTTGCCGGCTGCTTCAGGTGGTCGATGGAGTGCGCCTCAGCCGGTTCCAAACTAGAAGAGGCCCTGATCATAGCCAAAGAGAAGCGCGTGATCATGCGCAACATGGCCATGACCCAGCAAGACATGCCGGCTAGCAGCAAGTCGGCTGGAGAAGGAGCTTTCCAACCAGCAAAGGAGACGAAGAGGATCCTACTCGACCCCTCCGACCCGACCAAGTTCGTCACCATTGGTGCCAACTTGGACAGCAAATAGGAAGGCGCGCTCGTCAACGTCCTCCATGAGAATCGGGACATCTTTGCATTGTCACCCAAAGACATGCCAGGTGTACCGAGGGAGTTCGCCGAGCACTCACTTCATGTGCGGCCAGATGCCAAGCCGGTAAAGCAACCTCTGGGCTGGTTCACAGAGGAGAAGAGGAAGATTATCGGTGACGAGATCACCCGGCTCCTTGCAGCCGAGTTCATCATGGAAGTGTACCACCCAGACTAGCTGGCGAACCTAGTCCTGGTGCTGAAAAAGAACAAGACCTGGCGCATGTGTATCGACTACACCAGCCTGAACAAGGCATGCCCGAAAGACCCATTCACATTGCCCCGTATCGATCAAGTCATCGATTCCACGGTCGGCTGCGATTTGTTGTATTTTTTAGATTGTTATTCCGGCTACAATCAGATCCAGCTAAATCCGGTTGACCAGATAAAAACATCGTTCATCACCCCGTATAGGGCTTTCTGCTATGTAACCATGCCTTTCGGTCTGAAGAATGCAGGCGCTACCTATCAGCGTTGCATGCAGAAGTGCTTGCACTCACAGATCGGCCAAAACATGCACGCTTATGTGGACGATGTGGTCATCAAGACCAAGGAGAAACGCATCCTCCTCGAGGACCTGGGAGAGACATTTGGCAACCTCCGGTAGTACCAGATGAAGCTGAACCCGGAGAAGTGCGTCTTCAGAGTCCCATCCGGCCAACTACTCGATTTCCTCGTATCACAACGAGGGATCGAGGCGAATCCAGAAAAGATCGCGGCCATCAAGAGGATGCAGCCGCCCAGGAACCTGCTTGGAGTCCAGAAGTTCACCGGATGCCTAGCCTCCCTCAGCCATTTTTTTAGCCGGTTGGGGGAGAAGGCACTCCCATTGTACCAGCTGATGAAGAAGATGGACAAGTTCTCCTGGACCTCGCAAGCCGACACCGCCTTTCATGACCTCAAACTCATGCTATCCACAACGCTGGTTCTAGCCACACCGGCTAGCAAGGAGCCGATGTTGCTCTATATAGCAGCCATCAACCGGGTCGTCAGCGTCGTCCTAGTGGTGGAGCGCCCCGAGGAAGGAAAGGCTCAGCTGGTTCAGTGGCCCGTCTACTACCTCAGTGAGGTCCTCTCCCTCTCCAAGCAGAACTACCCCCACTACCAGAAGATGTGTTATGGTGTGTACCTGGCGTGCAAGAAGCTCAAGCACTACTTCTAGGAGCATCCGATTAAGGTCGTGTGCACTGCACCCCTTCCAGAAATCATCGGCAACAAGGACGCCACCGGCCGAGTCGCCAAGTGGGCCATCGAGCTCGCCGCCTACTCCATCCAGTACGAACCCCGACTCACGATTAAGTCGCAGGCGCTGGCGGACTTCCTCATCGACTGGGCCGAGACCCAATACCTCCCACCGGTTCCGGATTTGGACCACTGGAGGATGCACTTCGACGGGTCGAAGATGCTCAGGGGCTTGGGAGCCGGCATCGTGCTCACCTCGCCCAAAGGAGACCGGCTGGAGTACGTCCTGCAGATCCACTTCAAGGCCTCCGACAACGTAGCCGAATACGAGGCACTGGCGCATGGCCTCCGGCTAGCCAGAGAGATTGGTGTCAACCGGATCCTTTGCTTGGGCGATTCGGATCTGGTGATGTAGCAAGTATCCGGAGAGTGGGACGCCCGCGATGCAAACATGGCTCTCTACTAGTTCCACATACAGAAGCTCAGTGCTTGCTTTGACGAATGTAAATTCCATCACGTCCCTCGTGCCAACAACGAGGCAGCCAATTCGCTCGCACGAATCGGATCCACCAGGCAGGCGATCCCACCCGGGGTCTCCTTGGAGCACCTGCGCAAGCCCTCCATCAACCCGTCCCCCGAGTCGGATTCCATCATATGGGCAGGGAGTGCCCCGATTGACGGCACGGCAGACGTAGAGCTGGCAGAACCCCCAAAGAAGAAGGCTCGCAAGACCCGGGGGCTGCTGACTCATCAAGCGGCTCAGGGGCTACCGTCCCGGGTACCTCACCCGGACGACCCCCCGACAACCATCAACCAGAGAGCGGAAGCATCCTCACCATCCGGGAAATACCATCCTGGGAATAGCCCTTCATGAACTACATTGACAACAGGGAACTTCCGGATGACGAGGTGGAGGCAGGGCAAATGCGGCGCCGCGCGCACACGTACACCATGATCAACAAAGAATTGTACAAGCGCAGGATATCCGGCATTTTCCAAAAGTGTGTCAACGTGGACACAGGCTATCGGCTGCTCAAGGACATCCACCAGGGCGAGTGCGGGCACCACGCTTCGTCAAGGGCGATAGTCGCCAAGGCGTTTCGCCATGGCTTCTATTGGCCCACCGCCCTCGAGGACGCCGAACAGCTAGTCTGCGCGTGCAACAGGTGCCAACACTTCGGGCAGCTCAGGCATATGCCGGCTTCGGTGCTCAAGACCATACCGATCACCTGGCCTTTCGCTGTTTGGATCCTCGACATGGTCGGTCCCTTCAAGCGGGCGCGCACAGGCATGACCCACCTGTTGGTTGCGGTGGACAAATTTACAAAGTGGATCGAGGCCAAGCCCATCCGGAAGCTGGACGGGGCGACAGTCATCACCTTCTTCACCGACATCATCAACCGGTTCAGCTACCCCAACAACATCATCATCAACAATGACACGAACTTCGCCAAGGGGGCATTCGCCCGGTTCTGTAGCAACAAGGGCATCCGGCTGGACCTTGCTTCCGTCGCGCACCCGCAGTCCAACGAGCAAGTCGAAAGGGCAAACGGCTTAGTGCTAGCCGTCATCAAGCCACGCCTCATCGAGCCTTTGGAGCGGTCGCCCGGATGCTGGATCGAGGAGCTTCCGGCTGTGCTATGGAGCCTTCGCACCACGCTGAACAGATCAACCGGCTACACCCCGTTCTTCCTAGTCTACGGATCAGAAGCCGTCCTCTCCGTGGACATCGAGTTCGACTCTCCGCGCAAGCTCCTCTACAATGAAAAGGCCAACCAGGAGGTGCGAGAAGACGGTGTGGACCTCCTCGAGGAGGCCCGCGAACTGGCAATGTCCAGATCGGCTTTGTACCAGCAGCGCCTACGCCACTACCATTCATGCCGGATCCGCCCTGTCGCATTCCGCAAAGGCGACCTGGTCCTCCGGCTGGTGCAGGACACGAAGGGCATGCACAAGCTATCGACACCTTGGGAGGGCCCCTTCATCATCAGCCGGGCACTGCCCAACGACTCCTACTACCTCATCGATGCGCAGCAGCCACACAGGAACAAGATGGACAAGTCGAACGAGTAGACTGAGCGTCCCTAGAATGCGGCCTTGCTGCGCCCGTTTTACACCTAGTCACCAGACAGTGTATGTATCCCGCAACCCTATGAATGAAAATACAGACCCCCACGAGATGCTCGGGGGCTCCTTGCTAGAAATGTGTATGTATCTATTTTCCGGTTTAGATTTTCTGGCTCCGGCAACCCTTACCCGGGGGCTTGCCGGCTGGCCCGACCTGCTAAAATCAACAAACCGACTGAGTAATGTGTGATGATGTCGGAGGCCCACTCTTCGTCTTAGCCACAGACCGCAACCCGGCTGTCCGGCTAGCAAGAGGAAAAGCCCGAGGCATCCCACATGAAAAACAGGGAGGAGATGCGACAGATTGGGAGTCCTGGCCTTGCAACTAGCTTAAGACAATCCGGTTGCTAAGCCTTTAGTACCGTGCACAATGTACTGTCAGCTCCCTTCGACTCCGGCTACAGACCGTAACCCGGCTGCCCAGCAAGGACGTAGTGAAAACAACAGAGTGCACGGGAAAATGACTAAGTGTCTAGAAAGGCACGAGCTAGTTTTCAAAAAACAAATCTTCCTTCCGGCTACAGTTTAGCAGACTAACCTATTAACGGGTGAGAATGTATGTATGCGTGTATGCTTTGTACGACTATTTCGAGTCGGAATCCAGGAAGAAAAAAAGAAGAAGATTCGAAGTCCTTGCCTTCATCAAGCACTCTGAATCTCGGGGGCTACACCCACTGGGTGCGCTCGTGTGCCCCCAGTGGAATCTTGTAGTTTCCCGGCCGGCTAAGGGCGTTTAGCCGGCTATTTGGAGCCCAGGTGAGGGCAAGGGCAAGAGCAGAAGACTTAAGGAAAGAAAGAAGATTCGAAGTACCTGGCTACACCAGCTACTCCGAATCTCGGGGCCTACACCTAGTGGGTGCGAATGTTAGTTCCCCCGGCTGCAGGCGTTCAACCAGCGGAAGTAACCGACTAAGAGGCGTCTAGTCGGACGAAGCTAGAAGACTTAAGGAAAGAAAGAAGATTCGAAGTACCTGGCTGCGCCAGCTACTCCGAATCTCGGGGGCTACACCCAGTGGGTGCGCTGGCGCGCCCCCACTAGAATTGCAGTTCCCCCGGCTAAAGGCGTTCAGCTGAGCGAAGTCAGCCAGACAAAGTCAATCGGTGAAATATTGAAAGGACATAAAAACAACACAAGTTGAAAGCAAGCCAGGACGAGTCAAACTAGCATTAAAAAGGAAAAGGGAGACGAAGCTCCCATGAGTTTACCCGGCGCCAGAAGCAGCCGGTACAGACAGACAAAGTTCCAAAGCAAAACAGGATAAACAAATACACCCGGCATCCCGGGGTCATAGCTAAGCGGCATGGCCCTTGCCGTGCGGAGCGCCTTGGCTGGCAGCAGTCTCAGGCGGAGGAGGTGCTGCGGTCGACCCGGTTCCGGCATCGCCATCAGCCGGCTGCGTCGAGGCTTCCGCATCCGGAGTGCCGACGGACTCCGAGTCGGTGAGCACCTCGTCGGGATCCACATAGTCAGCAATCTTGATGGCGGAGGACCGGAGCTCCGGATGGGCCTGGCGGATGGCGGCAAGGTCGGCGTCGGCGCGGAAACCCCCGTCGATCTTCTCGACACGGGCGTCCTTGTACCAGGAGCATGAGGGCCAAGGCCATCTCCGCTCCGGCTCGCGCCGCCATGTCTCGTAGCCGGTCGACGGCAGCCGGCACCCCCCCACCTTGGCAGCTAGCTGCGCCATCGTCTCTGGGATCGGAGCGTCTAGCCACAGGAAGGAGAAGATGGCCTGTGCTGCCTGACGAAGCTTGGCAGCTTCCTCACCGAGAAGGACGACGAGCTCCTGGTTTGTCGGCTGCGCTCCTGGCCAGTTCTCCTGTAGCCGGTTGTAGGCCAGCAGGTCTATGCGGGATAAAAAGCTGTCAGAAAAAAGAAAGTCAAATCCGGCTACCGGATCCGGAAAGACGAGAGGAGTCAGAAAAAGGAACTTACCCTTGGCCGTGTTCCCGACTTGCATCAGCTCTTCCACCAGGGCCTTCTCCTTCGTCGTGAGCCGCTTGATTTCCTTCTCTTGGTCCTTGTTTTGGGCCTCGAGAAGGTTGAAGGCATCGATCCGGCTGGCGAGCGAGGCATCGTGCTCCTTGACGGTGGCCTCCAGAGCATCCACCTTGGCGTGCCAATCCTTGTTCTACAGCGGCAACGTGGAGTTGGACTTGCTCAGCCGGTCATTCGCCTTCTTCAGGCGATCGATCTCCCGCTGAGCATATACAAGGATAGCTGCGACAAAGCCGGCTATCAGCAAAAAAGAAAGGATGACTCCAGATGAAGCAAACTTACTCTGAGAGGTACCGTTGGCAGCAGCAACTTTCTGCTCCAAGGACCGGTTGCCGCCGGCTGCAGCCTCGAGCAGCTAGATCTCTTTCACCGCCAGCTCGAGGGTGGAGGCAAGATCCGTCAGCGAGGCGTTGGAGGAGACGTCGTCGTCCACGGCATTGACGGCTAGCGACTCCTTCTCCGCGACCACTGCTGCCTTCCACTCTTCCCCTGGCTCGTCCTCGGAGTTGTCGTTGCCAACAACCACAAGTTCTTTGCCGGTGGCTGCCCTCCGCGTCCCCGCAGAAGAGCCGTCCCCACTCTGCGAGGTGGCCACAACCATTTCCGGCTGGACCATCGTGGCTAGCTGAGGACCCCCCGCCTCGGCTGGCGCAACCGGTTCAGCTCGAGGCGATGGCGGGGGTGATGCCTCGGAAGAAGGAGGGGTGGAGGCGGACGTAGATGGCACATGGGGCGGCGATCCAATCGGCGCTCGCGCTGGGCTCACGGCCCCAAAGGAGACCAACATGCTGAAGCGACAGAAGGAAGGGGAAAGAGAAGGAGGCAAATGAGCTAAAGGCAAATAAGAAAAAGGCAAAAGAAGCGGAAGATAGTAAAGGCGACCGGAGAAGGACTTACACCTATACCACCGGAGGCGGCCCTTTCTTCCGGCCAAGGCGGCTCGGGGGAAGGGTGCTGGTCCGGCTCCTCTTGGGGGCCGGCTCCTCCGCGGCAGGCCGACTAGCGTTGGAATGGATGGAGCCACTCCCGCCAGCACCAGACTGGTTGGAGTCGCCGTGACGGCTCGGGGGCCGGCGCGACCTCTTCCTCCTCGTCGACCTCCACATGGGGATCGGCGCCCGGCTCGTCGTTCCGGCTAGGAAAGACGTCCCCGTCCCCGTCAGACTCCTCGCCGGACCGGCGAGCGCGCGGCTCGAGCAAGTCAGGCGTGAAGGTCTAAAGAGGGGCCTCTCCCTCCTCACGAAGGATGCAGGGGAAGATCTGCCAAGGACAAAAGATCAGTCAGATAAAAAGGGCAAGAAATACAAAGAGAATTCTGGCTAGAAAGACCTACCCGGGGCACGCGATTGTCATAGCTGTAAGGGGCCAACCCGAAGGTCCATCCTTCCGGAAGCCGCTCCTTGGTGATGGTCCACACCCACTCCTTCAGATTATGGTAGCGGGAGTCGCGGCGAGACAGCCGGGTCGGGTCCAGCCAGCCGGAGTAGAAGCACATCTTGTGCGCTCGCTGCTGCAGCAACATCATCAGCCGGGACATCCAGCTAAGGGTGATGTCCAGGCTGGTTAGCCGGCAGGTGACGAGGGAGCACATGCCTTGCAGCATCGCATCCGACTCCGCCTTCTCGCTGTAGACCTTCAAGTCCCAATGCTGTCGGCTGGACTCCACGTCCTGGAACACCGGAAGATTGATCCAGTCCATGTCGATGAGGTTGCGAACGTAGAAGTACGAATGCTGCCACAATCGTACCGTGTCCTGCAGCCAGAACTTGGGGTAGCCGGTCTGCGTGCGGGAATATATGGAGGCGCCACCGCAGACGACCAGCGGCCCCTTCATAAACTAGACCTGCGGCCGGACTCGGAAGAGCCGGCAGAAGAGCCCGAGATCCGGCTGGATCCTGAGGTAGCTTTTGCAGAAAGCTACGAAGTGCGCTAGCGTTCCGATGGCGTTGGCGCCAAGATGGTGGAGGCGGAGGTCGAAGAAGGTGAGGAAGAACGGGTGCACCGGCAGCACGAACCCACGGGCCAGGTGCGAGAGGAAGATCACCCGCTCCCCCTCCACCGGCTTCCTCCTCCGACGGTAGGACGTGGGTGGCGCGGTACTTCTGGATGTGCTCCTCCATGATAGAGGAGCCATACCATGCTCCGTGCTCGGTGGCCATTGCCGGTTCGCTGGGAGGCGCTGCGACGGATGAGTGACGGTGGCCCGTACCGCCGACGATGTCAAACGGGCGGCACGGCGGGCTACAACAGCGACGGTGGCGAAGCGCGGAAGGCAGGAGCGCAAGAGGGAAGAGAAAGGCAACTAGGAGCAGGAGGAAGCTGAAGGAGGAACCGCCCTCCCCCGGGCACCCCTTTAAAGGCCCAGAAGGGAAACCGTTCACGGTGCCACACGACGCCCATCAAAGCGCACACCACCCCAACCGCCGCCCCAGATCCCGTGTGCAGACGCGGGGTGTGCAGAAGATCCTGGAGCGAGAACCGAAGAGCCATGCAGCAGTTTCCCGAGGCGACGTGCGACGGGACGTTTCGCTGCCCGCTGCAGAGTAATGATGGCGCGTGCGCGCGTGGCCGGCGTCAGCACTAATGTCACGGGTAGCGCAACCGCCAGGCGTAGCCAGCCAGAAGTTCAAAACGAAGAGGGAGCGCATGCACATTTCACCTAAGGGCGAAATCTACACACGCTCGGGGCCTAGTGTCGGGGGGATGACCTCCGGATACCCCAACCAGACAAGAAATATGGCAGTCGGATCGCGTCCGGCTGGTTAATCACAGCCGAACAAGACAAGTCAAGCCGGCTACCCCTCGGTAGCTGGAGCGGGAAGAAGCAACCGGCTACAACAGCGTAGCCGGAACCAATCAGGAGGACAAGGCGACGTGCCGCACAGTGCGTGGTACGCCCTGGTACGATGACGAGACTGGCAACTACTCGGCCATACCGAAGACTTTGCAGGGATGACGCGGGAAAAGTGGCCCGATGCTGACGATAGGCTCGCACGGCGTTCACTATGCCCACGACAGCCATACCGCTCATACTCTGATGGGACATAGTTGTACCGGATACTGTAGATGACCAGTCGGCTGGGACCCACCTGTGGGGTTCGCCAGCCGGACTGGCTAGTGAAACCGTTGCCTCTCTGCCTATATAAGAAGAGGCAAGGCCTCAGTAGAAAGGGTTGGTCTCAGTGCATTTAAGACAGTAGCTAGAGAATACATCTCGAGGAGCACTTGTAGCCCGTATATCGCTCATAGTCAGATCGGCAGGAGTAGGAGTTTTATCTCAGCACGAGGGCTCTGAACCTGGGTACTTCCTGCGTCCAGCTACGCTTGCTTGTATCCAATCCCGCCTGCGGACGCCGTCGATAGCTTCCCTGCTAGTCCCCACACCTCTATCTAACCTGCTTAGGTACTGCCGTTCCCAATACAACGACACCTATGAAGCAAAAAGATCCATCGCATATGGCTACACATAATGGACTATATACATCAACATGCATAATATCCAATAAGTTAGTCATCCGTTCCTCTTTGGCCTATGGATGGAGTTTCAATTATCTCGAGGAAACTTTCACAAGCGTCAATTGATCGAAATCAAAAGAGTCCAAAATTCTATCATCATGGAGTTTCTTCATGTTTACTTTCCAATATAATTCAAAATGCGATGTCACTTCAGAAGTGATCTTCCAATCATTTGTCTTACGACATTTTAGCAATAATGTTTATGGATGTGATTTCTCCAACTAGACTTGTAAAAGTTCATCCATCCTTTATGGAATACGGTAATTATTTGAACAACTATTGTTCTCGTAATACCGGAACAAAATAACAATTATTAAAACAAATCTTGAAGGCTAGGTTTAACGACAACGAAAAACACAATAGCACTTTATTTGTTTTCGATGAACATCATCACATATTCTTTTGATAGTTACTTTGGCCATTGCAGTTCATGAATTGTGTTGTTCTGTATGACACTTCACACCAACAAATTCGGTATCCAATACCTAAAAACCACATTGTTTAACAAGCAAGGAATACAACCATAACATGTATATCTTCTATATACCTAAGTTGGACATCTCCAACCTTTTCTGCCAAATATTTTATAGATTCTCTTTCAACAATTCCTTTTCTTTTAAAAGCATCTATCAACATCAGTACTGGTGTCATTCACATGACACATAGTACAAAGTGTATGTAGTCAAATACTAATACACTTTGAAGTGGATCACTATCATCAAATGTTTGGTGTTCTTTCAAAAATCCATTCTTTAGTAATCTATTAGTGTAGTAAACATTTTACTTACATCTTCTATTCATCCTTATCATGACAACTTTCATGATCAAGCTACGATAGCCTATAAGGAAGAATCGCGAGTATAATGTTAGTTCCCAAAACCTTTTTGGGACATCCGGATGCCCATCATCTCCATCCTTCACAAATTCTCATATAATATGATAACATGTATTTTGCTAAATTATACTTTATCATAATGCAACTAAAATCATTGTTTCAGATATCACAATATCTTCCACACATGATGGTTTCTGAAACAATTTTTTAGCTCCTAGATAATCTTGATATTAAAACAACTTTTGAATATCAATAATCATGGAGCCAAACATGATACTTTAGATACTAACATTGGAATTCTTACTCTTGATTTAATACTACTTATTAAACTTCATGGAGTAAATAGAGTTTGCTGAAAGTTTGCAATATGACTTCTAAACTTTAAATTGACATTCAAAACAATACGATACTAGTTTGTAAAGTAAATATCCAGAATTCTATAGTTCTTTTATCTCAATTAAAACCAAGCATAAGATAGTGAACAGATGCCAATGACTACAACAAATTATGAAAATTCATTTCGATTTAGTTTATGACAAATTGAATTCGACTAATCCAAATTAGAAATGAACTCCCACTCAAAAACGACATCCCTCATGCCTTTTTGGTGATTGCATGAACCAAATCCACTACACCAAGTCCGATCATCACGTGAGTTGGTGTATCTTCAAAGGCGAGCATCAATATGGGCATCACATCAACTATATGACTCATGCTTAACCTTTCGGTCCATGTTCCGAGGCCATGTCTGTACATGCTAGGCTCGCCAAGTAAGAACCTTAGTACTCGCGTGTGTAAAACTGTCTTACACCCGTTGTATGAAAGCGTAGAGTCGAGTACACCCGATCATCGGGTGATGTCTCGAAACACGATCCATAGAACGGTGCATACTTAAGGAAGAACACATTTTTATCTTGATATTTAAATGAGGGATCATCTTATAATGCTACTAAAACGCCAAACTAGCAATATAAGATGCAAACATCATATGTGAAAAGTGGGATGATATGGTCCATGCATTTGATCACCATCATATGCATCGTGATATGATCTCTATCATTCCTTTGTGTGTAAGGCCAAGGTCTATGGAACTTACACGTTAAGTGTGTTGTAAGGGTATCTACCATACATCAACTTATATCATTACCATATCATGACACTAGCCCAGCAACAATCTAAACTAGACGCCTCTAATTTATCCATTGCAAGTTTTACGTGGCTTAGGGCTTTCGAAGATAGAACTGGTCTTACCTACGAACATGGAACCACAACGATGATAACTAAGTTATTAGAAAATCGTTGTAAATCAGATATTGACTATAGTAGGAGAGACAGACACCCGCTAGCCACTTATGCAAAACTAGTTGCATGTCAGTCGTGGAACTGGTCTCATGTGCGATAACATGTAAAGTTGGTCTAGGCCGCTTCATCCCACTATGCCACCAATATCCAAAATACATGAAAGATGCAATAACATGATCATCATCACCCACATATAAACATATGTGTACTACCCGTGCAAAGCACCTATGCATAGATTAGGCTCTGATACCACTGTTGGGTTCGCAGCATAGAAAACAAAAATTTTCCTACGATGGGAACTATACGCCAATATCTATCTACTAGATACAAGCAACGGGTGGATATACATCCATAGAGAACTTACCCTCGAAGATAACAAAGCTTTGTTAACGAGTTGGAACTCGTGGATGATGTAGTCGTACACTCGCCGATCTCAAGATCGTGATGAAGTCCAGCAGGCCTGGCTCCAGCACGTCCATCAGATCTAGCTCCAGCAAGTCCAGCACCACCAAGTCCAGCACCGCGAAGTAGAGGTGCATCCGTGATTGCACACACGTCCGGTACCCCGACAACCTCCGTCCCTTGCTCCAGCAAAGTAGCGGAAGCAACAACTCCTTTCCAGATAAAGCCACTGGGAACATGTATCTCGCTAATCCGAGACCATGGGGAATAACTAGAGGGGGAGAGAGATCCTTCATGAGGAGGTGTGTGTTGTGAGGAGGAGAGGGGGGCCTTTTATAGGGAAGAGGGGGGCAGCCAAAGGGCCTTGGCATGGCAGCCATGGTGTTGCCCCCACCTCTTCCATCATTCATGTGGTGGATGCTCCACTCACATAAATATGCCTCCACTCACACTTCCACTCACATGCATTAAATTTCCACCAAATTTAATGCAAGCTCTCATTAAATAAAACTATTTTATTTATTTAATTCAGAATTTTGTTAATTACTTTAATTAACAAACATTCACATAAAACCCGAGCAACATTTCAATATCACATGCAAAACCAATTTCAGCAATTTCACTCGAAACAGTTTTGGTGTGTATTGAAATAATTCCAGCACTTTCTTAAATCTTTATCTGAAACATATTTGCACCAAATGGTGTCGGTATCCCTTAAGTGTGTCACCCTACGGTTCACGAATAACGCAGATATGATCGAGACCCCTCTCCGATCAATAATCAGCAACGGGACCTGGAGATCCGTACTGACTCCCACATATTCAACGATGACTCTTGTGATCGTGTGAACCTTTAACGTCGTAACTAAATCCCTTTGTCTCGCGATATATTACATGTCCGAGATTTGATCATCGGCATCCAAATACCTAGTTTGATCTTGTTACCAACATGCACTCTTTTCTTGTTCCCGTGATATAACATTGTAGTGATGACATCACTTGCTTGCAAGCTATCTTAATGTGATACCACCGAGAGGGCCCAGAGTATATCTATCCGTCATCGGGATTGACAAATTCCATTCTTGATCCATGATCCTCAACATAACACCTTCAGAGTATCTGAACCCACCTTTATAGTCACCCTTTTACGGTGTGACGTTTGATGTTATCAAGTTACTCTTCCGATGTTAGCAATTAACATGATCTCATGGTCTAAGGACTAAGATTACTTCGTATGATATTATAGCAATATAAACATAATGACTTTGATCGTAATGCTATACTTCGGATGAATGTTCATCACATCATTCCACCAATGTTGTGACCTTGTTATTAACAACATCCAATGTCCATGATCAGGAAACCTTGATCATCTTGTTAATCAACGAGCTAGTTTATAAGAGAGGCATAACTAGGAACTTTCCTTTTGTTTATTAAACACACATGTAACGTTTCCAAATTAATACAATTATAGCATGCAAAATAAACATTTATCATAAACAAGGAATAAGATAATAACCACTTCATTATTGCCTCTCGGGCATATTCCCTTCAGTAGTAAAAGCTAGAATGTAGTTATTTCAGAACAAATTTTGGCTCTACAATATCTAGAATATGCACAAACCTCAAAAGACACTTCATTTCATAGTTTCAGGGATCTTGTGCTAAATGCATGGACTTGGATGTAATTTTCATTTTTATGAGGTTCTTGATGTAACTTGTACTTCCACCGACCACGTGTTAACTAAAGCACCTCGTTCCTATGGGACCTACCACAATTAAAAAATAATTACACTACTCCAATTATCAGACAAAGTGGAACATGGTTTCTTATAATTCCAAAGTTTTTATAAATAGGATGTTTCAAGCTTCCCAGCTAAATTCGCACACTTTAGTGGCTTTTTGCCGATTTAACGAAATTAGGGCAAACATTTGCTACACAAGTAAGGGTAATTGATTGCTATTGAATTAAATGTATTTTCAGAGGTAGATGAGTGCATCTTCATGTAGTAAACAATGTCGTCAGTGTTAGTTTCCAACTATCATGAAAGAACATTTAGTTCTCAATTTTTTGACTGGTGACAAGATTATTCTTTTACGTAAAGAAACTCCGAAGAGTATGGATCTGAATACCACAAGACAAGACATAAAGAGTGAACCAACATGTTGTACTGACGATACCCATGTTTTATGAGCTTTCAAACTTCCAAGATAATTTTGCCAACTTGAATGACTTTATGCCAATTATTTATCGAATTTAGGTGAAATTTGAACTATAAGTAAATTGTAGGTTGCTTTGAAAGTTTTATGAAAAATCTTCTGGAGGTACCTATTCAGGGGTCAATTAATATATCATAAACCACCAAGAGTTTTGACGACACGTTCAACTTCTTGCTAAGATTTTGCATCTTGACAGTTTAACAAAATTAGGTCAAACTTGAGCTACAATAAGCGCGAAAGATCGCTCTTGAATTAAATGTTTGTAGAGATTTGAATGACTTCCAAGCTAACTCTGCCCATTTGAATGACTTTATGTCGATTTATCGAAATTAGGTCAAATTTGAAACTACAATGAAATTGTAGGTTGCTTTGAAAGTTCTACAAAAAAGCTTTTGGGGGTACCCATCGAGGGGTCACAATCAATATGTCAGAAACCACTGGGAGTTTTGATGATAGTTTCAACTTCTTGCTAAGATTTTGCATCCTGACAATTTAATGAAATTAGGTCAAACTTGAGCTATAAGCAAGTAAGCGTGATAGATTTCTCTTGAATTAAATGTCTTTTCAAGGGTAGATGGGTGCATCTTCTTGTAGTAAACAATGCTGTCAGTGTGAGTTTCCAACTATCGGGAAAGAACATTCTCAATTTTTCGAGTGATGTTGAAATTATTCTCTCCTATAAAGGAAGTCCAAAGAATATGGATATGAATGCCACAAGCCAAGTTTTCACACATATATATTGGACCAACATATTATACTTACGATTTCCCGTGTTTTATGAGTTCTCAAACTTCCTATAGCTTATCGCTCTGGCCACTTGAATGACTTTATGTCGATTAATCAAAATTAGGTCAAATTTGAACTATATACTACAAGTAAATTGTAGGTTGCTCTGAAAGTGTTACGAAAAAGCTTTTGGAGGTACCCATCAGGGGGTCACAATCAATATATGAGAAACAACCAAGAGTTTTGACAATAGGTTTGACTTTATGCTAAGATTTTGCATCATGACACTATTTAACGAAATTGGGTCAAACTTGAGCTACAAAGTAAGGGCGATAGATTGCTCTTGAAATATATGACTTTTTAGAGGTAGATGGGTGCATTTTCTTGTAGTAAACAATGTCGTCACTGTGATTTTCCAACTATCAGGAAAGAAAATTCAATTCTCAATTTTCCGAGTGATGACGAGCGAGGTTGTTCTTTTCTGTAAAGAAATGTCGGAAGAATATTGGATGTGAATGCCAGAAGCCAAGTTACTGACATATATAGTGGACCAACATGTTGTATCAATGATTCCCATGTTTTATGAGTTTTCAAACTTCCTAGCTAACTTTGCCCATTTGACTGAATGACTTTATGTCGATTTATCAAAATTTGGTCAAATTTGAAACTACAAGAACATTGTAGGTTGCTTTGAAAGTTTTACAAAAAAAATCTTTTGGAGGTACCCATCGACGGGTCACAATTAATATATCATAAACCACCGAGAGTTTTGAAGACACGTTCAACTTCTTGCTAAGATTTTGCATCTTGATAGTTTAACAAAATTAGGTCAAACTTGAGCTATAATAAGCGCGAAAGATCGCTCTTGAATTAAATGTTTGTAGATATTTGAATGACTTCCTAGCTAACTCTGCCCATTTGAATGACTTTATGTCGATTTATCGAAATTAGGTTAAATTTGAAACTACAATTAAATTGTAGGTTGCCTTGAATAGCTCTACATAAAAGCTTTTGGGGGTACCCATCGAGGGGTCACAATCAATATGTCAGAAACCACTGAGGGTTTTGATGATAGTTTCAACTTCTTGCTAAGATTTTGCATCCTGACAATTAAACAAAATTAGGTCAAACTTGAGCTACAAGCAAGTAAGCACGATAGATTTCTCTTAAATTAAATGTCTTTTCAAGGGTAGATGGGTGCATCTTCTTGTAGTAAACAATGCTGTCAGTGTGAGTTTCCAACTATCGGGAAAGAACATTCTCAATTTTTGGAGTGATGTTGAAATTATTCTCTCCTATAAAGGAAGTCCAAAGAATATGGATATGAATGCCACAAGCCAAGTTTTCACACATATATAGTGGACCAACATATTATACTTACGATTTCCCGTGTTTTATGAGTTCTCAAACTTCCTATAGCTTATTGCTCTGCCCACTTGAATGACTTTATGTCGATTAATCAGAATTAGGTCAAATTTGAACTATATACTACAAGTAAATTGTAGGTTGCTCTAAAAGTGTTACGAAAAAGCTTTTGGAGGTACCCGTCAGGGGGTCACAATCAATATATGAGAAACAACCGAGAGTTTGGACAATAGGTTTGACTTTATGCTAAGATTTTGCATCATGACACTATTTAACGAAATTGGGTCAAACTTGAGCTACAAAGTAAGTGCGATAGATTGCTCTTGAAATATATGACTTTTTAGAGGTAGATGGGTGCATTTTCTTGTAGTAAACAATGTCGTCACTGTGATTTTCCAACTATTAGGAAAGAAAATTCAATTCTCAATTTTCCGAGTGATGACGAGCGAGGTTGTTCTTTTCTATAAAGAAATGTCGGAAGAATATTGGATGTGAATGCCAGAAGCCAAGTTTACTGACATATATAGTGGACCAACATGTTGTACCAATGATTCCAATGTTTTATGAGTTTTCAAACTTCCTAGCTAACTTTGCCCATTTGACTGAATGACATTATGTCGATTTATCGAAATTAGGTCAAATTTGAAACTACATGTACATTGTAGGTTGCTTTGAAAGTTTTACAAAAAAATCTTTTGGAGGTACCCATCGACGGGTCACAATTAATATATCATAAACCATTGAGAGTTTTGATGACACGTTCAACTTCTTGCTAAGATTTTGCATCTTGACAATTGAATGAAATTAGGTCAAACTTGAGCTACAATAAGTGCGAAAGATCGCTCTTGAATTAAATGTTTGTAGATATTTGAATGACTTTCTAGCTAACTCTGCCCATTTGAATGACTTTATGTCGATTTATCGAAATTAGGTCAAATTTGAAACTATAATTAAATTGTAGGTTGCTTTGAAAGTTCTACAAAAAAGCTTTTGGGGGTACCCATCGAGGGGTCCAAATCAATATGTCAGAAACCACTGAGGGTTTTGATGATAGTTTCAACTTCTTACTAAGATTTTGCATCCTGACAATTTAACGAAATTAGGTCAAACTTGAGCTACAAGCAAGTAAGCACGATAGATTTCTCTTAAATTAAATGTCTTTTCAAGGGTAGATGGGTGCATCTTCTTGTAGTAAACAATGCTATCAGTGTGAGTTTCCAACTATCGGGAAAGAACATTCTCAATTTTTCAAGTGATGTTGAAATTATTCTCTCCTATAAAGGAAGTTCAAAGAATATGGATATGAATGCCACAAGCCAAGTTTTCACACATATATAGTGGACCAACATATTATACTTAGGATTTCCCGTGTTTTATGAGTTCTCAAACTTCCTATAGCTTATCGCTCTGCCCACTTGAATGACTTTATGTCGATTAATCAGAATTATGTCAAATTTGATCTATATACTACAAGTAAATTGTAGGTTGCTCTGAAAGTGTTACGAGAAAGCTTTTGGAGGTACCCATCAGGGGTTCACAATCAATATATGAGAAACAATCGAGAGTTTTGACAATAGGTTTGACTTTATGCTAAGATTTTGCATCATGACACTATTTAACAAAATTGGCTCAAACTTGAGCTACAAAGTAAGCACGATAGATTGCTCTTGAAATATATGACTTTTCAGAGGTAGATGGGTGCATTTTCTTGTAGTAAACAATGTCGTCACTGTGATTTTCCAAGTATCAGGAAAGAACATTCAATTCTCAATTTTCTGAGTGATGACGAGCGAGGTTGTTCTTTTCTGTAAAGAAATGTCGGAAGAATATTGGATGTGAATGCCAGAAGCCAAGTTTACTAACATATATAGTGGACCAACATGGTGTATCAATGATTCCCATGTTTTACGAGTTTTCAAACTTCCTCGCTAACTCTGCCCATTTGACTGAATGACTTTATGTCGATTTATCAAAATTAGGTCAAATTTCAAAATATAAGTACATTATAGGTTGCTTTGAAAGTTTTATAAAAAAATCTTTTGGAGGTACCCAACAACGGGGCACAATTAATATATCATAAAACACCGAGAGTTTTGACGATAAGTTCAACTTCCTGCTAAGTGATGACCCACAAGTATAGGGGGTGTATCGCAGTATTTTCGAGGGAAGTGAAACCCAATTTATTGATTCGACAGAAGGGGAGCCAAAGAATATTTATAAGCATTAACAACTGAGTTGTCAATTCAGCTGCACCTGGAAACAATCTTGCTCACAATAGTTTATCAGTAGCAATAGTTTTGTAGTAGCAATACTAAAGTAACAATAGTAGTAAAGGTAAAGACAGTAGTAACAATTGTAGTAAACAGTAGGATTAAAGCACGGTAGGCACATGGATGGATGGACGGGCATTGCATGGACAAGACAATTCATATGGCAATCAAGACATAGGGCATTTGCAGATAAATAAGATAAAGCATCCAAGTACTAAATAAACATAGGCTTGTGTTCCATATATAGTCAGACGTGCTCGCAATGAGAACTTGCACAACATCTTTTGTCCTGCCAGCCCGTTTGCAGTTGGGCCTCAAGGGAACTACTGGCAATTAAGGTGCTCCATTTAATAGAGCACCGGAGAGAAGCATTAACACTCCGTGAACACATGTGATCCTCACATCAAAGCCATTCCCTCCGGTTATCCCGATTGCTATCACTTCGGGGCCTTTGGTTCCAGACAACAATATGTGTATACAACTTACAGGTAAGACCATAAACAATACTATCATAATGAATCAATACCATGTTCAGATCTGAAATCATGGCACTCGGGCCCTAGTGACAAGCATTAAGCATAACAAGTTGCAACAAAGTCAAAAAGCACTAATAATAGATACTAGGCACCATGCCCTAACAATCTGGTGCCATTACATGAACAATCTCATCCAATCCCTACCATCCCCATAGCCTACAACGGGGGATTACTCACTCATTGACGAGGGTTTAACTCATCAACGCCCATTGTTATGGACTTGGGTTTTGGAGTAGGAGGGAGCACTGGAAGCATCAATCGGATAGCAAACAAGCACACAGGGACGCAAGGTTTACCCAGGTTCAGGCCTCGTAGAGGTCCCTACTCCTGTTTGTCTGCTCTTGGAATTATCGGGGGAATCGAAGATTACAGGGGCGCGCAGATGCAATCTGGCGAGAGTTGTGGAAACTAGGGTTGCGTGTGTCCTCCTCGCCGCCCCCTCCTAGCCTTTATATAGATAGGCTAGGACTCGGGTAGCAGATCGAGTCGGTTACAGGTTAGGGTTTTCCCTTTAAACTTTCTATCTTTGGCTTCTTCTTGTCCCGCAAGCAACCGAGAGTCCGCGAGCCACTCGAGTTCTCCATTTGGGCCTTGGCAACACCATGGGCTTCCGCAGTATTCAGGCCGTATATACCAAACTCGAGTACCTATGGGGTATACCCATGTTAGTAGCCCCCGAGTGTCCAGTGGAATCGTAGATTCGACTGGGGACTTTATGAAGACATTCGAGTGCATGATTGAGTATTTTTTCGACTGTTCAGTTCATGTCATAGGGATTGTTGATATGCGTGCCTGATTAACTGATATATCGGTATCAGTTAACTGCCTTAGGGAAAAACAACGCAATCTACTCAAACTCGAGTCCCCGGACTCGAATTCGGGAAAGTGCTGGCATAATTCGACTCAAGCCACGGAGGTCTTACAGGAGTCGAATTCCAGTGTATGGGTGTGAGCACTCGACGTGTCCGTCAAGGCATGTTCATCGTACTTGTAGGTACGGATATGTTTCTGGTAGTGCGCAGTAGGTGTGTTTCCAGGCCTTATTCAGGTCTTATCTTCATGCTGTAAGCGCGGTATCCGAATTTTTGGTCATCACGGAGATGATTCGGCTGGCCCAGGAGACGCAGTCTCTTTGTAGGGAAAATATGAGGCGGTATCGCCATAGACTTCAAGTGTGGATGTTATCAACACACAGGACGATGTACAAATAATCATAGGGTGCACGACCAGCACTCCCTATGGGAGTAGCTCCCGAGTGCCTGGTTGAGTCGAAGACTCAGGCAGGGAGTAAAGAACTTTCGCGACTGCAGTCGTCTTTTGTTTGCTTGTTTCAGTCAAATTTGTTTCCAACGCTCCCTATGGGAGTAACCCATGATCCATCATTGAATCGTAGATTCGAGTGGTTGGGTAAGCTTTGAATGTCCATATTCCTGCATAAAAAGAAAAATCATAGGGTGCACGACCAGCGCTCCCTATGGGAGTAGCCCCCGAGTGCTTGGTGGAGTCGAAGACTCGAGCAAGGACTTAAGTAGTCAAAGTCTTCTAGTGCTCAATTTGATGACATCAGTGCTGACGATATGATGACCTCAGTTGCCCGCGTGAGCGGCTTTGACGGGACGTGACGAGCGGTGGGTCCCATTTTCTGACCCTGACTTGACCGGGCATGCGTAATCTTTCGTTTTAACTGTGCCTCCTCGATTTCCGCGCATAATGGAGGTAGTGTGGGACGGTTCATGTTTTAGCCTCTCCACGTGTCGATCACGATGTGCGCCACGCGTCCAATAGGGTTTCTGCTGGCCGTTGGATTGCATCCGCTAGGGGGTTAAGTAGTAGTGCAGCTGCGGTAATTTCCCATTTGCCCTTTCTCTGCTTGTGCCTCCATCACCATTGCTACTGCTCTCTGCTTCCTAGAGTTCGTCCCCTTCGTGGCGCTGGACCAACTCCGCGTGTTTCCGAGCTATTTTCTCCGCTCGCACCGCCACCGCAAGATGGGGAAGAAGAAAGGAGGCGCCACCGCTATGTCAGCCGCCGCCATTGCCACTGCCAAGAGGAAGGGCTGATCTGCCGCTGTGGGCACCAGTACCGCCGGTGCTGGGAAGAAGAAGGACGCGGGTACCCGCGTCACCAATGGTGCATGGCGCGCGTCCATCATCAAATCATTCGAGCTCCGTCTTCTTCGTTAAGATGGAGTTCTGTCTCCCGTGGTCGGTGACTCACGAGTGCCAGGTGGAGAGGTAACTCCTTGTCCTCCTGCTGATTTCCGGGTGATGTTCCTAGCGTTCATCATCCGCGATTTGTCTCTGCCCCTACATCCTTTCTTCAGGGGCCTCATTTGCTTCTATGGGCTACAGCTGCATCAGCTGTCCCCAAACTCTATTCTCCACATCGCCTGCTATACTACACTTTGCGAGTGCTGGCTCGGAGTCGAGCCACACATTGGTCTCTTCAAACGGCTTTTCAAGATGAAGCGTCAGTCGACATCTGGTTCTGTAGTCTACGACGTAGGAGGCTGCGGGATCCATGTCGACTCCTCCATCACATACTTCGACATCAAGCTCATGGCGTCCGTCCAGGGGTGGAGGGACAAGTGGTTCTACATCCGCGACCAGAAGGCTGACGGAGAGCACTACGGACTCGCGCCCTTCGATCCCGTGACGCCGTGCAGGACGAGGCATTCTTGGAAGAACGTGGTGATGCCTGGCGAGTTTGAGGAGACAGAAGTGATGTACGAGCGCGTCTCCAACCTTGAGAATCGCATGGGTAAAGAAGAGGGAGGCTGCACCCTCATTCGCACATGGTTGCGCCATCGCATCCAGCCTCTGCAAGCCAGAATCCACCCCATGTTCTAATGGGCTGGTGCGGACGATGCCACTCACATATCTGCCGATGGCATTTCCGCGGGTGAAGTAGATAAGAGGGTGCGTCTATTGACCAAGTACACCACCAATGATGTCCTCCCCAGTGAACCAGTCGTGCCTCCATTTGATGCCTCTAACCCTCCTCCTGAGGTATGATTGTGCTACGAAGTAGCTTTATTTGTCGAGTGCTTCTGATTTTCTTGACGTGTGTTGACTTGTTTTCTGTATGCAGGATTGGAAGGTGTCTCCTAGTTTGCCCCCTCTTCCTGAGGGGGTTATTCCTTGCGAAGTAGATGAAGAGGATGAGTCGAAATCGACCGTCCCACTTGAAGAGGAGGAGGAAGCTCCTGAGTCCAGCAGTCCGGACACTCCCAAGCATTCGTGCAGCAAAGATTCGGATGCGTCGTCTCCTTCGACTCCATAAGGCCTAGCTATTGGTGCGGAGTCGCCGATTCCTGCTGTTCCTGTGAGCTCCATGGCGCCATCTGCTCGCTAGAAGATGCGGCTACCGAAGGAGTCGTCAGAGTCGGAGGACCAAACCTTTGATTTCGATAAATTTGACTGGTAAGTCCACAATTCTCATCTTGGCTCCTTTTGGAGTTGCATTTCCTGATGCTGGTTTTTGTTACGTAGTCAACCGGCGTCGTCGTCTTCTGGCGACGTCCAATTTTTGAAGGAATTTGGAGTCGCAGATGAAAGGGAAATGGACGTCGCCTAGAGGGGGGTGAATAGGAATTTTTAAAATTATTACGGTTTAGGCTCTAATAAATGCAGAACAAAACTTAACGTTTAATTTATCAAGCCAAAACCTATATCCACTAGGTTCACTAAGTGCACCAACAACCTATGCTAAGCAAGACAAGCAACAAGGTGATAGCAAGATAATATACTTCAAGCACGATGGCTATCACAATGTAAATTGCATAAGTAAAGGGCTCGGTTGAGAGATAACCGAAGGACGCGGATACGATGATTTGTTTCCTGAAGTTCACTTCCAAAGAAGCTACGTCTCTGTTGGAGAGGTGCGGGGGCAGAATGTACTTCGAACGCCACAAGTGGCTCACCTCGAGGTGTGGTGGCTCGATGCTCACCCAACGCCACACAAGGCCTCACCCCAAGATGCGAAGGCACGCAACCTACTGACGCCACAAAAGGCTCACCCTATTCTCCCGTGAGCTCGCCACAAAGGCCTACTCACGTTCCACTATGGGACACTTGAGGGTGGTCGACAAACCCGTACAAGGTTGGGGCAATCTCCACAACTCAATTGGAGGCTCCCAACAACAATGTCACAAAGGCTACAAAGCCACAAAAGGCAACAAGGCTACAAAAGGCTACAAGACCACAAAAGGTCAACAATCCAACTACACAACCGTCTAGGGTTCCAAGAACCCAAGAGAAACAAGCCCAAGGGCTTGAACTCGCCGAATCTCTGAGGAGAACTCAAACCTATGCACCAAATGCAAGAGGCAAGTCCTTCACTCTCAAATTCCACCAAAGCTACAAAAGCTATTGGGGGAATAAGGGAGGAAGAACACAAGAGGAGAACACAAAACGCTCCAAGATCTAGATCCCAAGGATTCCTTCACAAAGAAGGGATTTGATTTGGTGGGGCTTGTAGATCTAGATCTCCTCTCTCAAATCCCTCAAAAGATGCAAGAATCATAGGAGGGGGAAGGGGAGAGGGCAAGCTCTTCAAGGTCAAAAATGGAGGAGAGACAAAGCCAAAAACCGAGAAGAACAAAAAGTTAGGGCCGAAGGGGAAAGGGGAGCTCCTTTTAAAGGGCTCCCCGATCTTCCCATTACTCACAGATTCGTGCATGGCCGGTAGTATCGGTGGGTGGCCGGTACTACCGGTGGCACTTAGACAATGGTCAAAAAACAGCAAGAGAAAGAACAAAAACGCGAGCCTGGCCGGTACTACCGCCCCTTCGCCGGAACTACCGATGGCAAGAATGTCCTAGCGGTACTACCGCCTGAAATACTGACTGAAGTGTCGTCAAATAGCGCAAACCAGGCAGAGAGAGTACTGAACCAAAAAGGGTTTACCGGAAGTTGGGCCGGAATTAACATCGGTACTACCGGCGGCAAAATATGCCCTAGTGGTACTACCGGTGGCCCGCCGGAACTACCGGCCAGGCAAAAACTCCAGAATAAAAAATGCCACAACTTCTGCATCCAAACTCCAAACGACATGAAACCAATTTTGTTGGAAAGATATCGAAATATTGGGTATCACCAAGGGAGAAAATACCATGAATATATATGTGAGATACCTCCCAAGGTGTGGAGCCGGAAAAACCCGCAAGATCAAAAACGCAATAAGATATGCAAGGGAAATCCATTTTTGATGAACTAGAGCTTGTTATGAAGATAACCACAAGCTCTAGATCCTCACATGGACAAGAAAAAAACAACAACCAAGAAAGACGATGCTATGTATGCAAAGGTTTGAGCTCTCTCTGAAATATACAAACGAGTCACCCACTCGAGAGCCCCTCTTGATAGTACGATTATCTATCCTAAACCCGGTCTCCCAACACTACAAGAACACTACAATAACACTACAAGAGACCAGTAAAAAAGAAACCCTATCAAGATCATACCTTTGCCTTGAGCATCCCACTTGAGATTGATGTAGACGATCTTGTCACCTTCAAGATGGAACACCTTTCTTGATTGCACTTGCATGCACTTGCTTGATGAAGTCTTGAGACATGCTCCCCCATACACCATGGGGAAGCCTCTTCTTCAAACTTGTCTTCATCATTCTCTTGAGCTTGCACATCAATTCTTGACGATGTCTTGAAGATATCCATGAGGAACTCCATCTTCTTCTTCTTCTTCTTCAAGACATACTTGATCTTCTTCTTCTTCTTCTACTTGATTCCAATAGGCACAAAGCCCTTGGACAATGCTACTTCTTTTTCATCCTTGAAACCAACACATGGTCCAAGCGATGCCAATGGACAAACCTACAAGTGAAACTCAATTTGCACATTATTCCATAGGGATTGTCATTAATTACCAAAACCACACATGGGGCATACATGCCCTTTCAGCGGACTCCAAGGCCAAGGAAGTGGCTGAGCGATCTTCTTATCCTCCATTGGCGGCCCACTCCGGGCACAATTCATCGAGTTCTCCACACACTGTGGAGCACCAGATGGTTGTCCGGATGACTGCACGACAATCAACTTCGGAGTCTCTGGAGGAGCACGTATGTGTGATGTTGCTTTTTGCAGTCGAATTAGTCATCCATGCTATCTGCTGATCCTTTTATTTTTCTTGTATGGCAGCTTATTGTGAAGGAAGTTGCTCGTCTGGCGGAGCAGGTACTTGCAATGGGTCGACAACACGCATTACTGGACAATCGCCATCGCGTGGTTGAAAGTTAGTATTTTTTGCATCTTCTTCTTCGTCCTTATGATGTTTTTATACATTCGACTGACGATCCATCTTGTATTTTTGCAGCTGAGCATAACGAACTTCTTCACGAAGCTGCTTCTCTTGAAAAGCGCTCGCCGCAGCAGTGAAGAGTCACAATGAGGCAGTCGCTACGCTGGATGAATCGTGGAAACACGAAGAGGATTTGCGCACCTCCATCGCTACGAGGGAAAAGTTGTTCGAAGAACAGCTCTTCTCGATTTCCAAGTCTCTTTCAGGTATTCTTTCGTTTCAATTTTGATTGCTTCTTTCTTTGATATCTTGCTGTTGTGCTAACACTTTGCTCTGTGTAGATGCTGGTGGTCTGAGCTTCGATGCCCAGGCACTTCGTCGCGATGATGCTTTGGCAGGCGCAGTCGCAGCAGTCGAAGACCGCAACGCTTCCATTCAGAGAACGCTGATCAAAGCTAAGGGTGTACTCAGTCGCATCCGCGAGGAGCTGGCGCCCAAGGCTGAGCTGATTGAGAACTTGGATGACCTGGTGGAGTCTCTTGCTGGCGGTATCCCTTCGGACTTCAGGAAATCACACTGTGCGGTCGGTGCCTCCATGGCACTCGCCATGGTGCAAGCCCATGGAGTGGAGATGGATCCAACCATGGTCTCCAAGGCGATGCCCATCGGCGCAGATGGTCAACAGGTAGTTTTTGCTCCCTTTGCAACTGTTTGCGGCAAGTACGGGCCGCAACTCATCAACATAGTCGCCAAGTATTCCGAGGAGCTGTAGCGAGCCAAGAAGGCGGCAAAGGCTGCGGCGTCAGGGGCCAGCAGGAAGTCTGTGGCATCTGATACTGCCACGCACTCGATGAGGCTCCCGAAGCCAAAGTCCAGGTCGAAGAAGCAGGCTACTCCTCAGTAGTTGTATTTGTAATAGTTAATAGCTCGAATCCTTTTGTTGAAAACATGCCGCTGGCTGAGTGTCTCTGTTGATACTTTTGCTATGTTTGAATGCATTTGAGTTTTTGTCCATGTGTTGCTTGGGCCCTTATTATATCTTGCTTGGCTTGTGATAGGGTACATCGAGTGGTCCCTCGAGTGAGACTCAGGATCCGCCATCCGCTGGTGATACCTTAGCGCAGTCGCACAAAAGGGTGGATGAGCTATCCCTGCTTTCGCGACTGCGTGACCGCGTTAAGCAGCTGGAGCGCGAACTGCCCGTCCTCCATGGTAATGCGGATGTATGGAAGTCGAGGGTGGAGAAAGCCACCGCCCGAGAGCAATATCTACTGGAGGAGGTGGCACAGCTGGGTGATCAGTTCAAGTGTTAGCTTTTTGCCCCCTTATCTTTTCTTATAGTCAATCATGGTAGTTCATTGTCTTCATACTTTTGCCTCTTGCTTGGTATAGTTGTCAGCGCACGTCATCCGCAGGATGAGAAAGACAGGATCGCCATTCGACGACCTAACCCAGGAACAACTTCAGGCAAGTGGGTACTTCTAGGTGGATCATGATCGCGCAATCGCACTTGCGACCCTGCAGGATCGTGCCTCACGAGTGCTCCACTTTCTGAAGAAATCGTAGTCGTGTCTGAGGAATATCTACCAGACGATGTTTCCGCTGGACACCATCCCTTCAAGCTTGTTGGCTCTCCTGGCTATGTTTCAGGATTTGAGTGCACTTCGCGAGTGCGTGCGATAGCAGTTAGTGGCTGGTGCCAAGGCTGCTTTGTCGCTGGTGCGACTGCATAGGCCTGATGTGGATATTGCAGCTGTTGCTGCTGGGCCTCCGACGCTGCTGGTAGGTTCGACCTGGAATATGGTTCCTCATTACCAGGCGGTGGATCGCCCAGCAGAGGAAATTGTTGACTTGTTCGTGGAACAGACAAACATTCTTCTATTGCAATAGTAGTTTAACTTGTATCCTGCACATAAGTATACCGGTGTTGTAAAGTTCGTATGTATGCTATATATAATTGGTTAATATTGATATGTAAAGAGCTTGCTAGCTCGTATGTTTTGCGAGTGCGTTGCACTATGCGATTCCTTTTTGTTCGCCTGACATGTGTTTATCTCAGCACCTTGCCAACCTGCCAGGTGCGTTGCAGCTAGGTTGGTGTTTGCCAAGGGTTCGATTAGTGTGTCAGCTACTCAGGATATCGCAATTGGTTTGTAGAACAGTTGTGTAAAGGGTGGCGCAGCCCCGGAGTGATAAGATTGCGACAAATAATAGAAAACAGAGAGTTTGGGGCACTTAGCTTTATTTATTCGTAGAACAGTACGAGGTACAATGTGTGGCTAAGTGGCCTGGCTGAAAAGCCTTATTTGTAATGTAAAAGGAAGAAAATACGACTAGGGGTAGAAGCGCCACAACTGCGCGACGTTCCAGGGGTTGGAGTATGCGACTCCTGTCTCAAAATCTTTAAAGCGATATGCGCCACCTGGGATTACTTCTGTAATCATGTACGGTCCTTCCCAAGGGGACTCGAGCTTGAGGTGCCCTTGCTGCTTCAGTCGCAGGACCAGGTCTCTTTCGACGAAGGATCTGGGGCGTAGCCTTCTGCTGTGGTAGTTGCGCAGGTTCTGCTGGTAGATCATCGATCTTTCTACTGCGATGTCCCGTACCTCGTCAAGGAGATCGATAGAGTCTTCGAGTGCAAGAGTTGAATCCTGCTCGCTATAAGCGACCACCAGTGGGGCTTTGTAGCGTACTTCTGTGGGTAGTACCGCTTCAGCACCATGCACCATGAAGAATGGAGTGTATCCCGTGGCACTGTTTGGAATTGTGCATAAGCTCCAGAGTACGGATTACAGCTTGTCTAGCCAACATCCGGCAGCTTGTTCGAGTGGCCGGAGGAGTCTCTTCTTGATTCCGCCACAGACGAGGCCATTGGCCTTTTCGACTTGACCGTTGGTCTGTGGATGAGCTACGGAGGCATAGCTTATATTGATTCCTAGGTTTTCGCAGAAACCCTGGAACTCCTTGGAGGTGAAGTTCGTTCCATTGTCCGTGATGATGCTTTGTGGCACTCCGAAGCGATAGACAATGGACTCGAAGAACTTGACGGCACTAGCTCCTGACTGGTTTGTCACTGGCATGGCCTCTATCCACTTGGTGAATTTGTCGACTGCGACCAAGAGGTAGACGTAGCCTCCTCGTGAGGACTTTGGGAGCTTGCCGACCATGTCAAGTCCCCATTACGCGAAGGGCCAATCTAGTGGTATTGGCCAGAGTTCCACGCTAGGTGCATGCGGTTTGTCTATGAATCACTGATAAGCGTTGCATCTCTAGACTATGTCCTTGGCGTCACGCATGGCTGTGAGCTAGTAGAATCCAGCTCGTAGAGCTTTAGCGACGAGGGCGCGACTGCCGGCATGGTGTCCGCAAGTCCCCTCATGTATGTCGAGGAGTACGGCCCTTCCATCCATGTTGGAGACGCACCGTTGAAGTACTCCTGCGATGCTACACTTGTATAGTTCGCCGTTGATGACGACGAATGCCTTGGATCGCCGTGCGATGTGTCGCGCGTTAGTCGGGTCGTCAGGTAGCCTCTTGCTGAGAAGATATGTGATGTAGGGTTGAGTCCAAGATGGTTCGATCATCATGACCCCCATTGGTCCCTCGAGTCATGTGTCAAGCTCCAGGTCGTCGAGTGCCATTGGCTCATTGGGTGGCGTAGCCCCTGAGTCCGTTGTTGCGCTTGTTTTCTTCTCTGTGGCCTTTGGCTTGATGGAGCATTCGCAGGTACGCTCGAGAAATACCCCAGGTGGTATGGGGGCGCATGTGGAGCCAATGTTGGCGAGTGCGTCCGCCTCTTCATTGCTTTCGTGGCCTACGTGTCACAGCTCGTAGCCGTCGAAGTCCCCTTCGAGTGTGTCGTAGAGGTCACGGTAGGCGATCATATTTTCGTTCAGTGCGTCGCACTCGTGCATCGTCTGGTTGACAACTAGCTTGGAGTCGCCGTAGATGATGAGCCTCTTGGCGCCGCAGGCCTTTGCCATCCGCATCCCGTGCAATAGGGCCTCGTATTTAGCTTCGTTGTTGGAGGCGGTGAACTGCATTCGAAGAATGTATTTCAGCTTGTCTCCTTGGGGCGATGTCAATATGACACCTGCGCCAGCCCCGTCCTTACGCTTTGATCCATCGAAGTGCATCGTCCAGTGGTAGGACATATCTGGTTTTTTTGGGGAGCTGGTTCTCCATCCAGTGCACGAGGAAATTAGGGAGGACTTGCGATTTGATCGCGTCACGCTTTTCATATGTAATGTCTCGTGGAGATAGCTCGATTCCCCAAAGCGCGACTCGTCCAGTGGCGTCAGGGTTGTTGAGGATGTGCCCAAGCGGGGCGTCGTTGACCACCACGATTGGATGCTCCTGGAAGTAGTGATGCAGTCACCTGGCTGTCATGAAGATGCCGTATGCCAACTTCTGGTAGTGCGGGTACCGCTGCTTTGTTGGCGTGAGCACCTTGCTGAGGTAGTAGACTAGGCACTGCACCCCATGGACTTTGTTTTCTTCGGCTCGTTCCACCACGAGTAATGTGCTGACCACCTGGTTGGTGGCGTAGATGTATAGCAGCAGTGGTTCCCTTTCGTGTGGAGTCACCAGTACTGGTGAGGTAGACAATAGACGCTTGAGGTCTTCGAATGCTTCCTGCGCCTTGTCGGTCCACTCAAACTTGTCAGTTTTGCGGAGAAGTTGGTAGAAGGGCAATGCCTTTTCGCCCATTCGACTGATGAATCGACTGAGCGCTGTGATTCGCCCAGCCAGCTATTGGACGCCTCTTATATTCTTCGGCTTGTCCATGGCCAATATGGCTTTTATTTTCTTCAGGTTCACCTCAATCTCCCTCGCGGATATGAGATACCCGAGTAACTGCCCAGATGGTACGCCGAAGGCGCACTTATCCGGATTGAGCTTGATTCGGTAGCGGTCAAGGTTGGCGAAGGTTTTGCGTAAATCGTCGATTAGTGAGGCTTCCTCTTTTGTTTTGATGATGATGTCGTCGACGTAGACTTGGATGTTGCGACCAAGTTGATCCTTGAGGCAAGCCTGCATGCACCATTGATAGGTGGCTCCTGCGTTTTTAAGCCCGAAGGGCATTGTGTTGTAGCAGAACACACCGAAAGGCGTTGTAAACGCCGTTTTATCTTGATCTTCCTCCTTCATTCGAATATGATTATAGCCTGAGTAGGCATCAAGGAAGCAGAGGCGCTCACATCCCGCGGTGGAGTCGATAATTTGGTCGATTCGCGGAAGCGGGAAGTGATCCTTTGGGCAGTGCTTGTTCAGGGAGGTAAAGTCCACGCACATCCGCAGGATATCCGTGTCTTTTTAGGTACCAGCACCGTGTTGGCGAGCCAAGTGCTCTCCTTGGTCTCGCGTATGAACAGGAGTCTGTTGATCTCCATTCCAACCGCCTTTGCCCTTGGTTCGGACAGTCACCGAATTGTCTGTTTGACTGGCCTTGCGTCTGGGTTGACATTGAGTGTGTGCTCGGCGAATTCCCTGGGAACCCCTGGCATGTCTGCTGGACACCAGGCAAATATTTCCCAGTGCTCACGGAGGAATTTGACGAGCGTGAGTTCCTATGCGGAACTCTAGTTGTTGGCGACGAGGGTCGTCTTTGTTGGGTACATGGGTGGACCTGGACTTTCTTCGTGTGCACCGACGAGTCGAAGGACAGGTCGGGTGAACTTGGCCGGCTCAGGGGAGGCAAACTGTTGTCTGTCGACTCCTTCAATCTTGCGAGCTCCTCCTGCATACCGAAGGACTGGGAGATTCTGTTGAATTCCCTGTCGCAGCCGTCGGACCTTTCAAAGCTTTCGTTGATTGTGATGACGCCGTTTGGACCTGGCATTTTCATCTGCAGGTAGGCGTAGTGCGGCACTGCCATGAACCTAGCAAACACGACGCGTCTGAGGATGCAGTGGTACTGTGAGGGCCAGTAGACGACTTCGAAGTCGATGCGTTCGTGTCGAAAGTTTTGCGGCGTGTCGAAGATGACGTCGAGGTTGATTTTGCCCAGGGGGTATATGCCCTTTCCTGGGACGATGCCGTGGAACATCGTGTCCGAGACTTCTAGACACGTCAGAGGGATCCTCTTTGCTCGCAAGGTACTTGCGAACATGAGGTTAATGCCGCTTCCACCATCCATGAAGACGCGACTCATGTCGAAGCCTCCAATCTGTATCTCAAGTACGAGGGGACAGTGGCCTTGACGAGGGACTTGGCGCAGGTGATTGCGTTTGTCAAAGGTGATGCAGGAGTCGCTTCCACTGAGGTACTCAGTGGTGGAGGGCGGAGAGTTCGTCGCCAAGTTGACTTGGCGAGTGATTGCTTTCTGCACCCGATTTGAGGGGCACCCCTTTTGGATCATCATGTTGCCCACGACCCATGGGTATGGATCGCCGCCTTGATTCTAGACCGGTGCAGCCACGGGTAGTGGTACTCCAGGTGGTGGTGGAGGAGCTCCATGTGCTACAGCGCCTAGGGCGACTCCGTAGCCCCTGTTGACTGCGTCGCGATTCATCCGAGCCAGACCCTCGTGGAGTTTGAGGAACTCGCGTAGTCCTTGAGAACGTGGCTGGATTTTTTCTTGCCGTCATGCTTGTCGATGTAGAAGTGCATGTTGCATGGCCCAGACAGTTTGTCCTCAATTGTTGTTGCGGGTGCCTCTTCACGAGTGCGGTGTACCATACATGCGTAGTTTTCCCAGAGTCGCGGTATCCACCGCTGCGGTAGCCGCTGTTGCGGTTGTCATCATGTTTGTCGATGTAGCCTGCTGCGACCATGTTGACGTCGCCGCGATCATCATAGATGCGCATTCGATGCTTGCTTCGGCGATCGCGTTTGCACTCGAGTTCCGCTTCATCATCGGAGTGAACGCGGTTTTTCACCGAGTCTTCTCCATCTGCCCACCGATTCATGATTTCCATCACGTGGTCAATTGTTTTGGGCTTCGAGTGGCCCAGCTCTTCCCTGAGCTCTATGCGATGAACACGACCATTGAATGCGTCGATTGTGCGATCTTCCGAGATGTTTTTTGCGGAGTTCTTGATGATGGACCACCTCTAGATGTACGAGCGTAGCAATTCACCCGACCTTTGCTGGCACCATCTTAGTTCTTCGATTGATGCGGGCCTTTTGTAGGTGCCCTTGAAGTTGCGCACAAAGCTGTAGACCAGCTCTTCCCAGCTGCGAATGGATCTCGCGGGAGGTTGTTGAGCCATGCTCGGGCGACGCCCTGCAGCTATAGCTGCAGGCATTGCATGGCCGTGCTTCGACTCCCGCCGTGGAGCCTGACGGAGGAGATGTGGTCCTCCAACCAGATTTTTGGGTCCTGCAAACCGTAAAATTTTGGGTTCTCTGATGGGAGCTTGAATCCCTTGGGCATTCGCTTTTGCCTGATAGCCCTGCTGAAGCATCTGGCACCACCGAGCTCCACGTCTTCGTCCTCTGAGTCAGTCAAGCATGCGCATTGTGCCCTTGACTTGTTGATTTTGCGCTGCGTGAGTTCATCGCGCGCATCGTAGTCGTGGTCGTGTCGCCATGAGCGGCAGCGTCGAGACAGGTCATGGTTGTCATCGCTGGACGAGGGTGAGGAATAGCGTTTTGCCAGAGCCTTGCCTTTCTTCGGCTCTGGCGTCGGCTCTTTGTCGAGAGCGGCCTTGATTAGCCCCAAGCCTGCGATTGTAGATCGGTGCATGGCGGCTCGGGGGTCCCCAGCCGGCGGCTGGTTGTTGAGGAGGTACATGGTGGCCATGGTTACCGGAGCTTGCGGAGTCTTTGGGACCACATTGCCCCGTGTGTCGACTGTCATAGAGCCAAAGTCGAGGACTTTCGCAGCTTCTATGCGCTCCTGCTCGGTGAGGTGGGCCATCCGAGATCGTCTCTTGTTGGCCATGTACTCGTTGCCCTTAGAGGAGGATCCTCCGTGGGAGGAGAGCCCGGCCCGTCGAAGACTCGACTCGTCCGCCGCCTTTTTACACGCTTCGAGCTGTGCGATTGTTTGCAGCTAGCGTCTGTACTCCTCCTTTAGTAGCCAATGGTAGCCCATCAGCAAATCTTGCGGCGTGCCGGGGGCAGAGGATTGCCTAGCAGAGCTTCTCGGCAACGAGCCCACTCGAGATCGTTGAGCTTGATCACGACACGTTCACCAGTGTGTTTGTTCACCATGGTTGGAGGTTCGACTGCCCCTCCATTGTTGAAGGGCGTGCCATTGCCACTGTTGGTGGGGCCGCCATTGGGTGGTCCGGCGTTAGGTATGCCACAGTTGGGTGGATCAGGACCGTTGCCACCATTTTCGCGATTGGCGCTGGTTTCGCAGGCATTGATGATGGTGCACATGAAGTGGTTGGGGGAAGCTATTGCTTCCGCAACTTTCGAATCCGGAGCCGTAGACCCCATCTTCCGTTGAAAGGACACCCAGATCGAATCCGCGACTGCTGTCGCTGTCCGTGCTCTCAGCTGCTGCTGAGGTGTTGAGCTCGCTGAGGGCGCCGATTGGTGGCGGGAACCACGATGCTGGAGCAATCGCGGATGCTGTTGGCTGGTCAGGCATGCGAAGCGTGCCCATCTGACCAACTTGGAAGCGGAAGCTCCCGATCGCTAGGCTGATTCCATCGCCCACGGACTCGAAAGCCGAACGAGTGGCCGGCGTGTGGACGGTGAAGTCGAACGCACCAAAGAGCTGGCGAATCTCCGCTGTTGCGGAGTTGTAGATCACGGTTAATGGGGCCGAAGAAGCCGCAACATCAGCACTCCCAACTCCCACAGACGGTGCCAATGGACGAGGGTTTAACTCATCAATGCCCATTGTTATGGACTTGGGTTTTGGAGAAGGAGGGAGCGCTGGAAGCATCAATCGGCTAGCAAACAAGCACACAGGGGATGCAAGGTTTACCCAGGTTCAGGCCTCGTAGAGGTCCCTACTCCTGCTTGTTTGCTCTTGGAATTATCGGAGGAATCGAAGATTACAAGGGCGCGCAGATGCAATCTGGTGAGAGTTGTGGAAACTAGGGTTACGTGTGTCCTCCTCGCCGCCCCCTCCTAGCCTTTATATAGATAGGCTAGGTCTCGGGTAGCAGATCGAGTCGGTTACAGGTTAGGGTTTTCCCTTTAAACTTTCTATCTTTGGATTCTTCTTGTCCCGCAAGCAACCGAGAGTCTGCGGGCCACTCGAGTTCTCCATTTGGGCCTTGGCAACGCCGTGGGCTTCCGCAGTATTCAGGCCGTATATACCAAACTCGAGTACCTGTAGGGTATACCCATGTCACTCATAGATGGGGGAAACATGGATGGTCGATGGAGAAGCGATGGTGATGATGATGGCGATGATATCCTCCAATTCCCCGTCCCGGCAAGGTGCCAGAACGGATTTTCTAGGTCTGAATCGCGGAATCTGGTGGTGGCGGCGAAGCGGAACTCTTTCTGGAAAAATGTCGAAGCCCCCTTGGTTTTTAGGTCAAGAGGCAACTTATAGGCGAAGAGGAAGGCCCTGCGGCCAGGTGGTGTGGGCCCCTCGTGGCCCTACTCCGTCTCGTCTTCTGGCTCCATGAGTCTTCTGGTAAAATAGGATTTTTGGCATATTTTCTGGGATTTTTCCTGATAGTTGATTTTCTGCACAAAAACTAGACACCAAGGTAATTCTGTTGAAAACAACATCAGTCCGTGTTAGTTGCATCCAATTCACACAAGTTTAGAGGAAAAACAATAGCAAAAGTGTTCAGGAAAGTAGATACGTTTTGGACGTATCAACTCCCCCCAAGCTTAGCTTATTGCTTGTCCTCAAGCAATTAAGTTGAAAACTGAGTGCGATAAAAGAAACTTTCACGAAGACATTTGCTTCATAAGATGTATATATTCTCAGCATATGGTCCACTACTCAGGCAATTCATAATAAAGAGTATGCAACTAAGTTTACTTAATAGTTATTGCAAGCTATGAGGAGATTCCAACTCAAAAATAGTAAGTAGCATGAAACATAAACATAAGCAACATTGCAATGCTCATAAAAAGGTATGATAGAGTGTTATCTCGCTTGCCTTTGATTGTAGAGCAAACATAAATGCCAAGGTACCTCTGAAGTTCAGGTGAAGACTAGAAGTAAAAGATATCAAAGATACAAGCATCAAAGTCATAACACAATTAATCATGTTTTGAGACAAGCACATTACACTAAGAATGACAACTATGCTATCAAGAAGGTGCTCATAGAATGGGTGGTGACTCAACAAGGAAATGAAAAGTTTAAAAGGCTTCCAAATGCTGAAAGTATGGTACTCATTAGCTTTGAGATCTCATTGCCCCTATCATAAGCATCTTTAAATGGTTAAGGTTAAAGTGACACAACTAAGAGGATATGCTTGACAAGTTATAAGTTAAAATCTCATGCCCCTTACTTACGAGTACTGAACCTCATGCTACTCAACTTCAGTCACAAGTAATCTCTTGTCATTGTAAGTACATATGTATCATAGAGAACCGCCAACGGGGTACCCCTTGCACATGATACAAGAGCTATCCCATAATCAAAATGACAAGGCAAGCAGACAATGAGCATCTCAGCGATCTTTTTATTGGCTACTTGCATAGGTTTTTATTGAGGATGCTTCATAGAATGCTCATTATGGTTATGCTGCAAGTTTCCACCATGATTAGGCATGGCTTAGGCTAGCGGCCCAGGCGTTTCTCTAACATACATACAAACTCCATGATCTTACAAGTTCCCCTTTTATTTCACACCGCCGGGATCTATAAGCAAAAGAATCATGATATCAACGAGGTACAAAGTACCAATGAAATGTTGAAAGTGTTCCCCATGATACATGGTTCTGCTAACTTCAACTTATAAAGCACAAGCATATACGCAACAAAGATGGACACAGTGGTTCAAGATTATTAAGTGCAAGAAAGTAAAGTGTGACATCAAGTTCGTGAGAGCTTTACTAACTAACTTTCTCATAACAAGCAAACATCTTATTCGGAAGAAAAAAAGGCATACTAAATATGCACGGAAGCAAATGATGCTAATAGGAAGGTATGGTGGACGCTTTTGGCAATATTGGTTTTAGGGAGTTGGAAACACGAGTAAAGCTTATACTCAGTGCAAGTGAAGGCTAGCAATAGTAAGGGAGCGACAAAGGAGGGAGCAATAACTGTCATAATCATGCTTGCAACAAAACAGGACTAATTATCGCATGAAAGTGATTCAAGACCCCTGAGGCAAAATAATTCATCGAGGCTTAACTGATTATTGTTTCAGTCATATGCATGCATGAGCATGTGCCAAGTCAATTCAAATGAAACATTCAAAGGAGGATACCACAGTGTCATACCAAGTTATGAATAGAGCAATGCAATCAAACATTCATATGACAAGCTACAAACTATTAGCGAGCTGGAGGTAATCATAAGAAAGCAAGAACTACTAAGCATTCATAAATAACATACACCCTACATGAACAGACTAAGCATGCCCACAATGATGAGTATATGTACAAAAATGAAAACAAATAGAGTTTGTGACCAGCCTCTACCACACCTCAAGTTGTCATCAATCCTCATTATTGCCTTTCACTTATGTGGCTTGAATAATAACATGAAACCAAATTCCACTGAGGACTGCTGAACCCTGCAACAAGCTTCACAAAACCAAAGAAGAAGAACAAATATTTTTGGTGTTTTTGATTTTTAAAAGTAAGAACCAAAAGGAAGAAGAAGAAGCAAAGCAAAATCTTTTCAGGTTTTTCGAATAATTAAGACAAAGCCAAAAGGAAGAAGCAAACCAAGGCAAAAAGAAGAAGAAGCAAACAAAGAGAAACAACAGAAATATTTTTGGTCTTTTTGTGTTTTAGAAAGCAAAAGTAAAGAAAGAACGAAAACTAAAAAGAGAACGAAACATGGATATACAAAGTACCGACGAAATGTGATATGGAGATGAGTGTGATGTCGGTGTACCTCCCCCCAAGCTTAGGCTTTTGGCCTAAGTGGGTATCAATCCCAAGCTGGCCAAGATGGAGCGCCTCCGTAGTACGGTGAGGAGGTACCCTCGTCCTAGTGCGAGCTCGAGGACGCCCCACCGTAGTGCGCAGAGTAATCGTAGGAGGGCACATCCTCCTGGTGCTGCCTGTGGAAACCAAGCAAGCAGAGTTGCTCATCCACCTCCTCCTTGGAATGCGACCACGGCCTCCTGTGAACACTGAACAAAGTAGATTGCGGCAAAGGAATCACCCTTTCATCCCCGTCAGTAAAATACATCCTGTATACTAAACTGTCCATATCAGAGTCAGTAGTGATGAAGTGATGTGTTTTCATGGCAGCAAGATCAAGCCTTTGTGGTGCCAATATAGTATCATTTGGATCCACAGAAAGTTCTAACACAGTAACCATACGTGAAGCAATAATGCCCCCATAAATAGGTCCCCTAGCAGCTAGGCGGCAAGTAATGAGAGAGCCAAGATTGTACCGAGTATCATTATTAAGAGCAGCAGCGAGGAAGGCTAAATGATAATTAGAGATATTACTTGTGTTCTCCCTACCAAGAATGCTAGTAGCAAGATAGTAAGCAAAGTATCTAAGAGCTAGGAGTTGGATGTTTCTTATCTTCCCGCGCTGAGCTACGTAGTCATCGTCATTGGTCACACTTCGATAGAGCTCTAGCAAATCAGCGGGTCGCCCTTGTATCTTCTTCACGGTCCCCGTCATGCCTATACCTATAATGCTGCAAAATCTTTCCAATGACATGGTAATAGGCAGATTATAAATTCTGAAAGAAACAGTTGACTGATAGGGGGTGTTAGTGAAAACGAAACTCTCAACGAAAGTTTTGGTGAGCACAGTATATTGCTCACTCTCATCTTCCATGTATGAGGTCAAACCGACCCTCTGAACCAGTAGTAAGAAATCATCGAGGATCCCTGCAGCTTGCAAGAAGGTATAACAAGGAAAAGTAGATGGGTGAGCATCCCCCTCATCTCCTTCATTGCCAAAGCATGGTGCAATGAGATCTTCATTGTACGAAGGCTTAAACTGAGAGGCTGATCTTGAGGGCCTTGACCTCCTAGGTGTGTCCCTCTCAAATATTTGTCCAAATGTGTGGTTGTTCATCTTTGATATTCTTAAATTTAAACATCCATTACACAAGTGATTGCAAAGTGAATACATAATGAAGAGAACTACTCATAGGGACTTGTAAGAGGCCTAAACATGCATCAAAACAATATCTCTAAACATTGAACAAGCTTACAAGCTCTCATAACCTGTCACCTACAGCAGCAAAATACTTAAGATATAAACCACTAAACACAAATCTACTTGGACAAGCGGAGGAGTCACATACCGGAGAACAAATGCTCCAAATTTCAACAGCAAAGATGGGCTGAGCAAGGAGATCAAAAAATCATGGGCAAGAACAGCAAGAACGCGATTTCGAGCAAAGAACTGATGTTTTCTCGGGAGAGAGAAAGAAGTGGGAAGTGAGAGAGTGAGTGGAGGGCCTGGGGTGGCCCACACCATGGCCTGGCGCGCCCCTGGGCTGGCCGCGCCACCAGGTGGTGTGCCTGCCTGGTGGGCCCCCTAGTACTCTCCAGGCACTTCTCTACCCCTCTTTTCATGTAAAAATTTAATATGAATTTTCTGGAATTTTTTGAGACACTTTATTTTTGAGGAATTTTCAGGTACAGATGAATGATTTTCTGACAAAAAGATGTTTTTGGAATGATTCAATGACAAAACAAAGCTAAAAATTCAGAAGTTCTAAGACACTCTAACATGCAAGCAACTAACAATAGAAAAGTAAACTAAACAAAAGCAAAAACAAAAATGGATAAAATAAAAGGTAAGCAAAGATAATCATGGTGAAAACATTGTTTTGTTCATTAAAATCCCTTTGTTAACAAGGTTGATCAGGTCTTGTTACCAAAACAGTTTTATATGAAACAAAACTTTGCATTCCACTAATGATTATGTTACCTCAACCTTGATAGCAATGGTCCCAATCATAATAGTTTTGTATTTTTCTCTTAGTATGGGACAATATATTTCTCCAACTTGAATGCCCTCAACATGTTCAATTGAATTTAAACCATAAGTCCTATCAATCTTCTTGGGGAAATAGACAATATGCTCCTTGTCATTAACATTAAAAGTCACCTTTCCTTGATTACAATTAATAACATCTCCTGCAGTATTAAGAAAAGGTCTCCCAAGAATAATAGACATATTGTCATCATCAGGCATTTCAAGCACAACAAAATCAGTTAATATCAAGAAATTATGAGCCACTTGAATAGGTACATCCTCACATATACCAACAGGAATAGTAGTAGATTTATCAGCCATTTGCAAAGATATATCAGTTGGTATTAGTTTTTCCAGTTGAAGTCTCTTGTAGAGAGAAAAAGGCATAACACTAACTCATGCTCCCAAATCACACAAAGCAGTTCTAACATAACTATTTTTAATGGAGCAAGGTATAGTTGGAATCCCTAGGTCTCCAAGTTTCTTTGGAACTTTACCATTAAAGGAATAATTAGCAAGCAAAGTAGAAATTTCTTCATTAGGGATCTTCCTTTTATTCGAGACAATATCCTTCATATACTTTGAATAAGGAGGCAATTTAGTAGCATCAGTCAAAGGAATTTGCAAGAATAAAGGTTTCATCCACTCACAAAACTTATTATAGTGTTCATCTTCCTTTGACTTGTGTTTCTTATCAGGTAAAGGCATAGGTTTTTTGACCCAAGGCACTCTTTCACTACCATGTTTCTTAGCAACAAAATCTTCTTTAGTGTATTTAGTATTCTTAGTGTGCCTTTCAGGTTCTTCAACTTTTTCTTTATCAGAAACATCATTTTCTTCATTACCACTTTCAGTTTTAGCATCAGAGACAAATATACTATTAGGATATTTAGCAGGTTCAGAGGGTTCTACAATAGTTTTATGTTTCTTTTTTCTTTTCTTAGGAGTAGTACCATTATTTTTAGCTTGTTGAGAATCCTGCTCAATTCTTTTAGGATGCCCCTCAGGATATAGAGGATCCTGGGTAGCAGCACCACTTCTAGTTCTAATTTCATAAGCATGTTTTTCTTTAGCAGCATTAACTAGCAAGTCTTTTTGTACTTTAATAAGCTGATCAATTTGAGTTTGAACCATTTGAAAATGTTTAACAAGCATTTTAACATCATTAGAGGTTCTTTCCACAATATCTTTTAACTCAACAATAGCTCTAGAGTTTTCCATTAAATGATTTTGCACCCTTTTATTGAAATTATCTTGCTTAACAATAAAAACATCAAATTCTTCTAAGCATTGATTAGGAGGTTTAGAGTAAGGGATATCACCTTCATCAAAATGTTGGAGAGAGTGTACCTCAATGGTGGATGAGTGGGGTATTGGCTTACATAATTCTTCTATAGGAGGTAAATTCTTGACATCTGCAGCTTTAATTCTCTTCTCCTTAAGACATTTCTTAGCTTCCTTCATCACTTCATCGTTTAGTTCAATAACTCCCCTCTTCTTTGATGTTGGTATAGGCACAGGAATAGTTGGTTCAGGTATAGTTGTCTCAGGTATAGCTGGTTCAGGAGAAGTCCAGTCTTCATAATTCTTGCTTATTTTAGCCATTAATTCATCAGCTTCCTTGGGAGTCCTATTCCTAAAAACACATTCAGCACAACTATCCATGTATGTCCTAGATTCTTCAGTTAGTCCATTATAAAATATGTCAAGAAGCTCATTCTTAGGTAATGAACATCCATCCTGTGCATGAGCACAAAACCTTGCCCATGATTCAGGCAATATCTCTTTTTCTCCCTGTTTAAAATCAAAAAGTTCCTGCAAAATAGCATGTCTAGCACTAGGTGGAAAATATTTCTGAAGGAAGGTACTAATCAAGCAATCAGGGCTATCAATAGATCCAGGAGGTAAATTTCTAAACCAAGTTTTAGCTTCTCCTTTCAGTGGAAAAGGGAAAATTTTAGCAACAAAGTAGGTGCACATCTTAATATCATCAGAAAATAAGCCACTCATGGTAGAAAACTCAGTCATATGTGCTATCGCACTTTCATTCTTAGTCCCACAAAAAGGTTCTTTCTCAACAATATCTATGTAAGATAAATCAAGAGAGAAATCATAATCCTTATCTTTAATGTTTATGGGAGATGCATCAAACTTAGCATTAGGAGACAATTTGGGTTTTATAGTACGCCTCTCAAGGAGACTCTTAATAGCACTCCTATCATGGGTGTTTTGACATTCTTTAATAAATTCATCGGTCATCTCTATATAACCGTCTTCAATATCATAGCTCTCTCTAGACTCAGATGAACTGACAGGTGTAGTAGTGTCTTCATTAGGAGTTCCAGTATTTCCAGCTATAGTTCTAGCAATCGTAGCATCTAGGAAAGGACCTAATGAACCACTCTTATCAAGCACAGTAGAAACAGCATCATAAGTATCAAAAGTTTCAGATTTAGCAGTAGTAGCAGTGTGTGTAGCATGTGTATGTGGTGGTGTAAGGAGCTTACTCATAACAGATGGTGAATCAAGAGCAACAGAGGTGTTCAGAACCGTACCTCTTCTTGTACTGGATGGTAAAATAGGAACCTTGCCATCACGAGACTTACCCATGATGGATGGATGGTAGCGAACAATAGTGTTTCCAAGTGAACTTGATAAATAAAGCTATGATCCCCGGCAACGGCGCCAAAAAATAGTCTTGATGACCCACAAGTATAGGGGGTGTATCGCGATATTTTCGAGGGAAGTGAAACCCAATTTATTGATTCAACACAAGGGGAGCCAAAGAATATTTATAAGCCTTAACAACTGAGTTGTCAATTCAGCTACACCTGGAAGCAATCTTGATCACAATAGTTTATCAGTAGCAACAGTTTTGTAGTAGCAATAGTAAAGTAACAACAGTAGTAAAGGTAAAGACAGTAGTAACAATTGTAGTAAATAGTAGGATTAAAGCGCGGTAGGCATAGGGATGGATGGACGAGCGTTGCATGGACAAGACAATTCATATGGCAATCAAGACATAGGGCATTTGTAGATAAATAAGATAAAGCATCCATGTACTAAATAAACATAGGCATGTGTTCCATATATAGTCATACGTGCTCGCAATGAGAACTTGCACAACATCTTTTGTCCTGCCAGTCCGTTTGCAGCGGGGCCTCAAGGGAACTACTAGCAATTAAGGTGCTCCTTTTAGTAGACACCGGAGCAAAGCATTAACACTCCGTGAACACATGTGATCCTCACATCAAAGCCATTCCCTTCGGTTATCCCGATTGCTGTCACTTCGGGGCCTTTGGTTCCGGACAACAATATGTGTATACAACTTGCAGGTAAGACCATAAACAATACTATCATAATGAATCAATAACATGTTCATATCTGAAATCATGGCACTCGGGCCCTAGTGACAAGCATTAAGCATAACAAGTTGCAACAAAGTCAAAAAGCACTAATAATAGATAATAGGCACCATGCCCTAACAATCTGATGTCATTAAATGAACGATCTCATCCAATCCCTACCATCCCCATAGCCTACAACAGGGGATTACTCACTCATAGATGGGGGAAACATGGATGGTCGATGGAGAAGCGATGGCGATGATGATGGCGATGATCTCCTCCAATTCCATGTCCCGACAGGGTGCCAGAACGGAGTTTCTGGGTCCGAATCGCGGAATGTGGTGGTGGCGGCGAAGTGGAACTCATTTTGGAAAAACATCGAACCCCCCTTGGTTTTTAGGTCAAGAGGCAACTTATAGGCGAAGAGGGAGGCCGAGGGGGCAGCCGAGGCGACCACACCACCCCTAGGCGTGGTCTGGCCTGGCCCGTGCGACCAGGTGGTGTGGGCCCCTCGTGGCCCTACTCCGTCTCGTCTTCTGGCTCCGTGAGTCTTCTGGTGAAATAGGATTTTTGGCATATTTTCCGGGATTTTTCCTGATAGTTGATTTTCTGCACAAAAACTAGACACCAAGGTAATTCTGCTGAAAACAGCGTCAGTCCGTGTTAGTTGCATCCAATCCACACAAGTTTAGAGGAAAAACAATAGCAAAAGTGTTCGGGAAAGTAGATACGTTTTGGACGTATCACTAAGATTTTGCATCTTGACAATTTAACGAAATTAGGTCAAACCTAAGCTACAAGTAATTAAGCGCGATAGATTGATCTTGAATTAAATGTATTTTCAGAGGTAGACCGGTGCATCTTGTTGTAGTAAACAATGTCGTCAGTGTGAGTTTCCAACTATCAGGAAAGAACATTCAATTCTACATTTTCCGGGTGAAGACGAGGGAGGTTAATTATTCTTTTCCATAAAGAGAAGTCCAAAGAATATAGGATGTGGATGCCACAAGACAAGTTGACAGACATATATAGTGGATCGACAACATGTTTTACTTGCGATTCCCATGTTTTATGAGTTTTCAAGCTTCCTAGCTAACCCCGCCCATTTGAATGACTTTATGTCGATATCTCGGAATTAGGTCAAATTTGAAACTACAAGTAAATTGTAGATTTTGCTTTGATAGTTTTACGAAAAATCTTTTGGAGGTACCCGTCGAGGGGTCAAAGTTAATATATCAGAAACCAGCGAGAGTTTCAATGATAGGTTCAACTTCTTGCTAAGACTTTGCATCTTGAAAATTTAATGAAATTAGGTCAAACTTGAGCTAGCTACAAGTAAACGCCATAGATTTCTCTTGAATTAAATTTCTTTTTAGAGGTAGATCATCGGTGCATTTTCTTGTAGTAAATAGTGTCGTCAGTGTGAGTTTCCAACTATCAAGAAAGAACATTCAATTCTACATTTTCTGAGTGAAGAATACGAGTGAGGTTGTTCTTTTTCCTAAAGAAAAGTCTGAAGAATATTGGATATGAATGCCACAAGCCAAGTTTACATACATATATATTGGACCAACATGTTGTACCAACGATTCCCATGTTTTATGAGTTTTCAAACTTCCCATCTAACTCTGCCCATTAGAATGACATTATGTCGATTTATCGAAATTAGGTCAAATTTGAAACAACAAGTACTAGTAAATTGCATGTGCCTTGCATGTGAGACTCATATAATAGACATCTGGCATATCATCACTATATAAAATTATGATAGGTAAAGCAGAAAAATATAATAGGTAAAATTTGAACTACTACAAGTAAACTGTGTAGGTTGCTTTGAAAGTTTTACGAAAAAGCTATTACAGGTACCCATCAGAGGGGCGGGGGGGGGGGTTAATTAATATGCTATCAGAAACCACAGAGAGTTCTGACGACATGTTCATCTTCTTGCTAAGATTTTGCATCTTGACAGTTTAATGAAATTAGGTCAAACTTGAGCTACAACTAAGTGCGATAGATTGCTCTTGAATTTAATGAAATTAGGTCAAACTTGAACTACAAGTAATAAATTGTAGGTTGCTTTGAAAGTTTATGAAAAAAGCTTTTGGAGGTACCCATTGAGCGATTCATTAATATATTAGAAACTGCAGAGAGTTTTGACGAGTGGTTCAACTTCTAGCTAAGATTTTGCATCATGAAAATTTTGAACACCTTTTGAAAACGATCACATGAAATAGGGAGAGAGGGGAAATGTTTTTTCTATTCTCTATGGGCAACCCACAAGCTTGAGGTGCACCTTAGGCTTAAAGATACAAACTTTATTTTCTCCACAATGTATATGGTGAACCTTAGAGGATGCCACATACTAGGCCTTAAGGTGTGCTTTTGTACACATTGCTGATGCCCTTATTAGGGAAAAAGCAAATAGTATATTAGTAGTACACTAGTAGTAGTACTCATTTCTTTGCTTAGATATATGCTCACCTCTGTCCACACGTTGTACATGATGAGAGAATAAAACGTAGGTAGGGTAAGAGGGCATCAGCGAAGAGGAGTTGAAGGTGGTTCGATGTCAGAGGAAAGTTATGATGGGTTCCTGACACGAGGTACTCCTGCGGCCACTCTACTAGTAGTAAATTTCAGGACCTATGCACGCAAAACAAATTGTGTGTTTTCTCTCTCCTTCGCTGCCTCTCACCATCCATCCTCCCTCTCTCCTCCCCTTTCCCCTCGCGCACTGGCCTGGCTGATCTCTCCCTCGTCCACAGCGTGGTGCTGCGCATGTGTGCTTGGTACAGCGACTCTGTGTCTCTGGCGTGTTCGTTAGCTGCGTTGGTGTGGAGTAGGGACGAGGAGTACATAGGAAGGAAACCACTTTGGTCCTTAGCGGCAAAAAATTCAAACTTTTCCGGTTTTCCAAATTTTCACTTCCTTCCCAAACATCGGGAGGGAAGATTACTAAAAAGATTGGCCATTCGTAGTACTTCTTATCTTATCTTATCTCTTACAATACCATACCATACCATTGTATAGTGTACGGATAACTTCGAACATTGGCCGTTGGATCAAGACCGGCAAATCCAAACATTTCTAACTGTTGGATCTTCTTTTCTATTCTTAGCATCTACAAAGATTCTACTGATAGTATTTAGCATGATGAACGCTAGTATGCGCAAAACTCAAAACACACACTTCATTGCTCAGTTTCAGGGTCCTTCTGCTAAATGTATGGACTTGGGTGCAATTTTCATTTTTATGTGGCCCTTGATGTAACTTGTACTTCCACCGACCGTGTTAACTCTCAAGTACTTCGCTCCTACAAGACCTACCACAGTTAAAAGAAATTGCAACTGCCCCAATTATCACACAAACTGGACCATAGTTTCTTATACGTAATACACAAGTTTTTAGTACTAGGATTTTCAAGCTTCCTAGCTAACTTCGCACACTTCAGTGACTTCTTGTCGATTAACGAAATTAGGTCAAACTTGAGATACAAGTAAGCGCGATATGATTGTATTTTCGGAGGTAGATGGGTGCATCTTATTGCAGTAAACAATGTCGTTAGTGTGAGTTTCGAACTATCAGGAAATAAAATTCTAAGTTTTCCGAGTGATGACGAGATGGTTCTTTTCTGTAAAGAAAGCTTGAAGAATATGGATCTCAATGCCACAAGCCAAGCTTCTAGACATATTAAGCGGACCAACGTGTTTTACTTACGATTCCCATATGTTTTTTGAGTTTTCAAACTCCCTAGCTAATTAACTCTGCCCACTTGAATGACTACATGCCGATTTATCGAAATTAGGTCAAACTTGAACTTTAACTAAATTGTAGGTTGCTCTAAAAGTTTTACGAAAAAGCTTTTGGAGGCAACATACCGATTGGGGGGAGGGGGTCATAATCAATATATGAGAAACAACCGAGAGTTTTGATAACAGGTGGCTTCTTGCTAAGATTTTGCATCGCATGACATTATTTAATGAAATTGGGTCAAACTTGAGCTACAAGTAAGCGCGATAGATTGCTATTGAAATATATGACTTTTCAGAGAGGTCTTGTAGTAAACAGTGTCGTTGGTGTGATTTTCCAACTATATCAGGAAAGAACATTCAATTATTCTCAATTTTCTGAGTGATGATGAGTGAGGTTGTTCTTTTCCATAAAGAAATGTCCGAAGAATATTGGATGTGAATGCCAGAAGACAAATTTAGTGACATATATAGTGGACCAACATGTTGTACCAACGATTCCCATGTTTTATTTATGAGTTTTCAAACTTCCTAGCTAACTCTGCCCATTTGACTGAATGACTTTATATCGATTTATCGAAATTAGGTCAAATTTGAAACTACAAGTAAATTGTAGGTTGCTTTGAAAGTTTTACGAAAAATCTTTTGGAGGTACCCATCGAGGGGTCACAATTAATATATCATGAAACACCGAGAGTTTTGACGATAGGTTCAACTTCTTGCTAAGATTTTGCATCTTGAAAATTGAACGAAATTAGGTCAAACTTGAGCTACAATTAAGTGTTGGGTTCGCAGCATAGAAAACAAAAATTTTCCTACGATGGGAACTATCGCCAAGATCTATCTATTAGATACAAGCAACGGGTGGATATACATCCATAGAGAACTTACCCTCGAAGAAAACAAAGCTTTGTTAACGAGTTGGAACTCGTGGATGATGTAGTCGTACACTTGCCGATCTCAAGATCGTGATGAAGTCCAGCAGGTCCGGCTCCAGCACGTCCATCAGATCCAGCTCCAGCAAGTCCAGCACCACCAAGTCCAGCACCACCAAGTCCATCACCACAAAGCAGCGGTGCATCCATGATCGCACACACGTCCGGTACCCCGACAACCTCCGTCCCTCGCTCTAGCAAAGCAGCGGAAGCAGCAACTCCTTTCTAGATAAAGCCATCGGGAACATGTATCTCGCTAATTCGAGACCATGGGGAATAACTAGAGGGGGAGAGAGATCCTTCACGAGGAGGTGTGTTTTGTAAGGAGGAGAGGGGGGCCTTTTATAGGGGAGAGGGGGGCACCCAAGGGCCATGGCGTGGCAGCCATGGTGGTGCCCCCACCTCTTCCACATTCATGTGGGTGGAGCTCCCACTCCCATAAAAAGCCTCCACTCAAAATTCCACTCACACATGCATTAAATTTCCACCAAATTTAATGCAAGCTCTCATTAAATAAAACTATTTTATTTATTTTATTCAGAATTTTGTCAATTACATTAATTAACAAACATTCACATAAAACCCCTGCAACATTTCAATATCACATGCAGAACCAGTTTCTGCAATTCCACCCGAAACAATTCCGGTTTCCATCGAAATGATTCCAGCGCTTTCTTAAATCTTTATCTGAAACATATTTGCTCCAAATGGTGTCGGTATCCCTTAAGTGTGTCACCCTACGGTTCGTGAATAATGCAGACATGATCGAGACCCCTCTCCGATCAATAATCAGCAGCGGGACCTGGAAATCCGTACTGACTCCCACATATTCAACGATGACTCTTGTGATCGTGTGAACCTTTAACGTCGTAACTAAATCCCTTTGTCTCGCGATATATTACATGTCTGAGATTCGATCATCGGTATCCAAATACCTAGTTTGATCTCGTTACCGACATGCACTCTTTTCTCATTCCCGTGATATAACATTCTAGTGATCACATCACTTTCTTGCAAGCTATTTCAATGTGATATCACCGAGAGGGCCCAGAGTATATCTATCCGTCATCAGGATGGACAAATCCCACTCTTGATCCATGAGCCTCAACATAACACCTTCGTAGCACTGAACCCACCTTTATAGTCACCCTGTTACGGTGTGACGTTTGATGTTATCAAGATACTCTTCCAGTGTTAGCAATTAACATGATCTCATGGTCTAAGGACTAAGATTACTTCGTATGATGTTATAGCAATATAAACATAATGAATCTGATCGTAATGCTATACTTCGGATGAATGTTCATCACATCATTCCACCAATGTTGTGACCTCGTTATTAACAACATCCAATGTCCATGATCAGGAAACCTTGATCATCTTGTTAATCAACGAGCTAGTCTATAAGAGAGGCATGACTAGGAACCTTTTATCTGTTTATTAAACACACATGTATTGACGTTTCCTATCATTACAATTATAGCATGCAAAATAAACATTTATCATAAACAAGGAATAAGATAATAACCACTTTATTATTGCCTCTCGGGCATATTCCCTTCAGTCTCCCACTTGCACTAGAGTCAATAATCTAGTTTGAAAAACTTTGCGTATTGAACACCTATGGCTTTCTGGTGTTGCATATACGCGATTGCTAGTGGTTAACATAATCTCTAGATCTGACAGTTTCAGGTCCATGTGTATTTGCATGTCTTTGTGTCTCTACGCATCACTCATTCTCAAATGAGATGGCATTGTATAAATTTGGTCCTTTGGTGAGACCTGCGGTTCGTTCGGGTTTAAAATATGTTGATATTATTGTCATACAATATATCTTCATAGTGTTAGCCCACTTTGAACCACACCTAGTTTGATAACAAACTACTTAACACAAATGCCCTCCTTTGCTGCTACTATAGCAGGCATATACTTAGCCTTTTGTTGTAGTATCCGTCACAATGTCTCAACTTTGGAACTCATCCAAATCCATCATGGAACATCCTTTCCATTACATTGTGCCACCCATAGTCTAAATTGAGATAAATTCAATTTGTATCTTGTGACAAAACTAGTATCAATGTAACACTTTACAATGAACTACCTTTAACTATTTGTCACTTATACATTATATATTCTTAGTTCTTCCAAATCTCATAAGAATACCTTTACTATCGTCCAATGATGATCTTATGAATCATTCTGGTATGTGCTCATAACATTTAGAGCATAGGACATATCAGGATATATACATATCACGGTATAATCGATCAAAATATTCATGTGATTTTACTCACCAAGTGTTGAAACACTTGAATCTTGATACAATCCTTTCCATGCAGCAAGAACCTTTATTGTTGTTTCCATATTGAACCCTTTCAATATCTCATATATGTACGTCTGGCATAACCATATTAGCGCCTCAATCTATCCATATAGACATTGATGCTAAATATTCCGGTTTTGCCCAAGTCTTTCATCGAAATCATATTTTAATGAAATTCTTAACTTATGTCAATACAAGATACATCATTTCCAATCAACACCATGTCCTCTACATAATGTATTAGAAATATGTCTCAGCGCTCCCACTTAATTTCTTGCAAATGCAAGCATCTTCATCATCTCCGATGAAATTAAACTCTTTTAACATTTTCATCATGGTGAAGATTCCAACTCCGCTATGCTCACTTCAACTATTGAAGTTTGCATGCCCTTTTAGCACCCTTTGAATTAACAAAACCCTCCGGACCGTGTCATGTACACGTCCTAGGTAACCATTCTATTAGAAGAACCTTGTTTTGTTTATTCAACTACCATATACCAAATTATATGTAGTGGTTGCTACATTAATCCGTCAAGACTAAATATCGCTATGAAAGATCAAATCTTGTCATAGTCAACTCCTTGAACATTGCCGTAAACTTATTTCCGATTTGTCGACTATTTCATAGATGTTAAACATCCATGTCTATTTCTTTATAGATCCAAACACAACCGATAGGCTTCATGCCTTTCCGGAGGATCTTCCAAGTTCAGAAACTTGATTTCTCGTGTATGGATACTATCACGGATTCTATGACTTCTAGTCATTTTATGGAGTCAGGGCCCATCATCGCTTCTTTGCATGCAGTCGGTTCATCATTGTAAAAACAATAACGACTTTTGTTTCAAATCTTACTATTTGATTCTTACCGACCCACATGGTTCAATAGGAACTCTAATCTCCAAGATCACACCCTTTGTAATCACGGGAGCCATGAGCATTGTGGCCGCCACCAGGACACTTTCCGGCGCTGCGCTACTTAGCACATATAGCTAAGGTTTAACAACCTTATCAAAGTTCTATTGTCCTCCCACTTAACTTTTCATGAAAAATTCCTTCTCAAGAAACTTGACGTTGCAAGCGACAAACTCTTTTGTCCTCGGTGTTATGGAGGAATTCCCAACAAATTATTTGGGATAACCTACAAAGACATGCTTATCCGACTTTGGTTGTAAATATTTTACTTATGCATAACATACCAAAATTTTAAAAAAGACAATTCGGGTTTTATCCCAAACCATAAGTCATATGGTGTCATTTCAACGGATCACGATGGTGCTCTTTTCAGTGTAAAAGCGGTAGTCTCTAAATCTTTAATCCTTAAAACATAATGGCAGTTTTATAAATGACACCTTTGATCTTACCATGTCAAACAAGGTTTGATTTGATTTCTCGAACATACCATAATCCTGTGGTTTATCGGGAAATGCAAATTTATGGAACAATTCCTGAAATCTTAGGTGTTTTGCTAAACCTGTAACTCAAATATCTTCCTTTATGATCAAATCATAAACTCTTTTATTTTCTTGTTATAATGATTTTTCACTTCATCTTGAAAGTCTTTGAACAATTTTCAAATGTTTCATACTTCTTCCTTATTAAGTAAATATATAGATATATTCACTCAAATTTCTGGAGAAAGCATATGAAGCCAAGAGATCCATCGCATATGGCTACACATAATGGACTATATACATCAACATGCATAATATCCAATAAATTAGTCATCCGTTCCTCTTTGGCCTATGGACGGAGTTTCAATTATCTCGAGGAAAGTTTCACAAGCGTCAATTGATCAAAATCAAAAGACTCCAAAAATCCATCAACATGGAATTTCTTCATGTTTACTTTCCAATATAATTCAAACAACGATGTCACTTAATAAGTGATCTTCCAATCATTTGTCTTACAACATTTTAGCAATAATGTTTATGGATGTGATTTCTCCAACTAGATTTGTAAAAGTTCATCCATCCTTTATGGAATATGGTAATTATTTGAACAACCATCGTTCTCGTAACACCGGAACAAAATAACAATTATTAAGACAAATCTTGAAGGATAGGTTTGACGACAACGAAAAACACAATAACACTTTATTTGTTTTCGATGAACATCATCACTTATTCTCTTGCTAGTTACTTAGGCTGTTGTAGTTCATGAATTGTGTTGTTCTGTATGACACTTCACACCAACCAATTCGGTATCCAATACCGGTATCCAATACCTCAGAACCACATTGTTTAACAAGCAAGGAATACAGCCATAACATGTATATCTTCTATATACCTAAGTTGGACATCCCTAACCTTTTCTTTTCTGCCAAATATTTTATAGATTCTCTTTCAACAATTCCTTTTCTTTTAAAAGAATCTATCAACATCAGTAGTGGTGTCATTTACATGACACATAGTACAAAGCGTATATAGTCAAATACTAATACCTTTGGACTTGCACTTTGAAGTGGATCACCATCATCAAATGTTTGGTGTTCTTTCAAAAATCCATTCTTTAGTAATCTATTAGTGTAGTAAACATTTTACTTACATCTTCTATTCATCCTTATCATGACAAATTTCATGATCAAGCTACTATAGCCAATAAGGAAGAATCATGAGTATAATTTTAGTTCCCAACACCTTTTTGGGAGATCCGGATGCCTAGCATCTCCATCCTTCACAAATTCTCATACAATATGAGAATATGTATTTTGCTAAATTATACTCTATCATAATGCAACCAAAAACATTATTTCAGATATCACAATATCTTTCACACATGATGGTTCCTGAAACAATTATTTCAGCTCCTAGATAACCTTGATATTAAAACAACTTTTGAATATCAATAATCATGGAGGCAAACATGATACTTTAGATACTATCATTGGAATTCTTACTCTTGATTTAATACTACTTATTAAACTTCATGGAGTAAATAGAGTTTGCTGAAAGTTTGCCATAGGACTTATAAGCTTTAAATTGACATTCAAAACAATACGATACCGGTTCGTAAAGTAAATATCCAGAATTCTATAGTTCTATTATCTCAATTAAAACTAAGCATAAGGTAGTGAACAGATGCCAATGACTACAACAAATTATGCAAATTCACTTTGATTTAGTTTATGACAAATTGAGCTCAACTAATCCAAATTAGAAATGAACTCCCACTCAAAAACGACATCCCTCGTGCCTTTTTGGTGATTACATGAACCAAATCAACTACGCCAAGTCCGATCATCACGTGAGTCGGTGTAGCTTCAAAGGAGAGCATCAATATGTTCATCACATCAACTATATGACTCATGCTTAACCTTTCGGTCCGTGTTCCGAGGCCATGTCTGTACATGCTAGGCTCGCCAAGTAAGAACCTTAGTATTCGCATGTGTAAAACTGTCTTACACCCCTTGCATGAAAGCGTAGAGTTGAGAACACCCGATCATCACGTGATGTCTCGAAACACGATCCATAGAACGGTGCATACTTAAGGAAGAACACATTTTTTCTTGATATTTAAATGAGGGATCATCTTACAATGCTACTAAAAGCGCCAAACTAGCAATATAAGATGCAAACATCTAATGTGTAGAGTGAGATGATATGGTCCATGCATTTGATCACCATCATATGCATCGTGGTATGATCTCTATCATTCCTTTGTGTGTAAGGCCAAGGTCTATGGAACTTACACGTTAAGTGAGTTGTAAGAGTATCTATCACACATCTACTTACAACAATACCATACCAAGACACTAGCCCAACAACGATCTAAACTAGACGCCTCTAATTTATCAATTGCAAGTTTTACGTGGCTTAGGGCTTTCGGAGATAGAACCGGTCTTACCTACGAACATGAACCACAACGAGGATAACCAGGTTATTAGCAACTCATGATAAATCAGATATTGACTATAGTAAGAGAGACAGACACCCGCTAGCCACTTATGCAAAACTAGTTGCATGTCAGTCGTGGAACCAGTCTCATGTACGATGGCATGTAAGGTTGGTCCGGGCCGCTTCATCCCACTATGCCACCAATATCCAAAGTACATAGAAGATGCAATGACATGATCATCATCGCCCACATATAAACATATGTGTACTACCCGTGCAAAGCACCTACGCATAGATCAGGCTCTGATACCACTGTTGGGTTCGCAGCATAGAAAACAAAAAAAATTCCTACGATGGGAACTATCGCCAAGATCTATCTATTAGATACAAGCAACAGGTGGATATACATCCATAGAGAACTTACCCTCGAAGACAACAAAGCTTTGTTAACGAGTTGGAACTCGTGGATGATGTAGTCGTACACTTGCCGATCTCAAGATCATGATGAAGTCCAGCAGGTCCGGCTCCAGCACGTCCATCAGATCCAGCTCCAGCAAGTCCAGCACCACCAAGTCCAGCACCACAAAGCAGCAGTGCATCCGTGATCGCACACACGTCCGGTACCCCGACAACCTCCGTCCCTCGCTCTAGCAAAGCAGCAGAAGCAGCAACTCCTTTCCAGATAAAGCCACCGGGAACATGTATCTCGCTAATCCGAGGCCATGGGGAATAACTAGAGGGGGAGAGAGATCCTTCACGAGGAGGTGTGTTTTGTGAGGAGGAGAGGGGGACTTTTATAGGGGAGAGGGGGGCACCCAAGGGCCATGGCGTGGCAGCCATGGTGGTGCCCCCACCTCTTCCACATTCATGTGGGTGGAGCTCCCACTCCCATAAAAAGCCTCCACTCAAAATTTCGCTCACACATGCATTAAATTTCCACCAAATTTAATGCAAGCTCTCATTAAATAAAACTATTTTATTTATTTTATTCAGAATTTTGTCAATTACATTAATTAACAAACATTCACATAAAACCCCTGCAACATTTCAATATCACATGCAGAACCAGTTTCTGCAATTTCACCCGAAACAATTCCGGTTTCCATCAAAATGATTCCAGCGCTTTCTTAAATCTTTATCTGAAACATATTTTCTCCAAATGGTGTCGGTATCCCTTAAGTGTGTCACCCTACGGTTCGTGAATAATGTAGACATGATCAAGACCCCTCTCCGATCAATAATCAGCAGCGGGACCTGGAGATCCGTACTGACTCCCACATATTCAACGATGACTCTTGTGATCGTGTGAACCTTTAACGTCGTAACTAAATCACTTTGTCTCGCGATATATTACATGTCCGAGATTTGATCATCGGTATCCAAATACCTAGTTTGATCTCGTTACCGACATGCACTCTTTTCTTGTTCCCGTGATATAACATTCTAGTGATCACATCACTTGCTTGCAAGCTATTTCAATGTGATATCACCGAGATGGCCCAGAGTATATCTATCCGTCATCGGGATGGACAAATCCCACTCTTGATTCATGAGCCTCAACATAACACCTTCGTAGCACTGAACCCACCTTTATAGTCACCCTGTTACGGTGTGACGTTTGATGTTATCAAGATACTCTTCCAGTGTTAGCAATTAACATGATCTCATGGTCTAAGGACTAAGATTACTTCATATGATGTTATAGCAATATAAACATAATGACTCTGATCGTAATGCTATACTTCGGATGAATGTTCATCACATCATTCCACCAATGTTGTGACCTCGTTATTAACAACATCCAATGTCCATGATCAGGAAACCTTGATCATCTTGTTAATCAACGAGCTAGTCTATAAGAGAGGCATGACTAGGAACCTTTTATTTGTTTATTAAACACACATGTATTGACGTTTCCTATCAATACAATTATAGCATGCAAAATAAACATTTATCACAAACAAGGAATAAGATAATAACCACTTTATTATTGCCTCTCGGGCATATTCCCTTCATTAAGCGCGATAGATTGCTCTTGAATTAAATGTATTTTCAGTGGTAGATCGGTGCATCTTGTTATAGTAAATAATGCCGTTAGTGTGAGTTTCCAACTATCAGGAAAAAACATTCAATTCTACATTTTCTTAGTGAAGACGAGCAAGGTTAGTTGTTCTTTTCCGTAAAAAGAAGTCCAAAGAATATTGTATGTGGATGCCACAAACTAAGTTGACATACATATATAGTGGATTAACAACATGTTGTACTCGCGATTCCCATGTTTTATGAGCTTTCAAACTTTCTAGCTAACTCTGCCCATTTTAATGCCTTTAAGTCGATTTATCCAAATGAGGTCAAATTTGAAACTACAAGTAAGTTGTAGGTTTTGTTTTGAAAGTTTTACGAAAAAGCTTTTAATTTGGAGGTACCCATCGAGGGGTCACAATTAATATATCGGAAAACGACGAGAGTTTTGATGATAGGTTCAACTTCTTGCTTAGATTTTGCATCTTGACAATTTAACGAAATTAGGTCAAACTTGAGCTACAATAAAGCGCGATATATATCTCTTGAATTAAATGTCATTTCAGAGGTAGATGGGTGCATTTTCTGGTAGTAAGCAGTGTCGTGGGTGTGAGTGTCCAACTACCAGGAAAGAACATTCAATTCTACATTTTCCGAGTGAAGACGGGCGAGGTTAGTTGTTCTTTTATGTAAAGAGAAGTCCAAATAATATTGGATGTGGATGCCACAAGCGAAGTTGACAGACATATATAGTGGATCGACAACATGTTGTGCTTGCGATTCCCATGTTTTATGAGTTTTCAAGCTTCCTAGCTAACCCCGCCCATTTGAATGACTTTATGTCGATATCTCGAAATTAGGTAAAATTAGTTTTGCTTTAATAGTTTTACGAAAAAGCTTTTGGAGGTACCTGATGAGTGCATATTTGCATCATGTTTTACATTATTATTTTGCATTGTAGATGTAGGATCTTGGTATTTTACGGCGCTCGCGTGCACATTTTATGTCTGTTTTCACCAGGATCAGGACAGATAATGGATCCAATCGATACAATTCTTGGAGCAGTTGTACTATGGAGAAAAGGAGTAAAAACAACGTAAATCGCCTATTTGGGAAATAGTAATAATACCATAAGAAAACCAGAAGCGAGCAAGGGAGGCAGAAGGTTCAACGACCAACTATACGGTAGGAGCAAATTTTCCGGCCGTATAGTTCCGGCCGTATAGTTGGCGCCGTGTAACATCCCAAAAACTTTAATCCAAGCTTATCAAGATCAAATCATCCAAAAATAGGGTTAACAAAAACTTTTCCAAATTTAAAATGAAAGCATTCATATGTGTGTGCATTTAAAATAGGAGTTGTTTTGAATTGCCATGATTGGGTGATCCTTTGCTTCTAAAATGTTTCTTAGGTGATTTAAACATCAGCTACATCATTCCCAAACTTTTCCTAAAGAAAATCAAATAAAAAAGAATTAAAAAGGAGGAATGGTCATTTTGGCCATTTTAATCCACTACACTACTTTGAGTGTTCCTAGAACTCATTTCTTAACAGAAACAATTCTTGATCTTTGTATCTCTTGCTAGTACACATAATGAGGTACCAAGGCCCACCTTTGGATCTGCTAAAAACATTCTGTTAACTACTTTAATTGGCATTTGAAATTTGAATCTAATGCATATGCATAGATCACCCCTATTTCAAAACCCATCTATTTGAGCTCCACTTTCAAAACCCTTGCAACTAGAGACTACCTAGCACTAGTGGAGATCACTCAAAAATTTTGAAACCAAAATTCAAAACTTTTTCTCTTGCGGCCATTTCATCAAACACTTGGCAGGAAGATTTCAAACAAAACACATTTCACTATTTCAAATAGTATTCTGGCCAAACTTGTCTCCCATTTGGCCCCTTTTTACTCCTTTTGTCTCAAAATGATCTAGCAAAGCCATTTAAACCCACTCCCCTAGCCCCTAGTGGGATTGCCATGCCATGCCAAGCCACCTCTCGCCGGCCGACCATGCACCCGCTGCAGCAGACCACTCCCCTCTCCCTCGCCATGTCTAGGAGGTAGCTAGGAGCTCACCGCCACCCTCTGTCCCCTGCCCGAGCCGATCCTCGTCGTGGACCACCGAGGAAAGCCCGCGCCCAGTGCCACCGCACCATGCCGAGCACGCGCCAGAGCACCGCACCCGGCACGTGTGCACAGACCGCCGCTCGACCGCAACCCGCGCCTACCACTCCGCCACGACCCAGGGAACACCCTAGACACCCCCGTTCGCCGCCCAAAGCACCACATCCACCGCTCGCCGTGGACATCACCGCCTCTGCCGCTCAGAGCGCCACCTCGCCCAGACCGCATGCCACCGTCCCTACGGCCGCATTCAATTCCTAGAGCACCACCAGGAGACCGCCAGTCGATCGCCACCCTCAGCCATGCCGGTCTCACCGTCGGGCCTATAAAAGGAGGCCTCCCCAGCCTCTTCTCTCCACACCACTCCACTCCCCTCACCTCTCTAAACCTCACCCACCTCTCGCCGGAGCCAAGCAAGCTCTGCCTCGCCGGAATTGGAGCCGGAGCAGCCGCAGCAGGAGGAGAAGGGCGCCGCTGATTGCGACCACCCCAAGCTCCGCCGCAACTGTGCCTCGCCTCGCCGTCGACCACCAGTTTGTTTGCCCGTCTCGCCGACCCCGTTGGAGCCCTGGTACGTCCCTAACAGACCCCCACCGAGCCGCTAGGGTTCGAGCTCGCCGGCGACCTGTTTGTCGTCGACGACGACCCTCAGCCGTAGATCCCCGTTCTAATCCTACGGCGCACAACGCACATACCATTTCGCGTGTTAATACCCACTGACAAGTGGGACCCTCCTTTCAGCTGAGCCCCGTGCCGTGGAGCGCCACTGGACCAGCCCAACTTCTTTCCCGCGCTAGCCCACCCGTTCAAATCTGGATTTTTTCTTTTTAGTTAAATCTAGTTTCTGTCCACTAGTTTAAAATTAAATTATCGGAGTTTACAAATCCAAATTGCATGAAACCAATTTTGTCTGAAAGGTATGGAGATGATCTATCCAAGACCGTTGGATTTAATTCAATTGGAGTTATATATCTGTCCTAATAAAAATAACAAAACAGAAGCATTTGCACCTTGCAACATTTTTATAAAATCAACTAAGATAGGTTTTGAGTTGATTCCAACTCTCAAAAATTACATTTCATCATATCTACCTAAATATGTAATAATATTAAGGTTTACATGCAGTGACTTTGGACTAGTACCAAAATAATGCTATATAGGCATTTCTAGTAACTTTAAATCATTAAATAATGAACTTAAACCAAAGTAATATTGATCCAACCCTTAAACCTCATTCCCACATGTTAGAATATGTGGTGATGACATGTGTCCACATGATCCCATATTTTAAGTGGTGAATATTAAATCTTAGTTAAATTTTTCAATGAGTAGAAATTACTTTTCTAAAATAAAAAGAAAGAAACTATTGAATTAAACTTGTGATGTTTGTGATGATAATAGATCATCAATTGTGTGTCTTAGAATGCTACCTAGCCTAGTTAAGTATTGTTTTGTGATTGTATACTCCGTATGTATTTTTATAGACGATAGTACCGACCATGTCTACGAAGAGGAGGAGTGCTATCAAGACGAAGACGAAGAAAACTTCAACCACTGCACCAACCAAGGCAAGCTAGCACTATCCAAGATTTACCCTTATACTTGCAAGCCACCATTAACAATGCAAGGTAACCCTTGCAAGTTTAGTGCTTCGCAAACTAGAATCAAACTAGATGGTTTAGCAAAGATGCCTTAAGCATGCTTTGATCACACCCCTTTTACTATTAGTTACCCCAAGTCTTTGTTTACAAGATTTACCTCCCTTAGTTTACACAAAGTTCTTTACTTGTTTTGAAGGTAGCATAAAAAGTATAAAACTTGACCTACTTAGAAACCTTTAGATGTCATTCTATGGCATGATATTGAACCCATCACTTCCACCTTAGTGAACACTCTTAACTTAGTAGTTTAGAGTAGATCAAAAACTTGAGTCACTTTAGATGGGAACACTTGGTGAAAATGAATTATGAAAACCTTGGAATGATGAGTCATTCTATTGAGATGTTTTGACATGTGTTGAGAAACACAAATGGTTTACGATGATGAAAATGATGAGGCATGAGACTTAACCCTTTTATAAAACTGATGGTTGGATTTGGATGCGATACCATTCCAAATTTACCGTACAACCACATTACCTGAATTTGGTAAGGCTTAGCTGGAAATTTATATGCATTAGTATTAGTTCCCTCACGGGAGAGGTCTGAGTTGAGGCTACCTCTCATGATGTCCACCTATGCAGTGCCCAAGATGACTGATGGTCATGGTTGGGAGGCCATGCTCATAGGAGAGGTGCTTATACTAGGGTGTGTAAAGGAAAGGTTATGTTTGATTATCTGCATACTAAGTATGATGATTCAGGGTTATCCCTGACAGATGTATCGAATCTTGTGGTGAAAGTGTACCACCTCTGCAGAGTGTCAAACTATTCGAATAGCCGCGCCGCGGTTATGGACAGTTGGAATGGCCATACTGTTTCGTTGTCAGATGTTTTCCAAATAACTTGAAATGAATGATGAACCTTGACTTGACCACAACAGGGTTGTGTTTATGATAATAGCTTCCCAACTCAAGTGATTCTAGAACTTTATTTTATCTTTCTTTACTTCTGAACTCAGCTTAGGTTTCAAACTTAACTTTATAGTTAAACTTAGATTTAGCACTTTAACTTAGAACTATAATACCTGTTAATAGTAGTTTGCGAGTACTTAAAGAGTACTCATGGCTTTTGTCCCTGGCTATTCTCATGGCCATACTATGAAGGAGACTATCAATAGGATGGTCATCAGGACGGCTATGAAAACTAGGACTATCTGCCTTCGTCAGCATTGCCTGTGCCCCTGAAGATGGACCCCACCGCTACGCTTATCTTTTATTTCCGCTGCTTGTTGTATTAAAGACTGGATCATGAGATCCTTATTTGTGTAAGACCTTATGTATGGTTTGTAATGGATGATGTACTGTGATATCCAATCCGTTATGTCTCACAAAAATGGTAATCCTGGGATTGCGAGGTATGGCATAACGGGCATCTGGGATTAAAAATCCGGGTGTTGACATGCCGCCTCCGCCTCCTCAAATAGTTTCACCCTGTGCAACTGGTTCGGAGAGACGACATACATAACACCCAGAAATCGCAGAAACCTCACCTCCGGAAGGCATCTAGAGGGGGAACTCATCCACCAGGGATCCATCTTCGCCCTACGCAGATCCGGGAGGCTAAGGCATCAATCTTCATCAACCACCGCTGCATCACCACCATCTCCATCCATCCCATTTACATCTTGCCTATATCTTGTTGTAATTCCCGACTCGTTGTGGATTTATACAAGTGCTATTCATCTATGATTGTTTCCATTACTATTGCCATGATGTTGATTGCCTCCATGTTTGATTAGATCTCTAGTTCTTTGGGAGATGGAGAAACCCTAGTATGAGATTGAAATAAGATAAAGTCTATTATGATATTCATCACTGTGACCATGTGCTAGATTTTCTACATCTTGATGTTGAGAGAAGTCGACCTCTCAATATTTGCCTCTCATGGGGACTTGATGGAGGAAACTACTAGTTGGTAGACGGAGGCGTGCTAGCACTTAAAGTGACTATAAAGCTATTGGCACCACTTACGTATCAACTTGGGAAACCTAGGAAACTCACGGAACACTATCCATGCCATGGGATACGTCCTACAGGATTACATCCCTTAATAGCACAGTAATTCGATTGATGTCGATTGCTGACTGATGTGGTTATGAGGATGATGTGAGCAGCGGTTAGTGCCTAATTTTCCAAATACGGAGTTCCTCCCACACATACATAGTTGAGAATGTTCATGATGATAATCTTTATCTTAGATCCTTATAATGCTAGTGGTGTATCCGCTACTCCCTGAGAATGCTTTTTCCCTATTGCAGTTCCAATCTCTCTTACATACACGATACTTACTTTCTGTATTCAGTTATTTTACTTTACTTTATTATTGCTCTTATACCTTAAACCCAAAAACACCTTTTTACACAATACTCGCATTTTATCTTGTTACTTAGAACTTTATCTAGCATTTCTATCGTAATATTTATTTCAAGAGTTATTAGACTTCAGACTCCTGCTCCCTCTGGGATCGATATCTTTATTTTGAAACTATCTACAAATGATCTGTGCACTTGCAGTCATCAAGCTATTTTCTGGCGCCATTGCCGAGGAGCTAAGCGCTATAGGTTTATTAGTTTTTGCTTATTTATTTTTGTATTGCTAAATTTTGTTTTGAGTTACAGGTTTCCACCAACATGATGGAGTTTTAGCATATGACTAGTGCTAACCCACTCAACTACTTTGGTAAGCCCTATGATATTTATAAAAGAGATAACTCAAATGAGAAGACAAGGGGGTTTGAAATAAATCCTCTACTACTTAGTATTTTGCGCAAGAAGCAATTTGCTGGAGATGAAGAAGATCCTGATCCATATGAGAATATTGTATGTTTCAAAGATACATGTGGCACTTTTCTATTGACGGGATATACAGCTGATGAGGTAAGGGTTAAACTTTTGAGTTAGACTTTGACTAGTACAACTCTCTCATGGTATAGATCTCTACCACCTGAAGCCACCACTACTTGGGATAATCTAGCCTGTGTATTTCTAGAGAAATATTATCCATTGTCAAAATCTTTTGAAATCAGGCGTCTTATAATGACTTGGAAAAATTGTTCTAATGAAGGACTAGTAACAGCTTATATCAGATTTAAAGATTTACTATGACTATGTCGCATCATGATTTACCTGAATGCTATTTATTGCATCTCTTTTATGGCGGTTTGATTGAGCCTAATAAAATTGAACTCGACTCTTTCGCTGAAGGAGCCTTTATGAATCTTCCTATACCTAAATCTTGGGCTTTACTTAATAGAATTCGTGATCATAGAGTTTCATGGAATTTTGGTCTAGGAAGTGAAGGAGGCGTAGAAATAGAACATGATTGTATTCATGATATAATAAAAAAGGCCATGTTAAAGAATTATCTAAGGAACTTTATTTGGATTCAGATCTTGTGTTGCAAGTTGTTAAAGCTTTTGCAGAACATATCAAAGCTCCAAAAGAAGGTCCGGTCAAGTATGATCCACCACCCGAACCCGAGAAGAAGAGAGAAGATAAAGCAACAATGGCCTCCTTAGAACCAATAAATGAGATGCCTTTTCCTAACACTGCACAAAAGCATATTCTTGAATATGAACAAGTCAAAGCAGTACATGATAAGAAGGAAGAAGAAAGTATGCCAGGAGTCGTTTAACATCTGGAAGAAACCAAAGATGAAGAGGTAACCAAGGAAGCAATTATAGCTATGTACGCACATTGTAACATAGTTGAACTTGATGAAGAGACTTCCATATTGGTTGAAGGTAAAACAAAGGTAAAAGATGTGGGTAAGCCTATTCTTCCCTGCATGTTTAAAGAAACCTCGCATTACAGTTTATGTGATCTTGGCACCGAAGTTAATGTTATATCTTATGATTTCTACTTAGAAATAAAAGAAGAAATAGAACTAGCTACAATTGAAAATACTGATATGACAATTATGTTAGCCAATAAAAAGCTTAGAATTCCAATGGGAGTAGTTGAAGATGCAACTATCACAATTGGCAATAAAAACTTTCCTATCGATTTTGTAGTTGTTGATATGCCAGCTGACACTCTTTGCCCTATTATAGGTGCCTATGTTAATTTCAAGAGGAGATTGTGTCTCTTAAGCTTGGGGGAACGTAAAATAAATTCCATTTTTCCAAATTTAAAGATAGGCCTCCACAAATACAAGAAGAAGAGGAAGAGAGAACTATTGAGGAAACGGCAGCTCTTTTCTTTAGTAATCAAGAAGAAGAAATAAATGAATATCCAAATTATGAAGAAATAGTTATGGAGGACAACTCCTTGGAAGAACTAGAAGATGAATTTGATTCACTTTCCATCATAGGACCTCCAACTGATGAGGCTTTTGAAGAGCCAGAAAAGAGAGGAGACGAGGAACTACCACCCCAGAGTTGAAGACTCTACCAGATAATCTCAAATATAGGTTTCTAGATGATACAAATAAATTTCTTGTTATTATTAGTGCTAAACTATCAAGAAAAGAAGAAGAAGAACTTATGGAGATACTTAAGGAGCATCGCAAGGCCTTTGGGTACTCAATGGACGACTTGAAGGGCATCAGTCCCATGATAGCCTTCCATCGAATATTCATGGAGGAAGGTGCTAAACCAGTTGCGGAATTCAATAGAAGATTGAAGCCTAAAATGAAAAAGTGGTAAGAAAAGAAATTGTATGCCTACTGGACGCAGGTATAATTTATCCTGTTAAAGAAAGGGAATGAGTAAGTCCTGTTCATCGTGTCCCTAAGAAGGGCGGTTTCACTGTTGTTCCTAATGAAAATAATGAATTGATACCTACTAGAACTATTGTTGGGCATAGGATGTGCATAGACTTCAGAAAATTAAATAATGAAACTAGGAAATATAACTATCCTTTACCATTCATAGATCAAACTTTAGAGAGGTTAGCAAATCATACTCATTTTTGTTACTTCGACGGATACTCTGGTTTTTCTCAAATAGCTATTCATCCTAATGACCAACTTAAAACAATTTTCATTAGTCCTTATGGTTTACATGCTTACCGACGTATGCCTTTTGGTTTATATAATGATCCGGCTACTTTTGAAAGATTCATGACTGCTATTTTTGCGGATTTCATAGAACTTTATGGATGTATTTATGGATGACTTTTCTGTCTATGGAACTTCGTTTACTAGTTGCTTGGACAATCTCAAAAGAGTTTTGCAGCATTGTGAAGAAAATAATCTTGTTCTAAACTAGGAGAAATGCCATTTTATGATCAAAGAAGGTATAGTCCTTGGACACAAGGTATCATGTAAGGGGATTGAAGTTGATAGAGCTAAGGTTGAGGCAATAGAGAGAATGCCACAACCTAGTGATATTAAAGGTATAAGAAGTTTCCTTGGTCATGTGGGTTTTCATAGAAGGTTCATTAGAAATTTCTCTGGAATATCTAACCTTTGACTAATCTCCTGCAAAAGGGTGTAAGATTTAATTTTGATGATAAATGTCTTGAAGCCTTTGATAAACTCAAAAATGCTTTATCTCGTGGTCCCATCATTAAACCACCTATTTGGGATACAACGTTTGACTTAATATGTGAAGCTAGTGATGATGTTGTAGGAGTAACTCTGGGACAACATATTGGTCGCAGATTTAATATTATACATCATGCTAGTAGAACTCTAAATGGTGCTCAGAAGAATTACCCTAAGGAAGAAAAGAAACTGTTTGCTGTATTTTTCTTTGGTGATAAATTTCGTTTCCTTCAAGAGAGAAGAAGTCTTTGTTGTTGGATGAACTTTTCATCCCTGAATAAGCAAATGGTAAGTGCAAGGTAAGTGTTCTTACCCAAATAAGTGATTTGTTTTCACAAATTTTACTCCTAAAAATTCTGCCTTTGAATTCCTTGTGTTTTTCTGAAGTTTTAGAGGGGTTTTACCAACTATACGGGTGGAGCTATACGACCAGAGAGGGAGGTCCCGCCGTATAGTTGGTCATTAAACTCTCTGTATCATCTTTGTAAAATTGTTTTCAATATCTGAGCCTATACGATCGCAACTATACGACCGGAGCCAAAATTCCAGCCGTATAGTTAGGTCGTTAAACTCTCAGATAGTTTTGCTTTTTGGTGTCTGTATCTATACGGTCACAACTATACGACCAGATCCAAAATTCTGGCCGTATAGTTGGTCGTTAAACTCTCCGACACTTTTGATTTTTGGGGTCTGTATCTATACGGTCGCAACTATACGACCGGAGCCAAAATTTCGGCCGTATAGTTGGTCGTTAAACTCTCAGACATTTCGTTTGTTTGTTCGTTTATTCATCTAAAAATAGAAAAAAACTTATTGTTGGTTCTGAGTCGTGATTTAATTGACCTGGACTCGAGATATTTGGAAATATCTGCCTGGAACCAACTATACGACCAGAGTTATACGGGCCGCGCCCATATAGTTGGTCGTTACGCAGCAGGTCACTTCCAAATCCGTGATTTCTTTCCATGTTTCATTAAGATTCTTTTCTTGCACGACAATTTGGTGTTTCTCGCGAGTTTTGCCGACCTCTGACCCCCTTATATACTGCCATTGTCTCTCTCTAATCATAATCTCTAGAAACTAATCTACCTCTTATTCACACGTAACGGCTCTCAACCAAGGGATATAAGTCAAGAAGAAAAGCTCCCATGGAGATCGGGAGCAATAGCGAGTAAGGCAAGGAGATCAAGACCATCCATGTAGAGTTCCTCGACGCCGACCATGGATGTCGGAAGAGGGATTTGAAGGCCCTGAAGCTGAAGATTGAAGAGTTGGACAAGGAGAAGCCAGGGACACCCAAAAACCTTCGATTGCTCTGACTTTATCTTGATAAACTTGATGAATATATCAAGCAGACAACCGAAGCAGGTTTTTCTATGAGCCTTAAGGCGCTACAAACACTTCAGGATAACAAGGAGTTCATTAAGTGAAAGTGCTGGAGAGAAACAATCTTTTCTACAAGTTGCGTGTTAAAGAATTAGAAGCTATCAATTAATCCCTCCGCCTCAGGCTGGCCTGTGAGGAGAAGATACCACGTGCCATGGCGCCACAGTGACTTACAAAAATTACAGTATCGAGTAATCGAAGGGATTATTTGATCCCACAAGCTTGATTCCAAGCTTAGGGAGATCTTTAAGACATTGTAATCTATCTTATAAGTTTTATTATTATTTTTCCATTAGTTCAATCTAGCAATAAGGTTTACATCATTAGAATTCCCTTCAGGAATAGTCGATCCCTTTAATGAAATTCCGAGTTTATTATTATATATGGAGCAATATTGAGTTTGTGTTTGCTTTAATGATATATGAATGGCTTGAGTATAATTTTACTTGGACTTGATGATAGTAATAGGAGTCTTCGACACCATTGGTATTAATGGAACACATAAAGATAATTTGGTTAATATGCTATAAGTCTACGGTTTGATTTACAAAGAAATATTATCTATACAAGTTAAGTTGAAAAAGAAACCTTGAACAAAGGAAAATGAAAGTGCTATCAAAATAGAGTGAGAACAAGTCAAGGTAGAATCTCCAAGTCATAAGAATGCTTCATATACAGTTGGAATTTGATAATTGAGATCATTAAACTTTGAATTCCTACATAACGTGGAATATATGGCTAGCTCCTCTACACAACACTTAAACAAAAGTGTGAGCATATATGCAAAAGAAAAGAAAAGAAAAAAGAGAAAAAGAGCGAATGTGCAAAGAGCAAATAGGCATATACCATTGTATTATAGTATGACAAAGAAACACTTTCGAGATTTTGAATCCCAAGTGAATACAATTGATCCTAAAACACTTGGGACTACCTCGCTAACTCATTGGGTTGAACTAGATACTTTTACATTATGTTGAAATTCATCTTTTATGAACTGTTGATCACTAACACTAGTACAATACATAGCATTAGAGACTATGATCCGAGCCAGTTTGGCACCAACATAAATTAAACCGTCACCCCACCTTGACCGTAGCCGGTTCAAATTTCATAACCGTCTCCAAGAGTTTTAGAGCTGGTTAGAAATAGTAACCGCCTACGGTACTCGAGGCGGATGAAAGTAACACCCGTCTGCCTCACATGCGTAGCCGGTTTGTTATTTCAACCGTCTCTAAGACATTTTGTATTGGAGACGGGTATTTATTTTCACCATCTCTGAGATGGTAGAGATGGCTGGTTATCACGACCGACTGTGTATGGTAAGTATCAGAGACGGTGGAAATTATTAACTGGCTACGCTCTTATTTTTGCTAGTAGATGCTAGATAGAGCAGTCCCTCTAGAAGTTTGAGTGAACATTAACAATTAAACCTTGTAACATCATATATATAGTAAGCACACAAAAAACCCGAAGAAAAATTATAGGAGTTACACAACATAGCCATATATATAAAAATAGAGTAGTGTTCAACATAGCCATATATATACAAAAGTTGCATAACAAACTGATTTAGCATAAAGTTTGTGTAGAAAACAAAAGGCAAAAGGAGTCCACATAACTATCTCATGCTGATCTACTGAAACTGATCCTCAGAGTAGTTTACATCATCAACAACACTGTAAATAGGGCACCTCTTGACAATGTCACTTGTCTCACTAGCCTTGGTCACACTCTGAACTAAAAAGAACTTGATCATGAATTGGCCAGATAAGAAATGGTGGTTTGCCAGATAGTTAAAGTCATCATGATCGTCAAACTTCATGTATACCCTACGATTCTGATTAACTACAAACTTGTACTTCTCAGGCCAAGCATGAACCACATGATAAGCATGAGTGATGTGGTGAGGAGAGTAAACAAATTGAATTTTCACAGCCAACAGTCCCTGGTTGTTCTGACCCTCCACAATACCTAATATACTCATGGTTGTCTCTAATATTATTGGGTTCTGAGTTGTCTCCAGGTCAATGAATAAATCAGAATAACCCTCTGGATATCCTGCTGCCCTCCGTCATGGAAAAGTTTGAGGCTCCTTAAAAAAGATGTCTTCAATCTGATCGAGGCGTACTAGCTTGTAGATCTTCACATGCTCCTCATCAAATTTGAAAGTCTACTGCGGTGCCTCCACAAGTTTCTCAGTAGTATGAGAATTAGTTGGCCTACCAAGAAGCTGACATTCAATGTTGTGGTTCACAACAAACTCGAAGTTGTTGCCAATGAACTTCTGAATAACATGAAGGCTTTTGAAAAGTCCATCCACGTGAAAACAGCAGACTGTTTTCTCTAGAAACATGTCATCAATCAGACCAGGAGCTGCACCTAAAAGCTTCATAATTACCCTAGAAACATGAGGCCTCATCTCTTCAGGTAATGAACCTAACATGATGTCTTCCCTAGTCCCCTAAGATAGAAAAAACTATGAAAATATGAACAAAAACTATGAAAAAGGGATTTGATACATATCTTCAGATTTAACAGTTTATTTTGGTAGCAAATACTTTACTTAGTTTACTAGTTCATTTAAAATTATGATATCTTGTTTCATGCAAATACAAACTTGCTGTCTTGTCTAGGCATTGGATTTAACAGTACACCATTCTTAGTTGTCATTTTCTTTTGTATCATCTAATCTGGACAAGTCAGATTATGATATTTTGTCTCATGCAAATATCATCTAATCTTTTGTATTACAAGACAATTTCAATAACATCTAATTGACTTGTTACATCTGAACAAAACTTCCAATGACATCTAATTGACTTATGGTACACGTGTGCAAGTTATATAAGCAATTGAATTAGCAAAAGGCTAAGAAAAATTATGAGAGATTTGTAAGTATATTGGACATGCGCAGACAAATATTATGGAATAAAAGAGACCTAGGATTTATGAGAGATAAAAAACCCTAAAATGAACAGTAAAACATTGTGATTTACTTGATGTATTCAAAAGGGAACGAGGGATCGAAAGAAAAATGTTACTAACCTGATTCACTTCCACTCTGAAGAACTGCCGCTCAGAATATGGACATAGAGGGAAATCGAGAAGGGGATCTTGAGATGGCCCTGAGAAGATTAAACGAACCTCTCTGGTGATCTCCGCCTCTACGCCTCCGCCTCTCTAGTGTGAAGAATTGCGCCGCTCCGGTTTCTTGATGCCTCTTGGTGTCTCCTTCACTTATCCGTATAGCCGCGCAGCCGGTTTTATATTATGACCATCTCTAAGAATAGGCACACAACCGGTTTTGTATTACGACCGTCTCTAAGAATGTATTAGAGATGGCTGTTTATTTTCACCGGATGCGAGTAGAAGTTGACGGAGACGGTTGCAAATATTAATCGGCTACGCTCTTATTTTGCAGCGGTCACTTATTTTATGAGCCCCACCTGTGTTCTTGCCAATAGATGCCAGATGGAGCATGCAGTGATGAGGTTTGTTTGAAACCCGGAGGGTCCGAATTAATCCAGACTGTGTTAAAAGGTATGAAATCTCTTTGGTCTCACATGGTTGCTCTCATTGGTCTACAACACAACACGCAGGGGCACGTGTGGCGGGCGGGTGCATGCAGCGGCCGCTCGGGAGAGGAGAGACGGGGCTGGCAAAGATAGGGATTTGGGGATAAATAGAGGAGTTCAGACCCTCCGAATTTTACCGGAGTTGTCCGGGCTTTTATTTTTTGGGGATTTAGTCGGGCACATTAGCCCATTAGATTTTGGGTTTGTTTAACATTCTTACATTATTACTTATGAGTATTAATGTGTCTAATTTTGCAGATGACACGTGAGTGGATGTACCTCGGGAATTGTGTGAGCAATGTGTACCTCGATGGTGTCGTGGAGTTCTTGAATGTGGCCGAAAAGCTTGTGGTTGACACAAATGACCCGTGGGTACCTTGCCCATGTTGTGACTACAAAAACATCAAGAGTTTTATAAACCTTACACAAATCCAAACATATTTGATCAAAAGGGGATTCATGGCGGGGTATGAATGTTGGAGCGAACACAGCGAACAAGAAAGTACACACGATGATGATGATGGTGATGATGATCAGAGTGAAGTGGAGTGCCATGCAATCAGGGAAGATGATGTAGTAATGATTGATGTTCATGAGAATACCACCACATTTTCATCAACTCGTGGGGTTCATCAAACAAACCACGTGGATGTGGACACATCATCGCAAGGGAACATGACACACGAACAAGACTCTCTGGGTTAAATGATGCAGGACGTTGAAGAAAACTATAAAGATGAGAAAATGTACAAGAAGTATGTTCGTATGGTCAAAGACTCGGAGACACCAATGTACCCTGGGTATCAGCCGCACTACACAAAGTTAGCTATTATGCTTGAACTGTTGCAGATGAAAGAAAAGTTTGGATGGTCAGATAAGAGTGTAACCATGTTGTTAACATTCTTACATGACTTTCTACCGGATGGAAACCACATGCTAGAGATTACATACAGAGCGGATTGTGTGTCCGTTGGGAATGGAAGTCCAGAGAATACATGCATGTAAGAATGATTGTACTTTGTATCATGGCGATAAATTTAGCAAAATGCGTGGATGCCCGACGTGCAAATTTCCTAGGTTCAAGGTTCCAAAGGATGGTGATATGGCCAATGATAGTGATGATGCTGATGGCATGGATGAGGCTAGCACCAAGAAGAAGAAGAAGAAAAAGAGGAAGGTCGACATACCCAACAAAATTTGTTGGTACCTTCCTATTATAGCTTGTCTGAGACCTTTATTTGCAAACCCAGATACGGAAAAATTAATGCGTTGGCACGCAGATGAGCGCTATCATGACGAAATACTAAGACACCCTACCGACTCTCCGCAATGGAGAAACATTGATAGAGTTGTACCTTTGGGCGATGATAGTGATCCTTTTGGATTAGATCCTAGGAATGTGAGGTTTGCGCTAAGCACTGATGGAATGAACCCGTTCGGCAACATGAGTACCACCCACAACACCTGGCCTGTGAATCTCTGCATTTATAACCTTCCTCCATCATGAAGCGGAAGCATATCTTGCTCGCAGTACTAATCTAGGGATCAAAACAACCTGGTGACGACATAGATGTCTACCTTGCACCTTTGGTGGAAGATTTGAAACTTCTTTGGGTTGAAGGTGTGAAAATTATTGATGCACATTTGAAGGAAAACTTTACCCTGAGATGCATATTGTTCATAACCATCAATGATTATTTGGCTTATGGAAACTCGTCTGGCCAGGCTATAAAAGGGACAAATGCATGTGTCCAATGCCTAGACAAGACATCAAGTTTGTATTTGCACGAGTGTAAGAAGATGGTGTACATGAGGCATCAGAGGTTTTTGCCAAAGAATCATCGATATCAGAAGTTGAATAAATAGTTCGATAACACCATCGAGAAAGGTTTGGCTCCTCCAATTTTAAAAGGTTCCGAGATCTATGCTCAGCTTAGACACTTGAAAGTTGAGCCGGGAAAGTTCAAATGAAAGGGCAAAGCCAAAGCCAAAGCCAAATCCAAATCAAAAGGCAAGGAGAAAGAAACGTAAATAGTTATAGAAGATCAGCCTCCCAAGAAAAAACCCGTCTGAAAGAGGAGATCGATACTTTGGGACTTGCCTTACTGGGAGCATCTAAGTGTTAGGCATTCCATAGATGTGATGCATGTTGGGAAGAATGTGTGTGAAAGCATAATAGGGACATTTCGTAACATAGAGGGCAAACCAAAAGATAGTGCGAATCGCACGGCTTGAAGCTCTAAAAATCAGAGGGGAAACACCATCTAATAAGCTGGATAAATCAAAGAAAAGGGCGCCACCCAAGGTGAGTTATGTCTGCGACAAAGATGAGGCACACGAAGTATGTGAATATCTATATGGCATGCATTTTCTAGTGGGATATGCTGCCAACATGCAAAGGATTGTTTCAGGGAAAGAAAACAAAGTAACAGGCATGAAGTCTCATGATTTCCATATCATGATGACACAGACGCTCCCTATCGCGATAAGGGGTGTCTTGACACCACATGTTCGTGATACTCTAACAAAGTTATGTGAATTTTTCAACATAATTTCTCGGAAGGTGATTGATCCTAATACACTAGATGAGCTACAGAGAAGTGTGGTGGAGACTCTATGCAATTTGGAGACGATATTCCCTCCATCATTCTTCGATATCATAGTGCATCTTATTGTTCATCTTGTGCATGAGATAAAGATATGCGGTCCCGTTTATCTGTGAAGCATGTACCCCTTTGAACGCTTCATAGGAATTCTTAAGCACTATGTAAGGAATCGAGCACATCCGGAGGGAAGCATCGTCGAGGGCTATGTAACCAAAGAGGTTGTTGAGTTATGCATTGATTACATGGCACACCTTGACCCGATAGGCGTGCCTAGGTCCATCCATGAGGGAATGCTTACTGGTTTCAGAACGAGTGGAAAGATCAAGATCACTCCGAGTGTCATTTTATATTCCCAGGCTCATTTTTGTGTGCTAACGCACATGGACCAAATAACTCCATACATGGAAGAACACACTGCCCTTCTAAAAGTAATGCATCCCACTAGAAGTTCCATAGAGAAACTCCATATTGCCTAGTTTAACACATGGTTCACTAAGCGACTACGTAATGTCGAAAATAAAGATCCCACCATTGATTCTCTAGCGAGAGGCCCAACATGGGAGGTCAGACAATTTCAGGTGTACAAGATCAACGGATACACATTTGCTACGAAGAAGAAAGATAACACAACAACGACGCAAAACAGTGGTGTCTGCTTAGAAGATGACAAGAAAGATCTATACTACGGATACATAGAAGAGATTTGGGAGCTGGACTACGTGGATTTCAAATTTCCATTGTTCCGTTGTTGTTGTGTTACTATGAGTCAAGTGACTCCAAATGACAATGGGCATACTACAATGAACCTCGATCGTACAACTTACAAGAACGAGTCATTCATACCAGCTAACCTAGTTCATCAAGTCTTCTACATAGTTGACCGGAAGAATAAGAGTAGACATGTAGTTATGCCATCAAAAAGGAGCATCGTGGGTGTGGACGGCATGATCTCCGAGGAAGATTATAACAAGATCGATGAGTTTCCTGGATCTTCGTCCTCATTGAAGGAAAGAGATCACGACAAGGTTATTCCAGAAGAGCCGTACATTCGAGATGAAGATCCCGAAGCATGAAAGCGCGTGATAATGTAATTTCTAGGGAAATTTATAATATTTAATAATATTTGTATGACTTTGTAAGCATTTATGGAGAACATTTGTATGAGTTACTAATATATTTAATAATTGTATGAATTTATCCACTGAGCATGTTTGTATGAACATATAATTGTTTCTGTTCAAATCCGGGTGGTCCGGATAATTCCGGAGTTGCACTCCGGATTTTGATAGAGAAGGTTTTGTGGCCGGCTACGTGTTTGGAAATACTGCCAAGGAGGGAAACTAAAACGGTAGAGACGACTGGTTATCACGACCAGTTGCGTAAGGTAAGTATCGGAGACGGTTTTAATTTTTGACCGTCTCCCACATGTTTTGAGTGAACATTGACAATTAAACCTGGTAACATCATATATAGTAACCCCACAAAAAACCACAAGAAAAAATATAGGAGTTGCACAATATAGCCATATATATATAAAAGCAGAGTAGTGTTCAACATAGCCATATATACAAAAGTTGCATAACAAACTGATTCAACATAACATGTACTTGCTTAGCAAGTTCAATACAGTCACAGAGCACCGAACACACAACATCCTAAGACATCACTTCTTCAGTAGAAGAACAACAACTATAGCACACAACACACATCAACCCTACAGCAGTCTTCAGAACAACCTTCATTTGTCTGAGTTCCTCCTAAATCGTGATCAGTTGCTGCTCCTGTCCCTACACACAGGTCCCTTTAGCCTCCTGCTTCCTCAATTCCAATTCTTCTCTTCTCTCTTCTGCCCACCCATAAGCTTCAACGCATGCATCCCCTCGAATATGATTGTTCTCGATCAGATAACTGACATAGCCCATCTCCCAGTGCCAGAAGTTGCACCTAGACTGTAGAAAAACAAAAAACAAATCAAAAATTTTAAAAATCGAGCTCACTTGACAACTGAAACTTGAGAAAATCAAAATGCAATCAAAACTTGACAAAATCTAGCTAAATCCTAAGAATAGAAACTCACCCATGGTTTCTATACTTGTACTAGATCCATCCTGGGTGGTCCGACGTCCCCGAGCGGCCCTGCTTTACCTTCCGCCTGCAATCGGGGCAACCGATGAGCGGCAACGTAGGACCTAGGCGGTGGAGCGCACAACGGGTTGAGCTTGCACTGGACATGGCTAAGCAGCCCTAGGTTGGCGGCGGTCACTACGGAGGCATCTCCCTTCCTGTGGCCACGACGCTCTCTCCCCTGCGGCGACACCTCAGATTTAGGGTAAGGGGGCAATAGAGGGGAACGACTTGGTCGGAATGACTGGGTTGGGTCGGAGCACGGGTCCGCATATAGTACTATTGCAGACAATTTTAATTTTTGACCATCTCCCACATGTTTTTCATAAAGTATTATTTAAGTCTATACTTTGTAGTTGCATTTTTTTGACTTGAATTATAACTTAATGTTACAAATGTGATTTTATATAATATTTTAAAATTTTATTGGGCATTGTTTCGAATTAAATGAATATTTGGCTATTTAGCGGATTTAAATTGATATTTGAAGTAGGAATGCATAAAAAAGGTTTTAAATGGATGGAAAAATCATATTTGGGTACCTATATAACCACATTATCTCAATTCATAAGCTTAAAATAGAAATCATTAGACATCTTGACTAAGTTTGTAGCTACATAGGTAGTTATAGGGATTTTGAATTTTTATAATATCTAAAAAATGTAAAAAATATGAAACTTGCCAAGTGTCCATTTAAGTTACCTATATAGTGTGGTAAATATATTAGAATTTTTTACAACAATTTCACCAATGTTGAGTTTCAACAAGTACATCTGGGTAGGAATCATCTTACCTTTCAGGGTAGAATCCAAGGTTTATGCCACGTGATATATTTGCTTCAATGTAAGGACCTTATATTAGTTGTAGGACTTCATTTAGCAATGCTAAGAATATAGGAACCATTGTCTACCCTTTTGTTTTGGAAAAAATGCATTTCTTGAGTTTTGGCCAACTCCGGAGTGTATGAGTTTTGTCCCGGAGGGTCCGGATATAGTACTATTGGAGACAGTTTTAATTGTTAACCGTCTCCCACATGTTTTCCAGGCACTTCTATTGGCAGCAAACTAAGTGGGTTTTCGGTAATATAGCCACTTGAATGGTTGGAATATTTACATTTGGGTAATTATATAACCACATTACTTCATAACATAAATTTAAACTAGCAAATCAATAGAGACGGTTTGTACGTTTGAAAAAGTTTAGAAACAAACATTTAGAAACTAGAAAATCAATAGCTTCAGGGACCACATGTATGCATGCATGTCCTTAACAAACATTTAGAAACAAGTTTTATCACTTGCAGTAATATATGATGGCTCCGACGTCATCTGACACACCCGCGAGGAACTCTCTAGCATATATATTAAATGAGTAGCTCGTTGATGAACATCATATCAAGGTTCCTACGCGAAGTGTTCCTGCCAGTAAGGAGTATGGCTTGTCCAACTTGCATATTTGCATCTTGAATGAAGTTCTTCCATGCCTCCTTGTTGAAAGCGATGCGGCCACCTATATCCGTCTTGTACGGAACTATGCTAACGCCACCTACTCCAACGTGTACTCCAACCGAGCCTTCTCCAAAAATTCCAAGCGGAGAAACCATCCTCAACGGAAGTTTCTAAAAAGCAAAAGTTAGATAGCTTATTATAATTAATTCCACACACAAAATAATAAAATAAAGAAAATGAGTGGTAATTAATTTGAAAAGTATACCATTCTGCTTTGCTGAATATTCCTCCTCGTCACGCGAGTGACAAATGGCAAACCAATGAAGGAATTGTTTGGAGGGATGTTTTCATTGAGGTAATTCTCCTCACTATGGGTAAGATGGCATCTTGGAGAGATAACTAAAACGGGGTCATCCTCCTCCTCGTGACTACCCTCCTCATCACTACTATATTCCCCCTCCTCATCGCCGCTACTATTGAAATAGAGGACACTGATCCTTGGCCCAGGAGCTCCCATTGCAAAACAAAGGTACAGACCTACGGTGAGACAGTTCTGGGTAATTAACCTCCTCCATTCTACACCTGCAATGCGAGTCAATGTTCGCTCTTTGTGTACTTCAACCTCGTATGTTCACCCAAAAGCTTGGAATTGCACGCTAGCTCTTGTTATGCGATTAAACTCCAACCTTACATTGCACGGGACAGTCTTTACACGAAAGAGCATAAATTAGATTGAAAATATTAGTACCATAAATGGGTTAATATTATACAAGCATTTTATATATTACATATATACCAGTAAATACTAAACAAATAAAGTATAATTTTAGGATTTGAAGGCAAAAAACTTTGAAATAAACAGTTTCCGGAAGGTCCATAAAAATCTGGACCCTCTGAAAACACCCTATGAGCATTCCTTGGAGAAATATTAGTCTATACTTTGTAGTTGCATTTTTTTAGTTGAATTACAACTTAATGTTGCAAATGTGATTTTATAGAATATTTTAAAATTTTATTGGACATTGTTTCGAATTAAATGAATATTTGGCTATTTAGCGGATTTAAATTGATATTTAAAGTAAGTATGCATAAAAAAGGTTTTAAATGGATGGAAAAATCATATTTGGGACCTCTATAACCGCATTAGCTCAATTCATAAGCTTACAATAGAAATCATTAGACACCTTGACTAAGTTTGTAGCTACATAGGTAGTTATAGGGATTTTGAATTTTTATAATATCTAAAAAATGTAAAAAAAATATGAAACTTGCCAAGTGTCCATTTTAAGGCACCTATATAGTCTGGTAAATATATTAGAAATTTTTAGGAAAATTTCACCAATGTTGAGTTTCAACAAGTACATCTGGGTAGGAATCATCTTACCTTTTAGGGTAGAATCCAAGGTTTATGCCACGTGATATATTTGCTTCAATGTAAGGACCTTATATTAGTTGTAGGACTTCATTTAGCAAAGCTAAGCCTATAGGAACCATTGTCTACCCTTTTGTTTTGAAAAAATTGCATTTCTTGAGTTTTGACCAACTCCGGAGTGTAAGGGTTTTGTCCCGGAGGGTCCGGATAGAGTACTATTGGAGACGATTTTAATTTTTGGCCATGTCCCACATGTTTTCCAGGATTTACAATTCTGTGCTAAACTGAATAGGGCTGGGATTAATATGGCTATTTTAGTGATTTCTTCGAAGTTGGTGTTGATTATGGCTTCAACTTTGGACATAAATCAGTTGACACTACATCAAACAAGCAAAATAAACCTAGATATGTAAAGCATATGGGGGCATTATCATGCATGGAACCAGAAAATATAATAAACTTACAGCCACAATAGATAGTACTCTAGCTCCATATGCAGTTCAAAAGTACCTACCGCACCCACATAATCTGTTACATATATAGTAGTAGTCTAGCACTCGTCACACGAGCATTAAACACATAGAAATAAAGTTTGATACAACAAGAGACACCCTAGAACGACGGGTCGTCGCCCTCTTCATCGTCCTCTTCATCGCCATCTTCACTGTTAGTCGCTACTATTGCACCTAACACCTTTCCTTTGTCAGCTGCAGGTGGTTGTACTCCTCCTTCATCCTCAGTTACTGCTTCAGGAGGTGGTGACTGTGCTTCTTTGAATTCATCATCACTTGCAAATACATCCCCTTCCTCATCTTGATCACTCCACTCATCCTCTAACCCTCCTAAAACCGGCATATCAATTTTGAAGTGCTTGATGATTGCTTTGAGCATCTTGTTGTTCTGCTTCACTATAACACCCCGTCCACTGGGCCCGAGGGGTGTCACTCCTGGCAGCTTAATAGTATATCTAGACTAGTCCCACAGACCAACACTATACTTTCCTGCGCACATTGTCCTCACTCGTGCGCACCCGGTACCCACTTCCCTGTTGGTCACCCATCCTAGAATTGCTCTAGTCCAAACACGCTTAACCTTAGAGTTCTTTTCGAATGAGCTTCCGGAAAATAAGTTGCAACTTGTTGGTATGAGTATTATATCAATCCTATTAAGCCATGTGCCTAGTCTTACACCCACCCACCCTTTAGAAGATCGATGCCCTCATCGATCAAGCACACCCCATGAACGTTCCCTCTTGGCACGCGTCTGTGTGTCCAGTGCCGACACATGTGCCATGCCGTGTCCACTCCGGGCCACACGCGCCATGCTCCACATGTCCCACCACTAATCCGCACACACCCGTTTAACCGCGAGGATCGGCTCTGATACCACTTGTAACACCCCTTCCACTAGGCCTGGGAGGTGTCACTCCTGGCAGCTTAATAGTATATCTAGACTAGCACCACAGATCAACACTAGACTTTCCTGTGCACTTTGTCCTCACTTGCGCGCACCCGGTACCCACTTCCCGGTCGGTTACCCATCCTAGAATTGCTCTAGGACAAGCACTCTTAACCTTAGAGTTATTTTCGAATGAGCTTCTGGAAAAGAAGTTGCAACTTGTTGGTATGAGTATTCTATCAATCCTATTAAGCCATGTGCCTGGTCTCACATTCAGTCTAGCATGATCCCTATGACGCTTCTCACGATCTTCCATGTAGATGCAATACCACGTCCTGAGACCACGAATGATCTAGTTCCGCCTCTTCTTGCTCTCATAGCTAGTGGAGCCCGGAACATCCATATACTCCACTGCTCTAGTGGCCTTGTTTCGTAGGGATTTCATGGCACCTTTGAGTGGCTTGTCAACGGGGTTTGTGAATATCATGCTTCTTGAAGGCTTTTCCTGATGTGTAGGTCTTTTGGGTGACATGCTCAACGAATGCTTGAATATATGGAGCATAGACCAATGAACTCCGACAATCAACAATTTTCCTCCTTATCTCTTGATATAAGAGATCCATGACATCAACCTTTCCTTTCTTCCCACGTAGGATGTACCAAAGGAGGTTTTTTGCATATCCACGTATGTAAGAGGTGTCTCCTGCCTTTTGGAACAAGATCCACCGAAAAAGCTTGTGTAGTGTGTCAAAGAAGGGAAAGAGGCCTTTTATATGCCCATGCACAACACGTTGGCCACCAGATGTGCTACTAGGAAAGTAGCACCCATCTAGTTCAACATGCTTCTTTGTAAGCTCATCCTCATGGAGATGGAAGAAACTGATGTCATTTGGTTTCACCAACGATAGGCCTAGTGCTTCAGCAAATGCACTAAGTGGGTACCAGTGTTCTTTGTTCCTAGTCATCCACCAAAAATGCTTGTCGTGATCCTTCTCAAGATAAAGGGTAGCATAGAACTGTGTCACCACGTCTTCGTCATAGTGATGCTTGAACTGCATGATGTCCACTAATCCCAGGCGATCACAAGTTTCAAATATACTGGCAAACTTTATGTTTTCCTTGATGTGCTCAAAGTCGATTGCCCTTTGAGGAGCAATCTTAGTGTTAGGTGCAAGAATAATCTCTTCAAAGATTTTTTGTTGAATGATTGTGTGGAACATTGGGACACACTTGGTCTCTTTCTTCAGCTCATACTGATTCTGATCCCAACAAAGACTTTCGTACTTCCGCTTAGTCATTGCCGTCAACCTTTCTTGGGTTTTAGGCAATACTCTGCGAGCAACGGAGTTCCGTTGCTTCTTGGCCCTCTTTGCCTGGGGATTATTTGATGACCTAGCTGCCATTGAATCAGCACACCTCTTCGCGATTCTTTTAGGATTGGCCCTCCTAGGAACGCCATCAGCCCTCTCCATAACCTCTTCTTGTTCAAGATCATACTCACTTGAACATATCATATAAGATATGAAAAGGAATTTAATTAGTTCACAAATTATCCATATTAGTTAACTTTATCTGGCTAGTAAACTTGGGAGAGTAGCTCCAGCAAGTTATCCATTAGCAAAATTTTAGATATCAACTTATTAGTGTAAGTGCTTCATTTTCTATTGCAGCTACAAATACTAAAAACCTGTAAATTCTATTGCAGGGATAGCAGGTAAACTCTATATGTTCCATGACAAGCAAGTAAAAATCACATATATTTTCAATTTGCAGGATCTAGCACACATTTAAAAACACTAAAGGATGGAAATCTATATCCAGTCAACAAGAACTCATAAAGCAGTACCTTAAACCTTTACCATATCAATAAAAATGGAGTAGCTAGGGTAACATACCTGATTCAGAAGACATTGTGACGACGAGGAGAGCAGCGGCGTGGAGCCGGCGTGGGCTGCAATGGAGAGGAGTGCGGCGTGGGCAGCGGCAGTGGAGCTAGCAGTAGCGGTAGCGGCAACGACGGCGGTGTGGGCTAGGCTGAGGGTCGCGACGGCGCTGGAGCAGTAGCGGCAGCAGCAACGGCAACAACGGTGGCGTGGGCTAAGGTGAGGGTCGCGGCAGCGTTGGCTAGGGTTTGTCGACTTGAACAACAGAGGATGAAGAAGGATGCTTTTCCATTTCAAACATATTAGAGGCGGTTGAAAATACAAACCAGCTCTAATTCATACATAGAGACGGTCAAAATATCGAACCATTTAAGGTACTTAAAAGATTGATCTGCGGCGTTGGATTTCACTTGGACGTCCCAGAACATTTATTCTTAGAGATGGCGGAAAATTTTGGCCGTCTGAGAGAGCAAATCCTAGTCCCATAGTTGGCGGAAAAACTGAACAAATTTCAATTTCGATCGAAATATTTTGTATTCGCCCGCTCAAATGAAAATCCACTCACCGCTGTCCTCTTTCCTCTTTCTCTCCACGCGCCATTCCCCTCCTCTCTCTGAAACCCTCTGATGCGCTCGACGATCAACGTGGAGCTCGTTGGGAACCCCAAGAGGAAGGTATGATGAGCACAGCAGCAAGTTTTCCCTCAGTTATGAAACCAAGGTTTAATCGAACCAGTAGGAGCAAGCAAACACCCCAAATGTGTTACTAGCTGAGCTTTGGCAGGGCGCACTACCGGTGCTAGTAGCAACGTGGAGACCTGCACAACACAACCATAGAACTTTGTCCCTAACTTGCGATGAGGTTGTCAATCTCACTGTGTTTTGTGGAAAATGAAGGATTAAACGTATCGAATGGAAAGAAGTAAGAGTTTGCAGAAAGTAAACACAAAGAAGTAAACAGTTGTAGATTGTATGTAAAGAGAAAGGACCGGGATCCATAGTTCACTAGAGGTGGCTCTCCTTAAGTTAGAAAACATGTTGGGTGAACAAATTACAGCGGGGCAATTGACAAACACCGAGAAAGCAATACATGCATATACTAATCATCTTGACTCCTTTGAGACTTGATTGGGCATTACAACATAATACATAGACCGCCATCCAACTGCATCTATGACTAATAATCCACCTTCAGGTTATCATCCGAACCCCCTCCAGTATTAAGTTGCAAGCAACAGATTATTGTTTTACGAACTGCGTGTAAAGTAAACAATACGATTGTTCTATGAACAAAGGATTGTTGTTTTCTCCCTAGTAGCAACAACACATCTAGTACCTTAGAGATTTCTGTCACTTCCCCAGATTACCAGAGGCATGAACCCACTATCGAGCATAAATACTAACTCTTGGAGTTGCTAGCATCTACTTGGCCAAGATAGCTACTAACAACAGAAAGCATGCAAGATCTCAAATAACAAAGACATGATAGAATCAATAATCAATCTGAAATAGCATCTCAATATCCATCGGATCCCCGCAAACACAACATGTATGAATTACAAATAGATGATCTTGATCATGAACGAAGCTCACAAGATCTAAACATGAAAGCACAAAGGAGGAGAAACCAGCCATCTAGCTACTACATGGATCCGTAGTCCAAGGATGAACTACTCACGCATCACACCGGAGGAGTGCATGGTGATGAAGAAGGCCTACAGGGCGAATTCCCCTCTCCGGCAGGGTGCCGGGAAGAGCTTCAGATCCCTCCCGATCTAGGGATGGAGATGACGGCGGCTATAGACTCTTTCGTGGATTTTTGATCGGGTACCTAGGGTTTTCGTCCCGATGGCAACTTATAGGTGGAAGGAGAGGCCGAGGGGGTGCCGGGAGCGGCCACACCACCCCTGGCACGGGCCAGGCCTGGCCTCACGGCCAGGTGGTGTGGTGGCTCCCTGGCCCTTCTCCGTCTCGTATTCTGGCACTTGATCCCTTCCGGAAAAATAGGCACTTTGGCTTTTGTCCCGTCCAATTCCGAGAATATTCATTTTCGGACTTTCCTGGAACCAAAAATAGCAGAAAACAGGCAGCTAACACTATGGCTCTTGTTAATAGGTTAGTCCAAGAAATCATATGAAAAGTACTCCGAAGTTGGAACAAAACACAAGAAAGTGGATAAAACCAAGCATGGAACATCAAAAATTATAGATACATTTGCAATGTATCAACATCCCCAAGCTTAACTCCTACTCGTCCTCGAGTAGGTAAGTGATAAAAAGAAAGAATAATTTTTGAGGTGACATGCACCATCAAAGACTTGATCAAAGTATTTGCAAAACATTCAAAGCTGGGATCATAGTACTTCAATCATAACATGAAAGACAAGGTTCTAGCAATAAGCAAAGAAACTATGATGCAACATGAAAATGCACAAACAAAAGATTCATGAATAACAATGCTTTGTAAGACGTTTGTTTGTTTCACATAAAGAAAACATAGCATAATAGTATTCAGCTTGTCCCTCAATAGAGTAGCAAATATAAATGCATAGGACACCTTCAAAGTTCATAAGAGTGACTAGATACAATAGTTTAAAACAAGCAATAACAAGTTATGCATCAATCAACTAGTCTTGGGACAATGCACATAGAACTAAGAATGGCCACTATGCTCTCAAAGTAGTGCATAAAGATAGAAGGTGGAGACTCAATATAATGGTGGAAGAAAGGCCTTTTGTAAAAGGAAGTAGAGATTCAAGTCTCATAAAGAGCTTCCAAAAATTATGGTACTTATAGCTATTAGCTCTCATTGCCCCTATCATAAGCATCTTGAAGGTGATTAAGGTTAAAGTGACACAACTAAGAGGATATGCTTGACAAGTTATAAACCGCAATCTCATGCCCCTTACTTACGAAGACCGATCCTCATGCTACTCAACTTCAGTCACGAGTAAGCTCTTGTCATTGTAAGTATATGTGTATCATTAAAAACCACCAACGGGGTACCCCTTGCACATGATACGGGAGCTTTCCCATAATCAAAATGACAAGGCAAGCAGACAATGAGCATCTCAGCGATCTGTTTTTTTGCTATTTGCATAGGTTTTTATTGAGGATGCTTCATAGAGTGCTCATTATGGTGATGCTGCAAGTTTCCACCATGATTAGGCATGACTTAGGCTAGCGGCCCAGGCGTTTCTCTAACACACATACAAACTCCATGATCTTACAAGTTCCACTTTTATTTCACACCGCCGGGATCCGTAAGCAAAAGAACATGATATCAACGGGGTACAAAGTACAAGTGCAATGTTGAAAGCGTTCCCCATGAAACATGGTTCTGCTAACTTCAACTTATAAAGCGCAAGCATATACACAACAAAGAAGGACCCAATGGTTCAAGTTTATTAGAGGTAATAAAGTAAAGTGTGTCGTCAAGTTCGTGAGAGCTTTAATCACTAGTTTTCTCATAACAAGTGAAAGGTAGACAAAAGCATGAATATACTTGGAATAGTATAAGCTAGTAGGTAGGAATGGTGGAATCTTTGGAAAAACTTGGTTTAGGGAGTTGGATGCATGATTGGAACTCATACTTTGTTGTGAAGGCTAGCAAAAGACTGGGAGCGACAAACTAAGAGAGCAATAATGGCCATAATCATGCAGAGCGACAAAACATCATTGATCAAAGCATAAAGTGATACTACAAGTTGAAAACTAAAGGATCATAAAGGCTATGGTGACTTTTTATAGTCATAACATGGTGTGAGCATGTGCCAAGTCAACCCAAATAAAGCATCAAAGGAGAATACCACTATACTATGCTTTAATATGCTAAAACAACGCATGATTCATCCAAGGCACATTAAGCAATCTCAATTGTTTATAACAAGTCATGCTACATCAAAGAATACTAAGCATAAATCCAAAACAATATCAAGCATGGCATGCCAAAGCATAGCCATAGTCAAAAACAAGCTCTTTTTACCACATAAGCATGAACTTTCCTACTCTTTTCCAAACCAAACCAAACTAATCGCAAACCAATGTATGAAAGAGGGGGTCCAACCAACTTATTCAGAAAACTAAGAAAACCAAGCAAACTAAAAACCAAAACAAAAACGGAAAAGAAGACGCTCCAAGAACAACACAACTGTGCATGAATCAATAAAAATGAAGCGTTTGGAAGAAACCTGGATTTTTTATTGATGAAGAAGGGGATGCCTTGGGCATCCCCAAGCTTTGACGCTTGTACTTCTTGGAAATTTCTTGGGGTGACACGCGTGGCTTCCCCAAGCTTGAGCTTTAGTCCATCCTTCATCTCATTACTCATTCCTTCCATACACCTGAAATTTTTCCTTCATACAAAACTTCACACAATCTTTATTAGCAACATTAGTGCACTCAAGATAAATAAGTCTTAAGGTTCAGTTTTTAACACCAAATAAACTTCCATTAGAACACTATATACTGTAGCACTTCTCTCAAAAAGCTCAATTCCCCAAAAGAACTCAAAAAGGAACCCCCAAAGGGCAAATGCAGAAAATGGCAGAAATCTGTCAAAACAGACCAGCAGGTAAAGACGAATTTTTTCGAAGACCTTCTGTTGCTCAAATCAAAAAGTGTTGAACTAATGAAAGTTAGATAACATCCTGGGTCAGAAGCACAAAATATTACAGCTCAATCCGACGTATAGAGATCTCTCTGGAATGTTTATGGTGAAGCACAAAAATCTTTTTCGGGACAGCAACTTTCCCAATCATTACTTCACTCTCATTAGAGGTTACTCTTGGCACAAAAAGCAAATAAAAAAGGATAAGGAGAGGTTATTACTGAAGTAGTAACTTCCAAGACTCAACTAAAACTCTTGGGTTTTCTCCCAACAAGTACTTTTCTTTAACGCCTTTAAGTTAGGCATAAGAAGCAAAGAAAGAATCAAGTGTTATCAAATGAAGAAGCATTAAAACCAACTTTCTTGCCCTTACCTCTCTTACTTTTATTCTTATCCTTAGGGAAAATATGATTGTTTGGTGGATAATAAAGGTGCATGGTCCCCTTTCCCACATCTATTATTGCTCCAAGGAGTTCTAATAGGGACCTTCCAAGTGTAATTTGTCATTTTCCTGCACATTCAATAACAAGATAATCAATAGAAATCATTTTCCCAAGGATCTTTGTAAACACTCCTTCAGCTATTCCAAAAGGTAATATGGTAGTATTATTAGAAAGATATATTTCTTTTCCTCCTTCCGTAAGCCCCCAAAGATTCAAAGATTCATAAATATCCTTGGGCATAAGGCAAAATTCAGACATGATATCACAGCGGGCTTGAAAAGTTTCAGTGTTTATCTCAATCTTTACTGTAGGGAGCCACTTTGATGGTTCAGAATTTATTGGAACATAATTGTGATGCTCCCTAAGCGTATTATAGCACACTTCTAATATAGTAGTGCTAGCCTCAAGAGTATCCAACCTAGCAAATATTTTTGCGAAGGAAGTATCAGTTTGGCTAGGCATGTTGTAAGTGAGGATCAATTTCTTTATAGCATTAATAGCATCATCCTCATTACATTGGAGGAAATCTCCTCCCACAATAGCATCTAGGGCATATCTATAGCAAAGAGCAATCCCAAGGTAAAAACTGCTAAGGAACAAGCTTTGAGTCATTTTAGGCTCAGTTTTTTCATGTAGATCAGAGATTCTAGACCAAGCATCCTTAAAACTTTCCTCAATTCCTTGTTTAAAAGTGAAAATTATTTCCTCGGGTGATATAGTGATTGGGGCAAGGCTAGACATAGTGGCACTCAAGATAGGAACTAATTTTTTTCTGTTTTTGAAAAAACAAAGCAAACTAGTAAAACTATTTTTTGTGTGTTTTTTATAACAAAACAAGCAAACAAAGCAAAAAAGAAAACTAAGCAAAACAAAAACAACAAAGTAAAGAGATTGGTTATGAGGGACTCCCCTTGAGAAGATGTCCTTGACTCCCCGGCGATGGCGCCAGAAAATGTCTTGATGCGCTCGACGATCGACGTAGAGGTCGTTGGGAACCCCAAGAGGAAGGTATGATGAGCACAGTAGCAAGTTTTCCCTCAGTTATGAAACCAAGGTTTAATCGAACCAGTAGGAGCAAGGAAACACCCCAAAGGTGTTACTAGCTGAGCTTTGGCAGGGCACACTACCGGTGCTAGTAGCAACGTGGAGACCTGCACAACACAACCACAGAACTTTGTTCCCAACTTGCGATGAGGTTGTCAATCTCACCGTGTTTTGCGGAAAACAAAGGATTAAACGTATCGAATGGAAAGAAGTAAAAGTTTGCAGAAAGTAAACACAAAGAAGTAAACAGTTGTAGATTGTATGTAAAGAGAAATGACCGGGATCCATAGTTCACTAGAGGTGGCTCTCCTTAAGATAGAAAACATGCTGGGTGAACAAATTACAGCGGGGCAATTGACAAACACCGAGAAAACAATACATGCATATACTAATCATCTTGACTCCTTTGATACTTGATTGGGCATTACAACATAATACATAGACCGCCATCCAACTGCATCTATGACTAATAATCCACCTTCAGGTTATCATCCGAACCCCCTCCAGTATTAAGTTGCAAGAAACAGATTATTGCTTTATGAACTGCGTGTAAAGTAAACAATACGATTGTTCTATGAACAAAGGATTGTTGTTTTCTCCCTAGTAGCAACAACACATCTAGTACCTTAGATATTTCTGTCACTTCCCCAGATTACCAGAGGCATGAACCCACTATCGAGCATAAATACTAACTCTTGGAGTTGCTAGCATCTACTTGGCCAAGATAGCTACTAACAACAGAAAGCATGCAAGATCTCAAATAACAAAGACATGATAGAATCAATAATCAATCTGAAATAGAATCTCAATATCCATCGGATCCCCGCAAACACAACACGTATGATTTACAAATAGATGATCTTGATCATGAACGGAGCTCACAAGATCTAAACATGAAAACACAAATGAGGAGAAACCAGCCATCTAGCTACTACATGGATCCGTAGTCCAAGGATGAACTACTGACGCATCACACCGGAGGCTTGCATGGTGATGAAGAAGGCCTTCCGGGTGAATTCCCCTCTCCGGCAGGGTGCCGGGAAGAGCTTCAGATCCCTCCCGATCTAGGGATGGAGATGACGGCGGCTACACTCTTTCGTGGATTTTTGATCGGGTACTTAGGGTTTTCATCCCGAGGGCAACTTATAGGCGGAAGGAGAGGCCGAGGGGGTGCCGGGAGTGGCCACACCACCCCCTGGCGTGGGCCAGGCCTGGCCGCGTGGCCAGGTGGTGTGGTGGCTCCCTGGCCCCTCTCCGTCTCGTATTCTGGCATTTGATCCCTTCCGGAAAAATAGGCACTTTGGCTTTTGTCCCGTCCAATTCCGAGAATATTCATTTTCTGACTTTCCTGGAACCAAAAACAGCAGAAAACAGGCAACTGGCACTGTGGCTCTTGTTAATAGGTTAGTCCAAGAAATCATATGAAAAGTACTCCAAAGTTGGAACAAAACACAAGAAAGTGGATAAAACCAAGCATGGAACATCAAAAATTATAGATACATTTGCAATGTATCACCCTCGCCGCGGCCGCCCTCCCTTACCTCCACCGTGCTCCTCTTCCCCTCGCCTGTGCTCCCCCTCCCCCGATGCTCCCCTCCCCATCACCTATGCTCCCCCTCCCCCTCGCATGTGCTCCCCCTCCCCTGCTGCCCCCCTCGCCTGTGCTCCCCTCCCCCACTGCTCCCCCTCGACGGAGCAAGATGGAAGGCTCCCAGTTGAGATGGTGTAGTACCAGAGTGAGGGACACCGCCATCATCAGCCTCGACAAGGAGCAAGGCCCGAGCCATAGCAGATCAGGGGAGGAGGGCCTAACCGACGAGACCATGTTATTGTCGTCAAGCAACCCACCAGATCCTAGCAGCAGGTAATCCTTGTTCTTCCTCTTGGACTGCTAGTTTTCTTGCTATTCTTGGCTCCTGCTAGTTTTGTTGCCGTTCTTGCTGTTCTTGCTAGTTTTCTTGCTATGTGAAATTAAATCCTGTGTGAAATTAGGTAGGTAAACCCTAGCACAGTACCAAATGAGGCTCCTACTATGTGAAAGACACATATATTTGCTACTTTTGTTAATTGCCTGTGTGAAATTGATGTCCACTATGTGATATACACACTAGATAAGGAACAAGTAGTCTTGCTAATTAAAAATATTTGTGTGCATCAAGTGTGTAGCTACGTGTGGGCCCATCATACATAGAAAGCATCAGACATTAGGTAGTTAAACATGTAGGGAAGCTCTATTTAGGAATTTTGGATTTTGCCATAAATATAAGTGTTAATTTGATCACCTTTTCAAAAATTGTTGTTAGAGTTTTTGGAATTTGTATTTGACATAGTGAGTGGTTTTTGTGTTTTTCAAATTTAGAAACATTCTTAGATAATTTTCTTAACATTTTAGGAGTAGTGCTAATTAATCTCTCAATGAGTGATTCTCTATTCTCTTGCAATTATCTAAGAGTTAACAGTAAAATAAAATAGGACAAATACTTTGAAGAGATTTATTTTGATGTATATAGAACCAAGGCACACATAATTAATGTAGACTACATTTCTGCTTTTTATTAGTTTAATGTTTTGAAAATAATCAACAGATCTTGCTTCCTGCAGTAATTAAATTCTCGGACTTGGTTTTTGATCATATTATCACAGGAAAATTTGTGGAAATTTGCTTGGTTATAGGTTTATTGATCTCTCTGCCTAGTACATTATTGTTGCCTCACTGAATTATACTTAGTTTAGCCATTTTAGCTTCACAGATTTTGCTAGTGATTATATATATAGTGACTATATGTGTATATTGTTTGCTGTTATCTCATATATATGTTTTTGATTTGTACAGGAGTGGCTCTACCTCGCAGCCGATATCCAAGTGAACCAGGTCCCCCGCGCAGGTGATGGTCACGGTAAATCTACAAGGCCAGAATCTAGGTTTGTCGTGACCGCCATCGATCCTGCCAACGGAGGTCCGTTGAAGCCGGATGACGCAAGAAAGAAGTTCAAAACTGTTTGTGGGATCGTAGCATGAGAACGAGTGTGCATCAACCTTCCCAGTTGGAAGAAAGTATCCAAGGATGACCATGCTTTTATGATAAGGGAGATCCTCAAGTACTTCATCATCAGAACTGATGATGACAGGAAGCGTGTTGAGCGGGAAGCTTTAATGACCGCTAACAAGGCCTAGAAGGCATGGAAGTCCAAGCTCGTGATGGAGTACGTGGATCAAGATCTAACGCCCTTTTTAGTGTGGCCGTAGATTAAGGAAGAGGATTGGGCTGAGTTCAAAAAGGTGAAGACCTCCGCTGAGTTCAAGGCCAATAGTGAGGCAGCTAGAGCCCTTGCCTTGACAAATAATAACCCCCACAAAATAGGGACTGCTGGGTATGCCGGCATGGCCGACATATGGGAGAAGCAGGATTTGGAGGCAGAGGCGGCCGGATGCCCACCACCATTTTTATAAATTAAAGATGAGAGGACAAGAAGATGGACCATAGCTAGAAGTAAATCTAACAAAAGTACGGGCTTTGTGCCTACATTGGTTATCCCAAATGACATTGCAGCCTATAACAAATTGGTAAGGCTTCATGATGCATTGTTTTTTATGTATTGATTTCATAATAGAACTTTCACTTCAGTTGTGTCAACACACGGATTTTTAAGTCCAGATGCCAGTTATGCCATATATCGCAATCCCAGGATTACCATTTTTGCGAGACATAACAGAAGTAGTACCAAAGTACATCATCCATTACAAACCATAATAAAGGTCTTACAAATAAAGGATCTCATGATCCAGTCTTAATACAATCAAAGTAGCGGAAAGTAAACGTAGTAGGCTCCTTCTTCATGATCACAAGAAATGCCGACGATGGGAGATGATCCTAGTTGTCATAGACCTCCTGCTGTCCATCTTCCTGGTAATCCTCCTCATAGTCTGGCCATGGGAATAGCCAGGGACAAAGCCATGATTACTCTTTAAGTACTCGCAAACTATCACTAATATAAGTAAGGTAAAACTTGTAGGAATCATAAGCTCTAGGTTTGTTTGCAAAAAGCTAGGTTTACTTCATAAAGCCTTAAGAGTAAAGACCTAAATTTAATTCTCTACCTTAGTTAAGTGGGAACTTAGATTTCATGTCCACAACTCTATTGTGGTCAAGTCAAAGTCATCTTTCAAGTCACAAGTCATTTTGAAAACATCTGACAACGGAACAGTATGGCCACTCCAAATGTCCATAACCGCGGACATGGCTATTTGAATAGTTTGACACTCTCCATAGGTGGTACACTTTCACCACAAAATTCGATACATCCATCAGGGATAACCCTGAATCATGATACTTGGTATGCAGATAATCAATTCTAACCTTTCAATTACACACCCTAGTATAGGCACCTCCCTTATGAGCTTGGCCTCCCAGCCATGACCATCTGTCATCCTGGGCACTACATAGGTGGACATTCATCACGAGGTAGCCTCAGCTCAACCTCTTCCGCGAGGGAACCCATACTAAGACATATAAACTTCTAGTCAAGCCCTACCCAACTTAGGTATTGTGGTTGTACGGTAAAATTGGAATGGTCTCGCATCCAAATCCAACCATCAGTTTTTATTAAAGTCAAGGCTCATGCCTCAACATTTTCATCATCAAATCATTGTGTATCATAACACATGTCAAAACATTTCAATAGAATGAATAATCATTCCAAGGTTTTCATAATCATTTTCACCAAGTATTCCCATCTAGATTAATCAAGTTTAGTTTAGCACTAGCCACTAGTATTGAGGGTATCACTATTGGGGTGCTGGTAAAGTATAAGTGTCCAAGCTAGTTCTATGATATTGATGGTATCCATCATATTTTCCACTAATCACAATTCATTAACTAAATAAGAAACTATATTAAAGGAAAAAAGCAAAGCTTGGAGTAAAACTAGAATTGGTAAAGTTGCATCTCAAAGGTTTGCATAGGGTATCTGTACAAGTTAGCTGACATAGCTAAACTTGCAGGGATAGCTTGCATAGTGGGCTTGCCTTGAGTAGTGCAATCGTTGAAGTTCTATTCCTCTTCCTCGAAGTACTCCTCCTCGTTGTAGCCCGGGTCGGTACTAGCGTCTATAAATACATACAATGTAAACAATCACCAAACAACCCTGAACTACTTCTATTTAGCATGCAAGGATCATATTAGATGATCTAGCAACATCTCATTCATCACATGGAATACTAACACATTCTCATTTATCTTATTTGAGAAAAGTAATTTCTACTCGTTGAGAAATACTTAAGATTTAATATTCACCAATCAAAATAGTGGATCATGTTGACACATGTCATCACCATCTATTCCAATACTTGGGAATGTGATTTAAAATGGTGACCATATATTATAAGATTTAATATTATTATTTAATAATATTAAAGTGACTATAAATGTCTATATAGCATTCTTTTAATACTAAGCCATGTTTCATAGTTGTAAAACCAAATCTTTTTACATATTCAAGTAGAGCATGGGAAATGTGATTTTTGAGAGTTGGAATCAACTCAAAAGCATTTTTAGTTTATTTTCTAAAAAATGTTTGAAGTGGCAAAAGCCTCTATCTTGTTATTTTTGGTATAAGTGATCTATAGTTTCAATTGGTTTGAATCCAACGGGAGTGACTAGATATTTTCAATACCTTTCTAGAAAAATTGGAATCATGCATTTTGGATCAGTATCTCTTTGAATTTAATTTTTGAATATAGCTACTGAATAGAGTTTTAACTTAAATGGAAAAAGTCTATTTGAATTGCTGGGCTCTGCACGGGAAAAGAAATGGGCCGGCCCAGCTGCACTATGCTGGCGCAGTGGGCTGCTGACAAAATGGTCCCACGCGTCAGCGACTAATTCTAACTGAAATGGTATCAAGCAATCCTAGCCCTACGATTAGAACAGGATCCTACGGCTGAGGTTCGTCATCGCCGTCGAACAGCTCTGGCGAGAAACAAACCCTAAAACGGGGGTGGGGGTCGCTAGGGACTCATCGGGGCTCCAGCTAGGGTCGGCGATGGGGGCGATCGGGGCTTGTCATCGACAGCGGTTCGAGGTGCGGTCACGGAAGCTCCTGGGGTGGCTCCAATCGATGACTTCCTTCCTCGACTACAGCGGCGGACTCCAGCCAAATTCCGGCATCGTGGTGCTCGCCTTGCTCCGGGGAAGGGTCGGTGAGGTTCCTGGGTGAGTGGGGAGTGGAATGGTGTGCAGAATGAGGGCTGGGGTGGCCTCTATTTATACACCAAGGTTGGAGGCAGGGCGACATGGTCGGGCTCCTCCGGCGACGCTGCTACAGGTCTCTCTAAGCATGGCGGAGGGCATGGGTCGATGCGGGGTACTACTGCGATCGTCATGCGCGTCACGACACGGCAAGGGGCGATCTTAGTCGGTCGGGCGACGTCGGTGCTCTGTTCGGGTACACGGGTGTTCGTCACTCAGTACAGTGGTCACAGGGCGTGCGGCGGTGAACGATCATGTCTGGTAGGTCACTGGTGCCACGGAGACTGTGGGTACGAGCGAAGAGAGTGAGGTGTGGCATGTGCGTGCGAGGCAGCTGCGGCGCTCCGTCGTGCTCTCAGCATGGCAGAGGCTTAAATGGGCGCGGCGATTCCAGTGTCTCCACTTCTCACCGTTGGTCAAGGGGTGGAAAAGGGGTGGCGGTGAGGTCACGACTATCCTCTAGGTGTCATGGGAGATGGCGACGTGACGTGCAGCGACTGGTTCATGCTTGACCGGCATGGCTGGCTCGGTACAGGCATGGCACTGGTCAATGTGGCTAGTGATGCCTCTCCTTTGCACGGCCAAGTACCAGGGATGATCATGGACAATTGAATGGGTTGATTGCAGTACAAGAGATGAGCAATTGATAGCTCAAAACAGTGTATAGTGGTTGAGGTTGTACTGTGCCTGCCAGGTGCTCGATCAAATGGCCGCATGAATTCAACTTTCAAATTTTTGAATGAATTTGGTGAGTGATCTGAGTACTTGCTTAGTAGTCTAGGGTTGTTTGGAATTGGCAAGTGGAATTTGTTTGAATGGTTTTTGAAAAGTGATGATCTAGGCATATGAACTTGATTCAATTTTGCAGTGCCTCTTACATAGATTTGAAAATAGTTTCTGTGCATTTGTAAAGTTTGCTTGGATTCACTTTGAGTTGGTCTAGCAAGGGGTGAAAAGAATTGGAATTGTTTCTGTCAGAAATCTTTTACTAGGAACACCCAAAGTAGGCTAGTGGTTAATAATGGCAAAAGTGACCATTTGATCATATGTCTTATATTTGATTTTATTTTTATTTGATTTTGCTTGAAAGTGATCTATATGATGTTGTAAACCTTTTTAAACTAATCTTTACCATTGGTAGCAATCAAACATGGCAATTGCAATCATTCATTCAATAATGGAATTCACACAAGCACTCATATCAAGTTTAATAATAAAAGTTTTTGTTAACCCTAAACTTGGGTGATTAGATCTTGATTAATATTTTTGAGGTGTTACAAACCTTCCCTCCTTAAACAGAATATCATCCTTATATTCAGGAAAAACTAGGAACTAAAGAGATTGGGAAACTAAGTCCTAATATAATCTTCTCGTTCCTAGGTGGCTTCTTCTTCGGTATGGTTACTCCATTGGATCTTGAGAAACTTGATACTTTGGGTCCGGGTGGTTCTGAAGGCTTATTCCAAAATACGGATGGGTACTTCACGATAAGTTAGATCCTTGTCGATATCTATGGCTCTGTGGTCGATGTTCTTGAAAACTTTGGTCTTCTCTGGAACTTCTAGGAATTTTCTAAGTAACGAGATATGGAACACATTATGCACGGCTGACATCTCCTCAGGCAGTTCCAGTTGATAGGACACTTCTCCTCGGCGATTCGAAATCTTTAAGGGTCCAATTTATCTAGGGTCTAGCTTCCCTTTCAATCGAAAATGTTGCATTCCTTTCAAGAGCGATACTTTGAGATACACAAAATCTCCGACATTGAAGGTCAGGTCTCGACGTCTTTTGTCAGCATAACTCTTCTGTCTGGATTGAGCGGTCTTGAGGTGCTCACGGATTTTGTGAACTTTCTCTTCAGCTTCTCATAGAGTGTCGGGTCCAAAGATCTGAGTTTCTCCTACTTGTGACCAATTCAACGGGGTACGATACATCCTTCCATATAAGAACTCAAATGGGGCCATTTGCAAACTGGCTTGATAACTATTGTTATAAGAGAATTCCGTGAAAGGCAGACAATCTTCCCATTTAGATCCATATTCTAACACATAAGCTCTCAACATATCTTCTAAGATCTGGTTGACTCTTTCATTTTATCCGTCAGTTTGCGGGTGATAAGCTGTGTTGAAATTTAATTTGGTTCCTAATCCTTCCTGGACTTTCTGCCAAAATCTTGAGGTAAATTGGGTTCCTCGATCTGACACTATGGTCTTGGGGGCTCCATGCAGACTTACTATTCTAGCGATATACAACTCCACTAGCTTCGAACTTTGGTAGGTAGTCTTGATGGGTATGAAATGGGCAACCTTGGATAGTCTATCTACTATGACCCAAATAGAGTCATTTCCATTCTTCGACATCTTTAATCTTGGCAGGATCGATAGCAACTTCTCCTGCTGACAAGATATGGCCTAGGAATCCTACTTCCTTTAACCAGAATTCGCATTTGCTAAACTTGGCATACAACTGATGCTCCCTAAGGGTTTCAAGGATGGTTCTCAGATGTTGCTCATGATCCTCTTCTGATTTGGAGTAGATTAGAATGTCATCGATAAACACGATGACAAACTTATCCAAAAATTTCATAAAAATCTTATTCATGAGGTTCATGAAATAAGCGGGGGCATTGGTTAATCCAAAAGACATGACATTGTACTCATACAATCCATATCTGGTGGTAAAGGCAGACTTTGGGATATCCGTCGCGCGGATTTTCAATTGATGATAACCAGTTCTAAGATCAATCTTAGAAAACACTCTGGCACCAGTCAGTTGATGAAACAAAACTTCTATCTTTGGCAGCAGGTACTTGTTTTTGATGGTGACGTCATTCAGCTTCTGATAATCCGTACATAAACGGTTGGCACCATCATTCTTATCAACAAACAAAACAGGTGATCTCCATGGCGATGCACTTGGTTGTATCAAACCTTTTCCCAGCATGTCATTGATGTCTACGCACTTCTATTCTTGTAGACAGTTGTTGGGCCTCCAAGTGCAGAGGTTTGTAGAACAGCAGCAAGTTTTCCCTTAAGTGGATCACCCAAGGTTTATCGAACTCAGGAAGGAAGTGGTCAAAGGTATTCCCTCTCAAGCAACCCTGCAATCAAGATACAAGAAGTCTCTTGTGTCCCCAACACACCGAATACACTTGTCAGGTGTATAGGTGCACTAGTTCGGTGAAGAGATAGTGAAATACAAGTGGTATGGTGATAGAAAATAACTTGATGGTGTGGAAAAGACTAAAAGCAAACTGAAATAAAGATGGAAGCAAGCAAACATGTAGTAGATCTAGTAGCAAACATTGTTTCAATGCTTAGAAACAAGGCCTAGGGATCATACTTTCACTAGTGAACACTCTCATATAAATATATTCCTCTTTATGATACTACGCTGAACTACTCTCCGGTTGGACACTCTAATCGATGGTAGGGCTATAACAGCACACCTCAAAGTAAGCCTTTCCCATCTAGATAACCCCACATTGTCACCTTGAGTACTAGATGAGTCCAACAAATGCCACAATTTCCTAGAAACATCCAACTCCAAATATAACTCATAACATGTATTTGTAATCTCTAGCCTAAGTGCCACCATGGTGTGCACGCTGTCACTTTCACACACATGGGGAGAGCAGAGATCTATTAAAGCACTTGAGTAGCAAGGTAGATCTATAGATTACAAGATGATGATCTCAATAAGATCATGCATAGAGAGAGAGATGAACAAATAGCTACCGGTAGAACCCTTAGCCTCGAGAGAGAACTACTCCCTTCTCATCATGGGAATCAGCAAGGGTGATAGAGATGGTGGTGGAGATCGATGGAGATGGCTCCGGGGGCACTTCCCCATCCCGGCAGGGTGCCGGAACAGAGACTTTATGTCCCCAGAATCTTCCCTTCGGTGGCGGCGGCACTGCGGAACTTTTCGTGGCTGGAGGCAGGACGATTTAGGGTTTTGGTATCGGGAGGCTTCTTATAGGCCAGAGGGCAAGGTCGGTGGGCGGCCAGGGGGCCCACACCATGACCTGGCGTGGCCTAGGTGGACCTGCGCCTAGGGGTGGTGTGGCCACCCTGTGGCCCCCCTCCGGCTCTCCTTCTGGCTCCGCGAGTCTTCCGGGAAAATAGTAACTTTGGCTTTTGTCCCGTCCAATTCCGAGAATATTCATTTTCTGACTTCCTGGAACCAAAAACAACAGAAAACATGCAACTGGCACTGTGGCATCTTGTTAATAGGTTAGTCCAAGAAATCATATGAAAAGTACTCCAAAGTGTGGACAAAACATAAGAAAGTAGATAAAACCAAGCATGGAACATCAAAAATTATAGATACATTTGCAATGTATCAACATCCCCAAGCTTAACTCCTACTCGTCCTCGAGTAGGTAAGTGATAAAAAGAAAGAATAATTTTTGAGGTGACATGCACCATCAAAGACTTGATCAAAGTATTTGCAAAACATTCAAAGCTGGGATCATAGTACTTCAATCATAACATGAAAGACAAAGTTCTAGCAATAAGCAAAGAAACTATGATGCAACATGAAAATGCACAAACAAAAGATTCATGAATAACAATGCTTTGCAAGACGTTTGTTTGTTTCACATAAAGAAAACATAGCATACTAGTATTCAGCCTGTCCCTCAATAGAGTAGCGAATATAAATGCATAGGACACCTTCAAAGTTCATAAGAGTGACTAGATACAATAGTTTCAAACAAGCAATAACAAGTTATGCATCAATCAACTAGTCTTGGGACAATGCACATAGAACTAAGAATGGCTACTATGCTCTCAAAGTAGGTGCATAAAGATAGAAGGTGGAGACTCAATATAATGGTGGAAGAAAGGCCTTCATAAAAGGAAGTATGGATTCAAGTCTCATAAAGAGCTTCCAAAAATTATGGTACTTATAGCTTTCAGCTCTCATTGCCCCTATCATAAGCATCTTGAAGTGATTAAGGTTAAAGTGAACAAACTATGGTGTACATGCTTGACGAAGTATAAGTCAGAAATCTCATATCCCTTGTATACGAGGGCCGCTCCTCATGCTACTCAAGTTTAGTTACCGGTAAGTTCTTGTCATCGTAAGTACATGTGTATCATAGAGAACCGCCAACGGGGTACCCCTTGCCCGATGACACGGAAGAATCCCCATATCAAAATGACAAGGCAAGCAGACAACGAGCATCTCAGCATTCTTCGTATTTTCCATGGGAATATGGTGTTTTTTTCTCTCTTTCCTCTTTTCATAGTATCTCTTTTTTTTTGTTTCTCCCTTTTTTTTCTCAATATAGGACTCTTTTCTTATAAGAAGAATGCTTCATAGACAGCTCATTATGGTTACGCTTTAGGTTTCCACCATGTCAGCATGGATTAGACCAGCGGCCCAGGCGTTTCTCTAACACATATACATAACTCCATGGACTTACAAGCTCCCCTTTCATTTCACACCGACGACATCCATATACAAAAGAGCATGATATCAACTAGGTACAAGTACCAAGTGCAATGCTGAAAGCGTTCCCCATGAAAGCATGGTTCTGCTAATTCCCAACAAATAAGTGCAAGCATATACGACATAAACGACACAATGGTTCAAGTTTATTAAGGGCAAGTAAAGTAAAGTGTGCCATCAAGTTCGTGAGAGCTTTAATCACTAGTTTTCTCATAACAAGTTTAATTTGGAAGGTAAACAAAAGCATGGATATACTTGGAATAGCATAAGCTAGTAGGTAGGTATGGTGGACTCTTTGGAATAACTTGGTTTAAGGAGTTGGATGCATGAGTGGAACTCATACTTGGTTGTGGAGGCTAGCAAAAGACTGGGAGCGACAAACTAAGAGAGCAATAATGGCCATAATCATGCAGAGAGACAAAACATCATTGATCAAAGCATAAAGTGATACTACAAATTGAAAACTAAAGGATCATAAAGTCTATGGTGACTTGAGATAGTCATAACATGGTGTGAGCATGCGCCAAGTCAACCCAAATAAAACATCAAAGGAGAATACCACAATACTATGCTTTAATATGCTAAAACAACGCATGATTCATCCAAGGCACATTAAGCAATCTCAATTGTTTATAACAAGTCATGCTACAGCAAATAATACTAAGCATAAAGCCAAAAAAATAGCAAGCATGGCATGACAAAGCATAGGCCACAGTCAAAAACAAGATCTCTTTAACACTTAAGCATAAACTTTCCTACTCTTTTCCAATCCAAACCAAACTATTTGAAACAACTCACAAAGATGATAATAAATAAAGATCAGTGAGCTTGTCTCACAAATCCACAAAGAAGAACTAAAAAGTTCTAAGCTGAAAGCACGAGAAAACTAAGGCTAAACATGGTGCTAGCAAAACAGAACACTCACAGAACAATAAGAATGAAAACTAGAGTGTTCTAGGCAATGAAAACGGAGCGTGTCTCTCTCCAAAAGAAGTGTGTTGGGATCCAACCAACTTATTCAAGCAAACTAAGAAAACCAAGCAAACTAAAACTAAAAACGAAAACAAAGACGCTCTAGGAACAACACAACTCTGCATGAAACAATAAAAATGAAGTGTTTGGAAGAAACCTGAGATTTTTATTGATGAAGAAAGGGATGCCTTGGGCATCCCCAAGCTTTGCGCTTGTACTTCTTGGATATTTCTTTGGGTGACACGTGTGGCATCCCCAAGCTTGAGCTTTAGTCCATTCTTCATCTCATTACTCATTCCTTCCATACACCTGAAATTTTTCCTTCATACAAAACTTCACACAATCTTTATTAGCAACATTAGTGCACTTAAGATAAATAAGTCTTAAGGTTCAGTTCTAACACCAAATAAACTTCCATTAGAACACTAGCTACTGTAGCACTTCCCTCAAAAAGATCAATTCCCCAAAACAACTCAAAAAGGAACCAACAAGAAGCAAATGCAGAAAATGGCAGAAATCTGTCAAAACAGACCAGCAGGTAAATAAGAATTTTTTCGAAGACCTTCTGTTGCTTAAATCAAAAAGTGTTGAACTAACGAAAGTTAGATAACAACCTGTAGCAGAATCACAAAATATTATAGCTCAATCCGACATACAGATCTCTCTCACGAATTTTTACGGTGAAGCACAAAAATCTGTTTCGGGATAGCAACTTTCCTAATCATTACTTCTCTCTCATTAGAGGTTACTCTTGGCACAAAAAGCAAATAAAAAGGATAAGGAGCGGCTATTACTGAAGTAATAACTTCCAAGACTCATCTAAAACTCTTGGGTTATCTCCCAACAAGTACTTTTGTTTAACGCCTTTAAGTTAGGCATGATAGTTTGAGAAGATGCTCACATAAGAAATATGAATTGAAGTAAAAGAGAGCATCAAGAAGCAAATTCAAAACACATTTAAGTCTAACCCACTTCCTATGCATAGGAATCTTGTAAAGAAACAAGTCATGAAAACACAAAGCAACAAGCTTGGTAAAGCAAAACAAGTGCAACTTCAAGACTTTCAACATAAAGAGGGGAAACTTAATATTATTGACACATAAAACCATCTTTCCCTCTCTCATAATAACTTTCAGTAGCATCATGAATAAAAGTAACAATATAACAATTACATGAAACATTCTTATCATGAGCCACATGCATATAATCATTATTACTCTCCACATAAGCATAGTTATTCTTATTAATTCTAGTGGGAGCAAATTCAACAAAATAGCTATCATTATTATTTTCATCACCATAATCATTAAATATAGGAGGCATATTGTAATCATAATTAATTTTCTCCTCAATAGTAGGTGGACTGAAAATAACATATTCATCATTGTAATCATCATAAATTGGAGGCATAGTATCATCAAAGTAAATTTTCTCCTCCGTACTTGGGGGACTAAAAAGATCATTTTCATAAAAACTAGCTTCCCCAAGCTTAGACTTTTCCATAGCATTCGAAATAATGGTGTCCAAAGATTTCATACTAACAACATTGCTATTATCATGCAAATAAAGTTCCATAGGTTTTTTAATTTTCTCTTCAAACATTTTATGTCCTAACTCAAGATAAATACTATAAAGCTCTCTAATTTTGTTGTTTTTTCATTAAGCCTAACTAGTGAAAACAAGAAACAAAAAGACAAAATTGCAGAATCTAAAGGAAATAACTTCGAGCACTCACACCGGAAAATAGGCGTTTGCCGTGGAAGGTTCTTCTTCTTTAATCCTCCGGTGTGAATACCTTTTACCTTACCTCCCCGGCAACGGCGCCAGAAAATAGCTTGATGTCTACGCACTTCTATTCTTGTAGACAGTTGTTGGGCCTCCAAGTGCAAAGGTTTGTAGAACAGCAGCAAGTTTTCCCTTAAGTGGATCACCCAAGGTTTATCGAACTCAGGGAGGAAGTGGTCAAAGGTATTCCCTCTCAAGCAACCCTGCAATCAAGATACAAGAAGTCTCTTGTGTCCCCAACACACCAAATACACTTGTTAGGTGTATAGGTGCACTAGTTCGGCGAAGAGATAGTGAAATACAAGTGGTATGGTGATAGAAAATAACTTGATGGCGTGGAAAAGACTAAAAGCAAACCGAAATAAAGATGGAAGCAAGCAAACATGTAACATATCTAGTAGCAAATGTTGTTTCAATGCTTAGAAACAAGGCCTAGGGATCATACTTTCACTAGTGAACACTCTCATATAGATATATTCCTCTTTATGATACTACGCTGAACTACTCTCCGGTTGGACACTCTAATCGATGGTAGGGCTATAACAGCACACCTCAAAGTAAGCCTTTCCCATCTAGATAACCCCACACTGTCACCTTGAGTACTAGATGAGTCCAACAAACACCACAATTTCATAGAAACATCCAACTCCAAATATAACTCATAACAAGTATTTGTAATCTCTAGCCTAAGTGCCGCCATGGTGTGCATGCTGTCACTTTCACACACATGGGGAGAGCAGAGATCTATTAAAGCACTTGAGTAGCAAGGTAGATCTATAGATTACAAGCTCATGATCTCAATAAGATCATGCATAGAGAGAGAGATGAACACATAGCTACCGGTAGAACCCTTAGCCTCGAGAGAGAACTACTCCCTCCTCATCATGGGAATTAGCAACGGTGATGGAGATGGTGGTGGAGATCGATGGAGATGGCTCCAGGGGCACTTCCCCGTCCCGGCAGGGTGCCGGAATAGAGACTTTCTATCCCCCGAATCTCCCCTTCGGTGGCGGCGGCGCTGTGGAACTTTTCGTGGCTGGAGGTAGGACGATTTGGGGTTTTGGTATCGGGAGGCTTCTTATAGGCAAGAGGGCAAGGTCGGTGGGCGGCCAGGGGCCCACACCATGCCCTGGCGCGGCCTAGGTGGACTCACGCCTGGGGGTGGTGTGGCCACCCTGTGGCCCTCTCCGGCTCTTCAGCTCCACTAGATCAGATGGGTTCATACTATAAGGTCTCCGAGCTATGGGTTTGGTTCCAGGAATTAGTTCAATGATAAACTCGATATCCCGATCTGGGGGCATACCGGGCAATTCATCAGGAACACATCGGGGTATTCACAGACTACTCTGACTTGGTCAATGGTGGTCTTAACTAAACTCTTGTTGCATTTGAATTGACGGGGCAAAGTCTTAGATACATGTTCTACTGATACTCCGGTGCTACTGGTCATGGTTATGGCTTTCTTGGCACAGTCGATTAATCCTTGATGTTTTGACATCCAATCCATCCCTAGCACTACTTCCAAACCTTTGTTTCCAAGTACAATTAGATTGGCATAAAAATCTATCCCGTGGATTCTGATAGGTACGGCCTTGCCGACTTTTCTAGCTTTGGTAGTTGAACCAGGTATTTGAACTATCATAACATGCTTAAAGTTTGTTGGTTGAATATTACTAGTGCATGCAAATTCTTCTATAACAAACGAGTGTGATGCTCCAGAATCAAACAACACTCTTGCTAGAACCGAGTTAACAGAAAACATACCCAACACGACATCTGGCGCTTCCTGGGCTTCCTCAGCATTCATGTGGAACAGACGGCCATTATAGTTGTGTGGGTTTCCTAGGGCAAATCTCTTTCCAGGCTGGACACGACGCTACTGTTGGGCAGGTGTAGTCACATTGGTTGCTGCGGCAAGCTTCTTGGGGCACTCGTTGGAGTAGTGACTCATGACTCCACATTCAAAACAAGTTATCATTGACTTGTCTTTCCCTACGATAGGCACATCATTGCTTCCAGTCCTTGGGGCAGTTTGTTGTTGTTGTTGTTGTTGTTGGACTTTGGCGGTGCACGGTTGAAGTTATTGGGGTTGTCGGGGTTGTTGTTATGATTTCATCCGGGCCTTGGGTTTCCTCCGCCATGGTTGTGGTAGTTCGGGCGGTTCATTGGTGGCCTGTTGTTTCTGGGTTCATATCCTACAAACGGGTTGGGGCGATACTTCGGGGTATGGTGGGGTCCTAGTTGGTGCATCATCCGACGCTTGCGGTTCTCATTGGCTTGGTTGATCTTGCCTTCCATCTGGATTGCAGAATCCACTAAGGCTTCAAGGTAATCAAAGGGGATGTTAAGTAGCACTGTCTGCATCTCATCATGCAGACCATTCAAGAATCTCTCCTTCTTCTTGGCTTCATTGTCAATCTCATTAGGTGCATACCTAGCTAGTGACAGAAATTTGTCATAGTTCTCAACCACAATCATCCTTTTTTGCTTCAAGTCTCTGAACTCATCCCTCATCCTCTTGATCAAACCCAGGGGCACATGGGTCCTGCTGAACTTGAGTTTGAACTCCTCCCAAGTCATCATCTGACCTCCGTTCATTGTACGGGTACTACTCCACCATGATCTGGCGTAGCCGGACAGATAGTGGGTGGCAAACAAAACCTTCTCATTAGCATCAACTCCTACAACTTCTAGATTGTTTACCATTGTCTGTAGCCAATCATCTACATCTAAAGGCTCCTCAGACTTGCTAAACATAGGGGGATTGGTATTCTGAAAGTTTTTGAGCTTGGATCCATGGTGATCTTGGTTTCCATGTCCTTGATTATTGTGGGCCATCTGGGCTATCTGTTGAAGAGTGGCTAAGTTGGCTTGCCATTCAGCTCTACTAGCTTCACGGTCAGAAACTAACATTTGCAGAATCTGCAGCATTGGGTCCTGAGATTAACTGCTTCCTCCGGGGTTTCCGCGAGTCATCGGAAGATTGGGATAGATAGTGAGACAAGAGGGAAATTTCTATGGTTCATGGGTTTGTTTTCAAAAGCTTTAAACTTTGAGTTTGACTCAGGTTTTGCAAACTAACAACTTCTTCTCATTCATTCATTTCAACACACAATACAAACACACACCACAACAAGGAAATAGATGGTTTTAAGAACCATTCTGTGAAGCTACAATATAGTGGGACCGGGTACAACTCACACCTACGATAGTGCTCAGGTGCGACTACTCATCATTGGGGGAATCAGGCTCCTCATCATCAATGAAGTCAGCATCATCCTCATCGATGTTGTCCTCCATGGCGACGTCCTCCAGATAGTCATTGTCATCACTGAGGTAAGAGCGAATATCCCCACGGATGTCTTCACCTTCCTCCTCCTGCTGCTCCTCCAGCTAGATATCCTGGTCGTGGATAGTCTCCTCCAGGGTGTCTATCTTCTGACGAAGACAGGCGATGTCGCGATACTTTTTGTCTCGCTGGCTGCAAAGTGACTTGCGCTCCTTGGCGAGAATGGCGATGGTTTGGTTCCTCTCAACAGCTTCAGCATGGTTCTGGTTGGCGTAAGCTCGGGCATTGTCTAACTCTTTCCGCGTCTCGTGCAACATGAAGGCCATGTGATCCACATGATGCTTCAACTCTGGATGTGCCGGCATTGCCAAAGGCTGTCCCGTAGAGTCACTTCTTGCATAGTGAGCAAAACAGGTGCCGATGATCTGATTGATGTTTTGAGCACACAAACATGCAAGAGCTTCTTGCATTGCCCTGGCTAATCCGTCTAGCCAGTTGTTCTCCCTTACGCTGAACTGAATCTTGTCAGAAAGAGGTGGCTCCATTTTGCCTCTGAGATCGGCAACAATCAGTCACTCTAGCTCCCCTCCAGATTGGTCATTGAGCTATGCTCTGAAGAACTCCAGGTGCGGGCGTCCAAGATACTCTGAAAGCTGGTCCAGATCCCTCTCAAAGATAAGTTGTCCTCCATTGCCCAACTGGTAAAACTTGCTATATTTGACCTCCATCTATAAGAAATTAGGATGAGTAAGTTAGTGGAGTGATCAATGTTGGGGATATACTTTCCGGGTATCCTCACAGTACCTCACTGACCAGGGTGGCCCACTTCGGGTTAGAGCTTTGCTTCACGGGCGGCCCAGTCAGGGAGAAGAGACAGAGTCCATTCTGGCTATGGGAAGGCCCTGAAGACTTACTGACATAGGCCCATAGTGTTACTTGTAGTTCAAGATGTACTCTATAACCGACTCTTAGTCGTAGCCAGATAGATCTCTCCTGTAAACCCTAGGCTGGATATCTATATAAGCCATCCTAGGGAGAGCCTTTAGGGAACCCTCACAATAGTCTACAATCTCAAATCGCATAGGCGAAACCCTTGTAACCCATATTCCGGCTCTGCCGTATTATTAGATTGCTAGCAGGAGTAGGATTCGTCCAAAGCCGACGGATTCGAACCTGGGTAAACTTGTGTGCTCACTATCCCGGAATACCGTACGTCTCACACCCCTCTCTTCCACACACCTCGAGGAACCCCTCATGGCGTACTTGTCATCAATCCGACGATAGTTGGCGCCCACCATGGAGCAAGTGAGCTTCAGATCTGTGTTCCGAGCGGAATCAGCAAAAATCGGAATCGGCGAGACTATCACCGTCGGTCGCATCCTCTACGCTAGCGATGTCCCTCTCATCGTTCTGGACGAGACCTGGATTTCGGCTAGGGAGGCCGTGACTGCCTACACCATCATGTCTTTCGACGAGATCGATGTGTACATCGAATTCAAGTCGAATCTGGAGTGGATCTCCCTAGCGAGGCCGAATCCCAAATCGATCCACCTGCTGAAGTCCAAATCCAGGAGGATCACATCAACAACCTTGGTTCCGGCCCTACCAATGGCGAAACAGATCAACCGTTCCTGAGGCACACGTTGAGGCGCATGATGATGCAAGATGCAAACGTGGATGAGGTTCTCGAAACCATCAGGATCTTCGAGGAAGCCCACAAGGAAAGCTACAACTACCTCAGGACTCACACGTCGCACTTCATCAGATACGTTGGATCTGTATCCGGCTCTGCCGATGCTGGATAAAACACCGACTCAGTGCTGGAGGCGATCGGAACAAACACCGACTTACCCGCATCCTCGGATGACTCGTCGGCAGACTTCCGAAAGTTCTCCGTGGAGTATGAAGAGGAGTACAACTCCAAAGCTACAGAGAAAGGAGAAGCCATGGATGAAGGATCCGGGGAAAACTCTCCCAAAATGCAGAATGATATGGAGATCGGAGATAATCCCGAGCTCTAGATGTCTGAAAGTACAGCTTGACTCCGAGAAACGGACCCAAAGCCGTCTTTGCTACCAGTGCTGCCAAGAAGGCAAAGAAGAAGAACAAGAAGGACCAGACATCAGAAAAAGATCCTCCGGTAGAGGAGGTGATTACCAAGGAATACGAGGAAGACTCAGATGGAGCACTTATCCTAGAAGAGCCCAAAGAAGAACCGGTGGATGGACACGTGATCACCACAGGTGCGCGTAAACTCATCGATGCTGCACTAACCACACCTATTCCTACAGCTGCAGAACTTACTACTGAAGAGCTAGATGAAAGGGCCCAGGCCCTAGAAGCGCATCGCCAAGTACTCCTCGATGAGGCCAAAAACATCAAGGAAGAAAAGAAACACCTGGCAACTGCGGAGAAGTACATCTCTCAGTAGCATCAGAAGACCCGGAAGCATCACACTTGTGATGACCAATTCCCGGAAATTCACAAAGTCCTCTTTGGAGGAGACCATGGGATGCCTCAACTCGACAGCAAGGGAGACTGGGTGTATCCAACACTAGTGCAAAACACTATTGCGGCTCGAGAAATCCTAGCAAATAATCCAGGCCTAGAACAGATTCGATTGGGCATTAAGCTACTCAACAAGGGTCTAGAGCAACAGAAGGCCGCCCTGTCCAGAAGCGGAAAACTAGTCTCCCATTCTGACCAATGCCACACAGATCCAGCCTAGAATGACGTAAGACCCCAACACGCTCTGGAACAACATCACCGTTCCGACCATCGGGAAGACAACTACTCAAGAACCGGATCTTCAGGACAGCATCACAAAGCTGCACGTGACTGGTGCAATGTTACCCCAGCTGCGGAGCAAGAGGCAATTGCTGTGCTGAATCCGAAGAATCCTCCCCGGTGAGAGTCGAACGATCATAGGGAAGAAGACAAAGAGAAACATCGGGAGGAGGACCATCAAAGGATGCCACCTCCTAGACACACAAGCCGTCCGGCTGACGGACGAAGGAACGATGGACACCATGCTGAGTCAAGCCGGTAGGGGGCTCGTCGTAATGAAGATCCTCCCCAGAACCAGAATAATGACGCTCTGGATGGAGGCCGGCGATCAGCCGGAAACCCAGCTACTCCACCCTCTCCACCAAGCAGCCATCACAACAGCTCCCAAGGAGGGCGTCGTGGTGGAGGAGGTGGTGGCAGAAGCCGAAGTCCGGCTCCAAGGCACCGCAGCCATATCGGTCAATCAGGGCGATCTCTGTCCCCAAGTGATGCAAGGCACATGATTAACTCCAACATAGAGGTGCGGCGCTACAAAAATGATGATACATACGTGGTCCCAAAGTTCTTTGGACCACGCATAAGAGCCACAAAATTCTCGGAAGGATTTGCTATCTCAAGACACATTCAAGCCTACGACGGTATGGCTCGGCCAGATACTTGCTCCAGGATTTTTTCCAGGCTTGCTGTATCGCCAAAGGCGGAAACAGCCTGGTCGCGACCCGATATCTCCCACTCATGTTGCGGAAGACGACACGATCATGGCTCAATGAACTTCCGGAGAACACCATCCACAACTGGTATGACATGCAAAGTGCATTCTTTCAGAATTTTGAAGGCACATATCGGAGGCCCTATACAGTAGGAGACCTACAGCGTTGCACCCAGAATGCCGGAGAAACTTGTCAGGATTATCTCGGATGGTGGATCGACACCAAGAACTGTTGTGAAGGAGTAAATGACCAAACTGCGATCGAAGCCTTCATTGCAGGACTCCCAATTGGTTTACTACATCATCGCTTGAAGTGTGACAAGGTCACTGATTTGGGAGAGATGATAGAAACACCGAGCAAGTATGCAGATGCTGACGACGATGCAGAGGGATTACTTAACGCCCTAGCTGTGCCACAGTCGGCAAAACAACCACAGCAGCAAGCTCAGAAGCGCAAGAACACCTCGGAAGAAAAGCCCAATGCGGAAACGGTAGTGGTCACTGCTACTTTCGGGTCTGGAGGACGAGGAGGGCGCGGTAGTGGCCGTGGACATGGTCGTGGGACATCAAGAGTCCAAGGTAGAGGAGACCAGCAACCTGGCAAAACCTACTCTTGGGCTGACATTGCCAATAACCCATGTGTGCATCACTTAGACGCCAATGGGGGCTCGTCCCACCCACACAAACGCCGAGTGTCGTTTCAATGACGACATCAAGAAAGACGATACCGCTGGCTATAGGGCTAAGCGGAAGAAGGGAAAGAAGAATACGACATGGAGGAAGCCAATGCTTCAAATCCCAAGCTGGAAGGGAAGAAGAACTTCTCGACAAAGAAAGACACTTACATCACCTTCCTCGGATCTCAACCAGCTAAGGTCAAGAAAGCAGTTCTACATGAGCTCAATGCAACAGTTCTGGTTGTCCCTCAGTTCCTGGACTAGTCAGAAGTGGCAATCACCTTTGACCGCGCTGCTCATCCGCCTAAGTTGCCCAAGCAAGGAAAATACGCCTTAGTCATCAATCCACTTATTGACGGCTATGGTTTCTCCAAGACTCTCATGAATGGCGGCAACATCATTAACATTCTGTATGTTCAAACGCTACTCCGGATGAAGATCTCGGAGGCCCAGCTGAATTACAGCTCTGTGATCTTTCACAGAGTTGTCCCGGGAAGACAAGCAAATTCCCTAGGAGAAATCACTTTAGATGTGACCTTTGGAACTCCAAAGAACTACCGGACGGAAGAACTTTCCTTCGAAGTGGTCCCGTTCAAGAGCGCGTACCATGCTATATTCGGACGTCTGGCTTACTAGGCTTTTATTGCTCATCCATGTTACATTTACAATATGATGAAAATTCCAGGTCCCAACAGCGTGATCACCATCAGGGGAGACCCAAAGAAATTGCGAGAGTGCGAGGATGGAAATGCCGCCTTTGCTGAAGCCGTGCTACATGCCTAGCAGTACCAGGAGATCAAGAAGACCATAGATCTGTCCGAGATGCCCGCGACAAAGAAGGAGGTGACAAAGTCGAATCCAGAATTCAAGGCATTGAAAGAGACGAAGAAGACGTCATTGAAGGATGATGACCCCTCCAAGGTGACCCAGATAGGCGTAGGCCTAGATAGCGCATAGGAAAGCGTGCTCGTCAAGTTCCTCCAAGCAAATCAAGATATCTTCACATGGCAGCCATCTGACATGACCGGAGTACCTAGGGAACTTGCCGAGCACTCTTTAAATTTACACCCGAGCGCTAAACCCGTCAAACAGTCCTTACGATGTTTTGGCGATGAAAAGCGTAAGGCAATAGCTAAGGAACTAGCAAGGCTTGAGTTAGCCGGATTCATAGAAGAGGTCATCCACACTGAGTGGTCGGCCAATCCTGTAATGGTCCCTAAAAAGGGCACCACTGATTTAAGGATGTGTGTTGATTATACTGCCTTGAACAATGCTTGTCCCAAAGATCTGTTCGCTTTGCCTAGGATTGATCAAGTTATTGATTCTACGGCAGGCTCAGAACTCCTATGTTTTCTCGACGCATATTCCGGTTATCACCAAATCCGGATGAAGGAATCTAATAAAGTTAAAACTTCATTCATAACCCCCTTCGGAACCTCCTGTTTCGTTACGATGCCCTTTGGGCTCAAGAACGCAAGAGCTACGTACCAATGCATTGTGCAGCGTTGCCTCCATGATCAAATTGGACGCAATGTACACGCATATGTGGACGATATTGCGGTGATGTCCAAAAAGAAGGAAACCTTGATTTCCGACTTGGAGGAAACGTTCGCCAATCTACGAAAATACAACATAATGCTTAACCCGAAGAAATATTTCTTTGGAGTCCCAGCCGGAAAATTGTTAGGTTTTATCGTGTCTCAAAGAGGCATAGAGGTAAACCGAGACAAAATCAAGGCTATACTCAATATTTCTAGGTCGACTCGCCTAAAGGACGTACAAAGACAAACTAGTTGCATTGCCGCAGTCAGTCGGTTTGTAAGCCGGCTCGGTGAAAGAGCCGGACCACTATACAAGCTCCTGAAAAAGACCAAGAAATTCGTTTGGACCGACGAAGCTGAAGCTGCGCTACAAGACCTGAAAGCAGTACTCTCATCTACTCCCATCCTCGCAGCACCGGAACCATAGGAACCGATGTTGCTCTATCTCACTATGACAAACAAGGTCGTCAGTATCGTCATGGTGGCGGAGAGACCGGAGGAAAATCAGGAACACCTGGTGCAGCGTCCGACTTACTATCTCAGCGAGGTCTTAACTGAATCAAAATAGTGGTATCCACACTATCAAAAGCTGGCTTACAGTGTGTTCTTAGCATCTCGTAAGCTATGACATTATTTTCAGGAGCATCCAATTACCGTGGTGAGCACAGCTCCCATGAGAGATATAATCAACAATAGTAATGCCACAGGACGTGTCGCCAAATGGGGCATAGAGCTTTCAGCTTTCGACATTGAGTACAAACGTCGTACAACAATCAAATCCCAAATCCTCGCTGACTTTGTCGCTGATTGGATAGAGACAATGGAGAATATGAACCTGCCAGAGTCAGAATACTGGACCTTGCATTTTGACGGGTCTAAAGCGCTCGGGGGCTGGCATGGTGCTCAAGTCACCCCAAGGACATAAACTTTCCTATGTATTGTAGATACACTTCACAGTGACAAACAACATTGCTGAGTATGAAGCATTACTGCATGGAATCCGAATTGCTAAGGATATCGGCAACCGACGTTTAATGTGTTATGTAGATTCGGATCTTGTTGCTCAACAAGTGTCGGATATCTGTAAGGCAAACAAGCACATGGCGGCATATAGGGCTGTTGTGGATGAACTATCTAAATTGTTTGAAGGGTATGAAGTTCAACACATCTCTCGAACAGAAAATGAGGAAGCAGATGCACTATCTCGAATAGGCTCTGTCCAGAAAAAGGTCCCGGATGGCGGTTTTTTAGAGCACCTCAAAGTTCCCTCTATAAAGGGAGTGGACGAGGAATATCTGACTAAATCTGACTCACCTTTAGTAGCAGTTCTGGTTGTGATTCCCAGCTGGACTCGACCCTACCTTGATTTCTTGGTAGATGGAAAATTAGCCGAAGACGAAGTTCTGAGCCGGTAGATCGTCCGACGAGCAAAAGCCTATACTATAATTAGTGGTGAGCTCTATAAGGGGAGTGCATCTGGGGTATTTCAACACTGTGTATCTCCGGAAGAAGGAGCGGAAATCTTACGAGAGATCCACGAAGGCGAGTGTGGTCACCATGCTACAGCCAAATCTTTAGTGGCAAAAGCTTTCCGTCATGGTTTTTTCTGGCTTATAGCCAAGGCAGATACCGAACATCTGGTCAAGGCTGTGCAAAGTCTACCAAAAGTATGCAAGACAATCTCACGTTCTGGCTGATCAGCTGCGAACAATACCTATAACATGGCCTTTCACGGTCTGGGGGCTTGTAATGGTAGGACCATTTAAATGGGCTCCAAGTGGATTTACTCACCTCTTAGTGATGGTGGATAAGTTCACCAAATGGATTGAGGCTAAATCCGTCACTAGTTGTGATGGAGCAACAGCCACAAGATTTGTTGAGGATGTTATAGTCCGATACGGTTATCCGCATAGCATTATCACGAACAACGGGAGTAACTTTTCTATGGGAGAGCTTGCCAAATTTTGTAATGAACAAAATATCCGAATTGACATTGCGTCAGTCGCACATCCACAAGCTAATGGACAAGTCGAAAGAGCAAATGGTTTAATCCTACAAGGCGTAAAACCAAGACTCGAAGCACCACTACGATGTGCTGCGGGGGCTTGGGCAGAGGAATTACCTTCTATTATATGGAGTTTACGAACAACTCCAAATAGGTCAACCAGATACACACCTTTCTGCGGGGACTTGATTCACACTTCTCCTAGAGTGGCCGTGTATATTGAAGAGGATGCCGAAATTTCTCGACAAAATGATCTTGACTTAGTCAAAGAAGTTCACCTCATTGCTGAGATGAGATCAACAGCCTATCAGCAGAAGTTACGCAAGTATCATAGCCAGAGAGTTAGAAATCAGTCTTTCAATAAGGGCGATTTGGTTCTCCAGCTTGTGCAGCAAAGAAAGCACAAACTTTCCCCAATATGCGAAGGGCCATTTTTAGCTAGTCAAGTATTGCACAATGGTTCATACTACCTAACTGATATGCGTCCAGTAAAAGAAAGACCTGCTACTAAGAAGAGAAAGAGAGCTGGAGGCAGTACAAATCCGGATGAGTTAGACAGACCATGGAATATTGCTCAGCTACATCCCTTTTATTCTTAGTTTATTTTTCTTTGTAATCATATATGTGTACAAGATCAATGAGAAATAAAGTCTTGGTTGCCTCAAAATCTTTATGAGAAGTTTTTACCATCTTATTTCTGAATGATCATGTCACCAGTCAAAAATCCCAGAATACTTGAAAGTACTTTATGCTCATGTATGTTCTGGTTTAGATTTCCGATTCTAAAATTGCTACCTTCGGGTATAAATCTAAATTTTCTAGTTTATACTTTGGCTATTTGTCTGATTGCTGGATGCGGGCATTTTCCTAGTAGTGAATTGTTGGTACTAGAAGCCGGCTTTGTTTCTGAGTTTAAACTGGTTTAGCAATTGAGTTCCATTGCTCGGCAAAGTTTCCGTGCTAAAAGTTGGCCGGATCACGAAAGGGACGAGGCGGAAAGCCAGATAAATGATAAGTACAGACAAAAAATACAAGTGCTTATGCAGACATTTCAGGCACATAATATCAAAGCCAAAAGTGCTGAATAGATAAAATAAAGCTTAGCACTAGCAAAAGTATTATACTACTTATTTACAGACCCAAATTGTTTTCAGAATAACACATTATTCTTTTCTGATATTCCATGATGCATGGGGAGAGGTAGGAGCTACCGGCTCACTGGATACATCAGCCTCGTTTTGATAATGTTCCGAGATGTTCAAATCCGATATGGTTTGATCATCAACGGAAACTTTAGCTATTTCTTCAGAAGGCGGAGGCGGCGTGTCCACGCGGGTGAAGAAGGGAGTGTCGTAGCTGGTCAAATCAGCTACGTGGCACCCATATCCGGCGCAGGTGTCCATGATAGCCTTGATGTCTTGCTCCTGTCCGTCTTCGTCCACCTTGCAGTACCCTCTGGTTACTTGCCAGATTTCCATGTTTCCATGGTGGCTCATAACCATGGTGAGAGCGTTTTGCACTGCGGTTCATGCGTAGGACATGTTCTAGTCCTGAACAAGCTGTGGCATATCCTTGGCCTTATCTCACACCTCAAAGCCGGACATGCTAGGCATGTCCGGAACCTTGAGAACTTCGCCAATATCTTCGAGGGATTGGCGGAAGTCATGCAGCAAATCACCGACTTGGGTAAGCCGGTTGTGCGAGATTCGGCAGAGGTTGAGTCCATCAAGTTCAGAGGACCTGCGCATATAATGCAAAGGGTAAGTCAGGTAAACCCAGACTCCAAAGAGTCAGAAGATGCAGATAAGTCAGAAAAAGGGAAACATACCAAAGATGACATCGTCGACTTTGGCCTTCTCTTCTCGAAGACTCTGGAGTTTAGCCCGGAGTGCCTTGAAAATTTCCTTTTCTCTAAATAGTTCATTGCTGAGATCCTAGATTTTCTTATCCTGAAGCGTAATCTTACGATCACGCTCCTCGGTGGCCATGGAGGTGGATTCGAGAATTTGAGCAATGCTCTTCTCATGATCTGCCTTAAGCTTATCCAGCTCTTGGTGAAGTTCCTTGTTTTCCACTACCAGGGTCTTAAGATTCTCGGCCTCTTCAACCATAGCGCAGGACTGCTTTACTAGTGCTGTAAATCAAAAGAACAATAGTTCAACAAAAATTCGACTATGGAATACAAGACAAGGTTTGAGTTTCAGAATGTTTACCTTCGGCCTCATTCGTGGAAACTTTTAATTGTGCATTTTCAAGCCGGAAATCTCTGATTTCTTTCACTTGTTGCAAACATTCTTCAACAAATCCTGGTTATAGGAATATACTTTCTGTAAGTCAAAATACCCATAGTCAGAAGTCTACTAAAGACTCGGGCTAATATTTTTCCTAATATTAGCACGAGCCTTGGGGGCTACACTAGTTCATTCTTTGGCATCCTAAGGAAGCATAAAACCGGATTTGATTTTCCAGCTTCATGCTTGGGGGCTAGAGGATATGATATGAAGTAAGGAAAAATGGGAGTTGGAATTCTGACTTACATATTGTTCGTGAATGAGTTTCTCTAAACTCGTATTCACTTTGGTGGCAACCTTTTTGGCGAAGGTTAGGGGGATCACTGGCGCAGTTGGAAGCTCGTCGGACCTTAGCTTCTCGTCGCGAAGACGAACTTGTTTAGGAAGATCAGAGTGCTTGATATCCTCTACTTCTTGTGCTTCTTCTTCGGCAGAAATAGTCTAGCTCTCCAGGCATTGCCGGGCTAGCCGTTGAATCTCCTCCATAGACTTCCGAGATAAGCCAAGTTTGGCAAGTCTCGGATTGTCCAGGAGATTGTCGGCGAAGGCCTCTGCCGAGGGATCATTACCCGAAGAGTGTTCACCCTTATCAAAACCTGAGTCACCCATGGTGACGTCAGTTTGCGATTCAAGGATCGCTGGCTCTGCTGGTTGAGCCGGATCTTCTACAACGGTCGGAGATGGAGTAATCTTCGACGCTGCAGAAGGATGAGGGGTAGGAGTCGGAGGAGCCATGGCAGGAGAAGCCAATTTGAGCTTCGACTGACGCAGGGGTTTCGAGGCAGCTCCCTTCCCCTTGCTGACGAGGTTTAATCTCGTCAATGCCCATTGTTATGGACTTGGGTTTTGGAGAAGATGGGGATGCTGGAGATCGTGGCACGGTTAACAGACAAGCAACCAGGGGACACAAGATTTACCCAGGTTCAGGCCCCCGGAGGGAAAACCCTACTCCTGCTTGTCTGCTCTTTGATTACGGCGGAACCGAAAGTTACAGGATGCGCAGATTCGATCTGGCGTGGAGGCGTGTATGAAAAGTATGGATCTGTCTATTGTGTACGTGCCTCCCCCCTCGTTGGACCCTCCTAGCCTTTATATATGGGGAGGCTAGGTCTCGGGTGCCAATACGAGTAGGTTACAAGTTGTATTCAAACTCTAGTCTTGAGGTATCCTTGTCTTGTGCGCTTTGGAGTCCGTGTCCATATGTGCTTCGTGCAGCCGAAACGTCTTGGGCGTCCTGGACCCTGGCAGGTCGTCGAGTGGGCCTTCCGTCGGGCTAGACCAAGTATGCTAACATCAGGTACCCGTAGGGCATATCCATGTCAGTAGCCCCCGAGTGTCCATCCGAAACGTAGATTCGGGTGGAGACTTAGTTGTCTTGAACCATGTATTTGGATGTCGGAGTCGAAAGTTGTGTCGAGTGCGAAGCACTTCACCCGGAAGTTCATCGGGTCAGCTGAATTTGTTCGGCTGTTGTAAAGGAATCGACATCGTGGACGTAGTCAAAACAATGGACTATAGGGTGCGCGACCAGCGCTCCCTATGGGAGTAGCCCCCGAGTGTCTGTTCGAGTCGTAGACTCGAGGAGAGACTTTAATTCAGCCGTTGTTCAGCTTCAGGTCCGCAGGACTCGAAAATTTTCGGATGCTTGAATCCATCCTCCCTATGGGAGTAGCCCCCGAGTCCATAGTGGAGTCGTAGACTCGGCGTAGGACTCGAAGATCTTGTGTGTGCGCGACCAGCGCTCTAGTTTGGAGTAGCCCCCGAGTGTCTGGCGGAGTCATAGACTCGGGCAGAGACTCGAGTCTTGTATCATGCAACGGTAGTAGGAAAATCTCGTGGGTGTACCGCTGACCCGGAAGTACATCGGGTGCGCGACCAGCGCTCCTGATAGGAGTAGCCCCCGAGTGTCTAATCGAGTCGCAGATTCGAGTGGAGACTCATGCGAGTAGGAACCACTGACCCGGAAGTGCATCGAGTCAGCGTCGCGCCTGTGTAGCATCAAGTGATGCAACCATCCGAGGAGGATTTCGACTCGGGCCTTGAGTTTATGGCGTAGCCAGTTGCTTTGTCGACTCCTGTTGGAGGACCCAATAGAATAGCTCGACGCAGTCGACGTCTTTGTAAGCTGCATAAAACATAAAGAATTATGAAGTACTTGTATCTTGTAAAGAATATTTGTCTTTCGGCTTGTATATCAAGATTCTGGTGCCGATCGAGTCAGACACTTTTTGCACTGTATGCTAGGCCTTTTCGTTAGCCTGATTACCCTTAGTCTCAGTACCTTGCCGAGGCACTCGGAGTTCAAGGATTCGACGATCAGGCAGAATCAGCTACTCGGGCTGTCGCGTTCGAGGTGCTCGAGTGCGTGGAGCCGAGGGCACATTAGGTTACTCTTAGAGGGCGCAACCCCCGAGTGTTTCGAGTGCGTGGAGCCGATGGCACATTAGGTTACTCGAAGAGGGCGCAGCCCCCGAGTGTTTCGAGTGCGAGTTAAAGAGGAAATCAGATCTGAGTAGAGGGAAACTTAGCTTTATTGATAGTTGTCGTGGACGGAGTCGACGCGGTAGCGGGTCACACGGCGGACGTAGTCGACGCGGCGGACCACGGTCATAGCAGCGACGGGTTTCCGAAGTTGATGGTGGTAGCGAGCTCCGCATCCGAAGATTTCCGGCATCCGAAGGATGTATCGGGTCATTGCAGCCGAAAGTCGCATCGGGTTACTGATGTCGAGGGAGCCCCCGAGTCGAAGACCACATCGGGTCACCGCAGCCGAAAGCCGCGGCTGGTCGTAGATGTCGAGGGAGCCACCGAGTCGTGGTCGCTGAAGCAGATGCGGCCAGTCCCCACGGGCGGCGCCAATTGACGAGGTTTAATCTTGTCAATGCCCATTGTTATGGACTTGGGTTTTGGAGAAGATGGGGATGCTGGAGATCGTGGCACGGTTAACAGACAAGCAACCAGGGGACACGAGATTTACCCAGGTTCAGGCCCCCGGAGGGAAAACCCTACTCCTGCTTGTCTGCTCTTTGATTACGGCGGAACCGAAAGTTACAGGATGCGCAGATTCGATCTGGCGTGGAGGCGTGTATGAAAAATATGGATCTGTCTATTGTGTACGTGCCTCCCCCTCGTTGGACCCTCCTAGCCTTTATATATGGGGAGGCTAGGTCTCGGGTGCCAATACGAGTAGGTTACAAGTTGTATTCAAACTCTAGTCTTGAGGTATCCTTGTCTTGTGCGCTTTGGAGTCCGTGTCCATATGTGCTTCATGCAGCCGAAACGTCTTGGGCGTCCTGGACCCTGGCAGGTCGTCGAGTGGGCCTTCCGTCGGGCTGGACCAAGTATGCTAACATCAGGTACCCGTAGGGCATATCCATGTCACTTGCCCTTGATAAGTTGTTTAGCTCTGAGAAGGTAATAGAACAAAGAACATTACATCTTAGAAGGAATTACGAGCAAAATATAAGAACACTTGTGAGGAAGGATTACCTCTTCACAACGTGCACTTCTTTTGTGCCAATGGCCAATGTCGGAGCTTTGTGTTTCCGAGGAACGACGTCCGGCATTGGAACCAATTCACCCTCATCCTGGGAAAACTCAGGAGGATATCCCTCGATAGGAGCACACTCCGACTCGGGGAGCTCAGTAAGCTGAAAAGGAGAAGTATCTCAGTATTGCAAAAATAACATAAAGATGAGCACATAAAAAGAGTTGCTGCTGAAGCTTACCGGCACAACAGGATCTTCCGCTGTATGCATGTCCAGGGACAACTCTGAAATCTTCCTCTCGACCCGCTCCCTTATCAGCCATCTGATTTGGCTTACATAATCTTTTGGCTCTAAGGTTTTGGGGCTGATGCGGAGGGAATATTTCTTCGACGACGTGATGGAATGCATCAGTCAATCTCCATGATGTTGAAGAGGTTGGATCCGGCGTGCCACCCAGCATTGAACCAAGTCAGACCCTTTCAGTCCCTTGTGTTTCATCAGATACTCGATCCGCCTCTTGGCGAGGAGCAGGTCGTTGCTAAGAGCCGGAGAAAGCTCATCCTAGGATTCTTGGGGCGTAGCGGCACCATCGAAAAAAGCCGGAAAAGCACGGTCTTTGCCGGGAGCGAGAATATCCTTGTGATAGAAAAAAGTGGACGGCCATTGTTTGACCGACTCACTTGCCATGATCCGAGGATAGATGCGCTCTCGCCTAACCGGAAAACTAATAGTACCGATAATATAAGGATTACCGGCAGTAATGGAATTTCTCCTTACATGGAAGTAGTACCAGAAGAGAGTAAGGCTCAGCCTAATGCCGAGATACCCCTTGTACAAAGAGGCATACACACTCATCTCTAAGATGGAGTTCGGGGAGAGATGGTGGAGATGAACTCTGTAATGACCTATAACCTCGGAAAAGAAATCTGAGGGAGGAAATCTCAGACCTCTATCAAGGTGAGTGCCGAAGTGCACTCGCTCGTTGTCGTGGGGGTTGGGGACGGTTTCGCCGAAGCCGCTCCGCCAGTCACCAGCGCGGAGGAGCCCTTCATCTTCAACGACACGGAACTTGGGATCCAAACCCCGCGGTAGCTCTCCTTCTCCGTCGCCGCCGCTGTTGCCGTCGCTGCCGATCTGGAGGATGATGCAGAAGCCATTTTCCGGTGCGTCGGTGACCTTGGATGCGCGGCGCTAGAGGTTTTTTGGGGAGCAGAGGAGCTCTAAGTTTGCAGGAGGAGTAGAGGAGAAGGAAACGGTGCTGGGAACTGGTGAAGGAGATGAGGAAAAGAATCCTCACCACTTATATCCGGTAGACGCGTCAAGATTCGTGTAAACGCTACAGTGAACATGCCACGCGTCGTGGAAAGGACTGGGAAACCCCCACGCGATGATTACGCTGCCTCGATCTCCACGCACGCATTGAAACGGTGCCTCGGTTCCACGAAAGGCGGACCCACCAATGGTCATGCTGACAGGAAATGTCTGTCAGTGACGTGACTTGACAATGATTGATGTCCGGTTACGTCAGAGATCAAGTTCCGGCTTAATTTGAATTTTGAGCTGGAAACACAAATAACGCATTTATAGGTCCGACTCATTTTTTGAGACCCAGATCGTATCTTTTGTTTTGAAGTTTCAGGAACCCTTCAACATTCTGCAAGCCGAAGATCAAGCTAGATGATGATGAATCCGACTTTGGATCTTGGAGGCTTTCGGGGGATATTGTTAGGGATATACTTTCTGGGTATCCTCACAGTACCTCACTGACTAGGGTGGCGTACTTCGGGTTAGAGCTTTGGTTCACGGGTGGCCCAGTCAGGGAGAAGAGACGGAGTCCAGTCCGGCTACAGGAAGGCCCAGAAGACTTACCGACATAGGCCCATAGTGTTACTTGTAGTTCAAGATGTACTCTGTAACCAACTCTTAGTCGTAGCCGGATAGATCTCTCCTGTAAACCCTAGGCCGGATATATATATAAGCCGTCCTAGGGATAGCCTTTAGGGAACCCTCACAATAGTCTACAATCTCAACTCGCACAGGCGAAACCCTTGTAACCCATATTCCGGCTCTGCCGTATTATTGGATTGCTAGCAGGAGTAGGATCCGTCCAAAGCCGGCGGATTCGAACCTGGGTAAACTTGTGTGCTCACCGTCCTGGAATACCGTACATCTCACACCCCTCTCTTCCACACGCCTCGAGGACCCCCTCATGGCGTACTTGTCATTAATCCGACGACAATCAAGTGTGTCAAATTTTATGTCGAATAGTAAGAGTTTTGAGTAACAAGTGTTCTCTTTTGGAAAGAATCTCAAGGATAAGAATGAGAATAGGTTTTTGTAAAAACACTCTTTCTTTATTTTGAAGCTAGGTTTTTCAGGCGTCCATTCTAACTAGGGTCTCCTATGGTCAGGATGGCTCTGATACCAACTTGTCAACACCCGGATTTTTAAGTCCAGATGCCTGTTATGCCGTACATCGCAATCCCAGGATTACCATTTTTGCGAGACATAACAGAAGTAGTACCACAGTACATCATCCATTACAAACCATAATAAAGGTCTTACAAATAAAGGATCTCATGATCCAGTCTTATAACAATCAAAGCAGCGGAAAGTAAACGTAGTAGGCTCCTTCTTCGTGATCACAGGCAATGCTGACGATGTGAGATGATCCTAGTTGTCATAGACCTCCTGCTGTCCATCTTCCGGGTAATCCTCCTCATAGTCTGGCCATGGGAATAGCCAGGGACAAAGCCATGAGTACTCTTTAAGTACTCGCAAACTATCACTAACATAAGTAAGGTAAAACTTGTAGGAATCATAAGCTCTAGATTTGTTTGCAAAAAGCCAGGTTTATTTCATAAAGCCTTAAGAGTAAATACCTAAGTTTAGTTCTCTACCTTACTTAAGTGGGAACTTAGATTTCATGTCTACAACTCTTTTGTGGTCAAGTTAAAGTCATCTTTCAAATCACAAGTCATTTTGAAAACATCTGACAACGGAACAGTATGGCCACTCCAAATGTCCATAACCATGGACGCGGCTATTGGAATAGTTTGACTCTCTGCAAAGGTGGTACACTTTTACCACAAAATTCGATACATCCGTTAGGGATAACCCTGAATCATCATACTTGGTATGCGGATAATCAATCCTAACCTTTCAATTACACACCCTAGTATAGGCACCTCCCCTATGAGCTTGGCCTCCCAGCCATGACCATCTGTCATCCTGGGCACTACATAGGTGGACATTCATCACGAGGTAGCCTCAGCTCAACCTCTTCCACGAGGGAACCCATACTAAGACATATAAACTTCTAGCTAAGCCCTACCCAACTCAGATATTGTGGTTGTACGGTAAAATTGGAATGCTATCGCATCTGAACCCAACCATCAGTTTTTATTAAATTCAAGGCTCATGCCTCAACATTTTCATCATCAAATCATTGTGTATCACAACACATGTCAAAATATTTCAATAGAATGAATAATCATTCCAAGGTTTTCATAATCATTTTCACGAAGTATTCCCATCTAGAGTAATCAAGTTTAGTTTAGCACTAGCCACTAGTATTGAGGATATAACTATTGGGGTGCTAGTAAAGTATAAGTATCCAAGCTAGTTCTATGATCTTGATGGTATCCATCATATTTTTCACTAATCACAATTCATTAACTAAATAAGAAACTGTAGTAAAGGAAAAAGCAAAGCATGGAGTAAAACTGGGAATTGGTAAAGTTGCATCTCAAATGTTTGCATAGGGTATCTGTACAAGTTAGCTGGCATAGCTAAACTTTTAGGGATAGCTTGCATAGTGGGCTTGCCTTGAGCAGTGCAGTCGTTGAAGTTCTCTTCCTCTTCCTCGAAGTACTCCTACTCGTTGTAGCCCAGGTCGGTACTAGCATCTATAAATACATAAATGTACACAATCACCATACAACCCTGAACTACTTCTATTTAGCACTCAAGGGCTCATATTAGATGAATTTGGATCATCTCATTCATCACATGGAATACTAACACATTCTCATTTATCTTATTTGAGAAAAGTAATTTCTACTCATTGAGAAATACTTAAGATTTAATATTCACCAATGAAAATAGTGGATCATGTTGACACATGTCATCACCATCTATTCCAATACTTGGGAATGTGATTTAAAATGGTGATCATATATTACAAGATTTAATATTATCATTTAATAATATTAAAGTGACTAGAAATGCCTATATAGCATTCTTTAATACTAAGCCATGTTTCATAGTTTTAAAACCAAATATTTTTACATATTCAAGTAGAGCATGGCAAATGTGATTTTTGAGAGTTGGAATCAACTCAAAATAATTTATAGTTTATTTTCTAAAAATGTTTGAAGTGGCAAAAGCCTCCGTCTTGTTATTTTTGGTATAAGTGATCTATAGTTTCAATTTGTTTGAATCCAATGGGAGTGATTAGATATTTTCAATACCTTTCTAGCAAAATTGGAATCATGCATTTTGGATCAGTATATCTCTTTGAATTGAATTTTGGATATAGCTACTAAATAGAGTTTTAACTAAAATGGAAAAAGTCTATTTGAATTGCTAGGCTCTGCGCGGGAAAAGAAATGGGCTGACCCAACTGCACTACGCTGGCGCAACGGGTTGCTGACAGAATGGTCCCACGCGTCAGTGACTAATTCTAACCAAAACGGTATCAAGCAATCCTAGCCCTGCGATTAGAACAGGATCCTACGGCTGAGGTTCGTTATCTCCGTCGAACAGCTCCGGCGAGAAACGAACCCTAAAATGGCGGTGGGGTTCACTGGGGACCCATCGAGGCTCCAGCTAGAGTCGGCGATGGGGGCGATCGGGCTTGTCGTCGACGGCGATTCGAGGCGCGGTCACTGCAGCGGTGGACTCCAGCCAAATTCCGGCACCGTGGTGCTCCCCTTGCCCCGAGGAAGGGTCGATGAGGTTCCTGGGTGAGTGGGGAGTGGAATGGTGTGCAGAATGAGGGATAGGGTGGCCTCTATTTATATACAAAGGTTGGAGGCAGGGCGACATGGTCGGGCTCCTCCAGCGATGCTACTACATGTCTCGCTAAGTATGGCGGAGGGCATGAGTCAATGCGGGGTACTACGGCGATCATCATGCACGTGATGGCATGGCATGGGGCGTTCTTAGTCGGTCGGGCGACATTGATGCTCTGTTCGGGTACGCGGGTGTTCGTCACTCAGTACGGTGGTCACGGGGCACACAACGGTGAACGATCATGTCTGGGAGGTCACTGGTGCCACAGCGACTGCGGGTACAAGCGGAGAGAGCGAGGCACGACGTGTGCGTGCGAGGCAGCTGTGGCGCTCCTCGTGCTCTCGGCATGGCAGAGGCTTAAATGGGCGCGGCGATTCCAGTGTCTCCAATTCTCGCTGTTGGTTAGGGTGGACAGGGGTGGCGGTGAGGTCACGACTATCCTCTAGGTGTTGTGGGAGAGGGCGGCGCGGCGTGCAGTGACTGGTTCATGCTCGACCGACATGGCTGGCTCGGTACGGGCATGGCATTGGTCAATGTGGCTAGTGATGCCTCTCCTTTGCACGACCAAGTACCAGGGATGATCATGGACAATTAAATGGGTTGATTGCAGTATAAGAGATGAGCAATTGATAGCTCAAAACAGTGTATAGTGGTTGAGGTTGTACTGTGCCTGCCAGGTGCTTGACCAAATGGCCGCATGAATTCAACTTTCAAATTTTTGAATGATTATTTTTGAGTGATGTGAGTACTTTCTTAGTAGTCTATGGTTGCTGGGAATTGGCAAGTGGAATTTGTTTGAATGGTTTTTGAAAAGTGATGATCTAGACATATGAACTTGATTCAATTTTGCAATGCCTCTTACATAGATTTGAACATAGTTTCTGTGCATTTGTAAAGTTTGCTTGGATTCACTTTGAGTTGGTCTAGCAAGGGTGAAAAGAATTAAAATTGTTTCTGTTAGAAATCTTTTACTAGGAACACCTAAAGTGGGCTTGTCTTATATTTACTAATTGGAGGCACCGTAGGAGACTCCACATTAACTCTCATGGTCTAAACAAAACTGTCCGTCTGATCAGCCTATTAGTCGTCTGTGGTCGTTAGATTAATTAGACGTAGCGCATAACGGAGGATTTGACTCCACATTAACTCTCATGGTCTAAACAACATTAACTCTCATGGTCTAAACAAAACATTCGTCTGACCGGCCTATTAGTCGTCTATGGTCTTAATTGGGCGTAGCGCATAACGGAGGATTTAATTGGGTCATTTCTCTCTGTATCGCCCATGTTCCATGCCCTAAAAACCATCTAAGCAATCTTAGTCTGCCGCCTCTCCGCTTCACCGCCGTTCTTCATAATTTTTGCCGGACAGCCGGATGCATGCCGATCATGTTGCTTCCGGTACGATCCCCGCACATGTGGAAGTCATAGACACCCCATCGCCACTTTCATCTTTTCTCACACTTCCGGACACCTCCTCGAAACCATGAAAGCTCGGTGCATCCTCCTGCCACAAATCCACGAGTAGAGGTACGCATCATGATTTTGTATTATTTGTCATGTTTGACTCTATCTCTCGCTCTAAATTTTCTGGCAGCCACATACCATGGGCGGTTACATGGGTGTATGCTTTCAACCTGTTTGACAAAATTCCTGGACACATCAATCATACAAAATTCAACCCTCCACGGTAGTAACAATGCCATGTTTCTCAATCATTACTTTAGAGGTGACCTGGCCTTTGTTTTCTTAAGAGATTGTGTAGTATAATCACTTCAAGATTTATCCGTTATAATCCACTAGGATCTTCTCATTTTAGAATCAGATCAAAATTCCATGTCTACTTATACACCTGACGCTCCATCAGATGATTCTAAAACATTCTCATTCATGGTTATTCATATAAAGGTCAGCTGATTCGACATAAAATGGTAATTGTACCATGTAAGTTTCACCTTTGTTTCAGGATGTAGAATGTGCATTTATTCTCACATATTTTTCATACTGTAGTTATTACATTCTACATAGCTCTATAGAATTGAATGTCAGAAAGTTGTTTGGAGCAGTTTGGCCCAATTTGTATATATTCCCTTTTGTCCCTTTTCTCCCACTATTTGAGAAAACTATGTATGCTACCACTATTTTAATCAATGCCATGATGTTGGATGCAGCGAAAGGAACATGCAAGATTGAGCAGTGGCCGTTATCCTGGACTACACAGAGTACTACTCAGAGTCAGTCCTCTCAGCCTCCTCCCATTGGCACATCAGTAGCAAATCCTTCTCCTTCTATCATCACTTCAGTGTGCTTAGTGATGGTAGTCCTCCGGCTAGAGGTTACCGATTTTACCCATGTCATTATTATTATTTAAAAAGACATGGACATGATTGAGTATCTGGTTTTTCTGAATTCCTCGAGGATCAAACTGATGATTCGCTAAATTGAGTCAGGTATGTTGACTGACAGAGAGAGAGAGGAAATGACAGCTAAAGAGGTGAATGTGGAGGAGTATGACAACACAAAATGAGTACTATCTACGTAGTGTATGCTAAATCATAACATCAAGGTGGGACTGTACAGCAGCCGCTGATGCTTGGTGAAGTGGATGGCATTGTCGCCTGGCATTCAACAGCTACCCATGTGGCCGTGCCATGGAGGAGATATCATCAATATTTTTTGCTTAATTCTTATGTTCAAAGTTCTATTAATACAAACCTGACTGTTTGTGTCATGATATTTAGTCATGTGTTCTCTGAGATTTAGGCCTGAAAACTAGATGATTGGAACTCTCTCATGTTGTTACTAATGTTTAATCTTTGTTGTTGCAGGGAGCTTTCAGTAGGGTCTGCTGTCAGCATATCATCTTAAATATTTATATATTCGTGATTACACCATTTAGTTTTTTCTCCGTGTTTTGCTGAATAGACACCTACTTGATACAATCTGTCAGAGATGAGAGTGCACTGCATGGTTAGAAGGACTGTATGGATGATATCCACGGTCTACGCGAATGCTCAGACTTATATTATTCAGTTACTTATATTATTCACTTACTGGAAGGTACCATTGATAGTACTTTGTGTATTTCTATAGGTATATTGAGAATTTAATCATGTGTTCCATGTAAAAACCAATAAAACCAAAATATTATACTCCTTTTGTCAAGAAATAAATGACTTGGATTTGTTTCAATTCGCATGTACTTCTACACGTTTTAGTGTGTAGATACATGCAAATCTAGAAAAATCTAAGTCTGTTATTTCTGGACAGAGAGATTACATGGTTATTGGTACATCAGTACATGCATGATAGGGGATCCATCAATTTGTTTTTGACCCCTAATCTTCTGAATTTTGCACATAGAGAAGAGTAGTGCGGGAAATTTAGTGTTCTTTCTCATCTTAGTATTACACAAAAAATATACATGTTTTCAGAAGGACTATGCTTTCTTGCTAACTAATTTTTTTCTTAATCAATAATTTCTATTTTACTCATTCATGGCTTATGTGCACAATGCACCCTTTTTTTGCATACATCAACATATACTCCAACCTCAGTATTTCCCTACAGCTGGAATCAATCATGGCCCAAGCTTGACATCTTTTTAATTTTGATGAATCATGTGTATACACATGAGCTTCAGAGCATTCATGGGTGCGTATGCTGGCAGTGGCTGGACATGGACTGCAACCCAGAATACTAGTTCCTCGAAGAAGCAGAATGCTTACTCAATATGTTGAGCTCGTTGGGCAACCCCAAGAGGAAGGTATGATGAATATAGCAACAAGTTTTCCCTCAGTTATGAAACCAAGGTTATCGAACTAGTAGGAGCAAGGAAACACCTCCCAGGTGTTGTTTCCAACTTGGAATCCTGCACAACACAATCACAGAACTTTGCCCCCAACTCAGTGAGGTTGTCAATCTCACCGGTTTTGGTGAAAACAAAGGATTAAATGTATTGTGTAGAAGATAGTAATTGCTTGCAGAAAGTAAACAGAAAATAGTAAATAGTAGATTGTAGATTGATGGTAAAAGAAAGGACCGGGGTCCATAGTTCACTAGTGGTGATTCTCCTTAAGATAGATGACATGTTGGGTGAACAAATTACAGAGGGGAATTGACAAACATCGAGAAAGCATATATGCATATACTAATCATCTTGACTCCTATGAGATTTGATTGGGCATTACAACATTATACATAGACCATAATCTAACTGCATCTATGACTAATAATCCACCTTCAGGTTATCATCCGAACCTCCTCCAGTATTAAGTTGCAAGCAATAGATAATTGCATTAAGCAAAGTGTGTAAAGTAAACAATACGATTGTTCTATGAACAAAGGATTGCTGTTTTATCCCTAGTAGTAACATCACATCTAGTACCTTAGAGATTTCTGTCACTTCCCCGGATTACTAGAGGCATTAACCCACTATCAAGCATAAATACTCCCTCTTGGAGTTGCTAGCATCAACTCGGCCAAAATAGATGCTAACAACGGAGAGCATGCAAGATCACAAATAACAAAGACATGATATAATCAATAATTAATCTGAAATAACATCTCAATATCCATCGGATCCCCGCAAACACAACATGTAAGATTACAAATAGATGATCTTGATCATGAACGGAGCTCACAAGATCTAAACATGGTAGCACAAAGGAGAAGAACCAACCATCTAGTTACTACATGGACCCGTAGTCCAGGGATGAACTACTCACACATCACACCGAAGGTAGACATGGTGATGAAGAAGGCTTCCATGGTGAATTCTCCCCTCCGGTAGGGTGCTAGGAAGAGCTTTAGATCCCTCCCGATCTAGGGATCGAGATGACGGTGGCTACAGACTCTTTCGTGGAATTTTGATCGGCTACTTAGGGTTTCTATATCGGAGGCTTCTTATAGATGAAAGGGGAGGCCGAGGGGGTGCCCGAGGCGGCCGCACCACCCCCTGGCGCGGGCCAGGCCTGGCCGCGCGGCCAGGTGGTGTGGCCGGCCCCTGGCCCCTCTCCGTCTCGTCTTCTGGCTCTGTGTTCCCCTCGGTGAAATATTGACTTTGGCTTTTGTCCCGTCCAATTCCGAAAATATTCATTTTCTGACTTTCCTGGAACCAAAATCAGCAGAAAACAGGCAGCTGGCACTGTGGCATCTTGTTAATAGGTTAGTCTCATAAAATGTATAAAAATACTCCAATGTGTGGACAAAACATAAGAAAGTAGATATAAAACAAGCATGAAACATCAAAAATTATAGATACATTAGCAACATATCAACATCCCCAAGCTTAACCTCTGCTCGTCCTCGAGTAGGTAAGTGATAAAAATAAAGAATATTTTTTAAGGTGACATGCACCATCATAATCTTGATCAAAGTATTTGTGAAACATTGAAAGGTGGGATCATAGTACTTTAACATAGCATGAAAGATATAGTTCTAACAATAAGACATAGCAAATATGTTGTAGAATGAAAAGGAACAAACACAAGATTCATGAATAACAATGTTTTGCAATATGTTTGTTGGTTTCACATATAGAAAACATAATGAGAATGGTATTCAGCTTGTCCCTCATAGCGTAGCAAAACATAAATGCATAGGACACCTTCAAAATTCATAAGGGTGACTAGATACAAATAGTTCAAGAGCAAGCAATATCAAACTTATGCATCAATCAACAAGTCTTGGGACAATGCACATTAAACTAAGAATGGCCACTATGCTCTCTTAGTAGGTGCATAAAGATAGAAGATGGAGACTCAACATAAAAGTAAAAGAAAGACCTTCATAGAAGGAAGCAGGTTTTAAGTCTCATAAAGAGCTTCCAAAAATTATGGTACTTATTAGCTTTCAGCTCTCATTGCCCCTATCATAAGCATCTTGAAGTGATTAAGGTTAAAGTGAACAAACTATGGAGTATATGCTTGACAAAGTATAAGTTGACAATCTCATGTCCCTTGAATACGAGGGCCGCTCCTCATACTACTCAAGTTTAGTTATCGGTAAGTTCTTGTCATAGTAAGTACAAGTGTATCATAGAGAACTGCCAACGGGGTACCCCTTGCTCGAAGATACGGAAAAATCCCCATATCAAAATGACAAGGCAAGCAGACAATGAGCATCTCAGCAATCTTCTCATTTACCATGGGAAAATGGTGCTTTTTCTCTCTTTCCTCTTTTCTCATCTTTTTTTTCTTTTTTCTCAATCTCTATCTCTTTTTTATAAGAAGAATGCTTCATAGATTGCTCATTATGGTTACGCTGCAGGTTTCCACCAAGATTAGGCATGGATTAGACCAGCAGCCTAGGCGTTTCTCTAACACACATACATAATCCATGGACTTACAAGCTCTCCTTTCATTTCACACCGACGACATCCATAAACAAAAGAGCATGATATAACCTAGGTACAATGTATAAGTGCAATGTTGAAAGCGTTCCCCATGACAGCATGGTTCTGCCAGGGCCGGCTCTATATTTTTCTGAGCCCTTGGGCGAAGTCGATAAAAGGGGCCCTAATGATAATATATATATATATAGAAACCCTATTCAACACCCAGGGTGCAGAATAGTTATTTTGCATCCCACATATTTTTATGTTCTCACATCTAGAAAGTTATGTTTTGTATACTAATAATTATCGACATAAAAAAATCGACATAAAAATTATCAGAAACGTAAAAAAATCGACATAAAAATTATGATTTATGAGTCATTATAGTGTAAAAACATAGAAAATACACATTTTATGTCGTATTTTTATACGGCATGTAAACGAATTTTTTACGACATGTCTAAATTTTTTTATGTTGTTCTCGACTTCTGAGGTAAGAAAAAATTTACGTGACGTAATTTTTTTATACAGTTTGTAATATAGAGGGTGGATGTAGAATAACTATTCTACACCTTGGGGGTCAAATAGCGCCACTCTCTCTATATATAACTATATAGACGATATATGTGCCAATTGCATTTGCAAAATATTTAAAAGCATATAACCACACACTTCCATAGTAGAGATGTCTATAAATAATTATCAAGCACTAAAGCATTGTGATATTTAGATAGAAAAAATAAAAATATTAGAAAAACATAACAAGTATTCCATGCTAATGAATACCTCAAAAAAGGTAGCCTCCAATGAGTTCATGGACAATTAAGTTTCAGTGCTTTGAAAAAAGCTTCTTCGTGCATTTCTAGATGCAAAATTATCGAGGACACTATTAAGATTAATGTTGTCCAATATATCCTTCTCAATACAGCATGTAGCCAAGCCATGCAATCTGTCTTGTAAGATAGTTGACCTCAAACAGTTCTTTAGTAGCTTTATTTTAGAGAAACTTCTTTTAGCTGAGGCCACAGTTACATGTGAAGTCAAAATGATCTGATAGGCAACTGAAACATTTGGATAGCAATTTACGGCTGTAATGAATTGAAAAATCTCATGCGTCGACATTAAATTATTTGGCAAATTACTTGCAACACCTTTAACTCAGAGAAAAAAATCATCAAGATCGATGCACGCGCACTAGCACCATGCACGCAACGTGAGCAGGAGTGCAGGACAGCTTCAGGTGTACGTCGGATCATCGGCTTGTCGGAAACTGCCGTTTGCCGATCTGCCAAGTGCCAATGAGGAGGCAGGGGCGAGGGAGATGGTCAGATCAATTGGAACAAAAAAAGGAGACCATGCGGCAACCGGTGTCGATCGCATCGTTTCGACTGTGAGTCGTTCTCGTTCATCTCTGCTCGGGCTTTCTGGACGGCCGTTTTGAATGTGTCTTTTTTAGAGATATGTAGTCTTTATAGTGTAGATAACTAGTAAATTATAGGCCCCCATTAGCATGGGCCCTTGGCCATGGCACAAGGTTACCATGGGCCAGAGCCAGCCCTGGGTTCTGCTAATTCCCAACGTATAAGTGCAAATATATACAACTGAGATGACACAATGGTTCAAGTTTATTAGGGGCAAGAAAAGTATAGTGTGCCATCAAGTTCGTGAGAGTTTTAATCACTAATTTTTACATAACAAGTTTAATTCGGAAGGTAGATAAAAACATGAATATACTTGAAATAGCAAATGCTAATAGGTAGGTATGGTGGACTCTTTGGAATAACTTTGTTTTATTTGGAGTTAGATGCATGAGTGAAACTCATACTTGGTTATGGAGGCTAGCAAAAGACTGGGAGCGACCAACTAAGAGAGCAAATAATGGTCATAATCATGCAAAGCGACAAAACATCATTAATTAAACCATAAAGTGATATTACAATTCGAAAACTAAAGGATCATAGAGGCTATGGTGACTTGGGATAGTCTTAACATGGTGTGAGCATGCACCAAGTCAACCCAAATAAAGCATCAAAGGAGAAGACCACAATACTATGCTTTAATATGCTAAAACAACGCATGATTCTTTCAAGGCACATTAAGCAATCTCAATTGTTTATAACATGTCATGCTACAGCAAAAATCACTAAGCATAAAGCCAAAACAATATCAATCATGACATGACAAACCATAGGCCACAGTTAAGAACAAGCTCCTCTTTACCGCTTAAGCATGAACTTTTTCTACTCTTTTCCAATCCAAACCAACTTATTTGAAAACTAATGCATGAATGAGGGGGTCCAACCAATTTATTCAAGCAAACTAAGCAAACGAAAACCAAAAACAAAAACGAAGACGCTCCAAGAACAACACAACTGTGCATGAAACAATAAAAATGAAGTGTTTGGAAGAAAACCTGAGATTTTTATTGATGAAGAAGGGGATGCCTTGGGAATCCCCAAGCTTTGACGCTTGTACTTCTTGGATATTTCTTGGGGTGACATGGGTGGCATCCCCAAGCTTGAGCTTTAGTCCATTCTTCATCTCATTACATCATTCTTTCCATACACCTGAAAATTTCCTTCATACAAAACTTCACAGAATCTTCATTAGCAACATTAGTGTACTCAAGATAATAAGTCTTTCAGTCTCAACACAAGTAAAACTTCCATTAAAACACAAGCTACTGTAGCAATTCCCTAAAAAAGTTCAATTTCCCCAAAAAGAACCCAAAAAGGAATCAATAAGAAGCAAATGCAAATAATGGCAGGAATCTGTCAAAACAGACCAGCAGGTAAAAACCGATTTTTTCTAAGACCCTTTGTTGCTCAAATCGAAAAGTGTTGAACTAACAAAAGTTGGATAACAACCTGGGGAAGAAACACAAAAAATTACAGCTCAGACCGATGTACAGAGATTTTTTACGATTGTTTACAGCGAAGCACAAAAATCTGTTTCAGGACAGCAACTTTCCCAAGCATTACTTCTCTCTCATTAGAGGTTACTCTTGGCACAAAAACCACACAAAAATGATAAGGAGAGGTTATTACTGAAGAAATAACTTCCAAGACTCAACTAAAACTTTTTTGTTATCTCCCAATAAGTACTTTTCTTTAACGCCTTTAAGTTAGGCATAAGAAGCAAGAAAAGAATCAAGTATTCTCAAATGAAGAAGCATTAAGATTAATACCAGAAATATCTTCAACAATGCAAGTTATCTCATCCAAATAAGTTCTATAGGATCCTCTCTCAATGCTCTTGGGTTCACTATTTTCATCAAACGGGTTTTCAGGAACAATCCAATCAAAATTCTTTTCTAAGGCTTCATGCATTCCTACAAGTTTAAAAGATATTGGTATCTTAATTTCCTCCCCATTAAGTTTGGTTTTGTCCATGTTTTCTCGTGTACCAATAACATCTACACATGAGCCTAGCATATTAAAATGATCAAAGACTTCTCTAGCTTCCTTAGCAACATCATAGAATTCTTTAAGAAAGGTTTCCAGAATAAAATCTCTCTTTTAAGGGTCCTCAATTTCTTTAAGTTTAAGAAACATTACTTGCATTATGGGGTTAAGGTTAACAAACCTAGCTTCCAACATGTGAACTAAAGAAGCTGCAGCAATTTCATAATTTGGAGCAAGTTCTGCAAGGGATCTATCCTCAATATCCTCATGCTTACTAACATGATTAAACAAATTCTTCAATATTATCTTTTCCAATTATAGAGCCACTACCTATTGCAAGGTATTTTAGGGTGAACTTGGGGATCAACATGGTGAGCTAAGAACGAGGAAACAAAGTTTTTATGTTTTTGATAAAGAAAGCAAACTAGTACAACTAATTATTTGTGTGTTTTTGATAAAGAAACAAGCAAACAAAGCAGAAATATCCTCAATATCCTCATGCTTACTAACATGATTAAATAATTCTTCAATATTATCTTTCCTAGTTATAGAGCCACTACCTATTGAAAGGTCTTTCAGGGTGAACTGAGGGATCAACATGGTGAGCAAAGAACAAAGTGAGAACTATAGAAAAGGAATAATTTTTTTGTATTTTTGATATAAAGAAGCAAACTAGTACAACTAATTTTTGTGTGTTTTTGATAAAGAAACAAGCAAACAAAGCAGAGACAAACTTAGCAAAACAAATAAAACAAAGTAAAGAGATTGGTTATGAGGGACTCCCCTTGTGAAGATGTCCTTAACTCCCCGGCAACGGCGCCAGAAAAAGTCTTGCTTACTCAATATGTTGAGCTTGTTGGGGAACTCCAAGAGGAAGGTATGATGAGTATAGCAACAAGTTTTCCCTCAGTTATGAAACCAAGGTTATTAAATCAGTAGGAGCAAGGAAACACCTCCCAGGTGTTGTTTCCAACTCGGAATCCTGCACAACAGAATCACAGAACTTTGACCCCAACTCAGTGAGGTTGTCAATCTCACTGGTTTTGCTAAAAACAAAGAATTAAATGTATTGTGTGAAAGATAGTAATTGCTTGCAGAAAGTAAACAGAAAACAATAAATAGTAGATTGTAGATTGATGGTAAAAGAAAGGACCGGGGTCCATAGTTCACTAGTGGTGATTCTCCTTAAGATAGATGACATGTTGGGTGAACAAATTACAGCGGGGCAATTGACAAACATCGAGAAAGCATACATGCATATACTAATCATCTTGACTCCTATGAGATTTGATTGGCATTACAACATTATACATGGACCATAATCCAACTGCATCTATACCTAATAATCCACCTTCAGGTTATCATCCGAACCCCCTCCAGTATTAAGTTGCAAGCAACAGATAATTGCATTAAGCAAAGTGTGTAAAGTAAACTACACGATTGTTCTATGAACAAAGGATTTTTGTTTTCTCCCTAGTAGCAACAACACATCTAGTACCTTAGAGATTTCTGTCACTTCCCCAGATTACTAGAGGCATGAACCCACTATCGAGCATAAATACTCCCTCTTGGAGTTGCTAGCATCTACTCGACCAAGCTAGATACTAACAACGGAGAGCATGCAAGATCACAAATAACAAAGACATGATAGAATCAATAATCAATCTGAAATAGCATCTCAATATCCATCGGATCCCCACAAACACAACATGTAAGATTATAAATAGATGATCTTGATCATGAACGAAGCTCACAAGATCTAAACATGGTAGCACAAAGGAGAAGAACCAACCATCTAGCTACTACATGGACCCGTATTCTAGGGATGAACTACTCACGCATCACACCAGAAGTAGGCATGGTGATGAAGAAGGCTTCCAGGGTGAATTCTCCCCTATGGCAGGGTGCCAGGAAGAGATTTACATCCCTCCCGATCTAGGGATGGAGATGACGGTGGCTACAGACTCTTTCGTGGAACTTTGATCGGATACTTAGGGTTTCTGTATCGGAGGCTTCTTATAGGCGAAAGGAGAGGCTGAGGGGGTGCCCGAGGCGGCCACACCACCCCCTGGCGCGGGCCAGGCCTGGCCACGCGGCCAGGTGGTGTGGCCGGCCCCTAGCCCCTCTCCGTCTCGTCTTCTGGCTCCGTGTTCCCCTCGGTGAAATATTGACTTTGGCTTTTGTCCCGTCCAATTCCAAGAATATTCATTTTCTGACTTTCCTGGAACCAAAAACAACAGAAAACAGGCAGCTGGCACTGTGGCATCTTGTTAATAGGTTAGTCCCAAAAAGTGTATAAAAATACTCCAAAGTGTGGACAAAACATAAGAAAGTAAATATAAAACAAGCATGGAACATAAAAAATTATAGATACATTAGCAACATATCATAGAACCACACAATGGTGATGGTAGAGTGCAGGTAAAGAATAGAAGATCGCTACGTGCACATGGTTTTACAATTCTCCCCCCTTATTTTTTTCTGAACTACGAGCTACCAGGCATCATTTATATTTTGTATGTGTGTTCTCCATGTTTCTTTTATCACCTAACATTAAGTATGTATGAGTAAGCATACTTCACAAATCACAAGGCGATTTACTGAAATTCTTAAGTTTTCGACAAATGGTTGTAGCTTTTTTTGTCCATATTGCAGGATTCATCTCAAAATCAGGACATGTTGCTCACCGTACTGCATGCAGTTTCGCAACCAATTCACAAGCAGAAAACTTGAGCTATTGATTAAATTGTGATGACCGAATTCAACCTCTTGGCATGCATGGTATATTTGACGGCATACATAGATTTCCATTCACACGTCTGAGTTTCTTTTGTTATTATATGGTTTCTCTACCTAAGAATTATTGTTAATAAATTATTAAAGTTTTATGGATACAATGTTTATCTAACACTAGAAATTCGACATTATCAAACTAAAAAATATAAATAATATTTCCTAGATGGAATATTAAACCAGCTTTATAAATCATAAATAAAAACAAATATACATATTCTTAATAGAAACAAAAAAGTTAATGACATGTTTGTTGACATGTTTATTTTTTACACTATTAATGTCGTGTCATTAAAAATAGCTAGCTCGTGCATGTGCACGGGTTAATGACTGGTGGTTAATAATGGCAAAAGAGACCATTTGATCATATGTCTTATATTTTATTTTATTTTTATTTGAGTTTGCTTGTAAGTGATCTAGATGATGGTGTAAACCTTTTTAAACTAATCTTTACCATTGGTAGCAATCAAACATGGCAATTGCAATCATTCATTCAATAATGGAATTCACACAAACACTCATATCAAGTTTAATAATAAAAGTTTTTGTTAACCCTAAACTTGGGTGATTAGATCTTGATAAGCTTGATTAATATTTTTGAGGTGTTACAAGTTGTTAATTGTTTTTTATATGTATGTAGAAGGATGATGATGATAAGAAGCAAAAAGGTGAGTTCCGTGGAGATGTCCTCACAGAGGGGTTGGGAAACAAAGAGCACCCTGGTCGCACGAGCGGGGCAGGTGCCTTAGCCCCATGGAAAATAGACCACAACTGGTCTCTGAAAGACAAGCGTGCGTGCAAAAGAGCTAGGTAAGCCCTTTTTCAAGAAACCATGCGGAAAAGGCTTAAGGAAGAAATAATAGCGGAGTTAATAGGAAAGGTACCGCCACCGCCACCGTTGATAGAGGATGTTCCTGTCGCTGACCTACGTCGGAGTAGTTGTGCTTCCACCGTCACCGGTACTGCTGATACAGCCACGAGCTATCCTTGAGATCACATAATGGTAATTAAACCCATTGATCATCTAAAGTACATATTATGCATTTTCATAAAAATCATAGTTGACATAATTTTCTTATATGTAGGTGGCCACCGTCTGCCAGCTTAGAGCAAGGAAAGTCGGGTCCGATGTATCCGAGATGGCTGCTTGGGGCCAAGTGCATCCCCCAAAGGAAGGGCAGATGATACACAACATCCCACTTTCCAACGGTTTTGCTAGGGTCAATGTCGATGATGTCGTTGAGGGGTTCGGTGAGAGCGAGCTGTCGATCCCTACCAATGAAGAGATGGTTACTCTATCTGAGACAAGGGGGAGCTTCATCTAGTGGCCCAATGTAGATATCCTTCTAGTCGGCGGCCAGCCAAAGCCAAATCCGGTTTTGACTGACCTCTCACCAGCAACATGTACTCCCAAGATCAAGGAAACACCAACTATTCAAATTGATGCTGAAGAGACAAGTACCCCAACAAGTGTTGCTGTCAAGACTAGAGTCCGAGTTGACTTCCCAATGCCAGCAAATAACACTATGGAAGAGCCCCTCCCCTCGCCGAAGATACCAGAGACATTGACACCGCTAGCTCATGTACAAGATAAAGCACCTACCCCCTACAGAAATCAAAGAGACAACCCCCGTGAGCCATCCCGGCAGGACTGCAGGAGTCCTTGTTGACAAGCCTCCCCTTGCCCCGAAGGACTCCTTAGAACAACCTCCCCTTGCCCCGAAGAAAGCTGCAGAGACATTGTAACATCCCAAAACTTCAATCCAAGCTTATCAAGATCTAAATCATCAAATTTGGGGTTAACAAAAACTTTTTCAAATTAAAAATAAAAGCATTCATATGTGTGTGCATTTAAAATAGGAGTTGTTTTGAAGTGCCTTGTTTAAGTGATCCAATGCTTGTAAAATGTTTCTTAGGTGATTTAAACATCATCTACATCATTCCCAAACTTTTTCTAAATAAAATCAAATAAAAACGAATTAAAAAGGAGGAATGGTCATTTTGGCCATTTTAATCCACTACACTACTTTGGCTATTCCGAGTACTCAATTCTTAACAGAAACAATTTTTGATCTTTGTACCCCTTGCTAGTACACATAATGAGGTACCAAGGCCCACCATTGGATCTGCTAAAAACATTCTGTTAACTATTTTAATTGGCATTTGAAATTTGAATCTAATGCATATTCATAGATCACCCCTATTTCAAAACCCATCCATTTGGGCTCCACTTTCAAAACCCTTGCAACCAGAGACTACCTAGCACTAGTGGAGATCACTCAAAAAATTTGAAACCAAAATTCAAAACTTTTTCTCTTGCGGCCATTTCATCAAACACTTGGCAGGCAGATTTCAAACAAAACACATTTCACTATTTCAAATAGTATTCTGGCCAAACTTGTCTCCCATTTGGCCCCTTTTTACTCCTTTTGTCTCAAAATGATCTAGAAAAGCCATTTAAACCCACTCCCCAACCCCTAGTGGCATTGCCATGCCATGCCGAGCCACCTCTCGCCGACCGACCATGCACCCGCTGCAGCAGACCACTCCCCTCTCCCTCGCCATGTCTAGGAGGTAGCCAACACCTCACCGCCACCCTCTGTCCCCTGCCCGAGCGAAGCCTCGCCGAGGACCACCAAGGATACCACGCGCCGAGTGCCACCGCACCATGCCGAGCACACGCCAGAGCGCCGCACCCGGTACGCGTGCACAGACCGCCGCTCGACTGCAGCCCGTGCCCACCGCTCCGCCACAACCTGGAGAACACCCCACACACCCCCGTTCGCCGCCCAAAGCACCACAGCCACCGCTCGCCGTGGACACCGCCGCCTCTGCCGCTCAAAGCGCCACCTTGCCCAGACCGCATGCCACCGCCCCTACGGACGCATTCAATTCCTAGAGCACCGCCAGGAGACCGCCGGTTGATCGCCACCCACCGCCATGCCGCTAGCCGGCTGTAGCCTTGTAGCCACCGTCGCCTGCCCATCCCGCTCGGTCTCACCGTCGGGCCTATAAAAGGAGGCCTCCCCAGCCTCTTCTCTCCACACCACTCCACTCTCCTCACCTCTCTGAACCTCACCCACCTCTAGCCGGAGCAAGGCAAGCTCTGCCTCGCCGGAATTGGAGCCGGAGCAGCCGCAGCAGGAGGAGAAGGGCGCCGCTGATTGCGACCACCCCAAGCTCCGCCGCAACCGCGCCTCGCCTCGCCGTCGACCACCAGTTCGTTTGCCCACCTCGCCGACCCTGCTGGAGCCCTGGTACGTCCCCAGCAGACCCCCACCGAGCCGCTAGGGTTCGAGCTCGCCGGCGACCTGTTCGTCGTCGACGACGACCCTCAGCCGTAGATCCATGTTCTAATCCTATGGCCCACAGCGCACGTACCATTTCGCGTGTTAAGACCCACTGACAAGCGGGACCCCCTGTCAGCTGAGCCCCGCGCCACGGAGCGCCACTGGGCCGATCCGACTTCTTTCCCGCGCTAGCCCACCCGTTCAAATCTGGATTTTTTCTTTTCAGTTTAATCTAGTTTCTGTCCACTAGTTTAAAATTCAATTCTAGGAGTTTTACAAATCCAAATTGCATGAAACCAATTTTGTCTGAAAGGTATAGAGATGATCTATCCAAGCCCATTAGATTTAATTCAATTAGAGTTATAGATCTCTCCTAATAAAAATAACAAAACAGAAGCATTTGCACCTTGCAACATTTTTATAAAATCAACTAAGATAGGTTTTGAGTTGATTCCAACTCTCAAAAATCACATTTCATCATATCTACCTAAATATGTAATAATATTAAGGTTTACATGCAGTGACTTTGGACTAGTACCAAAATAATGCTATATAGGCATTTCTAGTCACTTTAAATCATTAAATAATGAACTTAAACCAAAGTAATATTGATCCAACCCTTAAACCTCATTCCCACATGTTAGAATATGTGGTGATGACATGTGTCCACATGATCCCATATTTTAAGTGGTGAATATTAAATCTTAGTTAAAATTTTCAATGAGTAGAAATTACTTTTCTAAAATAAAAAGAAAGAAACTATTGAATTAAACTTGTGATGTTTGTGATGATAATAGATCATCAATTGTGTGTCTCAGAATGCTACCTAGACTAGTTAAGTATTGTTTGGTGATTGTGTACTCCGTATGTATTTTTATAGACGATAGTACCAACCAAGTCTACGAAGAGGAGGAGTGCTATCAAGATGAAGACGAAGAAAACTTCAACCACTGCACCAACCAAGGCAAGCTAGCACTATCCAAGATTAACCCTTGCAACTTATACTTGCAAGCCACCATTAACAATGCAAGCTAACCCTTGCAAGTTTAGTGCTTAGCAAACTAGAATCAAACTAGATGGTTTAGCAAAGATGCCTTAAGCATGCTTTGAGCACCCCTTGTTGACTATTAGTACCCCAAGTCTTATTGACAAGTTTCACCTCCCTTCGTTTACACAAAGTTATTTACTTATTTTTAAGGTAGCATAAAAAGTATATAACTTGACCTACGTAGAGACCTTTAGATGTCATTCTATGGTATGTGATTGAACCCATCACTTCCACCTTAGTGAACACTCTTAACTTAGTAGTTTAGAGTAGATCAAAAACTTGAGTCACTTTAGATGGGAACACTTGGTGAAAATGAATTATGAAAACCTTGGAATGATGAGTCATTCTATTGAGATGTTTTGACATGTGTTGAGAAACACAAATGGTTTACGATGATGAAAATAATGAGGCATGAGCCTTAACCCTTTTATAAAACTGATGGTTGGATTCGGATGCGATACCATTCCAAATTTACCGTACAACCATATTACCTGAATTGGGTAAGGCTTAGCTGGAAATTTATATGCATTAGTATTAGTTCCCTCACGGGAGAGGTCTGAGCTGAGGCTACCTCTCATGATGTCCACCTATGCAGTGCCCAAGATGATTGATGGTCATGGTTGGGAGGCCATGCTCATAGGAGAGGTGCTTATACTAGGGTGTGTAAAGGGAAGGTTATGTTTGATTATCTGCATACTAAGTATGATGATTCAGGGTTATCCCTAACAGATGTATCGAATCTTGTGGTGAAAGTGTACCACCTCTGCAGAGTGTCAAACTATTCGAATAGCCGCGTCCACGGTTATGGACAGTTAGAATGGCCATACTGTTTCGTTGTCAGATGTTTTCCAAATAACTTGAAATGAATGATGAACCTTGACTTGACCACAACAGGGTTGTGTTTATGATAATAGCTTCCCATTCAAGTGATTCTAGAACTTTATTTTATCTTTCTTTGCTTCTGAACTCATCTTAGGTTTCAAACTTAACTTTATAGTTAAACTTAGATTTAGCACGTTAACTTAGAACTATAGTACCTGTTAATAGTAGTTTGCGAGTACTTAAAGAGTACTCATGGCTTTTGTCCCTGGCTATTCTCATGGCCAGACTATGAAGGAGACTACCAAGAGGATGGTCATCAGGACCGCTATGATAACTAGGACTATCTGCCTTCGTCAGCATTGCCTATGCCCCTGAAGATGGACCCCACCGCTATGCTTTTCTTTTATTTCCGCTGCTTGTTGTATTAAAGACTGGATCATGAGATCCTTATTTGTGTAAGACCTTATGTATGGTTTGTAATGGATGATGTACTGTGATATCCAATCCGTTATGTCTCGCAAAAATGGTAATCCTGGGATTGCGAGGTATGGCATAACGGGCATCTGGGATTAAAAATCCGGGTGTTGACAGACATAGCCACCAGCCCCGAAGAACGCTCCTACCCCTACTACTAGTGTGCCCAAGCCACCAGCTGTTGTAGAAGAAGCCAAAGCTCCTACCCCCGCTTGTGTGTCCTTGACAACCCCTAAAGCTTCCTAGCCAGCAATCCCAGCTAGTACTAGGACGACACACTCCTCAAAAGCACAGACACTGCCGCCACCTGCTGCAAAACCCAAGCCTGTAACGAAACCCAAGGGTAAAAAGGGGGCAGCGCATAAAATCACGCCGCTTGAAGGTACCAAATTGACCGGCAAGGTGCTGGCAGATTATTTAAATGCGGGGGGTGTTCTGCCGGAGTCTGATATACACTCGACATACAAGCCCGAGGAAAAGCTAATACACAATTCGACGAGTGTTACCAAAGAGTATGGATGGGCTTGTGCATCATTGCAGAATTACTACTTGCATAATTTCAAGAAGCCAGAGCAGGACCAAGTCTCGGGATTCATGGTTAGGCACAAACCTGAACACTTTATGAGTGACCATTTGTGCGAGTTCCAAGTCACTTGGGAGGACTTGTTTCTCTTGTTCAATTTGAAATCGTTAGACGCCAGCATAGTGAAATGCAGTACATTGTGAGTATTTTTTATTATTATTTATCAATCAATGCATCAATAACCGTAGCTATCTTAATTTACACTTCATTCATGTTGTGTCTTTACATGTGTATAGGTACTACTATCAGAAAGACAGAGCAGCAGGTAAAATAGCCTTCGTCGACCCCTACCTAGCTTCTGAACAAATTATGAATTCTTGCGAAAGGGTTGTCGAGGATTACATCATCCATGTGATGGAGAAGAGCTTCCAGGATAATAAGGAGTCAATATTTTGGTCTTTTAATTCAAAGTAAGCTATCTTCATCCAGTGTCCCAAGCACATTTTTGAATTATGTTGCATTACATTATTATATCTTTACAATGTTGATCTTCTGAAAAGTTTTCCTAATGTTTGGCAAAATATATCACTGACAGTGATAATGGTACTGTTTTATGGATGATATTTCCAGGGAAATGATGTTTGATGTGTTGTGCAATTTGACTTGTGTTCTTGTTCTTTCAGGGATCACTGGATTCTTATCACTATCTCACTATTGGATGGCAATATCCATTATGTTGATTCTTATCTTGGGAGGCACAAATGGAACTACGATGATGTAACCAAGCTTCTGGACAGGTATATCTAATCTTCTGCCATTCTATAGTTTTTTTGTATGGACATGAACTTGCATTACATTCATGTACTGTAGATTTCATCCTAACACTTTATGGTAATATTTTTGTCCCTTTTGCTGCCTTAGATTTTTTGAAACTCTTATACTCCAGTGGAGCACCCCATAGCTCTTTATGCCCAGGGTGACACCACTTTGTGTAGAGGAATGACACTAGATAAGGAACAAGTAGTCTTGCTAATTGAAAATGTTTGTGTACATCAAGTGTGAAGCTACATTTGGGCCCATCATGCATAGAAAGCATCAGACATTATTTATGTGAAACATGTAGGCGAGCCGTGTTAGGAATTTGGGATTTCCCATAAATATTGATCACCTTTTCAAAAAATTCTTTAGATTTTTTGGAATTTGTATTTGACATTTTGAACTTGGTAGTGAGGATTTTTTGTGTTTGACAAATTTAGAAACATCCATCTGCTTCTTATATGATTTTCTTTAGATTTTAGGTGTAGTGCTAATCTCTCAATTTTATGATTTTCTATTCCTGTCATATCTGAAAACAGTAAAATAAAATAGCACAAAATTTATTTTGATGTACACAGAACAGTCCATCTACAAAATATCTACAAGAGAGAAAAATAAAATTAATTTTGATCATATATTTCTGTCTTGTAATACAAAAGATTATATAATTTTGGTTTTCTGTGCCATTCTTAGACGTTTTCAAGTAATTCAGAACCAAGGAGTTAATGCACCGGCCTACAGATCCCTAACTCATCACCTGGATGTTCCGGTTAGTTTCCTTTACCTAGCTAGCACTTTTACATATATATCCATGCATGTTGAATTTATATCTTGTTGATTGGTTATTTCTATGCCCTATGTATGTCTCAGTGCCACCAACAACCTCTGACGACTGTGTTTTGTGGCTTCTATCTTCACAACCATATGAACATCATGATGAGCAGAACTTTGACACCTAAGCCGGAAGGCGAGGTATATATGCACACATCATTTTCTTATTTTGACATATTCTTCTTAATTGTGTACCTGTTTTGATCATGATTTCATTTTCCTAGCATCCGAGAATCGACATGAACGAACTACCTCAGATCAAGCTAGCAATGATCCGATCGGAGCTTGCCGCCTTTTTGGTTCAGCACGTGATCAAAGAAGACGAAGAGTTCCACCATGACAGAAACTAGTACATGTAAACTTTGAGAGAGAAAACTGTCAAGTCATCAAACTATATGTCGATGTCGGTCGATCTTTACACTTTGCCATGCAATTTGTGCATCTTGTGTGTGATGGTGCATATACCTTGTCACTTGTGTGGTGCAATAATCTGTGTGATTTGACATGCACAATCTGTGATTGACTGTAGCATATACCTGTGCTGAGTTGCTACTGTGTAAAACTGGAGCCTCTAAATAATTCCGGACCATCCAGACAAAAGAGCCAGCTATAACTTATAACCACCTCCGATAATTTTTTTTCTAGAGGCTGTTATTAATCATGACCGTCTTCGATGAAAAATATGTTAGAGGTTGTTGTTATTTCTAACCGTCTTCGATGAAAAAAATTTTCGAGGCTGTTGTTATTTCTAACAGTCTCCAATGAGAAACATTTTCGAGGCAGGTTTATTTCTAACCGTCTCCGATGAGAAAAATATTAGAGACTATCGTTATTCTCAACCGTCTCCAATGCAAAAAATTTAGAGGCTATTGTTATTTACGACCGTCTCGGATGAGAAAAATATTAGAGACTATCGTTATTCTCAACCATCTCCAAAATTTTAGAGGTTGTTGTTATTTACGACCGTCTCGGATAATAAAATATTAGAGGCTGGTGAAAATTTCAACCGTCTCCGGAATCCGTGACGGTTGTTCTTTTTGCCCGGCTACGATGGAGCACATCTCCGAGACGGTTGTTTTTTCCAACTGGTTGCGGGATGTTTGTAGAGACGGATGGGAAAACCGACTACGGTGCTTATCATTAGCAACTGTTGCCTAGAGACGGATGGGAAAACCGGCTCTGGCCCATGTACTGGAACCGGCTCTAATGGTGTGTTAGGTACTAGTGTAAGGTGTGGAAGCCTACTAATACTATTTAGATGGTTCGAGTAAGGTACTATTCATGAACTTATTCCTATGTATCGTATATGATAAACACATGCTGCAACTGCCTCATTTATTTTAATCGACTTAGCTTCATGAAATGAGGATCACATCCATTAAGCTAAAACTTGCTCGCGACGAGCAAGAGTCTAACCTTGGGGAAGTTGATAAGTGCATATTTGTATAATGTTTTACATTATTATTTTGTATTATAGATATAGGATCTTGGTATTTTACGGTGCTCGCGTGCACATTTTATGTCTGTTTGCATCAGGATCAGGACAGATAATGGATCCAATGGATACAATTCTTGGAGCAGTTGTATTGTGGAGAAAAGGAGTCAAAACAACCTAAATCGCTTATTTGGAAAATATTAATAATACCAGAAGAAAACTAGAAGCGAACAACGGAGGCAGAAGGTTCAACGACCAACTATATGGCGGGAGCAAATTTTCTGGCCATATAGCTCCGGCCATATAGTTGGCACCGCCTCCGCCTCCTAAAATAATTTCACCCCGTACAGCTGGTTCAGAGGTACAACATACATAAAACCCAGAAATTGCAGAAACCTCACCTCCGGAAGGCATCTGGAGGGGGAACTCATCCACCAGGGACCCATCTTTGCCCTATGTAGATCCGGGAGGCTAAGGCATCGATCTTCATCAACCACCGCTGCATCACCACCATCTCCATCCATCCCATCTACATCTTGTCTAGATCTTGTTGTAATTTCCGTACTCGTTGTTGTTATACAAATACTATTCATCTATGATTGTTTCTATTACTATTGCCATGATGTTGATTGCCTCCATGTCTAAATAGATCTCTAGTTCTTGGGGAGATGGTGAAACCCTAGTATGAGATTGAAATAAGATAAAGTCTATTTGGATATTCATCGTTCTGACCATGTGTTAGATTTTCTACATCTTGATGTTGAGAGAAATCGACCTCTCAATATTTGCCTCTCATGGGGACTTGATGGAGGGAACTACTAGTTGGTAGATGGACGTGTGCTAGCACTTACAGTGACTATAAAGCTGTTGGCACTCCTTACGTATCAACTTGGAAAACCAAGGAAACTCATGGAACACTATCCATGCCATGGGATACGTCCTACGGGATTACGTCCCTTAATAGCGCAGTAATTTGATTGATGTCGATTGCTGATTGTTGTGGTTATGAGGATGATGTGAGCAGCGGTTGCTGCCTAATTGTCCAAATACGGAGTTCCTCCCACACATACATAGTTGAGAATTTTCATGATGCTAATCTTTATCTTAGATCCTTATAATGCTAGTGGTGTATCCGCTACTCCTTGAGAACGCTTTTTCCCTATTGCAGTTCTAATCTCTCTTACATACGCGATACTTACTTTCTGTATGCAGTTATTTTACTTTACTTTATTATTGCTCTTATACCTAAAACCCCAAAACACCTTTTTACACAATACTCACATTTTATCTTGTCACTTAGAACTTAATCTAGCATTTCTATCATAATATTTATTTCAAGAGTTATTAGACTTCAGACTCCTTCTCCCTGTGGGATCAATATCATTATTTTGAAACTACCTACAAACGATCTGTGAACTTGCAGTCATTAGTACCCATCGAGGGGTTAAAATTAATATATCAGAAACCAGCGAGAGTTTCGATGATAGTTTCAACTTCTTGCTAAGACTTTGCATCTTGACAATTTAATGAAATTAGGTCAAACTTGAGCTAGCTACGAGTAAACGCCATAGTTTGCTCTTGAATTAAATGTCTTTTTAGAGGTAGATCATCGGTGCATCTTCTTGTGGTAAACAGTGTCATCGGTGTGAGTTTCCAACTATCAAGAAAGAACATTCAATTCTACATTTTCCGAGTAAAGAATACGAGCGAGGTTATTCTTTTTCCTAAATAAAAGTCCGAAGAATATTTTATCTGAATGCCACAAGCCAAGTTTACATACATATATATTGGACCAACATGTTGTACCAATGATTTCCATGTTTTATGAGTTTTCAAACTTCCCAGCTAACTCTGCCCATTAGAATGACTTTATGTCGATTTATCCAAATTAGGTCAAATTTAAAACTACAAGTACTAGTAAATTGCACGTGCCCTGCACGTGAGACTCAAATAATAGACATCTGGCATATCAGCACTATATAAAATTATAATAGGTAAAGCAGAAAAAATATAATAGGTAAAATTTGAACTACTACAAGTAAACTGTGTGGGTTGCTTTGAAAGTTTTACGAAAAGGCTATTAGAGGTACCCATCGGAGGGGGCCGGGGGGGTCAATTAATATACTATCAGAAACCACAGAGAGTTCTGACGACAGGTTCATCTTCTTGCTAAGATTTTGCATCTTGAGAGTTTAATGAAATTAGGTCAAACTTGAGCTACAACTAAGTGCGATAGATTGCTCTTGAATTTAATGGAATTAGGTCAAACTTGAACTACAAGTAATATATTGTAGGTTGCTTTGAAAGTTTTATGAAAAAAGCTTTTGGAGGTACCCATCGAGCGGTTAATTAATATATCAGAAACAACAGAGAGTTTTGACGAGTGGTTTGACTTCGAGCTAAGATTTTGCATCATGAAAATTTTGAACACCTTTTGAAAATGATCACATGAAATAGGGATAGAGGGGAAATGATTTTTCTATTCTCTGTGTGCAACCCACAAACTTGAGGTGCACCTTAGGCTTAAAGATACAACCTTTATTTTCTCCACAATGTATATGGTGAACCTTAGCGGATGCCACATACTAGGCCTTAAGGTGTACTTTGTACACATTGATGATACCCTTATTAGGGACTAGTAAGTTGCACGTGCCTTGCACGTGAGACTCAGATAGTAGACGTATGACATATCATCACTATATAAAATTATAATTGGTAAAGAACAATAAATTATAAATTTTATCAATATCTATAAAGTATGGGTGTATATTTGGTCCTTGTACTTTGTATGTCATGTAGAAGTCAAAGATTAATAGCTACCTAACACATGAAATTTTTGATAACATGGTCTAGAGAAAAAAGGGAGAAGATTCTAGTATGATGGAGAAGTGGGTTTTGAGGTTTGTGCATAGCATTCATTATGCCAAAGACTATCAATAGAATCTTCTAGATACTAGAATAGAAAAGAAGATCCAACGGCTAGAAATGCTGGGATTCGTGAATCTTGATCCAACGGTCAACATTCAAAGTTATTCGTACACTATATAGTGGTAAGATAAGATAAGATCATGCAGAAGTTAACGATTATAAGCTACGAGGGAGAAGATTCTAGTATGATGGAGAAGTGTTTTTTGAGGTTTGTGCATAGCATTCATTATGCTGAAGACTATCAATAGAATCTTCTAGATGCTAGAATGGAAAAGAAGATCCAACAGTTGGAAATGTTGGGATTCGCGAGTCTTGATCCAACGGTCAATATTCAAAGTTATTCGTACACTATATAGTGGTAATATATCTCTATCTCAACTACTATAATAAAGCAGTTTTGAATTGGATCCATAGCACCAATCCTGACCGTTGGGCTGTTAGATCTAATGGTTCAGCGAAGCTGAATTCGTGTTGAATAGTACCTAGAGCAAAATCCACCATGCATTTTCTATAACCATCATGCCACCACCCCCAAAATTTCATAGCACGGTAGGCTGTATTATCTCTTCTACTATAGTGGAGCAATTTCGAATTGGATCCATAGCACCAATCTTGACCGTTGGGCTATTAGATCCAATGGTTCAGAGCAACTGAATTTGTGTTGAATAGTACAGACCTAGAGAAAACTCCACCATGTTCTAGAACCATCATGTCACCACCCCCAAAATGCATAAATTAAGTCTATTGATAGTAACTATCTACACATATTGAGAATAAAACCTACTGTGCTATGAAATTTTGGGGGTGGTGACATGATGGTTCTAGAACATGTTGGAGTTTGCTCTAGGTACTATTCAACACAAATCTAGCTGCTCTGAACGATTGTATCTAACAGCCCAACGGTCAGGATTGGTGCTATGGATCCAATTTAAAACTGCTCCATTATAGTAGTAGAGAAAAAGCAAATAGTATATTAGCAGTACACTAGTAGTAGTACTCATTTCTTTGCTTAGACATATGCTCACCTCTTTCCACGTGTTATACATGCCGAGAGAATAAAACATAGGCAAGGTAAGAGGGTAGCAGCGAAGAGGAGTTGAAGGCGGTTCGATGTCAGAGGAAAGTTATGATGGGTTCCTGACACGAGGTACTCCTACGACCACTCTACTAGTAGTAAATTTCAGGACCTATGCACGCAAAACAAATTGTGTGTTTTCTCTCTCCTTTGCTGCCTCTCACCATCCATCCTCCCTCTCTCCTCCCCTTTCCCCTCGCGCACCGGCCCAACTGATCTCTCCCTCATCCACAGCGTGGTGCTGCGCACGTGTGCCTTGGTACGGCGGCTCTGTATCTCTGGCATGTTTGGCAGCCGTGTTGGTGTGGAGTAGGGACGAGGAGTACATAGGAAGGAAACCACTTTGGTCCTTGGCGGCAAAAAATTCAAACTTTTCCGGTTTTCAAAATTTTCACTTGCTTCCCAAACATCGAGAAGGAAGGTTACTCAAAAGATCGGCCATTCGTAGTATCTCTTACAATACCATACCATACCACCGTATAGTGTACGGATAACTTCGAACATTGACCATTGGATCAAGACTAGCAAATCCAAACATTGCTAACCATTAGATCTTGTTTTCCATTCTTAGCATCTACAAAGATTCTACTGATAGTCTTTAGCACGATGAACGCTAGTATGCACAAACCTGAAAACACACACTTCATTGCTCAGTTTCAGGGTCCTTGTGCTAAATGCATGGACTTGGGTGCAATTTTCATTTTTATGAGGTCCTTGATGTAACTTGTACTTCCACTGATCATGTTAACTCTCAAGCACCTCGCTCCTACGAGACCTACCACAGTTAAAAGAAAATGCAACCACCCCAATTATCACACAAACTGGAGCATAGTTTCTTATACGTAATACCCAAGTTTTTAGTACTAGGATTTTTCAAGCTTCCTAGCTAACTTCACACACTTTCGTGACTTCTTGTCGATTAACGAATTAGGTCAAACTTGAGCTACAAGTAAGCGTGATAGATTTCTCTTGAATTAAATGAATTTTCGGAGGTAGATGGGTGCATCTTCTTGTTGTAAACAATATCGTCAGTGTGAATTTCCAATTATCGAGAAATAAAATTCTCAGTTTTCCGAGTGATGGCGAGATGGTTCTTTTCTGTAAAGAAAGCCCGAAGAATATGGATCTCAATGCCATAAGCCAAGCTTCTAGACATATTAAGTGGACCAACGTGTTTTACTTACAATTCCCATATGTTTTTTGAGTTTTCAAACTCCCTAGCTAATTAACTCTGCCCACTTGAATGACTACATGCCGATTTATTGAAATTAGGTCAAACTTGAACTTTAACTAAATTGTAGGTTGCTCTAGAAGTTTTACGAAAAAGCTTTTGGAGGTACCATACCGATCGGGGGGCACAATCAATATATGAGAAACAATCGAGAGTTCTGACAACAAGTTTGACTTCTTGCTAAGATTGTGCATCGCATGACACTATTTAACGAAATTGGGTCAAACTTGAGCTACAAGTAAGCATGATAGATTTCTGTTGAAATATATGACTTTTTAGAGAGGTATATGGGTGCATTTTCTTGTAGTAAACAGTGTCATCGGTGTGATTTTCCAACTATATCATGAAAGAACATTCAATTATTCTCAATTTTCCGAGTGATGACAAGCGAGGTTGTTCTTTTCCGTAAAGAAATATCCGAAGAATATTGGATATGAATGCTAGAAGCCAAGTTTACCAACATATATAGTGGACCAACATGTTGTACTAATGATTCCCATGTTTTATTTATGAGTTTTCAAACTTCCTAGCTCACTCTCCCTATTTGATCGAATCAGTTTATGACAATTTATCGAAATTAGGTCAAATTTGAAACTACAAGTAAATTGTAGGTTGCTTTGAAAGTTTTACAAAAAATCTTTTGGAGGTACCCATCGAGGGGTCACAATTAATATATCTTAAAACACCGAGAGTTTTGACGATAGGTTCAACTTCTTGCTAAGATTTTGCATCTTGACAATTGAACAAAATTAGGTCAAACTTGAGCTACAAGTAAGCGCGATAGATTGCTCTTGAATTAAATGTATTCTCAGAGGTAGATCGGTGCATCTTGTTGTAGTAAACAATAACGTCATTGTGAGTTTCCAACTATCAGGAAAGAACATTCAATTCTACATCTTCTGAGTGAAGACGAGCGAGGATAGTTGTTCTTTTCCGTAAAGAGAAGTCCAAAGAATATTGGATGTGGATGCCACAAGCCAAGTTGACAGACATATATAGTGGATCGATAACATGTTGTACTTGCGATTTCCATGTTTTATGAGCTTTCAAACTTCCTAGCTAACTCTGCCCATTTTAATGACTTTAGGTCGATTTATCAAAATTAGGTCAAATTTGAAACTACAAGTTGTAGGTTTTGCTTTGAAAGTTTTATGACAAAGCTTTTAATTTGGAGGTACCCATCAAGGGGTCACAATTAATATATCGGAAAACAACAAGAGTTTTGACGATAGGTTCAACTTCTTGCTAAGATTTTGCATCTTGACAATTTAACAAAATTAGGTCAAACTTGAGCTACAGGTAAGCGCGATAGATAGCTCTTGAATTAAATGTCATTTCAGAGGTAGATGGGTGAATTTTCTAGTAGTAAGCAGTGTCGTGGGTGTGAGTGTCCAACTACCAGGAAAGAACATTCAATTCTATATGTTCTGAGTGAAGACAAGCGAGGTTAGTTGTTCTTTTCCGTAAAGAGAAGTCTTAAGAATATTGGATGTGGATGCCACAAGCCAAGTTGACAGACATAGATAGTGGATCGATAACATGTTGTACTTGCAATTCCCATGTTTTATGGGTTTTCAAGCTTCCTAGCTAACCCCACACATTTCAATAACTTTATGTCGATATCTCAAAATTAGGTCAAATTTGATACTACAAGTAAATTGTAGGTTTTTCTCTGATAGTTTTACGAAAAAACTTTTAGAGGTACCCATCAAGGGGGCAAAATTAATATATCAGAAACCAATGTGAATTTGATAGGTTCAACTTCTTGCTAAGATTTAGAATCTTGAAAATTTTGAACCCCTTTTGAAAACGATCACATGAGAAATAAGGAGAGAGGGGAAATGATTTTTCTATTTTCTATCGGCAACCCATAAGCTTTTGAGGTGCACCTCAGGCTTAAAGATAACTTTATTTTCTCCATACTTTATAAGGTGAACCTTAATTAGCGGATGCCACATAGGCCTTAAGGTGTGCGTTTTTACACATTGTGGATGACCTTAGGGCATCACCTATGTATGTAAAAAACTTGTTGATAATATGGCTCCTAACATGACCATGAAATGAATATGAGTTGGAAATTGAAATTTGCATGATTGTAGAACATCATCCTCCCAACATGATATAATTTATCTCATAATTTTTTGAAACTCCTAAGTTTGATATCCATTCTTCTTTGAGATCCTGAGCATTGGGAGTACGGCCATGGATGATCAGTTGAGGTGTTGGATTGAGGGAGTACGGCCTTGGATTCCTGAACACGGGGGGGGGGGGGGGGAGGGGTACGGCCTACAAAATTTCTATTATTACATGGACCATTACCAAATTCAAAACCAAAATAAAGCGGTAAAATATTCCGACATAGTTCGTGCCCCAAATTTTCAGATCTTCGAAATTCCCATTCGACTCCTATTAAATTCGGTGGGTAGGGGGCTTCACTCGTAATTTTCCCAGTATAGTGCTAGCAGTACCTAAACCCTAGCCCCCCTCTCTCCTCCAGGAATACGTCACCGACCGGAACATTCGCGCTGCACTTTAGCCGGCGTACCCACCACACCTGATCTGCTCAACGAACCCTCTTGTCCGGCGTGCTGAGCACATCATCGACTGCCTTGGATCTACTCCACAGATGCCATGGTCTAGCATTCTGCTCGTATCCTCACCCGCCCAAGATCTGCTTCCCTATCATCGACACCCACTACGACCATAGCACCTTCAGTGACCTCGACGTGACCCGTGAGGATGCGGAGGAGGCCTAGATGCCGCCCCGACCGAGGTAAAACCGATCTCCCTGCGTGATTTGTTTGTTGGCAATGTATTGTATTCGTGCTAAATTTCCTAACTAACAGGTTCTTTACTTGATATACACCTGTTATGTACTAAATTAACCCGTTGTGGTTACGCTTAAACTCCACGCATTGAACTGTTTTTATGTTCTATACTATTTCTTTGTGAATTATTACTCACTTAACATATTTGTTTATATTCTCTATTGTACCTATCCACATGAGATATGATTATATAATATCTCTCTCATTCACCGATTTATGAACTATAGTATTTCCATCATGCTATTGTCCTGCTATCATATACTAAATGTTTACACACGTCATACTATTTGACCATTATGTACTGCCGATTTGATCCCTCTTAACCTACGACTCAAACTGTTTGATGTTATTATACAAGGAACAACCTCAGTTTGCACACAATATCATAGAGTGAATGGCTCCTATAATCTTGTAAGACCCCATCACTTTTGTTTCACTTCATGCCAACATATATCATGTTGGAACCTGTTTGTATTTACAGTTAGCCTTACCTTTATGTAGAGGAGCAACAATGAAGTACATACTCCGCCCGTCCACATGAGCCACTATAGAGCTCGTGTAACACCTACCGTAAGGCCCCCCACCCGAAGTTTGGTGCTTGCCACATTTTTTGTTTGCTTAAATTTACCATTTGTCTTCCTTGTCTTCATATATTTTTTTGCCAAAAATTAGCGTCTAACATTTTAGTCCCACTATGGTCTGCTTTTGTTACATGTGCTTAGTTCAATTTCCTAGATATGGATAGGCCAGGTGTATTACATCTGAGTTATCTGATAATAAGAACAAGGCCACACTAGCGATAAGATCCACACATGTATCATAAGGAACTATGTGCACTTCATCTCACTCTTGTATCTACTATGTATCATAGTTACATGAACTGGCTATTTTAATACGAGGAACTTGATGGTTCAGTTTGTTGTTCTCAGGCCACCAAACCATTGAAATTATCTGGCTATTCATGAATAATTCAATGTATGATTGCTTGATTCATTGTTTGTCTAAAATTATCTGGCTAGCATATTCGAGGCTCACAATTGATGTGTTTTTGTTGGCTGAGTTACTCTTTTTTGTCTATGATTAAATCAGTGGCAGATTTCGTTGTGTATTGTCTGGCTAGTTTATATATGAGAAACATAATGGCTTAGTTTTCATATTCGTTTTATTCATGTTCTGCACATTCTAGTTTGAGTAGTCTGCATCAGGTACTTTGGTTGATTGCTCGCATTGTTATTCAAAATGAACTTGTAGTTTGTTTTCGAAGTCCGTTGTTTAAGTAACTTGTTTTGTCTTGGTCTCAGCCATCTTCAAGTAGAGTAGTCATTTCATAGAGCAGCACTTGCTCGCATCGCTCCATGGCGCCAGCTGGTCCACTTACTCAAGAAGAAATAGATGTATGAGCCACCACTGTTAATTGCTTCCTTCCTTATATATTACTGCATTGACACATTTAAAATTCATGGTGGTGTGATTGCATGGTAATGTTGTTGTTACTTGTTTTATGTTTGTTTCAGGCTGCAAATGACCCTCTAAATGCCGAACTAGGACCCGCTTCTCCAAGTTTAGATTTTGTTTCACAGAGCAGCTGTGATAATACCTATTGCTCATGGCACACCGATTCGACCGATCCTCTTTTTCCAGCCGAAAGATTATTTGAGGATGCGCTCCAAGATGCCCGTGATATTGTTGAGCAACAAGCCAACAAAACAGATTCAGTAATCACCATAGCACGCAAAGACTTATATGAATTGAAAAACATGCAAGCTTTGACGCAGAACATACTTAATAATCTCATCTGCAGCTCTCATGGGAAGCCAGTTGTTACATGTCTCGTGATGCAAGCTCCATAGAGACCTTATCTATAACACTAGTTATGGTGTTTTTTAGTTGTCTAGACTCTGATGCAACTTTTATGCTTCATTTTATTACTATCAAGTTTACTGAGGATTGCAATAATATATTGTAATTCGTAGTTGTAAGTTGTTTGAGGATTGTTACAAACTGAGCATCTATCAGAATTACTACACACACATGAAAAACAGTGAAATTGTAAGAGGTACAACAGATGATCTACTGGAATAGGGAGAACGCCCATTGTATTACATGGGCACCATAGAACTTGCAAAATTCATAGACGTTCATTCAACAAAGTGAACACATAAAGAGCTAACCTGAAGAGAATACATCAGGAGCAGACCCACACAATCCTTCAATTTGACGGATATCCATCGTAGTAATCATAGTGGGTGGTACCATCCTCGCCATAAGGCGACACCATCTGCAGCTCAGAATGCTCGATGATTCTGCAATAATCCGCTAGCAATCAATCGAGTTCGAAAGGACGGTCATTGATCCATAATCCTCCTACTCCATACCCATATACAACCCTTGGCTCCTCTTCCCACGCAAGTGCCTCAAAGTTATAAGATCTAATCTCGGATAGGTCCGCATAGTATATGCTGCCGGCCTGCACCATGGGTACCCTAGTGTTGTCGATGCAGACGCAACGATTGTCAGCAACACAGAGAGCACGACTTCCGATGCCTCTGACCGGCTGAAGGACACGGTTCTGGGTATCAACCCGGTAAACAACCAGCCTGCCGCTATAGACCAGTCCACTCACAACGAACAACAACTCCTCGTAGGACTTGACGAGGTAAAAATGATTCTCTAAGAACTAACAACCCGGAACAGGGCCTGCAATGGTGGGATGCATCTCTAGGGTTCGTGCGGAGCGCTGCAGCTGGACATCTCCATGAGCAGCATCACACATAGTCGACAGGACATACCCGTATCTGTCTGCGACGAAAACATAAACGGTGTAAGAAGTCATGCTCTGGAGTTCCGCGAAGTCATACGGCGAGTACCACCCTTCACCAAATACCGGGCGACTCCCTTCCTCCGTGCTCTCATCCGCCCACCAAATGGTGGTGTTCTGATGGTTTCATGTAAACACCATCAACAATGGGAACATCGTCACAACGACAGAAGCCACCTGCTCGGTCGGTATCTCCGCCCTCAGGCGCTTGATAGCGCCTGAGAAGGAGTTGTACCACCGGGTCTTGTATGGATGCACCCTCTGTCCAAGCATAAGGAGGCCGCCGGTTGTGCCACCAACATAAAAGTACCTTCTAGAGAGAGAGGGAGGAGAAACAGAGATTTAGTCAAGGTAAACAGACTGAAATTCAATCAAGGTAAACCATGGAGCAAAACCCTGGACAACAAGTGGATGAAGAAATAAAACTTGAAAAACAGATAGTATAGGACGTGAATGCAAAAAAAGGATCGCATATATACAAATGAATATAAAGAAAGCACCTGCGAATAACCCGACTAATCTTCTTCTCAAGGTGGCAGCCAGTTCTCACGTTTAGCATCGTGATGGCGGCGTCATCTACCCGATACTCCTCTGACAACTGGTGCTCTAGAACAATCCAGTTGGCTGGCATAAAGCGCTCCTCCGTGAAGCCGCTCCAAGCGCTGCAGACTGCGAAAGGCGGCGTAGTAGCCGAAGTCGTCCGTCGAAAGGAAGATGTCACCTATCTTCTGGACGAGTCCCTCAGGGAGACCAGCCCATGACGAGTCCTCCTGCTTCTTGCCGGCCATGGATGATGGTGTTCGTGTGGTTTCGGTCCCATCGACTGGCACAGGAAACGGTTCCAGAGACACACATTTAAACAAAGGCCTGAGAAAGCCAAGCGAATCGAGTGGAAACAAGACGACGACATACACATAGCAACCACAAGTGCGTTTCGTCAAACTGGCACGGGCACACGCATGTGCACATGCACTAATTACGGTACAACGGTCGTGTACACTAGCATACGACTCCTGGGAGCACGCGAGTGTGTAGGTGTAGGATGATACTAGTAGTGGTAGTAGTATCATAACATTATTGTATTTAATTATCCCAAAATCTAAGAAGAAAATGTGTGCTCCCTGGTCCCTCAGGGCACACGCAAACGCAGAGCATTTTCCATTTTTTGCATGACATTTTCTATTTTTCAATTTTGCTTTTTGGCTGTGCCCTTGGAGGCTCACCGTGTGGCCGAATTGGGTGTATGCTCTGTCAAGCTAAAAACCTCATGTTCTCTCAATAGCACATCGTTAATTATTGAGGTATATACATTTTTAGTCCCACAATGTGCACCGCGAGAGAATTTTAGTCCCACATCTTGCAAAGTGAGCAACACTAGCCCCACAACTTGTAACTAGGAACATTTTAGTCCAATTCAATCGAATTTCTTAGATTTTGTCCGAATTCGTCGTAACTAGTTCTAGAAGTGACATGTGGCATCATAATTTTTGTAAAATGACCCCTATGTATTTTCTCCCTACCAGTTGTGACCTCGGTATGACCTGATAGGAGGATCTGAATAAGAAAACAAATAAGAAAAACTACCAATACATTGTAGGGTATCGAACTAATTACCTGCGCTACTGAAGAAATCAACCTTGCCAGTACAACATGCACACAGAAGTGGTTAACTGAAGAGAGCGCTCTGGCTGATGTGTTCTTTATTTTGGATATTCAAAAATATGTATTCCGAAGATGTGAAAATATCTAAAAGATCCAAATTCACAATTCAAAATAATTTGTGTTCTGGCTACAATTACAACTCAAGCTTATTCCTTTTTATTTTTGCGAATAAGAAAAAACTCAAGTTTATTCTAGACACTGTAGCTAGCTACTAGGTTAACGACAAAGCTATACAATTGGTATTATGGACCATGCCAACATAGAAGTGAGCATTTTTGCGTTCGTATGTGCTTTTTTATTATATGGATTTCTATTTTCGTGCCCTCGGTTCATTAGTTGTACTCAGTTTTCTCCAGTCGCTTACTTTTTCCTCACTTTTGCCCATATCCTTGTACGAAACTCTCACATGGTCTAAAACTCACCATCCGCCAGCCTTGCCGTTACATGCTAACAAGTGGGGCCGTGTTCAGTCGGGTCCTGTAGTGGACCCTCGCCGTTACGTGTTGACGAGTAGGGCTGCGTTCTGTCGGGTCCCGTAGTGTACCCTTGCCGTTACATGCTGACAAGTGGGGCCGCGTTTAGTCGATTCCCATAGTGGACACTTCTCTCAACTTATCCAGATCAGCATCGGACCCACATCTTATCCATGTGAGCGCCGGACCCACAGCTTATCCACGTGAGCTTCGGACCCACAACTTACCCAAGTTGGCGTTACAAGATGGGACCCCGAGCCAGCCCCGCGCCCGTGCCGTTGCTTTATTTTCATATAGTGAAATGTAATGCATATACGAAAATTATACACCTTTGAACTCTTTTAAATCGCACTTAGGACATGATAATGTTGTGCTAATAAAATCCTGATCATTTATCATTTCCATGGAGTGAAATATAATGCATAAACTTGCGTATATAAAAATTATACACCTTTAAACTCTTTGAAATCACACTTAATACGTGATAATGTCGTGCTAAGAAAATCTTGAGAGATTATCATTTTCATAGAGTGGAATGTAATGCACAAACTTGCATATGCGAAAATTATAAACCTTTGAACACTTTTAAATTGCACTTAATTCATGATAATGATGTGCTACAAAATTTTTGAGAGGTTATTATTTTCTCCCCCATTTTCATAGAGTGGAATGTAATGCATAAACTTGCATATACAAAGTTTATACACCTTTGAACTCTTTGAAATCACACTTAATACGTGATAATGTTGTGCTAAGAAAAATATTGAGAGATTATCATTTCCATGGAGTGAAATATAATGCATAAACTTGCATATACAAAAATTATACACCTTTGAACCCTTTGAAATCGCACTTAATACGTGATAATGTTGTGCTAAGAAAATCTTGAGAGATTATCATTTTCATGGAGTGAAATATAATGCATAAACTTGTGTATACAAAAATTATACACCTTTGAACTCTTTGAAATCGCACTTAATACGTGATAATGTTGTGCTAAGAAAATCTTGAGAGATTACCATTTCCATGGAGTGAAATATAATGCATAAACTTGCGTATACAAAAATTATACACCTTTGAACTCTTTGTAATCGCACTTAATACGTGATAATGTTGTGGTAAGAAAATCTTGAGAGATTATCATTTTCATATAGTGGAATGTAATGCATAAACTTGCATATGCGAAAATTATAAACCTGTGAACACTTTTAAATCACACTTAATACATGATAATGTTGTGCTAATAAAATCCTGATCATTTATCATTTCTATGGCGTGGAATGTAATGCATAAACTTGCGTATACAAAAATTATACACATTTGAACTATTTGAAATCGCACTTAATACGTGATAATATTGTGCTAAGAAAATCTTGAGAGATCATCATTTTCATAGAGTGGAATGTAATGCACAAATTATACACCTTCGAACACGTTCCCTTCAAATTATATTCAAGTTCATTTGTTTATGGAGTTAAAGTATCGGTGGCATACTCGTTATTTTGCATGGATAGAGGGGTGCCCCCGACAGATATAGGGGTTTTCCTGTCCGCTAGATCACAGAGGATCAACAGTTGGTGGGCACGATCCATGTGACAACTGTCTCGACCAATCAGAGCGTAGCAGTGAAGATGAGCACATGTGCGAGAGATGGATACAAAGAGAGGGGGAAACTGAGTAGCACTTAAGAACCAAGGGCAAAACTGAGTAGAACTTAAAAACCAAGGGCAAGACTAACAAAGGGATTCAAATAGGAAATAGAAAAAGGATTTAAAAAATGGAAAATGCATCTTTTATACAATAAAATACATCTTGGCATACATCAAACTATTTGCAATGCAAATATACACCAGTTTGACAATTATTGCCTCATTCAGACAAACTATGTTTTGGGGAGGGATGTTTGGGGATGAGGCTTGAGTAGAAAGCCATGAACCTTCATAGATAGTAGGTGATTTGAGAAGTGGTGATTTAGGTTAAAACTTGCTTTATATACATTTCTTATGGTGAAAGGTCACATAATAAGACTCCCTAGGTAGATTCCATTATGTTTTGCTCTTTGTAAATTTGTTGTGCCTAAAATGACTCAATTAGCTAGCTAAAACCTATTCATTGACTCTCTGTTGACCAGCCACCGGAAGGTAAAACTGAGTATATTGCACATAGCAGTGTTAGTACTGGAGGGAAAAAACTGAGTACAACCAAACTGCTAGTGTTACACTCGAGGGCAAAACTGAGTACAACTGAATTGCCAAGGTTAGACACGAGGGAAAAAGCGTGACTCGCGGTACACTTGTGTGGTGCATGGGGTGGTAGCGGACACGTGTGACCATGCGCGATGCAGTAGCGTACACGATTACGTGGTGCACAGTAGAGCAACGAAATGTCGCTTCCCTTCTCCTTTAATAGAGGCCTCCCCACTCTCATCACTCACTCTCTCACTCAACCGTATCCACTGTCCCATCACCTTCTGCAAACCCCCAAGAAAACCCCAACCACGCCGGTGATGGATAAGAACGCCGCGGTAGCCACCGGCGCCTCCAAGGATGCCGATGAGGAGGCCCCCGTCCCCATACAGGCCCCCATCCCCACATCCGCCGTAGCCGCCGGCGAGGAGGCCGCCGTTGGTCTCGGGCAGATCCCGCTCGGCTGGGACCCCTACGAGGAGGTTGTTTACATAAGGCCGGAGAACCCCTACGACACCCACATCGCCGACCCATGGTCGGAGGTAACCAGGGTTTTCTCCCCTTCCCTTGTTCTTCCCCCGTTCCCATCGATGGATGCTAGATCGTATGTTATTAGGGGTCGGCTGTTCATATTTTTACAGTAGCTAATCCTCTCGTGTTAGATCTCGTATTTCGATGAATCCCCTTGTTCGTATTTGAACCCCCTGTTCGTAGTTGGGATCAGTACTCGATTTGGTTTGAGATTTGGGGAATAATCAGGAGATCTCAATCGGTTAATTTATGCAAATAATCAACCCCAATATCAAAGTATCTCAATCATGTCCTTATTGCACTCTACTGTTTTTTCCAATAGGAGGATAACAGCGATGTCCGCAGCGACGAGGAGTCCAAGGACACCAAGACTCGTCATGTGCTGAGGAGGTTGAAGTCCAGCCAGTACAACAACTTCTTCACCGGTGACGTGTACAGGTTCCCCTTCTGCCCCACCAGGAGGCTCCATGCCATAGACTTCAACTCCCTCGTGAAGCATGCCGAGGACGTGAGGACCTGCGGCGAGTCCGTGAACATCCACGGCTTCATAGCCAAGCACCAGGCGCTCGGTCTTCACCTCCGCAACCTCCATAAGGTGGCTATCGAGGAGGGTAGCATGCCCCCGATCAAGCCCAAGGCGCCCAAGGGCAAGGGATTGAGCAGGAAGAAGTGGAGGAGGCGCTAGAGGGAGGAGGCGGAGGCCCTCCTAGCAGAGGCTATGAGGGGCCACTGATCTGCTGCTGCTGTAAAACAGCTTCTTTTGTCTTGTTTGTGTTGAACTTGTCCGCCGCTGCTGTGGAGCAGCCTAATTGTCGAACCTCGTTAAGTATCGTACTAGATAACCTATATTAGCTGCTTTATCTACATATGCTCTGTTTTCTGAATTTATTTATGGTGCTGCTTAGTTTTGCTTCTCTAGATTTGCTACCCGATTGGGGAAAACGAGGGCAAAAGGAACAATGAATGAAGAGAGAAGCTACTCTAGATTCGCTACCTTTTTGGGCAAAAAAACACAACTGTTAGCGAGAGAGAGGGGAAAAGGCGCTCTTAAAAAGGCCAATCATAAAAAAACTTCTAATTTAGGTGACAGGGCGCATGTAACCGCCAAACGCACCCCACATGGTCCCACACCACGTCCCCCATAATCAGCGAGAGATGGATGGCTGGTCCGCTGTGTATCTTGGCCCCACCTGTCATCATGTAATGGTCGAGGCGACATAACGTAACGCACAACGCACGACCCGCCCCAACGCGGTCCCACCGGTCAGCATGTAACGTGTAACACCCTTGAATCGGCCCTATGCAAATTTTTAGCATTTCCCGCCAAAACCCGCATAGAAATGATTCAAAGATGCCCACCAGGCACTTGCATGCGGCTGGAAAACAAAGTAATCTCATTACACAATAGTCCATGATGGAACCCATAGAACATATACATACAACAACGACTCCATGAGTCAATAATACAGATATACAATACAAAGATCCAAATCACCTTGAAAACGATACGACATCCGAGTACGGATAAGATGCGAATGGGGCTAAGAGCCCTGAAGAATAACCAATGGCATCCATAACCCTGACCAGGCCAAGCCGGAAGGGTTACCCTGCTAACAAAATCGATCTCAAAACTGCTAAACAAAAAGGGGTGCTGACAAAGGGCAAAGGAAAAAGGGAGCGGTCAGTACTAAGGCCAGTACACGACGAGTCTATAATTCGGCGGCTCTCGCCTACATAGGTATGGTGGACTGAAGCGGCAACGAAGCATGCACTAAACAACCTATAGAGACTTGATACAATTGTCGGATATTAGAGAGAGATAAGAAAGACCTATTCAGAACCAACCTGATACTAACACCAAACATACCCATCCTGATATTTCCCCCTCGAGACCAAACGAGGAAGTCACTCCGAGGAAACTCACACAATTGGTAGTTTTATTCATTCATTCCATTATAGTTGCAACATTTACTAGTCAGATATAGATAGCATGAGTCATCCTGATATTATAAGCAGTGGGCAGTTTTAGTTATCCATTCTGTTGTAGTTGCAATACTTACTAGGAAGATATAGATAGCATGAGACACTCCAATTCCAGCAGTTGTTGACACTTTTATTTACTCATTCTGTTGTAGTAAAACTGATTACTAGACATGTCAAAGTCAAATCTATGGCACTACTTTAGTTATAGTTGTCTATGATCGAGATACTGTGCTCCAAGTCGTCGATAACCGCGGACACGGCTTTTAGAAAGATTTACCCTGCAGGGATGCACAAATAGCAACACACACATGATCAACCTCGGGTAGAACCAAATAAAAAGCAACGAGGCCTCATGACAAAGCATTCACAGGATTCATAAATCATTTCAGGGGGCCACCCCAATAAGCTACCAGTAACAAAGTTGGCCAGCTCCGAGATGGACCCAGGGTTTGCGAGAATTCCTGTAAATGACTAGGAACGCAAAAGTTTGACTGGGCTTGTCGATACTGCAAAATCGTGTCGTGATCCTAAATAGTACAGGTGCTCCACGCACAATAGTAAATAAAGCAGTAAAGCATGGAATAAGTACAAGATAGTAATAAAGCCCCAAACTAGTTTGTGGCCACAAGAAATAAAGTGTGAATCAAGCTCAGGCAAAGGGGGATCCATAGGGTCTCCCATATGTGGATAGTGTGAATAGTCAAGGAACAAGTATCAAGTACTCAAGGCCTACTGGACACAAGTGAGCGTGGAATAACCAAATATTAGCTATTGCCCACCGGTGCCTCTACATTGGTTATATCTATTCCCAGCATTTTAATATCAAGTTATAATTAAAGCCATGATCATCTCCGACATAAAGCATATGGTAACCTTCCAACAACTGTGGTACTTGACGACACAAAGAAGCACCTGAGCAAGCGACTACGACACGCAAGCCCGACTATCTATCAAACAACAGGCAATATGATGTGTCCAAGGCAATAAAAAGGCTGCAAGGCATATCATGGGTACGGAAAGACTAAAGCATTGCAACACGGATAACAATGGATCAATAGGATGAAGTAAATACTATAAACGCAAAATAGGTAGAAAGGGGAAGAATGCTCACCTGGGAAACACTGCCGAAGGTTTATTATCCGAAGAACTTGTTGATACTCGCATACACTCAATGGTCTAATCCGCGAAGAACCAAAGTACTAAAAGAAACACCAGATGCACTATTTATTTCTACTCCATAAGATCGGGCATGATGCATGTATGATGTATGACATGGCAAAGATGTGATGCGACTAGGCAATATTAAGTGGAACCGGGGTCTCGACAATTACTTAGGTGGTTTATGTTGTTTAGATACCCCGCAATTTAAATGTTGTATTAACAAGGCAAACATGGCATCAGTTCGCCACACAAATTTAATTGGAGTCAATATAAGATTAGAATAGCCCGCATATAGTCTCCATATTTAATTTAGATGAATCATAGAAATACCCCCCAAACACCAACAATATGTATGCAAATATGTTCAATTAATATGCAACAAGTGACAATGTCATATTATAAAAAATAGGGGCCTTGGATAGGGGTCACACATTTGCGTTTGGCGATCTTGGTTCAATGTGGTTCAGGTTCGGTCTCGCCGGGATCGGTCTTCGGACTCCGGGAACAAGGCTCCAAGATCCGTGAGAAGATCTTGGCGTCCATCGTGTTGGCGTCTTCGGATACCGGGTCAGAGAGCTTGGTTGTCTTCGAGTCCGAAACTCGTTGCCGATGGAAATCTTGACGGGTACCACCGCACAAGAGATCGCTAGAGATGGTCTTGGAGGGCTACACACACGGAAGTAGAACTCTTGTGGTGACACAGTCTTCTTTGTCTAGTAGCACCGATAGTACCACAACAATAAATCCTCCACCATATCACCAACAAATAGGCACAGAGTCGGGCGCATCCAAAACGAGGTCGAGGAGGAGGGCATCTAGTAGAGACGTCAGAATAGGGGCACCACTACTTGTAGAAGGATACATGGGCGCGGCTTCCTGGATACACACCGACGGATGGCGGGCTTTGCACATCACATAGGCGAGGCTGACATGCTGCAAGGAGGATGGAGGCCAGGGCCTCACTAGGGCGCTGCCAGACGGCGAGGAGGCAGCCAGGCAACACGGCTAGAGAGGCGACGTCGGGGGAAATCCTTGCCCTGGGCACCGTCGGTACGGAGGGGCGACCTCGGGACGGCGGTGAGCTGGGTGCCGAGGCAGCGCGGCGAGCTCAGTGATGGCGCGCGGGCATGCCCGGAGGAGACGAGTGAAGTGGAGCCGACGTGCGGTTGCAGAGACCAGGACAATAGTGCCCGGCGGTGGCTCACGCAAAGGGAGGCAGAGGTGACTCAGGCGTGGGCCAGTGCTGGCGCTGCTTGCAGGAGGATGACATGCAGAGAAGGTTCCGGCGGCACGGGGCGATGGCGTGCAAGGGCCGGCGAGGGGAGGGCCCGGCGGCGGTGGAGCTCTTGGACGGTGCTGGGCGACCGCAGGGGCGTGACCGGCGCTGGCAGTGGAGGCGGAGCAGGGCCTACCAGGCTGCAGGCTCGCCACGGCAGAGAGAGGCCAGCGGGTGTCTCAGGCGAGGCGGCGGAGCTCCGCGGGATGAGCGAGCGGTAGGGGAGGAGCGAGGCTTGCTGGGCCAGAGTCGGGAGGGAGAGAGAGGGTAGGTGGGGAATCGATCGGGGGAAGGAGGGGATCCCGACGCGGGTTCCGTGTGCAGGGCGGAGTGGGTCACGCGTAGCTCGCGAGGGGTGGGGCTAGGGTGTGGGGTAGCGATTAGCTAGGGGGCGTCGGCTAGTAGCGAGCGGGTGGCGTCGACGCGGGATGCTGCGTGTCGCGCGGGACAACAGGGTGGAGTGGATATGGCGTGTCGGTGTGGTGCGTCACCCTGGCGGGGTATTGGATTGGTTCGGTCGGTGGGCTAACTAGGTGAGGTGCGGCGGCTACGGGTCGGCTTTGGATTAGAGTGTCTAGACGTTTAGGGTTATGGTTTCTAGGTGGTCTAGGTTTTGGGTCTAGATCCAGGGTTAGGGTTTTATCGAGGTAGTAGGTGGCCCACGGCTTCCTCCCCCGCACAAAAATATTTTTTATAAAACAAAAACATTTAGAAAAATAGTTTTAGACAAATAGAGATATTCAGAACACCGGGGTTTTAATTTCAAATTAAGAGAGGGGATATTTAGAAAACAAAGATGGGCTTTTAGAAAATAGTTTTAGGCGAACAAATGCATGATGACATGACGATGCTCAAATGCAATGTGGCATGATGACATGATCATGCGGTCATGATGATGCGAAAATATAAAAACAACAAGCGATTTTCTAGTAGTGATTTTATCGAGGTGCTACACCTACTACGGCATGTTACTATTACGGCCTGTTACAGTTATGGCATGTTAATATTATAGCCTGTTACCACTTGCGGGTCGACCCATTATGTTTACGGCCTTTTACAGTTTCGGCCTTTCTGATGCCCATGCCAATATCATAAAACGTGTATAATAATCTAGCATTTTTTACTATTCATCGTCGGCTGAATACATGACGGGCCAATAACAAAGCATGCTATTGTTCCCTAATCGACCCGCCTAGCATAGTTACCGTAACGACTACCGCCATGTGTGGATGGCTTCAACTAAATGCTTACATGGCCTACGCGAGTTACCTAGATATTACATCAGCTGCAAACTTCTTAAAATTATTACATATTATCAACTCAAGGGAAAGAAAAATCGGCATTTCAGTTGACAATCAAGTTGATAGCAGAGTCCTCAATTTGCTTTCTCAATTGATCACCCGCGTCTTCCTTTGAGTGTGAAAGCTACATTGGAGGAGACATGATCTTGCAACCCCCTCTTTGGTGGCGATAGCAATAATTGCAGTCTGAAACTAAGTAATAACAAGTTAATACATTAAACAAGACAAACTACTCATTTGACTCATATGACAAGAGATATGATCTGGAGTTTACAATTGGTCAATGGTTCAATTATTTAGCAAGATATCAAACAAACAGGACAAGCAAGCACGCATTAAACAAGTGCCTACCATGAAACGACCAATCAAAAAAATTGTGTGTGTGGCTTAGAATTTCAGAAAAAATAAACTAGCCAGGTCATTTCAACAAATATATATGGAAGCAGTTGTATACCCTAAAATGCAAGAGATGTTGGGTGAGTCGGAATTTGCCCCGAGCCACAAAATGGTATGCAGTTACTATCACAGCGAAGAATGAACTAGATAGAAATTATAACCGCATCATACGAGAACTTGTAGAGCAGGAATGCAAACCATGAATGAACTATATATTGTAGAGGATAGTTATGTTGTGTCTTAGGACGAATCAGACCCAGAACCAGATGCGAGATATAATGGCGTCGCTCATGAACCTGTAGAACAGGACAAACAAGCATTAAACAAGTGTGCCTAGAATGAAATGAGCAATCAAACAAAGTGTTTCTTAGATTTTTGGCAAATATAAACAAGCGAGGTTATTTCAGCAAATATATATGGAAGCAGTGGCATCTCCTGGAATGCATAGAGTCGTTGGGTGTCTCAGAATTTGTGTTGAACTACACAATGACATGTAGTTACTGTCATAGCTAAGAATCAACCAGATAGAAATTATAATGGCATCATAAGAGAACTTCTAAAGCAGGAATGCAAACCACGAGTGAACTACATAGTAGAGGAGAGTTATGCCATTGCTCAGGATGATGTTGGGTTCACAGCATAGAAAACAAAAAATTTCCTATGATGGGAACTATACGCCAAGATCTATCTACTAGATACAAGCAACCGGTGGATATACATCCATGGAGAACTTACCCTCGAAGACAACAAAGCTTTGTTAACAAGTTGGAACTCGTGGATGATGTAGTCGAACGCTTGCCGATCTCAAGATCGTGTGGAAGTCCTAGCGCCACAAATCAGCAGCGCATCCGTCCTCACACACACGCTCAGGCCACCGAACAACCTCCACCTCCTCGCTCCAGCGAATCAGCTGAAGCAACAACTCCTTCTAGACAAAAAGCCACCGGGAACATGTATCTCGCTAATCCGAGACCATGGGGAATATATCTAGAGGGGGAGAGAGATCCTTCGCGAGGAGGTGTACTTTGTGATGAGGAGAGGGGAGCCCCTCCCATGGCCGGCGCCATGGGGAGGTGCCCCCACCTCTTCCCTCATTCATGTGGTGAAGCTCCACTCACATAAATCTAGACTCCACTCAAAATTCCACTCACATGCATTAAATTTCCACCAAATTTAATGAAAGTATCATTTAATAAAACTCTTTTATTTATTTTATTCAGAATTTTGTTAATTACTTTAATTAACAAACATTCACATAAAACCCCTTGCAACATTTCAATATCACATGTAGAACTAGTTTCTGCAATTTCACCCGAAACAATTCCGGTTTCCATCGAAATGATTCCAGCACTTTGTAATTCTTTCGACTGAAACATATATGCTCCAAATGGTGTTTGTCAACCCTTAAGTGTGTCACCCTATAGTTCGCGAATAATGTAGACATGATTGAGACTCCTCTCAGATTAATAATCAAAAGCGAAACCTAGAGATCCATTCTGACTCCTACACATTCAATGATGACTTCTATGATCGTGAGAACCTTTAACGTTAGTAACTTAATCCCTTTATCTCACAATATATTACATGTCCGAGATTCAATCATCGGTATCCAAATACCTAGTTTGATCTTGTTACCGACATGCACTCTTTTCTTGTTCCCGTGATTAACATTCTAGTGATCACATCACTTGCTTGCAAGCTATTCTGAATGTGATATCACTGAGAGGGCCTAGAGTATATCTATCCATCATCGGGATGGAAAAATCCCACTCTTGATCCATGAGCCTCTACATAACACCTTCGTAGCACTGAACCCATCTTTATAGTCGCTCTTTTACGGTGTGACGTTTTTTGTTATCAAGATACTCTAGTGTTAGTGATTAACATGATCTCATGGTCTAAGGACTAGGATTACTTCGTATGATGTTATAGCAATATAAACTCAATGACTTTGATCGTAATGCTATACTTTAGATGAATGTTCATCACATCATTTCCCCAATGTTGTGACCTCATTATTAACGACGTCGAATGTCCATGATCAGGAAACTTTGATCATCTTGTTAATCAACGAGCTAGTTTAAAGAGAGGCATAACTAGGAACTTTCCATTTGTTTATTAAACACACATGTATTAACATTTCCTTATTAATATAATTATAGCATGAAAAATAAACATCTATCATATACTTGGAATATACATAATAACAACTTGATTATTGCCTCTCAGGACATATTCCCTTCAGTCTCCCACTTGCACTAGAGACAATAATCTAGTTACATAGTGATAAATCTAAAACCCATGGAGTTCTGGTGTTGATCATGTTTTTCCCTAGGGAGAACTTTAGTCAACGGATCAGCAACATTGAGATCCATGTGTACTTTACAAATCTTTATATCTCCATCCTTAACATGCTCTCGGATGAAGTGAAACCGGCGCTTAATATGCTTGGAATTCTTGTGAGACCTTGGTTCCTTGGCATTGGCTATGGCTCCATTGTTGTCACAATAGATAACCATTAGGTCCAACGCACTAGGAACCACACCTAGTTCGGTTATGAACTCCTTCATCCAAACCGCTTCCTGCACCGCTTCAACAACAGCAACATATTCCGCCTCCATCATTGATCGAGCCACCACAGGTTGTTTGGAAGTCCTCCAACTAACTGCTGCTCCATTCAAGAGAAATTCGTATCCGGATTGAGACTTCGAGTCATCCGGATCGGTGTCAAAGCTAGCATCAACATAACACTTGGCGACCAGCTCTTCTTCACCTCCGTATACAAGAAACATATCCTTAGTTCTTCTTAACTACTTAAGGATATTCTTGACCGCTATCCAGTGTTTCGTACCTGGATCAGATTTGTACCTACTAGTTAAACTAATAGCATGTCCCACATCCGTTCTTGTACATAGCATGGTGTACATTATAGAGCCTATAGCTAAAGCATAGGGGATTTTATCCATTATCGCTCTTTCTTCCACCGTAGCTAGACTTTGAGTCTTACTCAATGTCTTTCCTTGCAACATTGGTAAGAACCCCTTCTTACTTCCGTCCATTTTAAACCTCTTTAAAATCTTATCAAGGTATGTACTTTGTGATAGCCCTATCAGACGCCTTGATCTATCTCTATAGATCTTTATGCCTAATATGTATGACGCTTCACCTAGGTCCTTCATCAAAAATTTGCTGTTTAGATAACTTTTAACACTGTTTAAAAGATCTATATCATTTCCAATCAATAATATGTCATCCACATATAACATTATAAATTCCACATTGCTCCCACTCACTTTCTTGTAAATACAAGCCTCTCCATAAGTTTGGATAAATCCAAACTCTTTGATCACCACATCAAAGCGGAGATTCCAACTCCGTGATGCTTGCTTCAGTCCATAGATGGATCGCTGAAGCTTGCACACCTTGTTAGCATCCTTAGGATTAACAAAACCCTTTGGTTGTATCATTTACAATTATTCTTCAATGTTTCCATTGAGGAATGCAGTTTTGACATCCATCTATCATATCTCATAATCGAAATAAGCAACAATTGCTAACATAATCCTAACTGACTTTACCATCACTACGGGAGAGAATGTCTCATCGTTGTCAACCCCTTGAATTTTTCGAAACCCCTTTGTGATAAGTCAAGCTTTATAGATGGTTACATTACCATCAAAATCAATTTTCCTTTTGAAAATCCATTAATTCTCTACGGCCTTTCGGTCATGAGGTAAGTCCACCAAGGTCCAAACCTGGTTTTCATACATGGATTCCATCTCGGATTTCATGGCTTATAGCCATTTGTTGGAATCCGGGCTCATCATCGCTTCTTCATACGTCGTCGGGTCATCTATTTCATTGACCATGAAATTCATAACAGGATTGCCATACAGTTCAGGAGCTGCACTTGTCCTGCTCGACCTGCGAGGTTCGGTAGTGTCCTATTTCGGAGTTTCATGATCATTATCATTAGTTCCCTCTTCATTCGGTGAAGTCAACTCTGGAACAATTTCCCGCGCTGTGCTACTCACCGTTGCATGAAGAGAAGGTTCAATGACCTCTGCGAGTTCTAACTTCCGACTACACACGCCTTTCACGACAAACTCTTTCTCTAGAAAGGATCCATTCTTGGCAATGAAAACCTTGCCTTCGGATCTGTGATAGAAGGAATACCCAATAGTTTCCTTAGGGTATCCTATGAAGACGCATTTTTCCGCTTTGGGTTCGAGTTTATCCGGTTCAAGTTTCTTGACATAAACATAGCAACTCCAAACTTTAAGAAACGACAGCTTAGGTTTGTTTCCAAACCACAATTCATACGGTGTCTCTTCAACGGATTTAGATGGTGCCCGATTTAGAGTGAATGTAGCAGTTTCCAGTGCATAACCCCAAAATGACAATGGCAAGTCAGTCAGAGACATCATAGCTCGAACCATATCTAATAAAGTACGATTACGATGTTCCGACACACCATTATGTTGTGGTGTTCCGGCAGGTGTGAGTTGTGAAACTATTCCACACTCTTTCATATGTGTGCTAAACTCGTAACTTAGATACTCACCTCCACGGTCAGACCGTAGAAATTTGATCATTCTATTACGATGATTTTCCACTTCATTAGGAAATCCCTTAAACTTTTCAAAGGTTTCAGATTTGTGTTTCATCAAATAGATATACCCATATCTACTCAAATCATCCGTGAAAGTAACAAAATAAATATAACCACCACGCGCTGACACACTCATTGGACCGCATACATCAGTATGTATGATTTCCAATAAATCTGTCACCCGTTCCATTGAACCGAAAAACGGCGTTCTAGTCATCTTGCCCAGAAGGCATGGCTCACATGTATCAAATGATTCAAAGTCAAGTGATTCCAAAAGTCCATCAGAATGGAGTTTCTTCATGTGTTTAACACAAATATGACCTAAACGGCAGTGCCACATATATGTAGATATATCGTCATCAAGTTTAATTCTTTTAGCATCAACATTGTCAATATGTGTAACACTATTATCGAGATCTAATAGAAATAAACCATTCATCATAGGTGCATGACCATAAAAGATATCATTCATACAAATTGAACAACCATTGTTTTTGGATTTAAACGAATAACCACATCGCATTAAACACGATCCGGATATAATGTTCATGCTCAGTGCATGCAACAAATAACAATTATTTAAGTTTATAACTAATCCCGATGGTTGGTGGAGAGGCAGCATTCCGACGGCGATCACATCGACTCTTGATCCATTGCTGACACACATCTTGACGTCACCCCTTGCTAGTGGTCGCTTGTTCTGCAGCCCCTGATCCGAGTTACATATATTAGCAACTGATCCAGTATCAAATACCCAGGTGCTACTATGAGTACTATTCAAGTACACATCAATAACATGTATATCATATATACCTTTGTTTGCCTTGCCGGCCTTCTTGTCTGCCAAGTACTTGGGGCAGTTGCGCTTCCAATGGCTAGTCCACTTGCAATAATAGCACTCGGTATCAGACTTAGGGCCATCTCAGGATTTATTTTCAGGTGCGGCAACAGATCTACCGCCCTTCTTTCCCTTTTGCTTACCCTTCCTGTCTTTCTTGAAACCGGTGGTCTTATTGATCATCAACACTTGATGTTCTTTCTTGATCTCCACCTCTGCAGTCTTAAGCATTGACAAAAGCTCGGGGAGAGACTTCTTCATGCCCTACATATTGTAGTTCATCACGAAGCTCTTGTAGCTAGGTGGGAGATATTGGAGAACACAATGTATGCCTAAGTCAATGGGAATCTTTATTCCCAAGGACACAAGCCTATCGGCATGCCCAAACATTTTGAGTACGTGCTCGCTAACGGAGCTGTTCTCTTGCATCATGCAGCTAAAGAACTTTTCAGAAGCATTATAACTCTATACGGCAGCATGGGTATCGAAAATCATTTTCAATTCTCCCATGGTATCAAAGGCATTGCCGTTTTCGAAACGCTTTGAAAGTTCTGGCTCTAGCCCATACAATATGCCGCAATGAACTAATTTGTGGTCCTCTTGACGAGTTAGATAAATGTTCTTTTCCTTGTCAGGGGAATTAGGAGTTGGTGGGGGGGGCTAGTGGTGCTTCTAGCACATACATCTTGTGTGCAGCATTGAGGAGAATCCTCAAGTTCATGGCCCAGTCAGTAAAGTTGCTACCATTCATTGCAAGTTTCTCTTTCTCCATGAACACATTGAAATTAAAAGCATGTGGTGCCATCTACAACAAAATTTGTAAAGTTTAGACTAAGTTTATGATAGATTGAGTTCAACTAATCCAAATTACAAATGAACTCCCACTCAAAAACAACATCCCTCGTGTCTTTTTGGTGATTACATGAACCAAATCCACTACACCAAGTCCGATCATCATGTGAGTCAGTGTAGTTTCAAAGGCAAACATCAATATGGGCATCATATCAATTATATGAGTCATGCTTAACCTTTCAGTCCGTGTTCCAAGGCCATGTCTATACATGCTAGGCTTGCCAAGTATGAACCTTAGTACTCGTGTGTGTAAAACTGTCTTACACCCGAAATATGATCATAGATTCAAGTACACCCGATCATCACGTGATGTCTTGAAGTGGCGAAACATAAACGGTGCGTACTTAAGGAAGAACACATTTTTATCTTGATATCTAAATGAGGGATCATCTTATAATGCTACTAAAAGCACCAAACTAGCAATATAAGATGCGACCATCATATGTGTAAAGTGGGATGATATGGTCCATACATTTGATCACCATCATATGCATCATGGTATGATCTCTATCATTACTTTGTGTGTAAGGCCAAGGTCTATGGAACTTACACGTTAAGTGTGTTGTAAGGGTATCTACCATACATCAACTTACAACATTACCATATCATGACACTAGCCCAACAACAATCTAAACTAGACGCCTCTAATTTATCCATTGCAATTTTTACGTGGCTTAGGGCTTTCGGAGATAGAAACAGTCTTACCTACGAACATGGAACCACAACAATGATAACTAAGTTATTAGCAACTCGTTGTAAATCAGATATTGACTATAGTAGGAGAGACAGACACCCGCCAGCCACTTATGCAAAACTAGTTGCATGTCAGTCGTGGAACCGGTCTCATGTGCGATGACATGTAAAGTTGGTCCGAGCTGCATCATCCCACTATGCCACCAATATCCAAAATACATGAAAGAAGCAATAACATGATCATCATCGCCCACATATAAACATATGTGTACTAACCGTGCAAAGCACCTACGCATAGATCAGGCTCTGATACCACTATTGGGTTCACAGCATAGAATTTTTTTCCTATGATGGGAACTATACGCCAAGATCTATCTACTAGATACAAGCAACGGGTGGATATACATCCATGGAGAACTCACCCTTGAAGACAACAAAGCTTTGTTAACGAGTTGGAACTCGTGGATGATGTAGTCGAACGCTTGCCGATGTCAAGATCGTGTGGAAGTCCTAGTGCCGCAAATCAGCAGCGCATCCGTCCTCGCACACACGTTCAGGCCACCGAAAAACCTCCACCTCCTCGCTCCAGCGAATCAGGGGAATCAGCAACTTCTTCCGGACGAAAAGCCACAGGGAACATGTATCTCGCAAATCCGAGACCATGGGGAATATATATAGAGGGGGAGAGAGATCCTTCACGAGGAGGTGTACTTTGTGAGGAGGAGAGGGGGGCAGCCCCCTCGCATGGCCAGCGCCATGGGGAGGTGCCCCCACCTCTTCCCTCATTCATGTGGTGAAGCTCCACTCACATAAATCTAGCCTCCACTCAAAATTCCACTCACATGCATTAAATTTCCACCAAATTTAATGAAACTCTCATTTAATAAAACACTTTTATTTATTTTATTCAGAATTTTGTTAATTACTTTAATTAACAAACATTCACATAAAACCCCTTGCAACATTTCAATATCACATCTAGAACTAGTTTCTGCAATTTCACCCGAAACAATTCCGGTTTCCATCGAAATGATTCTAGTGCTTTGCAATTATTTCGTCTGAAACATATATGCTTAAAATGGTGTTTGGCAACCCTTCATTGTGTCACCCTACGGTTTGCGAATAATGCAGACATGATTGAGACTCCTCTCAGATCAATAATCAGAAGCGGGACCTAGAGATCCATTCTGACTCCTTCAAATTCAACGATGACTTCTGTGATCGTGAGAACCTTTAATGTTAGTAACTTAATCCCTTTGTCTCACGATATATTACATGTCCGAGATTCAATCATCGGTATCCAAATACCTAGTTTGATCTCGCTACCGACATGCACTCTTTTCTCGATCCTGTGATATAACATTCTAGTGAGCACATCACTTGCTTGCAAGCTATTCTCAATGTGATATCACCGGGAGGGCCCAGAGTATATCTATCCATCATCGGGATGGACAAATCCCACTCTTGATCCATGAGTCTCTACATAACACCTTCGTAGCAGTGAACCCATCTTTATAGTCACCCTTTTACAGTGTGACTTTTGATGTTATCAAGATACTCCTCTAGTGTTAGTGATTAACATGATCTCATGGTCTAAGGACTAGGATTACTTCGTATAATGTTATAGCAATATAAACTCAATGACTTTGATCGTAATGCTATACTTCAGATGAATGTTCATCACATCATTTCCCCAATGTTGTGACCTCGTAATGCTCAGGAAACTTTGATTATCTTGTTAATCAACGAGCTAGTTTAAAGAGAGGCATAACTAGGAACTTTCCATTTATTTATTAAACACACATGTATTAATGTTTCCGTATTAATACAATTATAGCATGCAAAATAAACATCTATCATATACTTGGAATATACATAATAACAACTTGATTATTGCCTCTCAGGACATATTCCCTTCAGTCTCCCACTTGCACTAGAGACAATAATCTAGTTACATAGTGATAAATCTAAAACCCATGGAGTTCTGGTGTTGATCATGTTTTTCCCTAGGGAGAACTTTAGTCAACGGATCAGCAACATTGAGATCCATGTGTACTTTACAAATCTTTATATCTCCATCCTTAACATGCTCTTGGATGAAGTGAAACCGGCGCTTAATATGCTTGGAATTCTTGTGATACCTTGGTTCATTGGCATTGGCTATGGCTCCATTGTTGTCACAATAGATAACCATTAGGTCCAACGCACTAGGAACCACACCTAGTTCGGTTATGAACTCCTTCATCCAAACCGCTTCCTGCATCGCTTCTACAGCATCAACATATTCCGCCTCCATCATTGATCGAGCCACCACGGGTTGTTTGGAACTCCTCCAACTAACTGCTGCTCCATTCAAGAGAAATACGTATCCGGATTGAGACTTAGAGTCATCCGGATCGGTGTCAAAGCTAGCATCGACATAACACTTGGCGACCAGCTCTTCTTCACCTCCGTATACAAGAAACATATCCTTAGTTCTTCTTAAGTACTTAAGGATATTCTTACCAGTGTACCTACTAGTTAAACTAATAGCATGTCCCACATCTGTTCTTGTACATAGCATGGCGTACATTATAGAGCCTATAGCTGAAGCATAGGGGATTTTATCCATTATCGCTCTTTCTTCCACCGTAGCTAGACTTTGAGTCTTACTCAATGTCTTTCCTTGCAACATTGGTAATAACCCCTTCTTACTTCTGTCCATTTTAAAGTTCTTTAAAATCTTATCAAGGTATGTACTTTGTGATAGCCCTATCAGACGCCTTGATCTATCTCTATAGATCTTTATGCCTAATATGTATGACGCTTCACCTAGGTCCTTCATCGAAAATTTGCTGTTTAGATAACTTTTAACACTGTTTAAAAGATCTATATCATTTCCAATCAATAATATGTCATCCACATATAACATTAGCAATTCCACATTGCTCCCACTCACTTTCTTGTAAATACAAGCCTCTCCATAAGTTTGGATAAATCCAAACTCTTTGATCACCACATCAAAGCGGAGATTCCAACTCCGTGATGCTGGCTTCAGTCCATAGATGGATCGCTGAAGCTTGCAAACCTTGTTAGCATCCTTAGGATTAACAAAACCCTTTGGTTGTATCATTTACAATTATTCTTCATTGTTTCCATTGAGGAATGCAGTTTTGACATCCATCTATCATATCTCATAATCGAAATAAGTAACAATTGCTAACATAATCCTAACTGACTTTACCATCACTACGGGAGAGAATGTCTCATCGTTGTCAACCCCTTGAATTTTTCGAAACCCCTTTGTGACAAGTCAAGCTTTATAGATGGTTACATTACCATCAACATCAGTTTTCCTTTTGAAAATCCATTAATTCTCTACGGCCTTTCGGTCGCGAGGTAACTCCACCAAGGTCCAAACCTGGTTTTCATACATGGATTCCATCTCGGATTTCATGGCTTCTAGCCATTTGTTGGAATCCGAGCTCATCATTGCTTCTTGTGAACCTTCTTTTAGATCTGTATGAACCAGCACCATATAAGGAAGTAATGGCATCCCTTATGAACCTGTAGAATAGGCTATGCAAACCAACATGTTTATTGTTCCATTTTGAGCTATATGCAAGAAAAAGGAAATAGTTAGTGATGCAGCTTTTGAAGAACCAGATGGCAACAACAATATTATAATCGAATTAGTACGAAGATTTTAAACGGCTACTACAGGGTAGCAGAACAATGCCAAGGAGGAAATAATAGCAGGAACTGATATCAGGACGAACTAGATAGATTCAACAACTATAGAGCAGGGAATCCACACTAATATTTTCCGCTGACTTTAGATTTTGCAAGAATTACACGGTAGCAGGTAATTACTATTGTATGGAGTAGCTAAGAACATCTGCATGACAAAATAATAGACATGTCCATGACTTGAAATTTGTAGAGCGCGAATGGAAACCAACATGTCTAATGACCTTTTATTTACTATCAGAAAGAACAGGCATGCCCACTGACTTGTATGTACGAGCATGATGACAAAAATGTAGTTCACTGCGATAGGCTTGAACCTGCTATACTGCTGACAAAACAAAAATGGGTTGCATATTTGGTTAACCTTGGTCGGAGAGGCGTCTAAGCATCATCAGTACCATGCGGGTGACGTCCAGGTCACCAAGGGTGCTGCGGTTGTGGTGGATGTTGGCGTCGGGGAAACAGATCTTGGCCAGTCGATGCCAGCTTGAGTGCGGTGGACGAGAGCATCGCTAAGACGGATCTAGTGCAGTGAACGGCGACGGACGAGCAGTTGTTCTAGAGCGGTGGACATGGAATTCCTTGAACTACATCATGTCTGGGGTACACCGGTGAAGCGGATCCGCTACGGTTGGGTACCTTTTTACGGACGGGAAGCAGATCTTGGACGGTCAATGACGCCATCAGCATGGTGAACGACACCGCAGCTCCGGTGAAGTGGCAGAGAGACCCGGTGAACCAGATCCGGTGGGTGAGCATTGGTGAAGCGGCTCCGTGGTGGTGCACGAGACCGCAGCTCAAGCGGCTCTGGCCACCCTGGAATTGCCGCTGGCCGGTGCGCGTGGTGGTTGTGGAGGTAAGAGCATGGGAGAGGGGGGGCTGGGATTTTGGAAGGACCAGCGGGAAAATCTGGGCGAAGCCGGACTAAGGAGGTGAACAGAAACATAAATTACAATCGAGCCCCAAGCTACCGACTTTAGCTTGCCCATAGGGTGTCAGGACAATGGGTAGAATGGGAATTTTGAAGTCAAAAGTTTTTGAAACTGAGGGGCGGCAAATGCTTCAAGATGGGTGTGTGATTTTGCTGCTTGATTGAGATTTTAAATTTGGCGACCGTCCATCTAATAATAATATAAAAATGGTACTATCACGGTGGGATATTTTGTCTCAAAGTTTTTGAAACTAAGGGGTGGGAAATGCTTGAAAGTTAGTGTATGGTTTAGCCTCTCGATTGATATTTTGAATTTGACAAGCGCCCATCTGAAAATAATACAAAAATGGTACTCCCCCGCTGGGAGATTTTGCCTCAAAGTTTTTGAAATGGAGGGGCGGGAAATGCTTCAAAGTCGGTGTGCGGTTTTGCTGCTCGATTGAGATTTTAAATTCGACTAGCGCCCATCTTCTGATAATAATACAAAAATGATACTCCCCCGGTGGGAGATTTTTCCTCAAAGTTTTTGAAATAGAGGGGAGAAAAATTCTTCAAAGTGGGTGTGCGGTTTTGCCGCTCGATTGAGATTTAAATTTGGCTAGCGTCCATCTAATAATAATAATATAAAAATGGTACTCCCTCGGTGCGAGATTTTGGCTCAAAGTTTTTGAAACAGATAGGCGGGAAATGCTTCGAAGTCGGTGTGTGTGGTTTTGCCGCTCAATTGAGATTTTTAATTTTGCTAGCGTCCATGTAGTACTAGTAGTAGTAGTAAAAAAAGTTGGTAGAACGTACGACTATATGGTCAGGAATTCATGGCCGAGAGTCACATCAACTGATCATCCATATAACCACACTTGAGGTACTCCCTGTGTTTGGTATTACTAGGCCGGAGTAGTACTAGTTTGGAGAATTAACTTCACCTACTCGCTTTATAGCTAGTTATTGCATGCAGTAGTAATCCTAAAATCCAGCCAATGCACGTGGCCACCGCATCTAATTGAAAACATACAAGCCAATAGATGCACTCCCGCTTTAATAACATGATCGGCTGAGAGCATTACATGATGTAGTGCTTCATATTTTACGGTAACCTAGAGGAGTAATTGAGCAAAACTAGGAGCATTAATCGGTCCTCCGACCTAGCAATTGAGGCTGTAAAATAATTAAGAGGTATATACACCTTTAGTCCCACATCTTGCATCGCGAGAGCGTTTTAGTCCCACATATTGAAAAATGAGCCATACTAGTCCCACAACTTATCTTGAGAGCATTTTAGTCCAATTTAATCGAATTTCAGTGAATTTGACTTAATTTATCCACAAATAACGTTGATTTTTAAATGACTGTCATCGGATTGATGACAAGTACGCCATGAGGGGGTCCTCGAGGCGTGTGGAAGAGAGGGGTGTAAGACGTAGGGTGTTTCGGGACGGTGAGCACACAAGTTTACCCAGGTTCGAATCCGCCGGCTTTGGACATATTCTACTCCTGCTAGCAATCTAGTAATATGGCAGAGCTGGAATATGGGTTACAAGGGTTTCGCCTGTGCGAGTTGAGATTGTAGACTATTGTGAGGGTGCCCTAAAGTCTTTCCCTACGACGGCTTATATAGATATCCGGCCTAGGGTTTATAAGAGAGATCTATCTAGCTATGACTAAGAGTCGGTTACAGAGTACATCTTGAACTATAAGTAATACTATGGGCCTATGTCGGTAAGTCTTCTAGGCCTTCCCGTAGCCGGATCGGACTCCATCTCTTCTCCCTGACTGGGTCGCTCGTGAAGCAAAGCTCTAACCCGAAGTGGGCCACCCTGGTTAGTGAGGCATAGTGAGGATACCCGGAAAGTTTATCCCCAACAGCAGCCCCCGGAAGCCTCCATGATCCAGAGTCGGATTTCATCATCGTCTAGCTTGATCTTCGGCTTACTAAATCATGAAGGGTTCCTGAAACTTCAAAAAAGAAAGGAGTAGATCTGAGTCTCAAATGATCCGGACCTATGGATATGTTGTTCGGGTTTCCAGCTCGAAATTCAAACTAAACCGGAACGTGGTCTCTGACGTAACCTGACGCTAGTCATGGTCAAGTCATGTCACTCACAGACAGTTCCTTTCAGCACGACCGTTGGTGGGTCCGCCTTTCACGGAACCGAGGAGCCGTTTCAATGCGTGCATGGAGATCGAGGCGACGTAATCATCACGCGGGGGTTTCACAGTTCCTTCCACGACGCGTGGCACGTTCACTGTAGCGTTTACACGAATCTTGACGCGGCTGGAGGATATAAGTGGTGAGAATCTCTTTGCCCATCTTCTTCACCAGCACTTGTGCCGTTTCCTTCTCCCCTACGCCTCCCCACGAACCTAGAGCTCCTATGCTCCCAAAAAAAACTTCCAGTGCCGCCCATCCAAGGTCACCGGCGCACAAAAAATGGCTTCAGCATCATCCTCCAGTAGAGCGGCGACGACATCGACAGCAGAGAAGGAGAGCAATCGCGGGGTATGGATCCCGTGCGTTCTCGGCAACGAGAAGCTCCGCATCATGGAAGAAGAAGGGCTCCTCCACGCCGGTGACTGGCGGAGCGGATTCGGTGAAACCATCCCCAACCCTCGCGACGGCAAGCGGGTTCACTTTGGCACTCACCTCGACAAAGGTTTGAGCTTTCCCCCCTAAGATTTCTTTTCTGAGGTAATAGATCATACGGAGTTCAACTCCATCATGTCCCCCCGAACTCTCTCTTAGAGATGAGCGCATACACATCTTTATGCGAGGGGTATCTCGGCATTAGGCCGAGCCTTACTCTCTTCCGGTATTACTTTCATGTCCGAAGAAATTCCATCACTGCCGATAATCCTTACATTATTGGTACTATTAGTTTTTCGGTTACGCGACAGCGCGTCTATCCTCAAATTATGGCCAGTGAGTCAGTCAAGCAATGGTCGTCCACTTTTTTCTATCACAAGGATATTCTCGCTCCCGGCAAAGCTACTGCTTTGCCAGCTTTCTTCGACGGTGCCGCCACGCCCCAAGAGTCCTGGGACGCAGATGCACCGGTTCTCAGTGACGATCTGCTTCTTGCCAAGAGGCGGATCGAGTTTTTGATGAAGCACAAGGGCCTGAAAGGGTCCAACTTAATTCACTGCTGGGTGGCACGTCGGATCCAACCTCTTCAACATCATGGAAATCGACTGATGCACTCCATCACATCGTCGAAGAAAGATTCCCTCCGAATCAGCCCAAGGCCTACTCGCCAAAGGATTATGTATGCCAAATCAAGTGGCTGATAAGGGAGCGGATTGAGAGGAAGATTCCGGAGCTATCCTTGGACATGCATATGTCGGAAGATCCCGTAGTGCCAGTAAGCTTCCAGCAACAACTTGTATTATGTGCTCATGTTTATGTTATTTTGCAATACTGAGATACCTCTTTTTTTTCAGCTTGCCAACCTCCCCTAGTTGGAGCTTGCTCCGGTCAAGGGATATCCTCCTGAGTTTTCTCAGGATGAGGAAGAGTTGGTTCCACTACCGGGTGTTATTCCTCGAAAGCGCAAAGTTCCGACAGTGGCTATTGGCATAGAGGAGGTGCCCGTTGTGAAGAGGTAATCTTTCCTTACAAGGTCTTTGTACTATATGTCTTAATTCTTTCCGAGATATAACGTTTTCTGTTCTATTACCTTCTCAGACCTAAACAACTCACCAAGGTCAAAGGGAAAGGGGTTACTTCGAGGCCCCTACGCTAGTCGAAGCTAAACTTGGCTTCTCTAGCCGTAGCTCCTCCGACACCTACCCCTTGATACGTTGTAAACGTATCTATAATTTTTGATGTTCCATGCTTGTTTTATATATACTTTATTTTGTTTTGTCCATACTTTAGAGTATTTTAATACACTTTCTTGGACTAACCTATTAACAAGATGCCGTAGTGCCAGTTGCCTGTTTTCTACTGTTTTTTGTTCCAGGAAAGTCAGAAAATCAATATTCTCGGAATTGGACGGGACAAAAGTCAAAGTCAATATTTTACCGGAAGACACATGGAGTCCGAAGGAGAGACGAAGGGGGGCCACAGGGCAGCCACACCACCCCTTGGTGCGGGCAGCCCTAGGCCGTGCCAGGGCATGGTGTGCCCCCCTGGCCGGCCACTAACCTCGCCCCTTCGCCTATAAGAAGCCCCTGGGACGAAAACCCTAGATAGAACATCCTCCAGCCTCAAAAAGTTCTGCAGCACCACCGCCACCGAAGGGGAGATTCGAGGGACAGAAAGTCTCTGTTTCGGCACCCTGTCGGGACAGGGAAGTGCCCCCGGAGCCATCTCCATCGATCTCCACCACCATCTCCATCGTTGTTGATGATTACCATGATGATGAGGGAGTAGTTCTTCCTCGAGGCTAAGGGCTCTACCGATAGCTATGTGTTCATCTCTCTCTATGCATGATCATATTGTGATCATGAGCTTTGTAATCAAGTAGATCTACCTTGCTACTCAAGTGCTTTAATAGATCTCTGCTCTCCCCATGTGTGTGAAAGTGATAGCGTGCACACCATGGTGGCACTTAGGCTAGAGATTATAAATACTTGTTATGAGTTATATTTGGAGTTGGATGTCTCTATGAAATTGTGGTGTTTATTGGAACCATTTAGCGCTCAAGGTGACAGTGTGGGGTTATCTAGGTGGGAAAAGCGAACTTTGAGGTGTGATGTTATAGTCCTACCATGGATTAGAGTGTCCAACTGGAGAGTAGTTAAGAGTAGTATCATAAAGAGAAGATATTTATATGAGAGTGTTCACTAGTGAAAGTATGATCCCTAGGCCTTGTTTCTAAGCATTGAAACACCATTTGCAACTAGATCTATTACATGTTTGCTTGCTTCCATTTTTATTTCAGTTTGCCTTTAGTCTCTTCCACGCCATCAAGCTACTTTCTAGCACCGTTACTACTTGTAATTATCTATACCACTTGTATTTCACTATCTCTTCGCCGAACTAGTGCACCTATACACCTGACAAGTGTATTGGGTGTGTTGGGGACACAAGAGACTTCTTGTATCTTGATTGCAGGGTTGCTTGAGAGGGATACCTTTGACCACTTCCTCCCTGAGTTCGATAAACCTTGGGTAATCCACTTAAGGGAAAACTTGCTGCTATTCTACAAACCTCTGCACTTGGAGGCCCAACAACTGTCTACAAGAATAGAAGTGCATAGACATCACCCCTCAACCTTCCGCAGCGCCAGAGATTACTCCATCTTCGACCATTGCAGAAGATCCGGCTCAATCAGAAGAGCCAGTGATCCTCGGATCACAGACTGATGTCACCATGGGTGACTCAGGTTTTGACAAGGGTGAACCCTCTTCGGGTAATGATTCCTCGGCAGAGGTCTTCACCGACAATCTCCTGAGCAATCCGAGACTTGCCAAACTTGGCTTATCTCGGAAGTCCATGGAGGAAATCCAATGGCTGGCCCGACAATGCCTGGAAAGCCGGACTATCTCTACCGAAGAAGAAGCACAAGAAGCAGAGGACATCAAGCACTCTGATCTTCTTGAACAAGTCTGTCTTCACGACGAGAAGCTGAGGACCGGCGAGCTTCCAACTGCACCAATGACCCCCTTAACCCTTGCCGAGAAGGTTACCACCGAAGTGAACATGAGTCTGAACAAACTCGCTCGTGAACAATATGTAAGTCGGAATTCCAACTCACGTTTTTCCTTATTTCATATCATATCCTCTATCCCCCAAGCATGTAGCTGGACATACAAATCTGGATTTACGCTTCCTTAGGATGCCAAAGAATGAACTAGTGTAGCCCCCAAGGCTCGTGCTGATATTAGTAAAAATATTAGCCCGGGTCTTTAGTAGACTTCTGACTCTTGGTATTCTGACTTATAGAAAGTACATTCCTATAACCAGGATTTATTGAAGAATATTTGTAACAAGCGGAAAGAAATAAAATCTCTCTGACTTGAAAATTCTCAACTGAAAGTATCCAGGGATGAGGCTGAAGGTAAACATTCCAGAACTCAGACCTTGTCTTGTATTTCGTAGTCAAATTTTTATTCAACTTCTATTATTTTGATTTCAGCACTGGTAAAGCAGTCTTGTGCTATGATTGAAGAGGCCGAGAATCTAAAACCCCTGGAGGTGGAAAACAAGGACCTCCGCCAAGAGCTGAATAACCTTAAGGAGGATCATGAGAAGAGCATTGCTCAAGTTCTCGAGTCCTCCTCCATGGCTACCGAGGAGCGTGATCGCAAGATTGCGCTCCAGGATAAGAAAATCTCAGATCTTAGCAATGACTTGTTCAGAGAGAGGGACATTGCCGAGGCACCCTGGGCTGAACTCCAGAGTCTTCGGGAGGAGAAGACCAAAGTCGACGATGTCATCTTTGGTACGTTTACCTCTTTCTGACTTATCTGCCTCTTCCGACTCTTTGGAGTCTGGATTTATTTGTTTAACCCCTTTGCATTACATGCGCATGTCCTCTAAACTTACTGGACTCAGCCTGTGCCGAATCTCGCACCAGCCGGCTTACTCAAGTCGGTGATTTGCTGCATGACTTCTGCCAATCAATCAAAGATATTGGTGAAGTTCTCAAGGTTCCGGACATGTATAGCATGTCCGGCTTTGAAGTGCGAGATAAGGCCAAGGAGATGCCCCAGCACATTCAGGACTGGAACATGTCCTACACGCAAACCGCAGTGCAGAACGCTCTCACCATGGTCATGAGTCACCATGGAAGCATGGAGATCTGGCAAGTGACCAGAGGGTATTCTACTGTGGATGAAGACGGCTAGAAACAGGACATCAAAGCCATCATGGACTCTTGCGCCGGATACGGCTGTCACGTAGCTGACTTGACCAGCTATGATACTCCCTTCTTTACTCGCGTAGAGACACCGCCTCTGCCCGCCGACGAAACCGGAGAAGCTTCCGACGACAAACAAACCATCTCGGATTTGAACGTCTTGGAAAGATACCGAAGCGAGGCTGATGTTTCTAGCGAGCGGGCAGCTCCTTCTTCCCCTGCATCGTAGAGCATTAGAACAAACATTGTATTATTCTGAAAACAATCCGGGTTGTAAATAAGTAGTACGATACTTTTTGCTAGTGCTAAGTTTAAATATATCTATTTAGCACATTTGGATTTATAATTTTTGTGCCTGAAATATTTTCATAAGCACTTATGTTTTTCGTCTATACTTATCGTTTATTTGAATTTCCACCTCGTCCCTTTCGTGAGCCGGCCAACTTTTAGCATGGAAACTTTGCCGAGCAACGGAGCTCAATTGCTAAACCAGTTTAAACTCAGAAACAAAGCCGGCCTCCAGTACCAACAATTCACTAATCGGAAAATGCCCTCATCCAGCAATCAGACAAATAACCAAAGTATAGACTAGAAAATTTAGATTTATACCCGAAGGTAGCAATTTTAGAATCGGAAATCTAAACCAGAACAAACATGAGCATAAAATACTTTCAAGTATTTTAGGATTTTTGATTGTGACATGGTCATTCGGAAATAAGATGGTAAAAAACTTCTCAGAATTTTTTTGAGGCAACCAACACTTTATTTCTTATTGAACATGTACACATATATGATTACAAAGAAAAATAAACTAAGAATAAAAGGGACGTATCTGAGCAATATTCCATGGTCTGTCTAATTCATCCGGGTCTGTACTGCCGCCAGCTCTCTTTCTTTTCTTAGTAGCAGGTCTTTCTTTGACTGGCTGCATATCAGTTAGGTAGTAAGAACCATTGTGCATTACTCGACTAACTAAAAATGGCCCTTGCCATACTGGGGAAAGTTTGTGATTTCTTTGCTGCACAAGCCGGAGAACCAAATCGCCCTTATTAAAAGACCGGTTTCTGACTCTCTAGCTATGATACTTGCGTAACTTCTGCTGATAGGATGTTGACCTCATCTCAGCAACGACATGTACTTCTTCGACTAAGTCGAGATCATTTTGTCGAGAATTTTCAGCATCCTCTTCAATATACGCGGCAACTCTAGGAGAAGTGTGAATCAAATCACTAGGAAGAACTGCTTTTGCGCCATAGACCAAGAAGAAAGGTGTGTATCCGGTTGACCTGTCCGGAGTTGTTCGTAAAATCCATATTACAGAGGGTAATTCCTCTGCCCAAGCCCTCGTAGCACGTCGTAGTGGTGCTTCAATTCTTGGTTTTAGGACTTGCAGGATTAAACCATTTGCTCTTTCGACTTGTCCATTAGGAGGTGGCATTATTATTTATCAGTCCTCCTCCTGACGCTTCTCTTTGTCTTCTTCCCTATGATCGTTTGACTCTCGTCGGGGAGGATTCTTCGGATACAGGGCAGTGATCGCCTCTTGCTCGGCAGCTGGAGCAACGTTGCGCCAATCACGTGCAGCTTTGTGGTGCTGTCCTAAAGATCCGGTTCTTGAGTAATTGTCTTCCCGACGGTCGGAACGGTGATGTTGTTCCGGAGCCCGCTGGGGTCTTACATCGTTCTAGGCTGGATCCGTGCGACATTGGTCGGATTGAAAGACCAGTTTTCTGCTTCTAGATTTCGCGGCCTTCTGTTGTTCCAGACCCTTGGTGAGTAACTTGATGCCCAATCGAACCTGTTTTGGGCCTGGATTATTTGCTAGGATGTCTCGAGCAGCGGTAGTGTTTTGCACTAGTGTTGGATACACCAGATCTCCCTTGCTATCGAGCCGAGGCATCCCGGATCTCCCTCAAAGAGAACCTTACGTACTTCCGGAAATTGATTGTCATGTGTATGTCGTTTCCGGTTCTTCTGATGTTGCAGAGAGATGACCTTCTCCACCTTGGCCATGCGCTTCTTCTCTTCCTCAATGTTTTTAGCTTCATCCAGGAGTACTTGGCGACACGCTTCTAGGGCTTGGGCCCTTTCGTCCAATTCCACAGCAGTTAGTTCTACTGCAGTAGGGATAGGTGTGGTTAATGTAGCATCGATGAGTTTACGGGCACCTGCGGTGATCACGTGTCCATCCACCGATTCTTCTTTGGGCTCATCTAGGATAAGGACTCCATTCGAGTCTTCCCCGTATTCCTCGGCAATCACCTCCTCTGCCGGAAGTTCTTTTGCCGGGGTCTTGTTCTTCTTGTTCCTCTTCTTTGCCTTCTTGGCAGCGCCAGTAGCAAAGACGGCTCTAGGTCTGTTTCCTAGAGTCAAGCTCTGATCGGTACTTTCTGACATCTAGAGCTCGTGATTATCTTCGATATCCATGTCATCCTGCGCTTTGGGAGAGTTTTCCCCAGATCCTTCATCCATGGCTTCTCCTTCTTCTGCAGCTTTGGAGTTGTACTCCTCTTCATACTCCACGGAGAACTTTCGGAAACCCGCCGATGTATCGAGTCATCCGAGGATGCGGGTAAGTCGGTGTTTGTTCCGATCGCCTCTAGCACTGAGTCAGTGTTGTCTCTAGCATCGGCAGAGCCAGATACGGATCCAACATATTTGACGAAGTGCGATGTGTGGGTCCTGAGGTAGTTGCGGCTTTCCTCATGGGCTTCCTCAAAGATCTTGATGGTTTTGAGAACCTCGTCCACGGTTGCCTCTTGCATCATCATGCGCCTCAACGTGTGCCTCAGGAACAGTTGATCTGTTCCGGCGTTGGTAGAGCCGGAACCAAGGTTGTTGTTGTGATCCTCCTGGGTTTCGACCTCAGCGGGTGGATCAATCTGGGATTCGGCCTTGCTAGGGAGATCCACTCCAGATTCGACTTGAACCGCAAGATCTGCTTCAGGCTCAGATTTCTCCACTATCTCGGCAACAGGTGCGGGCTGGGTGGGATTAGGGTTTTCTGAGATCCAGAACTCTGCCGCCTCCACGGACAAAGGGGACCCAGAAATTTCTTCTGCCTCTATCATCACCGCTGGGGTGGGTGGGACAGGTTCAGCGAATCTGATGTACACATCGATCTCGCCGAAAGACATAATGGTATAGGCAGTCATGGCCTCCCTAGCCGGAATCCAGGTCTCATCGAGAACGATGAGACGGACGTCACTGGCATAGAGGATGCGACCGACGGCGATAGTCTCGCTGATTCCGATTCTTGCAGATTCCGCTCGGAACACAGATCCGAAGCTTACTTGCCCCACGGTGGGCGCTAACTATCGTCAGATTGATGACAAGTACGCCATGAGGCGGTCCTCGAGGCGTGTGGAAGAGAGGGGTGTGAGACGTATGGTGTTCCGGGACGGTGAGCACACAAGTTTACCCAGGTTCGAATCCGCCAGCTTTGGACGAATCCTACTCCTGCTAGCAATCCAGTAATACGGCAGAGCCAAAATATGGGTTACAAGGGTTTCGCCTGTGCGAGTTGAGATTGTAGACTATTGTGAGGGTGCCCTAAAGGCTTTCCCTAGGACGTCTTATATAGATATCCGGCCTTGGGTTTACAGGAGAGATCTATCTAGCTACGACTAAGAGTGGGTTACAGAGTACATCTTGAACTACAAGTAACACTATGGGCCTATGTCCGTAAGTCTTCTGGGCCTTCCCGTAGCCGGATTGAACTCCGTCTCTTCTCCCTGACTGGGCCGCCCGTGAAGCAAAGCTCTAACCCGAATTGGGCCACCCTGGTCAGTGAGGCACAATGAGGATACCCGGAAAGTATATCCCCAACAATGACCCCTCAATATTTTTCTATGTCATGTGTGTCCCTATGCGGACTAATAAGTGGGCCACCTGTCAGTAGACGTACAAATAAAATAGTTAAATCTCTAAGAGGAGAATGGATTCGAACTTAACACTTTTATATAACGATACACACACCCACAAGCCACTATGTCGGTAGATGCTAGCTGTTACTCCTGTGAGACGAGGAGTACTTGAGAAGATGTAATTATACCAGACGAGGAGTACTTCGGAGGATGTAATTATTTATATAATAAAGGGGATTTATATTTTCATGCCCCTGGTTCCTTAGTTGTACTCAGCCGCTTAGTTTTTCCTCACTTTTGCCATCCCTCCATTACGAAACCCTCACATGCGCTCGGACGAGGGGAGGCCGTCAGATCAAAGGCTTGACCGTTATGTAGCACCCCGGCAAAATCACTACTAGAAAATCGCTAGTTGTTTTTATATTTTCGCATCATCATGACCGCATGCTCATGTCATCATGCCACATTGCATTTGAGCATCGTCATGTCATCATGCATTTGTTCGCCTAAAACTATTTTCTAAAAGCCCATCTTTGTTTTCAAAATATCCCCTCTCTTAATTTCAAATTAAAACCCCGGCGTTCCGAATATCTTTATTTGTCTAAAACTATTTTTATAAATGTTTTTGCTTTATAAAAATAATATTTTTTTGCGGGGGAGGCAGCCGTGGGCCATGCCCAGCCCGCAGCCACCTACTACCCCGATAATACCCTAACCCTAGATCTAGACCCAACACCTAGACCACCTAGAAACCCTAATCCTAAACGTCTAGACACTCTAATCCCAAGCCGACCCGCTGCTGGGACCGCACCTCACCTAGCTAGCCCACTGACCGAACCAAACCATACCCCGCCCATGTGACACACCACACCGACACGCCATATCCACTCCACCGTTTTGTCCCGCGGGACACGCAACATCCCGCGTCGATGCCACCCGCTCGCTACCTGCTGACACGCCCCCAGCTAATCGTTACCCCACACCCTAGCCCCACCCCTCGCGAGCTACACGTGACCCACCCCGCCCTACACGTGGAACCCGCGTCAGGATCCCCTCGTTCCCTCGATCGATTCCCCACCTACCCTCTATCTCCCTCCCGACTTTGGCCCAGCGAGCCCTGCTCCTCCCCTACGGCTCGCTCATCCCGTGGAGCTCCACCGCCTCGCCTGAGACCCCCGCTGGCCTCTCTCCGCCGCGACGAGCCCGCATCCTGGCAGGCCCTCCTCCGCCTCCACCGCTAGCACCGGCCGCGTCCCTGCGGTCGCCCAGCACCGTCCAAGAGCTCCACCGCCGTCGGGCCCTCCCCTCGCCGTCCCCTGCAAACCATCGCCCCATGCCACCGGAACCTTCTATGCGTGTCATCCTCCTACGAGCAGCGCCAGCACCAGCCCACCACTGAGTTACCTCTGCCTCCCTTCGTGTGCGCCACCGCCGGGCGCTGTTGGCCTAGCCTCTGCAACCGCACGTCAGCGCCACTTCACTCGTCTCCTCCAGGCATGCCCGTGCGCCGTCACCGAGATCGTCGTGCTGCATCGATGCCCTGCTCACCGCTGTCCTGAGGTCGCCCCTCCGTACTAACGGAGCCCAGGGCAGGGATTTTCCCCCACCTTGCCTCTGGCCCGTGTCGCTTGGCAGCCTCCTCGCCGTCCGGCAGTGCCCTAGTGTGGCCCTGGCCTTCGTCCTCCTTGCAGCATGTCAGCCTCATCTATGTGTTGTGCGGCGCCCGCCGTCCGTCGGTGTGTATCTAGGGAGCCGCGCCCCTTAATCCTTCTACAAGTGGTGGTACCCCTATTCTGTCGTCTCTGCTAGATGCCCTCGTCCTCGAACTAGTTTTGGATGCGCCCGAATCTATGCCTGTTTGTTGGTGATATGGTGGAGGATTTGTTGTTGTGGTACTATCGGTGTTGCTAGACAAATAAAACTGTGTCACCACAAGAGTTCTACTTCCATGAGTGTAGCCCTCCAAGACCATCTCCAGCGATCTCTTCTGCAGCGATACCCGTCAAGATCTCCATCGACAACGAGTCTCGGACCCGAAGACCACCAAGCTCTCCGACCCGGTATCCGAAGACGCCGAGACCCCGGACACCAAGATCTTCTCACAGATCCTAAAGCCTTGTTCTCGGAGTCCGAAGACCAATCCCAGCGAGACCGAACCTGAACCACATCGAACCAAGATCGCCAAACGCCAAGGTGTGACCCATATCCAAGACCCCTATTTTTTATAATATGACATTGTCACTTGTTGCATATTAATTGAACATATTTGCATACATATTGTTGGTGTTTTGGGGGTATTTCGATGATTCACCTAAATTAAATATGGAGACTATATGCAGGATATTATAATCTTATATTAACTCCAATTAAATTTGTGTAGCGAACCGATGCCATGTTTTGCCTTGTTAATACAACATTTAAATTGAAGGGTATCTAAACAACATAAACCACCTAAGTAATTGTTGGGACCCCGGTTCCGCTTAATATTGCTTAGTCGCATTGCATCTTTGCCATGTCATACATCATACATGCATCTTTGCCATGAACCTTCGGCAGTGTTTCCCAGGCGAGCATTCTTCCCCTTTCTACCTATTTTGCGTTTATAGTATTTACTTCCTCCTGTTGATCTATTGCTATCCGTGTTGCGATGCTTTAGTCTTTCCGTACCCATGATATCCCTTGCAGCCTTTATATTGCCTTGGACACATCCTATTGCGTGTTGTTTGATAGATAGTCAGGCTTGCATGTCGTAGTCGCTTACTCATGTGTTGCTTCATGTCATCAAGTACCACAGTTGTTAGAAGGTTACCATATGCTTTATGTTGGAGATGATCATGGCTTTAATTATAACTTGATATTAAAATGCTGGGAATAGATATAACTAATGCAGAGGCACCGGTGTGCAATAGCTAATATTTGGTTCTTCCATGCTTACTTGTGTCCCATAGGCCCCAAGTACTTGATACCTGTTCCTTGACTATTCGCACTATCCACATACGGGAGACCCTATGGATCCCCCTTTGCCTGAGCTTGATTCACACTTTATTTCTTGGGGCCACAAACTAGTTTGGGGCTTTATTACTATCCTGTACTTATGCCATGCTTTACTGCTATATTTAAGATTGTGCATGGAGCACTTGTACTATTTAGGATCGCGACACGATTTCGCGGTATCGATAAGCCCAGTCACACTTTCGGGTTCCCAGTCGTTTACAACCGTTGTCGCAAACCCTGGGTCCATCTTGGAGCTGGCCAACTTCGTTGCAGGTAGCTTATTGGGGTGGCCCCCTGAGATGATTTATGAATCCTGTGAATGCTTTGTCGTGAGGCCTCGTTGCTTTTTATTTGGTTCTTCCCGAGTTGATCGTCTGTGTGTTGTTATTTGTGCACCCCTGCAGGGTAAATCTTTCTGAAAGCCGTGTCCGCGGTTATGGACAACTTGGAGCACAGTATTTCGATCATAGACAACTATAACTAAAGTAGTGCTATAAATTTGACTTTAACATGTCTAGTAATCAGTTTTACTACAACAGAATGAGTAAATAAAAGTGTCAACAACTGCTGGAATTGGAGTCTCTCATGCTATCTATATCTGCCTAGTAAGTATTGCAACTACAACAAAATGGATAACTAAAACTGCCCACTACTTATAATATCTGGATGACTCATGCTATCTATATCTGACTAGTAAGTGTTGCAACTATAATGGAATGAATGAATAAAACTACCAACTGTGTGAGTTTCCTCGGAATGACTTCCTCGTTTGGTCTCGAGGGGGAAATATCAGGATGGGTATGTTTGGTGTTAGTATCAGGTTGGTTCCGAATAGGTCTTTCTTATCTATCTCTAATAGCTGACAATTGTATCGAGTCTCTATAGGTTGTTTAGTGCATGCTTTGTTGCCTCTTAAGTCCACCATACCTATGTAGGCGAGAGTCGCCAAATTCTAGACTCGTCGTGTACGGGCCTCAGTACTGACCGCTCCCTTTTTCCTTTGCCCTTTGTTGGCACCCCTTTTTGTTTAGCAGGTTTGAGATCAACATCGTTAGTAGTGTTACCCTTCCGGCTTGGCCTGGATAGGGTTATGGGTGCCATTGGTTATTCTTCAGGGCTCTTAGCCCCATTCACATCTTATCCATACTTGGATGTTGTATCGTTTTCAAGGTGATTTGGATCTTTGTATTGTATATCTGTATTCTTGACTCATGGAGTTGTTGTTGTATATATATGTTCTGTGGGTTCCATCATGGACTATTGTGTAATGAGATTACTTTGTTTTCCACCCGCACGCAAGTGCCTGGTGGGCATCTTTGAATCGTTTCTATGCGGGTTTTGGCAGGAAATGCTAAAAACTTGCATAGGGCTGATTCGAGGGTGCTACAGCAGGCCATAACACTAGCAGGCCAGAGCAGAAACAGGCCAGAGCAGTAACAGGCAAGAAACCGTAAAATCTCATAACATTAATAGGCCAAAACAGTAGCCGGCCTATACAGTAAAGGGCCGCAACAGTAAAAGGGCAGAACAATGACAAGCTTGAATAGTAAAGGCCTGAGAAATTTCCAGACGAGGGCAGTAACAGGCCAACACATTTACCAGCCTAGAACAATAAAGGGCCGCTTGTGGGCCTGAATAGCTAAAGGCCGAAATAGTGAATGGCGAGAACAGTAACAGGTCAGAACAACAACGTACCATCTCAGATAAGGGCCGTCAGTAGGAGGCCCATGATGGGCTGCGATAAACAGTGATGGGCTAACCGCAGGCCTTAAATGTACATGAGCGACTTGGTGCAGGCTGCTAATGGGCTGCAAAGTGCTGAACCAACATGGGCCTTCTGTAGGCCAAACAGAATCAGGCCTGAAAGTTTGCGGGCCGCTGCTGGCTGCAACTTTGGGCCCATTTCAAACAGTGCAGGACAAAACAGTAACGGGCCATCTTCTTATTAGGCTCTCCTAATGGGCCGGCCCAGTTAGTATTTAGTAGCCTTGGATGGGTGATAGATTGTAAGTGTATCTATAATTTTTGATGTTCCATGCTTGGTTTTATCCACTTTCTTGTGTTTTGTCCACACTTTGGAGTACTTTTCATATGATTTCTTGGACTAACCTATTAACAAGAGCCACAATGCCAGCTGCCTGTTTTCTGCTATTTTTGGTTCCAGGAAAGTTAGAAAATGAATATTCTCGGAATTGGACGGGACAAAAGCCAAAGTGCCCATTTTTCCGGAAGTCATCAGATGCCAGAATACGAGACGGAAAGGGGCCAGGGGGCCACCACACCACCTGGCCGCGGGGCCCAGCCTGGCCCGTGCCAGGGGGTGGTCTGGCCAGCCCTGGCACCCCCTCGGCCTCCCCTTTCGCCTATAAGATGCCCTCGGGACAAAAACCCTAAGGGACCAATCAAAAATCCACGAAAGAGTTTGTAGCCGCCGTCATCTCCATCCCTAGATCGGGAGGGATCTGAAGCTCTTCCTGGCACCCTGCCGGAGACGGGAATTCACCCTGGAGGCCTTCTTCATCACCATGCAAGCCTCCGGTGTGATGCATGGGTAGTTCATCCTTGGACTACGGGTCCATGTAGTAGCTAGATGGCTGGTTCTCCTCCTTTGTGCTTTCATGTTTAGATCTTGTGAGCTCCGTTCATGATCAAGATCATCTATTTGTAATCATACATGTTGTGTTTGTGGGGAACCGATGGATATTGAGATGCTATTTTAGATTGATTATTGATTCTATCATATCTTTGTTATTTGTGATCTTGCATGCTTTCCGTTGTTAGTAGCTATCTTGGCCAAGTAGATGCTAGCAACTCCAAGAGTTAGTATTTATGCTCGATAGTGGGTTCATGCCTCTGGTAATCCGGGGAAGTGATAGAAATCTCTAAGGTACTAGATGTGCTGTTGCTACTAGGGAGAAAACAACAATCCTTTGTTCATAGAACAATCGTATTGTTTACTTTACATGCAATTCGTAAAGCAATAATCTGTTGCTTGCAACTTAATACTGGAGGGGGTTCGGATGAAAACCTGAAGGTGGATTATTAGTCATAGATGCAGTTGGATGGCGGTCTATGTATAATGTTGTAATGCCCAATCAAGTCTCAAAGGAGTCAAGATGATTAGTATATGCATGTATTGCTTTCTCGGTGTTTGTCAATTGCCCCGCTATAATTTGCTCACCCAGCGTGTTGCCTATCTAAGGAGAGTCACCTCTAGTGAACTATGGATCCCGATCCTTTTTCTTTTACATACCTACAAACTGTTTACTGCTTTGTTTTTACTTTCTGCAAACTTTTACTCCCTTCCATTCTATACGTTTAATCCTTTGTTTTCAGCAAAACCGGTGAGATTTACAACCTCATCGCAAGTTGGGACAAAGTTCTGTGGTTGTGTTGTGCAGGTCTCCACATTGCTACTAGCACCGGTAGTGCGCCCTACCAAGGCTCAGCTAGCAACACCTTTGGTGTGTTTCCTTGCTCCTACTGGTTCGATTAAACCTTGGTTTCATAACTGAGGGAAACTTGCTGTTGTGCTCATCATACCTGCCTCTTGGGGTTCCCAACGATCTCTACATCAACACCGCACTAGCACTTTTCTGGCGCCATACGCTGAGCCATCAAGCTTTTTTCTGGCGCCGTTGTCGGGGAGTCAAGGACATCTTCACAAGGGGAGTCCCTCATAACCAATCTCTTTACTTTGTTATTTTTGTTTTGCTTAGTTTCTTTTTGCTTTGTTTGCTTGTTTCTTTATCAAAAACACACAAAAAAATAGTTTTACAAGTTGGCTTTCTTATTTGAAAACACAAAAAATGACTACTCTTGAAAACACTAAGTTGTGTGACTTCACTAGCACCAACAACAATGATTTTATGAGCACACCTATTGCTCCACCTGTGCCTGAAGATACTTTCTTTGAGATAAAACCTGCTTTACTCAATCTTGTTATGAGAGAACAATTTTCTGGTATTGGTAATGAAGATGCTGCTTCCCATCTAAATAACTTTGTTGATCTTTGTGAGATGCAAAAGCATAGGGATATAGATGGTGATATTATTAAGCTGAAATTGTTTCCTTTCTCTTTGAGAGGAAAAGCTAAAGAATGGTTGAATTCCTTAACTAGGAATAATATTGATTCTTGGACTAAGTGCAAAGATGCTTTCATTGGAAAATACTATCCTCCTGCTAAGATTATATCTATGAGAAGTGAAATAATGAAGTTTAAACAACTTGATAATGAGCATGTTGCTCAAGCTTGGGAAAGAATGAAATCTTTGGTAAAGAATTGTCCCACTCATGGACTGACTGCTTGGATGATCATCCAAACTTTTTAGCAGGATTGAACTATTCTTCAAGGAACCTATTGGATTCTGCTGCTGGAGGTACCTTTATGACCATTACTTTGGGTGCTGCAACAAAACTTCTGGACAATATGATGGTTAATTATTCTGAATGGCATACTGAGAGAGCTCCACAAGGTAAGAAGGTAAATTCTGTTGAGGAAACCTCCTTCTTGAGTGATAAGATTGATATTATTATGTCTATGCTTGTTAATGGGAAAGCCCATATTGATCCAAATAATGTTCCTTTAGCCTCTTTGGTTGCTCAAGAAGAGCAAGTTGATGTGAACTTCATAAGGAATAATAATTTTGGCAACAATGCTTATGGTAATAACAATTATAGGCCCTACCCTCCTAATAATACTTATGGTTATAATGGTAAACCTGGTTTACCTAGTGAAGGGAGAATTTTAGAAGTTGAAAGAGCCACTAAAAACTTCATGCAAATGCAATATGAGCAAAATAAACTATTTACTAAAACTATGGAGGAACAATCTACCATTTTGAAAAACATTAGCCATCAACTTCAGAGTCTAAATAGGGAAATTCCTAGCTTACAATTGAAACTTTCTAATGCTGAGAGGAATATATCATCTTTGTTTGAAACTCAATCTTCATTGATTAATAAAATGGCTGCTAAACCTGAAACTAATGATAATCCCTTTGCAGCTACTAATGCTATACAAGTAAGAATTGATGAAAATGTTAGACTATTAGCTGAATTACATGCTAAGTGGGAAAGAGAAGATGAAATTTCTAGAAACATTAGTGTTTCTACTATTACCACCACTAGTGTTGAGGCTAGTAATAGTTCTACTACTTTAGATGATTTGATTTTGATCTTGATGGTTGCAACATCTCTGAAGTTATTAAGTTCCTACAAAAGCTTGCTAAAAGTCCTAATGCTAGTGCTATGAACATGTCCTTTACAAAACACATTATTGATGCTCTCATAAAGATTAAAAAATAAAAGATGAAACATAAAGCTTCTATTCCTATAAAACAAGAAGATGGTTAGGAACCCATCATTAATATGAAAGTGAATGACTTTGATTTCAAAGCTTTATGTGATCTTGATAGTAGTGTTTCTATTATGCCTAGAAGGATTTATGATATGCTTGATTTGCCTCCACTAGAAGATTGTTATTTGAATGTCCCACTTGATGATAATGCTAAAAAGAAACTCATGGGGAGTATTAATGATGTTCTTATTATGGTTAACAATTCCTATGTCCCCGTTGATTTCTATGTTTTGGATGTTAAATACAATGCTTCTTGTCCTATTACTTTGGGAAGACCTTTTCTTAGAACTGTTAGTGCCATTATTGATATGAAAGAAGGCACCATTAAATATCAACTCCCACTCAAGAAAGGTATAGAACACTTCCCTAAGAATAGAAAGAATATTTCTTTTGCTTCTCCTATGAAAACAAAATTTGGTCTTAATGCTTCTTCATTTGAGAATACTTGATTCTTTTTCTTGCTTCTTATGCCTAACTTAAAGGCGTTAAAGAATAGTACTTATTGGGAGATAACCCAAAAGTTTTAGATGAGTCTTGGAAGTTATTACTTCAGTAATAAACACTCCTTATCTTTTTTATTTGCTTTTTGTGCCAAGAGTAACGTCTAATGAGAAAGAAGTAATGATTGGGAAAGTTGCTGTCTCGAAACAGATTTCTGTGCTTCACCGTAAATATTCGTGTAAAATCTCTGAACGTCTTTTTGAGGCGTGAATTTTTGTGCTTCTGACCCAGGTTGTTATATAACTTTCGTTAGTTCAACACTTTTTGATTTGAGCAACAGGAGGTCTTCGAAAAAATTCGTCTTTACCTCCTGGTCTGTTTTGATAGATTTCTGCTATTTTCTACATTTGCTTCTTGTTGGTTCCTTTTTGAGTTCTTTTGGGGAATTGAGCTTTTGAAGGGAAGTGCTACGGTATCTAATGTTCTAATGGAAGTTTATTTGGTGTTAGAACTGAACCTTAAGACTTATTTATCTTGAGTGCACTAATGTTGCTAATAAAGATTGTGTGAAGTTTTGTATGAAGGAAAAATTTCAGGTGTATGGAAGGAATGAGTAACAAGATGAAGGATGGACAAAAGCTCAAGCTTGGGGATGCCACGCGTGTCACCCCAAGAAATATCCAAGAAGTACAAGCGTCAAAGCTTGGGGATGCCCAAGGCATCCCCCTCTTCATCAATAATAATCCCAGGTTTCTTCCAAACGCTTCATTTTTATTGTTTCATGCACAGTTGTGTTGTTCTTGGAGCATCTTCTTTTTCGTTTTCGTTTTGTTTTTTCGTTTTCTTTTGTTTTCTTAGTTTTCTGAATAAATTGGTTGGACCCCCTCTTTCATACATTGGTCTGCAAATAGTTTGGTTTGGTTTGGAAAAGAGTAGGAAAGTTCATGCTTATATGGTAAAAAGAGCTTGTTTTTGACTGTGGCCTATGCTTTGTCATGCCATGATTGATATTGTTTTGGATTTATGCTTAGTATTCTTTGCTATAGCAAGACTTGTTATAAACAATTGAGATTGCTTAATGTGCCTTGGATGAATCATGCGTTGTTTTAGCATATTAAAGCATAGTATAGTGGTATTCTCCTTTGATGCTTTATTTGGGTTGACTTGGCACATGCTCACACCACGTTATGACTATCTCAAGTCACCATAAGCCTTTATGATCCTTTAGTTTTCAACTTGTAGTATCACTTTATGTTTTGATCAATGATGTTTTGTCGCTCTACATGATTATGGCCATTATTGCTCTCTTAGTTTGTCGCTCCCAGTCTTTTGCTAGCCTCCACAACAAAGTATGAGTTCCACTCATGCATCCAACTCCCTAAACCAAGTTATTCCAAAGAGTCCACCATACCTACCTGCTAGCTGATGCTATTCCAAGTATATTCCTGCTTTTGTTTACCTTGCGAATTAAACTTGTTATGAGAAAACTAGTGATTAAAGCTCCCACGAACTTGACGGCACACTTTACTTTTTTGCATCTAATAAACTTGAACCATTGGGTCCTTCTTTGTTGCGTATATGCTTGTGCTTTATAAGTTGAAATTAGCAGAACCATGTTTCATGGGGAACGCTTTCAATACCCCGTTGATATCATGTTCTTTTTCTTACGGATCCCGGCGGTGTGAAATAAAAGTGGAACTTGTAAGATCATGGAGTGTGTATGTGTGTTAGAGAAACGTCTGGGCCGCTAGCCTAAGCCATGAATCATGGTGGAAACTTGCAGCATCACCATAATGAGCACTCTATGAAGCGTCCTCAATAAAAACCTATGCAAATAGCAAATAAAAAGATCGCTGAGATGCTCATTGTCTGCTTGCCTTGTCATTTTGATTATGGGAAAGCTCCCGTATCATGTGCAAGGGGTACCCCGTTGGCGGTTCTTTATGATACATATGTACTTACAATGACAAGAGCTTACTTGTGACTAAAGTTGAGTAGCATGAGGATCGGTCTTCGTAAGTAAGGGGCATGAGATTTCGGTTTATAACTTGTCAAGCATATCCTCTTAGTTGTTTCACTTTAACCTTAATCACCTTCAAGATGCTTATGATAGGGGCAATGAGAGGTGAAAGCTATAAGTACCATAATTTTTGGAAGCTCTTTATGAGACTTGAATCCATGCTTCCTTCTATGAAGGCCTTTCTTCCACCATTATATTGAGTCTCCACCTTCTACCTTTATGCACCTACTTTGAGAACATAGTGGCCATTCTTAGTTCTATGTGCATTGTCCCAAGACTAGTTGATTGATGCATAACTTGATATTGCTTGTTTTAAACTATTTGTATCTAGTCACTCTTATGAACTTTGAAGGTGTCCTATGCATTTATCTTTTGCTACTCTATGAGGGACAAGCTGAATACTATTATGCTATGTTTTCTTTATGTGAAACAAACAAACGTCTTGCAAAGCATTGTTATTCATGAATCTTTTGTTTGTGCCTTTTCATGTTGCATCATAGTTTCTTTGTCTTATTGCTAGAACTTTATATTTCATGTTATGATTGAAGTACTATGATCCCAGCTTTGAATATTTTGCAAATACTTTGATTAAGTCTTTGATGGTGCATGTCACCTCAAAAAATTATTATTTCTTTTTATCACTTACCTACTCGAGGACGAGCAAGAGTTAAGCTTGGGGATGTTGATACATTGCAAGTGTATCTATAATTTTTGATGTTCCATGCTTGGTTTTATCCACTTTCTTGTGTTTTGTCCACACTTTGGAGTACTTTTCATATGATTTCTTGGACTAACCTATTAACAAGAGCCATAGTGCCAGCTGCAAGTTTTCTGCTGTTTTTGGTTCCAAGAAAGTCAAAAAATAAATATTCTCGGAATTGGACAGGACAAAAGCCAAAGTGCCTATTTTTCCGGAAGTCATCAGATGCCAGAATACAAGACGGAGAGGGGCCACCACACCACCTGGCCACGCGGCCCAGCCTGGCCCGCACCAGGGGGGTGGTCTGGCCAGCCCTGGCACCCCCTCGGCCTCCCCTTTCGCCTATAAGATGCCCTCGGGACGAAAACCCTAAGGGCCCGATCAAAAATCGACGAAAGAGTCAGTAGCCGCCGTCATCTCCATCCCTAGATCGGGAGGGATCTGAAGCTCTTCCTGGCACCCAGCCAGAGAGGGGAATTCACCCTGGAGGCCTTCTTCATCACCATGCAAGCCTACGTGTGATGCGTGAGTAGTTCATCCTTGGACTACGGGTCCATGTAGTAGCTAGATGGCTGGTTCTCCTCCTTTGTGCTTTCATGTTTAGATCGTGTGAGCTCCGTTCATGATCAAGATCATCTATTTGTAATCATACATGTTGTGTTTGCGGGGATCCGATGGATATTGAGATGCTATTTCAGATTGATTATTGATTCTATCATGTCTTTGTTATTTGTGATCTAGCATGCTTTCCGTTGTTAGTAGCTATCTTGGCCAAGTAGATGCTAGCAACTCCAAGAGTTAGTATTTATGCTCGATAGTGGGTTCATGCCTCTGGTAATCTGGGGAAGTGACAGAAATCTCTAAGGTACTAGATGTTCTGTTGCTACTAGGGAGAAAACAACAATCCTTTGTTCATAGAACAATCGTATTGTTTACTTTACACGCAATTCGTAAAGCAATAATCTGTTGCTTGCAACTTAATACTGGAGGGGGTTCGGATGATAACCTGAAGGTGGATTATTATTCATAGATGCAGTTGGATGGCGGTCTATGTATAATGTTGTAATGCCCAATCAAGTCTCAAAGGAGTCAAGATGATTAGTATATGCATGTATTGCTTTCTCGGTGTTTGTCAATGGCCCCACTGTAATTTGTTCACCCAGCGTGTTATCTATCTAAGGAGAGCCACCTCTAGTGAACTATGGATCCCGATCCTTTTTCTTTTACATACAATCTACAAACTGTTTACTCCTTTGTGTTTACTTTCTGCAAACTTTTAATTCCTTCCATTCGATACGTTTAATCCTTTGTTTTCAGCAAAACCGGTGAGATTGACAACCTCATCGCAAGTTAGGGACAAAGTTCTGTGGTTGTGTTGTGCAGGTCTCCACGTTGCTACTAGCACCGGTAGTGCGCCCTGCCAAGGCTCAGCTAGCAACACCTTTGGGGTGTTTCCTTGCTCCTACTGGTTCGATTAAACCTTGGTTTCATAACTGAGGGAAACTTGCTGCTGTGCTCATCATACCTTCCTCTTGGGGTTCCCAACGAGCTCTACATCAACACCGCACCAGCACTTTTCTGGCGCCATACACTGAGCCATCACTAGGCCTGGCTTCTGACACGTTTTCTATGATCGTTAATAGCGGTAACCAGCCACTAATAGCGGCTGCCACGTGGCAGTTTGCATGACATTAGCAGTCAACGCGGCTGGCGAACATATCTATGACGGAACAAGTTTTCGTGGCTAAAGGGTGCGATCCGCCATGGTCAGGAAAAAACCCGTGGTAGATTCTTTTGTGACGGGGCTTTTACCACGAAGGCCATATGTCATAGAAGACTTTTTAGCCATGAAAAATAGGCCTTCAACCACAAAAATCGTTTGTTGTAAAAGCCAACTTTTCTTCTAGTGAAGGGTCAACCGACTAAGTGGTACTGGCGGGTTCCGCTTATACTACCCATCCGTACCGACTTTGCAAGTTAAGTTTTTTTAAATGACAAATAAACGATGAAGAGTAAAAAGAAGAAAGTTACCGAGCCGATAATGACCAGCGGTACGGGCAGGTATGCCCATACCGCGCGGTCGTACCGCTTTCACAATAAAATCAACAAAGTGTCGGTAGGCTTAACGACCATCAGTACGGGCGGAGCCGGCTATATCGTCCGCCCGTACCGATCTTGTAAGACCGGCAATTGAATCAGAAAAATGAAAGAAATTCAAATATGCAAAAAGAAATAGCAGAAAATCATCCATAACAAAGGTGTGTTGAGAATTTCATGGGTCATGTTCATCGAGGGAATATAGTCTCACTTGAATTTCTTTTCTTCCTCTCTTCGAATAAAACAGGTCGCAGAAAATTGCCAAAACTTTCATAAGGGGAAATAGGAGACTTCCTTTTTGGTTGTGTTGTTCCCAAAGGTATGCATACGTATGATACCTACTTATAATGGAGAACTCCTTGAGCATCTGTGAACACTTCCTCCACCTCTTCCTTTCTTTGTAGGATCTGTAAATCAAATTCTTGCAAAAGTAGAGTCCAATAGATCATTCTTGGCTTAACATCAGTCTTTTCCAGGATTTCTTTTAAGCCAACATGATCGGTGTGTACTCTTACTTTGGAGTCCATGATGTAAGATCTAAATTTATCACAAGAAAATAGTAGAGTGAAGAATTCTTTTTCGGCCATAAGATAGTTCTTTTGGGCCCTGTTTAAGGTGCGACTGGCATGGTGAATAATATTTAGATCATCACCATCATACTGGCAAAGATTTGCCCCTACATCTTCATGGCTAGCCTCACAAATTAGTTCAAAGCGTTTCTTCCAATTAGGTGGTTTAATAACAGGTGCTTTTAGGAGGGCTTGTTTTAATATGTTGAAAGAGTCAAGACATTTTTCATGAAAATTAAAACGAACATCCTTTTGGAGAAGGTTAGTTAATGGTCTAGCAGTTTTTGAAAAATTCTTAACGAATCTTCTATAAAACCCTACATGGCCCAAAAAGCTTCTTATACCTTTTATATCTCGAGGAGGGGGTAATCTTTCTATTTCTTCAATCTTTGCCTTATCGACTTCTATGCCTTTACCTGAGACTTTGTGGCCGAGTACTATGCCTTCCCGGAACATGAAATGACATTTCTCCCAGTTCAAAACTAAGTTAATGTCTTGCATCTCTGCAAAACTTTATGCAGATTATGGAGGCAATGATTAAAGGAGGTTCCATAAACTGAGAAATAATCCATGAACAGTTCCATAGTACTTTCAACATAATCAACAAAAATAGCAGTCATGCATCTTTGAAAAGTGGCAGGAGCATTGCAAAGACCAAAAGGCATATGAAGATAAGCATAGAGACCATAAGGACAGATGAAGTTTGTTTTTTGTTGATCTTCAGGGTGCACAACAATTTGGGAAAAACCAGAATAACTGTCTAGATAGCAAAAATGAGAATGCATGGCAAGCCTTTCTAAAGTTTGATCTATAAACGGTAAAGGGTAATGATCCTTCCTAGTTTCCTTATTAAGCTTCCTATAGTCAATGCACATTCTGTGGCCAACAACAGTTCTAGTGGGTACCATTTCATTATGTTCATTTTCTATAACCATAAACCCACCTTTCTTTGGAACACAGTGGACGAGACTTACCCATTCACTCTCCTCCACACGAAATATAACTCCTGCATCCAATAAACGTATTATTTCTTTCCTTACCTCCTCTTTCATGTGAGGTTTGAGACGTTGTTGAAAGTCCGCCACCCGGCTGGGTTCCTTCCTCCATAAATATATTATGGGTGGCTATCAAAGGACTAATCCCCTTTAAGTCACTCAACGAATATCCAAGAGTGTTTCGATGCATGCGAAGAACCTTCATCAGATGTTCCTCCTCTTTCTCTGTGAGGTTAGCACTAATAATAACAGGGAAATTGTTTGAATCATCAAAGAATGTATATTTTAATTCTTTTGGTAGAGTTTTAAGGGTTGGAGGAGTGATACATTGCAAATGTATCTATAATTTTTGATGTTCCATGCTTGATTTTATCTACTTTCTTGTGTTTTGTCCACACTTTTGGAGTACTTTTCATATGATTTCTTGGACTAACCTATTAATAAGATGCCACAGTGCCAGTTGCCTGTTTTCTGCTGTTTTTGGTTCCAGGAAAGTCAGAAAATGAATATTCTGCTGTTGTGGCCCTTTACTGTTGTGTCCTGCTACTGTTCTGGCCCGTTAATTCTCTGGCCTGTTATTGTTCTACCCTTTGATAGTTTCTTGCCTTTTACTATTGTGGCATGTTACTGTTATGGCCTATTTCTGTTTTGGCCTGCTACTATTCTGGCATGTTACACTTACGGCATGTTACTATTACTTGTTCCCACATGTGGGTCGTCCCATTATCTTTACAGTATTTTGCAGTTTCGGCCTTTCTGAAGCCCATGCCAATATCATAAAAGGTGTATAATTAGCGAGCATCTTTTATGGTAACGACTACCGCCATGTGTGTACGGCGTCAACTAAATGCCTACAAGGCCTATGCGAGTTATCTAGATATTACATCAGCTGCAAACTTCTTAAAATTATTACATATTAGCAACACAAGGGAAAGAAAATTCATCATTTCAGTTGACAATCGAGTTGATAGCAGAGTCCTCAATTTGCTTTCTCAATCGATCACCTACATCTTCCTTTGAGTCTGACAACTACATTGGAGGAGACATGATCTTGCAGACCCTCTTTGGTGGCGATATCAATAATTGCAGTCTGAAACTAAGTAATAACAAGTTAATACATCAAACAAGACAACCTACTCATTTTCCTGATATGACAGGAGCTATGAACTAGAGTTTACAACTGGTCAATGGTTCAATTATTGACCAACATGTCACACAAATAGGACAAGCAAGCACACATTAAACAAGTGTGACTACCGTGAAATGAACAATCAAAAAATATGTGTGTGTGGCTCAGAATTTCAGCAAATATAAAGTAGCTAGGTCATTTCAACAAATATATATGGAAGTAGTTGTATACCCTAAAATGCAAGAGACATTGGGTGACTCAGAATTTGCACTGAGCCACAAAATGGTATGCAGTTACTGTCGTAGCAAAGAATGAACCAAATGGAAATTATAACCGCATCATACGAGAACTTGTAGAGCAAGAATGCAAACCACGAATGAACTATATATAGTAGAGGATAGTTATGTCATTGCTTAGGATAAACCAGAACCAGATGCGAGATATAATGGTGTCGCTCGTGAACCTTTAGAACAGGACAAACAAGCATTAGACAAGTGTGCCTAGAATGAAATGAGCAATCAAACAAAGTGTTTCTTAGAATTTTAGCAAATATAAACTAGCCAGGTCATTTCAACAAATATAAATGGAAGAAGTGGTATCTCCTAGAATGCAAGAGTTGTTGGGTGACTCGAAATTTGCTGTGAGCTACACAATGGAATGTAGTGCCTTTCATAGCTAAGAATCAACCAGATAGAAATTATAATGGCATCATAAGAGAACTTCTAGAGCAAGAATATAAACCACGAGTGAACTACATAGTAGAGGACAGTTATGCCGTTGCTCATAACGAACCAACACCAGATAAGGAAGTAATGGCATCCCTTGTGAACCTGTAGAATAGGCCATGCAAACCAACATGTTCATTGTTCCATTTTGAGCTCTATGCAAAGAAAAATAAAATAGTTAGTGATGCAGATTTTGAAGAACCATATGGGAAAAATAATGGAATTAGTACGAAGAGTTTAAATAGCTACTACAAGATAGCAAAACGATGCCAAGGAGGAAATAATAGAAGGAATTGATCTCAGGACGAACGAGATAAATTTAGTAATTGTAGAGTAGGGAATCCACACTAATATTTTCCACTGACTTCAGATTTTGCAAGAATTACACAGTAGTAGGAAATTATGGTTGTATGGAGTAGCTAAGAACATGTGCATGATAAAATAACAGACATGTGCATGACTAGAAATTTGTAAACAAGTGAATGCAAACCAGTAAGTCTAATGACCTAGTATGTACTAGCACGAAGAACAGGCGTGCCTAGTGACTTGTATGTACTAAAGGAGATATGCCCTAGAGGCAAATAATAGTGTATTGTTTGATATATCTCTTGTATGTTCATAATACGTTTCATACTATGCTATAACTGTGTTAATACGAAACGTTAATACACATGTGGTATGTAAACAAACCGTATCTCTAGTTACCTCTAGTGAACTAGCTCATTGGTCATGAGGATGGTCTAGGATTTCAAGATCATGGGCATTTATGCCAATTGACAATGAGGTCATGTCATTAGTTGAATGATGTGATAGATAAAATCCAATAGTTATATCATGATGAGATCTAGATAAAAAGTTCCCATTAATGTTAAACAAAGAAAACCTCGCAACCTGAGCCTTAAACTGTGACATAATGCAAATCACCGTTCTAGAGGGAGCTTAGATAGTATCAAGTATCATCTCGTGAAAGGGTGATAAAAAAGGTTCTACTCAGGTTTCCCAAAGGGGCGTGTAGAGGAGTACATATGAACACCAGGATTTGCCAATCCATGTAACAGATAGATACATGTGGCCATCTCGGTGACATTGCATTAACGAAGGTTGCAAGCATGTGACTTGGTCACGAAATGCAACGACATGGGAACGAGTAAACAAGTTCATCGGTAATGAGACTGAACAAAGGTAACAAGTTCTCGGGTGAACTAGGTATCAAGTGGCAAAGGGAATGGGAAACGACGTTAACGGTTCGAGCGAAATGATTCGTGAAATGCACGAGGGTCAACATGGGCATCCAGGTCCCTCTAATGATCATTGATATGAGAGAGGTCTCAATCATGTCTGGAGTGTTTCTGAACCGAAGGATGTCACGCTTAAGGTGGGGACGCTTAGGGATAGATGCGGTACCATAGGAAAAATAGAGAGAGAAATCGGAATAGTTTCGGGTAACATCCAATGTTGATCGGAGGGGTTCGGAAGGAGTTCTAAGTGAAGAAATATAATAATATGTGTATTTTATATTAACTATTGAATTAATATTAAAAAAAATATATTTTTATTTTATTTTATAGGCAGCCCATTGCTAATGGGCCTCACTAGGAGGGGAGGCCCAAAGGGGCAAGGTGCCTAGGGAGGAGGGCTATCTGGCAAGGCTTGGTGGGCTGCCCAAGTGGGGCCCACCTAGGGCCGGTGACTCCCCCTTGGTGGCTGGCGGCTGTGGGGATTAGTCCCACACCGCCTGTCCCTTGGGTGGTGCCCCTCCCCTCCTACTATATATAGGGTTGGAATCATCCCATTCTCTCATTATCTCTCTCATTTCCATTGAAGGCTTCTCCATAATATTGGAGAGGACCTCTAGGGTTTTGAGTTCTCCACTTTCACACCACCGTCGTGTGATCTTTGGTCTGCCATCTTCCTCTTTCGCCGCTCGGCTAGATCGGAGCCGGAGAGATGCCGCCTACACCGGACGTGTGTAGTACTTCGGAGGCACCACACTTTGGGTGCTTGGAGCTGCTCGTCTTCATTGACATACGCCTTCCTGTGTAACGAGTTCCTCAGTCTTCAAGGCTAGGAATATTGTCTTCCTTTTCCGTTATTTATGTCTACATAGTATAGATCCTGGTTTTAGTGTTCGCATAGTTAGAATTGTTTTGTTTTCTACTACGGAACCCTTCAGTGGTATCAGAGCGGGTCTATGGGTAGGCATGTCGTACGGATAAAACACATAGTGATATGTGGGCATTGATTTCTAGTTGCTACCTGTCGGGGGGATGACCCCCGAGTACCCTGATCGGACAAGAACAAGGGCAGACGGCTCGCGTCCGGCTAGCATATCATAGCCAGACGCAGGCGCCTTGTCCCGGCTACCAGGCGGTAGCCGAAACAAGGAAGGGCGGCAAGATACAAATCCGGCTACACGGGCGTAGCCGGATGCAACCAGGAGGACAGGACGACGTGTTGTACAGTACACGGTATGCCCTGGTACAGCGACAAGACTCACCACTACGAGGCCATACTGAAGACTTCGCGGGTGACGCAGGCATAGTGGCCGCTTGCTGACGACAGGCTCGCATGGCATTCACTATACCCACGATGACCCACACGGCGTGTACCTTCAACATGACAGATGCTACTGGATATTGTAGATGACCAGCCGGCTGGGGCCGCCTGTGGGACCCACTAGCCGGCCTGGCCAGTGAGACTGTTTCCCATTTGCCTATATAAGGAGGTGGAAGATTCTCGTAGCAAGGGTTGAGCATTTAAGAGGGATCTAGTTCATACAGCTCGAGGAGAAAGTGTACTCCGTATTCTACCCATAGTCAGATCAGCAGGAGTAGGAGTTTTAACTCAGCGTGAGGGCTCCAAACCTAGGTACTTCTTATGTCTTGCTACACTCGCTCGTACCAATCCCGACTGTGGACGCCGTCGAGAGATTCCTTGCTAGTCCCCACACCTCTATCTAGCCTTCTTAGGCACTGCCGTTCCCAATACAACGACAGTTGGGGCCCACCGTGGGGCAAACATGGCTTTGACCGGAGTCACGTTCCGCACGGGACCCCATACTTCAGCCGGTGAGTGTGTGGCTCATAGCTGTGAGATTCAACACATTTTTGATGGTTTTTATTGATGGTTTTCTCCTGGATTTGATTGTTTTCTAGATTTACCTAACGCTAAAACTTTGGTAGCGAAGAAACTTGGTTTTTAATGTGTGTTTCAGGTTCTAAACATCAACAGAAGGTTTTAACAAGAGAAACACAATATTCGGGAGAAAACAAGGAAGTCTCTTTTTGGAAGCAATCGAGGGAGGCATACAGAGGCTTTAACAAGTAACTATACAGCAGGAATATTTTGCCGGCCATATAGTTCCTGCTGTATAGCTTCCGCCGCCTCCGTCTTGTCAAAAGGGACAACTTCCGTGAAGAGGCCAGAAGCAAAATCATAACATAGTAGCCGCCATCCCATCCAGAACGGAGAAAGAAGAGATCCGGAGAAGAAGGGGAGACGTTCTTCATCTCTCTCCACGATCTTCGATCTCCTAGCCATCACACCCTCATAGCCATTACTTGTATTTGAGAGAGAGAGAGATCTTCACTTTGCAAGATTAGGGTTTGAGATTGTTTCTTCCTATCTTGAATTGTGTTGGATTACTTTTCCATTCTTATTGTGGATCTCCATGGCAATATCAAGAAGAACTCCCTTTATTTAATTATATCGATGATGCTTTCTTCTCTCATGTGTGAGTAAGTTCCTTAGGCATGGGAGATGTAAGGGATTGGTGAGATGTGATGTGCCTCCATATATTTTCCTTTAGTTTGTGATTGATTTTAATTACTATATTATGTGTGCTTGACTATCTATGGAATGCCTAATGCTTGTTGTCCAATTAAGGGCCCAGACAACATGATGCTTTGTTCTACATAGATAGGATCTTGTTCGCTAGCAAACTGGTGACCCCGAGTGACACAGGGATAAAATGGAAAACTAGTTGACTTGAGGATCACGAGGAACCACTGTGATTATTGCATTAGTCCGATCCAAGGAGCTTAATTGCTAAGCACCCCGAAGGATCTTAATCATCTACTGTCTGACCATGGTTTTTGTAACAGACTAATAGGATTATTGAAGTTGGGATGAAATCTACCAAGAGGAGTTCTGGCTAATTATGGGTTGCTCGCCTACACATATACTTATAAGATTACAATTTTTACACTTATCATTGTCCACCTGGCATAGTCACTATCACCATGAACTGTATCTCCCCGCGCCTTCTTCGTTATCTGTAGGAAACCACAAACAATCGAATCGTTCTTTACTTTTATGCTTTTTATTTCTGAAGTTTACATTTTAGTTTTATTTAAATACATCCAGTTTAATCCAAAATTCATTCTTATTTCCACACTTGCAGTCAATTCGCTCGAAGACATGTGACAACTTTGAGTGTGACAGAGACTTCACTCATAAACACTTACCTTTGGGCTCCCTGTGGGATCGATATCTATACTTCGAAACTAGCTACAAACGATCTGTGCACTTGTAGACAATAGTGGCCTCTGGCCTCGTGCTTACGCTAGGCAAGTTCGAATGCGTCATCAACAACACATCCTGTTTCGCCATAGCCACCTTCCTGGTGAACGGCTCCATCCTGCTATTTGGCAACCTTCCCGTCTACGTCGCCACCGTGACGGAGCGTTTCCCTAGGGATATCGTCTCTGTCTTGGAGTCACTATTCCCTAGCAATGGCGTTCTCGTTGCTCCGCACGGCTTTGAGGCCATGATGGACGGCTCCAGCACCCAGCCTCGCCGTCCTCGGGAGTAGGGCGGTGATGAGGCAGGAACTTCCGCCCCCCCCCCCCCCCCCCCCGCGCGTGGCCAAAGGATCCGCTGGAAGAAGCCATCGACTGACTCCTTACTCCGGTTACCCTCTGGAACAATCCGGAGGAGGCTGAGGCAAACTTTGCCATGGAGAGAGAGCTCCTCTTACGGGAGGCCATCGACCTAGCCGCCACCAAGAAGCAAGTCGACATCACCATGTGCGAGTGTGACCATGCTCACGGCCACACTTCGGCTACCAAGGAGCCAAGCCAACGCGGACAGATACGACGACGGGGCAACGATCTAGGCAGAAGAATGGAGGGGGACAGTGAGTCGGATCACTGCCTCTCCTTGCCCGGCCCACCTACAACATGCCCATCAAGAACTTCCACATGGTGCGAGCCACGGTAGATGAGCTACCCATCCTGGAGGGCGAGGAGCGAGATGGGCAACACGCTCGGGTGCAGGAGCTCCTCCGGATCACGGACGAGCAGGCTGACGCCATCCGGCAGATGCACGAGGAACCCAGTGGCTCTAGGAGAAGCAAGTCGCCCGGCAACAGCAAGGACGCACCTCGCGAGACCCAGCAGGCATCCTCTCCTCCGGCGGGGAAATCCCATGGCAAGCATCGTGACCCGGGCCACAAGGGCCAGCCGTGTCAAGGCAAAATGGTGAACAACAACCCACCACTGCCCCTCCACAAACTGGAGCACCACGACCTGCCGGCTCCCGTCTCTCGGGCCGGGTAGGAGCACCCAATCCGGACCGTCTAGACGCCCGTGACCGCATTGATCTCGTAGGTCAAGCGCGCATCACGGAGGAGGTAGATTCTACCAGGCCGGTTTGTTTCGGACCCCACATCCGGAACGAACCATTTCCGAATAAGTTTACCCTGCCACGAGACACTCCCCAAGTACGACAGCAGCATGAAGCCGGAAGACTGGCTGACCGACTATGCTACGACAGTCGGTATCGCCCATGTGAACAAGCGCGTAGCGGTGCGCTACGTCCCCCTCATGCTAACCGGGTTGGCAAGGACATGGCTCAACAACCTCGCGCCCAACAGCATCAACGCCTGGCCGGACTTTGAGAAGGTATTCGTTCACAACTTCAATGGCACGTTCAAGCGTCCGGGTCACCCTAGCGATCTGGCCCTGTGCATCCAGGGAGACCGCGAGTCAAACTGCGAGTACCTCGCCAGATGGATCGAGCTGCACAACACTTGCGAGGGCATCCTGGAGAGCTAGGTGATCGAGTTCTTCGTGGAAGGGTGTCGAGAAGGCACCATGGTCCGCTAATGGCTACTGTGCGACAAGCCGAAAACCATGGTAGAGCTCATGACGGTTGCAGACCAGTATGCCATGGTTGCGCTGCAATGAAGAAGCCCCACCGGGTGAATGCTGACGGCTGACCGACTCCCACCGAGCTGGGTCGCGACCCACCGAGTAACCTAGGTGGCGAAGCCGGATCCTCTAGGCGGCACAGCCACGACAACCGTTTCTAGGGCGACCGCCAAGCCGGACAGCAAAAGCCTTGCCCGGACTCCATGCGAGGCAAGTCAATGCTGTGGAGGGCGCACCTGATGCGCTGAATGGCGACACAAGGAGGAAGAGGCCGAGGTTCACCTTTGAACAAATGTTCAATGGCCCGTGCAAGTGGCACAGCGGACCCTTCAAACGGGCCACTCATACTACCCGGAACTGCAGCTGGGCCCGCCAGATGAAAGAGCAAGATGGCCTACCCCATCTGCCACCGCCCCTCCCGGCGGACCGCCACCACCGGCTAGGGGGACCGGCAACAACGGCAACAACAATAACAACAACAGCTACCCTCAGCCGCATGTTGCCTACCACATCTTTGAAACCTAGCCGGGGGATAAGCACGGCCATAGGAGGTCAACGCCAAGGAGGTCAACGCCATCGTCTCCCTGATCCCCCAGTACCTAAACTGGTCGGAGACCCCCATCACCAGGAGCCGGGAGGACCAGCCGGATCGCCTACAAAATCCTAGGGGCTACGCAATGGTGCTCGACCCCCTCATTGTCTCCAACGAGTGCACTTGCTGCTTCTCTCGCGTCCTCATCGACGAGGGCAGCAGCCTCAACTTGCTCTACTGGTCCTCCCTAGAGAAGCTGGGCATCAACGAGTGCGACTTGTGCCCGACTACCACGGCCTTCCACGGCGTACTGTTAGGGCCGGCTTGTGCTCTGCTGGGAAAATCCGGCTAGACGTCATCTTCGGAACCAAGGAAAACTTCCGCCATGAGCCTGTTTGGTTCGAAGTGGTGAACTTGACAAGCTCCTACCATGCTCTCCTCGGGCGCCCCGCCTTCACCAAGTTCATGGCCGTCCCCCACTATGCATACCTCAAGATGAAGATGACGGGGCCTAACGGCGTGATCACCATGGCCGGCTGCTCCAGGCGGTCGATGGAGTGTGTGTCGGCGGGCTCGAAGCTGGTGGAAGCCCTCATCATTGCTAAGGAGAATCATGAGATCATGCGCAATGTGGAATTGGCTCAGCAAGAAATATCGGCTAACAGGAAGCCGGCTAGGGACGCGACTTTCCAGCTAGCCAAGGAGGCAAAGAAGATCCTGCTCGACCCCACCGACCCGACCAAGTTCGTCACCATCGGTGCTGGCTTGGATAGCAAATAGGAAGGCGTGCTTGTCGACTTCCTTCGTGAGAATCGGGATATCTTCGCATGGTCACCCAAGGACATGTCGGGTGTTTCGAGGGAGTTCGCCAAACACTCACTCCATGTGCAGCCGGATGCCAAGCCGGTCAAGCAGCCCCTCCGCTGGTTCGCGGAAGAGAAAAGGAAGATCATCAGTGATAAGATCACCCGGCTCCTCGTAGCCAGATTCATCATGGAAGTGTACCACCTAGACTAGCTAGCCAACCTAGTCTTGGTGTTGAAGAAAAAAATACCTAGCGCATGTGTATCGACTACACCATCTTGAACAAGGCGTGCCTGAAAGACCCCTTTGCTTTCCCCGTATCGATCAAGTTATCGATTCCACGGCCGGCAGAACATGCATGCTTATGTGGACGACGTCATCATCAAGATGAAGAAGAAATGCACCCTCCTCGAGGACTTGGGGGAGACGTTCGGCAACCTCCATCGGTACCAGATGAAGCTGAACCCGGAGAAGTGTGTTTCCGGTGTCCCATCAGGCCAGCTACTCGGTTTTCTCATTTCACAACGGGGGATCAAAGAAAACCCGGAGAAGATTGCAGCCATCTAGAGGATGCAGCCTCCCAAGAGCTTGCTTGGAGTCTAGAAGTTCACCGGATGCCTAGCCTCCCTTAGTCGTTTCTTCAGCTGGCTAGGGGAGAAGGCACTCTTACTGTACCAGCTGATGAAGAAGACAGACAAGTTCTCATGGACCTCACAAGTCGACGCCACATTCCACGACCTCAAGTGCATGCTATCCACAACACCGGTTCTGGCCACGTCGGCTAGCAAGGAGCCGATGCTGCTCTATATAGAAGCCAGCAGCCAGGTCCTCAGCGTCGTCCTGGTGGTGGAGCGCCCTGAGAATGGCAAGGCTCAGCCGGTGCAGAGGCCCATCTACTACCTCAGCGAGGTTCTCTCCCTCTCCAAGTAGAACTACCCCACTACCAGAAGATGTGCTACGGCATAAGCTCAAGCACTACTTCCAGGAGAATCCGATTAAGGTGGTGTGCACCGCACCCCTTTCGGAGATCATTGGCAACAAGGACGCCACCGGATGAGTCACCAGGTGGGCAATAGAGCTCGCCACCTACTCCATCCAGTACGAGCCAAGGCTCATGATCAAGTCGCAGGCTCTGGCGGACTTCCTGGTCGATTAGGCCGAAACCTAGTACTTACCGCCGGTTCCTGACTCGGATCACTAGAAGATGCACTTCGACGGCTTGAAGATGCTCGGGGGCTTGGGAGTCGGCATCATCCTCACCTCGCCCAAGGGAGACCGGCTGGACTATGTTCTCTAGATCCACTTCAAGGCCACTAACAACGTCGCCGAGTACGAGGCACTGGTGCATGGCCTCCGGCTAGCCTGGGAAATCGGAATTAACCGGATCCTTTGCTTCAGCAATTCGGATCTGGTAGTGCAGCAAGTATCCGGAGATGGGACGCCCGCGACGCGAACATGGCCCTCTACCGCTTCCACATGCAGAAGCTCAACGCCTGTTTCAATGGATGTGAGTTCCATCATGTCCCTCTCCTAAACAATGAGGCAGCCGACTCGCTCGCCTGAATCGGGTCTACCAAGCAGGCTATCCCACCAGGGGTCTCCTTGGAGCACCTGTGCAAGCCCTCCATCACCCCGTCTCCCGAGTCAGACTCCATCATCTAGGCCGGAAGCCTGGGGGATGACGGCTCGGCATACCCATAGACTTCGGAGCCAGCAAAGAAGAAGGCATGCACTGACTCTGGTGCATCCGCACCCTCCTTCTCGAAAGACCCGGGGGCTACCGACTCATCAAGTGGCTTGGGGCTGCCGTCCTAGGTACCCCACTCGGACGACCCCCTGACATCCCTCAGTCAGAGCACGGGAGCGTCCCCGACATCCGGGAGATACCATCCTGGGCACAACCCTTCATGAACTACATCGCCAATGGGGAGCTTCCAGATGACGAGGTGGAGGCTAGGAAAATCCGGCGACACGCGCACACGTACACCATCATCAACAAAGAACTATACAAGTGCAGTGTATCCGGCATTTTCTAGCGGTGTGTCGATGTGGACACAGGTTACCGGCTACTAAAGGACATCCACCAGGGTGAGTGCAGACACCACGCTTCATCTCGGGCAATAGTCGCCAAGGCATTCTGCCACGGCTTCTATTGGCCCACCGCCCTCGAGGATGCCGAGCAGCTGGTCTGTGCATGCAATGGATGCCAGCACTTCGGACAACTGAGGCACATGCTGGCTGCGGTGCTCAAGACAATCCCGATCACGTGGCCCTTTGCTGTCTGGGTCCTGGACATGGTCGGCCCCTTTAAGCGGGCGCGTGCGGGCATGACCCATCTGCTGGTGGCGGTGGACAAATTCGCCAAGTGGATAGAGGCCAAGCCCATCTAAAAGTTGGACGGGGAAATAGTCGTCACCTTCTTCACATACATCATCAACTATTTCGGCTACCCCAGGATAATGACACGAACTTCACCAAGGGGGCTTTTGCTCGGTTCTACAGCAACAAGGGGATCCGGCTGGACCTAGCATCCGTTCCACACCCGCATTCCAATGGGAAAGTCGAAAGGTTAAATGGCCTAGTGCTAGCCGGCATCAAGGCGCGACTCATCGAGCCCCTGGAGTGGTCTCGCGGATCCTGGATCGAGGAGCTTACGGTTGTGCTGTGGAGCCTCCACACCACTCCGAACCGATCGATCGGCTTCACCCCGTTCTTCCTCGTCTACGGCTCGGAAGCCGTCCTCTCCGCAGATATCAAGTTCGACTCACCCTGCAAGCTCCTCTACGACGAGAAGGCGAACTAGGAGGCAAGGGAGGACAGTGTGGATCTCCTCGAGGAGGCCCGCGAGTTGGCGTTGTCCAGATCGGCGCTACACCGGCAGCACCTGTGTCACTACCATTCGAGCCGGATCCAACCCATCGCGTTCCGCGAGGGCGATCTGGTTCTCCGTCTGTTGTAGGACACAAAGGGCATGCACAAATTGTTGCCGCCTTGGGAGGGCCCCTTCATCATCAGCCGAGTGCTGCACAATAACTCCTACTACCTCATCGACACGCAGGAGCCGTGCAAGAATAAGATGAACAAGTCGGACGAGGAGACAGAACGCCCCTGGAACGTGGCCCTCCTCCGTCCGTTTTACACCTAGTCGTTTGACAGTGTATGTATACCGTGAACCCTATGAATGAAAAATGTGGAACCCCGAGAGACACTCGGGGGCTCCTTGCTAGAAATTTGCATGTTGCTCTTTATTAGATTCAGCTTTTTTTGCTCCGGCAACCCCTACCTAGGGGCTCGCTGGTTGGCTCAGCCTGCTAATTCTATAAACCGGCTGAGTAGTGTGCGACGATGTCAGAGGCCCACTCTTCGTCTTAGCTACAGACCGCAACCTAGTTGTCCGGCTAGCAAGAGCAAAAGCTCGAGGCATCCCACATGAAAAATGGAAAAAAGATGCGATAGATCGAACGGTCTGGCCTCGTGCCTAGTTTTGGATTGTCCGGCTACTGAGCCTCCAGTACGGTGCACAATGTATTGTTAGCTCCCTTTGATTCCGGCTGCAGACTGTAACCCCGCTGCCCGGCAAGGATGCAGTGTAAACAACAGAGCGCATGGGAAAGCGACTAAGTGTCCAGAGGAGCACAAGCTAGTTTTTGAAACAAACCAAAGTCCGTAAGCCGGTTAAAAGGCGTGTACTGGCCAACTAATGTATTAAGCAAAGCTATCTATATGTTTATTTTGCACGACTACACCGAGTCGGCTGTCAAGAGAAAACAAGAGAAGATTCAAAGTCCTTGCCTTCATCAAGCGCTAAGAATCTCGAGGGCTACACCCACTAGGTAAGCTCGCGCGCTCCCAGTGGAATCAAGTAGTTCCGATCGGCTAAAGGAGTTTAGCCGGACATTCGAGCCTAGGTGAGGGCAAGGGCAAGAAAAGAAGAGAAGATTTGAAGCACTTGGCTTTGCCAACTACTCCGAATCTTGGGGGCTACACCCAGTGGGTGCGCTGACACACCCCCCACTATCAGTTGTGGTTGTCTGGTTGGTCAAGAAGGTTAGGCTGTCTGGCTGATGGAGTTCATTCGGAGTGAAGGTCAAGGTGTCCGGCTGAAGGTGTTCAGACCGAGTGAAGGTCAAGCTGCCCTGCTGAAGATGTTCAACTAGAAAGAAGTAAGAATCTAAAGGAAAGAAAGGAGAGAAGATTTGAAGTCTTTGCCAAGAACTCCAAATCTCGGGGGCTACACCCAGTGGGTGTGCTGGCGTGCCCCCACTAGAATTAGCAGTTATCCGGCTAAAGGAGTTTAGCCGGACGAAGATAGCCGGACAAGCCTAATCGGCAAAAGAGAAAAGAAACACAAAATATAGAAAATCAGAAGAGCAAAAGGCAAACACGTTCAAACACATAAAGATAAGGGGAGTCGAAGCTCCCAAAATTTCACCGACACACAGACACAAGTTCGACGAAAGTAGAAACTACTACAATTCCACCTAGCATCCCAGGGATCGGGTCTAGGCGGTGGGGCCCTTGCCGTGCGGTTGGTTCTGGCTGGCCATGGCTTCTGGCAGAGAAGGAGGCGTGCTGGATGTTTCGGCTCCGACATCTCCACCCTCCGGCTGCAGTGTCGGTGCAGCCTCCGTCTTCGGCGTCCCGACGGACTCTGAGTCGGTGATGACTTCGTCAACATCAGTGTAGCCGTCAATCTTGATGGCGGAGGCGCGAAGTTTGGGGTGAGCCTGGCGGATGGCGGCAAGGTCTGCGCCGGCGCGGAAGCCTCCGTCGATCTTCTCGACACAGGCGTCCTTGTACCAAGAGAGCATCATCGCTAAGGCCATCTTCACTCTGGCTCGCACCGCCAGATCCTGTAGCCGGTCGATGGCAGCCGGCACCTCCGCAACCTTCGCCACCAGCTAGGCGATGGTGTCCGATGCAGTCACATCTGGCCAGAAGAAGTCGAAGACGGCGTGGGAAGCCTTGCAGCTCCACGGCCTGCTTACGAAGGAGGGAAACGAGCTTCGGGGAGGTGGGCTGCTCGCCCGGCCAGTCCTCCTGGAGCCGGTTGTAGGCCAACATGTCTACGCCCGGATAAAAAGCTGTCAAAAAAGAAGGTCAGGTCTGGCTACCGAATCCGGACAATAAAGGCGAGTCGACAAGAGAGTTTATCTTTGGCGATGCAGCCGACCTGCATCAGCTCCTGCAACAGGGCCTTCTCCCACTCTCCTAGCCATTTGATCTCCTTCTCCTAATCCTTGCACTAGGCGTCGAGGAGATCGAACGCCTAGGCCTGGCTGGCAAGGGTGAAGTCACGCTCCTTGATGACAGCCTCTAGCTTGTCCGTCTTGGAGTGCCACTCCTTGTTCTTAAGGCGAAGGGAGGAGTTGGACCGGGTGAGGCAGTCGTTCGCCTTGGTCAGCCGGTCGATCTCCCGCTGGGCGCAGACCATAATGGCTGCAGACAAAGCCGGATATGAATAAAAAGGGGAAGAAACCCGGTAGCAAGACTTACTCTGGGAGGTGTCGTTCGCCGTGGCAAGTTTCTGCTCCAACGTCCTATTGCTCCCGGCCGAGGCCTCGAGCAGTCAGATCTTCTTCACCGCCACCTCCAAGGTAGCGGCCAAATTTGCCAGGGACGGTCGGAGGAGAAAGAGTCATCGGAAGCATTCAGGGTTAGGGACTGGTTCGCCTCGCGGAGCGCCACCTGCCACTCCTCCCCCGGCTCGCCATCGGAGTTATCATCCTGGACCACTACCAGCTCCTTGCTAGTTGCAGTCCCCCTCACTCCCGCGGAGGAGCCGTCCCCGCCCCTCTGGCTCAGCGCAGCGGTGCCCGGCTGAGCCACCGTAGTCGGCAAGGCACCACTGGCCCCGGCTCACGTAGCTAGATCCGCACAGGGCGGCGGTGGAGCTCTGGACATCAGAGTGAGGGTGGCAGCTGCAGCATGAGCCAAATTGGTAGGCGGCGCACGAGGCGGCGAGCCAGTCGGCGCTCGCGCCGAGCTGGTAGCACCGAGGAGACAAGCATACTAAAAAGGATAAGGGAAAAACTAGTAAGAAAAAGGTGGGAGGTGCAAGACAAAAATATGATGGGAAAAAGCCTTACCCCTGCACCACTGGGGGCGGCGCCTTCTTGCGGCCAAGCTGGCTCAGGGGTGGGGCGCCGGTTCGGCTCCTCCACTAGGGGTCGGTTGGATCCGCTCCCTCCCGCGCCGGATTGGCTGGAGTCGCCGTCCGTCATTCGGCGTCGGGCCGGTTTGGGAGCCGGGGAAGCTCTTCCTCCTCGACAACCGGCGCATGGGGGTCGTGCGCCGGCTCATCGTTCCGGTTGGGGAAGACATCGACGTGCTATCCGACTCTTCGCTAGTCCGACACGAGTGCGGCTCCGGAAGGTCGACCACGAAGTTTTGGTGGGGGGTCTGACCCTCTTCTCGGAGGATGTAGGGGAAGTTCTGCCACAAAAATAAGCATAGAGTCTCAGCCGGATGAGGCAAGCAAGACGGAAAACAGAAGATAAGGGCTGAAGAAGAAGACTTACCCAGGGCGCGCAGTTCTCGCACGTGTACAGGGCCTGCCCGTACTTCCAGTTCTCTGGCAGCTACTCCTCATGATCATCCACACCCACTCCTTGAGGTTGTGGTAGCGGGGATCGCGACGGGATAGCCGGGTGGGGTCTAGCCGGCTGGAGTAAAAGCACATCTTATGGGCCCGTTGCTGCAGCAGCATCATCAGCTAGAACATCTAGTTGAGCGTGATGTCTAGGCCGGTTAAGCCGGTGGTGATGAGGGACCGCATCCACTGTAGCATCGCGTCCGACTCCGCCTTCTCGCCATGGATCTTCAGATCCCAGTTCTACCGGGTGGACTTCACATACTAGAAAGTCGGCAGGTTGATTCGGTCGACCTCGGTGATATTGCTGACATAGAAATACGACTGCTGCCATAGTCGGACCGTGTCGTGAAGTTTGAACTTCGGGTAGCCGGCCTGTGCACGGGAGTAGATGGAGGCACCACCACAGGGGACCAGTGGGCCCTGGGAGAACAGGACATGCGGCCGGACGCGGAATAGATGGCAGAAGAGCCCGAGATCCGGCTGAATCCCGAAGTGCGCGAGAATACCAATGGCATTGGCGCCAAGGTGGTGAAGATGAAGATCAAAGAAAGTGAGGAGGAAGGGGTTTTCCGAGAGGGCGAACCCACAGACAAGTTGGGAAAGGAAGATCAGTCGCTCCCCTTCCTGGGGGTGCGGCGACTCCTCTTCCGGCGGAGCGAGCCGCACCTCTACCTCCGTCTCTGGCGGCAACACCCACGTCGCGCGATACATGGAAATGTGGTCCTCCGTCACAGACGAACTGCACCAGGCACCGCACTCAGACACCATCACCTCTTCATTGGTCATGGTGGCGGGTGCTGAGAAGCGGGGGGCCGTGTCTCCGGCGACGCTAGACGGGCGCCGCGGCAAGTCAAGCGACGAACAGGCAGGACCAGCAAGGGGGCATGCAGAGCGCACAGGAGGAAGGCGAAGGCTAGGTGCGGAAGGGGAGAACTGCTCCCCTGGGCTGTATTTAAGCCCATGGAAGGGAAACCGTCTGCGTCACCGCGTGGCACCCACCAGGCCACGCCACATCTCCACCAACGGCTTTAGATCCCCCGTGTTAGCACCGCGTGTGCAAAGGATCCCGAGCGGAAACAGAAGCGGCAAGCGGCGGTTCCCCAGGCGACATGCGATGGGACGCAGCGCTGCATGCGGCAGCGCAATGATGGCCCGTGCGCACGTGGCTAGCGTTAGCACTGACGTCACGGCTAGCGCAACCGTCAGCCTGCAACCGGATACAAAATTCAAACGCAAGAGGGAGCGCGTGCACATTTCACCTAAGGGAGAAATCCACATGTGCTCGGGGGCTAGTGTCGGGGGGATGACCTCCGGGTACCCTGAACGGACAAGAACAAGGGCAGACGGCTCGCGTCCGGTTAGCAGATCGTAGCCGGATGCAAGCGCCTTGTCCTGGCTACCAGCCGGTAGTCGGAACAAGGAAGGGCGGCAAGATACGAATCCAGCTACATGGGCATAGTCGGACGCAATCAGGAGGACAGGACGACGTGTTGTACAGTACACAGTACGCCCTGGTACAGCGATAAGGCTCAACACTACGAGGCCATATCGAAGACTTTGAAGGTGATGTAGGCAGAGTGGCCGGTTGCTGACGATAGGCTTGCACGGCATGTACCTTCGACATGACTGATGCTACCGGATACTATAGATGACCAGCCGACTGGGGCCCGCCTGTGGGACCCACCAGCCAGCCTGGCCAGTGAGACTGTTGCCCCTTTGCCTATATAAGGAGGGGCAAGGTTCTTGTAACAAGGGTTGAGCATTTAAGAGGGATCTAGTTCATACAGCTCGAGGAGCAAGTGTACTTTGTATTCTACCCATAGTCAGATCGGTAGGAGTAGGAGTTTTACCTCACTGCGAGGGCTCCAAACCAGGGTACTTCCTATGTCTTGCTACACTCGCTCGTACCCAATCCCGCCTGCGGATGCTGTTGAGAGCTTCCCTGCTAGTCCCCACACCTCTATCTAGCCTTCTTAGGCACTGTCGTTCCCAATACAACGACACTACCCTCTTTTATGTTCTTGTTCATATGCGACACTATTTGATGAATCGGCCCCCAACATACCTTATGTGGTTATTCACGAGACTGGCCACAGTTAAGTGGCTTTGGGGGTGTCTGTCTCTCTGCAGTAGTTGATATGGCATCAACATTGGAGGGCCCTGAAAAGGGAAGTAAAACAGCAATCATTGAATCCATATTGTGGCTCTACGTTCATAGGTGGGAAGAGGTTCTACCACGAAATCCCTAAGGCCACGTAAAACTTGCAATAGATAAAGTAGATGCGTCTATCTTTATTTTGCATAGGGGCAGGTGTTTTGACATGGCAATGACAATTTTGTGAAAATTTTCAGTGGATCTTCCGATAGCGATCAAGATGCTAAAACCATGTCATGGCACAATACTTTTGAAGTATTACTTTTGCACCTTATTATGCTAGTATGATTAGCATATACGACGGTACCATAATAAGATAATCCCTAACAGAATTCTAGTTATAGTATTCCCATTGTCTGTGCACCACCAAGAAAGTTCTCTGTTATGAGTCAGCATGTGACGATCGGGTGTCAGACATATATGGATCGCATATGGTGGGTGTAAGCCATGTTGCACTGCGAATACACACAAGTTAGAATTGGTGAGCCTAGTATGTGTAGACATGTGCTTTGAATACAATAGACCGAAAGGTCGAGCATGAATCACATAGGATGTGATTGACATTGAGAATGTATACCTTTGAAATTGCCTTGCCAGCTGCGACGATCGGGGATGGAGTAGTGGACTAGGGTCAGTGATCACTAAAATAATGGAGGGATGTTCATTTGAGTGGGAGTTTGTTTTGTTTTAAGCTGAAAACTGATAGAACCAACTTCATCACACGGTTCCACAATCTGAGGATCCTCCTAGTCCCCTACAAGTTGACTTACGTCATTGAGGCTAAGCTGCCAGCTAAGCCTGCAGATTCTGCCTCCCAGGACGAAAAGAAGGTCTGGCAGTCCAAGGTGGATGATTTCTCCCTCATCCAAAGTGGAATGCTCTATGTAATGGAGCCAGAGCTTCAAAAGTTTTTTGAGAATATGAATGCTTTTGAGATTATTGAAGATCTCAAGGCTGTCTTTGCTCCATAGGCTCGGGCAGAGAGGTATGATGCTTCTGAGCTCTTATTCTACACCAATATGGAAGAGCACAACATTATTAGTGAGCACGTAGTCAAAATGTCTGACTACGTTAAGCACTTGAATGCCCTGGATTGCAAAATCCCAGGGGAGCTCGCGATCAATAGGGTGTTGCACTCGCTGCCCCTAGCTACAAGAGCTCTGCGATGAACTACAACATGCAAGGGATGACTAAGACCCTTGATGAAGTGTTTGCCATGCTTAAAACTCCTGAGGTAGAGATCAAGAAGGAGCACACGGTGTTAATGGTCAATAAGACCACCAACTTTAAGAAGACGGGACAAAAGGGCAAGGGCAAGAAGCCTAAGAAGGATGGCAAACCAGTTGCCAACACCTCTAAGGCTACTAGGCCTGGCCCTAGGCCGGGCACCACATGCTACTACTACAAAGGGGATGGGCACTAGAAGCACAACTGTCCCAAGTACCTTGAAGACAAGAAATCCAGCAAGATAGCTGCCAAAGACAAAGATATATGTGATATAGATGTTATAGATGTGTTCCTTACTAGCGCCAAGAGTAACACCTGGGTATTTGATACCGGTTCTGTTGCTCACATCTATAACTCTTAGCAGGAGCTACGGAGTAAGAGGCGCCCAAGGAAGGACAAGGCGATGATGCGCGCTGGCAACGGATCAAGAGTCGATGTGGTGGCCGTCGGCACTTTACCTCTACGTCTGCTATCAAGATTAATTTTAGTTTTGAATAAATTCTACTATGTACCCGCATTGAGTATGAATATTGTGAGTTGATCTTGCTTGTTGCAAGATTGTTATTCATTTAAATTAGGAACAAATGGTTGTTCTATTTATATGAATGATGTTTTTTATCTTCATGCACCTATGTGTAATGGTTTATTCTTATTGGATCTTAATTGGAATACTCACATCCATAATTGATGTTAAACGTTGTAAGCATAATGATGATAATTCCATGTTTATGTGGCATTGCTGTCTTGGTCACATTGGCGTAAAATGCATGAAGAAGCTTCGTTCAGATGGACTTCTTGGATCATTGGATTTGGATCTCTTGATACATGCGAGCCTTGCCTCATGGGCAAGATGACCAGGACACCCATCTATGGCACAATGGAGAGGGCTGCAGACCTGCTGGAGACCATACATACGGATGTACATGGACCAATGAGTTATCATTATTTTGTTAGCTTTATAGATGACTTGAGTAGAGATGGATATATCTACTTAATGAAGCAGAAATCTGAAACATTTGAAAAGTTCAAGAAATTTTAGAAGGAAGTAGAGAATCAACTTAATAAGAAAATCAAGCATCTTCGATCAGATCAGGGAGGCGAGTATTTGAGTTATGAGTTTAACATGCACTTGAAGGACTATGGGATCATACCACAGCTTACACCAGTCGGAACACCATAGAGTAATGGTGTGTCGGAACAGCATAATCATACTATATTGGGTAGTGTGCGGTCCATTATGTCTTTGACTGATATGTCCGTATCGTTTTGGGGATATGCGCTAGAAACTGCCACTTTTATTTTAAACCGAGCTCCATCCAAATCCGTGGAGATAACCCCATATGAGATATGGTATGGCAAGAAGCCAAAGTTGTAATTTCTAAAATTTTGGGGATGTGAGGCTTACGTCAAGAAACTACAGCCCGACAAACTCGAACCCAAAGCGGAAAAATGCATCTTTGTAGGATACCCAAGGAAAACTATTGGGTATAACTTCTACAACCAAGCCGAAGGCAAAACATTTGTCACAAAAAATGACACCTTTCTTGAGAAAGAGGTTCTCGCTAAAGGAGTTAGTGGAAGGAAAATTTAGCTAGATGAGGTTGTTGATCCTTCTCTCTAGATTCCGAGTAGCACAACGGAAGCTGTTCCGAAAACACCCTCAAACATGCAAGAAGAATCAAATGATAATGATCAAAACAACCACACCAAAACTCCTATGGTTCATAAGTCTACAAGAGTTCGTACCATTCCTGATTGGTACAGTAGTCTTGTGATGACTGTCATTCTGAATGAACAGGAGGAACCCGCAAACTACAAAGAGGCAATGGAAAGTGCTGATTCCAAGAAATGGCTAGAATCCATGAAATCCAAATTAGAATCCATGTATGAAAACCAAGTTTGGACCTTGGTAGATCTTCCGAAAGGCCGCAAGGCCATGGAAAATAAATGGATCTTTAAGAAAAAGATAGATGTGAATGGTAATTTGACCATTCACAAAGCTCGAATTGTCGCAAAGGGGTTTCGACAAATTCAAGGAGTTGACTATGATGAGACTTTCTCTCCGGTAGTGATGCTTAAACTATTCGGATTCTACTAGCAATTGCTTCTTATTTTGACTATGAAATATGGCAGATAAATGTCAAAACCGCATTCCTCAATTGACATACTAATGAAGAAATGTATATGATGCAACCGGAAGGTTTTGTCAATCCTAAGGATGCTGGAAAGGTGTGCAAACTTCAGCGATCCATTTATGGACTGAAGCAAGAATCTCGGAGTTGGAACCAACATTTTGATCAAGTGATCAAGGGTTTTGGATTCGTCCAAAATCAACAAGAGTTCTCTGTTTACAAGAAAGCGAGTGGGAGCTCTGTTGTTTTCCTAGTAGTATATGTGGTTGACATATTACTTATGGGAAACAATGTGGAACTTATGGAAAGCGTGAAAGCGTATTTGTGTAGTCAATTTTCCATGAAGGACTTAGGTGAGGCTGCATACATATTAGGCATCAAGATCTATAGAGATAGATCAAGACACCTAATTGCATTAAGTCAAAGTACTTATCTTGAGAAGATTGTGAAGAGGTTCAAAATGGAAGATGCCAAAAGGGTTTGGTGCCTATGACAAGAAATGGCACACTAAGTTTGACTCAATGTCCAGCAACAAATGCTGATAGAGAAAGGATGTCTAACGTCCCCTATGCTTTAGCCATAGGATCTATCATGTATGCAATGCTAAGTACTCGACCTGATGTGGCATTGGCTCTTAGTTTGACAAGCCTATACCAAATGTCTCAGAAAGTGTTTGTGTTTTTGGTGAATGGAGGGGCGGTAAGCTTGAAGAGCAAGAAGCAGCCAGTAGTAGCACAATCTACAATGGAGTCTGAATACATTGCTGCATCAGATGCGGCAAATGAAGCTGTTTGGCTAAGGAATTTCATCATTGGAGTGGGAGTTATTCCAAGTGCACAAGATCCCGTGACGATCTATTGTGACAACACGGGCGCTATTGCAAATGCAAAGGAACCAACAACTCATTCCACGACCAAACACATCAAGCTACGATTTCACGTCATCCAGCAGAACATTGACGAAGGAGAAATCAAGATTTGCAAAGTGCACATGGATCTGAATGTTGCAGATCCAATGACTAAATCTCTCCTACTATCCAGGAATGAACAACACCGAGATGCCATCAGTGTTAGGTTCCTTCCTATTGTAAACTAGATTAATTTATACTCTAGTGCAAGTGGGAGACTAAAGGAGATATGCCCTAGAGGCAAATAATAAAGTGTATTGTTTGATATATCTCTTGTATGTTCATAATACATTTCATACTATGCTATAATTGTGTTAATACGAAACGTTAATACACGTGTGTTATGTAAACTAACTGTGTCTCTAGTTACCTCTAGCGAACTAGCTCATTGGTCATGAGGATGATCTAGGGTTTCGAGATCATGGGCATTTATGCCAATTGACAATTAGGTCATGTCATTAGTTGAATGATGTGACAGACAAACATTCGATAGTTGTATCATAATGAGATCTAGTTACAAAGTTCACCATTAATGATAAACAAAGAAAACCTCGCAACCTGATCCTTAGACTGTGAGATAATGCAAATCACCGTTCTGGAGGGAGCTTAGATGGTATCAAGTATCATCTCGTGAAAGGGTGATCAAAAAGGTGCTACTCAGGTTTCCCAAAGGCGAGTGTAGAGGAGTACATATCAAGACCAAGATTTTCCAATTCATGTAACAGATAGATACATGTGGCCATCTCAGTGATGTTGCATTAACGAAGCTTGCAAGCATGTGACTTGGTCACAGAATGCAACAACATGGGAATGAGTAAACAAGTTCATCAGTAATGAGACCGAATGAAGGTATGTCGATACCATAGATAAAGTCTGAACTAGGTATCCAGTGGCAAAGGGAATGGGAAACGATGTTAACGGTTAGAGCGATAAGATTCGTGAAATGCATGGGGGTCAACATGGGCATCCAGGTCCCTCTAATGATCATTGATATGAGAGAGGTTTCAATCATCTCCAGAGTGTTTCTGAACCGAAGGATGTCACGCTTAAGGGTGGGGATGCTTAGGGATAGATGCGGTACCGTAGGAAAAATAGAGAGAGAGAGAAATTGGAATAGTTCTAGGTAACATCTGATGTTGATCGGAGGGGTGCGAAAGAAATTCCGGAGTGAAGAAATATAATAATATGTGTATTTTATATTAATTATTGAGTTAATATTAAAATATATATTTTTATTTTATTTTATAGGCAGCCCATTGCTAATGGGTGTCACCCGGAGGGGAGGCCCTAAGGGGTAAGGCGCCTAGGAAGGAGGGCCAGCCGGCAAGGGCTTGGTGGGTCACCCAAGTGGGGCCCACCTAGGGACAGTGGCTCCCCCTTGGTGGCCGGTGGCTGTGGGGATTAGTCCCACACTGCCTACCCCTTGGGTGGTGCCCCTCCCCTCCCACTATATATAGGGGTCTCCCCCTGCCCTTGGAATCATCTCATTCTCTCATTCTCTCTCTCTCATTTCCATTGAGGGCTTCTCGGTATTATTGGAGAGGACCTCTAGGGTTTTGAGTTCTCCACTTTCACACCACCATCGTGTGATCTTTGGTCTGGCATCTTCCTCTTCTGCTGCTTGGCTGGATCATAGCCCAGGAGACGCCGCCTACACTGGACGTGCGTAGTACTTCGAAGACACCACACTTGGGCTGCTTGGAGCTGCTCGTCTTCATCAACATACACCTTCCTGCGTAAGGCGTTCCTCGGTCTTCAAGGGTATGAATATCGTCTTCCTTTTCCATTACTTATGTATACATAGTATAGATCCTGGTTTTAGTGTTCGCATAGTTATTATTTTTTGTTTTCTGCTACGGAACCCTTCATGTACTAGCACGATTACAAAAATGCAGTTCACTGCAAAAGGCTTGAACCTGCATATTGCTAACAAAACAAAAACGGGTTGGAGATTTGGTTAACCTTGGTCATAGAGGTGTATACGCATCGTCGGTACCGTGCAAGTGACGTCCAGGTCACCAAGGGTACTGCAGTTGCGGTGGGTGTTGGCGTCAGGGAAGCAGATCTTGGGCGGTCAATGCTTTCTTGAGTGCGGTGGACGAGAGCATCGCTGAGGCAGTTCTGGTGTAGTGAACGGCAACGGCCGTGCAGCTCGTCTGGAGTGGTGGACATGTAACTCCTTGAACTAGATCACGTCCAGTGGACACCAGTGAAGCCGATCCGGTATGGTTGGGTAGCTTTCAGCGGCGAGGAAGCGGAGCTTGGGAGGTTGATGACGCCATCGATGTGGTCAACGACACCGCAGCTCCGGTGTAGTGGTAGAGAGACCCGGTGAACTAGGTCCGGTGGGTGAGCATCGGTGAAGCGGCTACGTGGCTGTGCACAAGACCACAACTCAAGCTGGTGCACGCGGTGGTCGTGGAGGGGACATAGGAGCTTGGGATTTTTGGGAGGGCCGGTAGGAAAAACTGGGCGAATCGGGACCATAGAGGTGAACAGAAAAATAATTATGATCGTGCCCCCAGCTAGCGAATTTAGCATGCCCATTTCTCGTCTGAACAATGGGTAGAATTGGAATTTTAAATTTTAAAGTTTTTGAAATGGAAGGGCACAAAATGCTTCAAGGTCGGTGTGTGATTTTGCTACTCGATTGAGATTTTGAATTTGGCTAGCGCCCATCTAATAATAATAATAGAAAAATGGTACTCCCCCAGTCGGTGGGATATTTTGGCTCAAAGTTTTTGAAACAAAGGGGCGGGAAATGCTTCCAGGTAAGTGGGTGATTTTGCTGCTCGGTTGAGATTTTGAATTTGGCTAGTGTCCATCTACTAATAGAGAAAAGGTAGTAGATCATACGCTATTTGTCTAGGAATTCAAGGCCGAGAGTCACATCAACTGATCATCCATAACCATATTTTTGCATAGAAACTTGGATACCATTGATTCACATAGCGTAGGCAGTAAATCTTGCCGCTTAACTGAGATTTTAAATTTGTCTAGCTTCCAAGTAATAATATAAAAACGGTACTACCTCAATAGGGGATTTTGCCACAAAATGTTTAAAACAGAGGGGTGCGAAATGCTTCAGGGTCGGTGAGTTATTTTGCCGCTCGATTACAATTTTGAATTTGGCTGGTGACCAAGTTTTATTACTATAAAAAGGTTGTGTAAATCAAACGCCATTTGGTCAGGAATTTAAGGTGGGAGTCATATCAACTGATGCCTCTAATTCAAACGGGGTAGGTGGTAGGTTTTGGCGGTCGATTGTGATTTTGAATTTAGATATTGTCCAAAGAATAATTTAAAAATAGGCTATTCTCCCACTATTTCAGGGATCCAAGTAGGAGAGAGTGATTATCTACCACGCGTATGAAAATGTAGATCTCTGATACAAGAATGTTTGTTTAACATAACAATAAACAAATGTCTAAAGTAGCTATGATTCAAGCCTGTGAAAATGGTGTGCAACCAAGGTCTACTAATTATTTAGGTGTCGGCACAGACTCTTCTACAGGAAGCACTAACTAAATGGTAGTACTAATTCAGATCAAATAAAAAGCCTGCTGCGAAACAAATACTCCTACTACTACATACTATCAAAACACAAACACCAGCTAGAAGTATATGTAGAACACATAAAACAAAATTTCATCACTACTATATAGAGAACACCATTTCATCTTATAAAACAATATTTTATCAACGAACAGACAACTCTAACATTCCATCCCTTGTCGATGTAACTGCAGCACAAACAAAGGTGCCGCCATAGTTCCATCAGCTACCAAAACAAACAAACATCATACTGCAGCTCCAAATAACACAACCTGGACAAACACATGCTTGCCCAAACAAGCCTTGCTTGTTCATCCGAGTGTTATTTTCATCTCGTTGATGTTGCAGTATGAATCAGCTGTGTTGCTGATAGGACTTCCCTTTTGTTTCTTTGATTTAGCACTTTGAATCATGTCGGTTGCTGAAGGAAATGAACAAAATGATCAACAAAATCATAGGTGTACAAAAATGCAAGGGTTGCACATGAATGACTATACTAACCAGGTGTCATTATGTAGGGATGTAAAGTACACAAACATTTCCGAGATCTGAACTTCTTAGACTTCATGCTGCTGAGATCTAATTCGAATACTCCCTCCTTCGTCCATATAACCACCATTTCTCTATCGTCAAATGCGCAGAGTAACCTTACTGCATCTTTCCCACCATATGCCCATGATTTCTCAAGGCCAAGGAGAGTATCCAACTCAACATTTATATGAGGCACCCAAGCTTCCCATATGCCTGTTGATGATCTTGCGCTGGACCATGTGTTTAGAGTGAAGCCTCTTATAACCGCAAGGGCAACATCTCCATTATGCCCCTTAGCAATGAAAAAATTGCGTATGGAAATATCATGTGTCTCATGGGGCACTCAATATAACATAGTTTTGTTGTCACATTGTCAAAGGCAATTATATATCTAGAGTTTATTGTTGGCTAGTACAAAATGTCCCCTATGAGAGTTGACAGCCTACGATCAATCTTAGCCAGCATCTCAACAGGTTCAATTTAGTCCTCCCATTTTCCTAAATCTGATGAGTACCTCTAGAACAGTGCTTGGTTACCATTGGTTACTATCCAAACAACCCAGAAATTGCTGCAACAGTGCGAAGACAATTGCCCATGGTTTCTTGAACAGAGAATTGTGTCGCTATCATACTCAGGTCTCCACCAAATTGGTGGTTCTGGTATCACTATTTCACTTCCACTGATTGGATCCCAGGCCTTTATCATGTTAGACCCTTGTGGATAATGAAGTAGCACCCTACCATTGCGACATCCGAGTATATATGGTTTGTAGGCTTTATGTACTTCCACTAGGTTGTTAAGCTTCTGGAAGATGGATTGGTCAATATTATGATCTGTTAAGAATCGAGCATCCTCGGAGCTGTTGGTGAAAAATCCAAGTAACGACATTCCTCTGTTATGTGACAGGTTTAACCTTTTGAAATCGCTTCTTCCCATGAAGTCCATCCAATGTTTTTGGGCGACTGATTCCCTCAGTATGCAAGATGGGTGTGGAGGAAGCCTGACAAGAATCTGACCAAATACATCGTCTGGAAAGTCATTGATTGTTGCGTATGTTTTTCACCGAAGGTGGTAGGATGATGAAAGTACCACAAGTGCATCATCAGAATTAAGTAAATAGCCCAATGCACAATGCACAACCCTGAAAAAAGAATTAAGTAAACACCACAATGCATCATATAATTTGACGAGATTATTTATCATCGAAATTTCCTAAAACTGCATGCATCTGAAAAACTACCTAAAAAGCAGAGTGTGTCAACAAAATAACCTAAACAGCACAAAGAATCAACAAGAGTAGTACAAAAGAACCGCAAGATGCTTCACCATGTCGCAATTGGGCAAAGGGAATGCATAACTTTTTTTGAGGTCACCGGGGAGAACAAAAAGGCCCCCACCTGAATTTTCTGATTTTATCATAAAGAAGGGGAGAAAAAGGTAGCAGCTTTAGTGACTTGGTGAACCCAAGTCTCACGATGACTTGCCCCAAGATCCACCTTCCATCTTAGATCCAACGTATGACAGTATCTCAGATTTTGAACTACAAAGTAAAACTATTCAAAATATTTGACAAACATTCAGTAAATCATAGGTGCCTAGGTTTGAATCCTGTGAAAGTTTCATCCCATTCAGATCACTAGTTTGTGATTAAATAGCTTTTATGTTCCCAGCACTACTAGTTTAAACTAATATCTACTGCATCCAGAAAAAAACCCGGAGTAGAATACACAAAAGAGGGAGGGGGTCAGGGAGACAACATCGAACGCATAACTTACAATGGGGTCGATGAGTTCTAAGCAGATGGAGCAGGCACCACCGACGAATGATGAGCCACAACCGTTGACGCTGAAGAAGCACAACCACGAGCTGACGCATTCCTAGCATCCCACGTAGCCATCACTTTTGCAGTGGCAGCTGATGACTGCAAGTGCACAAATCGTTTGTATCTAGTTTAAAAATAAAGATATCGATCCCACATGGAGCAGGAGTCTGAAGTCTAATAAGTCTTGAATTAAATAATGAAATAGAAATGCTAAATAAAGTTCTAAGTAACAAGATAAAATGCGAGTATTGCGTAAAAAGGTGTTTTGGGGTTTTTGGTATAAGAGAAACAATAAGTAAAGTAAAACAACTAAACACAGAAACTAAGTATCGCGTATGTAAAAGAGATTGGAACTGCAATACGGAAAAAGGCGTTCTCAGGGAGTAGCGGATACACCTCTAGCATTATAAAGAACTAAGGTAAAGATTATTATCATGAACATTCTCAACTATGTATGTGTGGGAGGAACTCCGTATTTAGACAAATAAGCAGCAACCACTGCTCACATCATCCTCATAACCATAGCAGTCAGGAATCGACATCAATCGAATTATTGTGCTATTAAGGAACTTAATCCTATAGGACGTATCCCATGGCATGAATAGTGTTTAGTGAGTTTCCCCGGTTCCCAAGTTGATACGTAAGGGGTGCCAACACCTTTATAGTCACTGTAAGTGCTAACACACCTCCGTCTACCAACAAGTAGTTCCCTCCATAGAGTCCCCACAAGAGGCAAATATTGAGAGGTTGACTTCTCCCAACACCAAAAGATGAAGACAATCTAACACATGGTCACAGCGATGAATATCATAATAAACTTTATCTTATTTCAATCTCATACTAGGGTTTCTCCATCTCCCCAAGAACTAATGATCTACTCAGACATAGAGGCAATCAACATCATGTCAATAACAATGGAATCTATCATAGATGAATAGTTCTTGTATAAATCCACAATGAGTACGGAAATTACAACAAGATCTAGACAAGATGTAGATGGGATGGATGGAGATGGTGGCGATGCAGCGGTTGATAATGAAGATCGATGCCTTAGCCTCCTGGATCTGTGCAGGGCGAAGATGGACCCCCGGTGGACGAGTTCCCCCTCCAGATGCCTTCCGGAGTTGAGGTTTCGTTGATTTCTGGTTGTTCTATATGTCATCTCACTGATCCAGTTGCACGGGGTGAAACTATTTGAGGAGGCGGTGGCGGCGCCAACTATACGGCCGGAATTTTATTCTAGCTGTATAGTTGGTCGTTAAACCATATGTATGCCTTGATCGCTTCGGGTTTCCTTCTGGTATTATTGATATTTCCCAAATAAGCGATTTACGTTGTTTTCGACTCCTTTTCTGCCCAGTATAACTGCTCCAAGAATTGTGTCCATTGTATCCATCATCTATCCTTATCCTGGTGAAAATAGACATAACATGTGCGCCTGAGCATCGTAAAATACCTAAAGGGGTCGACTATTCCTGAAGGGAATTCTAATGATGCAAACTTTGTTTTTGGTTTGAGCTAATGCAAAACTAAAATAGTAACATAAAACTTATAAGATAGATTACAAGGTCTTAAAGATCTCCCCAAGCTTGGAATCAAGCCAAGCAGGATCAAATAATCCCTTGCGATTATTTGATACCGTGATTATTGTAGATCACTGTGGCGCCATGGCACGGGGTATCTTCTCTTCACGGGCCAGCCTGAGGCGGGGGGGGGGGATTGATTAATAGCCTCTAATTCTTTAACACGCGGCTTGTATAAAAGATTATTCATCTCCAGCACTTTCACTTGTTCTTTAATGAGCTCATTGTTATCTTGAAGGATTTGAATCGCCTTAAGACTCGTAGAAAAACCTGATTCGGTTGTCTGCTTAATATCTTCATCCATTTTATCAAGATAAAGTCGCAGCAATCAAAGATGCTTGGGTGTCCCTACACCTCCTTGCCCATCTCTTGAATCTTCCGCTCGAGGGCTTTTTCCTCTTCCGACGTTCATTGTCGGTGTCGTAGAACTCCATAGGGACGATCTTGATCTCCTTGCCTTGCTCGCTATCGCTCCCGATCTCCATAGGAACTTCTCTCCTTGACTTCTGTCCCTTGGTTTGCGTGTCCTCACGTATGAATAAGAGGTAGATTGGTTCCTGGAGATTATGATTAGAGAGAGAGAGAGAGACAATGGTAGTATATAAGGGGGGTCAGAGGTCGGTAAAACTCGCGAGAAATACCAAATTCACGCCCAAGAAAAGAATTCTAACGGAATAGGGAAAGAAATCGCGGATTTGGAGGAGTCCTACCACGCAACGACCAACTATACGGGCGCGGCCCGTATAGCTCCGGCCGTATAGTTGGTTCCGGGCAGATATTTCCAAATATCTCGAATCCAGGTCAATTAAATTACCGACTCGGAACCGACAAAACCTTTTTTTATATCGAAAAACGAAATGGAAAATGAAAAATGTCTGAGAGTTTAACGACCAACTATACGGCGGGGGTATTTTCTCCGGTCGTATAGTTGCGACCGTATAGATCCGAACATCAAAAATAGAAAATGCATAAGAGTTTAGCGACCAACTATACGGTCGAAGATTTTTCTCTATTCGTATAGTTGCGACCGTATAGTTTTCAGACAATTTTGCAAAGAGGATACAGAAGGTTTAACGACCAACTATAAGGCCGAAGATTTTTCTCCGGTCGTATAGTTTGTAGACAGTTTTGCAAAGAGGATACAGAAGGTTTAACGACCAAGTATACGGCCGGAGATTTTTCTCCGGTTGTATAGTTGCAACCGTATAGTTGGTAAAAACCTTCAGAAACTTCAGAAAAACATGAGGAATTCAAAGGCAAAAAATTTAGGATTAAAATTTGTGAAAACAAATCAATTATTTGAGTAACAACACTTATCTTGAACTTATCGTTTACTTATTCTGGGATGACAAGCTCCTCCAACAACAAAGACTTCTTCTTTTTAGAGGAATTAACCTTAGTTCATTTAATAATTCTCGTAACGAAAATCACCAGGACTAAAGTTCCTCTCAATAAGATTGGTGTCTTGTTGGGCGGATATGGACACTTCATCCAACATCTTTATTTCTTGCCTCTGCATAATCTGCAACTCAAATTCTTGAAGTAAAAGAATCCAACGGATCAGTCTTGGCTTATGGTTTTTCCTCTCAAGGAGTTCTTTTAAACCACCACGGTCTGTATGAACTCTTACTTTTTCATCAACTATATAAGAACAAAATTTGTCACAAGTCAAAAATACAGCAAAATGTTCTCTCTCTCTCTTCCTTAGGATAATTCTTTTGAGCTCTATTAAGGGTTCTACTAGCATGATGTATAATATTAAATCTACGACCTATGTGTTGTCCCAGAGTTACTCCTACAACATCATCACTAGCTTCACATATTAAGTCAAAAGTCATATCCCAGATAGGTGGTTTAATGATAGGAGCATGGGATAAAGCATTTTTAAGTTTATCAAAGGCTATGAGAAATTTATCATCAAAATTAAATCTTACTCCCTTTTGTAGGAGGTTAGTCAAGGGTTTAGATATTCTAGAAAAATTTCTAACGAACCTTCTATAAAAACCCACATGACTAAGGAAACTTCGTATACCTTTTATATCCCTAGGTTGTGGCATTCTCTCTATGGCCTCAACCTTAGCTCTATCCACTTCAATTCCCTTACCTGAAACCTTATGTCCAAGGACTATACCTTCTTTGACCATAAAATGGCACTTCTCCCAGTTTAGAACAAGATTGGTTTCTTTGCAACGCTGCAAAACTCTTTTGAGATTATCCAAGCAACTAGTAAACGAAGTTCCATAGACAGAAAAGTCATCCATAAATACTTCCATTATCAGTTCTATAAAATCCGCAAAAATAGCAGGCATGCATCTTTAAAAGGTAGCTAGAGCATTACATAAACCAAAAGGCATACGACGGTAAGCATGTAAACCATAAGTACTAATGAAAGTTGTTTTAGGTTGGTCATCAGGATGACCAGTTATTTGAGAAAAACCAGAGTATCCGTCCAAGTAGAAAAAATGAGTGTGGTTTGCTAACCTATCTAAAGTTTGATCTATGAATGGTAAAGGATAGTGATCTTTCCTAGTTTCTTTATTCAATTTCCTGAAATCTATGCACATCCTATGTCCAACAATAGTTCTAGTAGGTACCAATTCATTGTTTTCATTAGGAACAAGAGAAAAACCGCCCTTCTTAGGGACACAATGAATAGGACCTACCCATTCACTTTCTTTTACAGGATAGATTACACCTGTGTCCAATAGGCGTACTATTTCTTTTCTTACAACTTCCTTCATTTCGGGCTTTAGTCTTCTATTAAATTCCGCAACTGGTTTAGCACCTTCCTCCATGAATATTCGATGGACGGTTATCATGGGACTAATGCCCTTCAAATCATCCATTGAGTACCCAAAGGCCTTGCGATGCTCCTTAAGTATTTTCATGAGTTCTTCTTCTTCTCCTGGAAGTTTAACACTAATAATAACAGGAAATTGGTAATTCCTCGTCCCCTCTCTTTTTTGGCTCTTCGAAAGCCTCATTAGTTGGATGCCCTAAAATGGGAAGTGAATTGAATGCATCTTCTAGTTCTTCTAGGGACCTGTCCTCCATAACTATTTCTTCATAATTTAAGTCTTCATTTATTTCTTCTTTTTGATCACTAAAGAAGAGAGCTGTCATTTCCTCAATAGTTTTCTCTTTCTCTTCTTCTTGTATTTGTGGAGGTCTGTCTTTAAATTTGGAAAAGTGGAATTCCTTTTCCGCTTCCCCAAGCTTAAGAGACACAATCTCCTTTTTGAAATAAACTTTGGCACCTACATCACTCAAAAAGTTTCTTCCAAATATAATTGGACAAAGAGTGTCAGTTGGCATAATAACAACTACAAAATCGATAGGAAAGTTTTTGTTGCCAATTGTGATAGTTGCATCTTCAACTACTCCCATTGGAATTCTAGGAGTTTTATTGGCTAACATGATTGTCAAATCAGTATTTTCAATTGTAGCCGGTTCTATTTATTCTTTTATTTCTAATTGAAAATCATAAGATATAACATTAACTTCGGTGCCAAGATCACATAAACCATAATGCGAGGTTTCCTTAAATATGCAGGGAAGAATAGGCTTACCCACATTTTTACCTTTGTTTTATCTCCAACCAATACGGAAGTCTCTTTATCAAGTTCAACTATGTTACAATGTGCATACATAGCCATAATTGCTTCCTTGGTTACCTCTTCATCTTTGGTTTCTTCCAGATGTTCCACAACTTCTAGCATACTTTCCTCATCCTTCTTCTCTTGTACTCCTTTGACCTGTTCATATTCAAAAATATGCTTTTGTGCAGTGTTAGGAAAAGGTATCTCATATATTGGTTCTAGGGAGGCCAGTGTTGCTTTAACTTCTCTTTTCTTCTCAGGTTCGGGTGGTGGATCATACTTGACAAAACCCTCTTTTGGAGCTTTGATGTGTTCTGTAAAAGCTTTAACAACATGCAACACAAGATTTGAATCCAAATAAAGTTCCTTAGATAATTCTTTAACATGGCCCATTTTATAGTCATGAATACAATCATAATCTATTTCTATGCCTCCTTCGCTTCTTAGACCAAAATTCCATGAAACTCTATGATCGCGAATTCTATTAAGTAAAGCTCAAGCTTTAGTTATAGGCAGATTCATAAAGGCTCCTTCCGTGAAATATTCTAGTTCAATTTTATTAGGTTCAACTAAACCTCCATAAAAGATATGCAATAAATACCATTCAGGCAAATCATGATGAGGACATAGATTAAGTAAATCTTTGAATCGGATATAAGATCTTACTAGTCCTTCATTAGGATGGTTCCTCCAAGTCATTATAAGACGCCTAATTCCAAAAGATTTTGATAATGGATAATATTTCGCTAGAAACTCACAGGATAAATTATCCCAAGTAGTAGTGGCTTCTGGGGGTAGAGATCTATATCATGAGAGAGTTGTACTAGTCAAAGTCTGACTAAAAAGTTTAACCCTTACCTCATTAGCGGTATATCCCGGTAATTGAAAAGTTCCACATATATCTTTGAAACATGCAATATGCTCATATGGATCAAGATCTTCTTCATCCCTAGTAAATTGCTTCTTGTGTAGAATACCAAGTAGTAGAGGATTTATTTCAAACCCCCTTGTCTTCTTGTTGGAGTTGTCTCTTTTATAAATATCATAGGGCTTCCCAAATTGGCTAAGTGGGTTAGCACTAGTCATATGATCAAACTCCATCATGGTGGAAACCTGTAACTCAAAACAGAACTTAGCAAGACAAAAAGAAATAAGCAAAAACTAAAAGACCTACAACTCTTAGCTCCCCAGCAATGGCGCCAAAAAATAGCTTGATGGCTGCAAGTGCATAGATCGTTTGTAGCTAGTTTCAAAATAATGATATCGATCCCACATGGAGCAGAAGTCTGAAGTATAATGACTCTTGAATTAAATACTGAAATAGAAATGCTAAATAAAGTTCTAAGTAACAAGATAAAATGTGAGTATTGCGTAAAAAGGTGTTTTGGGGTTTTTGGTATAAGAGCAACAATAAGTAAAGTAAAACAACTAAACACAGAAAGTAAGTATCGCGTATGTAAAATAGATTGGAACTGCAATACGGAAAAAGGCGTTCTTAGGGAGTAGCGGATACACCTCTAGCATTATAAAGAACTAAGGTAAAGATTATTATCATAAACATTCTCAACTATGTATGTGTGGGAGGAACTCCGTATTTGGACAAATAGGCAGCAACCGTTGCTCACATCCTCCTCATAACCATAGAAGTCTGTAATCAACATCAATCGAATTACAACGCTATTAAGGTATTTAATCCCATAGGACGTATCCCATGGCATGGATAGTGTTCTATGAATTTCCTCGGTTCCCAAGTTGATACGTAAGGGGTGCCAATAGCTTTATAGTCACTGTAAGTGCTAACACACCTCCGTCTACCAATAAGTAGTTCCCTCCATCGAGTCCCCACAAGAGGCAAATATTGAGAGGTCGACTTCTCCAAACATCAAGATGAAGACAATCTAACACATGGTCATAGCGATGAATATCATAAACTTTATCTTATTTCAATCTCATACTAGGGTTTCTCCATCTCCCAAAGAACTAATGATCTACTCAGACATGGAGGCAATCAACATCATGACAATAACAATGGAATCTATCATAGATGAATAGTACTTGTATAAATCCACAACGAGTGCGTAAATTACAACAACATCTAGAAAAGATGTAGATGGGATGGATGGAGATAGTGGTGATGCAGTGGTTGATGATGAAGATCGAAGCCTTAGCCTCTCGGATCTGTGTAGGGAAAAGATGAATCCCCGGTGGACGAGTTCCCCCTCTAGATGCCTTCCGGAGGTGAGGTTTCAGTGATTTCTGATTGTTCTGTATGTCGTCTCTCTGATCCAGTTGCACGGGGTAAAACTATTTGAGGAGGCGATGGTGGCGCCAACTATACGGTAGGAACTATACGGCCGGAATTTTATTCCTGCCGTATAGTTGGTCGTTTAACCATCTGTATGCCTTGACCACTTCGGGTTTTCTTCTGATATTATTGATATTTGCCAAATAAGAGATTTATGATGTTTTTGACTCCTTTTCTCCCCAGTACAACAGCTCTAAGAATTGTGTCCAGTGTATCCATCATCTGTCCTGATCCTGGTGAAAATAGACATAAAATGTGCGTGTGAGCACCGTAAAATACCAATATCCTACATCTATAATGCAAAATAATAATATAAAACATGATGCAAATATGCAATCATCAGCAGCCAACATAGAAATTTTTTATTCTAGCAGCAGCCGACGAGGATTTCGACTACGTCCTCACTGCTTTCCAAGCATCACTCAACACTGCCCAAGACTCCAATGCGGTACAAGCATCGGCCTCCGTATCCGCTTCACATGTATCCGCAGGTGCTGCTTCAACATCCACCTCTACTTTATAAGCATTCGCCGACGCAGCAAAAGCACCCGCCGACGTCCACGCCAATTCCATTTCCTGGAAATGCCACTAGCTTATTTAGTTCGCAATACCCAAAATAAATGCATTATATTCTTCAGAAAGCCCGTAATCGTTGGAGGTTGGGGATGTACGTACCAGCGAATGGTGGTGCGGTGGTGTTCAATGGTGGAGCGGAGGGGACGGTCCAGTCAAGGGAGGGCGACCATGCGGAGAAGATGACGATGTGGTCGAGGGGCGCATGACTGAGCTTCCTCAAACTCAAAACTAACTTTCGCCCCGCTATATTTTTTTGCGAATCCCGCTTTTTTAGGGGAAAACCTCCACTATATTAATAGCAGCAACCACACCAATCATACAAGTTTGTCCACTTGCATTGCTTAGTTTCATGCCTACAGACATCAAGTTTGTGCACTTATTCATGTGATACAATGAATTTTGCTCGGTATAAAATACTCCAGGTCGTAGAGGCCTACCTGTTCTATGACATCAAGATCTAGAGTTCGAACATCGACCTGAAATTCCACAATCTACAACTACAAGTTTTGGTTTACTACCAGAAACATGCTAACAAATCACTCGCAACTGGCATTAACATCACCATTAACAGATCTCAGAGAGGAAAAAAATTGAAAGATAAAAAACCACCACAAGTTTGAATAAGATGACTATTGTTGCCAAATATAGTCACATAAAGCGAGGTCCAATATATGTCATAATAGTACATGAAATATATAGATTTGTGGACACCACACACCAGCAGAGCAAAAAACAGTTATAGTACCTGACTTAACAAATAGTCATCCTCACAAGAGACCCCAAACCCTTCAAAAATTAAAGTAGAGCGCTCAATACAGTTTACGGATTTCCTCATATTTTGCAGGATCAGGACTGTATGGGCATGGAGAATCTCAAATTTCTGTCAGGGTCTCATTTGCTTCTAGAGCCGAATTGAAAAGATTGTTAGCGCGCATTCCCACCTGTTCCAAGATCCGGTCGTACGCCTGGCCAATCAGCTTGTCGCCATCCACATCAGGTGACTTGGGAACTAAGTTGTCAGCCACAAACTTTTGAAAAACAACAGCAGCATCGTGAGCAACTGAAATTAATATATTCCATCCTACAGTCAAATTAGCTATTCGCTTAGTGGATGTGGACACTTCTTCCTTCAAGCGCCTAATTTATTCGTCCTGGTGTTTCCCTTTCTCTTCAAGGCACGAAATCATGTGTCTATGAGCTTTGTATTTCTCTCGGAGATGGGCAATTGTCAAATCCTTGTAGTGACTAGCACCATTACGCCATGAGCAATATGAATAAGGTGGAAACTGCAGATAACAAATCCAAAATTAAATCAGATTCTTGTTTCAAAAAAAGTTAAACCAAATTCTCGTTTAAAAAAATCAAAATTTAGCTGCACACATTATGCAAGCTCCACAGTGGTACCACAAATGGCAAAGAACCATAGAGGCATATTTCCCAAATGTGGGAAACATAACCGACATGAAAAGGGCCATACTTCAGGGTTTACCTTCTTAGCTGGCACATGAGTAGTCATGGCCTTAGTAAGTGGCAACATATCAGAATGACTTCATTTCTGCAAATCATGATGCAACAAAAATGATCAATATATTTTAGGGGATATTTTAAGTAATAAAGCATTCTTTATCGATTTTTTCGGGGACAAAGCATATGTTACTAAAATGCTATCAAAACAGCTACATACATAAAAATACTTGTCACTCGATAATGCCTCCTCCATGGTTGGGAATTGCGGATGATGCTAAATGATATGTAGCACACCAGTAAAGTTTAGGAAAGAACACATCAACTTTGCAATGCAAAGAATGATGCGTGCATTAATATGATGCCAAGGATCGGGTGTGTTCCCCTTTACCAAAAAATATAATTTAAAGAACTCAGCAATGCTGGACACCAGCAAACAACAATCTGTTGTGAACAATATGCTGCAAATTACATCTAGATTTTTCAACAGAGGACCGTTCTGTGAAATAAAGCCAAGGGCAAGCTTCCCATCCTCATAAGACTCTTCTTGGCAGAATATACTTACCTATTTTTAGTGGACCTTATAACTAATTCCATGGCTACATCCATGGTGATCCCAGCTTCCAAATGTGGCATATAGATCTACTATTTCAAATAGCAATCACCTAAACAACTATCCGGATGGTTGCAGACTCATCGGAGATTGCGCTGATGTGATGGAAAGGTGGACGTTGTTGGGTAAAGAAGGTGCACGACATGGGAGGTGCAAAAATATGCAAAAAATGTAGCAATACTCGTATATAGATAGAGATAGAAGTAACACATAAACCAGACCAGTTAGTAGTAACCACAAACTCCAGACAGGCTATAAGTAGGCTATCAACTACTCCCATATTAATTAACCTAGTGTAATTTAACATGGCAGTACTATGAGATGGTGAGTACTAATAAACACAAGGGGATTACTTAATTATTAGTGGAATCTACATCCAGCCACCAAAAGCATCATGAGCATGCTAAATATCTAGATTGCAGACCATACTTGGTTAAGAACCTAATGTCCAGCTCTAATTACCCAAATCTAAGAGCATCTATCCTTTTTACGACCGAGTGCAGTGAGTTGGAGACATCTGCTAACTCTGCAGCCATCTCCTCAGCGTGCATCTGATGGCGCTCTTGCTCCTCCTCTTAGAGGTCATCACGGATCTCGAGTTGTAACCACATCGACATCATCGCATGCTGTAGTAAAAGTGAGTGTGGTCGATCGACCCAGTGGACGAACATGCAGCGCTCACATTCGTAGTTGCAACCCAAGAACCTGCGGCCGAAGTTCGTTCCCTCGAACGCGACACGGCGACGGGGCACTAGGGTGCATTCGTACCAGAGCCGGAGATCCGCATCGGTAACAATGCCATACAAGTTCACATCTACCATCCATGCCGGCATCTAAACCCAGGAAACATCGTCGATCAAGACGGGAAGAATAGAGAAACCCCCCAAAAGGAGAGAACCCATAAGTGAATTCGAGAAAATAAACTGAGACCGTGAACTCTAGCGTACTTACCCTAACCGGTCGCCTTGCGCATCAAGATCCCCCGTCGTTCGCCGGGCCGGCATGACTGAATCCGCTGACATTGCTCGAAAAACGAGCGCTCCTTAAAAGCCTAGCGCAGAGGCTTCATGGAGAAGGTAGAGGTAGGGGAGCCGGTGCTCACATTCGCTGGGTACTATTGGATTTAACTCAACCACTGATAACTGGGGCCCGTGCTACAGATCCCGTGGGCCCTCGGACATCACTGACCTAGTTTGACTTGCATTACATGTACTTTTGGAAAATAGATCAAAACTCAATAAATAAATAAATAAACCAAAGACCCCCTCTCTTTTTGAGAAAACCCACCACAAAACGGAGAAGCTCACAAATGCGTACACACACTCACCCCTATGAATGCACATGCCACACCCTACACCTATGAGCACTTCAAAAAGACTGGATCTTGAGACTGATCTGGCAGACCTTGAGCTTGACGAAGTCACCATAGGCACCTCGCTATATATTGACGGGAACGTCACCTCTTACTACCCTCATAACCATCCTTCAAAGCCGAGTGCCGAGGCTTCATGGCGAAGGAAGTGCTAGGGGGGTCGGAGCTCACAACCGCTGGCTGCTACGGGATGTAACTAAACCACTAATAATGTGGCCCCACGGTAGTGAGCCCATAGTCCCTAGACACCAGTGACCCATCTTTTGGAAAACTAAAAACTTAATATAAACGGAAGGCCCATCTTTTTTTGTGAAAAAACCCACTACAAAACGCACACGCTCACAAATGCATACACACACTCACCCCTATGAACGCATGAACGCACAACCTACCCCTATGAGAACCTCCAAAAGATTGTGTCTTCATACTGGTCTGGTGGGGCTTGATCTTGACGAAGTCACCATAGGCACCTCACTATCAACGGGAAGATTGCATCCTATTGCCCTTGTAACCATCCTTAAAAGCCGAGCGTCGAGGCTTAATCGAGAAGGAAGAGCTAGAGGAGTCAGAGCTAACATTCGTTGGCTGCTATAGGATATAACTGGACCACTAATAACAACGGGGCCCCACGGTAGTGAGCCCATAAGCCCCAGACATCAGAGCAAGCGCGGCGTCAAGTCTTAAACATATGTCTAAATGGTGGAGTGGGCGGTGCTAACAAAAAAATTCTTCAAGGTGAGTCTAGTGCAAGACTTATGTCTAAGAGAATTAATTGGCAGGAGGGCCCACTAGTTAGTGGATAACAGTCTATTTTTCTTTTTCTTTTTAGCATAACTGTGTGGACCCACCTCAGTTCTGAACACTGGAGAAAAAATAGTTCTCTTATCTACTTCTAGACACTACACACGCCCTTACTAGTTGTAGCTTAGAAATTTACTATCCTCGTGTCTAAGAAAATAAAAATCTGCTCCACCGTTTAGACTAGATAGGGGACCCACTCATCTAAGTAGAAAGAAAAAATAAATAAAACCTTCTAGACACTAACAAGTGGGTTTGACTGCCATTTGATTCCCTTAGACATGTGCCTTGTATAGACCCAGGGTCCAAAAAACTTTGCTAGATTCACCCTCTCCATTGTTTAGCCCTAGGTATAGCAAAACAAATATTCTCTTGGAGTACACCCCAAAATTTCAATGTTGCACATGCTCTCAGTGACCTAGTTTGACTTGCAGCATAGGGACCTTTGGATAACCGAGCAAAACTCAATACAAACCAAAGGCCCCTCACACATTTTTTGCGAAAACCCAATACAAAACAGAGACACTCACAAATGCATACACACACTCACCCCTATGAACGCACGCACACCCTACCTCTATATGACTACCTACGAAATAATTTGTCTTGATACTAATCCACGGCGGGGCTTGAGCTTGACGAAGTCACCATACACACCAAGCTATAAAAGGGGACATCACTTCCCAATTAAGAATAATATTCTGCCTTTTATGAGACACCAAAGTGCCAAACCTAATGGGGTTTGAGCTCTAGTGAGCTAGGGGTACCCCTTCACCTAGAACCATCCAACCACAGGGTTATTAGCTCGATATCTCTCTCTCTCTTTCTCTCATGGATATATAGTACACGGTACACAATTGAATAACTGGCATACAAGAAATTAGGCGAACACACTTTCTAAGCTCTTTATTGTGACTGAGCTCCTAATGAGTAGCTCAGGAAACTCTTTAACTATATTGTTTAGTACGTTAACATTAACAAGCAAAAAAAGGTTCTCACATAAGTTTGTTAAGAAACCAAACCAAGCTCAAACGAGTCGACTAGATGAGCTAGGGCTCATTAAACATGCCACACGAGAGCTTGCCACCGCCTATTTTTAGACAAATGTGTAGACATGTGTTTAGGGTTTAGGGTTTGGGGTTTTAGTGTTTTAAGGTTTAAGGTTTAGGGTTTAGGGTCCTTGTGCTAAATGCATGGACTTGGAGGCAATTTTCATTTATTATGAGGTCCTTGATGTAACTTGTACTTCCACCAATCGTGTTAACTAAAGCACCTCGCTCCTACGAAACTAACCATAGTTAAAAGAAAATGTGACCGCCCCAATTATATATCACACAAAGTGGACCATCGTTTCTTATATGTAATACCCAAGTTTTTAGTACTAGGAATTTTCAAGCTTCCTAGATAATTTTGCACACTTCAGAGACTTCTTGCCGATTTAACGAATTGAGGTCGAACTTGAGCTACAAGTAAGCACGATAGATTTCTCTTGAATTAAATGTCTTTTCAGAGGTAGATGGGTGCATCTAATTGTAGTAAACAATTTCGTTAGTGTGAGTTTCGAACTATTAGGAAAGAACATTATCAATTTCTCGAGTGATGTCATGAGCCAAAAATCAAACAAAATTAAATGTCTTTTCGAAGTTATATTAGGTCAAAGTTGAACTACAAGTAAATTGTAGGTTGCTTTGAAAGTTTTATGAAAAAGCTTTTGGAGGTACCCATTGGGGGGTCAATTAATATATCATAAACATCTGAGAGTTTTTACTACAGCTTCAACATCTTGCTAAGATTTTGCATCTTGGTAGTTTAACATAATTAAGTTAAACTTGAGCTACATGTAAGCATGATAGATTGCTCTTGATGAACTAAATGTAATTTCAGGGTAGATGGGTGCATCTTCTCTTGTAGTAAATAATATGTCATCGGTGTGAGTGTCCAACTATTAGGAAAGGACATTCTCCATTTTCTGGGTGATGACGAGATCATTCTTTTCCGTCAAGAAAAGTCTAAAGAATATAGGATATGAATGCCAGAACCGAAATTTACAGACATATATAGTGGACCAACATGTTCTACCGATGATTCCCATGTTTTATGAGTTTTCAAACTTCCTAGCTAACTCCACCTGCTTGAATGAATTTATGTCGATTTATCGAAATTAGGTCAAATTTGAAACTACAAGAAAAATTGTAGGTTTTGCTCTGAAAGTGTTGGGGATATGCCAAATGGGTACCACCATTGCATGTCTCTAATCCGACTAACCCGGGTGGCCCACAGTTGGTAGCATGGCCCATGGCCTGCTGGATGGCCCAGTTAGGCAGATCCATAAGGGAGGCCCATGCCGGATAAAGGAAGGTTGTGTTGAAGTCATCGACCTACTAGGAGCCTTGGAGTACTAGACACGAAGACTAGTTAGTGTTAGTGTAGGACTCTGTAACCTGTCTGGCAAGGTCTTTTACCTATAACCCTAGGTTCTAGTGCCTTTATAAGCCAGACCTGTGGGAGCCTTTAGGGCACAACGTGCAAAGGTTCACAACACCCTCGCACAATGAACCAATCCCTATAACTCGGTGTATTGCCATTATAGTGATTTATAGCTGGAGTAAAGTTTCGCCACCGTTGTGGGACTTGAACCTGGGTAAGATGTGTTACCTCGTACCCGCCAACTCACCGCCTTCCCCCACCTCTCTAAACAAGCTCTGTGAGGACCCCTCCATGGTGTACTCATCGGTAATAGCATGACAGTTGGTTCCCACCTTGGGGGACGTCCAAGCTCTTCGTGGGAATCAGCGACACCTTAGCCATTGGGCGCGTCCTCTTCTCTGGCAACATTCCGATCGTCCCTCCGGATGAGTTCTAGATCCCGAGGAAGACAAACCCACCCGCTGCTCTGTTGTCCCAATCGGGGACATCCACATCTTCATCAGCAAAACTGACTTGGGTCCTAGCTCCTAGGAAGTCGGAAACTCGTCAAGACCCGCACAGATCGCCTACGGGTAGGATACATTTGTGGAAGGATCTGACCCGGATCTCTCTCCAGAGTTTGCCGGCCTAGATCAGGAAAATTCAAGGCCCACCGAAACTGCCCATGTGTAGGATATAATGGTGGAAGGACCCCACAGATCCGCCTGGCTTCCCCGAGCATTAGAGATGCGGAGGTCACACTTTTTCAGCGTCATCACCATCTTCGATCTGGCCAAATGTGTTCAAAGGGACGGAGAATCCCCCCGTGAATACCTCGCTAGGTGGCTAAGGGTAATAGAAACCCTGGAAGGTGATCGCACTGATGAACTCGTCTACCACTTCATGGAAGGGATCACGCTCGGAACACTCCTCTGGCATATGCTTCAGAGGCGACAGGCCGTCAGCTTGCTCACCCTCAATGAGATGATCACAACTGTTAACAGTTTCACTAACGCCATCGAGGAAGATGAGTCTGACATCGCTGCCGCAACCGGAGGAGGCAACAACAACAACGGCCCTGCACCATCTCCCTCAAGCTCCGCCATCGAAAACACCGAAGCCAACTCCGACTCAGTGCTTGATGCCCTCTACGCCAACATCAACATGGATGGCGGTGGCTCTGATGCTAACTCGGAGGAATATGATGCATATATGAGGGAGATCAAGAAGGAGTTCGAGAGGGAGGAGCTTGCCGAGAAGGCTATCACTTCCTGCCAAGTATTGGTGGCCATCGGGAATGTGATAGAAGAAGACTAGAAGAACCAGGTTGCCGGTAAAGCTCCACCAGCAGTGACGGAGGCAGGAGCCGTGGTAGCAAAAGGCAAAACCCCATTGATCCCATGGGTCCAGCTAAATCCATGCCGCCTCCATCTATTCCCCCGCAGCAGCCGCAGGAACTCACCACTGGACCAAGTGTTTCAAACACAACAAACATACTGCCACCACCGTCCACCTCAACAGCTGGCAACCCCTTGGTCACTCCAGCCAACAAGGTGATGTACGACCTGCTCCTTGTCGAGCCATTAACCGTCACCCATATCCAGAGCATCATGGAGCTTGACAACAAGCGTGCGGAGATACTCGCGGAGGACAAGTGCATCGCAGAGCAGGGCACCCAGCTGGACAGGGATTTGGCCAATGCGCAACAATAAATCAAGGCGGTAAGAGCAATGGAGGCTGAATACAAGCAATTGTTGTTAAAGCGCAAGGCGAAGAAGGCACTAGCTCATGTCGTTGGTGATCCCGGCATTTGGCGCAAGTTAGGATGGGAAGCGTTAAAACCAGCAAAATCCACCCCATACATTGATTCAGTGGGAAGGCAAGTAATGCCAACTCCCACCTTCAATATGTTCGTTGCCAAGACCCTCCTCGAATAGGACAGGTTGCCAGAAGTGGTGGCTCAGGTCTACGATCTCGTAGCCAAGTCTTGCAAGCAGCTGGAGAAGGCCACCTCACAAAGGCTCTAGTCCAATTCGGATCTTTGCTAGTAAAGCATGCACAACCACCGAAGGCCAAGATCTCCCCGTGATGAAGGATCCCACACGGGCTCCATAGAGCGAAGGAGGAGAGATGCACGCAATAGGACTGATGCCATCCCAATTTCCTCCGGCAACAGAGACAAGGCTAACCCTCATTGCTCGCCACCTCCCCTGTGGTCCTAAAATCATGAGGAACCACAACCGTACCACCATACAAGCATGCCACCTCCTAGGCGCCCCCAGGTCGGTATCATCATACGCGACCAGTGGGAACAATACCGGCATGATGGGGAGCGTGTTGGGTCCGTAGCATAGAAAACAAAAAAATTCCTACGATGAGAACTATACGCCAAGATATATCTACTAGATACAGAGCAACAGGTGGACATACATCCATGGAGAACTTACCCTCGAAGAGAACGAGTTTTGTTAACGAGTAGGAACTCGTGGTTGATGTAGTCGTACACTTGCCGATCTCAAGATCGTGAGGAAGTCCGAGCGCCGCAACTCAGCAGCGCATTCGCACTCGCACACACGTTCAAGCCACCGGACAACCTCCACCTCCTCGCTCTAGCGATCCAGCGGAAGCAGCAACTCCTTCCAGACGAAATGCCACCGGGAACATGTATCTCGCTAATCCGAGACCATGGGGAATAATTCTAGAGGGGGAGAGATATCCTTCACAAGGAGGTGTAAGGATGAAGGAGGGAATGGGTGGCCTTTTATAGGAGGAGGGGGGTGCCCCTCTCTCCATGGCCGGCACATGGGGGGGTGACCCCTCACCTCCCCCATTCATGTGGTGGTAACCCCTCCATATTAAAATGCCTCTTCACATTCCCTTTTAAAGTATCCACTTTAAATGCATTAAATTTCTCCAAATTTAATGCTCTCTCATTTAATAAAACTCTTTATATTAAATTTATTCAGAATTTTGTTAATTACTTTAATTAACAAACATTCACATATAACCCCTTGCAATATTTCAATATCACATGCAGAACCACCTTCTACAATTTCACCCGAAACAATTTTCGGTTTCTATTGAAACAATTTCTGCGCTTTGCAATTCTTTCGTCTGAAACATATGTGCTCCAAAATGGTGTCCGGTAACTCTTAAGTGTGCCACCCTACGGTTCGCGAATAATGCAGACATGATCGAGACCCTTCTCCAATCAATAATCAGCAGCGGGACCTGGAGATCCGTACTGACTCCTACACATTCAACGATGACTCTTGTGATCGTGAGAACCTTTAACGCTTGTAACTAAATCCCTTTGTCTCTCGATATATTACATGTCCGAGATTCGATCATCGGTATCTCCATACCTAGTTTGATCTCGTTACCAACATGCACTCTTTTCTCGTTCCCGTGATATAACATTCTAGTGATCACATCACTTGCTTGCAAGCTATCCTAATGTGATATCACCGAGAGGGCCCAGAGTATATCTATCCGTTATCTGGATTGACAAATTCCACTCTTGATCCATGATCCTCAACATAACACCTTCGTAGTACTGAACCCATCTTTATAGTCACCCTGTTACGGTGTGACGTTTGATGTTATCAAGATACCCTTCCGGTGTTAGCAATTAACATGATCTCATGGTCTAAGGATAAAGATTACTTCGTATGATGTTATAGCAATATAAACATAATAACTTGATCATAATGCTATACTTCGGATGAATGTTCATCACATCATTTCACAAATGCTGTGACCTTGTTATTAACAACATCCAATGTCCATGATCAGGAAACCTTGATCATCTTGTTAATCAACAAGCTAGTCTATAAGAGAGGCATAACTAGGAACCCTTTTTGTTTATGTCTAACCCACTTCCTATGCATAGGAATCTTATACGCAAATAAATTCCCAAAGAACAAAGTGACACGCATAGGAAGATAAAACGAGAGTAACTTCAAAACTTTCAGCAAATAGAGAGGTGTTTCAATACCATGAAAACTTTTACAACCATATTTTCCTCTCTCATAATAATTTTCAGTAGCCTCATGAATAAACTCAACAATATATCTATCAATAAAGCATGCTTTTCACGATCTACAAACACATAATTTTTATCAAGCTCAAAAATAGTGGGAATTAAACCTTCAGACCCACTTTTAACAATTTTATAACAAGATGACTGATCAATCTCATTTTCAATAGTAGTACAATTAATATCATCAACCAATATAGGACCATCATCTAGAGATTTATTATAATTTTTTTCAAAAGAATCCATTGGAACATAACATTCATCCTCCTTTGGTAAGCATGGAGGACAATCAAATAATGTAATGGGTAAAGAGTTACTCTCATTAGAAGGTAGGAATGGGTAGATCCATTCTTCCTCCTCTTGATCATCACTCTCCTCCTCTTTTTCATCCAATGAGCTTCTAGTTTCAGCAATTTCTTCTTCCATAGGCTCCTGCAAGGCATTAGTCTCTTCCGCTGGTGGAGAGCATCTATTAAGATATTAAAGAATATAGCCATTTTCTTCCTTGTAATTATCAAACAAAAATTTAAGTATATCATAAACCTCATATTTATAAGGTGCATCATCAGTATTTTCAAGCAAATAAGCTAGTTCAAATGCACCCTTCCAAGCAATAAATTATTCAATTTGTTCCACATCATAAAAGTCATAATTTCCCTTAACATAAGAAGAAATGGTAACATCATCATTATACTCACATTGAAAAGGGAGGTGTTTATACCTCTTACAGCAACAAGATTTATCAAAGCAATAAGTAACATTATAAGTAGAGCACATGTTTCTAGCAATGGTATATAATTTATCAATTTGTTCCCATAAGTGTTTCCCTTTTTGTGACAAGCGGTGTTCCTCATAATAATATTTTTGTTCTTCCGTGAACCCACCTTGCCAATTAGATTCAGTTTCAAAGAAACCGACCATTGATAGAAAGCATGATAAAGCAAGACAATAACAGACCAACAAAAATAACAACTATAGTAGGAGCTAATTTTTATATTTTTGATCAAAAGAACAAGCAAACAAAGCAGAAATAAACTAAGCAAAACAAAAAAACAAAGTAAAGAGATTGGTTGTGAGGGACTCCCCTTGTGAAGATGTCCTTGACTCCCCGGCAACGGTGCCAGAAAAAGAGCTTGATGGCCCAAAATATATTCGAGCTTGTTGGGGAACCCCAAGAGAAAGGTATGATGAGCACAGCAGCAAGTTTTCCCTAGTTATGAAACCAAGGTTATCGAACGAGTAGGAGCGAGGAAACACCTCCAAGGTGTTGTTTCCAACTTGGAATCCTGCACAACACAACCATAGAACTTTGCCATCAACTTACAGTGAGGTTGTCAATCTCACCAGTTTTGCTGAAAACAAAGGATTAAACGTATTGTGTGGAAGATAGTAATAGCTTGCAGAAAGTAAACATAAAGCAGTAAATAGTTGTAGATTGATGGTAAAAGAATGGACCGGAGTCCATAGTTCACTAGTAGTGATTCTCCTTAAGATAGATGACATGTTAGGTGAACAAATTACAGCGAGGCAATTGACAAACATCGAGAAAGCATACATGCATATACTAATCATCTTGACTCCTATGAGATTTGATTGGGCATTACAACATTATACATAGACCGTAATCCAACTGCATCTATGACTAATAATCCACCTTCAGGTTATCATCCGAACCCCCTCCAGTATTAAGTTGCAAGCAACAGATAATTGCATTAAGCAAAGTGTGTAAACTAAACAATACGATTGTTATATAAACAAAGGATTGTTGTTTTCTCCCTAGTAGCAACATCACATCTAGTACCTTAGAGATTTCTGTCACTTCCCTAGATTACTAGAGGCATGAACCCATTATCAAGCATAAATACTCCCTCTTGGAGTTGCTAGCATCTTCTCGGCCAAGATAGCTACTAACAACGAAAAGCATGCAAGATCACAAATAACAAAGACATGATAGAATCAATAATCAATCTGAAATAGCATCTCAATATCCACCAGATCCCCGTAAACACAACATGTAGGATTACAATTAGATGATCTTGATCATGAACGGAGCTCACAAGATCTAAACATGGTAGCACAAAGGAGAAGAACCAACCATCTAGCTACTACATGGACCCGTAGTCCAGGGATGAACTACTCACGCATCACACCAGAGGCAGGCATGGTGATGAAGAAGGCCTCCAGGGTGATCTCGCCCCTCCGGCAGGGTGCCAAGAAGAGCTTCAGATCCCTCCCAATCTAGGGATGGAGATGGCGGCGGCTACAGACTCTTTCATGGAATTTTGATCGGGTACTTAGGGTTTCTGCATTGGAGGCTTCTTACAGGCGAAAGGGGAGGCCGAGGGGGTGCCCGAGGCGGCTGCACCACCCCCAGGCGCGGGTCAAGCCTGGCCGCACGGGCCAGGCCTGGCCGCGCAGCCACGTGGTGTGGCCCCCTCGAGGACCTTCTCCATCTTGTCTTCTGGCTCCGTGCTCCCCTTGGTGAAATATTGACTTTGGCTTTTGTCCCGTCCAATTCTGAAAATATTTATTTTCTGGCTTTTCTGAAACCAAAAACAGCAGAAAACAGGCAACTGGCACTATGGCATCTTGTTAATAGGTTAGTTACAGAAAATGTGTAAAAATACTCGAAAGTGTGGACAAAACATAAGAAAGTAGATATAAAATAAGCATGGAACATCAAAAATTATAGATACGTTTGCAACGTATCAGGTTCCAAACATGGTAAATTCCAAATGCTAGGGAAGTGTAGCGGTTTTCAGCACCACCTTATGCATGTATTACATGGCACATGCACTCTAGTGCCCTTCTTCTTCTTGTAAATTCTTGTGGGTTGCAACTTGAATCTTGCATGTATGTCCATATTGCATGGCACATGCAATAACAAATACACCTACTCTTACTCTCACATGCAATAACGCACCCCTCTAGTGCATGCAATAATGTGTTCCTCCATGCATACCTCCATCTCTTTTAAATACAAATTGTTGTTTGTTGCATATTGTTTTTGCTCAAACCTGGCTATTTGATCCATCACCTTCCTTTTCCATCTCCCAACTTATATGTTGCAATGTATTTGTCTACTTGTATAAATGCTATCAGCAATACTTCTCCCTCTTTTATATCTCTATTTTGTTTTCTACAAAGGAGGATCCATTGCTAGGTTCCAATATTTTCATAAAATGTTTTTTGTTCTTTTACTAAACCCTAATCTTGTAAAATGTCCAATTTGGCACATACACATATTATGTATGTGGGCATCTCCTCCTCATTGTGCTATTCCCTCTTAATCTCTATTTTGAATGCCACAATACTCTATTAAAGGTCAATAAAAAGATGCAAAATAATTACAGTTACTTTTTTGGTTTGAATTTGAAAGAAACCTAAACAAAACAAACAAATAAAAGAAAACAAATGAAATAAGAAGAGAGAGGACATACATGTTAGCAGCCTACCTCCTTGACCTAGCTGTAGCGACCCAGTAGGCCCACCTAGGGTCTGCCTTACCCTCCTTTTCCTTCCTCCCCTTGGCCCAGCTTCCCTTTGGCCGGTACCCCTTGGCTCGAATGCCATCCTATTCCTCTTCTCTGTCGCCTCCCCCTCTCTCTCTACTTGTGATAGAGGAGCAAGTAGATCGACATCCCTCACCGTCATCCGCGTCAGAACCGATTCCACCCTCTTATCCCCTTCGAAGGTTGCCACACCCACAAGAACCCTAGCCGCCTCCTTTTCCCTTCCACCGCCACCTCCTTCGTTCCCCTTCCTCTCCCTGCCATGTTCCCAAACGAGAGAGAGAGAGAGGCGCGAGCTCGTCTTCTTCGTTGCCCGATCATTCCCTTCATCCCTAGGTCCAGTAGAGGAGCTCGTCGACTCCGCCTCATCATCATCTTCATCTCTATGCCAAGACCCGAGCAGGAGAAGCTTCGCACACGACGAATTTGACCTCGACAACCACTTGGGTCACCAGCGTTTGTTGTCGATTCCGACCACCATGGTCCTCCTACAACCTTACCACCGATGTCCACAACCTCTCAGTGACACCCCTCTTCAGTTCTCGCTCTTCACCATCCTTGTCACTGCCTCATCGGTGCTTGCTCCTGATTCCTTGTGCACATGCAGCAGTTCTCGTCAAGGTTCCAAGAAGATATATGTGAAAGAGTATGAGTTTGGCGAAATATGATGGATATATTACTAAGCCTCATGGGCGAGTATATATAGGCGTACAGAGGATTATCTTAGAGTACGAGTCAAGTTAGGACTATACATAAACAAATCCTAACTCTATCTAAACTACCATAACAACCGTATATACCTAATACTCTAACATCTCCCCGCAGTCGTAGCGGTAGCGTCGGGAACAATTGGAACGTCGCGGACGGTCAGACTGGAGATAAACCAAAGTAGCATCTAGTAGGCTGACATCCCCCCGCAGTCGTAGCAGGAACGTCGTGGACGGTGTCGCGTCGCGGTTGCTTGGACTGTAGAGGAAGCTGGTGACGCTCAAGTGAGGCGGTAGCCCTTGTGCCGATGTCGAGGGAGCCGAGAGCGTTGGGCGGTGCCGTGGTCGAAGTAGCCGTGCAAGGGTTCGCCGTGGTCGATGTCGTGGTTGGGGATGCCGGTGTCGAGGTAGCCGCACGTGAAGCCGCATGCACATAGTGCGCGAGGAGGATGACGGAGACGCGTCGAGGCAGTTGTCGAGGGTGTCGATGCTAAAGCCGATGCAGTCAGAGCCGTCGAGGACGAGGTGCGGCCATAGTTTTGCCAGAACTAGGCGTACGTTGGGGATGAACGCACACTCCGGTTTTGCCAGATCTGAGTATGCAATGAAGAACTTGTCGGTGACGCAGTCGAGGCAGTCGTAGAGGGAGGTGTCGATGCCAAAGAAGACTTTGTTGAGCCGACAAAGACGAGGCACCAATCCGAGATTGCCAGGCTCGGGAACGCGTCGGGGACGAATGCACTTCTAGTGTTGCCAGTACCAGGCGTGCGGGGGCAGGGACCATCATGACCTTGCCGCCATGTCAGAGACTAGCGGAGGAAGCCTCCAGAGCGGTTGCGACGTGCAGAGAAGCGAAGGAAGAGATGTCGGCGCTATCCGCGGTTGTCGGAGTAGAGTAGCAGGTGGTGTAGTCGGGGATGAGGCGATAACGCTGGCGGCGAAGTTGTCGTGGATGAAGATGTAGAAGGTGGCGAAACCAGCGGCAACCAGGGTTAGTCATGATGGATGCCTAGAGTGGCGATGAGGTAGTCGACGGGACCTACGATGGCAAGAGGGCGCCCTGCATGTTACCTTGTGAAGCGCGGTGGCGGTGCTCGAAGTAGGCGAGGAAGACCCGGCGACGTGACAAAGACCATGTGCAGACGGCGGCGATCCGCGGTGTAGTAGATGGAGCGGTGAAAGCCGAGGACATCGATGCACAGGAACGATGAAGTAGACTGCATGCAGTGACGCTATGACTCGAGGGGGCGGCATAGCTGCAGGGCGCAAGTCGGTGCAGTGGCTGAGACACCACCAGCGACTTACACACCAAGGAAGGTGCCTTGGAAGCCGGTAGCGTGGACCAAAGGCGGCGACGCTGCGCCCGAGGGGGCGACGCAGTGGCAGCCCGTAACTCAATCAGTGGTAGGCGCGTGCTCGGGGACATGCTTGGCGTAGACAGGCGCGGGATCAGTTGATTAGACCGACGGTGCACCATATGTGCCAGGGCGTGGACGACGCGTAGATCAGAGTCGATGGCGGCGTTGTCGGTGAAGTCCCGGACGAGGACGATGAAGAGGGTCCGAGGAGGGTAGCCGCGGTAGCCTTCCAAGGAAGGCGTAGCAGCCGTTCGCGGTGCGTGGCAGCCTGCCGCGAAGCCGCGACAGCCTGCTGAGGCAGGCGCAGCAACGGAGGAGGCAGGCGCACGGGCGCGGTGTAGATCCTTGATGCTGATGGTCGGAGTAGAGGCGCGGCGATGACGATGGCGGTGGGCGACTCAATCCGATCTAAGATCGGTAAACCAAAAAAGAAAACCTATCAAGAGATCAGAAAAAAGACTTACAGGGCAGCCGATCACAAATCAGCGGATGAACCCTGCATACGGGTTGCGCAGCCCCCGACGGAGATCATGGAGATCGACCTCCCCAGGGGCAGCACAGCGGAAGCTAGGGTTTGAGATCGATTTAGGCTGATACCATGAAAGAGTATGAGTTCGGCGGAATATGATGGATATATTATTGAGCCTCATGGGCAAGTATATATAGGCGTACAAAGGATTATCTTGGAGTACGAGTCAAGTTAGGACTATACGTAAACAGATCCTAACTCTATCTAAACTACCATAACAACCGTATATACCTAATACTCTAACAATATGTAGTCTGTCAGTTACCGAGTTCCGGCTGCCCCATCCTCGTCCGGCCATGCGAGCACATACATGAATTCCTAGTGAAGTATCGAATCCTTTCCCCCTCTCCCCCTATCTCGCCTTCTCTTGCTTTCCAGCCGATGCCGCCGCACGTGCCGTGCAGTTGAGATAGCAGCAATAGCACCCGCGACACCTGCTTCTGGGCCTCCTATTCATCGCGTTCCAGCCGATGCCACCGTCCGTCCCTGTCCCAAAATTTTGAACCCAAATGTAGCCTGTTGAACCCTCTTTCTATCGGACCACACTCTTTTTGGTCGAGTATGTTCCTCGTAATCGTCCCCGTAAGCCAGCACTACCTCGCAGCAGCTCGATCAGTTTCGTCAGGTTGTCATTGTTCTTCTTTAGTTAAATCCGCACCACATCTAGCTTATTTGCAGACGAACGGGTGTTCTATCGTGAATCCCAGCCCGGCCCAGGTGGTCACTAGAGACATTCGTGATGGGCCTCAAACCGGGAGGTCTCGAGTTTGATCCCCGGCAGGGCGGCCTTCTTTCTCTTTTTCTTTTGCATCCAGCCAACCGTCCCCACTTGTAAGCTTTCGTGAGTCAGTTGGCAATCCTGGCCCGCGAGACAGTCTCTGCGGCTAGGACAACTCTCGTATAAAAAGTTTTTTACCAAAATCTTTCTTTTTGAAAATGAATATAATTGAATATCCATGCATATTTAATAACTTTTATTGCTAATTTAAAATTTTGCATATGATATATGTCTTCTGATTAGAAAAATGTCATGAATTCAAATATGCCATCCAAAATAAATTTTGAGCAATTTAAAATTTCAAAACTATTTAAATGTCAACAAATGCCTTTTCTAAATAAATCTATAATTTTAATTCGTCAATTCCAAATTTGACAAATAATATGTCTAAATCGATCAGCGCGAAGAGCATGTTCTAACTATGCATTCCGTGATATGAATTGAAGCATGCATCATATAAATATTAAGTATACAACAATGTTTATGGGAGCAAAACATGAATAAAACTTAATAAAACGCTTAGTTCTTGTACCCCACACCTCACCCATGCTATGCTATGCCTTGTAAATTGTGCATCATTCCATCATGGCATACTTGTTTTCTTGTTGCATATGATTTATCTAATTGTTCTATGTATTTATTTTGGCCCCTTATGTGTTTGTTTTTTATCCGGATAGATGCTGAGCAAGGAGAATACTAGGAACGTCAGAAGTACTACCTGGATCCTTCTTATTCCATAATAGAACTATCAGGCAAGCAATTCCCTATGCTTGCATACATATAGTACCTATGCTTCTACCTTACTCTTTCATCAATGAGTCATGATTGCATTAAATTTGAATCCCAAGTATTGCATAGCCTTTACTTTTAAACCCACATCGAAGATTGTATCCTCAATCCCATGAGCCATTACTACAGGAGTTGTTTGAGCCATGCTAGTAGTAGAATTGCATGTGTAGGGTTTGTGCGAGTCTTTGGATAACGAGGTACCTAAACAACTTAATCTGAATAGTAATGGGATAACTAATGAAAGAGGTACCGGTGGGCATTATTTGCTATTTGGTTCTTTAAGCTCACTTGTGTCCCATAGGACCCCGAGTACTTGATTCTTGTTCCTTGACTATTCGCACTATCCACATATGGGAGACTATGGATCCCCCTTCGCCTAGGCTTGATTCGCACTTTATTTCTTGGGGCCACAAAGTAGTTTGGGGCTTTATTACTATCCTATACTTATGCCATGTTTACTGCTTTATTTATGATTGTGCGTGGAGCACCTGTAATGTTTAGTAATGGTGGAACGTTTTCGCAGAATCGACAAGCCCAGTCATATTTTCGGGTTCCCAGTCGTTTACAACCATTGGCACAAACCTTGGGTCTGTCTCGAAGCTGGCCAACTTCGTTGCGGGTAGCTTAATGGGGTGGCCCCCTGAAATAACTTATGAATCATGTAAATGCATTGTCGTGAGGCCTTGTTGCGTTTTATTTGGTTTTTCCCGAGGTTGATCGTGTGTGTGTTGCTATTTGTGCACCCCTACAGGGTAAATATTTTTGAAAGCCATGTCTGTGGTTATGGACGACTTGGAGCATAGTTTCTCGATCATAGACAAGCAAAACTAAAGTATCGACTTTAATTTGACTAGGACATGACTAGTAAATAGTGCAACACTCATGGAATGGTTAATAAAATTGCCAACTGATGGGATGTTCTTCTGCCTTCTCGTCGGTAAGCGAGAAGGAGGGCGAGAGATATTTATTTATGTTTCTTATATAATTGTTGTTATTAATCAATGAGCGTCCGTCCATATCTAGTTGGGCGGATGTGTAGCGTGTCTCTATAGCTCGTTGTAGATATTATCTTTCGCTGCAATTGTGTCACCTCCAGGTTGTTCTCTTTAGATGCATTAATACTTGTTGAGTATCCCTAGGGTCTCACACGATAAATATTTGGTTCAGATGGACAGGTATACTCCTAGGAAGGTTACTGGGTTGAGGAGACAGATGATGGTCGCAACGACTGTCCGGTGTAGAGATTCCAGGGATGGAGATCCATGAGATCTATGGGTGGGATGTGCTTATTTTTAGGGCATCTTATGCCAATTTTCTTCTTATCCATACTCGGACCATGTTTTCCGCTTCCGCTTGCTACTATGTCGATTGATGTATGAGGATGTATCCTAAACTATTATATCTATCTAGGACATTTGTATCTTGACGTATGGCTTTGAATATTTATGTTTCTATTGTTTCTAGATGGTGTGACTCCGATGTCTATTGTAAGTCACGAACATACATACTCATTTTTGTACGTCGTGGTCGCAACCTGTCGACTACGCCGCTCGCTCTTGTCCTGATGTTCTTGAAAGTGGATAGGGTGGTCGGACGGTACCGTGCCCTGCTCCGCTTCAATGGGCCTATACGTGGGTGGCCTTGGGCCTCCGCGGTAGAATCCCTTATCCACTTTTGGGTTCATCCAGGCTCGTGCTTAGAGTATAGAGTCTGAGGTATTAGAATTGGTGTTAGAGTCATTCCGCCCTTCAAGGTCTTAGCCAAGATGGTCTTTGTCAGTCTAGAAAATATTTTGGTAGCTATGTATACTAGGGAAAAACTAAACGTGAGAGTAGGACTGCTTCTATTTTTGCTCTTACCCACCCACCCTTTTCTAGTAAGAAAGTGTAATGTTTGTGTCATGGGAATGACCACGGCATTCGCTACCAGGGGTAGCGATTGGAAGGATTTGAGGCAAGAGCGGGCAGCCATTTGCGGAGCGAGGTGAGGGCTAAGACATAGGGATTTACCCAGGTTTGGCCCCCCGTAGGGTAAATACCTACTCCTGCTAGATTGTATTATCAAGTGAGTACAATCGTGGTGAGCTCGGCGGCTAGGCGTCGAGTCAATGGGGTGTATGATGGAACGTAAGTACAAAGAGTACCCTAGGGAGGTTTATATAGGGGGTACCTCGCTAGGGTTTACAAATATACAACTGAGTCAGTTAGGGACTCGGAGGATTTGACCTAATTCGACTAGGCTTCTGCTATAGTTCTGGGCCTCCAGCTTCTAGTCGGCAGGCTTCTTTTCAGTCGCACTCCCGTAGCCGTCCTGCAGGCCCACTCAAAATGTCCTGCTAGGCATACGACATTCAGCATATCCCCATCAATAGTCCCCGAGGCCAACGCTGGTTCGGCGCAGGTGTTCATTTGGCAGTTGGAGTTGGCGAGTCCAATTTGGACACCCAGTCGAATTGGCGATGGACTCCCTCAATGAAGGAGGAATTCTCTTTAGTACATCTTCATTCACAGCTTTGGCGAGTGGAGTTATGCTTGAGTCGCCACACCTTATCGAATGGACAAGGCACACCAACAGGCGAGTCGATTGAATGAAGTTGGACTATCAAGTAGGTCAAACTAGCCGTTGGGTAATCCAACGATAACTTCGGTGTAATTACCGCGAGGTAATGGCTAGCCTGAGATTGGCGGGTGGCGCCCCCCTATATAAGAAGAATGGCACAGGGAGAAACGAATGTCCGGATCCACTCGCGATCCAAAATCTCCGGACACAACGACTTCCTTCCTCCACCCATGGCTCCTCCAAAAGATCTCTGGGGCAAATCCAAATGCACCATGGCTGCCTTGAAGTCCTTTCAGGACGGGGGTATCCACTGCAAGGGGAATTGGCGGATTCCCGCACCCGGCGAGACGGAACCGAATCCTCACCCTGGCGAATTCATCTGCTTCTAGAGCCACTTAAAAAGAGGGCTAGGATTCCCGACATCACTCTTCTTCCGGCGATTTTGCGCATACTATGCGATCAAGCCATTAGATCTAGGGCCACACAGCATGGAGCAGCTCGTGATCTTCATCGCCTTCTGTGAAAGTTACCTCGGGTACCGCCCCTACTTCCCCCTATGGCTGGGGTTGTTCCATGGCCGCGTTGGTCGCGAAAGGGCTAGCGGCCCCATACTGGCGGCAGGCGGAGTTACGTTTCAGCTGAAGCCCAAGGCCACCTTCATGAAGCTTCTGCTGCCGAAGAAAGTCACCAACGAGTGGAAGAAGAGCTGGTTTTATGTGAAGGAGTCTACCCCCAACGGCGAGGTGGCGCTCCCAATGTACACCGCCGAGAGGAGCAAACCGCGCCGGCTGTCAGTGACCGCGCTTGTCATTGTATTGATGACAAGTACGCCATGAGGGGGTCCTCGGGGCGTGCGTAAGAGAGGGGTGTGAGACATATAGTGTTCCGGGACGGTGAGCACACAAGTTTACCCAGGTTTGAATCCGCCGGCTTTGGACGGATCCTACTCCTGCTAGCAATCCAGTAATACGGCCGAGCCGGAATATAGGTTACAAGGGTTTTGCCTGTGCGAGTTGAGATTGTAGACTATTGTGAGGTGCCCTAAAGGCATACCCTAGGATGGATTATATAGATATCTGGCCTAGGGTTTACAAGAGAGACCTATCCGGCTACGACTAAGAGTTGGTTATAGAGTACATCTTGAACTACAAGTAACATCATAGGCCTATGTCGGTAAGTCTTCTAGGCCTTCCCATAGCCGGACTAGACTCTGTCTCTTCTCCCTTACTGGGCCACCCGTGAAGCAAAGCTCTAACCCGAAGTGGGCCACCCTGGTCAGTGAGGCAGAGTGAGGATACTCGAAAAGTATGTTGCCAACAGCAGCCCCCGGAAGCCTCCAAGATCCAGAGTCGGATTTCATTATCGTCTAGCTTGATCTTCGGCTTGCAGAATCTTGAAGGGTTCCTAAAACTTCAAAAGAAAGGATAGGATCTAGGTCTCAAAACGAGTCGGACCTATGAATACAATATTTGGGTTTCTACCTTGAAATTCAAACTAAGCCTAAACTTGGTCTCTGACGTAATCTGACACCAGTCATGGTCAAGTCACGTCACTGATAGATATTCCCGTCAGCACGACCGTTGGTGGGTCCGCCTTTTGCAGAACTGAGGCATCGTTTTAATGCATGCACAGAGATCGAGGCGACATAATCATCACAAGGGAGTTTCCCGGCTCCTTCCACGACGCATGGCACGGTTACTGTTATCATTGCACGAATCTTGGCGCGGATGAAGGATATAAGGGGCTAAGATTTCTCCCTCTCCTCTTCACCAGCACTTGTGATCCTTCCTTCCTCTCAACGCCTCCCACGAACAGAGCTCCTCTGCCTCCCCCAAAATCCCCCAGTGTCGCCCATCCTAGATCACCGGCGCACAGAAAATGGCTGAGGCCTCATCTTCCGGCACGGCCGTGACAGTAGCGACTTCGTCGGCAGTGGAAAAGGAGAGGTTTCGTGGGGTCTAGATCCCTTGCGTCCTGGATGACGCCAAGCTTCGCATCATCAAGAATGAAGGGCTCCTCCGTGCCGGTGATTGGCGGAGCGGCCATGGACAAACCGTCCCCACCCCCAACGCCGGTGAGCGGGTGCATTTCGGCACCCACCTCGATAGAGGTTTGAACTTTCCACCCTCAGATTTCTTCTCTAAGGTGATTGATTATTATGGAGTTCAACTCCACCATCTCCCTCGAACTCTCTCTTAGAGATGAGTGCTTATGCCTCTTTGTGTGAGGGCTATCTCAGAATTAGGCTGAGTCTCATATTCTTCCGGTATTATTTTCATACCCGGAGAAACTCTATCACTGCCGTTAATCCATACATTACCGGAACTCTTAGCTTTTCTGTTAGGAGAGAGCGTGTCTATCCTAGGATTAAGGCTAGTGAGTCAGTAAAGCAATGGCCATCCACTTTTTTCTATCATAAGGATATACGAGCTCTTGGAAAAGCTACTGATTTGCCGGCTTTTGTTGACGGTGCCGCCACACCCCAAGAGTTCTGGGACGCAGATGCGTCGGCTCTCAGTGATGATCTTCTTCTCGCCAAGAGGCGGATTGAATATCTGATGAAGCACAAGGGACTTAAAGGGTCCGACTTGATTCATTGCTGGCTGGCACGCCGGATCTAGACTCCCCAACACCATGGTGACGGCCTTATGCACTCCATCATGTCGTCCAAGAAGGACTCTCTCCGGATCTGCCCCCGTCCTTACTCGAAAAAAGACTATGAGTCCCAAATCAGATGGTTAATACGGGAGCGCATCGAGAGGAAAATTCTGGAGCTATCCTTGGACATGCATACGGCTGATAATCCCGTGGTACTAGTAAGTTTCCAACAGTAACTTGAATTATGCGTTCATCTTTACATTATTGTCTCTTTCTGCAATACTGAGATATTTTTACTTTTCAGCTTGCTAACCTCCCCGAGTCGGAGCTTGCTCCTCTCAAGGGATATCCTCCTGAGATCTCTCAGGATGATGGAGAAATGGTTCCTTTGTCAGAGACCTTTACCCGAAACCATAAGGCTACGACAATTCTACTGGCACAAATGAACTGCCCATTGTGAAGAGGTAACTTTCCTCACAAGGTCTCTGTATTTTATTTCTTAATTCTTTCTAAGGTGTAATGCTCTTTGTTCTATTACCTCCTCAGAGCTAAATAGCTCACCAAGGGGAAGGGGAAAAGAGGCTCATCGAAGCCCCTACGCCAGTCAAAGCTGAATTTGACTTCTCCTGCCACAATGCCTCTAACTCCTGCTCCTCATCCTTTTGCAGCGCTAGAGATTACTCCATCTCCGACCGTCGCAGAAGATCCGGCTCCTCATTCCGAGCCAACGAACCTTGGTTCGCAGACCGACGTCACCATAGGTGACTCGGCAGTTGATAAGGGTGAACCCTCAACAGGTAATGATCCCTCGGCAGAGGTTTTTGCCGAAAACATCCTCAGCAATCTGAGTCTTGCCAAACTTGGCATTACTCAGAAATCTGCAAAAGAGATCCAACGGCTGGACCAGCAATGCTTGGAAAGCTGGAACTTTACTGTCAAGGAGGAGGCACAAGAAGCGGAGGATGTCAAGTACTCTGAACTCCTTGAGCAGATCCATCTTTGCGACGAGAAGTTGAGAGCTGGTGTGCTTCCTCCTCCACCAGTAATCCCACGGACCCTCGCCGAGAAGGTTAGCGTCGAGGTGACCATGAGCTTAAGCAAGCTTACTCATGAACATCATGTAAGTTGAATTTCCAACTCAACTTTTTTACTTTACTTCATATCATATCCTCTAGCCCCCAAGCATGAAGTTGGATAGACAATCCGGGTTTATGTTTTCATAGGATGCCAAAGAATGAACTAGTGTAGCCCCCAAGGCTCGTGCTGATATTACTAAAAATATTAGCCCAAGTCTTTGGTAGGCTTCTGACTCTGGGTATTCTGCCTTACAGAAAGTTAATTCATATAACCAGGAATTGTTGAAGAATATTTGCAACAAGCGAAGAGAGATCACAGCTCTCCGGCTTGAAAATGCCCAGTTAGAGGTTTCAAGAGATGAGGCTGAAGATAAACATTTTAGTCCTTAACCTTGCTCTTTCTTTCATAGTCGAATTATTTATTCAACTATTGTTCTTTTGCTTATAGCACTGGTCAAACAATCATGTGCCATGATTGAAGAAGCCGAGAATCTGAAGACCCTGGAGGTGGAGAACACCGACTTACGTCGGGAGCTGGACAAATTGAAGGCGAATCACGAGCGGAGCATTTCTCAAGTCCTCGAATCCTCTTCTATGGCCACCGAAGAACGTGATCGAAGGATCGCGACCTAGGACCAAAAGATCTCGGATATCAATGATGCTTTATTTAGAGAGAAGGACATCTCCAAAGCACTCTGGGCTGAACTCCAGAGCCTTAGGGAAGAGAAGGCCAAAGTTGATGATGTCATCTTTGGTATGTTTCCTACTTTCTGATTTTCTGTTTTTCCAACTCTAGGAGTTCAGATATATTTACTAACCTTTGCTTTATATGCGCATGTCCTTTGAACTTACTGGATTCTTCCTCCACTAAGTCTCGCACCAGCCGGCTTACACAAGTCGGTGATTTGCTTCACGATTTCGGCCAATCTTTGGAGGATATTGGCGAAGTACTCAAGGTTCCGGACATGAACAGAATGTCCGGCTTTGAGGTGCGAGACAAGGCCAAGGAGATGCCCCAGCTCATCCCGGACTGGAACATGTCCTATGCGCGAACCGCAGCACAGAAATCTCTCACCATGGTTATGAGCCACCATGGAAGCATGGAAATCTGGCAAGTAACCAGAGGGTATTCGACTATGGATGAAGACGGACAGGAGCAAGACATCAAGGCCATTATGGACTCCTGTGCCGGATATGGGTGTCAGATAGCTGATCTGACCAGCTACGACACTCCTTTCTTCACTCGCATGGAGACGCCTCCTCCGCCTGCCGAGGTAACAGCTGAAGTCTCCGACGATGAACAAACCGTTTTAGATTTGAACGTCTCGGAAAGATATCATGGCGAGGTCGATGTCTCTAGTGAGCTAGCAGCTCCTACCTCTCGTCCTGCATCATAGAGCATCAGAAAAACGATGTGTTATTCTGAAACAATTCGAGTTGTAAATAAGTAGTGTAATACTTTTGCTAGTGCTAAGATTTGATATTCCTATTTAGCACTTTTGGCTTTATATTTGTCGTGCCTGAAATGTTTACATAAGCACTTTTTTGTTTTACCTGTACTTATCATTTATCTGGCTTTCTGTCTCGTCCCTTTCGTGAGCCGGCCAACCTTTAGCACGGAAACTTTGCCAAGCAATGCAGCTCAATTGCTAAACCAATTTAAACTCGGAAACAAAGTTGGCTTCCAGTACCAACAATTCACTACTCGGAAAATGCTCGCATCCGGCAATCAGATAAATAACCAAAGTACAAACTAGAAAATTTAGATTTATACCCGAAGGTAGCATTTTTAGAATCGGAAATATTAACCAGAACAAACATGAGCATAAAGTACTTTCAAGTATTCTGGGATTTTCGACTGTGACATGATCATTCGGAAATAAGATGGTAATATAAAACTTCTCAGAAAATATGAGGCAACCAATACTTTATTTCTCATTGAACATGTACACATATATGATAACAAAGAAAGATAAATTAAGAATAAAAGGGATGTAGCTGAGCAATATTCCACGGTCTGTCTAATTCTTCCGGGTGTGTATTGCCTCTAGCTCTCTTTCTTTTCTTAGTAGCAGGTCTTTCTTTGACTGGCTGCATATTAGTTAGATAATAAGAACCATTGTGCAATACTCGGCTAACTAAAAAGGGCCCTTCCCATATTGGAGAAATTTTGTGCTTTCTTTTCTGCACAAGCCGAAGAACCAAATCACCCTTATTAAAAGACCGGTTTCTGACTCTCTGGCTATGATACTTGCGTAACTTCTGCTGATAGGTTGTTGATCTCATCTCACCAACGATGCGAACTTATTTGATTAAATCGAGATCATTTTGTCAAGAAATTTCAGCATCCTCTTCAATATATGCAACAACTCGAGGAGAAGTATGAATCAAATCACTAGGAAGAACTGCTTCTACACCATAGACCAAGAAGAAAGGTGTGCATCCAGTTGACCTGCTCGGAGTTGTTCGTAAACTCCATATCACAGAAGGTAATTCCTCTGCCCAAGCCCCCGCAGCACGTCGTAGTGGTGCTTCGAGTCTTGGTTTTAGGCCTTGTAGGATTAAACCATTTGCTCTTTCGACTTGTCCATTAGCTTGTGGATGTGCGACTGGCGCAATGTCAAGCCGGATATTTTGTTTGTTGCAGAATTCGGCAAGCTCTCCCATAGAAAAGTTACTCCTATTGTCCGTGATAATGCTATGCAGATAACCGTATCAGATTATGACATCCTCGACAAATCTTCTGGCTGTTGCTCCATCACAACTGGTGACGGGTTTAGCCTCAATCCATTTTGTGAATTTATCCACCATCACTAAGATATGAGTAAATCCACTTGGAGCCCGTTTAAACGGTCCTACCATGTCAAGCCCCCAGACCACAAAAGGCCATGTTATAGGTATTGTTCGCAGCTGATTAGCTGGAATGTGAGCATGTTTGGCGTACTTTTGGCAGCCTTTGCACGTCTTGACCAGCCGTTCGACATCTGCCTTGACTATAAGCCAGAAAAAAACTGTGTCAGAAAGCTTTTGCCACTAAAGATTTGGCTGTAGCATGATGTCCACATTCGCCTTCATGGATTTCTTGTAAGATTTCCACTCCTTCTTCCGGAGATACGCAGCGCTAAAAGACCCTAGATACACTCTTCTTATAGAGCTCACCATTAACTATAGTATAGGATTTTGCTCGTCGGATGATCTGTCGGCTCAGAACCTCGTCTTCGGTAATTTGCCATCTACCAATTAATCAAGGTAGGGTTGAGTCCAGCTAGGAATTACAACCAGAACTTCTACTAAAGGTGAGTCGGATTTGGTCGGATATTCCTCGTTTACTCTTTTTATAGAGGGAACTTTGAGGTGCTCTAAAAAAGCACCATCCGGGACCTTTTTCCGTGCAGAGCCTATTCGAGATAATGCATCTGCTTCCTCATTTTCTGTTCGAGGGATGTGTTGAACTTCAAACCCTTCGAACGATTTAGATAGTTCATCCACGACAGCTCTATATGTTGCCATGTGCTTATTTGCATTACAGATATTCGACACTTGTTGAGCCACATGATCCGAATCTCCATAACACATTAAACGTCGGATGTCGATGTCCTTAGCAATTCGGATTCCATGCAGCAATGCTTCATATTAGGCAATGTTATTCGTTGCTGTAAAGTGAATCTGCAACACGTAGAAAAGTTTATCTCCTTGGGGTGACTTGAGCACTACGCCAGCCGTGAGCCCCCGAGCGCCTTAGACCCGTCAAAGTGTAAGGTCCAGTATTCTGACTCTGGAAGGGTCATATTCTCCGTATTCTCTGTCCAATCGGCGACAAAGTCAGCGAGGATTTGGAATTTGATTGTTGTACGAGGTTTGTACTCAACGTCGAAAGCTGAAAGCTCTATGCCCCATTTTGCGACACGTCATGTAGCATCGATGTTGTTGATTATATCTCTCATGGGAGCTGTGCTCACCACGGTAATTGGATGTTCCTAAAAGTAATGTCGTAACTTCTGAGATGCGAAGAACACACCGTAAGCCAGCTTTTGATAGTGCGGATACCGCTGCTTTGATTCAGTTAGGACTTCGCTATGGTAATAAGTTAGACGCTGCACCAGGTGTTCCTATTTTGCCTCTGGTCTCTCCACCACTATGATGACACTGACGACTCTGTTTGTCGCAGCGAGATAGAGCAACATCGGTTCCTGAGGTTCCGGTGCTGCAAGGATAGGAGCAGATGAGAGTACTGCTTTTCAGGTCTTGTAGTGCAGCTTCAACTTCGTCAGTCCAAACAAACTTTTTGGTCTTTTTCAGGAGCTTGTAGAGTCGTGCGGCTCTTTCACCAAACCGGCTTACAAACCGACTGACTGCAGCAATGCAACCAGTTAGTCTTTGAACATCCTTCAAGCGTGTCAGCCTAGAAATATTGAGTATAGCCTTAATTTTGTCTCGGTTCACCTCTATGCCTCTTTGAGACACGATGAAACCTAACATTTTTCCAGCTGGTATTACAAAGAAACATTTCTTTGGGTTAAGCATTATGTTGTATTTGCGTAGATTGGTGAATGTTTCCTTCAAGTCGGAAATTAAAGTTTCCTTCTTTTTGGACATCACCACAATGTTGTCCACATATGCATCTACATTGCGTCCGATTTGATCGTGGAGGCAACGCTGGATAGTGCGCTAGTACGTAGCTCCTGCGTTCTTGAGCTCAAAGGGCATCGTAACAAAACAAAAGGTTCCGAAGGGGGTTATGAATGAAGTTTTGACTTTGTCTGATTCCTTCATCCGAATTTGGTGATAACCGGAATATGCGTCAAGAAAACATAGGAGTTCCAAGCCTGCCGTATAATCGATAACTTGATCAATTCTAGGCAGAGCGAACAGATCTTTGGGACAAGCCTTGTTCAAGGCAGTATAATCGACACACATCCTTAAATCAGTGGTGTCCTTTTTAGGGACCAATATAGGATTGGCCAACCACTCAGTGTGGATGACCTCTTCTTTGAATCCGGCTAACTCGATCCGGGCTAGTTCCTTAGCTATTGCTTTTCGCTTTTCATCGCCGAAACATCGTAAGGACTGTTTGACGGGTTTAGCGTTTGGGTGTACATTTAGAGAGTGCTCAGCAAGTTCCCTAGATACTCTGGTCATATCAGATGGCTGCCATGCGAAGATATCTTTATTTGCTTGGAGGAACTTGACGAGCGCGCTTTCCTATGCGGTATCTAGGCCTACACCTATCTGGGTCACCTTGGAGGGGTCATCATCCTGCAACGGCGTCTTATTCATCTCTTCTGATGCCTTGAACTCTGGAGTCGGCTTTGTCACCTCCTTCTTCGTCGCGGCATCTCGGACGGATCAATGGTCTTCTTGATCTCCTGGTACTCCTGGGCGTGCAGCATGGCTTCAGCAAAGGCGGCATTTCTGTCCTTGCACTCTCGCGCCTTCTTCAGGTCTCCCCTGATGGTGATCACGCCTTTGGGACCTAGAATTTTCATCATATTATAAATGTAACATGGACGAGCCATAAAACCCCAATAAGCCGGACGTCCAAATATAGTGTGGTACGCGCTCTTGAACGGGACCACTTCCAAGGAAAGTGCCTCCGTCCAATAGTTTTTGGAGTTCCAAAGGTAACATCCAAAGTGATCTCTCCGAGGGAATTTGCCTATCTTCCTGGGACAACTCCATGAAAGATCTTAGAGCTGTGATTCAAGCGTGTCTCCGAGATCCACATCCGATGTAGCGTTTCGACATACAAAATATTAATGTTACTGCCACCCTCCATGAGAGTCTTGGAGAAACCATAGCCGTCAATAAGTGGGTTGACGACTAAGGCGTATTTTCCTCACCTGTGCAACTTAGGCGGATGATCTGCACGGTCAAAGGTGATTGCCACTTCAGACCAGTCCAAGAATTGTGGGACAGCCGGAACGGTTGCGGTGAGCTCATGCAAAACTGCCTTCTTGACCTTAGCTGGTTGAGACCCAATGAAAGTGACGTAAGTGTCTTTCTTTGTTGGGGAGTTCTTCTTTCCATCCGGCTTGGGATTTGAAGTGTCAGCTTCCTTCCTGTCGGAATCTTCCTTGGTCTCCTTCTCTTTTTTGGGATTCTTTTTTCCCTTCTTCCGCTTAGCCCTTTAGCTAGCGGTATCGTCTTCCTTGATGTCGTCGTTGAAACGACACTCGGCATTTGTGTGAGACGAGCCCCTGTTGGCATCTAAGTGATGCACACATGGGTTGTTGGCAATGTCAGCCCAGGAAAAGGTTTTGCCAGGTTGCTGGTCGCCTCTACCCTGGACTCTTGATGTCCCACGACCGTGACCGCGGCCACCGCCGCGCCCTCCTTGTCCTCCAGACCCGAAAGTAGCAGTGACCACTGCTGTTTCCATGTTGGGTTTTTCTTCCGAGGTATTCTTGCGCTTCTGAGCTTGGTGCTTTGGTTGTTTTCCCGACTGTGGCATAGCTAGGGCGTTCAGTAATCTCTCTGTGTTGTCGTCAATGTCTGCGTACTTGCTCGCTGTTTCTATCATCTCTCCTAGATCAGTGACCTTGCACACTTCAAGTGGTGACGTAGTAAACCAATTGGGAGTCCTGCAATGAAAGCTTCAATTGCAGTTTGATCATTTACTCCTTCACATGACTTCTTGGTGTCGATCCATCATCTGAGGTAATCTCGGCAAGTTTCTCCGGCTTTCTGGGTGCAACGTTGTAGGTCTTCTACCGTATAGGGCCTCCGATATGTGCCTTCGAAATTCCGAAATAACGTGCTTTGCATGTCATACCAGTTGTGGATGGTATTCTCTAGAAATTCATTGAGCCATGATCGTGCCGTCTTCCGCAACATAATTGGGAGATATCGGGTTGCGACCAAGCTATTTCCGCCTTTGGTGATGCAGCAAGCCTGGAAAAAATCCTGGAGCCAAGTATCTGGACGGGCCACACCATCGTAGGGTTGGATGTGTCTTGAGATAGCAAATCCCTCTAGGAAGTTTGTTTGTCGAATACGCGGTCGGAAGCACTTTGGACCTACGTAGATATTATCCGACTCGTAGTGCCACGCCTCTATGTTAGAGTTGATCCGGTGTCTCGCGTCACTTGGTGACAGGAAACGCCATCTTGGTTCTTCGTTATAGCTGCGGTGCCTTGGAGCCAGACTTCTGCTTCTGCCACAACCTCCTCTGCCACGACGCCCTCCTTAGCCTCCTTGAGAGCCATTGTGATGGCTTCTTGGCAGAGAGGGCGGTGCAGGTGGATTGTTTCTGGATGATCGCCGGCCTCCATCCACAGTGTCATTATCCCGGTACCGGGAGGGTATTCATTGCAACAAGCTCCCTGCCGGCTTAACTCGGCACAGTGTCCGTCGTTCCTTCGTCCGTCATTCCCACCGCGATGGGGTTCAGCCGGAAGGCTTGCATGTCTAGGACGTGGCATCCTTAGACGGTCCTCCTCCCGACGTTTCTCCTTGTCTTCTTCCCTATGATTATTCGACTCTCGCCAGGGAGGGATTCTCATATATAGTGCAGCAATCGCTTCTTGCTTCGCAGCTGGAGCAATGTTGCTCCAGTTATGTGCGGTTCTGTGGCGCTGCCCTGAAGATCCGGTTCTTGAGTAGTTGTCTTCCTGACGGCCGAAACAGTAATGCTATTCCAGAACCCGTTGGGTCTTATATCATTCTAGGCCAGATCCGTGTGACATTGGTCAGATTGAGAGACCAGTTTCCCGTTCCCGGATTTCACGACCTTCTGTTGCTCCAGGCCCTTAGTGAGCAGCTTTATGCCCAACCAGACTTGTTCTCGGCCTGGATTATTTGCCAAGATATCTCGAGCCACGACGGTGTTTTGTACTGGTGTTGGGTACACCAGATCTCCCTTGCTGTCGAGTCGTGGCATCCCTGGGTCTCCCTCAAAGAGAACCTTGTGGACTTCTGGAAATTTGTCGGCATGCGTGTGTCGTTTCCGTGTCTTTTGATGTTGCAGAGAGATGAACTTATCTGCAGTAGCTATGAGGTTCTTCTCCTCCTCAATGTTGTTGGCTTCATCCAGGAGTACTTGGCGACGCGCTTCTACGACTTGTGCCCTTTCTTCCAACACTTCAGCATTAAGTTCTGCAGCTGTAGGGATAGGCGTAGTTAACGCAGCATCGATGAGTTTACAGGCACCAGCAGTGACCACGTGTCCATCCACCGAAGCTTCTTTGGGCTCGTCTGGGATTAGTGCTCCATCCGAGTCTTCTTCGTACTCCTCGGCAACCACTTCCTCCACTAGAGGGTCTTTTGCCGGGGTCTTGTTCTTCTTGTTCTTCTTCTTTGCCTTCTTGGTAGCGCCAATAGAAAAGACGGATTTGGGTCCGTTTCTCGGAATCAAGCTCTGATCGGTACTTTCGGACATCTGGACATCGGGATTGTCTCTTCCATGTCATCCTATGCTTTGGGAGAGTTTTCTATGGATCCTTCGTCCATGGCTTCTCCTTCTTCTACAACTTTGGAGCTGAACTCCTCATCGTATTCCGCGGAGAACTTTCGGAAATCCGTTGACATCATGGAATCATCCGAAGATGCCGATAAGTCGGTGTTTGTTCCGATTGCCTCCAGCACCGAGTCTTTGCTGTCTCTAGCATCGGTAGAGCCGGATCCGGATCCAACGTATGCAACAAAGTGCGACGCGTGCGTCCTGAGGTAGTTGCGGCTTTCCTCGTGGGCTTCCTCAAAAATTCTGATGGTCTCGAGAACCTCATCGATGTTTGCGCGTTGCATCATCATGTGCCTCAACGTATGACTTAGGAAGGGTTGATCTGTTCCGGCATTGGCAAAGCCGGAACCAAGGTTATTGTCTTGCACCTCCTGGATTTTGACCTTAGCGGGTAGATCGATCTGGGATTCGGCCTCGCTAGGGAGATCCACTCCAGATTTGACTTGCACCACAAAATCTGCTTTAGGTTCAGCTTTCTCCACTATCTCCGCAATAGGTGCGGGCTGGGTGGGATTAGGGTTTTCTGAGATCTGGAACTCTGCCGCCTCCGTGGACAAAGTGGACCCAGTGATTTCTTCTGCCTCTATCATCACCGCTGGGGTGGGTGGGGCAGGTTTAGCGAAACCAATGTATACATCGATCTCGCCAAAAGACATGATGGTGTAGGCAGTCACGGCCTCCCTAGCCGGAATCCAGGTCTCGTCGAGAACGACAAGAGGGATAGCACAGGCGTAGAGGACGCAACCGACGGTGATGGTCTTGCCGATTCCGATTCTTGCAGATTCTGCTCAGAACACAGATCCGAAGCTCACTTACCCCACGGTGGGTGCCAACTGTCGTCGGATTGATGACAAGTACGCCATGAGGGGGTCCTCGGGGCATGCGGAAGAGAGGGGTGTGAGACGTATGGTATTCCAGGACGGTGAGCACACAAGTTTACCCAAATTCGAATCCATGGGCTTTGGACAGATCCTACTCCTGCTAGCAATCCAGTAATACGGCACAGCCAGAATATGGGTTATAAGGGTTTCGCATGTGCGAGTTGAGATTGTAGACTATTGTGAGGTGCCCAAAAGGCATACCCTAGGACAGCTTATATAGATATCCAGCCTAGAGTTTACAAGAGAGACCTATCTGGCTATGACTAAGAGTCGGTTACGGAGTACATCTTGAACTACAAGTAACATCACAGGCCTATGTCGATAAGTCTTTTGGGCCTTCCCATAGCTGGACTAGACTCCATCTCTTCTCCCTGACTGTGCCACCCGTGAAGCAAAGCTCTAACCCGAAGTGGGCCACCCTGGTCAGTGAGGCACAGTGAGGATACTCAGAAAGTATGTCCCCAGCAGCGCTCCCTGAAGACCAAAGGATGGCCGTTGGTGAAATGTTGACGCGGATCAAGGAGCTGAAGAAAGAGGGCCTAGAGTACATTAATTTGTACAACTGCTGGCTCGGGCGGCAGCTGGTCCTGCTAGCCAACCGATACCATTGGTTGTATGAATACACCGGTAAGGACGATGCCACAAAGGCAAGCAAGGATGTCTGGGAGGCCAACGATTATATCGCCGCGTTGAAGAAGATCACAGACGTGGAGTACACCGACCCTAAGGTCGGGCTCGCTCCATATACCGCGACCGGGAAGCGTCAGGTGCCCAAAGTAAGTCTTCTTTCCTATCCTTAATTTTGCAGTCACAATTTCGTAGTCGTAGTCTTTGTGCTTGTTTTAATCACCTTTATGTCTTTGTCAGCTATTTCAGGTGCTAGAAAATTGGCCCCCTCCTCTTGGTGAAGAGGTTCCTTTCGAGCTTGAAGAAGGAGTGATCGAGTCTTCCGACAGCGAGGACGAGGTAGCGGAGGTCACCACGCCTGTGCCCGCGGCTCGTAAGACCCGCAGGGAGAAGCAACGCAAGATCGAGGCAAGTCGCAGCCTCGAAGAGCGTGACAGTGATGAAGGCATGGTGCAGGAGCACAGCTCACGGTGCTTGACAACACCGGTGAAGCCCTTGCTGAAGGCGAAGTCGCCCGCGAAGAAGCCGACGACGAAGCGAACATCACCGCCTCGGTCGGTGGTGGCGTTCGAATCATTAGACAAGGATTCTGACAACAAGAAGGGTGAGGCCACGACCAAGATTCTGGAGGACTTCACTCTGATGATGGAATCGGGGGCAGCGGATCCAGTGGTGGAACAGGCAGTTCCACTTGCCGTGATTGCGCTGACAGTCTCGGCGGCCCTAGAGCTAGGGCTGCTGAAAACACAAGGTCAAAGTCCCCGCCACCGGAGGAGGCGCCTATGTCACCCGGGCAGGAGATTCCTGCAGCCGCAAGCTCGATGTTGAAGAATCCCGTGGTGTCGTGGGCCGCGGATATGTTTGAGAAGGGGCTCTCGTGCAAGTTGGTGCCGGAGCTGGAGAAGCTCGCCCATATTAGCACCAATTTGCGCACCCTCCCCGTCGCCAAGTAAGTTTGATGCTTTTCTTTCTCGCGCTTTGATATTTTCTTGCATCGTCAGTTTGCTAACCAAGACGATTTCCCAGGTCTAGTGTCAAGAAGATTGGTCACCCTTCGGTGGCCAAGGTTCTGCCAGTCGACACCGAAGGGAAGGTTGACCCTTCCAAGAAGAGGAAGGCCGCTATGGTGGAGGCGCCATGTGAAGGCGCGAAGAAGAAGAAGAAGAAGGATGACTCCACCACCGTGGCGGAAGAAGACGTGGGGAAAGGCGGTCCTGCCTTCCCTGTAGTTGTTGAAGTGGCCGCCATCTCGGAGCCGAGCAAGCCGACCAAGCCAGCGGAGGCTCCGGTGCCTACAGCCAGTGCTCCAGGAGTGACGACCACGACGTTACCTCTCTTTGTGGCGAGGGCCTCTATTGCGGCGACTGCAACGCAGCCGCCACAGGTTCCCGAGGTCGTTGATGGCGACGCCGGACAACATCGCGGATGTACATCATTCTTGATTGCCTCGACGTATGCTATCAAACTTGTAACTACCTCGGTGAATTACGCTCCTAGTACAAGCCTGGATGATCAGAAATGGTTGAAATAGTACGGTGGGGCCCAAATGCCACTCACAGGTAGACCTTTCGGCCGTCCCAACCATTTCCAAACGTCAGGACAAGAACGGGCGGCGTAATCGGCAGGCGAAGGGATCAACTACATACACAAATGAGTATGTATGCAAGCCACCATACAATAGTACATCAGAGCCATTCCATCTAAAAAGAAAGGAAATATAGCAACGCCATATGGCAAGATCCAAATATCCTAGATAGATATAATAGTTTAGGATATCTCCTCATACATCAATCAACAGAGTATCAAGCGGAAGCGGAAGACAAAATCCGAGTACGGATAAGAAGCAAATCGTCATAAGATGCCCCATAAATAAGCACATCCCGCCCACAGATCTCACGGATCCCCGTTCCCGGAATCTCTACACCGAATGATCGTTGCCCACATCGTCCGTCTCTTCCACCCAGTATCCATCTTGCGAATGTACCTGTCCATCTGAACCAATAATTTATCGTGTGAGACCCTAGGGGTACTCAGCAAGTCTTTATGCCTCTAAAGGGGACACAACCTGGGGTGACGCAATTGCAGCAAAAGATAAACCCTAGCAATTCTATAGATACTCGCTAACCATCCGCCTAACCAGAGATAGACGGATGTCCGTGAATTAATAACAACAGTTATAACAGTTATAATGGTAATCTTAACAGATCCATCCTCCTCCTCGCTTACCGACGAGGAAGCGGACGAACAACCCCCCCCCCCCCATCCGTTGACAGTTTTATTATCCATTCCGTGAGTGTTGCACTATTTACTAGTCAGGTACCTAGTCTAGTCAAATTAAAAGCGGTACTTTAGTTATGCTTGTCTATGATCGAGAAACTGTGCTCCAAGTCGTCCATAACCGCGGACACGGCTTTCAGAAAGTTTTACCCTGCAGGGGTGCACAAATAGCAACACACACTCGATATGCCTCGGAAAAACCAAATCAAAACCCAACGAGGCAGTCACGACAAAGCGATCACAGGATTCAGAAATATTTCAGGGGGCCACCCCATTAAGCTACCCGCAACGAAGCTGGCCGGCTACGAGACGGACTCAAGGTTTGTGTGGCCGGCTGTAAACGACTGGGAACCCGAAAGTGTGACTGGGCTTGTCGATACAGCGAAAACGGGTCACGGACCTAAACAGTAAGTGTGCAGTACCTCGCACAATTTAAATAAAGCAGTAAAGCATGGCATAAGTACAGGATAGTAAATAAAACCTCAAACTAGTTTGTGGCCCCAAGAAATAAGAATGAATCAAGCTCTGGCTCAGGGGGGTCCATAAGGCCTCCCGAATGTGGATAGCGCGAATATTCTTGGAACAGGAATCAAGTACTCGGGGTCTTACGGGACACAAGTGAGCATAAAAACCAAATAACAGATATTGCTCACCGGTGCCACTTTCATTAGTTATCCCATTACTACTCAGGTTAAGTTGTTTAGGTACCTCGTTATCCATCAGACACTCACATACCCTACACATGCTGTTCTACGACTCGCATGGCTCAAACAACTCCTGTAGTAATGGCTCATGGGATGGAGGAACAAGCTTCGGTGGGGTTTAAAAGTAAAGGCTATGCAATACTTGGGATTCAATTTAATGCAATCGCGACTCAATGATGCAAGAATAAGAAAGAGGCAATAGGTACTATATGTATGCAAGCATGTGGTAGTGCTTGCCTGGCAGCTCAGTTGAAGCAAGGAATGGATCTGGGTAGTGCTCCTGGTTCTCTTGATATATCCCCTGCTCAGCGTCTATTCGAAGAAGAACCAAACAAACAAGGGCCAACATAAATAAAGTGCGCAAGCATATGAATTAAATGCATCAAGCAAACAATCATGCCATGATGAATGATGCATAATTTGCATGGCAATAAAGTAGCATGGCATGGGTGAGGGTTGGAACACAAGAATAAACCATTTTATGAGGTTTTATTCACATTTTATACTCATAAAAGTTGCTGTATACTTTATATTTATATGATGCATGCTTCAAATCAAACCATGGAATGCATAAATAGAAAGGTCTCGTCGAGCTAATCATTTTAGACATATCATTTGTTAAATTTGGATTAATAAAACAAAAGTTATTAATTATTTAAAGTGGAAGGGCATTTTATTGTAATTTTAATCATCTTGCAATTTTAAATGTCCAAAATATATTTTAGATGGCATATCTGAATTCCTCACATTTTTCTGATTTGAAAACATATATTATATGTATTATTTGGATTAATATTTGAAAAGATATTTAAAAACAGAAATATATTTGAATTTGAAATAATTAGAAAAAGATTTGAATTTAAAACAGAAACAGGTAAAACTTTTTATACCCAGACAGACTCAGACCCAGACACTGACGAGTGGGGCCGTTGCTGACTGGGCCGACGCAAGCACAAAAACGTTTTACACCGCAGCTGCTGCTAGCCCGTGAGACAGACAGGTGGGACCTGCTGGCTCGCAGGCCCACCTGACAGAGCGAGGTGGAGGCTGACCACGTGGCTCTGCGGGGGACTGCGGGTTGAGTTTTAAAAGGCCAGGGGGTTTCTGCAAAGCGGTGACAGACACCGACGGGTGGGCCTGGGCTGGACCGCGGGTTTAGGGTAACAAAACGGAGGGGGGTATCGGCAAAACGTCCGCCCGCACTGTTTTTCTTCTCTGCCGCGATCGACCGATCGGTGCACGGCGCGGGCGACGCGGGGTTCGATCCTGGGACACGGGGGGGTGCGTGCTGCGGGGTGCAACCAGTGCGGCTAGGCTGGGTTTGGTGTCAGGTGGAGGTTACGCGGCTAGATAGGGCTTACGCGACGCCGAGAGCGTGCAGACGCGCGCGCCCGTCGGTGCACCGAGGGTGCTCGACGGTTGGTCCGGCGAATCTAGGGCGGCACGGCGAAGGGGACCATGTCAGGGGGGATCGTGGGCTCACCGGGAGGGCGTCGGTGCAGGCGTCGGGTCGGCGAGCAGCAGGGCGACGATGATGCAGAGACCGAGCGAGCTAGGGTTCCGGGGTCGGCGTCGCGAGGTCCTGCGGCTCCGGTCCTTCTCCTCCTCGATGGCGGGTACTAGGTGAAGCAGGGGAGGCTTGCGGTCTTCCTCGACACCAGCGAGCGCGACGCCACCGGCTGGAAGCGACGGGGTGGTGGAGGCCGAGGGTTTCTGCCGGCGGTGGGGGTAGACGGTGGTGAGGGACGGCAGGGAGAGAGGGGAGCAGCGGGGGTAGATCTGGGGACAGAGGAGAGCCAGGGGAGGTGGTAGATAGGGACGGGGGAGGGAGGTGGTGCCGTGGGGGAGTGGTTGGGGGTAAAGGTGGCTCGGCCACCTTTATCTTCCCTCTCCTTCACGTGCTTGGCAGGGGCAGGGCAAGGGGCGTACAGGTGGGGTAGGGTGCGGCCAGAGAGGTGGGAGGCTCGGGCTAGGGGGCCACAAGGCAGGGAGGGAAGGAGCAAGAGAGGGAGAGGCTCGGGTTAGGGGTGGAGCTAGGCTCGGGTAGAGCTAGGTTTGGAGCTAGGTTAGGGTTTGGGGTGGTAGCTAGGGCAGGGAGAGGTGGCCAGGGAGAGAGGGTGGCCGGTGGGGCCAGCTAGGGTAGGCCATGGTGGGGTGGCTCGGCTTAGAAGGAGGAGAGAAAGAGGGGGGTGCTTAGGGTTTAGGTTTAGAGAGGGGTATGGTAGATTAGATGATATGGAGAGGTAGGTTTAGGGTTTGAAGAGAGGGGGAAAGGTTAGTTGCTAGGGTGTTCATTTGTCAAGACCAAGCCAAGCACAAACCAAACCCCAACAAGATCAAGGCTAGAGAAGAGAGGAAAAGGTGATGTGGTTTTGCAAAAGATCTACTCAAAATGCAACTAAAACCAAAGCTAGCAAAAGATGGTTCTTGCATGGCCCATGCATGATATTAAATGCCATGCTTATGTTGTGAAAACAAGATGATTTACATGGCATTATTACTATGCATTCCAAAATGTGGAGTAAGGCCTAAGCAAAAAGGATTTTAGAGATAGCTCCAAGGGGAATAGATGGAGATGATCATGTTTGAGTAAAATTGGGACTTGCTAGTGTGTATGTTCCACTAGATGATCAATAGTCCCAAACTATTCCAACATGAGCATAATTCCATGATAAACCATATGGAAGCTAGAAGAAAGGGTCCCACTCACAAGGCATGCGAAGGTGGCCATGTGGCTCTCATATTTCAATATTGTGAAAACAACATGATGCTAAGATGAGAGCATGTGGAATAGAATTGGATCCATCCCAACCCACAGGAGCTAGAAGTAAAACCAGTAAAGGCCAAGCTCATATTTAGTTGGGTGGTGGAATTGTAAGGTGGTGAAAAGAAAGGTGGTGGAGTTAATAAGAGATATGCCCCCAACTCAACTTGGGCATCAGACAATATATCAAGAACCAAATACAATATCAAGAGGCAAATACAATTAATAATGCATATGAGATAAGAACCAAATCAAAAAGGGTTTTATATGATGCTCAAATGCAAGGAGGCATGATGACATGAGCATGATATAATGATGATGCAACAATTATATATTTGAAGTAGCCAATATATTACTAGACCAAGTAGCATTACAATTGTTAGACAATTGGGATGCTACAACTCTCCCCCACTAAACAGGAATCTCGCCCCGAGATTCTAGGATGAAGAAGAAGACACAAAGAGGGTAGGATACTTGGCACGGAGATCATCTTCACGTTCCCAAGTGGCTTCATCAACGGAATGGTGCGACCACTGCACCTTGCAGAACTTGATGGACTTGTTGCGAGTCCTTCTTTCTGCGACTTCAAGGATTTTTGTGGGGTGTTCTTGATAAGACAGGTCTTCTTGGAGATTGATAAGATCATGATCCACGGTCCTGCCGGGATCCTTGAAACACTTCTTGAGCTGAGAGATGTGGAAAACATCATGGACCTTGAGTTTTTCCGGAAGCTCAAGAGCGTAAGCAACTTCTCCTCTTCTTCCACGAACTTTGAAGGGACCGATGTATCTAGGAGCCAGCTTTCCTTTGATACCAAAGCGGTGCGTGCCTCTCATGGGAGTGACACGAAGGTAAACGAGATCACCAGGGACATACTCCATGTCCGTGTGCTTCCTGTCATAATTGCTCTTCTGGCGACTTTGAGCAATCCTCAGATTTTCAAGAATGATGTGAACCTTCTCCTCCGCTTGAGTCACAATGTCAGGGCCAAACAAGATCCTTTCACCTGCACCCGACCAACCAATCGGAGTTCTGCATTTGCGACCATAGAGAGCCTCAAATGGTGCCATCTTTAGACTTTTCTGGAAGCTGTTGTTGTACGAGAATTCAGCATAAGGAAGACATTCTTCCCACTTCATGCCAAACGAGATGACGCAAGCACGAAGCATATCCTCTAGAATCTGATTGATCCTTTCAACTTGTCCTTGCGACTGAGGGTGGTAAGCTGTGCTGAAGTTCAACTTTGTTCCCAAAGCATTTTGGAAACTCTCCCAGAACTTGGAAGTGAAGATGCTTCCACGGTCTGAACTGATCTCAAGCGGAACCCCATACAGAGAGACAATTCTGTTGATATAGAGCTCCGCTAACTGAATTGCAGAAATGGTTTCCTTGACGGGGAAGAAGTGAGCCACTTTAGAAAGCCTGTCAATGACAACAAAGATTGCATTGTTGCCCTTCTGCGACCTAGGAAAACCAGTGATGAAGTCCATCTCTACTTTCTCCCATTTCCATTCCGGGGGTTTCAATGGCTATAGAAGACCGGAAGGTTTCTGATGAACAGCTTTCACTCTGCGGCAGACATCACACTCCGAGACATACTTGGCACAATACCTTTTCAAACCAGGCCACCAATATTGTGTTTTCAAGTCCATGTACATCTTTGTGCTGCCAGGGTGGATAGAAAGAACAGAATCATGCGCCTCCTTGAGAACTTGCTCTCTCAAACCCGGGTAGTTCAGAACAAACATCCGGTGTTCAAAGAAGAGCGTGCCTTGATCATCGACGTGAAAGGACTCATACTTCGGAAGCTGAATCCTGGAGATGATCTTTCTTGTGTGCGGATCACCAAGCTGAGAAGAGCGAACCTTTTCTTCCAAGAGGGGTGTTGCTAGAAGGTTCAGGAGATACCCTTGTTCCACAATTTCCAGGTTGAGCTGACAGAATTCCTCGCACAAGAGAGGCTGTTGTTCTTCCATCATGAGGTTGTTGACATAAGCTTTGCGGCTGAGAGCATCTGCCATGACATTAGCTTTGCCCGGAGTGTAGTTGATGGTCAAATCGAAGTCATTGATTGCTTCAATCCATCTCCTCTGCCGAAGGTTGAGATCAGGCTGAGTAAAGATGTACTTCAGACTCTTGTGATCAGAAAAGATCTCACAACGGTTGCCAAGCAAGTAGTGCCTCCATACTTTCAAAGCAAAGACAACTGCTGCGAGCTCGAGGTCATGTGTAGGATAGTTGATCTCATGCGTCTTCAACTGACGAGAGGCATAAGCAACAACTTGTTTTTCTTGCATAAGGACCGCACCCAATCCATGCAAAGAGGCGTCACAGAAGATCTGGAACGGCTTGGATGTATCTGGAGGAACCAAGACTGGTGTGGAAGTGAGCTTCTCTTTGAGTGTCTCAAAGCTAGTTTGACATGCAGGAGTCCAAAGGTATTTCTTGCCTTTCTTGAGGAGATCGGTAAGAGGCTTCGCTATCTTCGAGAAGTTCTGGACGAAGCGACGGCAATAACTAGCCAAACCAAGGAAACTCCGCACTTCTTTGACATTAACAGGAGGAAGCCATTCAACAATTGTCTTCACAGTTTCCGGATTGACTGCAATGCCCTTGGCAGAGATGACATGACCAAGATAGGTTACTTGAGGCAGCCAAAACTCACACTTGGAGAACTTTGCATACAAGCGGTTCTCACGAAGCTTGCTAAGGACACACCGAAGGTGTTCTTCATACTCTTCCTGTGACTTAGAATAGACTAGGATGTCATCCAGATAGACCACAACGAACTTATCAAGAAACTCCATGAAAACCGAGTTCATGAGCCTCGAGAAGGTGGCAGGTGCGTTGGTGAGACCGAAAGACATGACCGTGTACTCATACAGGCCATAGCGGGTGGTGAAAGCTGTCTTCGGCACATCTTCCTTGCGAATCTTAATTTGGTGATAACCACTTCTCAAGTCCAGCTTAGAGAAAACCACAGCTCCAGCTAGCTGATCAAAAAGATCATTAATCCGCGGAAGGGGATATTTATTCTTGATGGTCTTAGCATTGAGAGCCCGATAGTCAACACAAAGTCTATCAGTCTGATCTCGCTTCTTCACAAAGAGAGTCGGGCTACCCCAAGAAGAAGTACTATGCTGAATGAAACCCAACTTCTCTTGTTCATCAAGCTGACGTTTGAGTTCAGCCAACTCAGCAGGACCCATCTTATAAGGCCGCTTGGAGATAGGAGCGGTACCAGGTTCAAGCTCAATAACAAACTCAACCTCACGATTCGGAGGCATACCTGGCAACTCTTCAGGAAAGACATCTGGGAACTCACAGACCACCGGAACACTCTGAATAGCTTCCATAGCATCAACATTCAGAGCGCCAACGAGAAAAGCTGGATAGCAGGAGTCAGACTTGGAGAATAGACTATATGGCCTTCAGGAATCTTCAGAGAAACCGAGCGTTCAGCACAATCAATCACAGCTGCATTTGCTGTCAACCAATCCATGCCCAAGATGACATCAATGTCAGAATTGCCCAGAACAATTAAGGACGCCGAGAACGAAGAGCCACCAATCTCAATTTGATTGCCATGGCTGATAAGAGCAGCCCTCATGTTTGAACCAGGAGATAGAACCACCAGACGGTGTGCTAAAGGAACCATATCCAGATCCTGCTCATGCGCAAACTTATGCGAAACAAAAGAATGCGAAGCACCAGAATCAAACAAAACTCTTGCAGGAACTGAGTTCACGGGAAGCATACCCATCACAACTCCAGGTGCATGCTCAGCTTGAGCGGCGTTGATGCAGTTGGCACGAGCAACAGTAGACCCGGGCTTGGTGTTGATGTTGAGAGCCCGAGGTGGTGGTGCACGAACCAAAGGAGAGCTTGCCGCAGATCTTGGAGGTGGTGGAGGAAGAGCCTTGTTCTTCATCGGACAGTTCCATTGTTGATGCCCAGAGTCTCCACAAGTGTAACAAGCACCAGGTGGACGTGGAGCAACGTAGCCAGGGACTCCGCCAGGCGCTCCAGGGTAGTGGTGGTTGTAGCCCCTGGGAGGAGCAGTGAGGAAGTTTGGTGGCCTTGCCGCGTAGCTTGAAGGTCTTGGTGGAGCCGGGAGCGACGGTGGGGTGTTAGTAACCCAGACACGACGCTTAGAAGGAGCTGACATAGCTGAAGAGCTTGCTGCATCACGGCTGTGCTTCTTTGACTCATCAAACACTTGCCTACTTGCCTCTTCCTGCAGAGCTGTATGCTGAAGTTCCAGAAAAGACGCCGGCCTTGCATGTGTGATTGCATACTTAATCGATGCATTGAGCCCTTGCCTGAACCTCTTTTGCTTCTTCTTGTCATCAGAGATCTCATCGCCACCATAACGAGACAGGTTCATGAAGTTCCTGATGTAGGTGTTGACATTATCATTGCCCTGCTTGAGGTTGAGAAACACTTCCTTCATCCTCTCCATGACAATTTCTGACAGATACTGCTCTTTGAAAGCTCCAGTGAACTGTCCCCAAGTAGGCTGAAAACCAGTGCAGTTTGCCTTCAGGTAATTCTCCCACCAGAGAGCTGCATCTCCCTTCAGAAGGTGAGTAGCACACTTTACCCAATCTTGCTCAGGAACATCAGCAGTTGCCAGTAACCTTGACATCTCACGCAACCAATCATCAGCATCAAGTGGTTGATCAGAAACATCAAACTGGCGAGGGTTGAACTTCAGGAAGCTTTTGATGTCTCCTCGCTTGGGAGGTGGAGGTAGCGGCACAAACTCGTTCCTCCTGACACTTTCTTCAAAGCGTTGCTGGTTCTGCTGCATTGCTGCCAAGGCATTGGCGATGCTTGACAACGCTGCCCCCAGTTCAGGTTGTATGTCCTCCTCAGAACGGCGTGGTGGTGCCATCCTGTTATTGATATAACACACAAGTCAGTACTATGATGGAGAATAATAATAATCCAAAATAGTACCAAGATGGAATTACTCAAGATTAAAGGATACAGTTTACTAAGATGATATTAAAATATCAACAAAGTTCAAAGCACCTAGAAGATATTAAGCATATCGCACACGACTGAAAAGGAGTGTGGTACACAAATATATCAAAGAAAATTTTTCCACAAATTTCGGCATTAAAATACCAATAGATGCGCAAAATCTCTTAACGAATCAAGATTAGTGACTCTACCAATCCAATATACAAGAGCGAATGATAAAAGTAGTGGTATGGTCGCGACTCCATCCCGCACTCAAACCATTACTCCGCACATGAATAAGTAAAACACCTATCTCAACACCTTCTTCTCACGACGAACCTAAAGATTAGCAACTACGGAAACGAACACCACAAAGAAGATAACGTCGGATAACAAAGAGTAAGATAGATCGCGTCGGTATACAACGAATCAGATAGATCGCGTCGGTTTGCAAAAGCCTGTTGGTATGGAATGTACCAATAGTTGATAACCAAAAGGCCGATAAAGATAACAACTTGGATGCAACATATAGACAAAGATTTCACACACACACACACACACAACCTATGGTACTACGGAATCCCAGAACACGTGAATCCTAGTTTGAATTTAAGAAGAGGATTGAAAACGTTACACTTCCTTACCAGAAAAGGGTGGGTGGGTGGGTAAGAAGAAAAGTGGAAGCATTCCTACTCTCGCGTTTTGTTTTTCCCTAATATACATAACTACCAAAAATATTTGCTAGACATACAACGTCCATTTGGCTGAGACCCTGAAGGTCGGGATGGCTCTGATACCAATTGTAACTACCTCGGTGAATTACGCTCCTAGTACAAGCCTGGATGATCAGAAATGGTTGAAATAGTACGGTGGGGCCCAAATGCCACTCACAGGTAGACCTTTCGGCCGTCCCAACCATTTCCAAACGTTGGGACAAGAACGGGCGGCGTAATCGGCAGGCGAAGGGATCAACTACATACACAAATGAGTATGTATGCAAGCCACCATACAATAGTACATCAGAGCCATTCCATCTAAAAAGAAAGGAAATATAGCAACGCCATACGGCAAGATCCAAATATCCTAGATAGATATAATAGTTTAGGATATCTCCTCATACATCAATCAACAGAGTATCAAGCGGAAGCGGAAGACAAAATCCGAGTACGGATAAGAAGCAAATCGGCATAAGATGCCCCATAAATAAGCACATCCCGCCCACAGATCTCACGGATCCCCGTTCCCGGAATCTCTACACCGAATGATCGTTGCCCACATCGTCCGTCTCTTCCACCCAGTATCCATCTTGCGAATGTACCTATCCATCTGAACCAATAATTTATCGTGTGAGACCCTAGGGGTACTCAGCAAGTCTTTATGCCTCTAAAGGGGACACAACCTGGGGTGACGCAATTGCAGCAAAAGATAAACCCTAGCAATTCTATAGATACTCGCTAACCATCCGCCTAACCAGAGATAGACGGATGTCCGTGAATTAATAACAACAGTTATAACAGTTATAATGGTAATCTTAACAGATCCATCCTCCTCCTCGCTTACCGACGAGGAAGCGGACGAACAACCCCCCCATCCGTTGACAGTTTTATTATCCATTCCGTGAGTGTTGCACTATTTACTAGTCAGGTACCTAGTCTAGTCAAATTAAAAGCGGTACTTTAGTTATGCTTGTCTATGATCGAGAAACTGTGCTCCAAGTCGTCCATAACCGCGGACACGGCTTTCAGAAAGTTTTACCCTGCAGGGGTGCACAAATAGCAACACACACTCGATATGCCTCGGAAAAACCAAATCAAAACCCAACGAGGCAGTCACGACAAAGCGATCACAGGATTCAGAAATATTTCAGGGGGCCACCCCATTAAGCTACCCGCAACGAAGCTGGCCGGCTACGAGACGGACTCAAGGTTTGTGTGGCCGGCTGTAAACGACTGGGAACCCGAAAGTGTGACTGGGCTTGTCGATACAGCGAAAACGGGTCACGGACCTAAACAGTACAGTGTGCAGTACCTCGCACAATTTAAATAAAGCAGTAAAGCATGGCATAAGTACAGGATAGTAAATAAAACCTCAAACTAGTTTGTGGCCCCAAGAAATAAGAATGAATCAAGCTCTAGCTCAGGGGGGTCCATAAGGCCTCCCGGATGTGGATAGCGCGAATATTCTTGGAACAGGAATCAAGTACTCGGGGTCTTACGGGACACAAGTGAGCATAAAAACCAAATAACAGATATTGCTCACCGGTGCCACTTTCATTAGTTATCCCATTACTACTCAGGTTAAGTTGTTTAGGTACCTCGTTATCCATCAGACACTCACATACCCTACACATGCTGTTCTACGACTCGCATGGCTCAAACAACTCCTGTAGTAATGGCTCATGGGATGGAGGAACAAGCTTCGGTGGGGTTTAAAAGTAAAGGCTATGCAATACTTGGGATTCAATTTAATGCAATCGCGACTCAATGATGCAAGAATAAGAAAGAGGCAATAGGTACTATATGTATGCAAGCATGTGGTAGTGCTTGCCTGGCAGCTCAGTTGAAGCAAGGAATGGATCTGGGTAGTGCTCCTGGTTCTCTTGATATATCCCCTGCTCAGCGTCTATTCGAAGAAGAACCAAACAAACAAGGGCCAACATAAATAAAGTGCGCAAGCATATGAATTAAATGCATCAAGCAAACAATCATGCCATGATGAATGATGCATAATTTGCATGGCAATAAAGTAGCATGGCATGGGTGAGGGTTGGAACACAAGAATAAACCATTTTATGAGGTTTTATTCACATTTTATACTCATAAAAGTTGCTGTATACTTTATATTTATATGATGCATGCTTCAAATCAAACCATGGAATGCATAAACAGAAAGGTCTCGTCGAGCTAATCATTTTAGACATATCATTTGTTAAATTTGGATTAATAAAACAAAAGTTATTAATTATTTAAAGTGGAAGGGCATTTTATTGTAATTTTAATCATCTTGCAATTTTAAATGTCCAAAATATATTTTAGATGGCATATCTGAATTCCTCACATTTTTCTGATTTGAAAACATATATTATATGTATTATTTGGATTAATATTTGAAAAGATATTTAAAAACAGAAATATATTTGAATTTGAAATAATTAGAAAAAGATTTGAATTTAAAACAGAAACAGGTAAAACTTTTTATACCCAGACAGACTCAGACCCAGACACTGACGAGTGGGGCCGTTGCTGACTGGGCCGACGCAAGCACAAAAACGTTTTACACCGCAGCTGCTGCTAGCCCGTGAGACAGACAGGTGGGACCTGCTGGCTCGCAGGCCCACCTGACAGAGCGAGGTGGAGGCTGACCACGTGGCTCTGCGGGGGACTGCGGGTTGAGTTTTAAAAGGCCAGGGGGTTTCTGCAAAGCGGTGACAGACACCGACGGGTGGGCCTGGGCTGGACCGCGGGTTTAGGGTAACAAAACGGAGGGGGGTATCGGCAAAACGTCCGCCCGCACTGTTTTTCTTCTCTGCCGCGATCGACCGATCGGTGCACGGCGCGGGCGACGCGGGGTTCGATCCTGGGACACGGGGGGGTGCGTGCTGCGGGGTGCAACCAGTGCGGCTAGGCTGGGTTTGGTGTCAGGTGGAGGTTACGCGGCTAGATAGGGCTTACGCGACGCCGAGAGCGTGCAGACGCGCGCGCCCGTCGGTGCACCGAGGGTGCTCGACGGTTGGTCCGGCGAATCTAGGGCGGCACGGCGAAGGGGACCATGTCAGGGGGGATTGTGGGCTCACCGGGAGGGCGTCGGTGCAGGCGTCGGGTCGGCGAGCAGCAGGGCGACGATGATGCAGAGACCGAGCGAGCTAGGGTTCCGGGGTCGGCGTCGCGAGGTCCTGCGGCTCCGGTCCTTCTTCTCCTCGATGGAGGGTACTAGGTGAAGCAGGGGAGGCTTGCGGTCTTCCTCGACACCAGCGAGCGCGACGCCACCGGCTGGAAGCGACGGGGTGGTGGAGGCCGAGGGTTTCTGCCGGCGGTGGGGGTAGACGGTGGTGAGGGACGGCAGGGAGAGAGGGGAGCAGCGGGGGTAGATCTGGGGACAGAGGAGAGCCAGGGGAGGTGGTAGATAGGGACGGGGGAGGGAGGTGGTGCCGTGGGGGAGTGGTTGGGGGTAAAGGTGGCTCGGCCACCTTTATCTTCCCTCTCCTTCACGTGCTTGGCAGGGGCAGGGCAAGGGGCGTACAGGTGGGGTAGGGTGCGGCCAGAGAGGTGGGAGGCTCGGGCTAGGGGGCCACAAGGCAGGGAGGGAAGGAGCAAGAGAGGGAGAGGCTCGGGTTAGGGGTGGAGCTAGGCTCGGGTAGAGCTAGGTTTGGAGCTAGGTTAGGGTTTGGGGTGGTAGCTAGGGCAGGGAGAGGTGGCCAGGGAGAGAGGGTGGCCGGTGGGGCCAGCTAGGGTAGGCCATGGTGGGGTGGCTCGGCTTAGAAGGAGGAGAGAAAGAGGGGGTGCTTAGGGTTTAGGTTTAGAGAGGGGTATGGTAGATTAGATGATATGGAGAGGTAGGTTTAGGGTTTGAAGAGAGGGGGAAAGGTTAGTTGCTAGGGTGTTCATTTGTCAAGACCAAGCCAAGCACAAACCAAACCCCAACAAGATCAAGGCTAGAGAAGAGAGGAAAAGGTGATGTGGTTTTGCAAAAGATCTACTCAAAATGCAACTAAAACCAAAGCTAGCAAAAGATGGTTCTTGCATGGCCCATGCATGATATTAAATGCCATGCTTATGTTGTGAAAACAAGATGATTTACATGGCATTATTACTATGCATTCCAAAATGTGGAGTAAGGCCTAAGCAAAAAGGATTTTAGAGATAGCTCCAAGGGGAATAGATGGAGATGATCATGTTTGAGTAAAATTGGGACTTGCTAGTGTGTATGTTCCACTAGATGATCAATAGTCCCAAACTATTCCAACATGAGCATAATTCCATGATAAACCATATGGAAGCTAGAAGAAAGGGTCCCACTCACAAGGCATGCGAAGGTGGCCATGTGGCTCTCATATTTCAATATTGTGAAAACAACATGATGCTAAGATGAGAGCATGTGGAATAGAATTGGATCCATCCCAACCCACAGGAGCTAGAAGTAAAACCAGTAAAGGCCAAGCTCATATTTAGTTGGGTGGTGGAATTGTAAGGTGGTGAAAAGAAAGGTGGTGGAGTTAATAAGAGATATGCCCCCAACTCAACTTGGGCATCAGACAATATATCAAGAACCAAATACAATATCAAGAGGCAAATACAATTAATAATGCATATGAGATAAGAACCAAATCAAAAAGGGTTTTATATGATGCTCAAATGCAAGGAGGCATGATGACATGAGCATGATATAATGATGATGCAACAATTATATATTTGAAGTAGCCAATATATTACTAGACCAAGTAGCATTACAATTGTTAGACAATTGGGATGCTACAAAACTGCACGGCATGTTAGGCTCTACGATACGGGTATGTCTAGTCCCCGAGGGTCTAGTCGCTGAATTTCAGCGGCTAGACACCTAGAACTTTAGTCGCCCAGTCCCGAGAGTCTAGTCGCTGAATTTCAGCGCCTAGGCACTTAGAACTTTAGTCGTTCGTCCCTTACTTTTTCTGTCTTCAGGGCTTGCAACAGGAATCATCCGATTGGCAAGCCACGAAGGAGCACTTGGAGTGCGATCTGCAGGAGACACAGGAGGTCAACCAACGACTCCAGGTGTCTGCTGGTGAGTTGTACTGCCTTTGGTAAATTTGAGTTCTTACTATTGTGGGGATATTGAAATATGGTCTTCTTTCTTTCAGTTGATTCTTGTGATGCAATCGCCAAGGCCCGCAAGGTCTATGTTCTAGTCGCCAAGCTAGAGACTGTGAAGGCCACTTTGGCCATGGTGGAGGGGTGAATCATCTTGTTGACGAAAGAGCTGGAGGCAGCAAAGGCCTCGATGATCTATTCTGAAGAGAGGGACAAGGCTGCGGTTGCCGTGGCGGAGGAGGAGCGGAAGGCCTCTGACTCGGTCATCCTTGGGTTGCAGGACAACCTTGGGACTCTTGAGAAGCATGTGACGGAGAGCTGCCGCAAACTCCTTGGTGAGTATCTTTTTCTTCTGCTCCTTCTTTTCTGGTATACGGCGAGTCCCCAAGTGGGTGTGTCCCCGAGCAGGTGAGTCCCCGAGTAGGTGAGTCCACTAGGCCAAAGTGATATTGATTTTCTGACATTGCAGCTGTGATAGGTTAAAGTGATCCGGTGGTGCAGACCTTTGATGCCTCGCAATGCGTGATAGCGGTGGCGAATGCAGCCACCTCCTCGGTGCTTTGTGTCCAGGCTATTCTCCAAGGGATCTCTCCTATCGAGGTGATTCCTAGTGGGCTGACGGAGGTGTGGCGCTACCTCAAGGAAGCGCCTGCAATGGTCAAGTGGATGGCGTGGTCGGACTTCTAGCGAGGAGCCACCATGGCGCTTAGTCTCGGGCTCGCGCACTTCCCCGACCACTTCGACCTCGACGATGTCACCAGCGGGTATCCCTCAGCGACTGGCTCGGTGAAGATCGCGGAGGTTCTTAGGTTGACCGCCAAGGCTGCGCCATTCACAGAGCAGGTGTTGGCGATGGGGGATCTACTGCCGTACCAGGAGACGGTGGTGGTGCCAAGCGACCCCGAGCCGAAGCACCGTGACCTGAAGTCAGAGAAGCCCTTCCGGTTGTCATTGGCGAAATAGCTGACAATGTACCCATCAAACCCTTGGGAGCCATTTGTCTGGGCCAAGAGCGATGACGGTGATTCTTCTTCGGATCCTACAAAGTGAAGAAATTACCCTAGGGAATTTATATTAATCGTCGCGACTGGCCCCTTTTGTAATGTATCTTGACGACGAACAATATATTTTGTTGTTTAAAGGAAAGAGGTTAATCGACTCGCATTGTTGTGTTATTGTTGTTTGTTTTGTATTTTTGGTTAAGCGAGTCCCTCAGCGCGTCTGCATTTTGGTGGGGTTAACCTCGCGTGTATGTATGTTTGTTTCTGTTAGGCTGTTAGGTTAACCGTAGTCGACTCACCGTGGCTCGTGGAGCCAGTCGCTTTGCAACCCCAAGGGGTGCTCTGTACTTGGCCGTTTTCTCGGACACGACCGGGGTTGGTTAGGCGAGTCCCCGAGCATGGTACTTGGTTGTTCTAGTCGCATGCCCAAAGTAGGTGAGGATGTTGTGTGTTGTTTGTAACTTGTCGCCCCCTGACTTGGAAAAGCAATCGTGTAGCAAGCCCGAGATAGGCTCTCATACTTAGTGCATTCCCGAGCCGCATGAGAGACATTTGTGGCGAGTCCCCAAGCGTGGTACTTGACTTTTCGAGTCGCCGTGTGCAGGGTGGGGAGGACGGGTTCGTTGTAAGAAGCATGTTCGGTTGTCTTGGCCCGGCATGCCAGTCGAGCGAAGCGACTCCGATGGTGGCTCCAGCGCGGCGTTTTCGTGGACGACGCAAGGCCCAAACATTTTCAGTGCCCTTGAGCCGCACTACTTAGTCGTGCCAGTCGCTCGAACAAGGGTTGACTTCCGAAGGTAGCGTATTGCTGAAAGTATGAGTGCGATTGGCACAAGGAGACAGCAAGTAGACATAATTTGTGTGTCCGATTTTATTTCATCATATAGCAGCTGAGTACATTTTTAAGTTTTATGTATAGAACTTTTGGAGGAGATTTACATTCCATGGTCACCCGACTTCGAGCTAGACGTTGCCTCGTACGTCGATGAGGTAGTAGGCGTCGTTGTTGAGGACTCGACCTATGGCGAACGGCCCCTCCCATGGGGGAGAAAGCTTGTGCAGGCCCTTCTTGTCCTGGACCAGTCGCAGGACCAGGTCACCCTCTTGGAAGGTGCGAGTCCGAACTCGACGACTATGGTAGCGACAGAGTCCTTGCTGGTAGATGGCGGTGTGGGAGCGAGCTAGGTCGCGTGCTTTGTCGAGCTGGTCGACATCGTCTTGGCGGGCGACCTTGTTATACACCTCCACATAGTTGACGACCCGAGGAGAGTCGTGTTCCAAGTCGGTTGGCATGACGGCCTCAGCGTCGTACACCATGAAGAAGGGCATGAACCTCGTTGAGTGGTTGATGGAGGTGCGGATGCCGCATATCATGGAGGGTAGCTCTTCGACCCAGTATCCGGGGGTTCGCTCGAGGGGGGCCTATAGTCATGGCTTGAGGCCATGGAGGATGCTTTGGTTGGTGTGCTCTACTTGACCATTCGACTCCGGGTGAGCGACTGAGGCAAGGTCGAGTCGTATGCCGTGCTCTTCGCAGAAATCAGCCATGGGGCCCTTGGTAAAGTTGGTGCCGTTGTCCGTGATGATGCTATGCGGGGAGCCGTACCGATAGATGAGCTCGCAGAGGAACTTGGTAGCGGTCTTGCCGTCACACTTCCTGATTGGCTTGGCCTCCACCCACTTGGTGAACTTGTTGACTGTGACTAGGAGGTGGGTGAAGCCATATGGGGCCTTTGTTAATGGGCCTACCATGTCGATGCCCCATACAGCGAATGGCCAAGTGATGGGGATGGTCTTGAGGGCCAAACCAGGTATATGCGTCTAGTTGGTGTACTTCTGGCACCTGACGCACTGTTGGACTATGTTGGTGGCGTCGACATGTGCTATAAGCCAGTAGAAGCCATGTTGCATGGCTTTGGCGACTAGCGACTAGGCCCTGGCATGGTGGCCGCAGTCGCCTGCGTGGATGTCCTAGAGGATCTTACGCCCTTCTTCTGGCTGCACGCAATGCTGGAATACGCCCTTCACGCTGCGTTTATGGAGCTCGCCATTGATGATGACGAAGGACTTGCAGTAGCGCACGATCATTCGCGACTATGTCTCATCGGTGGGAAAGATCTTGTGCTCGAGGAAGGCGAAGTACGGTGCGGTCCAGTCGCTGGGCTCCGTGATCATGGCGACCATGGCGGGTTCGGGCTACAGAGGTATCCCGATGTCGATCTCCTTCAGCGGGGAGACCGAGGGATGGTTGATGATGTCGAGGAAGATGCCCGTGGGTGGTGTTTGGTGGAGAGTGCATCAACCTCCTCATTATTCCACCTGTCGATCCACTCGACGGAATAGCCGGCAAAGTGGCCCTCTAGCTGGTCCACTGCTTGGCGGTACGCTATCATGGTTGGGGAGATGACGTCGCAAGTACCGGCGACTTGTGTGGTGACGAGGTCGGATTCGCCGTAGCACCATAGGAGATTGACGTTCATCTCCTTGGAGGCCCACATGTTGTGAAGGAGGGCCTCATACTCGGCCATATTGTTGGTGTAGGGCGTGAAGTCGAGGTGCAGCACATAGCGGAGCTTGTCGCCTTTGGGGGAGGTGAGTACGATCCCAGCCCCTGTGCCATCAGCATTCTTGGACCCATCGAAGTGGAGCGACCAGTAGTGGAGATAGGGTAGCTTCTCTGGCTGCTGTGATTCTGCCCAGTCGGCGAGGAAATTAGCCAGGGCTTGCGACTTGATCGCCTTGCATGGCTCGTATTTGATGTTGTGGACATCGATTTCGATGGCCCACTTGGCGACTCGCCCAGTCGCCTCGCGATTGCGGGTGATGTCCTACAATGGTGCGGAGGAGACGACCATGATGGGGTGATCCTCGAAGTACTGCGCGAGCCATCGCTGGGCTCTAAAGACCGCATACACCAGTTTCTGGTACTATAGATAACGCTACCTTGAGTCCGTTAGGACTTCGCTGATGTAGTAGACCGGGCGCTATACGGGGCGCTCCTTGCCCTCTTCTGGTCACTCGACGACCATCACGCGCTAACGACTCGAGTGGAGGCCGTAACGTAGACGAGCATTGGTTCTTTGTCGACTAGGGCGGTGAGCAGTGGTGCTGCGAGTAGCATTTCCTTAAGTGCTTTGAGCATGTTGTCCGCTTCTTCGTCCCATTGGAACATGGGGTTCTTGCGCATCAAGCGATAGAGGGGCATTGCCTTCTCACCAAGCCGGGGGATGAAGCGACCGAGAGCCGCGACTCGCTCGGCCAGCTTCTGGATGTCGCGCGGGCACTCGGGTTTCCTGAGTCGCGCGATGGTGTCGATCTTGGTAGGGTTTACCTTAATGCCCCGCTTAGAGATGACGTACCCCAGGAGCTGTCCGATGGGCACACCGAAGGTGCACTTCCCTAGGTTAAGCTTGATCTTGTACCTCCATAGATTTGTGAAGGTTTCGGCCAGGTCAGCGAGCAGGTCGCTCTGGCGAGTAGACTTTACCACCACGTCATTGATGTAGACATGGATGTTGCAGCCAATTTGACTCGCAAGGCACTCCTGCATGCACCTTTGGTAGGTTATGTCGGCGTTCTTGAGGCCGAACGTCATGGCGGTGTAGCAGAAGCCGCTGAATGGCGTGATGAACGATGTTTTCTCTTCGTCCTCGATCGCCATCTTGATCTGGTTGTACCCAGAGTATGCATCGAGGAAGCACAGCGACTCCGAGCATGCGGTCGAGTCGATGATCTGGTCGATGTGGGGAAGGATGAACTCCTCCTTCGGGCAGGCACAGTTCAGGTTGGTGTAGTCAATACACATTCTCCAAGTGTTGTTCTTCTTCAGAACTAGGACTGGGTTTGCCAGCCACATGGAGTACTTGATTGGCAGGATGAAGCCTGCAGCGAGTAGACGCTGCACTTCTTCGGCGATTACTCGGCGGCTCTCTTCATTGAAGGGCCGCAGCGACCGCTTCACCGGTCGCACTTTGGGGTCGGTGTTGAGTTTGTGCTCAGCGAGTTCCCTCAGGACACCAGGCATGTTAGATGGTTTCCATGCGAAGATGTCGTGATTCTCATGCAGGAACCCGATGAGCACGCTTTCCTATGAAGGACTCATGTTCGTCCCGATGATGACCATCTGGGTCACCGCATTGATGGTGACTGCGTGGGTGTGTACCTTCTTCTTGTGCTTGGTGCCAAGCCCAGTGAAGGTGTGAAGCGAGCCGATGGCGTTGCCGAATTCGTCGGTGTTGCCGTTGTCCCTTGGTGGGTTGTTGTTGGGGTCCTCTCTCGCTCGCCTTGCCTTCTCAATCTCCTTTAGAGAATGGCAGTCTTTCGGTGGTGTGAGTGGCAGGCTTCCCCTCCCTGCTATGGTAGACACGGGGCTGGTTGAGTAGGGCGACAGGGTCGAATTTTGGCCTCGCTGCGTCATTAGCGCGGTAGTTTCCACTGTCGCGATAGTTTACTCCGTCTCGGCGGAAGTTCTTCGGGTCGCGATGCCCATAGCTGGCATTGGCGACGAAGTTAACTCGCCCGTAACCGTGGCGCTTGCCGGTGAGCCGAGTGTTGTTGTAGTGCATGTCGTGCTGTCGCTCGTTGTCATTGCCACTAGTGCAGCGTCTTCCCCCGACTTGTAGTCGGAGTCTTGGTTTGGGTCCTCCTCCGCGTAGAGCTTGGCGATCTCTAGGAGGTTGGGATGTTGTCGAGCATTTGGTAGACGCTCTTGATCTTGGTGACCAGGGGTTCGTACCGGCACGCGTTTTTGAAGCAGTGGATCGACGTGTCTAGGTGGATGCCTGAAGCATTGATCCACAGGTGTTGCCACCGCTGGACCCAGTGGCGAGTCGACTCGCACTGTCCCTGGATGCATCGCTCCAGGTCCTCGATGGTGGTGGCGTGGGTGTAGGTACCCTCGAAGTGCCTGATGAAGTCCTCTCGCATGTCCTCCCACAAATCAATATTGTTCGCGGGGAGGGTGTTAATCCATTGTTGGGTCTCCCCCTCCATCATCAGGGGGATGTAGCAGGTCGGTGTGGCCGGCGATCCCCATCGCCATGAGGTATGTGTCAAGCCACACCACTGGGTCGTACGTTGGATCGTACTTTTCAATCTCCTTAAGCGCCTTGAAGTTCGTCGAGTATAGTTCACCTTAGATTATTGGTCTGAAGCACTGCGGGCTAACTCGGCCGAGTGAGCCCCTTGGCTCTGGCTCACCGCGGTTGGTGAGAGTGTGCCACAGATCGTGCAGTTGGCGGACTTGCCAAGCCTGGTTGTTGGCGATGTGTGTCCCTGCTTCGATGGGTTAGCCGTTGGCAGTGACCGTGTTGTTCATAGGTCGCGGCTCGTTGGTGGAGAGCACGGGGTTTGCGGCCTCTGGTTGGAGCTGCAGGGGCTCAAACGGCGGGCAGTTGAGGCTGCCCTGATCCCCGATGAGCAGGAGTACATCCGTCCCCGCGGGTCGACTCCCGCAGCTTGCTGCTCGACGGACCTAGCGATTAGGGCTTTGGCGTACTGGATCTATAGTGTGCCCTCTCCCTAGATGTTGAGATTGGTGACTACGGCTTGTCCCGCGATGACATTGTCCATCGGGGTGGAGTACAGCGGGATCCCGTTGGCATCGCGGGCTTGTGGCGAGATGATGATCCACGGCTGGTCCGGCGGGGGCGCATGACCTATGGGTGGCGGTGGAGCTCCACTCGCGGGTGCCCTAGGTGGCGGGTGGTTGCTGCCGCTGGGAGGCATGTTCTCGTAGAACTCGCGCTCGGCTGCACGGGCGGGGTCGTTCTCATCGTTGAAGTTCAGGACGTGGCCCTAGATGCTGGGGTTCAGGCGAGTCCTGATGCGGCGCTAGTGGTAGAGCGATAGCTCTTGCGCCGTTTGCCACTCGAGGCGGAACTTCTCGCGCTCGGCCTGCTCCTTGCGTGTTGCCTCTTCCAGGCGCAGGCGGGCTTCCTCCACCTCCGTCGTCGTTGCGGTCGGCGGGATCGGCATAGAGAATGGATCTGGCGGGGAGGTTGTGCTACCCGTCATGTAGATCGTCTTGAAGCGATTGGATCTGGCGCGGAAGTCCTCGGGGGACTCCGATTCAGTGTCGAAGTCGAAGATCCCGAGGATGGAGGGGTCCTCAAAATCCTCAGGGTTGGAGACTCGCGTGATGGCGTCTTCGTGTGATGCGACAGTGATGGATCCGGTGATTGAGGCAGGGGTCACGGAATCGGTGTTGTCATGGAGGGTCGCGTCGTCCGTGGCTACGTCAGTTCCGGCTACGTTGCTGGCGGCCGAATCGTACTCAGAGGCGAGGTGGCTAATGGAGCAGATCTGGCCCTCCGAGAGTAGGTCGCGGTGTGGCAGCGATCTGCCGATGATCGCCATCCTCGTCAGGTCGACGACATCCGTGAAGCCAACGAACATGTTGTTGGTGCCGACTAGCAAGAGAAACCGCAAGTACAGCCGCAAGTCTACCACCATCGACCGCGACACATACTTGACACAACAAGTGATGACTCCAACTTGGAGAATCAAGCTCGTCATCGACGGGAAGCTCTCCAAGATCATCCTCCTCGTCATCAACGTCATGAACGTCAACAACGACACCATGGTCATCACGCGGCGCCTCCTCCACATCAACAAAACTTGGAGCGTCAAGTGATACAAGTTGAGCCACGCCCACCACGTCAAGAGGCTCATGACCATGTTCTTCGCCGTGAGGCCCATGTGTCTAACCAACATCACCAACCGAGGAACGAGCCTCCTCTTTGTCATCAACCGCGTCAAGAGGCTCCACACCTTCGCCACCATGAGGCCCAAGTGCCTCAACCACGTCAACAACCGCGCCAAGAGCACGAGCAAGATCCTCCTCAACAACAATATCAAGAGCAAGCTCCGCAACAAGGACGCGAGAACCAAGTTCCACCTCCCCAACTACAAGATCATCAACAAGGTCACCAAGCTCGTCGCAATGACCGCAACGATGAAGAAACTTTTGGCAAGATCAAGTTCACAATGCCCAAGTTCACCGGATCCAATGACCCCGAAGAATACCTCTCGTGGGCACTCAAAGTCGACAAGATCTTCCGCATGCACAACTATAGCAACGAGAAGATGGTCGCCATGGCTTCGCTTGAGTTTGATGATTACGCCAACCTTTGGTGGGAACAAGTTCAAGTTGCTCGAGATGCAAGACATGAACCGCCAATCACAACTTGGCATGACATGAAGGCTCACATGAGAACTCGGTTTGTCCCCGCGCACTACACGCATGACCTCTTCAACAACCTTCAAGCGCTTCGTCAAGGGACAAAGACCGTGGAAGATTACTTCAAGGAAATGGAACCCAACTTGATTCGCGCCAACATTGATGAACGCATGGAGCAAACAATGGCACGTTTCCTTATTGTCTTGAATCACCCAATCAAGCGCATCGTCGAGTTCCAAACATACAACACAATGGTTGAGCTTGTGCACATAGCAACAAAAGCTGAACGTCAAGTGCAAGAGGACATCAAGTACAACAAGCCCAAGACATACTTCACCTACAAGCAAGCTTCAACCGCTACACCAACAACTTTCAATGGTAGCTCCTCAAGTACCTCCATGCCTTCCTTCAAGCCCACACTTCCTCAAGGAAAACTGCCCCCAAGTGGCAAGCAAGCAAAGAGTGATGCACCTTTCAACGGTGAATGCTACAAGTTTGGAGGTAAAGGACACAAGTCGACCGAATGTGGAAACAAGAAAGTCTTGTTCATCCATGACAATGGTGATGAAGAGTACTTGAGTGAAGATGAGTTTGATGCTCGTGTCAAGGAAGCAATGGCAAGGCAACGAGTGGAAGATGATCAAGAACTCCTCATGTGTGAGCATGACGCAAGTCCATCGCTTGTCGTCACAAGGATCTTGACCACTCAAGCACAAGAGCATGAATACCAACCCTCCAATATCTTCCAAACACGAGCCGGCATCAACGGCAAATCTATCAAGGTGATCAATGACAGAGGGAGTTGTCACAACCTTGCTAGCACCGAGTTGTGTGAGAAGCTCAACCTCACCCTCCATCCACACAAGCACCCCTACCACGTGCAATGGCTAAGTGACCAAGGGTCCGTGGAGATCAAGCATACCGTATCGGTCTCCTTCGCCATTGGTCCTTACAAAGATACGGTGGAGTGTGATGTGGTTCCTATGACAGTTTGCCACATGCTTCTTGGTCGACCATGGCAATTTGACAAGGCTTCTCAACATGACGGTCGCACCAACATATACACCTTCAAATGGCTCAACAAAACATGTGTTTTGCAACCGATGACTCCTAGCCAAATAATTGCGGACAATGCAAAGGCTTTAGCGAGGGCATAAAGCACAACACCTACTTGTGAGAAGAGCGGTGAGAGAGAGAACCACCTCATAGTGAGTGAGAGCCACAAGCCAAATTCGAGTGGAAAAACTAAGAGTGTTCTCCTTGTCACCAAAAGTGAGATGAGAGATGTTCGGAACAACCCATCCATATTGCACTATGTCCTCCTTTGCAAGGGACTAGCGCAAGGAACTAACGAATTAACCAATGTTCCTCCATCTTTGATGAGTGTTTTGCAGGAATTCAAGGATGTGTTCCCCGAAGAGCTTCCACATGGACTACCTCCTCTTCGCGGCATCAAACATCGCATTGACCTCATCCCCGGTGCACCACTTCCAAACCGCGCCGCTTACCGCATGAACCCGGAGGAGACAAAGGAGATTGAACATCAAATCAACCAACTCGTCTCCAAAGGTTTGATCCAAGTTAGCACTAGTCCAAGTGTCGTACCCGTGATTCTTGTTCCAAAGACGGATGATACGTTACGGTTATGCATGGACTGCCGTCCAATCAATGTTATCACTGTGCGTTATCGACATCCCACACCACGTCTCGATGACATGCTTGATGAGTTGTGTGGAGCCACTATTTTTTCGAAAATTGATCTTCGTAGTGGTTACCATCAAATACGCATGGCTGAAGGTGATGAGTGGAAAACCGCCTTCAAGACCAAACTTGGTCTCTATGAATGGTTGGTTATGCCCTTTGGTTTATAAAATGCCCCATCCACCTTCATGCGCCTTATGAATCACATCTTGCATTCTCTCATTGGAAAAAGTTTTGTTGTCTATTTCAATGATATCCTTGTTTATAGCAAATCACTTGAGGACCATATAACACATGTTAAGGAAGTTTTGCAAATCCTTCGACATGAAAAGCTTTATGCTAATCTTCCCAAGTGTACTTTTGCTAAAGACAAGTTGATTTTTCTTGGATTTGTCGTTTCTTCGAAGGGCATTGAAGTTGATGTTTCCAAGGTAAATGACATACGAGATTGGCCCATCCCAACAAATGTGAGTGAACTCCGAAGTTTTCATGGGTTGGCCGGTTTCTATTGTTGCTTTGTGAAAGACTTTTCAACCATTGCTTGTCCCCTTAATGAATTGACCAAAAAGAATGTCACATTTGTGTGGGGCAAAGGACAACAAAAAGCTTTTGATGAACTTAAAAAGAGGCTCACCGAAGCACCTCTTCTTGCTTTACTGGATTTCACAAAAACTTTTGAGATAGAGTGTGATGCTAGTGGTATTGGCATTGGAGGAGTCCTTATGCAAAACGGACGACCTATAGCCTACCATAGCGAAAAACTTGATGGTGCTCGCCTTAACTATCCTATTTATGACAAAGAGCTTTTTGCCTTAGTTCGTGTCCTTCAAGTTTGGCAACACTACCTTTGGCCCAAGGAATTTATCATACATTCCGACCACGAGTTGTTGAAATATATCAAAGGCCAAGCTAACTTGAGCAAGAGACACGCTAAGTGGGTTGAGTTAATGGAGTCTTTCCCGTACATTGTCAAGTATAAGAAGGGCAAAGATAATGTAGTTGCGGACGCATTGTCTCGCAAACATACAAGCCTTCTTACGAGACTTGAAATCAACGTGTTGGGTCTTGAGGAAATAAAATCTTTATATGCTTCCGACCCGTTCTTTGAACCAATTTTCACAAAGTGCTCCAATGACAAGGGAGTTGATGATTTCTATTTGCATAAGGGCTTTCTATTTAAACAAAACAAGCTATGCATCCCGAAGTCGTCGCTTCAACTTTTGCTTCTCCAAGAATCTCATGGTGGATGCCTTATGGGTCACTTTGGTCACGACAAGACATTGGACATGCTCTCCAATCACTACTTTTGGCCCAAGATGAAGCGTGACGTGGAGCGCTACGTTCAACGATGCACTACATGTGTTCAAGCTAAGTCGCAAGCTAATCCCATGGTCTTTATATGCCTTTGCCTATTCCTCATACACCTTGGTCCGACATTAGCATGGATTTCGTGTTAGGATTGCCTAGATCTAAGCATGGTCATGATTCTATATTTGTTGTTGTGGATCGTTTTTCCAAAATGGCACACTTCATACCATGCCATAAGACCGACGATGCTTCACATGTTGCAAATTTGTTTTTCAGGGAAATCGTCCGTCTTCACGGTGTGCCAAGGACAATCGTCTCTGACCGCGACGTCAAATTCATGAGCTACTTGTGGAAGACCCTCATGGGGAAGCTCGGCGTCAAGCTCCTCTTCTCATCCACATCACATCCTCAAACTGATGGCCAAACCGAAGTTGTCAACCGAAGCCTCGGAACTCTCCTTCGCGTGTTGATCAAGAAAAACCTGAAGGATTGGGAGGAATGCATTCCACACACCGAGTTCGCCTACAATCGAGCCAAGCACTCAACAACCAAGATGAGTCCATTCATGATCGTCTATGGTTTCGAGCCCCTCACCGCGCTCGACATCCTACCACTACCTCTCCATGAGCGCACGAACATGGACGTCGAGAAGCACGCACAAGCTATGAAGAAGCTTCATGAAGAAACAAGAGCTACTATCGAACAACAAGTCCTTCGCCAAGCTTCAAGGTTAAACAAGGACAAGAAGGAGATGATATTTGAAGAAGGTGACCTTGTGTGGATACACCTAAGCAAGGACCGCTTCCCCAAGGAACGTGACTCCAAGCTCAAGCCAAGAGGAGATGGCCCCTTCAAGGTCCTCAAACGAATCAACAGCAATGCCTACATCATCGACATACCGACCTCCAAGTACCTTGCAAGCAATACATTCAATGTCAAGGATCTCTCACCCTACCATGGAGATGTTCAAGATGATATCCATGAAGAGTCGAGGATGACTCTTTCCCAGGGGGGGGGAGCTGATGCAACCCGTACTACGGACGCTTCTACATCTACACCAACAAGTCCCCCAAGTGGACCCATGACTCGTGCCCGAGCCAAACTCCTACAAGCTAAGGTGAACTCACTCCTCTCCTCATCCAATTTGATACCTCCTTGGATGGCGTGCTACTTCATACCTCTACTCTGTGCATCATCAGGTACGAATCCCCACCGCGTCGACCCACGAGCCCTGAAGCTGCACCTGAGCTGAAGCTACCTGAGCCGGAGTATCCGCCTGAATCCAGCCGGAGTGTCCGGCCTGCCCCAGCCCGAACCTGGCGTGGACATTTAGAAGGTCAACTCGGACACTTCCCGGACACCACCCGGAGTGTCCGGCCACCCCGGACTGTCCGGTCGTTCTGACCCGGACTGTCCGGCCCAAGTGATGGGCATGCGAGCCTAGCTGGGCCCTATGGCCCATGTACCCCTTTACTTCGCCCAGAACTCTACTTTAATGCCTGAATTACCCCTGAACTTGTGGTTGGCCTATATATAGACCCCTACCTCCATTGTAAACCCTAGGCTTGATATTGGAATTAGTGGAAACCCCTTTGTGGATCTATCTAATTCTTGCCTCATGCTCCTTGACTAAGGAGCGCCAATATCCCCAAACCTCGTTGGAGTTTACATCGTGCCTCTGCATTGTACAAGGCCTAGGCATCGGTGTCCCTTTGCCTATACGTCAAGATATCATCGAGTCTCCCATCTCGCCGTGACGGTTCGAGAGAGAGTCCTCCGCCCGACGCCGATCCTAGGGATTGCGCTGGACCGGTCACCGCCGGTGTGAGCTATTGGTGTTTATCGTGGTTTTGCGTGTGTGTGTTCATCGCGTTCTTCGTGCGTGTGTTCGTCGTATTCATCCTCCCCTCCTTTCCCTGCACTCCACCCTCGATTTTAAAGGGAATCGTGAAGGATCAGGCCACCCTAGAGGTTTGCCCTCAACAGGATATAGGCATCTGACGTTTGATGTGTTATGGAGATTTAGATCTTGTTGCTCAACAAGTGTCGGATATCTGTAATGCAAATAAGCACATGGCAGCATATAGAGCCGCCGTGGATGAATTATCTAAATCGTTCAAAGGGTTTGAGGTTCAACACATCCCTTGAACAGGAAATGAGGAAGCAGATGCATTATCTCGAATAGGCTCTACACGGAAAAAGGTTCCGGATGGCGCTTTTTTAGAGCACCTCAAAGTTCCCTCTATAAAAGGAGTAGACAAGGAATATCTGACCAAATCCGACTCACCTTTAGTAGCAGTTCTGGCTGTAATTTCCAGCTGGACTCAACCCTACCTTGATTACTTGGTAGATGGCAAATTACCCGAAGACAAAGTTCTGAGCTGACAGATCATCCGACGAGCAAAAGCCTATACTAGAATTAGTGGTGAGCTCTATAAGCGGAGCGCGTCTGGGGTCTTTCAGCGTTGTGTATCTCCAGAAGGAGTAGAAATCTTACGAGAAATCCACGAAGGCTAATGCGGTCACCATGCTAGAGCCAAATCTCTAGTGGCAAAAGCTTTCCGAGACGGTTTTTTCTGGCTTACAGCCAAGGTAGATGCTGAACGGCTGGTCAAGACGTGCAAAGGCTGCCAAAAGTACGCCAAACAAGCTCACGTTCCGGCTAATCAGCTGTGAACAATACCTATAAAATGGCCTTTCGCAGTCTAGGGGCTTGACATGGTAAGACCGTTTAAACGGGCTCCAAGCGGATTTACTCATCTCTTAGTGATGGTGGATAAATTCACAAAATGGATTGAGGCTAAACCCGTCACTAGTTGTGATGGAGCAATAGCCAGAAGATTTGTCGAGGATGTCATAATCCGATACGGTTATCCGCATAGCATTATCGAGGATGTCTAGGATGTCATAATCCTAATGATTTGATTCACACTTCTCCTAGAGTTGCCGCGTATATTGAAGAAGATGCCAAAATTTCTCGACAAAATGATCTCGACTTAGTCGAAGAAGTTCGTGCCGTTGCTGAGATGAGATCAACAGCCTATCAGTAGAAGTTACACAAGTATCATAGCCAGGGAGTCAGAAACTGGTCTTTAAATAAGGGCGATTTGGTTCTCCGGCTTGTGCAGAAAAGAAAGCACAAACTTTTCCCAGTATGGGAAGGGCCCTTTTTAGTTAGCCGAGTATTGTATAATGGTTCTTACTATCTAACTGATATGTGGCCAGTCAAAGAAAGACCTGCTACTAAGAAAAGAAAGAGAGCTGGAGGCAGTACAGACCCGGAAGAATTAGACAGACCATGGAATATTGCTCAGCTACGTTCCTTTTATTCTTAGTTTATCTTTCTTTGTAATCATATATATGTACATGTTCAATAAGAAATAAAGTATTGGTTTCCTCATTATTTCTGAGAAGTTTTATATTGCCATCTTATTTCCGAATGATCATGTCACAGTCAAAAATCTCAGAATACTTGAAAGTACTTTATGCTCATATTTGTTCTGGTTTAGATTTCCGATTCTAAAATTGCTACCTTCAGGTATAAATCTAAATTTTCTAGTCTATACTTTGGTTATTTATCTGATTGTCGGATGCGGGCATTTTCCGAGTAGTGAATTGTGACATCCCCGGGATCAGGGTTAAACAAATCCAGACCTTATCCTGAGATAAGCTTAACCTAGAGCTCGAGGATATCCAGTGAAGAATCGGTAGTACAACAGTAAGCCAGCGACACAAAAATTATTACAGCAAGCTCATAACTGAGCGAAGAACCAAAATATTACAAGCAGAGGTCACCGACCACAAACATCAAACAATGGAAGGCAAATTATGCTATTAAGTATAGCAAACTTAACAAATGGCCTAAGAGGCCTGAAGCATAACGATGACGTCCCAACCCATAGATTCCAGGCTGCCAGCCGGGAACCCCAAGCTACTCATCGGTGTCGATGTCGTACGGAACTTGTCTTCTGAGGAACACTTACTCTGAAAGTATCAACAAAGCAAGGGTGAGTACAGGGTGTACTCCGCAAGACTTATGGCTGGTGGGGTTATTTTGCATAAAGCCATCTTTGTTTATAAAACAAGATGGAGAAGAAGCTCGTCTAATTAGAATATTTTAAAAGGAGATAAGAGAGCGACATCTCCAAGAATTGGTCATCATCTTTTGATATCCACCAAAGTAATCCTCATCTCACAACTAGGATCACCCCCTCGTACCCATGAGGAAGCATCCTTAAGCACATGTTGAAACCTCCAGGTTTTACAATTAGGTTAATGTTCTCTATGATCTTAGAATTCGGTCACCAAGCGTTCATAACCGTGAACACGGCTTTTCGAAAAGATTTAACCCTGCAGGGGTGTACAACTTTACCCACATGTACCAACCGACTCTTAGCGCCACTTGACACACTTCCCTGGTGTGCTGGCAGAGGGTGATTGGACACGACCATTTTACCTTGCTTCGCCGAGACCATGAGTCACGCCCTAAGGATGGTTGCGCCATAACGGGTCAAATCCCGAAGCCAGTCCCTAGAGATGTGGGCGAGGTTGGTTTACCAGGGGCTCCATCCACCCCAAGCAACCCGGCCACGCTTCCCTACCTGTTATGATGCACCTCCTTCACCTCCTCTTTCGAAAACATTTTTAATGCGTATGCCAAATGGAACGCCTAAACTAGGTGACTCATAGAATCTACTAGGCAAGTTAGTTAATCATGAGGTCCCCATAAACCTCGTGTGGTTGTACGCTCGTTTTGGTCCAAAGGCAAGAACTCGTTTCCTAGTGGTGGCGAGCATGGGGCTACAAAAACCACATCCCACCGTGGCCTCCCATACAAGCCTTATCATGTTTAACCTTTACCACTGATCTCATCTCATCACATCCTCCTGTCATACTAGATTCTCTACATCTTATACATCTTCTGGATGAACCAGCACTGACATCTAAGCATGGCTAAGCAAGACACATATACAAGCTCTAGCAGTGCACACAAGCCAAATCTAGTTATGCTAGGAGCAGTGGATCGGGTAATATAAGCTCAAAGGGAGTAATGCACAGATAGGATACTCTACCTATCGATAAAAGACCACAGTAGAATCGTATGCATCATGGCAAGAATGAAATGCTTTCGAAACCATAGGATTGTATAATGGTGGGGCTATGCTTGCCTTGTTTGTTGATACCCAGATATGCATATCTTCAGAAGGCTTGTACTTGACTTGATTATAGTTGATCAAGTATTGTTCGTCGATGTTTGATGGTGTTGATCTCGGTCTTCGATCTCGATCTCGATATCGTATTCTATCGGTAGAAACAAACACCGGAAAGAAAGGGGAAACAATAATCAACACATGGCATCGATGCAATACTCAAGCAAGTATGATGATATGACAAGTTAATTTGTATTGAAATGAAACCCTAAGGCATGTTTGGCAATTTAAGCAACGTTCGAGGGGTGCAAACCCTAATACAGGAGAGACCCCACGAATCACATGCGAGGGTTCATATGTTATTCTAATTAAACTTGTAGTGAAAGTTGTTGAACAATTCGTGATTATAAGTCTATTGTGTAGATCTCATTTTTCTGAACATTTTGATATATTATACACATTTTTCTGACTTATAAATAATTAGATATTGAATTTATAAGATTATATCAATTTCTGAAATTATTTAAACTAATTAAATGAGTTACAGCGTCATGATGACGTCACCACGGAGCTGGGGACATTTTTCACTAGGGCGGCACTTACCCACAGTGGATGACAGAGGGGCCATGGGCCACCTCAACTGTCACCGTGGTGGTCAATTGTCAGCGGCCCAAGGGCCACGTTAGCCTGACGTGGGCATGACGTCAACACGACATCCACCCTCAGGCGGTGGTCGCCGGCGATGACAGAGGCCACGCCAGCACGCACGACGTGGTTGTGCCGCTACTGGGTGGTCACCGGAGCTATGCCGGCAAGCACGAACTGCGGCGGCGAGAGGCGGCGTACGACGTGAGAGTGGGATAGAGCGAGAGAGAGAGGGTTTGGAGGGGTCCTGGAAGACCAACAGCTCACCGTGGTTCATACGGGCTTGACGGAGAGGGCGGGGTGGCCGGAGGCGCGAGAATTGACGACGGCGAGCTCCATCGGTGACGGGGAAGACGGCTTCGATTCTGGCGATTGAGGGCACGTGCGCTTCCGTGGCTTAGCTAGGAAGGACCGTGAGGACGAGGCAGAGGTGATGGCGTGCTCGGTTGGCCTCGGGGTGGTGCAGAACGACGGCGGACAACGGGGTCCGACGGGGTTAGGGTTCGGGCTTGCACAGGAGAGAGCAAACGAGAGAGGGAAAAGTGGATAGGGAGAGCAAGGGCGATGTCGTGGCAATCTTATCCTCCATCCAGAGCACGATGGACGGCGGCGAGGGAGCGGTGCAGATCGACGGTGGCGGCATCGCCAGGCAGCTGCTTGCGGGAGGAGGAAGACGATAGGGCTGACGCCGAAGTGGTACTGGGCCGCGAATGGGCTGCGCGGGGTTGCAGGTGCTGCGTGCTGGGCGTCAGGGAGGGGAGAAGAGAAAGCTGGGCTAGCTAGGCTGCGCGGCCTGCAGCTGTTCTGCTGCTTATTTTTATTTAGCAAAAACATTTTCCTTTTTCTGTTTTTATCTCCTTTTGTATTTTCAAATACTTTCTGTTTTGAATCATTTCAAAAATACTAGAGGTTTACAAATATTTTGGAAAACATTCAGGGGCCCTTATATCCATTTGGGCTCCAACATTTTGTACTTTTCAAATTCAAAAACTTTTGAATTGATTTGAGAGGGAGAGGAAAAACTAGGTTTAGGGTTTTACTTTATTTTATTTGCATGCATTTTAGGGAATGGTGATCATGAATGCACAAACAAAGCCCTAATTAAGATTAGCTAAAACTGAGGTGTTATAGATCTATCCCCCTTACGAGAATCTCGACCCGAGATTCCGTAGGTAGGAAGAAGGAAGAGAAATAGGATCACTCTAAGAATAAGAGGGAAACATACTAACAACACACAGAGTATCTCATGGTCAACTCATGAAAGAGTGTTCAGGAACAACTCTAGGATGACGACATGAAATACGTCAAGGTAGAGGAGGAACAAAAGGAGAAGGTTTCAAGGTAACAGATAACTAGTCTTCATAAGGATTGAGTTTCAGAAGAGTTTTAAGCTTCTGAAAGGGAAAGCTTACAACAGAAAGAGACCACGGACTTTGAGAGATGAACCTCTACTAAATGGCTTAAGTAGAGCTTCTAGGAATACAGAGATGTGGAGAACCAAGATGTTGATCTACTTTTGATATAGAAGGGTCACTCTTTCGTTCAACATAAGGTCAAGACAAAAAGGTGTTTTGTGGCGAGGACTCGTAAGAGTCACAAGGAACATGTAACAAGAGAAACTTCAGATTACCAAAATCATTATCACTCTTCAAACATGTTAGAGGAACGAAGGAAACTCTTTATTCATCTAGGTCTATCAAAATCTTTGCCAAAGATCGTGGTATCACTTTACACCACCAGATGTATAGGTAAGAAGATTCCTGATGACACGAGGAAAAGAAACTTCATTCTCAGGCTTCAGTTACTTGGCACAAGGGGATGCTTGCCAACATAAAAGGGTCTGGAGGATCGACCGAGAGACATTTAGCAACACTACTTTAAATGTTCTCCTTGATGTTCGAGTCACGAAACATCAAGTAAAGGCCAGACTTCGGAGACAAAGGAAATCATGAGCACAACTTCTATAATAAATCATAGAGGAAGCCTCATGAAGAGTGGTTGTTATTTGCTGATTTAAGAGAATTTTACAATAAGCTTTCCGACTAGTTGTGTCAACCATTACATCAATCATGTCGGACTTACATAGAAACCTATGTCAAAACCTTGAGGAACACAATCCATATATCTGCTTGAGATTCATATTCTGTTAAGTGAAATGATACTTCAGACTCAGCGTGTCCGAGTAGATAGTTTGCAACATTTACCGTAAAGGTAAAGTTACTAGATTCTCAATACATGGACTACAGTGTTAAGCTCCAATAGACTAAGCTGAATTGCTAGACACATGTATTAATAACTTGTCAGAAGACAACTGCTTATACATCAAGTACTTACAATGAAACACAAGTGTCCATAAGGAAACATAGATAACTCTACTCGAATCCACGGCGACATCTTTCACCATTTGCCTGTGAACCGGAGAAGGTTACTTCTAACATCCAGAACACAAACTTTGAGATAACACGAAGGAGGTTCTCGGAAGTTTTCCAACATTAATGCCAAATGTTTCATATGAGTCTAGTCTAGCTTGGAGAAGATAATGATGATGTCATCGATGGGCTCAATAACAAACTTATCGAGATACTCCAGGAAGATGGACTCAGATGTTGTATGTGTTGACACCGATTTTGTCCAAAATAAAATAGATTTAAATTATGATAAAAGAATTTAAGTAGATTTCTAAAAAAGGAAAAAAGGAGAAATTGTTTAATAATCAGAATATAAATTGACTTATAAATATGTCACCGATATTGCTCATCCGATATTGACCTAAGATTCACGATGTCGCGAGTGATACCAAAATTTCAAAATATCCGATCATGGATAAAAGTCAATTTTGTTCCGGCAAACTCTGAAATAGAGTCACTACTGGACTAGAATATAATGGCAAGTTATACGCAAAAAATTGCACTAAAACAAATCTAATATTCCTTACATGAATTAATCTTCAAACTTGATAGTCTATCAGCTAGCTAGCTAGCTCATACTAGATGGACTATGCAATACGTGCACCTCATAACTACATGCATGCATGTATTAAGCGGCACCACGGCCTAATTAATACCTTATTAAAGTAAATAAAGGACCAATTATGACCCATGGCCCAGATGTATGGCAACAGTCCAGATAGGAGGGCTTGCAATCGTACCAGCTGGTAGCCAAGATAGCTTCAAGGACTCAATCAATCAGCCGGATATTGAAAGAAAGAAAAGCCACACTCCCACGATATCACGATCTGCACGATCAGCACGACGTGCCCCGCGCGTCTTCACCCGCACGCTCCCGTGCCAGACGCCTATATATGGGCCAACGCGCGGCGCTGCAAAGATCGGTTCTTTTCTAATCGCTCGTACGCATACGCTCGCGGAAGCTCTGCCAATTCATTCCATCTACGCGCTAGTGCTATTCGCCGTCGCCATTTAGCTGCTAGCGCCGCCGTCGTACGCTGCCGGCCGCCCGCCATACGCCCCCGGCCGCTTGCCATACGCTGCCGGCCACTCGCCGTATACAGGCCGCTGCTAGCTGCTGCCCGTCGTGTGAGAGAATCTGCAAGAGGTAAGAAGCATCACATATCATTGACACAAACAAGGGGATTTTCTCTTCTAAAATTGCTACATGTATCTTTTATTTTCTTCTCATGATCATGATAAAATTGGCTTTTGGTTTGGTCACATTGACACAAATCAAGATGCTATAAACTCATATATATATATATATATGTGTGTGTATGTGTTACCAAAATTTGGCACTTGGCTTGGTTACATTGATACAAGCCAAGTTGTCTAAAAAAACCACATATTAGTAAAATCACGCTCTTGGTTTGGTCACATTGACATAAGCCAAGTTGCTCTAAAATGACATGTCTTGGTTTGATCTATTGATATGTGCTAAATTGCCTACTCCTTATAATTATGATAAATTAGCTCTAATTTTGGTCACATTGACATAAACCATGATGCTATAAACTCATGTATATATGTTACCAAAATTTGGCACTTGGTTTGGTTACATTGACACAAGCCAAACTGCTCTAAAAACACATATTAGTAAAATTATACTCTTGGTTTGGTCACATTGACACAAGCCAAGTTGCTCTAAACTCATATATTACTAAAATATATCCTCTTGGTTTGGTCACATCGACACAAGCCAAGTTGCTCTAAACATATATGTCACTAAACTTATGCCATTGGTTTGGTCACATTGACACAAACCAAGGTGCTCTAAATTCACATATGTCACTAAAATATAGGCTCTTGGTTTGGTCACATCGACACAAGCCAAGTTGCTCTAAACATATATGTCACTAAACACATGTCGTTGGTTTGGTCACATTGACACAAACCAAGGTTCTCTAAATTTACATATATCACTAAAATTTGGCTCTTGGCTTGGTTAAGTTGACACAAGTCAAGTTGCTTTAAAATCACATATTATTAAATCATGCTCTTGGCTTGGTCACATTGACACAAGCCAAGTTGCTTCAAATTCACATGTTGCTTAACTTACGTCTTTGGTTTGGTCACATTGACACAAGCCAAGGAGCTCCAAAATCTCACACACCAATATTAAAAATACCCAAATTATCTTGCCAAATAATAGTCATGGTCAAAATAGTACGGGCCTACCATCCAACTAGTAGTCATATACTAGTAGATGAAACATGCATGCAACCTAACGGCTGAATTAAATAATCTGCTTATGGTAGTGCCAAATCATTTTTTTTGACTGGCTAATTCCATGTGTGATGCACATTGTCTGCTCTAATAAAAATGCATACGATGTCATCACCGATTAGCATATCGCACTTGGTTAGGTTCTGAAATGTTGGACCTTCTTTTTTTTATCTTAAAGAAATTATCCAAACTTCAAATATTATATCTGTTTCATACTCAAATTTGATGCGTCTAGTCTCACTATATGTCTACTTTTACGTAGTGATATAGAGAATGACACATGCTTGTAACTAGCTAATTAAGTTGATAAAATACCTCCATGAAGGTTCTCAACCTAGCCAGCAAGAATAAGTACAAATAAAATATGAGGTGAAATATTCATCCGCCATGTCGGTCGCATTAAATATATGGTGTAGACGCTGCTGTCACTAGTGATCAAATTTTTGCTCGTGTATGTAGAAAAATCACATGCAGATAGCCTCATAGCTCACGCTCCATGCAGCAATGAAAACAGTCTCTTGGCCGGATAATCAACCATACAAAAAAACATGTACATGGTCAAAATGGACCGTATATAATATGATAAAATATATTGGCTAGCTGATCAGGGTATTAAATAACCCATGCATGAAATGCTAAAAGGATCGTGCTGTCAAATCAAATATGACCGCTATAAAAAGGGGTCACATATGTCGAACAAATAATACCAACTCTAGAGGAATTTGAAGAAGATTAAAAGACTCTTCGAGTATGCCGGCGTCGACGACAGCGAGTAGGACTTTAGTTTCTACAATATGTAGTATTCTTTTATTTCTACATTTTGTATTATTCACATATTGTAACGCTATATAATAGATATGTTGGAATTCTTAATCAGGGGTTTTCTCTACGGAGATGTAATTAACAGTTCTTTTATATAAATGTAAGAGTTCTGGAAATAAAGTACCTACAATGTTTGATCCTTTTATTACTTTATGCATTTACGCATTTAAATTATACTATCTGTCTCTATGACGTGGACGCGTATTTCTCTCGCCCCATTTTCCCGTCATCAGATTCTGGCACGCTCAGTGGGACATATTTCTCCCCTCATCTTTGAAATTCCAACATAGCATACACCATATGGATCCTCATAACATATGTTCTAAATCTATCAAATGTGAGCGAGCTAATATATGGCTCCTCCATTTTTTCCCAAGGCATGGAGGGACAAGTGCAATAGCTTGTGATTCTCCACTTTGGGTCCCATTGGTTTGATGTAGCAATTGGTCCTCTCATAATATTACTAAGCCAAAATTCTCTTAGGAGCACTAACCCATGTAAACTAAACAAGACAAAGAAAATGAGGTCATCTCTATGTCAATGGAAGAGCTCACCCATGTCCTTCCAAAATCAGTCAAGCGGAATATGGAATTTGCTAAAAAACAACATTTGCTCGTGGCGCTACGAATCCAACTCCAAGACCATACATGGAAGCGAAAGTTGTCGAGGTGGGGCAATCGCCCTACCTGTTTCCCAAGGACAAAGGACGTGTAGTGATATTTAGAAACTACGAATCTCTTCCACTTGTTTGCAAAAGAAATAAAAGGGTGGTGCATAAACACCAAAGTAAGCAACCTGAAAAAGGAGGTGACGTTGTGGCTATATTGCCTCAAGCGTTATCTTCTGTAGGAAAATCCATCAATGGTCATAACAAATTACGACCTAATTCTTCAGAGTTTGTTCCTTCAATTGTCCATAAACCCATTGAAGAATGCTCTGAAGTAATGTACAAGTGTTATCATGATTGTGAAATTGGACATGTGAACTCGACAACGGTGTTGAAAAATCACGTGTCATTATCACCGTCATCTATGGTACATGAATCCTTTGAGGGTTCATATAATCTCGTACAACAACATCATCGAGGAGAATTTCTTAACATCAAATATAGCCGTGTTATAGTCGGCAAGGTCCATGCACACTTCTCAAAGAATACGGAAAACAACCCCTTGGATCGCCATTTTCGTATCCGCATAGGCGGCCTTAAGATCCAAGCAATAGTGACTAGCAACCCTTTAATGATTGCTAGCTTTATCAAGTTCATTTGGAAAATACATCCAAACCACACCAAACATTGTGACATGGGCCTCAACTGTAAGTGTACTATATATATATCCACAAAAGGAGCGGCGAAAGCTCCCACTTGAGAAGCAAACTACTCTCTCAAACCAAGAACCCCAACGTGCCGCTGTTTTACAACTTTGTGTGGGTAAACATTGCCTAGTTTGCCAGCTATATCAAGCTCATGCCAGGGGTTTGATCCCTCCACTTCTCCATTAGTTCCTCGCCAATGGCAAAATCCAATTTGCGGGAGTAGCCATCGGTAATGATATAAAAAGCTCGAGTTTTATAACTCGGGTGTCATGAATGTTATCGATTTACAATAACTTGGTATCAAAGTTCGTGGTCACAAAGAAGGCCAATGTGAAAATAAAACTCAACAAAGACAAGAGTCTTACTATGAGCATGTGGGACAACTCCAAGCTAAACCATCAACAGAGATCAAGTATGCATGCATGAATGCGTATGCGAGCTTCAAAGTTTTCAGGTGGCATTTCAATATTACCGATTATCTTAAGTCCCATTAAGATACTTGGATTTGTGTTCGGTATTGTAAGAAACAGGTTGACATACCAAATGTACGAAGCAATCAAAAAAAAGTAGTATGATATCTCCACCATTATGTGAGGCAGGGGCTGACATAGAGAACTATTTTTTTTACGATAATATTATCGTGAAATCAGCACAAACAGATCCTTTAAGTGGGCCTATCATGGTTTTTAAGTGCCCTACGAATTTTAAAAGAATAAACCCAATGAAAATCTTGGGTTTTCATTGATATTTTTTTTTCATAATTACAAGAAATGCGTTTATGTTGATCCAACAAAACAATTGGCATTCGTGAAAGTGTATGAACCTTGAGAATATAAAGAGGTTTCATGATCACAAAAAACCACTCCAAAGTTGTACGAGATAAACTGTTGACATCATGCATACTATATTATATGAGACGAACACTCCAACATCTTATGAGTATAAACTGTGATGATATTAAAATGGCACTCCAATAACTTATGAGTATAAACTGTGATGATATTAAAATGGTACTCCAACATCTTATGAGTATAAACTGTGAAGGTATTAAAAAATTACTCCAACATCTTATGAGTATAAACTTTGAGGATATGAAATAATACTCCAACATGTTATGAGTATAAACTATGATGATATTGAAAAACACTCCAAAGTCTTACGAGTATAAACTATGATGATATATGAAAATAGTCCAAATCCTTATGAGTATAAACTATGGTATAAATATACTAAATTTTCTAACTTATCTTTAAAAGTATCATCAAAGGAAGTATTAATATTCCAAGGCTGCATGAGTATAAACTGCCAGCCTCTTGAAAAATAAATAAATGAAAATAAAATTTCTCCAAGATTGCAAGAGTGTAAAATGTCATCCATAAACAAAAAAACACTCTAGTGTCTTACGAGTATAAACTATTGATGACATAAACACTCCAAGGCTGTAAGAGTATAAGCTACCAGCCATAAACAAAAATTACTCCAAATGCTTACGATTATAAACTATGCCATATTAAAAATTACTCCAATATCTTACGAGTATAAACTATGATGATATTTAAAAATACTCCAAATGCTTACGAGTATAAACTATACCATATTAAAAATTAATCCAATATCTTATGAGTATAAACTATGATGTAATTAAATTGTACTCCAAATGCTTATGAGTATAAACTGTGATAACATTCAAAATACTCCAAATCTTATGAGTATAATCTGTGATAATATTAAAAAGTACTCCAACATCTTATGAGTATAAACTAGGATGATATTTATAAATACTCCAAATCTTATGAGTATAAGCTACGATGATATTGAAAATACTCCCAAAATCTTATGAGTTTAAACTATGATGATATTGAAACATCTCTGTATTGTCTTGAAGATGAACCCAATGAAATGCGCCTTTGGGGTTTCTTCGGGTAAATTTCTTGGTTTCATAGTTACAAAGAAAGACATTCAAATTGACCCTTCCAAAGTACAAGCAATCGTGAAAATGCCACCACCCGTAAACCTTAAAAAGTTAAAGAGTCTTCAGGGTCATCTAGCATATATTAGAAGATTCATTTCAAATTTGTCGGGGAGATGCAAACCTTTCTCGCGACTTATGAAAAAAGGAATCCCTTTTGAATGGGACCAAGCATGCCAAAATGCATTCTTGGAGATCAAAAAATACTTAATAAATCCTCCCGTGTTGGGAGCACCGGTTAAGGACCGACCATTGATCCTATATACGGCTGCCATGCCTACCTCATTAGGAGCCCTCTTGGCACAAAATAATGATGCCGGAAAAGAAACATCTCTGTATTATCTTAGTCGTACCTTGGTAGGGGCTGAGTGCAACTACCCAGACATGAAAAAAATATGTCTCGCACTGGTCTTTGCTGCACAAAAGCTGAGGCATTACATGTTAGAGCATACTGTGCACTCAATCTCGAGAGCAGATCCTCTCAGATATATCTTAAATAAAATGGTGCTTTCCGGAAGGTTAGCTAAGTGGGCGATGATTTTGTCACAGTTTGACATCACGTATGTACCTCAAAAGGCCATAAAAGTGTAGGGGTTCGTAGCATGGAAAACAAAAATTTTCTATCGCATACAAACAAACAAGCCAAGATCTATCTACTAGATTGTAGCAACGAGTCGATGGAATAACTCACCCTCGAAGATTCCAAAGTGTTTAACGAGAGCAGATTCTCGTGGGTGATGTAGTCGTACTCTTTCCGATCTCAAGATCGCGTAGACGATCCTTCCGGCGCCGCGTTCCCGCAGCGCTCCCGCAGTCGGTCACACGTTCGGTACTCGACGAAGACCTTCCTCTCCCTTGTTCCAGCAGGCAGCGGAGGTTGTAGCACTCTCCTCGCGATTCCGGCAGCACAACGGCGTGGTACCGGAGGTAGAGGGGAGATCCCGCAGGGCTTCGCCTTAAGCCGGTGCGAGTATGGTGGAGCTTATGAGAGAGGCTATTAGTGGTCTAGTAATTAGACACACCAATTAGAGGGCTCTAAACCAATTAGAAGGCTCTAAACCGAAACAGCTCTAAACCGGGGTCTAGGTCTAGTTTCTAGTTTAGAGGATAGGAACTTGTGTGTACTAGGAGGGGAGCCCTGCCCCTCCTTATATAGGTGGGAGGGCTGGCTGCGCCATGGGGAGGAGAGTCCCTCCCCAAGTCGGCTTGGTGGGGCGCCGGCCAAGGGAGGAGTCCTCCCCCAATTCGGCCTCCACCAATCCTCCTCTTTTCCCACTTCCCAAAATTGGCAGTTTGACTTTCAAATTAGCCGTTTGACTTTTCCAATTTAGGAATTAAATAAACCCTTTATTTTGGACAGCGAGAACACCTAGTACATGATGCAATCATTCCAACTTGCAATGACACATTCATGTACCCCTTCCCCCCCGGAGTGCCGGACATTCCGGGACCTTCTAGAATGTTCCCGATGAAAACACCGGAACCATTCCCCAACTCCGAAATGGGACTTTCCTTATATGAATCTTATTCTCCGGACCATTCCGGATCACCTCGTGATATCCCGGATCCCATCCGAGACTCCGAACAACATTCGGTCTCTTTCTCATAATACCATAACTACTCAAACAACGTCGAATCCTTAAGTGTGTCTCCCTACGGTTCGTGAATTATGCGGACATGATCGAGACACTTCTCCGAACAATAACCAATAGAGGAATCTGGAAATTCATATGGCTCCCACATATTTCTACGATTACTTTACGATCGAATGAACCACTTACATACGATACCAATTTCCCTTTGTCTCACGATATGTTACTTATCCGAGGTCATGATCGTCGGTATCTCTGCATACCTAGTTCAACCTCGTTACTGATAAGTACTCTTTTCTCGTTCCCGTGATATGTGATCCCTTGTGACCAAGTCACATGCTTGCAAGCTAATTGGATGACATTTCACCGAGAGGGCCCAGAGAATATCTATCCGTCATGTGGATGGACAAATCCCACTCTTGATCCATGTGTTTCAACCAATACTTTCCGAACACCCAATGCCACTTTTATAGCCACCCTGTTACGGTGTGGTGTTTGATGACATCAAAGCATCCATCCAGTAAAGGCAATATGCATGATCTCATGGTCGAAGGAATTAGGTTACTATGTATCAGAAAGCATATAGCAATTGAACTATTGAAATGACTTGATCTTTATGCTACGCTTGTCTATAGGAGTATGTCCACCATATCATTCTCCTAACGATATGATCTTGTTGTTGATAACATCTCAATGTTCATGACAAAGAAACCACATCATCAATCAACCAACAAGCTAGTGAAGTATAGAGGCCATACTAGGGACTTCAAATTAAGTTTACAAACCACACAAGTATTAATGGTTTCCTTGTTAATACTATTATAGCATGAATGTAAACATTTATCATAAACACAAAGATATATAATAATAACTACATTTATTATTACCTCTAGGGCATATCTCCAACAGTCTCCCACTTGCACTAGAGTCATCTAATCTAGATTACATGGTAATATACCGAACACCCATGGCAGTTTGGTGTTTGGTCATGTTTTGCCCTCGGGAGAGGTTTAGTCAACGGATCCGCCACATTCAGATCTGTGTGTACTTTGCAAATCTTTATATCCCCATCCTGGATATGTTCTCGAATAGCGTGGAAACGCAGCTTGATATGCTTCAGCTTCTTGTGTGACCTTGGTTCTTGCGCATTGGCTATGGCGCCCATGTTATCACAGTAGATAGACATCGGGTCCAGCGCACTAGGAACCACACCCAGCTCTGTAATGAACTCTTTCATCCATATCGCTTCTTGTGAAGCCTCCGAAGCAGCCATGTATTCCGATTCAGTTGAAGATCTCGCCACAACGCTTTGCTTTGCACTCCTCCAGCTAACTGCTGCACCATTCAAAATAAATACGTATCCAGATTGTGATTTAGAATCATCCGGATCGGTGTTCCAACTAGCATCGGTGTAACCATTAACAACGAGCTGTTCATCACCTCCATAAGAAAGAACCATATCCTTAGTTCTTCTCAAGTACTTAAGGATGTTTTTGACCGCTGTCCAATGATCCACTCCTGGATCACTTTGATATATGCTAGTTAGACTAACAGCATATGCGATGTCGGGTCTAGTACATAGCATGGCATACATTAGAGATCCTATGGCTGAGGCATAGGGAGTCTTACTCATCTTTTCTCTATCTTCTGCCGATGTCGGACTTTGAGTTTTACTCAAGGTCGTATTGGGCAACATGGGCAAGAACCCTTTCTTGCTATCTTCCATTCCAAACCTCTTTAGAACTTTGTCCAAATATGTACTTTGTGACAATGATATTTGGCGTTTCGATCTATCTCTATAAATCTTTATGCCTAATATGTAAGCTGCTTCGCCAAGATCCTTCATTGAAAAACTATTATTCAAATATTCCTTGACACTATTAAGAAGGTCTACATCATTCCCAATCAACAATATGTCATCCACATACAGTATTAAGAATGCTACAGAGCTCCCACTCACTTTCTTGTAAATACAAGCTTCTCCATAAGTTTGTATAAAACCAAAACTTTTGATTACCTTATCAAAACGTTGATTCCAACTTCGGGATGCTTGCTTCAATCCATAGATGGACCGTTGAAGCTTGCATACCTTGTTAGCATCTTTAGGATCGACAAAACCTTTGGGTTGTATCATATACAACTCTTCATCAATGTCTCCATTGAGGAATGCTGTTTTGACATCCATCTGCCATATCTCATAATCATAATATGCAGCGATTGCTAACATAATCCTCACAGACTTTAGCTTCGCTACCGGTGAGAAAGTCTCATCGTAGTCAACTCCTTGAATTTGTCGAAACCCTTTTGCGACAAGTCGAGCTTTATAGACAGTAACATTACCATCAGCATCTGTTTTCTTCTTGAAAATCCATTTGTTCTCGACAGCCTTCCGGCCATCCGGTAAGTCCACCAAAGTCCATACTTGGTTTTCGTACATGGATCCAATCTCGGATTTCATGGCTTCTTGCCATTTATTGGAATCTGGGCTCATCATCGCTTCCTCATATGTCTCGGGGTTATCGGTGTTGTCCACCAACATGACATTCATAACGGAATCATACCAATCTGGAGTGGTACGAGTTCTCGTTGACCTCCGAGGCTCTGTAGTAACTTCAACCGAAGTTTCATGATCACCATCATTAGCTTCCTCTCTTATTGGTGCAGGCACCACAGGAACTTCTTCCGGTGCTGCGCTACTCGCAATTTCGAGAGAAGGTTCGACAACCTCGTCGAGTTCTACTTTCCTTCCAGTCACTTCTTTCGAGAGAAATTCCTTCTCTAGAAAGGATCCATTCTTGGCAACGAAGATTTTGCCTTCGGATCTATGATAGAAGGTATACCCAATAGTTTCCTTTGGGTATCCTATGAAGACGTATTTTTCCGCTTTGGGTTCAAGCTTGTCCGGCTGTAACTTCTTTACATAGGCTTCGCATCCCCAAACTTTAAGGAACGACAATTTAGGTTTCTTCCCAAACCATAATTCATACGGTGTCGTTTCAACGGATTTAGATGGTGCCCTATTTAAAGTGAATGCGGCTGTTTCTAATGCATAACCCCAAAATGATAGCGGTAAATCTGTAAGTGACATCATAGAACGAACCATATCTAAGAGAGTTCGATTACGACGTTCGGACACACCATTACGCTGTGGTGTTCCCGGCGGTGTCAACTGCGAAAGTATTCCACATTTCTTCAAATGCTCGCCAAACTCGTAACTTAGATATTCACCTCCACGATCAGATCGTAGAATTTTAATCTTCTTGTTACGTTGATTCTCTACCTCACTTTGAAACTCCTTAAACTTCTCGAAAGTTTCGGACTTATGTTTCATAAAATAGATATACCCATATCTACTCAAGTCATCCGTGAAGGTAAGAACATAACGATAACCACTGCGCGATGCTACACTCATTGGACCACACACATCGGTATGTATGATTTCCAATAAGTCTGTAGCTCGCTCCATCATACCAGAAAATGGAGTCTTAGTCATTTTACCCATCAGACATGCTTCGCATCTTTCAAGTGATTCAAAATCAAGTGATTCAAGAAGTCCATCGGAATGGAGTTTCTTCATACGTTTCACTCCAATGTGACCAAGACGACAGTGCCACATATAGGTCGAATTATCGCTTGATTTCAAACGTTTAGCTTCAATGTTATTAAGATGTGTATTTCTACTATCGAGATTCAATAAGAATAGACCATCTATCAAAGGTGCATGTGCGTAAAACATATTACTCATATAAATCGAACAACCATTATTCTCTGATTTAAACAAGTAACCGTCTCGCAATAAACAAGATCCCGATATAATGTTCATGCTCAACGCAGGCACCAAATAACAATTATTTAAGTATAAAACTAATCCCGATGGTAGATGAAGAGGTAGCGTGCCGACCGCGATCACATCAACCTTTGATCCGTTTCCCACACGCATCGACACCTCGTTCTTCGCTAGCTTCCGTTTATTCTGCAGCTCCTGTTTCGAGTTACAAATATGAGCAACCGAACCAGTATCAAATACCCAGGCACTACTACGAGTACTAGTGAGATACACATCAATAACATGTATATCAGATATACCTTTCTTCTTGATGTTGCCGTTCTTCAAATCCGCCAAGTACCTTGGGCAATTCCGCTTCCAGTGACCTTCTCCCTTGCAGTAAAAGCACTCAGTTTCAGGCTTAGGTCCAGCCTTGGTCTTCTTCGTTGGCATGGTAACTTTCTTACCACCCTTCTTGAAGTGTCCCTTTTGCTTAGACTTGCCTTTCTTGAATTTGGTGGTCTTATTGACCATCAACACTTGGTGCTCTTTCTTGATCTCCACTTCTGCAGATTTTAACATAGCAAATAGTTCTGGCAACTCTTTGTTCATGTTCTGCATGTTGTAGTTCATCACAAAGTTCTTGTAACTTGGTGGTAGTGATTGGAGGATGCGGTAAACTCCCAAAGTATTAGGAATCACTATACCCAAACTTTGAAGTTTATTTGCGTGCCCAGACATCTTAAGCACATGCTCACTGACGGAGCTACCCTCTTCCATCTTGCAGTTAAAGAACTTTTCAGAAGCTTCATAACTTTCAATTGCCGCATGAGTCTCAAAAATTAATTTGAGATCCTCGACAATATCATATGGATCTGACTCTTCAAACCTTTTCTGAAGCTCCGATTCTAAACCATACAAGATAGCACACTGAACTATGGAGTACTGATTCTTCCGAGCGAGGTAAACATTCTTTACTTCATCGGTAGCATCAGCTGCAGGTGGGTCACCTAGCGGTGCATCCAGCACATAGGTCAAATTACCAGCTGTGAGGACAATCCTCAAATTGCGGAACCAATCCGCGAAGTTGCTTCCATTGTTTTTCAACTTTTCTTTCTCTAGGAACGCATTAAAATTGATGGTAGGGGCTGCCATTGATCTACAACATATTTGCAATAGTTTAGACTAAGTTTATGACAAATTGAGCTCAAATTAATTAATGAAATTAAACTAGGTGAACTCCCACTCAAAACAACATCCCTCACATTGTTTTAGTGATCACACGAACCAAATCCACTACATCAACACCGATCATCACGAGAGTTGATATAGTTTCAATGGCGAACAATCTTCATGTTCATCATATCTACTATATGATTCATGCTTTACCTTTCGGCGATCCGTGTTCCTGAGGCCATGTCTGTACATGCTAGGCTCGTCAAGACAAACCTTAGCTTCCGCATAAGCAAATCTGGCTTGCTTACGTTGTAGTCACCCGCGGAATCAAAGACACCCGATCATCACGTGGTGCTTCGAAGCAGCAAGCTTTGGCAACGGTGCATACTAAGGGTGAACACTTTTAGAACTTGAAATTTATGTGCATGAGGGATCATCTTATAATGCTACCGTCGTCTACTAAGCAATACAAGATGCATAAAGGATTAACATCACATGCAATTCATAATATGTGATATGATATGGCCTTTCTTCTTTGTGCTTCCGATCTCCATCTTCAAGCACGAACATGATCTCCATCATCACCGGCACAGCATCAAGGTCAATGACGCTTCTTCATGGTTGTCGTCCGCCAACTTCAACTATTACAACTATTTTGAATAGACACGCAGGCCTTAACAGAAATTAAAGACAACCATATGGCTCCTGCCGGTTGCCAACTTACAATAAGGATCATTGCATACATCAAATATAATCACAATCATGGCCATATCACATCACTGCACACCCCTGCAAAACAAAGTTAGACGCTTCTACTTTCTTTGCATATTTTACGTGGTTTGGGGCTTTCCATAAGTGTCGTTCTAACTTACGAACAAGAACCACAACATTGATACTAGCATTGTTGATCACCCGTTGTAAATTGGATCTTTACTATGCTAGGAGAAACAGGCACCCGCAAAGCCACTTATGCAAAACGAGTTGCATGTCAAGCGTGGAGCAAGTCTCATGAACGATGTCATGTAAGGTTAGCCCGGGCCGCTTCATCCCAACATACCGCAAGATGCAAAGTACACAAAAAGCAATCTACAATAAAAGCATCAACGCCCACAATGACCATTGTGTTCTACTCGTGCAACAGATCTACATATAGACACGGCTCTGATGCCACTGTAGGGGTTCGTAGCATGGAAAACAAAAATTTTCTATCGCATACAAACAAACAAGCCAAGATCTATCTACTAGATTGTAGCAACGAGTCGATGGAATAACTCACCCTCGAAGATTCCAAAGTGTTTAACGAGAGCAGATTCTCGTGGGTGATGTAGTCGTACTCTTTCCGATCTCAAGATCGCGTAGACGATCCTTCCGGCGCCGCGTTCCCGCAGCGCTCCCGCAGTCGGTCACACGTTCGGTACTCGACGAAGACCTTCCTCTCCCTTGTTCCAGCAGGCAGCGGAGGTTGTAGCACTCTCCTCGCGATTCCGGCAGCACAACGGCGTGGTACCGGAGGTAGAGGGGAGATCCCGCAGGGCTTCGCCTTAAGCCGGTGCGAGTATGGTGGAGCTTATGAGAGAGGCTATTAGTGGTCTAGTAATTAGACACACCAATTAGAGGGCTCTAAACCAATTAGAAGGCTCTAAACCGAAACAGCTCTAAACCGGGGTCTAGGTCTAGTTTCTAGTTTAGAGGATAGGAACTTGTGTGTACTAGGAGGGGAGCCCTGCCCCTCCTTATATAGGTGGGAGGGCTGGCTGCGCCATGGGGAGGAGAGTCCCTCCCCAAGTCGGCTTGGTGGGGCGCCGGCCAAGGGAGGAGTCCTCCCCCAATTCGGCCTCCACCAATCCTCCTCTTTTCCCACTTCCCAAAATTGGCAGTTTGACTTTCAAATTAGCCGTTTGACTTTTCCAATTTAGGAATTAAATAAACCCTTTATTTTGGACAGCGAGAACACCTAGTACATGATGCAATCATTCCAACTTGCAATGACACATTCATGTACCCCTTCCCCCCCGGAGTGCCGGACATTCCGGGACCTTCTAGAATGTTCCCGATGAAAACACCGGAACCATTCCCCAACTCCGAAATGGGACTTTCCTTATATGAATCTTATTCTCCGGACCATTCCGGATCACCTCGTGATATCCCGGATCCCATCCGAGACTCCGAACAACATTCGGTCTCTTTCTCATAATACCATAACTACTCAAACAACGTCGAATCCTTAAGTGTGTCTCCCTACGGTTCGTGAATTATGCGGACATGATCGAGACACTTCTCCGAACAATAACCAATAGAGGAATCTGGAAATTCATATGGCTCCCACATATTTCTACGATTACTTTACGATCGAATGAACCACTTACATACGATACCAATTTCCCTTTGTCTCACGATATGTTACTTATCCGAGGTCATGATCGTCGGTATCTCTGCATACCTAGTTCAACCTCGTTACTGATAAGTACTCTTTTCTCGTTCCCGTGATATGTGATCCCTTGTGACCAAGTCACATGCTTGCAAGCTAATTGGATGACATTTCACCGAGAGGGCCCAGAGAATATCTATCCGTCATGTGGATGGACAAATCCCACTCTTGATCCATGTGTTTCAACCAATACTTTCCGAACACCCAATGCCACTTTTATAGCCACCCTGTTACGGTGTGGTGTTTGATGACATCAAAGCATCCATCCAGTAAAGGCAATATGCATGATCTCATGGTCGAAGGAATTAGGTTACTATGTATCAGAAAGCATATAGCAATTGAACTATTGAAATGACTTGATCTTTATGCTACGCTTGTCTATAGGAGTATGTCCACCATATCATTCTCCTAACGATATGATCTTGTTGTTGATAACATCTCAATGTTCATGACAAAGAAACCACATCATCAATCAACCAACAAGCTAGTGAAGTATAGAGGCCATACTAGGGACTTCAAATTAAGTTTACAAACCACACAAGTATTAATGGTTTCCTTGTTAATACTATTATAGCATGAATGTAAACATTTATCATAAACACAAAGATATATAATAATAACTACATTTATTATTACCTCTAGGGCATATCTCCAACAAAAAGGTCAAGCTTTGGCTAACTTCCTTGTGGCACACCCGATCCCGGATGATTTTCCTATAGATGATGACTTGCCTGATGAGGATGTATTTGCTGCATCGGTTTCTAACCCAACATGGCAAATGTACTTCGATGGCGCTTGCCGACAATCTGGGGCAGGTGCCGGAGTTGTTTTCGTTACACCTAATGAAGGAGTGATCCCATATTCGTTCACCCTAACATCGGCAATATCAAACAATTCAGCTGAATATGAAGCCCTTATCATTGGTCTTGAGATAGCTATAAACATGAAGCTTGATACACTATCAGTTTATGGAGATTCACAATTAGTGATTAATCAGCTAATGAGAACTTACATGGTGAAGAAACAAGAGTTATTGCCATATTTCAAAAGGGCTAAAGAACTCATGGCTATGTTCACGGATCTTACTGTTCAGCATATAGTTAGAAATCAAAATGAAAAGGCCGATGCCTTAGCCGGTTTAGCCGCTAGCATGTCATTAAACGCACATGAGACAGTGGATGTACATGTGGAACAACGAAGAATACTACCAATATTTGCCGAAGAAGAAGAAACAGATGTATCTTCAGCAATGACAGCCGACATATGCGAGATTGAAGTAGGGGATTGGAGAGCACCATTCCTAGAATATCTACTTCATGGATATTTACCATTGGAGGCTAGCGAAAGGTCTAGAATCCGCAAAAGATCAATTCATTACACATGTATCAATGAGATACTTTATAGACGCTCTCATGATGGCATATTATTACGTTGCCTCGCTGGGAATGAAATTATGGAAGCCCTAAGTGAGGTGCATGTTGGAATATGTGGTGCACACCAATCTAGTCCTAAATCTCACTATCAACTAAGGCATCTAGGTTATTACTGGCCTACCATGTTTGAAGATGCTATTAAGTTTGCAAAGAAATGCCACGAGTGTCAAGTACACGGTGATTTTATACATCAGCCGCATGAGCCGCTCCATGCAACAAACGTGTCCTGGCCCTTTGAAATGTGGGGACTAAATATTGTAGGACCAATTCATCCACCTTCGTCTAAGGGCCACAAATTCATATTGTCCGCGACCGACTATTTCTCTAAGTCTGCCGAACTTACGCCACTAAAAGAGGATAAAGTGGAGAATGTAGAACATTTCATAAGAACACAACTTATATACTGCTTTGGCGTCCCGTCTCGGATTATGTCCGATAATAGAATCCCTTTTAAAAATAAACTAGTGGATAAAATATGCTCAAAGTTTAAGATAAACCATAGCTACTCGACGGCATATAACCCCGCTGCTAATGGACAGGCAGAGGCCTTCAATAAAACCCTCTGCAAGTTACTAAAGAAAGTCGTATCAAAGAACAAGCGTGAGTGGCACGAGAAACTTCTCGAGACCTTGTGGGCTTATAGAACCACGACACGCACGCCGACAGGAATGACGCCTTATTCCTTGGTATTCAGGGGAGAAGCCATTCTACCTTTGGAAGTTCAAATAGCTTCACTGAGAGTCGCTACGCATGAAAGACTATCTGAAGAAAAATCAACGCAATTACGCCTCGATGAGTTAGAAAGACTCGAAGGCAAACGACTTCAAGCTTTACAAAATCTAGAATCATATCAAGCTAGAATGTCTCGAGCCTTTGACAAACGTGTTAAAAGAAGGTCATTTAAACAAGGGGATTTAGTGCTCGTTGTCATCCGTCCCATGAATATTACGCGGCGAATGAAAGGAAAATTTGAGCCCAAATGGGAAGGTCCCTTCGTCATAAAAGAAGTTTATTCTAGCGGCGCATACCGAATTATCTCGCCGGATGGAAAATACTCGCCATCGCCAGTAAATGGGAAATTCCTTAAGCGTTACTACGCTTGAACAAACAAAAAATCGACTCCATACCCTCACGAGCATAAACTGGGGCAAGCAAACAAAATCGACTCCATACCCTCACGAGTATAAACTGGGGCAAACAAAAAATCGACTCCATATCCTCACATCGCTTCATGAGTATAGATTGGAGCATAAACAAAAGTATATATACTTCATCGCTCCACGAGTATAAACTAGAGCGCAAAAATGCATATACTCCATCTAAAGCGCACCATTACGTACCCCGCGGATATAGCTGAGCATAAAATAATAAAGTACTCCACACCCCATGAGTATAAACTAGGGGCACAAAAAAAAACTAATAAGAGAGAGAACCATGGACGCTGTAAATAAGCCACGTCCAGAACAATGGCATAAGGGTTCGCCAATATATATAAATGCGGTACGGCAATGAATAAATAAATAAATAAATTTCAGGGCATAGTACTAATGTCGCATACAAATAAACTGAGATTGCAAATTTGGCAGTCCAATGATACACAACAATAAAGGAAATGCTTATCAAACAAGCAAACAAAATTGTCTGAGACGTGAATCACCACGTAGAAACAAAGAATAAAATCAGCTAGAAGGAGAGCGTAATTTCATTATGCTCTCAAGAATAGAGCCAACTTCCTCACCCATGGTGGATATCTTCTGCCGGAGGATCTCTAGCTCATGAGTAATGCTTGAATTAAATTTAGAAAGTGTATCATGTAGCTCCTTCGCTTCGGCCTGCTGGTCGGACTGTGTTGTCTTGAGTTGCATGATGCCCTTCTCAATATCATGCAAAGCGTTTCTAGCCTCTTCAACCTGTGCATTAAGAGCTTCTAAATGCTTCGCTTTCTCAACACGTTGCTCTTCCATCGATGATAGCTTTCCATCCGTGATCTTCAAAGCTTCAGAAAGCGACTCATGCTTCTTATCTGCTACAGCCAGAGCTTCCTCTTGTTTCTGGGACTGAGAATCCACCGTTATACGAGCTTGCTGCGTATCACTTGAAATACAAATAAGCCTTTTCAGGGCAACACGAATATCAACAACTCGAGCAATATCGTCCCCAGCCGGAAGTAGTGAATAAACCGTCTTGAGAACTTCCTGTCGTTGAGGATCTGCTATCGTGGAGCTGTTCAAGCCTTCAAAAGCCGCATCCAGCGTCGAATCAATAAACTTCATGAAAGCTTCAGCAATAGAAGGAGCACTGATGGACGTCATTATAATCGGAGATGGCGCTTCCTCGTTGCTGACAAGAGCCTCTTCAACACCTAAAAAAAAGTATACAACAAAGAACCCAAAATAAATTTCATGTGAAATGAATATTCAATGAGCGATGCGGTAAATAAAATAAAATATTTCTGTAGAACTACCATGCAGAGAGGAAGGTAAACGGCTAGGAATTCCGATCGTTTGGGACACATCTAGAGCTGCACGTGGGGAACAAATTGGAGAATCCATACATAGGCTTGATACGCCATAGTTACCCAAATCTTCCAAATCATGAGCTACATCTCCACTAAGTATGTTATCCAAGGCTGTGCAGCTAAGATGATCAGGTACGTACAAGGGAATGTCCAATTTTATGGGACTGGAAATATTCTCCTCACTGGCAAAATCAATTTTCTCTTAGTAGCGGGCCTTATCTCCTCATCTAAAGAAATAGCTTCAGCTATACGTGTTTCTTTTAGCTCATCAATTATAAGATTAGCGGTAGCCTTCGTACTCTCCGGAGGCAAAGAATCAGTGGGAGAAGCGATAACAGTCCTCTTGTTCTTCCTCTTCTGTAAATAATATATACGGCAGATTATATAAGGAAATTATGCCAAGGCTAAAATAAATTAAATGAGATAAAGGTTGTTAACTCACACGTCGAGAGCTTTTAGGAGGTTCATTATCTGAGAGAAAAATAGTCAAAATATCTTTCCAGTAAACTACGACCGCTTGCTCTTTGGCCTCAATAGCGGCAATATACCCATCTCGATGTCTAGATGATACTTTCTTTACTATAACATGATCTAACTTTGAGAGCTTGCGTGAAAGCATAACTGACTTCCCACAACTGACTTCCCACTTTGCTTATACGTATTCTTCCTCTCATCATATGGGACTTGCCCATACGCACTGCTAGCCCTGAGGCTATGTGAAATGGTACTGAACGGTTTCAAAAATTTGTTCCACCAATTAGCCCATGCCAAAGAAGACTTGCCTTCATAAGTACTGTCAAGAGGATGCTGGATATTTTCTTAAATTGGACGCAACAAATGGGACCAGTAGGTATATGCAATACCAACGTCATCTTCTGTAAGCAAAGACTTCAAAGGATCATACGGTATCAGCTGGTCCAACCTAAATTGGCGAGCCACACGATCCGGGTGATATGGTTCAGCTACACATAGGTCAATGTTCTCAAGTAAGAACCTCCAAGGAAGAATACCTCGGCGAACAGAAAGCATGAAAGCCCTGTGTAGCTGATCCACTCCAGTCAAGTTACGTGAAAAATAAGGGCACCATGCAATGTTTTTTTGATTCTCAAGGAAATCATATGATGTTTCAGAAGAAAATTCGTTCGGAGTCCTGAATATTGTACTTATCATGGTTGGCTGCATACGTAAGCTCTTTGGAGTAGGAAGACGGTCTCCTCTACCTTTGGTACCAAAAGTTCTCTTCAAATATAGATGCATCCATCCTATAACATAATAGACCGACCAGGGTGCCTTGGAATATGTAGGCCGTACAGAATGCGCCGGAGTGAAAAATACAAAGAAGAAAGTGTCGGCGGAGCAAGTGAAATTTTTCTACCTATGGCAATCCAAGAGGCCATGACAAGTACGCTGGGACGAATATAGGGTCCTGTACCGACAACGAGAAAATTGCAAAGCCAAACCGCGATAAACGCTGCAAGATATAGACAACCATCATGAAGGTTATTGAAATTCAAAAGCTCTGGACGACTGTTGTGAAAATAATCACACCAGTCCTGGAATGGTACCAATCTGTTTTTATGATTAGATGAAAGCTCCTCCCATATTTCCAAGAGTTTGAAGTAAAAGTTTGGGAATAGTAGCGAAGCAGCATTTAACTCTTTGAGTGGAGGAATATATTCTTCATAAGGATCCCCATCGATAGGAAGCCCTGCCATAAGGAGCATATCGAGTAAAGTGATCGTGTGCTCGCCATGTGAGAGTAGGAAAGTGTTTGTTTGAGGACTCCATCTTTCTAGCAGAGATTGCAATAAAGGAGGGGACACAGTGTAGTCACAAAGAGAGCAATATATCGCTCCACAGATATAATCTGTATGTTCTTCACCTTCTTTCAAGTTAAAAGAATGGTGGGTAAGGATTTCAGTACCCCATTGAGTATAACCAGTGGGGCGTCGGACATATGCGATTTCATGATTTTCCCAATCTAAGTGTCTTGAGAATATCCTACTCCCTAAGGTGCAAAGTAACTCCGCATGGGGCCCGAGTGCGAGCGGATAGTAACTTAGAGCATCAAAAGTATGTTCAGAATGCCACCCACGTTCCCAGGAACCAATCGTACTCCCATTTTTTTTGACAACATAAGGATGGGATTGACTAAAGCACTCGTCTCTGGTTCATACAATTGCTCCCTGGCAATTTCTGACAACTTCAAATGATACGAGGAACGGGTTGGTTGACCAAGCGCCATCTATGTAAAAAAAAGAAAAATTAAATTAGAACGCCAAAAAAAAAGAGGAGGGCATAAAATATACGGGAGGTATCTGAAGTGTATTACCTAAGACTTGCGAGAAACTACTTCCAAAAGTAAAGAAGTGAACTTCCTGTCAAATACACATGGATAAATGTCTGAGATAAAAATAAAAAATCTACATAGCAACTGTATTTAGTTCCTCTGTAACTGTGAGACAGACAAGCTCATATAGGAGCTTGCTGGGACGCCAACAGCAAACAAGATTAAAGTTACACGATGCTAAAAGAAAATGGTGTATTATAACGCTAACACATTTCCGGCCAGTCGACGAACCAATAATCTATCATAAGAACACGTCGAAACGCTTTCCGTGAGAAGACTTATAACAGCTTCTTACAATTAAAATATTATCATATAAATTCTGGCTACGTAAAAAAACTGAGAAAATCTCTAACATGAGAATGCAGCGTATAACAGCCCCTATGGTTGTACGACGGACCAAGTCATACTTGCTGGCACGCCAACCATAAAGCTAAAATGACTAAAGCAGAACAGGCTGTTTAAATTGTACAAGATACCACCCTCGTGTTTAAAAGAAAACTAACACGCGGTAATGACGTAAAAAAAAAGAGAAAATTATACCTCGGCAATAAATTGATGTACGTACGCACTCGAAAAAGATCGTATGATATATCAGATCTTGAGTCGGCCTCCCTGCACATTAAAAATAAAATCATCAAATCAAGGTACATGTGATGCGCTTGATGCATACAAACGCCGCGACGACCATAAGAACTCACCAGCACATAATATTGAGACCCGATTTCTACTGGTTGAGACTGCTAAATCGTACAAACAATAACATCCTGAATAGACGTCAAAAAAAAAAAAGAGCTTGACGGAAATGTGTAGTACGTACATATCGATCCTTATGGATGTACGACGGACCGAGTTTAAAGAAACTCGCCGGCACGTCAACCATAAGAATGAACCTCATAAACTACGAAAGGGATGTCAAATTGATTGATGCATGTCGCGTTCCGCTAGTATCTATAGTGATTATATGTGCAAAGGAAATACAGGAGACGAATGTATACCTGTGCGGACCACCGGCGTATGATAGCCGAAAGAAAGCAATCAGTCTGATATGCCAGATTGTAATCAGCGCGTCTAAAGAAGGAATGAGATCAGAGTCAGACCGAATATAAAAATCTATACCTAATAATAAAGGACGGATAAAGGACGGATTGTTTGCCCTCCCCTTCCGGTCCAATTTTCTTTTGGACCTTTTTGCCCTCCCACCAAATCGCATATTACCACCATAGCCACCGGTAATCTGCGTCGATCTGTACGCCAAGTCGTGCTTCGTTAGGTTTCCTTCATTGTCGTACACCAAGTCGTGCTTCGTTAGGTTTCCTTCATTGTCGTCAATAATATCTGTCCCGAAAGCAAGGTGCGTTTCATCCAGGGTTTCCCTTACGGCTGCTTCTGACCTGGCTTCCAGATCGACTATGCGATCCTGCGCCGTTTCTGCCGGACGACTCCACCGTCCAACTGGGTACGACGCCCCGTAGCCTAGACGCGTGCTGAAAACTGATGATGAGGCCGCGCACGCAGGTCCGCGTACATGGAGGATCTGAGTAGAGCATCGGTGCTTTGACGACGCCACCGGAAACGAGACCAACCGGTTCAACGGAGGGATCAAAGTGGGCATGTACTTCAGCGAATGCCTGGACGGTGTCTGAAACAATGTCCGACGACTCTCGTGTCTCCTGCCTACCACGTTGCCGCCCGACTTGGGGCCAAATCGACGGCCACAGGGACCAGATGGACATGTGTTGTTATTTCATTGAGTTATCCTTCGATCCACTCCGTGCATGTGCTTCTGGCGCACATGACGGCCATGGAGCCGAAGGCTAGCGACCTCACCTGCCTGATCGAGGAGTTTTAAAGCGAATGTCCAGACTTCCCGCTGTCACATCCGGTCTCGTGATGGTTTCGCACGTCGAAAGCCGTGGTCAATGGCCTCTTCATAGAGTCTATTGGTGCTGGTGACGCCGTCCCGTCCAGTTGTGTTGGCATGATGTACAAGACAACCTTGCCTTGGGATTTCTTTCCTTCGCACGTACAACACACGTCGATGATCTCGAGGATGAGCCGTATGAAGAGGAGGAGTCTCTGCGCAAGCCGACGTCGAGGCTAATCTTCTACAACACCGCCAGAGCCGACGACAGCATGGACGGCTTTGATGAGGGAGCCTGGAAGTATTTCGAGTTCAATGAGCAGAGCCTTGTGGCGATGCACTGCAGACTGGGGAGGACACAGCGCGATGGCCGGATTTCGTTGTCTAACACAGGAGCGTCGCGCCGCTGAGGCCGTTCCTCGACCACTCTCAACAATGCCAACATAGAGTTTGTCTTCGTCCTGGTTTCGAGGCCCTCCGCAGGTAACGACGATGGATCTCTTCTCCAGTTTCAGAACTTTTGGTCATGTCGTTTATTTATGTTTTATTCTTCAGTATTTGTAGTTCGATCCCCTATGCAGAGCACATCATGGTTGGAGGTGATTCCGGCAACACGTGCGTGTAGAGGGGGCAGCGGTAGAAGCAGTAGCCTTGGCCACGGTTGACCAGGCTGTAAGCAGCCTCTATCTAGCCTATTCCTGAGTAAGATGGATACGTGCGATACGTTGGTCACTTTGGTTGGTGGTGAAGATTTTTCAGAGGGTACAGTTTCAGTTTCTAAGCCTATTGTCAGACTCCATCTACAGTTAAAATTTAGTTACCATTGGTATTACTTAACGGCATAATGTCCTATGTTCTTGCTTGCTGATTGCTTAGTTTTACTTGGCTATACCAAACATAGTAATACTATCTCCGTTTTAAAATGAGTGTCTCAATTTTGTTTAGATTAACTTATATTTATACAGTAAAACGAGTCTCGTTACATGCACGTTTAGGTAAAATTGAGATACCTATTTTGGAACAGAGGTAGTACTTGGTTGCATTGTTTTTAGATGAGGCATTACTTATAAATGCTCTTAGCTAAGTGGATTTGATTTGAGTGCTATGTTATAAATGTTCTTGCAACTGCATATGTTTATTCCGAAATGGAATTAAGAAGTCCATGGCTTGCGAGATTGTGATCAAATTCAAGACTCGGCATTTTGTTTTCATGCAATTCTACTGATTTTTTCCGTGTAAATGACAAATATTTAAGTTCAATATTCTTATTATCATTCAAGAGTTCACATGGTCTAACTTGCACATTGTCACACATGACTCCAAAGTCCCATCCCTTTGACGACACCAATATTGCATCTGTACCATACCAATTGATTTTATGAAAAATCTTCATCCTACCTATGAATGTGTTTTTACAACCAAACATGATTGGAAAATCATAAAACTACACTCCACCCGTGTACATAGTAAATGTGCTTAAGATTTCCTTCTATTTTTTCATATTATATTTCTTTTCTTAGATACACATAGGCAACAACTGATCACATTACAAAGATTTTTTTTTGCAAAGGGAATCCTAAAACCTACAATGACGGTAGAGAGTAACAGTTACAATATTTCTCAAGAATGCTTCTATGCGAGATTTGATAGTTGCGAGACATTTGAATATATGTTTGGTAAACAAATACTTACTAAAACTTTGCGCGTCGTCATGATGTAGACTATTCTCTCCCGTTGCAACGCACAGGTATTTTTCCTAGTAAAATAAAATAAAAGGATACTAGCTCGTACAATCTCTGATAGAAACAGTGTGCACTCACCATCATCTAAAGCAGGATCCGATCTGCACTTCCACGGAAAAGTTGTTAGCTTAGGGCATGTATAATGGTTGATAAGACAGTTTTATCTTATACATGACATGTAATCATGATATGATGATTAAATTTGATGTACAATGGTTCTTTTTTTAGTCTTATCTTAAGCACAGATATCCCTAAATATGTGGTGAGACATATTGTGCTAAGAGATGATCTCTTGGCTAAGAGAAGACATATGTCTTTTTTTCTTTCTCTCTCCTCCAGCTCAGCAATCATCTTACATGGTATTGCCAAGATAAGACTAAGATAAAACCATTGTACTTACCCTTATACGCCTACTAAGAAAAGATCCGAGAAGGGTTAGCAACGGAAACGAGAGATCAGTTTGCATCATTGATGACTGCAGCTGTATACATACCAAAAAAAAGGGAACAGTAGAATCGGAAAGAAATTGGATCCGGCCTAAGAACACCGCGCTCGGAGAAGTGGATCACGTAATATATCAGGAGAGAAGAAGAGATATGCTAAACAGCCGGCAACAAGATCTCCTGACCGCACGCTGCCAAAATATAGGCACTAATAGTTAGCTTCGGTTAACAAATTTTCAAAATCAGCGCCTTATCCTTTGGAGTCTCTAGAAAAAAGAAGAGAAGGGGGGGAGGGGGGGGGGGGGGGGGGGGGGCGGTGGTGGTTTAGAAAATATATGTCCGTCCATATAAAGTGATTGATTCCTATTCTAGATATTCAAAAATTTCGAGCTCCGGATCCGAAGCATAATAATATTCGCATCCAGATCTCGAGGAGCATCTGTTGACACCGATTTTGTCCAAAATAAAATAGATTTAAATTATGATAAAAGAATTTAAGTAGATTTCTAAAAAAGGAAAAAAGGAGAAATTATTTAATAATCATAATATAAATTGACTTATAAATATGTCACTGATATTGCTCATCCGATATTGACCTAAGATTCACGATGTCGCGAGTGATACCAAAATTTCAAAATATCCGATCACAGATAAAAGTCAATTTTGTTTCGGCCAACTCTGAAATAGAGTCACCACTGGACTAGAATATAATGGCAAGTTATACGCAAAAGATTGCACTAAAACAAATCTAATATTCCTTACAGGAATTAATCTTCAAACTTGATAGTCTATCAGCTAGCTAGCTAGCTCATACTAGATGGACTATGCAATACGTGCACCTCATAACTACATGCATGCATGTATTAAGCGACACCACAGCCTAATTAATACCTTATTAAAGTAAATAAGGACCAATTATGGCCCATGGCCCAGATGTATGGCAACAGTCCAGATAGGAGGACTTGCAATCGTACCAGCTGGTAGCCAAGATAGTTTCAAGGACTCAGTCAATCAGCCGGATATTGAAAGAAAGAAAAGCCACACTCCCACGATAGCACGATCTGCACGAACAGCACGACGTGCCCCGCGCGTCTTCACCCGCACGCTCCCGTGCTAGACGCCTATATATGGGCCAACGCGCGGCGCTGCAAAGGTCGGTTCTTTTCTAATCGCTCGTACGCATACGCTCGCGGAAGCTATGCCAATTCATTCCATCTACGCGCTAGTGCTAGTCGCCGTCGCCATTTAGCTGCTAGCGCCGCCGTCGTACGCTGCCGGCCGCCCGCCATACGCCTCCGGCCGCTTGCCATACGCTGCCGGCCACTCGCCGTATACAGGCTGCTGCTAGCTGCTGCCTGTCGTGTGAGAGAATCTGCAAGAGGTAAGAAGCATCACATATTTGATTGTTGTTCGTCATGGAGTTCCTGTGTACAATCCGCTAGTTTAGTCACATTGACACAAACTAGGAGATTTTCTCTCCTAAAATTGCTATATGTATTTTTTGTTTTCTTCTCATGATCATGATAAAATTGGCTTTTGGTTTGGTCACATTGACATAAATCAAGATGCTATAAACTCATATATATATATATATATATTATATATATATATATATATATATATATATATATGTTACCAAAATTTGGCACTTGGCTTGGTTACATTGATACAAGCCAAGTTGTCTAAAAAAAACCACATATTAGTAAAATCACGCTCTTGGTCTGGTCACATTGACATAAACCAAGTTGCTCTAAAATGACATGTCTTGGTTTGATCTATTGATATGTGCTAAATTGCCTACTCCTCATAATTATGATAAATTGGCTCTTATTTTGGTCACATTGACATAAACCAAGATGCTATAAACTCATGTATATATGTTACCAAAATTTGGCACTTGGTTTGGTTACATTGACACAAGCCAAACTGCTCTAAAAAAACACATATTAGTAAAATCATACTCTTTGTTTGGTCACATGGACACAAGCCAAGTTGCTCTAAACTCATATATCACTAAAATATATTCTCTTGGTTTGGTCACATCGACACAAGCCAAGTTGCTCTAAACATATATGTCACTAAACTTATGCCGTTGGTTTGGTCACATTGACACAAACCAAGGTGCTCTAAATTCACATATGTCACTAAAATATAGGCTCTTGGTTTGGTCACATCGACACATGCTCTAAACATATATGTCACTAAACACATGTCGTTGGTTTGGTCACATTGACACAACCAAGGTTCTCTAAATTTACATATATCACTAAAATTTGGCTCTTGGCTTGGTTAAATTGACACAAGTCAAGTTGCTTTAAAATCACTTATTATTAAATCATGCTCTTGGCTTGGTCACATTGGCACAAGCCAAGTTGCTTCAAATTCACATGTTGCTTAACTTACGTCTTTGGTTTGGTCACATTGACACAAGCCAAAGAGCTCCAAAATCTCACACACCAATATTAAAAATACTCAAATTACCTTGCCAAATAATCGTCATGGTCAAAATAGTACGGGCCTACCATCCAACTAGTAGTCATATACTAGTAGATGAAACATGCATGCAACCTAACGGCTGAATTAAATAATCTGCTTATGGTAGTGCCAAATCATTTTTTTTTGACTGGCTAATTCCATGTATGATGCACATTGTCTGCTCTAATAAAAATGCATACGATGTCATCACCGATCAGCATATCGCACTTGGTTAGGTTCTGAAATGTTGGACCTTCTTTTTTTTATCTTAAAGAAATTATCCAAACTTCAAATATTGTATGTGTTTCATATTCAAATTTGATGCGTCTAGTCTCACTATATGTCTACTTTTACGTAGTGATATAGAGAATGACACATGCTTGTAACTAGATAATTAAGTTGATAAAATACCTCCATGAAGGTTCTCAACCTAGCCAGCAAGAATAAGTACAAATAAAATATGAGGTGAAATATTCATCCGGCATGTAGGTCGCATTAAATATATGATGTAGACGCTGCTATCACTAGTGATCAAATTTCTGCTCGTGTATGTAGAAAAATCACATGCAGATAGCCTCATAGCTCACGCTCCATGCAGCAATGAAAACAGTCTCTTGGCCGGATAATCAACCATAGAAAAAAACATGTACATGGTCAAAATGGACCGTATATAATATGATAAAATATATTGGCTAGCTGATAAGGGTATTAAATAACCCATGCATGAAATGCTAAAAGGATCGTACTGTCAAATCAAATATGACCGCTATAAAAAGGGGGTCACATATGTCGAACAAATAATACCAACTCTAGAGGAATTTGAAGAAGATTAAAAGACTCTCCGAGTATGCCGGAATCGACGACAGCGAGGAGGACTTTAGTTTCTACAATATGTAGTGTTCTTTTATTTCTACATTTTGTAGTATTCACATGTTGTAACGCTATGTAATAGATAGGGGTTTTCTCTACGGAGATGTAATTAACAGTTCTTTTATATAAATGTAAGAGTTCTGGAAATAAAGTACCTGTAATGTTTGATCCTTTTATTACTTTATGCATTTACGCATTTAAATTATACTATCTGTCTCTATGACGTGGACGCGTATTTCTCTCGCCCCATTTTCCCGTCATCAGTATGAACAAGGCAAATGTATTGGTCAGACCAAGTGACATGAAGATGTACTCAGGTGAAACATCACGAGTAGATACACGATCAGGATAGTCCTTGGAACTGAGTTTGATTTGACAATAACCCAGATCAAATCAAAGGTGGGGGAAGATAACATATCCACGAAGGAGATACTATCTTTCTTCAGCACGAACGAAACTAGACATCCCTTTAAGATGTACTAAGTCAGATAGAACTTTTGTCTTACAACCCTCCAAGTCGTTGTTTAAGCTCAACCAACTAGTTCAGGGGTATCAAGTACGGATCCTTGGAGAAAAGAGCAGTTCAGAGAACTTGCTTTCTCAAGAACTTGATGCCACGGTCATGTGGCAACATGGCAATACTTCTAGTAGACATCTAGAATATCACAGACCACCGATATGTCACTTAGTTCGAGAGGAAACTTGCTTGATAAGGCAAGGGACATAGTCTCAGAGCTTTGGCACAAGCCTAACTCTTTGAACGATGAGAGTGTACCGGAATATCGGACGTGGTAGCACAATCAAACTTCTCTTAGTGATAGGGTAACCATCACGCTACGAATGACACAAATTTCCTTGTTGAGGTCCAAAGCAATAATGATTGCTAAGAATCTCAGATGGCCACATTGTTATGCACACGCATCATTCACGAGCATTAAAGTTCGGAGGAAGGACGGGTAAAAATGTGTGAAAGCATCACTTCATTAAGAGAATCATGAACTCAGGACGACCTCTTAACATATAAAGGAGTGTGATACCTTAAGGTGGAATAGATTAGAAGCTAATCAATGCTTATTGATCTACGGATTACAACACTTTGACCTGGTCCTAGATATGACAAGGTACTAGAGTTTGTTTCTCCTGGCATCCCGAAATGGTTTGTCTAACAGACCACAGGAGTATCTTGCATCAGAAGACATCAATGCGCATTTACTACTGGGCTACCAACTGATAGACAAAGGTCAAAAAACAACAAGGGGCAAGGAACATGCTCAGGATAGAATCCCGAGATGTGGATGCATAAGTCAACAATCTTCTGGAGACCGATGCAGAGAAAAGGTAAGGTGTGGCAGAGTCACGAGTATAGATGTGAGACTCTCGAGGAGTACTCTTGTCGTGATCTATTTGGTTCCATTAAAGAACATCTGCCATAGCTAGTGGTAGGGAAAGTCCTTAATTGTCACAATTCAATCGCAACAAAAACCACAAGCTTGAAGGCTAGAATTGTAGTACAAACCATACTGAGGTAATGTGTGAACATTAACAATAGGGTACAATGGAATGGATCTTTGGTTAAAGATCAGCTTCATGTACAAGATTTATAACACCAGAATCCAGCACAATCCGGGATCTTCGGTTCAAGTCCAGGGGTTAGAACCCGAGAAAGAAGTAACTACTACTTCAGTGACACAAAGTACACTGCAATATAGTAATCATGAGGTAGCTTCCAAGAGAATAAAGAACTTCTGGAGTACCTAAACAAATAAAAAGGAGGCACATGAGGCGAAAGGAAACTTCGATGCCTAGAACAGATCACTGTGGAACCATCAACATGTGTTGTGGACCCATAAGATAGAGAGATAATGAGGGAAAGGAATCTCTCAACTGAAACAGAGCAAAGAGGACACAAGGATTTCACAATACACACAACTCTAAAGAACTCAACACTAGGTCAACTGGCTGAGAAACGACATGCCAGGAAGGCACCTAAGTTTTGAAAGACTAGAAGATGTATCAAAACTTTTCAAAATCAACACCAGATAAGATGACCCGTAGTTAGAGCGATAATAGATAACGAGAAAAAGAAGCATACTAGAGTTTTTGTAAATACTTTTTAGCTTTAAAATAGTTTTCACAAGCACTAGACTCAACATCGACCAATAGCAAGGTTTTCCTATGGTCGGTACTGCTCTGATACCAAAGCCCATGACACCCCCGGGATCAGGGTTAAACAAATTTAGACCTTAGCCTGACATAAGATTAACCTAGAGCTCGAGGATATCCAGTGAAGAATCGATAACACAACAGTAACCCTGCGACACAAAAATTATTACAGCAAGCTCATAACTGAGCAAAGAACCAAAATATTACAAGCAGAGGTCACTAACTACAAACATCAAACAACGGAAGGCAAATTATGCTATTAAGTATAGCAAACTTAACAAATAGCCTAAGAGGCCTGAAGCATAACGATGACGTCCCAGCCCATAGATTCCAGGTTGCCGTCCAGGAACCCCAAGCTACTCGTCGGTGTCGATGTTGTACGGAACTTGTCTTCTGAGGCACACTTACTCTGAAAGTATCAACAAAGCAATGGTGAGTACAGGGTGTACTCCACAAGACTTATGGCTGGTGGGGTTACTTTGCATAAAGCCATATTTGTTTATAAAACAAGAGGAAGAAGAAGCTCGTCTAATTAGAATATTTTAAAAGGGGATAAGAGAGCGACATCTCCAAGAATTGGTCATCATCTTTTGATATCCACTAAAGTAATCCTCATCTCACAACTAGGATCACCCCTCGTACCCATGAAGAAGTATCCTTAAGCACACGTTGAAACCTCTACGTTTTACGATTAGGTTAATATTCTCTATGATCTTAGAATTCGGTCACCAAGCGTTCATAACCGTGAACACAGCTTTTCGAAAAGATTTAACCCTGCAGGGGTGTACAAATTTACCCACACGTACCAACTGACTCTTAGCGCCACTTGACACATTTCCTTGGTGTGCTGGCAGAGGGTGATTGGACACGACCATTTTACCTTTCTTCGCCGAGACCATGAGTCACGCCCTAAGGATGGTTCCGCCGTAACGGGTCAAATCTCGAAGCCGGTCCCTAGAGATGTGGGCAAGGTTGGTTTACCAGGGGCTCCATCCACCCCAAGCAACCCCAGCCATGCTTCCCTACCTGTTATGATGCACCTCCTTCACCTCCTCTTTTGAAAACATTTTTAATGCGTATGCCAAATGGAACGCCCGAACTAGGTGACTCATGGAATCTACTAGGCAAGTTAGTTAATCGTGAGGTCCCCATAAACCCCATGTGGCTGTATGCTCATCTTGGTCCAAAGGCAAGAACTCGTTTCCTAGTGGTGGCGAGCATGGGACTACAAAAACCATATCCCACCGTGGCCTCCCATACAAGCCTTAGTATGTTTAACCTTTACCACTTATCTCATCTCATCACGTCCTCCTGTCATACTAGATTCTCTGCATCTGATACATCTTCTAGATGAACCAGCACTAACAGCTAAGCAGGGCTAAGCAAGACACATATACAAGCTCTAGCAGTGCACACAAGCCAAACCTAGTCATGCTAGGAGCAGTGGATCAGGTAATATAAGATCAAAGGGAGTAATGCACTGATAGGATACTCTACCTATCGATAAAAGACCACAGTAGAATCGTATGCATCATGGCAAGAATGAAAATGCTTTCGAAACCATATGATTGTATAATGGTGGGGCTATGATTGCCTTGTTTGTTGGTACCCAGATATGCATATCTTCAGAAGCCTTGTACTTGACTTGATTATAGTTGATCAAGTATTGTTCGTCGATCTTCGATGGTGTTGATCTCGGTCTTCGATCTCGATCTCGATATCATATTCTATCGGAAGAACCAAACACCGGAAACAAAAGGGGAAACAACAATCAACACATGGCATCAATGCAATGCTCAAGCAAGGATGATGATATGACAAGTTAATTTGTATTGAAATGAAACCCTAAGGCATGTTTGTCAATTTAAGCAGCATCCGAAGGGTGCAAACCCTAATACAGGAGAGACCCCGGAATCACCTGCGAGGGTTCATATGTTATTACAATTAAGCTTGTAATGAAAGTTGTTGAACAATGCATGATTATAAATCTATTGTGTAGATCTCATTTTTCTGAATATTTTGATATATTATACACATTTTTATGACTTATAAATAATTAGATATTGAATTTATAAGATTATATCAATTTCTGAAATTATTTAAACCAATTAAATGAGTTACTGTGTCATGATGATGTCACCACGGGGCTGGGGACATTTTTCACTGGGGCGGCACTTACCCACAGTGGCTGACGGAGGGGCCATGTGCCACCTCAGCTGCCACCGTGGTGGTCAATGGTCAGCGGCCCACGGGCCACGTCAGCCTGACGAGGGCGTGACATCAGCACGACATCCACCCTCAAGTAGTGGTCGCCAGCGATGAGAGAGGCCACGCCAGTACGCACGGGTGGTCTCGTTCGAACCGGGGCATCGCAGGCTACCTAAATATGGCCGCGTCGCTATTGGGTGGTCACCGGAGCTATGCCCGCAAGCACGAACTACGGCGGCGAGAGGCGGCGTACGACGCGAGAGTGGGCTAGAGCGAGAGAGAGGGTTTGGAGGGATCCTGGAAGACCAACAGCTCACCGTGGTTCATACGGGGTCGACGAAGAGGGACGGGGTGGCCAGAGGCGCGAGAATTGACGGCGGCAAGCTCCACTGGTGACGGGGAAGACGGCTTCGATTCTGGCGATTGAGGGCACACGTGCTTCCGTGGCTTGGGTAGGAAGGACCTTGAGGACGAGGAAGAGGTGATGGCGTGCTCGGTTGGCCTCGGGGCGGTGCAGAACGACGGTGGACAACGGGGTCCGATGGGGTTAGGGTTCGGGCTTGCACAGGAGAGAGCAAACAAGAACAAGAGAGAGAGGGAAAAGTGGATAGGGAGAGCGAGGGCGACGTCGTGGCAATCTTATCCTCCATCCAGAGCGCGATGGACGGCGGCAAGGGAGCGGCACAGATCGATGGCGGTGGCATCGCCAGGCAGCTGCTTGCGGGAGGAGGAGGACGACAGGGGTGACGCCGAAGCGGTACTAGGCCGCGAATGGGCTGCGGGTGCTGCGTGATGGGCGTCAGGGAGGGGAGAAGAGAAAGCTGGGCTAGCTGGGCTGCGCGGCCTGTAGCTACTCTGCTGCTTATTTTTATTTAGCAAAAACATTTTCCTTTTTATGTTTTTATCTCCTTTTGTATTTTCAAATACTTTCTATTTTGAATCATTTCAAAAATACTAGAGGTTTACAAATATTTTGGAAAACATTCAGGGGCCCTTATATCCATTTGGGCTCCAACATTTTGTACTTTTCAAATTCAAAACCTTTTGAATTAATTTGAGAGGGAGAGGAATAACTAGGTTTAGGGTTTTACGTTATTTTCTTTGCATGCATTTTAGGGAATGATGATCATGAATACACAAACAAAGCCCTAATTAAGATTAGCTAAAACTGAGGTGTTACATGAATTGTTGGTACTAGAAGTCGGCTTTGTTTCCGAGTTTAAACTGGTTTAGCAAGTGAGCTCCGTTGCTCGGCAAAGTTTCCATGCTCAAGGTTGGCCGGCTCATGAAAGGGACCAGGCGAAAAGCCAGATAAATGATAAGTACAGGCAAAAAACATGAGTGCTTATGTAAACATTTCAGGCACATGAAATTAAAGCCAAAAGTGCTAAATAGAAATAACAAAGCTTAGCACTAGCAAAAGTATTAAACTACTTATTTACAACCTGAATTGTTTTCAAAATAACACATTGTTTTTCTGATGCTCTACGATGCAGGGGGGGATAAAGGAGTTGTCGGCTCACTGGCATCAGCCTCGCCTCGATATCTGTCCGAGACGTTCAAATCCAAGATGGTTTGTTCATCGTCGGAAACTTCACCAGTTTCTTCGGTGGGCAGAGGCGGCGTCTCTACGCGAGTGAAGAAGGGAGTGTCGTAGCTAGTCAAGTCAGCTACGTGCCACCCATATCCGTCACAGGAGTCCATGATTGCTTTGATGTCCTGCTCATGTCCGTCTTCATCCATAGTAGAATACCCTCTGGTCACTTGCCAGATTTCCATGCTTCCATGGTGGCTCATGACCATGGTGAGAGCTTTCTGCGCTGCGGTCCGCGTGTAGGACATGTTCCAATTCTGGATAAGCTGGGGCATCTCCTTGGCTTTGTCTCGCAGTTCAAAGCCGGACATTCTATGCATGTCCAGAACCTTAAGAACTTCGCCAATATCCTTAAAGGATTGGCGGTAGTCATGAAGTAAATCGCCGACTTGGGTAAGCCGGCTAGTGCGAGACTCGGTGGAGTCTGAATCCAGTAAGTTTAGAGGATCTATGCATGTAATGCAAAAGGTTAGCAAATATATCCGAATTCCATAAGTCGGAAAAAGACAGAAATTCAGAAAGAAGGAAGCATACCGAAGATGACATCGTCAACTTTGGTTTTCTTTTCACGAAGACTCTGGAGTTCAGCCCTGAGTGCCTTGGTCATGTCCCTCTCTCTGAATAATTCATTGCTGAGATCCGAGATTTTCTTATCTTGGAGCATAATCTTACGATCGTGCTCCTCGGTGGCCATGGAGGAGGATTCGAGAACTTGAGCAATGCTCTTCTCATGATTCGCCTTGATCTTATCTAGCTCTTGGTGAAGGTCCTTGTTTTCCACCTCTAGGGTCTTTAGATTCTCGGCCTCTTCAATCATAGCACATGATTGCTTTACCAGTGCTGTAGTCAAAAGAACAATAGTTGAACAAAAAATCGACTATGAAATAAAGGGCAAGGTTTGAGTACTGAAATGTTTACCTTCAGCCTCATCCCTTGACACTTTCAATTGAGCATTTTCAAGTCGGAGAGGTCTGATTTCTCTCCGCTTGTTACAAATATTCTTCAACAATTCCTGGTTATACGAATTAACTTTCTGTAAGTTAGAACATCCAGAGTCAAAATTCTACTAAAGACTCGGGCTAATATTTTTACTAATATCAGCATGAGCCTTGGGGGCTACACTAGTTCATTCTTTGGAATCCTAAGGAAGCATAAATCCGGATTGTATATAATGTTCATGGGTGAGCTTGCTTAAGCTCATGGTCACCTCAGTGCTAACCTTCTCGGCGAGGGTCAGCGGGATCACTGGTGGTAGCGGAAGCTCGCCAGTTCTCAGCCTCTCGTCGCAAAGACGGACTTGTTCAAGAAGTTCAGAGTACTTGACATCCTCTGCTTCTTGTGCCTCTTCTTCGGCAGTAATATTCCGGCTCTCCAAGCATTGCTGGGCTAGCCGTTGGATCTCCTCCACAGACTACCGAGTAATGCCAAGCTTGGCAAGACCCGAATTGTTGAGGAGGTTTTCAGCGAAGACCTCTACCAAGGGATCATTACCCGAAGAGGGTTCACCCTTATCAAAACCTGAGTCACCCATGGTGACGTCAGTTTGCGATCCGAGGATCACTAGCTCTACTTGTTGAGCCGGATCTTCTGCGACTGTCGGAGATGGAGTAATCTCCGGCGCCACAGAAGGCTGAGGGGCAAGAGTCGGAGGTGCTGTGACAGGAGAAGTCAAATTCAGCTTTGACTGGCGCAGGGGCTTCGACGAGCCTCCTTTCCCCTTGCCCTTGGTGAGCTGTCTAGCTCTAAGGAGGTAATAGAACTGAGAATGTTACACCTCGGACAGAATTAAGACATAAAATACGAAGACCTTGTGAGGAAAGATTACCTCTTCACAACAGGCACCTCCTTTGTGCCAATAGAAACCATCGGAGCCTTACGCTTCTGAGGAATTATGTCCGGCAGTGGAACCAACTCTCTATCATCCTGAGAAATCTCAGGAGGATATCCCTCGATAGGAGCAAGCTCCAACTCGGGGAGGTCTGCAAGCTGAAAAAGAAGAGATATCTCAGTATTGCAAAACAATGTAAAGATGAACACATAATTCGAGTTACTGATGGAAACTTACCGGTACCACGGGATCTTCAGCTGTATGTGTAGGGGTTCGTAGCATGGAAAACAAAAATTTTCTATCGCATACAAACAAACAAGCCAAGATCTATCTACTAGATTGTAGCAACGAGTCGATGGAATAACTCACCCTCGAAGATTCCAAAGTGTTTAACGAGAGCAGATTCTCGTGGGTGATGTAGTCGTACTCTTTCCGATCTCAAGATCGCGTAGACGATCCTTCCGGCGCCGCGTTCCCGCAGCGCTCCCGCAGTCGGTCACACGTTCGGTACTCGACGAAGACCTTCCTCTCCCTTGTTCCAGCAGGCAGCGGAGGTTGTAGCACTCTCCTCGCGATTCCGGCAGCACAACGGCGTGGTACCGGAGGTAGAGGGGAAATCCCGCAGGGCTTCGCCTTAAGCCGGTGCGAGTATGGTGGAGCTTATGAGAGAGGCTATTAGTGGTCTAGTAATTAGACACACCAATTAGAGGGCTCTAAACCAATTAGAAGGCTCTAAACCGAATAGCTCTAAACCGGGGTCTAGATCTAGGGTTTAGTTTAGAGGATAGGAAACTTGTGTGTAGGAGGGGAGCCCTGCCCCTCCTTATATAGGTGGGAGGGGTGGGCGCGCCAGGGGAGGGAGGGAGTCCCTCCCCAACTCGGCCTAGGCTGGCCGCCGGCTTGGAGGAGAGAAACTCCTCCTCCAAGTCGACTCCAACTCCTCTTGCTTGTTTCCCACAGTTTCTTGTTTTTGGCAGTTTGACTTTCAAACTGGACATTTGACTTTTCTGTTTTAGGATTCAATTTAATCCTATATTTGGGACAGCAAGAACACTTAGTACATGATGCAATCATTCTAATATGTAATGACACATTCATGTACCCCTTCCCCCCCGGAGTGCCGGACAATCCGGAACCTTCTAGAATATCCCCGATGAAAACACCGGAATCATTCCCGAACTCCGAAACGGGACTTTCCTTATATGAATCTTATTCTCCGGACCATTCCGGATCACCTCGTGATATCCCGGATCCCATCCGAGACTCCGAACAACATTCGGTCTCTTTCTCATAATACCATAACTACTCAAACAACGTCGAATCCTTAAGTGTGTCTCCCTACGGTTCGTGAATTATGCGGACATGATCGAGACACTTCTCCGAACAATAACCAATAGAGGAATCTGGAAATTCATATGGCTCCCACATATTTCTACGATTACTTTGCGATCGAATGAACCACTTACATACGATACCAATTTCCCTTTGTCTCACGATATGTTACTTATCCGAGGTTATGATCGTCGGTATCTCTGCATACCTAGTTCATCCTCGTTACCGATAAGTACTCTTTTCTCGTTCCCGTGATATGTGATCCCTTGTGACCAAGTCACATGCTTGCAAGCTAATTGAATGACATTTCACCGAGAGGGCCCAGAGAATATCTATCCGTCATGTGGATGGACAAATCCCACTCTTGATCCATGTGTTTCAACCAATACTTTCCGAACACTCAATGCCACCTTTATAGCCACCCTGTTACGGTGTGGTGTTTGATGACATCAAAGCATCCATCCAGTAAAGGTGATATGCATGATCTCATGGTCGAAGGAGTTAGGTTACTATGTATCAGAAAGCATATAGCAATTGAACTATTAAAATGACTTGATCTTTATGCTACGCTTGTCTATAGGAGTATGTCCACCATATCATTCTCCTAACGATATGATCTTGTTGTTGATAACATCTCAATGTTCATGACAAAGAAACCACATCATCAATCAACCAACAAGCTAGTGAAGTATAGAGGCTATACTAGGGACTTCAAATTAAGTTTACAAATCACACAAGTATTAATGGTTTCCTTGTTAATACTATTATAGCATGAATGCAAACATTTATCATAAACACAAAGATATATAATAATAACTATATTTATTATTGCCTCTAGGGCATATCTCCAACAGTCTCCCACTTGCACTAGAGTCATCTAATCTAGATTACATGGTAATATACCGAACACCCATGGCAGTTTGGTGTTGGTCATGTTTTGCCCTCGGGAGAGGTTTAGTCAACGGATCCGCCACATTCAGATCTGTGTGTACTTTGCAAATCTTTATATCCCCATCCTGGATATGTTCTCGAATAGCGTGAAAACGTAGCTTGATATGCTTCAGCTTCTTGTGTGACCTTGGTTCTTGCGCATTGGCTATGGCGCCCATGTTATCACAGTAGATAGACATTGGGTCCAGCGCACTAGGAACCACACCCAGCTCTGTAATGAACTCTTTCATCCATATCGCTTCTTGTGAAGCCTCCGAAGCAGCCATGTATTCCGATTCAGTTGAAGATCTCGCCACAACGCTTTGCTTTGCACTCCTCCAGCTAACTGCTGCACCATTCAAAATAAATACGTATCCAGATTGTGATTTAGAATCATCCGGATCGGTGTTCCAACTAGCATCGGTGTAACCATTAACAACGAGCTGTTCATCACCTCCATAAGAAAGAACCATATCCTTAGTTCTTCTCAAGTACTTAAGGATGTTTTTGACCGCTGTCCAATGATCCACTCCTGGATCACTTTGATATCTGCTAGTTAAACTAACAGCATATGCGATGTCGGGTCTAGTACATAGCATGGCATACATTAGAGATCCTATGGCTGAGGCATAGGGAGTCTTACTCATCCTTTCTCTATCTTCTGCCGATGTCGGACTTTGAGTTTTACTCAAGTTCGTATTGGGCAACATGGGCAAGAACCCTTTCTTGCTTTCTTCCATTCCAAACTTCTTTAGAACTTTGTCCAAATATGTACTCTGTGACAATGATATTTGGCGTTTCGATCTATCTCTATAAATCTTTATGCCTAATATGTAAGCTGCTTCGCCAAGATCTTTCATTGAAAAACTATTATTCAAATATTCCTTGACACTATTAAGAAGGTCTACATCATTCCCAATCAACAATATGTCATCCACATACAGTATTAAGAATGCTACAGAGCTCCCACTCACTTTCTTGTAAATACAAGCTTCTCCATAAGTTTGTATAAAACCAAAACTTTTGATTACCTTATCAAAACGTTGATTCCAACTTCGGGATGCTTGCTTCAATCCATAGATGGACCGTTGAAGCTTGCATACCTTGTTAGCATCTTTAGGATCGACAAAACCTTTGGGTTGTATCATATACAACTCTTCATCAATGTCTCCATTGAGGAATGCTGTTTTGACATCCATCTGCCATATCTCATAATCATAATATGCAGTGATTGCTAACATTATCCTCACAGACTTTAGCTTCGCTACCGGTGAGAAAGTCTCATCGTAGTCAACTCCTTGAATTTGTCGAAACCCTTTTGCGACAAGTCGAGCTTTATAGACAGTAACATTACCATCAGCATCTGTTTTCTTCTTGAAAATCCATTTGTTCTCGACAGCCTTCCGGCCATCCGGTAAGTCCACCAAAGTCCATACTTGGTTTTCGTACATGGATCCAATCTCGGATTTCATGGCTTTTTGCCATTTATTGGAATCTGGGCTTATCATCGCTTCCTCATATGTCTCGGGGTCATCGGTGTTGTCCACCAACATGACTTTCATAACGGAATCATACCAATCTGGAGTGGTACGAGTTCTCGTTGACCTCCGAGGCTCTGTAGCAACTTCAACCGAAGTTTCATGATCACTATCATTAGCTTCCTCTCTTATTGGTGCAGGCACCACAGGAACTTCTTCCGGTGCTGCGCTACTCGCAATTTCGAGAGAAGGTTCGACAACCTCGTCGAGTTCTACTTTCCTTCCAGTCACTTCTTTCGAGAGAAATTCCTTCTCTAGAAAGGATCCACTCTTGGCAACGAAGATTTTGCCTTCGGATATATGATAGAAGGTATACCCAATAGTTTCCTTCGGGTATCCTATGAAGACGCATTTTTCCGCTTTGGGTTCAAGCTTGTCCGGCTGTAACTTCTTTACATAGGCTTCGCATCCCCAAACTTTAAGGAACGACAATTTAGGTTTCTTCCCAAACCATAATTCATACGGTGTCGTTTCAACGGATTTAGATGGTGCCCTATTTAAAGTGAATGCGGCTGTTTCTAATGCATAACCCCAAAATGATAGTGGTAAATCTGTAAGTGACATCATAGAACGAACCATATCTAAGAGAGTTCGATTACGACGTTCAGACACACCATTACGCTGTGGTGTTCCCGGCGGTGTCAATTGTGAAAGTATTCCGCATTTCTTCAAATGCTCGCCAAACTCGTAACTTAGATATTCACCTCCACGATCAGAACGTAGAAATTTAATCTTCTTGTTACGTTGATTCTCTACCTCACTTTGAAACTCCTTAAACTTCTCGAAAGTTTCGGACTTATGTTTCATGAAATAGATATACCCATATCTACTCAAGTCATCCGTGAAGGTAAGAACATAACGATAACCACTGCGCGATGCTGCACTCATTGGACCACACACATCGGTATGTATGATTTCCAGTAAGTCCGTAGCTCGCTCCATTATACCAGAAAATGGAGTCTTAGTCATTTTACCCATCAGACATGCTTCGCATCTTTCAAGTGATTCAAAATCAAGTGATTCAAGAAGTCCATCGGAATGGAGTTTCTTCATACGTTTCACTCCAATGTGACCAAGACGACAGTGCCACATATAGGTCAAATTATCGCTTGATTTCAAACGTTTAGCCTCAATGTTATTAATATGTGTATTTCTACTATCGAGATTCAATATGAATAGACCATCTATCAAAGGTGCATGTGCATAAAACACATTACTCATATAAATCGAACAACCATTATTCTCGGATTTAAACAAGTAACTGTCTCGCAATAAACAAGATCCTGATATAATGTTCATGCTTAATGCAGGCACCAAATAACAATTATTTAAGTATAAAACTAATCCCGATGGTAGATGAAGAGGTAGCGTGCCGACCGCGATCACATCAACCTTTGATCCGTTTCCTACGCGCATCGTCACCTCGTTCTTCACTAGCTTCCGTTTATTCTGCAGCTCCTGTTTCGAGTTACAAATATGAGCAACCGAACCAGTATCAAATACCCAGGCACTACTACGAGTACTAGTGAGATACACATCAATAACATGTATATCAGATATACCTTTCTTCTTGATGTTGCCGTTCTTCAAATCCGCCAAGTACCTTGGGCAATTCCGCTTCCAGTGACCTTCTCCCTTGCAGTAAAAGCACTCAGTTTCAGGTTTAGGTCCAGCCTTGGTCTTCTTCGTCGGCGTGGTAACTTTCTTACCACCCTTCTTGAAGTGTCCCTTTTGCTTAGACTTGCCTTTCTTGAATTTGGTGGTCTTATTGACCATCAACACTTGGTGCTCTTTCTTGATCTCCACTTCTGCAGATTTTAACATAGCAAATAGTTCTGGCAACTCTTTGTTCATGTTCTGCATGTTGTAGTTCATCACAAAGTTCTTGTAACTTGGTGGTAGTGATTGGAGGATGCGGTAAACTCCCAAAGTATTAGGAATCACTATACCCAAACTTTGAAGTTTATTTGCGTGCCCAGACATCTTAAGCACATGCTCACTGACGGAGCTACCCTCTTCCATCTTGCAGTTAAAGAACTTTTCAGAAGCTTCATAACTTTCAATTGCCGCATGAGTCTCAAAGATTAATTTGAGATCCTCGACAATATCATATGGATCTGACTCTTCAAACCTTTTCTGAAGCTCCGATTCTAAACCATACAAGATAGCACACTGAACTATGGAGTACTGATTCTTCCGAGCAAGGTAAACATTCTTTACTTCATCGGTAGCATCAGCTGCAGGTGGGTCACCTAGCGGTGCATCCAGCACATAGGTCAAATTACCAGCTGTGAGGACAATCCTCAAATTGCGGAACCAATCCGCGAAGTTGCTTCCATTGTTTTTCAACTTTTCTTTCTCTAGGAACGCATTAAAATTGATGGTAGGGGCTGCCATTGATCTACAACATATTTGCAATAGTTTAGACTAAGTTTATGACAAATTGAGTTCAAATTAATTAATGAAATTAAACTAGGTGAACTCCCACTCAAAACAACATCCCTCACATTGTTTTAGTGATCACACGAACCAAATCCACTACATCAACACCGATCATCACGAGAGCTGATATAGTTTTAATGGCGAACAATCATCATGTTCATCATATCTACTATATGATTCATGCTTTGCCTTTCGGCGATCCGTGTTCCTGAGGCCATGTCTGTACATGCTAGGCTCGTCAAGATCAAACCTTAGCTTCCGCATAAGCAAATCTGGCTTGCTTACGTTGTATTCACCCGCGGAATCAAAGACACCCGATCATCACGTGGTGCTTCGAAGCAGCAAGCTTTGGCAACGGTGCATACTAAGGGTGAACACTCTAGAACTTGAAATTTATGTGCATGAGGGATCATCTTATAATGCTACCGTCGTCTACTAAGCAATACAAGATGCATAAAGGATTAACATCACATGCAATTCATAATATGTGATATGATATGGCCTTTCTTCTTTGTGCTTCCGATCTCCATCTTCAAGCACGAATATGATCTCCATCATCACCGGCATAGCATCAAGGTCAATGACGCTTCTCCATGGTTGTCGTCCACCAGCTTCAACTATTACAACTATTTTGAATAGACACGCAGGTCTTAACAGAAATTAAAGACAACCATATGGCTCCTGCCGGTTGCCAACTTACAATAAGGAACATTGCATACATCAAATATAATCACAATCATGGCCATATCACATCACTGCACACCCCTGCAAAACAAAGTTAGACGCTTCTACTTTCTTTGCATATTTTACGTGGTTTGGGGCTTTCCATAAGTGTCGTTCTAACTTACGAACAAGAACCACAACATTGATACTAGCATTGTTGATCACCCGTTGTAAATTGGATCTTTACTATGCTAGGAGAAACAGGCACCCGCAAAGCCACTTATGCAAAACGAGTTGCATGTCAAGCGTGGAGCAAGTCTCATGAACGATGTCATGTAAGGTTAGCCCGGGCCGCTTCATCCCAACATACCGCAAGATGCAAAGTACACAAAAAGCAATCTACAATAAAAGCATCAACGCCCACAATGACCATTGTGTTCTACTCGTGCAACAGATCTACATATAGACACGGCTCTGATACCACTGTAGGGGTTCGTAGCATGGAAAACAAAAAATTTCTATCGCATACAAACAAACAAGCCAAGATCTATCTACTAGATTGTAGCAACGAGTCGATGGAATAACTCACCCTCGAAGATTCCAAAGTGTTTAACGAGAGCAGATTCTCGTGGGTGATGTAGTCGTACTCTTTCCGATCTCAAGATCGCGTAGACGATCCTTCCGGCGCCGCGTTCCCGCAGCGCTCCCGCAGTCGGTCACACGTTCGGTACTCGACGAAGACCTTCCTCTCCCTTGTTCCAGCAGGCAGCGGAGGTTGTAGCACTCTCCTCGCGATTCCGGCAGCACAACGGCGTGGTACCGGAGGTAGAGGGGAAATCCCGCAGGGCTTCGCCTTAAGCCGGTGCGAGTATGGTGGAGCTTATGAGAGAGGCTATTAGTGGTCTAGTAATTAGACACACCAATTAGAGGGCTCTAAACCAATTAGAAGGCTCTAAACCGAATAGCTCTAAACCGGGGTCTAGATCTAGGGTTTAGTTTAGAGGATAGGAAACTTGTGTGTAGGAGGGGAGCCCTGCCCCTCCTTATATAGGTGGGAGGGGTGGGCGCGCCAGGGGAGGGAGGGAGTCCCTCCCCAACTCGGCCTAGGCTGGCCGCCGGCTTGGAGGAGAGAAACTCCTCCTCCAAGTCGACTCCAACTCCTCTTGCTTGTTTCCCACAGTTTCTTGTTTTTGGCAGTTTGACTTTCAAACTGGACATTTGACTTTTCTGTTTTAGGATTCAATTTAATCCTATATTTGGGACAGCAAGAACACTTAGTACATGATGCAATCATTCTAATATGTAATGACACATTCATGTACCCCTTCCCCCCCGGAGTGCCGGACAATCCGGAACCTTCTAGAATATCCCCGATGAAAACACCGGAATCATTCCCGAACTCCGAAACGGGACTTTCCTTATATGAATCTTATTCTCCGGACCATTCCGGATCACCTCGTGATATCCCGGATCCCATCCGAGACTCCGAACAACATTCGGTCTCTTTCTCATAATACCATAACTACTCAAACAACGTCGAATCCTTAAGTGTGTCTCCCTACGGTTCGTGAATTATGCGGACATGATCGAGACACTTCTCCGAACAATAACCAATAGAGGAATCTGGAAATTCATATGGCTCCCACATATTTCTACGATTACTTTGCGATCGAATGAACCACTTACATACGATACCAATTTCCCTTTGTCTCACGATATGTTACTTATCCGAGGTTATGATCGTCGGTATCTCTGCATACCTAGTTCATCCTCGTTACCGATAAGTACTCTTTTCTCGTTCCCGTGATATGTGATCCCTTGTGACCAAGTCACATGCTTGCAAGCTAATTGAATGACATTTCACCGAGAGGGCCCAGAGAATATCTATCCGTCATGTGGATGGACAAATCCCACTCTTGATCCATGTGTTTCAACCAATACTTTCCGAACACTCAATGCCACCTTTATAGCCACCCTGTTACGGTGTGGTGTTTGATGACATCAAAGCATCCATCCAGTAAAGGTGATATGCATGATCTCATGGTCGAAGGAGTTAGGTTACTATGTATCAGAAAGCATATAGCAATTGAACTATTAAAATGACTTGATCTTTATGCTACGCTTGTCTATAGGAGTATGTCCACCATATCATTCTCCTAACGATATGATCTTGTTGTTGATAACATCTCAATGTTCATGACAAAGAAACCACATCATCAATCAACCAACAAGCTAGTGAAGTATAGAGGCTATACTAGGGACTTCAAATTAAGTTTACAAATCACACAAGTATTAATGGTTTCCTTGTTAATACTATTATAGCATGAATGCAAACATTTATCATAAACACAAAGATATATAATAATAACTATATTTATTATTGCCTCTAGGGCATATCTCCAACAGTATGCATGTCCAAAGATAGCTCCGGGATTTTCCTCTCGATCCGCTCCCTTATCAGCCACTTGATTTGAGACTCGTATTCTTTATACGTGTAAGGCTGGGCGCAGATCCGGAGGGAATCTTTCTTGGACGCTGTAATGGAGTGCAAAAGCCGGTCTCCATGGTGTTGAAGAGGCTAGATCCGGCGTGCCACCCAGCAGTGAACTAAATCATACCCCTTAAGGCCCTTGTGCTTCATCAAATATTCGTCCGCCTCTTGACAAGAAGCAGACCGTCACTGAGAGCCGGCGCATCTGCATCCCAGGACTCTTGGGGCATGGCGGCACCATCAACAAAAGCCGACAAAGTAGTAGCTTTGCCGGGAGCAGGAATATCCTTGTGATAGAAGAAAGTGGACGACCACTGTTTGACCGACTCACTACCCCTAATCCTAGGATACCCACGCTCCTAATGGAAAAACTAATAGTTCCGGTAATATATGGATTACCGGCGGTGATAGAATTTCTCCGGACATGAAAGTAAAACCGGAAAAGAGTGAGACTTGGCCTAATGCCGAGGTACCCCTCACACAAAGAAGCGTATGCGCTCATCTCTAAGAGAGAGTTTGGGGGAAGATGATGGAGTTGAACTTCGTAATGATCTATAACCTCAGAAAAGAAGTCTAAGGGAGGGAAACCCAAACCTCTGTCGAGGTGGGTGCCGAAGTGTACTCGCTCGCCGGCACGAGGTTTGGGGACAGTTTAACCGAAGCCGCTCTGCCAGTTGCCGACACGGAGGAGCCCTTTGTTCTCCACGACATGGAGCTTGGCGTCGTCAAGGACGCACGGGATCCAGACCCCATGGTTGCTCTCCTTCTCCACCGCCGAAGTCGTCGCTGCCGTCGCCGCCGCGCCGGAAGATGATGCTGAAGCCATTTCCTCGTGGGCCAATGACCTAGGATGGGTGGCACTGGAGGATTTTGGGGAGCAGAGGAGCTCTGTGTTCGTGGGAGGCGTTGGGAGGAAGGAAACAGCGCAAGTGCTGGTGAAGAAGATGGGGAAAAGAATCCTAACCACTTATATCCTCCAGCCACACCAAGATTCGTGTAAACACAACAGTGAACACGCCACACATCGTGGAAGGAGCTGGGTAACCCCCACGCGGTGATTACGCTGCCTCGATCTCCATGCACGCATTAAAACGACGCCTCGGTTCCGCGAAAGGCGGACCCACCAACGGTCGTGCTGACAGGAATGTCTGTCAGTGACGTGACTTGACCATGACTAGTGTCAAGTTACGTCAGAGACCAAGTTGCGGCTTGGTTTGAATTTCAAGCTGGAAACCCGAATAACGTATTCATAGGTCCGACTCATTTGAGACTCGGATCCTATCTTTTCTTTTGAAGTTTCAGGAAGCCTTCAAGATTCTGCTAGCCGAAGATCAAGCTAGACGATGATGAAATCCGACTCTGGATCTTGGAGGCTTTCGAGGGCTGCTGTTGGAGATATACTTTCTGGGTATCCTCACTGTGCATCACTGACCACGGTGGTCCACTTCGGGTTAGAGCTTTGCTTCACGGGCAGCCTAGTCAGGGAGAATAGACGGAGTCCAGTCCGGCTACGGGAAGGCCCAGATGACTTACCGACATAGGCCCATGGTGTTACTTGTAGTTCAAGATGTACTCTATAACCAACTCTTAGTCGTAGCCGGATAGGTCTCTCCTGTAAACCCTAGGCCAGATATATATCTAAGCCGTCCTAGGGAGAGCCATTAGGGCACCCTCACAATAGTCTACAATCTCAACTCGCACAGGCGAAACCCTTGTAACCCATATTCCAGCTCTGCCGTATTACTGGATTGCTAGCAGGAGTAGGATCCGTCCAAAGCCGGCGGATTCAAACCTGGGTAAACTTGTGTGCTCACTATCCCGGAGTACCATACGTCTCACACCCCTGTCTTCCACACGCCTCGAGGACCCCCTCATGGCGTACTTTTCATCAATCCGATGACAACTACAAGTAAATTGTAGGTTGCTTTAAAAGTTTTACGAAAAAGCTCTTGGAGGTACCCATCGGGGGGTGGGGGGTCAATTAATATATATATCAGCAACCACCGAGAGTTTTTATGATAGGTTCATCTTATTGCTAAGATTTTGCATCCTAACCGTTTAATGAAATTAGGTCAAACTTGAGCTACAAGTAAGCGTGATAGATTGCTGTTGAATTAAATGTCATTTCAGAGGTAGATGGGTGCATATTCTTGTAGTAAGAAGTGTCGTCGGTGTGAGTGTCCAACTACCAGGAAAGAACATTCTCAATTTTCTGAGTGTGATGACGCGATCGTTCTCTCCCGTAAAGAAAGTGCAAAGAATATTGGATCTGAATGCCACAAGCCAAGTTTTCACACATATATAGTGGACCAACAACATGTTATACTTACGATTTCCCGTATTTTATGAGTTCTCAAACTCCCTAGCTAACCCCGCCCACTTGAATAACTTTATGTCGATTTATCGAAATTAGGTCAAATTTGAACTACTACAAGTAAATTGTAGGTTGCTGTGAAATTGTAGGCCACATACTAGGCCTTATTAAGGTGTGATTTTTTACACATTGAGGGAGTAGTATATTTCTTTACTTAGACATATGATCACCTCTGCCCATGCGATGTACATGCTGAGATAATAAAACGTTGGCAGGGTAAGAGGGCAGCAACGAACATGAGTTGATGGGTTCCGGACACGAGGTACTCCTGTGGACTTATAGTGTACACTCTACTAGTAGTAAATTTTAGGACCTATGCACACAAAACAAATTGTGTGTTTTATCTCTACTTTGCTATCCTCCATCTCTCCTCCCCTTTCCCCTCGCGCACCAGCCCAGCTGATCTCTCCCTCGTCCACAACGTGGCGCTGTGCATGTGTGCCTTGGTATGGAGGCTCTATGTCTCTGGCGTGTTCGGCAGCCGCGCGTTGGTGTGGAGTAGGGACGAGGAGTACATAGGAAGGAAACCACTTTGGTTCTTGGTGGCACAAAAATTCAAACTTTTCCGGTTTTCGAAATTTTCACTTGCTTCCCAAACATCATGAGGGAAGGTTATCCAAAAGATCGACCATTCACTATACTGTACTTCTTATCTTATCTCTTAGAATACCATACCATTGTATAGTGTATGGAACATTAACCGTTTGATCAAGACTGGCAAATCCAAACATTGCTAACTATTGGATCTTCTTTTCCATTTTTAGCATCTAGAAAGATTCTACTGATAGTCTTTAGCACGATGAATGCTAGTATGCACAAACCTCAAACCACACACTTCATTGCTCCGTTTCAGGGTCCTTGTGCTAAATGCATGGACTTGGATGCAATTTTCATTTTAATGAGGTCCTCGATGTAATTTGTACTTCCACCGGCCGTGTTAACTCTCGAGCACCTCGCTCCAACGAGACCCACCATTAGATCGGCCATTCGCAGTACTTCTAAATTTTATCTTTATCTTGTCTTATCTCTTACAATACCATACCACTTCATATAGTGTACAGATTAACTTTGAACATTGACCGTTGGATCAAGACTAGAAAATCGAAACATTGCTAATCGTTGGATCTTCTTTTCCATTCTTAGCATCTAGAAAGATTCCACTGATAGTCTTTAGCATGATGAACGCTAGTATGCAAAAACCTCAAAAGAAACACCTCATTGCTCAGTTCAGGGTCCTTGTGCTAAATGCATGGACTTGGATGCAATTTTCATTTTTATGAGGTCCTTTATCTAACTTGTACTTCCACCGACCGTGTTAACTCTCAAGCACCTCGCTCCTATGAGACCTACCATTAGATCGGCCATTCATAGTACTTCTTATCTTAGATTTATCATGTCGTATCTCTTACAATACCATAGCACTACATATAGTGTACAGATTAACTTTAAACATTGATTGTTGGATCAAGATTGGCAAATCCAAACATTGCTAACCTTTGGGACTTCTTTTCCATTCTTAGCATCTAGAAAGATTCTACTGATAGACTTTAACACGATGAACGCTAGTATGCGCAAACCTCCAAACACACACTTCCTTGCTCAGTTTCAGGGTCCTTGCGCTAAATGAATGGACTTGGATGCAATTTTCATTTTTATGAGGTCCTTCATGTAACTTGTACTTCCACCAACCGTGTTTACTCTCAAGCACCTCGCTCCTACGAGACCTACCATTAGATCGGCCATTTGCATTACTTCGTATCTTATATTTATCTTGTCTTATCTCTTACAATACGATACCACTACATAGTGTACGTATTAACTTTGAACATTGACCATTAGATCAAGACTGGCAAATCCAAACATTTCTAACCGTTGGATCTTCTTTTCCATTCTTATCATCTAGAAATGTTCTACTAATAGTCTTTAGTACGATGAACTCTAGTATGCGCAAACCTCAAATCACACACTTCGTTGCTCAGTTTTCAGGGTCTTTATGCTAAATGCATGGACTTGGGTGCAATTTTCATTTTTATGAGGTCCTTGATGTAACTTGAACTTTCACCGACCGTGTTAACTCTCAAGCACCTCGCTCCTACGAGACCTACCACAGTTAAAAGAAAATTTTACCACCCCAATTATCACACAAAATGGACCACGGTTTCTTATACGCAATACCCTAGTTTTTAGTACTAGGATTTTTCAAGCTTCTTAGCTAACTCCGTGCACTTTGGTGACTTCTTATCAATTTAACAAAAGTAGGTCAAACTTGAGCTACAAGTAAGTGCGATAAATTGCTCTTGAATTAAATGTCTTTTTAGAGGTAGATGGGTGCTTTTTCTTGTAGTAAACAATGTCGTCGGTGTGAGTTTCCAACTATCAGGAAAGAAAATTTTCAGTTTTCCGAGTGATGACGAGATGACTCTTTTCCGTAAAGAAAGTCCGAAGAATATGGATCTCAATGCCATAATCCAAGCTTCTAGATATATTAGGTGGACCAATGTGTTTTACTTACGATTCCCATGTTTTATGAGTTTTCAAACTTCCTAGCTAATTAACTATGCCCCACTTGAATGACTTCATGCCGATTTATCAAAATTAGGTCAAACTTGAACTACAACTAAATTGTAGGTTGCTTCTAAAGATTTCCGAGAAAACTTTTGGAGGTACCCATCACGGGGTCAATTAATATATTAGAAACCACCAAGAGTTTTGACAACAGGTTCAACTTCTTGCTATGATTTTGCATCATGACTATTTAACGAAATTAGGTCAAACTTGAGCTACAAGTAAATGCAATAGATTGCTCTTGAAATAAATGTATTTTTAGAGGTAAATGGGTGCATTTTCTTGTAGTAAACACTCTCATCGGTGTGAGTTTCCAACTATCAGGAAAGAACATTCAATTCTCAATTTTCCAAGTGATAACGAGCAAGGTTGTTCTTTTTTGTAAAGAAAAGTCTGAAGAATATTGGATCCGAATGCCAGCAGCCAAGTTTACAGACATATATATATATATATAGTGGACCAACATGTTGTACCAACAATTCCCAGGTTTTATGATTTGTCAAACTTCCTAGCTAACTGTGCCCATTTGAATGACTTTACGTCGATTTACCGAAATTAGGGCAAATTTGAAACTACAAGTAAATTCTAGGTTTTGCTTTGAAAGTTTTACGAAAAAGCTTTTGGAGGTATCCGTCGAGGGGTGATAATTAATATATCTGAAACCAGCAAGAGTTTTGATGATAGGTTTAACTACTTGCTAAGATTTTGCATCTTGACAATTTAACGAAATTAGGTCAAACTTGAGCTACAAGTAATGGCGATAGTTTGCTCTTGAATTAAATGTATTTTCATAGGTAGATCGGTGCATCTTATTGTAGTAAACAATGTTGTTAGTGCGACTTTCCAACTATTAGGAAAGAATATTCAATTCTACATTTTCCGAGTGAAGACGAGCGAGGTTGTTCTTTTCCGTAAAGAAAAGTTCGAAGAATATTGGATCTGAATGCCACAGACCAAGTCTACAGACACATATATATATATAGTGGACCAACATGTTGTTCCAATGATTCCCATGTTTTATGAGTTTTCAAACTTCCTAGCTAACTCTACCCATTTGAATGACTGTGTTGATTTATCAAAATTATGTCATATTTGAAACTATAAGTAAATTGTATGTTGCCTTCAAAGTTCTATGAAAAAGCTTTTGGGGTTACCCATCAGGGGGTCACAATTAATATATCAGAAACCACCGAGAGTTTTGACAATAGGTTGAACTTCTTGCTAAGATTTTGCATCTTGAAAATTTAAAGAAATTTGGTTAAACTTGAGCTACAAGTAAGCGCGATAGATTGCTCTTGAATTAAATGTATTTTTGGAGGTAGATGAGTGAATCTTCTTGTAGTAAACTGTCTTCAGTGTGAGTTTCCACCTATCAGGAAAGAACATTCTCAAATTTCCGAGTGATGGCAAGATTATTCTCTCCCGTAAAGAAAGTCCGAAAAATATGGATCTGAATGCCACAAGCCAAGTTTTCACACATATATAGTGGACCAACATGTTGTACTTACGATATCCCGTGTTTTATGAGTTCTAAAACTTCCTAGCTAATAACTCCACCCACTTGAATGACTTTATGTCGATTAATCGAAATTAGGTCAAATTAGAACTATTACAAGTAAATTGTAGGTTGCTCTTAAAGTTTTACGAAAAAACTTTTGGAGGTACCTTCGGGGGTCACAATTAATATATGATAAACCATCGAGAGTTTTGACGATAAGTTCAACTTCTTGCTAATATTTTGCATCTTGATAGTTTAACAAAATTAGGTCAAACTTGAGCTACAAGTAAGCACGATAGATTGATCTTGAATTAAATGTATTTTCGGAGGTAGATAGGTGCATCTTCTTGTAGTAAGCAATGACATCGGTGTGAGTTTCCAACTATCTCAGGAAAGAACATTCTCAATATTCCTAGTGATGATAAGATTATTCTTTCACGTAAAGAAAGTCCAAAGAATATGGATCTAAATGCCACAAGGCAATTTTCAGACATATATAGTGCATCACCAGCATGTTGTACTTGCGATTCCCATGTTTTATGAGTTTTCAAGGTTCCTAGCTGACCTCGCCCACTTGTTGAATGACTTTATGTTGATGTATCGAAGTAAGCTCAAATTTGAACTACAAGTAATAAATTGTAGGTTGCTTTGAAAGTTTTATGAAACAAAGCTTTTGGAGGCACCCATCGAGCGGTCAATTAATATATCAGAAACCACAGAGAGTTTTGACGACTGGTTCGACTTCTAGCTACTAAGATTTTGCATCTTGAAAATTTTGAACCACTTTTGAAAATGCTCACATGAAATAAGGAGACAGGGGAAATGATTTTATATTCTCTAGGGGCAGCCCACAAGCTTGAGGTGCACCTTAGGCTTAAGATAACTTTATTTTTTCCACAATGTATAAGGTGAACCTTAGCGCATGCCACATAATAAGCCTTATTAAGGTGTGGTTTTTTACACATTGCGGGAGTAGTATATTTCTTTGCTTAGACATAGGCTCACCTCTCCACGCATTGTACATGCTGAGAGAATAAAATGTTGGCTAGGGAAGAGGGTAGTAGTGAAGAGGAGTTGAAGGCGGTTCCATGTCAGAGCAAAGTTATGATGGGTTCCTGACATGAGTTACTCCTGCGGCCATACAGTGTACACTCTACTAGTAGTAAATTTCTAGACCTATGCACGCAAAACAAATCGTTAGTTTTCTCTCTCCTTCGCTATCCTCCATCTCTCCTCCCCTTTCCACTCACGCACCTGCCAGACTGATCTCTCCCTCATCCACAGCATGGCGCTATGCACATGTGCCTTGGTACGGCGACTCTGTAACTTTGGCGTGTTTGGTAGCCGCGCGTTGGTGTGGAGTAGGGACGAGGAGTACATAGGAAGGAAACCACTTTGGTCCTTGGCGGCACAAAAAATCAAACTTTTCTGGTTTTCGAAATTTTCACTTGCTTCCCAAATATCAGGAGGGAAGGTTATTCAAAATAATATCCTTTCGCAGTACTATACTTCTTATCTTATCTTTATCTTGTCTTATCTCTTACAATACCAAACCAATGTACAGTGTACGGACCATTGACCATTTAATCAAGACTGGCAAATCCAAACATTCCTAACCATTGGATCTTCTTTTCCATTCTTAGCATCTTGAAAGCTTCTACTGATAGTCTTTAGCACAATGGACGTTAGTATGAGAAAACCACAAAACACACACTTCATTGCTCAGTTTCAGGGTCCTTGTGCTAAATGTATGGACTTGGATGCAATTTTCATTTTTATTAGATCCTTGATGTAACTTGTACTTCCACCGACCGTGTTAACTCTCAAGCACCTCGTTCCTACAAGACCTACCATTAGATCAGCCATTCACAATACTTCTTATCTTTATCTTGTCTTATCTCTTACAATACCATACCACTTCATAGTGAATGGATTAACTTTGAACATTGACCGTTGGATCAAGACTGACAAATTCAAACATTGCTAACCGTTGGATATTCTTTTCCATTTTTAGCATCTAGAAAGAATTTACTGATAGTCTTTAGCACGATGAACGATAGTATATATGCGCAAACCTCAAAACACACACTTCATTGCTCAGTTTCAGGGTCTTTGTGCCAAATGCATAGACTTGTATGCAATTTTCATTTTTTATGAGGTCCTTGATGTAACTTGTACTTCCACCGACCGTGTTAACTCTCAAGCACATCGCTCCTACGAGACCTACCATTAGATCGGCCATTCGCAGTACTTCTTATCTTATCTTTATCTTGCCTTATCTCTTATGATACCATAACACTACATAGTGTATGGAATAACTTGGAACATTGACCATTGGATCAAGACTAGCAAATCCAAACATTGCTAACCATTGGATCTTCTTTTCCATTCTTATCAATTCTAGAAATATTCTACTGATTATCTTTAGTACGATGAACGCTAGTATGCGCAAACCTCAAAACACACACTTCATTGCTTAGTTTCAGGGTCCTTGTGCTAAATGCATGGACTTGGATGCAATTTTCATTTTTTATAAGGTCCTTGATGTAACTTGTACTTCCACCGACTGTGTTAACTCTCAAGCACCTCGCTCCTATGAGACCTACCATTAGATCAGCCATTTGTAGTACTTCTTATCTTATCTTATTTCTTACAATACCATACCACTACATATAGTGTACGGATTAACTTTGAACATTGACCATTGGATCAAGACTGGCAGATCCAAACATTGCTAACCGTTGGATCATCTTTTCCATTCTTAGCATTTAGAAAGATTATACTAATAGTATTTAGCATGATGAACGCTATTATATATGTGCAAACTTCAAAACACACACTTCATTGCTCAGTTTCAGGGTCCTTGTGCTAAATGCATGGACTTGGATGCAATTTTCATTTTTTATGAGGTCCTTGATGTAACTTGTACTTCCATCGACTGTGTTAACTCTCAAGCACATCGCTCCTACGAGACCTACCATTAGATCGGCCATTTATAGTACTTCTTATCTTATATTTATCTTGTCTTATCACTTACAATACCATACCCCTGTATATAGTGTACGGATTAACTTTGAACATAGACTATTGAATCAAGACTGGCAAATTCAAACATTGCTAACCATTGGATCATCTTTTCAATTCTTAGCATCTAGAAAGATTCTACTGATAGTCTTTAGCATGATGAATGCTAGTATATATGCGCAAACTGCAAAACAAACACTTCATTGCTCAGTTTCAGGGTCCTTGTGCTAAATGCATGGACTTGGATGCAATTTTCATTTTTAATGAGGTCCTTGATGTAACTTGTACTTCCATCGACTGTGTTAACTCTCAAGCAGCTCGCTCCCACGAGACCTACCAGATTAGCCATTCACAGTACTTCTTATCTTATCTTTATCTTTTCTTATCCCTTACAATACCATACTACTGCATATAGTGTATGAATTAACTTTGAACATTGATCGTTGGATCAAGACTGGCAAATCCAAACATTGCTAACCATTGGATCTTCTTTTCCATTCTTAGCACATCTAAAAAGATTCTACTTATAGTCTTTAGCATGATGAAAGCTAGTATGCGCAAACCTCAAAACACACACTTCATTGCTCAGTTTCAGGGTCCTTGTGCTAAATGCATGGACTTGGATGCAATTTTTATTTTTATGAGGCCCTTGATGTAACTTGTACTTCCACCGACCGTGTTAACTCTAAAGAACCTCGATCCTATGAGACCAACCATTAGATCGGCCATTCGCAGTACTTATTATCTTATCTTTATATTGTCTTATCTCTTACAGTACCATACCACTGTATAGTGTATGGAACATTGACCGTTTGATCAAGACTGGAAAATCCAAACATTGCTAACCGTTGGATCTTATTTTCCATTCTTAGCATCTAGAAAGATTCTATTAATAGTCTATGGCATGATGAACGCTAGTATGCGCAAACCTCAAAACACACACTTCATTGCTCAATTTCAGGGTCCTTGTGCTAAATGATGGACTTGGAAGCAATTTTAATTTTTTATGAGGTCCTTAATGTAACTTGTACTTCCACCGACCATGTTAACTCTCAAGCACCTCGCTGCTATGAGACCGACCATTAGATAAACCATTCGCATTACTTCTTATCTTATCTTTATCTTGTTGATGGCATGCAAGCGCATGAGTTCGTTAGAGAATGTTTTTATGAAATTATTAATTCTAGTTTTATATTGATCCCAACAAGGATCCTAGGTAAGTGTTTTTATGCGGTGTTTCTGTCGCACCCATGGTGTCACAGGTCTTGAGTGAATTGACTGCAAAAGCTTACGGTGGAAGTGGTGAGTAAAAGATAGAGGAAACATGCTTAGGAAATAAGTAAATTGCATAAAAGTAAAGATGCAAAAAGTGTGTGAAGGTCTTGAAGATGAGAAGTTAGACGTGGAGAGAAAGAGTTGATGATGATAGTGAAGGTGCCAAATGGATGAATTGGAATAAGTGATAGTGATATTTCTTATTTATAAGTGAGTAGGCAAACAACCCGTATACCGACTAGGAGTCCTCATGGCTAATTCTTCCTAGCCCTAATGATCCATCTGCCTGCTACCACGGCCATGGTTAGCACATTAATTAAGGTCTTGCGACCGAATCAAGACTTTAATCTTGATGGTTCCTTGTTGTCCTCGAGTAGTACTAGCTCTTCTTTGATATCGGTCGTGTCACTCGGGGTTCTCCGAATTTCTAGCATACAAGATCATACCTATGAGATCTTTGGGTCATGTTAACTGGGCCCTTAAATTAGATAACAAGCATTAGGCAAACATAGATAATCATTCTCACTATTAAATAAACACTATAGTGATCATAAATGGATGGAATTAAAGGAGGCACAACACATCTCACCACTCCCCTACATCTCCCAAGCCTATGGGGATTTACTCAAACATGAGAGAAGACAAATCAAAGGCATAATTGTATTGCAAATAAGAATCATATCAAAGTTATTGCAGAAAACCACAATAGCGATTAAAGATCAAATCAAATACAAACCAAAGGTAGATCAAAGTATTGAACCCTAATCTTACAAGTGCCAATCTCTCTCTCTCTAAGTAATGATGGAAATGATGGTGGAGCGTGTGGTTTAGAGGTTGGAGATTGTCGAGGAACAAGATGAAGTTCTTCTCCTCTTTCAGATCTGATCTATGCCCTCTGGATGGCTTGCAGCGGCTGTATCTTCTATTCTATAGTTCTTTTCATCTCCTCGCCTTCATGAAAGTTACTTGTATTGATATAAGGGAGTCGTCGGTGTGTAATACAGGCGGGCAGGCGCATCTCGACCGTACCGATGGTCGTTATGCGTACTGAACGCCTCCAATGAAAGGGGCTCCAATTGGGGATTTGCTTCTTTGGGTGCAATTAGCCCATAAATGCTATTACATCTTCGATAAATGTTCGTTACCTGAAAACCATCACAAGAAACCAAGGATTCGCTAATTGTGACATTAACATTAGTAAAAATGGATAATCTTCCGTGAAATCCGACAATAAATAATAGGAAACTCAATAGTAAAAAGTGATGAAATGTGGAGCTATCACTTGTCTTATCTCTTACAATACCATACCACTTCATAGTGTACGGATTAACTTTGAACATTGACCGTTGGATCAAGACTGGCAAATCCATTTTTATGAGGTTCTTGATGTAACTTGAACTTCCACCGTCCATGTTAACTCTCAAGCACCTCGCTCCTACGAGACCTACCATTAGATCGTCCATTCACATTACTTCTTATCTTATCTTTATCTTGTCTTATCTCTTACAAGACCATACCACTTCATAGTGTAAGGATTAACTTTGAACATTGACCGTTGGATCAAGACTGGCAAATCCAAACATAGCTAACTATTAGATCTTCTTTCCATTCTTAGCATCTAGAAAGATTCTACTGATAGTCTTTAGCAGGATAAACGCTAGTATATATGCACAAACCTCAAAACACACACTTCATTGCTCAGTTTCAGGGTCCTTGTGCTAAATGCATGGACTTGGATGCAATTTTCATTTTTTATGAGGTCCTTCATGTAACTTGTACTTCCATCGACCGTGTTAACTCTCAAGCATCTCGCTCCTATGAGATGTACCATTAGATCACCCGTTCATAGTACTCCTTATCTTATATTTATCTTGTCTTATCTGTTACAATACCATACCACTGTATAGTGTACAAAACATTATCCGTTTGATCAAGACTGGCAAATCCAAACATTGCTAACCGTTAGATCTTCTTTTCCATTCTTAGCATCAAGAAAGATTCTACTGATAGTCTTTAGCACGATGAACGCTAGTATGTGCAAACCTCAAAACACATACTTCGTTTCTCAGTTTCATGGTCCTTGTGCTAAATGCTTGGACTTGGATGCAATTTTCATTTTTATGAGATCCTGATGTAACTTATACTTCCACCAATCGTGTTTACTCTCAAGAACCTCGCTCCTACGATACCTAAAATTATATTGGCTATTTGAAGTACTTCTCACTAGTACAAACGTGTTACTTAGAGACGTCAATTTCCCATGGGCCTCAGTCGGTTTCTCGTTCCGGCTCAAGCGCATAGCTTCTAAGAGAACACCAGCTGAGCCGGTTTTTCTTTGCGGCTGTAAGATACGAGACCTCAGATGGTGCAAAAAGTAAATGCCTCTAACATGTATGAGATGGAGACGGCCCATATTTCGAACCACTCGCAAGACCTCGTCAACCTCAGACGACCTATACTAGGGACCGTCTCTAATAGTCAGGAGACCTGAGTCGGCTATTATGATAAGGAACCTCCATAAGTTTCAGACCTAAGATGGCTCGATGTTTCATGCATCTCTAATACATTTCCTCTTTAAGACTGGTTATTATAGTAGCCACCTCTACAATCTGAGACAGAGTTAACCTACAACTGTCTCTTAGAGTTTCCTAGGGGGAGTCGGCCTTTTTCCCCGATAGTCTCTAGGTTAAGTTCGCACCAAGACGATGTTTTTAAGCAACCGCCTCTAGTGATTCATACCTGTATTAGGAAGCTTTCAGCTACTGTTTACCGGGGAGCATAATATCCAGATGGTCTAGAATGATTCAAAATGCAACTGGAATACAAATAATATATTTATAGTCAAGAGAGGTCTCAAGAACCCTGACATAGCTAATATGTCACTCAGATCAATGCACACCATAGTACATACCACAAATCAATGTAAACACTAGCATTCACATAGCTAGCAAGGCATGGCAAGTATTACAGTTTCAAGAACCTTGGCAATCAACTATAATATAACAATGTTTGGCATATACTTGCTCTCAAAAGGATTCACCGTGGAACTCTCCGTCACCTTTCAGCACTTGTTGAGCAAGAAATTCAGCAAGCTCCGTGCGGATCATTTTTAGCTTGGCCATCGGTAGTACCGTCTCTTCAATTTACGGACACTATGTAAATTAAATCATGATCAAAACCGGTATCGATAAGAAGAATATTTCAATAAAACAAAAAATATAATGTTTGCATACCAGTTGTTCTAGTCTAGGAACAACCAGGTTGGCCATCATGATGCTCATATGATGGAAAACATAGTAGCTGCAAAGATGCGTCGATGGAGGCTACTGGTGGCACTAAAACAGAGCATATGTGGAAATAACAGTATTACCCAGACAATATATTTAACATGCATGCATATATATGTGTACAAGTGCTGGTAGAAACTAACTGGTTCACCCATGTGATGGACTATCTCTTTGTAGTTCTTCCTTGCATTTCCTTCTTTCGAATGAACTACATTAAATGATCTAAAAACAGGAAGACAAAAAAGTATATCATTAAGAAACTAGGATGTATATCACTTTTATTATGCAGATGAAAGTATTAAATCACCTGTTAATAAGCCTCTGTACATCATCATTATTTGCATTCTTTTTATTACCATAAGAATCGAGATAATGGACATGGCCATCCAGAAGTGAGATGGCGATAAGAATCTAGTGAAAACTAAAAGTTGAACCAATTATTAGTTGGGTGAAACCACTCAAATTCGTAAACGAGGATGCAGTAGTAATTAAGCTAGCTTACTCATTATGAAAAGGCCATAGAATTAGTTCTAGATCTTTGCTCTTCTCCAACACGTTGATGATGTAATCCTTGACATCCCTTTCATTAGTGTCCATGCACTCCTGCGAAGAAATGGTGGGGTCGACAAACAATATTTTATGCTTATAGGTTCTGGCTCTCACAAATAATAACCTACATAAAAACACACATATATATGAACAATTTTAAAACTGTATAGATAGGTGGTAGCTAGAACCATGCATGCATAGATATATACTGACGCATTGATTGTTAAATACTCATAATTGCATGGATCTCATTGTGTAGATGTCAAAGCTATCCATGTCATAGCCAGGTACAAGTCCTTCCACGTCACGGGGAAATCGAAAGCATCACTCATGCTGTCATGATGGTGAAAGGTTTCAGCAGGTAAGCCACCGAATATTCCAATTTCTTGCATGCTCTCTAGCTTCTTTAAATTATCCACATAGTGCTTGTGCGACAATGATATGTCTTTGCCAAACTCAGCCTCAATATTACTAACATCACCTTTTATTAGTTTTCCCCCAGGATTATAAAAAGTCTCGTGTATTTGGGCCTCCCCCACCTTACCAGCCACCGCAAAGAATGAATGTAACTGCTGGGTGTCCATTTGACTGAGGTCCACATCAGCAAGATTAGCCAGCCACTGTTGCTTGGTCTTTGCATTTCTTGTAGAAGTTCTGGCATTATTTTTGGCCTTCCCCGTGGTAGCTTTGGTTTTCATGGGAGCTCGAGCATTCCCTATGGTCTTGGAATGCACATTTGAGCGCGTGATCCTAGCTAGAGCTGGTGGCACCCCCTTGGCAGCCAAAATAGGCATGGTGTCTTTATCTTTGGGCATAGTACTAGGGTGTTTTACAGCAAATGCAGGCACTAGTTTCTCTGCTATCTTTGGGGCTACAAGGGGAGATTGTGACAACAACGCCTTATTCGTTGGAGTAATTGGCATGTCAACCCTGGTCTTGGTGGCCACACTGGTGGGGGCAGCCTCTTCAGTTTCTTTAGCCTTGGGAACACTAGCGGGGTATCAGTAGTGGCCCGTACTGTCAGTGATATAATATCCTGGGGGGAGCGGCACATTCCGGCGAGGCAGCAAATTTGGAGGGGGGCATATTCTGGGGGCCGGGTAGCGGCATATTGGGGGGAAACTTCTTTTCTAGGGGTGGCGCTTCTTGTGAGAAGTGCGTCGTATTTATTGGAGCTAGCACAACAACACAGATTGAGGTCTTGGCAGGCACACTCGCTCTGGTTTCTAAATGATCATCATCAGCTTGAAAAACCGGTGCCTCCTTGATGTTGGGAGTCAGTGTTGTTGGTGATAGGTGTGTTGAGGCCAGGATAGCTAGCGTTTCAAGAAGGATATCTTTCTTCGGCCACTAGATGAAGGTGCCCTTCACCTTAATCAGAGTCATTATTTCTTCATTGGGAGGGACCGACAAAGCGATCTCATTGAACCCCTGTAGGACATCATCAATGTTGACCCTAACAAAACCATCGCGAAGAGGATAGTTGTGTACCATCTGCCCTTTCTTTGGTGGATGCACTAGCGCCTAGGCAACCGACTCGGGTCAATCCGAGCTGACTTTCCTCGCTAGTAGCTGGCAGACGGTGGCAACCTACAAAGAAGGATTAGGTTAACTAGCATGACATATGACAATGCATAATTCATTTGATGTAATACATGCTTTGCATTATAAATGGGTTTAATTACCTCTGTGTGATCACAAGGATAGCTGCTCATGTCAGCGTCCATACCAGAACCAATGACGAGTTGGGAAGAAGCATAATTGCTTGGAACTAGAAGAGTCTGCGGGACAAGCGACGGTGGAACGGGATGACCTGTCAACTCCAATTCCATTCTTAACTTTACAAGTATTTCAGCTTCATTTTTTCTCGCATCTCTTTTTCATAAAGCTTCTTCTTAGCTATTTTGCAAGAACACTTGTCCTCCAATTTCCAACCGCGTCCTGTTTTCCACGGGGCAATGGAACTTACCCTCCCCCCTCGTGCGACCATGGTGCTCTGGGCCCAAAACTGCTATGAGGACATCTCCCTTGAAGATGCATGCTTCCTTCTTATCATCCTTTAGAACCTATAAAACAAATTAATGAAGCCTTTAGACCAAAGGGTGAATTTGTTGATGAAATAATCATCAATTCTAGCTAACATGTGAAGCCTCACCAATTTTCCATATGCCTCGATGTCCTCAGCCCTAACTAAAGTTGGCACACCTTCCATTTTTGTCACATTTAGCCCTTGCTCTAGTCCAGCCTCTTGCCCACTCATCTCTAATATCTCCAAATGGTTTCTATTGTCCTAGTGCCTCTGCCCTAAATCCTGTTCTTCCCATTTATGGGCCATGCCCGCATACCTAGCAGTCCCCATTCTATGGTGGTTCTTGAATAATAGGGCACACTCTCTTGCTTTTTGACTCTTTATTTTAAACTCCACAGATTTTTTCTACACCACAAACTCATCCCAAGCCTCTTGGGTGATCTGTGGGTACAGATCAAGGGGGCTATTGTCTGTATCCACGAACTCCCTCATGAGCCTAGACTTCCTTTGCTTCTAGGCCTTGCATGCGAGCATTATAGCCTCTCGCTCAACATGCGGCAAGTCCTTTGGTCGGATGGCGAAATACTTGAGAATCTCTGCCTTGACCTTATCACGAGCGATCTTTGATATTTTCCTCCATCTCGTAAAGGTGATGGACACTCGTTCTTGTTCCACAACTCCACAAATCCTCGAGAACTTTTTTCTTGCATTATTCGGCTTTAACGGAACACCATTTTTCGGATTGATGTGTGTCACAATGAACTTACACTCTGGTCTACTTGTTTTCCCACGCCTGTCACCTTTTCGGTTTTCTCCTTTCTAGTTCGTATAGATATCGACGTCACTAGGTCATTCCTGATTATGTAGAAAATCAATATAGAAATGAGATAACACATAAAGTAATAGTATACTAACTAAAAATGCACTTCATTGTGTAAGAATTATATTAGGCGCTCTTAGTACTTGGGACTAAACCATTTTCTGCTACTGAACTATAGCAGGACAATGTACTTACAATTAAGAATATGCACATACTTACAATATATCCTATTTTAAAGGAAAAGGTCCTAAAGATAACTATTTTTTTTTCAAAGACACTCACCATGACGGCGACTTTGGCCCTTCGTGGATGAACTTGGTATCGTCAGGCGGCATCCGCTAAGCGGGGAGAAAGCCAGAGCAGAGAGGGCACCGGGGAGCCCGACATCGGGGAGGAGCAGGGCAGCGATAGGGTGCTCTGGGCCCAAAACTGCTATGAGGACATCTCCCTTGAAGATGCATGCTTCCTTCTTATCATCCTTCGGAACCTATAAAACAAATTAATGAAGCCTTTAGACCAAAGGGTGAATTTGTTGATGAAATAATCATCAATTCTAGCTAACATGTGAAGCCTCACCAATTTTCCATATGCCTCGATGTCCTCAGCCCTAACTAAAGTTGGCACACCTTCCATTTTTGTCACATTTAGCCGTTGCTCTAGTCCAGCCTCTTGCCCACTCGTCTCTAATATCTCCAAATGGTTTCTATTGTCTAGTGCCTGTGCCCTAAATCCCGTTCTTCCCATTTATGGGCCATGCCCGCATACCTAGCAGTCCCCATTCTGTGGTGGTTCTTGAATAATAGGGCGCACTCTCTTGCTTTTTGACTCTTTATTTTAAACTCCACAGATTTTTTCTGCACCACAAACTCATCCTAGGCCTCTTGGGTGATCTGTGGGTACGGATCAAGGGGCTATTGTCTGTATCCACAAACTCCATAATGAGCCTAGACTTCCTTTGCTTCTAGGCCTTGCATGCGAGCATTATAGCCTCTCGCTCAACATGCGGCAAGTCCTTCGGTCGGATAGCAAAATACTTGAGAATCTCTGCCTTGACCTTATTACGAGCGATCTTCGATATTTTCCTCCATCTCGTAAAGGTGATGGACACTCGTTCTCGTTCCACAACCCCATAAATCCTCGAGAATTTTTTTCTTGCATTATCCGGCTTTAACGGAACACCATTTTTCGGATTGATGTGTGTCACAATGAACTTACACTCCGGTCTACTTGTTTTCCCACGCCTGTCACCTTTTCGGTTTTTCTCCCTTCTAGTTCGTGTAGATATCGACGTCACTAGGTCATTCCTGATTATGTAGAAAATCGATATAGAAATGAGATAACACACAAAATAATAGTATACTAACTAAAAATGCACTTCATTGTGTAAGAATTATATTAGGCGCTCTTAGTACTTGGGACTAAACCATTTTCTGCTACTGAACTATAGCAGGACAATGTACTTACAATTAAGAATCTGCACATACTTACAATATATCCTATTTTTAAAGGAAAAGGTCCTGAAGATAACTAAATTTTTTCAAAGACTCTCACCATGACGGCGACTTTGGCCCTTCGTGGATGTCCTCGGTATCGTCAGCGGCGGCATCCGCTAAGCAGGGAGAACACCAGAGAAGAGAGGTCACCGGGGAGCCCGACATCAGGGAGGAGCAGGGCAGCGACATGGAGCAGCGTGCGCGCGGTCTCGTTGAGAAGCCCCACCAACGCTGGTGGATAAGGGGGTGTAATGGCCGGTGTGGGAGCCGCAAGATCTATGCGCGAGAGAGATTATCCTGCGGTGGGGAGGATGGCGGTGAGGAGGAGCAATAGTGGAATGAAGGCGCCAGGGAGGAGCATAGGCAGAACGAAGGTGGCGGGAAGGAGCGGCAGGGCAAGGGCGACGGCGACGAGGGTTTGAACACATCGGGTCAGGCCGGACAGGCGGGGACGAATGAGGAAAAGATGCCATGTCCCCCCATTTTGCCCAAAATTTTGGTTTTGCTTCCACAACTTCAAAATATTTGGATCTAGGATCTTCCAAGCTGTCAAAATAACTAACCATCTTTAATATTTAGCTCCTCCTGTTGTGAAAGAGCAAAGTTTGGACACCTCGGATTTATTCGGACACTCTGGTAGAAAATAGTCTAAAACATGCAAATTATTCGAAATAAAAAGGTAATCGAAGATGAATATGTGATTAGTAGCGTGAAATGAATTCCTATGCCAAGAAATGAGTTGATACGCTGCAGAAAGTATACGGCGCAGTACAAACTTTGGAGTTTACCTAGTAGGTATGATACTTGTGTTGTTGATGTACTCATTACAAAGCAACATCAGTACACGTGTTTTATAATTGACTAATATTTTTACCACATAATCTAGATACCAAATGAACAAATGGAAAGTTTCATAAACAAATAGGAAATTATCTGAGTATTTTTAGACTTTATTAAAAATAGAAATGAACAAATGGCAAGTTTTATGAACAAATAGGAAATATTTTTTTCATATTCTGAAAAATCACATTTCCAACGTTACGTGGTATGTTAAGTTATATGATTACAATTCCCTAGTTCAGACAAATATATATTAAAAAATACTAGTAAAACTAAAGTCAGGCCTTCGGATTTATCCAGACACTCTGGATTGGAACCAACTCTAGATTTATCTCGTGCGTTGGATCTCCCTTGGAAGGTCATCACTCACTGCCTACCTGTTCTTCATGGAAAAGATCGGTGTTAATATTTCCTATCCCACCATCCGTTGCTAGTAAATCCCTATCCTGCCGGCCGCCGCCACTCAAACCCTATCACAATGTCTCTACCGCCTCTCGTGTGACCGCAACGCCGCCGCATCCCCTCTCCTTGCTAGCCCGTGCCTCCACCGCCCTCCTTGCCAGCCCACGCCTCCCCGCCGTTACCTTGTCGGAAGCGCGGTCACAATCTCATTGAACGGAGATGTCGTCGGATGAATCAGGTAAAAACTTCGCTGATCAATATCTTCAAATCCCTCTCATAGTACCATTATATTTCATGATGAAATCTCTCGTAGTGCTAGTATATCCCATACTGATTCAGCGCAAGATTCAGTTTCAAGAGTTAGTTGTTTACTACGATTCAGTTTCGTCAGAGTTAGGGAAGTGAGCTATTGCATCTTAATATATTTATCCAACTCACAATTGAATAAAGTATACATAATAGATATGTTCATATTTCCTAGAGTTCATATTTTGTATAATTTTTATCTTATACCATAGGTTCAAGTGAGCATGAGGTTGCGAAGAAGAAAGGGAAAAGGAACGAGGTTGCGAAGAAAAAAGGGAATAGGCACGTGGTCGCGACAACTGAGGTGAATAGGAGGACAAAACCTAAAAGAACTGATGCGAAGAGAGATGCAAATGATATGGCAGTCAGCTCCTCAAACCCTGCCACAAATAAGGTCATAATCGTAGCTCCCAAAGTAGCATTGCCTAAAAAAAATAGAAGCTTAATCAAATTGCCGAAGCGCCAATAAGAAGCTCTTCATTGGGATGAAAATCAGTATGAGGCTAAGAGAGATAAAGGTACCGGCAAATGGTTCTGCATATTAAATCAGCAAAAGGTCTTTGAGATGATTCTCCTACTTAAACCGAAGGTTGCTCCTCAAAGGGCAATCGACTTTGAGCACATCAAGAAAAACAAGGAAAGATTTGTCAACATATTTGAAACATGTGACCGCCTAGGCTTAGTGAAGATCATGGATTTCAGGTGTCACTACAATGAACAAGTGGTCATACAATTCTATTGTACCCTCTTTCTTGAGAAGGATGATTCTAGGCATTTTCGGCGGATGACCAATGACAAAGAATACCGTGCCCCACTTAGTGAATTTGCTGCAGCTCTTGGAATCAATATGATTGATCCAGATGATACTAATTTCATCCGTCTCCATGATGATCTCACAAACAAGCCCAATGAACTGAATGGCTGCTATCATCTAGCTTCCCACCCCGAGGGTAATGCTATTGTGCATGGGAAAATTGGTGGCATGTTGACCTTGTTTGACACATTGCACAAGCTTTTTCGGTGGACCTTGTTCCCAAAGTCGGGAGACTCCTCTAACATACATGGATATGCAAAAAACCTCATCTAGTTTATCCTACTAAGAAGGAAGGAAAGATTGATGTTATGGATCTCGTGTATCAAGATATAAGGAGTAACATGGTCGATCATCAGAGGTCACTAGTGTATGCTCCATACATTCATGCATTCATTCAGCATGTCACCAAATAGCAGTATAACTCTGACATGTGCTACAAGAAGCATTGTATTCACAGACCCCCCCCCCTTGACAATCGAATCAAAGGTGTGACCAAGAAATCACAGCGGAATAGGGCTCCGAGAGAAGTTGAGTATCTGGATAATCCTGGATCATCTACCTACGAGAACAACAAGACGCAAGAGCGGCTCATTAAAGGGCTATGAACGTGGCATGCCATCTACATGGAAGATCAAGACAAGCGTCATAGGGATCGTGCTAGACTGAAAGAGGACAATAGGATGTTGAAATCATTAATCAGGCACAACAAAATTGATATGCCGACTCCAGCCGAGTTCGAGGAGAAGGGGAGTGTTTTTTCTAATGAATATGTTGCATTTGCGCCTAGTGATGATGCAGAAGATGCAATATCGGCACGACCTCCTGTTGACGATGAAGTTAATGATGATGAATTCAGTGATGATGAAGTCAGTGATGATGATGAAGTCGACAATGATCCGTCATTCTAGATATTGCATCTTCATTCATCAAACTTTGTTGTATATATGTCGAGGTGATTTTGTGCTTGTTCTAGAGTACTTTTGAACTACTTATCTTTACAATAGAGATGGGTTTAGTTATTAGCTTTTGAACTGTTACTATATATTATGGAGTATGAGCTATATATACTTCAGAACTGGCAAGATCATAGCATCCCTGATGGTGGAGAAGCGGACATCATGTGGCATCCCGCTAAAACCACTACTAGAAAATCGTTGTGTTTTTGTGCACTGCATCATCATGACCGCATGCTCATGTCATCATGCCACATTGCATTTGAGCATCGTCATCATCATGCATGATTTGTTTCAAAACTATTTTCGAAAAACCTATTTCGGTTTTCTAAATCCCCCGTCTTAATTTCAAATCGAAAACTCTGGTCTTTTCCAAGCCTTTTATTTGTCTAAAAATTATTTACAAAAAGCCTTTCTAAAAATAAAACAAATAAAATAAAATAAAATGTTTTAGTAGGGGAGGCAGCCACCGTCCAGGCCCAAAAGCCCACCCGGCAGCCACCTACCACCCCACCTGCAACCAAACCCTAACACTCCCTCCACCATCCAGTCGCCACCCCTCCATCCCACCCCACACGCGCACCCGACCCGCTCCTGCACGCCAGCCCGGACACAGCAGCGCACGCAGCACGCAACACTCGCGCGCAACGCGGCCGACCTGGACCCACCTCCTCGCCCTGCACACTTTGCACGCTCGCGGCCTCGCTCCCCTTGTCCGTTTCTGGCCACCAACCGCGCGACGCGCCTGCGTGCCTCTCCCCAAGTCGTTTCCTCCCAGATGCAGAGCAACCACCGCCGCCCTCCTCGCCCCGGCTCTCGAGCAGTGCCGCCCGGCCGACCTCTCCTTCTCCTCGCCCCGCCGCCTCTCTGCAGTGCCCAGCGCCACGGGCCGATCCCCTGCACCTCCCCGGCAGGTCACCATAGGAGCTCCACCGCAGGGCCTCTCCCCGCCACCGTCAGGGACGTTGCCTCCCCGAGCCATGCCGCGAGACCCTGGCCTCCTTGCGGAACCTCTCCGCCGACCGCCCTCTGCCGCTAGCACCGGCCGTGCCCCATGCTCCGCTTCGCCGGCCGCCTCCTACCCCGACGGTGCCCGCAGCCGCCCGTCCTCGCCTATGCCCGAGTCGCCGCCTCAGCGTGCCTAGCCTCGTTGGTGACCTCCTCGCGCCGCCCCTACAGATCTCTGCCTCGCAGACCATCATCAGGTGCAAGACGTCTTCTGCTTCACACATGTGGCCCATCTCAGTGTGTTCCGTCTGCAGCCATCGCATTCGCACCCTATGTTTACACTAGCATTGCTGCTACTGTGTCATGTCTTTGTGCTCTGTATGTTTCTGTCGTGTATGTGCGCATGAGACGCCCTCGCTGTAGATCCAAGTTGTCCATTGATGCTCGTGACCACCACCAAAAGTATGACGACAAGATCTTCATGACCGAAGAATGAGATGCATCGAAGACAGGTGGCTCCAACTAGGAACATCAAGTTCTCCGTCATAGAGCGCGATTATCTCCTTCCGGATCCGAATGATGAGATCCCGAAGACCCCAGTCTTGGACTCGGAGGCCCCAAGCTCTCCTGCCCAAACCCCGAGAGCCCCGATCCCGGATCCGAAGCCCGAACCCCGGCATCGGCTTCATGCTCTCCTTCACGGACGACAAGACACTGTTCCCGGAGGCGAAGACCGATCCCATTAAGACCGAACCCCATCGACCCTCGGTGAACCCAAGATCTTCCGAACCTAGATGTGCGACCCAAAGCCTCTATTTTTATAATATGACATATACCTGTCGCATCATTAAATCATCATGCTTGCATACATTGGGTTAAATAGTCGATTCACCTAAATTATATATGGATTCTATATGCAGGCTATTCTAGTCTTATTCCGGACTCCATTTAAATTTGTGTAGTGAACCGATGCTATGTTTTGCCTTGTTAAGACAACATTTAAATTGAGGGGTATCTAAATAACTGGAACCTATTAATTAATTGTCGGGACCCCGGTTCCGCTTAATACTGACTAATTGCGCCGCATCCGCATCATATCATAATCATGCCAGATCTTCTGTCGTAGTATTAAATATTGCATCCGGTGTTTCTTCTAGTGTTTGCTTCTTCGCGGTTTAGCCCGATGAGTTGATGCGAGTATCGACAAGTTCTCCGGATATGAACCTTCGGCAGTTTTCCCAGGCGAGCATCTCACCCTTTCTACCTATTTTTCTTTTATCTTCTTTATTTCCTCCTGTTGATCTATTGATATCCGTGTTGCGATGCTTTAGTTTCCGTGCACCATTTATACACCTTGCAGCCTCTATATTGCCATGGACACATCCTATTTAGGGCGTCAAGCGGGACGGGTTGCGGCACTACTTTTTCACTAGCCCTTCTTTAATTTTACTAACTTTCTAGACCCCTTTTTGCCTATAATTTGCTTCGCGGGTTGTTATGCGGGTGCCGCTTGACACCCTAATCCTATTGCTTGTTGTTTGATAGATAGTCAGCCTTGCGAGTCGTAGTTGCTTGCTTATGTGTTGCTTCGCGTCATTGTCGTTTCACCGTTGACGGCAAGTTGACACATGATAAATGATGGCAGATGTTTATGGTGGAGTTGATCATGTATTTAATTACAACTATTAAATTGTTGAGAATAGATATAACTAATGCAGAGGCATCGGTGGGCAATAGATGTTATTTGGTTCTTCCACGCTCACTTGTGTCCCGTAGGACCCCGAGTACTTGATACCTATTCCTTGACTATTCGCACTATCCACATCCGGGAGACTCTATGAATCCCCCTTAGCCAGAGCTTGATTCATTTCTTATTTCTTGGGGCCACAAACTAGTTTGGGGCTTTATTACTATTCTGTACTTATGCCATGTTTTACTGCTTTATTTAAGATTGTGCGTGGAGCACCTGTACTATTTTGGATCGTGCCACGTTTTCGCGGTATCGACAAGCCCAGTGTAGCATCCCAATTGTCTAACAATTGCAATGCTACTAGCCTAGTATATATAAATGCTACTTCCTATATACAATTGTTGCACCATAATTATATCATGCTCATGTCATCATGCCACCTTGCATTTGAGCATCATATAAAACCCTTTTTCTTTTGGTTCTCCTCTCATATGCATTATTAATTGTATTTGCCTCTTGATATTGTATTTGGTTATTGATATATTGTTTAAATGCCCAAGTTGAGTTGGGGGCATATCTTTTATTCCAATTCCACCACCTCTCTTTGTCACCACCTTATAATTCCACCATCCCATTATACATGAGCTTGTTTCTCTTTTTCTTTTGATTTTATTCTAGCTCATGTGGGTGGGGTGGATCTAAATCTATAAATTCTTTGCTTGGCTTTTATTCCACTTCTTTGGAATGCATAATAATAATGCCATATTATTATTATTGTTTTTACAAAATAAAACATGGCATTAATTATTTTGCATGGGCCATGCAACCATCACCACCTTGTTGTCCTTCCTTACCATGTGTCTCAACATCATCACCTCCTTTGGTTATGTTCCATGCAAGATCTTATGAGATCAAGGGAAATACCCTTCACCTAATCTATCATGTCTATTTTCCTCTATTCACCATATCTTTGTCTCTCTCTCTCTCTTCAGGTGACCTTTAAAATCTAGCTTCTCTCCTACTCAAACCCTACACCCTAATTTTTCCTTGCCATCTCTTTTAGTCCTTGCATGATCTTGTTAGATCATACCACACCCCTCACCCAAAACCTACCCCTACCCTCTCTCTCTAATCCTCTCTCCAAAAACCTAGTTCTAAGCTAAACCCTAAACCTACCTCACCTCACCCTCCTCTCTTCTTAGCCGAGGTGCTCCCTCTCTTCCATGCTGGCCCCACCTGGCCGTCTCACCTCACCTGCCCTTCCCCTTTTTCTTTGGCTCCAAGACAAAGAGAAGAAGGAGGAAGAGAAGACCTACCCGACCCCCTCCTCACTTTTTGCAAAGCTACCACCACCCATGTGCTTCCCTTTCCCTCTCTACTGCCTCACCCACCTCAGATCTCATCCATGAGCCGCCCAAGTTCCTCTCCACTTCCCCTTCTTCCTCCCTGGACGACAAGACCACCACCTAGAGCCAAAACCCTAGCTGCTACGTTTCGCTCGAGTTCTGCGCGCCCCGGTGCTCCCCAAACCCCGCCAGGAGCACCGACGAGGTCGTCCACGTCCCCTTCTTCGCCTCGTACCAGCCCGGGACCACAGCCTCGCCGGAACAAGCCGAGCGCCGCCGCGAATTGGAGAAGGCCGAGGTCGCCGTCCATGAGCCCGGCGCCAGATCCACCCCACCTCCGTGCATACGACCATGCCGGCGACACCGCGGTGAGCTCCCGCAACCCCTGGACATGGTCTTCCCCTCCCTCTTGCGCCGTAGCCCCGCCACACTCTGTCGAACGCTCAGCGCGCCGCCGCGAGCCCTGCGCGTGCTGTAGGCAACAGCCCCGCGCGTTTACCCTCTCTGCTCCCCCGCGAAGCCTGGCCAGCACAGCCCCCCTCCGGTGTTTCTCCCTGCACGAAAGTTGTAGCCCGATGTCCCCTCTTCGTTTTTCCTTTTTGCGGTTTAGCGTGATTCGCCGCCGTTTCGTCGCCATCGACAACGGAAGACGGCCAGATCCGCCGCCGTCAGAGCCTGACCGTCAGCGCGCAGCAGCAGCCGATGACATTCTTGCACTTGGGCCCCTGCCCTTTTTCCCGCCTAAACCCGCAGTCCCAGGAGCCCACCTGTCAGCCCCGGTGAAATCTTACAAGAAAACCCCCGCGGTCTGGAGATTCTCCGCCCGTGCAGCCCCGGACCGCCCACGTGTCACGCCCCTGCTGGGCGACGCGCGCGCGTGGCCCCGCTGAGTTTTCCCGCTGGGTATGAAAAGTTTTTTTCCATTTTCTGTTTTCAATTAACACTTCCAGAAATTTATTTAAATTCAAATTCAAATTAGTTTTTAAATAATTTTTAATTTACAAATCCAAATAATACTTATGATATATGTTTTGAAATCAGAAAAATGTGAGAAATTCAAATATGCCATTCAAATTTTTTTGAGCACTTTAAAATTTCGAGATAATTAAAATTACAATAAAATGCCCTATATCTTAATTAATTAATAACTTTTGTTTTATAACTCCAAATTTGACAAATAATATGACTAAATCGATCAGGGCGACGAGCCCGTTCTATCTATGCATTCCATGATCTGAATTGCAGCATGCACCATATGAATAACAAGTATACAGCAAGTGTTATGAGAGCAAACCGGGCTAAAAACTTAACTAAATGCTTTAATCTTGTACCCCACACCTCACCCATGCCATGCTACATTAATTGCCATGCAAATTGTGCATCATTCATCATGGCATGATTGTTTGCTTTTCGCATTTTAATTCATATGCTTGTGCACTCTACTTATGTTGGCCCTTGGTTGTTTGGTTCTTCTTCGAATAGACGTTGAGCAGGGGATATATCAGGAATCCCAGGAGCACTACCCAGATCCGTCCATCGCTTCAACTGAGCTGCCAGGCAAGCACTACCACATGCTTGCATACATATAGTACCTATTGCCTCTATCTTATTCTTGCATCATTGAGTCGCGATTGCATTAAATTGAATCCCAAGTACTGCATAGCCTTTACTTTTAAACCCCGCCGAAGCTTGTTCTTCCATCCTATGAGCCATTACTACAGGAGTTGTTTGAGCCATGCGGGTCGTACAACAACATGTGTAGGGTATGTGACAGTCTGATGGATAACGAGATACCTAAACAACTTAACCTAAGTAGTAATGGGATAACTAATGAAAGTGGCACTAGTGAGCAATATTTGCTATTTGGTTCTTCATGCTCACTTGTGTCCCGTAGGACCCCGAGTACTTGATTCATGTTCCTTGACTATTCGCACTATCCACATCCGGGAGGCCTTATGGACCCCCCTGAGCCAGAGCTTGATTCATTCTTATTTCTTGGGCCCACAAAGTAGTTTGGGGCTTTATTACTATCCTATACTTATGCCATGTTTTACTGCTTTATTTAAGATTGTGCGAGGAGCACCTGTACTGTTTAGGATTGCGGAGTGTTTTCGCGGTATCGACAAGCCCAGTCACACTTTCGGGTTCCCAGTCGTTTACAACCATTGGCGCAAACCTTGGGTCCGTCTCGGAGCCGGCCAACTTCATTGCGGGTAGCTTAATGGGGTGGCCCCCTGAAACATTTCTGAATCCTATGATCGCTTTGTCGTGAATGCCTCGTTGGGTTTTGATTTGGTTTTTCCGAGGTTGATCGAGTGTGTGTTGCGATTTGTGCACCCCTGCAGGGTAAATCTTTCTGAAAGCCGTGTCCGCGGTTATGGACGACTTGGAGCACAATTTCTCGATCATAGACAAGTATAACTAAAGTACCGCTTTTAATTTGACTAAGTACCTGACTAGTAAATAGTGCAACACTCATGGAATGGATAATAAAACTGCCAACGGATGGGGGGCTGTTCGTCCGCTTCCTCGTTGGTAAGCGAGGAGGAGGATGGATCTGTTAATATTACTGTTACAACTGTTGCTATTAATTCACGGACATCCATCTATCTTTGGTTAGGCGGATGGTTAGCGAGTATCTATAGAATTGTTAGGTATTATCTTTTGCTGCAATTGCGTCACCCCAGGTTGTGTCCCCTTTAGAGGCATAAAGACTTGCTGAGTACCCCTAGAGTCTCACACGATAAATTGTTTGATTCAGATGAACAGGTGTACCCGCAAGATGGATACTGGGTGGAAGAGACAGATGATGTTGGCAACGACCACTCGGTGTAGAGATTCCGGGAACGGGGATCCATGAGATCTGTGGGCGGGATGTGTTTATTTATGGGGCATCTTATGCCGATTTGCTTCTTATCCGTACTCGGATCTTGTTTTTCGCTTCCGCCTGATACTCTGATGTTTGATGTATGAGGAGATATCCTAAACTAATATATCTATCTAGGACATTTGGATCTTGCCGTATGGCGTTGCAATATTTCTATTTCTTTTAGATGGAATGGCTCTGAGGACTGTTGTATGTGGCTTGCATACATACTCATTTGTGTATGTAGTTGATCCCTTCGCCTGCCGATTACGCCGCTCGTTCTTGTCCCGATGTTTGGAAATGGTTAGGACGGCCGAAAGGTCTACCTGTGAGTGGCATTTGGCCCCACCGTACTATTTTAACCATTTCCGCTCATCCAGGCTTGTAACTAAGAGCGTAATTCACCGAGGTAGTTACACCCAGTCACACTTTCGGGTTCCCAGTCGTTTACATCCGTCGTCACAAACCCTGGGTCCGTTCCGAAGCCGGCCAACTTCGTTGCGGGTAGCTTAGCGGGGTGGCCCCCTGAAATATTTTATGAATCTTGTGATCGCTTTGTCGTGAAAGCCTCATTGGGTTTTGAGTTGGTTTTTCCGAGGTTGATCATGTGTGTGTTGCTATTTGTGCACCCCTGCAGGGTAAATCTTTCTGAAAGCCGTGTCCGCGGTTATGGATGACTTGGAGCACAGTATCTCGATCATAGACAAGCATAACTAAAGTAGTGTTATAAATTTGACTTAATATGTGACTAGTAATCAGCTTCACTACAATGGAATGGATAATAAAAATGCCAACAACTGGTGGATCTGTGGTGATCTGTGTCATACTATACCTGCCTAGTAAGTATTGCAACTCCAATGGAATGTGATAAAAGTGCCAAGAACTGCTGGGTTTTGAGATTCCTCAGGACAATTATATCTGACTAGTAAATGTTCCAACTACAACAGGATGTTAACTAAAACTGCCCACTACTTATGCTATCAGGATGACTCATGCTATCTATATCTGACTAGTAAGTGCTTCAACTATAATGGAATGAATAAAACTGCCAACTATGTGAGTTCCTCGGTTTGACTTCCTCGTTTGGTCTCGAGGGGGAATACCAGGATGGGTGTGATTGGTGTTAGTATCAGGTTGGTCCCGAATAGGTCTCTCTTATCCCTCTCTAATAGCCGATAGTTGAATTGAGTCTCTATAGGTTGTTTAGTGCATGCTTTGCTGCCGCTTCAGTCCACCATACCTATGTAGGTGAGAGCCGCCGAATTCTAGCCTCGCCGTGTACTGGCCTCAGTACTGACGCTCCTCTTTTTCCTTTGCCCTTTGTCGGCACCCTTTTGTTTTAGCAGGTTTGAGATCGACGTCGTTAGCAGGGTTACCCTTCCGGCTTGGCCTGGGCAGGGTTATGGACGCCATTGGTTATTCTTTAGGGCTCTTAGCCCCATTTGCATCTTGTCCGTACTCGGACACTATAGCGATTTCAAGGTGATTTGGATCTTTGTATTGTAAATCTGTATTCTTGACTCGTTGAGTCGCTGTTGTATATATATATATCTGTTTTGTGGGTCCCATCGAGGACTGTTGTGTAATGATATTACTTCGGTTTCCACCCGCACGAAAGTTCCTGGTGGGCGTCCTTGAATCGTTTCTATGCGAGTTTGGCGGGAAGCGCTAAAACTTGCATAGGGCTGATTCGAGGGTGTTACACATCACCATGCCAATTTGTCATCGCCAACGATACAGCCTCAGATGGGCATTATTCCTAAGCGCCTCTCATAGTCATCCTCAGACGGCCACCTAAAAGAACCATCTTTAAAAACGTCGGGTACATGCGGCAATTTCCTAGGAGATAGTTAGTAATTACAGGTGCCTCTGCGAGTCAAAATGATGGGACGCACAACCTCCCGCGCCCCTGTTTTATCGGGAACCATTGCTCTGCTGTACTCTCCTCTGTTCGTCGCCTCAATCCCCAACCAATTCAAGAAACTACACTATGGCATTACCGCGGGCAGTTCCTCTTCCTCTTCCCCACTACTCTCTCTTCCTATTCCACCGCCAAAATCACCCGCGCTAGTTCTATAAATCATCCGTGGCATTGCTCCGACCACTTCCTCTTCCTTCTCTCCAGCACCCCATTCCTCTTCCTCATTTTCTCAACACCCACGCCCCCGTTCCTCTTCCTCACTCCGGCAGAACCACCCATCTTCCTTTTCGCCATGGTCGGCCGCCTACCAGTCGATGACGGACGGCGATTCACGGACACGGTCTCCATCACTACGCGTGGAACTACCACGCTGACAGTGGTGTACACCAACAATGACTCGAAGGTCCAAGAAACTCTTGCCATGTATGAGGCTTGGCTTGAATCAAAAAAGGATCGGATTGTTGGGTTGGACCTCGAGTACACCTACCCTCGTCGCGGTAGTGATGAGCCGCAGACAGTCGTGGTGGTGCAGCTAGCCTTGCGACAGCATGTGCTAGTCTATCATTTCTGCAGGAGCCCGAGGTATGGCGATGGGTGTCAAGCGATTCGCCAGTTCTTGGAGAAGAAGCAGATTACTTTTTCTAGTGTTGATATAAGGAGAGACAGGGATTTCCTCTGGGTCGAAAATATGCGTATACCTGCTGAGTACTACATCGACATCCAGGAAGTGTACAAGATCGTTGAGCGGGGACCCAGGACTGGCATGGGTTATCTTGCGGTGGACATCATCGATGGCTTCTACCTGGATATGAAGGATAAGTGTACAGAGGATATGCACAAGATACGACATCATATGCTTAGACTAGATCAGCTGAAGTATGCTGCAATTGATGGCTATGTGAGCTACAAGATGTACAAGAAGATCTTGTAGATGAAGGTAGGGATAGGTCTAGGCAAGCCAATTTTGAATGATAATCTCTGTCCGAGATGCAAGACCGGCAAGGATTATAGGAGGTCCAAACATGTGAAGAAAGTCCAGCAGGAAGGAGGGCATGGCTGGGGACAGAATAGGTGGAAGCAGGGCGGCGATGGATGGGGACAGAACAGGTCGGATCAGGGAGGCGATGGTTGGGGACAAAATAGGTGGAAGCAAAGAGGTGATGGCTAGGGACAGCACAAGTGGGAGCAGGGAGGCAATGGCTGGGGCAGAATAGGTGGGAGCAGGGAGACGATGGCTAGGGGTAGAACAGGTGGGAGCAGGGAGACGATGGATGGCACAACAACAACTGGTGATCACTAGTATGTTTTCTTTTGACTGATCTAGCCGGTGGATGCACCTATGGCTATGTAATATATTATCCCTACTAGCTAGCTAACCTTTGGTTCTGGTTGTATATATTTGTATTTCACAATGTTGTTTGTTTGTAATGTTTGCAACACAATCTTATTAATATATCATCATCTAGCTATATATTTTTCTCTAATTTTATTATTTGTAATGTGTGTTCGTATAATGCATTGCAATAAAATGGCGGAGGAGCAGACACCGCTGTGTCTTTGGGTCGCCGCCGGCCATGCTCCATCATGGACTCCTAGTCACACCTCAAACGGGTTATTTTAATAACCACCTCTAACAGTTGTTACCTCGGACAGATTTTTTTAAACCGCCTCTTAACCTGCTACATCAGGCGGGCTATTTTCTTAATAGCCTCTAAAATTTTATTAGACATGTTTGTTAAACACATGACCACCTCTATGTTGTGCCATATTCGGATCCCCAACCACTCCATAAATCCACTACCGGCTTGATAAACGCCCTGGATATAGTAAATGTCGATAATATATCATAACATGTTTGGATTATTCTAAATATTCTTCATAAATACTTAGAAATTTATTACAACTTCATACAAATGTTTGGATTAGTCGTACAAATTCATTATTCGGATTGTTGATCGCGTATGTGCGGTTCTTCTAGAAGAACCTCATCTTGTGGGTTTCTTTGCTTGACCGAGCACGAAGGGCCAGGGACATCATCGATATTGTTGTAATCTTCCTTAGAGAACACGCCATCCACACTGATGATACTCCTTTTTGATGGCATAACTACATGTCTCTTCTTATTCCTCAGGTTGACGATGTAGAAGACTTGATGAACCAGGTTAGCTAGTATGAATGTCTCGTTCTTGTAAGCAACACGATTGAGGTTCACGAAAGTTTTGTAGCGGTTCCGTGCATGAAAACAATAAATTTTACCCTATGCCCCTGAACCCCTGATGCTGCCAGGACCTATCTATTAGTAATACAGTAACGGGAGGGGCTTTTCGCGAACTTACCCTCGAAGACCGAAAAGCGTTGTCAACGCTCAGGAGAGCGTGGTTGATGTAGACGAACCGAAGCCGACCTCAAGGTCGTGATGAAGTCCTCGCGCTCCCTTATCTCCAACGAATTGAGTGCCTCAAGTGTGACACCTCGTGGGGACTTACACAGATCACGTGCCTAACGATGACTCCCGCTTCCCCGATCTAGCAGCAGTTGTGGAAGTAGAGCTCTTAGATCCGAATCCCATAGCGCGATGGTGCTCCGTGGTGAAGATGTCTCTCGTTCGCACAGTCCGAACATGGGACTATGGTTACGAGAGAGAGAGAGAGAATATCAACTGGAGGTCCTCCCAAAAGTGAGAATGCCTTTATTGAATATTGTGTGTATTTATCTGGCCAAATACCCCCACTATATATAGGGGGAGGGGAGGTACTACCTCCCTCAAAGTCTCGGTGTGCGACTAAAGGAGAGGAGGGGGAGGGAAAGCCGTCGGCCGGCCCTAGTGGGCCCCGCACGGGGGGGGGGGGGGGGCGCTAGGCCCAGCCGACCACCCCCTTGTCCCTTCTCCCTCTCTCTCCCTAATGGGCCCTCTCCCCTCTAGGAATTGGCCCATTAAGCCTTTTGACCATTTAAATTGATTTTCTCTTTATTAAACAATTACGAATAAATGATTAAATCAATATTTAACATTCATTCATATATTATTCAATCTCCATGGCTATGGAACACCTTACACCTCCACTCCGGACATCCTCCGGACTTACCGAAACCCTTCCGGTTTTCTCTCTACTATTCTTCGGTGATTCTACCAATCCTTTAAACACTCTCTAAGCATCATCAAGCCCTTAAGCGTGATACCCCACGGTTCAGGAACACTCCAGACATGGTCGGGACACTCCCGGACCAATGATCGACAAAGGGACCTGGATGGCCATGTGACCCCTATGCGTTCCACGAAGATCTTTCGTCGTTTGAACCGGGACAGTCGTGTCTTATTCCCTTTGTCTCTCGATACTTGCATTTCCCGAGATCTGATCAATGACATCACCATGTCGTATTCAATCTCATTACCAAACAATGCTACTTGACTCGTTCCGACAAGTGATATCCCTATGATCAAATCACATGTTGCGCAACTATTGGATATAACCTCTCCGAGTGGGCCCTTGAGTATCTTTCCGTCACATGGACGGACAAATCCCGCTCTTGACATATATTGCCTCTACGATTTCCTCTGAGTACCTGAACACACCTTTATAACCACTGTATTACCAAGTGACGCTTGATGCTATGTAAGCACTCTCGGGAGATAGTGATTGATATAGCCTCACGGTCTAAGGAATAGTCTACGAGGATCCATTTCTAATCATCGTAACTTGAACTGCATGACATGACCGGGTCACGATGTTTAGGTTGGGTATTGGTTCATCATCTCATTCTCAGAATGAGTTGACTCCATTTCCAACTGGCATAAATGCCACATGATCAGGAAACTTGATCATCTGTTGACCAATGAACCAGTGACTAGAGTTTCACTAGGAACCCCTGGTTGTTTATATATCACATGTGTATTGATGTTTCCACTCAATACAGTTAGCATGATATAAAACTTAATCATAAACTATATGAAATATGATAATAGTCCTTATTACTATTTGTCTCTAGGGCATATTTCCAACAGTCTCCCACTTGCACTAGAGTACAAATACACTAGCTACATTTGGTCTTAATCGTTGGCACCATATCCGGTACCCTGAACATGCTTTCTCATGGAAGAGGTTGAGTCTTGGGTCTATACTTTACAGTCCCAAATCCTTTGCAACTTACTAATGTCACCTTGATTGACATTAATACTTTATCATCACATGATAGCATCTGTGTGTATGCATTGTCGCTATGGCAGCAGAATGAGGCCTGATTCCAGGAGCCTACAGTGACTATAGATCAACCTCGAGGGCTTTCTCATGGGCACTGTGCCCTGGGACACATCATTCTACGTTAAAAGCGAACTAGCCCCGCCATAACATTATACAACACTTTAGATGGTACCCTTATATATTAATATAAATGTAACCATCGAAACACTAGTGCACTCTATGCAACTTTCGATGTTTTGTTCACCTCGCTTCCTACTTTACTCTAATCGGTATTACAGGAGTTTCCAACATATTCCCTTATAAAATAACCCTTTATGCTTTAAGATATGTCATCCTTTATGGATTTGGAAAATATGTCTACAGTTCTCTATTAGACACTGCGGACAAACTTAGCTCAACGTTCTGTGATTCAAACTTAATCACTTTTAAACGTTCCTTATTGGATCATATATTATGTTAAGTTATCATCATGGTTTTCTAAGATAGAACCTATGTCTTAACATAGTGGATGATGATCATCCTTTTGTGTCTTTCAACTATTGATGTTAAACTTAATACTATTCCTAGCTTGATCTATTAAGGACCAGTTCCTTAATTAACTTTTATTATGAAACCCTTTTCATAATCCCTTAAGGAATACTACATAATATCATAATACACTTATTATTAACTTCCATACTGTAACACCCCGGGTAAAACCACTACTATAAAATTGCTTGTTGTTTTAACTTTATGCATCATCATGATAGCATGCTCATGTCATCATGCCACATTGCATTTGAGCATCGTCATGTCGCCATGCATCTTTGTGCTAAAAACTATTTTCCAAAAACCTATCTTTGTTTTCTAATATCCCCCGTCTTTATTTCAAATGAAAACCCGGCTTTTCTGAATCTTTTATCTATCTAAAAACTATTTATAAAATCCTATCTAAAAATAAAATAAATAAAAATATCTTAGGGGAGGTAGCCGTCCAGGCCCAAAAGGCCCAGCTAGCCACCTACTACCCAGCCTAAACAAACCCTAACTCTAATCCCCACCTAACCCACACCTAGACCCACACCTGGTTCAACCGAATCACATGGACCCGTCCCGACTCGACCACACCGCAACGCACGCGAGACTACGCGTGTGACCCTATCCCAGTCCTGGCACGCTCCCCTCTCTCCTATTTCAGCCACTCAACCACTGACCCCGCTCCCGTCCCCACCTCGCACGCTCCCATCGATCCCGTCCCAACGCCACGAAGCCCGCTCCCCCGATGGATCCTCGCCGCTAGATCCCCAGGTCATGCCGCTGCCAGCACTCCCCTCTCTGCGTTCGAGGTCGCTCCACCCTTGCCATGGCCACCCGTTACCGAAGCTCGCCCGGACGTCATCCGCGTCGCCTCCCGGCCCCCATCTGCGAGCTATGGAGTCCGCAGGCTCCTCCACCTCGGCCTCGGCCTCGCCCTCATCTCCGGACGCCCCTGCTCCTCATCCGCCGACGCCTGGTGCTGCCCCGCCAGGATCCTGTCGAGCTCGCCCATGCACCACCCTAGGAACATCCCCAAGCTCGCCGGGCAACCGCCCGCCGCCAGATGGAGCGGCCCAGCGCCATCCCCGCCTTTGTCCCCGTCGACCTCGAACCCGCCTCCTCTGCACTGAGCTTCCGCCGAGCACGCCCCTGCGGGACCCTGCTACCTCATCGCGCCATGCTCGACCCCGAGCCCTGCTTTCTCTGCGACACCGAGCCGCTCTGCCACCCTGTATAACAGCCAGGGCTCGGCCCTCCTCTGGTCGTCCTGCTAGTGGCCGGCCTCGTCGATCTCCAGGGTCCCAACATCCCATGGTTGCTATGTGCTTACCTCCGTCCCCATGTGTGCTCGCACAGGTGCACGTCAACTGTTTGACGTTCGCCCGCTGTGACACAACAGCAATAACCAATGCCTCACGCATGTGGCGTTTGCTACAGCTGTGATCCACCGAGATACTTCCGAGTTCCTCATGTTTTCGAGTGTTCTTTTCCTGTCTACAATCGGCCCGAGATCAAGTTATGCATCATGTCGCAACGACACAAGACCAGCACCCGCAAGATCTCAGGCACCACAAGTTGGCAAGGTAGTTGAGACCCTACTACTGCCTCGAGGATGCAAGGATCTAGCCAAGACTAACCCGACCCCAAAGGACACCAAGACCATAGAAATCGTAACCCGATGGTGATGATGCTGGATACCAAGATCTCCGTCACGGAACAACAAGGCCTTTGAGGTGGGACCGACAAGATCTACCGCACGGAACGCCAACACCTTCCTCACGGATCTGATGAGCAAGACTCTGACCCCGAAGACCGAACCCGAACCACATCGAACCAAGATCGCCGATACCAATGTGATTCCCTTTCCGAGACCCCTATATTTTATAATATATTACATTGTCAATTGTTGCATATTAAATCGTTCATGCTCGCATACATATTCATTTGTTTGGGGGTATGTTTCCGATTCACCTCATAATTAAATATGGAGGTCATATGCGGGCTACTCTAGTCTTATATTGCCTCCATTTAAATTTGTGTACCGAACCGATGTCATGTTTTGTCTTGTTAAGTCAACATTTAAAATGCGGGGTATCTAAACAACATAAACCATCTAATTAATTGTCGGGACCCTGGTTCCGCTTAATATTGCCTAGTTGCACCGCATCTTTGCCATGTCATGCATCATACATGCATCATGCCTGATCTTCTGTCGTAGTATTAAATAGTGTATCCTCCGGTGTTTCTTCTAGTGCTTTGCTTCTTTACGGACTAGGCCGATGAGTTGATGCGAGTGTCGATTCGATCTTCGGATGTACCTTCGACAATGTTTCCCAGGCGAGCATTCTCCTCCTTTTCTACCTATTTTGCATTTATAGTTTTTATTTCCTCCTATTGATATATTTCTATCCGTGTTGTGATGCTTTAGTGTTCCGTACCAGATATATTCTGTGTAGTCTTTATATTGCCTTGGACACCTCCTATTACCTGTTGTTTGGTAGATAGATGGTCTTGCGAGTCGTAGTCGCTTGCTCAGGGGTGATCCTGTGTCGTGAAGTACCACACAGTTGTTGGAATGTTGTCATATGCTTTATCGTGGAGAGGATCAGGACTTTAAATACAACTATTAAATTGCTGGGATAACTAATGAAAGAGGCACCAGAGGGCAATATATGCTATTTGGTTTTTCATGTCCACTTGTGTCCCGTAGGTCCTGAGTACTTGATACCTGTTCCTTGACTATTCGCACTATCCACATCCGGGAGACCCTATGGATCCCCATTAGCCAGAGCTTGATTCATTTCTTATTTCTTGGGGCCACAAACTAGTTTGGGGTTTTATTACTATCCTGTACTTATGCCATGCTTTACTGCTTTATTTAAGATTGTGCGTGGAGCACCTGTACTGTTTTGGATCGTGACACGTTTTCGCTGTATCGACAAGCCTAGTCACACTTTCGGGTTCCTAGTCGTTTACCGCCGTCTACACAAACCTTGGGTCCGTCTCGGAGCCAGCCAACTTAGTTGCGGGTAGCTTAGTGGGGTGGCCCCCCTGAAATAATTTATGAATCTTGTGATTGCTTTGTCGTGAAAGCCTTGTTGGGTTTTGAGTTGGTTTTTCCGAGGTTGATCATGTGTGTGTTTCTATTTGTGCACCCCTGCAGGGTAAATCTTTCTGAAAGCCGTGTCCGCTGTTATGGACGACTTGGAGCACAGTATCTCGATCATAGACAAGCATAACTAAAGTAGTGCTATAAATTTGACTTAATATGTGACTAGTAATCAGCTTCACTACAATGGAATGGATAATAAAAGTGCCAACAACTGGTGGAACTGGGGTGTATCGTGTCGTGTTATACCTGCCTAGCAAGTATCGTAACTCTAATGGAATGAAATAAAAGTGCCAACAACTGCTGGGTTTGTGATGTCACATGCTAATTGTATCTGACTAGTAAGTACTGCAACTATCACTGAATGGTTAACAAAAACTGCCCACTACTTATGCTATCAGGATGACTCGTGCTAATTGTATCTGACTAGTAAGTGCTTCAACTATAATGGAATGAATAAAACTACCAACTGTGTGAGTTCCTCGGTTTGACTTCCTCGTTTGGTCTCGAGGGGGAAATGCCAGGACGGGTATGATTGGTGTTAGTATCAGGTTGGTCTCGAATAGGTCTTTCTTATCCCTCTCTAATAGCCGACCATTGAATCGAGTCTCTATAGGTTTTTTAGTGCATGTTGCGCTGCCGCTTTAGTCCACCATACCTATGTAGGTGAGAGCCGCCGAATTCAAGCCTCGCCGTGTACTAGCCTCAGTACTGATGCTCCTCTTTTTCCTTTGCCCTTTGTCGGCACCCCTTTTGTTTTAGCAGGTTTGAGATCGACGTCGTTAGCAGGGTTACCCTTCCGGCTTGGCCTGGGCAGGGTTATGGACCCTATTGGTTATTCTTCAGGGCTCTTAGCCCCATTTGCATCTTGTCCGTACTCGGGCGCTGTAGCGATTTCAAGGTGATTTGGATCTTTGTACTGTATATCGGTATTCTTGACTCATGGAGTCGTGTTGTATATATATATATCTGTTCTATGGGTCCCATCGAGGACTATTGTGTAATGGTATTACTTCGTTTTCCACTCGCACGAAAGTGCCTGGTGGGCGTCCTTGAATTGTTTCTATGCGGGTTTAGCGGAAAAGGGCTAAAACTTGCATAGGGCCGATTCGAGGGTGTTACAGAGTGGTATCAGAGCTCAGCAGTTGCGATACCCCACTGGTCCAGCTTATAGGATAACCTAGCTAACGGCCGATGTAGAGTGTCAAAACTTTTGCGAGTTTTGAATCTGCTCTCTTATCTTTTCTTCGAGTCCAGGAATTCTCGTGGTTGGGTTTCCATCGTACCTTCAGGGTTTCGATTCATTCCTCTTGCAACAATGTTTCCACATCCGGTCTTCGTGCTATCTGAGTAACCCTTCATCCGTTGTACCTTTTGTTGGATCAAAATCCACTTAAATCTTTCTTTGTATCTTCTGGTGTTTTTCCAACACGACGACATCATCATCAGCTATATCAGATCCGATGAAGAGCCTGCATCATTCATTTGTTACCCGAATATCGCTTGTCAAGATCTTCAGTCTGATTCCGAGAGTTGGTTGCATAATTCTGCTATTCATGTACGGAGTAATGATATGAGTGGGGGATGGAGTCACGACCATACCACTACTCTGATCATTCGCTTTTATATATTGAATCGGTGGATCCAGCAATTTTACTCCGTCCACGGAAGCTAGATGTGGCTTTATTTGTTGATACCTTTACCTTCCTCCTTTGTTTATCCAGAGTGTTCTCTCGACGGATGGGAGCAACGACCTCTTGTTAGTGGTGTCGCGAGCATATACACGAAGCGAGAAGATTCAGATCGCCAACCTTCTTCCCGGTACCACGAGGCAGATCTCGAGGGCGAGATCCATTGTTAGTGGTGTCGAATTGTAACACCCCGAGTAAAACCACTACTAGAAAATCGCTTGTTGTTTTAACTTTATGCATCATCATGATAGCATGCTCATGTCATCATGCCACATTGCATTTGAGCATCGTCATGTCGCCATGCATCTTTGTGCTAAAAAATATTTTCCAAAAACCTATCTTTGTTTTCTAATATCCCCTGTCTTTATTTCAAATCAAAACCCGGCTTTTCGAATCTTTTATCTATCTAAAAACTATTTATAAAAGCCTATCTAAAAATAAAATAAATAAAAATATCTTAGGGGAGGCAGCCGGCCAGGCCCAAAAGACCCAGCTAGCCACCTACTACCTAGCCTAAACAAACCCTAACTCTAATCCCCACTGACCCACACCTAGACCCACACCTGGTTCAACCGAACCACATGGACCCGTCCCGACTCGACCAAACCGCGACGCACACGAGACTACGCGCGTGACCCCATCCCAGTCCTGGCACACTCCCCTCTCTCCTGTTTCAGCCACTCAACCGCTGACCCTGCTCTCGGCCCCACCTCGCACGCTCCCGTCGATCCCGTCCTAGCACCACGAAGCCCGCTCCCCCGATGGATCCTCGCCGCCAGATCCCCAGGTCGCGCCGCTGCCAGCACTCCCCTCTCTGCGTTTGAGGTCGCTGCGCCCTTGCCATGGCCACCCGTTACCGAAGCTCGCCCGGACGTCATCCGCGTCGCCTCCCGGCCCCCATCCGCGAGCCGTGGAGTCCGCGGGCTCCTCCACCTCGGCCTCGGCCTTGCCCTCATCTCCGGTCGCCCCTGCTCCTCATACGCTGACGCCTAGTGCTGCCCCACCCGGATCTTGTCGAGCTCGCCCATGCGCCGCCCCAGGAACATCCCCAAGCTCACCGGGCAACCGCCCGCCGCCAGATGGAGCGCTCCAGCGCCATCCCCGCCTTTGTCCCCGTCGACCGCGAACCCGCCTCCTCCGGTGAGCCCGCCTCCACTGCACTGAGCTTCCACCAAGCACGCCCCTGCGGGACCCTGCTACCTCATCGCGCCATGCTCGACCCCGAGCCCTGCTTTCTCTGTGACACCGAGCCGCTCCGCCGCCCTGTACAACGGCCAGGGCTCGGCCCTCCTCTGGCCGTCCTGCTAGTGGCCGGCCTCGTCGATCTCCAGGGTCCCGGCATCCCATGGTTGCTATGTGCTCACCTCTGTCCCCATGTGTGCTCGCACAGGTGCACGTCAAATGTTTGACGTTCGCCCGTTGTGACACAACAGCAATAACCAATGCCTCGCGCGTGTGGCATTTGCTGCAGCTGTGATCCGCCGAGATACTTCCGAGTTCCTCATGTTTTCGAGTGTTCTTTTCCTGTCTACAATCGACCCGAGATCAAGTTCTGCATCCTGTCGCAACGACACAAGACCAGCACCCGCAAGATCTCAGGCACCGCAAGTTGGCAAGGTAGTTGAGACCCTACTACTGCCTCGAGGATGCAAGGATCTAGCCAAGACTGACCCGACCCCAAAGGACACCAAGACCATTGAAATCATAACCTGATGGTGATGATGTTGGATACCAAGATCTCCTTCACGGAACAACAAGGACTTTAGGGTGGGACCGACAAGATCTACCGCATGGAACGCCAAGACCTTCCTCACGGATCCGATGAGCAAGACTCCGACCCTGAAGACCGAACCCGAACCACATCGAACCAAGATCGCCGATACCAATGTGATTCCCTTTCCGAGACCCCTATATTTTATAATATATGACATTGTCAATTGTTGCATATTAAATCATTCATGCTCGCATACATATTCATTTGTTTGGGGGTATGTTGCCGATTCACCTCATAATTAAATATGTAGGTCATATGCGGGTTACTCTAGTCTTATATTGCCTCTATTTAAATTTGTGTACCGAACCGATGTCATGTTTTGTCTTGTTAAGTCAACATTTAAAATGCGGGGTATCTAAACAACATAAAAATTCTAATTAATTGTCGGGACCCTAGTTCCGCTTAATATTGCCTAGTTGCACCGCATCTTTGCCATGTCATGCATCATACATGCATCATGCCTGATCTTCTGCCGTAGTATTAAATAGTGTATCCAGTGTTTCTTCTAGTGCTTTGCTTCTTCACAGACTAGGCCGATGAGTTGATGCGAGTGTCGATTCGATCTTCGGTTATACCTTCGACAATGTTTCCTAGGCGAGCATTCTCCCCCTTTTCTACTTATTTTGCATTTATAGTTTTTATTTTCTCCTGTTGATATATTTCTATCCGTGTCGTGATGCTTTAGTGTTCCGTACCATATATATTATGTGCAGTCTTTATATTGCCTTGGACTATTACCTGTTGTTTGGTAGATAGATGGTCTTGCCAGTCGTAGTCGCTTGCTCAGGTGTGATCATGTGTCGTGAAGTACCACACAGTTGTTGGAATGTTGTCATATGCTTTATCGTGGAGAGGATCGGGACTTTAAATACAACTATTAAAATTCTAGGATAACTAATGAAAGAGGCACTGGTGGGCAATATATGCAATTTGGTTTTTCATGTCCACTTGTGTCCCGTAGGCCGCGAGTACTTGATACCTGTTCCTTGACTATTCGCACTATCCACATTCGAGAGACCCTATGCATCCCCCTTAGCCAGAGCTTGATTCATTTCTTATTTCTTGGGGCCACAAACTAGTTTGGGGTTTTATTACTATCATGTACTTATGCCATGCTTTACTGCTTTATTTAAGATTGTACGTGGAGCACCTGTACTGTTTTGGATCGTGACACATTTTCGCTGTATCGACAAGCCCAGTCACACTTTCGGGTTCCCAGACATTTACCGCCGTCTACACAAACCCTGGGTCCATCTCGGAGCCGGCCAACTTCGTCGCGGGTAGCTTAGTGGGGTGGCCCCCCTGAAATAATTTATGAATCCTGTGATTGCTTTGTCGTGAAAGCCTCGTTGGGTTTTGAGTTGGTTTTTCCGAGGTTGATCGTGTGTGTGTTGCTATTTGTGCACCCCTGCAGGGTAAATCTTTCTGAAAGCCGTGTCCGCGGTTATGGACGACTTGGAGCACAGTATCTCGATCATAGACAAGCATAACTAAAGTAGTGCTATAAATTTGACTTAATATGTGACTAGTAATCAGCTTCAATACAATGGAATGGATAATAAAAGTGCCAACAACTGGTGGAACTAGGGTGTATCGTGTCGTGTTATACCTGGCTAGCAAGTAACGTAACTCCAATGGAATGAAATAAAAGTGCCAACAACTGCTGGGTTTGTGATGTCACATGCTAATTGTATCTGACTAGTAAGTACTGCAACTATCACTGAATGGTTAACAAAAACTGCCCACTACTTATGCTATCAGGATGACTCATGCTAATTGTATCTGACTAGTAAGTGATTCAACTATAATGGAATGAATAAAACTGCCAACTGTGTGAGTTCCTCGGTTTGACTTCCTCGTTTGGTCTGGAGGGGAAAATGCCAGGATGGGTATGATTGGTGTTAGTATCAGGTTGGTCTCGAATAGGTCTTTCTTATCCCTCTCTAATAGCCGACCGTTGAATCGAGTCTCTATAGGTTGTTTAGTGCATGTTGCGCTGTCGCTTCAGTCCACCATACCTATGCAGGCGAGAGCCGCCGAATTCTAGCCTTGCCGTGTACTGGCCTCAGTACTGACGCTCCTCTTTTTCCTTTGCCCTTTGTCGGCACCCCTTTTGTTTTAGCAGGTTTGAGATCGACGTCGTTAGTAGGGTTACCCTTCCGGCTTGGCCTGAGCAGGGTTATGGACGCCATTGGTTATTCTTCAGGGCTCTTAGCCCCATTTGCATCTTGTTTGTACTCAGGCGCTGTAGCGATTTCAAGGTGATTTGGATCTTTGTACTGTATATCGGTATTCTTGACTCATAGGGCCGATTCGAGGGTGTTACACATACCTTATAAATCATTATTTATCGGTACTTGCGCTTTTATTCTTAACATACTTAAGAATCACTCCTATAAGCTCCCACTCAAAATATGTTCCTAACATATTTGGGTATGAGTCACTACTCTTACTCAAACTATGTTCCTACATATTTGAATTTGAGACTTATATTGCTCCCACTCAAAAATATGTCATTCACATATTGTTTTAGGAAGACTTTCATAGCTCCCACTCAATTTCATGCAAATTGCATATTTAGTCACCATTTTGAACAACTTCAAAATCTTTTGATCAAATATCAAAGTGAGAGATTTACTATGAGACACTAGTACTTTTACTAGTTTTAAATCCACTAGACATTTAGCACACTTGAATCAAATTCATTTGAATTTGTCCAATACTTGACAAATGGTGCTTTTGTCATTCACCCCCTTTTCCACTATGGCTTTGCAGTCATTTGGGAAAATTCAAGTAACCCCTTTTACTTGTGAGGTTCAGCAACAAATTACTTTCTAATCTCAAGTGAATTTTGCTTTTAGGATTTCTCATAATTCTAGTTTACCATTATTTCCTTAGTAGTTCGTAGGTATGTCATATTCCGGTAATCATGACAAATGATTCACAAATGTCTCCATACAAGATATGGGTTACATTTTGAATCCTACTTCATGTAGTGAAAACACCAGTGGGAAAACACAATGATCATTATCATTGATTCTTTCCTTTGTGAAGAGATTCGTTCAGGAACGTTGTCCGTTGCGCTTCTTAACACATTGATGCAGGGTTTTGAATCCTCATCGTGTTTTTCACTATCTTCCATTTGTTCCATAATCAAGAAATATCACTGAAAGTGAACTTTCTCAAGAATGCACCAAAATCCAAGCAATACAAGTTTTGCTTCTCTTTTGGTTTCAGCTATGGATTTCGTATTCAAAGTTTCCACTGTTTATTCGCTATTGTTTTGGTTATATCGAATAACCCCAAAACTTTCACGACGATCCATACCAGATATGGAGCCGCTTTCATGAATCCAAATGGTTCACTATATATTCTAATTGAGTTCTAACTACTTCTAACTAATGGTTTCTACATCTACATTACAACGATTTATTTGGTGCCATCTATTTACCCATTTTGATATCTAATATCACATCGTGATGCTTTGCATTTTGACATTTCAAACCACTGCATTCCACAATTTCTTTTATGCCATTCTTATAAAGTCGAATTTCATTACAATTGATCAAATCATAGTAATTAGATTCTCTTTTATATTTATACCCTTTGTTGATGAAACATTTTGATCAAATCAAATAGTTTCATACGTATGTTTCCTTTGGTAAACTACTTTACACATTTAAACAATCATATAATGATAATTACCATTTGTCAAAACACAATACATCGAATATGTATTTACTTTTAACAATTCATTAAAACACTTTGTATTCAAGTAATACACGATGTTCAAGTTATTTTGCCAAACTTAAGCATGATTTATATGTGACAAGAAATCGAATGACTTTAACATATTGTCAACATAACTTTGAATTTAAACAATGGTTTCATTCATTAATAAATATATCATTAAGTTGGGTATTTTAAGGCATTTCAATATTTTACAAATGTTCATGCATTATCAATTAGTTTCAAAACAAGCAGGATAATTCACATATAATCAAACAAGATATGAACACAAATAGAAATCATTCATAAAAGTAGAACAAATGTTTGTTACAAGCTCATATGAATAACCGTCTCACAAAGTGTGAGACACACTAAAGAAGTTCACAATCTGTTGATTACAATAACTATCCAAAACATAAACTAAATGATAAATGTTGAGGGAGAGTGTCGTTGGCCATCATCATGCTCGCCATCAACACGCAACGTCACCTCCTCTCCAGCAAGCACCTCTCATGCAGAAGAACCTGTTTTTAGCAAAACAGAACGAGTATCAAATATACTTAACACTGCAAATGTGTTTGCAAGATTATAACATTTATAAAATTGTATATCAAATATATACCTTTGTCATTGATGACCTCAGTGACAACGGGTTCAACCACCACATCTCTAAAATGTGATATGAACTTGTGGAAATCCTGTGTTTCCGTGTCACCTCTCATAATACAAATCCTGACTTGTGCTTGGAAGCTTGGTGGCAGCGACCGCAACACAACTCCTATTGCAAAAGAGCTTGCGAACCAGTTGTTCAGGAAGTATGCCAGACTCATGTATGCATCAAATATGCTCAATAAGTGATCGTCCAGTGAGGAGCCTTCATCCATCTTTATGGAGAGGAAGTCCCCCATCAGCTCATACTCCCATATGTGCACTTGTTCCACGAAATGCGATCTTAGATGTGCCATATGTTGGAGATATGCCCTAGAGGTAATAATAAATGTAGTTATTATTATATATCTTTGTGTTTATGATAAATGTTTACATTCATGCTATAATAGTATTAACAAGGAAACCATTAATACTTGTGTGATTTGTAAACTTAATTTGAAGTCCCTAGTATGGCCTCTATACTTCACTAGCTTGTTGGTTGATTGATGATGTGGTTTCTTTGTCATGAACATTGAGATGTTATCAACAACAAGATCATATCGTTAGGAGAATGATATGGTGGACATACTCCTATAGACAAGCGTAGCATAAAGATCAAGTCATTTCAATAGTTCAATTGCTATATGCTTTCTGATACATAGTAACCTAATTCCTTCGACCATGAGATCATGCATATTGCCTTTACTGGATGGATGCTTTGATGTCATCAAACACCACACCGTAACAGGGTGGCTATAAAAGTGGCATTGGGTGTTCGGAAAGTATTGGTTGAAACACATGGATCAAGAGTGGGATTTGTCCATCCACATGACGGATAGATATTCTCTGGGCCCTCTCGGTGAAATGTCATCCAATTAGCTTGCAAGCATGTGACTTGGTCACAAGGGATCACATATCACGGGAACGAGAAAAGAGTACTTATCAGTAACGAGGTTGAACTAGGTATGCAGAGATACCGACGATCATGACCTCGGATAAGTAACATATCGTGAGACAAAGGGAAATTGGTATCGTATGTAAGTGGTTCATTCGATCGCAAAGTAATCGTAGAAATATGTGGGAGCCATATGAATTTCCAGATTCCTCTATTGGTTATTGTTCGGAGAAGTGTCTCGATCATGTCCGCATAATTCACGAACCGTAGGGAGACACACTTAAGGATTCGACGTTGTTTGAGTAGTTATGGTATTATGAGAAAGAGACCGAATGTTGTTCGGAGTCTCGGATGGGATCCGGGATATCACGAGGTGATCCGGAATGGTCCGGAGAATAAGATTCATATAAGGAAAGTCCCGTTTCGGAGTTCGGGAATGGTTCCGGTGTTTTCATCGGGAACATTCTAGAAGGTCCCGGAATGTCCGGCACTCCGGGGGGGAAGGGGTACATGAATGTGTCATTGCAAGATGGAATGATTGCATCATGTACTAAGTGTTCTCGCTGTCCAAAATAAAGGGTTTATTTAATTCCTAAATTGGAAAAGTCAAACGGCTAGTTTGAAAGTCAAACTGCCAGTTTTGGAAAGTGGGAAGAGGAGGAGAAGAGGAGACCGACTTGGGGAAGGAGTCCCCAAGCCGGCGGCCAGCCCTAGGCCGAGTTGGGGAGGGACTCCCTCCCTCCCCTAGCGCGCCAGCCCTCCCACCTATAAAGGGAGGGGCAGGGCTCCCCTCCCAACACACACAAGTTCCTATCCTCTAAACTAGAAACTAGACCTAGACCCCGGTTTAGAGCTGTTTCGGTTTAGAGCCTTCTAATTGGTTTAGAGCCCTCTAATTGGTGTGTCTAATTACTAGACCACTAATAGCCTCTCTCATAAGCTCCACCATACTCGCACCGGCTTAAGGCGAAGCCCTGCGGGATCTCCCCTCTACCTCCGGTACCACGCCGTTGTGCTGCCGGAATCACGAGGAGAGTACTACAACCTCCGCTGCCTGCTGGAACAAGGGAGAGGAAGGTCTTCGTCGAGTACCGAACGTGTGACCGACTACGGGAGCGCTGCCGGAACGTGGCGCCGGAAGGATCGTCTACGCGATCTTGAGATCGGAAAGAGTACGACTACATCACCCACGAGAATCTGCTCTCGTTAAACACTTTGGAATCTTCGAGGGTGAGTTATTCCATCGACTCGTTGCTACAATCTAGTAGATAGATCTTGGCTTGTTTGTTTGTATGCGATAGAAAATTTTTGTTTTCCATGCTACGAACCCCTACAGTGGTATCAGAGCCGTGTCTATATGTAGATCTGTTGCACGAGTAGAACACAATGGTCATTGTGGGCGTTGATGCTTTTATTGTAGATTGCTTTTTGTGTACTTTGCATCTTGCGGTATGTTGGGATGAAGCGGCCCGGGCTAACCTTACATGACATCGTTCATGAGACTTGCTCCACGCTTGACATGCAACTCGTTTTGCATAAGTGGCTTTGCGGGTGCCTGTTTCTCCTAGCATAGTAAAGATCCAATTTACAACGGGTGATCAACAATGCTAGTATCAATGTTGTGGTTCTTGTTCGTAAGTTAGAACGACACTTATGGAAAGCCCCAAACCACGTAAAATATGCAAAGAAAGTAGAAGCGTCTAACTTTGTTTTGCAGGGGTGTGCAGTGATGTGATATGGCCATGATTGTGATTATATTTGATGTATGCAATGATCCTTATTGTAAGTTGGCAACCGGCAGGAGCCATATGGTTGTCTTTAATTTCTGTTAAGGCCTGCGTGTCTATTCAAAATAGTTGTAATAGTTGAAGTTGGCGGACGACAACCATGAAGAAGCGTCATTGACCTTGATGCTATGCCGGTGATGATGGAGATCATGTTCGTGCTTGAAGATGGAGATCGGAAGCACAAAGAAGAAAGGCCATATCATATCACATATTATGAATTGCATGTGATGTTAATCCTTTATGCATCTTGTATTGCTTAGTAGACGACGGTAGCATTATAAGATGATCCCTCATGCACATAAATTTCAAGTTCTAAAAGTGTTCACCCTTAGTATGCACCGTTGCCAAAGCTTGCTGCTTCGAAGCACCACGTGATGATCGGGTGTCTTTGATTCCGCGGGTGACTACAACGTAAGCAAGCCAGATTTGCTTATGCGGAAGCTAAGGTTTGATCTTGACGAGCCTAGCATGTACAGACATGGCCTCAGGAACACGGATCGCCGAAAGGCAAAGCATGAATCATATAGTAGATATGATGAACATGATGATTGTTCGCCATTAAAACTATATCAGCTCTCGTGATGATCGGTGTTGATGTAGTGGATTTGGTTCGTGTGATCACTAAAACAATGTGAGGGATGTTGTTTTGAGTGGGAGTTCACCTAGTTTAATTTCATTAATTAATTTGAACTCAATTTGTCATAAACTTAGTCTAAACTATTGCAAATATGTTGTAGATCAATGGCAGCCCCTACCATCAATTTTAATGCGTTCCTAGAGAAAGAAAAGTTGAAAAACAATGGAAGCAACTTCGCGGATTGGTTCCGCAATTTGAGGATTGTCCTCACAGCTGGTAATTTGACCTATGTGCTGGATGCACCGCTAGGTGACCCACCTGCAGCTGATGCTACCGATGAAGTAAAGAATGTTTACCTCGCTCGGAAGAATCAGTACTCCATAGTTCAGTGTGCTATCTTGTATGGTTTAGAATCGGAGCTTCAGAAAAGGTTTGAAGAGTCAGATCCATATGATATTGTCGAGGATCTCAAATTAATCTTTGAGACTCATGCGGCAATTGAAAGTTATGAAGCTTCTGAAAAGTTCTTTAACTGCAAGATGGAAGAGGGTAGCTCCGTCAGTGAGCATGTGCTTAAAATGTCTGGGCACGCAAATAAACTTCAAAGTTTGGGTATAGTGATTCCTAATACTTTGGGAGTTTACCGCATCCTCCAATCACTACCACCAAGTTACAAGAACTTTGTGATGAACTACAACATGCAGAACATGAACAAAGAGTTGCCAGAACTATTTGCTATGTTAAAATCTGCAGAAGTGGAGATCAAGAAAGAGCACCAAGTGTTGATGGTCAATAAGACCACCAAATTCAAGAAAGGCAAGTCTAAGCAGAAGGGACACTTCAAGAAGGGTGGTAAGAAAGTTACCACGCCGACGAAGAGGACCAAGGCTGGACCCAAGCCTGATACTGAGTGCTTTTACTGCAAGGGAGAAGGTCACTGGAAGCGGAATTGCCCAAGGTACTTGGCGGATTTGAAGAACGGCAACATCAAGAAGAAAGGTATATCTGATATACATGTTATTGATGTGTATCTCACTAGTACTCGTAGTAGTGCCTGGGTATTTGATACTGGTTCGGTTGCTCATATTTGTAACTCGAAACAGGAGCTGCAGAATAAACGGAAGCTAGTGAAGAACGAGGTGACGATGCGCGTGGGAAACGGATCAAAGGTTGATGTGATCGCGGTCGGCACACTACCTCTTCATCTACCATCGGGATTAGTTTTATACTTAAATAATTGTTATTTGGTGCCTGCGTTGAGCATGAACATTATATCGGGATCTTGTTTATTGCGAGACGGTTACTTGTTTAAATCCGAGAATAATGGTTGTTCGATTTATATGAGTAATATGTTTTATGCACATGCACCTTTGATAGATGGTCTATTCATATTGAATCTCGATAGTAGAAATACACATATTAATAACATTGAGGCTAAACGTTTGAAATCAAGCGATAATTTGACCTATATGTGGCACTGTCGTCTTGGTCACATTGGAGTGAAGCGTATGAAGAAACTCCATTCCGATGGACTTCTTGAATCACTTGATTTTGAATCACTTGAAAGATGCGAAGCATGTCTGATGGGTAAAATGACTAAGACTCCATTTTCTGGTATGATGGAGCGAGCTACAGACTTATTGGAAATCATACATACCGATGTGTGTGGTCCAATGAGTGTAGCATCGCGCAGTGGTTATCGTTATGTTCTTACCTTCACGGATGACTTGAGTAGATATGGGTATATCTATTTTATGAAACATAAGTCCGAAACTTTCGAGAAGTTTAAGGAGTTTCAAAGTGAGGTAGAGAATCAACGTAACAAGAAGATTAAATTTCTACGATCTGATCGTGGAGGTGAATATCTAAGTTACGAGTTTGGCGAGCATTTGAAGAAATGTGGAATACTTTCGCAGTTGACACCGCCGGGAACACCACAGCGTAATGGTGTGTCTGAACGTCGTAATCGAACTCTCTTAGATATGGTTCGTTCTATGATGTCACTTACAGATTTGCCACTATCATTTTGGGGTTATGCATTAGAAACAGCCGCATTCACTTTAAATAGGGCACCGTCTAAATCCGTTGAAACGACACCGTATGAATTATGGTTTGGGAAGAAACCTAAATTGTCGTTCCTTAAAGTTTGGGGATGCGAAGCCTATGTAAAGAAGTTACAGCCGGACAAGCTTGAACCCAAAGCGGAAAAATGCGTCTTCATAGGATACCCGAAGGAAACTATTGGGTATACCTTCTATCATAGATCCGAAGGCAAAATCTTTGTTGCCAAGAATGGATCCTTTCTAGAGAAGGAATTTCTCTCGAAAGAAGTGACTGGAAGGAAAGTAGAACTCGACGAGGTTGTCGAACCTTCTCTCGAAATTGCGAGTAGCGCAGCACCGGAAGAAGTTCCTGTGGTGCCTGCACCAATGAGGGAGGAAGCTAATGATAGTGATCATGAAACTTCGGTTGAGGTTGCTACAGAGCCTCGGAGGTCAACGAGAACTCGTACCACTCCAGATTGGTATGATTCCGTTATGAATGTCATGTTGGTGGACAACACCGATGATCCCGAGACATATGAGGAAGCGATGATGAGCCCAGATTCCAATAAATGGCAAGAAGCCATGAAATCCGAGATTGGATCCATGTACGAAAACCAAGTATGGACTTTGGTGGACTTACCGGATGGCCGGAAGGCTGTCGAGAACAAATGGATTTTCAAGAAGAAAACAGATGCTGATGGTAATGTTACTGTCTATAAAGCTCGACTTGTCGCAAAAGGGTTTCGACAAATTCAAGGAGTTGACTACGATGAGACTTTCTCACCGGTAGCGAAGCTAAAGTCTGTGAGGATTATGTTAGCAATCGCTGCATATTATGATTATGAGATATGGCAGATGGATGTCAAAACAGCATTCCTCAATGGAGACATTGATGAAGAGTTGTATATGATACAACCCAAAGGTTTTGTCGATCCTAAAGATGCTAACAAGGTATGCAAGCTTCAACGGTCCATCTATGGATTGAAGCAAGCATCCCGAAGTTGGAATCAACGTTTTGATAAGGTAATCAAAAGTTTTGGTTTTATACAAACTTATGGAGAAGCTTGTATTTACAAGAAAGTGAGTGGGAGCTCTGTAGCGTTCTTAATACTATATGTGGATGACATATTATTGATTGGGAATGATGTAGACCTTCTTAATAGTGTCAAAGAATATTTGAATAATAGTTTTTCAATGAAGGATCTTGGCGAAGCAGCTTACATATTAGGCATAACGATTTATAGAGATAGATCGAAACGCCAAATATCATTGTCACAAAGTACATATTTGGACAAAGTTCTAAAGAAGTTTGGAATGGAAGAAAGCAAGAAAGGGTTCTTGCCCATGTTGCCCAATACGACCTTGAGTAAAACTCAAAGTCCGACATCGGCAGAAGATAGAGAAAGGATGAGTAAGACTCCCTATGCCTCAGCCATAGGATCTCTAATGTATGCCATGCTATGTACTAGACCCGACATCGCATATGCTGTTAGTCTAACTAGCAGATATCAAAGTGATCCAGGAGTGGATCATTGGACAGCGGTCAAAAACATCCTTAAGTACTTGAGAAGAACTAAGGATATGGTTCTTTCTTATGGAGGTGATGAACAGCTCGTTGTTAATGGTTACACCGATGCTAGTTGGAACACCGATCCGGATGATTCTAAATCACAATCTGGATACGTATTTATTTTGAATGGTGCAGCAGTTAGCTGGAGGAGTGCAAAGCAAAGCGTTGTGGCGAGATCTTCAACTGAATCGGAATACATGGCTGCTTCGGAGGCTTCACAAGAAGCGATATGGATGAAAGAGTTCATTACAGAGCTGGGTGTGGTTCCTAGTGCGCTGGACCCAATGTCTATCTACTGTGATAACATGGGCGCCATAGCCAATGCGCAAGAACCAAGGTCACACAAGAAGCTGAAGCATATCAAGCTGCGTTTTCACGCTATTCAAGAACATATCCAGGATGGGGATATAAAGATTTGCAAAGTACACACAGATCTGAATGTGGCGGATCCGTTGACTAAACCTCTCCCGAGGGCAAAACATGACCAACACCAAACTGCCATGGGTGTTCGGTATATTACCATGTAATCTAGATTAGATGACTCTAGTGCAAGTGGGAGACTGTTGGAGATATGCCCTAGAGGTAATAATAAATGTAGTTATTATTATATATCTTTGTGTTTATGATAAATGTTTACATTCATGCTATAATAGTATTAACAAGGAAACCATTAATACTTGTGTGATTTGTAAACTTAATTTGAAGTCCCTAGTATGGCCTCTATACTTCACTAGCTTGTTGGTTGATTGATGATGTGGTTTCTTTGTCATGAACATTGAGATGTTATCAACAACAAGATCATATCGTTAGGAGAATGATATGGTGGACATACTCCTATAGACAAGCGTAGCATAAAGATCAAGTCATTTCAATAGTTCAATTGCTATATGCTTTCTGATACATAGTAACCTAATTCCTTCGACCATGAGATCATGCATATTGCCTTTACTGGATGGATGCTTTGATGTCATCAAACACCACACCGTAACAGGGTGGCTATAAAAGTGGCATTGGGTGTTCGGAAAGTATTGGTTGAAACACATGGATCAAGAGTGGGATTTGTCCATCCACATGACGGATAGATATTCTCTGGGCCCTCTCGGTGAAATGTCATCCAATTAGCTTGCAAGCATGTGACTTGGTCACAAGGGATCACATATCACGGGAACGAGAAAAGAGTACTTATCAGTAACGAGGTTGAACTAGGTATGCAGAGATACCGACGATCATGACCTCGGATAAGTAACATATCGTGAGACAAAGGGAAATTGGTATCGTATGTAAGTGGTTCATTCGATCGCAAAGTAATCGTAGAAATATGTGGGAGCCATATGAATTTCCAGATTCCTCTATTGGTTATTGTTCGGAGAAGTGTCTCGATCATGTCCGCATAATTCACGAACCGTAGGGAGACACACTTAAGGATTCGACGTTGTTTGAGTAGTTATGGTATTATGAGAAAGAGACCGAATGTTGTTCGGAGTCTCGGATGGGATCCGGGATATCACGAGGTGATCCGGAATGGTCCGGAGAATAAGATTCATATAAGGAAAGTCCCGTTTCGGAGTTCGGGAATGGTTCCGGTGTTTTCATCGGGAACATTCTAGAAGGTCCCGGAATGTCCGGCACTCCGGGGGGGAAGGGGTACATGAATGTGTCATTGCAAGATGGAATGATTGCATCATGTACTAAGTGTTCTCGCTGTCCAAAATAAAGGGTTTATTTAATTCCTAAATTGGAAAAGTCAAACGGCTAGTTTGAAAGTCAAACTGCCAGTTTTGGAAAGTGGGAAGAGGAGGAGAAGAGGAGACCGACTTGGGGAAGGAGTCCCCAAGCCGGCGGCCAGCCCTAGGCCGAGTTGGGGAGGGACTCCCTCCCTCCCCTAGCGCGCCAGCCCTCCCACCTATAAAGGGAGGGGCAGGGCTCCCCTCCCAACACACACAAGTTCCTATCCTCTAAACTAGAAACTAGACCTAGACCCCGGTTTAGAGCTGTTTCGGTTTAGAGCCTTCTAATTGGTTTAGAGCCCTCTAATTGGTGTGTCTAATTACTAGACCACTAATAGCCTCTCTCATAAGCTCCACCATACTCGCACCGGCTTAAGGCGAAGCCCTGCGGGATCTCCCCTCTACCTCCGGTACCACGCCGTTGTGCTGCCGGAATCACGAGGAGAGTACTACAACCTCCGCTGCCTGCTGGAACAAGGGAGAGGAAGGTCTTCGTCGAGTACCGAACGTGTGACCGACTACGGGAGCGCTGCCGGAACGTGGCGCCGGAAGGATCGTCTACGCGATCTTGAGATCGGAAAGAGTACGACTACATCACCCACGAGAATCTGCTCTCGTTAAACACTTTGGAATCTTCGAGGGTGAGTTATTCCATCGACTCGTTGCTACAATCTAGTAGATAGATCTTGGCTTGTTTGTTTGTATGCGATAGAAAATTTTTGTTTTCCATGCTACGAACCCCTACACCATAACCGTTCGGGGATTAAGACTTCCCACCATCGGCCATAACCCATCTTCCATCCCGAGGCGCATTGTTACTGATATGAATGTGGCCATCACACGACGACGGCAACGGAGATCCCGCTGCTCCTGGGTCTCATGAGAATAGGGTGGCTCCAAGTACATCTCGCAGATCATGTAGTCAGCCACTTTGTTCTCACCAAGGAGATCATAAAGGCGCATGACCCATGCAGAAAAGTTGGATCCATCTAACTTGAGCTTTTCTCCTTTTAACCAATTGTCAATAGGGAAGGTAATCTCGGGGAGAACCATTTTCTATATACATAATTGCAAAAGGAATTTAGACTAAGTTTATAATTAAATGAGTTAATAATAACTCCACTCAGAAACACCTATCCCCAGAAGGGTTCCTAGTGATAACACAACCCCTATCAGCCACATCTCTCCCATCGTCACGACCATCAATGTGGGTTCAAGGGTGGACGCTAAATGTCGGTCACATCATTCATGCGACTCGTGCTCGATCTTTCGACCATCCGCATTCCGAGGCCATGTCTGCACATGCTAGGCTCGCGAACTCAACCTTAGTGTATTCGATGTGCAACATGGCTTACATTCACTGTATGCGAACGTAGATATGTCTGATACCCATGCCTGTACCATGGATCGCCTCATACCGAAGAACTTTCTTGGTGGTGCACACTAAGGGGGAACACAATCGTTGGTAATTTTTAACAGGGATCATCTTATTAGGCTACCGTCGAGTATCTAATACTAGCACACAATAAGATATACAAACAATGACATTGAATGTAAATGCGATGTGATATGGTCCTTCACGTCGTGATCTCCATCCGTCGTCACCGGATTCTGGCACCAGGGTTCCGGCACCGTAGACACCAGGGTATCGGTGTCTTTCTAGCATGGTAGTCCGTCACCTCTGTGACTATCTACTACTACGTAACATAAGGTAATCACTTTACCTTCGCCGCAAACATATCACAAAGCAACGCCCCCCTGCAAAACAAAGTTAGACGCCTCTACTTTATCTTTGCATGTTTTACGTGGCTGAATGGGCTCTCGCACAAGAACCGTTCTTACCTACGAACTTTCAGCACAACGCTGATCAAGTAGTTTTCTCTACTACACCCCTTTCGGGGCCCTCCGTTGCAAATGGCATACCAACTAATGCGAGAGAGACAGACACCCCCTAAGCCACTTTATACGGTACAAGCCGTATGTCAAGAATGGACCAGTCTCATGAATGAACGCGTAAAGTCGGTTCGGGCCTCTTCATCAAGCATTACTGCGGTATACACAAGTACATGTGGGAGGGTAACAACTAAAAGATCAATGCTCACATGCTACATCTCGTGTGTTCTACCAGTACTAGCATTACTACGCATAGATCTAGCTCTAATAGCATTGTAGGGGTTCCGCACATGAAAACAATAAATTTTACCCTACGCCCCTGAACCCCTGATGCTTCCAGGACATATCTATTAGTAATACAGTAATGGGAGGGGCTTTTTGCGAACTTACCCTCGAAGACTGAAAAGCATTGTCAACGCTCAGGAGAGCATGGTTGATGTAGACGAGCTGAAGCCGACCTCAAGGCCGTGATGAGGTCCTCGCGCTCCCTTGGCTCCAACGACTTGAGTGCCTCAAGTGCGACACCTCGTGGGGAGTTACACACGTCCGGTGCCAGACGATGACTCCCGCTTCCCTGATCCAACAGCAGTTGCGGAAGTAGAGCTCCTGGATCCGAATCCCGCAGCGCGACGGTGCTCCGCGGTGAAGATGTCTCTCGTTCACGCAGTCCGAACATGGGACCATGGTCATGAGAGAGAGAGAATATCAACTGGAGGTCCTCCCAAAAGTGAGAAGACCTTTATTGAATATTGTGTGTATTTATTTGGCCAAATACCCCCACTATATATAGGGGGAGGGGAGGTACTACCTCCCTCAAAGTCCCGGGGTGCGACTAAAGGAGAGGAGGGGGATTGGAAGCCGCCGGCCGGCCCTAGTTGGCCCTGCGCGGGGGGGGGGGGGGGGGGGGGGATAGGCCTAGCCGGCCACCCCCTTGTCCCTTCTCCCTCTCTCGTTTCCCTAATGGGCCCTCTCCCCTCCGGGAATTAGCCCATTAAGCCTTTTGACCTTTTAAATTGATTTTCTCTTTATTAAACAATTATGAATAAATGATTAAATCAATATTTAACATTCATTCATATATTATTCAATCTCCGTGGCTATGGAACACCTTCCACCTCCACTCCGGATATCCTCTGGACTTACCGAAACCCTTCCGGTTTTCTCTCTACTATTCTTCGGTGATTCTACCAATCCTTTAAACACTCTCTAAGCATCATCAAGCCCTTAAGCATGATACCCCACGGTTCGGGAACACTCTAGACATGGACGGGACACTCCCAGACCAATGATCGACAGAGGGACCTGGATGGCCATGTGACTCCTGTGCGTTCCACGAAGATCTTTCATTGTTTGAACCGGGATAGTCATGTCTTATTCCCTTTGTCTCTCGATACTCGCATTGCCCGAGATCTGATCAATGACATCACCATGTCATGTTCAATCTCGTTACCGAACAATGCTACTTGACTTGTTCCCAGAAGTGATATCCCTATGATCAAATCACATGCTGCGCAGCTATTGGATATAACCTCTCCGAGTGGGCCCTTGAGTATCTTTCCGTCACATGGACAGACAAATCCTACTCTTGACATATATTGTCTCTACGATTTCCTCCGAGTACCTAAACACACCCTTATAACCACTGTATTACCAAGTGGCGCTTGATGCTATCTAAGCACTCTCGGGAGACAGTGATTGATATAGCCTCACGGTCTAAGGAATAGTCTACGAGGATCCATTTCTAATCATCGTAACTTGAACTTTGTGACATGATCAAGTCATGATGTTTAGGTTGGGTATTGGTTCATCATCTCATTCTCAGAATGAGTTGACTCCATTTCCAACTGGCATAAATGCCACATGATCAGGAAACTTGATCATCTTTTGACCAATGAACCAGTGACTAGAGTTTCACTGGGAACCCCTGGTTGTTTATATATCATACGTGTATTGATGTTTCCACTCAATACAGTTATAGCATGATATAAAACTTAATCATAAACTACATGAAATATGATAATAGTCCTTATTACTATTTGTCTCTAGGGCATATTTCCAACAAGTTTGGCCATCGTCATTTGGATCCACCTGATTCCTATGAGCCCAACGACAACGGAACAATGGAAACTTGAAATCCACATAGTCTATCTCCCAAATCTCTTCTATGTATCCGTAGTAGAGTTGTGTCATTTCTTCAACATTTTCTTCAATTGCCTCTAAAACTACACCATTGTTTTGTGTCGTTGTTGTGCTATCTTTTTTCTTCGTAGAAAATGTGTACCCGTTGATCTTGTACACCTAAAACTGTCTGACCTCCCATGTAGGGCATCTTGCAAGAGCAGCAATTCTGGGATCTTTTGCATCAACATCACGTAGTCGATCACTGAACCAGGTGTTGAACTCCTCAACATGGAGTGTATCGATTGAACGTCGATGGGGATGCATTGCTCGTAGACTGCCACGATGTTCTTCTATGTACAGAGTAATTTCGTCCATGTGCTTCATCACAGCATAGTGTGCCTGATTATATTCAGTGTGAGTGAGTCTGAACTTGATCTTTGCACTCGTTCCGACACCAGTAAGCTTCCCCTCATGGACAGACCTAAGCACCCCTACCAGGTCAAGACATGCCATGTAATCAAGACATAACTCAATGAACTCTTCGGTTAGATAGCCCTCAATGATGCTCCCCTCTAGACGCGCTCGATTCCTAACATAGTGCTTAAGAATTCCCATGTAGCATTCAAATGGGTACATGCTTCGCAGATATACAGGACCACACATCTTTATCTCGTGCACAAGGTGGACAATGAGATGTACGATGATATCGAAGAATGATGGAGGGAATATCGTCCCCAAATTCCACAGAGTCTCCACCACTTTTGTTTGTAGCTCATCCAACTTACTAAGATCAATCACCTTCCGAGAAATTGTGATGAAAAATTCACACAAACACGTTAGAGTGTCTCGAACATGTGATGTCAAGACATTCCTTATCACGACAGGGAGCATCTGTGTCATCAGAACATGGCAATTGTGTGACTTCATACCCGTTACTCTGCGTTCTGCCTTTAAACCAATCATTTGCATGTTTGCGGCATACCCCGTTGGAAAATGCATGCCATATAGAGAATCACACAAACTTTTTCCCTCTACTTTGTCGTAGACATAACACACAGGGGTTGACTTTCCTTGAGTATCAACCTCAAGTGGGTTTCCCCCTCTGAGTTTGGCAGCTTCAAGTCGTGCATTTGCACTATCTTTAGTTTTGTCCTTCATGTTGAGCAATGTACCTATTATGCTTTCCAACACATTCTTCTCAACATGCATCACATCGATGGAATGTCGAACGTCGAGATGCTCCCAATAAGGTAAGTCCCATAGTATCGATATCCTCTTCCAGACCAGTTTTGTTTTGCGAGGCTGGTCATCTATATCTATTTCTTTGTCATTGCCTTTTCCTTTGCCTCTCCCTTTGCCCCTACATTCGAATCATTGTCTTTTTCCATGCACAACTCTCAAGTGTTTAAGCTGATCATAGATCTGCCTGCCATTTAAAATTGGAGGAGCCAAATCGTTCTCACAAGTGTTATCAAACTTTTTCTTCAGAGTCCGATATTTATGACCCTTTGGAAAAAACCTTCAATTCCGCATGTACACCATTTTCTTACACTCATTCAAATACCTATTTGCTGTCTCGTTTAGGCACTTGACACACGCATATGTACCTTTTATAGCCTGGACGAAGGATTTCCCATAGTCTAGATAATCATTGATGGTTATGAATAACATGCATCATAGGGTATAGTTTTGCTTCACATGTGCATCATATTTTTTTACTCCTTCAATCCAAAGAAGTTTCAAATCTTCCACCAAAGGTGCAAGGTACACATCAATGTCGTCACCAGGTTGCTTCGGGCCCTTGATTAGTATTGCGAGCATGATATACTTTCGCTTCATGCATAACCATGGAGGAAGGTTGTAAATGTTAAGATTCACGGGCCAGGTGCTGTGGGTGGTACTATAGTTGCTGAACGGGTTCATTTCATTGGTGCTCAGTGCAAACCTCACATTTCTAGGATCATCTCCAAAACGATCACCATCTGGACCCAAAGGCTTCAACCTATTGACGTTCCTCCACTATGGAGAGTCGGCATGGTGTCTGAGCATGTCGTCCTGAATGTGCTCCTCTGCCTGCCAACGCATCAGTTTTGCTGTATCCGCGTTTGCATATAAGCGTGTCAAACAAGGAATAATAGGCAGGTACCAACACACTTTACCAGGATGTCCTTCCTACCCAGTTTTTGATGCTTCTTCTTGCTCGCCTGATCAGTGTCCAGGTCATCCTTACTGCTACTGTCATCTGCCATCTTAGTTGCCTCAACCTTGGAAACCTTGAAAATTTGCACACCGGACATTCATGCAAATTGATGTAGGCATCACCGCGATACAAAATACAATCATGTTTACATGTATTCTCTGAACCTCCATTCCCAACGGACACACAATCCACTTAGCTTTGTAAAAATTATCTGGCATGCGGTTTCCTTCAGGAAGAAAGTATTGTAAGAAAGTTAGTTGACCATCCGAACGTTTGCTTCATCTGCATCAGTTCTAGCATAATAGCTAACTTTGTGTAGTGCGACTTACACCCATGATACATTAGTGTCTCCGATTCTTTGATCATGCAAGCATATTTATCGTGCATTTTCTGATCCTCATAGTTTTCTTTCAACTCCCGCAACATCTAACTCACATTGTCTTCTTCAACATCTTCCATGTCCTCTTGAGACGATATATTTTACATGTCGTTTGTTCGACCAACATCATCATCAGTTGATGGAAATATGGTGGTAATCTCAAAATCATCCATGTTGGCATCCTCATTAGCATCACCCTTCTTATTAGCATCACACTCCTCATATGTACTTTGTCGTACTTCTCTGTGCTGGAGCTAACAATCATACCCCACCATGAATCTCCTTTTGATCAAATGTGTCTGAATTTATGAAATGCTTGTAAAACTCTGAATGTTTTTACAGTCATAACACGGGCAAAGTATCCATGGGTTCTCTATATGAACTGCATTCATTTCAGCCGTGTTCAAAAACTCCTTGACACCGTCAAGGTACACATCGGTCGCATGATTCCCTAGGTACATCCACCCACGTTCCATCTGTAAAATAAAACAAATTAATATGCACAAGTAATAAAATATGAATTCACATGCATTTAATACAACATTTATCCTAAAACAAACAGATGAAAATTGAAGTAATCCATAAAAAGGCATTTTACCGGGACGTCCGGTTATTATCCGGAGGTCCGAACTCTCCTCTTTATGATCAGCGGCCAGACCTTTCTCCTAGCTTTCCTCCTCACTCTTCTGAAACCCCCTTTGTGCCCCGCGCCCTCTCTATTCTCCCTCCCGAACCATAGCCGCCGGTTGCCCCCACCCGTCGCTGTCCGCCGGCCACGGTTTAAACCGAGAACCCGCCGGCATCTTGATTTCGCTGCCACGAGGTGCTACAGGCGTTAAATTATCGTCGCGCCTCAGATCTACGCCGTCTGCCTATCTGTCGCCATGGTTAGGACAATGGGTGACATCTAGATCCTCTTCCGCCTCTGGAACTCCTCCTCGTGGGCAACGTGGTTTTGTCAGCGTTGGCCAAGCTTGGGATGGCTCTCCCACCCCGCCCCCTAGCCCTTGCTAACATTCAACGTAGGCGATCTCCCTCTCCGGCGATCTCCATCTAGTTCCTCTCCAATAATCATCTTCAGCTCCCCTCCCTCTACATCCTTATACCCTTTGATCATGTTGCCCCCGACATGGAGTTGGAGGGCTACGTATTCCACGGGCAAGGAACAAGGTCATAGACGAATCAAGCCATACGATGGTTCTCTTTGCATCTGGCAGAATTGGATTACGTTATTGAACGCCAAAGGTGCTGGAATTGCGGGTCGTTTTCTAGCTGGTGGTGAGATGATCTCGCCTGGATCTGAGGTAATCTTTCCTGTCCATCTGGTTAATGTTGGATCCTGCACGATCTCTCCTTCTGGTGATCAGTCTTTAGTCTGGCCGAGTTCTGTTGTGGGATCTACTCCTGAGGCCAATCCAACTGTGGAGGAGAATAGATCTCTTCTGGTTCATGACTCGCTTGCTTTGGGTTTTGATTTTACTCCGGGTTTAAATTTTGCCAAGAGAATCAGGAGACAATTCTTCTCAACTGTCCATCCAAACGAGAGTTCTGGACATTTTATCATGGTGGCATCACTTGGTCGTGCTAATTTTCGTCTAAATGATGACACTGTTGGTCTGACCCTTGAGGCTGCGATTGGTGGTCACTGTGGTGATCTAAAAGTCTCTTTGTTGAAAGATCGAGTGTTCTCCTTTAATGTGTCAAGCAAGCACGTGGGTTTTCAAATTTTCAATTTACGAAGCTATGCTTGTGCCCAGTTTAAATGTGTTTTTCATCTTTGGGGCTCGGGTGGACCAAATTGGAGAAGGGAATTTGCGGAATGGCAGAGAGAATGTGATAGTGAATGGACTCTCATTAGTCCTTCTAAGAAAAGAACACAGATTGGTTTAGCTGCTTTGAATCAGCCGAAGCCGAAATATATATTACGTACTGGTCCGGGTATTCAGAGAAGATTGGAGTTTGCAAATTCTCTGAGCTATGTTGCTTGCAAGGGCTATTCTGCTCCACCTTCAGTTCCCTATATGAGTACTGCTTCATCTTCAGGTTCTCAGCTGTCTACTGAATTGCCACCAGCTACACACCAGACGTCCTCCTCTCCTGTGATTCAGTTTGGTTCGGCTCGGTATTTCCCTTTTTCTCAGGAACTAATCAAGGAGGGGTTAGTACCAGAGCCAAATACGGTAACGGTGAATTTGCATGGCGATAATTGCGCTCCAAAATCTCCTAATTCAAATGAGGATTCTCAGGTTTCTTCGGTTTCAGAAGATGACGCCCAGCCAGAGCCCACAGGGATGGAAGAGGTTGTGGAAGATATTGCATTTAGATTCTGGGACTGTAGAAAATGTTTGGCCATGGGCCATACCTCAGATGAATGCACAAGGAAAATCAGATGTCGTCAATGCTACCATTATGGGCATAAAGCCAAGGCCTATTTTAATAGATATTCTAAAAAAGCTCAACGTTGGGTGCCTAAAAAGGTAAGAGCCGACTCGTCCGGGCGTGGCTCTGGTCCTATTTACTTGACTACAAAGCTTGCCGTTCCATCTTCTACACCAGATACTACCTCGAACCCTCCACAACAACATCAGGAGGAGTACTGCATTGCTGTCATTGAACCTGCTCAACTCGCGGCAGATGAAGAATTTTGGAGAGAACAGGTACGGACTTTTCTTGAAGGACCATTGAACTGCATTGTACTAGATCATCAGCCGTGTCTGTTCGGAGCGGGCTTGTTTCATCTCAGAGGACCAAACTCGCGCCAAGCCTTAGTTCAATATGGTGCTTTTCATCTTCAGATTAATTTATTCGTGAGGTTCATTGATCCAGATGATGCTGGAAATCATAGAGCAGTGCAGTCAATGGTCATGAATCCGTCAGATATCTCAGCATCCTCGGCAAATTTGCAGATTAATATGCGTAATGATATTTCTCAAGAAAATTCCAATCCTAATGTTGAGGTCGCTGAGGAAGTGCAGGAGTCTTTGGTTTTGAATCCTTCTGATTTGTCTGGCTCATTGGTTAATATGCAGGACATGGGACAGAACCAGGATGTGATGCTGCTGCAGCTTAATGCTGCTGTCCAGTTGGATCCACCACAGGTTGGGAGAGTGGTAACTGTATTTGGGCCTGTCTTGCCGCTAGGGATGCAGTTGGCAAGGCTCTTACAGAAATATCTGCCAATTTTCAGCACACAAGTGATTTATCTGTCGTTGCAACTACCTCCTTTCTCTCTTTTGAAACGTTCGTGGTCTGATGCTTTTGACTATGGTGGTGTGCGTCAGTGCTTCTCAATTAATGCCCAAATTGATCTGGGAAAAAGGATCAATATTAATGTAAGGCGTCGCTCAGTGGTGAGGGCATTGTACTTTGATGACTTGGAAACTGTTTTGGAGCCACCTGTCTTTGCCGCTTCCCCGGTGACACTGTAGAGCTAAGACTCCGGTGGTTCAACCTGAAAACCGTCGTTTTACTCGCAGCTATCTGAAGTCGGATAGGTATAGGCCAGAGCCACTATTGTCCGTCCCAGCTAGGCTGAAGAAAAATAAGTGTGCCAAGATGCTACTATTTGTCCCCCAACAGCAAGACAGTGAAACTCATTCTGATGAGCCTAACCAACCTAAAGAACTGCCATCAATACCTGCCACTCCAATTTCGGTAAGGCAAAGGGTGGGCAGGGAGTTGGGAATTGACCCTGCTAGGCTTACAAAGGAGCAGCTTGAAGTTGAACCTGAAGCTCCCGTTTCAAAGAAGAACGATGGTGATGTTTAAATGTTTTGCTTGGGTGATGGGGTCACACTCTTTATTTGGCCCCTATCGTGGTTATGTTGCAGTGCTGTTGTGGGTCATTTGGTCAGTTTACTGTCAGCTCCTACACTAGAGCTAGCTAGCTACTCACACTCAGCTCCTAGACACAACTCAGACTCAAAATAGAATGTAGTGACACGAGTAGTATGGTGCAGCAAGCTGCTTTTCTCTTGCTCTTCTTTCTCTACTACTTGGTGTACAAACTGATACAATGAGGGGTTATTTATACTAGTGAGCTGCTACTCTCCAAGGTGTGAACGTTTGACTTCTAAAGTCTACTATATCAAGCTAATTACTACCCTAACATTTTTCACGTGATATGCATGAAGCTTTGCATGCACAAGTTGGACTTGTGCCCTCTTGCTGCTGCTGCCATGCACACATGTACACTAGTGTTCTCACTACTATTACCAACTAGATTAAACAACAATTCTCCCCCTAATCTAGTTGCTCTAGATGTCCACGACGCCAATTCTCTCTCGCAGACTTTGAAACTGAATGCGACCAAGTGACTTGGTGAGAATGTCTGCGAGCTGGTCTTCTGTGCCGATGTACTCAACATTAATCTTGTTGTCGTCGACACACTCCCGGATGAAATGGAAGCGTGTCTCGATGTGCTTGCTCCGATTATGGAAGATCGGATTTTTGCACAACTGAATTGCGAACTTGTTGTCCACAAATATTGTCGCAATATCATCCTTCTTGCCGAGGAGGTCGCCAAGAAGCCGTCCAAGTCAAACTCCTTGACAAGCGCAGTCGTTGCGGCAATGTACTCTGCCTCGCACGATGAAAGTGTGACGACCTTCTGCTTTTGTGACTGCCAAGTCACAGGGTTTCGACCAAGCATGAATAAAACACCAGAGGTGCTCTTTCGGTCGTCAATGTCGCCTGCCATGTCGGAGTCACTGTAGCCGATCAGCTTGCCACCGTCCTTGTCCTTCACGTAGCGGCAACCATAGTTGCGCGTACCCGCAATGTACCGCAACAAATGTTTGACAGCAGTCATGTGCTCTGTCGTGGGTGTAACTACCTCGGTGAATTACGCTCTTAGTTACATGCCTGGATGAGCGAAAATGGTTAAAATAGTACGGTGGGGCCAAGGGCCACTCACAGGTAGACCTTTCGGCCGTCCTAACCATTTTTAGAACATCGGGACAAGAACGAGCGGCGTAATCGACAGGCGAAGGGATCAACTACATACACAAATGAGTATGTATGCAAGCCACATACAACAGTCCTCAGAGCCATTCCATCTAAAAAGAAATAGAAATATTGCAACGCCATACGGCAAGATCCAAACATCCTAGATAGAGATAATAATTTAGGATAGCTCCTCATACATCAAACATCAGAGTATCAGGCGGAAGCGGAAGACAAGATCCGAGTAAGGATAAGAAGCAAATCGGCATAGAATGCCACATAAATAAACACATCCCGCCCACAGATCTCACGGATCCCCGTTCCTGGAATCTCTACACCGAGTGATCGTTGCCAACATCGTCCGTCTCCACCAGTATCCATCTTGCGAGTATACCCGTGCATCTGAATCAAACAATTTATCGTGTGAGACCCTAGGGGTACTCAGCAAGTCTTTATGCCTCTAAAGGGGACACAACCTGGGGTGACGCAATTGCAGCAAAAGATAATAACTAACAATTCTAAAGATACTTGCTAACCATCCGCCTAACCAATGATAGACGGATGTCTGTGAATTAATAACAACAGTTATAACAGTAATATTAACAGATACATCCTCCTCCTCGCTTACCAACGAGAAAGCGGACGAACAACCCCCATCCGTTGGCAGTTTTATTAACCATTCCATGAGTGTTGCACTATTTACTAGTCATGTACTTAGTCAAATTAAAAGCGGTACTTTAGTTATACTTGTCTATGATCGAGAAACTGTGCTCCAAGTCGTCCATAACCGTGGACATGGCTTTCAGAAAGATTTACCCTGCAGGGATGCACAAATAGCAACACACACTCGATCAACCTCGGAAAAACCAAATCAAAATGTAGCATCCCAGTTGTCTAACACCTGTAATGCTACTTGGTTTAGTAATAAAAGGGCCACTTCCTACAAATAATTGTTGCATCATCTTCATATCATGCTCATGTCATCATGCCACCTTGCATTGTGAGCATCATACAAAAACCCTTTTGCTTTGGTTCTTATCTCACATGCATTAATATCTGCATTTGCCTCTTGATATTGTATTTGGTTCTTGATATATTGTTAAATGCCCAAGTGGAGTTGGGGGCATATCTCTTATTAACTCCACCACCTTTCTTTCACCACCTTTTAATTCCACCATCCAATTAATATGAGCTTGGCAGTTTAATTGAGTTTACCTCTAGCTCATGTGGGTTGGGTGGATTCCACTCATAATCTTATGATTGGCTTTTTCCACCTTTTGGGAATGCATGGAATAATGCCCCATGATTTTATGTTGTTTTCACAAGATGAACACAGGGCATTTATTGTTTGCATGGGCCATGCAACTCCACCACATCTAGGTCTTTTGGTTTTCATTTGAAGTTCTTGGGTGGATCATTCTCTCTCTCTCTCTCTCTCTCTCTCTCTCTCTCTCTCTCTCTCTCTCTCTCTCTCTCTCTCCTTCTTTGCTGGGTCTAGCTAGGGCCATGCAAGTACCGTTTTTCTCTTGCCATTTGAATTTTATTTGTAATGCTTGCATGGATCACCTCTTCTTCTTTTGCTTGATCTTGCTTGGCTTAGCAAACCCTCACCTTTACCCCTCCTTCCTCTATCTCTCTTGCTAACTCTAGACCCTACCTCTAACCATCTTCCCCATCTAAACCCTAAATACCCCCTCTCTTTTCTGTCTACCTAACCCGAGGCCATCACCCCCCCCCCCCCTTTCTTTTGTCTCTCTTTTTCTATCCCTTGGCCTTCCCTTCTCTCTGTTCAAAATCATCTGCTAGGTACAACAGGTTTTGAAATAAAAAAAGGTTGGTTGAATTTTGAAACATTCATAACAAATGAAAATATAAAGAAGAGGGAAAAAGAAAGAGAGAGAGAGGAGCAGCCGCTGCAGCCCAAGAGCAAGTATCAGCCCGTCAGACCAACCTCCCCGGCCCAGTACCGCTTCAGCCGTCGCGCCCCTGTTCTTCTTCTCTAGTCGCCTGACGCCGTTCGACCGCTCGCCTCGGCAGCAGACGGAAAGCAGCAGAGGAGCAGGTGGCCGTCAGCCGCGTCACCCTCCCCTCCTCTTCTTATCCCCAAGCCGCGGCAGCCCTCGAACCCTAGACTTCCTTCCCTCCTCTCCGCCGCCCCCCCCCCCCCCTGCCTCTGCGCCCGCCTATGCTCGCCTTGCCCGAGAGCTTCGGCGGGGAGAGCGTCACCGCGCCGTCGCTGTGATCGCCGTCTGGAGCCGGAGGGCGTGCAGGCGGTCTTCGTCGGCCATCCCGCGAGCTCTGGGAGGAGCTGGGCGGGCCGCCTCTGCTTCTTCTCCTTCCTGGACAGGCACCGAACCAAACCACCGTCGCCGACATCACCTCCGTCCCTCCGCTTCCTCGTTTCCTCTGGGAATCGGCCGAGGTGAGCAACCCCCTCCTGTTCCCCTTCCCTTTTCCCCTCCGCTCTGCATCGTGTCGCCGTAATCAACCGCCGCCCTCCCGCGCAGCTTCGCCGTGCCGCTCGCCGCGCGCGTCAGTGAGCAGCAGCAGCAGCAGTGACATCGAGCAGCAGCAGCAGCGTTTTCCGCCTCTGACCCTAGACGTGCCCCGCGCGCTGTAGGCCTCCTACGGCGATGCCCCCTTGACGAAAAGTGTAGCCCTATCATCCCTCTCCGTTTTTCGTTTTGGTGGGATGCCGGTTTTCCCTAAGGATTCGTCGCCATCGTCGCCCGAAGATCGGACAACATCATCGGCACTGCTGCTCTGAACCTGTCCGTCCGTCAGTCTCGCGCGCCTCCTAGTACCTCTGTTCCTCGCCAGATCCCGGCCTCTGTAGTCCTCCGTTGGCGAAACTCCAAACATCAAAGTTGTAGACCTATCATCCCTTTACAACTTTCGTTTTTGCGGCATCGAGGAATTCCTAGCAGTTTAGTCGTCATCTTCGTCGCAAGATCGGGGTCAGCTAGCCCATTTTGCGATCTCTCGTTCAGTTCGTCAGGCTCAACTCGATCAGCTCCTGGGAGTTTTGCAGTATAGCCCCTGAGTTTTCCTAATCCTAACCCGCGGTCCTACCCCACCCAGTCCTCTATGCCAAGTCAGCGCGCGCGCGGCCCACCTGTCATCCACCTTGGGTAGGGTCCTGCGAGTAGCAAAGTCCAGCACCATTCTGTTTTCAAATTCAACTTTTCCAAATCTGTATAAATACAAATCAACTCATAACTTCCAAATGATTAGGATTTTGAACTTAAACTTTTTATAAAATAGGTTTAGTTTTTGAATTATAATTCAAATCTTTAATCAAATATTTTCAGAATTAATTTAATTAGTCAACCTTTGACTTTGACCCACTTTAATAATAATTTAAATTCATAAGTTCAAATAAATCTTATAATATATGAATTTGAATCAGAAAAATGTGAGGATTTCAATTATGCTATTCAAATTACCTTTTGCACATTTAAAATTCCAAGTTGAGTTAAATTACAACGAATGCCACTGGAACTTAATAATTTAATAACTTTTGATTTATAACTCCGAATTTAACAAATGATATGTCTAAAATGATCAGCTCGACGAGACCTTTCTGTTTATGCTATCCATGACTTCAATTGCAGCATGCATCATATAAAAATATAGTGTACAGCAACTATTATGACAATAAAATGTGACCAAACCTTAATCAAATGACTTATTCTTGTATACCACACCTCACCCATGCCATGCTACTTTATTGCCATGCAACTTGTGCATCATTCATCATGGCATGATTGTTTGCTTGACGCATTTTATTCCTATGCTTGTGCACTTTATTTATGTTGGCCCTTGTTTGTTTGGTTCTTCTTCGGATAGACTCTGAGCAGGGGATATATCAAGAGAACCAGGAGCACTACCCAGATCCGTCTCTCGCTTCCACCGAGCTGCCAGGCAAGCACTTCCACATGCTTGCATACATACAGTACCTATTGCCTCTATCTTATTCTTGCATCATTGAGTCGCGATTGCATTAAATTGAATCCCAAGTATGCATAGCCTTTACTTTTAAACCCCACCAAGCTTGTTCCTCCATCCCATGAGCCACTACTATAGGAGTTGTTTGAGCCATGCGAGTCGTAGAACAGCATGTGTAGGGTATGTGAGAGTCTGATGGATAATGAGGTACCTAAACAACTTAACCTGAGTAGTTCTGGGATAACTAAAGAAAGTGGCACCGGTGAGCAATATCTGCTATTTGGTTTTTCCTGCTCACTTGTGTCCCGTAAGACCCCGAGTACTTGATTCCTGTTCCTTGATTTATCGCGCTATCCACATCCGGGAGGTATATGGGACCCCCCCTGAGCCAGAGCTTGATTCCGTCTTATTTCTTGGGGCCACAAACTAGTTTGAGGTTTTATTTACGATCCTGTATTTATGCCATGTTTTACCGCTTTATTTACGATTGTGCGAGGAGCACACTGTACTGTTTAGGTAAGCGGATTGATTACGCGGTATCGACAAGCCCAGCCACACTTTCGGGTTCCCAGTCGCTTACAGCCATTGTCGCAAACCTTGAGTCCGTCTCGGAGCTTGCTTACTCCGTTGCGGGATCTACTCGATGGGGTGGCCCCCTGAAATATTTCTGAATTCTGTGATTGTTCAGTCGTGAAAGCCTCGTTGGGTTTTGATTTGGTTTTTCCGAGGTTGATCGAGCGTGTGTTGCTATTGGTGCACCCCGGCCGGGTAAAACTTTCTGAAAGCCGTGTCCGCGGATATGGACGACTTGGAGCACAGTTTCTCGATCATAGACAAGCATAACTAAAGTACCGCCTTAATTTGACTAAGTAACTTGACTAGTAAATAGTGCAATACTCATGGAACGGTTAATAAAATTGCCAACGGAAGGGGGGGGTGTTCGTCCGCTTCCTTGTTGGTAAGCAGGGAGGAGGATGGATCGGATGAGATTACCATTATAACTGTTGTACTTAATTCACGGACATCCGTCTATCATTGGTTAGGCGGATGGGTAGCGTTTATCTGTAGAACTGCTAGGGTTTATTTTTCGCTGCAATTGCGTCACCCCAGGTTGTGTCCCCTTTAGAGGCATTAAGACTTGCTGAGTACCCTTAGGGTCTCACACGATAAATTCTTGGTTCAGATGGACAGGTACCCCCACAGGACGGATACTGGGTGGAAGAAGCCGAAGATGTGGGCAACGATCGTTCGGTGTAGAGATTCCGGGAACGGGGATCCGTGAGACCTGTAGTTGGGATGTGTTTATTTCTATGGCATCTTATGCCGATTTGCTTCTTATCCGTACTCGGATTTTGTTGCCGCTTCCGCTTGATACTCTGATGTGTGTTGTATGAGGAATTATCCTAAACTATAGATTTATCCAGGATATTTGAATCTTGCCGTATGGCGTTGCTATATTTCCTTTCTTTTTAGATGGTATGGCTCTGATGTACTCTTGTATGGCGGCTTGCGTACATACCCACTTGTGTACGTAGTTGATCCCTTCGCCTGCCGACTACGCCGCCCGTACAGGTCCCGTTGAGAGGGTAGTGGTTGGGACGTCTGAAAGGACTACCAGTGAGTGGCTTTTGGGGCCCCACCGTACTATTTCAACCACTATCACTCATCCAGGCTTGTATCTAGGAGCGTAGTTCACCGAGGTAGTTACAATTGGTATCAGAGCCATCCCGACCTTCAGGGTTTCAGCCAAACGGTCGTTGTCAGTCTAGCAAATATTTTGGTAGTTATGTATATTAGGGAAAAACAAAACGCGAGAGTAGGACTGCTTCCACTTTTCTTCTTACCCACCCACCCACCCTTTTCTGGTAAGGAAGTGCAACGTTTTCAATCCTCTTCTCAAAGTTCAAACTAGGATTCACGTGTTCTGGGTTTCCGTAGTACCATAGGTTGTGTGTGTGTGTATGTGTGTGTAATCCCTTGTCTATCTGTTGCATCCAAGTTGTTATCTATCTGTCTTTGGTTATCAACTGTTGGTACATTCCATACCGACAGGCTTTTGTAAACCGACGCAATCTATCTTCCTCTTTGTATCCGACGCTATCTTGTTTGGGGTGTTCGTTTCCGTAGTTACCAATCTTTAGGTTTCGTCTTGAGAAGAAGGGGTTGGGATATGTGTTCCACTTGTTCATGTGCGGAGTAATGATTTGAGTGCGGGATGGAGTCGCGACCATACCACTACTTTTATCATTCGCTTTTGTATATTGAATCGGTAGTGTCACTAATCTTGATTCGTTAAGTAATTTTGCGCATATATTGGTATTTTAATGCCGAAATTTGTGGAAAATTTTTCTTTGATATATTTGTGTACCACACTCCTTTTCAGTCGTGTGCGATATGCTTAATATCTTTGAGGTGCTATGAACTTTGTTGATATTTTAATATCATCTCAGTAAATTGTATCCTTTAATCTTGGTTAATTCCATCTTGGTACTATTTTGGATTATCATCATTCTCCATTATAGTACTGACTTGAGTTTTATATCAATGACAGGATGGCTCCACCACGCCGGACTGATGAGGACATACCTCCGGAACTGGGCTCCGCGCTGTCAAACATAGCTAATGCTTTGGCGGCAATGCAAGAGAACCAGCAGCGCTTTGAGGAGAGCGTCAGAAGGAACGAGTTTGCTCCACTTCCTCCACCTCCCAAGCGTGGAGACATCAAGAGCTTCCTCAAGTTCAACCCTCGTCAGTTTGATGTGTCTGACCGCCCTCTTGACGCGGATGATTGGCTGCGCGAGATCTCAAGGTTGCTCGAGACTGCTGATGTTCCAGAACAGGAGTGGGTCAAGTGTGCTACTCACCTTCTCAAGGGAGATGCAGCTCTTTGGTGGGAGAACTACTTGAAGGCAAGCTGCACTGGGTTCCAGCCAACTTGGGAAAGGTTCACTGGAGCGTTCAAAGAGCAATTTCTCTCAGAGATTGTGATGGAAAGGATGAGGGAGGCTTTCCTCAACCTGAAGCAGGGAAATGATAACGTCAACACCTACATCAGGAACTTCATGAATCTGTCTCGTTATGGTGGTGATGAGGTATCTGATGACAAGAAGAAGCAGAAAAGGTTCAGGCAAGGGCTCAATGCGTCGATCAAGTATGCAATCACGCATGCAAGACCGGCAACCTTCCTGGAACTGCAGCATATGGCACTGCAAGAGGAGGCAAGCAGGCAGATGTTTGAGGAGTCCAAGAAACACAACAGGGATGCATCAAGCTCGGCAACAATGGCAGCTCCTTCTAAGCGGCGTGTCTGGGTTCCTAACACCCCACCGTCGCTCCCGGCTCCACCAAGACCTGCAAGTTACGCGTCAAGGCCACCAAACTTCACCACTGCGGCTCCCAGGGGCTACAACCACCACTACCCTGGAGCGCCTGGCGGAGTCCCTGGCTACTCTGCTCCACGTCCTCATGGTGCTTGTTTCACATGTGGAGATCATGGACATCCCAACTGGAACTGCCCAATGAAGAACAAAGCTCTTCCTCCACCCCCGCCAAGATCTGCAACAAGCTCTCCTTCGGTTCGTGCACCACCGCCTCGGGCTCTCAACATCAACACCAAGCCCGGGTCTGCGGTTGTTCGCGCCAACTGCGTCAACGCCTCTCAAGCTGAGCTCGCACCTGGAGTTGTGATGGGTATGCTTTCCGTTAACTCAGTTCCTGCACGAGTTCTCTTTGATTCTGGTGCTTCGCATTCTTTTGTTTCGATGAAGTTTGCAAGTGAGAATGGGTTAGCGTCAGATCCTCTTCCCAAGCGGTTAATGGTTCTTTCCCCTGGAGCAACAATGGCAGCTTCTAAAATCAGTCATGGCAATCAGATTGAGATTGGTGGTTCTTCATTCTTGGCTTCTCTGATTGTTCTGGGCAACTCTGACATTGATGTCATCTTGGGCATGGATTGGTTGACAGCAAATGCAGCTGTGATTGATTGTGCTGAACGCTCAGTGTCTCTGAAGATTCCTGAAGGCCATATAGTCTTTTCTCCAAGTCTGACTCCTGCTGTCCAGCTCTATTCCTTGGCGGCTCTGAATGATGATGCTATGGAAGCTATTCAGAAGGTACCAGTGGTCTGTGAGTTCCCAGATGTCTTTCCTGAAGAGTTGCCGGGTATGCCTCCGGATCGCGAGGTTGAATTCGTGATTGAACTTGAACCTGGAACGGCTCCTATCTCCAAGCGGCCATATAAAATGGGTCCTTCTGAGTTGGCTGAACTCAAACGACAACTTGACGAACAAGAGAAGTTGGGTTTCATTCAACATAGCACTTCTTCTTGGGGTAGTCCAACAATCTTTGTGAAGAAGCGTGACAGAACCGATAGACTCTGCGTTGACTACCGGGCTCTCAATGCTAAAACCATCAAGAACAAATATCCTCTTCCACGGATAAATGATCTATTTGATCAGCTAGCAGGAGCTGTGGTGTTCTCTAAGCTGGACTTGAGAAGTGGTTATCACCAAATCAAAATTCGCAAAGAAGATGTGCCCAAGACAGCTTTCACCACCCGCTATGGCCTGTATGAGTACACGGTGATGTCTTTCGGTCTCACCAACGCACCTGCTACCTTCTCGAGGCTGATGAACTCCGTTTTCATGGAGTACCTTGACAAGTTTGTTGTGGTATATCTGGATGACATTCTGGTCTATTCCAAGTCTAAGGAAGAGCATGAAGAACACCTGCGGTGTGTCCTGAACAAGCTTCGTGAGAATCGCTTGTATGCAAAGTTCTCAAAGTGTGAGTTTTGGCTGCCTGAAGTAACCTATCTGGGTCATGTTATCTCTGCCAAGGGCATTGCAGTCAACCCGGAAACCGTGAAGACAATAGTTGAATGGCTTCCTCCTGCTAATGTCAAGGAAGTGCGGAGTTTTCTCGGCTTGGCTAGCTATTGCCGTCGCTTTGTGCAGAACTTCTCGAAGATAGCAAAGCCTCTTACCGATCTTCTAAAGAAGGGCAAGAAGTACCTGTGGACTCCTACTTGTCAAGAAAGTTTTGAGACACTCAAAGAGAAGCTCACTTCCACACCAGTCTTGGTTCCTCCGGATACATCCAAGCCATTCCAGATATTCTGCGACGCCTCTTTGCAAGGATTGGGTGCGGTCCTTATGCAAGAGAGACAGGTGGTTGCTTATGCCTCTCGTCAGTTGAAGACGCATGAGATCAACTATCCCACACATGACCTTGAGCTAGCAGCAGTTGTCTTTGCTTTGAAGCTTTGGAGGCACTACTTGCTTGGTAACCGTTGTGAGATCTTCTCGGACCACAAGAGTTTGAAGTATATCTTCACTCAACCGGATCTCAACCTTCGGCAGAGGAGATGGATTGAAGCAATCAATGACTTCGATGTGACAATCAACTACACCCCGGGCAAAGCAAATGTCATGGCAGATGCGCTTAGCCGTAAAGCTTATGTCAACAACCTCATGATAGAAGAGCAGCAGCCTCTCTTGTGCGAGGAATTCCGTCAGCTCAACCTTGAAGTTGTGGAACAAGGGCATCTCCTGAATCTTCTGGCTACTCCTCTCCTGGAAGAACAGATTCGCTCTCGTCAGCTTGGTGATCCGCACACCAGAAAGCTCATCTCTAAAATTGGGCTCCCGAAGTATGAGTCCTTCCACGTTGATGATCAAGGCACGCTTTTCTTCGACCACCGGATGTTTGTTCCAAACTACCCGGGTCTGAGAGACCAAGTTCTCAAGGAGGCACATGATTCGGTTCTTTCTATACATCCTGGCAGCACAAAGATGTACATGGACTTGAAAACACAATACTGGTGGCCTGGGTTGAAACGGTATTGCGCCAAGTATGTCTCAGAATGTGATGTCTGCCGCAGATTCAAGGCTGTCCATCAGAAACCTTTTGGTCTTCTACAGCCATTGAGACCTCCGGAATGGAAATGGGAGAAAGTAGAGATGGACTTCATCACTGGCTTTCCAAGGTCGCAGAAGGGCAACAATGCAATTTTTGTTGTCATCGACAGGCTTTCTAAAGTGGCTCATTTCTTCCCAGTCAAAGAAACAATTTCTGGAATTCAGTTGGCTGAGCTCTATATCGATAGAATTGTCTCTCTGTATGGGGTTCCGCTTGAAATCAGTTCAGACCGTGGGAGCATCTTCACCTCAAAGTTCTGGGAGAGTTTCCAAAAAGCTTTGGGAACAAAGTTGAACTTCAGCACTGCTTACCACCCTCAGTCGCAAGGACAAGTGGAAAGAATCAATCAGATTCTGGAGGATATGCTTCGAGCTTGCGTCATCTCGTTTGGCATGAAGTGGGAGGAATGCCTTCCATATGCTGAATTCTCCTACAACAACAGCTTCCAGAAGAGTCTGAAGATGGCACCATTCGAGGCTCTCTATGGACGCAAGTGCAGAACTCCGATTGGTTGGTCAGGTGCAGGAGAAAGAATCTGGTTTGGCCCTGATATCGTAACTCAAGCAGAGGAGAAGGTGCATATCATTCTTGAGAACCTGAAGATTGCTCAAAGTCGTCAGAAGAGCAACTATGACAGGAAGCACACGGACATGGTGTATGCCCCTGGTGATCTCGTGTACCTTCGTGTCACTCCCATGAGAGGTACACATCGCTTCGGTATCAAAGGAAAGTTGGCTCCTAGATACATCGGTCCTTTCAAGATACGTGGTAGAAGAGGAGAAGTTGCTTATGCACTGGAGCTTCCGGAAAAACTCAAAGTCCATGATGTTTTCCACATCTCTCAGCTCAAGAAGTGCTTCAAAGATCCCGGCAGGACCGTGGATCATGAGCTAATCGATCTCCAAGAAGACCTGTCTTATCAAGAACACCCCACCAAAATCCTTGAGACCGCAGAAAGAAGGACTCGCAACAAGTCCATCAAGTTCTGCAAGGTGCAGTGGTCACACCATTCTGTTGAGGAAGCCACTTGGGAGCGTGAAGATGAACTCCGTGCCAACTATCCTACCCTCTTTGTGTCTTCTTCTTCTTCCTAGAATCTCGGGGCGAGATTCCTGTTTAGTGGGGGAGAGTTGTAGCATCCCAGTTGTCTAACACCTGTAATGCTACTTGGTTTAGTAATAAAAGGGCCACTTCCTACAAATAATTGTTGCATCATCTTCATATCATGCTCATGTCATCATGCCACCTTGCATTGTGAGCATCATACAAAAACCCTTTTGCTTTGGTTCTTATCTCACATGCATTAATATCTGCATTTGCCTCTTGATATTGTATTTGGTTCTTGATATATTGTTAAATGCCCAAGTGGAGTTGGGGGCATATCTCTTATTAACTCCACCACCTTTCTTTCACCACCTTTTAATTCCACCATCCAATTAATATGAGCTTGGCAGTTTAATTGAGTTTACCTCTAGCTCATGTGGGTTGGGTGGATTCCACTCATAATCTTATGATTGGCTTTTTCCACCTTTTGGGAATGCATGGAATAATGCCCCATGATTTTATGTTGTTTTCACAAGATGAACACAGGGCATTTATTGTTTGCATGGGCCATGCAACTCCACCACATCTAGGTCTTTTGGTTTTCATTTGAAGTTCTTGGGTGGATCATTCTCTCTCTCTCTCTCTCTCTCTCTCTCTCTCTCTCTCTCTCTCTCTCTCTCTCTCTCTCCTTCTTTGCTGGGTCTAGCTAGGGCCATGCAAGTACCGTTTTTCTCTTGCCATTTGAATTTTATTTGTAATGCTTGCATGGATCACCTCTTCTTCTTTTGCTTGATCTTGCTTGGCTTAGCAAACCCTCACCTTTACCCCTCCTTCCTCTATCTCTCTTGCTAACTCTAGACCCTACCTCTAACCATCTTCCCCATCTAAACCCTAAATACCCCCTCTCTTTTCTGTCTACCTAACCCGAGGCCATCACCCCCCCCCCTTTCTTTTGTCTCTCTTTTTCTATCCCTTGGCCTTCCCTTCTCTCTGTTCAAAATCATCTGCTAGGTACAACAGGTTTTGAAATAAAAAAAGGTTGGTTGAATTTTGAAACATTCATAACAAATGAAAATATAAAGAAGAGGGAAAAAGAAAGAGAGAGAGAGGAGCAGCCGCTGCAGCCCAAGAGCAAGTATCAGCCCGTCAGACCAACCTCCCCGGCCCAGTACCGCTTCAGCCGTCGCGCCCCTGTTCTTCTTCTCTAGTCGCCTGACGCCGTTCGACCGCTCGCCTCGGCAGCAGACGGAAAGCAGCAGAGGAGCAGGTGGCCGTCAGCCGCGTCACCCTCCCCTCCTCTTCTTATCCCCAAGCCGCGGCAGCCCTCGAACCCTAGACTTCCTTCCCTCCTCTCCGCCGCCACCCCGCCCCCTGCCTCTGCGCCCGCCTATGCTCGCCTTGCCCGAGAGCTTCGGCGGGGAGAGCGTCACCGCGCCGTCGCTGTGATCGCCGTCTGGAGCCGGAGGGCGTGCAGGCGGTCTTCGTCGGCCATCCCGCGAGCTCTGGGAGGAGCTGGGCGGGCCGCCTCTGCTTCTTCTCCTTCCTGGACAGGCACCGAACCAAACCACCGTCGCCGACATCACCTCCGTCCCTCCGCTTCCTCGTTTCCTCTGGGAATCGGCCGAGGTGAGCAACCCCCTCCTGTTCCCCTTCCCTTTTCCCCTCCGCTCTGCATCGTGTCGCCGTAATCAACCGCCGCCCTCCCGCGCAGCTTCGCCGTGCCGCTCGCCGCGCGCGTCAGTGAGCAGCAGCAGCAGCAGTGACATCGAGCAGCAGCAGCAGCGTTTTCCGCCTCTGACCCTAGACGTGCCCCGCGCGCTGTAGGCCTCCTACGGCGATGCCCCCTTGACGAAAAGTGTAGCCCTATCATCCCTCTCCGTTTTTCGTTTTGGTGGGATGCCGGTTTTCCCTAAGGATTCGTCGCCATCGTCGCCCGAAGATCGGACAACATCATCGGCACTGCTGCTCTGAACCTGTCCGTCCGTCAGTCTCGCGCGCCTCCTAGTACCTCTGTTCCTCGCCAGATCCCGGCCTCTGTAGTCCTCCGTTGGCGAAACTCCAAACATCAAAGTTGTAGACCTATCATCCCTTTACAACTTTCGTTTTTGCGGCATCGAGGAATTCCTAGCAGTTTAGTCGTCATCTTCGTCGCAAGATCGGGGTCAGCTAGCCCATTTTGCGATCTCTCGTTCAGTTCGTCAGGCTCAACTCGATCAGCTCCTGGGAGTTTTGCAGTATAGCCCCTGAGTTTTCCTAATCCTAACCCGCGGTCCTACCCCACCCAGTCCTCTATGCCAAGTCAGCGCGCGCGCGGCCCACCTGTCATCCACCTTGGGTAGGGTCCTGCGAGTAGCAAAGTCCAGCACCATTCTGTTTTCAAATTCAACTTTTCCAAATCTGTATAAATACAAATCAACTCATAACTTCCAAATGATTAGGATTTTGAACTTAAACTTTTTATAAAATAGGTTTAGTTTTTGAATTATAATTCAAATCTTTAATCAAATATTTTCAGAATTAATTTAATTAGTCAACATTTGACTTTGACCCACTTTAATAATAATTTAAATTCATAAGTTCAAATAAATCTTATAATATATGAATTTGAATCAGAAAAATGTGAGGATTTCAATTATGCTATTCAAATTACCTTTTGCACATTTAAAATTCCAAGTTGAGTTAAATTACAACGAATGCCACTGGAACTTAATAATTTAATAACTTTTGATTTATAACTCCGAATTTAACAAATGATATGTCTAAAATGATCAGCTCGACGAGACCTTTCTGTTTATGCTATCCATGACTTCAATTGCAGCATGCATCATATAAAAATATAGTGTACAGCAACTATTATGACAATAAAATGTGACCAAACCTTAATCAAATGACTTATTCTTGTATACCACACCTCACCCATGCCATGCTACTTTATTGCCATGCAACTTGTGCATCATTCATCATGGCATGATTGTTTGCTTGACGCATTTTATTCCTATGCTTGTGCACTTTATTTATGTTGGCCCTTGTTTGTTTGGTTCTTCTTCGGATAGACTCTGAGCAGGGGATATATCAAGAGAACCAGGAGCACTACCCAGATCCGTCTCTCGCTTCCACCGAGCTGCCAGGCAAGCACTTCCACATGCTTGCATACATACAGTACCTATTGCCTCTATCTTATTCTTGCATCATTGAGTCGCGATTGCATTAAATTGAATCCCAAGTATGCATAGCCTTTACTTTTAAACCCCACCAAGCTTGTTCCTCCATCCCATGAGCCACTACTATAGGAGTTGTTTGAGCCATGCGAGTCGTAGAACAGCATGTGTAGGGTATGTGAGAGTCTGATGGATAATGAGGTACCTAAACAACTTAACCTGAGTAGTTCTGGGATAACTAAAGAAAGTGGCACCGGTGAGCAATATCTGCTATTTGGTTTTTCCTGCTCACTTGTGTCCCGTAAGACCCCGAGTACTTGATTCTTGTTCCTTGATTTATCGCGCTATCCACATCCGGGAGGTATATGGGACCCCCCTGAGCCAGAGCTTGATTCCGTCTTATTTCTTGGGGCCACAAACTAGTTTGAGGTTTTATTTACGATCCTGTATTTATGCCATGTTTTACCGCTTTATTTACGATTGTGCGAGGAGCACACTGTACTGTTTAGGTAAGCGGATTGATTACGCGGTATCGACAAGCCCAGCCACACTTTCGGGTTCCCAGTCGCTTACAGCCATTGTCGCAAACCTTGAGTCCGTCTCGGAGCTTGCTTACTCCGTTGCGGGATCTACTCGATGGGGTGGGCCCCTGAAATATTTCTGAATTCTGTGATTGTTCAGTCGTGAAAGCCTCGTTGGGTTTTGATTTGGTTTTTCCGAGGTTGATCGAGCGTGTGTTGCTATTGGTGCACCCCGGCCGGGTAAAACTTTCTGAAAGCCGTGTCCGCGGATATGGACGACTTGGAGCACAGTTTCTCGATCATAGACAAGCATAACTAAAGTACCGCCTTAATTTGACTAAGTAACTTGACTAGTAAATAGTGCAATACTCATGGAACGGTTAATAAAATTGCCAACGGAAGGGGGGGGTGTTCGTCCGCTTCCTTGTTGGTAAGCAGGGAGGAGGATGGATCGGATGAGATTACCATTATAACTGTTGTACTTAATTCACGGACATCCGTCTATCATTGGTTAGGCGGATGGGTAGCGTTTATCTGTAGAACTGCTAGGGTTTATTTTTCGCTGCAATTGCGTCACCCCAGGTTGTGTCCCCTTTAGAGGCATTAAGACTTGCTGAGTACCCTTAGGGTCTCACACGATAAATTCTTGGTTCAGATGGACAGGTACCCCCACAGGACGGATACTGGGTGGAAGAAGCCGAAGATGTGGGCAACGATCGTTCGGTGTAGAGATTCCGGGAACGGGGATCCGTGAGACCTGTAGTTGGGATGTGTTTATTTCTATGGCATCTTATGCCGATTTGCTTCTTATCTGTACTCGGATTTTGTTGCCGCTTCCGCTTGATACTCTGATGTGTGTTGTATGAGGAATTATCCTAAACTATAGATTTATCCAGGATATTTGAATCTTGCCGTATGGCGTTGCTATATTTCCTTTCTTTTTAGATGGTATGGCTCTGATGTACTCTTGTATGGCGGCTTGCGTACATACCCACTTGTGTACGTAGTTGATCCCTTCGCCTGCCGACTACGCCGCCCGTACAGGTCCCGTTGAGAGGGTAGTGGTTGGGACGTCTGAAAGGACTACTAGTGAGTGGCTTTTGGGGCCCCACCGTACTATTTCAACCACTATCACTCATCCAGGCTTGTATCTAGGAGCGTAGTTCACCGAGGTAGTTACACAAAACCCAATGAGGCATTCACGACAAAGCGATCACAGGATTCAGAAATGTTTTAGGGGGCCACCCCATTACGCTACCCGCAACGAAGTTGGCCGGCTCCGAGACGGACCCAAGGTTTGCGTCAATGGCTGTAAACGACTGGAAACCCGAAAGTGTGACTGGGCTTGTCGATACCGCGAAAACACTCCGCGTCCAAAACAATACAGGTGCTCCTCGCACAATCTTAAATAAAGCAGTAAAGCATGTCATAAGTACAGGATAGTAATAAAGCCCCAAACTACTTTGTGGCCCCAAGAAATAAGAATGAATCAAGCTCTGGCTCAGGGGGGTCCATAAGGCCTCCCGGGTGTGTATAGTGCGAATAGTCAAGGAACAGGAATCAAGTACTCGGGGTCCTACGGGACACAAGTGAGCATGAAGAACCAAATAGCAGATATTGCCCACCGGTGCCACTTTCATTAGTTATCCCATTACTACTCAGGTTAAGTTGTTTAGGTACCTCGTTATCCATCAGACACTCACATACCCTACACATGCTGTTCTACGACCCGCATGGCTCAAACAACTCCTGTAGTAATGGCTCATGGGATGGAGGAACAAGCTTCGGTGGGGCTTAAAAGTAAAGGTTATGCAGTACTTGGGATTCAATTTAATGCAATCGCGACTCAATGATGCAAGAATAAGATAGAGGCAATAGGTACTATATGTATGCAAGCATGTGGTAGTGCTTGCCTGACAGCTCAGTTGAAGCGAGGGACGGATCTGGATAGTGCTCCTGGGATTCCAGATATATCCCCTGCTCAGCGTCTATTCGAAGAAGAACCAAACAAACAAGGGCCACATAAATAGAGTGCACAAGCATATGAATTAAAGTGCGACAAGCAAACAATCATGCCATGATGAATGATGCATAATTTGCATGGCAATAATGTAGCATGGCATGGGTGAGGTGTGGGGTACAAGATTAAAGCATTTTATTAAGTTTTTAGCCCGATTTGCTCTCATAACACTTGCTGTATATTGATTATTTATATTATGCATGCTGCAATTCAGAACATGGAATGCATAGATAGAACGGGCTCGTCGCGCTGATCGATTTAGACATATTATTTGTCAAATTTGGAGTTATAAAACTAAAGTTATTAATTAATTAAGAAAAAGGCATTTTATTTGTAATTTAAATCATCTCGAAAATTTAAAGTGCTCAAACATTATTGTGAATAGCATATTTGAATTCCTCACATTTTTCTGATTCAAAAACATATATCATATGTATTATTTGGAATTATATTTTAAAAATTATTTAAAAACAGATTTGAATTTGAATTTAAACAATTTCTGAAAAAGTTAAAACAAAACAGAAAACAGAAATGTTTTTTTACACCCACCCAGACTTAGCCTCAGTCAGTGACAAGTGGGGCCGGGCGGACTGGGTGAAACGGCGCAGCGAAAAAGATTTTGCACCGGCACAGAAGCTAGCCCAGGAGGCTGACGTGCGGACCCGACGGGAAGAGGGGCCCACGTGACAGTGGCAGCGGTGGGCTGACCACGTGGCGCGGCAGGGGGAGTGCGAGTTGAGGGGCTGGAAAGCTGGGGGGCTTATCTGCAAAAAGCGCACAGAGGCTGGCTGGTGGGCTCGCGCGTACCGCGGGTTGAGGCGGCAAAAGAAGCAGGGGGTACTTGCAAAAAGGGGGACGCGGTACTGTGGATCTCCTTTCTCTGAACCGCGGTCAGATCGGTGCTCGACCGAAGCGGAGCGCGGCGCGCGAGGCTCGAACTGGGGACCTGGGCACGCGTGCGGGGGCGGAAGCCACTGCGGTAGGCGGGGGACGTTGTTAGGAGGGGGGATGGCGACGCGGGAGCGAGCCAACGCGGTGGCCGACAGAGCGCGCAGCGTGTTCGACGAAACGAACGACGAAACTAGACGGCGACAGCGAGCGTGAGGGTGTCAGCTAGGAAGAGGGGCTCACCGAGGAGTGGTCGGTGTCGACGGATCGGTGAGGGCGACGACAAAGCGGCGAGGAAGCAGAAGCCGGGGTTTTAGGGTTTCACGTCGACGTCGCTGCACTGCGTCAGGCGTGGGCTTATCCTCCTCACTGGCGTGGTCCAGGGTGAAGCAGGGGGTACTCCTCGGTCTCCTCGATCACCTCCGCGTCGCCCATGCCGGCTGAAACGAGGAAGCGGCGGTGGTACTGGCGGTGACCGGCGGAAGGAGCTGGCGGCGGTGGAGCAGACGTAGGGGAGAGGGCAGGGTCTTGGGGTGGATCTGGCGAAGCAGAGGCGTGGGGTGGTGGATAAAGAGAGGGAGAGAGGGGAAGATGCCGTGGGGGAGCGGCTAGGGATAAAGGTGGCTTCGGCCACCTTTTTCCTCCTCCTCGTTCACGTGCTCGAGCTGGGCTCGGCTTGTGCAGGGCATGGCATGGCAGGTGGGGCAGGAAGAGGTCAAGGCGGGGCAGGTGCAGGCTGGGACCAGCATGGCAGCGAGAGAGAGAGAGAAGGAAAAGAGGGGCTCGGGTAGAGCTAGGTTAGGAGGGAGTAGATGTCTCGGGTTAGAGAGAGGGGCTGGTGGGGCCTGCTGGCAGGGAGAGGGAGAGAGACCAGCCTCGGTATGGTGAGAGGAGGGAGGTGAGGTGAGGGTTAGGGCAAGAAGTTAGGGTTTAGGCTAAAACTAGGGTTAGAGAAAAAAGGTTATAGAGGGGTTAGGTTTACTCTAAGATGCTCCTAAGATCCCACAAGTATGGGTGATGGCATGGAGATGGTGAGAGGAAGAAAGAACAAACTCACAAGGAAAGATTCACTCAAAAACCAAGAACAATCCAAAAGAGAAGAAGTGATGATGGTGGTTGCATGGCCCATGCAAAGTATTAATTGCCATGTTTTATTTTGTGAATACAATAATAATTAATCATGGCATTTATACATATGCAATCCAAAATATGGGGTAAAGCCAAGCAAAAAGAATTAAAGGGATGCTCCATGTGGAGTAGAAGGGGGTGACCATATTTGAATAAAAATGGGGCATGCTAGTGTGTATGTGCCACTAGGTATTTAGTAAGCCCAAAAATATCCCAACATGAGCATAAACCCCAAACAACCCATATGGAAGCTAGAAAAGGGTTCCACTCACAAGGCATGCAAAAGTGGCCATGTGGCTCTCATAAACCAATAATGTGGGAACAATATGGTGCATATATGAGAGCAGGTGGAGTTACAAGTAGATCCATCCCAACCTATATGAGCCAGAGATGAAAACAAAATAAAATGCAAAGCTCACATATAGTAGGGTGGTGGAATTATGGGGTGGTGACAAGAAAGGTGGTGGAATTAAATAAAAGATATGCCCCAACTCAATTTGGGCATCAAGCATATATCAAGATTCAACTACAATATATCAAGAGCCAAATACAATTAATAATGCATATGAGAGAAGAACCAAATCAAAAGGGTTTTATATGATGCTCAAATGCAAGGTGGCATGATGACATGAGCATGATATAATTATGATGCAACAATTATATGTAGGAAGTAGCCATTATATTATTAAACCAAGTAGCATTACAATTGTTAGACAATTGGGATGCTACAACTCTCCCCCACTAAACAGGAATCTCGCCCCGAGATTCTAGGAAGAAGAAGAAGACTCAAAGAGGATAGGATACTTGGCACGGAGCTCATCTTCATGTTCCCAAGTGGCTTCATCCACGGAATGGTGCGACCACTGCAGCTTGCAGAACTTGATGGACTTGTTGCGAGTCCTTCTTTCTGCGACTTCAAGGATTTTTGTGGGGTGTTCTTGATAAGACATGTCTTCTTGTAGATTGATAAGCTCATGGTCCACGGTCCTGCCGGGATCCTTGAAGCACTTCTTGAGTTGAGAGATGTGGAAAACATCATGGACCTTGAGTTTTTCAGGGAGCTCAAGAGCATAAGCAACTTCTCCTCTTCTTCCATGGATTTTGAATGGACCGATGTATCTAGGAGCCAGCTTTCCTTTGATACCAAAGCGGTGCGTGCCTCTCATGGGAGTGACACGAAGGTAAACGAGATCACCAGGGACATACTCCATGTCCGTGTGCTTTCTGTCATAATTGCTCTTCTGGCGACTTTGAGCAATCTTCAGATTTTCAAGAATGATGTGAACCTTCTCCTCCGCTTGAGTTACATGTCGGGACCAAACAATGTTCTTTCACCTGCGCCCGACCAACCAATCGGAGTTATGCATTTGCGACCATAGAGAGCCTCAAATGGTGCCATCTTTAGACTTTTCTGAAAGCTGTTGTTGTAAGAGAATTCAGCATAAGGAAGGCATTCTTCCCACTTCATGCCGAAAGAGATAACGCAAGCACGGAGCATATCTTCCAGAATCTGATTGATCCTTTCAACTTGTCCTTGCGACTGAGGATGGTACGCTGTGCTAAAGTTCAATTTTGTTCCCAAAGAATTTTGGAAAATTCCCCAGAACTTGGAAGTGAAGATGCTTCCACGGTCCGAACTGATCTCAAGAGGAACTCCATACAGAGAGACAATTCTGTTGATATAGAGCTCAGCCAACTGAATTACAGAAATTGTTTCCTTGACGGGAAAGAAGTGAGCCACTTTAGAAAGCCTGTCGATGACAACAAAGATTGCATTGTTGCCCTTCTGCGACCTTGGAGAACCAGTGATGAAGTCCATCTCTACTTTCTCCCATTTCCATTCCGGGGGTTTCAATGGCTGTAGAAGACCGGAAGGTTTCTGATGGACAGCTTTAACTCTACGGCAGACATCACACTCCGAGACATACTTGGCACAATATCGTTTCAAACCAGGCCACCAATATTGTGTTTTCAAGTCCATGTACATCTTTGTGCTGCCAGGGTGGATAGAAAGGACAGAATCATGCGCCTCCTTGACAACTTGCTCTCTTAAACTCGGGTAGTTCGGAACAAACATCCGGTGTTCAAAGAAAAGAGTTCCTTGGTCATCGACATGGAAGGACTCATACTTCGGAAGCTAAATGTTGGAGATGGTCTTTTTGGTGTACGGATCCCCAAGTTGAATGGAGCGAACTTTTTCTTCCAAGAGAGGGGTTGCCAGAAGGTTCAGAAGATACCCTTGATCCACAATTTCAAGGTTGAGCTGACGGAATTCCTCGCACAAGAGAGGCTGTTGTTCTTCCACCATGAGGTTGCTGACATACGCTTTGCGGCTGAGAGCGTCGGCCATGACATTAGCTTTGCCCGGAGTGTAGTTGATGGTCAAATCGAAATCATTGATTGCTTCAATCCACCTCCTCTGACGAAGGTTGAGATCAGGCTGTGTGAAGATATACTTCAGACTCTTGTGATCAGAAAAGATTTCACAATGGTTGCCAAGCAAGTAATGCCTCCATACTTTCAAAGCAAAGACAACTGCTGCGAGTTCGAGGTCATGTGTAGGATAGTTGATCTCATGCGTCTTCAACTGTCGAGAGGCATAAGCAACAACTTGTTTTTCTTGCATAAGGACCGCACCCAATCCTTGCAATGAGGCGTCACAGAATATCTGGAAAGGCTTTGATGTATCTGGAGGAATCAAGACTGGTGTGGAAGTGAGCTTCTCTTTGAGTGTTTCAAAGCTTGCTTGACATGCAGGAGTCCAAAGGTATTTCTTGCCTTTCTTGAGGAGATCGGTAAGAGGCTTTGCAATCTTCGAGAAGTTCTGAACGAAGCAACGACAATAACTAGCCAAACCAAGGAAGCTCCGGACTTCTTTGACATTTACAGGAGGAAGCCAGTCAACAATTGTCTTTACAGTTTGTAGGTTGACGGCAATGCCCTTGGCAGATATGACGTGACCAAGATAGGTGACTTGAAGCAGCCAAAACTCACATTTGGAGAACTTTGCATACAAGCGGTTCTCACGCAGTTTGTTTAGGACACACCGAAGGTGTTCTTCATGTTCTTCCTTTGACTTAGAATAGACTAGGATGTCATCCAGATAGACCACAACGAACTTATCAAGATACTCCATGAAAACCGAGTTCATAAGCCTCGAGAAGGTGGCAGGTGCGTTGGTGAGACCGAAAGACATGACTGTGTACTCATACAGGCCATAGCGGGTGGTGAAAGCTGTTTTAGGAACATCTTCCTTGCGAATCTTGATTTGATGATATCCACTTCTCAAGTCAAGCTTAGAGAATACCACAGCACCAGCTAGCTGATCGAAGAGATCATTAATCCGCGAAAGGAGATATTTATTCTTGATGATTTTAGCATTGAGAGCCCGATAGTCAACACAAAGTCTATCAGTCTTGTCTCGCTTCTTCACAAAGATGGTTGGGCTACCCCAAGAAGAAGTACTGTGCTGAATGAAACCCAACTTCTCTTGTTCATCAAGCTGACGTTTGAGTTCAGCCAACTCAGCAGGACCCATTTTATAAGGCCGCTTGGAGATAGGAGCGGTACCAGGTTCAAGCTCAATCACAAACTCGACCTCATGATCAGGAGGCATACCCGGTAACTCTTCAGGAAAGACATCTAGAAACTCACAGACCACCGGAACACTCTGAATAGCTTCCATAGCATCATCATTCAGAGCCGCCAAAGAGAAAAGCTGAATAGCAGGAGTCAGACTTGGAGAATAGACTATATGGCCTTCAGGAATTTTCAGAGAAACCGAGCGTTCAGCACAATCAATCACAGCTGCATTTGCTGTCAACCAATCCATGCCCAAGATAACATCGATGTCAGAATTGCCCAGAATAATCAAGGAAGTCGGGAACGAAGAACCACCAATCTCAATTTGATTGCCATGGCTGATTTTAGAAGCTGCCATTGTTGCTCCAGGAGAAAGGACCATTAACCGCTTAGGGAGAGGATCCATAGCTAACTCATTCTCATTTGCAAATTTGTGAGAAACAAAAGAATGCGATGCACCAGAATTAAACAAAACTCGTGCAGGGACTGAGTTAACGGAAAGCATACCCATCACAACTCCAGGTGCATGCTCAGCTTGAGCAACGTTGACACAGTTGGCACGAGCAACAGTAGACCCGAGCTTGGTGTTGATGTTGAGAGCCCGAGGTGGTGGTGCACGAACCATAGGAGAGCTTGCCGCAGGTCTTGGAGGTGGGGGAGGAAGAGCTTTGTTGTTCATTGGACAGTTCCAGTGTTGATGCCCAGTGTTTCCACAAGTGTAACAAGCACCAGGTGGACGTGGAGCAACGTAGCCAGGGACTCCGCCAGGCGCTCCAGGGTAGTTGTGGTTGTAGCCCCTAGGAGCAGCAGTGAAGGAGTTTGGTGGCCTTGCCGTGTAGCTTGAAGGTCTTGGTGGAGCCGGGAGCGACGGTGGGGTGTTAGGAACCCAGACACGACGCTTAGAAGGAGCTGGCATAGCTGAAGAGCTTGCTGCATCGCGGTTGTGTTTCTTTGACTCCTCAAACACTTGCCTACTTGCTTCTTCCTGCAGAGCTGTATGTTGGAGTTCCAGAAAAGATGCCGGCCTTGCATGTGTGATTGCATATTTAATCGATGCATTGAGCCCCTGTCTGAACCTCTTTTGCTTCTTCTTGTCATCAGAGATCTCATCGCCACCATATCGAGAAAGGTTCATGAAGTTTCTGATGTAGGTATTGACATTGTCGTTGCCCTGCTTGAGGTTGAGAAACACTTCCTTCATCCTCTCCATGACAATTTCTGATAGATATTGCTCTTTGAAAGCTCCAGTGAACTGTTCCCAAGTAGGCTGAAAACCAGTGTAGTTTGCCTTGAGGTAATTCTCCCACCACAGAGCTGCATCTCCCTTCAGAAGGTGAGTGGCACATTTTACCCATTCTTGCTCAGGAACATCAGCAGTCACCAGTAACCTTGACATCTCACGCAACCAATCATCAGCATCAAGTGGTTGATCAGACACGTCAAATTGACGTGGGTTGAACTTCAGGAAGCTTTTGATGTCTCCTCGCTTGGGAGGTGGAGGTAGCGGAACAAACTCATTCCTCCTAACACTTTCTTCAAATCGCTGCTGGTTCTGCTGCATTGCGGCCAAGGCATTGGCGATGCTTGCCAACACAGTCCCCAGTTCAGGTTGTATGTCCTCCTTAGAACGGCGTGGTGGTGCCATCCTGTGATTGATATAAAACACAAGTTAGTACCATAATGGAGAATAATAATAATCCAAAATAGTACCAAGATGGAATTAACCAAGATTTAAACGATACAATTTACTAAGATGATATTAAAATATCAACAAAGTTCAAAGCACCTAGAAGATATTAAGCATATCGCACACGACTGAACAAGGAGTGTGGTACACAAGCTAGCAAAGAAAAAATTTCCGCAAATTTCGGCACTAAAATACCACTATGTGCGTAAAACCACTGCGGTAGGCGGGGGACGTTGTTAGGAGGGGGGATGGCGGCTAGATACGGTTCTGCGCAACGCGGGAGCGAGCCAACGCGGTGGCCGATGGCGCGCGCAGCGTGTTCGACGAAACGAACGACGGAACTAGACGGCGACAGCGAGCGTGAGGGTGTCAGCTAGGAAGAGGGGCTCACCGAGGAGTGGTCGGTGTCGACGGGTCGGTGTGGGCGACGACGGAGCGGCAAGGAAGCAGAGGCCAGGGTTTTAGGGTTTCACGTCGACGTCGCTGCACTGCGTCAGGCGTGGGCTTCTCCTCCTCGCTGGCGCGGTCCAGGGTGAAGCAGGGGGTACTCCTCGGTCTCCTCGATCACCTCCGCGTCGCCCACGCCGGCTGAAATGAGGAAGCGGCGGTGGTACTGGCGGTGACTGGCGGAAGGAGCTGGCGGCGGTGGAGCAGACGTAGGGGAGAGGGCAGGGTCCTGGGGTGGATCTGGCGAAGCAGAGGCGTGGGATGGTGGATAAAGCGAGGGAGAGAGGGGAAGATGCCGTGGGGGAGCGGCTAGGGATAAAGGTGGCTTCGGCCACCTTTTTCCTCCTCCTCGTTCACGTGCTCGAGCTGGGCTCGTCTTGTGCAGGGCATGGCATGGCAGGTGGGCCAGGAAGAGGTCAAGGCGGGGCAGGTGCAGGCTGGGACCAGCATGGCAGCGAGAGAGAGAGAGAGAAGGAAAAGAGGGGCTCGGGTAGAGCTAGGTTAGGAGGGAGTAGATGTCTCGGGTTAGAGAGAGGGGCTGGTGGGGCCTGCTGGCAGGGAGAGGGAGAGAGACCAGCCTCGGTATGGTGAGAGGAGGGAGGTGAGGTGAGGGTTAGGGCAAGAAGTTAGGGTTTAGGCTAAAACTAGGGTTAGAGAAAAAAGGTTATAGAGGGGTTAGGGTTTACTCTAAGATGCTCCTAAGATCCCACAAGTATGGGTGATGGCATGGAGATGGTGAGAGGAAGAAAGAACAAACTCACAAGGAAAGATTCACTCAAAAACCAAGAACAATCCAAAAGAGAAGAAGTGATGATGGTGGTTGCATGGCCCATGCAAAGTATTAATTGCCATGTTTTATTTTGTGAATACAATAATAATTAATCATGGCATTTATACATATGCAATCCAAAATATGGGGTAAAGCCAAGCAAAAAGAATTAAAGGGATGCTCCATGTGGAGTAGAAGGGGATGACCATATTTGAATAAAAATGGGGCATGCTAGTGTGTATGTGCCACTAGGTATTTAGTAAGCCCAAAAATATCCCAACATGAGCATAAACCCCAAACAACCCATATGGAAGCTAGAAAAGGGTTCCACTCACAAGGCATGCAAAAGTGGCCATGTGGCTCTCATAAACCAATAATGTGGGAACAATATGGTGCATATATGAGAGCAGGTGGAGTTAGAAGTAGATCCATCCCAACCTATATGAGCCAGAGATGAAAACAAAATAAAATGCAAAGCTCACATGTAGTAGGGTGGTGGAATTATGGGGTGGTGACAAGAAAGGTGGTGGAATTAAATAAAAGATATGCCCCAACTCAATTTGGGCATCAAGCATATATCAAGATTCAACTACAATATATCAAGAGCCAAATACAATTAATAATGCATATGAGAGAAGAACCAAATCAAAAGGGTTTTATATGATGCTCAAATGCAAGATGGCATGATGACATGAGCATGATATAATTATGATGCAACAATTATATGTAGGAAGTAGCCATTATATTATTAAACCAAGTAGCATTACAATTGTTAGACAATTGGGATGCTACAGTGGGCTTCTCCATGAACCGGCTGATGTAGCCGACGGCGAAAGTAATATCGGGCCGAGTGTGCACAAGGTACCTCAGACTCCCGACAATGCTGCGGTAGAATGTTGCATCCACCAGCGGGTTTGAGATCTCCTTGCTCAGCTTGAGTCTAGGCTGCATTGGGACGTGCACTGGGTTGCAGTCACCCATTCCAGCCTTCTCGAGCAGCTTGTCAGCGTATGTTGTCTGGCCAAGTGTTATCTCGCCAGGGGTCTGCTTCACCTCGATCCCGAGATAGTAGCTTAAGAGTCCAAGGTCACTCATCTTGAACGTGCCTTGCATCTCGAGCTTGAACTTGGCGATCTCACGTGTGCTTGATCTAGTCACGATCAAGTCGTCGACGTAGACGCCAAGAAGTAGCCGCGTGTCGCCTGTGTCGCGCACATAGACAGCATGCTCCGACGGGCTCCTCTGAAACCCAAGCGATAGCAGTGTGTTGTCCAGCTTGGTATTCCAGGCCCTCGGGGCTTGGCGCAGTCCGTAGAGTGCCTTGCGCAGCCGCAACACCTTGCCTTCTTGTCCTTCCCGGACAAAACCAGGTGGTTGAGCCACATATACCTCCTCCTGAAGGTCGCCATTGAGAAATGCCGATTTGACGTCCATGTGGTGCACTTCCCAACAATGCTGCAATGCAATCGCGATGAGCAAGCGCACAGAGTCGAGTCGAGCAACTGCGGCAAATACTTCATCAAAGTCAACACCGGCACGCTGGACATAGCCCTTTGCTACAAGGCAAGCCTTGTGCTTGACGATGTCGCCATTGGTGTTCTTCTTCAATTTGTAGACCCACTTGAGCCCGATTGGGTGATGACCCGCTGGCAAACTCGTGAGTTCCCAGGTGCCATTCTCCTTGATGGCACTCATCTCCTCTAGCATGGCTGCACGCCAGGCTGGGTGTGGTTCAGCCTCGGCGAATGTGGAAGGTTCCTCACCAGCCACCAGAAGGAGCTCCTCCGCGAACTCAGCGACAATGTTGTCGATGGTGCGGAACCTTCGCAGACGTCCGTCTCCATCTACCGAGGTTGGCGTCACTCCGGGCGGAGGTGACACAAACTCCACCGGAGCACCATGACCGGCACGTTGTATACCAGGTACAGTCGCAGGGGTTGCGGGTTCCTCCGGTTGTTGTGGTGAGAGCGGACCTAGTGCCGCTCCCCCATCATCTGGAGTCTCTTCGTCGTTCACATCGGTGTCGGTCCTTGGAACCGGGAACTCGATGGTGAACATGCTAGCGGGGTGCGCTTCCGACTGCTCACCCCACTCCCAGCTCGCGTCCTCGTCAAACACCACGTCTTGGGAGACATGTGCGTGCCGCGACACTGGGTTGAAAAACTTGTATGCCTTTGAGCCAACGTCATATCCCATGAGTACCATGGGAGTGCTTCGGTCATCAAGCTTCTTGAGTTGGGGACGCCCTGTCTTGACATGTGCAACACATCCAAACACCCGCATGTAGTGCAGGTTTGGTATCTTGCCATGCCATACCTCATATGGAGTTTTTCCATCGACGCTACGCGTGTAGGAGCGGTTGAGGATGTACACCGCAGTGGTCACAGCCTCTCCCCAAAATTTGCTCGGCACTCCTCGTGCCTTAAGCATGCTACGAGCCATGGCAACAACGGTTTGGTTGCGCTGCTCCACCACCCCATTCTGCTGAGGGGAGTAGGGAGCGGACAAGTGCCATTGGACGCCATGCTTGGCGCAGTACGCGTCGAAGTCCTTGGAGGTAAATTCGCCTCCGCGATCCGTCCGCAGCATGCGTAGTTTGCACCCGCTCTGCACCTCAACGCTTGCCTTGAAGCGCTTGATTGCCGCCTCTGCCTCGTCCTTGGAGGCGAGTAGCGTCAGCCACATGTAGCGGCTGTGGTCATCCACGAGCAGCAGGAAGTACCTCTTCCCACCTGGTGTGGGTGGCGAGATGGGACCACAGAGGTCGCCGTGGACCAGCTCGAGCTTCTCCGTCACGCGGAACTTGGCCGTTTGAGGAAACGGGGCACGACATTGCTTGCCTGCCAGGCATGCGTCACAAAGCTCATCGACGTGGTCGATCTTCGGAAGACCACGCACCATGCTTGTGCGTGCCATCTTCTCCAAGGCACCGAAATGTTGATGGCCAAGGCGCTCGTGCCATCGCCATGCATCACTTCTGCGGCGAGCCGAGAGGCAAACCGGCTGCGTGATCTATAGAGGAACCTTGTAAAGACGGTTCGTGATCGTGCCACCTTGGCAAGGAGGCGTCCGGTCCTATCACTGACGTAGATGGTGCCATCGCGAATCATAGTCTCACAGCCATTCTCGTCAAGTTGGCCGAGACTTATGATGCTCGTCTTCAGGCGCAGGATGAAGTAGACCTCCGTGAGCGCGCGGTGCTCGCCGCGCGAGCGGTGAACATCACGGTACCGCATCCGCATATGCCCACCACAGAGTTGTCGCCGAACTTCACCGAGCCAGTGACCTTCTCGTCGAGGTCGGCAAAAGCCGTGCGGTCACCCGTCATGTGGTTCGATGCACCCGTATCAAGATACCATGGTGCATCGACGGGTTCCGCCTCGTCGCCAGCCGTACCTTCGCTCATTCTTCGTTCAGGAAGACGTGGCCACCAATGTGCTTGGGCTCCACGGAAATGGCAGTCACTTGTGCCATTAGCATCGCCGGCTCCTCATCGTCACCAGGTTGCACCAAGTGTGCCTCATCCCGCTGCTTCTTACGGCACTCCCGAGCCTAGTGGCCCGGTATACCGCAGTACCGACAATTGTTGTCCTTCGGGGCGCCGTTTGCGCCGCGACCATGCTGGCCGCCCTCGCCAGCCTTGTTACGTGCGCCGTCCTGTCCACGCCCGCGTCCTCTGCCGCGGCGCCGGTTCGGCACAAAGCTACTACCACTAATTCCAGATGAATCGTCGCGCTCGTGATGCATGCGAGCACGCCACTGGTCCTCTGTGAGCAGGAGCTTGCTACTGGAGTCTGAGCAGGAGCACACCACTGGTCCTCTGTGAGCACGCCACTGGTCCTCATGCTCGTCGTCGTCTCGTTTGTCGATGACCTTGAGCCTGCCAACGAGCTCCTCGATGGACAAAGTGTTCACATCCACCAGGCTCTCAATCGACCAACACAACTGCTTGTACCGCTTAGGAGCGATACGGAGTAGCTTGAGGATGACCTTCTTCTCATCGAGCGGGTCACCGAGGACCTCCAACTCGTTGGCGAGAGCTTGGAGTCGCATGGCGAAGTCATCGATTGACTCCCCTAGACGAAACTTGATCTCCTCGTAGTTAAGGCGCAACGTCTGCGCCCTAGACTCGCGCACATGTTCGACGCCGAGCCGTAGAGTCTTGAGTGTGTCCTAGGCCTCCTTGGCAGTTGCCTTGACAGCGAGGGTGCCGTGCATCTCCGGCGGCACGGCACGAAGGATTGCTTCGAGCCAGCCTGTCGTCGGTGAACTCCGCTTCACCCGTCTCCACCGCCTTCCACCAGCCACGGCCTTGGAGGATGACGCACATGAGTAGCGACCAGTCGTGGTAGTTGGAGCGTGTTAGGAGCGGGAAGGCCGTCGAGGACATGCCCGCGTCACGTGCAGCACGCAGAGCTGCTAGCTCCCGTTCGCCGTTCTTCGCTGCCAGCATACGAGCCAACATACGAGCCTGGACTCTCGCCTCGATCTCGGCTTCCATTTCTTCCTCCGTCCTTGACACGCTCGCACCACCGCCCTTCGGCATGGCTAGAAAACTCTAGCTCTGATACCAATTGTCAGCTCCTACACTAGAGCTAGCTAGCTACTCACACGGCTTGTGTTCCTGGACACACACACACAAAATAGAATGTAGTGACACGAGTAGTATGGTGCAGTAAGCTGCTTTTCTCTTGCTCTTCTTTCTCTGCTACTTGGTGTACAAACTGATACAATGAGGGGTTATTTATACTAGTGAGCTGCTACTCTACAAGGTGTGAACGTTTGACTTCTAAAGTCTACTATATCAAGCTAATTACTACCCTAACATTTTTCACCTGATATGCATGAAGCTTTGCATGCACAAGTTGGACTTGTGCCCTCTTGCTGCTGCTGCTGCCATGCACACATGTACAATAGTGTTCTCACTACTATTACCAACTAGATTAAACAACATTTACGTCACTCGTCTGAACTTTGGTAGTTGTGTCTATGGTAAAGCTTTGTGTTGTGCACCAAGCAATACTCTATTTTTATATGTCTTTTCAATGTGTCTATTATCTAAAGAAATTGGAGAATACTTTGTTGGAATGTGAGGGGTTTGAATTCGGATGATAGGCAGAGAGCTATAAGAAACAAAATTGATGAAAGTTCATGTGATATTCTATGTTTGCAAGAGACCAAGTGTGAAAGTGTTGACTGGGGATTTATTAGAAAATTTGCTCCAAAGAGGTTTGATAATTTTGTGTTCTCTCCTTCAGTTGGTGCTTTAGGTGGCATAATTATTTTTTGGAATTCCTCGGTCTTTACTGGTGTGCTGATTGAAATACAGAATTTTGGTTTGATTGTGAATTTCAGTTATGCTCATGATAATTCTTCTTGGGTGCTGGTTTGTGTCTATGGCCCTTGTCAGGGTGTGGAGAGAGATATGTTTGTCTCATGGTTATACAACTTGCAAATCCCACCAACTAATAATTGGTTACTAATTGGTGACTTCAATTTCATAAGATCACAAGATAACCGCAACAGGCCTGGGGAGACATTAATGATATGTTCCTTTTTAACAAAAATATAAGGCACTTGGGACTGCTTGAGTTGCCTCTTAAAGGTCGTGCTTTTACATGGTCAAATATGCAGAGTGCCCCACTACTTGAACAACTTGATTGGTTCTTTACAAGTTCAAATTGGGTGTCGGATTATCCTAAATCTATGGTGTTACCTTTGGCAAAAAAATGGATCTGATCATGTACCGTGTGTAGTAACTATTGATACGAGTATTCCCAAATCAAAGCTTTTTCGTTTTGAAAACTACTGGGCTGAGCTTCCAGGTTTCTCAGAATATGTGTCCAGCTCCTGGTCTAGGCAATCTCATAAATCTTATAGCTCGGCCATACTAGCAGACAAACTTAAGGTATTAAATCATGATCTCAAGAAGTGGCATGTTAGTCTGTCTAAACTAAAAATATTAATTCAGAACTACAATAAAGTGATCTTAATCCTTAACAACCTGGAGGAGCATAGACCTTTGTATCGAGCCGAATTCAATTTTCGAAAGGTCGTTAAATTGCACCTGGATGAGCTACTGTTGGCAGAATGTAACTATTGGAGAAAACCTTGCACTATTAGGTGGATAAAACATGGGGAAGATAATACCAAGTTTTTCCACGCAATGGCTTCGGAAAGGTATCCTAGGAATTTGATTACTATGCTATGGGATGAGAATGGCAATGATGTCACAGACCATCAGACAATGGCAGGAATGCTCTAGGCTAGTTACAGAGACATGATGGGCCGATCACATGGAATACCTATGCAGTTTGATCTGTCTTCTATTTTGAACAAAGTAGATGGGTTGGATGAGCTCACTTTGCCGTTTGAGAAATCAGAGATGGATGATGTAATTAAATCCATGTCGATAGACCGTGCTCCTGGGCCAGATGGATATAATGGTCTCTTCCTTAAACGTTGTCGGCCAATTATTCAGAATGAGTTTTACCGCCTAGCCTCAGATTTCTATGATGGTACTATTAATTTAGAGAATATCAATGGCTCTTATATTACTTTGGTACCTAAGATGCAGGCTCCAATGGGTGTCAATGATTTTCGTCCTATCTCGCTCACTAATGTATGTTTGAAATTTCTAACCAAATTGGCAGTGAATAGACCGCAAAGGAAAATATTGGGATGCTTACACAAAAATTAGTTGGTTTCTTGAGGAAAAGATCGATCTAGGACTACCTAGCTTGGGCATTTGAATATATATATTTACGCCAAATCTCCAAGAAACCTATTGTGCTAATGAAGCTAGACTTTGCTAAAGCATTCGACATGATTGAGCACGAGGCCATCTTACATATTATGGAGCAGAAAGGTTTCAATAACCAATGGCTGGGCTAGGTTAGAGAAATTTTATCTTTGGGAACCTCGTCTGTTCTACTCAATGGCATTCCAGATAAACAATTTATGTGTAAAAGAGGGGTCCGACAGGGTGACCCGCTCTCTCCTTTGCTTTATTCATTTGGTTCTGATCTGCTGCAGTCAGCAGTCAATGACTTAGTGAGACAAGAAATTTTAACTAGACCAATTGAGACAAATGACGAGGACTTTCTGATCGTCTAGTACGCGGATGACACGTTATTAGTTATGCCTGCGTATAATGTTCAGATGGCTTCTCTGAAACAGGTTCTCAATAAGTTTTCAATGTCCACGGGCTTGAATATTAATTTTAATAAATCACATATGGTCCTGATCAATGTCCATCCTGAGCTGATGGAAGTGTTAGTTGCTGATTTTGGTTGTCAAATTGGTGCGATGCCCTTTATATACCTGGGTCTTCCTTTGGAAACCACTAGACCGACTATAAGTGATCTCTCTCCCTTGGTATGTTGTCTCAAGAGGAAGCTCACTTCAAGCTCAAGCTTTCTCTCACAAGGAGCTCGACTGCAACTCATTAATTCGGCACTAGCCTCTATGCCTTTGCATTTCTTATGTACTCTTCAACTACCGTTGGGTCTGACTAATCAGCTGGATCGGATACTTAGGCAATGTTTATGGAGGCAAAAGTCTGATGAACCCAAGCAATCTCTAGCTGCCTGGGAGATGATCTGTAAGCCTAAGAGGAGTGGTGGTCTTAGCATCGTTAATTTCTAAAAGCAGAAAGCTAGACTTCTTATTAAGTTTTTGGATAAATTTTATAATAGGTTTGACATACCTTGGGTACAACTGGTCTGGCACTCTTATTGCAGGGGGAAGGTGCCTCATGCGGAAAACCTTTGTGGATCGTTTTGGTGGCGTGACGTGATGAAGCTGGTAGATAATTTCAAAGGGGCATCTGTAGTCAAAATGGGCAAAGGTGACACGTTCCTTTTCTGGTCCGATAGTTGGCTATTAAATGGAACCAGTAACGCAATATGTGCCAGGTTTCCAAGGTTGCACTCATATGTTCTCAATGAAAACATGTCGGCAGCTGAAGTTCTATCTACAGAAGATATCACCAGTTTATTTATCTTCCTCTCTCAATGTTGGCATATGAGGAGCTGGGACAAATGCAAACCTTATTGCAGGGCAATGTCCTCACTGATGACAATGATATTTGGACATATTCTTGGGGAGAGAAGTATGTTGCTGCTAAGTTCTATGAACTGATTCACTCACATATCCAGGCGCCGAGTGTTTATAAGTGGTTGTGGAAGTCGAGTTGTACAATAAAGACCAAGATGTTTGCGTGGTTACCGCTTTTGGATAGATTAAACACTCGTGATCTTTGCAGCGGAGGTACTGGCATGTCACTAATGATACTCATTGTGATTTATGTGCAATAAGAGCATATGAAGATAGCGTTCACTTGTTTTTTGAATGCCAATTCAGTGTGTGGGTTTGGAATTACCTTCAGATTTCTTGGGCGTCTAATGATAATCTGTAGGCGGTCATATTCCATGCCAAGCAGAATTTCAGCCACCCCTTTTTCATGGAAGTATTAATAACAGCTTGTTAGAATATTTAGCTGTTGCGGAATGGGAAGATATTCAGAGAAGAGAGACCCACTTTTGCAAAATGGAAGAGTAAGTTTGTGCATGATATAACTTTGCTCAGCATAGGATCAAGAGGAAGCATAAGGATAGTTAGATCGCTTGGATACATTGCCGTGAGGGCTAACTCGTACATTTTATTTTTTGCTTTTTCCTTACTTTGTTGTACATATTTTGAGTTGAAATAAAATTTGTTGTGGGGCCGTTGCCTCACAGTCCAGGGTCAAAAAAAAACTACTCCTCCTCGTCGGATGAGGTACTAAGCTTCTAGCTTTTGTCTCTCTAATTCTATTTGTCTTGAATTTTTGAATGCATCTGCTGAGCTTTTCCGAATTAAATTTGTTTTTAATTTTTTCTAGGAATCAGCTAGTGACTGCGGTATTCGTGATGGATGTGCCCAGTTCCAATGTTGTCTAGACGCAAAAATCACTGTCCTAAGAGAATTGGACTTTACAAGGAAGAAGAAGAGGAAGACAGATGAAGAATTGAGAAAGACCAATTAAGAATCAGGAAGACGGAAGAGAAGCTAAGGCTAGCTCATGAGACAATCCGAATGATGGAGCAAGCGATGACAACCGTTAGTGAAAAAATGGAAAGGGATGTGGAAGAGAAGGGACAAATAGAGTTGGTGTTGGCCGATACCATCAATGCACGCAACATCAAGAAGCAAAAAAGTAGGCAAACAACTAGGTTGAAGATGAATAAGATAAAAAGTATGCTACTTGGAAGGAAATGTGTCTACAATATGCCTTTGGTGCCATTGTTATCCTAGTCACGGTTATAATAGCCATGTCCGAGTTTTTTAAATGCGCTAAGTAGTTAATTGCTACTCTGAGCATGATTGTATGTGTTAGTAATTAGTATGTGAGAATTGATTGCATGATTGTACGTGTTACTAATCAGTTTGCAAGAAAAATAGATTGTACAAAACTAAAAGTGGTCAAGCTTAAAACGCACCTTCAAAATAACACTGGCAAACTTGATCACCCCAGCACAAGAGTGAAGGCATCAATGCCTTGTTAATCCATATATATAGTCAGCAAAGGAGATGCATCCCGCAGAAAAAACAGCAAAGGAGATCTTAAACAGTTTATAATTTAAACTGCTTCTAGTCAGATATATATATTTGTGGCGGTTTCAATTAATGACCGTCCTAGCTACAAGTTTTCACAATGGTCGTTACAACTGCTAGCCTCACGATGTTCTTAGAGGCGGTGATTATTTATGGATGGCTACGGGCTAAATTTATAAAGAGACGGTCAATAATTTCTATCGTCTCAGGTCCTTTAGAGGCGTTTTGGTTTAACGAGCGGCTGAGGGTGGAAGCCATACTAGAGATAGTGCGGATTCACAACCGTATGAGGTTCGAGTTAGAGGCGGTCAAAAAAATACAACCGCCTAAGGTTGATGAACACAACGAGTGATTTGTATTTTAGAGGTAAACCGGCTCTAGGTACAGTCTTTAAGTAACAAGTTTGTACTAGTGTCTTATCTTATCTTTATCTTGTCTTGTCTCTTACAATACCATACCATTTCATATAGTGTATGAATTAACTTTGAACATTGACCATTGGATCAAGGCTGGCAAATCCAAATATTGCTAACTATTGGATCTTCTTTTTCATTCTTAGCATCTAGAAATATTCTACTAATTTTTAGCATGATAAACGCTAGTATACGCAAACCTCAAAACACACACTTCATTGCTCAGTTTCAGGGTCCTTGTGCTAAATGCATGGACTTGGATGCAATTTTCATTTTAATGAGGTCCTCGATGTAATTTGTACTTCCACCGGCCATGTTAACTCTCAAGCACCTCGCTCCTCCGAGACCTACCATTAGATCAGCTATTCGTAGTACTCCTTATCTTATCTCTTACAGTACAATACCACTTCATAGTGTATGGATTAACTTTGAACATTGACCGTTGGATCAAGACTAGCAAATCTAAACATTGTTAACCGTTGGATCTTCTTTTCCATTCTTAGCATCTAGAACGTTTCTGGTGATAGTCTTTGTAACACCCTCGAATCGGCCCTATGCAAGTTTTAGCCCTTTTCGCCAAACCCGCATAGAAACGGTTCAAGGACGCCCACCAGGCACTTTCGTGCGGGTGGAAAACGAAGTAATACCATTACACAACAGTCCTCGACGGGACCCACAGAACAGATATATATACAACAGTGACTCAACGAGTCACGAATACAGATATACAATACAAAGATCCAAATCACCTTGAAAATGTTACAGCGTCCGAGTATGGACAAGATGCAAATGGGGCTAAGAGCCTGAAGAATAACCAATGGCGTCCATAACCCTGCCTAGGCCAAGCCGGAAGGGTAACCCTGCTAACGACGTCGATCTCAAACCTGCTAAAACAAAAGGGGTGCCGACAAAGGGCAAAGGAAAAAGATGAGCGTCAGTACTGAGGCCAGTACACGGCGAGGCTAGAATTCGGTAGCTCTCGCCTACATAGGTAAGGTGGGCTGAAGCGGCAGCGCAGTGGCACTAAACAACCTATAGAGACTCGGTATCACTGGCGGCTATTTAGAGAGGGGTAAGAAAGACATATTCAGATCCTACCTGAAGCTAACACCAAACATACCCATCCTGGTATTTCTCCCACGAGACCAAACGAGGAAGTCGGGCCAAGGAACTCACACAGTTGGCAGTTTTACTCATTCCATTTTAGCTGTAGCATTTACTAGTCAGATATGTAGCATGAGTCATCCTGAAGCATAAGTAGTGTGCAGTTTTAGTTGACATTCCGTTGTAGTTGGAACATTTACTAGTCAGATATAATTGTCCTGAGGAATCCCAAAACCCTGCAGTTGTTGGCACTTTTATCACATTCCGTTGGAGTTGCAATACTTACTAGGCAGGTATACTACGACACAGATCACCATAGATCCACCAGTTGTTGGCATTTTTAATTTACATTCCGTTGTCATTGAATCTGATTACTAGTCACATATTAAGTCAAATTTATAGCACTACTTTAGTTATGCTTGTCTATGATCGAGATACTGTGCTCCAAGTCGTCCATAACCGTGGACACGACTTTCAGAAAGATTTACCCTGCAGGGGTGCACAAATAGCAACACACACACGATCAACCTCCGAAAAACCAACTCAAAACCCAACGAGGCTTTCACGACAAAGCAATCACAGGATTCATAAAATATTTCAGGGGGCCACCCCACTAAGCTACCCGCAACGAAGTTGGCCGGCTCCAGAACGGACCCAGGGTTTGCGAGAACGGCTGTAAACAACTAGGAACCCGAAAGTGTGACTGGACTTGTCGATACCGCGAAATCATGCCGCGATCCAAAATAGTACAGGTGCTCCACGCACAATCTTAAATAAAGCAGTAAATATGGCATAAGTACAGGATAGTAAATAAAATCCCAAACTAGTTTATGGCCCCAAGAAATAGAAATGAATCAAGCTTTGGCTCAGGGGGGTCCATAAGGCCTCCCGGATGTGGATAGTGCAAAAAATCAAGAAACAGGTATCAAGTACTCGGGGTCCTACGGGACACAAGTGAGCGAGGAAGAACCAAATAACATCTATTGCCCAACGATGCCTCTGCATTAGTTATATCTAGCAATTTAATAGTTGTGTTTAAAGTCATGATCATCTCCACCATTAAGCATCTCCACCGTTTATCATGTGCCATCTTGCCGTCAACGGTGGAACGACAACGACGCGAAGCAACACAGAAGCAAGCAACTACGACTCGCAGGGCCGAGTATCTATCAAACAACAGGCAATAGGATGTGTCCATGGCAATATAGAGGCTGCAAGGAGTATAACTAGTGTACGGAAACTAAAGCATCGCGACATAGATAGCAATAGATTAATAGGAGGAAAATAAAGACTCTAAATGCAAAATAGGTAGAAGGGGGAGAGATGCTCGCCTGGGAAACACTGCCGAAGGTTCATATCCGGAGAACTTGTCGATACTCGCATCAACTCATCGGCCTAATCCGCGAAGAAGCAAACACTAGAAGAAACACAGGATGCAATATTTAATACTACGGCAGAAGATCCGGCATGCTTATGATATGACGCATGACATGGCAAAGATGCGGTGCAATTAGGCAATAGTAAGCGGAACCGGGGTCCCGACAATTAATTACACGGTTCAAGTTGTTTAGATACCCCGCAATTTAAATATTGTTTTAATAAGGCAAACATGGCATCGGTTCGCTACACAAATTTAAATGGAGTCCAGAATAAGACTAGAATAGCCCGTATATAGACTCCATATTTAATTTAGGTGAATCGACTATTTAACCCAACCCACCAGATGACATGTATGCAAGCATGACAATTTATATGTAACAAGTATATGATATATAAAAAAAGGATTGGATTAGGGTCTCACGATTCGGATTGGAGAGGCAAAGAAACGATATGAAGATTGTAGCTGATGTAGTAGTAGCCGACGTCGTGGAAATGGTCGAAATCGGGATCTTGGGGTCCATGTCATCGTCTTAGAAATGTATAAAAAGTAGGTGAGCTCGCATTCAAATTTCAACTGGACAAATTGGAGGCGGTGAAGATCTTGAGAGGCGACCACTGAACTCTTCTAGTAAAATAACCGTAGGCAAAACTTTAGCAGGAATTTCGTCGAACACCTTATAGGCATGGAGACATGGGTCGACGTGCAGAGCAACACAGGGAAGCTCGGTTGGCAGCAGGCGCACGGGGGACTCGATGTTGTCTAGAGGTGGCAGACGCAAGCGCGTGTGCGGGAGGCAGACGCAAGCGCGTGTGCGGGCAGCAGAACCAAGGGGAGATGGAGTCGGCTCTGCTGCTATCGGCGGTGGACACGAGGTGAACACAAGACAGGAGTAGCCTTGGCTGCTACTGATTGGGCGATGGCGCTGGGAGAAGAGGCAGATCGGCGGGGAACCGAGGACAACTGAGGGCGGCTGCTGGTGGCCGTTGACCCGCGCGAGAAATCAGTGGAGGCGGGGCTTCCTGGATGTTGAACTGCTGCTGCACGGAAAAGAGGAGCATGTGGCCATCCGTGCTGCTAAGAATGGAAGGGAAAAAAGAATTTGGATGGGCTACGAAGGATCAAGGAGCAAACAAAAGGCACGATGATGTTGCTTACCAAAAGGATAGCTCCAGTTTGATTAAATCGATGAAACGACAGCGATGAAGGAAAAGTCGATCGGAGAAAAGGTTGCACCCAGGGAGGAACGGAGTAGAAAAGGGAAGGGAATTTTACTCATATATCTAGATCTCAGATTTAGGGATACGGTTTGGAGAGAAAGAAGAAGTAGATTGTAGTATTTATATAATCCAAAGTAGACTAGATGAGACTAGTTTTGGGCTAAAACTTTAGACGGGCTTTTGTTTACTTTTATTATTAGTTAAATAAGAAAAACTCTTTTGTAGTCTTATAACCACCGAAAATATTATTTTATTTAATTTTAAATTTAGAAAAAGAAGGATGGCTTTATGTATATTAAAGACTTTATATATATGAAACTGTACGACTATTTTATTAAAAGAAAACATGTTTAGATAGAAGGAGTGTGGTGGCATGGCTAGCAAAGATGTCATGTGGCAAGATATGGTATGATGGCATGGGTATGCATGAATGTGGTTTTAGAAAAAGCTTAGACGTATGGCAGGAACTAGATGATCAAGTGAGACCAAAGGATAGATAAGGAGGTCACAAGACACCATTTGGTTGATATAGACAATAGAGATAGAGAAGATCAAATAGTTACAAGAAATAGATATCATCAAGATTGAATAAGAGGGAGACCAAACACAAAGAGAGAATAGATAAAATAGGAGGGATATGGAATAGAGGAAGGACACATGATCACATGGATTTAGAAAGAGAGGTAGAATGGCAAGATTAAGATCACAAGTTAGAGATAGAAGGAATGGATTGAAGAGATGATGCCCCCAACTCAATTTGGGCATTTTAGCAAATAGAAAAAGTAGCAAGACTCAAATAAAAAACAACTCGGACATTATGGTTCCATCACACATGGCACCAACTAGAATATAAAAGAGAGGCCAAAATAGAGGGAGGTAAATAGAAAACAAGATAGGCTTTTAGAAAATAGTTTTAAACAAACATATGCATGCAGACATGAAGATGCTCAAATGCAATGTGACATGATGACATGAGCATACGGTCATGATGATGCAATGCACGAAAACATAACGATTTTCTTGTAGTGGTTTTAGCGGGATGGCACAATTCGACACCACTAACAAGGGATCTCGCCCTCGAGATCCGCCTCATGATACCGGGAAGAAGGTCGGTGATCTGAATCTTCTCGCTTCGTGTAGATCCTCGCGACACCACTAACAAGGGTGCTTACTCCATCTTGGAATCGGCAACACCACCAACAAGGTGTCGTTGTCCGTGATCGTCGAGAGAACACTCCGGGAACAAAGGGCGAAGGTAGAGGTATCAACAAATAAAGCCACCTCTAACTTCGACAGAAGGAGAGAGACGATGCATTCTAATCCACTTCAATGTACGAGAGCAAATAGAATGAGTAGTCGGCATGGGGGCCAATCCATCATGCACCCAAACTATTACTCCGCACAATCAGTGGAAAAGCGTGCAACCATTCTCGGAATCAGACTAAAGATCTCAACAATTCGAGGTTCGGATCAAAGGAGTGATGCAGACTCTGCATCGGATCTGGCATAGATGATGTCGTCGCATCGGAAAACACCGGAAGGCACAAACAAGGAACAAAGAATGGTACCACAGATAAAGGATCGCTCAGGTAGCATGAAGTCCGGAGGTAGATACACTGTTACCAAAGGAGGAAGTGAAACCCTGAAGGTACGACGGAAAGCCCAACCACGAGAAATCCTGGACTCGAAGAAAAGATAAGAGAGTAGAATCAAAACACGCGGAGGTAAGAGGAGAACAGCAGAGGGGTAAGGAGTAAAAGCAGACCTGATCAGATCTATCCAACCGATTTTTGCAAAATAGTTTTGACACTCTAGATCGTTCGTTAGCTAGCTTATCCTACAGGCTGGACCAGTGGGGTATCGCAACTGCTGAGCTCTGATACCACTCTGTAACACCCTCGAATCGGCCCTATGCAAGTTTTAGCCCTTTCCGCCAAACCCGCATAGAAACGATTCAAGGATGCCCACCAGGCACTTTCGTGCGGGTGGAAAACGAAGTAATATCATTACACAACAGTCCTCGACGGGACCCACAGAACAGATATATATACAACAGCGACTCAACGAGTCATGAATACAGATATACAATACAAAGATCCAAATCACCTTGAAAACGTTACAGCGTCCGACTACGGACAAGATGCGAATGGGGATAAGAGCCCTGAAGAATAACCAATGGCGTCCATAACCCTGCCCAGGCCAAGCCGGAAGGGTAACCCTGCTAACGACGTCGATCTCAAACCTGCTAAAACAAAAGGGATGCCGACAAAGGGCAAAGGAAAAAGAGAAGAGTCAGTACTGAGGCCAGTACACGCCGAGGCTAGAATTCGGTGGCTCTCGCCTACATAGGTATGGTGGGCTGAAGCGGCAGCGCAGCGGCACTAAACAACCTATAGAGACTCGGTATCACTGGCGGCTATTTAGAGAGGGGTAAGAAAGACATATTCAGATCCTACCTGAAGCTAACACCAAACATACCCATCCTGGTATTTCTCCCACGAGACCAAACGAGGAAGTCGGGCCAAGGAACTCACACAGTTGGCAGTTTTACTCATTCCATTTTAGCTGTAGCATTTACTAGTCAGATATGTAGCATGAGTCATCCTGAAGCATAAGTAGTGTGCAGTTTTAGTTGACATTCCGTTGTAGTTGGAACATTTACTAGTCAGATATAATTGTCCTGAGGAATCCCAAAACCCTGCAGTTGTTGGCACTTTTATCACATTCCGTTGGAGTTGCAATACTTACTAGGCAGGTATACTACGACACAGATCACCATAGATCCACCAGTTGTTGGCATTTTTAATTTACATTCCGTTGTCATTGAATCTGATTACTAGTCACATATTAAGTCAAATTTATAGCACTACTTTAGTTATGCTTGTCTATGATCGAGATACTGTGCTCCAAGTCGTCCATAACCGTGGACACGACTTTCAGAAAGATTTACCCTGCAGGGGTGCACAAATAGCAACACACACGATCAACCTCCGAAAAACCAACTCAAAACCCAACGAGGCTTTCACGACAAAGCAATCACAGGATTCATAAAATATTTCAGGGGGCCACCCCACTAAGCTACCCGCAACGAAGTTGGCCGGCTCTAGAACGGACCCAGGGTTTGCGAGAACGGCTGTAAACGTCTGGGAACCCGAAAGTGTGACTAGCCTTGTCGATACCGCGAAATCGTGTCACGATCCAAAACAGTACAGGTGCTCCATGCACAATCTTAAATAAAGAAGTAAACATGGCATAAGTACATGATAGTAAATAAAATCCCAAACTAGTTTGTGGCCCCAAGAAATAGAAATGAATCAAGCTCTGGCTCAGGAGGGTCCATAAGGCCTCCTGGATGTGGATAGTGCGAAAAATCAAGGAACAGGTATCAAGTACTCGGGGTCCTACGGGACACAAGTGAGCGTGGAAGAACCAAATAACATCTATTGCCCACCGATGCCTCTGCATTAGTTATATCTAGCAATTTAATAGTTGTGTTTAAAGTCATGATCATCTCCACCATTAAGCATCTCCACTGTTTATCATGTGTCATCTTGCCGTCAACGGTGGAACGACAACAACGCGAAGCAACACAGAAGCAAGCAACTACGACTCGCAGGATCGACTATCTATCAAACAACAGGCAATAGGATGTGTCTATGGAAATATAGAGGCTGCAAGGAGTATAACTGGTGCACGGAAACTAAAGCATCGTGACACAGATAGCAATAGATCAACAGGAGGGAAATAAAGACTTTAAATGCAAAATAGGTAAAAGGGGGAGAGATGCTCGCCTGGGAAACACTACCGAAGGTTCATATCCGGAGAACTTGTCGATACTCGTATCAACTCATCGGCCTAATCCGCGAAGAAACAAACACTAGAAGAAACACCGGATGCAATATTTAATACTACGGCAGAAGATCCGGCATGCTTATGATATGATGCATGACATGGCAAAGATGAAGTGCAATTAAGCAATAGTAAGCGGAACCGGGATCCCGATAATTAATTACACGGTTCAAGTTGTTTAGATACCCCGCAATTTAAATGTTGTTCTAATAAGGCAAAACATGGCATCGATTCGCTACACAAATTTAAATGGAGTCCGAAATAAGACTATAATAGCCCGCATATAGACTCCATATTTAATTTAGGTGAATCGACTATTTAACCCAACCCACTAGATTACATGTATGCAAGCATGACAATTTATATGCAACAAGTATATGATATATAAAAAAAGGGATTGGATTAGGGTCTCACGATTCGGATTGGAGAGGCAAAGAAACGATATGAAGATTGTAGCTGATGTAGTAGAAGTAGCCAATGTCGTGGAAATGGTCGAAGTCGGGATCTTGGGGTCCATGTCATCGTCTTAGAAATGTATAAAAAGTAGGCGAGCTAGCACTCAAATTTCAACTGGACAAATCGGAGGCGGTGAAGATCTTGAGAGGCGACCACTAAACTCTTCTAGTAAAATAACCGTAGGGCAAAACTCTAGCAGGAATTTCGTCGAACACCTTATAGGCATGGAGACATAGGTCGACATGCAGAGCAACACAGGGAAGCTCGGTTGGCAGCAGGCGCACGGGGGACTCGATGATGTCTAGAGGTGGCAGACGCAAGCGCGTGTGCGGGATGCAGATGCAAGCGCGTGTGCGAGCAGCAGAACCAAGGGAAGATGGAGTCGGCTCTGCTGCTATCGGTGGTGGACACGAGGTGAACACAAGACTGGAGTAGCCTTGGCTGCTTCTGATTGGGCGATGGCGCTGGGAGAAGGGGCAGATCGGCGGGGAACCAAGGACAACTGAGGGCGGCTGCTGGTGGCCATTGACCCGCGCGAGAATTCAGTGGAGGCGGGGCTTCCTAGATGTTGAACTGCTGCTGCACGGAACGAGAGGAGCATGTGGCCATCCGTGCTGCTAAGAATGGAAGGGAAAAAAGAATTTGGATGGGCTTCGAAGGATCAAGGAGCAAACAAAAGGCACGATGATGTTGCTTACCAAAAGATAGCTCCAGTTGGATTAAATCGATGAAACGACAGCGACGAAGGAAAAGTCGATCGGAGAAAAGGTTGCACCCAGGGAGGAACGGAGTAGAAAAGGGAAGGGAATTTTACTCATATATCTAGATCTCAGATTTAGGGATAGGGTTTGGAGAGAAAGAAGAAGTAGATTGTAGTATTTATATAGTTCAAACTAGACTAGATGGGACTAGTTTTGGGCTAAAACTTTAGACAGACTTTTGTCTATTTTTATTATTAGTAAAATAAGAAAAACTCTTTTGTAGTCTTATAACCACTGAAAATATTATTTTCATTAATTTTAAATTTAGGAAAAGAAGGATGGCTTTATGTATATTAAAAACTTTATATATATGAAACTGTATGACTATTTTATTAAAAGAAAACATGTTTAGATAGAAGGAGTGTGGTGGCATGGCTAGCAAAGATGTCATGTGGCAAGATATGGTATGATGGCATGGGTATGCATGAATGTGGTTTTAGAAAAAGCTTAGACGTATGGCATGAACTAGATGATCAAGTGAGACCAAAAGATAGATAAGGAGGTCACAAGACACCATTTGGTTGATATAGACAATAGAGATAGAGAAGATCAAATAGTTACAAGAAATAGATATCATCAAGATTGAATAAGAGGGAGACCAAACACAAAGAGAGAATAGATAAAATAGGAGGGATATGGTATAGAGGAAGGACACATGATCACATGAATTTAGAAAGAGAGGTAGAATGGCAAGATTAAGATCACAAGTTAGAGATAGAAGGAATGGATTGAAGAGATGATGCCCCCAACTCAATTTGGGCATTTTAGCAAATAGAAAAAGTAGCGAGACTCAAATAAACAAAAACAACTCAGACATTATGGTTCCATCACACATGGCACCAACTAGAATATAAAAGAGAGAGGCCAAAATAGAGGGAGGTAAATAGAAAACAAGATAAGCTTTTAGAAAATAGTTTTAAACAAACATATGCATGCAGACATGAAGATGCTCAAATGCAATGTGGCATGATGATATGAGCATGCGGTCATGATGATGCAATGCACGAAAACACAGCGATTTTCTAGTATAGGTTTTAGCGGGATGCCACAGTCTTTAGCACGATGAACACTAGTATGCACAAACCTCAAAACGCACACTTCATTCCTCAATTTCAGGGTCCTTGTGCTAAATGCATGGACTTGGATGCAATTTTCATTTTTATGAGGTCCTTGATGTAACTTGTACTTCCACCGACTGTGTTAACTCTTAAGCATCTTGCTCCTACGAGACCTACCATTAGATCAGCCATTCGCAGTATTTCTTATCTTATCTCTTACAACACCATACCACTTCATAGTGTACGGATTAACTTTGAACATTGACCATTGGATCAAGACTAGCAAATCTAAACATTGCTAACCGTTGGATCTTCTTTTCCATTCTTAGCATCTAGAAAGTTTCTGGTGATAGTCTTTAGCACGATGAACACTAGTATGCACAAACCTCAAAACACACACTTCATTCCTCAGTTTCAGGGTCCTTGTGCTAAATGCATGGACTTGGATGCAATTTTCATTTTTATGAGGTCCTTGATGTAACTTGTACTTCCACCGACTATGTTAACTCTTAAGCATCTTGCTCCTACGAGACCTACCATTAGATCGGCCATTCGCAGTATTTCTTATCTTATCTTTATCTTGTCTTATCTGTTACAATACTATACCACTGTATAATGTACGGAACATTGGCCGTTTGATCAAGACTGCAAATCCAAAAATAGCTAACCGTTGATCTTGTTTTCCATTCTTAGCATCTAGAAAGATTCTATTGATAGTCTTTATCACAATGAACGCTAGTATATATGCGCAAACCTCAAAACACACACTTGATTGCTCAGTTTCATGGTCCTTGTGCTAAATGCATGGACTTGGATGCAATTTTCATTTTTATGAGGTCCTTGATGTAAATTATACTTCCACCTACCGTGTTAACTTTGAAGCACCTTGCTCCTATGAGACCTGCCATTAGATCGGCCATTCAGTGTACTTCTTATCTTATCTTATCTTTATCTTGTCTTATCTCTTACAATACCATACCACTTCATAGTGTACGGATTAACTTTGAGCATTGACCGTTGGATCAAGAATGGCAAATCCAAACATTGCTAACCGTGGGATCTTCTTTTCCATTCTTAGAATCTAGAAAGATTCTATTGATAGTCTTTAACATGATGAATGCTAGTATATATGCGCAAACCTCAAAACACACACTTCATTGCTCAGTTTCAGAGTCCTTGTTCTAAATGCATGGACTTGGATGCAATTTTCATTTTTATGAGGTCCCTAATGTAACTTGTACTTCCACCGACCGTGTTAACTCTCAAGCACCTCACTCCTATGAGACCTACCATTAGACCGGCCATTCGTAGTACTTCTTATCTTATCTTTATCTTGTCTTATCTCTTACAATACCATGCCACTATATAGTGTACATAACATTGACCATTGATTATGACTGGCAAATCCAAACATTGCTAACCGTTGGATCTTCTTTTGAATCCTTAGCATCTAGAAAGATTCTACCAATAGTGTTTAGCACGATGAACGCTAGTATGTGCAAACCTCAAAATACACACTTCATTGCTCAATTTTCAGTGTCCTTGTGCTAAATGCATGGACTTGGATGCATTTTTCATTTTTTATGAGGTCCTTGATGTGACTTGTACTTCCACCGACGATGTTAACTCTCAAGCACCCCGCTCCTAAGAGACCTACCATTAGATCAGTCATTCGCAATACTTCTATCTTATCTTTATCTCGTCTTATCTCTTACAATACCATACCACTGTATAGTTTATGGATTTACTTTGAACATTGGCCGTTGGATCAAGACTGGCCAATCCAAACATTGCTAACCGTTGGATCTTCATTATTCCATTCTTAGCATCTAGAAAGATTCTATTGATAGTCTTGATCACGATGAACGCTAGTATGCGTAAACCTCAAAACACACACTTCATTGCTTAGTTTTAGGGTACTTGTGCTAAATGCATGGACTTGGATGCACTTTTCATTTCTATGAGGTCCTTGATGTAACTTGTACTTCCACCGATCGTGTTAACTCTCAAGCACCTCGCTCCTACAAGACCTACCACATTTAAAAGAAAATTCAGCCGCCCTAATTATCACAAAAACTGGACCACGGTTTCTTATACGTAATACCAAATTTTTTAGTACTAGGATTTTTCAAACTTTCTAGCTAACTTCGCACACTTTAGTGACTTCTTGTTGATTTAACAAAATTAGGTCAAAGTTGAGCTACAAGTAAGAGCGATAGATTGCTCTTGAATTAAATGTCTTTTTGGAGGTAGATGGGTGCATATTCTTGTAGTAAACAATGTCGTCGTTGTTAGTTTCCAAATATCAGGAAAGAAAATTCTCAGTTTTCTGAGTGATGACGAGATGGTTCTTTTCTGAAAGAAAGTCTAAAGAGTATGGATCTCAATGCCATAAGCCAAGATTATAGACATATTAAGTGGACCAATGTGTTTTACTTACAATTCCCATGTTTTATGAGTTTTCAAACTCCCTATAGCTAATTAACTCTGCCCCACTTGAATGACTTCATGCCGATTTATCGAAATTAGCTCAAACTTGTACTACATCTTAATTGTAGGTTGCTTCTAAAGATTTAAGAAAAAAGTTTTGGAGGTTTACCCATCGGGGGGTCAATTAATATATCAGAAACCAACCGAGAGTTTTGACAATAGGCTTTTAACTTCTTTCTAATTAACATTTTGCATCTTGACAATTTAATGAAAAATGTAACATCCCAATTTCAGCAACCCTGAAAAGTTGTCCAGAATGCAAAAATCAGGGGGAACAAAGACTTTTTCTTGTTTAAGTGATGCAATGATTGCATGCTTGCTTGTTATGCTTATGTGTATGAATGTGTAGCACATGATATACTCCTTACCTGACCCTCAATTGACAACATTGATTCAACAAAACTGTCTTTGCACTTTTTCATATTCTCAAATGTTCTGGCACTTCAAAAACTGAGCCAAGATGCCTTTACAACCTTAATTATTCTAGTAGCTTCTATTTATAAAACTATGGAGATCTATATGATATATTATCCATATGTTTTCTAGACAAGACTTTCAACTACTCTTATCTCCAGGTTTTCCAAAACCTTTTTATAAAGCTTTTGAATCCTACTCTTGGTAGAAATACCAAGGACTCTCACCTTATTCAAACTCCAACCTTTAAACATACCCATACTTACCTCAAGCTAGGCTTGATGGTAACCCAAGTAGTAGTTTGATTTGATTGAAGGATGAATTGCCTTGATCTATAGCTAACTTTGCCCACTTGAAAGTGAATTTATGTCGATTTATTGAAATTAGGTCAATTTGAACTACAAGTAAAATGTAGGCTGTGTTGAAATTTTTATGATTTTTTGGGAGGTAACCATTGGGGGGTAATTTAATATATCACAAACCACCATCGAGAGTTTTGACAACAGGTTCAACTTCTTGCTAAGATTTTGCATCTTGATAATTTAACGAAATTAGGTCAAACTTGAGCTACAAGTAAGTGCGATAGATTGCTCTTGAATTAATTGTCTTTTCGGAGGTAGACGGGTGCATCTTATTGTAGTAAACAATGTCGTCGATGTGAGTTTCCAAATATCAGGAAAGATCATTCTTAATTTTCTAAGTGATGATGAGATTGTTCCTTTCTGTAAAGACAGTTTGAAGAATATGGATCTGAATGCCACAAGCCAAATTTTTAGACATATATATATAGTGGACCAACATGTTGTACTAACGATTCCTATGTTTTATGATTTTTCAAACTTCCTAGCTAACTCCGCCACTTGAATGACTTTATGTAGATTCATCAAAATTAGTTCAAATTTGAACTTCAAGTAAATTGTAGGTTGCTTTGAAAGTTCTAAGAAAAAGCCTTTGGAGGTACCCATTGGGTAGTCAATTAATATACCAGAAACCACTGAGAGTTTTGACAAGAGGTTCAACTTCTTGCTAAGATTTTGCATCTTGACAATTTAACGAAATTAGAACAAACTTGAACTACAAGTAAGCGTATGTATTTGTCTTGAATTAAATGTCTTTTCGGAGTTAATTAATGAAAAAATAAAGGGATGTAATAACTTAGCTAGTTACCATATAACATCACACATACCAAGACTAGTATATGATTCTACAACCTAATTAATTAGGCCTTTCGTGACACTACACACATGTTATTACCCACTATGAAGATAGTAACATGTGCAAGTTATTAGTCTAAGTTATTTAGCACTATGTGCCCATCCTAAATCAGAATGGAGTTGTGCGTACTGTATGCCTTAAAGGCACATGTTCCGCTGCGCTTAAAGTTGGTCACCACTCGTGTCGGCTCTCACTGGCCAGACGGATAAATCCACTGATTTGTTGATTTGGTATTATATATCGCCGGTCTTCTTTCGTCACTGATAGAGAATAAATTCTTCTGCCGCTTCCAGGCGCGTGCTTTCGCGGAGCTACAACCAGTAGCTCAGACGACTACTCCCGCCGCTCTCGAGCAATTGCGACCGTCCGTTCAAAATGAACGGGAAGGATTAGACAATGGATTTTCTTTTGGTGGATGGTTGATTTTTTTGAGAGAGATTGTCGACTTTTTTATTTATTGAATGGAGAGATGGTCGATTTGAGGTCCGGGAACAGGGGCATAGAGTCTGATAGGGAGAGGAAATTGGCGGTGTGACATGCAAGCTTATTTGAGGTGGTAGCGTGTGGGTTTACAGATGATACTGGTAGCCCATTTTGTGAGAATTTTGTTATTGTATTACACAAGTTTGAGAGTATTCTAGTTTTGATTCCTTAATTACCAGTGGAACCTTCATGTGTTTATTAGTTGCAGTAGTATAGTACTTGTTCCAAATTTTGCCTGCACACGATGACGAATGTAGAAGATCCAAGGATTATTACGTTCGGCAAGAGGAGCTCTGAGTATACTCCAAACCATCTCTCTGCCATGACCATTCATTTGACAGGACAATACATCTCCATCCGTACTAGGCTAGCTACGGTGTACTACTAGAAAGGCCAGACCTATTTACTCGATATGCACCAGAAAACGTAGAGAAGAGAGAAAAACCATGATTGGTAAAGGCGGTACGATTTCAATTGATTTATTCTATTTTCCTTTGCTCTCCGTCCTCTTCCTCTCCATCTTCTCGCAGATCCCCACTCGCCCACCTTAGCACACATCAATGCCGCCATGCCGCTTTCAGATCATCTCTGTATCCCAGTTCGATAGGCAAAGTAGATTTAGAAGAGAGAAAGAAGGCACACTTGGTTTTATTTCATTCTGTATTTCTGTTTGCCTCGATATTCATCCTCACTTCACCTCCAGCGTCCCAGCGATGGCCATTCCCACTCGCACACCAATATAGGCATGCGCCAATGCTGCCATGCCGCTTTAGGATCAGCTCTAGCGCCTAGTTTGATAGACTGTTTTCCATCTCGCCCTACAAGCTTCTGCTCGCTCTCTCCTCCAAAACCCTAATCAAAACAAAATGTCAATCGCCCCTAGCTGCTCAAGCTCTTCCTTGCGATGGACCAATTGATCAATGACAGTGACACTTCTAGGGTCTTTTCTGATGGCCCCCTTGAAGAAATCTCATCTAGATGCGACGTCATCACCGCCACGAGCCTCGTCGCCTACTGCAAACGTTATCTTTACTCAGCAACATATAGTGCACCCTTGGCGAAATCTCATCCGTTTGGTCTCCCCTATGTTCTTCACTCTCACCCAACTAAGCTACCGCGTGAGTACAATGTATTCTACCATGACAATCGCATGAAGCAGTTCTATAGGGGAGCTACTATTGCGTCAGGGGCAAGTAGAAGCCACAAAAGAAGTTTAGGTGGACTTTGTGCAAGCTGACACCGCTGCACAGGTCCTCCTCTGATGCTGTGATGCCAGATTGTGAGGGTAAGAAGTGGGAAGACACACATGGAGGTTGGATCGCCACTATTGGCCTCGCCTGGAACTAGGATCTTGTGAATGTGTTCGCTCGTCGCCGGATTCCTCTACCAGCAATCTTTGATTTTGAGGCCACACCTGAGGTACTTAAGTTTCTGGCGGCTGGTTAGCCTACTAATCTACTGAAGATAGCCATTTGCCATGTTCCCACAACTGCTGGGAACTATATGGATTTTTCTGTCCTGGACATCTTCGACACGGTAATTGCCTTCCTTGATGGTTCTCATGGTATGTGGACAGTTCTTGAGAACCAGTTCAGCATGTCCAGCTACCACGATGCAATTATCCACAAGGGAGTTGTCTATGTTGTAACTCAGATTGGCAATGTTTATGCATGGGATCCTCAGGCATGGGGTAAAATTTCCATCCTTAAATTTTTAAGCATCATCATTCAAATTTTTCTCAGCGGACCTCTGAATGTGCTTTCGTTGCAAGGTCCTGTGCATCTTCCGGGCCACCTAATTTTGACGGTAATCGTGAGTATGGTCCTGATTTGTGGTGTTTAGCAAGATCTCCTGATGGTGGTAGCCTTATACTGATCAATACTATGGACGTTGGTGATATGAGGTATGACACTACTTATGGTGGTTATCCTGTCACTGAAAATGTTGCTTATCATCACGGCTGCAATATTCACACCTATTCTACTGGGTTTTGCTACCATGTGTTCTCGATTGACACTAGTAGGTTGCTTCTACAGAGGCAATGGCAGTGAGTTTTAGACCTTGGAGCATTTTCTATCTTCCTTGGATTGAACTATCCGATTACTATCCCAGTTGGTGTGGCATGACTTGTCCTTGGAGATCTGACGAGGAGCAACTGTGTATACACCTCGCCGCATGCATTTGGCCTCGGTGGATTTAATCTTCGTCCTGAAATATGCCGCTTCAGTATGAATGCTCAAGATGCCGCTATTGTTTTCTCAACCAACATTGGCTGGATTGGCGGCAGACTCCGTTGTGGTTTGTGCCAAGCTTGGCCAACGCGAATGATTGGAACCGGCATAATTAACGATTCAAAGAAGAGGGGTTGAACATAGTGATCATATGGAATAGGGATTTGCGTATCTTGAATCATTTCCTTTTCCTGATTTGTATTGCATGGTCTTGGTCGTTAACTTGGTGTACTCTAACACTCATTTCTCTGCAATGTGAGTGCAAGGCCTGTGATTTGATCAAACTCCTTTTATATGCAAGCCATAGTTTTAGTCAGTACGAGTCGAATATTCTGCAACTCGTTGTGCTCGTACCCCTTTATTATTTGTCGCACTTTTGAGTTCTCAAAGAATGTGAAATAAATTCAGAACATTGGCTATGTTGTATCTTGTGCATCTACAATATTCGGTCCCACAATAAGATCTTATGTGACCTGTGTGAAAAGGAAAAACCTAAGCGAATAATATCTTGGGTTCATTTGTTGATTTTGTGGTGGCTAGACCATGTACTAGTAATATTTTGGGATGGAAATTTATAGATGAACTATATAAATATGATCTATGTTCATGATTTATTTCACATTTTCTGAAAACTTGCAAGTGCGACATGCAACAGCTTATTGCCGATGCAACTAGTTGCAAATTGTAATTTCCACCGTGGTCGTCTCTAGTGGCTCTGAGCACATTATGCATGCAGATTCTCACTAGCAAGTGGGGTCGACCTAAACAGGGCCCACCCATCAGTGATTCAGAGCCACACAAAGTCATGCACGTTACCTAAATTGAGTGAAATCTGGTGTATCTGGTGCCCGTGCACGTCTCATTTTGCTGCGCGGTTGCATGTTGTACATGTGTAATTCCATGTACCTTGTATAAGAACATATATGAACACATGTGATGAGTCCAAATTTGAAGCATATTTACCTTTTATTTTTGCATAAATAGAGTAGGGATCTTTGTATTTCACTGCGTTTGCGCGCACTATTTTGTTCTTGTTTTAACAGGATCCCAAATCACTAAGTCTTATATGAACATATCAATTGGAACTATCATATTGTGTTATAATATGATATTTCTAAGTGACAGAACTTATTTTATGGATTTACCTTTGCACCTGGGAGAATACCAAGCGAAGAGAAGCAATCACTACCGATAACGACCGGTGGTACGGGTGGATCCCGGCCGTACCGTCTGCTCGTACTAGGTGTCATCATGATCACCTCGTCAAATACTTTTTCCTGGCAAAGAAGAGAGGAAGACCCGACATTCATAGCCACCAGAAACCACAAAAAATCACATCTGAAAGGGATATAAAGGAGGAACTTGGTTGGGGAAAAATCCTAGCTGCTTCACAGATCATTGGAGGACAACACATCATCCCCTTCATCATCAACCGCTACATATCCATCACCACCATTATCCCCATCTCCCATCTATTAGATCTTGTGGTAATTCCAGATTCAACTGTGGTTTGCATTAGATCTATCTCCGTTCTTTTATCCATTCATTTGATTATGATGATGTTGTTGATTGCTTAGATGTGTGAGTAGTTTCTTTGTTCTTGGGGAGATGGAGAAACCCTAGCACCATTATGAATTTGTAATAAAGATGATCTATTCTTGTGTCCATATGACTTTCCAGTCTATGATAGATTTATGATTTGTGTTTGATCTCTCTATTTAGATGGTATGTGTAGTCGGCCACATATAGTTTGCCCTCGGGACTAAAGGGAGGGAGAAATCCTTTGGACATGTCTTGGGATCGTACCCAGAACGGCCTCGTGATAGATCGACGCTGACTCGTAACCTACACGGTCAAAGGAGGATAAAAGAGGGACTCCCTAAGCTAATTAGGATATCCACGGGGAAACCCTTAATTGTGGTGGTTTTTATGGGTGACTGCTCTCAGACATCGCTGTGGTTATTTAGAGGTGACCTCACTCTTGGCTCAACAAAGTGGCTTCCTATGAGCCTTGTAGTGAACATCTTATTATGGAGCTATCTCCACACATCTCATGACATAAGAAGTATGTTATCTTGATTATTAATAACTAACAATGCCATGCTAGTGGTGTATCCTACATCCCCGAGAATGTTTTAGCCCTATTGAGTTCAACCATGTTTTCACACAATCTTGTTACTTGTTTTAATTACTTTTATGCAAACAACCAAAAACCTTTCAAACACCCTTTACTTGAGATCAAATGCATCTTATAAGTATCATTTGGTAGATAGTGACGAGGGGCATAAAGACCTTTACCAATAGCTCTCTGTGGGTTCGATATCTTTACTTCGATACTAGCTACAATTGATCTGTGCACTTGCAGTCATCAACTTGCAACATGCCAAAATTACCACGGACACACCCGTATTGTGCATTATATCCGGTGTACATATTTTCCGTCCTGTGATACGACTTCTGCATGTAGGGGAACAAGATGAAAGTACATGTGTCCATGTCGTGGCTACTACTACTAGTAGTAGTCCGCCCACCTATTTTCCGTTGAATATAATACAATATGTTGAAATGAAAGCTGTAAAAAGAAAACCCTCTGGTCAAACTGATGTGACTAGACAATAATGCACCTTTGATACATAGTAAGTAAGAGTATTGTCAAATTACTAGATGCGTGGCGAGCTAGTATAACATACAACAAAGTCTAGGCGGTGGTGTCCTCGATGCTACTGTTGACTAGACACAGCAAGCAAGTAAAATCTCCTCCCTCTCGTTTTTTCTTTGCCTCTCCATCTTCTTTCCCAGTCCCCACTCCTCCCACGATCTCCCCACACTCTCTCTTATCACCCATTCCTTGCATAACTCTCCCCTCCTCCTACAGAAAACCCCAATCGCACTTGACATCTGCCTAAATCCATCCAGACGTGATGGCCAATTCGAAGCTTAGTGGGCAATGCAAGTGGGATCAACTAAGCGTGGTTGATGTCGAGCTCATCGTTCAACGTCTTGACATTTCAAGTACCGTCAGGCTAGCCGCATGCTGCAAGATATTGTATGATCATATCGCCAATAATGAAGGTACGAAATGGACTTTGCACCATTGGAATGAACCCTGCCTACTGATGCCTCAGCATGCTCATTGGTTTGACGAGCAGTATGACGATATGAGGGTACATCGTCTACACGACACGGTGTACGACGTGGTGTCCCTCGACCATCCTCGACGCACTGCTATCCTTCCCTTCATGGACGAAAAATTCTGGGTTGGCATGAAGGGCGACTAGCTCACCGCCGTGGACCAGAGCAGGGCCTAGCGCCTAGCGAACATCTACACCTATTGAGTAATCGACCTTCCATCGACGAATACTTGTGGTATTCAGGACATCTCATATCCATTCTATAACATGTAATGCTACTAGCCAGCCAGGGTTCCCCCAGTTACCTATACTCATTTCTGAACTCATGCATATTTCAAAAGTTTTTTTTGGCAAATCCGCAGGTATGGAGAAAAGTACCAAAAGTCGTGGGATGGATGTCTTGACCCGTTGAAGATCGTAATCTGCAGAGTGCCCACAGAAGCTGGAGTTACACAATCGCCTACCTGGAAGGTGGTAGCAAAGTTTGGAGATGTCTGGACCATCCAGGTCATGGAAGACGATAGTACTATGATGCCATTGAACACGGTGGCCTCATTTTTTGGTTGCAAGTCAAGGATGCACCTACTGCTGGGATCACACATTGGAAGTTAATTCTAGTTCCATGATACATTGTGAGTGATTCAATGAAGTTGTTCTTTAACTACCTTGTTTATGTTTTACCTTTCATATGACTGAATGAGCACACTTTTTATGTCCTAAAAATGAATGAACCATTGCTAGTAATGAATTAGTACCAGTAATATGTCTTCCAAAAACATAGTGTATGACGGCATCCCTGCACTAGTAAGTTTGTTTATTGTCAAAATATGAAAGGTATTATTAACCAGCATCTAAAATGTGAGCGCAACACAATGAAGCCGGGTTTCTTGATTTGTTTTTTACTTTCAGGCCCTCCTCAGATTGTAGGAATCACATAGGATTTTTGTAGGACACCAATCTTTCCTTTTTGTATTGCCTTGGGATTCAGAGGAACTGTGTAGGATTTTTGTAGGCTTTGGATCCTTAGGATTTTTTTCTATAAAATGTTGTTTGATTTGAAAGAGTATAATCCTTCGGAATTCCTTCAAAGGATTCTTTTGCACTCTATTTTGGAGGAAAATTTCCATCCACTCCAACCTCTTTGTACAATTCCTTTGGTTTTCCTATGCAATCAAACACCACTTGATCCAAAATACTATAGGTATCTAATCCTATAGGATTCAAGTGGACAGGCCTCTATATCAATAAAAAGTGGCACTTCTAGCATTTTTTATCATTCATGTGTTCATGTGATCCAAAGAGTACCTCATTTTTTTATATAGATGAATGATCGGTCCCTCTTTTGAAACTTACAACAACTAGAAAACTACGGGAATCACCTATGTATGTGTCCAAACCTATCTTTAATATGGGACCCACTTTCTATACCATAAGCTAGTTGATTGCACTACAATGTATCTAGTCAAATTTGTCCATAAAATAGGACCCATGTGTAAGAGCTACCCTCTCATAGTCTTGTGATTAAAATTTATTTTCTATTGCTATGTGTACTAGATATCAATATTTTCATACTTATCAATAAAAAGTGGCACTTCTAGCATTTTTTTCTCATTCATGTGTTCATGTGATCCAAAGAGTACCTCTTTTTTTATATAGATGAATGGTCGGTCCCTCTTTTGAAACTTACAACAACTAGAAAACTACGGGAATCACCTATGTATGTGTCCAAACCTATCTTTAATATGGGACCCACTTTCTATACCATAAGCTAGTTGATTGCACTACAATGTATCTACTCAAATTTGTCCATAAAATAGGACCCATGTGTAAGAGCTACCCTCTCATAGTCTTGTGATTAAAATTTATTTTCTATTGCTATGTGTACTAGATATCAATATTTTTATACTTATGGACTACCCATAAGCTTAAGGGCGATCCTTAAGGTTTTTAGCTTGTGGATAACTTCCACTATGTATATGGATATCCATAAGGACTACTTTTTCCTTGTGGACAAGCTTATGGACAACATAGTGGATGCCCTAAGATAAGCAAGAAATCTAAATATTCAGAATAGCAGAATAAGAAATGCAATTTGTAATGTTGTTAATTTATCGAGTAATATTATTGTCAGGGTTTGCCAATTCACACTGTTACCATGAACAATGAAGAATGCTGTTGTTAGAATATGTATGCCAGTAATACACTTTTTGTCTCCAATTCAGATGTTGCAGGAAACAAGGAGCTTCCGTTTGTAATCCCAGCACCTATTCTGAATGATCGGCTAGGCATGTGGTTCCTGGCTCGATCGGCTGATGGCAAACGCTTGATGATCATAATTACGACGTATGGCATGGGGGTTGCCCATGGCGCAGAGGGTGAAATCATTCCCCATGCTCAAAATGGGACTAACCTACGCCTATAGCCTGCCTCTCGTGTCTACATTTTTGAAGAGGATCCTAGCTCTGCCGGACCTCTAGGGGTCATCGTTTGGAGGCAGGTTAACAACCTGGGCGACAACTCTCTGTTTATTGGTATCAATTATCCAATATTTGACAAGACGATGAAGAAATGCGGATGCAAGGCTCCTGATGGCACATTGTTCACATTCATGAGGAAAAACTGTGTGTATACAACATACAGGAGGTTTTGCGGAATACAATCCCCTCAGATTAAACGCTGCAACCTATAGCCAACAGAAGGTGGGCCTGACAGAGTTATCAGCCTTCCCAAAGATGGTTGGAACAGTGTATGACTGGCACCCATTTGGTTTAGGCCTAGTTTAGGTGTGGTAGGCTCGTTGTTCCGTCCCTAGACTAAGTTGTGGATCTTTCTGGTGTATCATTGTGTCATCTTTTTTTGCATCGTGGTTCAACAGTTGACTGTTAGTACATTGGTTTTAGTGGCCAGCTTGAATCAATTTATATGAGCCCTGCCATGATTTTGTAATTAATATTGCCTTCCATGGTATAATCCATGCAGTGGTGCTTATTTCGTAGCGTCATTTCTGTATTATAGTTATCTGTACTGTTACTGGCTTGTATATACGCACCTTGTCCAACTTTTTTTGAACCAACACACCTTGTGTACATTTGTATTTTGAGAGGAATATTCCTTCTTTCCTCTTAGTGAATAGGCAAAAGTAGGTCACTGCATCTTATAGGGCCACGGAATAGGCCTTAACTGGGCCGTAATTGATGTTGGCTCGGTACACCAAAGCAGGCCGAGACACCCTAGGATGATAGCCACAAATGTTTATACAGATTTTCTAAAAGAATACTTTATGTAGACCCTTCCAAAAAAGAAAAAATGTTTACGCAGACCCATATTATCACTAATACATGCCATACTTTTGGCGCTACCGTGAAATTACTTGTTCAATACAGTATGTATCCTTGCTCATTCTTCTGTATGTGAAATGAACTAGTCAAGCTCTAATGTAACATGAACAAGTCAATCTCTGATGTGTTGTCATGTGCTAGTGTACAAACTAGTTGTATTATTGTGTTCCAAATTGTGAACTAAATGTGCGAATTCTGAGCCTTTTTGCAGGATGACAATGCCACATATTGGTGCTAATTACGACATGTATTAATTTGATCATACAGGAGCATACAATTTTGAGCAATCAGTATAAGCTGGTGCTTATCCGAGCTGTCTGAAGTTGGGCAAGTGAAGGACACCGTGTCTCTAGCGCCTACAGTTTATATGGCATGATTACAAGGTTTTGAGTACATTAAATCGTTTGGGCACTTAGGCAGATTCAAAGCCACCAAAACCATCTCGAAATATATCCTTTGCTGAAAAGATGATTGCGTGCTGTAAGACTTGACATGACACGATTTTATGACAATCAGTCAAACTCCTTCCAGTACTTTCCATGTCCGAATCCTGCGCTGCCCAAGTTCCTTGCAAGGTAAAACTCTTAATAAGGCGCAGTATCCGTCACTTTTCTCCCTTTCCAACTTCATTCTTTTGGATCCGGCGTACGTACAGCCAGGTCAAGTGGACCATCGACTTTCAGTACACTGTATTTTTACTAGTTAGCCTATGAAAATGAATATTTCAACCCCACTTTGGACAAAAACTTCCCATAATCTTATTTCAAAAAAAAATCTTCCTTTAATTAGCCTTTCGTGGTGAGCAGAGCTGCCAAACTACAGTATATATTTTTTAGGGTACCAACTACATTTTTTTGAGTATGGGGTACCAACTACATTGAATTTTCACTGAGGACCTAATGAAAAGATTGCACATTCGACCCAACACTGGCCCAAAATCTTACAAATTTAGCCTACCGGGTCAGGTGGACTGCCAACCCCCGAGATATTGAGTATATTGAATTTTTAGTGAGGAGCTTATTAAAAATAGTACATTCTACCCAACTTTGTCCCAAAACCTCGCTAATTTATCCTTCTGGGTTTAGCTCGGCCGGGGGCCACCAACCCTCAACATATTGTTACTTGGTTTTTTAAGCATGAACCACGTTGAAGAAGTTTCGCTAAGGAGCCCACAATAAGAAGCCCATTGGTCACAAGATTGGACCCAATTTATTTTTTATATCACCCAAAATCGTCTTAATTTAGCATTTTCCGTGCCATTCTGATAAAGTATAGGACAAGCTTTGCCTACCCATGTTGTATTTATATAGACCATTTAGCATTTTTTATGGAAAGTCATCAGGGTCGCTGCCTTTTCATTTTAAGTGATTTCATCAGGCATAGATGGTTCTGGCATAGTGGAAGTGCACGCGGTTCCCATTTGTTAAAGTCTTGAGTTTGATTCCTATGTTTATCAATGTATAATATATAATATAATCTCTATCATTCTTTTATATTTTTTCCAGCATACACACGTTTCTTACACATAGAAGGCTGACATCTGGGACCCAGCAACGTTGCCAAGGTCAAAACAACGGAGTCCATCATACATACGTTGCATTTGCAGAGACGCTGACATGTTAGACCTAGTAGAGACCTTATATAGATGTTCCATCGAGCAACGTTCCCAAGTTCGAAACAGGAAGGTGCGAGCAAAGAAAAAAATCCAACATACACACGTTTCTCCTAATGAGAGGATGACATGTGGGGCCTAGTAGCGTGATTAAACGGCTGATGCAGCGAGCAACGCTATCAAGCTGGAAACACGAAGGCACGACCGAGGAAAAAATCCATCATACACACGTTTATTTTAATGAGAGGCTGACATGTGGGACCCAGAAGCGTGACTGAACCATAGATGCATCGAGCAGCGCTATCAAGTTTGGAATAGGGTAGCATGAGCGAAGCAAAAAGTTCCATTATACACACGTTTCTTCTAATGAGAGGATGACATGTGGGTCCCAGTATCCTGATTGAACGGTAGATGCATCGAGTAATGCTATCAAGTTCGGAATAGGGTAGTGCGAGCGAAGGAAAAAAATTCCATCATACACACAATCCTGCTAATGAGAGGCTAACATGTGGGACCCAACAACCTGACTAAACGACAGACACATAGAGCAACGTTATCGAGTTCAAATCAAGGAGGCGTGACTGAAAAGTATGGTCCGCTAGAGACACTGACGTCCGGGACCCACATGCCTCAAAAGACTTCGGCGAGTCAACATTACGCGAGGAACCGAAAATCTTACTTCTGCCACGCGCCGGCCGAGCTTCCTCCATGTTTTTAGTTGTTTCTTCGTAGTAGAGGGTCGCGAAAATGGAAAAAAAGTTTCCCATCAGCCATGGTCGAGCCGAGAAATTGGTCGCGGAAGACGCGCCTTCTACGATGACCGACGGGCCATGTCATTGCGGATGGACACTTTTCTTGTAGTGGAAGCTTGTATCCCCAATCCTATCATCCTTTACTATGGGAGTGGTTTGAGCCATGCTAGTCATAGAATTGCATGTGTAGGGTTTGTGCGAGTTTGTTGTAGATAACGAGGTACCCAAACAACTTAAACTGTGTAGTAATGGGATAACTAAAGAAAGAGGTACCGATGAGCAATAACTATTATTTGGTTCTTACCTGCTCACTTATGTCTCGTAGGACCCGAGTACTTGATTGTTGTTCCTTGACTACCGCAATATCCGTATGTGGGATGAACCCCTTCGCATGAGCTTGATTCAAACCGTATTTTTTGGGGGCACAAACTAGTTTGTGGCTTTACTACTATCATGTACTTATGCCATGTTTTACTACTTTATTTATTACTGTAACGCGTGGAGTGCTTACCTGTACTATTTTGGAATGCAGAGTGTTTTCGCGGTATCGACAAGCCCAATCACACTTTCGGGTTCCCAATCGTTTACAACCACTGACACAAACCCTAGGTATATCTCGAAGCCCAACCTATTTCATTGCAGGTAGCTTAGTGGGGTGGCCCCCTAAAATCATTTTTCAATCTTGTAAATGCTTTGTCGTGATGCCTCGTTGCATTTTATTTGGTTTTTACCGGGGTTGATCATGTGTGTGTTGCTATTTGTGCACCCCTGCAGGGTAAATCTTTCTGAAAGCCGTGTCCGTGGTTATGGATGACTTGGAGCACAGTTTCTCGATCATAGACAACTATAACTAAAGTACCATGTTTAATTTGACTAAAACATGACTAGTAAATAGTGCAATACTCATGGAATGGTTAATAAAATTGCCAACAGATGGGATGTTCTGCCGTATTCTAGTTCGGTAAGAGAGAAGGAGGACGAACGATGTTTACTTATGTTGCTTATATAATTTTGGTTCTAATTAATGAGCTCCCATCCATATCTAGTTGGGCGGATGTAGTAGTGTGTCTCGATAGAACTATTTAGCTAATTATCTTTCACTGCAATTGCGTCACCCCTAGTTAGTTCCCTTTAGATGCATAAAGACTTGCGGAGTGCCCTAGGGTCTTACACCATAAATATTGATTAGGTTGTTAGGTACATCCATATGGAAGGTACTATGTTGATGAGGCCGATGATGGAGGCAACGACCCTCTTGCGTAGAGATTCCAGGGATAGAGATCTCTGAGATCTGTGAGCGGGAATGTGCTTATTTCTGTGGCATCTTATGCTGATTTGACTCTTAATCCATACTCGGATATGTGTTTCCGCTTCCGCTTGATGATTTGTTGAGTGATGTATGATGATATAATCCTAAAATATCATTACTACTATCTATATAATTTTGGTTCTTATCATAATGGTGTTGCAATATATTTCCATTTCTTTTAGATGGAATAGCTCTTATGTACTCTTGTATGGCGCTGACGTACATACTCACTTGTGTATGCTAGACTCGCAGCTAGCCGGTCACGTTTCTCGCACTCCAAGCTATAATCATAAATTTTTGAGGTAGATGGTTAGCCGGTACCGTGCCCTGCCATTGCGGCCTACTTGTGGGCAGCCTCGCGACCTCGACGGTAGTACGTCCTCCCTAGATTCGGGTTATACTGGCTTGTGATTTAGAAACGTGAGGTACGAGGATTACATCTGGTATCAGAGCCATTCCTCCCTTCAGGGTCTCAACCAAGGTGGTCATTGTCAGTTTAAAAATATTTTTGGTAGCCATATACTAAGGAAAAAACTAAACGTGAGAGTAGGTCTGCTTCCATTTTTATTCTTACCCACCCACCAACCCTATTCTAGTAAGTATGTGTAACGTTTTTCTATCTCTTCTAAAAATTCAAACTAGGATTCACGTGTTCAGAGTATCTATTAATCCTTTGTCAATCTGTTGCATCCAACTTTGCTTCACAATCTACCTTTGGTTATCAAGTGTTGGTACATTCCATACTCACAGGCTTATGTTAAACCGACGCGATAGAGCTGACTCTTTGTTAACCGACGTGGTCTTTTTAAGGGTGTTCTTCCTTTCAGCATGCTTTCATTGAATGTGGAGTTGCTAACCCCTATCTATTAAGTGGTTTTTCGTATCTAGTTGGTGTTTTAATGCCAAAAAATGCGGAATTTTTTCTTTGATACATATGTGTTTCCACACTCCTTGTCAGTCGTGTGTGATACACTATTCACCTTCTTTTTGTAGGCATGTCCATGTTAACTCAATCTTATGCTACCGGTGCTTCAATCTATATTTTTTACTTCATCTTCAAATTCTTTGGGGCTAAATAAATAACATGTGTCGATTCGATGCTTGTGATTGTAATTTGGTTCTCGGTATAGCTATATGGCACTTATCATGAGTGGAATATGGCCAATGCTATCATTCTAATCCCCCAAATGATGGTGGTTATCTATTTTTATTTTGAGTTATACCATGATCATATATATATATCATATTCAAGTATCTTTGGCAGATCCGAAGTTTTTTGAAGGCACTATGATGGATCATCATCCATTTGCCGTGCTTCATTTGTTGTTTGAACTCCATATGTGATGAGATTCTCTTTAATACGGGAGGATCTCATCCTTTCATCTCTGATAGCTTTGATAAATGTATGAGTTATCATCGCTTCTTTATCCAAGATCTCCTTATCTTTTCAACCGGTGATCCGATCAACTATGTGAACAACTCGACATCTCTTCTATCATCAGAAAGGCCAGATAATTTATTCGTCTAATGGAAGAACATCTTCTTATTTTTCTCTCAAACTTCATGAACATCGCATGTGTGTAAATTTCTCAAAGTGTAAGTTCTGACTTTTTGAAGTCACCTATCTCGACCACGTCTTTCTTCTAAAGACATCGCTGCAATTCTGGAACCATCAAGTCAATTGTTAATTCCATCTTACATAATCCAATCAACTCTGGAGCTTTATTATCGGTTTAACAAGTAACTCTCACTGCTTTGTTGAAGACTCCCTCAAGACAGCTAAATATCTCTTAGATCTTCTCAAGAAGGACAATAAATTATTTTGGTCTTCCGCTCGTCAAGAAACCTTTTGAAACCCTCTGCCTTTATCTTCTATCGTCAATCCGCCGGATGCGACGAAGACTTTTTAGATCTTTCATTTTTCCTCCATTCAAGACCTTGCTGCTTTCCTTGTTCTATATGTTGGACCTATCATCTATTTCAGTGATCTTCCTTCATATATTTTTTGTTGGTTTGGGAACTTCTGACACGAGAACAACATCATCATCTTTATCGAGTTTGGGTCCGGCGAAGTGTTTGTATCACATATTTGTTTTCTTATGAAGCTTCAGGAATTCTGCTTATCAAGATATCTAGACTGAATATCGAGAGTTGGGTTGCACAATTTTCCTATTCTTGTACGGAGTAATGCTTTGTGTGCAGGATGGAGTAGCTACCATACCACTACTCTTATCATTCGCTCTTGTACATTGAATTGGTGGATTAATGCGATTTCACTCATTTCATAGAAGTTAGAAGTGACCTTCATTATTGAAACCTTCAAAGAACATAATCAGTAATCTCTTGTTAGTGGTCTCTTCTATTTCAAGATAGAACAAATCTTCAATGATCTGGTGGAAGAAAATGCAAAATCTTCTCCTTCCTCTTCATTCTATCGGCATTCAACATCGTTAACAAGATAGATGGAAGATATATGTGACTTCATTTGTCAAATTCCTTTATCTTGGTAAATCCAATTATGGTTGATTCCATCAGTCGCAAGAATCTATTGCAATAACCTCATGGTTAAGGAAAGCAATAAAGATCTCTACCATAAACTCCAGATATTCTACATTCAATTTCTTCTTAGGATTCCACCATAAGCTAGCATCACCTCCTTCTCGCGAAGATAAATCCTCGTACCTCAATTGCGTGATCCTTTGGTTCTTACCGTTGTAAAGAAGAATCAAATCCGAGAACTCCTAAACCCAAATCTTTTCTGTTGATATCAAGAAACTCTATTGTTTGAAGGCAATATGGTTTTCCGAACTTCATTTATTAAATCTCAGGGAAGAAACAATGCTATTTTCATAGTGGTTGATAACTTCTCCAAAGTTGCTCTTTTCTTCTAGCGAAACAAACAATCATATTCACGTGCATCTGTTGATCTTTAATCCTGACGATCTGTTATTTCTTTCTCTCCTCGATACATCATCTATTCAAATTCTTTCAAGAAGTGGTTCTATTATTTTATCATGTTTCTCGAGAGCACCTGAGTTATGTTCATCCTACCTTCCATGTTCACGATAATCCTCCAATGTCTTCAATCCTTTCTTTTCAAGAAGCAAAAAATGCAAGACCCGCAACAAGTCTGGAAAGTTTTGCAAGGTATAGTGGTCACACCATTCTGTTGCTAAATCAACTTGGCATGTAAGGATCACCTTCATTCCGAGCAACCACCAATCTTGGAGTCTTCTTTTTCCTAGGAATCTCAGGGCGAGATTCTTGTTAAGTGCAGGAGAGTTGTAGCATCCAAATTGTCTAACATTGGCATGCTAAATAATAAATAAAGATCAATGCTACTATATACTTGTTATTATTGCATCATCATTATATCATGCTCATGTCACCATGCCTCATTGCATTTGAGCGTCATATAAAATCCCTTTTCATTTGGTTCTTCCCTCATATGCATTTGTATTATTAATTATAATTGCCTCTTGATATATTGTAGTTGGTTCTTGATATATTGCTTGATGCCCAAGTTAGTTGGGGGCTTATTTATTTCAAACTCCATCTTTATGTTTGCTCTATCTATAACTTCCACCATTCTAATTATATATGAGCCATTATATTTGTCTTGGTATTTAAATCTAGCTCATATATGTTGTGATGGTTCCACTTCTATTTTCTACATGCTCCCATACATGCTACACATTGTTCTCACGATATTGGGTATGGGATGCCACATGGCCACCTTTGCATGCTATGTGAGTAGAAATCTTTTCTAAGTGTCCATATGGTTTGAATTTAAATAAAAGACCATGTTTGAATATATTGTGGTTGTATGTTTATTAGTGGATCACACACACAAGCTTGGCCACCTTATGCTCATGCATGTTTCTTTTATTTAGTCCATATGGGAAAACAAGCTTCCTTTTTCTTTTATAATGCCTTAATTCAAACTTTTGAAGCATGTATGAATATATGCCCATGAGATATTATAGTTGTTTTCACAAGTAATGGTGGCCTTTATTACCCATGCATGGCACATGCAAGCTTGCACCACCTTCTTTCAATTTTTTCTTCCATAAACTTCTCTAGTTAGAATTTAAATTCAATTTAGGGAGTTGTTGGAATCATGGCCAATATCAAATGGTAGTTGTTTTCACAACTAGCAATGCATATGTTCAATGTATGCATGAGCCATGCACACTTGCCCCCTCCCATTATTTTCTCTCTATTTGTCCTTGTTTGGTTGTTGCATGAGTTTTGAAATGGTTGCATTCAAACAAAAGAAATCAAATAAAAAGGAAATCAAAGACCTACCTTAACCTTACATTTTGATCTACACTCCTAATTTACTACACATGTGACCCAGACACACTCACACTAACCCAAACCCCTAGCTAACCCGAGGCCATCTTGTCTAGTGTCAAGTTGCCTTCCTAATCTAGCTAGTTAACCCTCCCCTCCTTTTTCTTGGCCCTCAATATGACCAACCGTAGCCACCAACCCTGGTCACAACCCCTCCTAGATAACCCAAGTGAGGAAAGAGAGGAAGAAACTAACCCAAGTTACCACTTTGGGAAAAAACCCTAACCCAGCCACCCAAGTGAGGCTTTCCCTCCCCCTTCATCTACCGGCCCAGGCATCTCTCCAGATCGAGATCTCACCCCTATGCTCGCCCCTTCCTCCTAGAAACAGCCACGGCCACCCCCATACCCCTCCTCATGTAGCTTAGGCAACCACCTGAAACCGGCATTGGGGAGAAGGAGAAGAGGAGCTTGGGCATTGAGGAAGACCAGCACCACCTAGTAGCCCGCCAGTACACGGAGTCGAGAAGGAGGAGCTCCAGGGACCGCTGTACCAGAGCAAGCCGAGCCAAACCCTAGAAGATCTGTCTGCGAGCAACACCTATAGACCATTGCCCCTTCGAGCATGTTCGACCATGCCAGCACCCCCGCAGTGAGCTAAGAATCCTCCCATACATGCCCTTGTGCTCGTTTGCTTCCCAGTTTGGTTGTTCTTTCGTCGAACATCTATAGTGCATCGTTGTTCGCCACCACCAGCTCGCTTGACGATGCTATGGTGCTCGCCTTTGTCGCATGCTAGCACAGCTGTGACCACGTCGCTGCGCTGCGTCGTGCAACCCTAGCCAAACCCCTGGACACCACCTGGATGCGGCAACCTCGACAGGGACATCCTAGCCCGATGCCGCCATGTTTGTGCTCGTCCATGCCGAGCCATCCTAGCACATCTAGCGCCGTGCAGCTATCCCGGCATCGACCGCCAGCCACCACAGTGGCACCATCCCACTAATGCATGCCCCAGGTCACCGGTTCAATCCCTAGTGGCGCCTGTGTTTTGTCTGTCATCGTTTCTTCAGTTTGACAGAGAAAAAGAAGAACGGTAAGTTCAGTTAGTCGCGTGCTCGTTTTACAGATAACCCCATGTTTCTTTTAAACATCAACCGACATCCACCGTGAGACCCTACCTGTTAGTCTCACTAGCAGACCCCGGCCAGAACATTTTATACAAAGGTACTCGTTGTTTTACAAACTTAACCCGCACTCCCCAACAGCACACGTGTCGCCGCCCTGCTAGGTCGCGCGCGATGTGGCCCCATTGCCCTGGCCCCCGCTTGTCAGTGGCTGTGGGTAGAACTAACCCGAGTGAGAAAAACCCTGGAACATTTTCTAATACAAATAAAATTCCACAAAATGATTTATATCAAATTAATTCATATCTTTTAAACTATTTTAAATTTGAACAAACTTATAAAATGAAATATGAATGTTTTTCAAATATGAATTCAAACATATTTTCAAATTTTACCAGAGTTGACCCTAGCTAGTCAAACCTTTGACTTTTAACCCCCTTTTGAATTGTTTGCATTTAATAATGTTTTAAATTCATAATTTCAAATAATACAATTGATATATGTTTTCTAATCAGAAAAATGCCAGGAATTTGAATATGCTATTTAAAATAATTTTTGAGTGATTGAAATTTTCGAAATTATTACATGCTATTAAATGCCTATTTCTTAATTAGTCTATATCTTTTAAACCGTAATTCTGAATTCGACAAATAATATGTCTAAATCGATCAGCGCGACGAACCCTTTCCAATTATGCATTTCATGATATCAATTGAAGCATGCGTCATATAAATATTAAGTATACATCAATGTTTATGGGAGTAAAAATTGACTAAATATTTAATGAAATTCTTAATTCTTGTTCCTACACCTCACCCATGCCGTGTTGTGTTATACCTTGCAATTGTGCATCATTCCATCATGGCATTCCTTGTTTTGGTTGTTGCATATGTTTCATATGATTGCGCACTTTATTTATTATGGCCCTTTGTGTGTTTGGTTTTTTATTTTGGATAGATGTCCAGCAAAGGAGTTATCAGGAGACCAAGAGTACTACCGGGATACCAGTTATTCCACTGCTGATCTAATAGGCAAGAAATTCCCCATGCTTGCATTAACACCTATGCCTCTATCTTTATTATTGCATCATTGTGTCACGATTCGCATTAAATTGAAATCCCAAGTACTACATAGCCTTTACTTTTAAATCCCACCGAAGCTTGTATCCTCAATCCTACCAGCCTTTACTACAGGAGTTGTTTGAGCCATGCGAGTCATAGAATTGCATGTGTAGGGCTTGTGCGAGTCTATTATGGACAATGAGGTACCTAAACAACTTAAACTGTGTAGTAGTGGGACAACTTATATTGTGCAGTAGTAGAATTGCATGTGTAGGGTTTGTGCGAGTCTATTATGGATAATGAGGTACCTAAACAACTTAAATTGTGTAGTAGTAGGATAACTAAAGAAAGGGGCACCGGTGAGAAATAGCTGTTATTTGGTTCTTACTCGCTCACTTGTGTCCCGTAGGACCCGAGTACTTGATTTTTGTTAGTTGACTATCGCACTATCTGCATGTGGGACCATGAATCCCCTTCGCCTGAGCTTGATTCAAATCTTATTTCTTGGGGCCACAAACTAGTTTGGGGCTTCATAGCTCCAAATTTCATCACTTTTACTATTGATTTTCCTTTTGTTTATTGTCGTATTTCACTGAAGAGTACCCCTTTCTACTAATGTTAATGCCAAAATTAGCGAATACTTGGTTTCTTGTGATGGTTTTCAGGTAATGACTATTTATTGAAGATCTAATAGCATTTATGGGCTAATTGCATCTAAAGAAGTAAATCCCCAATTGGATCCCCTTTCATTGGAGGCGTTCAACACGCTTAATGACCAGCGGTATGGTCGGGACGTGCCCGTACCGTCTGCCCGTACTACACGTCGACGGCTCCCTTATATCAATACACGTAACTTTCGTGAAGGAAAGCCGATGAGAAGAACAACAGAATAGAAAGCACAGCCACCGCAAGCCATCCATAGGGGGTTAGATCATATCTAGAAGAGGAGAAGAACTTCACCTCGTTCCTCGACGATCTCCAACTCCCAAACCACACACTCCACCATCATTCACATCATTACTTAGAGAGAAAGAGAGATTGACACTTGTAAGATTAGGATTTGATACTTTGATCTACCTTTGGTTTGAATTTTATTTGATCTTTGATCGCTATTGTGGTTTGCTACAATAACTTTGAGATCATTCTTACTTGCAATACAATTACACCTTTGATTTGTCTTCCTCTCATGTTTGAATAAATCCCCATAGGTGTGGGAGATTTTGGGGATTGGTGAGATGTGTTGTGACTCCTTTAAATCCATCCATTTGTGATTGTTGTAGTGTTTATTAAATAGTGGCAATGATTATCTATGTTTGCCTAAGGCTTGTTATCTAATTCAAGGGACCAAGTAACATGATCCAAAGCTCTCATAGGTATGAGCTTGTATGCTAGTAATTCCGCGACCGCCGAGTGACACGGCCGGTATCATTGAAGAGCTAGCACTACTCGAGGATAACAAGGAACCATCAAGATTAAAGCCTTGATCCGGTCGCAAGACCTTAATTAATATGCTGACCATTGTCGTGGTAACAGGCAGATGGATGATTGGGATTAGGGAGAATTGGCCATGAGGACTCCTAGTCGGTATATGGGTTGCTTACCTACTCACTTATAAATAAGAAATATCACTATCACTTATTCCACTTTATCCATTTGGCACTTTCACTATCATCATGAACTATTTCTCTCTGCACCTAACGTCTCATATGCAGGACCTTTACACACTTTTCACATCTTTACTTTTATGTAATTTATTTATTTCCTAAGAAAGTTTTCTCTATGTTTTACTCACCATTTCCACCGTCAGATGTTGCAGTCAATTCACTCAAGACCTGTGACACCTTGAGTGCGACAGAAACACCACATACAACACTTACCTAGGCTCCTTATTGGGATCGATATAAAACTAGAATTAATACTTCTGTGAAAACATTCTCTGACGAACCTGTGAACTTGCAGGCCATCAAGATATTTTCTGGCACCGTTGTCGGGGAGCTAAGCGCAAAGTGTTGTTTCTTAACAACAACAGTTGTTAACACCATTCATGATCTCCATTGAAGACAGAGGTACCACTCGATCAGGAAAAACTTGTTTACCTCCGTATATTGATCGTGTTCTGATTGAGAGACGCCTAGAATTTATCGAAAAATTTACTAACTCACGTACTGTAGACGTGAACAGTTTTATTCCAGTGATGGCAGATTTGACCATCACCGAGGGGCCGAACCTAAGCTACCGTTGGGAGAATATGGGAATCCATCTAGGAACTTAAGGAAAATGCCTATTCTTGGTCCTGAACTTGAAGGACGGGAATTAGAAATATATCTTGAGCTAATTTATATGATGAAAGAAATTGCTTTCGCAGGAAAAGAAGAGGAAGATCCTAGTGACCACTTGACAAGGGTCTATGACCTTTGCGCTACTCTTAAACCAAGAAGTTTACCAATAGAGTTTGTACTCCTTAAACTTTTTCGCTGGTCTCTGAAAGATAATGCTTTTTCTTGGTTACAATCACTACCTAATCACACTATAAAAAGCTGGGAAGATTGCATCCAAGAATTCATGCATAAATATTGTTCATTCACTAAAATCATGCAATTCAAACGTAGTATAACAAACTTTCTTCAAATAGTTGGAGAAAACTTTTATCAAGCATGGAATAGATTTTATGCAATGATTATGAAAGTCCCAAATCATGGTTTTCACGAGAATTTAATTATTCAATATTTTTACAATGGGCTCAATGACGAAACAAAATAAATGATTGATCTATCTGCAGGAGGAGCTATATGCAACTTAACACTGCCAGAATATGTAAAGATTTTTGAGGTAAGATCCTTTAATGACGAACAATACAATCTAGTTGCAGATGTTGAACCTCGAAAAGGTATGATTCATATACCACCAAATCTTATACCCGAAGTCAAAAAGTCCATGGAAGAAAAAGGTATAGCCGCAGAACTTGTGAGAGAAAATAAAGTTGACATTCTTCAAACTTATGTAATGGAAGATGATATAAATCTTGTAATGCAAAAGTTTAGATATCAACAAAATAAGTAACCCAAACTTTGATTTTGAACCAAGGAAATTTCAATACTGTTTCGACTAACATTGTTACTAGACGTGGTACAGAAACTCAGGAACCACAAGGACCACCTTGCTATCAGAAAGAACAAGCTCGAAAGGCAAGAGAGACTCAGGAGATGAGTCAAGAATAGGAGGATTTAGTTGATCCCCAAGATGGCATTGATTATGAGGCCCAGAAAAGGGAGAATGAAGCTTTCAAAACTGGAGAAGAAGGGGAAGCAGGAGACAAACATAGACTATATGATTCAGACTCTGAGACAATCGATTCAAGGGACAAAGCCGATATCAGAAAGGAGCAAGAAGAGCAAGTTATCATCCCGCGTGAAGAACACGTCGATAAGCAAAAACCAGCCACAAGGAAAACCAAAAAGAATGCTAAACCAGTAGCAAAGGTAAAGGAGAAGGTAATACCCACCAAAAAGAAAATTCCTTATCCTAATCGAGTTCAGTACGAACCGGATAAAGCTATTTATGACTCTTTTGCTGAGGCACTAGGAAGCTTACGTTTAGAACTTTCTTTAACTAATGATATTCAAGTTCCTACTTATAAAAAGTTTATGCGAGATATTCTTAATAGAAAGAAGAAGGTAACTAAGATTGTAGCAATAATGACAAGCTTTGGTGATAAGCTGCCTACTAAGCTTGGGGACCCAGGTATACCAACCATCTCCTGTGCAATTAGGAAAACTAATAAATTTAATGCTCTTTGTGGTTTAGGAGCGGGTATTAGTGTTATGCCTTATTCCCTATTTAAAAAATTGAACCTTGGAGAATACTATCCTACTTCAATCACCTTACAAATGGTGGATAAAACAACTAAACAACCTGTCGGTATGATCGAAGACGTTCTACTTAGAATAGATCAACATGTTATACCCACTAATTTTATTATTCTTGATGTCCCTGAGGATGACAAAATTTCTATCATTCTTGGAAGACCTTTTCTTAGCACAGATGGAGCTAACATAGATTGTCCTAGCGGTAAGATTGTCTTCAGTATATATGATGATTAGATTGTTAGATACTTTCCAAAGAAACGGGAATACAATGGAAAATATGTTCCATCGCCTAAGCGTGTTCAAGCAGCAAGAACCGAAAATAAAGAGCAGCTTGAGGTAAACGCTAATGACATGGAGTTTGGATGATAAAAACTCTAGAATAAAATACTTAATGGGAGTTAACCCATTCTCAGTAAATTAAGTTTAAGTTTTTTTATTTATTTTATTATTTGTATGTACTAATAAATTTATTTCAAGTCTTGAGTTGTTCAGAGAATTTACCTTAGAAAAGTTGAGAAGCAAGGAAAAATGAAGAGAAGAAATTAAATAAAAGGTTCATATCGCATAACAAGTGCCGATACGGTATGGTGTGCCCGTACCGCGCGCCCATACTGAATTTTGGCAACTTCGACAATGGGCTCAGTACCGATAACAAGAGGTGGTACGGCCGGGATGCGTCTGTACCGCGCGCCTATACTAGACTTCGACGAAGGCAAGCAAGATTCATAGTACCAGTAACGAGCAACGGTACGGCTGGGATGCGCCCGTACCGGGCGCCCATACTAGACCGACCATGTTTGATCTCGAACCCTAATGTTGATCCAACAGTGACGACCACCGGTACGGACGGGTTGCACCCGTACCGCCCGCCCGTACCGACTACATCGCCAGGTAAAGGTTGACGACGACTGGCTCCCAGCCAACCTCCTTCTTCTTCTTCCTCTTTCTTTCTTTCTTTCTTGTTCTTTCTCTCTCCACCTCAAACCCTAGCCTCCTAGAACCTATGATTCTTCATTAATTTCGTATTTTTTAGCTGGGGAATCTTCACATCGGTAAGTTTCTGAAATCCATGGTTAAATTCATCACATTGTCTATTTAGATGATTTCATCATATTTTGAGATTATTATTGATTTTTCACGTTAGGATTTGTAACTTCTACCTGTAATCATTTGTTCATGTGATAGAAACTTGATGCCAATATTTTTCTTTAAAAAATTTGCAGCACAATGCATAAGATTGGAAGGATTTTCCGCTCAGGCAAGGGCTTAGGTACGACAGGAGCCTCGGGCTCCGCCAAGCCACCGAGTTCGAATAAGAGGCGCTCAGAGGTGGACAACTTGAGGGACTCCATGAGACGAGACTATGAGAGGGTGAGCAACCGCAAGGTTTTACCCACCAAGTGGGTAGACCATGAGTTCCTCTCCCGCCAAGGTCTTTTGGAGGACTTCGAGCAAATGACTATGCAAGCTAGCCACGTACAAGTTCCCGTCATCATTCCATGATGATCTCGAAGCCCAAGAGCGTAATTGCACTGTAAGTTTTGTACTCAATGGGCAGCTCCACAACCTTTCCTTCTATGAATTTTGTGATAGTTTCGGATTCTCCCATGAGGGGAAGCTCAATATTAATGACAATGTGCACATGGAGGCAATGCATTCTTGGGAGCAAATTTCTGTCCATAGGAACACTGATTATTTGCACAAAAAGAGCGCCACCATCCAGAATCCTACTACCTATTATTTCCATACCTTCCTAGTGAATTCTATTTTTGGGAAAGGTGATGTCAAGGCAATGGCAGGCCTCGAAATGAGTGTAATTCATATGGCCTTGCATTTAGAAATGGAGCACAAGGTAAATTTAGGTGCTTTGCTCATCCATTACTTTTGCCGCCAAAGGTCGGCTTCCACTGGGGACATTCGTTGTGGTGGGTTGATCCTCTTTTGTGCATCATCATGATCGCATGCTCATGTCATCATGCCATATTGCATTTGAGCATCATCATGTAATCATTCATATGTTTGCCTGAAACTATTTTCCAAAAGCCTAGTTTTGTTTCTAAATATCCCCTTCTTCAATTCAAATTAAAACCCCGATCCTCTCGAATCTTTTATTTTTCTAAAACATTTTTGCTAAAATGTTTTGTGTTAAAAATAAATAAGTAATAAAAATAATTTTATAAAACTGGGGGAGGAAGTCCAACCATCCAGGCCCAACCAGCCAGACCACCTACCACCCCAGCTAAACCCATCCCCAAACCCTAGCCTCACCTAACCCTAATCCTCACCCACCATCGAACCACACCCTGCTGCCTCTCCACCCCAGTCCCGTTGTTGCTCCTGAACCACACTTCACCACCGACCAACCGCATCGAACACAACCCCAGCTCTTGCACCTTATGATGACTGCAAGTGCACAGACCAATTGTAGCTAGTTTCGAAGTAAAGATATCAAACCCACAAAGAGCTATTGGTATAGGTCTTTATGCCCCTCGTTACTCTCTACCAAATAATACTTATAATTGTCCTTTATCTCAAGTAAAGTGTGTTTGAATGGTTTATGGTTGTTTGTAGAAAAGTAATTAAAACAAGTAAAGGAAAACAAGTAATAAGATTGTGTGAAAGCATGGTTGAACTCAATAGGGCTAAAACGTTCTCGGGGATGTAGGATACACCACCAGCATAGCGTTATTGTTATACGTAATAAACATAACATACTTCTTGTGTCATGATATGTGTGGAGAGAGCCCCATAATAAGATGTTCACGCCAAGGCTCGTAGGAAGCCACTTTGTTGAGCCAAGTGTGAGGTCACCTCTAAATAACCACTGCGATTTCTGAGAGCAATCACCCATACAAACCACCACAATTAAGGGTTTACCCATGGATATCATAATTAGCTTAGGAAGTCCCTCTTTAATCCCCCATTGACCGTGTAGGTTATGAGCCAGTGCCAATCTGTCATGGGGCATTCCGGGTACGCTTCCAAGACACGTCCAAAGGGTTTCTTCCTCCCTTTAGTCCCGAAGGCAAATGATATGTGGTCGACTTCACATATCATCTAAAGAGAGAAATCAAACGCAAATCATAATTATATCATAGACAAACAAGTCATATGGACACAAGAATAGATTATCTTTATTACAAGTTCATAATGGTGCTAGGATTTCTCCATCTCCCCAAGAACAAAGGAACTACTCACTCATGGAAGCAATCAACAATATCATCATAATCAAATGAATGGATTGAAGTATGGGGGTAGATCTAATGCGTACCACAATTGTATCTAGAATTACAAAGAGATCTAATAGATGAAAGATGGAGTAATGGTGGTGATGGAGATGCAGCGATTGATGATGAAGGGGATGATGTGTTGTCCTCCAGTGATCCATGAAGCAGCCGACATTTTACTCCAGCCGAGTTCCTCCTTCAGATCCCTCTCGGATGTGGTGTTTCATGCTTTCTGGTGGATGTGAATGTCGGATCTCCTTCTCGTCTTCGACGGGCGAAACTATTTAATAAGGCGGTCGTGATGACGCCTGATGCAGGCAGATGGTACGGGCAGGCTCCGCATGTACCAGTGGTCGTTATTGGTACTGATGCTTCCTCGTTGTTTGTTATTCTTCCAGGTGCGAAGGTAAATTCATAAAATGACTTTTATCACTTAGAAATATCATATAATTACACAATGTGACAGCTCTAATTGATATGTTCATATATGACTCCATGATCTGGGATCCTGTTGAAATAAGAACGAAATAGCGTGCATATGTGCAGTGAAATACAAAAATCCCTACTCTATTTATGCAAAAAACAAAAGGTAAATATGATCCAATTTTGGACACATCACACTACCTACCGCGTGACATGATCCCCTTGTCCCGCACCACGACACGACCCCGTAATCCACCGCATACCCCACGCTCCTCTCAGGACCTCCCCATCCCCGCTCTCCTAGCCCCACCTCTAGTCCCGCACATGACCTCGTATTTTCCCTTGCGTCGCATTTGCTACCAACCACGGCCGCCATCTCCCTATCCCCTGCTCGATCTCCTCGTGACCCTGCTTCCATCGCTGTCCACCTCTGTCCCTACCACTACCGGCCTCCTCCCTGGCATGCTGGCCCCGTGCCTTGGCCGCGTCATCCTGCATCGCCGGGCAACCGACCCCCTCTAGCACCATGGATTCTCCTTCCCATGGCCACCGGCCACAGAGCTCGCGCCCCTGCGAGCCGTCCCCGCATCGCCAACCTCTGCTCTCCCAGCGCGAACCTGGCAGTCCTCCACCCTGGCTCCCTTCTCGTCAGTGATTGCATAGGCCCGACCTTTCCCGAGCTTGCAGAGCATGCCGCCACTAGCAGGTGTCTGCCTCCATCGGCCGATGTCCTCGCATGACCACGTTCGGCGTCTCTGTCCCGCGGGTTCCCTTCTCTGCCTGCAGAAACCGTTGCCATGGCCCACGCATCCTTGAACCGTGCCAAGACGTCGCCGCCTTCTCCTTTGACACGCATACACTTCCGTCCCCATCCTAGCGCATGTGGCTCGTTGTCTGTTTTTGGTGCTCAGTCATCAGCACGTGTTGAAGGACAATGCTTCCTAGTTTTAGATAAGATGGATGTTTTAGTGGCATTATTTCATTCTAGTAGTGATGTTGGGTTTCTGTTTTGGTGATGCTAGTGGAGTGGTGATGTGGAGATGTTGTAGGTGTTCTCCTCTGATTGAGACCGGCTCGCCAAGTTCGCCACCGACCACGACGCCAAGGATCTTGTCACGGAGCGTCAAGCTCTCCTTCACTAAACCTGGATGTCGACGAGATGGACCTAGGGCGGCAGACCCCAAGATCTTCTTCATGAACTACAAGCTCTACAACCTGGATTCCGAGATTGATCTGATGTCGCACCCTGAGTTCTTCTACCTAGAGCGCCACAATCTTCTTCATGGATCTGAAGGCCCCGAACCCTGATCCTGGAACCGAAGGGCGGACCCGAAGACCACCAGTTATCCTTCAAGGACCCGAAGGCCTGATCCCAGACCTGAAGGCCCCGAGCTCTCCTTCACAGATCCAAAGGTCTAGTTCCCGGAGTCCGTAGATCGATCCCGCCGACCCAAGACCCGAACCGAAACCCAAGGTCTTCGCCGGTAAAAGTGTGACCTCTATCCGACCCCTATTATTGTAATATGACATATATCTTCTTGCTTAATTAAATCATCATACTTGTATACATATTTTGTGGGTCTGGATTATTTTAGTCGATTCACCTTATAATTAAATATGGAGACTATATGTGGGTTATTCTAGTCTTATGTTGGCTCCATTTAAATTTGCATAGAGAACCGATGACATGTTTTGCTTTGCTAAGACAACATTTAAATTGCAGGGTACCTAAACAACATGAACCTTCTAATTAATTGTCGGGATCTCGATTCCACTTAATATTGCCTAGTCGCATTGCATCGTTGCCATGTCATACATCATACATGCATCATACCCGATCTTCTTCCATAGTATTAAATAGTGCATCCGATGTTTCTTTTACTGTTTTGCTTCTTCACGGATTATGTTGTTGAGTGGATGCGAGTATCGACAAGTTCTCCGGTGTATCTTTGGTAATATTTTCCAGGCGAGCATTCTCCCCCTTTCTACCTATATTGTGTTTATAGTCTTTACTTTCTCCTGTTGATCTTTTACTATCCGTGTTGCAATGCTTTAGTTTCCGTACTATTTATATCCCTTGCAACCCCTATATTGCCTTAGACACCTCCTACTGCCTGTTATTTTGGTAGACAGTCGGCCTTGCGAGTCGTAATTGCTTGCTTAGGTGCTGCTTCGCATCGTTGTTGGGAGGTTGGCAGATGCTTAATGGTGGAGATGATCATGGCTTTCTATATAACTTGTCAATTAAAAATGGAAATAGATATATTGCAGAGGCACTGATGGGTAATAGTCAATATTTGGTTTTTAACCACCCACTTGTGTCCACCTAGAACCCGAGTTCTTGACACCTGTTCCGAGACTGAGCATGCTAACCATATGTGGGGTGTCTGGGCGCCCCTATCGGCTTATTAGTTGATTTCAAAGTACTGTACTAGGGGCCACAAAACTAGTTCGGCCTTTATATGTTACCTATTGTACCTATACCATGTATGTCATGTTTATTACCTTTTCCTTGATGAGCGTTTATTACTGTTGAATAGGTGCGACACTCTATCACGGGAATATATTGTCTATGGCCTCTGCTTGCATGACAAGTGCATGCAACCTTAGAGCCCGTACGAGGAGGATTAGCGTTAACTCGTATGGGTAGATCTTTCGAGTGGCCCCCATGTACTTGCTTTCGGTATGGGAAAGCGTCGTGTCTAAAGCCCCGCCGACATACCAATGGAAGTATGTTAACTAATCTAGCAAAAAAGGTGGAAGTGCATGTGGAAACTTTGGTGCACCCCTACAGGGTTAAATCTTTTCGAAAAGTCGTGTCCGCAGTTATGGACGACCTAGAGCACAGTTTCTCAATCATAGACAACTATAGCTAAAGTTTACTGTTATAATCTGACTTGTATCTGACATGACTAGTAAGTTGGATAACCACCATGGAAAGGATGAATAAAACAGCCAACCATGTGAGTTTCCTCGGCAGGACATCCTCATTTGGTTTCGAGGGGGAAATACCAGGATGGGTATGTTTGGTGGTAGTATTAGGTTGGTTCCGCATAGGTCTTTATTATCTCTCTCCATTAGCCGATAGTTGTATCGAGTCTCTATAGGTTGTTTAGTGCATGATGCGCTGCCGCTTCAGTCCATCGTACCTATGTAGGTGAGAGCCGCTGAATTCTAGATCCTCCATGTACTGGCCTTAGTACTGACCGCTTCCTTTTTTCCTTTGCCCTTTTTCGGCACCCCTTTTGTTTAACAGGTATAACTTCAATGTTGTTAGTAGGGTTAACCTTCCGGCTTGGCTTGGACAGGGTCATGGACGCCATTGGTTATTCTTCAGGACTCTTAGCCCCATTTGCATCTTACCTGTACTTGGATGTTGTATCATTTTAAAAGTGGTTTGGATCTTTGTACCGTATATATGTATTCTCGACTCGTTGAGTCGTTGTTGTATATATATGTTTTGTGGGTTCCATCGTGAACTATTGTGTAATGGTATTACTATGTTTTCCACCCACACACAAGTGCTTGGTGGGCATCTTTGAATCGTTTCTATGCGGGTTTGGTGGGAAGCGCTAAAATCTGTATAGGGCCGATTTGAGGGTGTTACAAAGTGGTATCAGAGCCCAGCAGTTGCGATATCCCACTGGTCTAGCATGTAGGATAACCTAGCTAACAGATGATCTGATTAGGTCTGATTTACTCCTTACCTCTATGCTCTTCTCCTCTTACATTTGCATGTTTTGAATCTGCTCTCTTATCTTTTCTTCGAGTCCAGGAATTCTCATAGTTGGGTTTCCGTCGTACCTTCAGGGTTTCGCTTCCTTCCTCTTACAACGGTGATCTGCATCTAGTCGTCATGCTATTTGAGGATTCTTCCTCTGTGTACCTTTTAAAGTGATCCAAAATTCACAAAAAAAATTCTTTGTATCTTCCGATGTTTTCCTTCTTGACGACATCACCTACATCAGATCCGATGAAGATCCTACATCACTCCTTTGTTTCCGAACATCACTTGTGAAGATCTTCATTCTAAATTCCGAGAACTGGTTGCACGATTTTTCTACTGCATGTGTGGAGTAATAGTTTGGGTGCATGATGGATTGGCCCCCATGCCGACTACACATTCTATTCTCTCTCGTACATTGAAGTGGATTAGGTTGCAGCTTTTTTCTCCTTCTATCGAAGTTAGAGGTGGCCTTATCTTTTGATACCTTTACCTCCATCCTTCGTTTATTTAGAGTGTTCCCTCAACGAACATGAGCAACGACCCCATGTTGGTCGTGTTGCCAAATTCAAGATGGAACAAGGATCTTTGTTTGTGGTGTCACGAGGATCTACACTAAGCGAGAAGACTCAGATCATCGGCCTTCTTCCCCATACCATGAGGCGGATCTTGAGGGCAAGATCCCTTGTTAGTGGTGTCGAATTGTAGCACCCCGGGTAAAACCACTACTAGATAATCGCCTGGTGTTTCTCTTTTGTTCATCATCATGACCGCATGCTCATATGATCATGCCACATTGTATTTGAGCATCGTAATTTCATCATGCATATGTTTTCCTAAAACTATTTTCCAAAAGACTATTTTTGTTTTCTAAATATCCCATTCTTCAATTCAAATTAAAGCCCTGGTCCTCTCGAATCTTTTATTTGTCTAAAAACTTTTTGCTAAAATGTTTTGTGTTAAAAATAAATAAGTAATAAAAATAATTTTATAAAACTAGGGGAGGCAGTCCAACCAGTCAGGCCCAACCGGCAATACCACCTACCACCCTAGCTAAACCTACCCCCAAACCCTAGCCCCATCTAACCCTAATCCTCACCCACCATCGAACCACACCCTACCGCCTCTCCACCCAGTCTCGCCGTTGCACCCGAACCACACTTCACCACCGACCGACCGCACTGGACACAACCCCAGCTCTCGTACCCTACCTACCGTGTGACACGATCCCCTTGTCCCGCAACCACAACACGACCCCGTAATCCACCGCACACCCCACGCTCCTCTCGCGACCTCCCCATCCCCGCTCTACCGGCCCCACCTCTAGTCCCGTACGTGACCTCGTGTTTTCCCCTGCGTCGCCTTCGATACCAACCATGGTCGCCATCTCCCTATCCCCTGCTCAATCCCCTCGTGGCTCCGCTTCCATCACCATCCACCTCCGTCCCTGCCGCTACTAGCCTCCTCCCTGGCGTGCTTCCCCGTGCCTCGGCTGCGTCATCCTCCACCATCGGGAAACCGACCCCCTCCAACACCGCGACCACTCCTTCCCACGTCCGTCGGCCGCAGAGCCCGCGCTCCCTGTAGCACCCTCGAATCGGCCCTATGCGTGTTTTAGCGATTCCTGCCAAACCCGCATAGAAACGATTGAAACATGCCCACCAGGCACTTGCATGCAGGTGGAAAACAAAGTACCCCCTCCATCCCAAAATATAAGGCGCCTAAGGATTAGTCAAAAGTCAATGTTTTCTAAGTTTGACCAAGATTATGCACAAAAATATAAATATTTATAATAATGTATCAATATCGATAGATTCACCATAAAGTATATTTTCTTAGTGTGTCCATTCAATATAATAGATGTATATATTTTTTCCTAAATATTTAGCCAAAGTCAGTAAGATTTGACTTTTGACTAATCCTTAGGCGCCTTATATTTTGGGATGGAGGGAGTAATATCATTACACACTAGTCCATCATGGAACCCATAGAACATATATATACAACAAGGACTCCATGAGTCAATAATACAGATATACAATACAAAGATCCATATCACCTTGAAGACGATACAACATCCGAGTATGGATAAGATGCAAATTGAGCTAAGAGCCCTGAAGAATAACCAATGGCGTCCATAACCCTGCCCAAGCCAAGCCGGAAGGGTAACCCTACTAACGATGTCAAACTTATACCTATCAAACAAAAGGGGTGCCGACAAAGGGCGAAGGAAAAAGGGAGCGGTCAGTACTGAGGCCAGTATACAGCGAGTCTAGAATTCAGCGGCTCTCGCCTACATAGGTCTGGTGGACTGAAGCGGCAGTGAAGCATGCACTACACAACCTATAGAGACTCGATACAACTGTCATCTATTAGAGATGGATAAGAAACACATATTTGGAAACCAACCTAATACTAACACCAAACATACCCATCCTAGTATTTCCCCCGCGAGACCAAACGAGGAAGTCCTCCCAAGGAAACTCACATAGTTAGCAGTTTTATTCATTCGCTCCATTGTGGTTATCCAACTTACTAGTCATATCAGATCGACGTCAAATTATAACAGTAATTCTTTAGTTATAGTTATCTATGATCGAGAAACTATGCTCCAAGTCCTCTATAACCGCGGACACGGCTTTTTGAAAAGATTTAACCCTGCAGGAGTGCACCAAATTATCCACACGCACTTCAACCCTTGTTGTTAGATCCAAATATGAGTATGATCCTGAACATACACCCAACGGTATGCGACGGGGCCACAGACACGACGTTTCCCAGACCCAAAGCAAGTACATGGGGGCCACCCCACTAAGCTACCCACAACGAATTCGGCCAGCTCCGAGACGGACCTAGGGTTTGCATCAATGGTTATAAATGATTGGGAACCCGAAAGTGTGACTGGCCTTGTTGATACCGTGAAAACAGTCTGCAATCCTAAATAGTACAGTCACTCCACGCACAATGTAAATAAAGAAGTAAAGCATGGCATAAGTACAGGATAGTAATAATGCCCCAAACTAGTTTGTGGCCCCTAGCACAGTACTTTTAAATCAGCTAGTAAGCCGATGGGGTGCCCACACACCCACCTGTGGTTAGCGCACTCGATATCGGAACAGGTGTCAAGAACTCAGGTCCTAGGTGGACACAAGTGGGCGGTTAAAAACCAAATATTGACTATTACCCACCGGTGCCTCTGCATTATATCTATTTCCAGTATTTTAGTTAACAAGTTATAATGAAATCCATGATCATCCCCGCCATTAAATATGTGCCCACGTTCCATCAAAGGTGGAATGACAATGACATGAAGCAGCACCTGAGCAAGCAACTACGACTTGCAAGGCCGACTGCCTATCAAATAATACACAATAGGATGTGTCCAAGGCAATATAGAGGCTACAAGGAATACAAATGGTACACAGAAACTAGAGCATCGCAACACGGATAGCAATAGATCAACAAGAGGAAGTGAAGACTATAAATGCAAAATAGGTAGAAAGGGGAGAACGCTCGCCTAGGAAACACTACCGAATATGCATTATCCGAAGAACTTGTCGATACTAGCATCAGCTCAACGGCCTAATCCGTGCAGAAACAAAGCACTAAAAGAAACACCAGGTGCAATTAGGCAATATTAAGTGGAACCAGGGTCTCGACAATTAATTAGATGGTTCATGTTAATTAGATACACCGCAATTTAACTGTTGCCTTAACAAGGCAAAACATGGCATCGGTTCGCTACGCAAATTTAAATGGAGCCGAGAATAGACAAATATAACCCGCATATAGTCTCCATATTTAATTATGAGGTGAATCGAAAAAATACCCCAAACCAAATTATATGAATGCAATCATGTACCATTTAATATGCAACAATTTATAATGTCATATTATAAAATAGGGTCTCGGATGGGGTAACACATCTCGTATTGAAGATGTTGGGGCACTCAGAGGGGTTCGGGTTCAGCCTCTAGGCTCCGGGATCGGGGTCTTCGGTTTCTGGGGTCGGGGATCTTCAGGGTTTTGAAGGAGGCCTTGTTGTCCTATGATGCAGATCCCTGAGCCCATGAAGGAGATCTTCAGGCTCTGACTCAAGCGTCGGTGTCGAACGTGGGTCCGTGTCGGTGCGGTCTTGTTGACAAGCCATCCTATGGCACACCTAGGCGAATGGAGATCTTGTCGGAGTGGAATTTTGGGATCACATGGGTCCTTGGCTCCTCGCTTGAGAAGCATCTTCTAGAAAGCATACACCTACAGAACCGAAGCGAATAGAGGAGGCCACACTTGCACAGGATGGAAGGATACACAACAGAGGATCGATGCAGGGCGTCGCAGTCTCGGGCGGCCCAGGTGAGGTCGTAGGAGAGGGCGATTCATCGGCCCGTAGGTAGGTGTGGTCGGGAGCTCCTGGGAGGCGCTGGGCAACCCCATCACATGCCTGGACGTGGGAGGGGCTCTCCTGGCGGCGCAGCGCGTAGATGAGGAAGGTGATGCGGCTGCTGGCTCGCTAACAGGAGGAGGCCGGTGGGCTCGGAACAGAGGGTGCTGCAGGCGGGGAGTCTCATGGGACAGAGAAGAAGGCGAGGCCGGGCAGGGCACCGTGTCGCAACATCTGCTCTCCCCAGCGCGAACCCACTGCCTGGAACCCGCTACCCGCAACCTCTGCTTTCCCCAGCGCAAACCCAGCGGTCCTGCACCCCGACTCCCTTCTCGTTAGTGACTACATAGGCTCGACCTTCCCCGATCTCGCAGAGCATGTCGCCACCAGCGGGTGTATGCCTCCGCTGGCCGACGTCCCCACATGACCACCTTCAGTGTCCCTGCCCCATGGGTTCCCTTCTCTGCCAGCAGCAATGCTGGACTTCATCACGATCTTGAGATCGACAAGTGTATGACTACATCATCCACGAGTTCCATATCGTTAACAAAGCTTTGGTGTCTTCAAGGGCATGTTCTCTATGGATGTATATCCACCCGTTGCTTGTATCTAGTAGATAGATCCTGGCGTATATTAGTTCACATCATAGGAATTTTTTTGTTTTCTATGCTGCGAACCCTTCAGTGGTATCAAAGCCTGATCTATGCGTAGGTGCTTTGCACGGGTAGAACACATAAGAGTATGTGGGCGATGATGATCATGTTATTGCTTATTTCATGTATTTTGGATATTGGTGGCATATTGAGATGAAGCGGCCCGGACCAACCTTACATGTCATCACACATGAGACCGGTTCCACGACTGACATGCAACTAGTTTTGCATAAGTGGCTGGCGGGTGTCTGTCTCTCCTACTATAGTCAATATCTGATTTACAACGAGTTGCTAATAACCTAGTTATTATCGTTGTGGTTCCATGTTCGTAGGTAAGACCGGTTGTGATCTAGGAGATTAGAGTTCCTATTGAACCGTGTGGGTCGGTAAGAATCAAATAGTGAGATTTGATAAACAAGTCGTTATTGTTTTGACAATGATGAACCGACTACATTCAAAGAAGCAATGATGGGCCCTAACTCCATAAAATGACTAGAAGTCATAGAATCCGTGATAGTATCCATACACGAGAAATCAAGTTTCTGAACTTGGAAGACCATCCAGAAAGGCGTGAAGCCTATCGGTCTTGTTTGGATCTATAAAGAAATAGACATGGATGTTTAACATCTATGAAATTGTTGACATGTCAGAAAGAAGTATACGGCAATGTTCAAGGAGTTGACTATGACAAGATTTGATCTTTCATAGCGATATTTAGTCTTGACGGATTAATGTAGCAACTACTACATATAATTTGGTGTATGGTAGTTGAACAAACAAAACAATGTTCTTCTAATAGAATGGTTACCTAGGACATGTACAAGACATGGTCCGAAGGGTTTTGTTAATTCAAAGGGTGTTAAAAGGGGCATGCAAACTTCAATAGTTGAAGTGAGCATAGCGGAGTTGGAATCTTCACCATGATGAAAATGTTAAAAGAGTTTAAATTCATTGGAGATGATGAAGATGCTTGCATTTGCAAGAAATTAAGTGGGTGCGCTGAGACAAATTTCCAATACATTATGCAGAGTACATATTGTTGATTGGAAATGATGTATCTTTTATTGACACAAGTTAAGAATTTCATTAAAATAGGATTTCGATGAAAGACTTGGGCAAAACTGGAATATTTGGCATCAATGTCTATATGGATAGATTGAGGCACTATTATGGTTGTGCCAGACGTACATATATGAGATATTGAAAGGGTTCAATATGGAAACGATAAGAAAGGTTCTTGCTACATGGAAACAGTTAAATCAAAATTCAAATGTATTGACACTTGGTGAATGAAACAAGATTCAAGTGTTTTGACACTTGATGAGTGAAATCACATGAATATTTTGATCAATAAAATATACCATGATATGTATATATCCAGATATGTCCTATGCTCTAAATGTTATGAGCATATACTATAATGACTCATAAGATGATCATTGGACGATAGTAAAGATATTCTTATGAGCTTTGGAAGAACTAAGAATATATCATGTATAATTGACAAATAGTTAAAGGTAGTTCATTGTAAAGTGTTACATTGATACTAGTTTTGTCACATGATACACATTAAATTTATCTCAATTTAGACTATGGTGGCACAATGTAATGGAAAGGATGTTCCATGATGGATTTGGATGAGTTCCAAAGTTGAGACATTGTGACAGATACTACAACAAAAGGCTAAGTATATGACTGCTATAGTAGCAGCAAAGGAGGGCATTTGTGTTAAATAGTTTGTTATCAAACTAGGTGTGGTTCAAAGTGGGCTAATACTATGAAGATATATTGTATGACAATAATATCAACATATTTTAACCCGAACAAACTAAAGGTCACACCAAAGACCAAATTTATACAATGCCATCTCATTTAAGAATGAGTGATGTGTAGAGACGCAAAGACATGCAAATACACACGAACCTAAAACTGTCAGATCCGGAGATTATGTTAACCACTAGCAATCGCGTATATGCAACACCAGAAAGCCATAGGTGTTCAATACGCAAAGTTTTTAAAACTAGATTATTGACTCTAGTGCAAGTGGGAGACTGAAGGGAATATGCCCGAGAGGCAATAATAAAGTGGGTATTATCGTATTCCTTGTTTATGATAAATGTTTATTTTGCATGCTATAATTGTATTAATTTGGAAACGTTAATACATGTGTGTTTAATAAACAAAAGGAAAGTTCCGAGTTATGCCTCTCTTATAAACTAGCTCGTTGATTAACAAGATGATCAAGGTTTCCTGATCATAGACATTGGATGTTGTTAATAATGAGGTCACAACATTAGTGAAATGATGTGATGAACATTCATCCGAAGTATAGCATTACGATCAAAGTCATTGTGTTTATATTGCTATAACATCATACGAAGTAATCCTAGTCCTTAGACTATGAGATCATGTCAATCACTAACACTGGAAGAGTATCTTGAGAACATCAAACGTCACACCGTGAAAGGGTGATTATAAAGGTGGGTTCAATGCTACGAAAGTGTTATGTAGAGGCTCATGGATCAAGAGTGGTATTTGTCCATCCTGATGACGGATAGATATACTCTGGGCCCTCTCGGTGATATCACATTGGTTAGCTTGCAAGTAAGTGATGAGATCACTAGAATGTTATATCACGGGAACAAGAAAAGAGTACATGTCGGTAACGAGGTCAAACTAGGTATGGAGATACCGATGATTGAATCTCGGACATGTAATATATCGCGAGACAAAGGGATTTAGTTACTAGCGTTAAAAGTTCTCACGATCACATAAGTCATCGTTGAATGTGTAGGAGTCAGTATGGATCTCCAGGTCCAGCTTCTGATTATTGATCTGAGAGGGGTCTCGATCATGTCTACATTATTCACAAACCATAGGGTGACACACTTAAGGGATACCGACACCATTTGGAGCAAATATGTTTCAGATAAACATTTAACAAAACGCTGGAATTATTTCAATAGACAGCAAAACTATTTCGGGTGAAATTGCAGAAATTGGTTCTGCATGTAATATTGAAATGATGCAAGGGGTTTTATGTGAATGTTTGTTAATTAAAGTAATTAACAAAATTCTGAATAAAATTAATAAAAGAGTTTTAGTAAATGAGAGAGCATTAAATTTGGAGAAATTTAATGCATTTAAAGTGGAGACTTTAAAAGAGAATGTGAAGGGGCATTTTAATGTGGAGGGGGTTACCACCACATGAATGGGGGAGGTGAGGGGTCACCTCCATGAGGCGCCGGCCATGGGGAGGGTCACCCCCCTCCTCCTTTAAAATTCCCCACTCACACCCCTTCTTCCACACACCTCCTCGTGAAGGATCTCTCTCCCCCTCTAGTATTTTTTCCCCATGGTCTCGGATTAGCGAGATACATGTTCCCGGTAGCTTTATCTGGAAAGGAGTTGCTGCTTCCGCTGCTTTGCTAGAGCGAGGGATGGAGGTTGTCGGGGTACCGGACGTGTGTGCGATCATGGATGCACCGCTGCTTTGTGGTGCTGGACTTGGTGGTGCTAGACTTGCTGGAGCTGGATCTGATGGACGTGCTGGAGCTGGACCAGCTGGACTTCATCACGATCTTGAGATCGGCAAGTATACGACTACATCATCCATGAGTTCCATCTCGTTAACAAAGCTTTGTTTTCTTCGAGGGTATGTTCTCTATGGATGTATATCCACCCGCTGCTTGTATCTAGTAGATAGATCCTGGCGTATAGTAGTTCACATCGTAGGAAATTTTTTGTTTTCTATGATGCGAACCCTTCAAGCAACCATCTCCGCGGCCCGCGCATCCTCGAACCGTGCCAAGACACCGTCACCTTCTCCTTCTGCATGTAGGCGCTTCCGTCCCCGTCCTAGTGCATGTGGCTTGCTGTCTGTTGTTGGTGCCCAGTCATCAGCACGTGTTGAAGGCCAGTACTTCCTAGTTTCAGATAAGATGGATGTTTGGGTGGCATTGTTTCATTCTAGTAGTGATGTTGGGTTTCCGTTTTGGTGATGCTAGTGGAGTGGTGATGTGGATATGTTGTAGGTGTTCGCCTCCAATTGAGACCGGCTCACCAAGTTTGCCACTGACCGCGACGCCAAGGATCCCGTCGCGGACCGTCAAGCTCTCCTTCACTGAACCCGGATGTTGACGAGATGGAACCTAGCGCGGCTGACCCCAAGATCTTCTGCACGGATGACAAGCTCTCCATCTTGGATTCCGAGATCGATATGATGTCGCACCCCGAGTTCTTATACCTGGAGCGCTATGATCTCCTTCTTGGATCCGAAGGCCCCAAACCCCGACCCCGGAACCAAAGGGCGGACCCAAAGACCACTAGTCCTCCTTCATGGACCCGAGGCCCGATCTCAGAATCGAAGGCCCCGAGCTCCCCTTCCCGGATCTGAAGGTCCAGTTCCCGGAGTCCGTAGACTGATCCCACCAACCCCAAGACCTGAACCCAAACCCAATCTCTTCGCCGCTAAAAGTGTGACCTCTTTCGGACCCCTATTTTTGTAATATGACATATATCTTGTTGCATAATTAAATCATCATGCTTGTATACATATTTCATGGGTTCAGGTTATTTTCATTGATTCACCTTATAATTAAATATGAAGACTATATGCTGGCTAGTCTAGTCTTATGTTGGCTCCATTTAAATTTGCATAGCAAACCGATGACATGTTTTGCTTTGCTAAGACAACATTTAAATTGTAGGGTACCTAAACAACATGAACCTTCTAATTAATTGTCGGGATCCCGATTCCGCTTAATATTGCCTAGTCGCGTCGCATCGTTTCCATGTCATACATCATACATGCATCATACCCAATCTTCTGCCATAGTATTAAATAGTTCATCCGATATTTCTTTTAGTGTTTTGCTTCTTCACGGATTAGGCTGTTGAGTGGATGCGAGCATTGACAAGTTCTCCGGTGTATCTTTGGCAGTGTTTTCCAGGCGAGCATTGTCCCCCTTTCTACCTATTTTGTGTTTGTAGTCTTTACTTCCTCCTATTGATCTATTGCTATACATGTTGCAATGCTTTAGTTTCTGTACCATTTATATCCCTTGCAGCCCCTATATTGCCTTGGACACCTCCTATTGCCTGTTATTTTGGTAAACATTCGGCCTTGCGAGTCGTAGTTGCTTGCTCAAGTGTTGCTTCGTGTCGTTGTTGTTCCATTGTTGTTGGGAGGTTGGCAGATGCTTAATGGTGGATATGATCATGGCTTTCAATATAACTTGTCAATTAAAAATGGAAATAGATATAATGTAGAGGCACCGGTGGTAATAGTCAATATTTGGTTTTTAACCGCCCACTTGTGTCCACCTAGGACTCGAGTTCTTGACACCTGTTCCGAGACTGAGCGCGCTAACCACATGTGGGGTGTCTGGGCGCCCCTATCGGCTTATTACATAATTTCAAAGTACTATACTGGGAGCCACAAAACTAGTTCGGGCTTTATACGTTACCTATTGTACCTATGCCATGTATGCCATGTTTATTACCTGTTGCTCGATGAGTGTTTATTAGTTTGTGTAGGTGCGGCACTCTGTCACGGGAATATATTTTCTATGGCCTCTACTCGCGTGACAAGTGCATGCAATCAGGGTCCATACGAGGAGGATTAGATATACCTCGTATAGATAGCTCTTTTGGGTGGCCCCCATGTACTTGCTTTGGGTCTAGGAAAGCGTCGTGTTCGAAGCCCCGCCGACATACCAATGGAAGTATGTTAACTGATCTCGCAAAAAGGGTGGAAGTGCGTGTGGAAACTTTGGTGCACCCCTGTAGGGTTATATCTTTTCAAAAATCCATGTCCGCGGTTATTGACAACTTGGAGCACAGTTTCTCGATCATAGTCAACTATAACTAAAGTTTATTGTTATAATTTGACTTGTATCTGACATGACTAGTAAGTTGGATAACCACCATGGAAAGGATGAATAAAACTGCCAACTGTGTGAGTTTCCTCGACATGACTTCCTCGTTTGGTTTCGAGGGGGAAATACCAGGATGGGTATGTTTGGTGGTAGTATTAGGTTGGTTCTGCATAGGTCTTTCTTATCTCTCTCCATTATCCGACAGTTGTATCGAGTCTCTATAGGTTGTTTAGTGCATGTTGTGCTGCCGCTTTAGTCTACCATACCTATGTAGGGGAGAGTCACCAAATTCTAGACTCGCTGTGTACTTGCCTCAGTACTGACCTCTCCCTTTTTCCTTTGCCCTTTGTTGGCACCCCTTTTGTTTAACAGGTATAACTTCGACGTCGTTAGCAGGGTTACCCTTCTTTGGCCTGGGCAGGGTCATGGACGCCATTGGTTATTCTTCAGGGCTCTTATCCACATCTACATCTTATCCATACTCAGATGTTGTATCATTTTCAAGGTGATTTGGATCTTTGTACTGTATATCTGTATTCTTAGCTCGTTGAGTCATTGTTGTATATATATGTTTTGTGGGTTCCATCGTGAACTATTGTGTAATGGTATTACTTTGTTTTCCACCCACACGCAACTTTCTGGTGGGCATCTTTGACGTTTCTATGCGGGTTTGGCGGGAAGCGCTAAAATCTGCATAGGGCCGATTCGAGGGTGTTACACAATAGCAATGTATGCCTCAACCACAGCCGGGATTCAACTATGTCCTGAGGGGCGAATTTGACCAGGTGGTGCATCGCATTAACAACATAGAGAACATGTTGTATGATTCGAACGCCAACATAGTTAACCTCACCCAAGACTTCACATCTTTCATGACTGACTTTCCAAACCGCTACCCAAACTTCCCATACCAGCAGCCGCCGCCCGACGGTGGTGACCTTTGATTCCAGATAGGCTAAGATCCTAAGCTTGGGGAGGTTAAACTCCTCCCACCTTTTTGCATTCATAATTTTCTTTCTTATTTTTTTCAATGCATGTTTACTTTTAGTCTTGCATTTGATAAAAAGAAAATCCAAAAATATTAGACTAGCCTTTAAATTTATTTGTGCAAATTTCTCTCGGCTCTCGATGATTTTTCTGCAGGATACTCACTTCTAGTGATTGAGCTATGGACACGAACAGAAAGAGTTGGCTCAAGTAGGAGATGAGAAAGCAAGAGGAGGTACCACATTCCTATTTTCTTTCTTCCTATAAGCTTATTCATGAACATTTTATGTCCATTCGGTTGCACTTGAGTTCGACTCCGCGCTTAATTTGTTATCTTTTTGGACTTGAGCTCAAAGGTTTTTGTCACCACTTTGGTTAAGACTTTCAACAATTAATATCAGTTCGAAAAACTACCCCTTGGATTAAATTCCAAGCTTTTAAGCATAAGAGAAAGTGTCTATCGACAACTTTGGTGCCATGTTTTTGTCAGGGCTTAATCTTAGTAGTACTCAACCCCACATACTGATCGTTGACTTGATGATACCTTCTGAAAAAGAATTGTTTGGTAGAACGAACTTTTTATGGTGGGAGAGGGAGATGCCAAAACTTGTTTTGACCTACCGTAAAAAAAGAGAGAGGAGAAAGAAATAAAAGTTCTATGTTTCAAATACACGCCTTTGGGATGCCAACAACTCCGCTAGCCTTTGAACAATTTGTGGTATAACCCCGGATTTCGGCTATGAGTTGATGGCATGAGTGGCATACGTGTCACTATATGGTAAAAATTATTGTTATTCCGAAAAGGTTGTGTAAGCTTTTATGAAAGAAACATTCATTGATCCTTGAGAAAGGAAGAAAAAATGTATCGTCAAGATATAAGCTGAACATATTCGATACTTTTGATCTTTGGCATCACCTCACCACCTAAATTGAACAATTAGAGTTCTTGAAAGACAAGGAAAAGAAGAGATATTTGATAGCCTCAATTATCGAAGTGGATGTTAATGAAAAAGCTCTAAGTTTATCCTTCTTTTGACATCTACTTGTGCACCCTTAATTTTGACTCAAGCGACTTCGCTCAAAACAATTTCACTCTTATAATAAGAGAGGCGCTGAAAGAAATTGATTTGCAAGCCTAGCCAAAATTTTAACATTTGAGTTATAAGAACTATTAGCTAGCAAGTTACTTGCCTTTAGGCATTAAACTTAAATGCAATTGTTCAGATATATTATGCTCATGTTCAAGGTTGCAGGATTTGAGACAATGGAATATGATACAACCTCGAACTTGTAAGTTTCCATCTTGATTCAATTCTTTGCTATTACTCATTATAGCTTTGTCACTCGAGGGCGAGTAACCGCTAAGCTTGGGGATGTTGATAGCTCCAAATTTCATCACTTTTTACTATTGATTTTCCTTTTGTTTATTGCCAGATTTCACTGAAGAGTACCCCTTTCTAATAATGTTAATGTCACAATTAACGAATCCTTGGTTTCTTGTGATGGTTTTCAGGTAATGAACATTTATGGAAGATCTAATAGCATTTATGGGCTAATTGCATCTAAAGAAGTAAATCCACAATTGGAGCCCCTTCAATTGGAGGCGTTCAACACATTTAGCAACCAATGGTATGATCAGGACGCGCCCGTACCGTCCTCCGGTACTATATGCAGACGGCTCCCTTATATCATACAAGCAACTTTCGTGAAGAGAAGAAGAAGAGAAGAACAACAGAACAGAAACATAGCCGCCGCAAGCCATCTAGAGGAGGTTACATCAGATTTGGAAGAGGAGAAGAACTTCACCTCATTCCTCAACGATCTTCAACTCCCAAACCACACACTCCACCATCATTCCTATCATTACTTAGAGAGAAATAAAGATTGGCACTTGTAAGATTAGGGTTTGATACTTTGATCTACCTTTGGTTTGTATTTATTTGATCTTTGATCGCTATTGTGGTTTGCTACAATAACTTTGATATGATTCTTACTTGCAATACAATTATGCCTTTGATTTGCCTTCCTCGCATGTCTGAGTAAATCCCCATAGGCATGGGAGATGTAGGAGATTGGTGAGATGTGTTGTGCCTCCTTTAAATCCATCCATTTGTGATCGTTGTAGTGTTTATTAAATAATGAGAATGTATGTTTTCCTAATGCTTGTTATCTAATTTAAGGGCCCAAGTAACATGATCCAAAGATCTCATAGGTATGAGCTTGTATGCTAATAATTCAGCGACCCCCGAGTGACACAACCGATATCAATGAAGAGCTAGCACTACTCGAGGACAACAAGGAACCATCGAGATTAAAGCCTTGATCCGGTCGCAAGACCTTAATTAGTGTGCTTACCATTTCCGTGGTAACAGGCAGATGGATCATCGGGACTAGGAAGAATTCGCCATGAGGACTCCTAGTCTGTATATGGGTTGCTTGCCTACTCGCTTATAAATAAGAAATATCAGTATCACTTATTCCACTTTATCCATTTGGCACTTTCACTATCATCATGAACTGTTTCTCTCCGCGCCTAACTTCTCATTTGCGGGACCTTTACACACTTTTTGCATCTTTACTTTTATGCAATTTATTTATTTCCTAAGCAAGTTTTCTCTATCTTTTACTCACCATTTCTACCGTCATCTTTTGCAGTCAATTCACTGAAGACTTGTGACACCTTGAGTGTGGCAGAAACACCACATAAAAACACTTACCTAGGCTCCTTACTGGGATCGATATAAAAACTGAAATTAATACTTCTGTGAAAACATTCTCCGACGAACATGTGCACTTGCAGGCCATCAGGGCTTTACTACTATCCTGTACTTATGCCATGTTTTACTGCTTTATTTATTACTATTGTGCGTGGAGCACTTACCTGTACTATTTTGGAATGTGGAGCGTTTTCACAATACCGACAAGCCCAGTCACACTTTCGAGTTCCTAGTCATTTACAGCCATTGACGCAAACCCTGGGTTCTTCTCGAAGCCCAGCCAACTTCATTGTGGGTCGCTTAGTGGGGTGGCCCCCTGAAATCATTTTTGAATGTTGTGAATGCTTTGTCATGATTCCTCGTTGCTTTTTGTTTGGTTCTTCTCGGGGTTGATCCTGCCCGTGTTGCTATTTGTACACCCCTATAGGGTAAATCTTTCTAAAAGTCATGTCTGGGGTTATGGATGACTTGGAGCACAATTTCTGGATCATAGAAAACTATAACTAAAGTACCATGTTTAATTTGACTAAAACATGACTAGTAAATAGTGCAACACTCATGGAATGGTTAATAAAATTGTCAATAGATGGGATGTTCTTCCTCCTTCTCGTTCGGTCAGTGAGAAGGAGGACGAGCGATGTTTACTTATGTTGCTTATATAATTTTGGTTCTACTTAACGAGCGTCCGTCCATATCTGGTTGGGCGGATGTAGTAGCGTGTCTCTATAGAACTATTTAGCTAATTATCTTTCACCCCCAGGTGGTTCCCTTTAGATGCATAAATACTTGATGAGTGTCCGAGGGTCTCACACCATAAATATTGATTAGGTTGTCAGGTACATGCATATGGAGGCTACTACGTCGTTGAGGCCAATGATGGAGGCAACGACCCTCTTGCGTAGAGATTCCGGGGATGGAGATCTCTGAGATCTGTGGGTGGGAATGTTCTTATTTCTATGGCATCTTATGCCTATTTGACTCTTAATCCGTACTCGGAACTATGTTTCCGCTTCTGCTTGATGATTTGTTGAGTGATGTATGAGGATATAATCCTAAAATATTATTACTACTATCTATAGAAATTTTGGTATTGCCATAATGGCGTTGTAATATGTTTCCATTTCTTTTAGATGGAATGGATATGATGTACTCTTGTATGTCGTTGGCGTACATACTCACTTGTGTATGCTAGACTCGCAGACAGCCGGTCACTTTTCTTGCACTCGAAGCTATAATCATGAATTTTGGGGTGGATGGTTGGCCCGTACCATGCCCTGCCATTGCGGCCTTCTTGTGGGCGGCCTCGTGGCCTCCACGGTGGTATGTCCTCCCAGATTCGGGTTATACGGCTTGTGATTTAGAAATGAGGTCTGGGGATTACAGTGGAGCAAAACCTAATTACCTTCGAGCATGGGTTGACGGTGCCGGTGGCGTAGGGGTTCTCTGGAGAGATGTACTCCTACGGATTATAGGGGTCCCTGTCGAGCGGGATCTGCCCGCGACCGGTGGGGGCCTCCTCGCTGGCAGCTCCATCGGAAGCGGAGATGGGGGCCTAGACGGGGACGATGGCTGCCATCGATGCCTCGACGAGGGCCTAGACAGGGACGGGGGACTACACAGGGATGATGGCTAATTTCAATGCCTCGACGAGGGCCTCCTTGCTAGCGGCCTTGGAGGCGATGATGGCCTCCACATCCTCCTTCTCCATCACTGGCGCGGTTGGGGTTTTCTCGGGAGTTTGCAGAAGGTGATAGGACAGTGGAGACAGTTGCGTGAGTGGGCGAGAGTGAGAATGGGTAAGCGAAGAGGGATAGGAGCTCTATAATAAAGGTGAAGGGGAGGGACATTTCGTTGCACCACCGTGCACCGCGTACGCTACTGCGCCGTGGACCACGACACGCGCACGGTAAGTCACGTTTTTTCCCAGGCCATGCATGGAAGTACTAGATTCTGCCGCATGCAAAGGGCACGGACACAATTTTAAGTATGAAGGTTAACACGACCATAAAATTGGTGATAAAAATAAATAAAAAAGGAAAATGTAATAGACAAGGTAGGTGGTTGTATGGTGAGATTTGTGGGGTTTTGCTAGATTGGATAGAGGGAGGTGTGGATGAGTATGAGGGACACGATGAACGCGGGGACGTTAGGTCTCCTCGAGGGGACCCCTCCTCGAGACCCATTTTGTGGTGTGGCAGGCAGCTCTTCGGCCTCCGGCTGACGTGTGGAAGTTTCTGGCGGTGCGGCCTAGTTGGAAGTGAGATTGAAGGCATGCTGCGTAAAAATGGGATATGCCTTCATAAAATCCAGTGACAATAAATTGCAGCGCCCGTGGATGACCGTGCACTCGATTACCCATTGCTGTGTGCATGTGCTGTGGAGTAGTAATAAGCTTTTGAGACGAGATTAAATGTGACATGATCACTCGACGAATTATTTAATGTACGACTTCGTGTTACTTCTTGTAGAAGTGTTGCTGAGAGAGCCGTCCATGCGTTCTCACACTATAGTGTGAAGGGCACGACGCATGCAACAATCTGCGTTGGATCATAGAGGATCAATGGTTGGTGTGCACGATCCGCTTGACAACTGTGTCAACAGATCAGAGTGTAGCAACCAGAGTGAGCACATGTTTGGGATTTTATGAGAGTTTGTGACTGCGAGAGAGGACAAAACTTAGTAGTATCAAAAAACCAAGGGCAAAATGGACTAAGAGATTCAAATTGAAAATAGAAAGAGATTTTAAAAAAGGAAAATAAGTGTTTTATACAATGAAATACATCTTGGTATATTTGCAATTCAAATATACATGAGTGTGCCAAGATCACATTGCAATGCAATTACCACATGTAATGGAGCACCAGTGTGACAGAGGTTGCATCACCACATCCACTTGAGTGTGTGTGGTCATGTGGATCAAGGTGGTTTGGAAAATAACACATGCAATGGCACTCCATGTGTCAAACCATGGTCAAAAAGCCCAAGAACATATTGGAATGCAACTGCCACATGAAATGGAGCACCAGTGTGATAGAGGTTGCATCACCAAAACCACTTGAGTGTGTGTGGTCATGTGGATAAAGGTGGTTTGGAAAAGAACACATGCAATGACACTTCATGTGTCAAACCATGCTCAGAAAGCCAAAGAACACATTGGAATGCAACTGCCACATGTAATGGAGCACCAGTATGACAGAGATTGCATCACCACATCCATTTGAGTGTATGTGGTTATGTGGATCAAGGTGATTTGGAAAAGAACACATGCAAGATTTGATCCTAACCTTAGCGGCCAATGGTGGCCGTTAGGTCGAGTCTTCTAGAAGGCCCACCCCTGCGAAGACACTTGTTCTGCATCCCGATTCTTACAGACTATTCGATCGGGGCACTTAGACGATTGGGAATGGTTCTTCGTAAGAGCGATCCATGAGTAGGCTGTTCTGCGACATGAATGGCCACACTTACTATCCGCTTGCTCTGGTCAAACTGGAAATACCGCGTGCTCCCACTTGCCAGTGTCACGTGTTTTGGGGGCCTACCTGCTAGTGGCACGTTCCCTTTACTTATCTTCCTTCCCCTCGAAGCCACTGTCCCCACTTCTCTTCTATCCTGCCGTAGCCGCAAGCCGATGACGCCTCCAGGGATATCTCCCACAGCCACCCCAGACCCCCACCCCCTTTTGCCATGGGTTCATATGGAGACGTTGAGGAAACGCGTCGAGACGACAACGACGGTGATTTCAATACGAGTCGTCTCATCTCTAACATCTATGGCCATTTATCTATTTTGAGCTAGATCTACTATGATTACTCATGCACGTATGACGTGTCAGGCTAGAAGACATTGTACGACTCCAATTTTCACGGTTTAGCAGAGGGAGACAGTACTCCGCTATGTAAACATGGAGATGTGCACGCTAAATTTGTAGCGTTCGAAGGACGCAACACAGGCAATGGTTTTTAGGGTGTTAAGGGCAGGGTGCAAAGTTGCCACACAAAAGTTGTGGTGTTGTCAAATAGATAGATCCAGAGTGTCGCAAATCAATGCAGAAATCGCTGGAAAAACTATGGGATATGACTATTGATTTGAAAGAATCCATAGTTGGCTCAATTATTGAGAGTGCAGAGATGAAGTTATTTGACCATGATGACACAACCAAGCTTCACCGTGATCTCAAGAGGGTGCAAGGCAAGGTTAGCAAAGTCAAGGAGGAGAGGGACGTGGCGCTGGTCCTGAAGGCTAAAACAGAGCAAAATCTGACTGAAGCAAGGAGTGAACTTCACCATGCCAAAATCCACCAAGCTACAACTACGAGTATGGACAAGTTCATGAGGATGAGTGCAAAGAAACAATTAAAGTTGTACAAGGAAGAGGCTAAAAGCATGGCATAGAGATTCATACCTTGCGCTCGTAGGAAGATGTGCATCGGGCTAAGAATAGGAAGATCAAGGATATGTGTGATAACTAGTTCTATTTAGCTAGAGCTCCATATTTTTTAAATTTTAATAATAATACTTGTTGACCAAGTGGTTTGAACTAGTAGTCTCCGAGTTCTGGGAGAAAAAATTGGTCGTACGTTCCTCTGTCTTAACCGTTCCTTTCTTCCTTTTGTCTGATGATGGTTGCAATCTGACTTTGGTGGTTTGTTTAAACATAATATACGTGGATTCTGCCGCATCTAAATGGCGTAGACATAATTTATAAAGTGGAAGCACGTGCACCCTATTAGTGCGTTTGAGCGAGAGACCCAAGAGTTTCACCAGATGCAGGGAGGCAGGAGCAGGGAGGTGGTGAGATAAACAGGCTCAAGATTAGGCCAGAAAGTGGAAACAATTTCCTTATTATCTGGGCATTATTGGTTGCCTTTGTTGTTTATGTTGCCATGTCGTTGTCCAACAACTGAAATAAGTTGCTACTTCGTGGAGTGTAGTAGCTTAGAACTTGTTTTCCAGCTTAGAACCTTATAATAAGTGTAATCCCAAAGGCATAGATTTATTAAGCGCTTAAATAATTTATTTCTATGCCACTAACATCCATCGAATTTGGAGACCCCCTCCCCCTCAGCAATCATGGTCACGGTGCTGCGATTTTTCAGATAGTAGTGGCATAGTCACAATTTCGGATTCAAGTAGTGATTCGATCATTTCCAAACCTCAAGTTGCGGTACATTTTACTCCAAGAACGGGGGTAGATTGTTTCGCCCGACAAGTTCCACACACAGAAATCAAAAATTTAACCGAATTACATATATAGGTTCAAGTTCAACACATTATTGGGCATCTTTGTTGCCAGCGTTCTTCCCCTGCCTGGGTGCCAACTTTCTTACCATCATGTCCACTGACTTCTTCATTGCCTTCATTCTTCCTCTTCCCGGGTGCCAATTTTCTTACCTCCATGTACTCCACATATCTGGGCCGAGGGAAGTCAGGCCAATCAACCCTAGAATCGTGTCCAGTGCTGGCGCGTGGTTGACGTGGGTGCTTGTTCCTTCAATCCATGGCAATGGAGCTAGAAAGATGCTTGTTGGATCAAGATATGATGAGCTTGTTGGGAACCCCAAGAGGAAGGTATGATAAGCACAACAGCAAATTTTCCCTCAGTTGTGAAACCAAGGTTATCGAACTAGTAGGAGCAAGGAAACACCTCCAAGGTGTTGTTTCCAACTTGGAATCCTGCACAACACAACCACAGAACTTTGTCCCCAACTTACAGTGAGGTTGTCAATCTCACCGGTTTTGCTGAAAACAAAGGATTAAACGTATTGTGTGGAAGATAGTAGTAGCTTGCAGAAAGTAAACAGAAAACAGTAAACAGTTGTAGATTGATGGTAAAACAAAGGACCTGGTAAACTTCAAAGTTTATAGTACTTCAACATAGCATGAAAGATAAAGTTCTAACAATAAGACATAGAAACTATGTTGTAACATGAAAAGGCACAAACAAAAGATTCATGAATAACAATGCTTTGCAAGACGTTTGTTTGTTTCACATAAGGAAAACATAGCATAGTGGCATTCAGCTTGTCCCTCATAATGTAGCAAATCATAATTGCATAGGACAACTTCAAAGTTTATAAGGGTGACTAGATACAAATAGTTTAAGAACAAGCAATATCAAAGTTATGCATCAATCAACAAGTCTTGGGAGAATGCACATTAAACTAAGAATGCCACTATGCTCTCTCAATAGGTGCATAAAGATAGAAGATGGAGACTCAACATAAAAGTAAAAGAAAGGCCTTCATAGAAGGAAGCAGGGATTCAAGTTTCATAAAGAGCTTCCAAAAATTATGGTACTTATTAGCTTTCAGCTCTTATTGCCCCTATCATAAGCATCTTTAAGTGATTAAGGTTAAAGTGAACAAACTATGGAGTATATGCTTGACAAAGTATAAGTTGGAAATCTCATGTCCCTTGAATACGAGGGCCGCTCCTCATGCTACTCAAGTTTAGTTACCGGTAAGTTCTTGTCATAGTAAGTACATGTGTATCATAGAGAATCGCCAACGGGGTACCCCTTGCCCGATGATACGGAAGAATCCCCATATCAAAATGACAAGGCAAGCAGACAACGAGCATCTCAGCAATTTTCTTGTTTACCATGGGAAAATGGTGCTTTTTTTCTCTCTTTCCTCTTTTCTCATCTTTTTTTTCTTTTTCTCTTTTTTCAGTCTCTATCTCTTTTTTTTATAAGAAGAATGCTTCATAGATTGCTCATTATGGTTACGCTGCAGGTTTCCACCATGATTAGGCATGGATTAGACTAGCGGCCCATGCGTTTCTCTAACACACATACATAACTCCATGGACTTACAAGCTTCCCTTTCATTTCACACCGACGACATCCATAGACAAAATAACATGATATCAACTAGGTACAATGTACAAGTGCAATGTTGAAAGCGTTCCCCATGACATCATGGTTCTGCTAATCCCCAACATATAAGTGCAATCATATAGAACATATACGACACAATGGTTCAAGTTTATTAGGGGCAAGAAAAGTAAAGTGTGCCATCAAGTTCGTGAGAGCTTTAATCACTAGTTTTCTCATAACAAGTTTAATTTGGAAGGTAGATAAAAACATGAATATACTTGGAATAGCAAATGCTAATAGGTAGGTATGGTGGACTCTTTGGAATAACTTGGTTTTATTTGGAGTTGGATGCATGAGTGGAACTCATACTTGGTTATGGAGGCTAGCAAAAGACTGAGAGCGACCAACTAAGAGAGCAATAATGGCCATAATCATGCAAAGCGACAAAACATCATTAATTAAAGCATAAGGTGATATTACAAGTCAAAAACTAAAGGATCATAAAGGCTATGGTGACTTGGGATAGTCTTAACATGGTGTGAGCATGCGCCAAGTTAACCCAAATAAAGCATCAAAGGAGAATACCACAATACTATGCTTTAATATGCTAAAACAATGCATGATTCTTTCAAGGCACATTAAGCAATCTCAATTGTTTATAACATGTCATGCTACAGCAAAAATCACTAATCATAAAGCCAAAACAATATTAAGCATGACATGACAAAGCATGACATGACAATGTATGAAAGAGGGGGTCCAACCAATTTATTCAAGCAAACTAAAACCAAAAACAAAAACAAAGACGCTCCAAGAACAACACAACTGTGCATGAAACAATAAAAATGAAGTGTTTGGAAGAAACCTGAGATTTTTATTGATGAAGAAGGGGATGCCTTGGGCATCCCCAAGCTTTTACGCTTGTACTTCTTTGGATATTTCTTGGGGTGACACGGGTGGCATCCCCAAGCTTGAGCTTTAGTCCATTCTTCATCTCATTATATCATTCTTTCCTTACACCTGAAATTCTTCCTTCATAAAAAACTTCACATAATCTTTATTAGCAACATTAGTGCACTCAAGATAATAAGTCTTTGGGTTCAGTTTCAACACCAATAAAACTTCCATTAAAACACAAGCTACTATAGCACTTTCCTCAAAAATCTCAATTCCCCAAAAAGAACTCAAAAAGGAATCAACAAGAAGCAAATGCAAATAATGGCAGAAATCTGTCAAAACAGACCAGCAAGTAAAAACCAATTGTTTCGAAGACCTTTTGTTGCTCAAATCAAAAAGTGTTGAACTAACGAAAGTTAGAAAACAACCTAGGGCAGAAGCACAAAAAATCAGCTCAAACTGACCTACAAAGATTTTACACGAATTTTTACAGTGAAGCACAAAAATCTGTTTCAGGACAACAACTTTCCCAAGCATTACTTCTCTCTCATTAGAGGTTACTCTTGGCACAAAGAGCAAATAAAAAGGAGAAGGAGCGGTTATTACAGAGGTAATAACTTCCAAGACTCATCTAAAACTTTTGGGTTATCTCCCATAAGTACTTTTCTTTAACGTCTTTAAGTTAGGCATAAGAAGCAAGCAAAATAATCAAGTATTCTCAAATGAAGAAGCATTAAGAGAAAATTTTGTTTTCATAGGAGAGGCAAAAGGAATCTTCTCTCTCTTCTTAGGGAAGTGTTCTATACCTTTCTTGAGTGGGAGTTGATATTTAATGGTGCCTTCTTTCATATCAATAATGGCACCAATAGTTCTAATAAAAGGTCTTCCCAAAGTAATAGGACAAGAAGCATTGCATTCAACATCCAAAACATAGAAATCAACAGGGACATAGGCATTGTTAACCATAATAAGGACATCATTAATACTCCCCATGATTTTCTTTTTAGCATTATCATGAAGTGGGACATTTAAATAACAATCTTCCAATGGTGGCAAATCAAGCATATCATAAATCCTTCTAGGCATAATAGAAACACTACTATCAAGATCACATAAAGCTTTGAAATCAAAATCATTCACTTTCATATTAATGATGGGTTCCCAACCATCTTCTAGTTTCATGGGAATAGAAGCTTTATGTTTCATCTTTTCTTCTTTAATTTTTATGAGAGCATCAGTAATGTGTTTTGTAAAGGCCATATTCATAGCACTAGCATTAGGACTTTTAGCAAACTTTTGTAGGAACTTAATTACTTCAGAGATATTGCAACCATCAAGATCAAAATCATAATTATCATCTAAAGTAGTGGAGTTATTGTTTCCCATATTCCGAAAAATTTCAGCATTTTTATTAGAAAAGGTTCCATTGGGTTTACTAGCTTCAACATTAGTGGTAGTGATAGTAGAAACACTAATATTTCTAGCAATTTCATCTTCTCTTTCCCACTTAGCATGCAATTCAGCTAATAGTCCAACATTTTCATCAATTATAACTTGTATGGCATTAGTAGCAGCAAAGGGATTTTCAATAGTTTCTGGTTTAGCAGCCATTTTATTAAAAGAAGATTGTGCTTCAGCCAATGATGCTATATTTCTTTCAGCATTAAAGAGTTTTTCCTCAATAGTTTTATTGAAAGCAGTTTGTTTACTAATAAAATCTTTAAGCATAACTTCAAGTTTAGAGGGAGCACTCCTATTATTGTTGTAGGAATTTCCATAAGCATTACCATTATTGGGAGGATATGGCATATAGTTATTATTACCAAAGTTATTCCTGTAGGCATTGTTGCTAAAATTATTATTTCTTATAAAGTTCACATCAACTTGCTCTTCTTGAGTAACCAAAGAGGCTAAGGGAACATGATTTGGATCAATATGAGCTTTCCCATTAACAAGCATAGACATAATAACATCAATTTTATCACTCAAGGAAGAGGTCTCTTCAACATAATTTACCTTCTTACCTTGTGGAGCTCTCTTAGTGTGCCATTCAGAATAGTTAACCATCATATTATCCAGAAGCTTTGTTGCAGCACCCAAAGTAATGGTCATAAAGGTACCTCCAGCAGCAGAATCTAGTAGATTTCTTGAAGAATAATTCAATCCTTGTGAAGATGTCCTTGAATCCCCGGCAATGGCGCTAGAAAAATACTTGCTAGCACGTGGTTGACGTGGGTGCTTGTTCCTTCAATCCACGGCAACGGCGCCAGAAAGATGCTTGTTGGATCAAGATACGATGAGCTCGTTGGGAACCCCAAGAGGAAGGTATGATGAGCACAGCAACAAATTTTCCCTCAATTGTGAAACCAAGGTTATCGAATCAGTAGGAGCAAGGAAACACCTCCAAGGTGTTGTTTCCAACTTGGAATCCTGCACAACACAACCACATAACTTTGTCCCCAACTTACAGTGAGGTTGTCAATCTCACCGGTTTTGCTGAAAACAAACGATTAAACGTATTGTGTGGAAGATAGTAGTAGCTTGCAGAAAGTAAACAGTAAACAGTAAACAGTTGTAGATGGATGGTAAAACAAAGGACCAGGGTCCATAGTTCACTAGTGGTGATTCTCCTTAAGATAGATGACATGTTGGGTGAACAAATTACAGCGGGGCAATTGACAAACATCGAGAAAGCATACATGCATATACTAATCATGTTGACTCCTATGAGATTTGGGCATTACAACATTATACATAGACCGTAATCCAACTGCATCTATGACTAATAATCCACCTTCAGGTTATCATCCGAACCCCCTCCAGCATTAAGTTGCAAGCAACAGATAATTGCATTAAGGATTGCGTGTAAAGTAAACAATACGATTGTTCTGTGAACAAAGGATTGCTGTTTTCTCCCTAGTAGCAACGACACATCTAGTACCTTAGAGATTTCTGTCACTTCCCCAGATTACTAGAGGCATGAACCCACTATCGAGCATAAATACTCCCTCTTGGAGTTGCTAGCATCTACTCGGCCAAGATATCTACTAAAAACGGAGAGCATGCAAGATCACAAATAACAAAGACATGATAGAATCAATAATCAATCTGAAATAACATCTCAATATCCATCGGATCCCCGCAAACACAACATGTATGATTACAAATAGATGATCTTGATCATGAACGGAGCTCACAAGATCTAATCATGATAGCACAAAGGAGGAGAACCAACCATCTAGCTACTACATGGACCCGTAGTCCAATGATGAACTACTCACGCATCACACCGGAGGCTTGCATGGTGATGAAGAAGGCCCCCAGGGTGAATTCTCCCCTCCAGCAGGGTGCCGGGAAGAGAGCTTCAGATCCCTCCTGATCTAGGGATGGAGATGACAGCGGCTACAGACTCTTTCGTGAATTTTTGATCGGGTACTTAGGGTTTCTGTATCGGAGGCAATATATAGGCAAAAAGGGGAGGCCGAGGGGGTGCCCTAGGCAGCCGCACCACCCCCTGGCGCTGGCCACGCCTGGTCGCGTGACCAGGTGGTGTGGCTGGCCCCTGGCCTCTCTCCGTCTCGTATTCTGGCTCCGTGACCCCCCTCGGTGAAATATTGACTTTAGCTTTTGTCCCGTCCAATTCCGAGAATATTCATTTTCTGACTTTCCTAGAACCAAAAACAGCAGAAAACAGGCAGCTAGCACTGTGGCATTTTGTTAATAGGTTAGTCCAAGAAAGTGTATAAAAAGTACTCCAAAGTATGGACAAAACATAAGAAAGTAGATATAAACCAAGCATGGAACATCAAAAATTATAGATACGTTTGCAACATATCATCCAGCATCATCACTCCACTCGTTTTGATTTTCTTCCCGCAGCAAAATCGCTGAGTCGGCAGTCATGTTTCTTATCTTGCGCTTCCTGCCAAAAAAGCAAGACACGGCTAACTACCTAATATATACAAAGTATACAATTTTGTTTACAATTCAGCATAAACATGGGAACTTCAAGAGACCTTTTCTTACCAGTAATAGAGGTTCGAGTGTCCACCCTGTCCAACAATAGCAGCGCGACTCCCAATAGCATTAGCTTTCACATCCATTATTTTAGAATTCAGCATAAACATGCGAACCCTAAGAGACTTTTTCATCAATCCGGTTAGCTGACTGTCACACATTACATGAACCATGATACCTCGTTCATCCATAAAGCTGAACTATGTAGTCTGCTTTGACCCTATTTCGGCATGTTTACGTAGAGCAACAACCATATCAGGGATAGTGCAGATCTGCGCTGATTCTTCTTCCATCGTGAGACAATGAAGTTGAATCCACTTTACCTTCATGTTTGCTAATTAGAGTGGTAGCTGCTGAGCATTACCGTAACCAGGTAAGGGTGGTCTGCGGAGATCCTACTTGACAGAAATTTGGGGATAAAAGATAAGAATTGTTTATCAGCATTGAGCTAGCAAACAATTCTAGGTTCGATCTATCTCTTTAATGTCAATAGCTAGCTAGTAGTTATAGTTAGTGTGAATAGCAAAGCGAAGAGTAGCTCACCCGCATGTAGCCTGAACTTATTCTTTCTTGGTAGTAGGATCTGCCATCCTCCGTGCTTCTTAGCTCGTCCAACGACGGAGGACAGCTAGAGCCTCACAACGGAGGGCACGACATGCGACATTGAAGCTCGGGATCAACGTGTGGGTGAAGCAACTTGGCGCCAGAAGGCAAATATCCCAAGGGATCGTCCTGGTTGGAGGGTGGATTTCACCGCCACCAATGCTAGGGTTCATGCGAAGGCGGGAGTGAATTTGTGAATTTGGTCAACGCACTAAGGAATTTAGTTCCTCGTTTTGCCTACATGGTTACCGTGTTGGTGCTCGCGTCACGGACAGAGTACTGACATAAGGGTCCCGATCGTCTACTTCATGGGTCAGTTGACGGAATGTTTTAGTTTGGTAGGGGTGGGATGAGTTTGCCTCGAAATGACCCCTCTCGGTAGTTGGCAGCCCAACTTAGCGAAACCCGACAATTACAAGCAATTTGGACCCCGCGATGCACTCGCACGCCAACTTTGGGGCCACAAACTAACAAGCCCCACTAGCGTACCACGATCCATCCGAACAGACTGAACATACGTGTTCAGCGCTTTCAATCGGTTTACAAAATTTGGTGACCAATGCATCTACGTGGACACGGATAGACGGAAAGTGTGTCCACCGATGGCCGCGGGTCTGCATGGCAGCGACCTAGGGGCGCCAGACTGACCGGTGGCAACGACTATGGTCATCCATGTCGGCACTGACTGACGCGACACCGTCTAAGTTATTGTGCTAGCACTAATGATGAAGGTTCTAGAGCATGCACACATTGGCGGCTAGAGCTTCTTAAACCGGTACTACGGTTGTCGGTGCCACACATTCCACAGCATGCCATTGACAAAGAAAAGGGAAGCACACTCCCATCTCCGCCATCATGATGAAGACGCTATCGTGGCTGAATAAGACCAAGAACGACCGCGAGGTGAGCTCGAGCTCGTCGACCCGCCTTCATCGCAGGCGGTCGCCCGCCACCACCGCCACCACCACCTCCACCTCAACGCTTCCTCCACGGGCTACCGCCATCGCTAGCTCCATGCTTCCTCCATAGGCTACCGCCACAACGAAGGCTAGAGGCGTACGTTCGTCCTGCGGTGCGGATCGAAGATCCCGACGAGGAGCGCCAGTGGGACCGGATGTATGTCCTGATGCTGGAGTGTGAGCGGTGTTGGTGGGAGGGGGACGACATCATCCACCACGATGTCTCCCTCCCCGATAGTTGGCACCTTAGCATGGAGAGGGTGCCAATGCCGCCAATGCCTAAGAAGGGGAAGAGGATGCAGGCGGAAATACGCCGCCGCATTGCCAATCTCCCGCCCGCGGTGCGGTTCAAGCGCGTGTACCAGAACGAGTTCTTCTGGCACGACTTCTTCACGTGGGAGCACAACGCGTGACGGGTGGCAGCTTACCGCGGCGAGTTCCAATAGTGGGAAGTCTACGACGACATCCCCAACTTCTCCGATAATGACAACGACTACATCAACATCGTCAACAAGGAGGTGAAGGATGCCATCAGCACGTTAGGCTTTAATTGGGTACCGACGGCGCGGCCAGCCCATCCCAATTTTTTTGTTTAGTAGGCACCCACGAGTTAGCGAATAAACCACACACATCCACGGGTAGTTCACTGCCGCCACTACGAGATCCCCTTCGCCGCCACACCAATGCGATGGAGGCAGGCGACATGCCGGGAGGAACCATCCCACTGCCGTCCCTCTGCTCGCCCCCTTCCTTCCCCTGCTCTCCCCCTCCCTTTCACTCCCAGCCGCATAGCAAGCACCGCGCCGTCCTAGATCCTGCTCCCCCGTCGGCAGCAGCCATCGCGTCCATGCCTTGGACCACGGAGCAAGGAGGCCAGGCAGACAACAATTCAGAGCAGGAGCTGCAGGTCTTCCTGTGGAGATGCAGGGCGGCGTGTCCCGGTGCTTAGGCCAGGGCCTTCCTCCTCCTCCAAGATGAAGAAGGTAAATCCTCCCTCCCTCATGCTTAAAGTCGATCTTGTCACTTGCACGAACTTCTGAACTTTCTTCCGAAATCAATAGCATGCTCTGTAGTCCTAAGTAGAAGGTTTCTCACAGTCCCAGCCTAGGTCCGTAATCGTAAGTACAGGGTGGAGACCAGTCTTGGTCTCAGCAAATAGTACTCATGCCCGACGAAATGATACTATTCAATTTAATCATCATCTCAAGAATGAAACAACATATCTTCTTTAATTTCTATTCTACAGGTCCGAGAGCAAAACGTAAACTTTAATGGACATAGAATGTGGCAAGAATTTAGTTGTGTATATGAACATAGTGAGCTGACTCCAATAAACATGGTCAAGGGCATGTTTCGCTCATTACCATATTTAGCCAAATACTAGAGACTGCAGTTTATAACGTACCAACTTCTAGCAAACTGCTGCCACAAGTCACAAGGGTGACACGAAAGTGTGGAAGCCCATGCATGGTTGAAATTTATTAACTTTCACCTCTAATTATGCTACTGCTCCTTTGCTTCCCATGGTGACTTGTGATTTTGGTCCTACAAGACTCTGAATGTTGTATTTCTGAACTTTCTTTACACTGTTCTATTTTAGACTTGTGAGCATTTTTATTTCCTTGAATTTATATATTGTGTGCTTGTCGTTGCTTTTGGCTGGTTTCGTCTGGCAGCAGCACAAGCCTTTGCTTTTCTTGGTTTGTTGGGTGGACGTGCAGCAGGAATTTCTTATTCTGGACAGAATTTGACAATCTGATCATGCTATCATGTGTTGAAATTTAGGTATAATTTGGCCTCTTTAGCACTCGATCATGAAGAAAATCTGAAGTCCCTTACAAAAAGAACAATTATATCTACCGTGAAATATTATATATTGCAAAAGGACTCAATTCTGTAAATTACAAAAATAAAACTGTTGGTTTCCTAGCTCATTCAAGCAATATCAAGTATTCATTTCTTTTTGAAGGAATAATCTTCCAAAGGCCTCAATAGTTAGATAATAACATTTCTACACTTGTGATATTCAGGTGGAAGGGAAGACCATAAAGGTGCAGATATGGGACACTGCAGGGCAAGAGCGGTACTGTGCGATCACGAGCATCTATTATCGGGGCGCCATGTGCGCTCTTCTCGTCTACGACGTTACCAAAGGCACCACATTCGAGAACGTGAAGCGGTTGCTCAAAGAGCTCCGCGATCACGCCGACGCCAGCATCGTCATCATGCTCATCGGGCACAAAACTGACCACATACCAGATGGTCAGCAACAAGAGCTAATAAACAGCATGCAAGTGATATTTCTGAAACCGTAGGCGGACAAAATCACTCTCATGGTAGTGAAAGCTCAAGAGCAAGAAAGGCTGCAAAACTGTTAATGCAAAAGGAAGCACATCTGATGTGGTTTCATAATCCAGATGGCTGAATCTTGGCATGTTATCTTCAGATAATGGGAGAGATAATCTGGTAATATTCTATTAGGTTGAATAAGGATTGTGGATTTGAGGATGATAAAGATACGTTCAGGATTGTGTCAACAATGAATTGGAATTTGGAATGTCAAATTTACTCCACGGGAACTCTGATTACTAAATTATGTTCATGTATTTTCAAGGTTGTACTAAGAGGCATTTTCTGTAATAATAATGTGACGCTTGTACTGATTATAGAACCGTCGGTTGCATTTTCACAGTTGTCTTTGATGCTTGTACGTAATTCCTGTGACCTTTGTGCGAAGCTAGTTGCTCTTTCGACTTTCATGTGTGTGTGAGGAATCTAGCTACTTGCGAAGCTGGCTGGTATTTGTCTAAGGATGCTGGCGGGTTTAGGCGGGCAACCGGCCGCTGGTTAGCATGAGTACAATTAAAAGAATGCAATCGCCAATCCTATTATATTAATACAAACACAGGTGGGAAGATGACATTCCGTAAACAAAAAAAGTCTAAACAAAAATAGGATTTCCAAAATAGATCATAGATAATTCTAGCAATTGCCAATAGTGGGCATGCCCACTTACAGGTTGATCGGCATGGGTGTCGGCCACCTGCCCCTGAGTACCAGGCCGTCGTGGCGGCAGGCTATGATAAGGAGGCACTGTTACAGCAAGTCCTGACGGCGTCCCACGCGGAAGAGGATACCCAATTGCTATGGCTCCGCCAAGCCATCGAGCTGATGGGGATGGTTGCCACGCGCACTGCCAATATGCCTCCTCCCCCGCCGTTGCCACCACGGGGCTCGAAGTACGGGCAGATCGTGCCGCCGCCTGCACCTCAGCCTGAGTGGCCAACGTGGCCCGGATAGGTGATCGACCCACTGGCGCAACCTTTGCTGCCACCGGCGAACCTCTAGGCGTCGCCAGAGTACGTCGATCTCGTGTCCGACGATGAGATCTAGCTAGACCCACCACCACCGCAGGCCAGGGACAAGGACGACGACGTAGATAGGGTTTCTTTTTTTCTTTCTTAATTTTCTATGTAAATTATGCATGAATCAATGAAAATCTACCTAAATTTCACGCGCAATTTAAATTTCATTTGATTTTTTTGCTTTTAATGTGCCCACTACGCGCACCGGACAGTGACCCAAATCCAGATCAAATTGGACGGTTTACATCGCTGATTTGGATCGTCCTGTTGGAGATGCCCTCAGTGTTGAGAGAAAATAGCACATGACATCTTTTATTGGGACATGTTTTGCACAAAACCAAAATTTTGATATTTTGTTGCAGAAAACGTCAATACTTGCCAAAATTGTTGCATAAAACACGGAACTAGTCATTAAAGTTATTGATTGCTAGCTAGTTTAGATTGGCCCACTATTAGGAGGCAAACAAGGAACGAAAAGCCATATGAAAGGCCATTTGAACGAACCGATCAAACCACAACGCGGTTTTCGACGTACTACCTAAACCCGTAGGTCCAAGAATAGTTGCCAGCAAGCGGAGGCTCCACGAGATGTAGCAGCACAACGTCACTGTCTATCTCGACGCACTGCGGCTCATGGAGGACCAATTACGTACATGCTACGATCGACGCGTCGCCTGGATCCAGTGTCGATGGAGCAACACAGTCAGGATCCAGGAGGCAATGTGTGCCGGAGTTCTAGGAGGATATCGGCGACAACACGCCTCCGTTGCAGTATATTGGGTTCCGTGACGACGAAGTAACATCCACCCATGGTGCCTCCGTTGGGACACTGCGGTGGCTCCCTATCTCCGCCGCACGGGAATGTCTGCAATACCTCGGACCCTACGCTCTAAGCACGAGTCTGGATGAATCCAAAAGTGGACAAGGGATTATACCGCGGAGGCCCAAGGTCATCCACGTGTAGGCTCGTCGAAGCAGAGCAGGACACGGTACCGGCCGATCACCCTATCCACTTTCAAGAACATCGGAACAAGAGCGGACGGCGTAGTCGACAGGTAACGCGACTAAAACATACACAAATAAGTATGTATGTCGGCGACTTACAATAGACATCAGAGTCTCACTATCTAAAATAATAGAAACAGAAAATATTCAACGCCATACAGCAAGATTCAAATATCCTAGATAGATATAATAGTTTAGGATATATCCTCATACATCACGCAACAGAGTATCAAGCAGAAGCAGAAAACATGATCCGAGAATGGATAAGAAGCAAATCGGCATAAGATACCCTGAAAGTAAGCACATCCCGCCCACAGATCTCATGGATCTCCACCTCCGGAATCTATACACCGGACAGTCGTTGCCACCATCATCCCTCTCCTCAACCCAGTAACCGTCTTGGGAGTATACCTGTCCATCTGAACCAAATATTTATCGTGTGAGACCCTAGGGGTACTCATCAAGTCTTAATGCATCTAAAAGGAACAACCTGGGAGTGACATAATTACAACGAAAGATAATATCTACAAAGAGCTATAGAGACTCGCTACACATCCGCCCAACCATAGATGGACAGACCCCCATTAATTAATAATAACAGTTATATAAGCAACATAAATTAACCTCGCCCGTCCTACTTCTCGCTTACCGACGAGAAGGCGGAAGAACATCTCATTTGTTGGCAATTTTATTAATAACTAGATCATGTAGACACGCGTTGCCGCGCCCATCCCTTAGGTAAACAAGTTTTTAGGAAAAGGTGAAACTATATTTGGATTTTAACATTTTCTAAAGTGTAGCCACGTGGCCATAGTAATTTTCAGAAGTACTCACATGAGGATCAAGTTATGACTACTCTCTTTTTTTGAGTAATTTTCTCTTGAGTACAAAATAAAAGGTCCATATTGGGTATTTAGAAGAAAAAATATAACACGTTTTGTAGTAGACAAAGAAGTTTACCGTAAAACTGAGAGTCATCCCAAGACAATATCTTTTGGAAACACAATCCTTAATATAAATATGCAATGTCTTTGATTATTCTGCTCGCATAGAAAAATTTGATATAACCTCTAAGAGTGGAAATGGTTGCACACAGATGACATAATTATTAACAGAAAACTAAAGCAATGTCTATGATGGAGGTTTGTAGATTATCTCCATGTCCTTGTTAGGAACAGAAGTTGACAAGACAACCTTGTCTCAGTGAAGCTGCAATTTCTTCTTTATGGATTAGGTTTTATGTTCTCCCGTAGAAGGCCTGCAAATCATATGTAGACTGCATTAGCTTATATGTATGTTATATAAATAGAACTCGAACCAATTGATTTTTATGATCTGGTTAGTGAAATATTCTAGGAATTGTTGTTAATGCTATTGAAAGCATCGGTTGCAGCAACATTGCCATCGCCCATGGACGGTCCAACGGTGGAAAGTGCTGGCTCTGCCCACAAAATTAGAAGAGAATTAAAGTGATAGGGTAAACGCAAGGCAGATCTGCATTGCATATTTGTCAGTTCTGTTACTGCTACAATTGTCGTCAATGCCAGTGCTAACCTACCATAGGATTACTTCATAGGTCGATTGGTTAATGAGTAATCCAGGTGATGCAAAATATATAATTGCAGTTCATTGTAATTAAATTGCTTATAAGGGAAAGAGCATCAGAGCTTGTATAGGAGATTGCCTGCAACACATTGAAGAATAAGGTTATCTGAAGTAAACAGATTTATTTTTTCATTTCTATATTTTATTTTAAATAAAGAGCACATACCTTCATAGCTTGCACAGATGCCTGGTAAATGCTTTATCGAGAGCTAAGCTTATTGAATTCAAATGTGTTTGTCTTCATGTGTACTTTTGTTACACTATTAACCTAGAAAGTCAACTCACCATAGTTGAGTCTCTTTTTCATGTAAACTGAAGTCTGGAGTAAGTTTCTGAGAGATCGGTGCTGATATCTATGTGGAATCAGCAAACTGACGACTTCATGCACTGCACATTATAGTTCTTTTTTGCTGCAAACGAATGCATTTCCAATTTGAATGAATTATTGTGACACAACTGGTAGGCAAGGAACCACCACTGTTGTGAAGCCATCCTCATAAATTGTCAGAGTACTTGTAAATTTTTTCCCTATTCGAGATATGAACTAAATTATCAATAAATTAGACAGTAAGACTCAATATCAACACAGAGCATGTAGGAGACTCAAACGGAAGATTGTTACAATGTGCAGATTGAGACCAAGTTGGAAAAGGGCAAACGAGTTCAGTTTTCAACTTTCCACCCGTTCGATCTGGGAGATCGTGGCGGTGCAGGTGTCGCGACGTCCCAAGGTTTCATGTTGGGAAGCCATGGCCTCCCATGCAGCAGCACTGAGGCAGCAAAGTCGCAGGGGTTCCTATGTGCCGATGAGCAGCATCACGGGGGGCGAGCAGAGAAGACGACGACAAGGCAGCAGGCCAGCAACGTTGAAGGGGAGGCATGGCGCGACGGGGGGCAGCTCCGGACGCCGTGGCACCGTCAGCAGCTAGTGATGGCCACGTGTAGGTGAGGGCAAGCATGGCGGAGTCGTGGGGAGCGGCTGCGGAGGCGCACCTCGCCCAGATCGTGAGAGGGGGTGGGAGAGATCGTGAGCAAGGGTGGGAGAGGACAGACATTGATAACTCTTCGCCTTATCCTGGCAAGTGGCAACGGGGCTGGATGGAAATAGGTCAAAATTGGTCAGTGAGTGTGATCCGACAACCGTAATTGTCCAGGTCATGAGAGGGCTCCTCTTTGACTTGGTTTTAATATCCCTAATTTCATGAGTGTTGCACTATTTACTAATCATGTCTTAGTCAAATTAAAGGCGGTACTCTAGTTATGCTTGTCTATGATCGAGAAACTATGCTCCAAGTCATCCATAACCGCGGACATGACTTTCAGAAAGATTTACCCTACAGGGATGCAAAAATAGTAACACACACACGATCAACCTCGGGAAAAACCAAATAAAACGCAACAAGGCCTCACGATAATGCATTAACAAGATTCATAAATTATTTCAGGGGGTCACCCCATTAAGCTACCCGCAACGAAGTTGGCCGGCTTCGAGACTTACCCAAGGTTTGTGCCAATGGCTGTAAACGACTGGTAACTCAAAGTGTGACTGAGCTTGTCGATACCGTAAAAACATTCCACAATTCCTAAATAGGTACATGATAGTAATAAAGCCCCAAACTAGTTTGTGGCCCCAAGAAATAAAGTGTGAATCAGCTCATGCGAAGGGGGATCCATAGAGTCTCCCGTATGTGTATAGTGTGAATAGTCAAGGAACAGGAATCAAGTACTCGGGGTCCTACGAAACACAGGTGAGTTTAAAGAACTAAATAACAGATAATGCTCACCGGTGCCTCTTTCATTAGTTATCTCATTACTACTAAATTTAAGTTATTTAGGTACCTCGTTATCCAAAGACTCGCAAACCCTATACATGCAATTCTACGACTCGCATACGACTCGCATGACTCAAACAACTCCTGTAGTAATGGCTCATGGAATTGAGGTACATGCTTCAGTGGGGTTTTAAAAGTAAAGGCTATGCAATACTTGGAATTCAATTTAATACAATCGCGACTCAATGATACAGGAGTAAGATAGAAGCATAAGTACTATATGTATCCAAGCATGGGGAATTGCTTGTTTGGCAGTTCTGTTGAGGAATAAGAAGGATCCGGGTAATACTTCTGGGGCTTCTGGTATTCTCTTTGCTCAGTGTCTATCCAGATAAAAACCAAACAAACAAGGGCCAAAATAAATATATTGCACAATCATATAAATAATACTCCCTCCATTGCTTGTGTATAGTTTTCTTGCACGGATATTAGCGCATAGGCTAGGAGGGAAAATTTTGTTGCTTTAGGATGTGAATACCCCAGGTGATTGACGTGCTATAGAGAGAACATATAAAATTTGGGTATCCTCTCTCTCCTGATCGGATTAATTGCCTCCTAAATAAGAGGAACAAATCTCAAAATTGTCTATACACCTTATATTATGGTATTTTTTACAAAAAAATATACACCTTATATTAAGGAACGGAGGGAGTATGCAATAAGCAAACAAGGTATGCGATGATAGAATCATGCAAAATTGCATAGTGTAACATAGCATGGTATGGGTGAGGTGTGGAAACAATAATAGAGCAATTTATTAATTTATTTAGGCATGTTTTACTCCCATAAATAGTTCTGATTATTTAATATTTATATGATGCATGCTTCTATTCATATCATGAAATGCATAATCAGAACAGGATCGTCGCGCTGGTCGATTTAAAACTATTTTTTGTCGAATTTGGAATTACAGAATTAAAGTTATAAATTTATTATGAAAAAGCATTTATTGATATTTAAATAATTTCGAACTTTTAAATTGCTAAAAATAATAATTCGGATGGCATATTTGAATTCTTGGCATTTTTCTGAAACTTATATCATATGCATTATTTGAATTTATGAATTTAAAACAATATTTTAATTGCCATTAATTCAAAAGGGATTAAAGTCACATGTTTGACTATATAGGATTGACCCAGGTTAAATTTCAATTTGAAACTATTTAAATTTGAAACACTTTTTTATTGTGGAAATTGTATCAAATTCAAATTATTTAAATTTATATGAATTTAATAAGATTGATCATTTTCTTGAATTATTTTTATTGTTTAAAAAATTCCGGAAAACTTTCTCTACCCACCATCGCTTATGAGTGGGGCCGAAACACAGCGGGGCCACCATGTGCGCGTGCCAGCCAGCGCACAACACGTGGCTGAGCCGGGGACCTGCGCTTGGTCGACACGAACTTCTAGGGGTCCTTTTGCATAAAGCGCAGGGTCGAATCTGATGAAACTGAAACTGCACTCGTGAATCTGCTAGCTGAAACGATTTGGCGAGGAAGATTCCGAGCAATCTGCTACGAATTTTGGTATGTTCTAAAAACATAAGTTGTAGATCTCGATTATAACTACATATATCGTGGTCGAGGATCTTCTGGAGGACGACTCTAGCAACAGCAAACGTGTGATGAACAACCGCTCAAACTAGACACTTCTCTGACGAACTGTAGTCGTTTTCCAGAGAAAAAGGGGCGACTTCAGTTGAAGATGGTGATGTACAGAGGGAGAATTGGGCGACGATGCCCACACGAAAAATGTAGCTCATACTACGCTCTACTGAATTTCTGTTCAGAGATTTTGGAGAGGAGCCCTAGATATACGGCTACGAAGCGTGGAACAGGACCAGGCGGAGGATGTCGATGCTGCTGCTCGCGGCGTCACGCGCAGTGCGGTGCGTGCGACGAGACGAGGACGCGGGCAACGTTGCCGAGCGCGGTGTCGGTGTGGCGAGGTAGGAGGAGAGCAGGGACAGGGGAGGCCCAGGGTGCATGGAAGCTCACCGAGAGGCTTGCGGACAGGGCCGGTGGGACGACCGTAGACAGCGTCGGCAGCGAGACGAGGTGGCTGGGGCGATGCAGCTCACCGCGACAACAAGCAGCACGATGGTGCGGTGCGTCTCCTCCTCGCTCCCGGTTCCGTACCGCGCCGGGGTTTCTTGTGCAGCTCTAGGACACGGTGGCCTGGCAATGACGAGGAGCTAGGAAGGGGTGGTCATGGAGGCGGCTAGGGTTTTGTGTAGGTGGGAAGGGAGAGGGGATGGCGAGGCAATCTAGTGGCGCGCGGCTCCTGCTGCTTTATGCTACAGCGAGAGAGGGGGCGAGGCCTGAGAGATGGGGTGACCATGCGGGGCACGGGTTGCTGTCCCCGTGTGGCTGGCTCTCATGGCACGAGGTGGTGGGCACGAAGAAGGACCACAGGGGCTGGCCGGTGGGGCTTCCTTGAGCTGGAGCCCATGATGCAGAGGGAGAAGCTCGAGCGAACAGAGGGAGGGGCCAGAGATAGGCCAGGCGCGGCGGCTGGTCAAGGAGCGTGCGCGCAACAAGGCTGGTCTGGGGCTGTTGCTCTCGGGTGCAGCCGGACCAAGCCTGGGGTGTCCAGGTGCAATGGCTGGGTAGATAGGTTAGGGTAGATTAGGTAGGTTTCCTTACAAGTTTTCTTAAATTTCCTCTCATATATCTTGGGTTTTAGTTATTTAAAACATGACAAAGCATGAGCTTCCTAAGAACAACAAGATCCACAAATTAAATGAAACATAGCTAGAACAAAGAGGATCCATTGTGATTTATTTGAATGTGATCACTTGCTTGAATTTAAACCATAGCAAGGTTCTCCCAAATTCAAAATAGATCCAAAAGAAGAAGATGGTGCAAGCTTTGCATGGCCATGCATGGTATTAAATGCCTCTACTAGTTGTGAAAACAGCTAGATTTCATATAGGCATATATTCAACCATGCATGTATTCCAACTTGAATGAACCATGTCAAAGAATGAAAGATTGCTATTATACGAGGGTATTTATCATATGCACATAGGTGAATACAAATGGCCACTAGTGTGTGTTTTCCCACTAGATCAATTTAAGGCCAAAGTAGCATCATGCATGAGCATAGAATGAATAGAACCACGTGGAAGTTTAAAGAAGCATTCTACTCACATTGCATGCAAAGGTGGCCATGTGACTCTCCACTTATCAATATTGTGAAAATAACATGAAGCATATATGGACCATGTAGAACTAGAAGTGGATCCATTTTATTATATATGAGCTAGACAAAAGCCCAAAAGAAATGAAAAGGCCCATATATAGTTTGGATGGTGGAATTATAAGGTGGAGACAAAGATATGGTGGTGGAGTAGAGAAAAGATATACCCCCAACTCAACTTGGGCATGCAACAATTTATCAAGAAGCAAATACAATATATCAAGAGGCAAATACAATTACTAAGAATATAAATGCATATGGAATAAGAACCAAATATAGGTGTTTTATATGATGCTCAAATGCAAGGTGGCATGATGAAATGAGCATGATATAATGATGATACAACAATATATGTGGGAAGTAGCATTTTACTATTAAACCATGCAGTATTACAGATATTATACAGATGGGATGCTACAACTCTCCCCCACTAAACATGAATCTCGCCTCGAGAATCTAGGAAGAAGAAAACTCAAAGAGAATAGGGTACTCAGAAAAGAGGTCGTCCTCACGCTCCCAAGTGGCTTCATCAACGGAATGGTGCGACCACTGCACCTTGCAGAACTTGATAGACATGTTGCAAGTCTTTCATTCTCCGACTTTAAGAATTTTGACGGGGTCTTCTTTATAGGAGAGATCTTCTTGGAGATTGATGAGCTCGTGATCCACGGTCCTGCCAGGATCCTTGAAGCACTTCTTGAGTTGAGAGATGTGGAAGACATCATGAACCTTGAGTTCTCCAGCAAGCTCGAGAGCATAGGCCACTTCTCCTCTTTTGCCACGGATTTGAAAGGACCTATGTATCTAGGCGCAAGCTTGCCCTTGATACCAAAGCAATGAGTGCCTCTCATAGGAGTGACACGAAGGTAAACAAGATCACCAGGGACATACTCCATGTCTGTGTGCTTTATGTCATAGTTTTTTTTATGAAAACTCTGACCAACTTTCAAATTCTCAAGAATGATAAGAACCTTATCTTCTGCTTGAGTGACAATGTCAGGGCCAAAGAATTTTCTTTCACCTGCCCTTGACCAACCAATCGGAGTTCGACACTTGTGACCATAGAGGACCTCAAAGGGTGCAATCTAGAGACTCTTTTGATAGCTATTGTTGTAGGAGAATTCAGCATATGGGAGGCACTCTTCCCAATTCATGCTGAAAGAAATGACACAAGCGTGAAGCATATCTTCGAGAATCTGATTGATCCTTTCAACTTGCCCTTGCGACTGAGGATGGTAAGCTGTGCTAAAGTTTAGCTTCGTTCCCAAGCCTTGTCGGAAACTCTCCCAGTACTTGGAGGTAAAGATACTCCCCTAGTCTGAGCTGATTACAAGAGGAACCCTATACAAAGAGACAATTCTGTTGATACAGAGCTCGGCCAGCTGACTACCATAAATTATTTTCTTGACTAGAAAGAAGTGAGACACTTTGGAGAGCCTGTCAATGACAACAAAGACCGCATTATTGCCTTTTTGAGACCTTGGAAAGCCAGTTATGAAGTCCATCTCTACTTTCTCCCATTTCCATTCTAGAGGCTTCAAAGGTTGAAGAAGACCAGACGGTTTTTGATGAACGGCTTTCACTCTGTGGCAGACTTCACACTCGGAGACATACTTGGCATAGTCCAGTTTCAATCTAGGCCACCAATATTGTGTTTTGAGGTCCATGTACATCTTTGTGCTACGAGGGTTTCTTACTCAATATGTTGAGCTTGTTGGGGAACCCCAAGAGGAAGGTATGATGAGTATAGCAACAAGTTTTCCCCCAGTTATGAAATCAAGGTTATCGAACCAATAGGAGCAAGGAAACACCTCCAAGGTGTTGTTTCCAACTTGGAATCCTGCACAACACAATCACAGAACTTTGCCCCCAACTTACAGGGAGGTTGTCAATCTCACCGGTTTTGCTGAAAACAAAGGATTAAACATATTGTGTGGAAGATAGTAATTGCTTGCAGAAAGTAAACAGAAAACAGTAAATAGATCGTAGATTGATGGTAAAAGAATGGACCGGGGTCCATAGTTCACTAGTGGTGATTCTCCTTAAGATAGATGACATGTTGGGTGAACGAATTACAACGGGGCAATTGACAAACATCGAGAAAGCATACATGCATATACTAATCATCTTGACTCTTATGAGATTTGATTGGGCATTACAACATTATACATAGACCGTAATCCAACAGCATCTATGACTAATAATCCACCTTCAGGTTATCATCCAAACCCCCTCCAGTATTAAGTTGCAAGCAACAGATAATTGCATTAAGCAAAGTGTGTAAAGTAAACAATACGATTGTTCTATGAACAAAGGATTGCTGTTTTCTCCCTAGTAGCAACAACACATCTAGTACCTTAGAGATTTCTGTCCCTTTCCCAGATTCCTAGAGGCATGAACCCACTATCAAGCATAAATACTCCCTCTTGGAGTTGCTAGCATCTACTCGGCCAAGATAGCTACTAACAACGGAGAGCATGCAAGATCACAAATAAGAAAGACATGATATAATCAATAATCAATCTAAAATAGCATCTCAATATCCATTGGATCCCCGCAAACACAACATGTAGGATTACAAATAGATAATCTTGATCATGAACGGAGCTCACAAGATCTAGACATGGTAGCACAAAGGAGAAGAACCAACCATCTAGCTACTACATGGACCCGTAGTCTAGGGATGAACTACTCACGCATCACACCAGAGGCAGGCATGGTGATGAAAAGGCCTCCAGGGTGATTTCTCCCCTCCGGCTGGGTGCCGGGAAGAGCTTCAGATCCCTCCCGATCTAGGGATGGAGATGACGGCGACTACAAACTCTTTCATGGAATTTTTGATCTGGTACTTAGGGTTTCTGTATCGGAGGCTTCTTATAGGTGAAAGGGGAGACCGAGGGGGTGCCCGAGGTGGCTGCACCCCTAGGTGCGGGCCAGGCCTGGCCGCGCGGCCAGGGGGTGTGGCCCCCCTCGAGGCCCTTCTCCATCTCGTCTTCTGGCTCCATGTTCCCCTCGGTGAAATATTGACTTTGGCTTTTGTCCCGTCCAATTCCGAGAATATTCATTTTCTGGCTTTCCTGGAACCAAAAACAGCAGAAAACAGGCAACTGGCACTGTGGCATCTTGTTAATAGGTTAGTCCGGAAAATGTGTAAAAATACTCCAATGTGTGGACAAAACATAAGAAAGTAGATATAAAACAAGCATGGAACATCAAAAATTATAGATACGTTAGCAACGTATCAACATCCCCAAGCTTAACTCCTGCTCATCCTCGAGTAGGTAAGTGCTAAAAAAGAAAGAATAATTTTTGAGGTGACATGCACCATCATTATCTTGATCAAAGTATTTGTAAAAACATTGATAACTGGGATCATAGTACTTTAACATAGCATGAAAGATATAGTTCTAACAATAAGACATAGCAACTATGTTGTAACATGAAAAGGTACAAACAAAAGATTCATGAATAACAATGCTTTGTAAGAAGTTTGTTTGTTTCACATAAAAAACATAATGAGAATTGTTTTCAGCTTGTCCTTTATAGTGTAGCAAAACATAAATGCATAGGACACCTTCAAAGTTCATATGGGTGACTAGATACAAATAGTTTAAGAACAAGCAATATCAAAGTTATGAATCAATCAAGAAGTTTTGGGACAATTCACATTAAACTAAGAATGGCCACTATGCTCTCTCAATAGGTGCATAAAGATAGAAGATGGAGACTCAACATAAAAGTAAAAGAAAGGCCTGCATAGAAGGAAGCAGGGATTCAAGTCTCATAAAGATCTTCCAGAAAATATGGTACTTATTACCTTTCAGCTCTCATTGCCCCTATCATAAGCATCTTTATGTGATTAAGGTTAAAGTGACACAACTAAGAGGATACGCTTGACAAGTTATAAGTTGAAATCTCATGCCCCTTGCTTACGAGTACCGAACCTCATGCTACTTAACTTCAGTCACAAGTAAGCTCTCGTCATTGTAAGTACATATGTATCATAGAGAACCGCCAACGGGGCACCCCTTGCCCCATGACACAGGAGCTATCCCATATCAAAATGACAAGGCAATAGACAATGAGCATCTCAGCAATCTTTTTATTTGCTATTTGCATAGGTTTTTATTGAGGATGCTTCATAGAGTGCTCATTATGGTTATGCTGCAAGTTTCCACCATGATTAGGAATGGCTTAGGCTAGCAGCCCAGGCGTTTATCTAACACACATACAAACTCCATGATCTTACAAGTTCCCCTTTTATTTCACACCGCTAGGATCCATAAGCAAAAGAATCATGATATCAACAGAATAATAAGTGCAATGTTGAAAGCGTTCCCCATGATACATGGTTCTACTAACTTCAACTTATAAAGCGCAAGCATATACGCAACAAAGATGGACACAATGGTTCAAGATTATTAAGTGCAAGAAAGTAAATTGTTCCATCAAGTTCGTGAGAGCTTTAATCACTAATTTTCACATAACAAGTTTAATTCGGAAGGTAGATAAAAACATGAATATACTTGGAGTAGCAAATGCTAATAGGTAGGTATGGTGGACTCTTTGGAATAACTTGGTTTTATTTGGAGTTGGATGCATGAGTGGGACTCATACTTGGTATGGAGGCTAGCAAAAGACTGGGAGCGACCAACTAAGAGAGCAATAATGTCCATAATCATGCAAAGCGACAAAACATCATTAATTAAAGCATAAAATGATATTACAAGTCGAAAACTAAAGGATCATAGAGGCTATGGTGGCTTGGTATAGTCATAACATGGTGTGAGCATGCGCCAAGTCAACCCAAATAAAGCATCAAAGGAGAATACCACAATACTATGCTTTAATATGCTAAAACAACGCATGATTCTTTCAAGGCACATTAAGGAATCTCAATTGTTTATAGCATGTCATGCTACAGCAAAAATCACTAAGCATAAAGCCAAAACAATATCAAGCATGACATGACAAAGTATAGGCCATAGTCAAAAACAAGCTCCTTTTTACCACTTAAGCATGAACTTTTCCTACTCTTTTCCAATCCAAACCAACTTATTTGAAAACTAATGTATGAATGAGGGGGTCCAACCAATTTATTCAAGCAAACTAAGCAAATTAAAACTAAAAACGAAAACAAAGACGCTCCAAGAACAACACAACTGTGCATGAAACAATAAAAATGAAGTGTTTGGAAGAAACCTGAGATTTTTATTGATGAAGAAGGGGATGCCTTGGGAATCCCCAAGCTTTGACGCTTGTACTTCTTGGATAATTCTTGGGGTGACATGGGTGGCATCCCCAAGCTTGAGCTTTAGTCCATTCTTCATCTTATTACATCATTCTTTCCCTACACCTGAAAATTTTCTTCATACAAAACTTCACACAATCTTCATTAGCAACATTAGTGTACTCAAGATAATAAGTATTTTGGTTTAGTCTTAACACAAGTAAAACTTCCATTAAAACACAAGCTACCGTAGCACTTCCTTTAAAAAGTTCAAATGATCAAAGAGAACTCAAAGAGAAAGAGATTAAGAGGCAAATGCAAATAATGGCAGAAATCTGTCAAAACAGACCAGCAGGTAAAAACCAATTTTTTAGAAGACCTTATGTTGCTCAAATCTTAGTGTTGAACTAACTAAAGTTGCATAACAACCTGGGGCAGAAGCACAAAAAATTACAGCTCAAACCGACGTACAGATATTTTTCATGAATTTTTACAGAGAAGCACAAAAATCTGTTTCGGGACAACAACTTTCCCAAACAATACTTCTCTCTAATTAGAGGTTATTCTTGGCACAAAAACCACACAAAAAAAGATAAGGAGAGGTTATTACTGAAGCAATAACTTCCAAGACTCAACTAAAACTTTTGGGTTATCTCCCAATAAGTACTTTTCTTTAACGCCTTTAAGTTAGGCATAAGAAGCAAGGAAAGAATCAAGTATTCTCAAATGAATAAGCATTAAGAGCAAATTTTTTTTAATAGGAGAGGCAAAATGAATCTTCTCTCTCTTCTTAGGGAAGTGTTCTATACCTTTCTTGAGTGGGAGTTGATATTTAATGGTGCCTTCTTTCATATCAATTATGGCATCAACAGTTCTAAGAAAAGGTTTCCCAAAATAATAGGACAAGAATCATTGCATTCAACATCCAAAACATAGAAATCAACGGGGACATAGGCATTGTTAACCATAATAAGTACATCATTAATACTCCCCATGAGTTTCTTTTTAGCATTATCATCAAGTTGGACATTTAAATAACAATTTTCCAATGGTGGCAAATCAAGCATTTCATAAATCTTTCTAGGCATAATAGAAACACTACTATCAAGATCACATAAAGCTTTGGGATCAAAATCATTTAATTTCATATTAATGATGGGTTCCCAACCATCTTCTAGTTTCATAGGAATAGAAGCTTTATGTTTCATCTTTTCTTCTTTAATTTTTATGAGAGCATTAGTAATGTTTTTTGTAAAGGACATATTCATAGCACTAGCATTAGGACTTTTATCAAGATTTTGTAGGAACATAATTACTTTAGAGATATTGCAACCATCAAGATCAAAATCATACTTATCATCTAAAGTATATTGTTCCCCATGTTTCGAAGAATTTAAGCATTTTTATTAGAAAAGGTTCCATTGGGTTTACTAGCTTCTACATTAGTGGTAGTGATAATAGAAATACTAATGTTTCTAGCAATTTCATCTTCTCTTTCCCACTTAGCATGCAATTCAGCTAATAGTCTAACATTTTCATCAATTCTAACTTGTACGGCATTAGTAGCAGCAAAGGGATTTTCAATAGTTTTAGGTTTAGCAGCCATTTTATTAATCAAAGAGGATTGTGCTTCAGACAAAAATGATATATATCTTTTAGCATTAGAAAGTTTCAATTGCAAACTAGGAATTTCCCTATTTAAACTCTCAAGTTGGTGACTAATATTTTTCAAAATAGTAGATTGTTCCTCCATAGTTTTAGTAAATAATTTATTTTGCTCATATTGCATTTGCATGAAGTTTTTAGTGGATATTTCAACTTCTGATATTCTTTCTTCACTAGGTATTCTAGCTTTACCATGATAAACATAAGTATTATTAGGAGGATAAGGCCTATAATTATTACTACCAAAATTATTCATGTAGGCATTGTTGCTAAAATTATTATTTCTTATAAAGTTCACATCAAGTTGCTCTTCTTGAGCAACCAAAGAGGCTAAGGGAACATGATTTGGATCAATATGAGCTTTCCCGTTAACAAGCATAGACATAATAACATCAATTTTATCACTCAAGGAGGAGGTTTCTTCAATAGAATTTACCTTCTTACCTTGTGGAGCTCTCTCAGTGTGCCATTCAGAATAGTTAACCATCATATTATCCAGAAGCTTTGTTGCAGCACCCAAAGTAATGGCCATAAAGGTACCTCCAGCAGTAGAATCTAATAGATTTCTTGAAGAATAATTCAATCCTACATAAAAGGTTTGGATAATCATCCAAGCAGCCAGTCCATGAGTGGGACAATTCTTTACCAAAGATTTCATTCTTTCCCAATTTTGAGCAACATGTTCATTATCAGATTGTTTAAATTTCATTATTTCACTTCTCATAGATATAATCTTAGCAGGAGGATAGTATTTTCTAATGAAAGCATCTTTGCATTTAGTCCAAGAATCTATGTTTTTGCATCTCACAAAGTTCAACAAAGTTATTAAGATGAGCAGCAACATCTTCAGTACAAATACCAGAAAATTGTTCTCTCATAACAAGATTGAGTAAAGCAGGTTTAATTTCAAAGAAAGTAGCATCAGGAATAGGTGGAGCAATAGGTGTGCACATGAAATCATTGTTGTTGGTGCTAGTGAAGTCACACAACTTAGTGTTTTCAAGAGTTGTCATTTTTTGTATTTTTAATAAAGAAAGCAAACTAGTACAACTAATTTTTGTGTGTTTCTGATAAGGAAACAAGCAAACAAAGCAGAAATAAACTAAGCAAACAAATAAAACAAAGTAAAGAGATTTGTTACGAGGGACTCCCCTTGTGAAGATGTCCTTGACTCCCCGGCAACGACGCCAGAAAATTCTTGCTTACTCAATATGTTGAGATCGTTGGGGAACCCCAAGAGGAAGGTATGATGAGTATAGCAACAAGTTTTCCCTCAGTTATGAAACCAAGGTTATCGAACCAGTAGGAGGAAGTAAACACCTCCAAGGTGTTGTTTCCAACTTGGAATCCTGCACAACACAATCACAGAACTTTTCCCCCAACTTACAGTGAGGTTGTCAATCTCACTGGTTTTGCTGAAAACAAAGGATTAAACGTATTGTGTGGAAGATAGTAATTGCTTGCAGAAAGTAAACAGAAAAAACAGTAAATAGATTGTAGATTGATGGTAAAAGAATGGACTAGGGTCCATAGTAAACTAGTGGTGATTCTCCTTAAGATAGATAACATGTTGGGTGAACGAATTACAGCGGGGCAATTGACAAACATCGAGAAGCATACATGCATATACTAATCATCTTGACTCCTATGAGATTTGATTGCGTGTTACAACATTATACATAGACTGTAATCCAACTGCATCTATGACTAATAATCCACCTTTAGGTTATCATCCGAACACCCTCCAGAATTAAGTTGCAAGCAACAGATAATTGCATTAAGCAAAGTGTGTAAAGTAAACAATACGATTGTTCTATGAACAAAGGATTGCTATTTTCTCCCTAGTAGCAACAACACATCTAGTACCTTAGAGATTTTTGTCACTTCCCCAGATTCCTAGAGGAATGAACCCACTATCGAGCATAAATACTCCCTCTTGGAGTTGCTAGCATCTACTCAGCCAAGATAGCTACTAACAACGAAGAGAATGCAAGATCACAAATAACAAAGACATGATATAATCAATAATCAATCTAAAATAGCATCTCAATATCCATCGGATCCCCGCAAACACAACATGTAGGATTACAAATAGATGATCTTGATCATGAACGGAGCTCACAAGATCTAGACATGGTAGCACAAAGGAGAAGAACCAACCATCTAGCTACTACATGGACCCATGGTCCAGGGATGAACTACTCACGCATCACACCGGAGGCAGGCATGGTGATTAAGAAGGCCTCTAGGGTGAATTCTCCCCTCCGGCAGGGTGCCAGGAAGAGCTTCAGATCCCTCCCGATCTAGGGATGGACATGACGGCGGCTACAGACTCTTTCGTGGAATTTTTGATCGGGTACTTAGGGTTTCTATATCGGAGGCTTCTTATAGGCGAAAGGGAAGACCGAGGGGGTGCCCAAGGCGGGTGCACCCCCTAGGAGCGGGCCAGGCCTGGCCGCGTGGCCAGGGGGTGTGGCCTCCTCGAGGCCCTTCTCCGTCTCGTCTTCTGGCTCCGTATCCCCTCGGTGAAATATTGACTTTGGCTTTTGTCCCGTCCAATTCCGAGAATATTCATTTTCTGGCTTTCCTGGAACCAAAAACAGCAGAAAATAGGCAACTGGCACTGTGGCATCTTGTTAATGGGTTAGTTCTGGAAAATGTGTAAAAATACTCCAAAGTGTGGACAAAACATAAGAAATTAGATATAAAGCAAGCATGGAACATCAAAAATTATAGAACGTTAGCAACGTATCAAGGGTGGATAGAAAGAATAGAAGCATGAGCTTCTTTAAGAACTTGCTCTCTCAAACGCGGATACTTCAGAACAAACATCTAGTGCTTAAAGAATAGAGTGCCTTGGTCTTCTAGGTGGAAAGGTTCATACTTCAGAAGCTGAACCTTGGAGATGATGTTTTTAGTGTAAGGATCACCAAGTTGAATGGAGCAAACCTTTTTTTCCAAGAGAGGGGTAGCTATAAAATTATGAAGATAGGCCTGAGGTACAAGCTCGAGGTTGAGTTGAAGAAATTCCTCGCACAAGAGAGGTTGTTGTTCTTCCACCATGAGGTTGTTCACATAAGCTTTACGACAAAGGGCACCGGCCATCACATTTGCTTTGCTCGGAGTGTACTTGATCGAAAGATCAAATCATTGATGGTTTCAATCCATCTCCTCTGGTGAAGGTTTAGGTTCAGCTGAGTGAAGATATATTTCAGACTTTTGTGGTTTGAAAAGATCTCACAACGGTTTCCAAGCAAGTAATGACTCCATACTTTCAAAGCAAAGACAACCACTGCAAGTTCAAGATCATGGGTCGGATAGTTGAGCTCATGAGTCTTCAAGTGACGGGAAGCATAAGCAATGACTTGCTTTTCTTGCAAAAGAACCGCACCAAGTCCTTGGGAGAGGCATCATGGTAGATCTGAAAAGGCTTTGATGTATCAAGAGGAATCAAGACAGGTGTTGTGGTGAGATTTTCCTTAAGTGTTTCAAAGCTTTCTTGACACGCCAGTGACCAAAGAAATTTTTTGCCTTTCTTGAGGAGATCGGTAAGAGTCTTAGCAAGTTTTGAAAAGTTCTGAACGAAGCAACGACAATAACTAGCCAATCCAAGAAAACTTCGGATTTCTTTGAAATTTTTGGGAGGGTGCCACTCCATAATTGTCCAAACAGTCTCTAGGTTGATAGCAATGCCCTTAGCAGAAATGACGTGACCTAGATAGGTGACTTCTGGAAGCCAAAATTCGCACTTGGAGAACTTTGCATACAAAAGTTTCTCACGAAGCTTTGTAAGAACACAACGAAGATGTTCCACATGCTCTTCTTTCGACTTGGAATTGACCAGGATGTCATCAAGATATACCACCATGAACTTATCAAGATACTCCATGAAAACTGAATTCATAAGCCTTGAAAAAGTAGCAGGAGCATTGGTCAAGCCGAAGGACATGGCCATGTACTCGTACATGCCATAGTGGGTGGTGAAAGCTATTTTAAGAACATCTTCCTTGCGAATCTTGATCTGATGATATCCACTTCTCAAGTCAAGCTTGTAGAATACCACTGCTCCTGCAAGCTGATCGAAGAGGTCATTGATCCGTGGAAGGGGATATTTATTCTTGGTATTTTTTGCATTGAGAGTGTGGTAGTCAACACAAAGTCGATCAGTCCAGTCTCGCTTCGTCACAAAGACTGTTGGGCTACCCCAAGAGGAAGTGCTATGTTGAATGAAACCCAACTTTTCTTGTTCATCAAGCTAACGTTTGAGTTCGGCCATCTCTGCAGGACCCATTTTATAAGGCCGCTTGGAGATAGGAGCCATTCCAGGTTCAAGATCAATCACAAACTAGACCTCTCGGTCAACAAGCATGCCTGGTAGCTCTTCTGTAAAAACATCTGGGAATTCACAGACCACATGAAAATTTTGCAAGGCTGCCATAAAATCAATGTTTTGGACACCCAAGGAGTAGAGCTGAATAGAAGGAGTTTTACTTGGATAATAGACTATATGTCCTTCAGGAATTTTCAAAGAAACCGAGTGTTCAGCACAATTAATCACAACTTCATTGGCTTTCAACCAATCCATGCCCAATAAGACATCAATATCTGATTTATCAAGAATAATCAAAGAAGCTAGAAATGAAGAACCACCTATTTGAATTTGGTTGCCATGAATGATCTTGGAAGATATCATTCTTGCCCCGGGAGAGAGAACCATCAGATTTTTAGGAAGAGAATCCATAGATAACCCATTCTCATTAGCAAAACTTGTAGATACAAAAGAATGCGATGCACCAGAATCGAATAAAACTCGTGCAGGGACTGAGTTAATAGGGAGCGTACCCATCACAACTCCAGGAGCATGCTCCGCTTGAACAATGCTGATGTTGTTTGCGCGAGCAATAGTGGACCCGGGCTTGGTGTTGATGTTGAGAGCCCGTGGTGCAGGTGCATGACGAGCAATTGTTGAAGCAGGTCTTCGAGGTGGAGGAGGAAGAGCCATTTTGTTCATAGGACAGTTCCACTACTGGTGTCCAGTGTTCCCACACGTGAAACAAGTAGCACTCAGACGAGGAGTAGAGTATCTTGGAACTCCACCATACGGCGCCCTAGGGTAGTTGTTGTTGTAGCCCCTTGGAGCAGCGTTGTAAGGGTACAATGGCCTTGGCGAGAAAGTTGACGGTCCTGGCGGAGCAGGGAGCGACGATGCGGTACTAGGGATCCACACATCGGCCACTACTAAAGAACCACCAATCTCACGGCTGTGTTTCTTACAATCATAATATGCCTGTTTACTTGCCTCCTCTTGAAGAGCTGCTTGCTGAAGCTTGAGAAATGAGCTTGGAGTGGTATGGGTGAGAGCATATTTGATTGAAGCATTTATCCCTTGACGAAACCTCTTCTGTCTTTTCTTATCATCAGAAACCTCATCCCCACCATAACAAGAATAGGAAAAACATTACTTTGCACAAGAATAGGAAAAACATGCAACCCAACTCTTATCCTTCTTACAAATAACTGAAAGAGATAACATATACAAAACAAACACCCCTAACTATAACATGTTGGTTAATAGAGAGTCGGATAGATTGCGTCGATTTACACAAAGCCTATCGGTATGGAATGTACTAATAGTTGATAACCAAAGGCAGATTGCGATAACAAGGTTGGATACAACAAATAGACTAAGAATTAACACACGGATCCTATGGTACTACGGAAACCCCAAAAAACGTGAATCCTAGTTTGAATTTTAGACGAGGATAGACAAACTTTACACTTCCTTACCAAAAAAGGTGGATGGGTGGGTAAGAAGAAAAATGGAAGCAGTCTTACTCTCACATTTAGTTTTTCCCTAGTATACATAGCTACCAAAATATTTTCTAGACTGACAATGACCATCTTGACTGAGACCCTGAAGGGCGGAATGGCTCTGATACCAATTGTAATACCTCGTATCCTACGCTCTAAGCACAAGCCTGGATGAACCCAAAATTGGATAAGGGATTCTACTGTGGAGGCCCAAGGCCACCCACATGTAGGCCCATCAAAGCGGAGCAGGGCACGGTACCAGTCGACCACCCTATCCACTTTCAAAAAAATCGGGACAAGAGCGAGCAGCATAGTTGTCAGGTAATGCGACCAAAACATACACAAATGAGTATGTATGTTGGCGAATTACAATAGACATCGGAGTTGCACCATCTAAAACAATAGAAATAGAAAATATTCAACACCGTACAACAAGATCCAAATATCCTAGATAGATATAATAGTTTAGGATACATCCTCATACATCACGCATCATAGTATCAAGCGGAAGTGGAAAACATGATCCAAGTATAGATAAGAAGCAAATCGGCATAAGAAGCCCTAAAAGTAAGCACATCCCGCCCATAGATCACATTGATCTCCACCCCCGGAATCTCTACACCGGATAGTCGTTGCCACCATCATCCGTCTCCTCAACCTAGTAACCTTCCTGGGAGTATACCTGTCCATCTGAACCAAATATTTATCTTGTGAGACCGTAGGGGTACTCAGCAAGTCTTAGTGCATCTAAAGGGAACAACCAGGGGGTGTGATGACCCACAAGTATAGGGGGTGTATCGCAGTATTTTCGAGGGAAGTGAAACCCAATTTATTGATTCGACACAAGGGGAGCCAAAGAATATTTATAAGCCTTAAGAACTGAGTTGTTAATTCAGCTGCACCTGGAAACAATCTTGCTCACAGCAGTTTATCAATAGCAACAGTTTTGTAGTAGGAATAGTAAACTAACAGCAGTAGTAAAAGTAAAGACAGTAATAACGGTTGCAGCAAACAGTAGGATTCGAGCGCGGTAGGCATAGGGATGGATGGACAGGTGTTGCATGGACAAGACAATTCATATAGCAATCAAAACATAGGGCATTTGCAGATAAATAAGATAAAGCATCCAAGTACTAGATAATCCTAGGCATGTGTTCCATATATAGTCATACGTGCTCGCAATGAGAACTTGCACAACATCTTTTGTCCTGCCAGCCCGTTTGCAGCGGGGCCTCAAGGAAACTACTGGCAATTAAGGTGCTCCTTTTAATAGAGCACTGGAGCAAAGCATTAACACTCCGTGAACACATGTGATCCTCACATCAAAGCCATTCCCTCTGGTTATCCTGATTTCTGTCACTTCGGGGCCTTTGGTTCCGGACAACAACGTGTGTATACAACTTGCAGGTAAGACCATAAACAGTACTATCATAATGAATCAATAACATGTTCAGATCTGAAATCATGGCACTCGGGCCCTAGTGACAAGCATTAAGCATAACAAGTCGCAACAAAGTCAAAAAGCACTAATAGTAGATACTAGGCACCATGTCCTAACAATCTGATGCCATTACATGAAGGATCTCATCCAATCCCTACCATCCCCATAGCCTACAGCGGGGGATTACTCACTCATAGATGGGGGAAACATGGATGGTCGATGGAGAAGCGATGGTGATGATGATGGTGATGATCTCCTCCAATTCCCCGTCCCGGAAGGGTGCCAGAATGGAGTTTCTGGTTCCGAATCGCGGAATCTGGTGGTGGCGGCGCAGCGGAACTCTTTCTGGAAAAACGTCGAACCCCCCTAAGTTTTTAGGTAAGAAGGCAACTTATAGGCGAAGAGGGAGACCGAGGGGGTGTTTGGGGTGGCCAGACCACCCCCTAGCGCGGCTAGGCCCAGCCCGTGCAGCCAGGTGGTGTGGCCAGGCCCCAGCCCCACTCCATCTCGTATTCTGGCTCCATGAGTCTTCTGGCGAAATAGGATTTTTGGCATATTTTCCGGGATTTTTCCTGATAGTTGATTTTCTACACAAAAACTAGACACCAAAGTAATTCTGCTGAAAATAGCGTCAGTCCGTGTTAGTTGCATCCAATTCACACAAGTTTAGAGGAAAAACAATAGCAAAAGTGTTCGGGAAACTCAATACGTTTTGGACGTATCAACTCACCCCAAGCTTAGCTTATTGCTTGTCCTTAAGCAATTCAGTTGAAAACTGAGTGCGATAAAAGAAACTTTCACGAACACATTTGCTTCATATGATGTATATATTCTCAGCATGTGATCACCTACTTAGACAATTCATAATAAAGAATATTCAACTAAGTTTACTTAATAGGCAATGCAAGCTATGAAGAGATTCCAACTCAAAAATAATAAGTAGCATGAAACATAAACATAAGCAACATTACAATGCTCATAACAAGGTATGATAGAGTGGTATCTCTCTTTCCTTTGATTGTGAATGCCAAGGCACCTCTGAAGTTCAGGTGAAGACTAGAAGTAAAGATATCAAAGATACAAGCATCAAAGTCATAACACAATTTCAAGTTTTGAGACAAGAACATTACACTAAGAATGACAACTATGCTCTCAAGAAAGTGCTCATAGAATAGGTGATGACTCAACAAGGAAATGAAAAGGTTTTGAATAGTTTGAAAGGCTTCCAAATGCTGAAAGTATGGTACTCGTTAGCTTTGAACTCTCACTGCCGCTATCATAAGCATCTTTAATATGGTTAAGGTGAAAGTGAGGTCCAATCTGAGTTATATGCTTGACAGACTATAAACTGGAAATCTCATGTCCCTTGAGTATGAGGGCCGCTCCTCATGCTACTCAACTTTAGTTACCGGTAAGTTCTTGTCATCGTAAATACGTGCGTATCATAGAGAACCGCCAACGGGGTACCCCTTGCCCGATGATACGGAAGAATCCCCATATCAAAATGACAAGGCAAGCAGACAACGGGTATCTCAACAATCTTCTTATTTACCATGGGAAAATGGTGCTTTTTTCTCTCTTTCCTCTTTTATCATATCTCTTTTTTTTCTTTTTCTCAATAGCTATCTCTTTTTTTATAAGAAGAATGCTTTATAGATACTCATTATGGTTACGCTGCAGGTTTCCACCATGATTAGGCATGGATTAGACCGGTGGCCCAGGCGTTTCTCTAACACACATACATAACTCCATGGACTTACAAGCTCCCCTTTTATTTCACACTGATGACATCCGCAAACAAAAGAGCATGATATCAACTGGGTATATATTTACAGGTGTTAAAAGCGTTCCCCGTGACAGCACGGTTCTGCTAATCCCCAGCCTATAATTTGCAAGCATATAACTTTCATGGACAGTCACAATGGTTCAGGTTTATTAAGTGCAAGAAATAAAGTGTGCCATCAAGTTTGTGAGAGCTTTACTAACTAACTTTCTCATAACAAGCAAACATTTTATTTGGAAGAAAACAAGGCATATTGAATATGCACGGAACAGCAAATGATGCTAATAGGTAGGTATGGTGGACACTTTTGGCAATATTTGGTTTTAGGGAGTTGGAAACACGAGTAAAACATACTCAGTGTAAGTGGAGGCTAGCAATAGTAAGGGAGCGACAAACGAGAGAGCAATAATTGTCATAATCATGCTTGCAACAAAACATGACTAATCATGGCATGAAAGTGATTCAAGACCCTCAAGGCAAAATAATTCATCAAGGCTCAACTGATTATTTTAGTCATATGCATGCGTGAGCATGTGCCAAGTCAATTCAAATGAAACATTCAGAGGAGGATACCACGGTGTCATACAAAGTTATGAATAGAGTAATGCAAGGAAACATTCATATGACATGCTACAAACTATTAGCGAGCTGGAGCTAATCATAAGAAAGCAAGAACTACTAAGCATCCATAAATAACATACACCCTACACGAATAGGCTAAGCATGCCCACAATGATGAGTATATGTACAAAAATGAAAACAAATAGAGTTTGTTACCAGCCTCTTACCACACCTCAAGTTGTCATTAATCCTCATTATTGCCCTTCACTTGTGTGGCTTGAATAATAACATGAAACCAAATTCCACTGAGGACTGCTGAACCCTGCAACAAAACTCACAAAACCAAAGAACAACAACAAGTTTTTTTTGGTGTTTTCGATTTTTTTTAAACAAGAACCAAAAAGGAAGAACAAGTAAAGCAAAATCTTTTTGGGTTTTTCGAATAGTTCAAACAAATCAAAAAGGGAAAAACAAACCAAGGCAAAAAGAAGAAGACACAAACAAAGAGAAACAATAGAAATATTTTTGGTCTTTTTGTGTTTTAGAAAGCAAAAGCAAAGAAAGAACGAAAACCGAAAAGAGAACGAAAAATGAATATACAAAGTACTGACACAAAATGATAAGGAGATGAGTGCGATGTCGGTGTACCTCCCCCCAAGCTTAGGCTTTTGGCCTAAGTGGGTATCAATCCCAAGCTGGCCAGGATGGAGCACCTCCGTAGTACGGTGAGGAGGTACCCTCGTCCTGGTGCGAGCTCGAGGACACCCCACCATAATGCACAGAGTAATCATAGGAGGGCACATCCTCCTGGTGCTGCCTGTGGAAACCCAGCAAGTGGAGCTGCTCGTCCACCTCCTCCTTGGAGCGCGACCACGGCCTCCTGTGAACACTAAACAAAGTAGATTGTGGCAAAGGAATCTCCCTTTCATCCCCGTCAATAAACAACATCCTATACACTAGATTGTCCATATGAGAATCAGCAGTGACGAAGTGCTGTGTTTTCATGGCAGCAAGGTCAAGCCTTTGTGGTGCCAATATAGTATCATTTGGATCCACAGAAAGTTCTAATGCATTAACCATACGTGAAGCGATGATGCCCCCATAAATAGACCCCCTAGTAGCTAGGCGGCGAGCAATAAGAGAGCCAAGATTGTACCGAGTATCATTGTTAAGCACATCAGCTAGGAAGGCTAAATGATAATTGGAGATATTACTCATATTCTCCCTACCAAGAACGCTAGTAGCAAGATAATAGGCAAAGTATCTAAGAGCAGGGAGTTGGATGTTTCTTATCTTTCCGCGCTGAGCTACGCGGTCATCGTCATTGGTCACACCCCGATAGAGTTCTAGCAAATCAGCGGGTCGCCCCTGAATCTTCTTCACGGTCCCAGCCATGCCTATACCTATAATACTGCAACATCTTTCCAATGGCATGGTAAAGGGCAGATTATAAATTCTGAAAGAGACAGTTGACTAATAGGGGGTGTTAGTAAAAACGAAACTCTCAACAAAAGTTTTGGTGAGCATAGCGTAGCTCACTCTCACCTTGCATGTATGAGGTCAAACCAACCATCTGAATTAGTAGCAAGAAATCATCAAGAATTCCTGTAGCTTGTAAGAAAGTAAAACAAGGAAAAGTAGATGGGTGAGCATCCCCATCATCTCCTTCATTACCAATGCGAGGTGCAATGAGATCTTTGTTGTATGATGGCCTAAACTGAGAGGCTGATTCTTAGGGCCTTGACCTCCTAGGTGCATCCCTCTCAAATATTTCTCCAAAGGTATGGTTGTTCATCTTTGATATTCTGAAATTTAAACATCTATTTAATAGGATTTGAGCATGGTAGGCATAGGGATGGATGGACGGGCGTTGCATGGACAAGACAATTCATATAGCAATCAAAACATAGGGCATTTGCAGATAAATAAGATAAAGTATCCAAGTACTAGATAATCCTAGGCATATGTTCCATATATAGTCATACGTGCTCGCAATGAGAACTTGCACAACATATTTTGTCCTGCCAGCCCGTTTGCAGCGGGGCCTCAAGGGAACTACTGGCAATTAAGGTGCTCCTTTTAATAGAGCACTAGAGCAAAGCATTAACACTCCATGAACACATGTGATCCTCACATCAAAGCCATTCCCTCCGGTTATCCCGATTTCTGTCACTTCGGGGCCTTTGGTTCCAGACAATAACGTGTGTATACGACTTGCAGGTAAGACCATAAACAATACTATCATAATGAATCAATAACATGTTTAGATCTGAAATCATGGCACTCGGGCCCTAGTGACAAGCATTAAGCATAACAAGTCGCAACAAAGTCAAAAAGCACTAATAGTAGATACTAGGCACCATGCCCTACAAATCTGATGCCATTACATGAACGATCTTATCCAATCCCTACCATCCCCATAGCCTACAACGGGGGATTACTCACTCATAGATGGGGGAAACATGGATGGTCGATGGAGAAGCGATGGTGATGATGATGGCGATGATCTCCTCCAATTCCCCGTCCTGGCAGGGTGCCAGAACAGAGTTTCTGGTTCCGAATCGCGAAATCTGGTGGTGGCGATGCAGCGGAACTCTTTCTGGAAAAACGTCGAACCCCCCTGAGTTTTTAGGTTAGAAGGCAACTTATAGGCGAAGAGGGAGACCGAGGGGGTGTCTGGGGTGGCCAGACCACCCCCTGGCGCAACCAGGCCCAGCCCGCACGGACAGGTGGTGTGGCCAGGCCCTAGCCCCACTCCATCTCGTATTCTGGCTCCGTGAGTCTTCTGGTGAAATAGGATTTTTGGCATATTTTCCGGGATTTTTCCTAATAGTTGATTTTTTGCACAAAAACTAGACACCAAAGTAATTCTGCTGAAAACAGCGTCAGTCTGTGTTAGTTTCATCCAATTCACACAAGTTTAGAGGAAAAACAATAGCAAAGGTGTTCGGGAAAGTAGATACGTTTTGGACGTATCAGGGTGACGCAATTACAACAAAAGATAACATCTACAAAGAGCTCTAGAGACTCGCTACACATCCGCCCAACTAGAGATGGACGAACACCCGTTAATTAATAACAAAAGTTATATAAGCAACTTAAATTAACCTCGCTTGTCATCCTTCTCGCTTACCGACGAGAAGGCGGAAGAACATCCCATCCGTTGGCAATTTTATTAACCATTCCATGAGTGTTGCACTATTTACTAGTCATGTCTTAGTCAAATTAAAGGCGGTACTTTAGTTATGCTTGTCTATGATCGAGAAACTGTGCTCCAAGTTGTCCATAACCGCGAACATGGCTTTCAGAAAGATTTACCCTCCAGGGGTGCATAAATAGCAACACACACACGATCAACCTCGGGAAAAACTAAATATAACACAACGAGGCCTCACGACAATGCATTCACAAGATTCATAAATTATTTCAGGGGGGCAGCCCATTAAGCTACCCGCAATGTAGTTGGCTGGCTCCAAGATGGACCCAAGTTTGTGCCAATGGCTGTAAACGACTGGGAACCCGAAAGTGTGACTGAGCTTGTCGATACCGCGAAAACATTCCACAATTCCTAAACAGTACAGGTGCTCCACGCACAATCGTAAATAAAGCAGTAAACATGGCATAGGTATAGGATAGTAATAAATCCCCAAACTAGTTTGTGGCCCCAAGAAATAAAGTGTGAATCAAGCTCAGGCGAAGGGGGATCCATTGAGTATCCCGTATGTGGATAGTGCGAATAGTCAAGGAACAGGAATCAACTACTCGGGGTACTACGGAACACAAGTGAGTTTAAAGAACCAAATAACAGATGATGCTCACCGGTGCCTGATGACCCACAAGTATAGGGGGTGTATCGCAGTATTTTCGATAAGTAAGAGTGTCGAACCCAACGAGGAGCAGAAGGTGCTGGGTAGTGGTATGGATCAGGAATTCTCTGCAAATACTTAACAAACGGATTTTTAGGGGTTTTCGATAAAGCAAGTAAACAGAGTACGAGTAAATAAAAGACAGTAGGAACAAATGCAGCAAGTGGCCCAATCCTTTATGCAGCAAAGGACAAGCTGGTTGTATTTATATAGATGACCAAACGTTCTCGAGGACACATGGGAAGACTGTCAAGTGCTTTCGCTTCATATAGTTGATTAATCTTCTTTAGCTTGCTAAGTGTTGTGTGGGCGAACCTGTGCTAATGTACCGCCCCATCCAAGACTAAATACATGCTTGTGATTAAACCCCCTTGCAAACATCCGTAAATAAAAGAAAGTAATTAAGGTAGAAACCTAACCACAGCTTTAAACTCTAAGACCCTTACGTCCCTTGTGCAATGGTTTCCTAACGGGGGTTCAGGTTTCTGTCACTCCGGCAACCCCTACGATTAGTAGCCAAATACACAATGCATTCCCCTAGGCCCATATAGGTGAAGTGTCATGTAGTCGACGTTCACATGACACCACTAGAAGAAGTACACCACAACTTAAATAACAATCTATTGAATCTTTATCAACACAACTCCACTACTAACAACAAGACTTCTCCCATGTCCTCACGAACAAAAAGAACTACTCACAAGTCATCATATGGATCATGATCAGAGATGGAATAATGATGTATAACAATCTAAACATAAACAATAATTCAATGGTTGACTCAATAGCATTAACTACAAAGAGTAATCAACACCGGGAAAGTTTCCCCTATGAACTATAGCAAGATTCAACCAATTGTTACAGCAATATGGAGATGGTGATGAGGGTGCTGATGGTGATGATGGTGGTGATGATGATGATGATCCCAATGAAGTCCAGCTTGATGGTGGTGTTGATGGCGACGATCTCCCCTCTCTGGGAAGGAATTCCCCCGGTAGAAATCTGTCTGCCGGAGAGATCTTTCTCTCTCGGTGTTTTCCGCCCCGCAGAGGTGGCGGAATCTTTCCGTGGTCGCTCCCCGAGTCTTAGGGTTTCGGAGGGTTGATATACGCTAGAGGGGAGAGGCTGGAGTGGGCCAGGGCGGCCACACCACTCCCTGGCGCGGCCTAGGCCTGCCCGCGCCATGGGGTGGTGTGGGCCCCCTGTGGCCCACCTCCGCTCCATCTTCTGGCATCCGGAGTCTTTTGGAAAAATAGAATTTTCCGTATATTTTCCTGGATTTTCTGATCTTCGTGAATTTTGCCTCCAAAAAGCACCTTTTCCATCAGAATCCTGACTGCAGCGGTCCATGCTCCAAAAGTCATCAACCATGCAAAAACAGGTGAAATAACATAAGTATCACCTCTCAATATGAAATATATCAATGAATAATAGTGAATTAAGACATAGAATAGTGATGCAAAATGGACGTATCAACTCCCCCCAAGCTTAGACTTCGCTTGTCCCCAAGCGAAACTGAGCTCAATAAACATGACCTCAAGTTTATGGAGTGAAGAGTCGATAAAAGAATACAGACAAGAAGCATCACATTCATCAAATACATAGATCATAATAGAAGACAACTCACTATTATATAACTCAACTTGTAATGAGTAAAGGAAACACAATAAAGATACATAGAGTAAATCATAATTGGTAATGGCAAACTTAGCTCTTGGTCGAAGAATAGTCAATAATTTGCTGAGTTCACAAATAGCTGGTTTTCAAAGAAAGCTTTCAAAGTAGTAAACTTCAAGATAAGAGCAATGTGCAAAACAAGGAACATAAGAAACATGAGTGAATAAATCACCATATGAATGAATGAAACACAACAACTCAAAATACTTGCTGAGATAGAGGGGAGTAGGTTTACTGACTCAACTACAAAGTAAAAGAAAGGCCCTTCGCAGAGGGAAGCAGGGATTGCAAGTCTCATACAGAGCTCCCAAAAATTATGATACTTACTAGCTTTCAGCTCTGATTGCCCCTATCATAGGCATCTTTAGGTGATTAAGGTTAAAGTGACACAACTAAGAGGATATGCTTGACAAGTTATAAGTTGAAATCTCATGCCCCTTACTTATGAGTACCGATCCTCATGCTACTCAACTTCAGTCACGAGCAAGCTCTTGTCATTGTAAATACATGCGTATCATTGAGAACCGCCAATGGGGTACCCCTTGTACATGACATAGGAGCTATCCCATAATCAAAATGACAAGGCAAGTAGACAGTGAGCATCTCAGCGATCTTTTTATTTGCTATTTGCATAGGTTTTTATTGAGGATGCTTCATAGAATGCTCACTATAGTTATGCTGCAAGTTTCCACCATGATTAGGCATGGCTTAGCCTAGCGGCCCAGGCGTTTCTCTAACACACATATAAACTACATGATCTTACAAGTTCCACTTTTATTTCACACCGCCGGGATCCATAAGCAAAAGAACATGATATCAACTAGGTACAAAGTACCGAATGAAGTGTTGAAAGCGGTCCCCATGATACATGGTTCGGCTAACTTCAACTCATAAAGCACAAGCATATACGCAACAAAGAAGGACCCAATGGTTCAAGTTTATTAAATGCAAGAAAGTAAAGTGTGCCATCAAGTTCGTGAGAGCTTTAATCACTAATTTTCACATAAAAAGTTTAATTTGGGAGGTAGATACAACAAGAATTTACTTGGAATAGCAATAATGCTACTAGGTAGGTATGGTGGACACAAATGGCAAAGGTTTTGGTTTAAAGGAGGTGGATGGACGAGAAGAATACCCTCTCAATACAGGTTTTTGGCTAGCAAGGCTGGGTAGCAAGTACAAGAGTTGAGGGAAACAAACAAACATACAAATGATAAAGACAAACATGCAATCTTCCTTGGAAGCACAAAAGATCTTAACTAGAGAATACTAGACTTATGAGCAAATCAAGAAAGAAAGATGATGAAATTATTTTTCTCTAGAGTACTCTTATCTTTTTATTTCAACTCAAAAATAGTGTTGCTATTGACCGAGCCAGGTTTGCCAAAACCAACTAAATTAACTCAATGATCCCAAAGTGATACCAATACTAACAACAAGATCATTCATATAACCACGAATTGAAAACTATCATAAGCTATGCAAAAGGGTGAATGGTAGAACTTCTCATTAATATTCCATAACGGAAACTCACACCAAGGGATACATATCTAACGAGAGAGGGGACACTTCCATAATGCAAACCATACTACAAAATAACTCCTCTATTCATGATATGACTCTACTAATAAGTTAAAAAGATAGAAGATAGTGATATGATACCGCGACACTCCCCCAAGCTTGGAACAAACCAAGGGGATGCCAAACCTGATGACGAATTACTCCTTAGGTGGTGGTGGTATCCTCTCATCTTCGTCCGTCTTCCAGGGTAAAGGCTTCCCATCAACAAAGGACATCGTGGTTTCCATCATCCTGAAACTTGCAGCAGCACTTATGCATTTAAACCTAGCCTCATACTCACAGTTTTGATTTTGAACGTCATAGAACTGTGCTTGCAATTCGTTGGTTGTTTGGCAGAGTGAGAGGACTTCGTCTTTGAGTTCCGCAGTCTCCTTTTGGTGCTCGGTGATGTGTTCGGAACAAATCTTATGGATGATGTCCACTTCGCGCTCCGTCATCTTCCTGTACCTAAAGACTTCTTGCTCCAATGCTTCCATCCTGTCCTCTAGACTTCCTTCACCTTTAGGGCCTTGAACCTCTTTAATCCGGACCTCCCCACCTTCGAGCAACAACTCCTTGGGATGAATCTTCAATTCTCTCACGTATGGGTTGATGATATCCTCTAAAGAATCTCCCTTGGATGATCCAGAGGAAGACATTGTGGCTCCATATCTGGAATTCTACCTGGCAGAAACAGATCAAAACAAAACACGGCGAAACACGATATACGAACCTCGAGAGATCCGGGGGGGTTATATATTACGAAGTTTCATATCAAAAGGAAGGTACTGGGAGAAAATGGGTCGGAGACGGAGTCCTGGGTGGCCTCACCACCTGGTGGCGCGACCAGGGGTGGGCCCGTGCCATGGGGTGGTGTGGGCCACCCCGGCTCCGGTTCCGTCCCTTTTTTTCTTCGAAACTTTCCTTATTGACTGAAAACTGCAAAAATATAGTTGGATTGTATTTTCACGGAACTTTTCTTACCAGAACTGTTACCTAGTTGGAAACGGACTCTGTAGGTCTCTGAATATGGTCCTTAATGAATTTCTCTGGAGTTATAACTTGAAAGGCATCAACATCTTCATTGTAAGAATCTCCAGCAATATAGTGTTTGAGTCGCTATCCATTCACTACTTGTGTAGTATTATCTTTTAGAGAGGAAATTTTTATTGCTCCTGAACGGTATACTTCTTCAATGATAAAAGGTCCTTCCCATTTTGATAGTAGCTTACCTGCAAAAAATCTGAGACAAGACCTATACAATAGAACTTTCTCACCAACATGAAACTCTCTCTTAAGTATTCGCTTATCATGCCATCTTTTAACTTTTTCCTTAAAGAGCCTATCATTCTCATAGGCTTCACTCCTCCATTCATCTAAAGAACTCAAGTCAAATAATCTTTTCTCACCAGTGAGCTTACAATCTCTATTTAGTTCTTTAACTGCCCAGTAAGCTTTGTGTTCTAATTCTAAGGGTAAGTGGCAAGCTTTCCCATAAACCATTTTATAAGGAGACATTCCCATAGGATTTTTGTAAGCCGTTCTATAAGCCCATAAAGCATCATTCAACTTCTTAGCCCAGTTTTTTCTAGACCTATTAACAGTCTTTTGCAAGATAGACTTAATTTCTCTATTTGATAACTCTACTTGCCCGCTAGTTTGGGGGTGATAAGCTGAAGCAATTCTATGATTAACATCATACTTAGCGAGGGTCTTTCTAAAACCGCCATGAATGAAATGAGAACCCCCATCAGTCATGAGATACCTAAGCACTCCAAACCTAGGAAAGATAACGTCCTTAAGCATTTTTAGAGAGGTTTCCCCATTAGCACTTTTCGTAGGAATGGCTTCTACCCACTTAGTAACATAATCAACGGCAACAATAATATGAGTGTAACCCTTCGAAGGAGGGAAAGGACCCATAAAGTCGAATCCCCAACAATCAAAAGGTTCAATAACTAGAGAGTAGTTCATAGGCATTTCATTGCGTCTAGAAATATTACCAACACGCTGACATTCATCACAAGATAAAACAAATTTTCTTGCATCCTTAAAAAGGGTAGGCCAGTAGAACCTGATTTTAGTACCTTTTGTGTAGTTCTATCTCCTGCATGATGTCCTCCATAGGCGCTACCATGACATTTACGCAATATCTCTTTTTGCTCATATTCTGGAACACATCTTCGCATAATACCATCAACTCCTTCTTTGTATAAGTGCGGGTCATCCCAAAAATAATGCCTCAAATCATAGAAGAACTTTCTTCTTTGTTGAGCTGTAAAAGTTGGAGGCAAATACTTGGAGACGATAAAGTTAGCATAATCAGCATACCAAGGGCTTCCTCGCGAGCTCACCCCCACTGCAGCTAACTGTTCATTCGGGAAACTATCGTTAACAGGCATAGGATCAAAAGAGATGTTTTCCAAACGAGATAAATTATCAGCTACAGGATTTTGGGCACCCTTTCTATCTACTATATGAAGATCAAACTCTTGTAAAAGCATTACCCATCTAATAAGCCTAGGCTTAGCATCCTTCTTTGTCATAAGATATTTAATAGCAGCATGATCAGTATGAATGGTTACTTTTGAGTCCACAATATAGGGCCTAAACTTATCACAAGCAAAAACAACAGCTAGAAATTCCTTTTCAGTAGTAGCATAATTCCTTTGAGCAGCGTCTAAAGTCTTACTAGCATAATGGATAACGTTTAACTTTTTATCAATACGTTGCCCAAGGACAGCCCCTACAGCAAAATCACTAGCATCACACATTATTTCAAAGGGTAAACTCCACTCAGGTGGTTGAACAATAGGGGCTGTAGTTAAAGCCTTCTTAAGAGTTTCAAAAGCTTCCTTACAATCATTATCAAAAACGAAGGGTACATCTTTTTGAAGAAGATTAGTAAGGGGTTTTGATATCCCAGAGAAGTCTTTAATAAACCTTCTATAGAAACCAGCATGACCAAGGATACTACAAATACCTTTGATGTCTCTTGGGTATGGCATCTTCTCAATTGCCTCAACCTTAGCTCTATCAACTTCTATGCCTCTTTCAGAAACTTTATGACCAAGAACTATCCCTTCATTAACCATGAAGTGGCATTTCTCCCAATTAAGAACAAGATTAGTTTCTTCACATCTCTGCAAAACTTTATCAAGGTTGTGCAGACAATTATCAAAAGAAGTTCCATAGACAGAAAAGTCATCCATGAACACTTCTACAATTTTCTCAGAAAAGCCATGAAAGATAGCGGCCATGCACCTTTGGAAAGTAGCAGGAGCATTACATAAACCAAAAGGCATACGTCTATAAGCATAAGTTCCATATGGGCAAGTAAAAGTAGTTTTTTCTTGATCTTGTTGTTTAACAGCAATTTGAGAGAAACCAGAATAACCATCAAGAAAACAAAAATGGGTCTTTTTAGACAACCTTTCCAACATTTGATCAATAAAAGGAAGCGGGTAGTGATCTTTCTTAGTAACTTTATTGACTTTTCTAAAATCGATGCACATCCTATAGCCTACCACTATTCTTTGAGGAATAAGCTCATCATTATCATTAGGGACAACGGTAATACCTCCCTTTTTAGGAACACAATGAACAGGACTAACCCATTCACTATCAGCAATAGGGTAAATAATACCAGCATCAAGGAGTTTCAATACCTCATTCCTTACCACTTCCTTCATCTTAGGATTTAAACGTCATTGGTGCTCCACTACTGGCTTCGCATCTGGTTCTATGTTGATAGAATGCTGACATATAGTAGGTGAAATCCCTTTCAAATCATCTAGAGTATAGCCCATAGCTCCTCGGTGTTTCCTCAAAACCTCCAATAATCTTTCTTCTTCCTCCCCTGAAAGTTTAGCGCTAATAATAACAGGATATGTCTTTTTATCATCAATAAAAGCATATTTAAGATCATTAGGGAGAGGTTTTAGATCGAAAACCGGATCCTTTTTAGGTGGCATCGTGGTACCCAACTCTTCTACAGGCAAGTCGTGCTTAAGCATCATAGGTTGATCTCGGAGAATCATGTCAATCTCGTTCCTTTCTTCCATGAAGATTTCACTTTCATGTTCTTCCATAAATTGCTGCAAAGCATTGTTAGGATCAAGAGAAATAGAAGCAAGTTGTTCAACCCTAAAATCCTCATTATGGGTTTCCTCTTCGCAAGGTTCTTTAGCAAATTTCGAAAAATTAAACTCATAAGATTCCCCATCAAACTTAGTCAAGATTTTCTCCCTCTTGCAATCAATAATAGCTCCACAAGTACTCAAGAAAGGTCTACCAAAAATGATAGGATAAGTTTTACTAGCAGCTGAACCAAGTACTAGAAAATCAGCAGGGTACTTAATCTTACCGCAATGAACTTCCATGTCTCGCACAATACCAATTGGAGATATGGTCTCTCTATTAGCAAGGTGAATAACCATATCAATCTCTTCCAACTCATAAGGACTGATCTCATGCATAATTTCTCTATAAAGCTCATAAGGAATAGCACTGGAACTTGCACCAATATCACATAAACCATAATAGCAATGATCACCAATTCTAACAGAAAGCATAGGAACACTAGCCTTTTTAGTTCTATTAGGATGTGAAACAATATTAGAAGCATCCTCACAAAAGACTATGTGCCCATCTTGTACGCTTTTAGTGATAAGGTCTTTCACAATTGCTACCACAGGTTCAATGTTTATTTGTTCATCAGGTTTTATAGTTCTTTTTTCACTTTTGGTGATTACATTAGTTATCATTGGATGGTCTTTTACCTTTTCGGGGGAGGGAATCTTCTCGATATAAGGTTCAGGTAAGATGGGGTCGATGATGCAATACTCAGCACTTCCAATAGGGGCATAATCACAATATCTTTGTAAGGTGCATGGTACTTGTTCCATCCCCTTTTTGGAATTTCGATATAGGAAGCAAAAGCTCTAAAGCAATTCGTAATAACTTGCAAATCAAGACCATAAATATTACTAATATTTTGAAAGTCATCAGTTCCCATAAAAGATTCAATGCATTCATAATCATAATTTATACCTGACTTTCTACCTTTGTCATTCTCCCAAGCTTCAGCATTGTCTTGAATACGGTCTAGAAGATCCCATTTAGCTTCCTCTTCCATATGAGTGAATGATCCAGCACAAGAAGCATCCAATAAATCTTTATCATGTAGAGGGAGCCTTGCATAAAAGTTATTGATAATGATATTGTTGGGGAGCTCATGAATGGGACATTTGAGCATTAGTAACTTCAATCTCCCCCAAGCTTGAGCTATACTCTCTCCATCAAGAGGCCAAAAGTTGTATATTTGATTCCGATCTTTATGAATCTCGCTAGGAGGATAAAACTTTGAATAAAAGAGAGGCACTATTTCCTCCCATTCCAGAGCTTGACCATTCTTCAGCAGCTTATACCATTCCTCAGCTCTTCCTTTCAGCGACAATGAGAATAACTTCTTCTTAACTTGATCTGTAGTAATACCTGCACACTTTAACAACCCGCATAATTCGTGTATAAAGAGTAAATGATCACCGGGATGGACAATTCCATCCCCAACATAGTAGTTATCCATAACACGATCAATAATTCTTGTAGGTATTTTGAAAACATCTTTCTCAGCAGGTGGTGGTTTATCTACTACCTTAGCAGTGGTAGTAGCATTACCAAATAAGAAACTCAGTGAATTATCCATAACAAAAATAAAGCAACTAGCAGAAGTAAACAATACTCACAGTAGAAGTTTCCTTTACCAGTTCCACTCTCTAATAGCGCTTCACTCCCCGGCAACGGCACCAGAAAATAGTCTTGATGACCCACAAGTATAGGGGGTGTATCGCAGTATTTTCGATAAGTAAGAGTGTCGAACCCAACGAGGAGCAGAAGGTGCTGGCTACTGGTATGGATCAAGAATTCTCTGCAAATACTTAGCAAACGGATTTTTAGGGGTTTTCGATAAAGCAAGTAAACAGAGTACGAGTAAATAAAAGACAGTAGGAACAAATGCAGCAAGTGGCCCAATCCTTTATGCAACAAAGGACAAGCTGGTTGTATTTCTATAGATGACCAAACGTTCTCGAGGACACATGGGAAGACTGTCAAGTGCTTTCGCTTCATATAGTTGATTAATCTTCTTTAGCTTGCTAAATGTTGTGTGGGCGAACCTGTGCTAATGTACCGCCCCATCCAAGACTAAATACATGCTTGTGATTAAACCCCCTTGCAAACATCCGTAAGTAAAAGAAAGTAATTAAGGTAGAAACCTAACCACATCTTTAAACTCTAAGACCCTTATGTCCCTTGTGCAATGGTTTCCTAACGGGGGTTCAGGTTTCTGTCACTCCGGCAACCCCTACGATTAGTAGCCAAATACACAATGCATTCCCCTAGGCCCATATAGGTGAAGTGTCATGTAGTCAACATTCACATGACACCACTAGAAGAAGTACACCACAACTTAAATAACAATCTATTGAATCTTTATCAACACAACTCCACTACTAACAACAAGACTTCTCCCATGTCCTCACGAACAAAACGAACTACTCACAAGACATCATATGGATCATGATCAGAGATGGAATAATGATGTATAACAATATGAACATAAACAATAATTCAATGGTTCACTCAATAGCATCAACTACAAAGAGTAATCAACACCGGGAAAGTTTCCCCTATGAACTATAGCAAGATTCAACCAATTGTTACAGCAATATGGAGATGGTGATGAGGGTGCTGATGGTGATGATGGTGGTGATGATGATGATGATGATCCCGATGAAGTCCAGCTTGATGGTGGTGTTGATGGCGACGATCTCCCCTCTCTGGGAAGGAATTCCCCCGGCAGAAATCTGTCTGCCGGAGAGATCTTTCTCTCTCGGTGTTTTCCGCCCCGCAGAGGTGGCGGAATCTTTCCGTGGTCGCTCCCCGAGTCTTAGGGTTTCGGGGGGTTGATATACGCTAGAGGGGAGAGGCTGGAGTGGGCCAGGGCGGCCACACCACTCCCTGGCGCGGCCTAGGCCTGCCCGCGCCATGGGGTGGTGTGGGCCCCCTGTGGCCCACCTTCGCTCCATCTTCTGGCATCCGGAGTCTTTTGGAAAAATAGAATTTTCCGTATATTTTCCTGGATTTTCTGATCTTCGTGAATTTTGCCTCCAAACAGCACCTTTTCCATCAGAATCCTGACTGCAGCGGTCCATGCTCCAAAGTCATCAACCATGCAAAAACAGGTGAAATAACATAAGTATCACCTCTCAATATGAAATATATCAATGAATAATAGTGAATTAAGACATATAATAGTGATGCAAAATGGACGTATCAGTGCCTCTTTCCTTAGTTTTCCCATTACTACTTAGTTGAAGTTGTTTAGGTACCTCGTTATCCAAATACTCGCACAAACCCTACACATGCAATTCTACGACTCGCATGGCTCAAACAACTCCTGCAGTAATGGCTCATGGGATTGAGGTACAAGCTTCGGTGAGGTTTTCAGATATTAGTGGCATAGTCACAATTTCGGATTCAAATAGTGATTCGGTCATGTCCAAACCTCAAGTCGTGGTACATTTTACTCCGAGAACGTGTGTAGATTGTTTCGCCCGACAAGTTCCACGCACTCAACTCCAGAATTTAACGGAATTACATATATAGGTTCAAGTTCAACACATTACTAGGCATCTTTGTTGCCAGCCTTCTTCCCCTGCCTGGGTGCCAACTTTCTTGCCTTCACGTCCACTGACTTCTTCATTGCCTGCATTCTTCCTCTTCCTAGGTGCCAATTTTCTTACCTCCATGTACTTGAAGGGAATATGCCCGAGAGGCAATAATAAAGTGGTTATTATCTTATTCCTTGTTTATGATAAATTTTTATTTTGCATGCTATAATTGTATTAATTTGGAAACGTTAATACATGTGTGTTTAATAAACGAAAGGAAAGTTCCTAGTTATGCCTCTCTTGTAAACTAGCTAGTTGATTAACAAGATTATCAAGGTTTCCTGATCATGGACATTGGATGTTGTTAATAACAAGGTCACAACATTAGTTGAATGATGTGATGAACATTCATCCGAAGTATAGAATTATGATCAAAGTCATTGTGCTTATATTGCTATAACATCATACGAAGTAATCCTAGTCCTTATACCATGAGATCATGTCAATCACTAACACTGGAAGAGTATCTTGATAACATCAAACATCACACCATGAAAGGGTGATTATAAAGGTGGGTTCAGTGCTACAAAAGTGTTATGTAGAGGCTCATGGATCAAGAGTGGGATTTGTCCATCCCGATGACGGATAGATATACTCTGGGCCCTCTCGGTGATATCACATTGGTTAGCTTGCAAACAAGTGATGTGATCACTAGAATGTTATATCACAGGAACGAGAAAAGAGTACATGTCGGTAACAAGATCAAACTAGGTATGGAGGTACCAATGATCGAATCTCGGACATGTAATATATCACGAGACAAAGGGATTTAGTTATAGCGTTAAAGGTTCTCACGATCATAGAAGTCATCGTTGAATGTGTAGGAGTTAGTATGGATCTCCAGGTCCCGCTTCTGATTATTGATCTGAGAAGGGTATCGATCATGTCTACATTATTCGCGAACTGTAGGGTGACACACTTAAGGGATACCGACACCATTTGGAGCAAATATGTTTCAGATAAAGATTTAAGAAAGCGCTGGAATTATTTCAATAGACACCAAAACTGTTTCGGGTGAAATTGCTGAAATTGGTTCTGCATGTAATATTGAAATGTTGCAGGGGGTTTTATATGAATGTTTGTTAATTAAAGTAATTAACAAAATTCTGAATAAAATTAATAAAAGAGTTTTATTAAATGAGAGAGCATTAAATTTGGAGAAATTTAATGCATTTAAAGTGGACACTTTAAAAGAGAATGTGAAAGGGCATTTTAATGTGGAGGGGGTTACCACCACATGAATGTGGAGGTGAAGGGACACCCTCCATGGGCGCCGGCCATGGGAGGGGTACCCTCCCCTCCTCCTATAAAAGGCCCCCCTCTCACACCTTCACACTCACACCTCCTCATGAAGGATCTCTCTCCCCCTCTAGTATTATTCCCCCATGGTCTCGGATTAGCCAGATACATGTTCCTTGTGGCTTTATCTGGAAAGCAGTTGCTGCTTCCGCTGCTTCGCTAGAGTGAGGGACGGAGGTTGTCGGGGTACCGGACGTGTGTGCGATCACGGATGCACCGCTGCTTTGCGGTGCTAGACTTGCTAGAGCTGGATCTGATGGACGTGCTGGAGCTGGACCTCATCATGATCTTGAGATCGGCAAGTGTATGACTACATCATCCATGAGTTCCATATCGTTAACAAAGCTTTGTTGTCTTCGAGGGTAAGTTCTCCATGGATGTATATCTATCCGTTGCTTGTATCTAATAGATAGATCTTGGCGTATAGTTCTCATCGTAGGAAATTTTTTGTTTTCTATGCTGCGAACCCTTCAGTACTTGCATCTTCGGGTCAAGGGAAGTCAGGCCAATCAACACCAGAATCATGTCCAGCATCATCACTCTAATCGTTTTGATTTTCTTCCCACAGCAAAATCACTGAGTCGGCAGTCATGTTTCTTACCTTGCGCTTCCTACCAAAGAAACAAGACACGGCTAACTACCTAATATCACAGAGTAAACATTTTTTTTAAATTCAGCATAAACATGGGAACTCCAAGAGACCTTTTCTTACCAGCAATAGAGGTTCAAGTGTCCACCCTGTCCAACAATAGTAGGGCGACTCCTAGTAGCAGTAGCTTTCACATCCAGTATTTTAGAATTCAGCATAAACATGTGAACCCCAAGAGACTTTTTCATCTATCTAGTTAGCTAACTCTCACACATTATAGGAACCATGATACCTCGTTCATCCATAAAGCTGAACTATGTAGTCTGCTTTGACCCTATTTCAGCATGTTTACGTAGAGCAACAACCATATCAGGGATAGCACAGATCTGCGCTGGTGCTTCTTCCATCATGAGACAATGAAGTTGAATCCACTTGCCCTTCCCGTTTGCTAATGAGAGTGGTAGCTGCTGAGCATTATTGTAACCAGGTAAGGGTGGTCTGCGGAGATCCTACTTGACAGAAATTTGGGGATAAAAGATACAAATTGTTTATCAGCATTGGGCTAGCAAACAATTCTAGGTTATTTCTATCTCTTTAATGTCAATATCTAGCTAGTAGTCATAGTTAGGGTGAATAGCAAAGAGAAGAGTAGCTCACCCGCATGTAGCCTGAACTTATTCTTCCTTGGTAGTAGGATCTGCCATCATCCGTGCTTCTTAGCTCGTCCAGTGGTGGAGAACAGCTAGAGCCTCACAACGGAGGGCACGACATGCGACATTTGAGCTCGGGATCATCGAGTGGGTGCAGTAACTTGGTGCCAGAAGGCAAATGTCCCAAGGGATCATCCTGGTTGGAGGGTGGATTTCACCGCTCGCGTCACAGACAGAGTACTGGGGTCCTGACCGTCTACTTCATGGGCTAGTTGATGGAATTTTTGAATTTGGTAGGGGTGGGATGAGTTTGTCTCTAAATGGGTTTAAGTTATCCCATTACTTATTAGAACAAGTGAGTTTAAAGAACCAAATAGCAGATAATGCTCACCGGTGCCTCTTTCATTAGTTATCCCATTACTAATGAGTTTAAGTTATTTAGGTACCTTGCTATCCAAATACTCGCACAAATCCTACACATGCAATTCTAGACTCGCATGACTCAAACAACTCCTGTAGTAATGGCTCATAGGATTGAGGTACAAGCTTCGATGGGGTTTTAAAAGTGAAGGCTATGCAATACATGGGATTCAATTTAATGAAATCGCGACTCAATGATGCAAGAGTAAGATAGAAGCATAGGTACTATATGTATGCAAGCATGGGGAATTGCTTGTTTGACAGTTCTGTTGTGGAATAAGAAGGATCCGGGTAATACTCTTGAGGCTTCTGGTATTCTCCTTGCTCAGTGTCTATCCAGATAAAAACCAAACAAACAAGGGCCAAAATAAATACATTGCACAATCATATATATAATATGCAACAATTAAACAAGGTATGCCATGATGGAATGATGTAAAATTGCATGGTATTATATAGCATGGCATGGGTGAGGTGTGGAAACAATAATAAAACACTTTATTAATTTATTTAGGCATGTTTTGCTCCCATAAATAGTTCTGATTATTTAATATTTATATGATGCATTCTTCTATTCATATCATGGAATGCATAATCAGAACAGGCTCGTCACGCTGGTTGATTTAGACATATTATTTGTCGAATTTGAAATTACGAAATTAAAGTTATGAATTTATTATGAAAAAGCATTTATTGACATTTAAATAATTTCGAAATTTTATATTGCTAAATTTTTAATTCGGATGGCATATTTGAATTTCTGGTATTTTTCTCATTAGAAAACATATATCATATGCATTATTTGAATTTATGAATTTAAAACAATATTTTAATTGCAATTAATTCAAAAAGGGGTCAAAGTCACATGTTTGACTATATAGGGTTAACCCAGGTTGAATTTGAAACACTTTTTATTTTGGAAATTTTATCAAATTCAAATTATTTAAATTTATATGAATTTAATAAGATTAATCATTTTCTTGAATTATTTTTATGGTTTAAGAAATTCCAGCAAACTTTTGTTACCGGAGGAAACTATCCACCGTCACTTACGAGTGGGGCCAAAACACAGCGGGGCCACCACGTGTGCGCCAGCCAGGGCATGACACGTGGCTGAGCTGGGGACCTGCGCTTGGTCGACACGAACTTCTAGGGGGTCTTTTGCATAAAGCACAGGGCCGGATCTGATGAAACTGAAACTGCACTCGCGAATCTGCTAGCTAAAATGATTTGGCGAGGAAGATTTCGAGCAATCTGCTACAAATTTTGGTATGCTCTAAAAACAAAAGTTGTAGATCTCGATTATATCTACAAATATCGTGTTCGAGGATCTTCTGGAGGAGGAATCTAGCGACAACAAATGTGCGATGAACAACTGCTCAAACTAGACACTACTCTAACGAACTGCAGTCGTTTTCCAGAGAAAAAGGGGCGACTTCAGTTGAAGATGGTGATGTACAGAGGGAGAATTGGGCGATGATGACCACACGAAAAACGTAGCTCGTACTACGCTCTACCGAACTCCTGTTCAGAGATTTTGGAGAGGAGCCCTAGATATACGTCTACAAAGCAGGGAACAGGGCCAGGCAGAGGATGCCGATGCTGCTGCTCGTAGTGTCACGCATGGTGAGGTGCGTAAGGTGAGATGAGGGCGCGGGCGACGTTGCCTAGCGGGTGCGCACGTGGCGTCGGTGTGGCGAGGTTGGAGGAGAGCAGGGACAGGGGAGGCCCAGGGTGCATGGAAGCTCACCGAGAGGCTTGCGGTCGCGGCCGGTGAGGCGACCGTAGACGTCGTCGGCATCGGCAGCGAGACAAGGTGGCTGGGCAATGAAGCTCACCGCGGCAACAAGCGGCACAAAGGTGTGGTGCGTCTCGTCCTCGCTCCCAGTTCCGTACTGCGCCAGGGGTTCTTGTGCAGTCCCGGGACATGGTGGCCTGGCGACGGCGAGGAGCTAGCAAAGGGTGGTCATGGCGGTGGCTACGGTTTTGTGCAGGTGAGAAGGGAGAGGGGATGGCGAGGTGATCTGGTGGCACGCCGCTGCTGCTACTTTATGCAACAGCGAGAGAGGGGGCGAGGCCAGAGAGATGGGGTGACCATGCAGGGCGCGTGTTGTTGTCCCTACGCGGCTAGCTCCCAAGGCACGAGGTGGTGGGCACGGAGAAGGACTGCAGGGGCTGGCCGGTGGGGCTTCCTCGAGCTGGAGCCCATGATGCAGAGGGAGGAGCTCGAGGGAACAAAGGGAGGGGCTAGGGACATGCCAGGCACGGCGGCTGGTCCAGGAGCATGCGCGTGGCAAGGCTGGTATGCGGGTGTTGCTCTCGGATGCAGCCGGACCAAGCCTGGAGTGTCCAGGTGCAGCGGCTGGGTAGATGGGTTAGATAGAGGTAGATAGGTTAGGGTAGATTAGGTAGGTTTCCTTACAAGTTTTCTTTAATTTTCTCACATATATCTTGGGTTTTAGTAACTTAAAACATGACAAAGCTGAAGGGTTCCATAGCAGAAAAGAAAAAAATTCTATCTACTCGAACACTAATACCAGGATCTATACTATGTAGACATAAGTAACAGAGAAGGAATACAGTATTCATACCTTTGCAGACAGAGGCACGCCTTACGCAGGAAGGCGTATGTTGATGAAGACGAGCAGCACCCCAAGTGTGGTGCCTCCGAAGTTCGTCACACATCCGGTGTAGGAGACGTCAAGCAAACTCCGATCCAGCCGAGCAGCGGAAGAAGTAGATGCCGGATCACCGATCACACGACGGTAGTGTGAAAGTGGAGAACTCAACCACGAGATCCTCCCCAATATTACGGAGAAGTCCTCAACGGATGAGAGAGAGAGAGAGAATGAGAAGAATGGGTGATTCCAAAGGGGGAGGGGGGACCCCTTTATATAGTGGGAGGGGGCACCACCCAAGGGCTAGGCGGTGTGGGACTAATCCCCACACCCGCCGGCCACCTAGGGGCAGCCGCCGGCCCTAGGTGGGCCCCATTGGGGCGGCCCACCAAGCCTAGGCCTGCTGGCCCCCACTCCCTAGGCGCCTTGCCCTATTGGGCCTCCCTTCGGGTGAGGCCCATTAGCAATATGGAGCCTTTAAAAATAAAATAAAATATATATTTAATATTAATTCTCCAATTAACATTCAAATACACATATTATATTATTTCTTCACTCCAGAACACCTTCCGGACCCCTTCCGATCTCCATCGGATGTTACCCGAAACTATTCCGGTTTCTCTCTCTCTATTTCTCTTACGATACCTCATCTACCCTAAGCGTCCCTACCCTTAAGCGTGACATCCTTCGGTTCGGAAACACTCCGGACATGATAAAGACCACTCTCATATCAATGATCAATAGAGGGACATGGATGGCCATGTGACCCCCGTGCATTTCACGAATACAATCGCTTGAACCGTGAGATAGTCGTTCCTCATTCCCTTTGTCATTCGATACCTAATTCATCTGAGACTTGATCTTCGGTATCTCCATACCTTAGTTCGATCTTGTTACCGATGAACTTGTTTTCTCGTTCTCATGTCGTTGCATTCCGTGACCTAGTCACATGCTTGCAAGCTTCATCAATGCAACGTCACCGAGATGGCCACATGTATCTGTCCGTTACATGGACTAGACAAATCCTGGTCTTGATATGTACTCCTCTACGCATCCCTTCGGAAAACCTGAGTGGCACCTTTTTGACCACCCTGTTACGAGATGATTCTTGATAACCATCTAAGCTTCTTCCGGAATGGTGATTTGCATTACCTCACAGTCAAAGGATCTGGTTGCGAGGTTCTCTGTGTTTTATCATCAATGGTGAACTTTGTAACTAGATCTCATTAAGATATAACGGTCGGATGTTTGTCTATCATGTTATTCAACTAATAACATGATCTCATTGTCAGTTGGCATAAATGCCCATGATCTTGAAACGCTGACCATCCTCATGACCAATGAACTAGTTCACTAGAGGTAACTAGAGACACGGTTTGTTTACATACCATACGTGTATTAACGTTTCGTATTAACACAGTTATAGCACAGTATGAAACGTATTATGAACATATAGGAGATAAATCAAATAATACACTTTATTATTTGCCTCTAGGGCATAACTCCTTCAGTCTCCCACTTGCACTAGAGTATAAACAAAACTAGTTTACAATAGGCAGGAACCTAACACCAATGGAATCACGGTGTTGTTCGTGCTTTTCTAGATGGAGAGCTTTAGTCAAAGGATCTGCCACATTCAGTTCCGTATCCACTTTGCAAATCTTGACTTCACCTTCGTCAATGTTTTGCCGGATGACGTGAAATCTCAGCTTGATGTGTTTGGCTGTGGAATGAGTTCTTGGTTCCCTTGCGTTTGCAATAGCACCTGTGTTATTGCAATAGATCGTCACGGGGTCTTGCGCATTTGGAAAAACTCCCAGTTCGATGACGAAATTCCTTAGCCAAACAGCTTCATTTGCTGCATCAGCCGCAGCAATATATTCAGACTCCATTGAAGATTGTGCCACCACCGGCTGCTTCTTGCTCTTCCAGCTAACCGCCCCACCATTCACCAAGAAAACAAATCCTGTTTGAGACTTCGAGTCATCATGATCTGAATTCCAGCTCGCATCTACGTAACCTGTTACGTTTAGAGCTTCATCATTTCCTCCATAGATTAGGAACATATCCTTTGTTCTTCTCAGATACTTTAGGATATTTTGCACAGCTATCCAGTGATCCGGTCCTGGATTACTCTGATATCAGCTCGTCAAACTAAGAGCCAATGCCACATCAGGTCGTGTACTTAGCATTGCATACATGATAGATCCTATGGCTGAAGCATAGGGGATGTAAGACATCTTCTCTCTATCATCATCCGTTACAGGACATTGAGTCATACTCATTTTGCAATTCTTCATCATAGGTGTAAAACCCCTTTTGGTGTTTTCCATTTTGAACCTCTTCAAAATCTTTTCTATGTAAGTACTCTGACTCAATGCTATTAGGTGCCTTGATCTATCTCTATAGATCTTGATTCCTAATATATATGCAGCTTCACCTAGATCCTTCATGGAAAATTGGTTACTCAAATATGCTTTCACGCTTTTCATAAGATCCACATCGTTTCCCATGAGTAATATGTCATCCACATATACTACTAAGAAAACAACCGATCTCCAACTCGCTTTCTTGTAAACACAGAACTCTTGTTGGTTTTGGACAAATCCAAAGCTCTTGATCACTTGATCAAAACGTTGGTTCTAGCTCCGAGATGCTTGCTTCAATCCATAAATGGACCGTTGAAGCTTTCACACCTTTCCAGCATCCTTAGGATTAACAAAACCCTCTGGTTCCATCATATACAACTCTTCATCAATGTGACCATTGAGGAATGCGGTCTTGACATCCATCTGCCAAATTTCATAGTCGAAATGTGCATCAATTGCTATTAAAATCCTGTCAGCCTTAAGAATCACTACAGGAGAGTAAGTCTCATCGTAGTCAACTCCTTGAATTTGTCAAAACCCCTTTGCGACAAGTCGAGCTTTGTGAATGGTCACATTACCATTCGCATCTGTCTTTTTCTTAAAGATCCATTTATTTTCCACAGCCTTGCGGCCTTCTGGAAGATCCACCAAGGTCCAAACTTGGTTTTGATGCATAGATCCTATTTTGGATTTCATGGCTTCTAGCCATTTCCCGGAGTCAGCACTATCCATAGCTTCTTTGTAGTTTGCAGGTTCTTCCTGTTCATCTAGGATGACAGACATCACAAGGCTGCTATACCAATCAGGAGTGGCACAAACCCTTGTAGACCTGCGAACCTCAGGAGTTTCGAAGTCATTGTTTTGATCATCATCAATGGGCTCTTCCTCCATATTAGAGAGCGGTTTCGGAACAGCTTCCATTGCGCTACTCGGAATTTGAAGAGAAGGGTCAACAATTTCATCTAACTCAATTTTCCTTCCACTCACTCCTTTTGCAAGAAACTCTTTCTCGAGAAAGGTTCCAGTTTTTGCGACAAACGTTTTGCCCTCGGCTTGGTTGTAGAAAGTATATCCAATGGTTTCCCTTGGATATCCTACAAAGATGCATTTTTCGATTTGGGTTCGAGTTTGTCAGGATGTAGTTTCTTGACGTAAACCTCACATCCCCAAACTTTCAGAAATGACAACATTGGTTTCTTGCCATGCCATATCTCATATGGGGTTGTCTCCACGGATTTTGATGGTGCTCGGTTTAAAATAAAAGCAGCGGTTTCTAACGCATATCCCCAAAAAGACACAAACAAATCAGTTAAAGACATCATGGACCGTACACTATCCAATAGGGTTTGGTTACGACGTTCTGACACACCATTACGCTGTGGTGTTCCGGCTGGCGTAAGCTGTGTGATAATCCCACAGTCCTTCAAGTGCATGTTAAACTCATAACTCAAATACTCGCCTCCTCGATCCGATCGAAGATGCTTGATTTTGTTGTTAAGTTGATTCTCTACCTCTTTCTGAAATTCCTTGAACTTTTCAAAGGTTTCAGACTTGTGCTCCATCAAGTAGATATATCCATATCTGCTTAAGTTGTTAGTAAAGGTAACAAAGTAACGATAACCATTGCGTGTTGAGACACTCATTGGTCCACATACATCCGTATGTATGATCCCAAGTAGGTCTATAGCTCTCTCCACTATTCCGGAGAATGGTGTCCTAGTCATCTTGCCCATGAGGCATGGCTCACATGTATCAAGGGATTCGAAATCCAATGATCCAAGAAGCTTCCATGTATCAAGGCATGGCTCACATGTATCAAGGGATATATCCATTTCTGAATGAAGCTTCTTCATGCGCTTTACGCTTATATGACCAATACGACAATGCCACATGAACATGGAATTATCGTTGCTGTGCTTACAACGTTTAGAATCAACACTCTGGATGTGTGTATCACAATCAAGATCAAGCAAGAATAAACCATCATGTACAGGAGCATGAACATAGAAAACATCATTCATATAAATTGAACAACCATTTGTTCCTGATTTAAACGAATAACGATCTTGCAACAAGCAAGACCCACTCACAATATTCATACTCAATGCGGGTACATAATAGCATTTATTCAAAACCAACAATAATCCTGACGGTAGACGGAGATGCAGGGTGCCGACGGTCATCACTTCAACTCTCGAACCATTACCGATGCACATCATCGCCTCGTCCTTCCTCAGGCGCCTCCTACTCTGCAGATCCTGCTGAGAGTTACAAATGTGAGCAACAGATCCGGTATCAAATACCCAGGTGTTACTCCTGGCGCTTGTAAGGAATACATCAATAACATGTAATATCATATATACCTTTGTCCGGGGTGGCTATCTTGCCAGCTCGATTGTCTTCAAGGTACTTGGGGCAGTTGCGTTTCCAGTGCCCATCCCCTTTGCAGTAGAAGCACGAAGTGCCGGGCTTAGGGCCAGGCTTGGCAGTCTTTGAGGTGCTGGGAACAAACCTGCCATCCCTCTTAGACTTCTTACCATTTCCTTTCCCTTTTTGCCCCGGTTTCTTAAAGTTGGTGGTCTTGTTGACCATCAGCACCGTTTGCTCCTTCTTGATTTTAACCTCAGCAGTTTTGAGCATGGCGAACACCTCAGCAAGGGTCTTAGTGATCCCTTGCATGTTGTAGTTCATCACAAAGCTCTTATAGCTAGGGGCAGCGAATGCAGCACCCTATCTATAGCGAGCTCCTACGGGATTTTGCAATCCAGGGCGTTTAAGCGCTTAACGTAGCCAGACATTTTGACCACGTGCTCACTAATACTACTGTGCTCTTCCATTTTAGCAGAGAAGAAGAGCTCGGAAGCATCATACCTCTCTACACGAGCCTGTGGAGCAAAGAAAGCCTTGAGATCCTCAATGATCTCAAAAGCATTCATCTTCTCAAAACACTTTTGAAGCTCCGGCTCCATGGCATAGAGCATTCCACTCTGGATGAGGGAGAAATCGTCCGCCTTGGACTGCCAGACATTCTTTTCGTCCTAGGAGGCGAAATCTGAAGGCTTAGTCGGAAGCTCAGCCTCGATGACATAAGTCAACTTGTAGGGGACTAGGAGGATCCTAAGATTGCGGAACCATGCGGTGAAGTTGGTTCCATCAGTTTTCAGCTTGTCCTTCTCGAGGAAAGTGCTAAGGTTGAAGGTGGGTGGGCGAGACATCTACAAAGGATTTGCAAAGTGTTTAGACTATGTTCATAATAATGAGTTCAAGTAGTATTTAAAATAACTCCCACTTAAACGAACATCCCTCTACTCGTTTAGTGATCACATGATACCAATCCCCGGCACCTCCCCCGATCGTCACGGCCATCAGTGTAGTATCAAAGGTGGACATTCCCTAATGTCGATCACATCAACCATGTGATTCATGCTCGACCTTTCGGTCTCTTGTATTCCGAGGCCATGTCTGCACATGCTAGGATCGCCAGTTCTAACTCGTGTGTATTCGCAGTGCAACATGGCTTGCACCCACTGTATGCAAACGTAGATATGTCTGACCCCTACTCACCGCAGGGCGCCTCATACCGAAGAACTTTCTTGGTGGTGCACACACGAGGGGAATACGATAACTGGAATACTACGAGGGGTTATCTTATTATGCTATCGTCTAGTAAGTATACTAGCATAATAAGTAATACTTCAAAAGTAAAGTGTTATGACATGGTTATAGCTTTATGATTACCATCAACAGCCTTAAAGTTTCAAAAACTTGTCATTGCCATGTTATAATACTTGCCCCTATGCAATAACGAAGATAGACACTTCTATATTAACTATTGCATGTTTTACGCGGCTTTAGGGCTTTCGCAGTAGAACCCTTTCCCACCTACGAACGTCGAGCCACAACATGGATTCAATGATTGCTGTTCTTCTTCCCTTTTCAGGGCCCTCCAGTGTCAATGCCATATCAACTACTGTAGAGATACAAACACCCCCCTAAGCCACTTTGATTTGTGGACCAGTCTCGTGAATCACCACGTGAGGTCGGTTGGGGGCTGCTTCATCAAACAGTGCCGCAATATGAACAATAACATTAAAGAGGGTAGCAACTAGAGAATCAATGCCCACATATTGCTATGTGTTCTATCCGTACGACATGTCTACCCATAGACACGCTCTGATACCACTGAAGGGTTCCGTAGTAGAAAACAAAAAATTTCTACTCGAACACTAATACTAGGATCTATACTATGTAGACATAAGTAACGGAGAAGGAATACAGTATTCATACCTTTGTAGACAGAGGCACGCCTTACGCAGGAAGGTGTATGTTGATGAAGACGAGCAACACCCCAAGTGTGGTGCCTCCGAAGTTCGTCACACGTCCGGTGTAGGAGACGTCAACAGGACTCCGATCCAACCGAGTAGCGAAAGAGGTAGATGCCGGATCACCGATCACACGACGGTACTGTGAAAGGGGAGAACTCAACCACGAGGTCCTCCCCAATATTACGGAGAAGTCCTCAACGGATGAGAGAGAGAGAATGAGAGGAATGGGTGATTCCAAAGGGGGAGGGGGGACCCCTTTATATAGTGGGAGGGGGGCACCACCCAAGGGCTAGGCGGTGTGGGACTAATCCCCACACCCGCTGGCCACCCAGGGGAAGCCGCCGGCCCTAGGTGGGCCCCATTGGGGCGGCCCACCAAGCCCAAGCCTGCTGGCCCCCACTCCCTAGGCGCCTTGCCCTATTGGGCCTCCCTTCGGGTGAGGCCCATTAGCAATATGGAGCCTTTAAAAATAAAATAAAATATATATTTAATATTAATTCTCCAATTAACATTCAAATACACATATTATATTATTTCTTCACTCTGGAACACCTTCCGGGCCCCTTCCGATCTCCATCGGATGTTACCCGAAACTATTCCGGTTTCTCTCTCTCTATTTCTCTTACGATACCTCATCTACCCTAAGCGTCCCTACCCTTAAGCGTGACATCCTTCGGTTCGGAAACACTCCGGACATGATAGAGACCACTCTCATATCAATGATCAACAGAGGGACCTGGATGGACAAATCCTGGTCTTGATATGTACTCCTCTACGCATCCCTTCGGAAAACCTGAGTGGCACCTTTTTGACCACCCTGTTACGAGATGATTCTTGATAACCATCTAAGCTTCTTCCGGAATGGTGATTTGCATTACCTCACAGTCAAAGGATCTGGTTGCGAGGTTCTCTGTGTTTTATCATCAATGGTGAACTTTGTAACTAGATCTCATTAAGATATAACAGTCGGATGTTTGTCTATCATGTTATTCAACTAATAACATGATCTCATTGACAGTTGGCATAAATGCCCATGATCTTGAAACGCTGACCATCCTCATGACCAATGAACTAGTTCACTAGAGGTAACTAGGGACACGGTTTGTTTACATACCACACGTGTATTAACGTTTCGTATTAACATAGTTATAGCATAGTATGAAACGTATTATGAACATATAGGAGATATATCAAATAATACACTTTATTATTTGCCTCTAGGGCATAACTCCTTCAAAATGATGAGCTTCCTAAGAACAACAAGATCCACAAATTAAATGAAACATAGCTGGAACGAAGAGGATCCATTGTGATTTATTTGAATGTGATCACTTGCTTGAATTTAAACCATAGCAAGGTTCTCCCAAATTCAAAATAGATCCAAAATAAGAAGATGGTACAAGCTTTGCATGGCCATGTATGATATTAAATGCCTCTACTAGTTGTGAAAACAACTAGAATTCCTATAGGCATATATGCAACCATGCATGCATTCCAACTTGAATGAACCATGTCAAAGAATGAAAGATTGCTATTATACGAGGATATTTATCATATGCACATAGGTGAATACAAATGGTCACTAGTTTGTGTTTTCCCACTAGATCAATTTATGGCCAAAGTAGCGTCATGCATGAGCATAGAATGACTAGAACCACGTGGAAGTTTAAAGAAGCATTCTACTCACATGGCATGCAAAGGTGGCCATGTGACTCTCCACTTATCAATATTGTGAAAACAACATGAATCATATATGGAGCATGTAGAACTAGAAGTGGATCCATCCTATTATATATGAGCTAGACAAAATCCCAAAGGAAATGCAAAGGCCCATATATAGTTTGGATGGTGGAATTATAAGGTGGAGACAAATATATGGTGGTGGAGTAGAGAAAATATATGCCCCCAACTCAAGTTGGTCATGCAAAATTTTATCAAGAAGCAAATACAATATATCAAGAGGCAAATACAATTACTAAGAATATAAATGCATATGGAATAAGAACCAAATATAGGTGTTTTATATGATGCTCAAATGCAAGGTGGCATGATGACATCAGCATGATATAATGATGATGCAACAATACATGTGGGAAATAGCGTTTTATTATTGAACCACGTGGCATTACAGATGTTAGACAGATGGGATGCTACATCTCTCCCCCCACTAAACAAGAATCTCGCCCCAAGATTCTAGGAAGAAGAAGACTCAAAGAGAACAGGGTACTCAGAATGGAGGTCGTCCTCATGCTCCCAAGTGGCTTCATCAACAGAATGATGCGACCGCTGCACCTTGCAGAACTTGATAGACATGTTGCGAGTCTTTCGTTCTACGAATTTTGACGGGGTGTTCTTTATAGGAGAGATCTTCTTGGAGATTGATGAGCTCGTGATCCACGGTCCTGCTAGGATCCTTGAAGCACTTCTTGAGTTGAGAGATGTGGAAGACATCATGAACCTTGAGTTTTCCAACAAGATCGAGATCATCAGCCACTTCTCCTCTTTTGCCATGAATTTTGAAAGGACCGATGTATCTAGGCGCAAGCTTGGCCTTGATACTAAAGAAATGAGTGCCTCTCATAGGAGTGACATGAAGGTAAACAAGATCACTAGGGACATACTCCATGTATGTGTGCTTTCTGTCATAGTTGTTTTTCTTACAACTCCGAGCAACTTTAAAGTTCTCAAGAATGATAAGAACCTTCTCTTCTGCTTGAGTGATAATGTCAGGGCCAATGAATTTTCTTTCACCTGCCCTTGACCAACCAATCGGAGTTCGACACTTGTGACCATAGAGGACCTCAAAGGGTGCCATTTGTAGGAGAATTCAACATATGGGAGGCAGTGTTCCCACTTCATGCCGAAAGAAATGACACAAGCGCCAAGCATATCTTCGAGAATCTGATTGATCCTTTCAACTTGCCCTTGCGACTAAGGATGGTAAGTTGTGCTAAAGTTTAGCTTTGTTCCCAAGCCTTGTTGGAAACTCTCCATGTACTTGCAGGTAAAGATACTCCCATGGTCTGAGCTGATTACAAGAGGAACCCTATACAAAGAGATAATTCTATTGATATAGAGCTCGGCCAGCTGACTAACAGAAATTGTTTCCTTGACTGGAAAGAAGTGAGCCACTTTGGAGAGCCTGTCAATGACAACAAAGATTGCATTGTTGCCATTTTGAGACATTGGAAAGCCAGGTATGAAGTCCATCTCTACTTTCTCCCATTTCCATTCTGGAGGCTTCAAAGGTTGAAGAAGACCAGAAGGTTTTTGATGAGCGGCTTTCACTCTGTGGCAGACATCACACTCGGAGACATACTTGGCACGGTCCAGTTTCAATCCATGCCACCAATATTGTGTTTTCAGGTCCATGTACATCTTTGTGCTGCGAGGGTGGATAGAAAGAACAGAAGCATGAGCTTCTTTAAGAACTTGCTCTCTCAAACCCGGATACTTCGAAACAAACATCCGGTGCTTAAAGGAGAGAGTGCATTGGTCGTCAAGGTGGAAAGGTTCATACTTTGGAAGCTGAATCTTGGAGTTGATGTTTTTAGTGTAAGGAACACCAAGTTGAATGGAGCAAACCTTTTCTTCCAAGAGAGGGGTAGCTATAAAGTTATGAAGATTGCCCTAAGGTAAGCGCTCGAGGTTGAGTTGACGGAATTCCTCGCACAAGAGAGGTTGTTGTTCCACCATGAGGTTGTTCACATAAGCTTTACGATAGAGGGCATCGGCCATCACAGTTGCTTTGCTTAGAGTGTAGTTAATCGAAAGATCAAAGTCGTTGATGGTTTCAATCCATCTCCTCTAGAGAAGGTTGAGGTCCGACTGAGTGAAGATATATTTCAGACTTTTTTGGTTAGAAAAGATCTCACAACGGTTTCCATGCAAGTAATGCCTCCACACTTTCAAAGCGAAGACAATCGCCGCAAGTTCAAGATCATGTGTCAGATAGTTGAGCTCATGAGTCTTCAACTGACAAGAAGCATAAGCAACAACTTGCTTTTATTGCAAAAGAACCGCACCAAGTCCTTGGAGAGAGGCATCACAGTAGACCTGAAAAGGCTTTGATGTATCAGGAGGAATCAAGACAGGTGTTGAGGTGAGATTTTCCTTAAGTGTTTCAAAGCTTTCTTGACACGCCGGTGACCAAAGAAATTTCCTGCCTTTCTTGAGGAGATTAGTAAGAGGCTTAGCAAGTTTTGAAAAGTTTTGAACGAAGCAACGACAATAACTAGCCAATCAAAGAAAACTCTAGACTTCTTTGACATTTTTGGGAGGGAGCCACTCCACAATTGTCCGAACAGTCTCTGGGTTGGCAGCAATGCCCTTAGCAGAAATGACGTGACCCAGATAGGTAACTTTCGGAAGCCAAAATTCACACTTGGAGAACTTTGCATACAGACAGTTCTCACGAAGCTTTGTAAGAACACAACGGAGATGTTCTGCATGCTCTTCTTTCGACTTGGAATTTACCAGGATGTCATCAAGATAGACCACCACGAACTTATCAAGACACTCCATGAAAGCTGAATTCATAAGCCTTGCAAAAGTAGCGGGAGCATTGGTGAGGCTGAAGGACATGATCGTGTACTCATACAGGCCATAGCGGTTCGTGAAAGCTATTTTAGGAACATCTTCCTTGTGAATCTTGATCTGATGATATCCACTTCTCAAGTCAAGATTGGAGAATACCCCAGCTCCTGCAAGCTGATCGAAGAGGTCATTTATCCGCGGAAGGGGATATTTGTTATTGATGGTTTTTTCATTGAGAGCATGGTAGTCAACACAAAGCCGATCAGTCCGGTCTCGCTTCTTCACAAAGATTGTTGGGCTACCCCAAGAGGAAGTGCTATGTTGAATGAAACCCAACTTTTCTTGTTCATCAAGATGCCGTTTGAGTTCGGCCAACTCTGTAGGACCCATCTTATAAGGCTGCTTGGAGATAGGAGCGGTTCCAAGTTCAAGATCAATAACAAACTAGACCTCTCGATCAGGAGGCATGCCTGGTAGCTCTTCTAGAAAAACATCTAACAATTCAGAGACCATAGGAACATTTTGCAAGGCTTCCATAACAGCAATGTTTTGGACACCCAAGGAGTTTTACTTGGAGAATAGACTATATGGCCATCTGGAATTTTCAAAGAAACCGAGTGTTCAGCATAATCAATCACAACTTCATTGGCTTTCAACCAATCCATGCCCAATATGACATCAATATCTGATTTACCAAAAATAATCAAGGAAGCTAGAAATGAAGAACCACCTATTTGAATTTGGTTGCCATGAATGATCTTGGAAGATATCATTCTTGCCTCAGGAGAGAGAACCATCAAATTTTTAGGAAGAGGATCCATAGATAACCCATTCTCATCAGCAAAACTTGTAGATACAAAAGAATGTGATGCACCAGAATCGAATAAAACCCGTGCAGGGACTGAGTTAATAGGGAGCGTACCCATCACAATTCTAGGAGCATGCTCCGCTTGAACAATGTTGATGTTGTTCGAGCGAGCAACAGTGGACCCGGGCTTGGTGTTAATGTTGAGAGCCCGTGGTGTAGGTGCGCGACGAGCAATTGTTGAAGTAGGTCTTGGAGGTGGAGGAGGAAGAGCCTTGTTGTTCATAGGATAGTTCCACTACTGGTGTCCAGTGTTTGCACACATGAAACAAGCACCACTCGAATGAGGAGTAGAGTATCTTGGAACTCCACCATAGGGAGCCCTAGGGTAGTTGTTGTAGCCCCTTCGAGCGGCGTTGTAAGGGTAAAGTGGCCTTGGCGAGAAAGTTGACGGTCTTGGCGGAGCAGGGAGCAGCGGTGCGGTATTAGGGACCCACACACGGTGCTTAGAAGGAGCGGCCACTGCTGAAGAACCACCAGTGTCACGGCTGTGTTTCTTGGAATCATCATATGCCTGTTTACTTGCCTCCTCTTGAAGAGCTACTTGCTGAAGCTTGAGAAACGACCTTGGAGTAGTATGGGTGAGAGCATATTTGATTGAAGCATTTAGCCCTTGACAGAACCTCTTCTGTCTTTTCTTATCATCAGAAACCCCATCCCTACCACAACGAGATAAGTTTGCAAAGTTCTTGATGTAAGTATTGACATTGTCGCTTCCTTGCTTGAGATCCAGGAACACCTCGTTCATGCGTTCCATGACAATTTTAGGCAGATATCTCAGTAAATTGCCCCCATGTTAGCTAAAATCCAGGGGGACTTGCTCTCAGATAGCTCTCCCACCAAAGAGTGGCTTCCCCACGCAGAAGGTGAGTGGCGAACTTGATCCTGTCATGCTCAGCAACATCTGCGGTATCCAACAGCCTCGTGGTCTCCCGGAGCCAATCGTCGGAATCCAACAGCTCGGCGGTCACCTCGAAGTGTCATGGGGTGAACTTTAGAAAGTCCTTCATGTTTCCACGCTGCGGAGGTGGAGGAGGTGGTGCAAACTCATTCCTCCTCACGCTCTCCTCGAACCTCTGTTGGTTTTACTGCAAAGTTCCCAGGGTATTTACCAAACTGACAAGCACAACACCCAGCTCTAGCAAACCTGGAATCTCATCGTCATTGTGGCGAGGCATCCTGTTATTAATGGAAAAACTTGCGTTAGTACCATAATGGAGAATTATTAATAATCCAAAATAGCACTAAAACAGAATTAACCAAGATTAAAGGATACAATTTACTAAGATGATATTGAAAATATCAAGCAAAGTTCATAGCACCTAGAAGATAGTTATCATATCGCACATGACTGAAAAGGAGTGTGGAACACAAATCTACCAAAGAAAAAATTTCTGCAAATTTCGGTATTAAAATACCAACTAGATGCGCAAAACCACTTAACAGTTAGAGCTTAGCAGCTTCACCCATTCAATGTACAAGAGCAAATGATAGAGGTAGTGGTATGGTCATGACTCCATCCCGCACTCAAAGCATTACTTCGCACAAGAATAGGAAAAACATGCAACCCAACTCTTATCGTTCTTACAAATAACTGAAAGAGATAACATATACAAAACGAACACCCCTAACTATAACGTGTCGGTTAATAGAGAGTCGGATAGATTGCGTCGGTTTACATAAAGCCCATCGTGGAATGTACTAATAGTTGATAACCAAAGCCAGATTGCAATAACAAGGTTGGATGCAACAGATAGACAAAGAATTAACACACACATCCTATGGTACTACCGAAACCCCAAACATGTGAATCCTAGTTTGAATTTTAGACGAGGATAGACAAACGTTACACTTCCTTACTAGAAAAGGGTGGGTGGGTAAGAAGAAAAATAGAAGTAGTCCTACTCTCACATTTAGTTTTTCCCTAGTATACATAGCTACCAAAATATTTTCTAGACTGACAACGACCATCTTGTCTAAGACCCTAAAGGGCGGAATGGCTCTGATACCAATTTTAATACCTCGGACCCTACGCTCTAAGCACGAGCCTGGATAAACCCAAAAGTGGATAAGGGATTCTACCACGGAAACCAATTTCAGCAATTCGACCTGAAACAATTCCGGTGTCCATCAAAATAATCCTAACGCTTTCAAATCCTTTATCTGGAATACATCTACTCCATTTGGTGTTGGTATCACTTAAGTGTGTCACCATACGGTTCACGAATAATGTAAACATGATCGAGACCCCTCTCCGATCAATAATCAGCAATGGGACCTGGAGATCTGTACTGACTCACACACATTCAACAATGACTATAGTGATCGAGCACCTTTAACATTGTAACTAAATCCATTTTTCTCACAATATATTACATGTCCGTCATTCGATCATCGGTATCCCCATACCTAGTTTGATCTTGTTGCCGACAAGTACTCTTTTCTCATTCCCGTGATATAACATTCTAGTGATCTTCTCACTTGCTTACAAGCTATGTCAATGTGATATCACCAAGAGGGCCTAGAGTATATCTCTGCATCATCGGGATGAACAAATCCCACTCTTGATCCATGATCCCTACATAACACTTTCAGAGTATATGAACCCACCTTTATTGTCACCCTATTACAGTGTGATGTTTGATGTTATCAAGTTACTCTTCTGGTGTTTGATTGACATGATCTCATGGTCTAAGGACTAAAGTTACTTCGTATGATGTTATAGCAATTTAAACATATTGACTTTGATCGTATTAATATACTTCGGATGAATGTTCATCACATTATTCCACCAATGTTGTGACTTTGTTATTAACAACATCCAATGCCCATGATCAGGAAACCTTGATCATCTTATTAATCAACGAGCTAGTTTATATGACAGGCATAACTAGGAACTCTTTATTTGTTTATTAAACATACATGTATTAACATTTCCAATTAACACAATTATAGCATGAGAAATAAACTTTTATCATAAGCATGGAATAAGATAATAACCACTTTATTATTGCCTCTCGGGCATATTCGCTTCAGTTACATAACACTTTCAGAGTATATGAACCCACCTTTATTGTCAACCTATTACGGTGTGATGTTTGATGTTATCAAGTTACTCTTCTGGTGTTTGATTGACATGATCTCATGGTCTAAGGACTAAAGTTACTTCGTATGATGTTATAGCAATTTAAACATATTGACTTTGATCGTATTAATATACTTCGGATGAATGTTCATCACATTATTCCACCAATGTTGTGACCTTATTATTAACAACATCCAATGCCCATGATCAGGAAACCTTGATCATCTTATTAATCAACGAGCTAGTTTATATGACAGGCATAACTAGGAACTCTTTATTTGTTTATTAAACACACATGTATTAACATTTCCAATTAACACAATTATAGCATGAGAAATAAACTTTTATCATAAGCATGAAATAAGATAATAACCACTTTATTATTGCCTCTCGGGCATATTCGCTTCAGTTTGTTGATATGAATTCCACTTATTTGCAACATATATGATGTTATATCCATGTTTTACATTGATTTTTGGGGATTTATAATGATCCCTTTATTTTATTTATAACTCTGCAGGACAGGAAAGCCCTATTTTGTGTATTTTTAGCTTTCAGGGACCTAACAAAGTCAAATGGACCTAGGATTTCTACAGCGTGAATATTTCATCAAGAGAAGGACCTGGAGCACTTGGACCAAACGAGGTGAGCCCAAAGGTCCAAAAGAGCCTAGGTGGTGTGCCTAGTTGGGGTGGGCGCGCTACCCATGCTATCTTTCATGTCGGCTGTCCGATTCACTTGATTCTTTCGCTGATGGACTTGTTTTGACCTAAAAACATCTATATAAAGATCCCCCATGGAGTCCTTGGAGGAGATGGCCTCATAAACACTAAAACAACAAAACGAAGCCAAAACTAGCGAAGATAGGAAGGTGAAACTCTGTTGGATCCACTTTTAGAGGGATCTCTACATTCTCCAACATCTCCACCATCATCACCATGATGAAGAGGGAGTAGTCCAGCTTTGGAATTTGGGTTTGTGGCAGTAGCTTGATCTATTTCTCTCTTGTTCTTCATAGATCTAGTACCATGTGAGTTGCCCAACGTGATTATTGTCATATATGTAATTCCTATGTTGTGGATCTTTATTCTATGATTTGATATATGAGATTAGAACCTATTATGTGTGAGATGTATTGATAGATGCATATCATGTACACCCTTCTTAAGTACTTGTTCTGATCCAACTTGTATGCAAGAGGAGGTGTGGGGAGAAGTGTGTATTAGATGGAGTAGCATTGTGGTAATGATTGAATAGTGACAACAAATTCAAGATCTACTATGGTATTTACCTTTATTTTGCTGCCTCACTAGGGATAAAGTGAATTCATGTGCTATAATTATCTTGTGACAACTGGATAATATTGTTTGGTCAAGGTAGCATATTTGTGAAGCATTATGTCAAATTACCTATGGCTATACTATGTTGATTCTTAATTCAAAATTTCTTGGAATTTTCCCTTTCTTGAGGAATATAAGAGAGATGTATTGCATCATATCTATGTTAGGACATGATGCCCATATGAATTCTTATCAAACACATGTTGAAGTTCCACCAATATTATGTCTTTGATGAATTGTTTGTGTCCGCTACAACCCAAAAATAGAGTAGACAAGTGATCCCATGAACCCCGGTCGATTTTAGCCATAAGAAACACCTTCCAACACCACTATCACACTTTACATTTTCTTTCATTTATTATTTTGAAAATACAAAAAATACTTTCTTCACTTGCAAACACACACAAAACCCCAAAACAACCATCCTTTCATTGCTTTTATCTTGCTTGCCTAGTTTACTTGTTTTACTTTACTTTATTTATATTTATATTTCATATTACTAATATGAAACCTTGTGCTTGAAAACCACATAGTGGAGTTGGGGACACAAGACAAAAACTTTGCTTTGCAGGTTGATAGAAGAGGAGAGGAAGAATCAACCCCTTGCCAATTCCTTGAGAGTTTGATATAAACCCTCGAGTCACTCTTATGGGGAAAATAAGCTTGCTACAACACTCTGCACTTAGATTCCCAACGAGTTGGTACACATAGAGTTGTGGCCATCAAGAACATTTTCTTGCACCATGGTCATGGAATTGGAGGGTTACATCATAATGGTTGTTGCATGGTGAAGCACAAGTTAACTACAACTGCCACTGCCAGAACATTTTCTAGCACCATTGACAGGGAGTTGCAAGAGGGACACCACAACTGCATCTTCATTAAGTTGGAGTGAGCACATCTTCTGGCATCGACAACGCCAACTTTGTGCAAATACCTAAGCTTAGGGAGGTTGCACAACTCTGAGATTTTCCTTCTCATTTAGAAAAGGAGGATCCTATGATACACCTAATAAAATTCAATGAAAGATGCAAGGATTTGAATATAAGCAACACAAATAATAACATAATCAAAGTTAAACCTTTTCCATATCCACTTGCTGTAAAAAAAATAGATTGGATATTAAAATGGCCAACTAGAAACTTTAGCTCTTGGTTTAATGTTAAAGCTGCCCTTTTAGAAAGATTTGGATCCCCTGAAATAATAAGTCACCTTAGGTAAATCATTATCCCTTAAAAAAATGAATATGAACTACTAGTAAAAGCTTTGGAAAGATTTAGATGACTTTCTTATGGAGTAGAACATGGTCTTAGGGATTGGATGCTAATGCACATATTTTATACGGGTCTAACTAACACCTCTATGGTATATTTGGACAATGAATGTGGAGGTGCTTTCATGAACATAACTTCCTCAAACGCCTATGTGTTATTAGATGGCATGCTTTTAGAAGTCAAAATTATGGAAAGTTTGGAAAAAGCTAAAGTGGCTAAAGAAGTATTTGATGATATATATGAAATATTTAACCTAAATAGAGAAAATAAAATAGAGGAAGTTAAATGATAAGATAAACAAAAGAACCTCTACTTGACCTTGATAAATGCAGCTTGTATGAACTTATCAATATCGTACAAAAGTTTTCTAATGGCCCATCCATTAATGTTCATCAAGCAGGTTTTGGCTCCTACATAGCAAATTATGTCATCAAATAAAACATAGAAAGATATAATAATGAAGCCATGATACCACCAAAGCTTGGGGATGCTTGGCTCCCCAAAATATTAATCACTATTGGCAAGCAGACCCATCATGCTATTCTAGATCTTGGATCTATTGTCTCTGTGTTATTAGAAGAACTATATGATCTACTAGAACTCTAAACCATGAAAAAATATTAAATAGATCTTTGCTTGCTAATGACTCAACCAAATATGCTTTAGGAAAAGTAAATGATATTATGGTTGAGTTACATATGACTTTTGTGCATGTTGACTCTGTTACCATGGACATGGGGAGTAAAACCTCTAGTCCTATAATTCTTGAAAGACCTTTTTTGAGATCTACAGGTGCAGTCATTGACTAAAAGGACGGGAATGTGAAATTTTAGTTCCCACATAAGAAATGTATGGAACACTTTCCAAGGAAGAAGGACGTATCACCAAGGTACAAGCTACCACATGATCTCCACATCACTTGAATCAAGTAAGTAAAGCCTAGCTATATGGCTATAAAGAAAGCGCTTTTCGGGAGGCAACCCAGTAATTTATTTTTATGCATGCTTGCTGTAGTAAAAGATTCCTTTTTAGTGTATTTGTTGTAGGTTATCAATAAAGTACCAACATAATCCATTTTGAATGCTAGAAAGTTGTTAGAACACATGGCCTAGCAAATTCCTACACAACACTGTTTAGTAGAAAAAATCCCTGATTTTTTATGTAACTCTGATTACTCTCATATTTACAGTGTAGTTGAAAATTTTCATCCTATATATGCTAAAAAATTGGCCGAAATTCCTGACATGTCTAGGTGGTTGAAATAAATATGTTTTGCTTATGCTAAAAATCTAGACGAATTCTGGCCACTAGTGTTTGAGCCATTCTTTTGAGTCTCTAAATTATTAGCCATGAGTCTTTTGATATGCTAGGAATGTGTAAGATAGTATATGTTTGCTGGACTACTGAGAATTTTTTTTGTCTATGAATTATATGGCAGCTATTATCATATACTTGTATCACTAATGTCACCCCCATAGAAAAAGAAATGGGATAAAGTTTTGTGTTGAGGTTTTTTCACAGGGAATGGAGGAAAACCACACCAAGAGAAACTCAAGAATGGTGAAAAACATAATCTTGGGGATGCCCAAGGTACCCCACTGAACCTATAAAACTCTTGGTTTGCAAACATCTAAACTTTGTTTTTTGAGCAACATAAAATGATAGTAGAAACTTGGAGCGTCTTTGGTTAGTGTTATGTTTAGTTTTGCTTGTTATGCTTGGAAATAAATAGGACTACCATGATAGATATTTTTCATGCATAGGAAAGAGCTACTGAAACAAACTATCCCATGAATGAATGCCATGTTTGATTGAATGCCTTGCTTGAAATAGTAAAAGGGGTGAAAACAAGCTATGCATGTTATTGCTTCTAGTTGGATTGTTCATATGATTTATGGAGTGATAACTTACAAGTGTATCATCTAGTGCTAGTTTTCATATTCAACATAAATGGTACTCAATGATTATATTGTGTTCTAGAAATGATCTAGTACTATGGGCACTTTTTGCATTCTTATAGAACGTCAAGAGGTTACTATTTCTAGATCCACCATATTGAGAAAACCTCCTTTAGCAAAACAAACTTAGCATTTATATAGGAAATACCTACCCAAATAGCTCAAGCTATATCCAAAAGTATACTATAATGTATGAGTCATTATTTAGCTCCCAAACACTATTATTATGGTTATGGGTGACATGGAAAAGTTAGTCGTGCGGTAACCACGAACTCATTGGGAATAGAGTACCCCTTCCCAAGAAGCAATAAGAGGATGCATACACTAAAATATGAGGGGAAAACCCCTCCATAGAAGGGGTACCACCGCTAAGATGAGGGCAAAAATCCTCCAAATATTTATATGATATCAAAAGGTGAGAAGAGTAAGTATGCATAGGCTAGGCCTTCCCCAAAATCAAAACAAGCAAAAGGTGATAAAGAAATACAAAGAAACAACAAAGATAGGAAAGAAACAAAAAGTGCCAAAACAAGAATGCCAAAAAGAATCAGGTAATTAGGGGCAATAGAGCAAAACACTAATGATGTACCATGCTTCAACCATAAAATTAATGTATAGTGTTTGTAAGATAGCTTGTGTCTCACATATGATATTGTCTACTTGCCAGACATACACTTTTTTCAACCTCCTTCACTAATATTCTTACCATAGGGCCGTCAATATATATATATATTTATACTTTTCTCTATGCAAATAATGCAACTATTGTTTCATGGTACTATATGCATTTGTGTTAGTCAATATACATATTGTTATCAAGTATGATATTATGAGAGATACCACTTTATGCTATGCTTGCTTGTTCTTATTCTCTAACGAATGAACCGTTTAACTTTTTGTGATATTTGCTAGTGAAAATAAGCACCAAACTCCAAAGTCCATGTTAGTTTTATCACCTTCATGCTCGAGAACGAGCATAGGTTAAGCTTGGGGATGTTGAGGCATGTAAAATGCGTGCATGAACTTTCTAGTGTGTTGATATGAATTCCACTTATTTGCAACATATATGATGTTATATCCATGTTTCACATTGATTTTTGGGGATTTACCAATGATCCCCTTTATTTTGGTTATTACTCTGTTTTGTGTATTTTTTAGATTTTAGGGACCTAAATGAAGTCAAATTGACCTGGGATTTCTGAAGCATCAATATTTCATCAAGAGAAGGACCTGGAGCACTTGGACCAAACGAAGGGAGCACGAGGCCCAAAAGAGCCCAGGTGGCGCGCCTAGTTGGAGTGGGCGCGCCACCCATGCTATCTTTTGCCTCAGTCGGCCGATTCGATTCTTTCACCCATAGACTTGTTTTGGCCTAAAAACGTCTATATAAAGATCCCCCGAGGAGTCCTCGGAGGGTAGATCTATAAAAACACCGAAACACCAAAACAAAGCCAGAACCAACAAAGGTTGGAGGGGAAACTCCACTGGATCCACCGCCGGAGGGATCTCTACCTTCTCTAACGTCTCCACCATCATCACCATGATGAAGAGGGAGTATTCCACCTTTGTACTATGGGTTTGTGGCAGTAGCTTGATCCATTTCTCTTTTATTCTTCGTAGATCTAGTACCATATGAGCTGCCCAAGATGATTATGGTCATATATGTAATTCCTAGGTGGTGGGTCTTTATTCTATGATTTGATATATGATATTGGAACCTATTATGTGTGAGATGTATTGATAGATGCATATCATTTACCATGTTCTTAAGTACTTGTTATGATCCAACTTGTATGCAAGAGCATGTGTGGGGATAAGTGTGTGTTATATGGAGTAGCATGGTGGTAGTGATTGAATAGTGACAACAAATTCAAGATCTACTATGGTATTTACCTTTCTTTGTCTACCTCACTAGGGATAAAGTGAATCCATGTGCTATATTATCTTGTGATAGATGGATAATCTTGTTCGGTAAAGGTAGCATATTTGTGATTCAAACATTATGTCAAATTACCTAAGGTTATAATCTGTTGATTCTTAATTCAAGATTTCTTGGAGTTTTCCCTTTCTCGAGGAGTATAAGAGAGATGTGTTGCATCATATCTATGTTAGGACGTGATGCTCATATGAATGATTATCAAACACATGTTGAAGTTCCACCAATATTATGTCTTTGATAAATTGTTTTGGTCCGCTACACCCAAACATAGAGTAGACAAGTAAATCCATGAACCCCGGACTATTTTAAACCATAAGAAATACCTTAACAACACCACTATAATACTTCACATTTTTTGTCATTTATTATTTAGAAAATACAAAAATACTTTCTTCACTTGCAAACACACACAAAACACAACAACAACCATCCTTTCATTGCTTTTATCTTGCTTGCCTAGTTTACTTGTTTTACTTTACATTATTTATATTTATATTTCATATTACTAATACGAAACCTTGTGATTGAAAACCACATGGTGGAGTTTGGGACACAAGACAAAACTTTTCTTTGCTGGTTTCTAGAATAGGAGAAGAATAATCAACCCCTTACCAATTCCTGAGAGTTCGATATAAACCCTCGAGTCACCCTTGTGGGAAAAATAAGCTTGCTACAACACTCTGCACTTGGAGTCCCAAACAAGCCGATTGCATCACACGGTAGGCCACTATGTACGTGATCATTGATTGAGACTTGTACCGAAGGAAGGAGTGAGGGTTCGAACTTCGTTGCATCTTGCGGGAAGAAGGGCATGCTCTATTGGTTGACATTCATGAAGGCATGTGCTCCAACCACATTTCCTCACTCGCACTGGCCAGGAAGGTGTTTCGGCAAGGCTTTTACTGGCCCACTGCATGCCAAGAGAAGTCGGCCCAAGGACTTCAAACCCTCTCGCTCTCATGGCCCTTCGCGACTTGGGGGATGGGCATAGTCGACAAGTTCCTGCGAGCCGTCGGAGGGTATGAGTTCTTGATGGTTGTGGTGGATAAGTTCACCAAGTGGGTAGAGGTGGAACCCGTACAGGCCATCTCCGCACTTGCGGTCATCAAATTCATTCGAGGAATCGTATGTCGATTTGGTGTACCTCACAACATCATTACCGATAACAGGACGTAGTTCACCAGCAACATGATCAAAACTTATTGCAGCAAACTGGGGGCAAAGGTTTGCTACACTTCCGTTGCCCATCGAAGGGGCAATGGACAGGTAGAGAGGGCCAACGCGGAGGTGCTACGGTGGCTCAAGAAGGATACATTTAACCGATTCAAATGCAAGAATGTCAACTAGATGGGAGAAGCTCCCGACCGTGTCGTGGGCGCTGCGTACCACACCTAATCGGTGAACCGGGGAAACCCCTTTCTCCTTGGTCTATGGAGCTGAAGACGTCCTGCCAATGAAGCTACATTACGGCTCTCCCCGGGTCCATGCGTACGACGAAACCATCTAGTGTGCGGAAAGAATTGATGATCTCAATTTCCTAGAGGAGGTCCGATGCAAGGCAGCGGTGCGGTCTGCCAGCTACTAGCAGGGGCTGCGCCGCTACCATAGCAGATGGATCTGGCCACGCAAATTGGAATAGGGGGACCTAGTGCTGCGCTGGGAGATGTACCCAAAGGGGATGAATAAGCTCTACCCTAAATGGTAAATACCTTTCAGGGGAGAGCAAATTTCTAGGCGAGGCTCTGTCCGCTTGGAAACCGAAGAAGGGGAACCGGTGCCAAACTCATGGAATATTGATCATCTCTGTAAGTACCATCTTCATAAGTTCAACCCATAAGCCACAAGCTCGAGTCTCCAGCGATAAATAAGCCCGGGAACAACAGATCACATTTCCTGTCAATAGTTGTATCTACAAGCTTGAATTGCCAGCGAGCTGTCTGCGTGATTGAGTCACTAGCAATAAAATCCCGGGAACAACAAATCACGTTTCTTGCCAACTATTGAATCCACAGGCTGAAATCGCTAACGATATGTTCACAGGCTCGAGTTGCCAGTGATAAAAGCCTAGGAATAATAGATCACGTTTCCCGGCAACTATTGTATCCACAGGCTCGAATGACCAGCGAAGTGTCTACAGGCTCGAGTCACAAGTGATAGAAAACTGTGTTAAGTACCAGCGTTGCGGCCTGACCTGAATGTAAACCTCTGGAAATTGGGAGCTTATCCTAGCCTTGAATAAATGAGCATATTTCAAAGATTATTATGAGTACACCCACTTGGCATCAAAATGCCTTCCATCCATAGGTAACAAGCAGGGGGCTATAACTCACAGAGATGGACATGCTCCGGGCACCGCTACACGAATGCTTGCAGCCGTGACTAGAAGGCGCGTTGATGCCGGATAAGGGAAATGGTATTGCTATTTGGGAAACCTCAAAAAATGGTGTCTGGTAATTCCCAAATGTGGGAAGTGCCTACAATGGAGAAAGGAGGATATAAGTATTTTCAAACACAAATCATTGTCTCACGATTCTTGCTCAAGTTTACAACTGTGATAACATGAATATAAAAGAACCATTGTCAATTATTACAAAGAAGTTTAGGGCTTTGCAGGAAAAAAATGCACATCGGGGGGCACTGGTGGCTAATCATCGCGCTCCATCCCCTCCACCACTTTGTCTACCAGTGGCGCCACGGCGGCCTCAGCAGCTGCCTTGTCGTCGCCACACTCGAAGTCATCAAAGAGCTCCTTGAGGTCTTGTTTGGTACTAGTGTAATGGGAGGGATTAGTGGGGATAATCCCCTTAGGGATTGGGTGAATCCCCTACCTTCACCCAATCCCCCTAATCCACTCTAATCCCAATCCCCACTATAAAATTTGTTGTTTGGTACATAGGTATACGATATACTGATCTTCCACTATTAAATACTAAAAACTCAATCTTTAGAACAATGACACAGAGTTATTTGAATAAAAACACCAATTTTAATGCAACAACTATCACTGGTGTAGCAATCAGGCATCATGTACTATAAAATAAATACTTCAGATCTATTTGTTCAAGCTAGATGAACGACAACACACATATATTACATAAACATAAGACATGGAAAATTTAGACTTATACTAGGATAGTATCGAACTTTTACATAAACATAACAAGCACACTGTTGCAGAATAGGTTTACGCCATGGTTCAAACTTTTACAAGAGACCATGGGAAGTCTACTCTTCATTGTCTTCACTCCTCGATGGATCTTTGCCACATAGCTGATATGTGTTAATATCATTCCTGCCTTTTCAAACATCAAAATTGTATTGCTAAAGAGATGCAGACAAAAACCACATTAGTCTGCTATCAGCGCTACCTACCAGCGCTAATGTTGTCTGATATTAGTCTGCTATCTGTGCTAATGTTTTCTGATACAGAAAATTGTATTGCTATAGAGATATAGATAAGAAGTTGTCCGCTATCAGCGCTACATATACAAAAACCACAAGACTAGATCACGTGCGTACAGTGATATCTCCAGATCGATCCAGGTATCGCTACCTATACATCAATGCAGTTCAATTTTTACGTTTCAGAGCTCGTACTCTCAAGCGTACTACAATCTTTTCTCAGATCGGGAGACAGGCTGTTAATGTAAGAGAGAAAGAGAGACGGCTAGAGATGGAGGGAATGGGATTACCGGAGAGAAGGTCAGTCTGGAGTGCATGGACGGCGGAGGGGACGTCGCCTGTCAGCTGTCAAGAACGGAGATGGTGACGTGAATTGGCCCGGCGGGATCCATGCTTGGCTTCGCTGGTGAGATGCTGAGAACGTGTTTGCCCTTTCTCCGCCTCTCCCGCTGCCGCTCTCGCCGGTCCCCCTAGCTACGAACGCCGCCATCTATAGCTATCGGGTCGGGGATGGGGATAAAACGCTGGGGTCAGGTCGTGGATTGCTTCCTCTTGAAAAAACAGGTCAGGCTAGGGATTTCTAGGGTTCGACAAGGATAGATTTGGCCCAAAACTCTAGTACCAAACAGACTTCCGAAAAAACTAGGTATTCGGGGATGGACCGGGATTATCCCTGATAAAACTCACAAATACTCTGAAACCAAACAAGGCCTGAACGGGAAGTCTAGGGAAAGGAAGTGCATGCGAGGAAGGATTGCTATTGGAATAACGCCTGTGATATGCTCACCTTCCACCTGGGTCACGTGACTCAGCTTCCCTGGGATCCTGTCGAGCTGCTTCATCAGGAATAAGCGTCGAATCGACATGGGTTAGGGACATACCTTTTTTTGAAACGAGGCAAAAGAGCCTTTGCCTTATATTGATATAGGAGAAACAAACATAGAGATGGCCAAAGCCATAAACAAAAGAAAGAAAGAGAGAAAGAGAGAAACTGTGTCATCTGGAGCAGAAAGGAGACATCAGAAGCGTACTGCTGCTAGGCCCGGGTGACCGTCGTGTCGCGCGAAGCCTCGATGTCGTCCTTGAGCTTTCAGAGCTCCTTGATTCGGCTATGTGTCCACTCAACCTGCTCTCTAGCACAGTCACATCGCCCCAGAGATTCATCCAGTTGCTTCTGGACCATGGCCCCACATTGGTAGGCCTGCATCTGGGCTGCCTCAAGCTATGTGTTGAGTCTCTTCTCACGCTCCGCGATGGTCGCTGCGACCTCCTCCTTCCGGCGAAGCTCCTGGACAAGGTCCTCCAGCTCTGCCAGCCTAGCCTGCTGATCAAGGATTTCTTTATATTGAGCTGAGATCCTATCCCCCATGGACGATATAGGTTGGAAATGGTCATCGTCGCGAGTGATGGATTCCGATTCGATTTGTGCTAGCTCATGCCCATGCACCTGTTGCCCCTCTTCGAGTTGGCGGTAGAGTTGCTCCACTAACTTGCCGGTCCCATGGCGGGCCTCACGTAGTGCCTTTAGCGCTGCCACCAGGACATCCTTCAAGAGTTTCTTTGATGAACTAGCATCATCGGCTGCTAATAGAGAGGCCGCGTGATCTCGCGAGAGTCTTTTCCTCTTGTCATCAAGATCGTAGTGTTGGAGCAATAGGAAAACCATGTGGTTCTGCGTTGCCTCTTATCCGTCTAGGTGACAACCACCATGAACCGCCGTTGTTCCTGCTCAAGCTAGGAAATGGCCTGGCAAGCCACTGCATAAACAATAGGATCCATTCAAAGGACCACCGGAACTCGAGAAAACCGATGAAGAGTCACCTCTAGGATGACCGACACTGCATTGTCGCCTCCAGAGTTATTCCCAAGTGCGCCCCGACCAGGGGAGGGCACATCGTAACCGAGCTCGATGGAGGAGGCCGACTGCGAAGCATGGTCGACCCACACAACTAGGATACAACCGACGGAGTTCCGCCCACTTTCGTAGATGTCATGGAAGGAGGGACGGGATTTTTTTTAGATAATAGGCACTCAGTGCCCTGCCTTAACTTAATAAAGCCACACAAAACAAAGTTCATACATGCTCGGCATACAGATTAGCCAACGAGAAAGGAAACAACACCCAGATACATAAAACGTCCAGGCCCAGAGGCCGAGGCGAAGAGGAAAACAGCCATCCTCCCTGAAGCTAGAGCCCCTGCTCACGGAGATGGTCACGGCTCCTGTGGCTGTTGTTGAAGGTTAGATGCATGAAGCCTTCGGAGGTCGTTTGCCAAGTCCAGCAGCCTGTTCTTGTCCTGCGTCTTTGCCACCGGCGCCCAAAGCTAAAAAAGAGCATTGTTTTGAAAATAAAATCAGCAGGGTGACGAATGATCTTGGCTTCCATCTTCAGTTTATTCCTAATGTTCCAGAGCGCCCAAGACTGAGTGAGAAACATCGACCAAATGATCCTGCATTCCTTGCCTGGGAAGTTAGAGACAATGTCATAAAACTGTGGAAAGGAAGCCGGGCACCAGCTGCACCCCAGCAGCTTGCGCAGCACGCTCCAACCAAATTTGGCAAGGGAGCAAGAAAAGAAAATGTGAGCAACGTCTTCTTGTTGACCACACAGCGCACAAGCAGCTGAGGCATGCTTGTGTCTCGTGGCGATTTGAAGGCTAGATGGGAGTTTATCTAAGATCATCTGCCAGGAGAAGTTGCGAATTTTTAGAGGGAGTCTAGCAGCCTAGACCTGCTTGAAGTGAGCCACCGATGCCCCTTGCGATAGTTTCTTGTACATCGATTGAACCGTGTACTTCCCAAAGGGCTCCAAGCTCTAGGAAATCGCATCCCTCTCCTCCGAAAGCACGGTCGCCTCTAAGATGGCGGCCAATTCCCTCCATTGGGCCACTGCCACTTGGTCGAGAGAGCGTCTGAATAGAAGGTCACCTAGGGCTTGAGCAACCGAGATATAGTCACTCCCACAGGTGGCAAACAGTCCAGGGAACCTGTCTCCGAGCAGGCCATCCTCGTGCCACCAATCTAGCCAGAAGTTAGTCCGTCTCCCATCACCAATCTTGTGCTTCGCCCCAAGTTTGAATAACTGGTTGATTTTGTGGATGCTTTTCCAGAAGGGCGAGCCTCGTTGGCCCGTTCCTAGAAAGATATCGTGAGCATCCTAGTACTTTGCTCTGATGATCGAGCTCCAGATCGAGTAATCCCCCTCATACAACTTCTAAACCCACTTCAGCATCAACGCTATGTTCATTTTCTTAGAGTTGAGCAAGCCCAAAACCCCGCACTCATTTGGTCGGCAGACTGCCGACCAATTGACCATATGGTATTTCCTTTGGGGCCCAGCTCCTTCCCAAAAGAAACGGGCCCGGTGGGAGTCGAAGCCTGCATGCACCCCATCTTGAAGTAAAAATAGCCCCATAGCAAACATTGGCAAACGGGCCAGGCACGAGTTGGAAAGAATCAGTCTCCCTCCCAAAGATAGAAACCTCCCCAAACGAGTCTCGATTCTGCCAGCCAGCTTCTGGACCAAGAAGGACCATTGCTCGACCATGAGCTTGCGGTCCGAAACCGGTAGACCCAAGTAAATAAACGGGAATACCCCCAGCTTGCAATTCAACATGTTCGCTACTCTCTGCTACACCTCCGATGGTTCCCCCATGACAAAGATCTCGCTCTTATGGTAATTGATCTTGAGACCTAACATGTCTTCGAAGCACATGAGGATGAACTTTAGGTTAGCAATGTCCTGCTCCTTGTTCTCGATCATGATCAATGTGTCATCCCCGTATTGCAGGTGGGTGATCCCCTAGGGATCAGGTGTGGTTTCAACCCATGAATGTGACCAGCAGATGCAGCCGAAGAGGGCATAATGGACAGATCCTCCCGATGAATTTAAAGAGTAGCGGTGAGAGCGGATCACCTTGGCGCACTCCCCACTTATTTCTGAAGAAAGGGCCCATTTCACCGGTGATCGAGATGGCTGTTTGGCCCCCTGCCACCAGCTGGGAGACCCTGTGGATGAAACCCTCCTCAAAACCCTTGCATCTAAGCACTTCCGTGAGACACTCCTAGTTCACCCGGTCGTACGCCTTTTCAAAATCCAATTTTAGTAGGATTCCATTGTGCTTTGTGGTCCTAATATCATGGACGATCTCCTGAAGAGCCAACACACCATCAAGAATAGACCGCCCCTTGATAAACATCGTTTGGTTGGGACTGATAATTCTGTGAGCTATTGGGTCCAGGCGCGTGGCAAACACCTTGGAAATGATCTTGAAGATAACGTTGATCAATGCAATGGGGTGATACTGAGATATCTGTTCAGCCCTCTGAACCTTGGGAATGAGAGAGAGCACTCCAAAGTTCAGACACGAGACGTCAATCCTCCCCAGGATGAAGTCGTTCAGAATGTGCAGCAACCCCCACTTGACAAGCGGCCAGGATTTCTTGAAAAAGATCACCGGAAACCCGTCCGGCCCTGGCGCTGTGTCCATCTTCATTTCCTCCACAATAGCCTGCAGCTCCTCCTCTGTGAACGTGATGGCTAGACCTATGTTTTCTGCCTCGTTCACCTTCCTTTCAGCTCCCCAAGCGGTGGGATCTAGATCAGACCGTCTAGGGGCCGCGGTAACCAATAGCTCCCAATAGAACCCATAGATGTGGTCCTAGATCTCTACTTCACCAGAGATCAAACCAGCAGGGGTGGAGAGGGAGTTTATGGCACATTTATGCCGCCGGCCATTGGCGACCGTGTGGAACTATGCCATATTTGCATCCCCTTGCAAAGCCCACCTCAGTCTACCCTACTACCGCTAGTATTCCTCCTCTTTCCTCACAATCTATAGAAGTTGCTCTTCCAAGTGATAACGAAGGGCCCACATGTCCTCTTCGAGGCCGTCCTCATCTGTTAGTGTATCCAGCCCTTGGATTTGCAGAAGGATAGTCGCTTTCCTAACTCTGACCTCCTTCCCCGATTGTGGCTCCAGCCTCGGAGCCCTTCTCTCAGTTTCACGCTCATAAAATGCCACCAGCCAACAATGTATCTACCTTGAGCTTGTTGCATTAGTTGTTCCCATAGCGCCCACACCCAATCGATGAAGCCCTCTACTTCAAACCATCCCGATTCAAAGAAGAAACGGTTGGAATGAACGATCGAGCCATCCCCCGAGTCAAAGATGAGGGTGGTGTGGTCTGAACCCAGGCTGGTTTCCGCCACCAGGGAGTAGAGGGGAATGCCACCTCTAGCTCCGGGGACAGGAACACCCGGTCCAGCACACAACGCACCAGACTAAGCTGCCTATTTGTCCAGGTGTACCTCGCGCCCGAGCGAGGTATCTCTCTCACCACCCAGTCAGCAATGTGTGCATTGAAAAGCTCTAGACTAGGCCAATTGATTCTGTTGTTGTTCTTGTCTTGAGTGCTGCGGATCAGGTTAAAATCGCCTCCCATCAACACCGGAAACTCGCATCTTGCCAGCTTACGCGATATTTCCCCCAGGAAATTGGTGGAGAGTGAGTGATCTGCCGGCCCATACACCACAATAAGCACAAACTTAAGCTCTATTTCTCGAACCAACACGTTGAGGCTGATGAAGAATTGGCCCAGTTCAACTGTATCCACTTCGAAGACACTATCCTTGACACCCACGAGCATGCCTCCTGAGCGACCCCTCGCTGGGAGCCATCTCCAGAAGAACTTGTCCCTCACTTCTAGGCTATGAAGCTCCATTTCTGTGAACTGCTGCTTGATAGTCTCCTGGAGACAGATGAAGTCGATCCGATGCTTGCGGAGGAAATATTTTAGGAGAGTGCGGTCCCTTTGTCCAAACCCCCTGATGTTCCAGAAGATGCCTCTCATTGATCCACCGTTGGATCCTGTGCTTGGCGGGTGACCGGCCTCCTCCCCTAAGGGATCGGTTTTTTGGAACATGTCTTCCTCTATTTTGACACAATAGGTTCTTGGGGTGCTGTTGACCCCTCAACAGTTGCCACCAGCGAGCGCGCCTCCTCTAGCGCCAGGGCCTTATCTTTCTCTACCAACTCCGCTCGCTCTTTCTCTGCCTTCTCCTTTTCCAACTTCTCTCTGACCATTGCCAGCTCCTCTTGGGCACGCTCTCTGGCCTGAATCATCGACACCGCTTCGCAAGCCGCCCCCTCCGCCAAGGGAAATGTGACACAAGAGTCATGTGCCACCGCTAACAGGTTCTCAATGGGATGGTCCTGAAGGATCATGAAGTTATGGAGAGGGAGGGAAGACGTACCTAGATTATTTTTCTCTTTGGTGAGGTGGATGCCACGCTCCACAATGGATACCTCCGTTAGCCTAGCGCCCCTCAGACTTTTGCACTAAGTTTCGGCTAGGATCACTTTTCTTCTTGGCGCCCTGATGACCGCGGGCGTCATCTCCTGGGTCGCTAGCCCAAGGGGTCCCTAGTGCACACTCCCACCGCTAGAACCCAAGCCCGACTTGCCCGAGGCCTCCATCGGATCCGCCATCGGAGCCTCCCTAACTCTAGCAGGGCGGTCCACATTGCTCTTGCTTCGTCTTTCACGCTCTCTGGCTTTCACATCACTATTGTATCCTCCCGCCCGCGCAAAAGTTTTGATAGGCGTGGAGAAGCACGGGTCCACCCCCACCCCACCCTCAGAGACGAGCTCCATCGTCAGGGAAGGCAAAGTCGACGGCAGGTCACTAGGGATGATGATAGTGGACTCCACTTGTGCAGATTCCTTAGGCAGCACGAGCCCCATGGCGGAGAAGATGTCTCCGAGTGGCAGCAGGTTGGAGCCATACTGGGAAAGCGACGATGGCGGGAGGCGTAAGGAAATGGACAAAGCCGCCTTAGGCGATGGGCATGCTGGCTCCGCCACCGATGGAGCAACCACATGATCCTCTGCCACTGATCGGTGCCCCACGAAATTGCCAGCCTTGGGAGCGGGAGTAGTTGTCCCGTTGACCTTGTCGCTACTGCGGTTTCAGCGATGGCCATCCCAGTGGTCATCGTCCGAGTTCCTATCTGAGTCCTCGACATTTCCGTCTTCGTCATCATTCCAGTTGGAGGGTGGTGGGGGAGGTGGAGGGATATGATGGCCCAAAATATATCAAGCTCGTTGGGGAACCCCAAGAGGAAGGTATGATGAGCACATCAACAAGTTTTTCCTCAGTTATGAAACCAAGGTTTATCGAACCAGTAGGAGCAAGGAAACACCTCCAAGGTATTGCTAGCTGGACTTTGGTAGGGCGCACTACCGGCGCCAGCAGCAACATGGAAACCTGTAGAACACAACCATAGAACTTTTCCCCCAACTTATAGTGAGGTTGTCAATCTCACTGGTTTTGCTGAAAACAAAGGATTAAACGTATTGTGTGGAAGAAAGTAATAATTTGCAGAAAGTAAACAGAAAGTAGTAAACAGTTGTAGATTGATGGTAAAAGAAAAGACCGGGGTCCATAGTTCACTAGTGGTGGCTCTCCTTAAGATAGATGACATGTTGGGTGAACAAATTACAATGGGGCAATTGACAAACATCGAGAAAGCATACATCCATATAATAAACATCTTGACTCCTTTGAGATTTGATTGGGTATTACAACATTATACATAGACCGTAATCCAACTGCATCTATGACTAATAATCCACCTTTAGGTTATCATCCGGACCCCCTCCAGTATTAAGTTGCAAGCAATAGATAATTGCATTACGCATTGCGTGTAAAGTAAACAATACGATAGTTCTATGAACAAAGGATTGCTGTTTTCTCCCTAGTAGCAACAGCACATCTAGTACCTTAGAGATTTCTGTCACTTCCCCAGATTACTAGAGGCATGAACCGACTATCGAGCATAAATACTAACTCTTGGAGTTGCTAGCATCTACTTGGCCAAGATAGCTACTAACAACGGAAAGCATGCAAGATCACAAATAACAAAGACATGGTAGAATCAATAATCAATCTGAAATAGCATCTCAATATCCATCGGATCCCCGCAAACACAACATGTATGATTACAAATAGATGATATTGATCATGAACGGAGATCACGAGATCTAAACATGATAGAACAAAGCAGAAGAACCAACCATCTAGCTACTACATGGACCCGTAGTCCAAGGATGGACTACTCACGCATCACACCGGAGGCTTGCATGGTGATGAAGAAGGCCTCCAGGGTGAATTCTCCCCTCCGGTAGGGTGCCAGGAAGAGCTTCAGATCCCTCCCGATCTAGGTATGAATATGACGGTGGCTACAGACTCTTTCGTGGAATTTTGATCAGGTACTTAGGGTTTCTGTATCGGAGGCATCTTATAGGCGAAAGGGGAGGCCGAGGGGGTGCCCTAGGTGGCCAGACCACCCCCTGGCGCGGGCCAGGCCTGGCCGCGTGGCCAGGTGGTGTGGCCGTCCCCTGGCCCCTCTCCGTCTCGTATTCTGGCTCCGTGTCCCCCTCGGTGAAAAACTGACTTTGGCTTTTGTCCCGTCCAATTCCGAGAATGTTCATTTTCTGAGTTTGCTGGAACCAAAAACAGCAGAAAACATGCAGCTGGCACTGTGGCATCTTGTTAATAGGTTAGTCCAAGAAAGTGTATAGAAATTACTCCAAAGTGTGGACAAAACATAACAAAGTAGATAAAACCAAGCATGGAACATCAAAAATTATGGATACGTTTGCAAGGTATCAACATCCCCAAGCTTAGTAGGTAAGTGATAAAAAGAAAGAATAATTTTTGAGGTGACATGCACCATCATAAACTTGATCAAAGTATTTGTAAAACAATGATAGCTGGGATCATAGTACTTCAATCATAACATGAAAGACAAAGTTCTATCAATAAGACATAGCAACTATGTTGCAACATGAAAAGGCACAAACAAAAGATTCATGAGTAACAATACTTTGCAATACGTTTGTTTGTTTCTCATAAAGAAAAAATAGCATAGTGGCATTCAGATTGTTCGTCATAGAGTAGCAAACATAAATGCATAGGACACCTTCAAAGTTCATAAGAGTGACTAGATACAAATAGTTTAAGAACAAGCAATATCAAAGTTATGCATCAACCAACAAGTCTTGGGACAATGCACATAGAACTAAGAATGAGCACTATGCTCTCAAAGTAGGTGCATAAAGATAGAAGGTGGAGACTCAACATAAAAGTAAAAGAAAGGCCTTCATAAAAGAAAGTAGGGATTCAAGTTTCATAAAGAGCTTCCAAAAATTATGGTACTTATTAGCTTTCAGCTCTCATTGCCCCTATCATAAGCATCTTTAAGTGATTAAGGTTAACGTCAACAAACTATGGAGTATATGCTTGACAAAGTATAAGTTGGAAATCTCATGTCCCTTGAATACGAGGGCCGCTCCTCATGCTACTCAAGTTTAGTTACCGGTAAGTTCTTGTCATAGTAAGTACATGTGTATCATAGAGAACTGCCAACGAGGTACCCCTTGCCCGATGATACGGAAGAATCCCCATATCAAAATGACAAGGCAAGCAGACAATGAGCATCTCAGCAATCTTCTTATTTACCATGGGAAAATGGTGCTTTTTTCTCTCTTTCCTCTTTTCTCATATCTCTTTTTTTCTTTTTTCTCAATATCTGACTCTTTTTTGTATAAGAAGGATGCTTCATAGATAGCTCATTATGGTTGCACTACAGGTTTCCACCATGACGACATGGATTAGACCGGCGGCCTAGGCGCTTCTCTAACACACATACATAACTCCATGGACTTACAAGCTCCCCTTTCATTTCACACCGGTGACATCCATAGACAAAAGAGTATGATATCAACTAGGTACAAAGTACAAGTGCAATGTTGAAAGCGTTCCCCATGACAACATGGTTCTGCTAATCCCCAACATATAAGTGCAAGCATATACAACATAGACGACACAATGGTTCAAGTTTATTAAGGGCAAGAAAAGTAAAGTGTGCCATCAAGTTCGTGAGAGCTTTAATCACTAGTTTTCTCATAACAAGTTTAATTCGGAAGGTAGATAAAAACATGAATATACTTGAAATAGCAAATGCTAATAGGTAGGTATGGTGGACTCTTTGGAATAACTTGGTTTTAGGAGTTAGATGCATGAGTGGAACTCATACTTGGTTATGGAGTCTAGCAAAAGACTGGGAGCGACCAACTAAGAGAGCAATAATGGCCATAATCATGCAAAGCGACAAAATATCATTAATCAAAGCATAAAGTGATACTACAAGTCGAAAACTAAAGGATCATAAAGGCTATGGTAACTTGGGATAGTCATAACATGGTGTGAGCATGCGCCAAGTCAACCCAAATAAAGCATCAAAGGAGAATACCACAATACTATGCTTTAATATGCTAAAACAACGCATGATTCTTCTAAGGCATATTAAGCAATCTCAATTGTTTATAACATGTCATGCTACAACAAAGATCACTAAGCATAAAGCCAAAACAATATCAAGCATGGCATGACAAAGCATAGGCCATGGTCAAAAACAAGCTCCTTTTACCACTTAAGCATGAACTTTCCTACTCTTTTCCTATCCAAACCAAACTATTTGAAAACCAATGTATGAAAGAGGGGGTCCAACCAATTTATTCAGAAAACTAAGAAAACCAAGCAAACAAAAACCAAAAACAAAAAATGAAGACGCTCCAAGAACAACACAACTATGCATGAAGCAATAAATATAAAGTGTTTGGAAGAAACCTAGGATTTTTATTGATGAAGAAGGGGATGCCTTGGGCATCTCTAAGCTTTGATGCTTGTACCTCTTGAATATTTCTTGGGGTGGCACGGGGTGGCATCCCCAAGCTTGAGCTTTAGTCCATTCTTCATCTCATTACATCATTCTCTCCATACACCTGAAATTTTTCCTTCATACAAAACTTCACACAATCTTTATTAGCAACATTAGTGCACTCAAGATAATAACTCTTTAGGTTCAGTTTCAACACCAATAAAACTTCCAGTAAAACACAAGCTACTGCAGCACTTCCCTAAAGCTCAATTCCCCAAAAGAACTCAAAAAGGAACCAACAAGAAACAAATGCAAATAATGGCAGAAATCTGTCAAAACAGACCAGCAGGTAAAAACCAATTTTTTCGAAGACCTTTTGTTGCTCAAATCAAAAAGTGTTGAACTAACTAAAGTTAGATAACAACCTGGGGCAGAAGAACAAAAATTCACGCCTCAAAACGACTTACAGAGATTTTACACGAATTTTTACGGTGAAGCACAGAAATCTGTTTCAGGACAACAACTTTCTCAATCATTACATCACTCTCATTAGAGGTTACTATTGGCACAAAAAGAAAATAAAAAGGATTAGAAGAGGTTATTACTGAAGCAATAACTTCCAAGGCTCATCTAAAACTTTTGGGTTATCTCCCAATAAGTACTTTTCTTTAACGCCTTTAAGTTAGGCATAAGAAGCGAGAAAAAGAATCAAGTGTTCTCAAATGAAGAAGCATTAAGAGCAAATTTTGTTTTCATAGGAGAGGCAAAAGAAATCTTGTCTCTCTTTTTAGGGAAGTGTTCTATACCTTTCTTGAGTGGAAGTTGATATTTAATGGTGCCTTCTTTCATATCAATAATGGCACCAACAGTTCTAAAAAAAGGTCTTCCCAAAGTAATAGGACAAGAAGCATTGCATTAAACATCCAAAACATAAAAATCAACAGGGACATATGCATTTTTAACCATAATAAGAACATCATTAATACTCCCCATGAGTTTCTTTTTAGCATTATCATCAAGTGGGACATTCAAATAACAATCTTCCAATGGTAGCAAATCAAGCATATCATAAATCCTTCTAGGCATAATAGAAACACTACTATCAAGATCACATAAAGCTTTGAAATCAAAATCATTCACTTTCATATTAATGATGGGTTCCCAACCATATTCTTGTTTCATAGGAATAGAAGCTTTATGTTTCATCTTTTTTTCTTTAATTTTTATGAGAGCATCAGTAATGTGTTTTGTAAAGGCCATATTCATAGCACTAGCATTAGGAATTTTAGCAAGCTTTTGTAGGAACTTCAGAGATCTTGCAACCATCTGTAACACCCTCGAATCGGCCCTATGCAAGTTTTAGCCCTTTTCCGCCAAATCCGCATAGAAACGATTCAAGGACGCCCACCAGGCACTTTCGTGCGGGTGGAAAACGAAGTAATACCGTTACACAACAGTTCTCAATGGGACCCTATATATATATATATATATATATATATATATATATATATATATATATATATATATACAACACGACTCCATGAGTCAAGAATACCGATATACAGTATAAAGATCCAAATCACCTTGAAATCGCTACAGCGTCCGAGTACGGACAAGATGCAAATGGGGCTAAGAGCCCTGAGGAATAACCAATGGCGTCCATAACCCTGCCCAGGCCAAGCCGGAAGGGTAACCCTGCTAACAACGTCGATCTCAAACCTGCTAAAACAAAAGGGGTGCCGACAAAGGGCAAAGGAAAAAGAGGAGCGTCAGTACTGAGGCCAGTACACGACGAGGCTAGAATTTGGCGGCTCTCGCCTACATAGGTATGGTGGACTGAAGCGGCAGCAAAGCATGCACTATACAACCTATAGAGACTCAATTCAACTGTCGGCTATTAGAGAGGGATAAGAAAGACCTATTCGGATCCAACCTGATACTAACACCAATCATACCCATCCTGGTATTCCCCCTCGAGACCCAACGAGGAAGTCAACCGAGGAACTCACACAATTGGCAGTTTTATTCCTTCCATTATAGTTGTAGCATTTACTAGTCAGATATAGATAGCATGAGTCATCCTGATAGCATAAGTAGTGGGCAGTTTTAGTTAACCATTCAGTTGTAGTGCAGTACTTACTAGTCAGATACAATTAGCATGTGGCATCCCAAACCCAGCAGTTGTTGGCACTTTTATTTCATTCCATTGGAGTTGCGATACTTACTAGGCAGGTATAACATGACACGAAACACACCAGTTCCACCAGTTGTTGGCACTTTTATTATCCATTCCATTGTAGTGAAGCTGATTACTAGTCACATATTAAGTCAAATTTATAGCACTACTTTAGTTATGCGTGTCTATGATCGAGATACTATGCTCCAAGTCGTCCATAACCGCGGACACGGCTTTCAGAAAGATTTACCCTGCAGGGGTGCATAAATAGCAACACACACACGATCAACCTCGGAAAAACCAACTCAAAACCCAACGAGGCTTTCACGACAAAGCAATCACAAGATTCATAAAACATTTCAGGGGGCCATCCCACTAAGCTACCCGCAACGAAGTTGGCCAGCTCCGAGACGGACCCAGTGTTTGTGTCAATGGTTGTAAACGACTGGGAACCCGAAAGTGTGACTGGGCTTGTCAATACCGCGAAAACATTCCACGTTCCAAAACAGTACAGGTGCTCCACGCACAATCATAAATAAAGCAGTAAAGCATGGCATAAGTACAGGATAATAATAAAGCCCCAAACTACTTTGTGGCCCCAAGAAATAAGAAATGAATCAAGCTCTGGCTAAGGGGGATCCATAGGGTCTCCTGGATGTGGATAGTGCGAATAATCGAGGAACAGGTATCAAGTACTCGGGGCCTACGGGACACAAGTGGATATGAAAAACCAAATAGCATATATTACCCACCGGTGCCTCTTTCATTAGTTATCCCAGCAATTTAATAGTTGTATTTTAAGTCATGATCTTCTCCACCATAAAGCATATGACAACTTTCCAACAACTGTGTGGTACTTCACGACACGGGATCGCACCTGAGCAACCGACGACGACTCGCAAGACCATCTATCTACTAAACAACAGGTAATAGGAGGTGTCCAAGGCGATATAAAGGCTGCATGGAATATATCTGGTACGAAACACTAAAGCATCGCGACACGGATAGCAGTAGATCAGCAGGAAGGAAGTAAAGACTATAAATGTAAAATAGGTAGAAAGGGGGAGAATGCTCGCCTGGGAAACACTATCGAAGAAACATTATCCGAAGAACTTGTCGATACTCGCATAACCTCAACGGCCTAATCCGCGAAGAACCAAAGCACTAAAAGAAACACCGGATGCACTATTTAATACTACAGCAGAAGAACATGCATGATGCATGTATGCGGGATGACATGGCAAAGATGCGATGCAATTAGGCAATATTAAGCGGAACCGGGGTCCCGACAATTAGTTAAAAGGTTCATGTTGTTTAGCTACCTCGCAAGTTAAATGTTGTCTTAACAAGGCTAAACATGGTATCGGTTCGCCACACAAATTTAAATGGAGGCAATATAAGACAAGAATAGCCCGCATCGCCTGAATACCCCCAAACCACAATGATATGAATGCGAGATGAAAGATTTAATGCAACAAATATATATCATTTATAAAATAGGGGTCTCGGGGAAAAGGGTCACACATTGGCGTCCAAAGATCTTGGTTCCGAGGGTTCGACGGGATCGGTCTTTGAGGTTCGGTATTTGGACCTATGAAGGAGGTCATGGTGTCCGGGGAGAAGACCTTGGCGTCTTCGGATAACGGGTCGGAGAGCTTGGTGGTCTTCGGGTCCGTGAAGTAGATCTTGTCGATTCTACATCGAAGGCCTTGGGTTTTCCGTGTGGCGATCTTGTCGTTCCAGCATCACTGGATCCGTGAAGAAGAACCCGTGTGTCTTCTTGGAATCCCTCAGGTACAGCGTCAGTGGATCCGTATAGGGGTACTTGAGTGACTTCTCGATACATGATTGATACAATCGTGTCAACAAAGAAGATCTTGCCAAGAGGAACTTGGTCATTGGGGGAAACAAGGCGAAGCTTCTGTCGTGTGCACACAGTAGCAACAAGGTTTCATCCAGGTCTTCCATCAACAAACATATCCGAAATTCACAATCCCAATACCAATATCCACGACAAGAACCAGCAGGACATCATTAGGTACTCTCGCACACGGTGAAGAAGAGCAGGAGGTGGCCTCAGCGGTGGCGGCTTGGTCCTTGGTAGCTGGGAGAAACGAGCGGGGAACAGAAGGCGACCAGGGGCTGGGTCGGCGCGGCCGTGCTGCTGGGGTGGGGCGACGGTGCCGGGGCGAGGCGAGGTCAGCTCGAGGGAGGCCGCGGCCGAGCTTGAGCGGCAGGCTCTTGGCAGCAAGGCGAGCCAGGCGGCAGCGGCGCGCGTGGGAAGGAGTCGACGACGGCGCTTGGCTGGGTGACGCGGCCGAGGAAGGCCGGAAGACTCCTGGCGGTGGCTCTGCTCGGGGCGGCGTCCCTCACGGCGGGCCAGAGGGAGGCCGGCAAGCGGAGGCGACGGGAGGGGCGACGAAGGACCGGGTCGGGCCGTGCTCTGGCGAGACAGGGTGCAGGTGGACGGGTGGGCTCGACAGCGGGAGTAGGGCGTCGGGGAAGCCGGTGGCAGCGTAGGGCGCCCTGGTTGCAGACTGCAGTGGTGGGGCTGGGGCTGGCTCAAGCGACGATGGAGCTCGCACGGAGAGGGAGGAGAGGAGGCCGGGGTGGAGATCATCGCCGGTAGAGAAGACCCATGGCGGCGGCTCGGCGGGGCCTGGCTTGAACGACGAGCAGGGGCAACGGTCACGCCTGCCGCCTGCAGGAGAATGTGGCGCCGGAGCTCGATGCAGGCCGGGCGCTAGCCGGAGGGGCACCGGTCGAGGCGAGGAGCGGCGCTGACGGCAGGGAGGGCTGTCGAGCTTGGCGGCGGATCGAGCGGGGAGCAGTCAGGTCGAGGCGGGGGCTCGCGAGCGAGGGTAGGTGGGGATCGCGATGTGGCGCACGTGGTGGGACACGCGTGGGGTCACGCGGTTGGTGGCTTCGAACACTACAGGGGAGAGGATGAGGGTGATGGGTCCGTGCGGGAGCGGTCACGATGCGAGGTGGGGCCGGGTTGGGGTGGCGTGCGGTGCGGTGCGGGGTTTGCTTGCGGGACGTGCCTGAGAGCGTGCGGCGCGCGCTTTACACGGGACGGGGCATGCGGTAGCGTGCGCAGCGGGCTGGAGCGGGCGATGGTCGCGCCATCACGGGGGTGTCGATCTGTCGGTGGGTCCTGGGTGGGTCGCTGCGTGTGGTTCTGGTGGTTGGCGGCGGGGTGTTGTGGCAGCAGGGATTAGCTAGGGTTAGGATTTAGCCTAGGTTTTTGGGGTAGTAGGCTGGCTGGTCGGGCCTTTGGGCCTGGTCAGCTGCCTCCCCTAAAGTATTTTTATTTTTAATTGTTTTATTTTTAAAGACTTTTATAAATAGTTTTAGACAAATAAAAGATCCGGATAAGACCGAGGTTTTGATTTGAAATTAAAGACGGGGTATTTAGAAAACAAAGGTAGGCTTTTAGAAAATAATTTTTGACAAACATATGCATGATGATGTCATGATGATGCGAACATGCAAACAACATGCAATTTTCTAGTAGTGGTTTTAGCGGGGTGCTACAATTCGACACCACTAACAATGGATCTCGCCCTCGAGATCCGCCTCATGGTACGGGGAAGAAGGATGATGACCTGTATCTTCTCGATTCGTGTAGATCCTCGTGACACCACTAACAAAAATTCTTGCTCCATCTTGAAATGAGCGACACCACCAACAAGGTCGTTGTCCACGCTCGTTGAGAACACTCCGGATAAACAAACACGAAGATAGAGGTATCAAAAAATACGGCCACCCCTAACTTTAGTGGAGGAGTAAATTGCATAGATCCACCGATTCAATGTACAAGAGCGAATGATAAGAGTAGTCGGATGGGGATCAGTCCATCGTGCACCCAAAGCATTACTCTGCACATGAATAGGAGAACTATGCAACCAACTCTCTGAATCAGACTAAAGATCTCGACAAACGAGGTTCGGAAACAAGAAAGTGATGCAGACTCTACATCGGATCTGATGTAGAAGATGTTGTCGTGTTGGAAAACACCGGAATGCACAAGAAGGAACAAAGAGAAGTCCAACAGATGAAGGATTCCTTAGATAGCATGAAGACCGGATGTAGAAGCACCGTTACCCAAAGAGGAAGTGAAACCCTGAAGGTACAACGGAAACCCAACCACGAGAAATCCTAGACTTGAAGAAAGGTAAGAGAGCAGATTTAAAACACGCAGATGTAAGAGGAGAATAGCAGAGGGGTAAGGAGTAAAACAGACCTAATGAGATCTATCCAACTGATTTTGCAAAAATAGTTTTGACACTCTACATCGACCGTTAGCTAGGTTATCCTACATGCTGGACCAGTGGGGTATCGCAACTGCTGAGCTCTGATACCACTCTGTAACACCCTCGAATCGTCCCTATGCAAGTTTTAGCCCCTTTCCGCCAAACCCGCATAGAAATGATTCAAGGATGCCCACTAGGCACTATCGTGCGGGTGGAAAACAAAGTAATATCATTACACAACAGTCCTCGACGGGACCCACAGAACAGATATATACAACAGCGACTCAACGAGTCATGAATACAGATATACAATACAAAGATCCAAATCACCTTGAAAACGTTACAGCGTCCGAGTACGGACAAGATGCGAATGGGGATAAGAGCCCTGAAGAATAACCAATGGCGTCCATAACCCTGCCCAGGCCAAGCCGGAAGGGTAACCCTGCTAACGACGTCGATCTCAAACCTGCTAAAACAAAAGGGGTGCCGACAAAGGGCAAAGGAGAAAGAGGAGCGTCAGTACTGAGGCCAGTACATAGCGAGGCTAGAATTCGGCGGCTCTCGCCTACATAGGTATGGTGGACTGAAGCGACAGAAAAGCATGCACTATACAACCTATAGAGACTCAATTCAACTGTCGGCTATTAGAGAGGGATAAGAAAGACCTATTCGGATCCAACCTGATACTAACACCAATCATACCCATCCTGGTATTCCCCCTCGAGACCCAACGAGGAAGTCAACCGAGGAACTCACACAATTGGCAGTTTTATTCCTTCCATTATAGTTGTAGCATTTACTAGTCAGATATAGATAGCATGAGTCATCCTGATAGCATAAGTAGTGGGCAGTTTTAGTTAACCATTCAGTTGTAGTGCAGTACTTACTAGTCAGATACAATTAGCATGTGGCATCCCAAACCCAGCAGTTGTTGGCACTTTTATTTCATTCCATTGGAGTTGCGATACTTACTAGGCAGGTATAACATGACACGAAACACACCAGTTCCACCAGTTGTTGGCACTTCTATTATCCATTCCATTGTAGTGAAACTGATTACTAGTCACATATTAAGTCAAATTTATAGCACTACTTTCATTATGCTTGTCTATGATCGAGATACTGTGCTCCAAGTCGTCCATAACCGCGGACACGGCTTTCAGAAAGATTTACCCTGCAAGGGTGCACAAATAGCAACACACACACGATCAACCTCGGAAAAACCAACTCAAAACCCAACGAGGCTTTCACGACAAAGCAATCACAGGATCCATAAAACATTTCAGGGGGCCATCCTACTAAGCTACCCGCAACGAAGTTGGCCGGCTCCAAGACGGACCCAGGGTTTGTGTCAATGGTTGTAAACGACTAGGAACCGGAAAGTGTGACTGGGCTTGTCGATACCGCGAAAACATTCCACGTTCCAAAACAGTACAGGTGCTCCACGCACAATCGTAAATAAAGCAGTAAAGCATGGCATAAGTATAGGATAATAATAAAGCCCCAAACTACTTTGTGGCCCCAAGAAATAAGAAATGAATCAAGCTCTGGCTAAGGGGGATCCATAGGGTCTCCCGGATGTGGACAGTGTGAATAATCGAGGAACAGGTATCAAGTACTCGGGGCCTACGGGACACAAGTGGATATGAAAAACCAAATAGCATATATTACCCACCGGTGCCTCTTTCATTAGTTATCCCAGCAATTTAATAGTTGTATTTTAAGTCATGATATTCTCCACCGTAAAGCATATGACAACTTTCCAACAACTGTGTGGTACTTCACGACACGGGATCGCACTTGAGCAAGCGACTACGACTCGCAAGACCATCTATCTACCAAACAACAGGTAATAGGAGGTGTCCAAGGCAATATAAAGGTTGCACGAAATATATCTGGTACGGAACACTAAAGCATCGCGACACGGATAGCAGTAGATCAGCAGGAAGGAAGTAAAGACTATAAATGCAAAATAGGTAGAAAGGGGGAGAATGCCCGCCTGGGAAACACTGTCGAAGAAACATTATCCGAAGAACTTGTCGATACTCACATCAACTCAACGGCCTAATCCGCGAAGAACCAAAGCACTAAAAGAAACACCAGATGCACTATTTAATACTACAGCAGAAGAATAGGCATGATGCATGTATGCGGGATGACATGGCAAAGATGCGATGCAATTAGGCAATATTAAGCGGAACCGGGGTCTCGACAATTAGTTAAAAGGTTCATGTTGTTTAGCTACCCCGCAAGTTAAATGTTGTCTTAACAAGGCTAAACATGGTATCGGTTCGCTACACAAATTTAAATGGAGGCAATATAAGACAAGAATAGCCCGCATATAACCTCCATATTTAATTTAGGTGAATCGCCTGAATACCCCCAAACCACAATGATATGAATGCGAGATGAAAGATTTAATGCAACAAATATATATCATTTATAAAATAGGGGTCTTGGGGAAAAGGGTCACACATTGGCGTCCAAAGATCTTGGTTCCGAGGGTTCGACGGGATCGGTCTTCGAGGTTCGGTCTTTGGACCTATGAAGGAGGTCATGGCGTCCGGGGAGAAGACCTTGGCGTCTTCGGATAACGGGTCGGAGAGCTTGGTGGTCTTCGGGTTCGTGAAGTAGATCTTGTCGATTCTACATCGAAGGCCTTGGGTTTTCCGTGTGGCGATCTTGTCGTTCTAGCATCACTGGATCCGTGAAGAAGAACCCGCGTGTATTCTCGGAATCCCTCAGGTACATCATCAGTGGATCCGTATAGGGGTACTTGAGTGACTTCTCGGTACATGATTGATATGATCGTGTCAACAAAGAAGATCTTGCCGAGAGGAACTTGGTCGTTGGGGGAAACAAGGTGAAGCTTCTGTCGTGTGCACACAGTAGCAACAAGGTTTCATCCGGGTCTTCCATCAACAAACATATCCGAAATTCACAATCCCAATACCAATATCCACGACAGGAACCAGCAGGACATCATTAGGTACTCTCGCACACGGTGAAGACGAGCAGGAGGTGGCCTCAGCGGTGGCGGCTTGGTCCTTGGTAGCGGGGAGAAACGAGCAGGGAACAGAAGGTGACCAGGGGCTGGGTTGGCGCGGCCGTGCTGCTGCGGTGGGGCGACGGTGCCGGGGCGAGGCAAGGTCATCTCGAGAGAGGCCGCGGCCGAGCTTGAGCGGCATGCTCTTGGCGGCGAGGTGAGCCAGGTAGCAGCAGCGCGCGTGGGAAGGAGCCGACGACGGCGCTTGGCTAGGTGACGTGACCGAGGAAGGCCGGCAGACTCCTGGCGGTGGCTCTGCTCGAGGCGGCGTCCCTCACGGTGGGCCAGAGGGAGGCCGGCGAGCGGAGGCGACGGGAGGGGGAGACGAAGGACCGGGCTGGGCCGTGCTCCAGCGAGACAGGGTGCAGGCCGCCAGGTGGGCTCGGTAGCAGGAGTAGGGCGTCGGGGAAGCCGGTGGCAGCGTAGGGCGCCCTGGTTGCATATGGTAGCAGTGGGGCTGGGGCTGGCTCAAGCGACGATGGAGCTCGCGCAGAGAGGGAGGAGAGGAGGCCGGGGTGGAGATCATCACCGGTAGAGAAGACCCATGGCGGCGGCTCGACGGGGCCTAGCTTGAACAACGAGCAGGGGCGACGGTCGCGCCTGCCGCCTGCAGGAGAAGGTGGCGCTGGAGCTCGATGTAGGCCGGGCGCTAGCCGGAGGGGCACCGGCCGAGGAGAGGAGCGGCGCCAACGGCGGGGAGGGACGTGGAGCTTGGCGGCGGATCGAGCGGGGAGCAGTCGGGTCGAGGCGGGGGCTCACGAGCGAGGGTAGGTGGGGATCGCGATGTGGCGCGCGTGGTGGGACACGCGTGGGGTCGCGCGGTTGGTGGCTTCGAACGCTACAGGGGAGAGGATGAGGGTGACGGGTCCGTGCGGGAGCGGTCACGATGCGAGGTGGGGCCGGGTTGGGGTGGCGTGCGGTGCGGTGCGGGGTTTGCTTGCAGAACGCGCCTGAGAGCATGCGGCGCTCGTGTTACACGGGACGGGCAGCGGGCTGGAGCGGGAGGTGGTCGCGCCGTCGCGGGGGTGTCGGTCTGTCGGTGGGTCCTGGGTGGGTCGCTGCGTGTGGTTCTGGTGGTTGGCGGTGGGGTGTTGTGGCAGCAGGGATTAGCTAGGGTTAGGATTTAGCCTAGGTTTTTGGGGTAGTAGGCTGGCTGGTCGGGCCTTTGGGCCTGGCCGACTGCCTCCCCTAAAGTATTTTTATTTTTATTTTTTTTATTTTTAAAGACTTTTATAAATAGTTTTAGACAAATAAAAGATCCGGATAAGACCGAGGTTTTGATTTGAAATTAAAGACGGGGTATTTAGAAAACAAAGATAGGCTTTTCGAAAATAATTTTTGACAAACATATGCATGATGATGTCATGATGATGCGAACATGCAAACAACATGCGATTTTCTAGTAGTGGTTTTAGCGGGGTGCTACACCATCAAGATCAAAATCATAATTATCATCTAAAGTAGTAGAGCTATTACTAGCCTCAACACTAGTGGTAGTGATAGTTGAAACACTAATGTTTATAGCAATTTCGTCTTCTCTTTCCCACTTAGCATGCAATTCAGCTAATAGTCTAACATTTTCATCAATTCTAACTTGTATGGCATTAGTAGCAGCAAAGGGATTATCAATAGTTTTAGGTTTAGCAGCCATTTTATTCAAAGAAGATTGAGCTTCAGCCAATGATGCTATATTTCTTTCAGCATTAGAGAGTTTCTCCTCAATAGTTTTATTAAAAGCAGTTTGTTTACTAATAAAGTCTTTAAGCATAACTTCAAGTTCAGAGGGAGCACTCCTATTATTGTTGTAGGAATTTCCATAAGCATTACCATTATTGGGAGGATATGGCCTATAATTGTTGTTACCAAAATTATTCCTGTAGGCATTATTGCTAAAATTGTTATTTCTTATGAAGTTCACATCAACTTTCTCTTCTTGGGCAATCAAAGAGGCTAAGGGAATATGATTTGGATCAATATGAGCCTTCCCATTAACAAGCATAGACATAATAACATCAATTTTATCACTCAAGGAGGAGGTTTCCTCAACATAATTTACCTTCTTACCTTGTGGAGCTCTTTCAGTATGCCATTCAGAATATTTAACCATCATATTATCCAGCAGCTTTGTTGCGGCACCCAAAGTAATGGTCATAAAGGTACCTCCAGCAGCAGAATCCAATAGATTTCTTGAAGAATAGTTCAATCCTGCATAAAAGGTTTGGATAATCATCCAAGCAGTTAGTCCATGAGTGGAACAATTCTTTACCAAATATTTCATTCTTTCCCAAGCTTGAGCAACATGTTCATTTTCAGATTGTTTAAATTTAATTATTTCACTTCTCATAGGTATAATCTTAGAAGGAGGATAGTATTTTCCAATGAAAGCATCCTTGCATTTAGTCCAAGAATCAATACTATTCCTAGTTAAGGAATTCAACCATTCTTTAGCTTTCCCTCTCAAGGAGAAAATAAACAATTTAAGCTTAATAATATCCCCATCTATATCCCTATGCTTTTGCATTTCACAAAGTTCAACAAAGTTATTTAGATGAGCAACAGCATCTTCATTACCAATACTAGAAAATTGTTCTCTCATAACAAGATTGAGTAAAGCCGGTTTAATTTCAAAGAAAGTAGCTTCAGGAACCGGTGGAGCAATAGGTGTGCACATGAAATCATTGTTGTTGGTGCTAGTGAAGTCACACAACTTAGTGTTTTCAAGAGTAGTCATTTTTTTGTGTTTTTAATAAAGAAAGCAAAGTAGAACAACTAATTTTTTGTGTGTTTTTGAATAATAAACAAGCAAACAAAGAAGACATAAACTATTAGCAAAACAAATAAAACAAAGTAAACAGATTGGTCATGGGAGACTCCCCTTGTGAAGATGTCTTTGACTCCCCGGGAATGGCGCCAGAAAAAGTCCTTGATGGCCCAAAATATATCAAGCTCGTTGGGGAACCCTAAGAGGAAGGTATGATGAGCACAACAGAAAGTTTTCCCTCAGTTATGAAACCAAGGTTTATCGAAACAGTAGGAGCAAGGAAACACCTGCAAGGTGTTACTAGCTGGAATTTGGTAGGGCGCACTACCGGCGCCAGCAACGACGTGGAAACCTGCACAACACAACTACAGAACTTTGCCCCCAACTTACAGTGAGGTTGACAATCTCACCGGTTTTGCTAAAAACAAAGGATTAAATGTATTGTGGGGAAGAAAGTAATAGTTTGTAGAAAGTAAACAGAAAGCAGTAAACAGTTGTAGGTTGATGGTAAAAGGAAGGACTGGGGTCCATAGTTCACTAGTGGTGGCTCTCCTTAAGATTGATGACATGTTGGGTGAACAAATTACAGCGGGGCAATTGACAAACATCGAGAAAGCATACATGCATATACTAAACATCTTGACTCCTTTGAGATTTGATTGGGCATTACAACATTATACATAGACCGTAATCCAACTGCATCTATGACTAATAATCCACCTTCAGGTTATCATCCGAACCCCCTCCAGTATTAAGTTGCAAGCAACAGATAATTGCATTACGCATTGCGTGTAAAGTAAACAATATGATTGTTCTATGAACAAAGGATTGCTGTTTTCTCCCTAGTAGCAACAACACATCTAGTACCTTAGAGATTTCTGTCTCTTCTCTAGATTACTAGAGGCATGAACCCACTATCGAGCATAAATACTAACTCTTGGAGTTGCTAGCATCTACTTGGCCAAGATAGCTACTAACAACAGAAAGCATGCAAGATCACAAATAACAAAGACATGGTAGAATCAATAATCAATCTGAAATAGCATCTCAATATCCATTGGATCCCCACAAACACAACATGTATGATTACAAATAGATGATCTTGATCATGAACGGAGCTCACAAGATCTAAACATGATAGCACAAAGGAGACGAACCAACCATCTAGGTACTACATGGACCCGTAGTCCAAGGATAAACTACTCACGCATCACACCGAGGCTTGCATGGTGATGAAGAAGGCCTCCAGGGTGAATTCTCCCCTCCGGCAGGGTGCCAGGAAGAGCTTCAGATCCCTCCCGATCTAGGGATGGAGATGACGACAGCTATAGACTCTTTCGTGGAATTTTGATCGGGTACTTAGGGTTTCTGTATCGGAGGCATCTTATAGGCGAAAGGGGAGGCCGAGGGGGTGCCTAGGTGGCTAGACCACCCCCTGGCGCGGGCCAGGCCTAGCCGTGCCGCCAGGTGGTGTGGCCGGCCCCTGGCCCCTCTCCGTCTCGTCTTCTGGCTCTCTATCCCCCTCGGTGAAAAACTGACTTTGGCTTTTGTCCCATCCAATTCCGAGAATATTCATTTTCTGACTTTCCTGGAACCAAAAACAACAGAAAACAGGCAGCTGGCACTGTGGCATCTTGTTAATAGGTTAGTCCAAGAAAATGTATAGAAAGTACTCCAAAGTGTGGACAAAACATAAGAAAGTAGATAAAACCAAGCATGGAACATCAAAAATTATGGATATGTTTGCAACGTATCAGGATACTAGTGCGCGACCGAATGTCCTCTTCTAGAGAGATGCGGAAACCCTGAGAGTTGATGAACAAAGTGATGGCCGTGGGGAGAAGGGCTAGGGAACGGATGCCAAACTTCATCCGGACCGGCTCCTTGGGATTAATCAATGAGTATTCGTCCACCACCACCGGGCGCCCAATCTCCCTAGTGCTAGACATAAGCCAATCAACCTGACGGTAAGGAACTAGGACGTCGTGGAGAAGCACCCACTTCTCCACCAAAATCTCCAAAGATTGGGAGAAGACCGCCGTTTCTTGCACCAGAGCATGCAAAGCACTTTTGGGCAGACGAGGTCCCCCACCTCTAATTGCCATCCCGAGGCTCTCCTTGGAGGGGAAAACCAGCGGGAAGGCTGCTGGCGCCAGCTTGCGCACCTGATAGTCCCAGGTTTTGTCCACCAGGTCCTTGAACTCATCTTCTACTTGCTCAGCCGACAGAGAACCCCCTTCCAGATGACTCAATGCTGAGTTAAAAGCCTCCTTTTCTATCTCGAAATCAGACACGTCGAAGAAGAAAAAGCCCTTTCCTTCCTGTCCAAAGCCCGCCCACAAAGCTTCCGACACCTTGAGGATGGTAGTATAAGTAGCAGAGAGGTGACCGCTGTGCTTGCACTTCACACAAAAATCTTTGGCTTTGCAGTCCGTCTAGACGTGGCCCAACTGGCCACAGTTGAAGCACGTATGTCCGAGGCATCTCCCTCACCTCCCTCTGTCTCAGAAGCCGCACCCAGGACCAAACTGCTCAACCCCTCGTGCCTTGGCTGGTTCCTTGGCCCCTTGCCTTTCTTCTGCAGTGGAGGGCGGCCTTGATCCCTATCATGATGGCCCTAGGGCTGCGGGCCTTGTCTCTCCTCTTAGATCCATCCTTCCTCGCGCCGCCAGTATGTCGGAGCCCCCTGGTCGCGCTGCTGACGGCGATGCTCTTCCTCCTCCGATGCCAGCTTGTGGCGCAAATCCTCCCTATTGTAGCGGGCGGGCCCCGACCCATGACGTTCCTCCTCAGGCCTCCTGGATGTGTCCCCTCTGCTGCTAGAGATCTCCTCGTAGGGGCGATTTCGCCTTGGGCCACCCGCGTGCTAGCGCTACTCCATGTCACCCTCGACGGGAGGGGCCGAACCGGCAGGGGGAGAGGAAGGGAAGGGCGAATGTAGATCACACATGAACGGTTGCGGCGCACGTCTCTGTGAGGGAATTCAGAAAGGATCGGGGGTTTCGGGGACATCGTAGTGCATAAATGAAATCAGAGTGACATACCTTTCATCACAGATTCCTCTGGGACCTCCCGTGCTTTCTTCTATGATATGCTTCCTCCGTCACCCTCCTTGCCCACCCATGTGTCATTGTCCTCCTGGGTCGTGGAAGTACATAGTGAAAAGGTGGATGGTCAACATAACTGGAAATACCAGCATAAAAAGTGAAGGGAAGCAGGACTCGCATTTTCTCCGTGAAGGAGAAAGACTAGTTTCTCGGCTCTAGCACCGACCTTGCTGAGGGCACAGACGGGTCCGCCACTAGGGGATGATCCGCTTGGACCACCTTCCCTACCGATGATGGAACCCTTCGCTGCCCTCGGGAGCCGGCCCCAGCAAAGGAACTTGATGTCCCGGTGGAAAACGGGCCCAAGGGAAACAAGCGTTGCCCTTGCAACTTACATGCTGAAGGGTTCTCCTCCTCCTTCCCCTCTGAATCAGGCTCGATGGCTGCGAAGGACGATCTCCCTCCAGGAAGCGCGACACCGGAACATGATCTTGGGTTGTGAGGCTCACACAGCGATGGCATCTCGAATCACCATAGAGAACTGCGCCCCCATCACCGGATCCTCAAGCTACGACCGTGGCTTCCATGCAGGCCCTCTCCTTGTGCGCCGCATATTCGGCGGGGGGAGACCATATGTGCTCAATCCCCCACTCGTTGCAGTGCAGCATTGATCGGTTGGCCGTGTCAACACCATCCACACTACGGTGAAGCGGAACAATATCGCCCGAGAGAGGCAGTAGGCCATCGCAGCCATCCATCGGTGAGTTAACAACTGCCTTTTGTGTGACCTGGTCAACCGCCGTATGTGGCCCGACGAAGAGCCAAGAGGAGTGCAAAGGCATATAATATATACATATAATTAGGAGATCCCCCACAAGACCAAGGGTTGTGGGGCATAGATCGCCCAACAAGGGCAAGCAGGCAACCTCCCCCGCATGTCTCGGGAACCCAAGTCAACTGCGCGAGCAGCTTTGGTAGCACGTGGGACAGGATGACACATGAGTGGCGTGACTGACCCCACTACTCTACTTAGGAATTTATGACGTTGTAGGCGTGTCAACATGGACAAGACAGGACGATGGTCGTCCCATCCCATCGTCATCAAGTAAGTCTATACCACCCAAAACACAGGAGAGGCTCACAACACTGCCCATCGGCATCCATGGCACGGGGTGAGAAGTGTGCGACCTCGGAATCCATGCGTGTCACGAATGCAGGATAGCAGTGTGGTGACCCTTTTGCATATAAAAGGAGGGCCTCTGTCCATAGAAGAGAAGGTTTTCCATTGGCAAGTAACATTTTACTAAGTGATACATATTAGGAAGAATAGAAGAGCGAGGCTAGACTAGTGAGGTAGAAGAAAGAGGTAGATGCGGGAAAGAGGAGAGAAAATAGAAAGAGAGAGGTGGAATTTTGGGAAGCACGCACTCTCCCTTCCCAGCAATAGAGTTCATCTCCTTTGTAACAAGATAGATCACCAGATAGTATATAAGGTAGGACATAGCATTGTTATCCGAAGGGCAGCCTGAACCTGGGTAAAAACTCTTTGTGTTTGCCATGTTTCATCGTCATAGAGCTCGGAGCACCTCACACCCTTATCGAACAAATAGGGGGATGTCACACATCCCCGGTGTCTGTGTTCCGACACACCACACCAACCATAAGTCGTTGAAGTACCAAAAGGGTCAAGTCAACTTGAGAAAAAGTCACGCTAAGTGGGTTGATTTTATGGAATCCTTTCCATACAATGTGAAATACAAGAAGGGTAAAGATATTGTGGTTGTAGACGCTCTTTCACGCAAGAACGCAATCCTACTTACGGTCCTAGAAGTAAATGTTTTGGGTCTTGATGATATCAAAGATTAGTATTCTTTCGACCTATTCTTTGGACCTATATTTTCAAAGTGTTCCATTCACAAGGTATGTGATGACTTCTATTTGCACAAAAAATATCTCTTTAAACAAAACAAGCTTTGCATTCTGAAGTTATCTCTCCAACTTTTGCTACTCCAAGAGTCTCACAGTGGATGCTTTATGGGTCACTTTGGTCGTGATAAGACATACACCATGTTGTGAATGCACTACTTTTGGCCAAATATGAAGAGACACATGGAGCGCCATGTCCAACGATGCTCAACATGCTTACAAGTTAACTCTAAGTCTAAACTTTTTGGTCTTTACACTCCTTTACCTATTCCATATACACCATGGTGGGTATTATCATGGAATTTGTGTTAGGAATTCCTAGATAAAAACATGGACATGATTCTATATTTGTTGTTGATGGCTTTTCCAAAATGATACATTTCATTCCATGCCATAAGACCGACGATGCTTCATGCATGGCAAACTTGTTTTTCAAGAAAATTGTCCATCTACATGATGTGCCAAGCACAATCATCTCCGACCGTGATGTCAAGTTCATGAGTTATATGTGGAAGACGCTAATGGCCGAGCTAGGAGTCAAGCTTCTATTCTCCTCCACCTCGCACCTCAAACCGATGGCCAAAGTGAGGTGGTCAACCGAAGCCTTTGAACTCTTCTTTGAGTGTTGATAAGAAGACCTTAAGGATTGGGAAGAATGCATTCCTCATGCGGAATTTTCATACAGCCGGGCCAAGCACTCCGCAACCATGAAGATTCCATTCATGATAGATCTATATATTCAAGCCAATGACCACGGTCGATATCCTACTGCTTCCTCTTCATGAGCGCACCAACATGAAAATCGACAAGCGAGCCTAAGAAATGAAGAAACTATATGAAGATACAAGATCTACCATTGAGTAACAATTCCTTCATCAAGGTTCAAGGCTCAATAAGCACAAGACAGAGATGATCTTCAAAGAGGGTGACCTCATGTGGATACACCTACACAAAAAGCGCTTCCCAAATGAGCGCGACTCCAGACCTAAGCCTCGAGGTGATGGTCCATTCAAGGTTCTCAAGAATATTAATGATACTGCCTACATCATCGACATCCCCACATCCAAGTACCTCATGAGTAACATGTTCAACCTAGAGGACCTTACCCCATTCCATGGAAATGATGAAGATGAAGAGTCGAGGATGAATCTTTCCCAAGGGGAGGGAGATGATGCAACTCGTCCTACCTATGTCACTCCATCTACAACACCAAGTCCTCCAAGTGGACAGATGACCCGTGCCTGAGCCAAGCTCCTACACGAAAATGTGAAGTCTCTCCTCTCGATGTGTGACTTTGAATCCCCTCAGAATGAACTTCTAGTTCATTCCAATACCTTGTGTATCCTCAGCTATGAACCCCAAGGACGGCGATGTTGGAGTCCTGGTACCGGGGATAGCACGATCCTATGGATGATGGGCCCACCAACTGGGTGTAACACCCTCAGAATCGGCCCTATGCAAGTTTCAGCGAATCCCGCCAAACCCGCATAGAAACGATTCAAAGGTGCCCACCAGGCACTTTCGTGCGGGTGGAAAACGAAGTAATAACATTACACAACAGTCCTCGATGGGACCCATAGAACAGATATATATACAATAGCGACTCAATGAGTCAAGAATACAGATATAATATACAAAGATCCAAATCACCTTGAAAATGATAGAGCGTCCGACTACGGACAAGATGCAAATGGGGCTAAGAGCCCTGAAGAATAACCAATGGCGTCCATAACCCTGCCCAGGCCAAGCCGGAAGGTAACCCTGCTAACGACGTTGATCTCAAAACCTGCTAAAGACAAAAGGGGTGCCGACAAAGGGCAAAGGAAAAGAGAGCGGTCAGTACTGAGGCTAGTACACGGCGAGACTAGAATTCGGCGGTCCTCGCCTACATAGGTATGGTGGACTGAAGCGGCAGCGCAACATGCACTAAACAACCTATAGAGACTCGATAAAACTGTCCGCTATCAGAGAGGGATAAGAAAGACCTATTCGGAACCAACCTGATTCTACCACCAAACATACCCATCCTGGTATTTCCCCCTCGAGACCAAACGAGGAAGTCAACCGAGGAACTCACACAGTTGGCAGTTTTATTTATTCAGTTATCGTTGCAGCAGTTACTAGTCAGGTATAGATAGTCATCCTGATACAATAAGCAGTGGGCAGTTTTAGTTAACCAGTCCGTTGTAGTTGCAACAATTACTAGTCAGATACAATTAGCATGAGATATCCCAAACCCAGCAGTTGTTGGTACTTTTATTTAGCCATTCCGTTTAGTGGAGCTGATTACTAGTCATATCGGATACAAGTCAAATTATATCAGTAAACTTTAGTTATAGTTGTCTATGATCGAGAAACTGTGCTCCAAGTCGTCCATAACCGCGGACACGGCTTTTCGAAAAGATTTAACCCTGCAGGGGTGCACCAAAGTATCCACACGCACTTCGACCCTTTTTGCCAGATCAGTTAACATACACCCATCGGTATGTCGGTGGGGCCTAAGTCATGACGTTTCCCAGACCCAAAGCAAGTACATGGGGGCCACCCCACTAAGCTACTGTAGCATCCCAATTGTCTAACAATTGCAATGCTACTAGCCTAGTCTATATAATGGCTACTTCATATATATAATTGTTGCATCATCATTATATCATGCTCATGTCATCATGCCTCCTTGCATTTGAGCATCATATAAAACCCTTTTTGTTTTGGTTCTTCTCTCATTTGCATTGTTAATTGTATTTGCCTCTTGATATTGTATTGGTTCTTGATATATTGTTTAATGCCCAAGTTGAGTTGGGGGCATATCTCTTATTAACTCCACCACCTTTCTTTCACCACCTTATAATTCCACCATCCAACTAAATATGAGCTTTGCACCTTATTTGAATGTACCTCCAGCTCATGTGGGTTGGGATGGATCCAATTCTTTTCCACATGCTCTCATCTTAGCATCATGTTGTTTTCACATTATTGATATATGAGAGCCACATGGCCATCTTTGCATGCCTTGTGAGTGGGACCTTTTCTCCTAGCTTCCATATGGATTATTATGGATTTATGCTCATGTTGGGATATTTTGGGGACTATTAAGCATCTAGTGGAATATACACACTAGCAAGTTCCAATTTTAATCAAATATGATCATCTCCATCTATTCCACTTGGAGCTTTATTTTAAAATCTTTTGCTTGGCTTATTCCACTTTTGGAAATGCATAAGAATAATGCCATGTTTATTATTTTGTTTTCACAAGATTAAGCTTGGCATTAATTATTTTGCATGGGCCATGCAAGTGCCACCTTTTCTATTATTTGGTTTTTATTTGAATCTTGAGTGGATCATCATCTCTCTCTCTATCTCTCTCTTTTGGCTTGATCTAGTTGATCTTGCTTAAACCTCATCACCATACCCCCCTCTCTCCTAAACCCTAATCTATACCTAATCTAAACCAAACCCTAAGTACCCTCCCTCATCTCTCCTCTCTCTAGCCGAGCCACCCCACCATGACCTACCCTAGCTTGGCCACCCTGCCACCTAGCCCCAACCCTAGCTAAGCCTAACCCGAGCCATACCCTCCTCTACTCCCAACCCTAGCATCCACCCGAGCCACCTCTCTCTCTCTAGCTCTCTCTCTGCCAAGGGGACCCCAGCCCGAGCCTACCTCCCTGGCCTACCGTCCCCACCTGGAAGCCCCTTGACCTGCCCCTGCCCTGGTCCTGCCCTACCAAGCACGTGAGGAGAGGAGTAGGAAAAGGTGGCACCCGAGGCCACCTTTATCCATCTACCCCGCGCCCACGGCACCTCCACCTCTCTCTGCTACCTACCACCACCCCCACCACCTCTCTGCCTCGCCCAGCTACCCCAGATCTACCCAGGACGCTCCCCTCTCTCCCTGCCGTCCCTCACCACCACCACACCATCACCGGCTACGCCACCGTCGGCCTCCACCGCACCCCGTCGATCCAGACGCGCAGACAGTCCGTGGAGTGGCCTGGTAGACCGAGGAGATCCCCTGCAGCAGCCCTGTACACGGCGACGAGGAGGAGACGGACCAGAGCCACCAGGACGACGCTGCACCGACGCAAACCCTAGATCCTCTGGCCGTCTGCTTCGACGCCGATCCTCTGCGCCTCGAGCCGATCCAACCGCACCGACACACTCACGGTGAGCTACCTGACCTCCCTGACACGGCCCGCCTCGCCGTGCCGCCCTAGATCCGCCGGACGTTCCGTCGTACACCCTCGGTGCACCGACGAGCGCGCGCGCCTGCTCGCTTCCGCGCCGCGCAAAACCCTACCTAGGCCGCGCCCACCTCCCTGACACCAACGCCAAGCCACCGCAGCGGTAGCCGCCTCCACGCGCGAGCCTAGGTCCAGGGATCAATCCCCTCTCCGCCCGCTCCGCGCACCGAACTGTCGTTCGAGGCAGAGGAAGAGAAACAGTACCGCGGGCGCTGTTTTGCTGATACCCCCCTGCACTTTTGTTGCATCAACCCGCGCTCCGCTAGGCCCACTTGTCTGTCTCCGTGGCGTTTTGCAAAAAGGATCCCGGAGTTTGTACTCCTCAACCCGCAGCCCCCCGCTGTGCCGCGTGGCAGCCTCTCAACCGCCCTCTGGCGTGTGGGACCGCGGAGCCCACCTGTCTGTCTCCGTGGCTAGGAAGCGTAGCGGTGTAAAAAGCTTTTCGCACGCAGTTCTGCCCAGTCAGCGCCTGGCCCACCCGACAGTGACTCTGGCTAGGTCCGGACTGTTTGAGAAAAGCTTCTGTCTATTTCTGTTTTAATTCAAATCTTTTCAAAATTATTTCAAATTCAAATTTAATTCTGTTTTTAAATATCTTTTAAAATCTAAACCCAAATAATACAAATAATATATGTTTTCAAATCAGAAAAATGTGAGGGATTCAAATATGGCCTCCAAAATATATTTTGAACACTTAAAAATTCAAGTTGCTTTAAATTACAATAAATGCCCTTTTGACTTAATAAATTAATAACTTTTGTTTTATAACTCCAAATTTAACAAATGATATGTCTAAAATGATTAGTTCGACGAGACCTTTCCGTTTATGCATTCCATGGTTTGTTTTGAAGCATGCATCATATAAATATAATGTGTACAGCAACTTAATTGTGAATAAAATGTGGCCAAAACCCAATATAATGCTTTATTATTGTTTTCCACACCTCACCCATGCCATGCTACCTTATTGCCATGCAAATTGTGCATCATTCATCATGGCATGATTGTTTGCTTGATGCACTTTATTCATATGCTTGTGCACTTTATTTATGTTGGCCCTTGTTTGTTTGGTTCTTCTTCGAATAGACGCTGAGTAGGGGATATATCAAGAGAACCAGGAGCACTACCCAGATCCATCCCTTGCTTCAACTGAGCTGCCAGGCAAGCACTACCACATGCTTGCATACATATAGTACCTATTGCCTCTATCTTATTCTTGCATCATTGAGTCGCGCTTGCATTAAACTGAATCCCAAGTATTGCATAGCCTTTATTTTTAAACCCCACCGAAGCTTGTTCCTCCATCCCATGAGCCATTACTACAGGAGTTGTTTGAGCCATGCGAGTCGTAGCACAGCATGTGTAGGGTATGTGAGTGTCAGATGGATAACGAGGTACCTAAACAACTTAACCTGAGTAGTAATGGGATAACTAATGAAAGTGGCATCGGTGAGCCATAATTGCTATTTGGTTTTTCCGGCTCACTTGTGTCCCGTAAGACCCCGAGTACTTGATTCCTGTTCCAAGAATATTCGCGCTATCCACATCCGGGAGGCTTATGAACCCCCCTGAGCCAGAACTTGATTCATTCTTATTTCTTGGGGCCACAAACTAGTTTGAGGTTTTATTTACTATCCTGTACTTATGCCATGCTTTACTGCTTTATTTAAATTGTGTGAGGTACTGCACACTGTACTGTTTAGGTCCGTGACCCGTTTTCGCTGTATCGACAAGCCCAGTCACACTTTCAGGTTCCCAGTCGTTTACAACCGGCCACACAAACCTTGAGTCCGTCTCGTAGCCGGCCAGCTTCGTTGCGGATAGCTTAATTGGGTGGCCCCCTGAAATATTTCTGAATCCTGTGATCGCTTTGTCGTGACTGCCTCGTTGGGTTTTGATTTGGTTTTTCCGAGGCATATCGAGTGTGTGTTGCTATTTGTGCACCCCTGCAGGGTAAAACTTTCTGAAAGCCGTGTCCGCGGTTATGGACGACTTGGAGCACAGTTTCTCGATCATAGACAAGAATAACTAAAGTACCGCTTTTAATTTGACTAGACTAGGTACCTGACTAGTAAATAGTGCAATACTCACGGAATGGATAATAAAACTGCCAACGGATGGGGGGTTGTTCGTCCGCTTCCTCGTCGGTAAGCGAGGAGGAGGATGGATCTGTGGATATTACCGTTATAACTGTTATAACTGTTGTTATTAATTCACGGACATCCGTCTATCTTTGGTTAGGCGGATGGTTAGCGAGTATCTATAGAATTGTTAGGGTTTATCTTTTGCTACAATTGCGTCACCCCAGGTTGTGTCCCCTTTAGAGGCATAAAGACTTGCTGAGTACCCCTAGGGTCTCACACGATAAATTGTTTGATTCAGATGAACAGGTACCCTCACAAGATGGATACTGGGTGGAAGAGACGGACGATGTGGGCAACGATCATTCGGTGTAGAGATTCCGGGAACAGGGATCCGTGAGATCTATGGGCGGGATCTGCTTATTTATGGGGCATCTTATGCCGATTTGCTTCTTACCCGTACTCGGATTTTGTCTTCCGCTTCTGCCTGATACTCTGTTGATTGATGTATGAGGAGATATCCTAAACTATTATATCTATCTAGGATATTTGGATCTTGCCGTATGGCGTTGCTATATTTCCTTTCTTTTTAGATGGAATTGCTCTGATGTACTATTGTATGGTGGCTTGCATACATACTCATTTGTGTATGTAGTTGATCCCTTCGCCTGCCGATTACGCCGCCCGTTCTTGTCCCGATGTTTGGAAATGGTTGGGACGGCCGAAAGGTCTACCTGTGAGTGGCATTTGGGCCCCACCGTACTATTTCAACCATTTCCGTCCATCCAGGCTTGTAACTAGGAGCGTAATTCACCGAGGTAGTTACAATTGGTATCAGAGCCATCCCGACCTTCAGGGTCTCAGCCAAATGGTCGTTGTCTGTCTAGCAAATATTTTTGGTAGTTATGTATACTAGGGAAAAACAAAACGTGAGAGTAGGACTGCTTCCACTTTTCTTCTTACCCAACCACCACCTTTTCTGGTAAGGAAGTGTAACGTTTTCAATCCTCTTCTTAAAATTCAAACTAGGATTCACGTGTTCTGGGTTTCCGTAGTACCATAGAAAGTGTGTGTGTGTGTGTAAATCCTTGTCTATCTGTTGCATCCAGTTTGTTGTCGCAATCTGCCTTTGGTTATCAACTGTTGGTACATTCCATACCGACAGGCTTTTGCAAACCGGCGCGATCTACCTGACTCCTTGTTAACTGGTGCCATCTTCTTAAGGGTGTCCTTCCTTCTAGCAACTCCACATTCTGTGTAAGCATCTGTTGCTAATCTCTACCTGATAAGTGATTTTGCGCATCTATTGGTATTTTAATGCCGAAAAATGCGGAAATTTTTTCTTTGTTACATCTGTGTTTCCACACTCCTTTTCAGTCGTGTGTGAAACATTATCTATCTCCCTTTATCAGCATGTCCATGCTAACTCATTCTTTTGTCACCGTCGCTTAATCCTGGAGTTTCTTTTCATCTCCAATTCTCTTGGGCTAATTACATAACATGTGTCGATCCGATGCTGGTGATTGTAATTTGGTTCTCGGCATAGCGATATTCCACTCATGATAAGTGTCGATTGGAATATGGAAAAATGCTATCAACCGTCACCATCTGGAGAATAAGGTTATCTCCTGTGATTTTGAGTATACCGTGACCATATCTATGCATATTCAAGCATCTTTGGCAATCCGGAGTTTCTCAAAGCACTACGGCGGTCTATCATCTGTTCATCATGCTGCACATCTTTTTCAACTCAAAATCTGCACATCTTTTTCGTCTCTGATAGCTCATACCATAAGCAAAGCTATATCATCGGTTCTTATCCAAGATCTCTCTATCTTTGTAACCGGTGATCCAATCGACAATGTGAACCAGGCGACATCTCTTTTTCTTCCGAAGGACCAGATAATCTATTCTTCCAGTGCATCTTCTTCAACACGAACCCGTGCTCTTAATATTGATCTTTCTAAGAGCGTTGAGCTCAGGAAGTGTTCGATCATTTGTTCGTTTCTCTCGCCTTTTGAACTCGATATTCTGGGAATATCCTGTTACTCCATGGTGGTATATGCTGATAATATGCTTGCCTATTCCATATCAATGGAAGGACATGGAAGATCATCGGTGTCTCTTTCTCTCAAGCTTCGTGAGCACTGCCTATGTGCAAAGTTCTCAAAGCGTGAATTCTGGCTTCTTGAAGTCACCTATCTCGACCACGTCCTTCTGCTAAATAGATTGCTTCAATTCTGGAATCAGCAAGTTCATTGTTAATTCCATCTTCCATCTTCAACCAATCCGGAGTTGTTCCTTGTTGGTAAGTTATCATCGTCGTTCCGCCGAAGTTTTCCTCAAGACTGCTAAATCTCTCTCAATCTTTTCAAGAAGAACATGGAGTTCTTTCACCTCAGTCTCGTCAAGTGATCTCTTGAAAACCCTCTCGCTCTATCGTCTATGCTCAATCCACCGGAGGCCATGAAGATTTTTCAGATCTTTTGTAATCCTTATGTTCAAGTGGTGCTATCTTTTCTGTAGCTGTTGAATCTTGCAGTTGTTCTCCGTAACCTTCCTTCATATCTTTCTGGTGGCTTGGTACTTCAGACATGACGACAACATCATCGTCTTTATCTATCTGTGAACCCGGCAAATCGTTTGCATCTATCCTTGCTTTCTAGCGGAGTTCCATGAGTTATCCTTGTCAATACCTTCAGTCTGTTTCGGTAGTTGGGTTGCATGGTTTTCTTATTCATGTGCGGAGTAATGCTTTGAGTGCGGGATGGAGTAGCTACCATACCACTACTCTTATCATTCGCTCTTGTACATTGAATTGGTGAATTAATGTGATTTCACTCATTCCACGGAAGTTAGAAGTGGCCTTTATCCCTTGATACTTTACTTCCGTCCTTGTTTTCCGGAGTGCTCTCTCGAAGAAAGTAATCAATAATCTCTTGTTGGTGATCTCACCCTTTCTACACGGAGCAAAATCCTCAATTATCTGGTGGAAACAAACGCAAACTCTTTCTATCCTCGTCTTTCTACCGGTGCTCGACATCCACAAACAAGATGAAAGAAAACTATCTCTCTCTTTGTTTCATCAATTCTTTTGCTGTGGTAAAGCCAGTTATGGTTGATGCCATCAGCCGCAAATCTATTGCGTTAGCCTCAAGGCTAAAGAAAGCAATAAGTATCTCTACAATAAACTCCAGATCCTCCATATTCTTTGTTTCTCGGGATTCCACCATGATCTGGCTTCACATCCGTCTCTAGAAGTTATATCTGCGCATCTCAATTGCGTGTTCCTTGGTTCTTACCGGCGCAAGAAGAATCTGATCTGGCAGGGTCTAACTAAATCTTCCTGTTGATATCAAGGGACTCTATTGTTTGAAGGCAATATTGTTTCCGTACTTCATTTCTCAAATCTGAGGGAAGATACGATGCTATTGTCATAGTGGTTCAAAACCTCTCCAATCTAGCTCTTTTTCTTCCGGCGAGATAAAGATTTCATCGTCTCTAGTATCGGTAAATCTCTAATCTTAACGGTGTGTCTTTCTTGAGTCATGATACATCATCTTGTCCTTTCTTTCACAAGTGGTTCTATTCTTTTATCTTGTTTCTCGAAAACCGGAGCTATGTCCCTCCTATCCTTCTTGTCTCACGACAATCCTTCAACTCTTCTAACCCGTTGTTTCTCAAGCAAAACGCAAGACTCGCAACAAGTCTAGCAAGTTTTTGCAAGGTGTAGTGGTCGCACCATTCCGTGTTCATCAACTTGGGAACGTGAGGGGCACCTTCATTCGAACACCCGCCTCTCCTTATGTTGTTTTCTTTTTCCTAGGAATCTCGGGGCGAGATTCTTGTTTAGTGGGGGAGAGTTGTAGCATCCCAATTGTCTAACAATTGCAATGCTACTAGCCTAGTCTATATAATGGCTACTTCATATATATAATTGTTGCATCATCATTATATCATGCTCATGTCATCATGCCTCCTTGCATTTGAGCATCATATAAAACCCTTTTTGTTTTGGTTCTTCTCTCATATGCATTGTTAATTGTATTTGCCTCTTGATATTGTATTGGTTCTTGATATATTGTTTAATGCCCAAGTTGAGTTGGGGGCATATCTCTTATTAACTCCACCACCTTTCTTTCACCACCTTATAATTCTACCATCCAACTAAATATGAGCTTTGCACCTTATTTGAATGTACCTCTAGCTCATGTGGGTTGGGATGGATCCAATTCTTTTCCACATGCTCTCATCTTAGCATCATGTTGTTTTCACATTATTGATATATGAGAGCCACATGGCCATCTTTGCATGCCTTGTGAGTGGGACCTTTTCTCCTAGCTTCCATATGGATTATTATGGATTTATGATCATGTTGGGATATTTTGGGGACTATTAAGCATCTAGTGGAATATACACACTAGCAAGTTCCAATTTTAATCAAATATGATCATCTCCATCTATTCCACTTGGAGCTTTCTTTTAAAATCTTTTGCTTGGCTTATTCCACTTTTGGAAATGCATAAGAATAATGCCATGTTTATTATTTTGTTTTCACAAGATTAAGCTTGGCATTAATTATTTTGCATGGGCCATGCAAGTGCCACCTTTTCTATTATTTGGTTTTTATTTGAATCTTGAGTGGATCATCATCTCTCTCTCTATCTCTCTCTCTTTTGGCTTGATCTAGTTGATCTTGCTTAAACCTCATCACCATACCCCCCCTCTCTCCTAAACCCTAATCTATACCTAATTTAAACCAAACCCTAAGTACCCTCCCTCATCTCTCCTCTCTCTAGCCGAGCCACCCCACCATGACCTACCCTAGCTTGGCCACCCTGCCACCTAGCCCCAACCCTAGCTAAGCCTAACCCGAGCCATACCCTCCTCTACTCCCAACCCTAGCATCCACCCGAGCCACCTCTCTCTCTCTAGCTCTCTCTCTCTGCCAAGGGGACCCCAGCCCGAGCCTACCTCCCTGGCCTACCGTCCCCACCTGGAAGCCCCTTGCCCTGCCCCTGCCCTGGTCCTGCCCTACCAAGCACGTGAGGAGAGGAGTAGGAAAAGGTGGCACCCGAGGCCACCTTTATCCATCTACCCCGCGCCCACGGCACCTCCACCTCTCTCTGCTACCTACCACCACCCCCACCACCTCTCTGCCTCGCCCAGCTACCCCAGATCTACCCAGGACGCTCCCCTCTCTCCCTGCTGTCCCTCACCACCGCCACACCATCGCCGGCTACGCCACCGTCGGCCTCCACCGCACCCCGTCGATCCAGACACGCAGACAGTCCGTGGAGTGGCCTGGTAGACCGAGGATATCCCCTGCAGCAGCCCTGTACACGGCGACGAGGAGGAGACGGACCGGAGCCACCAGGCCGACGCTGCACCGACGCAAACCCTAGATCCTCTGGCCGTCTGCTTCGACGCCGATCCTCTGCGCCTCGAGCCGATCCAACCGCACCGACACACTCACGGTGAGCTACCTGACCTCCCTGACATGGTCCGCCTCGCCGTGCCGCCGTAGATCCGCCGGACGTTCCGTCGTACACCCTCGGTGCACCGACGAGCGCGCGCTCCTGCTCGCTTCCGCGCCGCGCAAAACCCTACCTAGGCCGCGCCCACCTCCCTGACACCAACACCAAGCCACCGCAGCGGTAGCCGCCTCCGCGCGCGAGCCCAGGTCCAGGGATCGATCCCCGCTCCGCCCGCGCCGCGCACCGAACTGTCGTTCGAGGCAGAGGAAGAGAAACAGTACCGCGGGCGCTGTTTTGCTGATACCCCCCTGCACTTTTGTTGCATCAACCCGCGCTCCGCTAGGCCCACTTGTCTGTCTCCGTGGCATTTTGCAAAAAGGATCCCGGAGTTTGTACTCCTCAACCCGCAGCCCCCCCGCTGTGCCGCGTGGCAGCCTCTCAACCGCCCTCTGGCGTGTGGGACCGCAGAGCCGCGGAGCCCACCTATCTGTCTCCGTGGCTAGGAAGCGTAGCGGTGTAAAAAGCTTTTCGCGCGCAGTTCTACCCAGTCAGCGCCTGGCCCACCAGACAGTGACTCTGGCTAGGTCCGGACTGGGTGAGAAAAGCTTCTGTCTATTTCTGTTTTAATTCAAATCTTTTCAAAATTATTTCAAATTCAAATTTAATTCTGTTTTTAAATATCTTTTAAAATCTAAACCCAAATAATACAAATAATATATGTTTTCAAATCAGAAAAATGTGAGGGATTCAAATATGGCCTCCAAAATATATTTTGAACACTTAAAAATTCAAGTTGCTTTAAATTACAATAAATGCCCTTTTGACTTAATAAATTAATAACTTTTGTTTTATAACTCCAAATTTAACAAATGATATGTCTAAAATGATTAGCTCGATGAGACCTTTCCGTTTATGCATTCCATGGTTTGTTTTGAAGCATGCATCATATAAATATAATGTGTACAGCAACTTAATTGTGAATAAAATGTGGCCAAAACCCAATATAATGCTTTATTATTGTTTTCCACACCTCACCCATGCCATGCTACCTTATTGCCATGCAAATTGTGCATCATTCATCATGGCATGATTGTTTGCTTGATGCACTTTATTCATATGCTTGTGCACTTTATTTATGTTGGCCCTTGTTTGTTTGGTTCTTCTTCGAATAGACGCTGAGCAGGGGATATATCAAGAGAACCAGGAGCACTACCCAGATCCATCCCTTGCTTCAACTGAGCTGCCAGGCAAGCACTACCACATGCTTGCATACATATAGTACCTATTGCCTCTATCTTATTCTTGCATCATTGAGTCGCGCTTGCATTAAACTAAATCCCAAGTATTGCATAGCCTTTATTTTTAAACCCCACCGAAGCTTGTTCCTCCATCCCATGAGCCATTACTACAGGAGTTGTTTGAGCCATGCGAGTCGTAGCACAGAATGTGTAGGGTATGTGAGTGTCTGATGGATAACGAGGTACCTAAACAACTTAACCGGAGTAGTAATGGGATAACTAATGAAAGTGGCATCGGTGAGCCATAATTGCTATTTGGTTTTTCCGGCTCACTTGTGTCCCGTAAGACCCCGAGTACTTGATTCCTGTTCCAAGAATATTCGCGCTATCCACATCCGGGAGGCTTATGAACCCCCCTGAGCCAGAACTTGATTCATTCTTATTTCTTGGGGCCACAAACTAGTTTGAGGTTTTATTTACTATCCTATACTTATGCCATGCTTTACTGCTTTATTTAAATTGTGCGAGGTACTGCACACTGTACTGTTTAGGTCCGTGACCCGTTTTCTCTGTATCGACAAGCCCAGTCACACTTTCGGGTTCCCAGTCGTTTACAGCCGGCCACACAAACCTTGAGTCCGTCTCATAGCCGGCCAGCTTCGTTGCGGGTAGCTTAATGGGGTGGCCCCCTGAAATATTTCTGAATCCTGTGATCGCTTTGTCGTGACTGCCTCGTTGGGTTTTGATTTGGTTTTTCCGAGGCATATCGAGTGTGTGTTGCTATTTGTGCACCCCTGCAGGGTAAAACTTTCTGAAAGCCGTGTCCGCGGTTATGGACGACTTGGAGCACAGTTTCTCGATCATAGACAAGAATAACTAAAGTACCGCTTTTAATTTGACTAGACTAGGTACCTGACTAGTAAATAGTGCAATACTCACGGAATGGATAATAAAACTGCCAACGGATGGGGGGTTGTTCATCCGCTTCCTCGTCGGTAAGCGAGGAGGAGGATGGATCTATGGATATTACCGTTATAACTGTTATAACTGTTGTTATTAATTCACGGACATCCGTCTATCTTTGGTTAGGCGGATGGTTAGCGAGTATCTATAGAATTGTTAGGGTTTATCTTTTGCTGCAATTGCGTCACCCCAGGTTGTGTCCCCTTTAGAGGCATAAAGACTTGCTGAGTACCCCTAGGGTCTCACACGATAAATTGTTTGATTCAGATGAACAGGTACCCTCACAAGATGGATACTGGGTGGAAGAGACGGACGATGTGGGCAACGATCATTTGGTGTAGAGATTCCGGGAACGGGGATCCGTGAGATCTGTGGGCGGGATCTGCTTATTTATGGGGCATCTTATGCCGATTTTCTTCTTATCCGTACTCGGATTTTGTCTTCCGCTTCCGCCTGATACTCTGTTGATTGATGTATGAGGAGATATCCTAAACTATTATATCTATCTAGGATATTTGGATCTTGCCGTATGGCGTTGCTATATTTCCTTTCTTTTTAGATGGAATGGCTCTGATGTACTGTTGTATGGTGGCTTGCATACATACTCATTTGTGTATGTAGTTGATCCCTTCGCCTGCCGATTACGCCGCCCGTTCTTGTCCCGATGTTTGGAATTGGTTGGGACGGCCGAAAGGTCTACCTGTGAGTGGCATTTGGGCCCCACCGTACTATTTCAACCATTTCCGTCCATCCAGGCTTGTAACTAGGAGCGTAATTCACCGAGGTAGTTACAGCTACCCGCAACGAAGTCGGCCGGTCTCTGAGACGGACTCAGGGTTTGTGTAGCCGGCTGTAAACGACTGGGAACCCGAAAGTGTGACTGGACTTGTCGATACAGCGAAAACGGGTCACGGTCCTAAACAGTACAGTGTGCAGTACCTCGCACAATTTAATAAAGCAGTAAAGCATGGCATAAGTACATGATAGTAAATAAAACCTCAAACTAGTTGTGGCCCCCAGTACAGTACTTTGAAATCAGGTACTAATCGATGGGGGTGCCCATACACCCCACCTGTGGTTAGCGCGCTCGATCTCGGAACAGGTGTCAAGAACTCGGGGTCCTACGGGACACCAGTGAGCGGTTGGAAACCAAATATTGTCTATCACCCACCGGTGCCTCTGCATTTACCTACTTCAATTTTAGTTGTTAAACAGTAATTAAAGCCATGATCATCTCCAACATTAAACATGCGGCAATACTCCAACCACTGTGGTACTTGACGGCACACAACAGCACTTGAGCCAGCGACTACGACGCGCAAGTCCAACTATCTACCAAACAACGGGTAATAGGATGTGTCCAAGGGATATCATGGTGATGAAGAAGGCCTCCAGGGTGAATTCTCCCCTCCGGAAGGGTGCCAGGAAGAGCTTCAGATCCCTCCCGATCTAGGGATGGAGATGACGACATCTATAGACTCTTTCGTGGAATTTTGATCGGGTACTTAGGGTTTCTGTATCGGAGGCATCTTATAGGCGAAAGGGGAGGCCGAGGGGGTGCCTAGGTGGCTAGACCACCCCCTGGCGCGGGCCAGGCCTAGCCGTGCCGCCAGGTGGTGTGGCCGGCCCCTGGCCCCTCTCCGTCTCGTCTTCTGGCTCTCTATCCCCCTCGGTGAAAAACTGACTTTGGCTTTTGTCCCATCCAATTCCGAGAATATTCATTTTCTGACTTTCCTGGAACCAAAAACAACAGAAAACAGGCAGCTGGCACTGTGGCATCTTGTTAATAGGTTAGTCCAAGAAAATGTATAGAAAGTACTCCAAAGTGTGGACAAAACATAAGAAAGTAGATAAAACCAAGCATGGAACATCAAAAATTATGGATATGTTTGCAACGTATCAGGATACTAGTGCGCGACCGAATGTCCTCTTCTAGAGAGATGCGGAAACCCTGAGAGTTGATGAACAGAGTGATGGCCGTGGGGAGAAGGGCTAGGGAACGGATGCCAAACTTCATCCAGACCGGCTCCTTGGGATTAATCAATGAGTATTCGTCCACCACCACCGGGCGCCCAATCTCCCTAGTGCTAGACATAAGCCAATCAACCTGACGGTAAGGAACTAGGACGTCGTGGAGAAGCACCCACTTCTCCACCAAAATCTCCAAAGATTGGGAGAAGACCGCCGTTTCTTGCACCAGAGCATGCAAAGCACTTTTGGGCAGACGAGGTCCCCCACCTCTAATTGCCATCCCGAGGCTCTCCTTGGAGGGGAAAACCAGCGGGAAGGCTGCTGGCGCCAGCTTGCGCACCTGATAGTCCCAGGTTTTGTCCACCAGGTCCTTGAACTCATCTTCTACTTGCTCAGCCGACAGAGAACCCCCTTCCAGATGAATCAATGCTGAGTTAAAAGCCTCCTTTTCTATCTCGAAATTAGACACGTCGAAGAAGAAAAAGCCCTTTCCTTCCTGTCCAAAGCCCGCCCACAAAGCTTCCGACACCTTGAGGATGGTAGTATAAGTAGCAGAGAGGTGACCGCTGTGCTTGCACTTCACACAAAAATCTTTGGCTTTGCAGTCCGTCTAGACGTGGCCCAACTGGCCACAGTTGAAGCACGTATGTCCGAGGCATCTCCCTCACCTCCCTCTGTCTCAGAAGCCGCACCCAGGACCAAACTGCTCAACCCCTCGTGCCTTGGCTGGTTCCTTGGCCCCTTGCCTTTCTTCTGCAGTGGAGGGCGGCCTTGATCCCTATCATGATGGCCCTAGGGCTGCGGGCCTTGTCTCTCCTCTTAGATCCATCCTTACTCGCGCCGCCAGTATGTCGGAGCCCCCTGGTCGCGCTGCTGACGGCGATGCTCTTCCTCCTCCGATGCCAGCTTGTGGCGCAAATCCTCCCTATTGTAGCGGGTGGGCCCCGACCCATGACGTTCCTCCTCAGGCCTCCTGGATGTGTCCCCTCTGCTGCTAGAGATCTCCTCGTAGGGGCGATTTCGCCTTGGGCCACCCGCGTGCTAGCGCTACTCCATGTCACCCTCGACGGGAGGGGCCGAACCGGCAGGGGGAGAGGAAGGGAAGGGCGAATGTAGATCACACATGAACGGTTGCGGCGCACGTCTCTGTGAGGGAATTCAGAAAGGATCGGGGGTTTCGGGGACATCGTAGTGCATAAATGAAATCAGAGTGACATACCTTTCATCACAGATTCCTCTGGGACCTCCCGTGCTTTCTTCTATGATATGCTTCCTCCGTCACCCTCCTTGCCCACCCATGTGTCATTGTCCTCCTGGGTCGTGGAAGTACATAGTGAAAAGGTGGATGGTCAACATAACTGGAAATACCAGCATAAAAAGTGAAGGGAAGCAGGACTCGCATTTTCTCCGTGAAGGAGAAAGACTAGTTTCTCGGCTCTAGCACCGACCTTGCTGAGGGCACAGACGGGTCCGCCACTAGGGGATGATCCGCTTGGACCACCTTCCCTACCGATGATGGAACCCTTCGCTGCCCTCGGGAGCCGGCCCCAGCAAAGGAACTTGATGTCCCGGTGGAAAACGGGCCCAAGGGAAACAAGCGTTGCCCTTGCAACTTACATGCTGAAGGGTTCTCCTCCTCCTTCCCCTCTGAATCAGGCTCGATGGCTGCGAAGGACGATCTCCCTCCAGGAAGCGCGACACCGGAACATGATCTTGGGTTGTGAGGCTCACACAGCGATGGCATCTCGAATCACCATAGAGAACTGCGCCCCCATCACCGGATCCTCAAGCTACGACCGTGGCTTCCATGCAGGCCCTCTCCTTGTGCGCCGCATATTCGGCGGGGGGAGACCATATGTGCTCAATCCCCCACTCGTTGCAGTGCAGCATTGATCGGTTGGCCGTGTCAACACCATCCACACTACGGTGAAGCGGAACAATATCGCCCGAGAGAGGCAGTAGGCCATCGCAGCCATCCATCGGTGAGTTAACAACTGCCTTTTGTGTGACCTGGTCAACCGCCGTATGTGGTCCGACGAAGAGCCAAGAGGAGTGCAAAGGCATATAATATATACATATAATTAGGAGATCCCCCACAAGACCAAGGGTTGTGGGGCATAGATCGCCCAACAAGGGCAAGCAGGCAACCTCCCCCGCATGTCTCGGGAACCCAAGTCAACTGCGCGAGCAGCTTTGGTAGCACGTGGGACAGGATGACACATGAGTGGCGTGACTGACCCCACTACTCTACTTAGGAATTTATGACGTTGTAGGCGTGTCAACATGGACAAGACAGGACGATGGTCGTCCCATCCCATCGTCATCAAGTAAGTCTATACCACCCAAAACACAGGAGAGGCTCACAACACTGCCCATCGGCATCCATGGCACGGGGTGAGAAGTGTGCGACCTCGGAATCCATGCGTGTCACGAATGCAGGATAGCAGTGTGGTGACCCTTTTGCATATAAAAGGAGGGCCTCTGTCCATAGAAGAGAAGGTTTTCCATTGGCAAGTAACATTTTACTAAGTGATACATATTAGGAAGAATAGAAGAGCGAGGCTAGACTAGTGAGGTAGAAGAAAGAGGTAGATGCGGGAAAGAGGAGAGAAAATAGAAAGAGAGAGGTGGAATTTTGGGAAGCACGCACTCTCCCTTCCCAGCAATAGAGTTCATCTCCTTTGTAACAAGATAGATCACCAGATAGTATATAAGGTAGGACATAGCATTGTTATCCGAAGGGCAGCCTGAACCTGGGTAAAAACTCTTTGTGTTTGCCATGTTTCATCGTCATAGAGCTCGGAGCACCTCACACCCTTATCGAACAAATAGGGGGATGTCACACATCCCCGGTGTCTGTGTTCCGACACACCACACCAACCATAAGTCGTTGAAGTACCAAAAGGGTCAAGTCAACTTGAGAAAAAGTCACGCTAAGTGGGTTGATTTTATGGAATCCTTTCCATACAATGTGAAATACAAGAAGGGTAAAGATATTGTGGTTGTAGACGCTCTTTCACGCAAGAACGCAATCCTACTTACGGTCCTAGAAGTAAATGTTTTGGGTCTTGATGATATCAAAGATTAGTATTCTTTCGACCTATTCTTTGGACCTATATTTTCAAAGTGTTCCATTCACAAGGTATGTGATGACTTCTATTTGCACAAAAAATATCTCTTTAAACAAAACAAGCTTTGCATTCTGAAGTTATCTCTCCAACTTTTGCTACTCCAAGAGTCTCACAGTGGATGCTTTATGGGTCACTTTGGTCGTGATAAGACATACACCATGTTGTGAATGCACTACTTTTGGCCAAATATGAAGAGACACATGGAGCGCCATGTCCAACGATGCTCAACATGCTTACAAGTTAAGTCTAAGTCTAAACTTTTTGGTCTTTACACTCCTTTACCTATTCCATATACACCATGGTGGGTATTATCATGGAATTTGTGTTAGGAATTCCTAGATAAAAACATGGACATGATTCTATATTTGTTGTTGATGGCTTTTCCAAAATGATACATTTCATTCCATGCCATAAGACCGACGATGCTTCATGCATGGCAAACTTGTTTTTCAAGAAAATTGTCCATCTACATGATGTGCCAAGCACAATCATCTCCGACCGTGATGTCAAGTTCATGAGTTATATGTGGAAGACGCTAATGGTCGAGCTAGGAGTCAAGCTTCTATTCTCCTCCACCTCGCACCTCAAACCGATGGCCAAAGTGAGGTGGTCAACCGAAGCCTTTGAACTCTTCTTTGAGTGTTGATAAGAAGACCTTAAGGATTGGGAAGAATGCATTCCTCATGCGGAATTTTCATACAGCCGGGCCAAGCACTCCGCAACCATGAAGATTCCATTCATGATAGATCTATATATTCAAGCCAATGACCACGGTCGATATCCTACTGCTTCCTCTTCATGAGCGCACCAACATGAAAATCGACAAGCGAGCCTAAGAAATGAAGAAACTATATGAAGATACAAGATCTACCATTGAGTAACAATTCCTTCATCAAGGTTCAAGGCTCAATAAGCACAAGACAGAGATGATCTTCAAAGAGGGTGACCTCATGTGGATACACCTACACAAAAAGCGCTTCCCAAATGAGCGCGACTCCAGACCTAAGCCTCGAGGTGATGGTCCATTCAAGGTTCTCAAGAATATTAATGATACTGCCTACATCATCGACATCCCCACATCCAAGTACCTCATGAGTAACATGTTCAACCTAGAGGACCTTACCCCATTCCATGGAAATGATGAAGATGAAGAGTCGAGGATGAATCTTTCCCAAGGGGAGGGAGATGATGCAACTCGTCCTACCTATGTCACTCCATCTACAACACCAAGTCCTCCAAGTGGACAGATGACCCGTGCCTGAGCCAAGCTCCTACACGAAAATGTGAAGTCTCTCCTCTCGATGTGTGACTTTGAATCCCCTCAGAATGAACTTCTAGTTCATTCCAATACCTTGTGTATCCTCAGCTATGAACCCCAAGGACGGCGATGTTGGAGTCCTAGTACCGGGGATAGCACGATCCTATGGATGATGGGCCCACCAACTGGGTGTAACACCCTCAGAATCGGCCCTATGCAAGTTTCAGCGAATCCCGCCAAACCCGCATAGAAACGATTCAAAGGTGCCCACCAGGCACTTTCGTGCGGGTGGAAAACGAAGTAATAACATTACACAACAGTCCTCGATGGGACCCATAGAACAGATATATATACAATAGCGACTCAATGAGTCAAGAATACAGATATAATATACAAAGATCCAAATCACCTTGAAAATGATAGAGCGTCCGACTACGGACAAGATGCAAATGGGGCTAAGAGCCCTGAAGAATAACCAATGGCGTCCATAACCCTGCCCAGGCCAAGCCGGAAGGTAACCCTGCTAACGACGTCGATCTCAAAACCTGCTAAAGACAAAAGGGGTGCCGACAAAGGGCAAAGGAAAAGAGAGCGGTCAGTACTGAGGCTAGTACACGGCGAGACTAGAATTCGGCGGTCCTTGCCTACATAGGTATGGTGGACTGAAGCGGCAGCGCAACATGCACTAAACAACCTATAGAGACTCGATAAAACTGTCCGCTATCAGAGAGGGATAAGAAAGACCTATTCGGAACCAACCTGATTCTACCACCAAACATACCCATCCTGGTATTTCCCCCTCGAGACCAAACGAGGAAGTCAACCGAGGAACTCACACAGTTGGCAGTTTTATTTATTCAGTTATCGTTGCAGCAGTTACTAGTCAGGTATAGATAGTCATCCTGATACAATAAGCAGTGGGCAGTTTTAGTTAACCAGTCCGTTGTAGTTGCAACAATTACTAGTCAGATACAATTAGCATGAGATATCCCAAACCCAGCAGTTGTTGGTACTTTTATTTAGCCATTCCGTTTAGTGGAGCTGATTACTAGTCATATCGGATACAAGTCAAATTATATCAGTAAACTTTAGTTATAGTTGTCTATGATCGAGAAACTGTGCTCCAAGTCGTCCATAACCGCGGACACGGCTTTTCGAAAAGATTTAACCCTGCAGGGGTGCACCAAAGTATCCACACGCACTTCGACCCTTTTTGCCAGATCAGTTAACATACACCCATCGGTATGTCGGCGGGGCCTAAGTCATGACGTTTCCCAGACCCAAAGCAAGTACATGGGGGCCACCCCACTAAGCTACTGTAGCATCCCAATTGTCTAACAATTGCAATGCTACTAGCCTAGTCTATATAATGGCTACTTCATATATATAATTGTTGCATCATCATTATATCATGCTCATGTCATCATGCCTCCTTGCATTTGAGCATCATATAAAACCCTTTTTGTTTTGGTTCTTCTCTCATATGCATTGTTAATTGTATTTGCCTCTTGATATTGTATTGGTTCTTGATATATTGTTTAATGCCCAAGTTGAGTTGGGGGCATATCTCTTATTAACTCCACCACCTTTCTTTCACCACCTTATAATTCCACCATCCAACTAAATATGAGCTTTGCACCTTATTTGAATGTACCTCCAGCTCATGTGGGTTGGGATGGATCCAATTCTTTTCCACATGCTCTCATCTTAGCATCATGTTGTTTTCACATTATTGATATATGAGAGCCACATGGCCATCTTTGCATGCCTTGTGAGTGGGACCTTTTCTCCTAGCTTCCATATGGATTATTATGGATTTATGCTCATGTTGGGATATTTTGGGGACTATTAAGCATCTAGTGGAATATACACACTAGCAAGTTCCAATTTTAATCAAATATGATCATCTCCATCTATTCCACTTGGAGCTTTATTTTAAAATCTTTTGCTTGGCTTATTCCACTTTTGGAAATGCATAAGAATAATGCCATGTTTATTATTTTGTTTTCACAACATTAAGCTTGGCATTAATTATTTTGCATGGGCCATGCAAGTGCCACCTTTTCTATTATTTGGTTTTTATTTGAATCTTGAGTGGATCATCATCTCTCTCTCTCTATCTCTCTCTTTTGGCTTGATCTAGTTGATCTTGCTTAAACCTCATCACCATACCCCCCCTCTCTCCTAAACCCTAATCTATACCTAATCTAAACCAAACCCTAAGTACCCTCCCTCATCTCTCCTCTCTCTAGCCGAGCCACCCCACCATGACCTACCCTAGCTTGGCCACCCTGCCACCTAGCCCCAACCCTAGCTAAGCCTAACCCGAGCCATACCCTCCTCTACTCCCAACCCTAGCATCCACCCGAGCCACCTCTCTCTCTCTAGCTCTCTCTCTCTGCCAAGGGGACCCTAGCCCGAGCCTACCTCCCTGGCCTACCGTCCCCACCTGGAAGCCCCTTGCCCTGCCCCTGCCCTGGTCCTGCCCTACCAAGCACGTGAGGAGAGGAGTAGGAAAAGGTGGCACCCGAGGCCACCTTTATCCATCTACCCCGCGCCCACGGCACCTCCACCTCTCTCTGCTACCTACCACCACCCCCACCACCTCTCTGCCTCGCCCAGCTACCCCAGATCTACCCAGGACGCTCCCCTCTCTCCCTGCCGTCCCTCACCACCACCACACCATCGCCGGCTACGCCACCGTCGGCCTCCACCGCACCCCGTCGATCCAGACGCGCAGACAGTCCGTGGAGTGGCCTGGTAGACCGAGGAGATCCCCTGCAGCAGCCCTGTACACGGCGACGAGGAGGAGATGGACCAGAGCCACCAGGACGATGCTGCACCGACGCAAACCCTAGATCCTCTGGCCGTCTGCTTCGACGCCGATCCTCTGCGCCTCGAGCCGATCCAACCGCACCGACACACTCACGGTGAGCTACCTGACCTCCCTGACACGGTCCGCCTCGCCGTGCCGCCCTAGATCCGCCGGACGTTCCGTCGTACACCCTCGGTGCACCGACGAGCGCGCGCGCCTGCTCGCTTCCGCGCCGCGCAAAACCCTACCTAGGCCGCGCCCACCTCCCTGACACCAACGCCAAGCCACCGCAGCGGTAGCCGCCTCCATGCGCGAGCCTAGGTCCAGGGATCAATCCCCTCTCCACCCGCGCCGCGCACCGAACTGTCGTTCGAGGCAGAGGAAGAGAAACAGTACCGCGGGCGCTGTTTTGCTGATACCCCCTGCACTTTTGTTGCATCAACCCGCGCTCCGCTAGGCCCACTTGTCTGTCTCCGTGGCGTTTTGCAAAAAGGATCCCGGAGTTTGTACTCCTCAACCCGCAGCCCCCCCGCTGTGCCGCGTGGCAGCCTCTCAACCGCCCTCTGGCGTGTGGGACCGCAGAGCCGCGGAGCCCACCTGTCTGTCTCCGTGGCTAGGAAGCGTAGCGGTGTAAAAAGCTTTTTGCACGCAGTTCTGCCCAGTCAGCGCCTGGCCCACCCGACAGTGACTCTGGCTAGGTCCGGACTGTTTGAGAAAAGCTTCTGTCTATTTCTGTTTTAATTCAAATCTTTTCAAAATTATTTCAAATTCAAATTTAATTCTGTTTTTAAATATCTTTTAAAATCTAAACCCAAATAATACAAATAATATATGTTTTCAAATCAGAAAAATGTGAGGGATTCAAATATGGCCTCCAAAATATATTTTGAACACTTAAAAATTCAAGTTGCTTTAAATTACAATAAATTCCCTTTTGACTTAATAAATTAATAACTTTTGTTTTATAACTCCAAATTTAACAAATGATATGTCTAAAATGATTAGTTCGACGAGACCTTTCCGTTTATGCATTCCATGGTTTGTTTTGAAGCATGCATCATATAAATATAATGTGTACAGCAACTTAATTGTGAATAAAATGTGGCCAAAACCCAATATAATGCTTTATTATTGTTTTCCACACCTCACCCATGCCATGCTACCTTATTGCCATGCAAATTGTGCATCATTCATCATGGCATGATTGTTTGCTTGATGCACTTTATTCATATGCTTGTGCACTTTATTTATGTTGGCCCTTGTTTGTTTGGTTCTTCTTCGAATAGACGCTGAGTAGGGGATATATCAAGAGAACCAGGAGCACTACCCAGATCCATCCCTTGCTTCAACTGAGCTGCCAGGCAAGCACTACCACATGCTTGCATACATATAGTACCTATTGCCTCTATCTTATTCTTGCATCATTGAGTCGCGCTTGCATTAAACTGAATCCCAAGTATTGCATAGCCTTTATTTTTAAACCCCACCGAAGCTTGTTCCTCCATCCCATGAGCCATTACTACAGGAGTTGTTTGAGCCATGCGAGTCGTAGCACAGCATGTGTAGGGTATGTGAGTGTCAGATGGATAACGAGGTACCTAAACAACTTAACCTGAGTAGTAATGGGATAACTAATGAAAGTGGCATCGGTGAGCCATAATTGCTATTTGGTTTTTCCGGCTCACTTGTGTCCCGTAAGACCCCGAGTACTTGATTCCTGTTCCAAGAATATTCGCGCTATCCACATCCGGGAGGCTTATGACCCCCCCTGAGCCAGAACTTGATTCATTCTTATTTCTTGGGGCCACAAACTAGTTTGAGGTTTTATTTACTATCCTGTACTTATGCCATGCTTTACTGCTTTATTTAAATTGTGTGAGGTACTGCACACTGTACTGTTTAGGTCCGTGACCCGTTTTCGCTGTATCGACAAGCCCAGTCACACTTTCGGGTTCCCAGTCGTTTACAGCCGGCCACACAAACCTTGAGTCCGTCTCGTAGCCGGCCAGCTTCGTTGCGGATAGCTTAATGGGGTGGCCCCCTGAAATATTTCTGAATCCTGTGATCGCTTTGTCGTGACTGCCTCGTTGGGTTTTGATTTGGTTTTTCCGAGGCATATCGAGTGTGTGTTGCTATTTGTGCACCCCTGCAGGGTAAAACTTTCTGAAAGCCGTGTCCGCGGTTATGGACGACTTGGAGCACAGTTTCTCGATCATAGACAAGAATAACTAAAGTACCGCTTTTAATTTGACTAGACTAGGTACCTGACTAGTAAATAGTGCAATACTCACGGAATGGATAATAAAACTGCCAACGGATGGGGGGTTGTTCGTCCGCTTCCTCGTCGGTAAGCGAGGAGGAGGATGGATCTGTGGATATTACCGTTATAACTGTTATAACTGTTGTTATTAATTCACGGACATCCGTCTATCTTTGGTTAGGCGGATGGTTAGCGAGTATCTATAGAATTGTTAGGGTTTATCTTTTGCTGCAATTGCGTCACCCCAGGTTGTGTCCCCTTTAGAGGCATAAAGACTTGTTGAGTACCCCTAGGGTCTCACACGATAAATTGTTTGATTCAGATGAACAGGTACCCTCACAAGATGGATACTGGGTGGAAGAGACGGACGATGTGGGCAACGATCATTCGGTGTAGAGATTCTGGGAACGGGGATCCGTGAGATCTGTGGGCGGGATCTGCTTATTTATGGGGCATCTTATGCCGATTTGCTTCTTACCCGTACTCGGATTTTGTCTTCCGCTTCCGCCTGATACTCTGTTGATTGATGTATGAGGAGATATCCTAAACTATTATATCTATCTAGGATATTTGGATCTTGCCGTATGGCGTTGCTATATTTCCTTTCTTTTTAGATGGAATGGCTCTGATGTACTGTTGTATGGTGGCTTGCATACATACTCATTTGTGTATGTAGTTGATCCCTTCGCCTGCCGATTACGCCGCCCGTTCTTGTCCCGATGTTTGGAAATGGTTGGGACGGCCGAAAGGTCTACCTGTGAGTGGCATTTGGGCCCCACCGTACTATTTCAACCATTTCCGTCCATCCAGGCTTGTAACTAGGAGCGTAATTCACCGAGGTAGTTACAATTGGTATCAGAGCCATCCCGACCTTCAGGGTCTCAGCCAAATGGTCGTTGTCTGTCTAGCAAATATTTTTGGTAGTTATGTATACTAGGGAAAAACAAAACGTGAGAGTAGGACTGCTTCCACTTTTCTTCTTACCCAACCACCACCTTTTCTGGTAAGGAAGTGTAACGTTTTCAATCCTCTTCTTAAAATTCAAACTAGGATTCACGTGTTCTGGGTTTCCGTAGTACCATAGAAAGTGTGTGTGTGTGTAAATCCTTGTCTATCTGTTGCATCCAGTTTGTTGTCGCAATCTGCCTTTGGTTATCAACTGTTGGTACATTCCATACCGACAAGCTTTTGCAAACCGGCGCGATCTACCTGACTCCTTGTTAACTGGTGCCATCTTCTTAAGGGTGTCCTTCCTTCTAGCAACTCCACATTCTGTGTAAGCATCTGTTGCTAATCTCTACCTGATAAGTGATTTTGCGCATCTATTGGTATTTTAATGCCGAAAAATGCGGAAATTTTTTCTTTGTTACATCTGTGTTTCCACACTCCTTTTCAGTCGTGTGTGAAACATTATCTATCTCCCTTTATCAGCATGTCCATGCTAACTCATTCTTTTGTCACCGGCGCTTAATCCTGGAGTTTCTTTTCATCTCCAATTCTCTTGGGCTAATTACATAACATGTGTCGATCCGATGCTGGTGATTGTAATTTGGTTCTCGGCATAGCGATATTCCACTCATGATAAGTGTCGATTGGAATATGGAAAAATGCTATCAACCGTCACCATCTGGAGAATAAGGTTATCTCCTGTGATTTTGAGTATACCGTGACCATATCTATGCATATTCAAGCATCTTTGGCAATCCGGAGTTTCTCAAAGCACTACGGCGGTCTATCATCTGTTCATCATGCTGCACATCTTTTTCAACTCAAAATCTGCACATCTTTTTCGTCTCTGATAGCTCATACCATAAGCAAAGCTATATCATCGATTCTTATCCAAGATCTCTTTATCTTTGTAACCGGTGATCCAATCGACAATGTGAACCAGGCGACATCTCTTTTTCTTCCGAAGGACCAGATAATCTATTCTTCCAGTGCATCTTCTTCAACACGAACCCGTGCTCTTAATATTGATCTTTCTAAGAGCGTTGAGCTCAGGAAGTGTTCGATCATTTGTTCGTTTCTCTCGCCTTTTGAACTCGATATTCTGGGAATATCCTGTTACTCCATGGTGGTATATGCTGATAATATGCTTGCCTATTCCATATCAATGGAAGGACATGGAAGATCATCGGTGTCTCTTTCTCTCAAGCTTCGTGAGCACTGCCTATGTGCAAACTTCTCAAAGCGTGAATTCTGGCTTCTTGAAGTCACCTATCTCGACCACGTCCTTCTGCTAAATAGATTGCTTCAATTCTGGAATCAGCAAGTTCATTGTTAATTCCATCTTCCATCTTCAACCAATACGGAGTTGTTCCTTGTTGGTAAGTTATCATCGTCGTTCCGCCGAAGTTTTCCTCAAGACTGCTAAATCTCTCTCAATCTTTTCAAGAAGAACATGGAGTTCTTTCACCTCAGTCTCGTCAAGTGATCTCTTGAAAACCCTCTCGCTCTATCGTCTATGCTCAATCCACCGGAGGCCATGAAGATTTTTCAGATCTTTTGTAATCCTTATGTTCAAGTGGTGCTATCTTTTCTGTAGCTGTTGAATCTTGCAGTTGTTCTCCGTAACCTTCCTTCATATCTTTCTGGTGGCTTGGTACTTCAGACATGACGACAACATCATCGTCTTTATCTATCTGTGAACCCGGCAAATCGTTTGCATCTATCCTTGCTTTCTAGCGGAGTTCCATGAGTTATCCTTGTCAATACCTTCAGTCTGTTTCGGTAGTTGGGTTGCATGGTTTTCTTATTCATGTGCGGAGTAATGCTTTGAGTGCGGGATGGAGTAGCTACCATACCACTACTCTTATCATTCGCTCTTGTACATTGAATTGGTGAATTAATGTGATTTCACTCATTCCACGGAAGTTAGATGTGGCCTTTATCCCTTGATACTTTACTTCCGTCCTTGTTTTCCGGAGTGCTCTCTCGAAGAAAGTAATCAATAATCTCTTGTTGGTGATCTCACCCTTTCTACACGGAGCAAAATCCTCAATTATCTGGTGGAAACAAACGCAAACTCTTTCTATCCTCGTCTTTCTACCGGTGCTCGACATCCACAAACAAGATGAAAGAAAACTATCTCTCTCTTTGTTTCATCAATTCTTTTGCTGTGGTAAAGCCAGTTATGGTTGATGCCATCAGCCGCAAATCTATTGCGTTAGCCTCAAGGCTAAAGAAAGCAATAAGTATCTCTACAATAAACTCCAGATCCTCCATATTCTTTGTTTCTCGGGATTCCACCATGATCTGGCTTCACATCCGTCTCTAGAAGTTATATCTGCGCATCTCAATTGCGTGTTCCTTGGTTCTTACCGGCGCAAGAAGAATCTGATCCGGCAGGGTCTAACTAAATCTTCCTGTTGATATCAAGGGACTCTATTGTTTGAAGGCAATATTGTTTCCGTACTTCATTTCTCAAATCTGAGGGAAGATACGATGCTATTGTCATAGTGGTTCAAAACCTCTCCAATCTAGCTCTTTTTCTTCCGGCGAGATAAAGATTTCATCGTCTCTAGTATCGGTAAATCTCTAATCTTAACGGTGTGTCTTTCTTGAGTCATGATACATCATCTTGTCCTTTCTTTCACAAGTGGTTCTATTCTTTTATCTTGTTTCTCGAAAACCGGAGCTATGTCCCTCCTATCCTTCTTGTCTCACGACAATCCTTCAACTCTTCTAACCCGTTGTTTCTCAAGCAAAACGCAAGACTCGCAACAAGTCTAGCAAGTTTTTGCAAGGTGTAGTGGTCGCACCATTCCGTGTTCATCAACTTGGGAACGTGAGGGGCACCTTCATTCGAACACCCGCCTCTCCTTATGTTGTTTTCTTTTTCCTAGGAATCTCGGGGCAAGATTCTTGTTTAGTGGGGGAGAGTTGTAGCATCCCAATTGTCTAACAATTGCAATGCTACTAGCCTAGTCTATATAATGGCTACTTCATATATATAATTGTTGCATCATCATTATATCATGCTCATGTCATCATGCCTCCTTGCATTTGAGCATCATATAAAACCCTTTTTGTTTTGGTTCTTCTCTCATATGCATTGTTAATTGTATTTGCCTCTTGATATTGTATTGGTTCTTGATATATTGTTTAATGCCCAAGTTGAGTTGGGGGCATATCTCTTATTAACTCCACCACCTTTCTTTCACCACCTTATAATTCTACCATCCAACTAAATATGAGCTTTGCACCTTATTTGAATGTACCTCTAGCTCATGTGGGTTGGGATGGATCCAATTCTTTTCCACATGCTCTCATCTTAGCATCATGTTGTTTTCACATTATTGATATATGAGAGCCACATGGCCATCTTTGCATGCCTTGTGAGTGGGACCTTTTCTCCTAGCTTCCATATGGATTATTATGGATTTATGATCATGTTGGGATATTTTGGGGACTATTAAGCATCTAGTGGAATATACACACTAGCAAGTTCCAATTTTAATCAAATATGATCATCTCCATCTATTCCACTTGGAGCTTTCTTTTAAAATCTTTTGCTTGGCTTATTCCACTTTTGGAAATGCATAAGAATAATGCCATGTTTATTATTTTGTTTTCACAAGATTAAGCTTGGCATTAATTATTTTGCATGGGCCATGCAAGTGCCACCTTTTCTATTATTTGGTTTTTATTTGAATCTTGAGTGGATCATCATCTCTCTCTCTCTATCTCTCTCTCTTTTGGCTTGATCTAGTTGATCTTGCTTAAACCTCATCACCATACCCCCCCTCTCTCATAAACCCTAATCTATACCTAATTTAAACCAAACCCTAAGTACCCTCCCTCATCTCTCCTCTCTCTAGCCGAGCCACCCCACCATGACCTACCCTAGCTTGGCCACCCTGCCACCTAGCCCCAACCCTAGCTAAGCCTAACCCGAGCCATACCCTCCTCTACTCCCAACCCTAGCATCCACCCGAGCCACCTCTCTCTCTCTAGCTCTCTCTCTGCCAAGGGGACCCCAGCCCGAGCCTACCTCCCTGGCCTACCGTCCCCACCTGGAAGCCCCTTGCCCTGCCCCTGCCCTGGTCCTGCCCTACCAAGCACGTGAGGAGAGGAGTAGGAAAAGGTGGCACCCGAGGCCACCTTTATCCATCTACCCCGCGCCCACGGCACCTCCACCTCTCTCTGCTACCTACCACCACCCCCACCACCTCTCTGCCTCGCCCAGCTACCCCAGATCTACCCAGGACGCTCCCCTCTCTCCCTGCTGTCCCTCACCACCGCCACACCATCGCCGGCTACGCCACCGTCGGCCTCCACCGCACCCCGTCGATCCAGACACGCAGACAGTCCGTGGAGTGGCCTGGTAGACCGAGGATATCCCCTGCAGCAGCCCTGTACACGGCGACGAGGAGGAGACGGACCGGAGCCACCAGGCCGACGCTGCACCGACGCAAACCCTAGATCCTCTGGCCGTCTGCTTCGACGCTGATCCTCTGCGCCTCGAGCCGATCCAACCGCACCGACACACTCACGGTGAGCTACCTGACCTCCCTGACACGGTCCGCCTCGCCGTGCCGCCGTAGATCCGCCGGACGTTCCGTCGTACACCCTCGGTGCACCGATGAGCGCGCGCGCCTGCTCGCTTCCGCGCCGCGCAAAACCCTACCTAGGCCGCGCCCACCTCCCTGACACCAACGCCAAGCCACCGCAGCGGTAGCCGCCTCCGCGCGCGAGCCCAGGTCCAGGGATCGATCCCCGCTCCGCCTGCGCCGCGCACCGAACTGTCGTTCGAGGCAGAGGAAGAGAAACAGTACCGCGGGCGCTGTTTTGCTGATACCCCCCTGCACTTTTGTTGCATCAACCCGCGCTCCGCTAGGCCCACTTGTCTGTCTCCGTGGCATTTTGCAAAAAGGATCCCGGAGTTTGTACTCCTCAACCCGCAGCCCCCCCGCTGTGCCGCGTGGCAGCCTCTCAACCGCCCTCTGGCGTGTGGGACCGCAGAGCCGCGGAGCCCACCTATCTGTCTCCGTGGCTAGGAAGCGTAGCGGTGTAAAAAGCTTTTCGCGCGCAGTTCTACCCAGTCAGCGCCTGGCCCACCAGACAGTGACTCTGGCTAGGTCCGGACTGGGTGAGAAAAGCTTCTGTCTATTTCTGTTTTAATTCAAATCTTTTCAAAATTATTTCAAATTCAAATTTAATTCTGTTTTTAAATATCTTTTAAAATCTAAACCCAAATAATACAAATAATATATGTTTTCAAATCAGAAAAATGTGAGGGATTCAAATATGGCCTCCAAAATATATTTTGAACACTTAAAAATTCAAGTTGCTTTAAATTACAATAAATGCCCTTTTGACTTAATAAATTAATAACTTTTGTTTTATAACTCCAAATTTAACAAATGATATGTCTAAAATGATTAGCTCGATGAGACCTTTCCGTTTATGCATTCCATGGTTTGTTTTGAAGCATGCATCATATAAATATAATGTGTACAGCAACTTAATTGTGAATAAAATGTGGCCAAAACCCAATATAATGCTTTATTATTGTTTTCCACACCTCACCCATGCCATGCTACCTTATTGCCATGCAAATTGTGCATCATTCATCATGGCATGATTGTTTGCTTGATGCACTTTATTCATATGCTTGTGCACTTTATTTATGTTGGCCCTTGTTTGTTTGGTTCTTGTTCGAATAGACGCTGAGCAGGGGATATATCAAGAGAACCAGGAGCACTACCCAGATCCATCCCTTGCTTCAACTGAGCTGCCAGGCAAGCACTACCACATGCTTGCATACATATAGTACCTATTGCCTCTATCTTATTCTTGCATCATTGAGTCGCGCTTGCATTAAACTAAATCCCAAGTATTGCATAGCCTTTATTTTTAAACCCCACCGAAGCTTGTTCCTCCATCCCATGAGCCATTACTACAGGAGTTGTTTGAGCCATGCGAGTCGTAGCACAGAATGTGTAGGGTATGTGAGTGTCTGATGGATAACGAGGTACCTAAACAACTTAACCTGAGTAGTAATGGGATAACTAATGAAAGTGGCATCGGTGAGCCATAATTGCTATTTGGTTTTTCCGGCTCACTTGTGTCCCGTAAGACCCCGAGTACTTGATTCCTGTTCCAAGAATATTCGCGCTATCCACATCCGGGAGGCTTATGAACCCCCCTGAGCCAGAACTTGATTCATTCTTATTTCTTGGGGCCACAAACTAGTTTGAGGTTTTATTTACTATCCTGTACTTATGCCATGCTTTACTGCTTTATTTAAATTGTGCGAGGTACTGCACACTGTACTGTTTAGGTCCGTGACCCGTTTTCGCTGTATCGACAAGCCCAGTCACACTTTCGGGTTCCCAGTCGTTTACAGCCTGCCACACAAACCTTGAGTCCGTCTCATAGCCGGCCAGCTTCGTTGCGGGTAGCTTAATGGGGTGGCCCCCTGAAATATTTCTGAATCCTGTGATCGCTTTGTCGTGACTGCCTCGTTGGGTTTTGATTTGGTTTTTCCGAGGCATATCGAGTGTGTGTTGCTATTTGTGCACCCCTGCAGGGTAAAACTTTCTGAAAGCCGTGTCCGCGGTTATGGACGACTTGGAGCACAGTTTCTCGATCATAGACAAGAATAACTAAAGTACCGCTTTTAATTTGACTAGACTAGGTACCTGACTAGTAAATAGTGCAATACTCACGGAATGGATAATAAAACTGCCAACGGATGGGGGGTTGTTCATCCGCTTCCTTGTCGGTAAGCGAGGAGGAGGATGGATCTGTGGATATTACCGTTATAACTGTTATAACTGTTGTTATTAATTCACGGACATCCGTCTATCTTTGGTTAGGCGGATGGTTAGCGAGTATCTATAGAATTGTTAGGGTTTATCTTTTGCTGCAATTGCGTCACCCCAGGTTGTGTCCCCTTTAGAGGCATAAAGACTTGCTGAGTACCCCTAGGGTCTCACACGATAAATTGTTTGATTCAGATGAACAGGTACCCTCACAAGATGGATACTGGGTGGAAGAGACGGACGATGTGGGCAACGATCATTTGGTGTAGAGATTCCAGGAACGGGGATCCGTGAGATCTGTGGGCGGGATCTGCTTATTGATGGGGCATCTTATGCCGATTTGCTTCTTATCCGTACTCGGATTTTGTCTTCCGCTTCCGCCTGATACTCTGTTGATTGATGTATGAGGAGATATCCTAAACTATTATATCTATCTAGGATATTTGGATCTTGCCGTATGGCGTTGCTATATTTCCTTTCTTTTTAGATGGAATGGCTCTGATGTACTGTTGTATGGTGGCTTGCATACATACTCATTTGTGTATGTAGTTGATCCCTTCGCCTGCCGATTACGCCGCCCGTTCTTGTCCTGATGTTTGGAAATGGTTGGGACGGCCGAAAGGTCTACCTGTGAGTGGCATTTGGGCCCCACCGTACTATTTCAACCATTTCCGTCCATCCAGGCTTGTAACTAGGAGCGTAATTCACCGAGGTAGTTACAGCTACCCGCAACGAAGTCGGCCGGTCTCTGAGACGGACTCAGGGTTTGTGTAGCCGGCTGTAAACGACTGGGAACCCGAAAGTGTGACTGGGCTTGTCGATACAGCGAAAACGGGTCACGGTCCTAAACAGTACAGTGTGCAGTACCTCGGACAATTTAATAAAGCAGTAAAGCATGGCATAAGTACAGGATAGTAAATAAAATCTCAAACTAGTTGTGGCCCCCAGTACAGTACTTTGAAATCAGGTACTAATCGATGGGGGTGCCCATACACCCCACCTGTGGTTAGCGCGCTCGATCTCGGAACAGGTGTCAAGAACTCGGGGTCCTACGGGACACCAGTGAGCGGTTGGAAACCAAATATTGTCTATCACCCACCGGTGCCTCTGCATTTACCTACTTCAATTTTAGTTGTTAAACAGTAATTAAAGCCATGATCATCTCCAACATTAAACATGCGGCAATACTCCAACCACTGTGGTACTTGACGGCACACAACAGCACTTGAGCCAGCGACTACGACGCGCAAGTCCAACTATCTACCAAACAACGGGTAATAGGATGTGTCCAAGGCAATATAAGGCTGCAAGGGATATCACGGGCACGAAAACTAGAGCATCACAACACAGATAGCAATAGATCAAAAGGAGGGAGTAAAAGCTTTAAAAGTAAGATAGGTAGAAAGGGGGAGATGCTCGCCTGAAAGCATAGCCGAAGGTTCATCCGAAGATCGGGACGAAGCTCGCATCAACTCAACGGCCTTATCCGCGAAGAAGCAAAACACTAGAATAAACACCGGATGCACCATTTATTACTATGGCAAAAAATCGGCATGATGCATGTATGATGTATGGCATGGCAAAGGTGCGATGCAATTAGGCAGTATTAAGCGGAACCGGGGTCCCGACAATGATTATATGGTTCAAGTTGTTTAGAACCCCCGCAGTTTAAATGTTGTCTTAACATGGCAAATCATGGTATCGGTTCGCTACACAATTTAAATGGAGTCCAAAATAAGACAAAGGTATTCCGCATATCGACTCCATATTTAATTATGAGGCAAATTGGCATAATGCCCCAGCCCATAGACAAGTATGCATGCATGAACAATTTAGTATGCATCAGTTGATAATGTCATATTATAAAAATAATGGGGTCTCGGATAGGGAATCACATTAGGGTTCGGCGAACTTGGGCTCCGAGGGGTTCGGGGTCGGCCTCAGGGTCCGGATCTGGGGTTCGGTCTCGGCGGGATCGTTCTCGGATAACGGAGTAGATCTTGGCGTTCCGTGAAGAAGGACTTGGTTCGGCGTCGGGACGCACCGGATTCGCCCTGGTCGGTGTCGCTCTTGTCACCACGAAGATCTTGTCGGGTCCTCGTATCGGTTCGGTCTTGGCGTTCGGGGTGAAGAACTGGGCGTCCTCAAGAAAATACTTGGCGTATCCGTGTCGACGACCTTGACGCCCGGGTTCTCGGCATCAGATCCGGGAAGAAGTACTTGTCGCACATGTGGCCTTCGGGTCCGGGGTCTCCGTCATGGCGTCCCATTGTAGATCTTGTTGATGGTCCAGCAAAAGCCACCGGGTTCGGTCTTGGTTACATTGTCGATGGCGATCTTGGCGGAACACTTCGAGTGGTGAAGATCTTGAGGTCCCATGGGGTAGGCCTTGATGTTCCGGCTTTGGTGTCCATGAAGGAGATCTCGAGGTATCACGGTTTCGTTGTCGACGGTGAACTTGAATTAGGCATCGACCTTGTGCGGATCTTCGGACTTCGGGATTAGGTTCTTCAGGTCCGTCAAGGAGATCTTGGTGTGCTTGATTCTAGCGTCGGAGATGTTGTCGTATGAAGAAGAACTCGGGGTGTGGCGCCATATGGCCATGTAGGAGTCCTCGGCGTTTAGCAGTGTTCGGCTCCATGTAGAGCTTGCAAAAGGCGCCAACGGTCTTTGGATTCTTCATTGTCGGTCTTGTCAAATACTTGCCCAGCTTGTTGTTCTTGTCCGCCTGGAGTCTCTGAATGAATCGTTCACAGGTTGTAGTAGCTCGTCGTGGTGATACAAGCGCCACACCATCATCATCACACGACCACTACCACATCACTAGACGAACTTCACTCCACATCGCCACGAGCACGCGCGCACAGAACGAGTCTGGCGAGCACAACAGGAGGTAGGGGCGGGGGAGGAAACGCAGCAGCGGTGGCCGGACACAGAGGGTCGGCCGGAGCGGGCGACGGCAGGCGGCCGCAGAGCTCGCGGGGGCAGCCAGAGGCGGCAGGGTCAGCGGAGAGGTGCTGCTCAATCGCGGCGGCATCAGGTACGCGCGCATGCGCGCACAGCAGAGGCCCGGGAGGCGGCGTCCTAGCAGCGGAGGGAGGACGGAGAGGAGGCCGGGCGCGGAGGAGAGCGCTGCTCCGAGGACACGACCGCGGAAGAGGGAGGCGGCGGCGGTTGGCCAGAGAGGAGGAAGGCGCGGGCCAGGGAGGAGGTCGAGGACGCGCGGCCAGGGATGGTTGCGGCCGGCGGCGGGCGAGGTCGGCCGAGGAGGCTCGCAGACGGGGGGGGCGCTGCAGGGGTGGATGGAGGCGAGGAGGTCGTGGCCGGAGCTCGAGCGCGGAGGACGGCCGATGAAGCGGGGCCGCACGGCGGCGGGCGAGGCGCCGGGAGGGGACCCCGAGGCGGCGGTGGTAGAAGGAGGCGGGGGCTCGGGCCCGGCCGGAGCAGAGGAGATCGGCGGCGGCCGGCGAGGCGAAGAAGGCCGGGAACCGGGTGCCGGCGCTCGCAACGGCGGGGACGGCGAGCAGGCCGAGGACGAGTTGGGGCACGGGCGGAGGACAGGGCGGGGCGAGGCGGTCGGGCGAGACGGGGAAGGCGGAGGGGCGGCGGCCGACGGTGGTTGGTGAAGGGCGGCGCTGCCGAGGTTTGCTGGGGAGGTGAGCGGCGGCGGCAGAGGAGCGGCGAGGAGGCCGACGGAGAGAGCGGGTGGAGAGAGAGAGGAGCGGGCGGGGTAGGAGGCGACGCGGTGGGGAGGAGAGAGAGAGGCTGCGGGGGCAGGTGGCCAGGGGTGGGGCTGACGTCGGTGGGGCCAGGGGGAAGAGACCAGGGGGTCGGTCGCGTGGGGCCAGTGGGACCCGGGTGGAAGGGAGAGGAAGGTTGGGGAGTGGGCCAGCGGGGTGTGTGGTGGATGAGGTGGCAGATGGCGGTTGGGGGATGGAGGGAGGAGAGATGAGGTGGCGAGAGGGGATTGGAGGGAGTGATGTGGCTGGGGACTGGGTAGGTTAGGGTTAGGTAGGAAAAGTTTTGGGTAGTCTGGTTTTGTATTGGGGGTGGCCGACTGGGTCGAATCGGCCCGGTACGGCTGCCCCCTAAAAATAATTAAACATTTTATTTATTTCAAACAGGGCTTTTGCAAACCGTTGGTAGACAAAGCAAAATATTCCGGAGTCCCGGGTTTTGGATTTGTAATAAAGGCGGGGGTATTTAGAAAACAAAAATATGTTTTTCGAAAATAGTTTCAGACAAACAAATGCATGATGATGGTGATGCTCAATGCACCGTGGTATGATGACATGAGCATGCGGTCATGATGATGCAATGCACAAAAACAACGCGATTTTCTAGTAGTGGTTTTGCGGGGCGCCACAATTCGACACCACTAACAATGGATCTCGCCCTCGAGATCCGCCTCACGGTTCCGGGAAGAAGGGCGGCGATCTGAATCTTCTCGCATCGTGTAGATCCTCGCGACACCACTAACAAGAGGTCGTTGTCCGTGATCGTCAAGAGAACACTCCGGGAACAAAAAGTCGAAGGTAGAGGTATCCACAAATAAAGCCACCCCTAGCTTCGATAGAAAGAGGGAACCGATGCATTCTCATCCACTTCAATGTACAAAAGCGAATAGAAGGGGTAGTCGGCATGGGGGCCAATCCATCACGCACCCAAACTATTTCTCCGCACAATCAGTGGAAAAGCGTGCAACCATTCTCGGAATCAGACTGAAGATCTCGACAATCGAGGTTCAGAAACAAAGGAGTGATGCAGACTCTGCATCGGTTCTGGCATAGATGATGTCGTCGCGTCGGAAAACACCGGAAGGCACGAGAAGGAACAAAGAGAAGTCCACCAGACGAAGGATTCCTCGGATAGCATGAAGACCAAATGTAGAAGCATCGTTACCAAAAGAGGAAGCGAAACCCTGAAGGTGCGACGAAAACCCAACCACGAGAATTCCTGGACTCGAAGAAAGAGAAGAGAGCGGAATCAAAACACGTAGAGGTAAGAGGAGAACAGCAGAGGGGTAAGGAGTAAAAGCAGACCTAATCAGATCTATCCAACCGATTTTGTAAAATAGTTTTGACACTCTACTTCGGCCGTTAGCTAGGTTATCCTACAGGCTGGACTTGTGGGGTATCGCAACTGCTGAGCTCTGATACCACTCTGTAACACCCTCAGAATCGGCCCTATGCAAGTTTCAGCGAATCCCGCCAAACCCACATAGAAACGATTCAAAGGTGCCCACCAGGCACTTTCGTGCGGGTGGAAAACGAAGTAATAACATTACACAACAGTCCTCGATGGGACCCACAGAACAGATATATATACAACAGCGACTCAATGAGTCAAGAATACAGATATAATATACAAAGATCCAAATCACCTTGAAAATGATAGAGCGTCCGACTACGGACAAGATGCAAATGGGGCTAAGAGCCCTGAAGAATAACCAATGGCGTCCATAACCCTGCCCAGGGCAAGCCGGAAGGTAACCCTGCTAACGACGTCGATCTCAAAACCTGCTAAAGACAAAAGGGGTGCCGACAAAGGGCAAAGGAAAAGAGAGCGGTCAGTACTGAGGCCAATACACGGCGAGACTAGAATTCGGTGGTCCTCGCCTACATAGGTATGGTGGACTGAAGCGGCAGCGCAGCATGCACTAAACAACCTATAGAGACTCGATAAAACTGTTGGCTATCAGAGAGGGATAAGAAAGACCTATTCGGAACCAACCTGATTCTACCACCAAACATACCCATCCTGGTATTTCCCCCTCGAGACCAAACGAGGAAGTCAACCGAGGAACTCACACAGTTGGCAGTTTTATTTATTCAGTTATCGTTGCATTAGTTACTAGTCAGGTATAGATAGTCATCCTAATACAATAAGCAGTGGGCAGTTTTAGTTAACCAGTCCGTTGTAGTTGCAACAATTACTAGTCAGATACAATTAGCATGAGATATCCCAAACCTAGCAGTTGTTGGTACTTTTATTTAGCCATTCCGTTGTAGTGGAGCTGATTACTAGTCATATCGGATACAAGTCAAATTATATCAGTAAACTTTAGTTATAGTTGTCTATGATCGAGAAACTGTGCTCCAAGTCGTCCATAAACGCGGACACGGCTTTTCGAAAAGATTTAACCCTGCAGGGGTGCACCAAAGTATCCACACGCACTTCGACCCTTTTTGCCAGATCAGTTAACATACACCCATCGGTATGTCGGCGGGGCCTAAGTCATGACGTTTCCCAGACCCAAAGCAAGTACATGGGGGCCACCCCACTAAGCTACCCGCAACGAAGTCGGCCGGTCTCCGAGACGGACTCAGGGTTTGTGTAGCCAGCTGTAAACGACTGGGAACCCGAAAGTGTGACTGGGCTTGTCGATACAGCGAAAACGGGTCACGGTCCTAAACAGTACAGTGTGTAGTACCTCGCACAATTTAAATAAAGCAGTAAAGCATGGCATAAGTACAGGATAGTAAATAAAACCTCAAACTAGTTGTGGCCCCCAGTACAGTACTTTGAAATCAGGTACTAATCGATGGGGGTGCCCATACACCCCACCTGTGGTTAGCGCGCTCGATCTCGGAACAGGTGTCAAGAACTCGGGGTCCTACGGGACACCAGTGAGCGGTTGGAAACCAAATATTGTCTATCACCCACCGGTGCCTCTGCATTTACCTACTTCAATTTTAGTTGTTAAACAGTAATTAAAGCCATGATCATCTCCAACATTAAACATGCGGCAATACTCCAACCACTGTGGTACTTGACGGCACACAACAGCACTTGAGCCAGCGACTACGACGCGCAAGTCCAACTATCTACCAAACAACGGGTAATAGGATGTGTCCAAGGCAATATAAGGCTGCAAGGGATATCACGGGCACGAAAACTAGAGCATCGCAACACAGATAGCAATAGATCAAAAGGAGGGAGTAAAAGCTTTAAAAGTAAGATAGGTAGAAAGGGGGAGATGCTCGCCTGAAAGCATAGCCGAAGGTTCATCCGAAGATCGGGACGAAGCTCGCATCAACTCAACGGCCTTATCCGCGAAGAAGCAAAACACTAAAATAAACACCGGATGCACCATTTAATAATATGGCAAAAGATCGGCATGATGCATGTATGATGTATGGCATGGCAAAGGTGCGATGCAATTAGGCAGTATTAAGCGGAACCGGGGTCCCGACAATGATTATATGGTTCAAGTTGTTTAGAACCCCCGCAGTTTAAATGTTGTCTTGACATGGCAAATCATGGTATCGGTTCGCTACACAATTTAAATGGAGTCCGAAATAAGACAAAGGTATTCCGCATATCGACTCCATATTTAATTATGAGGCAAATTGGCATAATGCCCCAGCCCACAGACAAGTATGCATGCATGAACAATTTAGTATGCATCAGTTGATAATGTCATATTATAAAAATAATGGGGTCTCGGATAGGGAATCACATTAGGGTTCGGCGAACTTGGGCTCCGAGGGGTTCGGGGTCGGCCTCAGGGTCCAGATGTGGGGTTCGGTCTCGGCGGGATCGTTCTTGGATAACGGAGTAGATCTTGGCGTTCCGTGAAGAAGGACTTGGTTCGGCGTCGGGACGCACCGGATTCGCCCTGGTCGGTGTCGCTCTTGTCGCCACGAAGATCTTGTCGGGTCCTCGTATCGGTTCGGTCTTGGCGTTCGGGGTGAAGAACTGGGCGTCCTCAAGAAAATACTTGGCGTATCCGTGTCGACGACCTTGACGTCCGGGTTCTCGGCATCAGATCCGGGAAGAAGTACTTGTCGCACATGTGGCCTTCGAGTCCGGGGTCTCCGTCATGGCGTCCCATTGTAGATCTTGTTGATGGTCCAGCAAAAGCCACCGGGTTCGGTCTTGGTTACATTGTCGATGGCGATCTTGGCGGAACACTTCGAGTGGTGAAGATCTTGAGGTCCCATGGGGTAGGCCTTGATGTTCCGGCTTTGGTGTCCATGAAGGAGATCTCGAGGTATCACGGTTTCGTTGTCGACGGCGAACTTGAATTAGGCATCGACCTTGTGCGGATCTTCGGACTTCGAGATTAGGTTCTTCAGGTCCGTCAAGGAGATCTTGGTGTGCTTGATTCTAGCGTTGGAGATGTTGTCGTATGAAGAAGAACTCGGGGTGTGGCGCCATATGGCCATGTAGGAGTCCTCAGCGTTCAGTAGTGTTCGGCTCCATGTAGAGCTTGCAAAAGGCGCCAACGGTCTTTGGATTCTTCATTGTCGGTCTTGTCAAATACTTGCCCAGCTTGTTGTTCTTGTCTGCCTGGAGTCTCTGAATGAATCGTTCACAGGTTGTAGTAGCTCGTCGTGGTGATACAAGCGCCACACCATCATCATCACACGACCACTACCACATCACTAGACGAACTTCACTCCACATCGCCACGAGCACGCGCGCACAGAACTAGTCTGGCGAGCACAACAGGAGGTAGGGGCGGGGGAGGAAACGCAGCAGCGGTGGCCGGACACAGAGGGTCGGCCGGAGCGGGCGACGGCAGGCGGCCGCAGAGCTCGCGGGGGCAGCCAGAGGCGGCAGGGTCAGCGGAGAGGTGCTGCTCAATCGCGGCGGCATCAGGTACGCGCGCATGCGCGCACAGCAGAGGCCCGGGAGGCGGCGTCCTAGCAGCGGAGGGAGGACGGAGAGGAGGCCGGGCGCGGAGGAGAGCGCTGCTCCGAGGACACGACCGCGGAAGAGGGAGGCGGCGGCGGTTGGCCAGAGAGGAGGAAGGCGCGGGCCAGGGAGGAGGTCGAGGACGCGCGGCCAGGGATGGTTGCGGCCGGCGGCGGGCGAGGTCGGCCAAGGAGGCTCGCAGACGGGGGGGCGCTGCAGGGGTGGATGGAGGCGAGGAGGCCATGGCCGGAGCTCGAGCGCGGAGGACGGCCAATGAAGCGGGGCCGCACGGCGGCGGGCGAGGCGCCAGGAGGGGACCCCGAGGCGGCGGTGGTAGAAGGAGGCAGGGGCTCGGGCCCGGCCGGAGCAGAGGAGATCGGCGGCGGCCGGCGAGGAGAAGAAGGCCGGGAACCGGGTGCCGGCGCTCACAACGGCGGGGACGGCGAGCAGGCCGAGGACGAGCTGGGGCACGGGCGGAGGACAGGGCGGGGCGACGCGGTCGGGCAGGACGGGGAAGGCGGAGGGGCGGCGGCCGACGGTGGTTGGTGAAGGGCGGCGCTGCCGGGGTTTGCTGGGGAGGTGAGCGGCGGCGGCAGAGGAGCGGCGAGGAGGCCGACGGAGAGAGCGGGTGGAGAGAGAGAGGAGCGGGCGGGGTAGGAGGCGACGCGGTGGGGAGGAGAGAGAGAGGCTGCGGGGGCAGGTGGCCAGGGGTGGGGCTGACGTCGGTGGGGCCAGGGGGAAGAGACCAGGGGGTCGGTCGCGTGGGGCCGGTGGGACCCGGGTGGAAGGGAGATGAAGGTTGGGGAGTGGGCCAGCGGGGTGTGTGGTGGATGAGGTGGCAGATGGCGGTTGGGGGATGGAGGGAGGAGAGATGAGGTGGCGAGAGGGGATTGGAGGGAGTCATGTGGCTAGGGACTGGGTAGGTTAGGGTTAGGTAGGAAAAGTTTTGGGTAGTCTGGTTTTGTATTGGGGGTGGCCGACTGGGTCGAATCGGCCCGGTACGGCTGCCCCCTAAAAATAATTAAACATTTTATTTATTTCAAACGGGGCTTTTACAAACCGTTGGTAGACAAAGCAAAATATTCCGGAGTCCCGGGTTTTGGATTTGAAATAAAGGCGGGGGTATTTAGAAAACAAAAATATGTTTTTCGAAAATAGTTTCAGACACACAAATGCATGATGATGGCGATGCTCAATGCACCGTGGTATGATGACATGAGCATGCGGTCATGATGATGCAATGCACAAAAACAACGCGATTTTCTAGTAGTGGTTTTGCGGGGCGCCACACAGGGATACTACCCCTCCCTTCGGAGGAGAGGCAAACAGGAGGCCTCACGACGGGAGCCCATGGCTACCGCCTCGTGAGGGTCACTCTCGGACCCCTCCACCCGCCACTGCCGAGGTCTGAGTCGCCCGGGTTCCCTGATAGGGCTTAGGTCAGTCGAGGCACACCTGGGGGCATGATCGTAATCCTGCCACGACTAGACGGAAGAAGACAAAACCTTACGAGGAAGTCCGGGTCCAAATGGGTTGCCTCGGTAAAGAAAGGCTGTACCGTCCACCGTTTGGTGCAAAGATGCTGAGGATGGCATTGGGGCTAAGGCAACTGTCCCTTACTACTTTGTTGCTAAGGGAACAAGGGAGGCGTCGAACAGCAAAAGACGACGCCAGCAGGACCAGCTTTGCAAAGGACTAGTGGGCGACCAAGGTGAAGAGGACTAAGTCCACCAAACGTAGTCATGTAGACCGGGTCTTCAAGGGGGAGCGCTGTGGTAGCCCTTCCCACCAACATTTGGGAGGAAGATGTAGGGGTTCCGAGCCTAAAAACGATAATTTTTCCTATGCCAAGAACCATAATTCCATGTTCTATCTATTAGTAATGCAATAACAGGAGGGGATTTTTGCAAACTTACCCTTGAAGACCGAAAAGCATTGTCAATGCTCGGGACAACGTGTTTGATGTAGCCGCTCCGATGCCAACCTCGGGGTCGTGTTGAAGTCCTGTGGCTTCTGCGGCTCCGACAACTCCTAGTGCCCCAAGTGTGGCATCTCCGAGGGAGTTACACATGTCTGGTGCCTGACGATGACTCCCACTCCTCCGATCCAGCAACAGTTGTGGAAGTATACCTTCTAGATCCGAATCCCACAGCATACTTTTGGATCTGAATCCCAAGTGGGCCCCACACAGGGTCCCTTGGCCCAGCCGGCCACCCCCCCTCTCTCCTTCCTCTGGTATTTCGCTCATGGGGCCTTTTCCCTAGGGAGTTGGCCCAATTAGGTATTTGACCTTTTAATTCATTTTTATTTTATTAAATAATTATAAAGAAATGATTAAATCAATACTTAACATTTACTTGCATATTATTCAATCCCTGTGGTTATGGAACTCCATCCACCCCACTCCCGACATCCTCCGGACTTTCCGAAACCCTTCCGATTTTCTCTCTTTCTATTATTCGGTGATTCTGCCGATAGCAAAACAATCTCCGAGAATCATCAACCCCTTAAGAATGATACCCCACGGTTTGGGAACACTCCAGAATGGTCGAGACCCCTCTCGTACCAATGATCATTAGTGGGACCTGGATGCCCATGATGACCCCTGTGCATTCCATGAATCTTTCATCGCTGAACCATGAACTCGTGTCATATTCCTTTTGTATCTTCGATACTTGCATTGTCCAATATCCGATCAATGACATCACCATGTCGTGTTCAATCTCGCTACCGACAAATGCTATTTAACTCGTTCCGACAAGTGATATCCCCGTGATCAAATCACACGCTCCGCGGCTATTGGATATAACTTCTCCGAGTGGGCCCTCTGGTATCTTTCTGTCATGTGGATGGACAAATCCTGCTCTTGACACATAATGCCTCTACATGTTCCTCCGAATACCTAAAACACCTTTATGATCACTGTTTAACCGAGTAATGTTTGATGCTATCTAAGTATGCTCGGGTGATAGTGATTGATATGGTATACTTCCCCTAGCGCCGCCCTTCGGGGTCTGAGAAATAGGACACTAGGTATTTTATAATCATTGTAACTTGAACTTCGTGACATGATCGGATCATGATGCTTCGGTTGGGTATAGCTCATCATATCATTTTTGTAATGAGGTGACTCCATTCTCAAATAGCATAAATGCCACATGATCAGGAAACCTTGATCATCTATTGACCAATGAACCAGTGACAAGAGATTCTCCGTGAACTCCTGGCTGTTTATATATCACACGTGTATTGACGTTTCCTTTCAATAAAGTTATAGCATGATATAAAATTTAATCATAAACTTTATGAAATATGATAATAATCCATATTATTATTTGTCTCTAGGGCATATTTTCAACAGTGTCCCACTTGCACTAGAGTACAAATAAACTAGCTGAATTTGTTTACTAATCATCGGCACCATATAACTTGGTACATCTGATCATGCTTTCTCATGGAAGAGGTTGAGTCTAGGGTCTGGACTTTACATCCCCTCATATCCTTTGCAACTCACTAATGTCACCTTAATTGACATTCATACCTTGTAATCTTATGATAACATCTAGTGTATGTATAGTAGTTATGGCAACATAGTGAGGTTGGTTTCCAGGAGCCATCTGTGCTGTTAGATCAGTCAATGCGAACTTTCTCATGGGCACTGTGCCCTGGGACACACCCTCTGCGAAAAGACGAACTAGTCTAGCACAACATTATACATCATGTTAGATGGTACCCTTATATTTTATTTAAATGTAGTCATCGAAACACTAGTGCACTATGTGCATTTTTCGATGTTTGTCACCTTTCTTCTTATTTGACTTCAGTCAGTATTATCGATGCAGTGATTTCCAATCTTTTAAGGTTAACATATGCCCTTATAACATAACCCTTTGTGCTTTAAGGTATGTCATCTTTCATATACCTGTAAAACATGTCTACATTTCTCATTTAGACACTGTGGACAAACTTAGATCAATGTTTAGTGATTCATACTTAATAAATTATGAACGTTTCTTCTTGGATCATATATTATGTGGAGTTATCATCATGGTTTCTACGACAGAACCTATGTCTCAACATAGTGGATGACAATCATCCTTTTCTTTCTTTCAACCAGTGATGTTGAACTTAATGTCATCCCTAATTCGAATGATCAAGGACCATTCCTTAATCAATTCCTATTCTGAATATCTTTTAGGAATACATTACAACATAATATTGTAATATACTTTCTTTCAACTTTTAACCCTTATAAATCATAATTTATCTATACTTGCACTTTTATTCTTAATGTGTCGTATACACATAAGAATTGAGCTGCCACTCAAAATATGTTCCCAACATATTCGAGTCTGAAACTTACATTGCTCCCACTCAAAATGTGTTTCATACATATTTGAGTCTGAGACTTATATTGCTCCCACAAAAAAACATGTCATTCACATATTAATTTAGGAATACTTTATAGCTCCCAATTAATTTCATGCAAATTGCATATCTTTTCAATATTTTGAATAACTTCAAAATTCCTTGATCAATTACCAAATTGAGAGTTTCTTTTACGAGACACTAGTACTTTACTAGTATCAGATCCACTAGACTTCAGCACTTATCAATCGAATTCTTTTGAATTTTCCCAATACATTATTCATGACAAATCATGATTTGTCTTTCACCTTTTTCTATCATGACCTTGTGGTCCTTTGGAAAAAATCAAATAACCCTTTTACTTGACAAGATTCAGTAACATTTTACTCTATAATCTTAAGTGAAATCCACTTCAAGGATTCCTCATAACTTTAGTTTACCATCACTTTCTTTGTAGTTCCTAGGTATGTCATATTCCGATAATATGACAAGTGATTCATAAATGTCTCCATACAAGATGTAGGGTACATTTGTGAATCCTACTTCATGTAGTAAAAACACTAGTGGGGAAAACACAATGATCATTACCATTGATCCTTTCCTTTATGTGAAGATATGCGTTCTGGAACACGTTCCATTGCGCTTATCAACACTCTGATGTGGGGTTATGAACCCTCATAGTGCTTTCACTATCTTCCATTAGCTTCATTGTCGAGACCACAAATTTCCTCAAGATGCCCCAAAATTTCAGCAATACTAGTTTTGCCTATCTTTTGGTATTAGCCATGGATTTTGTGTTCAAAGTTTCCAATGAAAGCTCTAGAAGGACTTGTTCGCTGTTGCTTCAGTGATATCGAATAACTCCAGAGTTTTTACAACAATCCATACAAGATATGTTGCCGATCTCACGAATTTCAGATGGATCACTTTATTTTAATTGAGTTTTTGTTATTTCTGAACTAATGGTCTTTACAGTAACACTACAATGATTTATCTGGAACCATCTATTCACTCACTTAATATCAAATATCACAATGTGATGCTTTGCACTTCAACGTATCAAAATGCATTGTATTTCACAAGTCTTTATGCCAATCATATAACATCGAATTTCATTACTATTGATCAAATCGTAGTAGTTAGATTCTCTTTATCTTCAATATCCATTGATGCTAAAATTATTTGATCATATAAAATACTTTCTTTCTCATGTTTCATTTGGTAAACCCTTTTACAAAATTCAACAATCACAAAATGATAATCATCACTTTGTTGAAATATGGTACATCAAATATGCATTTTCTTTCAACAATTCATCAAACATGTTTTATTCATACAATATGCAATGTTTCTGTTATCCTGCCGAACTTGCGCATGATTTATATGTGAAAAGAGATCAAATGAATTTCACATATTTATAAAAATAACTTTGAATTTTAAACAATGGTTTCAAACTGAATATATCATCAAGTTGGGTATTTTCAAGGAATTTCAATATTTTACAAATGTTCATGCATCATCAATTAGCTTCACAACACGGATACATTCACACATAATTGAACAACATATGAACACAAATCTAAATCATTCATAAAAGTAGAAAAACTGTTTGTTACAAACACATATGAATAACCGTCTCACAAAGTGTGAAACACACTAAAGAAGTTCACAATCCATCGATTACAATAATCATCCAATATGATAAACTAAATGATAAACAGTGAGGGAGAGTGTCGTCAGCAATCACCATCATGCTTGCCATCAACACGCAACGTCACCTCCTCTCTAGCAAGAAGCTCTCATGCAGAAGGACCTGTTTTCACCAAAGAGAACAAGTATCAGATACTTCAATACTGCAACAAGTGTTTGAGAGATTATAACATTTATAAAACTGTATATCACATATATAACTTCATCATCGATGGCCTCTCCAACATTAGGTTCAACCTTTACATTCTTTAAACGTAATATGAACTCATGGAAATCTAGTGTTTCCATATCACCACTCATGATGCAAGTCCGGACGTGTCCTTCGTAGTTGGGAGGCAGTGACCTAAGTACGATGCCTCACGAAAATGAATCAGTCATCTAGTAGTTCATGAAGTAAACAAGCCTCACGTGTGCATCATGCATGCGCTCCAAGTGACTCTTCAGATAAGTATGTTCCTCCATGTGTATGGAAAGGAAATCTCCAAGTAGCTCATGCTTCCACATGCGCACATGGCTTATGAACTCCGCTCTCACCTGATCCACCATCGAATATGGGTCAAGATCAGCCATGAGTGGATGTAGTTCGCTCACCATCCCATAACGCATAATCACTGGAATGTAAGTGGACATCTCTTGACAAAAATAGCGATCTGCCTGGTCTCGTTGGGTCTCATAGTTATCTAGCTCATCCAAATACATCGCGAGGCATATGAAATCTACCACATTGTTATTAGTAAGGTGATGACTTAGACGCGCAAGCCACTCAGGGAAGTTGGATCCATCAAGTCTAAGCTTTTCAGCAACTACCCATTCAACAATCTCAAAAGAAGGTTCATGGCGAGCCATTTCTACATTTACGATAATACAAGGAATTTGGACTAAGTTTATGATTATATGAGTTAAAACAATAACTCCACTAAAACTACTAACCCCAAAAAATGTTTTAGTGATTACACGATCCCCATTCACTACACTGCACCTAATCTTCATGGTCGGCGATATAGTTGCAAAGGTGGATACCAAAGCGTCGATCACATCATTCATGCGACTCGTGCTTGATCTTTCAGCCATCCATGTTTTGAGGCCATGTCTACACATGCTAGGCTCGCCAAATCAACCTTACGTGTATTCGTTGTGCAACATGGCTTACACCCACCCTATGCGAACACAAATATGTCAGACACCCGATCATCATGACCTTCCTCATAACGGAGAACTTTCTTGGTGGTGCACACTAAGGGAGAACACTTTCCTTGTTATTCTGTTTAGGGATCATCTTATTAGGCTACCGTCAAGTATCTAATACTAGCACACAACAAGATGCACAAACAATAAACATTGAATGTAAATGCGATGCGATATGGTCCTTGCGATGTGATCTCCATCCCTTTTCTCCGTATCCGGCGCCGGGGTTTCAATGCCATGGGCACAAGGGTATCGGCGCCTCCGGCTTGGCAGTCCACCATCACCATGATAGTTACTACTACTTAGCAACAGAAAGTAAACTACTTTACCTTGACTACTACCATATCACATCACAACACCCCTGCAAAACAAAGTTAAATGCCTCTACATTATCTTTGCATGTTTTACGTGGCTATTATGGCTTTCGGACAAGGACGTTCTTACCTACGAACTTCCACCATAACGCTAATAAAATAGTTGTCTATACTACACCCCTTTGGTGCCCTCCTTTGCAAATGGCATTCCAACTAATGCGAGAGAGAGACACCCCCTAAATCAACTTTATATGGTACAAGCCGTATGCCAAGCATGGACCAGTCCCGTGAATGAATGCATAAAGTTGGTAGGGGGCCGCTTCATCAATCATTACTGCGGTATGCACAAGTACACGTGGGAGGGTAACAGCTAAAATATCAACGCCCACACGCTACAACTCGTGTGTTCTACCCAGACTAGCAATACTATGCATAAATCTAGCCCTAATACCACTATAGGGGTTTCGGGCCTAAAAACAATAAATTTTCCTACGCCAAGAACCCTAATGCCAGGATCTATCTATTAGTAATGCAGTAACAGGAGGGAATTTTCATGAACTTACCCTTGAATACCGAAAATCGTTGTCAATGCTCGGGAGAGTGTGGTTGATGTAGTCGCTCCAACATCGACCTCGGGGTCGTGTTGAAGTCTTGCAGCTCTGGCAACTCATAGTGCCCCAAGTGTGGCACCTTCGAGGAGTTACACACATCTGGTGCCTGACAATGACTCCCGCTCCTCCGATCAAGCAGCAGTTGCGTAAGTAGACCTTCTGGATCCGAATCCCGCAGTGTGATGGCGCTCCGCGGTGAACAAGTCTCCTCCTTGCACAATCCAGACTTGGGACCACGGTCACGGGAGAGAGGGAGAGAGAATCAACTGTAGGTCTCCCCAAAAGAGAGGGAACCTTTATTGATTATCGATGTATTCATTTTGTAAAAACCTATGTTTATATAGGGAAAAAAACCACCCCATAGCTAATTAGCTTAGCTATGTGGGACTAAACAAATGAGAGGGGAGAGGGGGCCTGGCAGTCGCCAGCAAGGGCCCAAGTGGGCCCCATGCAGGGTCCCTTGGCCTAGTCGACCACCCCCTCTCTCTCCTCCTTTTGGTCATTCCCTCGTGGGCTCCTTTCCCTAGGGATTTTGGCCCAATTAGGTATTTGACCTTTTAATTCATTTTTATTTTATTAAATAATTATATACAAATGATTAAATCAATATTTAACATTAACTTACATAATATTGAATCCCCGTGGCTTTGGAACTCCTTCCACCCCACTCCGGACATCCTTCGGACTTTCCGAAGCCCTTTCGGTTTTACCTCTCTATCTATTCTTCGGTGATTCTGCTGATAATAAAATGATCTCCGAGCATCATCAATCCCTTAAGCCCCATGGTTCGAGAACACTCGAGACATGGTTAAGACCCCTCATGTACCAATGATCATTAGTGGGACCTGGATGCCCATAATGACCCCTGCGCATTCCATGAATCTTTCATCATTCAAACCATGAATGTTGTGCCATATTCCTTTTTTCTGTTTGATACTTGCATTGTTCGAGATCTGATCAATGACATCACCATGTCATGTTCAATCTTGTTACCGACAAATGCTATTTAACTCGTTCTGACAAGTGATATCCCCGTGATCAAATCACACGATGTGCAACTATTGGAAATTACTTCTCCGAGTGGGCCTCGAGTATCTTTCCGTCACGCGGATGGAAAAATACCGCTCTTGACACATAATTCCTCTACATGTTCCTCCGAATACCTGAACACAGCTTTATGATCACTGTTTAACTGACTGGTGTTTTAAGCTATCTAAGTATTCTTAGGTGACAGTGATTGATATGGTCTCACAGTCTAAGAAATAGGACACCAAGTCTTTTCTAATCATCGTAACTTGAACTTAGTGACATGATCGGGTCATGATGCTTATGTTGGGTATAACTCATCATCTCATTCTCGAAATGAGGTGACTCTATTGTCAACTGGCATAAATGCCACATGATCAGGAAACCTTGGTCATATGTTGAGCAATGAACCAGTGACTAGATATTCACCGGGAACTCTTGGTTATTTATATATGACACGAGTATTGATGTTTCTTTTCAATACAGTTATATCATGATATAAAATTTAATCATAAACTTTATGAAATATGATAATAATCCATATTATTATTTGTCTCTAGGGCATATTTCCAACAAAAGAGGCCCGTCCGCCCCATATAAGGATACCTTCCCCTACCTTAGAACAGGTCGATTCCTGCAATCTGTAACCCTAGACATTGGTTCATCAATACACCCTCGGGATGCACCGCGAGCAATACAACCAGGCAGGAGTAGGGACTTTACCTCCTCACGAGGGTCCCGAACCTAGGTAAAAAACCCGTGTGTCAACCTCTCTATCCTGTCTGTATGCCGCCGTCTTCCCCATTGCCGAGAAGCTCGGAACGCATGATTCATCCCTCTCTCAAACTCAGGGCTTGTTGGAGCCCTAGTTCCCATGCGGGACCCTATCTCCGGTAGACGCCAATAAGGAACATTAATAGAAGATGGAGTCAAGTCACGTGAGAATAAGTAGCAGCTCAACCTGACACCAGTCCCGGCCTGCAAAACTATTGGGCTATGCGTAGAGCTAGGCCGAAAACAAAAAACTTTTCTGCTCCAGCAAGACTTCGGCTATCCACTCCAAGATCCCGCCAAGGTTAGAGGCAATAGTTCGTAACTCTCGACGTACTATTGCGGAAGCTAGAGAAGCACATCGTGGTGGTGTCGTATATTCCATTTAGTCTCGTTGGGCTCCGATGATCTTCTCGATCCTGGGACCTCCAAGTCATCGGCTTCGGTGCTCTTCTTACTTCTGCCTCTAACTCTGCCGCCTGATACCTTCGATCAGGATTCACGGATGTTGTATAATAGCTTTTCCCTAGAAGACCTAGGTTTAATCGAACCTTGGAAAGCACTGCTAAAAGGTTATAAGAAAGGGCACGTCTACAATACTTTGTTTGTTCGATTTACCTTAGTTGACCGGATCAATCTAGTTTACTTTATATGGGTTTGAATCAATGGATGGATATAGGCCAGGGTTGAAGATCCACCTGCAGTTGCACATCAAATGGGATGAAAGATAATAATAAGCATAGTAATGTATCATGTTTTTATTGAGATAATGTTTTGTGGGAAACACATCCTAATATTCTAGAGCCCCCGTGATGCAGCAGGCATAGCAATATACTTTTAATCCAACCAAGAACACAACGAAGCCACGGGTTGCAAACGATTAGTAAGTGTAAACACATATCAAAGCTTTAAGTGGTGATGTTGTTTTTGATCCCAAATGGGGCGCTAAGTGAACACCGTACTTCCCTTTCTATCACTAAGTTTCCTATGAGATCGCCGCTAGCCAAGTATCTCACCTCAAGCCTTTATCAATCTATGGGATCTTGGGTACCTACAAGTCCACAGATCGAGGTGAGAAACGAAGAAACAAAAGATACAAATCACGAATCCAAACAAAACACAATTTCCCCATGATCTAGATGCACATAATTGCTACAAGGTTTCTCTCCAACTCGCAGCCCGTGAGGACTACTCACTCATAACAAATAGATCGAAGATAAAAAACATCATGCAAATAATTAGATTGAAATCAAATATTCTTACAATGGTCGCCAAATCACAAGGAGATCTAAAAGTACAAAGCAATGGCTATGGCTAGTGGAGGGATGGATGGTGGAAGTGATGAACAATGCATGAACAATGGTGTGGATCTCCTTTGGTGGTGTTGTGATGCAATCTGAGAATGGCGGCCCTTTGGCCGGTGGCTGGAGCCTCAAAGTATATAGCCGTCTTCATGAAAGTTGTACGGTTTGACGAGATAGAGCCGTCGCGACCTGGTATGGGCGGGCGGTACAGGTGGACCGCACCCATACAAGTGGCCGTTAAGCGCACTAACAACTTGGTAGGCTTCTCTAATTACTTGGATGTGTGTACTTCCTCAAAATCCTTCATTATGACTCCTTATTTCGCCTTAAAAGAAGTGATTTCCTGCACAACATAAATCAAAGAAGGGATTTGCACATATTTGCAATTATTAGTCATTAATGGCAAGATTGAGAGTTTATTTGGCAATTTCTTGACCAAAAACAACGTTCAAACATGGTGGAAGATGGCAAAAATCGGAGCCATCAGCTTCCCCAAAGCACAAACCTTGATCATCCTCGAGCAAGAAGAACCAAAAGAACTATAAGGAATTCAGTGTTTAAACTTGAAACAACGAGAATAGGAGTTCACTTACAGTAGGTAGTCGTATGTGCTCAACACTTCATTCATTTGCAAAGCTTATCAAAGTTAGAGAGATGACAATAATACTATACAAGCTTCGGTAAGTCAAGATAATCAAAGTAAAGTTTAATATAAGTATAAATAACTAAAAGTGTAGCAATCAATCCAATTCCTCTAATTAACTCTCAGCTTGCCAAGGAACACTTAAGATGTTTAAATAGCATAATTGAGTAAGAGTGTCGTTGGATTGATGACAAGTACGCCATGAGGGGGTCCTCAAGGTGTGTGGAAGAGTGGGGTGTGAGACGTATGGTATTCCGGGACGGTGAGCACACAAGTTGACCCAGGTTCGAATCCGCCGGCTTTGGACGGATCCTACTCCTACTAGCAATCCAGTAATACAGCAGAGCCCGAATATGGGTTACAAGGGTTTCGCATGTGCGAGTTGAGATTGTAGACTATTGTGAGGTGCCCTAAAGGCGTACCCTAGGACGGCTTATATAGATATCCGGCCTAGGGTTTACAGGAGAGACCTATCCGGCTACGACTAAGAGTCAGTTAGAGAGTATAACTTGAACTACAAGTAACATAACCGGCCTATGTCGGTAAGTCTTTTGGGCCTTCCCATAGCCGTACTGGACTGCGTCTCTTCTCCTTGACTGGGCTGCCCGTGAAGCAAAGATCTAACCCAAAGTGTGCCACCCTAGTCAGTGAGGCATAGTGAGGATACCCGGAAAGTATATCCCTAATAGCAGCCCCGGGCAGCCTCCAAGATCCTTAGTCGGTTTTCATCATCGTCTAGCTTGATCTTCGGCTTGTAGAATCTTGAAGGGTTCCCGAAACTTCAAAAGAAAGGATAGGATCCGAGTATCAAAATGAGTCAGACCTATGAATACGTTATTCAGGTTTCTAGCTCGAAATTCAAACTAAGCTAGAACTTGGCCTCTGACGTAACCTGACACCAATCAAGGTCAAGTCACGTCACTGACAGACATTCTCGTTGGCACGACCGTTGGTGGGTCCGCCTTTTGCAGAACCAAGGCGTCGTTTTAATGCGTGTGCGGAGATTGAGGCAGCGTAATCATTACGTGGGGTTACCCAGCTCCTTCCACAACACGTGTCGCGGTTACTGTTTACGTTGCACGAATCTTGGCGCGGATGAAGGATATAAGGGTTTGAGATCTCTCCCTCTCCTCTTCACCGGCACTTGCGCTCCTTCCTTCCTCTCGATGCCTCCCACGAACAGAGCTCCTCTACTTCCCCAAAAATCCCCTAGCGCTGCCTATCCTAAGCCACAGATGCCTAGAAAATGGCTAAGGCCTCATCTTCCGGCATGGCGGCGACAATAGTAATGGCCTTGGCAGCGGAGAAGGAGAGTTTCCGCGGGGTCTGGATCCCCTGCATCCTGGATGATGCCAAGCTTAGCGCCGTCGAGAATGAAGGGATCCTCCGTGCCGGCGTCTGGCGGAGCGGCTATGGACAAACCGTCCCCACCTCCAACACCGACGAGCGGGTGCATTTCGGCACCCACCTTGACAGAGATTTGAGCTTTCCACCCGCAAATTTCTTCTCTGAGGTGATAGATTATTATGGAGTTCAACTCCACCATCTCCCCCCAAACTCTCTCTTAGAGATGAGTGCTTATGCTTCTTTGTGCAAGGGGTATCTCAGCATTAGGCCGAGTCTCATTCTCTTCCGGTATTATTTTCATACCCGGAGAAACTCCATCACCGCCGGTAATCCTTACATTACCGGAACTCTTAGCTTTTTCGTTAGGAGAGAACACGTCTATCCTAGGATTAAGGCAAGTGAGTCGGTGAAACAATGGTCGTCCAATTTTTTCTATAATAAGGATATACCAGGTCCCGGCAAAGCAACTGATTTGCCGGCTTTTGTTGACGGTGCCGCCATGCCCCAAGAGTCATGGGACACAGATGCGCCGGCTCTTACTGATGATCTGCTTCTTGCTAAGAGGCAGATCGAATATCTGATGAAGCACAAGGGCCTTAAAGGGTCCGACTTGATTCACTACTATCTGGCATGCCGGGTCCAGCCTCTCCAACACCATGGTGACCGGCTTATGCACTCCATCACGGCATCCAAGAAGGAATCTCTCCGGATCTGCTCCCGTCCTTACTTGGAAAAGGACAATGAGTCCCAAATCAGATGGTTGATAAGGGAGCGGATCGAGAGGAAAATCCCAGAGCTGTCCTTGGACATGCATATGGCTGATAATCCCGTGGTACCAGTAAGTTTCTAGCAATAACTCGAATTATGTGTTCATCTATACGTTATTGTCTTTTTCTGCAATACTGATATATTTCTTCTTTTTAGCTTGTTGACCTCCCCGAGTCGGAGCTTGCTCCTCTCGAGGGATATCCTCCTAAGATTTCTCAGGATGATGGAGATTTGGTTCCATTGTCGGAGACCCTTACCCGAAAGTGTAAGGCTCCGACAGTTTCCATTGGCACAAAGGAGTGCCCATTGTGAAGAGGTAAATTTCCTCGCAAGGTCTTTGTATTTTATCTCTTTATTCTTTTTGAGGTGTAATGATCTTTGTTCTATTACCTCCTCATGGCTAAACAGCTCACCAAGGGCAAGGGGAAAGGAGGCTCGTCGAAGCCCCTGCGCCAGTCAAAGCTGAATTTGACTTCTCCGGCCACAGCACCCCCGACTCCTGCCCCGCAGCCTTCTATAGCGCCAGAGATTACTCCATCTCCGCCTGTCGCAGAAGATCCAGCTCTTCATTCTGAGCCCGCGAACCTTGGTTCATAGACTGACGTCACCATGGGTGTCTCGGCAATTGATAAGGGTGAACCCTCAAAGGGTAATGATCCCTCGGCAGAGATTTTTGCTAAAAACCTCCTCAGCAATCCGGGTCTTGCCAAACTTGGTATTACTCGGAAATCTGCAGATGAGATCCAATGGCTGGCCCAGCAATGCTTGGAAAGCCGGAACATCACTGCCGAGGAGCGGGCACACGAAGCAGAAGACGTCAAGTACTCCGAGCTTCTTGAGAAAATCTTTCTTCGTGACGAGAGGCTGAGAGTCGGTGTGATTCCTCCTCCGTCGATAATCCCGCTGACCCTCACCGAGAAGGTTAGTACCAAGGTGACCATGAGCTTAAGCAAGCTTACTCATGAACATCATGTAAGTCGAATTTCCAACTCAACATTTGTACTTTATTTCATATCATATCCTCTAGCCCCAAAGCATGAAGTTGGATAGACAATCCGAGTTTATGCTTTCATAGGATTCCGAAGAATGAACTAGTGTAGCCCCCAAGGCTCGTGCTGATATTAGTAAAAATATTAGCCCGAGTCTTTAGTAGACTTCTGACTCTAGGTATTCTGACTTACAGAAAGTTAGTTCGTATAACCAGGAATTGTTGAAGAATATCTGCAACAAGAGAGAGATCAGAGCTCTCCAGCTTGAAAATTCTCAGTTAAAGGTGTCAAGGGATGAGGTTAAAGGTAAACATTCCAGTCCTTAACCCTGCTCTTTCTTTCATAGTCGAATTATTTATTCAATTGTTGTTATTTTGCTTACAGCACTAGTCAAATAGTCATGTGCCATGATTGAAGAAGCCAAGAACCTTAAGACCCTGGAGGTGGAGAACACCGACTTATGTCGGGAGCTGAACAAGTTGAAGGCAGATCACGAGCGGAGCATTGCTCAAGTCCTCGAATCCCCTTCTATAGCCACCGAAGAACGTGATCGAAGGATCGCGGCCCAGGACCAAAAGATCTCGGATATCAATGATGCTCTATTCAGAGAGAAGGACATCTCTGAAGCACTCCGGGCTGAACTCCAGAGCCTTAGGGCAGAGAAGACCAAAGTTGACGATGCCATCTTCGGTATGTGTCTTACTTTCTGATTTTCTGTTTTTCCGACTCTAGGAGGTCGGATATATTTACTAACCTTTGCATTATATGGGAAGGTCCTCTGAACTTACTGGATTCTTCCTCCACCGAGTCTCGCACTAGCCAGCTTACACAAGTCGGCGATTTGCTACACGATTTCCGCCAATCTTTGGAGGATATTGGTGGAGTACTCAAGGTCCCGAAAATGAACAGAATGTCCGGCTTTGAGGTGCGAGACAATGCCAAGGAGATGCCCCAGCTCATCCAAGACTGGAACATGTCCTATGCATGGACCACAACACAGAATGCTCTCACCATGGTTATGAGCCACCATGGAAGCATGGAAATCTGGCAAGTAACCAGAGGGTATTCGATTGTGGATGAAGACGGATAGGAGAAAGACATCAAGGCCATCATGGACTCCTGTGCCGGATATGGGTGTCACGCAGCTGATCTGACCAGCTACGACACTCCTTTCTTCACTCGCGTGGAGACGCCTCCTCCGCCTGCCGAAGTAACAGCTGAAGTCTCCGATGATGAACAACCATTTCGGATTTCAACGTCTCGGAAAGATATCAAGGCGAGGTCGATGTCTCTAGTGATCTAGCAGCTCCTACCTCTTCCCCTGCATCGTAGAGCATCAAAAAAACATTGTGTTATACTGAAACAATTCGGGTTTTAAATAAGTAGTGTAATACTTTTGCTAGTGCTAAGATTTCCTACTTCTATTTAACACTTTTTGGCTTTATTTTTATGTGCCTAAAATGTTTACATAAGCACTTATATTTTTATCTATACTTATCGTTTATCTGGCTTTCCGCCTCGTCCCTTTCGTGAGCCAGCCAACCTTCAACACGGAAACTTTGCTGAGCAACGGAGCTCAATTGCTAAACTAGTTTAAACTCGGAAACAAAGCCGACTTCCAGTACCAACAATTCACTACTCGGAGAATGCTTGCATCCGGTAATCAGATAAATAACCAAAGTACAAACTAGAAAATTTAGATTTATACCTGAAGGTAGCATTTTTAGAATCGGAAATCTTAACCAGAACAAACATGAGCATAAAGTACTTTCAAGTATTCTAGGATTTTTGATTGTGACATGATCATTCGGAAATAAGATGGTAATATAAAACTTCTCAGAAAAATTGAGGCAACCAATACTTTATTTCTCATTGAACATGTACACATTTATGATTACAAAGAAAGAAAATTTAAGAATAAAAGGGACGTAGTTGAGCAATATTCCACGGTCTGTCTAATTCTTCCGGGTCTGTACTGCCTCCATCTCTCTTTCTTTTCTTAGTAGCAGGTCTTTCTTTGACTGGCCGCATATCGGTTAGATAGTAAGAACCATTGTGCAATACTTGGCTAACTAAAAAAGGCCCTTCCCATATTGGGGAAAGTTTGTGCTTTCTTTTCTGCACAAGCCGGAGAACCAAATCACCCTTATTGAAAGACCGGTTTCTGACTCTCTAGCTATGATACTTGCGTAACTTCTGCTAATAGGTTGTTGATCTCATCTCAGCAACGACGCGAACTTCTTCGATTAAATCGAGATCATTTTGTCGAGAAATTTTGGCATCCTCCTCAATATACGCAGCAACTCAGGGAGAAGTATGAATCAAATCACTAGGAAGAACTACTTCTACACCATAGACCAAGAAGAAAGGTGTGTATCCGGTTGACCTATTCGGAGTTATTCGTAAACTCCATATCACAGAAGGTAATTCCTCTGCCCAAGCCCCCACAACACATCGTAGTCGTGCTTCGAGTCTTGGTTTTAGGCCTTGTAGGATTAAACCATTTGCTCTTTCAACTTGTCCATTAGCCTGTGGATGTGCGACTGACACAATGTCAAGCCAGATGTTTTGCTCATCGCAGAATTTGGCAAGCTCTCCCAAAGAAAAGTTACTCCCATTGTCCGTGATAATGCTATGTGGATAGCCGTATCAGATTATGACATCCTCGACAAATCTTCTGGCTGTTGCTCCATCACAACTGGTGACGGATTTAGCCTCAATCCATTTAGTGAATTTATCCACCATCACTAAGAGATGAGTAAATCCACTTGGAGCCCGTTTAAATGGTCCTACCATGTCAAGCCCCCAGACCACAAAAGGCCATATTAGAGGTATTGTTCGTAGCTGATCAGCCGGAACATGAGCTTGTTTGGCGTACTTTTGGCAGCCTTTGCACGTCTTGACCAGCCGTTCGGCATCTGCCTTGGCTATAAGCCAGAAAAAACTGTGTCGGAAAGCCTTTGTGGATCTCTCATAAGATTTCGACTCCTTCTTTCGGAGATACACAGCGCTGAAAGACCCCAGACACACTTCACTTATAGAGCTCACCATTTACGATTGTATAGGTTTTTGCTCGTTGGACGATCTGCCGGCTCAGAACCTCGTCTTCGGGTAATTTGCCATCTACCAAGAAATCAAGGTAGGGTTGGGTCCAGCTGGGAATTACAACTAGAACTGCCACTAAAGGTGAGTTGGATTTGGTCAGATATTCCTCATCTACTCCTTTTATAGAGGGAACTTTGAGGTGCTCTAGAAAAGTGCCATCCGAAACCTTTTTCCGTGTAGATCCTATTCGAGATAATGCATCTGCTTCCTCATTTTCTGTTCGAGGGATGTGGTGAACCTCAAACCCTTCGAACGATTTAGATAGTTCATCCATGACAGCTCTATAAGCTGCCATGTGCTTATTTGCATTACAGATATCCAACACTTGTTGATCCACAAGTGCCGAATCTCCATAACACATTAAACGTCGGATGCCGATCTCCTTAGCAATCCGGATTCCATGCAGTGGTGCTTCATATTTAGCAATGTTATTCGTCGTTGTGAAGTGAATCTGCAACACATAGAAAAGTTTATCTCCTTGGGGTGATTTGAGCACCACGCCAGCCCCCGAGCGCCTTAGACCCGTCAAAATGTTAGGTCTAGTATTCCGACTCCAGGAGGGTCATATTCTCCGTTGTCTCTGTCCAATCAGCGACAAAGTCAGCGAGGATTTGGGATTTGATTGTTGTGTAAGGTTTATAGTCAATGTCCAAAGCTGAAAGCTCTATGCCCCATTTTGGGACACGTCCTATAGCATCGCTATTGTTGATTATATCTCTCATGGGAGCTGTGCTCACCATGGTAATTGGGTGTTCTTGAAAAAATGCCGTAACTTCCGGGATGCAAAGAACACACAGTAAGCTAGCTTTTGATAGTGCGGATATCGCTGCTTTGATTCAGTTAGGACTTCACTGAGGTAATAAGTCGGACGTTGCACCAGGTGTTCCTGTTTTTCCTCTGGTATCTCCACCACCATGACGACACTGACGACTCTGTTTGTCGCAGCGAGATAGAGCAACATCGGTTCCCGAGGTTCTGGTGCTGCAAGGATAGGAGCAGATGAGAGTACTGCTTTCAGGTCTTGTAGTGCAGCTTTAGCTTCGTCGGTCCAAACAAACTTTTTGGTCTTTTTCGGGAGCTTGTAGAGTGGTGCGTCTCTTTCACCGAGCCGACTTACAAACCGACTGACTGTGGCAATGCAACCAGTTAGTCTTTGAACGTCCTTCAGGCGAGTCAGCCTGGAAATATTGAGTATAGCCTTAATTTTGTCTCAGTTCACCTCTATGCCTCTTTGAGACATGATGAAACCTAACAATTTTCCGGCTAGTATTCCAAAGAAACATTTCTTCGTGTTAAGCATTATGTTGTATTTGCGTAGATTGGTGAATGTTTCCTCCAAGTCGAAAATTAAGGTTTCCTTCTTTTTGGACATCACCGCAATGTCGTCCACATATGCATGTACATTGCGCCCGATTTGATCGTGGAGGCAACGCTGCATAGTGTGCTGGTATGTAGCTCCTACATTCTTGAGCCCAAAGGGCATTGTAACGAAACAGAAGGTTCCGAAGGGGGTTATGAATGAAGTTTTGATTTTGTCTGATTCCTTCATTCGGATTTGGTGATAACCGGAATATGCGTCGAGAAAACATAGGAGTTTCGAGCCTACCATAGAATCAATAACTTGATCAATTCTAGGCAGAGCGAACGGATCTTTGGGACAAGCCTTATTCAAGGCAGTATAATCAACACACATCCTTAAATTAGTGGTGTCCTTTTTAGGGACCATTACATGATTGGCCGACCACTCAGTGTGCATGACCTCTTCTATGAATTTGACTAACTTGAGCCAGGCTAGTTTGTTAGCTATTGCTTTTCGCTTTTCATCACTAAAACGTCGTGTCAGATGGCTGCCATGCAAAGATATCTTGATTTTCTTGGAGGAACTTGACGAGTGCGCTTTCCTATGCGCTATCTAGACCTACACCTATCTGGGTCACCTTGGAGGGGTCATCATATTTCAACGGCGTCTTCTTCGTGTCTTCCGATTCCTTGAACTCCGAAGTCGGCATTATCACCTCCTTGTTTGTCGTGGGTATCTTGGACGGATCAATAGTCTTCTTGATCTCCTAGTACTCCTAGGCGTGCAACATGACTTCAGCAAAGGCAGCATTTCCATCCTCACACTCTCGTGCCTTCTTCGGGTCTCCCCTAATGGTGATCACGCCTTTGGGACCTAGAATTTTCATCATATTGTAAATGTAAGATGGATGAGCCATAAAAGCCCAGTAAGTCGGACGTCTGAATATAGCCTTGTATGCGCTCTTGAACAGGACCACTTCAAAGGAATGTGTTTCCATCCGATAGTTCTTTGGAGTTCCAAAGGTAACATCCAAAGTGAATTTGCTTGTCTTCCTGGGACAACTCCATGAAAGATCACCGAGCTGTGATTCAGCTGTGTCTCCGAGATCCGCATCCGACGTAGCGTTTTGACATACCGAATATTGATGTTGCTGCCGTCGTCCATGAGAGTCTTGGAGAAACCATAGCTGTCAATAAGTGGATTGACGACTAAGGCGTATTTTCCTCACCTGTGCTGTTGGTAATATGCCCTAGAGGAAATCATGGTTGATGATATTTCCCAAAGTATTCATACAGTAAAGTTGTCCTTATATGAACATCAGATATATATCACTGAATGCGTGATTCAGTTGTGGAACTATGTATTCATGATTGTTCATATTAGATTGTCCTTGGTCGTTGAGGTTGTGCTAGACACACAACTTAGACCAATGTGCAAGTCGGCTGATGACACGGTTCCACTTGTCATGGGCATGGTGATGCTATTCCAACTTACACTGATTCGGCTAAGAGTTTAGCGAGTCAGACTGACCCACGGTTGAGATGCAACGAGCATGTTGTCATTTGCAGTCTCAAGCAATGGAATCCTTCGACCTAAGGTGATTGCATGATCCGAGTTGTGGATCGCCAACTTAGGTTCTATCAAACGCTATTCTGTAAAGGGCAGTTATAAAGGTAGAATTCGGGTTGGTTGTGAAGCAAGCTGCGTGACGTGGATTACCAAGATGGGATTTGCCCCTCCGTAATGGAGAGATATTCTCTAGGCCCTCTCGTGTAATATGATTCATAAGCATGGTCATGCGCTACTCAGTTAAGTGTTAACTGAGGAGTCGGACTAAGAGTTAGTCCAGTGAATCACATATCATGGTACGAGAAGAGAGTTAAGCTATTAAAGGGATGGAAACTACTCGCCTATAGCTTAATAGGTATATCGTGAGGCAAAGGGACTTGGACGAAAGTCAGATTGAAGGTTCGTCTTCTGACTTTACGGTGCTTGGGAGTTGGCACGTCTTGCTAGAGACCGCTACCAGCTATCGACTCGGAGTGGTGACTCGTGTCGTATCTAGGTGTACGTGAACCTACAGGGTCACACACTTAAGGGTAAGGAGCCCATGTGGATTGGATCCATGTGGAGATTGGAGTACGGCCTAGATGGGCCTAAAGCGTTGAGCCCAACAAAGAGTGTATATAAGTGGAGCAACAAGGGATAGTCCCTGACCTAGCCGTCACTTTCTCCACTTCCATTTCGGGCTAGACAAGATCTAGCAATCCTCTGTCCGAAGCTCCTTCCTGTATGTGTGGATATCGGTAGAGGCATTGCACGTGTAGCGCTGGAGATGGGGAAGCTCGTGGGGATCTAGCAAAGGAGTTCGTGGGATCCGGAGAAGCTGTCCGTGGGATTCGGAGGGTTGTCCGGGGGATCGCTCGGAGAAGCTGCATCAACTTCCACATCTGCGCATCTAGCAGTAATGTCGTGGCCTATAACCTGAGCTAGATCTTGTGAGTTCCGCGTTAGGGAAAAAGTTTCGTTTATCTCTGCGTGGCCCAACAGTGGTATCAGAGCGAAAGCTTCTGGTTTTAGGCTCTAGATCTATGCATATATGATATGCACGAGGTGGTGGATAGGATCCACTTAGGGTTTTGGTGGTCGATCTATGAGATAGATCAGTTTTGTGCAAGATTGATTGGATCAATCGCACTCGGGGTGCATGGAAGATCAGGTGCGGATGATCAATGATATTGGTCAGATCTGCATAGGGATTAGATTTGGGTAAAAGTGTTTTATCCAATGAAGGAATCCATGGTTCAGAATGCAGATTAGATCTGCAATTTCGGAAAAATCCCCGCCCGCTATCCGGATAGCGGGACCGCCGGCTTCGCCCTGTCGTAGCGCCTTACATGTCATTGCGAGTTTCACAACACCGGTGGATATCTTATATATATGCATAACTTGTGTTTGCAGGAAGTTGTGAATGGTATGACTTATGTGCATGTGATGTGTGTAATCCATATGTGATCTACGTATCACGGGTTTGTCAGCTGGCTAGAGCCAAAGTGCTATCACTGTTATTGTATAACGACCTGCGTGTCGGCATGAGATGCCATCTTCTTGTATATTCCTTAGTGCTGGTGTAGCATGTTTGGAGGACTTGAAGGACACTGCAGCCAAAGGCATGATGAACAGGTTCATGGAGATGGAGATCACCATGAAGGGAGCCATACCATTTCACATTATAATTGGATTATTTTGTGTGATTGTCGTGTCTCTAATTTTACTTCTATGAGATAGTGGTTAACCTTTAATCCCTCAAAGAAGGTCTAGTCGGTCTCCCTGCCGGTGTTGCACCATCACAAGTCGGACATTCTTGGTAGTGGGCTCATAAAATTGAGGTGCTGCCAATTCTTTTCGACTAGATGGGTTCAAGTTGTACTCTTACAGCGGAAGCACTTGGTAAGCTAGACGGGTCTATCATAATGGTTTTGGGGCTCGGGGAGAGGGCGGTCGGGAGCCAGGGCATGAGATGCCACCCGACCAATAGGAGTCGCATGAGATGCAATTGGCAAGGAGTTTCCTACCTAGATCACTTGACGGCTAGCGGTGATGCTAAAGCACACTAGTCTTCTTGCTTATTTAGGGTCTCGAATCACTAAATAACCATCGGAGGGATGTTGGTTCTAGTAGGAGCATAAGTATTAAAATGTTTAATATGCCTACTCTTTTATGAATACTTGTCTTAAGTGTTTTGCATATTTATGTTGTAGATAATGGCACCTAGTAGCAGTCTCCCTCAGTTGTCCAGTTTTGCTTTGAGGACCATTCTAGAGAAAGATAAACTTAATGGGACAAACTTCACCAACTGGTATCGTAATCTGAGAATTGTTCTCAAACAAGAAAAGAGGGACCATGTTCTAGACAACCCGCTTCCAGATGTGCCGGATGAGAATGCGAGTGTCACAGCAACCAATGCCTATCGTATAACATGTGATGATTCTATAGAAATTAGATGTCTTATGCTTGCTCACATGGAACCGGACTTGCAGCAGCAGTTCGAGAATGTTGAGGCCTACGATATGATCGAAATCCTCAAAAGTATGTTCCAGGCTCAGGCAAAGACCGAGAGTTATCAAGTCTCTCAAGCTTTGTTGAGTTGTAAGCTTAAGGATGGTGATCCACTGAGTCCGCATGTGATCAAGATGGTTGGTTACGTGCAGTCTCTGGAAAGGCTTGGCTACCCCATTAGCGAAGAGTTCGCTACGGATATAATTCTGAACTCTCTTCCTAGTGTGTATGGTCAGTTCATATCGAACTACCACATGTATGGTATGGATAAGAAGCTCACTGAATTACATGGGATGCTTAAGTAGGCAGAGGTTCATCTCAAGAAAGGTACTAGCCAAGTGTTGGTGATACAGAATAAGGCTAAGTTTAAGAAGAGTTCTTGGACTAAGAAGAAGAAGGCTAAGTCAGGAGGTAATGCTTAGGATGAGATCCCAAGCGTTTCCTCAGGGACTAAGTCATCTCCTTCAGCCGGTTCCGCTTGCTTCTATTGCAAGGCGGATGGCCACTGGAAGAGGAATTGCAGCAAGTATTTGGCGAATAAAGCCAAGAGTGGAGGTATGACTTCCAACTCAGGTACACTTGTTTGGAATGTTATAGACCTTTATCTTGCTGATGCACCCGGTAGTTCTTGGGTATATGATACCGGATTAGTCATTCATATATGCATCTCGTTGCAGGGACTAGTAAGAACTAGCAGCATAGCAAGAGGCGAGGTTGACATTCGGGTCAGCAACAAAGCAAGAGTTGCTGCGTTGGAAGTCGGCATGATGCAACTTCATTTACCTTCAGGATTCTTAATGGAACTAAATAATTGTTATTATGTTCTAGTGCTTAGTCGAAACATCATTTCTGCCTCATGTTTGATGAGACAAGGCTATGAGTCTAATATTAAGAACAATGGTTGTTCTTTATATTTGAATGATATGTTTCACGGCTTTGCACCCATTCAGAACGGGTTATTTATTTTGAATCTTGATGGTGGGTCGGTCTAAAACGTAAATGTGAAAAGGTTGAAACCAAATGATCTGAATATGACTTACTTTTGGCACTGTCGACTTGGTCATATAAGTTGGAAACGCATGAAGAAGCTCCATGATGATGGACTCCTAACTTTGTTCGACTTGGAGTTATTGGAGACATGTGAATCCTGCCTTCTAGGCAAGAAGACCAAGACACCTTTTGCAAGGAGTTATGAAAGGGCGTCTGACTTGTTGGGACTAGTACATAGTGATGTATGTGGTCCAATGAGCGTGACAGCCAGGGGTGGTTATGAATACTTCATTACCTTCACTAATGATTTGAGTAGATATGGATATGTCTACTTAATGAAACATAAGTCATAAGCCTTTGGAAAGTTCAAAGAATTCCAGAATGAAGTACATAATAACTCGGCAAGAAAATAAAGTTTCTTCGGTCAGACCGAGGAGGTGAGTACATGAGCCATGAGTTTGATGACCATCTGAAGAGTTGTGGAATAGTTCCTCAGCTCACTCCGCCGGGTAGACCGCAGAGGAACGGTGTGTCGGAATGGCGGAATCAAACCTTTTTGGACATGGTATGATCAATGATGAGTCGGACAGATCTACCTTTATCATTTTGGGGTTATTGTCTAGAAACAGCGGTGTTCACACTAAACAGAGTACCATCAAAATTGGTAGAGAAGACACCACATGAGATGTGGACAGGCAAGAAGCCAAGTTCATCTTTTCTTAAGATTTGGGGTTGTGAAGCATTTGTCAAGCGACTTCAGTCAGACAAGCTTACAGCCAAGTCGGATAAGTGCATTTTCATTGGGTATCCAAGGGAAACCTTGGGTTACTACTTCTACAACCGAGAAGAGGGTAAAGTGTTTGTCGCTCGAAACGCTGTCTTCCTCGAGAAAGAGTTTCTCAATTGGGAAGTTAGTGGGAGTACGGTGCGGCTCAAAGAAGTTTGAGAGGAACCGATCAGTAGCGATTTGGTGAAAGCCTTGGAGGTTGAGCCAGTCATGGTAGCTGAGCCGGTAGCTGCACCTACACTGCGAAGATCGGAAATATTGCGAAGTGTTCGTGATATATTACTATTGGACAGTGATGAGCCGGCAACTTATTTGGAAGCGATGGTGGGTTCTGATTCTGAGTCGTGGCTTGGATCCATGAGATCCGAGTTAAAGTCCATGGACGACAATCAAGTTTGGAACTTGGTTGATCTGCTAGACGGTGCAAGACCCGTCGAGTGCAAATGGGTCTTTAAGAAGAAAACTGATATGGATGGAAACATTTCTATCTATAAAGCATGGCTTGTCGCGAAGGGGTTCTGGCAGGTTCAAGGAGTTGACTACGATGAGACTTTCTCACCCGTAGTGATGCTTAAATCAGTTTGGATCATGTTAGCTATAGCAACCTATTTCGACTATGAAATATGGCAGATAGATGTCAAAACGGCTTTCCTTAATGGAAAATTAACCGAGGACATGTATATGATACAACCCGAGGGTTTTGTCGATTCGGCTAATGCTGACAAGGTATGCAAACTTCAGAAATCCATTTATGGATTGAAGCAAGCATCTCGGAGTTGGAACATTCACTTTGATGAGGTAGTCAAATCGTTTGGCTTCATCAAGAGTGATCATGATTCTTGTTTATAAAAGAAGTTTAGTGGGAGCAAAGTAAACTTTCTGATCTTATATGTGGATGACATATTATTGATTGGAAATGATGTCCAGATGTTGCAAGAAACCAAGGAATCATTGGAAAGGAGTTTCTCAATGAAGGACTTGGGTGAGGCAAATTACATACTAGGAATCATGATCTATAGAGATAGATCCAGGCGGCTCATTAGATTGAGCCAAAGTACATATTTGGACAAAGTGTTGAAGAAATTCAACATGGAATCGTCTAAGAAGGAGTTCTTACTGATGTCCCATGGCATAAGACTTAGCAAGACTCAGTGTCCTTCAACGACTGATGAGCGAAGTAGGATGAGTGTGATTCCATATGCTTCAGCAGCCGGGTCCATCATGTATGCCATGATTTGTAGTAGGCCGGATGTTTCCTATGCTCTAAGTGTTGTGAGCAGATACCAGGCTGACCCTGGAGAAATCCACTAGGCAGCAGTTAAGAACATTCTTAAGTACTTGAGAAGGACTAAGGATGTGTTCCTAGTTTATGGAGGTGAGGTTGAACTCAGTGTAAGGTGTTACACGGATGCGAGTTACCTTACTGACTCAGATGATTCTCGTTCGCAATGTGGGTACGTGTTCGTTATGAACGAAGGGGCTGTGAGCTGGAAGAGTTCCAAGCAAGAGACCGTGTCTGCATCTACAACAGAGGCTGAGTATATTGCTGCCTCGGAGGCAGCAAAGGAAGTTGTTTGGATCAGGAATTTCCTGATTAATCTTGGTGTGGTTCAAGGCTCGTCCAATCCGTTAGACATTTATTGTGACAACAATGGTGCTATTGCACAAGCCAAGGAACCTAGACAACACCAGAAGAACAAGCATATACTCATGCGATACCACTTGATTCGCCAGTTCGTGGATCATAGTGATATCAGGTTATGCAAGGTACACACGGATGCAAACGTTGCAGATCCGTTGACAAAGGCACTTCCACAGCCTAAGCATGAGGCGCACGTAAGAGCCATGGGCATTAGATGCCTGGACATGTGATATTGGGATGATTGACTCTATTGCAAATGGGAGACTGTTGGGAATATGCCCTAGAGGCAATCATGGTTGATGATATTTCCCAAAGTATTCATAAAGTAAAGTTGTCCTTATATGAACATCAGATATATATCACTGAATGCGTGATTCAGTTGTGGAACTATGTATTCATGATTGTTCATATTAGATTGTCCTTGCTTGTTGAGGTTATGATGGACACAAAACTTAGACCAATGTGCAAGTCGGCTAATGACATTGTTCCACTTGTCATGGGCATGGTGATGTTATTCCAACTTACACGGATTCGGCTAAAGAGTTTAGCAAGTCAGACTGACCCACGGTTGAGATGCAACGAGCATGTTGTCATTTGCAGTCTCAAGCAATGGAATCCTTCGACCTAAGGTGATTGCATGATCCGAGTTGTGGATCGCCAACTTAGGTTCTATCAAACGATGTTCTGTAAATGGGCAGTTATAAAGGTAGAATTTGGGTTGGTTGTGAAGCAAGCTGCGTGACGTGGATTACTAAGATGGGATTTGCCCCTCCGTAATGGAGAGATATTCTCTGGGCCCTCTCGTGTGATATGATTCGGAAGCATGGCCATGCGCTACTCAGTTAAGTGTTAACTGAGGAGTCGGACTAAGAGTTAGTCTAGTGAATCACATATCATGGTACGAGAAGAGAGTTAAGCTATTAAAGGGATGGCAACTACTCGCCTATAGCTTAACAGGTATATCGTGAGACAAAGGAACTTGGACGAAAGTCACATTGAAGGTTCATCTTCTGACTTTACGGCGCTTGGGAGTTGCCACGTCTTGCTAGAAACTGCTACCAGCTATCGACTCAGAGTGGTGACTCGTGTCATGTCCAGGTGTACGTGAACCTATAGGGTCACACACTTAAGGGTAAGGAGCCCATGTGGATTGGATTCATGTGGAGATTGGAGTACGGCCTAGATGGGCTTCAAGCGTTGAGCCCAACTAGGAGTGTATATAAGTGGAGCAACAAGGGATAGTCCCTGACCTAGCCGTCACTTTCTCTACTTCCATTTCGGGCTAGACAAGATGTAACAATCCTCTGTCTGAAGCTCCTTCATGTATGTGTGGATACCGGTAGAGGCGTTGCACGTGCGGCGCTGGAGTCGGGGAAGCTCGTGGGATCTAGCGAAGGAGTTCGTGGGATCCGGAGAAGATGTTCGCGGGATTTGGAGGGTTGTCCGGGGGATCGTTCAGTACTGCTTCGACGCGCTACATCAACTTCCGCATCTGCGCGTCTTGCGGTAATCTCGTGGCCTATAACCTGAGCTAGATCTTGGGAGTTCCGCGTTAGGGAAAAAGTTTCGTTTATCTCTGCGTGGCCCAACATGTGCAACTTAGGCGGATGATCAACACGGTCAAAGGTGATTGCCACTTCCGACCAGTCCAAGAATTGTGTCACAGCCGGAACAGTTGCATTGAACTCATGCAAAACTGCCTTCTTGACCTTAGCTGGTTGAGACCCAAGGAAAGTGACGTAAGTGTCTTTCTTTGTTGGGAAGTTCTTCTTTCCATCCGGCTTGGGATTTGAAGGGTCAGCTTCCTCTGTGTCGGAATCTTCCTTGGTGCCCTTTTATTTTTCGGGATTCTTATTTCCCTTCTTCCGCTTAGCCCTGTAGCTAGTGGTATCGTCTTTCTTGATGTCGTTGTTGAAACGACACTCAGCATTTGTGTGGGACGAGCCCTCGTTGGCATCTAAGTGATGCACACACGGGTTGTTGGCAATGTCGGCCCAGGAATAGGTTTTGCTAGGTTGTTGATCTCCTCTACCCTAGACTATTGATGTCCCACGACCGCGTCCGCGGCCACTGCCGCGCCCTCCTCGTCCTCTAGACCCGAAAGTAGCAGTGACCACTTCTGTTTCCGCGTTGGGTTTTTCTTCCGAGGTATTCTTGTGCTTTTGAGCTTGTTTCTTTGGTTGTTTTGCCGACTGTGGCACAACTAGGGCGTTCTATAATCCCTCTGTGTCATCGTTGGCGTATGTATACTTGCTCGTTGTTTCTATCATCTCTCCCAGATCAGTGACCTTGTCGCACTTCAAGCGATGACGTAGTAAACCAATTGGGAGTCCTACAATGAAAGCTTCAATCGCAGTTTGATCATTTACTCCTTCACATGAGTTCTTGGTGTCGATCCATCGTCCGAGGTAATCTCAGCAAGTTTCTACGGCTTTCTGGGTGCAATGTTGTAGGTCTCCTACCGTACAGGGCCTCCGATATGTGCCTTCGAAATTCCGAAAGAACGCGCTTTGCATGTCATACCAGTTGTGGATGGTATTCTCCGGTAGTTCATTAAGCCATGATCATTCCGTCTTCCACAACATAAGTGGGAGATACCGGGTTGCGACCAAGCTATTTCCGCATTTGGCGATGCAGCAAGCCTAGAAAAAATCCTCGAGCCAAGTATCTGGCCAGGCCACACCATCGTAGGGTTGGATGTGTCTTGAGATAGCAAATCCTTCCAGGAAGTTTGTTTGTCGAATACACGGTCCGAAGCACTTTGGACCTACATAGATATTATCCGACTCGTAGCGCCGCGCCTCTATGTTAGAGTTGATCCGGTGTCTCGCTTCAGTTGATGATAGGTAACACCGTCTTGGTTGTTCGTTGTAGCTGCGGGTCCTTGGAGCCAGACTTCTGCTCCTCCCACCACCTCCTCCGCCATGACGTCCTCCTTGGCCTCCTTGAGAGCCGTTGTGATGGATGCTTGGCGGAGAGGGCGGTGCAGGTGGATTGTTTCCGGCTGATCGCGGGCCTCCATCCGTAGTGTCATTATTCCAGTTCTGGGGAGGGTCTTCATTGTGAAGAGCCCCCTGCCGGCTTGACTCGGCACGGTGTCCATCGTTCCTTCGCCCGTCATTCCCACCGCGATGGTGTTTAGCCGGCCGGCTTGCATGTCTAGGAGGTGGCATCCTTTGACGGTCCTCCTCCCGACACTTCTCTTTGTCTTCTTCCCTGCGATTGTTCGACTCTCGCCGGGGAGGGTTTCTCGGATACAGTGTTGCAACTGTGTCTTGCTCCATAGCTGGGGTAACATCACTCCAATCATGCCTGGTTTTGTGACATTGCCCTGAAGATCCGGTTCTTGAATAATTATCTTCCGGACGGTCGGAATGGTAATGTTGATCCGGATCCTGTTGGGGTCTAATATCATTACAGGCTGGATCCGTGCGACATTCGTCAGATTGAGAGACCAGTTTTCTGCTCCCGTATTTCGCGACCTTTTGTTGCTCTAGACCCTTGGTGAGCAGCTTTATGCCCAACAAGACCTGTTTTGGGCCTGGATTATTTGCCAGGATATCTCGAGCCGTGGCAGTGTTTTGTACTGGTGTTGGGTACACCAGATCTCCCTTGCTGTCGAGCCGAGGCATCCCTGGGCCCCCCTCAAAGAGAACCTTGTGGACTTCCAGAAATTTGTCGGCATGCGTGTGGCATTTCCGGGTCTTTTGATGCTGCAGAGAGATGAACTTCTCCGCAGTAGCTATGCGCTTCTTCTCTTCCTTGATGTTGTTGGCTTCATCCAGGAGTACTTGACGACGCGCTTCCTGGGCTTGAGCCCTGTCTTCCAACTCTTCAGCAGTAAGTTCTGCAGCTATAGGGATAGGCATAGTTAACGCAACATCAATGATTTTACGAGCACCAGCAGTGACCACGTGTCCATCCACCGAAGCTTCTTTGGGCTCTTCTGGGATTAGCACTCCATCCGAGTCTTCTTCATACTCCTCGGCAACCACATCCTCCGTTGGAGGGTCTTTTGCCGTGGTCTTGTTCTTGTTCTTCTTCTTCTACTTTGCCTTCTTGGCAGTGCCGGTAGCAAAGACGGCTTTGGGTCCGTTTCCCAGATTCAAGCTCTGATCGGTACTTTCGGACATTTGGATGTCGGGATTGTCTCCGAGATCCATGTCGTCCTACACTTTAGGAGAGTTTTCTCTAGATCCTTCATCCATGGCTTCTCCTTCTTCTGCAGCTTTGGAGTTAAACTCCTCTTCATATTCTGCGGAGAACTTTCGGAAATCTACCGACGTCATGGAATCATCCGAAGATGCCGGTAAGTCGGTGTTTGTTCCGATCGCCTCCAGCACCGAGTCCTCGTTGTCTCCAGCATCAGCAGAGCCGGATCTGGATCCAACATATCTGACAAAGTGTGACGCGTGTGTCCTGAGGTAGTTGCGGCTTTCCTCGTGGGCTTCCTTGAAACGCCTGATGGTCTCGAGAACCTCATGCACGTTTGCGCCTCAACGTATGCCTCAGGAAGGGTTGATATGTTCCGGTATTGGTAGAGCCAGAACCGAAGTTGTTGTCTTGCCCCTCCTGGATTCGACCTCGGCGGGTAGATCGATCTGGGATTCGGCCTCGCTAGGGAGATCCACTCTAGATTCGACTTGCACCGCAAGATCTTCTTCAGGTTCAGCTTTCTATAGTATCTCTGCAACAAGTGTGGGCTGGGTGGGATTAGGGTTTTCTGAGATCTGGAACTTTGCCGCCTTCGCGGACAAAGTGGACCCAGAAGCTTCTTCTGCCTCTATCATCATCGCTGGGGTGGGTGGGGCAGGTTCAGTGAAACTGATGTAAACATCGATATCACCAAAATACATGATGGTGTAGGCAGTCACGGCCTCCCTAGCCAGAATCCAGGTCTTGTCGACAATGATGAGAGGGACGTCGCTGGCGTAGAGGACGCGACCGACGGTGATGGTCTTGCCGATTCCGATTCTTGCAGATTCTACTCGGAACGCAGATCCGAAGCTCACTTGCCCCACGGTGGGCACCAACTGCGGTATTCTGGGATGGTGAGAACATAAGTTTACCCAGGTTCGAATCCGTCGGCTTTGGACGGATCCTACTCCTTCTAGCAATCCAGTAATACGGCAGAGCCGGGATATGGGTTATAAGGGTTTCGCCTGTGCGAGTTGAGATTGTAGACTATTGTGAGGTGCCCTAAAGGCGTACCCTAGGATGAATTATATAGATATCCGGCCTAGGGTTTACATGAGAGACCTATCCGGCTGTGACTAAGAGTCGGTTATATAGTACAACTTCAACTACAAGTAACATAACATGCCTATGTCGGTAAGTTTTCTGGGCCTTCCCGTAGCCGGACTGGACTCCGTCTCTTCTCCATGACTGGGCCGCGCGTGAAGCAAAGCTCTAACCCGAAGTGGGCCACCCTGTTCAGTGAGGCACAGTGAGGATACCCGGAAAGTATATCCCCAACAAAGAGAGTTTCATGTCCCAAGTAATATAACAATGAAGTGTCTTATTTACACTCACATCAATAGATCAAGTCAATCTAAAACACTTCTAATCCAATTATTGTCTTGCAAGAAAAAATCATAAGGTAGTAATGAGACCATGCCAAGGACTTGTTATGTGGACCCTCATAGATATCTTTTTCTTTCTTTCTTTCTTTCTTTCTTTCTTTTTCATCTCATTTTCAAGGATCGTTGTTTCTTTCTTTTTGCTAGTATTTGCACAACCTTTGAGAGTACCAATACTTTTTCCCATACATTGACACGGATGCCAATCAAGTCATCAACTCTTAGCCGAAATCCAGGGTTATACCATAGATCGTTCTAAAGCTAGCAGAGTTGTTGTCATCCCAAAGGTGTGCGTCCGAGACATGGAACATAGTTGTCTCATAGCTTTTTTGAGCTAGAACTGCGGTTTGATCCACAAGGTTAGCTTTGGCATGCGTCACAATTACCACTATACTTTATTTCAATCAAACAATTCCTTTCATGAGTGTTGTCAAGACTATCAAAATATCTATGCGGTTAAGTATAATCAAGGGTATACTCTCAAGACAATCATTCATAAAACAAGTCATAAATTTTAGACTTTTTCTTGTTGTACTTGTTTGGCATTATTATTTCCAAGGGAAGACTCGGTTAACTAAAAGAACTAGAGCAAGAGATTCAACAACTAATCATTATACTAATAAAAATCCTTACGCTAACCATATTAAAGTACTTCCCACTAGCATGCATCTTAGCAAATCAACCAATTAAGATAAACAATTCAAACTTCATAAGTGGGAGACATAGGACATACCCCTCATGAGTAACTTCTTGATCCTTTTCCTTTTAGGGATGTGTTCCTTCAAAACTCAAACACGATTACTCTCGAAAATGATATCAAAGCAAAGAGGAAAAGTATGAATCCAAATTTATGAAAGATAAATGGAAAAATATTTTTGTGTTTTTGAGGATATGGATTAAAGAATAGAAAAGAACTTGCGGCCAAGCAAGGACTACAGAAAAACAAAAGAAAACTAAAACGAAGGCAAATTTAAAAAGCAAAGGGGGAAAAGCAAAGTTATAAACAAGACAACACGAGTGTTTCAAAGCTCACAAGGAGATGGAGTACAACCTCGTTATTACACAAATAAATTTGCTAGGGGAACACATCCCCAAGCTCAGGCTTTTGCAAGCTCCTCTGTTGTTCATTGTGGTGGCGGTGGATAGTCTTCTATGTTCCATTGGCTGCTCCAATCATGGAACTGGGTGGCGAGGCTTGCAGCAGAATATCGAAGGTTGATGGAGAGGTTGTTCATTGTATGAATGTTTCATTCGAGTGCATAGATATCTTCATAGGTGGTGTAGTAGTTTGGTGGCTGAACATCATGTTCGGGTCCTTCTTGTTCTACTTCTTCATCTTCTCCTCCTCCCACAAGTATTTCTTGTTGGGGTAGGTTAGCTTCGACCTACATGTCAAAACTCAAACGTCCATCCTCGATAGAGAATAAACCGTTAGGCAAAGGAGCAGGGATCAAGTGATCCACTCTAGGTATATCGAAGAAATATCTACCATGATTTTTAGAAATGATACCACATGCTCTCAGAGTAGATGGACCGAGACGGTTACCTCCAGTCAACGGTTGGATGTTACCTATGTTGATGTGAAGTGCGCGTGCAAGAACGGTCACAACTCCTCCGCATATGGGACCTCGAGATTGAAGAGCTTGATGCTTAATATAAAACATAAGTAAAGCGCCCAAATTTGGTGTTGAATTACAATTGACAAGTGCAGATTTTGCAAGGTTCAACATGTCCTCCTCATTAACTATAGTAAACTCACGACGTGCCTGCAATGTGTTAGCAATAACATAGAACAAATATCGAATGGCAGGATGATCAATTTGGTTCCCCTTAGGTGTGTGTCCAAGAATTCTCATTAAGTTAAAGTATTGTGAAGGGGAAGGATCTAAAACAAAGGTAGGTGTGCGTACATCGTGGTGTTGTTGGTAAACCCAAAGCATTGAGCCCATTGGATGAGTGTCAAAGTATTCTCACAGTTCATAAGGCAGAATTTGATTCGATCAACTCTAGGCCTTTGTTCCTCGGAACAACCATAAGGATCCACCGTGTGTGTCAAGGTGCTGAAGAATTCAAGTGTCAAGTGGATGTATGTCGCGACATCCTAAAAGACAAATTTGTTCAAACCAACATTGTTGCAAAGTAAATCGAAATCAGCACGAATGCCAAGTTGGTTTAGGATATAAGGACACACCCACTTGGTGGACTTGATCTCTCGAATCTTGAGACAATCGAAATGGGTAAGATGGAATTCCTCGGTGAACTCGATGCCAAGTGACTTGGGGGTTAACATATCAACTGGTGGTGTGGAGGATTCCGTAGCCATCTCACGTGTACGACTCCTCGTGTTCACCTAATAAATAAAAACAAGACAAAGTAAATAAAATTGCTAATAATTTTTTTGGTCCAATAGAAACATAGCATAAGTGATTCTCTACACTAACTACAAAAGAAATTTCCTCTAAAAACAATGCTAAGCATACTTAATACCAAGATTGAATCAAGAACAACACATACATCTAGATTGACAATGCTGAATGACTAAGCCAAGCTTTTGCATAAATAAGTTGGGGATCGGAGGAGAATCATACCTTAGATCGAGCGAGTGCGAAAAATCAAAGAGAGATTGAGTAAATTTGAAGATCCAGTGGAGGTGGTTTGAAGTTTGGAGGAAGAAGAAAGAGAAAATAGATGAATTAGGATTTTTAGGTTACCTCCTCGGGCAGATTATGGCGTTCGCGTACGTGGTACGGGCGGGCGGTACAACCGGAGCCCGCCCATACCGGGTGTCTTACCTTGGGGGTATCGGGGGGATGACCTCCGGATATCCCAATTAGACAAGAAACATGGCAGTCGGTTCGCGTCCGGATGGCTGAGCGCAGCCAGACGCGAGCAAGTCAAGCCAGCTACCCCACGGTAGCCAGAACTGCGAGGGGTGGCAAGGCACGGGACCGGATACATCAGCATAGCCGGACTCAATCAAGAGTACAGTGCGACGTGCTGCACAGTGCACGGTACGCCCTGGTACGATGACAAGACCTGCAACTACCCAACCATACTAAAGACTTTGCAGGGTGACGCGGTAACAGTGGCCAGACGCTGACGATAGGCTCGCACGGTGTTCACCGTACCCACGACAACCTTAATGCTTCTACTCTGATGGGATGTAAGCATACCGAGTACTGTACATGACCAGCCGGCTGGGACCCGCCTGTGGGGCCTGCCAGCCGGACTGGCTAGTAAGACCATTGCCTCTCTGCCTATATAAGGAGAGGCAAGGTTCTAGTAGAAGGGGTTGGTCTGAGCACATTTAAGACAATAGCTAGAGAATACCACTCGAGGAGCGATTGTAGCCCGTATACCACTCATAGTCAGATCGGCAGGAGTAGGGGCTTTACCTCACCACGAGGGCTCCGAACCTGGGCACTTCCTATGTCACGCTACACTTGCTTGTACCCAATCCCACCTGTGGACGCTGTTGAGAGCTTCACTGCTAGTCCCCACACCTCTATCTAACCTGTTTAGGTACTGCCGTTCCCAATATAACGACAGTTGGCGCCCACCGTGGGGCTAGATGGCTTCGACCGGAGTCACATTCCGCACGGGACCCTGCACCTCAGCCGGTGAGCGCGTGGCCTCTAGCCTAGTGCTTACGCTTGGCAAATTTGACTGCGTCATCGACAACACCTCCTGTTTCGTCGGATCCACGTTCTCGGCGAACAGGACCATTCTGCTTTTCGGTGACCTCCCCGTCTACGTTGCCACCATGCTGGAGCGTTTCCCTAGGGAGATCGTCTCCGTCGTGCAACCGCTGCACCTCGGCAGTGGAACCTCCGTCGCTCCTCGTGGTGTCGAGGTGATGATGGGCGGCTCTAGCTCTCACCCCCGCCAGCCGCGGGAGCGGGGCGTGGACGAGGGCAGGACTTCTGCCCCACCGCAGCCCAGGAACACGGTGGAGGAGGCTATCGACCGTCTCCTCATGCCGGTTAACCTCGGGGATACCCCAGAGGAGGCGGAGGACAACTTCTCCATGGAGAGGCAGCTTCTCCTCCAGGAGGCCAGAGCTGGCTGCGACTCGGCAGCAGATCAAGATCACCCGGCGCGAGTATGACCGCGTGCACGGCTTCACTCTGGCTACCACAGAGCCGAGCCGGCACAGACAAGTGTGATGTCGGGGCGGCGAGCTAGGCGGTAAGATGGAGAAGGATGGCGAGCCGGATCTGGTACCCGCTCTCATCCGTCTCACCTACAGCACACCCATCAAGAACCTGCACGCAGCGCGAGCCGCGGTAGACGAATTGCCCAACTTGGAGGGCGAGGAACGAGCCCGACAGCACGCCCGGGTGCAGGAGCTCCTCTGGATCACGGACGAGCAGGCTGATGCCAACCGGCAGATGCAGGAGGACCCCAGCTGCTCCAAGGGAAGCAGGCCGCCCGCCAACATCAAGGGTGCGCCCCGCGACACCCAGTAGGCGCCCTCTCCTCCGGCCAAGGCCCGCAGCAAGCGCCGCCGCTCTGGCAGCAAGGGCCAGCCCCTCCAGGAGCAAACGGTGAATAGCAAGCCACCGCCTCCCCCTCCACCAACCAGAGCGCCAAGACCTACCGGCTCCCGTCTCTCGGGCCGGGTAGGAGCGCCCAACCCGGATCGTCCGGATGCCCGTGACCGCATCGAGCTCCTCGCTCAAGCGCGCGTCACGGAAGAGGAAGACTCCACCGAACCAGTTTGTTTCGGACCCCGCATCCGGAATGAGCCATTTCCGGATAAGTTCACCCTGCCCAGGGACACCCCCAAGTACGACAGCAGCATGAAGCCGGAAGATTGGCTGACCGACTACGCCATGACGGTCGACATCGCCCATGGGAACAAGCGCACAGCTATGCCTACGTCCCCCTTATGCTAACCGGGTCAGCAAGGACATGGCTCAACAGCCTCGCACCCAACAGCATCAACGCCTGGCCAGGCTTTGAAGAAGTGTTCGTACGCAACTTCAACGACAAGTACAAGCGTCCGGGCCGCCCGCACGACCTGGCCTTTTGCGTCCAGGGCGACCGCGAGACGGACCGCGAGTACCTCGCCAAGTGGACAGAGCTACGCAACACCTGCGAGGGCATCCTGGAGAGCCAGGCCATCGGCTTCTTCATCGAGGGATGCCGAGAATGCACCATGCTTCGCCACCGGCTACTGTGTGACGAGCCAAAAACCATGGCGGAGCTCATGACGGTTGCGGACCAGTACGCCACAGCGGATGCCGCCATGAAGAAACCCATCCGAGTAAGTGCTGACGGGCGTACGACTCCGATGGAGCCGGATCGCGACCGTCCGAGCAATCCGGTGGGAGAAGCCGGAGCCTCCAGGCGCCACGGCAACGACAACCGGTTCCATGGGGACTGCCAAGCTAGACAACAAAAGCCTCGCTACCATGCGCGGCAGGCCAATGCTATGAAGGGCACGCCTGACACGCTGGCTAACGATGCAAGAAGGCAGAAGCCGCGGATCACCTTCGACCAGATGTTTGACGGCCCGTGCAAGTGGCACAGCGGTCCCTTCAAGCCAGCCACGCACACCACCTGGAACTACAGCTGGACCTACCAGCTAAAAGACCAGAGCAACCAGCAATGTCTTCCCCCGCCCCTCCTAGTGGACCACTACCACCGGCTTGGGGAGCCGGTAATGATGGTAACAGCGGCAACGGCGGCAACAACAACAACGGCTACCCCCAGCCGCATGCCCCTTACCACATCTTCGAGACGAAGCTGGACGACAAGCACAGCCGCAGGCGGCGCTCCAAGGAGGTCAACTTCATCATCTCTCCAGTCCCCCAGTACCTGAACTGGTCGGAGACCCCCATCACCTGGACCCGGGAAGATCAGCCGGATCAGCTTTCGATTCCCAGGGGCTACACCATGGTGCTTGACCCCGTCATCGTCTCCAACGAGCACACCTGCCGCTTCTCGTGCATCCTCATCGATAGAGCCAGCAGCCTCAACCTTCTCTACCGGTCTTCGCTGGAGAAGCTTGGCATCCGTGAGTGCAACCTGCACCCAACTACCACGATGTTCCATGGCGTACTGCCAGGACCGGCTTGCGCCCCGCTGGGTAAAATCCAGCTAGATGTCATTTTTGGTACCGAGGAGATCATCCGCCGCGAGCCGATATGTTTCGAGGTGGTGAACCTGACGAGCTCCTACCATGATCTCCTCGGGTGCCCTGCCCTCGCCAAGTTCATGGCCGTCCCCCACTACGCATATCTCAAGATGAAGATGCCGGGACCCAACGGCGTGATCATCGTTGTCGGCTGCTTCAGGCGGTCGATGGAGTGTGCCTCGGCTGGCTCCAAGATGGTAGAGGCCCTCATCATAGCCGAAGAAAAGCGCGTGATCATGCGCAATGTGGACATGGCCCAGCAAGAAATGCCGGCTAGTAGCAAGACGGCTGGAGAAGCAACTTTCCAGCCAGCAAAGGAGACGAAGAGGATTCTGCTCGACCCCTCCGACCCCACCAAGTTCGTCACCATTGGTGCCAACTTGGATAGCAAATAGGAAGGCGCGCTCATCGACTTCCTTCGTGAGAATCGGCACATCTTCGCATGGTCTCCCAAGGACATGCCAGGTGTGTCGAGGGAGTTTGCCGAGAACTCGCTTCATGTGCGGCCCGATGCCAAGCCGGTCAAGCAGCCTCTGCGCCGGTTCGCAGAGGAGAAAAGAAAGATCATTGGTGACGAGATCACCCGGCTCCTTGCAGCCGGGTTCATCATGGAGGTGTACCACCCGGATTGGTTGGCCAACCCAGTCCTGGTGTTGAAGAAGAACAAGACCTAGCGCATGTGTATCGACTACACCAGCCTGAACAAGGCGTGCCTGAAAGACCCCTTCGCTTTGCCCCGTATAGATCAAGTTATCGATTCCATGGCCGGCTGCGATTTGTTGTCCTTCTTGGATTGTTACTCCGGTTACAATCAGATCCGGCTAAACCCGGCTGACCAGATAAAGACATCGTTTATCACCCCATACGGGGCTTTCTGTTATGTAACCATGTCGTTTGGTCTGAAAAATGCAGGCGCTACCTATCAGCGCTGTATGCAGAAATGCTTGCACTCGCAGATCAGCCGAAATGTGCATGCCTACGTGGACGATGTGGTCATCAAGACCAAGGAGAAGCGCACCCTCCTCAAGGACTTGGGGGAGACGTTCGGCAACCTCCGACAGTACCAGATGAAGCTAAACCTGAAAAAGTGTGTCTTCGGTGTCCTATCTAGACAACTACTGGGTTTCCTTGTTTCACAGCGAGGGATCGAGGCAAATCTGGAGAAGATTGCAGCCATCGAGAGAATGCAGCCGCCAAGGAGCTTGCTTGGAGTCCAGAAGTTCACCGGATGCCTGGCCTCCCTCAGCAGTTTCGTCAGCCGGTTGGGGGAGAAGGCACTTCCGCTGTACCAGCTGATGAAGAAGACAGACAAGTTCTCCTGGACCTTGCAGACCAATGCTGCTTTTCACGACCTCAAGCGCATGTTATCCACAGTGCCGGTTCTAGCCACGCCGGCTAGCAAGGAGCCGGTGCTTCTCTATATAGCAGCCATCAGCCGGGTCGTCAGTGTTGTCCTGGTGGTGGAGCGCCCCGAGGAAGGCAAGGCTCAGCCAGTTCAGCGACCCGTCTACTACCTCAGCGAGGTTCTCTCCCTCTCCAAGCAGAACTACCCCCACTACCAGAAGATGTGTTATGGTGTGTACTTGGCATGCAAGAAGCTCAAACACTACTTTCAAGAGCATCCGATTAAGGTCGTGTGCACCGCACCCCTTTCGGAAATCATCGGCAACAAGGACGCCACCGGCTGAGTCGCCAAGTGGGCCATCAAGCTCGCCGCCTACTCCATCCAGTACAAGCCCCAGCTCACAATCAAGTCACAAGCTCTGGCGGGCTTCCTCGTTGACTGGGCCGAGACCCAGTACCTCCCGTCGGTTCCCGATTCACTAGAGGATGCACTTCAACGACTCGAAGATGCTCGGGGGCTTGGGAGCCGTTGCCCAAAGGAGACCGGCTGGAGTACGTCCTCCAGATCCACTTCAAGTCCTCCAACAACGTTGCCGAGTACGAGGCGCTGGTGCATGGCCTACGGCTAGCCAGGGAAATTCGCGTCAAATGGATCCTTTGCTTCGGCGACTCGGATCTGGTGATGCAGCAGGTATCCAGAGAGTGGTACGCCCGTATGCAAACATGGCTCTCTACCGGTTCCACATACAGAAGCTCAGCGCCTGCTTCAACGAATGTGACTTCCATCACATCCCTCGCGTCAACACCGAGGAAGCCGATTCGCTCGCATGAATTGGATCCACTAGGCAGGCGATCCCACCAGGGGTCTCCTTGGAGCATCTACGCAAGCCCTCCATCAACCCGTCCCTCGAGTCGGATTCCATTATCTAGGCGGGGAGTGCTCCGGTTGACAGCACGGCAGACGTGGAGCCGACAGAACCCGTGAAGAAGAAGGCTCACACCAACTCTAGCAAGTCTGTACCCTCCGGCTCGCAAGACCCAAGGCTGCCGACTCATCGAGTGGCTCGGGGGCTGCTGTTCCGGGTACCTCATCCGGACGACCCCCTGACGCCCCCAACCGGAGAACAAAAGTGTCCTCACTATCCAAGAGATACCATCCTGGGTGCAGCCCTTCATGAACTACATCGCCAATGGAGAACTTCCGGATGACGAGGTGGAGGCCAGGCAAATCCAGCGGCGCGCGCACACGTACACCATCATCAACAAGGAACTATACAAGCGCAGCGTATCCAGCATCTTCTAGCGGTGTGTCGATGTGGACACAGGCTACCAGCTGCTCAAGGACATCCACTAGGGTGAGTGTGGGCATCACGCTTCATCCAGGGAAATAGTCGCCAAGGCGTTCCGCCATGGTTTCTATTGGCCCACCGCCCTCGAGGATGTCGAGCAGCTAGTCCGCGCGTGCAATGGGTGCCAGCATTTTGGGCAGCTCAGGCACATGCCGGCTACGGTGCTCAAAACCATACCAATCACCTGGCCCTTTGCTGTCTGGGGCCTCGACATGGTTGGTCCCTTCAAGCGGGCGTGCGTAGGCATGACCCTCCTACTGGTGGCAGTGGACAAGTTCACAAAGTGGATAGAGGCCAAGCCTATCTGGAAGCTAGACGGGGCGACAGTCGTCACCTTCTTCACCGACATCATTACCCGGTTTGGCTACCCCAACAACAGCATCACTGACAACGGCATGAATTTCGCCAAGGGGGCCTTCGCCCGGTTCTGCAGCAACAAGGGCATCCGGCTGGACCTTGCTTCTGTTGCGCATCCGCAATCCAACGGGCAAGTCGAAAGGGAAAACATCCTAGTGCTAGCCGGCATCAAGCCGCGCCTCATCGAGCCCTTGGAGCGATCTCCCAGATGCACGATTGAGGAACTTCCGTCTGTGCTGTGGAGCCTCCACACCATGCCGAATAGATCAACTAGCTTCACCCTGTTCTTCCTCGTCTACGGCTCGGAAGCCGTCCTCTCCGCGCACATCAAGTTGGACTCACCATGCAAGCTCCTCTACAATGAAAAGGCCAACCAGGAGGCGTGGGAGGATGGCATGGACCTCCTCGAGGAGGCCCGCGAGCTGGCGCTGTCCAGATCAGCCCTGTACCAGCAGTGCCTGCGCCAGTACCATTCTAGCTGGATCCAACCCATCACATTCAAGACATGAAGGGCATGCACAAGCTGTCGCCACCTTGGGAGGGCCCCTTTATCATCAGCCGGGTGCTGCACAACAACTCCTACTACCTCATTGACATGCAACATCCGTGCAAGAACAAGATGGACAAGTCGGACGAAGAGACAGAGCGCCCCTAGAACGTGGCCCTGCTCCGCCCATTTTACACCTAGTCACCGGACAGTGTATGTATCCCACAAACCCTATGAATGAAAATGCGGACCCCTACGAGATGCTCGGGGGATCCTTGCTAGAAATTCGTGTGTATTTGTTTCCGGTTCAGTTTTTCTGGCTCCGGCAACCCCTACCCGGGGGCTCGCCGGCTGGCCCGACCTGCTAAATTAACAAACCGGCTGAGTAGTGTGCGACGATGTTAGAGGCCCACTCTTCGTCTCAGCTACAGACCACAACCCAGCTATCTGGCTAGCAAGAGCAAAAGCCCGAGGCATCCCACATGAAAAACAGGGAGGAGATGCGACAGATCGGGCGTCTCGGCCTTGCAACTAGTTAGAGACGATCTGGCTACTAAGCCATTAGTACCGTGCGCAATGTACTATTAGCTCCCTTCGATTCTGGCTGCAGACCGCAACCCGGCTGCCCGGCAAGGGCACAACGTAAACAGCAGAGCACACGGGAAAATGACTAAGTGGCCAAAGAAGCACAAGCTAGTTTTCGAAAAATAAATCTGCCTTCCGGCTAAAAGGCGCTACCTTAAACGACTAACCTATTAACAGGTGGGAATGTATATATGTTTGTTTTGTATGACTACATCAAGTCAGAATTCAAGAAGGAGGAAGATTCGAAGTACTTGCCTTCATCAAGCGCTCCAAATCTCGGGGGCTACACCCACTGGGTGCGCTCGCGTGCCCCTAGTGGAATCTTGTAGTTTCCGACCGGCTAAAGGCGTTTAGCCGGATATTTGGAGCCTAGGTGAGGGCAAGGGCAGGAAGAAAAGAAAGAAGAAGATTCGCAGCACCTGGCTACGCTAGCTACTCCGAAGCTCGGGGGTTATACCCAGTGGGTGCGCTGGCACGCCCCCACAAAATATAAAAACTTCAAAGTGCACAAAAATCACAAGTTGGAAGCAAGCCAAATAGTTCAGTTGGATAAAAAAGGGGAGACGAAACTCCCATAAGTTCACCTGATGTCAGAGACAGCCGACACACAAGACAAAGTTCAAGCAAGAAAACTAAATACAAGTCCACCCGGCATTCTGGGGATTACGTCTAGGCGACAGGGCCCTTGCCATGCGGAGGATCCTGGTTGGAAGCAGTCTCGAGAGGCGGAGGAGGCGCATTGGCAGATCCGGATCCGGCATCCCCACCAGTCGGCTGCGACGAGGCTTCCGCATCAGGCTTGCCGGCAGACTCCGAGTCGGTGAGGACCTTGTCGACGTCCGTGTAATCGGTGATCTTGATGGCGGAGGCCCGGAGCTCCGGATGCGCCTGGTGGATGGCGGCGAGGTTAGTGCCGGCACGGAATCCCCCGTCGATCTTCTCAACGCAGGCATCCTTGTACCAAGAGAGCATCAGGGCCAAGGCCATTTTTGCCCCGGCTCGCGCCGCCAGATCCCTCAGGCGATCGACGATAGCCGGCACCTCCGCCACCTTGGCCGCCAGCTGCGCCATCATCTCCGGAACCGGAGTGTCCAGCCACAGAAATGTGAAGATGGCCTGAGCCGCCTGGCGAAAGTTGGCGGCCTCCTCGCCAAGGAGGACGACCAACTCCTGGGCGGTCGGCTGCTCCCCTGGCCAGTTCTCTTGTAGCTGGTTATACGCCAGCAGTTCTACGCCAGGATAAAAAGCTGTCAGAAAAAAGGAACGTCAGATCCGGCTACCGGTTTCGAAGAGATGAAGATAGTTGGAGAGAAAACTTACCCTTCGACGTGTGCCCGACCTGCATCAGCTCCTCCACTAGAGCCTTCTCCCGAACCGTCAGCCGTTTGACATCCTTCTCTTGCTCCTTGTTCTGGGCTTCGAGGAGGTCAAAGGCTTGGGCCCGGCTGGCGAGGGTGGCATCGTGCTCCTTGACAGTGGCCTCCAGGGCGTCCAGCTTGGCATGCCAGTCCTATTCTGCAGCTAAAGCGTAGAATTGGACTTGCTCAGCCGGTCGTTCGCCTTCTTCAGACGATCAATTTCCCGCTGAGCGCACACCATGATGGCTGCGGAAACCGACTATCACCAAAAAAATGGAGAAGAGAAAAAAAATGAAGAAGTTGTATCCAGCTGAAGGGACTTACTCTGGGAGGTCCTGTTGGCAGCCGCAAGCTTCTGTTCTAGGGTCCGGTTGCCGCCGGCTGCGGCCTCGAGCAGCCGGATCTCCTTCACAACCAGCTCGAGGGTGGCGGCAAGGTCCGCCAGCGAAGCGACAGAGGAAGCGTCATCGTCGATGGTGTTGGAGACCAGCGACTCCTTCGCCTCAGCCACCGCCGTCCTCCACTCCTCCTCTGGGTCATCGTTTGAGTTGTCATCGGTAACAACCACGAGTTCCGTGCCGGTGGAGGCCCTCCGCGCTGCCGCAGGGGAACTACCTCCACTTTGCGAAGAAGGCACAGCCGTTTCTGGCTGCACCACTAGGGTCGGCGGGGCATCCCCGGCTCCGGCTGAGGCAGCCGGATCAGCCTGAGGCAGTGGCGGAGACAGCATCCTGGACAAAGGAGGAGGAGAAGAGGCAGATGTGGGCGGCACGGTGCCCGGCGCGCGGGGCGGCGAGCCAGTGGGCGCCCGCGTCGGGCTCGCGGCGCCAAAGGAAACCAACGTGCTGAACAAGAGAATACAAGAAGGAAACAGAGGAAAATAAGCAAAACACAAAAAAATTGGCACGAAGAAATAAAGAAAAAAGGGCATAAGGGCCAGCAAGGAACTTACCCCAGCACCATGGGGGCGGCCCCTTCTTGCGACCAAGGCGGCTGGGCGGAAGGGCGCCGGTCCGACTCCTCTTGGGGGTCGCCTCCTCCACGGCGGGCCGGCTGGCCCCGCCACCTCCTCCGCTGGACCGGCTGGAGCCACTCCCGCCGGCGCCGGACCGGCTAGAGTTGTTGTCCGTTGCACGGCGCCAAGTCGGCTTGGGAGCCGGCGCAACCTCCTCCTCCTCGTCAACCTCCGCGTGGGGGTCGGGGGCCGGCTCGTCGTTCCGGCTGGGGAAGACGTCGCCGTCCCCATCCGACTCCTCACGGGACCGACGAGCGCGTGGCTCGGGAAGGTCAAGTGTGAAGTTCTGGAGGGGGGTCTTGCCCTCCTCCTGAAGGATGCAGGGGAACATCTTCCAAGAAGAAAGAAGCGCAAGAGGTTAGTGGGACGGCGAAAAATCGCAAGAAAGAAAAAATCCGGCTGGCAAGACTTACCTAGGGCGCGCGGTTGTCACGGCTGTAAGGGGACAGCCCGAACTTCCAGCCTTCCGGCAACCGCTCCTTCCTAACCGTCCACACCCACTCCTTCAAGTTGTGGTAGCAGGGATCACGGCCGGACAACCGGGTTGGGTCCAGCCGGCCAGAGTAGAAGCATATCTTGTGCGCGGGCTGCTGCAGAGGCATCATCAGCCGGGACATCCAGCTGACGGTGATGTCCAGGCCAGTTAAGCCGGCAGTGACGAGGGCACACATGCGCTGCAGCATCGCATCTGACTCCGCCTTCTCCCCGTAGATCTTCAGATCCCATTGCTACCGGGTAGATTCCACATCCTGGTAAGCCGGCATTTTGATCCGGTCCTTGTCGATGAGGTTGCAGACGTAAAAGTATGACTGTTGCCACAGTCGCACTGTGTCCTACAGCCGGAACTTGGGGTAGTCGGTCTGCGTGCGTGAGTAGATGGAGGCGCCGCCGCACGTCACCAGCGGCCCCTTGGTGAACTGGACTTGCGGTCGGACGCGGAAGAGCCTGCAGAAGAGCCCGAGATCCGGCTGGATCCCGAGGTAGCTCTCGCAGAAGGCCACGAAGTGCGCCAGCGTCCTGATGGCGTTGGCGCCGAGGTGGTGGAGGCGGAGGTCGAAGAAAGCAAGAAAGGTGAGGAAGAATGGGTGCACCGGCAGCGCGAAGCCGTGGGCAAGATGCGACAGAAAAATCACCCGCTCCCCCTCCACCGGGTGTGGTGATTCCTCCCCCTCTGGAGCCAACCGCACCGCCACTTCTGTCTTCGGTGGCAGCACGCGGGTGGCGTGGTACTTCTTGATGTGCTCCTCCGTCACGGAGGAGCCGCACCAGGCTCCATGTTCGGCAGCCATCTCCGGCTCGCTGGGCGGCGCTCCGGTTGAGGAGTGACGGTGGCCCGTGTCTCCGGCGATGCTAAACTTGCGGCGCGGCAGACTATAGCAGCAGTAGCAAGCGAGGCAGCGCAAGGAAGGCAAGGGAAGAGCAGAAGATTGGGAAGGCAGCGAACGGAAGGATGAACCGCTCTTCCGGGGCGGCCTTTTAAAGACCCGGAAGCGGAACCGTCCGCGGTGCCACGCGGTGCCCATCGAGCCGCACCCCACTCTCCCCATCGCGTAGGATCCTTTGTGCAGGCACGGGATGCACAGATGATCCCTAGCAGAAACCGAAGAGGCAGACGACAGTTCCCGAGGCGACGTGCGACGGGATGTTACGCTGCCCGCCGCAGTGTAATGATGGCGCGTGTGTGCGTGGCCGGCATCAGCACTGACGTCACGGGTAGCGCAACCGCCAGGCGTAGCCGGCCAGAAAATTCAAAGTTGGAGAGGAGCACGCGCACATTTCACCTAAGGGTGAAATCTACACGCGCTCGGGGGCTAGTGTCAGGGGGATGACCTCTGGATACCCCAATCAGACAAGAAACATGGCAGTCAGTTTGCATCCGGATGGCTGAGCGCAGCCGGACACGAGCAAGTCAAGCCGGCTACCCCACGGTAGCCAGAACCGCGAGGGGCAGCAAGGCACGGGACCGGCTACATCAGCGTAGACGGACTCAATCAAGAGGACAGTGCGACGTGCTGCACAGTGCACGGTACACCCTGGAATGATGACAAGACCCGCAACTACCCGACCATACCGAAGACTTTGCAGGGTGACACGGGAATAGTGGCCAGACGCTGACGATAGGCTCGCACGGCATTCACTGTACCCACGATGACCTTACTGCGTGTACTCTGATGGGATGTAAGCATACTGAGTACTGTAGATGACCAGCCGGCTGGGACTCGCCTGTAGGGTCCGCCAGCCGGACTGGCCAGTAAGACCATTGCCTCTCTGCCTATATAAGGAGAGGCAAGGTTCTAGTAGAAGGGGTTGGTCTGAGCACATTTAAGACAATAGCTAGAGAATACCGCTCGAGGAGCGATTGTAGACCGTATACCACTCATAGTCAGATCAGCAGGAGTAGGGGCTTTACCTCACCATGAGGGATCCGAACCTGGGTACTTACTGTGTCACGCTACACTTGCTTGTACCCAATCCTGCCTGCGGACGCCGTCGAGAGCTTCCCTGCTAGTCCCCACACCTCTATCTAACTTGTTTAGGTACTGCCGTTCCCAATACAACGATAGGGGGCAACGATAGCTCCTAAGCGGTGCACTCGGTACGGGCGTGTGGTACAGTCATGCGTGCCCATACTGCTGGTCGTTATCTATTTGGAGATTCTGCTTAAAATCTAATGTTTGGTTGGGGGTACGGTACGGGTGCGCGGTACGAGCATGTCCGGTCGTACCAGTGGTCGTTATCACCACTGACTCCTTTGGCAATCATCAAAATTTCTATCCCCCTTTGCCTTGAGGTGGTACGGGTGCATGGTACGGGCCACTCCGGTCATACCAGTGGTCGTTATCGACTCCGTGAACTACAATAAACTAAAATTTTGATTAGTAGCTCTGTGCGCCTTTGCACATCTTATCAAAGGGTTAGATAGCAGCAAAAAAATACAAAGTAATGATCCAGCAATACTTCTCAGGGCATGTGTTAGTAAAATAAAGGATTACCTTATTTCTTCTCCTCTTTCCATAGGTCTTCTTTGAACACTCTTTATTAAAAACAAAAATAAAACAAAAACTAACATGAAAATAAAACATAAAAACTTAGAGAAAATTTATTTCACATGGGTTGCCTCCCATGAAGCGCTTCAAGTTAAGGTCAATTAGCTTAATGTAGCATCCCAATTGTCTAACAATTGCAATGCTACTAGTCTAGTCTATATATACGCTACTGCCTCCATATAATTGTTGCATCATAATTATATCATGCTCATGTCATCATGCCACCTTGCATTTGAGCATCATATAAAACCCTTTTTGTTTTGGTTCTTCTCTCATATGCATTGAAAATTGTATTTGCCTCTTGATATTGTATTTGGTTATTGATATATTGTTTAATGCCCAAGTTGAGTTGGGGGCATATCTTCTATTCCACTCCACCACCCTTTCTTTCACCACCTTATAATTCCACCATCCCTTTATCCATGAGCTTTTATTTTATTTTCTTTTGGTATTTAATCTAGCTCATGGGAGATAGGATGGATCTACTTCCACAAATTCTTTTGCTTGGCTGTATTCCACTTTTGGGAATGCATAAGAATAATGCCATGTTAATATTATTGTTTTCACAAGAATAAACATGGCATTAATTATTTTGCATGGGCCATGCAAGAACCACCACATTCTAGTCTTTTGAATTTTTATTTGAATCTTTGAGTGGATCATCCCCCATATCTCCATCTACCCTCTGCTTGCTTGATCTTGTTTGGTTCATGTCAAAACCCTACACCCATCTCCATCCATCCCATCACCCCTTTATCTCACCCATATCTTTTTCTTTTAATTAAAACTCTTATGCATGACCATATGAGGCTTATTCTTTTCTTTCTCTCTTTTCTCTCCTAGCCTAGTTCTTCTAAACCCTAATCTCCATATCACCTCTCTCTTCCTCTCCCTACCATGAGGACAATCTAACCCCCCTCTCTCTTTTTCCATCTCTAAACCCTACCACCACCATGAGCTACCCCCATCTGCCCTCTCCCTACCATGCAGGCCCCACCTAGCCACCCTACTCCCCCTGGTCGAGCTACCCTCCTAACCCCAACCCTAGCACAAAACCCTAACCGAGCCTCCCCTCTAGCAAACCCTAACCCGATCCTACCTCCTCTCTCTCTCCAGCTCTCTCCCTGCCAGGCCGACCCCACACCCGAGCCCTACCTGCCCTACCTGCCCTGGACCAGCCCCAGGCCGAGCCCTGCCCGAGCACGTGAAGAGAGGGAGGAGCAAAAGGTGGCCGAGACCACCTTTTCCTCCACTTTTCCCCCACGGCACCCTCCCCTCTCCCTCTGCTATCCACCACCACCTCCCGTCTCCTCTGCCGTCCCCAGATCCGCCCCAGAGCCTGCCCTCTCCTTCCTCTTCTTCTTCACCGTTGCCAGCACCTGCCGCCGGTCGCGCCGTCTACCTCTGCTCCTCGTCGCTCCGGCCGGCGAGCGCGTCGAGGAGGTGACCTGGAAGACCAAGGGGACCCCCTGCTTCGCCCGGTACCCGCAGACGTGAAGGAGGAGCCCCCGGATCGCCTGGACCATCGCCGCCCCGACGAAAACCCTAGACCTCTGGCCGTCTGCGTCCTCGCCGCTGCGACGTCCCCTGGACTGATCCAACTCCATCGTCCACCTCTCGGTGAGCCCTTCTCTCTCGTGGACACCTCCGTTTCCCCCGCCGACGCCTGTGCTTGCCGGTAGTTTCACCGAACACTCTCTGTGCGCGACAGCCGACGGCGTTCTCTCGTCGCTGCGCCTCGCAGCGGCATACCTAGCCCTCGTCCACCCACCTGACACCAAGCCTAAGCCTACCGCAGTGGCTGCCGCCTCCGCGCGCGAGCCCCAGGTCCCCGGATCGAATCCCCCACGCGTCGCGCCTGCGTCGGTCGCGCATCGATCGGTCATCAGCGCAGAGAAGATCCACAGTGGCCGCGAACCTTTTGCGCTTAGCCCCCTCTGTTTTTTCTCTGCTCAACCCGCAATCCTCGCCAGGCCCACCTGTCTGTCGCTGTGGCAGTTTTACGTTTAGACACCCGCAGTTCCGGGGTTTTCAACCCGCGCTCCCGGGCTCCCCCACGTGGCACGTCCCCGCTGGCGCGCCCGCGTGTGGCCCTGAGGCTGCCGTGGCCCCACCCGTCAGTCGCAGTGACTAGGAAGCGCCGCGGTGAGAAAAGTTTTTCCTGGACACGGTATCGCCCAGTCAGCCTGGCCCCACTTGTCACTGTCTGTCTGTGGCTAGGACTAGGAAGTCACACTTTCGGGTTCCCAGTCGTTTACAGCCATTGACGCAAACCTTGAGTCCGTCTCGGAGCCGGCCAACTTCGTTGCGGGTAGCTTAATGGGGTGGCCCCCTGAAATATTTCTGAATCCTGTGATTGCTTTGTCGTGAATGCCTCGTTGGGTTTTGATTTGGTTTTTCCGAGGTTGATCGAGTGTGTGTTGCTATTTGTGCACCCCTGCAGGGTAAATCTTTCTGAAAGCCGTGTCCGCGGTTATGGACGACTTGGAGCATAGTTTCTCGATCATAGACAAGTATAACTAAAGTACCGCTTTTAATTTGACTAAGTACCTGACTAGTAAATAGTGCAACACTCATGGAATGGATAATAAAACTGCCAACGAATGTGGGGGTTGTTCGTCCGCTTCCTCGTTGGTAAGCGAGGAGGAGGATGGATCTGTTAATATTACTGATATAACTGTTGTTCTTAATTAACGGACATCCGTCTATCTTTGGTTAGGCGGATGGTTAGCGAGTATCCCTAGAATTGTTAGGTATTATCTTTTGCTGCAATTGCGTCACCCCAGGTTGTATCCCCTTTAGAGGCATAAAGACTTGCTGAGTACCCCTAGGGTCTCACACGATAAATTGTTTGATTCAGATGAACAGGTAAAATCGCAAGATGGATACTGGGTGGAGGAGACGGACGATGTGGGCAACGATCACTTGGTGTAGAGATTCCGGGAACGGGGATCCGTGAGATCTGTGGGCGGGATGTGTTTATTTATGGGGCATGTTATGCCGATTTGCTTCTTATCCGTACTCGGATCTTGTTTTCCGCTTCCGCCTGATACTCTGATGTTTGATGTATGAGGAGATATCCTAAACTATTATATCTATCTAGGATATTTGGATCTTGCCATATGGCATTGCAATATTTCTATTTCTTTTAGATGGAATGGCTCTGAGGACTGTTGTATGGTGGCTTGCATACATACTCATTTGTGTATGTAGTTGATCCCTTCGCCTGCCGATTGCGCCGCTCGTTCTTGTCCCGATGTTTGGAAATGGTTAGGACGGCCGAAAGGTCTACCTGTGAGTGGCATTTGGGCCCCACCGTACTATTTTAACCATTTCCGCTCATCCAGGCTTGTAACTAAGAGCGTAATTCACCGAGGTAGTTACAATTGGTATCAGAGCCATCCCGCCCTTCAGGGTCTCAGCCAAATGGTCGTTGTCAGTCTAGCAAATATTTTTGGTAGCTATGTATACTAGGGAAAAACAAAACGCGAGAGTAGGACTGCTTCCACTTTTCTTCTTACCCAACCACCCACCCTTTTCTGGTAAGGAAGTGTAACGTTTTCAATCCTCTTCTTAAAATTCAAACTAGGATTCACGTGTTCTGGGTTTCCGTAGCACCATAGAAAGTGTGTGTGTGTGTGTGTGTGTGTGTAATTCCTTGTCTATCTGTTGCATCCAACTTGTCATCTTTATCTGCCCTTGGTTATCAACTGTTGGTATATTCCATACCGACAGGCTTTTGAAAACCGGCGCGATCTATCTGACTCCTTGTTAACCGGTGCCATCTTCTTAAGGGTGTCTTTCCTTCTAGCAACTCCACATTCTGTGAAACCATCTGTTGCTAATCGCTACCTGATAAGTGATTTTGCGCATCTATTGGTATTTTAATGCCGAAAATTGCGGGAAAATTTTATTTGATACATCTGTGTTTCCACACTCCTTTCCAGTCGTGTGTGAAACATTATCTATCTCCCTTTTATCAACATGTACATTCTAACTCATTCTTTTGTCACCGGCGCTTAATCCTAGAGTTTCATTTCATCTCCTTTTCTCTTGGGCTAATTACATAACATGTGTCGATTCGATGCTGGTGATTGTAATTTGGTTCTCGGCATAGCTATAGGACACTTATCATGAGTGGAATATGGAAAATGCTATCAACACTATCCTCCAAATGGTGACGGTTATCTCCTGTGATTTTGAGTACACCGTGATCATATCTATGCATAATCAAGCATCTTTGGCAATCCGGAGTTTCTCAAGGCACTACGGCGGTCTATCATCTGTCCATCATGCTGCACATCTTTTTGAACTCCATATCTGCAAAAAATTCTCCTTGAGATGAGGGAATTGCATCTTTTCGTCTCTGATAGCTTTGCTTAAGGTATGATCTATCATCTTTTCTTTATCCAAGATCTCTTTATCTTTGTAACCGGTGATCCGATCGACAATGTGAACCAGGTGACATCTCTTTTTCTTCCGAAGGACCAGATAATCTATTCTTCCAGTGCATCTTCTTCAACACGAACCCGTGCTCTTAATATTGATCTTTCTAAGAGCGTTGAGCTCAGGAAGTGTTCGAGCATTTGTTCGTTCCTCTCGCCTTTTGAACTTGATATTCTGGGAATATCCTGTTAATCCATGGTGGTATATGTTGATAATATGCTTGCCTATTCGATATCAATGGAAGGACATGGAAGATCATCTGTGTCTCTTTCGCTCAAGCTTCGTGAGCACTGCCTGTGTGCAAAGTCTCAAAGTGAGAATTCTGACTTTTTGAAGTCACCTATCTCGACCATGTCCTTCTGCTAAATACATTACTTCAACTCTGGAATCAGCAAGTCCATTGTTAATTTCACCCTCCATCTTCAACCAATCCGGAGTTGTTCCTTGTTGGCAAGTTATCATCGTCGTTTCGCTAAAGATTTTCCTCAAGACCGCAAAACCTCTCTCAATCTTTTCAAGAAGAACATGGAGTTCTTTCACCTCAGTCTCGTCAAGTGATCTTTTGAAACCCTCTCGTTCTATCATCTATGCTCAATCCACCGGAGGCCATGAAGATTTTTCAGATCTTTTGTAATCCTTATGCTCAAGTGGTGCTATCTTTTTCTTTATCTGTGGAATCTTGCAGTTGTCTCCGTGATCTTCCTTCATATCTTTCCGGTGGCTTGGTACTTCCGACATGACGACAACATCATCACCCTTATCTATCTTGGATCTAGTGAATCTTTTGCATCAATCTTTGTTTTCTTATGGAGTTCCATGAGCTCTTCTTGTCAATACCTTCAGTCTGTTTCGGTAGTTGGGTTGCATGGTTTTCTTATTCATGTGCGGAGTAATGCTTTGAGTGCGGGATGGAGTAGCTACCATACCACTACTCTTATCATTCGCTCTTGTACATTGAATTGGTGAATTAATGTGATTTCACTCATTCCACGGAAGTTAGAAGTGGCCTTTATCCCTCGATACTTTTACTTCCGTCCTTGTTTTTCCGGAGTGCTCTCTCGAAGAAAGTAATCAATAATCTCTTGTTGGTGGTCTGTCTATTCTAGATGGAGCAAAATCTTCAATTATCTGGTGGAAACAGACGCAAACTCCTTTCGTTCCTCGTCTTTCTACCGATGCTCGACATCCCCAAACAAGTTGAAAGGAAACTATCTCTCTCGTTGTTTCATCAATTCTTTTTCTGTGGTAATGCCAATTATGGTTGATGCCATCAGCCGCAAATCTATTGTGTTAGCCTCAAGGCTAAAGAAAGCAATAAGTATCTCTACAATAAACTCCAGATCCTCCATATTCTTGCTTCTCGGGATTCCACCATGATCTGGCTTCACATCCGTCTCTGGAAGTTACATCTGCGCACCTCAATTGCGTGATCCTGTGGTTCTTACCGGCGCAAGAAGAATCTAATCTGACGATGTCTAACTAAATCTTTCTGTTGATATCAAGGGACTCTATTGTTTGAAGGCAATATTGTTTTCGTACTTCATTTCTCAAATCCGAGAGAAGTTACGATGCTATTGTCATAGTGGTTCAAAATCTCTCCAATCTAGCTCTTTTCTTCTGGCGAGATAAAGATTCATCCTCTCTAGTATCAATAAATCTCTAATCTTAACGGTGTGTTTTTCTTTATTCATGATACATCATCTTGTCTTTTTCTTTCACAAGTGGTTCTATTCTTTTATCATGTCTCTTGAGAAAACCGGAGCTATGTCCATCCTATCCTTCTTGTCTCACGACAATCCTTCAACTCTTCTAACCGTCGTTTCTCAAGCAAAACGCAAGACTCCCAACAAGTCTAGCAAGTTTTGCAAGGTGTAGTGGTCGCACCATTCTGTGGTTCATCAACTTGGGAACGTGAGGGTCACCTTCGTTCGAACACCCGCCTCTCCTTGTGTTGTTTTCTTTTTCCTAGGAATCTCGGGGCGAGATTCTTGTTTAGTGGGGGAGAGTTGTAGCATCCCAATTGTCTAACAATTGCAATGCTACTAGTCTAGTCTATATATATGCTACTGCCTACATATAATTGTTGCATCATAATTATATCATGCTCATGTCATCATGCCACCTTGCATTTGAGCATCATATAAAACCCTTTTTGTTTTGGTTCTTCTCTCATATGCATTGAAAATTGTATTTGCCTCTTGATATTGTATTTGGTTATTGATATATTGTTTAATGCCCAAGTTGAGTTGGGGGCATATCTTTTATTCCACTCCACCACCCTTTCTTTCACCACCTTATAATTCCACCATCCCTTTATCCATGAGCTTTTATTTTATTTTCTTTTGGTATTTAATCTAGCTCATGGGAGATAGGATGGATCTACTTCCACAAATTCTTTTGCTTGGCTTTATTCCACTTTTGGGAATGCATAAGAATAATGCCATGTTAATATTATTGTTTTCACAAGAATAAACATGGCATTAATTATTTTGCATGGGCCATGCAAGAACCACCACATTCTAGTCTTTTGAATTTTTATTTGAATCTTTGAGTGGATCATCCCCCATATCTCCATCTACCCTCTGCTTGCTTGATCTTGTTTGGTTCATGTCAAAACCCTACACCCATCTCCATCCATCCCATCACCCCTTTATCTCACCCATATCTTTTTCTTTTAATTAAAACTCTTATGCATGACCATATGAGGCTTATTATTTTCTTTCTCTCTTTTCTCTCCTAGCCTAGTTCTTCTAAACCCTAATCTCCATATCACCTCTCTCTTCCTCTCCCTACCATGAGGAAAATCTAACCCCCTCTCTCTTTTTCCATCTCTAAACCCTACCACCACCATGAGCTACCCCCATCTGCCCTCTCCCTACCATGCAGGCCCCACCTAGCCACCCTACTCCCCCTGGCCGAGCTACCCTCCTAACCCCAACCCTAGCACAAAACCCTAACCGAGCCTCCCCTCTAGCAAACCCTAACCCGAGCCTACCTCCTCTCTCTCCAGCTCTCTCCCTGCCAGGCCGACCCCACACCCGAGCCCTACCTGCCCTACCTGCCCTGGACTAGCCCCAGGCCGAGCCCTGCCCGAGCACGTGAGGAGAGGGAGGAGCAAAAGGTGGCCGAGACCACCTTTTCCTCCACTTTTCCCCCACGGCACCCTCCCCTCTCCCTCTGCTATCCACCACCACCTCCCGTCTCCTCTGCCGTCCCCAGATCCGCCCCAGAGCCTGCCCTCTCCTTCCTCTTCTTCTTCACCGTCGCCAGCACCTGCCGCCGGTCGCGCCGTCTACCTCTGCTCCTCGTCGCTCCGGCCGGCGAGCGCGTCGAGGAGGTGACCTGGAAGACCAAGGGGACCCCCCTGCTTCGCCCGGTACCCGCAGACGTGAAGGAGGAGCCCCCGGATCGCCTGGACCATCGCCGCCCCGACGAAAACCCTAGACCTCTGGCCGTCTGCGTCCTCGCCGCTGCGACGTCCCCTGGACTGATCCAACTCCATCGTCCACCTCTCGGTGAGCCCTTCTCTCTCGTGGACACCTCCGTTTCCCCCGCCGACGCCTATGCTCGCCGGTAGTTTCACCGAACGCTCTCTGTGCGCGACAGCCGACGGCGTTCTCTCGTCGCTGCGCCTCGCAGCGGCATACCTAGCCCTCGTCCACCCACCTGACACCAAGCCTAAGCCTACCGCAGTGGCTGCCGCCTCCGCGCGCGAGCCCCAGGTCCCCGGATCGAATCCCCCATGCGCCGCGCCTGCGTCGGTCGCGCACCGATCGGTCATCAGCGCAGAGAAGATCCACAGTGGCCGCGAACCTTTTGCGCTTAGCCCCCTCTGTTTTTCTCTGCTCAACCCGCAATCCTCGCCAGGCCCACCTGTCTGTCGCTGTGGCAGTTTTACGTTTAGACACCCGCAGTTCCGGGGTTTTCAACCCGCGCTTCTGGGCTCCCCCACGTGGCACGTCCCCGCTGGCGCGCCCGCGTGTGGCCCTGAGGCTGCCGTGGCCCCTCCCGTCAGTCGCAGTGACTAGGAAGCGCCGCGGTGAGAAAAGTTTTTCCTGGACACGGTATCGCCCAGTCAGCCTGGCCCCACTTGTCACTGTCTGTGGCTAGGTCTAGACTGGGTGACAAAAGGATTTCTGTTTTTCTGTTTTATTTCAAACTTTTCAAATTTGTTTTAAATTCAATCCAAATCTGTTTTTAAATAACTTTTAAAATATGAATCCAAATTAAGCATGTAATATATGTTTTGGAATCAGAAAAATGTGAGGAATTCAAATATGCCCTCCAAAATATATTTTGAACACTTTAAATTTCGGGTTGAATAAAATTACAAAAAATGCCCTTTTTCTTAATTAATTAATAACTTTTGCTTTATAACTCCAAATTTGACAAATAATATGTCTAAAATGATCAGCTCGACGAGACCTTTCTGTTTAAGCTTTCCTTGTTCTGAATTGCAGCATGCATCATATAAATATAAAGTACACAGCAACTTATTTGGGTATAAAATATGATTAAAACTCCATAAAATGCCTTATTCTTGTATTCCACACCTCACCCATGCCATGCTACCTTATTGCCATGCAAATTGTGCATCATTCATCATGGCATGATTGTTTGCTTGTCGCATTTTATTCATATGCTTGTGCACTTTATTTATGTTGGCCCTTGTTTGTTTGGTTCTTCTTCGAATAGACGCTGAGCAGGGGATATATCAAGAAACCCAGGAGCACTACCCAGATCCTTCTCTCGCTTCAACTGAGCTGCCAGGCAAGCACTACCACATGCTTGCATACATATAGTACCTATTGCCTCTATCTTATTCTTGCATCATTGAGTCGCGATTGCATTAAACTGAATCCCAAGTATTGCATAGCCTTTACTTTTAAACCCCACCGAAGCTTGTTCCTCCATCCCATGAGCCATTACTACAGGAGTTGTTTGAGCCATGCGGGTCGTAGAACAGCATGTGTAGGGTATGTGAGTGTCTGATGGATAACAAGGTACCTAAACAACTTAACCTGAGTAGTAATGGGATAACTAATGAAAGTGGCACCGGTGAGCAATATCTGCTATTTGGTTTTTCATGCTCACTTGTGTCCCGTAGGACCCCGAGTACTTGATTCCTGTTCCTTGAATATTCGCGCTATCCACATCCGGGAGGCTTATGAACCCCCCTGAGCCAGAGCTTGATTCATTCTTACTTCTTGGGGCCACAAAGTAGTTTGGGGCTTTATTACTATCCTGTACTTATGCCATGCTTTACTGCTTTATTTAAGATTGTGCGAGGAGCACCTGTACTGTTTAGGTAAGCGGAGTGCTTTCACGGTATCGACAAGCCCAGTCACACTTTCGGGTTCCCAGTCGTTTACAGCCATTGACGCAAACCTTGAGTCCGTCTCGGAGCCAGCCAACTTCGTTGCGGGTAGCTTAATGGGGTGGCCCCCTGAAATATTTCTGAATCCTGTGATTGCTTTGTCGTGAATGCCTCGTTGGGTTTTGATTTGGTTTTTCCGAGGTTGATCGAGTGTGTGTTGCTATTTGTGCACCCCTGCAGGGTAAATCTTTCTGAAAGCCGTGTCCGCGGTTATGGACGACTTGGAGCACAGTTTCTCGATCATAGACAAGTATAACTAAAGTACCGCTTTTAATTTGACTAAGTACCTGACTAGTAAATAGTGCAACACTCATGGAATGGATAATAAAACTGCCAACGGATGTGGGGGTTGTTCGTCCGCTTCCTCGTTGGTAAGCGAGGAGGATGGATCTATTAATATTACTGATATAACTGTTGTTCTTAATTAACGGACATCCGTCTATCTTTGGTTAGGCGGATGGTTAGCGAGTATCCCTAGAATTGTTAGGTATTATCTTTTGCTGCAATTGCGTCACCCTAGGTTGTGTCCCCTTTAGAGGCATAAAGACTTGCTGAGTACCCCTAGGGTCTCACACGATAAATTGTTTGATTCAGATGAACAGGTAAACTCGCAAGATGGATACTGGGTGGAGGAGACGGACGATGTGGGCAACGATCACTTGGTGTAGAGATTCCGGGAACGGGGATCCGTGAGATCTGTGGGCGGGATGTGTTTATTTATGGGGCATCTTTTGCCGATTTGCTTCTTATCCGTACCCGGATCTTGTTTTCCGCTTCCGCCTGATACTCTGATGTTTGATGTATGAGGAGATATCCTAAACTATTATATCTATCTAGGATATTTGGATCTTGCCGTATGGCGTTGCAATATTTCTATTTCTTTTAGATGGAATGGCTCTGAGGAATTTTGTATGGTGGCTTGCATACATACTCATTTGTGTATGTAGTTGATCCCTTCGCCTGCCGATTACGCCGCTCGTTCTTGTCCCGATGTTTGGAAATGGTTAGGACGGCCGAAAGGTCTACTTGTGAGTGGCATTTGGGCCCCACCGTACTATTTTAACCATTTCCGCTCATCCAGGCTTGTAACTAAGAGCGCAATTCACCGAGGTAGTTACACTTAACCTTGATGGGGATCACTTAGGTTTGGGGAGTGGAATGCCCACTCCAAAATAGTTTTCTATTAAAGTAATCACACCATCGTCATCATTAGGCTTAGCCTTCTTTTCATAGGGAAGTGGACTACAAACGGATCTCTAGATGGTATCCCTATCCTTACATTCCCTTCATATAAATTAATCAAAGCTTTAATAGTTCTTAGAAATGGCCTACCTAGAATTATAAGTGCTATGGGATCTTTCATGGTTCTCCATAATCTTAATAAGTATATTGTTTTGTTCGGTTTGAGCTTGCATGATTGTTCTAGCAATTTGCTCAAACGGGAGATTGCCATGATTTGCTCCATTAGTATTATCATAATTATTATAAGGAGCTCCTGCAGGATTAGCATGATATTTTTGAACATTAGAAGGATAATTATGTTTCCATGTAGGATTAAAAGGAGAGCGAGCTATAAGATTGACATCATTAACATCTGTAGTGATAGCATTAACTTGGGTATCTTCCTTACCCTTTACTAAGCTAAGCAACTCATCTACCTTAGACGTAATCTCCTCATAGTTTACCTCGGTAATTGAACTTACTCTCTTTGAGGTTCTTTCCACATGCCATTGGGCATGGTTATTTTGCATATCATCAAGTAACTTCTTTGCAACACTTACATGTTTTCCCATAATTGTTCCTCTTGTTGTAGTATCTAGCATAGACTTAGACATTGGATTAAGACCATTGTAAAATAAATGTAGTATAACCCATTCTTCCATCCCATGATTAGGACAGTTCATTACAGCTTCTTTCATCCTCTCCCACGCAAGCGCTAGTGGTTCATGGTCTTCTGGTCTAAATCTTGTGATGTTGGATCTTAGCTGCATAGTCTTAGCTGGGGGGGAAAATTAGTCATAAACAAATTAGTGCATTCCTCCCAAGATTTAATAGTGCCCTTTGGTAGAGCTAGCAACTAATCATTAGCCTTCCCTCTAAGGGAGAAAGGGAATAATCTGAGCTTAATAGCATTTGGATCTACGTCTTTAATACGCACCTTGTCACAAATTTCAGTAAAAGTATTTAAGTTCAATCCTGAATCCTCAGAAGATCAACCCCCAAATTGGTTTTGTTGAACCAAATTTAAAGGTTAGGATTTATCTCATAAGTTTCCTCTTCAACTACGGGTTGAGTGATGGGTGCACGAATAAAATCATCGGTGGGAGTAGCATACTCCCCAAGTCTATGTTGAGCCATGGCTCTTATCTTTTTTGGTAATTTTTAAGTAATGAAAACAAATAACAAGTAACTAATGTTTTTGGGTTTTAAATAGATAACAAGAAAGTAGACTAATAACAAGAATTAAACTACAACTAATAATAAAACTAAAAACAAGGTCTCTAATGACCTCACTAGGATAGCGAAATTGCTTCCCCGGCAACAGCGCTAGAAAAAGGGTTGATACCTTCGATATGGATTCACGGATGTAGTATAATAGCTTTTTCCCTAAAAGACCTAGGTTTTATCGAACCTTGGAAACCACTGCTAAAAGGTAATAAGAAAGGACACGTCTATAAGACTTTGTTTGTTCATTTTATCTTAGTTGACCGGACCAATCTAGTTTACTTTAAATGGTTTTGAATCAATGGATGGAGATAGGCTAGGGTTGATGATCCACCTGCAGATGCACATCAAATGGGATGAAAGATAATAATAAGCATAGTCATGTATCATGTTTGTATTGAGATAATCTTTTGTGGGAAACACATCCTAATATTCTAGAGCCCCCGTGATGCAGCAGGCATAGCAATAAACTTTTAATCCAACCGAGAACACACCGAAGCCACGGGTTGCAAACAATTATTAAGTGTAAACACAAATCAAAGCTTTAAGTGGTGATGTCATTGTTGATCCCGAATGGGGAGCTAAGCGAAGACCGTACTTCCCTTTCTATCACTGATTTTCCTATGAGATTGCCGCTAGCCAAATATCTCACCTCAAGCCTTTATCAATCTATGGGATCTTTGGTACCTACAAGTCCACAGATCAAGGCGAGAGATGAAGAAACAAAAGATACGAATCACGAATCCAAACAAAACACAATTCTCCCATGATCTAGATGCACATAATTGCTGCGAGATTTCTCTCCAACCCGCTGCTCGTGTGGACTACCCACTCATAACAAATAGATCGTAGATAGAAAACATCATGCAAATACTTAGATTGAAATCAAATATTCTTACAATGGTCGCCAAATCACAAGGAGATCTAAAAGTACAAAGCAATGGCTATGGATAGTGGAGGGATGGATGGTGGAAGTGATGACAAATGGATGAACAATGGTATGGATCTCCTTTGGTGGTGTTGTGATGCAATCTGAGAATGGCGGCTCTCTGGCCGGCGGCTAGAGCCTCAAAATATATAGGTATCTTCACTCAACTTGTAGGGTTTGATGAGACGGAGTCGTCACCACTTGGTACGGGCGGGCGGTACGGGCGGACCGTGCCGGTACCAGTGGTCGTTAAGCGCACTGACGCCTTGGTAGGCTTCTCTAATTACTTGGATATGTGTACTTCCTAAAAATCCTTCATTATGACTCCTTATTTTGCCTTAAAAGAAGTGATTTCCTGCACAACATAAATCAAAGAAGGGATTTGCACAGCTTTGCAATTATTAGTCATTAGTGGCAAGGTTAAGAGTTTATTTGGCAATTTCTTGACCAAAAACAACGTTTAAACATGGTGGAAGATGGCAAAAATCGGAGCCATCACCGCTGAAAGACGATGATCACCGCAGGTGCAGTGCCTCTGCCGTATCACACACATACAAGGGGGAACAACAACAAGTGAGGTGCTAGCCTCGATCTTGCTGCCGTAGAATAGGAAGGTGGGAATGGCCAATTCTAAATAAACCCTCAAGTGGAAGCACTGGATCATAAATTTCCACCACCCACCTTCCTTTATATAGGCGAGTAGGTGAGGTCACACAACACTTGTGTCCCTTGGTCCTAACCCTAGTCAAAGTGGGTCCAACCCATTGACATGTGTCCCTATCCGAGCAAGTCCAACTTGCCAACTTATGTAGTCTTTCAGTCAAAGTCGTAGCTTAGTGATCTTCCAACTATTGTTGATAATCGGTAGTGGCCTCTAGCAAGACTTTTTGACTCCTAGTACCCGCAAGTTCCCTCAGTGTGATGATCTGTCTGAGTCCCTTTTCCTCATGATATTGGTGGTAAACTACAAGGGAGATTCCGTCATCCTAGTGCTAGTGTAATCCTCTTCTCTCGTTGCAGTGATAACTAATTCCTTCCAACTTCTCTAAGTCAGACTACCTCGATCAATACTTGACCGAGTAGCACATGGCCATGCTTTCGAGGTGGTCAAGCTAGGATTCAAGCTTATATTCTCCTTCATTTCGTATCCGTGGAACCTGGGGTCCTCAGATCCCACATGAACAAGACGCCACAAAGACTTCTGCCTGAGGGTTGGATGTTCACGGCGAATGAATCCATGAACGTCCCAGCTAGCCTCCCCCTCTAGTATAAGATTGTTAGGCCAGAGCTCTAACTCCTAGGGAGCTAGGGCTCAGAGATGCCCTATCGTGCGAGACCTCAAAGAAGAGTCTCCCCACATTGCACCCATAAATGTTGTGCCCTGCCATGTGGCATAGCTACACCGATGCATGTTTCTTCAAACCTTGTGGTGTCCCCTTACCTGTATAAAAGAAGGCCAGGTCGATGGATAGAGGCGGAGAGTTTGGACTAGCGAGAACCTTCCTATGGAAGGAGCCAGTGTAGCTGTGATTTACCTCAAATAGTAGATAGTTGTAGGATGTAGGGATTTGCACACCGTAGACCTGAACCTGGGTAAAAGATCTTGTCTCTATGTGTGTGTGTGTGTTAGTTAAGCTTGCAATCGAGCTTGCCGGATGTTGAGCCCCAAGCCAAACTAACAAAGGGGATACCCATTCTAGGGAGGGGGGCGTAAATCAAGACACGACATCTGGCACGCTAGGTAGGGGTGCAAGCACGGTCAACTTGATCAACGCTACCGCTGCTAGTAGCAATCATGCCAAAGAAGATAAAAGGGAGCCCCTGGCTGGTTCGAGGGCTCCTCGACACCAAGGAGCCACTCGAAGGCTCGCCCAACGCCATCGACTTCAAGCGAACAACTCATCATCAAAGGGTGCCTCCTGATCGAGCCCGCGTCATCCTCCACCTGAGGAGGGGAGGATGGACGGCTACTACTCACGAACCACCTACTTGTTCGGAATGGTAAAAGATCCATACGAAGACCTCCGAAGCTACATTGAACATTTCATCATCGCCCTTAGCTCCGACCTCCACACCATCCTTGACCTTGCCATTGATGCCTTCCGCCGGGGCGTACGCATCACGCCCCTAAAGCAAAGGATCAGTGGCTGAGAATTCGGGTCATTTGCAGATACTTACCGAAGAAAACCATATTGCAAGAAGCGAAGAGGGGGCTCGGCTCTGCCTTAGAAAAATGCGGCCGCTTCCTCACCTCAACCACGAACCTCGGGCACGGGACGGGGAGCCACAACAATGCCCCCACCTCTAGAGCTGAAGGACACATCCCAGGCCATGCGTCCATGAAATGTCAAGAACGGTTGCTCTCACTCGAGCAACCCCCAAAGCGTCATCAAGAAAATCATCGAGAAGCACGACTATCACACCACCCATAGGCTGCCTATCGGTGAGCTCCTCCAGGGTATTGCGTGGTGAGGGTTTGCTCTCTCAGGGGACTCGGCTACTGACCCTCGACCTTGCTCTTATCCATCCTAAAGGAAAAATTCAAACCTCCTCTTCATATCCAAAGAATGCCTTCACCCGTTCGATGCTGAGGCAGTGCTAAAAGGTTGTAGCTGTTTCCCCCTCCTAGCACTGCGAAGCTGGGAGGACGTAGGGAAGCATGCCATACGCAATGGGCGGGCCCCCTGCAGGAAGTGCGCCCTCCTTGTGGGTGGTCCAGGCCAACCCGGGAACATGACACGCCTCCTGAGCAGACTCGGAAAGCTGCACCCGGAGAGCTTAGTGTGCGCTGCCACTTTCCTGCTCGGGAGCTCCAAAACACTAGGGCATTGTGACTCCATGAAACCTGGGACACACATGCATGGGGGATGGCCTCCCAACACGCTCTTTGTGCGGTGACTTACGGGTCACCACTCAGGATGCCTCTCCGGGCTTGCGTGCGGTTTGTCTCGAGGGTGGTGGAAGAATCCACCTGCGAGTAGACCCGGTGGAGGGGGTGTCCCCCTTGATAGCAGTCTTGCGTAAACGGGTTGATTTCCATAGTGCGAATACTGCCTCCAGAGGCAGATCCCATGGATGGACACAGATGAAATGGTCTACCATGCACTCATCTTTGATTATCATCCATCCAGACTGCCTTGCTAATGGAGAATCGCGTTGAAATTGGTCGCATGTATCTAGGAATCACTCTCCCATGGGCACCACCATGGATGAGCACGCACAGAGAATCCCGAGGCTCTCGCTGCCTATGTTTCCCTGGATAACCTGAGGGAATCTGGGATCTACACCTCCCCTGCATTGTGACCGGAGAGAGTCCTCGAGCAAGCCTCGGGAATGGGTCTCCATACGACATCCACCATCGCTGGTGGCCATGCGGGCCACCGAGATCCGCACCTTCCCATGGAGTGATAGGAGAATGATGAAGGCAGGTGATACATCCATTTTGCATCACTATTTTACATCATAATTTACTATTATTCATTGATATATTTCATATTAAGATATGATACTTATGTTATTTCATCTATTTTTGCATGATTGATGACTTTTGGAGGATGAACCACTAGAGTCAGGATTCTGATGGAAAGAGCACTATCCAGATGCAATATTGGTGAATATCAGAAAATCCCAAAAAATATACGCAAATTCTTATTTTTGCAGAAGACGAAGGAGGCCAGAAGGAGGAGTGGAGATGGGCCATAGGGGGCCCACACCACCCCCTGGCGCGGGCCACCCCTGGTCGCGCCACCAAGTGGTGTGGCCACCCTGGCCCACCTCTAGCATCGCCCTTTGGTGTATATAATCCCCTAAAAACCTCTGCGGAGCAGAAACTACAGAGAGATAAACAGCTATCTGGCAGGCAGAAATCTGCCAGGGAAATTCCTTCCCGAAGAGGGGAGATCGTCGCCATCAACACCGTCATCAAGCTAGACTTCATCGAGATCATCATCATCATCTCCACCATCATCTCCACTAGCACCATCAACACCACTCCTTACTGCTGTAACAATTGGGTTGAATCTTGTATAGTTCTTAGGGGAAACTTTCCCGGTATTGATTACTTGTTGTAGTTGATGCTATTGAGTGGTACCATTGAATTATTGTTCATGTTCAGATTGTTACTTATCATTATTTCATCTCTAATCTTGATCCATGTGATGTCTCGTGAGTAGTTCGTTTAGTTCTTGAGGACATGGGAGAAGTCATGTTGTTAGTAGTGGAATTGTGTTGAGAAAGATTTAATGGTTTGATATTTAAGTTGTGGTGCTATTCTTCTAGTGGTGTCATGTGAACATCGACTACATGATACTTCACCTTTATGGGCCTAGGGGAATGCATTGTCTATTTGGCTACTAATCGTGGGGTTGCCGGAGTGACAGAAACCTGAACCCCCCTTAGGAAACCTTTGCATAAGGGAGTGTAGGATCTCAAAGTTTAAGGATGTGGTTAGGTTTTTATCTTAATTACTTTCTTGTAGTTGCGGATGCTTGCAAGGGGTATAATCACAAGTATGTATTAGTCCTAGGAAGGTTAGTACATTAGCATAGGTTCACCCACACAACACTTATCCAACCAAAGAAGATTAATCAACTATATGAAGCGAAAGCACTTGACAATATTCCCATGTGTCCTTGAGAATGTTTGGTCATCTTAAGTAATACAACCGGCTTGTCTTTTGCTAAAGAAAGGATTGGGCCACTTGTTGTAATTATTATTATTGTGTTTTATTTACCCCTAAAAATCCGTTTGCTAAGTATTTACAGAGAATTCCTGATCCAAACCACTTGTCAACACCTTCTGCTCCTCGTTGGGTTCGACAGTCTTACTTATCGAAAATATTGCGATACATCCCATATACTTGTGGGTCATCAAGACTATTTTCTGGCTCCGTTGTCGGGGAGTGAAGCTCTATTGAAGAGCGGAACTGGTAAAGGAAACTTCTACTGTGAGTATTGTTTATTTCTGTTTGTTACTTTATTTTCAATATGGATAGTTCACTTAGTTTCTTATTCAGAATGCTACTACCACTTCTAAGGTAGTAGATGAACCACCATTTGCTAAAATTGATACTTTTAAAATACCTACAAAAATTGTTGATCGTGTTATGGATAACTACTATTTTGGAGATGGAACTGTCCATCCCGGTGATCATTTGCTCTTTATACATGAATTATGCGGATTGTTCAAGTGTGTAGGTATTACAACAGATCATGTTAAGAAAAAGTTATTCTCTGTATCATTGAAGTGCAAAGCTGAGGAATGGTATAAGCTGCTGAAGAATGGCCAATCTCTTGAATGGGAGGAAATTGTACCTCTCTTTTATTCAAAATTTTATCCTCCTAGTGAGATTCATAAAGATTGGAATCAAATATATAACTTTTGGCCTCGTGATGGGGAGAGTACCACCCATGCTTGGGGGAGATTGAAGTTACTAATGCTCAAATGTCCTATTCATGAGCTCCCTAATAATATTATTATCAATAACTTTTATGCAAGGCTTTCTCTTCATGATAAGGATCTCTTGGATGCTTCTTGTGCTGGATCATTTACACGTATGGAAGAAGAATCTAAATGGGATCTTCTAGACCGTATTCAAGACAATGTTGAACCATGGGAGAATGATAAAGGAAGAAAGTCAGTTATAAATTATGATTATGAATACATCAAATCTTTTATGGGAACTGATGACTTTCATAATTTTAGTACTGCTTATGGCCTTGATTCTCAGAGTATTGCAAATTGTTTTAAGGCCTTTGCCTCTTATATTGAAATTCCTAAAAAGAAATGGAACAAGTATCATGAGCCATATAAAGATATTGTTAATTGTGTTCCTGCTAGAAATACTGAAGTTTATACCGCTGATTGTGTTTTACCTGAACCTTACATTGAGAAAATACCTTTCCCTGTTAAGGTAAAGGAACATTCTATGATAACTAGTGGTTAACAAAAGTACAAAGAAAGCTGTAGAACCTGATAAAAAATAGATTATGAACCTGCTATAGCAAATGTGAAAGACTTTGTCACTAAAAATGTAGAAGATGGGCACATTATCCTTTGTAAAGATACTTCTAATATTGTTTCACATCCTAGTAGAACTAGGAAAGCTAGTGTCCCTGTGTTTTCTATCAGAATAAGTGGTCATTGCTACTATGGTTCATGTGATGGTTATATCGTTAAATTTATTCATGATACTGAAAGTTATTATGAGAGAGGGAAAAATGTTTTTATGCATCTCAATAATATTAAGTTTCCCCCCTTTATGCTGAAGTCTTTATGTTGCACTTGATTTGCCTTCCTATGCTAGTAGCCTCTGGTTTCAATAATTTATTTTCTTACAAAATTCCCTTGCATAGGAAGTGGGTTAGACTTAAATATGTGTATTTTTTCTTCTTGATGCTCTCTTTTACTTCAATTCATATTCTTATGTGAGCATCATTGAAATTATCATGCCTATCTTAATGGCTATAAAGAAAGAGCTTTTTGGGAGACAACCCATTATATTTTTGCTTTCAGTTTATTTTTGTTTATTTGAGTCATGGAAGTTATTGCTTCTGTAATAATCTCTCCTTATCCTTTTTGTTTGGTTTTTGTGTCAAGATCCGCCTCTAATGAGAGAGAAGTAATATTTGGGGAAGTTGTTGTCCCGAATCAGATTTTTGTGCTTCACTGTAAAAATTCGTGAAAAATCCCAGGATGTCGTACTGATCTGTAATTTTTTGTGTGCATGCCCCAGATTATTACTTAACTTTCATTACATTTGCACTTTTTGATTTGAGCAACATAAGATGTTCGAAAAACTTATATTTACATGCTGGTCTGTTTTGACAGATTTCTGTCATTTTTGCATTTGCCTCTTAAATCGATTTCCTTTTTGAATTCTTTTGGGTTTTCAAAAGGACTTGCTATAGTAGCTTATGTTTTGATGGACTTCAGTTGAAATTGAACCCAAAAGGTTTATTATCTTGCATGCACTAATGTTGCTAATGAAGATTGTGTGAAGTTTTGTATGAAAGAATATTTCAAGTGTTAGGAGAGAATGGTGTAATGATATGGTGAATGGTCAAAAGACTCAAGCATTATATTTTTGAAGATTCTTACAATTAATATATTGATGTTATTTAAGTGGTGACTCCGAAAGAATTTATTAAAGACCAAATGTAAAAACCTGTAGAGTCCGTTTTTGAATAGGTAATAGTTCTGGTAAGAAAAGGTCTGCGAAAAACTTTTCAATTTATATTTTTGCAGTTTTTATCTAACATGGAAGATAGTGAGTCGAAAGAGGGATGGAAACAGAGCCCGGGGGGCTCACACCACCCCGTGGTGCGGTCCCACCTGACCGCGCCACCAGGGGGTGTGGCCACCCTAGAGCCCGTCTCCGACCCATTTTCTCCCAGTACCTTCCTTTTGTTGTTGAACTTTGTAATATATAATCCCCCGGATCCCCCGAGGCCCATATATCGTGTTATCGTCGTGTTTTTTTTCGATCTGTTTCTGTCAGGAACTATTCTCAAGTTTAGAAGCACGATGGTCTCCACCAACGATAAGAGTAAGAATCTTGTGGAAGATGATCTCCAAGACCCCAAGAAGGAGGAGGAGATCAAGGGTGAAGTTGAAGAGGAAGTGAAGGAAGACTAGCATCCGCGCACCACCACCACCATTGCAAGCATTGGAGTGATGGCATGTCCTGTCAAGCTCAAAAGTGCTGCATGGATGTCCAATGGAGGGATGGTTCCGTGTCTTTGCTTAGCTTCACGGTCACTTCCTCCACGCGACAAGAATCCCTTCCATACCCTTATACATGAGAAGCAGTTCCAAAAGATGCCTAAGGAAAAATTAACCTCCAATTGGGATATGCCTCGTTCTAACCATGTAGGAAAATAATACTTTAAGGAGGAAGAGTGGGGAAAGAATCACAAGGGCTGGGATTCACAGCCCAACATGATCATGAACCGCATTGAGCACAATTCGGAGTTGATTCGTACTCTCATCTTCGAGATTGAGGATTTGAAGAAATTGATTGAAAAGCTTATTGAGAGAACACCACCACCTCCAAAGGAGTAATTCATCATCAGGTTTTGGCATCCCATTGGTTTGTTCCAAGCTTGGGGGGAGTGTCACGATATCACATCATTATCTTTCATCTTTTTACCTTTTTAGTAGAGTCATATCATGAATAGAGAAGTTATCATATAGGATGGTTTGCATTGTGGAAGCATCTCTCCTCTAGCTAGTTATCTATGTATCCCTTGGTGTGAGTTGCCGTTATGGAATATTAATGAGAAGTTCCATCATTTACTTTTTGCACATCTTATTTTAGTTTGCAATTTATGTTATATGATTGATCTTGTTGTTAGTATTGGTATCACTTTGGGATCATTAAGTAAATTTAGTTGGTTTTGGCAAACCTGGCTCTGGTCAGTAGCAACACTATTTGAGAATTGAATGGAAAAGAGAAAAGTACTTTTAGAAATATAATTTCATTATCTTTCTTTATTGTTTGGATCATCAGCTTAGTATTCTCTAGTTAAGATCTTTTGTGTTTCCAAGGAGGATTGCATGATTGTTTCTATCACTTGTATGTTTGTTTGTTTCCTTCAACTCTTATGCTTGCTACCCATCCTTGCTAGCCAAAAACCTGTACTGAGAGGGAATGCTTCTCGTGCAACCAATCCTTAAACCAAAACCTATGCTATTTTTCTCCACCATACCTACCTATTAGCATTATTGCTATTCCAAGTATATTCATGTCTTTATCTACCTTCCAAATTAAACTTTTGTTATGTGAAAATTGGCGATTAAAGCTCTCACAAACTTGATGGCACACTTTACTTTCTTGCACTTAATAAACTTGAACCATTGAGTCCATCTACGTTGCTTATATGCTTGCACTTTATAAGTTGTGAATTAGCAGAACCATGTTACCATGGGAACACATTCAACATTGCACTTATTATTTAGTTGATATCATGTTCTTTTGCTTATGGATCCCGGTGGTGTGAAATAAAAGGGGAGCTTGTAAGCTCATGGAGTTTGTATATGTGTTAGAGAAACGCCTGGGCGGCTAGCCTAAGCCATGCCTAATCATGGTGGACACTTGCAGCATAACCATAGTGAGCATTCTGTGAAGCATCCTCAATAAAAACATGTCCAAATAGCAAATAAAAAGATCTCTGAGATGCTCATTGTCTGTTGCCTTGTCATTTTGATATGGGATAGCTCCTGTGTCATGGCAAGGGGTACCCCGTTGGCGGTTCTCTATGATACACATGTACTTACAATGACAAGAACTTACTTGTGACTAAAGTTGAGTAGCATGAGGTTCGGTACTCGTAAGCAAGGGGCATGAGATTTTCAACTTATAACTTGTCAAGCATATCCTCATATTTGTGTCACATTAACCTTAATCACCTCAAGATGCTTATGATAGGGGCAATGAGAGTTGAAAGCTAATAAGTACCATAATTTTTGGAAGCTCTTTATGAAACTTGAAATCCCTGCTTCCCTCTGTGAAGGTCCTATCTTTTAATTTTTAGGTGAGTCAATAAACCTTTCCTTTCTATCTTAAGCAAGTATTTGAGTTGTTGTGATTCAATCATCCATATGATGATTTATTCAATAATGTTTCTTATGTTCCTTGTTTTGCATATTGCTCTTATCTTAGTGAATATTACTTTGAAAGATATCATTAAAAACCCCATTATGTTTGACTCCTGCAACTTGTTAACCATTCTCTGAGCAAGAACAAAGTTTGCCATTACCAATTATGATTTACTTTGTTTCCCTTACTTATTGCAAGTTAAGTTATATAATAGTGAGTTGTTTTCTATTATGATTTGTGCATTAATGAATGTGATTCTTCTTGTATGTATTCTCTTTATCGACACTTCACTCCATAAACCTGTGGTCATGTTTTTGCTTGGGGACAAGCGAGGTCTAAGCTTGGGGGAGTTGATACGTCCATTTTGCATCACTATTTTATATCATAATTTACTGTTATTCATTGATATATTTCATATTAAGAGATGATACTTATGTTATTTCATCTATTTTTGCATGATTGATGACTTTTGGAGGATGTACCACTTGAGTCAGGATTCTGATGGAAAGAGCACTATCTAGATGCAATATTGGCGAAGATCAGAAAATATATGAAAATTCCTATTTTTCCAGAAGACGAAGGAGGCCAGAAGGAGGAGTGGAGATGGGCCACAGGGGGCCCACACCACCCCCTAGTGCGGGCCACCCCTCGCCGCGCCACCAGGTGGTGTAGCCACCCTGGCCCACCTCTGGCATCGCCCTTTGGTGTATATAATCCCCTCAAAACCCAAAGACTCGGGGAGCGACCGCAGAAAGGTTCCGACACCTCTGCGGGGCGGAAACTATAGAGAGAGAAAGAGCTCTCTAGCAGGCAAAAATCTATCGGGGAAAATCCTTCTCAAAGAGGGGTGATCGTCGCCATCAACACCGTCATCAAGCTAGACTTCATCGGGATCATCATCATCATCTCCACCATCATCTCCACTAGCACCATCACCACCACTTTGTGCCGCTATAACAATTGGGTTGAATCTTGCATTGTTCTTAGGGGAAACTTTCCCGGTATTGATTACTTGTTATAGTTGATGCTATTGAGTGGAACCATTGAATTATTATTCATGTTCAGATTGTTACTTATCATTATTTCATCTCTGATCTTGATCCGTATGATGTCTCGTGAGTAGTTCTTTTAGTTCTTGAGGACATGGGAGAAGTCATGTTGTTAGTAGTGGAATTGTGTTGAGAAAGATTTAATGGTTTGATATTTAAGTTGTGGTGCTATTCTTCTAGTGGTGTCATGTGAACATCGACTACATGATACTTCACCTTTATGGGCCTAGGGGAATGCATTGTCTATTTGGCTACTAATCGTGGGGTTGCCTGAGTGACAGAAACCTGAACCCACGTTAGTAAACCTTTGCATAAGGGAGTGTAGGATCTCAAAGTTTAATGTTGTGGTTAGGTTTTTATCTTAATTACTTTCTTGTAGTTGCGGATGCTTGCAAGGGGTATAATCACAAGTATGTATTAGTCCTAGGAAGGTCAGTAATAGCATAGGTTCACCCACACAACACTTATCCAACGAAAGAATATTAATCAACTATATGAAGCGAAAGCACTTAACAATATTCCCATGTGTCCTTGAGAACGTTTGGTCATCTTAGGTAATACAACCGACTTGTCATTTGCTAAAGAAAGGATTGGGCCACTTGCTGCAATTATTATTATTGTCTTTTATTTACTCGCACTTTATTTAACTGCAATATCAAAACCCCTAAAAATCCGGTTGCTAAGTATTTACAGAGAATTCTTGATCCAAACCACTTGTCAACACCTTCTGCTCCTCGTTGGGTTCGACACTCTTACTTATCAAAAATACTATGATACACCCCCTATACTTGTGGGTCATTAGTAGGTCGCAAAGAACAGAAGCAAACCTCGCCCCTCACTTACCTCCCTTGGGATGGGGAGCAGTATTGGGTAGGCTTGTGGCAAGAAACAACGGCCCGGCTGATGCCTATCCGTAGGAACCTCCCCGCGTCATGGTAGGAGAGAGGCGTTGGCTGGACCATCTGAAGGGTTGGCGGTTGTAGTCGACCTAACTTCCTGCCTTAGTCAGGGAGAAGACTGCTACCTCACACCTCTAGAGCAAGACAAGTTCAGCATGCGCTCGCCCCTTTTCCGGGAAGGACCTTGGCTATGGCCAGGAACTATCCTACTCCGTGATCAGGGTTAGGTGGTGATTGGACTCAGAACCAGATAAGGCACGGGGTTTCCCTCACCCCCCCCCCCCCCCCCCCCCCCGATGCGAGCACCTCCTTAGAGTGGTCAGTGAGGCTTCGATTGGGCCCCGCAAAAGAAGACCCATGAAAGAAATGCGCAGCTACAACTCACACGTCAAGAAGAAAGACCGTTCGTTCACCAGTTACAAGAAATTGAAGTGGCAGGGGCTGCACCCTAACACGGCGAGACAGGACCACCGATACAGGAAGCAGCCAAGACGCTGGTCAGGCTGCAGGCTGGCACCCCATGGTCTGCACAACCTTAGCCACCGTTGGCTTCACAACAGCCTAAGAGTCACTCAAGTATGTTCTAGGATAAAGAAGCTTGAAGATGATTTCGGCATTGAATCCTAGAATGTGTTGGTTAAGCCTGAACAACATTGAGATGGTCACCGTAGTCACTACATCCTTCCCTTCCTCCTCCATCATGGTGTTGATGGCCACGCATACACAATTCACATGGTCCAACAGGTCCCCGAAGAAGAAGATGTGTATGTTGACATCATCCCTGTTAGGTAAGCCGATGGGAGCCACCTGAAGGCCAGGTAGAATATCATCAAGGCAGGAAGAAGCCTCCAATAGGGAGTAGATTTGTGCATCATTTTTCTCCTTCTCGGAAGTAGCGGACTTGCGAGCAATCCCCTCCTCTTGTAGAGCTTCTTACAGTTGGTTAGCTACTTGGAGGGCATTGTCCTTCAAGCGCAGTACCTCGAAGCGAAAATCGAAGAGCTGCTGCCGCATCTCCTCCTGGGCCTAGGATAACCCGATGGCCTCCTCCTTCAGCCAATAACACTTGCCCCAGAGAGTCTCCAGCTCGCATTTGGTGGACGTCTCACCATCAATTTGTGGCCCTTCCATGAAGCGACAAAGGGTGGTGCACACTTTGGCGCAAGCATCCGGGGCTCCCAGGGCCGAGGCGCGAGCCGTTTCCAAGACCGGGTCTAGGACTGTCCCACCAAGGTACAGCTCCCGACCCGGAGCAGTCTCAGCCATGCGGATGGTTCCACACCGACCAAAGCAAGCATGTGTACTCAAGGGATTTCGGAAAGCTCCCACACTGGTGAGCTCGTGCTTTCCCCAGCAAATCCTAGAGGTTGGTGCCCTCAGTCCACAGGACCCCTGCCTCCTCCAGCGAAAGCCCGGGGAAGAAAGCGTTCCCTCCCAACGCCTCAAGACCTGACAATAGATAAGGAGGAATTTGGTGAGAAAGACCTCTCCGAGGAGAGTGTGCTCTGGAAGCACAAGTGCAGACGTACCTAAAGCATCCACTCTGAATGACTTGGGAACTTTGCTTGCGAAGATCTTGGGGACATGCCCTGGTGTGATGACCCCCTTGGTGCCTAGAGCACCCCTGAAAGTGCACGTGGTTGATAGACTGTACTCAAGGAATAAAGTCAAAAATGAAGGAAGGAAGCACTTACCCAGAGCTGACGTCAAAGCACCAGCTTCCCTTCTTCGGTGAAGGTAGCGGGACAACGAGCGATGTCGTCTCGACACTTGACCCCTCCCATGGGTGCTTTTGGGCCAGATCGAGCAGGCCACTCGCCGACCCAACAGCCCCGCTTGCCCGACTAGAGGATCCCCAGGGCGTACCGAGTAATATTTGTCCCCGGCAACCTAGTTTCTCAGGGTATTAGATGAAGATGGGGCTATAAAGCCACCTACCAACATGACAAGGTAGTCTAGCAGGGTCTCTGTCTCCTCACTGACGACCTCCTCCGGGGTCGCCTACTCGAGGGAGTCACCTTCCTCTTCGCCTTCACTAGAAGAGCAAACCTCAGAAGACTCGAGAGCAATATAATCCTCTTAAGTGCTCCTACTGTAACCCACCGAGCCCGACTCAGACTTAGTCACCTCGTGTGATCCCCTTCGTGTTGCAGAATGGAAGGGTTGCAAGGATGTCAGCTCGACGCTCGTCCAGGTGAAACGAAATGGGGAATTATGGTATGTTCGCCGACACCTTAGTGTGAGAAGCCTCCTCATTAGGGAAAGGTAGGCTTCCTGAGAAAAATCATGCTTCTTCCCGGGCTGAAGGCGCGTGCGGTCCATGCTGCTGCTATATTCCTACGCTGGGTGGGATCTCCTTTGCAGTAGCGCTAGGCTCCACATGATGAAATCAAAAATGACAGTGGTAATGGTCAAAACCTGGTCCACCGGTTCGTGTTTCCTAGTTGTAATGGGATGCAAGTATATGTACTGCAAGCTCAGCCCTCGACCAGGAACATACGGGTTGCACTACCTTCTCTAGATCGTACATACAAGGAAGGCTATCTCCAACCAGCACCATGCAGAACTCACCTCGCCAATCATCCCAATTGGACTTGTATTTACTAGGGGTACTGCCTAGAGTGCTAGTTGCGAATATGGAACATAATACCCCCTGTGATCCGTGGTTAGTTATCCACCCTGGGTGAAAATTGGCGAAACAGCGCCACTGATGGCCTCACCCCCTCGAACGCCTCACAAAGATGAGCTAAGACATCTAGCGCCAGCATGGTGTTGGGGTGGATCTACACGACATGAAATCCATACACCTTCATCGCCTCGAGAAAGAACTCCTACAAAGGGGGAACCGACCCCATGTGGAGGAAGCAGGTGTAGATTAGAAACTCCCTGTCCCGACTCTAGTGCAGAGACGGAGAACTTTGGTGGCCATGTTCTCATGGTGTTCGTTTTCCACATGAACAACCAAATCCTGGAACTTCTCCTCATCTAGCATCGGCTTGATGCAGGATCAAGGAATCTTTGTGGGCTTCACCACCCCTAAGTGGGTCCTTGTTGATCCCGTTCCTCTCCCAGCGTCTGACGCCATGTGGGGCAAGGTTGGATATGGAGGAAGTATGCAAAGGTGAGGATGACAAGGGGTTAGTGGGGGAGCGTATCTAGGGAGGAGACTTTTTATAAAGAGCCCCGAACTTACGCTCCCCCAACACCATAGCTGTCAGATAGCTGGTATAGGGGGTACCTCGATCAGTCTATGTCTGGCTACCTTCATAGTCCCGGGAAGACCTCGCGAGGGATGGGTTCCCCCTTCACGAGGTACGCCAGGGCCCCTCCTCTAGAGGAGTCCTAGAGGGGGAAGCTGTGAGTTAAACGTGCCTCCCTCCCGAGGGAAACAACAAGCGCAGCCGACACATTGGATGCTCCGGTCCCCGTGACCCCTGAGGCCGGGACTTGGTCAAAGGTGGAGCCGACAAGGCCTTGACCGGCTGACAGATGACTTCAACGCAGGGAGGACCGCTTTTGGCTACTTTGGTGAAAAAAGGGGAGCATGCAAGGCCGGATGAAGAAAAGGAGTGTCAAAAGGGGATGCTTTACCAATGGGCAGAGGAGCGCCCAGCACCCAAGACCTAGTCCACCGAAAAGTAGTCTCCTAGACCAGGATCACGAGGGGCGGCACTATGGCCACCCTTCCCGCTCATGAACTGGGGGAACAAGTTCGATACCGCCCTATATAAGGAGAATATCATTTTGCGGCCCGAAAGTTGGGGCGCCTAGGCAACACGGTACCCAAGTTCCCTGAAATCAGTCGGGATGACTACAGTTGGTGTGCCAAATACTCAGAGGGTCTTTTTCGGCACGAATTCAACTTTACGTTTCAATACAAAAAAATCAGGCTAACGGCCATCAAGTTGGGCCCCCTTGTCAGTTCTCACCGTTATGTCGCTCCCGTCTCTTAGGTGTCAATTAGGCTTACAGCGTTGGCGCCTGCATCCATTATGCGTCTTCTTCTTCCCCGGAGCGGCAATCTGTGGGGCATCGCAGCCATGGCGTGGAGCTGGGACCTGGACGAACCTGCTCGGCCCATCTCTCCTCCCTGTAGGCTTGCAGCGTTGGCACCTGCATCCATTACGCGTCTTCTTGTTCCTCGGAGTGGCAATCTGTGGTCACGGCCATGGCACAGAGCTAGGACGTGACGAACCTGCTCGGCCCCGCTCTCCTCCCCATCCTGAGTCGGAGCTCGCCCTCACCATGGACGCACCCATGGCACGGTGTGGGGACGAGAATTGGTTCCCGGTGAGATCTGTCACCATGCTCGGTTCTGATTTCCTCCTCTAGAATCTGAGCTCGCCGTCCTCGTGGTTGCACCCGCACCAATTCTGCCACCTCTGCCGAGGTCTCTGTGGTAGCTCAAGTTCTGTCATGTTGGACCTATAAGCGAATTCGGAGCTAGGCGGCGGCAACCCGTTGTTGAACCTGCAAGGAATTTGCTGAAGACTGCATGCCGCTCCAAGGTCTTCGGCTGATGCCTTCGGCTTCTGCCAACGTCCACCGCCGATGTGAGATCATTTAGTTACTTCAATACAAAATTTCGACCAATTTAACTTGTTGATGTATTCCTTGACAATTATAATATAATCGAGCACTAGAAATATTTTATAGTGTGCATGAGCATGATCAGTAATATAGTTGAACACTAGAAATTTTAAGGCACTCCATATAAAAGAGTAGATTAATATAGAAGGTTCACCAGAGACACCACGGATATATTGTCTTACATGCCACACATAGGTAATAATTAACTAAAACAAAATAAAAGTAGGGGCGACAGCAGGAGGCCGGGACACGGAGACGCCTAGCAGGGCAGGGGAATATCAGCAGGAGGCAGCAACAGCCTAGTCGATGGGATACAGGCCAGTCCTGACATACTCCCGGAGGAATTTGCCGAAGGCTGCGTGCCGCGCCAAGGTAATCGGCCTATGGCTTCTGCCTTGGCCTCTTCCCACGCCCACCACGTGCTGTATCATGTTGTCGAGGTCCACGTTGATTGCTCTGCCACAAAATAGGCAAAACAGTCTCCCCCTATGATGGAAACGGATTAGCTCACATCGTAATCGCCTCAGCATGTAGCGGCTCTTGTTGTCCCTGGATACCTTGCTATCGTCCACTTCATCATCATTCTCCTATTGATTTTTAAGAACATAACTTAGAACTCATACATATGATTGAATTGTATTACAACTCAAGAATTGACAACATGTATATGTAAGACAATATATCCGTGGATATCAAAGATAAAGCATCTCAGCAATAGTTTGATCGGTTCATATATCATTTCATCTCAACACAATAACAAATAATTGCATCAGAGTGAATGTAGGATAAATCTAGGGGCCTCATAAGTTTCTTCAGGGATGGAGTCAGTGAACCAAGTAACAATTGCACAACCTGTAATGTTGTTGTACATCGCCCCAGGTTCACTAACTCATCCCTGAAAAAATCTGACACCAATGTGTCTGCCTCTCTTTTGGGACAAATTTGAATCATTGGCCACAATAAGAAATTGAAATGTAATCGTACAAAATATTATTTAGGGATATACATAGTCAGGTACAAAAACAAGCCTAAATATTGTAATTATAAATAAAAAACCAAACAATTAATCTTCAGGTATATGTTAAAAATACTTATGATCAAAACCATTCATATACATATGCATCATACCAATCATTAAAAGATCAAAAACAATTCAAGGATCATATATGTAGTTCCATATGAGAATAAATCTAGGGCCTCATAATTTGTTTCAGAGATGGAGTTGGCGAACCAAAGTACCAACAACACAACCTATATTGTTTGTGTGCATTGCTGCCTTAGGTTCACCAACCCATCCCTAAAACACGACACCATCATACGTGTCTCCCCTTGAACTCTTTTGGGGCAAATTTTAATCATCGGCCTCGGTGACAAACTAAAATGAAATTCTTATACACTATGAATGCATGGAATAGATAATTCAAATATCATAGTTCTATGAATGTAGAATAAAGATTGTAGCCTCATAAGTTTCTAAAGGGATGGCGTAAGCGAACCAAGTAACAATTGCACAGCTTATATTGATCTTGTACATGGCCCCAGGTTCGCTAACTCATCCCTGAAAAAATCTGACACCAATGAGTCTGCTTCTCTTTGGGGCAAATTTGAATCATTGGCCACAATAAGAAATTGAAATATAATCATACAAAACAATATTCAGGGATATACATAGTCAGGTACAAAAACAAGCCTAAATATTGTAATTATAAATAAAAAACAAAACAATTAATCTTTAGGTACATGTTAAAAATACTTATGATCAAAACCATTCATATACATATGCATCATACCAATCATTAAAAGATCAGAAACAAATCAAGGATCATATATGTAGTTCCATATGAGAATAAATCAAGGGCCTCATAATTTGTTTCAGAGATGGAGTTGGAGAACCAAAGTACCAACAGCACAACCTATATTGTTTGTGTGCATTGCTGCCTCAGGTTCACCAACCCATCCCTAAAACACGACACCATGATACGTGTCTCCCCTTGAACTCTTTTGGGGAAAATTTCAATCATCGGACTCGGTGATAAACTAAAATGTAATTCGTATACACTATGAATGCATGGAATAGATAATTCAAATATCATAGTTCTATGAATGTAGAATAAAGATTGCGGCCTCATAAGTTTCTACAGAGATGGCGTAAGCGAACCAAGTAACAATTTCACAGCTTATATTGATATTGTACATGGCCCCAGGTTCGCTCACTCATCCCTGAAAAAATCTGACACCAATGTGTCTGCCTCTCTTTGGGGAAAATTTGAATCATTGGCCACAATAAGAAATTGAAATGTAATCATACAAAATAATATTCAGGGATATACATATGCATCATACAACGCATTCATAGATCAGAAACAATACAAAGATTGTATATAGGTTCCATATGAGAAAAAAATTAGGGCCTCATTTTTTTCAGCGATAAAGTCGGAGAACCAAAATACCAACAGCACAACCTATATTGTTTATGTGCATTGCTGCCTCAGGTTCACTAACCAGCCCTAAGAAAACGACACCATCAGATGCCCCTGCACTATTTTGGGGCAAAACTGAATCATTGGGCTTAGTAAGGAATAGAAATGTAATGTTATAGGCATGCTGTGTATCGAAATCAACACTCAACTAGCAAACTCAACTAGATGGCAGATGAGCAAATTAGGGTTTTGTGACTAGACGGATTGGGGTTTTGTGACTAGATGGCAGATGCATCAATCGACCGATCGAACCATATATATACTACCCTACTTTAAGAGCAAAAGAATCTATACACGATTGAGCAAATCCTATGTATGAACAGTGAAATCTGCGGCTGCGACTAGAGAAGCTAGCAATGTAGTACATCGGACTCCTCATCAGGGACCTCCTCCTCGAACTCGTCATTCTCCACAATTGCGTCAAAGATTTCTTGTACGGCGATGTGGTCATTGATGTAGAGCACCGTATTGCCTCCGCCTGCCGCCTGCCCCCCATCTAGATCTGCCGCTGGCACCACGACATTGTCCGCCACGATGTTGTCGGCCACCTGCTGCTCGGCGGTGACGGCTACTAGCTGGACGGATGAGCTCGCACCCTCGACGGCGCAGCGACAAGCGGCGTTCGTGCCCGGAGAAGACGCCTCCGCCTGCTTGGAAACGACCGAGCCATCTGCTACTGCGCGTTCAACTGGCTTCACCTCCGGCTCGTCTCCACGTGTATGCTTCATGGCGCACCAAGGGAAGGAGGTAGTGCAAGCGAGGGAGCTTCACCGCGCGTGGTAGGTGCAGATTGGGGTCTTGGGACTAGACAGACTAGGAGAAAATGACATGAGCACATGGAAGAAGAAGGTCGAGGGGGGTTATAAACACCGGACCGTTCGTAGTCCTCGAGTGGACACGTGTGGTGGGCGGGGGCTACCATGATCTCCACCTTTTTTTTGGGTTCCCTTTTTTTGAAATAGCCACAGTCTCCACTTTAGAGCTGCATTGAAAACACGCTCATGGCAGACCTCGATTCCACCGCATGCAAGTGGCGCGGAACCAATTTCTAGCAACGTTAGATCTAACCGAGGGGGGCCCTTGACTCATGGAAGTTACTAGCGGTAGGTCCCAGTTGGAAGTGAGATTGAGAGTGCTGCATAAAAATGGGATATGTCTTATTAAAATCAAGTGGCAATAAATTGCAGCGTCCCGTCGACAACCGTGCACTCGATGACCCCATTGCCCTGTGCATGTGTTGTAGTAGCAGTAGTAGCCTTTGCAGACTAGATTAAACGTGACATGACCACTCGATGACTTTTTCCATGGACGGCATCGTGTTCCTTCTTGTAGAGGGAGACATCAAGATGGGGCCTCGTCAAGATGGTAGCTTGTTAACTAGCAGTTTGAAAGAGTACCCTTTTCCTCTCTCGCTAAACAGATATGTTTCATTTTGCCCAAATTGGTAGCAAATCTAGAGAAGATTCTCTCTTTGATAATTCGTTCCCTTTTGGACCTCTTTTTGCCTCCGATCAGGTAGCAAATCTAGAGCAGTAAATCACACCAGGCAGAATACATTCATTTAGAAAACAAAACAAATGTAGATATAGCTGTGCGTAGCTAAATAGGATATAGCGATAGAAAGTAGGTTGCTTAATGAGGTTCGATGCATTCAGCCAGAAATAGGATGCTAGCAAAATATAGAAAATCAAAAGAAGCTGCTTAGCAGCAGCAGCCTTCATAGATGCAGATACATTCAAGGACACACCCAACCCGTCCTTCATGCGCCCGCGCCTCTGCCTCCTCCCTCCAGCGCTTCCTCCACTTCTTGCTACCCAGTCCCTTGATCTTGGGGGCCTTGGGCCTGATTGGAGGCATGCGACCCTCTTTGATGGCCACCCGCTGGAGGTTTCGGAGGTGAATGCTGAGAGCCCGGTGTTCAGCGATGTAGGCGTTGATGTCCACGGTCTTGCGCTCGCCGCCTTTGTGGATGCCGGAGCCCGGGGCCTCTGCATGCTTTAGTAAGTAGTTGAAGACAGTGCCGGCGAGACTCGCCCGGCAGAAGGGCAGCGCCAGTAGCCTCCCTTGAAGAAGGCATCGTACTGGCCGGCCCACAGCCTCCTCAGCACCTGACGAGTCTTGGTGTGCATGGACTCGTCATCGCTCCAGACGTCGCTGCCGGAAACCTATTGGAAGAAAAGGAAAATGGGGGAGTAGATGATGTAAGAAGATCGAGCAATCGAAATGCGAACAAGCGAATCCTAATAAACCAAGATCTAGCATCCAACGATGGGAACGGTAGAAGAACTAGGGGACGGGAGCAAACCCTAGTTACCTCCGACCATGGGTCGTCGATGACGGTGTCATATGGGTTCAGCGGAGCAATGTACTTATCTGGATCGTAGGTGCCCTAGAAGTTCTTGATCTTCTTGTGACCGGCGGGGGCCTCCTCGCCGGCTGGGGGCTCCTCTTCGGTGGCTCCGTCGGTAGCCATCGATGCCTCGACTGGGGCCTGGACGGGAACGGCGGTTGCCATCGATGCCTCGACTGGGGCCTAGATAGGGACGGCGGCTGCTTTCAACGCGTCGAGGGGGGTTGGCAAGGAGACGGGGGCCTCCTCGCCAGCGACCTGGGAGGCGACGATAGCCACCTTATCCTCCTCGGCCATCACCGGCGCAGACGGGGTATTCTCGGGAGTTTGCGGATGCTGGTGGGACGGTGGAGAGGGTTGCGTGAGGAGAGTGAGCGAGAGTGGGAGTGGGTGTGCAGAGAGGGGCTCTATAGTTAAGGTGGATGGAAGCAAGGCACGTTTCGTTGCACCACCGTGCAACGCGCCACGCAGTCTACTGCACCGTGCACCGCGACACGCGCACGGTACGTCACGTTTTTTTCCTGGGACATGCATGGCAGTTCTGTATTGAGCCGCATGCAAAGGGCGCACACACAATTTCTATGTACGAAGTTTGACACAGCCCTAAAATTGGCGATAGTTAAAAGTGGAAATGTAGAGCGGAAGGTAGGTGGCTGTACGGCGAGATTTGTGGGGTTGTGATAGATCGGGTAGAGGGATGTGTTGATGGCTACGAGTGACTCGATGAAGCCGGACACGTTAGGTCTCGTCGAGCTCATCTCTTCGGCCTCCGGCTAGCGCGTGCAAGCTTCTTATGGTGGGGCCCAGTTGGAAGTGAGATTGAGAGCCGCTACGTAAAAAATGGGATATGTCTTATTAAAATCAAGTGGCAATAAATTGCAGTTGTCCATCGACGATCGTGCACTCGATGACGCATGTGTTGTGGCATAGTAGTAGCAGTAGTAGGCTTTTCAGACTTGATTAAACATGAGATGACCGCTCGACGAAGTTTTCCATGGACGGTATCATTTTCCTTCTTGTAGAAGTCTCGCTGAGGGAGACGTTCGTGTTGTCTCACGCTGTACTGTGAAGGGCACGACGTGTGCAACGATCATCGTTGGATCGCACAGAATCAACAATTGGTGCGCATGATCCACGTGACAACTGTGACAACCAATCAGGGAGTAGCAGATAGGGTGAGCACAGGTTTGGGCTTCCACGAAAGATAGAGAGAGGGGGGCAAAACTGAGTAGTATCAAAAAACCAAGGGCAAAACTGAGTAGTATAAAAATGGAAAGTGAGTGTCTTGTATAATGAAATACATCATGGCATACATCAAATTATGCCAAGATAGATCCACTAGAGTTCATTGGAGTGTGTTCTTTTCATGAACCAGAGCTAGAGTCATTGCATGTGTGTTCTTCTCACAAACCACACATGGATCCACCAGTGTCATTGCATGTCTATTCTTTTCATGAACCACAGCTAGAATCATTGCATGTGTGTTCCTCTCACAGACAACATAAGGATCCACCAGTGTCATTGAAATGTGTGTTCTCTTTAGAGACCACACATGGATCCACCAGTGTCATTGCATGTGTGTTCTTTTTACTAACAACAACTAGAGTCATTGTATGTGTGTTCTTCTCACATACCACATATGGATCCACCTGTGTCATTGAAATGTGTGTTCTCTTCAGAGACCACACATGGATCCACCAGTGTCATTGCATGTGTGTTCTTTTCATGAACCACACCCAGTGTCATTGCATGTCTGTTCCTCTCACAAACCACACATGGATCCACTAGTGTCATTGCATGTGTGTTCTTCTCATTAACCATAGCTAGAGTCATTGGATGTGTGTTCTTTTCATGAACCATAACTAGAGTCATTGCATGTGTGTTCTTCTCACAAACCACATAAGGATACACCAGTGCCATTGCATATGTGTTCTTCTCATGAACCACATCTAGAGTCATTGCATGTTTGTTCTTCTCACAAACCACACATGGATCCACCAGTGTCATTGCATGTTTTTTCTTCTCATGAACCACACCTAGTTTCATTGCCTGTGTGTTCCTCTCATGAACCACAGCTAGTGTCATTCGATGTGTATTCTTTTCATGAACCACATCTGGATCCACCAGTGCCATTGCATGTATGTTCTTTTCATGAACCACACCCAGTGTCATTGCATGTGTATTCTTCTCATAAACCGCATATGAATCCACCAGTGTCATTGCATGTGTGTTCTTCTCATGAACCACATCTAGAGTCATTGCATGTCTGTTATTCTCACAAACCACATAAGGATACACCAGTGTCATTGCATGTGTGTTCTTTTCATGAACCACACCCAGTGTCATTGCATGTCTGTTCTTCTCACAAACCACACAAGGATCCACCAGTGTCATTGCATGTGTGTTTTTCTCATGAACCACACCCAGAGTCATTGCATGTCTGTTCTTCTCACAAACCACATAAGGATCCACCAGTGTCATTGGATGTGTATTCTTTTCATGAACCACACCCAGTGTCATTGCATGTGTGTTCTTCTCACAAACCACACATGGATCCACCAGTATCATTGCATTTCTGTTCTTTTTACTAACAACAACTAGAGTCATTGCATGTGTGTTCTTCTCACATAACACATAAGGATCCACCAGTGTCATTGAAATGTGTGTTCTCTTCAGAGAGCACACATGGATCCACCAGTGTCATTGCATGTGTGTTCTTTTCACATAACACAAATGGATCCACTAGTGTCATTGAAATGTCTGTTCTCTTTAGAGACCACACATGGATCCACCAGTGTCATTGCATCTGTGTTCTTTTTACTAACAACAACTATAGTCATTGCATGTGTGTTCTTTTCACATACCACATATGGATCCACCTGTGTCATTGAAATGTGTGTTCTCTTCAGAGACCACACATGGATCCACCAGTGTCATTGCATGTGTGTTGTTTTCATGAACCACACCTAGTGTCATTGCATGTATGTTCCTCTCACAAACCACACATGGATCCACCAGTGTCATTGCATGTGTGTTCTTCTCATGAACCACAGCTAGAGTCATTGGATGTGTGTTCTTTTCATGAACCACAGCTAGAGTCATTGCATGTGTGTTCTTCTCATAAACCATATAAGGATACACCATTGTCATTGCATGTGTGTTCTTCTCACGAACCACATCTAGAGTCATTGCATGTATGTTCTTCTCACAAACCACACATGGATCCACCAATGTCATTGCATGTGTTTTCTTCTCATGAACCACACCCAGTGTCATTGCATGTGTGTTCCTCACATGAACCACATCTAGAGTCATTGCATGTATATTCTTCTCACAAACCACATATGGATCCACCAGTGCCATTGCATGTCTGTTCTTTTTATGAACCACACCCAGTGTCATTGCATGTGTGTTTTTCTCATAAACAACATATGGATCCACCAGTGTCATTGCATGTGTGTTCTTCTCATGAACCACATCTATAGTAATTGCATGTCTGTTATTCTCACAAACCATATAAGGATACACCAGTGTCATTGCATGTGTTTTCTTTTTACTAACAACAACTGGATTCATTGCATGTTTGTTCTTTTCACATACCACATATGGATCCACCAGTGTCATTGAAATGTGTGTTCTCTTCAGAGACCACACATGGATCCACCAGTGTCATTGCATGTGTGCTCTTTTTACTAACAACAACCAGTGTCATTGCATGTGTGTTCTTTTCACAATCCACCTATGGATCCACCAGTGTCATTTGATGTGTGTTCTTCTTATTAACCACATCTAGAGTCATTGCATGTGTGTTCTCTTCAGAGACCACACATGGATCCACCAGTGTCATTGCATGTGTGTTCTTTTCATGAACCACACCTAGTGTCATTGCATGTGTGTTCTTTTCATGAACCACACCTAGAATTGCATGTTTGTTCCTCTCACAAACCACACATGGATCCACCAGTGTCATTGCATGTGTGTTCTTATCATGAACCACATCTAGAGTCATTGGATGTGTGTTCTTTTCATGAACCACGGATAGATTCATTGCATGTGTGTTCTTCTCACAAACCACATAAGGATACACTAGTGTCATTGCATGTGTGTTCTTCTCATGAACCACATCTAGAGTCATTGCATGTATGTTCTTCTCACAAACCACACATGGATCCACCAGTGTCACTGCATGTGTTTTCTTCTCATGAACCACACCCACTGTCATTGCATGTGTGTTCCTCTCATGAACCACAGCTAGTGTCATTGGATGTGTATTCTTTTCATGAACCACATCTGGATCCACCAGTGCCATTGTATGTCTGTTCTTTTCATGAACCACACCAAGTGTCATTGCATGTGTATTCTTCTCATAAACCACATATGGATCCACCAGTGTCATTGCATGTGTGTTCTTCTCATGAACCACATCTAGAGTCATTGCATGTCTGTTATTCTCACAAACCACATAAGGATACACCAGTGTCATTGCATGTGTGTTCTTTTCATGAACCACACCCAGTGTTATTGCATGTTTGTTCTTCTCACAAACCACACAAGGATCCACTAGTGTCATTACATGTGTGTTCTTCTCATGAACCACACCCAGAGTCATTGCATGTCTGTTCTTCTCACAAACCACATAAGGATCCACCAGTGTCATTGCATGTGTGTTCTTCTCACAATAAACACATGGATCCACCGGTATCATTGCATGTTTGTTCTTTTTACTAACAACAACTGGAGTCATTGCATGTGTGTTCTTCTCACATACCACATAAGGATCCACCAGTGTCATTGAAATGTGTGTTCTCTTCAGAGACCACACATGGATCCACCAGTGTCATTGCATGTGTGTTCTTTTCACATACCACAAATGGATCCACTAGTGTCATTGAAATGTGTGTTCTCTTCAGAGACCACACATGGATCCACCAGTGTCATTCCATGTGTGTTCTTTTTACTAACAACAACTATAGTCATTGCATGTGTGTTCTTTTCACATACCACAGATGGATCCACCTGTGTCATTGAAATGTGTGTTCTCTTTAGAGACCACACATGGATCCACTAGTGTCATTGCATGTGTGTTCTTTTCATGATCAACACCCAGTGTCATTGCATGTCTGTTCCTCTCACAAACCACACATGGATCCACCAGTGTCATTGCATGTGTGTTCTTCTCATGAACCACAGCTAGAGTCATTGGATGTGTGTTCTTTTCATGAACCACAGCTAGAGTCATTGCATGTGTGTTCTTCTCATAAACCACATAAGGATAGACCAGTGTCATTGCATGTGTGTTCTTCTCATGAACCACATATAGAGTCATTGCATGTTTGTTCTTCTCACAAACCACACATGGATCCACCAGTATCATTGCATGTGTTTTCTTCTCATGAACCACACCCAGTGTCATTGCATGCATGTTCCTCTCATGAACCACAGCTAGAGTTACTGCATATCTATTCTTCTCACAAACCACATATGGATCCACCAGTGCCATTACATGTCTATTCTTTTCATGAACCACACCCAGTGTCATTGCATGTGTGTTCTTCTCATAAACCACATATGGATCCACCAGTGTCAATGCATGTGTGTTCTTCTCATGAACCATATCTAGAGTCATTGCATGTATGTTATTCTCACAAACCATATAAGGATACACCAGTGTCATTGCATGTGTTTTCTTTTTACTAACAACAACTGGTGGCATTGCATGTCTGTTCTTTTCACATACCACATATGGATCCACCAGTGTCATTGAAATGTGTGTTCTCTTCAGAGAGCAGACATGGATCCACCAGTGTCATTGCATGTGTGCTCTTTTTACTAAAAACAACCAGTGTCATTGCATGTGTGTTTTTTCACAGTCCACATATGGATCCACCAGTGTCATTGCATGTGTGTTTTTCTCATTAACCACATCTAGAGTCATTGCATGTGTGTTCTCTTTAGAGACCACACATGGATCCACCAGTGTCATTGCATGTGTGTTCTTTTTACTAACAACAACTTCAGTCATTTCATGTGTGTTCTTTTCATATACCACATATGGATCCACCAGTGTTATTGAAATGTGTGTTCTCTTTAGAGACCACACATGGATCCATCAGTGTCATTGCATGTGTTTTCTTTTTACTAACAACAATTGGTGTCATTGCATGTCTATTCTTTTCACATACCACATATGGATCCACCAGTGTCATTGAAATGTGTGTTCTCTTCAGAGACCACACATGGATCCACCAGTGTCATTGCATGTGTGTTCTTTTTAAACAACAACTAGAGTCATTGCATGTGTGTTCTTTTCACATACCACATATGGATCCACCAGTGTCATTGAAATGTGTGTTCTCTTTAGAGACCACACATGAATCCACCATGTCATTGCATGTGTGTTCTTTTCATGAACCACGCCTAGTGTCATTGCATGTCTGTTCCTCTCACAAACCACACATTGATCCAACAATGGCATTGCATGTGTGTTATTGTCACAAACCACATATGGATCAACCAATGTCATTGCATGTGTGTTCCTGTCATGAACCACATATGGACCCACTAGAGTCATTACATGTGTGGTCTTTTCACAAATCACATATGGATCAACCAGTGTTCACTTCATGTGTGTTCTTTCCACAAACCACTTATGGATCCACCAGTGTTCATTGCATGTGTGTTATTTTCCACAAACCACATATGGATCCACTAGAGTCATTGCATGTGTGTTCTTTTCACAAACCACATATGGACCTACTAGAGTCATTGCATGCATGTTCCTGTCATGAACTACACATGGATCCACCAGTGTTCATTGCATGTGTGTTCTTTCCAAAAACCACATATGGACCCACCAGAGTCATTGCATGTGTGTTCCTGACATGAACCACACATGGATCCACCAGAGTCATTGCATGTGTGTTCTTTCCACAAACCACATATGGATCAACCAGTGTCATTGCATGTGTGTTCTTTCCACAAACCATATATGGATCCACCATTGTTCATTGCATTGTGTTCTTTTCCACAAACCACATATGGATCCACTAGAGTCATTGCACATGTGTTCTTGTCACAAACCACATATGGACCCACTAGAGTCATTGCATGTGTATTCTTATACAAGAACCAGCACTAGAGTCATTGCATGTGTGTTCTTTTCACAAACCACATATAGATCCACCAGTGTCATTGGATGTGTGTTCTTTCCACAAACCACATATGGATCAACCAGTGGTTATTGCATGTGTGTTCTTTCCACAAACCACATATGGATCCACTAGAGTCATTGCATGTGTGTTCTTTTCACAAACCACATATGGACCCACTAGAGTCATTGCATGTGTGTTCTTTCCACAAACCACACATGGATTAACCAATGGCATTGCATGTGTGTTATTGTCACAAACCACATATGGATCCACTAGAGTCATTTCATGTGTGTTCTTTTCACATACCACTGATGGATCCACCAGTGTCATTGAAATGTGTGTTCTCTTCAGAGACCACATATGGATCCACCAGTGTCATTGCATGTGTGCTCTTTTTACTAACAACAACCAGTGTCATTGCATGTGTGTTCTTTTCACAATCCACCTATGGATCCACCAGTGTCATTGCATGTGTGTTCTTCTCATTAACCACATCTAGAGTCATCGCATGTGTGTTCTCTTCAGAGACCACACATGGATCCACCAGTGTCATTGCATGTGTGTTACTTTTACTAACAACAACTGCAGTCATTTCATGTGTGTTCTTTTCATATACCACATGTGGATCCACAAGTGTCATTGAAATGTGTGTTCTCTTTAGAGACCACACATGGATCCACTAGTGTCATTGCATGTGTGTTCTTTTTACTAACAACAACTGGAGTCATTGCATGTGTGTTCTTTTCACATACCACATATGGATCCACCAGTGTCATTGAAATGTGTGTTCTCTTCAGAGACCACACATGGATCCACCAGTGTCATTGCATGTGTGTTCTTTTTACTAACAACAACTGGAGTCATTGCATGTGTGTTCTTTTCACATACCACATATGGATCCACCTGTGTCATTGAAATGTGTGTTCTCTTCAGATACCACACATGGATCCACCAGTGTCATTGCATGTGTGTTCTTTTTACTAACAACAACTTGAGTCATTGCATGTGTGTTCTTTTCACATACCACATATGGATCCACCTGTGTCATTGAAATGTGTGTTCTCTTTAGAGACCACACATGGATCCACCGGTGTCATTGCATGTGTGTTCTTTTCATGAACCACACCCAGTGTCATTGCATGTCTATTCCTCTCACAAATCACACATGGATCCACCAATGGCATTGCATGTGTTTTATTGTCACAAACCACATATGGATCAACCAATGTCATTTCATGTGTGTTCCTGTCATGAACCACATACGGACCCACTAGAGTCATTCATGTGTGTTCTTTTCACAAATCACATATGGATCAACCAGTGTTCACTGCATGTGTGTTCTTTCCACAAACCACTTATGTATCCACAAGTGTTCATTGCATGTGTGTTCTTTTCCACAAACCACATATGGATCCACTAGAGTCATTGCATGTGTGTTATTTTCACAAACCACATATGGACCCACTAGAGTCATTGCATGTGTGTTCCTGTCATAAACCACACATGGATCCACCAGTGTTCATTGCATGTGTATTCTTTCCACAAACCACCTATGGACCCACTAGAGTCATTGCATGTGTGTTCCTGTCATGAACCACACATGGATCCACCAGAGTCATTGCATGTGTGTTCTTTCCACAAACCACATATGGATCAACCAGTGTCATTGCATGTGTGTTCTTTCCACAAACCACATATGGATCCACCAGTGATCATTGCATGTGTGTTCTTTTCGACAAACCACATATGGATCCACTAGAGTCATTGCATGTGTGTTCTTTTCACAAACCACATATGGACCCACTAGAGTTATTGCATGTGTGTTCTTACACTAGAAACAAAACTAGAGTCATTGCATGCGTGTTCTTTTCACAAACCACATATGGATCCACCAGTGTCATTGCATGTGTGTTCTTTCCACAAACCGCATATGGATCAACTAGTGGTTATTGCATTTGTGTTCTTTCCACAAACCACATATGGATCCACTAGAGTCATTGCATGTGTGTTGTTTTCACAAACCACATATGGACCCACTAGAGTCATTGCATGTGTGTTCTTTCCACAAACCACGCATGGATTAACCAATGGCATTGCTTGTGTGTTATTGTCACAAACCACATATGGATCCACTAGAGTTATTTCATGTGTGTTCTTTTCACATACCACTTATGGATCCACCGGTGTCATTGAAATGTGTGTTCTCTTCAGAGACCACACATGGATCCACCAGTGTCATTGCATCTGTGTTCTTTTCACATACCACAAATGGAGTCATTGCATGTGTGTTCTTTCCACAAACCACACATAGATTAACCAATGGCATTGCATCTGTGTTATTGTCACAAACCACATATGGATCCACTTTCATGTGTGTTCTTTTCACAAACCACATATGGACCCAATAGAGTCATTGCATGTGTGTTCTTATACTAGAACCAACACTATAGTCATTGCATGTGTGTTCTTTTCACAAACCACATATTGATCCACCAGTGTCATTGCATGTGTGTTCTTTCCACAAACCACATATGGATCAACCTGTGGTTATTGCATGTGTGTTCTTTCCACAAACCACATATGGATCCACTAGAGTCATTGCATGTGTGTTCTTTTCACAAACCACATATGGACCCACTAGAGTCATTGCATGTGTGTTCTTTCCACAAACCACACATGGATTAACCAATGGCATTGCACGTGTGTTATTGTCACAAACTAGATATGGATCCACTAGAGTCATTTCATGTGTGTTCTTTTCACATACCACATATGGATCCACCAGTGTCATTGAAATGTGTGTTCTCTTCAGATACCACACATGGATCCACCAGTGTCATTGCATGTGTGTTCTTTTCACATACCACAAATGGAGTCATTGCATGTGTGTTCTTTTCACATACCACATATGGATCCACCAGTGTCATTGCATGTGTGCTCATTTTACTAACAACAACCAGTGTCATTGCATGTGTGTTCTTTTCACAATCCACCTATGGATCCACCAGTGTCATTGCATGTGTGTTCTTATCATTAACCACATCTAGAGTCATCGCATGTGTGTTCTCTTCAGAGACCACACATGGATCCACCAGTGTCATTGCATGTGTGTTCTTTTTACTAACAATAACTGTAGTCATTTCATGTGTGTTCTTTTCACATACCACATATGGATCCACCAGTGCCATTGAAATGTGTGTTCTCTTGAGAGACCACACATGGATCCACCAGTGTCATTGCATGTGTGTTCTTTTTACTAACAACAACTAGAGTGCCTTGAGTTTCTTTGAGATTCATTCAGTCCAATCCCCCTGCAGTTGACAGAAACTTGCTAGGATGACAGTTTGCCACAGAAGAGGGCGATGACTCTCTCCACGCTCCCCACGCTCCCCACATCCTCGCCGGCGGGGACACCTACTTCACCGGCGGTGACTGAGTGGAGGCAGGTGATTTTCAGATGCACGGGTGCGGTAGTTCTGGCTCCACGTAGATCAGGTGCGATTGAGGTAGTTGGCGTGCATATCACCTTGTTCGATGAAACGGGGCAGCGTCTCACGTCCCCGATCCAGTTTGTCTCGCCTGTCACGTATGGGGATCGTGTGCGGTGTGGCATATGGCACGTTCTGGTCGGCCCGCGGAGAGATGTGCGGAGGCACCGACACGATCGTGCTGGCGTGCCGCCCTATGCGCGGGCATGTCGAACGATCGTGGTTGACGGTTGTGCGTGGCGTCATATCGCTGGAGGTGGACCACTTGTACATGATGGCCACCCAGCAGAGGATATAGTTCAAGGGGGTGCGGCTGCGCCGGTGAGTCAGAATTCGAGAGGGGAATCTAGATCGTCGAGCGGTTCGGGGATCTCTATCAACCCTAGGTCGGAGGGAGTGGGCAGAGTGGTGTTTATTCAGTTGCCACCTTCGTCATCCCCCACGATCCCCCAACCCACAAACCCTACTACGTGGAGAGCCACCAGATATGGAGATAATAGGTCGTTTGCGCAGGTTGTGGTAGATCCGCCGCCGATGATGGACTGTCGTTACCAGGGCTCGAGGAGATCTCCTTTGCGTCATCAAAATCGACTTGTTCCCTATGCGAACAGATCGAGATTTGATGACGATGCAGGTTGTCAGTTAGGGGATAGGCGTCTTCCAGATGCTCGTCTCCGTGATGGAGGGTGGATTCAAGAACAGGAGAGGCGCAGGGAAGAAGAATGCCGGTGGGAGGAGGACCGCCTGGAAGATGAACGGAGGCAGGCGGAAGATGAGGCAAGAGCGGAGAATCGGCGCCATGATGAAGACGCTAGGGTTGCAAGGGCTGAGGCTCAACAACGTGAGGATCTGGCAAGGGAGAGGGCTTTGGTGGAGGCTCGCCGTAGGGAGGATGAACATGCCAGAAACCGGACCAGATGGAGTCATCGGCCGGAGATGCACAGAGATTCTCATTCCATGGCGTCAGATTCGTCATTCAGGGGGAGAACATGTAGTACTACAGACATCTCATCTCTTCGTCCTGCTCCAGTGTTTGCGAGAACTGTTGAGCAACCACCTGTGATCAGAAATCCTGCGCCGGCGTTTGTCACTGTCAGTAGATCTACTGCACCGGAGGTAATTCCCATTGTTCATGCTAATCCCTCTATCAGTATTCCTAGCTCGATTCCGGTGAGCGCACCATCGGTTGCTGCCAATTTCCCTGCTGCTCTTCCTCTGGTTGGTCAATCTGAGGTTGTGGCCACAATACTAGTGGGGTCCTCTGTACCTGCACCGGTTGTTGTTGTGCCTGCGAATCAACAGAGGGTAATTGAGGTCAGCAATTTCCCACTGACGAACACAGATAATGTGGAAGTGCGGGAATGTGAAAACTGTGGGAAAAATCACAACATTTTGGTCTGTCAAGAGAGAAATCCATGGGAGTATGTGCCTTTATATTTTGGGAGTACTGACTTTGATCAGGGGTTTTATTCAATTCCAGTAACTGAATCATCCATCCAGTCTCTAGATAATCTGAACTTGGCTCATATCACTATTGTCAGAGGGGATGTCACTGGGAGAGACCTGGAGAAGGAATTTCAGGCTTGGGAAGATTCAATTGGCTCTGGCTGGAGGTTTACTGCAAGACCAATTAGTGATGTGGAATTTTTGATGAGATTTCCCTCAGCGAAATCCATTGATGATTTCCACTTTGGAAAGGTGTTTATGAAAACAATTCTTGATGTTGTGATTGAGTTGTCAAAATGGACTGGTGACCTGGACCCTTTGGAGTGGATGGAGGAAGCCTGGTTCAGAATAGTGGGTATCCCTATGAAATACAGGGAGCGATCAACTGTTTTCTATGTTGCTTCTTTGATAGGTAAACCCTTGGGAATGGACAGAAACAGTCTCAGGAATCTGGCATATGTTAGGGTTAAAGTTGCATGTTCGGATGTCACCTTGGTACCTAATACAAGAAGAGGGGAGATGAAAGGTGGTTTGTATGAATTTAAATACACCAGGGAGATTTTTGCTCCTGGAGAAGTGCCAGCTATGCCTATTTCTGTTAATGTAGGTGGGGAAGATGCTCAACCTGTTGTTAATGCTCCTGAGGAAAGTAGTAGACCTATGCTCACAGTGACTAGTGTTGATAGGGTGGAATCTAGTCTGGGGGCAAATGCTGTTGCAACTGGTGCATCTGGTGAGGGGGGTCAGACCAACAGGGACCTTCCACAATGTGCTAATTGGGAGAAAGGAAAGGGTCCTAGGGAAGAGGATAGGGAGTCCACTGATACTAGGAACATGTCTTTTGGTGCTAGGGTGGCTCAAGTTTGGCCAAGTGGTAATCCTGCAAGGGGTATTGTGATTAGTGATAATAGTGGGACAAATGTTGGTAGTCAGAATCAACAGTTGGAGGGGGGTGCTGGTAGCAACATAGAGCTATGATTGAACCAGTTCAGGACCAGGAAATGGGGGAAGTGCACCTGGAAGTTGCTCAGGCTTTGGCTCCTCAGGAAATAGGGGTAGTGGTTAACCCTGATGATCCTACTGGTGGAGGTCAGTCTTTTCAGGACTTTGTGCATGATCTACTGCAAAATAAGAGTAGTGATAAGTATTATGAGCACAAGAAAATGTATGGCCATCTGTTGGAACAAATTGAGGCGGAACAGGGGGTGCTATGGAAGGTGATGATAGCAGTGGAGATGGATCTGATGAGCATGAAACTTCTTCTGCTGAAAGTGGTGCTAATGTGGAGAATAATCCACCTACTATTCAGGTACTGAATGCTGGGGTAGGTGTGGAGCAGGTGCAAGAGCAGGTGGAGGTACAGGTGGGGGCTTCACAACCTGAAAACTTGACTCAGGAAAGTCAGAGTTCTCAGCAGGAGTCTCAGGGGAAGGATGTTGAAAAAATGAAACAAATGTGGAGGTTCCTTTGGTAAGAAGGAGTGAAAGGCTGGCTACTCAGGGTGGGGATTTGAATATGAATGAAAGATCCATGGCTCAAGCTTCACAGAGAGATCTGTCAGGTACTAACTTGTCCTTTTTTAATTCCTTTGCTGTGTTGGATGATGAAGATATTATTGGTAGAGATTTATAAATGGGGGTTGAACATTCTTCTCTGAGTTTTGAATTTATTAATTCTCTTAAAGACTTAGAGATAGCTAGACATAAGCTAGCTGATAAGGAAAAAGGGGAGGGTGATGAGGTTGCTGGTTAGATGGGTTAAGTAGAATATCTTGAGTGGAGAGATGGTGAGGAAGAGGATGTTGAATTTACTCCTGTGATTTCTAGGAAGAATAAAAAAAAGAGAAAGTCAGGTGGAAATTTGAAGATTGGGCAAAGTAAGTTAAAGGCAGCTGTTGTGAAGGTTAACAACTATCACCCTATGAGTGGTGTTGTAACTGGAACAAGGGAGAGGAAAAAGGTATCATGATAGGTGCCATTATAAATTGCAGGGGTGTGGGTAAGAAGGGTATGAGTTCCTATCTAAACAATTTGATGCAGAGGGAATGGCTGGATTTTGTTGGTTTACAGGAGACAATGAAGAAAGATTATTCTGATGGATTTTTTAGGAAAATTGATCCTATGAGTCAATTTTCTTGGAGTTGGCTACCTTCTGTGGGGAAATCTGGTGGTATCCTGGGGGGCCTACATTCCTCCAGGTCTGACAAGTGTGATTCTTCAGTGGGGAAGTTTCATGTTAAGTTGAAAGTATATGACCTGGTTAAGCAGACTTATTGGCACTTGGTGGTGGTGTATGGGGCTGCACAAAATGAACATAAGGAGGAATTTTTGATTGAATTGGCTGTATCTGCAGGGATCAGAGTATTCCTTTGTTAGTTGGAGGGGATTTTAACATCATGAGATTTATCTCTGATAAAAATAAGGTCCATGTCCTAAGTACATGGAGTCACATGTTCAATTCTATAATAAATACCTATGGTATGAGGGAACTGAAGATGTCAGGTGGACAATTCACCTGGACCAACAATCATGTTGTTCCTACTTTGGAAAAGCTAGATAGGATTCTTGTTTGTCAAAAATGGGAAAGCATGTTTCCTTTGTCAACAATTCATAAGTTGGCTAGAGAGATCTCTGACCACAGTCCTTTGCTTCTAGATACAATGGAAGGGCAAGCAGGTGGAAAGAAAGAGTTTAGATTCGAGAAAAGTTGGTTGGGAAATGCTGAGTTTATGGATAGGGTGAAAAAGGTGTGGAATAAACCTGTCAGAAGCAAAAATAGTTTGGATAGGCTGCATAAAAAACTGAAGAATGTCAGGAATGATTTGAAAGGGTGGGGTGTGCATATCAGAGGTCAGGAGAAAAAACATAGGAAACAGCTAGATGAAGAGCTAAAGGAGTTAGAAGAGATTGAGGAGCTCATTCTACTTAATAAAGAGCAACAAATAAGAAAAGCCCAAATTCAGAAGGAACTTTTAAAAGTATATGAGAAGGAAGAACAGTATTGGCAACAGAGATCAAGAGATAATTGGCTCCTGAAGGAGGATAGTAATACTGAATATTTCCACAGAGTGGCAAATGGAGTCAGGAGGAAGAAAATGATCTTTTCTATGCAGGATGGGGACAGGCAGATTCAGGGGACCTATGATCTCTTGAAACATGCCACTGATTATTATAAGTAGTTGTTTGGCCCTGCTGATGGTTTTGCTATTAGGCTGGCAGACAACAACTGGACTGCTGAGGAAAAACTTAATGAAGCAAATAGAGAGAATATGGGGAGACCTTTCTCAGAGGAGGAGATTAAAGATATAATTGAACAGATGGAAAAAAATAAAGCTGCTGGCCCTGATGGTTTGCCTGTAGAATTCTATCAATTCTGCTGGCAAATCATCAAACAGGACATTATGGAGGTTTTTGATGATTTTCACTCTCACAAAATTGATCTGGCAAAAATCAATTATGGGATCATCACTTTGCTGCCTAAGAGTGAGGATGCTGACATTATACAGAAGTTCAGACCTATTTGTTTGCTACAGGTTATCTTCAAATTTTTACAAAGGCTTTGATAGTCAGAGTTGAACCTGTGATGTAGAAACTGATTGAAACTTGTCAGACAGCTTTCATTAAAGGGAGATTTATAGCTGATGGGGTCACCCTGCTACATGAAATTTTGAAAGAGGATACATTTCAGAAGCAGCAAGGGGTGGTTCTGAAGTTGGACTTTGAAAAAGCATATGACAAAGTTAACTGGGACTTCCTATTTCATTGTTGTAAGCAGAAAGGTTTTGATGATGATTGGCTAATTTGGTTGAAAAGTGTTGTTACTCAGGGGACTCTCAGTGTGAAAATCAATGGTGAAGTTGGACCTTATTTTGGGAGCCATAAAGGTGTGAGGCAGGGTGATCCTTTTTCTCCTTTTCCTGTTTAATATGGCAGGGGATTGTCTGGCCAAGATGGTACTGAATGCACAGGCAGGAGATTTGTTCACTGGGCTTGCTGATAATCTATTTGTAAAGGGTATAGCCATTTTGCAGTATGCTGATGATACCATTTTATTCATTAAAGATGATGTGGAGGGTGCCAGGAATTTAAAAATGTTGTTATACCTGTTTGAAGCAATGTCTGGGCTCAAGATCAATTTTGAGAAGAGTGAGTTGATGATGGTCCTGGATGATGATACAAAGCAGGAGATGTATGCTACCTTGTTTAACTGTCAGACAGGGGAATGGCCTATCAAATATCTGGGTCTTCCTGTGGGTAGTAGAAAATGCTTTGTATCTGATATGAGATTCATAGGAGAGAAACTGGGTAAAAAGATGGATGGGTGGATGGGAGGTGCACTCTTTGTGGGTGGTAGATATATCAAAATTACCTCCTGCATTTCCAGTGTGGTTGTGTATCCTATGTATATGATCCTTTTGCACAAGACAAATGTGGAGGAACTGGAAAAGCATACCAGATCTTTCTTCTGGTATGGTAAAGCAGGAAAAAATAAATACCAGCTTGTTAAGTGGAAATATGTGTGCAGGCCTAAGAAAAAAGGGGGCATGGGGATAAAGAACATTAGAATTTTTAATATCAGTCTGTTGTGCAAGTGGTGGTGGAGGTTAGAATCTGAACATGGTCTTTGGCAAATGTTTGTGAGGAAGAAGTACCTTGGCAATGGAGGAATCTTTTCCATCAATCATAAACAAAGGGACTTTGCTTGCTGGGCTGATTTGTTGAAAGCCAAAGAAATTTATATGTCTGGGAGGAGAATGGTGGTGGGGAATGGGGTTCGAACAGATTTCTGGGGGGACGCATGGTGCCTGGATATACCTCTAAAAAATAAATTTCCTAAGTTGTTTGAGATATGTAGGCAGCAAAGTGTGACTGTTGCTGAGATGGCTGGAAGAAACTGGCACTGTTCTTTTAGGAGATGGTTGGACAGGGATAAGCAGGTGCAGTATAGAAGTATGCAGGGGTTGTTAATTGGCTTTTCGCTGATGGGTGATGATGATAAACCAAGATGGTTGTGGACAAAGTCAGGGATGTTTACTGTTAAATTGATGTATACTCATCTGGCAAATGGTGGTGTGGACAGGAGCTTTAAACACCTGTGGAAGGCAAAAATTCCTCTGAAGATCAAAATTTGGCTGTGGCTTATCTGGCATAATGCAATTCCTTCCAAAGATAATATGAAAAAAAGGAAGTGGGAGGGTGACACAATATGCAGATTTTGTGACCAGGAGGAATCTATAGGGCATCTTTTCTTCTCCTGTCCTGCGGCCAAATATGTTTGGAGTGTGGTAGCAAAATCTGTGGGTGCTGATACCAGACCTGGATCCTTTTCTAAATATTTTCGATGGATAGTCAGGTTTTTGGCTGTCAGTCGTAATATTCAGATAACAGCTATTGCTGCTATCTGCTGGGATATATGGAAGCTTAGGAACAGAGCTTGTTTTGAACACAAACTAATCAAGTCCCCTGTGGATCTAGTGATGTATGCTTGTGTCTTTTTGAAACATTGGGCAGGTCTTCATGATGCTGAGGAAGGGGAGATGCTGCGTGAAGGAGCTGAGATTTTGCAGAGGAATGCGTTGGGTGACGCTGAAGACATGGATAGAGCGAGGGTGCCTCTGCTGGGGTTGCCATCAGCAAGCCGGAAACGCCCCAGCTGATGAGCAGGAAGAAGATTGAGAAAAAAGGGGGGAGTCAATTTCCATTTACAGAAGAACGCTTATGGTATCAGTTTGGAGTTCTCTTTTGGCATGTGTTTGCCTTTGCTTTTGTCATGGTGTCCGTGGTGCTTAGTCGGGATAGCCTAAAACACTAGCCTCATCTGTGGCGGTGATCTTGCGTCTCTCTCTGTCTTCTCTTTCTTTTTGGGTTCCTAATTGTAGAAAAACATCTCTAGTTTGGTTGACTGTGTTTAGATCCCAGTGTTTAGCTCAGAGACCACACATGGATCCACCAGTGTCATTGCATGTGTGTTCTTTTTAAACAACAACTAGAGTCATTGCATGTGTGTTCTTTTCACATACCACATATGGATCCACCTGTGTCATTGAAATGTGTGTTCTCTTTAGAGACCACACATGGATCCACCATGTCATTGCATGTGTGTTCTTTTCATGAACCACACCCAGTGTCATTGCATGTCTGTTCCTCTCACAAACCACACATGGATCCACCAATGGAATTGCATGTGTGTTATTGTCACAAACCACATATGGATCAACCAATGTCATTGCATGTGTGTTCCTGTCATGAACCACATATGGACCCACTAGAGTCATTGCATGTGTGGTATTTTCACAAATCACATATGGATCAACCAGTGTTCACTTCATGTGTGTTCTTTCCACAAACCACTTATGGATCCACTAGTGTTCATTGCATGTGTGTTCTTTTCGACAAACCACATATGGATCCACTAGAGTCATTGCATGTGTGTTCTTTTCACAAACCACATATGGACCCACTAGAGTCATTGCATGTGTGTTCCTGTAATGAACCACACATGGATCCACTAGAGTCATTGCATGTGTGTTCTTTCCACAAACCACATATGGACCCACTAGAGTCCTTGCATGTGTGTTCCTGTCATGAACCACACATGGATCCACCAGAGTCATTGCATGTGTGTTCTTTCCACAAACCACATATGGATCAACCAGTGTCATTGCATGTGTGTTCTTTCCACAAACCACATATGGATCCAGCAGTGTTCATTGCATTGTGTTCTTTTCCACAAACCACATATGGATCCACTAGAGTCATTGCACGTGTGTTCTTTTGAAAATCCACATATGGACCCACTAGAGTCATTGCATGTGTATTCTTATACTAGAACCAAAAATAGAGTCATTACATGTGTGTTCTTTTCACAAACCACATATAGATCCACCAGTGTCATTGAATGTGTGTTCTTTCCACAAACCACATATGGATCAACCAGTGGTTATTACATGTGTGTTCTTTCCACAAACCACATATGGATCCACTAGAGTCATTGCATGTGTGTTCTTTTCTCAAACCACATATGGACCCACTAGAGTCATTGCATGTGTGTTCTTTCCACAAACCACACATGGATTAACCAATGGCATTGCATGTGTGTTATTGTCACAAACCACATATGGATCCACTAGAGTCATTTCATGTGTGTTCTTTTCACATACCACTTATGGATCCATGAGTGTCATTGAAATGTGTGTTCTCTTTAGAGACCACACATGGATCCACCAGTGTCATTGCATGTGTGTTCTTTTCACATAGCACAAATGGAGTCATTGCATGTGTGTTCTTTTCACATACCACATATGGATCCACCAGTGTCATTGCATGTGTGCTCTTTTTACTAGCAACAACTAGTGTCATTGCATGTGTGTTCTTTTCACAATCCACCTATGGATCCACCATTGTCATTGCATGTGTGTTCTTCTCATTAACCACATCTAGAGTCATCCCATGTGTGTTCTCTTTAGAGACCACACATGGATCCACCAGTGTCATTGCATGTGTGTTCTTTTTACTAACAACAACTGCAGTCATTTCATGTGTTTTTTTCACATACCACATATGAATCCACCAGTGTCATTGAAATGTGTGTTCTCTTCAGAGACCACACATGGATCCACCGGTGTCATTGCATGTGTGTTCTTTTTACTAACAACAACTGGACTCATTGCATGTGTGTTCTTTTCGCATACCACATATGGATCCACGAGTGTCATTGAAATGAGTGTTCTCTTCAGAGACCACACATGGATCCACCAGTTTCATTGCATGTGTGTTCTTTTTTACTAACAACAACTAGAGTCATTGCATGTGTGTTCTTTTCACATACCACATATGGATCCACCTGTGTCATTAAAATGTGTGTTCTCTTCAGAGACCACACATGGATCCACCAGTGTCATTGCATGTGTGTTCTTTTCATGAACCACACCCAGTGTCATTGCATGTCTGTTCCTCTCACAAACCACACATGGATCCACCAATGGCATTGTATGTGTGTTATTGTCACAAACCACATATGGATCAACCAATGTCATTGCATGTGTGTTCCTGTCATGGACCACATATGGACCCACTAGAGTCATTGCATGTGTGTTCTTTTCACAAATCACATATGGATCAACCAGTGTTCACTGCATCTGTGTTCTTTCCACAAACCACTTATGGATCCACCAGTGTTCATTGCATTTGTGTTCTTTTCCACAAACCACATATGGATCCACTAGAGTCATTGCATGTGTGTTCTTTTCACAAACCACATATGGACCCACTAGAGTCATTGCATGTGTGTTCCTGTCATGAACCACACATGGATCCAGCAGTGTTCATTGCATGTGTGTTCTTTCCACAAACCACCTATGGACCCACTAGAGTCATTGCATGTGTGTTCCTGTCATGAACCACACATGGATCCACCAGAGTCATTGCATGTGTGTTCTTTCCACAAACCGCATATGGATCAACGAGTGTCATTGCATGTGTGTTCTTTCCACAAACCACATATGGATCCACCAGTGTTCATTGCATGTGTGTTCTTTTCCACAAACCACATATGGATCCACTAGAGTCATTGCACGTGTGTTCTTTGCACAAACCACATATGGACCCACTAGAGTTATTGCATGTGTGTTCTTATACTAGAAACAACACTAGAGTCATTGCATGTGTGTTCTTTTCACAAACCACATATGGATCCACCAGTGTCATTGCATGTGTGTTCTTTCCACAAACCACATATGGATCAACCAGTGGTTATTGCATGTGTGTTCTTTCCACAAACCACATATGGATCCACTAGAGTCATTACATGTGTGTTCTTTTCACAAACCACATATGGACCCACTAGAGTCATTGCATGTGTGTTCATTCTACATACCACACATGGATTAACCAATGGCATTGCATGTGTGTTATTGTCACAAACCACATATGGATCCACTAGAGTCATTTCATGTGTGTTCTTTTTACATACCACATATGGATCCACCAGTGTCATTGAAATCTGTGTTCTCGTCATAGACCACACATGGATCCACCAGTGTCATTGCATCTGTGTTCTTTTCACATACCACAAATGGAGTCATTGCATGTGTGTTCTTTTCACATACCACAGATGGATCCGCCAGTGTCATTGCATGTGTGCTCTTTTTACGTACAATAACCAGTGTCATTGTATGTGTGTTCTTTTCACAATCCACCTATGGATCCACCGGTGTCATTGCATGCGTGTTCTTCTCATTAACCACATCTAGAGTCATCGCATGTGTGTTCTCTTCAGAGACCACACATGGATCCACCAGTGTCATTGCATGTGTGTTCTTTTTACTAACAACAATTGTAGTCATTTCATGTGTGTTCATTTCACATACCACATATGGATCCACCAGTGTCATTCAAATGTGCGTTCTCTTCAGAGACCGCACATGGATCCACCAGTGTCATTGCATGTGTGTTCTTTTTACTAACAACAACTGGATTCATTGCATGTGTGTTTTTTCACATACCACATATGGATCCACCAGTGTCATTGAAATGTGTGTTCTCTTCAGAGTACACACATGGATCCACCAGTGTCATTGCATGTGTGTTCTTTTTACTAACAACAACTGGAGTCATTGCATGTGTGTTCTTTTCACATACCACATATGGATCCACCTGTGTCATTGAAATGTGTGTTCTCTTCAGATACCACACATGGATCCACCAGTGTCATTGCATGTGTGTTCTTTTCATGAACCACACCCAGTGTCATTGCATGTATGTTCCTCTCACAAACCACACATGGATCCAGCAATGGCATTGCATGTGTGTTATTGTCACAAGCCACATATGGATCAATCAATGTCATTGCATGTGTGTTCCTGTCATGAACCACATATGGACCCACTAGAACCAGCACTAGAGTCATTGCATGTTTATTCTTTTCACAAACCACATATGGATCCACCAATGTCATTGCATGTGTGTTCTTTCCACAAACCACAGATGGATCAACCAGTGGTTATTGCATGTGTGTTCTTTCAACAAACCACATATGGATCCACTAGAGTCATTGCATGTGTGTTCTTTTCACAAACCACATATGGACCCACTAGAGTCATTGCATGTGTGTTCTTTCCACAAACAAAAAATGGATTAACCAATGGCATTGCGTGTTATTTTCACAAACCACATATGGATCGACTAGAGTCAATTCATGTGTGTTCTTTTCACATACCACATATGGATCCACCAGTGTCATTGAAATGTGTGGGTTCTCTTTAGAGACCACACATGGATCCACTGGTGTCATTGCATGTGTGTTCTTTTCACATACCACAAGTGGAGTCATTGCATGTGTGTTCTTTTCACATACCACATATGGATCCACCAGTGTCATTGAAATCTGTGTTCTGTTCAGGGACCACACATGGATCCACCTGTGTTATTGCATGTGTGTTCTTTTTACTAACAACAACTAGAGTCATTGCATGTGTGTTCTCTTCACATACCACATATGGATCCACCTGTGTTATTGATATGTGTGTTCTCTTCAGAGACCAGACATGGATCCACCAGTGTCATTGCATGTGTGTTCTTTTCATGAACCACACCCAGTGCCATTGCATGTATGTTCCTCTCACAAACCACGCGTGGATCCACCAGTGTCATTGCATGTGTGTTCTTCTCATGAACCACAACTAGAGTCATTGGATGTGTGTTCTTTTCATGAACCACAGCTAGAGTCATTGCATGTGTGTTCTTCTCACAAACCACATAAGGATACACCAGTGTCATTTCATGTGTGTTCTTCTCATGAACCACAACTAGAGTCATTGGATGTGTGTTCTTTTCATGAACCACAACTAGAGTCATTGCATGTGTGTTCTTCTCACAAACCACATAAGGATACACCAGTGTCATTGCATGTGTGTTCTTCTCATGAACCACATCTAGAGTCATTGCATGTCTGTTCTTCTCACAAACCACACATTGATCCACCAGTGTCATTGCATGTGTGTCTTCTCATGAAACACAGCTAGAGTCATTGCATGTTTGTTCTTCTCACAAACCACACAAGGATCCACTGGTGTCATTGCATGTATGTTCTTTTCATGAACCACAGCCAGTGACATTGCATGTGTGTTCTTCTCACAAACCACACATGGATCCACCAGTGTCATTGCATGTCTGCTGTTTTCATTAACCACAGTTAGAGTCATTGCATGTGAGTTCTTTTCATAAACCACATATCACCAGTGTCATTGCGTGTGTGTTCCTCTCATAAACCACATATGGATCCACCCAGTGTGTTGCATGTGTGTTCTTCTCACAAACCACATAAGGATCCACTTGTGTCATTGGATGTGTGTTGTTTTCAGAAACCACATATGGATCTTAACCTTAGGAGAGCCCTAACCTTAGCCCCCCAATGGATCCACGGTTAGACCGAGTCTTCTAGAAGGCACGCCCTAACACAGTTGTTCTTCTTGATGATTGTTACATACCGTTCGATCGGGGCGCCTGGATGATTGGGATGGTCTTCGTGAGAGCGATCCACGAGTGGGCTGTTCTATGGCATGATTGGCCACGCTTGCTTTGGACAAACTGGCAACACCGGGCGCTCCCCTGTTGCGAGTGTCATGACTCACGAGTTCAGTGGGCCATATCCCAGTGTCACATCCTCATTAATTCTCTTCCTCCCCGTACTTCTCTTCCTTCCCCTCGAAGCCACTTTCCCCACTTCACTCCCATCCTGCCGTAGCCGCAAGCTGACGACGCCTCCATCCCAATCCCCTCTCTGGCAGCCACCCCCCCTCCCCTCTCGCCATGGGTTCAAGGGGAGACGGCGAGGAAACGCGTCGTGACGACAGGGACGGTGATTTCAATGTTAGTCGTCTCATCTCTATCTCTATCATCTGTGGCCAGTTATCTATTTTTTGAGCTAGATCTAATATGTTTACTCATGCGCGTATGATGTGTTAGGACAACCAGACGATGTATGACTTCGACTATCACGGTTTAGCGGATGAAGACTGTCCTCTGCTATGTAAACATGGATATGTGCCCGCTAAATTTGTAGCGTTCGAAGGACGAAATGCAGGCAGGAGGTTTCTACGGTGTCAAGGACATCGTGCAATGATGCAAGGCGGAAGTTGCGGTGTTGTCAAATGGGTAGATCCAGAGTGTCCCAAATCGATGCAGAAAACGCTGGACAAACTATGGGAAATGACTGTTGAGTTGAAAGAATCCGTATTCAGCTCACTTCTTGATAGTGTTGAGATGAAGCTATGGGAACTGGTTGACACGACCAAGCATAAGCGAGATCTCAGGTGGGTGCAAGACAAGGTTAGCAAAGTCGAGAAGGAGAGGGACGCGGCGTTGGCCCTAAAGGCTAAAGCAGAGCAAGAACTGACTCAAGCAAGGAATGATCTTCACCAGGCCAAAGTCCTGTAGTTCACAACTACGATTATTGACAAATGCATGAGGAAAATGCAGAGAAACAATTGAAGTTGTGCAAGGAAGATGATAAAAGGAAGGAGCAGACGATTCGATCCTTGCTCTCGCAGGAAGATGCGCATCGGGCTAAGATTAGGAAGATCAAGGAGATGTGTGATAACTAGTTCTATTTAGCTTGAGCTCCGTGCCTTTTTAAGTTGTAATAGTTGTACTTGTTGACCTAGCGGTCTGAACTATTGGCCCTGGAGTCCTGGGAGGAAAAAAATTGGTCGCCCGTTAATCTGTCTTAAGCCTGCATTACTTCCTTTTGTCTGACCAATGCCCCTTGGATATTCCGCTCGTCGCTTCGTCATCCTCGTGTACAAATAGGAGGCGCCACAGCGCATCACTTCATCGTCCATCCCCTCGCCCTCTCCAATCTCCACCGCGCCGTCGCTTCGTTGTCCATCCCCTCGCTCCCTCTCCAATCTCCATTGCGCCTCCATGGAGATGCCCGCGCTGAACTTCTACGAGGCGGTGATGTTCGCGCACTTCGACATCCTCGCGCCGCCGGCTGCGACGGTGCCCCACGGATGGCGCATCAGCTATGCGGGGGTGCCGTTGGCTCCGCTCCTCATCCCCGACGGAGCCGGGATGGAGAGCGAAATCGCGGCGCGCCACCGCTAGATCCCCGCGTGGAAGAGGGCGCTGCCCCGGTACGCGGCGGCCAGCTTGTACTGGTTCGCGCTGTTCAAGAAGGAGCGGAAGGCCAAGATTGGCAACCGCATCGTTTACGGGCGCGTGGTGCACCGGGATCTTCGCAACCGAGAAGGGCGGGAGAGGTTCTGGTCCGTCCCTGGACAGACCAAGTACACCTTCATCACCGCTGCTCGCCGCGAAGAGGTGCTCCGTCTCGCGAACAATGCGGAAATCGTGGAGGTTCCGTCCGACGATGACAAGGAAGCCGACGGCTCAGAGGACAGCGACATCGGAAGTGAAATTGTTGACTAGTGGTTGAATTAATGTAGGATGTGAAATCGCACCTTTGTTTAGAAGAAATTGTGGTTGAATTAATAAAATGCCTCGATTTAGATCTCTGTCTCAATTAATTTGTGGAAGAATTTGTGATTTAGATCAATTTCTGCCTCGATTTAGATCTCTGTCTCGGATTGGGAACGTGACCGTGGACCAAAGACCCTTTTTCTACTAGTGTATTCTGACATTGGTGGTTTGTTTAAACGTAATCTACGTGGATTGTGCCGCATGCAAATGGCACAACCACAATTTATAAAGTGGAAGCACGTACACCAAGTTACTGGAGATCCGGGAGCTTTGCCAGATGTAGGGGATGTAGGAGCAGAGAGGCGGTGAGATAGACGGGCTCAAGATTAGGCCATAAAGTGGTACCGATTTCATCCTCATCTGGGCATTATCGGTTGCCATTGCTGTTTATGTTGCCACGTCATTGTGCAGCATCTGAAATAAGTTGCTGCTTCATGCAGTGTGGCAGCTTAAATAATTTATTTCTGTGTCACTTACATTCTATCGAATTTGGAGACCTCCTGCCCCTCAGCAATCATGGAACCGTTGTTGCGTGTTTTCAGATAACAGTGGCACAATCATAGTTTCAGATTCAACTACTGACTCAGGCGTTTCCAAACCCTAAGTCGCGGTACATTTTTCTCAGAGAACATGGGTAGATTGTTTTGCCCAGCAAAGTATCACACACAGAGCTCCAGAATTTAACCGAATTACATAAATAGGTTCAAGTTCAACATATTACTATGCATCTTCATTGCCAGCAGCCTTCTTCCGCAGCCTGGGCACCAAGCATTCACGTACACTGGCTTCTTCATTTCCTGCCTTCTTCCTCTTCCTCGGTGCCAATTTTCTTAGCTTCACGTACTCTGCATCGTGGGGACAATGGGCACCAGAATCGTGCCCAGCATCATCTTTCCACTCGTTTTTAATTTCTTTGGGCAGCAAAATGACTGACCCGACAGTCATGTTTCTAACCTTGCGGCGCTTCTTGTCAAAGAAACAAGACTGTTGCATAACTGCCCAATATCTGCAGAGTAAATAAAACAAAAATTACAATTTAGCACAAACATGCGAACCCCAAGAGACCTTTGCTTACTAGGAGCTAATTGGGTTCGAGCAAGCACCCTGTCCAAGAATAGAAGGGCAACTCCCAGTTGCAGCAGCTTCCACATCAAGTACATCACAATTCAGCTCAAACATGCAAGCCGAAGCATACCTTTTCATCAACCCAATTAGCTGACTGTCACACGTTAGAGGAACCATGATGCCACGTTCATCCATGAAGCTGAACTTTGCAGTCTGCTTCAGCCATAATTCATCATGATTACACAGAGCAGCAACCATACCAGATATAGTGCAGATCTACGCAGGCGCTTCTTCCATCATGACACAATGGTGTTCATACCATTTTCCCTTAGAGTCGTACCTGAAGAGGACTACCGTAACCAGGTAAGGGTGGTCCGCAGAGATCCCACTTGACGGAAAACTGTGGACAAAATATGTTTGTCAACGTTAGGCTAACAAACAATTTTAGGTTCAGTAGCCAGCTAGCAGTTATAATTAGTGCGAATAGCAAAGAGAAGGGTAGCTCACCCGCTTGTAGCCAGAACTTCTTCTTCCTTGGTAGTAGGATCTGCCATCCTCTGAGCTGCTCGGCTCGTCGGCGGAGGAGGCGGGCTAGAGCCTCGCAACGGTGGCTACGGCATGTGCCATTGGAGCTCGGGATCCGCGACTAGACGCAGCAACTAGGCGCAGCAACTTGGCGCTGGAAGTCAAATGTCCAAAGGGATCGTCCTGCCTGGAGGGTGGATTCCAATGCCGCCGATGCTAGGGGAAAGGTGGGAATGGATTTGTGAAATTGGTCAATGCATCCAATCCGCTTAGTTACTCGATTTGCCTAAGAGGTTTCCGCGTTGGCGCTCGCGTCACGGACAGAAGACCGACATGAGGGTCCCAACTGTCTACTTCACGGGGCAGTTCAACGGAATGTTTGAATTTTGGCAGGGGTGAGATGAGTTTGCCTCGAAATGGCCCCTCTCAGTAGTTGGTGGCCTAACATTTCGAAACGCGGCAATTTCAGGCAACTTAGGTACCGCCATGCGCTGGCCTGCGAACTTTGGTACCGCAGACGAACATGCCCCTATATAAGGAGCCCTTCTCCTACCTTGTAAGGGGACGGATCCCAGAGGTCTAAAACCAGAGACTTTCATCCACCATTGTAACCTCGCAAGGCAAGCGAGCAATACAACCAAGCAGGAGTAGGGGCTTTACCTCCTCACGAGGGTCCCGAACTTGGGTAAAAAAACACGGTGTCAATTCTCTATCGTGCATACGCTTCGCCATCGCAGCCATCGCCGAACTCCTTTGGAATCGCGTGTTCATCCCTCTCATGAGCCAAGGGATCATTGGACCCTAGTTCCTTCGTGGGACAAATCTCCGACATTTGGCGCGCCAGGTAGGGGGCTGAGGCGCGTTTTCAAGGACCTTCACACGAGCGACGCTATGGCGAGGAGCACTGGCACAGAGGCCACCCCGAGAGGTTCTTCACCTAGGGGGGCAACCGGAATGGTCGCCTGCATCCTGGGCGGCCTACATGCCTCTGCCATGATTCACACCTCGGGCAGTCCACCCGGGGGCTGGCGGCAGCAAGGCCTAGCGCTACTGCCGCCCAACTCCGGTGGTTGCTGTAGTCGGTCTCCTTTGGCGCCTCGGACACCCCGGCTCCACTCACTTGGTGGGCATCGTGCCCATGGTCTATACCCCCACCATCGTAGGGGTCGTAGTCTCCAAGACCCTTATCGATGGCGGGACAGGCCTGAACGTGCTCTCCAAAGAAGCATTCGGGCAGCTGCGGGTGCCTAGCGCATGCCTTCTCCCAACCCTACTGTTTGTAGGGGTCACGGCGGGCCCCACCGTGCCCCTCGATCGGGGCCAGCTCCCTGTCACCTTTGGGACGAGCGACGACTACCGCATGGAACTCATGGACTTCGGGGTCGCCTGGATCTCCCTGCCTTACAACACCATCCTGGGCTACCTGGCTCTCGCCAAGTTCATGGCGGTCACGCACAACGCCTACAACTTGGTCAAGATGTCGGGCAGCGCCGGCATCACCATCACGGGGCGCTTTGATGTGTGCTCCCTTAGGCAAGCTTGTAAAGAGGCCACGTCGGCTCCACTCTCAGCTCTCCCCTCCCCGGGAAAGGAAGACGCCTAGTCGCCAGTGCCCCCCGACAAGGAAACCGTGTGCACCGCCGAGGTTGCTGGAAGGAAGAAGCCGATGTTCTCTCAAGAAAGGGCTTAGACTAAGAAAGTCCCCCTCGACCCGGTGGTGCTGGGGTCCTCGATCACCATCGGTGCTATTGGAGATATGCTAAATGGGTACCACCATAGCACATCTCTAATCCAGCGAACCCGGGTGGCCCGCAGTTGGTAGCATGGCCTATGGCCTGCTGGGCGGCCCAGTTAGACGGATCCAGAAGGGAGGCCCATGCCGGATAAAGGAAGGATAAGTAGGAGTCACCGGCGTAATCAGAGCCTTGGAGTGTAAGACACGAAGCCTAGTTTGTATTAGTGTAGGACTCTTTAACTTGTCTTGCAAGGTCCTTTCCCTGTAACCCTAGGTTATGGTGCCTTTATAAGCCGGACCTGTGGGGGCCTTTAGGACACAATTCATAACACCCTCGCACAGCGAACCGATCTCTCTAACTCGGCGTATTGCCATTATAGTGATTTATAGCAGGAGTAGAGTGTCACCGTTGTGGGACTTGAACCTGGATAAGATGTGTTGCCTCATACCCGCCAACTCACCGCCTTACCCCACGTCTCTAAACATGCTCTGTGAGGACCCCACCTGAAGGGAATATGCCCGAGAGGCAATAATAAAGTGGTTATTATCTTATTCCTTGTTTATGATAAATGTTTATTTTGCATGCTATAATTGTATTAATTGGAAACGTTAATACATGTGTGTTTAGTAAATAAATAAAGGGTTCCTAGTAATGCCTCTCTTATAAACTAGCTCGTTGATTAATAATATGATCAAGGTTTCCTGATCATGGACATTGGATGCTGTTAATAACAAGGTCACAGCATTGGTGAATGATGTGATGAACATTCATACGAAGTATAGCATTACGATCAAAGTCATTATGTTTAAACTGCTATAACATCATACGAAGTAATCATAGTCCTTAGACCATGAGATCATGCCAATCGCTAACACTAGAAGAGTAACTTGATAACATCAAACGTCACACTATAATAGGGTGACTATAAAGGTGGGTTCATATACTCCGAAGGTGTTATGTTGAGGCTCATGGATCAAGAGTGGTATTTGTCCATCCCGATGACGGATAGAGATACTCTAGGCCCTGTCGGTGATATCACATTGAGATAGCTTGCAAGCAAGTGATGTGATCACCAGAATGTTATATCACGAGAACGAGAAAAGAGTGCATGTAGTTAACGAGATTAAACTAGGTATGGGGATACCAATGATCAAATCTCGGACATGTAATATATCGCGAGACAAAGGTATTTAGTTATGACGTTAAAGGTTCACACGATTTTTTTTGGAGCAACCGGCAGGAGCACTGCCTATTCTATTAGAAGAGGGGAAAAAACCCATGACCACTGTACAGGAAAGGCAATTTTAGATTAAGGTGGGAAAAAGCCAGGAAAACCACCATGGAGACAAAAGAAAAAGAAAAACTAGTCCGGCTCAGCTGGGATAGCTGGCACGAATGTGCCGAACACCCTTTCCCTCTGTTGGATGTCATCACGAGCGATAGAGGCCACCTCCAAGTAGGTCAGGCGTTTTCCGGTGAAGATTCTGTGGTTTCTTTCCTTCCAGGCGTTCCAGAGCACGTAAAGCAGGCGGCCGCTGAGGCGGCGTTGGGCGTCCTTGGTCTTCCTCACAATCATGTCATCCCACCAATCAGTGATGGATGCGAAAGATTGGCCCTGATTACCCACAGTCTCGTTGTCCCAAGATTGAGTGGTGGTCCAGACCGCCGTCGTGAAGGGGCAATCCTTGCAAAGATGTGCGGCAGTTTCAGGGGCAGTTCCACATAGCGAGCAAGTTGGGTCGTGAGGCCATCCTCTGACGGCGAGCATGTCAGTAGTGAGGAGTTTGCCGTGGAGGGCGAGCCAGGAAAAAAGTTTGCATTTCGGCTCCGCATGAGCGGTCCAAATTTTCTGGGCTTTGAACTTCGAGAAGCAACCATGGAATTGCGCGTGATAGGCGGAGCTAGCGCTGTAGATGCCGTCAGCCGTGAGCGTCCATCTGATGGAGTCGTGTTGTAGCATGGTCAGCGTAGTGTCATGAATGAGGTCCCATAGTTGAAGGTATTGGGCCAACTGAATGGGAGTACTGAGGCGAGCGATAGAGCGGATCTAGTTGTTGTTGCTGAACTCTTTGGCGACAGTCCTTTTCTTCCTGGTGGCGATCTTGTATAGGTCAGGGGCCCACTGTCGGATAGGGCCCAGGTTGCTCCAGTTATCGTGCCAGAAGGAGGCCTTTTCACCATTTCCTAAAGTGATCTTCATGGATGCTCTGAAAAGCGCCATATCAGTCGAGTTGCAAGGGAGTTTTGAACCCGTCCAGGTGCGTTCAGGGTCGGTCCATTGCAGCCAAGGCCAACACAGTCTCAGGGCTCTCCCGGTACGCTCAAGGTCGGGCATGCCAAGGCCTCCCAAGTCCTTTGGTCTGCAGACCGTCTTCCAATTGACAAGCGCCTTTCCTTTAGCCGCGTGCTCCCCTTCGACACCCGCCCAGACGAAGTTTCGGACGATCTTTGTGATCTTCTTGCGCACCCATGTAGAGAGAGGAATGGCGGTGGCGTGATAAGTTGCGGTGGCCATGAGGACAGATTTTGCAAGCGTAATTCTCCCCGGTCGAGCGATGTTTTTGCCATACCATCCCGGAAGCTTCCTGGCGATTTTGTCGAAAAGGGGTTGGAGCTCCACTTTGCGGAGGCGGCGGATGTGCAGTGGGAGGCCTAAGTACTTGCCAAGGAAGGTGGCGAGCTTGGCAGGGAAAGATGACATCAGCTCCTCGATGTTGATCTTCCCACAGTGCACCGGGAAGACCTCTGTCTTTGCCATGTTGGTGACGAGTCCACTGGCCCTACCAAAACAATTGAGAATCTCAGAGATGGCATCAAGCTCCTCTTTCACTGGGTTGACGAAAATCCCGACATCGTCAGCATAGAGGATCTAGAGCGGATGGGGCTGAGGATTCCACTCGAGGTAGCTTTTGCCAGGATGCGCTGAAGTGGGTCGATAGCCATGATGAACAGCATGGGGGAGAGTGGGTCGCCCTGTCTGAGGCCACGGGCGTGCCAGAAAGCCTTTCCAGGGCTGCCGTTGAGGAGGATTCTCGAAGAAGCGGAGGCCAGGGAGAGGCAGACCCAGTTGCGCCAGTTTGGCCCAAAACCTAAAGCAGTCATCACCTCAATGAGGTAGGCCCATCCCACCGAGTCGAAAGCTTTTGAAATGTCCAGTTTCAGGAAGATGCTCGGGGTCTTCGAGGAGTGAAGCTCTCTAATGAGGTTCTGCACGTGCAAAAAATTATCGTGGATGCTTATCTTCTTGATGAAAGCACTTTGACATTTGGATACGATGTCGGGAAGCATAGGGGCCAGACGGTTGGCGAGAAGCTTGGAGAAGATCTTGGACAAGCTATGGATAAGGCTGATAGGCCTGTAGTCACCCACGGACGCGGCGTCTGATTTCTTCGGGATCAGAATGATGTTGGCGGAGTTCACAAGGTTGACACAATTTGCCCGGAGCTTGGACATGTGGGAGATGGCACTAATGACGTCATTTTTGGTAATATCCCAGCAAGATTTGAAGAAAGCTCCAATGAAGCCATCAGGGCCCGGGGCTTTCACCGATGGTAAGGAGAAGACCGCCTCCTTAATCTCATCATCGTCGAAAGGGAGGTCGAGGTCGGTCAGGTAATGCGAAGTGTAGCCGAGGCCGTCCCAGTTGAGGCAGACCTGCCTAGGCGCTTTGGTCCCGAGCAAGTCGTTGAAGTGTTTCAGGAGCACCTCCTCTTTGTCCTTGGTCGTGATAGCCGAGCCCCCTTCCGTGGCGAGCGATTGGATAAAGACCTTCCTTCTGCGCCCATTCGCCCTCGCATGAAAAAGTTTAGTGTTCGCGTCTCCCAGACGGATCCAAGTAAGTCTCGATCTCTGCCGGAGCTTTATTTTCTGGATAGAGAGAAGACCGATGTAGGAAGCTTTTAGACGTTTTCGCAGCTCTCTTTCGTCATCCGACAGGGTCCTAGTTTCCTCCACGAGGTCAAACCTCCAGATGATCTCTTTTGCCATAGCAATCTGGTGGCGAAGGATACCCGTGCATTGGCGTTGCCATTTCTTGAGAGCCTTCGCAGTGCGGGACAGTTTGATGTGAATTCTGCGGATGGGGTCCGCGTCTTGGATGACCTTGTTCCAGGCCTCATCGACGGTTTCCTTGAAACCCTCCATGCGTAGCCAGTACTCTTCGAATTTGAAGGAAGGCCTTCTAGCCGTGGCCACGCTTCCGTGAAGCAGAGGAGGGGCATGGTCAGAGCAAGCCGAAGTGATGGCCTGCAGATGCGCGTCCGGGAAAAGCATGTCCCAATCGTCCGAGAAAAAAACATGGTCGATCTTAGTAAGAACCGGGTCAGCCTGGGCGTTTGACCAGGTGAAGCGTCGTCCAGCCATTCGCATATCTTTAAGCTGCAGGAAGTCTCTTGCCTCCCTAAACTTGCGGATGAGTCGGCGGTTGATGTTGAGGTTATTTTTGTCGGAGGCTTTGGTGATGAGATTGAAGTCACCCACCAGGAGCCACTCTCTTCGGACAATAGGCTTCAGGTTTCTGAGCTCCTCGATAAAAGCTAATTTCTCCGGATCCCCTTATGGCCTGTAGACGCAGGTAAGAGTCCATCTATTCCCCTCTTCAAGCATGGTAATTGTTGCAGATAGCGTGCGATCAGTTAAGTGAGGATCCGACAGAGCGAAAAAAGCGCTTGAGACAGCCAAGATGATGCCTCCACGAGTGCCAGAGGCTGGGAGGAAGGCGTAGTTAGCCATGAAGTTTGGTCCGAGCGTGGCAGAGATTATTGAGTCGTCGACGTGGAAAAGTTTGGTCTCTTGGAGACAGACGATGGAGGCGTGAGAGTCGCGCATCATGTCGCGGACGGCGTCGCGGCGGGCAGAGCTGTTCAGACCCCTTGGGTTCTAGTTTAGGAGATTAACATTCTTTTGTGACATTATGGCAACCTCATTGACGCGTGTTGTGGTTCTGAATGCAGAAATTGGAGGAGCAGAGGATTTCTGGCCGAAGCGTGGTACATAGTTGATGACAGTGCAGCCTTCGAAGAAGGCTGAAAAGGACTGGAAACGAAGGTTCTGCAGCAGGAAAATGTAGCAGGGGTGCCGAGCACATAGGGAACATAGGGCCGATGCCCTTGGTCACTTGGACGAGCGTGAGAACTACACATTGGCAGCACTGGTCCTCATGGGGGTAGTCTGGGACGTCACCTGTCCTTTTTTCTTGAGCTTCTTGACCTGCTTGACCAAGGCGTCCATGGCCTGAATGGCAGCGACAGCAAGTGGAGCACGTAGAAACATCTGCTGGTACGCGGCGCGCGATGCGTCGTCGAACGATTCCTCCGGCGCCAGGATCCCGCAGACACGGGCGATGACCTCCTGGATCGCCTCCGCCCCGTCCTTGAGCTGCTTAGCCTTCTTCTTGACGGCGAGCCTTCCACTTCTATGAGGGGAGCACATGGGCGGCACCACCTTCTTCTTGCGCGCCAGCGGGGTGGAGATGAGCGGCGTGGGCTTTGGCACGGACACCGACCCCAGGAATTGTTGCAGCGGAGGGATGGGGCCGTCATGGCCAGGGGCGCGCGCGTCACTGGCGGAGGGCGTGAGCTGGCCGACGAGCACGGCCGGCACATCTCCCTCAAAGGGCTCGATGTAGCCATCGATACAGACCACTTCCATGGCCTCGCGAGAAGAAGGGACGGGCGCACTGTCAGCGCCCCAGGCTTCGTGTCGCGCAGCCGGCGTCACCGACGAGTCGTGCCAGGCTTCATCCCTTGGGCCACCTGCCGGGCCGGGCGTCGCGCCCAGCTCAAGGTTGGCAAAGAGGTCTGCCGCATGGTCGACCGGCCCTCCCACAGCGATCTCGGGCCCCACGGGGTCGCCGTGGGCGTCCAGGTTAGCTAGGCCAGGCAGAGGCTGCAAAGCCGCCGCCGCAGCGCTGAGCTTGGCGAGCAGGTCCGAGGCCCGCGCGGTCCAGCCACCCAGGCCGGAGGTCTCGGAGATGAGAGGCTTGATGGCGTCGTCCAGGAGCGATGACAGCTCCACACGGAGGTCCGCTGCTTGCTCCGCGAGAGCCGCGCGCAGCTCAGAGGCAGTGAGGGCGGCAGTTCCAGGATCAGCGCCAAGGAGTAAAGGGGCGTGGCGTGGCGATGAGGGGGTTGTGGAGGCCGTGTCTGTGCCGACTCTGCGTCTCCCGTAACTGGAACTTCCGATCTCCCTGCGGCGCGGCGAGCGAGTGCGCTCGCGGCAGAAGGAGCCTTCTGTGTCGCGGTGGTCTCCGTGGCTCTTACGTCCGTGTCGTGCCGCGTCATCATCGTCGCGGTCGTCGCGACGGTAGTGGTGCTGGCGAGGGTGGTCATCCACGCCACCGCGTCTGCCACGGCTAGCCAGAGCCGCAGCGCGCGCCGAGGCCTCGTCGTCCTCCAGGTCAGGGATGGGGGCGGGGGGCTATCCGTCGACGGTGAGGTAGTGCCAGTCGAAAGACACCGGCGTGGGCGTGAAGGCATTGGCATCAGTGCTGAGGCCGAAGAAATCGAGTGGCGCAGAGGAGAAGTCTTCCATCTTGTCGAGGTGCACGATCACCCGGAAAGTGGCGCCCCGCTTGCTTCCTATGGGCCAGAACTCGTCGACGAACACCTCTGAGGCCATTCCGCTGACGCCACGGCTGGTGAAGGTGAGCCAGACCACATTAGGAATGGCACTGGGGTTGGCGGTCCACGCCCAGCAGTCGAGGGAGCGGGCGCTAGACATTAGGACAGAGCTGTCGTCGAGGCGGTCGAAGGAGCAGCGGCGCGCGACGATGCGCTCGGCAACGTACGGCGTGTGCCTGTAGGCAGGCACGCCCTCCAGGCAGAGACGAACGTGGTAGGACATGGAAGCCCCGAAGGCATTCTCCAGCGGGCGCCAAGGCCGAAGCTGGAGCAGCACGCCGTCGGCCTTGATGCGGCCCTTCTTGAGCACGTCGGCGCAGTGCTCCTTGTGCTCGAACTTGAGCAGGAACTGACCAGGCTGGTAGGGGCCGGTGGTGAGGTCACGGTGGCTGAGCCGGAATTCCTTGCGGACGGCGCGGTCGATGGGGAGAGCCTCGATCTTGTGATTTCCGCTGATAGGCCAGGCAATGGCCGCCGTGGCCGCCCACTGCTTCATGTCCCGGTCCAGGTCGAAGGAAGTCGTGATGATGACCGTGTCCTCCTCCGGCCGCGTCGCGGCCGCGCCGATGCCACTCATAGCCATGGGCGGCGGGGGAGGGAGCGTCGACGAGGGAACGCACGCAGGGGAGCAGGCGGCGACCGCGGCCCAAGACAGAGCCCCAGGCGCGCAAGGAGAGGCGGCAGGCCGTTGCGGAGAGGATGGCGGTGGACGCGGGCGCCGGCTCTTGGCAGATTTTGCGGCGAGTCGAAGCGGGCAGGCACGTTCCTTGTGGTCGGAAAGATTGCAAGTGAGGCAGCAGAAGGGGTCGTGGCAGGCAGAAGCTTGGTGGTGATGGACAGGGGCGAGGCACCGAGCACAGAGGCCCGCGGTGCGCCTTTTGAAGCGCAGAGCTGCCGCTTCGTCCTGGAGGCCGCGGGGGATGGGCGGAGGTGCACCGTCTTGATGGCGGCTTGAAGGCACGTCTTGTCGCGTGCGGCAAGACGTCACTAGAGTCACTAGAGTCATCGTTGAATGAGTGGGAGTTAGTACGGATCTCCAGGTCTCGCTGCTGATTATTGATCGGAGAGGGGTCTCGATCATGTCTACATTATTCACGAACCATAGGGTGACACACTTAAAGGATACCGACACCGTTTGGAGCAAATAAGATACCAGAGAAAGATTATGAAAATGCTAGAATTGTTTCGATGGACACCAGAATTGTTTCGGGTGAAATTGCTGAAATTGATTCTACATGTGATATCGAAATGTTGCAAAGGGTTTTATGTGAATGTTTCTTAATTAAAGTAATTAACAAAATTCTTAGTAAAATAAATAAAAGTGTTTATTTAAAGAGAAAAATGCATTTAATGTAGTGGATATTAAATGCAAGTGAGTGGAGTTGAAATTTATGTGAGTGGGCTTAGTGGAAGCTCCACCCACATGAATGAGGGAGAGGTGGGGGAACCCACCATGGCCAGCTAGCCATGGCCATGGGGCTGCTCCCCACCCCCTATAAAAGGAGCTCCATGGCTCCTCTCCTCTTGCACCACCTCCTCGCGAAGGATCTCTTCCCCCTCTAGTAATTCCCCATGGCCTCGGATTAGCGACATACATGTTCTCGGCGGCTTTTTCTAGAAGGATTTGCTGCTTCCACTGCTTTGCTGGAGCGAGGACTCAGAGGTTGTCGGGGTACTGGACGTGTGTGCAATCACGGATGCACCACTACTTTGCGGTGCTAGACTTGCTGGTGTTGGACCTGTTGGACTCGCTGGACTTCATCACGATCTAGAGATCGGCAAGTGTATGACTACATCAACCATGAAAGCAATTTCATTAACAATACTTTGTCGTTCTTCAAGGGTATGTTCTCTATGGATGTATATCCATCCGTTGATTTTTTCTAGGTAGATAGATCTTGGTGCTTAGATGTTCACATCGTACTTTTTTTGTTTTCTATGCTACGAACCCAACAGTGGTATCAGAGCCAGGTTTATGCGTAGATGCTTTGCACGGGTAGTACACATAAGAGTATGTGGGTGATGATGATCATTTCATTGCATCTTCTATGTATTTTGGATATTGGTGGCATAGTGGGATGAAGCGGCCCGGACTAACTTTTCATGTCCTCGCACATGAGACCTGTTCCACGCTCAACTAGTTTTGCATAAGTGGCTAGCGGGTGTTTGTCTCTCCTACTATAGTCAATATCTGATTTACAACGAGTTGCTAATAATTTGTTTATCATCGTTGTGGTTCTATGTTTGTAGGTAAGACTAGTTCTATCTTTGAAAGCCCTAAGCCACGTAAACTTGCAATGGATAAATTAGAAGTGTCTAGTTTATATTGTTGCTGGGATGGTGTCATGATATGGTAATGTTGTAAGTTCATGTATAGTTGATACTCTTACAACACACCTAAATGTGTAAGTTGAATAGACCTTGGCCTTACACACAAAGGAATGATAAAGATCATACCACGATGCACATGATAGTGATCAAGTGCAAGAACCAGCATATCATTTCACTTTAAACATGTGATATTTGCATCTTATATTGTTTGTTTGGTGTTTTAGTAGCATTATAAGATTATCCCTCATTTAGATATCAATATAAAAAATGTGTTCTTCCTTAAGTACGTACCGTTTTATGTTTCGTCACTTCAAGGCATCACGTGATTATCGGGTGTACTTGAATCCATGTTCGTACAACGGGTGTAAGACAGTTTTACACACGCGAGTAATAATGTTCTTACTTGGCGAGCCTAGCATGTACAGACATGGCCTCAAAACACGGACCGAAGGGTTAAGCATGAGTCATATGGTAGATATGATGCCCATATAGATGCTCGTCTTTGATGCTACACCGACTCACGTGATGATCGGACTTGGTGTAGTGGATTTGGTTCATGTAATCACCAAAACAACTCGAGGGATGTTGGTTTTGAGTGGGAGTTCATTTGTAATTTGGATTAGTCGAACTCAATTTATCATAAACTGAAATCAAAGTGAATTTGCATAATTTGTTGTAGTCATTGGCATCCGTTTTCTACCTTGCAATTAGTTTTAGTTGAGATAATAGAACTATAGAATTCTGGATATCTACTTTATGAACTGGTATCGTATTGTTTTTAATGTCAATTTAAAGTTTAAAAGTCCTATTGCAAACTTTCAGCAAACTCTATTTACTCCATGAAGTTTAATAAGTAGTATTAAACCAAGAGTAACAATTCCAGTGTTAGTATCTGAAGTATCATGTTTGCCTCCATGATTCTTGATATTCAAATATTGTTTTAATATCGAGGGTATCTAGGAGCTGAAAGAATTGTTTCAGAAACTATCATGTGTGGAAGATATTGTGATATCCGAAACAATGTTTATGGTTGCAATATGATAGAGTATAACTTGGCAAAATACATGTTCTCATATTGTATGAGAATTTGTGAAGGTTGGAGACGCTAGGCATCCTAATCTCCTAAAAAGGTTTTGGGAACTAACATTATACTCACGATTCATCCTTATAGGCTATAGTAGCTTGATCATGAAAGTTGTCATGATAAGGATGAATAGAAGATGTAGGTAAAATGTTTACAACACTAATAGATTACTAAAGAATGAATTTTTGAAAGAATGCCAAACATTTGATGATGGTGATCAACTTCAAAGTGCAAGTCCAAAGGTATTAGTATTTGACTATACACGCTTTGGACTATGTGTCATGTGTATGGCACCACTATTGATGTTGATATATTCTTTTAAAAGAAAAAAGGAAATGCTGAAAGAGAATCTATAAAATATTTGGCAGAAAAGAAAAGACTAAAAATGTCCAGCGAAGGTATATAGATGATATACATGTCATGGTTGTATTCCTTGCTTGTTAAACAATGTGGTTTTTGGGTATTGGATACCGAATTGGTTGGTATGAAATGTCATACAGAACAACACAATTCATGAACTACAATGGCCTAAGTAACTAGCAAGAGAATATGTGATGATGTTCATTAAAAACAAATAAAGTGTTATTGTGCTCATCGTTGACATCAAAGCTTGCCTTCAAGATTTGTTTACATAATTGTTATTTTGTTCCGATATGACGAGAACAATGGTTGTTCAAATAATTACCGTATTCCATAGAAGATGGATGAACTTTTACAAGTCTAGTTGGAGAAATCACGTCCATAAAAATAATGCTAAAATGTTGCAAGACAAATGTTTGAAAGATCACTTATTAAGTGACATCGCCGTTTAAATTATATTGGAAAGAAAACATGAAGAAACTCCATGTTGATGGATTTTTGGAGTCTTTGATTTTGATCAAATGACGCTTGTGAGACTTTCCTCGAGATAATTAAAACTCCGTTCATAGGCCAAAAGGGAACGGTTGACTAACTTATTGGAAATTCTGCATATTGATGTTTATAGTCCATTATATGTAGCCATGTGCGGTGGATCTTTCGACTTCATATGCTTTCTTCGAAAATTTGAGTGAATATATCTATATATTTACTTAATAAGGAAGAAGTATGAAACATTTGAAAATTGTTCACTTTCAAGATAAAGTGGAAAATCATTGTAACGAGAAAATGAAGAATTTATGATTCGATCATAAAGGATGATATTTGAGTTACATGTTTAGCAAAACACCTAAGATTTGAGGAATTCTTCCATGGATTTGCATTTCTCGGGAAACCATAGGAGTATGGTATGTTCGAGAGATCAAATCGAACCTTGTTTTACAGGGTAAAGTCAAAGGTGTCATTTATAAATCTGCCTGTTTTAAGGATTAAAGCTTTTGAGACTATAGCTTTTACATTGAAAAGAGCACCATCGTGATCCGTTGAAATGACACCATAAAGGTTATGGTTTGGGATAAAACCCAAGTTGTCTTTTCTTAAATTTTGGTATGCTATGCATAGATAAAATGTTTACAACCAAAGTCAGATAAGCACGTCTTTGTAGGTTATCCCAAAGAATTTGTTGGGTATTCCTCCATAACACCAAAGACAAAAGAGTTTGTCGCTTGGAACATGCAGTTTCTTAAAGAAGGATTATTTCACAAAAGTCAAGTGGGAGGACAATAGAACTTTGATTAGGTTGATGAACCTAAGCAACGTGTGCTAAGTACCGTAGCACCGGAAAGTGTCCCAAAGGCGGCTAAAATGCTCATGGCTCCCGTGATTACAAAGGTTGTGATCTCGGAGATTAGAGTTCCTATTAAACCATGTGGGTCAGTAAGAATCAAATAGTAAGATTTGAAATAGAAGTCATTATTGTTTTGACAATGATGAATCGACTGCATGCAAAGAAGAGATGATGGGCCCTGACTTCATAAAATGACTAGAAGTCATAAAATCCGTGATAGTATCCATACACGAAAAATCAAGTTTCTGAACATGGAAGACCCTCAGGAAAGGCGTGAAGCCCATCGGTCGTATTTGGATTTATAAAGAAATAGACATGGATGTTGATATCTATGAAATAGTCAACATGTCGGAATGGAGTTTACGATAGTGTTCAAGGAGTTGACTATGACAAGATTTGATCTTTCATAGCGATATTTAGTCTTGACGGATTAATGTAGCAACCACTACATACAATTTGGTATATGATAGTTGAATAAACAAAACAATGTTTTCTAATAGAATTGTTACGTAGGACGTGTACATGACACGGTCTGAAGGGTTTTGTTAAATCAAAGGATGCTAAAAGACGTGCAAACTTCAATGGTTGAAGTGAGCATAGCGGAGTTGGAATATTTACCATGATGAAAATGTTAAAAGAGTTTAATTTCATCGGAGATGATGAAGATGCTTGCATTTGCAAGAAATTAACTGGAAGCGCTAAGACAAATTTCCAATTCATTATGTAGAGGACATGTTGTTGATTGGAAGTGATGTATCTTTTATTAACATGGATTAAGAACTTCATTGAAATTGGATTTTGATGAAAGACTTCGGCAAAACCAGAATATTTGGCATAAATGTCTATATGCATAGATTAAAACACTAATATGGTTGTGCCAGACGTACATATATGAGATATTGAAAGGGTTCAATATGTAAACGACGAGAAAGGTTCTTGCCACATGGAAAGGGTTGAATCAAGATTCAAGTATATTGACACTTGGTGAGTGAAATTACATGAATATTTTGATCAATAATATATACCATGATATGTACATATCCAGATATATCCTATGCTCTAAATATTATGTGCATATACTATAATGTTTCGTAAGATGATCATTGGACGATAGTAAAGATATTCTTATGACTTCTGGAAGAACTAAGAATAATTGACAAATAGTTAAAAGTAGTTTATTGTAAAGTGTTACATTGATACTAGTTTGTCACAAGATACAAATTAAATTTATCTCAATTTAAACTATGGGTAGCACAATATAATAGAAAGGAGGTTCCATGATGGATTTGGATGAGTTCCAAAGTTGATATATTGTGACAGATACTACAACAAAAGGCTAAGTATATGACTACAATAGTAGCAACAAAGGAGGGAATTTGGTTAAGAAGTTTGTTATGAAACTAGGTGTGGTTCATAGTGGGATAGTACTATGAAGATATATTTTGTGACAATTATATCAACATGTTTTAACCCAAAGGAACTAAATTAAGATCTCACTAAAGGACTAAATTTATACAGTGCAATCTCATTAGAGAATGAGTGATGCATAAAGACGCAAAGACATGCAAATACACGCGAGCCTGAAATTGTCAGTCTAGAGATTATGTTAACCACTGGTAAACGCGTATATATAACACCAGAAACCCATAGGTGTTGAATGTATAAGTTTACAGACTAGATTATTGACTCTAGTGCAAGTGGGAGACTGAAGGGAATATGCCCGAGAGGTAATAATAAAGTGGTTATTATCTTATTCCTTGTCTATGTTAAATGTTTATTTTGCATGCTATAAATGTATTAATTGGAACCGTTAATACATGTGTGTTTAATAAACAAATAAAGGGTTCCTAGTAATGCCTCTCTTATAAACTAGCTCGTTGATTAACAAGATGACCAAGGTTTCCTGATCATGGACATTGAATTTTGTTAATAACAAGGTCATAACATTGGTGAATGATGTGATGAACATCCATCCGAAGTATAGCATTACGATCAAAGTCATTGTGTTTATATTGCTATAACATCATACAAAGTAATCATATTCCTTAGACCGTGAGATCATGTCAATCGCTAACACTGGAAGAGTAACTTGATGACATCAAACGTCACACCGTAACAGGGTGACTATAAAGGTGGGTTCAGATACTCCGAAGATGTTATGTTGAGGATCATGGATCAAGAGTGGGATTTATCTATCCCGATGACGGATAGATATACTCTGGGCCATCTCGGTGATATCACATTGAGATAGCTTACAAGCAAGTGATGCAATCACTAGAATGTTATATCACGGGAACGAGAAAAGAGTGCATGTCGGTAACAAGATCAAACTAGGTATGGGGATACTGATGATCGCATCTCGAACATGTAATATATCACGAGATAAAGGAATTTAGTTACGACGTTAAAGGTTCACATGATCATTAGAGTCATTGTTGAATGTGTGGGAGTCAGTACGAAACTCCAGGTCCCACTGCTGATTATTAATCGGAGAGGGGTCTCGATCATGTCTGTATTTTTTTTGACAACTTTACCGTAGGGGAAGCCCCTACGGTGTAGATTTTATATTAAAAGGCGGGAAAAGAAACACTGTACAAATTTACAAGAGAAAAAACAAAGACAAAATTACATCAGGGAGGAAAGAAGTGGGCTAGGAATTGTAGCAGCATTAGGTTAAGAAAAAACACTAGCCAGCCAATCAACAAGAGGTTGCACTAGCTCGTGTTTCACTTTGAATTTGTGCAGCACGAGATCACTCTGAAAACCAATTTTCCACCGTGCAAAAGTAGCAGGCATGTCCTGGAAAATTAATGCATTCTGAATCTTCCATATATTCCAGGCAACACATGCAAATACCTCCATGAAACATGGCCCCTGAAAAGAATCTTTAGCCAGAATAAATCTTTCAGAGAAAGCCAACGACAAATCCCACTGTAGGTCCACCGAAACCCAGCATTGTGTTGGAAAATCACAGTCAACGAACAGGAGGTCACGCGTTTCCAAGTGCGCATTGTTACACAGAACACAATCAGAACTAGAGTCCAAGTGCCATTGTTTTCTCAACATCATATCTCTTGTATTAAGGCGATCATGCATCAGTAGCCAAGAGAATACCTTGAGTTTAGGGAGGGCTTTTGATTTCCAAATTGCATTTAATGCTAGATCCTAGGGGACATTTTCAAAAACAAAACGATAAAACCTCGACGAAGTGTACTTGGTGCCCCAAACAAATCTTCGCTGGTCAGGCACTGCCTCCACTATCTCCACTCTCTCCATCAAGCAGTAAATATTCTGAAGTTCCTGATACGCCTCTTTGGATAGAGGTAAAGCAAAGCAAGAATTGAGATCCGTCGAGGATTTAAATCCCGTCACAGATATATCCGCATCGAGAGCATAAGAAAATAGCTGGGGATATTTGTCACAGAGCAGTTCACCGCTAACCCAAAAATCCTTCCAGAGAAGCACCGAGGTCCCACTACCAATAGAGCACAGAGAAATACTTCTATAGTCATCAACAAAGCTCAAAATATCGCGACACGAAAATGATCCATGTTTGGATTGGAGCTCTTTTGTAGTACCCTTAAACAAATAACAGCCATCCATTTTTATGAATCCAATGACCCACTGCTACCGAAACGGTGACCAGTATGATTCATACTCCTGCCGAAAATCGCACTAGATCGGAAAAATATCGTAGACGGGCCCGGCCCAAATGGCGTCCCCAGCCCACCACATTCCAATCCTAACCTAGAATAGTCCCATCCACGCCTCCTGTCGGTGAAGACCGCCCCAGTCTCCTCCGGCACGTGGCTGCCGTGTTCTGGTGGTCCCCGCCGACGAGAGCGCATCAGTACACTCTTCTGCAAATCCACCTCGACTGTGTGGATGCCGCCACGACGCGGTCGCTGGCCTCGATTCTGTCGGCGCCGCCGCGACGAGGTCGCCAGCCTCTGTTTTATCAGCGTGTGGCGCCGCAAAGTGAGAGGGAGGTTGGCGACAGTGGGCCGTCTATGGGGAGGAGTCCAACGAGGGGATGGCGCAGGGGAGGGAGGAACTCGATGAAGTTGTGGCTGGGACTGGGAGGGGGTCCCGCGCGTGTTCCGACGGTCCTCCGCACCGCTGGAGGGTCGCCTTCTCTGGGTCGCCTCTACATGCTACAGTATTTGCTTCTTACGCCTTGTGCAAAGATATTGATTCAGGTATTGAATTTTGTAATGTGCCTTTCCTTGCAAGAGACTCCTTCTAATTAACTCGCTTGGTCATATCTGGGGTGAGCATCAATGTATCAATTTATGTCTATCCTGTCTTATGTAGACTGGACCTAATGTCAACATGTGCTTGATTATTGTACAGATTACCAGTGTCCTTACTTTTGGTTTTGTGCAGTAGGGTAATTATTGTCCAAGAAAATGGTTGCATGTTCACAGTAGATTTGGACAAGCCTCTTGTATTTCAGGTAAATGTGACATTGTTTAGTTCTGTATTTTCTTCGACTTTGAAAGTATATTTGGCATATTGGTTTTATGTTTTTTCATAAATTATTGTGGGTAAGTGGATTTTCCAAAGAAGTGATGGTAGTCATAGTGTACTGATGACGAAGAGTTTAGTAGCTGCAAGTGTTATTAGTTCTTAAAGCATATTTTTGGCTGATCTCCAAGATGTGTAGAGTACTATTATTAGCATTTTCCTGTAATTTAAGATTAAGCCAAATGGTGAAGCTATAGATTTCCTCGATTTCACTAGATTGAATCATTACTGTTTGATCATGGCTCTTGACTAATTTTTTCTGTTATGTGCATTTGAAAGTATCTTGGTGCATTTGAAAATCGAGGTCTTCTATTTGATTATGTGCTCAAATATTTAGGTGTAATTTTCTAGGTTGGTCATGTAGAGGAGCATCATCAGGACTGGGTTCATCAGCTAATTGTTAGCAAGTAGGGGTCACGTTTTTTTGCCAATGATGTACTGGAGGTGAATATTCGAAATTGTCTCTATCTATTTTAAACATTGGACATTGTGTTCTGATGAATAGTTCATTTCGGTTTTTAACATGTAGGAAATGGTGCCTGTTGTTTGCTGCTGCCTAAATCAGTCGATCCAAATGGGCCACACAGTTCCTGAAGCAGCGCTGATGGTTCTGGCAGGACAAACACAGCTCATTACCTTCTGCATGGATGCCATCAAAAGCATCAGATGGATTTACTTCGACTAGTGTTCCTACTAACTGCTTGCGTGTATATGAAGGAGTGTTAACCATTCAAACCAATATGGATTCTCTTTGTAGGATTTATCTCTCTTTTGTTTTGACATGATGTATTACTTTGTAATGGTGTTCTTCTCTGTCCATCCAGTTCTGGAATCTAATCAAGCTCTTTGTGTTCCATCAGGAACTGTACAAAGGAATAAAAGATCTCTCATTTTTGTGTACTTGACCACTTCCGAATTTTGAATTATTGGATCTCTAATTCTTTATTCTGGACAACTTCATGCCAACTGTTCTGAATTTCAAAATTAAGACATGGTTACAGAGTTGATTGATTTATCAGAGTTGATTCGTTACAGAATTAAGACATGTGCCTCAGTGGGTACTGTTGTTGATTGATTAGTGCTGCATACTGTTACGCCTTGACATGGTTACAAACTTAAATAGAATCAGACTTGGCCAAACAACTAAAAGAAAGAAAGAAGAGGAAAGGAAGAAAGAACAACAGAGTATCTCCCATGCGTTGATACCTTTTTCTCAGGTACCTGCATTGAAGAATGTAATACTATAGATAATGCACATAAGAAACCCATGATTGATACTACTGAAGCTATGCGATTATCTCCCAGGCTTCACTTTTTATTTGCCTGACTGAAGAATTTCCATCATATAACTTTCTTGTTCTAACACATGCTTTTTCCAACACTTCTGTCTGTAACTCTTCTTGGGTAATTTTAAGGTGCTAACAAGTACTTAATTACAACAGACAAAAACATGACAACATAAATTAATTGGCCATCATACATGTTTATCATTCACGATCCCATGTCACAATCTTATTCAAATGAACAACCAATGATCTTATATATTCACGGATACTGAACAAGTAGTCGTATAGCATGAACACTGCAAACAGAAGATATCTACATTACCGAACATCTCATACACTCAGCATATATTGCTTAACTGATCTCACAGTTTGCTTCTACACCACCAGAAACCCAGTCACTACCAGAACAAAGCTAACTCTGTGATAAAACTCCATAACCACACTTGTTTATCATTTAATAATCATCGTTTGCCACAGCTGTAGAAGAATATCACAGAGTTGATTGCTTGTCTCCTCAAATCATAGACTACCTGGTATATAAAGAAAAGGAGACAATAAATAATATGCATAGTATACCAGAAAAAAATTGGCATAACAATATAGATACAGTGAAGAAAACTTTGAAGTTCATTCCATGGAGCACACACAACTTGATAAAATCTCAACATATCATTGCTTTATATTTTTCAGTTGAACAATAATAGTGTGAGTCCAGAAATATTGAAACATATTGTCCGGTCTAGAAAGATAGTCAGTGGATCATCTTACATGGGCAGATGGGCTACACTTTCTAATTGGCCAAGAATCTCACTGAAGTGGAAATAAAATGCAGATATGTTTCTCATGATCCTGCACTATCGCAGTATACAAGGGGCAAACAACATATATTTTGGTGGAACTTCTTCAGCCTTATGTCATTATGGGGCTAGTATAGGCGAAAATAAACATTAATTCTACTTGGTTAGGCTGGTTTTAGCATGCACTAGGCTCAAAATGCCAAACCAAAACTAGCCTACCAAGTATGAAACCAGAATTTGAGCCTGGTTTCTAAATGTGTAATGCCTACAACCTCACTAGAAGCTCTTTGATTTGCTAACTACCAGAGTTTGCAGCAATCATCTCTCACTATCAGAATTTAGATAAAACATATGACATAGAAACATACGTACTGCCTTATGCAAGTGATCTGGATGTTGTGGGGAAGTTCAGAACCACGCCGAGGTCGCTGTGTGGGGTGGTGTCGGCGGAGGCTACGTGCAGGCAGATTTGGAGACTGGAGAGGTGGTTTGGCGGCGTTGTTCAGCCTCAACGGATGTGGCGTCCGCTGCGGACGACAAGACGTCGTGCTCGCCCGTCGTCAAACATCGACGGAAGCGACGTGAGCGGTGGCGGCGGCGTGCTCGGGCGTGTGGGAGGTGGCCGCGTGTGAGGTGGAGTTGGCGGCGGCGTGCTCGGGCGTGTGGGAGGTGGCCGAGTGTGAGGTGGAGGTGGCGGCGGCGTTCTTGAGAGTCTGGGCGGTGGCCGCAGGCGTGGTCCGCGGCGGCGGCGGCATGTGGGAAGGTGTCCTTGGGCGTGAGCGGGTGAGCTCTAGGCCTTCTCCGAATACGTCCTTCTGTTTTTTCTCAGCAACTAGTATAAACGTGCACGTGCCAAGCACGTGTAATATAGGTATAAAAAAAATGGGACAAGTTCAATACCATTATCTATTGGGCCTAATCTCAGCAATTACGGCTTGTCGGGCCTATTGGGCCTAATCTCTGTCCCTGTATCTGAACCGTTGGTTCGTTTCATACTTGTCTCACTTCCTAGAGCAGTAAAACGTACCGTAAAAGTTGCCTTGGATTGGTATGAGGAACACTGTTACCATACAGAGACCATACTAGATTAATCCATGGAACATTCTCTCAGCGAGTAAAATCTGTGCAGTTGCTTTAGCAGTAGTGCCTTATTCTGAATTTCTAGGTTCAACACCCCTAGTCCCCCATGTTGCTTAGGCCGACAGACTAGGGACCATGCTGCCAAAGCATTTACAGATGAGGAATCCTCCTCTTTTGCCCAGAGATAGTGTCTTTGTGCCCGATTGCAAATGTTTAGAATTGTTTTTTGGAGTTTAAGAGAGCACAAGAAAAAGGATGGTAGTGAGGATAAAACTGATCTTACAAACTCAAGTCTACCTCCGTAGCCTAGGAACCTTGCACTTACATTCAACCTGCGTTCCATTAAACCTACAAGGGGGGAGAGGTCTTGTATAGTAGGCTTCGTGATCCCCAAAGGTAACCCCAAGTACGTAAATGACAGAGTACCAACTGAACAACCAAGCATGTGTGCCAGCAAGATGAGCTGCTCTTCAGACACATTAATGGGAAATAACGATGATTTATCATAATTGACACGAAGACCGGTTGCTTGTGTGAATATATCTAGAAGATCTTTCAAAGCAGCAAGCTGCACTGGGCAGGCTTGTAAAATAAGAAGGGTATCATCAGCGTACTGGACCATCGGAAAGTCGTAGTTGGGAATATTTAGAGGTGCCTTCAAAATTCCAGTATGAAATAATTGGTTGACCATCGGCTTGCAAAATTTCTGAAGTGCTAACACAAAGGAGGGGCGAGAGCGGGTCACCCTAGCGAACACCTCTTCGGCAGGGGAATTTCTTACCAGGGACACCGTTCAGGAGAACAACAGATGTTCCCGTAGTCATCAGCATACGCAGCCAAGTTAACCATCTCTGATCACACCCAAGACACTCAAATACTTTCAAAATAGCTGCATGTTCCACTGTATCGAAAGCTTTAGCAAAATCCAGTTTCAGTATTCCTCTGCCCACACTGATGGATGTACTCATAAGCCCACCCCACACAATACTGAATATTTCGTGATTTTAGGAACCCATATTGATTAATGTGGACCAATTCCAAAATCCTCTCTTGCAACCGATTAGCCAACAACTTTGTAATCATTTTCAAACAAATATCCAGGAGTGAAATTGGTCTATAATCATTAGGACCCTCCGGAGACAATTTTTTTGGAATTAGGGTGATAAAAGAGTCATTGATACTTTGCAAGTTCACAGTGCAGTCCCAAAACTCTTGACATAACCGATAAAAATCATGTTTGATTATGGGCCAGCAAACCTTGAGGAATAAACCGGAGAAGCCGTCCGGGCCAGGTGATTTGTCACTGGGCATATGTGCAACAACACGATCAATTTCTTCATGAGTAAACGGCTGAGAGAGATTAGATAAACCAGCAGCCGGTGTGAAGAAAGTAGTGAAATCAAAAGTATCAGAAATAGATAGGACACCCCCAAACAATCTCTGAATGATTTCCAGAGTAAACCTGCCTTCTCATTATGCTCAACTGCAATGGATCCATCCTCCCTCACAAGGGACGAGATGGTATTCTTTCTGAAGCGATTGGTAGCCATAGAGTGAAAAAAAGGATGTATTTTCATCGCCTAAACGAGCCCATCTTGCTGTACATCTTTTGCGCCAATAATCCTGTTTGCACAGCAGAAGGTGTTGCAATTTGTTCTTCACTATATTCCGAAAGTTCCATTCAGAAATATGCAACGCTCTTTGTTCCTCAAAATTATCCAACTGCAGTATTACCTTGTTGCAATTGTTAATCAGACCATTCAGAATTTGAAAACTAACACTCCACTACTTCATACCTTTCCTAAGCAATTTTAGTTTAGCTGACAGACTTTTAGCATCATCACCCGGGCAATGAATGTCCCAAATTCGCTGAACCACATCCAGAAACCCAGGCAATCTGATCCAATAGTTCTCGAAGCGAAAAACCTTTGCTTTAGGAATTGTGGTGCCAATCGAGACTACACAGGGAACATGATCTGAAATAGGTTTAGCTAGAGGATTAACTAGGGTGTTGGGGAATTTCAAGGTCCAGGCAGACGAGGTAAAAAACCAATCGAGCTGGACAAGGAGAGGATCTGCCTGCATATTGCTCCACGTGAAAGAACGTCCTTTGATAGGAAGCTCAATAAGCCCTAAATAGCTGATAATTTCATTAAAAGTGGCCACATCAGACATATTAGCCCCAGCTCTGTTGCGATTTTCCACAAACTGATAAAAATTGAAATCACCTAAAATTAGCCAAAGAGCATCCTGAGATATATCCAAGTGAAATAACCATGCCACACAATTTTCCCTAGCAATACCCTCACAGGGGCAATACACGTTCACCACCACAAAGTTTTCTGAAGAAAGCATAGAGGTAAAACAAATGGCAATTCCAAAACTTTCCTCCAAGATAACCTGACCAGAGAACAGACCACTCACCCAAATAACAAGCAGGCCACCCGATGCCCCATTAGATGGAATATAGTCAAATTTATCAAAGCGTCTCGGGGCAAAAAACTTGATAAAGCCAGAGTCAAAATCAGACTTTTTAGTTTCTTGCAGACATATTATAGATGCATTACTTTCTTCAATTTTACTACGCAAGAGCGGCCACTTAACCAGATCATTCAAATCCCGAATGTTCCAACTTAAGATGTGCCAAATACGGTTCCGCTCCATAGCATAAAAAAAGGGATTAAGTCTGACAGAACGACTGATAAACAGACCCAGTCTGACAGAACGATAAATCAAATAACTGACCCAAAATTAAACATCACGCCCTTGCATCAGACGCTCAGCAGTGAGCTCCTCCGGGCTGATCTGACAATTTTCGACACCGATACGCTGCATCTCCGAGATTTGCAGCACTGCGGGGTAGTGGCCTTCTTGAAAGTTGAGATTTTGTGACGAGTAGGCTGGCCAGGAGGTGCTTCCTTCTTATGCCCTGCATTTATGTTACGGGTACTCCTGCGCACCGTTGACACTTGACACCTCCGTGGGCACCTGCATCTCCTTGCGAGGACGTTGACGACCACGCTTAGCTGTAGCTACAGACGAAGTAACTTCACTCAGGCACTTGCAACAACTCCAGCTCCATCTGAATATCAATATTGGTTCCCATCAAGGATAGGCTATCAGAAGTATGGTCTACAGTAAAGGGGCCTAGAGAAGGGTCACTCAGGAGCCCAGCATTAGCAAGTGGGTCACCAATCTCCAAAACAGAATCAGAAGCCTGGTCCACCACAGATAACTTTCCAGTTGGCACCAAGACAGGCAGACCCTCACATATCAAAATCCCTTCATCGTTCAACATAAGCAAACCAATGGAAGATCTTTTGACAGGAAAAATTGCTCTGCAAATAGCTGTCTCTTCAGCATGGTCCAAGATGAAAGCAGAGAACATCAACCTCTTAATAAAAGCACCAAGAAACTTGTACTGAAGCAGATAAGAAAGCTTGTCCCTCACTGCACAAACTGACACAAACTGATCAACACTATCAGAACTAACCCAGTCATTCTCTATTTCTAACGCAGGAGCAGGCAGGCAAAGAATTTTACTATAAAGAACTTTACAGAAGAGATAAAACATAGCCTCCAAATCAAATGTATCCGCCACGACCATAGCCATCCCACCTCCTGCTAACTGAACCTCTCCCTCGGATGCATTAGGCAAAACAAAATTTCCCACAATAGAAGGCTCCAGGATCACATTATTAACCTTGTTCACTGTAACTTCAGATTCACTAACAGCCAAATTACCATCTTCTTCGGGCAACACAATCTTAAAATCAGCACCACCTGCTCGGACAAACTCAGGCTCCCCACCAGAAGAACCAATCATGGATCTGTCAACCGCATCTTTAATCTCCTGCATAGGCGACCAGGTAGCCGCAGAACTTTCACCTTCAGAGTTTCCAACAGGAGCACTGCTCTGAGTCTCCGTTAGGAAGCAGATCAAGAAAGAGTCATCGGAAGCAGCAGGAACACCTCCAAACAGACCAGTGCCGACAGCCATCCCATCATACAACAAAGGATTATGAACCAAAGAAGCAGCCAACTCGTCCTCTGAAGAAAAAAAGCCCAGCACATTCTCGGTTGCGCAAGATTGTGTGGGCTCTGGTGATGGCACAGGTGAAACAGGCGAACCAGGAGATGAATCGATAACAAACGCCCGTTGAATCTTCTTTGGCACCCACATTTGTTTCACCTTGCAACTGGAATCATAATGGCCGATATCACCACAACGACGACATCTCACAACCACGGCATTTGAAGGACAAGAGCGGCGCAGATGACCAACTACACTGCAAAAGCTGCACTTGGGCCTATTAAGACAAAATTTCCGAGTATGTCCCACTTCTTGGCAATTGAAGCAGACTAAGTGAATACACTTAGGACAAGGGCGTCCCAAATAATGACATGAGCGACAACGAATTCCAGGACAGCCTGTAGCCACATGGCCATGAAGATAGCACTTCGAGCATATATCCAACCATTCAAAAATAATATCCCTAGGCAGAATAGATGGAAAGCCATGCATGTAACAAATCTCCTCATCAGAATAATTTGCGGCCTTAGCATCCAAGATTTGCTCCAGCGTATCACGGGGAAGGGATTTGAAAAAACTCGATCCAACAAATTTCGTAACTGTAGCCGTAGATACCGACACCAAATCTGAATTTCCAAGTTGGCATGTGAACGACCCAAAACGAATAGCTGTCGGCGCCGGCGCCGGAGAAGATCGACCATCTGCAGCCAGAAAAGAAGAAGATCCAAAAGACAGAGGATTCACCACCGTATCTTCATTATACTGCACTGAGGCTTTCAGGAAATTCAAATTTGTACGTACAGCCATATTGCTGCGAGCAACTCTATCATTAGAGAAATGCTTGTCCAACCAGGCTATCGCGGCATCATCAACACCCACGTTGGGGAAAGCAAGCGGGTCACCATGAAACAAACGAAAATGACAGGTGAAATCTGGCCAAATTCTGTCCTTAAGCCCATAAACAAAGTGGCCAACTTTGTTGGATGCCACAGAGAACCGGAACTGTTGATCAGATAGCTTGAACACACGAAATCCAGCAGCAGATCCACCCAAACAGCATTCAAGAGCCAGAGCAACAGATTCTTCCGAGAGATGAAAAGAGGCCGAAGAGAAAACCGCAACCAAGAAAAACTCCTTCGCAGAAGCGGACGGGGAGAAAGAGACCTGAGATCCAAAGAGTCGACGCACCTGCGCCTCGACCTGCAGGCCGGGCGAGAAATCCCACCGGAGAAGGCCCTCCATATGATTAGTTTAGCAGGACATGATTCGGAAAAAAAATTGCCGACTAATTTTATGTCTACATTATTCGTGAACCGTAGGATGACACATTTAAGGGATACCGATATAATTTAAAGGAAATAAGATATTAGAGAAAAAGTATGAAAGCGCTGGAATTGTTTTGATGGACACCGAAATTGTTTCGGGTGAATTGCCAAAATTGGTCCTGCGTGTGATATCAAAATGTTGCAAAGGATTTTATGTGAATGTTTGTTTTTTAACGTAATTAACAAAGTCTAAATAAAATAAATAAAAGTGTTTTATTTAAAGAGAAAAATGCATTTAATTTAGTGGACATTAAATGCAAGTGAGTGAAGTTGAAATTTATGTGAGCGGGCTTAATGGAAGCTCGACCCACATGAATGAGGGAGAGGTGGGAGCACCCACCATGGACGGCCAGCCATGGCCATGTGGCTGCGCCCCACCCCCTATATAAGGATCGCCATGGCTCCTCTCCTCCTGCACCACCTCCTCGCGGAGGTTCTCTTCCCCCTCTAGCAATTCCCAATAGTCTCGGATTAGCGAGATATATGTTCCCGGTGGTTTTTTTTGGAAGGATTTGCTGCTTCCGTTGCTTTGCTGGAGCGAGGACTCGGAGGTTTTCGGGGTACCGAACGTGTGTGCGATCACGGATGCACCGCTGCTTTCCGGTGCTGGACTTGCTGGTATTGGACCTGTTGGACTCGCTGGACTTCATCACGATCTTGAGATCGGCAAATGTACAACTACATCAACCACGAAATCAGCTTCATTAACAATGCTTTGTCGTTCTTCAAGGTTATGTTCTCTATGGATGTATATCCATCCGTTGATTGTATTTAGGTAGATAGATCTTGGTGCTTAGATGTTCACATCGTAGGAATTTTTTTGTTTTCTATGCTGCAAACCCAACACCTCTATGGCGTACTCGTCGGCAATAACACGACAGTTGGCACCCACCGTGGGGCAAGAGGCGCTTCGAGCTCTACACCTGGCGAGGTCCAAGCTCTTCGCGGGAATCGGTGACACCGTAGCCGGGCGTGTCCTATTCTCTGGCAACGTTCCGATCGTCCCTCCAGACGAATTCTAGGTCCCAGCAAGGACGAACCCTATCCGCTGCTCTGTTGTCTCGGTAGGAGACATCCACATCTTCATCGGTGAAACTGAATCGGGTCCTAGCTTCCAAGAAGTCGGAAACTCGTCAAGACCCGCACAGATCGCCTATGGGAAGGACACATTCGCGGAGAAATCTGAGTCGTACCTCTCTCTAGAGTATGGCGGCTCTATTAGGAAAATTCAAGGCCCACCCAAACTGCCCCTATGTAGGATATAACGGTGGAAGGACCCCGCAGATCCGCTTGGTGCGGAGTTCGCACTTTGTCGGTGTTCTCACCATCTTTGATCTGGCCAGATGTGTTCAGAGGAAAGGAGAATCTCCCCATGAATACCTTTCCAGATGGATGAGGGTAAGGGAAATCCTGGATGGTGACCATGCTGACGAACTTGTTTACCACTTCGTGGAAGGGCTCACACCTGGAACGCTCCTCCGACATACACTCCGAAGGTGGCAGGCCGCCGGCCCGCTCACAATTGGTGGGATGGTCACAATCATCAACGATTACGCAGACGCCAAGGAGAACACCCAGGCCATGCCTGGTCCTGAAGCCGGAGGAAGCAACAACAACGGCCCGCCACCATCACCCTCCACATCCGCCATCAACAACACCTAAGCCAACTCCGACTCAGTCCTCGACGCACTATATGCTGCATCAACATGGATGGCGGTGGCTCGGATGCTAACTCGGAGGAATACAACGCTATTATGAGGGAGACCGAGTAGCAGATCGAGAAGGAGAAGCGCACCAAGGAAGCCAACACTTCTCGCCAGGTGCTAGTCGCCATCGGGAGCGTGATGAAAGAAGATGGATAGGAATCGGAACCTGGGCGAGCTTCGCCCACACCTGCAGTTACCAGAGCAGCAGCGACAAAGAAGGCCTTTATGCCTCCTTCGGTGTAGCATCCCAATTGTCTAACAATTGCAATGCTACTAGCCTAGACTATATAATGCTACCTTCTTACATGTTTAGATTGCATCATCATGTTATCATGCTCATGTCATCATGCCACCTTGCATTTGAGCATCATATAAAACCCTTTTGTTTTGGTTCTTCTCTCATATGCATTGATAAATTGTATTTGCCTCTTGATATTGTATTTGGTTATTGATATATTGTTTAAATGCCCAAGTTGAGTTGGGGGCATATCTTTTATTCCAACTCCACCATCTTTCTTGTAATCACCTTATAATTCTACCATCAAAACTATATATGGGCAATTGCATTTATTTGGTCTTTATGTCTAGCCCATATGTAGCAAGATGGATCCACTTCTATGTATACATGCTTCCATATATAATATATATTGTTCTCACAATATGGATTATGTGGAGCCACATGGCCACCTTTGTAAGCTATTTGAGTATAATTCCTTGTCAAGCTTCCACATGGGTATTGTTTGAATATATGCTCATGCATGAATATATATTGTGGCTATTTGTTATCTAGTGGGACACACACACTAGCTTGACCACCTTGTATCCATGCATGGTTCATACACACATATTCCATATGAGAGAGCAAGCTTCCTTTCTTGTGAGGGCTTTAATTCGAATATTGGTATGCATGCTTGGGTAAATGCCCATGTGTATTTATATTTGTTTTCACAAGTATAAATGTGGTATTTAACACTCATGCATGTCCCATGCAAGCTTTCCCTTGTCTTTTTTGTTATTTGTGTTTTATTGGATGTTGGGAGGAAGCTTGTTTGTTTGAATTCAAACAATCCATTTAATCAAACCCCAATAGCCAATCTTTCCCTTCTTTTGCTAACCTAGCAGCAGCACCACGTGCTCCCTTACCTCCCCTGGTCCCCTCTCTTTCCATCTCTAGCTAAAGAACAGGGAGAGAGGAGAGAAACCAAACCCTAGCCGAGCCTCACCTCTCTCTCTCTAGCTCTCTCTCTCCCTGCCTCAGCAGCCCCACCCCGAGCTCCCCTCACCCGCCTGGCCCACCTGCAGCCCCTCCCCATGCCTACCTGCCCTAGCCCGAGCCGCCTAGCACGTGAAGGAGGAGAAGAAAAAGTGGCCGACGCCACCTTTCCCCTCCACCACGCCATCTACCCCTCTCCCCGTCCCTATCTACTCCCCCTCTCTGCCTGTCGACGCCAGAACTCCCCAGGGCCGTGCCCATCTACTCCTCCCTCCCCCACCTACCCTGCTACCCTCTCTTCCATCTCCATCTACCCCCATCGTCGGCATCACACCACCACCACCATAGCAGAAGGAGGGCGAGGCGTCTGGGCGTTGGGGAAGACCGAGCCGAGCACCAGCGTCGCCCTGTACACGCAGACGTGAAGGAGGAGCACCAGGATCGCCTGGACCACCGCGATCCCGACGAAACCCTAGATCGCCGGAGCTCCTTCCTCGTCGACGATCCGCCGTACCTCGCCCCGATCTGACGCCAATGACCTCCCCGCGGTAAGCCCCTCCACCTCCTAGACAACGTCCGTGCCGCCGTACCGCCCTAGCCGCGCCAGGCGTTGCGTCGAACACCCTCTGCGCGCCGGCGGTCGCTGCGCTCATGCGGCGTAGCGCCTCGCAGACGGCATGTCTAGCCCCCACCCACCTTGCTGTCACCAACCCTCACCTAGCCGCACTGGTTACCGTCTCCGCACGCGAGCCCCAGGTCGCGGGATCGAATCCCCGCCTCGCTGCGCCGCGCACCGCACACGCAAGATGGTGGAGAAGATCCACAGTATCGCGGCGCCGTTTTACAGAAACCCCCCCACCTTTTTATCCCGTCAACCCGCGCTCCCCTCCGACCCCACCTGCCAGCCGCTGTGTGCTTTTTGCAGGAAAGCCCTCCGGTTTTCGTAACACCTAACCCGCACTCCATCGCGTCCCCGCTTGTCAGTCACTGCGGGATAGTCGCTGTCACGTGGGCCCGTAGCCACCGGACCCATCTGTCACCCTCTGTGGCTAGGTAGCGCCGCGATGAGTAAAACCTTTTCTGCGCGCGTGGCCCCAATCCTTTTGACCCCACCCGTCAGTGTCTAGAGCTAGGACTTGCTGAGTAACAAAATGTTTTCTATTTGGCTGTTTAATTTAAATCTTTTTCAATTTGTTTTAAATTCAAAATTCAAATCTGTTTTAAATAACTTTTCAAATATAATTCCAAATTAAACATGTAATACATGTTTTTGAATCAGAAAAATGAGAGGATTTCAAATATGCCCTCCAAAATATAATTTGAACACTTTAATTTTCGAGTTGATTAAAATTACAATAAAATGCCCTCTTTCTTAATTAATTAATAACTTTTGTTTTATAACTCCAAAATTGACAAATAATATGTCTAAAATGATCAGCTCGACGAGACCTTTCTGTTTATGCATACCATGTTCTGAATTGCAGCATGCATCACATAAATATAAAGTATACAGCAACTTATTCGAGTATAAAATATGATTAAAACACCATAAAATGATTTATTTTTGTACTCCACACCTCACCCATGCCATGCTACATTATTGCCATGAAAATTGTGCATCATTCATCATGGCATGATTGTTTGCTTGTCGCATTTTATTCATATGCTTGTGCACTTTATTTATGTTGGCCCTTGTTTGTTTGGTTCTTCTTCGAATAGACGCTGAGCAGGGGATATATCAAGAAACCCAGGAGCACTACCCAGATCCATCCCTCGCTTCAACTGAGCTGCCAGGCAAGCACTACCACATGCTTGCATACATACAGTACCTATTGCCTCTACCTTATTCTTGCATCATTGAGTCGCAATTGCATTAAACTGAATCCCAAGTATTGCATAGCCTTTACTTTTAAACCCCACCGAAGCTTGTTCCTCCATCCCATGAGCCATTACTACAGGAGTTGTTTGAGCCATGCGAGTCGTAGAACAGCATGTGTAGGGTATGTGAGTGTCGGATGGATAACGAGGTACCTAAACAACTTAACCTGAGTAGTAATGGGATAACTAATGAAAGTGGCATCGGTGAGCAATATCTGCTATTTGGTTTTTCATGCTCACTTGTGTCCCGTAGGACCCCGAGTACTTGATTCCTGTTCCTTGAATATTCGCGCTATCCACATCCGGGAGGCTTATGAACCCCCCTGAGCCAGAGCTTGATTCATTCTTATTTCTTGGGGCCACAAAGTAGTTTGGGGCTTTATTACTATTCTGTACTTATGCCATGCTTTACTGTTTTTTTTAAGATTGTGCGAGGATGCACCTGTACTGTTTAGGTAAGCGGAGTGTTTTCGCGGTATCGACAAGCCCAGTCACACTTTTGGGTTCCCAGTCGTTTACAGCCATTGACGCAAACCTTGAGTCCATCTCGGAGCCGGCCAACTTCGTTGCGGGTAGCTTAATGGGGTGGCCCCCTGAAATATTTTTGAATCCTGTGATCGCTTTGTCGTGAATGCCTCGTTGGGTTTTGATTTGGTTTTTCCGAGGTTGATCGAGTGTGTGTTGCTATTTGTGCACCCCTGCAGGGTAAAACTTTCTGAAAGCCGTGTCCGCGGTTATGGACGACTTGGAGCACAGTTTCTCGATCATAGACAAGTATAACTAAAGTACCGCTTTTAATTTGACTAAGTACCTGACTAGTAAATAGTGCAACACTCATGGAATGGATAATAAAACTGCCAACGGATGGGGGGTTGTTCGTCCGCTTCCTCGTCGGTAAGCGAGGAGGAGGATGGATCTGTTAATATTACCGTTATAACTGCTGTTATTAATTCACGGACATCCGTCTATCTTTGGTTAGGCGGATGGTTAGCGAGTATCTATAGAATTGTTAGGGTTTATCTTTCGCTGCAATTGCGTCACCCCAGGTTGTGTCCCCTTTAGAGGCATAAAGACTTGCTGAGTACCCCTAGGGTCTCACACGATAAATTTTTTGATTCAGATGAACAGGTAAACTCGCGAGATGGATACTGGTTGGAGGAGACGGACGATGTGGGCAACGATCATTCGGTGTAGAGATTCCGGGAGCGGGGATCCGCGAGATCTGTGGGCGGGATGTGTTTGTTTATGGGGCATCTTATGCCGATTTGCTTCTTATCCGTACTCGGATCTTGTTTTCCGCTTCCGCCTAATACTCTGATGTTTGATGTATGAGGATATATCCTAAACTATTATATCTATCTAGGAAATTTGGATCTTGCCGTATGGCGTTGCAATATTTCTATTTCTTTTATATGGAATGGCTCTGAGGACTGTTGTATGGTGGCTTGCATACATACTCATTTGTGTATGTAGTTGATCCCTTCGCCTGCCGATTACGCCGCCCGTTCTTGTCCCGATGTTTGGAAATGGTTAGGACGGCCGAAAGGTCTACCTGTGAGTGGCATTTGGGCCCCACCGTACTATTTTAACCATTTCCGCTCATCCAGGCTTGTAACTAGGAGCGTAATTCACCGAGGTAGTTACATTCGGCTATACCCTCACAGCAGGCGCATGAACTCGCCACAGGCCCCAGTACTGCCAAGCAAACAAATCTGCCACCACCGCCACCGTCAACATCTGCAGCTAGCAACCCATTGGTTACTCCCACCGACAAGGCGATATACGGTTCACTCCTTGTTGAGCCTATCACCGTCGCCCATATTCGGAGTGTTACGGAGCTTGATGAGAAGCGTTCGGAGATCCTCTCGGAGGCCAAGTGCATTGCAGAACAAGGCGCTCAGCTGGACAAAGACATGGCCAGGGCGCAGCAATCCATCAAGGCGGCAAGAGCAATGGAGGCTGAGTATAAGAACTTGTTGTTAAAGGACAAAGCAAAGAAGGCACCAGCTCCCATCGTCGAAGACCTCGACGTTTGGCGCAAGTTGGGATGTGAAGGATCCAAACCAGCAAAGGGCACCCCATACATTGATTTAGAGGGGAGCAAGTAATGCCAACTCCCACCCTCAACATGGCTGTCGCCAAGACCCTCCTCGAACAGGATAGGTCACCAGAAGAGGTGGCTCAGGTCTATGACCTCGTAGCCAAGGCTTGCAAGCAGCAGGAGAAGGCCACCTCGCAAAGGCTTGAGTCCAATCTGGAGCTTTGCTAGTTGATGCGTCAAAAATTGAAGCTATTATCTTTTGTTTTTGCATAAATAGAGTAGGGATTTTTTTTATTTCAATGCGCTTACGCGCGCTATTTTGTTCTTGTTTCAACAGGATCCCAAATAATGGAGTCATATATGAACATATCAATTAGAGCTATCATATTGTGTAATTATATGATATTTTTAAGTGATAAAAGTCATTTTATGATTTACCTTCGCACCTGGAAGAATAACAAACAAGGAGGAGGCATCAGTACCGATAACAACCATTGGTACAGGCGGAGCCTGCCCGTACCGTTCGCCCGTACCAGGCGCCATCACGACCGCATCGTCAAATAGTTTCTCCTAGCAAAGACGATAGAGACATTCAACATTCATAGCCACCAGAAACCATGAAACACCACATCCGAGAGGGACTGAAGGAGGAACCACTACTAGGAAACAACTTATAGGTAGACAAGTTACTCTGTGGCGCATATGTAAATCCATGCACCACAGATACTTGTCAGTGGCACATTAGGAAATATGCGCCACAGACACTAAAAACTTCTATGGCGCATTTCATACAACATGCGCCACAGAAGTTTGGTGGGACCCGCCAGCCGGGGTGGGGCGATCCAAGTTCTGTGGCGCATAATGAGATATGCGCCACAGAAGTTGCCTCTTCTGTGGCGCATATTTCATTATGCGCCACAGAACATGGAGGCGGGCCCTACCACGGAATCTATTTCACCCATGATCTGTGGCGCATGCGTGGATATGCGCCACAGATATGTTTGACTTCTGTGGTGCATATCCACACATGCGCCATAGAAACCTAACCCTGGGTCCCACCACTTTAACCTACACCATATGTTCTGTGGCGCATATCGCAATATGCATCCCAGAAGTTTCAGCATCTGTGGCGCATTTCTTCCATATACGCCACAAATGAGGGCGTCCAGATTCATGTGAAAAAGATGGCAAGATCCCACCCTATCTATCCACCACCACCCATTTCACATCTCTTCTTCCTTTCTACCTCCTCCTAGCTCGTCTTCCTGCTCCCTCCCACCCCATGTTGCCCATAGTTTCTCCATTTTCTTGTAACTAAACCTACTTTAGTCCATAGATTGGTAAGTGGAAGCTTCCCTCCAACTTGTAGATCTAAAAGTTCCTTACTTTTCTCTCTCACATCTCTATTTGTTTACTAATTTCCTCTCCACGAACTTGTAGATCTATTTGTCCATACTCTCTCATCGCGCGGTCTCGTCTCGCTATTATTGAGTCTATTACGTGAGTACTTGGCCATGAACATGTAGGTGAAGCTTGTCGCGTGGGCGGTGTGTGTGCGATGCATGGCGAGACGATGCTTGTGTGGTGCATGAATGTTTGCATTTGGAGGAAGTTTTTTGTTGCTTGCTTATTGTTGTCCCGGCCGGTGTGGTGCATGGATGTTTGCCGAAATGTTGATTCAATTCCATTTCAGCAAATTTTTGCACTACCCATATGTCCTAATTTTAGGAAAGGTCATGCCGAATTTTTCCGGCTAGCATTCATGCATGTGTGTGTGTGCATATGGTGTGGTTCTAACCTATACTCTCTGTTTTGACCGCTCAGGCAACCATGGTCCTCACGATGAGTGAAGGTCGAATTGCTAGGTACAAGAAAGACGCGAAGGAGGACATGATTCTGAACAATAAGACCATGATAAGATGTCCATGTTGAACATGCAAACTCCAGCGTTGGATCGACCTTGATTCTGGACAATTGGAGGGTCACCTGCTCAGGCGCGGTTTCATGCGCGACCTCAATGAGGCGTCGATAGGACATGGTGGTCATGAAGACGTGGGAGGGTGAGAAGACGAAGAGTCTACCGGGCATGATCATCATGACAAAGGAGATGCCGGCGGACATGATCATCATGATGAAGGAGATGTCGGCGGGCATGATCAGCATGGAGAAGGAGATGGCGACAGGCATGATCATCATGAAGAAGGAGAAGACGCGAACACACAGACGCTGCTAACTTCGGCCTTGCAGGACCCTCATGTTCAAGAACTGCTCCTCAAGGAGACGAGCAACGACAAAACTGCAGCCAGAGAGAAAGCCAAGCTGGCCCAAATGGAGGTAGACTGGATGACTCCATTGTATCCTGGGTGCCACCCCGAGGATACACGTTTGAGTGTAACGCTCAAGGCTCTGGAGATGAAGGCCGAATACAAATGGACCGATGTGAGCTTCAACGCGAACATGGAATACTGGCACGAACGACTTCCTAAGGGGAACACATTTCCAACAAGTATTGAGGAGGCCAAGAAAATCATGTGCCCTCTCGACCTACCACACATTAAATACCACACATGCATAATGATTGCACACTTTATCAGAATGAGTTTGCGAATAGAACCACATGTCTGGTGTGCGGCCAAGGACAGTACAAGAGAGGGAACAAGAAAGTTCCTCGAAAAGTGGTATGGTACGTTCCTATCACCCCCCGTCTACAGTGATATTTCGTAGATCCTAAGGAAGCAAAGATCATGCAATGGCACACGAAAAGAGAGAAACCTGAAGATGATCCAGAGAAGGGCAAGATCCTGACACACCCTTCAGACGCTAGCCAGTGGAATGCATTAGACATCGAGTTTGAAGAGTTCGGGGGCGATGCAAGGAACGTCAGGCAGGGTATGAGCACCGATGGACTCAATCCTTTTGGAAACCAGAGTAGCACGCATAGAACCTGGCCCGTGTTTGTATGGCCATACAACCTCCCCCCATGGCTGTGCACGAAGCACATGAGCATTCTTATTCCGGGGCTAAAACAACCAGGTATCGATATGCATCTGTATCTCGGGTTGTTGAGAGAGGAGTTAGCTAGCTTGTGGGAGACGCCGGCCCGTACGTGGGACGCCTACACTAAAGAATATTTCCATATGAGAGTCGCGTTGCTCACGACAGTGCAGGACTATCCTGGTTACGCATATGTATCGGCCCAGGTGAACCACGGACACAATGCATGCGTCAAGTGCATAGATTCGACACCGCATCTCCAGCCACCAAGGGATCCCGGGTCTTCGAAAACCGTGTTTCAAGGTACTCGAAAGTCGCTCCGCATGGATCACCCATGGAGAAAACATGGTGACCTGTTCACTGGTAAGGACAAGCTCGAAAGAGCCCCGCGTCCAAGGAGCGGCGAAGAAATCAAGGAGCTTTTGAATAATTGGGTAGATTGCCCTACGCCGGGAAAAAACGACCGAGGACAAAGCCGCTGCTGGGTGTATGGAAAGCAAGGTCTGTTTTCTAGGACCTGCCGTATTGGAAGGTCCTCCACACTCCCATAGCCTCGATGTAATGCACATCACGAAGAACATTACCGAGAGTCTGCTTGGCACTCTACTGAACATGTCGGAGAGGACCAAGGATGGGCTGAAAGCAAGAAAGGACCTTAAATTTCTTGGCATCAAGAAAGATCTTTAGTATCCTAATAGTGATGATGATGATCAAACGGAAGGGACTCAAGGTCACTGCAAAAGAGTTAAGAAGAATGAGGTGGTGCTTCGCGCTGCCTGCTTCACTCTGAGTCTGGAGGAGCTCGAGCAGTTTTTCAGGTGCCTCCTAGGAGTGAAAGTTCCTCATGGTTACTCGGGGAAGATAAGCAGATATCTGTACGTGGCGAAGAAGAGGTTCAGTGGTATGAAGTCTCACGACTGTCACATGCTGATGACGCAGATACTCCCTGTTGCGATCCGCGGGATAATGGACGAGCATGTCCGTGAGACGCTGTTTGGCCTCTGTAACTTTTTCGACGTCATATCTAGGAAGTCAATCGGTGTGAAGCAGCTCGACATGCTACAGGAAGAGATCGTGATGATACTATGCGAGCTTGAGATTTACTTCCCGCCTGCATTCTTCGACATCATGGTGCATCTGCTTGTACATGTCATGGATGACATCATCCAGCTCGGCCCGACATTCCTGCACAACATGATGCCGTTTGAAAGGCTAAACAGTGTCATCAAAGGATTCGTTCATAACAGGTCCCGTCCAGATGGAAGCATAGCCAAGGGCTTTCTGATCTACGAGCATGAAGTTCAAGGAGTACTACAAAGAGGATGCCAAGAAAAGAAGGGAGAGGAAGAACCAGTCGGCGGCTAAGGATAAAGCCGCTGTTGAAGAGCTGAAGATGAAGGTGCAGACACTGGAGGAAAAGGTAGTGGACGAGAAAACAGTGGACAAGTTAGTGGAAGAGAAGCTCCGCGTGATGACCCCCCCTGAGTTTTTCGAGGGGCTTACTGCTTGGAATGCGGGAGGTCGACAGGGGCCGATACATTTGCCCAGCTTAAGCGACAGCAACTCGGGCATCAATGTTAACATGTCGCCGGACCTGGTGACCCCGCCAGCCATCAATGCTGGGATGCAACCGCTTGTTTTGGTCACATCGACGCCCCCTCCCGCCAAAGACACCAATAAGGCGCAGACGACGGCGGTGGTGGTACGTGAGGCACCCGAGTGGGAGAATGCAGCCGAGCTCCACGCCATCACCAAGGTAACTAATTAGTTAGTGCACATCATCTCCTTTATGCCTTTGATGCATGACTGTTGGCATCTCATGATGCCCAACAACATGTTTTGCCTCAGGACACTTCTTGCGTACTCCTGCTTAAAGATGTCAGTGGTGAGTTGAAGGATGTTGCCAAGGGCACTCTCATACAATCGACGAGTCGCATGATGCATAACAATCCAATGGATGATGACGTGATGAGGGTCAGGTTGGCTCGGGTGTTGCCAGGGTGCAATGACATGGACTCTCCTTTCAACCTCAGGGAGCCGACGAACACAAGACCCTTGGAGAATGCTACAATTGGCCCTTGACATGGCCGAAGACCCAGATTCGTCTTGCGGGGGGGGGGGGGGAGAACCGGTGCCACCTCTCGATCGATCGATCCCCGACCACCACCTCGGAAGCCAGCAGCCACCATTGTCGCCACCACCAGCCGTCACCAACAACTCTTGGCAGCGTGTGTACCGCCCCATGGCAAAGACGTTGTGCCGCAACCGCCGTCACCCCCGCTACCACCACCACATGATGGCACCCATGAAGATGATGATGAATTGGTCAACATTGACGACTTCATCAACACCGGCATGGACAAATGATTGTATATGCCTTCTGTGGATGAAGAACCATTCACATCTCGCGACCATCAAGCTGGTCGGCCCAATACATGCACGCAGCTCCTGGTCTTCCATGGTCTTTCTCAAGAGACGCCTCCGGCCACCGATCCACCACAGGAGAAACCAGGATTGGTTTTCAGCCCCAACACACTCCGAAAGGCGGCCGATGAGCAGATGGCAGTGGAGGACACTGTTGTGAAGAAGAAGCACTACAGGAAGAGAGTTAATAATAATAATAAGAAGGGTGCGAGCCAGCCTCTTCCGAAGAGGATCCAGGCTCAGGATGTCGTTGTACCATCCACACAATATGGCTTGCCCCGAGTGCATGTAGCTGGTGATCCGATATTGACTCCGGATATGCTCCACATCGCGGTTGGACCCATGTTAACTTTGCATGAGGGTGTCAATACACTAGAGGGCATCCTTCTTAAAGACAAAGATCCAAATTACCCGGTTTTCATGGCCAAGGTGCCATTAGACGTGGGCTTCGTCGATGAACCCCCACAGATATATTCTTCATAGCGCATGAAGACATATTCAAGCTGTTTCTCATGAAATAGCTGGACTATAAGTTGGTCCGCCTATACGCGCTCAATCTGGCGATCAAGATCAAGAGAGAGAGTACCCCGGAAATCGCGATAGTGGATCTCTACTACATGCGAGACAACCAGTTGGTCGAAGGATCAGAGACATGGACCAAGGCGACGACGTACCTCGAGAAGTTCATGGTGGACAACAAGAGGAAGGACACACTTCTTTTGCCTTTCTTTCCCGAGTAAGTACACACTCGCTCATTGCCGCCATAACTTAGCATTTCTTATAGATTTCTTCCTTTGCTCTTTTTCCAACATTCTGTTCCAATTGTGTTGCCCAAAGACAAATACTGCACACTCATCGTCCTTGCCCCGAGGTATTCGCTAGCCACGTATTTTGACTCGGGGAGATTGACAAAGAAGAAAGACTACACCAGAATAAGGGATGTTCTCAAGGAGGCTCTCGAGGGCTACGCCAAGAAGGGATGCACCTTCGTAGATAAGGGGGAATGTATCAAGGATGGCAAACACGTGTTCAAGCACGTGCTCGAGTTCCCCTGTGTCAAGCAACCGGCTACTGGTGGTGCCAAGGAGGCCTTCTAACGCTTCCATCTAGTCTCCGAGGATGGGCCGAAATTTTGGCATGAATCGATGATGATGATCTTAGAGAAGATTTCCATCACATTCAGATGAAATTGTCGCAAATATCATTAAAGATGTCAACACAAGGGGGGCCCTACAACAAGCCAGAGGGTTGAGTAAGAGGGAGATCGAAGAACGCCTCCGTAAGCAGGGTGACACAAGGACGTGGATGACGAAATAGGGCTATCTACTGTTCCTGAAGCCGAGCGAGAAGAAGAAGTCTTCATGATCGATGTGTGCCGCTAGCATGATCCAGTGTGTGTATATTCTTGATGGACGCCTATTGTAGTGTGTGTGTGTGTGTCATAAACTTTACTATCTTGTGGTCGAAATGGTCAGTGTTGTTAGACTTAAACTATCTTGTGGTCGTGTTGTCGTTGAACTTATTACTTCTATGATGATCGCGAGATGCTATCTTTTAGGTTTATGGATCCTTTGTTTTATATTTTGTGAACATATATATATATATGGATGTGAACCCTTTATTAATTCTTTTCGTTGTATTTTTACTAATATGCCTTGTCGTCTATAGAGATGGCGATGAGGTGGTATGTGGTGTACTTGGGTAGGGTTCCAGGAGTCTACGAGGAGTGGGAGGATTGTCACAAACAAGTGAACAAGTTCAGCGGCAACATCTACAAAGGATACACGACTAGAGAGGAGGTGGTAGCCAAGTGGAGGAACCACCTATGGAAGAAGAACCGGATGAAGATATTGGTCGGCTCATGCTCTTGCTCACCATCATCACAGCTGTATTTTATTTGATCCTAGTGTAGGCGGCGGTGACCACTTCATATTTGTAATGTGAGATGATATGAACTTTGTATTCGGCACTTGTGTAAAAATTCGGCACTTGACACTATATATGTATCTCGATCGGGCTCTAAGTGTTTGTATTATATATATGTCGGTTTTCATGCATCTACTACTTGTGCAATGTACTGTTTATACTCATCTGGATAAATACTATATAAATCTTGTATAAATACCTGATTATACACCATGAACGTATTTTACTTTGAATACATGTTATATAATCAGTGGCGCATATATAAGTATAGTCAGTGGCACATAGGCTTTTTGTGGCGCATATAAGGAAATGCGCCACTAAACTTCTTCCTGCGACGCATATGAAGAAATGACGAAAGAGGGCTATCTACCGTTCCCGAAGCCGAGCGAGAATAAGAAGTCTTCATGATCGATGTGTGCCTCTAGCATGATCCAGTGTGTGTATATTCTTGATGGACGCCTGTTGTAGTGTGTGTGTCATAAACTTTACTATGTTGTGTTCGAAATGGTCATTGTTGTTAGACTTAAACTATCTTGTGGTCGTGTTGTCGTTGAACTTATTACTTCTATGATGATCACGAGATGCTATCTTTTAGGTTTATGGATCCTTTCTTTTATATTTTGTGAATATATATATGGATGTGAACCCTTTATTAATTCTTTTCGTTGTATTTTTACTAATATGCCTTGTCATCTATAGAGATGGTGACGAGGTGGTATGTGGTGTACATGGGTAGGGTTCCAGGAGTCTACGAGGAGTGGGAGGATTGTCATAAACAAGTGAACAAGTTCATCGGCAACATCTACAAAGGATACGCGACTAGAGAGGAGGCGGTAGCCAAGTGGAGGAACCACCTGTGGAAGAAGAACCGGATGAACATATTGGTCGGGCTCATGCTCTTGCTCACCATCATCACAGCTGTATTCTATTTAATCCTAGTGTAGGCGGCGGTGACCACTTCATATTTGTAATGTGAGATGATATGAACTTTGTATTCGGCACTTGTGTAAAAATTCGGCACTTGACACTATATATGTATCTCGATCAGGCTGTAAGTGTTTGTATTATATATATGTTGGTTTTCATGCATCTACTACTTGTGCAATGTACTGTTTATATTCATCTAGATAAATACTGTATAAATACCTGATTATACACCAAGAAAGTATTTTACTTTGAATACGTGTTATATAATCAGTGGCGCATATATAAGTATAGTCAGTGGCGCATAGGCTTTCTGTGGCACATATAAGGAAATGTGCCACTAAACTTCTTCCTGTGGCGCATATGAAGAAATGCGCCACAGAAGTCTGAGACTTCTGTGGTGCATATCTATATGCGCCACAGGAAGCAGTTATCAGTGGCGAGGTAACGGTGACGACTAGCATATGCGCCACAGAAGGTGCATTTCCATGCGCCACAGATAAGTTGTTTCCTAGTAGTGAACTCGGCTGGAGTAAAATCCCTGCTACTTCACGGATCATTGGAGGACAACGCATTATACCCTTCATCATCAACCGCTGCATCTTCATCACCACCATTACTCCATCTTTCATCTATTGGATCTCTTTGTAATTCTAGATCCAATTGTGGTTTGCATTAGATCTACCCCCGTACTTTAATCCATTCATTTGATTATGATGATGTTGTTGATTGCTTCCATGAGTGAGTAATTCCTCTATTCTTGGGGAGATGGAGAAACCCTAGCACCATTATGAACTTGTAATAAAGATGATCTATTCTTGTGTCCATATGACTTGCTTGTCTATGATATAATTATGATTTGTGTTTGATTTCTCTCTTTAGATGATATATGAAGTCGACCACATATCATTTTCCTTCAGGACTAAAGGGAGGAAGAAACCCTTTGGACGTGTCTTGGAAGCATGCCCAGAATGCCCCGTGATAGATTGGCGTCGGCTCGTAACCTACACGGTTAAAGGGGGATTAAAGAGGGACTCCCTAAGCTAATTACGATATCCATGGGGAAACCCTTAATTGCGGTGGTCTGTATGGGTGATTGCTCTTAGACATTGCAGTGGTTATTTAGAGGTGACCTCACACTTGGCTCAACAAAGTGGCTTGCTACGAGCCTTGTCGTGAACATCTTATTATGGGGCTCTCTCCACACATATCATGATATAAGAAGTATGTTATCTTGATTACATATAACAATAATACTATGCTAGTGGTGTATCCTACATCCCCGAGAATGTTTTATCCCTATTGAGTTCAATCACACTTTCATATAATCTTGTTACTTGTTTTAATTACTTTTATGCAAACAACCATAAACCTTTCAAACACCCTTTACTTGATATCAAAGACAACTTATAAGTATACTTTGGTAGAGAGTAACGAGCGGCATAAAGACCTTTACCACTAGCTTTCTATGGGTTCGATATCTTTACTTTGAAACTAGCTACAATTGGTCTTATTTGTTTCCGTATTTGTTAGCATTCTTTTCTTGGGCAACCCTTTTCCTCCCAGCACGAATTTTACTTTTCCTCTAACCCTTTATAGGTCTCTTTGGAGATCCACCTCTCTATTATATCAATAGATCTAATCTACTTGATGCGCTACTCGATTCAAGGCAAAGGAAAGCCTCTATACCTCATGGCCCATTCGTGGGATAGCTTCCAGACCTCCTCCATCGAAGCTGATGATCGTGAAGTTCAAGGCCTAAGCCTGAAGGACAGGCGGTACACGTATGATTCCGAAGACAAGGAGTTCCAGATCTTCATGGAGCAATCAAAGAGGGGATGGAAGCAACCAGACTACTTGGCGATGGTGAAGCCTGAAGATGAGGAAGAAGCCAAGAAACCCCATGGAAGGGGGTGCACGGAGTCGCTCAAGCTCATCTCTGTCAACTACTCGTCACCAAAGCATAAGAAGTCTAACAACTCCACTGCAAGAACCTATCAAGAGACCATGGCTCATACATCAACAACAAAGAAGATCACCATGAACGCGCGCATGAGCGTGAAGCCACAAGAGGAATGGGGGTTCAACCTTCTAGACGTACCAATTGGTATGCATGTACCAGACAATGAACACCGTCTTAACATGATAGAGAAGTACCAGACAGAAGAACTCGTCCACAGGGAGATCGTGTCCAAGCGCCTCTTGGATCTTGAAGGCAAGAAGGAACTCGATGACATGATGAGCAAAGTCGCTAATGGGATGTTTCTCTTGCGTTCGGATCTACAGAAGTGTCTCCAATGCATATCTTCCCTGGAGAGGACAAACAAGAAGCTCCGAGCGGCACTCTCCAACAAGACCTCTTCACCATGAAGGACGCCACGGTATCAAATAATTGCAAGGCATTATTTGATCCACCCGGCTTGACTCCAAGCTTGGGGGGATCTGTGAGAACCTTGTAATCTATCTTACAGTTTTAGCATGTTTACTTTTCTGCACGCATGGTTAGGTTTAAATTTCTGAATTTGCATTAGTTGCATCAACTTCGAGTCCCCTTGGTTCAAGAGAAGAATTATATCCGTTGAGTTATGAGACTTTATGATAATTGAAGTTGTGTTTGATTCATGATTATTATATTAGATGATTGAACTAGGTTGAGTGTTATGATACTTGTACAACTGTAATAATTTTGGGTACTTCCACACCTATAGAAGTATTGATTAAGTTATGAGAAGAAGAATTCTGGTAGCATATTATGATTACGAGTTTTCGAAAGCCATTGAAGTAGTCAGCATGATCGAATAGCTTGCTGAAAAGAAAAGGAGAAAAAGGGAGCAAGGAAAAATATAGTTATGCATGTAGGGGTTCGTAGCATGGAAAACAAAAATTTTCTATCGCATACAAACAAACAAGCCAAGATCTATCTACTAGATTGTAGCAACGAGTCGATGGAATAACTCACCCTCGAAGATTCCAAAGTGTTTAACGAGAGCAGATTCTCGTGGGTGATGTAGTCGTACTCTTTCCGATCTCAAGATCGCGTAGACGATCCTTCCGGCGCCGCGTTCCCGCAGCGCTCCCGCAGTCGGTCACACGTTCGGTACTCGACGAAGACCTTCCTCTCCCTTGTTCCAGCAGGCAGCGGAGGTTGTAGCACTCTCCTCGCGATTCCGGCAGCACAACGGCGTGGTACCGGAGGTAGAGGGGAGATCCCGCAGGGCTTCGCCTTAAGCCGGTGCGAGTATGGTGGAGCTTATGAGAGAGGCTATTAGTGGTCTAGTAATTAGACACACCAATTAGAGGGCTCTAAACCAATTAGAAGGCTCTAAACCGAAACAGCTCTAAACCGGGGTCTAGGTCTAGTTTCTAGTTTAGAGGATAGGAACTTGTGTGTGTTGGGAGGGGAGCCCTGCCCCTCCCTTTATAGGTGGGAGGGCTGGCGCGCTAGGGGAGGGAGGGAGTCCCTCCCCAACTCGGCCTAGGGCTGGCCGCCGGCTTGGGGACTCCTTCCCCAAGTCGGTCTCCTCTTCTCCTCCTCTTCCCACTTTCCAAAACTGGCAGTTTGACTTTCAAACTAGCCGTTTGACTTTTCCAATTTAGGAATTAAATAAACCCTTTATTTTGGACAGCGAGAACACTTAGTACATGATGCAATCATTCCATCTTGCAATGACACATTCATGTACCCCTTCCCCCCCGGAGTGCCGGACATTCCGGGACCTTCTAGAATGTTCCCGATGAAAACACCGGAACCATTCCCCAACTCCGAAATGGGACTTTCCTTATATGAATCTTATTCTCCGGACCATTCCGGATCACCTCGTGATATCCCGGATCCCATCCGAGACTCCGAACAACATTCGGTCTCTTTCTCATAATACCATAACTACTCAAACAACGTCGAATCCTTAAGTGTGTCTCCCTACGGTTCGTGAATTATGCGGACATGATCGAGACACTTCTCCGAACAATAACCAATAGAGGAATCTGGAAATTCATATGGCTCCCACATATTTCTACGATTACTTTGCGATCGAATGAACCACTTACATACGATACCAATTTCCCTTTGTCTCACGATATGTTACTTATCCGAGGTCATGATCGTCGGTATCTCTGCATACCTAGTTCAACCTCGTTACTGATAAGTACTCTTTTCTCGTTCCCGTGATATGTGATCCCTTGTGACCAAGTCACATGCTTGCAAGCTAATTGGATGACATTTCACCGAGAGGGCCCAGAGAATATCTATCCGTCATGTGGATGGACAAATCCCACTCTTGATCCATGTGTTTCAACCAATACTTTCCGAACACCCAATGCCACTTTTATAGCCACCCTGTTACGGTGTGGTGTTTGATGACATCAAAGCATCCATCCAGTAAAGGCAATATGCATGATCTCATGGTCGAAGGAATTAGGTTACTATGTATCAGAAAGCATATAGCAATTGAACTATTGAAATGACTTGATCTTTATGCTACGCTTGTCTATAGGAGTATGTCCACCATATCATTCTCCTAACGATATGATCTTGTTGTTGATAACATCTCAATGTTCATGACAAAGAAACCACATCATCAATCAACCAACAAGCTAGTGAAGTATAGAGGCCATACTAGGGACTTCAAATTAAGTTTACAAATCACACAAGTATTAATGGTTTCCTTGTTAATACTATTATAGCATGAATGTAAACATTTATCATAAACACAAAGATATATAATAATAACTACATTTATTATTACCTCTAGGGCATATCTCCAACAGTCTCCCACTTGCACTAGAGTCATCTAATCTAGATTACATGGTAATATACCGAACACCCATGGCAGTTTGGTGTTGGTCATGTTTTGCCCTCGGGAGAGGTTTAGTCAACGGATCCGCCACATTCAGATCTGTGTGTACTTTGCAAATCTTTATATCCCCATCCTGGATATGTTCTCGAATAGCGTGGAAACGCAGCTTGATATGCTTCAGCTTCTTGTGTGACCTTGGTTCTTGCGCATTGGCTATGGCGCCCATGTTATCACAGTAGATAGACATTGGGTCCAGCGCACTTGGAACCACACCCAGCTCTGTAATGAACTCTTTCATCCATATCGCTTCTTGTGAAGCCTCCGAAGCAGCCATGTATTCCGATTCAGTTGAAGATCTCGCCACAACGCTTTGCTTTGCACTCCTCCAGCTAACTGCTGCACCATTCAAAATAAATACGTATCCAGATTGTGATTTAGAATCATCCGGATCGGTGTTCCAACTAGCATCGGTGTAACCATTAACAACGAGCTGTTCATCACCTCCATAAGAAAGAACCATATCCTTAGTTCTTCTCAAGTACTTAAGGATGTTTTTGACCGCTGTCCAATGATCCACTCCTGGATCACTTTGATATCTGCTAGTTAGACTAACAGCATATGCGATGTCGGGTCTAGTACATAGCATGGCATACATTAGAGATCCTATGGCTGAGGCATAGGGAGTCTTACTCATCTTTTCTCTATCTTCTGCCGATGTCGGACTTTGAGTTTTACTCAAGGTCGTATTGGGCAACATGGGCAAGAACCCTTTCTTGCTATCTTCCATTCCAAACCTCTTTAGAACTTTGTCCAAATATGTACTTTGTGACAATGATATTTGGCGTTTCGATCTATCTCTATAAATCTTTATGCCTAATATGTAAGCTGCTTCGCCAAGATCCTTCATTGAAAAACTATTTATTCAAATATTCCTTGACACTATTAAGAAGGTCTACATCATTCCCAATCAACAATATGTCATCCACATACAGTATTAAGAATGCTACAGAGCTCCCACTCACTTTCTTGTAAATACAAGCTTCTCCATAAGTTTGTATAAAACCAAAACTTTTGATTACCTTATCAAAACGTTGATTCCAACTTCGGGATGCTTGCTTCAATCCATAGATGGACCGTTGAAGCTTGCATACCTTGTTAGCATCTTTAGGATCGACAAAACCTTTGGGTTGTATCATATACAACTCTTCATCAATGTCTCCATTGAGGAATGCTGTTTTGACATCCATCTGCCATATCTCATAATCATAATATGCAGCGATTGCTAACATAATCCTCACAGACTTTAGCTTCGCTACCGGTGAGAAAGTCTCATCGTAGTCAACTCCTTGAATTTGTCGAAACCCTTTTGCGACAAGTCGAGCTTTATAGACAGTAACATTACCATCAGCATCTGTTTTCTTCTTGAAAATCCATTTGTTCTCGACAGCCTTCCGGCCATCCGGTAAGTCCACCAAAGTCCATACTTGGTTTTCGTACATGGATCCAATCTCGGATTTCATGGCTTCTTGCCATTTATTGGAATCTGGGCTCATCATCGCTTCCTCATATGTCTCGGGGTTATCGGTGTTGTCCACCAACATGACATTCATAACGGAATCATACCAATCTGGAGTGGTACGAGTTCTCGTTGACCTCCGAGGCTCTGTAGTAACTTCAACCGAAGTTTCATGATCACCATCATTAGCTTCCTCTCTTATTGGTGCAGGCACCACAGGAACTTCTTCCGGTGCTGCGCTACTCGCAATTTCGAGAGAAGGTTCGACAACCTCGTCGAGTTCTACTTTCCTTCCAGTCACTTCTTTCGAGAGAAATTCCTTCTCTAGAAAGGATCCATTCTTAGCAACGAAGATTTTGCCTTCGGATCTATGATAGAAGGTATACCCAACAGTTTCCTTCGGGTATCCTATGAAGACGCATTTTTCCGCTTTGGGTTCAAGCTTGTCCGGCTGTAACTTCTTTACATAGGCTTCGCATCCCCAAACTTTAAGGAACGACAATTTAGGTTTCTTCCCAAACCATAATTCATACGGTGTCGTTTCAACGGATTTAGACGGTGCCCTATTTAAAGTGAATGCGGCTGTTTCTAATGCATAACCCCAAAATGATAGTGGCAAATCTGTAAGTGACATCATAGAACGAACCATATCTAAGAGAGTTCGATTACGACGTTCAGACACACCATTACGCTGTGGTGTTCCCGGCGGTGTCAACTGCGAAAGTATTCCACATTTCTTCAAATGCTCGCCAAACTCGTAACTTAGATATTCACCTCCACGATCAGATCGTAGAAATTTAATCTTCTTGTTACGTTGATTCTCTACCTCACTTTGAAACTCCTTAAACTTCTCGAAAGTTTCGGACTTATGTTTCATAAAATAGATATACCCATATCTACTCAAGTCATCCGTGAAGGTAAGAACATAACGATAACCACTGCGCGATGCTACACTCATTGGACCACACACATCGGTATGTATGATTTCCAATAAGTCTGTAGCTCGCTCCATCATACCAGAAAATGGAGTCTTAGTCATTTTACCCATCAGACATGCTTCGCATCTTTCAAGTGATTCAAAATCAAGTGATTCAAGAAGTCCATCGGAATGGAGTTTCTTCATACGCTTCACTCCAATGTGACCAAGACGACAGTGCCACATATAGGTCAAATTATCGCTTGATTTCAAACGTTTAGCCTCAATGTTATTAATATGTGTATTTCTACTATCGAGATTCAATATGAATAGACCATCTATCAAAGGTGCATGTGCATAAAACATATTACTCATATAAATCGAACAACCATTATTCTCGGATTTAAACAAGTAACCGTCTCGCAATAAACAAGATCCCGATATAATGTTCATGCTCAACGCAGGCACCAAATAACAATTATTTAAGTATAAAACTAATCCCGATGGTAGATGAAGAGGTAGTGTGCCGACCGCGATCACATCAACCTTTGATCCGTTTCCCACGCGCATCGTCACCTCGTTCTTCACTAGCTTCCGTTTATTCTGCAGCTCCTGTTTCGAGTTACAAATATGAGCAACCGAACCAGTATCAAATACCCAGGCACTACTACGAGTACTAGTGAGATACACATCAATAACATGTATATCAGATATACCTTTCTTCTTGATGTTGCCGTTCTTCAAATCCGCCAAGTACCTTGGGCAATTCCGCTTCCAGTGACCTTCTCCCTTGCAGTAAAAGCACTCAGTATCAGGCTTGGGTCCAGCCTTGGTCCTCTTCGTCGGCGTGGTAACTTTCTTACCACCCTTCTTGAAGTGTCCCTTCTGCTTAGACTTGCCTTTCTTGAATTTGGTGGTCTTATTGACCATCAACACTTGGTGCTCTTTCTTGATCTCCACTTCTGCAGATTTTAACATAGCAAATAGTTCTGGCAACTCTTTGTTCATGTTCTGCATGTTGTAGTTCATCACAAAGTTCTTGTAACTTGGTGGTAGTGATTGGAGGATGCGGTAAACTCCCAAAGTATTAGGAATCACTATACCCAAACTTTGAAGTTTATTTGCGTGCCCAGACATTTTAAGCACATGCTCACTGACGGAGCTACCCTCTTCCATCTTGCAGTTAAAGAACTTTTCAGAAGCTTCATAACTTTCAATTGCCGCATGAGTCTCAAAGATTAATTTGAGATCCTCGACAATATCATATGGATCTGACTCTTCAAACCTTTTCTGAAGCTCCGATTCTAAACCATACAAGATAGCACACTGAACTATGGAGTACTGATTCTTCCGAGCGAGGTAAACATTCTTTACTTCATCGGTAGCATCAGCTGCAGGTGGGTCACCTAGCGGTGCATCCAGCACATAGGTCAAATTACCAGCTGTGAGGACAATCCTCAAATTGCGGAACCAATCCGCGAAGTTGCTTCCATTGTTTTTCAACTTTTCTTTCTCTAGGAACGCATTAAAATTGATGGTAGGGGCTGCCATTGATCTACAACATATTTGCAATAGTTTAGACTAAGTTTATGACAAATTGAGTTCAAATTAATTAATGAAATTAAACTAGGTGAACTCCCACTCAAAACAACATCCCTCACATTGTTTTAGTGATCACACGAACCAAATCCACTACATCAACACCGATCATCACGAGAGCTGATATAGTTTTAATGGCGAACAATCATCATGTTCATCATATCTACTATATGATTCATGCTTTGCCTTTCGGCGATCCGTGTTCCTGAGGCCATGTCTGTACATGCTAGGCTCGTCAAGATCAAACCTTAGCTTCCGCATAAGCAAATCTGGCTTGCTTACGTTGTAGTCACCCGCGGAATCAAAGACACCCGATCATCACGTGGTGCTTCGAAGCAGCAAGCTTTGGCAACGGTGCATACTAAGGGTGAACACTTTTAGAACTTGAAATTTATGTGCATGAGGGATCATCTTATAATGCTACCGTCGTCTACTAAGCAATACAAGATGCATAAAGGATTAACATCACATGCAATTCATAATATGTGATATGATATGGCCTTTCTTCTTTGTGCTTCCGATCTCCATCTTCAAGCACGAACATGATCTCCATCATCACCGGCATAGCATCAAGGTCAATGACGCTTCTTCATGGTTGTCGTCCGCCAACTTCAACTATTACAACTATTTTGAATAGACACGCAGGCCTTAACAGAAATTAAAGACAACCATATGGCTCCTGCCGGTTGCCAACTTACAATAAGGATCATTGCATACATCAAATATAATCACAATCATGGCCATATCACATCACTGCACACCCCTGCAAAACAAAGTTAGACGCTTCTACTTTCTTTGCATATTTTACGTGGTTTGGGGCTTTCCATAAGTGTCGTTCTAACTTACGAACAAGAACCACAACATTGATACTAGCATTGTTGATCACCCGTTGTAAATTGGATCTTTACTATGCTAGGAGAAACAGGCACCCGCAAAGCCACTTATGCAAAACGAGTTGCATGTCAAGCGTGGAGCAAGTCTCATGAACGATGTCATGTAAGGTTAGCCCGGGCCGCTTCATCCCAACATACCGCAAGATGCAAAGTACACAAAAAGCAATCTACAATAAAAGCATCAACGCCCACAATGACCATTGTGTTCTACTCGTGCAACAGATCTACATATAGACACGGCTCTGATACCACTGTAGGGGTTCGTAGCATGGAAAACAAAAATTTTCTATCGCATACAAACAAACAAGCCAAGATCTATCTACTAGATTGTAGCAACGAGTCGATGGAATAACTCACCCTCGAAGATTCCAAAGTGTTTAACGAGAGCAGATTCTCGTGGGTGATGTAGTCGTACTCTTTCCGATCTCAAGATCGCGTAGACGATCCTTCCGGCGCCGCGTTCCCGCAGCGCTCCCGCAGTCGGTCACACGTTCGGTACTCGACGAAGACCTTCCTCTCCCTTGTTCCAGCAGGCAGCGGAGGTTGTAGCACTCTCCTCGCGATTCCGGCAGCACAACGGCGTGGTACCGGAGGTAGAGGGGAGATCCCGCAGGGCTTCGCCTTAAGCCGGTGCGAGTATGGTGGAGCTTATGAGAGAGGCTATTAGTGGTCTAGTAATTAGACACACCAATTAGAGGGCTCTAAACCAATTAGAAGGCTCTAAACCGAAACAGCTCTAAACCGGGGTCTAGGTCTAGTTTCTAGTTTAGAGGATAGGAACTTGTGTGTGTTGGGAGGGGAGCCCTGCCCCTCCCTTTATAGGTGGGAGGGCTGGCGCGCTAGGGGAGGGAGGGAGTCCCTCCCCAACTCGGCCTAGGGCTGGCCGCCGGCTTGGGGACTCCTTCCCCAAGTCGGTCTCCTCTTCTCCTCCTCTTCCCACTTTCCAAAACTGGCAGTTTGACTTTCAAACTAGCCGTTTGACTTTTCCAATTTAGGAATTAAATAAACCCTTTATTTTGGACAGCGAGAACACTTAGTACATGATGCAATCATTCCATCTTGCAATGACACATTCATGTACCCCTTCCCCCCCGGAGTGCCGGACATTCCGGGACCTTCTAGAATGTTCCCGATGAAAACACCGGAACCATTCCCCAACTCCGAAATGGGACTTTCCTTATATGAATCTTATTCTCCGGACCATTCCGGATCACCTCGTGATATCCCGGATCCCATCCGAGACTCCGAACAACATTCGGTCTCTTTCTCATAATACCATAACTACTCAAACAACGTCGAATCCTTAAGTGTGTCTCCCTACGGTTCGTGAATTATGCGGACATGATCGAGACACTTCTCCGAACAATAACCAATAGAGGAATCTGGAAATTCATATGGCTCCCACATATTTCTACGATTACTTTGCGATCGAATGAACCACTTACATACGATACCAATTTCCCTTTGTCTCACGATATGTTACTTATCCGAGGTCATGATCGTCGGTATCTCTGCATACCTAGTTCAACCTCGTTACTGATAAGTACTCTTTTCTCGTTCCCGTGATATGTGATCCCTTGTGACCAAGTCACATGCTTGCAAGCTAATTGGATGACATTTCACCGAGAGGGCCCAGAGAATATCTATCCGTCATGTGGATGGACAAATCCCACTCTTGATCCATGTGTTTCAACCAATACTTTCCGAACACCCAATGCCACTTTTATAGCCACCCTGTTACGGTGTGGTGTTTGATGACATCAAAGCATCCATCCAGTAAAGGCAATATGCATGATCTCATGGTCGAAGGAATTAGGTTACTATGTATCAGAAAGCATATAGCAATTGAACTATTGAAATGACTTGATCTTTATGCTACGCTTGTCTATAGGAGTATGTCCACCATATCATTCTCCTAACGATATGATCTTGTTGTTGATAACATCTCAATGTTCATGACAAAGAAACCACATCATCAATCAACCAACAAGCTAGTGAAGTATAGAGGCCATACTAGGGACTTCAAATTAAGTTTACAAATCACACAAGTATTAATGGTTTCCTTGTTAATACTATTATAGCATGAATGTAAACATTTATCATAAACACAAAGATATATAATAATAACTACATTTATTATTACCTCTAGGGCATATCTCCAACAATGCAAGTATCAAAAGAGAAAAGGAACGCATCTATCAAAAAATCAAACATATAAAAAAAGAGAAAGAAGAAAAAAGAAAATGATCATGAATCTTCACTATTAAACTTAGTGCTACAAATCTCTAAACTCTGTGATTATATGATATGTTGAATCACTAGTAGCTTCTTATAATTAAATTAATACTAGAAAAGGTGTGGAAGCCTCTAATTTATGTAATGTGTAAGGGTATGGTAATACCCCCGACGTATCTCTACATCCGATGTCGTACTCCTGTTTCAATTTTTGCCTCATTTATTGTAACGTCTCGTGTCTCATGAACATGATGATCTTTTTCATAAGACACCATCTTTCTCGGGGACGAGCAAGAGCCTAGCTTGAGGGATTTGATGCGTCCAAAGTTGAAGCATATTTACCTTTTGTTTTTGCATAAATAGGGTAGGGATTTTTGTAATTCACTACACCTACGCACGCTATTTCGTTCTTGTTTCAACAGGATCCCAAATCATGGAGTCATATATGAATATATCATTTAGAGCTATCATATTGTATAATTATACGATATTTCTAAGTGATAAAAGTCATTTTATGAATTTACCTTCGCACCTGGAAGAATAACAAACAAGGAGGAGGCATTAGTACCGATAACGACCACTGGTACGAGCGGAGCCCGCCCGTACCAGGCGCCATCAAGACCACCTCGTCAAATAGTTTCTCCTAGCAAAGATGAGAGAGAGATCCGACATTCACAACTTCCATAAACCACGAAACACCACATCCGAGAGGGATCTGGAGGAGGAACTCGGCTGGAGTAAAATCCCCGCTGCTTCACAGATCATTGGAGAACAACACATCGTCCCCTTCATCATCAACCGCTGCATATTCATCACCACCTTTACTCCATCTTTCATCTATTAGATCTCTTTGTAATTCCAAATCCAATTGTGGTTTGCATTAGATCTACCCCCGTACTTTAATCCATTCATTTGATTATGATGATGTTGTTGATTGCTTCCATGAGTGAGTAGTTCCTTTTTTCTTGGGGATATGGAGAAACCCTAGCACCATATGAACTTGTAATAAACATGATCTATTCTTGTGTCCATATGACTTGCTTGTCTATGATATAATTATGATTTGTGTTTGATTTCTCTCTTTAGATGATATGTGAAGTCGACCACATATCATTTACTTTCCGGACTAAAGGGAGGAATAAATTGGACATGTCTTGGAAGCGTACCTAGAATGCCCCATGACAGATTGGCGTCGGCTCGAAACCTACGCGATCAAAGGGGGATTAAAGAGGGACTCCCTAAGATAATTACAATATCCATGGGGAAACCCTTAATTGCGCTAGTCTGTAAGGGTGATTGCTCTCAAACATTGTAGTGGTTATTTAGAGGTGACCTCACACTTGGCTCAACAAAGTGGCTTCCTATGGGCCTTCTCGTGAACATCTTGTTATGGGGATCTCTCCACACATATTATTATATAAGAAGTATGTTATCTTGATTACATATACCAATAATACTATCCTCGTGGTGTATCCTACATCCCCGAGAACGTTTTTGCCCTATTGAGTTTAACCACGCTTTCAGATAATCTTGTTACTTGTTTTAATTACTTATATGCAAAAACCATAAACCTTACAAACACCCTTTACTTGAGATCAAAGACAACCTATAAGTATACTTTGGTAGAGAGTAACGAGGGGCATAAAGACCTTTACCAATAGCTCTCTGTGGGTTCAATATCTTTACTTCGAAACTAGCTATAATTGGCCTATGCACTTGTAGTCATCACCAGTCAACCCTAAGCAGCCGTCGAAGGCCAATATCTCCCCGTGACGAGGGATCCCATACAGGCTCCACAGAGTGAAGACGGAGGGATGCGCATAACAGTGTTGATGCCATACCAATATCCTCCGGTAATGGAGAAAAGTCTCACCCTTGTCGATCACCGCCACCCCTGCCATCCCGGCATCACGAGAAACCACAGTCGTGCCACCGCACAAGCATGCCACCTCCCAGGTGTCCCCAGGTCGGTATTGTCATACATGACCAGGGTAAGAAACCTCGGCATGTCGGAGAGTGCAACGGCAACGAAGGACACAGGAGCAGATCCTACAAGGAAGCACCATGTCTGACAAGCAATTATGACAAGCGTGAGGAGTTGGATGGAGGGAACATCAAGAAGGCTAACCCATCGCCGCCACTGCCACCATTGCCACCCAGTAGCCATCATGGTGGAGGACATGGCGGATCCCATAGATCGCGCCACAACTCTCCTCCCTATGACGGAAAAGGGAAGCAACTGGAGACGTATGATGCACGATCATGACTGGACAAGATCCAAGAAGAACAAAAGCTTCCATACCTTGGGCCACGTTGTTTTGGACCTGTAATATGGGACGGCAACTTACCCCAAGGATCTCCAGATTGACAAAACCATCAAACCCTATGACGGCACTACCAGGCCAGCTACATGGTGGTAGGACTACAACGAAGCGATTCACATCGCCGGGGGAAACCCTAATGTCTCTGTCAAGTACCTCCCTCTTGTGCTCACCGGCACCGCCTGCCAATGGATTGATGACTTCTTGGAGAAATAAATCTGCAATTGGTTGGACATGCATGAAGCATTCACCAAGAACTTCGAGGGTATGTACAAACATCCATGCACCATCGGAGACCTACATCGATGCGTACAAGAAAAAGGATGTATCCTCTTGTGCTTACCTTGCCCGCTGGCTGGATATGAAAAATACACGCGCGGGGGTGCATGAACAAACCGCTATGGCCGCCTTCATCGACGACCTGGAGAAAGGGACATTGCTCCGACATATACTAAAACACAAACAGGAAAACAACGAACTCAATCTCAACGCGATGATCGCCATTACTAGCGAATTCGCCACTGCTGATGATGATATTTGCGGATCATTGCCAGCAATCGGCATCCCTACCTAGGCCAGAAAGAACAATAACAACAAGTGGAAGACTCTGCCTAAAGAGAAACAAGCAGCCGACATGGTCGCCACAACATTCACCGGAAGAGGCGAGGGCGGACAGCGTGGTCATGGCCGAGGGGCTAGCCATGGACAGTAGAAGAGTTATTCAACACCCTTAGCGCCCCGCGTTCCCCAAACGTACGAAGAGTACCGCGATATGTTGTGTTTCTTCCACCTCGACACAAACGGCAAGGCCACCCACACCAACGGCCAATGCAAGTTTGTCAATGACCTCATGGAAGACCCTGAGTCTGGCTACAAGCAAAGTCGGAAGAATAGACCCCACGGAAAAGGCAAAGGAAAGAAGAAGGAAGAGGAGTCCAAGGATTCAAGTGACATGGACGAAGACGTGGAACCCAAGTCCGCCGACAAGGGCGATGGAAAGGGCAAGAACCCATTTGAAAAGAAGGCTCCGGTCTACCATACTTTCCTTGGTACTCCCACTATCTGGGCCTAGAAAAATTCATTGAGGATACTGATGTCCACACTTCCTCTGGTTCCCCAGTACTCTAGGTGGTCGGAGATTCCAATCACTTGGGATAGGCAGGATCATCCAGACCTCAACCCAACAGAGAACCAGTATGCCATGGTTATAAAACCCTTTGATTGACGGCACAGAGTTCACCAAGTGCCTCATGGATAGTGAAAGCAGCATCAACATCATGTACCTGGATACTCTGCACAAGATGAACTTGATAGAGACCCAACTAAGGAAGAGCAACACCGTGTTCCATGGCATTGTCCCTGTCCGACAAGCTAATTCTCTAGGCCGCATCACCCTTCTGGTCGACTTTGGTGATGTCAACAATTACCGCCAAGAGCGCATGACCTTTTAAGTGGTGCCCTTCAAGAGCATGTACCATGTCATCCTCGGACACAACATATTCCACTCCTGCCTCGCAAGGCCATGCTTTGTCTATAACAAGCTCAAGATACGCAGACCAAACGACATCATCATCATTGGCGGAAGCTTCACCAAGGGAAGGGAGTGCAAGCATAGTGAAGCCGCCTTCGCCGAAGCAGTTCTCTACGATGAGGAATTTAAGGAGATCTAGAGCCAGGTTGATGCTCGGAGATGCCGGCTTCGAAGAAGCAAATCACTGCTGCCAAACCTGCATTCAAGGCTGCCATCAAGACCAAGCAGATGGAGCTTGTTGAAGGAGATTCCTCCAAGAGCACCGCCATTGGCACAGACCTGGATCCCAAATATGAAAGCGCGCTTGTCGAGTTCCTCTATGAGAATAGGGACATCTTTGCCTAGCAACCTGCCGACATGAAAGGTGTACCTAGGTAACTTGCCGAGCACAGATTGAATATTGATCCTAATGCCAAACCGGTGAAACAACCTCTACGATGCTTTGGTGACGAAAGACGACGGGCTATAAGCAAAAGAAATAGCTAGGTTACTTAAGGCTAGCTTTATCCGAGAAGTTATGCACACCTGATGGGTGGCAAATCATGTACTTGTCCCCAAAAAGGGAACCAAAGAATTAAGAATGTGTGTTGATTATGCCAGCTTGAACAAAGTGTGTCCGAAGGATCCGTTTGCTTTGCCTCACATTGACCAAGTCATTGACTCGATGGGTGGCTCGGAACTTCTGTGTTTTCTCGATGCTTACTCAGGATACCACCAAATCCGGATGCAAAAGCTGGACCAATTGGCCACTTTGTTTACCACACCCTACAACACATACTGCTATGCCACGATACCCTTTTGGCTGAAAAATGCTAGTGATACATATCAGCGGACAATGCAGCATTGCCTACATGACCAGATAGGTCACAACATACACTCTTATGTGGATGACATTGTGGTGATGTCAAGGAAATGAAATGACCTCATCGCCGACTTGTAGGAAAGCTTTGACAATCTTCGGAAGTACAACATGATGCTTAACCCCAAGAAGTGTGTCTTCAGGGTACCATCCGGCAAATTGTTGGGCTTCCTCGTTTCGCACCGTGGAATTGAGGTTAACCCAGAGAAAATCAAGGCGATCCTTGACATCAAATGTATGACATGCTTGAAGGACATACAAAGGCTCACAGGCTGCCTCGCAGCAGTAAGCCGGTTCATCAGCTGACTTGGAGAGAAGGCCATGCCGCTCTACAAGTTGCTCAAAACGGTAGACAAATTCATATGGACGGACGAGGCAGACACAATGCTTTAGGAGTTGAAGAGAATACTCTCCTCCGCACCAATACTCGTAGAACCGGTATCAAGGGAGCCTATGTTAGTGTACATGGCATCAACCAACCGGGTTATCAACATCGTCATCATGGTGGAGCGCAAGGAACCAACACACTCGTGCACACCTGGTTACCCACTTCCCGGTCGGTCACCCATCCTAGAATTGCTCTAGGCCAAGCACGCTTAATCTTAGAGTTCTTTTTGAATGAGCTTCCAGAAAAGAAGTTGCAACTTGTTGATATGGGTATCCTATCAATCCTATTAAGCCATGTGCCTAGATCTCACATACACCCACCCTTTAGAAGATCGATGCCCTCATCGATCAAGCACACCCTAGGAACGGTCCCTCTTGGCACGTGTCTGTGCATCCAGTGTCGGCACATGTGCCATGCCGTGTCCACTCCGGGCCACACGCGCCATGCTCCACATGTCCCGCCACTGACCTGCACACACCCGTGTAATCGCAAGGGTAGGCTCTGATACCACTTGTAACACCCCGTCCACTCCTTGGCCCGGGGGTGTCACTCCTGGCAGCTTAATAGGATATCTAGACTGGCCCCACAGACCAACACTAGTCTTTTCTACGCACTTTGTCCTCACTCGTGCGCAGCCGGTTACCCACTTCCTGGTCGGTCACCCATCCTAGAATTGCTCTAGCCCAAGCACGCTTAACCTTAGAGTTCTTTTCGAATGAGCTTCCAGAAAAGAAGTTTCAACTTGTTGATATGGGTATCCTATCAATCCTATTAAGCCATGTGCCGGGATCTCACAATTATGGAGTTTTCCTTGCTTCACAGAAGCTAAAGCATTATTTCCAGGAGCACCCCATCACAGTAGTGAGCAAAGCTCCACTATCCGACATCATAAACAATAGCAATGCTACAGGAAGAGTGGCAAAGTGGGGCATTGAACTTGCCGCCTTTGAAATCACCTACAAGAGATGTGACACTATGAAATCTCAGGCATTGACGGATTTTATTGCAGATTGGATAGAGTTACCAGAAGACAATCCTGTGCCAGAGCCAGAGCTTTGGGTCATGCACTTCGACGGATCCAAGTTACTCAGTGGCTCCGGGGCTGGTGTATTATTGCAATCACCAACAGGAGAGAAGCTACATTACATCCTATAGATCCACTTCAATGCTACAAACAACATGGTGGAGTATGAGGTCCTCATTCACGGACTTCGTGATGTCTGCAAGTGGATAGATCATTTGTTGCTAGTTTTGAAGTATATATATCGATCCCACAGGGAGCCCAAAGGTAAGTGTTTATGAGTGAAGTCTCTGTCACACTCAAAGTTGTCACAGGTCTTCAAGTGAATTGACTGCAAGTGTGTAAATAAGAATGAAATTTGGATTAAACTAGATGTATTTAAATAAAACTAAAATGTAAACTTTAGGAATAAAAAGCATAAAAGTAAAGAGCAATTTGATTGTTTGTAGTTTTCTGTAGATGACAAAGAAGGCGCGGGGAGATACAGTTCATGGTGATAGTGACTGTGCCAGGTGGACGAATGATAAGTGTAACAATTATAATCTTATAAATATATGTGTAGGCGAGCAACCCATAATTATCCGAAACTCCTCTTAGAAGATTTCATCCCAACTTCAATAATCCTACTAGCATGTTACCAAAACCATGGTTAGTCACTAGATGATTAAGATCCTTCAGGTTGCTTAGCAATTAAGCTCCTTCGATCAGACTAATGCAATAATCATAGTGGTTCCTCGTGATCCTCGAGTCAAACTAGTTTCCCATTGATATCCCTGTGTCACTCGGGGGGGGGGGGGGAGGGGTCGCCGGTCTGCTAGCGAACAAGATCCTATCTATGTAGAATAAAGCATCATGTTGTGTGGGCCCTTAATTGGACAACAATCATTAGGCATCCCACAGATAGTTAATCACACATAATATAATGATTAAAATCAATCACAAACTAATGGAAAATATATGGAGGCACATCACATCTCACCAATCCCTTACATCTCCCACGCCCAAGGAACTTACTCACACATGAGAGAAGAAATCATCATCGAAATAATTAAATAAAGGGAGTTCTTCTCGATATTACCATGGAGATCCACAATAGGAATAGAAAAGTAATCCCACACAATTCAAGATAGGAAGAAACAATCTCAAACCCTAGTCTTGCAAAGTGAAGATCTATCTCTCTATCAAGTACAAGTAATGGCTATGAGGATGTGGTGGCTAGGAGGTTGAAGATCATGGAGCGAGATGAAGAACGTCTTCCCCTTCTTCTCCGGATCTCTTCTTTCTCCTTACTAGATGGGATGGCGGCTGCTATGTTATGATTTCGCGCCTGGCATCTTCACGAAAGTTGTCCCTTTTGACAAGACGGAGGCAACGACAACTATACAATGGCAACTATAGTGCTGGAAAAATATTCCCGTTGTATAGTTGCTCGTCAAAGCTTTTGTACGCCTCCCTTGATTGCTTCCAAAAAGAGACTTGCTTGTTTTCCCCTGAATATTGTGTTTCTCTTGTTAAAACCTTCTATTGATGTTCAGAATCTGAAACACACATTAAAAACCAAGTTTTCTTCTTTACCAAAGTATTAGCTTTAGGTAAAGCTAGAAAATAATCAAATCTAGAAGAAAACCATCAATAAAAACCATAGAAAATATGTGGAATCTCACAGTTATCAACTCCCCCAAGCTTAGATGTTGCTTGCCCTCAAGTGACAAGAAAACAAGGAAGAATAGCGGAGATTCCATACTGCAATAAAAGAACTTACAACCTTAAATTGGTGTCAAATTCTTTTCTTCACAATTCATGCAATCTTAAACATGATCATACAAGTATTCACAAGATTGCACTGAGTCCACTTCGTAACCACGTATATCTTGCTAGCAAATAAATCATATGCCCGAGCAAGTGTCAAAAGTTTAGCTAGGAAAGTGAAACAAATTGTTTTGGTGTCTCTCTTTGTTGAGAGATGAAAACTTTTTGCTCTTGTTTCTTTAATCAATTAAGAGTACTCAAGTTGGCACCAAAAACATTCAATTTAAGAACAACTCATCTATTCCCACATGAAAATTTCAAGACTCTCAAAGCACCTTTTTCCTTTCCTTGTGTTTCAAAAACTTCAGCCCTTTCATAGAGAAACCGTGCCACTATTTTTAACATGTTAATTGGGACTATGTTGCGCACTCGTGACCATGACAATAAATAATTTTTGAGCAATTGTGGGTCAGAGGAGTACTACAACTTCACTTGGAACATGAAACCATGAGAAGACTAAAATTTTACCCGTCATAGCATTGCTGCTACAGACACTTACATAACTCAATAGCCGAAATCAAGTGGTTTCCCCATTTAGATCGTTCATTGGCCATCGAAGTTAATAGTTCACTATGGAGCACAACAGTGTTGTAATGACACGCATAAAGCAATATCTTACTATAATTGTTAGAAAAAGCAGTGGCATAATCTCTACTATTTCGAAGCATCCATTTTATTAGACAATTTCATTCAAGGGTGCTATCGAGTCTATTTATATTAAGCTCAAATGGGGTTGAGTAGTTATAAAATCAAACCCTTTGGGCTAAACATGGACTCAAGTCATATTTTGGATGCTTTTTCTTGTTGTAAAAATGTAGGAAATATTTTTAACCAAGTTCATTGCTCATTATTTCAAAGCTAAAAAGGAGACACTAGCAAAGGAATATAATTTATAGGATAGCAAGCTAAGTGGGGAGTGACTCAAGTGCAAGCGAGTAAATCATTGTAGGATCAATTTAAAGTTGCAAAAAAGGTGATGAAAGGAATGTGATACCTCCTCTTGCTCCCTTTGTTCTCGTACTTAAGTTGAACCCCCTCTATATTTCCCTATTTCCAAGTCACCTGAAATGGAGCAATCTCCAAGAGAAACAAAGAAACGAATTTGCAATAAAAGTTACAACTAATTTTTTTGTATTTTTGGTTTAGGAATGCAAACTGAAAGTAAACATGCAATTTTGAAGAAGTAAAATAAATTAAAAGAAAAAATAAAAATATGAATGCAATGATTGGAGGTTTTCAAACCTCCCCCAAGCTTAGGCTATTGCCAGGCTCAATTGTTGCTGTCATTCGGCGGCTAGTGCGGATACTACTAGTAGTAGTCGGGGAAGTGGGCCATCAAGTGACTGAAGTTTTGAGTTAAGGCACTCACATCTTCATTCACTCCTTGTAGAGTGTGGTAAATCTCCCCAACGCGCTGGTTGAGCTGCTAAAATTCTTGATAGGGGACATAGTTGAACCCCTGCTACGGATGATTGGGCAATGGGTCCCACGATCCCCCTTGTTGCTGCTGCTGTCCCTCCCAAGCAGGATTGTATTCCTGCTCCTGCTCCTGCTCCTGCTCATGCTCATGCTCATCCTTGTCCTCCTTCTTCATCTTCTACTTGATTAGGCTAGAATTCAGCCATGATCTCCACCACTTGATCCTTGGTGAGGATCCAGTTGTCCTTCTCCACAATTGTGAAGTCTTGTGGACAGGGCAACGAAATCTGTTCAACCTGTGCATCACCAAGATAACCAAATTGATATGCTCGGAGCCTCTTGTTAGCTCGGTAAACACCGAGGAAACCAGAAGCAGTTAAATATTTGACATCCATAAGTTTGGAGCCGTCAACAGGTTGCATCATAGGTAATATAATGTTCAATGCATGGGCAAGGTGGGTTACCAATCCACCAATGTGAATGTCACCTTTCTTTTTGTTTCTCTAGTGACAAAAGTGCTAGATAAGTAGAGCCGCGGGATTGGGGCTTTGCGGTGCATTGGGGAAGAGTGCCTTGGTGATCATGGCCATGTCCGCATTGGCCATGGAACCGGTATATCCTCTTCCTAGCAGTGTATTGGTGAGGAACAAGGTGTAGTAGCAAATTGTTGGGTTCTGAATGGTGGACAACTTCTTCTGGTAGAAGTCCCTGCCACCGTTAATAGAGATAACCTCCAAAGTTTCTCCACTTGAGACGCTATATAAATTTGTAACAGTTAACTCCCCATCGTGAGGGAAGCCAAAAGAATCACAAAATTGTTCTAAAGTTATTTCATAATGCCGCTGGTTCATGGTGAAGCTTACCGTGCACGCATTACCTTTCTCCCTGTGGTCATCGTAGAAAGAGGCAAGGAACTCATAGGTGAGCTCGGCATAGGTATTGTGGCTTGCATAGGCGAGTAGTGCTAGCCTTGAATTTGCACACATGAGGTCAAAGTCCGCCCTCAACCCTGCTACGGTGAGAAAGCTATCATTGGCCCAACGTGTGGGCATCACCCTCCTTGATGCAAGCATGGCTAACTTGGTGTTGAGCTCGGCCCGGTGCCCCGAACTCTCGCCATATTGGCGCTTGCTCTTGCAAAAAATGCTACCAATTTTGTTCATCTTGATGCACGATCTATTGATTCCCCAACTCAAACGAATGAAATCCACGAAGAATCAAGAATTCTAGGTGGGTTTTGAGAGGTTTGGAGAGAGAATATGAGAGAAAAAGTGAGGAGGAAGAAGAACCCTAGCCGACCCGGTGCGATTAAGTTGTCACGCCGAACTATACGAGCACAACTATACATGAGGGATATGTAGTTCCTGCTATATAGTTGCGGCGACATCAACAATTAGGGTTTCTTTATGCCAGAACACAACTATACGGGTGCAACTATATGGCCGGATCATAATGGCCTCGCCGTATAGTTGGTCGTCAAAACTTCTGTGTCCTCGACATAAATTTTCTTGGACATGCATTGATAAATATACGGCCAAACTATATAGCCAGAAGTTTTATTCCCACCGTATAGTTGGTCATCAAACCATCAGTACCTTTGAAAATAAATTCAACGAAGGCATCGGTATCTATACGGCCGGAACTATGCTGCCGGAGTTTTTATTCCCGCTGTAGAGTTGGTCGTTAAATCTTCTGTACCTACAAAATAAAATTTGTTGATGGCAAAGATATCTATACGGCCAAACTATATAGCCAGAATTTTTATTCCCGCCGTATAGTTGGTCGTTAAACCTTCAGTACTCATCAAAAAAATTATATTTCTTCGAGAATTCTTTCTTATCCTGAAACTTAGCGAAACACCTCATTTTTGACGAAAATGATAGTAAAAATTGTCGACCAATAATAGCATGTATAGAGCAGGATTTTTAGTACTACCTAATTTCTTCTCCTCAACTCGAGATTCACTTTTTAATCTGGACAAAATGATTAAGCTAGTTTTTGTAGATAAAACTCAAACTTTTATTTTTATACTTATTCTACGCTTGTTCAATCAATATTTCTACTACTTTTTGACATCTACATCTTCATGGGCGCGTTCCGCAAGAATGTCTGTGAAAAAGTTGTAGGAATCCATTTTACATTTTATTCTTTAGTTTATTTTATTAATGTGATGGGTTAACTCCCATTAAGCTTTTTATTAAGAATGGTTGTATAACTCCACCCCTTCTCTGTTCTCGAATTATTACCTTGGGTTACCCCTTATCAAAGGCACTTACCACATGAACTTGTTTTGCTGGTGGAATATATCTTTCTCCTGCTTCTAGCTTCTTTAGAAAATACCGGATGGTTTCAGCATCATAAACATTGAAGATTATTTTTCTCTCAGCATAATCAACCGATGCTCCTACGGTACTAAGGAAAGGTCTTCCAAGTATTATGGACAACTTTTCATCCTCTAGCATTTCAAGAATAATAAAATCAGTGGGAATAACATGCTTATCTATTCTAAGTAGAACATCCTCAATCATACCAATGGGTTGTTTAGTGGATTTGTCAGCCATCTGTAAAGTGATAGTAGTAGGAAAATACTCCCCTAATCCTAACCTTTTATAGAGGGAATATGGAATTACACTAACTCCTGCACCTAAATCACACAAGGCATTGTGAATATCTGTTTTGCCAATTGAGCATGAAATAGTTGGTATTCCGGGATCTCCCGAGTTAGACAATAGCTTCCCATTAGCAGGATAACTAGTCACCATGGCAACAGTTTGAGTTATTTCTTTCTTTCTACTAAGAATATCATAGAGGAATTTAGAATAGGTGGGAACTTTTATTGCATCCACAAATGGAATTTCTAGACAAAGATCACCAAGTGCGTTTTTGAAAGAATCATAGATTACCTGATCTGGCGCTTTCTTTTTTCGATCTGGATAAGGAAGCTTTTGCTCACCTTTATTTTTCTTGTCATTTACCTTTTGTGGGGGATCATGCTCTTTTGTTTCTTTCTTTTGTTGCTGCTTATCGCTTTTCTTCTTTTCTACTACAACAACTTCATCTTCATTGCTTGTCTCTTTTTCTTCTCTTGGATCAACCGTCTCTGCATTAGAGTCGTAACGGTTATCCTGTGCATCATTTTTGTCCTCCTTGGTTTGATCTTGTGTTTCTTGAGGAGTTTGATCTTGAGGATCCACCAGTGTATCATCTTCTTGGCTTGCTTCGAGCAAGGCTTTTTCCTTTCGATCTTTTTCAGCTTCATATTCTGGTGGTCCTAATGGTCCCGTAACAACTGCACCTCTTCTTGTAACAACATTAGTAGAAACAGGAATATCTGTATCGTCTTGAAGAAAAAGTTGATAACCAGATGCTATTTGTTCACATTGTGTTTCAATCATACTAAGATACTTGTGAAATATTTTTATTTCTTGGCCAATCTCATCATAATTTTCCGTGAGTTCCGCCAAAATCTTTTTATGTCTTTGAAAATGCTTATGCAGGTTATTATGAGATTTTCCTTGTCGATGTTTTAATTCTTGAAACAAATTTCTCGTTTCATCTTCTTCAGTAAAAACTTGTAACAAGTCTACTTTGTTCTCCTTAAGAAGTTTAGAAGGTATACCTTTTTCTTCCATTATTTTACATACTTCAGGCATATGATCAGGAGTTATACGAAGCATCCCTTTTTCCAGCTTAGTGTCGAAATCAGGATTATATAAAGAATCATTCTTAGCCCTAGTAGACATCAATTCCAAACATGCTTTAATAGTTAAAGTATTTATCGATCCTCCTGCTGATAAGTTAAGCAACTCTCTATTTCGAGTATTAAGACCATGGTAAAATAAATGGCAAATAGTTGATTCAGAATAGCCATGATTAGGAATTCTATTGATCATTCTAAAGAATCTATCCCAGGCTTGTGGCTAGTTTTCTCCCATGTTCTGACTAAAGTTGCTTATATTCTTTCTAGTTTTAGTTACCTTTTTAAAAGGATTAAACCTATTTATGAATTTGACAATACAATTTTCCCAACATTTAATGTAATGACGAGGGAGAAAATATAACCAGTCTAGAGTCTTACCTTTAAGAGACCAACGAAAAAAAATTAGACGAGATAAGTCTATTGGCAAACCTTTTGGTCCAAGTGTTGTCATCACATCGTCAAAATCTCTAATATGTCTTCCTGGGTCTTCATCTTCCCTTCCACTGAAAGCTTTTTCTTGCAAAATTTTAATAATTCTACCATCAAATCGATATTCTCTAACTCCAAGATTAGGAAATTCTATTCGTTGTTTAAGGAAAGCAGAGTTTGGAGCACTTTATTCTCTGAGAGTTTTCTCAGGTTTCTTGGGAGTTGTTCTGTAAATGGATATGATTTCCATAAAACCACTCAGGTTTTCAACTTCAACCTTGTCTAATCTTAAACGTTTTTAACAATTTCCTAGGGCCTTTGAATAGGCACACACTCAAAATAATCTGGTAAATAGGTCCTACCAGAGCGTGTAGACCCTTTGTCTCCTAGGGATACCATTTCGTAGTAGTAACACCTTAAATGTCAAGAGAAAAACACTTAACGCTTAGCTCCTCGGCAATGGCGCTAGAATATAGCTTGATGTCTGCAAGTGCACACGATCCCATAGGAAGCCCAAAGGTTTATGAGTGAAGTCTCTGTCACACTCAAAGTTGTCACAGGTCTTCGAGTGAATTGACTGCAAGTGTGGAAATAAGAATGAAATTTGGATTAAACTAGATGTATTTAAATAAAACTAAAATATAAACTTCAGGAATAAAAAGCATAAAAGTAAAGAGCGATTTGATTGCTGTAGTTTTTTGCAGATGACAAGAAGGCATGGGGAGATACAGTTCATGGTGATAGTGACTGTGCTAGGTGGATGAATGATAAGTGTAACAACTATAATCTTATAAATATATGTGTAGGTGAGCAACCCATAATTAGCCGAAACTCCTCTTGGTAGATTTCATCCCAACTTCAATAATCCTACTAGCGTGTTACCAAAACGATGGTCAGTCACTAGATGATTAAGATCCTTCAGGTAGCTTAGCAATTAAGCTCCTTAGATCGTACTAATGCAATAAGCACAATGGTTCCTCGTGATCCTCGAGTAAAACTAGTTTCCCATTGATATCCCCATGTCACTCGGGGGTCGCCGGTCTGCTAACGAACAAGATCCTATCTATGTAGAACAAAGCATCATGTTGTTTGGGCCCTTAATTGGACAACAAGCATTAGGCATCCGATAGATAGTCAAGCACACATAATATAATAATTAAAATCAATCACAAACTAATGGAAAATATGTGGAGGCACATCACATCTCACCAATCCCTTACATCTCCCACGCCCAAGGAACTTACTCACACATGAGAGAAGAAATCATCATCGAAATAATTAAATAAACGGTGTTCTTCTCGATATTACCGTGGAGATCCACAATAAGAATAGAAAAGTAATCCAACACAATTCAATATAGGAAGAAACAATCTCAAACCATAGTCTTGCAAAGTAAAGATCTATCTCTCTCTCAAGTACAAGTAATGGCTATGAGGGTGTGGTGGCTAGGAGGTCGAAGATTGTGGAGCAAGATGAAGAACGTCTTCCCCTTCTTCTATGGATCTCTTCTTTCTCCTTTCTGGATGAGATGGCGGTTGTTGTGTTATGATTTCGCGCCTGGCCTCTTCACGAAAGTTGTCCTTTTTGACAAGACGGAGGAGGCAACAACTATACGGCTGCAACTATACAGCCAGAAAAATATTCCTGCCGTATAGTTGCTTGTCAAAGCTTCTATATGCCTCCCTTGATTGCTTCCAAAAAGAGACTTGCTTGTTTTCGCCTAAATATTGTGTTTCTCTTGTTAAAACCTTCTGTTGATGTTCAAAACTTGAAACACACATTAAAAACGAAGTTTTGTTCGCTACCGAAGTATTAATGTTAGGTAAAGCTAGAAAGCGATCAAGTCCAGAAGAAAACCATCAAAAATATGTCAAATCTCACAGCTATCACTTCGCATAGCCAAGGATATTGGCATAAGCGCATAATTTGCTGTGGAGATTCCGATTTGGTTGCCCAATAGGTGGCTGGCACTTGGAACACATGGAACCCTTTGATGGCGGCATATCGAGATGAACTAGATGAAATAGACAAGTGCTTAGATGGCTACAAATTCAAGTACGTCAAAAGGGAGGAGAATGAGGCGACAAATTTGCTGTCAAAGCTTGGATTGGCTCGTCGACCAATTCCACCATGCATTTTCCTGGAGCATTTATGGGCCCCATCCATGAAGGGAGCGGACCCCGACAACCCGGATAGAGTGGATTCATTTGTTAATACAGTAATAGTGACCTCTCCGGCTTGGACGAAACTGTTCATGGACTATCTACAAGATGGAACTTTGCCCGCCGACGAAGTCGAAAGTCGGCAAATAGTACACAGAGCAAAAGTATACGTCATCATTGATGACCAGCTATACAAAAGAAGTACTACAGGACTTTCCCTTCGATGCATCTTCCAACAGCAAGGTATCGTCATCTTTAGAGAAACACATCTTGGAGATTGCGGGCATCCCGCTCCACAATCATTAGTGGCCAAGGCCTTCCAACAAGGATTCTACTGGTTAACTGCCAAGGAGGACACCGACAAGTTGGTACGAACCTGTCTTGGGTTCCAGTTTTATGCAAGGCAACCAAATGTTCTAGCTGAAGAATTGTGAACCATACCAATAACTTGTCCGTTTGCTTTCTAGGGGCTTGACATGGTCGGACGTTTGCAAACAGCACCTTGTGGATTTACGCATCTGCTAGTAGCAGTTGACAAGTTCACAAAATGCATTGAAGCTAAACCCATTAGAAAGCTTGATGGGGCAACAACCCTAAAATTTATCCGAGATTTGGTGGTGAGATTTGGTCTCCCACATAGCATCATCATTGACAACGGTAGAAGTTTGTCTCTCGGAGAAGTTGAGGAGTACTGTCATGAAAAAGGCATCCGCCTTGACCTAGCATCTGTGGCACATCCATAGTCAAATGGGAAAGTTGAACAGGATAATGGACTAATTCTGCACGGAATCAAGCCACGCTTAGAGGCGCCACTACATAGAGTAGCTGGAGCCTGGGCGGAGGAATTACCATCTGTATTGTGGAGTTTACGAACAATACCCAACAGATCTACCGGCTTGACCCCTTTCTTCATGGTCTATGGAGCAGAAGTCGTCCTACCATCCGACATCCTCCACGATGCACCAAGAGTCACCGCCTAAAAGTAAGATGACGCTGAAGAATCTCGACGCCTATCTATGGATTTACTCGAGGAAGAGAACGTGCTGGCATGCCAAAGATCCACCATCTACCAGCAGAAGCTTCATGGCTACCATAGTCACTGCATTAGGCATCGCTCGTTTAAAGAGGGGGATCTGGTGCTTCGACTCAAGCAGGAAAAGTCACACAAATTGTCGTGGTATTGCCGACGAGTACGCCATGGAGGGCTCCTCACAGAGCGTGTCTAGAGACGTGGGGTAAGGCGGAGAGTTCACGGGTACGAGGTAGCATAGCTTACACATATTCAAGTCCCACAACGGTGGCGGAACTCTACTCCTGCTATAAATCACTATAATGGCAATACACCGAGTCATAGAGATCGGTTCACTATGGGAGGTGTTGTACATTGTACGTTGAGTGTTATCCTAAAGGCTCCCACAGGTCCAGTTTATAAAGGCACCGAAACCTAGGGTTACAGGGAAAGGACCTTGCTAGACAAGGTAAAGAGTCCTACACTAATACTAACTAGTCTTCGTGTCTTGTACTCCAAGGCTCCGAGTATGTCGGTGACTCCTGCGTAACCTTCCTTTATCGGCATGAGCCTCCCTTCGGTATCCGTCTAACTGGGCCGCCCAGCAGGCCATGGGCCATACTACCAACTGTGGGCCACCCGGGTTAGCCGGATTAGAGACGTGTTATGGTGATACCCATTTAGCATATCCCCAATAGTAGACCCCGGAGGACTTTGAGATCTTGCATCATCTTGTCCTTTAATCGGACTTTGAGATCTTGCATCGTCTTGTCCTTTAATCTTGAATGCTCCATCTAGGTAATGTCGGCAATTCGTCTAGCAATATCTCGAAGATCTCCCAAAGAACCCGACAATCCTCTCCGACTTCGTGATGTAGCTGGAGATTGTTTGAGTCTTCATTTCTAGAGCCAGATATTTTCCGTCTTTGATGGAATCTTCAGACGTGACTACTCCACTACAACGGCCAGAAGATGACATAGCCTACAGCCTATGCAACCTCGAAACTCAAAGAAGGTAGTGAATTAATCATTAGATATTTTTATATGCGCAAAATCTAAATTGTTAATGCTTCAAAGATGGAGGACATGGTGAAATTACTACGCATAAGCTTTTACTATTACCCGCATTCTTCCTCTTGGTGCGTCCTGGAGGATGTCGGATGGGAGAACTGCTTCTGCTCCATAAACCATTAAGAAAGGAGTTAAGCCGGTGGATCTGTTGGGTGTTGTTCGTAAACTCCACAAGACAGATGGTAGTTCCTCCACCTAGGCTCTAGCTCTTCTACGTAGTGGTGCCTCTAAGCGTGGCTTGATTCCGTGCAGAATTAGTCCATTGGCCCTTTCAACTTGCCCATTTGACTGTGGATGTGCCACAAATGCTAGGTCAAGGCGGATGCCTTTCTCATGACAGTAATCCTCAACTTCTCCGAGAGATAGTTTTCTGCCATTGTCGGTGTGATGCTATGTGGGAGACCAAATCTCACCACTAGATCCCGGACAAACTTTAGGGCTATTGCCCCATCAAGCTTTCTAATGGGTTTAGTTTCTATCCATTTCGTGAATTTGTCCACTGCTACTAGCAAGTGTGTGAATCCACAGGGTGCTGTTTGCAAAGGTCCCACCATGTCCAGCCCCAGACTGCAAATGGCCAAGTTATTGGTATTGTTCGCAATTCTTTAGCTGGAACATTTGGTTGTCTTGCATAAAACTGACACCCAAGGAATGTTTGTACCAACTTGTCGGCGTCCGCCTTGGCAGTTATCTAGTAGAATCCTTGTCGGAAGGCCTTGGACACCAACGATCGGGGAGCGGCGTGATGCCCGCAATCTCCGAGATGTATTTCTCTAAGGATTTGAATACTTGCTGCTGGGAGACGCACAGTAGGAAAACTCCCATGGTACTTCTTTTGTATAGCTGGCCGTCAATGATGATGTAGACTTTTGCTCTACGTAGTATTTGCCGGCTTTTGACTTCGTCATCGGGAAAAGTTTCGTCTTGTAGATAATCCATGAACTGCTTCGTCCAAGCCGGAGAGGTCACTGTTACTGTGTTAACAAATGAGTCCACTCTATCCGGGTTGTCGAGGTCCGCTCCCTTCATGGATGGAGTCCGTAAATGCTCCAGGAAAACACCTGGTGAAATTGGTCGACGAGCTTATCCAAGCTTTGATAGTAGATCTGCCGCCTCATTATCCTCCCTTTTGACGTACTTGACTTTGTAGCCATCGAGGCACTTGGCTATTTCATCTACTTTGTCTCGATATGCCGCCATCATAGGGTGCCGTGCGTTCCAGGTGCCGGCTACTTGCTGGGCAACCAAGTCAGAATCTCCACAGCAAACTATGCGCTTGATGCTAATATCCTTGGCTACGCGAAGCCCGTGAATGAGGGCCTCGTACTCCGCCATGTTATTTGTAGCATTGAAGTGGATCTGCGAGACGTATTGCAACTTCTGTCCTGTTGGTGATTGCAATAATACGCCAACCCCCGAGCCATTGAGTAACTTTGATCCGTCAAAGTGCATGACCCAATACTCTGGCTCTGGCACAGGAGTGTCTTCTGGTAGTTTTGTCCAATCTGCAAGAAAATCCGCCAATGCTTGTGATTTGATAGCGTCGTGTCGCTTGTAGGTGATGTCGAAGGCGGCAAGTTCAATGCCCCACTTTGACACGCTCCCTGTAGCGTCGATGTTGTTAATGATGTCGGACAGTGGAGCTTTGCTCACTACTGTGATGGGGTGCTCCTGGAAATAATGCCTTAGCTTACGTGAAGCAAGGAAAACTCCATAAGCTATCTTTTGGTAGTGCAGGTAATGCTGCTTGGATTCCGTCAAGACCTCGCTTACATATTAAACGAGTCGCTGAACTCCATATTCGTGCGTTGGTTCCTTACGCTCCACCATGATGATGATGCTGATTAATCGGTTGGTCGCTGCCATGTATACTAACATAGGCTCCCTTGGCACCGGTGCTACAAGTATAGGTGGGGAGGAGAGTATTCGCTTCAACTCCTGAAGTGTTGCATCAGCTTCGTCTGTCCATGTGAATTTGTCCGCCTTCTTGAGCAACTTGTAGAGCGGCATAGCCTTCTCACCAAGTCGGTTGATGAACCGGCTTACTGCTGCAACGCAGCCTGTGAGCCTTTGTATGTCCTTCAGGCATGTAGGGTTTGATGTCGAGGATGGCCTTAATTTTCCCCGGGTTCACCTCGATTCCGCGATACGAAACGATGAAGCCCAACAGTTTGCCAGATGGTACCCCGAAGACGCACTTCTTTGTTTTTAACATCATGTTGTATTTTCGGAGATTGTCGAAGGTTTCCTTCAAGTCAGCGATAAGATCATTTGATTTCTTTGACATTACCGCGATGTCGTCCATGTAAGCGTGTATGTTGCGACCTATTTGGTCATGCAGGCAACGTTGCATCGTCCACTGGTACGTAGCACCAGCGTTTTTCAACCCAAAGGGCATCGTGATGTAGCAATACATGCCGTAGGGTATGGTGAACGAAGTGGACAATTGGTATGACTTTTGCATCTGGATCTGGTGGTATCCTGAATAGGCATCAAGAAAACACAGAAGTTTCGAGCTAGCCGTCGAATAAATGACTTGGTCAATGCGAGGTAGTTCATCCACCCATGCCCCTTTTGCTCTATCAAGTGGTGCCAATAGTCTATTTTTGAGTCCAGCGGTAACTAGCCCGTTCGCTTTTTCGACCTGTCCATTTGTTTGCGGGTGAGCTACCGAAGCATAGCTTATTTTGATGCCCATCTCCTGGCAGTACTCCTTGAACTCATTGGAAGTGAAGTTGGTCCCATTATCCGTGATGATGTTGTTCGGCACTCCAAACCGAAATACTATGGATTTGATAAAATTCACAGCCGAAGTTCCATCTTGGGTGGTGACAGGCATTGCTTCAATCCATTTAGTGAATTTTTCGACTGCTACTAGCAGAAAGACGTGTCCTCTTGGCGATGATTTGTGAAGTTTTCCCACCATGTCAAGTCCCCACTGAGCGAAAGGCCAAGCTAAGGGTATGGGACTCAGCTCAGCCGCGTGTGCTCCAGGTTTTGTTGTGTATCGTTGGCATGCTTCACATGTTCTGATGATGTCTTTGACATCTTGTACTGCAATGAGCCAATAGAATCCTGCCCTGAACGCTTTTGCAGCAATAGCTCGGCTGCTAGCATGGTGGCCACAGACTCTTCATGTATATCTTTAAGTATAATCTTTCCTTCTTCAGGTGTTACGCAACGTTGCAACACACCCGGAATACTTCTTTTGTATAGTTCTCCTTTGATTATCCTGAAGGCCTTTGATCTTCAAGTGATTCGTCGGGCCTCTATCACATCCTCTGGCAGTTCCCCTTTAGTCATGTATGCTATATATGGTTGCATCCAGGTTGGTTCGATCAACATGACCTCTCCAATTGCTCGTTCTTCTTCTTTGATGGCTTCTTCTATAATTTTGGTTTCTGGAGGAGCCCTTGATTCTTTTTGTGGATGTTTCTTTTTCCCTGTTTTTCGTGCTACAACCTCGGAGACTCTTTTTGCCTTAATTGATCATTCTATTATTTCTTCCCAAAAAACTCCTGGTGGTATTGGCAAACATTCCGATGTTTGCTAAATTGTCGGCTTCCTCGTTGCTTGCTCTCCCTATATGTGATACTTCACATTCATCAAATTGAGCCTCCATGATGCTGTATAAGTTGCGATAAGCAATCATGTTTTCGCTAACAGCATCACACTTGTTCATTGTTTGCTGTGCTACAAGATTGGAATCTCCGAAATTTTTTAGGCGAGTTGCATGGCATGCTTTGGCCATCCTCATGCCGTGCAACAGGGCCTCATATTCTGCTTCGTTATTGGATGCGTTTGTAAAGCTCATCCGAAAAATGTAGCGCATTTTGTCGCCTTGAGGTGATATTAGTATGACTCCTGCTCCCACTCCCTCCATTCTTTTTGATCCATCAAAATATATTGTCCAGGCACTAGAAAGGTCAGGTGGACCCGCACATTATAGCTCCATCCATTCTGTAACAAAATCTGGCAGGACTTGTGAATTAATTGCTTTGTGCTTCTCATAAGTGATATCCCTAGGTGATAATCCAATGCCCCATAGAGAAACTTGCCCGGTTGCTTCTGGATTGTTGAGGATGCTTGACAAAGGTGCTTCGTTGACCACTATGATCGTGTGCTCCGAAAAATAGTGGCGCAGTTTTCATGCTGTCATAAATACCCCATATGCTACTTATGGTAATGCGGGTACCTTTGTTTAGATGGCGACAAAACCTCACTCAAGAAGTATACTGGCCTCTGCACACCGTGTGTTTTTCCTTCTTCGAGTCGTTCTACGACCAGAGCTGTGTTGACCACCTGATGTGTGGCAGCAATATAGAGGAGTAAAAGTTCTTTTTCTTTTGGCGACACGACGACAGTGAATGTCGAAAGTGTTCTTTTAAGATCTTCAAAGGCATGCTGAGCTTCTTCTGTCCATTCGAATTTTTCTGATTTTCTCATGAAGGCGTAGAATGGCAGCGCTTTTCTCCTAATCTTGCAATAAAATGACTTAGTGCCGCCACTCATCCCACCAATTGCTGTACACCATGTAGATTTGTTGGCTTTTTCATTGTGAGGATAGCTTGTATTTTTTTGGGGTTAGCTTCGATCCCTCTGGCTGATACCAAATACCCGAGGAGTTGTCCTACCGGAACTCCAAAGGAACATTTCTTCGGGTTTAGTTTGATGCTGAACCTGTCAATATTTTTGAATGTTTCTTCTAGATCCTTGATCAGTGCAGATCCATGACCTGTGGTAACAATGACATCATCAATATACACTTGTACATTTGTACCTATTTGGCTTCCTAGGCACTTCTGCATCATCCGCTGATATGTTGCTCCAGCGTTCTTGAGGCCAAAAGGCATTGTTGTGTAGAAAAATACGCTGTAAGGCGTGATAGACGATGTTTTCTCCTGATCTTCCTTCATTCTGATCTGGTGGTATCCTGAATATCCATCCAAGAAAGAAAGACGTTCGCATCCCGCGGTTGCGTCAATGATTTGATCAATTCGCGGCAATGGGAAGTGATCTTTTGGGAAATGTTTTGTTCAGTGCAGTGAAGTAGATACACATCCGAAGTTCTGTAGTGTTTTTCTTTGGAACACATACTGGGTTTGCAAGCCATTCTAAGTTTATTAATTCTTTGATAAAATTGGCATCAGTTAGGCGATGGAGCTCTTTTCCAATGGCCTTGCATTTCGGTTCTATGAAGCGTCAAAGTGGTTGCTTTACCGGCTTCGCCTTTGGGTCTAGATTTAATGCATGCTCAGCGAGTTCCCTGGGGATTCCCGGCATGTCAGAAGGTAGCCATGCGAAAATCTCCCAGTGCTCACAGAGGAACTCGATGAGCGCGCTTTCCTATGCGGGATCAAGGTTAGAAGCCATGAATGTCGTTTTCATCGAGTCGACGTGGTGGATATGTACTTCTTTTGTGTCTTTTGCTATGTCAAAAGCCTAATCGGGATTGACACGCGTTACTTCCAGAGGTTGTGCATTAGCTGAACTTTTGAGTTGCTCAAATTCTGTTGCCATCCCGAAAGATTCAGATATTTTTTGAACTCCCGATCACAGCGGTCGGCACGGGTGAAACTTCCTTGTACCGTGATAACTCCCTTTGGTGCTGGCATTTTTATTACTAAATATGCATAATGCGGCACTGCCATGAACCGTGCAAAGGCTGGTCGTCCCAGGATTGCGTGATATTGTGATGGCCAATCCATCACTTCGAACTCGAATTTTTCTCGCTTGAAATTTATTTTGGAACCAAAAACAACGTCAATAAAAACTTTGCCTAAAGGGATTTCATCTTTACCTGGTACTATTTCGTGGAAAGATGTTTCTGTTGGAGCGAGATTATCTAGGGGATAGCCTATTGTTCTCAATGTTTTCGTGTAGATCAGATTTATACGGCTTCCTACATCCATGAAGACCTTGCTCATATCGAACCCACCAATTTGTGCTTCGACTATTAGAGCCGACTGACCTAGTCGCGGGACCCAAAGTGGGTGATCCGCTCTGCTGAATTTGATTTCTTGCTCTGACCAATGGAGATATTCGGGTGCGGCTGATGTTGATGTTTCCACCATATTTATTTGTCTTGTGATGAGCTTCTGAATTCTGTTGGGTGGACGCCCTTTCTGGATCATAGACATTTTCCCTTTTGATCTAGGGTACTCGTTTTTTGATCATTTGAGTTTTGTGATGGTGCGATTGGTGGTGGTGCACCGGGCGTGGATGTGTATCCTCGATTTGGTGCTTTGGCTGCCTTTGTGTTGCATAACTCCTGCATCTTCAGGAATGTTCGGCAGTCTTTCATCAGGTGATTGGATTGTCGCCTGCCTGTTGAGTCGACATAAAAAATGCACATTTCAGGGTCCTTCCAGCATTTGTATTACGTACATAGGTGGGTCCCGCGCTCTTGGCTGATATCGCTGTGCAGACTGGTTTCCTTCGTCATTGTCCCTATCCTGTTGGTATCCGCCGTTATTATCGTTGCTTCTGTTGTTGCCTTCACCCGAAAAACCTGCTGCGATGTAACTGGGTCTTGCGTTCCCATCATTGTTCCTTCGTCTTCTGTCATTGCCACGTTTATCCCTATCTTCTTTAGGTGATCGCGCGCGCTTATTATGCAGCGCATCTTCTCCATCATCCCAGCGGTTTGCTATTTCCATCAACTATGATACTGTATTTGGTTTCACCCAATCCAGCTCTTCTATGAATTCTCGGCGACGGAGAGCGTCGTTGAAAGCGTCAATGGCTCTTTCGTCGGATATGGATTCAGCTGAGTTTTTGATAATATTCCATGTCTGTATGAATGCTCTTATTGACTCTCCATATTTTTGTTTGCATGCTCGCAACTGTTCCAAGGATGTTGGTCGCTTGAATGTAGAATGAAAGTGTCGGATGAACTTATCTTCCAGATCGCTCCAGCTACCAATTGAATCTTCGGGTAACTACCTTAACCATGACCTTGTGGCACCGGTGAGGTATAGTTGTAGACTTTGCGTCGCGGTAGTTGTGGATCCGCCCTGTAATTTGACGGTGGCTAGATAATCCGCTAACCAAGCCTCGGGTTCCTGGAGCCCATCGTATTTGTGTCGGTCATGTGGAAGTTTAAAGTCTTTTGGTACTGAGGCTTTGTGAATCCTCTGTGTGAAACAGCTGGCCCTACATAATTCATGGTCGTCTTCGTCATCTCCATCTTGATATCGTCAGGTGCGGCTTTCGTCTCTGAGTCCACTGCTCCTATGCTAGGTGTTGTTGTTCCTTGTGTTGCTTCGCGGCTCGGATCCTACGAGGTGCGCCTGGTATGGTGATCGAGATCGCCCGATGTGTCCTACTTGCCGAGGACTATTGTGACGGCGTGGGGACCTTTGTGTGAGTCCTTGTTCTGCTTTTGCGAGTGAGGCTCCTACCATGCCGAGGTTCATCAAGGCTGAGCGGTGGAGGGCCACGCGCGGATTGTCGGGTGCGGGTTGGGTGGTGATCAGGCATGTTTGTGCGGCCACAATGGCTGCTTGAGCTATTTTTGCTTTGATGTTTCTTGCTTGATTGATTGACATGAATGATAGGTCGAGGTCTCGGATGATTCCACTTCTTTCTGCTTCGGGGATATTTTGTAATCGAGATGTCTCCCTTCTTGGTGGTGCTGCTCCTGTCACGCTCCTTGATCCTCGGGTAGAGCTTAGCTGGGCCCGTCGTAAACTCGATTCATCGGCTAGCCTTTTTCTTTCATCGAGATGCCTTTGCATCCGGAGTAGGTCTCTCTTCTTATGGTGGAGCAAATATTGGTACACTAGTAGATCCTCATGTGAAGCATCTGATGTCATCGGGACTACTCCTAAAATTGCCTCTCTTGCTTTTTGCCATGCCGACGCTGGTAACCGAAGTCCTGTTCTCTCTTCTGTGCGTGGTTCTCCTCGAACTATGCGATTATATGCTGTTTCTCCTCTTTTTTCGTGTTCTCCTCCGTTGTTGTGTTCTCCTTCGTTGACGTTGTTTCCTGCATGGTCATCTGACAAAATATCATCAGGGTTTATGATAGGATTATCGTTTTCGTCGCATGGCGTTGAAGTATCTCCATTGATCATGTACACTTGGTGGCGTGTTGCATGTGGTTTGGCGGCCTCGTCTTTTGCTTATGCGGGTGTGTTTGTGTTACTCCGAGATCGTAGTTCTGGATAAATTTTTTCCATCCTCTCTTCGAAGTCGACGTTTTCACTGCTTTCGTCGGGTTCTGAGTTTGTTGGGTTTGCTCCTTGTGGTGAGATTGATTGGTGACCTTCTTTTCGTGTTTCGATCTAAGCTGTGATGTTTATGGAGGATCCAGTGGGTGATGCCTATACTATTATGGGCATGGCCTTTTCCACCGACGATTCTGATGTGATCAGGGCCGAAGGGTGTGATTCCTGCATGTTTTCTGCTTGGAAGTGGAGGCTTCCGATGATTAGATCGGATCCGCCGTTGAAATTGGTGGGTACCGATACAAGGGTGGGTGGGTGTGGATTTACTTTCATCGAGTTGATGCTTGGTGGAGAGCATTCCGCTGAATCCGTGTTTCCAGTGTTCAGATTTCCCATAGACGGCGCCAATTGACGAGGGGTAACCTCGGCAATGCCCATGGTGATGAACTTGGGGTTTCGTGGAAAAGAGAACGCTGGGGATTTCGTCAGATGTCAAGAAAACAATGAAGACTGATACGTTGCTAACATATCCATAATTTTTAATGTTCCATGCTTGGTTTTATCTACTTTCTTATGTTTTGTCCACACTTTGGAGTACTTTTTATACACTTTCTTGGACTAACCTATTAACAAGATGCCATAGTGCCAACTACCTGTTTTCTGTTGTTTTTGGTTCCAGGAAAGTCAAAAAAATGAATATTCTCGGAATTGGACGGGACAAAAGCCAAAGTCAGTTTTTCACCGAGGGGGACACGGAGCCAGAATACGAGACGGAGAGGGGCCAGGGGCCGCCCAAAACACCTGGTCGTGCGGCCAGGCCTGGCCATGCCAGGGGGTGGTGCGGCCAACTAGGGCACCCCCTCGGCCTCCCTTTTCGCCTATATATCGCCTCCGATACAAAAACCCTAAGTACCCGATCAAAATTCCACGAAAGAGTCTGTAGCCACCGTCATCTCCATCCCTAGATCGGGAGGGATCTAAAGCTCTTCCCGGCACCCTGCCGGAGGGGAGAATTCACCTTGGAGGCCTTCTTCATCACCATGCAAGCCTTCGGTGTGATGCGTGAGTAGTTCATCCTTGGACTACGGGTCCATGTAGTAGCTAGATGGTTGGTTATTCTCCTTTGTTCTACCATGTCTAGATCTTGTGAGCTCCGTTCATGATCAAGATCATCTATTTGTAATCCTACATGTTGTGTTTGCGGGGATCCGATGGATATTGAGATGCTATTTCATATTGATTATTGATTCTATCATGTCTTTGTTATTTGTGATCTTGCATGCTTTCCGTTGTTAGTAGCTATCTTGGCCAAGTAGATGCTAGCAACTCCAAGAGTTAGTATTTATGCTCGATAGTGGGTTCATCCCTCTAGTAATCTGGGGAAGTGACAGAAATCTCTAAGGTACTAGATGTGCTGTTGCTACTATGGAGAAAACAGTAATCCTTTGTTCATAGAACAATCGTATTGTTTACTTTACACGCAATGCGTAATGCAATTATCTATTGCTTGCAACTTAATACTGGAGGGGGTTCGGATGATAACCTGAAGGTGGATTATTAGTCATAGATGCAGTTGGATTATGGTCCATGTATAATGTTGTAATGCCCAATCAAATCTCAAAGGAGTCAAGATGAGTAGTATATGCTTGTATGCTTTCTCGATGTTTGTTAATTTCCCCGCTGTAATTTGTTCACCCAACATGTCATCTATCTTAAGGAGAACCACCACTAGTGAACTATGGACTCCGGTCCTTTCTTTTATCATCAATCTACAACTGTTTACTGCTTTCTGTTTACTTTCTGCAAGCTTTTACTTTCTTCCACACAATACGTTTAATCCTTTGTTTTCAGCAAAACCGGTGAGATTGACAACCTCACTGTAAGTTGGGGGCAAAGTTCTATGGTTGTGTTGTGCAGGTTTCCATGTTGCTGCTAGCACCGGTAGTGCACCCTGCCAAAGTCCAGCTAGCAACACCTTGGTGGTGTTTCCTTGCTCCTACTGGTTCGATAACCTTGGTTTCATAACTGAGGGAAAACTTGCTGCTGTGCTCATCATACCTTCCTCAACGAGCTCGATATATTTTGGGCCATCAAGCTATTTTTTGGCACCATTGCCGGGGAGTCAAGGACATCTTCACAAGGGGAGTCCCTCATAACCAATCTCTTTACTTTGTTGTTTTTGTTTTGCTTAGTTTATTTCTGCTTTGTTTGCTTGTTTCTTAATCAAAAACACACAAAAATTAGTTGTACTAGTTTGCTTTCTTTATTAAAAACACAAAAAAATTTAAGTCTTTCTATAGTTGTTACCTCTTAGCTCACCATGTTGATCCCTAAATTCACCCTGAAAGACCTTTCAATAGGTAGTGGCTCTATAATTGGAAAAGATAATATTGAAGAATTCTTTAATCATGTTAGTAACATGAGGATATTGAGGATAGATCCCTTGCAGAACTTGCTCCAAACTATGAAATTCCTGCAGCTTCTTTAGTTCACATGTTGGATGCTAGGTTTGTTAACCTTAACCCCTTGATGCAAGTAATGTTTCTTAAACTTAATGAAATTGAGGACCCTGAAAAGAGAGATTTTATTCTGGAAACTTTGCTTAAGGAATTCTATGGTGTTGCCAAGGAAGCTAGAAAAGTCTTTGAACATTTTAATATGCTAGGCTCATGTGTAGATGTTGTCGGTACACGAGAAAAGATGAACAAAACTGAACCTAATGGGGAGGAAATTAAGATACCAATACCTTTCAAACTTGTAGAAATGCATCAAGCCATAGAAAAAAATCTTAATTGGATTATTCCTGAAAATCCATTTGATGAAAGTAGTGAACCCAAAAGCATTGGTAAAGGATCCTCTAGAACTTATTTGGATGAGATACCTTGCCTTGTTGAAGATATTTCTGGTATTAATCTTAATGCTTCTTCATTTGAGAACACTTGATTCTTTTTCTTGCTTCTTATGCCTAACTTAAAGGCGTTAAAGAAAAGTACTTATTGGGAGATAACCCAAAAGTTTTAGATGAGTCTTGGAAGTTATTGCTTCAGTAATAACCTCTCCTTATCCTTTTTATTTGATTTTTGTGCCAAGAGTAACCTCTAATGAGAGAGAAGTAATGGTTGAGAAAGTTGCCGTCCCGAAACAGATTTTTATGCTTCACCATAAAAATTCATGTAAAATCTTTGTACGTCGTTTTGAGACGTGAATTTTTGTGCTTCTGCCCTAGGTTGTTATCTAACTTTTGTTAGTTCAACACTTTTCAGTTTGAGCAACAGAAGGTCTTCAAAATTGGTTTTTACCTGCTAGTCTGTTTTGACAGATTTCTGCCATTATTTGCATTTGCTTCTTGTTGGTTCCTTTTTGAGTTCTTTTGGGGAATTGAGCTTTTTGAGGGAAGTGCTACAGTAGCTTGTGCTTTAATGGAAGTTTTATTGGTGTTGAAACTGAACCTAAGGACTTATTATCTTGAGTGCACTAATGTTGCTAATAAAGATTGTGTGAAGTTTTGTATGAAGGAAAAATTTCAGGTGTATGGAGAGAATGATGTAATGAGATGAAGAATGGATTAAAGCTCAAGCTTGGGGATGCCACCCCGTGTCACCCCAAGAAATATTCAAGAGGTACAAGTGTTAAAGCTTGGGGATGCCCAAGACATCCCCTTCTTCATCAATAAAAATCCCAGGTTTCTTCCAAACACTTCATTTTTATTGTTTGATGCACAGTTGTGTTGTTCTTGGAGCGTCTTCTTTTTCGTTTTTTGTTTTTGGTTTTCGTTTGCTTGGTTTTCTTAGTTTGCTGAATAAATTGGTTGGACCCCCTCTTTCATGCATTGGCTTTCAAATAGTTTGGTTTGGATTGGAAGAGAGTAGGAAAAGTTCATGCTTAAGTGGTAAAGAGAGCTTGTTTTTGACTATGGCCTATGCTTTGTCATGCCATGCTTGATATTGTTTTGGCTTTATGCTTAGTGATCTTTGCTGTAGCATGACATGTTATAAACAATTGAGATTGCTTAATGTGCCTTGGAAGAATCATGCGTTGTTTTAGCATATTAAAGCATAGTATTGTGGTATTCTCCTTTGATGCTTTATTTGGGTTGACTTGGCGCATGCTCACACCATGTTATGACTATCCCAAGTCGCCATAGCCTTTATGATCCTTTAGTTTTCGACTTGTCATATCACTTTATGCTTTGATTAATGATGTTTTGTCGCTCTGCATGATTATGGCCATTATTGCGCTCTTAGTCGGTCGCTCCCAGTCTTTTGCTAGCCTCCATAACCAAGTATGAGTTCTACTCATGCATCCAACTCCTAAAACCAAGTTATTCCAAAGAGTCCACCATACCTACCTATTAGCATTTGCTATTCCAAGTATATTCATGTTTTTATCTACCTTCCGAATTAAACTTGTTATGAGAAAACTAGTGATTAAAGCTCTCACGAACTTGATGGCACACTTTACTTTTCTTGCCCTTAATAAACTTGAACCATTGTGTCGTCTATGTTGTATATGCTTACACTTATATGTTGGGGATTAGTAGAACCATGCTGTCATGGGGAACGCTTTCAACATTGCACTTGTACTTTGTACCGAGTTGATATCATGCTCTTTTGTCTATGGATGTCGTTGGTGTGAAATGAAAGGGGATCTTGTAAGTCCGTGGAGTTATGTATGTGTGTTAGAGAAACGCCTGGGCCACCGGTCTAATCCATGCCATCATGGTGGAAACCTGCAACGTAACCATAATGAGTTGTCTATAAAGCATTCTTCTTTAAAAAAAGAGTTAGATTTTGAGAAAAAGAGAAAAAGAGAAAAAAAGAGATATGAGAAAAGAGGAAAGAGGAAAGAGAGAAAAAAGCACCATTTTCCCATGGTAAATAAGAAGATTGCTGAGATGCTCGTTGTCTTCTTGCCTTGTCATCTTGATATGGGGATTCTTCCGTATCATCGGGCAAGGGGTACCCCGTTGGCGGTTCTCTATGATACACATGTACTTACTATGACAAGAACTTACCGGTAACTAAACTTAAGTAGCATGAGGAGCGACCCTCGTATTCAATGGACATGAGATTTCCAACTTATACTTTGTCAAGCATATACTCCATAGTTTGTTCACTTTAACCTTAATCACTTCAAGATGCTTATGATAGGGGCAATGAGAGCTGAAAGATAATAAGTACCATAATTTTTGGAAGCTCTTTATGAAACTTGAATCCCTAATTCCTTCTACGAAGGCCTTTCTTTTACTTTTATGTTGAGTCTCCACCTTCTATCTTTACGCACCTATTGAGAGAGCATAGTGGCCATTCTTAGTTCTATGTGCATTGTCCCAAGACTTGTAGATTGATGCATAATTTTGATATTGCTTGTTCTTAAACTATTTGTATCTACTCACTCTTATGAACTTTGAAGGTGTCCTATGCATTTATATTTACTACTCTATGAGGAACAAGCTGAATGCCACTATGCTATGTTTTATTTATGGCCAACAAACAAACTTCTTGCAAAGCGTTGTTATTCATGAATCTTTTGTTTGTGCCTTTTCATGTTGCAACATAGTTGCTGTGTCTTATTGTTAGAACTTTATCTTTCATGCTATGTTGAAGTACTATGATCCCATCTATCAATGTTTTACAAATACTTTGAACAAGTTTATGATGGTGCATGTCACCTCAAAAATTCTTCTTCTTTTTATCACTTACCTACTCGAGGACGAGCAGGAGTTAAGCTTGGGGATGTTGATACGTTGCTAACGTATCCATAATTTTTGATGTTCCATCTTGGTTTTATCTACTTTCCTATGTTTTGTCCACAGTTTGGAGTACTTTTTATACACTTTCTTGGACTAACCTATTAACAAGATGCCATAGTGCCAGCTACCTATTTTCTGCTGTTTTTGATTCCAGGAAAGTCAGAAAATGAATATTCTTGGAATTGGACGGGACAAAAGCCAAAGTCAGTTTTTCACCGAGGGGGACACGGAGCCAGAATACGAGATGCAGAGGGGCCAGGGGCCGCCCACACCACCTAGCCACGCGGCCAGGCATGGCCCGTGCCAGGGGGTGGTGTGGCCACCTAGGGCACCCCCTCGGCCTTCCCTTTCACCTATATATCACCCCCGATACAGAAACCTAAGTACCCGATCAAAATTCCGCGAAAGAGTCTATAGCCGCCGTCATCTCCATCCTTAGATCGGGAGGGATCTTAAGCTCTTCCCGGCACCCTGGCGGAGGGGAGAGTTCACCCTGGAGGCCTTCTTCATCACCATGCAAGCCTCCGGTGTGATGTGTGAGTAGTTCATCCTTGGACTACGGGTCCATGTAGTAGCTAGATGGTTGGTTCTTCTCCTTTGTGCTACCATGTCTAGATCTTGTGAGCTCCGTTCATGATCAAGATCATCTATTTGTAATCCTACATGCTGTGTTTGCGGGGATCCGATGGATATTGAGATGCTATTTCAGATTGATTATTGATTCTATCATGTCTTTGTTATTCGTGATCTTGCATGCTTTCCGTTGTTAGTAGCTATCTTGGCCAAGTAGATGCTAGCAACTCCAAGAGTTAGTATTTATGCTTGATAGTGGGTTCATGCCTCTAATAATCTAGGGAAGTAACATAAATCTCTAAGGTACTAGATGTGCTGTTGCTACTAGGGAGAAAACATCAATCCTTTGTTCATAGACAATCGTATTGTTTACTTTACGCGCAATGCGTAATGCAATTATCTATTGCTTGCAACTTAATACTGGAGGGGGTTCGGATGATAACCTGAAGGTGTATTATTAGTCATAGATGCAGTTGGATTACGGTCTATGTATAATGTTGTAATGCCCAATCAAATCTCAAAGGAGTCAAGATGAGTAGTATATGCTTGTATGCTTTCTCGATGTTTGTCTATTGCCCCGCTGTAATTTGTTCACCCAACATGTCATCTATCTTATGGAGAACCACCACTAGTGAACTATGGACCTCGATCCTTTCTTTTATCATCAATCTACAAATGTTTGCTGCTTTCTATTTACTTTCTGCAAGCTTTTACTTTCTTCCACACAATACGTTTAATCCTTTGTTTTCAGCAAAACCGGTGAGATTAACAACCTCACTGTAAGTTGGGGGCAAAGTTCTGTGGTTGTGTTGTGCAGGTTTCCACATTGCTGCTAGCACTGGTAGTGCGCCCTGCCAAAGTCCAGCTAGCAACACCTTGGAGGTGTTTCCTTGCTCCTACTGGTTCGATAACCTTGGTTTCATAACTGAGGGAAAACTTGCTGCTGTGCTCATCATATCTTCCTCTTGGGGTTCCCCAACGAGCTCGATATATTTTGGGCCATCAAAGACAAAGTCGCCTGAATATTTGGAAAACACTCTATTACAAGTTGTCCTCTAGATTTCGGTACCCTCGCTTGGGCTTCTCTCGCCCTATATATAATAGGCCAGGTCTCAAAGCTATACGCGGATAGGTTTCATACACGCGCTATTACAACACCAAGATAATGTCGGTTCATAGTTTCTTATACCAAAAAGTCTCTATCGGTTGATTCCTTGGGCTGTTTATCTGGAATCCTTATGGGCCACAGGCCTTTTACCCAATGTAGGGTGGTGAATAATGAGCATCCTAGTAATCATACCCATGCCACAAAGCAAACGGATCCTTCAGACACGTTTTGTTCAAGCCGATGTAATCAATGCACATTCTTAATTCATTGGTTCCCTTCTTGGGGACAAGTACATGATTTGCCACCCAGCGGGTGTGAATAACTTCTCGGATAAAGCCATTCTTAAGTAACCTAGCTATTTCTTTGCCTATAGCCCTTCGTCTTTCATCACCGAAGAGTCGTAGAGGTTGTTTCACCGGTTTGGCATTAGGATCAATATTCAAGCTGTGGTCGGCAAGTTCCCTAGGTACACCTTTCATGTCGGCAGGTTGCCAGGCAAAGATGTCCCTATTCTCACGGAGGAAGTCGACGAGCGTGCTTTCCTATTTGGGATACAGGTCCGTGCCAATGGCGGTAGTCTTGGAGGAATCACCTTCGACAAGCTCCACCTGCATGGTCTTGATGGTGGCCTTGAAGGCGGGTTCGGCAGCAGTGATCTGCTTCTTCGAAGCCGGCATCTCCGAGGCATCGACCTGGTTCTGGATACCCCTGAACTCCTCACCGTAGAGGACTGCTTTAGCAAAGGCGGCTTCACCGAGCTCGCACTCCCGTGCCTTGGTGAAGCTTCTGTCAACGGTGATGACACCATTTGGTCCGGGAATCTTGAGCTTCTTGTGCACAAAGCATGAACTTGCGAGGAAGGAGTGGAAGATGTCGCGTCTGAAGATGATGTGGTACACGCTCTTGAAAGGCCCCACTTCAAAGGTCATGCGTTCTTGGCGGTAATTATTTACATCGCCAAAAGCGAATGGAAGGGTGATGCAGCCCAGGGAATTTGCTTGTCGGCCAGGGACAACCCCATGGAACACGGTGTTGCTCTTCCTTAGTTGGTTCTCCGTCACGTTCATCTTGTGCAGTGTATCCAGGTACATGATGTTGATGCTGATTCCACTGTCCACGAGGCACTTGGTGAACTCCGTTCCATCAATCAAATGGTTGATGACCATGGCATACTAGCTCTCTGTTGGGATGAGTTCTGGATGATGTTTCCTATCCCAAGTAATTGGAACTTCTGACCACCTGATGCACTGGGGAACCGGGGGAGGGTAGCCATCAGTATCCTCAGAGAGGTTTTCTAGGCCCGGACGGTTGGGGTGCCAAGGAAGGTGTGGTAACATGGAGCCTTCTTTTCGAAGGGGTTTTTCCCTTTATCCTCTCCCTTGTCAGAAGATTTTGGGTCCACGTACTCGTCCATATCACTTGATTCCTTGGGTTCTTCCTCCTTCTTCTTCCCTTTGCCTTTTCCGCGGGGTCTGTTTTTCCGACTTCGCTTGTCGTCAGACTCAGGGTCCTCCTTGAGATCATTGACAAACTTGCACTGGCGATTGGTGTGGGTGGATTTGCCATTGGCGTCGAGATGGACGAAACACGGCATATCACGGTACTCTTCGTACGTTTGGGGAACATGGGGCGCTGAGGGTGTAGTGTCACTCCTCTGCTGGCCACTGCTAGCTCCCCGACCATGTCCACGCTGTCCGCCATTGCCTCTGCCAGTGAACATTGCGACGACCATGTCGGCTACTTGCTTCTCTTCGGGCGGATTCTTCCGCTTGTTATTGTTGTTCTTCTTAGCCTGGGTAGGGATTGCTATCGCCGGTAACGACCCACACATGTCGTCATCAGTAGCGGCGAACTCGCTAGCCATGACGATCATTGCATTGAGGTTGAGGTCATTGTTGTCTTGCCTACGCTTCAACATGTGCCGGAGCAAAGTTCCCTTTTCCAGACCATCAATGAAGGCGGCCATATCGGTCTGTTCGTGCACCCCTGCGCAGGAATTTTTCATATCAAGCCAGCAAGAGAGGTAGGCACGGGAGGTTTCATCCTTTTCTTGAACACACCGCTGTATGTCTCCGACAGTGCAGGGACGTTTGTACGTGCCCTCGAAATTCTTGGTGAACGCTTCATGCATGTCCAACCAATTACATATTGATTTCTCCGGTAAGTCGTTGATCCATTGCCGAGCGGTGTCGGTCAACATGAGTGGGAGGTACTTGACAGTGACATTGGGGTTTCCCCCTGCGATGTGGATTGCTTCGCTATAGTCCTGCAACCACGTTGCTGGCCTGGCGGTGCCATTGTATGGCTTGATGGTCTTGTCTATCCGGAGGCCCTTGGGGTAGGTTGTGGCCCGTATGACTGGTCCAAAACAACGTGGCCCAAGGTATGGGAGCTCCTGAGCTTCTTGGATCTTGTCCAGCTGTGAACGTGCATTGTATGGCTCTGGCTGCTTCCCTTTTCCGTCATGGGGAGGGGAATTGTGGCGCGATTTATGAGATCCACCGTGTCCTCCTCCATGATGGCTGCTAGGTGGCGATGGTGGCGGTGGAGGCGGTGGGTTAGCTCTCTTGTTCTGTCCCTCCTGTGATTCCTCATGCCTGTCACGGTTGCTTGTCGGACGTGGCGGTTCCTTGTGGGACCTGCTCCTATGTCCATCGTCGCTGCTGCGCTATCCAGCATGCCGAGGCTGTTCGCCCTGATCGCGTATAACGATGCCGGGCTAGGACCGCCTTGGAGGTTGCATGCTTGTGCGGTGGCGCGGCTCTGGTTCCTTGTGACGTCGAGATGGTGGTGGAGGTGGCGAACGATGGGGACGAGCCTTTTCTCCATGATCGGAGGATATGGGGATAGCATTAGTACTGTTGCGCGCCTCTCTCTGTCTTCTCTCTATAGAGCCTGTGCGCGATCCTTCGTCACGGGGAGATTTTGGCCTTTTGCGGCTGTTCAGGGTTGACTGGCAAAGCTCCGGGTTGGACTCAACCGTATGCGAGGCAGCCTTTTCCTGTTGCTTGCATGCCTTAGCGACAAGGTCGTACACCTGAGAAACTGCTTCTGGGGACCTGTCCTGCTCCAAGAGGGTCTTGGCGACGGCGATGTTGAGAGCGGGAGTTGGAATGACCTGCCTCCCCTCTGAATCTATGTAAGGGGTGGCTTTTGTCGGCTTAGACCCGTCAAATCCCAAGCCTCGCGGAACGCCGGGATCTTGGACGACGTGAGCTGGTACCTTCTTTGTTTTATGCTTTAACAACAATTGCTTATATTCGGCCTCCATGGCTCTTGCCGCCTTGATGGATTGCTGCGCCTTAGCCATGTCTTCGTCTAGCTTAGTGCCTTGCTCCGCGATGCACTTGGCCTCCGCTAAGATTTCCGCACGCTTCTCATCAAGCTCCGTAATGCTCCGGATATGGGTGACAGTGATTGGTTTGACGAGAAGTGCACCGTAGATTGCTTTGTCGGTGGGAGTGGCTAGTGGGTTGCCAGCTGCAGACATTGACGGTGGCACTGACAGCTGATTTGATTGTTGGGCCGTATTAGGGTTCGTGGTAAGTTCCTGCGCCAGCGGCTGGCGGGTAACCGGAGGAGGTAGAGCCTTGGCCGGAGCCGGAGGCTCGGTGGACTTTTTAGCTGCTGCTGCTCTCGTGACCGCTGGCGTGGGCGGAGCTCTCTCACGTTCCCATTCCTATCCGTCTTCTTCCCCCAGGCTCCCAATGGCGACTAGCACCTGGTGGGAAGTGTTGGTCTTCTCGGTGCGCTCCTCCTTCTCGATCTCCTGCTCGATCTCCCTAATAACAGCGTCGTATTCCTCCGAGTTAGCATCCGAGCCACGGGCATCCATACTGATGTCGGCGTAAAGTGCATCGAGGACGGAGTCGGAGTTGGCTTCGGTGTTGGCGATGGAAAATGTGGAGGGTGATGAAGGCGGGCCGTTGTTGTTGTTTCCTTCTCTAGCTACGACGATGACTTCCGCCAGGGCCTCTTCATTGGCATCCGCATATTTGTTGACGATGGTAACCATCTCACCAAGGGCGAGAGGTCCTGCGGCCTGCCGTCTTCGGAGGGTATGCCGGAGGAGTGTTCCAGGCGTGAACCCTTCCATGAAGTGGTACACGAGCTCGTCGGCGTGGTCGCCCTCTAGGGTTTCCCTCACCCTCATCCATGCGGCAAGGTATTTGCGGGGAGGTTCTCCATCCCTTTGAACGCATCTGGCTAGATTGAAGATGGTGACGACACCGACAAAGTGTGACCTACGCATCTCTAACGCTCGGGGAAGCCAAGCGGATTTGCAGGGTGCTTCCACCTTTTTATCCTGCACAGGGGCGGTTTGGGTGGGCCTTGATATTTCCTGATCCGAGCCACAATACTCCAAAGAGATGTATGGCCTAGATCCTTCCGCGAACGTGTCCTACTCATAGGCGGTCCGTGCGGGGCTTGACGAGTTTTCGACTTCCTGGGATCTAGGACCCGAGTCAGTTTCGCCTATGAAGATGTGGATGTCTCCGAAGGGGATGACGAAGCAGCGCGTGGGGTTTGTCTTTGCCGGCACCCAAAACTCATCTAGAAGGACGATCGGGATGGTTGCCGGAGAAGAGAACACGACTGATGGCTACAGTGTCGCCGATTCCTATGAGGAGATTGGACCTCGCCCGGTGTAGAGCTCGAAGCGCCTCTTGTCCCACGGTGGGCGCCAACTGTCGTGGTATTGCCGACGAGTACGTCATGGAGGGGTCCTCATAGTGCGTGTTTAGAGACGTGAGGTAAGGCGGAGAGTTGGCGGGTACGAGGTTACACAGCTTACCCAGGTTCAAGTTCTACAACGGTGGCGGAACTCTACTCCTGCTATAAATCACTATAATGACAATACGCCGAGTTACAGAGATAGGTTCGCTGTGCGAGGTGTTGCGCGTTGTACGCAACAATCTAAGAAGTTGTCTTCCCTAAAGGCTCCCGCAGGCCGGCCTATAAAGGCGCCAAGACCTAGGGTTTATAGGGAAAGGTCCTTGCTAGACAAGGTAAAGAGTCCCCTACACCTACACGAAGTAGTCTTCCGTGTCTTGTTGACGAGGGTTTAACTCATCAATGCCCATTGTTATGGACTTGGGTTTTGGAGAAGGAGGGAGCACTGGAGACATCTATCGGCTAGCAAACAAGCACACATGGGACAAAGGATTTACCCAGGTTCAGGCCTCGTAGAGGTCCCTACTCCTGCTTGTCTGCTTGTGGAATTATCTAGGGAGTCGAAGGTTACAATGGTGCGCAGATGTAATCTGGCGAGGGTCGTGGAAACTAGGGTTGTGTGTGTCCTTATCGCCGCCCCCTCCTAGCCTTTATATAGATAGGCTAGGTCTTGGGTAGCAGGTTGAGTCGGTTACAAGTTAGGGTTTTTCCCTTTAATCTTTCTATCTTTAGCTTCTTCTTGTTCTTCAAGCAATCGAGAGTCCGCAGGTTACTCGAGTTCCTCCATCCGGGCTTTGGCGACACCGTGGGCCTGTATGTATTTGGACCGTATATACCAAGCTCGAGTACCTGTAGGGTATACCCATGTCAGTAGCCCCCGAGTGTCCAGTGGAATCGCAGATTCGACTAGGGACTTTTTTGAAGCCTTCGAGTGCCTGAATGAGTACATTTCGATTGCTTTTATTCGTGTCATAGGGATTGTTGATATACGTTCCTGATATAACCGAAGTATCGGTATCAATTAACCACCTTAGGGTGAAACAACGCAATCTACTCAAATGAGTCCCCGTACTCGAATTCGGAAGTGCTGGCGTAATTCGACTCAAGCCACGGAGGTCTTACTGGAGTCGAATTCCAGTTATATGGGTGTGAGCACTCGAGGCGTCCGTCAAGGCATGTTCATCGTGCCTGTAGGCACGGATATATTTCTGGTAGTGCGCAGTTAAATGCATTGCCATGCCTTATTCATGTCTTACCTTCACGCTGTAAGCGCGGCATCCGAATTTTATCATCGCGGAGACGATTCGGGTGACCCAGGAGACGTAGTCTCTTTGTAGGGAAAATTATGAGGCGGTGTCGCCATGAGCTGTGAGTGCGGATGTTATCAACACACAGTTTTTATGCAAATAATCATAGGGTGCGCGACCAGCGCTCCCTATGGGAGTAGCCCCCGAGTGCCTGATTGAGTCGAAGACTCAGGCAGGGACTAAAGAACTTTTGCGACTGCTGTCGTCTTTTTGCTTACTTGATTCAGTCGAAGACTCAGGCAGGGACTAAAGAACTTTTGCAACTGCTGTCGTCTTTTGCTTGCTTGCTTTCAATCGAATTTGTTTCCGGCGCTCCCTATGGGAGTAAACCATGTCCGTAGTCGAACTGTGTTTCGAGTGGTTGGGTTTGCTTTGTGATTGTCCATGTTCCTGCAACAAGAAAAGAAAAAAGTCGTAGGGTGCGCGGCCAGCGCTCCCTATGGGAGTAGCCCCTGAGTACTTGGTGGAGTCGAAGACTCCAGCAAGGACTAAAGTGGTCGAAGTTTTCCGCTGCGTAGCTTTGATGACGTTTGTGCTGACACTTGTATGACCTCAGTTGCCCGCGTGAGCGAGTTTGACGAGACGTGACGAGCGGTGGGTCCCACTTTCTGACTTTGATTTGACTGGGCGTGCATAATCTTATTTTTAACTGCGCCTCCTCGATTTCCGCGCGTAATGGTAGAAGTGGGGGGACGGTTCGCGCTTCCTCTTCTCCACGTGTCCAACGCGATGCGTGCCACGCGTCCAATAGGGTTTTTGTTAGCCGTTGGATTACATCTCCCAGGGGTTAAGTAGCGGCGCTGCGGCGGTAATTTTCCATCTGCGCTCTTTCGTCCTTGCTGCCATTGCTATTGTTCTTCTGCTTTCCTGCGCTCGTCTCCTCCACTGCGCTGGACCACCTCCGTTCGGTTCCAAGCTACTTTCTGCGCTCTCATCGCTGTCGCGCAATGGGAAAGAAGAAAGGAGGCGCTGTCGCTGATTCCACGGCCACCGTTGCCGCGACGAAGAAGAAGGGTGGCTCCGCTACTACGGGCACCAGCGCCGCCACCGGCGGGAAGAAGAAGGTTGCGGGTACCCGCATGACAAATGGTGCATGGCGCCCCTCCATCATCAAGGCGTCGGATCTCCGTCTTCTTTGCCAGGATGGAGCTATCTCTGCGGCAGTCGCCGATGCGCGCGTCCCCAGCGGTGAGACCGTTCCTGTTCCTCCCGCTGGTTTTCAAGTGATGTTTCTTGCATTCGTCATTCGCGGACTTTCTTTGCCTCTCCACCCCTTTCTTAGGGGTCTTCTTTGTTTCTATGGGCTCCAGCTCCATCAGCTGTCCCCAAATTCTCTCCTCCACATCACCTGCTTCATCACTCTTTGCGAGTGCTGGCTCGGAGTCGAGCCACACTTTGGTCTTTTCAAATGCTTATTTAAACTAAAGCGTCAGTCTGCATCTGGTTCTTTAGTTTATGACGTAGGTGGTTGCGGAATCCATGTTGACCCATCCGCCACCTACTTCGACATCAAGCTCACCAAGTCCGTCCAGGGATGGAGGGACAAATGATTTTATGTCCGCGACCAGAAGGCCAAAGATGAGCATTTTGGACTCGCGCCCTTTGATCCCGCGACTCCCTGCAAGAAGATGCATTCTTGGAAGGACGTAGTTATGCCTGGCGAGCTTGCGGAGACAGACGTGCTGTATCAACGCGTCTGCGACCTCGAGAGTCGCATAGGCGCAGAAGAGGGAGGCTACGCCCTTATCAGGACTTGGTTGCGCCGTCGCGTCCAGCCTCTCCAAGCCAGAGTCCATCCCATGTTTCAATGGAGTGGAGCTGAAGATGCCACTCGCGTGTCTGCCGATGGCATGTCCACGAGTGAGGCGGATAAGAGGATTCGACTGGTCACGAAGTACACTGTCAAGGATGTGCTTCCAAGTGAACCAGTTCTTCCTCCTTTTGATGCTTCGAATCCTCCTCCTGAGGTATAGTTGTGCTACGCAGTAGCTTATTTTCACGATTGCTTTTCTGTTTTCTTACTTGTTCTATTTGCTGACCTTCACTGTTTGTATGCAGGATTGGGCGGTGTCGCCTTGTATGCCTCCTCTCCCTGAGGGGATTATTCCTCGCGAAGCTTTGGAAGAGGACGAGTCTAAGTCGACTGTCCCTTCTGATGTGGAAGAGGAATCCCCCGAGTCCGAGAGCCCGGATACTCGCAAGCGTTCGCGTAGAGAGGACTCCGACACGTCGACTCCTTCGACTCCGGGAGGCACGGCTGTTGGCGCGGAGTCGCCAATTCCAGCCGTTCCTGTGAGGGCTATGGCACCGTCTTCTCGCAAGAAGATGCGATTGCCCAAGGAGTCTTCGTCGGAGTCGGCGGCGGCCACGTTTGATCTTGACAAGTTTGACTAGTAAGTTTGCTAGGTCATTCATTCTTTTCTGTTTTCTTCTTGTTGACTTCACCCTGGAGTTTGCCATTTCTCAATGTGGATTTGGTCTTGTAGTCAAGAGGTGTCGTCATCTTCTGGCGATGTTGAGTTTTTGAAGGAATCAGGAGTCGCGACTTCAAGGGCCAAGGTAGAGGTCGAGCGCGCTCCTTCCCCTCCGGCGGTGGCCCACTCCGGGCACAATTCTTCGAGCTCTCCTCATGTAGGGGAGCATCGAATGGTTGCTCGGATGACGGTTCAGCAAACCTCTTCGGAGTCGCTGGAGGACCATGTAAGTATATCTTTCCTTCTTTTTAGTGTGGCAGTCGATGTTCTCTGTTGCCCTCTCTGATTCCTTATTTGTGCGACAGCTCCTTGTAAAGGAAGCCGCGCAAGTGGCGGAGCAGGTGATGGCGATGGGTCGCCAGCATGCAATGCTGGAGACGCGTCACCGCGTGGTCGAAAGTGAGTGTTCTACACTTATTCTTTTTCGTCTTCTCCTTTTTTTGGTATAGTCGACTGATAGTCAATTTTTGGTTGCCATGTAGCTGAGCATAACGCTTTACTGCGCAACGTCGCCACCTTGGAAAAGACATTAGCCGCGGCTGTGAAGGGGCGCGACGAGGCGATCGCGGCTCGTGATGATGCACAGAAGCGCGAAGAGGATCTGCGTGCCTCCTTTGCGGCTAGGGAAAAGTTGTTCGAAGAGCAACTGTTCTCAGTCGCCAAGGCCCTCTCAGGTACCTTTGCTGGTAGATATTTTATTGTTGTCCTTCTCTGCATCTGGAGTTTTGCCGGTGGCGCTAGAGATTTCATCCATGTGTGGGTTTTCTGTGCAGATGCTAGCGATTTGAGCTTTGACCTGCAGGCCCTTCGTCGCGATGACGCTCTGGCAGGCGCGGTGTCTGCAGTCAAGGATCATAGCGCCGCTGTCCAAAATACATTGTCCAAGGCCAAGGTCACCCTTAGTCGCCTCCGGGAGGAGTTGATGCCGAAGGCGGAGCTGGTCGATAATGTGGACGAGCTGGTGGAGTCACTCGCCGGGGGTGTGCCTGCCACCTACAAGAACTCCCTCCGCGCGGCTAGCACGACCATGTCACTCGCCATGGTGCAAGCCCACGGAGTCGAGATAGATCCCTCTGCGGTGTCGAAGGCGATGCCTGTTGGCGCAGACGGTCAGCAGGTAGTCTTCGCTCCTTTCGCGACTGCCTGTGCCAAATATGGCCATTCCTTGATAAATACCGTTGCCAAGTATTCGGAGGAGCTCCAACGTGCTAAGAAGGCTGCGAAAGCTTTGGCCTCAGGGGCCGGCGGAAAGTCAGTGGCGTCTGATACTGCCACGGACTTGATGAAGCCCCTGAAGCCGTCGAAGTCGAAGAAGCCGGCTGCTCTGTAGTTAGTTTTTTGTAATAGTTGATGAATTGTCCTTTTGATCTGAGAACATGCCTGCTGGCGAGTGTGTTTGTGAATACTTTATGCTGATCCTGAATGCATCTGTTACTTTTGCCTTTGTGTTAAGTTGGTCGCCTTATTTGCCTCTGTCTTGACTTTGTGGTAGGGTACATCAAGTGATCCTGTGGGGGGAACCCAGGACTCACCATCTCTTGAGGATACAGTGGCACCACCGCGCTCTAGGGTAGAGGAGCTGTCCTTGCTTTCGCGACTTCGTGATCGCGTTAAGCAGCTGGAGCGTGAGTTGCCCTTGATCCGCGGTAGCACGGACGTGTGGAAGTCGAAGGCTGAAAAAGCCGCCGCCCACGAGCAATATCTGCTTGGCGAGGTGACGCAGCTGGGCGACCAGTTTAAGTGTTAGTTTGCTTTTTCTCATCTTTTCCTTTGCAATTACTCACAGAGGTACGTTGTACTCATGCTATTGACGCTGCTTCGTGTAGTTGTTAGCGCGCGCCATCCGCAGGAGGAAAGGGATAGAATTGCCATTCGCCTTCATGATCTCACCCAGGAACAACTTCAAGAGAGTGGATACTTCTGGGTAGATCATGATCGTGCGACTGCGTTGGCGACCCTGCAGGATCGCGCGTCGCGAGTGCTGCTCTTCCTGAAGAAGTCGCAGTCGTGCTTGAAAAGCATTTATCGGGCGATGTTCCCGCTGGACGATGCTCCGTCAAGCCTGCTGGCTCTTCTTGCCAAATTTCAAGATCTGTCCATGGTTCGTGAGTGCGTGAGGCGGCAATTGGTGGCTGGTGCCAAGGCTGCCCTCTCGATGGTGCGGTTGCACAGGCCTGACGTGGATATTGCCGCCATTGCCTCTGGGCCACCAACGCCACCAGCAGGATCTTCCTAGAATATGGTGCCACACTATCTGGCGGTGGACCGCCCAGCCGAGGAGATCGTCGACTTCTTCAAGGAACAAACCAATGTTCTTCTATTGCAAGAGTAGCCAAATATGTATCCTGCACATAAGTGTACTTGTGTTGTAAAGTTCGTATAGATGTTGTAGATAATTTATTGTTGAATGTGTATAAGGAGCTTTGTGAGCGTGAGGTGCGTTGCACTTATGCGAGTCCTTTTCGTTAGCCTGACCATCCTTTATCTCGTTCCCTTGTCAACCTGTCAGGTGCGTTGCAGCTGGGTTGAGTTTGTGTTAAGGGGCTCGATTGATGTGCCAGCTACTCAGGATATCGCGTTTTGGTTCGAAGAACATATGTGTATAGGGTGGCGCAGCCCCCGAGTATGAAAATTGACAAAGTAAAGGAGAACACGGGGTTTTGGGGCACTTAGCTTTTATTTATTCGAAGAACAGTATGAAGTACAATGTGTGGCTAAGTAGCCTTGACTGAGTAGCCTTATTTGCGGTGTAAAAGTAAAAACGACTAGGGGTACAAGCGTCGCAGTTGTGCGACGTTCCAAGGGTTGGAGTATGCGACTCCTGTCTCTAAATCTTGAAGGCGATAGGCGCCACCTGGGATTACTTTTGTAACCACATACGGTCCTTCCCAGGGGGACTCGAGCTTTTGATGCCCCTGCTGCTTTAGTTGCAGGACCAGGTCACCTTCGATGAAGGATCTGGGGCGAAGCCTCCTACCGTGGTAGTTGCGCATGTTCTGCTGGTAGATCATGGATCTTTCTGCGGCGATTTCTCTTGCTTCGTCAAGGAGGTCGACGGAGTCTTCGAGTGCAAGGGATGACTCTTGCTCGCTGTAAGCAACCACGCGCGGCGCCTTGTACCGTACTTCGGCGGGTAATACTGCCTCTGCTCCGTGCACCATAAAGAATGGCGTGTAGCCCGTGGCGCTGTTTGGAGTTGTACATAGGCTCCAGAGTACGGATTGTAGTTCATCTGGCCAGCAACCCGCGGCTTGTTCGAGTGGCCGAAGGAGTCGCTTCTTGATGCCGCTGCAGACGAGCCCGTTTGCTTTTTCCACCTGACCGTTGGTCTGTGGATGTGCTACTGACGTGTAGCTGATGTTGATCCCCAAGTTCTCGCAGAATTCTTGGAACTCCTTGGATGTGAAGTTCGTCCTGTTGTCGGTAATGATGCTGTGCGGCACGCCGAAGCGGTAGACGATGGACTCAAAGAACTTGAATGCGCTGTGCCCTGATTGGTTGGTCATTGGCATGGCCTCGATCCACTTGGTGAACTTGTCGACTGCAACCAAGAGGTAGACGTAGCCTCCGCGCGAGGATCTTGGCAGCTTGCCAACCATATCGAGCCCCCATTGTGCGAAGGGCCGGGCCAATGGAATAGGCGGTAGCTCTGTGCCTGGTGCGTGTGGCTTGTCCGCGAATCGCTGGCAAGCATTGCATTTTTGGACTATGTCCTTGGCGTCACGCATGGCCGTGGGCCAGTAAAATCCAGCTCGTAGAGCTTTGGCGACGAGGGCGCGACTGCCTGCGTGATACCCGCAGGTCCCTTCATGGATGTCGAGGAGAATTGCTCTTCCGTCGGCCATGGAGACGCATCATTGTAGCACTCCTGTGATGCTACGTTTATACAGTTCGCCGTTGAGAACGGCGAATGCCTTGGAGCGCCGCGCGATGTGCCGTGCATCTGTCGGATCGTCCGGTAGTCTCTTGCTGAGGAGGTACGTAATGTACGGCTGCGTCCAAGATTGCTCGATCATCATGACGCTCATTGGTCCCTCGAGTCCTGTGTCCAGCTCCGAGTTATCGAGTGCCATTGGCTCATTGGGTGGCGTAGCTCCCAAGTCTGTTGCTGCGCTTGTTTTCTTCTCTACGGCCTTTGGCTTGATGGAGCGTTCGCATATGCGCTCGAGAAATACCCCAGGTGGTATGGGGACGCAGGTAGAGCCTATGTTGGCGAGTGTGTTCGCCTCCTCATTGCTTTCGTGACCTATGTGTCGCAACTCGCAACCATCAAAGTCTCCTCCGAGTGTATCGTAGAGGTCGCGGTACGCGATCATGTTGTCATTCAGTGCGTCGCACTCGTGCATTGTTTGGTTGATGACCAGCTTGGAGTCGCCATATATGATGAGCCTTTTGGCGCCACAGGCTTTTGCCATCCTCATCCCATGCAACAGGGCCTCGTATTTAGCCTCGTTGTTTGAGGCTGTGAACTGCATTCGCAGGATATATTTCAGCTTGTCCCCTTGAGGTGATGTCGATATGACACCTGCGCCTGCTCCGTGTTTCCGTTTGGACCCATCGAAGTGCATTGTCCAGAGGTCGGACATATCTGGCTTGCCCGGGAGCTGGTTCTCCATCTAGTGCACGAGAAAGTCAGGGAGCACTTGCGACTTGATGGCGTCGTGTTTTTCGTATGTGATGTCTCGTGGAGACAACTCTATTCCCCAAAGCGCGACTCGCCCCGTGGCGTCGGGGTTATTGAGGATATGTCCCAATGGGGCGTCGTTGACTACCACGATTGGGTGTTCCTGAAAGTAGTGGCGCAGTCACCGGGCGGTCATAAAGACGCCGTACGCCAGCTTCTGGTAATGCGGGTACTGCTGTTTTGTTGGCGTGAGGACCTCACTGAGGTAGTATATCGGGCGTTGTACGCCGTGGACCTTGTTTTCCTCAGCTCGCTCGACGACGAGCACTGTGCTGACCACCTGGTTGGTGGCGGAGATGTACAACAATAGTGGTTCCCTTTCTCGTGGAGTCACCAGTACTAGCGAAGTGGATAGCAGGCGCTTGAGATCTTTGAATGCTTCTTGCGCTTCATTGGTCCATTCGAATTTTTCGGCTTTACGGAGGAGCTGGTAGAAGGGCAGTGCCTTTTCACCCATCCGATTGATAAATCGACCGAGGGCTGCGATTCGTCCGGCCAGTTGCTGGACGCCTCTTATGTTCTTCGGCTTCTCCATGGCCAGTATGGCTTTTATCTTTTTCGGGTTTGCCTCGATCCCCCTCGCGGAGATGAGATACCCGAATAGCTGCCCAGATGGTACGCCAAAGGAGCATTTGTCCGGATTGAGCTTGATCCGGTAACGATCGAGATTGGCGAAGGTTTCGCGCAAATCGTCGATTAGGGAGGCTTCCTCCTTGGTCTTGATTACTATACCGTCGACATAGACTTGGATGTTGCGACCCAGTTGCTCCTTGAGGCAAGCCTGCATGCACCGCTGGTAGGTGGCTCCCGTGTTTTTTAGTCCGAAGGGCATCGTGTTGTAGCAGAACACACCAAAGGGTGTTGTAAACGCTGTCTTCTCCTGGTCTTCCTCCTTCATTCGAATTTGGTTATAGCCTGAGTAGGCGTCGAGGAAGCAGAGGCGCTCACATCCAGCGCTGGAGTCGATGATCTGGTCGATCCGTGGCAGCTGGAAATGATCTTTTGGGCAATGCTTGTTTAAAGAAGTGAAGTCCACGCACATCCATAGGATATCTGTGTCCTTTTTTGGTACCAACACCGTATTGGCGAGCCAAGTGCTTTCTTTGATCTCGCGTATGAACTTGGCCTCAAGGAGTCTGTTGATCTCCATTCCGACTACCTGCGCTCGTGGCTCAGACAGTCGCCTGATTGTTTGCTTGACTGGCCTTGCGTCGGGGTTGACGTTGAGTGCGTGCTCGGCGAATTCCCTGGGAACTCCTGGCATGTCCGCAGGACACCAGGCAAAAATTTCCCAGTGCTCACGGAGGAATTCGACGAGTGCGAGTTCCTATGCGGGACTCAAGTTGTTGGATGAGGGCCGTCTTGGCGGGATCCGATGGATGGACCTGCACCTTCTTTGTGTGTACGGATGAGTCGAAGGAGAGATCAGGTGAGCTTGGCCTGCTCAAGGGAGGCAGACTGTTGTCTGTCGTCTCTTTCAGTCTTGCGAGTTCCTCCTGCATGCCGAAGGACTGCGAGATTCTGTTGAATTCCCTGTCGCAAGCGTCAGATCGCTCAAAGTTCCCGTTGATCGTTATGACGCCGTTGGGACCTGGCATTTTCATCTGCAGGTAGGCGTAGTGGGGTACTGCCATGAACCTAGCGAATGCGATGCGCCCGAGGACGCAATGGTATTGTGAGGGCCAGTCGACGACCTCAAAATCGATGCGCTCGCGCCGGAAGTTCTTCGGCGTGCCAAAGATGACGTCGAGTTTGATTTTTCCTAGGGGGTATACGCCTTTCCCTGGGACGATGCCATGGAACGTTGTGTCCGATGCCTCCAAGCAGGTTAGAAGGATCCTCATTGCTCGCAAGGTACTCGCGAATATGAGGTTGATGCTGCTTCCGCCATCCATGAAGACGCGACTCATGTCAAAGCCTCCAATTGGTGCCTCGAGTACGAGGGGGCAATGACCTGGGCGAGGTACTTGAGGCGGGTGGTTGCGTTTGTCGAAGGTAATGCACGACTCGCTGCCACTGAGGTACTCAGTGGTGGATGGTGGCGAGTGCGTGGCCAAGTTGACTTGGCGAGTGATGGCCTTTTGCACCCTGTTGGAGGGGCGTCCCTTTTGGATCATCATTGTACCCATGGCCCGTGGGTACGGTTCGCCTCCGTGGTGCTGGTCCGGTGCAGCTCCGTTCGGGGGTGGCCCAGGTGGTGGTGGTGGTGTGCCATGTGCCACGGCGCCTGGAGCGGCTCCGTAGCCTCTTTCGACTGCATTGCGGTTCATCCAAACCAGTCCCTCGTGTAGCTTGAGGAACTCGCGGCAGTCCTTGAGGAGGTGGCTGGACTTTCTCTTGCCATCATGCTTGTCGATGTAGAAGTGTACCGTGCATGGCCCGGACAGTTTATCCTCGATGGAGGTCGCGGGTGCCTCATCGCGAGTGCGGTGTTGCCACACTTGCGTGGTTTTCCCGGAGTCGCGGTATCCACTGTTGCGGTTATCGTCGCGTCTATCGGCGTAGCCGGCTGGGACCATGTTGACATCATCGCGATCGTCGTAGATGCGCATGCGACGCTTGCCCCGACGATCGCGTCTGCGTTCGAGTTCTGCCTCCTCGTCGGAGTGAGCGCGATTCTTCACCGAATCTTCTCCATCGGCCCACCGGTTCACGATCTCCATTAGGTGGTCGATGGTCTGGGGCTTTGAGCGGCCTAGCTCCTCCTTGAGTTCCATGCGGCGGACACCACCATTGAATGCGTCAATCGCGTGGTCTTCCGAGATGTTCTCCACGGAGTTCTTGATGATGGACCACCTTTGGATGTAGGAACGCAGCGATTCGCCAGATCTTTGATGGCAGCATCTCAGTTCTTCGATTGAGGCGGTCCATTTGTACGTGCCCTTAAAGTTGCGCACGAAGCTGTAGACCAGCTCATCCCAACTGCAAATGGATCCGCGTGGGAGGTTATTGAGCCATGCCCGGGCGGCGCCCTGCAGCTGTAGCTGCAAGCATTTCATGGCAGTACTTCGACTGCCTCCGTGTAGCCTGACGGAGGAGATGTGATCCTCCAGCCAGATCTTGGGGTCCTGCAGACCGTCAAATTTCGGGTTCTCCGATGGGAGTTTAAACCCTTTAGGCGTTCGCTTCTGCCTAATGGATCTGCTGAAGCATCTGGCGCCGCAGAGCTCCCCATCTTCCTCTTCCGAGTCAGTCGACCGAGCATGTTGTGCCCTTGACTTGTCGATCTTGCGCTGCGTGAGGTCGTCGCGTGCATCGTAGTCGCGATCGTGTCGCTGTGAGCGGCAGCGTCGAGACAGGTCGTGACTGTCATCGCTGGATGAGGGCGAGGAGTAGCGCTTTGCTAGCGCTTTGCCCTTTTTTGGGTCTGGTACCAGCTCCTTGTCGAGGGCGGCCTCGATTAACCCTAAACCTGTGATCGTAGATCGATGCATGGCAGTTCGGGGATCTCCAGCTGGCCGCTGGTTATTGAGGAGGTACATGGTGGCTGCTGTCACCGCAGCTTGTGGTGTTCTGGGAACCACGTTGCCTCTCGTGTCGACTGTCATAGAGCCAAAGTCGAGGACTTTCATGGCCTCTATGCGCTCTTGCTCGGTGAGGTGAGCCATCCGCGACTGCCTCTTCTTAGCGAGGTACTCGTTGCCTCTTGAGGAGGATCCTCCGTAGGAGGAGAGCCCAGCGCGGCGAAGGCTCGATTCGTCCGCTGCCTTCTTAAGCGCTTCAAGTTGCGCGATTGCTTGTTTTTGGCGCTTGAATTCTTCTTTTAGAAGCCAATGATATCCCATCAGCAGTTCCTGCGGGGAGCCGAAGGGTAGAGGTGCACCTCGTAGGGCTTCACGGCAGCGATCCCACTCTTGCTCGTTGAGCCTGATCACGACGCGTTCGCCGGTTTGCTCATTGATCATGCTGGGAGGTTCGACTGCTCCTCCGTTGCCACCGTTACCGTCGTTGCCACCGTTGCCAGCGTTGGGTGGATCGGTGCCATTGCCGATGTTACCACCGTTGCCGCGATTGGGTGGATCGGTGCCGTTGCCGGTGTTACCACCGTTGCCGCGATTGGCGGAGGTGTCGCCTGCGTTGATGACGGCGCACATGAAGTGATTGGGGAAGCTGTTGCTTCCACAACTTTCAGATCCGGAACTGTAGGTTCCATCTTTAGTGGCCAAATTGCTTAGATCGGAGTCGCGATTGCTGTCGCTGATCGTGTTCTCGACTGCCACCGGAGCGTTGAGCTCGCTGAGGATGCCGATCGATGGAGGGAACCATGATGCCGGGGCAATCTCCGGTGTTGTCGGCTGATCAGGCATGCGAAACGTGCCCATCTGACCAACTTGGAAGCGGAAGCTCCCAATCACCAGGCTGATTACGTCGCCAACGGACTCGAAGGCCGGGCGGATGGCCGGCGTGTGGACGGTGAAGTCGAAGGCGCCGAAGAGCTGGCAAATCTCCGCTGCTGCGGAGTTGTAGATCGCAGTTGATGGGGATGAAGAAGCCGCAACATCAGCACTCCCAATTCCCACAGACGTCGCCAATTGACGAGGGTTTAACTCATCAATGCCCATTATTATGGACTTGGGTTTTGGAGAAGGAGGGAGCGCTGGAGACATCTATCGGCTAGCAAACAAGCACACAGGGGACAAAGGATTTACCCAGGTTCAGGCCTCGTAGAGGTCCCTACTCCTGCTTGTCGGCTCGTGGAATTATCGAGGGAGTCGAAGGTTACAATGGTGCACAGATGTAATCTGGCGAGGGTCGTGGAAACTAGGGTTGTGTGTGTCCTTCTCGCCGCCCCTCCTATCCTTTATATAGATAGGCTAGGTCTCGGGTAGCAGGTCGAGTCGGTTACAAGTTAGGGTTTTTCCCTTTAATCTTTCTATCTTTAGCTTCTTCTTGTTCTTCAAGCAATAGAGAGTCCGTAGGTTACTCGAGTTCCTCCATCTAGGCCTTGGCGACACCGTGGGCCTGTATGTATTTGGACCGTATATATCAAGCTCGAGTACCTGTAGGGTATACCCATGTCACTTGTACTCCAAGATTCCGAGTTTATCGGTGACTCCTACATAGCCTTCCTTTATCAGGCATGGGCCTCCCTTTAGGATCCGTCTAACTGGGCCGCCAGCAGGCCATAGGCCTTACTACCAACTATGGGCCACCTGAGTTAGGCGGATTGGTGACATGCTATTCGGATACCCATATAGCATATCCCCAACAAATGATATACTTCGGATGAACGTTCATCACATCATTCACCAATGTTGTGACCTCGTTATTGAAAACATCCAATGTCCATCATTAGGAAACCTTGATCATCTTGTTAATCAACGAGCTAGTTTATAAGAGAGGCATAACTACGAAACATTTATTTGTTTATTAAACACACATGTATTAACGTTTCCAATTAATACAATTATAGCATGCAAAATAAACATTTATCATAAACAAGGAATAATATAATAACAACTTTATTATTGCCTCTCGGGCATATTCCCTTTAGTAGAATCCTTGTCGGAAAGCCTTGGCTACCAACGATCGGGGAGTGGCGTGATGCCCGCAATCTCCAAGATGTATTTCTCTAAGGATATCAATACCTTGCTGTTGGGAGACACATCGAAGGAAAACTCCTGTGGTACTTATTTTGTATAGCTGGCCATCAATGATGATGTAGCATTTTGCTCTGCGTACTATTTGCCGGCTTTCGACTTTGTTGGCGGGCAAAGTTCTGTCTTGTAGATAGTCCATTAACGGTTTCGTCCAAGCCGGAGAGGTCACTGTTACTGAATTAACAAATGAGTCCACTCTATCCGGGTTGTCGGGGTCTACTCCCTTCACGGATGGGGTCCTTAAATGCTCCAGGAAAACGCCTGGCAGAATTGGTCGGCGAGCTGATCCAAGCTTTGATAGCAGATCTGCCGCCTCATTCTCTTCCCTTTTGACATACTTGACTTCGTAGCCGTCGAAGCACTTGGCTATTTCCTCTACTTCGTCTCGATATGCCACCATCATAGGGTTTCACGCGTTCCAGGTGCCAGCCACTTGTTGGGGAAAAAGTCAGAATCTCCATAGCAAACTATGCGCTTGATGCCTATATCCTTGGCTACCCGAAGTCCGTGAATGAGGGCCTCATACCCTGTCATGTTGTTGGTAGCATTGAAGTGGATCTGCATGACGTATTGCAACTTCTCCCATGTTGGTGACTGTAGTAATACACCAGCCCCGAGCCGTTGAGTAACTTTGATCCGTCAAAGTGCATAATCCAATATTCTGTCTCTGGTATAGGAGTGTCTTCTGGCATTTCTGTCCAATCTACAATAAAATCTGCCAATGCCTGTGATTTGATAGCATCATGTATCTTGTAGGTGATATGAAAGGAGGCAAGTTCAATGCCCCACTTTGCCACTCTCCTTGTAGCGTCGCTATTGTTGATGATGTCGGACAGTGAAGCTTTGCTCCCTACTGTAATAGGGTGCTCCTAGAAGTAATGCCTTAGCTTCCATGAAGCAAGGAAAACTCCATAAGCTATCTTCTGGTAGTGCGGGTAACGTTGCTTGGATTCCGTCAAGACCTCGCTTACATAGTAAATTGGCCACTGAACTCCGTATTCATGGATTGGTTCCGTGTGCTCCACCACGATGACAATGTTGATGACCCGGTTGGTTGCCCCCATGTAAACTAACATAGGCTCCTGATGAGTGCATATTTGCATCATGTTTTGTACTATTATTTTGCATTGTATATGTAGGATCTTGGTATTTTACGGCGTTCGCGCACATGTTTTATGTCTTTTTTCACCAGGATCAGGACAGATGATGGATCCAATGGATACAATTATTGAAGCAGTTGTACTGAGGAGAAAAGGAGTCAAAAACAACGTAAATTGCTTATTTGGGAAATATTACTAATACCAGAAGAAAACCCGAAGCGAACAGAGGAGATAGAGAGCATAACGACCAAATATACTGGCAGAGGAAATATTCCCGCTGTATAGCTCCGGCCATATAGTTGGCGCCGCCTCCACCTCGTCAAATAGTTTCACCCCGTGCAATTGGTTCGGGGAGACGACATACAGAACACCCAGAAATCACGAAAACCTCACCTCCGGAAGGCATCTGAGGGGGAAATCGTCCGCCAGGGATCCATCTTCACCCTGCGTAGATCTAGGAGGTTGAGGCATCGATCTTCATCAACCACCGCTACATCACCACCATCCTCATACATCCCATCTACATCTTGTCTAGATCTTGTTATAATTCCTATACTCGTTGTGGATTTATACAAGTACTATTCATCTATGATTGTTCTCATTACTTTTGCCATGATGTTGATTGCCCCCATGTCTGAGTAGATCCTTAGTTCTTGCGGAGATGGAGAAACCCTAGCATATGACTGAGATGAGATAGAGATTATTATGTTATACATCATTATGTGTATGTGTTAATTATATTCATCTTGATATTAATGAGAAGTGCACCTTCTTAATATTTTCCTCTTATGGGGACTTGATGGAGGGGATTACTTGTTAGTAGACAGAGGGATGATAGCGCTTAGTGTGACTATAAAGCTATTGTTATTCCTTACGTACAAACTTGGGGAACCAAGGAGAACTCATCAAGCCATGTCCATGCCATGGGAGAGATCCCTTAATAGCGTGGTAATGCGATGGTTGTCGGTTACTGTCTGTTGTGGTTATGAGGACGATATGTGCAGCGGTTGCTAGCAGATCGTCCATATATGGAGCTCCTCCCACATACATATACACTATGAGAATATTCATTATAATACTCTCGATTACTTAGTCTAAATTGCTAGTGGTGTATCCGCTACTCCCTAAGAACGCCTTTTCCCTAATTGGAGTTCCAAAGTTCTATTACACACGTGATTCCTACTTTCTGCATTAAGTTTTGCTTTACTTTAGATTACCTTGTTCAACCAAAAACCCCAAAACAACTCTATTTATCTTGCACCCTAAAGTTATTTCTTAAGTACTCCGTTTAGTTATAGTTAAAAGCATTTTAGTCTTTTGCCTACTGCTCCCTGTGGGATCGACATATTTATTTCGAAACTAGCTACAAACGATCTGTGCACTTGCAGTCATCAAGATATTTTCTGGCGCCATTGTCGGGGAACTTAGCGCTATAAGTCACTTTACTTTTAGTTATTTACTTTTGTTGTACTAATTTTTACTTGAAGTTGCAGGACCACAAAAATAGACAATACTCAGCATTTAAATCAGCGTGAGGCAGTAAGGAAAATGGGTTCGCCCATGGACGCTTTTATAACTGTCAATAAAAGCATAAATCCTAATGGAGTCGAAATCCATCCTTTATTATTTGAGTTATTACATTCTAAGAAATTTGCAGGAACGAATGAAGAAAGTCCATATGGACACTTACAATTCTTTGAAGACATTTTGAGTTCCTTTATTTTCGATGACTGTAATCTTGATATTGTTAAAATCTAGTTGTTTAGACAAACTCTCTCTAATAATGTTTGTGACTGGTACATATCTTTTTGTGCGGAAGCACCAAGGACTTGGGAGGAATTGACAACCAAGTTCCTATCAAAATATTATTCGGAAAGAAAAGCTCATAGGATGAGAGGTATTATTATCAGTTTCAAAAATAATCCTAGTGAGGGCTTATATCAAGGATATCTAAGGTATAAAAGTTACCTGGATAATTGCCTCCATCATCGTTTACCTGATTGGTTAATCACTCATACATTTTATGGAGGGATAAATATTGAAAATAGGACGAATCTAGACACTACTTCAAATGGCATTTTTCTATTATATTCTTATGATGAGGCTTGGAATCTAATAATAAAAATGAAAGAAGCAAATGAAAATTCTAAAGATAAGGAAAATATTACAAATAGTTTTTCATAATATGCTTGCATTAACGATTTCCTTGCAGATGAGAGGACATATACAATGATTAAGACCCATGGTATTGATTCTTACTCAGTAAAGAAAATTATTGAGAATTATGCAGGGCATTTGCAGGTACCTACAGAATGGGAACCTCGTAAACCTCTCAAAGAAAAGAAGCGTGCAACAGTACTAATGGAAGAGTTCTCCTTGATACCTATATGGGGAATCTTTGAAAAGAGACAAAAAGAGGAAGAACAAATAAAGAAGAGACTGAAGAAACCAGAAAGGAATTCTGAAGCAACAAATATGAATAATGTTATAATAAAAGACCTTATGGAGGCACGAATAGTGGAAAATGAAGTGGTTAAGCTGGACCATGAAACTTCGGAATACATCCGAGGTAAGGTTCGAGGTAACGAAACTTCAAAGCCTATGACCCCTATATATTGTGGAGAAAATTTCTTATATGGAATTTGTGAACCAATTTCCACCATAAATATTATACCATCATCACTTTATCAACAAATTCACTACAACTTAAATAATCCAGATGTTGAACCAGTACACACTATTGTCAAATTGTCTAATAAAACCAATATAAAACTAGAAGGTGTAATCAGAAATATCTATGTCTTTATTGGCTCACTCATGTACCCCTTGATTTTCCTATTGTTGATATGCCTCAAGATTCTTTTTGCCCTATTCTTTTAAGTAGGCTTTTTATTTCCATCACCAAAGCTCGAGTGGATAATCAGAAGGAAACTATTTCACTGAAGTTTGGGGAAGAAGAAATGACATTCCACTTTGCCAAACTAAAAAAGAGGCCATACGAAGTGGAGGATATCAAGGAAGAAAATACGATTGCCGAGCTAGCAACAATCCATTTCAGTACTCCACAAGACGAACTAGAAAGGAGTTTGATTAATTGGGAAGAAGCACCGGATGATGAGAAGAAAGAAGACATGGATGATTACCTTGATTCAATCTCGGAAGCACAAAATCCACATGACTATGAAGAACTGGTAAGAACAGGTGATGAAGAACCTCCACCAATAGAATTGAAAAAACTTCCAAACAATATGAGGTATGGATTTTTAGATAATGAAAATAAATGTCCTTATTATTAGCAAGAATCTATCAGAAAATGAAACAAATAAACTCATTTTAGTTTTGGTTAAGCATCGGGAAGCTTTCAAATATACATTGAGTGATATTAAAGGAATAGATCCATTTATTGTAACACATAAGATTACCATGCTTGATGATGCTAAACCCGTAGTAGATACACAAAGAAGGCTTAATCCTAAGATGAAGGAAGTAGTAATAAAAGAAGTCATATGCTTACTTGATGCTGGCATAATATATCCTATTTCTGACAGTAAGTGGGTTAGCCCAGCTCATTGCATACCAAGACAAGGTGGTCTTGATGCTGCTATGAATGAGGAAGGTGAGATAGTTCCTATGAGACCGATTGTAGGATATTGTATGTGCATTAACTTTAGGAAATTAAACCGAGAAACACAAAAGAATCATAAACATATACCTTTCATGGATAAAATTCTAGAAAGACTTACTAATAATTCTTATTTTTGTTTTCTTGATGGTTATTCTGGATATTCTCAAATTGCCATACAGCCGGAAGATCAAGAGAAAACAACTTTTACTTGTCCTTGTGGCACATATGCTTATAGATTAATTCCATTTGGCTTATGCAATGCAGCAGCAACTTTTCACGAATGTGTTCTAAAGATTTTTGATGATTTTGTTGAGAAGACTATGGAAGTCCTAACAAACAATTTTGTCGTTTGTGGAACAACTTTTGATAATTGTCTCTACAATCTGACTAGAGTTTTGCAAGATGCAGGCAATCAAACTTAGTTTTGAATTGGGAGCAATGCCGTTTCATGGAAAGAGAAGGTAAAGTTTTTGGGCACAAGGTTTCGGAGAAGGGAATAGAAATGGATAAAACTAATATAAATGCTATAGAAAATCTCGCAATACGTCAGGACGTTAAAAGCTAAAAAATGTTTCCAGGACATCCAGGATTTTATAAGAGGTTTATAAAAGATTTTGCTAAACTAGCTATGCCCCTTACCTATGTTCTTGATAAAGAAACTCCATTTTATTTAGACCATGACTACATTTCAGCTTTTGAGAACCTTAAAGATAAACTAGTTTAAGCACCTATCATGCAACCTCCAAAGTGGGATGAACCTTTTGAAATTATGTGTGATGCTAGTGATTATGCTTTAGGGGCTATGTTGGGACATCGAGATGGAAAGAATTTAAATGTTATTTATTGCGCTAGTAGACCTCTTAATAACATTCAGAAACATTATGCTACTACATAAAAAGAGTTTCTAGCTATAATTTTTGCTTGTGACAAATTTAGATCTTACATAATTAATTCTAAGGTAATAATTCATACGGATCACCAAGCTTTGCGTCACCTGCTTGTGAAAAAGGATGCTAAGCCTAGGTTGATTAGGTGGGTTTTATTACTACAAGAATATGATTTGCAAATAGTAGATAGGAGGGGTAAGGATAATCCGGTAGCAGATCATCTCTCTAGATTGGAGGGAATAATTAATGACCACGTACCTATTAATGAATCATTTCTAGGAGAATATTTAGCAAAGGTGGATATCGTTGATCCATGGTATGCAGATTATGCTAACTATTTAGCAACAAAAAATTTACCTCCCGGTATGACAAGAAATCAAAGAATGAAATTCTTTAATGATCTTAAGTATTATTTTTGGGATGATCCGTATTTATATCGTCATGGACTTGATGGAATGATCGGAAGTGTGTTCCTAATCACGAAATGAATGCTATATTAAAAGCTTGTCATGACAGTCCATATGGAGGGCATCATGCAGGTAAAAGAACTGCTGCAAAGGTACTTCAATCCGGATTCTATTGGCACACCTTGCTCAAAGATACACACAGGTATGTGGAATATTGCGATTCTTGCCAAAGAAGAGGTAATATAGGTAGGAGACAAGGAATGGCAATGAATTATAGTCTAATAATTGAACCATTTGATCTATGGGGAATGGATTACATGGGACCATTTATAGAGTCTAATGGCTATACTCATATTCTTGTTGTTGTTGACTATGTTACTAAATGGGTTGAAGCTATCCCAACAAATCATGCAGATGTAGCTACCTCAGTAAAGATGATCAAAGATGTCATATTCCCCAGGTTTGGAGTTCCTAGATTTTAAATTACTGATGGTGGTTCTCATTTTATGAAAGGGACTTTCAGGAAAATCCTTAGCAAGTATGGAGTAACTCACCGCGTTTCTTCACCATATCATCCCCGAACAAGTGGTCAAATGGAACTCTCAAATAGTGAACTAAAGACCATCCTCGAAAAGATGGTGGACAAATCAAGGAAGGATTGGTTATACAAGTTAAACGACTCTCTATGGGCATATCGTACTGCGTTTAAAAATCCAATGGGTATGACACCTTATAAGATGGTGTACAGTAAGGCATGTCATTTACCTTTAGAACTAGAACACCAAGCTTTTTGGGCAATCAAGAATCCAAATTATGATCTCAAAGCAGCATGGGAAAAGTGTTTACTATTTATGCATGCTTTAGATGAGTTTAGAAGTGAAGCCTATGAAAATGCTAGGTTGTTTAAGGAAAAAGTTAAAAGATGGCATGATAGAAAATAGAGAATAATGTTTTTAAGAAGGGTACAAAGTGTTGCTCTATAATTCTCGTCTTAAGTTGTTTCTAGGAAAACTCAGGTCGAAGTGGGAAGGTCCATATGTAGTTTAAGAAGACTATTCGTCAGGAGCAGTGAAGCTCCAAGGAAAAACACCCTCTCTTGCATGGGTGGTGAATGTGATAAGGGGTGGCCTGATCTTCTCAGTGAGCGGTGTAGATGATGGCGATGATGATGGAGATAACTTGTGAGACGCTGTCGAACTTTCTCTCGGCTGCTCCCCTGTTGCCAATGCAAAAGATCTTCGGCCCTATGGATATTCACAACACCACACACTTGCGCACGTGATCCCGGATCACGAACGGTTTGCAATCTACCAATTCCCAGTGGAACGAAAGATAACACTTAATTAGAGCTGATTTGATATTGTCTAGGGAAACACAATCACAATATCAGAGGATTCAAGAGGGATGCTTGTAGCAATCCGATCTAGGGTTTTTAATCTAAAACAAGTCTAAAGAATAAAGGATGGGGTGGCGGCTGGCTATATGGGAGTCCATCCGCACACATCTAAAACTCGCCCTAGGTGGGGCCGAGTCAGATACAGACCAGCCCCTTAGGGCTTGGCCAAAACGGCTCACAGGCCCTTGCACGCGGGGTGAGCCCACCCCCTTCTAGTTCTGCTCCTAGCGCACGCCTCCCGCTCCTCCCCTGGCGCCAACCTCCTGCCAAGGCAGGGAATCAGCCAAAATCCTACCGCGGTAGAGAACCTTTTCTTCTTTCTTCTGCTGAGTGTGGATGCTTCTTACTTATCTCCTTGGCCTTCCTCATACCAGATCAAACATAGATGCAAAGATTTAGGTAGTATAAAATTCTTATTAGACAATATTTCAGAACCGACTAAGAAGGAATTCACCTGTTGCTTTAACAACTTGGCTGTAGCTCTTGTAATAGGTCCAATTCTGATTTCATTAGTGTCTTGCATCATTATCTTCATTGAATAAATGAAGAATGGTAGAGATTTCCTCATCATCCTCCCCCCTTCAAAAGGCGTCGACCCCGATGCATCAACATCATCTTCTTCATAGGGTGTCAAATCAGACACATTGAAAGAATTACTGACACTAAACTCCTCAATAGGTAAATCTATCTTGTATGCATTTTCATTAATCTTGGCAAGAACCTTGTAAGGACCAGCACCCCGAGGAAGGAGCTTTGACTTACGCTTCTCTGGAAATCCGTCCTTACGAAAATGAACCCAAACCATGTCCCCTGGCTGAAATATGACCTCCTTTCGCTTCTTGTTGACACTGCTAGCATTGTCCTTGCCCTTTTTCTCAATAGCTTCTTTTGTCTTCACATGTATCTTCTTCACAAACTCTGCCCTCTTGGTAGCCTCCATATTTTCTCATTCTTGAATAGGAAGAGGCAACAAATCTAGTGGTGTGATGGGTTTGAAACCATACACCACTTCAAAAGGACACAACTGCGTGGTAGAGTGTACAACCCTGTTATATGCAAACTCGACATGGGGCACGTGCTGTCTATGCACTTCTATTCTTGTAGACAGTTGTTGGGCCTCCAAGTGCAGAGGTTTGTAGAATAGCAGCAAGTTTTCCCTTAAGTGGATCACCCAAGGTTTATCGAACTCAGGGAGGAAGTGGTCAAAGGTATCCCCTCTCTAGCAACCATGCAATCAAGATACAAGAAGTCTCTTGTGTCCCCAACACACCCAATACACTTGTCAGGTGTATAGGTGCACTAGTTCGGCAAAGAGATAGTGAAATACAAGTGGTATAGATAATTATAAGTGGTAACGGTGATAGAAAATAGCTTGATGGCGTGTGGTTGACATGGGAAAAGACTAAAGGCAAACTGAAATAAAGAAGGAAGCAAGCAAACATGTAACAGATCTAATTGCAAACGGTGTATCAATGCTTAGAAACAAGGCCTAGGGATCATACTTTCACTAGTGAACACTCTCATATAAATATCTTCTCTTTATGATACTACTCTTAACTACTCTCCGGTTGAACACTCTAATCGATGGTAGGGCTATAACAGCACACCTCAAAGTTCATCTTTCCCATCTAGAAAACCCCACACTGTCACCTTGAGCACTAGATGGTTCAAACAAAAACCACAATTTCATAAAGACATCCAACTCCAAATATAACTCATAACAAGTATTTGTAATCTCTAGCCTAAGTGCCACCATGGTGTGCACACTGTTAACTTCACACACATGGGGAGAGCAGAGATCTATTAAAGCACTTGAGTAGCAAGGTAGATCTATAGATTACAAGCTCATGATCACAATATGATCATGCATAGAGAGAGATGAACACATAGCTACCGGTAGAACCCTTAGCCTCGAGAGAGAACTACTCCCTCCTCATCATGGGAATCAGAAATGGTGATGGAGATGGTGGTGGAGATCGATGGAGATGGCTCCGGGGGCACTTCCCCGTCCTGGCAGGGTGCCGGAAAAGAGACTTTCTGTCCCCCAAATCTCCCCTTTGGTGGCGGCGGTGATGTGGAACTTTTCGTGGTTGGAGGCTTGACGACTTTGGGTTTTTGCATCGGGAGGCATCTTATATGCGAAGAGGCAAGGTCGGTGGGCAGCCAGGGGGCCCACACCATGCCCTGGCGCGGCCAGGGGGGACCCGCGCCTAGGGGTGGTTTGGCCACCCTGTGGACCCCCTTCGTCTCTCCTTCTGGCTCCGTGAATCTTCCAGGAAAATAACGACTTTGGCTTTTGTCCGGTCCAATTTTGAGAATATTCATTTTCTGACTTTCTGGAACCAAAAATAGCAGAAAACAGGCAACTGTCACTGTGGCATCTTGTTAATAGGTTAGTCCAAGAAAGTGTGTAGAAAGTACTCCAAAGTGTGGACAAAACATAAGAAAGTAGATATAAACCAAGCATGGAACATCAAAAATTATAGATACGTTTGCAACGCGTCAACATCCCCAAGCTTAACTCCTGCTCGTCCTCGAGTAGGTAAGTGGTAAAAAGAAAGAATAATTTTTGAGGTGACATGCACCATCATAAACTTGATCAGAGTATTTGTAAAACATTGATAACTGGGATCATAGTACTTCAATCATAACATGAAAGACAAAGTTCTAGCAATAAGGCAAAGCAACTGTGTTGCAACATGAAAAGGCATAAACAAAAGATTCATGAATAACAATGCTTTGCAAGACGTTTGTTTGTTTCACATAAAGAAAACATAGCATAGTGTCATTCAGCTTGTCCCTCATAGAGTAGCAAACATAAATGCATAGGACACCTTCAAAGTTCATAAGAGTGACTAGATACAAATAGTTTAAAACAAGCAATATCAAAGCTATGCATCAATCAACAAGTCTTGGGACAATGCACATAGAACTAAGAATGGCCACTATGCTCTCAAAGTAGGTGCATAAAGATATAAGGTGGAGACTCAACATAAAAGTAAAAGAAAGGCCTTCATAGAAGGAAGTAGGGATTCAAGTCTCATAAGGAGCTTCCAAAAATTATGGTACTTATTAGCTTTCAGCTCTCATTGCCCCTATCATAAGCATATTGAAGGTGATTAAGGTTAAAGTGACACAACTAAGAGGATATGCTTGACAAGTTATAAGCCGAAATATCATGCCCCTTACTTATGAAGACCGAACCTCATGCTACTCAACTTTAGTCACAAGTAAGCTCTTGTCATTGTAAGTACATATCTAGCATAGAGAATCGCCAACGGGGTACCCCTTGCACATGATACAGGAGCTATCCCATAATCAAAATGACAAGGGAAGCAGACAATGAGCATCTTGGCGATCTTTTTATTTGCTATTTGCATAGGTTTTTATTGAGGATGCTTCATAGAGTGCTCATTATGGTTATGCTGCAAGTTTCCACCATGATTATGCATGGCTTAGGCTAGTGGCCTAGGCATTTCTCTAACACAAATACAAACTCCATGATCTTACAAGTTCCCCTTTTATTTCACACCGCCAGGATCCATAAGCAAAAGAACATGATATCAACGGGGTACAAAGTACATGGTTCTGCTAACTTCAACTTATAAAGCGCAAGCATATACGCAACAAAGATGGATGCAATGATTCTAATTTATTAAGGGTAAGAAAAGTAAAGTGTGCCATCAAGTTCGTGAGAGCTTTAATCACTAGTTTTCTCATAACAAGTTTAATTCGGAAGGTAGATAAAAACATGAATATACTTGAAATAGCAAATGCTAATAGGTAGGTTTGGTGGACTCTTTGGAATAACTTGGTTTTAGGAGTTGGATGCATGAGTGGAACTCATACTTGGTTATGGAGGCTAGCAAAAGACTGGGAGCGACCGACTAAGAGAGCAATAATGGCCATAATCATGCAGAGCGACAAAACATCATTAATGAAAGCATAAAGTGATATTACAAGTCGAAAACTAAAGGATCATAAAGGCTATGGTGACTTGGGATAGTCATAACATGGTGTGAGCATGCGCCAAGTCAACCCAAATAAAGCATCAAAAGAGAATACCACAATACTATGCTTTAATATGCTAAAACAACGCATGATTCTTTCAAGGCACATTAAGCAATCTCAATTGTTTATAACATGTCATGCTACAGAAAAAATCACTAAGCATAAATCCAAAACAATATCAATGACTAATTGCACCGCATCTTGCCATGCCATGCATCATATCATAAGCATGCCGGATCTTCTGCCGTAGTATTAAATATTGCATCCGGTGTTTTTTTCTAGTGTTTGCTTCTTCGCGGATTAGGCCGATGAGTTGATGCGAGTATCGACAAGTTCTCCGGTTATGATCCGTCGGCAGTTTCCCCAGGCGAGCATCTCTTCCCCTTCTACCTATTTTGCATTTATAGTCTTTATTTCCTCCTGTTGATCTATTGCTATCCGTGTTGTGATGCTTTAGTTTCAGTACCCCAGTTATATCCCGTGCAGCCTCCATATTGCCTTGGACACCTCCTATTACCTGAGTTTGGTAGATAGCTGGCCTTGCGAGTCGTAGTTGCTTGCTCAGGTGCGATCTCATGCTGTCAAGTACCACAGTTGTTGGAATGCTGGCAGATGTTTATTTGGTGGACATGCTTATTGGTGGAGATGATCATGACTTTAATTACAACCATTAAAAATGCTAGATATAACTAATGCAGAGGCATCGGTGGGCAATAGATGTTATTTGGTTCTTCCACGCCCACTTGTGTCCCGTAGGACCCTGAGTACTTGATACCTGTTCCTTGATTTTTCGCACTATCCACATCCAGGAGGCCTTATGGACCCCCTGAGCCAGAGCTTGATTCATTTCTATTTCTTGGGGCCACAAAGTAGTTTGCGGCTTTATTACTATCCTGTACTTATGCCATGCTTTACTACTTTATTTAAGATTGTGCGTGGAGCACCTGTACTGTTCTGGATCGCGCCACGTTTTCGCGGTATCGACAAGCCCAGTCACATTTTCGGGTTCCTAGTCGTTTACAGCCGTCGTCGCAAACCCTGGGTCCGTTCCGGAGCCGGTCAACTTCGTTGCGGGTAGCTTAGTGGGGTGGCCCCCTGAAATATTTCTGAATCCTGTGATTGCTTTGTCATGAAAGCCTTGTTGGGTTTTGATTTGGTTTTTCCGAGGTTGATCGTGTGTGTGTTGCTATTTGTGCACCCCTGCAGGGTAAATCTTTCTGAAAGCCGTGTCACGGTTATGGACGACTTGGAGCACAGTATCTCGATCATAGACAAGCATAACTAAAGTAGTGCTATAAATATGACTTAATATGTGACTAGTAATCAGCTTCACTACAACGGAATGGATAATAAAAGTGTCAACAACTGGTGGAACCGGGGTGTATCGTGTCATGTTATACCTGCCTAGTAAGTATTGCAACTCTAATAGAATGAAATAAAAGTGCCAACAACTGTTGGGTTTGGGATGTCACATGCTAATTGTATCTGACTAGTAAGTACTGCAACTACAACTGAATGGTTAACTAAAACTGCCCACTACTTATGCTATCAGGATGACTCATGCTATCTATATCTGATTAGTAATTGCTGCAACTGTAACAGAATGAGTAAAATTGCTAACTGTGTGAGTTCCTTGGTCCGACTTCCTCGTTTGGTCTCGAGGGGGAAATACCAGGATGGTTTGTTTGGTGTTAGCTTTAGGTTGGATCCGAATAGGTCTTTCTTACCCCTCTCTGATAACCGCCAGTTGTATCGAGTCTCTATAGGTTGTTTAGTGCCGCTGCGCTGCCGCTTTAGCCCACCATACCTATGTAGGTGAGAGCCGCCGAATTCTAGCCTCGCCGTGTACTGGCCTCAGTACTGACGCTCCTCTTTTTCCTTTGCCCTTTGTCGGCACCCCTTTTGTTTTAGCAGGTTTGAGATCGACGTCGTTAACAGGGTTACCCTTCCGGCTTGGCCTGGGCAGGGTTATGGACGCCATTGGTTATTCTTCAGGGCTCTTAGCCCCGTTTGCATCTTGTCCGTAGTAGGACGCTCTCTCGTTTTCAAGGTGATTTGGATCTTTGTATTGTATATCTGTATTCTTGACTCGTTGAGTCGTTGTTGTATATATATCTGTTCTGTGGGTCCCATCGAGGACTGTTGTGTAATGGTATTACTTTATTTTCCACCCCCACGAAAGTGCCTGGTGGGCGTCCTTGAATCGTTTCTATGCGGGTTTGGCGGGATGCGCTAAAACTTGCATAGGGCCGATTCGAGGGTGTTACAGAGTGGTATCAGAGCTCAGCAGTTACGATACCCCACAAGTCCATCCTATAGGATAACCTAGCTAACGGCCGAGGTAGAGTGTCATAACTATTTTGCAAAATCGGTTGGATAGATCTGATTAGGTCTGATTTTGCTCCTTACCCCTCTGTTGTTCTCCTCTTACCTCTGCGTGTTTGAATCTGTTCTCTTCTCTTTCTTCGAGTCCAGGAATTCTCGTGGTTGGGTTTTCCGTCGTACCTTCAGGGTTTCGCTTCCTTCTTTGGTAACGGTGCTTCTGCATCCGGTCTTCGTGCTATCTGAGTGATCCTTTATCTGTGGTACCATTCTTTGTTCCTTGTTTGTGCCTTCCGGTGTTTTCCGACGCGACGACATCACCTACGCTAGATCCGATGCAGAGTCTGCATCACTCCTTTGTTTCCGAACCTCGCTTGTCGAGATCTTCAGTCTGAATTCCGAGAGTTGGTTGCATAATTCTCCTATTCATGTGTAAAGTAATGCTTTGAGTGCGGGATGGAGTAGCTACCATACCACTACTCTTATCATTCGCTTTGTACATTGAATTGGTGGATCCAGTAATTTTACTCCGTCCACGGAAGTTAGAGGTGGCTTTATTTGTTGATACCTCTACCTTCGTCCTCTGTTACCGGAGGGTTCTCCCGACGATCACGGACAACGACCTCTTGTTAGTGGTGTCGTGAGGATCTACACGAAGCGAGAAGATTCAGATCGCCGACCTTCTTCCCGGTACTATGAGGCGGATCTCGAGGGCGAGATCCATTGTTAGTGGTGTCGAATTGTGGCGCCCCGCAAAACCACTACTAGAAAACCGCGGTGTTTTTGTGCATTGCATCATCATGACCGCATGCTCATGTCATCATGCCACCTTGCATTTGAGCATCGTCATCATCATGCATGGTTTTTGTCTAAACTATTTTCAAAACGCCTAGTTTTGTTTTCCAAATAATTCCCGTCTTTATTCAAATTAAAACCCGGGTGTCCGGAATATTTTTGTTTCGTCTACCAACATTTTTCAAACGCCCCGTTTTAAACAAATAAAATTTTATATCATTTTTTGGGAGGCACCCAGCCAGGCCCGAAAGCCCAGTCGGCCACCTCCAGATAAAAATCCTACCTACCCCAGAAAACACCCAAAACCTTTTCTACCAAATACCCTACCCCTAATCCTACCCAGCCCCCTCCACCTCACCCCACCCTATCACCTCGCGCCACCTCACCCTGGCCCTTTTTCCACACACTCACTCGCTGCCACCTCACCCCCAACTCCCTCCACTTTCCTCACACAGCCACCTGGTCCACTCCCCTGGCCCACCTCCAACCGTTTCCTGCCCACCTCACCGACCGACCGCCCCTGGCCTGCGTCCCACCCTCACCTGCCGCGCGGTCGACCACCACCAGGTGACAACCCGCCTCGGGATCCCCGCACCGGGCCCCAACCCATGGGGGAGACCCGTCCCTGACGCCCTCTCTCTCCCTGCGACCCGACCACTCCCCATCCTCTTCCCCACCGCCGCTCGCCCTCCTCTCCTCGCCGGAAGCCGCCCGCGCCGCCGTCGACCACCGGCGACCTCACCCCGCTCCTCCCCTGGACGCAGACGCCCCACCGTGAGTCCCTCCGGCCGAGCCCCGCTCTCCGTCTCCCTCCGCCTCTCCTCGACCCACCGCCCGGAGCCATCCCCGCCGTGGCGACCTTCCTCCTTTGATTCGGCGCCCTCCCCCTTGGTCGCCGGCCAGCGTCTCCTCTCCCGGCCGCGGCTCATCTCCGACCGCGCCAGCGAGCCTGCCGACCGCCGCCTCTACGCGTCGCCCACCTCGCCGGCCCTCCACCTCTCCGTCCGACCGCCTCCCAGGCGCTCCATCACCGCCCCAAGCACCGCCTCAATCACCGTCTTCGCCGGCCTCCGCGCCGCCGTCGCCCGCCTCTTCCCGGAGCTCCGTCCCACTTCCTCCCAGGCGCCCGCCGCCGTGTCTCCCTCCGGTTCCACCTCGGCCTCGTCGTTTGCATCCCGCCGCTGCATCCTCCACCCCGCCGTCCTGCACGAAAGCCCGGAACCCTACAGCCGCCACCGGCCTTGCGCCCTCCGCCAGCCCGGCCCCGCGCTCGCCAGTCCGAGCGGCCCCGCGTCCCCTACCCCGCGCGCTGGCAGCCCCCTCGACCTCGTGGCCTCCTTCTCCCGCGAGGCCCTTTTCAGCGTGTTCTGTCTGCAGCCATCGTGTGCGCGCCCTATGTTTACACTAGCATTGCTGCTACTGTGTCATATCTTTGTGCTCTGTAGGTTTCTGTCATGTATGTGCATATGAGACGCCCTTGCTGTGGATCCAAGTTGCCCTTTGATGCTCATGACCACCACCAAAAGTAGGACGACAAGATCTTCATGATCGAAGAATGAGATGCATCGAAGACAGGCGGCTCCAACCAGGGACATCGAGTTCTCCGTCACGGTACGACAAGTTCGTCTACAGGAACCGTTGACCCAAAGATCGACCACACGGAGCACCGAGAACTCCTTCTCGGACCCGAAGACCGCACCCAGTGTTCTTCTTCCTCTCGGATCCGAAGACCGATCCCGCTAACCCGTCGAACCCTGTCGAACCCTGAACCCCGGAACCAAGATCTGCCGAACCCCGATGTGTGATCCCCTTTTCCGAGACCCCTATTTTTATAATATGACATTATCAACTGTCGCATATTTAATTGTTCATGCATGCATACCTGTCTGTGGTTTGGGGGCCTTATGCCGATTCACCACATGATTAAATATGGAGTGTTTATGCAGGCCATACTTGTATTATTCCGGACTCCATTTAAATTGGCGTAGCGAATAGATGCCATGTTTCGCCCTGTTAATACAACATTTAAAATGCGGGGTATCTAAACAACATGAACCACCTAATTAATTGTCGGGACCCCGGTTCCGCTTAATAATGACTAATTGCACCGCATCTTGCCATGCCATGCATCATATCATAAGCATGCCAGATCTTCTGCCGTAGTATTAAATATTGCATCCGGTGTTTTCTTCTAGTGTTTGCTTCTTTGCGGATTAGGCCGATGAGTTGATTCGAGTATCGACAAGTTCTCCGGTTATGATCCGTCGGCAGTTTCCCTAGGCGAGCATCTCTTCCCCTTCTACCTATTTTGCATTTATAGTCTTTGTTTCCTCCTGTTGATCTATTGCTATCCGTGTCGTGATGCTTTAGTTTCCGTACCCTAGTTATATCCCGTGCAGCCTCCATATTGCCTTGGACACTGCCTATTACCTGAGTTTGGTAGATAGCTGGCCTTGCGAGTCGTAGTTTCTTGCTCAGGTGCGATCTCGTGCTGTCAAGTACCACAGTTGTTGGAATGCTGGCAGATGTTTATTTGGTGGAGATGCTTATTGGTGGAGATGATCATGACTTTAATTACAACCATTAAAAATGCTAGATATAACTAATGCAGAGGCATCGGTGGGCAATAGATGTTATTTGGTTCTTCCATGCCCACTTGTGTCCCGTAGGACCCCGAGTACTTGATACCTGTTCCTTGATTTTTCGCACTATCCACATCCGGGAGGCCTTATGGACCCCCCTGAGCCAGAGCTTGATTCATTTCTATTTCTTGGGGCCACAAAGTAGTTTGGGGCTTTATTACTATCCTGTACTTATGCCATGCTTTACTGCTTTATTTAAGATTGTGCGTGGAGCACCTATACTGTTTTGGATCGCGCCATGTTTTCGCGGTATCGACAAGCCCAGTCACATTTTCGGGTTCCCAGTCATTTACAGCCGTCGTCGCAAACCCTGGGTCCGTTCTGGAGCCGGCCAACTTCGTTGCGGGTAGCTTAGTGGGGTGCCCCCCTGAAATATTTCTGAATCCTGTGATTGCTTTGTCGTGAAAGCCTCGTTGGGTTTTGATTTTGTTTTTCCGAGGTTGATCGTGTGTGTGTTGCTATTTGTGCACCCCTGCAGGGTAAATCTTTCTGAAAGCCGTGTCCGCGGTTATGGACGACTTGGAGCACAGTATCTCGATCATAGACAAGCATAACTAAAGTAGTGCTATAAATATGACTTAATATGTGACTAGTAATCAGCTTCACTACAACGGAATGGATAATAAAAGTGTCAACAACTGGTGGAACTGGGGTGTATCGTGTCATGTTATACCTGCCTAGTAAGTATCACAACTCCAATAGAATGAAATAAAAGTGCCAACAACTGCTGGGTTTGGGATGTCACATGCTAATTGTATCTAAATAGTAAGTACTGCAACTACAACTGAATGGTTAACTAAAACGGCCCACTACTTATGCTATCAGGATGACTCATGCTATCTATATCTTATTAGTAATTGCTGCAACTGTAACAGAATGAGCAAAATTGCTAACTGTGTGAGTTCCTTGGTCCGACTTCCTCGTTTGGTCTCGAGGGGGAAATACCAGGATGGGTTTGTTTGGTGTTAGCTTCAGGTTGGATCTGAATAGGTCTTTCTTACCCTTCTCTGATAACCGCCAGTTGTATCGAGTCTCTATAGGTTGTTTAGTGCCACTGTGCTGTCGCTTCAGCCCACCATACCTATGTAGGCGAGAGCCGCCGAATTCTAGCCTCGCCGTGTACTGGCCTCAGTACTGACGCTCCTCTTTTTCCTTTGCCCTTTGTCGGCACCCCTTTTGTTTTAGCAGGTTTGAGATCGACGTCGTTAGCAGGGTTACCCTTCCGGCTTGGCCTGGGCAGGGTTATGGACGCCATTGGTTATTCTTCAGGGCTCTTAGCCCCGTTTGCATCTTGTCCGCAGTTGGACGCTCTATCGTTTTCAAGGTGATTTGTATCTTTGTATTGTATATCTGTATTCTTGACTCGTTGAGTCGCTGTTGTATATATATCTGTTCATAGGGTCCCATCGAGGATTGTCGTGTAATGGTATTACTTTGTTTTCCACCCGCACGAAAGTGCCTGGTGGGCGTCCTTGAATCATTTCTATGCGGGTTTGGTGGGAAGCGCTAAAACTTGCATAGGACCGATTCGAGGGTGTTACAAAAACCTGGGGCAGAAGCACAAAAATTCACGCCTCAAAAGGACGTACATATATTTTACACGAATTTTTATGGTGAAGAACATAAATCTGTTTCGGGACAGCAACTTTCCCAAGCATTACTTATCTCTCATTATAGGTTACTCTTGGCACAAAAAGCAAATAAAAAGGATAAGGAGCGGTTATTACAGGGGTAATAACTTCCAAGACTCATCTAAAACTTTTGGGTTATCTCACAATAAGTACTTTTCTTTAACGCCTTTAAGTTAGGCATGATAGTTTGAGAAGATGCTCACATAAGAAATATGAATTGAAGTAAAAGAGAGCATCAAGAAGCAAACTCAAAGCACATTTAAGTCTAACCCACTTCATATGCATAGGAATCTTGTGAAGAAACAAGTCATGAAAGCACAAAGCAACAAGCATAGGAAAGAAAAACAAGTGCAACTTCAAGACTTTCAACATAAAGAGGGGAAACTTAATATTATTGAGATACATAAAACCATGTTTCCCTCTCTCATAATAACTTTCAGTAGCATCATGAATAAAATTAACAATATAACAATCACATGAAACATTCTTATCATGAGCCACATGCAGAAAAGAATTAATACTCCCCATATAAGCATAGTTATTCTTATCAATCATAGTGGGAGCAAATTCAACAAAATAGCTATCATTATTATTCTCATCACCATAATCAGCAAATATAGGAGGCATATTGTAATCATAATTAATTTTCTTCTCAATAGTAGGTGGACTGAAAATAACATATTCATCATTGTAATCATAATATATTGGAGGTTTTGTATCATCATAAGCAATAGAATAGCTATCTTCCAAAGCTGGGGAACTAAAAAGATCATTTTCATAAAAACAAGCTTTCGCAAGCTTAGACTTTTCCATAGCATTAGCAATATAGGTGTCCAAAGAATTTATACTAACAACATTGCTATTAGCATGCAAATAAAGTTCCATATGTTTTTTAATTTTCTCTTCAAACACTTCATGTCCTAACTCAAGATAAATACTATAAAGCTCTCTAATTTTGTTGTTGTTTTCCATTAAGCCTAACTAGTGAAAACAATAAACAAAAAGACAAAATTGCATAATCAAAAGGAAATAACTTCGAGCACTCACACCGGAGGATGTGAGTACCTTTTACCTTACCTCCCCGACAACGGCGCTAGAAAATAGGCATTTGCCGTGGGAGGTTCTTCTTATTTAATCCTCCGATGTGAATACCTTTTACCTTACCTCCCCGGCAATGGAACCAGAAAATAGCTTGATGTCTACGCACTTCTATTCTTGTAGACAGTTGTTGGGCCTCCAAGTGCAGAGGTTTGTAGAACAGCAGCAACTTTTCCCTTAAGTGGATCACCCAAGGTTTATCGAACTCAGGGAGGAAGTGGTCAAAGGTATCCCCTCTCTAGCAACCATGCAATCAAGATACAAGAAGTCTCTTGTGTCCCCAACACACCCAATACACTTGTCAGGTGTATAGGTGCACTAGTTCGGCGAAGAGATAGTGAAATACAAGTGGTATAGATAATTATAAGTGGTAACGGTGATATAAAATAGCTTGATGGCGTGTGGTTGACGTGGGAAAAGACTAAAGGCAAACTGAAATAAAGAAGGAAGCAAGCAAACATGTAACAGATCTAATTGCAAACGATGTATCAATGCTTAGAACAAGGCCTAGGGATCATACTTTCACTAGTGAACACTCTCATATAAATATCTTCTCTTTATGATACTACTCTTAACTACTCTCCGGTTGAACACTCTAATCGATGGTAGGGCTATAACAGCACACCTCAAAGTTCATCTTTCCCATCTAGAAAACCCCACACTGTCACCTTGAGCACTAGATGGTTCAAACAAACACCACAATTTCATAAAGACATCCAACTCCAAATATAACTCATAACAAGTATTTGTAATCTCTAGCCTAAGTGCCACCATGGTGTGCACACTGTCAACTTCACACACATGGGGAGAGCAGAGATCTATTAAAGCACTTGAGTAGCAAGGTAGATCTATAGATTACAAGCTCATGATCACAATATGATCATGCATATAGAGAGAGATGAACACATAGCTACCGGTAGAACCCTTAGCCTCGAGAGAGAACTACTCCCTCCTCATCATGGGAATCAGCAATGGTGATGGAGATGGTGGTGGGGTCGATGGAGATGGCTCCGAGGGCACTTCCCCGTCCCGGCAGGGTGCCAGAACAGAGACTTTCTGTCCCCCGAATATCCCCTTCGGTGGTGGCGGTGCTGCGGAACTTTTCGTGGATGGAGGCTTGACGACTTTGGGTTTTTGCATCGGGAGGCATCTTATAGGCGAAGAGGCAAGGTCGGTGGGCAGCCAGGGGGCCCACACCATGCCCTGGCGCGGCCAGGGGGACCCGCGCCTAGGGGTGGTTTGGCCACCCTGTGGACCCCCTTCGTCTCTCCTTCTGGCTCCGTGAATCTTCCGGGAAAATAACGACTTTGGCTTTTGTCCGGTCCAATTCCGAGAATATTCATTTTCTGACTTTCTGGAACCAAAAACAGCAGAAAACAGGCAACTGGCACTGTGGCATCTTGTTAATAGGTTAGTACAAGAAAGTGTGTATAAAGTACTCCAAAGTGTGGAGAAAACCTAAGAAAGTAGATATAAACCAAGCATGGAACATCAAAAATTATAGATAAGTTTGCAACGCATCAACATCCCCAAGCTTAACTCCTGCTTGTCCTCGAGTAGGTAAGTGATAAAAAGAAAGAATAATTTTTGAGGTGACATGCACCATCATAAACTTGATCAGAGTATTTGTAAAACATTGATAGCTGGGATCATAGTACTTCAATCATAACATGAAAGACAAAGTTCTAGCAATAAGGCAAAGCAACTGTGTTGCAACATGAAAAGGCATAAACAAAAGATTCATGAATAACAATGCTTTGCAAGAAGTTTGTTTGTTTCACATAAAGAAAACATAGCATAGTGGCATTCAGCTTGTCCCTCATAGAGTAGCAAACGTAAATGCATAGGACACCTTCAAAGTTCATAAGAGTGACTAGATACAAATAGTTTAAAACAAGCAATATCAAAGCTATGCATCAATCAACAAGTCTTGGGACAATGCACATAGAACTAAGAATGGCCACTATGCTCTCAAAGTAGGTGCATAAAGAAGAAGGTGGAGACTCAACATAAAAGTAAAAGAAAGGCCTTCATAGAAGGAAGTAGGTATTCAAGTCTCATAAAGAGTTTCCAAAAATTATGGTACTTATTAGCATTCAGCTCTCATTGCCCCTATCATAAGCATCTTGAAGGTGATTAAGGTTAAAGTGACACAACTAAGAGGATATGCTTGACAAGTTATAAGCCGAAATAATTTTGTTCCCAGTTTCCCCCAAAGCATCTTCCAAAATAGCTCGTAAACTTCACATCACGATCAGTAACAATTGTCCTTGGTACTCCATGTAAGCGGACAATGTCCCTGAAAAACAGATTAGCAACATGCGACGCATCGTCGCTCTTGTGGCAGGCAATAAAATGTGCCATCTTAGAAAAACGATCCACCACCACAAATATAGAATCATGTCCTCTCCTAGTTCTAGGCAATCCTAACACAAAATCCATGCTAATATCTTCCCATGGAGTAGTAGGTGCACGTAGAGGAGTATACAAACCATGAGGCTTCAACTTCGACTTGGAAGTGTTGCAAGTAATGCAACGTTTGACAAATATGTCCACATCACGCCTCATCCTAGGCCAATAAAAATGATCAGCGAGCATGAGTAGTGTTTTCTCACGCCCAAAGTGGCCCATCAGTCCACCATCATGGGATTCCTGTAATAAGAGCAAACGCATAGAGGACTCGGGCACACACAATTTGTTAGCTCGAAACAAGTATCCATCATGCATATGATATTTTTCCCAAGCTTTCCCATTAACACACAACTTATATGGAGTAGCAAAATCATGATCAGTAGCATATAAGTCACACAAACTCTCCAAACCAGGAACTCTCACATCCAATTGTGTTAGCAACATACTTTTCCTAGAGAGGGCATCAGCTACAGTATTGTCTTTTCCCTTCTTATGTTTAATAATATACGGAAAAGACTCAATAAATTCAACCCACTTTGCTAGACGCCTATGCAAGTTTGATTGTGCTTTCAAATATTTCAAAGCTTCATGATCAGAATGTATAATGAACTCTTTCGGCCACAAGTAATGTTGCCAAACCTCAAGTACATGCACAAGAGCATATAATTCCCTATCATAAACAGGATAGTTCAAACGAGCACCACTAAGTTTCTCAGAAAAATATGCTATAGGTCGCCCCTCTTGCATCAACACACCACCAATACCTATGCCACTAGCATCACACTCAATCTCAAATTTCTTATGGAAATTAGGTAGTGCAAGCAAAGGTGTAGAAGTAAGCAATATTTTTAATTCATCAAAAGAATTATCTTGGGCTGGTCCCCAAACAAATTCAACACCTTTCTTAGTTAATTCATTCAAAGGTGCAGCACTAGTACTAAAATCCTTCACAAATCGTCCATAGAAACCAGCATGCCCATGAAAACTTCTAACTTGACTAACATTCATTGGAGTAGGCCAATTTTGTATTGATAGAATTTCAGAATTATCCACCTCAACCCCATTCTTAGAAACAACGTATCCTAGAAAGATGACCTTGTCTTTGCAAAAAAAGTGCACTTATCAAGATTACCATACAATTTAGCATCACGTAGCACAAGCAAGACCTGTAGAATATGATCAATATGTTTTATTTCATTGCGGCTGTAAATGAGTATATCATCAAAATACACAACCACAAATTTGCCTATAAAATTTCTCAAAACATGGTTCATTAATCTCATGAACGTACTAGGTGCATTAGTTAAACTAAACGTCATGACTAACCACTCATACAAACCAAATTTCGTTTTAAAGGTAGTTTTCCACTCATCCCCTTCCTTCATCCTAATCTGATGATAACCACTACGCAAATAAATTTTAGAGAAAACAGCAGCACCACTCAATTCATCTAACATATCCTCTAAACGTGGAATAGGATGACGATATCGAATAGTGATGTTATTAATAGTTTTACAATCTACGCACATGCGCCATGTACCATATTTCTTAGGTACTAAAATAACAGGAACAACACAAGGACTAAGGCTCACACGAATATACCCTTTATCAAGAAGTGCTTGTACTTGTTTCTGAATCTCTTTAGTTTCTTCGGGGTTTGTTCAGTAAGGTGCTCGATTAGGCAACAATGCTCCAGGAATCAAATCAATTTGATGCTCAATACCACGTAATGGTGGCAATCCATCCGGTACTTCTTCTAGAAATACATCACTGAATTCCTGCAAAACAGTAGAAACACCAATAGAGAGAGGGGTCATATCGTTAGAAACCAAAATTTCACCCTTGTAGACCAGCACTAGTGGCACAGCCGAGGGATCATCCCCAAATTCTCTTAAATCTTCCTTTGCTGCCATTAGTATGAAAGAATCACCCCCACCATCAGGATGTGCAGACAGAACTGGTGGAGCAGGCAAACTTTCCGTGGATTGTGGTGCGGCAGAAAATTGTTCGATGCTGTGCCGCAGCAGCCAACTAGGCTGTTTCTATGTCGCGGCAGGAACCTGAGCCGCACTGCTGTGCCACGGTAGAAAACTGGATTGTTTCTGTGCCATGTCAGGAAACTGAGCTGCCTTGCAGTGCCGCGGCAGAAAACTGGTATGTTTCTATGCCGTGGCAAGGATCTGGTATGTGCTGCTGTGCCGCAGCAGAGAAACGGCATCAACTTCTGCCGTGGCAGAAAACTGGTCAGTGCGCTCTGCCGTGGCAGCAAAATAGCTAGAAAGTTGTGCCACGGCACCAAAACAAGCTGTAAAATGTGCCACGGCAGAAGTGTGATGATGTACTGTCAAAGCAGGATCTTGTCATTGTGTTCTTGCATGTTCATGCTCAAGATTGACTTCAGTTTTCTGACAAGACTCATTAACAATTGCCTATGGAGACATGGGTCTTAGAATCACATCCTTTTCTTGCCAATTAAACTGATATGTGTTGGCTTTCCCATTGTGACGAACATCAGGATCATATTGCCATGGACGGCCCAACAAAAGATGACAAACCGTCATAGGAACTACGCCACATTCGACCACATCTTTGTAGGCCCCAATATGAAACTCCACACGTACCATATGATTAACTTTCATCTCACCAGCATCACTCAACCATTGAATAAAATATGGGCTGAGGTGTGGATAGTACTTCAATTTCAGCTTGGTATAAAGCTCTTTAATAGCCAAATTTCTGCAACTTCCACCATCAATAATGACTCTACATGCTCTACCTTCACTCACATCAGCCCGTGTATGAAATAAATTGCATCTTTGATCAACTGGAGTTGGGCTAACTTGCAAGACTCTCAGAGAACACACAAACACAGGATTTAGAGAAGCATCACAATAGTAAACATCCTCAGCAACCTCATCATACTCCTCATCAAACGAATCAGCATCATCCCTAGTCTCGTATCCACTAGACGCATCAACGATCATAGTCTTCTTATTGGGCCAATCATGCTTGAAGTGTCCTTTGTCACCACATGTGTGATAACTCATATCCCGATTCCTGGTTGTCGAGGTAGTGGAACCCGAACCACTCATAGCTGGTGTAGGCTTGGTGTTGGATGCAGCAGGTTTCACCGGGGTACTCACACGATCGCCAACAGAACTAACCTCACGAGCACCACCAGAATTCTGACCAGTAGAGGGGGAACATGATGGAAAACGTCCCCTAGCCGATGGAGAACATGCTGCAAATCTAGCCTCCTCGGCCATAGTGGCTTTAGCCTCTCTAGACTGATGCAAGAGCTCAGACATATCTGCATAAGGGTGATGCCAAACAATGCGTCGAATCTGGAAAGATAATCCAGCAAGGAAACGCTGCATTGTTTGGTCTTCTGGCTCTCGAAGTTTAGCACACTGCATTATCATCTCCATCTCGTAGAAATATTCATCCACTGTCTTCAGACCTTGCTTCAAATTTGTGAGCTTATCATACAGGGAACAAACATAATTGGCTGGAACAAAACGATGCCGCATATCTTCCTTCATAGCACGCCAAGTAGCATTAGGAGGGGCTCTGTCTTCGACACGAGAAGTGCAAACATGATCCCACCATATCAAAGCGAGGCACTCCAACTCAGAAGATGCCAACTTCACTTTCTTATCCTTAGTGTACTCGTGCAAACGCCATAGATTTTCCAATTTCAGCTCCCAATTGAGGTATTCTTCAACATCATTGCCATGGAACTGGGGAATAGAAAATTCGGCCTAGTTGGGCCCTCATCAGGGCGTGGCGTAGCCCCTACAGCCGGGAACAATGGAACACGCTGAGCCGCAGGAGGGCCGTTCCCACGACCACGGTACCCACGAGCATACGCACCGCGACCAAACGCAAATTGGTTTGTGTTTTCTCCATTATCACCAATACTAGCATCATAAAACTGCTGCTCCTGGTGATGTCCTTCATTACGCTGCAACAACACGTAGATTGCCTCCATGGATTGAGTTAAGGTATCCACAGAAGTCTGAAGAGCAGTCACTTGTGTTTGAATGGTGTTGACTGTTGTATCTGTCCCTTGCAGCTTGGTTTGCACGGCCTGAACTTCTCCATCAAGGGCATCGGCAGTAAGCTGAATCGTACCCTGCAAGTGGCCGCGTAATCCTTCAAAATCACTCCACAAAGCTGGGGTAGTAGCGTCATTTTTCTGCATCACATCAAACTCATCACCAGCAGACATGATTAGTATGTTAGTGCACAAAACAAAATCTGTGTATGGTGGAGCGCAAGGTCACTAAGCAACTCAAAGAAAGGAAATCTTACCGTTCCAAAGTGAATTAGCAAAGCTTACCAATTGATGATCAGAAACAAGTGCACGGATGTGATGATGCGAATATCGAGGGGAAAAACTATCACACGACAACCAGGGTATATGGTGGGGCTCTAGGTGAGGATACCTACATGCCAAAGTACCAAATCCTAGTGCTGGACGTATGACACAAGACCCACGGAAACACACACAGTGGAGATAAATGGGGCAAAGCAACTATAAACAAGAGCACAAAAGATGTATGTCGGAGTAACGCTCGTGTTGCAATGCACAAGGAGAGACGCTAGCAAAAAGCTCAGTGTATATAGGCACAAGATTGCTCAATCTACAGGTGCAAACCAAAGGAACAACACTGCCAGGATGTGCACTAGATAGCAAAACTCAAGCCTGATAGTAAACTTTACTCTCTTGTGGTTTCTTTTCCGCTCTTTTTTTTATATCTCTTTTCTATATTTTTGTTTCTTTTCTTTTCCTTTTTTTGACTATTTTCTTGCAGGCCACAAACACGTAAGGAAACTGAAGCATGACAGCAACAAAAACACAGAGCACCAACAACCTAGTGAGCAGCCCGTAGAGAAAAAGAACAGCTAGTCTCGTAGGATAGTGCTAGACACGACAAAAGGCTTTCTAAGGTTCACAAAAGGTACGCTATATGGACGCAAAAAGAAAAGACACTTGACAGCTGAAGCAACAGCCCATGGCAGAAAAACTGCCCAAAACTGTGCCGCGGTAGGACTTAGCGGCAGAGTTGTGCCGCGACAGAAAACTGGCCCGAAAACATGGCGCGGCAGAAAAACAGCTCCAAAACAGGGCGTGGCAGGCGGTCGGCAGCGTCAAGGCAGAGAAAATGACCCGATCGGCTGCCGTGGCAGTGGCGATAGAACTTGCTGGCGCGGCTCGGCAGTGGTACGGCAGGGCTTGGCGTGCGCGACAGAGCTCGTGTGGCACGGCGATCTACAACAAAAAACTATCTATCCTTCGACCAGACTAACACTTCGGTAGAAACTTGGATGTGAAATCTAAGCAAATACTACTAAAAACGAGAAGAAAAGGGAACACAAACCAAGAACACGACCAACACAAGAACTAGAATACCATGGCGATCTAGATCTTAGGCATAAACTACAACTCTTTTTGTGTGCCTTTTTATGGTATAGGACACAAAACGAAACTAAACTATGGATGGATTATGAATTGCTCACCGAGTAAATGCTAGAAATCTGATACCAAGATGAAAAGGGGTGGCCCGATCTTCTCAGTGAGTGGTGTAGATGATGGCGATGATGATGGAGATAACTTGTGAGACATTGTCGAACTATCTCTTGGTTGCTCCCCCGTCGCCAATGCAACAGATCTTCGGCCCTATGGATATTTGCAACACCACACACTTGCGCACGTGATCCCGGATCATGAACAGTTTGCAATCTACCAATTCCCAGTGGAACGACAGATAACACTTAATTAGAGCCGATTTGATATTGTCTAGCGAAACACAATCACAATATCGGATGATTCAAGAGGGATGCTTGTAGCAATCTAATCTAGGGTTTTTAATCTAAAACAAGTCTAAAGAATAAAGGATGGGGTGGCGGCTGGCTATATGGGAGTCCAGCCGCACACATCTAAAACTCGCCCCAGGTGGGGCCGAGTCGAATACAAACCAGCCCTTAGGGCTTGGCCAAAATGGCTCACTGGCCTTGCACGCGGGGTGAGCCTGCCCCCTTCTGGTTCTCCTCCTAGCGCATGCCTCCCGCTCCTCCCCTGGCGCCAACCTCCTGCCGCGGCAGGGAATCGGCCAAAATCCTGCCGTGGCAGAGAACCTTTTCTTCTTTCTTCTCCTGCAGCGTGGATGCTTCTTCCTTAGCTCCTTGTCCTTCCTCATACCCGATCAAACATAGATGCAAAGATTTAGGTAGTATAAAATTCTTATTACACAATATTTCAGAACCAACTAAGAAGGAATTCACCTGTTGCTTTAACAACTTGGCTCTAGCTCTTGTAATAGGTCCAATTCTGATTTCATTAGTGTCTTAAGTCTTTGCATCATTATCTTCATTGAATAATGGAAGAATGGTAGATATGTCCTCATCAGAATGGACAACGCTTGAAGCATTATTAGGTGAAAGAGGATATAAGTGCAATCACTATAGAATTGAGCACCCCTGAAGAAGTGATAAAGCGAAAATGTACGAAGAACAACAATTACAAGAAGAATGGACTCAAGATGGAATGAGCAGTACTACGGTCAAGCTACTAACCATAAAAGAGAACTTCATGGGAGGTAACCCATGTGAAATAAAGGTTGAGTAAGTTTTTGAAAATTCTTAGTTAAAGTCTAGATTAAGTATTGTTTTAATGAAAATTATTCATGCTCTAGCAAAGAAGAAGGATGATGCCAAAATTGGTCGAAAGTCTAAGCTGACATTTTTCTACCAAAACTCGATATTTCGTTAAGTTACAGATTAATAAAGAATTCTTGGAGAAGCGGAAAATTTTTGGTGGACACAGAAGGTTTAACGACCAACTATACAGCGGGAATAAAAATTCCGGCTGTATAGTTGTTGCGAGAATAACACTTCTGTCCTTGAAAGTTACTGAGAGTTTAACGACCAACTATACGGCTAGAATTAAAAATTCCACCCGTATAGTCGCGGTCGTATAGTTATCGACCCCTCTTCAAAAATTTCATCGAGGAAACAGAGAGTTTAACGACCAACTATACGGCCGGAATTAAAATTCCGCCCGTATAGTCGCGGTTGTATATTTGTCTACACCTTTGACAAAATAATTTCTGGAATACTGAGAGTTTAACGACCAACTATATGGCCGGAATGAAAAATTCCGCCTGTATAGTTCTGGCCGTATAGTTCGGTTCCGCCGTAGATCTAATCTATAGTCAGTTCACAGCTATACGGCGGGAGCTATACGGGCCACGCCCGTATAGTTGCTCGTTACGCAAGACGGATAGGGTTTTTGAGCCCTCCTTTTAAAGTTGATCGCATCTAACCTTCTTCATTAAGTTTTCGTAGAGCTATAGCCTCCAGCCTCGAATAATCCTCACCATCCTTATACAAGCGCTCTAATAACATCCGTGCAGCGAAGCCATGCAACCCTTCCACGTCAACCAGGTCTAGAAGAAGAAAGATGAGAAGCCTGTGAAGAGGATTGAGGAAGCAGAACCTAAAGGATCGTCGTCATCATCCGGCCTAGAGATCAAGCCTCTCCCAAATTGGGAGGACCTGTTCCCATAGAGGATGGAGATGATGAACAAGCTGAGGAGGGAAGGAACATGGATGATTACCTCCCTAATCCTTATTGTTATACCATGGGATCCTATTATAAACCTCCTCTTGGTCCATCACCTCTTAAACCTAAGAAGGTGCGGCAAGATGAGATTCATGATAAGATCTGTGAGTTAGAAAAGGCTTCTAAAGCATGCATTGAAACAATTGGAGAAGGAATTGACTACTACTGGATGATGAGAAAAGACCTTGAGAAGAAGGTCGATGCAATTGATGGAAGAGTTGGTTTATTGATTAAAACTGTCTTTGAGTTAACAGATGAGAAGAAATTCCTCAAGAGGAAAATGTTGAAGCTCCAATACGACATGGCAGCATTCTCTTTGAAAGCATAGTTAAAGTGGTCAACATAAAGGAAGAAGGCGATGCTCCATCTACCCAATAGGAGGAATAGGTATCTACAAGGAGTTAATTGATCCCGCCTGGCTTGATTCCAAGCTTGGGGAGATCTTTAAGACCTTGTAATCTATCTTATAAATTTTATTATTCTTGCATTAGTTCAAATTAGAAATAAAGTTTGCATCATTAGAATTCCCTTCAGGAATAGTTGATCCCTTTTATGAAATTCCGAGCTTATTATTATATATGGAGCAATATTGAGTTTGTGTTTGCTTTATTGATATATGAATGGCTTGAGTATGATTTTACTTGCACTTGATGATAGCAATACGAGTCTTCCACACCATTGGTATTAATGGAACACATAAAGATAATTTGGTCAATATGCTGTAAGACTACGGTTTGATTCAAAAAGAAAAATTATCTATACAAGTAAGTTGAAAAAGGAAAACCTTGAACAAAAGAAAATGAAGTGATATCTAAATAGAATGAGAACAGGTCGTGGTAGAATCTCAAGTCATAATAATGCTTCATATACAGTTGGAATTTGATAATTGAGGTCGTTGAACTTTGAATTCCTACATGAAGTGGAATATATGGATAGCTCCTTTGCACAACACTTAAAACAAAAGTGTGAGCATATATGCAAAAGAAAAGAAAAAGAAAAGAAGAAAAAGAGCGAATGTGCAAAGAGCAAATAGGCATATGCCACTGTATTGTAGTATGACAAAGAGACACTTTTGAGATTTTGAATCCCAAGTGAATATGATGATCCCAAAACACTTGGGACTACCTCGTTAACTCATTCAGCTGAACCAGATTCTTTTACATTATGTTGAGATTCATCTTTTATGAACTATTGATAACTAAGGTGTGGAAGCCTTCTAATACTATTCCGATGGTTCGAGTAAGGTACTATTCATGGACTTATTCCTATGTATCATATATGATAAACACATGCTGCAATAGCCTCATTTTATCGACTCAGCTTCATGAATATGAGGATCACATCCATTAAGCTAGAGCTTGCTCGGGACGAGCAAGAGTCTAAGCTTGGGGAAATTGATGAGTGCATATTTGTATCATGTTTTATATTATTATTTTGCATTCTAGATGTAGGATCTTGGTATTTTACGGTGTTTGCGTGCATGTTTTATGTCTATTTTCACCAGGATTAGGACAGATGATGGATCCAATGGATACAATTATTGAAGCAGATGTACTAAGGAGAAAAGGAGTCAAAAACAATGTAAATCGCTTATTTCGGAAATATTAATAATACCAGAAGAAAACCCAAAGCGAATAGAGGAGACAGAGAGCATACCGACCAACTATACGGGCGGAGGAAATATTCCCGCCGTATAGCTCCGGCCGTATAGCTGGTGCCGCCTCCGCCTCGTTAAATAGTTTCACCCCGTGCAATTGGTTCGGGGAGATGACATACAAAACACCTAGAAATCACGAAAACCTCACCTCCGGAAGGCATCTAGAGGGGGAACTCATCCGCCAGGGATCCATATTCACCCTGCGCAGATCTGGGAGGCTAAGGCATCAATCTTCATCAACCACCGCTGCATCACCACCATCCTTATCCATCCCATCTACATCTTGTCTAGATCTTGTTGTAATTCCTATACTCGTTGTGGATTTATACAAGTACTATTCATCTATGATTGTTCTCATTACTATTGCCATGATGTTGATTGCCCCCATGCCTGAGTAGATCATTAGTTCTTGGGGAGATGGAGAAACCCTAGCATATGACTGAGATGAGATAGAGATTATTATGTTATACATCATTATGTGTATGTGTTAATTGTCTTCATCTTGATATTAAGGAGAAGTGCACCTTCTTAATGTTTGCCTCTTATGGGGACTTGATGGAGGGGATTACTTGTTAGTAGATGGAGGGATGATAAAACTTACTATGACTATAAAGTTGTTGTTATTCCTTACATACTAACTTGGGGAACCATGGAGAACTCATCAAGCCATGTCCATGCCATGGGAGAGATCCCTTAATAGCGCGGTAATGCGATGGTTGTCGGTTATTGTCTGTTGTGGTTATGAGGACGATATGTGTAGCGGTTGCTGGCAGATCATCCATATATGGAGCTCCTCCCACATACATACACACTATGAGAATATTCGTTATAATACTCTCGATTACTTAGTCTAAATTGCTAGTGGTGTATCCGCTACTCCCTAAGAACGCCTTTTTCCTATTGGAGTTCCAAAGTTCTATTACACACGTGATTCTTACTTTCTGTATTAAGTTTTGCTTTACTTTAAATTACCTTGTTCAACCAAAAACCCCAAAACAACTCTATTTATCTTGCACCCTAAAGTTATTTCTTAAGTACTCCGTTTAGTTATAGTTAAAAGCATTTTAGTCTTTTGCCTACTGCTCCTTGTGGGATCGATATCTTTATTTTGAAACTAGCTACAAACGATTTGTGCACTTGCAGTCATCAGCTCCCTTGATACCGGTGCTGCGAGTATTGGTGTGGAGGAGAGTATTCTCTTCAACTCCTGAGTCGCTGCGTCTACTTCGTCCATCCATATAAATTTGTTCGCCTTCTTTAGCAAATTGTAGAGCGGCATGGCCTTCTCCCCTAGTCGGTTGATGAACCGTCTTACTGCTGCGACGCCGCCTGTGTGCCTTTGTATGTTCTTCAAGCATGTTGGGCGTTTGATGTCAAGGATGGCCTTGATATTCTCTGGATTAACCTCAATTCCATGGTGAGAAATGATGAATCCCAACAATTTGCCGGATGGTACCCCGAAGATGCACTTCTTGGGGTTGCACATCATGTTGTACTTCTGAAGATTGTCAAAGGTTTCCTGCTAGTCGATAATGAGATCATTTGATTTCTTTGACATAACCGCGATATCATCCACTTAAGTATGTATGTTGCAACCTATCTGGTCGTGTAGGCAGCACTGCATCGTCCGTTGGTAAGTAGCACAAGCGTTTTTAGCCCAAAGGGCATTGTATAATAACAATATGTGCCATAGGGTGTGGTGAACAAAGTGGTGAATTGGTCTGACTTGCACATCCGGATTTGGTGGTAACCTGAGTAAGCATCGAGAAAACAGTGAAGTTCCAAGCCAGCCATCGAGTCAATGGCTTGGTCAATGCGAGGCAAAGCAAATGGATCCTTCAGACACGCTTTGTTCAAGCCAGTGTAATCAACGCACATTCTTAAATCTTTGGTTCCCTTTTTGGGGACAAGTACATGATTTTCCACCCATCGGGTGTGAATAACTTCTCGGATAAAGCCAACCTTAAGTAACCTAGCTATTTCTTTGCCTATAGCCCATTGTATTTCATCACCAAAGCATCGTAGAGGTTGTTTCCCCAGTTTAGCATTAGGATCGATATTCAAGCTGTGCTCGGCAAGTTCCCTAGGTACACCTTTCATGTCAGCAGGTTGCCAGGTAAAGATGTCCCTATTCTCATGGAGGAACTCGACGAGCACGCTTTCCTATTTGGGATCTAGGTTCGTGCCAATGCTGGTGGTCTTGGAGGAATCTCCTTCAACCAGCTCCACCTCCTTGGTCTTGATGGCGTCTTTGAATGCGAGTTCAGCAACGGTGATTTGCTTCTTCGGAGCCGGCATCTCCGAGGCATCGACTTGGCTCTAGATATCCTTGAACTTCTCACCATAGTCGCATTCCCGTTCCTTGGTGAAGGTTCCGTCAATGGTGATGATGTCGTTTGGTCCGAGTAACTTGAGCTTGTTTTAGAAAAAGCATGGCCTTGCGAGGAAGGAGTGGAATATGTCGTGTCCAAAGATGACGTGGTACACGCTCTTGAAGGGAACCACTTCAAAGGTCATGCGTTCTTGGCGGTAATTGTTGACATTGCCAAAAGCGACCGGAAGAGTTATGCAGCCCAGGGAATTACCTTGTCAGCTAGGGACAACACCATGGAACACAGTGTTGCTTTTCCTTAGATGGGTCTCCGTCAAGTTCATCTTGTGCAGTGTATCTAGGTACATGATGTTGATGCTGCTTCCACTATCCACGAGGCACTTGGTGAATTTTGTGTCGTGAATCAATGGGTTGATGACCATGGCATACTGGTTCTATGTATGGATAAGATCTGGATGATCCTTCCTATCCCAAGTGATTGGAATCTCTGACCACCTGACGTACCGGGGAACCGGAGGGAGTGTGGCCATCAGTATCCATAGAGTGGGTTTTTGGGCCCAGATGGTGGGAGTACCAAGGAAAGTGTGGTAGAATAGGGCCTTCTTATCGAAGATTTTTTTCCCTTGCCATCGCCCTTGTCGGTGGACTTGGGTTCCATGTCTTCCTCCATGTCACTTGAATCCTTGGACTCCTCTTCCTTCTTCTTCCCTTTGACCTTTCCGCGGGGTCTATTCTTCCGACTTCACTTGTAGCCGGACTCTGGGTCTTCCTTGAGGTCATTGACAAACTTGCATTGGCGGTAGGTGTGTGTGGCCTTGCCGTTTGCGTTGAGGTGGACGAAACATGGCATATCGCGGTACTCTTCGTATGTTTGGGGAACGCGGGGCGCTGAGGGTGTGGAATCACTCCTCTATTGAAAATGGCTACCCCCTGGCCATGACCACGCTGTCCACCTCCGACTCTGCCAGTGAACGTTTTGGCGACCATGTCAGCTGTTTGCTTCCCTTCAGGCGGAGTCTTCAGCTTGTTGTTATTGTTTTTTTGTCCTGTGTAGGGATTGCTATTGCTGGCAACGATCTGCGTGCATCGTCATCAGCAGCGGCGAACTCGCTAGCCATGGCGATCATTGCGTTGAGGTTGAGCTCATGGTTGTCTTTCTTGTGCTTCAACGTATGCCGGAGCAAAGTCCCCTTCTCTAGACCATCGATGAAGGTGGCCATACCGGTTTGTTCATGCACTCTCGCACATGAATTTTTCATATATCCAGCCAGCAGGAAAGGTAAGCACGAGAGGATTCATCCTTTTCTTGTACGCACCGTTGTAGGTCTCCGATAGTGTAGGGATGTTTGTACGTACCCTTGAAGTTCTTGGTGAATGCTTCATGCATGTCCAACCAATTGCATATTGATTTCTCCAGTAATTCAACAGTCCATTGTAGGGCGGTGCCGGTAAGCATAAGTGGGAGGTACTTGACGGCGACATTAGGGTTTCCCCCAGCGATGTGAATCGCTTCATTGTAGTCCTGCAACCATGTAATTGCCTAGCAGTGCCGTCATAGGGCTAGATGATATTGTCAATCGGGAGGCCCATGGGATAATTTGTGGCCCGTATTACCTGTCCAAAACAACATGCCCAAGGTATGGGAGCTCTCGTGCTTCTTGGATCTTATCCAGCCGTGAACGTGCGTCGTACGGCTCCGGTTGCTTCCCTTTTCTGTCATGGGGAGGAGAGTTGTGGTGCGATCTTTTGGATCCGCCATGTCCTCCCCCATGATGGCTACTAGGTGGCGACGGTGGCAGTGGCAGCGGTGGGTTAGCCTTCTTTCTGCTCCCTCCATGTGACTCCTCATGCCTGTCATGATTTCTTGTCGAACGTGGTGCTTCCTTGTAGGATATGCTCTTGTGTCCTTCATTGCCGCTGCACTCTCCAGCATGTCGGGGCTGCTCGCCCTGGTCGCGTATAATGATACCGACTTGGGGACACCTAGGAGGTGGCATGCTTGTGCGGTGGCACAGCTGTGGTTCCTTGTGACACCGGGATGGTGAGGGTGGGGCGATCAACGAGGGCAAGCCGTTTCTCCGTGGGTGGAGGATATGGGTATTGCATCAGTCATGTTGCACGCATCCCTCCGCCTTCGCTCCATGGAGCCTATGTGGGATCCTTCATCATGGGGTGATCTTGGCCTTCGGTGGCTGTTTAGGGTTGACTGGCAAAGCTCCAGATTGGACTCAGGCCTTTGCGAGGTGGCCTTCTCCTGTTGCTTGCAAGCCTTGGCTACGAGGTCATAGACCTAAGCCACCGCCTCTGGTGACATGTCCTGTTCAAGGAGGGTCTTGGCAACGGCAATGATGAGGGCAGGAGTTGGCATTACTTGCCTCTCCTCTGAATCAATCTATGGGGTGGCTTTTGCCGGTTTGGATCCTTCATATCCCAACTTGCGCCGAACGCCAGGGTCTTTGACGACATGAGCCGGTGATTTCTTTGCCTTGTGCTTCAGTAGTAACTGGTTGTACTCAACCTCCATAGCTCTTGCCGCCTTGATAGATTGTTGCGCCCTGGCCATGTTTTTGTCCAACTGAGCGCCCTGTTCTGCAATGCACTTGGCCTTCACGAGGATTTCTGCACGCTTCTCATCAAGCTTCGTAATGCTCCGAATATGGGCGATGGTAATGAGCTCGAAGAGGAGTGCACCGTATATCGCCTTGTCGGCGGGAGTAACCAATGGGTTGCCAGCTGTAGACGTTGACGGTGGCGATGGCGGCAGATTTCTTTGCTTGGTAGTACTGGGCCCCGTGGTGAATTTCTCCACCTTCTGCAGGCGGATAGCTGGAGGAGGCATGGCCTTGGCCGGAGCTGGAGGCTCGGTGGCCTTTTTTGCTGCTATCACTCTAGTAACCACAGGTGTGGGCGGAGCTTGCTCAGGTTCCAGTTCCTGTCCGTCTTCTTCCATCATTCTCCCAATGGTGATGAGCACCTGGTTGGAAGTGTTGGTTTTCTAGGCATGCTCCTCCTTCTCGATCTCCTGCTTGATCTCCCTCATAAAAGGATCGTATTCCTGCGAGTTAGCATCCGAGCCGGGGCCATCCATGTTGATGTCGGTGTATAGTGCATCGAGGAGTGAGTCAGAGTTGGCTTCAGTGTTGTTGATGGCAGATATGGAGGGTGATGGAGGTGGGCTCTTGTTGTTTCTTCCTCTGGCTTTGGGCCTAGGCATAGCCCGAGTGTTCTCCTCGGCATCCGCATATTCATTGACGATTGCGATCATCTTGCCAAGGGTGAGAGGGACTGCGGCCTGCCGTCTTCAGAGTGTATACTGCAGGAGCGTTCTGGGCGTGAGCCTTCCACGAAGTGGTAGACAAGTTTGTCAGCACGGTCACCCTCTAGGGTTTCCCTTACCCTCATTCATCAAGCAAGGTATTCATGGGGGATTCTTCTTCCCTCTGAACGCATCTGGCCAAATTGAAGATGGTGACTATGCTGACAAAGTGTGACCTTCGCATATCTAACGCTAGGGGAAGCCAAGAGGATTTGCGGGGTCCTTCCACCGTTATATCCTACACAGGGGTGGTTTGGGTGGGCCTTGAATTTTCATGATCTGAGCCGCCATACTCTAGAGAGAGGTATGTCCTAGATTCTTCCACGAACGTATCCTATCTGTAGGCAGTCCATGCGGGCCTTGACGAGTTTCCGAATTCTGCGAGCTAGGACCCGAGTCGGTTTTGCCAATGAAGATGTGGATGTCTCCAATTGGGACGACGGAGTAGCGGGTAGGGTTCATCTTTGCCGGGACCCAAAATTCGTCGGGAGGACGATCAGGATGTTGCCGGAGAACAGGACACGCCCGATGGCCACAGTGTCGATGATTCCTGTTAAGAGATTGGACCTTGCCCGGTGTAGAGCTCGAAACGCCTCTTTCCCCATGGTGGGCGCCAACTATCCTTTTACTGTCGACAAGTACGCCATGGAGGGGTCCTCACAGAGCGTGTTTAGAGATGTGGGGTAATGCGGAGAGTTGGCGGGTACGAGGTAACACAACTTACCCAGGTTCAAGTACCACAACTGTGGCGGAACTCTACTCCTACTATAAATCACTATAATGGCAATTCGCCGAGTTACAGAGGTCGGTTCGCTGTGCGAGGTGTTGTACGTTGTACGTTGAGTGTTATCCTAAAGGCTCCCATAGGTTTGGCTAACCTAGGGTTACAGGGAAAGGACCTTGCTGGACAAGGTAAAGAGTCTTACACTAATACTAACTAGTCTTCGTGTCTTGTACTCCAAGGCTCCGAGTATGTCGGTGACTCATGTGTAACCTTCCTTTATTCGGCATGGGCCTCCCTTCGGTATCCGTCTAATTGGGCCGCCAGCAGGCCATGGGCCACCCAGGTTAGCCGAATTAGAGACGTGCTATGGTGATACCCATTTAGCATATCCCCAACACAAACTATCCCCGACTTGGGAAGGACCGTTCGTCATAAGCAAAGCATTGCTCAATGGTTCCTATTACCTCATCGATATTCACGAGTTGAAAGATAGGCCAAAAAATCGCAAGTGCAAGCAATGTGACTCCGATGATGATTACCCGGAGACAGATCGGCCACGAAACATAGCACAACTACATCCCTTTTACAATTAGCATATTTATATTATGTAATAAGTTTCTTATATTATCAATGAAATAAAGGATTTGGTTCACTCATATTTTCTGAGTCTTTCTCCTCCTTTAGTGTTCATTTTTGGAGCATATAAACCCTTTATGCTCAAGTTTGCATTTACACTTGTGAAAATTCCGCCTAAGGGCGTTAACTTGTTTCTGGTCTACATGTTTTCTGATGTTTTTATGTGGATTCTAGGGTAGTGACTTTTCGACACTCAAAAGGCGGAGATTTTGTTCTTAGGTTCTTGATGGTGCTATTAAGCATCATTGCCTGAGAACATGGTTCTGTGCTAAGGTTTTTTCGTCTCACAAAAAGTCAAGCATACAAACCAGAATAATAGATAAGCCAGCACTTGCTTAAAAATATATATAAACTGGAAAGAGATAAGTAGCAGGAGGCTTGTAGCCAAGTTTTTCCGCCTTATAAAATCAAAAGTTTTTCAGCATACACACTTCAGAGATACATTTAATACATCAATATTTTTATGGTCTGCTATAGGGGACTTCGATACTGCATCAACAGCAGGAGAGCCAGGTCAGGAAAGTTCATCAAACTCGGAAGGACCAGGGCTGGATTCTGAAGAAGCCAGGTCATCATCCATCAGCTCGGCAGGCATGAAGACATCCACCTTGGTCAACTTGCTAACCTTGTTGTCGTACCGGCGAGGGAATTCCATATAGCATCACTATCAATTGCATTTCCATCCTCGTCAAAATTTGGCATGCCGGAGGTTACTAGGTCCAAGTCCGCGTTGTTGTAGTGCGCTTTGACCAAGGACAAGGCCATCCTTGCACCAGCCTAGACACAAGAAGCTTCCCACTCCTTGATTTTCTTAGGGGCTCGGTGTAGGATCTCCGAGTACTTGGCCATATAATTAGCCACCTTGATGGTGATATCCAGGGGCTGGGGTATCTCCTTGGCTTGCGTGATGACATTATTGATGAAGTTGCCGGCGAGAATCAGGCATTATTTTGGATCCGGAGCACCTTCACCCATGTTGGCTAAACCAATGGGGGTTGTGTTTCATTAGAGATAAAGATCATGAGTACAACAATACAAATGTTCATCTTACAGAATTGGCAAAGTCAGAGGAAAGTTACCGAAGATGTTGATCTCAGCTTACTTGCAGGTCTCTGCTAAGATGTCCTGTTCCTTTTGAACTTTCTTGTACACCTCAAGGTTTCTCTCATTCTTCTCTTTGGCAGCTTGATTTTGTCCCTTGAGCTGCGCAATTTCGTTATTTAGGCGCTGCATCTCAGCGTCAGTAGATTCTTGCAGCGCCTTCATTGCCTGATCATGGCCCCTGACAACTTCAGATAGGTCTTTCTTCAGGATTTTGTTTTCATCGTCAAGCTCCTGGATATGCCTGGATTGCTTGACGATGCTCTTGGCTTTGGCAAAGGCCTCTATAAGATGGAAAATGGAAAGCATTATGAGAAGTTGGCAGGAAGGGACCGATGAGGAAAGTAAAGAGCTGTTAAAAGAAAATAGACTCTGGCTATTTTTGATTAGTTGCTTCAGGAAGGATGTTTTACCCTGTTCAAGGTCCAGTTCCTTCCACAGTTTGGAAAATCTCTCATTGGTGGCCTCTCTTTGGCTATTCTCATCCTGCAAAGAAAACAAAGTGCTTAGTTTCTCTGGAGCATCTAGTCGAAACTATTCTGTTTCAACTAAACGCTCTGGGGCTACAATATTAGATTTTTTAATTTGGCAAAGTGTTCTCTCTTAGAGTATCTAGTCAGAATTATTCATTCTAAACTCGAAACTCAGGGCCTACACTAACAAGTTCTACACTTAGTTCTTTGGAGCACTTAGGCCAAAACTACGAATTTTCTGCCTAAGAGCTCGGGGGCTATAGTGGAATATATTACAAAGTAAAATAAGTAAAGTTCAGAGACTTACAATGGCAATAACCTTCAGATTGTTGGCCAAATGAGCATATGAATTATGGAAGGTCCGGGCATTGTTATATATAGCATCTTCATGTTTGATGAGATCATCTAGGCATAGTGTCGGAGGAGTTAAAGGCAGAGGAGTTGTCAAAGTTGGAGGCATGGATGACACCCTGGCTGCCTGCTGTGTGATTATGGCAGTTGATGGCTCAGAGGCTCCCGCCTCGTCCGTGGCTATAGCTGCATCCGCCTCCACTACCTCCATTTAGGAATAAGTGCTCTCTTGTGTAACCTGGCTACTGGGAGCAATGTCCATGCCAATAGAGCCTGAGACATAAGTTGTTGGATTGATATATGTCTCCATGGAGGAAGTCTCAGGAATGACGGGGGATGAAGGCTCAGTGGGGCCTGATACAGGCTTGGCAGGAGGAGTCGGGGGAGCAGTAGCGGGAGACGACTTGGAAAACATATCGCGAATATTTTTGGACCCCCCAACATCTTTGGAGGATCACTTCAGGAAAACACCATATTTCTTCCTGAAACATACTCTGTATAAGTAGAGGAATTGAAAGGGTGCAACACAACCTAAATTTGCAGAATGAGAACACTTACCATAGCAGGCGCCTTGGCTAAGGGGACGCTGGTGGACTTCTTCTTCTTCTTCTTCTCCGCCTCTAAGGCGACACTGAATTTCTGGGAGACTCCACTCTCCATTTTCTTCTTCTTGCCCGCGGCAACAGCGTCAGAGGTGGAGCTCTTCCTCTTTCGCGCTGCCAAAGCTGGATGATCCTTGGAGGCATCGTCGTTGGACACCACCTGGATATCCTTCATCTTGGGATCATAGACTTGAGAGGCCATCTGATCCGCCGCCAAGGTCGCCAGCTGTAGGACAAAGGAGTGTTGGTTTGATGACTTCAAGATGGGAAAAACCTTAGAGTATATATAACGAGCAACAAAGGAAACAAAAGCTACCTCTAGGCACTTGCCGCATTCGCACATGTCATAGGTGATATTAAAGCCACGCTTCATGTCTTTCACCTTGACCATGTCCTTAAGCCGGAGCTTGATGGAGTCGTTGGAGAAGTTGTCCCGCGAGATTCACATGGGATCTTTTCTATCCTTGGAGTACATGCACATTAGCTCAGCACGGTGCTGCAGAGGTTGGATCCACCTAGTGAACCAGCACATGGCTAGGTCCAAGCCGGTAAGACCTCTGTCTATGAGCCATTCGATCCTTCTTACGATGCGGTTGGCTTCTTCATCGGATGGGAGGGAGGCTTGGGACCTCCAGGTGGGAGCTTCAGAGGCGGCACCATCAACAAAGTCGGGATACGACTCTTGGCGTTTGGGCAGAGGAATGTTTGTGCCGTAAAAATACATGCGCTGCCAGTTCTTGCAAGACTCATGGCCCACAATGTCGGGGAAGTGCCGGCTAGGCTGGATCTTAAAGCTAATGGTTCCGCAGATCCGCAGCTCATCCTTGGATTCTACGGTCTCTCTCTTGATGGTAAATAAATAGACAAACAAATCTAACCTAGGCATAATTCCTAGGTATCCTTCACATAAAGCTATGAAGTTGCTAATTACGAGGATGTTGTTGGCAGAGAGGTTGTGGGGAAGTACCCGGAAATAACGAAGAATGTCCAGGAAGAAGTCAGAGACTGGTAGGATTACGCCACTTACCATCTGAGCTTTAAGGTACACCTCCTCTCTAGCTTGGGGAGAAGGAGTCACCTCACCGACTGACACTGACCACTAGACCAAGACCTCCGTCGTGGGAGGTACACCTCGGCGATGAGTTCTTGGAGATTTCGGTGGAGAGGTCATAACCCCTCCACACTCCCTTGTGGGAATCGCCATCTTCTTTTGCAGCGTCTAGCACCGCCTGTCTTTGGTCACCGATGGTGGTTTCCACCACGGCAGAGATAGGAATGACGACCCCCTCTAGAGGGACAATTACTCCCTGGGATGGCTGCATTGAAGCCTCGGGAGTCGCCACCGTTGAGGGAGCGACCACTACTAGAGGCCATTGCGTAGGTGAAGGAATATGGAGATGGGGGAAGGCTCTGGTTAGGGTTTTCTCACCGAAGAGCTCGAACAGTCGCATGGATGGAGGAAGAAGATGATGCGAGGGAGAATGCAGGTAAAAGTAATATCCTAAGCTGCAGTTAATATATATAGACCCAGCATCAAGATTCATGCAAAAAGATCTAACAGACGCAGTGTTGCCGACATGGAGATGACCGTGCACGGTAATTTTTCCACGTCCTCCGTCTTTTCCCCTTTAACGTTTTGGATTTTGCACGCATAAAAATAGCTAATGATTAATTCACTGCCTTCTATGATTTTTGAGGTAGTGTAGGCTACAACCTACGTCATCTTCTGACCATTGTAGTGGAGTAGTCACATCTGAAGATTCAATCAAAGGCGGAGGTTATCCGGCTCTGGAAACAAAGACTTAAAGAATCTCTGGCTACATTAAGAAGACATAGAGGATTGCAGGGTTCTTTGGGAGACCTTCGAGATATTGCTCGACGGATTGCCAGCATCACCTAGATGGAGCATTCAAGATCAATGGGTAAAACGGCACGAGATCTTGAAGTCCTCTAGGGGCTACTATTGGGGATATGCTAAATGGGTACCACCATAGCACGTCTCTAATCCGGCTAACCCGGGTGGTCCACAGTTGGTAGCATGGCCTATGGCCTGCTGGGCAGCCCAGTTAGACGGATCTAGAAGGGAGGCTCATGCCGGATAAAGGAAGGCTACGTAGGAGTCATCGACATACTCGGAGCCTTGGAGTGCCGGACAAGGTAAAGAGTCCTACACTAATACGAACTAGTCTTTCGTGTCTTGCACTCCGAGGCTCCGAGTACAAGACATGAAGACTAGTTAGTATTAGTGTAGGACTCTTTACCTTGTCCGGCAAGGTCCTTACCCTGTAACCCTAGGTTCTGGTGCCTTTATAAGCCAGACCTGTTGGAGCCTTTAGGGCACGATTCATAACACCCTCGCACAGCGAACCGATCTCTGTAACTCGATGTATTTCCATTATAGTGATTTATAGCAGGAGTAGAGTTCCGCCACCATTGTGGGACTTGAACCTGGGTAAGTTGTGTTACCTTGTACCCGCCAACTCACCGCCTTACCCCACATCTCTAAACACACTCTGTGAGGATCCCTCGATGGCATACTCATCGGCAATACCATGACAGGCGCCGGCCTCTCTCCTGAGAGGGAGGGGGCCCTCGTCGCCTTCCTTCAGGCCAACGCGGACATGTTCGCCTGGTCCCCATCAGACATGACGGGGGGTCCCTCATGAGGTGATCGAGCACGACCTGCTAGTGTGCCCCATGGTGCGCCCAGTGAAGAAGAATCCGCGAAAGCAGTCGGCTGAGAAGCAGCAGTTCATCATTGCTAAGATGGAAAAGCTCGTCAGGGCGCACCTCGTCAAGAAGTCTTGCACGCCAACTAGCACGCGGACCCTGTGGTGGTCCCCAAGGACACCAGGGGAGGGAGGCTCTGCGTTGACTTCACCGACCTCAACAAGGCATGCCCCAAGGATCCTTTCCCTCTGCCGCGGATAGACCAAATCGTCGACTCCATGGTGGGCTGTGACCTTTTGTGCTTTCTGGATGCCTTATCGGGATACCATCAGATCAAGATGGGCAAGGAGGACAAGGATAAGACTTCCTTCATCACCCCGTGTGGCATGTACTGTTACACCTGCATGCCATTCGGCGTCAAGAACGCCGACGCCACCTTCCAAAGTCTCATGTGTATCGCGCTAAGCAGGCCGATGGGGAGGAATGCGAAGGCCTACGTCGAAGACATCATGATCAAGACCCACGAGAAGGACACCCTGGTGGAGGACCTGATAGAAACCTTCACTAACTTGTGCCGGGTGAACATCAAGCTCAACCCTGCCAAATGCATGTTCAGAGTTCCATCCGGCAAGCTCCTCGGTTTCTTGGTGTCGCATCGGGGGATCGAAGCCAACCCCGACAAGGTACATGCAATTGTGGAAATGCACCCGCCAACGCAGCTCAAGTAAATGCAGCACTTGGCCGGGCGCGTGGCAGCTTTGGGAAGGTTCATATCCAAGCTCGGCGAGAAGGCCTTGCCTTTCTTCAAGATTATGAAGCCTACCGGCAAGTTCCAGTGGACTCCGGAGGCCGACGAGGCGTTCGAAGGCCTCAAGAGGTACCTCACAAGCCCACCGATCATGGTGGCCGCCAGGGAGCATGAGCCACTACTACTATACTTGGCTGCCATGCCACAAACGACGAGCGCTGTCCTAGTCGCCGATGACTACAAGTGCATAGATCGTTTGTAGCTACTTTCGAAATAAAGATATCGATCCCACAGGGAGCAGGAGTCTGAAGTTGAATAACTCTTTGAACTAAATACCAAAATAGTAATGCTAAATAATGTTCTAAGTAACAAGATAAAATGCGAGTTTTGTGTAAAAGGTATTTTTGGGTTTTCAAATAAGAGAACAATAAGTAGACTAAAGCTGTAAGTAAACAAGAGCATGAAAGTGTGATTACGAAAGTCTGCAAGATGATGGAAAGAGTTCTCAGGGAGTAGTGGATCCACCGCTAGTAATTAGAAAGAGTGATCAAAATTATTATAATGAATAAGACCATTTATGATATGTGTGGGACGAGCTCCATATATGGACGAATAGGCAGCAACCACTGCACACATCATCCGTCATAACCATAGCAGACATCAATCGACATCAATCGAATTACTGCGCTATTAAGGGACTTTACCCCGTAGGATGTATCCCATGGCATGGACAATGTTCCGGGAGTTCTCCTCGGTTGCCAAGTTGATACGTAAGGAATGACAACAACTTTATAGTCACCATACGTGTTATCATCCCTCTGTCTATGAACAAGTAGTTCCCTCTGTCTAGTCCTCGGTGAGACAAATATTGAGTGGCGTGCTTCACCCAACATCAAGATGAAGGAAATCTAACATAGACACATAATGAACAATATCACATAATAATCTTTATCACAATTCAATCGCATACTAGGGTTTCTCCATATCCCCAATAACAAAGGAAACTACTCACACATAAAGGCAATCAACATCATGGATAGAATATGGATGAAGTATGATGATACAATTGAAGACAAGTGCAAATCCAAGAATCAATCTAGAATTAGAACAAGTAACCAAAGGGGATCGGTGATGGAGACGTTGTTGATGAAGATGACGATGTAGATCGATGTGGAGGCCTTCAAGATCCTAGTCCCTTCTCCTCTTGCATGATGGTGATGGTGTAGATCTGATTGGAGGTGGATATGGCGGTGGCATGGCGGCAGGGCTCTGCCGTGGTGGAGGATATGGTTTTGTGGCTCTCTCTTGGATCCTCCCTCCTTTATATAGGCCTTGGGGGAGCCCTAAGGTTCCTCCAATACCGTCATATGACTTAGAGAAGGTTCTGGAGCTTCTTTGGGGCGAAATCCCGTCGTTTGTGACCTTTTTACCAACTATACGGCCAAACTATATGGCGGTAACTTTTAGTTCCGGGCATATAGTTGGTCGTTGAACTTGCAGATCCTTTAGTATTTTGGTCGCCATTTCTTCATACGAAGTCCGTTTTAGGTGTTCTTGGACTCGCTGAGTTCATCTCGTCGAGGGATACAACCTGATGGTCTTGGATATTTATTGTGGGAAATTATAAAAATTCACTTTTCCAACCTCTCAAATGGCTAAGTCTGGTTCCTGCATCTCCTCCATACTATGCTATCTTTGTTCCTTTTTATCCATAATCTTCACCAACACCTAAACACATGTCATAGACAAGGAAAGTGATAAAATTCTACCTAAACTACTAAATGTGCAAAGCTCATATGAAAGTAAATGAGAACTAGAATTCATGCATATAAGGCATAGCTATAGCTGGAAAAAACATGATATGAGATATAAATGGCACATTTTATATGGCCAGACGAGGTGGTATTTCACAGCCATCAGTCGCCGAGTGTGAAGAGGTGGTAGAAATGAATCGGAAGCCCCAAGCCGCGAACCCTGCCAAGGGCCCGGGGGCTACCCCCGAGGGCGACGACGCCCGGAAGGAAGCTGATGGTGTGGCTGTCGACCAAACCGCGGCCAAAACCATGGAGCTCCTGCAACAGTCGGTCTACTTCGTTAGCACGATGCACATAAATGCAAGGGAAAGGTACTCCATGTAGCAGAAGTTCCTCTACGCACTCCTAGTGGCATCGCACAAGCTACGCCACTACTTCTAGGGTCACCCCATCAGGATGGTCACCAAGTTCCCTCTGGAGGCAATCCTGTGCAACCCCAATGCCACGGGCCAAGTGGCTGAGTGGTCCATCGAACTACAGCCCTTTGAGCTGACATGCTACACCACGCCCACCGTCCGCGCGAGGGCCTTGGTGGACTTCGCGGCGGAATGGACTGACCTTGGGGAGAGCGAGCCTTAGGAAGAAATAACCTAACTTCCCGGGAAGCTAGCCCCAAGGCATTGGACCGTGAACTTTGATGAGAGTTCAACAGGGACGGCGTCGGGGCGGCTGCCGTACTCACGTCCCCCACAGGCAACAAACTCTTCTACGTCGTGCAGCTACGCTTCAATGATGGAGACAAGCGCTCCAACAACATCGCCGAGTATGAGGGTTTGATTGCTAGCCTCAAGGTGGCCATCTCCCTTGGCATCCAGCGCGTCATGATCTAGGGGGATTCCCATCTCCTGGTTAACTTCTCCAATAAAAGCTACCGTCCCAAGGACGTGCACATGGCGGCGTACCTGGAGGAAGTGCGAAGGCTAGAGAAGTACTTCCTAGGCTTGGACCTGCTTCACATCCCTCGTGGATACAACTACGAGGCAAAAGATATCGCTAAGAGCGCATCCAGGAGGGAGCCACAGCAGCCGGAGGTCTTCGAGGAAAGATTGTTCAAACCCTCGGCCACCCCCCGGAAAGCGAACTGCCCATCTAGAGGAAGTCCTGCCCCCACCCTACATAGGCGTGGCTGACTATGGCCTGCCTTAAGGAGATAGCCTCGTCCTAGCGGCCGCAGCCCAGAAGTAGAGCTGGATCACTGAACTCAAAAGCTACCTCCCGGACGACACCCTCCTGAAGAGCGATGATGCAGCGGAAAGTTTAGTATGCCGAGCAAATAAGTGATGCATGGTGGACGGGGATCTCTACTATTGCCTCCCCAACGGGGTTACCCTCCGATGTATCTCCAGCGACAAAGGGAGCGAGATGCTGACCGACATCCACGCAGGGGAATGCGGCCACCATGCCTCGGCACGCACTCTAGCAGGGAAGGCCTTCCACAACGGCTTCTACTGGCTCACTGCGCTCGCCGACGCCACGACACTAGTGAGGTCATGCAAAGCATGCTAGTTCCACGCCAAGCAAATACATCAGCCGGCTCAGCAGCTGTAGACCATCTCTCATGGCCATTTGCGGTTTGGGGGCTGGATATCTTGGGGCCCTTTTTGCGGGCCTGGGGGCTACCAATACCTCTACGTCTCCATCGACAAGTTCACCAAATGGGCCGAGGTAGAACCGGTCAGAACCATCCTGGGCGCGCTCAGCGGTGAAGTTCATCCAAGGCCTGGTGTGACGCTTTTGGGTACCTAATCGCATCATCACCGACAACGGCAGCTAGTTCACCAGCGGGCTATTCTAGTACTACTATGAGGACTGTTGGAGATATGCCCTAGAGGCAATAATAAATATAGTTATTATTATATATCTTTGTGTTTATGATAAATGTTTGCATTCATGCTATAATAGTATTAACAAGGAAACCATTAATACTTGTGTGATTTGTAAACTTAATTTGAAGTCCCTAGTATAGCCTCTATACTTCACTAGCTTGTTGGTTGATTGATGATGTGGTTTCTTTGTCATGAACATTGAGATGTTATCAACAACAAGATCATATCGTTAGGAGAATGATATGGTGGACATACTCCTATAGACAAGCGTAGCATAAAGATCAAGTCATTTTAATAGTTCAATTGCTATATGCTTTCTGATACATAGTAACCTAACTCCTTCGACCATGAGATCATGCATATCACCTTTACTGGATGGATGCTTTGATGTCATCAAACACCACACCGTAACAGGGTGGCTATAAAGGTGGCATTGAGTGTTCGGAAAGTATTGGTTGAAACACATGGATCAAGAGTGGGATTTGTCCATCCACATGACGGATAGATATTCTCTGGGCCCTCTCGGTGAAATGTCATTCAATTAGCTTGCAAGCATGTGACTTGGTCACAAGGGATCACATATCACGGGAACGAGAAAAGAGTACTTATCGGTAACGAGGATGAACTAGGTATGCAGAGATACCGACGATCATAACCTCGGATAAGTAACATATCGTGAGACAAAGGGAAATTGGTATCGTATGTAAGTGGTTCATTCGATCGCAAAGTAATCGTAGAAATATGTGGGAGCCATATGAATTTCCAGATTCCTCTATTGGTTATTGTTCGGAGAAGTGTCTCGATCATGTCCGCATAATTCACGAACCGTAGGGAGACACACTTAAGGATTCGACGTTGTTTGAGTAGTTATGGTATTATGAGAAAGAGACCGAATGTTGTTCGGAGTCTCGGATGGGATCCGGGATATCACGAGGTGATCCGGAATGGTCCGGAGAATAAGATTCATATAAGGAAAGTCCCGTTTCGGAGTTCGGGAATGATTCCGGTGTTTTCATCGGGGATATTCTAGAAGGTTCCGGATTGTCCGGCACTCCGGGGGGGAAGGGGTACATGAATGTGTCATTACATATTAGAATGATTGCATCATGTACTAAGTGTTCTTGCTGTCCCAAATATAGGATTAAATTGAATCCTAAAACAGAAAAGTCAAATGTCCAGTTTGAAAGTCAAACTGCCAAAAACAAGAAACTGTGGGAAACAAGCAAGAGGAGTTGGAGTCGACTTGGAGGAGGAGTTTCTCTCCTCCAAGCCGGCGGCCAGCCTAGGCCGAGTTGGGGAGGGACTCCCTCCCTCCCCTGGCGCGCCCACCCCTCCCACCTATATAAGGAGGGGCAGGGCTCCCCTCCTACACACAAGTTTCCTATCCTCTAAACTAAACCCTAGATCTAGACCCCGGTTTAGAGCTATTCGGTTTAGAGCCTTCTAATTGGTTTAGAGCCCTCTAATTGGTGTGTCTAATTACTAGACCACTAATAGCCTCTCTCATAAGCTCCACCATACTCGCACCGGCTTAAGGCGAAGCCCTGCGGGATTTCCCCTCTACCTCCGGTACCACGCCGTTGTGCTGCCGGAATCGCGAGGAGAGTGCTACAACCTCCGCTGCCTGCTGGAACAAGGGAGAGGAAGGTCTTCGTCGAGTACCGAACGTGTGACCGACTGCGGGAGCGCTGCGGGAACGCGGCGCCGGAAGGATCGTCTACGCGATCTTGAGATCGGAAAGAGTACGACTACATCACCCACGAGAATCTGCTCTCGTTAAACACTTTGGAATCTTCGAGGGTGAGTTATTCCATCGACTCGTTGCTACAATCTAGTAGATAGATCTTGGCTTGTTTGTTTGTATGCGATAGAAAATTTTTGTTTTCCATGCTACGAACCCCTACAGTGGTATCAGAGCCGTGTCTATATGTAGATCTGTTGCACGAGTAGAACACAATGGTCATTGTGGGCGTTGATGCTTTTATTGTAGATTGCTTTTTGTGTACTTTGCATCTTGCGGTATGTTGGGATGAAGCGGCCCGGGCTAACCTTACATGACATCGTTCATGAGACTTGCTCCACGCTTGACATGCAACTCGTTTTGCATAAGTGGCTTTGCGGGTGCCTGTTTCTCCTAGCATAGTAAAGATCCAATTTACAACGGGTGATCAACAATGCTAGTATCAATGTTGTGGTTCTTGTTCGTAAGTTAGAACGACACTTATGGAAAGCCCCAAACCACGTAAAATATGCAAAGAAAGTAGAAGCGTCTAACTTTGTTTTGCAGGGGTGTGCAGTGATGTGATATGGCCATGATTGTGATTATATTTGATGTATGCAATGTTCCTTATTGTAAGTTGGCAACCGGCAGGAGCCATATGGTTGTCTTTAATTTCTGTTAAGACCTGCGTGTCTATTCAAAATAGTTGTAATAGTTGAAGCTGGTGGACGACAACCATGGAGAAGCGTCATTGACCTTGATGCTATGCCGGTGATGATGGAGATCATATTCGTGCTTGAAGATGGAGATCGGAAGCACAAAGAAGAAAGGCCATATCATATCACATATTATGAATTGCATGTGATGTTAATCCTTTATGCATCTTGTATTGCTTAGTAGACGACGGTAGCATTATAAGATGATCCCTCATGCACATAAATTTCAAGTTCTAGAGTGTTCACCCTTAGTATGCACCGTTGCCAAAGCTTGCTGCTTCGAAGCACCACGTGATGATCGGGTGTCTTTGATTCCGCGGGTGAATACAACGTAAGCAAGCCAGATTTGCTTATGCGGAAGCTAAGGTTTGATCTTGACGAGCCTAGCATGTACAGACATGGCCTCAGGAACACGGATCGCCGAAAGGCAAAGCATGAATCATATAGTAGATATGATGAACATGATGATTGTTCGCCATTAAAACTATATCAGCTCTCGTGATGATCGGTGTTGATGTAGTGGATTTGGTTCGTGTGATCACTAAAACAATGTGAGGGATGTTGTTTTGAGTGGGAGTTCACCTAGTTTAATTTCATTAATTAATTTGAACTCAATTTGTCATAAACTTAGTCTAAACTATTGCAAATATGTTGTAGATCAATGGCAGCCCCTACCATCAATTTTAATGCGTTCCTAGAGAAAGAAAAGTTGAAAAACAATGGAAGCAACTTCGCGGATTGGTTCCGCAATTTGAGGATTGTCCTCACAGCTGGTAATTTGACCTATGTGCTGGATGCACCGCTAGGTGACCCACCTGCAGCTGATGCTACCGATGAAGTAAAGAATGTTTACCTTGCTCGGAAGAATCAGTACTCCATAGTTCAGTGTGCTATCTTGTATGGTTTAGAATCGGAGCTTCAGAAAAGGTTTGAAGAGTCAGATCCATATGATATTGTCGAGGATCTCAAATTAATCTTTGAGACTCATGCGGCAATTGAAAGTTATGAAGCTTCTGAAAAGTTCTTTAACTGCAAGATGGAAGAGGGTAGCTCCGTCAGTGAGCATGTGCTTAAGATGTCTGGGCACGCAAATAAACTTCAAAGTTTGGGTATAGTGATTCCTAATACTTTGGGAGTTTACCGCATCCTCCAATCACTACCACGAAGTTACAAGAACTTTGTGATGAACTACAACATGCAGAACATGAACAAAGAGTTGCCAGAACTATTTGCTATGTTAAAATCTGCAGAAGTGGAGATCAAGAAAGAGCACCAAGTGTTGATGGTCAATAAGACCACCAAATTCAAGAAAGGCAAGTCTAAGCAAAAGGGACACTTCAAGAAGGGTGGTAAGAAAGTTACCACGCCGACGAAGAAGACCAAGGCTGGACCTAAACCTGAAACTGAGTGCTTTTACTGCAAGGGAGAAGGTCACTGGAAGCGGAATTGCCCAAGGTACTTGGCGGATTTGAAGAACGGCAACATCAAGAAGAAAGGTATATCTGATATACATGTTATTGATGTGTATCTCACTAGTACTCGTAGTAGTGCCTGGGTATTTGATACTGGTTCGGTTGCTCATATTTGTAACTCGAAACAGGAGCTGCAGAATAAACGGAAGCTAGTGAAGAACGAGGTGACGATGCGCGTAGGAAACGGATCAAAGGTTGATGTGATCGCGGTCGGCACGCTACCTCTTCATCTACCATCGGGATTAGTTTTATACTTAAATAATTGTTATTTGGTGCCTGCATTAAGCATGAACATTATATCAGGATCTTGTTTATTGCGAGACAGTTACTTGTTTAAATCCGAGAATAATGGTTGTTCGATTTATATGAGTAATGTGTTTTATGCACATGCACCTTTGATAGATGGTCTATTCATATTGAATCTCGATAGTAGAAATACACATATTAATAACATTGAGGCTAAACGTTTGAAATCAAGCGATAATTTGACCTATATGTGGCACTGTCGTCTTGGTCACATTGGAGTGAAACGTATGAAGAAACTCCATTCCGATGGACTTCTTGAATCACTTGATTTTGAATCACTTGAAAGATGCGAAGCATGTCTGATGGGTAAAATGACTAAGACTCCATTTTCTGGTATAATGGAGCGAGCTACGGACTTACTGGAAATCATACATACCGATGTGTGTGGTCCAATGAGTGTAGCATCGCGCAGTGGTTATCGTTATGTTCTTACCTTCACGGATGACTTGAGTAGATATGGGTATATCTATTTCATGAAACATAAGTCCGAAACTTTCGAGAAGTTTAAGGAGTTTCAAAGTGAGGTAGAGAATCAACGTAACAAGAAGATTAAATTTCTACGTTCTGATCGTGGAGGTGAATATCTAAGTTACGAGTTTGGCGAGCATTTGAAGAAATGCGGAATACTTTCACAATTGACACCGCCGGGAACACCACAGCGTAATGGTGTGTCTGAACGTCGTAATCGAACTCTCTTAGATATGGTTCGTTCTATGATGTCACTTACAGATTTACCGCTATCATTTTGGGGTTATGCATTAGAAACAGCCGCATTCACTTTAAATAGGGCACCATCTAAATCCGTTGAAACGACACCGTATGAATTATGGTTTGGGAAGAAACCTAAATTGTCGTTCCTTAAAGTTTGGGGATGCGAAGCCTATGTAAAGAAGTTACAGCCGGACAAGCTTGAACCCAAAGCGGAAAAATGCGTCTTCATAGGATACCCGAAGGAAACTATTGGGTATACCTTCTATCATATATCCGAAGGCAAAATCTTCGTTGCCAAGAGTGGATCCTTTCTAGAGAAGGAATTTCTCTCGAAAGAAGTGACTGGAAGGAAAGTAGAACTCGACGAGGTTGTCGAACCTTCTCTCGAAATTGCGAGTAGCGCAGCACCGGAAGAAGTTCCTGTGGTGCCTGCACCAATAAGAGAGGAAGCTAATGATAGTGATCATGAAACTTCGGTTGAAGTTGCTACAGAGCCTCGGAGGTCAACGAGAACTCGTACCACTCCAGATTGGTATGATTCCGTTATGAATGTCATGTTGGTGGACAACACCGATGACCCCGAGACATATGAGGAAGCGATGATAAGCCCAGATTCCAATAAATGGCAAGAAGCCATGAAATCCGAGATTGGATCCATGTACGAAAACCAAGTATGGACTTTGGTGGACTTACCGGATGGCCGGAAGGCTGTCGAGAACAAATGGATTTTCAAGAAGAAAACAGATGCTGATGGTAATGTTACTGTCTATAAAGCTCGACTTGTCGCAAAAGGGTTTCGACAAATTCAAGGAGTTGACTACGATGAGACTTTCTCACCGGTAGCGAAGCTAAAGTCTGTGAGGATAATGTTAGCAATCGCTGCATATTATGATTATGAGATATGGCAGATGGATGTCAAAACAGCATTCCTCAATGGAGACATTGATGAAGAGTTGTATATGATACAACCCAAAGGTTTTGTCGATCCTAAAGATGCTAACAAGGTATGCAAGCTTCAACGGTCCATCTATGGATTGAAGCAAGCATCCCGAAGTTGGAATCAACGTTTTGATAAGGTAATCAAAAGTTTTGGTTTTATACAAACTTATGGAGAAGCTTGTATTTACAAGAAAGTGAGTGGGAGCTCTGTAGCATTCTTAATACTGTATGTGGATGACATATTGTTGATTGGGAATGATGTAGACCTTCTTAATAGTGTCAAGGAATATTTGAATAATAGTTTTTCAATGAAAGATCTTGGCGAAGCAGCTTACATATTAGGCATAAAGATTTATAGAGATAGATCGAAACGCCAAATATCATTGTCACAGAGTACATATTTGGACAAAGTTCTAAAGAAGTTTGGAATGGAAGAAAGCAAGAAAGGGTTCTTGCCCATGTTGCCCAATACGAACTTGAGTAAAACTCAAAGTCCGACATCGGCAGAAGATAGAGAAAGGATGAGTAAGACTCCCTATGCCTCAGCCATAGGATCTCTAATGTATGCCATGCTATGTACTAGACCCGACATCGCATATGCTGTTAGTTTAACTAGCAGATATCAAAGTGATCCAGGAGTGGATCATTGGACAGCGGTCAAAAACATCCTTAAGTACTTGAGAAGAACTAAGGATATGGTTCTTTCTTATGGAGGTGATGAACAGCTCGTTGTTAATGGTTACACCGATGCTAGTTGGAACACCGATCCGGATGATTCTAAATCACAATCTGGATACGTATTTATTTTGAATGGTGCAGCAGTTAGCTGGAGGAGTGCAAAGCAAAGCGTTGTGGCGAGATCTTCAACTGAATCGGAATACATGGCTGCTTCGGAGGCTTCACAAGAAGCGATATGGATGAAAGAGTTCATTACAGAGCTGGGTGTGGTTCCTAGTGCGCTGGACCCAATGTCTATCTACTGTGATAACATGGGCGCCATAGCCAATGCGCAAGAACCAAGGTCACACAAGAAGCTGAAGCATATCAAGCTACGTTTTCACGCTATTCGAGAACATATCCAGGATGGGGATATAAAGATTTGCAAAGTACACACAGATCTGAATGTGGCGGATCCGTTGACTAAACCTCTCCCGAGGGCAAAACATGACCAACACCAAACTGCCATGGGTGTTCGGTATATTACCATGTAATCTAGATTAGATGACTCTAGTGCAAGTGGGAGACTGTTGGAGATATGCCCTAGAGGCAATAATAAATATAGTTATTATTATATATCTTTGTGTTTATGATAAATGTTTGCATTCATGCTATAATAGTATTAACAAGGAAACCATTAATACTTGTGTGATTTGTAAACTTAATTTGAAGTCCCTAGTATAGCCTCTATACTTCACTAGCTTGTTGGTTGATTGATGATGTGGTTTCTTTGTCATGAACATTGAGATGTTATCAACAACAAGATCATATCGTTAGGAGAATGATATGGTGGACATACTCCTATAGACAAGCGTAGCATAAAGATCAAGTCATTTTAATAGTTCAATTGCTATATGCTTTCTGATACATAGTAACCTAACTCCTTCGACCATGAGATCATGCATATCACCTTTACTGGATGGATGCTTTGATGTCATCAAACACCACACCGTAACAGGGTGGCTATAAAGGTGGCATTGAGTGTTCGGAAAGTATTGGTTGAAACACATGGATCAAGAGTGGGATTTGTCCATCCACATGACGGATAGATATTCTCTGGGCCCTCTCGGTGAAATGTCATTCAATTAGCTTGCAAGCATGTGACTTGGTCACAAGGGATCACATATCACGGGAACGAGAAAAGAGTACTTATCGGTAACGAGGATGAACTAGGTATGCAGAGATACCGACGATCATAACCTCGGATAAGTAACATATCGTGAGACAAAGGGAAATTGGTATCGTATGTAAGTGGTTCATTCGATCGCAAAGTAATCGTAGAAATATGTGGGAGCCATATGAATTTCCAGATTCCTCTATTGGTTATTGTTCGGAGAAGTGTCTCGATCATGTCCGCATAATTCACGAACCGTAGGGAGACACACTTAAGGATTCGACGTTGTTTGAGTAGTTATGGTATTATGAGAAAGAGACCGAATGTTGTTCGGAGTCTCGGATGGGATCCGGGATATCACGAGGTGATCCGGAATGGTCCGGAGAATAAGATTCATATAAGGAAAGTCCCGTTTCGGAGTTCGGGAATGATTCCGGTGTTTTCATCGGGGATATTCTAGAAGGTTCCGGATTGTCCGGCACTCCGGGGGGGAAGGGGTACATGAATGTGTCATTACATATTAGAATGATTGCATCATGTACTAAGTGTTCTTGCTGTCCCAAATATAGGATTAAATTGAATCCTAAAACAGAAAAGTCAAATGTCCAGTTTGAAAGTCAAACTGCCAAAAACAAGAAACTGTGGGAAACAAGCAAGAGGAGTTGGAGTCGACTTGGAGGAGGAGTTTCTCTCCTCCAAGCCGGCGGCCAGCCTAGGCCGAGTTGGGGAGGGACTCCCTCCCTCCCCTGGCGCGCCCACCCCTCCCACCTATATAAGGAGGGGCAGGGCTCCCCTCCTACACACAAGTTTCCTATCCTCTAAACTAAACCCTAGATCTAGACCCCGGTTTAGAGCTATTCGGTTTAGAGCCTTCTAATTGGTTTAGAGCCCTCTAATTGGTGTGTCTAATTACTAGACCACTAATAGCCTCTCTCATAAGCTCCACCATACTCGCACCGGCTTAAGGCGAAGCCCTGCGGGATTTCCCCTCTACCTCCGGTACCACGCCGTTGTGCTGCCGGAATCGCGAGGAGAGTGCTACAACCTCCGCTGCCTGCTGGAACAAGGGAGAGGAAGGTCTTCGTCGAGTACCGAACGTGTGACCGACTGCGGGAGCGCTGCGGGAACGCGGCGCCGGAAGGATCGTCTACGCGATCTTGAGATCGGAAAGAGTACGACTACATCACCCACGAGAATCTGCTCTCGTTAAACACTTTGGAATCTTAGAGGGTGAGTTATTCCATCGACTCGTTGCTACAATCTAGTAGATAGATCTTGGCTTGTTTGTTTGTATGCGATAGAAAATTTTTGTTTTCCATGCTACGAACCCCTACAAGGACATCGGCACCAAGATCTGCTATGCATCCGTCGCCCATCCCCGCAGCAACAGACAAGCGGAGCAGGCCAACGCAGAGGTCCTGAGGGGGCTGAAGACCAAGAGTTTCCATCGCAAGCTTAAGGAGTGCGGGCGAGGATGGATGGAAGCTCTCCCAGGAAGCAAGCCTGGAAGCCCCCCAGTCGATGGAAATGTGTCATCCTCTCCGACCCCGATGAAGCTCGCCGCTGTCGATTAGCTCATCTCCGACCTCGCCTGCCTCCCATAACCCCTTCAGCAGCTTCACCGTGAACCCCTACATCTCCACGTCCCTTCTGTGCTTCTTAGCGTTTCTTGTGTTGTCCCTGCGTCGTGTGCCGCCTCTCGCCTCCGCAGACCACCATCGCAACCATGCCTTCTGTGACCAATCCAGGGTGGCGCAACCCTAGTTAGGTTCGCCACGAAGCCCCGGTTCGAACACACACACTGATGGTGGTCATCAAGGTGACATCACTGTGATGCCATGGTGGTATGGGCCTTGGACCCGCTGACCACGAACCGCCAGCGAGGCGTCTGACCTGGCCCTAGCCCCACTAGTCAGCCTCTAGCTAGACACAGCTGGAGTGTAAAAATTTCAGGGTTAGGGTTAGCTGACGTGTTGCTGACGTCATAAAGGCTTTATTATTCTTAGAAATGATTTAAAATGGCAGAAAATGTTATAATCTTATAAAATTCATATTTAATTAGAAAAATATGAATAATATATCAAAATGTTCAGAAGAATGATATCTACACTTTAAAAATATAATCATGCATTATTGAACAACCTAAACCATAGCTAGTTTAGAGGAACATGGAACCCCCTCTAATTGCATATGGGATCGATGGAATGCCAAATCCTAGGCATCCCGAACCCACTTAAATCAATGTTAATCATAGGGTTGCCATAATAACTTTAATATGACATATCATTCATGTGCTTGAGCATTGCATGGTTCGAGATGTTGATTGTTGCCTCTCTTTCCACTATTGCTTCTTTCCGATAGGATTCGAGCACGAGGCCGAAGTCAACGACACTGAAGATCCATATTTGTCTACTGAAGGACAAGGCAAACACAGCCTATCATTCTGAACCTATGTTTTAAAAATTATCTACTTTCCGTCTATATTACACATGATTCCAATGTGATATTTTGTCAGTAGCTAGAATTACCTATCTACTATATAGTTTCCCTATTGTAGCCTTATACACCTGATCCACTGCTCCTAGCATACCTAGGTCTAGCATGTGAGCATTGCTAGAGCTTCTTCTACCATCAAGCTTATCCATGCTTAGTAATTATGCCTGATCCATCCAGATGATATGCCAAAGAATCTATAAAGGTAGGAGATGGAGACATGATGGAAGGTGACGGATAAACATGCTAAGGCTTCTATGGGAGGCCACGTTGGGTGTGGTTTTGTAGTCCCATGCTCGCCACCACTAGGAACTGAGTTCTTGCCTTTGAAACCGAGATGAGCGTATAGCCACACGGGGCTCGGGAACCCCTCGACTAACTAACTTGCCTAGTAGATTCCATGAGTCACATAGTTCAAGATTTCCATTTGGCATATGCATTGAAAATGTTTTTGAAAGTAGAGGAGAAGGAGGTGCATCATAACTGGTAGGTAAGCATGGCCAGGGTTGCTTGCGGCGGTCCCTCCGGTAAACCAACCTCGCCTCGCATTGATACATTGCAAATGTATCTATAATTTTTGATGTTCCATGCTTGGTTTTATCCACTTTCTTGTGTTTTGTTCCAACTTTGGAGTACTTTTCATATGATTTCTTGGACTAATCTATTAACAAGAGCCACAGTGCCAGCTGCCTGTTTTCTGCTGTTTTTGGTTCCAGGAAAGTCAGAAAATGAATATTCTCGGAATTGGACAGGACAAAAGCCAAAGTGCCTATTTTTCCGGAAGGGATCAAGTGCCAGAATACGAGACGGAGAAGGGCCAGGGGCTGGCCACACCACCTGGCCGTGCGGCTAGGCCTGGCCCGTGCCAGGGGGTGGTGTGGTATCTCCCGGCACTCCCTCGGCCTCTCCTTCCGCCTATAAGTTGCCCTCGGGATGAAAACCCTAAGTACCCGATCAAAAATCCACGAAAGAGTCTGTAGCCGCCGTCATCTCCATCCCTAGATTGGGAGGGATCTGAAGCTCTTCCCGGCACCCTGCCGGAGAGGGGAATTCACCCAGAAGGCCTTCTTCATCACCATGCAAGCCTCCGGTGTGATGCGTGAGTAGTTCATCCTTGGACTACGGATCCATCTAGTAGCTAGATGGCTGGTTTCTCCTCATTTGTGTTTTCATGTTTAGATCTTGTGAGCTCCGTTCATGATCAAGATCATCTATTTGTAAATCATACGTGTTGTGTTTGCGGGGATCCGATGGATATTGAGATGCTATTTCACATTGATTATTGATTCTATCATGTCTTTGTTATTTGAGATCTTGCATGCTTTCCGTTGTTAGTAGCTATCTTGGCCAAGTAGATGCTAGCAACTCCAAGAGTTAGTATTTATGCTCGACAGTGGGTTCATGCCTCTGGTAATCTGGGGAAGTGACAGAAATCTCTAAGGTACTAGATGTGTTGTTGCTACTAGGGAGAAAACAACGATCCTTTGTTCATAGAACAATCGTATTGTTTACTTTACACGCAGTCAGTAAAGCAATAATCTGTTGCTTGCAACTTAATACTGGAGGGGGTTCAGATGATAACCTGAAGGTGGATTATTAGTCATAGATGCAGTTGGATGGTGGTCTATGTATTATGTTGTAATGCCCAATCAAGTCTCAAAGGAGTCAAGATGATTAGTATATGCATGTATTGCTTTCTTGGTGTTTGTCAATTGCCCCGCTGTAATTTGTTCACCCAACATGTTATCTATCTTAAGGAGAGCCACCTCTAGTGAACTATGGATCCCAGTCCTTGTCTTTTATATTCAATCTACAATCTTTTACTGCTTTGTGTTTACTTTCTGCAAACTTTTACTTCTTTCCATTCGATACGTTTAATCCTTTGTTTTCTGCAAAACACGGTGAGATTGACAACCTCATCGCAAGTTGGGGACAAAGTTCTGTGGTTGTGTTGTGCAGGTCTCCACGTTGCTACTAGCACCGGTAGTGCGCCCTGCCAAAGCTCAGCTAGTAACACCTTTGGGGTGTTTCCTTGCTCCTACTGGTTCGATTAAACCTTGGTTTCATAACTGAGGGAAAACTTACTGCTGTGCTCATCGTACCTTCCTCTTGGGGTTCATAACGAGCTCTACGTTGAAAGTCGAGCGCATCAAGATTTTTCTGGCGTTGTTGCCAGGGAGTCAAGGACGTCTTCACAAGGGGAGTCCCTCATAACCAATCTCTTTACTTTGTTGTTTTTGTTTTGCTTAGTTTCTTTTTGCTTTGTTTGCTTGTTTTGTTCTTCAAAAAACATAAAAAAATAGTTTTACTTGTTTGCTTTCTTATTTGAAAACCCCAAAAAAATGACTACTCTTGAAAACACTAAGTTGTGTGACTTCACTAGCACCAACAACAATGATTTTATGAGCACACCTATTGCTCCACCTGTGGCTGAAAATACTTTCTTTGAGATAAAACCTGCTTTGCTCAATCTTGTTATGAGAGAACAATTTTCTGGTATTGGTAATGAAGATGCTGCTTCCCATCTAAATAACTTTGTTGAACTTTGTGAGATGCAAAAGCATAGGGATATAGATGGTGATATTATTAAGCTGAAATTGTTTCCTTTCTCTTTGAGAGGAAAAGCTAAAGAATGGTTGAATTCCTTAACTACGAATAGTATTGATTCTTTGACTAAGTGCAAAGATGCTTTTATTGGAAAATACTATCCTCCTGCTAAGATTATATCCATGAGAAGTGATATAATGAAGTTTAAACAACTTGATAATGAGAATGTTGCTCAAGCTTAGGAAAGAATGAAATCTTTGGTAAAGAATTGTCCCACTCATGGACTGACTGCTTGGATGATCATCCAAACTTTTTATGCAGGATTGAACTATTCTTCAAGGAACCTATTGGATTCTGTTGCTGGAGGTACCTTTATGACCATCACTTTGGGAGCTGCAACAAAACTTCTGGACAATATGATAGTTAATTATTCTGAATGGCATACTAAGAGAGCTCCACAAGGTAAGAAGGTAAATTCTATTGAGGAAACTTCCTCCTTGAGTGATAAGATTGATATTATTATGTCTATGCTTGTTAATGGGAAAGCCCATATTGATCCAAATAATGTTCCTCTAGCTTCTTTGGTTGCTCAAGAAGAGCAAGTTGATGTGAACTTCATAAGAAATAACAACTTTGGCAACAATGCTTATGGTAATAATGCTTATAGGAACAATTTTGGTAACAACAATTATAAGCTTTATCCTCCTAATACTACTTATGGCTATAATGGTAAATCTGAATTACCTAGTGAAGGAAGAATTTTAGAAGTTGAAAGAGCCACTAAAAACTTCATGCAAATGCAATATGAGCAAAATAAGCTATTTACTAAAACTATGGAGGAACAATCTATCATTTTGAAGAACATTAGCCATCAACTTGAGAGTCTAAATAGGGAAATTCCTGGTTTACAATTGAAACTCTCTAATGCTGAAAGAAATATATCATCTCTATCTGAAGCTCAATCTTCATTGATTAATAAAATGGCTGATAAACCTAAAACTAATGAGAATCCCTTTGTAGCTACTAGTGCTATACAAGTAAGAATTGATGAAAATGTTAGACTATTAGCTGAATTACATGCTAAGTGGGAAAGAGAAGTTGAAATTGCTAGAAACATTAGTGTTTCTACTATTACCACCACTAGTATTGAGGCTAGTAATAGCTCTACTACTTTAGATGATAAAGTTGATTTTGATCTTGATGGTTGCAATATCTCTGAAGTTATTAAGTTCCGACAAAAGCTTGCTAAAAGTCCTAATGCTAGTGCTATGAACATGGCTTTTACAAAACACATTACCGATGCTCTCATAAAGATGAAAGAAGAAAAGATGAAACATAAAGCTTCTATTCCTATAAAGCAAGAAGATGGATAGGAACCCATCATTAATATGAATGTGAATGACTTTGATTTCAAAGCTTTGTGTGATCTTGATAGTAGTGTTTCTATTATGCCTAGAAGGATTTATGATATGCTTGATTTGCCTCCTCTTGAAGATTGCTATTTGAATGTCCCACTTGATGATAATGTTAAAAAGAAACTCATGGGGAGTCTTAATGATTTTCTTATTATGGTCAACGATTCTTATGTCCCCGTTGATTTCTATGTTTTGGATGTTGAATACAATGCTTCTTGTCCTATTACTTTGGGAAGACCTTTTCTTAGAACTGTTGGTGCCATCATTGATATGAAAGAAGGCACCATTAAATATCAACTCCCACTCAAAAAAGGTATAGAAAACTTCCCTAAAAAGAGATAAAAGATTTCTTTTGCTTCTCTTATGAAAACAAAATTTATTCTTAATGCTTCTTCATTTGAGAACACTTGATTCTTTCTTTGCTTCTTATGACTAACTTAAAGGCGTTAAAGAAAAGTACTTGTTGGGAGATAACCCAAGAATTTTAGTTGAGTCTTGGAAGTTATTACCTCTGTAATAACCTCTCCTTGTCCTTTTTATTTTCTTTTTGTGCCAAGAGTAACCTCTAATGAGAGTGAAGTAATGAATGGGAAAGTTGCTGTCCCGAAACCGATTTCTGTGCTTCACCGTAAACATTCCTGAGAGATCTCTATATGTCGGATTGAGCTGTAATTTTTTGTGCTTCTGACCCAGGTTGTTATCGAACTTTCATTAGTTCAACACTTTTTTATTAGAGCAACAGAAGGTCTTCTAAAAAAATCGTCTTTACCTGCTGGTCTGTTTTGACAGATTTCTGCCATTTTCTGCATTTGCTTCTTGTTAGTTCCTTCTTGAGTTCCTTTGGGGAATTGAGCTTTTTGAGGGAAGTGCTACAGTAGCTAGTGTTCTAATGGAAGTTTATTTGGTGTTAGAACTGAACCTTGAGACTTATTTATCTTAAGTGCACTAATGTTGCTAATGAGATTGTGTGAAGTTTTGTATGAATGAAAAATTTCAGGTGTATAGAAGGAATGAGTAATGAGATGAAGGATGGACTAAAGCTCAAGCTTGGGGATGCCATGCGTGTCACCCCAAGAAATATCCAAAAGTACAAGCGTCAAAGCTTGGGGATGCCCAAGGCATCCCCTTCTTCATCAATAAAAATTCCAGGTTTCTTCCAAACGCTTCATTTTTATCGTTTCATGCACAATTGTGTTTTTCTTGAAGCGTCTTCCTTTTCGTTTTTGGTTTGGTTTTTTTGTTTGCTTGGTTTGCTTAGTTTTCTGAATAAGTTGGTTGGACCCCCTCTTTCATATATTGGTTTGCAATTAGTTTGGTTTGGTTTGGAAAAGAGTAGGAAAGCTCATGCTTATATGTGGTAAAAAGAGCTCGTTTTTTACTGTGGCTATGCTTTGTCATGTCGTGCTTGATATTGTTTTGGCTTTATGCTTAGTATTCTTTGTTGTAGCATGACTTGTTATAAACAATTGAGATTGCTTAATGTGCCTTGGATGAATCATGCGTTGTTTTAGCATATTAAAGCATAGTATAGTGATATTCTCCTTTGATGCTTTATTTGGGTTGACTTGGCGCATGCTCACACCATGTTATGACTATCTCAAGTCACCATAGCATTTATGATCCTTTAGTTTTCAACTTGTAGTATCACTTTATGCTTTGATCAATGATGTTTTGTCGCTCCGCATGATTATGGCCATTATTGCTCTCTTAGTTTGTCGCTCCTAGTCTTTTGCTAGCCTCCACAACCAAGTATGAGTTCCACTCATGCATCCAACTCCCTAAACCAAGTTATTCCAAAGAGTCCACCATACCTACCTACTAGCTTATGCTATTCCAAGTATATTCATACTTTTGTTTACCTTCCACTTGTTATGAGAAAACTAGAGATTAAAGCTCTCATGAACTTGATGGCACACTTTACTTTATTGCCTCTAATAAACTTGAACCATTGGGTCCTTCTTTGTTGCGTATATGCTTGCGCTTTATAAGTTGAAATTAGCAGAACCATGTTTCATGGGGAACGCTTTCAACATTGCACTTGTACTTTGTACCCTGTTGATATCATGTTCTTTTGCTTACGGATCCCGGCGGTGTGAAATAAAAGTGGAACTTGTAAGATCATGGAGTTTGTATGTGTGTTAGAGAAACGCCTAGGCCGCTAGCCTAAGCCATGCCTAATCATGGTGGAAACTTGCAGCATCACCATAATGAGCACTCTATGAAGCATCCTCAATAAAAACCTATGCAAATAGCAAATAAAAAGATCGCTGAGATGTTCATTGTCTGCTTGCCTTGTCATTTTGATTATGGGAAAGCTCCCGTATCATGTGCAAGGGGTACCCCGTTGGCGGTTCTTAATGATACACATATACTTACAATGACAAGATCTTACTCGTGACTGAAGTTGAGTAGCATGAGGATCGGTCTTCGTAAGTAAGGGGCATGAGATTTCAGTTTATAACTTGTCAAGCATATCCTCTTAGTTGTGTCACTTTAACCTTAATCACCTTAAAGATGCTTATGATAGGGGCAATGAGAGATGAAAGCTATAAGTACCATAATTTTTGGAAGCTCTTTATGAGACTTGAATCCCTACTTACTTCTACAAAAGGCCTCTCTTCCACCATTATATTGAGTATCCACCTTCTATCTTTATGCACTTACTTTGAGAGCATAGTGGCCATTCTTAGTTCTATGTGCATTGTCCCAAGACTAGTTGATTGATGCATAACTTGTTATTGCTTGTTTGAAACTATTGTATCTAGTCACTCTTATGAACTTTGAAGGTGTCCTATGCATTTATACTTTCTACTCTATTGAGGGACAAGCTGAATACTATTATGCCATGTTTTCTTTATGTGAAACAAACAAACGTCTTGCAAACCATTGTTATTCATGAATCTTTTGTGTGTGCCTTTTCATGTTGCATCATAGTTTCTTTGCCTATTGCTAGAACTTTGTCTTTCATGTATGATTGAAGTACTATGATCCTAGCTTCGAATGTTTTGCAAATACTTTGATCAAGTCTTTGATGGTGCATGTCACCTCAAAAATTATTTCTTTTTATCACTTACCTACTCGAGGACGAGCAGGAGTTAAGCTTGGGGATGTTGATACATTGCAAATGTATCTATAATTTTTGATGTTCCATGCTTGGTTTTATCCGCTTTCTTGTGTTTTGTTCCAACTTTGGAGTACTTTTCATATGATTTCTTGGACTAACCTATTAACAAGAGCCACACTGCCAGCTGCCTGTTTTCTGCTGTTTTTGGTTCCAGGAAAGTCAGAAAATGAATATTCTCGGAATTGGACGGGACAAAAGCCAAAGTGCCTATTTTTTCGGAAGGGATCAAGTGCCAGAATACGAGACGGAGAAGGGCCAGGGGCCGGCCACACCACCTGGCCGCGTGGCCAGGCCTGGCCCGCGCCAGGGGGTGGTGTGGTGGCTCCCGGCACCCCCTCGGCCTCTCCTTCCACCTATAAGTTGCCCTCGGGACGAAAACCCTAAGTACCCGATCAAAAATCCACGAAAGAGTCTGTAGCCGCCGTCATCTCCATCCCTAGATCGGGAGGGATCTGAAGCTCTTCCCGGCACCCTGCCGAAGAGGGGAATTCACCCTGGAGGCCTTCTTCATCACCATGCAAGCCTCCGGTGTGATGCGTGAGTAGTTCATCCTTGGACTACGGATCCATGTAGTAGCTAGATGGCTGGTTTCTCCTCCTTTGTGCTTTCATGTTTAGATCTTGTGAGCTCTGTTCATGATCAAGATCATCTATTTGTAAATCATATGTGTTGTGTTTGCGGGGATCCGATGGATATTGAGATGCTATTTCAGATTGATTATTGATTCTATGATGTCTTTGTTATTTGAGATCTTGCATGCTTTCTGGTGTTAGTAGCTATCTTGGCCAAGTAGATGCTAGCAACTCCAAGAGTTAGTATTTATGCTCGATAGTGGGTTCATGCCTCTGGTAATCTGGGGAAGTGACAGAAATCTCTAAGGTACTAGATGTGTTGTTGCTACTAGGGAGAAAACAACAATCCTTTGTTCATAGAACAATCGTATTGTTTACTTTACACGCAGTTCGTTAAGCAATAATCTGTTGCTTGCAACTTAATACTGGAGGGGGTTCGGATGATAACCTGAAGGTAGATTATTAGTCATAGATGCAGTTGGATGGCGGTCTATGTATTATGTTGTAATGCCTAATCAAGTCTCAAAGGAGTCAAGATGATTAGTATATGCATGTATTGCTTTCTCGGTGTTTGTCAATTGCCCCACTGTAATTTGTTCACCTAGCATGTTATCTATCTTAAGGAGAGCCACCTCTAGTGAACTATGGATCCCGGTCCTTGTCTTTTATATTCAATCTACAATCTTTTACTGCTTTGTGTTTACTTTCTGCAAACTTTTACTTCTGTCCATTCGATATGTTTAATCCTTTGTTTTCCGCAAAACACGGTGAGATTGACAACCTCATCGCAAGTTGGGGACAAAGTTTTGTGGTTGTGTTGTGCAGGTCTCCACGTTGCTACTAGCACCGGTAGTGCGCCCTGCCAAAGCTCATCTAGTAACACCTTTGGGTGTTTCCTTGCTCCTACTGGTTCGATTAAACCTTGGTTTCATAACTGAGGGAAAACTTACTGCTGTGCTCATCGTACCTTCCTCTTGGGGTTCCCAACGAGCTCTACGTTGAAAGTCGAGCGTATCACACATATCTAGGGATTGGCTTCGAGACATTACCCATTACGGCGGAACCCTCCTTAGGACGTGACTCATGGTCTTAGCGAAAGCAAGGTAAAGGTCGTGGTCAACCACCCTCTGCTGGCCCTCCAAGGAAGAGGGCTAATAATTTGGCACTAAGAGTCGGTTGGTATGTGTGGGTAAAGTTGTACACCCCTGCAGAGTTAAATCCTTTTGAAAAGTCGTGTTCACAGTTATGAACACTTTGTGACTGAATTCTAAGATCATAGATAACATTAACTAAATCTAAATCTTGTTGTTCCATGTGTGCTTAAGGATGCTTCCTCAGGGATTTGAGGGGGTGATCCTAGATGAAGAGTTCAGACATTCTTGGTTAGCAAGTTTGGATGTTCAAGATGGAGACGTCGCTCTCTTACCTTGTTTAAAAAGTATTATGTGTAAACGAGCCTCTACTCTCTCTTGTTTACAAATAAAGTTGGCTTTACGCAAAGGAAATCTAGAGAAAGCTTTTCTAGCCAGAGCATGTAGATATTAGGTTATCTAAGTCTTGCGGAGTACTTTCTCGTACTTAGCCTTGCGCCATTGTTGTTTTTCTACAGATGATCTAGTTGCAACTGAGGGTGGCTTCTACGTTGACATCGATGAGTAGTTGGGGGTCCTAGGTAGCAGCCTGAGTACTATGGGTTGGATGTCGCTTATGTTTATGTCCTCCTAGGCCCTTTGTTAAGTTTGTTGTGTAGAACAACATAATTTACTTTTGCTGTTTGGTGTGATGACGGGTCTGTGACCCCTGGTTTGTAATATTATGATATTTGTAATATCTCAGACACTAGACTCTAAGAAGAAAGCAAGGATGAATCGAAAAGTGGATAAGGGATTCTACCGCGGAGGCCCAAGGCCACCCACATGTAGGCTCGTAGAAGTGGAGCAGGGCACAGTACCGCCCAACCATCCTAGCCACTTTCAAGGACATCGTGACAAGAGCGAGCGGCTTAGTCGATAGGTAAAGCGATCAAAAATATACACAAATGAGTATGTATGTTAGCGACATACAATAGTACATCAGAGCCACACCATCTAAAAGAAATAGAAATATTGCAACGCCATATGGCAAGATCAAAATTTCTTAGATAGATATAATAGTTTAGGATACATCCTCATACATCACACATCAGAGTATCAAGCGGAAGCGGAAAACAAGATCCCGGTATGGATTAAGAAGCAAATCGGTATAATATGCCACAAAAATAAGCACATCATGTCCACAGATCTCACGGATCTCCATCTCTAGAGTCTACACTCGATAATCGTTGCCACCATCATCGGTCTCCTCGACCTAGTATCCTTCTTGTGAGTAAACATGTCCACCTGAATCAAATATTTATAGTGTGAGGCCCTAGGGGTACTCAGCAAGTCTTAATGCATCTAAAGGGAACAACCTGGGGTAACGCAATTGCAGCAAAAGATAATATCTCAACAGTTCTATAGAGGCACGCTACAACATCCACCCAACCAGAGATGGACGGATGCTCGTTAATTAGAAACAACAGTTATAATAGTAACATAATTAAACATCGCTCACCCTCCCTCTCGCTTACCGACGAGAAGGCGGAAGAATATCCCATCCGTTGGCAATTTTATTAAGCATTCCATGAGTGTTGCACTATTTACTAGTCATGTCTTACTCAAATTAAATGTGGTACTTTAGTTATAGTTATATATGATTGAGAAAATGCGCTCCAAATCATCCATAACCGTGGACACGGTTTTCAGAAAGATTTACCCTATAGGGGTGCACAAATAGCAACACACACATGATCAACCTCGGGAAGAACCAAATAGAAAGCAACGAGACCTCACGACAATGCATTCACAGGATTCATAAATTATTTTAGGGGGCCACCCCAATAAGCTACCCGCAATGAAGTTGGCCAGCTCCAAGATGGACCCAGGGTTTGCGAGAACGGCTATAAACGACTGGGAACCCGAAAGTGTGACTGGGCTTGTCGATACTACGAAATCGTGATGCGATCCTCAATAGTACAGGCGCTCCACGCGCAATCATAATAAAGCAATAAAGCATGCCATAAGTATATGATAGTAATAAAGCCCCAAACTAGTTTTTCGCCCCCAAGAAATAAAGTGCGAATCAAGCTCAGGCGAAGGGGGATCCATAGAGACTGCCACATGTGTATACTGTGAATAGTCAAGGAACATGTATCAAGTACTCGGGTCCTACGGGACACAAGTGAGCGTGGAAGAACTAAATAAAAGCTATTGCCCACCGGTGCCTCTTTCTTTAGTTATCCCATTACTATACTGTTTAAGTTATTTAGGTACCTCGTTATCCAAAGACTCTCACAAACCCTACACATGCAGTTCTACGACTCGTATGGCTCAAACAACTCCTGTAGTATTGGCTGATAGGATTGAGGAACAAATTGTGATGGGGTTTAAAAGTAAGGCTATGTAGTACTTGGGATTCTAATTTAAATGCAATCGCGACTCAATGATGCAAGAATAAAATAGAAGCATAGGTACTATATATATGCAAGCATGGGCAAGTGCTTGCTTGACGGATCAGTAGTAGTGTAACCGGGATCGGATAGTACTCTTGGTTCTCCTAATACTTCCCTTGCTTGGCGTCTGTCTGGAATAAAAGCTAGGCACACAAAGGGCCATAATAAATAAAATGTGAAATCATATGGATATATGCAACAAGAAAACAAGATATGCAATGATGGAATGATGCACAACTGTATGGTATAACATAGCATGGCATGGGTGAGGTGTGGAAACAAGAAATAAGCATTTTTAGTAGTTGTTTAGTCATGTTTTGCTCCAATAAACCTTGCTGCGCCTTTAATATTTATATGATGCATGCTTCAATTCATATCATGGAATGCATAGTTAGAACGAACTCGTCGCCCTGATCGATTTAGATATATTGTTTATCGAATTTGGAATTACAGAATTAAAGTTGTGAATTTATTAAGATAAAGTCATATTAATGGTATTTAATAATTCGAAATTTTATACTTGCCCAAAAAATAGTTTAAATATTATATTCATATTCCTGGCATTTTAATGATTAAAAACATACATCACATGCAAGATTTGGAAATAGTAGTGAAAAGATATGAATTATTTCAATTTTAATTAGAAAGGGCCAAAATGTTTAATGTTTATATATTAATATTAAATACTATTAAAAATAAAATAGATATTATATTGTTTAAAAGATTATAAACATTTGTGGATTTAGAAATATTCCCAACTTCAAATGTTTGGACAGGGCCAAATTCAATCAAAGTTTGAGTTGACTTAGACATTCAAATTTGAATTGTTTGAAAAGGTTCAGGGACTTACTTTTGCAAAGAGGAAATGCCATGGGGCTTTTTAGAAAACCATCAAGGGCTGCTCGGATTACAGGAAGTCTGAAATTGATGGTGCCAAAACAGCTAGCTCTAATGATGTTCGTCAGATGATTTCGAGAGATTTAGGTCGCCGTTTTGAACGATACTTGCTGCTGCGCGTGGATGGAACAAAGGAGATTAGCAGTGAATAAGTAAACTCTCCGGATATCCATGGTGGAGGTCATGACGTTGAAGGGAACAGGGGGCGAAAAATAGTTGCAGACTGACGTTTTGACGGAAAAATGACCGCGTTGAACGCCTAACCTTCAAGAAAGACTGTGAGCACTACATGCTATGGATTGGAGTGTGGTGTCACGGCCCAGCCCAGGCCTGGTACGAAGAGGCAGAGGAGAAGGCTTCAGAGGAAAGCGGCCCAGCCTGGAGACAGCAAGAGAGCAGTAACAGAGGAAGGAGGGAAAGCGGTCGTCGTTAAATAGGCAAAGACAGAAGAGGGGACGATGAACTCTGACGAAACAATTATTCCTCTCCCTTGTAATCTCGAATTCTAAGTCCCGTTGTATCGTTACGCTTGGATATTCCTCTGGTAATACAAGTGGTAGCGTAACAATTGGTATCTTGAGCTCGGTTTCGATCCTTGATTAGCCTTGATCTGTAATTCCGATCGTGGTTGGCTGTGATTTCAAATTACGGCTGTAATTCCTATCCTTCGGTTCGATCGGTGATCTAGTGACTCGATCTGGCGCCCAGGAAGAACCCTACTATCGTCGAGACCCAGATGTCGACCGCCATGGCGACGATGAAGGAGCATCACACGACAACCAATTCGAAGCTCGATGACATAGTGGAGAAGATGGTGACTATGATGGCCTGGATGCGGACCACCTTGGAAGCCACGGAGGGCCTCGCCAAGAGTACCGGCCTTCTCCAACTCCACGCGGAGGACACGACTTCGCGACTGGGCCTGCTCGAGGCCGATGCAGCGGCGCGCCGCGTACCACCGCCTCCGCCGATCACTCCCACGACCACGGTGGTGCGGATGGACGTCAACAAACGCCCAGATGGGCCCGGCGATCACCAACAACCACGGGGGAAGGACACGGGGATCCTTCGATCCACCGATCCTCCTCCCGATCATGGTACGTCTCTTCACACATCTCACTTGTTCGACCGCGAGCCTGACCCAGATGAGCGGTGTTTTTCTCAGCATCACACACCAACTCACCGTCCATCTTTCGCAAGTACACCGAAGATATATTTTCCCAAGTTTGACGGGGATGATCCTAAAATTTGGTTAGATAGTTGTGAGCTATACTTTGAGATCTATGGGGTGTTGCCACACATGAAGGTCAAATATGCAGCGCTTAATATGATTGGCAATGCGGCGCTGTGGCTCAAAACCACTCAGAAGCGGGGTAAATTTGTGCTGTGGGAGGCACTGTGTGTTGCTGTAGTGGAAAAATGGGGCAGAGGCAAACACACTTTCTATATGCGACAGCTGCTAGTGCTTAGTCAGGAGGGATCGGTCAAAGAGTACACTGCTAGTTTTAACACTCTCAAACACCAGATATTATTAGAAGATCCATACACCAGTGAGGTGCTGTTTGTTGAGAGATATCTAGCTGGTTTACGTGCAGATATTCGCACTGCAGTTGTTTTACATTGCCCTGAAGACACAGAAACTGCTAGTTTCTTGGCTACATTGCAGGAAAAGGAACTCCAGGCCAACAAGCAAAATTTCGCTCACAAGTTCAAGGACAAGTACAAGCAGTATTCTGACAAGCAACTCCCTGACAAAGCACACAAGTACAATGGCAGATCAGAAGACAATAAGAAGAGTGATAGTCCCAAATGGGATGCCAAGCTAGAAGCGCTGAGAACGTACCGCAAGTCCAAAGGGTTGTGCTTCACTTGTTGTGAGAAATGGAGTAAAGCTCACAAATGCCCGACCCAAATTCCTCTGCACATCATGGAGGAACTCTTGGAAGTGATACAGAGTGACAAGGAGGATGGCTCTTCTTCCAGTGCCGGGTCTGAAGATGATTTTTGTTTGCTGGCACCGGTGGCTTCTACTGATAGTCCTCGTCAGCGTCGCACTATGCGCCTCCATGGCATGGTAGACAAGCATTCCATATCCATTTTGGTTGATTCTGGAGCGAATTCGTCATTCATCAGCACTGAATTGGCTAGTAAACTGGACAGACAGCTCACGGACACAACGCTCGCTCGCTTCGTAGCTCCCAATGGTGCCCCACTCACCAGTTCTCACTTGTTGCCACAGTTACAGTGGTTATGTCAAGGGCATTCATTTTCCCAAGATTTCCACGTTCTTCCATTACCCTGTTATGACATGATTTTGGGGGCTGATTGGTTGGAAGATCATAACCCAATGTGGGTACATTGGAAGCAATGTTGGATGAGGTTTACACATGGGGCTCAGAGAATTCAGTTGCGTGGCATTCAGGATAGTGATCAGAGGTGCCATCCAGTGTCTGCAGCCAAATTGCATGGCCTGCTTCGTCGGGGTGCAATTGTCGATTGCATCCAAGTGCAACCAATTCATCACGAAGCAACTCTCAACTCGATGACACTAGACGATGTGGCAACAGTTCCAGTTGCAGTCCAATCTGTCCTGGATGAATTTGACGATTTGTTCGGTACCGCAGTTGCATTACCACCACGACGAGCGTGCGATCATCATGTTCCACTCGTGTCGGGTGCTCAACCAGTGAATGTGCGACCGTACAGGTATGCACCACATCAGAAAATTGAGATTGAACAGCAAGTTCAGGCAATGCTGCAACACGGCACGATACGACGTAGCTCCGGTCCTTTTGCCTCGCCAGTCCTCTTAGTGTGCAAAAAGGATGGCACATGGCGTTTCTGCATGGATTACCGATAGTTGAATGCACTCACTGTAAAGAACAAGCATCCCTTGCCGGTGGTGGATGAATTACTCGATGAACTGGCAGGTGCAAAAGTGTTCAGCAAGCTGGATTTGAGCTGTACCATCAGATCAGAATGGCGGACGGTGACGAGCACAAGACGGCTTTCCATACTCATCAAGGTTTGTACGAATTTCTGGTGATGCTCTTTGGGCTCACGGGCGCACCAGCTACATTCCAGGGAGTGATGAACCTGCTGTTCGACAAACTTCTGCGTCGCGGTGTGTTGGTCTTTATGGACGACATTCTTGTGTATACGCCCACATTGGAAGCACATGTCCACTTCCTTCGTCAGGTGTTTTCCATTCTGAGGGATAATCAATTGTTCGTGAAGCGCTCCAAATGTCTTTTCGCTCAGTCCAAATTGGAGTACCTGGGGCATGTGATCAGTGGTGATGGTGTGGCAACTAATCCAGAGAAGGTGCTCGCATTGCAGCGATGGCCCAAACCGCGTAATTTGAAGGTACTGCGCGGCTTTTTGGGACTTACCGGGTACTATCGCAAATTCATCCGACACTATGACATCATCAGTAGGCCTCTGACGGATCTGCTAAAAAGGAGTTCAGTTTTAGTGGACGCCAGGTGCGCAAACTGCTTTTGAAACGCTGCAAGATGCTCTGGTTCACACGCCAGTGCTGGCGGTGCCGGATTTCGCCCAACGTTTTGTAATTGAGACCGATGCTTGACAAACCGGCGTGGGTGCCGTGCTCATGCAGAATGACCATCCAATCGCGTACCTCAGTAAGGCCCTGTGTCCCAAAAATCAAGCTCTCTCAACCTATGAAAAGGAATGCCTAGCCATTCTGCTGGCTATGGATCGTTGGCGTTCTTATTTGCAACAGCAGGAGTTCCTCATTCGCACAGACTAGAAAAGTCTCTTGCATTTGACAACTGGTATTCAGCATAAGGCGTTTGTAAAACTGATGGGTCTCAATTACAAAATTCAGTACAAAAAAGGAATCACTAATGCTGCGGCCGATGTTTTGTCCCGTCGCAGCCATGAGGACACATTTTTGGCCATTTCATCAGCTGAGCCATCGTGGTTACAGGTGCTGACAGAGGGGTATGATGATGATCCTGATACGAAGCAATTGTGGGCAGAATTGAGTGTCTCTGGTTCCAATGACAAGGGGTTTTCTCTATAGCAAGGAGTGATTCGTTTCCGTGGCAGGATTTGGGTGGGCAAAAACACAACAGCGCAACAACATATCCTCCAGGCGCTGCATGCTAGTGGAATTGGTGGTCACTCAGGTGTGCTTGCCACGTATCAGTGGGTCAAACGAATGTTTGCTTGGCCACATTTAAAACAGACTGTGACTGAATTTGTCAGCACCTGCACCATTTGCCAGTAAGCTAAACAGAGCACACCAGATTGCCAGGATTACTGCAGCCCCTTCCAATTCCACCGTTTCCATGGCATACTATCAGCTTGGATTTCGTGGAGGGCTTACCGAAATCACAAGGGTTTGATGTGATCTTGGTGGTTATTGACAAACTCACCAAATATGGACATTTTCTTCCTCTCAAACATCCCTTCTCTGCAACTCAAGTGGCTCAGACCTTCTTGGATGACATTTATAAGCTGCATGGTCTGCCCAAGTGTATCATTTTGGACCGGGACAAAATCTTCACAAGTGCACTTTGGCAAGAGCTGTTTAAGTTGACTGACACGCAGCTGATGATGAGCTCCGCGTATCACCCACAAACTGATGGCCAAACTGAATGGTTGAATCAGTGTCTGGAAGCTTTCTTACGTTGCTCTCTTCATGCGACACCCACTCAGTGGAGTAATTGGTTGCCAATGGCGGAATACTGGTATAACACTTCTTACCATTTTGCCCTTCAACGCTCTCCTTTTGAGACATTGTATGGACATGTGCCTCGTCACTTTGGCATCCCTGATCCAAGTACAACCACTGTGCATGCCCTGGACACCTTACTGCGGGAACGAGAAACAACAATGGCCTTACTCCAGTAGCAGTTGCTTCGAGCCCAGGAACGAATGTGCCGTCAAGTTGACAAGCATCGTCTGGAATGATCCTTCAATGTTGGGGATTCGGTGTACTTGAAGCTCCAACCATATATTCAGACTTCAGTGGCTCACCGTAGTACTCAGAAGCTAGCATTCAAGTTCTATGGGCCCTATAAGATTGTCCGTCGTGTGGGAGAAGTAGCCTATCAATTGGCGCTACCACCAGGAAGTCGCATCCATGATGTTGTTCATGTCTCATAGTTGAAGCGCTGCCTTCCTCCTTCCCATCAGGTTAGTGACATCAGTTCCTTGTTCCTTCTAGACTCACCAGCGGTGTGGCAACCAATCCAGCTCTTGGAGTCGCGATACATACAACGTGGAGGAGTGGCTGTGCAACAAGTCCATGTCGCTTGGGAGGCTGATTCACTGCAACACCGTACCTGGGAGGACGCCATTCAGCTTCAACAACGTTTTCCTGATGCACTGGCTTGGGGGCAAGCCAGTTCCCAAGGGGAGGGGCATGTCACGGCCCAGCCTAGGCCTGGTACGAAGAGGCAGAGGAGAAGGCTTCAGAGGAAAGCGGCCCAGCCTGGAGACAACAAGAGAGCAGTAACAGAGGAAGGAGGGAAAGCGGTCGTCGTTAAATAGGCAAAGACAGAAGAGGGGACGATGAACTCTGACGAAACAATTATTCCTCTCCCTTGTAATCTCGAATTCTAAGTCCCGTTGTATCGTTACGCTTGGATATTCCTCTGGTAATACAAGTTGTAGCGTAACATGTGGTTGGCAGCGCTTGAGAGAGGGATGATCCAAGATCATTTTAGTGTGAAAAACATAGCCAGAGGAGATCTGAGTCGGCTATAAAAAGATGAAGTTCAGAGAGGTTTTTGGTGTCGCGAACTGTCGAGCTTTCGTCAGATTTTCAATGAGTTTGGGTGATTTTGCGGGGATGATTCACAGGGCCGTAGTTCATCTTTCTGGATGTTCTCGGGCTCGTTTGAAAGAGGGGAGATAGGCCTACGATTTTTGTTCAGGAAGTATTGCCGGAGGATTAACGAGGACGCCGGTAAAAATCGAGGAAGAGCAGCCTGGGAGATGTACGTGTTGTAGCTGTCCATGTCGTCCGCGTTCTAAACAGAACCGGTGAGCACGACGCGTGGCGCGCTCGGGTGCGAGGGCAAGACAGTTAGGAAGCAAGAGAGTCCGGGGAGATGGGAGCGCGGCGACTGCTCACCGTGGGGTTGCTGGGAAGATGGAAAACGCGGCGAGGAAGATCGGAGCAGCGACATGTGAGGTCGGTGGTGAGCGTGTCGGTGGTGTCTATGTGCGCTGGGACGAGCGACGGTGGAGAGAGAGCTCGGCGCTTCCTTCTTCATCTCCTCGCCCCCCGTCCCGATTAACTTCAGTAGGTCGGCGTGGGACGCCTCTGTCCTGCGCAACCTAGGCGACGGCAGGGTGGACGGCAGCGTGGCCAAGGCACGACCTGGCTAGGGTTTCGCGTCTCCCTTGATGCTTTGTTTGGTACTAGTGTAATGAGAGGGATTAGTGGGGATAATCCCCTTAGGGATTGGGTGAATCCCCTACCTTCACCCAATCCCCCAATCCACTCTAATCCAATTCCCACTATAAAATCTGTTGTTCGGTACACAGGTATACGATATACTGATCTTCCACTATTAAATACTAAAACCTGAATCTTTAGAACAATGACACAGAATTATTTGAATAAAAACATCAACTTTAATGCAACAACTGTCACAGGTCTAGCAATCAGGCATCATGTACTATAAAATAAATTCTTCGGATCTGGAGTTACTTGTTCAAGTTAGATGTAACACATATATTACATAAACATAAGACATGGAAAATTGACTTATACTAGGATAGTATCGAACTGGTTCCGGCGAGATCATACATAACAAGCGCACTATTGCAGAATAGGTTTACGCCATGGTTCAAACTTTTACAAGAGACCATGGGAAGTTTACTCTTCATTGTCTTCACTCCTCGATGGATCTTTGCCACATAGCTGATATGTGTTAATATCATTCATGCATTTTCAAACATCGAAAATTGTATTGCTACAGAGATGCAGACAAAAACCACATTAGTCCGCTATCAGCGCTATCTCGCTAATGTTGTCTGATATTAGTCTGCTATCAGCGCTAATGTTCTCTGATACAGAAAATTGTATTGCTACAGAGATACAGATAAGAAGTTGTCTGCTATCAACGCTACATATACAAAAACCACCAGACTAGATCATGTACGTATAGCAATATCTCCATATCGATCCAGGTATCGCTACCTATACATTGATGCGGTTCAATTTTTACGTTTTAGAGCTCGTACTCGCAAGCATACTACAATCTTTCCTCAGATCGGGAGACAGGCTGTTAATGTAAGAGAGAAAGAGAGACAGATAGAGATGAAGGGAATGTGATTACCGGAGTGAAGGCCAGTCCGGAGTGCATGGACGGCGGAGGGGAAGTCGCCGGTCAGATTTCAAGAACGGAGGCGGTGACGTGAAATGGCCCGGCGGGATCCATGCTTGGCTTCGCCGGTGAGATGCTGAGAGCGTGCCATCCCTTTCTCCGCCTCTCCCGCAGCTATCACCGCTCCACTCGCAGACACCGCCAGCTGCCGCTCTCGCCGGTCCCCCTGGCTATGAACGCCGCCGTCTGTAGCTATCGGGTCGGGGATGGGGATAATACGCTGGGTCAGGTCGTGGATTGCTTCCTCTTGAAAAAACAGGTCGGGCTGGGGATTTCTAGGGTTCGACGAGGATAGATTCGGTCCAAAACTCTAGTACCAAACGGCCTTCTGGGAAAAACTAGGTGTTCGGGGATGGGCCGGGATTATCCCCGGTAAAACTCACAAATACTCTGGAACCAAATGAGGCCTAAAGAGGAAACAAGGTGAATGGACGATACCCAGATGGGGAGTGGTTGGCCTCGGATGCCTTTGCTCGATGCTGCTTTATTCCAGGGAGAGTGGAACAGAGGGCACGGGTATAGCGTGGGGTGCACTGCTGGCTCGGTACATGAGAAGACAGGGGAAGAGAAACAGGAGCTGGGTCGATGTCCGCTTATTGGGTTGAGTTGGACCAAGAGATGGGAGGGCTCGGATCAGGTGCAGAAGGCAGTTGGGATGGGGTCGGTCAAGTTCATCCATGTAGCTAGCTTGCATGTGCTTGATCAATAGCACCAGGGAGATTTGATCAGGCAAGTAGCTACTGGGCAGTGGACCGGTGCAGCTGATCTTGATCCATGCCTGAACCAGTGTATGTGCGGCTAGGCTTCATATGTATATTAGCTAGCTAGGAAACCAGCTAGGTTGTAGTGAGAGAGATATTAGCTAGTGTGTGTATGTGAGAGTACATACACGTGTAGGTTTTTAGCTAGGTTAAATAGCTAACTTATGATATATTAAAATAATAGGACAAAATACAAGTTTTATAGGAATATAAACATGTTCAAGAACTCACCAAGATTTCTATAGGAAGGTATGGTAAGAACAAAAGTGGCATGTGGTATCCACATGGCTACATGAAGATGAAGGTTTGGTTATTCAGACATATAGACAAGAATCAAATAATTCAAAGAACCAAGATACATATTTAAATAGAGAAGGCATGCTTGCATGATGTAGAGGTAAAAACCACTTCACTTTCAAGCATTAGCAAAGATGTCAAGATGTAAACCATTCAAGCTATAACATGTTTGAATTTAATAATGGTTTATTTGAATGAAAGGCGAAAATTAGTGTGTATGTCCCACTATGTGTTAATATGACCCCATCAAGTCAAATAAACCCACAATTAGATTAAACCATAGAATGGACAATATGTCTACATAGCATGCAAAAGTGGCTATGTGGCTCCCATATCCATATTGTGAAAACAATGAGGACTCATATATGGAAGCATATAGATTAAAAGTGGAACCACCCCAAACATAAGAGCTAGAGTTAAATACCCAAGAAAATACAAGTGCTCATATTATTTGGGATGGTGGAATTTAGATGGAGCCAAAAGAAAGGTGGTGGAATTAGAATATATATGCCCCCAACTCAACTTGGGCATCAAGAATTATATCAAGAACCAAGTACAATATATGAAGAGGCAAATACAATTAATAAGGCAAATGCAAAGGAAGAAGAACCAAATGAAAGGGGTTTAATATGATGCTCAAATGCAATGTGGCATGGTGACATGAGCATGATATTATGATGATGCAATAATAACAAGTATCTAGTATCCTTAATCCTTACTTATTATGTAGTGTTCCAATATTAGACAATTGGGATGCTATAATATCGTACTTTGTTAAGAGTTTAAACTTATGATGTTGCATCCTTGTGTTCTGTAATGTTACCGAATCATATACTATGAGTCTCTGAGGTTGGAGTTAAGTTTATATCGGACGTTAATCCGAGGTTTGTTTAACCCTAATTCCAGGGGTGTTACATGGTGTAACTCAATTCAAGTTGCGGAGGTCTTACCGAGTACTGAATTCAAGTTTTATTTTTTGGGTACCCAACGCGTTAGTGGGGATTTTTAATTGTATCATGGATATGGAAAATTACTAGCAGAGCGCATTCGGGTGCAATTACTAGGCCTCACAAGACGAATCCTGGGGTCTTACCTTCATGTCGATAGACACGGCATTCAGACGCGGCGGACACGGTTAGAGAATTTTGAATATTTTATCGACTGCCTTATTTGGCTGTTGGAGTTGCTAAAGTTGTCAGCTTATTTTATCATTTTTATCAGGTGCGTTGGTTAGCGCTCCTGATGTGAGTAACCATTTGAGGATACACTTGTGTAACGCTCATATGTTTTTTATTTTTTATTGTCACCGTTGGAGGATTTTTGCTTTTGTTCTATAGGGTGTGGGTCAGTGCTCCTGATGGGAGTATCCCTCGAGGCTACAGTCGAATATTTGTATTCGAGTGTAGGCTCAAGTCTTCATATTCTTCGTTGTCGACTCTAGAGGAGTTTATTTTCTATCGGGTGGGCAGATAGTGATCCCGATGGGAGTATCCCCCGAGGCTATGTTAGAACGCGTGTGTTCGAGCATAGCTCAAGTGTTCATCATCTCAGGAATTTTTTGACTCAAGTCTTACTTTTCTGTTATCACCAATTTTTTATCGGGTGCATGGTCAGTGCTCCCAATGGGAGTAGCTCCCGAGGCTATGTCCGAACACTGGCATTCGAGCATAGGCTCAAGTCTTTTTCATTTGTGGAATTTCACGACTCAGGCCTTGGATTTATACTATTTTCTTCGAGTTCCCTATTAGTACACCCAAAGTTTTCTTCACTATTTCCCATGATATCACGTCCCTTAGTCACGTTTCAGTGCTACCGATGTGACGTTTCAGTGGTGGGCCCATGACACATGCTGACGACGTGTGGGGGATGTGTTAGCGATGAGTTTGACTACATGACCCCGCATCACACGGGAATCGAGGCACAACACAATTTTTCTCCAAAGTTACCATAGTCATTAATTCTCATTACGGTTATTCCTTCCTTTATCTGTGGACACATGTTGCCCTTAGGTTTCATCGTGACGCCATGTATCCTGGATCCAATGATACTGGTCTGCGACAGACACTTTATAAGCACTGAGGGGAGGGGGAGCTGAATTTTTACTGCTCATCCGTTCCTCCGCCACAAGCCTTCTTCCTCCTTGCATCGCATCTGTTCTAGTGCTACTGCTAACACCTTTCTTGCTTTCTCTATTGCACGCTTACTCCTTTGACACCATCAACATGGGGAAAGAAAGGGTACTTGTTCTACCGCCGATTCCACCGCTGCCATGCCGTGGGTGATTAGATGGACCCCCTCCAAGTGCTCGCAGCGGGATGTTCACGAGGCCCATAAGTACTCACTCCTAAAGGAGGGCTCCTTCAAACTTCTTCGTGACAAATCCATTCCCTTGTCTAAAGAAGGATGGCGGGTAATGTTCCTCGCCTTTCTCTATCGCGGCCTTTCCTCCCTGCCAATGAATTCCTCTGTGGGCTTCTTTTTGTTTACAGCGTGCAACTCTACTAGCTCACGCCCAACTCCATTCTCCATATTGCTATGTTTATTACTCTCTATGAGAGCTTTCTTGGGATTCTTTCCCACTAGGGCCTGCGGAAACACCTTTTTTCCATCAAGAGGAATGCGACCTGATCATCTGTCTATGATGTTTGCAATGCTATCATCTATGTTCGCCTGGATGTTGATTATTTTGACCTCGTGTTTATATATTCTGCCCAAGAATGGAGGAAGAAATGGTTCTACATCAGGGATGAGGCATCCGAGGGCCAGTAATATGGATTAGATCCTTTCGACCTAACAAAAAGCATTAGGAAGCTCAAGTCATGGGGAGAAGGCGCAACTCCAGCGAAGATTAAGGAAATGCAGCCCATGGTGGACCTTATCCACGATCTTTGCTATACACCTGGAAAAGAAGTTTTATGCATCCTACTTATAGCACACTTTCTTTGCTATACACCTAGAAAAGAAGTTTCAGGCATCCAACTTATAGCACACTTTCTTCGCATCCATGTTCAGCCTCTTCAGGACTAGCTTTCTGGTATGTTGGCATATACTAGCAAGAGGGATCCGATGAGGGTGTCCTTAGGATAATCTTCTATTCTCTAAGCTTCACAAGAAGGTCAGATCTCTCACTAATCTTACCAAGCATGACTCGGTTCCATGTGAATGTTGGGTTAAGCCTTTTGTCAAGAAGAGTCATGTGCCTGATGTAAGTCCCTGTTTCTTGTGATCCATTTATCGGGTTCTTGTTCTTTAATATATGTTTTCCTTATGTTCACTTTGCTTTTCTGTCTGTATAGAATCATGATCATCTGGATTCAATTCCTCCGCTGCCTGAAAATGGTCAAGTTCTATAACCTACTGGTGAATCTAAGGAGAATACAGAAGATGGGGTTGTGGGAGACAATGAGGAACACAGTGAAAGTTCTGTTTCTCATTCCTCGCATACTCCAACTAAAGTTGTACCTTTTGCAATTTCTGATTCCTTCAAGGTTGTTGCCAGTCAAGGAAAAAGAAAGCGCAATGAGGTGGACATCCAGAATATTGAAGATTCCAATGATTCAAGTGCTGCAAAGCCGTAGATGGTTCAGGCACTAAGGACGACTCTTCCCAGAAAAAGGGCACTTCTTCGGCTTGCTCAAAATGTCGGCGTGTAAGTACATGTACTCTTCTTTTTTCTTCAGAAATTCCCTTGTTTATGCTTCTAACTAAAATTACTTCTGCTTTGGGTGAGTGGCGATGAGGAGGAACAAACTCTCCAACATTGCTCATTACGAATGTAGCCGATGAGACGAACGCTACCACCAGGTCACCCACAAAAATGACGGAGCCAGCCAGCCCGCAAGGAGAAATGGAGGGTGAGCTGACCCCCAAATATCTTGTAGTGACCCCTCAAGCTCCTCCCTGAAAGAAAACGAAGAATGATGACAAAGGTGTCGTCCTGTCAAAGAACCCAACTGAACCTAACTTGAAGAATGTAACTTTTCCTCCCCCTTCTTTCATCGTGCCTTGATTTTTTGTGCATCCCCTAAGTGTTTGAGTGTATTTTTATTTCGCTCAGCCGATAATGCACGATATGGTCGAAATGGCCGCTCATTTTATCAAGATTTGACATGATGTTGCCTCTGCCAAAGGTTTTTGTTCTCTGCCTTGTTTACGTTTTTGCATATGTTGGTTTAGCGATTTTTCTATGAATAACTTCGTCTTCCTTTGCAGTAATTGTTGATGAGTCCGAGATTATCCGTGAAGCTACCATGAAGTGTACAGATGATCTTGAAGCTAAACTGAATGTTGTTGAGCGGGAGCTGGAACAAGCCTGGGCAGCGGCTAAGGCTGAAGCGGAGAAGCGTGAAGCCAAAGCTAATGCTATGGCAGGACGGGACGAGAATCTTCGGAAAAGGCTTGAAGAGATGAATTCATCCTTGACAAGTAAGTTTTATTCTGTAATGCAAATCGACATTTTTATATGGTTCTTAGATCGTGATGTACTTGTGTTTTCTTCCTTTTTGCAGAGATCACCAATTCCTCGCTAGCACTGGCCGAGGATCAACGTGTTGATCCTCTTGCGGATGCTCTTAGCATCTTGCAAGGGAACATCATTCATGGCCAGAACCTTATGATTCACTCTCTCTGCACCTTCAACAATCTTCATGTAGAGATCTTCCCCCACAAAGATGTCCCATTAGACCTCAGCACCGATCCGAATCCCCTCAATAGCTACGGGTTGATCCAGGCGAAGAGCGACACGGATAGTGCAATGGCCTTAGCTTTGGCACATGGTGTAAAGGTTGAATGGAATAAGCTTAGCTCCTCCATCACAGTCACTATCATAGGAGAAGAGGTCAACCTCGAGCTTTATTTTAAGAAAATCAATAAGTTCTCTAGAGAGCTTCTTGAAATATCTATGGAAGAAGATGCCGCTCTTACTGCCCATTTCTCAAAAACTTAGGCCTCTGCCCATCTGCTAAAGCTTCGACTGCTGCCCCGTCAGTTAACGCTACTACTGCTAGTGGTGCCACTTAGTCCTTGGCTAGCTTTTTTATGTCCAGCTGTTTGTAATAACTTCTATTGTATGTATAGTTTTCTAGAGTTGGAGAACATTGATATTTTCTATCCTTGAACCTTCCAATAAGTTTAAGTATTAAGTATGTCCTATGGATCTTCCTTGTTGATTATTGCCTTGTACTTTCTCCCTTCAGAATGTGTCTGCCTTGCCCGGTCCTTCGACTGCCTCCATTACTTTGGCTGCTCCTATTCTCTCGAGTGTTCCTGCTTCTTTGGGTCAGCAATTTTCATAGACAGAAACATATATGCCTGACAATGTCACTACTATCACTCGATATATTGATCCTCCGCTGTATGCTGACAAGATCCACCGCATCAAGAAATTGGAAGGTGAACTTCCGGTTATAAAGGCCTAAGTGGACGTTTCCCTCTCCAAGTCAAAAATGCCAATGTAGCGTAAGGAATATCTTCTTGACGAGATTTCGAGGGAGAGCAAAAGTATAATAAGTAAGTTTTGTCGCAAAGCCCTCGAGTGTTGCAATTTTCTTCTAGGCATCCTATTAAGTGCGGTGGAGGAGTCTTAATGTCTTAAGACTCGGATGAGTGCTTTCATGGACACTTCATCGGGTGCTGGTACGAATTTCTAGACTGACCATAAGCGGGGATATACTTTATCGTTACTTGAGGATCGAGTATCGAAGGTGGAGGAGTTCATCGAGTGTTTCTGTTCTACCTTGGCAATGGTATATAATGCCATGTTTCTAGAGACCTGCAACCGCAGGTACTGGCCACACTGATGCATAAATTTTAGAGAGGTGAAGCGATCCACCATTTTATAAAGCTTCAGCTTATTGCGTGCGCCAAGGTCGCTCTTGCTTGGGTATATGCACACCACCCAATGCTGGATTTAGAGGTTGTGTCGTGGAGTCTTTCGTATCCTCTAGGTGGTGGTATGGTAGCTATGGCTCCTCATTATGCAGCCACTCGCAAGCCCGCCATCTAAATAATCCACAGCTTCCTTGACGCATATCAAGAGTTTTTTCTGAACTTTTCTATATAATTAGGATAGTGACCCTGTGAAAAAGGACATGTAAACTATGTAAAGCCTATGTGTATATCAGCCAGAATATGTCTATTGTTACTGTATTTTTATATGTTTATGCTGATGGATTTTGCGGTTGCGCTCTGCACGAGACCTATTCGTTAGCCTGATGCCCGTTGGGCCGAATCAGCTACTCGGTTCAGAGCGTGTTTTGTACGTATTTGAGGGCAAAGCCGAAGAATTTTTTATTTTGTGCTTTTAACGAAACCCTCGAGTATCGAAGTGTGATTATGTAATAAATTGCTTTACTGAGCCCCGAGTATCGGGTGTGACATAAAGTAAAGTATTGAAATTGAGACTCTGTCGAGGAAACTTAGCTTTATTAATATTGAGTATGAAGGTACATGTTTTGACGTAGTCGCCTAACTGTTGTCCTTATGGGAAGTAAACATAGTTCTTTCGGCTAAGTAGCCTGGGCGTTGGCCTTACTGGAAGTAAATTGCGGGAAGTAAATGTCGTAAACGTAGAATCATCGCAACTGCGCAATGTTCCACATGTTAGAGTACTTGACTCTTGTCTTCTTGTCTTGGAGGTGATATGCTCCGCCAAGGATTACTTCTGTGATGATTTAAGGTCCTTTCCAAGGCGACTCGAGTTTGCGATCGCCATATTGCTTGAGGCGAAGGACCAGGTCCTCAATGGTGAATGACCTGGGATGTAGTCGACAACTATGGTAGTTGCGTAGGTTCTGCTGATATGTGTTAGCTCTTGTGAGTGAAATCTCTTGAGCTTCGTCGAGTGCGTCGATGTCATCTTTGAGTGCCTTTGTAGAGGTTTATTCATTGTATGTGAAGACTCGTGGAGCCTCATGAGTTATCTCCACTAGAAGCACGATGTCGACTCTGTGGACCAGGAAGAAAAGAGTTTCTTGTGTAGTGGTTTTTGGGGTCATGCATAGACTCCATAGGATGGAGGGTAGCTCATCTACCCAAGTGCCCTTTGCTCACTCAAGTGGTGTCAGGAGCCTTCTCTTAATGACATTGGTGGCAAGTCCATTGGCTTTTTCCACCTGGTCGTTGGTTTGTGGATGGGCGACTAATGCGTAGCTCACTTGTATGCCCATCTCCTTGCAGTATTCCTAGAATTCTCTAGTAGTGAAATTTTATACATTGTCGATAATGATGTTGTGAAGCACCCTAGAGTGGAAAATTATTGACTTCATAAAGTTCATGGCCGAGGTGACATCTTGGCTGGTGACATGCATTGCATTGATCCAAATTTGGTGGCTGCGATGATCAAAAAGACATGTCCTCCAGGAGATGATTTGTGGAGTTTGCCTACCATGTGAAGTCCCCACTAGGAGAACAACCAAGACAGAGGTATGGGGGCCATTTTTTCCGCCGGTGTATCTGGCTTTATAGTGAATCACTAGCATTCTTCACATGGTCTCGCTATATCTTTCACGCCCTAGACCGCGGTGAGCCAGTAGAATCCTGTGCGGAAGGCCTTTGCTGCTATTGCTCGGCTATTGGTGTGATGGCCTCATATTCCTTCATGGATGTATTTGAGGATGAGCCTTCCTTATCCAGGTGTCATGCATCGATGGAGCACATCTGAGATACTTCTTTCATAGAGTTCTCCCATGATTACCTGGAAGGCCCTGGACCGGCCGGTGATGCATCGTGCTTCGACTATATCTTCTAGGAGTTCTCCATTAATCATGTAAGCTAGGTATGGATGCATCCATGTGGTTTCTATCATCGTGACATCTTCAGGTTCTTCCTCATCTTATAGAGCAAGTGTATCGGGTTTGGGTGATGGTGCACCCCCCGAGTCAATCTATGGTTTTTCCCTCTTGCGTGCCTTTGGTTCTGCGGCTTCAGTTGCTTTATTTACCTTGATGTAGTACTCACTGATTTCCTCCCAGAAAGTCTGGGTGGAACGGGTATGCATATGGAACCAATGTTTGCAAGATTGTCAACTTTGTCGTTCCTTGCTCTGCTGATATGGGAGACCTCACACCCGTCAAAGTAACCCTCCATGATGTTGTACATGTTGTGGTGTGCGATCATGTTGTCGCTGACGGCATCACAATTGGTCATTACTTGATGTGATATGATGTTCGAATCACCGAAGATTTTGAGGCGAGTTGGACCGCAGGCTTTTGCCATATGCATACCGTGCAATAGGGCCTCATCTTTGGCTTCATTGTTTGATGCGTTCGGGAAGCTCATACAAAGTATGTAGCGGATTTTGTCTCCTTGGGGAGATATCAATATGATGCCAACACCTGCTCCTTCAGTTCTTTTGGACTCGTCAAGTACATGGTCCACACACTGATAAATCTGGGGGACCCATGCTTTGGAGTTCCATCCACTCTATGATGAAGTCAGGCAAGACCTGAGACTTTATTGTTTTTTGCTTCTTGTACATGATGTACTAAGGGGATAACTCGAGCCCCAAAGAGAGACATGCCCTATGGCTTCGAGGTTGTTGAGGATGTTGTAGAGGGGATCCTCATTGACCACCACTATCAAATGCACATAAAATAATGGTGAAATTTTTGCGCCATCCTAAATACACCATATGCAAGCTTTTGATAGTGCGGGTATCTTTGCTTGGACAGAGATAATACCTCACAGAGGTAGTAGACCAGTTGTTGGACGCTGTGTGTTTTCCCTCTTCTGTTTTTTGATGACCAGTACCGTGCTGGCCACCTGGTTGGTAGCAGCGATGTATGGAAGTAGTGGTTCTTTTTCCTTGGGTGACACTAAAATGAGCGATGTAGAGAGTGTTTTATTGAGGTTCTCAAAGGCTCATTGGGCTTTGTAAAGGTGTCCTATTTCAATAGAAGTGTGTAAAATGGTAGTGTTTTTTCGCCAAGACGAGCGATGAATCGACTTAGTGCTGCCACGCGCCCCGCCAGCAGCTGGACGGCCCATAGGTTTGTCTGCTTCTTCATTGTTAGGATAGCCTGTATCTTTTTGGGGTTTTCTTCAATTCCTCTAGTTGACATGAGGTATCCGAGAATATGCCCAACAGGGACTCCAAACGAGCACTTTGTGGGATTGAGCTTGATGAAGTACTTGTCGAGATTATCGAATGTTTCGCGCAGATCATCGATAAAGGTTGACTCTTGCCTTATTGTAATTACGACCTCGTCGATGTAGACTTGGGGGTTCCTAGCGATTTGGTTTCCGAGGCAATTCTACATCATCTATTGGTAGGTGGCACCCGCGTTTTTTAGCCTGAAAGGCATTGTTTTTTTTTGAGGTGAAACAGTAGGGAAAATCCCCACAACAATTTTTTTTATTATATGGGTATGAGTACACCTCTAAGGTGGGAAAATCTACTCTATCTCTGATCTAAGTGTTGATTCAGCCAGGTTTTGAATTTCTCCTTGTATTTTCCTTTGATTCTGAACTGAATCCATCTCATCTCTTGATAGAAGATTGCTTTCCATCTTTCTAGTGTGGGTCTTTTGTCATTAAAAATCTTCTCATTTCTATAGATCCAGATACCCTAGGTAGCCATGACAATGATTTCCATTGCAAATGGCAGGTGTAACTTTTCTTTGATGTCTGAAATAGCTTCGAACCCAGTTAAGTTTGCAGTTCAGTTTCTGTAAATATGGCCCCAGCATTTGTTTGCAAAAGAACATTCCCAGAATAAATGGTTAACTAATTCTTCCAAGTAAAAGTTGGAAGTTACATAATTGTAGTCAGGAAGGATGAATTGTTTTCTTTTCAGAAGATTCCTTGTATTTAGTCTGTCTAGAAGCAAAAGCCAGAAGAAGAATTTGTGTTTATTCTGGCAAGAGGATGTCCAAAGCCAAGAGAAGTGAGGTGGTGATGGGGAGTATCCAATCATGGATGAGTAGGCCTTTTTTACTTCAAATTTATCTGACCCCCAAATGTAACTCCAGTTATCATGGATGTCCTCATGAGTGGTTGGCATGATTTCCTAGCATCTTTCTTCCATGATTAAAACCTCAGAGTAGTCTTGTTGAGAAAGAGGTAGGTGAAAATTATCCTCCAAGAAATCAGCATGTAAGAAGTCATGAACACTGATATTTGAGGACTTAGCATAGGACAGAAGATGTGGGAATTTATTCTTAAAGCACTCATCTTTCCAAAGGTCAGACCAAAAATAGGCAGATTTTCCAGAATTTAGATTGCACTTAGCCATGCCTTTAAAATTATCAATTAACTTGATATGAGATTTCCACCAGAATGATCCTTCCATGCTTCTTCCAGGTAATTTTCCATTTTTGTAGTAGGTTTCCCAGATGATATGAACCCAAGGGATGTCATGGTGGTTGTAGAATTTGTCCAGGTTCTTTAAAAGGAGGGCAGTATTTTGAATCTGGATATTCAGGACTCCTAGACCCCCTTGATTTTTAGGACAACAAATTTTATCCCAAGATACCAGTGCTTGTCCTTTGGCTTGAACATCTTCGGTCTTTTTTCTCCAAAGACAGTGTCTCATATATTTTATAATTTGATCCTTGATGGCAATTGGTACCTCCAAACAACTCATGAAGAATAGAGGGAGTGAGGAAAGTATAGATTTACCAGTTGCAGTTTTCCTCCATAGTTCAAGAAATCAGCAATACCACAAAGTCTTCTTTCAACTCTCTGAACAATAGGCAGAAAGTGTTCCATGGATGGCTTTGCTATGCTTAGTGGCAATCCAAGATAGGTGAAAGGGAGGCTGCCAGTTTGACAATTGATTGTCAGAGCAAAATGCATCAACCTATCATTACATAAATTTATTGGCATCATGCTTGATTTCAAGTAGTTAACTTTGAGTCCCGTGGAGTTTGCAAAAGTTTGAAGAAGGGCTTTCAAGCACAATAATTGGGAAGCATCTGCCTTAAGTACCACCAATGTATCATCAGCATATTGAATTACAAGGAAATCACTGTTGGGAGGTCCATCAATTGGGGGGTCAGAAGATTCATGTGCATAGCCTTATTCAGGATAGATTGAAGGAGGTCTGCAGCAAGAACAAAAAGGAGTGGTGAAAGGGGGTCTCCTTGTCTCACACCTCTCCTGCAGTAGAATTTTTTCCCAGGCACCCCATTTAGAAGGATTTCAGAGGATCCAGATTCAAAAATCATTCCTATCCATTTGATCCATTTCCTGCCAAATCCTCTAGGTTTGAGTATATTTATGATGGCAGAGTGATCAACTGTATCAAATGCCTTCTCAAAGTCAAGTTTTAGAATTAGGATTTCCTCCTTTGATTTGTGGCATTGGAAAAGGTATTCAAATGCCCATACAAGGCAATCCTGAATAGATCTATTATTGAGAAAACCATATTGATTTTTATGCACCAATTCCAGGATAACAGATTGCAGTCTGTTTGCAAGAAGTTTGGTGATGATTTTGAACACACAGTTCAATAAGGATATTGGTCTGAAATCAGCAGAGGTAGAAGGGCATGTAATTTTAGGAATGAGAGTAATGTAGGATGAGTTGATGCTTTCAAGAGAGACCTTTTCATTGTAGAAGTCATGGATCAGTAGTTTGATATCATTTCCAATGATTGACCAACAGCTTTTGATAAATTCATTGTTAAAACCATCAGCCCAGGGGACTTTTCATTTGGCAAATCAGATATAACCTCCTCAATTTCTTTGTCAAGAAAAGGCCTTTCAAGTGAATTCTTCATCTCATCCGTCATACCATTTCCATAGAAATCTTCAAGGTTGAAAAGCATCTCAGTTTTGTTTGATGTACCCATTCTAGCTTTGAAGTCATTCCATAGAATGTCAGCCTTGTCATACTGATTAAAGAATTCATGCCCACTATCATTCTTGATCATTGATATATAATTGTGCCTATAGCTGATGGTGGTTTTGGAGTGGAAAAACTTTGTGTTTTCATCACCTAGTTTTACCCATTTAATTTTTCCTCTTTGTTTCCAATAGGTGTTTTGATTCTGGAGCAGAGATATTATATGGGATTTCAGAATATCTCTGAGGTGCCATTCATTGATGGTTAAGGTTTTAGACTCTTCAAGTAGATCCATAAGGTCAATTGTGTCATTCACCTTATTTATTTGGTCTTTTAAGCATGGTAACTGCTTGGCCCAAATCTTGATGCCTCTCCTCACATTTTTCAACTTGGCACAAATCCTTTTTGCCAAGTCCTGGTGATTCACTGGTATATTCCAGGCATTTTTCACAATCTGTCTAAAATCAGAATGATGAAGCCAGTAATTTTCAAATCTAAATATTTGTGCCTTGGGAATGTTTGTTCCAATTGAGATGACACAAGGTAGGTGATCAGAAGTAGGCTTGGATAGGGGGTAACCAATGTATAAGGATATTTGGTTGTCCATGAGCTAGAAGTAAAAAACCAATCTAGTCTTTCCAGAAGGGGATCTTTCTGCATGTTACTCCAAGTGAATTTCCTTCCTTTAAGTGGTAATTCAGTAAGTCCCAGGTTGCTGATAGCTTCATTAAAAAGCATAGTGTCATTAACATCACCCCCACTTTTATTTCTATCAGTAAGTCTTCTGATAAGATTAAAATCTCCTAAGACAAGCCGATCCACATTATCAGGCATCATGATGTTGGAAAACCATTCCAAAAAGTCAATTTTCCTATCAGCTTGACATGGGCCATAGATATTTGTAAGAGTCCAGGAGTCATTAGATAGTTGCGAGGTGAAAGTGACAGAAGTGGAGAATTCATTTTGGAATGCTCTGGTTCCATTAAACAATGAACTGTTCCATATGATGATGATCCCTCCAGAAGCACCAATTGAAGGAAGAAAGTCAAAGCTGTCAAATTTATTTGGATAGAATTTCTTTAAATAATTTATATAAAGATTTCTCTCTTGGTTTCTTGGAGACAAATGATATCACATTCAGATTCAATGATTTTACTTTTTAATGCCAACCACTTCTTCTCCGAGTTAATTCCTCTGAGATTCCAGTTCAGAATCTTCCAATTTCTGTTGTTACTCATTGATAATCAGGTTGAGATAACATTGGGGTGACACAAGATTTGTAGTCACACAAACAAACTTGTAAACATCATAAGGTACTGAAGTCATAAACATGCATAGCAACATAATGATTCTAAACAACTCATAACAGATTCCAAGGGTAATTGATACAGACACAAAAGGATAATATTGTGCAGACATTAAAAACATTTATTTAGGTGCTTTCTTCTTAGACTGATGTCCACAAGATTCAGCAGCTCCTCCCTTCTTCTTGCTTGAAAGGTTTGTGTCAGAACCAATCTTCCTTGGTCCAGGTTTTCCAGGTGGTTTGATGGTCAGATCATTGACCCTACTCTTCTTCAGCAGCCTTTTCTCAAGTTCACCCTCCTTAACCTTGCAAAACGAATCAGCAAGGTTTTTAACAACTTTATTGCTGAGACAAGGTGGAGCAACATTGCAAGTGAGACAATTAAAATCAGAGCAATTCACATGACTTTTAAATCCCCCATTAAGTTCCACAATTCTGGGGATCCTTCTCACCTCAGTGTCCACCATTTGCTGGAGCATTTGTCACCATCAAGTTTGATGGAGAATCATATAGGCAGTGAGGAGGCATCTGTCCAACACATTCATTAGGGATAATGAAAGTAAAGGTATTTTCTTCTGCAATTGGCTCTTTTATGATATCCCAAAGAGGAGAAGTAAGAAAATGTCTTGCCCAACTGAATTTTTCAGGAGTGATGAGCATGAGAGTGATAAAGTTAAACCAACTTACAGGAATATCACATTGCAGTCTGCCTTTGCCGGGTGAGGAGTTGTTGATGTGTGGAGCAAAGAATCTGTCCCAGAGTTCCAGTCCTTGCTTGGAGAAGGACTTCTTAGCAGATAGTACCTCAGAGGAGTTGACAAAAGGAGTGAGGACCATCCCAACTTGCAGATGTGCCTCATTGGGAGAGAGAAGGTTTGTGTCTTCAATCATCCAGTCATCCTGCTGATTCCCCTCATTTGCATGATGGCTCTCCTCCTCATCATCCAGGTAATTCTATAGTATATTAAGCAGTCCCTCACCCATGACCACATCCTGGTTAGCTTCAACAGTCTGCTGTTCTACTTCAATATCATCAGCTCCATGGACAGAAGCATTGTCATTGTCAGAAGAAACATTGGCCACAGGAATGGAACCAGTAATAGCACTGTCAGCCTCCTGAGGTGGCAAATCCAGGTTATCAATAGGCATGTCTACACCCTCAGCAAACACATGTCCCTAAACTGCATTCCAATTACCCCAACCAGCATTATTCTGTTGAGGTTCTGGATCAACCCATTGGTCCCATCCACCAATGTCCCCTTCAGGATGTGGAGGTGGTGGTGGAGGAGGGGGCCAAAAATGGGTCCCACCACAGGCAAGGGATGAGGGTCAGCATCATCATCAGGTAGTGGGTCCTCATCTGGTGGGCTCCCCCTAGGAGGTTGCTGTTTAAAAGTTCCACAGAGAAAGTCCATGATTTAGTTTCCACAAGGTCCCCAATGGTGAATCTAACACTTTTAGGCACATCCAAAAGTTTAGTGACTCTGAGTTTAGCAATGATCCTGCATTTGTGCTCAGGGTCCCTTTCCCATAGCAACACCTTTCCAATGTCAGAGAAAACAGCATTCAGATCATCAATATGCCAATGATCAAGTGGAGGACCTAGAAGCATGACCCAACATTCATTGTTAAACTGAGTTCTACACCAGTTAATGCCCTCATTGTGCCTAGCAAAAGAGATAGCAACATCCTGGAAAGGGATTGCACCCGCAGCGATTAAACGGTCTCGGTCACTTACATTGGTAAATTGAACATATGCAGAGCCAAATGGATAGTCTTGAATATCACGGAAATCAACACGAGCCTCATTGAAAAAGAAATCTTGCAACACATCTCTGATATTATTAAATGGAACTGGACCAGGGGGAGGGGATGAATGTTCGCAATAGCATACTGTTCATGAGCCCTCGGTCGACGAGGAACCACCACCCTCTTGACACGATTCCGGCCAGCCACCTATAAAATCTCAAAGCCATGGGGTAGGAAAGGCTGAGGGTCAAGCGGAATGTTTGCCATTGCGGCAACGGTTGTCACCGGCGACGAGCGGATTAAGGCAGTTGGGGTTTCTGTAGGCGTGGGAGTTGAGGAGGCAGGGGGTTCCAGAATTTTCTTTTTTTGGGTGAGGGCAAAATCTTTAAGACAGTCGAACACCCTGGGCTGTGACACTTGCGGCGAGACATGGGCCTTGAACCAATTAAGGTAAGATTTGTCGGGCCAAGGACAAGAAAGGAAGGTTGGGAATTTCAAAAATGGTAAAAGACCAGGCAGATTAATTGAGGATGATTTGTTGTCTGCAGGAGATTTCGCACCCTCATTAACTTTCCCATTAACCACGATTTCCGCAAATGACGTGCCCGGTACAACTCGTTTAATATCACCTTTGATTTGACCATTATTGCATGGGACCGTTGACGAGGAAATCGGTGATCCAATACAATCAAAAACCGAAGCCTTTTTTTTCTTATTGTATGAAACAATAATCCAATCCTTGTCCAATTCTTTATAGTATTCTTTCTCTTCAAATCTCCAATTTGGACCTCCATCACCCCAAAGGTTGATCTTCAAGACAAAAAATTCATCCGAGAATGTACCAGAATTATATATTTCAAATCCCACAGCACGTGATGCGACAGAGAATTTAAATGTTCTATCTTGGAGGATCTTGACTTGAAATTTTGATGCTAGGCCACCAAAACAAGCTTGGAGTGCAATGCCAATAGTATGAACATCAATTTTAAAATTGGCACGACCAAATGAACCAACCAGGAAGAAAGGTCTTCTGTGTAATCCTCTAGAGAAATTGATGTGATGACCAAATTTTTTGAACATATTTGTCTCAAAAATCTTCCCTTTAGAGAAATCCAATGAAATGCATTTGTTGATCTTGTCTGATGATGCTTGTGTCATGTCGGCAATTTGAGAACCCACCACCACTCTTTTGATCACAAGATCCAAAGTCACTCCAGAGAAGATCTTTTCATTTTGAAGAAGGAACCTAGCATCAATCACCACCTTATCTTGATTAAGCAACACAACTCGCTTAGCAAGAGAATAAAGGACCAAAAAACCAGGAGCTATGTCCAAATCATCAGAAGGCAAGGAAGAACTTGTAACGTGCCACATAAGTTTCAAATCTTCAACCTTGTCATCCTTAACATGAGAGATCCCAAGAAAACCAGAAGATGATGTAGAAAGGTCATTGATTCTTGCAAGATGAGAGGGGAACCTCACCACTGATCCAATCGAGAGTACCTCCCCATTTTCCATGCATCTACCCTCCAGCGGAAAGCTGTTGGCATTGAGAATGACCAGCCAGTGATTAGCCGAGAGAATCAGAGATCCAACTAGGAACTTACCATCGGTGGAACTTTTAGAATAGGTGATTTTCCAATCACCACTAGAATAATCAAGTGAAGAGGAGCCCATGATATGGTGTGCGACGGCGCCGGAGTGACGCCGGCGAGAGCCGATGGGAGGGGCCTCAGAGAGGCATGCCTCGGAAATCGTGTGGGTCGTTACCCTTTTACTAGTGTTGGTTTCCCCAAAAGGCATTGTAGTGTAGAAGAATACACCATAAGGTGTGATAAATGATGTCTTGTCTTGGTCTTCTACTTTCATCCGGATTTGGTGGTACCCTGAGTATGTATCAAACAAGGAAAGACATTTGCATATGGAAGTTGCATCAATGATTTGATCAATTCGTGGGACTAGGAAGTGATCCTTTAGACAATTCTTATTCAGTGTGGTGAAGTTAATGCACATGCATAGTTCGACCATATTTTCTTCAGGACACACACTGGGTTAGCGACCCATGTTGCTTTACTGATTTCCTTTATGAATTTCACATCGAGTAGGCGATGGAGTTCTTGAAAGGAATATGCCCGAGAGGCAATAATAAAATGGTTATTATCTTATTCCAGGTTGATAATAGATGTTTATTTCTCATGCTATACTTGTATTAAAAGGAAAAATTAATACATTTGTGTTTAATAAACAAATAGAAGGTTCCTAGTGATGCCTCTCATTACACTAGCTTGTTCATTAATAGATGATCAAGGTTTCCTGATCATGACATTGGATGTTGTTAATAATAAGATCACACAATTGATTGAATTATGTGATGAACATACTCCCAAAGTATAGTAACACGATCAAGCCATTATGTTTAAACTATTGTAACGTCATTCAAAGTAACCATAATCCTTAGACCATGAGATCACACTAATCACTGACTCCGGAAGAGTATTTTGATTGCATCAAATGTCACACCATAATAGGGTGATCACAAAGGTGTCGTCCGATACTTGGAAAGTGTTAGTTGAGGCTCGTGGATCAAGAGTGGGATTTGTCAATCCAGATGACGGAGAGATATAGTTAGGGACCTCTCGGTGATCTCACATCGACATAGCTTGCAAGTAGGTGATAGTGATCACTAACAATGTCATATCACGGGAACGAGAAAAGGAGTACTTGTCAGTAACGAGATCGAACTAGGAATGGATGATATCGAATGATCGGATCTTGGACAAGTAAAATATTACGAGACAAAAGGAATTGGGTACTACGAATAAAATGTCAAGCGATCGCTAAGTCATCGCATGAACTGGTGGGGGTCATTATGGATATCTTGGTCCCGCTAATGATTATTGATCGAAGAATGTCTCGATCATGTCCACACAGTTCGCGACCCGTAGGGAGACACACTTAAGGGTAGTCGATGCAAATTGAGTGGATAGGGAACACAGGAGAAGACAGTGGACATCCCAAGAATTTGTTCTGTTGAATCTGCCGAAATGGTTACGAGGTATCAAAACAAAACAAGGGATTAAATTGTTAATGTGTTCATTAAATAATATGTTCATTAAATGAAGTACACATTAAAAGAGGTGTTCACTAAATGAGTGACATTAAATCAAGTGAATTAAAAATGGTTTTAATGAAAAGACTCTTGATTTTTGAGTGGAAAATGAATGGGAGAAAGTGGAGAGAGTTTTTATGTGAGTGGATAGTCCACCTCATAAAATTGGGAAGAGGTGGGGGCAGCCCCATGGCATTGCGCCATACCTCCTTTGTCTTTCCCCTCACTATATAAATCCCCCTCCTCTCCTCTCTCTCGCACACATTCACCCCTCTCTCATATAACCTTTGGTTGGCATCTTCTCCCTCTTGATAGCCTTGTACATTTCCACTAGAAAAGGTGCTTAGGCGAATCCCTACTAGAGATCTTCCCCTCCACCATCTCTACCATGGTGTAGTGTTGTTGGAGTTCTCAGGGATCCGCTGCCCAGCTGGAGCATGGGTTTGGGAGTCCTCGACACACCATACGTGTGACCGGCTATGGAGGTGCTACATGTGCAACACTATCATCTTGTCATTGAGGATGGCCGAGTATAGTCTAAAACAACCACATTTGTTTGCGGGAACGTTTGTTACGGTCTTTGAGGGTGAGTCCATCTAAAACCGTTACACGTATCTCTGAGATATGATCTTGGTGGTTGCAACCGTAGGATTTTTTGTTTTCCATGCAACAAACCGCATCAGTGGTATCAGAGCTATGTCTATGCATAGATGCTTTGTACAGTTAGAACACATAGAGATGTGGGCGTTGATAGTATTGTTGTTTCATACTTTACATGGTGGCATGTTGGGATGAAGCGATCCGGACTAACTTTACATGTCCTCGCACATGAGACCTGTTCCACGCTTGACATGCAACTCGTATTGCATAATTGGCTTAGCGGGTGTCTGTCTCTCCCAACATAATCGTGATCTAATTTACTAAGGTTTGTAAATAACTTGATTGTCAACATTGTGGCTGAAATTCGTAGGTACAACAATTCTCTCCTAGAAAGCCCAAAGCCGTGTAAAATATGCAAAAATAAATTAGAAGCCGTGTAACTTGTTTTTGCAGGGCATGTGATGTGATATGGTCATTGTTACAAAAATTATTGTATGCAATGAGATTTATTGTAAATTTAAAAACCGGCAGGAGCAATATGATTGTCTTTATCTTTTATGGCATACGTGCTATTCATGTATATCCAAGAGATATATTGTAATGGAGAAGACGACCATGACGGTGCAGGCATCAACCTTGGAGCCACACTGGTGGAATGATGGAGATCATACCATGGATAACATGATGGAGATCAAGTGCAAGAAAGGACCATATCATATCACATTTTTTATGCATGTGATGTTTATCCCTTTTATACATCTTATTTTGCTTATGTCTTACTTAGTTCTTGGAGGTAGCATTATAAGATGATCCCTCCCACTAATGCTAATATAATAATATGTTCTCCCTTAGTATGTACCATTAAGAAAGTTCGTCATCTTGAAGCACCACGTGATGATCGGGTGTGATAGGATCTACGTTTGCATACAATAGGTGTAAGACAGTTTTACACATGCGGGTACTAAGGCTCTTACTTGGTGGTCCTAGCATATATAGAAATGGCCTCAGAACATGAACTGAAAGGTAAAGCACGAGTCATATGAATGATATGATGTCCATATGATGCTCTCCATTGGAGCTGCACCACCACTCATGATGATCAGTCGTGGTGTAGTGAAGTTGGTTCATGTAATCACTAAAAGTGACTAGAGGGTTGTCATTTTTGAGTGGGAGTTCTCATAGTAATTTTGAATTGACTTGAACTCTATCTTTTATAAACCTAGTCTAAAAATAATATTTGCAAATATATTGTAGATCATGGCACCCCCTGCGTTCAATTTCAATGCATTCCTATATAGATAAAAGCTATAATATAATGGGTCTAACTTCACCAATTGGCACCGTAACGCGAGGATTATCCTCATGGGAATGAAGAAGTCCTATGTGCTGGGCGTTCTGTTAGGTGACGCCCCTACTGCTAGCGCGACTCAAGAAGAGCATGATGCGTATGACCTGAAATTTGATAACTACACTCTTGTGCGGTGTGTGATCCTCTAGTCGCTGGAGCCTGAATCCAAAAGTGATTTGAACTCACTGATGCTGTTGTCATGGTGGAGGAACTCAAAACTATGTTTGGGGACCAAATTCGTGCTAAGGGATATGAGATCTCCGATAAGTTCTTTAGCGCTAACATGGAGGAGCATAGCTCTGTGAACAAGCACGTCATTAAGATGATGACCTACGCTCAATGTCATGAGACACTAGGATGTGAGATTCCACCTGACCTCATGAAGGATAGGGTTTTGCAGTCTCTCCCACCTAGATAATGAAGGGAATATGCCCGAGAGGCAATAATAAAGTGGTTATTATCTTATTCCTTGTTTATGATAAATGTTTATTTTGCATGCTATAATTGTATTAATTTGGAAACGTTAATACATGTGTGTTTAATAAACAAAAGGAAAGTTCCTAGTTATGCCTCCCTTATAAACTACCTCGTTGATTAACGAGATGATCAAGGTTTCCTGATCATGGACATTGGATGTCATTAATAACGAGGTCACAACATTGGTGGAATGATGTGATGAACATTCGTCCGAAGTATAGCATTACGATCAAAGTCATTATGTTTATATTGATATAACATCATACGAAGTAATCTTAGTCCTTAGACCATGAGATCATGTTAATTGCTAACATCGGAAGAGTAACTTGATAACATCAAACGTCACATCGTAAAAGGGTGACTATAAAGGTGGGTTCAGATACTCCGAAGGTGTTATGTTGAGGCTCATGGATCAAGAATGGAATTTTTCAATCCCGATGACAGATAGATATACTCTAGGCCCTCTCGGTGATATAACATTAAGATAGCTTGCAAGCAAGTGATGTGATCACTAGAATGTTATATCATAGGAACAAGAAAAGAGTGCATGTCGGTAACGAGATCAAACTAGGTATTTGTATGCCGATGATCGAATCTCGGACATGTAATATATCGCGAGACAAAGGGATTTAGTTACGACGTTAAAGGTTGACACGATCACAAGAGTCATCGTTGAATATGTGGGAGTCAGTACGGATCTCCAGGTCCCGCTGCTGATTATTGATCAGGGGTCTCGATCATGTCTACATTATTCGCGAACTGTAGGGTAACACACTTAAGGGATACTAACACCATTTAGGAGCAAACATGTTCAGATAAAGATTAAGAAAGCGCTGGAATCATTTCGACGGAAACCGGATTTGTTTCAGGTGAAATTGCAGAAACTGGTTCTGCATGTGATATTGAAATGTTGCAGGGGTTTTTATGTGAATGTTTGTTAATTAAAGTTATTGACAAAATTCTGAATAAAATAAATAAAATAGTTTTATTTAATGAGAGCTTGCATTAAATTTGGTGGAAATTTAATGCATGTGAGTGGAAGTGTGAGTGGAGGCATATTTATGTGAGTGGAGCATCCACCACATGAATGATGGAAGAGGTGGGGGCACCACCATGGCTGCCACGCCATGGCCCTTGGCTGCCCCCCTCTTCCCTATAAAAGGCCCCCATCTCCTCCTCAGAACACACACCTCCTCGTGAAGGATCTCTCTCCCCCTCTAGTTATTCCCCATGGTCTCAGATTAGCGAGATACATGTTCCTGGTGGCTTTATCTGGAAAGGAGTTGCTACTTCCGCTGCTTTGCTAGAGCGAGGGATGGAGGTTGTCGGGGTACCGGACGTGTGTGCGATCACGGATGCACCGCTACTTTGCAGTGCTGGACTTGGTGGTGCTGGACTGCTGGAGCTAGATCTGATGGACATGCTGGAGCCGGACCTGCTGGACTTCATCACGATCTTGAGATCGGCAAGTGTACGACTACATCATCCACGAGTTCCATCTCGTTAACAAAGCTTTGTTGTATTCGAGGGTAAGTTCTCTATGGATGTATATCCACCCGTTGCTTGTATCTAATAGATAGATCTTGGCGGTAGTTCCCATCATAGGAAATTTTTTGTTTTCTATGCTGCGAACCCAACAGTGGTATCAGAGCCTGATCTATGCATAGGTGCTTTGCACGGGTAGTACACATATGTTTATATGTGGGAGATGATGATCATGTTATTGCGTCTTTCATGTATTTTGGATATTGGTGGCATAGTGGGATGAAGCGGCCCGGACCAACTTTACATGTCATCGCACATGAGACCGGTTCCACGACTGACATGCAACTAGTTTTGCATAAGTGGCTAGCGGGTGTCTGTCTCTCCTACTATAGTCAATATCTGATTTACAACGAGTTGCTAATAACTTAGTTATCATCATTGTGGTTCCATGTTCGTAGGTAAGACCGGTTCTATCTCCGAAAACCCTAAGCCACGTAAAACTTGCAATGGATAAATTAGAGGCATCTAGTTTAGATTGTTGTTGGGCTAGTGTCATGATATGGTAATGATGTAAGTTGATGTATAGTAGATACCCTTACTACACACTTAACGTGTAAGTTCCGTAGACCTTGGCCTTACACACAAAGGAATGATAGATATCATACCACGATGCATATGATGGTGATCAAATGCATGGACCATATCATCCCACTTTTTACATATGATGTTTGCATCTTATATTGCTAGTTTGGCGTTTTAGTAGCATTATAAGATGATACCTCATTTAAATATCAAGATAAAATGTGTTCTTCCTTAAGTATGCACCGTTCTATGGATCGTGTTTCGAGACATCACGTGATGATTGGGTGTACTCGACTCTACGCTTTCATACAACAGGTGTAAGACAGTTTTACACATGCGAGTACTAAGGTTCTTACTTGGCGATCCTAGCATGTACAGATATGGCCTCGGAACACGGACCGAAAGGTTAAGCACGAGTCATATAGTTGATGTGATGCCCATATTGATGCTCGCCTTTGAAGCTACACCGACTCACGTGATGATCAGACTTGGTGTAGTGGATTTGGTTCATGTAATCACCAAGAAGGCACGAGGGATGTCGTTTTTGAGTGGGAGTTCATTTCTAATTTGGATTAGTCGAACTCCATTTGTCATAAACTAAATCAAAGTGAATTTTCATAATTTGTTGAAGTCATTGGCATCTGTTCACTACCTTATGCTTAGTTTTAATTCAGATAATAGAACTATAGAATTCTGGATATTTACTTTACAAACTAGTATCGTATTGTTTTGAATGTCAATTTAAAGATTAGAAGTCCTATTGCAAACTTTCAGCAAACCCTATGTACTCCATGAAGTTTAATAAGTAGTATTAAATCAAGAGTAAGAATTCCAATGTTAGTATCTAAAGTATCATGTTTGCCTCCATGATTATTGATATTCAAAAGTTCTTTTAATATCAAGATTATCTAGGAGCTGAAAAATTGTTTCAGAAACCATCATGTGTGGAAGATATTGTGATATTTGAAAAAAAATTGGTTGCATTATGATATAGTATAATTTAGCAAAATACATGTTCTCATATTGTATGAGAATTTGTGAAGGATGGAGATGCTAGGCATCCGGATCTCCCAAAAGGTTTTGGGAACTAACATTATACTCGCAATTCTTCCTTATAGGCTATAGTAGCTTGATCATGAAAGTTGTCATGATAAGGATGAATAGAAGATGTAAGTAAAATGTTTACTACACTAATAGATTACTAAAGAATGGATTTTTGAAAGAACACCAAACATTTGATGATGGTGATCCACTTCAAAGTGCAAGTCCAAAGGTATTAGTATTTGACTATATACACTTTGTACTATGTGTCATGTGAATGACACCACTATTGATGTTGATAGATTCTTTTAAACGAAAAGGAATTGCTGAAAGAGAATCTATAAAATATTTGGCAGAAAAAAAAGGTTGGAGATGTCCAACTTAGGTATATAGAAGATATACATGTTATGGCTGTATTCCTTTCTTGTTAAACAATGTGGTTCTTAGGTATTGGATACCGAATTGGTTGGTGTGAAGTCATACAGAATAGCACAATTCATGAACTGCAACGACCTAAGTAACTGGCAAGAGAATAAGTGATGATGTTCATTGAAAACAAATAAAGTGTTACTGTGTTTTCGTTGTCATCAAACCTAGCCTTCAAGATTTTGTTTTAATAATTGTTATTTTGTTCCGGTATTACGAGAACAATGGTTGTTCAAATAATTACCGTATTCCATAAAGGATGGATGAACTTTTACAAGTCTAGTTGGAGAAATCACATCCATAAACATTATTGCTAAAATGTCGTAAGACAAATGATTGGAAGATCACTTATGAAGTGACATCACTGTTTGAATTATATTGGAAAGTAAACATGAAGAAACTCCATGTTGATGGATTTTTGGTGTCTTTTGATTTAGATCAATTGACGCTTGTGAAACTTTCCTCGAGATAATTGAAACTCCGTCCATAGGCCAAAGAGGAACGGATGACTAACTTATTGGATATTATGCATGTTGATGTATATAGTCCATTATGTGTAGCCATATGCGATGGATCTTTTTGCTTCATATGCTTTCTCTAGAAATTTGAGTGAATATATCTATATATTTACTTAATAAGGAAGAAGTATGAAACATTTGAAAATTGTTCAAAGACTTTCAAGATGAAGTGAAAAATCATTGTAACAAGAAAATAGAAGAGATTATGATTTGATCATAAAGGAAGATATTTGAGTTAAAGGTTTAGCAAAACACCTAACATTTCAGGAATTGTTCCATGAATTTGCATTTCCCGATAAACCACAGGAGTATGGTATGTTCGAGAGATCAAATCATACCTTGTTTGACATGGTAAGATCAAAGGTGTCATTTATAAAACTGCCATTATGTTTTAAGGATTAATTCTTTAGAGACTACCATTTTTACACTGAAAAGAGCACCATCGTGATCCGTTGAAATGACACCATATGAGTTATGGTTTGGGATAAAACCCGAATTGTCTTTTCTTAAATTTTGGTATGCTATGCATAAGTAAAATGTTTACAACCAAAGTCAGATAAGCACGTCTTTGTAGGTTATCCCAAAGAATTTGATGGGAATTCCTCCACAACACCAAGGACAAAAGAGTTTGTCGCTTAGAACGTCAAGTTTCTTTTCATGAAAAGTTAAGTGGGAGGACAATAGAACTTTGATAAGGTTGTTGAACCTTAGCTATATGTGCTAAGTAGAGCAGCGATGAAAAGTGTCCCGGTGGCGGCCATAATGCTCGTGGCTTCCGTGATTACAAAGGGTGTGATCTTGGAGATTAGAGTTCCTATTGAACCATGTGGGTCGGTAAGAATCAAATAGTAAGATTTGAAACAGAAGTTGTTATTGTTTTGACAATGATGAACCGACTGCATGCAAAGAAGCGATGATGGGCCCTGACTCCATAAAATGACTAGAAGTCATAGAATCCATGATAGTATCCATACACGAGAAATCAAGTTTCTGAACTTGGAAGACCCTCCGAAAGGCGTGAAGCCTATCGGCCGTGTTTGGATCTATAAAGAAATATACATGGATGTTTAACATCTATGAAATAGTCGACATGTTGGAAAGAAGTTTACGGCAATGTTCAAGGAGTTGACTATGACAAGATTTGATCTTTCATAGCGATATTTAGTCTTGCCGGATTAATGTAGCAACCACTACATATAATTTGGTATATGGTAGTCGAATAAAAAAAACAAGGTTCTTCTAATAGAATGGTTACCTAGGACGTGTACATGACACAGTCCGAAGGGTTTTGTTAATTCAAAGGGTGCTAAAAGGGCATGCAAACTTCAATAGTTGAAGTGAGCATAGCGGAGTTGGAATCTTCACCAAGATGAAAATGTTAAAGGAGTTTAATTTCATTGGAGATGATGAAGCTGCTTGCATTTGCAAGAAATTAAGTGGGAGCGCTGAGACAAATTTCCAATACATTATGCAGAGTACATACTGTTGATTAGACATGATGTATCTTTGATTAACACAAGTTAAGAATTTCATTAAAATAGGATTTCGATGAAAGACTTGGGAAAAACCGGAATATTTGGCATCAATGTCTATATGGATAGATTGAGGCGCTAATATGGTTATGCCAGACGGACATATATGAGATATTGAAAGGGTTCAATATGGAAACAACAAGAAAGGTTCTTGATTCATGGAAAGGATTGTATAAAGATTCAAGTGTTTCAACACTTGGTGAGTAAAATCACATGAAGATTTTGATCAATTATACCGTGATATGTATATATCCAGATATGTCCTATGCTCTAAATGTTATCATAACATACCAGAATGATTCATAAGATGATCATTGGATGATAGTAAAGATATTCTTATGAGCTTTGGAAGAACTAAGCATATATCATGTATAAGTGACAAATAGTTAAAGGTAGTTCATTGTAAAGTGTTACATTGATACTAGTTTTGTCACAAGATACAAATTAAATTTATCACAATTTAGACTATGGGTGGCACAATGTAATGGAAAGGATGTTCCATGATGGATTTGGATGAGTTCCAAAGTTGAGACATTGTGACGGATACTACAACAAAAGGCTAAGTATATGACTTCTATAGTAGCAGCAAAGGAGGGCATTTGTGTTAAGTAGTTTGTTATTAAACTAGGTGTGGTTCAAAGTGGGCTAATACTATGAAGATATACTGTATGACAATAATATCAACATATTTTAACCCGAACAAACTAAAGGTCTCACCAAAGGACCAAATGTATACAATGCCATCTCATTTGAGAATGAGTGATGCGTAGAGACGCAAAGACATGCAAATACACACAGACCTGAAATTGTCAGATCCAGAGATTATGTTAACCACTAGCAATCCCGCATATGCAACACCAGAAAGCCATAGGTGTTCAATATGCAAAGTGTTCAATATCCAAAAGTGCTTTGAACTCACTGATGCTGTTGTCATGGTGGAGGAACTCAAAACTATGTTTGGGGACCAAATTCGTGCTAAGAGATATGAGATCTCCAATAAGTTCTTTAGCACTAACATGGAGGAGCATAGCTTTGTGAACAAGCACGTCATTAAGATGATGACCTACGCTCAATGTCTTGAGACACTAGGATGTGAGATTCCACCTAACCTCACGAAGGATAGGGTTTTGCAGTCTCTCCCACCTAGATACTAAAGGGAATATGCCCGAGAGGCAATAATAAAGTGGTTATTATCTTATTCCTTGTTTATGATAAATGTTTATTTTGCATGCTATAATTGTATTAATTTGGAAACGTTAATACATGTGTGTTTAATAAACAAAAGGAAAGTTCCTAGTTATGCCTCTCTTATAAACTAGCTCGTTGATTAACGAGATGATCAAGGTTTCCTGATCATGGACATTGGATGTCGTTAATAACGAGGTCACAACATTGGTGGAATGATGTGATGAACATTCGTCCGAAGTATAGCATTACGATCAAAGTCATTATGTTTATATTGCTATAACATCATACGAAGTAATCTTAGTCTTTAGACCATGAGATCATGTTAATTGCTAACATCGGAAGAGTAACTTGATAACATCAAACGTCACACCGTAAAAGGGTGACTATAAAGGTGGGTTCAGATACTATGAAGGTGTTATGTTGAGGCTCATGGATCAAGAATGGAATTTGTCAATCCCGATGACGGATAGATATACTCTGGGTCTCTCGATGATATCACATTAAGATAGCTTGCAAGCAAGTGATGTGATCACTAGAATGTTATATCACGGGAACGAGAAAAGAGTGCATGTGGGTAACGAGATCAAACTAGGTATTTGGATGCCGATGATCGAATCTCGGACATGTAATATATCGCGAGACAAAGGGATTTTGTTACGACATTAAAGGTTCACACGATCACAAGAGTCATCGTTGAATATGTGGGAGTCAGTACGGATCTCCAGGTCCCGCTACTTATTATTGATCTGAGAGGGGTCTCAATCATGTCTACATTATTTGCGAACCGTAGAGTGACACACTTAAGGGATATCGACACCATTTAGGAGCAAATATGTTTTAGATAAAGATTAAGAAAGTGCTGGAATCATTTTGATGGAAACTGGAATTGTTTCGGGTGAAATTGCAGAAACTGGTTCTGTATGTGATATTGAAATGTTGTAGGGGTTTTATGTGAATGTTTGTTAATTAAAGTAATTGACAAAATTCTGAATAAAATAAATAAAATAGTTTTATTTAATGAGAGCTTGCATTAAATTTGGTGGAAATTTAATGCATGTGAGTGGAAGTGTGAGTGGAGGCATATTTATGTGAGTGGAGCATCCACCACATGAATGATGGAAGAGGTGGGGGCACCACCATGGATGCCCCCCTCTTCCCTATAAAAGGCCCCCATCTCCTCCTCACAACACACACCTCCTCGTGAAGGATCTCTCTCCCCCTCTAGTTATTCCCCATGGTCTCGGATTAGCGAGATACATGTTCCCGGTGGCTTTATCTGGAAAGGAGTTGCTGCTTCCGCTGCTTTGCTGGAGAGAGGGATGGAGGTTGTCGGGGTACTGGACGTGTGTGCGATCACGGATGCACCGCTACTTTGCGGTGCTGGACTTGGTGGTGCTGGACTTGCTGGAGCTGGATCTGATGGACATGCTGGAGCCGGACTTGCTGGACTTCATCACGATCTTGAGATCGGAAGTGTACGACTACATCATCCACGAGTTCCATCTTGTTAACAAAGCTTTGTTGTCTTCGAGGGTAAGTTCTCTATGGATGTATATCCACATGTTGCTTGTATCTAATAGATAGATCTTGGCGATAGTTCCCATCGTAGGAAATTTTTTGTTTTCTATGCTGTGAACCCAACAGCTACAAAGGGTTTGTGCTAAACTACAAGATGAGTAGAGCAAACAAGTCGCTCACTGAACTCGCAGCTATGTTAAAAACTGGTGAGGTAGACATCAAGAAAGAAAACCAAGTGTTGTTGGTCAACAAGACCACTGGTTTTAAGAAAAAGGGCAAGAGAGGAAAATCCAAAGGTAATTCTAGGAAGGATGGCAAATCTATTGCCAAGCCTGAAAAGAAAACCAAAGGAGGCCCTAAGCCCGAGACTGAGTGTTTCTACTGCAAGGGGAGTAGCAACTGAAGCAAAACTGCCAGAAGTACTTGGCAGATAAGAATGCCAAGAACGTGAACAAAGGTATATGTGATATACATGTTATTGATATGTACCTCACTAGTAGTCGAAGTAGCACCTGGGTATTTGATACCGGTTCGGTTGCTAACATTTGTAACTCGAAACAAGGACTAAGGAATAGTCGACCGCTAGCGAATGATGAAGTGATGATGCGTGTAGGCAATGGATCCAAGGTGGATGTGATTGCCGTTGGGATGCTGCCACTTCATCTACCATCAAGATTGACAATAAACCTAAATAATTGTTATCTGGTGCATGCGTTAAGCATGAATATCATGTCTGGATCATGTTTGATGCAAGACGGTTATTCATTTGTGTATGAGAACAATGGTTTTTACTTTTATATGAATAAATCTTTTATGGTCATGCACCTGTGTTGAATGGTTTATTTGTTTTGAATCTGGATATTACTAGTACACATATTCATAATGGGAATGCTGAAAGAATCAAGCTGAGTGATGATATTACTGCATATATGTGGCATTGCCATTTAGATCATATTGGTGTTAAACATATGAAGAAGCTCCATTCTGATGGACTACTAGAATCACTTGATTATGAATCATTTGAGACATGTGAGCCATGCCTTATGGGCAAGATTACTAGAACTCCATTCTCTGGAACGATGGAACGAGCGGCCGAATTATTGCAAATAATACATACCGATGTATGTGGTCCAATGAGTGTGTCCGCACGTGGTGGATATCTTTATTTTGTAAGCTTCGCGGATGACTTAAGTAGATATGGGTATATTTACTTAATTAAACACAAATCTGAAACATTTGAAAAGTTCAAAGAATTTCAGAGTGAAGTAAAAAATCATCGTAATAGAAAGATTAAATTTCTTTGATCTGATCGTGGAGGTGAGTATCTTAGTTACGAGTTTGCCACGGACGTGGAATTGTTTCACAACTCACTCCCACAGGAACACCACAAAGAAATGGTGTATCCGAACATCGTAATCAAAATTTATTAGATGTGGTGCGATCTATGATGTCACTTACCGATCTGCTACTATTATTTTGGGGTCATGCATTAGATACGGCTGCATTCACTTTAAATAGTGCACCATCAAAATCCGTTGAAACGACACCATATGAATTATGCTTTGGTCACAAGCCTAAGCTGTCATTTCTAAAAGTTTGGGGCTGCGATGCTTATGTGAAGAAACTTTAACCTGATAAGCTCGAACCCAAAGCGGAAAAATGGGTCTTCATAGCATACCGAAAGGAAACAATTGGGTACACCTTCTATCACCAATCCGAAGGCAAGGTTTCCTTTGCCAAGAATGTATCCTTTCTAGAGAAAGAGTTTCTCGCGAAAGGTGTGAGTAGTAGGAAGGTAGAACTCGACAAGGTTATCGAACCTCCTCCTCCTGAAGTGGCGAGTAGCGTAGCACCAGAAACTGTTCCAGTGGTGACTCCACCGAATGAAGAGGTAACTAATGATGAGGATTGTGAGGATCACGAAACTCATCGTGAAACTCTGAAAGAGAACACTACCTTACCTCGCAGGTCAAGTAGGATATGTGCATCACCTGAACTATATGGTAATCCAGTCTTGAATTTCATGGTAGATGGAAGCGATGACCCTGCGACGTATGAGGAAGCAATGATGAGCCCGGATTCCAACAAATGGCTTGAAGCCATGCAATCCGAGATAGGATCCATGTACTAAAACCAAGTTTGGACTTTGGTGGACTTACCTCAAGACCACAAGGCCATTCAGAATAAATGGATCTTCAAAAAGAAAACTGACGCTGATGGTAATATAACCGTCTATAAAGCTTGACTTGTTGCGAAAGGGTTCCAACAAATTCAAGGAGTTGACTACAAGGAGAATTTTTCTCCCATAGCGATACTAAAGTCAATTAGGATTATGTTAGCAATTGCTGCATTTTTCAATTTTGAAATCTGGCAGATGGATGTCAAAACAGCATTCCTAAATGAAAACATTGAGGAAGAGTTGTATATGATGCAACCAAAAGGTTTTGCCGATCCTAAGGATGCTAACAAGGTATGCAAACTTCAACATTCCATCTATGGACTGAAGCAAGCATCCCTAAGTTGGAATCTCCGCTTTGATGAAGTGATCAAAGGGTTTGCATTTGTCCAAACTATAGGAGAATCTTGTATTTACAAGAAAGTGAGTGGGATCACTATAGCATTTCTGATATTATATGTGGATGACATATTATTAATTGGAAATGATTTAGCTATTTTGAATAGCGTAAAAGATTACTAAAATAGTAAGTTTTCGATGAAGGACCTTGATGAATCTGTCTATATTTTAGGCATCAAGATCTATAGAGATAAATCAAGACGCTTGACTGGATTATCACAAAGTACATACCTTGACAAGATTTTGAATAAGTTCAAAATGCATAATAGTAAGAAAGGTCTCTTACCCATGGCACAAGGTACGATTTTGAGTAAAACTCAAAGTCCAGCTATAGCACAAGATAGATAATTGATGGTTAATGACCCATATGCCTCATCATTGGCTCTCTTATGTATGCTATGTTGTGTACAAGACCTGATGTGGCACATGCTATTAGTTTGACTAGCAGGTACCAATTTGATCTAGGTGTACAACACTCGAAAGCAGTCAAGAATGTCTTTAAGTACTTAAGAAGAACTAAAGACATGTTTCTCGTCTATGGAGGTGAAGAAGAGCTCATCGCAAAGTGTTACATCGATGCTAGCTTCAACGCTGATTTGGATGACTCTAAGTCACAATCCGGATATGTATTTATTATGAATGGTGCAGCAGTGAGTTGGAGGAGCTGCAAGCAACATGTGGTGGCAAGATCTTCAATGGAGGTGGAATATATCTCTTCTTCAGAAGTAGTGGTGGAAGCAGTTTGGATGAAGGAGTTCATTTCTGAACTAGCTGTGGTTGCAAGTGCTTTGGATCCAATGGTTATCTATTGTGACTACAATGGTGCCATAGCAATGCTAAGGAACCAAGGTTTCACAAAAATTCAAAGCATATCAAGCACCGTTATCAATCCATCTGGGAGTTTGTCCAGCATGGTGATGTAGATATTTGCAAAGTAGACACAGATTTGAACATTGCAAATCCGTTGACTAAAGCTCTCCCAATGGCAAAACATGATCGGCACTAGAACGCTATGGGTGTTAGATTCATAACTATGTAAAACTAGATTATTGACTCTAGTGCAATGGGAGAATGAAAGGAATATGCCCGAGAGGCAATAATAAAATGGTTACTATGTTATTCCAGGTTTATATTAAATATTTATTTCTCATGCTATAATTGTATTAAAAGGAAACGTTAATACATGTGTGTTTAATAAACAAATAGAAGGTTCCTAGTGATTCCTCTCGTTAGACTAGCTTGTTGATTAATAGATGATCAAGGTTTCTTGATCATGACATTGGATGTTGTTAATAACAAGATCACACTATTTATTGAATGATGTGATGAACATACTCCCAAAGTATAGTAACACTACCAAGCCATTATGTTTACACTACTATAACGTCATTCAAAGTAACCCTAATCCTTAGACCATGAGATCACGTCAATCACTGACTCCGGAAGAGTATTTTGATTGCATCAAACATCACACCATAACAGGGTGATCATAAAGGTGTCGTTAGATACTTGGAAAGTGTTAGTTGAGGCTCGTGGATGAGGAGTGGGATTTGTCCATCCAGATGATGGAGAGATATACTCAGGGCTCTCACGGTCATATCACATTGACATACCTTGCAAGATGTGATAGTGATCACTAACAATGTCATATCACGGGAACAAGAGAAAGAGTACTTGTCAGTAACGGGATCGAACTAGGTATGGATGATATCGAATGATCGGATCCTAGACAAGTAAAATATCGCGAGACAAAAGGAATTGGATACTGCGAATAAAAGGTCACGCGATCACTAAGTCATCGCATGAACTGGTGGGAGGAGTCATTACGGATCACTAGGTCCCTCTAATGATTATTGATCGTAGAATGTCTCCATCATGTCCACACAGTTCGTGACATATAGGGAGACACACTTAAGGGTAGTCGATGCAAATTGAGTAGATAGGGAACACATGAGAGAATAGTGGACATCGTAGGAATTTGTTCTGTTGAATCTGCCAAAATGGTTTCGGTGTATTGAAACAAAACACGGGACTGAATTGTTAATGTGTTCATTAAATAATGTGTTCATTAAATAAAGTACTCATTAAATGAAGTGTTCATTAAATGACCGACATTAAATCAAGTGAATTAAAAGTGGTTTTAATGAAAAGACTCTTGATTTTTGAGTGGAAAATGAATGGGAAAAAGTGGAGAGCATTTTTATGTGAGTATAGAGTCCACCACATAAAATGTGGAAGAGGTGGGCGCAACCCCATGGTTGTGCACCATTGCCCCTTGGGCTACCCCCTCACCAACATAAAGCCCCCTCCTCTCCTCTCTCTCACACACATTCACCCCTCTCTCATATGCCATTTGGTTGGCATCTTCTCCCTCTTGATACCCTTGTCCATTGCCACTAGAAAAGGTGCTTAGGCGAATCCCTACTCGAGATCTTCCTCTCCACCATCTCCACCATGGTGTAGCACTGTTGGAGTTCCTAGGGATCCGCTACTTCTGCTGCCTTGCTGGAGCGATGGTTCGGGAGTCATCGACACGTGCAACACTATCATCGCGTCCTTGAGGATGATTGAGTACACTCGACAACAACCATGTTTGTTTGCAGGAACGTTATCCCGCGTTACAGTTTTCAAGGGTGAGTCCATCTGAAACTGTTACATTTATCTCCTAGATATAATCTTGGTGGTTGTAATCGTAGGATTTTTTGGTTTTCCATGCAACAAACACCATCAGTTCTTTTCCAATGGCCTTGCGTATTGGCTCCGTGAAGCAGCGAAGTGATTATTTCACTGGGCTTGCGTCAGGATATATATTGAGTGTGTGCTTAATGAGTTCCTTGGGAATTCCTGGCATGTCAGCTAGGGCCCATGCGAAAATTTCCTAGCATTCACGAAGGAACTCAATGAGGGCTCTTTCCTATGCGGGACTGAGGTTAGAGGTAAGATAGGCTGTTTTGTTTGGGTCCGTGATGGCTCAATGCACGGCGCCTAGAAAAGTGTTGATGTAGACACTACAAGAGAAAAGAGTTTTTGTGACAAATCACTTTCATCACCGAAAATGCCATTTCCGTCACTAAGTACTCCCACGTAACGAAAATGTGGCGTCACCAGGGTCGTCACGGAAGCTCCGTCACAGATTCTTTTATAGTGACGGAATACAAATTTTCGTCACGCAAGATTGAGCTTCGGTGACGGTCCTTCCGGCGTCACCTAAGATAGGTTATCCGTGACGGACCTTCTACGTCACCTAAAATAGGAAAATCTGTCACCGTTTAGCATATTCGTTGACGAAATATGCCGTCACGAAAGATTTATGGCGTCACGAGGATTCTGGCAGGTGGGACCTGCAATGCTGACGTGGCAGCTGGCAGGTGGGTCCCACCACGATGACGTGGCATCTGACAGGTGGGTCCGACGATGCTGACGTGGCAGCTGGCAGGTGGGTCCGACGATGCTGACGTGGCAGCTGGCAGGTGGGTCCGACGATGCTGACATGGCAGCTGGCAGGTGGCTCCGATGATGCTGACGTGGCAGCTGGCAGGTGGGTCCGACGATGATGACGTGGCAGCTGGCAGGTGGGTCCCACCATGATGACGTGGCATCTGACAGGTGGGGCCAATGTGATGACGTGTCACCTTCGTGTGGGGCCCGCGGAGATGACGTGGCAGCTGGCAGGTGGGTCCAGCGACGTTGACGTGGCAGCATGTAGGTGGGGCCGTCAACGATGACGTGGCGTCTGCATGTGGGGCCCACGATGATGATGTGTCATTTTTTGGGCCGGCCCATTCGGAACTGCCTTGTGGGCCGGGAGGAATGTGACGCCATCACCAATTTTTTTGCACGGACAAATTTGATTAAAAATTGAAATTCCACGCAAATATGAATGGAAGCAAATATTTGAAATGGCAGAAAATTTATAAATATGAATTGTATCACACGCAAACTTTAAAATTCTGGTAGACTGAAACTGCTGTATCAAACTCGAATGACTAAAGGAATACAAAAAATGTTTTGGCCCACCCGACCCATTAGCGCGCAGAGATTTTTGGCCCAAGTCACAGGGACTGGGACTGGGAGTTCTGCGACATCCTCAACAGGTAACTAAGCATGCCATCCATTTCCTTCTGCCTCTTCTCAAATGCCAGACGATTCGCTTCGCTGGACTTTTTCACTGCTTCAAGTTCATCATCCTACTTCTTTCTCATCTCTTCATATCTCCTTTCCTGCTCTTGCATCCGTTCCTCCATCTCACGTTGAACCCTTTCAGCTGCATTCAACGAATCTTGCTCCTGACTTGATAACTTTTCTTCTAAATCACGGATGCGCCCAGCTGAGACGCTAGACCTCTTGGAAGCAGATGAAACTCCGATGCTAGAAAGGAAAGTAATTAGTCTTGAATTGTTCTGGTCTCTCAGGAGTTCTTCAACAATCTCCATATCAGTTTTGGGAATCCAATCTTCTGGGTGTGGTCCCATTTTCTGAAGCACCATCTCAGTCTACAATAGGATAAAAAAATAGCAAGTCCAGAGTTAGAAGAAATCAAATAATTAGACAAACTAATGAGAAATGCGTAGCACATAAAATAATTTACTTACATAAGCTTCTGCTGATTTCTGGGACATCATACCATCCTTGTTAGTGTGGCTTGCTTTAAAGAAAGCAATCGGGGAGGTATCGACGTCCTCGGTCTTCTGAGATTTCTACAAGAATTATGACACGATGAATTATAAGTGTGTATGGCATGTTCACAAAAAGAAGTAGGTGTTGCATCTGAAGAGTTCGAATACTCACAAGTGCATGGGAATGTGCAACAAAGCTTCTTGAGCCAGTTGTGTGTTTCTTCGTCACAGCATCTCTGTTCTTCTTGTTACTCTCGCGGATTGCCTATGTACAGATGCATGAATTTAGTATTCCACAGTACAGTAGTATGTCTGCGATAGATGTAGCTGAAACAACAGGAATCGTTTACCTTGTAGTGCTCATCATGCCATATATCAAGAAGCTCTGCCCAGCTTTCCTCGTCTACCTCTTTTGGTTTCAACAATAAAGCTTGCTCGCGGGTTAGATCTTTAACATCTTTCCAATAGACCTTTTTCAGCCTCCAACGTTGTTGGCGAATACCTTTCTGTAAAATGTCGGTGCAAATGTCTTTGCCAAGGTCACCACTACTGTCCATTGCAAATTTTCCCTGCAGATAACATGGAACACAAATTCATATCAGCATCGAATGACAGAATTGTTAAAAAATCATCCACCAATGAGACATTTTATATGGAAAATGAATAAGAGGTTAACGGACTTACAGTTATAGACTTAATGGTTTCCGGAATAGTATCTTTCAGACGACCTTCCTTGTCACCATACTGCTTCCAGTGGGTTGCAAGTGGCATCTTGCTGCGTATGTGAATGCCACACTCTGAACTCAGTTTTGCTGCTTGCACAGGATCAGTGGGTCTCCTCATGCCAGGAGTGAAGTTGATTTGCATCTTAGCCCCTCCATTCCTTCTAGACCACTCGTGTACCCCATGCCCCATAGTAGGTTTGCGTACATTACGCTTTTCCTTTAGAGCACTCGTGTCTACAATTGCAACTAAAACCAGTGACAAAACGAGAGTCAAGACTTCAATTGAAAATTTTGCAACTAAACCAGTGAATAAATTGTAAGACGTGCGGTCAATACCTTACCGTTCGCTGCGGACAAGTACATTCTCCTCAGGTGAGTTGCTGCCTCTAGAGGTTTGAATTAGCATGGGCGAGGATTCATTTCCATTAGTACCCCCTTTCCCTGCTTTCTGGGTAGGGGTCTCTGTTTCACCATCATCTTGAGTCTCTGCATTTGTTGCTGACCTTGTTACAACATTTGGAGGCACAAAGGTTTTTGAGCGCTTCTGCTTCTTTTCTTTTGTAGAACCTTCCGTTACCTGCATTTTAATAGATCAAGCCATAAATATTAAAACAATCTGTACATATCCTACATGTGAAGGCAGGAGAATGCTGCATTTCTTCACCTTAGAGGAAGATTTAACAACATCATGGTCCTCTTCATCCAGAACAAACACATCATCATCAGTGGGCTCGTCGGCAGGATCAGGTTCATAATTAGGGTCCTTGGTGATATCCTTCTCCTGCGGTTGTGCCTCTTTCCGTGTTGTCACTGCCATCGGTTTCTTAGCAGTACCAAACACAAATTCACGCGCCATCGCCGTGAAATCCAACATTGGCTTGCCATGTTCAATAGCATTCTGCTTCAGTGCTTCAGACATACGAGACACGTTCTCCTCCATCACTTGTTTCCTAACATTTTGATATGCGTCTGCTGTTTTGACTTGAGTAACTGAAAACAATCAAGCAAAGGCAAGTCATGATCATACTCATTAGTACAAACAGAGTAGACAAGATCATTAAAGCAAAAATTATGTGATCCATACTGTAAAATTAACATGCTCACAAAACATTATTCTATTGCCTCCAAATCTCGTATCGTCATTCAGTTAACTGTCTAAACCCTACTGTCAACAAGTTCAATTAAGTGTCAGGTTCAGTGTATTAGGTATCAAGTTGTTCAGTTGCATCAGTTAAGACGCCAAGCAGCAGGGTTTATCCAACAAGTTGTGCCCTATTACCTGAACCATTATGTAGGAACAGAAACCTAAATCTAACACATAGTTATAAGATCGGATCATAGGGTGTCATGCTCAACACATTCATGGCATCTGGAACCATGATCTATGAAATTAAAACCCAAGACAAGCACATTGTCAAAGGATTCGGATCATAGGGTGTCACGTTCAACACGTGCTAGGCATCTCGAACCATGTCTATGATCTAAAACCTAGATCTTGCACATAAGCTGCAGCATCTTGAACAACGATCTACACACGTTGATCTATGCTTTACTGATCTAGAAAGAGGCATAGACCTAGGGTGGCAGAAAAATGACCTGGGCGTTTACGCTTTTGCTTCGGTGTCGATGGTAGCACATTCTGGTGTGGTGTGCCGCTTCGAAGACTGCCGGACATGTCGCCCATCGCAGAGGGGAAATCCGCCGGCACATTCTGGCATGGTGTGCCGCTTCGAAGACTGCCGGACATGTCGCCCGCCGGCAACCAACGCCTTGCTTGACGGATCTGGGGTCGAGGAAAGTGGCGATGGGGTTCTAGGTGGGCGGTGAACAAGGAACGGAATTAGGGGATGGGTATGCGGGAGGTGGGGGCACGCTGTTTTTAAAGTGTCGTGGGGGCGGCAAATTGTTAGCGCCAAAATGGGCGGGCGGGTGGAAAACAAAAGAGATGGGAACGAAATTTTTCGGTACACAAGTGGAGGGAACGAAAACCATTCATTGCAAATTTGATTGGAAAAAACAGAGGGAACGGAACGAGAGGTTTACAAGCAGGGATTATCTCTAATTACATATTGTAATTAAATAAATCCTAACACATGCAACGGTTTAGGTTTTGCCACTACTTAGACCTCCCGTGCAGAATTTGTAATATGGTTTACAAGCCGGGATTATCTCTAATTCATTGTACTATAAATTTATTGGGCCATGAACCATATTAAATTATTTGAATAAGTCATTTGTTTATATATGAAAAGGAAAACAAAATATGTTCATTCACGTACAACAGTTGGATTACTGAGTAAACAATACCATTAGTTTCCTTCATTCCACAACTCCAACTTGAAAGCTGAAGCACAATATCACTTAAACAAGTAAACCTCATTGATTCGAAAAACAAACAGAAGAGCAGAATTATTTCACATATTAGATATGTAGCCAGCAAAATTTTATAACATCCACCAAAAGGTAGGTGATCTCATTAGACTTTACACCCAGAAACTCAGCAAATAGTTTTGCAACTAGGAACAGGGGCGGATCTGCTTGGTCACACCTTGATGCAATGCAACAGGGTAGAAAAATCATTTTTAGTCTTACATATTAGACTTAAGCATAGTGTATCAGGAAAACTTAAACATAGTGCATCAGAGTAAGTTTAATCCTAGATCCTCTTTCTAGTCTAGGAAGAGGCAGACATGGAAATCTGATAGGATCAGGACACGGTCTGGACGTCCGTACTAGCCCTCTGACATCTCGTCCTCCTTGACGGGCATGGTATGCGTGTCCCTGTCACCACCACTGCCATCATCATCGCTGTTGGTGTCGTACTCCCAGCGGGAGAGTCTACCATCGTAGATTGTGATGACTAGCTCCCTGTTGCCAGCATAGTAGTCGAACGCCAGGATGTTGCCTAGCGAAATAGTGTAGCACTTGACGAACTTGGGCCAGCCCATGCGAAGGTACAAGCGGCCGTCTCGATGATCGAAATACATCTCCACATCGAAGGTCAGCCTGCTGTTACGCTCCCGGACACGCACAGCGTTGGGCTGGTCGCTGCTGATGTAATCTTTGAAAGCATGGCAGAGGGAGAGCTTGTCCCACTTGTCCTCGTGAAGGATGCGGATGAACATAAAGTCTGGGTTCGGATATAGCGGCAGATGGGGTGGTGGAGACGGTGACGGCGACGGCGATGGCGACAGAGAAGTGGCCCTGCCCTTGCCGCTGCCCCTGCCCGTACGACGGCGCCTCTTCTTGACAACACGCGTTGCCGGCGTACGCGTCTGTCCTTCACGTCCCCTGCCCGCCGTCGCCTTGGCACCCCTAAGCATGGACACCAGCGTAGGCGACAAATCATTTATTCTTCTAAATATGAAGACGAAACCCTCTCGGTTACGCCCTACCCTTCTGAATGCGCTTTCTTCGAGTATATGAGAACAGCTTGTCCCTCTTCTAGATCTGTGCTCTGTACGAAACACTTCCACCCATCTGGATCGAAGAAGAGGCGATCATCCTTTTCTATCTTGAAGTCGATGGGGGTGATCTCCTCTTTAGGAAGACACACTCCAGTTGAGCCTCCCTCACAGATTTGTAGAGCATTAACAACCTTCTTAGGCAATTTCTGATCAATACAAAACAAGCTATATAAGTTAGTAAGTCGATGTCACAAACCACATAGACAAATTGCATACATGCATGGCAACAAAAAAGAATTAAAAGAAAGTTATATGAATGTACCATGTGGTACAACTTAAGATTCATTTTGGTCAAGCGGGTTATGAATGGCAACCCGACAATTTTGCCCATGTTCGATTGAAGTTCCAGCAGATGCTCTTGCTCACTCTCAGTAAGCCGACATCTTTGGGCGATGAGTGGTCCGAGATCACGCTTCTACGAAGATGCTCCTGCCATGTTAAAGAATGGGCTGCGCATACAAATTTAGCACACATTAACAAATGGTAAAAGTGTAGGAAACACATTATAGGCATTACAGCGTCACGACAACATATTTCATCACAACAATACAAATATTGTTTCTGCAAATACATGCAAGTTATTTCAATGCTACAAGCACTAGTCATAGCATAGGAAAGCTCCAGACTCCTATTCTGTCAGATATAAGTTCTCTAAGAACTACCTTTGCTGTGTTGGATTTTAGAAACATCGTAAGTACTACATTAGTTCTTGCCATATATAGTAGCTAGATGGCCGATCTTTTTTGGGAGACTAGGAAGTGTAGGCCTATTTCTTATAGAAACAGATCATAGCTAGTAATTATGTTCTGTTTTAGTCACCAGAAAATAATGCTTCAACGATTTAGCACATCAGAGATGGCAAGTTAGTGTAGGTTCTTCCATTTCCGATGTTGTCGTTGCATGTGGTACAGCCGACCCCAAAATTGTCCCTCTATGCATCATGTGGTTGTACTCTCTAGGCATGTGTTTCTGGTTCATTGTCATTCATGCTCTGGACCTTGCTTACTGCGAGTTGTTTCCTTGCAACAAGGAAAACAACTAGGTGGTATTTTCTACACATGAACATCCATCCATAATTCCGGCATCGACAATTTCTTAAGACATGTCATGCCTAACTAATTTATCATCTATATAGGTGTGTGTCCAAACAAGTTCCATTTTTCATATCAAGATGTAGCTAGATAAACTTGTTATGTTTGATGGAGAGAATGAATGTGATCTGGTCATCTTGGTCATGGCAGAATGATGCATTATTGTGCACCAAGGAAATGGACCACCACCAAACTTCACTTTGAATCTCTGGCTTATCAGTATTGTACATTAGATTTACTTTTTCATGCCTGATGTGCTAAGTTATAGCTATAGTGTATTCCTACCTATTAGGAAAACATTTATTCACAAGTGTTATCTGTTGCTCACCCTTGGCTAAGATTTTCAAGAAGTGGCACATGTTCTAGTTTCTCTTATTTGCAGGCACACAACGATACAACTTCCTATAAGTACAAGGTTATCAAGTATTGGGATATAATTAGCACACTTTACTCAAGGGATCGAGCTACTGAGCAGGAGCTAGGACTGCAGCTGAAAGCCGTGCAGAAATGGCGGACGAGAACGCTAACAATGACAACATCATTGATCAAGCTGTGTTGATATAATGAGCAAACAAGTGTATTTGTGGATACATTGATCTTTATTCATGTTGTAGTTGATTTTTATTTTGAAAATATCATATTTTATTTACATTATGTAATTGAATTTTGAAGCCAAATGTGTTGTTGATTTCACAATTGGCTTAAAATGGCAGCCAAACAGAAGCTGTAAATCATTTCATTTCAGAATTCCAGGTGGCAGCCAAACATAAAAATTCATTAAGGAATTTAAATTCCATCCAAATGAAGTGACATGGGGATTTCATTTCATTTCATTTCAACCAAATGAAATGAATGCATAGGAGCCAAACGAGCCCTAATATATTTTCCTACACATGCATTGTAGAGTTCACACCTTATGCAATGTTTCCTTCCAGTAGTGTTTGATTCATGGGATTGTAATGTGCAGGAATTATTCCAATCGGTACACTAGTGTATTTTCATGGGAAATCTAGCTTCAGCACATAGCTCATGGAAAACCCTACTAGACAAACAATGCAGACATGATTTCAGTGGGCAGCACAAGTAAATCCAACATGATTGGGCTCACCTTCAGCGCGGAGCAAGGTTGCGGAGATGCGGTCAACGCCGATGGGCCGGCGTCGCGGTGGTGTGGCCGGAGTCGATGTGGACATGCACGTCGTTACGGGCGGCGGATGTGTTGCAGAGATGCGCGGCGGCGTGGCTGTGGAGAAGCGCGGTGGCGGGGTTGCAGAAATACGGTCGTCGGTGGCTGGACGATCCTGACGGAGGCGATGCGGACGGCCATGGCGGTGCGGAGATGCGGCGGCGATGCAGAGATACGGATGGAGAGGAGCAGTTTGGGGAAAGTACGAGCAGGGGCTAGGATATCTACAGGGATAGATTTTTTCCCCAATTAGGTAAACTATTATTTGTACTAACATTGGTGCATGTTGGACCCACTTATACTAACATTGGTGCATGTGGGACCCACTTATCAATGTTTAAAATAGCGGGCTATTTGATTTAGCAGCGCCGATTTTAAAAGCTTTCAAAAGATATAACGGAGCTATAGCACGCTATGCCCATTTAGCGGGTTTACTAAATAATGATTTTTTTTAAAAAAAGAGTAGTACATATTGGTATATATATCAATAATTTACAAATATTTGACAGTTTTACAGATCAATGCTCTGATCAACTCACTTATAACAGGTTTGATAGTGCATAGTGCATATTACATAGTAAAATTTGAAACAGAGCCACTTATACTAGCATTGGTGCATGTGGGACCCAATGGCATCTGTGGTTCCTGTTTGGCTGAGTTTGGGAAAAATTTGACCCTGATGACACATGTGGGTCCAGTTACACTAGCATCGGAGCATGCGAGTACCCATGGCATCTGTGGTTATAGTCTGAGTGAGTTTGGGCAAAAGTTTGACTGAAATTGTATAGACTTTCATGTTGAGTGAGTTTGGGCAAAAGTTTGAGTGAGTACCGATGGCATCTGTGGTTACAATTCTAGACTTTCATCAAGGCAAGTTTATATCTGTTGACAATCATATTCCTTTGAACTAGTATAGCCAGTGTACAAACACAACTGAACACACATATAACATTACATAGATATGTTTGCTAGCTCACGGTACTTTAAGAAACAAGCATACTAAAGTAGTTCAACTTAGAAAGTAAACAACAACAAAGTACCACGATTTGTACTACATAAACAACATACAACATCACGAATATAACTGGCTATAGTCTAGTAACGTGCATTAATTCCAGCCGGTGGCGTTGGAGGCGGTGGGGTCGGTGGCTTTGTCGCCCTAGGCAGTGGTGGTGGTGTCGCCCCAGCCAGCGGTGGTGGTGTTGCCCCAGCCAGTGGTGTCGTTCTGCTCGTCGTCCTGGTCATCTTCGCCCGCTTCCCGTGAGCGTTTGGTGACATGCACCACCTCTCCATCCGCCTCTTCCACTCCCTAGACCGCCTGCTGCTCTTCCCAGCTCGCCCTCGCCTGTTCCCTTTCAGCCTGCTGCGTTGCATCATCCTGCTCGTCATCTGCATCACTCTGGTCTGCAGCAGCTGCCGCCTCGGCCGCAGATTTTGCCGCCTCGGCCTTAGCTGCTGCCGCCTTTTCAGCTGCATTAATTGCAGCCTTGCGAGTCCCCCGATCTAGCCCGTCCCTTAAGGTAATGAGCCTACGATACAGCTCGTAGGCAACATACCCGTCTCTTGCTACATACTCTAGGTTCATCGCGGAAAGTGGCTTGTTCTCCCATACTTCGTGGCCATCGGCCGGGAGTGCCTTGCAATTCCCGAGATCTCTGTCAATGATGATCACTGCTAGAGATAACATCCCGTCCCTGTCATACGGGTGATACCAATGGAACTGTTCTTCGGTCTTAAACATGTCTTGGATGTCGATGTGGTACTGTTCTGGAATGGTGATATCCTCATGTGCAAGCTTCTCTTTATCACTCCTGATGTCCACGCTAGGGAAAGTGATCCCCTTTTCCTGAAGGAACTCTGCCAGTTTCGGACAAGGCTCCCTTCTCCTGCAGTATAAATGCAAATTAAGACATGAAAATAATTTGGATGATGTACAATTATTTGATGATAATGTTAAACAAGGTAATTGCATAACCGTACCATTAGGCCATGTACAACACCCACAGATCATGCATAATACTTGAACTAACATGTCTAAGTATTTGAAATAAACGAGTGCAAGCAATGTATTTGCATTGGCTAATTATACATGATCTCAAATGGAAAATAAAAATATGCACATAACCAGTTTCGGACAAGGCTCCCTTCTCCTGCAGTATAGATGCAAACTATGACATGACAATAATTTGGATGGTGTACAATTATTTGATGACAACGTTGAGCAAGGAAATTGCGAAACCGTGCTATTAGGCCACGTACAACGCCCATAGATCATGCATAATACTTGATCTAACAAAATCCACAAGGACTTAAACCTATAGGAATTAAACAATGCACATAGGAAAAATTTCTAAGGATCAAAATCCTCCAAAATTCATATGAGATTCCTTTGAATCAAACAAGCCCTGCATCAAAGGAGGCCTGATGTGAAAACGTTCATACAGGGTACAATCATATGAATCAAACATGTGCTGATGGAAAAAACATAGGGATTGAATCCTGTACAAACCCATAGGAAATCCTTTGAATCAAAGGAGGCCTGAAATAGAAATGCCCATCCTTAGTACGTATATTACCTGCAGTAGTGGAACACGAGGAAAGTCTCCTTCAGGGTGATCTGGACGGAGGCGAGCTTTTGTGACGGAGCTTCATCCCGCCTATTCCTTGTGTACTCGAGGTCGAGTCCGAGGAAGTTGTAAGTCTCTTTCTCGAGCAATTGCTCGAACTTCTCCAGCATGTGATTCAAGTAGTTCACATCGTTGGTGTACACCACCTCCATAATCTTCGTGCCATAGACACAGATGGGCTTGATGTCAACCGTGGTTTTCCCGTCATCGAGGATGTCTCCATAGGGATCCATGGATGCTGAGTTCCCCGTCGTGTGGAGGAGGAAGACGCGAGAGGAAGAAGAACAGACGAGAAGCGGACGCGTTGCGGTTATTGTGGTGTTACGGCGGCGGTGGAGTCGAGGCGGAGGGCCCGTACATCGATGTAGTCGACCCGTTACGGTGCGATGCGGTTAGTGCGGTGCAGTGCGGTCAGTTTTGTTACGGTGCGACGCGTTTAGGAGGGGTGCGATGCGGTTATTGCGGTGCAGTGGGGTAAGTTTTAATTTGTTACGGTGCGACGTGTTTAGGTGTGGTGCATGCGATGCGGTTATTGCGGTGCAGCAGTGGGATCAGTTTTGTTACGATGCGACGTGTGTAGGTGTGGTGCGGTCCGGTCGTGGCTGCAAACTTTCAACAATTGAACGCACGGGGGTTTCACCAATCAACTTAATTTCAAAAATTGAACCCACGGCTTTCCTGCAACTTTTAACTCAACTTTGACCTAAGCTTGTACAGTGCATAACTAATTCAAAATATCTCATAAAAATTGAAAACCTACACACTGATAAATTTTACGTGAACTAGTTGACACGAATTTTTTTAAACTTGAAACATTTCATTCTCATCAAAATAACAATCCCGCATATGAGCTTCCACATAGAATGTACCATGACTCACGTGGGTCCATATACACAAGCATTGGTGCAAGTGGGCCCAATAGCATATGTGGGTCCAATTTGATTAAGATTGGGCTTAAGTTGACCCTGATGACACATGTGGGCCCACATAGCTAGTAGCGGTGCATGTGGGACCCTATGGCATCTGTGGGTCCAGTTTGACTAAGATTGGGCTTAAGTTGACCCTGATGACACATGCGGGCCCACATAGCTAGCAGCGGTGCATGTGGGACCCTATGGCATCTGTGGGTCCGGTTTGACTAAGATTGGGCTTTAGTTGACCCTGATGACACATGTGGGCCCACATAGCTAGCAGCGGTGCATGTCGGACCCTATGGCATCTGTGGGTCCAGTTTGACTAAGATTGGGCTTAAGTTGACCCTGATAACAAATGTGGGCCCACATAGCTAGCACCAAGTGTTTCTACGAAGCCATGGATTTTTGCCCGGTTTCCATGTTTTGGCCGTTCGGTCCAACGTATCGCCCAGTTTTGGCATATTTTGAGCGTAACCGACACACGCGAGACGCTAGTCGTGTTTTCCACGATGTCAGGCTGTTTTCCACGATGTCTCCCGGTTTCCACGTTTTGCCCGTTCGGTCCAAGGTATCGCCCAGATTTGGCCTGTTTTGAGCGTAACCGACACACGCGAGACGCTAGTCGTGTTTTCCATTATATCGGGCACCAAGTGTTTCCGCTACCATATGCCAAGATACTTCCATGATGTTGAGGTACGTTCTTCCAGACTTGTTCAGTCTTTTGTTTCGCCGGGTTGTTATGGATTTTTTTCCTTCTGGCAATGTTGTCATCTTGATGCCTTGTTCGAATAGGAATGAACGAGTGTTAGATTTTTAGATGCATGATGTTCAAACTCATGAACTTGGCTTGGTAAGTTACGAGTGGAACCCAAACATGTTCGTTGCAATTATCTCTCGATGCCTAGTCGGTCTTCTTGAAGTCTGGGGACTTTGTACTTTCATATGGACACAGTTCGTGTGGGAAGCCCGATTGCATATAATATACTGCCAAGTGCCTTACGGTAGCAGCTAAGTGCTTCTCGGCGGACTTGTATATGATATATCCCGGACTTGGAGCTTTTGTGGAAGCACTTGGCAATGTTGGGAGGCTTCACACCTATTTCATGTAATATGCTGCCAGGTTGCTTTGCGTTGATAGCCAAGTGCTTCTCGACGGTCTCGTATATGCTTTCTCCCGGACTTGGTGCTTTTGAGGTAGCACTTGGAAACATTGGGTGGCTTCTCACCTATTTCATGTCATGTACCGCCAAGTGTTTTCCATTGATCACAAAGTGCTTCTCGGTGGTCTTGTATATGCTTTCTCCCGGACTTGGTGTTTTAGAGTTAGCACTTGGCAATGTTGTTCGTCTTCATACCTATTTCATGTCATATACTGCCATGTGCTTTCAGTTGATAGCCAAGTGCTTCTCGTTGGTCTTGTATATGCTTTCTCGCAGACTTGGTGCTTTTGAGGAAGCACTTGTCAATGCTAGAAGTAATAGTGTAGATCACAGAGGCACATGTGGGTCCAGTTAGCTAACATTGGTGTATGTGGGACCCTATGGCATCTGTGGGTCTAGTTTGACTAAGATTGGGCTTAAGTTGACCCTGATGACACACGTGGGTCCAGTTTGACTAAGATTGGGATTAAGTTGACCCTGATGACACACGTGGGTCCACATACACTAGCATTGGTGCATGTGGGCCCAATCGCATTTGTGGGTTCTATGTTGACTCATATCACCGTAAAAGTTGACCCTGATGACACATGTGTGTCCACTTAGCTAACATTGGTGCATGTGGGACCCTATGGCATATGTGGGTCCAGTTTGACTAAGATTGGGCTTAAGTTGACCCTGATGATACATGTGGGCCCACATAGCTAGCAGCGGTGCATGTGGGACCCTATGGCATCTGTGGGTCCAGTTTGACTAAGATTGGGCTTAAGTTGACCCTGATGACACACGTGGGTCCACTAACACTGGCATTGGTGCAAGTGTTCCCAATAGCATCCGTGGGTCCAGTTTGACTAAGATTGGGCTTAAGTTAACCTGATGACACATGTGGGTCCAGTTACACTAGCATCGGTGCACGCGGGTACCAATGGCAACTGTGGGTCCAGTTTGACTAGGATTGGACAAAAGTTGACCTGATGACACACGTGGGTCCAGTTACACTAGCATTGGTGCAGGTGGGCCCAATGGCGTCTGTGGGTTCTATGTTGACTGAGATTGGACAAAAGTTAACCCTGATGACACATGTGGGTCCAGTTACACTCATGACCCATTGGCATCTGTGTGTTCCAGTTTGACCGAGATTGGTTCCAATTTAATTTAGGATTTCAACTAATTTGAACAAATTCAATATTTCTCTATAAAATCTTTTAGAAAACTTATTGTTTTATACACAATATACTTTTTTTACTTATATAATATATATTTTTTTAATAATTTATATAATATAGAATTTGTAGAGATTTCCGCTGCAACGCGCCACTCTCCCAAATGTCATGCGTGGGTCTAATGTGAAAGCAATGGGAAAGTGGACTACATGTAGGACTACACGATTCCACACCCACGCGTGCACCAGAGGAAACCAAACCGCCAGCATCTATATAACACATTGGTCTCATCGTCTCTCCCACCATCATCCACTTCTTCCCCAATCTGCCGAAAACCCCAATCCGCTCCCACCATCGCACCACCAATCTCATCCCTTAGTGAATCTACAAGATGAAGCGCGCTCGCAAAGACGAGTCGGAGTCGAAGGCGGTCGGCGGCTCTGGCGATGCACCCGCGGTCGTCACCGCGGTGGCGGGCGAGGAGTCTTCTTCGGGAGCACCAACCGCTCGTCGGCGCACCGTGACCGTTGCGGACTCCACCGTACCGGTCGTGGTCTCCGTTGATGATGAGAAGAAGGAGGACGTTGTGGCTCCCGTGGCAGATCTCCAGAACCCGCATGCAGGCCGCCAGGTCATCGTCGTGCCGGACGATGAGTACTACGATGGCGAAGACCCTGACTCCATCGAGTACCTCTATGAACAAGCCCGCAAAGAAGATGTACCGTTCAAGGAGGAGGCCTCCAACGACGGCACCGAGGTTCTGAGCTGTTCTGTTCGATCTCCTCTGTTCTTCTTACTGTTCACATAGGGTTTGTTCGTAGAGTAGATTGATTTGTGCTATCTAGGTGGTTTTCTAGATATTCTTGATTCTAGGGTTCGTACGATTCCTTTGTAGTTGACTTTGATTTGATCTGCCATATAGTATTCTTACTCATATGATATATATGGGTTCATGGTTATCAGATTAATTTCTGAATGTTGTGCCTTAAATTCATCCGAGTCTGATTTGATTATAGAGATTATGATAACAAAGATTTTTGTTTGGGAAAAAAAGATTGATCTGATGCATATAATTTATAATTACCATTTTCTTAATTTGCTGCTTATTAATGTGTTGATTCCATAGTGTGTATCAATTAGTATCCTGTTAAGTGTAATGATTAGTGCGTTTGAAACTTAAATTCATCTGAGTCTTGTTTCATTCTAGTGATTATGATTTCTCATATGATATCTATCAGTTAATAGTTATCAGATTACATTCTGAATGTGTTAAGGTAGTTACCTTGCACATGATTGATCAACACAAGCGACTTAAATTTATTTGAGTCTAATTTGATTGTAGAGATTATGATAGCAAGAATTTTGTTTGGGAATAAAGGATTGATCTTTTGCATGGAATTCATAATTACCATTATCTAAATTTGTTGCTTATTAATGTGATGATTTCATAGTGTGTTTGAATCAGTATCCTGTTTAGTGTAACGATCAATGCGTTTAAAACTTAAATTCATCCAAGCCTTCTTTAATTCTACTTATTATGATTGCTCATATGATATCTATCGGTTCATAGTTATCATATAACTTTCTGAATGTGTTAAGGTAGTTAACTTGTAAATGATTCATCATTAAGTGCCTTAAATTCATCTGAGTCTAATTTGATTGTAGAGATTATGATAACAAGAATTTTATTTGGGAAGAAATGATTAATCTGATGAATGGAATTTAATGTGTAATGATCAATGCGTTTGAAACTTAAATTCATCCGAGTCTTCTTTTATTCTAGTGATTATGATTGCAAGAATTTTATTTAGGCAAAATTGGTTATTTGCCCCTAAAGTTCACATGCCTTGAATTGTGTCCCCAAAGAATATTGTTCTTTAATAAATTATCCATTATGGACTTTGAAGCAGATAGAAATGAACGCTCAGGCGTTCCAGCGCTCACTAGACATGATAAGACAAAACTGTCCTCGATTCATCAAATATTGGTCACACAACATTATCCTCGATTCATCAAATGTTAGTACTATCACCGCAACACAAAACTGTCCTCGATTTATCAAATGTTAGTACTATCACCGCAATAATTTAGAATAATTTTGGCAGCATTGTTAATTTTTTATAGCTTATTTCATTTGATCATTGTTGTGCTCCTGTTTATCTCACTTCTTACGTATTTCAAAATTCATAGGAAGACTATGACGACGTGGGCCACGACAAGGACGACAGGGACCGCAAGAGCCGCTTTGTTCTTAAGCGGTTGGTGAGTGGCCAGATACCTTTCCGCAGCCGCAGGGAGCTATCTTGCCTATTCTGCGACAGGGTCATCACCAAGAACTTAGAGAGCATGATCCAGCACGCGGATGGCGTTGGGTAGGCAGCAGGAAGAAGCACAAGGGCCATACCATGGCGAAGCATGCCGCCTTTGGCAGATTCCTCGACAAGTACGTCAAGGGTGCCCTCATCCCGGTTATCGGTCCTGCTGTTGGCCCTCATGTTCTGTTTCCAGAAGTTTAGTTTATGTTTGTGTTGTCCCCCTGGAGATGAAGAGAAACTGTGTGCTGTTTGAAGACTAAGTTTTTATTATGTATGGTGGAAGCTGGGCAATCATACCCAGCTGTTTAAGACTATGTTAATGTGTATGGAGTTTGCTGTTGTGTTACTGGTGCACTTGTTATCTGAATTCTCATGTTGATGCACACTGCATTTGTTTACTAAATTAGAGGGTTTGATGCTTTATTTTGTAGCTAAGAAAGTTTGAAGTAAGTTTGGACTACAAAAAGTTTTTGAAACCAATCTCAAACCAGAAACTTATGTACTTTACATACTGATGATCCTTCAGAATGTCTAAAAACAACCACAAACATGAAAGGCAAACTCCTTATTTCCAATACTTTTCATAAAATTTGCAAAATATTCTAAGTAAAGGATTTAATTAATATAGCTAATTCTTTCCTTGTTAGTCTCAAGATTCTATTGAGGATCTTACAGGACCTAACTATGACGACTAAGTCAGAGCAATAAAAACCAAATCAATTTCCTTGCTCTGCGCACTAAATGTAATCAATATATTTCCTTGTTTTGCCTAACGGCTAAAGCTAATCACGTCGAGCCCACAAATTAAGCTTACAACTGGGTCTAGGCCCGACATGCAAGCATAGTCGGACCATATATATATGCTCTCCCTCCAACAAACCCTAAAGGCATAGTTGGAGTCGGCGCCGCCATCTAAACCACCTTTGCCTAGGCCGCAGATCTGTCGAGAGAGAGGGATGGCGAAGGGCAAGATCGTTGCGATAAAAATCTAACCTATCTAGTTTGCATGTACTGGATCTATTTGGACAAAATGTACGGCCAATGATCTTTAAATTTTCTTTTTTTGATTCATAGTGTCCTTGGTGTTTTGACACCAAGGGTCTGTGCGGCCTGGGAGACAAGATCAAGTCCTTTTTTGTTCTCACCCTTGTAGAGAATTTTGAAGAAATGACAGTACTGGTTTTATTTTTTGTATTATCATCAGTCTTTCCTGTTCCACCCTTTTGTCATGAATTATAGCATCTGTTAGTTTGTCATGTAGTAAACATGTTCCATTTTTCTTTAGTTAATACCCTGCTATGCTAGAGCGAATTTCCTTAAGAAGTTTGCTATTGACTCTGTCGACCACGAGAATGATTTTGTGGTCGAGGTGGCTACGGAAGAAGGGTTCGAATTCAACGTTGATTGTATCAACAAGGATGGCAAAACATATCTTGAAGGCCAATATTGGAGAGAATTTGCTAGAGTCTACAATCTGGATGTTGGAACGGAGCTTGTCTTCTCTACCGACACACAAGGTCCATCTACCCCTATGACGTCGATCAACCTACCGATCACCCACCCATGTAAGTAACTGCTTATTTGAAGTACTCCATCCGTTTACAAATATACGATGTTTACGAGTTTGTATAAAATGGATGTATATATGTAGAGCCACTAAAATATTTAGGTTCACCCATTTTGCTCGGTTTCTAGTCTACTTTGTAATGTGCAGAATGTCACCAATGGAATTGTCTCTAATTTTTTCCTTATGAAAAAAGAAGCAGTTGCTTTATGTTTAGCACGATATTTTTTCCTTGTTCCTAAACAATCTTAATGTTGACGTATCTACCATGCATTAATCTTAATTTTGATTCAGTAATATTCATTTAATTAAGTATTTGAACTTGTACAACATATTACAATCTGACCCAGGATAAGAAAGGCATACTTGACGCTATGCATGCCACTGATGGAACCATAATTAACTGGAAAATGATGGAGTCAGTGGTCAGCAATGTTGACATCATTGACACGCTGGTTGATGAACATGGAGCTGGGCCTTATCAAGTTGGAAAATGTGAGTCTCTGATCCACACATTAAGCTGGACAAATTTCCAGAAGAAAGAGCTGGTAAGTATGAGTGATCTACTTTGTTGTGCCTGTAATTTTCCGATTAACAAATGTTCACATTGTGCATGTGGACCAAGAACAGAAACTCTCGCGATGCCTTGTCCCTTAAGACATGGCTGAATATGGTGATATCACAATTGTGTGTGATAAATACACAAAGGTCAAAGGGTCGTACTTAATTTCTCCTGAGGATGGCCGAGTATGCTGCGCTGGGTGGAGGGAAGTGATGTCACAGGAGGAGGATTTTTGGCGAATTGGAGACAAGATGTTTTTCATGCTGTACGTGGGACGTAAGGGGGCTTTCCTATTTGCCTTCTATGTTCCAAATGTGGAACTTTAGTAGTCTTGATCATTTTCACTATGATGGTCATGGGTCATTTGTCGACCTAATAATATGAGATGTTAAGACAATATTTTATGGTCCTTTCATTATGTGGCATTACTATGTATGAAGACATGGTTAAGTGTAATGGTACTATTAAATTTTTTATGAGCTGAAATATATTATGCCTGTCGTTGCTGCTAATTATAGTGAAATCGTGTTAATTGAGTTCATTTCATCGGTATCTATGAATATTTTGTGAGCTACAAATTTTATGCGTGCATAACTTACTAGACGGACATGTCTGTCGCGTAGGTTGTGTCACGTAAAGAAGTATCTATCTCCAGTAAATCTATTTTGCTGCTCGAAGTAAGTATGACAAAAACAAGCAAAAACATCTAGGTACGACCATATATATCATTGTTATTAATAATTTTGTGTATAACATGGTTACTGGGAATTGAATGCAACAGTCTCCATAACTAGTATCAAACAGTACAACTGCGTGCTAGTATTTTAGTAACGCATTTTCACAAGGTACTAGTCAATATCACTATCAACATCTGAAATGCTCCTCCCAAATTCATCGACAACCGGTTCCATGTCTTCTTGTTCTTCGTCGCTCAGGTCCATATCATTGTTTACACCATTTTTCCCTGCTAGTTGTCTAACAGTCTGAGAGTCAACAAATATCACATCATCAGAGCGATCAGCCATGTCGTCTTCATGATCATCAACATATTCATCTTCCTCGTCCCCAATTTGGTGAACAATGGGATCTTCCGAGCCTAGGTCTTCCTGGTATGCACCTGCATTGCCTTCATCATCTTTTTCTGGAACATCGTATACATTCCTATGCTTGAAAGTTTGCACCACCTTCCAAGGACCACCAAATTTTGTGTCTTCCAAGTAAAAACAAGTTTATGCTTGGTGAGCTAATATGAAAGGGGCGTTCTTGTACCACAATACAGACGTATTGATGCTTTTAAAGTATCCATCATCCTTCATCTCCGTGGTTTTCCTACTTCCAAGGTCAAACCAATCACAGCGGAACAAGAACACGGATCTGTCGCCGTGCTTGTTTCTCGGGTACTGTAACTCAAGAACCTCCTTCATCACACTGTAGTATTCTTGATCTTGTTCGTCAGAAACGGATCCCCTTGTCATTATGCCTGAGTTTTGAATCCTCATGTTCTTCTCACGCTCGACGGAATGAAACCTAGCGCCATTTACATTGCACATAGGGTGTACAACTACACGAGCATCTGGACCAAGTGCTAGTGATTTTAAATCTTCTGGAGCATTGTCCAAATTACTGACATGTTTTTTAAACCATGCAGGGAATTCTTTCTCTAGTTCCGCCTCAATGTTTCTCACACCCCTGTTCTGTAGTTGTTGTCAGAAATTCCTAAAAATCAAAAACAAATTAGTAATGGTACTGCTATAACACAAAATATTACTGAAAATTTTGAATGATTAATAAAAACGTAAATAGACCTACCGAATATAATTTTGTGCCTCATCACAGTTCTGAAGTACATACCAAACCATACTGTCAAATTCTTTGGGAAATTACTTCAACTTGGATAGTCCTAAACCTCTGGCTCCATCTGAGAAAATATCAAACTCTAGCGGACCAACTCTTTGTTTCTTATCTTGGTTCCTCTCAGGCTTGTTATGTCTGGTTTCTATGACATCGCCCAAAAATTTAGAGCAATGATGCAAGCACTCATCCACGATATATCCCTCAGCAATTGAACCTCCAGGCCTTGATTTGCTACGCATAGTTGATTTCAGGTACCCGAGCCTTCTTTCAACTAGATACATCCAACCATATTGAGCAGGCCCCCTCTGAAGTGCCTCAGCAGGTAGATGAATAGCCAGGTGCACCATTACATCAAAGAATGATGGGGAAATAGCAGCTCAAGCTTGCAAAGAATTATGAAAATTTCAACCTTCATTCGACGCAGCACAGATGCTCTTAGAGTTTTGGCACACAACTCCCTGAAAAAGTTTCCCAGTTCAGCAATGGTCTCATACATCGCCTTTGATGCAATCCCTCTCAGACCAACTGGCAACACACGCTGCATAAGTATGTGGCAGTCATGCGTCTTCAGACCGTGCACTTTACCCCCTGGGATGTCCACACATCTTGCTAAGTTTCCAGCAAAACCATCTGTGAACCTAGTGTTGGCCAAATACTTGCACAATTTTTGTTTGCCTTCCTTTTGAAGCGTCCATGGTGCTTTCTCCTTTGAAAAACCCTTGGCCTCAGGTTTTATCCAGAACTTCTTCCTGACATTAAATTTCTCCAAATCCATTCTACCACCAACAGTGTCCTTGTTCTTTCCATCAAGCTCAAGAAGGGTACCAAGGATATTGTCCAATATGTTCTTCTCAATGTGCATCACATCTAGGTTGTGAACAAACTTCAATCTTGACCAGTATGGCAGATCATATAAGCTGATCTTGAGGTGCCAGGTTGGCTCACCAGTCATGCCACGCTTTCTCTTCCTAGTTGATGGATTTTTCCCTGGACTGTAATCCTGAACTCTCTGTACCCTCTCCTCTCTTTCTGCAAGTGTGAAACTTGTTGGTGCATCCTTAGGTTCAGGTTTTCCATTGAAGGCTCTGCTACTCCTCCACTTGTGATCGTGAGGCAGAAATCGACGATGACCAATATAACCAATTTTATTATGCAAAGACTCGTAGCAAGGATCCTTATCGCAGTGCGCACATGCGAAAAACCCTCTTGTGCTACGGACAGACATCGTGGCATATCCAGGATAGTCATGAATCGACCAAAGAAACGTAGCATGCAATGGAAACTCTCTACCTGTGCACGCATCATATGTGCCCACGCCACTCCATAGCTTCATCATATCTTTTATCAATGGCTGCATAAATACATGAAAATCCTTTCATGGTGAATTTTTTCCAGGGATTAGCAATGACATCATGAAGTTGGATTGATCCATGCACATCCACGGTGGGAAGTTGTATGGAATGACAAAAACTGGCCACATACTGTATGAACTACTCATGTTTCCGTATGGGTTGAATCCATCTGTCGCAATACCAAGCCTTATGTTACGGGCATCTGAAGCAAACCATCCAAACTCCTTGTCATAGTGCTTCCATGCTTCACCATCAGCTGGGTGCCTCAAAATACCCGGTTATGCAACCCTCTTCTCCTTGTGCCACTTGGTGTTCATCGACGCTTCCTTGGAAACAAAAAATCTCTGTAACCTTGGGATTATAGGAAAGTATCGAAGCACCTTGTGGGGAATCTTTCTCTTTGCTTCCGGGTCTTTCCACCTTGAAAATCCACACTCGGGACAATGAGTTTTTTTTGGCATGGTCTCCCCAACACAGAGCACAGTCATACTTGCAAACATGAATTGTGTCATAACCAAGCCCAACCTCAGAAAGAACACTCTTAGCTTTAGCATAGGACTTGGGAAAATTCACTTTTGGCAAAGCAGCACATAAGACAGCCATAAATTGATCAAAAGCTCTATTTGTGACCCGGTTGTATGATTTCACGTAAAGCATCTTCATAATGAATGACAACCTCGTCTCAGTGGTGCATCCCTCGTGAAGCTCTTTCTTAGCTTCTTCGATGAGTTTTGCATAGAAATTAGTGTCACTTGGGCCTCTGTCACCAAAATCATGCAGCTCATCTAACATCTTGTCAACATGATCATTATGATTCTCCTTTCCATCATCATAATCATCATCGTCGTTGCTTTGATACAAACTATGATCATAGTTTTCATCAGGACCATCATCTTCTCCATGACAACTCCACTTTGTGTACGAAACGGCCATACCATTGATGTGTAAGTGATACTCGACAGTTTCCTGAGTCTGCTGCGTAATATTAAGGCATTTTTGGCATGGGCACAATATTGATGCACCTCGTTACCGTTTGCGCGCGCAAACTCCATAAACTCGCGGACACCTTGTATGTAAAAAGGGGTGAACTTGCACCCATGAGTAAACCACTGTCGATCCATCGCCTACAAAAATATATATAATGTGTTCCACTCGAGTCATGATGCCATTCAATTTGTACTAATCGATGTGAAAATTGTTTACCAAAGTCCAAATAAATCACAATGTGTAACATAAACACCAATCCAAATCAATTTCATAACAGATCTCAAAGGAACTCACATGTGCTTCCTATCGCCATGCGCCGGCCTGCCGTGAAGCCTCGCTAGCAAGGATCGTGATCGATCATCGTGATCGCGTAGGCGCAAGTCGCCGGGACTTGTAGATGAAGGGCCAGCGAATGTCGTGATCGCCTGGACAAGGGATACCCTTGACGGCGCTCGTTCGCAAGAACAGAGAAGAAAACTGTTTGGAAGATCGCACAAGTCCTAACTATAACGATCCGTGTTTGTACATGCCACGTACTGCACATAGAGTTTACAAAATGGTATGCCAATCAAACAATTCAAAAACCGAATGGTAGCCCAGCGGTAACGGAACATTTTACTTTGTACTAGGTCCTCAGTTCGAAACCCATCTTTGCCCTTTTATCGTTTTTAACACAATTGCTAACTCGTTGGTCCCATGAACAATCGGTGACGGCTTAATCTACGACGCTCTAAAATCCGTCGTGCGGATAATCGGCGACGGTTTGCCGTGACGCGAAACGCGACCGTCACGCATTATCAAGCATACGTGACGCCCAAAACTAATCTGTCACCTATGGTTACTTTCGGTGACGGTTCTGAATTTTGTCACCAGGCAATTCGTCTCCGATTCTAGGATCTATTGTAGTGAGAGCTCGTTGGAACCCCAAGAGGAAGGTATGATGAGCACAGCAGCAAGTTTCCCTCAGTTATGAAACCAAGGTTTAATCAAACCAGTAGGAGCAAGGAAACACCCCAAAGGTGTTACTAGCTGAGCTTTGGCAGGGCGCACTACCGGTGCTAGTAGCAACGTGGAGACCTGCATAACACAACCACAGAACTTTGTCCCCGACTTGCGATGAGGTTGTCAATCTCACCGTGATTTGTGGAAAACAAAGGATTAAACGTATTGAATGGAAAGAAGTAAAAGTTTGCAGAAAGTAAACACAAAGTAGAAACAGTTTATAGATTGTATGTAAAAGAGAAAGGACCGGGATCCATAGTTCACTAGAGGTGGCTCTCCTTAGATAGATAACATGCTGGGTGAACAAATTACAGCGGGGCAATTGACAAACACCGAGAAAGCAATACATGCATATACTAATCATCTTGACTCCTTTGAGACTTTATTGGGCATTACAACATTATACATAGACCGCCATCCAACTGCATCTATGACTAATAATCCGCCTTCAGGTTATCATCCGAACCCCCTCCAGTATTAAGTTGCAAGCAACAGATTATTACTTTACGAACTGCGTGTAAAGTAAACAATACGATTGTTCTATGAACAAAGGATTGTTGTTTTCTCCCTAGTAGCAATAGCACATCTAGTACCTTAGAGATTTCTGTCACTTCCCCAGATTACCAGAGGCATGAACCCACTATCGAGCATAAATACTAACTCTTGGAGTTGCTAGCATCTACTTGGCCAAGATAGCTACTAACAACGGAAAGCATGCAAGATCACAAATAACAAAGACATGATAGAATCAATAATCAATCTGAAATAGCATCTCAATATCCATCGGATCCCCGCAAACACAACATGTATGAATTAAAAATAGATGATCTTGATCATGAACGGAGCTCACAAGATCTAAACATGAACGCACAAAGGAGGAGAAACCAGCCATCTAGCTACTACATGGATCCGTAGTCCAAGGATGAACTACTCACACATCACACCAGAGGCTTGCATGGTGATGAAGAAGGCCTCGAGGGTGAATTCCCCTCTCCGGCAGGGTGCCGGGAAGAGCTTCAAATCCCTCCCGATCTAGGGATGGAGATGATGGCGGCTACAGACTCTTTCGTGGATTTTTGATTGGGTACTTAGGATTTTCGTCCGAGGGCAATATATAGGCGGAAGGAGAGGTCGAGGGGGTGCCGGGAGCGGCCACACCACCCACTGGCGCGGGCCAGGCCTGGCCGCGCGGCCAGGTGGTGTGGTGGCTCCCTGGCCCTTCTCCGTCTCGTATTCTGGCACTTGATCCCTTCCGGAAAAATAAGCACTTTGGCTTTTGTCCCGTCCAATTCCGAGAATATTCATTTTCTGACTTTCTTGGAACCAAAAATAGCAGAAAACAGGCAGCTGGCACTGTGGCTCTTGTTAATAGGTTAGTCTAGGAAATCATATGAAAAGTACTCCAAAGTTGGAACAAAACACAAGAAAGTGGATAAAACCAAGCATGGAACATCAAAAATTATAGATACATTTGTAATGTATCAGTCCGTCAGGTGGACCTAGGCTTCTTTTGTGTCTTTTGCAGAGTCGAAGGATTGGATAGGTATGGATCTTTCTTCTTATGGCATGACATCATTTTTGTTAGTGATCTTGAGTTAGGCGAACTCCGTCTCCATGCTGAAGGACTCAGTGATCGTGTTGAACTCGCAATCATAGTTGTCTGAGCAGCCGAAGCTTCCCCTGAAATATATGATTCCATTGGGTGATGTAATCTTCATCATGAGGTATGCGTAGTGTGGCACCGCCATAAATCGTGCAAATGCTAGGCACCCCAGGATTGCATGGTACTGTGATGGCCAATCGATGACTTCAAACTCGATTTTTTCATGTGAAATTTTCTCGGGTTCTGAATACAACATCAAGGTAGATATTTCCTAAGGAACTTCAACATTTCCCGGGACTATGCCGTGGAAGGAGGTATTCGTTGGACCTAGATTGGTCAAAGAGCAATTCATTGCACGTAGCATCTTGGTGTAGATGAGGTTGATGCTACTTCCTGCATCCATAAAGACTTATCTTATGTCGAACCTGCTGCTTTGGGCGTCCACTATTAATGTTGAATGACCTGATCAGGGGACCCGAAGGGGGTGATCAACTCTTCTAAAGGTGATGTTCTGCTTGGACTAGTGGGGGTACTTGGGTCTTGGTAGTGGCATCCTTACCGCCATGTTAACTTTTTGGATGATCATTTTTTGTGTCCTGTTGGATGAGTGCACCTTCTGGATCATATGCATTGCTCCCCTGGACCTCAGGTACTCGTCATTCTACTCTCTATTTTCCTCGGCTTGCTGCTGGACCACAACATCGACCGGGGGTGCTCTTGGTGGTGGTGGTGGTGCGTTGAGTGCCAGTGCCCTGGGGAGGTGTTGTATCCTTGGTTTGTTGCCTCAGCTACCTTGCTGCTATATGCCCACTGAAGCCCAAAAAGGTGCGATAGTCATTCATGATGTGATTTGATTGCCTTCTTCCATCCGAGTCGACATAGTAGTGCATGTTGCATGGTCCATCCAACATCTACACAGCTAGCATTCAGGCGTCTCTTGGTGGCTGCGTCGGTATTGTTGCGTTGTTCCACTTAGTCGAGCTTCCTCTTGGTTGCCTTGATATCCTCCACTAAGATTACCACCCCTGCGGTTGTCCTAATTGACGTAACCAGCCACAATGTGACTTGGCCCTCCATAGCCATCATAGTTTCGCCACCTCCTATTGTTGGTGAGTTGCCTGTCACGTTCTTATTTGGGTGAGCACCCCTGTTTGTTGTTAACTACATATTCGTCATCAGCCCAATGATTTTCCATGTCCATCAGTAGGGATATGTTTTTTGGTTTTACTTGACCCATCTCCTCTATGAATTCTTTTTGGCGTAGGCCGTCATTGAAGGCATCGATTTCCCTCTCGTCAGAAATACTCTCGGCTAAGTTTTTGATGATATTCCACCGCTATATGAAAGCGCATATTGGTTCTCCTGATTTCTGTTTGCACACCCGCAGCTCCTCCATAGATGCGGGTCGCTTGATTGTGGACTTGAAATTTTTGATGAATTTCTCCTCCAGGTCGCCCCAGCTGCTGATTGATTCTTCGGGTAACTACCGGAGCTAGGACCATGCCACGTCGATTAAGTGCAACTATGGGCTTTGCATGATGGTGGCATTTGATCCACCTAGGAGTTTCACGGTTTACAGATAATTGGTCAGCCATGCCTCTTAGTTTTGGAGGCCATCATAGTTTTGACGATCGTGAGAGATCTTGAAGTCTTTGGGTACCGATGTTTTGCGAACCTGATGGGTAAAGCAACTTACACCACATGGCTCGAGGTCATCTTCGCTTTCATTGTCTAACTACCTTCTGCGCCTCGCCCAAGATTTGTTGATTTTGCTTTGCATAATGTCATCCATGGCATCATGACTGTGCGAGGAGTGCATGAAGCGCGTGTGGTGCGGTGATCTGTATCTTCAGGTTCCTACCACCTACCGAGGGAAGGTATGATAGAGCGGATATCTATTGGATTGTAGGAAAATCTCCTGGTCCCCTTTTGCAAGTGTTTCTCCCACCATGCCGAGGGCCATGAAGATGGAGCGATGGATGGCTTCCCACGAATCGTCGGCTACTAGTTGAGTTGTAAGAAGGTAGGTTTGAGCCGTGACGATCCCAGCTTGCATCGTTTTAGCCTTTATATGGCCTGCAAAAATCTACGGACATGAATGACACGTCCAGGTCTCGGGTGATGTCGCGTCTTTCTCCTTCGGGTATGCTGTGTTACTGAGAGCCGCCCCTTCCTAGATGTGATTGTTCTACGACGCTTCCGGAGCTATAGGTGGAGCTGAGCTACACTCGTCATATGCTTGATTCATTGGCTCTTGTTTTCCGCTCCTCTAGGCCCCTTTTCATCTTGACTAGTTCCTTCTTCTGCTTGTGGAGGAGGTACTGGTATTCCATTATATCTTAGCTCGAAGCATCCGCCCTCATCGGTACTGCACCAGAGATGGTGTTTCTTGCTTTCTCCTAGGAAGTTGGTGATAGTCAGATAGTTATTCATTCACCATCGCGTGCCCCTCCTCTTTGGACAAGTCGGTTTTTTATGGGTGTTTCTAGCTCGTTCCTACGAACAGTTGTATCGTTTTTTCAAATAATATCATTGGGATGGATGAAAGGGTTATCATGTTCATCACGTTCTGTTGAGGTTCCTTCATCCGTCCCCGTGGCTCCTATGATCACGCACACTTGGTGGCGCTCCATGAATAAGTTGTTGTTGTGGTCGTCGGAATCACAGGAGACACTTTCGTGGAGATGAGTAAAATACCGTGGGTCCTGTTCTGGGTATGAGTGTGCATTTTTTATCCCAGAGTTGACAATTTTCTCGAATTCACCATTTGTTAGGCCCGTACTGGCGGGTAACGGTGTTTTAGAGATAGATCCGAAGGGGAGGCCATCATAGAGATCAATCAGATCCCATATATTTGCAGCATAACCATTGTTGTCTTCGATGTTTGTCGGGTGCGAGGTGGCCCTCCCAGTGGAGCCAATATAAGATGCTGGCATTACCGTAGGTGTTATGATTGCAGCTGAAAGATCCAAGTAGATCGGATCCGAAAGGCAGAGGATTTCAGTCGCCCCGATGCGAAAGTGGTGGTCCCCGATCATGAGATATGTCCCCTGGTCGAAGCTTTACAAGAGAGGGTGGGCGGGCGTGGATCAAGATCGGTGGGATCATGATGGATCTCACCGACCTCAATCATCGGATTGCTTCTTGGTGAAGGTGAAGCCGCTGAATTCATGACTCCAACGCTTAAAGTTCCCACATACGACGTCAATTGTTGAGGGGTGACATCGGCAATGTCCATTCTTATGGACTTGGATTTGACGGAAAAGAGAGCGTTGGTGATTTCTTCGGCCTATCAGACAAACAAGGTAGTCAAAGTCCTACCTGATTATGAAAATAGAGGACTACAAAGTCGCTGATTTGCTAGATGTAATCTAACTCACGATGGGTTGTGTCTTGCTCAAAGCTACGGTTCCCTCTCCATCAGCTCCTCCCAACCTTTATATGAGAGGCTAGGTCTCATAGTCCAACACAGATCAGTTACAAGTTTAATTATAGATATTCAACTATGTCGGTTGACACTTATATCTTGATCAACACGTCTGGCATTACAAGGAATGTGCTAACCGGTGACCCCAAATATTTGTCATAAAAAGGTCATAGTAATTCATCTATGACCTTTCTATGACCAAAAACAGTAGGTCACATAGTGAGGGTCACTATAGACAGCTAACGACCTTTTTTTGAATTGGTCATGGAAGTTATGACCAATATAGATGGTCATAGTCTCCATGACCAAACAATTTGGTCATGGCATTCTGGCATGTCCACGTAAGCCAATCCTACGTGGAATCTGGCGTGGCAGCAAATCCAGCCCGGTCCAGTTCGACGGTTTATGTCAACACCCGGATTTTTAATCCCAGATGCCTGTTATGCCATACATCGCAATCCCAGGATTACCATTTTTGGGAGACATAACAGATTGGATATCATAGTACATCATCCATTACAAACCATAATAAGGTCTTACACAAATAAAGGATCTCATGATCCAGTCTTAATACAAACAAGTAGCGGAATACTAAGCATAGCGGTGGGCTCCATCTTTAGTGTCACAGGCAATGCTGACAATGGGAGATGATCCTAGTTGTCATAGTTGTCCTGCTGTCCTTCTTCCGGATAGTCCTCCTCATAGTCTGGCCACGGGAATAACCAGGGACAAAGCCATGAGTACTCTTTAAGTACTCGCAAACTATCACTAACAAGAAATGTAGTTCTAGTAGGAATGCTAAGCACTAAGTTTATTTGCAAAAGCTAAATTTAACCTAAGCTGAGTTCAGAAACAAAGAAATCTAAAATAATGTTCTAAATCACTTAAGTGGGAACTTAGTTTTCATAGTCATAACCCTGTTGTGGTCAAGTCAAAGTCATAATTCATTTCACAAGTCGTTTTGAAAACATCTAATGACGGAACAGTATGGCCACTCCAACTGTCCATGACCGCGGACACGGCTATTCGAATAGTTTGACACTCTACAGAGGTAGTACACTTTCACCACAAAATTCGATATATCCGTCAGGGATAACCCTGAACCATCATACTTAGTATGCGGATAATCAATCATAACCTTTCCTTTACACACTCTAGTATAAGCACCTCTCCTATGAGTTTGGCCTCCCAGGCATGCCCATCTGCCATCCTGGGCACTCCATAGGTGGACATCATCAAGAGGTAGCCTCAGCTCAAACCTATTCCGCGAGGGAACGCATACTAATGCATATAAACTTTCGGCTAAGCCTTACCCAGTTCAGGTATTGCGGTTGTACGGTAAAATTGGAATGGTACCGCATCCGAACCCAACCATCAGCTTTTATAAAGGGTTAAGGCTCATGCCTCAACATTTTCATCATCATAAACCATTTGTGTTTCTCAACACATGTTAAAACATCTCAATAGAATGACTCATCATTCTACGGTTTTCATAAGGATTTTCACCAAGTATTCCCATCTAAAGTGATCATGTTTTATGCTTAGCACTAGCCACTAAGGTTAAGAGTGTTCACTAATGAGGAGTTCTAATCTCAATCTCATGCCATACAATGACATCTAGTATAGGCCTAGTTTTATACTCTTTATGCTATCTATACTACTTTACAAAATCTCACAAAGTGATATGGGGTGGCCCGATCTTCTCAGTAAGCGGATGGCGGTGATAATGGTGGATGATAGATAACTAGCCTGTAGCTATGAACTCTCCCCCTCGATCCCTGATGCCAATGCAACAGCTCTCGAACCTTGTAGGATATTCACAACACCACGCTCTTGTGCACGCAGCCGTGACCATGAACGGTAGTATGCAATCTACTAATTCCCAATGGAACAACAGATCACACTCAATTATAGTTGGTAGATTCGAACACAGGGTAATTCCAGAGGTTCTATGAAAGAAACAACTCCAAAATATTTTAACGTGGTCTAAACCCTAACTAGAGGTTGTCCCATATCTTATAAGGGCGGCTGGGGCGAGCAGAAACCGAAACTAAACGCAAACAACTCAAACTGATACAAACCGACTCGGACCTGATTCGGTCGGCGGGCGGACACTCCGGTCGAAATCGGCCGGACAGTCCGGTCAGGCCGGACACTCCGGGTGAAGTGTGCCGGACAGTCCGGTCTGGCCGGAAACTTTGAAGTTTCTGGGTGGCGTCCATGTAGTGTTCGAACTGGCATACTGAATGTCCATGCCAGTTTGCCTCTCGACCAGGCCGGACATTCTGGGTGGATCTGACCGGACACTCCGGTCGTGGCAGATCTTTTTGCCTTCGTCTTGATGATCTTCTCTTGTGCCTTTCTCCTGCTCCTCCCTCGCGCATCCTTGGGCGATCATCATGTTGGGCTTCTCTTCTAGCCCTTCTCCTCCTCGCGCCATGCTTGTTTCTCCAACGAACCTGATCATACATAAATGCATAGACTTAGGCAGTATAAAGTTCTCATCAATCAAAGTACCAGATTCGTTTAGGAGTAAATTCACCTGTTGTTCCAGTAGCTTAGCACGAGCTCTTGTAATAGGTCCAATTCTAATATCATTGGACTGATTCTTTCTTGCAACAGTTGTAACATCTTCAGTAGTTATTGGGGTAGGTGTAATTGTAGAGATGTCCTCATCATCTCCCCCCTTCAAAAGGCGTCGACCTCGACGCTCCAAGGTCTTCTCCAGCATATGGTGACAAATCAGCAACGTTGAAGCTATTGCTAACTCCACTAAACTCCTCAATAGGTATATCAACCGAGTAGGCGTTATCATTAATCTTGGCTAACACCTTGTAAGGACCAGCACCACCTGGCTTCAATTTTGACTTTCGAAGTAGTGGAAATCTATCCTTGCGTAGATGCACCCAAACCATATCTCCAGGCTTGAACAACACTTCTTTCCTTGCTTGATCCCTTGCAGCAGCAATGTTCTTGCCTTTCTTCTCAATAGCCTCTTGAGTCTTCTCATGTATTTGCTTCACATAATCAGCACGTTTTGATGCCTCCATATCAACTCTCTCATGTAATGGCAGAGGCAACATATCAAGTGGCGTCAATGGCTTGAAACCATACACCACCTCAAAAGGACAAAGCTGAGTAGTTGAATGCACATCCCTGTTGTAAGCAAACTCAACATGTGGCAAACACTCTTCCCACTCTCGCAGATTCTTTTTAATCATGGTCCTTAGCAGCTGTGACAATGTTCGATTCACCACCTCTGTTTGACCATCTGTTTGGGGATGACATGTAGTACTGAACAGCAACTTCGTTCCTAGCTTTCCCCATAAGGTCTTCCAAAAGTAGCTCATGAACTTCACATCACGGTCAGAAACAATCGTCTTTGGTACTCCATGTAATCTCACGATGTCCCTGAAAAATAGGTTAGCAACATGCAACGCATCGTCTCTTTTGTGGCAGGCAATAAAATGAGCCATCTTAGAGAACCTATCCACTACCACAAATATAGAATCATGACCTCTCTGAGTTTTAGGTAGACCTAGCACAAAATCCATACTAATGTCTTCCCATGGAATAGTCGGTGCAGAGAGAGGTGTATACAAACTGTGAGGCTTCAGCTTAGATTTCGACTTGTGGCATGTAATACATGTAGGGGTTCGTAGCATGGAAAACAAAATTTTTCTATCGCATACAAACAAACAAGCCAAGATCTATCTACTAGATTGTAGCAACGAGTCGATAGAGGAACTCACCCTCGAAGATTCCAAAGCGGTTAACGAGAGCAGATTCTCGTGGGTGATGTAGTCGTACTCTTTCCGATCTCAAGATCGCGTAGACGATCCTTCCAGCGCCGCGTTCCCGCAGCGCTCCCGCAGTCGGTCACACGTTCGGTACTCGACGAAGACCTTCCTCTCCCTTGTTCCAGCAGGCAGCGGAGGTTGTAGCACTCTCCTCGCGATTCCGGCAGCACAACGGCGTGGTACCGGAGGTAGAGGGGAAATCCCGCAGGGCTTCGCCTTAAGCCGGTGCGAGTATGGTGGAGCTTATGAGAGAGGCTATTAGTGGTCTAGTAATTAGACACACCAATTAGAGGGCTCTAAACCAATTAGAAAGCTCTAAACCGAATAGCTCTAAACCGGGGTCTAGATCTAGGGTTTAGTTTAGAGGATAGGAAACTTGTGTGTATTGGGAGGGAGCCCTGCCCCTCCTTATATAGGTGGGAGGGGCTGGCCGGCCAAGGGGAGGGAGTGGAGTCCCTCCCCAACTCGGCCTAGGTGGGGCGCCGGCTTGGGGAGGAGGACTCCTCCCTCAAGTCGGTTTCCTCCTCTCCTCCCACTTCCCAAAAACTGCCGTTTGACTTTCAAACTAGCCGTTTGACTTTTTCAATTTAGGATTCAATTTAATCCTTTATTTGGGACAGCAAGAACACTTAGTACATGATGCAATCATTCCAACATGTAATGACACATTCATGTACCCCTTCCCCCCCGGAGTGCCGGACAATCCGGGACCTTCTAGAATGTTCCCGATGGAAACACCGGAATCATTCCCGAACTCCGAAACGGGACTTTCCTTATATGAATCTTATTCTCCGGACCATTCCGGATCACCTCGTGATATCCCGGATCCCATCCGAGACTCCGAACAACATTCGGTCTCTTTCTCATAATACCATAACTACTCAAACAACGTCGAATCCTTAAGTGTGTCTCCCTACGGTTCGTGAATTATGCGGACATGATCGAGACACTTCTCCGAACAATAACCAATAGAGGAATCTGGAAATTCATATGGCTCCCACATATTTCTACGATTACTTTGCGATCGAATGAACCACTTACATACGATACCAATTTCCCTTTGTCTCACGATATGTTACTTATCCAAGGTTATGATCGTCGGTATCTCTGCATACCTAGTTCAACCTCGTTACTGATAAGTACTCTTTTCTCGTTCCCGTGATATGTGATCCCTTGTGACCAAGTCACATGCTTGCAAGCTAATTGGATGACATTTCACCGAGAGGGCCCAGAGTATATCTATCCGTCATATGGATGGACAAATCCCACTCTTGATCCATGTGTTTCAACCAATACTTTCCGAACACTCAATGCCACTTTTATAGCCACCCTGTTACGGTGTGGTGTTTGATGACATCAAAGCATCCATCCAGTAAAGGTGATATGCATGATCTCATGGTCGAAGGAATTAGGTTACTATGTATCAGAAAGCATATAGCAATTGAACTATTGAAATGACTTGATCTTTATGCTACGCTTGTCTATAGGAGTATGTCCACCATATCATTCTCCTAATGATATGATCCTGTTGTTAATAACATCTCTATGTTCATGATCAGGAAACCATGATCATATATTAACCAACAAGCCAGTTTAACAAGAGGCTTTACTAGGGACTCTTATTTTAGTTTACAAATCACACAAGTATTAATGTTTCCGTTTAATACAATTATAGCATGGTATGTAAACATTTATCATAAGTGTGAAGACATGATAATAACCACTTTATTATTGCCTCTTGGGCATATCTCCAACAGTCTCCCACTTGCACTAGAGTCAATAATCTAGTTTCGAACCTTTGTGTATTCAACACCTATGGCTTTCCGGTGTTGTATGTACATGATTGCTAGTGGTCAACTGATCTCCGGATCTGACACTTCCAGGTCCGTGTGTAATTGCATGTCTTTGCGTCTCTACGCATCACTCATTCTCTAATGAGATGGCTTTGTATAAATTTGGTCTTTCGGTGTGACCTTTAGTTCTTTAGGGTTAAAACATGTTGACAATATTGTCGTACAATATATCTTCATAGTATTATCCCGCTGTGAACTACACCTAGTTTGATAACAAACTACTTGACACAAATGCCCTCTTTTGCTGCTATAATAGCAGTCATATACTTAGCCTTTTGTTGTAGTATCTGTCACAATGTCTTAACTTTGGAAATCATCCAAATCCATTATGGAACTCACTTTCCATTATATTGTGCCACCCTTAGTTTAGATTGAGATAAACTTAATCTGTACTTTGTGACAAAACTAGTATCAATGTAGTACTTTTACAATGAACTAACCATCTATTTGTCACTTCTACAAATAATATACTCTTAGTTCTTCCAAAAGATCATAAGAATATCCTTACTATTGTCCAATGATCATCTTACAAATCATTCTGGTATATGCTCACAACATTTAGAGCATAGGACATATCTGGATTTGTACATATCACAGTATGATTGATATAAATACTCTTTGTGATTTCATACATCAAGTATCAATCTATACTTGATTATTTGTTTCACTTTACCAAATGTCAATACACTTGAATATATCATCAACATTGAACTTATTCAATCCTTTCTGTGCAACAAGAACCTTTCTTGTAGTTCCTATATTGAACTCATTCAATATCTTGTCTATGTACTTCTGGCACAACCATATTAGCGTCTATTGATGCCAAAATACTTGGGTTTTGCCTAAGTCTTTCATCGGGATGAAATTCTTAATATGTGTTAATAAAAGATACATTATTTCCAATCAACAATATGTCTTCCACATAATGTATTAGAAACATGTCTTAGCGCTCCCACTTAATTTCTTGCAAACGCAAGCATCTTCATTGTCTCTGATGAACTTTTAAACTCCTTTAACAGTTTCATCACAGTGAAGATTCCAACTCCGCGATGCTCACTTTAACCATTGAAGTTTGCATATACTTTTAGCATCCTTTTGAATTAACAAAACCCTATGGACCATGTTATGCACATGGCCTAGGTAACGATTCTATTAGAAGAACTTGTTTTGTTTATTCAACTATCATATAACAAAATTTATATGTAGTGATTGCTACATTAATCCGTCTAGACTAAATATCACTATGACAGATCAAATCTTATCATAGTCAACCTTTGAACATTGTTGTGAATTCTTTCCCAACATGTCGACTATTTCATAGATGTAAAACATCCATGTCTATTTCTTTATAGATCCAGACACAACTGTAAGGTCTTACACCTTTCTCGAGGGTCCTTCAAGTTCAAAACTTGATTTCTCGTGTATGGAACTATCATGGATTTTATGGCTTCAAGCCATTTTACGGAGTCAGGGCCCATCATCGCTTCTCTGCATGTAGTCGGTTCATTATTCTCAAATAATGATTCAACCCTCAAATCTTGGTATTTGATTGTTCATCCGACCTACTTGTTTCAATAGGAACTTGGATCTCCGTGACCACAACCTTTTTGAGGTACGTGAACCATGAGCATTGTTGCTGCCTCCGAAACACTTTTCGGCGCTGCGCAACTCTGCACATATAGCTAAGGTTCTTTTAACCTTATCAAAGTTCTATTGTCCTCCCACTTAACTTTTCACGAAAAATTCTTTCTCAAAGAAACTTGACGTTTTAAGTGACAAACACTTTTGTCTCCGATGTTATGGAGGAGTACTTAACAGTTATTCGAAATAACATACAAAGACAGGTTCATCCGACTTTGGTTGCAAACATCTTTCTTATGCATAGCATACCAATGTTTAAGAAAGGACAACTTGGGTTTTATCCCAAACCATAACTTTATATGGTGTCATTTCAACGGATTATGATGGAGCTCTTTTCAGTGGAAAAACGGTAATCACTAAAGCTTTTAATCTTTAAAATACAATGGCAGTTTTATGAATTACACCTTTCGATCTTACCATGTCAAACAAGGTTCAATTACATATCTCGAACGCTCCATACTCTTATGGTGTTTCGGGAAATGCAAATCCACGGAACGATTCCTTAAATCTTAGGTATTATGCTAAACTTGTAACTCAAATATCTTCCTTTATGATCTTTATCATAAACTGTTTATATTCTTGTTACAATGATTTTGCACTTCATCTTGAAAGTCTTTGAACTTTTCAAATGTTTCATACTTCATCCTTATTAAGTAAATATTCATATATTCACTCAAATTTTCGGAGAAAGCATATGAAGTTGAAATCCATCGCTCTTGACTACACATAATGGACTTCGTACAACAATATGTACAAGTTCCAATAAGCTAGTCATTCGTTCCCTTTTGGCCTATGGACGAAGTTTTAATTATCTCTAGGAAAGTTTTACAAGCGTCATTTGATCAAAATCAAATAGACTCCAAAATTCCATCCATATGGATTTTTCTTCATGTTTTCTTTCCAATATAATTTTAAACGGCGATGTCACTTCCTAAGTGATCTTTCAATCAATTTGTCTTTCGACATTTTAGCACTAGTTTTATGGATGTGATTTCTCCAACGAGATTTGTGAATCATCCATCTTTTATGGATTACGGCAATTATTTGAACAACCCTTTTGTTCTCATAATACCCGATAAAACAAATCTTTGAAGGCAAGCTTTGATGTTTAACGAGCAACACAATAACCCTTTATTTGTTCTCGATGAACATCATCACATATTCTTTTGCTAGTTACTTAGGCCATTGTAGTTCATGAATTGTGTTGTTTCGTATGACGATTCACACCATCAAATTCAGTATCAAATACTTAAGAACCACATTGTTTAACAAGCAAAGAATATAGCCATAACATGTATATCATCTATATACTTAAACTGAACGATTCTAGTCTTTTCTTTTCTGCCATATATTTATGAGATTCTCTTTCAGTATTTCCTTTTCAGTTTGAAAGAATCTATCAACATCAATAGTGGAGTCATACATATGACATATAGTCCAAAGCGTGTATAGTTAAATACCAATGTCTTTGGACTTGCACTTTGAAGTAGATCACCATCATCAAATGTTTGGTGTTCTTTCAAATTCCTTTCATTAGTAATCTCTTGGTGTAGTAAACATTTTACCTACATCAAATATTCACCCTTATCATGGTATCGTCCATGATCAAGCTACTTTTAGCTTATAATGATGAATTATTAGTATAATGTTGCTATCCAAAACCTTTTGGAGGATTAGGACAACAAGTGTCTCCAACCTTTTTGCAAATTCTCATCAAAATATGAAAACATGAACTTTGCCATATTATACTCTATCATGTTGTAACCAAAACTTCGTTTCAGATATCACAATATCTTCCACACATCATGGTTTCAGAAACAACTCTTTCAGATCCTAGATAACCTTGATATTAAGGGAATCCTTTGAATATCAAGAATCATGGATACAAACATGATACTTATATACTAACACTTGGAATTGTTACTCTTGATTTAATACTAATTATTAAACTTCATGGAGTAACCGGAACTTACTGAAAGTTTGCAATAGGACTTTTAAACTTTAGATTAACACTTAAAACAATACGATACCAGTTCGTAAAGTATCTAACCAGAATTCTATAGTTCTATCATCTCAATTATAACTAAGCGCAAGGTGGTAAACGGATGCCAATGACTACAACAACTATGCAAATTCACTTTGATTTAGTTTATGATAAATTGAGTTCTAATTAATAATTAAATTAATCTAGGTGAACTCCCACTCAAAACAATATCCCTCACATTGTTTTAGTGATCACACGAACCAAATCCACCACATCAAAACCGATCATCACGAGAGTTGATATAGCTTCAATGGCGAACAATCAACATGTTCATCATATCTACTATATGACTCATGCTCTACCTTTCGGTAATCCGTGTTCCTGAGGCCATGTCTGTACATGCTAGGCTCGTCAAGATCAAACCTTAGCTATCGCATAAGCAAATCTGGCTTGCTTACGTTGTATTTACCCGTGGAATCAAAGACACCCGATCATCACGTGGTGCTTCGAAGCAAAAAGTTTTAGCAACGGTGCTAACTAAGGGCGAACACTTTAGAACTTGAAATTTATGTGCATGAGGGATCATCTTATAATGCTACCGTCGTCTACTAAGCAATACAAGATGCATAAAGGATTAACATCACATGCAATTCATAATATGTGATATGATATGGCCTTTCTTCTTTGTGCTTCCGATCTCCATCTTCAAGCACGAACATGATCTCCATCATCACCGGCGTAGCATCAAGGTCAATGACGCTTCTTCATGGTTGTCGTCCACCAGCTTCAACTATTACAACTATTTTGAATAGACACGCAGGTCTTAACAGAAATTAAAGACAACCATATGGCTCCTGCCGGTTGCCAACTTACAATAAGGAACATTGCATACATCAAATATAATCACAATCATGGCCATATCACATCACTGCACACCCCTGCAAAACAAAGTTAGACGCCTCTACTTTCTTTGCATATTTTACGTGGTTTGGGGCTTTCAATAAGTGTCGTTCTAACTTACGAACAAGAACCACAACATTGATACTAGCATTGTTGATTACCCGTTGTAAATTGGATCTTAACTATGCTAGGAGAAACAGGCACCCGCAAAGCCACTTATGCAATACAAGTTGCATGTCAAGCGTGGAGCAAGTCTCATGAACGATGTCATGTAAGGTTAGCCCGGGCCGCTTCATCCCAACATACCGCAAGATGCAAAGTACACGCAAAGCAATCTACAATAAAAGCATCAACGCCCACAATGACCATTGTGTTCTACTCGTGCAACAGATCTACATATAGACACGGCTCTGATACCACTGTAGGGGTTCGTAGCATGGAAAACAAAATTTTTCTATCGCATACAAACAAACAAGCCAAGATCTATCTACTAGATTGTAGCAACGAGTCGATAGAGGAACTCACCCTCGAAGATTCCAAAGCGGTTAACGAGAGCAGATTCTCGTGGGTGATGTAGTCGTACTCTTTCCGATCTCAAGATCGCGTAGACGATCCTTCCAGCGCCGCGTTCCCGCAGCGCTCCCGCAGTCGGTCACACGTTCGGTACTCGACGAAGACCTTCCTCTCCCTTGTTCCAGCAGGCAGCGGAGGTTGTAGCACTCTCCTCGCGATTCCGGCAGCACAACGGCGTGGTACCGGAGGTAGAGGGGAAATCCCGCAGGGCTTCGCCTTAAGCCGGTGCGAGTATGGTGGAGCTTATGAGAGAGGCTATTAGTGGTCTAGTAATTAGACACACCAATTAGAGGGCTCTAAACCAATTAGAAAGCTCTAAACCGAATAGCTCTAAACCGGGGTCTAGATCTAGGGTTTAGTTTAGAGGATAGGAAACTTGTGTGTATTGGGAGGGAGCCCTGCCCCTCCTTATATAGGTGGGAGGGGCTGGCCGGCCAAGGGGAGGGAGTGGAGTCCCTCCCCAACTCGGCCTAGGTGGGGCGCCGGCTTGGGGAGGAGGACTCCTCCCTCAAGTCGGTTTCCTCCTCTCCTCCCACTTCCCAAAAACTGCCGTTTGACTTTCAAACTAGCCGTTTGACTTTTTCAATTTAGGATTCAATTTAATCCTTTATTTGGGACAGCAAGAACACTTAGTACATGATGCAATCATTCCAACATGTAATGACACATTCATGTACCCCTTCCCCCCCGGAGTGCCGGACAATCCGGGACCTTCTAGAATGTTCCCGATGGAAACACCGGAATCATTCCCGAACTCCGAAACGGGACTTTCCTTATATGAATCTTATTCTCCGGACCATTCCGGATCACCTCGTGATATCCCGGATCCCATCCGAGACTCCGAACAACATTCGGTCTCTTTCTCATAATACCATAACTACTCAAACAACGTCGAATCCTTAAGTGTGTCTCCCTACGGTTCGTGAATTATGCGGACATGATCGAGACACTTCTCCGAACAATAACCAATAGAGGAATCTGGAAATTCATATGGCTCCCACATATTTCTACGATTACTTTGCGATCGAATGAACCACTTACATACGATACCAATTTCCCTTTGTCTCACGATATGTTACTTATCCAAGGTTATGATCGTCGGTATCTCTGCATACCTAGTTCAACCTCGTTACTGATAAGTACTCTTTTCTCGTTCCCGTGATATGTGATCCCTTGTGACCAAGTCACATGCTTGCAAGCTAATTGGATGACATTTCACCGAGAGGGCCCAGAGTATATCTATCCGTCATATGGATGGACAAATCCCACTCTTGATCCATGTGTTTCAACCAATACTTTCCGAACACTCAATGCCACTTTTATAGCCACCCTGTTACGGTGTGGTGTTTGATGACATCAAAGCATCCATCCAGTAAAGGTGATATGCATGATCTCATGGTCGAAGGAATTAGGTTACTATGTATCAGAAAGCATATAGCAATTGAACTATTGAAATGACTTGATCTTTATGCTACGCTTGTCTATAGGAGTATGTCCACCATATCATTCTCCTAATGATATGATCCTGTTGTTAATAACATCTCTATGTTCATGATCAGGAAACCATGATCATATATTAACCAACAAGCCAGTTTAACAAGAGGCTTTACTAGGGACTCTTATTTTAGTTTACAAATCACACAAGTATTAATGTTTCCGTTTAATACAATTATAGCATGGTATGTAAACATTTATCATAAGTGTGAAGACATGATAATAACCACTTTATTATTGCCTCTTGGGCATATCTCCAACAATACATCGGCTCACAAATCTGTACACATCACGCCTCATCTTGGGCCAATAAAAGTGATCAGCAAGCATGAGAAATGTCTTCTCACGCCCAAAGTGACCCATCAAACCACCAACATGTGATTCCTGCACTAAGAACAAACGCAACGACGATTCTGGAATACATAGTTTGTTAGCTCGAAACAAATATCCATCATGTATATGATACTTATCCCATGCGTTTCTAAGAGCACACAAACGATATGGTTCAGCAAAATCATGGTCAGTTGCATAAAGTGCACAAATAGCTTCTAATCCAGGAATTTTAACATCAAGATTGGTTAATAGCATGTTCTTCCTAGATAGAGCATCAGCAACAACATTCTCTTTTCCCTTCTTATAGTTAATGATGTAAGGAAAAGACTCAATGAACTTAACCCATTTAGCTAATCTTCTATGAAAGTTTGATTGAGCTTTCAAGTATTTCAATGCTTCATGATCAGAATGTATGATGAATTCTTTTGGCCACAAATAATGTTGCCAAACCTCAAGTACTCTAACAAGTGCATACAATTCTTTATCATAGATTGAATAATTCAAACGAGCACTAGTCAATTTCTCAGAAAAATAAGCTATAGGCCGACCCTCTTGCATCAAAACGCCACCTATACCTATACCACTAGCATCACATTCAACATCAAATTGCTTCGAAAAATCAGGTAATGCAAGTAATGGTGCAGAAGTAAGCAAACGTTTCAATGTATCAAATGCAATGTCTTGAGCCGCGCCCCATACAGAAGGAACACCTTTCTTTGCCAAATCATTTAATGGTGCAGCAATGGTGCTAAAATCTTTCACAAAGCGCCTATAGAAACCAGCGAGACCGTGGAAACTACGCACTTGACTAACATTCATTGGAGTAGGCCAATTCTGAATTGATTCAATTTTAGATTGATCTACCTCTACTCCATGCTTAGAAACAACAAATCCTAGGAATATGACCTTATCTTTTGCAAATGTACACTTCTCAAGATTAGCATACAGTTTATTATCACGTAACACTTGCAAAACTTGTCTAATATGAGTGCAATGTTCAGATTCGGTGTGGCTGTATATGAGTATATCATCAAATAAACAACCACGAAATGACCAATAAACTCTCTCAAAACATGATTCATCAAACGCATGAAAGTACTAGGTGCATTAGTAAGACCAAACGACATAACTAACCACTCATACAAACCGAATTTAGTTTTAAAAGCAGTTTTCCATTCATCCCCTTCTTTCATCCTAATTTGATGATAACCACTACGCAAGTCAATTTTAGAGAAAACAACAGCAGCACTCAATTCATCTAGCATATCCTCTAAGCGTGGAATAGGATGACGATATCGAATAGTGATGTTATTAATCGCTCTACAATCAACACACATGCGCCATGTACCATCTTTCTTAGGAACTAAAATAACAGGAACAACACAAGGGCTAAGAGAGACATGAATGTACCCTTTATCCAGCAACGCTTGTACTTGCTTCTGAATTTCCTTAGTTTCTTCGGGATTAGTCCTGTAAGGTGCACGGTTGGGAAGTGTGGCGCCAGGAATCAGGTCCACTTGATGTTCTATACCACGCAATGGGGGCAAACCTGCGGGTACGTCTTCTGGAAACACATCCCCAAAATCCTGCAAAACAGAAGAGACACCAAGAGAAATAGGGGTCATGTCGTTAGAAACCAATACCTCGCCCTTATACATGAGCACAAGTGGCATGGCTGTAGGATCCTCACGAAACTCTCTCATATCCGCCTTGGTGGCTAGTATCAATAACCCAGGCACTCTCTCACTTTTCGTTATATCACTCAATTTAGGCTCAATTACATCAGGAACACCTGTTACACAGTCTCGCCGAGTGGTAGTATCTTCCTTCAAGTTCACCTCTATCTTCTGGCGAGAATCATTCACAATTTCTTGTGGTGTCATTGGCTGCATAGTAATCTTCTTTCCTTTGAATTCCAAGTGATATGTATTGGCTCGGCCATTGTGTTGCACATGGCGATCATAGAGCCAAGTCCGACCCAATAATAGGTGACAAACAGACATAGGAACCACATCAAAATCAATAGAATCTTTGTATGGCCCTATTTGAAAATTCACACGTACCATATGATTTACCTTCATCTCACCATTGTTGCTCAACCATTGTATGTAGTATGGCTTGGGATGAGGTAAGTATGTCAAATTCAGTTTGGCACATAGTTCCTTACTTGCAAGATTTCTGCAGCTACCTCCATCAATAATTACCTTGCAAGCTTTGTTTGGTCCAACTAGAGCTTTTGTTTGGAACAAGTTGCAACGCTGGGATTCCTAGTACACGTGAAGATACGACAATAGTGGGTGTACGCTCAGCATATGCATCAGCACCTTCCTCGCCGTCATCAATATCATCATCAGAAGCTTCATCTCCACTTTCTACTTCACCTTGTTCATTAACAAAGATAACCTTGCTGTTTGGACAATCCTTCTTGTAGTGACCTCTACCTCCACAAGTATGGCACACCACATCACGAGCACGTGCAGTAGACATGTTGGAACCCGAGCTAGCAGTAGGAGCAGCGGGTTTCCGAGCATTAGAACCAAACGAAGGTGTACTTGCTGGTTTGGCCGATGGTGTAAACGGAACAGCAGTTGGTGGCGCGGCTATAGGAGGAGTAGGTCTGGCCAAAAATCTGCTGGAGGATGGAAAACGAGCGCGTGACTTCGCCTCTTCTGCCAACTGGGATTCGGCGTCTCTAGCATGATGCAACAACTCATTCATGGTCTCATACTTGTGATGACGAACAATGCTCTTGATTGGTAACTTCAGATTGTTTAGGAATCGCTGCATGGTCATCTCAATGGACTCACGAATTCTAGCAAGCTGCATAAGCATCTCCATCTCCATGTAGTACTCATCAACTATCATGGTGCCTTGCTTCAGTTGCGTCAATTTATCAAAAACTGATCGCAAGTAGTTGGTTGGTACGAAACGAGCCTTCATGATTTGCTTCATCTCGCGCCAATCCATCACAGGAAGTTCATTATCCTCCCGCCTATGTTGCACAAGAGCATCCCACCAGCGCAAAGCATAATCATCAAATTCAGATGCTGCAAGCTTGACCTTCTTATCTTCTGGATAGTCAAATAAGCACCAGAGTTTCTCAATCTTCAACTCCCATGTGAAGTAGTCTTCAGGATCAATGGAACCATCAAACTTAGGAATTGAGAATTTTGGCTTGCCCAAACCGTCATCATCAGCTTGGTTGGGCACACGTGGACCACGCCCAAGATGGGCAAACCCACGACCATGAGCAGGTGCATGGACAAGGGGAAGAGCATGTCCCCTGCTAACATGTGGAGCAGCATCGACAGTGCTACCCTCATCGAAATCATCAAAGGCATCATCATGTTGAGGATCTTCCCTTCTATGCAAGGCGGCTGTCAAACCCTCAATGGACTGCTGCAAAGTGGTGACATTGACATTGAGCATAGCCACTTGTGTTTGGATAGTATCAACTGTCCCAACATGCTGATCCAATCTCATATTCATATCTTGGAGATTCTTGTCAATGGCATCTGTCGTGTTAGTAAACACACGTGTCAAGTGGGATTTCAAAGCCTCATATTCACGCCAATTGACGAGCTCCTCATCCTTCTTTTTCTGCAACACAACATCATTATCACTAGTAGACATGATTAGTAGGTTAGTGCAAAAATCAGAATCTGTATGGTGGAAACTCTCACAACTCACTCACAACTAATAAGAAAGGAGATCTTACAGTTCCAAAGTGAATAGAGATGCTCTACCAAACGAAATCAAAGACTGATGCACTGATGTGATGAAGTGAATATCAAAGGTATAGAGAACGATCGCAGGGCACACAGGTTATTTAAGGTGGAGCTATAGGTATGGTATCCTATCTACACCGCAAACAAGTCCTAGTGTTGATCGTACAAATACCCAAGAAACACACACAGTGGAGATAAACGTGGCAAAGCAACTTATGAAAAAGAATATTGCAATGCACAAGAGAGACGCTCGTAATAGCTCAAATAGAACAGGCACAAGATTGCTCAATCTACCAGTGCTATACAACAAGGCCTCCAATATTGCACACTTCTATATCTCCTTTTTTTTGTCAGGCTTGTAGCTCTTTTCTCTTTTCTTTTTTTATACTAATTCTCTTTTCTTTTCTCTTTTTTTTGATTTTTCAACTATATTACTCAATGCAAACGAGTACAGCAACCTCTAACAGAACTGGGCCGGATAGTCCGGTTGATATGCGCCGAAGACTCCGGTCAGGTCGGATAGTCCGGTTTTGCCTATCGAAAATTTCTGCACTACAAACCCTAATGAGCAACCTGTCGGAGCAAAGCAACTAGTCTCGTGGGTACGTTCCTAGGCACATATGCTGTAGATAGGCTGTGTCTATGGTATGCAAACAAAGGTACGCTATGTGGACTCAGAAAAAACGATAAATACTTGCGGAAACGGTAATGGTGAGAACAGCGGAAAACAAGATCAAACCCTAAACCTAGACACAAACGGAAACTAGACTCCTACGAGGAAAACCTGCAGATTGGATCTATGAGAAGATACAATTAGCAACTAAAACTTGAAAACGATGCAATCTAGTCTATGGAAAATCTTTTTGTAAGGCTTTTTCTGTATAGGACCGAAACACTCTCTAATCTATGGATGGATTTGTGGATAATTACTGAGGCAACACTGGAAATCTGATACCAAGATGATATGGGGTGGCCCGATCTTCTCATTAAGCGGATGGTGGTGATAATGGTGGATGATAGATAACTAGCATGTAGCTATGAACTCTCCCGTTCGATCCCTGATGCCAATGCAACAGCTCTCGAACCTTGTAGGATATTCACAACACCACGCTCTTGCGCACGCAACTGTGACCACGAACGGTAGTATGCAATCTACTAATTCCCAATGGAACAACAGATCACACTCAATTATAGTTGGTAGATTCGAACACAGGGTAATTCCAGAGGTTCTATGAAAGAAACAACTCCAAAATATTTTAACGTGGTCTAAACCCTAACTAGAGGTTGTCCCATAGCTTATAAGGGTGGCTGGGGCGAGCAGAAACCGAAACTAAATGCAAACAACTCAAACTGATACAAACCGACTCGGACCTGATTCGGTCGGCGGGCGGACACTCCGGTCGAAATCGGCCGGACAGTCCGGTCAGGCCGGACACTCCGGGTGAAGTGTGTCGGACAGTCCGGTCTGGCCGGAAACTTTGAAGTTTCCGGGTGGAGTCCGTGTAGTGTCCGAACTGGAATACTAAATGTCCACGCCAGTTTGCCTCTCGACCAGGCCGGACAGTCTGGGTGGATCTGGCAGGACACTCCGGTCGTGGCAGATCTTTTTGCCTTTGTCTTGATGATCTTCTCTTGCGCCTTCCTCCCGCTCCTCCCTCGCGCATCCTTGGGCGATCATCATGTTGGGCTTCTCTTCTAGCCCTTATCCTCCTTGCGCCATGCTTGTTTCTCCAATGAACCTGATCATACATAAATGCATAGACTTAGGCAGTATAAAGTTCTCATCAATCAAAGTACCAAATTCGTTTAGGAGTAAATTCACCTGTTGTTCCAGTAGCTTAGCACGAGCTCTTGTCATAGGTCCAATTCTAATCTCATTGGACTGATTCTTTCTTGCAACAGTTGTAGCATCTCCAGTAGTTATTGGGGTAGGTGTAATTGTAGGGATGTCCTCATCACAAAGCATTACTACAAGTAAAGAAACTTTGGTAAAGTAAAAGATTAAAGCTTGCAAGTAAAACTTGGGATGGGTATAAATCAAAAATGTATAAACAAGCATGCCTAATGCCTCTTGCTTAGGTTAACTTGCATCTAGTGATGGCTTGCCTTGATTGGTGCAGTGATTGAAGTTCTCTTCGTCTTCCTCAGGGTAGAACTCCTCCTCCTCGTAGACTTGGTCAGTACTATCGTCTATAAATGAATACGGGACACACAATCACTAAACAATACTTAACTACGTGTATTTAGCACACTAAGGTTCACACTTGATGATCTAGCATCATCACAATCATCGCAAGATTTAAAGAACTAGTTTCATTTATTTTATTTGAGAAAAGTAATTTCTACTCATTGAAATTAATTAATATTTAATATTCTCCAATTAAAATATGGGATCATGTGGACACATGTCATCACCACATATTCTAATACATGGGAATGTGATTTAAAGGGTTGTCACATTTTATAAAGTTTAAAATTACTATTACAATGATTTAAGGTGACTAGAAATGCCTATATAGCATTATTTTGGTACTAGTCCAAAGTCACTGCATGTAAACCTAGATATTTTTACATATTCAGATATATATTATCAAATGTGATTGTTGAGAGTTGGAATCAACTCAAAAGCTATTATGGTTGATTTTTGAAAAATGTTTGAATGTATAAAAGTCTCTGTCTTGTTATTTTTGATATATGTGATCTCTAACTCCAAATGATTTAAATCAAACAGGCTTGGATAGATATTTTAATTATCATTCTACCAAAATTTGAATCATGCCATTTGGTTCAGTGAATCTCTTTGAATTGATTTTTGAATCTACTGACAGAATAGGATTTCCATTTAAAAGGAAAAATACTAATTTGAATCTGTGGGCTAGCGCGGGAAAGGAAATGGGCCGGCCCAGCTGCACTACGCGGGCGTATCGGGCTGCTGACAGGGAAGTCCTACGCGTCAGCGACACATCTAACACGAAGCGGTACCGAGCGATCTGGGCGCTACGATTAGAATCTAATCTAACGGCTGAGGCTCGTCGTCCCCGGTGAACAGCTCGCCGGTGAGAACGAAACCTAGCGGCACGGTGGGGGTGTGTTGTGGCTCACCTGGGCTCCAGCTAAGCTCGGTGATGGGGGCGTTCGAGCTAGTAGACAACGGCGGTTCAAGGCATGGTCACGGCATCCTGGGGCGGCTCCAATCGACGGCGCCTTTTCTCCTCTGCCGCGGCATACTCCGGTGAAATTCCGGCGGACTAAGGCTCGCTTGCTCCGGGGAGAGTGGGGGAGGATCAGTGGTGAGAGGGGAGTTGAGTGGTGTCCAGAATTGAGGTGGAGAGGGCCTCCTTTTATACAGCGGCGAGGGAACCGAGCGGCATGGGCGAGGCTCGTCGGTGGCGATGCTACAGGCAGCTAGCAGTGCGACAGGAGGTAGGGGACGGTGTGTTGTTTCCTGGCGGTCCTATCTGGCTTAAAGGCGAGGCATGGGACGGTCGCATTTGGTCGGTAAAGGGCGGTGCTCTCCGCGGTAGAGGCGGTGTTCGATGCGGCGCACGGGGGCTACGGGTCAAGCAACAACGAACGGGGGTGTCTAGGCGGCTACTGGGGTCATGGCGGAGCAGTGCGCGTGGGGTGAGGTCGAGGCGCAGCGTGTGTGAGCTGGTTGGGTGCGGCGCTCTGGCGCGTGCTCGGCATGGCACAGACACTCGAGGCGCGGCTTTGCTACGGTGGTCCACGGCTCGGCGTCGCTCGGTGAGTGGACAGGGGGCGGCGGTGTGGTCTCAGCTACCTCCTAGGCATCATGGGCAAGCTCGGGGAGGTCCTGGGTGAGCGGTCCATGGTAGACCGGCATGGGGGTGCTCGGGGTGGCTCGGCACTTGCGCAAACAGCAAGGGGAGTGGTTCTACGGCGCTGGTTGGGACTAGGGGAGACTAGGGACAAGTTTTGGCGACAAATGGTAGACAAAACATTGATCAAAAATAGTAAAAGTTTGGCAGCTATTTCTGTGCTCACCAAGTGTTCGACACAATGCCCACATGAGATTTAAATTTGAATTTTTGATTCAAACTTTTTGGGTGAACTTGGCTTAAGCTTGAGAGACTAGGTTTGCTTGGGATTGTCAAGGTGAACTGATTTGGTGGGTTTTTGAAAAAGTGTGATCTTCACATATGAATTGGATTCAATTTTCAAATGTCACTTAAATTGCTTTGATATATGTTTTTGTAAGTGTGTAAAGTGGGCCTTGGTACATCTTTATTTGATCTAGCAAGGGGGGAAAAGAAGTAGAAATGTTTCTGTTCGAAATTCTCTTCTAGGAGCACTCAAAGTGGCCTAGTGGTTAAATTTGGTCAAAATGACCATTTGCCTTATTTAATCTTATTTGATTTCTTTTTTTGGATTTTCATTGTAAATGGTCTAGATGATCTGGCATTCACCTTTAAACCATTTCACAACATTTAGCACAATCAAGCATGGCATTTTCAAACAATTCTACACTAATGCAACACACACATGCATTCATAATCACTTGATTAATAAAAGTTTTTGTTAACCCTAAATTGGGTGATTTGAACTTGATAACCTTGATTAAAGTTTTGGGATGTTACAAACCTTCCCTCCTTAAACAAAATCTCGTCCCGAGATTTAAGAAAAACTAGGAACTAAAGAGATCTGCATACTCAGTCCTAATGTAATCTTCTCGCTCCCAGGTAGCTTCTTCTTCGGTATGATTGCTCCATTGGATCTTGAGAATTTTGATACTCTAGGTCCTTGTGGTTCTGAAAGCTTCTTCTAAGATATGAATGGGCACTTCATGATACGTCAGATCCTTGTTGATATCAACGGCTTGGTGATCGATGTTCTTGAAAACTTTGTTCTTCTCCGGAACTTCTAGGCATTTGTGAAGTAACGAGATATGGAACACATTATGGATGGCTAACATCTCCTCTGGAAGTTCCAGTTGGTACGATACTTCTCCTCGGTGATTTAGAATCTTAAAGGGTCCGATATATCTGGGGGCTAACTTTCCTTTCAGCTGAAAACGCTACATTCCTTTCAACGGCGAAACTTTGAGATACACGAAATCTCCGACATTGAAAGTCAGGTCTCTACGTCTCTTGTCAGCATAACTCTTCTGTCTGGATTGGGCTGTCTTGAGGTGATCACGGACTTTGTGAACCTTCTCTTCGGCTTCTCGTAGGATGTCGGGTCCAAAAATCTGACTCTCACCTACTTGCGACCAATTCAAGGGGGTACAACACTTCCTCCCATACAAAAATTCAAATGGGGCCATTTGCAAACTGGCTTGATAAATGTTGTTGTATGAGAATTCTGCGAAAGGCAGACAATCTTCCCATTTTGATCCATATTCTAGCACACAAGCTCTCAACATATCTTCTAAGATTTGGTTGACTCTTTTAGTCTGTTCATCGGTCTGCGGGTGATAAGCTGTGCTGAAATTCAACTTGGTCCCTAATCCTTCTTGGACTTTCTGCCAAAATCTCGAGGTAAATTGGGTTCCTCGATCCGACACTATGGTCTTGGGGGTTCCATGCAAACTGACAATTCTAGCAATGTACAACTCTGCTAGCTTCAAACTCTGGTAGGTTGTCTTGACGGGTATAAAATGGGCTACCTTGGACAGTCTATCAACGATGACCCAGATAGAGTCATTTCCCATACTAGAAGTAGGCAAACCGGTGATAAAGTCCATTCCGACAAAATCCCATTTCCATTCCGGAATCTGCAATGGTTGCAACAGTCCTATGGGTCTCTGATGTTCCACCTTGACTCTTTGACAGATATCACACTTGGCGATGTAGCTTCCGATTTCTCTCTTCATCTTGTGCCACCAAAATTGCTCCTTCCAATCTTGATACATCTTCGTTCCTTGGGGGTGGATAGAATAAAGAGTATCTTGAGCTTCTTGCATGATAACTTGCTTCAGCTCCGAATCTGCTGGCGCATAGATACGTTCTTTGTACCACATAACTTCTTCTTCATCTTCGGTAAATCCAGGTACCTTTCCTGTACCAATACGACGTTTGATTCTGTCGATACTTGCATTTCCTTTCTGGGCTTCCTTGATCTGACCGATCAACGTGGGTTGAAGTTCAATGCTAGCTAAAAATCCTTCGCTGACTAGCTCTGTTCTAAACTGCTCCAAATCCTCATGCAAACTTGGCTGGGCTTCTTTGATCATGGTGTTTAATCTACATGGCAATCTGCTAAGAGCATCTGCTACCACATTGCCTTTGCCGGGGTGATAGTGAATGTCAAGGTCACAATCCTTGATTAACTCTATCCATCTCCTTGCCTCATATTTAGCTCCTTCTGGGTGAAAATATACTTCAGGCTCTTGTGATCTGAATAAATCTCACAGCGGTTACCCATAAGGTAATGATGCCATGTCTTCAGAGCTAAAACTACGGCTGCTAGTTCAAGATCATGGGTAGGGTAGTTTTGCTCATGCTGCTTCAGTTGTCTAGACATATATGCTATGACTTTGCCTTCTTGCATCAACACACATCCGAGACCAATCTTGGATGCATCACAATACACATCAAATGGCTTCTTGATATCTGGCATAATCAATATTGGGGCTGAAATTAATCTCTTCTTGAGCTCTAGAAAGCTTGCTTCACATTTGTTGGTCCATTCAAACTTCTTATCTTTCTTCAACAATTGGGTCATCGGTCTTGCAATGCTAGAAAATCCTTCAACGAACTTGCGGTAGTATCCCCCTAATACGAGAAATGCACGGACTTGGGTTTGAGTGGTTAGGGCTTCCCATTCTTCCACATCTCTGATCTTGGCGGGATCAACAGCGACTCCTCCCGCCGACACAATATGTCCGAGGAATCCTACTTCTTTCATCCGAAACTCACATTTGCTGAACTTGGCAAACAACTGATGCTCTCCAAGGGTTTCGAGGATGGTTCTCAGATGTAGCTCATGGTCTTCTTCTGACTTGGAATATATTAGAATATCATCGATAAAAAAACGACAAACTTATCCAGAAAATTCATAAAAATCTTATACATGAGATTCAAGAAATAAGCGGGGGTATTGGTTAATTCAAAACACATGACCGTATACTCATACAATCCATATCTGGTGGTAAAGGCGGTCTTTGGAATATCCGTTGCACAAATCTTGAGTTGATGATAACCAGTCCTAAGATCAATCTTAGAGAACACTCTGGCACCAGTCAACTGATCAAACAGATTCTCAATCTTTGGTAGTGGGTACTTGTTCTTGATGGTGACATCATTCAACATCCAGTAATCCGTGCACAAACGGTTACCTCCATTTTTCTTGTCACGAACAGAACAGGCGATCTCCATGGCGATGCGCTTGGTTGAATCAAGCCTTTCTCCAGCATAGCATCAAGTTGCTTCTTCAGCTCTACTAATTCTGATGGGTTCATACTATAGGGTCTCTGAGCTATGGGTCCAGTTCCAGGAATTAGTTCAATAATGAACTTGATATCCCGATCCGGGGGCATACCGGGCAATTCATCTGGGAATACATCGGGGTATTTACAGACTACTCTGACTTGGTCTATGGTTGGTAGGGATAGACTCTTGTTGCATTTTAACTAGCGGGGCAAGGTTTCAGACACATGCTCTACTGATACTCCAGAGCTACTGGTCATGGTTATGGCTTTCTTGGCACAGTCGATCAATCCTTTATGTTTCGACATCCAATCCATTCCTAGTACTACTTCCAAACCTTTGGTTCTAAGTACTATTAGATTGGCATAAAAATCTATCCATTGGATTCTGATAGGTACAACCTTGAAAAAATTTCTAGCTTTGGTGGTTGAACCAGGTATTTGAACTATCATAACATGCTTCAATTTTGTTGGTTGAATCTTACTAGTGCATGCAAATTCTTATGTAACAAACGAGTGCGATGCTCTAGAATCAAACAACACTCTTGCAAGTACCGAGTTAACAGAAAACATACCCAGCACGACATCTGGCGCTTCCTGAGCTTCTTGACCATTCATGTGGAACAGATGGCCGTTGCGGTTGAGAGAATTCCCTGGGTCAAATCTTCTTCTAGGATGAACACGGCGTTGCTGCTGAGCTGGGGCATTCACATTGGTGCTGGCTGCAAGCTTCTTGGGACACTCGTTGGAGTAGTGACCCTTCACTCCACATTCAAAGCAAGTAATCTAGGACTTGTCTTTGGCTGCAACAGGCACAACATTGCTTCTAGTTCTTGGGGCAGTATTATTGTTATTGTTGTTGGACTTGGGAGGTGCACGGTTGAAGTTGTTGGAGTTGCCGGGGTTATTGTTGTGGTTTCCTCCGGACTTCGCGTTTCCTCTGCTATGATTGGGGTAGCTTGGGCGAGACATTGGGGGTCTATTGTTTCTTGGGGCATATCCTGCAGACGGGTTGGGGCGATACTTCTTGGTATTGTGTGACCCAGTATGGTGCATCATTCTGCGCTTGCGGTTGTCATTGGATTGGTTTATCTTCCCTTCCATCTGGATGGCGGAATCTATGAGCTATTCTAGGTCTTAAAAACGGATGTTGACTAAAACAGTCTGCATCTCATCATGCAGTCTGTGCAGGAATCTTTCCTTCTTATTGGCTTCAGTGTTGATCTTATCAGGTGCATACCTAGCGAGGGACATAAATTTGTCACGGTACTCCACTACCGTCATCCTGCCGTGCTTTAGTTCCCTGAACTCATCTCTCATTCTGGTGTCTAAACCCTACGGCATATGGCTGCGGCTGAACTTGGTCTTGAAAGCTTCCCACGTCATCACTTGACCGTGGTTCATAGTACGGGTGCTATTCTACCAGGCTCTCACATCTCCTGCCAGATAGTGGGTGGAAAATAGTACCTTCTCGTTGGCGTCAATTCCTGCGACTTCTAGGTTATTCTCCATGGTTTGCAACCAATCATTCGCATCTAAGGGATCCTCAAATTTGTTGAAGATAGGGGGATTGGTATTCTGAAAGTTTTTAAGCTTGGATCCATGATGATCCTGATTTCCATGGCCTTGATTATTGTGGGCCATCTGAGCTATCTATTGCAGGGTGGCTAGGTTGGCTTGGCGCTCTGCTCTACTAGCTTCATGGTCAGAAACTAGCATTTGCAGAATCTGCAGCATCTGGTCCTGTGATGAGCTGCTTCCTCCTTGGTTTCCACGAGTCATCTGAAGATTGAGATAAATAATGGGATAAGAGGGAAAGTTCTAAGGTTCATGGTTTTGTTTTCAAAGCTAAAACTTTGAGTTTGAACTCAGGTTTTGCAAGCTAACTCCTTCTCATTCATTCATTCAAGCAAACCATACAACACACACCACAACATAAAGGAAAACAGATGGTTTTAAGAACCATTCTGTGACTAAGATACAGTGGGACCGATACAAATCATTCCTATGGTAGTGATCAAGTGCATCTACTCATCATCAATGAAGTCAGAGTCATCATCATCGGTGTAGAAATCCATGGCATCATCCTCCAGGTAGTCATTGTCATCACTAAGGTATGAGTGAATATCTCCCTGGATGTCTTCACCTTCTTCCTCTTCTTATTTTGCTGCAAGCTGAGCTTCTTGTTCCTGGATGGTCTTCTCGAGGTCGGCCACCTTCTTGTGAAGACGAGCGATGGTGCGATCCTTCTTCTCGTGTTGCCGGCGAAGTGATTGGCGATCCTTGATGAGCAGGGCGAAAGTCTGGTCCTTCTTGGCGGCAATGGCAAGGTTGTGGTTGGCGTAGGCTCGAGCATTGTCCAATTCCTTCTGTCTATTACTTGGCGCTTTATCTCTGGGTGACTTGGCATCTCCAATGGCATTCCCATAGAATCATGCCTTGCATAGTGAGCAAAGCGAGTTCCCTAGATCAAGTTGATGTTTTGCCCACATAGACGGGCAAGAGCTTCATGCATAGCACTGGCTAATCCATCTAGCCAGTTGTTCTCTCTCATGGTGAATTGAATCTTCTCAGAAAGGGGTGCTTCCATCTTGCCTTGAAGATCTGCAACTATCAGCCATTGTAGATCTCCTCCTAGGAAATCCTTGAGTTGAGCTCCGAAGAATTCTGGATGCGGACGCTCAAGGTACTCTGACAGTGCATCAAGATCCCTCTCAAACATCAGTTGTCCTCCGTTGCCCAACTAGTAGAACTTGCAATACTGAACTTCCATATATAAGAATTTAGGATGAGTAAGTTAGTGATGTGATCAAGTGTGTCAAATTTTATGTAGTAATGTAAGAATTTTTGAGGAGCATGTATTTTTGTGAAAGAATCAAGGATAATAGTGGGAATAGGTTTTCATAAATACTCACTTATTTTTCTTTGAAAATAAGTTTTTGTTCGAACGTCCATTCTAACTAGGGTCTCCTATGGTCAGGATGGCTCTGATACCAACTTGTCAACACCCGGATTTTTAATCCGAGATGCCTGTTATGCCATACATCGCAATCCCAGGATTACCATTTTTGCGAGACATAACAGATTGGATATCATAGTACATCATCCATTACAAACCATAATAAGGTCTTACACAAATAAAGGATCTCATGATCCAGTCTTAATACAAACAAGAAGCGGAATAATAAGCGTAGCGGTGGGCTCCATCTTCAGTGTCACAGGCAATGCTGACGATGGGAGATAATCCTAGTTGTCGTAGCCATCCTTCTTCCGGATAGTCCTCCACATAGTCTGGCCACGGGAATAGCCAGGGACAAAGCCATGAGTACTCTTTAAGTACTCGCAAACTATCACTAACAAGAAAGGTAGTTCTAGTAGGAATGCTAACCTAAGTTTATTTGCAAAAGCTAAATCTAACCTAAGCTGAGTTCAGAAACAAAGAAAGCTAAAATAATGTTCTGAATCACTTAAGTGGGAACTTAGTTTTCATAGTCACAACCCTGTTGTGGTCAAGTCAAAGTCATAATTCATTTCACAAGTCTTTTTGAAAACATCAGACGACGAAACAGTATGGCCACTCCAACTCTCCATGACCGCGGACGCGGCTATTCAAATAGTTTGACACTCTATAGAGGTGGTACACTTTCACCACAAAATTCGATACATCCGTCAGGGATAACCCTGAACCATCATACTTAGTATGCGGATAATCAATCATAACCTTTCCTTTACACACTCTAGTATAAGCACCTCTCCTATGAGCTTGGCCTCCCAGCCATGGCCATCTGCCATCCTGGCCACTTCATAGGTGGACATCATCAAGAGGTAGCCTCAGCTCAAACCTCTTCCGCTAGGGAACCCATACTAATGCATATAAACTTTTGGCTAAGCCTTACCCAATTCAGGTATTGTGGTTGTACGGTAAAATTGGAATGGTATCACATCCGAACCCAACCATCAGTTTTTATAAAGGGCTAAGGCTCATGCCTCAATATTTTCATCATCATAAACCATTTGTGTTTCTCAACACATGTCAAAACATCTCAATAGAATGACTCATCATTCCAAGGTTTTCATAAGCATTTTCACCAAGTATTCCCATCTAAAGTGATCATGTTTTATGCTTAGCACTAGCCACTAAGGTTAAGAGTGTTCACTAATGAGGAGTGCTAATCTCAATATCATGCCATAGAAAGATATCTAGTATGGGCCTAGTTTTATACTCCTTATGCTATCTATACTACTTTCCAAAATCTCACAAAGCATTACTACAAGTAAAGAAACTTTGGTAAAGTAAAAGATTAAAGCTTGCAAGTAAAACTTGGGATGGGTATAAATCAAAAATGTATAACCAAGCATGCCTAATGCCTCTTGCTTAGGTTAACTTGCATCTAGTGATGGCTTGCCTTGATTGGTGCAGTGATTGAAGTTCTCTTTGTCTTCCTCGGGGTAGAACTCCTCCTCCTCGTAGACTTGGTCGGTACTATCGTCTATAAATGAATACGGGATACACAGTCACCAAACAATACTTAAATAAGTCTATTTAGCACACTAAGGTTCACAGTTGATGATCTAGCATCATCACAATCATCACAAGATTTAAAGAACTAGTTTCATTTATTTTATTTGAGAAAAGTAATTTCTACTCACTGACATTAATTAAGATTTAATATTCTCCAATTAAAATATGGGATCATGTGGACACATGTCATCACCACATATTCTAATATATGGGAATGTGATTTAAAGGGCTGGTCACATTTTTAAAGTTTAAAATTACTATTTCAATGATTTAAAGTGACTAGAAATGCCTATATAGCATTATTTTGGTACTAGTCCAAAGTCACTGCATGCAAACCAAGATATTTTTACATATTCAGATAGATATTATCAAATATGATTTTTGAGAGTTGGAATCAACTCAAAAGCTATTATTGTTGATTTTAGAAGAATGTTTGAATGTATAAAAGTCTTTGTCTTGTTATTTTTGCTATATGTGATCTCTAACTCCAAATGATTTAAATCCAACGGGTTTGGATAGATATTTTAATTATCTTTCTACCAAAATTTGAATCATTCCATTTGGGTTAGTGAATCTCTTTGAATTGATTTTTGAATCTACTGACATAATAGGATTTCCATTTTAAAGGAAAAATACTAATTTGAATCTGTGGGCTAGCGTGGGAAAGGAAATGGGCCAGCCTAGCTGCACTGCACAGGCGCAGCGGGCTGCTGACAGGGCGGTCCTATACGTTAGCGGCACATCTAACGCGAAGCGGTACCGAGCGATCTGGGCGCTACGATTAGAATCTAATCTAACGGCTAATGCTCGTCGTCCCCGGTGAAAAACTCACCGGCGAGAACGAAACCTAGTGGCACGGTGGGGGTGCGTTGTGGCTCACCTGGGCTCCGGCTAAGGTCGGCGATGGAGGCATTAGAGCTGGTAGACAACGGCGGTTCGAGGCGTGGTCACGGCAGCTCCTGGGGCGGCTCCAATTGACGACGCCTTTTCTCCTCTGCAGCGGCAAACTCCGGTGAAATTCCGGTGGACTGAGGCTTGCCTTGCTCCAGGGAGAGTAGGGGAGGATCAGTGGTGAGAGGGGAGTTGAGTGGTGTGTAGAATTGAGGTAGAGAGGGCCTCGTTTTATACAGCAGCGAGGGAACCGAGCGGCATGGGCGAGGCTCGTCGGTGGCGATGCTACAGGCAGCTAGCGGTGCGACAGGAGGTAGGGGACGGTGTGCTGTTTCCTGGCGGTCCTATCTGGCTTAAAGGCGAGGCATGGGACGGTCGCATTTGTTCGGGAGAGGGCGATGCTCTGTGCGGCAGAGGCGGTGTTCTATGCGGCACACGGGGACTATGGGTCAAGCGGCGGCGAATAGGGGTGTCTAGGCGGCTGCTGGGGTCATGGCGGAGCAGTGCGCGTGGGGTGAGGGCGAGGCACGGTGCTCTGGCGCGTGCTCGGCATGGCACAGACGCTCTGGGCACAGCTTAACTATGGTGGTCCACGGCTCGGTGTTGCTCGGTGAGTGGACAGGAGGCGGCGGTGCGGTCTCAGCTACCTCCTAGGCATCGTGGGCGAGCTCGGAGCGGTCCGGGGTGAGCGGTCCATGGTCGACCGGCATGGGGTGCTCGGGTGGCTTGGCACTTGCGCAAACAACAAGGGGGAGTGGTTCTACGGCGCTGGTTGGGACTGGGGAAGACCAGGGACAAGTTTTGGCGACAAATGGTAGACAAAGCATTGATCAAAAATAGTAAAAGTTTGGCAGCTATTTCTGTGCTCACCAAGTGTTCGACACAATGCCCGCATGAGATTTAAATTTGAATTTTTGATTCAAACTTTTTGGGTGAACTTGGCTTAAGCTTGAGAGACGAGGTTTGCTTGGGATTTTCAAGGTGAACTAATTTGGTGGGTTTTTGAAAAAGTGTGATCTTCACATATGAATTGGATTCAATTTTCAAATGTCATTTAAATTGCTTTTCTAGATGTTTTTGTAAGTGTGTAAAGTGGGCCTTGGTACATCTTTACTTGATCTATCAAGGGGGAAAAGAAGTAGAAATGTTTCTATTAGAAATTCACTTCTAGGAACACTCAAAGTGGCCTAGTGGTTAAATTTGGTCAAAATGACATTTGCCTTTGGATTTCTTTTTTGATTGGTGTAAAGTGGGCCTTGGTACATCTTTACTTTATTTAATTTTATTTGATTTCTTTTTATTTGGATTTTGTTTGTAAATGGTCTAGATGATGTGGCATTCACCTTTAAACCATTTCACAACATTTAGAACAATCAAGCATGGCATTTTTAAACAATTCTACACTAATGCAACACACACATGCATTCATAATCATTTGATTAATAAAAGTTTTTGTTAACCCTAAATTGGGTGATTTGAACTTGATAACCTTGGTTAAATTTTTGGGATGTTACAGTTTACATGGGTTGAACCCATTAACTCAGCTTATTTATATATTTTTTTCTATCAATTTTCGGGCAGCTACATGGGCCAAGCTCAAAATTTAGGCCTTTTAAATTTTTCGGCCATGGCCTTTTTAGCTCGATTGTTTGATATTTCTTATTTATTTTTAAACGATGGAATAGACTAGACAAATGGCCCCAGTTGTTAGGTTCTCATAAGTGAGACCCAATTGTCAGTCCGATTTCAGATTTTAATTTGCAGAAATAAATAACAATTGTTTATATAGGAACAAACATAAAATAATATTTCAAATAACACCTAGAATAAGTCTGTTTCATTGTAAAACACATCATTCAAGGGCAAACCAAATATAACACATATACAATGCTAGCCAAGGACTAGTCTCATCTTTTTTACATCAAATAACACAAATACAATGGCAATCGCAGTAACTACTCTAGAAGTGCAATTACTAATACTTTTTCTTGAGTAGGTCTTCAAGTATCATCAAACTTCTTCAACATGGAGATCCTATAAGCCAGACAATGCGATTAGAATTAACAGCCATCACTTCTTACTACCTCCGTCCCAAAGCTTAAGGCATATAAATTTTTTCAAAAGTCAAACCAACTAAAGTTTGACAAAGTTTTTAGAGAAAATATTAATATTTACACGACGTAATCCATACCCTTTCATACATCATGAAACATATTTTCACATGGTATCTATATAATATAATAGTTCTTAATAGATTTTTCTAAAAGTTTGGTCAAACTTTACATGGCTTGACTTTTCAAAATAATTATATGCCTTAAGCCTTGGGATGGAGGGAGTATTTGTCATACAAAGAAGATCTAGTAAACCCACATGACAGTTGAGCTAGTAGAGCTACAGGATAGTTGAGCTAGTTGAGCTACTACAGGATGTTTTTAAATTCATAAAAAAGGTAATCCATAACATTTAGCACATTCAAAGAATATAAACTGTCTAGTAGAGCTACAATTTGAAGGTAGACCAGGCATGATTGAAATGATGGTCTAATAGCATGTTATAGTGCCATGGCGAGCTCTAGCCAACGTGTGTATAGAAATAACAGTGCAGGTATTTGTATAGAAATAACATAGATGAGCTCCAACACATATGGGCTTTAATGAAAACTAGATAAACATAAACAGGGCTGCAGCAAAATAACATGAAAAGGCAGGTTCACTGCTGCCCACTAATTAAAATTTGAAAGGTACGGTCTAATGTACATAGCACACATAATACCCTTCTCGATGGAAAGATATTCAGAGACTTGATGACATATTCACGTTCTAAGAGTAGCACATGAACTATTAAATATCCTAGATTGATGGTGTATTCACGTTCTAAGGATGGATTAGCTACGGAGTATCATGCTTACAAGTTCAGCAAGATGGCCTTGGCAAGATGCTGAATAGCTTCCTCTAGTTACCTGCAAGCAGCACAACACATGCACATAGGTAGATTAGCAATATCAGGACCTTCGCTTATAACATGATAACTATCACATGATCCATTAAACTACATCCTATAGGAGTGCAAAGTAATATAAGAACGAAAAGAGCCCTCACAACAGTATTGTGACAATACTACAGCTAGGAATTAGATTACACAAACCATGCATCAAGTAAATCTATGATGAATAAAATTAATTATCTCACTTCACACTATGTAGTATAAGTATTCCACTAGCATGCCTTTAGCCCTTTAAAAAAATGTAGTTGCGGACTTATGAAGCTTAATATGATTTGCCAAGCAGTAATGATCCATAATCTAAACAATTTGGCAACCATGAGAAAACATGATAGGTATCTCAATTCATATTACTCTTGGAGCCCACCTCATCATGGTCTCTCCTCTGGTACCTCTCCGGGCACCGGTTGGCTGTATCCTTCCTCCTTTTGCAACATACAATGCCGCAAGAAATCCTGTGATCACAAATGAAGATGATAATTAGAAAAAAATATAAGCAAATTGTAACACACTTAGTACATAATGCATCTCTACAGGGTCCCGCTAGGGTTGTTGCGTGGTGCTGTATTGAGTTCAAGATCAAGAGAGCGGAGCAGGAATGCTGGTGCTGAATGAGAGATGGGCAGCAAGGGGAGGTCGGACTGTGTAGAGATGGGCAGCAACTGACTAAGAATAATGACAGTAATAGTAGTAGTAGCACTATGATAAAATGACATGGTAGATGAGAATCCACACATCAGGGTGCAAGTGGAACAATAGCGGATTCAAAAACACCACAGCATCCTCCCTGACCTAAACATAAAAAAGTAAAGCTGAAACAACTAGCAATAGGTACTAACTATACTATATAATCCTCACAAGAATGTATCTTGTATATACAAAGATAGACACTTAGAGGTTTGCTTTAAGCTTACAATATAATGAATATTAACTATACTATTATTGTAAGGCATTAATGCATATTTAGTAGTGAGAACAAGTTAATACCAGCGAGACTTATAAGATCAGAAAAATCAACTAGGATCCAATCCAGGAAGCTAATAAAGTACCATGAAAAGAATTCTAATGACTTTCATGTTCTATTCATAACGGTATTTACCAAATAAATTAGGAACATATCACTGATGTGAACTTCCCTATCAAATTTCTAATACAACAAATAGATGCTCCTATTTATTTTCGTCCCAACAATCAAAGGGGATTTTATAAGACATACCATGGACTATAGTATACTTGTAGGTAAAATTGATTCAATTCATATACATAGGTAGGGTAAATAAAAACTTGGATACATGTGGATCCCGCCAGAGAACCCATCAGATTGATTCAATTCCATGAATCGAAACGGAGACACCGTAAGCAAGAAAGGGGACGGAGGAGTAGCAGTAGACGAGGAATATTTACGCTGTTGAGGAGGGTGAGCGCCTTAGTGGGCACCGGGGTGGGGTTGCGTGCCTCAAGCTGCGTGAGGCGCACAAGCCGCGCTCTCACTGGAGGCGCACAAGCCGCGCTCCGTCCCGTACATCACCACCTTGAGCATCTGCTTAACCCCTGCCACCTTGCTCACCGCCGGAACCTCCGCCGCTGCCGCCACCACCTTCAACCCTTCACCCGGCTCCTTCCCCCACTCGTCGTCGGCCTCTAGGGTTCGCGTGTGGAGGTAGGCAACATGGGCCTCCAGGAGGCACTCGTATAGCATGTGGTCCACGATGGCCACCTTCTCTCGCTCCCCACCACCGCCGGGGGAGAAGCTAGGGTTCGGCGAGGAGGTGGTGGACTACGGGAGAGAGGTGAGGACGGTGGTGGCTGGGGAGATATGGAGGGAGGCGACGGGGTCGGGAAGAGAGGCGATAGGGTCTCGGGAGTGAGGGGTTAGGGTTTGGGGGAGTGGATACCTCTCGATGGCGATCTAGATGACTGGATGTTTGGCGTGGGGCTTTTACGAAACTACCCTAGACCCTTGTGGCACAAGACTGGGAATTGTAGGGCGTTTTCGTCAATTCACGTCCAAGTTTGAGGGAAGGGTCAGCAGCAGAAACTGGCGCTGTCACTTTGGACCATTGGATGGAGGTCATCTGAATGGTTGAGACCTCCTTTGATGGGCTGATCTGTGGTTAGCTGGTTCTCTTTTCTGATTGGCTGACTTCATTTTCCATTTTTCGAGTTTTAAAATAGGGTGTTTTGTGAAGCAACCACCAAAGTTCTAATTCAAAATGGTACAACCCTATTTTTCAAAAATACTAGACTACCTCACATGGATAATGTCCCAATTGGGGTATCTGAAACCTTTCCGTCCACCCCTCACGAAAAAGACAAATGTTTACCAAATCGGTAGGAAGTGGGTCCGATTTGAACTACAACTAGATGATCTAATGCTCGTGATTTTTTTCAAAAATCATTTTTAGGTTCAAAACATGTTGTTTTATCAGAGATCCAATGCAAATTTTGCGAGGGTCATCCCCTAGGTAAGAACCTTCATGCCCGCTGTTTTAACCAAAGTTTGAAACGGACATAAGAAATTCAAAAACGGTTCAAACAAGGTAAAATCCTTCGTGTGGTGTTATATTATGTGACATAGTTACAAGAAAAAATACCAAAGTTTTTATATTGATTGTATCTTGAAAAAACCTTCACAGAAATGACCTATCTTGTTCGAGGTTTCATGGCTTTCAGATCAAATGACCAATGTTATGGCCAGAATCGCGACATAGTTTGCGACAAGGTGCCCATATTGTGCATGCATGTGCATCTTGGGATGGCCAACTATGTTGCAGGAGGAAGTTTTCCTTTTTGTCACACAGGAAAATGCATTTTCCATTTTCTGAATGCAAAAAACAGGGCGTTTTATGAAGCAACCACCAAAGTTCTAATTCAAAATGGTATAACCATATTTTTAGAAAATACTAGACCACCTCACATGGATAATGTCCCAATTGGGTTATCTGAAACATTCCTGTCCACCTCTCACGAAAAAACAAATATCTACTGAATCGGCAGGAAGTGGGTCCGATTTGAACTACAGCTATATGATCTAATGCTCGTGATTTTTTGCAAAAATCATTTTAGGTTCACAACATGTTGTTTTATCATAGATCTAATGCAAGTTTTGCGAGGGTTATCCCCTAGGTAAGAACCTTCGTGCCTGCCGTTTTGACCAAAGTTTAAAAGGAGCATAAGAAATTCAAAAACGGTTCAAACAAGGTAAATCCTTTGCATGGTGTGATACTACGTGACATAGATACAAGGAAAAATACAAAAGTTGGTATATTGATTGCATCTTAAAAACCTTCACAGAAATGACCTATCTTATTCGAGGTTTCATGGCTTTCAGGTCAAACGAACAATGTTATAGCTAGAATCGTGATATAGTTTGTGACAACATGCCCATATTGTGCACGCATGTGCATATTAGGATAGCCAACAATGTTGCAGGAGAAAGTTTTCTTTTTCGTCAGACAGAAAATGCATTTTCTATTTCTAAATGCAAAAAACAGGGCGTTTTGTGAAGTAACCACCAAAGTTCTAATTCAAAATGGTACAAACCTATTTTTCAATCACATGGATAATGTCCCAATTGGGGTATTTGAAACATTCATGTCCACCTCTCACGAAAAAAACAAATCCCTGCCGAATCAGTAGGAAGTGGGTCCGATTTGAACTACAACTATATGATCTAATGCTCGTGTTTTTTTGCAAAAATCATTTTTAGGTTCACAACATGTTGTTTTATCATACATCCAATGTAAGTTTTGCGAGGGTTATCCCCTAGGTAAGAACCTTCGTGCCCGCCGTTTTGACCAAAGTTTGAAACGAGCATAAGAAATTCAAAAATAGTTCAAAAAAGGTAAATTCTTCGTGTGGTGTCATATTATGTGACATAGTTACAAGGAAAAATACCAAAGTTTGTATATTGATTACATCTTGAAAAAACCTTCACAGAAATGACCTATCTTGTTCAAGGTTTCATGGCTTTCAGGTCAAACGGCGAATGTTATGGCCAGAATCGTGACATATTTTGCGATAAGGTGCCCATATTGTGCACGCATGTGCATCTTGGGATGGCCAACAATGTTGCAGGAGGAAGTGTTCCTTTTCGTCACACGGAAAATGCATTTTCCATTTTTTGAATGCAAAAAACGAGGCATTTTGTGAAGCGACCACCAAAGTTATTATTCAAAATGGCACAACCCTATTTTCCAAAAACACTAGAACACCTCACATGGATAATGTCCAAATTGGGGTATCTGAAACCTTTCCGTCCACCCCTCACGAAAAAGACAAATGTCTGTCCAATCGGTAGGAAGTGGGTCCGATTTGAACCATGGCTACATGATCTAATGCTCGTAATTTTTTGCAAAAATCATTTTTAGGTTCACAACATGTTGTTTTATCAGAGATCCAATGCATGTTTTGCGAGGGTCATCTCCTAGGTAAGAACCTTCGTGCCCCCTGTTTTGACCAAAGTTTGAAACGAGCATAAGAAATTCAAAAACGGTTCAAATAAGGTAAATCCTTCACGTGGTGTTATATTATGTGACATAGTTACAAGGAAAAATATCAAAGTTGGTATATTGATTGCATATTGAAAAAACCTTCACAAGAACGACCTATCTTGTTCGAGGTTTTATGGCTTTCAGGTTAAATGACCAATGTTCTGGCCAGAATCGCGACATAGTTTGCGATAAGGTGCCCATATTATGAACGCATGTGCATCTTGGGATGGCCAACAATGTTGCGGGAGGAAGTTTTCCTTTTCATCACATGGATAATGCATTTTCCATTTTTTGAATGCAAAAAATGGGGCGTATTCTGAAGCAACAACTAAAGTTCTAATTCAAAATGGCACAACCCTATTTTTCAAAAATACTACACCACCTTACATGAAAGATGTCCCAACCGGGGATTTTAAAACCTTTTCGTCCACCCCTAGTGAAAAAGACAAATGTCTGCTAAATCGGTAGGAAGTTGGTCCGGTTTGAACTACAGGTACATGGTCTAATGCTCATGATTTTTAAAAAATATTATTTTTAGACTCATAATATGATGTTTCTTCTAAGATCTTGTGCAAGTTTAGCAAGACTCAACCCGTACACGAAGAACTTCAATTTAAAACCCCTATTGTCAAAACCGTAATTCAAAATCTCTATTTACACTTATGAAGGTTTTATATGAAAATATATTTTTGTAGTTTTCTAGAAACTAAAAGTGTTCCATAATGTACTAAAACATTCTCTGAAATTTTACAATTTCTCTGAATTTTATTTGACTCAATTTGGAATTATGATTAAAAAGATACAAAAGAATTCAAAAAAGAAAAAAATAAAAAACTAGAGGTGGCGGCCTGGCAAACCCGCCAAGAAAACAGGCCAATGGAGCAACCCTCGCATGCTCAGGGAGAAGCCCAAGGTGAGCCCAGGGAGCAGCCCAAGACGAGCCCAGGGAGCATCCCAAAAGGTGGAGGCCTATGCGGGTTTGACCCCGACCCCCGATAGATGGTTAAGAGGGTGCGATACTTCCCTCTATACAATGTGATATCGGTGGCCAGGTCGTAGACCACGTTGCGGTGGAGGCAAGGTCGTGAGGTCGCGAGTTCGACCCTGGCCCCTAAATGTTTTGTCAAATAATTTGGTCGGTAGCAGTCGTGGAGCCGATCCAGGTGACCTAGCAACGGAAGATGGAGTCTGCGGCTCCGGATCCGAAAGTTGCGGAAGCAACAGCTTCCCCAACCACTTCATGTGTGCTGTCATCAATGCTGGCGACACCGCCGCCAATCGCGAAAACGGTGGCAATGGATCTGGCACCGATCCGCCCAACGGTGGCATACCTAATGGAGGACCACCCAATGGAGGCCCCACCAACGGTGGCAATGGCGCGCCCGTCAACAACGGAGGGGTAGTCGAACCTCCAACCATGGTGAACGAGCACACTGGTGAACGTGTCGTGATTAGACTCAACAACAACGAGTGGGCCTGCTGCCGAGAAGCCCTGCGAGGCAATCCTCTGCCTCCCGGCACGCTGCAGGACATGCTGATGGGCTACCATTGGCTACTAAAGGAGGAGTACAGATGCCAGCTACACGCAATCGTGCAACTCGAAGCGCGTAAAAAGGCGGCAGACGAGTCGAGTCTTTGTCGAGCTAGGCTCTCCTCCCACGAAGGATCCTCCTCCAAGGGTAACGAGTACGTGGCCAACAAGAGATGATCTCGGATGGCCCATCTCACCGAGCAAGAACGCATAGAAGCCGCGAAAGTCCTCGACTTTGGCTCTATGACAGTCGACACGCGGGGCAACGTGGTCCAAAAGACATCGCAAGCCGCGGTGACAGCGGCCACCATGTACCTCCTCAACAACCAGCCACCAGCTAGAGATCCGCAAGCCACCATGCACTGATCTACGATCGCGGGCTTGGGATTAGTCGAGGCTGCTCTCGACAAAGAGCCAACGCCGGAGCCGAAGAAGGGCAAAGCTTTGGCAAAACGCTATTCCTCACCTTCATCTAGCGACGACAGTCACGATCTGTCTTGGCGTCGCCGCTCACGGCGGCATGATCGCGATTATGATGCACGCGATCACCTCACGCAACGCAAAATCGACAAATCAAGGGCAAGACGCGCTTGTTCGACTGACTCCGAAGAGGACGAGACTGAACTCTACGGTGCCAGATGCTTCAGCAAGGCCATCAGACAGAAGCGAATGCCTAAAGGGTTCAGACTCCCGTTGGAGAACCCAAAGTTCGATGGCCTACAAGACCCAAAGATCTGGTTCGAGGACCACATCTCCTCCATCAGGCTATATGGCGGGAGTCGAAGCACGGCCATGCAATGCCTGCAGCTAAAGCTACAGCTGCAGGGCGCCGCCCGTGCATGGCTCAACAACCTCCCACGCAGATCCATTCGCAGCTGGGAAGAGCTGGTTTACAGCTTTGTACGCAACTTCAAGGGCACTTACAAAAGGCCCGCATCAATCGAAGAGCTGAGGAGTTGCCAGCAAAGGTCGAGCGAGTCGCTACGCTCGTACATCTAGAGTTGGTCCATCATCAAGAACTCTGCAGAAAACATCTCAGAGGACCACGCAATCGATGCATTGAACGGTGGTGTTCGCCGCATAGAGCTCAGGGAGGAGCTGAGCCGCTCGAAGCCCAAGAAAATCGACCACCTGATGGAAATTGCGAATCGGTGGGTCGATGGAGAGGATTTGGTGAAAAACCGCACCTACTCCGACGACGATGATGACCTCAGACACAGACGCGACCGTCGAGGCAAGCGGCGAATGCGCATCTACGATGACCATGACGATGTCAAAATGGTTGCAGCCGGCTACGCCGACAAACGTGACGACAACCGCAACAACGGTTATCGCAGCGGTGGATACCGTGAGTCCGGGAAAACCACGCAGGTGTGGCAGCGCCGCACTCGCGAAGAGGCACCCACAACAACCATCGAGGGAAAACTGTCCGGGCCATGCAACGTGCACTTCTACATCGATAAGCACGACGGCAAGAAAAAATCCAGCCACCTTCTCAAAGACTACCGTGATTTTCTCAAGCTCCACGAGGGTCTGGCTCGGATGAATCACGACGCAGTCAACAGGGGCTATGGAGTTGCCCCCAGGCACCGTGGCAGATGGAGCTCCTCCACCACCGCCCGGAATACCACCACCCGCATCCGCACCGGTCTAGAATCACGGTGGCGAACCATACCCACGACCCGTGCGCAACATAGGGATGATCCAAAAAGGGCGTCCCTCAAATCGAGTGCAGAAGGCCATCACTCGCCAAGTCAACATGGCGATCAACTCTCCACCTTCCACCACTGAGTATCTCAGTGGAAGCGACTCCTGCATCACCTCCGACCGGCGTGACCACCCGCGCCAAGTCCCTCCTCCAGGCCACTGTCCCCTCGTACTCGAGGTGTAGATTGGGGGCTTCGACATGAGCCACGTCTTCATGGACGGCGGCAGCGGCATCAACCTAATGTTCGTGAGTACCTTGCGTGCAATGAGGATCCCTCTGACATGTCAGGAAGTTTCAGACACAACGTTCCACGACATCGTCCCAGGGAAAGGTGTATATCCTCTGGGCAAAATCAACCTCGACGTCATCTTTGGCACGCCGCAAATATTTTGGCGAGAGCGCATTGACTTCGAGGTTGTCGATTGGCCTTCACAATATCACTGCATCCTCGGACGTGTTGCGTTCGCAAGGTTCATGGAGGTGCCACACTACGCTGACCTGCAAATGAAGATGTCGGGCCCAAACGGCGTAATCACAATCAACGGCAACTTCGAGAGGTCCGACAGTTGCGACAGGGAATTCATTAGAATCTCCCATTCCTTCGGTATGCAGGAGGAACTCACAAGATTAAAGGAGTCGACAGACAACCGTCTACCTCCTCTGAGCCGGCCAAGTTCACCCGACCTGTCCTTCGACTTGTCGGTGCACACGAAGAAAGTCCAGGTCCACCCAACGGACCCGACCAAGACGGCCCTCATCGCCAACAACTTGAGTTCCGCATAGGAACTCGCGCTCGTCGAATTCCTCCGTGAACACTGGGAAATCTTTGCCTGGTGTCCAGCGGACATGCCAGGGGTTCCTAGGGAATTCGCCGAGCACGCACTCAATGTCAACCCAGACGCAAGGCCAGTAAGGCAGACAATTCGGCGACTGTCTGAACTAAGGGCAAAGGCGGTCGGAATGGAGATCAACAGACTCCTTGACACCAAATTCATACGCGAGCTCAAGGAAAGCACTTGGCTCGCCAACACGGTGCTGGTACCTAAAAAAGACACGGATATCCTGCGGATGTGCGTGGACTTCACCTCCCTGAATAAGCACTGCCCAAAGGATCACTTCCCGTTGCCGCGAATCGACCAAATCATCGACTCCACCATAGGATGTGAGCGTCTATGCTTCCTCGAAGCCTACTCAGGCTATAACTAGATTCGAATGAAGGAGGAAGACCAAGAGAAAACGGCGTTTACGACGCCTTTTGGTGTGTTCTGCTACAAGACAATGCCCTTCGGGCTCAAAAACACAGGAGCCACCTATCTGCGGTGCATGCATGCTTGCCTCAAGAATCAACTTGGTTGCAACATCCAAGTCTACGTTGATGACATCGTCATCAAAACAAAAGAAGAAGCCTCGCTAATCGATGATTTACATGAGACCTTCGCCAACCTCGACCACTACCAGATCAAGCTCAATTCGGACAAATACGCCTTCGGTGTACCATATGGGCAACTACTCGGATATCTCATCTCCGTGAGAGGGATTGAGGCGAACCCGAAGAAAATAAAAGCCATACTGGCCATGGAGAAGCCAAAAAACGTAAGAGGCGTCCAACAACTAGCTGGGCGAATCGTGGCGCTCAGTCGATTCATCAGTCGAATGGGCGAAGAAGCACTGCCTTTCTACCAACTTCTCCGCAAAATTGACAAGTTCGAGTGGACCGATGAGGCGTAGGAAGCATTCGAAGATCTCAAGCGTCTACTATCTACCTCGCTAGTACTGGTGACTCCACGCGAAAAAGAACCACTGTTTCTCTACATCTCCGCCGCTAACCAGGTGGTCAGCACGGTGCTCGTGGTGGAATGTGCCGAGGAAAACTAGGTCCACGGGGTGCAGCGCCCAGTCTACTATCTCAGCGAGGTGCTCACGCCAACAAGGCAGCGGTACCCGCACTACCAGAAGCTGGCATACGGTGTCTTCATGATATCCAGGCGACTGCGCCACTACTTCCAGGATCACCCAATCGTGGTGGTCAACAACGCCCCGCTTGGGCATATCCTCAACAAACCCGATGCCACCGGATGAGTCGCGCTTTGGGGAATCGAGCTGTCTCCATGAGACATTACATACGAGAAGCGCGACGCGATCGAGTCGCAAGTCCTCCCTGATTTCCTCGTGCACTGGATGGAGAACCAGCTCCCTGAAAAGCTAGATATGTCTTACCTATGGACAATGCACTTCGACGGATCCAAACAAAAGGACGGGGCTGGCGTAGGTGTCATACTGACATCGCCCCAAGGAGACAAGCTGAAATACATTCTGCGAATGCAATTCACTGCCTCCAATAACGAAGCTGAATACGAGGCCCTGCTGCACGGGATGCGGACGGCGAAAGCCTGCGGCGCCAAGAGGCTCATCATCTACGGCAACTCCAAACTGGTCGTCAACCAAACGATGCACGAGTGCGACATGCTGAATGACAATATGATCACCTACCGCAAACTCTACGACACACTCGAAGGGGACTTCGACGGCTGTGAGCTGTGGCACATAGGCCGCGAAAGCAATGAAGAGGCGGACACACTCGCCAACATTGGCTCCACCTGCGCCCCCATAACACCTGGGGTATTTCTCGAGCGTATCTGCGAATGCTCCATCAAGCCAAAGGCCACAGAGAAGAAAACAAGCGCAACAACAGACTCGGGGGATACGCCTCCCAATGAGCCAATGGCACTCGACGACCTGGAGCTTGACACATGACTCGAAGGACCAATGGGTGTCATGATGATAGAGCAATCTTGGACTCAACCCTAGATCACATATCTTCTCAGCAAGAGGCTGTCGGACGACCCGACTGACGCGCGACACATCGTGCGACGATCCAAGGCATTCGCCATCATCAACGACGAACTATACAAGCGCAACATCACAGGAGTACTCCAACGATGCGTCTCCAACGCGTATGGAAGGGCCGTCCTCCTCGACATCCATGAAGTGACTTATCGGCACCATGCAGGCAGTCACGCCCTCATCGCCAAAGCTCTACGAGCTGGATTCTACTGGCCCACGACCATGCGCGATGCCAAAGACATCGTCCAGCGATGCAACGCTTGTCAGTGATTTGCGGACAAACCGCACGCACCTGGCGTGGAACTGCGGCCAATACCACTGGTTTGGCCCTTTGCGCAATGGGGACTCGACATGGTCGGCAAGCTCCCAAAGTCCTTGCGAGGGAGCTACGTCTACCTCCTAGTCGTAGTCGACAAATTCACCAAGTGGATAGAGGCCATGCCGGTGACAAACCAGTCAGGAGCCAGCGCCGTCAAGTTCTTCGAGTCCACTATCTATCACTTTGGAGTGCCACATAGCATCATCACGGACAATGGAACAAACTTCACCTCTAAGGAGTTCCAGGGTTTCTGCGAGAACCTAGGAATCAACATAAGCTATGCCTCCATAGCTCATCCACAGACCAATGGTCAAGTCGAAAAGGCCAACGACCTCGTCTGCAGTGGAATCAAGAAGCGACTCCTCTGGCTACTCGAGCAAGCCGCTGGATGTTGGCCAGATGAGCTGCAGTCCATACTTTGGAGCCTGCGAACAACCCCAAATAGCGCCACGGGATATACCCCGTTCTTCATGTGCACGACACTGAAGCAGTGCTACTCGCAGAAGTACGCTTTAAAGCCCCACGGGTAGTCGCATACAACAAGCAAGAGTCAACACTTGGACTCGAAGACTCCGTCGATCTCCTTGACGAGGCACGGGATATCACAGCAGAAAGATCGACGATCTACCAGCAGAACCTGTGCAACTATCACAGCAGAAGGAGACCTGGTCCTGATCCTTCGTCGAAGGAGACCTGGTCCTGCGACTGAAGCAGCAAGGGTACCTCAAGCTCGAGTCCCCTTGGGAGGGACCATACGTGATTACAGAAGTAATCCTAGGTGGCGCCTATCGCCTCAAAGATTTCGAGACAGGAGTCACATACTCCAACCTCTGGAACATCGCGCAGCTGCAGCGCTTCTACCCCTAGTTGTCTTTTTTTCTTACATTACAAATAAGGCTATTCAGCCAGGCTACTTAGCCACACATTGTACCTCGTACTGTTCTATGAATAAATAAAGCTAAGTGCCCCAAAAACTCTGTGTTCTTCTTTATTTTACTGGCAATATTTTCACTCGGGGGCTACGCCACCCTTTAAATCGAACCTTTGATAAAACATTTGGCAAGTTCTGTTAGCTACTCAGGATACTGTGACAACTCCTCCACCTTCGAACGAGGCTGCGCCAAGTTCTCATCGGCAGAGGGAGGGTCATATGGATCACTCGAAGGAGCACTCGATGTACCCTACCATGAATCAAGCAAAAGCAAATAAGAGACCAAGAATACATTTGGCAAAGGGCATATATGCATTCAGACACAAGAAAAGTTTCGATTGGGACACCCCCACAAAATCATTGTTCCATAAAGCAAAAGTCTAAACCACTGCAGCTATTACAGATGAAGACTAAGGCGCAGCATGTTTCTTCGACTTGGACTTAGGCCTCAGGGGCTTCATCGCATCCGTGGCAGTCTTCGACGCCACGGACTTGCTGATAGTACCCCCAGCAGCCGCAGCCTTCGCTTGACGCTGCTCTTCGGAGTACTTGGCGAGTGTCTCAATAAGTTGGGGACCGTAATTTTTGCATTTACCAACATAGGGAGCAAAAACTACCTGCTGGCCTCCAGCGTCGACAGGCATCGCCTAAGAGATAGCTGCAGGATCCATCTCCACGCCATGGGCCTGCACCATTGCGAGTACCATGGTGGCGCCAACGGAGCGTTGCAAATTTTTGAAGTCCGCGGGGATTCCTACAGCCAGGGATTCCACCAAGTCACCGAGGTTGTCGATCATCCCAGCCTTGGGAGTCAAGTCCTCACGGATGCCACTGAGCACATCCTTGGCCTTCCCCAGCATCTCCTGGAGGGAAATGTTGTGGTCCTCGACTGCAGCGATGGCACCAGCCAAAGCATTCGCGCGGCATAGAGATTGGGCATCAAAACTCAAGCCGCTGGCATCTGCATACACAAAAGCATTAGTACAACAATCACACATCAAAGCACAGAAGATCAAGACATATCTAGATGAAAAAAGTCATACCTGAGAGGGACTTGGCGATCGAGAGAAGCTGCTCCTCGAACATATTCTCCCTCTTAGCAGTGGAGGCAAGGAGATCCTGCTCTCGCTTCCGTGACTCCTCCAAGGCTGCGACTGCCTCGTCCCGATTCTTCATCGCCGCGACCAATGTCTTCTCCAATGCAACAACATGGCAAAGTAATTCATTGTGCTTAGCTGCAACATATAGAGAGTGTTACCAAATCGAAACAATAATATTTGCAAAAGACAAAGACGAAGTCAAAACTTACTTTCGACAATGCAATGGCGATTGTCCAGTCGCGCATGCTGTCGACCCATGTTAAGGACCTGCTCCGCCAGGCTGGCGGCTTCCTTCACGATGAGCTGCATCAGAGACATTTCAAGTTCAAGTAAAGCACACTAAGAATAAACTCGACTACCAACTACAAGATACTTACATGATCCTCCATAGACTCCGAAGAAGGCTGTTGCACAGTCATCCGTGTAACCATCTGATGCTCCCCAGCATGCGGGGAGCTTGATGTGTTGTGCCTGGAGTGGGCCACCAATGGAGGAGAAGGAGACCACGAAGCCACCTTCTTAGACTTGGAGTCCGCGACTCCGGACTCCTTAAAAAATATAACGTCGTCAGAAGACGACGTCGCCACTTGACTGAAACACAAAATCAAACAAGAGCTTCAAGATAGATGACAACTCAAAGAAGAAACCAAAACGAATTCGCGAATACAGAACTTACCAGTCAAATCTATCAAGATCAAAGGACTGCTCCTCCGACTCTGACGATTCCTTTGGCAGTCGAAGCTTCTTCCGGTAAGGGGGAGCCATAGAGCGCACAGGAACGGCGGGTATCGGCTCCTCCGCACCGATAGATGGGCCCTCTGGAGTAGAAGGAGACGAAGCATCCGAATCCTCACTGCGAGAACACTTGCGAGTGTCTGGACCGCCGGACTCGGGGGCTTCCTCCTCCTCTTCAAGTGGGACGGTCGATTCTGACTCGTCCTCTTCATCTACTTCGTGAGGAATAACCCCCTCAGGAAGAGGGGGCAAACTAGGAGACACGTTCCAATCCTGCATTCAGAAAACAATTCATTATACCTCAAGAAACTAGAAGCAGTCGACATATGAGGCTACTTCGTAGCACAATTCTACTTCAGGAGGAGGGTTAGAGGCGTCGAAGGGAGGTATGACTGGCTCGCCTAGGAGAACCTCCTTGGTGGTGTACTTTGTCACCAGTCGCAACCTCTTATCTACTTCACCCGTTGAAATGCCATCGGCAGATACGCGAGTGGCATCGTCCGCACCAGCCCATTGGAACATGGGGTGGACTCTAGCCTGCAGAGTCTGGATGCGACGGCGCAACCATGTGCGAATGAGGGCGGCGTCTCCCTCTTCTTTACCCATGCGGCTCTCGAGGTCGCAGACGCGCTTGTACAGCACTTCCGTCTCCTCGGACTCGCCAGGCATCACCATGTTCTTCCAAGAACGCCTCCTCTTGCACGGCGTTGCGGGATCAAAGGGCGCGAGTCCGTAGTGCTCTCCGTCGGCCTTTTGGTCGCGAATGTAGAACAACTTGTCTCTCCACCCTTGGACGGACGCCATGAGCTTGATATCGAAATATGTGGCGGAGGAGTCGACATGGATTCCGCAGCCTCCTACATCGTAGACTACAGAACCAGATGCTGACTGGCGCTTCAGCTTGAAAATCCTCTTAAAGAGGCCAAAGTGTGGCTTGATTCCAAGCCAGCACTCACAAAGTGTAATATAGCAGGCGATGTCGAGAATAGAGTTTGGGGACAGATGATGCAGCTAGAGCCCATAGAAGCAAAGGAAGCCCCTGAAGAAAGGATGCAGGGGCAGAGAAAGACCGCGGATGATGAACGCTAGGAACATCACCCGGAAACCAGCAGGAGGACAAGGAGTTACCTCGCCACCTGGCACTCGCGAGTCATCCACCACGGGTGACAGAACTCCATCTTGACGCAGGAGACGGAGCTCGGAGGATTTGATGATGGACGCGCGCCACGCACCATTGGTGACGCGGGTACCCGCGCCCTTCTTCTTCCCAGCACCGGCGGCGCTGGTGCCCGCAGTGGTGGAGCCGCCCTTCTTCTTGGCAGCAGCAATGGCGGCGGCGGACTCAGCGGCGGCGCCCCCTTCTTTTTCCCCATCTTGCGATGGCGGTGCGAGCGGAGGAAGTAGCTCGGGAACACGCGGAGTTGGTACAGCGCCACGAAAAGGACGAGCTCTAGGAAGCAGAGAGCAGCGGCAATGGCGATGGAAGCACAAGCAGAGAAAGGGTAGATGGGAAAATTACCGCAGCTGCGCTGCTACTTAACCCCCTTGCGGATGCCATCCAACGGCCAGCAGAAACCCTACTGGACGCGTGGCGCACATCGCGGTCGACACGTGGAGAGGCCAAAACACGAACCGTCCCCCACTATCTCCATTACGCGCGGAAATCGAGGATACGCAGTTGAAACGAAAGATTATACACGCACGGTCAAATCAAAGTCAGAAAGTGGGACCCACCGCTCGTCACGTCCCGTCAAAGCCGCTCACGCGGGCAACTGAGGTCATCACATCATCGGCACTGATGTCATCGAGATGGGAACTAGAATACTTCGACTACTTTAGTCCTTGCTCGAGTCTTCGACTCCACCAAGAACTCGGGGGCTACTCCCATAGGGAGCGCTGGTCGCGCACCCTACGATTTTCTTTTTATGTAAGCATATGAACATTCAAAGCATAGCCAACCACTCGAATCTACGATTCGACTATGGATCATGGGTTACTCTCATGGGGAGCGCTGGAAGCAAATTCGACTGAAACAAGCAACAAAAGACGACAGCATTCACAACATTTTAGTCCCTTCCTGAGTCTTCGAATCAACCAGGCACTCGGGGGCTACTTCCATAGGGAGCACTGGTCGCGCACCCTATGATTATTTATACACCGTACTGTGTGTTGATAACATCCACACTCGAATGCTGTGGTGACTCCGCCTCATATTTTCCCTACAAAGAGACTGCGTCGGGCCACCCGAATCATCTCCACGATGACCAAAAATTCGGATGTTGCGCTTACAGCGTGAAGATAACACCTAAATAAGGCTTGGCAACGCATCTACTGCACACTACCAGAAACATATCTGTACCTATAGGTACGATGAACATGCCTTGACGGACACGTCGAGTTCTCACACCCATACACTGGAATTCGACTCCTGTAAGACCTCCGTGGCTTGAGTCGAACTACACCAGCACTTTTCTGAATTCGAGTCCAGGGACTCGGGTTTTAGTAGATTGCGTTGTTTTGTCCTAAGGCAGTTAACTAATACCGATACATCAGTTAAATCAGGCACGCATATCAACAATCCCTATGACATGAACTGAACAGTTGGAAAAATACTCAATCATGCATTCGAATGTCTTCATAAAGTCCCCAGTCGAATCTACGATTCCACTAGACACTCGGGGGCTACTGACATGGGTATACCCTACAGGTACTCGAGTTTTGGTATATACGGCCTCGATACAACAGAAGCCCACGACGTTGCCAAGGCCCAATATAGAATTCGAGTGGCCCACGGACTCTCGGTTGCTTGTGAGACAAGAAGAAGCTTAAGATAGAAAGTTCAAAGGGAAAACCCTAATCTGTAACCGACTCGACCTGCTACCCGAGACCTAGCCTATCTATATAAAGGTTAGGAGGGGTGGCGAGGAGGACACATGCAACCCTAGTTTCCACAACTCTTGCCAGATTGCATCTGCACGCCCCGGTAATCTTCAATTCCTTCGTTAATTCCAAGAGCAAACAAGCAGGAGTAGGGACCACTATGAGGCCTGAACCTGGGTAAACCGTGTGTCCCTGTGTGCTTGTTTGCTAGCCGATTGATGCCTCCAGTGCCCCCTCCTTCTCCAAAACCCAAGTCCATAACAATAGGCATTGACGAGTTAAACCCTCGTCACTTAGTGTGGCACTCAAAGTAATTGAATGAAACATTGATCAACATATTTGATGCAAGGATAGGAGAATTTGGCAAAAACCCACGAGGAAGGATATCCAAAACAACATCATTAAGTGTACCAACTAAGCATTTGAAAGAGCAAGTTTTTGACATGAATGGTGCAACAACAATATGAGGGATGTGAGAACTCTCATGAAAATACATGCTCATAATGGCATTATGGTTGCACACGAAACATCAGAAAGGGAAATTGTTCCACTTTTTTGTAGCAACACACAAAGCATCAATATTGAATAGCAAAGAAACGTGATTTTCACATGGTGAAAGAATACCATAGACATGCTTCTAAGCAAACCATAGGAAAGAGAAATTTCTCAAGATGAAAGATGCAAAGCATAGAAAAGTTATTAGAGTTGGGTTCGATCTTGAATTTGTATGGGGTATGCTCTCAAGAGCTCGGTTTTTCAATTCGTGCTCAATCGAGGTTGACATTATAATGAGGGTACCTACTCACAACATAGGCAAAATGAAGAATGTGTCTGCATGGTAGATAAACACATCATCCATCATGATGTATCTTTTCCCGTGCACATCACCATTAGTGTTAATCAAGTATAAATTAGATGCACGGTGAATATGCAATCAGGGATCATGATTATCATGTCAATTACCAAAATCTCCAAAACTCGAGAAAGCTGTGGGGGAAATCTCATTATAAACCATTTGATAAGTGTTGTTTCAAGAAAAACAAGTGAAAGGACAATTATTCAACTTATTGCAAGCAATAGGAGAAGTTGAAGAACGTTCATGAGAAAGCATTTCCGAAGCAATAGCATGGTTGCCGACAAACATAGCAAAGACAAATTGTTCATCAATTTTTTTGCAACACTAGAATAGTTGTATCATCATTGCAAGCAAAAAATTTGGAAGAGCAATTGTTCATAATATTGCAAGCAATGGAAGGATAAAAAACATTTATAGCACGACATGTCTATGGCAACATCATCACAATCGAATAATTGCACAAGATCAACACTATGCAAAGGAAAAATATCATATGGAAATATGAATGAATCATATGCAATGTCACAAATATCATCCATAGCATGCCAATTATCACAATTCAACATGTCGACTAGTGGGATCATGGAATAATCAACACCCATATTATTACCTCGGTGTACCTCTCATAAGGAGTGGATGTTGTGGTATTAGTGGACTCCAAGTGGCAAACTTCGTCAACTTGATGTAACCATGGCGTAGTATCATCTTCATACACCATGTACATCTTCTCCATTTGAGGCCTCGTATAGTCGAGGCTTGGCTCTTCATCCATGAAACCTAGCACAACATAAGAAACACACTAGAGGTAGAGAGTAAGTCGTTAGAAATTTAAATGGCCTCACTTGACCTATCAACTACCACTTTCAACTCACTTGGTGTATCACTCATGCCCTCAAAGTGGAAGCACTGATTCTCACATAACATGGAGTCACTCATTTCATTTTTGTTCTCACTCAAGTGGGCTAAGTGTCTCTCATACTCACATGGTATTGGTACCACATCATCACTGAGGAATATAGGGATAGGCTATGTTTTCTCAACTCCGTGCGCCTCCTTTGGTGAAGGGAAAAGTCCCATTCTCACCATCATCAACCTTGTCGTTGTCTTGTACTTTTGGTGCCATTGTGGTGGTGGCACTAGTAGATGAAGGTGCCATTTGACGAGGCTCCTTTTTATTGGCCCTTGATGCCATGTTCTCTATTTCATCCAATTGTTTGCATAACAACTTGCACACTTGTATCTCTTCTGGAGGCATATTCTGACCAACTCGCCCAACTTGGAAAAGTAGGGGTCTTGCTTCTCCTTGAATGCCAATTTTCTTGAAGAAGAGGTATTGTCTAAGTTCTTGCAGTTGGATGCTTTGCCTTAGACTTGAAGTTTTGTCACTGAAGCTTGATGGCATGGAAGAAGGCTTGTGTTCGGTGCCATTTTTCGGTGGCACTAGTAGTGGAAGGTGTCATATGGTGATTGTGTCTACGGAAGTCATTGACATGCCTTATCGAAGGTTTATGTTGGTGACGCCTTCTTGAGCTTGATTGATCATTATAGATGGATCTCATCACGTATTCTTCATATTTATGGATAAGATGAATTGGATGACGTCTATATCCTCTTTATGTTGTCGATGATCATAAGAGGATGTACGTCGATGAAGATTCTTGTTTCTTGGCGCCTCTTGTTGAAGTTGATGTTGGGGCACCACACTTTTTTGTAGGAGGTGGTGCTTGATGCCTTGGAGGTGGTGGAGGAGACTGCTCACATAGTCTATGTTGATGTGGATCATCGAAGTAGGTACTGCCCTTTGGTGTGGCATGCTTGGCCTTGTAGGTAATTGTTTATTGATGATGCACCTCCACTTGCATGGCATAGAACTCTTATGTCTCCAAGCGGTGGAGGAATTCCTCATGGCTCATGAAATATTCATCAAAGTCGATGGAGTTCTCCATGTAATCATGCTTGGAGAGGCATCGTTGATGTTGCACTCGAAGTCATCCATGCTTGGGTAGTCATTATTGTTGTAGTACTCCATATCACCCAAGCATGTGGAGCCATTGCCGGTGTAGTGCTCCATGTCCTCCATGCATGAGGAGCCATTGTCTATGTGGAGCTCCAAGTCTTCCATGTAGGAGGATCGATTGGTGTTGTCATGCTCCATGTGTTCCATGCATGCAGAGCCATAGTCACGGTGCCTCATCAAGGATTCTTCATATATATCATCATCAGTTCCGGAGTCTCTAGACATGGTTCACAAGGCCAAGTGGTGTATATGGAAGTGTTATATTTGTAGAGAGTAAATATTTTTACCTCACCTTGAATAATTGTATTAAACAAGTAGCCACACTTGCGAGCAAAACAACTTGCAAAGCAAAAGCAAAAAGGACTCTCAAACTAACATCTACAAAACACTCAAAAGGCTAATGGCGTATGGGTACTATCGGATAGCTGGTATAGGGGGTACCATGATTCGTCTATGTCTGGCTGCTGCTACAGACTCGAGTAAACCTCGCGAGGGAGGTGTTCCTCCCGTCATGAGGTGCATCGGCGCCCACCCTCCGGAGGAGCGCTAGGAGGAGAATACATCCCTCCCCGAGGAAAACGATAAGCGCGACCGGCGCACTGGATGCCCCTATCCTGACGGTCCCACAGACCGAGTCTTGTTCAAAGGTGAAATCGACAAGGCTCTGGCCCGTGGGATAGGAGGCCTCAGCAAGGGCAGGGGAAAGTACCACTTTGATGCAAAAGAGGCAGTGAGTCGCACCGTACCAGCACAATAGGGTGAAAGAGGAGATCACTTACAGGCGGATGGGGATGCCCCAACGTCGAAGAACTAATCCACCAAAAAGTAGTCTTGTAGACCAGTGCCTCGGGGGGCAGCACTGTGGTGACCCTTCCCGCTCGTAGACCGGGAGAAGAGGCCCGCCACCGCCCTATATAAGGTACCCTCCTCCCACCTTGGATGGGACGGATCCCAGAGATCTAAAACAAAGCAGGAGTAGGGGCTTTACCTCCTTAGGAGCGACCTGGGTAACAATCCCCGATGGCAACTCCCTATTATGCATTCGTTGTACCGTCGTGTCCATCACTGAGATCCTTCGGAATCGCGTGTTCAGCCCCCTCATGAACCAAGGGATCGTTGGACCCTAGTTCCATTCACGGGACAAATCTCTGACAGGTACGAAAAGTGGCATGTCAAGGAAACAACCAGAAACCAAAATATTGTAATGGAAAGTAAAGACCATGATGATCACAATTCCAAACAAGTCAATCTACAACAAAAGGAAGTAAGTTCAAGAAACACACATAATGGAATAAATGGGACCCGTGTGACGGAAAAAGTGAGCTATGAACCAAATGGGGACCTAGCGAAGACTATAAGCTCATGTCGCACAAGTGCAAGGAGAGACGCTAGTTCGATTTCATATTATTGGTGGGCTATAAAATTTGCATAATATGTACCACACCTACACGTTTTTCATCGATCTTGCGCTTCCTATTCCATGAGGCACTTGTTTCTTTCCTTTTATTTTTATTTTCCTTTTTCTATTTTTTTTCTTTGTTTTCACTTGCCTCTTCCTTGCCAACAACTATCCACGATACTATATGAGATAGTGCATACACGGATGCCTCAGAATTCTACAAGGTATGAAATGTGTGAAGTCCAAGCAATCATATGAGGAACTAGTATCAATAGGGGTTTGTGGGTCATAAAGATAGTGTAGTTCACAAAGGAATGCGAGTGTGGAGAAATCGCAAAATGTATATACCTTTCGTTGACGATCTTCACACTTTACTAGTGGATTCTGCCTTTTGCACAAAGTTTTGTTGAATTGGATATCACCAACAACCGGGATGATGATGTAAATCTCTTTGTACTCTTCAAAACAAGCTAAAAACACAAACATCCGAGTTCGAATGCGAAAGTTATTCTCAAAATGGTGCGGAAGCTAAAATATGTTTTTCCATGCAATCTGGGGCAGAAAGTCCGGACTGTATGGTGCAGAAACTCTGTAGGAGGGGGCAGAAATTCTGGTGGTTTAACGCTGGAGACTCTGGCTGGAAGTTCCAAGAAATGAAGAACTCGTCTGGGACACGATTTTGGCAGCAGAACTTGAACCAAAATATCAAATTGATGGGGGGAAATTAAGGAAATAGGCTATGGAAACACAAAGGGATGTAGATTAATAAGTTCTATAATGAATCTATCAATCAAAACCTACCAAAACACACTCAAATCTCAGATCGATCCAAAATACAAAATTGGACTATTTTTTGGGATATTTTTGAATTTATGGTGGATAGAAACAATTTCTGAGAAATTCTTGATAAACCAGGGACTCTTGATACCAATATGTTAGGGGTTAGCCTCTAGGGTGGCCCGATCTTTCATAATTCTTGGAGATAAGCAGGGGATTCGGGAGGGAAGAGAGGGATGAACATGCAAACTAACTCAGACATGATAAACATGGTGAAATACATGCAACACAAACACGATATAAAGCTGATGGCTCACTTCGGTGGCTATCAGTCCAATACAATCCCTAGGATTGGAATTGATTAAGACTCTCTCTCGAACCCAATCGGTGAGGGATACGAACCTTGGTGAGATCTTCACAACTTTACTATAGCTTCTCCAATAAGTTGCCAACTCCAATGGTTTTTGTTGGAGAATGGATGTCCCACAAAAGAATAGGGGCACCGACGAGCCCCGAATTCATGAGGGCACTGAACATGCACTTAGATCTCAACACTACGATGGGGGTGATGGAGCTCACACACGACATAGAGATAACACATATTGTTTTACCCAGCTTCAGGACCCTCATGAGGAGGTAAAGCCCCTACTCTTGCTTGGTTGTATTGCTCGTGTTGCTTCGTGAGTGGTGACAAGTGAATATCTAGGGGTTTTGATCCTAAGGATCAACCCCTTCTAAGGTTGGGGCGACTCCCCTTTTATAGTGGCGATGGGCCTCTTCCCCCAATTCTTGGCGAGAAGGGTCATGACATTCCTGCCCAAGGGGAGACGGTGTATACCCCTGCTTTACGTGGACTTGGTCCAGGGTCCTCTGGGAGCTCCGGTCCAAAGCAGCAGTCGTTGGGGACGTCCTCTCTATGGTGCCACATCATCTTCTGCTCCCTTTCACCAAAGCGGTAATGCTGAGCTTTAGGGGCATCGGTGGCGTCAACTCCTCTTTAACACGGAAGCGGACAGGTAGCATCTTCTTTTATCAAGGAAGGCATCATAGGCAGAAGAGCCTCGCAGCTGCCCATTGGTTTGTCGTCTTTTTTGACAGAGCGGGCTATGGCTCTGACCTTGCGAAGGATCGCCTGGGGAGCCATAGCCTCACCGAGGAACTAGAGATACTGACGGTGTCCTTGTCGCGGCTATCATATTCGAGTGGTGTCGTAGTGGACCCGACTCATAGTCAATACTTTGCACCTCGCTTAGACTCTTGGAGGTAACCCTCCTCTTGAGGCCACCAATGGGTGCGTGGCAAGGGTCTAGCAGCCAGTGGGCCATGGTACCCCATGTGCCAGGGACCCAATAATTTTAAGCTTAGTATTACCATTGATTAGGAAGATATCCCTTCTGCATTTGAATTTTTATTGCATTGTGAATCCTCATTTGACCGAGGAGGATCTTCAAGCTTTTGTACACATTTGGCTCTTGGTATGAATAAATAAAATATTTTGGACCTGCAATGTTTCTGTTGTACCACTCTAAGGAATGTGATATTTGTGGATGAGGACTTCCGTAAGTGTCATGTCAATGACTTGTACACTATAACATGCAGTGGTGTACTAGGTCACCAAGCTAGTATCAGAGCAACTACTTTGACCTTAGGTTGGAACCTAATAAGTGGACGAAAGATGTAGGTAGAACTCGAGTTAGTAAAGAGTTCTCTAGTAAGGTGATTGGTATTCAAATGAGAATATCCATGTCACAGTATTAGTGCGATAAGTGTTTATTACTGTAAAGAAAGTTATTATTTGTTTTATTTTATTGTCAGTCATTATGACGAGTTTGATGCCGGAACGTAAAGTAAGAGTCCGAGATACGAGACTAGCTGATTACCAAGGGGATTGGAATGAAGTCCTGCGTCAATTGTTACTTGAGTTTGGATACAAGACTCCATCTATAGTCAAAGTTTATGCTTACATGGACGAGACAATTCTTGCCAAGTTTTGTGTCAGCATACTATTAACTGAAGTTTTAAGGATAGGAAATGTAATACCGTACACGGAGGTTAGGAGCGGTAATTTGGCCAATCAAGTTGTTGTAATAGAGCCTATTATGAATCTTAGAGAATTTAAGAAGAAGGAATTGTTTAGGATAGCATTTACACCACTATCCTATGGTGAAGAAGAGGATCGGAATAAGGTCAATCATCTCGCATTCGTGAGGACTGATCCTGAACATGCAGCTTGGTACATGGACCACCGTGTGGCTATGATTAATTATTTCTTTAATACCCATAGAACTTTGGTTGCTGAAGTAGAAATGATGTTGTAGGACTTTGCGTATCAGTATCAGTTCGTAGCTATGGAAAATAGGATGGAGAGTGAAGCAAAACTTCATCAGCCACAGTTTACACCCTATACCCTTATGGAGACAGAGGAGAAGGAAGTAGAACATGTAAACCCAAGTTAATAACCCTATAAGCCCATACAATCCAGAATTCCCAGTGATCATTAATGAGGAAGAATGGGAGGACTGGAGTGATGATATGCCTTGTAACACACATGAAAGGGGCATAGAAGAGGAAAGAGAAGTGTGGATGATTAGTGAACCGATATTAGAAGATAATGAGTTTTCCACGGATTTTTATGCCATGTGTCGCGAGACAATGGAAAATCCATCGAGTTTTGGAGATGGGAGTGGAATCGAAGTAGATTACATGCCTACACCATATAGTCCCATTTACTCAGGAGTAAATGAACCAGTTACCACAACCTAGTTTGAGATTAGGACATGGATATGAGGAGGCATTGAAGTACATGAGTAGTTATTTTACTTTGATGGACCTGACACTTGGACAATGTTCCTATCCAGAGTACAAATCCTCGTGTAGAGTTGAGTTACTGGGTGCTTTGCGTCGTAGTGCAGGATATAGTGGATGGGTACTTGAAAGTATTATGAAGGATACGACTGGTGAGTCAGATCAATTGTATTAACTTAGTGTGCGTGGTATTGTAGACTATATTATAGTGTATGGTAACGATTATTGTAATCTATGGATGATGTAAATAGATAAGTGAGTTGCGCCTCACTTGTGTGTTGAATAATGTAATCTAATGTGAATACATGGTATATGTTTGATATCTTTTGAATGTATTTGGATCTTCAATTTTCTCTGCGAGTGATTAGAAAGTGCATTGAAAACAAACAAACCATTGTGCATGTGCATGATGTAACATGGTCTTCTAACGTAAATGCACCATGACTAGGAAGGAGGTAATGATACAAGACCAACAGGTAGAAAACCAAACCAGAAAATTAGATAGGATAAACCAAACCATAGAAAATATGGTTTTTTGCAACCCAAACAAGTTCAAAGATCAAAGTTTCTTGCAATATGTGCGGTTGGTGGAAGGGGTAAGAACAAAGGACCAACAAATCCAAATTGAGTTTATGCACTGTTTCCTGTCAAAAATCTGACAAGCGGACCAAGAGAGAAAAGATAAAAAAACAAATTAGTTGTCATAAATGCCGTCAATTGGGGCAAAAAGGGTCGATTTTCCAAATAAACAAAAATTTAAAGATCATAGGAACCGGCTAAGAGGAAATAAAATGATTTTTGAAGGAAGAAACTTTGGAATCAGAAGATCGGATAAGAGAACACCCGTATATGGAAAATAATTATTAACAAATTGAGTGAAATAGTCAAATGAAAGCAAGAAGTGATGGGTACATTACATATTCTTATGAATCTTGGAAAAGTAGTATTTGACATTGGATCAACCACATCCTGCATATCACAAGAATTTGTGAAGGAAAATGAGATAAGATGTAGCCAACTAAGAATACCAATTGTTATAGAAATGGCACATGATAAGATTTTCGTAACAACTCTTAAGTAGAAACAACTCATTATAATAAATTGGCAGGAGTGCTACGCAGACTTATTTGTTATACCCATGAAATAGGTTGTAGTAATCTTTGGAACATATTGGTTAGAAAATAATGAAGCCCAAGTTAGCGATGAACTGAACACAATATCCATATTGGACACTTTGGAGACAAAACCACATACCACGGGGAGAAATGTAATCAATTATAAATAGGCCTACAACTTAATTCTATAAAGGAAGTATGGCTTGAAGATATACCAGTAGTAAGAGAATTTAAGGACGTATTTCTAAAGGAACTACCTGGAATACCACCAGATAGAGAAATACAGTTTAAGATCGACTTGATACTAGGAACATCACCGATTGCACAAGCACCATGCATATTAGGACCCAATGAACTAGTTGAACTAAATGCCCAGCTAGATGAGCTGCAGGAAACATGTTTTATTCCAGAAAGCATTTCACCTTGGGGCGCACATGTAATCTTTATAGACAGAAGGGATGGAGGTAGAAGAAGTATGGAGATTGTCGTAGCCTCAACAATGTCACTATTAAGAATAAATATCCTTTACCCAGGATACAATATTTGTTTGATCAAGTCAAAGGAGAAGGAGTTTTCTCGAAAATTGACATAAGATCAGGATACCACGGGATTAAGATAAAGGAAGATGATATTCCTAAAATTGCATCCGTATCTCGATATGGACACCATGAATACTTGGTTGTACCATTTGGTCTGACAAATAGACCAACAATATTCATGAACCTAATGAAAAAAGTGTTTATGCCATATTTGGACAAGTTTGTGATAGTGTTCATTGATCATATACTAGTATATTCCAAAAGTAAAGAAGAGCATGTGGAATTCCTGTGAATTATTCTACAAATCTTTCAAAGAGCATCAATTTATGCCAAGTTCAGCAAATGCGAATTTTGGCTAGACCGAGTAGAATTCCTAGGACATGTGATAACTAAGGAAGGAATTTCGGTGAATCCAAATAAAGTACAATCAATCCTAGAATGGCCAGTACCTACCAATGTAAAGGAAGTTAGAGGTTTCTTAGGAATGGCAGGATACTATCAGAGATTCATTGAAGGATTCTCTATGATAGCCACACCTATGACATGTGGAAAGAAGAACATGAATAGAGTATTCAAATACTAACAGAAAAACTAACCACACCACCGGTATTAGCTATACCAAAATCTAGAAAAACATTACATAGTATATTCTGATGCATCAAAGAATGGATTAGAATGCGTTCTCATGCAAGACCGCGTAGTCATTGCATATGGATCAAGACAGTTAAAAACCTCATGAAGTGAAATACCGAACACATGATTTGGAACTAGAGGCCGTAGTCTATGCCTTAAAAATTTAGAGACATTATTATACAGATATAAGTGTGAATTATTCATCGACTGCAAAAGTTTGAAGTACCTCTTCACACAGAATCAGTTGAACATGAGACAACGACGATGCTTGGAATTAATTAAAGACTATGACCTGACCATCAACTATACACCAGGCAAGGCAAATGTCGTAGCGGACGCATTAAGCCAAAAGGTCACATGCAATATGCTAGTAGGAAGAGAATTACCTAAGAAATTTCAATCATAGATAGAACAAACCCAATTAGAATTTTGGAATGGAGAACCTATTGGTACCCTAGTAGTAATGAATACTCTAGTGAGAGATGGAAATGAACATTAAAGCTGAAATCATACAAGGAAAAACTAAAGACCCTCATGACATGAGAGATTTAGAAAATAGTCGATCCAACTCCATCGGCATTTGAACTTAAGGAGTAGAATTCCTTATGGTTTTAGGGAAGGATTTATGTACCTGACATTTATGAAATCAAAGAGGTGATACTAAGAGAATCTCACCAAATACCATACTCAATACACCCGGGAAGTACTAAGATGTAGATGGAAATAAAGCAAACCTTTTGGTGGAGCAATATAAAACGAGATAGTACCAAATACGTATCAGAATGTCACACCTGCCAAAGAGTAAAGGCAGAGCACCACAGTCCAGCCGGAAAACTACAACCTTTACCAATACCTACTTGGAAGTGGGAAGACATTGGAATGGATTTTGTCACCACATTACCCATGATGAAAAATCACAAGGATATGATCTGGGTAATTGTGGACCGGTTAACAAAGAGTGCACACTTTCTAGCAGTAAACCAAAAAGGCAGTTGTGAAAAACTAGCAGACCTCTATGTCAAACAAATCATAAGAAATCATGGAGTGCTAAAAATAATAGTAACAAATCCTGGATTAGTATTTACTGCCACATTGTAGAAACAATTACATGAAGCTTTAGGATCAAAACTAGACTTTAGAAATGCATATCATCCGCAAACTGGAGAACAAACAAAGAGAATGAACCATATACTTGAGGATATGTTGAGATCATGTGCCCTAGATTTTGGAAGAGCATGTAACAAACACCTACCTTTAGCAGGATTTTCCTATAACAATAGTTACTAGAGTAGTATTAAAATGATACCATTTGAAGCACTATATGGAATGAAGTGCATATCACATATTTGTTGGTATGAGTTAGGGGAAGATAAGAAATTTGAACCTAACTATATCATCGAACAACAGAGAATAGTAGATATCATCAAAGATAGGCTAAAGATATCCAAGAGTAGACAAAAAAGCTATGCATATCTTAAGAGAAGAGTGTGGGACCACAAGTCGGAGATATGGTATATTCAAGAGTAAGCCCGACACGTGGAGTGAAAATATTTGGAGTGAAAGGGAAACTAAGTCCACGATACATAGGACCATTCTGTATTCTTAGTAACAAAGGACCAGTGCACATGATCTTTAGTTTCCAAAAGGATTATTACAAGTTCATAACATATTCCATGTTTCACAATTACAAAAATTTAAAGGCACCAGACAAACTGTTACCGTATAAATAAATAGAATTACAGCCAGACCTTACCTATGAGGAAACACCATCCAAGATTCTTGAGGAATAGAGCCATAAAATACTGTAAGGTTCAGTGGAAACAACACCCAGAGAGAAAAGCTACCTAGGAGAAAGAGGAAGACTTCCGAAGAAACTACCCTCAGCTCTTTAGGTATATAGGGGACCTTAACTTCAGGATGAAGTTGTTATAAGGGGGAGAGGATGTAATGACCCAGGGATTTGAATTATAGGAAGGGTAGATGTGTGATTTGATGTTTTGCATAACATCGATATAGAAATTTAGGGTCAATTTGAAAATTTTAAAAGTTGATTGAATTTGATTCTAGTGAGGTTAGTTTGTAACCAAATGGTCACTAGGAATTGAGGTTAACTTCAAAAGTTAAACACAATTAATTTGAAAGAATTCAGAATGAAGGTTTGAACTAAGTCAAATTTGAATTCAAATTCAAATATTACACACATACTACCTATGTTCGGGATTATTAGTCCTAAGGGCCAAGTTGCTAATACCAAGACACTTCATAACTCTCTCTTATTAATCTATGCATTCACCAATAGTTTACATGCATGAGAGAAGTGAGAGAAAAAGGAGAACATGCACTGGATGAGAGGGCCTAATAAATGAGATAGCCCTTATAATCTCAAACAATATAAAAAAGCTCTCCGGACCTATAATCCCAAACAAAGGTAGTACAACACAAGCATTGGAATATAAAGAATCCATTAACCTCAAACATCAGAATTGAAATAATCTTCACTAGTATAAAGAAATCAAATGGATATTGAAAGAGAAAGAAGAAACCTAATTACAAACTACATGACCCTAATCTAAAACCTACACTACACCTAAACATATCTATCTTCTTATCCTTGCTGCCAATTGAGTCTTCAGACCTGTAACACACATCAAAGACAAACATTTGGTCATAATTAAATCGTTGGGTTTTCCCTAAGGCAAAACTATTTAATGTAAGAATCTAATTCATGAGTCTAGGAAGAAATCCTAAACTTTGAGCCTGAGTTTAATCAATCCAAGAACAAAGACAGAAATAGTTAAAGTAGAATCTTCATAGCAACCGCTTAGAATCGCACATCCTAGACTAGTAGCATATATCACTACTATAGTTCATAGAAAACTTCTACAACATTCTGCTAAGTCAAAATCAACTTGGTAGTCATCTATCCATGATTTTCAAACAAAACTAGTAGAAGAACTAAACCAATAGAATGATAGAAACCATAATACAAAACATTAGACCAAAGGAAATCCCTAGGATCACGATTCTATCAAGAACTAGTAAAATTCTAGAAATCTAAAACATCATCTATGAAAATTATAAACCAATAAAAGTTATAGTAACCACAAAACAAAATCATTAACTAAAGGATTTACGAAGGGTTTAGATTCTGCCAAGAACCCTGGAATAGTAGGAATCTAAAATATGATCAATGAAAATTAAAAACCAATAAAAATTCACATCAAAGGATATTGTGAACAATCATCCAAATAGAATTGCGAGGGCTCATGAAAGAAATCAAAATCACTAAAAATAAAATTAATAAACACTTCTCATGTTCCAAAAGCACAATAGGAAAAAAGACAAACTGACATGCCTGATTAGGCATATGCAAATACCACCCCTGCACATACAAATAAAAGGGCCATCTGCCAAATTTGGCATACACATATAAGTTAAACCCATCATGGGCTTAACCACCGAAAAAGAATTTCCACCCATGAATACATTAAGCAACGTAGGTTGTTTCACACTTTCCCAAGTAGGCGAATCACCTAAATGCATGGCATAGGTGTCAACATCACAACCACTTAGGAACACTATATATAGCTAACCACCTGAGACCCTAGAGCTCATAACTCACCACTCTATCTTGGATCAAAACACACACTCTTAGTGACGAGGGTTTAACTCGTCAATTCCCATTGTTATGGACTTGGGTTTTGGAGAAGGAGGGAGGCAATGGAAGTCTCGATCGGCTAGAAAACAAGCACACAGGTGACACGAGGTTTTACCTAGGTTCAGGCCTAGTAGAGGACCCTACTCCTGCTTGTCTGCTCTTGATTGATGATGATCCGAAGGATTACAATGTCGCCGATGGCGGTGGATGCGCAGATTGGATCTGGCGTATGGGAGATCGTAGATCTGTCTATTCTCTATTGCAGCGTCTAGATCTATTGTCTATTGTGGGAGTCACGATTGCCTTGTCGTTGGACCCTCCTAGCCTTTATATATAGGAAGGCTAGGTCTCAGGTACCAATACGAGTTGGTTACAAGTTAGATTCAAACTCTAGTACTGAGACTTTCTTATTTTGTGCGTTTGGGAGTCCGTGTCCATATGGGCTTCATACCACTCGAACTGTCATAGGCGTCATGGACCTTGGCAATTCGTCGAGTGGGCCTTCCACCTAGCCGCACCAGGTACGCTGTAGTTGGGTGACTATCGGGCATACCCATGTCACTTAGAGTTTAGCGACAGATCTGATAGAGAGAAAAGAGAGGAAGAGTAGGAAGAACTAAAGAACATGAGGATAATCTCCACATCAGTAGTTACAGATCTTCAGCAACCACATTTTGGAAACTACAAAGTTTTTAAGGTATAAACTTTAGAATAGGAAGCATATAGTCCTTAGGAATCTAGAGCAAGAGAGTAATTAGAATGGAATGCACCTAGTAAATAGGAGGGTTGCACAAAGTGATCTTTACTAAGTGAAGAACACTACATGCACAACCATGTCCTACTACTTGCACAACCATTTCCACTAGCTAGAGAAAGAATAAGCACAATAAATAGAAACTAATGAACCATTAACGGAACGCTAAATCTCTATCTCACCCCTTATCCCTAGACAAAATCCTAAGACATGCCTAAGGATGATAAGGGAGATAATGATTAAGCATCCTACATTACACTGGCATAAGAAAAAGGAAATAAATATTAACCAACACACTTACAAAATGAAGCTTGAGCCAATATCTAAAGTAATAACTAACTAAACAATTATTGTTAAATTATTTTGAGTGAAGTATATGATCAATAGTAAAGCTTGAACACTAAATTAACTTGACAAGAACAAAATGATAAGTAGAATAACACAGCAGCAAAACCTACTAACAATAGCAAACCACTATAAGCTATAAGTATTAATCCTAGAAATGGAAGGATCACTACTGCATCACCTAAATTAATGCAAGCATCTATAGCAAACACTTAACTAAATTAACACTTCTTAACTGAAACAAGTGCCAAAAACATAACAGAAGTACTTACTGTAATGTAGAAAGTAACCAAGGATCATAATAACTACAAGAGACTAAAACATAGTCACTGATTAACCAAGTTGATCCCTAAGAACATGATTAACATAGTAGACAACCCTAGAAGCCTCTAGAAGCTACCAGGAAACCCTAGGAACACCTTTGCTATAACAATACTAAAGTGAAAACCCTAGAATTTAGTTGTAAGCTAGGACCAGAGGAGGAAGAAGAGGGGAAGGAAAGTACTTACCTTCAGAAAGGGTGATCCGAGCTCACACTAAATGAGTAGAAGAGGAAGGAGTAGTCATGGTGGTGATGCTAACGGCACAAGGGATTACCTGTAACATCCTAATTTCAGTAACCCTGCTTAGTTGTCTAGAATACAAAAATGAGGGGAACAAAATTTTTCTCTTGGTCAGTGATGCAGTGTTTGTTTGTGTTTGTGTGTGCTTATGCATCTGACTGTGTATGAGATGATATACTCCTTACCTCACCATCAATTGACAAAAGCTAGTTAACCAAAACTATCTTGGCTCATTTTACATATTGTCAAATACCTGAGCCAAGGTGCCTTTGTAACCCTAACTATGTTAGTAGCTTCTATTGACAAAATTATGGAGATCCATATGATATAATCTCCTTATGTTTTCAAGACAAACTTTCCACTACTCTTACCTCTAGGTTTCTCTAAAAACCTTTTATAAAGCTTGTGAACTCTACTCTTGGTAGAGATACCAAAGACTCTTACCTTATTCAAACTCCAACCTTTCAAAATGCCCATCCTTACCTTGACTTGCTTGTTAAGATGAATTGCCTTGATCTACTGTCTGATGAGGATATCATCCTATAGGATCCAACTAAACTATGATTACCAAACACTAAGAAATATAACCAAGCTAGATCTGATCTATAGCCAATAGGTGATCATCTAAAACCATTAACCAGATCACTTTTGACATCATTCATTCTAGAAGTTTCCAAGTCAATGAAGACCAATATCAAGAATGGATCTATTCTACCCAATCTACACTTCAAAATCATCCACTTGATGATGCTTTGATACCTTGCAACCCATCAAAAACATCCTCTCTTATATTCTAGTCAATAGCCTCAAAACTGCCAAATTTTGGCTAAGTCTGGAAATGGTTTCAACATCTCTTCTTTGCATGCCTCTCTTTCTCAACCCTTGTGCATTTTTGGTAATGCACTTGAACCATTTTGTAGAACATCCTACGGACTACCAAGGACCACCTTTTCCCTTGGATATATCACTTTTTAAACCACTTGTTCTTGATGGTTTTGCAGGCAAGAAAATAACTTTTTTACAAATCTTATCAACTAGCCTACTTGGCCAGAAGCTCACATCGTCATACTACATCCTCTCGACCAACACTTGGTATGGTTGTGCTCTACTCTTGAAGGTCTATCAATCCCTACTTCACTTGTTTCAATTAGAGCTTTGTGCTTCCAAAACCCACAAGGTTTTGGAGGCTATTTGATAATCTGCTTTAGCAGGCATATTTTATTCAAAGTTTAGAATCAATCTTTGCAGAGCTCAACCATGATAAACCTCAAACCTCTATACCATGGTGATATACATCACTTGGTCTATCTATCCATATATTTCATGACCCAAAGGGAGATCTGAGCTCCAAGATCCAACAACATTTTGAAGGCAATAAAATAACATTAGCCTAGATCCTTAATCTCATGTTTTCCACCAAAATCAACTTTGATTCTCAACACCCAAGGTTGATAATGCTAGATACACCTTGTTTACATTGTATACCTTTATTATAAATATTTATCAAATATTATCCTTAATTATTATGGACCAAAAACAATTAAATGCTTTTAATTAACAAAAAACCTCAAAACTCCTTCTATAAAGGTAAGTTTGTTTCTCTCCAAACTACTTTGCCAACTCAAGGCACATTTGATTCCCATATATCCTATCCTATCTTACCACCTCAAAATTAAATATTTCTGAGACCCTTTATCATTTCTTTTTGCCCTTTTTCTTAAATTGCAGAAACAAGAAATAAATCCTTAAAAATATTTTTCCCTTTAAATAAATTCCAAGAAAATTCCACAATGTGTGATATGGTATTCGGAACCATAACACATAAAAAACCAACCTTGCCCAATTCAATAATATCAAATTAGCTTATGAAAACCAATTCAGCACTATTTGATTAAATGACAATAAGTGGACTTTTAAACCTTCGAAAAATCCCAAATAAATCCTGAAAGTACACATTGACCATACCTATCTACCAGTAGCACTGAATCATCTAGAAACAATCCAAATCTCAGAATATCTTCATGAGCAACCATATGCTCAAAAATTGAAGTAAACCATGAACATGATTCAAACTCCATCAAATCATCACCAAAGCACTTGGATGACCAGAGTAGCAGCCACCATCACTCCCTGGTCGATCATCACTGTAGCATGGCACTGTAGCAGACCTCTCCCTTTGTCTTTTGTGTTTGGATGAAGGAGAGACCAAATATCTTGCATATCTTGCCCTTAAAAATCTTGCAACTGCTGCATACCCCACTCCTTGCCACCCTGCACGACCAGGACTTCTCCTCCCCTCTCTCCATCGCACATGGCAACCAATGAGAAGCCCATGGACCAGCCATAGCTTCTCCATAAGCCATGTCCACCATGGACCTCTCTCCTCCTTGTTAAATAGCCTGAGGCCACCATAACACCTCTCTGCCTACCCACCTCCACCTACCCATCCCTGAGCTCCACCCTCCTCCTCTGGTCCTACCTCGCTGAAGAGAAGGAGAGACTCTCCTCTCGGTCTCCACCATAAGATAGCGCATGTAGTCGCCCTCGACCTCTCCCAGCTCCCTCTATACTCTATGTCCTGCTACCTTGGACCTGAGCTACTTCCCTGTGCCCTCCCTTTTTGTCCCAGGTACACCAGAAGACACCACCAAGGCTCCCGGCTAAGGGGAGCACCTCCGGCAAAAACCGATGCTCCCGAGCCCATTCTATCTGCATGCACCATACCTGCATGCCCTAGGGACTTCTCTCCATCGTCTCGCATGCCTCCCTGGGGCCTCCCCGGCTAGCCGCTGACTGCACCCTCGCAGGCACCTTCGCGCAGGACTCCCTCCGACGACAAATCCGGTCGTGCCGCCCTAGTTCGGACGGTCGTTGTGCGCCGCATCCCCGCCACCACCTATCCATGCATGTCCGCCCTCGGTGAGCTCTCCCGCTTCCTCCCTCTCCTCAGCTAGGGTTTCTGCCCACCGCCACCGCACGATAAGGAAGACGACCCTGCACCGTTCATCCAGTTCTAATCGGATGGATGTGGTTCCCCAAAACCCCTTCGCCTCTTTCCCTCACTAACGGGTAGGCCCCGCTTGCCAGGCCATTCGAATCCCTGTCCCGCGCACAGATCCGCCCGAGTGGGCCGAATTCTCGTCCAGTGGCCCAACGCTACCTGGGAGCCAGCCCACTGCCCATTTTTCCTTTTTCTTTTCTTTAAACCCTGTTTAATAGATCTATTAAATACCTTGCAGAAATAAATGACCAACAAAATGTAAATACATGTATTTGTCCATATCTAAATTTTACCATATTCCTATATGTTTCTCCTATCATGCAAAACAAGCCTCAGGCCCAAAATCATTTTCATGATTTTTTGGGAATAATTTCTCTAACTAGTATCTTTTCCAATGAATAAATCCTACTAGGAGTTTTACAAATCAAATTATGGTAAACTCACCTTATACTGGAAGCTACCTTCAGTATCCATCACTTGGCCTTGGTCCCTTGTCTTTTTGAGCTATAGTTTACCTGTAGCAAAAATAACAAAAGATCCTCATTTCTGCCTTTAGAAAATTCCCTAGGTAAATCTACAGCATATATTGGGTTGCTTCCAAATCCCAATGATGTGGTTCCTCAATAACTATCATCATCCAGTAGCTCAAGAATTATTGAGCTTCTGAGGATTTTTAATGATTTAAACATTTCTATATATGGTGTTATCACTAGATAAATCACTCTAGTAGCTCTGTAACTCCAAAAAGGGTGATTCAAAGTTATACAAAAAGGTATTACAAATAACTAGCACGTACCTTTGGAATCATATCAAAACTCCATATAGTTTTAATCTGGTGAAAAAGACAAAAAGTTCGCGGAACTGACTTTGGGATTTTCCCAAGGGCATTATGGTAATTATTTTGATATGATTCGAACATTCAAAAATCACAAAATGAATTATACATAATATACTCTGAGTACAAATTTATTTGGCTTATAGATCTTTTCTGGTGATTTATTCACCTAAACTAGTGGTTATTTCACTAGGAAAATCATAACTAAATACAGAATATTGATAAAATCATGAAACCACTTTTGTTAGCCTTGTTAGTCCAATACCTATCTATAGATATCATTTTTGTACATTGGTATCATACATACCCAAGCCGTAGTTCAAAATCTCCTTCACTAGGTGGTATTTGACAAGTAAATCATAAAGGAAATCCCACCAAGGCAATTATAGTATTCCCCTTTTTCTACTATCCCAATCTAGCAAAAACTACTGAATTGAATAATGTGTTGTATGTTTGTTGCTGTATTGTAAGATGGTTGTATGCATTGTGTTGATTGTGGCTTTGTTTGCTTGCATGTGCTATCTCTGACGACGATAGTTGCGATTATATCGGAGATCAGAAGAAGTGGTTATATTTGGTTATTATGGTAATCTAAGAAGAAGTCCAGGGACATATATTGCCAGTTTGCTGATATCAGTCAAGCCACCTTCTTGCTCATAAGCCTTGTCCTACTGTTTTACGTATGCATGTTTTACCTACTATTTATGAAAGCTGCATTGTTTTATTATATGATGATCTATCATTGGTAGTGGCTTGGCTCCTCCAAACCATTACACTTTTGTACTATTAAGTACAATCCTCGTGATGACACCTACTGGTCCCTAGTATAATAGTTGTTGTATAACACCATACCCCATTGGAGACCCTGTTTTAGCCGAAGCAAAACTAGAGGATGGGAAGACCCCTGAAAAAGTTTTACAAAATGTTTATGGAAAAACCTTGGTGAGGTTTGACCTACCAAGAGAAATTTGAGAAAATAAAAAGGTTTTTGTTTTACAAAATGCGGAAAGATGGAGGAAAAAGGTTTACAAAAATGCACCCGGTTCTTTGCAGTTTTGCTAGAACAATTAACTCGTGCAACCACATTACCTCGGAGTGGGACAGGGCTTAACTCAAAGTAGTTCACTCTGATATGGGAATTCTCACTGCTATGTATGGGGGATCATCTCCCTCAAAATCCGGGCTTACCTTTATAGAAAGGGTCAACTGTTATGTAGTCACCTGGAGGAAGCAAATTCACCCATGAGAGTGACCGGGCAAACTATGAGACCTTCATTGAAAGTGCCCCCTCCAGGTCTGAGTGGGGTGCTCCAGTTGGTCCGTGGATCCAGACGTCCCGGTGTTAAGGGGAAAAACTCATAGGGTAGGGCCCGTGTTGGAGTGGACTTTCTGAGGGCTATGTTTGATTATGCGAACCCCGCATACTGGTGTATGAAGATTCACGGTGAACCGCGGCGGATGGATCGAATCTTGTGGGTACAACCTCTGCAATGTGTAAATCTATTTGAATAGCCGTGTCCATGGTTATGGACGGTTGGGAAGGTTGCTGTAGAGTGGTGCTGGTTTTGATTTCAAAAAGGACTTCGGAAAAGCAAAGGTTTGGAAATGATTTGACCAGGGGATGGTCGGAAAGGAAGGAAAGGAGTTTGGTCACGAGATGACCGGAAAGAAGAAACAAATGGGTGACCCAGTCCTAGTGTTTTCTAAAACTTTTCAAAAAGGTTTCCAGAATATTTTACAAAAGTTTTCAACAAGGATATGTAGATGTTATATCTACAAGAGAAACTATTTGAGAAAAGAACCTATGTTGGAGCCCTCCTACTACCACAGCCATAATGCATATTCTCTTGTTAATATTGTTATCTCTTAAGGTGGTTTGCGAGTACATTCAAAGTACTCACGGGCATTGTCCCTGGCTATTAACTTGGTAAGATATCGAGAAGAAGGTGAAGTTGACGACTATGCTTAAATGTAGGAGTTATGATTGGTTCTTATCCAAGATCTCTTATCTTTTTAACCGGTGATTCGATCAATAAGGTGAATAAGTCAATATATCTTTTCTTATCTGAAGGGCCATATAATCTATTCGTCCAATGCATCTCTTTCAACACCAAATCTTGCTTGTAATGTGATTTTTCGAAGAGTGTTGAGCATAGAAAATGTTTCGAGCATCTATTCATTTCTTTTTCCTCTTGAACTTGGTATTTTTGGAATATCTCTATAATTCTTGTTGGTATATCGTGACGATATGCTTTCCTATTCTATATCAATGGAAGAACATGAAGGACATCTTTTCTTCATCCTCTTAAGCTTCGAGAACACCACATGTGTGTAAAGTTCTCAAAGTGTGAATTCAAATTTTTGAAGTCACCTATCTCGGCCACATCCTTCTGCTAAAGAGGAATCAATGAGTTAACTATTAATTCCATCCTCCACCTTCAACCAAATCCAGAGCTTTCCCTTGTTTGGCAAGTTATCATCGTTGGTCCGCTGAAGTTTCCTCAAGATTGCTAAATCTCTCTCAGATCTTCTTAAGGAGAACAAAGAATTCTTTGGTGTTCCGCTCATCAAGAAACCTTTTGAAACCCTCATGCTTTATCTTCTATCCTCAATCAACCGAATTCCATGAAGACTTTCCAGACCTTTCATAATTATTCTATCAAAGTTTGGGTGTTATCCGTAAGTTATATATTGAATCATTCATATGTTTCTGTGATCTTCCTTGATATCTTTCTGCTGGTTTGGGAACTTCCAACATGACGACAACATCATCATCATCTTTATATACTTTGTATACGATGAATTGTTTGCACGAAATCTTTGTTTTCTCATGGAGCTTCAAGAATTCTTTTTATCAAGATCTCTAGTCTAAATTTCTGAGAGTTGAGTTGCATAGTTTCCCTATTCATGTATGGAGTAATTCCTTGGATGCACAATAGACTGATCCCCATCCGACTACCCTTATCATTCGCTCTTATACATTGAATTGGTGGATTAATGCGATTTTACTCATTCCACGGAAGCTAGAAGTGGTCTTATTCCTCGAGACTTTTACTTCCGTCCTTGTTTTTCCGGAGGGTTCTCTCGAAGAACATAATCAGCAATCTCTTGTTGATGATCTCGTCTCTTTCAAGATGGAGCAAAATCTTCAACTATCTCGTGGAAACAAATGCAAAATATTTTCCATCCTCTTCATTCTATCTGTGCTCGACATCCTCAAACAAGATGGATGGAAGATATATCTGACTTCAATTGTCAAATCCTATTATCTTAGTAAAGCCAGTTATGGTTGATGCCATCAATCTCTAAATCAATTGCAATAACCTCATGGTTAAGAAAAGCAATAAGCATCTCTACAATAACCTCCAGATATTCTACATTCAACTTCTTTCTTAGGATTCTACCATAAACTAGTGTCACTCTTTCTGAAATAGATAAATATACGCACCTCAATTGCGTGATCCTCTGGTTCTTACTGACGCATGAAAAATCTAATCCCAGAACTCCTAACCCAAATCTTTTCGGTTGATATCAAGAAACTCTATTTTTTGAAGGAAATATTGTTTCTCCAAACTTTGTTTCTTAAATATAAGGTAAGAAAGAATGCTATTTTGATAGTGTTTAGTACTTATCCAAAGTCTCTCTTTTCTTCCGACGAGAGTAGGAATCATCTTCTCTTGTAGTTTTGATCTTCATTCTTATCGAGAGGTCTTATCCTTCAGCCTAAAGTTGAAAGTTCTCCTTCCCTTTTGGCGGATTCATTTTCTATCAAATCTTTTTGGAATCCTCTATGGCCGCATTGCCATATCCCATCTCTCGGGCACCCAACGGAAACTTTATCTTTGATACATCGGGTTTTCAAGATTCTCTCAACAAGTGACTCTATTCTCTTTATCGTATTTCTCGAGATCACCTAATCTATGTCCATCCTACCTTCCTTGTTTTTCCATAATCCTTCTTTCTGTCAAGTCCTTTCTTTTTAAGAAGCAAAACGCAAGACTCGTAACAAGTCTAGCAAGATTTGCAAGGTGTAATGGTTGCACCATTCCGTTGATCATCAACTTGGTAACACGAGGATCACCTTCGTTCCGAACACTCGCATCTCCTTGTGTCTTTTTCTTTTCCTAGGAATCTCGGAGCGAGATTCTTGTTTAGTGGGGGAGAGTTGTAGCATCCCAATTTCCTAACAATTGTAATGCTACTTTCCTAGTCTATATATGCTACATCCTACATATCATTAATTTCATTGCCTTATATCATGCTCATGTCACCATGCCACCTTGCATTTGAGCATCATATAAAACCCTTTTCAATTGGTTCTTCTCTCATATGCATTCGTATTCTTATTAATTTTATTAGCCTCTTGATAAATTGTATTTGGCTTTTGATATATGTGAAATGCCCAAGTTGAGTTGAGAGCATATCTTTTATTTTTCTTTCCACCTACTTACTTGGCAACATCCTTCTCCCTTGATATCATCTTTAATTACCCCATATATATGTATGTGGCCATCTTGGTTTTTGTTGGTATTTTTTCCTAGGCACACATATATGTAGGATCCCATCCACTATTCATACCTAATTGATCACATGTGGTTTTGATCCAAATCAACTGGTTTTGTGCCATTTGAGCATGTACATGCATGAATCCAATGGTTTTCACCAGTTGGCCATATGTGCATGTTCTAATGATCTTGTACTAGTCACATGCAATAATAACCCTCATTACCTAGTCACTTGCAATAAGAAGCCTCTATATGTGACATAACGTCTTTATTACATCTTTTGGTTCTTGTGGTTTATTTTGATTTAGCTCAAACATGATAAATGAATTAAATCCACATAATCTAAAACATCTTCCCGTTTTAGTGTTCTTCTATCTCGTTTCCTACAACCTTTCTTCACCATATTTTCATATTCCATCTATAAACTCTTGTCTGTGGTTTTGCCTTAATCCTCTCTACAACTTCATGTGGCAATCACTCTCCTATATCCTTTTTTTCACATGTGATATTGTGACCATCACATGAAATATGGAGACCATATGCGGGCTATTCTAGTCTTACATTTGGCTCCATTTAAATTTTTGTAGTGAATTGATGTCATGTTTTCCCTTATTATTCCAACATTTAAATTGCGGGGTATCTAAATATCGTGAACCTACTAATTAATTGTCGGGATCCCGGTTCCGCTTAATATTGCCTAGTTGCATCGCACCTTTGCCATGTCATGCATCATACATGCATCATGCCTGCTCTTTTGTCGTAGTATTAAATAGTGCATCCAGTGTTTCTTTTAGTGCTTTGCTTCTTCGCGGATTAGGCCGTTATGTTGATGCAATTATCGACAAGTTCTTCCAATAGTGTATCTTCGGTAGTGTTTCCTAGGCGAGCATTCTCCTCCTTTCTACCTATTTTGCTTTTATAGTCTTTATTTCCTTCTGTTGATCTATTTCTATCTATGTTGTGATGCTTTAGTTTTAGTGCACCATTTATATTCCTTGCAGCCTCTATATTACCTTGGACACATCATATTGCCTATTGTTTGATAGACAGTCGTCCTTGCAAGTCGTAGTTGCTTGCTCAAATGCTGTTTCACGTCGTTGTCGTTCCACCATTGTTTGAAGGTTCGCACATGTTTAATGGTGGAGATGATCATGGCTTTAATTACAACTTGTTAAATAAAATGCTGGGAATAGATATAACTAATGTAGAGGCACCGGTGGGCAGTAGATGTTATTTGGTTCTTCCACGCTCACTTGTGTCCCGTAGGCCCCGAGTACTTGATACTTGTTCCTTGACTATTCACACTATCCACATACAGGAGACCCTATGGACCCCCACTTTTCTTGAGCTTGATTCACACTTTATTTCTTGGGGGCACAAAGTAGTTTGGGGATTTATTACTATCATGTACTTATGACATGCCTTACTGCTTTATTTATGATTATGCGTGGAACACCTGTACTGTTTAAGAATGCAGAATGTTTACGCAGTATCGACAAGCCCAGTCACATTTTCGGGTTCCCAGTCGTTTACAGCCATTGTCGCAAACCCTGGGTCCATCTTGGAGCCCGCCAACTTTGTTGTGGGTAGCTTAGTGGGGTGGCCCCCTGAATTTTTTTATGAATCCTATGAATGCATTCTCGTGAGGCCTCATTGCTTTTTATTTGGTTCTTCCCGAGATTGATCGTGTGTGTGTTGCTATTTGTGCACCCCTGCAGGGTAAAACTTTCTAAAAGCCTTTGTCGACACCCCTTTTGTTTGAGCATGTTTGAGATCGATGTCGTTAGAAGGGTTACCTTTCCAGCTTGGCCTGGGCAGGGTTATGGACGCTATTGGTTATTCTTTAGGGCCCTTAGCCCCATTTGATTCTTATCCGTACTCGGACATGTATCGTTTTCAAGGTGATTTGGATCTTTGTATTGTATATCTGTATTCTTGACTCGCTGAGTCGCTGTTGTATATATATGTTCTGTGGGTTCCATCATGAACTATTATGTAATGATATTACTTCATTTTCCACCCGCACGCAAGTGCCTAGTGGGCATCTTTGAATCATTTCTATGCGAGTTTGTCGGGAATCGGTAAAACTTGCATAGGGCCGATTCGAGGGTGTTACACAACTCCTTTTCTTTGGAGTTAGCCTTAGCTTTGCCCTTCGAAATAGTAGTCGAAGCCTTAGTGGTAGATGGAGGTGAAGCTTAGTGTGGTGAGAGGCATGCAATTAGTTCACACATCTCATCCATTCGAGCATCCATGGATTTAACCAAGGTTGTTTCCAATGACTTGAGATCAGCCATGGTTACCTTCTCCACAGCCTCACTACCATCTCCCTTAGTACCCATACTCTCTTAGGCGGTAAAGCCTGAATAAAGAGCTGAGGCTCTGATACCAATTGAAATGAATCATATGGGCACCTAGAGGGGGTGAATATGTGCTACTCCAAATTTTAATTCTTTTTCAATTTTAGGATTGACACAAAGGTAAATTCTCTAGATATGCAACTATGGAGAATTTCCCTATATGCATACCTAACTACTAAGTGAGTAAAAGCGAGGAACAAGGTGGAGCACACAGAGACACATGATTTGTTTGACCGCAGTTCCTTCCTTGTTAAGGTAAGTACGCCTGTGTTGGAGGGGTGGGCGGTACTAGGACCACCACGCCACAATAGGCCTCACCCTATTCTCCAATGGATCGCCACCAAAGGCCTGGTCCACCTTTCCACTATTGGTACCCTTCGAGGCAAGAACCAATGCCTTTACAACACTAGCGGCGCACACATCCATAAATGAATTGGAGGCTCCCGTGATGACAACAAGCTTCCACAATAATAAGTATTATCAATAACCAAAAATGAGATCTAGATATTTGCAAGAAATACTAGATCAAGAATCCACCAAGTGAATGGAGGGGAAGTGAAGCGCTTGATTGGTGTTGATGAAGATGGAAGTCTCCTCCTCCAATTCCCCCAAATATCGGATCCTTCGGATGGATGAAGATGGAGATCTCGATTTGGAACTTGAAGAATGGTACTACAATGTTTTGTATGAATCAAGAGTTCTGCCGTTGGTCAATTTGGGGGCTGGATTATCCGGCATAAGTGGGGGCCAGATTATCCGGCCTGGGCAAACGACCGGCCCTTTCTCGGACAATATGGAAAATAGTCCGCCCCCTCCCTGAGTGATGCTCCTTGGTTGCCTTTATCGAATACCTGGGGGGCAGATTTTCCGGCCTAAGCAATATCTCCGGCTCTGGCCATTTAATTTGGGGAAATCTTCACCCCTACCTGCGTGACGTTCCTTGGGGACTTAGCCAAAATAATTTGGGCCGGATTTTCTGCCCCCTTGGGGCCGGATTATCTGGTCTGGGCAAAACCTCCTGCCCTGGCCAGTTAATCCCGGGGAAACTCCGCCCCCATCTGCATGACGCGCCTTGGGGACTTTAGTGATCTTGGTGGGGCGGATAATCCACCCCCCAAAACTCTGTTTAGTAGCATTGGGTGGTAATATTATTCTTCACACTAAACACACAATTAGATAATCCTTGGTATTGTTATCTAACACACAAAATACTGGAGCTCATAAAATGTTCTTTCATATCCCTAACGTCCCTATCATGTGCTTTTGGGTAACTACTGAGTATATTAGAAGGGGGTAATTAAACGTAGGTCCCTTGACCGAAATTCGTCATATTGGGTGGGCAACAGGGTCATGGAGGGGGAATCGACATGACTTAGTCAAACTTGGTATCAAGACCCCATATCTAAGGAAACATAGAATGATTAATAAGACCAAGGACGCTTGTGGGAAAAGTAGCGCACCTCTTGAGAGTGTATGAATGTGACATGTTACTTCCTATCCTGGGAAAGGATTACGATCGTAGTGTGGAAAGGAACTCCACGAAAGTTCACACAACCCATGAAGACTGATGGCTTAGAGTTTTAAAAATCTAAAACTTACCTTTTCTAAAAATCATTTTCGAAAACCTGCACAAGTCTTTGATCTTTGATCAATGACTTTCAAATAGACATCAGACAACCACCATGGAACTTGCTGAGTATGCTCGTACTCAATCTATCTTCTTAGCCCTTGCTTATGTTGTGAGAAGACTCAACAACCGACATGAGGAGTGCAATCAGCAACAGGGTTTTAGATGAGTAGGAATAATATAGAATGTAGATATAGGATCCACTAGAGCATGCATAGGTAGATGAGCTAGCAATAGTATAGCTTCTCCAATAAGTTGCTAGCTCCAATGGTTTTAGCTTAACATTACCATTGACTAGGAAGCTACCCCTTCTGCATTTGAATTTTTATAGCATTATGAATCTTCATTGGACCAAGAGGATCTCGAAGGTTTTCTACACTTTTGGCTCTTGGTATGAATAAATAAAAGTTGTTGTACCCTCAATGTTTTTGTTGTACCACTCTGAGGGATGTGATATTTGCGGATGAGGACTTCTGTGAGTGTCATATCAATGACTTGTACACTACAACATGCAGTGGTATATTGGGTCACTTCAGGAACCATAGTTGGGCTTGAGCTTTCTTGAATCATACCTTTGGAGAGAAGGTATTCAATTTCTTTTCTGTCCTCCAGGTTCATGTGGTAGGCGGTATAGTTTGGTAGTGGAGAACTCGGGATGACGTCGATGCGGTGCTCGATTCCTCAAAGTGGGGGGAGTCCATGAAGTAGCTCGGATGGGAAGACATCTTCGAATTCCTGCAAAACCACCATAAAAGAAGGAGGAATGGTTGATTAATGATTAGTGATTTGCACCAATCGCTTGCATATGAGCACATAGTGCAACATTGATGGACTTTCCCTCACTTATCTCATCTCAGATTTGGTGGCAAGGAGAACACTATTCATTGTCTAGTCATATTTGGCTTGTGGCTCTCACTTGACTTTTCGTGATTCTCTCGCTCACCACTCATCTCACTTGGAGAGTTTGCATCTTGTGCCCTTGCTAAAACTTTGGATTGTCTGCAATTATTTGGCTAGGTGTCATTGGTTGCAACTCACATGTTTTACCACCTCACTTGAAGCTATAGATGTTTGTGCATCCATCATGGATATCATCTTTGTCAAATTGCCATGGCATACTAAGCAACATGTGGAAAATAATCATGAGAACCACATCACACTCAACTGTATCTTTATATGGACCAATAGATAAAGATACTGATAAAGTGTGCTTGATATTGGTGCTTCCATCATCGCTTAAACATTGCACATGATATGTGTGCTTATGTTGACGGAGAGGGAGTTTGAGCTTTTCACACACCTCGATACTTGCGAGGTTGTGGCAACTTCCGCCATCAGTAATGACTTTAATGGACTTTCCATTGATGCCAGCCTTGGTTTGGAAAATATTGCATCTTTGATCATCATGTTCTTGGGATTATGTGATTAACAACATTGTGATTATGAGTTAAAGGCTAGCATCATGCTCACAGATGATAAGATCTTGGTTATCACTATCAATGTCATGATCGGCTAGAGCAACATTTGCTCTTGCTTCATACTATTCTTCACTCAAGGATTCATATTCTCCATTGTCATTGCTGAACTTCACCTTGGTATTGCTACACACATTAGACTTACATCCTTTGCATCCACACTTGTAACATTCCACTTCGCTACTTGAGGTGTTGCATGTGGTGGATGTCATTGGCTTGTCATTGATTTGAGGTTTACCATATGTCATGGGAATGACCACGGTAGTCGCTACCAGGGGTAGTGATTGATACGATTGGGGGTAAGAGCGAGCCGCCATCCGTGGTGTGAGATTGGGAACAAACATAAGCGATTTACCCAAGTTCGGCCCCCGTAGGGTAATGACTTACTTCCTGCTAGATTGTATTGCTGGTGAGTGGATTACAAGATCAGCGAGCTCGGCGGCTATACGGTGAGTCGCTTGGATGGGGTAGCTAATAGCACGTAAGTATACAGGGTACCCTAGGGAGGTTTATATAGGGGCACCTCTCTAGGTTTTACAAGATTACAACCGAATCAGTTTAGGTTTCTAAGGTTTTGAACTAATTCGACTTGGCCTAGCTAGAGTCTTGGGCCTTCAGCTTCTAGTCGTCGGGCTTCGCTTTCAGTCGTGTTCTAATCGCCGTGCCTATAGGCCCAATCGCCATGGGCCTAAGCCAGTCGAACTGGCCTTCTAGGCATACCCCGATTGGTATATCCCAGTAGTAGTCCTCGAGTGTGATGGGGTTCGGTGAAGGTGTAAACTTGGCAGTCGGAGTAAGCGAGTCTAGGTGGACGCCGAGTCGAAACGGCGGCGAACTCCTCCAATGAAGGGAGAAGCCTTCCTGTGTGTTCTCAGTATCAGCTTCGACGAGTAGGAGTACGCTCGAGTCATCTCAGCCCGACATCGGAATGGACAATCAAGAAAGCAAGCAAGCAGGCGACTCGAGTGACCAATTTGGTCGAAGTTGGACCGTCAGCCTAGTCAAACTAGTCGTTGGTAACTCCAACAGTAACTTTGGCGGAATTATCACGAAGTAACGGCTATCCCGAAACTGCCAGGTAGCGCCGCTTTACAAGGAGAGTGACGGAGGGAAGTACGGACCTTCCTCGCATTTCCCTGCCTCCCCCATCTTCAGTCTCCTAGGCCAGTCATGATCCAAAATTTCTAGATCGAGCGACCTCTCCCCCGATGCCGCCCACAAAAGATCGGTGGGGCAAGCCTAAATGCACCGCGGCCGTCCTAAAATCGTTTCGGGAGGCTGGAATCCTTGGCAAGGGGAATTGGAGAATTCCAATGGTCGGCGAGACCGAGCCAAAGCCATGGCCGGGGGAATTTATCTATTTCCTCAGCCTCCTTGAGAGGGGATTGGGGTTCCCAACCTCAATCTTCTTCTGTCGCTTCTGTGCTTATTACTCTATCAAGCCCTCCGATTTGGGGCCTCACAGCATCGAGCAGCTCGCCATCTTCATCGCGTTCTACGAGTGCTTCTGGGTGCTACCCTTACCTCCCTCTCTGGCTAGAAATTTTCATGGTCGCATCAGTCGTGAGGGGAAGGGCGGCTTCATCCTGGCGGTAGGGAACATGACCTTCCAGCTAAAGCCCAAGGCTAAATTTCTGAAGTTGTTGCTACCGAGGAAGGTGGCGAACGAGTGGAGGAAGTATTGGTTCTACGTAAATAAGTCCACCCCCGCTGGCAAGGTGTCGATCCCGATGTATACCGCCGAATGGAGCGAGCCATCCAGGTTGTCGGTGGACAAGCTCCCTGATGACCCACAAGTATAGGGGGTGTATCACAATATTTTCGATAAGTAAGAGTGTCGAACCCAACAAGGAGCAGAAGGTGTTGACGAGTAGCTTGGAGCAGGAATTCTCTGTAAATACATAGCAAACGGATTTTTAGGGTTTTTTGATAATGCAGGTAAATAAAGTGGGAGTAAATAAAAGACAATAATAAATGGAGCAAGTGGCCCAATCCTTTCTTTAGCAAAGGACAAGCCGGTTGTATTACTTAAGATGACCAAACGTTCTCGAGGACACATGGGAATATCGCCAAGTGCTTTCGCTTCATATAGTTGATTAATCTTCTTTAGTTTGATAAGTGTTGTGTGGGTGAACCTGTGCTAATGTACCGACCTTCCTAGGACTAATAAATACTTGTGAATAAACCCCTTGCAAGCATCCGCAAGTACAAGAAAGTAATTAAGATAGAAACCTAACCACAGCTTGAAACTCTAAGATCCTGACATCCCTTGTGCAAAGGTTTCCTAACAGTGGTTCAGGTTTCTATCACTCTGGCAACCCCTATGATTAGTAGCCAAATACACAATGCATTCCCCTAGGCCCATAAAGGTGAAGTGTCATGTAGTCGATGTTCACATGACACCACTAGAAGAATAACACCACAACTTAAATAACAAACTATTGAATCTTTCTCAACACAGTTCCACTACTAACAACATGACTTCTCCCATGTCCTCAAGAACTAAACGAACTACTCACAAGACATCATATGGATCAAGATTAGAGATTATATAATGATAAGTAACAATTTGAACATAACAATAATTCAATGGTTCCACTCAAAAGCATTAACTACAACAAGTAATCAACACCGGGAAAGTTTCCCCTAAGAACTAAGCAAGATTCAACCCAATTGTTACAGCGGTATGGAGTGGTGATGATGGTGCTAGTGGAGATGACGGTGGTGATGATGATGATCCTGATGAACTCCAGCTTGATGGTGGTGTTGATGGCGACGATCTCCCCTCTCCGGGAAGGAATTCCCCTTGTAGAATTTTGTCTGCCGGAGTAATCTTTCTCTCTCTATAGTTTTCCGCCCTGTAGAGCCGGCAGAATCTTTCTATGGTCGCCCCCAGGTATTAGTGTTTCGAGGGGATAATATAAGCCAATGGGGAGAGCCAGGAGTGGGCTAGGGTGGCCACACTACCTGGTGGTGTAGCCTAGGGTTTCCCGCACCAGGGGGTGGTGTGGGCCCCCTGTGGCCCATCTCCACTCCCCCTTCTGGCATCCTTCGTCTTCTGGAAAAATAGGATTTTCCATGTATTTTCCTGGATTTTCTGATCTTCGCGAATTTTGCCTCCAAACAACCCATTCTCCATCAGAATCCTGACTGCAGCGGTCCAATCTCCAAAAGTCATCAACCATGCAAAAATAGATGAAATAACATAAGTATCATCTCTTAATATGAAATATATCAATGAATAACAGTAAATTATGATATAGAATAGTGATGCAAAATGGACGTATCAACTCCCCCCAATCTTAGACTTCGCTTGTCCCCAAGCGAAAATTGAGCTCAATAAACATGACCTCAGGTTTATGGAGTGAAGAGTCGATAAAAGAATACGGACAAAAAGCATCACATTCATCAATACACAAATCATAATAGAACACAACTCAGAATTATATAACTTAACTTGCAATAAGAAAAGGAAACACAAGTAAAGATACATAAAGTAAATAACAATTGGTAATGTTAAACTAAGCTCTTGGTCAAAAAATAGTTGACAATTTGCAGCACTTCACACATAACGAGTTTTCAATGATAGCTTTCAAAGTAATAAACACTAGGATAAGAGCAACGTGCAAAACAAGGAACATAAGAAACATGATTGAATAAATCATCATATGAATGAATGAAACACAACAACTCAAAATACTTGCTGAGATAAAAGGGAATAGGTTTACTGGCTCAACTAAAAAGTAAAAGATAGGCCCTTCATAGAGGGAAGCAGGGATTTCAAGTTTCATAAAGAGCTTCCAAAAATTATGGTACTTATTAGCTTCCAGCTCTCATTCCCCTATCATAGGCATCTTTAGGTGATTAAGGGTAAAGTGATCAAATATGAGGATATGCTTGACAAGTTGTAAGTTGAAAATGTCATGTCCCTTGAATACGAGGGACGCTCCTCATGCTACTCAAGTTTAGTTACCGGTAAGTTCTTCTCATAGTAAGTATATGTGTATCATAGAGAACCACCAACGGGGTACCCCTTGCCCGATGATACGGAAGAATCCCCATATCAAAATGACAAGGCAAGCAGACAACGAGCATCTCAGCAATCTTCTTATTTACCATGGGAAAATGGTGATTTTTCTCTCTTTCCTCTTTTCTTATCTCTTTTTTCTCTTTTTCTCAATCTCTATCTCTGTTTTTTATAAGAAGAATGCTTCATAGATTGCTCATTATGGTTACACTATAGGTTTCCACCATGATTATGCATGGATTAGACCAGCGGCCCAGGCATTTCTCTAACACACATACATAACTCCATGGACTTACAAGCTCCCCTTTCATTTCACACCGATGACATCCATAAACGAAATAGCATGATATCAACTAAATAAAGTGCAATGTTGAAAGCGTTCCCCATGACATCATGGTTCTGCTAATTCACAACTTACAAAGCGCAAGCATATACGCAACATAGATGGGCACAATGGTTCAAGTTTATTAAGTGCAAGAAAGTAAAGTGTGCCATCAAGTTCGTGAGATCTTTAATCACTAATTTTCAGATAACAAGTTTAATTCGGAAGGTAGATAAACATGAATTTACTTAGAATAGCAATAATGCTAATAGGTAGGTATGGTGGACACAAATGGCATAGGTTTTGGTTTAAGGATTGGATGCACGAGAAGCATTCCCTCTCAGTACAGGTTTTTGGCTAGCAAGGCTGGGTAGCAAGCATAAGAGTTGAGGGAAACAACAAACATACAGGTGATAAAAACAAACATGCAATCTTCCTTGGAAGCACGAAGATCTTAACTAGAGAATACTAAGCTTATGAGCAACTCAAGAAAGATGATGATGAAGTTATATTTATTTAGAGTACTTTTATCTTTTTCATTCAATCATAAAAATAGTGTTGCTACTGACCGAGCCAGGTTTGCCAAAACCAACTAAATTTACTCAATGATCCCAAAGTGATACCAATACTAACAACAAGATCAATCATATAACAGAAATTGAAAACTGATATAAATTATGCAAAAGAGTAAATGAAAGAACTTCTCATTAATATTCCATAATGGCAACTCACACCAAGGGATACATAGATATCTAACAAGAGGGGGGACACTTCCATAATGCAAACCATCCTACATGATAACTCTCTATTCATGATATGACTCTACTAAAAGGTAAAAAGATAGAAGATAGTGATATTATACTGTTACACTCCCCCAAGCTTGGAACAAACCAAGGGGATGCCAAAACCCGATGACGAATTACTCCTTCGGTGGTGGTGGTGTTCTCTCGATGAGCTTTTCGATCAATTTCCTCAAGCCCTCAATCTCGAAGGTGAGAGTACGAATCAACTATGAGTTTTGCTCAATGCGGTTCATGATCATGTTGGGTTGTGATTCCCAGCTCGTACGATTCTTTCCCCACTCTTCCTCCTTGAAGTCTTCTTTTCTTGCATGGTTAGAACGAGGCATATCCCAATTGGAGGGTAGTTTTTCCTTGGGCATATTCTAGAATTGATGCTCATGGATAAGGGTATGGAAGGGATTCTTGGTGCGTGGAGAAGGTGACCATGGAGCCAAACAGTGACGCGGAGGCTTCCCTCAAGTTGACATCCGTGCAGTCCTTTTAATCCTGGCAGGGTTTGCCACCACTCTAATGCTTGCAATGGTAGTGCTGGTGTGTGGATGCTGGCTTTTCTTTGCCTCCTCTTCATCTTTACTCTTGATCTCCTTCTCCTTCCCAGAGTCTTGTGGATCCTCCTCCGCATGCTCTTTCCCTTATCCTTGGCGGAGACCATTGTGCTTCTAAATTTTAAGAATAGTTCTTGGCAGAAACTGATCGAAACGAAAACACGACGAGAACACGATATACGAACCTCGGGGGATCCGGGGGGATTATATATTACAAATTTTTACAATAAAAGGAAGGTACTGGGAGAAAACGGGCCGGAGACGGGCTCCGGGGTGGCCACACCACCTGGTGGCGTGGCCTGGGGGGCCCACGCCAGGGGGTGGTGTGAGCCACCCTAGCTCCATTTCCGTCCCTCTTTCTCTTTGTTGCTTTCCTTGTTGGATAAAAACTGAAAAAATATAACTGGACAGATTTTTCGCGGACTTTTCCTTACCAGAACTGTTACCTATTCGAAAATGGACTCTATAGGTCTCTGAAGTTGGCATTTAGTAGATTCTTCCGGAGTCACGGCTTGAATAACATCAATATCTTCATCTTCATACACATATTGCTTGAGTCATGAAACCTTTCACTATCTTATTACACCATTTTCTCCACTAACCTGGAACATTCTTTCACACAAAAGTTCACACAATTCTCATTAGCAACATTAGTGTAAGCGAGATAATAAACCTTTTAAGTTCAATTTCAACTGAAATCCATCAAAAAATAATCTACTATAGCAACTCCTTCCGAAAAACCAAAAAGAATTCAAAAAGGAAATCGATTTAAGAGGCAAATGCAAGAGTGGCACAAATCTGTCAAAACAGACCAGCAGGTAAAGATCAATTTTTTCGAAAATCTTCTGTTGCTCAAATAAAAAAGGTCAAAAATAACGAAAGTTAAATAACAACCTGGGGCATAAGCACGAAAAATTACAGCTCAATCCGACATACAGAGATTTTTCCCGAATTTTTACAGTGAAGCACAAAAATCTGTTTCGGGACAACAACTTCCCCAAATCTTACTTATCTCTCATTAGAGGTTGATCTTGACACAAAAACCAAAAAAAAGGATAAGGAGAGGTTATTGCCGAAACAATAACTTCCAAGACTCAAATAAACAAAAACTGAAAGCAAAAGAAATATATTGGGTTGTCTCCCAAAAAGCTCTTTCTTTATAGCCATTAAGATGGGCATGCTAATTTCAATGATGCTCACATAAGAATATGAATTGAAGTGAGAGAGAGCATCAGGAAGCAAAAATACACATGTTTAAGTCTAACCCACTTCCTATGCAAGGGAATTTTGTAAGAAAATAAGTTGTTGAAACCAGGGCCTGCTAGCATAGGAAGGCAAAACAAGTGCAACATAAAGACTTTCAGCATAAAGAGAGGAAACTTAATATTACTGAGATGTATTAGAACACTTTCCCCTCTCTCATAATAACTTTCAGTATCATGCATAAATTTAATGATATAACTGTCACAAGAACCATTGTAGCAATGATCACTTATCCTAATAGAAAACACAAGGACACTAGCTCTCATAACACTACTTTGTGAAACAATATTAGGGATATCCTTACAAAGGATAGTGTGTCCCTCTTCTACATATTTACTGACAAAGTCTTTCACATTTGCTATCATAGGTTCAACAGCTACTTGTTCATCAGGTTCAAAAGCTTTATTTGTACTTTCATTAACCATACTAGCTATCATAGAATGTTCCTTTATCTTAATTGGGAAAGGTATTTTCTCAATGTAAGGTTCAGGTAAAACATGATTAGCAGTATAAACTTCAGTATTTCTTGCAGGAACACAATTAGCAATATCTTTATATGGTTCATGATACTTATTCCACTTCTCTTTAGGAACTTCAATATAGGAAGCAAAAGCCTTAAAATAAGTTGCAATAGCTTGAGAATCAAGACCATAAGCATTTTTAATATTTTGAAAGTCATTAGTTCCCATAAAAGATTCAATGCATTCATAATCATAATTTATACCTGACTTTCTTCCTTTATCATTCTCCCATGCTTCAGCATTATCTTGAATACGGTCTAGAAGATCCCATTTAGCTCCTTCTTCCATGCGTGTAAATGATCCAGCACAAGAAGCATCGAATAAATCCTTATCATGAAGAGAAAGCCTTGCATCAAAGTTATTGATAATAATATTGTTGGGGAGCTCATGAATAGGACATTTGAGCATTAGTAACTTCAAACTCCCCCAAGCTTGAGTTGTACTCTCTCCATTAAGAGGCCAAATGTTGTATATTTGATTCCGATCTTTATTAATCTCACTAGGAGGATAAAATTTTGAATAAAAGAGAGGCACTATTTCCTCCCATTCAAGAGATTGGCCATTCTTCAGCAGCTTATACCATTCCTCAGCTCTTCCTTTCAACGATAATGAGAATAACTTCTTCTTGACTTGATCTGTTGTGATACCTGCACACTTAAACAACCCGCATAATTCGTGGATATTGAGAAAATGATCACCAGGATGGACAGTTCCATCTCCAAAATAGTAGTTATCCATAACACGATCAATAATTCTTGTAGGTATTTTAAAAGTATCATTTTCAGCAGGTGGTGGTTCATCTACTACCTTAAACTCAGCGAATTATCCATATTGAAATAACGTAACTAATAGAAGTAAACAATACTCACAGTAGATTTTTCCTTTACCAGTTCCACTCTCTAATAGCGCTTCACTCCCCGACAACAGCGCCAGAAAATAGTCTTGATGACCCACAAGTATAGGGGGTGTATCGTAGTATTTTCGATAAGTAAGAGTGTCGAACCTAACGAGGAGCAGAAGGTGTTGACGAGTGGCTTGGAGCAGGAATTCTCTGTAAATACTTAGCAAACAGATTTTTAGGGGTTTTTGATAATGCAGGTAAATAGAGTGCGAGTAAATAAAAGAAAATAATAATAAATGGAGCAAGTGGCCCAATCCTTTCTTCAGCAAAGGATAAGCCGGTTGTATCACTTAAGATGACCAAACGTTCTCGAGGACACATGGGAGTATCGTCAAGTGCTTTCGCTTCATATAGTTGATTAATCTTCTTTAGTTTGATAAGTGTTGTGTGGGTGAACCTGTGCTAATTTACCGACCTTCCTAGGACTAATACATACTTGTGATTAAATCCCTTGCAAGCATCCGCAAGTACAAGAAAGTAATTAAGATAGAAACCTAACCACAACTTTAAAATCTAAGAGCCTGACATCCGTTGTGCAAAGGTTTCCTAACGGGGTTTCAGGTTTCGGTCACTCCGGCAACCCTATGATTAGTAGTCAAATACACAATGCATTCCCCTAGGCCCATAAAGGTGAAGTGTCATGTAGTGGATGTTCACATGACACCACTAGAAGAATAACACCACAACTTAAATAACAAACTATTGAATCTTTCTCTACACAATTCCGCTACTAACAAGATGACTTCTCCCATGTCCTCAAGAACTAAACGAACTACTCACAAGACATCATATGGATCAAGATCGGAGATGATATAATGATAAGTAACAATCTGAACATAACAATAATTCAATGGTTCCACTCAAAAGCATCAACTACAACAAGTAATCAACACCGGGAAAGTTTCCCCTAAGAACTATGCAAGATTCAACCCAATTGTTACAACGGTATGGAGTGGTGATAATGGTGCTGGTGGAGATGATGTTGGTGATGATGATGATCCCGATGAAGTCCATCTTGATGGTGGTGTTGATGGAGACGATCTCCCCTCTCCAGGAAGGAATTCCCCCGGCAGAATTCTGTCTGCCGGAGAGATCTTTCTCTCTCTATAGTTTTCCGCCCCGTAGAGGTGGCGGAATTTTTTTGTGGTCGCCCCGCAGGTATTAGGGTTTCGAGGGGATAATATACACCAAAGGGGAGATCCAGGAGTGGGCTAGGGTGGCCACACTACTTGGTGGTGCGGCCTAGGGTTGCCCGTGCCAGGGGGTGGTGTGAGCCCCCTGTGGCCCATCTCCACTCCCCCTTCTGTCATCCTTCGTCTTCTGGAAAAATAGGATTTTCCATGTATTTTCTCAGATTTTCTGATCTTCGCGAATTTCGCCTCCAAACAGCCCCTTTTCCATCAGAATCCTGACTACAGCGGTCCATGCTCCAAAAGTCATCAACCATGCAAAAACAGATGAAATAACATAAGTATCATCTCTTAATATGAAATATATCAATGAATAATAGTAAATTATGATACAGAATAGTGATGCAAAATGGACGTATCACTCCCTAGTGACTAGAAGATGGTCATGGACGAGATGCTATCTAGGTTCGGGAGCTAGAAGACAAAGCGCTAGAGACCATCAATCTATATAATTGCTGGCTCGGGCAACGTCTAGTGCTGCTGGCCACCCGAGCCCATTGGATGTACCAATACAACAGGCAGGATTACCTGACAAGATCGAGCAGTGAACCATGGGAGTCAGAGGGCTACATCATGGCCCTGAAGAAGATCACCGAAGCCGAGTTCACCGGCACGAAGTCCGGTCTGGCTCCGTATACCATCAGAAAGCGGAAGGTTCCCCTGGTAAGCTCCCTTGTTCTTCTCATTCATAGTTTTGCAGTCGCAGTTTGATGTCTCCTTAAATGAATTGGATTGATAATCCCCTTTGTCTTTCAGCTTTTCTAGGTCCTTGAGAACTGTCTTCCTCCACTCGACGAGGAAGTTCCCGAGGAACTTGAAGAGGAGGAAGGAGGCTCCAAAAGCGAGGAGGATGTCATGGAGGTGCAAGAGCCCTCCTCCGTTGCTCGGAAGACCCACGACCAAAAGAGGCACGATGTCGAGGCTGTTGGAGATATGCCCTAGAGGCAATAATAAATATAGTTATTATTATATATCTTTGTGTTTATGATAAATGTTTGCATTCATGCTATAATAGTATTAACAAGGAAACCATTAATACTTGTGTGATTTGTAAACTTAATTTGAAGTCCCTAGTATAGCCTCTATACTTCACTAGCTTGTTGGTTGATTGATGATGTGGTTTCTTTGTCATGAACATTGAGATGTTGTCAACAACAAGATCATATCGTTAGGAGAATGATATGGTGGACATACTCCTATAGACAAGCGTAGCATAAAGATCAAGTCATTTTAATAGTTCAATTGCTATATGCTTTCTGATACATAGTAACCTAACTCCTTCGACCATGAGATCATGCATATCACCTTTACTGGATGGATGCTTTGATGTCATCAAACACCACACCGTAACAGGGTGGCTATAAAGGTGGCATTGAGTGTTCGGAAAGTATTGGTTGAAACACATGGATCAAGAGTGGGATTTGTCCATCCACATGACGGATAGATATTCTCTGGGCCCTCTCGGTGAAATGTCATTCAATTAGCTTGCAAGCATGTGACTTGGTCACAAGGGATCACATATCACGGGAACGAGAAAAGAGTACTTATCGGTAACGAGGATGAACTAGGTATGCAGAGATACCGACGATCATAACCTCGGATAAGTAACATATCGTGAGACAAAGGGAAATTGGTATCGTATGTAAGTGGTTCATTCGATCGCAAAGTAATCGTAGAAATATGTGGGAGCCATATGAATTTCCAGATTCCTCTATTGGTTATTGTTCGGAGAAGTGTCTCGATCATGTCCGCATAATTCACGAACCGTAGGGAGACACACTTAAGGATTCGACGTTGTTTGAGTAGTTATGGTATTATGAGAAAGAGACCGAATGTTGTTCGGAGTCTCGGATGGGATCCGGGATATCACGAGGTGATCCGGAATGGTCCGGAGAATAAGATTCATATAAGGAAAGTCCCGTTTCGGAGTTCGGGAATGATTCCGGTGTTTTCATCGGGGATATTCTAGAAGGTTCCGGATTGTCCGGCACTCCGGGGGGAAGGGGTACATGAATGTGTCATTACATATTGGAATGATTGCATCATGTACTAAGTGTTCTTGCTGTCCCAAATATAGGATTAAATTGAATCCTAAAACAGAAAAGTCAAATGTCCAGTTTGAAAGTCAAACTGCCAAAAACAAGAAACTGTGGGAAACAAGCAAGAGGAGTTGGAGTCGACTTGGAGGAGGAGTTTCTCTCCTCCAAGCCGGCGGCCAGCCTAGGCCGAGTTGGGGAGGGACTCCCTCCCTCCCCTGGCGCGCCCACCCCTCCCACCTATATAAGGAGGGGCAGGGCTCCCCTCCTACACACAAGTTTCCTATCCTCTAAACTAAACCCTAGATCTAGACCCCGGTTTAGAGCTATTCGGTTTAGAGCCTTCTAATTGGTTTAGAGCCCTCTAATTGGTGTGTCTAATTACTAGACCACTAATAGCCTCTCTCATAAGCTCCACCATACTCGCACCGGCTTAAGGCGAAGCCCTGCGGGATTTCCCCTCTACCTCCGGTACCACGCCGTTGTGCTGCCGGAATCGCGAGGAGAGTGCTACAACCTCCGCTGCCTGCTGGAACAAGGGAGAGGAAGGTCTTCGTCGAGTACCGAACGTGTGACCGACTGCGGGAGCGCTGCGGGAACGCGGCGCCGGAAGGATCGTCTACGCGATCTTGAGATCGGAAAGAGTACGACTACATCACCCACGAGAATCTGCTCTCGTTAAACACTTTGGAATCTTCGAGGGTGAGTTATTCCATCGACTCGTTGCTACAATCTAATAGATAGATCTTGGCTTGTTTGTTTGTATGCGATAGAAAATTTTTGTTTTCCATGCTACGAACCCCTACAGTGGTATCAGAGCCGTGTCTATATGTAGATCTGTTGCACGAGTAGAACACAATGGTCATTGTGGGCGTTGATGCTTTTATTGTAGATTGCTTTTTGTGTACTTTGCATCTTGCGGTATGTTGGGATGAAGCGGCCCGGGCTAACCTTACATGACATCGTTCATGAGACTTGCTCCACGCTTGACATGCAACTCGTTTTGCATAAGTGGCTTTGCGGGTGCCTGTTTCTCCTAGCATAGTAAAGATCCAATTTACAACGGGTGATCAACAATGCTAGTATCAATGTTGTGGTTCTTGTTCGTAAGTTAGAACGACACTTATGGAAAGCCCCAAACCACGTAAAATATGCAAAGAAAGTAGAAGCGTCTAACTTTGTTTTGCAGGGGTGTGCAGTGATGTGATATGGCCATGATTGTGATTATATTTGATGTATGCAATGTTCCTTATTGTAAGTTGGCAACCGGCAGGAGCCATATGGTTGTCTTTAATTTCTGTTAAGACCTGCGTGTCTATTCAAAATAGTTGTAATAGTTGAAGCTGGTGGACGACAACCATGGAGAAGCGTCATTGACCTTGATGCTATGCCGGTGATGATGGAGATCATATTCGTGCTTGAAGATGGAGATCGGAAGCACAAAGAAGAAAGGCCATATCATATCACATATTATGAATTGCATGTGATGTTAATCCTTTATGCATCTTGTATTGCTTAGTAGACGACGGTAGCATTATAAGATGATCCCTCATGCACATAAATTTCAAGTTCTAGAGTGTTCACCCTTAGTATGCACCGTTGCCAAAGCTTGCTGCTTCGAAGCACCACGTGATGATCGGGTGTCTTTGATTCCGCGGGTGAATACAACGTAAGCAAGCCAGATTTGCTTATGCGGAAGCTAAGGTTTGATCTTGACGAGCCTAGCATGTACAGACATGGCCTCAGGAACACGGATCGCCGAAAGGCAAAGCATGAATCATATAGTAGATATGATGAACATGATGATTGTTCGCCATTAAAACTATATCAGCTCTCGTGATGATCGGTGTTGATGTAGTGGATTTGGTTCGTGTGATCACTAAAACAATGTGAGGGATGTTGTTTTGAGTGGGAGTTCACCTAGTTTAATTTCATTAATTAATTTGAACTCAATTTGTCATAAACTTAGTCTAAACTATTGCAAATATGTTGTAGATCAATGGCAGCCCCTACCATCAATTTTAATGCGTTCCTAGAGAAAGAAAAGTTGAAAAACAATGGAAGCAACTTCGCGGATTGGTTCCGCAATTTGAGGATTGTCCTCACAGCTGGTAATTTGACCTATGTGCTGGATGCACCGCTAGGTGACCCACCTGCAGCTGATGCTACCGATGAAGTAAAGAATGTTTACCTTGCTCGGAAGAATCAGTACTCCATAGTTCAGTGTGCTATCTTGTATGGTTTAGAATCGGAGCTTCAGAAAAGGTTTGAAGAGTCAGATCCATATGATATTGTCGAGGATCTCAAATTAATCTTTGAGACTCATGCGGCAATTGAAAGTTATGAAGCTTCTGAAAAGTTCTTTAACTGCAAGATGGAAGAGGGTAGCTCCGTCAGTGAGCATGTGCTTAAGATGTCTGGGCACGCAAATAAACTTCAAAGTTTGGGTATAGTGATTCCTAATACTTTGGGAGTTTACCGCATCCTCCAATCACTACCACCAAGTTACAAGAACTTTGTGATGAACTACAACATGCAGAACATGAACAAAGAGTTGCCAGAACTATTTGCTATGTTAAAATCTGCAGAAGTGGAGATCAAGAAAGAGCACCAAGTGTTGATGGTCAATAAGACCACCAAATTCAAGAAAGGCAAGTCTAAGCAAAAGGGACACTTCAAGAAGGGTGGTAAGAAAGTTACCACGCCGACGAAGAAGACCAAGGCTGGACCTAAACCTGAAACTGAGTGCTTTTACTGCAAGGGAGAAGGTCACTGGAAGCGGAATTGCCCAAGGTACTTGGCGGATTTGAAGAACGGCAACATCAAGAAGAAAGGTATATCTGATATACATGTTATTGATGTGTATCTCACTAGTACTCGTAGTAGTGCCTGGGTATTTGATACTGGTTCGGTTGCTCATATTTGTAACTCGAAACAGGAGCTGCAGAATAAACGGAAGCTAGTGAAGAACGAGGTGACGATGCGCGTAGGAAACGGATCAAAGGTTGATGTGATCGCGGTCGGCACGCTACCTCTTCATCTACCATCGGGATTAGTTTTATACTTAAATAATTGTTATTTGGTGCCTGCATTAAGCATGAACATTATATCAGGATCTTGTTTATTGCGAGACAGTTACTTGTTTAAATCCGAGAATAATGGTTGTTCGATTTATATGAGTAATGTGTTTTATGCACATGCACCTTTGATAGATGGTCTATTCATATTGAATCTCGATAGTAGAAATACACATATTAATAACATTGAGGCTAAAACGTTTGAAATCAAGCGATAATTTGACCTATATGTGGCACTGTCGTCTTGGTCACATTGGAGTGAAACGTATGAAGAAACTCCATTCCGATGGACTTCTTGAATCACTTGATTTTGAATCACTTGAAAGATGCGAAGCATGTCTGATGGGTAAAATGACTAAGACTCCATTTTCTGGTATAATGGAGCGAGCTACGGACTTACTGGAAATCATACATACCGATGTGTGTGGTCCAATGAGTGTAGCATCGCGCAGTGGTTATCGTTATGTTCTTACCTTCACGGATGACTTGAGTAGATATGGGTATATCTATTTCATGAAACATAAGTCCGAAACTTTCGAGAAGTTTAAGGAGTTTCAAAGTGAGGTAGAGAATCAACGTAACAAGAAGATTAAATTTCTACGTTCTGATCGTGGAGGTGAATATCTAAGTTACGAGTTTGGCGAGCATTTGAAGAAATGCGGAATACTTTCACAATTGACACCGCCGGGAACACCACAGCGTAATGGTGTGTCTGAACGTCGTAATCGAACTCTCTTAGATATGGTTCGTTCTATGATGTCACTTACAGATTTACCGCTATCATTTTGGGGTTATGCATTAGAAACAGCCGCATTCACTTTAAATAGGGCACCATCTAAATCCGTTGAAACGACACCGTATGAATTATGGTTTGGGAAGAAACCTAAATTGTCGTTCCTTAAAGTTTGGGGATGCGAAGCCTATGTAAAGAAGTTACAGCCGGACAAGCTTGAACCCAAAGCGGAAAAATGCGTCTTCATAGGATACCCGAAGGAAACTATTGGGTATACCTTCTATCATATATCCGAAGGCAAAATCTTCGTTGCCAAGAGTGGATCCTTTCTAGAGAAGGAATTTCTCTCGAAAGAAGTGACTGGAAGGAAAGTAGAACTCGACGAGGTTGTCGAACCTTCTCTCGAAATTGCGAGTAGCGCAGCACCGGAAGAAGTTCCTGTGGTGCCTGCACCAATAAGAGAGGAAGCTAATGATAGTGATCATGAAACTTCGGTTGAAGTTGCTACAGAGCCTCGGAGGTCAACGAGAACTCGTACCACTCCAGATTGGTATGATTCCGTTATGAATGTCATGTTGGTGGACAACACCGATGACCCCGAGACATATGAGGAAGCGATGATGAGCCCAGATTCCAATAAATGGCAAGAAGCCATGAAATCCGAGATTGGATCCATGTACGAAAACCAAGTATGGACTTTGGTGGACTTACCGGATGGCCGGAAGGCTGTCGAGAACAAATGGATTTTCAAGAAGAAAACAGATGCTGATGGTAATGTTACTGTCTATAAAGCTCGACTTGTCGCAAAAGGGTTTCGACAAATTCAAGGAGTTGACTACGATGAGACTTTCTCACCGGTAGCGAAGCTAAAGTCTGTGAGGATAATGTTAGCAATCGCTGCATATTATGATTATGAGATATGGAAGATGGATGTCAAAACAGCATTCCTCAATGGAGACATTGATGAAGAGTTGTATATGATACAACCCAAAGGTTTTGTCGATCCTAAAGATGCTAACAAGGTATGCAAGCTTCAACGGTCCATCTATGGATTGAAGCAAGCATCCCGAAGTTGGAATCAACGTTTTGATAAGGTAATCAAAAGTTTTGGTTTTATACAAACTTATGGAGAAGCTTGTATTTACAAGAAAGTGAGTGGGAGCTCTGTAGCATTCTTAATACTGTATGTGGATGACATATTGTTGATTGGGAATGATGTAGACCTTCTTAATAGTGTCAAGGAATATTTGAATAATAGTTTTTCAATGAAAGATCTTGGCGAAGCAGCTTACATATTAGGCATAAAGATTTATAGAGATAGATCGAAACGCCAAATATCATTGTCACAGAGTACATATTTGGACAAAGTTCTAAAGAAGTTTGGAATGGAAGAAAGCAAGAAAGGGTTCTTGCCCATGTTGCCCAATACGAACTTGAGTAAAACTCAAAGTCCGACATCGGCAGAAGATAGAGAAAGGATGAGTAAGACTCCCTATGCCTCAGCCATAGGATCTCTAATGTATGCCATGCTATGTACTAGACCCGACATCGCATATGCTGTTAGTTTAACTAGCAGATATCAAAGTGATCCAGGAGTGGATCATTGGACAGCGGTCAAAAACATCCTTAAGTACTTGAGAAGAACTAAGGATATGGTTCTTTCTTATGGAGGTGATGAACAGCTCGTTGTTAATGGTTACACCGATGCTAGTTGGAACACCGATCCGGATGATTCTAAATCACAATCTGGATACGTATTTATTTTGAATGGTGCAGCAGTTAGCTGGAGGAGTGCAAAGCAAAGCGTTGTGGCGAGATCTTCAACTGAATCGGAATACATGGCTGCTTCGGAGGCTTCACAAAAAGCGATATGGATGAAAGAGTTCATTACAGAGCTGGGTGTGGTTCCTAGTGCGCTGGACCCAATGTCTATCTACTGTGATAACATGGGCGCCATAGCCAATGCGCAAGAACCAAGGTCACACAAGAAGCTGAAGCATATCAAGCTACGTTTTCACGCTATTCGAGAACATATCCAGGATGGGGATATAAAGATTTGCAAAGTACACACAGATCTGAATGTGGCGGATCCGTTGACTAAACCTCTCCCGAGGGCAAAACATGACCAACACCAAACTGCCATGGGTGTTCGGTATATTACCATGTAATCTAGATTAGATGACTCTAGTACAAGTGGGAGACTGTTGGAGATATGCCCTAGAGGCAATAATAAATATAGTTATTATTATATATCTTTGTGTTTATGATAAATGTTTGCATTCATGCTATAATAGTATTAACAAGGAAACCATTAATACTTGTGTGATTTGTAAACTTAATTTGAAGTCCCTAGTATAGCCTCTATACTTCACTAGCTTGTTGGTTGATTGATGATGTGGTTTCTTTGTCATGAACATTGAGATGTTGTCAACAACAAGATCATATCGTTAGGAGAATGATATGGTGGACATACTCCTATAGACAAGCGTAGCATAAAGATCAAGTCATTTTAATAGTTCAATTGCTATATGCTTTCTGATACATAGTAACCTAACTCCTTCGACCATGAGATCATGCATATCACCTTTACTGGATGGATGCTTTGATGTCATCAAACACCACACCGTAACAGGGTGGCTATAAAGGTGGCATTGAGTGTTCGGAAAGTATTGGTTGAAACACATGGATCAAGAGTGGGATTTGTCCATCCACATGACGGATAGATATTCTCTGGGCCCTCTCGGTGAAATGTCATTCAATTAGCTTGCAAGCATGTGACTTGGTCACAAGGGATCACATATCACGGGAACGAGAAAAGAGTACTTATCGGTAACGAGGATGAACTAGGTATGCAGAGATACCGACGATCATAACCTCGGATAAGTAACATATCGTGAGACAAAGGGAAATTGGTATCGTATGTAAGTGGTTCATTCGATCGCAAAGTAATCGTAGAAATATGTGGGAGCCATATGAATTTCCAGATTCCTCTATTGGTTATTGTTCGGAGAAGTGTCTCGATCATGTCCGCATAATTCACGAACCGTAGGGAGACACACTTAAGGATTCGACGTTGTTTGAGTAGTTATGGTATTATGAGAAAGAGACCGAATGTTGTTCGGAGTCTCGGATGGGATCCGGGATATCACGAGGTGATCCGGAATGGTCCGGAGAATAAGATTCATATAAGGAAAGTCCCGTTTCGGAGTTCGGGAATGATTCCGGTGTTTTCATCGGGGATATTCTAGAAGGTTCCGGATTGTCCGGCACTCCGGGGGGAAGGGGTACATGAATGTGTCATTACATATTGGAATGATTGCATCATGTACTAAGTGTTCTTGCTGTCCCAAATATAGGATTAAATTGAATCCTAAAACAGAAAAGTCAAATGTCCAGTTTGAAAGTCAAACTGCCAAAAACAAGAAACTGTGGGAAACAAGCAAGAGGAGTTGGAGTCGACTTGGAGGAGGAGTTTCTCTCCTCCAAGCCGGCGGCCAGCCTAGGCCGAGTTGGGGAGGGACTCCCTCCCTCCCCTGGCGCGCCCACCCCTCCCACCTATATAAGGAGGGGCAGGGCTCCCCTCCTACACACAAGTTTCCTATCCTCTAAACTAAACCCTAGATCTAGACCCCGGTTTAGAGCTATTCGGTTTAGAGCCTTCTAATTGGTTTAGAGCCCTCTAATTGGTGTGTCTAATTACTAGACCACTAATAGCCTCTCTCATAAGCTCCACCATACTCGCACCGGCTTAAGGCGAAGCCCTGCGGGATTTCCCCTCTACCTCCGGTACCACGCCGTTGTGCTGCCGGAATCGCGAGGAGAGTGCTACAACCTCCGCTGCCTGCTGGAACAAGGGAGAGGAAGGTCTTCGTCGAGTACCGAACGTGTGACCGACTGCGGGAGCGCTGCGGGAACGCGGCGCCGGAAGGATCGTCTACGCGATCTTGAGATCGGAAAGAGTACGACTACATCACCCACGAGAATCTGCTCTCGTTAAACACTTTGGAATCTTCGAGGGTGAGTTATTCCATCGACTCGTTGCTACAATCTAATAGATAGATCTTGGCTTGTTTGTTTGTATGCGATAGAAAATTTTTGTTTTCCATGCTACGAACCCCTACAGAGGCTAGTCCGAGCCTCAAAGATTTTGACAGTGACATGGAGCTCCTCGATGAGCACAGCTCTCGGAGGATGCCCACGCCAGCCATGCTAGCTTCAAAGACAAGGCCACCAGTGAAATCACCGGCCAAAGCACTGGCCACCTTCAAGTAGGAGCACTAATCTGATGATGAGGAGGTCACGGATCCGACGAAGGCACCGAAGGACCTGGCTCTAGTGATGGAGCTAATGGCTGCAGACGTAGCCACCATGACCCCGATCATGGCTAAAGTGCCAAGTGCCTTGACAACACTGGAGATGGAGGTTCTAGCGGCCACAGGGTCGACGACTCCACCGACGAAGGAATTGGAGGAGGCGCCGGTGCCGAAGGAGCCGAAGGTCCCTATGTCAGCGGCCAAGTTGACAAAGAAGCCCGCGACAAAGAGACAGGGGAGCTTGCTGGAGAGGGGGCTGACTCGATCGATAGGGCCCGAGTTGGAGAATCCCACGCACATCAGCACAGGCCTATGCTTCATTCCGGTCACCAAGTGAGTGCCTTATTCGCAGTTTGGTTTGTTCATAGTTTGTTGTTCTAGATTTCCTTAGTCAATGACCATTGTGATCTTTTAGGGGAGGCCCCATGAAAATCAATCATACCACGGTGGCCAAGGTTCCGCCGACTAGCACCAAATCTGGGGAAGATGCTCCTAAGAAGAGGAAGGGAGAGACCGCCAAGGCGCTGGATGGAGGCGCGGAGAAGAAGAAAAGCGAGCTGGCCGAGGCGATTGACTCGGTCTCGAAAGAGGGCGACACCATGGTCGTGCAGGAGAATGATGCAACCGCGGGAGCAGAGTCGGCTAAGGCTGACCTGTCTCCAGAGGCATCCGTGCTAGCGACCGGCGGGCCAGGAGCGGCAACCGCGACCTTCCTGCGGTTCGTGGCGAAGGCATCAGCCGCGGTGACTGGCACACAGTAGCCATCGGTCATTGAGGTGATTGACAACAACATCGGGCAGCCTTCGATGCCCGTAATGGATGCAGTCGTGCTCCACCACATGCTAGGTGAATCCCTACAGGTATGTCCAGTCGCTGAGGACCTGGTCGCTAAATTTTAGCGATTGGACACTTAAAATCTTTGATCCCCCAGTCCCCGAGGGTTGAGTCACTAGGAAGTTGCAAGTCGAGTCCGCTGATTGACGGGCTGCACTAGAGGGAGTGGAGCATGACCTGCGGCTGGCCCTTCAAGCTGCCGCGTGTAAGTTTTGGAGTGTTGGCACATTTTGGAGTCTTGCGAGTGCGCCTTGCTGACTAGATATTTTGTGTGTAGGTGACCATGCCTCCGTGCTTGTTAAGGCTCGTGAAGGCTATGTGCCTACCACTGACTTGGATGTTGTGAAGGTCGCCGCGACCGCAGTAGAGGAGAAAGCTAACGTGTTGGCAAAGGAGCTCGAGTCAGCGAATTCGGCAATGATCTCCTCTGAGGAGAGAGCAAAGGCCGTGGTGGCAGCAGCAAAGGGGGAACACATGGCATCCGACTCCGTCATCGTGGGGCTGTAGGGCAAGTTCTCTGTCCTAGAGAACTTCATCAAGGAGAACTGCCACAAGCTTCTTGGTACGTCCTCCGATTTTGTTTGCGTTTTGCGATTAGCGCCCCATTGAACGTGTCGAGTCCTCGAGTGGGGAAGTCCCCGAGCGTTTCTAATTCTGGAGCTTGACTTGCTAACGATGTGCATATGTTGTAGGCCAAGGAGATCCCATCGTGCAAACGTTCAATGCCAAACAGTGCACGACATCGGTGCTGAATGCGTCCACAGCATCGGCGATGTGCGTCTAGGCCTTCCTCCAAGGTATCTCCCCCACTGAGGTGATTCCTAGAGGCTTGACGGAGGTGTGGAAGACTGGAAGTACCTCGAGGAGGCGTCTGCTGTTGTCGAGTAGATGGCATGGTCCGCGTTCTATTTCGGAGCCAGCACGGTGTTGAGCCTTGGGCTCGCCCATTTCCTGGAATACTTTGACGTTAACGATGTCACCAGCGGGTATCCCTCAGAGACTGGCAAGGTGGAGATCACCGACATCCTCGCCCTCAATGTGAACGCTATTCCGTACGCGAAGCGTGTGTTGGTGATGGGAAGCCTCCGGCCATACTAGGAGATGCGAGTGGCGCCAAACGGCGCTGAGCCGATGCATCGTGACCTCCAATTAGAGCGGCCATTTTAGTCGTCGATCGAGAAGTCGTTGACGACCTACACGATGAACCCATGGAAGCCCTTTGTGAGAGTCAAGGGTGCCTATGGTGCCTCCTCGTCGAAGCCTACAGAGTGAGGGATTAGAATGTAGCGTAGTTTTATGTGGCAACTAGCCTTTTGAACAATATTTTGCTGGTGAACAATATATTTTGTCACTTGATGATATGGTAATCGACTAGTATGCAATCGTGGAATTAGGTGCTTATTTTGACTTTGTCTCTTAGTTGTTTGAATTGTGCGAGTCTCGGAGCGTATTTGCTATTGGGTTTTAGTCACGCAAGTGTGTTTGTCGATGTTTATTGTAAGCTGTTTAGGTAGCTCGATTCTCCTCTCCGTGGCTCGTGGAGCCAGTCACATGGCGACCCCAAGGGGTACTTTGTACTTAATTTTTTTTCGTAACATGGGCGGGTTTGTTTTGCGAGCCCCCGAGCAAGGTACTTAACTGTTCGAGTCATATGCCCAAGGTCGGTGAGGACGTTGGGTGCTGTTTTGTGTATAGCGCGTCTCTCCTCCGGGCTCGGGAAGCCAGTTTCTTGGCGATTGGATGGCACACTCTCATACTTGGTGTGTTCCCGAGCCGTGTGTGGTTCTTTTTAGAACGAGTCTCTGAGCATGGTACTTAACCATTTGAGTCGCTGTGCGCAAGGATGAGGAGGACAAGGTGCTATGGGGAGCACAACCAGTCGTCTTGGCTCAGGAAGCCAATCGGGCGAGGTGACTCCAATGGTGGCTCCGGGTTGGCATTTTCGTGGATGGTGCAAGAATTATTTTCTGTGCCCTTGAACCACACTACTTAGCCGTGTCGGTCGCTCGACCAAGGGTTGAATATGGTAGTTAGCGTTTTTGCTATAGGTACGAGTGTGATTGGCACAAGGAAAGGAGAGTGGACACAATTTGTGTGGACAATACTTGTATTTCATCAATGGTATAGTTGGGTACAAGTTTGAGTTCTAGGTGTAGAAATTTTGAAGGAGATTCATGTTCCATGGTCACTCGACGTCGAGCTGGCCGTCACCTCGTATGCCGATGAGCTAGTAGGTGTTGTTGCCCTGTACTCGCCCTATGGCGAATGGCCCCTCCCATGGGGGAGAGCTTGTGCATGCCCTTCTTATCCTGGATGAGTCTCAGGACGAGGTCACCCTCCTGAAAGGTACGAGTCCGGACTCGGCGGCTGTGGTAGCGACGGAGACCTTGCTAGTAGATGGTAGTGTGAGAGCAAGCTAGGTCGCGTGCTTCGTCGAGCAGATCAACCATGTTTTGACGAGCGACTTCATTGTCCTCTTTCGCATAGTGGATGACTCACGGTGATTCATGCTCCAGGTCAGTCCGCAGATGGCTTCAGCGCCATACACCATGAAGAAGGGGGTGAACCCTGTTGATCGATTGATGGATGTGCGAATGCCCCATTGTTGTCGGATTGATGACAAGTACGCCATGAGGGGTCCTCGAGGTGTGCAGAAGAGAGGGGTGTGAGACGTACGATGTTCCGGGATGGTGAGCACACAAGTTTACCCAGGTTTGATTCCGCTGGCTTTGGACGGATCCTACTCCTGCTAGCAATCCAGTAATACGGCAGAGCCAAAATATGGGTTACAAGGGTTTCGTCTGTGCGAGTTGAGATTGTAGACTATTGTGAGGTGCCCTAAAGGCATAGCCTAGGATGGCTTATATAGATATCCGTCCTAGGGTTTATAGGAGAGACCTATCCGGCTATGATTAAGAGTCGGATACAGAGTACATCTTGAACTACAAGTAACATCACATGCCTATGTCGGTAAGTCTTTTGTGCCTTCCCGTAGCTGGACTGGACTCCGTCTCTTCTCCCTGACTGGGTTGCCCGTGAAGAAAAGCTCTAACCCAAAGTGGGCCACCCTAGTCAGTGAGGCATAATGAGGATACCCGAAAAGTATATCCCCAACAGCAGCCCCCGGAAGCCTCTAAGATCCAGAGTCGGATTTCATCATCGTCTAGCTTGATCTTCGGCTTGTAGAATCTTGAAGGGTTCCTGAAACTTCAAAAAAAAGGATAGGATCTGGGTCTGAAAATGAGTTGGACCTATGAATACATTATTTGGTTTTCCAGCTTGAAATTCAAACTAAGCCAGGACTTGGTCTCTGACATAATCTGACACCAGTCATGGTCAAGTCACGTCACTGACAGACATTCCCGTCAGCACGACCATTGGTGGGTCTGCCTTTTGCGGAACCGAGGCGTCGTTTTAATGCATGCGCGGAGATTGAGGCGGCGTAATCATCACGGAGGAGTTGCCCGGCTCCTTCCATGATGCGTGGCAGGGGTACTATTTACATTGCACGAATCTTGGCACAGGTGAAGGATATAAGAGGTTGAGATCTATCCCTTTCCTCTCCACCAGCTCTAGTGCCTTCTTCCTTCCTCTCGACACTTCCCACGAGCAGAGCTCCTTCGCCTCCCCCAAAATCCTCCAGCGTCGCCCATCCTAGGTCACCGGCGCACAGAAAATAGCTGAGGCCCCATCTTTCGACACGGCGGTGACAGCAGCGATGGCGCTGGCAGCAGAGAAGGAGAGCTTTCGTAGGCTCTAGATCCCCAGTGTATTGGATGACACCAAGCTCCACGTCATCGAGAATGAAGGGCTCCTCCGTGCCAGCAACTGGCGGAGCGGCTATGGCCAAACTGTCCCCACTCCCCGCGCCGACGAGCGGGTGCATTTGGGCACCCACCTCGACAGAGGTTTGAGCTTCCCACCCTCAGATTTCTTCTCCGAGGTGATAGATTACTAAGGAGTTCAACTCCACCATCTCCCCCCGAACTCTCTCTTAGAGATGAGTGCTTACGATTCTTTGTGCGAGGGGTATCTCGGCATTAGGCCAAGTCTCATTCTCTTCCGGTATTATTTTCATACCCGGAGAAACTCTATTACCATTGGCAATCCATACATTACCGGAACTCTTAGCTTTTCTGTTAGGAGAGAGCCTGTCTATCCTAGGATTAAAGCTAGTGAGTCGGTAAAGCAATGGCCATCCACTTTTTTCTATCACAAGGATATTTTGGCTCCTGGCAAAGCTACTGCTTTGCCGGCTTTTGTTGACGGTGCCGCCATGCCCCAAGAGTCTTGGGACTTAGATGCGCCGGCTCTCAGTGATGATATGCTTCTCGCCAAGAGGCGGATTGAATATCTGATGAAGCACAAGGGCCTTAAAGGGTCTGACTTGATTCATTGTTGGCTGGCATGCTGGATCCAGCCTCTCCAACACCATGGTGACCGGCTTATACACTCCATAACTTCATCCAAGAAGGACTCTCTCCAAATTTTCCCCCGTCCTTACTCGGAAAAGGAATATGAGTCCCCGATTAGATGATTAATACGGGAGCAGATCGAGAGGAAAATTCCGGAGCTGTCCTTGGACATGCATACAGCTGATAATCCTGTGGTACCAGTAAGTTTCCAACAATAACTCGAATTATGTGTTCATCTTTACATTATTGTCTCTTTCTGCAATACTGAGATATTTTTCCTTTTCAGCTTGCTGACCTCCCCTAGTCGGAATTTTCCCCTATCGAGGGATATCCTCCTAAGATCTCTTAGGATGATGGAGAATTGGTTCCTCTGCTGGAGACCTTTACCCGAAAGCGTAAGGCTCCGACAGTTTCTATTGGCACAAAGGAGGTGCCCACTTTGAAGAGGTAACTTTCCTCACAAGGTCTCTGTATTTTATTTTTTAATTCCTTTACGAGGTGTAACGCTCTTTGTTCTATTACCTCCTCAGAGCTAAACAGCTTACCAAGGGCAAGGGGAAAGTACGATCATCGAAACCCCTGCGCCAGTCAAACCTGAACTTGACTTCTCCTGCCAAAGCTCCTCCAATTCCTGCCCCACAGCCTTCCGCAGTGCCGGAGATTTCTCCATCTCCGCCCGTTGCGGAAGATCCAGCCCAACAAGCAGGGCCAGTGATCCTCGGTTTGCAAACTGACATCACCATGGGTGACTCAGGCTTTGACACCTCTACGGGTAATGATCCCTTGGCAGAGGTCTTCGCTGAAAACCTCCTCAACAATCCGGTTCTTGCCAAACTTGGCATTACTCGGAAATCTGTTGAGGAGAACCAACGGCTAGCCCAACAATGCTTAGAAAGCCGGAACATTATTGCCGAGGAGGAGGCATAAGAAACGGAGGACATCAAGTACTCTGAACTCCTTGAGCATATCCGTCTTCACGACGAGAGGCTGAGAGCCGGTGTGGTTCCTCCCCCAACGGTAATCCCGCTGACCCTCGCCGAGAAGGTTAGCACCAAGGTGACCATGATCTTAAGAAAGCTCCCTCATGAACATCATGTAAGTCGAATTCCAACTCACCTTTTTTACTTTATTTCATAGCATATCCTCTAGCCCCCAAGCATGAAGTTGGATAGAGAAGCTGGATTTATGCTTCCATAGGATGCCAAAGAATGAACTAGTGTAGCCCCCAAGGCTCATGCTAATATTAGTAAAAATATTAGCCCGAGTCTTTAGTAGACTTCTGACTCTGGGTATTCTGACTTATAGAAAGTTAATTCGTATAACCAGGAATTGTTGAAGAATATCTGCAACAAGCAGAGAGAGATCAGAGCTCTCCGGCTTGAAAATGCTTAGTTAAAAGTGTCAAGGAATGAGGCTGAAGGTAAACATTTCAGTCCTTTAACCTTGCTATTTCTTTCATAGTCGAATTATATTTTCAACTGTTGTTATTTTTGCTTACAGCACTGGTCAAACAATCATGTGCTATGATTGAAGAAGCCGAGAATCTGAAGACCCTGGAGGTGGAGAACACCGACTTACGTCGGGAGCTGGACAAGCTGAAGGCGGATGACGAGAGGAGCATTGCTCAAGTCCTCGAATCCTCTTCTATGGCCACCGAAGAATGTGATTGAAGGATCACGGCCAGGGATCAAAAGATCTCGGATATCAACGATGCATTATTCAGGGAGAAGGACATCATCGAGGCACTCTGGGCTAAACTCGAGAGCCTTGGGGAAGAGAAGACCAAAGTTGATGATGTCATCTTCGGTATGTTTCCTTCTTTCTAACCTTCCGCTTTTCCGAATTTTGGAGTTCGAATATGTTTTCTAACTTTTGCATTGTATCCGTAGGTCCTCTGAACTTACTGGATTCCACCTCCACCGAGTCTCGCACCAGCCAGCTTACACAAGTTGGTGATTTGCTTCATGATTTCCACCAATCTCTAGAGGATATTGGCGAAGTACTCAAGGTTCCGGACATGAACAGAATGTCCAGCTTTGAGGTGCGAGACAAGGCCAAGGAGATGCCCCAGCTCATCTAGGACTGGAACATGTCCTATGCGCGAACCGCAGTATAGAACGTTCTCACCATGGTTATGAGCCACCATGGAAGCATGGAATTTTGGCAAGTAAGTAGAGGGTATTCGATTGTGGATGAAGACGAACATGAGCAAGATATCAAGGCCATCATGGACTCATGTGCCAGATATGGATGTCACGTAGCTGATCTGACTAGCTATGACACTCCTTTTTTCACTCGCGTGGAGACGCCTCCTCCGCCTGCCGACGTACAGCTAAAGTCTCAGACGATGAACAAACCGTTTCGGATTTGAACGTCTCAGAAAGATATCAAGGGGAGGTCAATGTCTCCAGTGAGTCGGCAGCTCCTACCTCTCCTCCTGCATCGTAGAGCATCAGAAAAAACAATGTGTTATTCTGAAACAATTCAGGTTGTAAATAAGTAGTACAATACTTTTGCTAGTGTTAAGATTTGATATTCCTATTTAGAACTTTTGGCTTTATATTTTGTCGTGCCTGAAATGTTTACATAAGCACTTATGTTTTTTGTCTATACTTATCATTTATCTGGCTTTTCGCCGTCCCTTTCATGACGCGGTCAACCTTCAACAGGAAACTTTCCCGAGCAACGGAGCTCAATTGCTAAACTAGTGTAAACTCGGAAACAAAGCTGGTTTCCAGTACCAACAATTCACTACTCGGAAAATGCCCACATCCAGCAATCAGATAAATAACCAAGGTACAAACTAGAAAATTTAGATTTATACCTAAGGGTAGCATTTTTAGAATCGGAAACCTTAACCAGAATAAACATGAGCATAAAGTACTTTCAAGTATTCTGGGATTTTCGACTGTGACATGATCATTCGGAAATAAGATGGTAATATAAAACTTCCCAGAAAAATTGAGGCAACCAATACTTTATTTCCCATTGAACATGTACACATATATGATTACAAAGAAAGATAAATTAAGAATAAAAGGGACGTAGCTGAGCAATATTTCATAGTCTGTCTAATTCTTCCAGGTCTGTACTGCCTCCAGCTCTCTTTCTTTTCTTAGTAGCAGGTCTTTCTTTGACTGGCCGCATATCAGTTAGATAGTATGAACCATTGTGCAATACTCGGCTAACTAAAAAGGGCCCTTCCCATACTGGGAAAAGTTTGTGCTTTCTTTTCTGCACAAACGGAGAACCAAATCGCCCTTATTGAAAGACCGGTTTCTGACTCTCTAGCTATGATACATGCATAACTTCTGTTTATAGGCTGTTGATCTCATCTTAGTAACGACACGAACTTCTTCGATTAAATCGAGATCATTTTGTTGAGAAATTTCGGCATCCTCTTCAATATACACAACAACTCGAGGAGAAGTATGAATCAAATCGCTAGGAAGAACTGCTTCTGCACCATAGACCAAGAAGAAAGGTGTGTATCCGATTGACCTGTTCGGAGTTGTTCGTAAACTCCATATCACAGAATGTAATTCCTTTGCCCAAGCCCCCGCAGCACGTTGTAGTGGTGCTTCAGGTCTTGGTTTTAGGCCTTGTAGGATTAAACCATTTGCTCTTTCGACTTGTTCATTAGCTTATGGATGATGACTGATGCAATGTCAAGCCGGATATTTTGTTCGTCGCAGAATTCAGCAAGCTCTCCCATAGAAAAGTTACTCCCGTTGTCCGTGATAATACTATGCGGATAACCGTATCGGATTATGACATCCTCGACAAATCTTCTAGTTGTTGCTCCATCACAATTGGTGATGGGTTTAGCCTTAATCCATTTTGTGAATTTATCCACAATCACTAAGAGATGAATAAATCCACTTGGATCCAGTTTAAATGGTCCTACCATGCAAAGCCCTCAGACCGCAAAAGGCGATGTTATAGGTAGTGTTCGCAGCTGATCAGCCAGAACATGAGCTTGTTTGGCGTAATTTTGGCAGCCTTTGCACGTCTTGACCAGCCATTCGGCATCTGCCTTGGCTGTAAGCCAGAACAAACCATGTCGAAAAGCTTTTGCCACTAAAGATTTGGCTGTAGCATGATGGCCGTATTCGCCTTCATGGATTTCTCGTAAGATTTCTACTCCTTCTTCCGGAGATACACATCACTGAAAGACCCTAGACACACTCCACTAGAGCTCACCATTTACTATAGTATAGGTTTTTGCTCCTCGGACGATCTGCCTATTCAGAATCTCGTCTTCGGGTAATTTACCATCTACCAAGTAATCAAGGTACAGTTGAGTCTAGCTAGGAATTACAGCCAGAACTGCTACTAAAGGTGGGTCGGATTTGGTCGGATATTCCTCGTCTACTCCTTTTATAGATGGAACTTTGAGGTTCTCTAAAAAGCGCCATCTGGGACCTTTTTCCGTGCAGAGCCTATTCGAAATAATGCATCTGCTTCCTCATTTTTTGTTCGAGGGATGTGTTGAACCTCAAACCCTTCGAATGATTTAGATAGTTCATCCATGACAGATCTATATGCTGCCATGTGCTTATTTGCATTACAGATATCCGACACTTGTTGAGCAACAAGATCTGAATATCCATAACACATTAATCGTAGGATGCCGATGTCCTTAGCAATCCGGATTCCATGCAGTAGTGCTTCATATTCGGCTATGTTATTTGCTGTCGTGAAGCTAATCCGCAACACATAGAAAAGTTTATCTCCTTAGGGTGATTTGAGCACCACGCCAGCCCCCGAGTCCCCGAGCGCCTTAGACCCATCAACATGCAAGGTCCAGTATTTCGACTCTGGGAGGTCCATATTCTCCATTGTCTCTGTCCAATCAGTGACAAAGTTAGCAAGGATTTGGGATTTGATTACTGTACGAGGTTTGTACTCAATGTCGAAAGCTGAAAGCTGTATGCCCCATTTTGCGACACGTCCTGTAGCATCGCTGTTATTGATTATATCTCTCATGGGAGCTGTGCTCACCATGGTAATTGGATGTTCCTGAAAATAATGCTGTAACTTCCGGGATGCGAAGAACACACCATAAGCCAGCTTTTGATAGTGTGGATACCACTGCTTTGATTCAGTTAGGACTTTGCTGAGGTAGTAAGTCGGGCACTACACCAGGTGTTCCTATTTTTCTTCTGGTCTCTCCACCACCATGACGACACTGACGACTCTGTTTGTCGCAGCAAGATAGAGCAACATCGGTTCCTGAGGTTCCGGTGCTGCAAGGATAGGAGCGGATGAGAGTACTATTTTTAGGTCTTGTAGTGCAGCTTTAGCTTCATCAGTACAAACGAATTTTTTAGTCTTTTTTAGGAGCTTGTAGAGTAGTGCGGCTCTTTCACCGAGCCAGCTTACAAACCGACTGATTGCAGCAATGCAACTAGTTAGTCTTTGAACGTCCTTCAAGCGATTTGTCCTGGAAATATTGAGTATAGCCTAAATGTTGTCTCAGTTCACCTCTATGCCTCTTTGAGACATGATGAAACCTAACAATTTTCTGGCTGGTATTCCAAAGAAACACTTCTTTGGGTTAAGCATTATGTTGTATTTGCGTAGATTGGCGAAAGTTTCCTCCAAGTCGGAAATTAAGGTTTCCTTCTTTTTGGACATCACCGCAATATCGTCCACATATGCATGTATATTGCGTCCGATTTGATCGTGGAGGAAACGTTGAATAGTGCTCTGGTACATAGCTCTTGCGTTCTTGATCCCAAAGGGCATCATAACAAAACAGAAGGTTCCGAAGGGGGTTATGAATGAAGTTTTGACTTTGTCTGATTCCTTCATCCGAATTTGGTGATAACCGGAATATGCATCGAGAAAACATAGGAGTTCCGAGACTGATGTAGAATCGATAACTTGATCAATTCTAGGCAGAGCGAACAGATCTTTGGGACAAGCCTTGTTCAAGGCAGTATAATCAACACACATCCTTAAATCAGTGATGTCCTTTTTAGGGACCATTACAGGATTGGCCGACCACTCAGTGTGGATGTCCTCTTCTATGAATCCGGCTAACTCGAGTCGGGCTAGTTCCTTAGCTATTGCCTTTTGCTTTTCATCACCGAAACATCGTAAGGACTGTTTGACAGGTTTAGCGTTCGGGTTTACATTTAGAGAGTGCTCGGCAAGTTCCCTAGGTACTCCGATCATGTCATATGGCTACCATGCAAAGATATCTTGATTTGCTTGGAGGAACTTGACGAGCATGCTTTTCTATTTGCTATCTAGGCCTACACCTATCTAGGTCACCTTGGAGGGGTCATCATCCTTCAACAGCGTCTTCTTCGTCTCTTCTGATGCCTTGAACTCCGGAGTCGGCTTTGTCACCTCCTTCTTCGTCGCGGACATCTCAGACGGATCAATGGTCTTCTTGATCTCCTGGTACTCCTGGGCGTGCAGCACGGCTTCACCAAAGGCGACATTTCCGTCCTTGCACTCCCGCGCCTTCTTCGGGTCTCCCCTAATGGTGATCATGCCTTTGGGACCTAGAATTTTCATCATATTGTAAATGTAACTTGGACGAGCCATAAAAGCCCAGTAAGCCGGACGTTCGAATATAGCGTGATACGCGCTCTTGAACGGGACCACTTAGAAGGAAAGTGCTTCCGTCCGATAGTTCTTTGGAGTTCCAAAGGTAACATCCAAAGTGATCTCTCCCAGGGAATTTGCTTGTCTTCCTGGGACGACTCCGTGAAAGATCACAGAGCTGTGGTTCAGCTGTCTCTCCGAGATCCGCATCCGATGTAGAGTTTCGATATATAGAATATCAATGTTGCTACCACCGTCCATGAGAGTCTTGGAGAAACCATAGCCGTCAATAAGTGGGTTGACGACTAAGTCGTATTTTCCTCGCTTGTGCAACTTAGGCGGATGATCAGCACGTCCAAAGGTAATTGCCACTTCCGACCAGTCCAAGAATTGTGGGATAGCCGGAACAGTTGCGTTGAGCTCATGCAAAAATGCCTTCTTGACCTTAGTTGGTTGAGACCCAAGGAAAGTGACGTAAGTGTCTTTCTTCGTTGGGAAGTTCTTCGTTCCATCCGTCTTGGGATTTGAAGGGTCAGCTTCCTCCATGTCGGAATCTTCCTTGGTCTCCTCTTTTTTGGGATTCTTTTTTCCCTTCTTCCGCTTAGCCTTGTAGCCAGCGGTATCGTCTTTCTTGATGTCGTCGTTGAAACGACACTCGGCATTTGTGTGAGACGAGCCCCTGTTGGCATCTAAGTGATGCACACACGGGTTGTTGGAAATGTCGGCCCAGGAATAGGTTTTACCAGGTTGCTGGTCTCCTCTACCCTGGACTCTTGATGTCCGACGACCGTGACCGCAGCCACCACCATGCCCTCCTCGTCCTCTAGACCCAAAAGTAGTAGTGACTACTGTTATTTCTGCATTGGGCTTTTCCTCCAAGGTATTCTTGCGCTTCTGAGCTTGTTGCTTTGGTTGTTTTGCCGACTGTGGCACAGCTAGGGCATTTAGTAATCCCTCTGTGTTGTCGTCAATGTCTACACACTTGCTTGCTGTTTCTATCATCTCTCCTAGATCAGTGACCTTGTCGCACTTCAAGCAATGATGTAGTAAACCAATTGGGAGTCCTGCAATGAAAGGTTCAATCGCAGTTTGATCATTTACTCCTTCACAGGAGTTCTTGGTGTCGATCCATCATCCGAGGTAATCTCGGCAAGTTTCTCCAGCTTTTTGGGTGTAACGCTGCAGGTCTCCTACCGTACAGGGCCTTCGATATGTGCCTTCGAAATTCCGAATGAACGCGCTTTGCATGTCATACCATTTGTGGATGGTATTCTCTGGGAGTTCATTGAGACATGATCGTGCCGTCTTCCGCAACATAAGTGGGAGATATCGGGTTGCGACCAAGCTATTTTCGCCTTTGGCGATGCAGCAAGCCTGGAAAAAATCCTAGAGCGAAGTATCTGGCCGGGCCACACCGTCGTAGAGTTGGATGTGTCTTGAGATAGCAAATCCCTCCGGGAAGTTTGTTTGTCAAATACGCGGTCCGAAGCACTTTGGACCTACGTAGATATTATCCGACTCGTAGCGCTGTGTCTCTATGTTAGAGTTGATCTGGTGTCTCGCATCACTTGGTGACAGGGAACGCCGTCTTGGTTATTCGCTATAGCTGCGGTGCCTTGGAGCCGGACTTCTGCTTCTGCCACCACCTCCACCACCACGACGCCCTCCTTGGCCTCCTCAAGAACCATTGTGATGGCTTCTTAGCGGAGAGGGTGGTGCTGGTGGATTATTTCCGGCTGATAGCCGGCCTCCATCCGGAGTGTTGTTATCCTGTTTCTGGGGAGGGTCTTCACTACGACGAGCCCCCTGCCGGCTTGACTCGACACGGTGTTCGTTGTTCCTTCATCCGTCATTCCCACTGCGATGGGGCTCAGCTGGGTGGCTTGCATGTCTAGGAGGTGGCATCCTTTGACGGTCCTCCTCCCAACGTTTCTCTTTGTCTTCTTTCCTGCGATTGTTCGACTCTCGCCAGGGAGGATTTCTTGGATACACTGCAGCAATCGCTTCTTGCTCCACGGTTGGAGAGATGTTGCTATAGTTACGTGCGGCTCTGTGGTGCTACCCTAAAGATCCAGTTCTTGAGTAGTTGTCTTCCCGACGGTCGGAACGGTAATGCTGTTCCGGAACCCGTTGGCGCCTTTCGTCATTCCAGGCCGGATCCATGTGACATTGGTCAGATTGAGAGACCAGTTTTCCGCTCCCGAATTTTGCGACCTTTTGTTGCTCCAGACCCTTGGTGAGTAGCTTTATGCCCAACCGGACCTATTCAGGGCCTAGATTATTTGCCAGGTTATCTCGAGCTGCGACAGTGTTTTGTACTGGTGTTGGGTAAACCAGAACTCCCTTGCTGTCAAGTCGAGGCATCCCGGGGTCCCTCTCAAAGAGAACCTTCTGCACTTCCGGAAACTTATTGGCATGCATGTGTCGTTTCCGGGTCTTCTGATGCGGCAGAGAGATGAACTTCTCGGTAGTAGCTATGCGCTTCTTTTCTTCTTCGATGTTGTTGGCTTCATCCAGGAGTACTTGGCGACATACTTCTAGGACTTGGGCTCTTTCTTCCAACTTTTTAGCATTAAGTTCTGCAGTTGTAGGGATAGGCGTTGTTAACGCATCATCGATGAGTTTACGGGCACCTGCAGTGACCATGTGTCCATCCACCGAAGCTTCTTTGGGCTCGTCTGGGATTAGTGCTCCATCCGAGTCTTCTTCATATTCCTCACAACCACTTCATCCGTTGTAGGGTCTTTTGACGGGGTCTTGTTCTTCTTGTTCTTCTTCTTTGCCTTCTTGGCAGCGCCGGTAGCAAAGATGGCTTTGGGTCCGTTTCCCGGAGTCAAGCTCTGGTCGGTACTTTTAGACATCTGGACGTCGGGATTGCCTCTGGGATCCATGTCATCCTGCATTTTGGGAGAGTTTTCCCCGGATCCTTCGTCCATGGCTTCTCCTTCTTCTGCAGCTTTGGAGCTGAACTCCTCTTTGTATTCCATGGAGAACTTTCGGAAATCCATGAACGTCATGGGATCATCCGAAGATGCAGGTAAGTCGATGTTTGTCCCGATCGCCTCCAGTACCGAATCTTCGTTGTTTCCAGCATCAGTAGAGCCAGATCTGGATCCAACATATCTGACATAGTGCGACGCGTGTGTCCTGGGGTAGTTGCGGCTTTCCTCATGGGCTTCCTCGAAAATTCTTATGGTCTCGAGAACCTCATCCATGTTTGTGCCTTGCATCATCATGTGCCTCAACATATGCCTCAGGAAGGGTTGATTTGTTCCAACATTGGTAGAGCCGAAACCAAGGTTGTTGTCTTGCTCCTTGATTTCGACCTCAGCGGGTACCTCAATCTGGGATTCAGCCTCGCTAGGGAGATCCACTTTAGATTCGACTTGCACCGCAAGATCTGCTTCAGGTTCAGCTTTCTCCACTATCTCCGCAACAGGTGCGGGCTGGGTGGTATTAGGGTTGTCCGAGATCCGGAACTTTGCCGCCTCCATGGACAAAGTGGACCCAGAGATTTCTTCTACCTCTATCATCATCGTTGGGGTGGGTAGGGCAGGTTCAGCGAAACCGATGTACACATTGATCTCGCCAAAAGACATGATGGTGTAGGCAGTCATGACCTCCCTATCCGGAATCCAGGTCTCGTCGAGAACGATGAGAGGGACATCACTGGCGTAGAGGATGCGACCGACGAGGATGGTCTCGCTGATTCCGATTCTTGCAGATTCCGCTCGGAACATAGATCTGAAGCTCACTTGCCCCATAGTGGGTGCCAACTGTCGTCGGCTTGATGACAAGTGAGCTATGTGGGGGTCCTCGAGGCGTGCGGAAGAGAGGGGTGTGAGACGTACGGTGTTACGGGACGGTGAGCACACAAGTTTACCTAGGTTCGAATCCGCCTGCTTTCGACGGATCCTACTCCTACTAGCAATCCAGTAATATGGTAGAGCCGGAATATGGGCTACAAGGGTTTCGCCTGTGCGAGTTGAGATTGTAGACTATTGTGAGGTGCCGTAAAGGTGTACCTTAGGATGGCTTATATAGATATCCGTCCTAGGTTTTACAGGAGAGACCTATCCGGCTACGATTGAGAGTCGGTTACAGAGTACATCCTGAACTACAAGTAACATCACAGGCCTATGTCAGTAAGTCTTCTGGGCCTTCCTGTAGCCGGAGTGGACTCCGTCTCTTCTCCCTAACTGGGCCGCCCGTGAAGCAAAGCTCTAACCCAAAGTGGGCCACCCTAGTCAGTGAGGCACAATGAGGATACCCGGAAAGTATATCCCCAACCCCCATAGCACGGAGGAGAGTTCTTCCACCCAACATCCTAGCGTTCGCTCGAGGGGGACATGTAGTCTTGGCTTGAGGTCGTGGAGGATGCTCTGGTTGGTGCGCTTGGCTTGTCTATTCGACTCCGAGTGGGCGACTGAAGCGAGGTCGAGTGGAATGTCGTGCTCCTCGTAGAAGTTAGCCATGGTGCCCTTGGCAAAGTTGGTGCCGTTGTTAGCGATGATGTTGTGTGGGTAGCCATACCGGTATATCAGCTCGTGGAGGAACTAGAGGGAGTGGAGCATGACCATGGTTGTTGCTACCAGGGGTAGCGATTGATACGATTTTGGGCAAGAGCGAGTCGCCATCCGCCGTGCAAGATTGGGAACAAACAAAAGGTATTTACCCAGGTTCGGCCCCCCGTAGGGTAAAGACCTACTTCCTGCTAGATTGTATTGCTGGTGAGTGGATTACAAGATCGGCGAGCTCGGCGGCTAGGCAGTGAGTCGCTCGGATGGGGTAGCTAATAGCACATACGTATACAGGGTACCCTAGGGAGGTTTATATAGGGGCACCTCGCTAGAGTTTACAAGATTACAACCGAATCAGTTTAGGTTTTGGAGGTTTTGACCTAATCCGACTGGGCCTAGCTAGAGTCTTGGGCCTTTAGCTTCCACTCGCTAGGCTTCACTTTCAGTCGCGTTCCAATCGTTGTGCCTACAAGACCATTCGCCATGGGCCTAACTCAGTCGAATCGGCCTTCTGGGCATACCCTGATTGGTATATCCCCATCACCATATGTAGTTGTTAACTTGAATGGTGGATTTGCATGTTTGCGGAGTATCTTTTGAATCTTGTAGACATGGTGGTTAAAGAAGTCTTGTTGGAAAAGAATGCATTTGTATTGACATATTTGAGGTCCTCTTGGATTTGACGCTCAGCCTTTGTTGGATTATGCACAAGTTCTACCAAGTTGATGTAGTGTTGAAACTGTGCAATCCTCTTGATTGGATGGTTCAAAACCATTCAATAAACGTGCCAAGGTTGATGTAGGGTTGAATCATGTGGAGTTACATCTCTTTGAAGTACTCTTCCACACGTTTTGTCCGTTGGGTGATCTTTTGAAGCTTACTGAAGAGGTCTCTTGTAAAATGCACCAGGACAAAGAGGGGTGCATATGGTCTTTCATTGCTTGCCATGTGTTGATATGATGTCTTCTCTCGTGGTGGGTGTTTTTGAGTTGTTCCCACCAAAATTTGCATAATCATCAAACTCTAGGGATGCTATAGCCACCATATTCTCTTCACTATAGTTGTGCATGCAGAAGATCTTGTCGACTTTGAGTGCCCATGAGAGTTACTCATTGGGATCATTGGAGCCTTTAAATTTGGGCATCATGAATTTTAGCCTGCCAAAAGTGGAGATTGTGATGATGATGGTTTGCATTGGGAAGATGACGTCATTGGTGGTGGTTGTTTTCGTTACTAGAGTTATCATTTGGATCATCATCCGGGTCTCGGTCACCTTGACGGGCTTGAGGTTATTAGTGATTATTGGATCATTGCCTTAGTTGTTGAGGTGGACCTTCATGTTTTGTTGTGGTTGTTGTGTCGGATTTTGAGGTTGAGGTTCCTGTTCTTGTTTTTGCAGTTGAGGTGCTTGGCCCTCACGCCTAAGTTGTTGACAAGGTTGAGTTTTCTCGTGATTTCTTCTTGGAGCATTTTGTTTGCCATGGTGATAATGATGCGCATGGTTTTGGTGTGGTTATTGCTCCTCATCATGAACATTATGTTGATGGTGGCAGCCCAACATATGGCAATCACCATTGGACCAGATCATGCTACGCGAGCCATTCCTACTAAGATGAATTCCTTGCATCTCTTGTTCTCCTTTAGTCCTCATGTGAATGAGATCCTACTTGAGCCAAATGCGTGTCCCATGCCTAGGTCCCTACCCATGATAATGATGCCAAGAGGATCTATGAGGACCCATGATAATGAGCCAAATGCATGGAAGATAATATAGAAGAAAGGAACTAGACGAACCGGTGCTACCTCTGGTCCTACCAGTTCCACTGCCGTAACGAATCAACACTAGATACGATGAGCCGAACTCACCGACGAACCAAACCGTCTGCTGCCGGAACCCACCACACGACCCGCCGAAAAGATCCTCAATACACTAAACTGGTGCCCACCGACCCATTTTGGCGCTAGCCGGACCAACTCAGCCCCAGATCTGGTCCCGCCAGACTCACCACCAGATTCGCATGTCTGCACACAACTATGGGTTTGATGCCCTGAAATATTCCCCTACCTACCCCCTAGCCACTAGTAATATAACTAGCCCCTTGTGGCTCATATCTAGGTAGATATGAACTAAGTTGACTCTTGGCTTGTGCCAACGAACCCTACATGGGAACCCCTCTATAGATTGAATCTATGAGTTGTATCAAGGCTCTTCTCAATTACTTGGTATCTCTAAGTTAAGGATTATAATAGTTACTTGGTGTCTCCCTTTGGGATTCTCCTTTTAACTACTCTCTCCTTGATTTGGATTCGACCATTTTGATGTAACCCAACATATGGTAATCACCATTGGACCATGACATGTTAGACCAACCATTCCTACTAAGGTGTATTCCTTCCATCTCTTTTCCTCCATTAGTCCTCACATGGAGGGGATCCTACTTGAGCTAGATGTGTCTCCCATGCCTAGGTCCCTTCCCATAATCATGACGCCAAGAGGAGCCACAATGGATGGCCAAGGAGCCAAGACCCCCAAGAAATAAGAATGGAATAGAAGACACAAGAAAGCATTCGCCACCGGTACTACTGCTCGGCACTACCGATACTATCAATCCAAGACACCGAGCTACACCAAACACTTCTAGACTGACAGTTACTAAAATAGGGAACCATCGCTCAGTGATGGTACTACAGCCCCCGACACTGGTACTACCATACCTGGAGATCGCATGCCCTTTGAATCTCGGCACTACCACTCCGCGAGAGACTAGCCTGGTACTACCAGACACGAGGGCTGGTACTACCGGTCATGCCAGTGCCTACACGCATAAGAACCGGGCCTTAGTCCATGTAACACCCAAACTTCCTATTTATGCCTACAATGCCCTTGTTTAAGTAGATGGCCTATAAATGTGCCACCACCCCTCCTAGAAACCATAGAATGACAATTGAGTAGAATTGGCTCAGCCTCCATCTTCCCATAGGAGGAACCTATCGAGGATCTACATCAAGACCTAGGTTGTACAAGGCACCGTTTGAGCGCTCTTTCTATCTCGTGATCTCTATTGCGTCGATCTCTCCCTTTGGATCTCTATCGATTGCAATCTCTTCACGAGTATATTCTAGCGGCTCCAGATTGATATTTACATCATGGATCTCTACCTAGTGGTCTCCTCCATGAGGATTCTATCGTGTTGGTGATTCGGGCCAATAAGGACAACCGAAACATGTGTGTTTGCATGTGTTTGTACCTTTAACCTACCTTTTCTGTTTAGTTTATCGCGTTCATCGCATTTCCCCTCACTTCCCCACGCAAATTCATGAAGATCAGGCGCCCCAAGGGTCAATCCCAAAGGAACCCGCAACATGATGGTATCGCTGATTCCCACCATAAATTCAAAAATACCAAAAATTTCCCTAAATTGGTGTTGGTTCGATTTCTCATTTGGTGAGTTGATTGTAGTTTTCTCCCATAGAAAACCTATCTTTGGACTTGGTTTTAGCTTTTGCCTACGTTTACCCTACACAATTTGTCCAAAATCGCTTGGATTTGAGGAATTTTGGGTCAATTTTCAGCTACCGTCCGAGATCTACACGAATATGAATACGTGAAGTGGTACTAAGGGACCTACAAGTGGTATTTCCAGTCATCAACGGTACTACCTGAGTCGAAAGGCGGTACTACCGGCCCTAAGTCCTAGTTTTTTCTCCTTTTCACCTCTTTTCTATTTGGCAAATCATTTTTTTGTTTGTGTTTCGTGTGTGTGTCTATCATCTAACAAAATGTCTGCAACACTCTTCGTCTCGACATCGACACCACAGAACTCAAACCATTCAATACACCAACGATTGCAAGTTCGACATCAACATAAGATATAACTTGCACCACCCTTGTTAATCCCCTTTCTTCCTATGTGTTACCTAAATGTTATGGGTTCCTTTAGGATTAACCCTTTGGTTGGCCCGATCTTCACGGATTTGGGCGGGAAGTGAGGGAAAGGCGATGAACTCAACACAAAATACAAGACAAAGATACAAAAACATATAAACACACATGTTTTGGTTGTACTCGTTGGCCTGAATCACTTACCTAGTAGAATCGTTGTGGAAGAGACCGCTAGGTAGAGATCCAAAAAGAAAAGATCTATCTAGAGCCACTAGAATCTACTCGTGAGTAGATTGCAATCAATAGATACCCAAAGGGAGAGATCGGCACAATCAAGATCATGATATGGAAGGGGCACTCATACAGCGAGGGCCTTGTCTAACGTAGGTCTTGATGTTGATCATATAGAGGTTCCCCCTATGAGAAGATAGAGGCTAAGCCAATTCTACTCAATTTTAATTCTAGGGTTTCTAGGAGGAGGTGGTGGCATATTTATAGGCCATCCACTTAAACATGGGTATTCTAGGCATAAATAGGAAGTGTTGGATGAACTAGGGTGTTACATGGGCTGAGGCCCAGCTTAGAGCTTGCATTCCCATTGTGTAGGCTAGATAGTCTGGGGTGTGAAGGCTAGATACTCTGGGTCGGCTGAACACTTAGGTGTGGTTGAGGTGGAGACTGCGTTCAGGAACCCGGATGTCAGAGATTCTAGGTGGAGTCCGAGCGGTGTCCGATCCAGGGTCCAAAAGGAGTTCACCACTGGCTTCGCGGGTCCTTGAGGGCGGGGCCAGAGAGTCCATGGTAGGTGCACCAAACACTTATGTGTAGAGGCGGCGGACACTCCGGCATGTTGACGATGGAGACTCCGATCCAGGAGTTGCTATTTCTTGCGCCTTCTCTTCCATGCTTGTTGCTTGGGGGTCTTGAATCCTGAGGCATCCTTGCCTCCTCCTATTGGCATCATGGTCATGGGACTGGTCATACAATAGGCACTAGGCTCAAGTAGGATCCCATTCATGTGACCAAAGGAAGTAAAGAGATGGAAGGAATTCACCTTTGTAGGAATTGTTGGCATAGCATGATGTGGACCAATGGTGCTTGCCAAGTGTTGGGCTGCATCATCTCCCCCTCTTGAAAAAGATTCGACCTTGATGATATCCCGTCATCACCTTGTAAGGAAGGAGAAATGTCCATGGTCTTGAGCTTGTTGGTGGTTGGATCTCCGGTGTCAAAGTCTTGTACATAGTTGTCGAAGAGCTTGTAGTTGTTCTTGCCGACATGTTGTTGTCATATCCTTAGGACTTGGGGTCCGTGGATCCCTCCTAAATAAGCCTCCATCAAGACCTATTCCCAAGGTCTAGGCATTGGCGGCCCGCGAAGCCAAAGTGCACAAGCTAGCCATCCATTTAGACAGAGGACAGAAGTGACATGATAGGACTCTAAAGCCTATAGCTCTAGGACACAGAGCTATGCATGACTTGTACTATAGGCTACATCTGTTGTAGGCATGACCCTATGCTCGTAGTGCCCGAATCGACACGCCACATAGACACCATTCATACTACACTCAACCGCATGGTGCCACGATGTCGTCGCATGTGCATTAACCCTTGTGGTGTCCCATTGACCTTATAAAAGGAGGCCCAGGTAGGTAGAAATAGAGGAGGGAGGATTCTCTAGCTAAAACCTTTCTAGTGAAGGAACCATTGTAATTGTGATCATCCACCAGATAGTTGATTCTTGCAGTACATAGGGATCCACACCTCGCGGACCAGAACCTGGGTAAAAAACCTGTTTATCTCTATTTGTGTGTTTGTCTAGCTCGCTGATCGACCTTGCCAATGTTGCACCTCTGGCCGTACTAACAAAGGGGAGCACCATCCCTGCTGTCGAAAACCTAGAGACAAAATTTGGCACGCCGGGTAGGGGCGCACGCACGGCCGACTTGGTCGGCGTCACTGCCATCTGTTGCAACAATGCCCAAGAAGGTGGAGGGTAACCCCTGACATGGTTTGGGGGCTCCCTGGCACCAATGAGACGCCTGAAGGCTCGCCCAGCAACATCAACTTCAAGCGAGGATCTCTCCATTGAAGGATACCTCACGATAGAGCCCATGTCACCCCCACCTATGGTGGGAAGGAGACACTACTACCAACAACAAGCCCTCCCCTCCGCCCTGCCTCACCCTTGCGGAGGAACGGTCCCCGTCAAGTGTGAATGGCACACCTTGTAGACCACCTGCCTATTTGGACTCGTGCAAGCACCAGGCGAATACCTTTGAAGTTACATTCAATGCTCCGTCATGGCTCTCAGCTCCGACCTCCACACATTCCCGAGATGTCCATCGACGCCTTTCGCCGGGGTGTGCGTCGCATGCCCCTAAGTCAGAGGATCAACTGCCAAGACTTCGAGTCCTTGGAAGAATTGCTCACTGAAGAAGACCTTTTATCGAAAAGAGAGGCCAGGGGCTTGGCCCAGCCTTAGGATAAGCTAGCCATGCCCTGCCTCGACCTTGAACCCCAAGAACAAAATGAGGAAACATGACGGTGCCCCCACCTCATGGATCGTGGGACGCCTCCCACCTAGTGGACCTACAAGAAATGAAGAGCAGTCATTCCACCCGGGTGACCCTCTAAAGCATCTTCGAGTGAGCCACCAGGAAGCACGACTGCCGCACCACCTGTAGCCCGTGTACCTGTGAGAATCTCATAGATATTGTAGGGTGAGGGCTCAGGGGACTCAGTTGCTGACCCGTGAGCCTATTTTTCTTTGGTCCCCCAAAAAAGCGACTCTCGCACCCAAGCGAAAGAGTGCATTCACATGTTCGATGTTGGGATAGGATAGGCAGTGTCAAAAGGCTATGACCCCCTCCCTGTGCTATGAAGCAGTGAGGGCATCGCGAAGCAAGGCATACACATTGGACGGGATCCCTAGCAAAAAGTGCACCCTCCTTGCGGGTGGCGCAAGCCACCCTGGGAGCATGACCCAGAGAACTCAGTGTGTGCTACCAGTTTCCTGCTCGACGGCTATAGAAAACTAGGGCATCGTGACCTAGGATGATCTAGGGAACATGTGCATGGGAGGGGCAACCCTCCTAGCGAGCGCTCTATTTGGTGACTCAAGGTTTACCACTCGGGATGCCTCTCCGGTCTTACCCATGGTTGATCTAACAAAGTGAAATAATCCATCTGTGAGTAGATCCCGAGGGGGGTGTCCCCCTCCAAAACAGTCTTGCGTAGCTAGCACGAGTCTCGCAACACAAGTACTACCTCTAGAGGAAATTATGTGGACGGACACGATGAGTGGTTTGTCACGCACTCATCTTGATTATCATCCATCTGGGCTGCCTCACTAATGGAGAATCATGTTGTATTGGTCACATATTTCTTGGAATTGCTCTTTCCTAGGGACACCGCTGTGGATGATCACGCGTACAGAATTCCGAGGCCCCCATCGCTTGCGTTTCACCGGATAACCTAAGGGTGTTCGGTATCCCATCCTCCACCACCATGCGAATGGAGAGAGGCCTGAGCAAGCCTCGGGAGTGGTGTTCTGACCGTCGTATTCTTATCACTAGCAACCATGTGGGTTGCCAGGATCTGCACCTCCCGGCGGAGTAGCAGGAGAAAGACGACGGCTAGCCCCCAAAGAATAGAAGCAAGCCCCACCCCTCATATACCTTCCCTAGGATAGGAAGTGGTATATGGTAGGCTTGTGGCAATATATAGTGGCTCGGCTAACATTTATCCATAGGAACCTCCCTGCGTTGTGGTTGGAGAGAGGTGATGGTTGGGCCAACTGATAGGGTGGCGGTTGTAAACTACCCGTAGGAACCTTCCTGCTTCGGCCAGAATATAGGATATAACCTCACACCCACAAAGAAAGGCAAGTAAACCTGCTCCTGCCCGAGCAGACCATGGTGCCTGCCGTGATCTACCCTTCCCTGTGATTTGGGGCTGGCAAAAGTTGGACTCAGCCAAAAAGAAGAGCCCAAGGTTAGGTCTCCTTGAAACAAGAACCTCCCTACACGACGGCCAGATAGGTTCCGACCAGACTTCGTGCCAAAGAAGACACAAGACCACTCAATGGAGTTGACAACAGCGTCCAATGCATCAATATAAGAACATAGCTACTACCAGGTAAAAGAAAATGAAGCGGCGAGAGCTACGCCCTAACAAGGTGGGATGGCCCACAGATATAAGGGGCATCCGAGGCACAAATAATTCGATGAATTGGAACCCCATCATCCACACCACCTTGGCCACCGTGGGCTTCACTTCTTCCAAAGAGGCTCCCAAGTCCGTCCTAGAAGTAAGAAGCTTGAAGATGATTTCTGTGTAAAACCCAGTGAGGTGGTAGTGAAGCCTGTACAACATTGAGATGGACACCTCCTTGAAGGGAATATGCCTGAGAGGCAACAATAAAGTGGTTATTATCTTATTCCTTGTTTATGATAAATGTTTTTTAAATGCTATAATTGTATTAATTGGAAACGTCAATACATGTGTGTTTAATAAACAAATAAAGGGTTCCTAGTTGTGCCTCTCTTATAAACTAGCTCGTTGATTAACAAGATGATCAAGGTTTCCTGATCATGGACACTAGATGTTGTTAATAACAAGGTCACAACATTGGTGAATGATGTGATGAACATTCATCTGAAGTGTAGCATTACGATTAAAGTCATTATGTTTATATTTCTATAACATCGTACAAAGTAATCCTAGTCCTTGGACCATGAGATCATGTCAATCACTAACACTGGAAGAGTATCTTGATAACATCAAACGTCACACCATGATAGGGTGACTATAAAGGTGGGTTCAGTGCTACAAAGGTGTTATGTAGAGGCTCATGGATCAAGTGTGGGATTTGTCCATCCCAATGACAGATAGATATAATCAGGTCGCTCTCGGTGATATCACATTGAGATAGCTTGCAAGCAAGTGATGTGATCACTAGAATGTTATATCATGGGAATGAGAAAATAGTGCATGTCAGTAACGAGATCAAACTAGGTATTGATAAACCGATGATCGATTCTCGGACATGTAATGTATCGTGAGACAAAGGGATTTAGTTACGATGTTAAAGGTTCACAAGATCACTAGAGTCATTGTTGAATGTGCAGGAGTTAGTACGAATCTCCAGGTCCCGCTGCTGATTATTGATCAGAGAGGGGTCTCAATCATGTCTGCATTATTCACGAATCGTAGGGTGACACACTTAAGGGATACCGACACCATTTGGAGCAAATATCTTTCAGATACCGACACCATGTTTCAGATAAAGATTTAATAAAGCAAATATGCATTACTACCTTGCGCTTAGTTTTAATTGAGATAAAAGAACTATAGAATTCTGGATATTTACTTTACAAAATGGTATCGTATTGTTTTAAGTGTCAAACTAAAGTTTAAGTCCTATTACAAACTTTCAGCAAACTCCTCTACTCCAAGAAGTTTCATAAGTAGTATTAAACCAAGAGTAAGAATTCTAGTGTTAGTATCTAAAGTATCATGTTTACCTCCATGATTCTTGATATTCAAATGTTGTTTCAATATCGAGGTTATCTGGGAGCTTAAAGAATTGTTTCAGAAACCATCATATGTGGAAGATATTATGATATCAGAAACAATGTTTATAGTTGCAATATGATAGAGTATAATTTGGCAAAATACATGTTCTCATATTGTATGAGAATTTGCGAATGCTGGAGATCATAGACACATCCTAATCTCCTAAAAGGTTTTGGGAACTAACATTATACTCACGATTCATTCTTATAGGCTATACTATCTTGATCATGAAAGTTCTCATGATAAGGATGAATAGAAGATGTAGGTAAAATGTTTACTACACTAAAAGATTACTAAAGAATGGATTTTTGAAAGAACGCCAAACATTTGATGATGGTCATCAACTTCAAAGTGCAAGTCCAAAGGTATTAGTATTTGACTATACACGCTTTGGACTATGTGTCATGTGTATGGCACCACTATTGATATTGATAGATTCTTTTAAAAGAAAAGGAAATGCTGAAAGAGAATCTATAAAATATTTGGCAGAAAAGAGAAAAGACAGGAAATGTCTAGCTAAGGTATATAGATGATATACATGTTATGGTTGTATGCTTTGCTTGTTAAACAATGTGGTTCTTGGGTATTGGATGCCGAATTGGTTGGTGTGAAATGTCATACAGAACAACGCAATTCATGAACTACAATGGCCTAAGTAACTCGCAACAGAATATGTGATGATGTTCATCGAGAACAAATAACGTGTTATTGTGTTTCTCGTTGACATCAAAGCTTGCCTTCAAGATTTGTTTAAGTAATTGTTATTTTGTTCTGGTATTATGAGAACAATGGTTGTTCAAATAATTACCGTATCCCATACAAGATGGATGAACTTTTTCAAATCTAGTTGGAGAAATCATGTCCATAAAAACTAATGCTAAAATGTCGCAAGACAAATGATTGAAAGGTCACTTATGAAGTGACATCGATGTTTAAATTATACTGGAAATAAAACATGAAGAAACTCCATGTTGATGGAATTTTGGAGTCTTTGATTTTGTTCAATTGATGCTTGTGAGACTTTCCTCGAGATAATTGAAACTCTGTTCATAGGCCAAAGAGGAACAGATGAATAAATTATTGGACATTTTGCATGTTGATGTATATGGTCCATTATGCGTAGCCATGTGCGGTGGATCTTTTGACTTCATATGCTTTCTCCGAAAATTTGAGTGAATATATCTGTATATTTACTTAATAAGGAAGAAGTATGAAACATTTGGAAATTTTTCAAAGACTTTCAAGATGAAGTGGAAAATCATTGTAACAAGAAAATAAAGAGTTTATGATTCGATCACAAAGTAAAATATTTGAGTTACATGTTGTGGCATCCCGCAAAAACCACTACTAGAAAATCGCGTTGTTTTGTGCATTGCATTTGAGCATCGTCATCATCATGCAATTTGTTTGTCTGAAACTATTTTCCATAAGCCTATTTTTGTTTTCTAAAATTACCCTTCTTTTATTTCGAAACAAAGTCTCATAATTATCTGCTAAACTATTTAACTAAAAATTATTTGCTAAAAAGATTTAAAACAAAACAAGACAAATAAATATCTTACAAATAATAAACCTAAAACCTAGCTACCCCAAATCTTTTCTACCTAAACTTAGTCTACCCAGCCCCCTCCACCTCACCCCGTCCAACCATAGCTTGCCACATCATCTTTCCCTCCACCTCATCACACCCACATCCACCTCACCAATCCCAGCCGGCCCTGCCTCTCTCCCTGGGCCCCACCCCACAGCCCCACACACCACCTGTCCCACCCCACCCCACACAGCACACACGCCTACACGCACCCAACACACAACACACCCACCTGCCCTCTCCCTCACCTGCCCCAACTCCCTGCAACCGTCCCCACCGCCTTCTCTCCCTGCCACCGGGCCCCACCCCACGGTGCCGCCCCGTTCCCCAACCCCCTCTCCTCTCTCCCTGGCGACCCCGCGTCCCCAACCTTCCCTCCCCATCCTCTCTCCCCGGCGCCAGGACCTCCACCCTCTGCCGCCTCGCCGTCTCTCCCCAAGCTCCTCCCCGTCGCTCCGGCCGCCATCACCCTCGCCTCCCTTCTCCTCGCGCGAGCTAGCCGTCGCCATCGGCCTCCTCGCCGGTGCCCCTCCGCCGAGCTCCTCTGGCCGCCCTCGCTCGCCCCGCCTCCGGCCGCCCCCTCTCCCGCGGTACCCCGTGCGCGCCGCCGACCCAAGCCGCCTCTTCGTCTGCCCTCTTCTGCCGTCCTCGGACCACCTCCTCGCCTCCTGCGCCGGCGTCGACCCCGCGGGCAGGACCTCGCCGCGCGTCTCCGCCCCGGGCCGTCCTCACCTCTCTGCGTCCTTCCTCTCGGGCGCCTCCTGCAGAACGTCCTCGCCAGCGCCTCCCAAGCGCGTCCTCGCCGCCTCTGCTCCTTCGGGCCCCGCGCTATAGCCTCGCTGTTCTGCGCCTTCCGAGACCAAGATCGCCACCGCAGGCCACTTCATGTACGTCGGCTGCCTCACGTGGACGCGCGCACGGCGCTCTGGAATCTGGGGGCATCCGGGCGTGATGTGGTGAGAATTGTTGGACGGCCCCGATGGCAAGTCGTGTACCACGGTGACGTTAGTGTACATGCATCCCTATGTGTTTGTGCGATGTTCCCCAAAACGCCCGAGTCCAATACAAGATCGGCATCGGCAAACCAAGAGGGAACCCCAAGATCTTCGGGAGAAACTTCGACGTTAGACCCAAGTTCGCCGACCACCCGAGGGAACCACACCGAGAAACCACGATACCCGGAGATCGACACAGGACTGAAGCATCAAGGCCTCCTTCATGGAATCGCCAAGATCCACCGGCGCCAAACCCAAGACCGACATCGTCACCGAGAACTCCTCCCTGAACGCCAAGGTCGTCGACACGGATACGCCATGTTCTTTCTCTCGGATCCGAGGACACCGAGACCCGGTGTGACAAGTACTCCTTTCCGGACGCCGAGGCCGCCAAGAACTAGGATGCGACAAGATCTACTCCGTTGTTCGAGAATGTTTCTGCCGAGACCAATCCCGTCGAACCCTGAGCCCCTGTCGAACCCCGAACCCCCGGAACCAAGTTCGTCGAATCCTAATGTGTGACCCTTTATCCGAGACCCCTATTTTTATAATATGATATTGATCACCTGACGCATATTTAATTGTTCATGCATGCATACTTGTCTGTGGTTTGGGGGCATTATGCCGATTCACCATATAATTAAATATGGGGCCCATATGCGGGCAAATCCAGTCTAATATTGGTCCCATTTAAAATTGTGTAGCGAACCGAAGCCATGTTTTATCTTGCTAATCCAACATTTAACTTGCGGGGTAGATAAATAACATGAACCTATTAATCAATTGTCGGGACCCCGGTTCCGCTTAATATGGTCTAATTGCATCGCATCTTTGCCATGTCATACATCATACATGCATCATGCCCGGTCTTCTGCAGTAATCTTAAATAGTGCATCCGGTGTTTATTCTAGTGTTTTGGTTCTTCGCGGATAAGGCCGTTGAGTTGATGCGAGTGTCGACCCGATCTTCGGTTGAACCTTCGACAATGCTTTCAGGCGAGCATCTCCCCCTTTCTACCTATCTTACTTTTATAGTATTTATTCCCTCCTGTTGATCTATTGCTATCTGTGTTGCGATGCTCTAGTTTTCGTACCCGTGATATCCCTTGCAGCCTTATATTGCCTTGGACACATCCTATTACCTGTTGTTTGGTAGATAGTTGGACTTGCGCGTCGTAGTCGCTTGCTCAAGTGTTGTGGCGTGTCGTCAAGTACCACAGTTGTTGGAAGGCCGCCATAAGCTTTATGTTGGAGTTGATCAAGACTTTAATTACTGTTTAATAACTAAAATTGAAGTAGGTAATGCAGAGGCACCGGTGGGTGATAGACAATATTTGGTTTCTGACCGCTCACTGGTGTCCCGTAGGACCCCGAGTTCTTGACACCTATTCCGAGATCGAGCGCGCTAACCACATGTGGGATGTGTGGGCACCCCATCGATTAGTACCTGATTTCAAAGTATTGTACTGGGGGCCACAACTAGTTTGAGGTTTTATTTACTATTCTGTACTTATGCCATGCTTTACTGCTTAATTTAAATTGTGCGATGGACAGCACCTGTACTGTTTAGGATCGGGACACGTTTTCGCGGTGTCGACAAGCCCAGTTTTGGGTTCCCAGTCGTTCACAGCCGTCTACCCAAACCCTAAGTCCGTCTCGGAGACCGGCCGACTTCGTTGCGGGTTCGACTTAGTGGGGTGGCCCCCATGTACTTACTTTGGGTCTGGGAAACGTCATGACTTAGGCCCCGCCGACATACCGATGGGTGTATGTTAATTGATCTGGCAAAAAGGGTCGAAGTGCGTGTGGATATCTCATGCTAATCGCGTGTGGATACTTTGGTGCACCCCTGCAGGGTTAAATCTTTTCGAAAAGCCGTGTCCGCGGTTATGGACGACTTGGAGCACAGTTCTCGATCATAGACAACTATAACTAAAGTTTACTGTTATAATTTGACTTGTATCCGATGTGACTAGTAATCAGCTCAACTGCAACGGAATGGCTAAATAAAAGTATCAACAACTGCTGGGTTTGGGGATATCTCATGCTAATCGTATATTTGACTAGTAAGTGTGGCAACTACAACGGAATGGTTAAATAAAACTGCCCACTGCTTATTTTATCAGGAAGACTATCTATACCTGACTAGTAATTGCCGCAACTATAACGGAATAAATAAAACTGCCAACTGTGTGAGTTCCTTGGTTGACTTCCTCGGTCGGTATCGAGGGGGGGAATACCAGGATGGGTATGTTTGGTGTTAGAATCAGGTTGGTTCCGAATAGGTCTTTCCTATCCCTCTCTGATAGCCGCTAGTTGTATCGAGTCTCTATAGGCTGTTTAGTGCATGCTGCGCTGCTGCTTCAGTCCACCATACCTATGTAGGCGAGGACCGCCGAATTCTAGCCTCGCCGTGTACTGGCCTCGGTACTGACCGCTCTCTCTTTTTCCTTTGCCCTTTGTCGGCACCCCTTTTGTTTAAGCAGGCTTTGAGATCGACGTCGTTAGCAGGGTTACCCTTCCGGCTTGGCCTGGGCAGGGTTATGGACGCCATTGGCTATTCTTCAGGGCTCTTAGCTCAATTTGCATCTTGTCCGTACTCGGACGCTCTATCGTTTCAAGGTGATTTGGATCTTTGTCTTGTATATCTGTATCCTTGACTCATGGAGTCGTGTTGTATATATATCTGTTCTGTGGGTCCCATCGAGGACTGTTGTGTAATGTTATTACTTCGTTTTCCACCCGCACGAAAGTGCCTGGTGGGCACCTTTGAATCGTTTCTATGCGGGTTTGGCGAGAATCGCTAAGACTTGCATAGGGCCGATTCTGAGGGTGTTACAGAGTGGTATCAGATCTCAGTAGTTGCGATACCCCACAAGTCCAGCCTGTAGGATAACCTAGCTAACGGCCGAAGTAGAGTGTCAAAGCTATTTTGCAAAATCGGTTGGATAATTCTGATTAGGTCTGATTTTACTCCTTACCCCTCTGCTATTCCCCTCTTACCTCTACGTGTTTTGAATCCGCTCTCTTCTCTTTCTTCGAGTCCAGGAATTCTCATGGGTGGGTTTTCGTCGTACCTTCAGGGTTTCGCTTCCTCCTCTGATAACGGTGTTTCTACATCCGGTCCTCCTGCTATCTGAGTGGTCCTTTATCTGTGGTACCATCCTTTGTTCCTTGTTTGTGCCTCCCAGTGTTTTCCGACGCGACGACATCATCTACGCCAGATCCGATGCAGAGTCTGCATCACTCCTTTGTTTCCGAACCTCGTTTGTCGAGATCTACAATCTGAATTTCGAGAGTTGGTTGCACAATTCGCCTATTCGTGTGCAGAGTAATGGTTCGGGTGCGCGATGGACTGATCACCGTCCGACTACTCTTATCATTCGCTCTTGTACATCGAATCAGTGGATCCAGCAATTTTACTCCGTCCACGGAAGCTAGAGGTGGCTTTATTGTTTGATACCTCTACCTTCGCCTTTGTTTCCCGGAGTTTTCTCTCGACGATCACGGACAACGACCTCTTGTTAGTGGTGTCGCGAGGATCTACACGATGCGAGAAGATTCAGATCGCCGGCCTTCCTTCCGGTACCATGAGGCGGATCTCGAGGGCGAGATCCATTGTTAGTGGTGTCGAATTGTGGCATCCCGCAAAAACCACTACTAGAAAATCGCGTTGTTTTGTGCATTGCATTTGAGCATCGTCATCATCATGCAATTTGTTTGTCTGAAACTATTTTCCATAAGCCTATTTTTGTTTTCTAAAATTACCCTTCTTTTATTTCGAAACAAAGTCTCATAATTATCTGCTAAACTATTTAACTAAAAATTATTTGCTAAAAAGATTTAAAACAAAACAAGACAAATAAATATCTTACAAATAATAAACCTAAAACCTAGCTACCCCAAATCTTTTCTACCTAAACTTAGTCTACCCAGCCCCCTCCACCTCACCCCGTCCAACCATAGCTTGCCACATCATCTTTCCCTCCACCTCATCACACCCACATCCACCTCACCAATCCCAGCCGGCCCTGCCTCTCTCCCTGGGCCCCACCCCACAGCCCCACACACCACCTGTCCCACCCCACCCCACACAGCACACACGCCTACACGCACCCAACACACAACACACCCACCTGCCCTCTCCCTCACCTGCCCCAACTCCCTGCAACCGTCCCCACCGCCTTCTCTCCCTGCCACCGGGCCCCACCCCGCGGTGCCGCCCCGTTCCCCAACCCCCTCTCCTCTCTCCCTGGCGACCCCGCGTCCCCAACCTTCCCTCCCCATCCTCTCTCCCCGGCGCCAGGACCTCCACCCTCTGCCGCCTCGCCGTCTCTCCCCAAGCTCCTCCCCGTCGCTCCGTCCGCCATCACCCTCGCCTCCCTTCTCCTCGCGCGAGCCAGCCGTCGCCATCGGCCTCCTCGCCGGTGCCCCTCCGCCGAGCTCCTCTGGCCGCCCTCGCTCGCCCCTCCTCCGGCCGCCCCCTCTCCCGCGGTACGCCGTGCGCGCCGCCGACCCAAGCCGCCTCTCCGTCCGCCCTCTTCTGCCGTCCTCGGCCCACCTTCTCGCCTCCTGCGTCGGCGTCGACCCCGCGGGCAGGACCTCGCCGCGCGTCTCCGCCCCGGGCCGTCCTCACCTCTCTGCGTCCTTCCTCTCGGGCGCCTCCTGCAGGACGTCCTCGCCAGCGCCTCCCAAGCGCGTCCTCGCCGCCTCTGCTGCTTCGGGCCCCGCGCCATAGCCTCGCTGTTCTACGCCTTCCGAGACCAAGATCGCCACCGCAGGCCACTTCATGTACGTCGGCTGCCTCACGTGGACGCGCGCACGGCGCTCTGGAATCTGGGGGCATCCGGGCGTGATGTGGAGAGAATTGTTGGACGGCCCCGATGGCAAGTCGTGTACCACTGTGACGTTAGTGTACATGCATCCCTATGTGTTTGTGCGATGTTCCCCAAAACGCCCGAGTCCAATACAAGATCGGCATCGGCAAACCAAGAGGGAACCCCAAGATCTTCGGGAGAAACTTCGACGTTAGACCCAAGTTCGCCGACCACCCGAGGGAACCACACCGAGAAACCACGATACCCGGAGATCGACACAGGACTGAAGCATCAAGGCCTCCTTCATGGAATCGCCAAGATCCACCGGCGCCAAACCCAAGACCGACATCGTCACCGAGAACTCCTCCCTGAACGCCAAGGTCGTCGACACGGATACGCCATGTTCTTTCTCTCGGATCCGAGGACACCGAGACCCGGTGCGACAAGTACTCCTTCCCGGACGTCGAGGCTGCCAAGAACCAGGATGCGACAAGATCTACTCCATTGTTCGAGAATGTTTCTGCCGAGACCAATCCCGTCGAACCCTGAGCCCCTGTCGAACCCCGAACCCTCGGAACCAAGTTCGTCGAACCCTAATGTGTGACCCTTTATCCGAGACCCCTATTTTTATAATATGATATTAATCACCTGACGCATATTTAATTGTTCATGCATGCATACTTGTCTGTGGTTTGGGGGCATTATGCCGATTCACCATATAATTAAATATGGGGCCCATATGCGGGCAAATCCAGTCTAATATTGGTCCCATTTAAAATTGTGTACCGAACCGAAGCCATGTTTTATCTTGCTAATCCAACATTTAACTTGCGGGGTAGATAAATAACATGAACCTATTAATTAATTGTCGGGACCCCGGTTCCGCTTAATATGGTCTAATTGCATCGCATCTTTGCCATGTCATACATCATACATGCATCATGCCCGGTCTTCTGCCATAATCTTAAATAGTGCATCCGGTGTTTATTCTAGTGTTTTGGTTCTTCGCGGATAAGGCCGTTGAGTTGATGCGAGTGTCGACCCGATCTTCGGTTGAACCTTCGACAATGCTTTCAGGCGAGCATCTCCCCCTTTCTACCTATCTTACTTTTATAGTATTTATTCCCTCCTGTTGATCTATTGCTATCTGTGTTGCGATGCTCTAGTTTTCGTACCCGTGATATCCCTTGCAGCCTTATATTGCCTTGGACACATCCTATTACCTGTTGTTTGGTAGATAGTTGGACTTGCGCGTCGTAGTCGCTTGCTCAAGTGCTGTGGCGTGTCGTCAAGTACCACAGTTGTTGGAAGGCCGCCATAAGCTTTATGTTGGAGTTGATCAAGACTTTAATTACTGTTTAATAACTAAAATTGAAGTAGGTAATGCAGAGGCGCCGGTGGGTGATAGACAATATTTGGTTTCCGACCGCTTACTGGTGTCCCGTAGGACCCCGAGTTCTTGACACCTGTTCCGAGATCGAGCGCGCTAACCACATGTGGGATGTGTGGGCACCCCATCGATTAGTACCTGATTTCAAAGTATTGTACTGGGGGCCACAACTAGTTTGAGGTTTTATTTACTATTCTGTACTTATGCCATGCTTTACTGCTTAATTTAAATTGTGCGATGGACAGCACCTGTACTGTTTAGGATCGGGACACGTTTTCGCGGTGTCGACAAGCCCAGTTTTGGGTTCCTAGTCGTTCACAGCCGTCTACCCAAACCCTAAGTCTGTCTCGGAGACCGGCCGACTTCGTTGCGGGTTCGACTTAGTGGGGTGGCCCCCATGTACTTACTTTGGGTCTGGGAAACGTCATGACTTAGGCCCCGCCGACATACCGATGGGTGTATGTTAATTGATCTGGCAAAAAAGGGTCGAAGTGCGTGTGGATATCTCATGCTAATCGCGTGTGGATACTTTGGTGCACCCCTGCAGGGTTAAATCTTTTCGAAAAGCCGTGTCCACGGTTATGGACGACTTGGAGCACAGTTCTCGATCATAGACAACTATAACTAAAGTTTACTGTTATAATTTGACTTGTATCCGATGTGACTAGTAATCAGCTCAACTGCAATGGAATGGCTAAATAAAAGTATCAACAACTGCTGGGTTTGGGGATATCTCATGCTAATCGTATATTTGACTAGTAAGTGTGGCAACTACAACGGAATGGTTAAATAAAACTGCCCACTGCTTATTTTATCAGGAAGACTATCTATACCTGACTAGTAATTGCCGCAACTATAACGGAATAAATAAAACTGCCAACTGTGTGAGTTCCTCGGTTGACTTCCTCGGTCGGTATCGAGGGGGGGAATACCAGGATGGGTATGTTTGGTGTTAGAATCAGGTTGGTTCCGATAGGTCTTTCCTATCCCTCTCTGATAGCCGCTAGTTGTATCGAGTCTCTATAGGCTGTTTAGTGCATGCTGCGCTGCTGCTTCAGTCCACCATACCTATGTAGGCGAGGACCGCCGAATTCTAGCCTCGCCGTGTACTGGCCTCGGTACTGACCGCTCTCTCTTTTTCCTTTGCCCTTTGTCGGCACCCCTTTTGTTTAAGCAGGCTTTGAGATCGACGTCGTTAGCAGGGTTACCCTTCCGGCTTGGCCTGGGCAGGGTTATGGATGCCATTGGCTATTCTTCAGGGCTCTTAGCTCAATTTGCATCTTGTCCGTACTCGGACGCTCTATCGTTTCAAGGTGATTTGGATCTTTGTCTTGTATATCTGTATCCTTGACTCATGGAGTCGTGTTGTATATATATCTGTTCTATGGGTCCCATCGAGGACTGTTGTGTAATGATATTACTTCGTTTTCCACCCGCACGAAAGTGCCTGGTGGGCGTCCTTGAATCGTTTCTATGCGGGTTTGGCGGGAAGCGCTGAAACTTGTATAGGGCCGATTTGAGGGTGTTTGTAACAGCGACTCAATGAGTCAAGATTACAGATATAATATACAAAGATCCAAATCACCTTGAAAAATGATAGAGCGTCCGACTACGGACAAGATGCAAATGGGGCTAAGAGCCCTGAGGAATAACCAATGGCGTCCATAACCCTGCCCAGGCCAAGCCGGAAGGGTAACCCTGCTAACGACGTCGAAACCTGCTAAAACAAAAGGGGTGCCGACAAAGGGCAAAGGAAAAAGAGGAGCGTCAGTACTGAGGCTAGTACACGGAGAGACTATAATTCGGCGGTCCTCGCCTACATAGGTATGGTGGACTGAAGCGGCAACGCAGCATGCACTAAACAACCTATAGAGACTCGATACAACTGGCGGCTATCAGAGAGGGGCAAGAAGGACCTATCCGGAACCAACCTGATACTACCACCAAACAAACCCATCCTGGTATTTCCCCCTCGAGACCAAACGAGGAAGTCAACCGAGGAACTCACACCGTTGGTAGTTTTATTTATTCCGTTATAGTTGCGGCAATTACTAGTCAAATATAGATAGTCATCCTGATAAAATAAGCAGTGGGCAGTTTTATTTAACCATTCCATTCTAGTTGCGACACTTACTAGTCAAATACAATTAGCATGAGATATCCCAAAACCGAGCAGTTGTTGGTACTTTTATTTAGCCATTCCGTTGTAGTGGAGCTGATTACTAGCCATATCGGATACAAGTCAGTTTATAACAGTAAACTTTAGTTATAGTTGTCTATGATCGAGAACTGTGCTCCAAGTCGTCCATAACCGCGGACACGGCTTTTCGAAAAGATTTAACCCTGCAGGGGTGCACCAAAGTATCCACACGCAATTAGCATGAGATATCCACACGCACTTCGACCCTTTTTGCCAGATCAATTAACATACACCCATCGGTATGTCGGCGGGGCCTAAGTCATGACGTTTCCCAGACCCAAAGCAAGTACATGGGGGCCACCCCACTAAGTCTACCCGCAACGAAGTCGGCCGGTCTCCGAGACGGACTTAGGGTTTGGGTGGACGGCTGTAAACGACTGGGAACCCGAAAAGATGACTGGGCTTGTCGATACAGCGAAAACGTGTCCCGATCCTAAACAGTACACGTGCAGTACATCGCACAATTTAAATAAAGCAGTAAAGCATGGCATAAGTACAGGATAGTAAATAAAACCTCAAACTAGTTGTGGCCCCCAGTACAATACTTGGAATCATGTACTAAATCGATGGGGTGCCCACACATCCCACCTGTGGTTAGCGCGCTCGATCTCGGAACAGGTGTCAAGAACTCGGGGTCCTACGGGACACCAGTGAGCGGTCGGAAACCAAATATTGTCTATCACCCACCGGTGCCTCTGCATTTACCTACTTCAATTTTAGTTATTAAACAATAATTAAAGTCTTGATCAACTTCAACCTTAAACACACGGCAATACTCCAACAACTGTGGTACTTGACGACACGCAACAGCACTTGAGCAAGCGACTACGACACGCAAATCCAACTATCTACCAAACAACAGGTAATAGGATGTGTCCAAGGCAATATAAGGCTGCAAGGGATACCACGGGTACGAAAACTAGAGCATCGCAACACGGATAGCAATAGATCAACAGGAGGGGAATAAATACTATAAAAATAAGATAGGTAGAAAGGGGGAGGTGCTCGCCTGAAAACATTGCCGAAGGTTCATCCGAAGATCGGGGCGAAGCTCACATCAACTCAACGGCCTTATCCGCGAAGAATCAAAACACTAGAAGAAACACCGGATGCACTATTTAATACTACGGCAAAAGATCGGGCATGATGCATGTATGATGCATGACATGGCAAAGTTGCGATGCAATTAGGTCATATTAAGCGGAACCGAGGTCCCGGCAAATATTTAAGTGGTTCAAGTTGTTTAACTACCCCGCAATTTAATTGTTATCTTAACATGGCAAAAGATAACACCGGTTCGCTACACAAATTTAAATGGGACCAATATTGGACTAGATAAGCCCGCATATGACCCCATATTTAATTTAGGTGAATCGGCATAAGGCCCCCAACCCACATGACAATATGCATGCGAGATGAACAATTTAATAAGCAACAATTTATATCATTTATAAAAAATAGGGTCTCGAGGAAAAGGGGTCACACATGGGGTATCGGCGATCTTGGGGTTCGATGGGGTTTGGGGTCGGTCTCAGGGTTCGACGGGGAACGGCTCGACGAGATCGGTCTCGGACAACGGAAGTCGATCTTGTCGCATCCGAGAAGAAGACTTGGTTGGCGTCGGGGTCACATCGGATCCGCCCTGGTCGGTGCCGATCTTGTCGTCACGAAGGTCATGTCGGGTCGTCGTATCGGGTCGGTCTTGGCGTTCGGGAAGAAGAACTTGTCGTCCTCGTGGCGATCATGTCGTCGTTGGCGAACTTGGATTCCGATAAGAGGGTCTTGTACACCGATAGGGTTTGAAGATCTTGCTGCAGTGTTGTTGAACTTCAGTTCACTTCACAGCAACAAAATAGCATCACCACACCGCCAACATGCAACACCATCTTGCAACGATGAAGCCGAACACCCGAACAGACATACAGTGGATAGAATTCATCTGCCTTAGTACCAACACACCAACATGAGCAGCACATGCACATCACTTGGCAGGATACTAGTGCTAGGCAGGGACCGACGAGTTGGGCACCCACGACAGAGGGAAAACGGCCAGAGGCAGCGCCCACGTCACAGGCAGGCGCCGACCGAGGTAGGGACGACCTGCAGGGGGCGATGGCGGACGAAGCGAAGGGGGAAGCGTGGTCGAGGCTCTGCAGGGGAGGTTGGGGCCAGGCGACGACGCGGGCGGCCGGAGGAGGACGACCGCGGCACACTCGAGAGGAGGGCTGCGCTCGGGCCGGCGAGCTTGCAGGACAGCGTCCGGAGGGCGCGGCGGGCCTGCTCGCGGGCGGAGGCGACGGCAAGACGTGGCTGCGGGCAGGTGGAGGCCGCGGGCGGCGGTCGTGGCTCAGGGAGGCGGAGCGCGAGCGGACCCGACGAGGCCCCGGCGAGGTGGAGGCGAGGAGGTGGCGACCGATGACGGCTCCGGCCCTGGCGGCGGGGGTCGAGCACGGCTCGGGCGCGGACGCGCGATGGAGGGGGTGGCGGGGCTAGCTTGAACGGCGGAGGGGGGGTGCAGGCGGGGCCGGGCGAGGCAGAGGCGCGGGGCGAGGCGGCCATGGAGGCGAGCAGAGAGGAGAGGATCGTGCGGGAGGAGCGGGGAACGTGAGGTGGGGCCGGGGTGGGGATCGGTGGGGGTAGGCGGTTCGATGCGGGGGAGGTGGTTTCAGGGCAGGGTCAGGTTGACCGGGGTGGGTGCGGGTCCGGTAGGTGGGGCCAGGAGGGTGTGGTGGGTGCGGCTGGGTGTGTGCGTGTGTGTGTGTGTGTGTGTGTTGGGTCAAGTGGGTGCGCCAGCGGGGAGTGGGGTGAGAGAGGTGGCAGATGGTGGTTGGGTGGAGTGAGGTGGAGGGGTGAGGTGGAGGGAGGGGATTGGAGGGGGTGAGGTGGCTGAAGGGTGGGTAGAATAGGTTGGGGTAAGATTAGGGAAAGATATTTTTGACTAGGGTTTTCTTTTATTTTTAAAATAAATTTTGTAAATAGTTTTAGATAAATAAAAGATCCGGCTGGACCGACGGTTTGGTTTGAACAAAGGGGGAGGATATTAATATAGGAAAACAAAGTAGGTCTTTTAGCAAAAATAGTTTTAATCAATTAGATGCATGCTGATGTCATGATGATCAAAACACCTAAGATTTGAGGAATTGTTCCATGGATTTGCATTTCCCGATAAACCATAGGAGTATGGTATGTTCGAGAGATCAAATCGAACCTTATTTGACATGGTAAGATCAAAGGTGTCATTTATAAAACTACCATTATGTTTTACAGATTAATGCTTTAGAGACTACCGCTTTTACACTGAAAATAGCACCATCGTGATCCGTTGAAATGACACCATAAAGGTTATGGTTTGGGATAAAACCCGAGTTATTTTTTCTTAAATTTTGGTATCCTATGCATAAGTAAAATGTTTAAAACCAAAGTCGGATAAGCACGTCTTTGTAGGTTATCCCAAAGAATTTATTGGGTATTCCACCATAACACCAAAGAGTTTGTCGCTTGAAGTTAAGTGGGAGAACAATAGAACTTTGATAAGGTTATTTGAACCTTAGCTATATGTGCTAAGTAGTGTAGCGGCGGAAAGTGTCCCGGTGGTAGCCACAATGCTCATGGCTCCGGTGATTACAAAGGTTGTGATCTTGGAGATTCGAGGGCCTATTTGAACCATATGCGTCGGGTAAGAATCAAATACCGAGATTTGATAAACAAGTCATTATTGTCTTAACAATGATGAATCGATTACATGAAATGAAGCGATGATGGGCCTTGACTCCATAAAATGACTAGAAGTCATAAAATCCGTGATAGTTTCTATACACGAGAAATCAAGTTTTTGAACTTGTGGAAGACCCTCCGGAAAGGAGTTTACGACAATATTCAAGGAGTTGACTATGACAAGATTTGATCTTTCATAGCGATATTTAGTCTTGATAGATAAATGTAGCAACCACTACATATAATTTGGTATATGATGGTTGAACAAACAAAACAATGTTCTTCTAATAGAATGGTTACCTAGGACGTGTACATGACATGGCCCGAAGGGTTTTTATTTATTCAAAGAATGCTAAAAGGGCGTGCAAACTTCAATGGTTGAAGTGAGCATAGCGGAGTTGGAATCTTCACCGTTATGAAAATGTTAAAAGAGTTTAATTTCATCGGAGACGATGAATATGCTTGCATTTGCAAGAAATTAAGTGCGAGCATTGAGACATATTTCTAATACATTATGTAGAAGACATAGTGTTGATTGGAAATGATGTATATTTTATTGACACAAGTTAATAATTTCATTAAAATTGGATTTCGATGAAAGACATGGGCAAAACTGGAATATTAGGCATCAATGTCTATATGGATATATTGAGGCACTAATATGTTGTGCCAAATGTACACATATGATATATTCAAAGGGTTCAATATGGAAATGACAAGAAAGGTTCTTGCTGCATGGAAAGGATTGAATCAAGATTCAAGTGTATCGACACTTGGTGAGTGAAATCACATGAATATTTTGATCAATAATACCATGATATGTACATATCTAGATATGGCCTATGCTTTAAATTTTGTGAGCATATACCAGAATGATTCATAAGATGATAATTGGGTGATAGTAAAAATATTCTTATGAGCTTCCGAAGAACTAAGAATATATCATGTATAAGTGACAAATAGTCAAAGTAGTTCATTGTAAAGTGTTACATTGATACTAGTTTGTCACAAGATACAAATTAAATTTATCTAAATTTAAGCTATGGGTGGCACAATGTAATGAAAGGGGGGTTCCATGATGGATTTGGATGAGTTCCAAACTTGATACATTGTGACGGATACAACAAAAGGCTAAGTATATGACTGCTATAGTAGCAACAGAGGAGGGAATTTGGTTAAGTAGTTTGTTATCAATCTAGGTGTTGTTCATAGTGGACTAATACTATGAAGATATATCATGCGACAATTATATCAACATGTTTCAACCCAAAAGAACTAAAGGTCTCACCAAAGGACCAAATTTATACAATGCCATCTCATTAGAGAATGAGTGATGCGTAGAGACGCAAAGACATGCAAATACACGCGGACCTGAAGAGGTAAGATCCGTAGATTATGTTAACCACTAGAAAATGTGTATATACAACACCAGACAGCCATAGGTGTTGAATACACAAGTTTACAGACTAGATTATTGACTCTAGTGCAAGTGGGAGACTGAAGGGAATATGCTCGAGAGGCAATAATAAAGTGATTATTATCTTATTCCTTGTTTATGATGAATGTTTATTTTGCATGCTATAATTGTATTAATTTAAAAAATCAATAAATGTGTGTTTAATAAACAAATAAAGGGTTCCTGGGTATGCCTCTCTTATAAACTACCTCGTTGACTAACAAGATGATCAAGGTTTCCTGATCATAGACATTGGATGTTGTTAATAACAAGGTCACAACATTGGTGAATAATGTGATGAACATTCATCAAAGTATAACATTACGATCAAAGTCATTATGTTTATATTGCTATAACATCATACGAAGTAATCCTAGTCCTTAGACCATGAGATGATGTCAATCACTAACACTGGAAGAGTACCTTGATAACATCAAACGTCACATCATCACAGGGTCACTATAAAGGTGGGTGCAGTGCTACGAAGGTGTTATGTAGAGGCTCATGGATCAAGAGTGGTATTTGTCCATCCCGATGAAAGATAGATATACTCAGGGCCCTCTCGGTGATATCACATTGAGATAGCTTGCAAGCAAGTGATGTGATCACTTGAATGTTATATCACAGGAACGAGAAAAGAGTGCATGTCTGTAATGAGATCAAACTAGGTATTGAAATGCCGATGATCGAATCTAGAACATGTAATATATCGTGAGACAAAGTGATTTAGTTATGATGTTAAAGGTTCACACGATCACTAGAGTCATCGTTGAATGTGTGGTAGTTAGTATGGATCTTCAGGTCCTGCTGCTAATTATTGATCGGAGAGTGGTCTTGATCATGTCTACATTATTCGCAAACCGTAGGGTGACACACTTAAGGGATACCGACACCATTTGGAGCAAATATGTTTTAGATAAAGATTTAAGAAAGCACTGGAATCATTTCGATGGAAACCGGAATTGTTTCGGGTGAAATTGTAGAAACTGGTTCTACATGTGTTATTGAAATGTTGCAGGGGGTTTTATGTGAATGTTTGTTAATTAAAGTAATTAACAAAATTCTGAATAAAATAAATTAAATAGTTTTATTTAATGAGAGGTTGCATTAAATTTGGTGGAAAATTAATGCAAAGTGAGTGGAGTTGGTTTTAATGCGAGTGGGCTAAGTGGAAGCTCCACTCACCATTATGGAGGGAGAGGTGGGGGCACACCATCCCATGCGCATGGAGCCATGGGGGATTCCCCCTCCTACTATAAAAGGATCCCCTCTCCTCCTCCACTCTCACACCTCCTCATGAAGGATATCTCTCCCCCTCTAGAAATTATTTCCCATGGTCTCAGATTAGCGAGATACATGTTCTCGGTGGCTTTATATAGAAAGGAGTTGATGCTTCCGCTGCTTTGCTGGAGCAAGGATGAAGGTTGTCGGGGTACCGGACGTGTGTGCGATCACGGATGCACCGCTGCTTTGCGGTGCTGGACTTGTTGTTATTGGACCTAATAGACTTGCGTGTGTTGGACCTGCTGGACTTGCTGGACTTCATCACGATCTTGAGATCGGCAAGTGTACGACTACATCAACCATGAAATAATTTTCGTTAACAATGCTTTCTCACTCTTCAAGCGTATGTTCTCTATGGATGTATATCCAACCATTGCTTGTATCTTAGTAGATAGATCTTGGTGCTTAGTACTTCCCATCATAGGAATTTTTTTGTTTTCGAAGCTGCGAACCCAAAACTCCTTCCCTTATTCCTCCAACATGGCATCAACAACCACACGTACACCGCTCTCGTGTTCCAACATCACCTCAAAGAAGAAGGTGTGAACATTGATGTCGATCCTGTTGGGTACACCGATAGGGTCACTCGAAGACCGAGAAGCATCTCGTCTAGGCGGAACACTGCCTTTAGCAAGGCGGTGGTTTGTGCCTTGTTCCGTCTTTTTAGAGATGACAGACTCTCGCACCTTCCCCGCCTCTTGCCAGGTTTCCTCCAGCTGTTTGGAGTAACCTAGGGTGTCGTCTTTCATGTGCAACACCTCCAAGCGAAGATCAAATAGTTGTCGCTGCATTTCTTCGGGCAAGAAAGGATTTGGTTGCCTCCTCTTGCAGATAGGAATACTTGCCCCTAAGGGCATCCAGTTCACTCCGGAGGGATGACATATCCTCCTCGACCAGTGGCCCCTCACCATGGGCTTTGAGATGGCTGAGGGCAGCGCACACCTCACAACAAGCTTCCAAAGCTCTTTGGGATGAGGCTCAGGCTTTCTCTGCCCAAGAGCGAGTAGTGTCTAAGGTCGGGATGGGGTTGCCCCACCGAGGTGCCCCACCGGGGTCCTTATCAGGTGTACTGACCTCCCTAGCAGCTGGTGGACCCCTGATACCAAACATGGTTGAGGAGCCATACGAAATAATTCAAGATGAAGACGAAGAAAGGAAGCACTTACTAGGAATTGATGTTGAAGCCCCACCTCCCCTTCTTTAGTGTGTGCGGTAGCACTTCAGGTGAAATCAACTCGCTGCACATCGTCTCGTGATGGCACTTCTGGGCTGGGTCGGGCGGGCCACTCGGTGTCACATTGGCGCCGCATTGCTCTACTAGAAGTTCCACGGGGTAGTCCGAGGAAAGGGTTCCTCCAACAACCTTTTTTCCATGGACATCAGTGGAAGACGGGGCCTAGAAATGAAGACCATAAGATGACTAGACAAAGTCGCCCAGCTGAAACTCCGCCTCATCACCGATGGCCTCCTTCTGATGGGAAGTCTCCCCCTCTTTGCCCCTTGATAAGGGGTGACCCCGTGGGTGGCCCGATCTTCACGGATCTCATGGTCAAATCGATGGGAAAGTGAGGGGAAAGGGAGAAGGTAGAGGAAGCGGACGCACACCACATGAAGAACACGATGAACACACACAAAACTCACACGATAGAATCCTCGCAAGGAAAGATCGGTCAACATGCTCCCTCGATCCCACGCGGAGAGGGAAGAACACCTTGGAGAGGGTCTTGACGTCTTGGCAAAGGTACACCAATGCCAAGGCCTTGTACAACGAGGGAGGCGCGATGCAAACTCCAACGAGGTGGTGATGATAGTCGATCCTCTTTGGTAGAAGGGGATGAGGCAAAACTAGAGATTCCACAAAGGGGGTTGTCTTTAGTCTATCATCTATGCCTAAGGGATACATGAGGGGTGGGGGCTCTATTTATAGGCCTGCCACTAGAATGGGCGTAGTTTAGGCATAAGTAAAGGGTATATTCCATGGCATCAAACCCAGATCTGTGTGCTGATGGGATTTCTGGCAATAACTCTGGTGGCGCCGGATCTGGCACCGGGATTTCCGGCGATCGCCGATATTTCCGGTCGGCGCCAGATTGGCCTTCGGTATGCACGTCCGGCTGGACTTCCGGTCCGCCGGTCTGGTCGCCGGTTTGGTCGGCGTGGATTCCGGTGCACCGGTTCTGGCGCCGGAAGTTCCGGTGTTGGATCTGGCGGCGCCGGTTTGGCTCTGCCTCTTCCATCTTCTCTTCCAAGCCTCTGTCTTGTCGGGCATGAGTCCTCAGGCTTCCTCCCCTATCTCTGTACTTGGCAGTGTGAACCTATCATGGTCATATGACGGAGTATGAAGTAGCATACCATTCCATATGGTAGTAATTGGGCTCGCATAGAGGAACGGATTCACCTTTGGAGTCCATGACGACTTGGCATAAGTTGGAGACCTTGATGTGGTAACGACCATAGGTCGGGCTACATCATCTCCCCCCTTCAAAAAGATTCGTCCTCGGCTCTACACGCTCATCACAAAGTAGAATATGTCGAGAGAACTTCCTTATCCTGGGGTTCAGCATATAGTCGTCCTCGGGAAGATTGAGTTGACAACACTTCAATGTTCCTTCACCTTCCATGAAGCCTACAGAGCTCAAAAAAGAAAAGCAACACTCAAAGCATAGCTAATTCATAAAGATTATAGCATGAGTCCTCAAGTAGAGTTAAGTCACCTTAGGATGTAGAGATAGCTCGGTGAGGAGTAGCCATAGGTAACTCTCTACGATTCGTCTTGTCAACTCTTTGTCCATAGAGGTTGACACGGAAGCAATTGTACCTTCACACAACAAAGACCAAGCAACATATGTTTGTGTGTGATAGAGGAGCATGTCATTTGTGGCATGTCCATTCTTATTCACAACACTATTAGCACAACTCAAGTATAGCAAACGATGCATATGCAAGGTCAAAGTGCATGGAAATCGTTTGAACATCATTCAAATGTGGGAACTCAAAAACTCCATATAACATATTAGTGTGGCACTCAAAGCAATTGACTAAGATATGGATCAACATTTTGATGCAAGAGTAGGAGAATTCGGCAAAAACACATGCAGAAGAATATCCAAAGCAACATCATTATGTGTGCAAACCAACCATTGGAAAGAACAATTGTTCAATATGTTGGATGCCAACACATATCATCAAAAGCCAAAATCTTGGGGTATGAGTATCGCAAGCGGCAGAAAAAACAACATGTTTGCAAACAAACCATATGAAAGAGCAAGTGGTCCTTTTGTTTGTTGCAACAATAATACGAGAGACTTGGAAGCTCTCGTGACAATACATGCTCAAATTGGCATTATGGTTGCACACAAAACATCAGAAAGAGAAATTGTTCAACATTTTTGTGGCAACACACAAAGCATCAATATCCAATAGCAACGAAACATGATTGCCACAAGGTGAAATAATACCAATAACATGCTTGCAATCAAACCATATGACAGAGCAATTTGACAACATGAAAGATGCAAAGCATGCAAAAGGTATCAAAGCTGGGTTCGATCTTGAACTCACTTGGGGATGCTCTCTAGAGCTCTTTTTGTCAACTCGTTCTCAACCGAGGTTGACATTCTTGTGTGGGTACCTACACACATCAAACACAAAAGGAAGAACGTGTGTGCATGGTAGAGAAACACATCATCCATCATGATGTATCTCTTCTTGTGCACATCACCATGAGTGTCAATCAGGTATGAAATAAATGCATGGTGAGTATGCAAGTGGGGAACATGCTTATCATGGCATTTACTAAAATCTCCAAAAGTTGAGAAAGCTATGGGGGCCATCTCAATATAAACCATATTAGAGTTATTGTTGCAAGCAAAACAAGTGAAAGAGCAATTATTCATCTTATTGCAAGCAACGGGAGAGATTGTAAAACATTCATGACAAAGCATGGTTCGAGGGGTACCATTGGTAACATCATTGCAAGAAAAACATTGGAAAGAGCAATTGTTCAACAAAGTGCAAGCAATGATATCATCAACATAATGTTTAGAGCATGGCTTGTCTATGGCAATATCATGACAATAGAAGGATTCCACATGGTCATCATGATGCATAGTAAAATCAACACATGTGAATAAGAAAGCAACATATGTCATGTCACAAATATCATCCATAGCATGCAAGTCATCACAAATCATCATGTCCACTAGTGGGATGATGGCATCATCAACACCCGTATTCTTACCTTGTTCATACCTCTCATATGAAGTGGGTGTTTTGATAGTGTTGGCCTCCATGTGGGCCACTTCTTCTTCTTGTATGGGGATGGCCTTAGCTTCATCCACCATGTACATCTTCTCGGTCGGAGGCATCATCATGTCCAAGCTTGTCTCTTCTTTATCCATGGAACCTATCACATCATGGGATAACACACTAAAGGTAGAGGGTAAGTTGTTAGAAATCAAAGTGGTCTCACATGACCTATCAACTACCACTCTCAACTCACTAGGTGTATCCCTCATGTCCTCCAAGTGGAAGCACTCAATCTCACGTATGGTGGAGTGACTCATCTCACTCTTGTTCTCACTCAAGTGGGCTAAGTGGCTCTCATGCTCACATGGGATTGGTACCACATCATCACTCAAGCATATGGGGATAGGCTCGGTGTTCTCAACTTGTTGCGCCTCCTTTGGTGAAGGAAAAGGCCCATGCTCACCATTCTCGTCCTTGTCATCGCCATCTTGTAGCATAGCCTCTTTACTTGGAGCTCGCTCATCCTTCGCCGTGGCCACCTTGGCTTGTGTAGCCATCCTCTTGACATACTCGTCCAACTTGGCGAAGTAGAGGTCTTCATATTCCTCCTCCATGAAGTTGCATGCATCATCTAGGACGTCAAAGTTGGGCGTTTCAGCTTGATGGCGTGGAGGAGAGCTTGCCCTTGGTGCCATTTTGGTGGTGGCACGAATAGTTGAAGTTTCCTTATGATGGTGTCGACGGAGGTCATTGGCGTGCCTTGCCAAAGGTTGATATAGATGGCACACTTGGTCATCCACATGATGCTCGCGACGATGCTCCTTGTCCTTGGCACTCTTCTTGGTGAGGCGTTGTGATGAGCGCAAAGCATCATTTGTCTTGGCCATCATGCTCATGGTTTTGGCGAAGTTGTTGTCCATGTCACGCTTAAAGTTGTCCATTTGATGGTGGACCTTGTTGCTCTTGAGGTGGAGGCTCCATCTTGGTCGACGCGACTTGAGCAGCTTGTTGTTGTCGTTCTTGAAGTCTTCCATGCTTGGGGAGTTATTGTTGTTGTAGAACTCCATATCACCCAAGCATGTGGAGCCATTGTCAGTGTAGTGCTCCATCATGTAATCCATGCTTGTGGAGGCATAGGCATGGTTGCTCATCGTGGATTCTTCATAGACATCATCCTTGGTTCCGTAGTTCCTAGACATGCTTCACAAGACCAAGTGGTGTATATGGAAGTGGTAGAGGGGTTAGGGATGCAACGTTAAACCTTACTCTACCTTGGAAGATAGTATCATCCAAGTGGCAACACTTGAGAGCAATCAAAACCAAGTAAAGTGAAGTTCACGCAGAACACCAAAACCAACTAACCACTAAAAACACACACACACACAAATCTTATGGTGGATGGGTATGGAAGGTGGCGTGTCCAAGAACAATCCAAAATCAAGATATTGTAATGGCAAGTAAAGAACCACGATGATCACAAAGCAAACAAGTCAATCCACAAGATAGGAATTATGTACAAGGAAACACACACAGTGGGATAAATGGGACTTGTGCGATGAGAAAGTGAGCTAAGAACCAAATGATTACCTAGCGAAGACTATAAGCTCGTGTCGCTCAAGTGCAAGGAGAGACGCTAGTTCGATTGCAATAAAATTGGTGGGCTACAAGATATGCACAATAAGTACCACCTATTTGATGTTCATTGAGCTTGCGCTTCCTATTCTATGAGGCACTTGTTTCTTTCTTTTTATTTTTCTATTTTTTTCTCTTTTCTTTTTCTTTTTCACTTGCCTCTTATGCCAACAACTATACAAGATAACTATATGAGATAACGCGCTCACAACTTTTGCTCGGTATTATACAAGTATCAAATGTGCATAACGTAAGCAATCATAGGAGGAACTAGTCTCAATAGGTGTTTGTTGAACGCAAAGATAGTGTGGCTCACAAAGGGATGCAAGTGGGGAGAAGTCGCGGAATGTATATACCTTTCCTCGCCGATCTTCACCCTTTATTGGTCGATTCCGTCTTTCTTATGGAATTGGATGGAGTAGATAGCATGAACCACGTATATGATGATGTAGAGCTCCTTCTCCTCTTCTAAACAAGCTAAAGAACACCAAAATCCGAGTTCGTATGCAAAAGTTATGCTCAAAACAGTGCGGAGCTGAATCTGTTGGCAGCCAAATCGGCGGTCCGGAGTTCACGCCGAAATTTCCGACGGTGGGACCGGTTTTACTGGAATTCTGAACGGAAATTCCGGTGGCTGAATCGGTCCACCGGACCTGGCGCCGGAACGCGTTCGGGACGCAAAAATCCACGATTTCTGTGGAAAAACTCAAGGAAAAACTTCAGATCTGAGGGGTAAATGATGGAATTAGGCCATGGGAACAAAGGGAAAGGTAGATCAACAAGTTTAGCAAGTAACCCACGGATCAAAACCTATCAAAACGCACTCAAATCACAGATCGATCCAAAACATGAATTGGGGCTATTTTTGGTGGAAATTTTCAAATTTATGGGGAAAAGACCAAATCGATGAGGAATCCGTGGCAACCAAAAGCTGCTGATACCATATGATAAGGGGTGACCTCGTGGGTGGCCCGATCTTCACGGATCTCGTGGTCAAATCGATGGGAAAGCGAGGGGAATGGGTGAAGGTAGCGGAAGCGGACGCACACCTCGCGAAGAACACGATGAACACACGCAAAACTCACACGATACAAGGCCGATTGCTCTCGCCGGTGGCCACCAGTCCGATAGAATCCTTGCAAGGAAAGATCGGTCAACGTGCTCCCTCGATCCCACGTGGAGAGAGAAGAACACCTTGGAGAGGGTCTTGACATCTTGGCAAAGGGACACCGATGCCAAGGCCTTGTACAACGAGGGAGGCGCGATGCAAACTCCAACGAGGTGGTGACGATAGTCGATCCCCTTTGGTAGAAGGGGATGAGGCAAAACTAGAGATTCCACAAAGGGGGTTGTCTTTAGTCTATCATCTATGCCTAAGGGATACATGAGGGGTGGGGGCTCTATTTATAGGCCAGCCACTAGAATGGGGGCAGTTTAGGCAAAGGGGGTAAGTAAAGGGAATATTTCATGGCATCAAACCCAGATCCATGCACAGACGGGATTTCCAGCAATAAGTCCGGTGGCGCCGGATCTGGCGCCGGGATTTCCGGCAGTCGCCGATATTTCCTGTCGGCGCCGGATTGGCCTTCGGTATGCGGGTCCGAGTGGACTTCCAGTCCTCCGGTCTGGTCGCCGGTTTGGTCGGCGTGGATTCTGGTGCACTGTATCTGGCACCGGAAGTTCCGGCGGTGGATCTGCGGCGCTGATTTGGCTCTGCCTCTTCCATCTTCTCTTCCAAGCCTCCGTCTTGTCGGGCGTGAGTCCTCGGGCTTCCTCCCCTATCTCCATACTTGGCGGTGTGAACCTATCATGGTCATATGACGGAGTATGAAGTAGCATACCATTCCATATGGTAGGAATTGGGCTCGCATAGAGGAACAGATTCACCTTTGGAGTCCATGATGACTTGGCATAAGTTGGAGACCTTGATGTGGTAACGACTATAGGTCTGGCTACATCACCCCTGCTTGAGGAAAGTGTCATGGAAGATTTGATGGTAAGAAAATCCTTGTCGATTCTCTCGCCATTGTTCCCTGGATCAGACTCAGACTCCTCTCCATTCGCGAACCCTTCGCATTCCAGAGGGGAAGGGCCACGAGGATGGCACCCAGGCGTGCATCCTAGTGAAGCGGAGCAAGGGACTCTAGCAGATCCCCCGTTTCCTTCAGGGTAACAATCCTCTACATTAATGTGAGGTAGGCTTCCCGGGAGAAACCATTTTTCTTCCCGGGCTTAAGGCGCGTGGGGTCCTTGCTGTCTCCGTACTCCCACACCGAACATGATCTCCTCTGCTGTGGTGCCAAGCACTGCAGGAGGAAGACAGATATCACAACACTGAGAGTTAAACCTCGATCCACCAGTTTCTGGATCTCGGTCGTGATAGGGTGCATGTCTGCGTCCTGCGAGTTGAAATTTGACCAAGAGTGGATGATTTGCTTAGCCCCTTATGGATCGTACATCCAGGGAAGGCGATCTACAACCAACACCATGCAATATTCTCTACACCATTCTTCCCACTTGGACTTGAATTGTCCGGCGGGATACTTCTTGTAGCACTGGTTGTGAAGGTGAAGCGTGATGGCCCCTGCAATCCATGGTTTATTGTCCACTCTAGGGGTGAAGAAGTGGAGAAGTAGCACCACTCACAGCCTCACCCCCATCAATTCCTCGCATAAAAGAGTGAAGGTGGCCAGAGTTAGCATGGCACTGGGGTGAATTTGCACGAGGTGAAAGCCATACGGCTTCATCACCTAGTGAAAGAACTCCTAAAAGGGGGAACCAACCCCATATGGAGGAAGTAGGCGTAGATTGGCAACTCCTCGTCCCGACCTTGCTACGAGGACAACGAAGCTTGATGGCCTCTTTATCATGGTGCTTGATACGTCGTAAACGTATCTATAATTTTTGATGTTCCATGCTTGTTTTATATCTACTTTCTTATGTAGTCCACACTTTGGGGTATTTTTATACATTTTATGGAACTAACCTATTAACAAGATGCCATAGTGCCAGTTGCCTGTTTTCTGATGTTTTTGGTTTCAGAAAAGCTAGTAAGGAAATATTCCCGGAATTAGACCGGACAAAATCCAAAGTCAATATTTTACCTGAAGCAACATGGAGTCTGGAGGGGAGACGAAGTGGGGAAGCAGGGCGGCCACATCTGGTGGCGGCGTGGCCTGGGGGGCGCGCCACCAGGGGGTGTGGGCTCCTTGGTGCTCCACCAACCTTCCCTTCCACCTATAAAAGCCTCCTGGGACGAAAACCCTAAGTACCCGATCAAAGACCCAATCAGAAATCCACGGAAGAGTCTATAGCCGCTGCCATCTTGATCCCTAGATCGGGGGATCTGAAGCTCTTCTTGGCACCCTGACTTCCTCTGGTGTGATGCGTGAGTAGTTCATCCTTGGACTATGGGTCCATGTAGTAGCTAGATGGTTGGTTCTCCTCCTTTGTGCTATCATGTTTAGATCTTGTGAGGTCCATTCATGATCAAGATCAGCTATTTGTAATCTTACATGTTGTGTTTGCGGGGATCCGATGGATATTGAGATGCTATTTCATATTGATTATTGATTCTATCATGTCTATCTTATTTATGATCTTGCATGCTTTCCGTTGTTAGTAGCTATCTTGGCCAAGTAGATACTAGAAACTCCAAGAGGGAGTATTTATGCTCGATAGTGGGTTCATGTCTCTAGTAATCTGGGGAAGTAATAGGAATCTCTAAGGTACTAGATGTGTTGTTGCTACTAGGGAGAAACAACAATCCTTTGTCCATGGGGAAATCTTATTGTTTACTTTACACACTTTACTTAATGCAATTATCTGTTGCTTGCAACTTAATACTGGAGGGGGTTCGGATGTAACCTGAAGGCGGATTATTAGTCATAGATGAAGTTGGATTACAGTCTATGTATAATTTGTAATGCCCAATCAAATCTCATAGGAGTCAAGATGATTAGTATATGCATGGTATGCTTTCTCGAGTCTGTCAATTACCCTGCTGTAATTTGTTCACCAAACATGTTATTTATCTTAAGGAGAATCACCTCTAGTGAACTATGGACCCGATCCATTCTTTAACCATTGATATACTATCTACTATTTACTGTCTTTCTGCAAGCAATTACTATCTTCCACACAATATGTTTAATCCTTTGTTATCAGCAAAACCAGTGAGATTCACAACCTCACTGTAAGTTGGGGCAAAGTTCTGTGGTTGTATTGTGTAGGATTCCAAGTTGGAAACAACACCTTGGGGTTGTTTCCTTGCTCCTACTGGTTCGATAACCTTGGTTTCATAACTGAGGGAAACTTGCTGTTGTGCTCATCATACCTTCCTCTTGGGGTTCCCAACGAGCTCAACATATCCTGAGCCATCAAGCCTTTTTCTGGCGCCGTTCCCGGGGAGTCAAGGACAGCTTCACAAGGGGAGTCCCTCATGAGAATATCATTTTGCAGGCTGAAAGTTGGGGCGCCCAGGCAACACGGTACCCAAGTTGCCTGTAATCAGCCGCGATGACTACAGTTGGCATGTCAAATACTCAAGGGGTCTTTTTCGGCATGATTTCAACTTTATGTTTCAATACAAAAAATTAGGCTAATGTCCATCAAGTTGGGCCCCCTATTAGTTCTCGCTGTTATGTCGCTCCCATCGCTTAGGCGTCAATTAGGCTTGCAGCATTGGCGCCAGCATTCATTACGCGTCTTCTTCCCCGGAGCGGCAATCTGTGGTCGTGGCCATGGCAAGGAGCTAGGACGTGACGAACCTGTTCGGCCCCGCTCTCCTCCACATCCCGAGTCGGAGCTCACCCTCACCATGGACGCACCCATGGCACAGCTCGCGGACAAGAATTGGTTCTCGATGAGATCTCTCACTGTGTCGACCATGCTCGGTCCTGTTTTCCTCCTCCAGAATCCGAGCTTGCCGTCACCGTGGTCGCACCCGCACCAATTCTGCCACCCCTACCGAGGTCTCTGTGGTAGCTCAAGTTCTGCCATGTTGAACCTGTAAGCGAATTCAGAGCTGGGCGGTGGCAACCCATTGTTGAACCTATAAGGAATTTGCTGAAGACTGCGTGTCGTGCCAAGGTCTTCGGCTGATGCATTTGGCTTCTGCCAACGACCACCACCAATGTGAGATCATTTAGTTACTTCAATACGAAATCTCGACCAATTTAACTTGTTGATGTATTCCTTGACAATTAAATATAATCAAGCACTAGAAATATTTTGTAGTGTGCATGAGCATGATCAGTAATATAATTGAACACTAGAAATTTTAAGGCACTCCATATAAAGGAGTAGATTAATATATATATAGAAGGTTCACCACAGACACCACGTGGATATATTGTCTTACATGCCACATAGGTAATAATAATTAACTAAAACAAAATAAAAGCAGGGGCAGCAGCAGGAGGCCGGGACACGGAGACGCCTTGCAGGGCAGGGGCATATCAGTAGGAGGCAGGGACAACCTAGTCGAGGGGATACAGGCCAGTCCTGACATAATCCCGGAGGAATTTTCTGAAGGCTGTGTGACGTGCCAAGGTAATCGACTTATGCCTTCTGCCTCCGCCTCTAGCAATGCCCACCGCGTGCTAGATCATGCTGTCGAGGTCCACGTTGATTACTCTGCCATAGAATGGGCAAAACAGTCCCCCCTACGGTAGAAACGGATTAGCCCACACCGTAACCGCCTCAGCACGTAGCGACTCTTGTTGTCCCTGGATTCCTTGCTATCGTCCACTTCATCATCATCCTCCTATTGATTTTTAAGAACATAACTTAGAACTCATACATATGATTTAATTGTATTACAACTCAAGAATTGACAACATGTATATGTAAGACAATATATTCATGGATATCAAAGAGAAAGCATCTAAGCAATAGTTTGATCAGTTCATATATCATTTCATCTCAACACAATGACAAATAATTGCATCAGAGTGTATGTAGAATAAAGATTGCAGCCTCATAAGTTTCTTTGGGGATGGCGTGAGTGAACCAAGTAACAATTGCACAACCTATATTGTTCTTGTACATCGCCCCATGTTCACTAACTCATCCCTAAAAAAATTTGACCCCAGTGTGTCTGCCTCTCTTTTGGGACAAATTTGAATCATTGGACACAATAAGAAATTGAAATGTAATCGTACAAAACAATATTCATGGATATACATAGTCAGGTACAAAAACAAGCCTAAATATTGTAATTATAAATAAAAAAACCAAACAATTAATCTTCAGGTACATGTTAAAAATACTTATGATCAAAACCATTCATTTACATATGCATCATACGAATCATTCAAAGATCAGAAACAAATCAAGGATCATATATATAGTTCCATATGAGAATAAATCAAGGGCCTCATAATTTGTTTCAGATATGGAGTTGGAGAACCAAAGTACCAATAGCACAACCTATATTGTTTGTGTGCATTGCTGCCTCAGGTTCACCAACCCATCCCTAAAACACGACACCATCATATGTGTCTCCCCTTAAACTCTTTTGGGGCAAATTTCAATCATCGGCCTCGGTGACAAACTGAAATATAATTCTTATACACTATGAATGCATGGAATAGATAATTCAAATATCATAGTTCTATGAATGTTGAATAAACATTTCGGCCTGCTAAGTTTCTTCAGGTATGGCGTAAGCAAACCAAGTAACAATTGCACAACTTATATTGATCTTGTACATGGCCCCAGGTTCGCTAACTCATCCTTGAAAAAATCTGACACCAATGTGTCTGCCTCTCTTTGGGGCAAATTTGAATCATTGGCCACAATAAGAAATTGAAATGTAATCATACAAAACAATATGCAGGATATACATATGCATCATACGACGCATTCATAGATCAGAAACAATACAAAGATTATATATATAGGTTCCATATGGGAATAAATTTAGGGCCTCATTTTTTTCAGAGATGGAGTCGGAGAACCAAAATACCAACAACACAACCTATATTGTTTATGTGCATTGCTGCCTCTGGTTCACTAACTATCCCTAAGAAAACGACACCATCAGATGTCCTTGCACTATTTTGGGGCAAAATTGAATCATTGGGCTCAGTAAGGAATAGAAATGTAATGTTACAGGCATGTTGTGTATCGAAATCAACACTCAACTAGCAAACTCAACTAGATGGCAGATGAGTAGATTGGGGTTTTGTGACTAGACGGATTGGGGTTTTGTGACTAGATGGCAGATGCATCAGACCATTCGAACCATATATATACTACCCTACTTCAAGAGCAAACGAATCTGTACATGATTGAGCAAATCCTATGTATGAATAGTGAAATATGCGGCTGCGACTATATAAGCTAGCAATGTAGTACCTCAGACTCCTCATCAAGGACCTCCTCCTCGAACTCGTCATTCTCCACGATTGCACCGAAGATTTCTTGGACGGTGATGGGGTCGTTGATGTAGAGCACCAGATTGCCTCCGCCTGCCACCTGCCCCCATCCAGATCTACCGCTGGCACCATGACATTGTCGTCCACGACATTGTCGGCCACCTAATACTTGGCAGTGATGGCTACTGGCTGGACGGATGAGATCGAACCCTCGACGGCGCGGCGATGGTGCCCGGAGAAGAGGCCTCCGCCTGCTTGGTGATGAACGAGCCATCTGCTGCTGCGCCTTCAACTGGCTTCACCTCCGGCTCGTCTCCACGCGTACACTTCATGGCGCACCTAGGGAAGGAGGTAGTGGAAGTGAAGGAGCTTTGGCGCACACGATGGGTGTAGATTGGGGTTTGGGGACTAGACAGATTGGGGAAAATGACATGAGCACATGGAAGAAGAAGGCCGAGCGGGTTTATAAACACTGGACCGTTCGTAGTCCTCGAGTGGACACGTGTGGTGGGCGGGGGGATGGGGCTACCACGATCTCCACCTTTTTTGGGTTCCCCTTTTTTTTTAAACAGCCACGATCTCCACTTTAGAGCTGCATTGAAAACACGTGCATGGCAGACCTTGATTCCACTGCATGCAAGTGGCGTGGAACCAATTTCTAGCAACGTTAGATCTAATCAAGGGGGCCCTTGACTCCTGGAAGTTACTTGCGGTAGGGCCTAGTTGGAAGTGAGATTGAGAGCGCTGCTTAAAAATGGGATATGTCTTATTAAAATCAAGTGGCAATAAATTACAGCATCCCGTCGATAACCGTGCACTCGATGACCCCGTTGCCCTCTGCATGTGTTGCAGTAGCAGTAGTAGCCTTTGCATTAAACGTGACAAGACCACTCGACGACTTTTTCCATGGACGGCATCATGTTCCTTCTTGTAGAAGTCTCGCTAAGGGAGACATCCATGCTGTCTCACGCTGTACTGTGAATGGCACGACGTGTGAAACGATCCTCGTTAGATCACACAGGATCACTGGTTTGTGCGCACTATCCGTGTGACAACTGTGACAACTAATCAGGGTGTAGTAGACAGAGTGAGCACAGGTTTGGGCTTCTACAAATGAGAGAGAGGGCAAAACTGAGTATTATAAAAAAAACCACACATGGATCCACCAGTGTCATTGCATGTGTGTTCTTCTCATGAACCACACCTAGAGTCATTGCATGTATGTTCTTCTCACAAACCACATATGGATCCACCAGTGTCATTGGATGTGTGTTCTTTTCATGAACCACACCTAGTGTCATTGCATGTGTGTTCTTCTCACAAACCACACATGGATCCACCAGTGTCATTGCATGTCTGTTCTTTTCATTAACCACAACTAGAGTCCTCGCATGTCTATTCTTTCCACAACCCACATATGGATCCACCGGTGTCATCGGATGTGTGTTCTTTTCATGAACCACACCTAGAGTCATTGCATGTCTATTCTTTTCACAAACCACACATGGATCCACCAGTGTTATTGCATGTGTGTTCTTTTCACAAACAATAGCTAGAGTCATTGCATGTCAGTTCTTTTCAGAAACGACATATGGATCCACCAGTGTCATTACATGTGTGTTCTTTTCACAAAACCATAGCTAGAGCCATTGCATGTGTGTTCTTTTCACAAACCACATAAGGATCCACCAGTGTCATTGGATGTGTGTTCTTTTTATGAACCACACCAACTGTCATTGTATGTGTGTTCTTCTCATAAACCACATATGGATCCACAAGTGTCATTGCATGTCAGTTCCTTTCATTAACCATAGCTAGAGTCATTGCTTGTATGTTCTTTCCACAAACCACATAAGGATACACCAGTGTCATTGGATGTGTGTTAATTTCATGAACCACACCTAGAGTCATTACATGTCTGTTATTTTCACAAACCACACATGGATCCACCAGTGTCATTGGATGTGTGTTCTTTTCACATACCACAGCTAGAATCATTGCATGTATGTTCTTTTCACAAACCACACATGGATCCACCAGTGTGATTGCATGTGTGTTCTTTTCACAAACCATAGCTAGATTCATTGCATGTGTGTTCCTTTTCACAAACAACATAAGGATCCACCAGTGTCATTGGATGTGTGTTCTTTTCATTAACCACACCCAGTGTCATTTCATGTGCGTTCTTGTCACAAACTACATATGGATCCACCAGTGTCATTGCATGTCTGTTCTTTTCATTAACCACAGCTAGAGTCATTGCATGTCTGTTCTTTCCACAAACCACATATGGATCCACCAGTGTCATTGGATGTGTGTTCTTTTCATGAACCACATCAAGAGTCATTGCATGTCTATTCTTTTCACAAACCACACATGGATCGACCAGTGTCATTGAATGTCTGTTCTTTTCACAAACCACAACTAGAGTCATTGCATGTATGTTCTTTCTACAAACCACATTCCACCAGTGTGATTGGATGTGTGTTCTTTTCATGAACCACACAAGTGTCATTGCATGTATATTCTTTTCACAAACCACACATGGATCCACTTGTATGATTGCATGTGTGTTCTTGTCATGAACCACCGCTAGAGTCATTGCATGTATTTCTTTTCACAAAACACATATGGATCCACAAGTGTCACTGCATGTGTGTTCTTTTCACAAACCACAGCTAGAGCAATTGCATCTGTGTTATTTTTCACAAACCACATAAGGATCCACTAGTTTCAATAGATGTGTGTTCTTTTCATGAACCACACCCAGTGTCATTGCATGTGTGTTTTTCTCACAAACCACATATGGATCCACCAGTGTTATTGCATGTCTGTTCTTTTCATTATCCACAGCTAGAGTCATTGCATGTTTGTTGTTTCCACAAACCACATATGGATCCACCAGTGTCATTGGATGTGTGTTCTTTTCATGAACCAGACCTAGAGTCATTGCATGTCTATTCTTTTCACAAACCACACATGGATCCACCAGTGTGATTGCATGTGTGTTCTTTTCACAAACCATAGCTAGAGGCATTGCATTTTGTTCTTTTCAAAAAACACATAAGGATCCACCAGAGTCATTGCATGTGTGTTCTTTTCACAAACCACAGCTAGATTCATTGCATGTGTGTTCCTTTTCACAAACAACATAAGGATCCACCAATGTCATTGGATGTGTGTTCTTTTAATGAACCACACCTAGTGTCATTGCATGTGTGTCCTTCTCACAAACCACATATGGATCCACCAGTGTCATTGCATGTCTATTCTTTTCATTAACCACAGCTAGAGTCATTGCATGTCTGTTCTTTCCACAAACCACATATGGATCCACCAGTGTCATTGGATGTGTTTTCTTTTCATGAACCACACCTAGAGTCATTGCATGTCTGTTGTTTTCACGAACCACACATGGATCCACCAGTGTCATTGAATGTCTGTTCTTTTCACAAACCACAGCTAGAGTCATTGCATGTCTGTTGTTTCCACAAACCACATATGGATCCACCAGTATCATTAGATGTGTGTTATTTTCATGAACCACACCAGTGTCATTGCATGTCTGTTCTTTACACAAACCACACATGGATCCACCTGTATGATTGCATGTGTGTTCTTTTCATGAACCACAGCTAGAGTCATTGCATATATGTTCTTTTCACAAACCACATATGGATCCACCAGTGTCATTGCATGTGTGTTCTTTTCATAAACCATAGCTAGAGTCATTGGATGTGTGTTATTTTTCACAAACCACATAAGGATCCACCAGTGTCATTGGATGTGTGTTCTTTTCATGAACGACACCCAGTGTCATTGCACGTGTGTTCTTCTCACAAACCACATATGGATCCACCAGTGTCATTGCATGTCTGTTCTTTTCATTAACCACAGCTAGAGTCATTGCATGTCTGTTCTTTCCACAAATCACATATGGATCCACCAGTGTCATTGGATGTGCGTTCTTTGCATGAACCACACCTAGAGTCATTGCATGTCTGTTCTTTTCACAAATCACACATGGATCCACCAGTGTGATTGCATGTGTGTTCTTTTCGCAAACCACGGCTAGCGTCATTGCTTGTCTATTCTTTTCACAAACGACATATGGATCCATTAGTGTTATTGGATGTGTGTTATTTTCACAAACCACAACTAGAGTTATTGCATGTGTGTTCTTTTCACAAAACACATAAGGATCCACCAGAGTCATTGCATGTGTGTTCGTTTCACAACCCATAGCTAGATTGATTGCATGTGTGTTTCTTTACACAAACCACATAAGGATCCACCTGTGTCATTGGATGTGTGTTCTTTTCATGATCCACACCCAGTCTCATTGCATGTGTTTTCTTCTCACAAACCACATATGGATCCACCAGTGTCATTGCATCTATGTTCTTTTCATTAATCACTCCTAGAGTGATTGCATGTATGTTCTTTCCACAAACCACATATCGATCCACTAGTGTCATTGGATGTGTGTTCTTTTCATGAACCACACCCAGTCTCATTGCATGTGTTTTCTTCTCACAAACCACATATGGATCCACCAGTGTCATTGCATCTATGTTCTTTTCATTAATCACTCCTAGAGTGATTGCATGTATGTTCTTTCCACAAACCACATATCGATCCACCAGCGTCATTGGATGTGTGTTCTTTTCATGAACCACACCTAGAGTCATTGCATGTCTGTTCTTTTCACAAACCACACATGGATCCACTAGTGTGATTGCATGTGTGTTCTTTTCACAAACCATAGCTAGAGGCATTGCATGTTTGTTCTTTTCAAAAAACACATAAGGATCCACCAATGTCATTGCTTGTGTGTTCTTTTCACAAACCACAGCTAGATTCATTGCATGTGTGTTCCTTTTCACAAACAACATAAGGATCCACCAGTGTCATTGGATGTGTGTTCTTTTAATGAACCACACCTAGTGTCATTGCATGTGTGTCCTTCTCACAAACCACATATGGATCCACAAGTGTCATTGCATGTCTATTCTTTTCATTAATCACAGCTAGAGTCATTGCATGTCTGTTCTTTCCATAAACCACATATGGATCCACCAGTGTCATTGGATGTGTTTTCTTTTCATGAACCACACCTAGAGTCATTGCATGTCTGTTGTTTTCACAAACCACACATGGATCCACCAGTGTCATTGAATGTCTGTTCTTTTCACAACCCACAGCTAGAGTCATTGCATGTCTGTTGTTTCCACAAACCACATAAGGATCCACCAGTATCATTAGATGTGTGTTATTTTCATGAACCACACCAGTGTCATTGCATGTCTGTTCTTTTCACAAACCACACATGGATCCACCTGTATGATTGCATGTGTGTTCTTTTCATGAACCACAGCTAGAATCATTGCATGTATGTTCTTTTCACAAACCACATATGGATCCACCAGTGTCATTGCATGTGTGTTCTTTTCATAAACCATAGCTAGAGTCATTGCATGTGTGTTATTTTTCACAAACCACATAAGGATCCACCAGTGTCATTGGATGTCTGTTCTTTTCATTAACCACAGCTAGAGTCATTGCATGTCTGTTCTTTCCACAAACCACATATGGATCCACCAGTGTCATTGGATGTGCGTTCTTTTCATGAACCACACCTAGAGTCATTGCATGTCTGTTCTTTTCACAAACCACACATGGATCCACCAGTGTGATTGCATGTGTGTTCTTTTCACAAACCACGGCTAGCGTCATTGCTTGTCTGTTCTTTTCACAAACGACATATGGATCCACCAGTGTTATTGGATGTGTGTTCTTTTCACAAACCACAACTAGAGTTATTGCATGTGTGTTCTTTTCAAAAAACACATAAGGATCCACCAGAGTCATTGCATGTGTGTTCGTTTCACAACCCACAGCTAGATTCACTGCATGTGTGTTTCTTTTCACAAACCACATAAGGATCCACCTATGTCATTGGATGTGTGTTCTTTTCATGATCCACACCCAGTCTCATTGCATGTGTTTTCTTCTCACAAACCACATATGGATCCACCAGTGTCATTGCATCTATGTTCTTTTCATTAATCACTCCTAGAGTCATTGCATGTATGTTCTTTCCACAAAACACATATCGATCCACCAGTGTCATTGGATGTGTGTTCTTTTCATGAACCACACCTAGAGTCATTGCATGTCTGTTCTTTTCACAAACCACACATGGATCCACTAGTGTGATTGCATGTGTGTTCTTTTCACAAACCATAGCTAGAGGCATTGCATGTTTGTTCTTTTCAAAAAACACATAAGGATCCACCAGAGTCATTGCATGTGTGTTCTTTTCACAAACCACAGCTAGATTCATAGCGTGTGTGTTCCTTTTCACAAACAACATAAGGATGCACCAGTGTCATTGGATGTGTGTTCTTTTAATGAACCACACCCAGTGTCATTGCATGTGTGTTCTCACAAACCACATATGGATCCACCAGTGTCATTGCATGTCTATTCTTTTCATTAACCACAGCTAGAGTCATTGCATGTCTGTTCTTTCCACAAACCACATATGGATCCACCTGTGTCATTGGATGTGTTTTCTTTTCATGAACCACACCTAGAGTCATTGCATGTCTGTTGTTTTCACAAACCACACATGGATCCACCAGTGTCATTGAATGTCTGTTCTTTTCACAAACCACAGCTAGAGTCATTGCATGTCTATTGTTTCCACAAACCACATATGGATCCACCAGTATCATTAGATGTGTATTATTTTAATGAACCACACCAGTGTCATTGCATGTCTGTTCTTTTCACAAACCACACATGGATCCACCTGTATGATTGCATGTGTGTTCTTTTCATGAACCATAAGTAGAGTCATTGCATGTATGTTCTTTTCACAAACCACATATGGATCCACCACTGTCATTGCATGTGTGTTCTTTTCATAAACCATAGCTAGAGTCATTGCATGTGTGTTATTTTTCACAAACCACATAAGGATCCACCAGTGTCATTGGATGTGTGTTCTTTTCATGAACCACACCCAGTGTCATTGCACGTGTGTTCTTCTCACAAACCACATATGGATCCACCAGTGTCATTGCATGTCTGTTCTTTTCATTAACCACAGCTAGAGTCATTGCATGTATGTTCTTTCCACAAACCACATATGGATCCACCAGTGTCATTGGATGTGCGTTCTTTTCATGAACCACACCTAGAGTCATTGCATGTCTATTCTTTTCACAAACCACACATGGATCCACCAGTGTGATTGCATGTGTGTTCTTTTCACAAACCACGGCTAGCGTCATTGCTTGTCTGTTCTTTTCACAAACGACATATGGATCCACCAGTGTTATTGGATGTGTGTTCTTTTCACAAACCACAACTAGAGTTATTGCATGTGTGTTCTTTTCAAAAAACACATAAGGATCCACCAGAGTCATTGCATGTGTGTTCGTTTCACAACCCACAGCTAGATTCATTGCATGTGTGTTTCTTTTCACAAACCACATAAGGATCCACCCGTGTCATTGGATGTGTGTTCTTTTCATGATCCACACCCAGTCTCATTGCATGTGTTTTCTTCTCACAAACCACATATGGATCCACCAGTGTCATTGCATCTATGTTCTTTTCATTAATCACTCCTAGAGTCATTGCATGTATGTTCTTTCCACAAACCACATATCGATCCACCAGTGTCATTGGATGTGTGTTCTTTTCATGAACCACACCTAGAGTCATTGCATGTCTGTTCTTTTCACAAACCACACATGGATCCACTAGTGTGATTGCATGTGTGTTCTTTTCACAAACCATAGCTAGAGGCATTGCATGTTTGTTCTTTTCAAAAAACACATAAGGATCCACCAGAGTCATTGCATGTGTGTTATTTTCACAAACCACAGCTAGATTCATTGCATGTGTGTTCCTTTTCACAAACAACATAAGGATGCACCAGTGTCATTGGATGTGTGTTCTTTTAATGAACCACACCCAGTGTCATTGCATGTGTTTTCTTCTCACAAACCACATATGGATCCACCAGTGTCATTGCATGTCTATTCTTTTCATTAACCACAGCTAGATTCATTGCATGCGTGTTCCTTTTCACAAACCACATAAGGATCCATAGTGTCATTGGATGTGTGTTCTTTTACTGAACCACACCCAGTGTCATTGCATGTGTGTTCTTCTCACAAACCATATATAGATCCACCAGTGTCATTGCATCTATGTTCTTTTCGTTAAGCACAACTAGAGTCATTGCATGTGTGTTCTTCTCACAAAGCACATATGGATCCACTAGTGTCATTGCATATATGTTCTTTTCATGAACCACAGCTAGAGTCATTGCATGTATGTTCTTTCCACAAACCACATATGGATCCACCAGTGTCATTGGATGTGTTTTCTTTTCATGAACCACACCTAGAGTCATTGCATGTCTGTTGTTTCCACAAACCACATAAGGATCCATAGTGTCATTGCATGTCTGTTCTTTTCACAAACCACACATGGATCCACCTGTATGATTGCATGTGTGTTCTTTTCATGAACCACAACTAGAGTCATTGCATGTCTATTCTTTTCACAAACCACACATGGATCCACCAGTGTCATTGCATGTATGTTCTTTCCACAAACCATAGCTAGAGTCATTGCATGTCTATTCTTTCCACAAACCACACATGGGTCCACCAGTGTTATTGGATGTGTGTTATTTCCATGAACCACACCAGTGTCATTGCATGTATGTTCTTTTTACAAACCACACATGGATCCACCAGTGTGATTGCATGTCTGTTCTTTTCACAAACCACGGCTAGCGTCATTGCTTGTCTGTTCTTTCCACAAACCACATATGGATCCACCAGTGTGATTGCATGTCTGTTCTTTTCACAAACCACAGCTAGAGTCATTGCATGTTTGTTCTTTCCACAAACCACATATGGATCCACTAGTTTCATTAGATCTATGTTCTTTTCATGAACCACACCAGTGTCATTGCATGTCTGTTATTTTCACAAACCACACATGGATCCACCAGTGTGATTGCATGTGTGTTCTTTTCACAAACCACATCAAGAGTCATTGCATGTGTGTTCTATTTCACAAACCAGATAAGGATCCACGAATGTCATTGGATGTGTGTTCTTTTCATGAACCACACCCAGTGTCATTGCATGTGTGTTATTCTCACAAACCACATATGGATCCACCAGTGTCATTGCATGTCTATTCTTTTCATTAACCACAAATAGAGTCATTGTATGTCTGTTCTTTCCACAAACAACATATGGATCCACTAGTGTCATTGTATGTGTGTTCTTTTCATGAACCACACCTGGAGTCATTGCAAGTATATTCTTTTCACAAACCACACATTGATCCACCAGTGTGATTGCATGTGTGTTCTTTTCACAAACAACAGCTAGAGTCATTGCATGTCTGTTGTTTTCACAAACCACACATGGATCCACCAGTGTCATTGAATGTCTGTTCTTTTCAACCACAGCTAGAGTCATTGCATGTCTATTGTTTCCACAAACCACATATGGATCCACCAGTATCATTAGATGTGTGTTATTTTCATGAACCACACCAGTGTTATTGCATGTCTGTTCTTTTCACAAACCACACATGGATCCACCTGTATGATTGCATGTGTGTTCTTTTCATGAACCACAACTAGAGTCATTGCATGTCTATTCTTTTCACAAACCACACATGGATCCACCAGTGTCATTGCATGTATGTTCTTTCCACAAACCATAGCTAGAGTCATTGCATGTCTATTCTTTCCACAAACCACACATGGGTCCACCAGTGTTATTGGATGTGTGTTATTTCCATGAACCACACTAGTGTCATTGCATGTATGTTCTTTTTACAAACCACACATGGATCCACCAGTGTGATTGCATGTCTGTTCTTTTCACAAACCACGGCTAGCGTCATTGCTTGTCTGTTCTTTCCACAAACCACATATGGATCCACCAGTGTGATTGCATGTCTGTTCTTTTCACAAACCACAGCTAGAGTCATTGCATGTTTGTTCTTTCCACAAACCACATATGGATCCACTAGTTTCATTAGATCTATGTTCTTTTCATGAACCACACCAGTGTCATTGCATGTCTGTTATTTTCACAAACCACACATGGATCCACCAGTGTGATTGCATGTGTGTTCTTTTCACAAACCACATCAAGAGTCATTGCATGTGTGTTCTATTTCACAAACCAGATAAGGATCCACGAATGTCATTGGATGTGTGTTCTTTTCATGAACCACACCCAGTGTCATTGCATGTGTGTTATTCTCACAAACCACATATGGATCCACCAGTGTCATTGCATGTCTATTCTTTTCATTAACCACAAATAGAGTCATTGTATGTCTGTTCTTTCCACAAACCACATATGGATCCACTAGTGTCATTGTATGTGTGTTCTTTTCATGAACCACACCTGGAGTCATTGCAAGTATATTCTTTTCACAAACCACACATTGATCCACCAGTGTGATTGCATGTGTGTTCTTTTCACAAACAACAGCTAGAGTCATTGCATGTCTGTTCTTTTCACAAACCACATATGGATCCACCAGTGTCATTGGATGTGTGTTCTTTTCACAAACCACAGCTAGAGTCATTGCATGTGTGTTCTTTTCGCAAACCACATAAGGATCCACTAGAGTCATTGAATGTCTGTTCTTTTTCACAAACCACATCTAGATTAATTGCATGTGTGTTCCTTTTCACAAACGACATATGGATCCACCACTATTATTGGATGTGTGTTCTTTCCATGAACCACACCAGTGTCATTGCATGTCTATTCTTTTCACAAACCACACATGGATCCACCAGTGGGATTGCATGTTTGTTCTTTTCATGAACCACCGCTAGAGTCATTGCATGTATGATCTTCTCACAAACCACATAAGGATCCACCAGTGGCATTGGATGTGTGTTCTTTTCATGAACCACACCCAGTGTCATTGCATGTGCGTTCTTCTCACAAACCACATATGGATCCACCAGTGTCATTGCATGTCTGTTGTTTTCACAAACCATAGCTAGAGTCATTGCTTCTCTGTTCTTTTCACAAACCACATATGGATCCACCAGTGTTATTGCATGTGTGTTCTTTTCATGAACCACACCTAGAGTTATTGCATGTGTGCTCTTTTCACAAAACACATAAGGATCCACCAGAGTCATTGCATGTGTGTTCGTTTCACAAACCACAGGTAGATTCATTGCATGTGTGTTCTTTTTCACAAACCATATAAGGATCCACCAGTGTCATTAGATGTGTGTTCTTTTCATGAACCACACCCAGTGTCATTGCATGTGTGTTCTTCTCACAAACCACATATGGATCCACCAATGTCATTGCATCTATGTTCTTTTCTTTAACCATAGCTAGAGTCATTGCATGTCTGTTCTTTCCACAAACCACATATGGATCCACCAGTGTCATTGGATGTGTGTTCTTTTCATGAACCACAACTAGAGTCATTGCATGTCTATTCTTTTCACAAACCACACATGGATCCACCAGTGTCATTGCATGTCTGTTCTTTTCACAAACCACAGCTAGAGTCATTGCATGTCTATTCTTTCCACAAACCACATATGGATCCACCAGTGTTATTGGATGTGTGTTCTTTCCATTAACCACACCAGTGTCATTGCATGCCTGTTCTTTTTACAAACCACACATGGATCCACCAGTATGATTGCATGTTTGTTCTTTTCATGAACCACCGCTAGAGTCATTGCATGTATGATCTTTTCACAAACCACATAAGGATCCACCAGTGACATTGGATGTGTGTTCTTTTAATGAACCACACCCGGTGCCATGGCATGTGTGTTCTTCTCACAAACCACATATGGATCCACCAGTGTCATTGCATGTCTATTCTTTTCATTAACCACAGCCAGAGTCATTGCATGTCTGTTCTTTCCACAAACCACATACGGATCCACCAGTGTCATTGGATGTGTGTTCTTTTCATGAACCACACATTGCATGTTTGTTCTTTTCACAAACCACACATGGATCAACCAGTGTTATTGCATGTCTGTTCTTTTCAGAAACCATAGCTAGAGTCATTGCATGTGTGTTCTTTTTCACAAACCACATAAGGATCCACCAGTGTCATTGGATGTGTGTTCTTTTCATGAACCACACCTAGAGTCATTGCATGTCTGTTCTTTTCACAAACCACACATGGATCCACCAGTGTGATTGCATGTGTGTTCTTTTCACATACCACAGCTAGAGTCATTGCATGTCTATTCTTTCCACAAACAACACTTGGATCCACCAGTGTCATTGCATGTGTGTTCTTTTCATGAACCACAGCTAGAGTCATTGCATGTATGTTATTTTCACAAACCACATATGGATCCACCAGTGTCATTGCATGTGTCTTCTTTTCACAAACCACACCTAGAGTCATTGCATGTGTGTTCTTTTTCACAAACCACATAAGGATCCACCAGTTTTATTGGATGTGTGTTCTTTTCATGAACCACACCCAGTGTCATTGCATGTGTGTTCTTCTCACAAACCACATATGGATCCACCTGTATCATCGCATGTCTGTTCTTTTCATTAACCACAGCTAGAGTCATTGCATGTCTATTCTTTCCACACACCACATATGAATCCACCAGTGTCATTGGATGTGTGTTCGTTTCATGAACCACACCTAGAGTCATTGTATGTCTGTTCTTTTTACAAACCACACATGGATCCACTAGTGTGATTGCATGTGTGTTCTTTTCACAAACCATAGCTAGAGTCATTGCATGTCTATTCTTTTCACAAACCACATATGGATCCACCAGTGTCATTGCATGTGTGTTCTTTTCATGAACCACACCTAGAGTCATTACATGTCTATTCTTCTCACAAACCACATATGGATCCACCAGTGACATTAGATGTGTGTTCTTTTCATGAACCACACCTAGTGTCATTGCATGTGTGTTCTTCTAACAAACCACATATGGATCCACCAGTGTCATTGGATGTCTGTTCTTTTCATTAACCACACCTAGAGTCATTGCATGTCTGTTCTTTCCACAAACCACATAAGGATACACCAGTGTCATTTGATGTGTGTTCTTTTCATAAACCACACCTAGAGTCATTGCATGTTTGTTCTTTTCACAACCACACATGGATCCACCAGTATCATTGGATGTGTGTTGTTTTCACAAACCACATCTAGAGTCATTGCATGTCTATTATTTTCAGAAACCACACATGGATCCACCAGTGTGATTGCATGTGTGTTCTTTTCACAAACTACATCTAGTGTCATTGCATGTCTGTTCTTTTCATGAACCACAGCTAGAGTCATTGCATGTCTGTTCTTTCCACAAACCACGTATGGGTCGACTAGTGTCATTGCATGTGTGTTCTTTTCATGAACCACACCTAGAGTCATTGCATGTCTGTTCTTTTCACAAACCACATATGGATCCACTAGTGTCATTGCATGTCTGTTCTTTTCACAAACCATCGGTAGAGTCATTGCAAGTCTGTTCTTTCCACAAACCACATATGGATCCACTAGTGTCATTGGATGTGTGTTCTTTTCATGAACCACACCAGTGTCATTGCATGTCTGTTCTTTTCACAAACCACACATGGATCCACCAGTGTGATTGCATGTGTGTTCTTTTCATGAACCACAGCTAGAGTCATTGCATGTATGTTGTTTTCACAAACCACATATGGATCCACCAGTGTCATTGCATGTGTGTTCTTTTCACAAACCACAGCTAGAGTCATTGCATGTCTGTTATTTTTTACAAACCACATAAGGATCCACAAGTGTCATTGGATGTGTGTTCTTTTTATGAACCACACACAGTGTCATTGCATGTGTGTTCTTCTCACAAACCACATATGGATCCATCAGTGTCATTGCATGTCTGTTCTTTTCATTAACCATAGCTAGAGTCATTGCATGTCTGTTCTTTCCACAAACCACATATGGATCCACCAGTGTCATTGCATATCTGTTCTTTCCACAAACCACATATGGATCCACTAGTGTCATTGGATGTGTGTTCTTTTCATGAACCACGCCTAGAGTCATTGCATGTCTGTTCTTTTCACAAACCACACATTGATCCACAGTGTGATTGCATGTGTGTACTTTTAAAAAACCACAACTAGAGTCATTGCATGTCTGTTCTTCTCACAAACCACATATGGATCCACCACTGTCATTGCACGTGTGTTCTTTTCACAAACCATAGCTAGAGTCATTGCATGTGTGTTCTTTTCACAAACCACATAAGGATCCACCAGAGTCATTGCATGTGTGTTCTTTTCACAAACCATAGCTAGATTCATTGCATGTGTGTTCCTTTTCTCAAACCACATAAGGATCCACCAGTGTCATTGGATGTGTGTTCTTTTCATGAACCACACCGAGTGTCATTGCATGTGTGTTCTTCTCACAAACCACATATGGATCCACCAGTGTGATTGCATGTCTGTTCTCTTCATTAACCACACCTAGAGTCATTGCATATCTGTTATTTTCACAAACCACACATTGATCCACAGTGTGATTGCATGTGTGTACTTTTAAAAAACCACAACTAGAGTCATTGCATGTCTGTTCTTCTCACAAACCACATATGGATCCACCACTGTCATTGCACGTGTGTTCTTTTCACAAACCATAGCTAGAGTCATTGCATGTGTGTTCTTTTCACAAACCACATAAGGATCCACCAGAGTCATTGCATGTGTGTTCTTTTCACAAACCATAGCTAGATTCATTGCATGTGTGTTCCTTTTCTCAAACCACATAAGGATCCACCAGTGTCATTGGATGTGTGTTCTTTTCATGAACCACACCTAGTGTCATTGCATGTGTGTTCTTCCCCCAAACCACATATGGATCCACCAATTTCATTGCATGTCTGTTCTTTTCATGAACCATAGCTAGAGTCATTGCATGTCTGTTCTTTCCACAAACCACATATGGATCGACTAGTGTCATTGCATGTGTGTTCTTTTCATGAATCACACCTAGAGTCATTGCATGTCTGTTCTTTTCACAAACCACACATGGATCCACTAGTGTCATTGCATGTCTGTTCTTTTCACAAACCATCGATAGAGTCATTGCAAGTCTGTTCTTTCCAGAAACCACATATGGATCCACTAGTGTCATTGGATGTGTGTTCTTTTCATGAACCACACCAGTGTCATTGCATGTCTGTTCTTTTCACAAACCACACATGGATCCACCAGTGTGATTGCATGTGTGTTCTTTTCATGAACCACAGCTAGAGTCATTACATGTATGTTATTTTCACAAACCACATATGGCTCCACCAGTGTCATTGCATGTGTGTTCTTTTCACAAACCACAGCTAGAGTCATTGCATGTCTATTATTTTTCACAAACCACATAAGGATCCACCAGTGTCATTGGATGTGTGTTCTTTTCATGAACCACACCCAGTGTCATTGCATGTCTGTTCTTCTCACAAACCACATATGGATCCACCAGTGTCATTGCATGTGTGTTCTTTCCACAAACCGCATATGGATCAACTAGTAGTTATTGCATTTGTGTTCTTTCCACAAACCACATATGGATCCACTAGAGTCATTGCATGTATGTTGTTTTCACAAACCACATATGGATCCACCAGTGTCATTGCATGTGTGTTCTTTTCACAAACCACAGCTAGAGTCATTGCATGTCTGTTATTTTTTACAAACCACATAAGGATCCACCAGTGTCATTGGATGTGTGTTCTTTTTATGAACCACACACAGTGTCATTGCATGTGTGTTCTTCTCACAAACCACATATGGATCCATCAGTGTCATTGCATGTCTGTTCTTTTCATTAACCATAGCTAGAGTCATTGCATGTCTGTTCTTTCCACAAACCACATATGGATCCACCAGTGTCATTGCATATCTGTTCTTTCCACAAACCACATATGGATCCACTAGTGTCATTGGATGTGTGTTCTTTTCATGAACCACGCCTAGAGTCATTGCATGTCTGTTCTTTTCACAAACCACACATTGATCCACAGTGTGATTGCATGTGTGTACTTTTAAAAAACCACAACTAGAGTCATTGCATGTCTGTTCTTCTCACAAACCACATATGGATCCACCACTGTCATTGCACGTGTGTTCTTTTCACAAACCATAGCTAGAGTCATTGCATGTGTGTTCTTTTCACAAACCACATAAGGATCCACCAGAGTCATTGCATGTGTGTTCTTTTCACAAACCATAGCTAGATTCATTGCATGTGTGTTCCTTTTCTCAAACCACATAAGGATCCACCAGTGTCATTGGATGTGTGTTCTTTTCATGAACCACACCGAGTGTCATTGCATGTGTGTTCTTCTCACAAACCACATATGGATCCACCAGTGTGATTGCATGTCTGCTCTCTTCATTAACCACACCTAGAGTCATTGCATATCTGTTATTTTCACAAACCACACATTGATCCACAGTGTGATTGCATGTGTGTACTTTTAAAAAACCACAACTAGAGTCATTGCATGTCTGTTCTTCTCACAAACCACATATGGATCCACCACTGTCATTGCACGTGTGTTCTTTTCACAAACCATAGCTAGAGTCATTGCATGTGTGTTCTTTTCACAAACCACATAAGGATCCACCAGAGTCATTGCATGTGTGTTCTTTTCACAAACCATAGCTAGATTCATTGCATGTGTGTTCCTTTTCTCAAACCACATAAGGATCCACCAGTGTCATTGGATGTGTGTTCTTTTCATGAACCACACCTAGTGTCATTGCATGTGTGTTCTTCCCCCAAACCACATATGGATCCACCAATTTCATTGCATGTCTGTTCTTTTCATGAACCATAGCTAGAGTCATTGCATGTCTGTTCTTTCCACAAACCACATATGGATCGACTAGTGTCATTGCATGTGTGTTCTTTTCATGAATCACACCTAGAGTCATTGCATGTCTGTTCTTTTCACAAACCACACATGGATCCACTAGTGTCATTGCATGTCTGTTCTTTTCACAAACCATCGATAGAGTCATTGCAAGTCTGTTCTTTCCAGAAACCACATATGGATCCACTAGTGTCATTGGATGTGTGTTCTTTTCATGAACCACACCAGTGTCATTGCATGTCTGTTCTTTTCACAAACCACACATGGATCCACCAGTGTGATTGCATGTGTGTTCTTTTCATGAACCACAGCTAGAGTCATTACATGTATGTTATTTTCACAAACCACATATGGCTCCACCAGTGTCATTGCATGTGTGTTCTTTTCACAAACCACAGCTAGAGTCATTGCATGTCTATTATTTTTCACAAACCACATAAGGATCCACCAGTGTCATTGGATGTGTGTTCTTTTCATGAACCACACCCAGTGTCATTGCATGTCTGTTCTTCTCACAAACCACATATGGATCCACCAGTGTCATTGCATGTCTGTTCTTTTCATTAAAAACAGCTAGAGTCATTGCATGTCTGTTCTTTCCACAAACCACATATGGATCCACCAGTGTCATTGGATGTGTGTTCTTTTCATGAAGCACACCAGAGTCATTGCATGTCCGTTCTTTTCACAAAACCACACATGGATCCACTAGTGTGATTGCATGTGTGTTCTTTTCAGGAACCACAACTAGAGTCATTGCATGTCGGTTCTTTTCACAAACCACATATGGATCCACCAGTGTCATTGCATGTGTGTTCTTTTCACAAACCACAACTAGAGTCATTGCATGTGTGTTCTTTTCACAAACCACATAAGGATCCACCAGTGTCATTGGATGTGTGTTATTTTCATGAACCACACCCAATGTCATTGCATGTGTGTTCTTCCCACAAACCACATATGGATCCACCGGTGTTATAACATGTCTGTTCTTTTTATTAACCGCATCTAGAGTCATTGCATGTCTGCTCTTTCCACAAACCACATATGGATCGACGAGTGTCATTGGATGTGTGTTCTTTTTATTAACCATAGCTAGAGTCATTGCATGTTTGTTCTTTCTAGAAACCACATATGGATCCACATATGTGATTCATGTGTGTTCTTTTCACAAATCACAGCTAGTGTCATTGCATGTATGTTATTGCCACAAACCACATATGGATCCACCAGTGTCACTTGATGTGTGTTCTTTTCACAAACCATAGCTAGAGTCATTGCATATCTGTTCTTTTGACAAACCACATATGTATCCACCAATGTCATTGCATGTGTGTTCTTTTCACAAACCGCAGCTAGAGTTATTGCATGTATATTCTTTTCACAAACCACATAAGGATCCACCAGTGTGATTGCATGTGTGTTCTTTTTCACAAACCACATAAGGATCCACCAGTGTTATTGGATGTGTGTTCTTTTCATGAACCACACCTAGTGTCATTGCATGTGTGTTCTTCTCACAAACCACATATGGATCCACCAGTATCATTGCATGTCTGTTCTTTTCATTAACCAATGCTAGAGTCATTGCATGTCTATTCTTTCCACAAACCACATATGAATCCACCAGTGGCATTGGATGTGTGTTTGTTTCATGAACCACAGCTAGAGTCATTGCATGTCTGTTCTTTTCACAAACCACACATGGATCCACTAGTGTGATTGCATGTGTGTTCTTTTCACAAACCATAGCTAGAGTCATTGCATGTCTGTTCTTTTCACAAACCACATATGGATCCACCAGTGTCATTGCATGTGTGTTCTTTTCATGAACCACACGTAGAGTCATTACATGTGTGTTCTTCTCACAAACCACATATGGAGCCACCAGTAAAATTGGATGTGTGTTCTTTTCATGAACCACACCTAGTGTCATTGCATGTGTGTTCTTCTCACAAACCACATATGGATCCACCAGCGTCATTGCATGTCTGTTCTTTTCATTAACCACACCTAGAGTCATTGCATGTCTGTTCTTTCCACAAACCACAAAAGGATACACCAGTGTCATTTGATGTGTGTTCTTTTCATAAACCACACCTAGAGTCATTGCATGTCTGTTCTTTTCACAACCACACATGTATCCACCAGTGTCATTGGATGTGTGTTGTTTTCACAAACCACATCTAGAGTCATTGCATGTCTATTATTTTTAGAAACCACACATGGATCCACCAGTGTGATTGCATGTGTGTTCTTTTCACAAACTATAGCTAGAGTCATTGCATGTCTGTTCTTTTCACAAACCACACATCGATCCACCAGTGTCATTGCATGTCTATTCTTTTCACAAACCACTACTAGAGTCATTGCATTTTCTTTTTTCCACAAACCACATACGGATCCGCCAGTGTCATTGGATGTGTGTTCTTTTCATGAATCACACCCAGTGTCATCGCATTTGTGTTCTTCTCACAAACCACATATGGATCCAGTAGTGTCATTGGATGTGTGTTCTATTCATGAACCACACCTAGAGTCATTGCATGTCTATTATTTTCACAAACCACACATAGATCCATCAGTGTGATTGCATATGTGTTCTTTTCACGAACCACAGCTAGAGTCATTGTATGTCTGTTCTTTTCACAAACCACATATAGATCCACCAGTGTCATTGGATGTATGCTCTTTTCACAAACCACAGCTGGAGTCATTGCATGTGTGTTCTTTACACAAACCACATAAGGATCCACCAGAGTCATTGCATATGTGTTCTTTTCACAAACCACAGCTAGTGTTATTGCATGTCTGTTCTTTTCACAAACAACACATGGATCCACTAGTGTGATTGGATGTGTGTTCTTTTCACAAACCACAGCTAGAGTTATTGCATGTCTCTTCTTCTCACAAACCACATATGGATCCACCAGTGTCATTACATGTGTGTTCTTTTCACAAACCACATAAGGATCCACCAGTGTCATTCGATGTGTGTTCTTTTCATCAACCACACCAGTGTCATTGCATGTCTGTTCTTTTAACAAAGCACACATGTATCCACTAGCGTGATTGCATGTGTGTTCTTTTCATGAACCACAGCCAGAGTTATTGCATGTCTGTTCTTCTCACAAACCACATATGGATCCACCAGTGTGACCGCATGTGTGTTCTTTTCACAAACCACAGCTAGAGTTATTGCATGTGTGTTCTTATCACAAACCACATACGGATCCACCAGAGTCATTGCATGTGTGTTCTTTTCACAAACCGTAGCTAGATTCATTCCATTTGTGTCATTGCACGTGTGTTCTTCTCACAAACCACATATGGATCCACCAGTGTCATTGCATGTCTATTCTTTTCATTAACCACAGCTAGAGTCATTGCGTGTCTGTTCTTTCCACAAACCACATATGGATCCACCAGTGTCATTGGATGTGCGTTCTTTTCATGAACCACACCTAGAGTCATTGCATGTCTGTTCTTTTCACAAACCACACATGGATCCACCATTGTGATTGCATGTGTGTTCTTTTCACAAACCACGGCTAGCGTCATTGCTTGTCTGTTCTTTTCACAAACGACATATGGATCCACCAGTGTTATTGGATGTGTGTTCTTTTCACAAACCACAACTAGAGTTATTGCATGTGTGTTCTTTTCACAAAACACATAAGGATCCACCAGAGTCATTGCATGTGTGTTCGTTTCACAAGCCACAGCTAGATTCATTGCATGTGTGTTTCTTTTCACAAACCACATAAGGATCCACCTGTGTCATTGGATGTGTGTTCTTTTCATGATCCACACCCAGTCTCATTGCATGTGTTTTCTTCTCACAAACCACATATGGATCCACTAGTGTCATTGCATCTATGTTCTTTTCATTAATCACTCCTAGAGTCATTCCATGTATGTTCTTTCCACAAACCACATATCGATCCACCAGTGTCATTGGATGTGTTTTCTTTTCATGAACCACACCTAGAGTCATTGCATGTCTGTTCTTTTCACAAACCACACATGGATCCACTAGTGTGATTGCATGTGTGTTCTTTTCACAAACCATAGCTAGAGGCATTGCATGTTTGTTCTTTTCAAAAAACACATAAGGATCCACCAGAGTCATTGCATGTGTGTTATTTTCACAAACCACAGCTAGATTCATTGCATGTGTGTTCCTTTTCACAAACAACATAAGGATGCACCAGTGTCATTGGATGTGTGTTCTTTTAATGAACCACACCCAGTGTCATTGCATGTGTTTTCTTCTCACAAACCACATATGGATCCACCAGTGTCATTGCATGTCTATTCTTTTCATTAACCACAGCTAGATTCATTGCATGCGTGTTCCTTTTCAAAAACCACATAAGGATCCATAGTGTCATTGGATGTGTGTTCTTTTCCTGAACCACACCCAGTGTCATTGCATGTGTGTTCTTCTCACAAACCATATATAGATCCACCAGTGTCATTGCATCTATGTTCTTTTCATTAAGCACAGCTAGAGTCATTTCATGTGTGTTCTTCTCACAAACCACATATGGATCCGCTAGTGTCATTGCATCTATGTTCTTTTCATGAACCACAGCTAGAGTCATTGCATGTATGTTCTTTCCACAAACCACATATGGATCCACCAGTGTCATTGGATGTGTTTTCTTTTCATGAACCACACCTAGAGTCATTGCATGTCTGTTGTTTTCACAAACCACACATGGATCCACCAGTGTCATTGAATGTCTGTTCTTTTCAACCACAGCTAGAGTCATTGCATGTCTATTGTTTCCACAAACCACATATGGATCCACCAGTATCATTAGATGTGTGTTATTTTCATGAACCACACCAGTGTCATTGCATGTCTGTTCTTTTCACAAACCACACATGGATCCACCTGTGTCATTGCATGTATGTTCTTTCCACAAACCATAGCTAGAGTCATTGCATGTCTATTCTTTCCACAAACCACACATGGGTCCACCAGTGTTATTGGATGTGTGTTATTTCCATGAACCACACCAGTGTCATTGCATGTATGTTCTTTTTACAAACCACACATCGATCCACCAGTGTGATTGCATGTCTGTTCTTTTCACCAACCACGGCTAGCGTCATTGCTTGTCTGTTCTTTCCACAAACCACATAAGGATCCACCAGTGTGATTGCATGTCTATTCTTTTCACAGACCACAGCTAGAGTCATTGCATGTTTGTTCTTTCCACAAACCACATATGGATCCACTAGTTTCATTAGATCTATGTTCTTTTCATGAACCACACCAGTGTCATTGCATGTCTGTTATTTTCACAAACCACACATGGATCCACCAGTGTGATTGCATGTGTGTTCTTTTCACAAACCACATCTAGAGTCATTGCATGTGTGTTCTATTTCACAAACCAGATAAGGATCCACGAATGTCATTGGATGTGTGTTCTTTTCATGAACCACACCCAGTGTCATTGCATGTGTGTTATTCTCACAAACCACATATGGATCCACTAGTGTCATTGCATGTCTATTCTTTTCATTAACCACAAATAGAGTCATTGTATGTCTGTTCTTTCCACAAACCACATATGGATCCACTAGTGTCATTGTATGTGTGTTCTTTTCATGAACCACACCTGGAGTCATTGCAAGTCTATTCTTTTCACAAACCACACATTGATCCACCAGTGTGATTGCATGTGTGTTCTTTTCACAAACAACAGCTAGAGTCATTGCATGTATGTTCTTTTCACAAACCACATATGGATCCACCAGTGTCATTGGATGTGTGTTCTTTTCACAAACCACAGCTACAGTCATTGCATGTGTGTTCTTTTCGCAAACCACATAAGGATCCACTAGAGTCATTGCATGTGTTTTTTTTCACAAACCACAGCTAGATTAATTGCATGTGTGTTCCTTTTCACAAACGACATATGGATCCACCACTATTATTGGATGTGTGTTCTTTCCATGAACCACACCAGTGTCATTGCATGTCTGTTCTTTTCACAAACCACACATGGATCCACCAGTGGGATTGCATGTTTGTTCTTTTCATGAACCACCGCTAGAGTCATTGCATGTATGATCTTCTCACAAACCACATAAGGATCCACCAGTGGCATTGGATGTGTGTTCTTTTCATGAACCACACCCAGTGTCATTGCATGTGCGTTCTTCTCACAAACCACATATGGATCCACCAGTGTCATTGCATGTCTGTTGTTTTCACAAACCACAGCTAGAGTCATTGCTTCTCTGTTCTTTTCACAAACCACATATGGATCCACCAGTGTTATTGCATGTGTGTTCTTTTCATGAACCACACCTAGAGTTATTGCATGTGTGCTCTTTTCACAAAACACATAAGGATCCACCAAAGTCATTGCATGTGTGTTTGTTTCACAAACCACATCTAGATTCATTGCATGTGTGTTCTTTTTCACAAACCATATAAGGATCCACCAGTGTCATTAGATGTGTGTTCTTTTCATGAACCACACCCAGTGTCATTGCATGTGTGTTCTTCTCACAAACCACATATGGATCCACCAATGTCATTGCATCTATGTTCTTTTCTTTAACCATAGCTAGAGTCATTGCATGTCTGTTCTTTCCACAAACCACATATGGATCCACCAGTGTCATTGGATGTGTGTTCTTTTCATGAACCACAACTAGAGTCATTGCATGTCTATTCTTTTCACAAACCACACATGGATCCACCAGTGTCATTGCATGTTTGTTCTTTTCACAAACCACAGCTAGAGTCATTGCATGTCTATTCTTTCCACAAACCACATATGGATCCACCAGTGTTATTGGATGTGTGTTCTTTCCATTAACCACACGAGTGTCCTTGCATGCCTGTTCTTTTTACAAACCACACACGGATCCACCAGTATGATTGCATGTGTGTTCTTTTCATGAACCACCGCTAGAGTCATTGCATGTATGGTCTTTTCACAAACCACATAAGGATCCACCAGTGACATTGGATGTGTGTTCTTTTAATGAACCACACCCGGTGCCATGGCATGTGTGTTCTTCTCACAAACCACATATGGATCCACCAGTGTCATTGCATGTCTATTCTTTTCATTAACCACAGCTAGAGTCATTGCATGTCTATTCTTTCCACAAACCACATATGGATCCACCAGTGTCATTGGATGTGTGTTCTTTTCATGAACCACACATTGCATGTTTGTTCTTTTCACAAACCACACATGAATCAACCAGTGTTATTGCATGTCTGTTCTTTTCACAAACCATAGCTAGAGTCATTGCATGTGTGTTCTTTTTCACAAACCACATAAGGATCCACCAGTGTCATTGGATGTGTGTTCTTTTCATGAACCACACCTAGAGTCATTGCATGTCTGTTCTTTTCACAAACCACACATGGATCCACCAGTGTGATTGCATGTGTGTTCTTTTCACATACCATAGCTAGAGTCATTGCATGTCTATTCTTTCCACAAACAACACTTGGATCCACCAGTGTCATTGCATGTGTGTTCTTTTCATGAACCACAGCTAGAGTCATTGCATGTATGTTATTTTCACAAACCACATATGGATCCACCAGTGTCATTGCATGTGTCTTCTTTTCACAAACCACACCTAGAGTCATTGCATGTGTGTTCTTTTTCACAAACCACATAAGGATCCACCAGTTTTATTGGATGTGTGTTCTTTTCATGAACCACACCCAGTGTCATTGCATGTGTGTTCTTCTCACAAACCACATATGGATCCACCTGTATCATCGCATGTCTGTTCTTTTCATTAACCACAGCTAGAGTCATTGCATGTCTATTCTTTCCACAAACCACATATGAATCCACTAGTGTCATTGGATGTGTGTTCGTTTCATGAACCACACCTAGAGTCATTGTATGTCTGTTCTTTTTACAAACCACACATGGATCCACTAGTGTGATTGCATGTGTGTTCTTTTCACAAACCATAGCTAGAGTCATTGCATGTCTGTTCTTTTCACAAACCACATATGGATCCACCAGTGTCATTGCATGTGTGTTCTTTTCATGAACCACACCTAGAGTCATTACATGTGTATTCTTCTCACAAACCACATATGGATCCACCAGTGACATTAGATGTGTGTTCTTTTCATGAACCACACCTAGTGTCATTGCATGTGTGTTCTTCTAACAAACCACATATGGATCCACCAGTGTCATTGGATGTCTGTTCTTTTCATTAACCACACCTAGAGTCATTGCATGTCTGTTCTTTCCACAAACCACATAAGGATACACCAGTGTCATTTGATGTGTGTTCTTTTCATAAACCACACCTAGAGTCATTGCATGTCTGTTCTTTTCACAACCACACATGGATCCACCAGTATCATTGGATGTGTGTTGTTTTCACAAACCACATCTAGAGTCATTGCATGTCTATTATTTTCAGAAACCACACATGGATCCACCAGTGTGATTGCATGTGTGTTCTTTTCACAAACTACATCTAGTGTCATTGCATGTCTGTTCTTTTCATGAACCACAGCTAGAGTCATTGCATGTCTGTTCTTTCCACAAACCACATATGGATCGACTAGTGTCATTGCATGTGTGTTCTTTTCATGAACCACACCTAGAGTCATTGCATGTCTGTTCTTTTCACAAACCACATATGGATCCACTAGTGTCATTGCATGTCTGTTCTTTTTAGAAACCATCGGTAGAGTCATTGCAAGTCTGTTCTTTCCACAAACCACATATGGATCCACTAGTGTCATTGGATGTGTGTTCTTTTCATGAACCACACCAGTGTCATTGCATGTCTGTTCTTTTCACAAACCACACATGGATCTACCAGTGTGATTGCATGTGTGTTCTTTTCATGAACCACAGCTAGAGTCATTGCATGTATGTTGTTTTCACAAACCACATATGGATCCACCAGTGTCATTGCATGTGTGTTCTTTTCACAAACCACAGCTAGAGTCATTGCATGTCTGTTATTTTTTACAAACCACATAAGGATCCACCAGTGTCATTGGATGTGTGTTCTTTTTATGAACCACACACAGTGTCATTGCATGTGTGTTCTTCTCACAAACCACATACGGATCCATCAGTGTCATTGCATGTCTGTTCTTTTCATTAACCACAGCTAGAGTCATTGCATGTCTGTTCTTTCCACAAACCACATATGGATCCACCAGTGTCATTGCATATCTATTCTTTCCACAAACCACATATGGATCCACTAGTGTCATTGGATGTGTGTTCTTTTCATGAACCACGCCTAGAGTCATTGCATGTCTGTTCTTTTCACAAACCACACATTGATCCACAGTGTGATTGCATGTGTGTACTTTTAAAAAACCACAACTAGAGTCATTGCATGTCTGCAAACCACATATGGATCCACCACTATCATTGCACGTGTGTTCTTTTCACAAACCATAGCTAGAGTCATTGCATGTGTGTTCTTTTCACAAACCACATAAGGATCCACCAGAGTCATTGCATGTGTGTTCTTTTCACAAACCATAGCTAGATTCATTGCATGTGTGTTCCTTTTCTCAAACCACATAAGGATCCACCAGTGTCATTGGATGTGTGTTCTTTTCATGAACCACACCTAGTGTCATTGCATGTGTGTTCTTCTCACAAACCACATATGGATCCACCAGTGTGATTGCATGTCTGTTCTCTTCATTAACCACACCTAGAGTCATTGCATATCTCTTCTTTTCACAAACCACACATTGATCCACAGTGTGATTGCATGTGTGTACTTTTAAAAAACCACAACTAGAGTCATTGCATGTCTGTTCTTCTCACAAACCACATATGGATCCACCACTGTCATTGCACGTGTGTTCTTTTCACAAACCATAGCTAGAGTCATTGCATGTGTGTTCTTTTCACAAACCACATAAGGATCCACCAGAGTCATTGCATGTGTGTTCTTTTCACAAACCATAGCTAGATTCATTGCATGTGTGTTCCTTTTCTCAAACCACATAAGGATCCACCAGTGTCATTGGATGTGTGTTCTTTTCATGAACCACACCTAGTGTCATTGCATGTGTGTTCTTCTCACAAACCACATATGGATCCACCAGTGTGATTGCATGTCTGTTCTCTTCATTAACCACACCTAGAGTCATTGCATATCTGTTCTTTTCACAAACCACACATTGATCCACAGTGTGATTGCATGTGTGTACTTTTAAAAAACCACAACTAGAGTCATTGCATGTCTGTTCTTCTCACAAACCACATATGGATCCACCACTGTCATTGCACGTGTGTTCTTTTCACAAACCATAGCTAGAGTCATTGCATGTGTGTTCTTTTCACAAACCACATAAGGATCCACCAGAGTCATTGCATGTGTGTTCTTTTCACAAACCATAGCTAGATTCATTGCATGTGTGTTCCTTTTCTCAAACCACATAAGGATCCACCAGTGTCATTGGATGTGTGTTCTTTTCATGAACCACACCTAGTGTCATTGCATGTGTGTTCTTCCCCCAAACCACATATGGATCCACCAATTTAATTGCATGTCTGTTCTTTTCATGAACCATAGCTAGAGTCATTGCATGTATGTTCTTTCCACAAACCACATATGGATCGACTAGTGTCATTGCATGTGTGTTCTTTTCATGAATCACACCTAGAGTCATTGCATGTCTGTTCTTTTCACAAACCACACATGGATCCACTAGTGTCATTGCATGTCTCTTCTTTTCACAAACCATCGATAGAGTCATTGCAAGTCTGTTCTTTCCAGAAACCACATATGGATCCACTAGTGTCATTGGATGTGTGTTCTTTTCATGAACCACACTAGTGTCATTGCATGTCTGTTCTTTTCACAAACCACACATGGATCCACCAGTGTGATTGCATGTGTGTTCTTTTCATGAACCACAGCTAGAGTCATTACATGTATGTTATTTTCACAAACCACATATGGCTCCACCAGTGTCATTGCATGTGTGTTCTTTTCACAAACCACAGCTAGAGTCATTGCATGTCTGTTATTTTTCACAAACCACATAAGGATCCACCAGTGTCATTGGATGTGTGTTCTTTTCATGAACCATACCCAGTGTCATTGCATGTCTGTTCTTCTCACAAACCACATATGGATCCACCAGTGTCATTGCATGTCTGTTCTTTTCATTAAAAACAGCTAGAGTCATTGCATGTCTGTTCTTTCCACAAACCACATATGGATCCACCAGTGTCATTGGATGTGTGTTCTTTTCATGAAGCACACCAGAGTCATTGCATGTCCGTTCTTTTCACAAAACCACACATGGATCCACTAGTGTGATTGCATGTGTGTTCTTTTCATGAACCACAACTAGACTCATTGCATGTCGGTTCTTTTCACAAACCACATATGGATCCACCAGTGTCATTGCATGTGTGTTCTTTTCACAAACCACAACTAGAGTCATTGCATGTGTGTTCTTTTCACAAACCACATAAGGATCCACCAGTGTCATTGGATGTGTGTTATTTTCATGAACCACACCCAATGTCATTGCATGTGTGTTCTTCCCACAAACCACATATGGATCCACCGGTGTTATAACATGTCTGTTCTTTTTATTAACCACATCTAGAGTCATTGCATGTTTGCTCTTTCCACAAACCACATATGGATCGACGAGTGTCATTGGATGTGTGTTCTTTTTATTAACCATAGCTAGAGTCATTGCATGTTTGTTCTTTCGAGAAACCACATATGGATCCACATATGTGATTCATGTGTGTTCTTTTCACAAATCACAGCTAGTGTCATTGCATGTATGTTATTTCCACAAACCACATATGGATCCACCAGTGTCACTTGATGTGTGTTCTTTTCACAAACCATAGCTAGAGTCATTGCATATCTGTTCTTTTGACAAACCACATATGTATCCACCAATGTCATTGCATGTGTGTTCTTTTCACAAACCGCAGCTAGAGTTATTGCATGTATATTCTTTTCACAAACCACATAAGGATCCACCAGTGTGATTGCATGTGTGTTCTTTTTCACAAACCACATAGGGATCCACCAGTGTTATTGGATGTGTGTTCTTTTCATGAACCACACCTAATGTCATTGCATGTGTGTTCTTCTCACAAACCACATATGGATCCACCAGTATCATTGCATGTCTGTTCTTTTCATTAACCAATGCTAGAGTCATTGCATGTCTATTCTTTCCACAAACCACATATGAATCCACCAGTGGCATTGGATGTGTGTTTGTTTCATGAACCACAGCTAGAGTCATTGCATGTCTGTTCTTTTCACAAACCACACATGGATCCACTAGTGTGATTGCATGTGTGTTCTTTTCACAAACCATAGCTAGAGTCATTGCATGTCTGTTCTTTTCACAAACCACATATGGATCCACCAGTGTCATTGCATGTGTGTTCTTTTCATGAACCACACGTAGAGTCATTACATGTGTGTTCTTCTCACAAACCACATATGGAGCCACCAGTAACATTGGATGTGTGTTCTTTTCATGAACCACACCTAGTGTCATTGCATGTGTGTTCTTCTCACAAACCACATATGGATCCACCAGTGTCATTGCATGTCTGTTCTTTTCATTAACCACACCTAGAGTCATTGCATGTCTGTTCTTTCCACAAACCACAAAAGGATACACCAGTGTCATTTGATGTGTGTTCTTTTCATAAACCACACCTAGAGTCATTGCATGTCTGTTCTTTTCACAACCACACATGGATCCACCAGTGTCATTGGATGTGTGTTGTTTTCACAAACCACATCTAGAGTCATTGCATGTCTATTATTTTCAGAAACCACACATGGATCCACCAGTGTGATTGCATGTGTGTTCTTTTCACAAACTGCAGCTAGAGTCATTGCATGTCTGTTCTTTTCACAAACCACACATCGATCCACCAGTGTCATTGCATGTCTATTCTTTTCACAAACCACTACTAGAGTCATTGCATTTTCTTTTTTCCACAAACCACATACGGATCCGCCAGTGTCATTGGATGTGTGTTCTTTTCATGAATCACACCCAGTGTCATCGCATTTGTGTTCTTCTCACAAACCACATATGGATCCAGTAGTGTCATTGGATGTGTGTTCTATTCATGAACCACACCTAGAGTCATTGCATGTCTATTATTTTCACAAACCACACATAGATCCATCAGTGTGATTGCATATGTGTTCTTTTCACAAACCACAGCTAGAGTCATTGTATGTCTGTTCTTTTCACAAACCACATATAGATCCACCAGTGTCATTGGATGTGTGCTCTTTTCACAAACCACAGCTAGAGTCATTGCATGTGTGTTCTTTTCACAAACCACATAAGGATCCACCAGAGTCATTGCATATGTGTTCTTTTCACAAACCACAGCTAGTGTTATTGCATGTCTGTTCTTTTCACAAACAACACATGGATCCACTAGTGTGATTGGATGTGTGTTCTTTTCACAAACCACAGCTAGAGTTATTGCATGTCTCTTCTTCTCACAAACCACATATGGATCCACCAGTGTCATTACATGTGTGTTCTTTTCACAAACCACATAAGGATCCACCAGTGTCATTCGATGTGTGTTCTTTTCATCAACCACACCAGTGTCATTGCATGTCTGTTCTTTTAACAAACCACACATGTATCCACTAGCGTGATTGCATGTGTGTTCTTTTCATGAACCACAGCCAGATTATTGCATGTCTGTTCTTCTCACAAACCACATATGGATCCACCAGTGTGACCGCATGTGCGTTCTTTTCACAAACCACAACTAGAGTTATTGCATGTGTGTTCTTATCACAAACCACATACGGATCCACCAGAATCATTGCATGTGTGTTCTTTTCACAAACCGTAGCTAGATTCATTCCATTTGTGTTCCTTTTCACAAACCATATAAGGATCCACTAGTTTCATTAGATGTGTGTTCTTTTCATGAACCACACCCAGTGTCATTGCATGTGTGTTCCTTTTCCCAAACCACATAAGGATCCACCAGTGTCATTGCATGTCTGTTCTTTTCATTAACCATAGCTAGAGTCATTGCATGTCTGTTCTTTTCACAAACCACACATGGATCCACCAGTGTCATTGCAAGTCTGTTCTTTTCACAAACCACAGCTGGAGTCATTGCATGTGTGTTCTTTTTCACAAACCACATAAGGATCCACCAGTGTCATTGTATGTGTGTTCTTTTCATGAACCACACCTAGTGTCATTGCATGTGTGTTCTTCCCCAAAACCACATATGGATCCACTAGTGTCATTGCATGTCTGTTGTTTTCATGAACCACAGCTAGAGTCATTGCATGTCTGTTCTTTCCACAAACCACATATGGATCGACTAGTGTCATTGCATGTGTGTTCTTTTCATGAACCACGCCTAGAGTCATTGCGTGTCTGTTATTTTCACAAACCACATATGGATCCACCGGTGTCATTGGATGTGTGTTCTTTTCATGAACCACACCTAGAGTCATTGCATTTCTGTTCTTCACAACAACCACACATGGATCCACTAGTGTGATTGCATGTGTGTTGTTTTCACAAACCACAGCTAGAGTCATTGCATGCCTGTTCTTCTCACAAACCACATATGGATCCACAAGTGCCATTGCATGTGTGTTCGTTTCACAAACCACAGCTAGTGTCATTGCATGTGTTTATTTTCACAAACCACATAAGGATCCACCAGAGTCATTGCATATGTGTTCTTTTCACAATCCACAGCTAGATTCATTGCATGTGTGTTCCTTTTCACAAAACACATAAGGATCCACCAGTGTCATTGGATGTGTGTTCTTTTTATGAACCACACACAGTGTCATTGCATGTGTGTTCTTCTCACAAACCACATATGGATCCATCAGTGTCATTGCATGTGTGTTCTTCTCACAAACCACATATGGATCCATCAGTGTCATTGCATGTCTATTCTTTTCATTAACCACAGCTAGAGTCATTGGATGTCTGTTCTTTCCACAAACCACATATGGATCCACCAGTGTCATTGCATATCTGTTCTTTCCACAAACCACATATGGATCCACTAGTGTCATTGGATATGTGTTCTTTTCATGAACCACACCTAGAGTTATTGCATGTCTATTCTTTTCACAAACCACACATTGATCCACAGTGTGATTGCATGTGTGTACTTTTAAAAAACCACAGCTAGAGTCATTGCATGTCTGTTCTTCTCACAAACCACATATGGATCCACCACTGTTATTGCACGTGTGTTCTTTTCACAAACCACAGCTAGAGTCATTGCATGTGTGTTCTTTTCACAAACCACATAAGGATCCACCAGAGTAATTGCATGTGTGTTCTTTTCACAAACCATATCTAGATTCATTGCATGTGTGTTCCTTTTCTCAAACCACATAAGGATCCACCAGTGTCATTGGATGTGTGTTCTTTTCATGAACCACACCTAGTGTCATTGCATGTGTGTTCTTCCCCCAAACCACATATGGATCCACCAGTGTCATTGCATGTCTGTTCTTTTCATGAACCACAGCTAGAGTCATTGCATGTCTGTTCTTTCCACAAACCACATATGGATCGACTAGTGTCATTGCATGTGAGTTCTTTTCATGAACCACACCTAGAGTCATTGCATGTCTGTTCTTTTCACAAACCACACATGGATCCACTAGTGTCATTGCAAGTCTGTTCTTTTCACAAACCACAGCTGGAGTCATTGCATGTGTGTTCTTTTTCACAAACCACATAAGGATCCACCAGTGTCATTGGATGTGTGTTCTTTTCATGAACCACACCTAGTGTCATTGCATGTGTGTTCTTCCCCCAAACCACATATGGATCCACTAGTGTCATTGCATGTATGTTGTTTTCATGAATCACAACTAGAGTCATTGCATGTCTGTTCTTTCCACAAACCACATATGGATCGACTAGTGTCATTGCATGTGTGTTCTTTTCATGAAGCACGCCTAGAGTCATTGCGTGTCTGTTCTTTTCACAAACCACATATGGATCCACCAGTGTCATTGGATGTGTGTTCTTTTCATGAACTACACCTAGAGTCATTGCATTTCTGTTCTTCACAAAAACCACACATGGATCCACTAGTGTGATTGCATGTGTGTTGTTTTCACAAACCACAGCTAGAGTCATTGCATGCATGTTCTTCTCACAAACCACATATGGATCCACAAGTGCCATTGTATGTGTGTTCGTTTCACAAACCACAGCTAGTGTCATTGCATGTGTTTATTTTCACAAACCACATAAGGATCCACCAGAGTCATTGCATATGTGTTCTTTTCACAATCCACAGCTAGATTCGTTGCATGTGTGTTCCTTTTCACAAAACACATAAGGATCCACCAGTGTCATTGGATGTGTGTTCTTTTTATGAACCACACACAGTGTCATTGCATGTGTGTTCTTCTCACAAACCACATATGGATCCATCAGTGTCATTGCATGTCTATTCTTTTCATTAACCAAAGCTAGAGTCATTGGATGTCTGTTCTTTCCACAAACCACATATGGATCCACCAGTGTCATTGCATATATGTTCTTTCCACAAACCACATATGGATCCACTAGTGTCATTGGATATGTGTTCTTTTCATGAACCACACCTAGAGTTATTGCATGTCTATTCTTTTCACAAACCACACATTGATCCACAGTGTGATTGCATGTGTGTACTTTAAAAAAACCACAGCTAGAGTCATTGCATGTCTGTTCTTCTCACAAACCACATATGGATCCACCACTGTTATTGCACGTGTGTTCTTTTCACAAACCACAGCTAGAGTCATTGCATGTGTGTTCTTTTCACAAACCACATAAGGATCCACCAGAGTAATTGCATGTGTGTTCTTTTCACAAACCATAGCTAGATTCATTCCATGTGTGTTCCTTTTCTCAAACCACATAAGGATCCACCAGTGTCATTGGATGTGTGTTCTTTTCATGAACCACACCTAGTGTCACTGCATGTCTGTTCTTCCCCCAAACCACATATGGATCCACCAGTGTCATTGCATGTCTGTTCTTTTCATGAACCACAACTAGAGTCATTGCATGTCTGTTCTTTCCACAAACCACATATGGATCGACTAGTGTCATTGCATGTGTGTTCTTTTCATGAACCACACCTAGAGTCATTGCATGTCTGTTCTTTTCACAAACCACACATGGATCCACTAGTGTTATTGCATGTCTGTTCTTTTCACAAACCATCGGTAGAGTCATTGCAAGTCTGTTATTTCCACAAACCACATATGGATCCACTAGTGTCATTGGATGTGTGTTCTTTTCATGAACCACACTAGTGTTATTGCATGTCTGTTCTTTTCACAAACCACACATGGATCCACCAGTGTGATTGCATGTGTGTTCTTTTCATGAACCACAACTAGAGTCATTACATGTATGTTGTTTTCACAAACCACATATGGATCCACCAGTGTCATTGCATGTGTGTTCTTTTCACAAACCACAGCTAGAGTCATTGCATGTCTGTTATTTTTCACAAACTACATAAGGATCCACCAGTGTCATTGGATGTGTGTTCTTTTCATGAACCACACCCAGTTTCATTGCATGTCTGTTCTTCTCACAAACCACATATGGATCCACCAGTGTCATTGCATGTCTGTTCTTTTCATTAAAAACAACTAGAGTCATTGCATGTCTGTTCTTTCCACAAACCACATATGGATCCACCAGTGTCATTGGATGCGTGTTCTTTTCATTAAGCACACCAGAGTCATTGCATGTCTGTTCTTTTCACAAAACCACACATGGATCCACTAGTGTGATTGCATGTGTGTTCTTTTCATGAACCACAACTAGAGTCATTGCATGTCGGTTCTTTTCACAAACCACATATGGATCCACTAGTGTCATTGCATGTGTGTTCTTTTCACAAACCACAGCTAGAGTCATTGCATGTGTGTACTTTTCACAAACCACATAAGGATCTACCAGTGTCATTGGATGTGTGTTATTTTCATGAACCACACCCAGTGTCATTGCATGTGTGTTCTTCCCTCAAACCACATATGGATCCACCGATGTCATTACATGTCTGTTCTTTTTATTAACCACAGCTAGAGTCATTGCATGTCTGTTCTTTCCACAAACCACATATGGATCCACGAGTGTCATTGGATGTGTGTTCTTTTTATTAACCATAGCTAGAGTCATATTTGTTCTTTCCAGAAACCACATATGGATCCACATATGTGATTGCATGTGTGTTCTTTTCACAAACCACAGCTAGTGTCATTGCATGTATGTTATTTCCACAAACCACATATGGATCCACCATTGTTACTGGATGTGTGTTCTTTTCACAAACCATACCTAGAGTCATTGGATATCTGTTCTTTTGACAAACCACATATGTATCCACCAATGTCATTGCATGTGTGTTCTTTTCACAAACCACAGCTAGAGTTCTTGCATGTATGTTCTTTTCACAAACCACACATGGATCCACCAGTGTGATTGCATGTGTGTTCTTCTCATAAACCAAATAAGGATCCACCAGTGTCATTGGATGTGTGTTCTTTTTACAAACCACATGAGCATGTGTCTTCTTCTCACAAACCACATATGGATCTACCAGAGTTCATTGCATGTGTGTTCCTTTCATAAACCACATATGGATCCACCAGTGTCATTGCACGTGTGGTTCTTTTTATTAACTATAGCTAGAGTCTTTGGATGTCTGTTCTTATCACAAACCACGTGGATCCACCAGTGTCATTGCATGTGTGTTCTTCTCACAAACCACATCTAGAGTTATTGCACATGTGTTCTTTTCATGAACCACAACTAGATTCAGTGAATGTCTGTTCTTTCACAAACCACACATGGATCCACGAGAGTAATTGAATTGCCTGTTCTTTTCACAATCCACAGTTAGAGTCATTGCATGTGTGTTATTTTCACAAACCACATATCACCAGTGTCATTGCATGTGTGTTCTTCTCATAAACCACATATGGATCCTAACCTTAGGAGAGCCCTAACCTTAGCCCCCCCAATGGTGGCCGTTAGACCAAGTCTTCTAGAAGGCCCACCCTAACACATTTGTTCTGCATGATGATTGTTACATACCGTTCGATTGGGGCACTTGGATGATTGGGATGGTCTTCATGAGAGCTATCCGCGAGTAGGCTGTTATGCGTCATGATTGGCCATGCTTGCTGCCCGCTTGCTCTAGACAAACTGGCAACATCGGGCGCTCCCCTTCTGCGAGTGTCACGACTCACGAGTTCAGTGGGCCATATTTAGTGTCACGTCCCCATTCCTTCTCTTACTCCCGTACTTCTCTTCCTTCCCCTCGAAGCCACTTGCCCCACTTCTCTCTCATCCTGTCGTAGCCGCAAGCCGACAGCGCCTCCAGCTATCTCTCCAGCAGCCACCCCACCCCGTCCTCTCTCTCTCTCTCTCGCCATGTGTTCAAGGGGAGACGGTGAAGAAACGCATCGTGACGACAGGGACGGTGATTTCTATGTGAGTCGTCTCATCTCTATCTCTATCATTAATGGACAGTTATCTATTTTGAGCTAGATCTACTCGGTTTACTCATGTGCGTATGATGTGTTAGGCCAACCAGACACTTTATGACTCCGACTATCACGGTTTAGCGGATGAAGACAGTCCTCTGCTATGTAAACATGGATATGTGTCCGCTAAATTTGTAGCGTTCGAAGGATGAAACGCAGGCATGAGGTTTTTATGGTGTCAAGGACATCGTGTAATGATGCAAGGCGGAAGTTGCTATGTTGTCAAATGGGTAGATCTAGAGTGGTCCAAATTGATGCAGAAAACCTTGGACAAACTATGGGATATGACTATTGAGTTGAAAGAATCCGTAGTCAGCTCACTTCTTGACAGTGTTGAGATGAAGCTATGGGACCCAGTTGACACAACCAAGCTTAACCGAGATCTCAGGAGGGTGCAAGGTAAGGTTAGCAAAGTCAAGAAGGAGAGGGACGTGGTGTTGGCCCTGAAAGCTAAAGCTGAGCAAGAACTGACTCAAGCAAGGAATAATCTTCACCAGGCCAAAGTCCTGCAGTTCACAACTACGAGTATTGACAAGTGCATGAGGAAAAATGCAGAGAAACAATGGAAGCTGTGCAAGGAAGATGCTAAAAGGAAGGAGCAGACGATTCGATCCTTGCTCTCGCAGGAAGATGCGCATCGGGCTAAGATTAGGAAGATCAAGGAGATGTGTGATAACTAGTTCTATTTAGCTTGAGATCCGTGCCTTTTTAAGTTGTAATAGTAGTACTTGTTGACCTAGCGGTCTGAACTAGTGGTCCTGGAGTCCTGGGAGGAAAAAATTGGTCGCCCGTTAATCTGGCCCGTTAATCTGGCATAGAAATAAATTATTTAAGCCGCTACACTCCATGAAGCAGCAACTTATTTCAGCTGCTGCACAATGACATGGCAACATAAACAACAATGGCAACCGATAATGCCCAGATGAGGAGGAAATCGGTACCACTTTCTGGCCTAATCTTGAGCCCGTCTATCTCACCGCCTCCCTGCTCCTACATCCCCTACATCTGGCGAAGCTCTTGGATCTACATTAACCGGGTGTACGTGCTTCCACTTTATAAATTGTGGTTGTGCCATTTGCATGCGGCACAATCAACGTAGATTACTTTAAACAAACCACCAATGTCAGAATACCACCATGATCAGACAAAAGGAAGTAATTTGGAGACCTCCTACCCCTCAGCAATCGTGGAACTGGTGTTGCATGTTTTCAGATAGTAGTGGCACAATCACAATATCGGATTCAACTATGGACTCAGACATTTCCAAACCCTAAGTCACGGTACAGTTTACTCCGAGAACGTGGGTAGATTGTTTCACCAGCAAAGTTCCACACACAGAGCTCTAGAATTTAACCGAATTACATATATAGGTTCAAGTTCAACACATTACTATGCATCTTCATTGCCATCAGCCTTCTTCCGCAGCCTGGGTGCCAATCCTTCACGTCCACTGGCTTCTTCATTTCCTGCCTTCTTCCTCTTCCTCGGTGCCAATTTCTTAGCTTCATGTACTCTGCATCGCCGGGACAATCAACACCAGAATCGTGTCCAGCATCATCTTTCCACTCGTTTTTATTTTCTTCGGGAAGCAAATTGACTGACCCGATAGTCATGTTTCTAACCTTGCGGCGCTTCCTGTCAAAAAACAGGACTGTTGCATAACTGCCCAATATCTATGGAGTAAATAAAACAAAAATTACAATTCAGCATAAACATGCGAACCCCAAGATACTTTTGCTTACCAGGAGCTAATTTGGTTCGAGCGACCACCCTGTCCAAGAATAGAAGGGTGACTCCCAGTTGCAGCAGCTTCCACATCCAGTACATCACAATTCAGGTCAAACATGCAAGCTGAAGCATACCTTTTCATCAACCCAATTAGCCAATTGTCACACGTTAGAGGAACCATGATGCCACGTTCATCCATGAAGCCGAACTTTGCAGTCTGCTATGGCCATAATTCTTCATGATTACGCAGAGCAGCAACCATACCAGATATAGTGCAGATCTGCGCAGGCGCTTCTTCCATCGTGATACAGTGGTGTCCATACCACTTGCCCTTCACCCTTGCTGATTTAGAGTCGTACCTGAAGAGGATTAACATAACCAGGTAAGGGTGGTCCATGGAGATCCCACTTGACAAAAAACTATGGACAAAATATGTTTGTCAGCGTTGGGCTAACAAACAATTTTAGGTTCAGTAGCCAGCTAGTAGTTATAATTAGTGTGAATAGCAAAGAGAAGGGTATCTCACCCGCATGTAGCCAGAACTTCTTCTTCCTTGGTAGTAGGATCTGCCATCCTCCAAGCCGCTCGGCTCGTCGGCGGCGGAGGCGGGCTAGAGCCTCACAACGGCAGCTACGGCATGCGCCATTGGAGCTCAGGATCAGCGACTGGGCACAGCAACTTGGCGCCGGAAGTCAAATGTCCGAAGGGATCGTCCTGCCTAGAGGATGGATTTCGACACCGCCGGTGCTAGGGAAAGGAGGGAATGGATTTGTGAACTTGGTCAACACATCCAATCCACTTAGTTCCTCGATTTTCCTAAGAGGTTGTCGCATTGGCGCTCACGCCACGGACAGATGACCGACATGTGGGTCCCGACCATCTACTTCACGGGGTAGTTTAATGGAATGTTTGAATTTGGTAGGGGTGAGATGAGTTTGCCTCGAAATGGCCCCTCTGAGTAGTTTGGCAACCCAACTTTACGAAACGCGGCAATTACAGGGAACTTGGGTACCGCCATGCCCTCGCCCAAGAACTTTCGGGCCGCAAACTAACAATCCTGTCCCTCACAACCAATCTCTTTACTTTTTTTTGCTTAGTTTATTTTTGCTTTGTTTGCTTGTTTATTTTATCAAAAACACACAAAAAATAGTTGTACTGGTTTGCTTATTTTTATCAAAAACACAAAAAATATTAGTTCCTATTTTTGTTGGCTTGCTTTAATCTTACAAAAATGAATAATCCTGAAAACACTAAGTTGTGTTACTTCACTAGCACCAACAACAATGATTTCATGTGCACACCTATTGCTCCACCTGTTCTTGAAGCTACTTTTTTTGAAATTAAACCTGCTTTGCTCAATCTTGTTATGAAAGAACAATTCTCTAGTGTTGGTACTGAAGATGCTGCTGCTCACCTTAATAAATTTGTTGAACTTTGTGAGATGCAAAAACATAGGGATATAGATGGAGATATTATTAAGCTTAAATTGTTTCCTTTCTCTTTGAGAGGAAAAGCTAAAGAATGGTTGCTATCCCTAACTAGAAATAGTATTTATTGTTGGACTAAATGCAAAGATGCTTTCATTGGAAAATACTATCCTCCTGCTAAGATTATATCTATGAGAAGTGAAATAATGAATTTAAACAATTTGATAATGAACATGTTGCTCAAGCTTGGGAAATAATGAAATATTTGGTAAAGAATTGTCCCACTCATGGACTGACTGCTTGGATGTTTATCCAAACTTTTTATGCAGGACTGAATTATTCTTCAAGAAATCTGCTGGATTCTGCTGCTGGAGGCACCTTTATGACCATTACTTTGGGTGCTGCAACAAAGTTCCTTGATAATATGATGGTTAACTATTCTGAATGGCACACTCAGAGAGCTCCACAAGGTAAGAAGGTAAATTCTGTTGAAGAAACCTCCCCCTTGAGTGATAAAATTGATGTTATTATGTCTATGCTTGTTGATGGAAAAACTCATATTGATCCAAATCATGTTCCCTTACCCTCTTTGGTTGCTTAAGAAGAGAAAGTTGATGTGAAGTTCATTAGAAACAATAATTTCAACAACAATGCCTATAGGAATAATTTTGGTAATAATAATCATAGGCCTTATCCTCCTAATAATACTAATGGTTATTATGATAAATCTGGAATGCCTAGTGAAGTAAGAATTTTAGAAGTCGAAAGAGCCACTAAAAACTTCATGCAAATGCAATATGAGCAAAATAAATTATTTACTAAAACCATGGAGGAACAATCTACTATTTTGAAAAATATTAGTCATCAACTTGAGAGTTTAAATAGGTAAATTCCTAGTTTGCAATCCAAAATTTCTAATGCTGAAAAAATATCATCTTTGTCTGAAGCACAATCCTCTTTGATTAATAAAATGGCTGCTAAACCTGAAACTATGGAAAACCCCTTTGCTGCTACTTATGCCATACAAGTTAGAATTGATGAAAATGTTAGACTGTTAGCTGAATTGCATGCTAAGTGGAAAAGAGAAGATAAAATTGCTAGAAATAATAATAGTATTTGTACTATCACCACCACTAATGTTGATGCTAGCAAACCACATGAAGTCCCCATTCCTTATGCAACAATGCCTAAAACCAATGGAACCTTTTCCAATAAAAATGCTGAAATTCTTCGAAATATGGGAAACAATAGCTCTACTACCTTGGATGGTAATTATGATTTTGATCTTGATGGTTGCAATATTTCTGAAGTAATTATGTTCCTACAAAAGCTTGCTAAAAGTCCTAATGCTAGTGCTATGAATATGGCCTTTGCAAAACACATTACTGATTCTCTCATAAAAATTAAAGAAGAAAATTGAAACATAAAGCTTCTATTCCTATGAAATTAGAAGATGTTTGGGAACCCATCATTAATATGAAAGTGAATGATTTTCATCTCAAAGCTTTATGTGTTCTTGATAGTATTGTTTCTATTATGCCTAGAAAGATTTATGAAATGCTTGATTTGCCACCATTAGGAGATTGTTATTTAGATGTCCAACTTGATGATAATACTAAAAAGAAACTCATGGGGAGTATTAATGATGTTCTTATTATGGTTAACAATACCTATGTCCCCGTTGATTTCTATGTTTTGGATGTTGAATGCAATGCTTCTTGTCCTATTATTTTGGGAAGACCTTTTCTTAGAACTGTTGGTGCCATTATTGATATGAAAGAAGGCACCATTAAGTATCAATTCCCACTCAAGAAAGATATAAAACACTTCCCTAACAAGAGAGAGAAGATTCCTTTTGCCTCTCCTATTAAAACAAAATTTGCTCTTAATGCTTCTTCATTTGAGAATACTTGAATCTTACTTCCAATGCCTAGCTCAAAGGCATTAAAGAAAAGCACTTATTGGGAGATAACCCAAATTTTTATTCAGTAAGTTTTTCTTTTGTTGGGTCTTGGAAGTTATTTCCTCAGTAATAACCTCTCCTTGTCCTTTTTGTGTGGTTTTTGTGCCAAGAATAACCTCTAATGAGAGAGAAGTAAGACTTGGGAAAGTTGTTGTTCCGAAACAGATTTTTTGTACGTCGGATTGAGCGGTAATTGTTTGTGCTGCTGCCCCAGGTTGTTATCTAACTTTCATTAGTTTATCACTTTTCGATTTGAGCAACAGAAGGTCTTCGAAAAAATCGGTTTTTACCTACTGGTCTGTTTTGACAGATTTCTGCCATTATTTGCATTTGCCTCTTAATATCTTTCTCTTTGAGTTCTCTTTGATCACTTGAACTTTTAAAAGGAATTGCTACAGTAGCTTGTGTTTTAATGGAAGTTTTACTTGTGCTGAAACTGAACCTAAAGACTTATTATCTTGAATACACTAATGTTGCTAATGAAGATTGTGTGAAGTTTTGTATGAAGGAAATTTTAAAGTGTAGGGAAGAACAATGTGATAGGATGAAGTATGGAAAAAAGCTCAAGCTTGGGGATGCCACCCGTTTCACCCCAATAAATATTCAAGAAGTACAAGCGTCAAATGGGCATCCCCTTCTTCATCAATAAAAATCTCAGGTTTTCTTCCAAACACTTCATTTTTATTGTTTCATGCACAATTGTGTTGTCCTTGGAGTGTCTTTGTTTTTGCTTTTAGTTTTCTTTTCTTAGTTTGCTTAAATAAATTGGTTGGACCCCTGCATTCATACATTAGTGTTGAAATAAGTTGATTTGGATTGGGAAAGAGTAGGAAAGTTCATGCTTATAAGTGGTATAAAAGGAGTTTTGTTTTGACTGTGGCCTAGACTTTATCATGTCATGTTTGATATTGCTTTGACTTTATGCTTAGTGATTATTGATGTAGCATGACTTGTTCCAAACAATTGAGATTGCTTAATGTGCCTTGAAAGAATTATGCGTTGTTTTAGCATACAAAAGCATAATATTGTGGTATTCTCCTTTGATGCTTCATTTGGGTTGACTTGGCGCATGCTCACACCATGTTAAGACTATACCAAGTCACCATAACCTCTATGATCATTTAGTTTTTGACATGTATTATCACTTTATGCTTTAATTAATAATGTTTTGTCACTTTGCATGATTATGGCCATTATTGCTCTCTTAGTTGGTCGCTCCCAGTCTTTTGCTAGCCTCCACATGTACCAAGTATGAGTTCCACTCATGCATCCAACTCCAAATAAAACCAAGTTATTCCAGAGTCCACCATACCTACCTATTAGCATTATTGCTATTCCAACTATATTCATGTTTTTTATCTACCTTCTGAATTAAACTTGTTATGTGAAAACTAGTGATTAAAGCTCTCACAAACTTGATGGCACACTTTGGTTTATTGCACTTAATAAACTTGAACCATTATGCCCATCTATGTTGCGTATATTCTTGCGCTTTATAAGTTGTGAATTAGCAGAACCATGTTACCATGGGGAACGCTTTCAACATTGCGCATTATTTAGTTGATATCATGTTCTTTTGCTTATGGATCCCGACGGTGTGAAATAAAAGGGGAGATTTTAAGCTCTATGATACATATGTACTTACAATGACAAGAACTTACCTGTGAATAAAGTTGAGTAGCATGAGGTTCGGTACTTGTAAGCAAGGGGCATGAGATTTTCAACTTATGCCTTGTCAAGCATATCCTCATATTTGTTCACTTTAACATTAATCACATAAAGATTCTTATGATAGGGGCAATGAGAGCTGAAAGCTAATAAGTACCATAATTTTTGGAAGCTCTTTATGAAACTTGAATCCCTGCTTCCTTCTATGAAGGGGCTTTCTTTTTACTTCTATATTGAGTCTCCATCTTCTATCTTTATGCACCTATTGAGAAAGCATAGTGGTCATTCTTAGTTTAATGTGCATTGTCCCAAAACTTGTTGATTGATTCATAACTTTGATATTGCTTGTTCTTAAACTATTTCTATCTAGTCACCCTTATGAACATTGAAGGTGTCCTATGCATTTATGTTTTGCTATACCATGAGGGACAAGCTGAATACCAATCTTATTATGTTTTCTATATGTGAAACAAACAAACGTCTTTCAAAGCATTCTTATTCATGAATCTGTTGTTTGTACCTTTTCATGTTACAACATAGTTTCTATGTCTTATTGTTAGAACTATATCTTGCATGCTCATGTTAGAGTATTATGATCCCAGCTATCAATGTCTTACAAATACCTTGATCAAGATTATGATGGTGTATGTCACCTCAAAAATTATTCTTTTTTAGCACTTACCTATTCGAGGACGAGCATGAGTTAAGCTTGGGTATGTTGATACGTCGTAAATGTATCTATAATTTTTGATGTTCCGTGCTTGTTTTATATCTACTTTCCTATCTTTAGTCCACACTTTGGGGTATTTTTATACATTTTTTGGAACTAACCTATTAACAAGATGCCACAGTGCTAGTTGCCTGTTTTCTGCTGTTTTTGGTTTTAGAAAAGCTAGTAAGGAAATATTATTGGAATTGGACCAGACAAAATCCAAAGTCAATATTTTACCCGAAGCAACATGGAGTCCGGAAGGGAGACGAAGTGGCGCACCACGGCGGCCACACCTGGTGGCGGCGCGGTCTAGGAGGGGTGCACCACCAGGGGTTGTGGGCCCCCTGGTGCTCCACCAACCTTGCCCTTCTGCCTATAAAAGCCTCTCGGGACGAAAACCCTAAGTACCCGATCAAACACCCAATCAGAAATCCACGGAAGAGTCTGTAGCCGCCGCCATCTCGATCCCTAGATCGAGGGGATCCGAAGCTCTTCCCAGCACCCTGCCGGAGGGGAGAGTTCACCTACTATTTTCGGTTAATTTATGCAAACAATCAATCTCGACAATCAAGGGATATCAATCATGTCCTTATTATCATGCACTCTACTATTTTTCCAACTGGTACACAACAACGACGTCTGCAGCAACGACGAGTCCAAGCACACCAAGACTCATCAGGTGCTGAGGAGGCTGCAGACCAGCCAGTACGACGCCTACTTTGCTGGTGGTGTCTACATGTGCCCCTTATGTAGGAAGAGACTTTCCACCACCGACTTCAAGGGCCTCGCGATGCATGTAGAGGGCTCGAGCTCTTGTAACCCCAATGTCGGCACGACCGTGAACGTCAACGCCTACCTCGCTCACCACAAGGCGCTCGGGACTCACCTCCACAACATCCAGCAGGTGGCCATCAAAGAGGGTTGCATGCCTCCGATCAAGCCCAAGGTCCCCAAGATCAAGGGACTGGGCATCAAGAAGTGGAGGAAGCGCCAGAGGGAGGAGGCGGAGGTGCAGGACAGGAAGGGCTGAATGTGTGTGTTGTTGCTGCTATAAAGCAGCTTCTTTTGTTTTTGTACTATGCGTGTTGGCTGCTGAGCAGCAAATGTATCGAACCTCGTTAAGTACCCTACTATCTATCGCCATATCCTATATTAGCTGCGCACACCTTTATCTAGATTGTTTTTGTTTTTTAAATGTATGTATTTTGCTAGTGTTATTTGCTGCTCTAGATTTTCTACCAGATCAGGCAAAAAACGAGGGGCAAAAGGAACAAATGATTGAAGAGAGAAGCTTCTCTAAATTTGCTACCAATTTGGGCAAAAATAAAAATAACTATTAGTGAGAGAGGGAAAAGGTTCTCTAATAACTGCCAATTAACAATAAAAAATTGCCAATTTAGGCAAGAAGAGATAGAACCCACTCGTGCTCACTACCAAACACGGTGGTTGATGTGGGTGCAACCATAGCGACGATGAGCTTGGATTCAGGAGGACAGCAGGACCGACTAGGTTCGGTATGGTGATAGATCTCCTCTAGGAATTAATTCTCATCCCCGCTCCATGCCATGGTTGTGGCCAAGGTGAGGGTAAGCTCCGATTCGGAATGAAGAGGAGAGCGGAGCCGAGCAGGTTCGACCATGTTCCGGATCTTAGACCTAGCATGTTCGGCATGGTGACAGATCTCCCCCAGGAATGAATTCTCGTCCCTGCGCCATGCCATGGGTGCGGCCATGGTGAGGGCGAGCTCCGATCTGAGATGGGGAGGAGAGCGAGGCCGAGCAGGTTCATCCATGCTCCAGATCTCACCACCGAAGGAAATGGAGTCCCAACTCCACACCATGGCCGTGACCACAGATCGCTACTTCGGGGAAGAAGAAGACGGTGTAATGAGGATGGATGCAGGCGCCAACATTGCAATTCTACATGGCAGCCATGACAGCAGGATGGGGAGGAGAGAGGGGACGAGTTGGTTCGTCCATGTTCCGGATCTCATCACCGAAGGAAATGGCATCCCAGCTCCGCGCCATGGCCATGACCATAGATCATCGGTCCGGGGAAGAAGAAGACAGCGTAATGAGGAATGGATGCAGGCGCCAACGCTACAAGTCTACATGGTAGCCACGACGACAACAACATAACGGTCAAAACTGACAGGGGCCCAACTTGACAGGTGTTATCCTGGTATTTTTTTATTCAAACGTTATGTTGAATTCATGCTGAAAAGGCCCTGCGAGCATTTAGCAAGCCAACTACGGGTAACATGATCCGATTACAAGCAATTTTGGCCCTGCTATGCCTTGGCGTCTCAACTTTGGGGCTGCAAAATTAAAATCTCATATGGATGGGGGTGCTCCATGTATGGAAACTTGAGTTTCTCACCAGGTTTGGTGCTCACGAGGTTGTGACAACTTCCTCCGTCAATGATCACTTTTATGGACTTGCCATAAATTCCAGCTTGATTTTGGAAAATATTGAGGTGTTGGTATTCTCTTAAAGGGATTTTGTTTTCAAGACTTAGATCATGCTCGCATAGAAGGGTGTCATCCTCTTTTCATTACGACTTCCTTTGCAAGAGGAATTTGCACCAAAGCTTCATATTCTTCTTCCTTCATTGAATAGGTTATGCCATTTTCATCCGTAAGCATAACTCTTTGCTTGATGCACTCATATGATTTGTGGCCCTTTTCTCCACACTTGAAACAAATGACTTCACTATCTGTTGTTGAATTTGAGGAGGATGCCATTGTAGTTTTTTCTTGCTTGGATCAGCTTGATTCTTGATTTGTTGTGTTGTTGGAGGAATTTACACTGAGTGAAGCAAAGTATGCCTTCTGCTTGTCATAAGAATTTTTCTTTTGCATGTGGCGCTCTTCTTTGTTGTCTTGGTGGAGAAGCTTGACAAGGTTCTTGTACAGTTGGAAGACAACATTTTTTCGTATTGGGGAGCTCAAACCATTGAGGAACCTTGCCTTTGTTTGCTCTTCGAGCTCTCTCATATCATCTTGCATCATTGGCATCTCCATTTTCTTGTAGTACTCTTCAACTGATCCTATGCCTTGTTTCAAGTTTTGTAGCTTGTCGAAGAGGTATTTCCTATAATGTTCGGAGAAAAACCTTGCATACATCACTTGCTTCATTTCCATCAAAGTGTTAACTGGTGGCTCTTCTTGCTTCTCACGATGTCTTTGATAGTCTTCCCACCAAACATTGGCATAGTCCTCAAACTCGAGGGATGCAATTACAACTTTATTCTCTTCGGAATAGTTGTGGACTCAGAATATCTTATCAACTTCGAGTTCCCATTCAATATATGCATCATCATTTTCTTCTCCTTTGAACTTGGGCATATCGAACTTCAGCGTCCCAAACATTCCATCATCATGCTCACGGTAGTTGTTATAGCATTCTTGCCTCATGCTTGTTTCACATAGTTCACGTGGTGGTGGAGGAGGTGGAGCTTGATTTCCTCGAGGTGGCATTGGAGGAGGAGCTTAATGATCTCTCTCGTGGTCCCTTCTATGCCTTTGCTCAGGATCATTTACATTCATTGCTTGTCGTTGGTGATTGTGTGGTTAATCAAAGCAGCTGGCATGCAGTACTCCTTCATCATCATCGCTGGATCCCATTACGGTTCACCATGGAAGTTATGCCTTGCATTGTAGTTGTGAGGGTGATATTGCCGGTGGTCACTATTGTTCTGGGGAATTTGAACAATATCTTGGTTCTGAGGTTGCTCATGCTCTTGACGAGGTTGATGAAGTTCTTGGGGTTGTTGTTGTTGGTGCCGATGATGTCATGCATGGTGCAGTTATGGTGCTTGTGGAACAACCACTTGTTCATGTTGATGACAAGCTTGTGTTTCCCCATTGTGGTGGCGGGGTTCTGCATGAAGGGAGTGTGATCTTGAAGACATGCTGGAACGATGTTCGTGGCAGTTGCCTAGATCGGAAATAGCTTGGTGAAGAGCTTGGAATTGACTGTGATGCTCTGTCAGGCCAGTGGAAACCAGGGTACCACGACCCAACTACTACTAGGCCCTGACAGTAAGGAAACTACAATACCGTGGGAAGGCTCCCTCACGGAGTCCTATGCTCCATGGGGAGTGACCCTCACGAATCCTCAAGAGGTGCACCCTTCACGAGGATCCCTCATGAAGCACCTTCTACTGAAGCCCTTCACAAGAAGGCACCCTTAGCAAGGCCCGTCCCGAGGGATCAATACGAAGCACACCAGCGCCCCATCACCTAGGTCTTGGATGCTGCGCTCCATCTACACATGGGGCCAAGACGAAGACAAAGGTGATCACAGCTAGCACAACTGTCCAAGCATGCCCCCTCTATGAAAGGAAGGCGCCTTCCCCTTCCACAAGAAATAGGTGGCTGGCAGCCTCTAACACCAAGGCGGGACCACTCCTCCTTTGGTGTATGGAGAAAGTGAAGGGAGAAACACTAGAGAGGAGGAAACCAGTGGTGTGATCAATGACGCCCTGCCATGGACCAGGTCCATGGTCAAAAGTAGCTTTAGTGCATCTTCCAACTCTATTATCACCATGTGGCAACCCTTCCGGCTGAGATAATTCGGGAAGAGGACAAGGGTGCCTATAGGAAGGGTAGTGCGGCAACCTAGCAAGGATTGAATCCTTCTTATACCTTAGAAAACTCTATTCTCATAGCTAACAACTCCAGATCTAATTGCCCGATCAACAACCTTGTACTATAACTTTGCCAAGTAGTATAAGAAATCCAGACATGTAGGAGTAGGTTTTACAATGCATGGTGGCCTGAACCTGGGTAAAAACTCCTTATGTCCCTTTGCTATGCTTGTTGCTTGTCCCTCTCTAAGGTCGTTGAGGGTCCAAAGTTCGAGGGTTCAGCCCGTATGTTTGATTCATCCAGCTTGAGAGGTACCCTAGTTCTTTGAAGGGACAAATCTCCAACATTTGGCATGCTACGTAGGGGGCTGAGGCGCATCTTACACTCCTTCATTGACATGGCTGTGATAACCCGTAGTGAGTGTGTGCATAGCCGCTCCACCAGGACGGAGCCCATTTTAACCCTAAACCCAATGCTTGTTGCGCTCACAATGACACTCCCCAGCAAGAGTGCTGGGCTGGAGACAATGAGGTGCACTTCGACGTCCCCTAGAGAAAGTCATGGCACTCCGGTGCCCACACCACATCTATCTCTAGGAGAGCGTGTCATGGCCAGCCCTTGCTGAAGGCCACCCTGCTCATGGCGCAGGAGTTGCTGTGCTACCAACCCAACGAGGGCGGGCAAGATTCATGGATTCGGCACGTCACCGAGCTTGTCAGCACCACCGGCGCCACACCAGCACTGTCTCGCTCCGTGATGCATCCACCATCGATGTCCCGCTCTATGGTGTTGCCACTATCAAAGATTCCATGCGCAGGGCATGTCGCTCACGGAGCACCACCTTCTCCTCCACCGTCGGCAGCTGGCAGAGACATGAGGACCAACCACAGCATGCGCTTCCCTAGAGGATATCCGCCTCCTTCCCATGATGATTCCTCGCCACACGTTGACCCTAGCCCTGACCCGTCCAACTGCTAGATCGTCCACTAGTCCCCGGACGACAGACGTGTGACTATCGAGCGCTAGCGCAAACGCTTGGAGCACCTCATCATGGAGGCTACCACAACAAACAACTATAGCCATGCCGCCCTTTCCGGTGGCACCCCCATGTACAATAGTGTCTCCTCGCCTTCACCAAGGAGCTGCGCAACATGGTGTGGCCAGTCAAGTTCAAGCTGGATCTGCCTACATGCTACAACGTCAAGGACAAACCTGACGATTTTCCTACAAATATATACCATGGGCATCTAGGCCGCGGGCAGAGATGACAATGTCCTTGCAAATTGGTTCCCAAAGGCCCTCAAGGATGCATCCCACACCTGGCTGATGAACAATCTCCCGAGGAATCCATCTCCTCGTGGGCAGATCTGTGCGAGAAGTTCGTCGCTAACTTAAACGGCAAGTATGATCACCCCCTCACTCTCAATGAGCTCTGCGGCGTGCGCCAGCATGCGCAGCAGCCCGGTGAGACACTCCGCAGGTACATCTAGCGCTTCAGCCATATTCGCTACAAGATCCCGTAGATCATAGACACGTCCATCATATCCACCTTCTCAGCGGGTGTCACTGACACTAAGATGCTCGAGAAGCTCGCCATGAATGACGACCTCACCTTAGCAGTCAAGCTCTTCGAGGATGCGGAAATTCCGAGGAAGGTCGCTTATTCAAGTACATTGACCCTAACGCGGCCACAACTTCCGCTCCCCCCCAAGAGAAAGAACAAGGACGTCAATCTCAAGACTCAGGCCATCCTTGCGATAGAACCTGAGCATAAGCACCACCCCGCAACAGTGGTGATGCGAAGCAGGACGATCGTCCCTATTACGTCTTCCACGGCATGCACTCTCACAACACCGAGAACTGCTTCGAGCTCAAGAATCTTCATGACAAACGTGGCAACCAAAGGAAGCATGTCAATGACTGCGGTCATGGTCACTCAAGTGGCCATGGTGGTGGCCGTTGGAACAACTGCGGCAACGACAAAAACGTCAAATCCAGCCAAACGAACAGGCTAACGCCACCTAACAGCACCTCAATGATGGAAACAATAACCACCCCGAGGAAGATGCTGTGGGCTACCAGGAGCCACGAGGGATGGCATGCATCCACGGTTGGGCTCAGGCCCCCATATCCAGTCGGTAGCTCAAGCATATCACCCGTGAGATAGGCGTTGTCCTCCCTGTAGTTGCCTCCCCAAAGCTCAAGTGGTAACAGTTCCACATCACCTTCGATGCTGGCGACCACTCCAAGTCCACCAGGACCGTGGGCACCATCCCTCTAGGGTGCACCCCCACCATCAACAATGTCGCTATCACCAAGACGCTCACTGACGAAGGCGCATGCCTCAAATGTCATCTTCGTGGAAACATTTGGGAAGCTCCAAGTGCCCTATGAGCACTTGATGCCCACAAGGCCCTTCTCAGGAGTGATTGAAGGAACCCCGGTGCCTGTTAGGTAGGTGCATCTCTCTGTCATGTTCAGGACTCACGAGAACTATCACACCGAGCACATTGACTTTGACATCGCGCACGTGGGCATGTCCTACAACACGACCCTCGGCTACCCAGCTGTAACAACCTCGGACCCTACGCTCTAAGTTCAAGCCTGGATGAACCAAAAGTGGTTAAAGTAGTACAGCAGGGGCGCAGGGCCACCCACGTGTAGGCCCGTCGGCCGCCCTAACCACTTCCAAGAACACCGGGACAAGAGCGAGCGGCGTAGGCAACAGGCGAAGAGATCAAATACATACACAAGTGATTATGTATGCAAGGTACCTTACAACAGTTCTCAGAGCCATTCCATCTAAAAGAAATATAAATATTGCAATGCCATACGGCAAGATCCAAATATCTAGATAGAGATAATAGTGTAGGATAGCTCCTCATACATCAATCAACAGAGTATCAAGCGGAAGCGGGACACAAGATCCGAGTACGGACAAGAAGCAAATCGGCATAAGATGCCACATAAGTAAGCACATCCCGCCCACAGATCTCACGGATCCCCATCCCCGGAATCTCTACACCGAGTGATCGTTGCCAACATCATCTGTCTCCTCCACCCAATATCCATCTTGCGAATACACATGTTCATCTGAATCAAACAATTTATCGTGTGAGACCCTAGGGGTACTCAGCAAGTCTTTATGCCTCTAAAGGGGACATAGCCTGGGGTGACGCAATTGCAGCAAAAGATAATAACTAACAAGTCTATAGATACTCACTAACCATCCTCCTAACCAATGATAGGCAGATGTCCGTTAATTAGAAACAATAGTTATAACAGTATAAAGTAACAGATCCATCCTCCTTCTCGCTTACCAACGAGAAAGCGGACGAACAACCCATCCATTGGCAGTTTTATTAACCATTCCATGAGTATTGCACTAATTACTAGTCATTTATTTAGTCAAATTAAAAGCGGTACTTTAGTTATACTTGTCTATGATCGAGAAATTGTGCTCCAAGTCATCCATAACCGCGGACACGGCTTTCAGAAAGATTTACCCTGCAGGGGTGCACAAATAGCAACACACACACAATCGACCTTGGAAAAACCAAATCAAAACCCAACAAGGCTTTAACGACAAAGCAATCACAGGATTCATAAAATATTTCAGGGGGCACCCCATTAAGCTACCCGCAACAAAGTTGGCCGGCTCCAAGACAGACCCAGGGTTTGTGGCGACGGATGTAAACGACTAGAAACCCGAAAGTGTGACTGGGCTTGTCAATACCGCGAAAACGTGGCACGATCCAAAATAGTACAGGTGCTCCACGCACAATCTTAAATAAAGCGGTAAAGCATTGCATAAGTACAGGATAGTAAATAAAACCCCAAACTAGTTTGTGGCCCCAAGAAATAGAAATGAATCGAGCTCGCGCTAAGGGGATTCATGGTCCCATATGCGGATAGTGCGATAGTCAAGGAACATGTATCAAGTACTCGGGGTCCTACGGGACACAAGTGAGCGTGGAAGAACCAAATAACATCTATTGCCCACCGATGCCTCTACATTAGTTATATCTATTCCTAGAAATTTAATAGTTGTATTTAAAGTCATGATCATCTCCACCATTAAGCATCTCCACCATTTATTATGTGCCAACTTGCCGTCAATAGTGGAACAACAACAACGCTAAGCAACACATAAGCAAGAAACTACGACTCGCAAGGCTGACTATCTATCAAACAACAGGCAATAGGATGTGTCCATGGCAATATAGAGGTTGCAAGGAGTATTAATGGTGCACGGAAACTAAAGCATCGCAACCCGGATAGCAATAGATCAATAGGAGGAAATAAAGACTATAAAAGCAAAATAGGTAGAAAGGGGGAGAATGCTCGCCTGGGAAACACTACCGAAGATACATTATCTGAAGGACTTGCCGATACTCGCATCACCTCATCGGCCTAATCCGCGAAGAAGCAAAGCACTAAAAGAAACACTGGATGCACTATTTAATACTATGGCAGAAGACCAGGCCTGATGCATGTATGATGCATGATATGGCAAAGGTGCGGTGCAACTAGACAATATTAAGCGGAACCAGGATCCCGACAATTAATTAGATGGTTCATGTTGTTTGGATACCCCGCATTTAAATGTTGTCTTAACAAGGCAAAACATGGCATTGGTTCGCTACACAAATTTAAATGGAGCCAATATAAGCCTAGAATAACCCGCATATAGACTCCATATTTAATTATTAGGTGAATCGGCATAATGCCCCCCAAACCACATGATATGTGTGCAAGCATGACAATTTAAATGCAATAGATTGATATTATATATTATAAAAGTAGGGGTTGGATAGGGGTCACACATTGGGTTCGGAAGATCTTGGGGTTTCGGGGGTTCGGGTTCGAGTCCGGGTCTCAGGGTTTGACGGGGATCGGTCTCGGCGGGATCGTTCTCGGACACGGGAGGTAGATCTTGTCGCATCTGTGTCTTCGGGTTCGGTCTTCGGATCCATGTCAGCGCGCTTGGGGTCTCGGCGTTCCGTGTGGGCAATCTTGGCATCCGGGAATCTTCGGGTAGGAGATCGTGCCGCTCGGACTCGGAGAACTCGTCGATTCCATGTCGGCGTACTTGGCGTTTTGGGTCTTCGGTTCTCTGTTGACGATCTTGCCGCCCTTGAGGAAGATCTTGGGTTTTCCGGCTTTGATTGTCAGTGACGATCTCCGGGTTCGGGTCTTCGGGATCTCAACGAACTTGGTGTCCGGGACGGGGACCTCGGCGGGATCGGTCTTCGGATGGTATTGTCGCTGGTCTTGTGTGGTCCTTCGAGGTCTCGTCTCATGTCGGCCTCGGTCTCAGGAAGGGTCGGAGATCTTATCGAGATGGGTCTTGAACAAGAAAGCCAACACCACCACTTCTACTCGTAGCCACAACATCACCACATCTCGAACACCTAGCAGGTGACGAGCTCGGGCAGCAGACAAGGGAAGCAACCAGACAGGCGAAGCCGGAGGCACGTGCGCGGCGAGATCCAGCGCCAGGAGGCACGACACGCGCAGCACTAGGAGGAGCAACAGACGATGCCATGGGCAGGAGGGGTCATGCGCGAGCGGCTCTTGCAGAAAACAGAGAGGTGCGACCTTGGGGTCCCTAGCTCCGCCTGCTGCAACAGGGCAGGTCGAGGAGGGGTCGAGGGCGACGGCGCCGGGCGACGAGAGGCGAAGCACGGGTCGCGGAAGGACGACGGAGAGGATGCATGGAGGGCGGCTGAAGTAGAAGGGGCCCGCAGCGGCAGGGCAGCCATCACGTGGTCGAGCACAAGCCGGTCGGGAGGATGCCGATCTTGCGGGGTCCAAGGACGGTGAGGATGCACGTCCAACGGTTGCTGGAGAGGCGAGGCTGGGATGGAGGTGGGCGGCCCGGAGCAGAGAGGGGGCGGGGCGGAGGACGTGCTCGAGGCAGAGGGAGGCGAGGGGTGCGCCCCTGGCGGTGGGAAGGCGACTGGTAGCTGGAGAGGGAAGGGCGCACTGGAGAAGGGCGGCGAGAGGCGGCGGACCCGGGGAGGTCGCGACGGCGCGCGGCCGATCTCGGGGCCAGGTCGCAGAAGAGAGTGAGGTCGAGGCGAGGGAGCCCAGCAGCAGCACTTGGAGGCGGGGTAGGTGGCGACCAGCGTGATGCATAGGGTCCAGGAGGCGAGCGCTGCGCTGTAGAGCAGGGCGCGGGGCGCCGATGGTTGGAGAGGAGGGGAGCCTGGCGGCGGTTGCGGGGGAAGGAGAAGGTGGGGAGGAAGCGAATAACGCGATGGGGGAAGGTGCGGTGAGATGAGCGGGTGGGGCCAGGCACGAAAATGAGTCCAGGGGCGTGTCGGGAGTGGGACACGGAAACGTGGGGGCGTGTCTATCGCTGTGTGGGGCCGGGGTGTCGGTAGCTAGCAGGGTAGGTAGAGCTGGGTGGGGCGCGCGCGAGGTGAGGCGCGCTGCTGCGTGTCTCCTGGTGGCGGCGGCTGCCTGCGGCTGCTGGCGGGTTGGGTCTAGGATTAGAGATTAGGGTTTGGGGTAGTAGGTGGCCAGCCGGGCTTTCGGGCCTGACGGGCTGCCTCCCAAAAATAATCTAAATATTTTATTTATTAAAAATGAGGCTTTTGTAATCCGTTTTTAGACAAAACAAAATAATCCGGAGAACCGGGGTTTTTGATTTGAAATTAAAGACGGGGTATTTAGAAAACAAAGGTAGGCTTTTTGAAAATAGTTTTAGGCAAAACCATGCATGATGATGACGATGCTCAAATGCAATGTGGCATAATGACATGAGCATGCAGTAATGATGATGCAATGCACAAAAACACAACGATTTTCTAGTAGTGGTTTTAGCGGGGTGCCACAATTCGACACCACTAACAAGGGATCTCGCCCTCGAGATCCGCCTCATGGTCCAGGGAAGAAGGCTGATGACATGAATCTTCTCGCTTCGTGTAGATCCTCGCGACACCACTAACAAAGATCCTAGTCCATCTTGAAATCGGCGACACCACCAACAAGGGGTTGTTGTCCAAGATCGTCGAGAGAACACTTCGGGAACAAAGGATGAAGGTAAAGGTATCAACAAACAAAGCCACCTCTAACTTCGATAGAAGGAGAGAAACGATGCATTCTAATCCACTTCAATGTACGAGAGCAAATAGATTGAGTAGTCGGCATGGGGGGCAATCCATCACGCACCCAAACTATTACTCCGCATAATCAGTAAAAAAGCATGCACCCCTTCTCAGAATTCAGAATGAAGATTTCGACAAGCGAGGTTCAGAACAAAGGAGTGATGCAGGCTCTGCATCGGATCTGGCGTAGAGGATGTTGTCGCGTGGAAAAACACCGGAAGGCACAAACAAGGAAGAAAGAGAAGTCCAATATATGAAGGATTCCTCAGATAGCACGAAGACCGGATGTAGAAACACCGTTACCAAAGGAGGAAGAGAAACCCTGGAGGTACGACAGAAACCCAACCATGAGAATTCCTGGACTCAGAGAAAGGGAAGAGAGCAGATTTAAAACACGCAGAGGTAAGAGGAGAATAGCAGAGGGGTAAGGAGTAAAAGAAGACCTAATCAGATCTATCAAACCGATTTTGCGAAAATAGTTTTGACACTCTACATCGGCCGTTAGCTAGGTTATCCTATAGGCTGGATCAGTGGGGTATCGCAACTGCTGAGCTCTGATACCACTTTGTAACACCCTCGAATCGGCCCTATGCAAGTTTTAGCAATTTCCGCCAACCCCGCATAGAAACGATTCAAAGATGCCCACCAGGCACTTGCGTGCGGGTGGAAAACGAAGTAATAACATTACACAATAGTCCATGATGGAACCCACAGAAACAGATATATATACAGCAACGACTCACTGAGTCAAGAATACAGATATATAGTACAAAGATCCAAATCACCTTGAAAACGATACAGTATCCGGGTACGGATAAGAAGCAAACTGAGCTAAGAGAGCCCTGAAGAATAACCAATGGCGTCCATTACCCTGCCCAGGCCAAGCCAGAAGGGTAACCCTGCTAACGACGTCGATCTCGTACCTGCTAAAACAAAAGGGGTGCCGGCAAAGGGCAAAGGAAAAAGGGAGCGGTCAGTACTGAGGCCAGTACACGGCGAGGCTAGAATTCGGCGGCTCTCGCCTACATAGGTATGGTGGACTGAAGCGGCAGCGCAACATGCACTAAACAATCTATAGAGACTCGATTCAACTGTCGGCTATTAGAGAGGGATAAGAAAGACCTATTCGGATCCAACCTGATATTAACAACAAACATACCCATCCTAGCATTTCCCCCTTGAGACCAAACGAGAAAGTCAAACCGAGGAACTCACACAGTTGGCAGATTTATTCATTACATTATAGTTGTATCACTTACTAGTCAGATATAGATAGCATGAGTCATCCTGATAGCATAAGTAGTGGGCAGTTTTAGTTAACCATTTAGTTGTAGTTGCAGTACTTACTAGTCAGATACAATTAGCATGTGACATCCCAAACCCAGCAGTTGTTGGCACTTTTATTTCATTCCATTGGAGTTGCGATACTTACTAGGTAGGTATAACATGACACGATACACACCAGTTCCACCAGTTGTTGGCACTTTTATTATCCATTCCATTGTAGTGAAGCTGATTACTAGTCACATATTAAGTCAAATTTATAGCACTACTTTAGTTATGCTTGTCTATGATCGAGATACTATGCTCCAAGTCGTCCATAACCACGGACACGGCTTTTAGAAAGATTTACCCTGTAGGGGTGCACAAATAGCAACACACACGATCAACGTCGGAAAAACCAACTCAAAACCCAACGAGGCTTTCACGACAAAGCAATCACAGGATTCATAAAATATTTCAGGGGGGCACCCCATTAAGCTACCCGCAACGAAGTTGACCGGCTCCGAGACGGACCCAAGGTTTGTGTCAATGGCTGTAAATGACTGGGAACCTGAAAGTGTGACTAGGCTTGTCGATACCGCGGAAACATTCCACGTTCCAAAACAGTACAGGTGCTCCACGCACAATTGTAAATAAAGAACTAAAGCATGGCATAAGTACAGGGTAGTAATAAAGCCCCAAACTAGTTTGTGGCCCCAAGAAATAAGAAATGAATCAAGCTCTGGCTAAGGGGATTCATGGTCCCATATGCGGATAGTGCGATAGTCAAGGAACAGGTATCAAGTACTCGGGGTCCTACAGGACACAAGTGAGTGTGGAAGAACCAAATAACATCTATTGCCCACCGATGCCTCTACATTAGTTATATCTATTCCCAGCAATTTAATAGTTGTATTTAAAGTCATGGTCATCTCCACCATTTATCATGTGCCAACTTGTCGTCAACGGTGGAACGACAACAACGGTAAGCAACACATGAGCAAGCAACTACGACTCCCAAGGCCGACTATCTATCAAACAACAGGGAATAGGATGTGTCCATGGCAATATAGAGGCTGCAAGGAGTATTAATGGTGCACGGAAACTAAAGCATCACAACCCGGATAGCAATAGATCAACAGGAGGAAATAAAGACTATAAAAGCAAAATAGGTAGAAAGGGGGAGAACGCTCGCCTGGGAAACACTGCTGAAGATACATTATCTGAAGGACTTGCCGATACTCGCATCAACTCATTGGCCTAATCTGCGAAGAAGCAAAGCACTAAAAGAAACACCGGATGCACTATTTAATACTACGGTAGAAGACCAGGCATGATGCATGTATGATGCATGACATGGCGAAGATGCGGTAACTAGACAATATTAAGCGGAACCCTGGATCCCGACAATTAATTAGATGGTTCATGTGGTTTGGATACCCCGGATTTAAATGTTGTCTTAACAAGGCAAAACATGGCATCGGTTCACTACACAAATTTAAATCGAGCCAATATAAGCCTAGAATATCCCGCATATAGACTCCATATTTAATTATTAGGTGAATCAGCATAATGCCCCCAAACCACATGATATGTGTGCAAGCATGACAATTTAAATGCAATAGATTGATATTATATATTATAAAAATAGGGGTTGGATAGGGGTCACATATCGGGTTCGGAAGATCTTGGGGTTTCGAGGGTTCGGGTTCGAGTCCGGGTCTCAGGGTTTGACGGGGATCGGTCTCGGCGGGATCATTCTCGGACACGAGAGGTAGATCTTGTCGCATCCGTGTCTTTGGGTTCGGTCTTCGGATCCATGTCGGCGCGCTCAGGGTCTCGGCGTTCCGTGTGGGCGATCTTGGCGTCCGGGAATCTTCAGGTAGGAGATCGTGTCGCTCGGACTCGGAGAACTCGTCGGTTCCATGTCGGCGTACTTGGCGTTTCGGGTCTTCGGTTCTCCATTGACGATCTTGCCGCCCTTGAGGAAGATCTTGGGTTTTTCGGCTTTGATTGTTGGTGACGATCTCCGGGTTCGGGTCTTCAGGATGTCGACGAACTTGGTGTCTGGGATGGGGTCCTCGGCGGGATCGGTCTTCGGAAGGTCTTGTCGCTGGTCTTTTGTGGTCCTTCGAGGTCTCGTCTCATGTCGGCCTCGGTCTCAGGAAGGGTCGGAGATCTTATCGAGATGGGTCTTGAACAACAAAGCCAACACCACCACTTCTACTCGCAGCCACAACATCACCACATCTCGAACACCTAGCGGGTGACGAGCTCGGGCGGCAGACAAGGGAAGCAACCAGACACGCGAAGCCAGAGGCACGTGCGTGGCGAGATCCAGTGCCAGGAGGCACGGCACGCGCAGCACTGGGAGGAGCAACAGATGACGCCACGGACAGGAGGGGTCATGCGCGAGCAGCTCTTGCAGGAAACAGAGAGATGCGGCCTTGGGGTCCCTAGCTCCACCTACTGCAACAGGGAAGGTCGAGGAGGGGTCGAGGGCGACGGCGCCGGGCGACGAGATGTGAAGCACGGGCCGCGAAGGACGACAGAGAGGATGCAGGGAGGGCGGCTGGAGTAGAAGGGGCCCGTAGCGGCAGGGCAGCCATCACGTGGTCGAGCACAGGCCGGTCGGGAGGATGCCGATCTTGCGGGGTCCGAGGACGGTGAGGATGCACGTCCAGCAGTTGCTGGAGAGGCGAGGCCGGGACGGAGGTTGCAGCCCGAAGCAGAGAGGAAGCGGGGCGGAGGACGTGCTCGAGGCAGAGGGAGGCGAGGGGTGCGCCCCTGGTGGCGGGAAGGCGACTGGTAGCTGGAGAGGGAAGGGCACACTGGATAAGGGCGGCGAGAGGCGGCGGGCCCGGGGAGGACACGACGGCGCGGCCGAGATCGGGGCCGGGTCGCGGAAGAGGGAGAGGTCGAGGCGAGGGAGCCCAGCAGCAGCAGTTGGAGGCAGGGTAGGTGGCGACCAGCGCGATGCATAGGGTCCAGGAGGCGAGCACTGCGCTGCAGAGCAGGGCGCGGGGCGGCGATGAATGGAGAGGAGGGGAGCCTAGCGGCGGCGGTTGCGGGGGAAGGAGAAGGTGGAGAGGGAGCGAGCGACGCGATGAGGGAAGGTGCGGTGAGATGAGCGGGTGGGGCCAGGCACAGAAACGAGTCCATGGGCGTGTCGGGAGTGGGACAGGGAAACGTGGGGGCGTGTCTATCGTTGTGTGGGGCCGAGGTGTCGGCAGGTGGCGGGGTAGGTAGAGCTGGGTGGGGCGCGCGTGAGGTGAGGCGCGCTGTTGCGTTTCTCCTGGTGGCGGCGGCTGCCTGCGGCTGCTGGCGGGTTGGGTCTAGGGTTGGAGATTAGGGTTTGGGGTAGTAGGTGGCCAGCCGGGCTTTCAGGCCTGGCGGGCTGCCTCCCAAAAATAATCTAAATATTTTATTTATTAAAAACGAGGCTTTTGTAATCCGTTTTTAGACAAAACAAAATAATCCGGAGAACCGGGGTTTTTGATTTGAAATTAAAGACGGGGTATTTAGAAAACAAAGGTAGGATTTTTGAAAATAGTTTTAGGCAAAACCATGCATGATGATGACGATGCTCAAATGCAATGTGGCATGATGACATGAGCATGCGGTCATGATGATGCAATGCACAAAAACACAACGATTTTCTAGTAGTGGTTTTAGCGGGGTGCCACAATGGGGTGGCCCGATCTTCTCAGTAAACTCTTGTCGATGTCGATGGTGGATGATAGATAACTAGTGCGTAGCTATGATCTCTCCCGCTCGAACCCTGATGCCAATGCAACAGCTCTCGAACCTTGTAGGATATTCACAACACCACACTCTTGCAGATGCAGCCGTCGACCAGGAACGGTAGTTTGCAATCTACTAATTTCCAATGGAACAACATATCACACTCAATTGCAATTGGTAGAATTCGATCACAGAGTAATTCCATAGGTTATATAAAAGAAACAACTCCAAAATAATTTTAACATGGTCTAAAAACCCTAACTATTGTGCCCCCATCTATTTATGAGTTCAGGAGGTGGCGGCCTAAGGGGGAACCCGAGTTGGTCCCACCCAACTAGATACAAACGACCCAACTTGGGTTCGACCAACTGACCCTGTCGTGGTAGAGTTCTAGCCACTTTCTCTGTCGCGGCAGCCTGCCGTGGTAGAGATGGACTCGGTTTTCCTGCCGTGGCAGAGAACTGAGGCTTTTCTCTGCCGTGGCAGAGAACTTCCTTCTCTTGTTATTCTTTGTCTTGGACATCTCCTTGCGCTTACTCCCTCTCCTCCCTCGCGCATTCTTCATTGATCAACATGCCTTGTTCCATTAGCTCCTCGCTCCGTGCTACGCCTTCTTCTCCTAAGTACCCGATCATGCAATAATTTAAAGACTTAGGTAGTATAAAATTCTCATTAATTAAAACACCAGGTTCATTAAGAAACAAGTTCACCTGTTGTTCTAGTAGCTTAGCACGAGCTCTTGTGATTGGTCCAATCCTTATCTCATTGGATTGATCTTTCTTTGCAATTAGAACATCATCATTAGCAATTGGGGTAGGTGTAACTATAGGTATGTCCTCATCATCTCCCCCGCCCTTCAAAAGGCGTCGACCTCGACGCTCCAAGGTCTTCTACAACATATGGTGACACCAAACTCCTCAATAGGTATGTCAACCGAGTAGGCATTATCATTGATTTTGGCTAGCACCTTGTAAGGACCAGCACCACTTGGCTTCAACTTGGACTTGCGAAGTAGTGGAAATCTGTCCTTGCGCAGATGCACCCGAACCATATCCCCAGGCTTGAACAACACTTCCTTGCTTGCTTGATTCCGTGCAGCAACAATGTTCTTGCCTTTCTTCTCAATAGCCTCTAGAGTCTGCTCATTTATTTTCTTCACATAATCAGCATGTTTGGATGCCTCCATATCAACTCTCTCATGTAATGGTAGAGGCAACATATCAAGTGGCGTCAATGGCATGAAGCCATACACCACCTCAAAAGGACAAAGGTGAGTAACTGAATGCACCGCCCTGTTGTAAGCAAACTCAACATGTGGCAAACACTCTTCCCACTCCTACAGATTCTTTTTTATCATAGTCCTTAGCAGTTGCGACAATGTTCGATTTACCACCTCCATTTGACCATCTGTTTGGGGATGACATGTAGTACTGAATAGCAGCTTCGTTCCTAGCTTTCCCCATAAAGTCTTCCAAAAGTAGCTCATGAACTTCACATCATGGTCAGAAACAATCGTCTTTGGTACACAGGTAATCTCACGATGTCCCTGAAAAACAGGTTAGCAACATGCGACGCATCGTCGCTTTTGTGGCAGGTAATAAAATGAGCCATCTTAGAGAACCTATCCACCGCCACAAATATAGAATCATGACCTCTCTGAGTTTTAGGTAGACCTAGCACAAAATCCATACTACTGTCTTCCCATGGAGTAGTCGGTGCAGAGAGTGGTGTATACAAATCGTGAGGCTTCAGCTTAGATTTCGACTTGTGACATGTGATATATTGGCTCACAAATATGTACACATCACGCCTCATCTTGGGACAATAAAAGTGATCAGCAAGCATGAGCAACGTCTCCTCATGCCCAAAGTGACCCATCAAACCACCAGCATGTGATTCCTACACTAAGAACAAACGCAACGATGATTCTGGAATACATTGTTTGTTAGATTGAAACAAATAGCCATCATGTATATGATACTTATCCCATGTGTTTCTAAGAGAACACAAACGATATGGTTCAGCAAAATCATGGTCATTTGCATAAAGTGCACAAATAGCTTCTAATCCAGGAATTTAACATCAAGATTGGTTAATAGCATGTTCTTCCTAAATAGAGCATCAACAACAACATTCTCTTTTCCCTTCTTGTAATTAATGATGTAAGGAAAAGACTCAATGAACTCAACCCATTTAGCTAATCTTCTATGCAAGTTTGATTGAGCTTTCAAGTATTTCAATGCTTCATGATCAGAATGTATGATGAATTCCTTTGGCCACAAATAATATTGCCAAACCTCAACTACTCTAACAAGTGCATACAATTCGTTATCATAGATAGAATAATTCAAACGAGCACCAGTCAATTTCTCATAAAAATAAGCTATAGGACGACCCTCTTGCATCAAAACGCCACCTATGCCTATACCACTAGCATCACATTCAACTTCAAATTGCTTCAAAAAATCAGGTAATGCAAGTAATGGTGCAGAAGTAAGCAAACATTTCAATGTATCAAATGTAATGTCTTGGGCCACGCCCCATACAAAAGGAACACCTTTCTTTGTCAAATCATTCAAAGGTGCAGCAATGGTGCTAAAATCGTTCACAAAGCGCCTATAGAAACCAGCTAAGCCGTGGAAACTACGCACTTGACTTACATTCATGGGAGTAGGCCAATTCTGAATTGATTCAATTTTAGATTGATCTACCTCTACTCCATGCTTAGATACAACAAATCCTAGGAATATGACCTTATCTTTTGCAAATGTGCACTTATCAAGATTAGCATACAATTTATTATCACGCAACACTTGCAAAACATGTCGAATATGAGTGCAATGTTCAGTTTCGGTGTGGCTGTATATAAGTATATCATCAAAGTAAACAACCACAAAATGACCAATAAAATCTCTCAAAACATGATTCATTAATCGCATAAATGTACTAGGTGCATTAGTAAGACCAAACGACATGACTAACCACTCATACAAGCCAAATTTTGTTTTGAAAGCAGTTTTCCACTCATCCCCTTCTTTCATCCTAATTTGATGATAACCATTATGCAAGTCTATCTTAGAGAAAACATCAGCACCACTCAATTCATCTAGCATATCCTCTAAGCGTGGAATAGGATGATGATATCGAATAGTGATGTTATTAATCGCTCTACAATCTACACACATGTGCCATGTACCATCTTTCTTAGGAACTAAAATAACAGGAACAACACAAGGGCTAAGAGAAACACGAATGTACCCTTTATCCAGCAACGCTTGTACTTGCTTCTGAATTTCCTTAGTTTCTTCGGGATTAGTCCTGTAGGGTGCACGGTTGGGAAGTGTGGCGCCAGGAATCAGGTCCACTTGGTGTTCTATACCACTCAATGGAGGCAAGCCTACGGTTACATCTTCTGGAAACACATCCCCAAAATCCTGCAAAACAGAAGAGACACCAAGAAAAACAGGGGTCATGTTGTTAGAAACCAATACCTCGCCCTTATACATGAGCACATGTGGCATGGCTGTAGGATCCTCACGAAATTCTCTCATATCTTCCTTGGTGGCTAATATCAATAAACCAGGAACTCTATCACTTTTCGTTATATCACTCAATTTAGGCTCAATTACATCAGGAACCGCTGTCACACAATCACGCCGAGCTATAGGATCTTCCTTCAAATTCACCTCTATCTTCTGGCGAGAATCATTCACAAAATCTTGTGGTGTCATTAGCTGCATAGTAATCTTCTTCCCTTTGAATTCCAAGTGATATGTATTGGCTCGGCCATTGTGTTGCACATGGCGATCATAAAGCCAAGGCCGACTCAATAGTAGGTGACAAACAGTCATAGGAACCACATCAAAATCAATAGAATCTTTGTATGGCCCTATTTGAAAATTCACACGTACCATATGATTTACCTTCATCTCACCATTGTTGCTCAACCATTGTATGTAGTATGGCTTCGGATGAGGTAAGTATGTCAAATTCAACTTGGCACATAGTTCCTTACTTGCAAGATTTCTATAGCTACCTCCATCAATAATGACCTTGCAAGCCTTGTTAGGTCCAACTAGAGCTTTTGTTTGGAACAAGTTACAACGCTGGGATTCCTCAACCGGTTGCACACTAAGTATACGTGAAGATACGACAATAGTTGGTGCACGCTCAGGATATGCATCAGCACCATCCTCGCCATCATCAACATCATCATCAGAAGCTTCATCTCCACTCTCTACTTTGCCTTGTTTGTTAACAAACATAACCTTGTTGTTTGGACAATCCTTCTTGTAGTGTCCTCTACCTCCACAAGTATGGCACACCACATCACGAGTACGTGCAGTAGACATGTTGGAACCTGAGCTAGCAGCGGGAGCAGCGGGTTTACGAGCATTAGAACCAAACGAAGGTGTACTTGCTGGTTTGGCCAATGGTGGAAAATGAGAAGCAGCTAGTGGCGTGACAGTAGGAGGTGTAGATCTGGCCGAAAATCTGCTGGAGGACGGAAAACGAGCACGTGACTTCGCGTCCTCTGCCAACTGGAATTTGGCCTCTCTAGCATGATGCAACAACTCATTCATGGTCTCATACTTGTGATGACGAACAATTCTCTTGATCGGTAACTTCAAATTGTTTAGGAATCGTTGCATGGTCATCTCAATGGACTCACGAATTCTAGCACGCTGCATAATCATCTCCATCTCCATGTAGTACTCATCAACTGTCATGGTGCCTTGCTTCAATTGCGTCAACTTATCAAAAACTGACCGCAAGTAGTTGGTTGGTACGAAACGAGCCTTCATGATTTTCTTCATCTCCCGCCAATCCATCACAGGAAGTTCATTATCCTCCCTTCTATGCTACACAATAGTATCCCACCAACGCAAAGCATAACCATCAAACTCAGATGCTGCAAGCTTGACCTTCTTGTCTTCTAGATAGTCAAATAAGCGCCAGAGCTTCTCAATCTTCAACTCCCATGTGAGGTAATCTTCAGGATCAATGGAACCATCAAACTTGGGAATCGAGAATTTTGGCTTGCCCAAACCATCATCAGCAGCATGGTTGGGAACACATTGAGCATGACCCAGAGGAGCAAGCCCACGGCCATGAGCAGGTGCATGTATAGGGGGAATAGCATGTCCCCTGCCAACATGTGGAGCAGCATCAGCCGTGCTACCCTCGTCAAAGTCGTCAAAGGCATCATCATGTCGAGGTTCCTGCCTTCTATGTATGGCGGCTGTCAAGTCCTCAATGGAATGCTGCAAAGTGGCGTCATTGACATTGAGTGCAGCCACTTGCATGCAGATAGTATGGATTGCTCCTTCATTCTGATCCAATCTCATATTCATGTCCTAGATATTCTTGTCAATGACATCTGTCATGTGAGTAAACACACGTGTCAAGTGGGACTTCAAAGCCTCATATTCGCGACAATTAACAAGCTCCTCATCCTTCTTTTTCTGCGACACAACATCACCATCACTAGAAGACATGATTAGTAGGTTAGTGCAAAAATCAAAATTTGTATGGTGGAAACTCTCACAACCCACTCCCAACTAATAAGAAAGGAGATCTTACCGTTCCAAAATGAATAGAGATGCTCTACCAAACGAAATTAGAGACTGATGCACTGATGTGATGAAGTGAATATCAAAGGTATAGAGAATGATCGCAGGGCACACATGTAATTTATGGTGGAGCTATAGGTATGGTATCCTCTCTACACCACAAACAAGTCCTAGTGCTGATCAAACAAATACCCAAGAAACACACACGTGGAGAAAAACGGGGCAATGCAACTATGAATGGTGTTGCACTACTCTCGAGAGACACTAGCAAAGCTCAAAGTAAACAGGCACAAGATTTCTCAATCTACCGGTGCACAAGAATATCACTAGGTCTCTTGCTCAAATTCTGTTCCTTTTTGTTTTGTATAGCTCTTTTTGCTTATTTTTTTGCTTTTTCTTTTGCTATCTTGCTTTTTCTCTTTTTTTATAGACCACACACGACCAATTACAAAGTACAACACCAAAATCCTAAGAGCAGCCTGTAGGAGCGGAAACTAGTCTCAATGGGAAAGTTCCTACACCTATGTAATAGATTGGCTATGGCTAAGGTTAAGGAAAAAGTGCGAATTTTATCACACTTTGTAATTATGGTGTCGTGGCAGAAAACCAGCTCAAAATCCTGTCGTGGCAGAAAAATCCTGCTGTGGCAGAAAAACAGGTAGAAATCCTGCCGTGGCAGAGCGGCGGCAGAGCAGCTAGCGCGCGGCAAAGAAACACGCGTAAATCATGCCGCGGTAGAGCGGCGGCAGCACGCGGCAGAAAAATTGTGCCGCGACAGAGTTTGGATCAGACTCGTGTCGCGGCAGAAAAAACGGACGTTCCCGTGTCGCGGCAGAGATCGGTAAGGTAACTTTTTTTTATTGCAAACCGACTCGGCCAGGAGTAAAGCACAGGGACTCTTTGGTATGATCGGATCTGCTAGAGGCGCAGAAGAACGGGTGATGGACTTTACTAGAAAGAGGAAAACAAAGAAAGAAAAACTAGATCTAGACTAAACGATGAACACAACCAGCAACTATTAATCGTCTACGATGTAATCTAGGCTATGGCAAATCTTTTTGTGGGGCTATTTTCTTTATAGGACAAAAACACTCTCTAATCTATGGATGTATTGCGGATTGCTTACCAAGGCAACAAGGAAATCTGATACCAAGATGATATGGGGTGGCCAGATCTTCTCAGCAAGCTCTTGTCGATGATATGGTGGATGATAGATAACTAGTTCGTAGCTATGATCTCTCCCGCTCGATCCCTAATGTCAGTGCAACAGATCTCGAACCTTGTAGGATATTCATAACACCACACTCTTGCACACATAGCCGTGACCACGAATGGTAGTATGCAATCTACTAATTCCCAATGGAACAACAAATCACAATCAATTATAGTTGGTAAACTCGAACACAGGGTAATTCTAGAGTTTCTATGAAAGAAACAACTCCAAAATATTTTAATGTGGTCTAAAACCCTAATTATTGCACCCCCATCTATTTATGAGTTCAAGGGGGTGGTGCCCTAAGGGGGAACCCGAGTTGGTCCCACCCAAACTTGATACAAAACCGACCCAATTGGGTTCAGCCAAACTAACTCTGTCGTGGAAGAGTTTTAGTCGGCTTCTCTGCCGCGGCAGCCTACCGTGGCAGAGCTGGACTTCGTTTTCCTGCCGCGGCAGCCTGCCGTCACAGAGAATTGGGGCTTTTCTCTGCTGCGGCAGAGAACTTCCATCTCTTGTTGATCTTTGGCTTGGACAGCTCCTTGCGATTCCTCCCTCTCCTCCCTCGTGCATTCTTCATTGATCAACACGCCTTGTGCCATTAGCTCCTCACTCCTTGCTATGCCTTCTTCTCCTAAGTACCTGATCATGCAATAATTCAAAGACTTAGGTAGTATAAAATTCTCATTAACTAAAACACTAGGTTCATTAAGAAACAAGTTCACCTGTTATTCTAGTAGCTTAGCACGAGCTCTTGTAATTGGTCCAATCCTTATCTCATTGGAGTGATCCTTCTTTGTAGCAATTGGAACATCATCATTAGCAATTGGGGTAGGTGTAACTGTAGGGATGTCCTCATCACCGGATTAACTCCAACATAGAGGCGCGTCGCTATGAAAATGATGATATATACGTGGGCCCAAAATGCTTCGGACCACGTATAAGAGGAACAAGATTCCCGGAAGGATTTGCTATCTCAAGACATATTTAGCCCTACGACGGTGTAGCTCGGCCAGATACTGGGCTCCGGGATTTCTTCCAAGCTTGCTGCATCGCCAAAGGTGGAAACAGCCTGGTCGCGACCCAGTATCTCTCACTTATGTTGCGGAAGACGGCACGATCATGGCTCAATGAACTTCCAGAGAACACCATTCACAGCTGGTACGACATGCAAAGCGCGTTCTTTCGAAATTTCGAAGGCACATATCGGAGGCCCTGTATGGTAGGAGACCTATAGTGTTGCACCCAGAAGGCCGGAGAAACTTGCCGAGATTACCTCGGACGATGGATCGACACTAAGAACTCCTGTGAGGGAGTAACCGATCAAACTACGATTGAAGCTTTCATTGCAGGACTCCCAATTGGTTTACTACGTCATCGCTTGAAGTGTGACAAGGTCACTGATTTGGGAGAGATGCTAGAAACAGCGAGCAAGTATGCAGATGCTGACGACGATGTAGAGGGATTAGTGAATGCCCTAGATGTGCCAGAATCGGCAAAACAACCAAAGCAGCAAGCTCAGAAGCGCAAGAATACCTCGGAAGAAAAACCCAACGCGGAAGCGGCAGTGGTCACTGGTACTTTTGGGTCTGTAGGACGAGGAGGGCGTGGCGGTGGCCGCGGACGCGGTCGTGGGACATCAAGAGTCTAGGGTAGAGGAGACCAGCAACCTGGCAAAACCTACTCCTGGGCCGACATTGCCAATAACCCATGTGTGCATCACTTAGATGCGAATGGGGGCTCGTCTCACACAAACACCGAGTGTTGTTTTAATGATGACATCAAGAAAGACGATACTGCTGGCTACAGGGCTAAGCGGAAGAAGGGAAAGAAGAATCCCGAAAAGGATAAAGAGACCAAGGAGGATTCCGACATGGAGGAAGCTGATCCTTCAAATCCCAAGCCGGATGGGAAGAAAAACTTCCCAACAAAGAAAGATACTTACGTCACCTTCCCCGGATCTCAACCAGCTAAGGTCAAGAAAGCAGTTCTGCATGAGCTCATCGCAACAGTTTCGGCTGACCCCCAATTCCTAGACTAGTCGGAAGTGGCAATCACCTTTGACCGTGCTGATCATCCGCCTAAGTTGCACAGGCGAGGAAAATACGCCTTAGTCGTCAATCCACTTATTGATGGCTATGGTTTCTCCAAGACTCTCATGGATGGAGGCAGCAGCATTAACATCTTGTAAGTCAAAACACTACGCCGGATGCGAATCTCGGAGACCCAGCTGAATTATAGCTCTATGATCTTTCATGGAGTTGTCCCAGGAAGACAAGCCAATTGCCTGGGAGAAATCACTTTGGATGTTACCTTTGGAACTCCAAAGAACTATCGGGTGGAAGCACTTTCCTTCGAAGTGGTCCCGTTAAAGAGCGTGTACCACGCTATGTTTGGATGTCCGGCTTACTGGGTTTTTATGGCTCGTCCGTGTTACATTTACAATATGATGAAAATTCTAGGTCCCAATAGCGTGATCACCATCAGGGGAGACCCAAAGAAGGCGCGAGAGTGCGAGGACAGAAATGCCGCCTTTGTTGAAGCCGTGCTGCACACCCAGGAGTACCAGGAGATCAAGAAGACCATCGATCCGTTTGAGATGCCCGCAACAAAGAAGGAGGTGACAAAGCCGAATCCGGAGTTCAAGGACGAAGAAGACGCCGTTGAAAGATGATGACCCCTCCAAGGTGACCCATATAGGCGTAGGCCTAGATAGCGCATAGGAAAGCGTGCTCGTCAAGTTCCTCCAAGCAAATCAAGATATCTTCGCATGGCAGCCATCTGACATGACCAGAGTACCTAGGGAACTTGCCGAGCACTCTCTAAATGTACACCCTAACACTAAACCCATCAAACAGTCCCTACGATGTTTCAGCAATGAAAAGCGTAAGGCAATAGCTAAGGAACTAGCCCGGCTCGAGTTAGCCGGATTCATAGAAGAGGTCATCCACACTGAGTGGTGGGACAATCCTGTAATGGTCCCTAAAAAGGACACCACTGATTTAAGGATGTGTGTTGTTTATACTTCCTTGAACAAGGCTTGTCCCAAAGATCCGTTCGCTCTGCCTAGGATTAATCAAGTTAACGATTCTACGGCATGCTCGGAACTCCTATGTTTTCTTGACGCATATTCCGGTTATCACCAAATTTGGATGACGGAATCTGACAAAGTCAAAACTTCATTCATAAACCCCTTCAGAACCTTCTGTTTCATTATGATGCCCTTTGGGCTCAAGAACGCAGGATCTACGTACCAGTGCACTATGCAACATTGCCTCCACGACCAAATCGGACGCAATGTACATGCATATGTGGACGACATTGCGGTGATGTCCTAAAAGAAGGAAACCTTAATTTCTGACTTGGAGGAAACGTTCGCCAATCTACAAAAATACAACATAATGCTTAACCCAAAGAAATGCTTCTTTGGAATACCGGCTGGAAAATTGTTAGGTTTTATCGTCTCTCAAAGAGGCATAGAGGTAAACCGGGACAAGATTAAGGATATACTCAATATTACCAGGCCAACTCGCCTGAAGGACGTTCAAAGACTACCTGGTTGCATTGCCACAGTCAGTCGGTTTGTAAGCCGGCTCGGTGAAAGAGCCTCACCACTATACAAGCTCCTGAAAAAGACCAAAAAGTTTGTTTGGACCGACGAAGCTGAAGCTGCACTACAAGACCTGAAAGCAGTACTCTCATCTGCTCCCATCCTTGCAGCACCGGAACCTCAGGAACCAATGTTGCTCTATCTCGCTGCGACAAACAGGGTCATCAGTATCGTCATGGTGGTGGAGAGACTAGAGGAAAATCAGGAACACCTGGTGCAGCGTCCGACTTACTATCTCAGCGAGGTCTTAATTGAATCAAAGGAGCGGTATCCGCACTATCAAAAGCTGGCTTATGGTTTGTTCTTAGCATCTCGTAAGTTACGGCATTATTTTCAGGAACATCCAATTACCGTGGTGAGCACAACTCCCATGAGAGACATAATCAACAATAGTGACGCCACAGGATGCGTCGCCAAATGGGGCATAGAGCTTTCAGCTTTCGACATTGAGTACAAACCTCGTACAGCAATCAAATCACAAATTCTCGCTGATTTTGTCGTTGATTGGACAGAGACAATGGAGAATATGACCCTGTCAGAGTCGGAGTACTGAACCTTACATTTCGACGGGTCTAAGGCGCTCGGGGGCTAGCGTGGTACTCAAATCACCCCAAGGAGAAAAACTTTTCTATGTATTGCAGATCCACTTCACGGCGACGAATAACATTGCCGAGTATGAAGCACTACTACATGGAATACGGATTGCTAAGGATATCCGCATCCGACATTTAATGTGTTATGGAGATTGAGATCTTGTTGCCCAACAAGTGTCGGATATCTGTAATGCGAACAAACACATGGCAGCATATAGGGTTGTCGTGGATGAACTATCTAAATCTTTTGAAGGGTTTGAAGTTGAACACATCCCTCGAACAGAAAATGAGGAAGCAGAGGCACTACCTCGAATAGGCTTTGCACGGAAAAAGGTTCTAGATGGCGCTTTTTTGGAGCACCTCAAAGTTCCCTCTATAAAGGGAGTAGACGAGGAATATCCGACCAAATCCGACTCACCTTTAGTAGCAGTTCTGGCTGTGGTTCCCAGCTGGACTCAACCCTACGTTGATTATTTGGTAGATGGAAAATTACCCGAAGACGAAGTTCTGATCCGGCAGATCCTCCAACGAGCAAAAGCCTACAATATAATTAGTGGTGATCTCTATAAGCGGAGTGCATCTGGGGTCTTTCAGCGTTGTGTATCTCCGGAAGGAGTGGAAATGTTACGAGAGATCCACAAAGGCGAGTGTGGTCACCACGCTGCAACCAAATCTCTAGTGGCAAAAGCCTTCCGACACGGTTTTTTCTGGCTTATAGCCAAGGCAGATGCCGAACGGCTGGTCAAGACGTGCAAGGGATGCCAAAACTATGCCAAACAAGCTCACGTTCCGGCTGATCAGCTGCGAACAATAACTATAACATGGCCTTTCGCGGTCTGGGAGCTTGACATGGTAGGATCGTTTAAACGGCTTGATGTCTACGCACTTCTATTTTTGTAGACAGTAGTTGGGCCTCCAAGTGCAGAGGTTTGTAGAACAGCAGCAAGTTTTCCCTTAAGTGGATCACCCAAGGTTTATGGAACTCAGGGAGGAAGTGGTCAAAGGTATCCCCTCTCAAGCAACCCTTCAATCAAGATACAAGAAGTCTCTTGTGTCCCCAACACACCCAATACAATTGTCAGGTGTATAGGTGCACTAGTTCGGCAAAGAGATAGTGAAATACAAGTGGTATAGATAATTATAAGTGGTAACGGTGATAGAAAATAACTTGATGGCGTGGAAAAGACTAAAAGCAAACTGAAATAAAGATGGAAGCAAGCAAACATGTAACAGATCTAGTTGGAAACGGTGTTTCAGGGCTTAGAAACAAGGCCTAGAGATCATACTTTCACTAGTGAACACTCTCATATAAATATATTCTTCTTTGTGATACTACGCTGAACTACTCTCCGGTTAGACACTCTAATCCATGGTAGGGATATAACAACACTCCTCAAATTTCGCTTTACCCATCTAGATAACCCCACACTGTCACCTTGAGCACTAGATGGTTCAAACAAACACCACAATTTCATAAAGACATCCAACTCCAAATATAACTCATAACAAGTATTTGAGATCTCTAGCCTAAGTGCCACCATGGTGTGCACACTGTTAACTTCACACACATGGGGAGAGCAGAGATCTATTAAAGCACTTGAGTAGCAAGGTAGAACTATAGATTTCAAGCTCATGATCACAATATGATCATGCATAGAGAGAGATGAACACATAGCTACCGGTAGAACCCTTAGCCTCGAGAGAGAACTACTCCCTCCTTATCATGGGAATCAGCAATGGCGATGGCGATGGTGGTGGAGATCGATGGAGATGGCTCCAGGGGCACTTCCCCGTCCCGACAGGGTGCCGGAACAGAGACTTTCTGTCCCCCGAATCTCCCCTTCGGTGGCGGCGGAGCTGCGGAACTTTTTGTGGCTGGAGGCTGGATGATTTAGGGTTTTTGCATCGGGAGGCATCCTATAGGCGAAGAGGCAAGGTCGGTGGGCGGCCAGGGGCCCACACCACCTGGTGGCACAGCCAGGGCTAGCCCGCGCCACCATATGGTGTGCCCACCCTGGTGCCCTACTCCGTCTCTGCTTCGTGTTTTCGTGTTGCTCCGGGAAAAATAGGCATATTGGCTTTTGTCCCGTCCAATTCCGAGAATATTTATTTTCTGACTTTCTGGAACCAAAAACAGCAGAAAACAGGAAACTGGCACTATGGCATCTTGTTAATAGGTTAGTTCCAGAAAATGCATAAAAGTACCTCAAAGTGTGGACAAAGCAAAGCAAAGTAGATAGAAAACAAGCATGGAACATCAAAAATTATAGATACGTTTGCAACGTATCAACATCCCCAAGCTTAACTCCTGGTCGTCCTCGAGTAGGTAAGTGATAAAAGGAAAGAATAATTTTTGAGGTGACATGCACCATCATAAACTAGGATCAAAGTATCTGTAAAACATTGATAGCTGGGATCATAGTACTTCAACATAACATGAAAGATAAAGTTCTAACAATAAGACAAAGCAACTATGTTGTAACATGAAAAGATACAAACAAAGATCATGAATAACAATGCATTGAAAGACGTTTGTTTGTTTCACATAAAGAAAACATAGCATAGTGGCATTCAGCTTGTCCCTCATAGAGTAGCAAATCATTATTGCATAGGACACCTTCAAAGTTCATAAAGGTGACTAGATACAAATAGTTTAAGAACAAGCAATATCAAAGTTATGCATCAATCAACAAGTCTTGGGACAATGCACATAGAACTAAGAATGGCCACTATGCTCTCCAAATAGGTGCATAAAGATAGAGGTGGAGACTCAACATAAAAGTAAAAGAAAGGTCTTCATAGAAGGAAGTAGGGATTCAAGTTTCATAAAGAGCTTCCAAAAATTATGGTACTTATTAGCTTTCAGCTCTCATTGCCCCTATCATAATCATCTTGAAGTGATTAAGGTTAAAGTGACACAACTAAGAGGATATGCTTGACAAGTTATAAGTTGAAATCTCATGCACCTTACTTACGAGTACCGAACCTCATGCTACTCAACTTCAGTCACAAGTAAGCTCTTGTCATTGTAAGTACATATGTATCATAGAGAACCGCCAACGGGGTACCCCTTACACATGATACAGGAGCTATCCCATAATCAAAATGATAAGGCAAGCAGACAATGAGCATCTAAGCGATCTTTTTATTTGCTATTTGCATAGGTTTTGATTGAGGATGCTTCATAGAGTGCTCATTATGGTTATGCTGCAAGTTTCCACCATGATTAGGCATGGCTTAGGCTAGCGTCCCAGGCGTTTCTCTAACAAAAATACAAACTCCATGATATTACAAGTTGCCCTTTTATTTCACACCGCCGGGATCCATAAGCAAAAGAACATGAGATCAACGGGGTACAAGGTACAAGTGCAATGTTGAAAGTGTTCCCCGTGATACATGGTTCTGCTAACTTCAACTTATAAAGCGCAAGCATATACGCAACAAATATGGACGCAATGGTTCAATTTTATTAAATGCAAGAAAGTAAAGTGTGCCATCAAGTTCGTGAGAGCTTTAATCACTAATTTTCTCATAACAAGTTTAATTCGGAAGGTAGATAAAAACATGAATATACTTGGAATAGCAAATGCTAATAGGTAGGTATGGTGGACTCTTTGGAATAACTTGGTTTTAGGAGTTGGATGCATGAGTGGAACTCATACTTGGTTAATGAGGCTAGCAAAAGACTGGGAGCGACCAACTAAGAGAGAAATAATGGCCATAATCATGTAGAGCAACAAAACATCGTTAATTAAAGCATAAAGTAATATTACAAGTCGAAAACTAAAGGATCATAAAGGCTATGGTGACTTGGGATAGTCATAACATGGTGTGAGCATGCGCCAAGTCAACCCAAATAAAGCATCAAAAGGAGAATACCACAATACTATACTTTAATATGCTAAAACAACGCATGATTCTTTCAAGGCACATTAAGCAATATCAATTATTTTTAACAAGTGATGCTACAACAATAATCACTAAGCATAAAGCCAAATCAATATCAAGCATGACATGATAAAGTCTAAGTCACAGTCAAAAACAAGCTCTCTTTACCACTTAAGCATGAACTCTCCTACTCTTTTCCAATCCAAACCAAACTATTTGAAAACCAATGTATGAAAGAGGGGTTCCAACCAATTTATTCAAGCAAACTAAGAAAACCAAGCAAACGAAAAACCAAAAACGAAAACAAAGATGCTCCAAGAACAACACAACTATGCATGAAATAATAAAAATGTTTGGAAGAAACCTGAGATTTTTATTGATGAAGAAAGAGATGTATTGGGCATCCCCAAGCTTTGACGCTTGTACTTCTTGAATATTTCTTCGGGTCACACGAGGTGGAATCCCCAAGCTTGATATTTAGTCCATTCTTCATCTCATTACATCATACTCTCCATACACCTGATTTTTTTCCTTTATACAAAACTTCACACAATCTTTATTAGCAACATTAGTGCACTCAAGATAATAAGTCTTTTGGTTCAGTTTCAACACCAATAAAACTTCCATTAAAACAAAAGCTACTGTAGCACTTCCCGCAAAAATCTCAATTCCCCAAAGAGAACTCAAAAAGGAATCAACAAGAAGCAAATGCAAATAATGGCAGAAATCTGTCAAAACAGACCAACAGGTAAAAACCAATTTTTTCGAAGACCTTCTGTTGCTCAAATCGAAAAGTGTTGAACTAACAAAAGTTAGATAACAACCTGGGGGAGAAGCACAAAAATTCACGCCTCAAAAAGACGTTCAGAGATTTAACACGAATGTTTATAGTGAAGCACAAAAATCTGTTTCGGGACAACAACTTTCCCAAGCATTACTTCTCTCTTATTAGAGGTTACTCTTGGCACAAAAACCAAATAAAAAGGATAAGGAGCGGTTATTACTGAGGTAATAACTTCCAATACTCATATAAAACTTTTGGGTTATCTCCCAATAAGTACTTTTCTTTAACGCCTTTAAGTTAGGCATGATAGTTTGAGAAGATGCTCACATAGGAAATATGAATTGAAGTAAAAGAGAACATCAAGAAGAAAATTCAAAACACATTTAAGTCTAACCCACTTCCTATGCCTAGGAATCTTGTAAAGAAACAAGTCATGAAAGCACAAAGCAACAAGCATAGTAAAGCAAAACAAGTACAACTTCAAAACTTTCAACATAAAGAGGGGAAACTTAATATTGTTGAGACACATAAAACCATGTTTCCCTCTATCATAATAACTTTTAGTAGCATCATGAATAAAATTCACAATATAACTATCACATAAAACATTCTTATCATGAGCCACATGCATAAAATAATTAATACTCCCCTCATAAACATAGTCATTCTTATTAATTGTAGTGGGAGCAAATTCAACAAAATAGCTATCATTATTATTCTCATCACCATAATCATCAAATATAGGAGGCATATTGTAATCATAATTAATTTTCTCCTCAATAGTAGGTGGACTGAAAATATCATATTCATCATTGTAATCATCATATATTGGAGGCACAGTACCATCAAAGTAAATTTTCTCCTCCATGCTTGGGGGATTAAAAAGATCATGCTCATCAAAACCATCTTCCCCAAGCTTAGACTTTTCCATAGTATTAGCAATAATGGTGTTCAAAGAATTCATACTAATAACATTGCTATTAGCATGCAAATAAAGTTCCATAGGTTTTTTATTTTCTCTTCAAACACTTCATGTCCTAACTCAAGATAAATACTATAAAGCTCTCTAATTTTTTTTGTTTTCCATTAAGCCTAACTAGTGAAAATAAAAACAAGAAACAAAAAGACAAAATTGCAGAATCTAAAAGAAATAACTTCGAGCACTCACACCGGAGGATGTGAGTACCTTTGCCTTACCTCCCCGGCAACGGCGCCAGAAAATATCTTTTCTGGTGCAGTGTTGACGTGAGAGTTTCTTCTTCTTTGTTCCCCGGCAACGGCGCCAGAAAATAGCTTGATGTCTACGCACTTCTATTCTTGTAGACAGTTGTTGGGCCTCCAAGTGCAGACGTTTGTAGAACAGCAGCAAGTTTTCCCTTAAGTGGATCACCCAAGGTTTATCGAACTCACGGATGAAGTGGTCAAAGGTATCCCCTCTCAAGCAACCCTGCAATCAAGATACAAGAAGTCTCTTGTGTCCCCAACACACCCAATACACTTGTCAGGTGTATAGGTGCACTAGTTCGGCGAAGAGATAGTGAAATATAAGTGGTATAGATAATTATAAGTGGTAATGGTGATAGAAAATAGCTTGATGGCGTTGAAAAGACTAAAGGAAAACTGAAATAAAGATGGAAGCAAGAAAACATGTGACAGATCTATTTGGAAACGGTGTTTTAGTGCTTAGAAACAAGGCCTAGGGATCATACTTTCACTAGTGAACACTCTCATATAAATATATTTTTCTTTATGATACTATGCTGAACTACTCTCTGGTTGGACACTCTAATCCATGGTAGGTCTATAACAGCACTCCTCAAAGTTCGCTTTACCCATCTAGATAACCCCACACTGTCACCTTGAGCACTAGATGGTTCAAACAAACACCACAATTTCATAAAGACATCCAACTCCAAATATAACTCATAACAAGTATTTGAGATCTCTAGCCTAAGTGCCACCATGGTGTGCACACTGTTAACTTCACACACATGGGGAGAGCAGAGATCTATTAAAGCACTTGAGTAGCAAGGTAGATCTATAGATTACAAGATCATGATCACAATATGATCATGCATAGAGAGAGAGATGAACACATAGCTACCGGTAGAACCCTTAGCCTCGAGAGAGAACTACTCCCTCCTCATCATGGGAATCAGCAATGGCGATGGAGATGGTGGTGGTGATCGATGGAGATGGCTCCGGGGGCACTTCCCCGTCCCGGCAGGGTGCTGGAACAGAGACTTTCTATCCCCGAATCTCCCCTTCGGTGGCAATGGCGCTACAGAACTTTTCGTGGCTGGAGGCTGGATGATTTAGGTTTTTTGCATCGGGGGCATCTTATAGGCGAAGATGCTAGGTCGGTGGGCGGCCAGGGGCCCACACCACCTGGTGGCCCACGCCACCATATGGTGTGCCCACCCTGGTGCTCTACTCCGTCTCTACTTCGTGTTTCCGTGTTGCTCCAAGAAAAATAGGCATATTGGCTTTTGTCCCGTCCAATTCCGAGAATATTCATTTTTTGACTTTCTGGAACCAAAAATTGCAGAAAATAGGCAACTGACACTGTGGCATCTTGTTAATAGGTTAGTTCCAGAAAATGCATAAAAGTCCCTCAAAGTGTGGACAAAGCAAAGCAAAGTAGATATAAAACAAGCATGGAATATCAAAAACTATAGATATATTTGCAACGTATCAGGGCTCCAAGTGGATTTACTCATCTCTTAGTGATGGTGAATAAATTCACAAAATGGATTGAGCTAAACCTGTCACTAGTTGTGATGGAGCAACAGCCAAAAGATTTGTCGAGGATGTCATAATCCGATACGGTTATCCGCATAGCATTATCACGGACAACGGGAGTAATTTCTCTATGGGAGAGCTTGCCGAATTCTGCAACAAACAAAATATCCGGCTTGACATTGCGTTAATCACACATCCGCAGGCTAATGGACAAGTCGAAAGAGTAAATGGTTTAATCCTACAAGGCCTAAAACCAAGACTCGAAGCACCACTAAGGTGTGTTGCGGGGGATTGGGCAGAAGAGTTACCCTCTGTAGTATGGAGCTTACGAACAACTCCGAACAGGTCAACCGGATACACACTTTTCTTCTTGGTCTATGGCGCTGAAGCAGTTCTTCCTAGTGATTTGATTCACACTTCTCCTAGAGTTGCCGCGTATATTGAAGGGGATGCGGAGATTTCTCGACAAAATTATCTTGACCTAGTCGAAGAAGTTCGCGTCATTGCTGAGATGAGATCAACAGCCTTTAGCAGAAGTTACGCAAGTATCATAGCCATAGAGTCAGAAACCGGTCTTTCAATAAGGGCGATTTGGTTCTCTGGCTTGTGCAGAAAAGAAAGCACAATATGGGAGGGGCCTTTTTTGGTTAGTCGAGTATTGCACAATGGTTCTTACTATCTAACTGATATGCGGCCAGTCAAAGAAAGACCTGCTACTAAGAAAAGAAAGAGAGCTGGAGGCAGTACAGACCCAGAAGAATTAGACAGACCATGGAATATTGCTCAGCTACGTCCCTTTTATTCTTAGTTTATTTTTCTTTGTAATCATATACGTGTACATTTTCAATGACAAATAAAGTATTGGTTGCCTCAATTTTTTTCTGAGAAGTTATTTACCATCTTATTTCCGAATGATCATGTCACAGTCGAAAATCCCAGAATACTTGAAAGTACTTTATGCTCATGTTTGTTCTGGTTTAGATTTCCAATTCTAAAATTGCTACCTTTGGGTATAAATTTAAATTTTATAGTCTGTACTTTGGTTATTTGTCTGATTGCGGGATGCGGGGATTTTCCGAGTAGTGAATTGTTGGTACTGGAAGCCGGCTTTGTTTCCGAGTTTAAACTAGTTTAGCAATTGAGCTCCGTTGCTCGGCAAAGTTTCTATGCTAAAGGTTGGCCGGCTCACAAAAGGGACGAGCGGAAGGCCAGATAAACATTAAGTACAGAAAAAAAGTGCTTATGTAAACATTTCAGGCATGAAAATTATAAAGCCAAAAGTGCTAAATAGATAAAATAAAATTAGCACTAGCAAAAGTCTCATACTACTGATTTACAACCCGAATTGTTTTCAGAATAATACATTGTTTGTTCTGATGCTCTGCGATGCAAGGGAAGAAGAAGGAGATGTCGGATCGCTGGAGACATCTGCCTCGCCTCGATATCTTTCCAAGATGTTCAAATCCGAGATGGTTTTTTTGTCATCGGAAACTTCACCAGTTTCTTCGGTGGGTGGAAGCGGCGTCTCTACGCGAGTGAAGAAGGGGGTATCGTAGCTGGTCAAGTCAGCTATGTGGCACCCCTATCTGGCACAGGAGTCCATGATTGCTTTGATGTCCTGCTCCTGACCATCTTCATCCACAGTAGAATACCCTCTGGTCACTTGCCAGATCTCCATGCTTCCATGGTGGCTCATGACCATGGTGAGAGCATTCTGTGCTACGGTCCGCACATAGGACATGTTCCAGTCCTGGATAAGCTGGGGCATCTCCTTGGCTTTGTCTCGCACTTCGCCAATATCCTCAATGGATTGCCGGAAGTCATGAAGCAAATCACCGACTTGTGTAAGCCGGCTAGTGCGAGACTCAGCAGAGGCTGAGTCCAGTAAGTTCAGAGGACCTGCACATGTAATGCAAAAAGGTTAATAAAATAAACCCGGACTCCAAAGAGTCAGAAGATGCAGAAATTCAGAAAGAGGGAAACATACTGAAGATGACATCGTCGACTTTGGTTTTCTCCTCCCAAAGACTCTGGAGTTCAGCCCGGAGTGCATCGGTGATATCCTTCTCTCTGAATGACTCATTGCTGAGATCCGAGATTTTCTTATCCTGGGGCGCAATCTTATTATCACGCTCCTCGGTGGCCATGGAGGAGGATTCGAGAACTTGAGCAATGCTCTTCTCATGATCCGCCTTAAGCTTATTCAGCTCTTGGTGGAGGTCCTTGTTTTCCACCTCCAGGGTTTTCAGATTCTCGGCCTCCTCAATCATAGCACAAGATTGCTTTACCAGTGCTATAGTCCAAAGAACAATAGTTGAAAAAAATTCGACTATGAAATAAAAGGCAAGGTTTAAGTACTAAAATGGTTACCTTCAGCCTCATCCCTAGATACTTTCAACGGAGCATTTTCAAGCCGGAGAGCTCTGATTTCTCTCCTCTTGTTACAGATATTCTTCAATAATTCCTGGTTATATGAATTAACTTTCTGTAAGTCAGAATACCCAGATTCAGAAGTCTACTAAAGACTCGGGCTAATATTTTTTACTGAAATCAGCACGAGCCTTGGGGGCTACACTAGTTCATTCTTTGGCATCCTAAGGAAACATAAATCCGGATTTTCTATCCAACTTCATGCTTGGGGGCTAGAGGATATGATATGGAATAAAGTAAAAGTTGGAATTCCGACTTACATGTTGTTCATGAGTGAGTTTGCTCAAACTCATGTTCACTTCGGTAGTAACCTTCTTGGCGAGGGTGAGCAGGATCACTGGTGGTGCTGGAAGCTCGCCAGTTCTCAGCCTCTCGTCGCAAAGATGGACTTGTTCAAGAAGTTCAGAGTACTTGACATCCTCTGCTTCTTGTGATTCTTCTTCGGCAGAGATAGTCCGGCTCTCTAGGCATTGTCGGGCTAGCCGTTGGATCTCCTCCGCAGATTTCCGAGAAAGGCCAAGTTTGGCAAGACCCGTATTGCTAAGAAGATTGTCAACAAAGACATCTGCCGAGGGATCATTACCCGAAGAGGGTTCACCCTTATCAAGACCTGAGTCACCCATGGTGACGTCAGTTTGCGACCCAAGGATTGCTGGCTCTACTGATTGAGCAGGATCTTCTACAATGGTCGGAGATGGAGTAATATCTAGCGCTGAAGAAAGCTGAGGAGCAGGAGTCGGAGGAGCTATGGAAGGAGAAGCCAAGTTTAGCTTTGACTGGCATAGGGGCTCCGAGGCAACTCCCTTCCCTTTTCCCTTGGTGAGTTGTTTAGCTCTGAGAAGGTGTTAGAACAAAGAACATTACGTATCGGAAAAGAATTTTGAACAAAGTACAAAGGTGGAATTTGTGAGGAAAGTTACCTCTTCACAACAGGCACGTCCTTTGTGCCAATGGACACTGTCGGAGCCTTACGCTTCCGAGTAAGAGTCTCTGGTAGTGGTACCAATTCTCCGTCATCCTGGGAAATCTCAGGAGGATATCCCTCAATAGGAGCAAGCTCCAACTCGGGGAGGTCAGCAAGCTGAAAAGAGACGACATATTTCAGTATTGCAAAAACAATGAAAAGATGAACACCTGAATCGAGTTACCGCTGGAAACTCACCAGCACTACAGGATCTTCTGCCGTATGCATGTCCAAAGACAACTCCGAGATTTTCCTCTCAATCCGCTCCCTTATCAGCCACTTAATTTGACACACGTAATCTTTATCCGTGTAAGCCTTGGAGCAGATTCGGAGCAAGTCCTTCTTGGATGCCATGATGGAGTGCATAAGCCGGTCTCCATGATGTTGGAGAGACTGGATCCGGCATGCCACCCAGCAGTGAACTAACTCGGACCCTTTCGGGCCCTTGTGCTTCATCAAATACTCGATCCGCCTCTTGGCAAGGAGAAGATCATCACTGAGAGCCGGCGCATCTGTGTCCCAGGACTCTTAGGGCGTAGCGGCACCATCGACGAAATCCGACAAAGCAGTAGATTTGCCGGGTGCGGGAATATCCTTATGATAAAAGAAAGTGGACGGCCATTGCTTGACCGACTCACTGGCCATAATTTGAGGATAGACGCGCTCTCTTCTAACCGAAAAACTAATAGTATAGGTAATGTATGGATTACCGGCAGTGACGAAATTTCTCTGGACATGAAAATAAAACCGGAAAAGAGTAAGGCTCGGCCTAATGCCGAGATACCCCTCGCACAAAGATGTGTACGCGCTCATCTCTAAGAGAGAGTTCGGGGCAAGATGATGGAGTTGAACTCTGTAGTGATCTATAACCTCAGAAAAGAAATATAAGGGAGGGAAGTTCAAACCTCTATCGAGGTGAGTGCCGAAGTGTACTCGCTCGCCGTCGTGGGGATTGGGGCGGTTTTGCCGAAGCCACTCCGCTAGTCACCGGTGCGGAGGAGCCCTTCGTCATCCATGACGTGGAGCTTGGCGTTGTCAAGGACGCACGGGATCCAGACCCCGCGGTTGCTCTCCTTCTCCGCCGCCGCTGCCGTCACCGCTGTGCCGGAAGATGATACTGTAGCCATTTTTTCTGGGCGCCGGTGACCTTGGATGGGCGGCACTGGAGGTTTCTGAGGAGCAGAGGAGCTCTGGGTTCGTGGGGAGACGTTAGGGAGAAGGAAACGACGCAAGTGCTGGTGAAGAAGATAGGGAAAAGGATCCTCACCACTTATATCCTCCGGTCGCGTCAAGATTTGTGTAAACACAACAGTGAACATGCCACGCGTCATGGAAAGAACTGGGTAACCCCCGCGCGATGATTACGCCGCCTCGATCTCCATGCACGCATTAAAACGGCGCCTCGGTTCCACGGAAGGCGGACCCACCGACGGTCGTGTTGACAGGAATGTCTGTCGGTGATGTGACTTGACCATGACTAGTGTCAGGTTATGCCAGAGACCAAGTTCCGGCTTAGTTTGAATTTCGAGCTAGAAACCCGAATAAGCATACTCATAGGTCCGTCTCATTTGAAACTTGGATCCTATCCTTTCTTTTTTGAAGTTTCAGGAACCCTTCACGATTCTGCAAGCCGAAGATCAAGCTAGACGATGATGAAATTTGACTTTGGATCATGGAGGATTTCGGGGGCTGCTGTTGGGGATATACTTTCCGGGTATCCTCACTGTGCCTCACTGACCAGGGTGGCCCACTTCGGGTTAGAGCTTTGCTTCACGGGCGGCCCAGTCAGGGAGAAGAGACGGAGTCTAGTCTGGCTACGGGAAGGGCCAGAAGACTTACCGACATAGGCCCGTAGTGTTACTTGTAGTTCAAGATGTACTCTATAACTGATTCTTAATCATAGCCGGATATCTATATAAGTCGTCCTAGGGAGAGCCTTTAGGGCACCCTCACAATAGTTACAATCTCAACTCGCACAGGCGAAACCCTTGTAACCCATATTTCGGCTCTGTCGTATTACTAGATTGCTAGCAGGAGTAGGATCCGTCCAAAGCCGGCGGATTCGAACCTGGGTAAACTTGTGTGCTCACCGTCCCGGGACACCGTACATCTCACACCCCTCTCTTCCACACGCCCCGAGGACCCCCTCATGGCGTACTTGTCATCAATCCGACGACATTGTCGTTGATCTTCATAGCTTCAAGGTGAGCATGTGGTTCTTCATGACCCTTCTGTCTCACTCTCTCGCTTTGTAGCGCTCTGCCACCATAGCTTGTCGTGCTCCACTGTCGGTCGTCGTCGGGGACCTCCCTCCGGTGACCCAACTTGAGCGGCGTTGCCAACCAGAGGCTCGCCTTGCCACCGCGATTCGAACGGGCGCATCCAATCGCCATCCCGTTACCGATCTGAGCGCAGCCGACGGGATAACGTCACACCTGCATCATCATGATGTTAGCACGCGGGTCAGCTGCAGCCAAACCCAAGCTGGGTCCCACTCTGCTAGCGTGGACACTGAGGTGGCCCTAGGGCCCCTCTGTCAGCCACTGTGGCTAGCTGTGGCCCGAGATTAAAAGTGTTTACCTATTTTATTTTAATTTCAGAAATTGAATAAATCTTGTAAAATCAATATATTTTATTCTGGAATTTAGAAAAATACAAATAATATATCGAAATGTTCAGAAAAATGAGATCTACAAAATATCTTCATAATCATGCATTGTTCAACAACTTTCATTGCATGTTTAATTAGGAGAACATTTGAACCCTCTCATATATATGGGGCTTTCCAAATACTAGGGTTTAAACCCTAGGGACCCCATTTAAAAGCGATGATCTTGTATAGGGCTTCAATTTCAATTACCTTTAACTTGCCATAACATCATCCTTTCTTGAGCATTGCATCGATGCCATGTGTTGATTGTTTCTCTTTCTTTCTGGTGTTTGCTTCTTCCCGGTAGAATACGATATCGAGATCGAGATCGAAGACCGAGATCAACACCATCGAAGATCGACGAACAATACTTGATCAACTATAATCAAGTCAAGCACAAGGATTCTGAAGGTCTGCTTTTTGGGTATCAACAAACAAGGCAAGCATAGCCCCACCATTATACAATCCTATGATTTCGAAAGTATTTCAATTCTTGCCATGGTGCATACGATTCTACTGTGGTATTTTATAGATAGATAAAGTATGCTATCTATTGCATTACTCCCTTTGAGCTTATATTACCTGATCCACTACTCCTACCATACCTAGATTTGGCGTGTGTGCATTACTACAGCTTATGTCTATGTCTTGCTTAGCCATGCTTAGCTGTCAGCTCTGGTCCATCCAGATGATGTATCAGATGCAGAGAATCTAGTATGACAGAAGAACGAGGTATACTGATGAGGTGAGATCAGTGGTAAAGGTTAAACATGCTAAGGCTTGTATGGGAGGCTATGGTGGATGTGGTTTTTGTAGTCCCATGCTCGCCGCCACTAGGAACCGAGTTCTTGCCTTTGGACCAAGCTCAGCGTACAGCCACACGGGCCTCTCGACTAACTAACTTGCCTAGTAGATTCCATAAGTGACCTAGTTCGGGCTTTCCATTTGGCATACGCATTGAAAACATTTTCGAAAGCAGAAGAGAAGGAGCTGCATCATAACAGGTAGGTAAGCATGGTCGGTCTACTTGGGTGGATGGAGCCCCTAGTAAACCAACCTCGCCCACATCTCCAGGGACCGGCTTCGGGATTTGACCCGTTACGGAGGAACCATCCTTAGGGTGTAACTCATGGTCTTGGTGAAAGCAAGGTAAAATGGTCGTGTCCAATCACCCTCTGCCAGCACACCAAGGAAGTGTGTCAAGTGGCGCTAAGAGTCGGTTAGTACATGTGGGTAAAGTTGTGCACCCCTCCAGGGTTAAATCTTTTTGAAAATCCATGTTCAAGGTTATGAATGCTTGGTGACCGAATTCTAAGATCATAGAGAACATTAACCTAATCGTAAAACTTGGTAGTTCAATGTGTGCTTAAGGATGCTTCCTCATGGGTACGAGGGGGCGATCTTAGATGTGAGATGATGATTACTTGGTGGATATCAAATATGATGATCAATTCTTTGGAGACGTCACTCTCTTATCCCCTTTTAAAATATTCTGATTAGACGAGGTTCTTCTCTCTCTTGTTTTATATACAAAAATGGCTTTATGCAAAATAACCCCACCATCCATAAGTCTTGGGGAGTACACCCTGTACTCACCCTTGCTTTGTTGATACTTTTATAGCAGAGTAAATGTTCCCCTGAAGATGAGTTTTGTACGACATCGACACTGACGAGTAGCTTGGGGTTCCCGGTCGGCAGCCTGGAATCTACAGGCTGGGACGTCATCGTTATGATTCAGGCCTCTTAGGCCATTTGTTAAGTTTGCTATACTTAATAGCATAATTTGCCTTCCTTGTTTGATGTTTGTGGTCAGTGAATTCTACTTGTAATATTTTGGTTCTTCGCTCAGTTATGAGCTTGATGTAATAATTTTTTGTGTCGCAGGGTTACCGTTGAGTGATCAATTTCTCACTGGATATCCTCAAGCTCTAGGTTAAGCTTATGCCAGGCTAAGGTCTAGATTTGTTTAACCCTGATGCCGGGGGTGTCATAGTTCTTGGTATCAGAGTAGTACCGACCATAGGAAAACCTTGCTACTGGTCAATGTTGAGTCTAGTGTTTGTGAAAACTATTTCAAAGATGAAAAGTATTTGCGAAAATTCTAGTATGCTTCTTTTGCTCCTGATCTGGTATCGCTCTAACTCTGTGTTATCTTATCTTCTATTGATTTGGAAAAGTTTTGATATCTCTTCTAGTATTTCAAAACTTAGGTGCCTTCTGGGCATGCTGTTTCTCAACCAGTTGACCTAGTGTAGAGTTCTCTAGAGTTGTGTGTGTAGTGTTCCTTGTTACCCTTTACTTTTTTTGTCTGAGAGATTCCTCTCCATCATGATCTCTCTACCTTATGGGCCCACAATATTATATTACAGGATCCATAGTGTTCTGTTCTAGGCTTCGAGGTATCTTTTCGCCTCGTGTGCCTCCTCTTATTTGGTTGGGTGCTTCAAAATTTGTTTCTTCTACTAGAAGTTACCTCGTGATTATTACCTTGTAGTGTATGCTGTGTCACCCAAGTAGTAATTACTTATTTCTTGGGTTTTAACCCTTGGACTTGAACCAAAGGTCCCAGATTGTGCTGGATTCCAGTGTTGTGAATCTGATACATGAAGCTAATCTGTAATCCAAGGTCCATTCTATTGTCCCTTGTCGTTAATGTTAAAACATTACCTCGGTTGGCTGGTATTACAGTTCTAGCCTTCAAGCTTGTGGTCTTTGTTGTGACTGAATCTCGACAATTAAGTACTTCCCCTACCACTAGCCATGGCAGATGTTCTTTAATGGAACCAATTAGATCACGATAAGATTACTCCTCATGAGTCACGCACATATACTTGTGACTCTACCACACTTCCCCTTCTAAGAATTGGTTTTCGGAAGATTGATAATCTATGCATCCACATCTCGGGATTTTATCCTAAGGATGTTCTTTTTCCCTTGTTGTTTCCGACCTTTGTCTATCCGTTGGTAGCCAAGTGGTATTGTGCATTGATGTCTTCCGATGCAAGATACTCTTGTGGTCCGTCATGACAAACCATTTCGGGATGTCAGGAGAAACAAACTCCAGTACCTCGTCAAATCTAGGACCAGGTCAAAGTGTTGTAGTCTGCAGACCAGGAAGCAATGGTTAGCTTCTATCTATTCTACCTTAAAGTATCACACTCTTTATACATAAAGAGGCCATGCTGAGTTTCATAACCCTCTTAATGAAGTGATGCTCTTACACATATTTAATCAACCTTCCTTCAAGCTTTCGCACTCGAGAATGATGTGTGTGCATAATAATGTGACCATTTGAGATTCTTAGCAATCATTATTGCCTTGAACTCCAATGACATTTGTCTCATCTTTAGTGTGATTGGTTAACCCTATCACTAAGAAAAAGATGATTGTGCTACCAAGTCTGCTATTCAGGTACACTCTCCTCGGTCAAAGAGTTAGGCTCGTGCCAAAACTCTGAAATTATGTCTCCTTGCCTTACCAAGCAAGTTTCCTTTCGAATTAAGTGACATATCGGTGGATCGTGATATTCTAGATGTCTACTAGAAGTATAGCCATGTCGCCACATGATCGTGTTTGTCAAGTTCTTGAGCAAGAAAGTTCTTTGAGTTGCTCTTTTCTCCAAGAATCTATACTGGATACCCCTAAACCAGTTGGTTGAGCTTAAACAACAATTTGGAGAGTTGTAAGACAAACGTTCTACCCAACAAGTTCCTTTTCAAAGGGATGTCTAGTTTTGTTCGTGCTGAAGAAAGATAGTATTTCCTTCATGGATAAGTTATCTTCCCCCACCTTTGATTTGATTTTTGTTATTGTCAAATCAAACTTAGTTCTAAGGACTATCTTGATGGTGGTACTACTCGTGATGTTTCACTTGAGTACATCTTCATGTCCGTTGGTCTGACCAATACTCTGCCTCGTTCATAAAACATATGGGTCCATCTTCCTGGAGTATCTTGATAAGTTTGTTGTTCAGCCCATCGACAATATCCTTATCTTCTCCAAGCTAGACTAGATTCGTATGGAGCATCTAGCACTAATGTTGGAAAACTTTTGAGAACCGTCTTTGGGTCATCTCGAAGTATGTGTTCTGGATGTCAGAAGTAACCTTCTCCGATACACATGCATTCGAAGAAAGATGTTGCTGTGGGCTTGAGTAGAGTTAACTCCGTATCTTAAGGACACAGTTGATTTTTGTTGCAAGTACTTGATGTATGAGCAGTTGTCCTCTGACAAGTTGCAAATACATGGGTCTAGCAATCTAGCTCAGTCTTTTGGATCTTAACACTATAGTTCATATCTTGAGAATCTAGTGACTTTACCTTTGTGGTAAATGTTGCAACCTTTATATTCGGACATGCTGAGTCTGAAGTATCGTTCCACCTAACCCAAATCTGAATCTCTAGCAGATATGATGGTTGGTGTTTTTCAAGGTTTTGACATAGGCCTATTTGGAAATCTAGCAAAATTGATGTAATGGTTGACACAATTAATCGGAAGACCTATCGCCATATTATCTTGAGTCAGCAAATAGCAACCACTCCTCATGAGGCTTCTTCTATAAATTATTATAGGAGTTGCGCTTAAGGTTTCCTTTGTATCTGAAGTCCGACCTTCACTTGATGTTTGGTATTCTAAACATCAAGGAGAATGTGTAAAGTAGTGTTGCTAAATGTCTCTCAGTCGATCCTCCAGACCCTTTTATGTTGGCAAGCATTAGTTGTGCCAAGTAATTAAAGTTTGGGAAAGAAGTTTCTTTTTCCTCGTGTCATGAGGAATCTTTTTACCTATTCATCTGGTGGTGCAAAGTGATACCACGATCTTTGGCAAAGATTTTTAAAAACCTGGATGAGTAAAGAGTTTCCTTCGTATCTCAATCATGTTCATAGAGTGACTATGATTTAATGATCAGAAGTTCCTCTTGATACATGTTACCTGTGACTCTTATGAGTCCTCGCTACAAAACACATTTCTGTCTTAGCCTTCTGTTGAATGAAAGGGGTGACCCTTCTATATCAAAAGTAGTTCAACAACTTGGTTATCCGTATCTTTGTATCCCTAGAAGATCTACTTAAGCCGTCTAGTAGAGATTCATCTCTCGAAGTCTGTAATCATGTTCTTTCTATTGTAAGCTTTCCTCTTCAGAAGTTTGAACTCTTCTGAAGCTCCATGGTCTCAATCCTTATGAAGACCAGCAATCTAACAATTTGAAACTATCTCCTGGTTTTCCCTCTGTTACCTTGATGTGTTTAATGTTGTTATCTTAGAGTTGTTTCTGAACACTCCTTCATGAGTTGACCATGAGATACTCTGTGTGTTGTTAGTGTGTTTCCCTCTTATCCTTAGAGTGACCCTGTTCCTTCCTTCTTCCTACCTGCAGAATCTCGAGTCGAGATTCTCGTATGGGGGATAGAGCTGTAACACCCTAGTTTTACTTAATAATATTTAGGGTTGTTTGTGCATTCATAAGCATCATTATCTTGCTAAGACAAAACAAAAATGCAAACAAGAAAATGTGAGACCCTAAAACCCTAGTTTCCTCTCCCTCTTGAAAAAAATTCAAAAGGGTTTTGAATATTTTGAAAACTACAAAAAACAATGGAGCCCAAATTGACTACAAGGGCCCTGAGTGTTTTATATATCTTACAAACCTTCTAGTATTTCTAAAATAACTCAAAACAGTTTTGTATTTGAATTACAAAAGGGAAAATGAAAGCAGAAATATAAAACATATTTCTGTAAAAAAAGGGGAACCGAAGCCACAGGCCGGACCATCTCTTTCTCTCCAACTATCTGGCGTTCAGTGCACAGTAGCTAGAGTAGCCGCGGTCCAGCTGGCCCATCCGGCCCAATACCCCTCCGTTGTCTTCTTCCTCCTCAAGACAAGCAGCTCGGTGTCATCGTCGATGTCGTCCGCCGCTGCTATGATGCATGCCCCGCATCATGATGCCCGCCGCTATCCTGGAATGGAGATAAGACTGCCCTGACATGCCCTTCTTCCCTTGATAAGCCTGCTAGATGCCGATGACCGCCTCCGTGTGATAAGCCTGCTAGATGCCAACGACCGCCTCCGTGTGAAGCCTCCCCGAGACCCGCCGAAGACGCCACAGGTTCCGCCTTGCCACCTCTACGGCTCTACCAAAGGAATTGAGCAGGGGAGCTTCAAATTGAGCTCTGCATCGCCTTCTTCCGGAAGTCCGGCCGCCTCTTGCCATTGTCATTGTCGTTGCTATAGGCTACTTAAAGCCTCGCCGTCGAGCTTCACAGCTTTAGGGTGAGCATGTGGTTCTTCCCGACCCCTTCTCCCTCTCTCTCTCTGTAGCGCCCTGCCACCGTAGCTCACCGTGCTCCGCCGCCAGTCATCGTCGGGGACCATGCTCCGGTGACCCAACTTGAGCGGCGCTCCCACCCAAAAGATCGCCTTGCAACCGTGGTTCGAACATGCCCCACACGCTTGACCGCGCATATCCAGTCACCATCCCTGTCACTGATCTAAGCGCAGCCAACGGGATGGCATCACGATTGTGTCATCATGACGTCAGCGTGCTGGTCAACTGTAGTCAAACCCTGGCTGGGTCCCACTCTACTTGCATGGACGCTGAGGTGGCCCTAGGGCCTCTTTGTCATCCTCTACGGCTAGCTGTGGCCTAGTATTAAAAGTGTTTACCTATTTTATTTTAATTTCAGAAATTGAATAAATCTTGTAAAATCAATATATTTTATTCTGTAATTTAGAAAAATACAAATAATATATCAAAATGTTAAGAAAAATGAGATCTACACAAGAGCTTCATAATCATGCATTGTTCAACAACTTTAATTGCATGTTTAATTAGGAGAACATTTGAACCCTCTCATATGTATATGGGGCTTTCCAAATAGTATGGTTTAAACCCTAGGGACCCCATTTAAAAGCAATGATCTTGTATAGGGATTCAATTTCAATAACCTTTAACTTGCCATAACATCATTCGTGCTTGAGCATTGCATCGATGCCATGTGTTGATTGTTTCTCTTTCTTTCTGGTGTTTGCTTCTTCCCGGTAGAATACGATATCGAGATCGAGATCGAAGGCCGAGATCAACACCATCGGAGATCGACGAACAATACTTGATCAACTATAATCAAGTCAAGCACAAGGATTCTGAAGGTCTGCTTTTTGGGTATCAACAAACAAGGCAAGCATAGCCCCACCATTATACAATCCTATGATTTCGAAAGTATTTCAATTCTTGCCATGGTGCATACGATTCTACTGTGGTATTTTATAGATAGATAAAGTATCCTATCTGTTGCATTACTCCCTTTGAGCTTATATTACCTGATCCACTACTCCTACCATACCTAGATTTGGCTTGTGTGCATTGCTAGAGCTTATATCTATGTCTTTCTTAGCCATGCTTAGTTGTCAGCTCTGGTCCATCCAGATGATGTATCAGATGCAGAGAATCTAGTATGACAGAAGAACGAGGTATACTGATGAGGTGAGATCAGTGGTAAAGGTTAAACATGCTAAGGCTTGTATGGGAGGCTACGGTGGATGTGGTTTTTGTAGTCCCATGCTCGCCGCCACTAGGAACCGAGTTCTTGCGTTTGGACCAAGACGAGCGTACAACCACACGGGGTTTATGGGGACCTCTCGACTAACTAACTTGCCTAGTAGATTCCATGAGTTACCTAGTTCGGGCTTTCCATTTGGCATACGCATTGAAAACATTTTCAAAAGCGGAGGAGAAGGAGGTGCATCATAACAGGTAGGTGAGCACGGTCGGGGTTGCTTGAGGTGGATGGAGCCCCTGGTAAACCAACCTCGCCCTCATCTCTACGGACCAGCTTTGGCTTTGACCCGTTACGGCGGAACCATCCTTAGAGTGTGACTCGTGGTCTCAGCGAAAGCAAGTTAAAATGGTCGTGTCCAATCACCCTCTGCCAGCACACCAAGGAAGTGTGTCAAGTGGCGCTAAGAGTCGGTTGGTACGTGTGGGTAAAGTTGTGCACCCCTGCAGGGTTAAATATTTTCAAAAAGTTGTGTTCACGGTTATGAACGATTGGTGACCGAATTCTAAGATCATAGAGAACATTAACCTAATCGTAAAACTTGGCAGTTCAATGTGTGCTTAAGGATGCTACCTCATGGGTACGAGGGGGTGATCCTAGATGTGAGATGAGGATTACTTGGTGGATATCAAATATGATGATCAATTCTTTGGATACATTGCTCCCTTTTCCCCTTTTAAAATATTCTGATTAGACGAGCTTCTTCTCTCTCTTATTTTATAAACAAATATGGCTTTACGCAAAATAACCCCACCAGCCATAAGTCTTGCAAAGTACACCCTATACTCACCCTTGATTTGTTGATACTTCTCTAGCAGAGTAAATGTTCCCCTGAAGACGAGTTTTGTACGACATCGACACCGACGAGTAGCTTGCGGTTCCCGACCGACAGCCTGGAATCTATGGGCTGGGACGTCATCATTATGCTTCAGGCCTCTTAGGCCATTTGTTAAGTTTTCTATACTTAATAGCATAATTTGCCTTCCGTTGTTTAATGTTTGTGGTTAGTGACCTCTGCTTGTGATATTTTGGTTCTTTGCTTAGTTATGAGCTTGTTCTAATAAAAAAAATTGTGTCGCAGGGTTACTGTTGTGTTACCGATTTCTCACAGGATATCCTCGAGTTCTAGGTTAAGCTTATGTCAGGCTAAGGTCTAGATTTTTTTAACCTTGATCCCGGGGGTGTCACAAATGCTGAGCCATACGTCGACAACATCATTGTCAAGACTCTCGAGGAGCACACGCTCATCGCGGTCCTTGAGGAGACCTTTGTGAACCTATGCAAGGTGAACATCAAGCTCAACCCCAGCAAGTGTGTCTTCGAGGTGCCTTAGGGCAAGCTCCTCGAGTTCCTCGTCTCGCATTGTGGCATCGAGGATAACCTCGACTAGATCAGGGCCATTAAAGAGATGCGGCCTCCATGTTGGCTAAAAGACATGCAGCGCTTGGCAGGATGCATGGCCCCTCTCGGGCTCTTCATGTCCAGGCTTAGCTAAAAAGCCTTTCCCTTTGTCAAGATCATGAAGATGTCAAGCACCTTATAGTGGACTCCAGAAGCTGTCGAGGAATTCGAGGGCCTAAAGAAGTACCTCACTAGCCCTCCCATCATGTTTGCTCCATGGACCCGAGTGTCTCTACTACTGTACTTGGCAGCCACTCCACAAATAGCAAGCATGGTCCTCGTCGCAGAGTGGGAAGAACAAGCCACCACCAAGGGATCTACCACGCCGAGCCTTGAGCCCCTATTGAGGGGTCAACATCTTCAACTCTTGCCAAGGTCAACCTCGATGAAGAGGAGAATCTCGTCGAGCTGCCCGATAAGGAAAGCCTCGGCAAGCCTCATGAGGAGCGTGCTTCAGCTTCTAACTATCCTAGCCTCATACAACACCACGTCTACTTCATCAATACGGTGTTGCGTGACACACGCGAGCTAGATTCTACTGGACAACGGTGCTCCATGATGCCACTAAGCTCATCAAGACATGTGAGGCTTGCCAATTCCATGCCAAGCAAGTTCATCATACAATGCAAGAGCTTTAAACTATCCCACTCTCATGGTCATTTGTGGTCTAGGGGCTAGACATCCTGGGACCTTTCCCTCACATGCTCGGGTACTACCGCTACCTCTATGTCGCCATCGACAAGTTCACTAAGTAGGCAAAAGTGGAGCCCATCCGCACCATCCCGATGAGGTCCGCCATCAATTTCATCGAGGGATTGGTATGTTGCTTTGGTGTATCGAATCAAATCATTACCAACAAGCTCAAAGTCAGCGAAAAAGGCTAGATCGATGCACTCTAGTCTGTGCTATGGTCAATCCACACTATATCGGCAAAACACCCTTCTCTCATGTCTATGGGGCGAAAGCGGTCCTTGTCGCCGAGTTCAAGCATGGGTCTCCATGAGTACTCGCCTTCGACGAGGCTCGCCAAGCTGACCTCTAGGATGAGGAACTGATACTCATTGAGGAGGCTCATCACTGGGCCGCCATTCGCTCTACACGGTACCAGCAAGGCCCGCGTCGCTACCACAACTACAACATACGCCCCCACACGCTCGAGGTTTGTGATCTTTTCATCCAAAGGATACCCTCCCAAGAAGTCCTCAAAAATCTCTCGCCAATGTGGGAAGGGTCTTTCAGGGTCATGGAAGCTTCCTGGCCTGGTGCAGCGTGGATGGAGACACAAGAGGGAGTCAAGGTGCCAAATGAAGGGAATATGCCCGAGAGGCAATAATAAAGTGGTTATTATCTTATTCCATGTTTATGATAAATGTTTATTTTGCATGCTATAATTGTATTAATTGGAAATGTTAATACATGTGTGTTTAATAAACAAAATACAAAGTTCCTAGTAATGCCTCTTATATAAACTAGCTCGTTAATTAACAAGATGATCAAGGTTTCCTGATCATGGACATTGGATGTTGTTAATAACGAAGTCACAACATTGGTGGAATGATGTGATGAACATTCATCCGAAGTATAGCATTACGATCAAAATCATTATGTTTATATTTCTATAACATCATACAAAGTAATCTTAGTCCTTAGACCATGAGATCATGTTAATTGCTAACATCGGAAGAGTAACTTGATAACTGTTGGGGGGATACCCCCAGGTAGGGTCACACCAGGGTATAAAGGCCAAGATAGCCGAGGTACGGCAAGGTCAAAGCGAGTGCTGGCCGAGTCACCTCAAGGCAGGCCGAATCACGGAGTAACCCGGACTAGGGGATGTCCACCTAACTGAGTCTCAGCCGAGTTATGTAGTATGTCGGTAAGATGTATCTAACTCGTATGCAGGTACCGGTGTGGCCGGATCAACTAAGTGCGATTCGGGTTATATCAAGCTTGTAAGAGAAGGAAGGTATCTCGCTGGTCAAAGGGTGACCACTGTACGCAGAGCATGAGCGAAGCGGACAGAGGCCAGGGCCACCGAGGTGTGGCCGACAAAGATGACGATGCCTATGTCGGATGACCCGGGCGCCGCAGAGTCTCACGTAGTCTCTACATGGATGACACTGGGCAAAAGTGACCTAGTGAGGGCTAGGACCTCTGTAGAAGGGGTTGGTCTTTGACTGGTTGATCTCTAGAGGTTTGTGTTTTACTTGGGTGTTCCTAAGAGCTAGCTAGTGGTGAGAGTAAGAGAGTCCCTTCTTCCTCCTCTCCCCAACACAGCTCGAGGAGCACTTGTAATCTATGGAAGTGAATCAAATACAAAGCAACTGTGTGTGGAATCACCACACTATCCCTCCCTGGATTCCCCTAGTGCATTTAGTCCCCACCTTTAGCCTATTCATGGCATCTGCCGTGACACCACCACGACAGTTGGCGCCCACCGTGGGGCTAGCGGTGCTAGCAGGGGTGAAGATCCAGACGGGAAACTTCATCGGCACCGGCGAACGCATCGTCTCCGGGCTCGTTCAGCGCTTTGGAGCGCTGGACTTTGTCAGCGACAACGCTGGTTGCTTCGGCAAGCGTCCTCTTCCGTGCAACGGCCTCTTCATCAAGATCGGCGCGCACAAGATCTACGTTGCCGTCGATGTGTCATGCGTTCACCCGTGGCACGTCGTCGAAGGAGGTGAGCCACCCCTTAGCGTGGTTCACGAGGAGCGTATCACTCGCTCCCCGGACCGTGTCGAGGTGATGATGACTGCGCATGGCGCAGGCGCAAGCAAGGATCCTGCACCTGATCCAAAGGTAACACCAAAGGCCCCAAGGAAAAGTAGAGGACCTCCTCTAGAGAGGCCAGAGAATGTGCTGCAGCAGGCGATGGATAGCTTGGAAAACCCTGTAGCAGCAGTAGTAGATCCGGCTCAGGCACAGGCCGAGTTAGAGGAGACTAGGCAAAAAATACTAGAGGGTGCGAAAAAGATAGCCGTGGCTCAGGAGTCGTTGAACATGACACTACGTGAGTACGCAAAGGCAAATAAGGTAGATGTTGTAAAAGTAAAGGGAGAAACCTCATGAGTGAAATGAACAAAGATGGTGATACTAGGATTGAGGAATCAGAGAACTATTTGTCCGTGGGGCTGCCGAAGTATAGTACCCCGGCAAAGAACCTCAGAGTAGCAGATGCCGCTGCATCCGAGTTAGAGGGTCTGATGGGTGAAGCCCGTCAGAGACAGCAAGATAGGGTCAATGAGTTGGTTCGGATCACGAACAGGCAAAATGAGGAATTGCTCAGGGCTAACCCGGAGAGAGCTGGGGCCTCCAAAATCGTTCATTCGGCGGTGGGCAACCCGGAGAAATCCGCTGGAGCCGCATCGTCTCCTCATGGTGGTCCTAGGAGAGAAGAGGTAGTAACCTCGGCCAGGAGGAATAAGCAGATAGTCCCATATGACCCGGCAAGGGCAGGGAAAGGAAAAGAAGTGCAGAGAAATGAGGACCGACGAAGTGTGAGCCGAGGTGAAGCTGGACGAGGTAACCGCGACCAAGGCAATGCCGGTCAAGGGAATGCTATAAACGGCAATGCCGGACAGCGTAATTCAGCAGGAGCAGGGCAACCGCAGCAGCGGAATATACCAAGGCAAGAGCAAAGTGCCGGCCGAGGTATGCAACAGAGAGGTGCTCCACGAGAGCAGGACAGATATAATGATGGTGATTCGGAAATGGTGAACGCAGGATACCCAAGGCCGGACTATCATGTGATAGGGTCAAGACTAGGGAGCAGGGATTTGATGCCTGATGATGCCAGGTTAAAACTGGATCGGCTGTATAGGTCGGAGCAAATTGAATGTCAAGGTCCTCTGGGTCCTGCGTGTTTTGGGCCCTGGATCATGAAGGAACCTCCGGTACCTAACTTCCAGTTACCTAGAGGCACTAAGACATATTACGACAGTACAAAGCCGGAGGATTGGTTGATTAACTACGCTACAGCGGTGAAAATTGCTCCAGGCAACTTGAGATGGGCTGTGAGATACGTACCTCAAATGCTGGAGGGACCGGAAAGGGTATGGCTAAACAATTTTCCACCCGAAAGTATCAATTGTTGGATTGACTTTGAGGAAATGTTTGTAAGCAACTTCTCGAGCACGTATCAGAGGACGAATAGGCCACAGACCCTAGCAATGTGCAAGCAGAGACCGAATGAGACAGACCGGGAATTCTTAACCCGTTGGTGTACCGTGCGAAACTCATGTGAGGGTGTGATCGAGTCACAGGCAATAGCATGGTTTGCACAGGGGTGCAGATATGCAAGCATGTTGTGGCAAAGATTGCAAAGGGATATGCCAACTACATTGGCAGAGACAATCCGGGTTGCTGATTCATATGGATTGGGTGATCCGACTCAACCCAGGCTTGTGTCAAACGAGTCAAATGAGGAGTACTAGCAGAGAGATGGAGCCGGATCATCCCGGAGGAATGACTACCGGGGTAAAAGAAGAGATGATAGACCGGATTAGCGGTACAGTTCGCAACAAGTTGCTGCTGTGAATCAAGATCAACCTGGTGTAGGAACCAGCTAACGTCAAAAAACTGGAGGGCAACAATGGAGTCCCAGGAACGATGGCAAGAAAACTTGGACGCCAGAGCAGAAGAAACAGTGGCAAGAAAAGAAGGACCGTCTGAGGTATACCTATGAGGCAATGCTGGATCAGCCGTGTAAATTTCACACGCCAAATCCGAGTAACCCGGCTGGTCACACGACTCGGTAATGTGAGTGGATGAAGAAGATAGAACAAGGTGGTTCGGGGAATGCTCAGGCGCCTCGGAATGATCAACCTCGGCAGGAGTTACCCCAGCAACAATTACTCTCCGGAGTGCACGCAACAGTTAATGTTGCCTCCCCCTCCGTCGAGGTATGACAACCATGAGAGAAGGGATGCAGTGCATCAAGTGGAAGACCAGCATCAACCGGATTAGAGGTACCCCGGAAACAAGGGGAGGAATGAGTACAGAGAGCATCACCAGAGTTACTGTGTGTTTACCACAGAAGAAATAGATAGAAAGAGCTTGCAGCACCGATACATGGAGGTGAATGCGGTAATGCCCGCAGTGACGAGGTATATGCCTTGGTCGGATCAGGAAATCACCTGGAGTATCAAGGATCACCCCAAGCTTATGCCTAGCCCCGGTTCATATGTGTTAGTGCTGGACCCAACATTTATAGGGCCAAATATCAATGTGAGATTTTCCAAGGTGCTGATAGACAATGGCAGCAGCATCAATATCATGTATGCGGATACAATGCGCAAGTTGGGTATCTCGGAAAACATGCTCCAAGCTACAAGGACAACTTTCCATGGCATTGTGCCAGGCATTTCTTGTGAGCCCATAGGCAAGGTCCGGGTTGACGTATTGTTCGGCACGAGAGATAACTGTCGGACTGAGAATTTGGAGTTCGAGGTTGAAAATTTGGAGAGCGCATATCACGCGTTACTCGGCATGCCATCTCTGAACAAGTTCATGGCAAGTACTCATATCAGTTACTTGAAGATGAAGCTGCCCGGGCCAAATGGTGTGATTACCATAACTGGTGATTTCCGACATTCCATTGAGTGCGCATCAGCCGGGTCTAACCTGGCCGAGTCACTTGTGATTGCGCAAGAGAAGAGAAAGATCTAGGAGGTGGCGGCACTGGCTCAGTCCACTCAACAATACATGTCGGCGCTGAGTAACCCGCATGGTAGTGTTTCGTTCCAAGCGACAAAAGATACCAAGAAAGTGCCTGTTGATGATATGTTCCCAGAGCGCACCGTAACAATTGGTGCCGGGTTAATGATAAATAGGAAAGCGAGATCGTCAACTTCCTCCGTGAGAATCGGGATATTTTTGCTTGGTCCACACAAGACCTGCAAGGTGTTCCGAGGGAGTTGGCCGAGCACTCTTTGAATGTGAGACCCAGAGCAAATCCGGTGAAGCAACCTCTCCGCCGCTTCGCCGAAGACAGGAGAAAGGTCATAGGAGATGAGATAGCTCGGCTGCTGGTAGTTGGATTTATCATCGAAGTGCTTTACCCAGATTGGCTATCTAATCTGGTGATGGTGGAGAAAAAGAAGGATGATCCGAATGTGGCAGTGGTTTGGCGCATGTGTATCGATTACACGAACCTGAATAAGGCGTGTCCGAAAGATCCATTCCCACTGCCAAGGATAGATCAAGTCATAGATTCAACTGCTAGGTGTGAACTGTTGTCATTCATAGATGCATATTCTAGTTTCCACCAGATACCTCTGAATCCGAGTGATCAAATAAAGACTACATTTATCACCCCATATTGTTATCGCACCATGCCATTTGGCTTACGTAATGCAGGGGCAACGTACCAAAGATGTATGCAGAAATTTTTATATGACCAGATAGGTCAAAATGTGCAGGTGTATGTGGATGATGTTATTATCAAGACCAAAGAAAGCAAAACGCTCCTTGACGATATCAGGCAGACATTCGCGAACCTAAGGAGGTTCCGAATGAAGCTTAACCCGGAAAAATGCACCTTCGGTGTCCCGGCTGGAAAATTACTCGGATTTCTTGTCTCCAGCTAAGGTATCGAAGTCAATCCAACTAAAATCCGGGCGATAGAGCGAATGGAACTGCCGAAGTGCCTTAACAATGTCCAGAAGTTCACTGGTTTCCTGGCATCCTTAAGTCGGTTTGTATGTCTATTGGGAGAAAAGGCACTGCCTCTCTATCAACTGATGAAAAAAGTCGGACAAGTTCATTTGGACGCCGCAGGCCAATGAAGCCTTTATCCAATTAAAAAAGGATGTTAGCCACTGCACCAGTGTTAGCCTCTCCACTATCAAAGGAGCCAATGCTGTTCTATATAGCCGCAACCAACCGAGTTGTAAGTGCAGTAATTGTGGTAGAGCGCGATGAAGAGGGTAAGTCAGTGTAAAGGCCAATATATTACCTAAGCGACGTGTTATCCGCATCAAAACAAAATTATCCGCACTATCAGAAAGTGGCATAGGTGTGTACATGTCGGCTAAGAAGTTAAAACACTATTTTGAGGAGCACTCCATCAAAGTAATATGTGAAGCTCCCATATCCGAGATAATGAGTAACAAATATGCAAGTGGTAGGATTGCAAAATGGGCAATTGAGCTAGCCCCTTATGCGCCACAGTATGATAGAAGAGAAGCAATCAAGTCTCAGGCTGTGGCCGACTTTTTTGTGGACTGGGCCGAGGTGCAATATGAACCACCATTACCAGATCCGAACTATTGGAGAATGCACTTTGACGGGTCAAAAACAAAAACCGGGTTAGGCACCGGAGTAGTACTTACCTCGCCAAAAAATGACCAGCTGAAGTATGTGCTGCAGATCCATTTCGCAGCATCAAACAATGTCGCAGAATATGAGGCACTTGTACATGGGCTCAAAGTGGCAAAAGAAATTGGGATACGTCGGATCCAATGCTTTGGTGACTCGGATTTGGTAGTTCAGCAAGTCTCAGGGCTGTGGGACGCTCTTGATCCAAACATGGCATTATACAGATTCCATGTGCAGAAGTTATCTGGTTACTTTGAGGGATGCGAATTTCACCATGTGCCCTGGGTGGAAAATGAGGCTACCGACGTATTATCGAAGCTCGGATCAACCCGACAAGCAATTCCACCGGGTGTAGCATTAGAACACCTCAGAAAACCATCTATCAGGTCGTCCCCAGAAACCGACTCAATCTACGTCCCGGAAGATCCGGAATCCGGAGCCGTACCCATGGACATTGACGTGGGAGGTGGTACGCGAAACCCGGGGACTGCCTCGGCAAACCCGAGGACTGCCTCGGCAAACCCGGGGGCTGCTTCACAAGACCCGGGGACTGCTCAGCGCGATCCGGGTGAGGTTATGCTGGTGGATCAGATGGAAATTGATGAGGATGTGTTCCCAGTGCGAGCTGTACCAGCTTGGGCATTACCCATATTTCAATTCCTGAAAGATGGAACCTTACCCGCTGAGGAGGTGCTTTCCAGGCAAACTCAGAGGAGAGCAACAACATACATGATCATCAATTCCGAGCTATACAAAAGGAGTGTGACAAACGTCCTCCAGCGATGTGTTGACCCGGAAGAAGGGCTTGACATCCTCCGAGATATACATCAAGGGGAATGTGGGCATTATGCCTAGTCCAGAGCCTTGGTAGCAAAAGCTTTTCATCATGGGTTCTACTGGCCAAGTGCCATAGAACAGGCAGAAGACTTGGTAAGAAAATGCAATGGCTATCAGAGGTGTGCAACCAAGACACATATGCCAATGTCGGAGCTCAAGACCATACCAATCACCAGGCCATTTGCGGTATGGTGCTTAGATATGGTTGGCCCGTTCAAACCAGCAAGGGGAAATATGACTCACATTTTGGTCATGGTGGATAAATTTACAAAATGGATTGAAGTAAAGCCAATAAGAAAATGTGATGGAACTACGGCCGTGACATTCCTCAAAGATATCATCTTGAGATACGGTTATCCTCACAGTATCATAACAGATAATGGCACAAATTTTGCTGAAGGAGCATTCGCACGATTCTGCCGAGATAAAAAGATCCGGCTGGACGTAGCCTTGGTATCTCACCCCTCATCGAACGGACAAGTGGAGAGATCCAACGGATTAGTATTATCCGGGATAAAACCCCGGCTCATTGAGCCACTGCAAAGATCAGCGGGGTGCTGGATAGAAGAACTACCAGCGGTACTATGGAGTTTAAGAACAACTCCGAATCGATCAACAGGCTATACGCCATTCTTTATGGTATATGGGGCAAAAGCTGTATTACCAGCCGACATAGAACATGACTCGCCTAGGGTCACCCAATACACAGAAGCCGAAGTGCAAGAAGCCCGGCAAAATGATGTTGATCTGCTGGAAGAAGCGAGAGAATTGGCATTGTCCAGATCCGCCATATATCAGCAAAATCTCTGACGCTATCATAGCCGGAAAGTAAACCCCCGAGTTTTCCAGGAAGGTGATCTGGTACTCCGGTTGGTACAACGTACTGCTGGCATGCATAAGTTATCCCCCCCATGGGAAGGGCCATTCATTTTGAGCAAAGCATTGCACAATGATTCTTATTATCTTATCGATGCAAAACCACAAGAGAAGAACAAGGCGGACAGGTCCGGCGAGGAATATAAGTGTCCATGGAATGTAGCTCTACTTCGTCCTTTCTACACATAGCAAAGAAGTGTATGTATCCGAGTCACTCATATGTCGGTATGTATGCCGGCAATGAGCTTATCAATGAAATATGGGCACCTCGAGCAGTAACTCGGGGACTGCCTTGATAATATTTGTTGTCTTCTGTATTTATTATTTATACATCGGCTGGCGTAAGTTGTTTCTACTTCAGCCGGATTAGTAGTGCGTGAGCACCAAGAACCTAACTCTTCGACTTGCTGCTGTCCAACAAGATTTGGCTTCATGGCAAGCAAGATAACAAGTTTGGAATTGTGTAGCACATGAAAAACGACTAAGGAAAGGAATTTAATCAAGCCGACGTTTGTTTTTTGGACTAACCTTATACTTATTGTACGTTTACTATGCTGAATTATTTTGAGCTAATCCTAAAGTTTCCAAGTATTGTTAAGTCAATTTTTGAAGCTCGGACTCGTAAGTCATAAAACCGAACCAAGGTAGACAGGAGCCGAGCCAAGAAATTGGAGAAACAAGAAAATGAAACTCGGGGACTACGCCCAAGTTAATCCGGCCCAAAAACTTAGTAGCAAAATATCACTTAAGTGCTTAATACAATTGCACCCGGCATACCGGGGATCTGATAAACTTCAAAGTGTTTCTAATCAAGGAGCAACGGGAGGAGGTAATTCGGCGCCAGCGGGTGCAGCTCCAGCTTCGGCTTCAGCGTCCTCTTCATCCTCTTCAACATCCGAGGCTTCGTCCTCTTCTTCATCACCTGAACCCTCTTCGACATATTCGTCGTCGACGGCGCCAAGGAAACTTGGTCCCTCATTCCATTGATGGATGGGGGCGTATTGAATGAGGCTATGGGCGCAAGCCTTGCACCGTGCAATCCAATCCGGGTCAGTGGACCACCTTGATCCGTTGCGCATGCGTTCGAGAAGCTTCAGGTTTATCTTTTTGTACCAAGTGAGCATGCAGTGGAGGACAATTTCAGCTCCGGCGCGTCCAGCAGATTCCCTCCAAAGATCGAGTTGAGTCTCGCACTCCATAAGCCTGGCAAAAAGAGCAGTGGCACTCTCCGGAGTATCCTCTTTAGGCCAAAAGGCATTGAAGATCCGGACTACTACATCCAAGATATCCTTGCTGTAGTTCTTCACGATCTCGACTCGGGAGGACAAGCTGACTATCAAGTCCTCGAGATCAAGAGGAATGATGCCAGGACCAGATGGAGTACCTCTCTGCTTGTAGAACTTGGTAACAGCATTGGATGCAATGACATCACTCTCTAGGAATTTGCCTGAAAAACAAGGCAAGTGGAATAAGTAAAGGAAGTAGACCCGGAAAGATCAACGTCGGTTCAAGGAAAAGAACTTACAAGAAATATGGCTGTGAACCCCGGTCAGCTCCTTGGTTCAGTTGTCGCGCCTCTCTTGGAGTTTCACAAGTTAAGCATTCGCCGACTCAAGCTTGACGGCGGCCTCCTTAAGAAATTCTTGGTCCTTGGCGATCTGGAGGTTGAGGCGCTCGCGCTCTTCAGTAAAGTCTTGGCCTGCTTTCTCTAGTTCGGATTTGTGCTGCGCCTTGAGCTTCTTCATGTCTGCCTTAAGCTTGGCAATCTCATCATCTTTGGTTCGGAGGAGGGCAAGCTCATCATCTTTCTTCTTGAGTTCGGCCTGGTGTTGTCCTTCTTGTTCGAGAAAATGCAGCATCATATCAGGCACGGGCACACTATCTTCAAGAGATGCTGAAATAGTTTGTTGACCCGGCAAAGCCGAGGTATGAATATTTGTCGAGCCAAGAAGAAAGGAAGACAGAGCGTGGAGGAAGGTTGAGCAAGAATAACTTACCCTTTATCTGGTCCAAGGTTTTCCTCATGAGGATATTCTCAGCCTCCACTCCAGCTGCGAAATCCGAATGATGGATTAGTTCGGCGAAAAAAGACAAAGAGAAATGAAAAATGCCAAGGCGAAAACTTACCCCTTTTCTCGTATTCGGCGAGAAGAGTGGTGTGCTTTGCACGCAGCATCTTGTGAGTATCCAAGAGATGTTGAAACTCAGCGCTCCGGCGATTGGTGATCACCTGAAAAGAGTACAAAAGGATAGCTTAGTCTTGTGCATATTCGAAGTGTACAAAATCTGGGCCAAGTGGAACTTAACCCGGCTCTAGGTGTGTGCATATTCGAAGTGTACAAGATCCGGGCCAAGTGGAACTTAACCCGGCTCTAGGTGTGTGCATATTCGAAGTGTACAAGATCCGGGCCAAGTGGAACTTAACCCGGCTCTAGGTGTGTGCATATTCAAAGTGTACAAGATCCGGGCCAAGTGGAACTTAAGCCGGCTCTAGGTGTCTGCATATTCGAAGTGTACAAGATCCGGGCCAAGTGGAACTTAACCCGGCTCTATGTGTGTGCATACTCGAAGTGTACAAAATCTGGGCCAAGTGGAACTTAACCCGGCTCTAGGTGTGTGCATATTCGAAGTGTACAAGATCCGGGCCAAGTGGAACTTAACCCGGCTCTAGGTGTGTGCATATTCGAAATTATTAAGGAGCTATGTTAGTTCTCTAAGGAGCATCCGGCCGAGTAACAAGTTACTCCCCCGGAGGCTCGGAGACTAATGGCTATATCACTAATACCTACTACATGTTAAGGAAAAGACGAAGTAACGTACCTCCATCATCCGACCTGCAAGGTTGATTGCCTTGGCAGCGGTATTCATTTGGGCAGCAAACTTAGCGGGTCCGAATTTCTCCAGGAGATCATCATTGTGAACAAACTCCGCCTTGTTCCAGTTGTTTACAAACTCGATCAAGGTCGGAGGATAGCGTTTGCCGCTGAGCATGTGGGGTGCAACTAGACCCTTAGCATGGGCTTTCCTCCTCTTAACCTGGGCAACGGCGGGGCTGGTGTGCAAAACGAGTTGCGCATCAGCTGACCCAGCGGAGGTGTCCATTGTCGGTGGGGTCTTCTTCGAAAGCATGGACGCAAGTGTACGCTGTCCAGCCTCGATTGACGCTGCCCTGGTGGCGTCAGGAGCCTTTTTGCTCTTGGGCTGCTGCTGAGAAATTGAAGTTGCTGTAGCAGATTTGCCCTTGGGAGCTGCCTTGGTGCTAGCCTTGGTACTGCGGATGTCTTCTCGCCGAGTCTTGGAAGACTCGGACGATACGGAGGGGCTTGGTGTTGTTGCTGGCGCTTTTGTTGTTGCTGCTGGTGCTGGAGTTGATGTTGGTGCTGATTTCTGTTTCGGCGGGGGTGCTAAAGGAACCTCGGTGGTGGCTGGTTGCGGCTGTGTCGAAGAAGGAGCAACCGCTTCCTCGGCAGAACCGCTTCCCCCTGTTCCGAGGTTGCCTTCCTCTTGACGAGGTGGGCTAGAACCCGGAGCGGCCGCTGAACCCTCCTGAATGGGGCTCAACGGGCGTGAATCGTCACCACAAGGGGGAGAAGGGCTATGTCAGAGCGGCGAGGCTATGCCGGATCCACTCTGCGGAACCTCCACGCGGCCCTGCCGAATCAGATCATGAATGATGAGAAACTTTAACAAAATAAGAACAAGTAAATAGCAAAGGGAGAAGTGACTTACTCATCCGAAGTCAAGGGCTCCTTGGGCTTGCGAGCTCTCCGGGCCACGGCCTTAGTCGCGGACTTGGTGGCAGCTTTGTCCGTGGACTTCTTTCGCCTTTTAGCTGGCTGAGAAGGTCCGGACGAAGAAGTAGATGCGGCCTCCTTCTTCTCGGCGTGACCGGGACAGGCTCACTCGTGGCAAGGGGAGGATCTTCATGGATCTTCCCACCAGGGTTAGCTGATGTCGAAAAAGCATAAGAAAGGGGGACAGCGTCAAATGCCTCCATCACCTCAACATCCGAATCATCTTCATCGTCGGGCCAATCTCTAATGAAGAGAGTTTACCGGTGTGCCGCTTGGTCGCATCAGCCATCGGCAGGAACATCTCCTGATCCGGCTCCTCCTCATCCGAGGTGTCTCGATCAGGCGCCCATTTGAGAGAAGGCTCGGTGCCATCCTCAATGGTTTGCTGAAGAAACATCTAGGGGAAAGAAAAGACAAAGGGATTAAACCTACAACAGAAACCGACATATGATTTACCGACATATGGTTTGGGGCACGAGACTTGCCATAGGGGGAAGCCTATCTCGGCAGAAGTGTTCGATCCCCCACGTCCACTCAGCAGAGAAGTCCTTCTTAGTGGTGAAGAGGGCCTTGACCCGGCGGAAGATCTCGGTGTTGCTCAACTCAAATGAGGAGGTCCGGTTGGGGTCACGGCCCCAACTCATGTGGCAAACTTTATGTGTACGTTTCTAGAGGGGGGAGATCCGGTTGCGGACGAATGTGATCATCGCGTCCTCGTTGCGCAATCCCAGGTCCTTCAGCTCCTGGAACCTTTTGTTGACTTGGTTCGCCAGGACGGTGGGCTTCTTGGGGACCTTGTCCCACATATCCGGATTAGGAGGACCCAGAGCATAGGGGCGCAGCCGGATCAGATCCTCAGTTGTGCCATTTCTGACATAAAAGAAGGTTCGGGCCTAGCCCTTGCAGGAGTCAAGCCCCGTGACTCGGGGGAAAATGGACTGTTTACAAGGCGAGATCGAAGCTGTGCCGAACTACGTGAGCTGCTTGTCCTCCGTATTAAGCTCTATATTTGGAATCACGTTCCGGCGGAGGCCAAAGAACCGGATCCAGAGCTCCTTTGTGGGCCACAGTCCGGCGTAGCCCTCGTTGGTGGAAGCGAAAGCAGAGAGTGAGGTAATGGCGTTAGCCGGAAGATGGTGCGGCTGAAGCTCGTAGGTGTTGAGCCAGTCGTTGAAGAAATAGCTAACTGGGAGCCCAAAACCACGTTGGAAGTGGGAGAGGAATACCACATACTCACCCGGATTGGGAGAGGGGGCAAGCTCCACAGTGGCGAGACGCGCGATGACGCCCTCCAGGATACGCCGGGTGTGGTACAACCAATCGAGATCATCCTGGCAAACCCAGGACCCAGCCCAGGCACCACGATCTGCGTTCCCCGCATCCTCCTCCATTTCCTGCTCTGCAACGGCGAGCTCCTCTTCTGTCATCTCAAGGTCATTGTCCTCACTGGCGCTAGCGGCGGTGGGGGCAGTGGCCTAGACTGGCGAGGACCCGTGGCGGAGGAGATGCGCGGAGGTGGCGTCGATGCAAGTGCACAAGGAAACGGTGCGGCGGCGTCGCAGCTTCGCAAGTGCGGTGGCGGCGGCACTGCCGCAGGAAGGAAGAAGAAGAAGAAGAAGAAGAGGCAGAGGGGCGCAAGAGTGGGGAAAATACCCAAGGGGCGCGCCCCTCCCCTATTTAACCACGCTCTTAAGTGGTAGTGGGATCGCGCTGTGCGGGCGGGCCACACGGTGTGACCGTGTATAACCCGGATCAACCAATCAGCGACGAGCCACAGGAAGGGCCACAGGGCGCAGGAGATCCCATGACGTGACGTTATGATACAGTTAACGAGGAGGCAGGCACGATGCGACGTGCGCTACAGTAATATCTGACAATAACTGCGGCGGTTACTGGTGCAGGCCCTTAAAATGAGGCAAAGTAATGATTAACCTCCACATGGGGAAGCATACAAGAGAAGGAAGAATGACTCGGATAAGTATGATGTGACCCGGCCAGCGAGTGAAAACTCGGAATGTGCCAAGGGAAAGTAAACCTATGAAATCCGGACTATGATATGACTCGGAAAAGGAGCAAAAGACTCGGTAAAATTGAACCTGCTGTGGCCTTAGCGGCTAAGGCAGCTAAGACCGCACCAGCTTCGGGGACAAATTTTGGGGGGATACCCCTGGGTAGGGTCACACAGGGGTATAAAGGCCAAGATAGCCGAGGTACGGGAAGGTCAAAGCGAGTCCTGGCCGAGTCACCTCAAGGCAGGACGAATCATGGAGTAACCCGGACCAGGGGATGTCCACCTAACTGAGTCTCAGACGACTTATGTAGTATGTTGGTAAGATGTATCTAACTCGTATGCAGGTACCGGTGTGGCCGGATCAACTAAATGCGGTCCGGGTTATATCAAGCTTGTAATAGAAGGAAGGTATCTCACTGGACAAAGGGTGACCACTGTACGCAGAGCATGAGTGAAGCGGACATAGGCCAGGACCACCAAGGCGTGGCCGACAAAGATGACGATGCCTGTGCCGGATGACGCGGGCGCCGCAGAGGCTCACGTAGCCTCTGCATGGATGACGCTGGGCAAAAGTGACCCGGTCGGCTTACTATTTTGGGAGGAGGCATATTCCCTAGAATATGCCTCCATGTATACCCTAATTGGAGACCTATCCACCCCTATATAAGGAGGGATAGGACCTCTATAGAAGGGGTTGGTCTTTGACTGGTTGATCTCTAGAGGTTTGTGTTTTACTTGGGTGTTCCTGAGAGCTAGCAAGTGGAGGGAGTAAGAGAGTCCCTTCTTCCTCCTCTCCCCAACACAGCTCGAGGAGCACTTGTAATCTGTGGAAGTGAATCAAATACAAAGCAACTGTGTGTGGAATCACCGCACTATCCCTCCCTGGATTCCCCTAGTGCATTTAGTCCCCACCTTTAGCCTATTCATGGCATCTGTCGTGACACCACCACGACAATAACATCAAACGTCACACCGTAAAAGGGTGACTATAAAGGTGGGTTCAGATACCTCGAAGGTGGTATATTGAGGCTCATGGATCAAGAGTGGAATTTTTCAATCCCGATGATGGATAGATATACTCTGGGACCTCTCGGTGATATCATATTAAGATAACTTGGAAGCAAGTGATGTGATCACTAGAATGTTATATCACGGGAACGAGAAAAGAGTGCATGTCAGTAACGAGATCAAACTAGGTATTTGGATACCGATGATCGAATCTCGGACATGTAATATATCGCAAGACAAAGGGATTTAGTTATGGCGTTAAAGGTTCACACAATCACAAGAGTCATCGTCGAATGTGTGGGAGTTAGTACGGATCTCCAGGTCCCACTGCTGATTATTGATCTGAGAGGGGTCTCGATCATGTCTGGATTATTCGCGAACCATAGGGTGACACACTTAAGGGATACCGACACCATTTGGAGCAAATATGTTTCAGATAAAGATTAAGAAAGCGATGGAATCATTTCGATGGAAACCGGAATTGTTTCGGGTGAAATTGCTGAAACTAGTTCTACATGTGATATTGAAATGTTGCAGGGAGTTTTATGTGAATGTTTGTTAATTAAAGTAATTAACAAAATTCTGAATAAAATAAATAAAAGTGTTTTATTTAATGAGAGCTTGCATTAAATTTGGTGGAAATTTAATGCATGTGAGTGGACATGAGTGGAGGTGTGTGTTTATGTGAGTGGGAGCTCCACCCACACGAATGAGGGAGAGGTGGGGGCACCCACCATGGCCGGTGTCATGCCCCCTTGGGTTGCCCCCCTCCCCTATATAAGGAGCACCTCCTCCTCCTCTCCTCTCGTCCCACCTCCTCGTGAAGGTTCTCTTCTCCCTCTAGTTATTCCCCATGGTCTCGGATTAGTGAGATACATGTTCCCGGTGGCTTTATCTAGAAAGGAGTTACTGCTTCCGCTGCATCGCTGGAGCGAGGAGGCGGAGGTTGTTCGGTGGACCGGACGTGTGTGCGATCACGAATGCACCGCTACTTTGCGGTGCTGGACTTGATGGTGCTGGACCTGATGGTGCTAGAACTGCTAGACCTGAAGGACTTCATCACGATCTTGAGATCGGCAAGTGTACGACTACATCATCCACGAGTTACATCTCGTTAACAAAGCTTTGTTGTCTTTGAGGGTAAGTTCTCTATGGATGTATGTCCACCCATTGCTTGTATCTAGTAGATAGATCTTGGCGTATAGTTCCCATCATAGGATTTTTTTTGTTTTCTATGCTGTGAACCCAACAGTGGTATCAGAGCCTGATCTATGCGTAGGTGCTTTGCACGGGTAGAACACATAAGAATATGTGGGTGATGATGATCATGTTATTGCTTCTTTCATGTATTTTGGATATTGGTGGCATAGTGGGATGAAGCAGCCCGGACCAACTTTACATGTCATCGCACATGAGACCGGTTCCATGACTGACATGCAACTAGTTTTGCATAAGTGGCTAGCGGGTGTCTGTCTCTCCTATTATAGTCAATATCTGATTTACAACGAGTTGCTAATAACTTAGTTATCATCGTTGTGGTTCCATGTTCATAGGTAAGACCGGTTCTATCTCCGAAAGCCCTAAGCCACATAAAAATTGCAATGGATAAATTAGAGGCGTCTAGTTTAGATTGTTGCTGGGCTAGTGTCATGATATGATAAGGTTGTAAGTTGATGTATGGTAGATACGCTTATAACACACCTAACGTGTAAGTTCCATAGACCTTGGCCTTACACACAAAGGAATGATAGAGATCATACCACGATGCACATGATGGTGATCAAATGCATGGACCATATCATTCCACTTTACACATATGATGTTTGCATCTTATATTGCTAGTTTGGCGTTTTAGTAGCATTATAAGATGATCCCTCATTTAAATATCAAGATAAAATGTGTTCTTCCTTAAGTATGCACCATTCTATGGATCGTGTTTCGAGACATCACGTGATGATCGGGTGTACTCGACTCTACGCTTTCATACAATGGGTGTAAGACAGTTTACACACGCGAGTACTAAGGTTCTTACTTGGCGAGCCTAGCATGTATAGACATGGCCTCGGAACATGGACCAAAAGGTTAAGCATGAGTCATATAGTTGATGTGATCCCCATATTGATGCTCGCCTTTGAAGCTACACCGACTCATGTGATGATCGGACTTGGTGTAGTGGATTTGGTTCATGTAATCACCAAAAAGGCATGAGGGATGTCGTTTTTGAGTGGGAGTTCATTTCTAATTTGGATTAGTCGAACTCAATTTGTCATAAACTAAATCGAAGTGAATTTGCATAATTTGTTGTAGTCATTGGCATCTGTTCACTACCTTATGCTTAATTTTAATTGAGATAATAGAACTATAGAATTCTGGATATTTACTTTACGAACTGGTATCGTATTGTTTTGAATGTCAATTTAAAGTTTAGAAATCCTATTACAAACTTTCAGCAAACTCTATTTACTCCATGAAGTTTAATAAGTAGTATTAAATCAAGAGTAAGAATTCCAATGTTAGTATCTAAAGTATCATATTTGCCTCCATGATTATTGATATTCAAAAGTTGTTTTAATATCAAGATTATCTAGGATCTGAAAAATTGTTTCAGAAACCATCATGTGTGGAAGATATTGTGATATCTAAAACAATGTTTTTGGTTGCATTATGATAGAGTATAATTTAGCAAAATAAATGTTCTCATATTGTATGCGAATTTGTGAAGGATGGAGATGCTAGGCATCCAGATCTCCCAAAAGGTTTTGGGAACTAACATTATACTCGCGATTCTTCCTTTAGGCTATAGTAGCTTGATCATGAAAGTTTTCATGATAAGGATGAATAGAAGATGTAAGTAAAATGTTTACTACACTGATAGATTACTAAAGAATGGATTTTTGAAAGAACACCAACCATTTGATGATGATGATCCACTTCAAAGTGCAAGTCCAAAGGTATTAGTATTTGACTATATATACTTTGTACTATGTGTCATGTGAATGATACCACTATTGATGTTGATAGATTCTTTTAAAAGAAAAGGAATTGTTGAAAGAGAATCTATAAAATATTTGGCAGAAAACAAAAAGGTTGGAGATGTCCAACTTAGGTATATAGAAGATATACATGTTATGGCTGTATTCCTTGCTTGTTAAACAATGTGGTTCTAAGGTATTGGATACCGAATTGGTTGGTGTGAAGTGTCATATAGAACAACACAATTCATGAACTTCAATGGCCTAAGTAACTGGCAAGAGAATAAGTGATGACGTTCATCGAAAACAAATAAAGTGTTATTGTGTTTTCGTTGTCGTCAAACCTAGCCTTCATGATTTTGTTTTAATAATTGTTATTTTGTTCCGGTATTACGAGAACAATGGTTGTTCAAATAATTACCATATTCCATAAAGGATGGATGAACTTTTACAAGTCTAGTTGGAGAAATCACATCCATAAACATTATTGCTAAAATGTCGTAAGACAAATGATTGGAAGATCACTTATGAAGTGACATTGTTGTTTGAATTATATTGAAAAGTAAACATGAAGAAACTCCATGTTGATGGATTTTTGGAGTCTTTTGATTTTGATCAATTGATGCTTGTGAAACTTTCCTCGAGATAATTGAAACTCCGTCCATAGGCCAAAGAGGAACAGATGACTAACTTATTGGATATTAGGCATGTTGATGTATATAGTCCATTTTGTGTATCCATATGCGATGGATCTTTTTGATTCATATGCTTTATCCAGAAATTTGAGTGAATATATCTACATATTTACTTAATAAGGAAGAAGTATGAAAGATTTGAAAAAATTCAAAGACTTTCAAGATGAAGTGAAAAATCATTGTAACAAGAAAATAAAAGAGTTTATGATTTGATCATAAAGGAAGATATTTGAGTTACAGTTTTAGCAAAACACCTAAGATTTCAGAAATTGTTCCATGAATTTGCATTTCCCGATAAACCACAGGAGTATGGTATGTTCGAGAGATCAAATCAAACCTTGTTTGACATGGTAAGATAAAAGGTGTCATTTATATAACTTCCATTATGTTTTAAGGATTAAAGCTTTAGAGACTACCGCTTTTACACTGAAAAGAGCACCATCGTGATCCATTGAAATGACATCATATGAGTTATGGTTTGGGATAAAACCCGAATTGTCTTTCCTTAAATTTTGGTATGCTATGCATAAGTAAAATGTTACAACCAAAGTCGGATAAGCACGTTTTTGTAGGTTATCCCAAAGAATTTGTTGGGAATTTCTCCATAACACCATGGACAAAAGAGTTTGACGCTTGGAACGTCAAGTTTCTTGAGAAGGAATTTTTCGTGAAAAGTTAAGTGGAAGGACAATAGAACTTTGATAAGGTTGTTGAACCTTAGCTATATGTGCTAAGTAGCGCAACACCGGAAAGTGTCCCGGTGGCGGCCACAATGCTCATGGCTCTCGGGATTACAAAGGGTGTGATCTTGGAGATTAGAGTTCCTATTGAACCATGTGGGTTAGTAAGAATCAAATAGTAAGATTTGAAACAGAAGTCGTTATTGTTTTGATAATGATGAACCGACTACATACAAAGAAGCGATGATGGGCCCTGACTCCATAAAATGACTAGAAGTCATAGAATCCGTGATAATATCCATACACAAGAAATGAAGTTTCTGAACTTGGAAGACCCTCCGGAAAGGCGTGAAGCCTATCGGTCGTGTTTGGATCTATAAAGAAATAGACATGGATGTTTAACATCTATGAAATAGTCGACATGTCAGAAAGAAGTTTACGGCAATGTTCAAGGAGATGACTATGATAAGATTTGATCTTTCATAGCGATATTTAGTCTTGACGGATTAATGTAGAAACCACTACATATAATTTGGTATATGGTAGTTGAATAAACAAAACAAGATTCTTCTAATAGAATGGTTACCTAGGACGTGTACATGACACGGTTCGAAGGGTTTTTGTTAATTCAAAGGGTGCAAAAAGGGCATGCAAACTTCAATAGTTGAAGTGAGCATAGCGGAGTTGGAATCTTCACCATGATGAAAATGTTAAAGGAGTTTAATTTCATCAGAGATGATGAAGATGCTTGCATTTGCAAGAAATTAAGTGGGAGCGCTGAGACAAATTTCCAATACATTATGCAGAGTACATATTATTGATTGGAAATGATGTATCTTTTATTGACACAAGTTAAGAATTTCATTAAAATAGGATTTTGATGAAAGACTTGGGCAAAATCGGAATATTTGGCATCAATGTCTATATGGATAGATTGAGGCGCTAATATGGTTATGCCAGACGTACATATATGAGATATTGAAAGGGTTCAATATGGAAACAACAAGAAAGGTTCTTGCTGCATGGAAAGGATTGTATCAAGATTCAAGTGTTTCAACACTTTGTGAGTAAAATCACATGAATATTTTGATCGATTATACCATGATATGTATGTATATAGATATGTCCTATGCTCTAAATGTTTGAGCACATAGCATAATGTTTCATAAGATGATCATTGCATGATAGTAAAGATATTCTTATGATCTTTGGAAGAACTAAGAATATATCATGTATAAGTGACAAATAGTTAAAGGTAGTTCATTGTAAAGTGTTACATTGATACTAGTTTTGTCACAAGATATAGATTAAATTTATCTCAATTTAGACTATGGGTGGCACAATGTAATGGAAAGGATGTTCCATGATGGATTTGGATGAGTTCCAAAGTTGAGACATTGTGACGGATACTACAACAAAAGGCTAAGTATATGACTGCTATAGTAGCAGCAAAGGAGGGCATTTGTGTTAAGTAGTTTGTTATCAAACTAGGTGTGGTTCAAAGTGGGCTAATACTATGAAGATATATTGTATGACAATAATATCAACATATTTTAACCCGAAGGAACTAAAGGTCTCACCAAAGGACAAAATTTATACAATGCCATCTCATTTGACAATGAGTGATGCGTAGGGATGCAAAGACATGCAAATACACACGGACCTAAAATTCTCAGATCCAGATACTATGTTAACCACTAGCAATCACGTATATGCAACACTAGAAAGCCATAGGTGTTCAATACGCAAAGTTTTTCAAACTAGATTATTGACTCTAGTGCAAGTGGGAGACTGAAGGGAATATGCCCGAGAGGCAATAATAAAGTGGTTATTATCTTATTCCATGTTTAAGATAAATGTTTATTTTGCATGCTATAATTGTATTAATTGGAAACGTTAATACATGTGTGTTTAATAAACAAAATACAAAGTTCCTAGCAATGCCTCTCATATAAACTAGCTCGTTGATTAACAAGATGATCAAGGTTTCTTGATCATGGACATTGGATGTTGTTAATAACGAGGTCACAACATTGGTGGAATGATGTGATGAACAATCATCCGAAGTATAGCATTACGATCAAAGTCATTATGTTTATATTGCTATAACATCATACGAAGTAATCTTAGTCCTTAGACCATGAGATCATGTTAATTGCTAACATCGGAAGAGTAACTTGATAACATCAAACGTCACACCGTAAAAGGGTGACTATAAAGGTGGGTTTAGATACTCTGAAGGTGTTATGTTGAGGCTCATGTCTCAAGAGTGGAATTTTTCAATCCTGATGACGGATAGATATACTCTGGGCCCTCTCGGTGATATTATATTAAGATAGCTTGCAAGCAAGTGATGTGATCACTAGAATGTTATATCACAGGAACGAGAAAAGAGTGCATGTCAGTAACGAGATCAAACTAGGTATTTGGATACAGATGATTGAATCTTGGACATGTAATATATCGCGAGACAAAGGGATTTAGTTACGGTGTTAAAGCTTCGCACGATCACAAGAGTCATCGTTGAATGTGTGGGAGTCAATACGAATCTCCAGGTCCCGCTGCTGATTATTGATCAGAGAGGGGTCTCGATCATGTCTGCATTATTCGCGAACCGTAGGGTGACACACTTAAGGGATACCGACACCATTTGGAGCAAATATGTTTTAGATAAAGATTAAGAAAGCTCTAGAATCATTTCGATGGAAACCGGAATTGTTTCGGGTGAAATTGCCGAAACTAGTTCTGCATGTGATATTGAAATGTTGCAGGGAGTTTTATGTGAATGTTTGTTAATTAAAGTAATTAACAAAATTCTTAATAAAATAAATAAGTGTTTTATTTAATGAGAGCTTGCATTAAATTTGGTTGAAATTTAATGCATGTGAGTGGACATGAGTGGAGGTGTGTGTTTATGTGAGTGGGAGCTCCACCCACATGAATGAGGTATAGGTGGGGGCACCCACCATGGCTGGCACCATGCCCCCTTGGGCTGCCCCCTCCCCTATATAAGGAGCACCTCCTCCTCCGCTTCTCTTGCCCCACCTCCTCGTGAAGGTTCTCTTCTCCCTCTAGTTATTCCCCATGGTCTCAGATTAGCAAGATACATGTTCCTGGTGGCTTTATCTGGAAAGGAGTTGTTGCTTCTGCTGCATCGCTGGAGAGAGGAGGCGGAGGTTGTTCGGTGGACCGGACATGTGTGCGATCACGGATGCACCGCTACTTTGCGGTGCTGGACTTGATGGTACTGGACCTGATGGTGCTGGAACTGCTGGACCTGAAGGACTTCATCTTGATCTTGAGATCGGCAAGTGTACGACTACATCATGCACGAGTTCCATCTCGTTAACAAAGCTTTGTTGTCTTCGAGAGTAAGTTCTCTATGGATGTATGTCCACCCGTTGCTTGTATCTAGTAGATAGATCTTGGCGTATAGTTCCCATCGTAGGATTTTTTTTTTGTTTTCTATGCTGCAAACCCAACACCCAACTAATGGAATATTTAGCACCTCTACCAGTTCTACCTATGATAATACAGTATGAGTTCTGGCGGGTCACCTCGCGAGCCATCAGCATCGCAGTGGCCTCGCGCCCCCACAAAGTATCTCTCGAGCATCGACACTTGTCTGTGAGAGCTTCCGCCCACCTTATGTGGCCTTGTGTCCACTATGGTGGAATTTTTGTAATGAACACCTTCGTGTTAGTAGTAAAAAGATGAACTTTTATCCAACCATGTTTATGTATCATTACCTCGGTAGGTAATATATATTTCATACATCTTATGCTCATAGGTTCTTTCTTGTATTTGACGCGAGCAGGGGCTAGGCATGGTGCCTATGCTCGGGTATGTCCCATCAGCGCAAAACCCAAGCAAGTGACCTCTAACTATCGGGCCTGATCACCCCATGCACTGCACCGCACCAAGGTCTTAGGTGCCTGATCTTCTCATGTAACATAAATGGAGGAACCTACGAGCGCATTCATTCATCATGTTTGCAACTCTATGGGCATGCATGTGCCTCCACAAGCAGAATGCAGACTCAAAGCTACTCCACGAGGAGTCAGCCAGGGGCCTCACAAGAGGTCCTCCCAAGGAGAATATCATTTTGCGACCCAAAAGTTGGGGTGGCCAGGCAACGCGGTACCTATGTTCCCTGAAATCAGCCGGGTGACTATAGTTGGCGTGCCAAATACTCAGAGGGTCTTTTTTGGCACGAATTAAACTTTATGTTTCAATACAAAAAAAATCAGGCTAACGACCGTCAAGTTGGGCCCCCCTATCAGCTTTCGCGGTTATGTCGCTGCCGTCGTCGCTGCCATGTAGGCTTGCAGTGTTGGCGCATGCATCCTTTACGCGTCTTCTTCTTCCTCCGGGGCGGCAATCTGTGGTTGCGGCCATGGCACAGATCTAGGACTTGGACGAACCTGCTCGGCCCGTTCTCCTCCCCATCCCGAATCGGAGCTCGCCCTCACCATGACCGCACCATTGGCATGACGCGAGGACGGGAATTCATTCCCGGGTGAGACCTGTCACCATGCCGACCATGCTCGGTCCTGTTGGCCTCCTCCAGAATCTGAGCTCGCCGTCGCCGTGGTCGCACACGCACCAGCCATGGCGCCTTCCTCTCCGAACCCCAAAACCACATCCACCCAGTTCGGCACAACGCCAACAAGATGAAAATACATCAAGTTTTCTTCTTGTGATTGTAGAAAAACATGTATGTACCATGGTCGTAGCATACTCTAACAATGTACACATATATTGTTTACTAGATTTTAATTTGAAATTAGTAGCTCCGTGATGACGAAACATAGAGAACCTAAATGGAATGACGATGACGACCATGTTCTGTACTTTGCATTGCATCAACAAGTGCTCGCTGACGAAGCAAGTTACCAAGAGAGTGGAGTTCATCAGCCATTGCCAAAAAATATGTGAACAAATCAATGAGCGATTCAATGCAAATATGCACAGAAAAGCTAGATCCATGTCATCAATCATCAATTGGTGGCACATTCTAGTGATGCGTTCAAATGCGTACACGATGTATCATTTGCTTGAAGTGGTTGTTATCTTGAGCAAAAATTCCTGGTATGCACATTACATTTGTATGTTCTATGCTGCAATTCTATTGTTATGGGCATGGAAAGAAAAGATGGGCTTCACTGAATATTACGCAGTTAGGCCTAACTTAGTCTTACACAAATAAGCACAGCTTAGTCTTTACACACATAAGCGTAACTAATGATACAGATAAAGACAAATGGTTCATCGGATCTGCCAGTATGAGCACTAGGTCCCTGGAGCTGGTGGTATCGTCGGAACGAACCAGAATGCTGTGTTTGGCCATCTTTCATTCTCCTTCAAATCGTACGACCCCACTGATGAGCCAATTGTAGGCCCCCTCCCCCCGACATGGATTTGGCTCCAGGTCGGATCTGGAGTGTCAACATGATAGGCGCGTGAGTGTGCAGCAAACACACAGTCTGCTAACAACATTGGAAGTGTTGGCACCTCAGCAACAACACCAGCATTTTCTCCCTGGACTCCGGCAGCAGCCTCTACAGGTATTTCGTCAAATTCACCAGCAGCAGCCTCAGCAGGTATTTCGTCAGCTTCACCACCAGCAGCATTAGCAAGTATTTCGTCAGCTTCACCAGCAACAGCATCACCAAGTATTTCGACAACTTCACCAGGAGCAGCAGCCGCTAGTTCTTCGTCAGCTCCACCACCACCAACACCACCACCACTAGTAGTAGCAGCAGCATTAGGGGCCAGGGCTGCCTGAGCAATTACAGGTTCAACGGCTCTAGAGGCTCCGACAAAGAAAGGGTAGTTGATCCCAAGAAACACAGATTGTCCCTTTAGATTGTTGACTCTGCTCCAGACTTTCTCTACTGGGTCTTTGGATGGGCATGCGGATCTCGAGAAAACGTGACACCACAGCGATGGGTATGAAGAAAGTTGTGTCCCCATATGTTCTATTGTATCACCAACGCTGTTTAGTGCGCCCCTGATATGAATCCACATGAGTTCATCATCCTGTTCCGTGTTGTCTCCGAGAGGTGCTAGGAACTAGCATCGTGTCCCAAGTTCAGCATCTGCTACTGCATCTTCGATGACCGGAGCTGGAATGATGCGCCGGGCTGCGTGGGTACCTGCGTGTTACTAACAGTCAGTAAGCAGAATTTTGAATGGGATTTTACATGCTATATGACACCATGACTCACCCCAAATGGACGGCTCCCAAACACGCACGTCGCTGCTAGGTTCAGTGACCGCATAAACGCGTTGCGGTCTGTACGAAGAGTAGTCGTAGGTGAAGACGGCGTCGACATACTTCTCTGGCCGCAGGAAGTCGTCGCACAAGACTGTCCATTCATTGTCTTCTGGGCATCTAATGAATGTGATTGCCTTGTCGAACACCGCTAAGAGGTCGTACTCCCAGTTCTTCCACGCCCCCTCCTGCAGTCTATGTGGGAGTTGTACCTTCACGAGGTCAAGTTCTGCCATGTTAAACATGTAAGCGAATTCGGAAATGGGCGGCGGCCACCCGTTGTTGAATGCAGTAATGCCGACACCCTTCAAAGATGGCACTGCAAATCTCACCGATCTGTAGCCATTTTTTAGAGTCCAGGTACTGCCATCCTGTGACAAAAGGACCAGCCACTCGCCATTGTCACCCACCCAGTTCTGGTCATCTTCCATTTTCGTCTCTTCTTCTTCCTTGATATTCACCACTACTGATTCGGACCACTTATCCAACAGCATCAGTTTTGCATGATATTCTGCAAAGTTTGTTATCAGTTGGTACAATCACCTAGCATGGATTCCATTGCAAATACAATTTGACAACTGGACCTTTAGATTAAAGTACACAAAATATCGCCTAAATACGAGTGTCTCCTCAGATATCGCCTAAATTGTGCCTGCGTCACTATGAAGATACTCAATATCTGGAGTAGTAGCAGAGCCCCCCAGAACAAACTCCTGACAATGATCATAAACAGCTCGAGGCATAACAGCCTTAAACCGTCTAATCTGTTTGTTTTTATTTTAGGAAACAAAATATCACCTAGCAGGCATTCCGTTGCAAAATCGAAATTGACAACTCGTCTATCACCTAAAGTAAGACTGTGTCACTACAAAAATACCAGAATATCAGGTACGAGCAGAGCTTCCGATGTACAGAATAGTCTTAAATGGTTCGATTTGTTCAAACCGCACGTGCACACAACACGTTCGACGAAAGGAACATAGGATTCCGATGAGAGTTCAGCACATATGAATCAACGATATGACTGAACGAATAATGTAGATACTAGAACTTACGTGGCCATCACGGTCGTTTGGCCATTTGCTGTTATCGGGGTAAAGAAGGCCTGGCGTGCCGAACGGTTGTTCGTCCATGTTCCGCATCGTCAAGCGGTAGCCAGGGATGCAGCGAGCGAGGCGGCCGGCTGAGATGATGTCCAACCCCGAGGCGATCCTGTGCACGTTCGCGGCGCTAAGGTTCGGCCATCCCCAATCCTCGCGGTAGCGATCACCCTGGCCATCTGCGTCGTCGTCGCATGCCTTTCGCTTCAGCCTGCTGCTACCCCAAGCTCTACCCATAGCGGCAAATGGAGTCTGGAATCCGGTAGATTAATGGAGGCGTTGTGATAAGGAGGTGGATGGATTCGAGAGGGGATGGAATCAGGGATGGGGGCATTTGTTCGAGTGGGGAGTGAATATGCAAGGAACTGTCACCGCCGCCGCCGGTTCTCGTCCGTGTGGAAGACAAGAAAGGGGGCGTAATTATTGAGGGCGGGCACCAGAACCGTCTAGAGGAAGTGAAAAAATAAATCGTAAGAGAGAAATGTGCAGCCCGCCTGTCAGTGAGTGAAGGTCGGCACGCGCAAACATGCCTACGTTTGAATTGATTCCACCACATGCAAGTGGCGCAGAACAAATTTTAGGAAGCGCTAGCATCAACGTGTAAAACCGTCGTTTTTCTCCACCTTCACCCTACTACAAACGGTCCTGCACCATTCCAGATATTGGTAAGGGTGGTTCCAATCTTTCACTTCTCTGTCTCATTTCCTCCTCCACGGCCTCATCGTCTTTCTCCTCCACGGCCTCATCGTATTTCTCCTCCACGGCCTCATCCATTTCCTCCACCACCGCATCACCCTCTTCCTCCGTATCCTTTCCCTCTTGCCTGTAGTCATGGACGCTCCGGACGTCTGGAACGACGGTAGGCAAGAAACTGCGCACTTCGACATCGAAGTACATGGCAGGAAGAAGATCGATATCGTCTACACCACCGACCCTCAGACAGTGAGGAACATTCTGAATAATTACACGAGTTGGCTGCAGTTCGAAGAAAACAGATTCGTAGGTCTCAACCTCGAGTACAGCCGCGATCACCGTAGGATCGCCGTGGTGCAACTCTCCATGAAGGGGCACGTCCTCGTATACCAGCCTTTTTGCGAGAAGGGGGCTGACGGGATCTGGTAGACTTTGCTGTCTTTTTGTTCCTGAACCATCTGTTTGCAAAAGTTATTGCTATATTATTTGTCTGAATTCATTTTCATGCAGGTGGGCGAAAGCATTAGGGATCTGTTTCATGACTTTCTCGTGAACCAGCACATAACATTTATTAGTGTTGACATCATGAATGACACTAAATTGCTTGAAAGCCCGACTGTCAACATTAGAACCCAAAGGAGTGCAGAGTGGACATCTAGGAAATTTACTGGATCCTAGGGACGAAGGGCGGCAAGACCGGGATGGCCGCTCTTGCCTCCAAACTCATCGACCCTTGGTACGCTGACATGATGATGAGGATATATACAGGGATTATGATGATTCTGACTGACTGAACTGGAAGGAAATATTGAGTCAAATCAATAATGACTATCAGGTGAATTCATTCCTAATTGAACCTGATGTTTTACTTAATGAGAACTTTATACTACCTAAGTCTATGCATCTTTGTATGATCAGGTTTATTGATAACACAAGCATTGCGCAAGGAGGAGGAGAGTTGCAGCAAGAAGGACAAGCGCTGATTTCCAATATCAACAAGTGCGCGAGAGAGGAGAGGGAGGCATGCACACTAGGAGGCAATGAGGAAATCACGTATGAGCAAGAGAGAGAGATGGCGCACCCAGAGTTACATGTTTGAGGTGTTCCACGACGTTTGGACTTCGTTCCAATAAGGCCGAACCCATATATGGGTCGGTATGTATCAGTTTGAGTCGAACCGAGTCAGTTTGGGCCAAGTTATGGGTGTTTTTAGGCCCGTTTAGAGGGGAGGACGCCCCAGCCCTCATATAAACCTTTGTAGTCGTCACAAGTTAGGGTTTAGACCACGTTAAAATATTTTGGGGTTGTTTCTTTCATAGAACCTCTGGAATTACCCTGTGTTCGAATCTACCAACTATAATTGAGTGTGATCTGTTGTTCCATTGGGAATTAGCAGATTGCATACTACCGTTCGTGGTCACGACTGTGTGCGCAAGAGTGTGGTGTTGTGAATATCCTACAAGATTCGAGATCTGTTGCGGATGGCGATGATGATGGTGGATGATAGATAACTAGTGCGTAGCTATGATCTCTCCCGCTCGATCCCTGATGCCAGCGCAACAGATCTCGAACCTTGTAGGATATTCACAACACCACACTCTTGCGCACGCAGCCGTGACCACGAACGGTAGTATGCAATCTACTAATTCTCAATGGAACAACAGCTCACACTCAATTATAGTTGGTAGATTCGAACACAGGGTAATTCCAGAGGTTCTATGAAAGAAACAACTCCAAAATATTTTAACATGGTCTAAACCCTAACTTGTGACGGCTACGGAGGTTTATATGAGGGCTGTGGCGTCCTCCCCTCTAAACGGACCTAAAAACAGCCATAACTTGGCCCAAACTGACTCGGTTCGACTCAAACTGATACATACCGACCCATATATGGGTTCGGCCTTATTGACACGCAGTCCAAACATCGTGGAACACCTGAAACATGTAATTCTGGGTGCGCCATCTCTCTCTCTCTTGCTCATACCTGATTTCCTCATTGCCTCCTAGTGCGCATGCCTCCCGCTCCTCCCTCGCGCACTTGTTGATATTGGAAATCAGCGCTTGTCCTTCTTGCTGCAACTCTCCTCCTCCTTGCGCAACGCTTGTGTTATCAATAAACCTGATCATACAAAGATGCATAGACTTAGGTAGTATAAAGTTCTCATTAAGTAAAACATCAGGTTCGATTAGGAATGAATTCACCTGATAGTCATTATTGATTTGACTCAATATTTCCTTTCAGTTCAGGTAGTCAGAATCATCATAATCCCTGTATATATCATCATCATCCTCCCTTTCTTCATGAAAAGCTGTCCTCGGCTTTAGGTAAGCTGAAAGTGGGAGAAACAAAAAGAACAACGTGTACGCAAAGTATATGTATTTATAACATGTTGTATTATTGTTGTTCACATGAAAAGTATGTCCAGTATACATCAAGCAACTTAAATTGCAGGTATAAGTGAAGTAAAAAGAATCATGATCATGGTGAAAAACAACTAAATAGATAGTGATGTTCTTCAATATTAAATTCAGTTATCTCAAAGAAGATCTATGATCAAATTTGTGAACAAGATCAAACCAATTCAATATGTCTGAAAACCAAATTGAATCATGCCATGCTTCAACTGCGCTACTCTGATTATTATGAACATGATCATGTTGTCTAGTATGTAAAATGCAACTCAATTTGCAAATATAAGTGAAGTATAAAGCATTAGCACAACTAGACAATGAATTTTGGTACAAACACAACGAATATGAAAACTTGGGTTCCATTCTAGCAAGATTACAACGATCCAACATAGGTAAAATTACTTGTGTTGGATGCATTATATCAACTAGATCTGACTTTAGTTTCATATTATCACAAATTTTAGCATATATCCCACAACACAAAGTCGTCGACACACAACATGTATGGCTGAAAACAACATGTTTCAGTTCAACGATTCTATCACAAGTAATGCATATGTGATCCACAAGAAAATTTTCATGCATGTTATATTCACCAATCTGATTGAAAGTGAAACAAGGAGAATATGTGCTAGAATTCAGAAATGAAATTTCAGAAATCTTATCCATAGCACTACTCATATTCATAGGTTCATTTAGCATGATGGAATACACAATATCAGTAGAAGGTATTCGATCAAGTATTTCCTTATGTGTAATCAGTACCACATGATCAAAATTCGAATTTGGTAAACTATCACATGGTGTTGTAACATTAGTGCAAGGCAAGTCACAAGGAGGCTTCAGTAAAGGAATAAACTCACAATATGTCGCACATGTTGGCTGAATCGCCAAAACAGTACCAATGTCATCAACAATCTTCTCAGCTGTAGTAGGTACTACGACATCCTCCTCAAGTGACAATACCAGATCGTGTGATGCAGGTTGTAAAATAGGCGGCTCCCTTTCTTCAAAAGCAACCTACACATCACAAGATACAACACTGGGAGTAGACATGATTACATTAGTAGACAACTCACATGTCTCATTAGTGTCCACTCTCAAAATTTCTGGAATAGGCCATTTGTAGTTGTTCAAAAACAAAGAATGTAGAAATTGCTTGAAATCTTCCCAAAGGATTTTTTTACCCATGACACCATACATAATCCTTGCATCCTTCCACCAACGAGCTACCTCTTCATCCACACATCGGTGACCAAGAATGTATTCTATATGGCCATTAAACTTGCTATCGAAAGTACGACATCTTGCAAAACCAAATCCCATATCAATTTCCCAAATATGATATTCTGCGGGTGTGGCGGAACTTTCCAATCGCCACTTGATTGTAGTTGGATCATATGCCATGCCAACCACAATAGTTAAATAGTCATGGTAAACATCATCTGATTTCTGCATCACATCAACACTAGTAGAAGTCACGATTAGTACATTAGTGCAAAAACACAAAATTGTTTTGGTGGCACACTCACAACTCACTCAAAAACTGGCAAGAAAGCAGATCTTACTATTCCAAAGTGAATAGTGATGCTTACCAATTCAAAATCAAAGACTGATGCACTGATGTGATGAAGTGAATACCAAAGGTATAGAGAATGATCACAAGGCACACAGGTTATTTATGGTGGAGCTGTAGGTATGGTATCCTAACTACACCGCAAACAAGTCCTAGTGCTGATCGTATGACAAAGACCCATAGAAACACGCACGGTGGAGATAAATGGGGCAATTGCAACTATGAAAATGAGCTCAATAAAGTGAGGTATGTCGGCGGAACGCTCGTGTTGTAATGCACAAGGAGAGACGCTAGCAATGTCTCAACGAAACGGGCACAAGATTGCTAAACTGAGCAGCCCGCAGAGCACTAAGCACGCTAGTCTCGTAGGATAGTTTTAGACACAAAGAAAGGCTCATAAGGATAGGTACGCTATGTGGACTCAGTAAAAAAAATAAACAAAAAAAATTGACATGAGAATTGGTCTCTGCCACGGCAGAAAAAAGGCCTGAAATCCTGCCGCGGCAGAATTTTTTTTTCTCGTACTAGGACAGACTGGTCTGTGGTGCAGCAAGGGCCGATTTTTTTTTGGATTTTTTTTTACGTGAGGGTGCTCACGTACTAGGACAGACAAGTCTGCCCTGTAGCGATTGAGGCGGTATTTTTTTTCTTTTTTTTCTTCTTTCTTTCACGTGAAGGAAGCTCACGTACGATCTGGGTTTTTTTTTCTATCTCTCTTTTAGCAGAACAGATCTACAACTTCAAACTAAAAGAAAACAGATCTAATAGATCTAAGACTCAAGAACACGACGAACAGTCTAGAAATAGTCTAGGATCAAAAACAAACGAAAACTAGACAAAAACTACGACTCAGATTTAGAAGAAAGGCTACACAAAAGGATTACGATCAGCAACTAGAACTCAAGAACAGTGTTATCTACGCTATGGCAATGAACTATGAACCCTAATATTTTTATGTGGATTTTTCTGTATAGGACAAAAACAACTAATCTATGGATGGATTTGTGGATGCTTACCGAGGCAACACTGGAAATCTGATACCAAGATGATATGGGGTGGCCCGATCTTCTCAGTAAGCGGATGACGATGATGATGGTGGATGATAGATAACTAGTGCGTAGCTATGATCTCTCCCGCTCGATTCCCGATGCTAGCGCAACAGATCTCGAACCTTGTAGGATATTCACAACACCACACTCTTGCGCACGCAGTCGTGACCACGAACGGTACTATGCAATCTACTAATTCCTAATGGAACAACAGATCACACTCAATTATAGTTGGTAGATTCGAACACAGGGTAATTCCAGAGGTCCTATGAAAGAAACAACTCCAAAATATTTTAACGTGGTATAAACCCTAACTTGTGACGGCTACGGAGGTTTATATGAGGGTTGGGGCGTCCTTCCCTCTAAACGGGCCTAAAAACAGCCATAACTTGGCCCAAACTGACTCGGTTCGACTCAAACTGATACATACCGACCCATATATGGGTTCGGCCTTATTGGCACGCAGTCCAAACGTCGTGGAACACCTCAAACATGTAATTCTGGGTGCGCCATCTCTCTCTCTTGCTCATACGTGATTTCCTCATTGCCTCCTAGTGCGCATGCCTCGTGCTCCTCCCTCGTGCACTTGTTGATATTGGAAATCAGTGCTTGTCCTTCTTGCTACAACTCTCCTCCTCCTCGTGCAACGCTTGTGTTATCAATAAACCTGATCATACAAAGATGCATAGACTTAGGTAGTATAAAGTTCTCATTAAGTAAAACATCAGGTTCAATTAGGAATGAATTCACCTGATAGTCATTATTGATTTGACTCAATATTTCCTTCCAGTTCAGGCAGTCAGAATCATCATAATCCCTGTATATATCCGCATCACATGAAGGATAGATTGCTGAGATATTCGTGGTGGCGTTTAGGGCATGATTACTGGGAGGATAAGCCACTTTCTGAACCTAATCTCAAGTACGCTACAATGACGGGTATGTTAGCCACGAGCTGTACCGCCAGATTGTAAAATCTCGTTCCAGGCATCACATCATAGAACCACCACCAAGGCAGGTTGTTTGCCCTAGATGCCGGAGTGTAGATGAATCTACAAACCGTGGCAAGCGACCGAAGGCATCCTGGGATCAGTTGCCTTCTCCAATAGGCTGGGATGTAGACTATTAGTGCATGATTGTTGTGTTTATGAAAACATGCTATTTCATAAGTACACTATGTGAGCAATTACGAACTGCTATGTATTACCTTTGTCAAACTATAACATGGGTTTGGTTATGACTATATCCTTCGCTATAATCTGGGTTTGGTTATGACTTATGACTGTATCACACCTTATGCATGTCAGTCCTGGATTCTGCCGCATGCAAATGGCACAGATAGAATTTGTAAGAATGAATGTTGAGCATACAAAAGGGGTAATGTTGAGCATACAGGTTAAGTAGCTGATAGCACAGGGATCATACGAGCTTGGTTCTTACACACAGAATGCTTAGAAAATACATGCGAGATAAAGTACAGGCGAGATAAAACTAGGAACGAAATGCGAAACTAGTAGTGGTAAACAACACACTCACCCACCCGCTAGATCCTGTTGAGCATCTCGTAGCAGACATACGCGTCCCTGGCTGCGTACTTGATCGGATCATAATCTAGGTGCCTCCACTCCCATTGCTCGTGCAGGTGCTTCAGGAACTCGACTTTCATGCCGGCGTACTCGCGGTCGATGATGTCGGCAACGAGTCTAGCCATGCCGGCTTTCCCCGTACCGCCATCTGGGTACCTCCACAAACGTTGGAGATCGACATGATTGACGACATGAACGAGGAGATCCCGTTCTAGCTTCGGAGTGTCGTTCTTGATGTCGACGCTGGCGAAGTAGATCTCCCTCCTGTGTAGGAACTCGCGAAGCTCCGGGCATATAGATTTGGCCCTACATACGTGATATAGGAGGCAGTGGTTGTGCATGGACAGCTACAAAAGTGTCGTCCTCTTCCTATCTCCGGTATACTCGAGGTCAAGGCCGACGATCTTGTACCTGTCCATCGGCTCCTGTAGCCACCACTCGTACATTGTGATGACCTTGGCGACCTCCGCTGACGCATTTGTGTGGACGACCGTCAGCTTGGTGGTGCCATGAGCGGTGACGGTGTACTCGTCGGTGTAGTCGCTCCCGCGCCGAACACGCCGTACTCTACGTCCATGGTAGCAGCTAATGCGGCGGCGGTGGCCTAGGGTCGGTAGCGGTGGCTGGGACTGGGCGTGGCGGTGGAGTGATCTGTTGCGGTGGTATGGCCAAGCAGAGGCGGTGCCTGTGGCAGCATCGATGGTTCTTGCGGTGGCGGCAGCGGCGAAAGGAATGAGTTGGGGATTTTTGCATAGTGATGTGCCGAGGAGACGGAAGGCGATGCTTAAATTCCGTTTACCAATATTCCGGTCATGCCCATGCGGAAGCAAGTTTGACCGGGCGAGCACCGATGGTTTCCAATCCTAGCGATTAAATTGGGCGTCCGTCCCGGTAGGCGATGGGACGGGTGTGCGACGTGGCTTTGGCGTGGCAGAGACTAGTCACATAGACCACCGTCCTGTTGCTCATCCGCAGCGGGTGCGCGGTGCTGTAACGACGTAACATGACAGGACAGAAGGAAGTGTATAGTTTTTATTAATTCCTAACAAGTTTAAGAAGTGTAAGCATAGACATGGACCTAGCATCCCTGCACCCCGGGGCAGCCGCCCAGCCGATCAGGCCTGCCGATTGTGCAAAGCTTGTCCCGAATTTGCCAAAATGAAGCTCGTTTGCCCATGCTTCTATAAGTTTCTCTGTAGGCCACTTGTGTAAGCATGCACGATCAAGCCACTTTGCAACACACGTGTCGGTGGAAAAGCATTAGGTTTCAATGCACCACATAGTTCAGAGATTTAGAATAGCTACATTGTGGAGCTCTAGCCAAATTGCATGGTAAAGCCAAATTCAGATTTTCGTTAGATTTAGCTATAGCAACATTGTGTCTCGTTTGTCCTCAATTTTTCCCTCCCGATATTCCGAAGCCCTCACATGCGCTCGAAGAGGGGTGCCGTCTGGGCAAAGGCTTGGCCGTTACGTGCGCCATGACGCCTAAAGTGGAAGTTTTTTTTGTTATTTGGCCTTTTTAAGAGAGCGTTTCCCCTCTCTCTCTAACAGTTGTGTTTTTTTTGCCCAAAAAGGTAGGGAATCTAAAGCAGCTTCTCTCTTCATTCATTGTTCCTTTTGCGATCATTTTTCCCCAATCTGGTAGCAAATCTAGAGCAGCACCATAAATAAATTCAGTAAACAGAGCAGATGTAGATAAAGCAGCTAATATAGGTTATATAGTACGGTACTTAATGAGGTTCAACAATTAGGCTACTCAGCAGCAGCAGCTGACATGTTCAACATAGACAAGACAAAAGAAGCTGCTTTACAGCAGTAGCAGCAGCAGCTGATCAGTGTCCCCTCGTGGCCTCTGCCATGAGGGCATCTGCCTCCTCCCTCTGGCGCCTCCTCCACTTCTTGCTGCCCAGCCCCTTGACCTTGGGAACCTTGGGTCTGATCGGGGGCATGCGACCCTCCTCGATAGCCACCTTCTGGAGGTTGCGGAGGTGAAGACCTTGGCCATGAAGCCGTGGACATTCACGGACTCGCCGCAGGTCCTCACGTCCTCGGCATGCTTCACGAGGGAGTTGAAGTACGTGGCGCGGAGCCTCCTGGTGGGGCAGAAGGGGCACCTGTACACGTCGTCGGCGAAGAAGTTATTGTACTGATCGGACTTTAGCCTCCTCAGCACATGACGAGTTTTGGTGTCCTTGGACTCGTCATCACTGCGGAGGTCGCTGCTATCCTCCTGTTGGAAAAAAATAGTAGAGTGAAATAAGGACATGATTGAGATACTTTGATTATCGGGATTGATTTTTTGCATAAATTAACCGAATGAGATCTCCCGATTATTCCCCAAATCTCAAACCAAATCGAATACTGATCCCAACTACAAACAGGGGGATTCATCGAAAATCGACATCTAACACAAGAGGATTAGCTACTGTAAAAAATATGAACAGCCGAGCTCTAATAACATACGATCAGCATCCAACGATGGGAACAACAAGGGAAGGGGAGAAAACCATGGTTACCTCAGACCATGGGTCGGCGATGCTGGTGTCGTAGGGGTTCTCTGGCCTTATGTAGACAACCTCCTCGTAGGGGTCCCAGCCGAGCGGGATCTGTCCGAGACCGGCGGGGGCCTCCTCGCCGGAGGCTACGGTGGATGCAGGGACAGGGATAGGGGGCTCCTCGCCAGTGGCCTTGGAGGCACCGATGCCCACCGCGGCGTTCTTCTCCATCGCCGGCATGGTTGGAGTTTTGTTGGGCGTTTGCAGAAGGTGATGGGACAGTGGAGATGGTTGAGTGAGCAAGTGCGTGATGAGTGGGAGTGGGGAGGCCTCTATTAAAGGTGAAGGGAAGTGACATTTCGTTGCACTACCGTGCAGCGCGTACGCTAATGCACCGTGCACGGCCACACGTGTCCGCTACTGCCCCGTGCACCGCACAAGCGTACCGTGAGTCGCTTTTTTCCCTCATGTCTAACCCTAGCGATTCAGTTATACTCATTTTTTCCCACCAACCGTTGATCCTCTGTGATCTAGCGGACATGGTAACCCTTATATCTTTCGGGGGCACCCCTCTATCCATACAAAATAACGAGTATGCCACCGGAACTTTTACTCCATAACAGATGAACTTGAATATATTTTGAAGGGTACGAAAATAGAAATCCCAATAGTTTAAGGGTCTAGATACAGTAAGAAAACTAAATATTATTAGTGGTCGGGCCAGCACAGTGACGGGGTTGGTCGGCTAGAAGTTGCTAATTCCTAAGTAAGGGGACACTAGGCCGGTCTTGACATACTCCCTCAGGAATTTGCCATAAGCAGCATGCTTAGCCTTGGTCGCCGACTTGTGTTTACTAGCCAGGCTTTTACCGATGCCAACCGCACGCGGAATCAAGATGGCAATCCTTGGGTTGACTCCTTTCTTATAGAAAGGGCACCTGAGCTCCCCAAGTCGAGTGCAGAAAGGGATTATCCCGCTCTTGAGCTTCTTCATGACATGGCGGCTCTTGTTGTCCCTGGTCTCCTTGATAGAGTCCATCTCACTTGAATCCACCTGTAATGTATGGAATACAAACCGAAAATGAGCAAAATAATAAATATATATTCCTTCCACCATTACAAGTTACTTTCGATGCAATAACATGTCTATACAGGTTCAGCAGTTCATTACGGCCGTCTCCCCAGCTCGCTCCTAAATTAATGTGGTTTGTGTTCTTAGTAACTTATTAATAAATAAATAATGTGGATTCATTCAGAACACACTAGATCTCTCCATGTACTGGTTCGTACGTTGCATCTAATCATTAGGACTAGATTTTTTTATGACGCCAGGATAGATTAAGCTCGAGCAGAAAACATGAAACATGTAGAAATAGATGTACCTCCGGGTACACGAGCGGAGCATGTTCGTCGAACTCCACGCCCTCATCGGCGCCTCCGAAGTCGTCAGCACCGGCGAGCACATGGTCCCCCAAGGGGTTGAACTGCACGTGCTCCTCGGCTTGTGCTGCGTGATGCTCCTCTAGATCTGCCGCGTGAAGCACCACCCCGGCGGTGATGCTCGGACACTCACCCCCACGCATTGGTTTCATGGAGAAGGTTCATGCAAGTACGTTCAAGATTGTGGGGTTTTGCTGGATCGGGAAGAGAGAGTAGTGGATGAGTGCGAATGGAGGACCCGATAGGCTGGGTTTTTAATATAGGACATTTAGGCCTCCCCGAGGGCCCCGGTTGGCAGCTCTTCTGGCTGCGGCTGCCGCGTGGAAAGTTCGTGTGGTGGGGGCCTGTCGGAAGTGAGAGTGCAGGCGCGCTGCATAGTAAAAATGGTATAGTCGGTGGTCCGTGGATGACCAGTTGTCGTGTAGTAGACTTGTAGCCTTTGCAGACTAGATTAAACATGACATGACCACTCGACGACTTATTCCATGGACGGCATCATGTTCCTTCTTGTAGAAGTCTCGTTGAGGGAGATGTCCGTGCTGTCTCGCGCTGTCCTGTGAAGGGAACGACGTGTGCAACGAGCCTCGTTGGATCACACAGGATCAATGGTTGGTGCGCACGATCTGCGTGACAACTGTGACAACCAATCAGGGCGTAGTAGACAGAGTGGGCACAGGTTTGGGCTTCTACGAAAGAGAGAGGGGGGCAAAACTGGGTAGTATCAAAAAACCAAGGGCAAAGCTGAGTAGTATAAAAATGGAAAGTGGGTGTCTTTTACAATGAAATGCATCATGGCATACATCAAATTATGCCAAGATAGATCCACTAGAGTTTATTGCATGTGTGTTCTTTCCACAAACCACATATGTATCCACAAGATTCATTGCATGTGTATTCCTGTCATGAACCACATTTGGATCAAACAGTGTCATTGCATGTGTGTTCTTTCCACAAACCACATATGGATCAACCAATGGCATTGCATGTGTGTTCTTTTCACAAACCACACATGGATCCACCACTGTCATTGCATGTGTGTTCTTTCCACAAACCAAACATGGATCAACCAGTGGTCATTGCATGTGTGTTCTTTTCCACAGACCACATATGGATCCATTAGAGTCATTGCATCTGTGTTCTTATACTAAAACTAGCACTAGAGTCATTGCATGTGTGTTCTTTCCACAAACCACAGATGGATCAAGCAGTGTCATTGCATGTGTGTTCTTTCCACAAACCACATATGGATCAACCCGTGGTCATTGGATGTGTGTTCTTTTCACAAACCACATATGGACCCACTAGAGTCATTGCATGTGTGTTTTTTCCACAAACCACACATGGATCAACCAGTGTCATTGCATGTGTGTTCCTGACATGAACCACATATGGACCCACTAGAGTCATTGCATGTGTGTTCTATCCACAAACTACACAATAATCAACCAGTGTCATTGCACATGTGTTCTTTCCACAAACCACATATGGATCAACCAGTGTCATTGCATGTGTGTTCTTTTCACAAACAACATATGGATACACCAGTGTTCACTGCATGTGTGTTCTTTCCACAAACCACTTATGGATAAACCAGTGGTCATTGCATGTGTGTTCTTTTCACAGACTACATGTGGACCCACTAGAGTCATTGTATGTGTGTTCTTATACTAAAACTAGCACTAGAGTTATTGCATGTGTGTTCTTTCCACAAACCACACATGGATCAACCACTGGCATTGCATGTGTTCATTTCACAAACCACACATGGATCAACCAGTGTTCACTGCATGTGTGTTCTTTTCCACAAACCACTTATGGATCAACCAATGGTCATTGCATGTGTGTTCTTATACTAAAACCAGCATTAGAGTCATTGCATGTGTGTTATTTCCACAAACCACACATGGATCAACTAGTGGTCATTGCATGTGTGTTCTTTTCCACAAACCACATATGGATCCATAGGTGTTCTTATACTAAAACCAGCATTAGAGTCACTGCATGTGTGTTCTTTCCACAAACCACTTATGGATCAATCAGTGTTCATTTCATGTGTGTTTTTTACGCAAACCACATATGGATCCATTAGAGTCATTGCATGTGTGTTATTTCCACAAACCACACATGCATCAAACCACATGTGGATCCATTAGAGTCATTGCATGTGTGTTATTTCCACAAACCACACATGGATCAAGCAGTGTCATTGCATGTGTGTTCTTTCCACAAACTACACATGGATCAACAAGTGGTCATTGCATGTGTGTTCTTTCCATAAATCACATATGGAATCACTAGAGTCATTGCTTGTGTGTTCTTATACTAAAACTAGCACTAGAGTCATTGCACGTCTGTTCTTTTCCACAAACCACATGTGGACCCACTAGACTCATTGCATGTGTGTTCTTTTCACAAACCACACATGGATCCACCACTGTCATTTCATGTGTGTTCTTTCCACAAACCACACATGGATCAACCAGTGGTCATTGCATGTGTATTCTTTTCCACAAACCACATATGGATCCATTAGAGTCATTGCATGTGTGTTATTTCCACAAACCACACATGGATCAACCAATGGCATTGCATGTGTGTTCTTTCCACAAACCACGCATGGATCAACCAGTGTCATTGCATGTGTGTTCTTTTCACAAACCACACATGGATCAACTAGTGTTCATTGCATGTGTTCTTTCCACAAACCACATATGCATCAACCAGTGGTCATTGCATATGTGTTCTTTTCCACAAACCACTTATGGATCAACCAGTGATTATTGCATGTGTGTTCTTTTCACAAACTGCATGTGGTCCCACTAGAGTCATTGTATGTGTGTTATTATTCTAAAACTAGCACTAGAGTCATTGCATGTGTGTTCTTTCCACAAACCACACATGGATCAACCACTGGCATTGCATGTGTGTTCTTTTCACAAACCACACATGGATCAACCAGTGTTCACTGCATGTGTGTTCTTTTCCACAAACCACTTATGGATCAACCAGTGGTCATTGCATGTGTGTTCTTATACTAAAACTAGCATTAGAGTCATTGCATGTGTGTTCTTTCCACAAACCACACATGGATCAACTAGTGGTCATTGCATGTGTGTTCTTTTGCACAAACCACATATGGATCCATAGGTGTTCTTATAGTAAAACCAGCATTAGATTCACTGCATGTGTGTTCTTTTCCACAAACCACATATGGATCCATTAGAGTCATTGCATGTGTATTATTTCCACAAACCACACATGGATCAAACCACATGTGGATCCATTAGAGTCATTGCATGTGTCTTATTTCCACAAACCACACATGGATCAAGCAGTGTCATTGCATGTGTGTTCTTTCCACAAACCACACATGGATCAACCAGTGGACATTGCATGTGTGTTCTTTCCACAAATCACATATGGACTCACTAGAGTCATTGCTTGTGTGTTCTTATACTAAAACTAGCACTAGAGCCATTGCACATTTGTTCTTTTCCACAAACCACATGTGGACCCACTAGACTCATTGCATGTGTGTTCTTTTCACAAACCACACATGGATCCACTACTGTCATTGCATGTGTGTTCTTTCCCCAAACCACACATGGATCAACCAGTGGTCATTGCATGTGCGTTCTTTCCCACAAACCACATATGGATCCATTAGAGTCATTGCATGTGTGTTATTTCCACAAACCACACATGGATCAACCAATGGCATTGCATGTGTGTTCTTTCCACAGACCACACATGGATCAACTAGTGTCATTGCATGTGTGTTCTTTTCACAAACCACACATGGATCAACTAGTGTTCACTACATGTGTGTTCTTTCCACAAACCACATATGGATCAACTAGTGGTCATTGCATATGTGTTCTTTTCCACAAACCACTTATGGATCAACCAGTGGTTATTGCATGTGTGTTTTTCCACAAACCACTTATGGATCCACCAGTGTTCATTGCATATGTGTTCTTTTCCACAAACCACATATGGATCAACGATTGGTCATTGCATGTGTGTTCTTTTCACAAACCACATGTGGACCCACTAGAGTCATTGCATGTGTGTTCTTATACTAAAACCAGCACTAGACTCATTGCATGTGTGTTCTTTTCACAAACCACACATGGATCCACCACTGTCATTGCATGTGTGTTCTTTCCAGAAACCACTTATGGATCCACCAGTGTTCATTGCATGTGTGTTCTTTTCCACAAACCAATTATGGATCAACCAGTGGTCATTGCATGTGTGTTCTTTCCACAAACCACTTATGGATCCACCAGTGTTCATTGCATGTGTGTTCTTATACTAAAACTAGCACTAGAGTCATTGCATGTGTATTCTTTCCACAAACCACACATGGATCAACCAGTGGCATTGCATGTGTTTTCTTTTCACAAACCACACATGGATCAACCAGTGTTCACTTCATGTGTGTTCTTTTCCACAAATCACTTATGGATCAACCAGTGGTCATTGCATGTGTGTTCTTATATACTAAAACCAGCATTAGAGTCATTGCATGTGTGTTCTTTCCACAAACCACACATGGATCAACCAGTGGTCATTGCATGTGTGTTCTTTTCCACAAACCACATATGGATCCATAGTTGTTCTTATACTAAAACTAGCATTAGAGTCACCGCATGTGTGTTCTTTCCACAAACCACTTATGGATCAATGAGTGTTCATTGCATGTGTGTTCTTTTCCACAAACCATATATGGATCCATTAGAGTCATTGCATGTGTGTTATTTCCACAAACCACACATGGATAAAACCACATGTGGATCCATTAGAGTCATTGCATGTGTGTTATTTCCACAAAGCACACATGGATCATGCAGTGTCATTGCATGTGTGTTCTTTCTAAAAACCACACGTGGATCAACTAGTGGTCATTGCATGTGTGTTCTTTCTACAAATCACATATGGACCCACTAGAGTCATTGCTTGTGTGTTCTTATACTAAAACTAGCACTAGATTCATTGCACGTCTGTTCTTTTCCACAAACCACATGTGGACCCACTAGACTCATTGCATGTGTGTTCTTTTCACAAACCACACATGGATCCACCACTGTCATTGCATGTGTGTTCTTTCCATAAACCACACATGGATCAACCAGTGGTCATTGCATGTGTGTTCTTTTCCACAAACCACATATGGATCCATTAGAGTCATTGCATGTGTGTTATTTCCACAAACCACACATGGATCAACAAATGGCATTGCATGTGTGATCTTTCTAGAAACCACACATGGATCAACTAGTGTTAGTGCATGTGTGTTCTTTTCACAAACCACACATGGATCAACTAGTGTTCACTGCATGTGTGTTCTTTCCACAAACCACATATGGATCAACAAGTGGTCATTGTGTAACTACCTCGGTGAATTACGCTCCTAGTACCAGCCTGGATGTTCAGAAATGGTTGAAGTAGTACGGTGGGGCCCAAATGCCACTCACAGGTAGACCTTTCGGCCGTCCCAACCATTTCCAAACATCGGGACAAGAACGGGCGGCGTAATCGGCAGGCGAAGGGATCAACTACATACACAAGTGAGTATGTATGCAAGCCACCATACAACAGTACATCAGAGTCATCCCATCTAAAAAGAAAGGAAATATAGCAACGCCATACGGGAAGATCCAAATATCCTAGATAGATATAATAGTTTAGGATATCTCCTCATACATCAATCAACAGAGTATCAAGCGGAAGCGGAAGACAAAGTCCGAGTACGGATAAGAAGCAAATCGGCATAAGATGCCCCATAAATAAGCAGATCCCGCCCACAGATCTCACGGATCCCCGTTCCCGGAATCTCTACACCGAATGATCGTTGCCCACATCGTCCGTCTCTTCCACCCAGTATCCATCTTGCGAGTGTACCTGTTCATCTGAACCAATAATTTATCGTGTGAGACCCTAGGGGTACTCAGCAAGTCTTTATGCCTCTAAAGGGGACACAACCTGGGGTGACGCAATTGCAGCAAAAGATAAACCCTAACAGTTCTATAGATACTCGCTAACCATCCGCCTAACCAGAGATAGACGGATGTCCGTGAATTAATAACAACAGTTATAACAGTTATAAAGGTAATCTTAACAGATCCATCCTCCTCCTCGCTTACCGACGAGGAAGCGGACGAACAACGCCCCCATCCGTTGGCAGTTCTATTATCCATTCCATGAGTGTTGCACTATTTACTAGTCAGGTACCTAGTCTAGTCAGATTAAAAGCGGTGCTTTAGTTATGCTTGTCTATGATCGAGAAACTGTGCTCCAAGTCGTCCATAACCGCGGACACGGCTTTCAGAAAGTTTTACCCTGCAGGGGTGCACAAATAGCAACACACACTCGATATGCCTCGGAAAAACCAAATCAAAACCCAACGAGGCAGTCACGACAAAGCAATTACAGGATTCAAAAATATTTCAGGGGGCCACCCCATTAAGCTACCCGCAACGGAGCTAGCTGACTCCGAGACGGACTCAAGGTTTGCGCCAATGGCTGTGAACGACTGGGAACCCGAAAATGTGACTGGGCTTGTCGACACCGCGAAAACACTCCGCAATCCTAAACAGTACAGTGTGCAGTACCTCGCACAATTTAAATAAAGCAGTAAAGCATGGCATAAGTACAGGATAGTAAATAAAACCTCAAACTAGTTTGTGGCCCCAAGAAATAAGAATGAATCAAGCTCTGGCTCAGGGGGGTCCATAAGGCCTCCCGGATGTGGATAGCGCGAATATTCTTGGAACAGGAATCAAGTACTCGGGGTCTTACGGGACACAAGTGAGCATAAAAACCAAATAACAGATATTGCTCACCGGTGCCACTTTCATTAGTTATCCCATTACTACTCAGGTTAAGTTGTTTAGGTACCTCGTTATCCATCAGACACTCACATACCCTACACATGCTGTTCTACGACTCGCATGGCTCAAACAACTCCTGTAGTAATGGCTCATGGGATGGAGGAACAAGCTTTGGTGGGGTTTTAATAGTAAAGGCTATGCAATACTTGGGATTCAATTTAATGCAATCGCGACTCAATGATGCAAGAATAAGAAAGAGGCAATAGGTACTGTATGTATGCAAGCATGTGGTAGTGCTTGCCTGGCAGCTCAGTTGAAGCAAGGAATGGATCTGGGTAGTGCTCCTGGTTCTTTTGATATATCCCCTGCTCAGTGTCTATTCGAAGAAGAACCAAACAAACAAGGGCCAACATAAATAAAGTGCACAAGCATATGAATAAAATGCATCAAGCAAACAATCATGCCATGATGAATGATGCACAATTTGCATGGCAATAAAGTAGCATGGCATGGGTGAGGTGTGGAATACAAGAATAAACATTTTTATTTAGTTTTGGCCCCACTTTATGCCCATAATAGTTGCTGTAATCTTTATATTTATATGATGCATGCTCCAAAACAAAACATGGAATGCATAAACAGAAAGGTCTCGTCGAGCTAATCATTTTAGACATATCATTTGTTAAATTTGGATTTATAAATCAAAAGTTATTAATTATTTAAGAAAAAGGGGCATTTATTGTAATTTAAATAAACTTGGAAATTTAAGTGTTCAAAATATATTTTGGATTGCATATTTGAAATCCTCACATTTTTCTGATTTGAAAACATATATTATTTGTATTATTTGGGTTTATATTTTAAAAGTTATTTAAAAACAGAATTATATTTGAATTTGAAATAATTAGAAAAGATTTGAGTTTAAAACAGATTTGCAGAATTACTTTTTATACCCAGGCAGTCCTAGCCACTATCGCTGACGGGTGGGGCCAAGCTGACTCAGCATCACAGCGTGCAGCACAGACGTTTCCCACCGTGCAGAGAGCTAGCCCAGGTGGCAGATAGGTGGGCCAACGGCCTCGCAGGCCCACGTGCCAGCGAGCGAGAGCGCAGGGGCCGACAGGTGGGGCCGCGGCTGGAGCGCGGGTTGAGATCTAGAAAGGCTAGGGGCTGCTCTGCAAAAAGTCCAGAGAGGCTGACGGTGGGGCTACGCGGACTGCGGGTTACGCCGAAAAGAAAACAGGGGGGGTATCGGCAAAAGCGCGGTCGCTACTGTGGATCTTCTCTCTGAACCGTCTGACGACAGGTCGATGCTCGACCTGATGCGGCGCGGCGCACGCGGGGCTCGAACCGGGGACCTGGGCGAGCGCACGGGGGCGGAGCCACTGCGCTGGCCTGGGCTTGGTGTCAGGGAGGCGCGCGCGGCCTAGCTAGGGTTTCTGCGACGCGAGGAGCGAGCAGACGCACGCGCTCGTCGGCGTACGCAGTGTGCTCGATGAAACGAACAACGGCCCTAGGCGACGACAGTGCGGCGGAGCGTGTCTAGGAGGTCAGGTGGCTCACCGGGAGGGCGTCGGTGGCGTTCGTGCGGGCCGAGACGCTGGCGATCGTCGATGATGCAGAGGCCGGCGTTCTAGGGTTTCTCGTCGGCCTCGCGCTGGTTCTAGCGGCTCCGGTGCTTCTTCTCCTTGACGGCGGTACAGGGGGGTTGCAGGAGCACTACGTGGCCTTCCTCGGCCACCTCCACGTCGTTCTGCACTGCTGGAAGAGTAAGATCGGTGGAGGCCGACGGTGGAGACGATGGTGCAGGCGGTGGCGATGGAGCAGAGGGGGGAGAGGCCAGGGCGTCGCTGGGGCTGGATCTGGGGATGTAGGGGAGGCGAGAGAGGGGGTGGATAAGGCAGAGAGGGAGCAGGGTGCCGTGGGGAGGTGGTAGACGATAAAGGTGGCTCGGCCACCTTTTGTCCTCCTCCTCACGTGCTCGGCTGGGAGGCCAAGGCAGGGCAGGGGCAGGTAGGGGAGCTGCCAGGTGGGGTAGGGCAGGCCGGGGTCGGGGTAGTTCGGGCTGGGGCCCCTAGGGCAGAGAGAGAGCAAGAGAGAGAGAGGGTGGAGTAGCCTCGGGTAGGGCTAGGTTTGGAGCTAGGGTAGGAAGGGGAGGGGTATGGCTCGGGTTGGTAGCTAGGGCAGGGGTGAGGTGGCCAAGGAGAGAGGGTGGCCGGTGGGGCCAGCTAGGGTAGGCCATGGTGGGGTGGCTCGGCTTAGAAGGAGGAGAGAAAGAGGGGGGTACTTAGGGTTTAGGTTTAGAGAGGGGTATGGTAGATTAGATGAGATGGAGAGGTAGGTTTAGGGTTTGAAGAGAGGGGAAAGGTTAGTTGCTAGGGTGTTCCTTTGTCAAGATCAAGCCAAGCACAAACCAAACCCCAACAAGATCAAGACTAGGAAAGAGAGGACAAGGTGATGTGGTTTAAACATGATCAAATAGGATCAAGCCAAAAGAAAGATAGAGGTAGAGATGATCCACCCCAAGAACAAATAAAATCCAAATAACAAGCAAAAGGTGGTGCTTGCATGGGCCATGCAAAACATTTAATGCCATGTTGATACTTGTGAAAACAATATTATTTCATGACATTATTATTATGCATCCCAAATTATGGAGTAAGGCCCAGGCAAAGGAATTTATAAGAATTCCAAGTGGAGTATATGGAGATGATCACATTGGATTATATTTGGGGCTTGCTAGTGTGTATATGCCACTAGGTATTTAATAAGCCCCCCAAAATACCCCAACATGATGATAACCCCAAAACCACACCTATGGAAGCTAGGAAAAGGTTCCACTCACAAGGCATGCAAAGGTGGCCATGTGGCTCTCATGTTTCAATATTGTGAAAACAACATGTTGCCAAGATGAGAGCATGTGGCAAAGAATTGGATCCATCCCAACCCACATGAGCTAGAAATAAAACCAGTAAATGCCAAGCTCATATTTAGTTGGATGGTGGAATTATAAGGTGGTGAAAGAAAAGGTGGTGGAGTTAATAAAAGATATGCCCCCAACTCAACTTGGGCATTTAAACAATATATCAAGAACCAAATACAATATCAAGAGGCAAATACAATTAATAATGCATATGAGATAAGGACCAAATCAAAAAGGGTTTTATATGATGCTCAAATGCAAGGAGGCATGATGACATGAGCATGATATAATGATGATGCAACAATTATATATTTGAAGTAGCCAATATATTACTAGACCAAGTAGCATTACAATTGTTAGACAATTGGGATGCTACAACTCTCCCCCACTAAACAGGAATCTCGCCCCGAGATTCTAGGATGAAGAAGAAAACACAAAGAGGGTGGGATACTTGGCACGGAGATCATCTTCACGTTCCCAAGTGGCTTCATCAACGGAATGGTGCGACCACTGCACCTTGCAGAACTTGATGGACTTGTTGCGAGTCCTTCTTTCTGCGACTTCGAGGATTTTTGTGGGGTGTTCTTGATAAGACAGGTCTTCTTGGAGATTGACAAGCTCATGGTCCACGGTCCTGCCGGGATCCTTGAAGCACTTCTTGAGCTGAGAGATGTGGAAAACATCATGGACCTTGAGTTTTTCCGGGAGCTCAAGAGCATAAGCAACTTCTCCTCTTCTTCCACGAACTTTGAAGGGACCGATGTATCTAGGGGCCAGATTTCCTTTGATACCAAAGCGGTGCGTGCCTCTCATGGGAGTGACACGGAGGTAAACGAGATCACCAGGGACATACTCCATGTCCGTGTGCTTCCTGTCGTAATTGCTCTTCTGGCGACTTTGAGCAATCCTCAGATTTTCAAGAATGATGTGAACCTTCTCCTCCGCTTGAGTCACAATGTCAGGGCCAAACAAGATCCTTTCACCTGCACCCGACCAACCAATCGGAGTTCTGCATTTGCGACCATAGAGAGCCTCAAATGGTGCCATCCTCAGACTTTTCTGGAAGCTGTTGTTGTACGAGAATTCAGCATAAGGAAGACATTCTTCCCACTTCATGCCAAAAGAGATGACGCAAGCACGAAGCATATCCTCCAGAATCTGATTGATCCTTTCAACTTGTCCTTGCGACTGAGGGTGGTAGGCTGTGCTGAAGTTCAACTTTGTTCCCAAAGCATTTTGGAAACTCTCCCAGAACTTGGAAGTGAAGATGCTTCCACGGTCTGAACTGATCTCAAGCGGAACGCCATACAGAGAGACAATTCTGTTGATATAGAGCTCCGCTAACTGAACTGCAGAAATGGTTTCCTTGACGCGGAAGAAGTGAGCCACTTTAGAAAGCCCGTCAATGACAACAAAGATTGCATTGTTGCCCTTCTGCGACCTTGGGAAACCAGTGATGAAGTCCATCTCTACTTTCTCCCATTTCCATTCCGGGGGTTTCAATGGCTGTAGAAGACCGGAAGGTTTCTGATGAACAGCTTTCACTCTGCGGCAGACATCACACTCCGAGACATACTTGGCACAATACCTTTTCAAACCGGGCCACCAATATTGTGTTTTCAAGTCCATGTACATCTTTGTGCTTCCAGGGTGGATAGAAAGAACAGAATCATGCGCCTCCTTGAGAACTTGCTCTCTCAAACCCGGGTAGTTCGGAACAAACATCCGGTGTTCAAAGAAGAGCGTGCCTTGATCATCGACGTGAAAAGACTCATACTTCGGAAGCTGAATCCTGGAGATGATCTTTCTTGTGTACGGATCACCAAGCTGAGAAGAGCGAACCTTTTCTTCCAAGAGAGGTGTTGCTAGAAGGTTCAGGAGATACCCTTGTTCCACAATTTCCAGGTTGAGCTGACGGAATTCCTCGCACAAGAGAGGCTGTTGTTCTTCCATCATGAGGTTGTTGACATAAGCTTTGCGGCTGAGCGCATCTGCCATGACATTAGCTTTTCCCGGAGTGTAGTTGATGGTCGAATCGAAGTCATTGATTGCTTCAATCCATCTCCTTTGCCTAAGGTTGAGATCAGGCTGAGTAAAGATATACTTCAGACTCTTGTGATCAGAAAAGATCTCACAACGGTTGCCAAGCAAGTAGTGCCTCCATACTTTCAAAGCAAAGACAACTGCTGCGAGCTCGAGGTCATGTGTAGGATAGTTGATCTCATGCGTCTTGAACTGACGAGAGGCATAAGCAACAACTTGTTTTTCTTGCATAAGGACCGCACCCAATCCATGCAAAGAAGCGTCACAGAAGATCTGAAACGGCTTGGAGGTATCCGGAGGAACCAAGACTGGTGTGGAAGTGAGCTTCTCTTTGAGTGTCTCAAAGCTTGCTTGACATGCAGGAGTCCAAATGTATTTCTTGCCTTTCTTGAGAAGATCGGTAAGAGGCTTCGCTATCTTCGAGAAGTTCTGAACGAAGCGACGGCAATAACTTGCCAAACCAAGGAAACTCCGCACTTCTTTGACATTGACAGGAGGAAGCCATTCAACAATTGTCTTCACAGTTTCCGGATTGACTGCAATGCCCTTGGCTGAGATGACATGACCAAGATAGGTTACTTGAGGCAGCCAAAACTCACACTTGGAGAACTTTGCATACAAGCGGTGTTCACGAAGCTTGCTAAGGACACACCGAAGGTGTTCTTCATGCTCTTCTTGTGACTTGGAATAGACTAGGATGTCATCCAAGTAGACCACAACGAACTTATCAAGATACTCCATGAAAACCGAGTTCATGAGCCTCGAGAAGGTGGCAGGTGCGTTGGTGAGACCGAAAGACATGACCGTGTACTCATACAGGCCATAGCGGGTGGTGAAAGCTGTCTTCTGAACATCTTCCTTGCGAATCTTGATTTGGTGATAACCACTTCTCAAGTCAAGCTTAGAGAAAACCACAGCTCCAGCTAGCTGATCAAAGAGATCATTAATCCGCGGAAGGGGATATTTATTCTTGATGGTTTTAGCATTGAGAGCCCGATAGTCAACACAAAGTCTATCAGTCTGGTCTCGCTTCTTCACAAAGAGAGTGGGGCTACCCCAAGAAGAAGTACTATGCTGAATGAAACCCAACTTCTCTTGTTCATCAAGCTGACGTTTGAGTTCAGCCAACTCAGCAGGACCCATCTTCTAAGGCCGCTTGGAGATAGGAGCGGTACCAGGTTCAAGCTCAATAACAAACTCAACCTCGCGATTCGGAGGCATACCTGGCAACTCTTCAGGAAAGACATATGGGAACTCGCAGACCACCGGAACACTCTGAATAGCTTCCATAGCATCAACATTCAGAGCCGCCAAAGAGAAAAGCTGGATAGCAGGAGTCAGACTTGGAGAATAGACTATATGGCCTTCAGGAATCTTCAGAGAAACCGAGCGTTCAGCACAATCAATCACAACTGCATTTGCTGTCAACCAATCCATGCCCAAGATGACATCAATGTCAGAATTGCCCAGAATGATTAAGGAAGCCGAGAACGAAGAGCCACCAATCTCAATTTGATTGCCATGGCTGATTTTAGAAGCTGCCATTGTTGCTCCAGGAGAAAGGACCATTAACCGCTTAAGGAGAGGATCCATAGCTAACCCATTCTCGTCTGCAAACTTGGTTGACACAAAAGAATGTGATGCACCAGAATCAAACAAAACTCGTGCAGGGATTGAGTTAACGGATAGCATACCCATCACAACTCCAGGTGCATGCTCAGCTTGAGCGGCGTTGATGCAGTTGGCACGAGCAACAGTAGACCCGGGCTTGGTGTTGATGTTGAGAGCCCGAGGTGGTGGTGCACGAACCAAAGGAGAGCTTGCCGCAGATCTTGGAGGTGGTGGAGGAAGAGCCTTGTTCTTCATCGGACAGTTCCATTGTTGATGCCCAGAGTCTCCACAAGTGTAACAAGCACCAGGTGGACGTGGAGCAACGTAGCCAGGGACTCCGCCAGGCGCTCCAGGGTAGTGGTGGTTGTAGCCCCTGGAAGCAGCAGTGAGGAAGTTTGGTGGCCTTGCCGCGTAGCTTGAAGGTCTTGGTGAAGCCGGGAGCGATGGTGGGGTGTTAGGGACCCAGACACGACGCTTAGAAGGAGCTGACATAGCTGAAGAGCTTGCTGCATCACGGCTGTGCTTCTTTGACTCGTCAAACACTTGCCTACTTGCCTCTTCCTGCAGAGCTGTATGTTGAAGTTCCAGAAAAGACGCCGGCCTTGCATGTGTGATTGCATACTTAATCGATGCATTGAGCCCTTGCCTGAACCTCTTTTGCTTCTTCTTGTCATCAGAGATCTCATCGCCACCATAACGAGAAAGGTTCATGAAGTTCCTGATGTAGGTGTTGACATTATCATTGCCCTGCTTGAGGTTGAGAAACACTTCCTTCATCCTCTCCATGACAATTTCTGATAGATACTGCTCCTTGAAAGCTCCAGTGAACTGTTCCCAAGTAGGCTGAAAACCAGTGCAGTTTGCCTTCAGGTAATTCTCCCACCAGAGAGCTGCATCTCCCTTCAGAAGGTGAGTAGCACACTTTACCCATTCTTGCTCGGGAACATCAGCAGTTGCCAGTAACCTTGACATCTCACGCAACCAATCATCAGCATCAAGTGGTTGATCAGAAACATCAAACTGGCGAGGGTTGAACTTCAGGAAGCTTTTGATGTCTCCTCGCTTGGGAGGTGGAGGTAGCGGCACAAACTCGTTCCTCCTGACACTTTCCTCAAAGCGCTGCTGGTTCTGCTACATTGCTGCCAAGGCATTGGCGATGCTTGACAATGCTGCCCCCAGTTCAGGTTGTATGTCCTCCTCAGAACGGCGTGGTGGTGCCATCCTGTGATTGATATAAACACAAGTCAGTACTATGATGTAGAATAATAATAATCCAAAATAGTACCAAGATGGAATGAATCAAGATTAAAGGATACAATTTACTAAGATGATATTAAAATATCAACGAAGTTCAAAGCACCTAGAAGATATTAAGCATATCGCACACGACTGAAAAGGAGTGTGGTACACAAATATATCAAAGAAAAATTTTCCACAAATTTCGGCATTAAAATACCAATAGATGCGCAAAACCACTTAACGAATCAAGATTAGTGACTCTACCAACTCAATATACAAGAGCGAATGATAAGAGTAGTGGTATGGTCGCGACTCCATCCCGCACTCAAATCATTACTCCGCACATGAACAAGTAAAACACATATCTCAACACCTTCTTCTCACGACAAACCTAAAGATTAGCAACTACGGAAACGAACACACAAAAGAAGATAACGTCGGATAACAAAGAGTAAGATAGATCGCGTCGGTATACAACGAATCAGATAGATCGCGTCGGTTTGCAAAAACCTGTCGGTATGGAATGTACCAACAGTTGATAACCAAAAGGCCGATAAGATAACAACTTGGATGCAACAGATAGACAAGGAATTACACACACACACTCACGCACACAGATACACAACCTATGGTACTACGGAAACCCAGAACACGTGAAATCCTAGTTTGAATTTAAGAAGAGGATTGAAAACGTTACACTTCCTTACCAGAAAAGGGTGGGTGGGTGGATAAGAAGAAAAATGGAAGCATTCCTACTCTCGCGTTTTGTTTTTCCCTAATATACATAACTACCAAAAATATTTGCTAGACAGACAACGACCATTTGGCTGAGACCCTGAAGGGCGGGATGGCTCTGATACCAATTGTAACTACCTCGGTGAATTACGCTCCTAGTACCAGCCTGGATGTTCAGAAATGGTTGAAATAGTACGGTGGGGCCCAAATGCCACTCACAGGTAGACCTTTCGGCCGTCCCAACCATTTCCAAACATCGGGACAAGAACGGGCGGCGTAATCGACAGGCGAAGGGATCAACTACATACACAAGTGAGTATGTATGCAAGCCACCATACAACAGTACATCAGAGTCATCCCATCTAAAAAGAAAGGAAATATAGCAACGCCATACGGCAAGATCCAAATATCCTAGATAGATATAATAGTTTAGGATATCTCCTCATACATCAATCAACAGAGTATCAAGCGGAAGCGGAAGACAAAGTCCGAGTACGGATAAGAAGCAAATCGGCATAAGATGCCCCATAAATAAGCAGATCCCGCCCACAGATCTCACGGATCCCCGTTCCCGGAATCTCTACACCGAATGATCGTTGCCCACATCGTCCGTCTCTTCCACCCAGTATCCATCTTGCGAGTGTACCTGTTCATCTGAACCAATAATTTATCGTGTGAGACCCTAGGGGTACTCAGCAAGTCTTTATGCCTCTAAAGGGGACACAACCTGGGGTGACGCAATTGCAGCAAAAGATAAACCCTAACAGTTCTATAGATACTCGCTAACCATCCGCCTAACCAGAGATAGACGGATGTCCGTGAATTAATAACAACAGTTATAACAGTTATAAAGGTAATCTTAACAGATCCATCCTCCTCCTTGCTACCGACGAGGAAGCGGACGAACAACGCCCCCATCCGTTGGCAGTTCTATTATCCATTCCATGAGTGTTGCACTATTTACTAGTCAGGTACCTAGTCTAGTCAGATTAAAAGCGGTGCTTTAGTTATGCTTGTCTATGATCGAGAAACTGTGCTCCAAGTCGTCCATAACCGCGGACACGGCTTTCAGAAAGTTTTACCCTGCAGGGGTGCACAAATAGCAACACACACTCGATATGCCTCGGAAAAACCAAATCAAAACCCAACGAGGCAGTCACGACAAAGCAATTATAGGATTCAGAAATATTTCAGGGGGCCACCCCATTAAGCTACCCGCAACGGAGCTAGCTGACTCCGAGACGGACTCAAGGTTTGCGCCAATGGCTGTGAACGACTGGGAACCCGAAAATGTGACTGGGCTTGTCAACACCGCGAAAACACTCCGCAATCCTAAACAGTACAGTGTGCAGTACCTCGCACAATTTAAATAAAGCAGTAAAGCATGGCATAAGTACAGGATAGTAAATAAAACCTCAAACTAATTTGTGGCCCCAAGAAATAAGAATGAATCAAGCTCTGGCTCAGGGGGGTCCATAAGGCCTCCCGGATGTGGATAGCGCGAATATTCTTGGAACAGGAATCAAGTACTCGGGGTCTTACGGGACACAAGTGAGCATAAAAACCAAATAACAGATATTGCTCACCGATGCCACTTTCATTAGTTATCCCATTACTACTCAGGTTAAGTTGTTTAGGTAGCTCGTTATCCATCAGACACTCACATACCCTACACATGCTGTTCTACGACTCGCATGGCTCAAACAACTCCTGTAGTAATGTCTCATGGGATGGAGGAACAAGCTTTGGTGGGGTTTTAATAGTAAAGGCTATGCAATACTTGGGATTCAATTTAATGCAATCGCGACTCAATGATGCAAGAATAAGAAAGAGGCAATAGGTACTGTATGTATGCAAGCATGTGGTAGTGCTTGCCTGGCAGCTCAGTTGAAGCAAGGAATGGATCTGGGTAGTGCTCCTGGTTCTTTTGATATATCCCCTGCTCAGTGTCTATTCGAAGAAGAACCAAACAAACAAGGGCCAACATAAATAAAGTGCACAAGCATATGAATAAAATGCATCAAGCAAACAATCATGCCATGATGAATGATGCACAATTTGCATGGCAATAAAGTAGCATGGCATGGGTGAGGTGTGGAATACAAGAATAAACATTTTTATTTAGTTTTGGCCCCACTTTATGCCCATAATAGTTGCTGTAATCTTTATATTTATATGATGCATGCTCCAAAACAAAACATGGAATGCATAAACAGAAAGGTCTCGTCGAGCTAATCATTTTAGACATATCATTTGTTAAATTTGGATTTATAAACCAAAAGTTATTAATTATTTAAGAAAAAGGGGCATTTATTGTAATTTAAATAAACTTGGAAATTTAAGTGTTCAAAATATATTTTGGATTGCATATTTGAAATCCTCACATTTTTCTGATTTGAAAACATATATTATTTGTATTATTTGGGTTTATATTTTAAAAGTTATTTAAAAACAGAATTATATTTGAATTTGAAATAATTAGAAAAGATTTGAGTTTAAAACAGATTTGCAGAATTACTTTTTATACCCAGGCAGTCCTAGCCACTATCGCTGACGGGTGGGGCCAAGCTGACTCAGCATCACAGCGTGCAGCACAGACGTTTCCCACCGTGCAGAGAGCTAGCCCAGGTGGCAGATAGGTGGGCCAACGGCCTCGCAGGCCCACGTGCCAGCGAGCGAGAGCGCAGGGGCCGACAGGTGGGGCCGCGGCTGGAGCGCGGGTTGAGATCTAGAAAGTCTAGGGGCTGCTCTGCAAAAAGTCCAGAGAGGCTAACGGTGGGGCTACGCGGACTGCGGGTTACGCCGAAAAGAAAACAGGGGGGGTATCGGCAAAAGCGCGGTCGCTACTGTGGATCTTCTCTCTGAACCGTCTGACGACAGGTCGATGCTCGACCTGACGCGGCGCGGCGCACGCGGGGCTCGAACCGGGGACCTGGGCGAGCGCACGGGGGCGGAGCCACTGCGCTGGCCTGGGCTTGGTGTCAGGGAGGCGCGCGCGGCCTAGCTAGGGTTTCTGCGACGCGAGGAGCGAGCAGACGCACGCGCTCGCCGGCGTACGCAGTGTGCTCGATGAAACGAACAACGGCCCTAGGCGACGACAGCGCGGCGGAGCGTGTCTAGGAGGTCAGGTGGCTCACCGGGAGGGCGTCGGTGGTGTTCGTGCGGGCCGAGACGCTGGCGATCGTGGATGATGCAGAGGCCGGCGTTCTAGGGTTTCTCGTCGGCCTCGCGCTGGTTCTGGCGGCTCCGGTGCTTCTTCTCCTCGACGGCGGTACAGGGGGGTTGCAGGAGCACTGCGTGGCCTTCCTCGGCCACCTCCACGTCGTTCTGCACTGCTGGAAGAGGAAGATCGGTGGAGGCCGACGGTGGAGACGATGGTGCAGGCGGTGGCGATGGAGCAGAGGGGGGAGAGGCCAGGGCGTCGCTGGGGCTGGATCTGGGGATGTAGGGGAGGCGAGAGAGGGGGTGGATAAGGCAGAGAGGGAGCGGGGTGCCGTGGGGAGGTGGTAGACGATAAAGGTGGCTCGGCCACCTTTTGTCCTCCTCCTCACGTGCTCCGCTGGGAGGCCAGGGCAGGGCAGGGGCAGGTAGGGGAGCTGCCAGGTGGGGTAGGGCAGGCCGGGGTCGGGGTAGTTCGGGCTGGGGCCCCTAGGGCAGAGAGAGAGCAAGAGAGAGAGAGGGTGGAGTAGCCTCGGGTAGGGCTAGGTTTGGAGCTAGGGTAGGAAGGGGAGGGGTATGGCTCGGGTTGGTAGCTAGGGCAGGGGTGAGGTGGCCAGGGAGAGAGGGTGGCCGGTGGGGTCAGCTAGGGTAGGCCATGGTGGGGTGGCTCGGCTTAGAAGGAGGAGAGAAAGAGGGGGGTACTTAGGGTTTAGGTTTAGAGAGGGGTATGGTAGATTAGATGAGATGGAGAGGTAGGTTTAGGGTTTGAAGAGAGGGGAAAGGTTAGTTGCTAGGGTGTTCCTTTGTCAAGATCAAGCCAAGCACAAACCAAACCCCAACAAGATCAAGACTAGGAAAGAGAGGACAAGGTGACGTGGTTTAAACATGATCAAATAGGATCAAGCCAAAAGAAAGATAGAGGTAGAGATGATCCACCCCAAGAACAAATAAAATCCAAATGACAAGCAAAAGGTGGTGCTTGCATGGGCCATGCAAAACATTTAATGCCATGTTGATACTTGTGAAAACAATATTATTTCATGGCATTATTATTATGCATCCCAAATTATGGAGTAAGGCCCAGGCAAAGGAATTTAGAAGAATTCCAAGTGGAGTATATGGAGATGATCACATTGGATTATATTTGGGGCTTGCTAGTGTGTATATGCCACTAGGTATTTAATAAGCCCCCAAAAATACCCCAACATGATGATAACCCCAAAACCACACCTATGGAAGCTAGGAAAAGGTTCCACTCACAAGGCATGCAAAGGTGGCCATGTGGCTCTCATGTTTCAATATTGTGAAAACAACATGTTGCCAAGATGAGAGCATGTGGCAAAGAATTGGATCCATCCCAACCCACATGAGCTAGAAATAAAACCAGTAAATGCCAAGCTCATATTTAGTTGGATGGTGGAATTATAAGGTGGTGAAAGAAAAGGTGGTGGAGTTAATAAAAGATATGCCCCCAACTCAACTTGGGCATTTAAACAATATATCAAGAACCAAATACAATATCAAGAGGCAAATACAATTAATAATGCATATGAGATAAGGACCAAATCAAAAAGGGTTTTATATGATGCTCAAATGCAAGGAGGCATGATGACATGAGCATGATATAATGATGATGCAACAATTATATATTTGAAGTAGCCAATATATTACTAGACCAAGTAGCATTACAATTGTTAGACAATTGGGATGCTACACATTGCATGTGTGTTCTTTTCCACAAACCACTTATGGATCAACCAGTGGTCATTGCATGTGTGTTCTTTCCACAAACCACTAATTAATCCACGAGTGTTCATTGCATGTGTGTTATTTTCCACAAACCACATATGGATCAACCAGTGGTCATTGCATGTGTGTTCTTATACTAAAACCAGCATTAGAGTCATTGCATGTGTGTTCTTTCCACAAACCACACATGGATCAACCAGTGGTCATAGCATGTTTGTTCTTTTCCACAAACCACATATGGATCCATATGTGTTCTTATACTAAGACCAGCATTAGAGTCACCGCATGTGTGTTCTTTCCACAAACCACTTTTGGATCAACCAGTGTTCATTGCATGTGTGTTCTTTTCCACAAACCACATATGGATCCGTTAGAGTCATTACATGTGTGTTATTTCCACAAACCACACATGGATAAAACCACATGTGGATCCATTAGAGTCATTGCATGTGTGTTATTTCCAAAAACCACACATGGATCAAGCAGTGTCATTGCATGTGTGTTCTTTCCACAAACCACACATGGATCAACCAGTGGTCATTGCATGTGTGTTCTTTCCACAAATCACATATGGACCCACTAGAGTCATTGCTTGTGTGTTCTTATACTAAAACTAGCACTAGAGTCATTGCAGGTCTGTTCTTTTCCACAAACCACATGTGGACCCACTAGACTCATTGCATGTGTGTTCTTTTCACAAACCACACATGGATCCACCACTGTCATTGCATGTGTGTTCTTTCCACAAACCACACATGGATCAACCAGTGGTCATTGCATGTGTGTTCTTTTCCACAAACCACATATGGATCCATTAGAGTCATTGCATGTGTGTTATTTCCACAAACCACACATGGATCAACCAATGGCATTGCATGTGTGTTCTTTCCACAAACCACACATGGATCAACCAGTGTCATTGCGTGTGTGTTCTTTTCACAAACCACACCTGGATCAACCAGTGTTCACTGCATGTGTGTTCTTTCCACAAACCACATATGGATCAACAAGTGGTCATTGCATGTGTGTTCTTTTCCACAAACCACTTATGGATCAACCAGTGGTCATTGCATGTGTGTTCTTTCCACAAACCACTTATGGATCCATGAGTGTTCATTGCATGTGTGTTATTTTCCACAAACCACATATGGATCAACCAGTGGTCATTGCATGTGTGTTCTTTTCACAAACCATATATGGACCCACTAGAGTCATCGCATGTGTGTTCTTATACTAAAACCAGCACTAGACTCATTGCATGTGTGTTCTTTTCACAAACCACACATGGATCCACCACTGTCATTGCATGTGTGTTCTTTCCACAAACCACACATGGAGCAACCAGTGGTCATTGCATGTGTGTTATTTTCCACAAACCACATATGGATCCATTAGAGTCATTGCATATGTGTTCTCATACTAAAACCAGCATTAGAGTCACTGCATGTGTGTTCTTTCCACAACCCACTTATGGATCAACCAGTGTTCATTGCATGTGTGTTCTTTTCCACAAACCGCGTATGGATCCATTAGAGTCATTGCATGTGTGTTATTTCCACAAACCACACATGGATCAAACCACATGTGGATCCATTAGAGTCATTGCATGTGTGTTATTTTCACAAACTACACATGGATTAACCAGTGCTCATTGCATGTGTGTTCTTTCCACAAATCACATATGGACCCACTAGAGTCATTGCTTGTGTGTTCTTATACTAAAACTAGCACTAGAGTCATTGCATGTCTGTTCTTTTCCACAAACCACATGTGGACCCACTAGACTCATTGCATGTGTGTTCTTTTCACAAACCACACATGGATCCACCATTGTCATTGCATGTGTGTTCTTTCGACAAACCACACATGGATCTACCAGTGGTTATTGCATGTGCGTTCTTTTCCACAAACCACACATGGATAAAACCACATGTGGATCCATTAGAGTCATTGCATGTGTGTTATTTCCACAAAGCACACATGGATCATGCAGTGTCATTGCATGTGTGTTCTTTCTAAAAACCACACGTGGATCAAATAGTGGTCATTGCATGTGTGTTCTTTCTACAAATCACATATGGACCCACTAGAGTCATTGCTTGTGTGTTCTTATACTAAAACTAGCACTAGAGTCATTGCACGTCTGTTCTTTTCCACAAACCACATGTGGACCCACTAGAGTCATTGCATGTGTGTTCTTTTCACAAACCACACATGGATCCACCACTGTCATTGCATGTGTGTTCTTTCCATAAACCACACATGGATCAACCAGTGGTCATTGCATGTGTGTTCTTTTCCACAAACCACATATGGATCCATTAGAGTCATTGCATGTGTGTTATTTCCACAAACCACACATGGATCAACAAATGGCATTGCATGTGTGATCTTTCCACAAACCACACATGGATCAACTAGTGTCAGTGCATGTGTGTTCTTTTCACAAACCACACATGGATCAACTAGTGTTCACTGGATGTGTGTTCTTTCCACAAACCACATATGGATCAACAAGTGGTCATTGCATGTGTGTTCTTTTCCACAAACCACATGGATCAAACCACATGTGGATCCATTAGAGTCATTGCATGTGTGTTATTTTCACAAACTACACATGGATTAACCAGTGCTCATTGCATGTGTGTTCTTTCCACAAATCACATATGGACCCACTAGAGTCATTGCTTGTGTGTTCTTATACTAAAACTAGCACTAGAGTCATTGCATGTCTGTTCTTTTCCACAAACCACATGTGGACCCACTAGACTCATTGCATGTGTGTTCTTTTCACAAACCACACATGGATCCACCATTGTCATTGCATGTGTGTTCTTTCCACAAACCACACATGGATCTACCAGTGGTTATTGCATGTGCGTTCTTTTCCACAAACCACATATGGACCATTAGAGTCATTGCATGTGTGTTATTTCCACAAACCACAAATGGATCAACCAATGGCATTGCATCAACCAGCGTCATTACATGTGTGTTCTTTTCACAAACCACACATGGATCAACACTGTTAACTGCATGCGTGTTCTTTCCACAAACCACATATGGATCAACAAGTGGTCATTGCATGTGTGTTCTTTTCCACAAACCACTTATGGATCAACCAGTGGTCATTGCATATGTGTTCATTCCACAAACCACTTATGGATCCACCAGTGGTCATTGCATGTGTGTTTTTTTCCACAAACCACATATGGATCAACCAGTGGTCATTGCATGTGTGTTCTTTTCACAAACCACATGTAGACTGATGTCTACGCACTTCTATTCTTGTAGATAGTTGTTGGGCCTCCAAGGGCAGAGGTTTGTAGAACAGCAGCAAGTTTTCCCTTAAGTGGATCACCCAAGGTTTATCGAACTCAGGAAGGAAGTGGTCAAAGGTATTCCCTCTCAAGCAACCCTGCAATCAAGATACAAGAAGTCTCTTGTGTCCCCAACACAGCCAATACACTTGTCAGGTGTATAGGTGCACTAGTTCGGCGAAGAGATAGTGAAATACAAGTGGTATAGATAATTATAAATGGTAATGGTGATAGAAGATAGCTTGATGGCGTGGAAAAGACTAAAGTAAAACTGAAATAAAGATAGAAGCAAGCAAACATGTAACAGATCGAATTGCAAATGGTGTTTCAGTGCTTAGAAACAAGGCCTAGGGATCATTCTTTCACTAGTGAACACTCTCATATAGATATATTATTTTCATGATACTACTCTTACTCTCCGGTTGAACACTCTAATCGATGGTAGGGCTATAACAGCACACCTCAAAGTCCGCTTTCCCCATCTAGATAACCCCACACTGTCACCTTGAGATCTAGATGGTTCCAACAAACACCACAATTTCATAGAAAGATCCAACTCCAAATATAACTCATAACAAGTATTTGTAATCTCTAGCCTAAGTGCCACCATGGTGTGCACGCTGTCACTTTCACACACATGGGAGAGCAGAGATCTATTAAAGCACTTGAGTAGCAAGGTAGATCTATAGATTACAAGCTCTTGATCTCAATAAGATCATGCATAGAGAGAGATGAACACATAGCTACCTATAGAACCCTTAGCCTCGAGAGAGAACTACTCCCTCCTCATCATGGGAATCAGCAATGGTGATGGAGATGGCGGTGGAGATTGATGGAGATGGCTCCGGGGGCACTTCCCCATCCCGGCAGGGTGCCGGAACAGAGACTTTCTGTCCCCCGAATCTCCCCTTCGGCGACGGCGGCACTGCGGAACTTTTCATGGCTTTCTAATTGAAGATTTAGGGTTTCTGCATTGAGGGGCTCTTATAGGCGAAGGAGGCAAGGTCGGTGGCCGGCCAGGGGGCCCACACCATGCCTGGCGCGGCCTAGGGTTGCCCGCGCTAAGGGGGTGTGGCCACCCTGTGGCCCCTCTCTGACTCTCCTTCTGGCTCCATGAGTCTTCCGGAAAATAGTAACTTTGGCTTTTGTCCCGTCCAATTCCAAGAATATTCATTTTCTGACTTCCTGGAACCAAAAACAGCAGAAAACAGGCAACTGGCACTATGGCATCTTGTTAATAGGTTAGTCCAAGAAATCATATGAAAAGTACTCCAAAGTTGGAACAAAACATAAGAAAGTAGATAAAACCAAGCATGGAACATCAAAAATTATAGATACATTTGCATTGTATCAACATCCCCAAGCTTAACTCCTGCTCGTCCTCGAGTAGGTAAGTGATAAAAAGAAAGAATAATTTTTGAGGTGACATGCACCATCAAAGACTTGATCAAAGTATTTGTAAAACATTGATAGCTGGGATCATAGTACTTCAATCATAACATGAAAGACAAAGTTCTAGCAATAAGACAAACAAACTATGTTGCAACATGAAAAGGCACAAACAAAAGATTCATGAATAACAATGCTTTGCAAGACGTTTGTTTTTTTCACATAAAGAAAACATAGCATAGTAGCATTCAGCTTGTCCCTCATAGAGTAGCAAATATAAATGCATAGGACACCTTCAAAGTTCATAAGAGGGAATAGATACAAATAGTTTAAAACAAGCAATATCAAGATATGCATAAATCAACTAGTCTTGGGACAATGCACATAGAACTAAGAATGGCCACTATGCTCTCAAAGTAGGTGCATAAAGATAGAAGGTGGAGACTCAATATAATGGTGGAAGAAAGGCCTTCATAGAAGGAAGTAGGGATTCAAGTCACATAAAGAGCTTCCAAAAATTATGGTACTTATAGCTTTTAGCTCTCATTGCCCCTATCATAAGCATCTTGAAGTGATTAAGGTTAAAGTGAACAAACTATGGTGTACATGCTTGACGAAGTATAAGTCAGAAATCTCATGTCCCTTGTATACGAGGGCCGCTCCTCATGTTACTCAAGTTTAGTCACCGGTAAGTTCTTGTCATCGTAAGTACATATGTATCATAGAGAACCGCCAACAGGGTACCCCTTGCTCGATGAGATGGAAGAATCCCCATATCAAAATGACAAGGCAAGTAGACAACGAGCATCTCACCAATCTTCTTATTTACCATGGGAATATGGTGCTTTTTTCTCTCTTTCCTCTTTTCATAATCTCTTTTTTTCCTTTTTCTCTTTTTTCTCAATATAGGACTCTTTTTTTATAAGAAGAATGCTTCATAGACTCATTATGGTTACGCTGCAGGTTTCCACCATGTCAGCATGGATTAGACCAGCGGCCCAGGCATTTATCTAACACATATACATAACTCCATGGACTTACAAGCTCCCCTTTCATTTCACACCGACGACATCCATATACAAAAGAGCATGATATCAACTAGGTAAAGTACCAAGTGCAATGTTGAAAGCGTTCCCCATGATAGCATGGTTCTGCTAATTGCCAACAAATAAGTGCAAGCATATACAACATAGACGACACAATGGTTCAAGTTTATTAAGGGCACGAAAAGTGAAGTGTGCCATCAAGTTCGTGAGAGCTTTAATCACTAGTTTTCTCATAACAAGTTTAATTTGGAAGGTAAACAAAAGCTTGAATATACTTGGAATAGCATAATCTAGTAGGTAGGTATGGTGGACTCTTTGTAATAACTTGGTTTAGGGAATTGGATGCATGAGTGGAACTCATACTTGGTTGTGGAGGCTATCAATGACTGGGAGCGACAAACTAAGAGAGCAATAATGGCCATAATCATGCAGAGCGACAAAACATCATTGATCAAAGCATAAAGTGATACTACAAGTGGAAAACTAAAGGATCATAAAGGCTTATGGTGACTTGGGATAGTCATAACATGGTGTGAGCATGCGCCAAGTCAACCCAAATAAAGCATCAAAGGAGAATACCACAATACTATGCTTTAATATGCTAAAACAATGCATGATTCATCCAAGGCACATTAAGCAATCTCAATTGTTTATAACAAGTCATGCTACAGCAAAGAATACTAAGCATAAAGCCAAAACAATATCGAGCATGGCATGACAAAGCATAGGCCACAGTCAAAAACAAGCTCTCTTTAATACTTAAGCATGAACTTTCCTACTCTTTTCCAAACCAAACCAAACTATTTGAAAACCAATGTATGAAAGAGGGGGTCCAACCAATTTATTCATAAAACTAAGAAAACCAAGCAAACGAAAACCAAAAACAAAAAGAAAAAAAGAAGACGCTCCAAGAACAACACAACTGTGCATGAAACAATAAAAATGAAGTGTTTGGAAGAAACCTGGGATTTTTATTGATGAAGAAGGGATGCCTTGGGCATCCCCAAGCTTTGACACTTGTACTTCTTGGATATTTTTTGGGGTGACACGCGTGGAATCCCCAAGCTTGAGCTTTAGTCCATCCTTCATCTCATTACTCATTCCTTCCATACACCTGAAATTTTTCCTTCATACAAAACTTCACACATCTTTATTAGCAACAATAGTGCAGTCAAGATAATAGGTCTTTAAGGTTCAGTTCTAACACCAACAAAAACTTCCATTAAAACACAAGCTACTGTAGCACTTCCCTCAAAAATCTCAATTCCCCAAAAGAACTCAAAAAGGAACCAACAAGAAGCAAATGCAAAAAATGGCAGAAATCTATCAAAACAGACCAGAAGGTAAAGATGATTTTTTTCGAAGACCTTGTGTTGCTCAAATAAAAAAGTGTTGAACTAACGAAAGTTAGATAACAATCTGGGGCAGATGCACAAAAATTCACGCCTCAAAAGGACATTCAGAGATTTTACACGAATTTTTAAGGTGAAGCGCAAAAATCTGTTTCGGGACAGCAACTTTCTCAATCATTACTTCTCTCTCATTAGAGGTTACTCTTGGCACAAAAAGCAAATAAAAAGGATAAGGAGCGGTTATTACTGAAGTAATAACTTCCAAGACTCATCTAAAACTTTTGGGTTATCTCCCAATAAGTACTTTTCTTTAATGCCTTTAAGTTAGGCATGATAGTTTTGAAAAGATGCTCACATAAGAAATATGAATTGAAGTAAAAGAGAGCATCAAGAAGCAAATTCAAAACACATTTAAGTCTAACCCACTTCATATGCATAGGAATCTTGTAAAGAAACAAGTAATGAAAGCACAAAGCAACAAGCATAGTAAAGCAAAACAAGTGCAGCTTCAAGACTTTCAACATAAAGAGGGGAAACTTAATATTGTTGAGACACATAAAACCATGTTTACCTCTCTCATAATAACTTTTAGTAGCATCATGAATAAAATTAACAATATAACTATCACAAGAAACATTCTTATCATGAGCCACATGCATAAAAGAATTAATACTCCCCACATAAACATAGTCATTCTTATTAATTGTAGTGGGAGCAAATTCAACAAAATAGCTATCATTATTATTCTCATCACCATAATCATCAAATATAGGAGGCATATTGTAATCATAATTAATTTTCTCCTCAATAGTAGGTGGACTGAAAATATCATATTCATCATTGTAATCATCATATATTGGAGGTTTGGTATCATCATAAGCAATAGAATAGCTATCTTCCAAAGCTTGGGAACTAAAAAGATCATTTTCATAAAAACTAGCTTCCCCAAGCTTAGACTTTTCCATAGCATTAGCAATAATGGTGTCCAAAGAATTCATACTAACAACATTGCTATTAGCATGCAAATAAAGTTCCATAGATTTTTTAATTTTCTCTTCAAACACTTCATGTCCTAACTCAAGATAAATACTATAAAGCTCTCTAATTTTTTTTGTTGTTTTCCATTAAGCCTAACTAGTGAAAACAAGAAACAAAAAGACAAAATTGCAGAACCTAAAGGAAATAACTTCGAGCACTCACACCGGAGGATGTGAGTACCTTTTACCTTACCTCCCCGGCAACGGCGCCAGAAAATAGGCGTTTGCCGTGGGAGGTTCTTCTTCTTTAATCCTCCGGTGTGAATACCTTTTACCTTACCTCCCCGGCAACGGCGCCAGAAAATAGCTTGATGTATACGCACTTCTATTCTTGTAGATAGTTGTTGGGCCTCCAAGTGCAGAGGTTTGTAGAACAGCAGCAAGTTTTCCCTTAAGTGGATCACCCAAGGTTTATCGAACTCAGGGAGGAAGTGGTCAAAGGTATTCCCTCTCAAGCAACCCTGCAATCAAGATACAAGAAGTCTCTTGTGTCCCCAACACACCCAATACACTTGTCAGGTGTATAGGTGCACTAGTTCGGCGAAGAGATGGTGAAATACAAGTGGTATAGATAATTATAAGTGGTAACGATGATAGAAGATAGCTTGATGGTGTGGAAAAGACTAAAGTAAAACTGAAATAAAGATAGAAGCACGCAAACATGTAACAGATCTAATTGCAAACGGTGTTTCAGTGCTTAGAAACAAGGCCTAGGGATCATACTTTCACTAGTGAACACTCTCATATAGATATATTATCTTCATGGTACTACTCTTAACTACTCTCCGGTTGAACACTCTAATCGATGGTAGGGCTATAACAACACACCTCAAAGTCCGCTTTCCCCATCTAGATAACCCCACACTGTCACCTTGAGCTCTAGATGGTTCCAACAAACACCACAATTTCATAGAAAGAACCAACTCCAAATATAACTCATAACAAGTATTTGTAATCTCTAGCCTAAGTGCCACCATGGTATGCACGCTGTCACTTTCACACACATGGGGAGAGCAGAGATCTATTAAAGCACTTGAGTAGCAAGGTAGATCTATAGATTACAAGCTCATGATCTCAATAAGATCATGCATAGAGAGAGATGAACACATAGCTACCGGTAGAACCCTTAACCTCGAGAGAGAACTACTCCCTCCTCATCATGTGAATCAGCAATGGTGATGGAGATCGATGGAGATGGCTCCGAGGGCACTTCCCCCTCCCGACAGGGTGCCGGAACAGAGACTTTTTGTCCCCTGAATCTCCCCTTCGGTGGCGGCGGTGCTGCGGAACTTTCCGTGGTTTTCTGATTGACGATTTAGGGTTTCTGCAACGGGGGGCTCTTATAGGCGAAGGAGGCAAGGTCGATGGCCGGCCAGGGGGCCCACACCATGCCCTGGAGCGGCCTAGGGTTTCCCGCGCCAAGGGTGGGTGTGGCCAGCCAGTGGCCCCTCTCCGACTCTCCTTCTGGCTTCGTGAGTCTTCCGAGAAAATAGTAACTTTGGCTTTTGTCCCATCCAATTCCGAGAATATTCATTTTCTGACTTCCTAGAACCAAAAACAGTAGAAAACAGGGAACTGGCACTATGGCATCTTGTTAATAGGTTAGTCCAAGAAATCATATGAAAAGTACTCCAAAGTTGGAACAAAACATAAGAAAGTAGATAAAACCAAGCATGGAACATCAAAAATTATAGATACATTTGCATTGTATCAACATCCCCAAGCTTAACTCCTGCTCGTCCTCGAGTAGGTAAGTGATAAAAAGAAAGAATGATTTTTGAGGTGACATGCACCATCAATGACTTGATCAAAGTATTTGTAAAACATTGATAGCTGGGATCAACCAGTGGTCATTGCATGTGTGTTCTTTTCCACAAACCGCTTATGGATCAACCAGTGGTCATTGCATGTGTGTTCTTTCCACAAACCACTTATGGATCCACTAGTGTTCATTGCATTTGTGTTCTTTTCCACAAACCACATATGGATCAACCAGTGGTCATTGCATGTGTATTCTTTTCACAAACCCCATGTGGACCCACTAGTGTCATTGCGTGTGTGTTCTTATACTAAAACTAGCACTAGACTCATTGCATGTGTGTTCTTTTCACGAACCACACATGGATCCACCATTGTCATTGCATGTGTGTTCTTTCCACAAACCACACATGATCAACCAGTGGCATTGCATGTGTTTTCTTTTCACAAACCACACATGGATCCATTAGAGTCATTGCATATGTGTTCTTACACTAAAACCAGCATTAGAGTCACTGCATGTGTGTTCTTTCCACAAACCACTTATGGATCAACTAGTGTTCATTGCATGTGTGTTCTTTTCCACAAACCACATATGGATCCATTAGAGTCATTGCATGTGTGTTATTTCCACAAACCACACATGGATCAAACCACATGTGGATCCATTTGAGTCACTACATGTGTGTTATTTTCACAAACCACACATGGATCAACCAGTGGTCATTGCATGTGTGTTCAATCCACAAATCACATATGGACCCACTAGAGTCAAACCTTGTGTGTTCTTATACTAAAACTAGCACTAGAGTCATTGCATGTGTGTTCTTTTCTAGAAACCACATGTGGACCCACTAGACTCATTGCATGTGTGTTCTTTTCACAAACCACACATGGATCCACCAGTATCATTGCATGTGTGTTCTTTCCACAAACCACACATGGATCAACCAGTGGTCATTGCATGTGTGTTCTTTTCCACAAACCACATATGGATCCATTAGAGTCATTGCATGTGTGTTATTTCCACAAACCACACATGGATAAACCAATGGCATTGCATGTGTGTTCTTTCCACAAACCACACATGGATCAACCAGTGTCATTGCATGTGTGTTCTTTTCACAAACCACACATGGATCAACCAGTGTTCACTACATGTGTGTTCTTTCCCCAAACCACATATGGATCAACTAGTGGTCATTGCATGTGTTTTATTTTCCAAAACCACTTATGGTTCAACTAGTGGTCATTGCATGTGTGTTCTTTCCACAAACCACTTATGGATCCACCAGTGTTCATTGCATGTGTGTTCTTTTCCACAAACCACATATGGATCAACCAGTGGTCATTGCATGTGTGTTCTTTTCACAAACCACATGTGGAGCCACTAGAGTCATTGCATGTGTGTTCTTATACTAAAACTAGCACTAGACTCATTGCATGTGTGTTCTTTCCACAAACCACATATGGATCAACCAGTGGTCATTGCATGTGTGTTCTTTTCCACAAACCACTTATTGATCAACCAGTGGTTATTGCATGTGTGTTCTTTCCACAAACCACTTATGGATCCACCAGTGTTCATTGCATAGATGTTCTTTTCCACAAACCTCATATGGATCAACCAGTGGTCATTGCATGTGTGTTCTTTTCACAAAGCACATGTAGACCCACTAGAGTCATTGCATGTGTGTTCTTATACTAAAACCAGCACTAGACTCATTGCATGTGTGTTATTTCCACAAACCACTTATGGATCAACCAGTGGTCATTGCATGTGTGTTCTTTCCACAAACCACACATGGATCAACCACTGGCATTGCATGTGTGTTCTTTTCACAAACCACACATGGATCAACCAGTGTTCACTTCATGTGTGTTATTTTCCACAAACCACACATGGATCAACCAGTGGTCATTGCATGTGTGTTCTTTCCACAAACCAAAAAAGGATCCACTAGTGGCATTGCATGTGTGTTCCTGACATGAACCACATAAGGACCCACTAGAGTCATTGCATGTGTGTTCTATCCACAAATCACACATGGATCAACCGGTGTCATTGCACGTGTGTTCTTTCCACAAACCACATATGGATCAATCAGTGTCATTGCATGTGTGTTCTTTCCACAAACTACACATGGATCAACCAGTGTTATTGCATGTGTGTTCTTTCCACAAACCACACATGGATCCACCAGTGTTCATTGCATGTGTGTTCTTTTCCACAAACCACTTATGGATCAACCAGTGCTCATTGCATGTGTGTTCTTATACTAAAACCAGCATTAGAGTCATTTCATGTGTGTTATTTCCACAAACCACACATGGATCAACCAATGGCATTGCATGTGTGTTCTTTCCACAAACCACACATGGATCAACCAGTGTCATTGCATGTGTGTTCTTTTTACAAACCACACATGGATCAACCAGTGTTCATTGCATGTGTGTTCTTTTCACAAACCACATATGGATGAACCAGTGGTCATTGCATGTGTGTTCTTTTCCACAAACCACATGTGGATCAACCAGTGGTCATTCCATGTGTGTTCTTTTCCACAAACCGCTTATGGATCAACCAGTGGTCATTGCATGTGTGTTCTTTCCACAAACCACTTATGGATCCACTAGTGTTCATTGCATGTGTCTTCTTTTCCACAAACCACATATGGATCAACCAGTGGTCATTGCATGTGTATTCTTTTCACAAACCACATGTGGAGCCACTAGAGTCATTGCATGTGTGTTCTTATACTAAAACCAGCACTAGACTCATTGCATGTGTGTTATTTCCACAAACCACTTATGGATCAACCAGTGGTCATTGCATGTGTGTTCTTTTCCACAAACCACACATGGATCAACCAGTGGCATTGCATGTGTGTTCTTTTCACAAACCACTTATGGATCCACTAGTGTTCATTACATGTGTGTTGTTTTCCACAAACCACACATGGATCAACCAGTGGTGATTGCATGTGTGTTCTTTTCACAAACCACATGTGGACCCACTAGACTCATGGCATGTGTGTTCCTGACATGAACCACATATGGACCCACTAGAGTCATTGCATGTGTGTTCTATCCACAAACCACACATGGATCAACCAGTGTCATTGCCCGTGTGTTCTTTCCACAAACCGCATATGGATCAATCAGTGGTCATTGCATGTGTGTTCTTTTCACAAACCACATGTGGACCCACTAGAGTCATTGCATGTGTGTTCTTATAATAAAACCAGCACTAGACTCATTGCATGTGTGTTCTTTCCACAAACCACATATGGATCAACCAGTGGTCATTGCATGTGTGTTCTTTTCCACAAACCACTTATGGATCAACCAGTGGTCATTGCATGTGTGTTCTTTCCACAAGGCACATATGGAGCCACCAGTGTTCATTGCATGTGTGTTCTTTTCCACAAACCACATATGGATCAACCAGTGGTCATTGCATGTGTGTTCTTTTCACAAACCACATGTGGACCTACTAGAGTCATTGCATGTGTGTTCTTATACTAAAACCAGCACAAGACTCATTGCATGTGTGTTATTTCCACAAACCACATATGGATCCACCACTGGTCATTGCATGTGTGTTCTTTCCACAAACCACACATGGATCAACAAGTGGCATTGCATGTGTGTTCTTTTCACAAACCACACATGGATCAACCAGTGTTCACTGCATGCGTGTTCTTTTCCACAAACCACACATGGATCAACCAGTGGTCATTGCATGTCTATTCTTTCCACAAACCACACATGGATCCACCAGTGGCATTGCATGTGTGTTCCTGACATGAACCACATAAGGACCCACTAGAGTCATTGCATGTGTGTTCTATCCACAAATCACACATGGATCAACCGGTGTCATTGCACGTGTGTTCTTTCCACAAACCACATATGGATCAACCAGTGTCATTGCATGTGTGTTCTTTCCACAAACCACACATGGATCAACCAGTGTTATTGCATGTGTGTTCTTTCCACAAACCACACATGGATCCACCAATGTTCTGTAACATCCCAAATTGTGTAATTTTAGATGTTACTAGTAAGCATGCTTTATGTCATTGCATCATGGCATCGCATATCAAAAACTGCAACAGGTATTTTCTTAAACTCCATAGTCTAATTATAGACAAAAGGGGGGTAAAACCTTTTGAACCACCAAAACGTTTGCAAATGAGTTATTTTATAATCCTATCCTAACCCTCTTCTTTTTACAAAATTTTAGAAACAAGTTTCGCTTAATTTGGAGTCCGTTTGCAAAAGTTATCAAACATATAGCAATCAAGAAATTATTAAAAGTATAAAAAAAACCTAACCTAACCGGGCCGGCCGAGCCAGCCCGGGAACCTATCTACCGCGCGCGCCAGCCAGCAAACAGCGCATAGCGCGTGGGCCGGCCCAGCAGCCGCGCCAGCAGCCCGCACCCCGCCAGCACCCGCCGACAGGCGGGGACCACCCGTCAGCCGCCTCCTCGCCGAGTCCGGCTCGACCACGCCACCGCCGCCGCATCGCCAACCGCCTCCGGCGAATCCGGGACGGATTCCGTGACTTCCGCGCCAAGAAATCGCGCCCATAAAAGCCCGAGCACGCCTCCCCAAACCCTAGTAGCTTTTTCTGCCGCCACCACCACCGAGCGCCGCCGGATTGCTCGCCGGAGCGCCGCCGCCTTCACCGCCAGTAGCCGCCTCCCGCCGTCGTCTCGGGAAGGGAGGGTCGCCGCCGTCCCCGGAACCGCGACAGCGACGAGGAGCCGGTCCTCGTCGTCTAGCTCGTCGGGACGGAGGAGCGCCGCCGCCGTCGCCGACCATCGCCGGAGGAGCGCTGCCGTCCGCCGTCGCCGCCAGCCGCCGCCCGCCGGTAAGCGCCGCCCCCCCCCCCCTCGCCGACCGTTGGATCTAGATCCAACGGCCCAGATCAGTCAACGCCCACGGGCCAACCGCGTCGCGCCGCATGGCAGCGCCACGTCGACGCCGCGTCGCCCCCGCGTCGCGTCACGCGTGCCCCGCTGGCCCACTCACGTGGCGCCATGTGTCGCCGCGTCGCAGGCCTTTTTCCTTTTTCTTTTAAATAGGCAGAAATAGCTGCAATCTTGTAAAATTCATAGTAATTCGATTATTAGTCCAAAAATTGCATATAATATACCGTTGGATTCATATTTTCGAGTAGAACACAGATCTACAATAATATTACTGTTTTGCCACAGAAATCTTGCTGTAGATTTAAAAGTTTAGATTAGAGTATTTTAATTCTAGAAATTTATCCGTAGCTCCGTTTTAGTTGATTCTTGTCGCGTTGGCTTTGTATCGCCAAGATCTTCTGTAGAAAATTGTCATATCTTGCTTAGGGTGTTTAGATCTGTCTCGAGATAGAATAGAGTTATAGATCTAGTTTTGAGCTTGGTAAATTAGGGTTTAACCCAAATCCTTAAAATCTATGGGAAATCAATTCTAATGACATCCCCAACTCAATGACACCCCTGGTCGAAATCGAATCCATCCTTGCATATTACCATGTTGCATGCATGCATATTCGTCTTCGTGACTTTTTTTTGTGCAAATTGTGATTGGATCTATGTTTGTTTCGTTAGATTTCTCAGAGTGCGCTGAGGAGTATTGTTGTGTAGATTGCTGCTCGGATCAAGGCAAGTTACACCACTTGTTCATATTTATGTCCCAGTTTTGACTATGCATGTTTTACTCTTCAAAATTCTGTAGTATGCATGTGTAGGATTTTGGTAGTTTTTCTTAATACTATTTTGCATGTGCGGTTTTGTAGTATGCCATGAGTAGTTCCATGCTTAGGATTTTCTATCCCAATAGGTTATCTTGTTTTTCTAAGTTATGATTGCTATGCTGCATACTTATATATATCAAATACCGTTGGGGGGGGGTTCGAAAGACTCAAGAATTTTCTAAGTACGAGAGCTCTCTCGAGCGAACTTTTCTTCTCAAAACCCCTTCAAAATAAAACTAAGTTTCCTTCTGGGCGGAATGGTTGTCGGGACAATGAGTGAGACTTTGGTAGAGGACGCCCGCCCAGGAATCAAAGAAGTCTGTCATGTTTCGGAATTCAGAAGCTTCCCGTGCAACCACAATACATATGGGCTCTGTCTTGGCTTAGTACTTAGTGGAAAACCTCACCGGGGTACCAACATTTGGAGGTTCTTGGCACGGTTGGATCCAGCTGGTAGAGGGGCTACTAAGGGAAGGCTTCGCCATGGTCTTGTCTGTAAAAGGACTTGATCATGGATTGTGGGGAAAGTGCACAACCTCTCGAGAGTATTGCAATCTGATCGATCAGCCGTGTTCACGGAAACAGAACAACTTTGAGCATCTGAAGGATGGAGCCTCTAAAAGATCTTCCTCTCTCTTTTCCAAACTTAACGTTTTACAAACCCCAAGGCGTGAGTAATATCGCCATTGGGTGGGATTTTGGGAACTTGGTGCGTAATATCCAAGTGCTAGGTTGATTTGGGCACGTGGTGAGTAATATCCACGTGTTCCATTCGATCCTATACTATATATCAAAGTTTGCAAAGTAGGGAAAACTTTCTACCTCTTTTCTTATCACATTGATAAAATTGGCTTTACGCAAATGAACCCCAGAGCCTACTCTTAGCCTTGCATGTAGAGATAGCCTTACTCTTTCCTTGGTGTAATTTGCCAATACATTCAAAGTGTTGACCCAACTTGTTGGCTGCACGTCTTATATGCAGAATCGGAAGATTGAAAGGTGCGTAGGGATCGCGGGTCTTCACGCAGCTAGCCTGAGGCGTTGATGGACTCAAGTTTTACTTAGTTTCCGCTGTTTTATTTTGAGCTAGCTATAAGCTATGCAAGTTGTAATAAATATACTCTGGATTATTCGTGTAATAATGACTTGTGTTTTACATGATACTCATCGACTGTGAAGTGCTAGCTATTGATCCAGGGACTAGCATGTTGATCACAGGGACTTAGGATCCTTATTGATCCGAGGTCGCAACAGATGGTATCAGAGCACAAAGTTGCCTGTAGGACGTGACCCCTAGGATTGGAAACCACCTTTACCATTTGTGTTTTCGCTCTTACTATTCTAGCTTTTTCTCCTTCCTATGACCTTGTGCCTAATTTTTCTCTCTCCTAACCTAAAGATGACGGCCTTCTACTACGACACCGCCGAAGACATCAAGTGCCTGCGCTTCGGGGAATGCCTTCTGGACATCATCAAGACACTGCAGTTACCCATGCCATCAATCAGGGGAAGTGAGTTGAGGAAGATGCACAAGGAAGGATGTTGGGCGATTGAAGTCATCCAACCAGGGCGCAGTCAGACAGAACCCAAGACAGAAGCCATTGTACTCAACGTCACCAGCGACTCCAAGGAGAAAGGACTTAGCATCAGCTTGCAGGAACTCATTGGACGCCTTTGCGGACGCCATCATAAAGAGGTTGAAGGCCACTACATCAAACTCTTTGGAAGACGTGATGAGAAGGGAGTTCCAATCGAGTTAACCCCAGAGGAAAGGAAGACATGCAAGCGTCGAAGGATCCAATATCAAGACTTGGAGTTCCATATCAATGACCTTCAGAAGGGGAGCTGCCTTGAGATCGTGAGGAATGACGAGCTTCGTGCCCTAGTCAAGGAGAAGGACGAGAAGATCGAGGAGCTGGAAGAGAAGATCAAGTCCCTAGGAGGAGAACTCACCGCCCAAGAAAAGAGGTTCGTTAATCAAGAGAAGAGAGTGCAAGACAAGAATAAGAGGATTAGGGAGCAAAGTCTAGTGCTTGCAAAGAACGAGATGGAGTTCAAGAACCATGCCACCATGTTGAAGGACCTATGAGCAGCCAAGAGGAGCTTGGAGGAAAAGATCACGCCCATGACTATGGGGTCAAGTTTGATCAAGAAACTATAGAAGGAGAAGAAGGAACTCCGAGAGAAGCTGGAAGCTGCTACCCAGGAGCTGCAAGAGGTGAAGGAACTTCAAGGAACGCTCGAAGCTGCAACACTGGAGCCACAGGAGATGAAGGAACTTCAAGAGAAGCTTGAAGCCACGACGAGGGACATGGAGCTATACAAGTCACTGCTGGAAAAGGAAGGCTTCATCATTGAGGATGAGGAAGTGGATGATGAGTAGAGTAGTTGGACCACCTTTAGCTCTATAGTCGAACGTTATTCGCGATTGTAATAAGTACCAGAAACCTTATATTGGTTAGTTAAAATTGGTTGAGTGTGTGGTTTTTGTGCCATGTGTGCCTTGCTTTTCTCGTGTGTTTTCTTGTTTTCATAAGGGTAGGAATTTATTCCTTAGGCTTTCTATCTTTTCTTAACTTGCCTCTCAAACCCTCCAGATGGCAAGGCGTGGAAACAACAATAACAACATGCCCCCAGAGATAGCACAGCTTTTGAACTCCCAGAATCAGCTGATCCAACTTCTCACTCAAAACATGCAAAACAACAACAACAACAATCCGCCGCCTCCGCCACCTCCACCGCCCCAACAGGATCGCTTGACTCGGTTCTTGAGGTTGAACCCTCCAACTTTTTCAAGTAGTTCTGAGCCAATTGTGGCAGACGACTGGCTCCGCACCATCAACAAGAAGCTAGACACCGTCCAAATTGTTGGAGCTGACAGGGTGTGCTTTGCCACGCACCAACTTGAGGGACCAGCTGCCGAGTGGTGGGATAACTACCAGGTCACCCACCCTGATATTGAAGCTATCACCTGGAACCAGTTTGAAGCAGCCTTCCGTACTCATCACGTAGCCGCGGGAGTCATGTCACTTAAGAGACGTGAGTTCCGCGACTTGAAGCAACTACACCGTTCTGTCTCCGAGTATGGAGACCTTTTTAACAAGCTGGCACGTTATGCACCTGATGATGTGTCCACTGATGCCAAGAGACAAGAGGAGTTCTTGAGGGGACTTAATGACGAAATATCAATTCAGCTTGTGGCTCTGAAGTTTGATAACTACCAGGAACTCCTGGACAGAGCAGTGGTAGTTGAAGCAAAGCAAAGGAGTATAGAGAACCGAAAGAGAAAGTCCACCTCACACAAGCACAACTCTGCCCCATATCAGAAGCAACGCACTTCGTCGCCACCACCCCACAACCACAATGGTCATCGTCATGGAGGACATAACCACAATAGCCATAAGCACCGCAATGGAAATGGCAATGGGAAGGATCTGAGTGAAGTGACATGCTTCAAGTGTAACAAGACAGGGCACTATGCGACTACTTGTCCCAAAAAGGCGAAGAACGGGAATGGTAATGGAAACGGCAACGGACACAACCATGGCAATGGTAATGGAAATGGGAAGAAGCCGAATACGTTTGTCAAAGCCACAGTGAATCATGTCTCCATGGAGGATGCTCGTGAGGTACCTGACTCCGTGATTGGTAAGATCAAGCTTAACTCCATCCCTGCAGTTGTTCTTTTCGATACTGGTGCATCGCATTCATTCATATCAAGGGTATTTGTGGATAGAGGCAAGATACCTATGGAGACTATTAGTACTCCCCTAAGGGTAAGTTCTCCGGGAGGAGAAATAGTGGCAAACTCTGGATGCCGTGGGTTAGAATTAAGGATTGGGGCACACACCTTTCCCACCAGCCTAGTCGTTCTGGAATCACAAGGCTTAGACATAATTCTGGGCATGAACTGTATGACCGAATATGAGGGAGTCATAGATTGCGCCAAAAGGACTATCACACTCACCACTCCGGATAAGAAAAGGATCCACTTCAAGTCAGCTTTCGCACTCAAAGGAAGTATGGTAAATTCTCTTAAGGGGGTTAGCTTGGAGGATGTGCCAATTGTGAAGGAGTACCCAGATGTGTTTCCGGAAGAATTGCCAGGGATGCCTCCCGACCGAGACATCGAGTTTCTCATTGACTTGATGCCAGGTACTGGACCAATAGCAAAGAGACCGTACAAGATGGATGTGGATGAGTTGAAGGAACTTAAGAAACAGCTTAGAGAGCAATTGGACAAAGGCTTCATTCAACCAAGTGCATCATCTTGGGGAGCACCTGTTCTATTCGTGGAGAAGAAGGATAAAACCAAGAGACTAGTCGTGGATTATCGGTCGTTAAATGAAGTGACAATCAAGAGCAAGTACCCTCTACCCAATATTAACGACCTGTTCGACCAATTAAAGGGAGCTAGTGTATTCTCTAAGATTGATCTCCGATTAGGATATTTCCAGCTGAAGATCCGAGAACAGGATGTACCCAAGATGGCTTTCACCACAAGATACGGGTTGTATGAGTACACTGTGATGTCGTTTGGCTTAACCAATGCCCCAGCATACTTCATGACTATGATGAACAAGGTGTTCATGGAGTACTTGGATAAGTTTATCGTAGTATTCATTAATGACATACTCATATACTCCAAGGACGAGAAGGAACATGAGCGGCATCTGCGCCTGATTATGGAAAAGTTAAGGGAACACAAGATGTATGCCAAATTTGGCAAATGTGAATTCTGGTTGAAAGAAGTGGGATTCCTTGGACATATCGTATCAGGAAAAGGTGTTGCCGTGGACCCAAGTAAGGTAGCTTCCGTAACAGAATGGGAGCCCCCTAAGAATGTGGGTGATATTAGGAGTTTCCTAGGCCTTGCAGGATATTACCGAAGATTCATTGAAAACTTTTCCAAGATAGCGAAGCCTATGACAGAGTTGCTGAAGAAAGAGAAGAAATTCCAATGGACCGAGGCATGTGAAGCAAGTTTTCAGGAGTTGAAGAAGCGCCTAGTAACAGCACCAGTTTTGTGTCTCCCTGATATCCAAAAGGATTTCCAAGTCTATTGTGATGCTTCTCGACAAGGACTTGGTAGTGTTCTGATGCAAGATGGAAAAGTAGTGTCTTATGCCTCTCGACAACTTAAGCACCATGAGAATAACTATCCCACGCACGATTTGGAACTAGCATCAGTTGTGCATGCGCTCAAGTTATGGAGACATTACCTAATGGGCAAACATTGTGATGTGTTCACGGATCACAAGAGCCTTAAGTATATCTTCACTCAAAAGGAGTTAAATATGAGGCAAAGGAGATGGCTTGAGCTCATCAAGGATTATGATTTAGACCTGCAGTACCATCCTGGAAAGGCCAACGTTGTGGCTGACGCCTTAAGCCGGAAAATCTATGTGAATGGACTTACCGTGGGAGAACTTCCAAAAGACTTGTGTGAACAATTCAAGGACCTTAGGTTGGAAATAGTTCCGGAAGGATACTTAGCAACTATGGCGATAGTGCCAATGCTTCTGGACCAAATCAAAGAGGCCCAGAAGGGGGACAAAGGGTTGGAAGAGATAAGAGCTAATATAAGCAAGGGTAAAGCAAAAGGGTTTCGCACGGATGAACAAGAAACACTTTGGTATGAGAAGCGTCTGTGTGTTCCCGATGACCCTAACATCAGGAAGTTAATCCTTCAGGAAGCTCACGATTCGCCTTACTCAATCCATCCCGGTAATACAAAGATGTACATGGATGTGAAAGAGAGGTTCTGGTGGAACAACATGAAAAGAGAAATTGCCGAATACATCTCCTTGTGTGATGTGTGCAATAGAGTTAAGGCCGAACATCAGAAACCAGCAGGACTGCTGTAGCCTTTACCTGTGCCCGATTGGAAGTGGGACAAGGTAGGCATGGATTTTATCACAGGACTACCACGGACTCGTTCTGGGTATGATTCCATCTGGGTAGTGGTCGATCACTTCACAAAGGTGGCCCACTTTATTCCCGTAAAGACCACCTATACAAGTGCTAAACTTGCCAAGATTTACATGTCAAGGATTGTAAGCCTTCATGGTGTACCCAAGGGGATTGTCTCTGATAGAGGTACCCAATTCACCTCTAAGTTTTGGCGACAGCTACACGAATCTCTAGGGACACGACTGGAGTTTAGTACTGCCTTCCACCCGCAAACCGATGGACAAACGGAAAGAGTTAATCAGATCTTGGAGGACATGTTAAGAGCCTGTGCGCTGGACTATGGGTCTAGTTGGGATAAAAATTTGCCATATGCGGAATTCTCATACAATAACAGCTACCAAACTAGCATCAAGATGGCCCCATTTGAAGTTCTATATGGCAGAAAGTGTAGGACTCCGCTGTTATGGAATGGAGTGGGAGAACGTAGTTTGTTTGGACCTGAACTGATCAAGGATGCCGAAGAGAAGGTGAGACAGATTCAAGACAGATTAAAAATAGCCCAATCCAGACAAAAGAGTTATGCTGATTCCAAGCGCAGGGATGTGACTTATGAAGTGGGAGACCGTGCGTATCTCCGAGTTTCACCACTACGAGGAGTTAAGAGATTTGGAATCAAGGGTAAGCTAGCACCCCGATTCATAGGGCCCTACAAGATCTTGGGTCGTAGAGGGGAAGTTGCCTATCAGTTGGAATTACCCGAAGTGTTAACTGTTCATGATGTTTTCCATGTGTCACAACTAAAGAAGTGTCACCCGGAAATGGCTGAAATGCCACTAAAGGACACGGTTCCGTTGGACGAGGTTCAATTAGAGAACGATCTCACCTATGAGGAAAAACCCACCAGGATTTTAGAAACAGCTGAGAGAATCACTCGTACCAAGACTATCAGATTCTGCAAAGTTCAATGGAATCACCATTCCGAGGAAGAAGCCACGTGGGAACGTGAAGAAGATCTGGAGAAAGAACACCCACACCTATTTGCTAACCAACCTGAATCTCGGGGACGAGATTTTTCTTAAGGGGGCTAGTTTTGTAACATCCCAAATTGTGTAATTTCAGATGTTACTAGTAAGCATGCTTTATGTCATTGCATCATGGCATCTCATATCAAAAACTGTAACAGGTATTTTCTTAAACTCCATAGTCTAATTATAGACAAAAGGGGGGTAAAACCTTTTGAACCACCAAAACCTTTGCAAATGAGTTATTTTATAATCCTATCCTAACCCTCTTCTTTTTACAAAATTTTAGAAACAAGTTTCGCTTAATTCGGAGTCCGTTTGCAAAAGTTATCAAACATATAGCAATCCAGAAATTATTAAAAGTATAAAAAAAAACCTAACCTAACCGGGCCGGCCGAGCCAGCCCGGGAACCTATCTACCGCGCGCGCCAGCCAGCAAGCAGCGCATAGCGCGTGGGCCGGCCCAGCAGCCGCGCCAGCAGCCCGCGGCCGTGCCAGCACCCGCCGACAGGCGGGGACCACCCGTTAGCCGCCTCCTCGTCGAGTTTGGCTCGGCCACGCCACCGTCGCCGCGTCGGCAACCGCCTCCGGCGAATCCGGGACGGATTCCGTGACCTCCGCGCCAAGAAATCGCGCCCATAAAAGCCCGGGCACGCCTCCCCAAACCCTAGTAGCTTTTTCTGCCGCCACCACCACCGAGCGCCGCCGGATTGCTCGCCGGAGCGCCGCCGCCTCCACCGCCAGCAGCCGCCGCCCGCCGTCGTCTCGGGAGGGGAGGGTCGCCGCCGCCGTCGCCGACCATCGCCGGAGGAGCGCCGCCGTTCGCCGTCACCGCCAGCCGCCGCCCGCCGGTAAGCGCCGCCCCCCCCCCCCCCCTCGCCGACCGTTGGATCTAGATCCAACGGCCCAGATCGGTCAACGCCCGTGGGCCAAACGCGTCGCGCCGCGTGGCAGCGCCACGTCGACGCCGCGTCGCCCCCGCGTCGCGTCACGCGCGCCCCGCTGGCCCACTCACGTGGCGCCACGTGTCGCCGCGTCGCAGGCCTTTTTTCCTTTTTCTTTTAAATAGGCAGAAATAGCTGCAATCTTGTAAAATTCATAGTAATTCGATTATTAGTCCAAAAATTGCATATAATATACCGTTGGATTCATATTTTCGAGTAGAACACATATCTACAATAATATTACTGTTTTGCCACAGAAATCTTGCTGTAGATTTAAAAGTTTAGATTAGAGTATTTTAATTCTAGAAATTTATCCGTAGCTCCATTTTAGTTGATTCTTGTCGCGTTGGCTTTGTATCGCCAAGATCTTCTGTAGAAAATTGTCATATCTTGCTTAGGGTGTTTAGATCGTCTCGAGATAGAATAGAGTTATAGATCTAGTTTTGAGCTTGGTAAATTAGGGTTTAACCCAAATCCTTAAAATCTGTGGGAAATCAATTCTAATGACATCCCCAACTCAATGACGCCCCTGGTCGAAATCGAATCCATCCTTGCATATTACCATGTTGCATGCATGCATATTCGTCTTCGTGACTTTGTTTTGTGCAAATTGTGATTGGATCTATGTTTGTTTCGTTAGATTGCTCAGAGTGCGCTGAGGAGTATTGTTGTGTAGATTGCTGCTCGGATCAAGGCAAGTTACACCACTTGTTCATATTTATGTCCCAGTTTTGACTATGTTTTACTCTTCAAAATTCTGTAGTATGCATGTGTAGGATTTTGGTAGTTTTTCTTAATACTATTTTGCATGTGCGGTTTTGTAGTATGTCATGAGTAGTTCCATGCTTAGGATTTTCTATCCCAATAGGTTATCTTGTTTTTCTAAGTTATGATTGCTATGCTGCATACTTATATATATCAAATACCGTGGGGGGGGGGTCGAAAGACTCAAGAATTTTCTAAGTACGAGAGCTCTCTCGAGCGAACTTTTCTTCTCAAAACCCCCTTCAAAATAAAACTAAGTTTTCTTCTGGGCGGAATGGTTGTCGGGACAACGAGTGAGACTTTGGTGGAGGACGGCCGCCCAGGAATCAAAGAAGTCTGTCATGTTTCGGAATTCAGAAGCTTCCCGTGCAACCACAATACATATGGGCTCTGTCTTGGCTTAGTACTTAGTGGGAAACCTCACCGGGGTACCAACATTTGGAGGTTCTTGGCACGGTTGGATCCAGCTGGTAGAGGGGCTACTAAGGGAAGGCTTCGCCATGGTCTTGTCTGTAAAAGGACTTGATCATGGATTGTGGGGAAAGTGCACAACCTCTCGAGAGTATTGCAATCTGATCGATCAGCCGTGTTCACGGAAACAGAACAACTTTGAGCATCTGAAGGATGGAGCCTCTGAAAGATCTTCCTCTCTCTTTTCCAAACTTAACGTTTTACAAACCCCAAGGCGTGAGTAATATCGCCATTGGGTGGGATTTTGGGAACTTGGTGCGTAATATCCAAGTGCTAGGTTGATTTGGGCACGTGGTGAGTAATATCCACGTGTTCCATTCGATCCTATACTATATATCAAAGTTTGCAAAGTAGGGAAAACTTTCTACCTCTTTTCTTATCACATTGATAAAATTGGCTTTACGCAAATGAACCCCAGAGCCTACTCTTAGCCTTGCATGTAGAGATAGCCTTACTCTTTCCTTGGTGTAATTTGCCAATACATTCAAAGTGTTGACCCAACTTGTTGGCTGCACGTCTTATGTGCAGAATCCGAAGATTGAAAGGTGCGTAGGGATCGCGGGTCTTCACGCAGCTAGCCTGAGGCGTTGATGGACTCAAGTTTTACTTAGTTTCCGCTGTTTTATTTTGAGCTAGCTATAAGCTATGCAATTTGTAATAAATATACTCTGGATTATTCGTGTAATAATGACTTGTGTTTTACATGATACTCATCGACTGTGAAGTGCTAGCTATTGATCCAGGGACTAGCATGTTGATCACAGGGACTTAGGATCCTTATTGATCCGAGGTCGCAACAGATGGTATCAGAGCACAAAGTTGCCTGTAGGACGTGACCCCTAGGATTGGAAACCACCTTTACCATTTGTGTTTTCGCTCTTACTATTCTAGCTTTTTCTCCTTCCTATGACCTTGTGCCTAATTTTTCTCTCTCCTAACCTAAAGATGACGGCCTTCTACTACGACACCGCCGAAGACATCAAGTGCCTGCGCTTCGGGGAATGCCTTCTGGACATCATCAAGACACTGCAGTTACCCATGCCATCAATCAGGGGAAGTGAGTTGAGGAAGATGCACAAGGAAGGATGTTGGGCGATTGAAGTCATCCAACCAGGGCGCAGTCAGACAGAACCCAAGACAGAAGCCATTGTACTCAACGTCACCAGCGACTCCAAGGAGAAAGGACTTAGCATCAGCTTGCAGGAACTCATTGGACGCCTTTGCGGACGCCATCATAAAGAGGTTGAAGGCCACTACATCAAACTCTTTGGAAGACATGATGAGAAGGGAGTTCCAATCGAGTTAACCCCAGAGGAAAGGAAGACATGCAAGCGTCGAAGGATCCAATATCAAGACTTGGAGTTTCCATATCAATGACCTTCAGAAGGGGAGCTGCCTTGAGATCGTGAGGAATGACGAGCTTCGTGCCCTAGTCAAGGAGAAGGACGAGAAGATCGAGGAGCTGGAAGAGAAGATCAAGTCCCTAGGAGGAGAACTCACCGCCCAAGAAAAGAGGTTCGTTAATCAAGAGAAGAGAGTGCAAGACAAGAATAAGAGGATTAGGGAGCAAAGTCTAGTGCTTGCAAAGAACGAGATGGAGTTCAAGAACCATGCCACCATGTTGAAGGACCTACGAGCAGCCAAGAGGAGTTTGGAGGAAAAGATCACGCTCATGACTATGGGGTCAAGTTTGGTCAAGAAACTATAGAAGGAGAAGAAGGAACTACGAGAGAAGCTGGAAGCTGCTACCCAGGAGCTGCAAGAGGTGAAGGAACTTCAAGGAACGCTCGAAGCTGCAACACATATGGACCCACTAGAGTCATTGCATGTGTGTTCTATCCACAAACCACATATGGATCAACCAGTGTCATTGCCCGTGTGTTCTCTCCACAAACCACATATGGATCAATCAGTGGTCATTGCATGTGTGTTCTTTTCACAAACCACATGTGGACCCACTAGAGTCATTGCATGTGTGTTCTTATAATAAAACCAGCACTAGACTCATTGCATGTGTGTTCTTTCCACAAACCACATATGGATCAACCAGTGGTCATTGCATGTGTGTTCTTTTCCACAAACCACTTATGGATCAATCAGTGGTCATTGCATGTGTGTTCTTTCCACAAGGCACATATGGAGCCACCAGTGTTCATTGCATGTGTGTTCTTTTCCACAAACCACATATGGATCAACCAGTGGTCATTGCATGTGTGTTCTTATACTAAAACCAGCACTAGACACATTGCATGTGTGTTATTTCCACAAACCACACATGGATCCACCACTGGTCATTGCATGTGTGTTCTTTCCACAAACCACACATGGATCAACAAGTGGCATTGCATGTGTGTTCTTTTCACAAACCACACATGGATCAACCAGTGTTCACTGCATGCGTGTTCTTTTCCACAAACCACACATGGATCAACCAGTGGTCATTGCATGTCTGTTCTTTCCACAAACCACACATGGATCCACCAGTGGCATTGCATGTGTGTTCCTGACATGAACCACATAAGGACCCACTAGAGTCATTGCATGTGTGTTCTATCCACAAATCACACATGGATCAACCGGTGTCATTGCACGTGTGTTCTTTCCACAAACCACATATGGATCAACCAGTGTCATTGCATGTATGTTCTTTCCACAAACCACACATGGATCAACCAGTGTTATTGCATGTGTGTTCTTTCCACAAACCACACATGGATCCACCAATGTTCATTGCATGTGTGTTCTTTTCCACAAACCACTTATGGATCAACTAGTGGTCATTGCATGTGTGTTCTTATACTAAAACCAGCATTAGAGTCATTTCATGTGTGTTATTTCCACAAACCACACATGGATCAACCAATGGCATTGCATGTGTCTTCTTTCCACAAACCACACATGGATCAACCAGTGTCATTGCATGTGTGTTCTTTTTACAAACCACACATGGATCAACCAGTGTTCACTGCATGTGTGTTCTTTCCACAAACCACAGATGGATAAACCAGTGGTCATTGCATGTGTGTTCTTTTCCACAAACCACATATGGATTAACCAGTAGTCATTGCATGTGTGTTCTTTTCCACAAACCGCTTATGGATCAACCAGTGGTCATTGCATGTGTGTTCTTTCCACAAACCACTTATGGATCCACCAGTGTTCATTGCATGTGTGTTCTTTTCCACAAACCACATATGGATCTACTAGTGGTCATTGCATGTGTGTTCTTTTCACAAACCCCATGTGGACCCACTAGAGTCATTGCATGTGTGTTCTTATACTAAAACCAGCACTAGACTCATTGCATGTGTGTTCTTTTCACAAACCACACATGGATCCACCACTGTTATTGCATGTGTGTTCTTTCCATAAACCACACATGGATCAACCAGTGGCATTGCATGTGTGTTGTTTTCACAAACCACACATGGATCCATTAGAGTCATTGCATATGTGTTCTTATACTAAAACCAGCATTAGAGTCACTGCACGTGTGTTCTTTCCACAAACCACTTATGGATCAACCAGTGTTCGTTGCATGTGTGTTCTTTTCCACAAACCACATATGGATCCATTAGAGTCATTGCATGTGTGTTATTTCCACAAACCACACATGGATCAAACCACATGTGGTTCCATTAGATTCATTGCATGTGTGTTATTTTCACAAACCACACATGGATCAACCAGTGGTCATTGCATGTGTGTTCTTTCCACAAATCACATATGGACCCACTAGAGTCATTGCTTGTGTGTTCTTATACTAAAGCTAGCACTAGAGTCATTGCATGTGTGCTCTTTTCCACAAAACACATGTGGACCCAGTAGACTCATTGCATGTGTGTTCTTTTCACAAACCACACATAGATCCACCACTGTCATTGCATGTATGCTCTTTCCACAAACCACACATGGATCAACCAGTGGTCATTGCATGTGTGTTCTTTTCCACAAACCAAATATGGATCCATTAGAGTCATTTCATGTGTGTTATTTCCACAAACATCACATGGATCAACCGATGGCATTGCATGTGTGTTGTTTCCACAAACCACACATGGATCAACTAGTGTCATTGCATGTGTGTTCTTTTCACAAACCTCACATGGATCAACCAGTGTTCACTGCATGTGTGTTCTTTCCACAAACCACATATGGATCAACCGGTGGTCATTGCATGTGTGTTCTTTTCCACAAACCACTTATGGATCAACTAGTGGTCATTGCATGTGTGTTCTTTCAACAAACCACTTATGCATCCACCAGTGTTCATTGCATGTGTCTTCTTTTCCACAAACCACATATGGATCAACTAGTGGTCATTGCATGTGTGTTCTTTTCACAAACCACATGTGGAGCCACTAGCGTCATTGCATGTGTGTTCTTATACTAAAACTAGCACTAGACTCACTGCATGTGTGTTATTTCCACAAACCACTTATGGATCAACTAGTGGTCATTGCATGTGTGTTCTTTTCTACAAACCACACATGGATCAACCAGTGGCATTGCATGTGTGTTCTTTTCACAAACCACTTATGGATCCACCAGTGTTCATTGCATGTGTGTTGTTTTCCACAAACCACACATGGATCAACCAGTGGTCATTGCATGTGTGTTCTTTTCACAAACCACATGTGGACCCACTAGACTCATGGCATGTGTGTTCCTGACATGAACCACATATGGACCCACTAGAGTCATTGCATGTGTGTTCTATCCACAAACCACACATGGATCAACCAGTGTCACTGCCCATGTGTTCTTTCCACAAACCACATATGGATCAATCAGTGGTCATTGCATGTGTGTTATTTTCACAAACCACATGTGGACCCACTAGAGTCATTGCATGTGTGTTCTTATAATAAAACCAGCACTAGACTCATTGCATGTGTGTTCTTTCCACAAACAACATATGGATCAACCAGTGGTCATTGCATGTGTGTTCTTTTCCACAAACCACTTATGGATCAACCAATGGTCATTGCATGTGTGTTCTTTCCACAAGGCACATATGGAGCCACCAGTGTTCATTGCATGTGTGTTCTTTTCCACAAACCACATATGGATCAACCAGTGGTCATTGCATGTGTGTTCTTTTCACAAACCACATGTGGACCTACTAGAGTCATTGCATGTGTGTTCTTATACTAAAACCAGCACTAGACTCATTGCATGTGTGTTATTTCCACAAACCACACATGGATCCACCACTGGTCATGGCATGTGTGTTCTTTCCACAAACCACACATGGATCAACAAGTGGCATTGCATGTGTGTTCTTTTCACGAACCACACATGGATCAACCAGTGTTCACTGCATGCGTGTTCTTTTCCACAAACCACACATGGATCAACCAGTGGTCATTGCATGTCTGTTCTTTCCACAAACCACACATGGATCCACCAGTGGCATTGCATGTGTGTTCCTGACATGAACCACATAAGGACCCACTAGAGTCATTGCATGTGTGTTCTATCCACAAATCACACATGGATCAACCGGTGTCATTGCACGTGTGTTCTTTCCACAAACCACATATGGATCAACCAGTGTCATTGCATGTGTGTTCTTTCCACAAACCACACATGGATCAACCAGTGTTATTGCATGTGTGTTCTTTCCACAAACCACACATGGATCCACCAATGTTCATTGCATGTGTGTTCTTTTCCACAAACCACATATGGATCAACTAGTGGTCATTGCATGTGTGTTCTTATACTAAAACCAGCATTAGAGTCATTTCATGTGTGTTATTTCCACAAACCACACATGGATCAACCAATGGCATTGCATGTGTGTTCTTTCCACAAACCACACATGGATCAACCAGTGTCATTGCATGTGTGTTCTTTTTACAAACCACACATGGATCAACCAGTGTTCACTGCATGTGTGTTCTTTCCACAAACCACAGATGGATCAACCAGTGGTCATTGCATGTGTGTTATTTTCCACAAACCACATATGGATCAACTAGTGGTCATTGCATGTGTGTTCTTTTCCACAAACCGCTTATGGATCAACCAGTGGTCATTGCATGTGTGTTCTTTCCACAAACCACTTATGGATCCACCAGTGTTCATTGCATGTGTGTTCTTTTCCACAAACCACATATGGATCAACTAGTGGTCATTGCATGTGTGTTCTTTTCACAAACCCCATGTGGACCCACTAGAGTCATTGCATGTGTGTTCTTATACTAAAACCAGCACTAGACTCATTGCATGTGTGTTCTTTTCACAAACCACACTTGGATCCACCACTGTCATTGCATGTGTGTTCTTTCCATAAACCACACATGGATCAACCAGTGGCATTGCATGGGTGTTGTTTTCACAAACCACACATGGATCCATTAGAGTCATTGCATATGTTTTCTTATACTAAAACCAGCATTAGAGTCACTGCACGTGTGTTCTTTCCACAAACCACTTATGGATCAACCAGTGTTCGTTGCATGTGTGTTCTTTTCCACAAACCACTTATGGATCCACCAGTGTTCATTGCATGTGTCTTCTTTTCCACAAACCACATATGGATCAACCAGTGGTCATTGCATGTGTGTTCTTTTCACAAACCACATGTGGAGCCACTAGCGTCATTGCATGTGTGTTCTTATACTAAAACCAGCACTAGACTCATTGCATGTGTGTTATTTCCACAAACCACTTATGGATCAACTAGTGGTCATTGCATGTGTGTTCTTTTCCATAAACCACGCATGGATCAACCAGTGGCATTGCATGTGTGTTCTTTTCACAAACCACTTATGGATCCACCAGTGTTCATTGCATGTGTGTTGTTTTCCACAAACCAGACATGGATCAACCAGTGGTCATTGCATGTGTGTTCTTTTCACAAACCACATGTGGACCCACTAGACTCATGCCATGTGTGTTCCTGACATGAACCACATAAGGACCCACTAGAGTCATTGCATGTGTGTTCTATCCACAAATCACACATGGATCAACCGGTGTCATTGCACGTGTGTTCTTTCCACAAACCACATATGGATCAACCAGTGTCATTGCATGTGTGTTCTTTCCACAAACCACACATGGATCAACCAGTGTTATTGCATGTGTGTTCTTTCCACAAACCACACATGGATCCACCAATGTTCATTGCATGTGTGTTCTTTTCCACAAACCACATATGGATCAACTAGTGGTCATTGCATGTGTGTTCTTATACTAAAACCAGCATTAGAGTCATTTCATGTGTGTTATTTCCACAAACCACACATGGATCAACCAATGGCATTGCATGTGTGTTCTTTCCACAAACCACACATGGATCAACCAGTGTCATTGCATGTGTGTTCTTTTTACAAACCACACATGGATCAACCAGTGTTCACTGCATGTGTGTTCTTTCCACAAACCACAGATGGATCAACCAGTGGTCATTGCATGTGTGTTCTTTTCCACAAACCACATATGGATCAACTAGTGGTCATTGCATGTGTGTTCTTTTCCACAAACCGCTTATGGATCAACAGTGGTCATTGCATGTGTGTTCTTTCCACAAACCACTTATGGATCCACCAGTGTTCATTGCATGTGTGTTCTTTTCCACAAACCACATATGGATCAACTAGTGGTCATTGCATGTGTGTTCTTTTCACAAACCCCATGTGGACCCACTAGAGTCATTGCATGTGTGTTCTTATACTAAAACCAGCACTAGACTCATTGCATGTGTGTTCTTTTCACAAACCACACATGGATCCACCACTGTCATTGCATGTGTGTTCTTTCCATAAACCACACATGGATCAACCAGTCGCATTGCATGTGTGTTGTTTTCACAAACCACACATGGATCCATTAGAGTCATTGCATATGTTTTCTTATACTAAAACCAGCATTAGAGTCACTGCACGTGTGTTCTTTCCACAAACCACTTATGGATCAACCAGTGTTTGTTGCATGTGTGTTCTTTTCCACAAACCACTTATGGATCCACCAGTGTTCATTGCATGTGTCTTCTTTTCCACAAACCACATATGGATCAACCAGTGGTCATTGCATGTGTGTTCTTTTCACAAACCACATGTGGAGCCACTAGCGTCATTGCATGTGTGTTCTTATACTAAAACCAGCACTAGACTCATTGCATGTGTGTTATTTCCACAAACCACTTATGGATCAACTAGTGGTCATTGCATGTGTGTTCTTTTCCATAAACCACGCATGGATCAACCAGTGGCATTGCATGTGTGTTCTTTTCACAAACCACTTATGGATCCACCAGTGTTCATTGCATGTGTGTTGTTTTCCACAAACCACACATGGATCAACCAGTGGTCATTGCATGTGTGTTCTTTTCACAAACCACATGTGGACCCACTAGACTCATGGCATGTGTGTTCCTGACATGAACCACATATGGACCCACTAGAGTCATTGCATGTGTGTTCTATCCACAAACCACACATGGATCAACCAGTGTCATTGCCCGTGTGTTCTTTCCACAAACCACATATGGATCAACCAGTGTTCATTGCATGTGTGTTCTTTTCCACAAACCACATATGGATCCATTAGAGTCATTGCATGTGTGTTATTTCCGCAAACCACTTATGGATCCACCAGTGTTCATTGCATGTGTGTTCTGTTCCACAAACCACATATGGATCAACCAGTGGTCATTGCATGTGTGTTCTTTTCACGAACCACATATGGACCCACTAGAGTCATTGCATGTGTGTTCTTTCCACAAACAACACATGGATCCACTAGTGGCATTGCATGTGTGTTCCTGACATGAACCACATATGGACCCACTAGAGTCATTGCATGTGTGTTCTATCCACAAACCACACATGGATCAACCGGTGTCATTGCACATGTGTTCTTTCCACAAACCACATATGGATCAACCAGTGTCATTGCATGTGTGTTCTTTCCACAAACCACACATGGATCAACCAGTGTCATTGCATGTGTGTTCTTTCCACAAACCACACATGGATCTACCAGTGTTCATTGCATGTGTGTTCTTTTCCACAAACCACATATGGATCCATTAGAGTCATTGCATGTGTGTTATTTCCACAAACCACACATGGATCAACCAATGGCATTGCATGTGTTTTCTTATACTAAAACTAGCACTAGGATCATTGCATGCGTGTTCTTTTCACAAACAACATATGGATCCACTAGTGTTCACTGCCCCCCCAATGGATCCACCGTTAGACCGAGTCTTCTAGAAGGTACGCCATAACACAGTTGTTCTGCCTGACGGTTGTTACATATCGTTCGATTGGGGCGCTTGGACGATTGGGATGGTCTTCGTGAGAGCGATCCTCGAGTAGGCTATTCTGCGGCATGATTGGCCACACTTGCTCTGGACAAACTGGCATGTTGTGAGTGTCACGACTCACGAGTTCAGTGGGCCATATCCCAGTGTCATGTCCCCGTTACTTCTTTTTTCCCCGTACTTCTCTTTCTTCCCCTCGAATCCACTTTCCCCACTTCACTTCCATCCTGCTTAGCCGCAAGCCGACGACATCCGCCAATTCTCGGGTCGCTACCTTCATGCTAAGAAATCATTTTACAAGCTTTTGAACTTATCCTACATATTCCTGCTATTTGCGAATCTAACTGCTGATATTTTTTCCAATTTATCGACGAACTTCAGATGTGGTAGATGCTGCAACCCAAGAATCTGGAGATCCTCGCGCGCAACTTCGCAGCGGCGTTCCCGCTCATGTGCTCCCACCCAGGATGCTTTCGCCATTACTCCTACCACGAGCTCCCGCTCCACGAGCTCGCGTGCCTCCACGGTGCGTGCTCCTGCACGGAGACGGGCTGCAACTACACCGGCCCGCTGATAGAGCTCGTCGTCCACCTTGCAGAGGGGCACTTGATCGAAGTGATTAGGATCTCGTACGGGCAAGCCCAGCTTCTCCAAGAGTAGGTGCCGTTCACTGGCTCGGCACGCCGCCGGCTAATTTTCCAGGGGGGCGGCTCTGTTTTTGTCCTGACCATCATCGCCGGTGTTCCGGGAACCAGAGCCGGGCCCACCGTCGTGTGTCCCGTATGCGTCAGGTCGGTCTCATGCGCCTGGCCCGTATACACGGTGCGCATGTGGGCGAACGCCCAGCCGCCATCGTCGGATAGCATTCTTGTGCTAGCCGAGGCGCGGAGCTGCCTGACGCCACGGGAGGTGGAGTATGTGGACCTAAGGTCGATCCTATGCGTGCCATCTCAGTACCTTGTCGGTGCTGGACCGAACAGGAAGATGCATTTCTACATTTGTATCGAGAAGAGCGACAGGGAAATGTAGTACTTGTGCTGTCATTACTGTTAGACTTAAGCGATGCTTCTCAGGTGCTTAGAGCATACGTGTTGTGCGAATGTACCCCAGTTGTAGTTTTCAGTACTCCTTAATAATTCGATTAGTTATTATATTGGTCCAATCAGCTTGCTATTGTCACGTTGCAAAGTCCGCTTGCTCTGGACAGACCGGCAATACCGTGTGCTCCCGCTCCCTCTCCCGCATGTCAGTGTCACGTGTTCCGAGGGACAACCTGCCAGTGTCACGCCCCCCTCCTCTTCCTTCCCCTCGAAGCCACTGTCCCAACTTCTCTTCCATCCTGCCACTCCCGTCCGATGGTTGTAATCTGATTTTCGTTGGATTGTTTACAAGTAATCTACGTTGATAATGCAACATGCAAATGGCACAGACACAATTTCTAAAGTGGAAGCACTCACACGCTGCTATTGCACATATTTCTCAATATAGCTCGACAATCCCATTATAATAATTATACTCGCATTAAATACAACCAAAATTGCAACCATCCTAAACAACATCTAAACCCACATCACAGCGTTGTTGTCGGAGTCCACCTCGATTGGTGACAGTACCGTGCCCTTCCCAGCGACATCCACTCCCGCCCGTGGCTTGCCCTTCGCCAAGGAGGCAACAATGGCGTTCTGCACAGCTTCGTCCCCGTCGTCCTCCACATCAGAATCAACAATGACGAAGGTGACGAGGTTGGCGTGGACCGAGCGCCGTCGCGCCTGGCGGCTCCTGCTCGATCTCGACACCACATCAGTCCTTCTACAGGTATGAGGGGCCGAGCTCGCATACGTAGCATCGTCGCTCGTCTCAAGAAACCATGGCCATTTGATACTGCGACGGTAGGATCTTGGGGTGGATCCGCCGCGGTGAGCCCTATCGGAAGCGGTGGAGCGGATGGATCTGCCGGCGTGAGCCATGACAAGTTCCTAGGAGGGAGTAAGACTGTGGGCCAGGCGTGTCTGGTTCCTGAGCAAGGCCTCCTAGTGATATGTACGCAGGCAAGGTGCCAAAAAATTTCGTCCAATGCGCGCGAGAGGGCTTTTGAACCACGAAGGCGCGAGGATTGGTTGACAAGTCCACACGCTAGGTCCCCCACCTGTCAGCTGAATGTGGACGGTAGGATACTTCCCGAGTTATTAAGTAGGGATAGATCACGTTTCACCACTACCCTGACATCCAAAGGCTCCTCTTTCCTCTGCCCTCGCTCCCCTCGCTCATGGCTCGTAGCTCATGCAGTTCGTCTCAGGCAGAATCAGGGTCGGCTCAACGCCATCAGGCGGGTGCCCCCATCAGGTACCGGAGGGCGCCCTACGATTACTACCCGATATGCTATGTTTGTGCAGTGAGAAGATGGCGAGATGGATTTCGTGGACCGATGAAAATACTGCAGGAAAATTCAGCAACTGTAGCATCAGAGGCGATAAGTTCCTACTGTAGGTACAATGGTAACCCGGATTCGGAAAGCGTAATGTAATTCTTTTTTTGTTTCCTTCGATTTACTACGCAGGAAGGGAGGGGGACTGGCTGTGACAAGTTTGTGTGGATCGAAAAGCCACTGACAGGTTTTCATAGAGAGCTTGTTCAGGATCTGCGTGATGCTGTGTAGGACAAGAAAGAGGAGATTCGTGCGATGGAGTGAGAGATCCGGGAGCTTCGCCAGGTGCAGGGGAGGCAGGGGCAGGGAGGTGGTGAGACAGACGGGCTCAAGATTAGGCCAGATAGTGGAAACAATTTCCTCATTATCTGGGCATTATCTGTTGCATTTGCAGTTTATGTTGCCATGTCGTTGTCCAGCAGCTGAAATAAGTTGCTACTTCGTTGAGTGTAGCAGCCAGCTTAAAAAATTGTTTTTCAGCCCAGAAACTTATCATAAGTGTACTGCCAATAGCAGGGATTTATTAAGCGCCTATAAATAAATCATGTCTATGCCACTAACACCCCTCGATTTTGGAGAGGATTTAACCGCTCAGCTATCGCGATTGTTCAGATAGTAGTGGCACAGTCATAGTTTTGGATTCAACTAGTGGTCTCGGCCGTATCAAATCCTAAAGTCGCGATACATTTTACTCCGAGTACAGGAGGCAGATTGTTTCGCCCGACAAGTTCCACGCACACAGCTCCAGAGTTTAACCGAACTACATATATAGGTTCAAGTTCAATACATCATTAGGCTGCTACACTGCTAGCCCTCTTTCTCTGCTTGGGTGCCAACTTTCTTCCTCTTTCCTTCACGTCCACTGGCTTCTTCATCTCCTGCCTTCTTCCTCTTCCTGGGTGCCAATTTTCTTACCTTCACGTACCCTGCATCTCTGGGCCGAGGGAAGTCAGGCCAATCAGCACCAGAATCTTGTCCGACATCATCACTCCACTCGTTTTGGTTTTCTTCCCGCAGCAAAATCACTGAGTCGGCTGTCTTGTTTCTTACCTTGCGCTTCCTGTAAAAAAACAGTACATGGATTACTACCTTATATCTACAGACTATAAACAATTTTTTGTGTGAATGTACCATCTAATACCTAGGTTTGGGAGCATTAAGGGGACATCCAACTGCTCTATGACCTATAAGATGGCAGGTCTTGCATCTGTTTTTGCCCTTCTTTGTAGCACAGAAAGCCGAACCCTTTTTCTCGAGAAAATTCTTAAACCTATTCACCTGGGGTCTTCCTCTGCCCCTTTTTGTAACTGGCTGGCAAAGCTCGAAAGACAGTTGGACTTGAGGCCACTGAGATGGGTCTATACATGGCTCGATGGATCCAGCGTACGCAGCTCTGAACTTTTCCATAGAGTAGTAGTCTGACAAATACTGATCCAAATGTGGTAGAGTTCTTTTCTTCACCAAGAAGGCCAAGGCGTGGTCGCAAGGTTTCCTGGTATGTTGCCACTCTAAGCAGGTGCATTCTCGCAGTTGGATGTTCACAACATCCCTTTTGCCACTCTTGGACATATCGACCACCTCACAGCTTCTGCTGGTTGACAGGAGAACCGTAAGATGAGCAAGTCCTCGGCTTCTCTTGTGCAGTTGATGTACAACTGGCGGTAGCATATGTCCTCTAAGTCTCCTACCGATCTCTCTCCTTATATTTAACAGCTGCATGATCATACCATGTATGTTGTCCATCAAGATATGAACAGGACGCACTTTTATGTCCTTCACCCAGTTATTCAGGCATTCTGCAAGGTTGTTGTTTATGTAATCAACTTTTATGTCAGGGTTGAATTGACTCCTCTTCCATAGCTGCGAATGATGGATGGCTAAGTACTCTGGAAGTTCAGGGGCTTCGGCAAAAATCTTGCTCATGAAATATTTGCTGCTACTAGGTTTGTAAACTCTAGCAGCAGGAAACATGTAATGAAATACGCTGCCTGCATAGTGTGAGTACAAGTTGAGCATCATATGGGCATTGCATTCTCTACCTTCAGCTCGCGGGAACACCTCCTTCACTACATTCGTCAGCCCTTTGCATGCATCCGTGGATATAGCCAATGGATCCATGTGGCCTATTGATCTCCTGAGCTGCCTCATAAACTAGACCCAGTTTTCCTCCGTTTCTGTTTCAAGCATCCCGAATGACACTAGGAACATCCAGTTGTGACCATCAAGTGTTGTGGCAGATGGCAGGCAGCCTTTCCATTTGCAAGTTAGGAGAGTGCTGTCTACACTCAGATACGGCCTACAACCATCCTTGAATCCCTAGATGCAAGGTTTAAGCGCCATGAAAAATCTTTTGAAATATATTTTACCACCTTCTGATTCGGTGTCAATCTCCACAACACTCCCCGGACACCTAGCTTGTACCTTCGCCTTGAAGTTGTACAACATCCTGAAGCTATTGGTCCAATCCCCGTGCAAGACCCCCAGAGCTTTCTCTTTACCTTTCCAAACCATGTAATGCGGAAGGACAATGTTGTATTTAGAACCGAGGCTAGTATGAATATTCTTCACGGTCTCCTTAGGGTTATCCTTTAGTATGGACATAGATTGCATAGCCACCCACTCCGTATCAGCCATTGAGGATTTCAGTTTACTGCCTGTCGGACACATGTGTGGAGGGCCCATTTTGTTCACCTACAACACAGATTCATTTAAAAGATAAGCAGAGTCGACTAGTTGCCAGAAAGATATCGCATATCAATTGTAGTTATAGAGTGAAAGGAGAGAGAGAGTTCTAATGGTTTGCTGCATTCATTGCCCCAGTACCCTAATTGCAGTCGACGCAGGTAAGGCTCTTGCTGTGATCCTCCATGGACAATGTACCTTGGTCCATCCATTCATCCACGTTAACTTGCAAACGACCTCATACTTCTCGGCAGAGTTCTTCAGTCGATAAACGTCGAACTCCCCCTTGATACAAAAATGCTCCTGAACTCGGTGCCGACCAAAATTATAGGATACTTGTGGTCATGTTTCATTTCTTCTACTTCAACACCCAAATCATCGACTGGAATACCATCCTCATCGTTAAGTTCCTCGTCTATTTCATCATCACCAGATTCTTGATCCTCTACAGTGCCTTCTTCTTCATCTGATTTAGAATCTTCGCCATCGGCTCTAATGCCAAGTACTACACACATCATATTGACTCCCATGGGTGGGGCTGCACCATCGTCTCCACCCGGATGGATAGGAACATTGCCCCAATCCACCTCACTGGCAACTCTGTTTTCTCCAAGACACTCGGTTGGTTCTGCTGCAACCACATTGGGTGGTCTTACGTTTGCATGCATCCCAGGTACTTCAGTGGATAAACAACAGTCAGAATCAATTTAATATTGAGTGTACAGAACCGTCTTGCTCTTCCTGTGTACGTCCTCCTTCCTGATGTAATCTTTCCTGATGGTATCAGTAGGGCATGACATCCATGTTCCATTCCCCATCGAACTAGGCTTTTTGCTGCCGCTCTTGGGTGTGATCTCCTTACTACCTCCCCTCACGGGTGTTGGCTCCAGGGTTCTAGCATTATTGCTTGACCTCTGCGGCGTGTTCTTCTTTGAATTAGCCCTTTTGCTGCTACTATTGGGTGTGTTCTCCTTCGTGCTGGCATTATTGCCTGACCCTAGCGGCGTGTTCCGCTCCAAATTAGCCCTTTTGCGGCTACTATTGGGCGTCTTCTCCTTCGTGCTGGCATTATTGCCTGACCTCAGCGACGTGTTCCGCTCCAAATTTACCCTTTTGCTGCTACTATTGGACGTGTTCTCCTTCATGCTGGCATAATTCCCTGACAGCGGCGTGTTGCGCTCCAAATTAGTATTTTTTCTGCTCCCACTGGGTGTGGTAGCCTCTGTGCTGGCCATCTTCGCCTCTTTGCTACCACTCCTGGGAGTGTACACCACCGTGCTAGCCCTCTTAGCGTTTTTGTTGCTACCATTCGGTGTGGCATTTTGACTGGATCTCAGGGGTGTACTCTGCGGCGTGGTGCCTTTTGTCGTGCGACTCTTGGGCATCCTCTTCTCTGGCGTGGTCTCCTTGGTGACGTTCTTCTTCAGGGTGCCCTTTCTGGGGATGCTCTTCCCGCTCCTCTGTAAGACTCTCCTCTATCTGAAGCTACCCTCAGTCGCACCAGCCCCAGTGATGCCATGGATCAGGTCACGCATGCCTTCTAAAAGTCCATCATCTCTATGTCGAGTTCCAATTCCTCTCCAACTGTGAGCACTACCAAGTGGAAGTAAACTTCACCTCTTTAATGTTTCCTTGTAAACGATATGACTAAATCCCTGGTATCTTTCACTTCGATAGCCTTTTTGCTCCTATAACCATAATATAACAAACGTGCTTCCTGGGAGGACCCCCACATCACCTTCACACGTAACGATGCCATCAGGTTAGATAACTCTACCACTTCAGGGTCGTATCTGCCAAGGATTACATCAAACTCGTCATAGAATTTTTCTGTGCCATCATCTAATTTTGCAGTATAATCCGTGACACCGATACGAACGATTACTTTGCCATCATCAGGTTCTTCAGGATAGAAACCTCCGAGAGGTTCGAGAGATGGAGCGGCACCATCAGACCCAGCCCCAATGCCACTGCCGCCATCACCAGCATCATCGTTAGCTGGATCAACCTCGGTGGAAGTACCAGGCCCAGGAGCAAGGCGAGGGCCCTTAGCAGCGGGAGCTACATTACATGGTGGACAGGCAGGGCCCCTTCTAATGGTAGCCACAATAGGATCAGCTGCTGCCATGCCACATCGACGATCAGGAGCAGTTCCCACAATTGCAGTGTTTCGAGTGCTAGCAGAGTCTAGACCAGGAGCTGGCTCCAGACCAGCAGCTCGCTAAACCCGAGCACAGGTTCGAGGAGGAGACAAGGCATCAGTCTTTGCAACAACAGTGGGGCAGCCTCCGGAAGCCTTAGTTTGCTCAATAGCGGAAGGGATTGGGTCAACAGCGTCCAGATCAACAACAACACGAGGACGACCAGTACCAGCAGATTCCAGAGCACGGGTTCGCACAACTTGAGGACGGTTTCAAGGAGGAGCAGCACACAAGGCGGCGGTCTTGGCAACAACAGTGGGGCAGCCTCCAGAAGTCTTAGTTTGCTCAACAGCGACATGGATTGGGTGAGCAGCAGCCACAGCAACACGGGCACGGGGACGGGGACGGCCAGTACCCGCAGATTCCAGAGCAGAGTTTTCCACAACGGCAATACGGGGATTCCTACGAGGAGGGTGCCTGACAGAAGCTTGTCGTGGATGAGGAACCACATTTTGCTCAACAACAGCAGGGGTTCGAGTTAGACCTCCTTGTCCAATAATAGCTGGGCGACTCCTCGTAGCAGGAGCTTCCTCATCCAGTATGTTACACACCAGCATAACCACGCGAAGCCTAACATGTTGTTTCGTCAACCCAATTAGCTGGCTGTCACACGCTATAGGAACCTTGAAGCCTAGTTCATCAACGATGCTGAACCGTGCAGTCTGCTCTGGCCTCATTTCAGCAAGTTCACCCACAACAGCAACCAAACCAGGGATAGTGCGTAACTGCACAGGCGCTACTTCCATCTTCAGATTCTGAGCTTGTTTCCATGTGCTAATTTAATGAGGTAGCCGCAGATGGCCACCAGAACCGTCTATTTGGGTTCAGCAGAGATCCTAGTTGACAGAAAATTGGAGACAAAATATAAGAATTGTTTGTCAGCATCGTGCTAGCAAACAATTCTATGTTCGATATATCTCTATAATGCCAATAGCCAACTAGCAGTTATAGGTAGTGCGAATAGCAAAGAGAAGAGTAGCTCACCTGAAATTAGCCAGAAGTACTTCTTCCTTGGCAAATGGATCTGCCATCCTTCGCACTGCTCAGCTCGTCGGCGGTAGAGGCGGGCTAGATCGTCGCAACGGCTGGCACGGCATTCGGCATTAGAGCTCGGTAGCAGCGAGTAGGTGCAGCAACTTGGCGCCGGAAGTCAAATGCCCGAAGAGATCATTCTGGTTGGAGAGGGGATTTCGACGCTGCCGGTGCTAGGGTTCATGCGAAAGGAGGGAGGGAGTGGATTTGTGAATTTGGTCAACGCACCAGGCTCCTTTAGTATCTCGTTTCGCCTACGTGGTTGCCGCGTTGGCGCTCGCGTCACGAAAATATTACTGACATGAGGGTCCCGACCGTCTACTTCACGGGGCAGTTTCACGACATGTTTGGATTTGGTAGGGGTGAGACGAGTTTGCATCGAAATGGCCCCTCTCGGTAGTTGGCGGCCCAACATTTCGAAACGCGGCAATCTCAGGCAACTTAGGTACCGCGGTGCACTCGCCCTCGAACTTTGGTACCGCAGCCCGGTAGCCCCCTCCCAAGGCCCACAAGGCTCCCTCGTTGAGGACATGCCTCAGTTAGAAAAATAGAACATGAGGCATCTCCTCCAAGGAGGCCTTCATGAGATGTGCTTCGCGAGGGGGCACGAGGTGTCCTTGTCGATGCCCACAAGGTGCCCTCGCCTTAGTATCACGAGAGAATATTCTCCAAGGCCTCATTAGAGGAGGGCTCTGAGGACCACAAGGTTCCCTCATCGAGGATTTTCCCCTATTAGCAAAACATAGCAGAGGGCACCTTCTCTAGAGAGGCCATCACGATATGCGCTTCGCGAGGTGCCACGAGGTTTCCTCTCCGAGTCCCAGAATGTCTCTCCTAAGTCTCACAATAGACTCTATGCCAAAGCCATCATGATATGCACTCCTCAAGGCCCACAAGGCGCCCTTGCCTAAGTCTCACAAGAGACTCTTTGCCAAGGTCTCGCCCAATACCCCCTCACGAGGCCAATGGGGTGCCCTCACCAAGTCTCGCCAGATATTTCTCACCGAGGCAAACAAGGTGTTCTCGCCATTTGTCATGAGAGGGCAACTACGGGCATGAGCATTGTGAGGCGCAATCTGCAGGAACTACTCCTTGTTAAGAGCTAAGTAACATCTACTTCTTGCTTCGCTCCTCTCTATGCCTTAGTCCTACACCTTGTAGAGGACTAGGGGCTAAGAGCTGGAGGGCGAACACAAATTGCGCATGCAAAATATATAAATCACACTAAAATGCCCACTAAGGTGGTGTCTTAATGAACACATGTTTGTTACAAATGGCATAGGATACAGGATAGGCCTTCAAGGGCCGTGCACACCTAGCATCTATTCCTGTGAGGTTCTGTCCTCCGCGCCCTTGCCGGACTCCTGGCCTAGTTCCTCGTTGGATCCCTCCTTGCTAGAACACTTGGAGACCTTGATGTCATCTACCTTCCGTCGGTAGATCGCCAAGAGGTAGTCTGCATGCTTCTTGACTCCTGCCAGGGGCCTTCCGACCGCTGCGATCTACGGGTCTTAGCACGACGGTGAAATCAAGCTTGGAGTTGGATTGAAAGATATTGCTGAAGATGCGCATTCCTGCAATGCCCAGTAGCTGGCGACACTCTTCCTCGATGACACCATCAAACTCTGCATCAATCTTGTTGAGATCTCCGACAGTCTAACTCCTCGCCTTCACCTCTTGGTCGAGACGGGCGCGGCATCCTGAAGCTCCACCTCTAGCTGCTATTTTTATCTCTATAGAGGATCCCTTCTCCTTGAGGACGCGGTGCTTCTAGATCTTTGTCTGCTTGTGGAACTCCACATTGGCCTTCTCGAGGTCATCAGCGATTCTTCTCCAGCTCCTCGAGCATCTCCTTATCCCAAGTCTCCGAATTGGACTCACTAGAGGCTGCATCCTGCTCCTGTTGGAGGAGCTCCGTTTGCTTCAGCTCCTACTCACGTCACAACACCTCCTCCTTCCTAGAGTTTACCTCATCACGGGCGGCCGATACCTCCTTCTCACGGGTAATGAGATCCCCCTCCCGAGTTGCAAAGGCCTCCCTCTTGCGGGTGACCGCAGTTTCCTTGCGGGCAACAAGGGCCTCTTGGCGATCCTTGAGCACCGCAGCTCGCTCGCTAGCCGCCTCAAGGGACACCTTCCATTCTTGGTGAAGGCACACTATTTCCTACGCTTTGTGGACGGCCTCCACGGTGTTGTAGACATTGATCAACACCTCGTCAAGAAGGATGCGCTCCACCGTCGTCTCCTCCTCCACCTTGGCCAGGCCCTCGCCTACACTTCCAAGGCCCATGCAAGTTTCCTGGATGGTGGTGGAAATGAAGCCCTCACGGACAGAAGGACTTCCCATATCTCCAAGATTCATGCCACCATGTCTATCCTAGGGTGAACCGTCTCTGAGCTTCACGAGGACCCGGGGTCCTACCCTTGTGTAGGGTCTCCACCGGCACTCCTCGATAGCAACACACCTGCCATGGTACTTTGGGTCCGAGCGTCAGGCCCTCTGTCATATCGCCCAAGAACTTTTAGCACGGCGTTCTCTGTGGTCCCTGCATGGTCAGCGGCAGGTGCTATCTATGAATCATGCTCGGTCTCAATGGTGCGCCCTCCCCTGCGGCGTGCTCGTCCTCCACGGTGCTCATTCCCTCTGTGGAGCACGTGGCCCCCGTGACACGCACCTTTTCTGCGAGACACCCCTCCCAGGCTATGAGCTCTGTCTCCGTGCTCGCCAGCGAAGGAGCATGGGGGAAGGCCCTCTACCCTTGCAGATGAGGTGGTCATATTGAGCTTGGAACCCCATCTTCTACGGCATGGCTGGCACCACCAGCATCCGCTTCCAATGGCTACTCCGTAGATTTCACTAGCACCTTATCTACGTCAGCAGCGCCTAGCTGAGGCACCACATGTTGCTGCATCATATATTGCGAGCGCCTCGCTGATACGTCCATTTTGCATCACTATTCTATGTCTTAATTCACTATTATTCATTGATATATTTCGTATTGAGAGGTGATACTTATGTTATTTCATCTGTTTTTGCATGGTTGATGACTTTTGGAGCATGGACCCCTACAGTCAAGATTCTGATGGAAAAGGTGCTGTTTGGAGGCAAAATTCGCGAAGATCAGAAAATCCGGGAAAATATATGGAAAATCCTATTTTTCCAGAAGATTAAGGATGCCAGAAGACGGAGTGGAGATGGGCCACAGGGGCCCACACCACCCCCTAGCGCGGGCAGCCCTAGGTCGTGCCAGCAGGTGGTGTGGCCACCCTGGCCCACTCCAGCCTCTCCCCTCTAGCGTATATTATCCTCCCGAAACCCTAAGACTCGGGGAGCGACCATAGAAAGATTCCGCTGCCTCTACGGGGCGGAAAACACCGAGAGAGAAAGATCTCTCCGGTAGACAGATTTCTGCCAGGGGAATTCCTTCCCGGAGAGGGGAGATCGTCGCCATCAACACCACCATCAAGCTGGACTTCATCGGGATCATCATCACCATCATCATCACCATCATCACCATCAGCATCCTCATCACCCTCATCACCATCTCCATATTGCTGTAACAATTGGGTTGAATCTTGCATAGTTCATAGGGGGAACTTTCCCGGTGTTGATTACTCTTTGTAGTTGATGCTATTGAGTGAACCATTGAATTATTGTTTATGTTCAGATTGTTATACATCATTATTCTATCTCTGATCATGATCCATATGATGTCTTGTGAGTAGTTTGTTTTGTTCTTGAGGACATGGGAGAAGTCATGTTGTTAGTAGTGGAGTTGTGTTGAGAAAGATTCAATAGATTGTTATTTAAGTTGTGGTGTACTTCTTCTAGTGGTGTCATGTGAACGTCGACTACATGACACTTCACCTATATGGGCCTAGGGGAATGCATTGTGTATTTGGCTACTAATCGTAGGGGTTGCCGGAGTGACAGAAACCTGAACCCCCGTTAGGAAACCATTGCACAAGGGACATAAGGGTCTTAGAGTTTAAAGCTGTGGTTAGGTTTCTACCTTAATTACTTTCTTGTACTTACGGATGTTTGCAAGGGGTATAATCACAAGTATGTATTAGTCCTAGGAAGGTCGGTACATTAGCACAGGTTTACCCACACAACACTTAGCAAGCTAAAGAAGATTAATCAACTATATGAAGCGAAAGCACTTGACAGTCTTCCCATGTGTCCTCGAGAATGTTTGGTCATCTTAAGTAATACAACCGGCTTGTCCTTTGTTGCATAAAGGATTGGGCCACTTGCTGCATTTATTCCTACTATCTTTTATTTACTCGTACTTTGTTTACTTGCATTATCAAAAAACCCTAAAAATCCGTTTACTAAGTATTTGCAGAGAATTCCTGATCCATACCACTAGCCAGCACCTTCTGCTCCTCATTGGGTTCGACACTCTTACTTATCGAAAATATTGTGATACACCCCCTATACTTGTGGGTCATCAAGACTATTTTGTGGCGCCGTTGCCGGGGAGTGAAGCGCTATTGGAGAGTGGAACTGGTAAAGGAAACTTCTACTGTGAGTATTGTTTACTTCTGTTAGTTGCTTTATTTTCGTTATGGATAATTCCCTGAGTTTCTTATTTGGTAATGCTACTACCACTGCTAAGGTAGTAGGTAAGCCACCACCTGCTGATAATGATGTTTTTAAAATACCTACAAGAATTATTGATCGTGTTATGGATAACTACTATGTTGGGGATGGAACTGTCCATCCCGGTGATCATTTGCTCTTTATACACGAATTATGCGGGTTGTTCAAGTGTGCAGGTATTACTACAGATCAAGTTAAGAAGAAGTTATTCTCATTATCACTAAAAGGAAGAGCTGAGGAATGGTAAAAGCTGCTGAAGAATGGTCAAGCTCTTGAATGGGAGGAAATAGTGCCTCTCTTTTATTCAAAGTTTTATCCTCCTAGTGAGATCCATAAAGATCGGAATCAAATATACAACTTTTGGCCAATTGATGGAGAGAGTACAGCTCAAGCTTGGGGGAGATTGAAGTTACTAATGCTCAAATGTCCCATTCATGAGCTCCCCAACAATATTATTATCAATAACTTTTATGCAAGACTCCCTCTACATGACAAATATTTATTGGATGCTTCTTGTGCTGGATCATTCACTCGCATGGAAGAAGAAGCTAAATGGGATCTTCTGGACCGTATTCAAGACAATGTTGAAGCTTGGGAGAATGACAAAGGGAGAAAGTCAGGTATAAATTATGATTATGAATGCATTGAATCTTTTATGGGAACTGATGACTTTCAAAATATTAGTAATGCTTATGGTCTTGATTTGCAAGTTATTACGAATTGCTTTAGAGCTTTTTCTTCTTATATTGAAATTCCAAAAAGGGGATGGAACAAGTACCATGCACCTTATAAAGATATTGTTGACTGTGTTCCTGTTGGGAGCACTGAGTGTTGCATTATTGATCACATCTTACCTGAGCCTTATATCGAGAAGATTCTCTTCCCAGATAAAGTAAAGGATCATCCTATGATAACTAATGTAATCACTAAAAGTGAAAAGAGAACTGTAAAACTTGATGAACAAATAAATGTTGAACCTATAGTAGCAATTGTGAAAGATCTTGTCACTAAAAGCATAGAAGATGGGCACATAGTTTTTTGTGAGGATGCTTCTAATATTGTTTCACATCCTAATAGAGCTAAAAAGGCTAGTGTCCCTGTGCTTTCTGTTAGAATTGGTGATCATTGCTATTATGGTTTATGTGATATTGGTACAAGTTCTAGTGCTATTCCTTATGAGCTTTACAGAGAAATTATGCACGAAATCAGTCCCTGCGAATTGGAAGAGATTGATGTGGTTATTAACCTTGCTAATAGAGAGACCATCTGTCCAATTGGCATTGTACGAGATGTGGAAGTTCTTTGTGGTAATATTAAGTATCCTGCTAATTTTCTAGTACTTGGTTCAGCTGCTAGTAAAACTTATCCTATCATTTTTGATAGACCTTTCTTGAGTACTTGTGGAGCTATTATAGATTGCAAGAGGGAGAAAATCTTGACTAAGTTTGATGGGGAATCTTATGAGTTCAATTTTTCGAAATTTACTAAAGAACCTTGTGAAGAGCAAACCCATAATGAGGATTTTAGAGTTGAACAACTTGCTTCTATCTCTCTTGCTCCTAACAATGCTTTGTAGCAATTTATGGAAGATCACGAAAGTGAGATCTTCATGGAAGAAAGGAACGAGATTGACGAGATCCTCCGTCGTCAACCCAAGATGCTAATGCATGACTTGCCTGTAGAAGACTTGGGTACCACGTTGCCACCTAAAAAGGATCTGGTCTTCGATTTAAAACCCCTCCCTGATGATCTTAAATATGCTTATATTGATGATAAAAAGATATATCCTGTTATTATTAGCTCTAAACTTTTAGGAAAGGAAGAAGAAAAGTTATTGGAGGTTTTGAGGAAGCACCGAGGAGCTATGGGCTATACTCTGGATGATTTAAAAGGGATTTCACCTACTATATGTCTGCATTCTATCAACATAGAACCAGATGCGAAGCCAGTAGTGGAGCACCAACGACGTTTAAATCCTAGGATGAAGGAAGTGGTAAGGAATGAGGTATTGAAACTCCTTGATGCTAGTATTATTTACCCTATTGCTGATAGTGAATGGGTTAGTCATGTTCATTGTGTTCCTAAAAAAGGAGGTATTACCGTTGTTCCTAATGATAATGATGAGCTTATTCCTAAAAGAATAGTGGTAGGCTATAGGATGTGCATCGATTTTAGGAAAGTTAATAAAGTTACTAAGAAAGATCACTACCCGCTTCCTTTTATTGATCAAATGTTGGAAAGGTTGTCTAAAAAGACCCATTTTTGTTTTCTTGATGGTTACTCTGGTTTCTCTCAAATTGCTGTTAAACAACAAGATCAAGAAAAAACTACTTTTACTTGCCCTTACAGAACTTATGCTTATAGACGTATGCCTTTTGGTTTATGTAATGCTCCTGCTACTTTTCAAAGGTGCATGTCTGCTATCTTTCATGGTTTTTGTGAGGAAATTGTAGAAGTGTTCATGGATGATTTTTCTATCTATGGAACTTCTTTTGATAATTGTCTACACAACCTTGATAAAGTTTTGCAGAGATGTGAAGAAACTAATCTTGTTCTCAATTGGGAGAAATGCCACTTCATGGTTAATGAAGGGATTGTTCTTGGGCATAAAGTTTCTGAAAGAGGCATAGAAGTTGATAGAGCTAAGGTTGAGGCAATTGAGAAGATGCCATGTCCAAGAGACATCAAAGGTATTCGTAGTATCCTTGGTCATGCTGGTTTCTATAGGAGGTTTATTAAAGACTTTTCTAGGATATCAAAACCCCTCACAAATCTTCTTCAAAAAGATGTACCCTTCGTTTTTGATGATGATTGTAAGGAAGCTTTTGAAACTCTCAAGAAGCCTTTAACTACAGCCCCTATTGTTCAACCACCTGATTGGACTTTACCCTTTGAAATAATGTGTGATGCTAGTGATTTTGTTGTAGGTGCTGTCCTTGGGAAACGTATTGATAAGAAGTTAAACGTTATCCATTATGCTAGTAAGACTCTAGATGTTGCTCAAGGAATTATGCTACTACTGAAAAGGAATTTCTAGCTGTTTTTTTTGCTTGTGATAAGTTTAGGCCCTATATTGTAGACTCAAAAGTCACCATTCATACTGATCATGCTGCTATTAAATACCTTATGATGAAAAAGGACGCTAAGCCTAGGCTTATTAGATGGGTGCTGCTTTTACAAGAGTTTGATCTACATATAGTAGATAGGAAGGGTGTTGAAAACCCTGTAGCTGATAATTTATCTCGATTGGAAAACATCTCTTTTGACCCTATGACTGTTAATGATAGTTACCCAAATGAACAGTTAGCTGCAGTAGGGGTGAGCTCGCGAGGGAGCCCTTGGTACGCTGATTATGCTAACTTTATTGTCTCCAAGTATTTGCCTCCAACTTTTACAGCTCAGCACAGAAGGAAGTTCTTCTATGATTTGAGGCATTATTTTTGGGATGACCCACACTTATACAAAGAGGGAGTGGATGGTATTATGCGAAGATGTGTTCCAGAATATGAACAAAAGGAGATATTGCATAAATGTCATGGTAGTGCTTATGGAGGACATCATGCAGGAGATAGAACTGCACAAAAGGTGCTACAATCAGGTTTCTACTGGCCTACCCTTTTTAAAGATGCAAGAAAATTTGTTTTATCTTGTGATGAATGTCAGCGTGTTGGTAATATTTCTAGACGCATTGAAATGCCTATGAACTACTCTCTAGTTATTGAACCTTTTGATTGCTAGGGATTCGACTTTATGGGTTATTTCCCTCCTTTGAAAGGTTACACTCATATTCTTGTTGCCATTGATTATGTTACTAAGTGGGTAGAAGCCATTCCTACAAAGAGTGCTGGCGGGGATAATTCTCTAAAAATGCTTAAGGATGTTATCTTTCCTAGGTTTGGGGTGCCTAGGTATCTCATGACTGATGGGGGTTCTCATTTCATTCATGGTGGTTTTAGGAAGACCCTTGCTAAATATGATGTTAATCATAGAATTGCTTCAGCTTATCACCCCCAAACTAGCGGGCACGTAGAGTTATCAAATAGTGAAATTAAATCCATCTTGCAAAAGACTGTTAATAGGTCTAGAAAAAACTGGGCTAAGAAGTTGAATGATGCTTTATGGGCTTATAGAACTGCTTACAAAAATCCTATGGGGATGTCTCCTTATAAAATGCTTTATGGGAAAGCTTGTCACCTACCCTTAGAATTAGAACACAAAGCTTACTGGGCAGTTAAAGAACTAAATAGAGATTGTAAGCTCGCTAGTGAGAAAAGATTATTTGACTTAAGTTCTTTAGATGAATGGAGGAGTGAAGCCTATGAAAATGCTAGGCTCTTTAAGGAAAAAGTTAAAAGATGGCATGACAAGCGAATACTTAAGAGAGAATTTCATGTTGGTGAGAAAGTTCTATTGTATAGGTCTCATCTCAGATTTTTCGCAGGAAAGCTACTGTCAAAATGGGAAGGACCTTTCATTGTAGAAGAAGTATACCGTTCAGGAGCAATAAAAATTTCTTATTTAAAAGATAATACTACACAAGTAGTGAATGGACAGCGACTCAAACACTATATTGCTAGAGATTCTTACAATGAAGATGTTGATGCCTTTCAAGTTATAACTCCGGAGAAATTCAGAGACATGCAGAGTCCGTTTTCAAATAGGTAACGGTTCTGGTAAGAAAAGTTCCACGAAAATACAATCCAACCATATTTTTGCAGTTTTCAGTCAATAAGGAAAGCTATGAAGCAAAAAAGGGACGAAAACGGAGCTAGGGTGGCTCACACCACCCTGTGGCGCGGGACCACCCCTGGTCGTGCCACTAGGTGGTGAGTCCACCCCGGACTCTGCCTTCGACTCGTTTTCATCCAGTACCTTCCTTTTGTTATGAAACTTCATAATATATAATCCCCTGGATCTCCCAAGGTTCGTATATCGTGTTTTCGTTGTGTTTTTGTTTCGATCTGTTTCTGCCAGGACATACTCTTTGAAAGTTTAGAAGCACAATGGTGTCCGCCAAGGATAAAGGGAAGGAGCCATGGAGGAAGACCTCTAAGACCTCGGGAAGGAGAAGGAGATCAAGAGTGAAGGTGAAGAGGAGCAAGGCCAACATCCGCACACCGGCACTACCATTGCAAGCATTGGAGTGGTGACAAAACCTGCCAGGGTTAGAAGGACGGCACGGATGCAGACTAGGGGGAAAGCTCCCCGTCACAGTTTGGCTCCACGGTCACTTCCTCCACACACCAAGAATCCCTTCCATACCTTTATCCATAACCATGCAGGGAAAGAAGACTCCAAGAGGGGAGAACGGAAAAAGAATCACAAGAGCTGGGATCCACAAATTGAAATGATTATGAGCCGCATCGATCACAACTCGGAGTTGATTCGTACCCTCACCTTCGAGATTGAGGACATGGGGAAATTGGTCAAAGAGCTCATCGAGAGGATACCACCACCACCAAAGGAGTAATTCGTCATCAGGTTTGGCATCCCCTTGGTTTGTTCCAAGCTTGGGGGAGTGCCGCGGTACCACATCACTATCTTCTATCTTTTTACCTTTTTAGTAGAGTCATATCATGAATAGAGAAGTTATTATGTAGGATGGTTTGCCTTATGGAAGTGTCCCCTCTCTCATTAGATATGTATCCCTTGGTGTGAGTTGCCGTTATGGAATATTAATGAGAAGTTCTATCATTTACTCTTTTGCATAGCTTATATTAGTTTTCAATTCGTGGTTATATGATTGATCTTGTTGTTAGTATTGGTATCACTTTGGGATCATTGAGTTAATTTAGTTGGTTTTGGCAAACCTGGCTCAGTCAGTAGCAACACTATTTTTGAGAGTTGAATGAAAAGGATAAAAAGTACTCTAAAGAAACAATATTTCATCATCTTTCTTTCTTGATTTTTGCAGCGTAACCATAACGAGTATCTATGAAGCATTCTTCTTATAAAAAAAGAGATAGAGATTGAGAAAAAGAGAAAAGAAAAAATGAGATATTATGAAAAGAGGAAAGAGAGAAAAAAAAGCACCATATTCCCATGGTAAATAAGAAGATTGCTGAGATACTCGTTGTCTGCTTGCCTTGTCATTTTGATATGGGGATTCTTCTGTATCATCGGGCAAGGGGTACCCTGTTGGTGGTTCTCTATGATACACATATGCTTACGATGACAAGAACTTACCAATGACTAAACTTGAGTAGCATGAGGAGCGGCACTCGTATTCAAGGGTAATGAGATTCTCAATTTACAGCTTGTCAATGCATATCCTCATATTTGATCACTTTAACCTTAATCACCTAAAGATGCCTATGATAGGGGCATTGAGAGCTAAAAGCTAGTAAGTATCATAATTTTTGGGAGCTCTTTATGAGACTTGCAATCCCTGCTTCCCTCTGTGAAGGGCCTTTCTTTTACTTTGTAGTTGAGTCAGTAAACCTATTCCCTTCTATCTCAGCAAGTATTTTGAGTTGATGTGTTTCATTCATTCATATGATGATTTATTCAATCATGTTCCTTATGTTCCTTGTTTTGCACATTGCTCTTATCTTGATGTTTACTACTTTGAAAGCTATCATGGAAAAACCAGTTATTTGTGAACTCCAGCAAATTATCAACTATTCTTCGACCAAGAGCTATGTTTGCCATTACCAATTATGATTTACTTTATATATATTTATTGTGTTTCCTTTACTCATTGCAAGTTGAGTTATATAATAGTGAGTTGTCTTCTTTTATGATCTATGTATTTGATGAATGTGATGCTTCTTATCCGTATTCTTTTATCGACCCTTCACTCCATAAACCTAAGGTCATGTTTATTGAGCTCAGTTTCGCTTGGGGACAAGCAAAGTCTAAGCTTGGGGGGAGTTGATATGTCCATTTTGCATCACTATTATATGTCTTAATTCACTATTATTCATTGATATATTTCGTATTGAGAGGTGATACTTATGTTATTTCATCTGTTTTTGCATGGTTGATGACTTTTGGAGCATGGACCGCTGCAGTCAGGATTCTGATGGAAAAGGTGCTGTTTGGAGGCAAAATTCGTGAAGATCAGAAAATCCGGGAAAATATACGGAAAATCCTATTTTTCCAGAAGATTAAGGATGCCAGAAGACGGAGTGGAGATGGGCCACAGGGGGCCCACACCACCCCCTGGCGTGGGCAGCCCTAGGCCGTGCCAGCAGGTGGTGTGGCCACCCTGGCCCACTCCAGCCTCTCCCCTCTGGCGTATATTATCCTCCCGAAACCCTAAGACTCGGGAAGCGACCATAGAAAGATTCCGCTGCCTCTGCGGGGCGGAAAACACCGAGAGAGAAAGATCTCTCCGGCAGACAGATTTCTGCCAGGGGAATTCCTTCCCGGAGAGGGGAGATCGTCGCCATCAACACCACCATCAAGCTGGACTTCATCGGGATCATCATCACCATCATCATCACCATCATCACCATCAGCACCCTCATCACCATCTCCATATTGCTGTAACAATTGGGTTGAGTCTTGCATAGTTCATATGGGAAACTTTCCCTGTGTTGATTACTCTTTGTAGTTGATGCTATTGAGTGAATCATTGAATTATTGTTTATGTTCATATTGTTATACATCATTATTCTATCTCTGATCATGATCCATATGATGTCTTGTGAGTAGTTCGTTTTGTTCTTGAGGACATGGGAGAAGTCATGTTGTTAGTAGTGGAGTTGTGTTGAGAAAGATTCAATAGATTGTTATTTAAGTTGTGGTGTACTTCTTCTAGTGGTGTCATGTGAACGTCGACTACATGACACTTCACCTATATGGTCCTAGGGGAATGCATGGTGTATTTGGCTACTAATCATAGGGGTTGCCGGAGTGACAGAAACCTGAACCCCCGTTAGGAAACCATTGCACAAGGGATGTAAGGGTCTTAGAGTTTAAAGTTGTGGTTAGGTTTCTACCTTAATTACTTTCTTGTACTTACGGATGTTTGCAAGGGGTATAATCACAAGTATGTATTAGTCCTAGGAAGGTCAATACATTAGCACAAGTTCACCCACACAACACTTAGCAAGCTAAAGAAGATTAATCAACTCTATGAAGCGAAAGCACTTGACAGTCTTCCCATGTGTCCTCGAGAACGTTTGGTCATCTTAAGTAATACAACCGGCTTGTCCTTTGCTGCATGAAGGATTGGCCACTTGTGGCATTTATTCCTACTGTCTTTTATTTACTCATACTTTGTTTGCTTGCAATATTAAAAACCCCTAAAAATCTGTTTGCTAAGTATTTGCAGAGAATTCCTGATCCATACCACTAGCCAGCACCTTCTGCTCCTCGTTGGGTTTGACACTCTTACTTATCGAAAATACTGCGATACACCCCCTATACTTGTGGGTCATCACTCGTAGCCCGCATCTTTGTCCATGCCTTTGGTCTCTGTAGTAGGACACGGCCTGGTGAACTCCACTTCCTTCACAGGGCTCGTGACCATGCGTGACACTGAATTCATCTTCTTCCTCCTTGCAGGCTCCCTAGGAAGCGCCAAAAAAATGAGGACTAGTCAAGAAAGGAAGTGAACAAAACAATAGCAAAAATGAGAACTTACTCATTGTCGGGGCCCCATAGCCCCCGCTTTAACCCCCTAGAAGGGTGAAGTACGCTTCCTCTAGAGGCGGCCTCCCCGCGGATACCCTCCTCCTCACGAGGCTCGTCGACAACTCCTCGCAAAGACCCTCCTCCTCGTCACGCTCCTCCACCACGCGGGGCTCGTCGAGGTTCTCGTTGGAGTCCGCAACATTGTTCTTGATGTCATCCTCAAGGATGCAAAGAGAGGGCACAACACAAAACACCTCGGTGTCATCTCCATCACCCGAGATGGTAGGCGCCGCCTTGTGCAGCCTCTTTCCACACCACATGGACTTCTCGCTCCTCGAGGTGTCTTTTCCAGCGGAGGTACCCTCGGATGCATCCTCCACACCTCCGCGAGCTCTGGGTCAGTGGCAGGGACATCAGAATCTGCATGATATCCTTCCTCCTCCTGCTCCCCTGTGAGCATACCCTGTGCATTGAATCGAGGCATCCCCTCAAGGCCCTCACGTGTCAGCTCCTTTGGGGAATGGTATAGCGAAAGGGCCCCCTCCAGGGGTATAAGTCAACGCTTTCTCGTCTAAGAGAACCTTCATCGTATCTTCAATGGTTTGTTTGGAAAGGACCTCCTCTAGAAGATTCATGTGGTCCTCCTATCCGGTGCAGGCCCACATATTTTTATTGTGGGCCTGGAGAGGGGAGATTCATCACTGTGCGTACTACTTGGCAAACATCTGCTATATCAGGACACCCTCTCACATGGATCGGATGCGCTCCACGATGGCTGCCCCCTCATTGTCGAGGAACTATGTCGTGGTGGTGTCACGGCAGATGCCATGATATGGCTTAACTTGAGGACGAATGGACGCTGGAGGATCCAGGGAGGGATGGTGCGGTTGAGACCGCACGAAGAACACACACAAGCACACACAATGTACCCAGGTTCAGGTCTCTCCTAGTGAGATAAAACCCCTACCCTTGCATATATCTCTATATGTCAATATATCTCAAGTGTTACAACCTTGCTCCTTGAGATGTATGTTCCAAGGAAGAAGAAGCTCTCTGCTAACTGCTCTCTCTACTAGCTATAGGGAGTAGAATGAATGGACCGACCCTCCTATAGGAGGTCCTAGGAACCTTATAAATGGGTGCCTAGGTTACAGGTTAGGGCATAGGTGGCACCGAATATCCTTGATGTGACTATACACTATAACCCACGGTCACGCCTCCGTAATATAGGGGCACACCCACCTGACATCCCTGGGATTCCTGGGATGGACATAAGCATTGACCTTGAGGCTGGCATATAACCACGGGCCAAACGCCAGCCCCTATGTCGGTTCCTTGGTGCCAGCCTACATTTCTCGGCCTGACCTGTTCCTGCAGTATGGGAGCAGACATGTTATGCCGACATAAGTTTTATATGTCGGCCGGGATATGTTGGCTTATTGTGAGATCCAGGCACATGGCTTAATAGGATTGATAGGATACCCATATCAACAAGTTGCAACTTCTTTTCCGGAAGCTCATTCGAAAAGAACTCTAAGGTTAAGTGTGCTTGGCCTAGAGCAATTCTAGGATGGGTGACCGACCGGGAAGTGGGTAACAGGGTGCGCACGAGTGAGGACAAAGTGCGCATAAAAGACTAGTGTTGGTCTGTGGGGCCAGTCTAGATATCCTATTAAGCTGCCAGGAGTGACACCCCCCGGGCCCAGGAGTGGACGGGGTGTTACAAGTGGTATCAGAGCCGACCTCGCGGTTAAAACGGGTGTGTGTGGGTCAGTGGCGGGACATGTGGAGCATGGCGTGTGTGGCCCGGAGTGGACACGGCATGGCACATGTGCCGGCACTGGACGCACAGACGCGTGCCAAGAGGGAATGTTCCTGGGGTGTGCTTGATCGATGAGGGCATCGATCTTCTAAAGGGTGGGTGTATGTGAGATCCAGGCACATGGCTTAATAGGATTGATAGGGTACCCATATCAACAAGTTGCAACTTCTTTTCCGGAAGCTCATTCGAAAAGAACTCTAAGGTTAAGCGTGCTTGGCCTAGAGCAATTCTAGGATGGGTGACCGACCGGGAAGTGGGTAACCGGGTGCGCACGGGTGAGGACAAAGTGCGCAGAAAAGACTAGTGTTGGTCTGTGGGGCTAGTCTAGATATCCTATTAAGCTGCCAGGAGTGACACCCCCCGGGCCTAGGAGTGGACGGGGTGTTACACTTATGTTGGCCTCCATATTTCTGTCAACCTTATCTCGATCAACCTCACTTTATAGCATAGCTTAGCCCTACCGGAGGTCATCCTCCCAACATTAGTCCCCGAAGCTATTGCGGTCTTACAATGCTAGCTGAAAGGCCATGACAAGTTCCTTTAACTGATATGGAACATATTTTATCAACCGACATACTTTTATGTGGGATGGCACTGATTCTCAATGAATTGCGACATTTTAGTTGGAAATTATTAGCCATTACCAAGTTTTCCCAGCTGAAACCAAATTTTACCCTGGCTCAGACATTATCCTCCACTTCTTGTGTCATCTTGGTAGTTGTCGGAGAAAGTGTCCCATGAAGGAACAAGGGGTCCAACAAGCCCTGAGTTCACAAGGGGGATGAACACGCGGTCAAAGCTTCCCAACAATGGCGGTGACTGCTGAGTACCAACACGACAAAGAGTGAAACGGGGTTTACTTACCCAGGTTCGGGACACTGGTGAGGAGGTAAAGCCCCTACTCCTGCTTTCTCGTGGTGTCTCGTGAGGGTACAATGGTGGATGATTCTCTAGGGTTTTAGATCGTCGGGGTCGACCTCTTCCAATGTAGGAGAAGGCCTCCTTATATAGCGGCACCAGGCCTCTTCCCCCGTTCATGGGCGGGAAGGGTCACCACATAGCTGCCCCTCGAAGTCCTGGTCTACAAGCCTACTTTGCGTGGACTTGGTCCTGCTTCCCGGGTGCCCTCTGCCTTCTCATAAAGATGACTCCTTCAGTATCGCTTGTCACCGTGTGATGTGGCTGGTCTTATCCCTTGCACCAGAATGGCAAAAGGGGAAGCACAACCACTACTGAGCTCGTCCATCCTACTTTGACACCGAAGGGGCCAGACCAGCTCCTCTTTACCAAGGCGGTCCGGGGGTCCACAGTTTAGCTTAGTGAAGCAAGATTGTTGGGTTGCATTGTCCTTGTCACCTTTGTTGTGTGATTACGGACGTACCCCCACAGCACATACTAAGGTATTCGAGGCCCGAGGCGAGGTTAAGTGCCTCGCGAGGCCTCCCTTCATGGGATGACCTCCTGAAGTTGGGTTGCATGGAGTTGAGGTTTGAGGCTCTGGAGGGGCTATCCCCGGGCGTTCCCTCCTAAGGCACCACTCCTTGGGGATTGCTTCCAGGGGATGTTGTTGCCCAGGCGGTCGGCCCATCAGCCAGTGGGTCGTGGCACCCTGGTTGCTAGGACCCCGACAGTAGCCCCCGGGCGCTTCCCGCGTGCGCGTCACTTGGCTGACACGAAGGGGCAAGGGCCCAATACGTCCGTTGGGACCTAGTTCCCTCCCGATCACCATAGGTCTATCCCGCGCTCATCCTGGCCGTGCACATGGAGCGACCTTCCATCCCCCACCGTCGTTGAGGTAGTGGTGGCCCTGCCTTGGGAGTTGTTCCCAGGATGTGATGGCGCGTGGGGGAAGCCTACGGTTAATGCCACGCGTCCAGTGCAGTGACGCGACCCCTCATCTTGTTAAATCGGAGCATGGGCACGCTGCCTTCCCCTTGATGCCACTTCCTCTGCTCCTCCAACCTTCCTTCCTGTTCCCTAGAGATGAATCCCCGCCTCTCCCCATGGCACCTAAGTGCTTCTTGGGTGGTGAGAAAGGCATGTCCGTGATGGTGGATGCGGATGAGACTCCGCCGGTGAAGCGTGGACATGGGCGACCACGCGGGAGTGTCCGTGGTAGGCGCGGTGGCCGCGGCGGCACCCCATGTGTTGCCTCCTCTTCTAGAACCATCATGGCGGCTGAAGGTGAGGACAAAGTCATTGACCCGGATGGGCTCGGGTGCATCCTCGTCCTTGACCGCGACCGGTGGAGGAGGCAGAGAAGGAAGCAGCGCAGGCTCCGGGACGCTATCGGGCCCTCCTCCACGTCCCCTGCATCGCTCCCGGCTGCTGCCGCGATGGTGACCCGAGCCCGTCCGGGGCGACGACTGGTCGACGAGGGTGAAGCTTCCCACGTGCTTCTCCCTCACTGCCTAGTTCGACATCCAGGAGAGCGTGCAGCTGAAGCACTCCGGTGGTGGCGATGGTTGGAGTGTGACTGTCGAGTCCCCTGCGCTAGGGCAAATGTACTTCACTTCCGGCTGGGAGATCTTCATCCGTGACCATGAGATCGGGCACGTCTCGGTGCTACGGATTTGTTACGTCAGCAAGAGGGACTTCACCGTGTCGGTGTATGGCCCACTGATGTGTCGCATCAATTACCCACGCCACCTCGGGTAGGTCGGAGCGAGGCTTCTGCTAGGACTGTTGTAGTCTCGATGGGGCGACAGATCCTTTATGGGTGTAGGTTTTATGTCATAGTGTTTGTTAGCCTTGCAAGCATGACTGTAAAGATCCTTTAGTGGATCCTCATGTCAACTGCTTTCCTTTCTATGTATCTCGTAGATGCATCAGCCTGGTATGAGGCCATGATGGCTCTGAAATATAGCCATCTACGTCCACATTTAAACTGTATATTAATCATATTCTTGATAAAATATCTCTCTAAACCCTGCCACTAATGCTAATATTTAGAGGGGTATGCAATCCTTTCTTTTGTATTTTTCCTGCACAAATAATGTCGTTTAAAGGAGGGATTCACTACATTAAAGTCAAAGATACGAGATTTCCAACAACCAGAAGAAAATAGGAGCCGTCCAACGGAGGAAGACGCTTTAACGACTAACTATACGGATCGAGCAAAAATTCCAACCGTATAGCTCCGGTCGTATAGTTGGCACCGCCACCGTTAGGTCAAACATAACAACTTTCGTGAAGGGACCCCTATATAAAGAAGCCTCGAGCAACGAGAAAACAGGCCAGACCTAGCCAAAAAGTCTCTGCCACAGATCACCAGCCGCCTCCAGATCTCCAAACACTTCTCCATCTCTATAGCCATATTCCACCACTTGTAATAGTAGATCTGTTGGGGATATACTTTCCGAGTATTCTCACTATGCCTCACTGACCAGGGTGGCCTACTTCGGGTTAGAGCTTTGCTTCATGGGCAGCCCAGTCAGGGAGAAGAGACGGAGTCCAATCCAGCTACGGGAAGGCCCAGAAGACTTACCGACATAGGCCAGTAGTGTTACTTGTAGTTCAAGATGTACTCTCTAACCGACTCTTAGTCGTAGCCGGATAGATCTCTCCTATAAACCTAGGACGGATATCTATATAAGGCGTCCTAGGTAAAGCCTTTAGGGCACCCTCACAATAGTCTACAATCTCAACTCGCACAGGCGAAACCCTTATAACCCATATTCCGGCTCTGCCGTATTACCGGATTGCTAGCAGGAGTAGGATCCGTCCAAAGCCGGCGGATTCGAACCTGGGTAAACTTGTGTTCTCACTGTCCCGGAACACCGTACGTCTCACACCCCTCTCTTACACATGCCTCGAAGACCCCCTCATGGCGTACTTGTCATCAGTCCGATGACAGTTGGAACCCACCGTGGGGCAAGTGAGCTTCGGATCTGCATTCCGAGCGGAATCTGCAAGAATCAGAATCGGCGAGACTATCACCGTCGGTCGCATCCTCTACGCTAGTGACGTCCCTCTCATCGTTCTCGACGAGACCTGGATTCTGGCTAGGGAGGTTGTGACTGCCTATACCATTATGTCTTTCAGCAAGATCGATGTGTACATCGGATTCGCTGAACCTGTCCCACCCACCCCAGCGGTGATGATAGAGGCAGAAGAAATTTCTGGGTCCCCTTTGTCCACGGAGGCGACAGAGTTCTGGATCTTAGAAAACCCTAATCCCACCCAGCCTGCACCCATTGCGGAGATAGTGGAGAAATCCGAGCCTGAAGCAGATCTTGTGGTTCAAGTCGAATCTGGAGTGGATCTCCCTAGCGAGGCCGAATCCCAGATCGATCCACCCGCTGAGGTTGAAACCCAACAACCTTAGTTCCGGCTCTGCCAATGCCAGAACAGATCAACCGTTCCTGAGGCACATGTTGAGGCGCATGATGATGCAAGACACAAGCGTGGACGAGGTTCTCGAAACCATCAAGATCTTCGAGGAAGCCCACGTGGAAAGCCGCAACTACCTCAGGACCCACACATTGCATTTCGTCGGATAGGTTGGATCCGGATCCGCCTCTACCAATTCTAGAGACAACACTGACTCAGTGCTGGAGGCGATCGGAACAAACACCACTTACCCGCATCCTCGGATGACTCGATGACGTCGGCGGATTTCTGAAAGTTCTCTGCGGAGTATGAAGAGGAGTACAACTCCAAAGCTGTAGAAGAAGGAGAAGCCATGGATGAAGGATCCGGGGAAACTCTCCAAAAGCACAGGATGACATGGATATCAGAGATAATCCCGAGGTCCATATGTCCAAAAGTACCGATCAGAGCTTGACTCTGGGAAATGGACCCAAAGCCGTCTTTGCTACCGGCGCTGCCAAGAAGGCAAAGAAGAGGAACAAGAAAAACAAGACCCCGGCAAAAGAACTTCTGGTAGAGGAGGTGATTGCCGAGGAATATGAGGAAGACTCGGATGGAGCCCTTATCCCAGACAAGCCCAAAGAAGAATCGGTGGATGGACACGTGGTCACCACAGGTGCCCGTAAACTCATCGATGCTGCATTAACCACACATATCCCTACTGCAGCAAAACTAACTGCTGCGGAATTGGACGAAAGGGCTGAAGCACTAGAAGCGCGTCGCCAACTCCTGGATGAAACTAAAAACATCGAGGAAGAGAAGAAGTGCATGGCCAAGGCGGAGAAGCTCATCTCTCTGCAACATCAGAAGAACCGAAAATGACATACACATGACAATCAATTTCTGGAAGTACGTAAGGTTCTCTTTGAGGGAGATCCAGGGATGCCTCAGCTCGATAGCAAAGGAGATCTGGTGTATCCAACACTAGTGCAAAACACTTCCACTGCTCGAGACATCCTGGCAAATAATCCAGGCCCGAAACAGGTTCGATTAGGCATCAAGCTACTCACCAAGGGTTTAGAACAACAGAAGGCCGCGAAATCTGGAAGCGGAAAACTGGTCTCTCAATCCGACCAATGTCGCACGGATCCGGCCTGGAACGATGTAAGACCCCAGCAGGCTCCGGAACAGCATTACCGTTCCGACCGTCAGGAAGACAATTACTCAAGAACTGGATCTTCAGGACAGCACCATAGAGTTGCACATGATTGGCGCAACGTTGCTCCAGCCACCGAGCAATAGGCGATCGCTGCCCTGTATCCGAAGAATCCTCCCCGGCGAGAGTCGAACGATCGCAGGGAAGAAGACAAAGAGAAGCGTCGGGAGGAGGACCGACAAAGAATGCCACCTCCTAGGCATACAAGCCGTCTGGCTGAACCCCGCCGCAATGGGAATGACAGACGAAGGAACGATGGACACTGTGCCGAGTCAAGCCGGCAGGGGGCTCGTCATAATGAAGACCCTCCCTGGAACCGGAATAATGACGCTCCGGATGGAGGCCGGCGATCAGCCGGAAACAATCCAGCTGCTCCACCCTCTCCACCAAGTAGCCATCACAACGGCTCCCAAGGAGGCCAAGGAGGGCGTCGTGGCGGAGGAGGTGGTGGTAGAAGCCGAAGTCCGGCTCCAAGGCATCGCAGCCATAGCCGTCAATCGGGACGGATCTCTATCCCCAAGTGACACGAGGCATATGATTAATTCCAATATAGAGATGCGGCACTACAAAAACGATGATATATATGTGGGCCCAAAATTCTTCGGACCACGCATAAGAGTAACAAAATTCCTGGAAGGATTCTCTATATCAAGACACATCCAAGCCTATGACGGTATAGCTCGGCCAGATACTTGGCTCCAGGATTTTCTCGAAGCTTGCTGCATTGCCAAAGGCGGAAATAGCCTGGTCGCAACCCGATATCTCCCACTCATGTTGCGGAAGATGGCACGATCATGGCTCAATGAACTTCCGGAGAACACCATCCACAACTAGTATGACATGCAAAGCGCGTCCTTTCGGAATTTCGAAGGCACATATCAGAGGCCCTGTACGGTAGGAGACCTACAGCGTTGCACCCAGAAAGCCGGAGAAACTTGCCGAGATTATCTTGGATGATGGATCGACACAAAGAACTCCTATGAAGGGGTAAATGACCAAACTGCGATTGAAGCTTTCATTGCAGGACTCCCAATTGGTTTACTACGTCATTGCTTGAAGTGCGACAAGGTAACTGATTTGGGAGAGATGATAGAAACAGCGAGCAAGTATGCAGATGCTGACGATGATGCAAAGGGATTACTGAACACCCTACTGTGCCACAGTCGGCAAAACAACCAAAGCAGCAAGCTCAAAAGCACAAGAACACCTCGGAAGAAAAGCCCAACACGGAAACGGCAGTGGTCACTACTACTTTTGGGTCTGGAGGACAAGGAGGGCGCGGCGGTGGCTGTGGACGCGGTCGTGGGACATCAAGAGTCCAATGTAGAGGAGACCAGCAACCTGGCAAAACCTACTCCTGGGCCGACATTGCCAATAACCCATGTGTGCATCACTTAGATGCCAATGGGGGCTCGTCTCACACAAACACCGAGTGTCGTTTTAATGACGACATCAAGAAAGATGATACTACTGGCTACAGGGCTAAGCAGAAGAAGGGAAAGAAGAATCCCGAAAAAGATAAAGAAACCAAGGAAGATTCTGACATGGAGGAAGCTGATGCTTCAAATCCCAAGCCGGAAGGGAAGAAAACCTTCCCAACAAAGAAAGACACTTACGTCACCTTCCTCGGATCTCAACCAGCTAAGGTCAACAAAGCAGATCTACATGAGCTCAACACGACTGTTCCGGCAGTCCCCCAATTCTTGGACTAATCAGAAGTGGTAATCACCTTTGACCGTGTTGATCATCCGCCTAAGTTGCACAGGCGAGGAAAGTACGCCTTAGTCGTCAATCCACTTATTGACGGCTATGGTTTCTCCAAGACTCTCATGGATGGCGGCAGCAGCGTTAACATTCTGTATGTCGAAACGCTACGCTAGATGCAGATCTCAGAGACCCAGCTGAATTACAGCTCTGTGATCTTTCACGGAGTTGTCCTAGGAAGACAAGCAAATTCTCTGGGAGAAATCACTTTGGATGTGACCTTTGGAACTCCAAAGAACTATTGGACGGAAGAACTTTCCTTCGAAGTGGTCCCGTTCAAGAGCGCGTACCACGCTATATTCGGGCGTCCGGCTTACTGGGCTTTTATGGCTCGTCCGTGTTAGATTTACAATATGATGAAAAATCTAGGTTCCAATGGCGTGGTCACCATCAGGGGAGACTCGAAGAAGGCATGAGAGTGCGAGGACGGAAATGCCGCCTTTGCTGAAGCCATGTTGCACGCCCAAGAGTACCAAGAGATCAAGAAAACCATTTATCCGTCCGAGATGCCCGCGACGAAGAAGGAGGCGACAAAGCCGAATCCAGAGTTCAAGGCATCGAAAGAGACGAAGAAGATGCCATTGAAGGATGATGACCCCTCCAAGGTGACCTAGATAGGTGTAGGCCTAGATAGCGCATAGGAAAGTGCGCTCGTCAAGTTCCTTCAAGCAAATCAAGATATTTTTGCATCTGACATGACAGGAGTACCTAGGGAATTTCCCGAGCATTCTCTAAATGTACACCCGAACGCTAAACCCGTCAAATAGTCCCTACGATGTTTCGGCGATGAAAAGAGTAAGGCAATAGCTAAGGAACGAGCCCTGCTCGAGTTACCTGGATTCATAGAAGAGGTCATCCACACTGAGTGCTCGGCCAATCCTGTAATGGTCCCTAAAAAGGACACCACTAATTTAAGGATATGTGTTGATTATACTGCCTTGAACAAGGCTTGTCCCAAAGATCCGTTCGCTCTGCCTAGGATTGATCAAGTTATCGATTCTACAGCAGGCTCGATACTCCTATGTTTTCTCGACGCATATTCCGGCTACCACCAAATCCGGATGAACGAATCTGACAAAGTCAAAACTTCATTCATAACCCCCTTTGGAACCTTCTGTTTCGTTACGATGCCCTTTGGGCTCAAGAATGCAGGCGCTACATACCAACACACTATGCAGCGTTGCCTCCACGACCAAATCAGACGCAATGTACATGCATATGTGGACGATATTGCGGTGATGTCCAAAAATAAGGAAACCTTGATTTCCGACTTGGAGGAAACGTTCACCAATCTACGAAAATACAATATAATGCTTAATCCGAAGAAATGTTTCTTTGGAATTCCAGCCGGAAAATTGTTAGGTTTTATTGTGTCTCAAAGAGGCATAGAGGTAAACCGAGACAAGATCAAGGCTATACTCAATATTTCCAGGCCAACTCGCATGAAGGACGTTCAAAGACGAACTGGTTGCATTGCTGTAGTCTATCGGGTTGTAAGCCAGCTCGGTGAAAGAGCCGCACCACTATACAAGCTACTGAAAAAGACCAAAAAAATCATTTGGACCGACGAAGCTGAAGCTGCACTAGAAGACCTGAAAGCAGTACTCTCATCTGCTCCCATCCTTGCAGCACTGGAACCACAGGAACTGATGTTGCTCTATCTTGCTGCGACAAACAAGGTCGTCAATATCATCATGGTGGTGGAGAGACCGGAGGAAAATCAGGAACACCTGGTGAAGCGTCCGACTTACTATCTCAACGAGGTCTTAACTAAATCAAAGCAGCGGTATCCGCACTATCAAAAGCTGGCTTACGATGTGTTCTTAGCATCTCGTAAGTTGCGGCATTATTTTCAGGAACATCCAATTACCGTGGTGAGCACAACTCCCATGAGAGACATAATCAACAATAGTGATGCCACAGGATGTGTCGCAAAATGGGGCATAGAGCTTTCAGCATTCGATATTGAGTACAAACCTTGTACAGCTATCAAATCCCAAATCCTCGCTGACTTTGTCGCTGATTGGACAGAGACAATAGAGAATATGACCCTACCAGAGTCGGAGTACTGGACCTTACATTTTGACGGGTCTAAAGCTCTCGGGGGCTGGCGTGGTGCTCAAATCACCCCAAGGAGAAAAACTTTTCTATGTACTGCAGATCCACTTCATGGCGACGAATAACATTGTCGAGTATGAAGCACTACTGCATGGAATCCGAATTGCTAAGGACATCGGCATCCGATGTTTAATGTGTTATGGAGATTCGGATCTTGTTGCCCAACAAGTGTTGGATATCTATAAGGCAAACAAGCACATGGAAGCATATAGGGCTGTCGTGGATGAACTATCTAAATCGTTTGAAGGGTTTGAAGTTCAACACATCCCTCGAACAGAAAATCAGAAAGCAGATACACTATCTCGAATAAGCTCTGCCCGAAAAAGGTTCTGAATGGCGCTTTTCTAGAGCACCTCAAGGTTCCCTCTATAAAAGGAGTGGACGAGGAATATCCGACCAAATCCGACTCACCTTTAGTAGCAGTTCTAGCTGTGATTCCCAGCTGGACTCAACCCTACCTTGATTACTTGGTAGATGGAAAATTACCCGAAGATGAAGTTCTAAGCCGACAGATCGTCCGACGAGCAAAAGCCTACACTATAATTAGTGCTGAGCTCTATAAGCGGAGTGCATCTTGGGTCTTTCAGCGCTGTGTATCTCCGGAAGAAGGAGTGGAAATCTTGCGAGAGATCCACGAAGGCGAGTGTGGTCACCACGCTGCAGCCAAATCTCTAGTGGCAAAAGCTTTTCGACACGGTTTTTTTGGCTTACAGCCAAGGAAGATGCCGAATGTCTGGTCAAGATGTATAAGGGCTGCCAAAAATACGCCAAACAAGCTCACGTTCCGGCTGATCAGCTGCGAACAATACCTATAACATGGCCTTTTGTGGTCTAGGGGCTTGACATGGTAGGACCATTTAAATGGGCTCCAAGTGGATTTACTCATCTTTTAGTGATGGTGGATAAATTCACAAAATGGATTGAGGCTAAACCTGTCACTAGTTGTGATGGAGCAATAGCCAGAAGATTTCTCGAGGATGTCATAATCCGATACGGTTATCCGCATAGCATTATCACGGACAACGGGAGTAATTTCTCTATGGGAGAGCTTGCCGAATTCTGCAATGAACAAAATATCTGGCTTGACATTGCGTCAGTCGCACATCCACAAGCTAATGGACAAGTTGAAAGAGCAAATGGTTTAATCCTACAAGGCCTAAACCCAAGACTCGAAGCACCACTATGACGTGCTGCGGGGGCTTGGGTAGAGGAATTACCCTCTATAATATGGACCTTACGAACAACTCCAAACAGGTCAACCGAATACACACCTTTCTTCTTGGTCTATGGCGCATAAGCAGTTCTTCCTAGTGATTTGATTCACACTTCTCCTAGAGTTGCCGCGTATATTGAAGAGGATGCCGAAATTTTTCGAAAAAATGATCTCGACTTAGTCTAAGAAGTACGCGTCGTTGCTGAGATGAGATCAACAACCTATCAGCAGAAGTTACGCAAGTATCATAGCCAAAGAGTCAGAAATCGGTCTTTTAATAGGGCGATTTGGTTCTCCGTCTTGTGCAGCAAAGAAAGCACAAACTTTCCCCAGTATGGGAAGGGGTATTTTTAGTTAGTCGAGTAATGCACAATGCTTCTTACTACCTAACTAATATGCGGCTAGTCAAAGAAAGACCTGCTACTAAGAAAAGAAAGAGAGTTGGAGGCCGTACAGACCCGGATGAATTAGACATACCATGGAATATTGCTCAGCTACGTCCCTTTTATTCTTAGTTTATTTTTCTTTGTAATCATATATGTGTACATGTTCAATAAGAAATAATGTGTAGGTTGCCTTAAAAAATTTCTGAGAAGTTTTTTACCATCTTATTTTCGAATGACCATGTCACAGTCGAAAATCCCAGAATACTTGAAAGTACTTTATGCTCATGTTTGTTCTGATTTAGATTTCCGATTCTAAAATTGCTACCTTCGGGTATAAATCTAAATTTTCTAGTCTATACTTTGGTTATTTGTCTGATTGCTGGATGTGGGTGTTTTCTGAGTAGTGAATTGTTGGTACTGGAGGCCGGCTTTGTTTCCGAGTTTAAGCTGGTTTAGCAATTGACCTCCGTTGCTCAGCAAAGTCTCCGTGCTAAAAGTTGGCTGGCTCACGAAAGGGACGAGGCGGAAAGCTAGATAAACGATAAGTATAGACGAAAAACATAAGTGCTTACGAAAATATTTCAGGCACAAAAATTATAAAGCCAAAAAGTGCTAAATAGATATATTTAAACTTAGCACTAGCAAAAAGTATCGTACTACTTATTTACAACCCGGATTGTTTTTAGAATAATACAATGTTTGTTCTGATGCTCTACGATGCAGGGGAAGGAGTTGCCAGCTCGCTAGAAACATCAGCCTCGCTTCGGTATCTTTCCAAGACGATCAAATCCAAGATGGTTTGTTCGTCACTGGAAGCTTCTCCGGTTTCTTCGACAGGCGTAGGCGGTGTCTCTACGCGAGTAAAGAAGGGAGTATCATAGTTGGTCAAGTCAGCTATGTGACACCCGTATCCGACGCGGGAGTCCATGATGGCTTTGATGTCCTATTTCTGGCCGTCTTCATCCACAGTAGAATACCCTCTGGTCACTTGCCAGATCTCCATGCTTCCATGGTAACTCATGACCATGGTGAGAGCGTTCTGCACTGCGGTTCGCGCGTAGGACATGTTCCAGTCCTGAATGAGCTAGGGCATCTCCTTGGCCTTATCTCGCACTTCAAAGCCAGACATGCTATGCATGTCCGGAACCTTGAGAACTTCGCCAATATCTTCGATTGATTGGCGGAAGTCATGCAACAAATCACCGACTTGAGTAAACCGGCTGGTGCGAGATTCGGCAGAGGCTGAGTCCAGTAAGTTTAGAGGACCTGCGCATGTAATGCAAAGGGGTTAAACAAATAAATCCAGACTTCAAAGATTTGGAAGAGGCAGATAAGTCAGAAAGAGGGAAACATACCAAAGATGACATCGGCGACTTTGCTCTTCTCCTCCCAAAGACTCTGGAGTTCAGCCCGGAGTGCCTCGGCAATGTCCCTCTCTCTGAACAAGTCATTGCTGAGATCCGAGATTTTCTTATCCTAGAGCGCAATCTTGCGATCACGCTCCTCGGTAGGCATGGAGGAGGACTCGAGAACTTGAGCAATGCTCTTCTCATAATCCGCCTTAAGCTTATTCAGCTCTTGGCGGAGGTCCTTGTTTTCCACCTCCAGGGTTTTCAGATTCTCGACCTCTTCAATCATAGCACAGGACCGCTTTACCAGTGCTGAAATCAAAAGAATAGAAGTTGAATAAAAATTCGACTACGAAATACAAGACAAGGTTTGAGTTCTGGAATGTTTACCTTCAGCCTCATCCCTAGATACTTTCAATTGAGCATTTTCAAGTCGGAGAGCTTTGATTTCTTTCCGCTTGTTACAAATATTCTTCAATAAATCCTGGTTATAGGAATATACTTTCTGTAAGTCAGAATACCCAGAGTCAGAACTCTACTAAAGACTCGGGCTAATATTTTTACTAATATCAGCACGAGCCTTGTGGGCTACACTAGTTCATTCTTTGGCATCCTAAGGAAGCCTAAATCCGGATTTGTATGTCCAGCTTCATGCTTGGGGGCTAGAGGATATGATACGAAATAAGGAAAAATGTGAGTTAGAATTCTGACTTATGTATTGTTCACGAGCGAGCTTGTTCAGACTCATGTTCACTTTGGTGGTAACCTTCTCAACGAGGGTTAAGGGAGTCACTGGCGCAGTTGGAAGCTCGCCGGTCCTCAGCTTCTCGTCGTGAAGACGGACTTGTTCAAGAAGATCAGAGTGCTTGATGTCCTCTGCTTCTTGTGCTTCTTCTTCGGCAGAGATAGTCCGTCTTTCCAGGCATTTCCGGGCTAGCCGTTGGATTTCCTCCACAGACTTCTGAGATAAGCCAAGTTTTGCAAGTCCCAGATTGCTCAGAAGATTGTCAGCGAAGACCTCTACCGAGGGATCATTACCCGAAGAGGGTTCACCCTTTTCAAAACCTGAGTCACCTATGGTGATGTCAGTCTGTGATCCGAGGTTCACTGGCTCTGTTGATTGAGTCGGATCTTCTGCAACAGTCGAAGATGGAGTAATCTCTAGTGCTTCGGAAGGCTGAGGGGCAAGTTTAGTTTCGACTGGCGTAGGGGCCTCGAAGTAACCCCTTTCCCTTTTCCCTTGGTGAGTTGTTAAGCTCTGAGAAGATAATAGAACAGAAAACGTTACATCTCGGAAAGAATTAAGACATATAGTACAAATACCTTGTGAGGAAAGATTACCTCTTCGCAACGGACACCTCCTTTGTGCCAATAGCCACTATCGGATCTTTGCGCTTCCGAGGAATAACATCCGGCAGTGGAACCAACTCTCCCTCATCCTGAGAAAACTCAGGAGGATATCCCTCAACCGGAGCAAGCTCCGACTCAGGGAGGTCGGCAAGCTAAAAAAGAGGTATCTCAGTATTGCAAAATAACATAAAGATGAGCACATAATGCAAGTTGTTGTTGGAAGCTTACCGGCACTATGGGATCTTCCGACGTATGCATGTCCAAGGACAGCTCTGGAATCTTCCTCTCAATCCGCTCCCATATCAGCCACTTGATTTGGCATACATAATCCTTTGGCGAGTAGGCCTTGGGGATGATTCAGAGGGAATCTTTCTTCGATGACATGATGGAGTGCATCAGTCGATCTCCATGATGTTGAAGAGGCTGGATCTAGCGTGCCACCCAACAGTGAATTAAGTCAGACCCTTTAAGGCCCTTGTGCTTCATCAAAAACTTGATCCGCCTCTTGGCAAGAAGCAGATCGTCACTGAGAGCCGGCGCATCTGCGTCCCAGGACTCTTGGGGCGTGGCGGCACCATCGATGAAAGTCGGTCAAGCAGTAGCTTTGCCGGGAGCGGGAATATCCTTGTGATAGAAAAAAGTGGACGACCATTGCTTGACCGACTCACTGGCCATAATCCGAGGATAGACGCGCTCTCGCCTAACCGAAAAACTAATAGTACCGGTAATGTAAGGATTACCGGCAGTGATGGAATTTCTCCAGACATGAAAGTAATACCGGAAGAGAGTAAGGATCGGCCTAATGCCGAGATACCCCTCGCATAAAGATGCGTACGCGCTCATCTCTAAGAGAGAGTTTGGGGGAGATGATGGAGTTGAACTCCATAGTGATCTATTACCTCAGAAAAGAAATCTGAGGGGGGAAAGCTCAAACCTCTGTCGAGGTGAGTGCCGAAGTGAACCCGCTCGCTGTCGCGAGGGTTGGGGATGGTTTCATCGAAAACACTCCGCCAGTCGCTGGCACGGAGGAGCCATTCTTCTTCCATGACGCGGAGCTTCTCATTGTCGAGAACACACAGGATCCATACCCCGCGATTGCTCTCCTTCTCTGACGCCGTTGCCGTCGATGTCGTTGCCGCTATACCAGAGGATGATGCTGAAGCCATTTTTCATGCGCCGGTGACCTTGGATGGGCGGTGCTGGAAGTTTTTTTGGGAGCAGAGGAGCTCTAGGTTCGTGGGGAGGCGTAGGGGAGAAGGAAACGACACAAGTGCTGGTGAAGAAGATGGGGAAAGAGATCCTCACCACTTATATCCTCCACCGCGTCACGATTCGTGTAAACGCTATAGTGAACGTGCCACGCGTCATGGAAGGAACTGGGAAACCCCCGCGCGATGATTACGTCGCCTCGATCTCCATGCATGCATTGAAACGGTGCCTCGGTTCCGTGAAAGGTGGACCCACCAACGGTCGTGCTGACAGGAAATGCTGTCAGTGACGTGACTTGACCATGACTAGTGTCAGGTTATGTCAGAGACCAAGTTCCAGTTTAGTTTGAATTTCGAGTTGGAAACCCGAATAACATATTCATAGGTCCAGCTCATTTGAGACTCAGATCTACTCCTTTCTTTTTTGAAGTTTCAGGAACCCTTCACGATTCAGCAAGCCAAAGATCAAACTAGACGATGATGAAATCCGACTTTGGATTATGGAGGCTTCTCACTATGCCTCACTGACTAGGGTGGCCCACTTCGGGTTAGATCTTTGCTTCACGGGCAGCCCAGTCAGGGAGAAGAGACGGAGTCCAATCCGGCTACGGGAAGGCCCAGAAGACTTACCGACATAGGCCCGTAGTGTTACTTGTAGTTCAAGATGTAATCTGTAACCGACCCTTAGTCGTACCCGGATAGATCTCTCCTGTAAACCCTAGGCCGGATATCTATATAAGTTGTCCTAGGGAAAGCCTTTAGGGCACCCTCACAATAGTCTACAATCTCAACTTGCACAGGCGAAACCCTTGTAACCCATATTCCGGCTCTGCCGTATTACTGGATTGCTAGCAGGAGTAGGATCCGTCCAAAGCCAGAGGATTCAAACCTGGGTAAACTTGTGTGCTCACCATCCGGGAACACCATACATCTCACACCCCTCTCTTCCACACGCCTCGAGGACCCCCTCATGGCTTACTTGTCATCAATCCGACGACAAGATCTCTTCTCCGATCGGCGACATTATAAGACTATTGCTATCAATCTTATGATTTTCATTACAATGTTTGTGATTGTTGATCTCATCTCTATGTGTGAGTAATTCTCCTTGGGCTAAGGGCTTCGTCCTAGCCATGTAGCAATTGTGCATGTGATTTATCATAGATGGGATCGTGTATTAGTTTATATGACATGATGATTATTGTATCCTCTCTTGCCTTAATCCAAGGACTTGTCAGGTACTCAAGACCCCGAGGGTTGAGCCAGGTATAGGGAGTATGAGTGATGACTGATATGTAGGTTGGGAACCCCGGTAACAGAAGGGGAAGTATGATTGTATGTGAGGGATTTGCTTGGGATTAACGGTGACATCACTATGCATATCATTAGTTTGCTTTCTTCTATGGATGAGACTAGTAGGTTATTGCTATAAGCGTTTGCGAAGGCAATAGCAATTATGGATGCACTGCCCACATATAATTTATCTTGCTCTAACAAGTACACGCATACTTTATTTCTATCTTTTATTTCCATCAGATGTTTTGCACAGCTACGGGTGAAACCGAATACCCTAGGCCCTCTCTCTCCATCATCGAAAACAACAAAAAGATGCAAGCTATAGGTCCAGTAAAAACACAAAAGGAATTCTAAAACTCCTGAAGGTCCGTTAAAGTAACTTCACTATGCATTCGCTTCCCGAGGATTCGATAACCTAGGTCTACTAGGGAAAAAGAAGCTACACTACATCCGTAATCCGGATCGAAAGTATCAACCCTTTTTTGGCGCCGTTGCCGGGGAAGAAATAGCTACCCTGGTGAAGTTATTAGGAACCTTGCTAGTTTTAATTCTTGTTTTTAATTTTGTTAGTTTGCTTTCAGCCTTTATTTGATAAACCAAAAAAATTAGTTAGTCTTTAAATTCTTGCTTTTACTATTATAATTCTTTATCTAAGAAAACCCAAAAACATAGGAAGTATGGCCGAAAAGAAGCTTGGGGAGTTTGTTACTCCCAATAATGATTATTTGCGTACTCCTATTACTCAACCAGCAATTGATGCTGATGACTATGAAATTAAGCCTCATTACTTAAGTTTGGTTCAACATAATCAATTTGGAGGCTCTGTTGTTGAAGACGCATGTATGCACTTGAATACTTTCACTGAAATATGTGATATGATGCATATAAAAGACGTTGACCCTGATGCGGTCAAATTGCGTCTATTTCCTTTCTCTCTAAGAGGGAGAGCTAAAGAATGGTTGCTATCTTTGCCTAAAAATACTATTACATCATGGGTGGGATGTACTTCTTTATTTATGACTAAATTTTTCCCACCTGCAAAGACTATGCAACTTCGATCTAATATTACTAGTTCTAGACAGGAAGAGCGTGAGCCACTAGCGCTTGCATGGGAGAGGATGAAAGAATGCCTAAGAAACTATCCTAGTCATGGAATGGAAGATTGGTTAATCCTCCATTTATTTTACAATGCTCTTAATGCTGTGTCTAAGTCTATGCTTGATACTGCAGCTGGAGGAACATTAATGAGTAAACACATTACCGAAGCAAAGCAGCTGCTAGACAATATGCAAGACAACCATGCCCAATGGCATGTGGAAAGATCAAACATGAAGAAGGTGAACTCTATCTCACCACAAGAGAACAAAGATCTCAATGCTAAGTTGGATGAGCTCATACTAGCCGTAAAAGGTAAGGAAACTCAGGTAAGAGCCACCCCTAAAACAAACATTGAAGAAATAGACTTCGTAGCTCGTGATGATTATAACCCTGCTTGGAAGAAGAGTTACAATCCTAACTTTCAGAAACATTATGCTAGTCCTGCAGGTAACTCTAATAATAATATGGGAACTAGTAATGGTAGTCTCCAAGAGACGCTTAAGTCTTTCATAGACTCACAAAATGAACAAAATAATATTCTAGTCAAAATTACAGAGAACCATGATGCTATTCTTTGTAAATTATCTAACCAAGATGTTAGTTTGAGAAATGATTTGCAGGCCCTTCAAGAAGGAACAAGGATCGTTGAGGCACAACTAGGTAAGATAATCGAGAGTCAAACTCTCATTCTAGCTAAATTTCCAGGTAAAATTGAGCCCAATCCTGTTGAATAACTCAAAATGATGAGGATCCAAAGGGAGGACCCTGAAGAACTTGATCATAGTAATGCCGCTTCACCAAGCTACACCATCAAAGACCTCGTAAAGAGGATCAACGTCAAAATTCGGTAAGTGAAGGTAATGATGAAGCCATGTATCAACACTTTGTTGATCAAGTAGCAATTAAGGTACGCGAGCTTGAAGAAGAATACAAGAAAATTGCTGAAAAGTTACATGTTAAACTAGATGACATATTTGAGCCTACTATTAAGATAAAGATTGCAACCAATTAGATAGCTGCACTTTGTGATCTAGGTGCAAGCGTCTCAACAATTACAAAGAGTCTTTTTAACAAGTTAAATCTTGGCTCCTTTGAAATTACTGAACTAAAATTGCATCTAGAAGATTCTACCTACAAACAAGCTATAGGAATTAAGGAGAACACTTTAGTTTACATCAAAGGTTGTCCTGCTCTAATTGACTTCGTTATTGTTGACATGCCTGAAGATAATGTTGCTCCTATAATACTAGGCCGTCCTTTCTTGAGAACTATAAAGGTTTTAATTAACCTTCATGAAAGGAACATGAAGTTGCAATTGCCTTCGTGGGATCCTTTTGTTATCCATTTCCCCGGGAAAAGGAAAGCCAAACATGATGAGAAGGAGGCCATCACTCTGAAGGCCAATTACTTTGGAGTGGGTGTTCCACTCATCTTGCCCAAGTAAGTATCATCAAGGTCAAGCTATTGACCATAAAAGAGCGCTCCATGGGAGGCAACCCATCTTAAATAAAGGTTTGAGTTAAGTTTTTAATTTTAGTTAAAGTTTATGTTAAATAAAGAGTGCTAGAAAACTCCATCCGAGGAGAAGAAGTTCGGTAGTACTTGAAATTCTGCTTTATTCATGCTATTGTTGGTCGACAATATTTACTATCAATTTTCTGTCAGAAACAAGGTATATCACTAAGTTACAGGAAAATAAATAGTTCATGAAGAAACATAATTTTTTTGATGCATACAGAGAGTTTAACGACCAACTATACAGCGGGAATAAAAATTCCGCCGTATAGATATCTTTGGCATCGAAATTTTTTCTACAATATGTACTGAGAGTTTAACGACCAACTATATGGCGGGAATAAAAATTCCGTCCGTATAGTTTCAGTCATATAGATATCAATGCCTCCGTACAATTTATTTTCATATGTATTGAGAGTTTAACGATAAACTATACGGTGGGAATAAAAATTCCGGCCGTATAGTTTTAGTCGTATAGATATCGATGCCTTTGCAAATTTTATTTCACAGGGACAGACAGTTTAACGACCAACTATACGGCCGGAACATTTTGTTCTGCCCGTATAGTTGCACCCGTATAGCTGCGGCGCCAGCAGGAAACCCTAAATTTTTTACAAAAAGACAACTATACGGCCGGAACATTGTTCCGGCCGTATAGTTCCTCCCGTATAGTTGCGTCTGACCACAAAATCACACGGGAAGGTACTCCCAACTCCAAAACTTCAATCTTTTTTCTTTCTTCTACCTCTAAACTCTCTCAAAACCTCAAGAGATCTCCATCTCTACTCAATTTCGTTCGATTTCCTCACACACAAGTGATCTATGGTATGTTTCTCCTCCGATCCTCCAATTACTTTTTGCAAATTCATCTTTGATCTATTGTCATTGTCAATCTACGGTGAGACCTACTATGAACCAATTGCCATGATTTTCTTACCTAGATTATTATTATGAGGAGAATTCTTTAGTGTGCTATGATGAGGAATATGATGCACTTACTATTGTTGGATCAAAAAGTTCTATTTTTTCTTTTCTTCAATGTTCTAGATGATGAACACAAGGAGCCAAACTCGTGCTCGTGCCACCGCTAGTGCTTATCTGGCTGCCACTCGGGAACACATGGGGATACGGTTCAGGGATGAGGCCCATCGTGATCGCTTCAACAGGATGAAGAATCGCGAAGTGAAGGCCACCAAGTGGGCTTGACCCATCATATTGAACCAACTCGGTATTTCTAATGACTTTAATTTACTTTGCAATAGATCTAGCCTGCAAAACTTTTTGTACAATGATGTACCTACTTATCACCGCTTAACCATTGAATTCCTAAGATCGTTGCAAAGCACTGTTAAACAATGGCAAGGAGAGGACACTATTTCTTTCCGTCTAATGAACAACAACTACACTTTAACATTAGATAAATGGTGCGCATGCTTTAATTTGTCAAACAATGATGTTCATGCTTTACGTGCATCCTTTACTGTCTTAGAACCTTCCCCCGAACAATACTATAATGAAATGAGTTTCACTACTAGAATAAGCAAGGGGAAGAATATTCAACATCCTGCAATTTGCTATTTGTTTTATGTTATTGCTAACACCTTGCAGGCACGTAATGAGTTCATAAGACTCAACGAGGAGGACATCCTAGTCCTTGCAAAGGCTGCTTACATCAACTGCAACCTGTCACTCAACTTGGGTGCCATCCTTGTGCGCTACCTGGAGCACAAGCCTCCCAAAGCCAAGGGCCAATCATAGGAGGAGGCGTCCTCACCGTACTTGCCCATGCCCTAGACATCAATCTAGGTGAGTTGCAACCCGTACTAGGTGAGAAATGTGTTGGTTTCTCCACCTTGAGGGCTTGTGGAATGCTCACTAGGAGAGATGGTGCTTATTACCTGCATATTGCTGGATCAGGGCGTATCTACCCCGCTCCTATGCCTAATGGTCTGTTCTCTATCGAGGAAGGACGTTTTCTATATGATTTGCAGGTTGAGAAACACCAACCTGAGGAAGAGATTCCGGAGGAGGATGAGTACCAAGAGGAGGAGCAAGAAGTTCCTTATCAAGAGGAGCAGCCACAAACCCGGTTCACCACATACCAAGATCTCCAAGGACTTGGAGGGACTATTGAGAGGAAGCATAGCCTCTCTTTGAACCTCCGAGAATCAACAAGTAACCTCTCAACTCAATTTCTGAACTAGAGTAACAACTTTTTCCTGCCACCACAATGATTTGAAGGGCTTGCAAAACCTAAGCTTGGGGAAGTTTCCTCATGTATCTTTATTTGGTGTTCATTTGCTTTTATTTATTTCGAGGTTGCGTTTTTATTTGAGTTTATAAGCACTCGTGTTGGTTTCCCTAACACTTTATCTTTAGTTCTTTCTATTTTGCTTTCGAAATTTTCTAGCCGAGCTTTGCTGCCAATTTTCTATTATTTAAATTCCGTCTCTTGAAAATCACAAAAAGATTTCTCCATTTTTCCTTATTTTCCCTCTTTCTTTTCTTTCCGCCTCGAGGTCTTCATATATTTCCAAGAGAGTGGTCGACTTCAAGTTTCCAAGAAACAAATAAAAAAGGAAGAGAGAAGTGGAACCAAACATGAGAGGTATGCCTTATGACTCCCCACTTTTGAAGTTTGACGAAGCCATGCTAGTTAGTAGTAAATTTTGAGATATTATATTGGTGGAGTGTGTTTTTGTATCGTAGTAAGATTTTTCGTTTGCATGGTTATTTAATTAGGCTCATTTTGTTCCAACTCTCGTAATTAACCAAGTCTTGCCTAAAAATTGCTAAACAATTGTAACAAGAAAAGGTCTTACAATTGAAGGCTTGGGTGTTGTAGTGCTTAGTCTTGAAGGTTTATTTCTAGAGACACTCAACACCGCTGAAAATGTTAATTGACTCGATAGCTCTCTTTAAAAGGATTTGTTCGATTGAATTAATGTTTAGCGGTTTTTGTGAGCATGCCAAAGTTTGACTTGTTAATCATAAGAATGATATAGCTTTATTCGTGTCAAACTTCATGGGATGCCAACAACTCCGTTGGCCTATGAATGATCTTCATGGTGGAAACTCCTAGATTTCGGCTATGAGTTGATTAAACACTTGTAGCAGCAATGCTATAGTTGGTAAGATTCTTGGCACTCCCGGGTAGCTATAATCATGATGGAATAACTCCTCTGGCTATTATGAGTAATAATTATGCAAAAGGAACAAAAACCTTAGTGATGCCACGAGTGTCCATCACAACCCGATAAACTAATAAAAATCTTTGGCATGCTCTCAGTTACTTAAAAACTAAAATTCTTGAAGGACAATGAATAGAAAAGTAGTGCTTGCAAAGTCTTGATTCATTGATGTGGGAGAATTGATATACTCTAGTATATATGCTTTTCATGACAACTCTCACACTCTTAATTTACATGATTATACTTTACTATTCAAAGGCAAGCCTATGAGTTGATTACTTGACATGGAATAAAGTTTACTCATTTGAATCATCCATGTTTACAATAATTTTGTTGCACTATAAGGATGCATGAAACCCGTATGATATGCTTGCCATTGCTCTATCTATGCTAAAGTTTTTCAGATTTATAAAGTGGAGGAAACATGAGACTACTAATCATGAGTAAGATCACCATCTCATTATTTTAGTTTAAATGCTGAGTTCCTTTTTGATTTTGGTTTTCTTGCTCGGGACGATCAAGTTTAAGCTTGTGGAGGTTGATGGCTCTGAAATATGATATTAATCATATTCTTGATAAAAATGTCTCTCTAAACCCTGCCAGTAATGCTAATATTCAGAGGGGTATGCAATCCTTTCTTTTGTATTTTTCCTTCGCAGATAATGTCATTTAAAGGAGGGAATCACTACATTAAAGTCAAAGATATGAGATTTCGAACAACTAGAAGAAACCAGGAGTCGTCCAACGAAGGTAGACGCTTTAACGACCAACTATACGGCTAGAGCAAAAATTCTGACCATATAGCTCCAGTCGTATAGTTGGTGCCGCCACCGTTAGGTCAAACAGAACAACTTTTGTGAAGGGACCCCTATATAAAGAAGCCTCGGGCGACGAGAAAACAGGACAGACCTCGCTACAAAGTCTCTGCCACAGATCACCAGCCGCCTCTAGATCTCCAAACCCTTCTCCATCTCCATAGCCATATTCCACCACTTGTAATAGTAGATCTCTTCTCCGATTGGCGACATTGTAAGACTATTGCTATCAATCTTATGATTTTCATTACAATGTTTGTGATTGTTGATCTCATCTCTATGTGTGAGTAATTCTCCTTGGGCTAAGGGCTTCGTCCTAGCCATGTAGCAATTGTGCATGTGATTTATCATAGATAGGATCGTGTATTAGTTTATATGACATGATGATTATTGTATCCTCTCTTGCCTCAATCCAAGGACTTGTCAGGTACTCAAGACCCCGAGGGTTGAGCCAGGTATAGGGAGTATGAGTGATGACTGATTTATAGGTTGGGAACCCTGGTAACAAAAGGGGAAGTACGACTGTATGTGAGGGATTTGCGTGGGATTAACGGTGACATCACTATGCATATCATTAGTTCGCTTTCTTCTATGGATGAGACTAGTAGGTTATTGTTATAAGCGGTTGCGGAGGCAATAGCAATTATGGATGCACTGCCCACATATAATTTATCTTGCTCTAACAAGTACACGCATACTTTATTTCTATCTTTTATTTCCATCAGATGTTATGCACAGCTACAAGTGAAACCGAATGCCCTAGGCCCTCTCTCTCCATCATCGACAACAACAAAAAGACGCAAGCTATTGGTCCGGTAAAAACACAAAAGGAATTCTGAAACTCCCGAAGGTCCGTTAAAGTAACTTCACTTTGCATTCGCTTCCCGAGGATTCGATAACCTAGGTATACTAGGGAAAAAGAAGCTACACTATATCCGTAATCCGGATCGAAGGTATCAAGCCACACCTGTGATGGTTAGGGAGCATGGTTCGTGCCTCGTGTTTGAGTTGAGAAGTCAATGTGGTCTGTGAGGCCCTGCTCGTCTCCATTGGGGCATGCCCTTGGTAGCTTCAGGGACACCCTCTCTGTTAGAGAGGGAAAGATGGCATCATGCATGGAGGAGTGTCGGTGGCTCCGGAACCTGATGTACGGGGGTTGCAGTAGCCATGAGGTGCTTGAGGAGGCGGACTTCCTCGTAGGCTATCTCATGCTTCCCCACACGGGGCTCACCTCTCTTTCTGTGCCTCTAGAGGAGGTGACCATAAGCCTTGTGTGTCGCGCCCTGTTGTTTCTTTCGCGGAGAGGCTCGCAGGACCTGGGCTCGTTCTGCAAACTCCCTCGGGAGGAAACCCGTAGGTACCACCCGGGTAGGGTCCTCCTACTGGTAGGTGACTGTGGGGCTTACACACTTTCGCACGGGCAGCTCCCTGGCTCAAGGGGGTTTCCTTGTAACAGGCGTGGTGGTGCTTGCGTGTTGGGTTTGAGCGTAACAAGCCCCCTGCAATCCCTCTTGAAGGGACATTTCACCAGCCCCCATGAAAAAGGTGCCCGGAAGGGCAGGTCGCCCTGCTTGTTCCGGAGCCTAGAGGAGAACTGTTGTGCATGCTCATCTCTTGGCCGTTAAGAGGTGTTACCCTTACGAGTATCTTCCCCTTGTGGGTCCTCCAGTGTGTGCAATTGTGGGCCTCGTGCAAATCCTTGCTCGCTTGGTAGGAAATGTGTAACATCCTAGCGTTTAGGAACCAATGAAGGGTAGAAATCAAAATTTGTGCATGTGCATGCATTCATCTGTAAAATTGGGGTAAATTTTTCGCCAAACAAAACCCTGGGGAGATCGGAGTTTCTTTCACTACTTTGAGTTAGGGTTTATCTCTCAGGAGTGTTTGCTATGAATTATGACATGAACCTTAGTAGATATTATGAATTTGGGTGGATAATTTGAATTCATATTTGAATAGTTTGAATAATTTAAAAATAATAGTGAACTAGAAGTAATACTGTTTGTTTGATTTCCAAAAAGATTTAGTAATTATTATTGTTTGACTATTAACCAATTATTAAACAATAATGGAAATGGACAATAATACAAATGTATAATTTAAAATACTATTTCTTTATTCTTTCCTTTATTCAACACGTAACAAATAAATACACACATTTATGAAGAATGAACATTACAGAGACACATTGCAAGGAAGTAAGAGCTTTATTTATAATAAACACATATTACATTGTTCTTTACAATAGAGGAAAATAAAAATATTACAAATGAAAGTTAACAGACTAGTCCAAAATTAAACCTAGTCCAAATCTTCTTAATCTTTCACCTAAACTTGTACCTGCAAATAAGACAAAAATTGAAATAAACAAAGAAGTGGGTTAGTGTTAGATTGCTCTCAGTTTCAAACAATGTAATGCATTGTTTTCCAATCCTCATTGAGCAAGTTAAATTAAAGAAGGGTAAAAAACCATCAAATGCAAATATGTTCTTATGAACACTTTGGCCTCACTACAACATCATTCGCCTGGGGAAAGTTTCACCACTTCAGAAGAGGAAAATAACAAATCTGAGGATAATATCAACTGCCATTTGAACCAATCCACTGTCAAATATCTTAGACATTGAAACTTGAGTCCAGTGGAGCCACTGGTAAGTAGCTTGGTCACTACATGCATGCTGTGTCTCGTCAACACAGCAACAACAGCCCAATACACATAAAAGTGGTCACATAGCCGCAACACAGCTGCTAGCTTTTACCTCAGACTCATATCATCACAAGCCATCAAGAACACAACCAACATCACCTCAGGTCTTCTCAGATCCACAAAAGATAAAACAATCATATCAAAAACAAGAGGGTGGCCTAGATGGGTGTGGATTAGGAAGTGCAGAGCAAGGACAAGAGGGAGTGGAAACTCCAAAAGGCTAGGACAAGGTAGCAAGCACATCTCCACACCAAGTATTAAACAGGTTGGGGATTCATAAAGCAAACCTGCTTTGTATCTAATTTTATCCATTCAATAAGCAAGGATTTATTAGGTAAATAGGATCCTCAAAGATGCATCCAAGTGGGGTGTATACTTCATCATTATAAATCATTAACATCCACTATATAGCATGTGTTCCTACACAAAGGGCTTCAGACTAACATCATTAGCCTATTATCTAGTTTTTACTAGACAGATATTAACCATAGCTGCTAGGCTACAGGGCACATCCCCAGAGGGTAGCACCTTTGTGCCTAGTAGATTCAGTGTTTCTTGAGTACAAGCTCAAGTCCATTTTCTTAAACCCACAAATCATCTTCCTAAAAGCATTTCGGTATCATTTATTTAACTAACACATGGAACGTATGGGAAGGGACGCAACATGTAAAAATCATCTATTTTTACCTAGAGGTGCCTCAAACCAGTATCATAGGCCAATATATTAAACAAGTAAAACACTATAGTGGACGAAAGTTCTTCAATGCTTATAGTATAATCCCAATACAGAGCAAAGTTTAGAAAGAACATGGAACAATGCCAGATCTTGTGTGCCACTCAGAGAGTGTGTCACAAGACCTAGTCTAACTAGGCAACCCAAACATGAAGTTTCACAGTCAAACCATCTTAGAAAACATAAGTGTTTAATTATCTTCCTAACATCACAGTTTAGGAATCATGCACACATATCTATATATCCTCACAAAAGTTCAACAAAGATATTTAAACAAGGGATTAATTCTGAACCTTAACCCTGAAACACATCCACCATAGCAAGAGGCTATGTTTCTAATCACAACATTGCCAGAATGGCATCAGACTAACACTGACAGTAAGAAGGTTCAGGCATTATGCTAACAGTGACAGCAATCACTGCCAACAATTCCACAATAGTATAAACCATCAATCCACAAAGCTAATAATAGTGGGTGAGCATATAGTAGTTCATTAGCTACAACTACACACATCAACGGGGATTGAACCCTAGTACCAGGGTAGAGCCCTACTTCTTCTCTACAAGCACACAGAGAGAACACACTACGAGGGCAAACAGAGAGAGCGCAGAGAGTGGTTAAGAGGACGACTTACTCGAGGGTCCTCGCAAGGTTATTGAAGAGGAAGCAAAGAGGAGGTCAGCGGCAGAGAGGAGTGGTAGCACGGGGAGCACCCCGAAGGAGCACTGCAACCGTCACCAGCACATGTCGGAGGCAGACGAAGAAGGAGAACAATACCAGCACCGTCGAAGGAGCACCAGAGCATCGAGGGTGCGGTGGAGCCCAAACCCTAGCCATAGGGTGGGGTCAGCGCGGCCAATGGAGGGCACCAACATCGAATCAGCCAGTAAAGTAGTGTGCAGCAGCGTCGACTGCATCGTACTGCACAGTAGCGGCGGCCATGGCGGCCGGGCTTGGCCAGAATCACACGCAGCAACGGCGGCCGCATCGAGCGAGCGAGGGGAATCGCGCAAGAGAGAGAGAGATGAGGGAGAGACTAAAAACGTGGGTGTATTGGGCCGGTGGGATGCCCAGTACAGCCTAGGTGGTCTTTGACCAGCTAGGTGGGTCGGGTCTGGTTGGATTGGGCCCGCCTAGTGAGCTGGGCCCGTGTCTTAAAAGACTTATCGAAAATAATAATATTTACAAATAAGCCTCTGAAACAAAATCATTTCTAGAAAAATAAATAAAAATCCTAAAAATATAAATAATATATCTATGAACTCACAAAAATATCCTCTACTCAAAAAATATAATAAATCGAATTTTAGGTAACTAAATTTAGACTATTATTTTTATTGCATATATTCCTTTTGGAATCTTAGAAAAATAAATAAAATACTCAAAATTGAACAAAATTCACTTTTAAGATCCTAAATGGATATACTATTGTAGAAAAATACTAAGTTATATTTTTGGAGAATAAATCAAGTTTGTTAAAAATAAAACCTTTATTCCTTAATGGAATTTTAAGAAAATATTTGATGGAGTTAAAAATTAAATACATTTGTTTTTAAACTTTTAAGGTATTACTAGTTATTATAAAAATCCTAGATATAAGAATTATGTGAAGTTAAGAGTCTTTGATCATTACATTCTTTTATTAATTAAAATAAATATGAAACCTTTATAAGGTGGGTAAAACACGCAAAGAAGAAACATAATAAATCATTGCATGACATTACTAGGCATTGCATATTGCTTCTTTAAATATTTTCCTTACTAGGCAATAATGGTGTTTTGTAGAAACAGGAGCTCAAAGTCAAGTGGAAGCATTCGACTTCACTACCTTGTAGTCACAAGGCAAGTTCATCACTTGCTCATGTCCTTTGAAGAGTCTTTATGAAAGTATTTGAAAATTGTGTGTTATCACCTATGTTCTAAAAGAGAGTGGAAATAAGCATTTTCCCAAACAAATGAAATGCTATTATCATCCTAAGTGATGATAAATCTTAAGAATTGTAGTGGAATCCAAGATTCCAGTTGCAGAACAGATAGGACTTAATGACCCATGACATTAGTGATTCTAGCGTCGTATAATACGCGTTAACCATAATATTTGGAATGGGACGGAGGCGTTAGCTGGATTTTCTTCCTTTCGCATGGACGAATGACCTTATCGTTAAGATGTAGATTTCTCGTGGAGAATCCAGCACATGGGTGGGACACCTTAGTGCCCCGTGATATTGGTGTCTAGGTTATCTGTGCATAGCTGTCTTGGTGGAGGTTCACCATTGCTAATGGTGGCTGCCAGGCGGAGCTATTTACCGAGTCTTCGAGAGGCTACCCGGACTATACTCGTGGTAATCTTTCTTGGGGGATCATGTCTTCATGCGGGGTCGCGAAGAAGGGCAGCGATTGACCTAGATCATCTACTAGGCCCCACATCAAGGAATTATGGACGATAAAGTACGCCCGGTTGTGCAATAAGGATTTGGGCTCTTTTTGGTAAAGCAACGCACATCTACAGAGTGTAAGAACTGTGACATGTTACTCCCTATTCCGGGAAGGAGCTATGAACGTGGCAGGAAAGGAACTCCATGAAGTTCTGGTCAACCTATGAAGGCTGATGGGCATAGTTTTTAATAATAAAATAAATCTTTGAAGAAATGTTAAAGAAACTGCATAGTACCAAGGACTTATAGTCCGAGGTGGTAGTTAGAGCATCAAACTTCGCACCGTACATATAATGAAATTGCTGGGTAACGGTGTTACTCACCCTTTCCTTTGAACCCCTTGCTAGACTCTGAGGAGCAGAAGGTTAACTAGGTGTATGCTACAGAAGTCCAGAATGATGTCTACTACGAAGAGCCGGACCTATCCTCTAGAGTCGAAGGGGTGGACTATAGGATACACTATGGAGCTAAAGATAGTGAGTTAGGGTAGTTGTCAGGCCGAAACTTAGTTATCTATGTTAAGCCGAACAACACGAACCCTATAGAATAAGCTGTTGAGCTCACGTCTTTCTTATCGCTGTGTCTTTTGTTCTTCTGCTGAACTTATTAAGTAAGTTGTTTGGTTGTAAGTTTGAACCGTTCAAACTTACAACCAAATAACTTACTTAATAAGTAAGTTATTTTGGTATTATAATAATATGTGAATGTTTCTAATTTGGACCCGCAATGTTTCTGTTGTACCACTTTGAGGGATGTAATATTTGCGGATGGTGTTCCATGAGTGTTATGTCAATGACTATAGTATACTACAACATGCAGTGGTATGCTGGGTCACCGCAAAATGGCCCCGCGAGGCCTCCCAAAGAGGGGAACGCGCGGCTTGCACTAGCCACGTGGGCTGCGCGAAAAAGGGGGAGTGCACGTGTAGCTAGAGTTTAGGCCGCTAGAGGGGGGTTCCCTCACGTGCCGCCCTATAAGCCTCTCGAGGATAAAACATGCAGTGGTATGCTGGGTCATCGCAGTTGGTATCAGAGCAATTGCTTTGACCTTAGATTGGAAACCTAGTAAAGGGAATTACCTATAAAGAGTTCTCTAGATTATATGATGAATATTCAATTGGAAATATTTTGTTATATCTTTTAGTGCGATAATTCTTTATTATGATGCACTATTACTAATTATAAATATTTTGTATACATCTAGATGGCACCAAGATTTCCTAAGCAGGCTTGTACTGTGGTGGAGGATTCTCTTGATGATTATCAGGGAGAGATGGTGGATCCGCTTCGAGAACTTTTAGGAGTATTCGTATGTGAAGCCAAGATTCTAGCGAATACTTTCGCATACTTTGATGGTCAAATGATTGTGAATTACTGAGTCAACATCTGTTTACCGGAGAAGCTTAGGACAACTCTAGCTATGCCACATGGTGAATGCCATAGTCAGTCCGTGGCATATAGTATTGCGCTAGTGGAAGCACTCGCCACTATTAGGGAGCACAAGGCTGAATTCCTTGTAGGGAGCACATACACTATGATTCCTCATGATTCCATGGACACTGATGCAGTTGTGAATCATCTTCAGTTGTTCAAGGAGCATCCAAAGTAAGCTTCTAAGTACATGGACCAATATCGGCTGTTGGTAGAATATTTTTACAATGCTCATCGTCTAATAGTGGAAGACAATGATAGTATGTTGGAGGATCTTACCAATCCCCAGAAAAGGGAGTTTTTGGCAGATAAGATAGAGAAGGAAGCAAGAGGTGAAACTGGTCCACTATCCAAGGATATACCTCTAGGTCCAGTATCCTATACACTATATCCCGACTCACCTATACCAGAACCTGTTGGGTTCGCAACACATAAAATAAAAATATTCCTACAATGGGAACTATTATACGCCAAGTTCTATCTATTAGATACAAGCAACAGGTGGATATACATCCATAGAGAACATACCCTCGAAGACAACACAGCTTTGTTAACAATATGGAACTCGTGGATGATGTAGTCGTACACTTGCCAATCTCAAGATCGTGATGAAGTCTAGCAAGCATCTTCATCATCTCCGATGAATTTAAACTCTTTTAACAGTTCATAATGGTGAAAATTCCAACTCCGTTATGCTTACTTCAACCATTAAAGTTTGCATGCCCTTTTAGCATCCTTTGATTTAACAAAACCCTTTGGACCGTGTTACACGTCCTAGGTAATCATTCTATTAGGAGAACCTTGTTTTGTTTATTCAATTACCATATACCAAATTATATGTAGTTATTGCTACATTAATCCGTCAAGACTAAATATCGCTATGAAAGATCAAATCTTGTCATAGTTAACTCCTTGAACATTGTCGTAAACTCCTTTCCGACATGTCAACTATTTCATAGATGTCAAACATCCATGTCTATTTATAGATCCAAATATGACTGATAGGCTTCATGCCTTTCCAGAGGGTCTTTCAAGTTCAAAACTTGATTTCTCGTGTATGGAAACTATTATGGATTTTATGACTTCTAGTCATTTTAGGGAGTCAGGGCCCATCATCGCTTCTTTGCATGTAGTTGGTTCATCATTGTCAAAACAATAACGACTTCTGTTTAAAAGCTTACTATTTGATTTTTACCGACCCACACGTTCAATAGGAACTCTAATCTCCGAGATAACAACTTTTGTAATCACGGGAGCCATGAGCATTTTAGCCTCCTTCGGTACACTTTCCGGCACTACGCTACTTAGCATATCTTGCTTAGGTTCATTAACCTAATCAAAGTTCTATTGTACTCCAACTTAACTTTTGTGAAAAATTCCTTCTTTAAGAAGCTTCATGTTCTAAGCGACAAACTCTTTTGTCTTCGGTGTTATGGAGGAATACCCAACAAATTCTTTGGGATAACCTACAAAGACGTGCTTATCCGACTTTGGTTTTAAACATTTTACTTATGCATAGCATACCAAAATTGTAAGAAAAGACAACTCGGGTTTTATCCCAAACCATAACTCATATGGTGTCATTTCAACGGATCACGATGGTGCTCTTTTCGGTGTGAAAGTGGTAGCCTCTAAAGCTTTAATCCTTAAACATAGTGACAGTTTGATAAATGTCACCTTTGATCTTACCATGTCAAACATGGTTTGATTTCATCTCTCGAATATGCCATACTCCTATGGTTCATCGGGAAACACAAATCATGGAATAATTTCTCAAATCTTAGGTGTTTTGCTAAACATGTAACTCAAATATCTTCCTTTATCATCGAATCATAAACTCTTTATTTTATTGTTACAATGATTTTCCACTTCATCTTGAAAGTATTTGAACAATTTTCAAATGTTTCATACTTCTTTCTTATTAAGTAAATATACAGATATATTCACTCAAATTTCTGGAGAAAGCATATGAAGTCGAAATATCCACCGCACATGGCTACATATAATGGACTATATACATCAATATGTATAATATCCAATAAGTTAGTCATCCATTCCTCTTTGGCCTATGGATGGAGTTTCAATTATCTTGAGGAAAGTCTCACAAGCGTCAATTGATCAAAATCAAAGACTCCAAAAATCCATCAACATGGAGTTTCTTCATGTCTTCTTTCCAATATAATTTAAACAACAATGTCACTTCATAAGTGATCTTTCAATCATTTGTCTTGTGACATTTTAGAAATAGTGTTTATAGATGTGATTTCTCCCACTAGACTTGTAAAAGTTCATCCATCCTTTATGGAATACGGTAATTATTTGAACAACCATTGTTCTCATAATACCGGAACAAAATAACAAGTATTTAAACAAATCTTGAAGACAAGCTTTGATCTCAACGAGAAACATAATAACACTTTATTTGTTTTCGATCAACATCATCACTTATTCTCTTGCTAGTTACTTAGGCCATTGCAGTTCATGAATTGCGTTGTCCTGTATGACATTTCATACCAACCAATTTGGTATCCAATACCGGTATCCAATACCTAAGAACCACTGTAATACCCCGGAATTTTGACAAGCAGCTTTGAAATAACATATGAGAGGGTTGACCAAATATTGACTTTTTAAACCATTGGAAGTATACAAAATCAGTGAAGACGGTTGAATCTATCTTGTCGAGCTGATAAAAACTGACTATCTACTTAATATATTCGGTATACAGATAAACTTTAGAGGGTCACTTTAAGTCTAGATATTGGATAAATTCAGGAATAAAAAAAAACCAAGTCAGTCCGGGTAAGGATAATAAGAGCAAGTCAGCAGACTATAGGACTTAAAATAGTATATTTGTGCTTAGTTGGATGAGAGAGAAGAGGAGAGAGAAAAGGAGTGAGTGCTTAGTTAAGAGCCAGCTGCAGCACATGCTCCTAGGCACTATGTGAGAGTGAAAAGTGAGTTATACATTAGTAAAGTAATATATTTTAACATCTAACTATTATACATATTAGTTATTAGATTGACTCTAGATGATATGGACATGGCTTATAGCCAACAACTGGCTTAGGGTTCTCGCGCCGCTGCCCGCAGTCAGCGACTAGCCTAGGAACGCCGCCACCCGATGTTTCTCCCGCCGTCCATCCGGCCGTGGCTGAAGGGAACGCGAGGGTGTTCGCATCATCAAGATCTTGCTGTTGCAGGTACCCTGATGTCGTTTTGTAGCTGTTTTTGTTTCCTCGTAGCTGTAGACCTTTAGTACTCGGGCGTCGGCAGCCTCTGGTTCTGGTGTGGAGCGATTTGACATTCGATGTTGGTCTGAATTAAAAACCTATCACCCTACTATGATTAGCCAGCCCTTTGAATATATTTCTACTATTTTGAATTGATCTGTAGCATCACGTGATGCAGCCAAGTTCTTTTTCTCAGTTGACTGATTGCTACTGGGAGTAGTGCACTAGAAGATATACGTAGATGCACTTGTATTAGCTTTAGATGGCACCTAACGAATTGGTTATGTGCTCGTCTGCTAGATCTGATATAGCCTGAACATATTGGTATTTGCACGTCCTGGCACAACATGTCAATTGAAAGTTTGCTTGGAGAAGTACAACGAGTTTAGTGAGTCTGACACCTACAGAAATCGATTTACAATCTCCAGACCGAGAGAGAGTAAATGTTTGCTAGTTATGGGACCCGGTTGTATGTAGGTCGATCTGCTTAGATGTTTTTTTATTATAGAACAGTCTCTTAAGCTATTTTCCCCGCAGGTTTCAGAGCTTCAGGTGTTGGAAGTAGTTCTCGAATTTGAACGCCGTTTGAGGCAAGTGTATGACGATCCTCACCTTTTTATGTGTGATTGTTGTTGGTTGTGCTTTTGAAGTGCTTGGTTCTTCATATTGGTATTTCTTCAATAAGATATTGTCTCTTCTATACTTGAGAGGTTGCAGGTTGGTAATTTCGAGCCAACCTTGCCGCAGGTTGGTAACTTCGAGCCAGCACTGCCAAACCCCATAATTCAGTTTTCGGATAAATTTCTATGTTTTGGAGTGTGAAGTTCTAATAGTGTTGATTGATTGATGTTCTGATGGCTCCATATTGCACCTATTGAGTATTTATGTACTCATCCTTGTTTTCTTTTGGTTTTCAGGTATTAAGTTGCATGCATGGGACCTGGATGTAGCATATCTATATCTACTCGTTTAGCACTTCACTTTTACCAATAAAATGCGTAGTGGAGGCTTATATCGTGGCACCAACTAGCTGTACTAAATTAGGCAGTTATTTCCTGCTACCTTGTTGAAGCGATGTAATTTTGTGTCTTGTGACATACCAAGATTTTATAATCAGTGTGAATATTTCTCTCGAGTAGCTATCTAGAATTATATTATATCTTGTATGTCGTGGATGCCCATTTATACAAAGGAAACTCTATCCAAATCCTGAATATTTTTTTAGACTTCCTAGTTTTTAAGTATAGAGTGGTAGCACTTCAGGAAGGGTTGAATCCCGGGGTGTTACAACCACATTGTTTAACAAGCAAACAATATACCCATGACATGTATATCTTCTATATATCTAAGCTGGACATTTCTAAGTTTTTTTTTCTGTCAAATATTTTATAAATTCCCTTTCAGCAATTCCTTTTTCTTTTAAAAGAATTTATCAACATCAATAGTGGTGTCATTCACATGACACATAGTACAAAGCGTGTATAGTCAAATACTAATACCTTTGGACTTGCACTTTGAAGTGGATCACCATCATCAAATGTTTGGCATTTTCAAAAATCCATTCTTTAGTAATCTTTTAGTGTAGTAAACATTTTACTTACATCTTCTATTCATCCTTATCATGACAACTTTCATGATCAAGCTACTATAGCCTATAAGGATGAATCGTGAGTATAATATCAGTTCCTAAAACCTTTTTGGTAGATTCGGATGCCTAGCATCTCCATCTTTCACAAATTCTCATACAATATGAGAACATGTATTTTGCTAAATTATACACAATGCAACCATAAACATTGTTTCAGATATCACAATATCTTTCACACATGATGGTTTCTGAAATAATTATTTCAGCTTCTAGATAATCTTGATATTAAAACAACTTTTGAATATCAATAATCATGGAGGCAAACATGATACTTTAGATACTAACATTGGAATACTTACTCTTAATTTAATATGTCTTATTAAACTTCATGGAGTAAATAGAGTTTTCTAAAAGTTTGTAATAGGACTTCTAAACTTTAAATTGAGATTCGAAACAATACGATACCAGTTCGTAAAGTAAATATCTAGGATTCTATAGTTCTATTATCTCAATTAAAACTAAGCATCAAGTAGTAAACAGATGCCAATGACTACAACAAATTATGCAAACTCACTTTGATTTAGTTTATAACAAATTTGGTTCGACTAATCCAAATTAGAAATGAACTCCCACTCAAAAACGAAATCCCTCGTGCCTTTTTGGTGATTACATGAACCAAATCCACTACACCAAGTCCGATCATCACGTGAGTCAGTGTAGCTTCAAAGGCGAGCATCAATATGAGCATCACATTAACTATAAGACTCATGCTTAACCTTTCGGTCCGTACATGCTAGGCTCGCCAAGTAAGAACCTTAGTACTCGCGTGTGTAAAGCTGTCTTACACCCCTTGTATGAAAGCGCAGAGTCAAGTACACCCGATCGTCACGTGATGTCTCGAAACACGATCTATAGAATGGTGCATACTTAAGGAAGAACAAATTTTATCTTGATATTTAAATGAGGGATCATCTTATAATGCTACTAAAACGCCAAACTAGCAATATAAGATGCAAACATCATATGTGTAAAGTGGAAGGATATGGTCCATGCATTTGATCACTATCATGTGCATCGTGGTATGATCTCTATCATTCCTTTGTGTGTAAGGCCAAGATCTATGGAACTTACATGTTAGGTGTGTTGTAAGGGTATCAACTATACATCAACTTACAACATTTCCATATCATGACAGTAGCCCAACAACGATCTAAACTAGACTCCTCTAATTTATCAATTGCAAGTTTTTTACATGGTTTAGGGCTTTCAAAGATAGAACCGTTCTTACCTACGAACATGGAACCACAATGATGATAACTAAGTTATTAGCAACTCGTTGTAAATAAGATATTGACTATAGTAGGAGAGACAGACACCCGCCAGCCACTTATGCAAAACTAGTTGCATGTCAGTTGTGGAACCGGTCTCATGTGCGATGACATGTAAAGTAGGTCCGGGCCGCTTCATCCCACTATGCCACCAATATCCAAAATACATGAAAGAAGCAATAACATGATTATCATCGCCCACATACTCTTATGTGTTCTACCCGTGCAAAGCACCTACGCATAGATCAGGATCTGATACCACTATTGGGTTCGCAGCATAGAAAACAAAAAATTTCCTACGATGGGAACTATTATACGCCAAGATCTATCTATTAGATACAAGCAACGGGTGGATATACATCCATAGAGAACATACCCTCAAAGACAACAAAAGTTTATTAACAAGATGGAACTCGTGGATGATGTAGTCGTACACTTGCCGATCTTAAGATCGTGATGAAGTCCAGCAGGTCCAGCTCCAACACGTCCATCAGATCTAGCTCCGACAAGTCCAGCACCACTAAGTCCAGCACCACAAAGCAGTGGTGCATACGTGATCGCACACACGTCTGATACCCTGACAACCTCCATCCCTTGCTCCAGCAAAGCAGTGGAAGTAGCAACTCCTTTCCAGATAAAGCCACCGGGAACATGTATCTCGCTAATCCGGGACCATGGGGGAAAAATACTAGATGGGGAGAGAGATCCTTCACGAGGAGGTGTGTGTGTGAAGGTGTGAGATGGGGGACTTTTATAGGAGGAGGGGAGGGTACCCCTCCCATAGCCGGTGCCCATGGAGGGTGTCCCTTCACCTTCCCCATTCATGTGGTGGTAACTCCCTCCACATAAATTTGCCCCTTCACATTCTCTTTTAAAGTCTCCACTTTAAATGCATTAAATTTCTCCAAATTTAATGCTCTCTCATTTAATAAAACTCCCTTTATCAATTTTATTCAGAATTGTGTTAATTACTTTAATTAACAAACATTCACATAAAACCCCCTGCAATATTTCAATATCACACGCAGAACTAGTTTCTGCAATTTCACCCGAAACAATTCTGGTTTTCATCGAAATAATTCCAACGCTTTGTAATTATTTTCTCTAGAACATATTTTCTCCAAATGGTGTCGATATCCCTTAGTGTGTCACCCTACAATTCACGAATAATGCAGACATGATCGAGACCCCTCTCAGATCAATAATCAGAAGCGGGACCTGGAGATCCATACTGACTCCCACACATTCAGCAATGACTTATATGATCGTGAGAACCTTTAACGCTAGTAACTAAATCCCTTTGTCTCGCGATATATTACATGTCCGAGATTCAATCATCGGTATCTCCATACCTAGTTTGATCTCATTGCCGACATGCACTCTTTTCTCGTTCCCGTGATATAACATTCTAGTGATCTCATCACTTGCTTGCAAGCTAACCAATGTGATATCACCGAGAGGGCCCAGAGTATATCTATCCATCATCAGGATGGAAAAATCCCACTCTTGATCCATGAGCCTTTACATAACACTTTCATAGCACTGGACCCACCTTTATAATCACCCTTTCACGGTGTGATGTTTGATGTTATCAAGATACTCTTCTAGTGTTAGTGATTGACATGATCTCATGGTCTAAGGACTAGGATTACTTTGTATGATGTTATAGCAATATAAACACAATGACTTTGATCGTAATGCTATATTTTGGATGAATGTTAATCACATCATTCCACTAATGTTGTGACCTTGTTATTAACAACATCCAATGTCCATGATCAGGAAACCTTGATCATCTTGTTAATCAACGAGCTAGTTTATAAGAGAGGCATAACTAGGAACTTTCCTTTTGTTTATTAAACACACATGTATTAATGTTTCCAAATTAATACAATTATAGCATGCAAAATAAACATTTATCATAAATAATAACCACTTTATTATTGTCACTCGGGCATATTCCCTTCAGAACCCACCAGATATCTGGATGAGGGTACTAGTTATTCAAGACCACAAAATTCTCGGGGAACCAAAGATTCGGAACTTCCTATTGGAAATTCTGAAGGATGGAGAATGGGATCCAGTTGGACTCAGATGTCAGAGGATGGTCCTGACGGGGAGGTCAGACAATCTAGTTGGATGGGTGAGACAGACAATGTTGCGTATGATAATGATGCAGTGTATGTAGATGGAGAAGATGAGGAGGAAGATCCTGAAGAAAGGGTATTTGAATCACCAGAACATTATCCTACCCCGGATAACATGCACTATCAGATTATTGCTGAGGACTATTGTACCCAGCAGATTACTTGGGGGCGCAACGGAATGGGTATATTCTGATGATTACTCTATGGCCGGGATACAGGAGACGTTTGGAGAAGATAGTGAGGAGGATGTTTCTGAAGAAACCTCGGATGAGTTGGAAGGTATGGACACACTTAAGTTGGATGACGTGTCGAGTCTAGATGCTTCTGATACGAAATACCGTCCATCTAGGAAGCAAGCAATTCCACATACTATGCATCATACTCCACGCCATCACGATTGGACTCCGGGCATGTATGACGAGCGTCGCAACTTCTGGGGAGCGTGACCACTTGAGGCAGAGTATGACAAGTTGGGATAATACGTATTGTAGAGTTTGAGAGATTTATGTAATTAAATAAGTGAGGTAGCGCTCACAGGGATATGTAGCACTTGTATAATATGGGTTGTAATGTACTATACAACCTATGTGAATGTAATGTATATTATGTGTGATGCATATTTGGTTCTTGATTTCCATTGTGTGACTAGTTCTGGGTATGAAGTTGAGCTCAGAAAACATGGCATGATGTAATTATGAGTTTTGCTTGATGTTATAGGACTAGGGGTTATGGAAACGGGTGTAGTGGATGAGACTGAACAACAACGCATGGAGCGCGAAGCTAAGGGAATGGCGGATGAATATGCCAGAATGCAGGTAGGATTACCACCGCCACCAATGAGGCCATTGATGGAGCATAATTTCATGCAATATATGCAGATGATGCAAGAATCCTAGAACAAGTTTATGGAGGGGTTAATGGACCGAGTTGGATACCAAAGGGAACCTGGAGGTCGTTGTGTAAGTCTTTCGGATTTCCAGAATGCAAGGGTATTACCTTTTGCATTAGCTCTAGAACCAATGGATGCAGAGGATTGGTTGGCAGATACAGAGAGAAAGCTCAATACTGTAGGGTTTAATGATGAGGAGAAGTTAAGATATGCAACATATCCTTTAACTAGACCTGCAGCATCTTGGTGGGAGAATCAGTTGGAAATGTAACCTCCAGGTAGAGAGTATACCTAAGGGGAGTTCAAGAAGAGATTCCGTGAATACCATGTTCCGGAAAGTGTCATAGAACTGAAGTGCAGGGAGTTTGAAGAACTGCAGCAAGGTTACTCTAGTGTCATGAGGTACATCCGGGAGTTTAGTGATTTATCTCGTTATGCTACTGATGAGATAAGCACCGATGAGAATAGGAAGAAGCGGTTCATGCGTGGACTGAACCCATTTGTGAAGATGCAGTTGAATATCGCCAACAAGCAGACTTTCCAACAGTTTCTTGATGCGGCCATCACTTTTGAGGATGATTACAAGAATGTTCGGGAGGATAGAAGGAAGAGTGACGTGGGATTAACTCATCAATGCCCATTGTTATGGACTTGGGTTTTGGAGAAGGAGGGAGCGCTGGAGGCGTCAATTGGCGTCGTCCGTGGGGACTGGGCGCGCTGATGTTGCGATTTCGACGGCTCCATCAACTCGGCGATCTACGATTAGCCAATCTCAAGGGATCAATCTCGCTCAAGATGCGAAGAAATCGGTGTTGTGCGATCACAGGCTCAACGCCACCTCTGCCCTCACATGCAGATGCATTCTTGAAGACGGATCAGATCAAGGCAATTTAGCATCATATATGTCGCCTCCCGTGATCCATGGAAAAAGATCTCTAACCAAGTGCGGGCACGTTGGATAAATCTGCTAGAAAAAGTACTCTAGATTCGATCCATGTCGAGTCATGTTTTCTAGTCAGATTCGATGAGGAATCTCGTTCCCTACTCTATCTGATTTAGCAACTCTGGAACGACACCAGATCTAGAAAAAAACAATACGGAGAGATGCCATAAAATTTGCTCGTCCTAGACTGGAGTCTACCATGAACGTGTCACACGACCGAGCCAAGTCGGGCAGCAAAGCTCTGAAAGTAATCAGCAAGGAAGAAAAAATAAAGCAATAGAGCGGATTCACACACACGAGCAAAGGAAACGAGAAATCAATACCATAGGTACGTACTAGGAGGATGGGATTTATCTGCAAAGAAAAAATTAAGGAAAGGATCGACTGACCCATCGTGACCATGGTCTCTTTTGCCACTCGTGATCCGATCAGCCGAGAAGAAGATTCGTGGACATGTTTTACATCAATTATTCAGCCGGCTGCTCCAGACCCAATCAGAAAAAGAAACTTCTGCAAACCAGCGTTTTGCGCTACAGCCGTTAAATTCCTCGAGTCTGGCTTCACTTCTACAGCTGACACCGCATAACAAACTAAGAAGTCGTCGAGGCTCTGTCCGACTAAACACTACGCGACTATGTCCAATCGCATCGACCATCCATTATGCGACTCCATCGATCTCGACAACACGTTCGCCGTGACCGCGTTGACTCAGCGTCCGGGGCTGCGTTGATTCCGCCGGGCCACCCACTATAGCCTTCGGATGCGGCGAACCACTGCCGCCACTGGCTCTGGCGACCCGATGGTCACGTTGACTCCTTCCTCTAGCGACCTGATGCTCACGTCAACTAGCTACCGGCACCGGCTCTGATGACCCGCCATGCTCTTTGGAAACGGCGACCCGCCATGACTTCGACTGCGGTGACCTGCCACGTCCTTCGGCTTTGATGACCAGTTGCGGTCTTCGACTCCTACGACTCCGGTTTTTGGTTCCAGCGACTTGGTGGTTCTCTCGGCTTCACCGACTACTGAGTTTTTGACTCTACCGTGCGACCCGTCATTGCCATCGGCTAGCAACACGCAGCAGTCTTCGACTGCTGCTAGCTACTACAATCTTCGGTTGCGGCAAACTGCTGCCACCATCGGCATCGGCGACCCACTGCGGTCGTCGGGTCCATTGACTCGGGGGCTGCCTCGGCATCGGCGACTCGCTGCAGTCTCCGGCTTCAGCGGCCCATTGTGGTTTTCGGCTACGACAACCCGCTGCCACCATCGGGTGTGGCAACCCGCTACAATCTTCGACTCGTTACCGTATCAACTTTGTCCATGACAACTACCCATAAAGCTAAGTTCTCTACTTAGAGTTGATTTCTTTCTTAAATTAATCACTCGAAACACTCGGGATCTGCACCCTCTTCAAGTAACCTAATGTGCCATCGACTCCACGCACTCGAGCACCTCATATGCGACAGCCCGAGTAGCTAATTCTGCCCGATCGTCGAATCCTTAAACTTCGAGTATCTCGGAAAGGTACTGAGACTAACAATAATCAGTCTAACGAAAATGCCTAGCATATAGTGCAAAAGTATCGACTCGATTGACACTAGAATTTTACTTCATAGGCCGACACAAATATTCTTTACAAGATATAAGTACTTCACGATTTGTAATGTTTTATCCAGCTTACAAGGATGTCGACTGTATTGATCCATTATATCGGGTCCTCCAATGGAGTCGACCAACCACTCGCATCCATGAATGCTAAGAACTGAGTCGACACTTTCCTCGGATGACCATGTCTTATGCGTGAGATGCTGACTCGATGCACTCTCGGGTCAGTGGCTTCTCCTCGCATGATTTTCGACTACGACTGTATGATACAAGACTCAAGTCTCTACCAGAGTCTATGACTCCGCCAGACACTCGGGGGATACTCCAAACTAGAGTTCTAGACGCGCATATACAAAATCTTCGAGTGGCACGCTTCGAATCCTCACTCGAATGCACGATTTGACTGAGGAGTCGGGGGCTACTCCCATAGGGCACACTAGTCGCGCATTCGAAAAAGTGTTGGCATGGATGGCATCAGCAAGATCATCCGAAGTACTTCCGGATCGTTTTATCTATGCAACCGACGAATATAAGTCTCTGCTCGAGTCTACGACTCGAACAGACACTCGAGGGCTACACCCATAGGGTGCGCTGGTCGTGCACCCTATAGAAAAAAATATTCACAGTACGGTCCATTGTGTCGACTGTGTCCACAATGTCGACTCGCTTACAATGATCGAACGCATTGGCGACTTCGCTTGCTATACACTAGAATGTGAAGTTAAGAGACAATGTCTTCTTGGCCACTCGAAACACCTCCGTGGTGATAAACCTTCGAATGTTGCATCCACGATGCAAAGATAAGACCTATAGATACAATCTTATGGCCTGGCAACCGCATTCGCTGCGCTCTACTAGATATATACCATGTCTACGACATGAAGAAAATCCCGACAGACGCATTGGGTACATATGCATTAAAACTGGAGTTCGGCTTAGTAAGGCCTCCGTGGCATGAGTCAAACTACGCCAGCAATTTCTGGATTCGAGTCCGGGGACTCGAGTTTGAGTAGGTAGCATTGTTTTTGCCCTAGAGCAATTAACTGGTCCTGATCCGCCGAGTGCACCAGGCAAGTTTACCATCATCCCTATGAACTACTATGAATTCGACTGACTCGATGTACTTCCGGGTGAAGTGCTTCACACTCGACACAATTGTCGACTCCGACATCCTAATGCAAGATTTAAGATCAACTAAGTCTCCACCCGAATCTACGATTCGGATGGACACTCGGGGTCTACTAACATAGGTAAGCCCTACGGACACCTACTATTGGCCTACTTGGTGCGGCCCGACAGAAGGCCCACTCGATCACCTGCCTAGGTCTATGACGCCCATGACGGTTCGACTGATATGAAGCCCATATGGACATCAACTCTAAGCGCACAAGATAAGGAAAGCTCAAGTGTAGAGTTCTAGTATAACTTGTAACCAACTCGTATTCGTACCTGAGACCTAGCCTCCCCATATATAAAGGCTAGGAGGGTCCAACGAGGAGGACACGACATAACTTCTCCACCTCTCCCACAGACGGTGCCAATTGACGAGGGATTAACTCATCATTGTCCATTGTTATGGACTTGGGTTTTGGAGAAGGTGGGAGCGCTGGAGGCATCAATCCGCTAGCAAACAAGCACACAGGGACACAAGGTTTACCCAGGTTTAGGCCTCGTAGAGGTCCCTGCTCCTGCTAGTCTGCTCTTGGAATTATCGAGGGAGTCAAAAGTTATAGGGGGTGCGCAGATGCGATCTGGCGATGGTTGTGGAAACTAGGGTTGTGAGTGTCCTCCTCGCCGCCCCCTCCTAGCCTTTATATAGATAGGCTAGGTCTTGGGTAGCAGGTCGAGTCGGTTATAAGTTAAGGTTTGTCCCTTTAAACTTTCTATCTTAAGCTATGTCTTGTGCTGCAAGCAATCGGAGAATCCGTGAGTCACCCGAATCTTGTATTGGGCCTTGGTAACACCGTGGGCTTCTGCCATATCTGGACCGTATTTGCCAAACTCGAGTACCTGTAGGGTATGCCCACATCAAAGAGGGTGAAGCAAGAAACTATAATAGTTCAAGCCAGTAAGCCTATATTAAACCTGGAATTTAAACCCGGGTTAGAACCTCCAAAAATCCCAATCGTGGGGCATCATCATCTTGAAGGAACTTTATATGCCACAATTGCCAGTTACCCGGGCATTTTCAAAGTGAATGTCGGAAGCCAGAATCATATGCTATGGTTGTGGTCAGAAGGGGCACATGAAGCACGATTGTCCCAAGAAATCACTAGGTGGTTAGCCTACATCAGGCGGTGGTCAAGCAAGAGGCGGAGGCGGACAACCTAACATGGGTGGAAATTATGTCAAGAACGACAATGGGAAGAGAGGCAGACCTACTGGAAAGCTGAATTGCGCAACCTTGGCAGAGGTGGATAACTCAGATCAAGCGGTGATAGGTATGCTCAATATTCTCACAAACCCTGGAAAAGTTCTGTTTGATACTGGTGCAACTACTTCATTCATATCTAAACAATCTTGTGATAAGTTCGGGATTAGAAGGGCACCGTTAGAAAAACCTAAGACTGCAGTTACCGCTGGAGGGATCATGGTAGTGAGAAACATTAAGTTAAACCAAGTTATCTCAATCTATGGTTAAATCTAATATGTGGATCTTTATGTGATTCCATGAAGAGGAATAGCAGTAGTTTTGGAAATGGATTGGATGACTGAGCATGGAGCCCAGATCAATTGTGAATACAAGACTGTCTCAATACGGACTCCAGGAGGAGGAAGATTGGTTTACCAAGCTTATAAGAACACACATATAGAGGTAGAACTACAACTAAACTTAATGAGTGAGGTCTAGTTGGGGGATATTCCTGTAGTAAATGAATTTCAACATGTATTTCTACTAGAATTACTAGGAATTCCACCTGATAGCGAGATAGAGTTCACTATTGGCCTAATACCTTGTACATCACCTATTGCTCAAGCACCATACAAGATGGGTCCTAAAGAGCTGAAGGAGCTTAAGGAACAAATTGATGAGTTGGTCGAAAAAGGTTTCATTCAGAAAAGTGTATCCCCATGGGGAACTCTAGTGATTTTTGTTGATAAAAGATATGGAGGACGACGAATGTGTGGAGATTACAGAAATTTGAACAATGTCACCATCAAGAACAAGTATCCTTTGCCAAGAATTCAGAATTTATTTGATCAAGTCAAGGGAGCCGAAGTGTTTTCCAAGATTGATCTAAGATCAGGCTATCATCAAATCAAGATTAAGCCTAAGGATGTTCCAAAAACAACATTTGTGTCAAGATAGGGACACCATGAGTATTTGGCCGTACCTTTTGGGTTGACTAATGCAGCAGAAATTTTCATGAATCTGATGAACAAGGTTTTCATGCCATATCTGGACAAGTTCGTCATAGTATTTATTGATGATATTTTGATATACTCCAAGGATAAGGAGGAGCATGTTGATCACTTGAGTATAGCGATACAAATACTGAGAGAACACAAGTTGTTTGATAAGTTCAGTATGTGTGAATTTTGGTTGGACAGGGTTGAATTCCTTGGTCATGTCATTAGTAGGGATGGAATTGCAGTCAATCCATCCAAGGTTCAATCTATGTTGGATTGGAATGCACCGACCAATGTTAAACAAATCAGAGGTTTGTGGGAATGGCAGGTTACTATCAGATATTCATTGAAGGTTTCTCTAAGATAACAGGACCAATGACCAAACTGCTAAGGAAACTAATCCTTTTGTATGGGATGAAAAGTGTGAAGCTAGTTTTCAAGAATTGAAGACTAAGTTGACTACAACACCAGTCTTAATATACCGGAAACCGGAAAGGTTTACATGGTTTATTGTGATGCATCTAAGGAAGGCTTAGGTTATGTTCTAATGCAAGATCGCAAGGTAATTGCTTATGGGTCTAGACAACTCAAACCTCATGAAGTCAACTACCCAACACATGATTTGGAATTAGCGGCAGTAGTTTTTTGCTTTGAAGAGTTGGAGGCATTTTCTTTATGGAGCAAGGTGTGAACTATATACTATCATAAAAGTCTCGAATATTTCTTCACTCAGAAGGAGCTAAACAGGAGGCAGAAAAGATGGTTGGAGTTGATTAAGGACTATGACCATACAACAAATTATACTCCAGGAAAGGCTAATGTAGTAGCAAATGCTTTAAGCCGGAAGAGCACAAATGTTCAACCGACGAATCAAGAGGTACCAAAGGAGTTGCAAATGGATTTGGAAAGGTTAGAAATACACTTTCTAAGAACAGAGGTTTGTGTAGGTTTAGCTACCATGAAGGTTATGGAAGAGCGAAGCAGTGATCTTCGTCATGAGATCTATCGACATCAACTTAATGATCCATTCATTGCTAAAGAAATCCGAAGAATTTCCGAAGGTCAAACATCAGCTTTTCACCTCGGAGATTATGGATCTTTATGGTTTCGAAATCGTCTTTGTGTACCAGATGTGCTAGAGACTAGGGAAATAATACTCCGAGAAGCACATGAGACACCATATTCAATTCATCCAGGAAGTACAAAGATGTACATGGATCTTAAGGAGCTATTTTGGTGGAACAAAATGAAAATAGACATTGCAAAGTATGTGTCTGAATGCCATACCTGCTAGAGAGTGAAGGCGGAACATCAAAGTCTAGCAGGACCATTACAACCACTAGAAATTCTAGAGTGGAAATGGAGGAAATCGGTATGGATTTCATTACGGATGGATTTCATTACGGGATTACCGATGACTCCAGATAGAAAGGATATGATATGGGTACTAGTTGATAGACTTACCAAAAGTGCATATTTCATTCCAGTGAATCAAAAGGATAATGCTGAGAAGTTGGTAGAGGTATATGTCAAGGAGATTGTAAGTAAGCATGGTGTACCCAAAAAACCTGTATCGAATAGAGGGTCTGTGTTTACTTCCGCATTTTGGAAGCAACTACATGAAGCACTCGGGTCAAAACTAGATTTCAGCACAACTTATCATAAAGAGACTGAAGGTCAAACAGAAAGAACTAACCAAATCTTGGAAGTATGCTGAAAGCATGTGCCTTAAATTTTGGAGGATCATGGGAAGATCATCTACCTTTGGCAGAATTTTCTACAACAATAGCTATCATAGTAGTCTGAAGGCAGCACCATATGAGGTACTTTATGGTCGAAAATGTAGCTTGCCAATATGTTGGTATGAACCAGGTAGTAGCAAAGAGTTTGCACCTGATTATATCAAAGAAAAGCAAGACGTTATCGACATCATCAGGGATCGACTAAAGATAGCTCAAAGCCATCAAAAGCGTTATGTAGATCAGAGTCGAAGAGTGTGGCATCCATAAGTGGGAGATATGGTATATCTCAAGGTTATCCCAATGAAAGGAGTTAAAAGATTCGGAGTAAAAGGAAAATTAAGTCCAAGATATATCGGACCATACAAAATACCAGGATAGAAATACTGCATATGCTTTAGAGTTACCAACAAGGCTGGTTCAAGTTCATAATGTTTTTCATGTATCACAACTCCGGAAGTGTCTTAAAGTTCCTGATGATGCAATCACGCATCAAGAGATTGAACTGCAAGCAGATTTGACTTATGTCGAGAAACACCGTAAGATTTTGGAAGAGAACTAGAAAAGGTTAAGGAATAGAGCTATTAAGTACTGCAAAGTACAGGGGGCACATCATCCTGAATGGAAATTGATACCTTCGATCCGGATTACAGATGTAGTATAGCTCTTTTTCCCTAGTAGACCTAGGTTTATTGAATCCTCAGGAAGCAGAAGCGTAGTGAAGTTACTTTAACGAATCCCCAGGAAGCAGAAGCTCTTTTTCCCTAGAAGACCTAGGTGTATCTTTGACTTTAATGTAGTGATTCCCATCATCAAACGTCATTATCTGTGTAGGGAAAAATAGAAAGAAAGGATAACATACCCCTTTGATCATTAGGCATTAGTGGTAGGGTTTAGAGAGATATTTCATAAAAAAATATGAATAATATCTAGTTTAAATGTGGACGTAGATGGCTATATTTTAGATCCATCAACCTCCCCAAGATTAAACTTGATCGTCCTCAAGCAAGAAACCCAAAATCAAAAAGGAACTCAACATTTAAACTGAAATAACGAGATGATAATCTTACTCATGATTGGTAGTCTCATGTTTCCTCCACTTTATAAATCTGAAAAACTTTAGCATAGATAGAGTAATTGCAAGCATATCATACTAGTTTTATGCATATTTATAGCGCAGCAAAATTATTGTTAACATGGATGATTCAAATGAGTAGACTTTTTCCCATGTCATGTAATCAACTCATAGGCTTGCCTTTGAACAATAAAGTATAATCATGTAAAATTAAGAGTGTGAGAGTTTGTCATGAAAAACATATACACTAAAGTATCTCAATTCTCCCACATCAATAAATCAAGACTCTTCAAGCACTACTTTTCTATTCATTGTCCTTCAATAATTTCAGTTCTTAAGTAATTGAGAGCATGCCAAAGATTTTAATCAGTTTATCGGGCTATGATAGACACTCGTGGCATCACTAAGGTTTTTGTTCCTTTTGTACAATGATTACTCATAACAGCTAGAGGAGTGATTCCATCATGAACACAGCTACCTAGGAATGCCAAGAATCTTACCCATTATACAATTGCTGCTACATATGTTTAGTCAACTCATAGCCGAAATCTAGGAGTTTCCTCCATGAAGATCGTTCGTAGGCTAGAGGAGTAGTTAGCATCCCATGAGGTTTGGCACGCATAAAGCTATATCATTCTTATGATTCACAAGTCAAACTTTGGCATGCTCACAAAAACCGCTAAACATTAATTCAATCGAACAAATCTTTTTAAAGAGAGCTATCAAGTCAATCATTATTTTCCGTGGCATTGAGTGTCTCTAGAAATAAGCCTTCAAGACTAAAACACTACAACACCCAAGCCTTCAATTGTGAGAATTTTTCTTATTACAATTGTTTAGCAAATTTTTAGGCAAGACTTGGTTAACTACAAGAGCTGGAACAAAACATACCCAACTTAATTACCCATGCAAACAAAATTTTACTACAATACAAAGACTCACTCCACCAATATAACATCTGATCATTTACTACTAACTAGCATGGGTTTCTCAAACTTCAAAATTGGGGAGTCATAAGGTATACCTCTCATGTTTGGTTCCACTTCTCTCTTCCTTTTTGATTCGTTTCTTGGAAACTTAGAGTCAATCACTCTTCCTGCAAATACATGAGAACCTCAAGGCAAAAAGAAAAGAAAGAGGGAAAATAAAGATAAATGGAAAAATCTTTTTGTTGTTTTTAAGAGAGGGAATTAAAGAATAGAAAATTGGCAGCAAATCTCGGCTAGAAAATCTCGAAAGCAAATAGAAATAACTAAAGATAAAGTGTTGGGGAAACCAACATGAGTTCTTATAAACTCAAATTAAAAACATAACCTTGAAATAAATAAAAGCAAATGAATGCCAAATATAGATAAATGAGGAAACTTCCCCAAGCTTAGGCTTTTGCAAGCCCTTCAAATCATTGTGGTGGCAGGAAAAAGTTGGAATTCGAGTTCACAAATTGAGTTGATAAATTACTAGTTGATTCTCGGAGGTTCAAGGAGAGGTTTTGCATTCTCTCCACAGTTCCTCCAAGTTCTTGGAAGTCTTGGTATGTAGCAAACCGGGTTGGTGGATGCTCCTCTTCTTGGTCCTCATCCTCATTTGGAATCTCCTCCTCGGGTTGGTGTTGCTCAACCTGCATGTCATATAGAAAACATCCTTCCTCGATAGAGAACAGACCATTAGGCATAGGAGCGGGGTAGAGACGCTCAGCTCTAGCAATATGCAAGTAATAAACACCACCTCTCCTAGTGAGCATTCGACAAGCTTTTAAAGTAGAGAAACCAACACGTCGCTCACCTATCACAGGTTGCAACTCACCTAGGTTGATGCCTAGGGAAATGGCAAGCACGGTGATGACGCCTCCACCTATGATTGGTCCTTGGCTTTGGGAGGATTGCTGCTCTAGGTAGCGCACAAGGATTGCTTCCAAGTTGAGTGAAAAGTTGCAGTTGCTGTAAGCAGCCTTTACGAGGACTAAGATGTCCTTCTTGAGTCTCGTGAACTCATTTCATGCCTGCAAAGTGTTAGCAATAACATAGAATAAATAGCGAATTGCAGGATGTTGAATATTCTTCCCCTTGCTTACTCTAGAAGTAAAGCTCATTCCATTATAATATTGTTCAGGAGAATGGTCTAAGCCAGTAAAGGATGCGCGCAAGTCATTATAATTATTGTTTGCACAATTAAAACATGCGCACCATTCATCTAGCGATAAAGTGTAATTGTTGTTCATAAGTCAGAAAGAAATCATGTCCTCTCCATTCCATGCTTTAACGGTGCTATGAAAAGAACTTAGGAATTCAAGAGTTCACCGGCGATAAGTAGGCACATAATTGAGTACAAAGTTTTGCAAGCCAACCCTATTGCAAAGTAAATTGAAGTCATTAGAAATACCTAGTTGATTCAGTATAATGGTTGCCTTCACTTCTTAGTTCTTGATCATGTTGAAGCGATCATGTTGGAGCTCATTCCTGAATTGTATCCCCACGCGTTCTTGAGAGATAGCCCAAGAAGCTCTAGCAACAACACGAGCACGAGTTTGGCTCCTTGTGTTCATTATCTAAAATAACAAGGAAACATAAAAACAAAACTTTTTTGATCCAACAATAATAAGCATAACATATTCCTCATCATAGCACACTAAAGAATCCCCTCAAAGTAATAATCTAGGCAAGAGAATCGTGGCAATAGTTTGTAGTAGGTCTCACCCTAGATTGATAATGACAACATGTCTAAGATGAATTTGCAAAAAGTAATTGGGGGATCGAAGGAGAAGCATACCATAGATCACTTGTGTGCGAGGAAATCGAATGAAATTGAGTAGAGATGAAGATCTCTTGAGGTTTTGAGAGAGTTTGGAGGTAGAAGAAAGAAAAAGGATTGAAGTTTTGGGGTTGGAGGTACCTCCCGTGGCGTTTTTGTGGTCGGACGCAACTATACCGGCAAACTATACAGCCGGAACAATGTGTTCCTGCCATATAGTTGGCCTGCTATCAAAATTTTAGGGTTTCCACCTGGCAGCGCAGCTATACAGCCAGAACTATATGGTCGGAACAATTTGTTCCTGCCGTATAGTTGGTCGTCAAACCCGCTGTACCTGGAAAAGAAATTGTACGAAAGCATCGATATCTATATGACCGGAACTATACGGCCAGAATTTTTATTCCCGCCGTATAGTTGGTCGTTAAACCATCAGTACTTATGAAAGAAAAATTGTCGATGGCAAAAATATCTATACGTATGGAGCTATATGGCCGGAATTTTTATTCTCGACGTATAATTGTTCGTAAAACTCTTTGTAGCCATCAAAAAAATCCATTTATTCGAGAATTATTTCTTATTCTGAAACTTAGCGAAACACCTTGTTTTTGACAAAAAGTTGACAGTAAAAATTGTCGACCAACAAAAGCATGTATAAAACGGGATTTGTAGTACTACTGAACTTCTTCTCTTCAACTGGAGCTTTCCAGCACTCTTTATTTCACATGGGTTGCCTCCCATGCAACGCTCTTTTATGGTTAATAGCTTGACCTTGATCTTGCTCACTTAGGCCAGATGAGTGGAACACCCACTCCAAAATAGTTGGCCTTCAAAGTGATGGCCTCCTTTTCATCATGCTTGGCTTTCTTCTTCCTAGGAAAATGAATAACAAAAGGATCCCGCGAAGGCAATTGAAGCTTCACGTTCCCTTCGTGAAGATTAATCAAAGCCTTAATAGTTCTTAAGAATGGACAACCTAACATAATAGGAGCAGTAGCATCTTCAGGCATGTCAACAATAACAAAATCAATAAGAGCAGGACAACGTTTAATGTATACTAAAGTGTTCTCTTTAATCCCTACAGCTTGTTTGTATGTAGAATCTGCAAGATGTAAATTTAACTCGGTGATCTCAAAAGAGCCAAGATTTAACTTATTAAAAAGACTCTTTGGAATTGTTGAAACGCTTGCACCTAGATCACAAAGTGTAGCTATCTCATAGGTCCCAATTTTAATCTTAATAGTAGGCTCAAATATATCATCAAGCTTAATAGGTAATTTTTTAGCAATTTTCTTATATTCCTCTTCAAGCTCACGTACCTTTATTTCTACCTAATTAACGAAGTGTTGATACATGGCTTCATCATTTTATTCACTTACCAGAATCTTGATGTTGATCCTTTTTACAAGATCTTCAACTATGTAACTTGGTGAAGGAGCATTACTATAATCAAGTTCTTCAGGCTCCTCCCTTTGGATTCTCATAGTCTTGAGGTCTTCAATAGGATTGGGCTCAGCTTTACCTGCAAATTTAGCTAGAATGAGAGTTTGACTCTCGGTTATCTTACCTAGTTGTGCCTCAACAATCCTCATTCTTTCTTGGAAGGCCTGCAAATCATTCCTCAAACTTACAGCTTGGTTAGATATTTTACCAAGTATAGCATCATAGTTCTCCGTTATTTTAACAAGGATATTGTTTTGCTCATTTTGTGAGTCTATGAAGGACTTAAGTGTTTCTTGGAGACTACCATTACTTGATCCCATATTATTATTAGAGTTACCTACAAGACTAGAATAGTGTTTCTGAAAATTAGGATTATAATTCTTCTTCCAAGCAGGGTTATAATCATTATGAGCTATGAAGTCTACTTATTCAATATTTGTTTCTGGGATAGCTCTTACCTAGTTTTCCTTACCTTTTACGGTTAATATGATCTCATCTAGCTTAGCATTGAGTTCTTCATTTTATTGTGGTGAGACAGAGTTCACCTTCTTCATGTTTGATCTAACCATATGCCACTGGGCATGGTTGTCTTGCATATTGTCTAGCAGCTGCTTTGCTTCGGTAATATGTTTACCCATAAATGTTCCTCCAACTGTAGTATCAAGCATAGACTTAGACACAGGATTAAGAGCATTATAAAATAAATGGAGAATTAACCAATCTTCCATCCCATGGCTGGGATAGTTTCTCATGCATTCTTTCATCCTCTCCCATGCAAGCGCTAGTGGCTCATGCTCTTCATGTCTAAAACTAGTAATATTAGATCTTAGTTGCATAGTCTTTGCAGGTGGAAATTTTTTAGTCATAAATAAAGAAGTACATTCCACCCATGATGTAATAGTATTTCGTAGCATAGATAACAACCATTCTTTTGCGCTTCCTCTAAGACAGAAAGGAAATAAGCACAATTTGACCACATCGGGGTCAACATCTTTTATGCACATCATATCACATATTTCAGTGAAAGTATTCAAGTGCATACCCGCGTCCTCAATAGCAGAGCCTCCAAATTGGTTCTGTTGAACCAAACTTAAATAATGGGGCTTAATTTCATAGTCATCAGCAACAATTGTTGGCTGAGTTATAGGAGTATGCAAATAATCATTGTTGGGAGTTGCAAACTCCCCAGGCTTCTTTTCAGCCATATTTCCAATGTTTTTGGGTTTTCTTAAACAGAGACTTATGATAATAAAAATAAGAATTTAAAGACTAACTAATTTTTTGGATTTTCAAATAAAGACTGAAAGCAAACTAACAAAATTAAAAACAAGAATTAAAACTAGCAAGGTTCCTACTAACCTCACCAGGGTAGCTATTTTTTCCCCGACAACAGCGCCAGAAAAAGGGTTGATACCTTCGATCCTAGACCTAGGTTTATGAAATCCTCGAGAAGCAGAAACATAGTGAAGTTAATTTAACGGACCTTTGGGAGTTTTAGAATTCCTTTTTTGTTTTTACCGGACCAAGAGTTTGTTGTCTTTTGTTGTTGTCGATGATGGAGAGAGGGCCTAGGGCATTCAGTTTCACCTGTAGCTGTGCAAAACATCTGATGAGAATAAAATATAATAATAAAGTATGCATGTAATTGTTAGAGCAAGATAAATTATATGTGGGCAGTGCATCCATAATTGCTATTGCGTCCGCAACCGCTTATAGCAATAACCTACTAGTCTCATTCATAGAATAAAGACAACTAATGATATGCATAGTGACATCACCGTTTATCCCAAGTAAATCCCTCACATATAGCCGTACTACCCCTTCTGTCATTGGGGTTCCTAACCTACAGATTAGTCATTACTCATACTCCCTATACCTGGTTCAATCCTCGGGGTCTTGGGTACCTGACAAGTGCTTAGATTGAGGCAAGAGAGGATATAATAATCATCATGTCATACAAACTAATACATGATCCCATCTATGCTAAATAACATGCACGAAAGCTACATGGCTAGGCCAAAGCCCTTAGCCCAAGGAGAATTACTCACACATAGAGATGAGATCAACAATCATAAACATTGTAGTGGAAATCATGAGATTGATAGCAAATAGTCTTACAATGTCGCCAATCGAAGATGAGATCTACTATTACAAGTGGTGGAATATGGCTATGGTGATGGAGAAGGGTTTGGAGATTAGATCTAAGTCTAATCCTCCGGCGGCTCTTCGGTGTTGTGGATGGAGATCTGGGGCTGGCTGATGATCGGAAATGCGGCCCTTTTCTCGTCGCCCGAGGCCTCTTTATATAGGAGTCCCTTCATGAAAGTTGTTCTATTAGACCTAGCGATGTCGATGGCAACTTTACAACCGGAACTATATGACCGGAATTTTATTCCTGCCGTATAGTTGGTCGTTAAAGCATCTGTATCCACTTCATGACTCCTGGTTTCTTCGGGTTGTTGGAAAACTCGTATATTTGACTTTAATGTAGTGATTCCCATCATCAAACGTCATTATCTGTGCAGGGAAAAATAGAAAGAAAGGATTCCATACCACTTTGATCATTAGGCATTAGTGGCAGGGTTTAGAGGGATATTTCATCAAAAATATGAATAATATCCAGTTTAAATGTGGACGTAGATGGCTATATTTCAGAGCCATCAAGAAGCAACCTAGGAAAAAGAGGATGACCTACGAGAAGCCTATCCAGAACTATTCAGGTACACATAAGTAAAACTTCGGGTTGAAGTTTAATTTAAGGGTAGAAGACTGTAACATGCCAACGTGTAGGAACCAATGAAGGGTATAAATAGAAATTTGTGCATGTGCATGCATTCATCTGTATAATTGGGGTAAATTTTTTGCCAAACAAAACCCTAGGGAGATCAGAGTTTTTTTCACTACTTTGAGTTAGGGTTTAGCTCTCGAGAGTGTTTGCTATGAATTCTGACATGAACCGTATGAGATATTATGAATTTGGGTGGATAATTTGAATTCATATTTGAATATTTTGAATAATTTAAAAAGAATAGTGAACTAGAAGTAATAGTGTTTGTTTGATTTCCAAAAAGATTTAGTTATTATTATTGTTTGAGTATTAACCAATTATAAAACAATAAAGGAAATGGACAATAATACAAATGTATAATTCAAAATAGCATTTCTTTATTCTTTCCTTTATTCAACAAGTAACAAATTAATACACACATTTATGAAGAAAGAACATTATAGATACACATTGCAAGGAAGTAACATCTTTATTTATAATAAACACATATTACATTGTTATTTACAAAAGTGGAAAAGAAAAAGATTACAAATGAAAGTTAATAGACTAGTCCTAAATTAAACCTAGTGTAAATCTTCTTAATCTTTCACTTGAACTTGTACCTGCAAATAAGACAGAAATTGAAATAGACAAAGAAGTGGGTTAGTGTTAGATTGCTCTCAGTTTCAAACAGTGTAAGGCACTGTTTTCCAATCCTCATTGAGCAAGTTAAATTAAAGAAGGGTCAAAAACCATCAAATGTAAATCTGTTCTTCTCAACACTTTGGCCTTAGTACAACATCCTTGTCCTGGGGAAAGTTTCACCATTTCAGGAGAGGAAAATAACAAATCTAAGGATAATATAAACTACCATTTGAACCAATCCATAGGAAAATATCTTACACATTGAAACTTGAGTCTAGTGGAGCCCACTGGTAAGCAGCTTGGTCACTGCATGCAAGCTGTGTGTTGTTAACACAGCAACAGCCCAATACACATAAAAGTGGTCACATAGCCGCAGCACAGCTGCTAGCTTTTACTTAAGCCTCATATCATCACAAGCCATCAAGAACACAGCCAACATCACCTCAGGTCTTGCCATATCCACAAAAGATAAACCAATCAGATCAACAACAAGAGAATGACCTAGATGGGGTGGATTAGGAAGTGTAGAGCAAGGACAAGAGGGAGTAGCACCTCCAAAAGGCTAGGACAAGGCAGCAAGCACATCTCTGCACCAAGTATTAAACATGTTGGTGATTCATAAAGCAAATCTGCTTTGTATCTAATTTTTTCGATTCAATAAGCAAAGATTTATTGAATAAATAGGATCCTCAGAGATGCACCCAAGTGGGGTGTATACTTCATCATTAGAAATCATTAACAGCCACTATATAACATGTGTTCCTACACAAAGGGCTTCATACCAGCATCATTAGCCTATTATCTAGTTTTTACTAGACAGATACTAACCACAACTGCAAGGATACAGGGAACATCCCTAGAGGGTAGCACCTCTATGCCTAGTAGATTCAATGTTGCTTGAGTACAAGCTCAAGTCCATTTTCTTAAACCCACAAATCATCTTCCTAAAAGGATTTAGGAATCATTTATTTAACTAACACATGAAACATATGGGAAGGGAGGCAATATGTAAAAATCATATGTTTTTACCTAGAGGTGCCTCAAACTAGTATCATAGGCCAATATATTAAACAAGTAAAACACTGTAGTGGATAAAAGTTCTTCAATGCTTATAGTATAAGCCCAATACAGAGCATAGTTTAGGAAGAACCTAGAACAAGGCTAGATTTTGTGTGCCACTCTGAGGGGGTTTCACAAGACCTAGTCTAACTAGGTAACCCAAACATCAAGTTTCACAGTCACAAGACCTAGAAAACAGAAGTTTTTAATCATCATCCTAACATCACAGTTTAGGAATCATGCACACATATCTATATATCCTCACAAAATTTCATCAAGGTTCATCAAATATATTTAAACAGGGGATTAACTCTGAACCTTAACCCTAAAACACATCCACCATAGCCAGAGGCTATGTTTCTAATCACAACATTGGCAAAATGGCATCAGACTAACACTGATAGTAAGAAAGGTTCAGGCATATGGTTAACAATGACAACAATCACTACCAACAATTCCATAATAGTATATAAACCATCAATCCTCAAAGCTAATCATAGTGGGTGAGCATGCAGTAGTTTATTAGCTACAACTACACATAGCAACGGAGATTGAACCCTAGTACTAGAGAAGAACCCTAGTTCTTCTTTGCAAGCACACAGAGAGAACACACTGCACGGGCACGCACAAAGAGAGAGAGCATTGTGAGAGAACACAGAGAGAGCGAAGAGAGTGGTGAAGAGGAAGACTTACTCGAGGGTCCTCGCAAGGTTATCGAATAGGAAGTAGCTACGAGGCTAGCGGTAGAGAGGAGCGATAGCACGGGGAGAACCCTAAAGGGGCGCTGCATCCCGCACCAGCACATGTCAGAGGCAGCCGAAGAAGAACAGTACTAGCACCGTCAAAGGAGCACCGGAGCATCGAGGGCATGGCAGAGCCCAAACCCTAACCATAGAGTGGGGTCAGCGCGGCCAGCGGAGGGCACCAGCTTCGAATCGTCTAGGACAGCAGTGTGCAGTAGCATCGACTGTGTTTTCCTGCACACCAGCGGCGGCCATGGCGACCGGGCTTGGCCGGAATCACACGCAACAACGGTGGCGGCATCGAGCGAACAAGGGGAATCGTGAGAGAGAGAGAGAGATGAGGGAGAGAGTAAACGTGTGGGGGTACTAGCCCGGTGGGCTGCCTAGTACAGCCTAGGTGGTCTTTGAACTCACAAAAATATCCTCTACTCAATAAATATAATAAATAGAATTTTAGGTACCTAAATTTAGGTTTATTTTTATTATTGCATATATTACTTTTGGAATTTAGAAAAAAACAAATACATAAAATTGAACAAAATTCACTTTTAAGATCCTAAATGGATACACTTTTATATAAAAACACTAAGTTGTATTTTTGGAGAATAAATCAAGTTTGTTAAAAATAAAACCTTTATTCCTTAATGGAATTTTAAGAAAATATTTGAAGGAGTTAAAAATTAAATACATTTGTTTTAAACTCTTAAGGTATTACTAGTTATCATAAAAATCCTAGATACAAGAATTATGTGAAGTTAAGAGTCTTTCATCATTACATTCTTTTATTAATTAAAAGAAATATGAACCTTTATAAGGTGGGTAAAACACGCAAAGAAGTAATAAATCATTGCATGACATTACTATGCATTGCATATTGCTTCTTTAAATATTCTCCTTACTGGGCAATAATGGTGTTTTGTAGAAAAAGGAGCTCAAGGTCAAGTGGAAGCATTCGAGTTCACTACCTTGTAGTCACAAGGCAAGTTCATCACTTGCTCATGTCCTTTGAAGAGTCTTTATGAAAGTATTTGAAAATTGTGTGTTATCACCTATGTTCTAAAAGAGACTAAAAATAAGTATTTTCCCAAACAAATGAAATGCTATTATCATCCTAAGTGATAATAAATATTAAGAATTCCAGTGGAATCTAAGATTCTAGTTGCAGAACAGACATGACTTAATGACCCATGACATCAGTGATTCTAGCGCCGATAATACGCGTTAACCATAAGATTTGGAATGGGACAGAGAAGTCAGATGGATCTTCTTCCTTTCGCATGGACGGACAACCTTATCATGAAGCCGCAGATTTCTCGTGGAGAATTGTAACACCCTCGAATCGGCCCTATGCAGATTTCAGCGACTCCCGCCAAACCCGCATAGAAACGATTCAAAGATGCCCACCAGGCACTTGCGTGCGGGTGGATAACGAAGTAATACCATTACACAATAGTCCATGATGGAACCCACAGAACATATATATATATACAACAACGACTCAATGAGTCAAGAATATAGATATACAGTACAAAGATCCAAATCACCTTGAAAACGATACACATCCGAGTACGGATAAGATGCAAATTGGGCTAAGAGCCGTGAAGAATAAGCAATGGCATCCATAACCCTACCCAGGCCAAGCCAGAAGGGTAACCCTGCTAACGATGTCGATCTCAAACATGCTACAACAAAAGGGGTGCCGACAAAGGGCAAAGGAAAAAGAGAGCGGTCAGTACTGAGGCCAGTACACGGCAAGTCTAGAATTCGGTGGCTCTCGCCTACATAGGTATGATGGACTGAAGCGGCAGCGGAGCATGCACTAAACAATCTATAGAGACTCGATTCAACTGTCGACTATTAGAGAGGGATAAGAAAGACCTATTCGGATCCAACCTGATAGTAACACCAAAACATACCCATTCTGGTATTTCCCCCTCGAGACCACACGAGGAAGTCAAACCGAGGAACTCACACAGTTGGCAATTTTATTCATTCCATTATAGTTGCAGCACTTACTAGTCATATATAGATAGCACGAGTCATCCTGATATCATAAGCAGTGGGCAGTTTTAGTTAACCATTCCCTTGTAGTTGCAATACTTACTAGTCAGATACAATTAGCATGAGACATCCCATCTCCAGCAGTTGTTGGCACTTTTATTGACTCATTCCATTGTAGTGAAACTGATAACTAGACATGTAGAAGTCAAATTTATAGCACTACTTTAGTTATGCTTGTCTATGATCGAGATACTGTGCTCCAAGTCGTCCATAACCGCGGACACGGCTTTTAGAAAGATTTACCCTGTAGGGGTGCACAAATAGCAACACACGCACGATCAACCTCGGAAAAACCAAATAAAACCCAACGAGGCTTTCACGACAAAGCAATCACAAGATTCATAAAATATTTCAGGGGGCCAGCCCATTAAGCTACCCGCAACGAAGTTGGCCGGCTCCAAGACGGATCCAAGGTTTGCGTCAATGGTTGTAAACGACTGGGAACCCGAAAGTATGACTGGGCTTGTCGATACCGCGAAAACACTCTGTATTCCAAAACAGTATAGGTGCTCCACGCACAATCGTAAATAAAGCAGTAAAGCATGGCATAAGTACATGATAGTAATAAAGCCCCAAACTAGTTTGTGGCCCCAAGAAATAAGAAATGAATCAAACTCTGGCAAAGGGGATTCTTGGTCCCACATGCGGATAGTGCGATAGTCAAGGAACATGTATCAAGTACTCGGGGCCTACGGGACACAAGTGGGCGGTTAAAAACCAAATATTAGCTATTGCCCACCTGTCATGGTGGTGGCACGACAGATACCATGGATAGGCTAAAGGTGGGGCCAATATGCACTAGAGGAATCCAGGGAGGGATAGTGTGGTGATTCCACACACAGATGCTTTGTATTCTTAAGGTTCACCAAGTTTACAGATGCTCCTTAAGCTGTATTGGGGAGAGGAGGAAGAAGGAGCTCTCTTACTCTCACCACTAGCAACTACTCACGCGTAGGGAAAAACAACTCGCGATCCCCTTCTACTGAGGTCCTGGCGTTCCTTATAAAGGGAAGGCCAGGCTACTAGCTAGGGCATAGGAATATGCCTCTCCCAAAATAGCAAACCGACCGGGTCACCTTTTGCCACCGTAAGCCATGCAGAGGCTATGTAAGCCTCTGCGGCGCCAACGTCATCTGACACAGGCAACGTCACCCTTGTCGGCCACGCCCCGGTGGTCCTTTCCTCTCCGCTTCGCTCATGCTCCAGTGTACAGAGGTCACCCTTTGACCAGCGAGATACCTTCCTTCTCTTGCAAGCCTGATATAACCCGGATCATGCCTGGTTAATCCGGCCCCGTGGGTACCTGCATACAAGTTACAAAATGCCTGCTGGCATACGACATACGTCGGCCGGGACTCAGTTAGGTGGACATCCTCCGGTCCGGGTTACTCCGTAATTTGGCCTGCCTTGAGGTGACTCAGCTAGCATACGCTTTGACCTTGCCGTACCTCAGCTAACTCGGCCTCTATACCCCGGCGTGACCCTACCCGGGGGTATCCCCCCAACATTAGTCCCCGAAGCTGGTGCAGTCTTTGCAACTTCTGCTGCTAAGTCCACGATAGGTTCAATCTACCGAGCCTTTTGCTCCCTTTTCCGAGTTACCTCATAGCTCGGATTTCATGGCCTAGCTTTCCCTTGGCACATTCCGAGTTATCACTCGCTGGCCGAGTCACCCTTAAGTTTTCCGGGTTATCCTTCCTTCTCTCATACACTTCCCCATGTCCTACATGGAGGGTAATCATTATTTTGCCTCATTTTAAGGGCCTGCACCAGTTACTGCACTTATTGTCAGGGGTTACTGTCGCACACATCGCGTCGCAGCTGCCTCCTCGTTAACTATATCACCATGTCGCATCGTGGGATCCTCTGTTTCCTGTGGCCCTTCCTGTGGCTTGCCTCTGATTGGCTGATCCGGCTGATACATGGCCACACCGTGTGGCCTTGACGCACAACACGATCCCACTACCCACCGCTGGGGCGTGGTTAAATAGGGGAGGGGGCGCGTCCCTTGGTGGTTTTCCCACTTCTCGCGCCCCTTAGCCTCTCTGCCTCTTCTTCTTCCTTCTACTCTGCAGCGCCGCCGCCGCTTCTGCTCTGCAACGCCGCCGCTGCACCGTTCTTCTCTGCACCAGCCTCGCTGCCACTCCTGCGCTGCTTCAACATCACGGGTCCGCGCTAATCCAAACCACTGCCTCCCTTGTCTGAACGGGCAGGCGAGGACAGCGACTTGGAGATGACTGAGGAGGAGCTCGCCGTCGTTGAAGAGGAGATGGAGGGGGGTGAGACCATGGAGCGTGGTGCTTGGGCCGGTTGCTGGGTGTGTCAAGATGGCCTTGACTGGCTCTACCGCACTCGCCACATTCCGGAGGGCGTAATTTTGCGCCTCCCCTGCGAAGAGCTTGCTCCCTCACCCAATCCGGGTGAGTTCGTCGTGTTCCTCTGTCACTTCCAGTGCGGCTTTGGCCTGCCTGTTAGCGATTTCTTCCACGATTTCATCAATGTCTACGAACTCCAACCTCACCATCTTCCGGCGAATGCCATCACATCCCTCTCTTGCTTCGCATCCGCCATAGAGGGTTATGTCATCCTATGGCCCTCCAAAGAGCTCTGGATCCGGTTCTTTGGTTTGCGAAGGAACGTGGTTCCGAATAAGCTGCTTGCCCCAAAGGAGAAGCATCTGACCCAATTTGGTGCTGCCTCCATCTCACCTCGGAAGCAATCTGTCTTCCCCCGGGTTACGGGGCTTCATTCCTACAAGGGCTGGGCCCGGACCTTCTTCTATGTGAGGAATGGCTCGGATGAGGATCTGATCCGACTGTGCCCCTTTAAGATGGGTCCTCCTAATCCGGATCTGTGGGACCGAATTCCCAAGAAACCAAATACCTTGGCGAACCAGGTCAATAAGAGGTTCCAGGAGTTGAAGGATCTAGGGCTGCGCAACAAGGACGTGATGATCACATTCGTCCGCAGCCGGATTTCCCCCCTACATAAGCGCACGCACAAACTTTGCCACATGAGCTGGCGACTTGACCCCAACCGTACTTCCTCCTTCGAGCTGAACAACACTGAGATCTTCCGCCAGATCAAGGCCATCTTCACAACCGACAAGGACTTTAGCTCTGACTGGGAGTGGGGGATGGAGCATTTCTGCCGGGATAAGCCTCCTCCTACGGTAAATCTCGTTGCTCAATCCTTTTCCAAGTTATATTATGTGTCGGAGCATGTTGTTTATCTGATCCCTTTGCATTTTCCTTTTAGTTGTTTCTTCAGCAGACCCTAGAAGATGGCACCGAGCCTTCCCTCAAATGAGGGAAGGATCGGCTTGTCTCGGACGAGGAGCTGGATCAGGAAATGTTCCTGCCTACCCCGGACGCAACCAAGCGACCCACTGGTAACTTCTGTTCCTTAAGGACTTGGCCTGATGATGAAGATGATTCCGACATTGAGGTGATGGAGGCATTTGACACGGTACCCATTTCTTACGCATTTCCGGCTTCAGCTAACCCGGCTGGGCAGATCCATGAAGATCCGCCTCTTGCTACGGGTGAGCCGGTCCCAGCCGTGTCCAAGAAAAGGGGTGCCACCTTAGCTGCTTCTTCCGGGCCTCCCAAGACAACCAAAAGGCGGAAGAAGTCTGCTGACAGGACTACCACCAAGCCTCCGACTAAGGCCATAGTCCGGAGAGCTCGAAAACACAAGGAGCCTTTGACTTCTGACAAGTAAGCCACCTTTCTTTCTGTCCAATTCTCTGCTTCATGCTTTTCTATCTATATGCCTTTCTTTTGTTATAACTTGTTATTCATCGTTTGATTCGGCAGGGCTGCGGTGGAGGTTCCCCAGAGCGGCTCCAGCATTGCTTCACCCCTCCGGCATACTCCATCTCCCCCTCGTGGTGACAACACACGCCCACTGAGCCCAATTCATGAGGGTTCTGTGGCTGCTTTGGGTCACAACTCACCTCGCCTAGAGGAAAGCAACCTCGGAGCAGGGGGAAGTGGCATGGTCGAGGCAGCTGATGCTCCCAGCTCTTCATCGGCTCAGCTGCAGCCCGTCACCTCCGAGGTACCATCAGCAGCAGCAGCACCACCGCCAACATCAGCACCAGCACCAGCACCAGCGCTAGCACCAACAACAGCACCAGCAGCAACACAAACACCAGTATCCGCAACAACTTCTTCTGCCTCGTCCGAGTCTTCCAAGACCCAGCGAGAGGGCCCAGCTAGCACCAGGGCTGCACCCAAGTCCAAATCTGCAGCTCAAACCTCAGCCTCTCAGCAGCAGCCCAAGGCCAAGAAAAGTTCTGACGCCACCAGGGCAACATCCATCAAGGCTGGACAGCGCACGCTCGCGTCCATGTTGCCGAAGAAAGATGCCCCCTCCGGGTCAGCTGGCAAGCAACTTGCATTGCACACCAGCCCTGCTGCCGCCCATATTGCGAGGAAGGAGGCCCACGCCAAGGGCTTGGTTGCGCACCACATGCTCAGTGGAGAGAGTTATCCTCCGGCTCTGATCGAATACATCAATAATTGGAACAGAGCGAAGTTTGTCAATCCCAATGATGATCTCCCGGAGAAGTTTGGGCCTGCCGAATTTAGCGCACAAATGAACACAGCAGCCAAGGCTATCAACCTTGCTGGCCGGATGATGGAGGTACGCTACTTTGTCTTTTCTTTAACATGCACAAGTGCTTAGAGATATAACCATTAGTCCCCGAGCCTCTGGGGGAGTAACTTGTTACTCGGCCGGATGCTCCTTAGAGAACTAGCGTAGCTCCTTAGTAGCTTTGAAATGCACACACCTAGAGCCGGGTTAAGTTCCACTTGGCCCGGATCTTGTACACTTCGAACATGCACACACCTAGAGCCGGGTTAAGTTCCACTTGGCCTGGATCTTGTACACTTCGAATATGCACACACCTAGAGCCGGGTTAAGTTCCACTTGGCCCGAATCTTGTACACTTCGGATATGCACACACCTAGAGCCGGGTTAAGTTCCACTTGGCCCGGATTTTGTACACTTCGAATATGCGCACACCTAGAGCCGGGTTAAGTTCCACTTGGCCCGGATTTTGTACACTTCGAATATGCACACACCTAGAGCCGGGTTAAGTTCCACTTGGCCCGGATTTTGTACACTTCGAATATGCACACACCTAGAGCCGGGTTAAGTTCCACTTGGCCCGGATTTTGTACACTTCTAATATGCACATCACCAAGCCACCCTTGGTTTTTTCAGGTCACTACTAACCGCCGGAGCGCTGAGTTTCAGCGCCTCTTGGACACACACAAGCGATGCCCTCGAAACATGCTACACTTCTTACTGAGTTTGAGAAAAGGGGTAAGTTTTCACTTTGACCTTTTCCATCTTTCTGAGTCTTTTCTCGCCGAACTAATCTTTCATTCGAATTGCGCAGCCGAAGTGGATGCCGAAAACAAAATCATGAGAAAAAACTTGGCCGAGATAAAAGGTAATTCGCTTTGATTACTCAATTTCCATGCTCCCTCTCCTTTCTCCTGAGCTCGACAGATATTCATACCTCGGCTCTGCCGGGTCAACAAACCGTTGCAACATCCCTTGAAGATAGTGTGCCCATGCCTGATATGATGCCGCATTTTCTCGAATAAGCAGGGCAACATCAGGCCGAGCTCAAGAAGAAAGATGATGAACTTGCCAAACTCTTAGCCAAGGATGATGAAGTTGCCAAGCTCAAGGCTGAGATGAAAAAACTTAAAGATCTCCACAAGGTTGAAATGGACAAGGCTGGCCAGGACTGCACCGAGGAACGAGAACACCTTAACCTCCAACTTGCAAAGGATCAAGAACTGCTGAAGGAGGCCAACGTCAAGCTTGACTCGGCAAATGTTGAACTTGAGAAGCTCCGGAAGAGGCGTGATAATTGCACCAAAGAGCTGACTCGGATCCATAGCCATATTTCCTGTAAACTCTTTTCCCTCAGCCGACATGTATTTTTCCGGGTTGAATTCTTTTACTTGTTTTACTTGTTTTGTTTTCAGACAAATTCCCAGAGCGCGATGCCACTGCATCTACTGCCGTTGCCAAGTTCCGCCAGTAGAGGGGTACTCCAACTGGTCTTGGCTCTGAACCCATTCCTTTTGACATGGAGGATCTGATAGTCAGCCTATCCTCCCGAGTTGAAATTATGAAGAACTATGGTTTGGGTCTCCTGGATTCAGCCGTCCAAATCTTCCGTGCCCTTTGGCCTGATGAGGATGTTCCGGAGGGATCCACGGCTCTGATCAACAAGCTGATGGATTGCGAGACCCAACTCGACCTCTGGAGGGAATCCGCCGCTCGCGCTGGAGCTGATACTGTTCTCCACTTCGTTCTCACGTGGTATGAAAAACTAAATCTAAAGCTTCTCGAGCGCTTGCGCACCGGATCAAGGTGGTCAAATGACCCGGATTGGATAGCCCGGTGCAAGGCCTGCGCTCACAACCTCATCCAGTTTGCCCCTGTACATCAATGGAATGAGGGACCAAGCTTCCTCGGTGCTATTGACGATGAATACTTCGAAGATGGTTCGGATGACGAGGAAGAGGATGAAGCCTCAGATGTCGAAGAAAATGAAGATGACAATGAGGCTGAGGCCAGAGTTCCACCCGCTGGCGCCGAGTTACCTCCTCCTGCTGCTGCTCCTTGAGCACGAAAAAACACTTTGAAATTTATCAGATCCCCGATATGCCGGGTGTATATGTATTAAGCATACTGATGATATTTTGCTACTAAGTTGTTCACACCGAATTAACTTGGGCGTAGTCCCCAAGTTTCATTTTCTTGTTTCTCCAATTTCATGGCTCGGCTCGCGTCTACCTTGATTCGGTTTTATGACTTACGAGTCCGAGTTTCAAAAATTGACTTAACAATACTTGGAAACTTTAGGATTGGCTCAAAATAATCCAGCGTAGTAAAAGTAAAGTAAACACAAGGTTAGTCCGAATAACAAATGTCGGCTCGATTACGTTCCTTTCCTTAGTCGTTTTTCGTGTGCTTTGCAATTCCAAACTTGTTCTCTTGCTTGCCATGAAGCCAATTCTTGTTGGACAGCAGCAAGTCGAAGAGTTGAGTTTTTGGTGCTCACACACTACTAATCCGTCTTAGGAAGAAGCAACTTAAGCCAACCGACATAAAAATAAATAACAAACACAGAAGACAACAAATATTACTAAGGCAGTCCCCGAGTTACTGCTCGAGGTGCCAAGATTTCATCGATAAACTCATTGCCGGCATACATACCGACATATGAGAGACTCGGATGCACACACTTCTTTGTTAAGTGTAGAACGGACGAAGTAGAGCTACATTCCATGGATGCTTAGATTCCTCGCCGGACCTGTCCGCCTTGTTCTTCTCCTGTGGTTGTGCATCAATGAGGTAATAAGAGTCATTGTGCAATGCTTTGCTCATGATGAATGGCCCTTCCCATGGGGGGATAACTTATGCATGCCAGCAGTACGTTGTACCAGCCGAAGTACCAGATCACCTTCCTGGAAGACTCAGGGGTTTACTTTCCGGCTATGATAGCGTCGAAGATTTTGCTGATATATGGCGGATCTAGACAATGCCAATTCTCTCGCTTCTTCTAGCAGATCAACATCATTTTGCCAGGCTTCTCGCACTTCGGTTTCTGTGTATTGGGTGACACTAGGAGAATCATGCTCTATGCCGGCTAGTAATATAGCTTCTACCCCATATACCAGAAAAAATGGCGTATAGCCTGTTGATCGATTCGGAGTTGTTCTTAAACTCCATAGTACCGCTGGTAGTTCTTCTATCCAGCACCCCGCTGATCTTTGCAGCGGCTCGATGAGCCGAGGTTTTATCCCGGATAATACTAATCCGTTGAATCTTTCCACTTGTCCGTTCAATGTGGGGTGGGCTACTAAAGCAACGTCCAGCTGGATCTTTTTATCTCGGCAGAATCGCGCAAATGCTCCTTCAGCAAAGTTAGTGCCGTTATCTATTATGATATTGTGAGGGTAGCCATATCTCAGGATGATATCTTTGAGGAATGTCACGGCTATAGCTCCATCACATTTTCTTATTGGCTTTACTTCAATCCATTTTGTAAACTTGTCAACCATAACCAAGATATGGGTCATGTTTCCTCTCGCCGGCTTAAATGGACCAACCATATCCAAACACCATACATCAAATGGCCAGGTAATTGGTATGGTCTTGAGTTCCGACATTGGCATGTGTGTTTTGGTAGCATACCTCTGACAACCATTGCATTTTCTTACTAGATCTTCTGCTTGTTCTAAGGCACTTGGCCAGTAGAATCCATGCCGGAAAGCTTTTGCCACTAGGCCCTGGACGAGGCGTGATGCCCACATTCCCCTTGATGTATATCTCGGAGGATGTCAAGCCCTTCTTCCGGGTCAACACATCGTTGCAGGACGTTCATGACACTCCTTTTGTATAGCTCGACATTGATAATCGTGTATGCCTTTGCGCGCCTCTGAATTTGCCTTGAAAGCACTTCTTCATCGGGCAAGGATCCATCCTTCAGGAACTGAAATATGGGCAGTGCCCAAGCTGGTATAGCTCGCACTAGAAACACATCCTCGTCAACTTCCATTTGATCCACCGACATAACCTCTGCCGGGTCAAGCTGCGTAGTCCCCGGGTTTTGCGAAGCAGTCCCCGGGTTTGCCGAAGCAGTCCCCGGGTTTGCTGAGCCACTTCCCACATCAATGTTCATGGGCACAGCTTCCGACTCCGGATTTGCCGGGATATAGATTGACTCGGATTTTGGGGGTGGCCTGATAGATGGCTTTCTGAGGTGCTCTAGTGCTACGCCCGATGGAATCGCTTGTCGGGTTGATCCGAGTTTCGACAGTATGTCAACAACCTCATTTTCCAGCCGGGGTACATGATGGAACTCGCATCCCTCGAAGTATCCCGATATTTTCTGCACATGAAATCTGTACAGTGCCATGTTTTCATCCAAAGCATCCCATTGCCCTGAGACTTGCTGAATTACCAGATCCGAGTCACCAAAGCACTAGATCCGGCGTATTCCAATTTCTTTTGCTACTTTGAGTCCATGCACCAATGCTTCTTATTCTGCAACATTGTTTGATGCTGCGAAGTGGATCTGCAGCACATACTTCAGCTGGTCCTTCTTTGGAGAGGTAAGCACTACTCCGGCGCCTAATCCGGTTTTCGTTTTTGATCTGTCAAAATGCATTCTCCAGTAGTTCGGATCTGGCAATGGTGGCTCATATTGCATCTCGGCCCAATCCACGAAAAAGTCGGCCACAGCCTGAGACTTGATCGCATCTCTCCTGTCGAATTGTGGAGCATAAGGAGCTAGCTCAATTGCCCATTTTGCGATCCGGCCGCTCGCATCCTTATTGCTCATTATCTCAGATATGGGGGCTTCACATATCACTTTGATGGGGTGCTCTTCAAAATAGTGTTTCAGCTTCTTTGCTTCCATATACACACCATACGCCATCTTCTGATAGTGAGGATAGTTTTGCTTTGACGCTGATAATACCTCGCTTAGGTAATAGACTGGCCTTTGCACTGACTTACCCTCTTCGTCGCGCTCCACCACTATCACTACACTTACAACTCGGTTGGTTGCAGCTACGTAGAGCAACATTGGCTCTTTTGATAGTGGAGAGGCTAATACTGGTGTAGTGGCTAACATTTTCTTTAACTAGATGAAGGCTTCATTTGCCTGCGGCGTCCATACGAATTTGTCCGACTTTTTCATTAGTTGATAGAGAGGCAATGCCTTTTCTCCCAACCGACATACAAACCGACTTAAAGATGCCAGGCAACCCGTGAACTTCTGGACATCATTAAGACACTTCGGCAATTCCATTCGCTCTATGGCTTGGATTTTAGCTGGGTTAACTACGATACCTCGGCTGGAGACAAGAAATCCGAGTAATTTTCCAGCCGGGACACCGAAGGTGCACTTCTCCGGGTTTAGCTTCATCCGGAATCTCCTTAGGTTCGCGAACGTTTGCATGATATCATCAAGGAGCGTTTTGCTTTCCTTGGTTTTTATAACCACATCATCCACATATACTTGCACATTTCCACCAATTTGATCGTGTAAACATTTTTGCATACATCTTTGGTACGTTGCCCCTGCATTACGTAAACCGAAAGGCATGGTGCGATAGCAATAAGCCCCGTACGGGGTAATAAACATAGTCTTTATTTGATCATTCAGGTTCAGAGGTATCTGGTGGAAACCAGAATATGCGTCTATGAATGACAACAATTCACACCTAGCAGTAGAATCTATGACCTGATCTATCCTTGGCAGTGGGAATGGATCTTTTGGGCACGCCTTATTCAGTTTCGTGTAATCGATACACATACGCCATACCACTGCCACATTCGGATCATCTTTTTTCTTCTCCACAAGCACCGGATTAGATAACCAATCCGGATAAAGCACTTCCATGATGAACCCGGCTGCAAGGAGCCGAGCTATCTCATCTCCAATGACTTTTCTCCTGTCTTCGGCGAAGCGACGGAGAGGTTGCTTCACCGGCTTTGCTCCAGGTCTCACATTTAAAGAGTGCTCGGCCAACTCCCTCGGAACACCTTGCAAGTCCTGTGTGGACCAAGCAAAGATATCCCGATTCTCACGGAGGAAGTTGACGAGCTTGCTTTCCTATTTGTCAGTTAACCCGGCACCAATTGTTATGGTGCACTCTGGGAACAGATCATCAACATGTACTTTCTTTGTATCCTTTGTTGCTTGAAATGAGACACTTCCATGCGGGTTACTCAATGCCGGCATATACTGCTGCGTGGACTGAGCCAATGCCGCCACTTCCTGGATCTTTCTCTTTTCTTGTGCGATCACAAGTGACTTGGCTAGGTTAGACCCGGCCGACGCACACTCAATGGAATGTCGGAAATCTCCTGCTATGGTAATTACTCCATTTGGCCCGGGCAACTTCATCTTCAGGTAACGGATGTGAGTACTTGCCATGAATTTGTTCAGGGCTGTCCTGCCGAGTAACGCATGATATGCGCTTTCTAAGTTTACAACCTCAAACTCTAGATTCTCAGTTCGGCAGTTATCTCTTGTGCTGAATAGCACGTCAACCCGGACTTTGCCAATGGGCTCATAGGAGATACCAGGCACAATGCCATGGAAAGTTGTCCTTGTGGCTTGGAGCATGTTCTCCTAGATACCCAACTTGCGCATTGTATCCACATACATGATATTGATGCTACTGCCATTGTCGATCAGTACCTTGGAGAATCTCACATTGATATTCGGCCCGATGAACATTGGGTCCAGCACTAATGCATACGAACCAGGACTCGGCATAAGCTTGGGATGGTCTTTGATACTCTAGGTAATTTCCTGATTCGACCAAGGCATATACCTCGTCACAGCCGGCATAACCGCATTCACTTCCATATGTTGGCGTTGCAAGCTCTTTCTATCCGTCTCCTCCGTGGTAAACACACAGTAACTCTGGTGATGCTCTCTGTACTCATTTCTCCCATCATTGCTGGGGTACCTTTGATATGGCTGATGTTGGTTTTCCACCTGATGCACTGCATCCCTTCTCTCATGATTCTCATACCTCGGCGGAGGTGGTGGTAACATTAACTGTTGCGTGTTTGCTCCGGAGAGCAACTACCGCCGAGGTAACTCCTGCCGAGGTTGATCGTTCCGAGGTGCCTGAGCATTCCCCGAACCACTTTGCTCTATCTTCCTCATCCACTCACATTGTCGGGTTGTATGACCCGCCGGGTTACTCGGATTTGGCGTGTGAAATTTGCACGGCTGATCCAGCATTGCCTCATATGTATACCTCGGCCGGTCTTTCTTTTCTTGCCACTGTTTCTTCTGCTCGGGCGTCCAAGTTTTCTTGCCATCATTTCTGGGAGTCCACTATTGCCCTCTAGTTTTCTGACGCTGATTACTCCCTGCTCCGGGCTGATCTTGATTTACAACAGCAACTTGTTGCAAACTGTACCTGTAATCCGGTTTATCATCTCTTTTCTTACCCCGGTAATCATTTTGCCGGGATGATATGGCTCCATCTCGCTGGTAGTACTCCTCATTTGACTCGTTTGACATAAGTCGGGGTTGAGTTGGATCACCCAAAGCATACGAATCAGCAATCCGGATTGTTTCTGCCAGTGTAGTTGGCATATCCCTTTGTAGCCTTTGCCACAACATGCTTGCATATCTACACCCTTGTGCAAACCAAGCTATGGCATGTGACTCAATCACACCTTCACATGAATTTCTCACGTTGCACCAGCGGGTTAGGAATTCCCGGTCTATTTCATTTGGTCTCTGCTTGCACATTGCTAGGGTCTATGGCCTATTCGGTCTCTGATACATGCTTGAGAAGTTACTGACGAACATTTCCTCAAAATCGATCCAGCAGTTGATACTACCGGGTGATAAATTGTTTAACCATACCCTCGCTGGCCCCTCCAGCATCTGAGGTACGTATATCACTGCCCATTTCAAATTGCCTATCGCAATTTTCACTGCTGTTGCGTAATTGATCAACCAATCCTCCAGCTTGGTGTTGCCGTCATATGTTTTTGTGCCTCTGGGTAACTGGAAGTTAGGTACTGGAGGCTCCTTCATGATCCGGGGCCCAAAGAACGCTGGACCCAGAGGACCTTGCCCCTCAATTTGCTCCGACCTATAGAGCCGATCCAGCTTCAGCCTGGCGTCATCCAGGAGCAAGTTCTTGCTTCCCAACCTTGACCCTATGACATGATAGTCCAGCCTGGGGTATCCCGCATTCACCATTTCTGAATCACCGTCATTGTATCTATCTTGCTCTTGTGGAGCGCATCTCTGTTGCATACCTTGGCCGACACTTTGCTCTTACCGTGGTATATTTTGCTGCTATGGTTGCCCTGCACCCGCCGAGTTACGCTGTCCGGCATTGCCGTTTACAATGTTTCCCTGACCGACATTGCCTTGGTCGTGGTTACCTCAGCCAGCTTCACCTCGGATGACACTTCGTCGATGCTCATTTCCCTACACTGCTTTTCCTTTGCCTACCCTTGTCGGGTCATATGGGACTATCTGCTTGTTTCTCCTCGCCGAGGTTACCACTTCCTCTCTTCTAGGGCCATCATGAGGTGATGATGCAGCTCCAGCGGATTTCTCCGGGTTTCCCACTGCCGAATAAACGACCTTGGAAGCTCCAGCTCTCGCTGGGTTAGCCCTGAGCAACTCCTCATTCTGCCTGTTAGCGATCCGAACTAACTCGTTGACCCTCTCCTGCTGTCTCTGCCAGGCTTCACCCGTCAAACCTTCTAACTCGGATGCAGCTGCATCCGCTGCTCTGAGGTTCTTTGCCAGGGTGCTGTACTTTGGCAACCCCATGGACAAAGGGTTCTCTGATTCCTCAACTCTAGTATCACCCTCATTGTTCATCTCACTGATGAGATTTCTCCCTTTTACTTTTACAGCATCTACCTTATTTGCTCTTGCATACTCACGCAGCATCATGTTCAATGACTGCTGAGCCGCGACTATCTTTTTTGCACCCTCTAGTATTTTCTGCCTAGTCTCCTCTAACTCGGCCTGTGCCCGAGCCGGATCTACTACAAGTGCTATGGGGCTTTCCAAGCTATCTATCGCCTGCTGCAATACGTTTTCTGGCCTTTCTAGTGGTGGACCTCTACTTTTCCTGGGTGCCTTGGGTGTTACCTCCAGATCTGGTGCCGGGTCCTTGCTCGTGTCAGCGTCAGGCGCTGTCATCATCACCTCAGCGCAGTCCGGAGAGCGAGTGATACGCGCACCACGAGCCGCGCTAAGGGGTGTCTCGTCTCCCTCAACGACGTGCTGCGGGTGAACGCAAGACACATCGACACCGACGTAGATCCTGTGGGCGCCAAGCTTGAAGAAGACGCCATTGCACGGTGGAGGTCGCTTGCCGAAGCAGTCAGCATTGTCGCTGACATAGTCCAACGCTCCAAAGTGCTAAACGAGCCTAGAGACGATGCGCTCGCTGTTGCCGATGATGCTTCCCGTTCGGATCTTCACTCCTGCTAGCGCCGCTAGCCCCACGGTGGGCGCCAACTGTTGTGGTGGTGGCACGGCAGATGCCATGGATAGGCTAAAGGTGGGGCCAATATGCACTAGAGGAATCCAGGGAGGGATAGTATGGTGATTGCACACACAGATGCTTTGTATTCTTAAGGTTCACCAAGTTTACAGATGCTCCTTGAGCTGTATTGGGGAGAGGAGGAAGAAGGAGCTCTCTTACTCTCACCACTATCAACTACTCATGCGTAGGGCAAAACAACTCGCGATCCCCTTCTACTGAGGTCCTGGTGCTTCTTATAAAGGGGAGGCCAGGCTACTAGCTAGGGCATACGTGGAGGCATATTCCTAGGAATATGCCTCTCCCAAAATAGCAAACCGACCGGGTCACCTTTTGACACCATAAGCCATGCAGAGGCTACGTAAGCCTCTGCGGCGCCAGCGTCATCTGACACAGGCAACGTCACCCTTGTCGGCCACGCCCCGGTGGTCCTTTCCTCTATCCGCTTCGCTCATGCTCCAGCGTACAGAGGTCACCCTTTGACTAGCGAGATACCTTCCTTCTCTTGCAAGCCTGATATAACCCGGATCATGCCTGGTTAATCTGGCCCCGTGGGTACCTGCATACAAGTTAAAAAATGCATGTCGGCATACGACATACGTCGGTCGGGACTCAGTTAGGTGGACATCCTCCGGTCCGGGTTACTCCGTAATTCGGCCTGCCTTGAGGTGACTCGGCCAGCATACGCTTTGACCTTGCCGTACCTCGGCTAACTCGGCCTTTATACCCCGGCGTGACCCTACCCGGGGTATCCCCCAACACCACCGATGCCTCTGCATTAGTTATATCTAGTTCCATCATTTTGATTATCAAGTTGTAATGAATGCCATGATCATCTCCAGCATTAAACATGTGCCAACCTTCCAACAACTATGGAACGACAACAACGTGAAACAACACCTGAGCAAGCAACTACGACTCGCAAGGCCGACTGTCTATCAAACAACAGGCAATAGGATGTGTCCAAGGCAATATAGAGGCTGCAGGGAATATAAATGGTGCACAGAAACTAAAGCATCGCAACAAGGATAGCAATAGATCAATAGGAGGAAGTAAAGACTATAAGCAAAAAATAGGTAGAAAGAGGGAGAATGCTCGCCTGGGAAGCACTGTCGAAGGTACATTATCTGAAGAACTTCTCGACACTCGCAACATCTCATCGTCCTATCCGAGAAGAAGCAAAACACTAAAAGAAACAAGTGATCCAGCAATTACAACTAATGTGGAAGAATTGGCATGATCATGATATGATGCATGGCATGGCAAGGTGCGATGCAACTAGGAAATATTAAGCAGAACCGGGGTCCCGACAATTAATTAGAATGTTCAAGTTATTTAGGTACCCCGCAATTTAAATGTTGTATTAACAAGGCAAAGCATGACATCGCTTCGCTACACAAATTTAAATGATGGCAATATAAGACTAGAATAGCCCGCATATAGCCTCCATACTTAATTATGACATGAATCGACAGAGCACCCCCAAACAAATGAATATGTATGCGAGCATGAGCCATTTAATATGCAACAAGATATATGTTATATATTATAAAAATAGAGGTCTTGGAAAAGGGGATCACACTTAGGGTCCGAAGATCTTGGGGTTCGAGGGTTCGACGGGGTCCGGTCTGCGGACGCCAAGAACAGGGCCTATCCGCATCCATGAAGAAGACCTTGGCATTTCGGATCGGTCTTCGGGTCATCGACTCCAGGAAGAAGATCTCGTCAGTCCGGCATCATCGCCTTCGGTCAATGTTGGAGGACTTCAAGGCATCACCTTTGTTATGGTTCCTCGGTTCCGACCTCCGAAAGATCTTGCGACAAGATAAACTTTGCTTGAGGGAACCAGGTCATGACACCGGAGACGGAGAGCTGGGCGTGAAATGGAGTCCGAACGAGGCAGTTGTCGGTGGAACATGTTGTAGAGGCACTCACCAAAATAGAAGCCTGATTAACATAGTGCACATGCACAGACATATGCGTCGGCAACTGATTAAACGTACAAGCACACAAGCACGCACATGACCTTGTAGGAGGATGCGCGGACAGAGGAGCAGGAACACGTGCTTACGAGGGAGCACAAGTGCAACGAAGGCGTCGGAGGACTTGGCGACAGGGATGCAGCTCGATGTTGCAGCTCGATGTCATGGAGCACGGTCCTGTAGAGACATCGGCGACAAGGCATGCTCGGGTGGTGTAGGCGGCTGCAGGCCAGAGAAGAGGAGGCATGCAATCAGGAGCACAACGAGGAGACTATCATAGACGATGGTGTTCGGTGTAGGGGACTGCGGGCGGAAGAGGGCATGATGACCGGCTCGAGGAGGAGGGGCGGCCCTGGCGGCACTAGACGGTGAGAGGGACGGTGGCGCTCGTGGTAAAGGGCCGTAGAGAGGACGCGGACATGGCGGTCGGTGACACTGCGGGGACGCATGTGCCCCGTCGGTTTCTAGCGACGGCAGAGGGCTGCAACAGGGCGGGCTTGCAGGGTACGACGGCGTCCAAGGAGGAAGACGCGGGCGTGGAGGGCCGTCGCGGACCCGGCGGTCGCTAGAGAGGGAAGGGTGCCCGGTGGCAGGGTTGAGGATGGCAGCCGGAGCTCGGATCAAGGACAAGGAAGAGCGAGGCCGAGCAGCGACCGGTGGAGGCCTATGAGGGAGGCGGCGAGGGACCTGCGAACGTGGCGAGGTGAGGCGGACAAGTGGAAACTCAGGCGACGCAGCGAGGCAAGGACGAAAGGGGCCACGGCGGCGGGGTCTGGGGATATCGAAGCGGGATAGAGGTGCGAGACCACGGGGTCAGGGTGGGGGAGATCCAGAGGAAGGGAGCGTGCGGGGTTGGGTTAGGGGTTGTCGATAGGTGGAGCCGAGGTGGTGAGGAGCATGTCACGGTCGCGTGTACACTGCACACGGGGTGCTGAACGCGGCTGGCGGCAGGGGTAGGGACTAGGTTGGATGGATCCGGTTAGGGTTCGATCTCAGGGTTAGGTTAGCTAGGGACTGACTAGTTTGGGCCGGGTAGTAGGTGGCCTGGCCCGAAAGGCTGGGCTGTCTCCCCGAAAACTTTTATAAACTCGTTTTATTTCATTATTATTATTATTTATTTATGTTAAAACAAAATATTTTGCGATTAGTTGTAGACAAACAAAATATTTTGGACAAGCCCGGGGTTTTGATTTGAAGTAAAAGACGGGAGATATTTAGAAAACAAAAAGGCTTTTAGCAAAATACTTTTAGGCAAACCATGCGTGATGACATGAGGATGCTCAAATGCAATGTGGCATGATGACATGAGCATGTGGTCATGATGATGTGCAAAACAAATGCACAAAAAATTTCTAGTAGTGGTTTTCCCGAGGTGCTACAATTCGACACCACTAACAGGGGATCTTGTCCTCAAGATCCGCCTCATGGTACGGGGAAGAAGGCCGACGATCTGAATCTTCTCGCTTCGTGTAGATCCTCGCGACACCACTAACAAAGATCATTGCTCCACCTTGAATTTGGCGACACCACTAACAAGGGGTCGTTGCTCATGTTCGTTGAGAGAACACTCCGGAGAAACACGGATGAAGGAAGAGGTCTCAAAAGGTAAGGCCACCTCTAACTTCTGTGGAAGGATTAAAATTGCATAGATCCATCCATTCAATGTACAAAAGCGAATGATAAGAGTAGTAGTATGGTCGTGACTCCATCACGCACTCAAAACATTACTCTGTACACGAATAGAAGGATTATGCAACCAACTCTCGAATTCAGACATAAAGATTTTGTTAAGCGATGTTTAGAAAACTTCAGAAAACAAAGGAGTGATGTAGGCTCTCTATCAGATTTGATGTGGTGGAGCTCGTCGTGTTAGAAAACATCGGGAGGTACAAAGAAATATTTCAGTGAATTTTGATCCACCGAAAGGTACAACCGATGAAGGGCTACTCTAATGGCACGAAGACCAGATGTGGAAACACCATTGCAAGAGTAAGGAATTGAAACCCTGAAGGTACGACGGAAACCCAACCACGAGAATCCCTGGACTCGAAGAAGGTAAGAGAGTAGATTCAAAACATGCGAAGGTAAGAGGAGAATAACACAGAGGTAAGGAGTAAAAGAAGACCTAATCAGATATATCCAATCGGTTTTGCAAAATAGTTTTGACACTCTACAACGTCCGTTAGCTAGGTTATCCTACAGGCTAGACTAGTGGGGTATCACAACAGCTGAGCTCTGATACCACTTTGTAACACCCTCGAATCGTCCCTATGCAGATTTCAGCGTCTCCCGCCAAACCCGCATAGAAACGATTCAAAGATGGCCACCAGGCACTCTCGTGCAGGTGGATAACGAAGTAATACCATTACACAAAGTCCACGATGGAACCCACAGAACATATATATATATATATACAACAACGACTCAATGAGTCAAGAATACAGATATATAGTACAAAGATACAAATCACCTTGAAAATACACATCCGAGTACGGATAAGATGTAACTTGGGCTAAGAGCCCTGAAAAATAACCAATGGCGTCCATAACCCTCCCAGGCCAAGCTGGAAGGGTAACCCTGCTCACGATGTCGATCTCAAACCTGCTACAACAAAAGGGGTGCCGATAAAGGGCAAAGGAAAAAGAGAGCGGTCAGTACTGAGGCCAGTACACGGCGAGTCTAGAATTCGACGGCTCTCACCTACATAGGTATGGTGGACTGAAGAGGCAGTGCAACATGCACTAAACAATCTATAGAGAATCGATTCAACTGTCGGCTATTAGAGAGGGATAAGAAAGACCTATTCGGATCCAACCTGATAGTAAGACCAAAACATACCCATCCTGGTATTTCCCCCTCGAGACCACACGAGGAAGTCAAACCGAGAAACTCACACAGTTGGCAGTTTTATTCACTCCATTATAGTTGCAGCACTTAGTAGTCAGATATAGATTGCACGAGTCATCCTGATATCATAAGCAGTGGGCAGTTTTAGTTCCATTCCATTGTAGTTGCAATACTTACTAGTCAGATACAATTAGCATGAGACATCCCATCTCCAGCAGTTGTTGGCACTTTTATTGACTCACTCCATTGTAGTGAAACTGATTACTAGACATGTAGAAGTCAAATTTATAGCACTACTTTAGTTATGATTGTCTATGATCGAGATACTGTGCTCCAAGTCATCCATAACCGCGGACACGGCTTTCAGAAAGAATTACCCTGCTAGGGTGCACAAATAGAAACACACGCACGATCAACCTCGGAAAAATCAAATAAAACCCAATGAGGCTTTCACGACAAAGCAATCACAAGATTCATAAAATATTTCAGGGGGCCACCCCATTAAGCTACCCGCAATGAAGTTGGCCAGTTTCGAGACAGACCCAAGGTTTGTGTCAATGGCTGTAAATGACTAGGAACCCGAAAGTATGACTGGGCTTGTCGATACCGCGAAAACACTCCGCATTCCAAAACAGTATAGGTGCTCCACACACAATCGTAAATAAAGTAGTAAAGCATGACATAAGTACAAGATAGTAATAAATCCCCAAACTAGTTTGTGGCCCCAAGAAATAAGAAATGAATCAAGCTCTGGCTAAGGGGATTCATGGTCCCACACGCGGATAGTGCGATAGTCAAGGAACATGTATCAAGTACTCGGGGCCTACGGGACACAAGTGGGCGGTTAAATACCAAATATTAGCTATTGCCCACCGATGCCTCTGCATTAGTTATATCTATTTCTAGCATTCTTATTATCAAGTTGTAATGAATGCCATGATCATCTCCAGCATTAAACATGTGCCAACCTTCCAACAACTGTGGAACGACAACGACGTGAAACAGCACCTGAGCAAGCAACTATGACTCGCAAGGTCAACTGTCTATCAAACAACAGGCAATATGATGTGTCCAAGGCAATATAGAGGCTGCAAGGAATATAAATGGTACATGGAAACTAAAGCATCGCAACAAGGATAGCAATAGATCAACAGGAGGAAGTAAAGACTATAAACGCAAAATAGGTAGAAAGGGGGAGAATGCTCGCCTAGGAAGCACTGTCGAGGGTACACTATCCACAGAACTTGTCGACACTCGCAACATCTCATCGTCCTATCTAGGAAGAAGAAAAACACTAAAAGAAACAAGTGATGCAGCAACTACAACTAATGCGGAAGAATCGGCATGATCATGATATGATGCATGACATGGCAAGGTGCGATGCAACTAGGCAATATTAAGCGGAACCGGGGTCCCGGCAATTAATTAGAATGTTCAAGTTATTTAGGTACCCCGCAATTTAATTGTTGTATTAACAAGGCAAAGCATGACATCGGTTCACTACACAAATTTAAATGAAGGCAATATAAGACTAGAATAGCCCGCATATAGCCTCCATACTTAATTATGAGATGAATCGACAAAGCACCCCCAAACAAATGAATATGTATGCGAGCATGAGCCATTTAATACGCAACAAGATATATGTTATATATTATAAAAATAGAGGTCTCGGAAAAGAGGATCACAATTAGGGTCCGAAGATCTTGGGGTTCGAGGGTTCGACGGGGTCCGGTCTGCGGACACCGGGAACAGGGCCTATCCGTATCCATGATGAATACCTTGGTGTTCCGGATCGGTCTTCGGGTCATCGACTCTAGGAAAAAGATTTCGTCAGTCTGGCATCATCGCCTTTGGTTTCAATGTTGGAGGACTTCGAGGCATCACCTTTGTTATGGTTCCTCGGTTCCGGCCTCCGAAAGATCTTGCGACAAGATAAACTTGGCTTGAGCGAACCAGGTCACGACACTGGAGACAGAGAGCTGGACGTGAAACAGAGTCTGAACAAGGAAGTTGTCGGCGGAACACGTTGTAGAGGCACTCGCCAAAATAGAAGCCTGATTAACATAGTGCACATGCACAGACATAGGCGTCGGCAACTGATTAAACGTATAAGAACATAAGCATGCTCATACAGGAGCATGCACAGGAGCTTGTAGGAGGACGCGCAGACAGAAGAGCGGGAAAACGCGCTCGTGAGGGAGCACAAGTGCAACGAAGGCGTCGAAGGACTTGGCGACAGGGATGCAGCTCGATGTCGCGGAGCACGGTCCTATAGAGACAACGGCGGCAAGGCATGCTTGGGTGGTGTAGGCGGCTACAAGCCAGAGAAGAGGAGGCCCACAATCAAGAGCATAGCAAGGAGACCTTCATAGGCGGTGGTGTTCGGTGCAGGGGACTGCGGGCGGAAGAGGGCACGGTGACTGGCTCGAGGAGGAGGGGCGGCCCTGGCAGCACTGGACGGTGAGAGGGGCAGCGGCGCTCGCGGTAAAGGGCCGTAGAGAGGACACGGACACGGCGACCGGCAACGCTGTGGTGATACACATGCCATGCCAGTTGCTGGAGACGGCAGAGGGCCGGAGCAGGGCGGGCTCAGAGGGGACGAGGGCATCCAAGGAGGAAGATGCGGGCATGGAGGGCTGTCGCGAACCCGGTGGTCAGTAGAGAGGGAAGGGCGCCCGGTGGCAGGGTCGAGGATGGCAGCCGGAGCTCGGATCGAGGACAAGGAAGAGCGGGGCCGAGTAGCGACCGGTGGAGGCCAACGAGGGAGGCGGCGAGGGACCTGCGAACGTGGAAAGGTGAGGCAGACAAGCAGCAACTCGGGCGGCGTAGCGAGGCGAGGATGAAAGGGGCCACGGCGGTAGGGTCTGGGGAGATCGAAGCGAGATAGAGGTGCGAGACCACGAGGTTAGGGTGGGGGAGATCGAGAGGAAGGGAGCGTGCGGGGTTGGGTTGGGGGTTGTCGGTAGGTGGGGCTGGGGTGGTGAGGAGCGTGTCATGGTCGCGTGGCTGGGGCAGCTCTAGCGCGTACGCTGCACGCGGGGTGCTAAACTAGGGTGGCGCTGCAACGCTACTGCACAGCTGTTTGCGGCTGGCAGCGGCGGGGTAGGGACTAGGTGGGATGGATCCGGTTAGGGTTTGGTCTCAGGGTTAGGTTAGCTAGGTTTTGACTAGTTTGGGCCGGGTAGTAGGTGGCCTGGCCTGAAATGTTGGGCTGTCTCCCCAAAAACTTTTATAAACTCGTTTTCTTTCATTATTATTATTATTTATTCATGTTAAAACAAAATATTTTGCGATTAGTTGTAGACAAACAAAATATTCTGGACAAGCCCGGGGTTTTGATTTGAAGTAAAAGATGGGAGATATTTAGAAAACAAAAAGGCTTTTAGCAAAATACTTTTAGGAAAACCATGCATGATGACATAAGGATGCTCAAATGCAATGTGGCATGATGACATGAGCATGCAGTCATGATGATGCGCAATACAAATGCACAACAATTTTCTAGTAGTGGTTTTACCGGGGTGCTACAAGAATCCAGCACATGGGTGGTACCCCTCAGTGCCCCATGATATTGGTGTCTAGGTTATTTGTGCATAGATGTCTTGGTGGAGGTTCACCATAGCTGATGGTGGCTGCCAGGCAGAGCTTCTTACAGAGACTTCAAGAGGCTACCCGGACTGTACTCGTGGTAATCCTTCTTGGGGGATCATGTCTTCATGCGAGGTCGTGGAGAAGGGAAGTGATTGGCTTCGATCATCTACTGGGCCCCACATCAAGGAATATTGGACGGGTAAGTATGCCTGGTTTTGCAACAAGGATTTGGTCTCTTATGGGTAAAGCAACGCACCTCTGCAGAGTGTAAGAACTGTGACATGTTACTTTTTGTTCCGGGAAGGAGTTACAAACGTGGCAGGAAAGGAACTCCATGAAGTTTTGGTCAACCTATGAAGGCTGATGGGCATACTATTTGATAATAAAATCAATCTTTGAAGAAATTTTTACCAAGGACTTATAGTCCAAGGTGGTAGTTAGAGCATCAAACTTCCCACCATGCATATAATGAACTTGTTGGGTAACGCTGTTACTCACCCTTTCCTTTGAACCCCTTGCTAGACTCTAAGGAGCAGATGGATAACTAGGTGTATGCTACAGAAGTCCAGAACGACGTCTACTACGAAGAGCCAGACCTATCCGATGGAGTCGAATGGGTGGACTACGAGATACACTATGAAGCTGAAGACAATGAGTTAGAGTAGTTGTCAGGCCGGAACTTAGTTATCTATGTTGAGCCAAGCAGCACGAACCCTATAGAATAAGCTGTTCAGCTCATGTATTTCTTATCATTGTGTCTGTCGTTCTTCTGCTGAACTTATTAAGTAAGTTATTTGGTTGTAAGTTTGAAGTGTTCAAAGATCTTGATCTTTTGGAACTGTAATAATATGTGAACGTTTGTAATTTGAACCCGCAATGTTTCTGTTGTATCACTCTAAGGGATGTAATATTTCCGGATGGTGTTCTGTGAGTGTTATGTCAATGACTATAGTATACTACAACATGCAGTAGTATGCTGGGTCACCACAAAATGGCCCCGCGAGGCCTCCCAAAGAGGGGAACACGCGGCTTGCATTGGCCACATGGGCTGCGCAAAAAATGGGGGAGTGCACGTGTAGCTAGAGTTTAGGCCGCTAGAGGGGGGTTCCCTCACGTGCCGCCCTATAAGCCTCTTGAGGATAAAACCATGAGGCAAATGCTTATCATGTTGGTCCCTCGAGGAAAAGACCATAGGTTTAGCCCAAGATTTGGCTGATGTAGGGGACTTCCCTCACGATCCACCCTATACGCCTCTCGAGGAAAAGACCGTAGGGCAAATGCTTATCCTATTGGCCCCTCGAGGAGGAGACCGTAGGTCTAGCATTATATTTGGCTGCTGGAGGGGAGTTCCCTCACGAGTCGCCCCATAACCCTCTCGAGGAGAAGACCGTAGGGAAAATTCTTATCATGTTGGCCCCTTAAGGCGAAGACCGTAGGTCTAGCTTGAAATTTGGCCACTGGAGGGGAGTTCACTCACGAGCCTCCCTGTAAGCATCTCGAGGAGAAGACCGTAGGGCAAATGCTTATCGTGTTGGCTCCTCGAGGAGGATACCATAGGTCTAGCATGAAATTTGGTTGCTGGAGGGGATTTCCCTCACGAGCCGCCCCACAAGCCTCTCGAGGAGAAGACTGTATGGCAAAATATTATCCTGTTGGCCCCTCGAGGAGGAGATCGTAGGTCTAGCATGAAATTTGGCCACTGGAGGGGAGTTCCCTCATGAGCTGCCCCGTCAGCCTCTCAATGAGAAGACCGTAGGGCAAATGTGCACTGCTGAGATTCCATACATGTTTCGTGCGAGCGTATCAAAACTAGGAACCGTGGGTGAGGTGACTTATTCATGGATCTAGTCCGTAAGTTCAGAGCTCGACACTTTAGGCCTTGGGGTTGACGGTGAGTGGCCCGGCGATGGACACCATGCCTAGGACCCTACTCATGTGGCATATGTAAGGGAACTTCAATCATGCACAACTTTTGAAAATGTTTCAAGAAAGAGAAGCAAACTTCAAAATTGGCGCTGGGCACAAAATCCGAAAAAACCACCAGAGAGGTCCAAGCTTATTACAATGCCGTCTTGATCTGAATGCGGTCTTACGAGAAATAAGACTGCAGAAGACTCCGAAAGTGAGGAGGAGGTCGTGGTGGCGTAGGAGCCTTCTTCCACGACATAGAAGACTCGCGGCCAGAAGCGGCGAAATCGAGGCTAGTCGCAGCCTCGAGGAGCTTGATACCGACATGGACCTCATCGACAAGCACAACTCTTAGAGAGTGCCCACCCCGATCAATCCTACTCTAAAAACAAAGTCGCTGGTGAAGTCGGCAGCTAAGTTAGTGGCGACGTTCGAGTCAGAGGGCGAGACCAACAACGAGGAGGCCGTGAACACAACAAAGGCGCCAGAGGATCCAGCTCCAATGATGCAGTCGAAGCCTGCAGACGCAACTATAGGGTCTGAGGCCCCAGTCGCGGCGAAAGAACCAGGCGCCCCGACAGCGCCAGAGCCAAAGGTCCAGGTGGCAATGGGATCAGCGACTCCACCAGCAGAGGAGTCGGAAGAGGCACTGACATCGAAGGATTTAGATGGTCGGATGCGGGTGCGAAGAAGAAGAAGACTGAACTCGCCGAGGCAGCGAATTCGATCTCAAAGGAGGGCGATGTCGTGGTCCCCCCGAAGGGGGAAGCGCCTACGGGAGCAGAGTCAACCAAGGCCGACCTCCCTCCATAGGTGTCCGCACCGGCTTTTGCTATGCCATGGGTTACAAATGTGACCTTTCCATGATTAATGAGGAGGGCCTCAGTCGTGGCCACTGATACGCAGTCACCATCAGTCACTGAAGTGATCAATGGCAATATCGGGCAGCGTCCTGGGCGCAGGGTTTTTCCAAATTCCTCGATGGATGTAGTTAAGATGCACCACATGCTGGGTGAAGCCCTCCAGGTATGTCCAGTCCTCGAGGGTCTGGTTGCTAAATTTTAGCGACTAGACACTTTTGAATTTCCGAGGGTTGAATCGGTAGGAAGTAGCAAGTCGATTCTTGAAGGAAAATGTTTTGTTTTCTGTCGATGTTGCAGCATGAATCCGTAGAACGGCGAGTAGCGTTGGAGCAAATGGAACATGACCTGCAAGTAGCTCAGGAAAGCAATCGACTCCTCCAAGCTACCGTAGGTTAACTTTGGTCTTGACACGTTTTGGAATCCTATAATTGCGTGTTTTTGACAAGGTGTTTCTTAAATGTACATGACCATGCCACTGCGCTTGTCAAACCTCGTGAAGGCTATGTGCCTGCCACTGACCTGGATGTTACGAAGGCCTCTGCGACCGTGGTGGAAGAGAAGGCCAATATGTTGCCGTCGGAGCTTGATTTGCTAACATTGGGAAGATGTTATAGGCCAAGGAGATCCAACCATGCAAACATTCAACGCTAAGAAGTGAGGGACATAGGTGCTGAATGCGGCCACGGTGTCAGCGATGTGCGTCCAAGCCATTCTCCAAGGTATCTCTCCCACCGAGGTGATTCATGGAGGGTAAACAGAGGTGTGGAGGTACCTCGAAGAGGTGCCTATGGTCGTCGAGTGGATGGCATGGTCCGCGTTTCATCATGAAACCACCATAGCACTGAGCCTTGGGCTCGCCCATTTCCCGGAGGACTTCGCTCCTGACGACGTCACTAGTGGATATCCTTTGGTGGCTGGCAAGGTGGAGATCGCTAATGTCCTTGCGCTGAACGCGAAGGCCGCTCTGTGCAAGGAGCACATGTGCCGATGGGTGACCTCCTGCCGTATCAGGAGATGCGAGTGCCGTCGAACGACGCTGACCGACACATCGTGACCTTCAATCGGAGCGGCCATTTCAGTCATCGATCGCGAAGTCACTGACGACCTACCCGATGAACCCATGGAAGCCCTTTGTAAGGGCCAAGGGTGTGGATGGTGCCTCTTCATCGAAGCCTGCTGAATGAGAGATTAATCTGAAATGTAGGTGTATTTGGCGATAGGCCTTTTGTAAAGTGTTTTTTAATGAATATATATTTTTATCACTCAATAATGTTAGTGGACTCACATGAACTTGCGGAGTTAGTCGCTTATTTTGAGTTCATCTCTTGGTTGTTTGGATTGTGCGAGTCCCCAAGCATTCTCTATTGGGGTTTAGTCGCGCGCGTATGTTTAGCATTGTCAATGTGTTTTGGAAGATGTTCGGGTAGCTTAGGTCAACTTGTTGTTGCTCGTGGATCCAGTCGCATGGCGACCCCAAGGGGTACTGTATACTTGGTGTTTTCTCTGAACGCAAGTGGGTTTGATTTAGCGAGTCCTTGAGCGTGGTACTTAACCATTTGAGTTGTTTGCCCAAGGTAGGTAAGGCCGTGGTGTGTTGATTGGAGTGTAGCGCGTCGCTCCTCCTGGCTCGGAAAGCCAGTCGCTTGGTGAGTCCATGGCGCAATCTCATACTTGGTGTGTTCTCGAGCTGCGTGTAGGTTTGTTTTGTAACGAGTCCCCGAGCATGGTACTTAACCGTTTGAGTACCTGTGCACAAGGATGAGGAGGACAAGGTGTTGTAGGAAGCACGACCGACCGTCTTGGCTCGGGGAGCTAGTCAAGCTAGGCGCACCGATGGTGGCTCTGGGATGGTGTTTTTCATGGATGGTGAAACACCTGAGTAACTTTTGGTGCCCTTGAACCACAATACTTAGCCATGCCGGTCACTCGACCAAGGGTTGACTATCGTAGTTAGCGTGTTGGGCACAAGAAATGTATGAGTGCGATTGGCACAAGAAATGGAAAGTGAACACAATTTGTGCGGACAGTATTTTATTCATCCTTGGTACAGCTGAGTACAAGTTTTAGTTCTATGTATAGAACTTTTCGAGGAGGTTCACATTCCACGGCCGCTCAACGTCGAGTTGTCCATCACCTCGGATGTCAATGAGGTAGTAGGCGTCGTTGCCTAGGACTCGCCCTATGCAAAATGGACCCTCCCATGGGGGAGAGAGCTTATGCATGCCCTTCTTGTCCTGGATGAGTCGTAGGACAAGGTCGCCATCCTGGAAGGTGCGATTATGGACTCGGCGACTGTGGTAGAGGTGGAGACCTTGCTGATAGATGGCGGTGCGGGAGTGAACCAGGTCGTGTGCCTCATCGAGCGGGTCGACCCCATTTTTACGAGCAAATTCATTGGCCTCTTCCGCGTAGTGGATGACTCGAGGCGAGTCGTGCTCCAAGTCAGTCGGCATGACGGCTTCAGCACCGTACACCATGAAGAAGGGGGTGAACCCTGTTGATCGGTTGATGGAGGTGCGAATGCCCCATAGCACAAAGGAGAGCTCTTCGACCCAGCATCCTGGCGTCCGCTCAAGGGGGTCCTGCAGTCTTGGCTTGAGGCCATGGAGGACGCTTTGATTCGTGTGCTCGGCTCGGCAGTTCAACTCTAGGTGGGCAACTGAGGCGAGGTCGAGTCGGATGTCGTGTACCTCACAGAAATCAGCAATGGCGCCCTTTGCAAAGTTGATGCCATTGTTGGTGATGATTCTGTGTGGGTGGCCGTACCGGTAGATCAGCTCACAGAGGTTTTTGGTGGCGGTCTTGCCGTAACATTTCTTGATGGGCTTCGCCTCGACCCACTTTGTGAATTTGTTGACTGCGACCAGGAGGTGGGTGTAGCCCGATGGAGCAGTTTTGATCCGACCCACCATATTGATGCCCCAAACAGAAAATGGCCATGTGATTGGGATGGTCTTGAGAGCCGAACTAGGGATGTGAGTCTGGTTGACGTATTTATGGCACCCGACGGAACGCTGGACGATGTTGATGGTATCGACATGTGTGGTGAGCCAGTAGAAGTCGTGGCACATGGCCTTTGTGACTAGCGACCTTGCGCCAGCGTGGTGGACGCAGCCACCAGCATGGATGTCTTGTAGGATATTGCGACCCTCTTATGGTTGTACGCAACATTGGTGCACGACTATCATGCTAAACTTGTGGAGCTCGCCATTGATGATGACGAAATAATTGTAGCGGTTCACGATCATCCACGCCTTAGGCTCGTCCTTTGGCAGGATCTTGTGCTTGAGGTAGGCGACCTAGGGTGCGGTCTAGTCCTTGAGTTCTGTGACCATGGCGACCAGAGCAGACTCGGGCTGCAGCGGGATCCAATGTCAGTCTCCTTTGGGGGGAGATTGATGGCTTGTCGATGATGCTGAGGAATAAGCCCTGTGGTGGCGTTTGGCGAGCTAATCCAATGCATGAGAGTGCGTCATCCTCCTCATTCTTCCGGTGATCGATCCACTCGACGTAGTAGCTAGCGAAGTAGCCCCTAGCTGGTCCACCACTTGGCGGTATGTTATCATGTTGGGGGTGACTGCATCGTAGGTGCCAGCGACTTGTGCGGCGAGGAGGTCAGAATCGCGTTAGTGCTTAAGGTGATTGATGTTCATTTCTTGGCAGCCCGCATGCCATGGAGGGCCTCGTACTCAGCGATGTTGTTGGTGCAAGGCGTGAAGTTGAGATGCAGCACGTGTCGAAGTTTTTCGCCCTTGGGGGAGGTGAGGATTATCCTGGCCCCGGTGCCATCCGAGTTCTTTGATCTGTCAAAGTGGAGGGACCAGTAGTGGAGGTATGGCAGTGTCGTGGGCTGTTGCGCTTCTTCCAAGTCGGCGAGGAAGTCTGCTAGGGCTTGTGACTTGATGGCCTTGCGCAGCTCGTACTTGAAGTTGTGGATGCCGATATCGACGGTCCGCTTGGCGACTCGCCTAGTCGTGTCATGATGGCGGATGACGTCCTGCAGCCGGGCGGAGCAAACAACCATGATAGGATCCTCCTGGAAGTAGTGAGGGAGCCTCCTTTGGGATTAGAAGACCATGTAGACCAGTTTCTGGTGCTCCAGGTAGTGTTGCCTCGAATCGGTGAGGTCCTCGCTGATGTAGTATACAGGACGCTCCTTGCCCTCCTCAGGTCGCTTGACGACCATCATAGCACTAACGACCCGACTGGAGGCCGCGACGTAGACGAGCATTGGATCCTTGTCCATGGGAGCAGCAAGTACTTGCGTTGCAAGTAGCACCTCCTTTAGTGCTTTAAGCACGTTGTCAGCCTCGTTGTCCCACACAAATGTGAGATTCTTCCACATCAATCGGTAGAGAGGCATTGCCTTCTCGCCGAGCCGGGGGATGAAGCGAACTAGGTCCGCGACTCGTCCTACCAGCTACTGGATGTTGCGCAGACACTCGGACTTCCTGAGTCAGGCAATGGTGTTGGTCTTGGAGGGGTTGACCTTGATGCCTCTTTTGAAGACCGCGTACCCTAGGAGCTGGCCGGTGGGCATGCCAAATGTGGACTTCTCTAGGTTGAGCTTGATTTTGTACTTCCACAGATTTGCAAAAGTCTCGGCCAGGTCAATGAGTAGGAAGCGCTGGTGAGTCGACTTCACCACCATGTCATCGATGTAGACGTGGATGTTGAGGCCAATTTGGCTCGCTAGGCACTCATGCATGCACCGTTCGTAGGTCGCGCCGATGTTCTTGAGGCTGAACGTCATTGTGTTGTAGTAGAAGGCTCCGAAAGGTGTAATGAAATCCGTTTTATCCTCATCCTCGGCGTCCATCTTGATCTGATTATAGCCGGTATATGCGTTGAGGAAGCACAGCGACTCAGACACCACAGTCGAGTCGATGATCTGATTGATTTGCGGGAGGACAAACTCCTCCTTTGGGCAGGAGTTTTTGAGGTTGGTGTAGTCGATACACATCCTCCAGGTGTTATTCTTTTTTAGAACCAAGACTGGGTTTTCCGGCCACTTGGAGTACTTGATTGGCCGAATGAATCCTACGGCGAGTAGCCGCTGCACTTCTTCGGCGATTGCTCGGTGGCGCTCTTCACTTAAGGGCCACAACAACTTCTTGACATGTCATGCTTTGGGGTAGGCGTTTAACTTGCGCTCAGTGAGTTCCCTTAGGACACCAGGCATGTCATATGGCTTCCATGCGAAGATGTCGCGATTCTCATGGAGGAACTCGATGAGCGTGCTTTCCTATGGGGGGATCATGTTGGTTCCCATGGTGACCTTCTGGCTCATGTCACTTGGGACAAGCTCGACGGTGCGGGTGTGCATGGAGGCCTCGCATGTTGCTTGTGCAGCGCTGGCCGATGTGGGTTTCTTAAGGATCATCAGGTCATCCTTATCGATGTTACTCGCATATTTCGTGAGCTTGTCCGCGTGGTTCGTTTCCTCGGCGATCAAAGTGTCGGCGAGCTTGGATTCGGTGTTCTCGCATTCCACGGCCATGTCGGGGTCATCGTGAATGGTGATTATTCCCCGTGGCCCCGGGGCTTCATCATGTTATACGCATAGTGGGGGGTTGCCATGAACTTGGAGAATTCCTATCGTCCCAGGACGCAGTGGTAAGGACTGCAGAAATTCACCAGCTCGAAGACGATCCACTCGGTGCGGAATTTGGTTGGTGTGCCTTAGGTGACTGGAAACGTCACCTTGCCGATCAGATACACCTTCCGACCGGGGACGATGCCGTGGAAGGTAGTAAGGGTCGATTCGACCATCGACTACAAGAGCTATAGTCTCCTGAAGGTGTCTAGGTATAGCATGTTGATGGAGCTCCCGCCGTCCATCAGCGTCTTGGGGAGCCCATAGTCATCCTTTGGGCTTGACTACCAGGGTGACTCGCCCGGGGTACTCGATCCTGGACGCGTGATCTTCGTGGCTCCAGATGATGCTTGGCACGGACCAGTTGAGCTATCACAGGATGTCCACTTGCGTCACCGCATTGACAGCGATAGAGATGATGCGGGCGAACACTTTTTATTGCGCTTAGTGCCGAGCCCGGTTAATGTGTGTAGCGAGCCGACCTCGTTGCCGAACCCGTCGGCATTGTCGTTGTCCATGGGCGGGTCATTTTTGGGGACTTCCCTTGCTCGCCTCTCCTTCGCAATCTCCCTGAGCAAGTGGCAATCAGTAGTGTTGTGAGTCACGGGTTTCCCCTCCATGCTGTGTTAGACACAGGGCTGGTTGAGAAGGGCTGCAAGGTCGAATTTCGACCTCGCGGCATTGTTGGTGCAGAAGTTTCCTCCGTCGCGGTAGTTGTCTCCATCGCGCCAGAAGTTCTTGGGGTCGCGCTGCCCATAATCTGCATCACCGACGAAGTCGACTCGTCCGTTAGCACGGGGCTTGCCGGTGAGGTGAGTGTTGCTGAAGCGCAGCTCGCGGTGCCTTCCATTGTCGTGACCGCCTGAGCGATGTCTTACCCCTGACCCGTCGTCTGAGTCTTGGTTGGGGTCCTCCTCCGCATAGCGCTTGGTGATCTCGAGGAGGTCGGGGATGTTGTCGAGCGTCCGGTAAACCCTCTTGATTATGGCGACCAGTGGTTCGTACTGGTATGCATTATTGAAGTAGTGGATCACCATGTCCGGGTGGATGCCGGAGGTGTTAATCCATAGTTCATGCCACCGTTGGACCCAGTGGCAAGTTGACTCGCGCGGTCCCTAGATGCAGTGTTCTAGGTCCTTGATGGTGGAGGCATGGGTGTTGGAGCCCTCGAAGTTCCTGACGAAGGCGTCTCGCATGTCCTCCCACGAGTCGATGATGTTCTCGGGGAGGGTGTTGATCCATTGACGACTCACTCCCTCCATCCTCAGTGGTAGGTAGCGAGCGGCGAGTAGATCCGTGTGGCCAGCGATCCCCACTGCCATGTGGTATGTGTCAATCCACACCACTGGGTCGTAAGTGGGGTCATACTTCTCGATGTCCTTCGGCACTTTGAAGATGTAGGGGTACTTCTCGCCTCAGATCATTGGTCCAAAGCATTGTGGGATGATTCGATTGAGGGAGCCCGTGGGCTCAGGCTCGCGATCGCCGTGGTTGGAGAGGGTGTTTTCTTAGGTCGTGTTTCTGGCGAGCTCGCCAGGCTTGGTTTTTATGACATGGGTCCGCGCATCGATCTGCTGATCGTCGGTAGTGACTGTGTTATGCACAGGTCACGGCTCATTGGTGGAGAGTGTGGGGTTTGTTGCCTGCGGTTGGAGCTACTGGGCTTGGGTGGGCGGTAGCTGACGGTGTTGGCAACTATCAGGCGACCGCTTGAGGCCGCGCGACTTCTGGTCGAGCGGGAGTACATACGCCCCCGCGGGTCGACCCCCGTGACCTGTTGCTCGACGACCCTGGCGACTAGGGCCTAGGCGTACTTGACCTATAGCGTGCCCTCTCCTATGAGATTGAGGTTGGCGACTACAGCCTGTCCCGCGATGACGTCGCCCATCGGGGTGGAGTAGAGTGGGAGCCCTTTAGTCGTGCCCCTCCAGGGAGATCAGGATCCACGGTTGCTCCGAAGGAGGCGAGCATCAGGGTGGTGGTGGAGCTCCAGGAGCGGGTGCCCCAGCTGCTAGGTGACTGCCACCTAGTGGAGCATTGCAGCAGAGCTCCCACTCAGCCACGCGTGCAGGGTCGAGTTTGTTGTCGAAGTTCAGGGAGCAGACCTGAACGGTAGGGTTCGGGCGGCTCCTGATGCGACGCTGGTGATAGAGTGATAGCTCCTACATCGTCTACTACTCAAGGCAAAACTTGTCATGCTCAGCTTGTTCCCTGACCTTGGCCGCCTCTAGCTGTTGGCAGTACTCCTCGATCTCTGCCACCGTCACTGTCGGTGGGAGGGGCGTGGAGAAGGGATCTGGTGGCACGTTGGTTCTACCCACCATGAAGATGGCGTCGTAGTGATTGGATCTGGTCCACGCCTCGTTATTGGACTCCGACCCGGAGTCAGAGTCAAAGAGCTCAAGGATGGAGGGGTCCTCGAAGTGCTCAGCATTGGAAACTCGCGTGATGGAGTCCTCGTGCAATGGAGCGTTGATGGATCCGGCGGCCGAAGCAGGGGTCACCGACTCGGCATTGTCACAGAGAGCCACGTCGCTCCTGACCATGTCGCTGATAGCCGAGTCGTATTCAGAGGCGAGGTGGGTGATGGAGCGGACATGCTCCTCTGAGAGCAAATCACATGGGGGCGATCCGCTAATAATCACTATTTTTGCTGGGTTGATGGTGTCCATGAACCCGACGAATAGGTTGATGGTGCCGACCGGCATCACCGCGCCATGAGTGACTGAGCGCGACAGTGTTATGTAGCTGCTCGGCAGGATCTGGAGGAATCTGCCGCTAGCAACCATGAGACCGGTGGCAATCATCCAGTTGATTGGAATGTAGGGTCTCACCACAGATCTCAGGCTTGACTGGACAAGCCCCATGGTGGGTGCTACTGTCGTGGGAATGACCACGGTAGTCGCTACCAGGGGTAGCGATTGATACGATTGGGGGCAAGAGCGAGTCGCCATCTGCGGTGCGAGATTGGGAGCAAACACGAGGGATTTAGCCAGGTTTGGCCCTGTAGTGTAAAGACCTACTTCCTGCTAGATTGTATTGCTGGTGAGTGGATTACAAGATCGGCGAGCTCGGCGGCTACGCAGCGGGTCGCTTGGATGGGGGTAGCTAATAGCACGTAAGTATGTAGAGTACCCTAAGGAGGATTATATAGGGGTACCTCACTATGGTTTAAAGGATTGCAACAGAATCAGTCTAGGTTTTGGAGGATTTGACCTAATCCGACTAGGCCTAGCTAAAGTCTTGGGACTTCATCTTCCAGTCGCTGGGCCTTGTTTGAAGTCTCCTTCCAGTCGCCGTACCTGCATACCTACTCGCCATGGGCCGAGACTAGTCGAATCTCCTTCCTAGGCATACCCCGATTGGTATATCCCCATCAATAGGCATGCTCGAGGGAGCGCGGAGCTTTCCTTTGGTCACAATGGATGGTGATGACCTTGCCATTGCCTCATAGCATCTTGATGATGTTGTAGGTGTGGTGGGTGGCCGCCATGAACTTGGCTAGAGTGGGGTAGCCCAGGATGACGTTGTAGCAGAGACCGATGTGCAACATGTCGAAGTCGATGAGCTCAGTGCGGTAGTTGTTGCGAGACACAAACGTGACAGAGAGGCGCACCTGCCCAATGGGTATGGTGGTGCTATTGGCATGGTTGGCATCAGCCGGTCGTACGGCACCTACAGCTTAGCGAATGTCTCTATGGATATCACGTTCAGGCCAGCACCACCGTTGATGAGCGTCTTGGCGACTGCAATATTGTTGATGGTGGGGGTGCAGATCATGGGTTGAGTTCCCACAGCCTTGGTGGAGACAGGGTGGTCTCCAGCGTCAAACATTATGGCGTACTGCGACCACTTGAGCGTTGGGGACGGGGTCCCGGGCCGAGCAGCGGCAACTTTGTGAGTGAGCTCTTGAAGTGCCTGTTGGACATCAGGGCCTAGGAGCCACCAAGGATGCAGGCTATGGCGCCCTTTGGCTCCTGGTAGCCCCAGTGTTCTCCTTGGCCTGGCCCTTCTCTGGAGCATGGCGATGCTGCTTCACGGCATTGGCTTGGTGACCTATGTGGTGGACTCCTTGGGCACTGTGGTTGTTGTTCCAGCGTCCCCCTCCATTGTATCCTCCGCGCCAGTTGCCACGCTCGCCGCCCTTCCTCCCATTCATCTGACAGCTGCGCTGGTCGTGAAGCCTCTTGAGCTTGTAACAGTCGTCGGTGGGGTGCCCATGCTTCTTGTGGAAGACGCAGTACGAGCGGTCTTCACGCTCCCCTTCTCTGTCGCCCTCGCGAGGACTCTTCTATTCGGGTTCAGCGGTGAGGACGGCGGCGGACTTTCGCTTGGGATCCTTGCTCTTGCTCTTGGAGGTACTTGAGGATATGGACGTGGTCTCCTCCTCGGCATGGCCGAACATTCGACCCGCCTCAGCCTTGGCACAATTCTCCACCATGATGAAAAGCTCGACGGTCGTGGTGAGGTTCTCACTGCAGATGCCGATCTTTTCCCTCATCTGGACGTCCTTGACTCCCTCAGAGAAGGCGGTGATGATGTTGGAGTTCGAGATCTTGGGAATCTTGTTACGAACCTAGCTGAACCTTTCCAAGAACTTGAAGAGGGTCTCGCTAGGCTGCAATCACACCTAATGAAGGTCTTAGTAAGAGAGCAGGTGCTCATAAGTCCCTTTGAAGTTGGCGATGAAGAGCGGGCAAAGGACTGACCACTAGTCGATGGATTCCTCCGGTAGGTTCATGACTAGGTTCATGCCGCGTCCTTCAGGATTCGAGGGAACCAATTCACCATGACGCGATCATCGCCCCCTGCTGCCCTAATGCCCGTGGTGTAGAGTTGTAGAAACTCGCATGGTTTGGCGGTCCCATCATAGCACAATGGTACCTCCGGGCGGAACTTGTGTGGCCACACCACACGTCGGAGTTCCATAGTGAAGTTGTCGGGGCCTTGTTGACCGGGGTACCACGTCCCAACGGTCGGCAGCCCCCAGCTCCTCGAGGTATCGAGTCTACAAGGACTTACATTGCCTCTTGAGGTGGAGAGGTCCTCAAGAGGGCCTCCCGTCGAGGGAAATGACTCCCCAGGTGAAAGCTCCCGCTGAACCTCCCGAGGGTGCTCTAGAGCGTCTCCCTGGCCCTTCTGTAAGGCTGCTAAACGATCAGCAGGTGAGCCGGGCCGCGACAAAGGGTGCAGCCACTATGTCCTCACCATCCGCCTCGGTAAAGGGAGATCCGGTCCGCCCACCTTTCCATTGAAGTAGGAAGACCGACGAACCCTGTGCAGTGGGTGTGCTAGTTGCTGTTTGGGTGACAAGGGGATAGCAGGCAGGAGCGGATGAAGGCAAAACAGAAAAGGGAGGCCTCTTTATCTACCAGTGAAGGCGCGTCCGGGTGGGAGGAACCGGTCCATCAAAAGTAGCCTCGTAGACCGGCGCCCAGGGGGCGACACTGTGGTGACCCTCCCCGTCCATGGACCAGGGGGAGAGGCCCGACACTGCCCTATATAAGGAGCCCTTATCCTACCTTGCAAGGGACGGATCCCTGAGATCTAAATCCCTAAACTTTCATCCACCATTTTAACCTCACGAGGGAAGCGAGCAATAAAACTAAGCAGGAGTAGGGGATTTACCTCCTCATGAGGTCTCGAATCTGGGTAAAAAATCCCATGTGTCTACTCTCTACCATGCGTCTGGTCCAACACCGTAGCCGTTGTTGGTATCCTTCAGAATCGCGTGTTCAGCCCCCTCACAAACCAAGGGATCATTGGACCCTAGTTCGTTCGTGGGACAAATCTCCGACAGAAGGCGAGGAGGTCACTGCCTTGCACCTCCTTGCCACTGGCGAGGGCCGCATAGTTCTGCTGCCCTGCCGCTGTAATCTCCTTGATGATGTGGTCCCCCCACCCGCGAGGCGCCGCGGCAGCTGATGATACGCTCAACACGTATCGATCTCGTTGGGAAACCCCAAGAGGAAGGTATGATGAGCACAGTAGCAAGTTTCCCTCAGTTATGAAACCAAGGTTATCAAACCAGTAGGAGCAAGGAAACACCTCCAAGGTGTTGTTTCCAACTTGGAATCCTGCACAACACAACCACATAACTTTGCCCCCAACTTACAGTGAGGTTGTCAATCTCACCGGTTTTGCTGAAAACAAAGGATTAAACGTATTGTGTGGAAGATAGTAATTGCTTGCAGAAAGTAAACATAAAACAGTAAATATATTGTAGAATGATGGTAAAAGAATGGACCAGGGTCCATAGTTCACTAGAGGTGATTCTCCTTAAGATAGATGACATGTTGGGTGAACAAATTACAGCGGGGCAATTGACAAACACCGAGACAGCATACATGCATATACTAATCATCTTGACTCCTATGAGATTTGATTGGTCATTACAACATTATACATAGACCGTAATCCAACTGCATCTATGACAAATAATCTACCTTCATGTTATCATCCGAACCCCCTCTAGTATTAAGTTGCAAGCAATAGATAATTGCATTAAGCAAAGTGTGTAAAGTAAAAAATATGATTGTTCTATGAACAAAGGACTGCTGTTTTCTCCCTAGTAGCAACATCACATATAGTACCTTAGAGATTTCTATCACTTCCCTAGATTCCTAGAGGCATGAACCCACTATCGAGCATAAATACTCCCTCTTGGAGTTGGTAGCATCTACTGGACCAAGATAGCTACTAACAACGGAAAGCATGCAAGATCACAAATAACATAGACATGATAGAATCAATAATCAATCTGAAATAGCATCTTAATATCCATCGGATCCCTGCAAACACAACATGTAGGATTACAAATAGATGATCTTGATCATGAACGGAGCTCACAAGATCTAAACATGGTAGCACAAAAGAGAAGAACCAACCATCTAGCTATTACATGGACCCGTAGTCTAGGGATGAACTACTCACGCATCACACCGGAGGTAGGCATGGTGATGAAGAAGGCCTCCAAGGTGATCTCTCCCCACCAGCAGGGTGCCGGGAAGAGCTTCAGATCCATCCTGATCTAGGGATGGAGATGGCGGCGGCTACAGACTCTTTCGTGGATTTTTTGATCAGGTACTTAGGGTTTTGTCCCGGAGGCAATATATAAGCGAAGGGGCAAGGTCGGTGGAGTACCAGGGGCCCACACCCCCTGGTGGCACGGCTAGGGCTGGCCACGCCACCACCAGGTGTGGCCTCCCTGGCTCCCCTCTTTGTTTCCCCTCCGGACTCCATATTCCTTCTAGTGAAATATTGACTTGGGCTTTTGTCCGGTCCAATTCCAAGAAAATTTCCTTACTAGCTTTTCTGAAACCAAAAACAGCAGAAAACAGGCAACTGGCACTATGGCATCTTGTTAATAGGTTAGTTCTAGAAAATATGTAAAAATACTCCAAAGTGTGGACAAAACCTAAGAAAGTAGATATAAAACAAGCATGGAACATCAAAAATTATAGATACGTTTGAAACGTATCAACATATCCAAGCTTAACTCCTTCTCATCCTCGAGTAGGTAAGTGATAAAAAACAATAATTTTTGAGGTGACATGCACCATCATAATCTTGATCAAAGTATTTATAAAACATTGATAGCTAGGATCATAGTACTTTAACATAGCATGAAAGATATAGTTCTAACAATAAGACATAGCAACTATGTTGTAACATGAAAAGGTACAAATAAAAAGATTCTAGGCCGGATAGATCTCTCCTGTAAACCCTAGGCCGGATATCTATATAAGCCGTCCTAGGGAAAGCCTTTAGGGCACACCACAATAGTCTACAATCTCAACTCGCATAGGCGAAACCCTTGTAACCCATATTCCGGCGCTACCATATTACTGGATTGCTAGCAGGAGTAGGGTCCGTCCAAAGCCGGCGGATTCGAACCTGGGTAAACTTGTGTGCTCACCTTCCCGGAACACCGTACGGCTCACACCCCTCTCTTCCGCACGCCCCGAGGACCCCCTCATGGCGTATTTGTCATCAATCCGATGATAGTTGGCGCCCACCATGCGGCAACTGAGCTTCGGATCTGCGTTCCGAGCGAAATCTGCAAGAATCGGAATCGGCAAGACTATCACCGTCGGTCGCATCCTCTACACCAGAGACGTCCCTCTCATCATTCTCGACGAGACGTGGATTCTGGCAAGGGAGGCCGTGACTGCCTATGAAGGAAATATGCCCTAAGAGGCAATAATAAAGTTGTTATTATGTATTCCTTATATATGATAGATGTTTATTTTGCATGCTAGAATTGTATTGATCAGAAACATAAATACATGTGTGTTTAATAAACAAAAAGGGTTCCTAGTTATGCCTCTCTTATAGACTAGCTTGTTGATTAACAAGATGATCAAGGTTTCCTGATCATAGACATTGGATGTTGTTAATAACAAGGTCACAGCATTTGTGAAATGATGTGATGAACATTCATCCGAAGTATAGCATTACGATCAAGTCATTATGTTTATATTGCTATAACATCATACGAAGTAATCTTTATCCTTAGACCACGAGATCATGTTAATTGCTAACACCTGAAGAGTATCTTGATAACATCAAATGTCACACCGTAACAGGGTGACTATAAAGATGGGTTCAGTGCTACTAAGGTGTTATCTTGAGGCTCATGGATCAACAGTGGAATTTTTCAATCCCGATGACAGATAGATATACTCTGGACCCTTTCGGTGATATCACATTGAGATAGCTTGCAAGCAAGTAATGTGATCACTAGAATGTTATATCACGGGAATGAGAAAAGAGTGCATGTCGGTAACGAGATCAAACTAGGTATTTTGATACCGATGATCGAATCTCGGACATGTATTATATCATGAGACAAAGGGATTAAATTACAAGCGTTAAAGGTTCTCACGATCACAGAAGTCATCGTTGAATATGCAGGAGTCAGTATGGATCTCCAGGTCCCGCTTCTGACTATTGATCTGAGAGGAGTCTCAATCATGTCTGCATTATTTGTGAACCGTAGGGTGACACACTTAAGAGTTACTGGACACCATTTTGGAGCACATATGTTTCAGACAAAAGAATTGCAAAGCATAGGATTTGTTTCGATAGAAACCGAAAATTGTTTCGGGTGAAATTGCAGAAAGTGGTTCTGCATGTGATATTGAAATATTGCAAGGGGTTATATGTGAATGTTTGTTAATTAAAGTAATTAACAAAATTCTGAATAAATTTAATAAAAGAGTTTTATTAAATGAGAGAGCATTAAACTTGGAGAATTTCAATGCATTTAAAGTGGGGACTTTAAAAGGGAATGTGAAGAGGCATTTTAATGTGGAGGGGTTACCACCACATGAATGGGGGAGGTGAGGAGTCACCCCCCATGCGCCGGCCATGGAGAGGAGGGGCACCCCCTCCTCCTATATAAGGCCACCCTCTCCCTCCTTCTTCCACACACCTCCTTGTGAAGGATCTCTCTCCCCTCTAGAATTATTCCCCCATGGTCTCGGATTAGAGAGATACATGTTCCTGGTGGCATTTCGTCTGGAAGGAGTTGCTGCTTCCGCTGGATCGCTGGAGCGAGGAGGTGGAGGTTGTCCGGTGGCTTGAACGTGTGTGCGAGTATGGATGCGCTGCTGAGTTGCGGTGCTCGGACTTCCTCACAATCTTGAGATCGGCAAGTGTACGACTACATCAACCACGAGTTCCTACTCGTTAACAAAACTCGTTGTCTTCGAGGGTAAGTTCTCGTTGGATGTATGTCCACCCGTTGCTTTGTACCTAGTAGATAGATCTTGGCGTGTAGTTCTCATCGTAGGAAATTGTTTGTTTTCTATGCTGCGGACCCAACAGTGGTATCAGAGCCTGATCTATGCGTAGGTGCTTTGCATGGGTAGTACACATATGTTTATATGTGGGCGATGATGATCATGTTATTGCATCTTCTATGTACTTTGGATATTGGTGGCATAGTGGGATGAAGTGGCCCGGACCAACCTTACATGTCATCGTACATGAGACTGGTTCCACGACTGACATGCAACTTGTTTTGCATAAGTGGCTGGCGGGTGTCTGTCTCTCCTACTATAGTCAATATCTGATTTACAACGAGTTGCTAATAACTTGGTTATCTTCGTTGTGGTTCATGTTCGTAGGTGAGAACGGTTCTATCTCCGAAAGCCCTAAGCCACGTAAAACTTGCAATTGATAAATTAGAGGCGTCTAGTTTAGATCATTGTTGGGCTAGTGTATTGATATGGTATTGTTGTAAGTAGATGTATGATAGATACTCTTACAACACATTCAACGTGGAAGTTCCATAGACCTTGGCCTTACACACAAAGGAATGATAGAGATCATACCACGATGCAAATGATAGAGATCAAATGCATGGACCATATCATCTCACTTTACACATTAGATGTTAGCATCTTATACTGCTAGTTTGGCGCTTTTGGTAGCATTGTAAGATGATCCCTCATTTAGATATCAAGATAAAATGTGTTCTTCCTTGAGTATGCACCGTTCTATGGACCGTGTTTCGAGACATCACGTGATGATCGGGTGTACTCGAATCTATGCTTTCATACAACGGGTGTAAGACAGTTTTACACACGCGAGTACTAAGGTTCTTACTTGGCGAGCCTAGCATGTATAGACATGGCCTCGGAACACGGACCGAAAGGTTAAGCATGAGTCATATAGTTGATATGATGCCCATATAGATGCTCGCCTTTGAAGCTACACTGGCTCACGTGATGATCGGACTTGGTGTAGAGGATTTGGTTCATGTAATCACCAAAAGGACACAAGGGATGTCATTTTTGAGTGGGAGTTCATTAGTAATTTGGATTAGTCGAACTCAATCTATCATAAACTTAGTCTAAATAAACTTTACAAATTCTGTTATAGATGGCACCACCTGCTTTTAATTTCAATGTGTTCATGGAGAAAGAGAAACTTGCTGCGAATGGTAGCAGCTTCACCAACTGGGCTATTAATTTGAGGATTCTCCTCACTGCTGCACAAAAGCAATATGTGCTAGATGTGCCGCTAGGCCCCCCACCAGCTCCTGATGCCCCTAACAAGGAAAATAATGTCTATGTGACTCGTCAGGGGGACCACAACTTAGTTCATTGTGGCATACTGTATGGGCTAGATCCAGAACTTCAAAAGCGTTTCGAAAATGGCAATGCCTTTGATACAATGGGAGAATTGAAAATGATTTTCGATACCCATGTTGCCGTAGAGAGTAATAATGCTACTGAAAAGTTCTTTAGCTGCATGACGGAGGAAAACAGCTCCGTTAGTGAGCATGTACTCAAAATGTCTGGGTACGCCAATAAGCTTGTGTCCTTGGGAATAACGATTCCCATTGACTTAGGCATACATCGTGTTCTCCAATCTCGGCCACCTAGCTACAAGAGCTTCGTGATGAACTATAATATGCAGGGCATGAAGAAGACTCTTCCCGAGCTTCTGTCAATGCTTAAGACTGCAGAAGTGGAGATTAGGAAAGAACATCAAGTGTTGATGATCAATAGGACCACCGGTTTCAAGAAGGACAAGAAAGGCAAGCACAAGGGAAAGAAGGGTGGCAAATCTGTTGCTACGCATGAAAAGAAACCCCGAGCTGGCCCTAAGTCCGATACCGAGTGCTACTATTGCAAGGGGACTGGTCATTGGAAGCGCAACTGCCCTAAGTATTTGGCGAACAAGAAGTCCGGCAAGGCAAACAAAGGTATATATGATATACATGTTATTGATGTGTACTTGACTAGTACTCGCAGTAGCACCTGGGTATTTGATACGGGATCGGTTGCTAATATATGTAACTCAATTCAGGGGCTGCGGAACAAGCGACAACTAGCAAGGGATGAGGTCACGATGCGGGTCGGCAATGGATCAAGAGTTGACGTGATCGCCGTCGGAACGCTACCTCTCCATATGCCATTGGGATTAGTTATAAACCTGAATAATTGTTATTTGGTGCCTGCACTTAGCATGAACATTGTATCTGGATCGTGTTTGATGCAAAGTGGTTATTCGTTTAAATCTGAAAACAATGGTTGTTCGATTTATATGGATAATATCTTTTATGGTCATGCACCTGTGTTGAATGGTTTATTTCTGATGGATCTCGATAGTAATATTACGCACATTCATAATGTTAATGCTAAAAAGATTAAACTTGATGATGATATATCTGCATATATGTGGCACTGCCGTCTAGGTCATATTGGCGTTAAACGCATGAAGAAACTCCATTCTGATGGACTTTTGGAATCACTTAATTTTGAATCATTTGATACATGTGAGCCATGCCTTATGGGCAAGATGACTAGAACGCCATTTTCCGGTTCAATGGAACGGGCGACAGATTTATTGGAAATCATACATACTGATGTGTGTGGACCAATGAGTGTGTCGGCGCGAGGTGGATATCGTTATTTTGTTACTTTCACGGATGATTTGAGTAGATACAGGTATATCTATTTGATGAAACACAAATCTGAAACTTTTGAAAAGTTCAAGGAATTTCAGAATGAAGTGGAAAATCATCATAATAGAAAGATCAAATTTCTACGGTCTGACAGTGGAGAAGAGTATCTAAGTTACAAGTTTAGCACACACATGAAAGAGTGTGGAATAGTTCACAACTCACGCCTGCCGGAACACCACAACGTAATGGTGTGTCGGAACGTTGTAATCGTACCTTATTGGATATGGTTCAATCTATGATGTCTCTGACTGACTTGCCACTATCATTTTGGGGTTATGCACTGGAAACAACTGCATTCACTTTAAATCGGGCACCATCTAAATCCGTTGAAATGACACCGTATGAATTATGGTTTGGAAACAAACCTAAGCTGTCATTTCTTAAAGTTTGGGGATGCGATGTTTATGTGAAGAAACTTTAGCCGGATAAACTCGAACCCAAAGCGGAAAAATGCGTCTTCATAGGATACTCTAAGGAAACGATTGGGTATACCTTCTATCACAGATCCGAGGGCAAGGTTTTTGTTGCCAAGAATGGATCCTTTCTTGAGAAGGAGTTTCTCACGAAAGGTGTGAGTAGTCGGAAGGTAGAACTCAAAGAGGTTATTGAACCTTCTCTTCATGAAATGGCGAGTAGCGCATCACCGGAAGTTGTTTCAGAGTTGACTTCACCTAATGAAGAGAGAGCTAATGATATTGATCATGAAACTCCGAAAGAGGACACTACCGAACCTCGCAGGTCAAGCAGGATACGTGCAGCTCCTGAACTGTACGGCAATCCTGTAGTGAATTTCATGGTTGATGAAATGGATGACCCTGTGACGTATGAAGAAGCGATGATGAGCCCGGATTCCAACAAATGGCTAGAAGCCATGAAATCTGAGATGGAATCCATGTACAAGAACCAAGTTTGGACCTTGGTGGACTTACCTCACGATCAAAAGGCCGTTGAGAATAAATGGATTTTCAAAAGAAAAACTGATGTTGATGGTAATGTGACCATCTATAAGGCTCGACTTGTCGCAAAGGGGTTTCAAAAAATTCAAGGAGTTTACTACAATGAGACATTCTCTCCCGTAGCGATGCTTAAGTCGGTTAGGATTATGTTAGCAATTGCTGCATATTTCGATTATGAAATATGGCAGATGGATGTCAAAACTACGTTCCTCAATGCTAATATTGAATAAGAGTTGTATATGATACAACCTAAGAGTTTTGTCGATCCTAAGGATGCTAATAAGGTATGCAAACTTCAGCGATCCATCTATGGACTGAAGCAAGTATCTCGGAGTTGGAATCTCCGCTTTGATGAGGTGATCAAAGAGTTTGGATTTGTCCAAACTTATGGAGAGGCTTGTATTTACAAGAAAGTGAGTGGGAGCAATGTGGCATTTCTGATATTATATGTGGATGACATATTATTGATTGGAAATGATATATATCTTTTAAACAATGTTAAAAGTTGTCTGAACAGCAAATTTTTGATGAAAGACCTTGGTGAAGCGTCATATATATTAGGCATTAAAATCTATAGAGATAGATCAAGGCGCCTAATTGGGCTATTGCAGAGTACATACCTTGATAAGATATTAAAGAAGTTTAATATGGACGGAAGTAAGAAGGGGTTCTTATCTATGTTGCAAGGCAAGACATTGAGTAAGACTCAAAGTCCGGCTACGGCGGAAGAAAGAGAGATGATGGATAAGATCCCCTATGCCTCGGCCATAGGCTCTATTATGTATGCCATGCTATGTACAAGACCGGATGTGGCACATGCTATTAGTTTGACTAGTAGGTACCAATCTGATCCAGGTTCAGAACACTGGATAGCGGTCAAGAACATCCTCAAGTACTTGAGAAGAACTAGGGATATGTTTCTTATATATGGAGGTGAAGAAGAGCTAGTCGCTAAGTGTTATGTCGATGCTAGCTTTGACACCGATCCGGATGACTCTAAGTCTCAATCCGGATACGTATTTCTCTTGAACGGAGCAGCAGTTAGTTGGAGGAGTTCCAAACAACCTGTGGTGGCTGGATCAACGACGGAGGCGGAATATGTTGCTGCTTCAGAAGCGGCGCAGGAAGCGGTTTGGATGAAAGAGTTCATTACGGAACTAGGTGTGGTTCCTAGTGCATTGGACCCGATGGTGATCTATTGTGACAACAATGGAGCCGTAGCCAACGCAAAGGAACCAAGGTCTCACAAGAATTCCAAGCATATTAAGCGCCGATTTCACTCCATCCGCGAGCATGTCAAGGATGGAGATATAAAGATTTGTAAAGTACACACGGACCTAAATGTAGCAGATCAGTTGACTAAAGCTCTCCCTAGGGCAAAACATGATCAACACCAGAACTCCATGGGTGTTAGATTTATCACTATGTGAACTAGATTATTGTCTCTAGTGCAAGTGGGAGACTGAAGGAAATATGCCCTGAGAGACAATAATAAAGTTGTTATTATGTATTCCTTATATATGATAGATGTTTATTTTGCATGCTAGAATTGTATTGATCGGAAACATCAATACATGTGTGTTTAATAAACAAAAAGGGTTCCTAGTTATGCCTCTCTTATAAACTAGCTTGTTGATTAACAAGATGATCAAGGTTTCCTGATCATAGACATTAGAAGTTCTTAATAACAAGGTCACAACATTTGTGAAATGATGTGATGAACATTCATCCGAAGTATAGCATTACAATCAAGTCATTATGTTTATATTGCTATAACATCATACGAAGTAATGTTTATCCTTAGACCATGAGAGGACTGCTGTTTTCTCCCTAGTAGCAACATCACATATAGTACCTTAGAGATTTCTAACACTTCCCAAGATTCCTAGAGGCATGAACCCACTATCGAGCATAAATACTCCCTCTTGGAGTTGCTAGCATCTACTCGGCCAATATAGCTACTAACAACAGAAAGCATGCAAGATCACAAATCACATAGACATGATAGAATCAATAATCAATCTGAAATAGCATCTCAATATCCATCGGATCCCCGCAAACACAACATGTAGGATTACAAATAGATGATATTGATCATGAACGGAGCTCATAAGATCTAAACGTGGTAGCACAAAAGAGAAGAACCAACCATCTAGCTACTAGATTGACCCGTAGTCTAGGGATGAACTACTCACGCATCACACCGGAGGCAGGCATGGTGATGAAGAAGGCCTCCAGGGTGATCTCTCCCCTCCAGCAGGGTGTCGGGAAGAGCTTCAGATCCATCCTGATCTAGGGATGGAGATGGCGGCGGCTACAGACTCTTTCGTGGATTTTTTGATCAGGTACTTAGGGTTTTCGTCCCGGAGGCAATATATAAGCGAAGGGGCAAGGTCGGTGGAGTACCAGGGGCCCACACCCCCTGGTGGCACGGCTAGGGCTGGCCACGCCACCACCAGGTGTGGCCTCCCTGGCTCCCCTCTTTGTTTCCCCTCCGGACTCCGTATTCCTTCTAGTGAAATATTGACTTGGGCTTTTGTCCGGTCCAATTCCAAGAATATTTCCTTACTAGCTTTTCTGAAACCAAAAACAGCAGAAAATAGGCAACTAGCACTATGGCATCTTGTTAATAGGTTAGTTCTAGAAAATATGTAAAAATACTCCAATGTGTGGACAAAACCTAAGAAAGTAGATATAAAACAAGCATGGAACATCAAAAATTATAGATACGTTTGAAACGTATCAACATCCCCAAGCTTAACTCCTGCTCATCCTCGAGTAGGTAAGTGATAAAAACAATAATTATTGAGGTGACATGCACCATCATAATCTTGATCAAAGTATTTATAAAACATTGATAGCTGGGATCATAGTACTTTAACATAGCATGAAAGATATAGTTCTAACAATAAGACATAGCAACTATGTTGTAACATGAAAAGGTACAAATAAAAATATTCATGAATAACAATACTTTGAAAGACGTTTTTTGGTTTCGCATATAGAAAACATAATGAGAATGGTAATCTATTGGGGATATACTTTCCGGGTATCCTCACAGTTCCTCACTGACCAGGGTGGCCCACTTCGGATTAGAGCTTTGCTTCATGGGCAACCCAGTTAGGGAGAAAAGACGCAGTCCAATCCGGCTACGGAAAGGCCCAGAAGACTTACCGACTTAGGCCCATAGTGTTACTTGTAGTTCAAGGTGTACTCTGTAACTGACTCTTAGTCGTAGCCGGATAGATATCTCCTGTAAACCCTAGGCCGGATATCTATATAAGCCGTCCTAGGGAAAGCCTTTAGGGCACACCACAATAGTCTACAATCTCAACTCGCATAGGAAAAACCCTTGTAACCCATATTCCGGCTCTGCCGTATTACAGGATTGCTAGCAGGAGTAGGGTCCGTCCAAAGCCGGCGGATTCGAACCTAGGTAAACTTGTGTGCTCACCATCCCGGAACACCGTACGTCTCACACCCCTCTCTTCCGCACGCCCCGAGGACCCCCTCATGGCGTACTTTTCATCAATCCGATGACAGCTGGCATCCATCGTGGGGCAATTGAGCTTCGGATCTGCATTCCGAGCAGAATCTACAAGAATCAGAATCGGCGAGACTATTGTCGTCGATCGCATCCTCTACGCCAGCGACGTCCCTCTCATCGTTCTCGATGAGACATGGATTCCGGCTAGGGAGGCCGTGACTGCCTATGAAGGAAATATGCCCTAAGAGGCAATAATAAAGTTGTTATTATGTATTCCTTATATATGATAGATGTTTATTTTGCATGCTAGAATTGTATTGATCAGAAACATCAATACATGTGTGTTTAATAAACAAAAAGGGTTCCTAGTTATGCCTCTCTTATAGACTAGCTTGTTGATTAACAAGATGATCAAGGTTTCCTGATCATAGACATTGGATGTTGTTAATAACAAGGTCACAGCATTTGTGAAATGATGTGATGAACATTCATCCGAAGTATAGCATTACGATCAAGTCATTATGTTTATATTGCTATAACATCATACGAAGTAATCTTTATCCTTAGACCATGAGATCATGTTAATTGCTAACACCTGAAGAATATCTTGATAACATCAAACGTCACACCGTAACAGAGTGACAATAAAGATGGGTTCAGTGCTACGAAGGTGTTATGTTGAGGCTCATGGATCAAGAGTGGAATTTTTCAATCCCGATGACGGATAGATATACTCTGGGCCCTCTCGGTGATATCACATTGAGATAGCTTGCAAGAAAGTGATGTGATCACTAGAATGTTATATCACGGGAACGAGAAAAGAGTGCATGTCGGTAACGAGATCAAACTAGGTATTTGGATACCGATGATCGAATCTCGGACATGTATTATATCATGAGACAAAGGGATTAATTATAAGCATTAAAGGTTCTCATGATCATAGAAGTCATCATTGAATATGCAGGAGTCAGTATGGATCTTCAGGTCCCGCTTCTGACTATTGATCTGAGAGGAGTCTCAATCATGTCTGCATTATTCGCGAACCATAGGGTAACACACTTAAGAGTTACCGGACACCATTTTGGAGCACATATGTTTCAGACGAAAGAATTGCAAAGCACAGGAATTGTTTTGATAGAAACCGGAAATTGTTTCGAGTGAAATTGCAGAAAGTGGTTCTGCATGTGATATTGAAATATTGCAAGGGGTTATATGTGAATGTTTGTTAATTAAAGTAATTAACAAAGTTCTGAATAAATTTAATAAAAGAGTTTTATTAAATGAGAGAGCATTAAACTTGGAGAATTTTAATGCATTTAAAGTGGGGACTTTAAAAGGGAATGTGAAGAGGCATTTTAATGTGGAGGGGTTACCACCACATGAATGGGGGAGGTGAGGAGTCACCCCCCATGCGCCGGCCATGGAGAGGAGGGGCACCCCCTCCTCCTATAAAAGGCCACCCTCTCCCTCCTTCTTCCACACACCTCCTTGTGAAGGATCTCTCTCCCCCTCTAGAATTATTCCCCCATGGTCTCGGATTAGCGAGATACATGTTCCCGGTGGCATTTCGTCTGGAAGGAGTTGCTGCTTCCGCTGGATCTCTGGAGCGAGGAGGTGGAGGTTGTCCGGTGGCTTGAACGTGTGTGCGAGTATGGATGCGCTGCTGAGTTGCGGCGCTCGGACTTACTCACGATCTTGAGATCGGCAAGTGTACGACTACATCAACCACGAGTTCCTACTCGTTAACAAAACTCGTTGTCTTCGAGGGTAAGTTCTCGTTGGATGTATGTCCACCCGTTGCTTTGTACCTAGTAGATAGATCTTGGCGTGTAGTTCTCATCGTAGGAAATTTGTTGTTTTCTATGCTGCGGACCCAACAACCTACACAATCATGTCCTTTGGCAAGATCGATGTTTACATCGGTTTTGCTGAACCTGCCCCACCCACCCCAGCGGTGATGATAGAGGCAGAAGAATCTTCTAGGTACCCTTTGTCCATGGAGGCGGCAAAGTTCCGGATCTCAGAAAACCCTAATCCCACCCAGCCCGCACCAACTGTGGAGATAGTGGAGAAATCCGAGCCTGAGGAAGACCTAGCGGTCCAAGTCGAATCTGGAGTGGATCTCCTTGGAGAGGCCGGATCCCAAATCAACCCACCCGCGGAAGTCGAAATCCAGGAGGAGCATATCAACGACACTGATTCCGGCTCTGATGACGCTGGGACAGACATGCCTTTCCTAAGGTACACACTGTGATGTATGATAATGCAAAACTCAGGCGTAGATGCAATTCTCGAGACCATCAAAAGTTTCGAGGAAGCTGATCGCTAGAGCCGCAGGTACCTCAGGAGGAGCACAACACACTTTGTCGGATACGTTGGATCCGGATTCGGCTCTGCCGATGCTGGAGAAAACACCGACTCTATGCTGGAGGCAATTGGAACAAACGCCGACGTACCCGCATCCTCGGATGAATCGATGACGTCAGTAGATTTCCGAAAGTTTTCCGCGGAATATGAAGAGGAGTATAACTCCAAAGCTGCAGAGGAAGGAGAAGCCATGGATGAAGGATCTGGGGAACACTCTCCCAAAGCGCGGGATGACATGGAAGTCGGAGACAATCCCGAAGTTCAGATGTCCGAAAGTACTGATCAGATCTTGACTCCAGGAAACGGACCCAAAGCCGTCTTTGCTACCGGCGCTGCCAAGAAGGCAAAGAAGAAGAACAAGAAGAACAAGACCCCGGAAAAAGACCCTCTGATAGAGGAGGTGATTGCCGACGAAAATGAGGAAGACTCGGATGGAGCACTTATCCCAGAAGAGCCGAAAAAAGAAGAGTCGATGGATGGACACGTGATCACTGAAGGTGCGCGTAAACTCATCGATGCTGCATTAACCACACCTATCCCTACAGCTACAGAACTTACTGCTGAAGAGCTGGACGAAAGGGCCTAGGCCCTAGAAGCGCGTCGTCAACAACTCCTGGATGAAGCTAAAAACATCGAGGGAGAAAAGAAACGCATGGCAACTAAGGATTACATGTCTCGGTTGCATCAGAAGACACAGAAACGTTACACAGGTGACGGTAAGTTTCCGGAAGTAAATAGGGTCCTCTTTGAAGGAGATCCAGGGATGCCTCGTCTTGACAGCAAAGGAGATCTAGTGTACCCAACACCGGTACAGAACAATGTCGCAGCTCGAGATATCCTATCAAACAACCCAGTCCCAGAACAAGTTCGATTGGGCATCAAGCTACTCACCAAGGGTCTGGAGCAACAGATGGCTGCGAAATCCGGAAGTGGAAAACTGGTCTCCAAATCTGACCAATGTCACACGGACTCAGCCTGGAATGATATAAGGCCCCAGCGTGTTCCAGAACAGCATCACCGTTCCGACCGACAGGGAGACAACTACTCCAGAACCGGATCATCAGGACAGCATCGCAGACCTGCACGTGACTAGAGCAACGTCCCTCCGGCAGCCGAGCAAGAGGCCATCGCTGCACTGTATCCAAGGAATCCTCCCCGAAGTACGTCAAATAATCAAAGGGGAGAAGATAAAGAGAAACGTCGGGAGGAGGATCGTCAAAAAATGCCACCTCCTAGACACGCAAGCTGTCCGGTTGAGCCTCACCACAGTGGGAACGACGGACGAAGGAACAACAGAAACCAAGCCGGAGCAAGCCGGCATGGGGCTCATCATAGTGAAGACCCTCCCCGGAACCGGAATAATGACACTCCGGACGGAGGCCGACGATCAGCCGGAAAAAATCCAGCTGCCCCACCCTCTCCACCAAGCAGTCATCACAATGGCTCTCAAGGAGGACAAGGAGGACGACGTGGCGGAGGAGGTGGTGGCAGAAGCCGAAGTCTGGCTCCAAGGCACCGCAGCCATAGCCGACATTCGGGACGATCTCTATCCTCGAACAACGCAAGGCACAGGATCAATTCCAACATAGAGGCGCAGTGCTAGGAGAACGATGATATCTACATGGGACCAAAATGCTTCGGACCACGCATACGAGCTACAAAATTCCCGGAAGGATTTGCTATCTCAAGACATATCCAAGCCTGCGACGGCATTGTTCGGCCAGATACCTGGCTACAGGACTTCTTCCAAGCTTGCTGCATCGCCAAAGGCGGAAACAGCCTAGTCGCAACCCGATATCTCGCACTCATGTTGCGGAAGACGGCACGATCATGGCTTAATGAACTTGCGGAGAACACCATCCACAACTGGTATGACATGCAAAGTGCGTTCTTTCGGAATTTTGAAGGCACATATCGGAGGCCCTGTACGGTCGGAGACCTACAGCGTTGCACCTAGAAGGCTGGAGAAACTTGTCGGGATTACCTCGGACGATGGATCGACACCAAGAACTCCTGTGAAGGAGTAAATGATCAAACTGCGATTGAAGCTTTCATTGCAGGTCTCCCAATTGGTCTACTGCGCCATCGCTTAAAGTGTGACAAGGTCACAGATTTGGGAGAGATGATAGAAACAGCGAGCAAGTATGCAGATGCTGACGATGATGCAGAGGGATTACTCAACGCCCTAGTTGTGCCACAGTCGGCAAAACAACCAAAGTAACAAGCTCAGAAGCGTAAAAATACCTCGGAAGAAAAACCCAACACGGAAACGGCAGTGGTCACTGCTACTTTCGGGTCTGGAGGACGAGGAGGACACAGCGGAGGCCGCGGGCATGGAACTTCAAGAGTCCAAGGTAGAGGAGACCAACAACCAGGCAAAACATACTCTTGGGCCGACATTGCCAATAACCCATGTGTGCATCACCTAGACGCCAATGGGGGCTCGTCCCACACCAACGCCGAATGTCGTTTCAATGACGACATCAAAAGAGATGACACCGCGGGCTACAAAGCTAAGCGGAAGAAGGGAAAGAAGAATCCCGAAAAAGAAAAAGAGACCAAGGAAGATTCCAACATGGAGGAAGCTGATGCTTCAAATCCCAAGCCGGAAGGGAAGAAAAAATTTCCGACCAAGAAAGACACTTATGTCACCTTCCTCGGATCTCAACCGGCAAAGGTCAAGAAAGCAGTTCTACATGAGCTCAATGCAACAGTTCCGGTTGTCCCTCAATACTTGGACTGGTCGGAACTGGCAATCACATTTGACCGCGCTCATCATCCGCCTAAGTTGCACAGGCAAGGAAAATACGCCTTAATCGTCAACCCACTTATCAACGGTTATGGTTTCTTCAAGACCCTCATGGACGGTGGCAGTAGCATCAATATTCTCTATGTCAAAACGCTACACCGGATGAAGATCTCGGAGACCTAGATGAACCATAGCTCTGTGATTTTTCACGGAGTTGTCCCAGGAAGACAAGCCAGTTCCCTGGGAGAGATCACTTTGGATGTTACCTTTGGAACTCCAAAGAATTATCGAACGGAGGCACTTTCCTTCGAAGTGGTCCCGTTCAAGAGCGCATACCACGCTATATTCGGACGTCTGGCTTACTGGGATTTTATGGCTCATCCGTGTTACATTTACAATATGATGAAAATTCCAAGTCCCAACGGGGTGATCACCATCAGGGGAGACCCGAAGAAAGCGCGACAGTGCGAGGATGGAAATGCCGCCTTTACTGAAGCCGTGCTGCACGCCCAGGAGATCAAGAAGAGCATAGATCCGTCCGAGATGCCCGCAACGAAGAAGGAGGTGACAAAGCCAAATACAGAGTTCAAGGCATCAGAAGAGACAAAGAAGACGCCATTGAAGGATGATGACCCCTCCAAGGTGACCCAGATAGGCGTAGGCCTAGATAGCACATAGGAAAGCGCGCTCGTCAAGTTCATCCAAGCAAATCAAGATATCTTCGCATGGCAGCCGTCTGACATGACCGGAGTACCTAGCGAACTTGCCAAACACTCTCTAAATGTAAACCCGAACGCTAAACCCGTCAAACAGTCCTTATGACGTTTCGGCGATGAAAAGTGTAAGGCAATAGCTAAGGAACTAGCACGGCTCAAGTTAGCTGGATTCATAGAAGAGGTCATCCACACTGAGTGGTCGGCCAATCCTGTAATGGTCGCTAAAAAGGACACCACTAATTTAAGGATGTGTGTTGATTATACTGCCTTGAACAAGGCTTGCCCAAAAGATCCGTTCGCTCTGCCTTGAATTGATCAAGTTATCGATTCTACGGCAGGCTCGGAACTCCTCTATTTTCTCGACGCATATTCCGGTTATCACCAAATCCGGATGAAGGAATCGGACAAAGTCAAAACTTCATTCATAACCCCCTTCAGAACCTTCTGTTTTGTTATGATGCCCTTTGGGCTGAAGAACGCAGGAGCTATGTACCAGCGCACGATGCAGCGTTGCCTCCATGACCAACTCGGACGCAATGTACAGGCATACGTGGATGATATTGCGGTTATGTCCAAAAAGAAGGAAACACTGATTTCCGACTTGGAGGAAACATTTGCCAATCTACAAAAATACAACATCATGCTTAACTCGAAGAAATGTTTCTTTGGAATACCAGCCGGAAAATTGTTAGGTTTCATCGTGTATCAAAGAGGCATATAGGTGAACCGGGACAAAATCAAGGCTATACTCAATATTTCTAGGCCAGCTCGCCTGAAGGACGTACAAAGACTAACTGGTTGCATTGCTGCAGTCAGTCGGTTTGTAAGCCGGCTTGGTGAACGAGCCGCACCATTATACAAACTCCTGAAAAAGACCAAGGATTTTGTTTGGACTGACGAAGCTAAAGCTGCACTACAAGACCTGAAGAAAGTACTCTCATCTGCTCCTATCCTTGCTGCACCGGAACCACAGGAACCGATGTTGTTTTATCTTGCTGCGACAAACAAGGTCGTTAGTATCGTCATGGTAGTGGAGAGACCGGAGGAAAATCAGGAACACCTGGTGCATCGTCCGACTTACTATGTCAGCGAGGTCCTGACAGAATCAAAACAACGATATCCGCACTATCAAAAGTTGGCTTACGGTGTTTTTCTAGCATCTCGTAAGTTGTGACATTATTTTTAGGAGCATCCAATTACCGTGGTGAGCACAGCTCCCATGAGAGATATAATCAATTAAAGTGACGCCACAGGACACGTTGCCAAATGGGGCATAGAGCTTTCAGCTTTTGATATTGAGTATAAACCTCGAACAACAATCAAATCCCAAATCCTTGCTGACTTTGTCTCTGATTGGACAGAGACGAAGGAGAACATGATCCTCCCTGAGTCGGAATATTGGACCCTCTACTGATGGGTCTAAGGCTCGAGGGGGCTCGGGGGCTGGCATGGTGCTCAAATCACCCCAAGGAGATAAACTTCTATACGTGTTGCAGATCCACTTCACAATGACGAAAAATATTGCCGAGTATGAAGCACTGCTACATGGAATCCGGATTGCTAAGGATATTGGCATCCGACGTTTGATGTGTTACGGAGATTCAGATCTTGTTGCCCAACAAGTGTCGGATATTTGTAATGCAAATAAATACATGGCAGCGTATAAAGCTGTCGTGGATGATCTATCTAAATTGTTCGAAGGGTTTGAGGTTCAACACAACCCTCGAGCAGAAAACGAGGAAGCAGACGCACTATCTTGGATAGGCTCTGCGCGGAAAGAGGTCCTGGATGGCGCTTTTCTAGAGCACCTCAAAGTTCCCTCGATAAAGGGAGTAGATGAGGAATATCCGACCAAATCCGACTCACCTATAATAGCAGTTCTGGCTGTAATTCCCAGCTGGACTCAACCCTACCTTGATTATTTGGTAGATGGCAAATTACCTGAAGATGAGGTTCTGAGCCGGCAGATTATCCGATGAGCGAAAGCCTACACGATAGTTAAAGGTGAGCTCTATAAACGGAGTGTTTCTGGGGTTTTTCAGCATTCCGTGTCTCCGGAAGGAGTGGAAATACTAAGAGAAATCCATGAAGGCGAGTGTGGACACCACGCTGCAGCCAAATCTTTAGTGGCAAAAGCTTTTAGACACGGTTTTTTTCTGGCTTACAGCTCAGGCAGATGCCGAACGATTACTCAAGACGTGCAAAGGCTGCCAAAATGTGGCACCCCGCTAAAACCACTACTAGAAAATCGCTGTGTTTTTGTGCATTGCATCATCATGACCGCATGCTCAAATCATCATGCCACATTGCATTTGAGCATCGTCATCATCATGCATGGTTTTTCCTAAAACTATTTTCAAAAAGCCTACCTTTGTTTTCTAAATACCCCGTCTTTAATTTCAAATCAAAAACCCCGGTTCTCCAGATTATTTTTATTTGTCTAAAACCTGATTACAAAAGCCTCTTAAATAATAAATAAAAAGTTATATTATTTTTAGGAGGCAACCAGCCAGGCCCAAAAGCCCGACCGGCCACCTCCATCCTAAAACATGACAAACCCTAGACCTACACAATTCCCAAACCCTAATCCTACCCCATATCCCCAGCTTCCACCTACTCCCGCCGCCAGCGCTCACAACATGCAGCCGCACACACACGCGGGCATGCGACGCGAACCAACCGACCACCCTAGCCACGCACGCGCGGTACACGGGCCAAGCCCCATCGCTACCTGCCACCTACCTGGCCCCACACTCACGCACGGGAACTCACCCCGATGGATTCCCCACCTACCGCCTTCCTGCCTCGACCTGGCATCCCTAACCCCCGCCTCTGTCCTCCTCCTCGATGCAGAGCACCACCGCCCGTGATCCCTCTGTCCGTCGCTGCTCGCTGCCCAGGGCCGCCCCTCCAGGTTCCGCTCGAGCTCCCTGCCACCATCTGCGCATCCACGCCGCCGCCGCCAGAGCCCCGGCCCCTACAGGTCCCTCAACCGTGCCTTCCTCGGCCTCGCCCCTCCGTCGCACGAGCCCCGCCTGCCAAGCACAGCGCCGCCTCCGTCGGTCTAGGCGGCTGCCGCCACCTCAAGCCGCGTCCCGAGCCTCGCATCGGCCTCACCCCTGCACCGCGCCCTCTTGCAGAACCGCGCGTGGCCGCAGAACCGACGACCACGCCACCTTGTCGACCTCGACCTTGTTCACCGCCACCCTCGGCCCTACCTCGAGCCCCACGCCCGCCACGAGGTCCTCCTCCACCGCCAACAACCTCCACCCCGCCCTGTCTCTCTGTCCTTGATCGACGCCGCTGCCAGGGGCCCTTGGCCGCCTCGAGCCCGCGTCCGGCCCGCGCTCCGTCGTGCCCGCTCCGGCCATCTCAAGTATGTTGCCTCGCGTGCGTGGGATCCTTCGAGTGCAGTCAGGCGTCCGGTAACGCTGACCCCGTTTGGTCACCTGTCGTCGATTTGTGCTGACCATGATGACAAGTCGTGTACCATGGTGGCGATAGTGTACATACGTCTGTATGTGCTTGCGCCAAGACCACCGTCGGTGTTCACAAAAACACCTGAGTCCAATACCAAGATCGACACGGGTGAAACCCAATTCCAAGATCTCCTCACGGACAAGACCAACCTGATGCCGGCCACAGATGATCGAGATGGCACACCAAGGACTTCATATGGACGACAAGATCTTCTCGGACCTGAAGACGCCGCGACCGCCATGTTCTCTTTTCAGAACCCGAAGACCCTGATCCCGAAGCCGAGAACCCCAAAAAGTTCTTCCGAGTGCCAACGGTGCCGAATGGAACCCCGAAGCCTCGATCCGAAGTCGAGACTGCAACGTGGAGACATCACCGAGTTCTTCCGATGACCGCCAAGATCGCCGACACGGAACGCCAAGTTCTTCATCCCAGACGCCATGACTGTCTACACGGACCCGAAGACCACCGGTACCCGATCCATTCAAGTTCGCCATCGACGGCAAGATCGACTGCTTGGAACCCAAGTTCTCCGTCATGACACGACAAGTTCTCCATCGCGTATCCAAACCTCGCCGTTCCCGTCAACCCTGAGACCGAACCCCGAAACCCTGGAACCCAAGATCTTCCGAACCCAGATGTGTGCCCTAAGCCTCTATTTTTATATATGACATATACCTGTCGCATCATTAAATCATCATGCTTGCATACATGTCATCTGGTGGGTTGGATTAAATAGCCGATTCACCTAAATTAAATATGGAGTATATATGTGGGCTATTCTAGTCTTATTCTGGACTCTATTTAAATTTGTGTAGCGAACCGATACCATGTTTTGCCTTGTTAAGACAACATTTAAATTGCAGGGTATCTAAACAACATGAACCACTTAATTAATTGTCGGGACCTCGGTTCCGCTTAATATTGCCTAATTGCATCGCATCTTTGCCATGTCATGCATCATATCATCAACATGCTGATTCTTCCGCCGTAGTATTAAATAGTGCATCCGGTGTTTTCTTTTAGTATTTTGCTTCTTCACGGATTAGGTCGTTGAGTGGATGCGAGTATCGACAAGTTCTTCGGATAATGTCTCTTCTGCAGTGTTTCCCAGGCGAGCAATCTCCCCCTTTCTACCTATTTTGCATTTATAGTCTTTACTTCCTCCTGTTGATCTATTGCTATCTGTGTTGCCATGCTTTAGTTTCTGTGCACCATTTATATACCTTGCAGCCTATATATTGCCTTGGACACATCCTATTTCCTGTTGTTTGGTAGATAGATGGTCTTGCGAGTCGTAGTCGCTTGCTCAGGTGTGATCCCGTGTCGTGAAGTACCACACAGTTGTTGGAATGTTGTCATATGCTTTACGGTGGAGAGGATCATGACTTTAAATACAACTATTAAATTGCTGGGACAACTAATGAAAGAGACATCGGTGGGCAATATCTGCTATTTGGTTTTTATGTCCACTTGTGTCCCGTAGGCCCCGAGTACTTGATACATGTTCCTTGACTATTCGCACTATCCACATACGGGAGACTCTATGAATCCCCTTAGCCAGAGCTTGATTCATTTCTAATTTCTTGGGGCCACAAACTAGTTTGGGGTTTTATTACTATCCTGTACTTATGCCATGCTTTACTTCTTTCTTTACGATTGTGCGTGGAGCACCTGTACTGTTTTGGATCGCGGCACGATTTTGCGGTATCGACAAGCCCAGTCACACTTTCGGGTTCCCAGTCGTTTACAGCCGTTCTCGCAAACCCTGGGTCCGTTCCGGAGCCGGCCAACTTCGTTGCGGGTAGCTTAGTAGGGTGGCCCCCTGAAATATTTTATGAATCCTGTGATTGCTTTGTCGTGAAAGCCTCGTTGGGTTTTGATTTGGTTTTTCCGAGGTTGATCGTATGTGTGTTGCTATTTGTGCACCCCTGCAGGGTAAATCTTTCTGAAAGCCGTGTCCGTGGTTATGGACGACTTGGAGCACAGTATCTCGATCATAGACAAGCATAACTAAAGTAGTGCTATAAATTTGATTTAATATGTAACTAGTAATCAGCTTCATTACAACGGAATGGATAATAAAAGTGCCAACAACTGGTGGAACTGGGGTGTATCGTGTCATGTTATACCTGCCTAGTAAGTATCGCAACTCCAATGGAATGAAATAAAAGTGTCAACAACTGCTGGGTTTGGGATGTCACATGCTAATTGTATCTGACTAGTAAGTACTGCAACTACAACTGAATGGTTAACCAAAACTGCCCACTACTTATACTATCAGGATGACTCATGCTATCTATATCTGATTAGTAAGTGCTTCAACTATAATGGAATAAATAAAACTGCCAACTGTGTGAGTTCCTCGGCTTGACTTCCTCGTTTGGTCTCGAGGGGGAAATACCAGGATGGGTATGATTGGTGTTAGTATAAGGTTGGTTCCGGATAGGTCTATCTTATCCCTCTCTCATAGCCGACAGTTGCATTGAGTCTCTATAGGTTGTTTAGTGCATGCTGCGCTGCCGCTTCAGTCCACCATACCTATGTAGGCGAGAGCCGCCGAATTCTAGCCTCGCCGTGTACTGGCCTCAGTACTGACACTCCTCTATTTCCCTTCGCCCTTTGTCGGCACCCCTTTTGTTTAGCAGGTACGAGTTCGACGTTGTTAGCAGGGTTACCCTTCTGGCTTGGCCTGGGCAGGGTTATGGACGCCATTGGTTATTCTTCAGGGCTCTTAGCCCCTTGCATCTTGTCCGTACTCGGATGCTGTATCGTTTTCAAGGTGATTTGGATCTTTGTAGTGTATATCTGTATTCTTGACTCTTGGAGTCATGTTGTATATATATATCTGTTCTGTGGGTCCCATCGAGGACTGTTGTGTAATGGTATTACTTCGTTTTCCACCCGCACGAAAGTGCCTGGTGGGCGTCCTTGAATCGTTTCTATGCGGGTTTGGCGGGAAGCACTAAAACTTGCATAGGGCCGATTCGAGGGTGTTACAGAGTGGTATCAGAGCCCAGCAGTTGCGATACCCCACTGGTCTAGCCTGTAGGATAACCTAGCTAACGGTCGAAGTAGAGTGTCAAAACTATTTTGGAAAATCGGTTGGATAGATCTGATTAGGTCTGCTTTTACTCCTTATCCCTCTGCTATTCTCCCCTTACCTTTGCGAGTTTTAAATCTGCTCTCTTATCCTTTCTTTGAGTCCAGGATTTCTCGTGGTTGGGTTTCCGTAGTACCTTTAGGGTTTCGCTTCCTACTTTGGTAACAGTGTTTCTACCTCCGGACTTCATGCTATCTGAGTGATCCTTTATCCTTGGTACCATTCTTTGTTCCTTGTTTGTGCCTTTCGGTGTTTTCCGACGCGACGACATCATCTACGCTAGATCCGATGCAGAGCCTGCATCACTCCTTTGTTCCGAACCTCGATTGTCGAAATCTTCAGTATGATTCCGAGAATGGTTGCATGCTTTTCTACTGATGGTGCGGAGTAATAGTTTGGGTGCGTGATGGATTGGCCCCCCATGCTGACTACTCAATCTATTTGCTCTCATACATTGAATTGGATTAGAATGCCTCGGTTCTCTCTTTCTATCGAAGTTAGAGGTGGCTTTATTTGTGGATACCTTTACCTTCGTCCTTTGTTTCCTGGAGTGTTCTCTCGACGATCACGGACAACGACCTCTTGTTAGTGGTGTCGCGAGCATCTACACGAAGCGAGAAGATTCATGTCATCAGCCTTCTTCCCCGTACCATGAGGCGGATCTCGAGGGCGAGATACCTTGTTAGTGGTGTCGAATTGTGGCACCCCGCTAAAACCACTACTAGAAAATCGCTATGTTTTTGTGCATTGCATCATCATGACCGCATGCTCAAACCATCATGCCACATTGCATTTGAGCATCGTCATCATCATGCATGGTTTTGCCTAAAACTATTTTCAAAAAGCCTACCTTTGTTTTCTAAATACCCCATCTTTAATTTCAAATCAAAAACCCCGGTTCTCCGAATTATTTTTATTTGTCTAAAACCTGATTACAAAAGCCTCTTAAATAATAAATAAAAAGTTATATTATTTTTAGGAAGCAGCCAGCCAGGCCCAAAAGCCCGACCGGCCACCTCCATCCTAAAACATGACAAACCCTAGACCTACCCAATTCCCAAACCCTAATCCTACCCCAGATCCCCAGCTTCCACCTACTCCCGCCGCCAGCGCTCACAACATGCAGCCGCACACACACGCGGCATGCGACGTGAACCAACCGACCGCCCTAACCACGCACGCGCGGTACACGGGCCAAGCCCCATCTCTACCTGCCACCTACCTGGCCCCACAATCACGCACGGGAACCCACCCCGATGGATTCCCCACCTACCGCCTCCCTGCCTCGACCTGGCATCCCCAACCCCCGCCTTTGTCCTCCTCCTCGATGCAGAGCACCACCGCCATCTTCATGTCCAGCCGCTGCCCGTGAGCCCTCTGTCCGTCGCTGCTCGCCGCCCAGGGCCGCCCCTCCAGGTTCCGCTCGAGCTCCCTACCACCGTCTGCGCATCCACGCCGCCGTCGCCAGAGCCCTGGCCCCTACAGGGCCCTCGACCGCGCCTTCCTCGGCCTCGCCCCTCCGTTGCACGAGCCCCTGCCACCAAGCACAGCGCCACCTCCGTCGGTCTAGGCCGCTGCCGCCACCTCAAGCCGCGTCCCGAGCCTCGCATCGGCCTTGCCCCTGCACCGCCGCCCTCTTCCGGAACCGCGTGTGGCCGCGCCACCGACGACCACACCGCCTTGTCGACCTCGACCTCGTTCATCGCCACCCTCGGCCCTACCTCGAGCCCCGTGCCCGCCACGAGGTCCTCCTCCACCGCCAACAACCGCCACCCCGCCCTGTCTCTCTGTCCTTGATCGACGCCGCTGCCAGGGGCCCTTGGCCGCCTCTAGCCCATGTCCGGCCCACGCTCCGCCGTGCCCGCTCCGGCCATCTCAAGTATGTTGCCTCGTGCGCGTGGGCTCCTTCGAGTGCAGTCAGGCGCCCGGTAACGCTGACCCGGTTTGGTCACCTGTCGTCGATTCGTGTTGACCATGATGACAAGTCGTGTACCATGGTGGCGATAGTGTACATGTGTCTGTATGTGCTTGCGCCAAGACCACCGTTGGTGTTCCCAAATACACCTGAGTCCAATACCAAGATCGACACGGGTGAAACCCAATTCCAAGATCTCCTCACGGACAAGGCCAACCTGATGTCGGCCACAGATGATCGAGATGGCACACCAAGGTCTTCATATGGACGACAAGATCTTCTCGGACCTGAAGACGCCGAGACCGCCATGTTCTCTTTTCGGAACCCGAAGACCCCGATCCCGAAGCCGAGAACCCCGACAAGTTCTTCCGAGTGCCAACGACGCCGAATGGAACCCCGAAGCCTCGATCCGAAGTCGAGACTGCAACGTGGAGACATCGCCGAGTTCTTCCTATGACCGCCAAGATCGCCGATACGGAACGCCAAGTTCTTCATCCCGGACGCCATGACCATCTACACGGACTCGAAGACCACCGGTACCCGATCCATTCAAGTTTTCCATCGACGGCAAGATCGACCGCTTGGAACCCAAGTTCTCTGTCACGACACGACAAGTTCTCCATCGCGTATCCGAACCTCGCCGTTCCCGTCAACCCTGAGACCGAACCCCGAAACCCCGGAACCCAAGATCTTCTGAACCCAGATGTGTGCCCTAAGCCTCTATTTTTATAATATGACATATACCTGTCGCACCATTAAATCATCATGCTTGCATACATGTCATCTGGTGGGTTGGGTTAAATAGCTGATTCACCTAAATTAAATATGGAGTCTATATGCGGGCTATTCTAGTCTTATTCCGGACTCCATTTAAATTTGTGTAGCGAACCGATACCATGTTTTGCCTTGTTAAGACAACATTTAAATTGCGGGGTATCTAAACAACATGAACCACTTAATTAATTTTCGGGACCTCGGTTCCGCTTAATATTGCCTAATTGCATCGCATCTTTGCCATGTCATGCATCATATCATCAACATGCTGATTCTTCTGCCGTAGTATTAAATAGTGCATCTGGTTTTTTCTTTTAGTGTTTTGCTTCTTCACAGATTAGGCCGTTGAATGGATGCGAGTATCGACAAGTTCTTCGGATAATGTCTCTTCTGCAGTGTTTCCCAGGCGAGCAATCTCCCCCTTTCTACCTATTTTGCATTTATAGTCTTTACTTCCTCCTGTTGATCTATTGCTATCTGTGTTGCCATGCTTTAGTTTCCGTGCACCATTTATATACCTTGCAGCCTCTATATTGCCTTGGACACATCCTATTTCCTGTTGTTTGGTAGATAGATGGTCTTGCGAGTCATAGTCGCTTGCTCAGGTGCGATCCCGTGTCGTGAAGTACCACACAGTTGTTGGAATGTTGTCATATGCTTTACGATGGAGAGGATCATGACTTTAAATATAACTATTAAATTGTTGGGACAACTAATGAAAGAGGCACCGGTGGGCAATATATGCTATTTGGTTTTTATGTCCACTTGTGTCCCATAGGCCCCGAGTACTTGATACCTGTTCCTTGACTATTCGCACTATCCACATACGGGCGACTCTATGAATCCCCCTTAGCCAGAGCTTGATTCATTTCTTATTCTTGGGGCCACAAACTAGTTTGGGGTTTTATTACTATCCTGTACTTATGCCATGCTTTACTGCTTTATTTACGATTATGCGTGGAGCACCTGTACTATTTTGGATCGCGGCACGATTTCGCGGTATCAACAAGCCCAACCACACTTTCGGGTTCCCAGTCGTTTACAGCCGTTCTCGCAAACCATGGGTCCGTTCCGGAGCCGGCCAACTTCATTGCGGGTAGCTTAGTGGGGTGGCCCCCTGAAATATTTTATGAATCCTGTGATTGCTTTGTCGTGAAAGCCTTGTTGGGTTTTGATTTGGTTTTTCCGAGGTTGATCGTGTGTGTGTTGCTATTTGTGCGCCCCTGCAGGGTAAATCTTTCTGAAAGTCGTGTCCACGGTTATGGACGACTTGGAGCACAGTATCTCGATCATAGACAAGCATAACTAAAGTAGTGCTATAAATTTGACTTAATATGTGACTAGTAATCAGCTTCATTACAACGGAATGGATAATAAAAGTGCCAACAATTGGTGGAACTGGGGTGTATCGTGTCATGTTATACCTGCCTAGTAAGTATCGCAACTCCAATGGAATGAAATAAAAGTGCCAACAACTGCTGGGTTTGGGATGTCACATGCTAATTGTATCTGACTAGTAAGTACTGCAACTACAACTGAATGGTTAACCAAAACTTCCCACTACTTATACTATCAGGATGACTCATGCTATCTATATCTGATTAGTAAGTGCTTCAACTATAATGGAATAAATAAAACTGCCAACTGTGTTAGTTCCTCAGCTTGACTTCCTCGTTCGGTCTCGAGGGGGAAATACCAGGATGGGTATGATTGGTGTTAGTATAAGGTTGGTTCCGGATAGGTCTATCTTATCCCTCTCTCATAGACGACAGTTGCATCGAGTCTCTATAGGTTGTTTAGTGCATGCTGCGCTGCCGCTTCAGTCCACCATACCTATGTAGGCGAGAGCCGCCGAATTCTAGCCTTGCCGTGTACTGGCCTCAGTACTGACGCTCCTCTATTTCCCTTCGCCCTTTGACGACACCCCTTTTGTTTAGTAGGTACGAGTTCGACGTCGTTAGCAGGGTTACCCTTCTGGCTTGGCCAGGGCAGAGTTATGGACGCCATTGATTATTCTTCAGGGCTCTTAGACCCATTTGCACCTTGTCCGTACTCGGACGCTGTATCGTTTTCAAGGTGATTTGGATCTTTGTAGTGTATATCTGTATTCTTGACTCTTGGAGTCGTGCTGTATATATATCTGTTCTGTGGGTCCCATCGAGGACTGTTGTGTAATGGTATTACTTTGTTTTCCACCCACACGAAAGTGCCTGGTGGGCGTCCTTGAATCGTTTCTATGCGGGTTTGGCGGGAAGCGCTAAAACTTGCATAGGGCCGATTCGAGGGTGTTACACAAAAGTACACCAAACAAGCTCATGTTCCGGCTGATCAGCTACGAACAATACCTATAACATGGCCTTTTGCGGTCTGGGGGCTTGATATGGTAGGACCATTTAAACGAGCTCCAAGTGGATTTTCTCATCTCTTAGTGATGGTGGATAAATTCACCAAATGGATCAAAGCTAAACCTGTCACTAGTTGTGATGGAGCAACAACTAAAAGATTTGTCGAGGATGTTATAATCCGGTATGGTTATCCGCATAGCATTATCACGGATAACGGGAGTAACTTCTCTATGGGAGAATTGGCTGAATTCTGCAATGAGAAAAATATCCGGCTTGACATCGTGTCAGTCGCACATCCACAGGCTAACGGACAAGTCGAAAGAGCAAATGGTTTAATCCTACAAGGCCTAAAACCGAGACTCGAAGCACCACTACGACGTGCTACGGGGCCTTGGGCAGAGGAATTACCCTTTGTAATATGGAGTTTATGAACGACTCCGAACAGGTCAACCGGATACACACCTTTCTTCTTGGTCTATGGTGCAGAAGCAGTTCTTCCTAGTGATTTGATTCACACTTCTCCTAGAGTGGCTGCGTATATTGGAGAGGATGCCGAGATTTCTCGACAAAATGATCTCGACTTAGTCGAAGAAGTTCGCGTCGTTGCTGAAATGAGATCAACAGCCTATCAACAGAAGTTACGCAAGTATCATAGCCAGAGAGTCAGAAACAGATCTTTCAATAAAGGAGATTTGGTTCTCCGGCTTGTGCAACAAAGAAAGCACAAACTTTCCCCAGTATGGGAAGGGCCCTTTTTAGTTAGTCGAGTATTGCACAATGGTTCGTACTACTTAACTGACATGAGGCCAGTCAAAGAAAGACCTGCTACTAAGAAGAGAAAGAGAGCTAGAGGCAGTACAAATCCGGATGAGTTAGACAGACTATGGAATTTTGCTCAGCTGTGTCCCTTTTATTCTTAGTTTATCCTTCTTTGTAATCATATATATGTACATGTTCTGTGAGAAATAAAAGTTTTGGGTGCCTCAAGTTTTTATGAGAAGTTTTTACCATCTTATTTCCGAATGATCATGTCATAGTCGAAAATCCCAGAATGCTTGAAAGTACTTTATGCTCATGTTTGTTCTGGTTTAGATTTCCGATTCTAAAAATAGCTACCCTCGGGTATAACTCTAAAGTTTCTAATCTTTACTTTGGTTATCTGTCTGATTGCTGGATGCGGGCATTTTCCGAGTAGTGAATTGTTGGTACTGGAAGCCGGCTTTGTTTCCGATTTTAAACTGGTTTAGCAATTGAGCTCCGTTGCTTGGCAAAGTTTCTGGGTAGAAGGTTTAGCCGGCTCACGAAAGGGGCGAGGCGAAAAGCCAGATAAACAATAAGTATAGGCGAAAAAGTTCAAAGTGCTTATGTAAACATTTCAGGCACACAAAACTTTAAAGCCAAAAGTGTTGAATAGATCAAAAGCTTAGCACTAGCAAAATTATAGTACTTCATATTTACAGACGCATCATGTTTTTTCAGATAATACAAATGTTTCTGGCAATCTATGATGCAGGAGGAGAAGAAGGAGCTGCCGGCTCGCTGGATACATCGCCTTGGTATCGTTCCGAGATGTCTGGATCCGAAGTGGTGCGTTCGTCGTCGGAAACTTCTACTGATTCTTCTGGACGCGGAGGCGGAGTGTCCACGCGGGTGAAGAAAGGAGTTTCGTAGCTGGTCAAATCAGCCACGTGGCACCCATATCCGGCGCAGGAGTCCATAATAGCTTTGATGTCCTGCTCCTGGCCGTCTTCATCCACCTTGTAGTACCCTCTGGTCACTTGCCATATTTCCATGTTTCCATGGTGGCTCATGACCATGGTAAGAGCGTTCTGTGCTACGGACCGCGCGTAGGACATATTCCAATCCTGGACAAGTTGCGGCATTTCCTTCGCCTTGTCCCGCACCTAAAAATCCGACATGCTATGCATGTCCGGAATCTTGAGAGCTTCGCCAATATCCTCAAGGGATTGGCAGAAGTCATGAAGCAGGTCACCGACTTGGGTAAGCCGGTGGGTGCGGGGCTCGGTGGAGGTGGAGTCCATCAAGTTCAGAGGACCTATACATAAAACGGTTAATAAAATCCGACTTTGAAAGAAGTCAAAGAAAATAGAAAAGTCAGACAGATGGAACATACCAAAAATGACGTCGTCAATCTTGGTCTTCTCCTCCCGAAGACTCCGGAGTTCAGCCCGGAGTGCCTCAGAAAGGTCCTTCTCTTTGCACAACTCATTATTGATGTTCTAGATTTGCTGATCTTGAGCGGCAATCTTGCGATCGCGCTCGTCAGTAGCCATGGAGGAGGACTCGAGAACTTGAGCTATGCTCTTCTCATGATCTGCTTTGAGCTTATCCAGCTCTTGGCGAAGTTCCTTGTTCTCCACCACTAAAGTTTTGAGGTTCTCAGCCTCTTCAATCATGGCGTAGGATTGTTTTATCAGCGCTGTAAGTCAAAAAGAACAACAGTTCAGAAAAATTCGACTATGAAAACATGAAAGACAAGGTTTGAGTCTCGAAATGTTTACCTTCGGCCTCATCCTTGGAGACATTAAGTTCAGCATTTTTAAGTCGGAGAGGCTTGATCTCTCTACGCTTGTCACAGACATTTTTCAACAAATCCTGGTTATAGGAACATACTTTCTGTAAGTCAGAATACCCAAAGTTAGAAGTCTACTAAAGACTCGGGCTAATATTTTTACTAATATCAGCACGAGCCTTGGGGGCTACACTAGTTCATTCTTTGGCATCCTAATGAAGCATAAACCCAGATTATAAATCCTACTTCATGCTTGGGGGCTAGAGGATATGATATGAAACAAAGGAAAAACAGGAGTTAGAATTCCGACTTACATATTGCTCGCGAGTGAGTTTATCCAAACTCGCATTTACTTCAACAGCGACCTTCTCAGCGAGAGTCAGAGGGACCATGGGCGCTGTTGGAAGCTCACCGGTCCTTATCCTCTCATCGCGAAGACGCACTTGTGCAAGAAGGTCAGAGAACTTGATATCCTCTGCCTCTTGTGATTCTTCTTTGGTAGATAAGTTTCTTTTCTCCAGGCATTGCCTGGCCAGCCGCTGGATCTCTTCCGCAGATTTCTGGGACAAGCCAAACTTGGCAAGACCTAGATTGTTGAGAAGGTTTTCGGTGAAGATCTCTGCCGAGGGATCATTACCCAAAGAGGGTTCACCCTTATCTATACCTGACTCACTCATGGTGACGTCATTTTGTGATTCAAGGATCACGGGCTCCGTTGAAGGAGTCGGATCTTCTGCGACAACTGGGGAAGGAATGATCACCGGTGTTGCGGAAGGTTGGGGGGCAGGAGTCGGAGGAGCTACGGCAGGAGAAGCCATGGAAAGCTTCGTCTGCCGCAGGGGCTTCGAAGAATTTCCCTTCCCTTTACCCTTGATGAGATGCTTAGCTCTGAGAATGTAATAAAGTCGAAAACTTTACATCTCAGAAGAAAATTTGAGTAAGGTACAAAGGCGAAAATTGTGTTGAAAGATTACCTCTTCACGATGGGCACCTCCTTTGTGCCGATAGCCACTGTCGGAGCCTTGTGTTTCTTAAGCGCAATGTCTGGCAATGGAACCAATTCTATCTCCTGAGAAAACTCCGGAGGATACCCCTTGAGAGGAGCAAGTTCCGACTCGGGGAGGTCAGCAAGCTGAAAGTAAGAAAACATATCAGTATTGCAATGTAATTTAAATATTGAAACACATGAAAAGGCTTATTGTTGAAAGCTTACCGGCACTATGGGGTTTTCCGCCGTATGCATATCCAGAGAAACCTCCTGGATCCTCCTCTCGATCCGCTCCCTTATTAGCCATTTAATCTGGCTTATGTAGCCTTGCGAGGTATAGGCTCTAGGGCTGATGCGGAGAGAGTATTTCTTGGACGACGTGATGGAGTGCATCAGTCGGTTTCCATGGTACTGAAGGGGCTGGATCCGGCGTGACACCCAACATTAGACCAAGTCGGATCCCTTCAATCCTTTGTGCTTGATCAGATATTCGACCCGCCTCTTAGCGAGGATCAGATCGTCACTGAGAGCCGGAGCAGCCTCGTCCCAAGACGATTGGGCCGTGGCAGCTCCGTCGACAAAAGCCGACAAAGTGGTAGCTTTGTCGGGAGCCGGAATATCCTTATGATAAAAGAATGTGGCTGGCCACTGTTTGACCGAGTCACTAGCTAAGATTTTGGGATATGCGCGCTCGCGTCTAAGCGAAAAACTAATAGTACCGGTGATATAAGGAACACCGGCAGTGATAGAGTTTCTCCGGACATGAAAGTAATACCGGAATAAGGTCAAACTCGGCCTAATGCCGAGAAATCCCTCACACAAAGAAGCATAAGCGCTCATCTCTAAAAGAGAGTTGGGAGGAAGATGGTGGAGTTGAACACCATATAGGTCAATCACCTCGGAAAAGAATTCCGAGGGAGGGAATGACAAACCTCTGTCAAGGTGGGTGCCGAAGTTGACCCGCTCGCCGGCGTGCGGGTTGGGGACGGTCTCCCCGAAGCCGCTCCGCCAGCCGCTGGCGCAGAGGAGCCCTTCTGTCTCCATGCTGCGGAGCTTCTCATCATCTAGTACGCAGGGGATCCAGACCCCGCGGAAACTTTCCTTCTCCGCCGCCGCCGTCGCCACTGCTGCCACCAAGCCGGAGGAGGATGAAGAAGCCATTTCTCCGGTGGGCAGATGACCTAGGATGGGCGGCGCTGGGAGTTCTTGGGGGAAAGCAGGGGAGCTCTGTGCGTGCGGGGGAGATTTGGAGGAGAGGAAAAGGCAAAGGAACAGGTGAAGAAAGGAGGAGGAGAATCCTCACCCCTTATATCCACCTAACTGCGCCAAGATTCGTGCAAATGCTACAGTGCAACCGCCACGCGTCGTGGAAGGAACTAGGAAGGGCCCACGCGATGATTACGTCGCCTCGATCTCCGTGCACGCATTGAAACGGCGCCTTGGTTCCGCGAACCGCCGACCCACCAACGGTCATGCTGACAGGATGTCTGTCAGATGACATGACTTGACCATGACTTGTGTCAGGTGGCGTTAGAGACCAAATTCCGGCTTAGTTTGAAATCAAGATGGAAAATCCGAGTAACCTGTTGATTGGTCCGGCTTATTTTTAAGACCCGGATCGTATTTTTTGTTGTGAAGTTTCAGGAACCATTCAAGATTCTGCAAGCCGAAGATCAAGCTAGACGATGATAAATCCGACTTTGGATCTTGGAGACTTCCGGGGGCTACTGTTGGGGATATACTTTCCGGGTATCCTCACAGTTCCTCACTGACCAGGGTGGCCCAATTCGGGTTAGAGCTTTGCTTCACGGGCGGCCCAGTCAGGGAGAAAAGACGGAGTCCAATCTGGCTACGGGAAGGCCCAGAAGACTTATCGACTTAGGCTCATAGTGTTACTTGTAGTTCAAGATGTACTCTATAACCGACTCTTAGTCGTAGCCGGATAGATCTCTCCTGTAAACCCTAGGCCGGATATCTATATAAGCCGTCCTAGGGAAAGCCTTTAGGGCACACCACAATAGTCTACAATCTCAACTCGCACAGGCGAAACCCTTGTAACCCATATTCCGGCTCTGCCGTATTACTGGATTGCTAGCAGGAGTAGAGTCCGTCCAAAGTCGGCGGATTCGAACCTGGGTAAACTTGTGTGCTCACCGTCCCAGAACACCGTACGTCTCACACCCCTCTCTTCCGCACGCCCTGAGGACCCCCTCATGGCGTACTTGTCATCAATCCGACAACATAATCAGCTTGTCCCTCATAGTGTAGGAAAACATAAATGCATAGGACACCTTGAAAGTTCATAAGGGTGACTAGATACAAATAGTTTAAGAACAAGCAATATCAAAGTTATGAATCAATCAACAAGTCTTGTGATGAGGACATCCCTACAATTACACCTACCCCAATAACTACTAAAGATGCTACAACTGTTGCAAGAAAGGATCAGTCCAATGAGATTAGAATTGGACCTGTTACAAGAGCTCGTGCTAAGCTACTGGAACAACAGGTGAATTTACTCCTAAACGAATCTGGTACTTTGATTGATGAGAACTTTATACTACCTAAGTCTATGCATTTATGTATGATCAGGTTCGTTGGAGAAACAAGCATGGAGCGAGGAGGAGAAGGGCTACAAGAGAAGCCCAACATGATGATCGCCCAAGGATGCGCGAGGGAGGAGCAGGAGGAAGGCGCAAGAGAAGATCATCAAGACGGAGGCAAAAAGATCTGCCACGACCGAAGTGTCCGGCCAGATCCACCCAGACTGTCTGGCCTGGTCGAGAGACAAACTGGCGTGGACATTCAGTATGCCAGTTCGGACACTACACGGACACCACCCGGAAACTTCAAAGTTTCCGGCCAGACCGGACTGTCCGGCACACTTCACCCGGAGTGTCCGGCCTGACCGGACTGTCCGGCCGATTTCGACCGAAGTGTTCGCCCGCCGACCGAATCTGGTCCGAGTCGGTTTGTATCAGTTTGAGTCGTTTGCATTTAGTTTCGGTTTCTGGTCGCCCCAGCCGCCCTTATAAGCTATGGGACGACCTCTAGTTAGGGTTTAGACCACGTTAAAATATTTTGGAGTTGTTTCTTTCATAGAACCTCTAGAATTACCCTGTGTTCGAATCTACCAACTATAATTGAGTGTGATTTGTTGTTCCATTGGGAATTAGTAGATTGCATACTACCGTTCGTGGTCACGGCTGCATGCGCAAGAGCGTGGTGTTGTGAATATCCTACAAGGTTCGAGAGCTGTTGCATTGGCATCAGGGATCGAGCGGGAGAGTTCATAGCTACAGGATAGTTATCTATCATCCACCATTATCATTGCCATCCGCTTACTGAGAAGATCGGGCCACCCCATATCATCTTGGTATCAGATTTCCAGTGTTGCCTCGGTAAGCATCCACAAATCCATCCATAGATTAGCGAGTGTTTTCGTCCTAGACAGAAAAAGCCTTACAAAAAGATTTGCCATAGACTAGATTGCATCGTTTTCGAGTTTTAGTTGCTGAATGTATCTTCTCGTAGATCCGATCTGCAGGTTTTCCTCGTAGGAGTCTAGTTTCCATTTGTGTCTAGGTTTAAGGTTTCATCTTGTTTGCCGTTGTTCCCACCGTTACCGTTTCCGCAAGTTTTTTATCATTTTTTCCGAGTCCACATAGCGTACTTTTGTTTGCATACCATATACACAGCCTTTCTACAGCATCTGTACCTAGGAACGTACCCACGAGACTAGTTGCTTTGCTCCGACAGGTTGCTCATTAGGGTTTGCAGTGCAGAAATTTTCGACAGGCAAAACCGGACTATCCGGCCGAATCACACCGGACTATCCGGCCCAACCGGAGTCTCCGGCGCATATCAACCGGACTATCCGGCCCAATTCTGTTATAAGTTGTTGTGCTCGTTTGCATTGAGTAATATATATGAAAAAAATCAAAAAAAAGAGAGAAAAGAAAAGAGAATCAGTATAAAAAAAAGAGAAAAGAGCTACAAGCCTGATAAAAAAGAGATATAGAAGTGTGCAATATTGGAGGCCTTGTTGTATAGCACTAGTAGATTGAGCAATCTTGTGCCTGTTCTATTTGAGCTATTACTAGCGTCTCTCTTGTGCATTGCAATATTCCTGTTCATAAATTGCTTTGCCACATTTATCTCCACCGTGTGTGTTTCTTGGGTTTTTGTACGATCAGCACTAGGACTTGTTTGCGGTGTAGATAGGATACCATACCTATAGCTCCACCTTAAATAACCTGTGTGCCATGCGATCGTTCTCTATACCTTTGATATTCACTTCATCACATCAAGTGCATGAGTCTTTGATTTCGTTTGGTAGAGCATCTCTATTCACTTTGGAACGGTAAGATCTCCTTTCTTATTAGTTGTGAGTGAGTTGTGAGAGTTTCCACCATACAAATTCTGATTTTTGCACTAACCTACTAATCATGTCTACTAGCGATGATGATGTTGTGTTGCAGAAAAAGAAAGATGAGGAGCTCGTCAATTGGCGTGAATATGAGGCTTTGAAATCCCACTTGACACGTGTGTTTACTAACACGACAGATGCCATTGACAAGAATCTCCAAGATATGAATATGAGATTGGATCAACATGTTGGGACAGTTGATACTATCCAAACGCAAGTGGCTACGCTCAATGTCAATGTCACCACTTTGCAGCAGTCCATTGAGGGTTTGGCAGCCGCCTTGCATAGAAGGGACGATCCTCAACATGATGATGCCTTTGATGATTTCGATGAGGGTAGCGTTGTTGATGCTGCTCCACATGTTGGCAGGGGATGTGCTATTCCCCCTGTCCATGCACCTGCTCATGGTCGTGGGTTTGCTCATCTTGGGCGTGGTCCACGTGTGCCCAACCAAGCTGCTGATGATGTTTTGGGCAAGCCAAAATTCTCGATTCCTAAGTTTGATGGTTCCATTGATCCTGAAGACTACCTCACCTGGGAATTGAAGATTGAGAAACTCTGGCGCTTATTTGACTATCCAAAAGATAAGAAGGTCAAGCTTGCAGCATCTGAATTTGATGGATATGCTTTGCGTTGGTGGGATGCTCTTGTGCAACATAGGAGGGAGGACAATGAACTTCCTGTGATGGATTGGCGCGAGATGAAGCAAATCATGAAGGCACGTTTCGTACCAACCAACTACTTGCGATCTGTTTTTGATAAATTGACGCAATTGAAGCAAGGCACCATGACAGTTGATGAGTACTACATGGAGATGGAGATGCTTATGCAGCGTGCTCGAGTTCGTGAGTCCATTGAGATGACCATGCAGCGATTCCTAAACAATTTGAAGTTACCAATCAAGAGCATTGTTCGTCATCACAAGTATGAGACCATCAATGAGTTGTTGCATCATGCTCGAGAGGCCGAATCCATGTTGGCAGAAGAGCCGAAGTCACGTGCTCGTTTTCCGTCCTCCAGCAGATTTTCGACCAGGTCTACACCTCCTACAGTCACGCCACCAGCTGTTGTTCCATTTACACCATCGACCAAACCAGCAAGTACACCTGCGTTTGGTTCTAATGCTCGGAAACCCGCTGCTCCTGCTGCTAGCTCGGGTTCCAACATGTCTACTGCACGTACTCGTGATGTAGTGTGCCATACTTGTGGAGGTAGAGGTCACTACAAGAAAGATTGTCCAAACAGCAAGGTTATGTTTGTTAATGAACAAGGTGAAGTAGAAAGTGGATATGAAGCTTCTGATGATGATATTGATGATGGCGAGGAAGGTGCTGATGCATATGCTGAGCGTGCACCCACTATTGTCGTATCTTCACGTGTACTTAGTGTGCAACCGGTTGAGGAATCCCAGCGTTGCAACTTGTTCCAAACAAAAGCTCTCATTGGACCAAACAAAGCTTGCAAGGTAATTATTGATGGAGGTAGCTGCAGAAATCTTGCAAGTACGGAACTATGTGCCAAACTGAATTTGACATACTTACCTCATCCCAAGCCATACTACATACAATGGTTGAGCAACAATGGTGAGATGAAGGTAAATCATATGGTACGTGTGAATTTTCAAATAGGGCCATACAAAGATTCTATTGATTTTGATGTGGTTCCTATGACTGTTTGTCACCTACTATTGGGTCGGCCTTGGCTCTATGATCGCCATGTGCAACACAATGGCCGAGCCAATACATATCACTTGGAATTCAAAGGAAAGAAGATTACTATGCAGCCAATGACACCACAAGAAATTGTGAATGATTCTCGCCAGAAGATAGAGGTGAACGGAAGATACTACCACTCGTGAGACTGTGTAACAGCTGTTCCTGATGTAATTGAGCCTACATTGAGTGATATAACGAAAAGTGAGAGAGTGCCTAGGTTATTGATACTAGCCACCAAGGAGGATATGAGAGAGTTTTGTGAGGATCCTACAGCCATGCCACTTGTGCTCATGTATAAGGGCGAGGTATTGGTTTCTAACGACATGACCCCTATTTCTCTTGGTGTCTCTTCTATTTTGCAGGACTTTGGGGATGTGTTTCTAGAAGACGTACCCGCAGGTTTGCCTCCATTGCATGGTATAGAACATCAAGTGGACCTGATTCCTGGCGCCACACTTCCCAACCGTGCACCTTATAGGACTAATCCCGAAGAAACTAAGGAAATTCAGAAGCAAGTACAAGCGTTGCTGGATAAAGGGTACATTCGTGTCTCTCTTAGTCCTTGTGCTGTTCCTGTTATTTTAGTTCCTAAGAAAGATGGTACTTGGCGCATGTGTGTTGATTGTAGAGCGATTAATAACATCACTATTCGATATCGTCATCCTATTCCACGCTTAGAGGATATGCTAGATGAATTGAGTGGTGCTGCTGTTTTCTCTAAAATTGACTTGCGTAGTGGTTATCATCAAATTAGGATGAAAGAAGGGGATGAATGGAAAACTGCTTTCAAAACTAAATTCGGTTTGTATGAGTGGTTAGTTATGCCGTTTGGTCTTACTAATGCACCTAGTACTTTCATGCGTTTGATGAATCATGTTTTGAGAGAGTTTATTGGTCATTTCGTGGTTGTTTACTTTGATGATATACTCATATACAGCCACACCGAATCTGAACATTGCACTCATATTAGACAAGTTTTGCAAGTGTTACATGATAATAAACTATATGCTAATCTTGAGAAGTGTACTTTTGCAAAAGATAAGGTCATATTCCTAGGATTTGTTGTTTCTAAGCATGGAGTAGAGGTAGATCAATCTAAAATTGAATCAACTCAAAATTGGCCTACTCCGATGAATGTTAGTCAAGTGCGTAGTTTCCACGGTCTCGCTAGTTTCTATAGGCGCTTTGTGAAAGATTTTAGCACCATTGCTGCACCATTAAATGATTTGACAAAGAAAGGTGTTCCTTTTGTATGGGGCGTGGCCCAAGACAATGCATTTGATACATTAAAACGTTTGCTTACTTCTGCACCATTACTTGCATTACCTAATTTTTCAAAGCAATTTGAAGTTGAATGTGATGCTAGTGGTATAGGTATAGGTGGCGTTTTGATGCAAGAGGGTCGGCCTATAGCTTATTTTTCTGAGAAATTGACTGGTGCTCGTTTGAATTATTCAATCTATGATAAAGAATTGTATGCACTTGTTAGAGTACTTGAGGTTTGACAACATTATTTGTGGCCAAAAGAATTCATCATACATTCTAATCATGAAGCATTGAAATACTTGAAAGCTCAATCAAACTTGCATAGAAGATTAGCTAAATGGGTTGAGTTCATTGAGTCTTTTCCTTACATCATTAACTATAAGAAGGGAAAAGAGAACGTTGTTGCTGATGCTCTATCTAGGAAGAACATGCTATTAACCAATCTTGATGTTAAAATTCCTGGATTAGAAGCTATTTGTGCACTTTATGCAACTGACCACGATTTTGCTGAACCATATCGTTTGTGTGCTCTTAGAAACGCATGGGATAAGTATCATATACATGATGGAAATTTGTTTCGAGCTAACAAACTATGTATTCCAGAATCGTCGTTGCATTTGTTCTTAGTGCAGGAATCACATGCTGGTGGTTTGACGGGTCACTTTGGGCGTGAGAAGACGTTGCTCATGCTTGCTGATCACTTTTATTGGCCCAAGATGAGGCGTGATGTGTACATATTTGTGAGCCGATGTATTACATGCCACAAGTCGAAATCTAAGCTGAAGCCTCACGGTTTGTATACACCTCTCTCTGCACTGACTACTCCATGGGAAGACATTAGTATGGATTTTGTGCTAGGTCTACCTAAAACTCAGAGAGGTCATGATTCTATATTTGTGGTAGTGGATAGGTTCTCTAAGATGGCTCATTTTATTGCCTGCCACAAAAGCGACGATGCGTCGCATGTTGCTAACCTGTTTTTCAGGGACATCGTGAGATTACATGGAGTACCAAAGACGATTGTTTCTACCCGTGATGTGAAGTTCATGAGATACTTTTGGAAGACCTTATGGGGAAAGCTAGGAACGAAGTTGCTATTCAGTACTACATGTCATCCCCAAATAGATGGTCAAACGGAGGTGGTGAATCGAACATTGTCATAGCTGCTAAGGACCATGATTAAAAAGAATCTGTGGGAGTGGGAAGAGTGTTTGCCACATGTTGAGTTTGCTTACAACAGGGCTGTGCATTCAACTACTCAGCTTTGTCCTTTTGAGGTGGTGTATGGTTTCAAGCCATTGACGCCACTTGATATGTTGCCTCTGCCATTACATGAGAGAGTTGATATGGAGGCATCAAAACGTGCTGATTATGTGAAGAAAATACATGAGAATACTCAAGAGGCTATTGAGAAGAAAGGCAAGAACATTGCTGCTGCAAGGAATCAAGCAAGGAAATAAGTGATGTTCGAGCCTGGAGATATGGTTTGGGTGCATCTACGCAAGGATAGGTTCCCACTACTTCGAAAGTCAACATTGAAGCCACGTGGTGCTAGTCCTTACAAGGTGTTAGCCAAGATTAATGATAACGCCTACTTGGTTGATATACCTATTGAGGAGTTTGGTGGAGTTAGCAATAGATTCAACGTTGCTGATTTGTCACCATATGCTGGAGAAGACCTTGGAGCGTCGAGGTCGACGCCTTTTGAAGGGGGGGAGATGATGAGGACATCCCTACAATTACACCTACCCCAATAACTACTGAAGATGCTACAACTATTGCAAGAAAGGATCAGTCCAATGAGATTAGAATTGGACATGTTACAAGAGCTCGTGCTAAGCTACTGGAACAACAGGTGAATTTACTCCTAAACGAATCTGGTACTTTGATTGATGAGAACTTTATACTATGCATTTATGTATGATCTGGTTCGTTGGAGAAACAAGCATGGCGCGAGGAGGAGAAGGGCTACAAGAGAAGCCCAACATGATGATCGCCCAAGGATGCGCGAGGGAGGAGCGGGAGGAAGGCGCAAGAGAAGATCATCAAGATGGAGGCAAAAAGATCTGCCACGACCGGAGTGTCCGGCCAGATCCACCCGGACTGTCCGGCTTGGTCGAGAGACAAACTAGCGTGGACATTCAGTATGCAAGTTCGGACACTACACGGACACCACCCGGAAACTTCAAAGTTTCCGGCCAGACCAGACTGTCCGGCACACTTCACCCGGAGTGTCCAGCCTGACCGGAGTGTCCGGCCGATTTCGACCGGAGTGTCCGCCCGCCGACCGAATCTGGTCCGAGTCGGTTTGTATCAGTTTGAGTCGTTTGCGTTTAGTTTCGGTTTCTGGTCACCCCAGCCACCCTTATACGCTATGGGACGACCTCTAGTTAGGGTTTAAACCACGTTAAAATATTTTGGAGTTGTTTCTTTCATAGAACCTCTGGAATTACCCTGTGTTCAAATCTACCAACTATAATTGAGTGTGATCTGTTGTTCCATTGGGAATTAGTAGATTGCATACTACCGTTCGTGGTCACGGCTGCGTGCGCAAGAGCGTGGTGTTGTGAATATCCTACAAGGTTCAAGAGTTGTTGCATTGGCATCAGGGATCGAGCGGGAGAGTTCATAGCTACAGGCTAGTTATCTATCATCCACCATTATCATTGCCATCCGCTTACTGAGAAGATCGGGCCACCCCATATCATCTTGGGACAATGCACATTAAACTAAGAATGTCCACTATGCTCTCTCAATAGGTGCATAAAGATAGAAGATGGAGACTCAACATAAAAGTAAAAGAAAGGCCTTCATAGAAGGAAGCAGGGATTCAAGACTCATAAATAGGTTCCAAAAATTATGGTACTTATTAGCTTTCAGCTCTCATTGCCCCTATCATAAGCATATTTTGGTGGTTAAGATTAAAGTGAACAAATATGAGGATATGCTTGACAAGTTATAAGCTGAAAATCTCATGCCCCTTACTTACGAGTACCGTTCCTCATGCTACTCAAGTTTAGTCACAAGTAAGTTCTTGTCATTGTAAGTACATGTATATCATAGAGAACCGCCAACGGGGTACCCCTTGCCCGATGATACGGAAGAATCCCCATATCAAAATGACAAGGCAAGCAGACAATGAGCATCTCAGCATCCTTTTATTTCCTATTTGCATAGGTATTTTTTTTTCTTTTTTTTATTTCTCTTTTTTTCTTTCCTATTGCATAGGCTTCTTCTTTTTTATAGAGGATGCTTCATAGATTGCTCACTATGGTTACGCTGCAGGTTTCCACCATGATTAGGCATGGATTAGACCAGCCACCCAAGCATTTCTCTAACACATATACAAACTCCATGAGCCTTACAAGCTCCCCTTTCATTTCACACCGCCGGGATCCATAAGCAAAAGAACATGATATCAACTAAATAAAGTGCAATGTTGAAAGCGTTCCCCATGACAGCATGGTTCTGCTAATCCACAACTTACAAAACGCAAGCATATACGCAACATAGATGGGCACAATGGTTCAAGTTTATTAAGTGCAAGAAATATAAAGTGTGCCATCAAGTTCGTGAGAGCTTTAATCACTAGTTTTCACATAACAAGTTTAATTCGGAAGGTAGATAAAAACATGAATATACTTGGAATAGCAAATGCTAATAGGTAGGTATGGTGGACTCTTTGGAATAACTTGGTTTTATTCGGAGTTGGATGCATGAGTGGAACTCATACTTGGTATGGAGGCTAGCAAAAGACTAGGAGCGACCAACTAAGAGAGCAATAATGGCCATAATCATGCAAAGCGACAAAACATTATTAATTAAAGCATAAAGTGATATTACAAGTCAAAAACTAAATGATCATAGAGGCTATGGTGACTTGGTATAGTCTTAACATGGTGTGAGCATGCGTCAAGTCAACCCAAATAAAGCATTAAAGGAGAATACCACAATATTATGCTTTAATATGCTAAAACAACGCATGATATTTTCAAGGCACATTAAGCAATCTCAATTACTTGTAACAAGTCATGCTATAGCAATAATCACTAAGCATAAAGCCAAAACAATATCAAGCATGACATGATAGTCTTAAGTCACAGTCAAAAACAAGCTCCTTTTATACCACTTAAGCATGACTTTCCTACTCTTTTCCAATCCAAATCAACTTATTTTAAAAGTAATTTATGAATGCGGGGGTCCAACCATCTTATTCAAGCAAACTAAGCAAATGAAAACTAAAAACGAAAACAAAGACGCTCCAAGAACAACACAACTGTGCATGAAACAATAAAAATGAAGTGTTTGGAAGAAACCTGAGATTTTTCTTGATGAAGAAGGGGATGCCTTGGGCATCCACAAGCTTTCACGCTTGTACTTCTTGAATATTTCTTGGGGTGACACGGGTGGCATCCCCAAGCTTGAGCTTTTGTCCATACTTCATCTTATCACATTACTCTTCCCCACACTTTAAAATTTCCTTCATACAAAACTTCACACAATCTTCATTAGCAACATTAGTGTACTCAAAATAATAAGTCTTTTGGTTCAGTTTCAACACAACTAAAACTTCCATTAAAAAAATCTACTGTAGAACTTCCTTTAAAAAGTTCAAATGATCAAAGAGAACTCAAAGAGAAAGAGATTAAGAGGCAAATGCAAATAATGGAGGAAATCTGTCAAAATAGACCAGTAGGTAAAAACAAAATTTTTCGAAGACCTTATGTTGCTCAAATCTAAAAGTGTTGAACTAACGAAAGTTGGATTACAACCTGGGGCAGAAGCACAAAACATTAGATCCCAAACCGACGTATAGAGATTTTTCATGAATTTTTACAGCGAAGCACAAAAATCTGTTTCGGGACAGCAACTTTCCCAAGCATTACTTCTCTCTCATTAGAGGTTACTCTTGGCACAAAAACCACACAAAAATGATAAGGAGAGGTTATTACTGAAGCAATAACTTCCAAGACTCACAAAAGACTCCTAACTAAATTTGGGTTATCTTCCAATAAGTGCTTTTCTTTAACGCCTTTGAGCTAGGCATGATAATTTCGATGATGCTCACATAAGAAATATGAATTGAAGTAAAAGAGAGCATCAAGAAGCAAATTCAAAACACATTTAATTATAACCAACTTCCTATGCATAGAAATCTTATATGCAAATAAATTCACAAAGAACAAAATGACAGGCATAGGAAGATAAAACGAGAGTAACTTCAAAACTTTCAGCAAATAGAGAGGTGTTTTAGTGCCACGGAAACTTTTACAACCATATTTTCCTCTATTAATAATTTCCAGTAGCCTCATGAATAAACTCAACAAGATAACTATCACATAAATCATGCTTTTCATGATCTACAAACACATAATTTTTATCAAGCTCAAAAATAGTGGGATTAAAACTTTCAAACCCACTTTTAACAATTTTATAACAAGATGACTGATCAATCTCATTTTCAATATTAGTACAATTAATATTATCAACCAATATAGGACCATCATCTAGAGATTTATTATAAACATTTTCAAAACAATCCACAGGAACATAACATTCATCCTCCTTTGGTAAGCATGGGGGACAATCAAATATTATAAGGGGTAAAGAGTTACTCTCATTAGAAGGTAGGAATGGGTAGATCCATTCTTCCTCATCTTGATCATCAATATCCTCCTTTTTTTCATCCAATGAGCTTCTAGTTTCAGCAATTTCTTCTTCCATAGGCTCCTGCAAGGCATTAGTCTCTTCCGCTGGTGGAGTGCATCTATTAAGATATTCAAGAATATAGCCATTTTCTTCCTTGTAATTATCAAAGCAAAAAATAAATATATCATAAACCTCATATTTAGAAGGTGCATCATCAGTATTTTCAAGCAAATAAGCTAGTTCGAATGCACCCTTCCAAGCAATGAATTCTTCAATTTGTTCCACATCATAAAAGTCATAATTTCCCTTAACATAAGAAGATATGGTAACATCATCATTATACTCACATTGAAAAGGGAGGTGTTTATACCTCTTACAGCAACAAGATTTATCAAAGAAATAAGTAACATTATAAGTAGAGCACATGTTTCTAGCAATGGTATACAATTTATCAATTTGTTCCCATAAGTGTTTCCCTTTTTGTGACAAGCGGTGTTCCTTATAATAATATTTTTGTTCTTCCGTAAACCCACCTTGCCAATTAGATTCAGTTTCAAAGAAACCAACCATTGATAGAAAGCATGATAGAGCAAGACAATAACAGACCAACAAAAATAACAACTATAGTAGGAACTAATTGTCTTATATTTTTGATAAAAAGAACAAGCAAACAAAGCAGAAATAAACTAAGAAAAACAAAAAACAAAGTAAAGAGATTGGTTGTGAGGGACTCCCCTTGTGAAGATGTCCTTGACTCCCCGGCAACAGCGCTAGAAAAATGCTTGATGATCGGCTCAACACGTATCGAGCTCGTTGGGGAACCCCAAGAGGAAGGTATGATGAGCACAGTAGCAAGTTTCCCTCAGTTATGAAACCAAGGTTATCGAACCAGTAGGAGCAAGGAAACACCTCCAAGGTGTTGTTTCCAACTTGGAATCATACACAACACAACCACAGAACTTTGCCCCCAACTTACAGTGAGGTTGTCAATCTCACCGGTTTTGCTGAAAATAAAGGATTAAATGTATTGTGTGGAAGATAGTAATTGCTTGCAGAAAAAACAGAAACAGTAAATAGATTGTAGATTGATGGTAAAAGAATGGACCGGGTCCATAGTTCACTAGAGGTGATTCTCCTTAAGATAGATGACATGTTGGGTGAACTAATTACAGCGGGGCAATTGACAGACACCGAGAAAGCATACATGCATATACTAATCATCTTAACTCCTATGATATTTGATTGGGCATTACAATATTATACATAGACCGTAATCCAACTGCATATATGACTAATAATCCACCTTCAGGTTATCATCCGAACCCCCTCCAGTATTAAGATGCAAGCAACAGATAATTTCATTAAGCAAAGTGTGTAAAGTAAATAATATGATTGTTCTATGAACAAAGGACTGTTGTTTTGTCCCTAGTAGCAACATCACATCTAGTACCTTAGAGATTTCTGTCACTTCCCTAGATTCCTAGAGGCATGAACCCACTATCGAGAATAAATACTCCCTCTTGGAGTTGCTAGCATCTACTCGGCCAAGATAGCTACTAACAACGGAAAGCATGCAAGATCACAAATAACATAGACATGATAGAATCAATAATCAATCTGAAATAGCATCTCAATATCCATCGGATCCCCGCAAACACATCATGTAGGATTAAAAATAGATGATCTTGATCATGAACGGAGCTCACAAGATCTAAACATGGTAGCACAAAGGAGAAGAACCAACCATCTAGCTACTACATGGACCCGTAGTCTAGGGATGAACTACTCACGCATCACACCGGAGGTAGGCATGGTGATGAAGAAGGCCTCCAGGGTGATCTCTCCCCTCTAGCAGGGTGCCAGGAAGAGCTTCAGATCCCTCGCAATCTAGGGATAGAGATGGCGGTGGCTACAGACTCTTTCGTGGATGTTTTGATCGGGTACTTAGGCTTCTCGTCCCGGAGGCAATATATAGGCAAAGGGGCAAGGTCGATGGAGTACCAGGGGGGCCACACCCCCTGGTGGCGCGGCTAGGGGTGACCGCGCCACCACCAGGTGCGGCCGCCCTGGCTCCCCTCTTTGTTTCCCCTCCAGACTCCATATTCCTTCTGGTGAAATATTGACTTGGGCTTTTGTCCGGTCCAATTCCGAAAATATTTCCTTACTACCTTTTCTAAAACCAAAAATAGGAGAAAACAGGGAACTGGCACTATGGCATCTTGTTAATAGGTTAGTTCCAAAAAATATGTAAAAATACTCCAAAGTGTGGACAAAACATAAAAAAGTAGATATAAAACAAGCATGGAATATCAAAAATTATAGATACATTTGCAACGTATCAGCGGCTGTGCGTGTGGCTGCGGTAGGAGATATTATCTGGCAGTCGTTGCCTGGCCAGGGTGCGGCATCGGCGAGTTTGGGAGATCCATCAGAGCGCTGGGCCGGATGCTGGCCTGCAGCCTCGGCGCCTTGTCCTCAGCATGAACCCCCAGCCCCGGGGGTGAGGGTGGCGATGTCGAGGAGCTTAGTCAGGCGCTCGCACCACTTCTCTTGGCTAGGTTCTGTCAGTGGGTGGTGCAGCAGCTCCTACACCATGCGCTTGGTGACCTCCGGCGTCGGCCGGTCTATCTGGCCGCGAGAGGATGCAGTGCGGGAGAGTGGCGTGTTGCCACGCGAGAAAATAGTTGGAGATCCCCTCGATGGGTGGAAGGAGGATCCCTTCTCGTCCTCCATCCATGGAGTTTGCTCTGTGGTGGTGCGTCGGGAGGTGGGCTCCGTCTTAGCCTTGCTTGCCGCAAGGCGGAGGACATGCTTGGCTCGTGTCTCGGTGCGAGCCAAGATATCGACGAGGTTGGTGAATGTCTTGGAAACGCGTCTCAGCCGCCTACCTAGCGCGCCAAATGTCAGAGAAAGTGTCATGTGAAGGAACAAGAGGTCCAACAAGCCCTGAGTTCACGAGGGGGCTAAACATGTGGTCGAAACTTCCCAACGACGGTGGCGACGACAGAGTACCAACACGACAGAGAGTGACACGTATTTTTTACCCAGGTTCAGGACCCTCGTGAGGAGGTAAAGCTCCTACTCCTACTTTGTTGTATTGCTTGCAGTGTCTCGCTGATGCATGTCAAAAACATATATGAACTTTGTAGTATATTGTGCTAAAATGCTTATTATTTTTCAACTTTATTATATTTATTGGGACTAACCTACTAATATGAAAGAAAATCGCTCAATATGGCAGTATTTGGAGTTTTCTGAAATCTGTCCTGCTAAACACTTTTCAGATATGAACTCGTAAGAGCTTAAATGTGACGTCAAATGAAAATGTTATCTACATGAAAGTTGTGGATAATTTTCAGACGTACGATTTAGAGTCAAAAATCGTCCGAAACGGAGTTCAGATGCTCTAGAAAAGCCCTGATTATTGAAGGGTACATGATTAGTTTCGGAATTCCGAAGTTGATGACATGGTTGACTCAAACTCTTGCCATATGAGATCAATTCGTCCAATCCACGAATTTGAAGACTTGTAGGCCTTTCTAGGAGTCACCATGAAGGTTCTAGAGGTTTCCAAGATCCCTTGGATCCAAGAGGCCCCGGTGAAGCCTCCACCACTATATATTGAGGGAAACCCTATTTTTAGAAGAAGCCACCACAAGCCACGAATTTGCCTGGCCTCCATCTACAAGGGGGAGGGCTCATCTACATCATCAAGAAGCTTCAAGGAAGAAGGAGGCAAAGGGGCGATGCTCCCCAAGCGCAACCACCGCCATAGGAGGGCGCCGGTGCCTCCCTGCCGCTGGCGCCGCATCCTCTCCTCGCGTGTCCGCCTCTCCCCCTTGGAGAGGCACATCTCCATCACCTTCTACAGCGAGATCCCCTCCATATAGCTACTGTAATCTCTTGGAACACATGATGTATGAGGCAATATTTTACTTTCCCATGATCTATTGTAACTCTATGTTGATGTTTGAGTAGTGATTGTTCATGGCAATTGTGATCTAATTTGTTTTGGTTGCATACAAGTTTGTTATCTTCTATAATGGTCTTATGTACTGATGTATGAGTGTACACATATGTTAGGGGATGCATAAGGTCGTCACCGTTACATGTTGTTAGGATGAGGAATAGAGGGAGTTGAATAGAAACTGTATTCCAAGTTTTATATACATGCTATATTAATTCATGGTTAATTCGGGGAATATATTGGGGACCTTAGAACTTAAAGTGGTGGTTGGACATATTTGTCTTAATGAATCTCTTGTTAGCACATTAACTTGGCTTAGGTACCAATCACTAGGGTGTGTGGTAGTTTATTTACTTGACTACTCCATGATTTAGGGCTCCACCTAGAAGAAACAATAGACTTTATCCATATAAGTTAGATGTGATGGTTAGGAGTGTTAGCTGCTAGACACATATCTTAATTAATCATATTTTTTGCTCTAGATTATAGTGTCTTGGGATTTTAATCATCGAGTTCTTTATGCTTTATTGTGTTTAGTACTGATGCATCTAGCTATAATATGTGTTTCACTAATTGTGACAACCAAATGAATGAAACAACAATTTTCCTAAACATTTACTCCCTTGAGAAAACTTGTCATCACTGCACTTCACTAGATCTATTTTACTTACACTAGTTTATTCATTGTAGTTACTTCCAACAATTTACCTCATTCTAGTTAATAGTGAAAACAACCACACATACACACTCTAGATCCTAGCTTTGCATAAAAGGTCATATAAGTAAGTTATAGGGATTTAGAGAATAGATAGTTTACCTTCGGCTCCTCGTGGGTTCAGCACTCAAATACTTATCGAATTGTACTACGGTGATCCCCTACACTTGGGGGTTATCAAGATACTTTTCTAGCGTCGTTGCTAGGGAGCGTGCCGCTAAGCTTATATTCTTTTTTGCATTGCTAGTTTATTTTTAGTACCTTGCATATAAAATTAAAACCCCAAAAAATTATAATGGAAAATTCTCACAGTGATGTGTATGATATGCTGGTTAAATATGTTGAAAGCTTGAATATTCCCTTGGGCACTAACTTTTTGAATGCAAGAAATTATGATAAAAGTGTTAGGGAAGAAGATGACAAAAGGCTAAGCTTGGGGATTCCCATGCATCCCAAATAAAATGATATAGAAGAGAAATAAGAAAAAATGGAGGAAGAATGAAGTAACTACCCATCTCCTACTCCCAACAAGGGTAACACACAAATTCCCATGAACAACTCTTCTTATAATGATGATGATCTTTCATTGCCTAGTAGTCCTCTATGTGGAACAATTATGTCTAATATATGGGAGTATGAAAGTGATATAATTGAGTTAGATGATCCATTATGCTCATTAGATGACTTTTCTTTATATGGTGAATCTATTCAAAACTAAGATATTAAGTTTGCGTTTGATGCTTGCAATAATTATGAAAGAGGAAGAGATAAAAGCCCTCTTTATGTTTCCATTCTATTTATGCAAGCTACTGATCATTATGTGCATTGGATACCACAACCTTGCTGCTATTTATTCATATATAAAATGCCAATGCATAGGAAGAAAGTTAGACTTAAATGTTACTGCCTATGTGCTTTGTGGTGTGCTCCATATGCTTTTAAATACTATTCTATTTGAGCACTCCTTAATATCGTAACATGTAAAATAACTTTAGCTACTGTTATTTAACAATTAGTGTAAGATTTTAACTAAATATAAAATTTGGGAGAGCAAATGAGAAGGATTAGCAATAGAGAAGTTGGGGTCGACCTTGAGCATGTGTTTTTCATGCCAATGGAACCATTGCAAAGCCTATATCATTAAAAATTTATCCACATAAAAAACAAAATAAAAATAGTGTCTCTTTTGTAATATATTGGATTCTTGAATAAAATGGTTTCCCAATAATTACTAGAGTTTGCAGCATGGTAGAAACTATTATATCATTTTTTTGGAGAACTAACCATTTTGTAGGCATTGAAGTAACATTAAGATGAAAATATTTATTTGTCTGAGATGAGTGACATGATATGATGAGAAAGAAATAAAGGACAAGAACTAGCAAGACCACAAGCTCGGGGATGCCCACGCATCCCCCTCTTCTTTCAATTATTTTAAGTAATATCATTCCAAAATCATGTTTTAGTTTTACCTTCATGGTTTTGTTTTTATGTTTGTGGAAACCATGTTTGAATTACCTTTTCGTTTTTTAGATCTTATTTTGTATATTTTTTATAAAAACAAAATACCAAAAAGATTTTATGTTTATTTGGTTCTTTTTGCTTCTTCTTGCCTTTTGTTTTTAAAAGTTTAAAACATTTTATGGTTCTTCATTTGGTTCTTATTCGTTTCTTGTTTTTATAAAACCCAAACAACAAAAATATTTTATGCTTTTTTATTTTTGTTTGCTTCTTACTTTTCATCTTTCATAACAAAAATATTTTGTTTCTTCTTTTTTGTTTCTCTTGATTCTTTCTTGGTTCTTTTTGATTCTTTTAGGTTTTTGATTTTTGGACATTTGTTCTCTATTAAAATAAAGGTTATATATTTTTTAATATTTGTAAAAATAAAGTACCAAGTTTTACCCATTTTGGATGTTAAAAGTTGAAACATATATTTGGAGTTGAAACTTTCTGCACGCTGCTGTTTACCAAATGATTTTTATGATTTTTTCTGTAACTCCGATTGAGCTAAATTTTCTAATGACGTTAAAACTTTTAATTATATATATGCACACAAATTATCTAAATTCCTGACATGTTTAAGTCAGCAAAATATATACGTTCTGCAGCTGTTGTTTTCCTGGACATAATCTATCTTTTGTTGCAAGAGTAGCCTTTTTGAGTTTTTATTTGATTCTTTTTGAGTTTTTTTTATTTTATGGATATTGGACACTTAAGTGACTCTCTGGACCTTTAAACCCAAATTTTATTTGGTACTTTTATCATAGCTAGCACTATATCTTTGTACCACTAATGTCACCCCATAGAAAGAAATGGGAGAAAGTTTTGTGTTGAAGTTTTTTAACAGGAAATGGAGGAACACCACACTAAGAGTTACCCAAGAATGGTGACAACCATAAGCTTGGGTATGCCCAAGGAACCCCACTGAACTTATCAAATTCTAGGTTTGCAAACCTCTAAACTTTATTCTTTGAGCAACATAGAATGATCATAGAAACTTGAAGCGTCTTTGTATAGTTTTATGTCTAGTTTTGCATGTTGACTTGAGAATAAATGAAACAACCATGATAGATGTTTTGCATTCTTAGGAAATATCTACTGAAAAAATCTATCCCATGAATAAATTCCTTGATGAGAATGAGTTGGGTGTTATCAAAACAAAAGGGAATGAAAGCAAAATGTTGAAATTCAAAGTCATGCTTAGTGTTGCTAGCTCAAATACTTCAATGAATGATAATTTGATAGTGCCTTATTTAGTGATACTTTTTTCTAATATACATTGATGTTTAATACTAAGGAGCATTGTGTGATGATAAATGTTGGGCACTATGGATCCAGTGGCATACATGTAGATCTTTTTTCTAGCCCAAAAATTCCTATACAAGCAAATCCTGTTTACTCAAACACCCTTAAAACCAATTCCCACAGTGTACACCATACATACCTATATAGCATCAATGTTATTCCAAGTATATTTCTCATGTTTCTTATTTTATTTAGCTTCCAAATAATATTGCTCTTATGGTTATGGTTGTCATAGAGAAGTTGGTTGTGGGGTGACCACGAACTTTAAGTCATAACCACCAAAGGTGGTAATGATTTATGAAACATAAAATGGTTTTATAACATAAAAAAGTGAAAGGAAAGATAACAAGGGGACATGAGATACTCTTGTTCTACTTTGTAATCAAAGAGTAAATTGAGGGTCATGGGTATTTCAATACATATGTTCTAGGGTAAAGTGTTGGAAAGGTAGGCACCCGAGGATTCGGCTAGCCATGAAAAGTAAAAATCAAAGGTTGTTTTAGAGAATATGACATGATTAAAGTACCCATGAATAAGGTTTATACTGGTTACTAGGAGGGCAAGACCATTAACTAATGCCATATAAAAATGGTGAAATTGTTCGACAAAAGTTTAACTTCATGTCTATCCTGTTATATTTATTCTCTTCTTTGAACTTGAAAGATGCTAATGATAGGGGTAAATGGAACCAAACACTAATTATAAACTATTGATCAATCATAAACTTAATGAAATAGAGTTTGGAACCTAAATAGGCCTTTGCACATGTTTAATCCATGCTTACTTTCAGTACGAGATATAAAAATATTGTAAGGGAAGACATAAAACTAAAAAGTGAGTCTTCCAGGTCAAGGGCATGAAACTAAGAAGTAGGTCAAAGAAGAAAGGCATAAAAAACCATACCAAGGATAGGAAAGAGTCTTCCAATAATTCTACAGGTTCATCTAAGTATGCTTGAAGGTTTGTTTTACCTCTCATTTGTTTGAATACAAGTCTACTTATTATTGAACTTGTTTGTATAGTGCGAAAGATATCACTTTATAGCTCACTTGCTTGTTGTGATTCCTCAAAGATTGAACCTAGTGAAATGTGTGTGGCAATGAAAAAGAAGCAAAACAATAAACTCCAAAGTCCATGTTTAGTTTTATCACCTTCATACTCGAGGACGAGTATGGGTTAAGTTTGGGGATGTTGATGCATGTAAAATATATACATGAACTTTGTAGTTTATTATGCAAAATTCTTATTATTTTGCAAATTTATTATATTTATTGGGAATAACCTACTAATATTTGCAAAAGTGCACAATTTTTTGTTTTACACTTTATTGTGTAAGAAAAATATGAATATGGAAGAAAATCGCTCAATATGGTAGTATTTGGAGTTCCCTGAAATCTGTCCTGCTGAACACGTTTTAAAGATGGACTAGTAAGAGGTTGAATATTGCGTCAAATTAAAAAGTGATTAACATGAAAGTTGTGGGTAATTTTAAGATGTATGATTTGGAGTCACAAATCGTCCAAAACGGAGTTCTGACACTCGAGAAAAGCCTCGATTACTGAAGCAAGCAGTTTCGGGATTCCAAAATTGGTGACGTGGTTGACTCAAACCCTTCCCATATGAGATCAATTCAGCCAAGCCACAAATTTGTAGACTTGTGGGACTTCATAGGAGTCACCATGAAGGTTCTAGAGGTTTCCTAGAGCCCTTGGATCCAAGGGTTTTGATCCGATGGCCCCGGTGAAGCCTCCACCACTATATATTGAGGGAAAACCGTATTTTTGAAGGCAACCACCACAAGCCATGAATATGCCTCGCCTTGGACTTCTTCTACAAGGGGGATGGATCATCAACATCACCAATAAGCTCCAAGGAAGAAGGAGGAAAAGTGGTGGTGCTCCCCAAGCGCAGCCACCGCCATAGGAGGGCGCCGACGCCTTCCTGCCACGGGCGCCGCCTCCTCTCCTCGCGTGGCCGCCTCTACCCCTTGGAGAGGAACATATCCATCACCATCTACAGCGAGATCCCCTCCATATACCTACTATAATCTCTTGGCAAACATGATGTATGAGGAAATATTTTACTTTCCCATTGATGTTTGCATAGTGATTATTCATGGGAATTGTGATCTAGTTTGTTTTGGTTGCATACAAGTTTGTTATCTTCTATGATGGTCTTATGTACTAATATATGAGTGCACACATATATTGGGGATGGATAAGGATATCACAGTTACATGTTGTTAGGAGGAGGAACGGAGGGAGTTGAACAGAAACTGTGTTTCAAGTCTTATATGCATGCTATATTAATCCATGGTTAATTAACGGGAAATATATTGGGACCTTCTAATTAAACCGGTGGTTGGACATATTTGTCTTAATAAATCCCTTGTTAGCACATTAACTTGGCTTAGGGACCAATCACTAGGGTGTGTGGTAGTTCATTTACTTGACTACTCAATGATTTATGGCTCCACCTAGAAGAAATAATAGACTTTATCCATATAAGTTAGATACGATGGTTAGGAGTGTCACCCTAGTGATTGGTCCCTAAGCCAAGTTCTTTTGTATTTTAATCATCGAGCTGTTTATGCTTTATTGGTTTAGTACTGATGCATCTAGCTATGATATGTGTTTCACTAACTGTGACAACCAAATGAATGAAAAAAAAATTTGCCTAAACATTTACTCCCTTGAGAAAACTTGCCATTACTCCACTTCACTAGATCTATTTTACTTACACTAGTTTATTCATAGCAATTACTTCCAACAATTTACCGCATTATAGTTAGTAGTAAAAACAACCACACATACACACTCTAGATCATAGCTTTGCATAAAAGGCCACATAAGTGGGTTATAGGGTTTTAGAGAATAGATAGTTTATCTTCAGCTCCTCATGGTTTTGGTACTCAAATACTTTACGAACTGTAATACGGTGATCCCCTGCACCTAGGGGTTATCACTCACGAGGGTACAATGGTGGATGATTCTCTGGAGTTCTAGATTGCCAGGAACGACCTCTTCCAAGGTAGGAGAAGGCCTCCTTAGATAGCGACACCGGGCCTCTTCCCTCTGTTCATGGGTGGGAAGGGTCACCACATAGCCGCCCCTTTAAGTCCCTGAATACAAGACTACTTTGCATGGACTCGGTCCTGCTTCCCGGGTGCCCTCTGCCTTCTCATAAAGCTGACTCCTTTGGCATCGCTTGTCGCCCTGTGATGCTGCCGGTATCCTCCCTTGAACCGAAACGACAAAAGGGGAAGCGCTGCCACTACTGCGGTCGTCCATTCTACTTTGACACTAAAGGGGCCAAACCGACTCCTCTTTACCGAGGCGGTCTGGGAAGTCCACATACCAGTTGGGTGAAGCGCGCTTGTCAGGTTGCATGTACTTGCCACCTTTGTTGTGTGATTACAAACGCACCCCTGAAGCACGTACTAAGGTATCTGAGGCGCGGGATGAACTGAAGGGCTCGTGAGGCCTCCCTTCATGGCACGACCTCCTGAAGCTGGGTTGCACGGAGTTGAGGTTTGTGGCTTCGGAGGGGCTATCCCTAGGCGTTCCCTCCAAAGGCACAGCTCCTCGGGCATTGTCTCTAGGGGATGCCACTGACCAGGCAGTGGGCCCGTCAGTGGGGCGTGGCACCCTAGTTGCGAGGACCCCGACAGTAGTGGTCTGAAATATCGTCTTGTGCTTCTTTTTATTTTTACTATTTCCTTCGACGTGTCATGCACTCATTGTGCGTTGTCTTATTTTCTGTACCTATATGTGACATGCGGCACTATTGAAACGGCTCGTGGGCTCAACCAGGAGTCAAATCTACCCGTGACCAGTCAGTTCTTCCCCACGACGCCTAGCTTACCGCGTTTACCGCATGATCCATTATGGCACTAGGAGCTGTTATGACTCATGTGCTATGATCTGTGCGGTAGATTGAAAAATAATCGCGCGCGTGGTTGCGATCGTGGGCGCAGACGATCTCACGACCCATTTCGCGCCCTTCCTATAAATAGATGGGAAGAGGGAAACCCTATTTCACTTTCCCTGCAGCTCATCTCCTTCACAGCGCAGCCGCCGCTCTTTGTCCTTCGTCGTTGTGCTGCTACTTCTCTCGTGCTGCCGCCCAACACTTCTTCTTCTTGCATCGCCGCTGCCGCTACGTGTCGCCCTCACTCCAAGCCAAGCACCGCCACCGATAACGCCGCCACGGACAACACCACTGAAGAAATGGAGCCTTAGGAGGTGGTCGACGTCGAACTCGTCGAGGAGGAGGACACCCTTTTAGAGAGAGCCTCTTGGCATGGTTCTGACGTGACCTTCGATGAGCTCGACTGGCTCTACCACACGCGACGAATACCTCCGGGAGTTGAATACCGACCGCCCGACACCGAGGATACACTAGTAGTTAAGCCTAGTGAGTACGTAGTTTTCCTCTCCCATTTTGATAGTTGAAATATCACTGGCGCATACTTTTTTCAAAATTCAAAAAAAAGGGGATATGAAAATTATATGTGGCGCATGTTGGTACTGTGTGCCACAGATAAATTTTTCAAAATTCAAAAAAAAAATAGATCTAGATCTGGATCTCGTTGCCCTCGCCTCAGCGCGGCCACCACCTACCACTGCATGGAGGTGCGGGAGGCGGTTGGCGCGCCTCCGAGGATGAGGATGTCAACGAGCTCGAGGATGGCGCCAGTGTTGGTCGTTGTGTAGCTCGAGGACGTCGCCGGCGTTGGTCGGGGAGGATCTCGAGGGCGGCGCCATCGGGGGTCAGGGAGGAGCTCTAGGACATCACCGTCGGGGGTCGGGGAGGGGCTCTAGGAGGGCACGGTGCCCGAAGAGATTAGAAGTAGGTGGAGGAGAAGGAGAGGAGGAGAAGGAGAGGAAGTAGAATAAGAAGAAGAAGAAGAAGAAGAAGAAGGAGAAGGAGAAGGAGAAAAATAGGAGAAGAAGAAGGAGAAGAGGAGGAGAAGGGGAGAGGAAGAAGGAAGGAGAAGGAGAAGGGAATGGGAGTAGGACGAGAAGAGGAGTAGGGAAGGGGAGGAGAGTGAGGGGGCGCCCTTAGAATTCAAAAAGGCGTCACGCTTATCCGTGGTGCACCACGGGTAAGTGGCCATAATTTTTTTCTGCAGGAAAAATCTTCTTTTGACCGTAACTTTTTATTCTTTTCGAATTTTAAGATTCTAAAAAACCGCTCAATGACCCAAGATCATTGCGAGCGAATGTAGAATTTCGTTCTCATCATTTTGGTATATTATACATTTTTTCTGATATCGTATGCAAAAGTTGTGGCCGTTTTACCGTGGCATGATCCTCTTTTACAAAAAAAAACACAAAATTCATATTTGTTAATTTTCCTACAAAATAGACCATATTACCAACCTACATGTCAAAGGATTTTAAAAATTAAAGTGTTTTTTGCAAGCCTGAAAAGGCGATCTAGGGGAGATGTGCACAATTTTTGGATGGTGCCTGACTTATCTGTGGTGCATATGTCTGCGGTGCGCTACTGTTAACCCAACTATCCATGGCGCACGATCACCACATGTGCCGCACATATTTCAGGGGTCATCCATAAGTGAGAGATGTGGATGCCCAGACTTATCCGCGGCACACCGTTTATCCATGCGCCATGGGTTTATCCATGCGCCATGGGTATTTTGGTTATCTGTGGCACATCATTACCACATGTGCCACTGGTATTTTACCTATAGCGGACCACTCTTGTCATGCGCCACTGAACATCAATCCATGGATAAACAAATCTGTAATAATGCTGCAATCTTGAGAAAATTACGGGAACCGAATCGATTAGGGTGGGCGGGGCAAGAGTAGATGTATTACCAAGCAATACTAGAAAAAGTTGCGACCGTTCGTCGGGCTACGGTGGCAGAACAAAATCTCGATTGCACCGACCACAAAATCAGGAAATAAAGCTGTCCACATATCAACGATAGATGGATGGCTGGTCCGACGTGTATATTGGCCCCATCGGTCAGCACGTAACGGCCAAGGGAGGAACTGTCTGTACGCGGCCCCACCCGTCAGCATTTAACAGTCGAGGCTTTTGACCTGACGGCATCCCTCTGTCCGAGCATCGGAGAGGGTTTGAGAATAGATGGAGGAGAAAAGTGAGGAAAATTTTAACGACTAGAGAAAACTGAGTACAACTAAGAAATCGAGGACACGAAAATAGAAATCTCTAGTTTTAATGAAATTTCGAAATTTTAATTGATTAAAAAATATTTTGTATGATCTCAAAACATATATTATCCGTCCAATTTAGAATTAGCAATAAAAAGATATGATTTATTTCCTTTTAATAAAAAAGTTAAATTTTTTAATGTTTATATATATATATTAATCACTATTCAAAAATATTAATAATCTTTAAATATTTCAAACATTTTTGGTTTTACAATTTTTTCCAAATTCAAAAGTTAAACCTCGAGGCAATCAGTCAATGTTTGAATTCAATTTTGTAAACTGGTTTGAGTTTTCAAGGGTTGGGGTGGGTGAAAAACATTTAGGGTGAAAGGGCCGCTGGGCAGGAGAATAAAACCCGAGGGGCTCCTTGAAAACTGTCAAGAAGATGTTGTTGAGTCTGAATTTGACTAGAGCGTTCTTTTAGCTAGCTTGGCCAATTTTCGGCGGAAGATTTGGAGTGCTTCCTAGTTCCACTTCTACCAAGACTTCATGCCTTTAAAAGCTACTCCCTCTATTTTAAAATATAAGATATATTTAATTTTTATAAAGCGAATATATGTAGATATTTTTTAGTGTATAAATTCGGAGTGAACTTATACAGTAAAATATCTAGATAATTTTATAAAAGATAAAATATCTTATACTCTCTTCGTTTCAAAATATAAGATGTTTTAGCTTTGTGAATGAAATGTATCTAGAGTTGTTTAGTGTCTAGATTTATCTAGGTTTGGAGTGAATCTAGATATAAAAAAGATCTAGTTACACTCCTTTTATAAAGCTAAAACATCTTATATTGTGAAACGGAGGGAGGGAGTATTATAGAACGGAGGGAGCAGTTCAACGGATAGGAGATGTCCGTGAATATCTGCTCCGGAGGTCGGCTGTGTCGGGCGTAATCTTGTTGGGAATAGATGCGAAATCCACTGTTGTTGTGCGCGTGGTGACGGGAGACAACCAACCGAACTTTAACAGTAGAAGGCAGTGAGAATTACCCAACTTCAGAAGATGTTTCTGAGCTGCTCCGACCTCTAATTAGCGAGAGGTTTTCGGTGTTAGAAAGAGGGTGATGCTGATAGTAATATCATCTGCTCAGATACGCCGGAGACCCATGGAGTAGGAAGGAAGATTGAAGGTAACAGAGGGGAAAACACATGAGCGTTAATTGACTGAATCTCGACAGCCGAGACAGTGATAAACGTCCAACTTTGGAGGATGATTTCGATCGATTCGAATATCTGTTTGGAGAACGGGCTGATGATATGGAAAGAAGGATATACCAAGTTTATTATCTTGTGTAGATATTCCCCAGACATGAGCTGTAGCGAAAGGGAGATTGCAGGGAACATAGGGTATCTAGATTTGGTGTTAACTGACGCACGGAACTGCAGTGTTACATTCTGTTTTTTTTAAGCCAGGCAAAAGTTTTGCCTTTTCATTGATATAGAAAAAAAGAGTTGACCCGTTTATGAGAAAAACAGGCCGAAAAAACCGTACAACACAACACCACACGCCAGCCCGAGACTGCGCTCCAAACGGATCGACGACCAACAAGGTCGACACCACACCTCAACGCAACAGGCGGAGGCGAAAGACCGAGCCACCGCTCCAACAACCACGCCGGCCCCAGGACCGCGCCCCTCCTGACCGAAGACGAACCCGCCTCCGCCAAACAACCAAAACACCCCACAGGTCCCATAGTCTGGTGAACGTCCAAAGCGAGGCCCCTAGAGGCAAAGCGACACAAGTGCGTCGCCCACGCCCGATCCCGCAAGGGATCAAGGGTTTCCCCCGGAGAACCTGAACGGAGGAGCGACAACACCGCTTTTGACGACGACTTCAAGAAGGATGCGGCGCCCAAGAGCGTCACCGTCGTCGGTCCCAGCCAGCCGCCAGGACAAGGCTTTCGCCCAGCGATGAGTCCCAAACCTCACGTCCGCCCATCAAGGACCGGCACAACCACCACACCTCCTCACACACTCCCGGCGATCAACAATCAACACTCTCGCCGCCACGCCTAGACTCCCCGTCGCCGCGACGAAAACCGCCGTCCGGATCATCACCACTACCCGCGAGATAGTTGCCGAAACAACCAGAGCGAACCCGGGCAGCCGCCACCGCGAAAGGGACCGCAGATCACCGCCACCAAACCCTCCCTGGCGGCCTAGATCGAGCCCCGGACGAGCCCGCGCCGCCACGACGAGCACTCCGACCAAGCGCCGCCCGCAAAGCACCACCGCCCTCCGACCAAGCACACAGACACGCCACCGCCGCGTCGTCCAGCCACATAGACATGGAGCCCCATTGCGGCCGGACGAAGCTTCCCGCCACACCACCACACGACGAAGACGAAGCCCGCACAAGCCCATATAGGCCCAGATGGGCCTCGCAACCGGGCTTAGCCACCATCGTGAGCTCCGAGCGTCGCCAAGCCGACCGCGCGCCGCCACGCGCGCGCTGCTCCCGCCGCGCCAGCCGCCAAGATCTAGCCCCCGCCCGTGGCCGGCCCGGAAGACCCAGATCCGGCCCGGCCACCACCAGATGCATCCGCGGCAGTAGCCGACCGCGCCGCCTCCCTGAGCGCCGTCCGCACGATTCGCCGCATCCTCGACCTCCTTCCCCACGAGCCTCGACGCCCGGAGCAAACCACCGCCTCCACTCCTGCATCCACCCGCCGGCAGTCCGCGAGGAGCGAGAGAAGGGGTAAAACGCCCCGCTGCCACCTTCCTGGGGGCGCGCGCGGCTTCGCCGGCTCCCCTTTGGCGACGGCGAAGCGGGGGAGGGAGTGGAAGGGGGACTCCGGCCGGCGGCGCCTATGGTTCCCCGTGTCGCCAAAGGAGGGCGACGCGGGGGCTGTTTGCCATTCTGAACATGCATAGAGATCGGGAGTGGGGCCTGATTGCTGGACTCAGGGGACGAACCTGACGGCGTGGGGCCTGATTGCTGAACGTGAGGCTGACTTGGTCGACAATGTAGCGCTGCAGCAGAGCTCGGTAGGCGACCAGGAAGAGGCTTGTTGTGACGTGTGTCCGGGGATCGAGGTAGGAGGCGCTGCAGGAGGCGATGAAGCACGTCCGATACGGAGATGATTTGCAGCCGGCATGGTGGACCGATTGGGAATGAGGCATTCTTGGCGGCGACGGGAGGCGCCGATGCAGAACATTGTCGTCATAGTCTAAGCACAAACCGGCGGAGGTCGTGCGCCGGCATGACAGGGACGCGACGAGGCGGTCTTAGACAGAGGCCTGATGCTTAGAAGGCCGGGCTTGGAGTGGCTTCGGTTCAGCGTGGACTGTTGCGCGTAAATGGCATACTTGAGGCCGTGTGGAAGACACAGACATGACTGCACGGGCGTGCGCACACGTATACAGCGGAGAGAGACCGCCGCGCACGGACGGAAGATAGAGGTGGTCAGAGAGCGGTGTCCGGCGAGCTTGGAGGCGCGGATCTCGCAGTGGCGCGAGATACATGAATTAGAAAGTGGCGGCGAGGAGTGAGTTGGCAGGAGGAAGGATGCGAGAAAAAGATGAGAGGGGCGGTGCTGAAAGGGAGATGGTCTAGGAATTTGATGGGACAACGTCTGGTGCTTATATGGAGTGGGGGAAGCTCGTACGGATCACATACGAGCAGAGGAGGAGGGATCATGCGATGGAGGAGGGGGTCGTACTATTGCTGACGATAGCCAGAGCAAGAGGATGAACATACACTTCCTCCAACCGGTACTGGGCCGATGAGGGCGATCGTAAGATGGGCCATAGGCTACTGCTAGGTTGGAGGCTTTTGTTGGGATCAAGAAAAATCCAAGGTAAGGTTTCTCTTCTTGTGTTTTGTTTCCTTTTATTTATTTATTTTAAGCTTTTGTATTTGTTCCTTTATAAAACCTTTGGACAGAATTTCAATAGAGATTGTATAAGCACCTTTTGAATAGAGAGGGAGGATAGAAGAGGAATAGCAAGTCTGACAGCACCTTTATTCCTCCGACCCTTAAAACGCGAGTAAGGAGGCATGTACTGCGTTTTTACACGTTGAAAACCGCCGGCGGAGATTAGCTCCCTTATTCACAGCCTGTAAAACCGAATATTCTGTTTTACAGGTGTGATAAGGGCGCTGATCGACGGCACATGTTTCCTGGCCCGTAAAAACAGGAATTGTAGCACAAATGCAAGTTGTAAACATTTCATGCATAGTTTCAACATCAAATCAGCAACATAGTTCGCATCAAATCCATACGCAGAACAGTTCACGGCAAATCCAAATACATAGTTCGGCATCAACGTCACCCAAATTCTGCTCTTGTTCACCGCTGAATGGAGCGAGAGGTGGATCGGAGGCCGTTCAACATCTCCATGAACGAACCACGCGCAGCGGTGCGGGGCAGGGAAAAATTGGCATACCTTTCGGGCAACGGGTCGAACGGTTGCGGGGCGGGGGAGACAGCGGGAGACGGAGATGGAGGGACGGCGGGGGAAACAGCGGGAGGCGGAGATGGAGTGGCCGGCGCACGGGCGGGAGCCAGCCGCTTCCGGATCACCCGCTTCCTCTTAGGCTTCGACGCCGGTGCAGGGGCGAGAGCCGGCGCAGGCTCGGGAGCCGGCGCAGATGCTGTCTGGATGAGGTGCGTACCCGCCCTCTTCCTCTTCTTCACGCTAGTGGCTGCGACCATCTTGGCGACATCCGTGGAGGTTGGAAGACCTCCGGCAGCCCCGAGAGAAACGGTGAGCGGCGGAGAGGGTGCCCCAGGCTGCGGCGTGCCGCCGCGGCCAGCGCGGGAGACGGCGGGGGCGCGGTGATCGACGGCGGCGGCGACACGCGGGCGGGAAGCGGGAACGAGCTAAAATCTCTCGCGCGCAAAGGAATGGTGGAGTGCGGGACGCGTTCGGGTCGCCCTCTCCAACCCTGGTTTGTGCGAGTGGAGAGCGAGTTTATGAGTCGGCCCTTAAATTTTTTTAAGGATCGTGTGATTTGAGGGTACTGATCGTCGCTGATTTCTCGTCGAAAACCTTAAAACGATAGTTATTTTGAGGGTTTTCCCCGTTTAAAGGTGTCGTTAGACTTTCTCTAACAACAAGGCATGCCCTAAAACCATTTGTGCATACATATACGAGACATAAGAAAAGGATAAAAAAATAGAAATGGAACATCACAAGATCAAATACAAGAAAAAACCAAATGCAATGCAATAATTATAATGCAACAATTTAAATTATGATCCATGCAATTTGGCATGATGATGATGTATGATGATGTAAGAAAATAAAATAACAAACAATTTTTTGTTAGGGATTCCCGGGATGCTACACCTGTAAAGCTTGAACATCACTTTTAAGAGTAACTACTTGGTTAGATTGTTTAATAATAATAGTTTCACGGTTCTTCATAATCTTAATAATAAGAGTATTCTGTTTCGTTTGCGCTTGCATTAAAGTTTTGAAAGAATTTTTAAGCGGAAGATTACCATTACTTGATCCATTACTATTGGTATAGTTATTATTTGAAGCACCTGCAGTGGTTAACATATAGCTTTTGAAAGTTTGAGCCATAGTTATAAATCTTCCATGTAGGATTATAAAGATTACGAGCTATAAAATCTACTTCCTCAATATTTGAGTCTGTGATGGCATTTACCTGGGTTTCCTTATCCTTATGAATTTTTAGAAGCTCATCTACCTTTGAAGTAAGATCTTCATTAGTCTCCTCGATGATTGCATTCACCTTTCTTAAGGAATATCTATCTAAATGACATTGGGCATGGTTGCTTTGCATGTCATCTAGAAGCTTCTTGGTAACATTTAATTCCTTGCCCATGAATGTGCCTTCGACTGCAGTGTCAAGCATAGATTTATACATTGGGGTAACGAAATTATAAAATAAGTAGAGAATTAACCACTCTTTCATCCCATGGCTAGATAGCTCATTACTGCTTCCTTCATCCTTTCCCAAGAAACTGCGAGTGGCTTGCGATCTTCTTGTCTAAAACCTGTAATATTTTATCAAAGTTGCATACTCTTATGTAACACCCCGTCCACTTTTGGGCCTAGGGGGTGTCACTCCTGGCAGCTTAATAAGATATCTAGACTGGCCCCATAGACCAACACTAGTCTTTTTTACGCACTTTGTCCTCACTCGTGCGCACCCGGTTACCCATTTCCCGGTCGGTCACCTATCCTAGAATTGCTCTAGGCCAAGCACGCTTAACCTTAGAGTTCTTTTCGAATGAGCTTCCGAAAAAGAAGTTGCAACTTGTTGATATGGGTATCCTATCAATCCTATTAAGCCATGTGCCTGGATCTCACATACACTCACCCTTTAGAAGATCGATGCCCTCATCGATCAAGCACACCCGAGGAACATTCCCTCTTGGCACGCGTCTGTGCGTCCAGCGCCGGCACATGTGCCATGCCATGTCCACTCCGGGCCACACGCGCCATGCTCCACATGTCCTGCCACTGACCCGCACACAGCCGTGTAATCGTAAGGGTCGGTTCTGATACCACTTTGTAACACCCCGTCCACTCCTGGGCCTGGGGGATGTCACTCCTGGCAGCTTAATAGGATATCTAGACTGGCCCCACAGACCAACACTAGTCTTTTCTACGCACTTTGTCCTCACTCGTGCGCACCCGGTTACCCACTTCCCGGTCGGTCTCCCATCCTAGAATTGCTCTAGGCCAAGCACGCTTCACCTTAGAGTTCTTTTCGAATGAGCTTCCGGAAAAGAAGTTGCAACTTGTTGATATGTATCCTATCAATCCTATTAAGCCATGTGCCTGGATCTCACATCTTAGCTGGGGGTGAAACTTAGTCATAAAAATATTAGTACATTCCTCCCATAAAGTAATAAAGTAATAGTGACTTTAAGCAAAGCTAGCAACCAATCTTTTGCTTTTCCTTTAAGTGAAACAGGAAATAGGCGTAATTTAACGGCACCGGGATCAACATCTTTTATACACATTATATCACATATTTCAGTAAATATATTTAAGTGTCAGCAGTTGAGTCTCTAAATTGGTTCTGTTGAACCAAACTCAAAAGGTTAGGCTGAATCTCATAATTCTCCACTGTAATAGCGGGCTTAATAATTGGTGCACGAATAAAATCATCATTGGAAGTAGTATACTCCCTAAGATTCTTTTGTGCCATAGTAATTATCTTTTTTGTTAATTTTAGATTGAGAGAAACAATTAAACAAGTAACTAATATTTTTTAGATTTTCAAGTAGATAATAAAAAGTAAACTAATATAACAACTATACGGCTTTCTGTATCCCCCGGGAGCGGCTGTGAGACCAACCATTGCATGTAACCTACGGTAGGTAGATTGTTTGGTCACAAGGACAAAGAGCATTAGTTGTAGCGCCTCCCGGGACACATCCGCTCGACAAACTGCTTGACAATTAAACACGAAAGACCAGCGTAGTCTAACAGGACAGGAAAGAGTAATCAAGCAAGTGTGATATGAAAGTATAGTTGAGCATGGTAGGAAAGGCTTTGGCTAGCGAGATTTAAAAAAAAAACTAAAATTGAAAAATTAGAGCTACCACACAAAAAACCTAGAGCTCATACACCATCTATCACCTAAGGCACAGTCATAGATGACGTTTGCACTGCAGTTTGCATGCAACCTTCCTTTTTGTGTTGATAAGCTTCATCAGCATTCTCTAAACTGCCGAGGTGGGACTAAACAGCAATACGGAACACTCCCTTATATCGCGGAGTCCTTAGGAAACACATGCATTCCGAGTGTACCTGACTAACCTTTTTGAGCGCCCCAGGGTCACAGCTGTTAGGCAAAATGCGTGACGATCTAGTCTTATTTACAAGCCAAAGTTGTTAGGCGGAACTTCTAGCAACACATATTATTCGTCTTGCGACAACGGTGCGTCGGTGTCGCAACATAGTTAGTATATTTATTCCATAATATAAGCATTTTTAGCGAGTTCTTTTACCCTGATATAAAATGGCTTACATGTTGGCATCGTCATCCTAGGTAAAACCGATTGTTATTTGTAAATGTCTAACTCTTATACTATCATTTTGCAACGCTGTGTATGTTCAACGTCCACGCATACAGAACGTCCGCTGACATAAGAAAACGCAGACAACTTGTGTATGAGGAGTGACGTGAACGCGAAGTCAATAAAATAATAAACTAAACAATAACTTTTCGACATGCTGTGACACAAACCAAATAACCAATAAATACGTTACTATTTATTTTTTGCATTATTTTATTATAGTTAAATCGTACAAAGACACAAAAACAAAAAGAATATACAAAATTGTCTTTAATAAACAATAAACTCTTATAGCCGTCATCATCTCATGCTTCTTAATACCTCCATACTTCTCCTTCGCTCCTCCTTAGAAGAGTCAGGCAGAAAAAGACTTTCCTAGTGTTCTTCATCTCGGCCATGAGCTTCGTTAGTGCGTTCCAATTCTTCTTCGCCCTAGCGTGGATGGGACGAAGGTTTGTCCTAAGCATGTTCAAGACTGAGTATGTCTTCATCAGTGATCACCCACTGTCGCTGCTGGCAGTACTAGAAGAACACTCCCTTTGTTTCCTTTTCTACGAGAATATCTGCACCATCGTTCGAAGAGGGAGCAAACAAAGGATGCTCCATAACTTCCCGAAGGACGTCTCTCTCCATCGGAAGTCGGCTAAGACGTATGAAACCTTTTGTGGCGTATCGAGGAGAAGCCGATGGAAGGGGATGACACGCACGAAAACCTAAAAAGCAAGAACCAATGGTTAGTGGAAATACATTGAGGGTCAAAGTCAAGTAGGCAACACTTTCATTGAAAGAGCCAGGCAATGTACAATGGTCCGTAGCATCCTTCAGTCCGTGTTTCTCCATAGGTATCCAATCGTGACACAAGAAGTTGGTGGCAGTCGTAGTTGAGAATAAGCCGAAGATGGAGGGCTCACGAAGAGAAGACCCTAAAAACCAAGAAGACATGGTCATCCTAGCAAAGCGAAAAGGCAAGTTGACTCGAGAAGAAGTTAGGTAAAGATGCCTACCATATTTTTTGTCGCCCTCAAAGTTTGTCTTCCTTCATCGGCAGTAGGTGAACACGTAGGAAGTCACCATTCTCCATGGTCGAGCAACATCGGACATAAGCAGGTGGACACGATGGAGACCCTGGTAAGAAGAAAGCAAACGTGAGGACAGTGAAAGCGAATACCGTAAAATCTGTAAGAGCAGACAACGAAAAGAAAACACATTCCCTCGATGTTACGCGATTCATCTTTCTTTAGCAGCTCTTCCATCTTTAGCTTCTCCAGCATCAAACTATGCAAGGATGAAACTTCTCCGCCACCCCTTGGCGAACAGACTTGTAGAGCTAAAATATTATAAAAATTATAAAATATAAAACAAAAGAAAAATGAGTATCACCATACTTCAAAAATAGGAAAAAAGACTAAAGAAGAGAGACACACCACCGTACTAGATGAGTAGATAAAGAATACCAAAACATGCAGACATAGAAAGTACACTTGAAGCGATCCAACCCCTTACCGATTGGATCCTACGTTTACAGTGATAGTCCCTGAATCCAATAGATAGCACACCCAATTCAATAAATAAAAGAGTATCAATGTGTCAAATTATTACAACATATGCAAGGACGAAACTTCTCCGCCACTCCTTGGTGAACAGACTCGTAGAGCTGAAAAAATTATAAAAATTATAAAAGGTAAAACAAAATAAAAATAAGAATCATCATACTTAAAAATAGGAAAAACGACAAAAGAAGAGAGACATACCACCGTACTAGAAGAGCGGACAAAGAATACCAATATGTACATACACAGAAAGTTCACTTGATTTTGGAGTTGGTATAAGGAAACCACATCAATTTCAATTATAGAGATTTTGTTTGTCCGAACTGAACCTTCCTTCTCCGATGATGGCACCACTTGCAACGAGTATGCTATCATCAAACCTTGTGCAGGAGCGCCATCAACTGTTGGGTTCGTAGCATAGAAAATAAAAAAAATTCTATGATATGAACAACTAAGCACCAAGATCTATCTACAAGATGGAATCAACGGCTGGATATACATCCATAAAGATCTTACCCTCGAAGACCAAAAACTTTTGTTAACGAAATCTAATTTTGTAGATGATGTAGTCGTACTCTTGCCAATCTCAAGATCATGTTGAAGTCCAGCGCCGCAAAACAGCAGCACATCCATGATCGCACACACGTCCAGCACCCAGACAACCTCCGAGTCCTTGCTCCAGCAAAGCTGCGGAAGCAGCAGATCCTTCTAGAAAAACCACCACGCTCACTATGAAGGCCGCCGACTCATGGTAAAGGAGCTCCTACTTTACTCACCCGTCGAATCTGGATGGGAGGAATGGTGGGCACACCTCACGGCGCTTGTGGACATCACCTGGGATGACTACATGGTGCCCGAGGCACAAGCCGGCGAGGTGGTCCATGGAGCGTCTCCTCTGCCCCCTCTTACCATCATACCCCAGGGCTTAGGCGACGGGCAACCGCCGGGCAGGGCTCAGCCCACGCGAGACTCGGGAACGAGTCAAGTCATTCGTTCGGCAGAGGACGCCTGAGTAACCTTGGCATGGAGCCGAGGTCGTGAGGCCCAAATTGCCCAAGATGTGGTAGCCGCAGGCTGCCAAAACCGAGCGGCACTCGCCGGAGGCAGTAAGACCCACATCGCCAGCTACACTGCACTCGCGAAACACCTCGGGCGAGTGGTATGGCCACTCAAGTTCAAGCCGGAGATGCCTCCACATTATGACGGCACCACCAGTCCTATGGAGTACCTACATCTCTACACGAAGGGAGTAGAGGCAGCCGGCAGGGACAACCGTGTCCTGGCCAACTGGTTTCCTATGGAGCACGAGGCCACGGAGCGTGCCTAGCTACTCAACCTTCCGGAAGGGTCCATCGGGTTTCGGCATGAGCTCTACGACCTATTCATTGCCATGTTTGGGGGAACAGACGGGCAACCCTTCATGTCTGAAGTCCTCTGGCGGGTACACCAGGAAGTCGACAAGACCTTGCGCAAATACCTCCATCGCTTCGATTAGTTCCTTGTTAGGGTTCACAGATCCTCTGATGCTGAGGTCATTTCCGCCTTTTCTGAGGGCGTCATGAATGACAGGGTGCTCAGAAAGTTCGGCCATCACGGAGACAACCTATCCACGGTAGACGAGATCTTCGTGATGGCTGACGCATGCGCGAATGCGGAGGATGGGAGCTTGTCCGTCCATGGCAAGGGCAGGCCTGCACCGGCCCCATCCCTAGAAACGAAGGAAGCCTCTAGTGACTACACGTCGAGGGCCGAGAAGAGATGTCCTCTAGAGAGGATCTCAGAGAGTGCAACCGTCCCTCATCTGTACTATGCCTTCCACCAGAGGCAAGGCCATGACACCAACAATTGCATTAAGCTCAAGGAGTTGAGGGAGGAGTACAACGATAGGAGGAGACATGTGCGTGGTAACAAGCATGGCCAACCCGGAAGGTAGCTTCACGCGGGTCGGCACACGGAGGACTTGCTGCCCAAAGGGTCTGAGTCAGTAGCTCGAGAGGGTGTTGGGGGATTGGAGAAGCCTCGACGCCCAGCAGTAAAGGGATCCATCCCTTGCCGGCACCAAAGAGCTCGGAGCCAAACCTGCCCCCTCTCTTGTGAAACATGCGCGTCACACCCGAGCAAGACCCTCCTAAAGTGACTATCAACTTTCCCTTCCTCCTCCTCGAGATGGTTTTTCGTCCCTCATGAGGGCGCATTAGCCCAGGGAGCAATTGGGAACTGCCATCGCTTTTTTCCTCTTTGTGAGTTGATTTGATTTGCTGAAGTGTTCCCTTATTTCCAAGTGCTCGTCACATTCCTGTATATGCATCATGCGAGTGGGGGTTCTACGTGATGCCCATCCCCGGGAGTAACTGTCCCGCCGGAGGCGGTGGTTGTCCCTGTCATCGGTGTGGTGGAAACCACCGGCGACGACCAATAATGAGCAATGCTAGAAGCTGCTGAAGAAGACAATGACTCCCACAAGGGGGTGTGGAGGGGCTCTGACCTCTCCGCCGAAGATCTGCACGAACTGGTCACCAAGGGGTATCTCCCCGGGGTGAAGGAGTTGGTCTGGCGGGCGGCACCATCCGGCAAGGTGGTTCCTTCTCCCCAAGACGGAGAGAAGGTGTACCTCAAGGCCCAGCTGGTACGAGGCATAAGCCTGCTAGTCTCCGACTTCTTCTTGGACGTTCTCCGGCACTTCCGGGTACTTCCCCACAATCTCTCTCCCAACAGCATCTTAGTCCTTAGCAACTTTGTAGCTCTGTGCGAAGGATTCCTAGGCATCAAACCTAGGTTAGATCTGTTCGTGTACTTTTTTTACCATCAAGAGAGAGTCCATAGAGTCCAAGGACGAATTGCGGATTTGTGGAACCATTAGCTTCAAGATCCGGCCTAGCCGACGCTTCCCCGACATCGTAGGGCATGAGTCATGCAAGAACTAGCAGTGCACGTACTTCTATGGCCCAGATATTCCTCTGCCTGACTGCCTTGAGACTTATCCCGACTTTGTCGATGGAGCCGCCACTGAGGTGCCCGCATGGCAGACCCTAGCATCCCTTCCCTCCGACGAGGCCAACCGTGCTGTAAGGCGGATTGAATGGCTCGTAGACAGAGGTCTGACGGGCTTGGACCTGGTCATGTGCTGGTTTGTTAGGAGGATCCAGCCTCTGCAGCATCACGCCGAGTTGATGTGCAAGTACACTCAAGACAGGAGGGATCCCATGCGAATTTCGCGGGATAACTTCTCCATCAACTCTATCAAACTCTGGCTTAAGGACATCGTCAAGGTGAAAGACAGGAAGTGCGGCTTCAAGATCACCTATGACATGTTCGATTGCAACACATGCCTAGAGGTAGCCTTTGTTTCCTTTGTTGCTCATTATATACTCTAAGGTTTTTCGCCTTGAAGTTGTCAGTCTAACACTCCTATGTATCCCAGCTGGCGACCTTGGCGGTGGATCAGATGGCCACCTAGGTCTATGATCCCAAGCTGAAGGATATCCAAGTGGTGTCCGACAACGACACCCCCAAGGATTAGCCAGCCCCGGCAGCGCGAAAGCGGAAGAGCTCCATGTCTAACCTGCTGCCGAGGCCAAGAAGAAGAAGATATCGGAGAGTGGAGTCTCCAGATGACCCACCGCCACCTTAGAGGCGGAGAAGAAGAAGTCCACCGGCATTCCCCTCACCAAGGCTCCTGCCATGGAGTAAGTGTTTTCATTCTCTGGCTTGTACATTCCAGCACATACCTTTTTTCAACTCTTGTGCTTATACTTCATACATTTTAGGAGGAAAGCTGGTGTTAGTTTGAAGCGATCCTCCAGAGATGCTGGAGGGTCAAAAAATATTCATGACATGCTAACCAGAGATGCGGCCTAGCCCTCTCCCGCTGCTGCTCCCCCTACTCCTGCAGCCGAGCCTTTTGCTGGCCCCGCTAGACCTTCGTCCCCCGTCATCCCTAAGATCTCCGCCATGGAGACAGATGTTTATCCAGTCCTTGATATCTCAGGATCTGTCAAGGCAGACGTTGCTCCCAGCGGCCAAGCAACACAGGAGAGCACTTCCTCCAAAGTGGTTGAAGCTCTGGCTAAGGATGCCACTAAGAAAGGGAAGCAGGTGGTGGAAGAGGCGGAGGCGGAAGAAGCGGTCAAGCGATATCCTTTGAGCCATCATCTGTTCTGAACATGCAACAGGAGGCTAGGGCATCATCCATGCCTCCGGCTTCAACATCTCCTTTGGCTGCAACTCCTCCGACATTGTGCCTAGATGACCTTATTGCGCAGGCGGATGCCGTGTATAACAATGTCGGCATCGTCCATACCACATATGCCAATCTGGCCAACAATCTCAAGCTTATTGCCATTGTAAGTCTTTTGAATTTCACCTTGTTTATTTTGCATAGTATAACCCTCTATATCCCCCGAGCTCTTAGGCAAATAAACAAAGGTTATTGGCCTGAGTGCTCCAAAGAACTTATAAGAGTAGAATTTGATACTATAGCCCCCAAGCATCTAGGTGGAAACTTAGAAAAATTCTGGCTAGATGCTCTAAGAGTAGCATACTTGTTGATTAAAATCTTGTGTTGTAGCCCTTAAGTGTGTAGTTGAAACCATATAGTTCCGACTAGATGCTCTAGAGAAACAAAGCATGCTTGTTTGTTTGCAGAATGAGAATAGACGGAGGATCATGACCAATGAGAGGTTTGCTGCTTTGCGGAAGGAGATGGACCTTGAACAGGGTAAAACAGCCTTCCTGAAGCAACATATCAAAAATAGCCAGAGTCTATTTCTTGTAACAGCTCCTTGCTTTTCTTCATGGATATCAAAAATAGCCAGAGTCTATTCTGCCATATTCTCATAGTACTTTCTGATTTCCGTCTTATAGAAGCCATTGCCAAGGCCAAGAGCATCATCGAGCAATCCAAGAATATTCAGGAGCTTGACGATGAGAACAAATCTTGAAGAAAGACCTGGTCGATGCCGTCAAGGGCCATGAGGAGGCGATGAAGGTGCTGCAAGAATCTACTGACACTGAGATGCAACACCTGAAGGACGAAATTGCACAACTCAAGGAGCAGAACCAAGCTGCCAAAGAGCAGAATGCGAGGAACCTTGAGGTGTACAAAACAGTCCAGAAGGAGCGGAATGCCTTGGTGGAGACATGCAAGCAGGCGGAAACGAGCATCTCCGGTAAATTTTCTCCGTCTTGGTGAATTTTGTACTTTGGATAACCATTTGATTTGTTGGTACTCATGGTCCTTGTATCTTGTGGAAACCACAACTCCCATTGGCTTGGCCAACTTGGGTGAAGGTGCTCTAGACCCCAAGGAACGCATGATTCTTGCCGGCAACTTTGTCAGCACCGCCATTTCCCAGGCCAAGGCAATAGCCCAGCCTCTAGGGATTAACATCAAGGCGACAGACTCGGCGGCCAAGTACGCGGAAATCCTGTGCCGAGCCCCCGAGAAGGTCAAGGACTGGAAGGCTTCTTGCATCCGGGTTGGTGCTAGGATGTCCCTGTCTTTTGTCAAGGAACATTATGACAATGCCGACATCGACCTGGTGACCTCTGGCTTTCCCAAGATGGATGAGGAAGGGAAGGAAATCGATAGTGATGCTATTTGGAATTCCCTCTCCGGCTTCGACACCAGGATTGCCAGAATGGTCAATGCAGATGTCTTTGTGCCAACCGAGATCCTTGATGACGACATGGTCTCGTCTGAGTCTAGCCCATCTCCCTCCGAGTTTGACGAGCTCTCCCGGCCTGGATCTCCTGATGATGCCACCACGAAGCCCCCTGCAGCAGATCCATGAAAAAAAACAATGTTTGTATTAAATGTATCTCTTCGAAGTATATGCGGAAAAACTTATGTGTTGCTAAGGCGGAAAAACTTGTACTCAAGTTTCCTACTACTTACCTATTTCCTGTATGTGTATATCTTTAAGCAAATGCTGGCTTATCCATTATTTTGGTCCGTATGCTTGACCTTTCGTAAGACGGAAGACTCGTAGCACAGAACTATGCCCTCAGGTGATTATGCTTAATAGCACCGTCAAGAAGCTATGAGCAAAATCACCGGCTTTGTGCTGAGAAGTCACTACTCCGGAATCCACATAAAAACTTCAGAAAACGTGTAGACCAGAAAACTTAAGATAACGCCCGTAGGCGGAATTTTCACAAGTGCAAATGCAAACTTGCGCATAAAGAGTTTATATGATCCAAAAATGAACAACTAAAGGATGTAAAAGACTCAGATAATATGAGTGAACCAAATGCTTTATTTCATTGATCATATAAGAAACTTATTACATAATATAAATGTGCTAAGTGTAAAAGGGAAGTAGTTGTGCTATGTTCCATGTACGATCTGTCTCCGGGTAATCATCATCGGAGTCATGTTGCTTGCGCTTGCGAATTTTTGTCCTATCTTTCAACTCGCGAATATCGACGAGGTAAGAGGAACCATTTATCAATGCTTTGCTTATGATGAACGGTCCTTCCCAAGGCGCGGATAGTTTGTGTGATTTCTCCTGCTTGAGTCTAAGCACTAGATCCCCTTCTTTAAACGAGAGATGCTTTACACAGCGACTATGGTAGCCACACAGCTTCTGCTGGTAGACGGCGGATCTTTAGCATGCCAGCACGTGCTCTTCTTCAAGTAGGTCCACAAATAGGCGTCTGGATTCTTTAGCGTCATCCTTCTCGTAGGCGGTGACTCTTGGTGCATCATGGAGGATGTCGGATGGAAGGACATCTTCTGCTCCATAAACCAGGAAGAAAGGAGTCAAGCTAGTGGATCTGTTGGGTGTTGTTCGTAAACTCCACAAGACATATGGTAATTCCTCTGCCCAGGCTCCAGCTACTCTATGTAGCGGTGCCTCTAAGCGTGGCTTGATTCCGTGCACAATTAGTCCATTGGCCCTTTCAACTTGCCCATTTGACCGTGGGTGTGCCATAGACGCTAGGTCAAGGCAGATGCCTTTTTCATGATAGTACTCCTCAACTTCTCTGAGAGACAAACTTCTGCCATTGTCGGTGATGATGTTGTGTGGGAGACCAAATATCACCACTAGATCCCGGACAAATTTTAGGGTTGTTGCCCCATCAAGCTTTCTAATGGGTTTAGCTTCAATCCATTTTGTGAACGTATCCACTGCTACTAGCAAGTGTGTAAATCCACAGGGTGCCGTATGCAAAGGTCCCACCATGTACAACCCCCAGACTGCCAACGGCCAAGTTATTGGTATTGTTCGCAATTCTTCAGCTGGGACACGTGGTTGTCTTGCATAGAACTGGCACCCAAGGCATGCTTGTACCAACTTGTCAGTGTCTGCCTTGGCAGTTAGCCAGTAGAATCCTTGCCGGAAGGCCTTGGCCACCAACGATCGGGGAGCGACATGATGCCCGCAATATCCGAGATGTATTTCTCTAAGGATTTCAATACCTTGTTCTTGGGAGACGCATCGAAGGAAAACTCCTATGGTACTTATTTTGTTTAGCTAGATGTCAATGATGACGTAGCCTTTTTCTCTGCGTACTATTTGCCGGCTTTCGACTTCGTCGGCGGGCAAAATTCCGTCTTGTATATAGTCCATGAACGGTTTCGTCCAAGCTAGAGAGGTCACTGTTACTGTATTAACAAATGAATCCACTCTATTCGAGTTTTCGGGGTCCGCTCCCTTCACGGATGGGGTCCATAAATGTTCTAGGAAAACGCCTGGCGGAATTGGTCGACGAGCTGATCCAAGCTTTGACAGCGGATCTGCCGCCTCATTCTCCTCCCTTTTGACATACTTGACTTCGTAGCCATCGAAGCACTTGGCTATTTCTTCCACTTCGTCTTGATATGCCGCCATCATAGGGTTCCGCGCATTCCAGGTGCCAACAACTTGCTGGGCAACCAAGTCGGAATCTCCACAGCAAACTATGCGCTTGATGCCAATATCTTTAGCCACGCGAAGTCCGTGAATGAGGGCCTCATACTCCGCCATGTTGTTGGTAGCACTGAAGTGAATCTGTAGGACGTATTGCAACTTTTCTTATGTTGGTGATTGCAATAATACACCATCCCCCAAGCTGTTGAGTAGCTTTGATCTGTCAAAATGCATGACCCAATATTCTGGCTTTGGTACAGGAGTGTCTTCTGGCAGTTCTGTCCAATCTACGATAAAATCCACCAATGCTTGTGATTTGATAGCGTCAAGTCTCTTGTAAGTGATTTCAAAGGCGACAAGTTCAATGCCCCACTTTGCCACTCTTCATGTAGCGTCGCTGTTGTTGATGATGCCGGCCAGTAGAGCTTTGCTTACCACTTTGATAGGGTGCTCCTGGAAATAATGCCTTAGCTTACGTGAAGCAAGGAAAACTCCATAAGCTATCTTTTGGTAGTGCGGGTAACGCTGTTTGGATTCTGTCAAGACCTCGGTTACATAGTAAACGGGTCGCTGAACTCCGTATTCATGCGTTGGCTCTTTGCGCTCCACCATGATGACGATGCTGATTACTCGGTTGGTTGCCGCCATGTATACTAACATAGGCTCCCTTGACACCGATGCTGCAAGTATTGGCGGGGAGGAGAGTATTCTCTTCAACTCCGAAAGTGTTGCGTCAGCTTCGTCTGTCCATGTGAATTTGTCCACCTTCTTGAGCAACTTGTAGAGCGGCATAGCCTTCTCACCAAGTCGGATGATGAACCGGCTTACTACTGCTACGCAGCCCATGAGCCTTTGTATGTCCTTTAGGCAGGTCAGACGTTTGATGTCGAGGATGGCCTTGATTTTCCCCGGGTTCATCGCGATTCCGTGATGCGAAACGATGAAACCCAACAGTTTGCCAGAAGGTACCCCAAAGACGCACTTCTTGGGGTTCCGCATCATGTTGTATTTCAAGAGATTGTCAAAGGTTTCCTACAAGTCAGCGATAAGATCATTTGATGTCTTTGACATTACCACGATGTCGTCCATGTAAGCATGTATGTTGCGACCTATTTGGTCATGTAGGCAACGTTGCATTGCCCGCTGGTATGTAGCACCATCGTTTTTAAACCCAAAGGGCATCGTGGCGTAGCAATACATGCCGTAGGGTGTGGTGAACAAAGTGGCCAGTTGGTCCGACTTTCGCATCCAGATTTGGTGGTAACTTGAGCAAGCATCGAGAAAACACAGAAGTTCTAAGCCAGTCGTCGAGTCAATGACTTGGTGAATGCGAGGCAAAGCAAACGGATCCTTTGGACACGCTTTGTTCAAGCCATTGTAATCAACGCACATTCTTAATTCATTGGTTCCCTTTTTTGGGACAAGTACAGGATTTGCCACCCATCGGGTGTGAATAACTTCTCGGATAAAGCCAGCCTTAAGTAACCTAGCTATTTCTTTGCCTATAGCCCTTCGTCTTTCGTCACCAAAGCGTCGTAGAGGTTGCTTCGCCGGTTTGGCATTGGGATCAATATTCAAGTTGTGCTCGGCAAGTTCCCTAGGTACACCTTTCATGTCGGCAGGTTGCCAGGAGATGATGTCCCTATTCTCATGGAGGAACTTGACAAGCGCTCTTTCCTATTTGGGATCCAGGTCCGTACCAATGGCGGTGGTCTTGGAGGAGTCTCCTTCAACAAGCTCCACCTGCTTGGTCTTGATGGCGGCCTTGAATGCAGGTTCGGCAACAGTGATCTGTTTCTTTGAAGTCAGCATCTCTAAGGCATCGACCTGGTTCTGGATCTCCTTGAACTCCTCACCTAGAGAACTGCTTCGGCAAAGGTGGCCTCACTGAGCTCACACTCCCGTGCCTTGGTGAAGCTTCCATCAATGGTGATGATGCCATTTGGTCCGGGTATCTTGAGCTTGTTGTAGACAAAGCATGACCTTGCGAGGAAGGAGTGGAAGATGTCGCGTCCAAATATGATATGGTACACGCTCTTGAAAGGCACCACTTCAAAGGTCATGTGTTCTTGGCGGTAATTATTAACATCGCCAAAAGTGATCGAAAGGGTGATGCAGCCCAGGGAAATTGCTTGTCAGCCGGGGACAACCCCATGGAACATGTTGTTGCTCTTCCTTAGCTGGGTCTCCATCAAGTTCATCTTATGCAGTGTATCCAGATACATGATGTTAATGCTGCTTCCACTATCCACGAGGCACTTGGTGAACTATGTGCCGTTAATCAAAGGGTTGATGACCATGGCATACTGGTTCTCTATTGGAATAAGGTCTGGGTGATCCTTCCTATCCCAAGTAATTGGAATTTTCGACCACCTGATGTACTGAGGATTCAAAGGGAGGGTGGTCATCAGTATCCTCAGAGAGGTTTTCTAGGCCCGGATGGTGGGAGTGCCAAGGAATGTGTGGTAGACTGGAGCCTTCTTTTCGGAGGGATTTTTCCCTTTACCCTATCCCTTGTCAGAAGATTTGTGTTCCACGTCTTCATCCATATAACTCGACTCCTTAGACTTCTCCTCCTTCTTCTTCCCTTAGCCCTTTCCGCGGGGTCTGTTCTTCCGACTTCGCTTGTAGCTGGACTCAGGGTCTTTTTTGAGGTCGTTGACAAATTTGCATTAGCGATTGGTGTGGGTGGCTTTTCCGTTTGCGTCGAGGTGGACAAAACATGTCATATCACGGTACTCTTCGTATGTTTGGGGAATGTGGGGCACTAAGGGTATAGGATCACTCCTTTGCTAGCCACTGCTAGCTCTCCCGCCACGTCCACGCTGTCCGCCTCCACCTCTGCCAGTGAACATTGCGGCGACCATGTTGGCTGCCTGCTTTTCTTTAGGCGGATTCTTCTGCTTGTTATTGTTGTTCTTCTTGGCCTGGGTAGGGATTGCTATTGCCGGCAACGATCCGCGTGCGTCGTCATCAGCAGCGGCGAACTCGCTAGCCATGGCGATCATTGCATTGATGTTGAGCTCATTGTTGTCTTTCTTGCATTTCAACGTATGCCGGAGCAAAGTTCCCTTTTCCAGACCGTCGATGAAGGCAGCCACAGTGGTATGCTCGTGCACCCCTATGCAAGAGTTTTTCATATCCAGCCAGCGAGAGAGGTAGGCACGAGAGGTTTCATCCTTTTCTTGCACACACCGCTGTAGGTCTCCGACTGTGCAGGGATGTTTGTACGTACCCTCAAAATTCTTGGTGAACGCTTCATGCATGTCCAACCAATTGCATATTGATTTCTCTGGCAAGTCATCGATCCATTGCCTGGTGGTCCCGGTCAGCATGAGTGGGAGGTACTTGACAGCGACATTGGGGTTCCCCCTGCGATGTGAATTGCTTCGATGTAGTCCTGCAACCATGTTGCTGGCCTGGCGGTGCCGTCGTAGGGCTTGATGGTCTTGTCAATTCGGAGACCCTTGGGGTAGGTTGTGGCCCATATTACCTGTTCAAATAAAAGTGGCCAACGGTATGGAAGTTCCCGAGCTTCTTGGATCTTGTCCAGCCATGTACGTGAGTCATACGGCTCTGGTTGCTTCCCTTTTCCGTCATGGGGAGGGGAGTTGTGGCGCGATCTATGAGATCCACCGTGCCCTTCTGCCATGATGGCTACTAGGTGGCGACGGTGGCGGAGGAGGCGATGGGTTAGCCTTCTTGTTGTGTCCCTCCTACGACCCCTCACATCTATCGCGGTTGCTTGTCGGACGTGGCGGCTCCTTGTGGGACCTTCTCCTATGTCCTTCAATGCCACTGCGCTCTCCGACATGCCGGGGCTGCTCACCCTGGTCGCGTATAACGATGCCTGTCTGGGAAGGTCATGGCGGTGGCATGCTTGTACGGTGGCGCGGCTGTGGTTCCTTGTGACGCCGAGATGGTGGAGGAGGTGGCGACCGATGAGGACGAGCCTTTTCTCCGTGATCGGAGGATATGGGGATGGTGTCAGTACTTTTGCGTGCCTTCGTCCGTTTTCGCTCTATGGAGACTGTGTGGGATCCCTCGTCACGGGGAGATTTTGGCCTTCTGCAGCTGTTTAGGGTTGACTAGCAAAGCTCCGGGTTGGACTCAAGCCTCTGTGAGGTAGCCTTTTCCTGTTGCTTCCATGCTTTAGCGACGAGGTCGTACACCTGAGCAACTGCTTCTGGTGACCTGTCCTATTCCAGGAGGGTCTTGGCGATGGCGATGTTGAGGGCGGGAGTTGGCATGACTTGTCTCCCCTCTGAATCGATGTATGGGGTGACTTTTGTTGGCTTGGACCCGTCATATCCCAACCTACGCCGAACACTGGGGTCTTCGACGATGTGAGCTGGCATTTTCTTTGCCTTTTGCTTCAACAACAATTGCTTGTACTCAGCCTCCATAGCTCTTTCTGCCTTAATGGATTGTTGCGCCTTGGCCATGTCTTCGTCTACCTTAGCGCCCTGCTCCGCAATGCACTTGGCCTCTGCTAAGATTTCCACGCGCTTCTCATCAAGCTCCGTAATGCTCCAAATATGGGCGATGGTGATAGGCTCAACGAGTAGTGCACCGTAAATTGCCTTGTCCACGGGAGTAACCAATGGGTTGCCAGCTGCAGACATTGATGATGGCATTGGCGGTTGATTTGACTGTCGGGCAGTACCGGGGGCTGTAGTGAGTTCTTGTGCCGGTTGCGGGTGAATAACCGGAGGAGGCAAGGCCTTGGCCGGAGAAGGAGGCTCGGCAGCTTTCTTGGCTGCTGCTGCTCTGGTAACTGTTGGCATGGGCGGAGCTCTCTCACATTTCAGTTCATGTCCGTCTTCTTCCATCACGCTCCCAATTGCAACTAACACCTAGTGGGAAGCGTTGGTCTTCTCGGCGCGTTCCTCCTTCTCGATCTCCTGGTCGATCTCCCTCATAATAGCATCGTATTCCTCCGAGTTAGCGTTTGAGCTGCCACCATCCATATTTATGTCGACCTATAGCGCGTCAAGGACGGAGTCGGAGTTGTCTTCAGTGTTGTCGACGGCGGATGTTGAGGGTGATGGAGGCATGCCATTGTTGTTTTTTCCTCCGGCTTCTGGCCTAGGCATAGCTTGGGTGTTTTCCTCAGTGTTCACATATTCGTTGATGATGGCAACCATCTCACCAAGTGTGAGAGGACCCGTGGCCTGCCGCCTTCGGAGGGTATGCCAGAGGAGTGTTCCGGGTGTGAGCCCTTCCACAAAGTGGTACACGAGCTCGTCGGCGTAGTCGCCCTCTAGGGTTTCCCTCACCCTCATCCATCTGGCGAGGTATTCACGGGGAGGTTCTCTGTCCCTTTGAATGCATCTAGCCAGATCGAAGATGGTGACTACATTGACAAATGCGACCTGCACATCTCTAACGCTCAGGGAAGCCAAGCAGATTTGCAGGGTCCTTCCACCTTAATATCCTGCACAGTTGCAGTTTGGGTGGGCCTTGAATTTTCCCGATCTGAGCCACCATACTCAAGGGAGAGATATGGCCCAGATCCTTCCGCGAACATGTCCTGCTCATAGGCGGTCCGTGCGGGGCTTAACGAGTTTCCGACTTCCTGGGAGCTAGGACCCGAGTCAGTTTCACCGATGAAGATGCGGATGTCTCAGAAGGGGATGACGGAGCAGTGCTTAGGGTTCGTCTTTGCCGGCACCCAGAACACATATGGGGGGACGATTGGGATGTTGCTGGAGAAGAGAACGCGTCCGATGGCTAGGGTGTTGCCATTCCCGCGAAGAGATTGGACCTCGCCCGGTGTAGAGCTCGAAGCACCTCTTGCCCCACGGTGGGTGCCAACTGTTGTGGTATTGCCGACGAGTACGCCATAGAGGGGTCCTCACAGTGCGTGTTTAGAGACGTGGGGTAAGGAGGAGAGTTGTCGGGTACGTGGTAACACAGCTTACCCAGGTTCAAGTCCCACAATGGTGGCGAAACTCTAGTCCTGCTATAAATCACTATAATGGCAATACGCCGAGTTATAGAGATAGGTTCGCTGTGCGAGGTGTTGCACATTGTACGTAGCAATCTAAGAGGTTATTCCCTAAAGGCTCACATAGGTCCGTCTTATAAAGGCACCAGAACCTAGGGTTTACAGGGAAAGGTCCTTGCCGGACAAGGTAAAGAGTCCTACACTAATATGAACTAGTTTTTGTGTCTTGTACTCCAAGGCTCCAAGTACGTCGGTGAATCCTACGTAGCATTCCTTTATCCGGTATGGGCCGCCCAGCATGCCATAGGCCTTGCTACCAACTATGGGCCACCCGGGTTAGCCGGATTGGTGACATGCTATGAGGATACCCATTTAGCATATCCCCAACAACGAGGAATTGCGGGAGCATCTTGAAGGTGTCCACAAGGATCCAATCTCGGTAGAACTCGGATGCCACACCCAGGATGGAGATGGGAAAAAAATCTTTCGCCGTCATCAGCAAAGAACCCAACGCCAACAAGGCGGTCCTATGACACAAGAACACAAATATGGAAGAAGTGCCGAAATAGTGCTAGCGAGGGCATCACGCCCACGAACGCTTCGTACCAGTAAGCAAAATTAGCCAGGAGGGTTATGCTTCACGGGTGGAGGTGGAGAAATTGGATGCAATAGTGCTCTAGTACAGCGATAAGAAATGGGGGGAATGGGGGGATTAGGCCGGTGGCAATGGAATGCGAGAATACAGGAAACACGGTGGCGGGTCGCTCTCTCCAGCCAACTCTGCCGCACTACACCCTGGAGGCGCCCCACTCATTCAAGGCGGAAGCCATCAGCCGCCTGACCTTCTCCAAGCCCTCCTCGTTGGTGATCGTCGGAGTCGGTAAGGACCGGATGTTCGACAGGGATAATTTCACTATAGCCGAGGCGTCACACACTCTCTTGGGCGCCATCTCGCGAGCTCTGAAAGTAAAAGGGAGGGGCGGTGCGAAGGCTAAAATGGGGTAGCGGAGGAGGAAGACAAAGTGAACAGGGCCTAAGCAGGCTCGGGTTTTTATGTAAGGAGCGGTCCTCAAGGCCAAAAGGCAGGGGCCGTGGTTCTCGCATCCAACAGACACTGCCTCGTTCAAACGACATGTAGAGGACATTGGCAAGCTCTGCGGGCAATCGTGCACTGACACAAACTAATGCTGGCCCGACACCAGTTGGTCTCTTGACTTCCTCGTCCCTTCATCAAACTCATGCAAGCCAAGCGACCGGGGGCTACTTTCGGACTATTGTTACATGGGGTACCATGTCCCGTCAAGTTGCCAGTCCCACATGGCGCTCCATTCTGGAGTCTCGTGAGGTCTGCACCCCTCTAGAGGGCACAAGGAGCACCAACCCAGGGGTAGACAGCGAGACGGGCTTTGTAGGAGCAAGAGACCCCTTCACGAGTGTCAACACCCGGATTTTGAAGTCCAGGTGCCTATTATGTCGTACATCGCAATCCCAGGATTACCATTTTTGCGAGACATAACAGAAGTAGTACCACCGTACATCATCCATTACAAACCATAATAAAGGTCTTACAAATAAAGGATCTCATGATCCAGTCTTAATACAATCAAAGCAGCGGAAAGTAAACATAGTAGGCTCCTTCATGATCACAGGCAATGCTGACGATGGGAGATGATCCTAGTTGTCATAGACCTCCTGTTGTCCATCTTCCGGGTAATCTCCTCATAGTCTAGCCATGGGAATAACTAGGGACAAAGCAATGAGTACTCTTTAAGTACTCGCAAACTATCACTAACATAAGTAAGGTAAAACTTGTAGGAATCATAAGCTCTAGGTTTGTTTGCAAAAATCCAGGTTTATTTCATAAAGCCTTAAGACTAAAGACCTTAGTTTAGTTCTCTACCTTACTTAAGTGGGAACTTAGATTTCATGTCCACAACTCTGTTGTGGTCAAGTCAAAGTCATCTTTCAAGTCACAAGTCATTTTGAAAACAGCTGACAACGGAACAGTATGGCCACTCCAACTATCCATAACCACGGACGCGACTATTCAAATAGTTTGACACTCTGCATAGGTGGTACACTTTCACCACAAAATTCGATACATCCGTCAGGGATAACCCTGAATCATCATACTTGGTATGCGGATAATCAATCCTAACCTTTCAATTACACACCCTAGTATAGGCACCTCCCCTATGAGCTTGGCCTCCCAGCCATGACCATCTATCATCCTGGGCACTACATAGGTGGACATTCATCATGAGGTAGCCTCAACTCAACCTCTTCCACGAGGGAACCCATACTAAGACATATAAACTTCTAGTCAAGCCCTACCCAACTCAGGTATTGTGGTTGTACGGTAAAATTGGAATGGTATCGCATCCGAACCCAACCATCAGGTTTTATTAAAGTCAAGGCTCGTGCCTTAACATTTTCATCATCAAATTATTGTGTATCATAACACATGTCAAACCATTTCAATAGAATGAATAATCATTCCAAGGTTTTCGTAATCATTTTCACCAAGTATTCCTATCTAGAGTAATAAAGTTTAGTTTAGAACTAGCAACTAGTATTGAGGGTATCACTATTGGGGTGCTAGTAAAGTATAAGTATCCAAGCTAGTTCTATGATCTTGATGGTATCCATCATATTTTCCACTAATCACAATTCATTAACTAAATAAGAAACTGTAGTAAAGGAAAAAAGCAAAGCTTGGAGTAAAACTGGGAATTGGTAAAGTTGCATCTCAAAGGTTTCCATAGGGTATCTGTACAAGTTAGCTGGCATAGCTAAACTTGCAGGGATAGCTTGCATAGTGGGCTTGCCTTGAGCAGTGCAGTCGTTGAAGTTCTCTTCCTCTTCCTCAAAGTACTCCTCCTCGTTGTAGCTCGGGTCGGTACTAGCGTCTATAAATACATACAATGTACACAATCACCAAACAACCCTGAACTACTTCTATTTAGCACTGAAGGGCTCATATTAGATGATCTAGCATCATCTCATTCATCACATGGAATACTAACACATTCTCATTTATCTTATTTGAGAAAAGTAATTTCTACTCATTGAGAAATACTTAAGATTTAATATTCACCAATTAAAATAGTGGATCATGTTGACACATGTCATCACCATCTATTCCAATACTTGGGAATGTGATTTAAAATGGTGATCATATATTACAAGATTTCATATTATTATTTAATAATATTAAAGTGACTAGAAATGCCTATGTAGCATTCTTTTAATACTAAGCCAAGTTTCATAGTTGTAAAACCAAATATTTTTACATATTCAAGTAGAGCATGGAAAATGTGATTTTTGAGAGTTGGGATCAACTCAAAAGCATTTATAATTTATTTTCTAAAAATGTTTGAAGTGGCAAAAGCCTCTGTCTTGTTATTTTTTGTATCAGTGATCTATAGTTTCAATTGGTTTGAATCCAATGGGAGTGACTAGATATTTTTAATACCTTTCTTGCAAAATTGGAATCATGCATTTTGGATCAATATATCTCTTTGAATTGAATTTTTGAATATAGCTACTAAATAGAGTTTTAACTAAAATGGAAAAAGTCTATTTGAATTGTTGTGCTCTGCGCGGGAAAAGAAATGGGCAGGCCCAACTGCACTACGCTGGCGCAGCGGGCTACTGACAGAACGGTCCCACGCGTCAGTGACTAATTCTAACTAAAATGGTATCAAGCAATCCTAGCCCTATGATTAGAACATGATCCTACAGCTGAGGTTCGTCGTCTCTATCGAACAGCTCCGGCAAGAAACGAACCCTAAAACGGCGGCGGGGGTCGCTAGGGACTCACCGGGGCTCCAGCTATGGTTGGCAATGGGGGCGAACGGGCTTGTCATCGATGGCGGTTCAAGGCACGGTCACGGCAGCTCCTAGGGTGGCTCCAATTGACGGCTTCCTTCCTCGACTGCAGCGGCGGACTCCGGCCAAATTCCAGTGTTGTTGTGCTCCCCTTTCTCCTGGGAAGGGTCGATGAGGTTCCTGGGTGAGTGGGGAGTGGAATGGTGTGCAGAATGAGGGATGGGGTGGCCTCTATTTATACACCAAGGTTGGAGGCAGGGCGGCATGGTCGAGCTGCTCCAACGATGCTGCTACAGGTCTCGCTAAGCATGGCGGATGTAGCACCTCGCTAAAACCACTACTAGAAAATCGATGTGTTTTTGTTTTGCGCATCACCATGACAACATGCTCATATCATCATGCCACATTGCATTTGAGCATCGTCATGTCATCATGCATAGTTTGCCTAAAACTATTTCTAAAAGCTAGTTTTGTTTTCTAGATATCCCCGTCTTAATTTCAAATCAAAACTCCGGGCTTTTCCGGATCTCTTGTTTGTCTAAAAACTAATTACAAAAGCCTTTTACTTAATAAATAAAAATTTATATTATTTTGGGAGGCAGCCAGCCAGGCCCAAAAGCCCAGCCAGCCACCTCCAAACTAAACCAAACCCTAATCCTAGCTAACCTTTCTACCTAACCAGCCACTCCCTACCCCGCCGCACCACAAGCTCCACCCCTGGCCCTGCACACCGACCAGCCCACCCTGCTCCCTTGCCTCGCGACGCGACCGCCCCACCGACCACGCTCGCTCGCACGCCTCGAACCCGACCCCACACTGCATGTCGCCGCCCCTGGACCCCGATCCCAACGCGCGCCTCGATCTCCTTGTCCGTTCCTCACGCCCGGCCCCACCCGCGCACCTCACGCGCTCGCCCATGATCCCCACCTCTCACGCCTCTCTCCCCTTCCCCTCACGCGAGTTCCCATCTCCCCCAATCGCCGCCGCCTCCCTGGAGCAACGGCAGCGCGGCGCCGCTGCTCCGAGGCCACCCTATGCGCTCCGCCATCCGCCGTCCACTGCCCTTGCTGGACATGCCCCGTGAACCCTGCCGCCATGGCCACCTCGCCACCGCAGTCCTCTCCTTGCCCAAGCTCGTGCGGCCGCTCGCCGTCGTGGCCCCACCCTCCTCGCCGGGCCTGGTGCCGTTGCAAGGTCTTGCTCCGACCGCCGTCTCACCAGCGACCGCCGCCGCGCCCGCATCCACTGCCAAGCTCCGCCATCTGTGCGACGTTGTCGCCCGCCCTCTTCCTGGAGCTCCACCCCACCTCGCGACAGTCCTCTCCGGCGAGCCGCGACGTCCTCTTCCTTTGAGCCGCCCGCCAGCAAGCCCGCCCGCCGTGCTCCTCGTCCTCCTCTGTCGCCCCGGGATGCACCGACCCCATGCGACCGTGTCGACACAGACGCGTTGCCAAGCTCCACGGGCACCCACCGCTGTCCGCCTGTCCCCGTCTCGCGTTGCCCCTGCTCCACTGCAGGTGGGAGGTGAGCTCGCATGTGCTGTCACTCGAGCTCCAGTGAGCACCTCATGTGTTTGTGTTGACCTTCGGTTGCCTCGGATGTGCCCCTGATGTCGTGCTATTGTCACTGCTTCTACATGGATGTGACTTGTGGATGAGAATATGGTGTTGGTGTTGCTAGATGAAGAAGTCCGTGATGCCACCGAGTTCTACTTCCGCGCGTGTAGCCACCCAAGACCGTCTCCAGTGAGCTCGTGTGCATCGATACCGTCAAGGTCTCCATCATGGACGCCAAGTCCTTCATCACGGATCCGTAGACCGATCCCGGCGAGCCTGAACCTAAACCCCATCGACCCCCTTGGCGAAGCCCAAGATCGCCGAACCGCCATGTGTGACCCCTATCCGAGACCCCTATTTTTTATAATATTGACATTCATCTATTGCATATTAAATTGTGCATGATTGCATACATATTATCATGTGGTTTGGGGCATATAGTCAATTCACCTAATAATTAAAAATGGAGCGCATATGCGGGTTATTCTTGTATTATACCGCCTCCATTTAAATTTGTGTAGTGAACCGATGCCATGTTTTGCCTTGTTAATGCAACATTTAAATTGCGGGGTAGCTAAACAACATGAACCTCTTAATTAATTATCGGGATCTTGGTTCCGCTTAATATTTCCTAATTGCATCGCATCTTTGCCATGTCATGCATCATGCCCGATCTTCTGTCGTAGTATTAAATAGTGCAACCGGTGTTTCTTTTAGTGCTTTGGTTCTTTGCGGATTAGGCCGTTGAGTTGATGCGAGTATCGACAAGTTCTTCGGATAATGAATCTCCGGCAGTGCTTCCTAGGTGGGCATTCTCCCCCTTTCTACCTATTTTGCATTTATAGTCTTTATTTCCTCATGTTGATCTATTGCTATCTGTGTCGCGATGCTTTAGTGTTCCGTACCAGATATATTCCCTGCAGCCTTTATATTGCCTTGGACACCTCCTGTTGCCTGTTGTTTGGTAGATAGATGGTCTTGCGAGTCGTAGTCGCTTGCTCAGGTGCGATCCCGTGTCGTGAAGTACCACACAGTTGTTGCAATGTTGTCATATGCTTTACGGTGGAGAGGATCATGACTTTAAATACAACTATTAAATTGCTGGGATAACTAATGAAAGAGGCACCGGTGGGCAATATATGCTATTTGGTTTTTCATGTCCACTTGTGTCCCGTAGGCCCCGAGTACTTGATACCTGTTCCTTGATTATTCACACTTTCCACATCCAGGAGACCCTATGGATCCCCCTTAGCCAGAGCTTGATTCATTTCTTATTTCTTGGGGCCACAAACTAGTTTGGGGCTTTATTACTATCATGTACTTATGCCATGCTTTACTGATTTATTTACGATTGTGCGTGGAGCACATGTACTGTTTAGGAATTGCGGAGTGTTTTCACGGTATCGACAAGCCCAGTCACACTTTTGGGTTTCCAGTCGTTTATAGCCATTGGCGCAAACCTTGGGTCCGTCTCGGAGCCGGCCAACTTCGTTGCGGGTAGCTTAATGGGGTGGCCCCCTGAAATATTTTTTGAATCCTGTGATTGCTTTGTCGTGAAAGCCTCGTTGGGTTTTGGTATGGTTTTTCCGAGGTTGACCGTGTGTGTGTTGCTATTTGTGCACCCCTGTAGGGTAAATCTTTCTGAAAGCCGTGTCTGCGGTTATGGACGACTTGGAGCATAGTATCTCGATCATAGACAAGCATAACTAAAGTAGTGCTATCAATTTGACTTAATATGTGACTAGTAATCAGCTTCACTACAATGGAATGGATAATAAAAGTGCCAACAACTGGTGGAACTGGGGTGTATCAAGTCATGTTATATCTGCCTAGTAAGTATGGCAACTCCAATGGAATGAAATAAAAGTGCCAACAACTGCTGGGTTTGGGATGTCACATGCTAATTGTATCTGACTAGTAAGTACTGCAACTACGACTGAATGGTTAAATAAAACTTCCCACTACTTATGATATCAGGATGACTCATACTATCTATATCTGTCTAGTAAGTGTTGCAACTATAATGAAATGAATAAAACTACCAACTGTGTGAGTTCCTCGGTTTGACTTCCTCGTTTGGTCTCGAGGGGGGAATACCAGGATGGGTATGATTGGTGCTAGTATAAGGTTGGTTCCGAATAGGTCTTTTCTTATCTCTCTCTAATAGCCGATAGTTTATCGAGTCTCTGTAGGTTGTTTAGTGCATGCTCCGCTGCCGCTTCAGTCCACCATACCTATGTAGGCGAGAGCCGCCGAATTCTAGCCTCGCCGTGTACTGGCCTCAGTACTGACCGCTCCTCTTTTTCCTTTGCCCTTTGTCAGCACCCCTTTTGTTTTAGCAGGTTTGAGATCGACATCGTTAGCAGGGTTACCCTTCCGGCTTGGCCTGGGCAGGGTTATGGACGCCATTGGTTATTCTTCAGGGCTCTTAGCTCAATTTGTTTTTTATCCGTACTTGGATGCTGTATCGTTTTCAAGGTGATTTGGATCTTTGTACTGTATATCTGTATTCTTGACTCAGTGAGTCGTTGCTATATATATATCTATTCTGTGGGTTCCATCATGGACTATTGTGTAATGATATTACTTCGTTTTCCACCCGCACGAAAGTGCCTGGTGGGCGTCCTTGAATCGTTTCTATGCGGGTTTGGCGGGAAGCGCTAAAACTTGCATAGGGACGGTTCGAGGGTGTTACAGCGGAGTGCATCGGTGGATGCGGGGTACTACGGCGATCGTCATGTGTGTGACGGCACGACAAGGGGCGGTCTCAGTCGGTCCAGCGATGTCGGCGCTCTGTTTGGGTACACGGGTGTTCGTCACTCGGTACGGTGGTCATGGGTCGCGCGGCGGTGAACGATCATGTCTGGGAGGTCACTAGTGCCACGAATACTGCGGGTACGAGCAAAGAGAGCGAGGCACGACGTGTGCGTGCGAGGCAGCTATGGTGCTCCGTTGTGCTCTCGGCATGGCAGAGACTTAAATGGGCGTGGCGATTCTAGTGTCTCCACTTCTTGTCATTGGTCAATGGGTGGATAGGGAGTGGTGGTGAGGTCACGGCTATCCTCTAGGTGTCGTGGGAGAGGGCGGCACGGCGTGTAGCGACTGGTTCATGCTCGACCGGCATGGCTGGCTCTGCACGGGCATGGCACTAGTCAATGTGGCTAGTGATGCCTCTCCTCTGCACGGCCAAGTACCAAGGATGATCATGGACAATTGAATTGGTTGATTGCATTACAAGAGATGAGCAATTGATAGCTCAAAACAGTGTATAGTGGTTGAGGTTGTGCTGTGCCTTCCAGGTGCTCGACCAAATGGCCGCATAAATTCAACTTTCAAATTTTTGAATGATTTTTGGTGAGTGATCTGAGTACTTGCTTAGTAGTCTATGGTTGCTGGGAATTGGCAAGTGGAATTTGTTTGAATGGTTTTTGAAAAATAATGATCTAGGCATATGAACTTGATTCAATTTTGCAATGCCTCTTACATAGATTTGAAAATAGTTTCTGTGCATTTGTAAAGTTTGCTTGGATTCATTTTGAGTTGGTCTAGCAAGGGGTGAAAAGAATTGCAATTGTTTCTGTTAGAAATCTTTTACTAGGAACACCCAAAGTGGGCTAGTGGTTAATAATGGAAGAAGTGACCATTTGATCATATGTCTTATATTTGATTTTATTTTTATTTGATTTTGCTTGTAAGTGATCTAGATGATGTTGTAAACCTTTTTAAACTAATCTTTACCATTGGTAGCAATCAAACATGGCAATTGCAATCATTCATTCAATAATGGAATTCACACAAGCACTCATATCAAGTTTAATAATAAAAGTTTTTGTTAACCCTAAACTTGGGTGATTGACCTTGATAAGCTTGATTAATATTTTTGAGGTGTTACAGCAAGGCTCCGCCTAGGGGGCGTGCCAGTAGCTCCCCTGTCTCCACAAGGCGATGGTCCAACGACTGTCCAATCTGCGTCCTTCCCACCTCAGTAAAGCAAGATGTTGCCTGCTCGCCTCGGTGCTAAAGCCAGGGTGATGACTCTAGAGCCCCGGAGAGTCCGACATTACCACTTTGGTGCTAGGAGACCAAGGGTGGTGCAGCGGTACAGGAATGACATCATCGACGACATTAGCAGTGAACCAAGGTCCCATCGGTGGAGCCAGCTCAAGACCACGTCAGATAGGAGTGTGCGTTTGGACCTCCTTAGGAAGGAATATGGAGAACCTTCCCGCCCACTATTTGGGGGAAGAGGCCCGACGCCACTATAAAAGGAGGGCTTCACCAACCTTAGAGGGGATCCCTGATGGCTCCAAAAATAGCCATCTTCCATCGCGCTTAAACATTGTTTTTAGTCAAGCAATTGACAAGAAACTCTCAATCCTTGCCACTAATGACTAATAATTGCAAGGATATGCAAAACCTTGCTTTGAATTGTGTTGTTTAGGAAATCATGCTTTTTAATGCGAAATTAAGAGTCATAATGAAGGTTTTCGAGGAAGTCCACATGACAAAGTAATAGTGGAGTCAATTCTAGGCGTCAGAAGTTGTAATGACCACTGGTACAGGCAGGACCCGCCCGTACCGTCTCCCCGTACCATGTGATGGCGGCTCTGTCTCATCAAACCCCACAAATTCGTGAAGACGCCTATATATTTTGAGGTCTGAGCCGCCATGGAGGAGGGAGCCATTCCCATATTGCATCACAACACCACCAAAGGAGATCCACACAATTGTTCATCCATCCATCATCCATCCCTGCCATTAGCCATAGCCATTTCTTTATACTTTAGATCTCCTTGTGATTTGGCGACCATTGTAAGAATATTTGACTTTAATCTAAGTATTTTGCACAATGTTTTCTATCCTTGATCTTATTGTTATGAGTGAGTAGTCCTCACGGGCTGCGGGTTGGGGAGAAACCTCGTAGCGATTATGTGCATCTAATTCATGGGAGCATTGTATATTGTTTGGAACAGATATTTGTATCTTCTGTTTCTTTGTGTCTTGTCTCGATCTATGGACTTGTAGGTACCCAAGATCCCATGGATTGATAAAGGCTTGAGGTGATATACTTGGCTAGCGGTAATCTCATAGGAACCCTAGCGATAGAAAGGATAATACAGTCTTTGTTTAGCGCCCCATTCGGGATCACAACAACATCAACACTTGGTGCTTTAATATGTTTTTACACTTAATAATCATTTGTAGCTCGTTGCTTCGTGGTGCACTCGGTTGGACTAAAATACTTTTGATATACCCGCTGCATCATGGGGGATGTATTAAAACTTTACACATGAATGTGCTTATTATTATCTTTTATCCCATATGATGTGCAGTTGCAGGTGGATCTTCAACCCTGGCCTATCTCCATCCATTGATTAAACCCACTATAAAAGTAAACTAGATTGGTCCAGTAAACAAAGGTGAAATAGAGAACCAAAGTCTTGTAGACGTGTCCTTTTAGAATTTCTTTCCAAGGTTCGATTAAACCAAGGTCTTCTAGGGAAAAAGCTATTATACTACATCCGCAAATCTGGATCGAAGCTATCAGCCCTTTTTCTAGCACCATTGCTGGGGAAGCAATTTCGATTTTTGTTTCTCATGTAGTCCCTTGTAGAGGCGACTGTAGGTTCCGCATGCCTCTTGAGGGCTTGTCTCAAGGGTCGCCCCGCTTGTCCCCTGTCGGGGAGGTCGCGGAGCTTCTACATGTCCCGTAGGCCCCTCAAGGAGGAGACCGTAGGCTCTTTATGTTCAGTTTCGCCTCGTAAGTCCCTCGAGGAGGTGACCGTAGGGTGCGTACTTTCCCTGTATAGTCCCTCGGAGAGGTAACCGTAGGTTCCGCACGCCGCTTGAGGGGTAGTCTCAAGGGTCGCCCCGTTTGTCCCCTATAGGGGAGGTCGCATGGCTTGTACCTGTCCTGTAGGCACCTCAAGGAGGAGACTGTAGCCTCTATACATTCGGTTTTGTCACGTAGGTCCCTCGAGGAGGTGACCGTAGGGCACGTATTTTCCTAGTATAGTCTATCGGAGAGGTAACCGTAGGTTCCGCATGGTGTATCCTTTCTCTTTGCATGCCGTGTGAGGATTATCAAGCACCGGGAACTGTGGGTGATGTGACTTATCGCTGGAGCCATTACGCAAGATTAGAGTTTGACACTTTAGGCCCCAGTGCTGACCGAGGGTGGCAACAGTGGTGGATATCGTTCCCAACCCCCACTCACATGATGTGCAAAAGGAAGAAACACCACAAAATAAATGAAGATGAAAACGAGGAAGTCATCGGGAAAAAACCGAAAAAATGAGCCATCTTTCTTGAATTTTCACACCACCCTAGGGGGAGTTATTTGTTACCACTGCCGCCATGAGCGGAGCTCACGGGTAGAACTTGCAAAGGTGCTGGATGTAACAAGCGTTGGGGATCGGGACGCCTTCCTTCGTTTCCAGTCATACCGCGCTTGGTCTTGCGACATGTGCGACCCGGAAAGGGCCTTCCCACATCAGGGAGAGCTTGTGGAGACCCTCACGAGAGAGGATGTCGTGAAGGACAAGGTCCCCCACCTCCAAGGTACGTGCTCGTATGTTGCAGCAGTGGTACTGATATAGTGCCTACTAGTACCTGGCTTCTTGTATGTTGACCTTGTGGAGGGATTCTTCGATGAGGGTGAGGTGATCACACGCAGATCCTCTTGTGTCGTGTTGTTTAAAGCGAGCACACGGGAGGAGCCGTGCTTGAGCTCTGTAGGGATGACAGCCTCAGCACCGTAAGCGAGGAAGAAACGGGTCTCACCTGTTGGCTTTGTTGCAGTGGTGCAGATGGACCAGAACACCCCTAGGAGGGCGTCCAGCCATCCTCGCCCGCACTCTTTGAGCTTTTGGCAAAAGCTCATGGTCTTGAGCCCCTTCAGGACTTTTGCGTTTGCTTGTTCTGCTTGTCCGTTATTACGGGGTGGGCAATTGATGCGTAGTAGATCTTGGTGTTGATGTCCTCGTAGTGAACTGGCTACTGTTGTTGGTGATGATGCGGTTGGGTACACCGAAGCGGCATACCAGACCTTGGATGAACTTTACCGCTAACCATGCTAGGATGGTTCTAACCGGTTCCACCTCGGCCCACTTGGTGAATTTGTCGATGGCGACCTAGAGGTATCGGTAGCCCCCGGGAGCCCGCAGTAAGGGCCCCAAGATGTCTAGCTCCTAGACCGTGAAGGGCCATGAGAGCAGAATGGTTTGCAGTTGCGGAGCTGGCTGGTGTATCTGCTTGGTGTGGAACTGGTAGGCCTTGCACGACTTCACCAGCTCTGTGGCGTCAGCGAGAGCGGTGACCCAATAGAAGCCACTGCGAAAGGCCTTTCCCGCAAGGGTACATGCTGAGGCGTGGTGGTCGCATTCCCCAGCGTGGATGTTGGTCATTAGCTCATGCCCCTTGTCCCCGGAGATGCATCAGAGGGCAACACCATTGGGGCGGCGGTAGTAGAGGTCCCCGTCTATGATGCAATACTTCTTCGCTGTGACACCCCCTGAGATCAGGGTTAAACAAATCCAGACATTAGCCTGATATAAGCTTAACCTAGAGCTCGAGGATATCCAGTGAAGAATTGGTAACAAAACAGTAACCCTGCGACACAAAAATTACTACAGCAAGCTCATATCTGAGAAAAGAACCAAAATATTACAAGCAGAGGTCACCAACCACAAACATCAAACAATAGAAAGCAAATTATACTATTAAGTATAACAAACTTAGCAAATGGCCTAAGAGGCCTAAAGCATAACGATGACGTCCCAGTCCATAGATTCCAAGATGTCAGTCGAGAACCCCAAGCTACTCATCGGTGTCGATGTTGTACCAAACTTGTCTTCAAGGAATACTTACTCTGCTACAAAAGTATCAACATAGCAAGGGTGAGTACAGGGTGTACTCCGCAGGACTTAAGGCTGGTGGGGTTATTTTGCATAAAGCCAATTTTGTTTATAAAGAAAGAGAGAGAAGAACCTCGTCTAACCAGAATATTTTAGAAGGGGATAAGAGAGCAACATCTCCAAAGAATTGATCATCTTCTTTTGACATTGACCAAAGTAATCCTCATCCCACAACTAGGATCACCCCTCGTACCCATGAGGAAGCATCCTTAAGCACACATTGAAACCTCCAAGTTTTAAGATTAGGTTAATGTTCTCTATGATCTTAGAATTCGGTCACCAAGCGTTCATAACCGTGAAGACGTCTTTTCGAAAAGATTTAATCCTGTAGGGGTGTACAACTTTATCCACACATACCAACCGACTCTTAATGCCACTAGATAAGCCCTCTTCCTTGGAAGGCCGGCAGAGGGTGGTTGGCCACGACCTTTACCTTGCTTTCGCCGAGACCATGATTCACGCCCTCGGGAGGGTTCCGCCGCAATGGGTCATGTCCCGAAGCCGGTCCCTAGAGATGTGAGTCGAGGTTGGTTTATCAGGGGCACCGTCTACCCCTAGAATCCACGACCACACTTACCTACCTGTTATGATGCACCTTCACTCGCCAAATCTTTCAAAACATTTTCTATGCATATGTCAAATGGAACACCCAAACTATGTGACTCATGGAATCTAATACACAAGTTAATCAGTGGAGGGGTTCCCAAGCCCCGTGTGGCTGTACGATCGTCTTGGTCCAAAGGAAAGAACTCGGTTCCTAGTGGTGGCGAGCATGGGACTACAAAAACCACATCCCATCGTGGCCTCCCATACAAGCCTTAGCATGTTTAACCTTTACCACTGATCTCACCTCATCAGTATACCTTGATCTCTTGTTATACTAAACTCTTTGCAATTGGTACGTCATTTGGATCAACCAGCACTGACAGCTAATCATGGCTAAGCAAGACACAGATAATAGCTCTAGCAGTGTACACAAGCCAAACCTAGGTATACTAGGAGTAGTGGATCAGGTAATATAAGCTCAAAGGGAGTGAACAACATATAGGATACTCTATCTATCGATAAAAGACCATAGTAGAATCATATGCATCATGGAAAGAATGAAATACTTTGAAACCATGGGATTATATCATGGTGGGGCTATGCTTGCCTTTGCCTATTGATAACCAATAAGCAGATCTTTGGAAGCCTTGTGCTTGACTTGATTATAGTTGGCCAAGTATTGATCTTCGATCTTCGATGGTGTTGATCTCGGTCTTCGATCTTGAACTCGATATCATATTCTACCGAGAAGAAGCAAACACTGGAAAGGAAGGGAAACAATCAACACATAGCATCGATGCAATGCTCAAGCAAGGATGATGATATGACAAGTTAATTAGTATTGTAAACCCTAATTAGTATTGTAACCCCCAAGGTATGAATAAACATTTTAAACAGGGTCCGAGGGATATAAACCCTAATTTGGAGAAACCCCGGATGCATATGAGAGGGGTTGATTTGTTCTTCTAATTAAACTTGTACTTAACGTTGCTTAACAATGCATGCTTTTGATGCTAAAGTGTAGATCTTGTTTTTCTAAACATTTTGATATATTATACATATTTTTCTAACTTATAAATTATTCGTTATTGAATTTATATGATTTAGCTCCATTTTAAAACAATTAAACATTATTGGATTTATTAAATTATTTTTCAACCTGGGCCCATAGGTCAGGTTTTTATTCATTTCTATAAATGATTTAGGAAATTAATAAAACACTGACAGCAGGGACCCACCTGGCAGGTATTAAATTTCTAGAAAACAATTTATAAAACATCTAAATAAAAGAAAAAGGCAGATATTGCGTCGTGCTGACGTCAGCAATGGCGACCCTCCAGATCGAGCGTGGGGCTAGCGTCTGAGCGTGCACGGCCGAGCAGGAGTGGGCGTGTTCGACTCAACGCTTCAGGCTGAGCCAAATAGGTGCAGCGGGGAGGTTGCCAGAGCTTGGCAGGAAGCAAGAAACTAGGCGGCGGTTGATGGTCTGCGACACGGGAGTAAAGCAAGGCGAGAGGGAACGAGGAGAGGGGCACTAGAGAACAGCCAGCTCACTTGGATGCTCATGGTCAGGTCGTAGAGGAACGGAGAGGTCGGGTGCTACCAGAATCGATGGCCGAGGCAGTGGTCGGGGTCAGACACGGCGACACGATTCTCACGATATGGGGCTTCTCCGACTCTTCTGCTTGGCTGGGATGAACAAGGAGAAAAAGGGGATCACGACGGCACCCACAGCTGGTCGAGGGGTGTCTAGAGACGGCGGGCGGCGTGACGCCTGGCAGAGCTAGGGTTTGGTCGTGGCAAGCACAAAGGAGGGGAGGGGAGAACGGAGGCTAGGGCTCGTCCTGTGGCAGCGGAGGCGGCTTTATAGGCAACCAATGGTGGCGGTGCGTATCTTGACGCACGTTGGCGGTGGAGGCACGACCAGCGAGCTTCTTCCTCGATCCACCGGCAAGGAAGACGACGGGGAATAGGACATCAAAGGGGTACCAGGCTGGTGGGCTGCTGCCGGGCCAAGCTGGGCCATGGCAAAGTAAGAGCGGCGGTTAGCTGCTACGCGGGTGGGTGACAGGTAGAGAGGAGAGGGTGTTGGGTCGGCCTGCTGCGGGTCTGCTGATGTTTTTTTTGCAAAACCTTTTTCCAATTTGTTTTCTATTTTCTCTTTTGTAATTTCAAATACAAAACTCTTTTGGGCATTTCAAAAATACCATAAGCTTTATGAAATTATTTGGAATAATGTGAGGCCCTTGTAAAAATTTGGGCTTCACAACTTTTGAACTTTTCAAATATTTCAAGCCTTTTGAATTGCTTTTAGAGAAAGTGAGAAAATAGCTAGATTTTATGGTTTGCATTTTATTTCTTGTTTTCATGCATTTTTATGAAATATGATGCTTATGAATGCACAATCAAAACCGTAATTACTAGTTAAGTAAAACTGGGGTGTTACATTCGCCTGACGGACTAGACTTCCCGCCGTGTCTTCACTGGCCAGGAGGATGCCGTCCCGAAGATAGCTCTTGACCTCAGTGATCCAGCACGACTCCTAGGTTGTGGCTGCCAGGACAAGCCTGCTTCCCAAGGGTAGTCTACAGTCAGGGTCGCCTAACAAGGGCGGGGGCAAGAGCTCTTCTAGGTGGGTTGTTTCCTTTCTAGGGGGTGGCCGAAAGTTTGAACAACCTTTCCTTGATGACCCCCCGACTGTTGGGACTCCTTTCTAGACGTGCGCTTAGTGATTTCGTCCGCCTCATGGTTGTCTCTGCGAGGGATGATGTGGAGCAGCTACATGCCCAAAAAATACTTCTCTAGCCTTCGCACTTCCTCCAGGTACACTGCCACGTGCTCGTTTTTGGGACGGTAGCTTTTGTTGGAAAAGTTCACCAGGAGCAGGGAATCTCCCTAGACTATGATGCGCTTGATTCCGAGGGCGATGGCTTCCTTGAGGCCAGCGATCAAGCGCTCATACTCGGCGATGTTGTTGGAGCGCTTGTCTCCATCCTTGAAGCGCAGCTGCATGACGTAGGAGAGATTGTTGCATGTGGGGGATGCGAGCACAGCGGCCGCCCCGACGCTCTCTCTGTTGAATGCCCCATCTAAGTTCACAGTCTAACGCCCTGTGGTCAGGTTCCCGGGAAGCTGGGTTATGTCCTCCTGGGGCTCGCCTCCCCCAAGTTTAGTCCACTCTGCCGCAAACTCCGCCAGGGCCATCTCGTGGACGGTGATTGTGGTGTCGAACCTCAGCTCGAAGGCCCACTTGGCCAGACGGCTCATGGCATTGGGGTTGCGCAGGATCGCCCCCCGCCCCCGGTGGCCTTGGGGACCACCATGGGGTTAGCATGCCAGTCGGCATGTAGGACCTCCTTGACGAGATGCACCTTGACCGACTTTTCCATCTCAGCGACGATGAACTGCTTTCTCCACCGACTACTTCCACGGCACACCACCAGGTGGTGCTCAATCACCTCTCGAGGCACCCCCGCCATGTCGGACGAGGTCCAAGCGAACATGTTCGCATTGGCCTGAAGGTATGTGACGAGGGCATCCTCCCTCTCGGCCGAGAGATAGGCGCCGATGGTGATCATAGCCCCCATGACCGTCCGGTTGAGGGGGATCTTGTTGGTCTTGGCATGCTCCTAAGAGAACACTGACTTCTTCCTTCCGGCGATGTCGGAGGTGCACACGGCATCCCCGCCTAGAGGTGCCACCGGCTCCTCGCCTATAGGCCCCTGGGCTTCGACTGTCTGGGGAGACCTGTCGCCACCAGAGTCGGCCCCGACTTCCCGGCGTGTGATCGCCGCCCCTTTGCAGCCCTTCCTGAGGGAGCACACAACTTCGACTTCGTCGCAGTGCACAATGATGGTGGTTCCAGCGCCACCCGACATCTTGACTAGGTTGTAGGCGTTGTGGGTGACTATCATGAACTTCGCTAGTTCTTGGTAACCTAGGATTGTCTTGTAGGGTAAGAAGATCTGGGCGACGTCGAAGTTCATGAGCTCCGTGCGAAAGTTTTCGCTCATCCGAAGGTGATGGGGAGCCGGAGGCGACCGAGGGGGACGGTGGTGCCCGCCGTGGCCCTACAACTGGCAAGATGGGGCGGAGGTGCCCGTAAGGCACCCGCAGCTACCGGAATGCTCCTTCTAAGAGCACGTTTAGGCCCGCCCATCCGTCGATGAGGGTCTTGCAAATCGTGACCCCACCGATGGTGGGGGTGCACACCATGGGCGCGGCGCCTACCAGGCTGGTGGAGTCAGGGTGATCCGTGGCATCAAAGGAGATCGGATGCCTCAACCAAGGGAGGGGGGCGGTAGCGCTAGGCCTTGCCGCCGCTAGCCCACGGCAGACCTGCTTGAAGTGTCGCCCCGTGGCGGAGGCCTAAGAGCCGGCCAAGATGCAAGCGAATGGCTCCGGATACTCCACTAAACGGTGAGCTTCTCGAGCCGGCCTCCGCGCGAGGGCCCCCCACCATGGTGTAGGTCATCTAGAGGGTCTCAGAAACGTGCCTTAGCTCCCTACCCGGCACGCCAAATGTTGGAGATTTGTCCTGCGAAGGAACTAGGGTCCAATGATCCCTTGGTTCATGAGCGATACAACAGAGCAAGTGCACGACAGAGAAGTGACACTGGGTTTTTTACCCAGGTTGAGGACCCTCATGAGGAGGTAAAGCCCCTAGACCTTCTTTGTTGTATTTCTCACGTGCTTCATGAGGGTATAATGAAGGATAAAAGTCTAGGGTTTTAGATCTCAGGGATTGATCCCTTCCGAGGTAGGAGAAGGGCCCCTTATATAGGGCGGCGTCGAGCCTCTTCCCCTGGTTCATGGGTGGGAAGGGTACCACGGTGCCGTTCCCCGAGGTCCTAGTCTACAAGACTGCTTTTTGATGGACCGGGTCTTCGGCGCCGGGACAAATTAGCATATTTTTGCCGCATGTCCTTGTTTGGCGTTGTTCGTTGCCTCTCTTGTACCAAAGTGTCTCATACCTATCCTTCTCTAGCTTAGTCCACCCACCCCGCCGGTCAGGCCCTTGTCGGTCCTACTTTTGACCAAGACCCGGTCTCTAGGACCAAGGGACGGAGGCAACCAATGCCACCATTACGCTTGTCGTTTCCCTCCTCGAGGGGTGCTCACGCCTGACAAGGGGTAACCTCGGCAATGCCCATAGTTATGGAGTTAGGGTTTTGAGGAAAAGAGAATGCTGGGGATTTTATCGGATGTTAGGCAAACAAGGAAGTTGAAGTCGCCTGATTATTGATGGACAATACTATTATAGATTGCTTGGGAGTTTTTTGGTACCTCCCCGTTGGCTTCTCCTAGCCTATATATAATAGGCCAGGTCCCAAAGTCATGTACGGATAGGTTACATATTTACATTTACAACACCAACATAATGTTTGTTCCTATTTCATTAACTAATACAACTAAGGCTTCCCTCAGATGCTTTTTGGGCCTTCATCTTGAGTATTCATGGGCCGTGAGCCTTTATATGGCCAGGGTAGCAAAACATAAGCACCCAAGTAATCATATCCATGTCAGTAGCCCCCGAGACTCTACTCGAATCATAGATTATGGTTGACTCTCAAAGATGTTTTCAGTTTGCATGATTTGAGATTTTATGAATTGTCTTTATTTTTCTAGCTTTATAGGGTTTTGGTACAACAGGCCTGATGCATCGGACAGATCGGGAATCAGTTAATTGCTCCTAGGCAAAAACACTATAAACCTACATCAAATTCAAGTCCCCAGGCCTGAACTCGGAATTTTAACAGGCATAGCTTAGTTCGAGCCATTGAGGTCTTATCGAATACTGAATTACAGTTCTATTTTATCGGGTACCCAACGCGTCCATCGGGATTTTTCATGGTATCATTGATACTGATACTAAATTCTAGTTCTATTTTACTAGGCCACATAGGACAAATCCTGAGGTCTTACCTTCATGTCGTGGACACGGCATTCGGAGTTTTGTTGCGTCGGGCGCAATCCGAGAGTTTTGTATATATTTTTTATCGACTGCATTATTTGTCTATTGGAGTTGCTGAAGTTCACCAACTTTTTTGTTTTTGTAGAAACTCCCGATGGGAGTAATCATTTGAGGATACATATATGTAATACTCACTGGTTTTAACACACGAGGATAATTTATCTTCGGATATTGTCCTGGAAAAAATGTACTTTTTGTTAGTTGCGCGATAGCACTCCTGATGGGAGTAGCCCTCGAGGCTATGTTCGGATGCCTTCATCGGGACATAGGCTCGAAAACATTATATCTTAACTATTCTTATGAGATCACCTTAAGTTTTGTCGGGTGCACGGTGTAACATCCTAGCATTAGAATCCAACGAAGGGTACAAATAGGAATATAAGTTTGTGCATGCATGCATCTATAAAATTAGGGTAAATTTTTCGTCAAACAAAACACTAAAGGGATCAGAGTTTCTTTCACTAACTAGAGGTAGGAATAACTCTTGTTAGTGATTGCTATGAATTTTGACATGACCTTTAGGCAGTATTAAGATTTTGGGGAATTTACTTTGAATTCAAATTTGAAATTCAAATCCATTTGAAAATATTTGAATATTTGAAGTTATGAATATTGAGGGGTTTTCCAAAAGAAAACCTTATTAACATTGTTTGATTATAATAAAGAAATAGTAATCAACAATAAGAATTAAAGGCAAGGAAAATTAAATAAGAAATAAATTATTATTTCTTTATTGAATAATAAGGTTACAACTGGTGATAAATACATCAAAAGTATAAGATTACAAAGAACAGAAATTAAACTTTATTAACTTGTAATAATATCTTTACAAGATCTTTTACAAAATGGAATACAAAGAAGGTTACAATTAAAGCCTATACTACCTATCTACTCCTATACTAATCTTGTGAGTCCAGATCTTGTTCCTGCAAATAAGATAAACAACTAGAAAGGAAATTAGGGGTTAGTTAGATAATTTTTAATCTCAGTGGTGAATAGTGAAGTGCACTGTTCATGGTACATCATTGAGTAAATGAAGGGGCAAGTTTCACCAAAGGTGAAGTATCTGTTCTTTTCAGTAAATAGTCAGAGATTACAGTAGAAGCCAAGTGGATAAAAATAAGTTTCACTAGGCTATCAACCAGTAAACAGGTAATAGTAAAAGCCAAGTTACTTGAGATAATCCACAAGCACAACACACACACACACATAGCTTAGTCAACTAACTGCATGGAGTGTGCTGTCAAGCCAACAGCATAGTATAAGCAACCATACAGAGCACCAGTCGAAGGAGAGTACAAGAACTCAATTCTCCTTCTCAAGCACACATACACAGCTATTGAGCTTGCCAAAACCATAGCCAAAATACTCCACCAGATTACCCAAACCAACCACCAGTTCTTCACCAGATGGTAACATAAGGAGGGGATGGAGCAGGTGGATAGCAAGGTCAAGCACAAAATCACAGGAGCGGCACTAGGAGGTGTAGAGGTAGATCAAGTCAGCAAGCAACACCTCAACCTCATCAGCCATTAGTGGTGAGTACAAATAACACCATCATATGATCAAGTCATCATAGAGTCACTAGAGCATGTGTTATTTATTTGATCTTCTCAGAAAAACACCCAAGTGGGGTGTACATCCATCCTAGAAGAAAGGTAAAAATACAAATGATAAACCTTACCAGCCTTTACCAAGATCTCAGACCAGCATCACTGATATTGGATAAAATATATATTCTAGAGTAAATTAGCCCAAGGTATGGATTCTGGGCCCATCTCCTAAAGGAGTAGCACCCCAGAATCTACAGATCTACTGAATCCAAGATGAGTACCTTGTATCCATACTAGAAATCATCTATTAGAGACAACAAGTTAGGGAAACTAGCCCTATGCCTCAGAACAACATCATAGGCATGAAACAGTTGTTGGATATCATAAACCAACAGATATAGCAAGGATTTTCAGAGCAATTAAGCATCTAGACACTTTTGGAGCATTTGTAAACCCAAAGCTAGTACCAAAACAAATCATGTGTACCAGTCATAAGAGGTGTCACCAGGATCTGTTCTAACCAAGCAAATCTTACCAATTGATTACATAATCTAGGCCAACTAATAGTTAATCATCTTCCCAATACTTCAATTGGAAATCATATTTCATAGAAGGATTATTAACAAAGAGTATTCCAACTTAGACATCATAGTGGGTTTCAATAAAATGAAACCATCACAGAGGCAACAAGGGTGATCACATCGGGTTTAGTATACATTCACAAGGGGTTCTCTGACCGAGAACAAGATGGTAACAACTAGTCAGCAGAGTACCAACTGACAGAAGGGAGAACAATTGGCTAGAACCAATAACATGCAACAGACTGCACTAGCCCAACCGAAATACTATAAGGGTATCACTGGTAGGTGGAACCAGAGCAACCAACAAACATATTCTGCAGAGTATGAACCCTAGACAGGGGAATTACTAGTGTTCATCATGCCCAGGAAGTAACTAGAGCACAAGAGAGGAGCACATAAGGGGAAGTAGTCAAACTTACTCAAGGTCCTCGCAAAAATAACCGAAGAGGAAGCAGAGGATGGCCGACGGTGAAGCGGAAGCGGCAGCATGGGGAGCACCCCGAAGGGGCGCTGCAACCCGCGCCTATAGCACATCAGAACCGCTGGAGAAGAGGAGTGTGAGAAATCCCGGCGCACCATCGCCGATGCTCCAGGGCGGCCAAACCCTAACCCTAGTTTCGGGCATGGGTCAGTGCGGCTAGGAGAGAGTCCCAGCGGCGAATCTGCTCGGACAGAATGGAGCAGCGTCATTGACTTAGCTATCCTGCACCGTGGCAGAGGCAACAGCGGCCAGATCCGGCCGGAATCATGCATGGCGGCGACGGAAGGCGGAGGAGGTGCCTGCGTGAGCGAGAGAGAGGGAGAAGAGAGAGGAGTGTGAGTGCGTAGGGGGTACTGGGCCTGTGGGCAGCCTAGTACTACCCTGGTGGGCATAACCAGGCCAAGTGGGTCGGGTTAGGTTGGGTCGGGCCAGCCCAGTGGGCTAGGCCCATATATTAATAGGTTTATTTAAAAAAGAAATAATTACAAATATGCCCCTAAAATAAAAACAACTCTAGATAAATAACTAAAAATCTTAAAAATATAGATAACATATCTATGAACTCACAAAATATTTTCTATTGAATAAAAATAATCAATAGAATTTTTGGCAAATAAACATTAGGGCTATTAGTTATAAGATGCCAATTACTTTTGAATTTTACAAAAATGTAGGAAACACTTAAAATTGAATAAAATTCACTTTTAAGATCCTAAATGAATATATTATTATAGAAAAACACTAATTTGTATTTTTGAAAAGTGAATTTGGTGTGATAAAAACAAATCTTATTTCCTTAAAGGAATTTCAGAAAATATTTAAAAAAGTAATAAATGAAATAAATTCATAGAATGATATTTGTCTTTTATTAATTAAATAAAATAGTAAACTTTTACTAAAAGGGTAAAACATACTAAGAAGCAAATAGTAAATCATTGCATGACATTACTATGCATTGCATATTGCTTCTTTAAATATTATCCTTATCGCGCAATAATGGTTCTTTGTAGAAACCGGAGCTCAAGGTCAGGTGGAAGCATCCGACTTCAGTACCTTGCAGTCACAAGGCAAGTTCATAACTTGCTCATGTCCTTTGAAGATTCTTTATCAAAGATATTGCAAATTGTGTGTTATCATCTATGATTTGGAAAAATAAAATGATGTCTTCTCTAATAAATAAGATGTAGTATCATGCTAAATGATGATAAAGATCAGCAATGGAACTTAGGGTTCCAATTTCATAAGTCACATAGGCTTAACAAACCATGACATCAATGATTCTAGCACCGTATAATACGCATTAACCATGAGATTTGGAATGGGACAGAGAAGTCAGCTGTATCTTCTTCCTTTCATATGGAGGCAAGATGACCTTATTGTGATGTTGGGATTCCTGGTATGGATCCAACACATGGGTGGGCACCCTTAGACCCCACGATTTTGGTGTCTAGATTATTTATGAGTGGCTGCTAGAGGTATAGTCAGGCCTTTTAGGGAACTGACCAGGGGCATCACCACTTCATAGAGTCTTCGGGAACTAACCAGGGTTATAGCTTGCCCTAGTTGGAGGCTTAACGGAGGTGTAGTCAGCCCTGGAGGATCGTGCTGACATATGGGGTCGCGGAGAGGGCAGTGATTGGCTTGGATCACCTACTAGGCCCCACATCATGGAATTGTCGACGAGAAAGTACACCTGGTTGTGCAACAAGGAGGTGATCTCTCATGGGTAAAGCAACGCACCTCTGCAGAGTGTAAGAATTATGACATGTTACTCCCTGTTGCCGCAACGCATCGGTTTGTAATGCTTGAAGTTTGAGAACTCTTGGTTTGTAATAATGAAGTGTGTGTGTTTGTAATATGGACCCGCAATGTTTCTGTTGTACCACTCTGAGGGGTGTGATATTTATGGAATGGTGTTCTATGAATGTCATATCAATGACTATAGTGTACTACACATGAAGTGGTATGCTGGGTCACCGAAGCTGGTATGTAGCACCCCGCTAAAACCACTACTAGAAAATTGCTGTGTTTTTATTTTGTGCATCTTCATGACCGCATGCTCATGTCATTATGCCACATTGCATTTGAGCATCGTCATGTCATCATGCATCTTTTACCAAAAACTATTTTCCATAAGCTATGTTTTTTTTCTTAATATCTCCCGTCTTTATTTAAAATTAAAACCCCGGTCTTTTGTGGATCTTTTATTTGTCTAAAAACTATTTAAAAAATGTTTTAAAATAAAAAAATAAAAAAAAAATAAAAAGTATTTTTAGGGGAGGCAGCCGGCCAGGCCCAAAAGGCTCAACCCCCACCTACTACCCGGCCCAACCAAACCTTATCTAGCAAACACTAGACCGCCTACCCAATCCCGAACCCCCACCCCTGCCGCCGCCAGGCACCCACCCGCACACACAGCGCGGCGGCAGCTATACCTAACCCGACCCGTTTCCCTCGCACCACACGCGCGGTACGCCGCACTTAGCAGCGCAGCAACCTGCCGCCCCACACGCGTGTCGCACCTCTTCACCACACCGACACATGAGCGTCGCACGAACAAGTCCCGTTGTCGACCAGCACTCCCTGCCCGTGCACGCGCCCTGTCCCCACCTACCGCTGTTCGACCCGACCTCTTGCAATGCGCATGAGCGAGCCTGGCTCCACCCCGATCGTGTCGATCGCCACCAACCGCCCCCGCAATCCCCATCTCTCTCCTCTGTGCGCGACCCCCACCCCGACCCCGCTCGCTCGCCCTGCCTCGATCCGCTCCTCACCGAGCCTCCGCAGCCGCGGCCCCTGGTGCCCCTCCCCGCGCCGGCCAGCGACCCGGCCGCATCGAGCCAAGCACGCCACGCCGGCCATCTCCGCCCCACGTCCTGCTCGTCACGGGGACGTGCCGCCGCCGTGAGGTCGCCCTCCCCTGCTCTGCTTGTTCCCGAGCACCTCAGAACCGTCCCCACGAACACGGCGCATCCTCGGCAAGCACCCAGCACCGCCACCCCTCCTCTCGGTCCTCCCTCTCAGGCTCGCCTTGCCGTGTCGCCTCCTTCTCCGTCCTCTGGCCCGCGCTCGATCTCCGTCCGCCGCCGTCCTCGGTCCTCGACACCGTGGTGCCCCGTGATGGCCGACCTCGTCCTTCCGTGCCGCCACTTCCACATCAGCAAGCTCCGACCGCCCCCACTCCATCCTCGCCTCCTAGCGTGGCCTCCCTCCTCCCGCTCAGGTCGCCTCCCCTGCCCCACCTGCTGCAGGGCTCGCCCGGCGCTGCCCCAGCCCGCACATGGCCGTGGCTGCCCCTGTGCGAGCTCAGCGGCGATCATCTTCCCCGCTCTCTCCCCGCGTCGTCTCTGCGCGCCCTTCCCATCTCCGGCCGCCCGCGGACCCTCTCTGTGAGCACCGCGCGCCGCCGCGGCCTCCGGATCCCCTCGCCTCTCTGCGAGCACCTCGCACCACCATGTGCAGGAGCCTCTCCACCGCATCTGCTCGCCTTCCCCCGTGACAGTGCCTTTGTTTCGCTCTCGACGCAGGTTGATACCCTATCTCGTCCGTGGACGCCTCCTTGCTCTGGTTTTGTTTCATCTGGATGGTGCCCAAGTTCCCATGACCAAGCTTGTTTGTGTCCTTGTTCTGCTGTCATTCGAGAATGCCTCGTGCTAATTTCTCTTTAGTGCTGGCTCTGTCTGTTGAAGTGTAATGATGTGGTGAAGATTCGATGGAGTCTATGTGATGCTGCTGCTACATGTTCTCGAAGGAAAGTGCGACAACTTGTTCAACTACCTGGTGGTGTTGGTACTGCTCGGGTGTGGTACGATGACAAGAAGATGGTGCTGCGGAGCACCATGTTCTCGGCCACAACCTCCCGGTGGACGAGAACGAGAAGTTGAACATGGACATCGGGAGTCTCCAACAAGACCACCGACGCCCTTCTAGGGACGATACCCGAAGGCCTACGCAAGACCACCGGCGCCGACCCAAGATCTCTATCACGGAACACACCAAGTCCTTCTACACGAAACACCGAGTCCTCCATCACAAACCCGAAGACCGATCTCGGATCCGCAGACTGAACCCGAACCCCATTGAACCCCCGGTGAACATCAAGATCGTCGATCCGATGTGTGACCCTTTTTCTAGACCTATTTTATAAAATATCATCTATATAAATTGTTGCATATTAAATTGTCCATGCTTGCATACATCTCATCATGTGGGTTTGGGGCATTATGTCGATTCACCTCATAATTAAATATGGAGACCATATGCGGGATATTCTAGTTTTATATTGGCTCCATTTAAAATTTGTGTAGCGAACCGATGCAATATTTTTCCTTGTTAAGACAACATTTAAATTGCGGATAGCTAAACAACATGAACCTATTAATTAATTGTCGGGATCCCGATTCCGCTTAATATTGGCTAATTGCATCGCATCTTTGCCATGTCATGCATCATACACGCATCATGCATGTTCTTCTGCCGTAGTATTAAATAGTGCATTCGGTGTTTCTTTTAGTGCTTTGGTTCTTCATGGATTAGGCTATTGAGTTGATGCGAGTATCGGCAAGTTCTTCGAATATGAACCTTTGGCAGTGTTTCCCAGGCGAGCAATCTCCCCCTTTCTACCTATTTTGTATTTATAATCTTTACTTCCTTCCTATTGATCTACTGCTATCCGTGTTGCGATGCTTTAGTCTCCGTGCACCATTTATATTCCCTGCAACCTCTATATTGCTTTGGACACATCCTATTGCCTGTTGTTTGATAGACAATCAGTCTTGCGAGTCGTAGTTGCTTGCTCAGTTGCTGCTTCGCGTCGTTGTCGTTCTACCGTTGTTGGAAGGTTGACACATGCTTAATGGTGGAGATGCTTAAGGGTGGAGATGATCATGGCTTTAATTACAACTTGATATTAAAATGTTGGGAATAGATATAACTAATGCAGAGGCATCGGTGAGCAATAGCAAATATTTGGTTTTTAACCACTCACTTGTGTCCTGTAGGCCCTAAGTACTTGATACCTGTTCCTTGACTATCGCACTATCCGCATGTGGGACCATGAATCCCCTTAGCCAGAGCTTGATTCATTTCTTATTTCTTGGGGCCACAAACTAGTTTGGGGCTTTATTACTATCATGTAATTATGCCATGCTTTACTGCTTTATTTAAGATTGTGCGTGGAGCACCTGTACTATTTTGGATCGTGACACGTTTATGCTGTATCGACAAGCCCAATCACACTTTCGGGTTCCCAGTCGTTTACTGCCGTCTACACAAACCCTGGGTCCGTCTCGAAGCCGGCCAACTTCGTTGCGGGTAGCTTAGTGGGGTGGCCCCCTGAAACATTTTATGAATCCTGTGATTTCTTTATCGTGAAAGCCTCGTTGGGTTTTGATTTGGTTTTTCCAAGGTTGATCGTGTGTGTGTTGCTATTTGTGCACCCCTGCAGGGTAAATCTTTCTGAAAGCCGTGTCCGCGGTTATTGACGACTTGGACCACAGTATCTCGATCATAGACAAGCATAACTAAAGTAGTGCTATAAATTTGACTTAATATGTGACTAGTAATCAGCTTCACTACAATGGAATGGATAATAAATGTGCCAACAACTGTTGGAACTGGGGTGTATCGTGTCATGTTATACTTGCCTAGTAAGTATCGCAACTCCAATGGAATGAAATATAAGTGCCAACAACTGCTGGGTTTGGGATGTCACATGCTAATTGTATCTGACTAGTAAGTACTACAACTATAACTGAATGGTTAACTAAAACTACCCACTACTTATGCTATCAGGATGACTCATGCTATCTATATCTGACTAGTTAGTGCTGCAACTATAATGGAATGAATAAAACTGCCAACTGTGTGAGTTCCTCGGTTTGACTTCCTCGTTTGATCTAGAGGGGGAATACCAGGATGGGTATGATTGGTGTTACTATCAGGTTGGATCCAAATAGGTCTCTCTTATCCCTCTCTAATAGTCGACAGTTGCATCGAGTCTCTATAGGTTGTTTAGTGCATGTTGCGCTGCCGCTTCAGACCACCACACCTATGTAGGCGAGAGCCGCCGAATTCTAGCCTCGCCGTGTACTAGCCTCAGTACTGACCGTTCCTCTTTTTCCTTTTCCCTTTGTCGGCACCCCTTTTCTTTTAGCAGGTTTGAGATCGATGTTGTTAGCAACGTTACCCTTCCGGCTTGGCCTGGGAAGGGCTATGGACGCCATTGGTTATTCTTCAGGGCTCTTAGCTCAATTTGCGTCTTATCCGTACTCGGATGTTGTATCGATTTCAAGGTGATTTGGATCTTTGTACTGTATATCTCTATTCTTGACTTAGTGGGTCGTTGCTATATATATATATATATATCTGTTCTGTGGGTTCTATCATGGACTATTGTGTAATGATATTACTTTGTTTTCCACCCGCACGAAAGTGCCTGGTGGGCGTCCTTGAATTGTTTCTATGCGGGTTTGGCGGGAAGCGCTAAAACTTGCATAGGGCCGATTCGAGGGTGTTACAGAGTGGTATTGGAGCTCAGCAGTTGCGATACCCCACTGGTCCAGCCTGTAGGATAACCTAGCTAACGGCCGATGTAGAGTGTCAAAGCTATTTTGCAAAATCGGTTGGATAGATCTGATTAGGTATGCTTTTACTCCTTACCTCTATGCTCTTCTCCTCTTACCTTTGCGTGTTTTAAATCTGCTCTCTCATCTTTTCTTCGAGTATAGGAATTCTCATGGTTGGGTTTCCGTCGTACCTTCAGGGTTTCGTTTCCTTTTGCAATGGTGTTTCCACATCCGGTCTTTGTGCTATCTGAGTACCCTTCATCTGTTGTACCTTTCGATGGATCAAAATCCACTGAAATCATTCTTTGTATCTTTTGTCATTTTTCAACGCGACTACATCATCTATGCTAGATCTGATGAAGATCTGTATCAATCCTTTGTTTCTGAACATCACTTGTGAAGATCTTCAGTCTAAATTCTAAGAATGGGTTGCACGAATTTTTCTACTGTATGTGCGGAGTAATAGTTTGGGTGCGTGATGGATTGGCCCCCATGCCGACTACTCATTCTATTCGCTCTCGTACATTGAAGTGGATTAGATTGCACTTATTCTCTCCTCTCACAGAAGTTAGAGGTGTCTTTATCTTTTGATACCTTTACCTTCATCCTTTGTTCTCCGGAGTGTTCCCTCCATGAACATGAGCAACGTTCCCTTGTTGGTGGTGTCGACAATTTGAAGATGGAGCAAGAATCATTGTTAAATGGTGTCGCGAGGATCTACACGAAGCGAGAAGAATCTGATCATCAGCCTTCTCCCCGGTACCATGAGGCGGATCCCGAGGGCGAGATCCATCGTTAGTGGTGTCGAATTGTAGCACCCCGCTAAAACCACTACTAGAAAATCGCTGTGTTTTTATTTTGTGCATCTTCATGACCGCATGCTCATGTCATCATGCCACATTGCATTTGAGCATCGTCATGTCATCATGCATCTTTTGCCAAAAACTATTTTCCATAAGCTATGTTTGTTTTCTTAATATCTCCCGTCTTTATTTCAAATTAAAACCCCGGTCTTTTGTGGATCTTTTATTTGTCTAAAAACTATTTACAAAAATGTTTTAAAATTAAAAAAATTAAGAAAAATAAAAAAGTATTTTTAGGGGAGGTAGCCGGCCAGGCCCAAAAGGCTCAACCCCCACCTACTACCCGGCCCAACCAAACCTTATCTAGCAAACCCTAGACCGCCTACCCAAGCCCGAACCCCCACCCCTGCCGCCGCCAGGCACCCACCCGCACACACAGCGCAGCGACAGTTGTACCTAACACGACCCGCCTCGCACCACGCGCGTGGTACGCCGCACTCAGCAGCGCAGCAACCTGTTGCCCCGCACGCGCGTCACACCTCTTCACCACACCGACACGTGAGCGTCGCACGAACCAGTCCCGTGACCGACCCGCACTCCCTGCCCGTGCACGCGCCCTGTCCCCACCTACCGCCGTTCGACCCGACCTCTTGGAATGCACGTGAGCGAGCTTGGCTCCACCCAGATCGTGTCGAACGCCACCAACCGCCCCCGTGATCCCCATCTATCTCCTTTGTGCGTGACCCCCACCCTGACCCCACTCGCCCGCCCTGCCTCGATCCGCTCCTCACCGAGCCTCCGCAGTCGTGGCCCCTGGTGCCCCTCCCTGCGCTGGCCAGCGACCCGGCCGCATCGATCCAAGCACACCGTGCCAACCATCTCCGCCCCGCGTCCTGCTCGTCACGGAGACGTGCCGCCGCCGTGAGGTCGCCCTCCCCTGCTCTGCTTGTCCCCGAGCACCTCAGAACCGTCCCCATGGACGTGGCGCATCCCCGGCAAGCACCCAGCACCGCCACCCCTCCTCTTGGTCCTCCCTCTCAGGCTCGCCTCGCCGTGTCGCCTCCTTCTCCGTCCTCTGGCCCACGCTCGATCTCCGTCCGCTACCGTCCTCGGTCCTTGACACCGTGGTGCCCCGCGATGGCCGACCTCGTCCTTCCGTGCTGCCACTTCCTCATCAGCAAGCTCCGACCGCCCCCACTCCATCCTCGCCTCCCAGCGTGGCCTCCCTCCTCCCGCTCAGGTCGCCTCCCCTGCCCCACCTACTACAGGGCTCGCCCGGCGCTGCCCCAGCCTACACATGTCCGTGGCTGCCCCTGGCCGAGCTCAGCGGCGAGCCGCCGCTCATCTTCCCTGCTCCCTCCCCGCGCCGTCTCTGCGCGCCCTCCCTGTCTCCGGCCGCCCGCGGACCCTCTCTGTGAGCACTGCGCGCCGCTGTAGCCTCCGGATCCCCTCGCCTCTCTATGATCACCTCGCACCACCATGTGCAGGAGCCTCTCCACTGCATCTGCTAGCCTTCCCCCTCGACATTGCCTTTGTTTCGCTCTCAATGCCGGTTGATACCCTATCCCATCGATGGACGCCTCCTTGCTCTGGTTTTGTTTCATCTGGATGGTGCCCAAGTTCCCCTGACCAAGCTTGTTTGTGTCCTTGTTCTGCTGTCGTTCGAGAATGCCTCGTGCTAATTTATTTTTAGTGTTGGCTCTGTCTGTTGAAGTGTAACGATGTGGTGAAGATTCGATGGAGTCTATGTGATGCTGCTGCTACATGTTGTCGAAGGAAAGCGCGACAACTTGTTCAACTACCTGGTGGTGTCGGTACTGCTCGGGTGTGGTACGATGACAAGAAGATGGTGCTGCGGAGCACCATGTTCTCAGCCACAACCTCCCGGTGGACAAGAACGAGAAGTTGAACATGGACATCGGGAGTCTCCAACAAGATCTCCGGTGCCCTTCTAGGGACGATACCCGAAGGCCTATGCAAGACCACGGGCGCTGACCCAAGTTCTCCATCACGCAACACCCCAAGTCCTTCTACACAGAACACCGAGTCCTCCATCACAAACCCTAAGACCGATCACGGATCCGCAGACCGAACCCGAACCCCATCGAACCCCCGGTGAACATCAAGATCGTCGATCCGATGTTTGACCCTTTTTCTAGCCCTATTTTATAAAATGGCATATATATAAATTGTTGCATATTAAATTGTTCATGCTTGCATACATCTCATCATGTGGGTTTGGGGGCATTATGCCGATTCACCTCATAATTAAATATGGAGACCATATGCGGGCTATTCTAGTCTTATATTGGCTCCATTCAAAATTTGTGTAGCGAACCGATGCAATGTTTTGCCTTGTTAAGACAACATTTAAATTGCGGGTAGCTAAACAACATGAACCTATTAATTAATTGTCGGGATCCCGATTTCGCTTAATATTGCCTAATTGCATCGCATCTTTGCCATGTCATGCATCATACACGCATCATGCATGTTCTTTTGCCGTACTATTAAATAGTGCATTCGGTGTTTCTTTTAGTGCTTGGGTTCTTCGCGGATTAGGCTGTTGAGTTGATGCGAGTATATGCAAGTTCTTCGAATATGAACCTTTGGCAGTGTTTCCCAGGCGAGCAATCTCCCTCTTTCTACCTATTTTGTATTTATAGTCTTTACTTCCTTTATGTTATCTACTGCTATCCGTGTTGCGATGCTTTAGTCTCCGTCCACCATTTATATTCCCTACAGCCTCTATATTGCCTTGGACACATCCTATTGCCTATTGTTTGATAGGCAGTCGGTCTTGCGAGTCGTAGTTGCTTGCTCAGTTGCTGCTTCGCGTTGTTGTCATTCTACCATTGTTGGAAGGTTGACACATGCTTAATGGTGGAGATGCTTAAGGGTGGAGATGATCATGGCTTTAATTACAACTTGATATTAAAATGCTGGGAATATATATAACTAATAAAGAGGCATCGGTGAGCAATAGCAAATATTTGGTTTTTAACCGCTCACTTGTGTCCCGTAGGCCCCGAGTACTTGATACCTGTTCCTTGACTATCGCACTATCCGCATGTGGGACCATGAATCCCCTTAGCTAGATATTGATTCATTTCTTATTTCTTGGGGCCACAAACTAGTTTGGGGCTTTATTACTATCATGTACTTGTGCCATGCTTTAGTGCTTTATTTAAGATTATGCGTGGAGCACCTGTACTATTTTGGATCGTGACACATTTTCGCTGTATCGACAAGTCCAGTCACACTTTCGGGTTCCCAATCGTTTACCACCGTCTACACAAACCCTGGGTCCGTCTCAGAGCCGGCCAACTTCGTTGCAGGTAGCTTAGTGGGGTGGCCCCCTTAACTATTTTATGAATTATGTGATTTCTTTGTCGTGAAAGCCTCGTTGGGTTTTGATTTGGTTTTTCCGAGGTTGATCGTGTGTGTGTTGCTATTTGTGCACCCCTGCAGGGTAAATCTTTCTGAAAGCCGTGTCCGTGGTTATGGATGACTTGGAGCACAGTATCTCGATCATAGACAAGCATAACTAAAGTAGTGCTATAAATTTGACTTAATATGTGACTAGTAATCAGCTTCACTACAATGGAATGGATAATAAAAGTGCCAATAACTGGTGGAACTGGGGTGTATCGTGTCATGTTATACCTGCCTAGTAAGTATCGCAACTCCAATGGAATGAAATAAAAGTGCCAACAACTGCTGGGGTTTGGGATGTCACATGCTAATTGTATCTGACTAGTAAGTACTACAACTATAACTAAATGGTTAACTAAAACTACCCACTACTTATGCTATCAGGATAACACATGCTATCTATATCTGACTAGTAAGTGCTACAACTATAATGGAATGAATAAAACTGCCAACTATGTGAGTTCCTCGGTTTGACTTCCTCGTTTGGTCTCGAGGGGGAATACCGGATGGGTATGATTGGTGTTAGTATCAGGTTGGATCCGAATAGGTCTCTCTTATCCCTCTCTAATAGCCGATAGTTGCATCGAGTCTCTATAGGTTGTTTAGTGCATGTTGCGCTACCGCTTTAGACCACCATACCTATGTAGGCGAGAGCCGCCGAATTCTAGCCTTGCCATGTACTGGCCTCAGTACTGACTGCTCCTCTTTTTCCTTTGCCCTTTGTCGGCACCCCTTTTGTTTTAGCAGGTTTGAGATCGACGTCGTTAGCAAGGTTACCCTTCTGGCTTGGCCTGGGCAGGGTTATGGACGCCATTGGTTATTCTTCAGGGCTCTTAGCTCAATTTGCTTCTTATTTGTACTCTGATGTTGTATCAATTTCAAGGTGATTTGGATCTTTGTACTGTATATCTGTATTCTTGACTCAGTGAGTCGTTGCTGTATATATATATTTGTTCTGTGGGTTCCATCATGGACTATTGTGTAATGATATTACTTCATTTTCCACCCGCACGAAAGTGCCTGGTGGGCGTCCTTGAATCGTTTCTATGCGGGTTTGGCGGGAAGCGCTAAAACTTGCATAGGGCCTATTCGAGGGTGTTACATGGTATCAGAGCAATTGCTTTGACCTTAGGTTGGAAACCTAGTAATGGGAAATAACTATATGAGTCTAGGAGCAACGGTAAAGAGTTCTCTAGATTATATGATGAATATTCAATTGGGAATATTTCGTTATATTTTTAGTGCGATAATTCTTTATTATGATGCATCATTGCAATTAATGGATACTAATTATATTTATATCTATACAGTGGAAATGGCACCAAAGTTTCCAAAACAGACTTTGGCAAGGAAAGAAGAGACTCTCGATGACTATCAGAGGGCTTTAACTGAACAACTTCGAGAACTGTTGAGGGTTTTTGGTTGCACAACTAATATCCCAGTCAATACCATTACCTACCATGATGGGCAAATGTTAGCCAAATATCCTGTTAGCATCCAATTACCGAAGAAGCTTGGATTATATCACAATTTACCTATGGGGGAAGGTAGAAGTCACCTAGCAGCATATCATGTTGCTATTGTGGAGGCGATAGCCAATGTTCGGGAACACAAAGCAGAAGAGTTAGCTAGAAGCATATGTTCTGTGATTCCTCATGACTCTATAGACGAGGAACTGGAACCGGATCATCTTACTTTAGTAAGGAAGCATCCAAAATTAGCTTCTAAGTTTATGGATCTGTATCGAATGATGGTTGGGTCTTTGTATAAGACACATCAGGTTATTATAGAAGATCAGGTTGATATGCTAGAGGATTTAACGAATCCTGAAAGAAGGGAGAAGTTACCATCTAAATTGGAGAATGAAGCAGTGGATAGGGTTAATCCAGTTTTCAAGGATATACCTATAGATCCAGCATCTTTTACACCATATCCTTACTCACCGATACCAGAACCTATTAGATATCCTGATGAGGGCACTAGTCATCCAGTACCACAGAGTTCTTGGGGAACTGAGGACTCGGAATTACCTATTGGGAATTCTGAAGGATGGAGGTACGGATCAATGGATGGATCTGCCGGGAATCCTATTCCTGTAGAAGATTTAATTGGAGATATCGGGAAGACTAGTCGTATGGGCATAAGATCTTATTCCGTTGATGGAAGAGATGTCCACGTGGAAGATGTAGAGTCCGAGGAGGAAGATCCTGAAGAAAGGGTGTCGAGTCACTAGAAAATTATCCTACTCCAGATGATGTGCACTATCCAATCATAGCTGAGGATTATCGTACCCAGTAGAGTACTTGGGGGCACCGGAAGGGGAATATTCTGTTGATTCCTCTAGAATCGGGATGCAGGAGATGGATGAAGAAGAAAGTGATGAGGATGATTCGGTAGATACTTCAGATGAGTTGGAAGGTATGGATACACTTCAGCTGAATGATGTGTCAAGTCCGGAGACTTCTAATACTGAATATCGTCCGTCGAAGAGGCAAGTCGTTTCACAGTCGGTGCATCGTACTTCATGTCAGCACGGTTGTACTCCGGGTATGTATGATGAACGACGTAACTTCTGGGGAGTTTGACTTTGATTAGGAGCATCTCCGCAGGAGACGAGAGTTGGAGTTGGAGGACTTGATGTAAATAAATAAGTGGGATAGTACCACATGAGCTTGTAATGCTTACTGAGTAAGGGCTTGTAATCACGTTGTATAAATTATATTGTTTGTAATGTAGAATATGTGTGTAATGCATATTTGGTTCTTATTTGGATCTTGTTTTCCATTGTGTGACTAGTTCTGTGCATGAAGTTGAGCTTAGAACACATATGCATGATGTAATTATGAGTATTCGCTTATGTTACAGGACTAGGGGGGTATGGAAACGGGTGTAGAAAACAAGACTAAGCAGCAGCGCATGGAGCGCGCAGCCAAAGAAAAGGCGGATGAAGACGCCAGAATGCAAGCAAATTTACCACAACCACCAATGAGGCCACTGATGGAGCAGAACTTTATGCAGTATATGCAAATGATGCAAGAGTGCTAGACCAAATTCATGGAGGGGTTAGTAGACCGTGTGGGACAGCCAAGGGCACCTCAAGGATGTGGTGTTAGTCTTTCGGATTTCCAGGATACCAGGCCTTTACCTTTCGCACCCGCTCCTGAACCAATGGATGCAAAGGACTGGTTAACAGATACCGAAATAAAGTTGAGAACTGTAGGATACAATGAGGAAGAGAAGTTGAGGTATGCAACGCATTTATTGACCGGACCTGCAGCATCATGGTGGGAGAGTCAGCTAGCAATGCAACCTCCAAGAAGAGAGTACAATTGGGAGGAGTTCAAACAAAGATTCCGTGAATATCATGTTCCGGAGAGTATCATAGAGTTGAAGAGTAGGGAGTTTGAAGAACTGCAACAAGGATACTCTAGTGTCATGAAGTATATTCGGGAGTTTAGTAATTTATCTCGTTATGCTGCCGAAGAAGTTAGCACAGAGGCGAGTAGGAAGAAGAGGTTCATGCATGGACTAAATCCATTTGTGAAGATGTAGTTGAGGCTTGCCAACATTCAAACTTTTCAATAGTTGCTTGATGCAGCTATCACCTTTGAAGATGATTACAAAAATGTCCAAGAGGACCATAGGAAGAGAGCAAAGAAGGAAACGAAGAGGATTCAGGCAAGTAAACCCAAAACTAATCTGGAGTTTCAACCTAGAAATAGACCCTACAACAACAACAACAAGAGGAGTAGCAATAACACTGGAGGACAATTCAATCCTAGAAGGAATGTCATATGTCATAATTGCATACTTCTGGGACATATCAGTAAGGATTGTCAGAAACTAGTGATAATTTGTTTTGGATGTGGACTAAAGGGTCATATTAAGCCTGATTGCCCAAACAAACCACCTAGTGGTTGGCCCACAAAAGGTGGAGGACAAGCCAGTGGAGGCGGAGGTGGACAGTCTAACCGAGGGGGAAGCTATGCCAAAAACTATGGAGCTCAGATCAATTGTGAAGAGAAAACCGTTTCAATCAAGTCTCCAAGTGGAGGAAGGATAGTCTATCATGCGGATAAACATAGTCATATCATGGTAGATCTGCAGTTGAACTCAATGAAGGAGGTCAAATTAGAAGATATTCCGGTGGTGAAGGAGTTTCGAGTTGTTTTTCTAGCAGAGTTACCAGGAATGCCACCTGATCGGGAGATAGAGTTCACTATTGACCTGATACCTGGTACAACACCAATAGCTCAAGCACCATATAAGATGGGGCCAAAGGAATTAAAAGAGCTTAAGGAGCAAACTAATGAATTAGCCTGGACACGATTCATAGAGGAAAGTGTATCTCCGTGGGGAACTCCGGTGATCTTTGTGGATAAACGAGATGGGGGACGAAGAATGTGTGGGGATTACAGAAATCTCAACAATGTCACTCTCAAGAATAAATATCCATTACCAAGGATACAAGATTTATTTGACCAAGTCAAGGGAGTAGGAGTATTCTCCAAGATTGATCGAAGATCAGGATACCATCAGATAAAAATTAAACCTGAAGATGTTCCTAAAACAACATTTGTATCAAGGTATGGACATCATGAGTATTTAGTCATACCTTTCGGTCTGACTAATGCACCAGCAATATTCATGAATTTGATGAACAAAATCTTCATGCCTTACTTGGACAAGTTTGTCATAGTATTCATTGATGAAATTCTGATATACTCCAAAGATACAGAAGAGCATGCATAACATTTGAGAGTAGCACTACAAATCTTAAGAGGACATAATCTCTATGCTAAGTTCAGTAAGTGTGAATTTTGGTTGGACGAAGTAGAGTTTCTTGGTCATGTGATCAGTAAGGATGGAATTGCTGTAAATCCGTCCAGAGTTCAATAAGTACTTGATTGGAAGGCACCAACCAATGTGAAGCACATCCGAGGTTTCCTAGGTATGGTCGGATATTATCGGAGGTTCATTGAAGGTTTTTCCAAGATAGCTGGACCAATGACCAAATTGTTAAGAAAGAACACACCATTCATATGGGATGAGAAGTGTGAGGTGAGTTTCCAGGAGTTGAAGACCAAATTAACTACCGCACCTATCCTAGCAATTCCAGAACTAGGAAAGGATTACACACTTTATTGTGATGCATCCAAGGAAGGATTAGGTTGTGTGCTTATGCAAGATCGTAAGATAATTGCTTATGGATCTAGGCAATTGAAACCACATGAAGTGAACTATCCAACCCATGATTTAGAATTAGCAGCAGTAGTGTTTGCTTTAAAAGGATGGAGACATTTTCTCCATGGGGCAAGATGTGAGTTATATACTAACCACAAAAGTCTCAAATATTTCTTCACTCAAAAGGAATTGAATATGAGGCAGAAGCGGTGGCTGGAGTTGATTAAAGATTATGATCTAGCAATCAATTATACCCCTGGAAAAGCAAATGTTATGGCAGATGCTTTAAGTCGGAAAAGCACATATATACAACCTTTGAATAGAGAACTGCCGAAAGAACTACAAATGGATTTGGAAAGGATGGAAATACAATTTATAAGTACAATAGTTCTTGGAGGATTAAGTACCATGCGAGTGATTGAAGAACAGAGTAGTGATCTTCAACATGAAATTTATAGACATCAAGGTGAAGATCCTTTCATTACTGAAGAAGTTCGAAGAATCTCAAGGTCAAACCTCAGTTTTTCACCTAGGAGATTATGGATCTTTATGGTTTCAAAACCGTCTTTGTGTACCAGATGTGATAGAGATTCGAGAAGTGATACTTCGGGTAGCTCATGAAACACCATATTCCATACATCCGGGTAGTACAAACATGTACATGGATTTAAAAGAGTTGTTCTGGTGGAATAATATGAAGAGGGATATTGCAAAATATGTATCAGAATGCCATCCTTGCCAAAGGGTTAAAGTAGAACATCAAAGTCTAGCAGGACCATTACAGCCTTTGGAAATTCCAGAATGGAAGTGGGAAGAAATTGGTATGGATTTTATCACAGGAATACCCATGACACCAAAGCGAAAAGATATGATATGGGTAATTGTGGACAGACTCACAAAAAGTGCACATTTTATTCCAGTGAACCAAAAGGATAATGCTGAGAAATTAGTGGAAATTTATGTCAAAGAGATTGTGAGTAAGCACGGGGTACCCAAGAAAATTATGTCTGATAGAGGATCTGTGTTTACATCAGCATTTTGGAAACAATTACATGCATCACTGGGTTGAAAGTTGGATTTTAGCGCAGCTTATCATCCAGAAACTGGAGGCCAGACAGAGAGGACCAATCAAATCTTGGAAGACATGCTTAGAGCTTGTGCATTAGATTTTGGAGGTTCGTTGGAAGATCATCTACCATTGGCAGAATTTTCCTACAATAATAGCTATCAGAGTAGTCTGAAGGCAGCACCTTATCAAGTACTATATGGAAGAAGGTGTAGATCACCTATATGCTGGTATGAACCTAGTAGTAGCAAAGAATTTGCACCAGATTATATCAAGGAAAGACAAGATATCATCGATATCATTAGAGATCGGTTGAAGATAGCTCAAAGTAGACATAAGAGTTATGCTGATCAAAGCCGAAGATCATGGCATCCAGAAGTGGGGGATATGGTATATCTCAAAGTAAGTCCGATGAAGGGAGTAAAAAGATTCAGAGTCAAAGGAAAACTAAGCCCAAGATATATTGGACCATTCAAGATACTGAGTCAGAATAGAACAATAGCTTATGCTTTGGAGTTACCAAAAAGGCTAGCTCAAGTTCATAATGTTTTCCATGTTTCACAACTCTGAAAATGTCTTAAAGTTACAGATGATGCTATCACACATCAAGAGATTGAGTTGCAAGCATATTTAACTTCTGTTGAGAAACCCTGTAAGATTCTAGAGGAAAACTGGAAAAGGTTGAGAAACAGGGCAATCAAATATTGCAAGGTATAGTGGGAACATCACCTAGAGCGAGAAGCCACCTGGGAGAAAGAAGATGATTTGAGGGAAGCATATCCGGAATTATTCAAGTACCCATCCGCAAACTTCGGGACGAAGTTTAATTTAAGGGGGGAAGTCTGTAACATCCCAGCATTAGGATCCAACGAAGGGTAGAAAATAGGAATATAAGTTTATGCATGCATTCATATGTAAAATCAGGGTAAATTTTTCGCCAAACAAAACACTAAAGGGATCAGAATTTATTTCACAAACTCGAGGTAGGAATAGCTCTTGTTAGTGATTGCTATGAATTTTGACATGACCTTTAGGCAGTATTAAGATTTTGGGAAAATTACTTTGAATTCAAATTTGAAATTCAAATCCATTTGAAAATATTGAATATTAGAAGTTATGGATATTGAGGGGTTTTCCAAAAGAAAACCTTATTAACATTGTTTGATTATAATAAAGAAATAGTAATCAACAATAAGAATTAAAGGCAAGGAAAATTAAATAAGAAATAAATTCTTATTTCTTTATTGAATAATAAGGTTACAACTGGTGATAAATACATCAAAAGTATAAGATTACAAAGAACAGAAACTAAACTTTATTAACTTGTAATAATATCTTTACAAGATCTTTTACAAAAAGGAATATGAAGGTAACAATTAAAGCCTATACTACCTATCTACTCCTATACTAATCTTGTGAGTCCAGATCTTGTTCCTACAAATAAGATAAACAACTAGAAAGGAAATTAGGGGTTAGTTAGATAATTTTTACTCTCAGTGGTGAACAGTGAAGTGCACTGTTCATGGTACATCATTGAGTAAATGAAGGGGCAAGTTTCACCAAAGGTGAAGTATCTGTTATTTTCAGTAAATAGTCAAAGATTACAGTAGAAGCCAAGTGGATAAAAATAAGCTTCACCAGGCTATCAACCAGTAAACAGGTAATAGTAAAAGCCAAGTTACTTGAGATGATCCACATGCACAACACACACACACACAGCTTAGTCAACTAACTGCATGGAGTGTGTTGTCAAGCCAACAGCAGGAGTACAAGCAACCATACAGAGAACCAGTCGAAGGAGAGTACAGGAACTCAATTCTCCTTCTCAAGCACACACACACAGCTATTGAGCTTGCCAAAACCATAGCCAAAATACTCCACCAGATTACCCAAACCAACCACCGGTTCTTCACCAGATGGTAACATAAGGAGGGGGTGGAGCAGGTGGATAGCAAGGTCAAGCACAAAATCACAGGAGTAGCACCAGGAGGTGCAGAGCTAGATCAAGTCAGCAAGCAACACCTCAACCTCATCAACCATCAAGTAATTTGGTGAGTACAAATAACACCATCATATGATCAAGTCATCATAGAGTCACTAGAGCATGTGTTATTTATTTGATCTTCTTAGAAAAACACCCACGTGGGGTGTACATCCATCCTAGAAGTAAGGTAAAAAGACAAATGATAAAACCTTACCAGCCTTTACCAAGATCTCAGACCAGCATCACTGATCTTGGATAAAATATATATTCCAGAATAAATTAGTCCAAGGTATGGATTCTGGGCCCATCTCCTAAAGGAGTAGCACCCCAGAATCTACAGATCTACTGAATCCAAGATGAGTACCTTGTATCCATACTAGAAATCATCTATTAGAGACAACAAGTTAGGGAAACTAGCCCTATGCCTCAGAACAACATCATAGGCATGAAACAGTTGTTGGATATCATAAACCAACAGATACAACAAGGATTTTCAGAGCAATTAAGCATCTAGACACTTCTGGAGCATTTGTAAACCCAAAGCTAGTACCAAAACAAATCCTGTGTACCAGTCTTAAGAGGTGTCACTAGGATCTGTTCTAACCAAGCAAAGCTTACCAATTGATTATATAATCTAGGCCAACTAACAGTTAATCATCTTCCCAATACTTCAATTGGAAATCATATTTCATAGAAGGATTATTAACAAAGAGTATTCGAACTCAGACATCACAGTGGGTTTCAATAAAATGAAACCATCACAGAGGCAACAAGGGTGATCACATAGGGTTTAGTATACATTCACAAGGGGTTCTCTGACCGAGAACAAGATGGTAACAACTAGTCAGGAGAGTACCAACTGACAGAAGGGAGAACAATTGGCTAGAACCAATAACATGCAACAGACATCACTAGCCCAACCAAAATACTAGAAGGGTATCACTGGTAGGTGGAACCAGAGCAACCAACCAACATATTCTGCATCATGGCAACGACAACCGGATCCGGCCAGAATCGTGCACGGCGGCGGCAGCAGGCGGAGGAGGTGACCGCGTGAGCGAGAGAGAGAGAGAAGAGGGAGGAGTGTGAGTGCGTGGGGGTACTGGGCCTATGGGCAGCCTAGTACTATTCTGGTGGGCGTAACCAGGCCAAGTGGGCCGGATTAGGTTGGGCCGGGCTAGCCCAGTGGGCCAAGCCCATATATTAATAGGGTTATTTAAAAAAGAAATAATTACAAATATGCCCTTGAAATAAAAACAACTCTAGATAAATAAATAAAAATCTTAAGAACACAAATAATATATCTATGAACTCACAAAAATATTTTCTATTGAGTAAAAATAATCAATAGAATTTTTGGCAACTAAAATTTAGGGCTATTAGTTATAAGATGCCAATTACTTTTGAATTTTACAAAAATATAGGAAACACTTAAAATTGAATAAAATTCACTTTTAAGATCTTAAATGAATATATTATTATATAAAAAATACTAATTTGTATTTTTGAAAAGTGAATTTGGTTTGATAAAAATAAATCTTATTTCCTTAAAGGAATTTCAGAAAATATTTAAAAAAGTAATAATTGAAATAAATTCATAGAATGATATTTGTCTTTTATTAATTAAATAAAATAGTAAACTTTTACTAAAAGGGTAAAACATACTAAGAAGCAAATAGTAAATCATTGCATGACATTACTATGCATTGCATATTGCTTCTTTAAATATTGTCCTTATCGGGCAATAATGTTTCTTTGTAGAAACCGGAGCTCAAGGTCAGGTGGAAGCATCCGACTTCACTACCTTGCAGTCACAAGGCAAGTTCATAACTTGCTCATGTCCTTTGAAGAGTCTTTATCAAAGATATTGCAAATTGTGTGTTATCATCTATGATTTGGAAAACAAAAATGATATCTTCTCTAATAAATAAGATGTAGTATCATCCTAAGTGATGATAAAGATCAGCAATGGAACTTAGGGTTCCAATTGCATAAGTCACATAGGCTTAACAAACCATGACATTAGTGATTCTAGCGCCGTATAATACGCATTAACCATGAGATTTGGAATGGGACAGAGAAGTCAGCCGTATCTTCTTCCTTTCATATGGAGGCAAGATGACCTTATCGTGACGTTGGGATTCCTGGTATGGATCCAACATATGGGTGGGCACCCTTAGGCCCCACGATTTTGGTGTCTAGATTATTTATGAGTGGTTGCCGGAGGTAAAGTCGGGCCTTTTAGGGAACTTACCAGGGGCATAACCACTTCATAGAGTCTTCAAGAACTCACTAGGATTATAGATTGCCCTAGTTGGAGGCTTAACGGAGGTGTAGTCAGCCCTGGAGGATCGTGCAGACATATGGGGTCGCTGAGAGGGCAGTGATTGGCTTGGATCACCTACTGGGCCCCACATCATGGAATTGTGGACGGGAAAGTACGCCCGGTTGTGCAACAAGGAGTTTATATCTCATGGGTAAAGCAACGCACCTCTGCAGAGTGTAAGAATTGTGACATGTTACTCCCTGTTCCAGGAAGGAGCTACGAACGCGGCAGGAAAGGAACTCCATGAAGTTCTGGTCAACCTGTGAAGGCTGATGGGCATAGTTTTTTATAATAAAATCAATCTTTGAAGAAATGTTTACAAAAATTGCATAGTACCAAGGACGTATCGTCCGAGGTGGTAGATAGAGCATCAAACTTCCCACCTTGCATATAATGAACTTGCTGGGTAACGCTGTTACTCACTCTTTCCTTTGAACCCCTGCTTAGACTTTGAGAATCCAGAAGACACTTCGATGTACGTAGATGATGGACGAGAGGACGTCTGCTACGAAGAACCCGACCTGTCCAGAGGAGTTGAAGGGGTGGACTACGAGATACGCTATGGAGTGGAGGGCAACGAATCCAAGTAGTTGCCTTAGTTAAACCAATTGAGCCGAGCAGCAGGAACTATATAGAATAAGTTGTTGACCTCAATTTGAAGTATGAGTTTGGATTTTATATTTTCCGCTGAAACTACTTAACTTTGGTTTGTAATCTCATAATGCTTGAAGTTTGAGAACTCTTGGTTTGTAATAATGAAGTGTGTATGTTTGTAATATGGACCCGCAATGTTTCTGTTGTACCACTCTAAGGGGTGTGATATTTACGAAACGGTGTTCTGTGAATGTCATATCAACGACTATAGTGTACTGCACATGAAGTGGTATGCTGGGTCACCGCACGCGGCCAACACTCCCGATGGGAGTAGCCCCGGGGGCTACTGTTGGATTTTTGTATTCGATTGTAGGCTCAAAGTCTCTTTTGCTAAGGAATTTACTTCGACTCAGGTTTTTATAAATGTTTTCTCGGGTCTTTTTCCTTTTCATGGAGCCGAAGTGTTTTGTTACTTGCATGGTATGACGTCACTTATGAAGAAATTGCACTTTGGTTTCTCAGAGACATGTCTCGATGGGACGTTTCGTTAGTGGGACCATGATACAGTAATGATGACACGTGGGTGGTGTCTCAGCAGAGTTTTTTGGCTGCACATCCCCCTTTCCGCATGAAGATCAAGGCATCGTGCGAGGTTTGTCCGTTTTTACCACAGTAATAAATGCTCAAGATTTTTACCTTTTGTGAATCTTCTGGCACATGTCATCATCGTATATATCTTTGACGGTTCGATTTTACATTGAACGACTGAGCTTCGTGTTTTTCCCTTTATAAACGAGGGGAGGGTCGTTTTATTGTTTTTACTATCTCCTCTTTGCTGCCTTCATCTTCTTCCTTACGCCCTACCTATGTTTGCCGCTCTCACCTACTCCTTCCTTTCTGTGCGCTTGTGCTGCTTCCCAACCATCATGGGAAAGAGCAAGGTGGGAACTTCCACTATGGCCGCCAAGGGCACAAAGAAGAAGGCTATCGGATGGGCCCTGTCGAAGTGGTCTGCATGATATCTACGTGAAGAATGGAACTTCCATCATCTTGAGGATGGCTCCTTCAAGCTTGTAGGGGATGAAGCCGCTCCTACCCCCGCATCTGGCTGGAGGGTAATGTTTCTCTCCTTCTTGTATCGCGGCCTCTCCCTTCATGTTCATAAATTTCTTCGAGGCCTCTTCTTTATTTACAGCGTGCAATTGTATCAGCTCATGCCCAATTCTATTCTTCATGTCGCTTGCTTTGTTACCCTTTGCGAATGCTTCCTCGGGATCGATCGACATTGGGGGCCTGTGGAAGTATTTTTTCCATGTTTGTCGGAATGATGTCGGTGGTGCTGTTTTCTCTGGTCGCTCCAAAGTCAATTATTTTGACTTCAAGATTATTGATTCCGTCCAAGGACGGAAAACCAAATGGTTTTACATCAAGGACCAAAAATCAAGGGTAAATCTTTCAGGTTGGCCCCTTTTGACCCCAAGAAAACATGTCGAAAGCTTGATTCATGGGATCAGTGCCCAAATCCTAAAGAAATGATGGAGATCAAACCCCTGAGCGTCCGCATAGAGAAATTGTGTCACGTAATTGGCAAGGAATTGTCGGGATTACAAATCCTGGCATAGTTTCTCCAGATTTGTGTTTAGACTCTTCAAGGGAGACTTTCCGGTATCTGGGCCTATACTGGCAAGAAGGACCCGATGAGGATTTCACCGAATGATCTTACCCTTAAGGTCTATGATAAAAGGGTTCAAAATTTCACCATGCTGACCAAAGAAAAGCTCGGTTCCCTCTGATTGCCGTATGTAGCCTTTTGTCAAGAAAAGGCGCCTTTCAGATTGGGTTCCCCCTTCTTTATTTTGTTCTTTGTGCGAATGTACTTTATTTCTTACGATTATCCATCCTTTTGTTTGCTATTCCTAAGTCATGTAGGATTATGATCATATATCTTCACTTCCTCCTCTCCCCAAAAGCGGTGAGCTCCTAGCCCACCCCTCTTTATCTGACGATCTTCCTATGGCTGGGACTACTGCCGATGAAGAGGTGGAGGTGTCTATCGCTAAATCCTCATCGAGTACTCAGTCCCTTCCTTCGGTTTGCTCTGAAGATTTTTGCTGGCGCCTGTAGGAGAAAAAAGGAAATGCCCTGATGCAGTAGAGACGATTGAAGACTCAGATGACTCCACTAGCTCGAAGCCTCTGTGCGCCATCCCAGTTTCGTCGGCTCCTCCACAGATGAATTTGTTCCACTTTGTGTAGGACGTTTCTTTGTAAGTGTTGATTGTGCCTTCCTTGATTCTTTCAGATGGTAAAATTAAAGAGTTGCTTTGTTTCTATAGTGGCGATGAGGGGGAAGACCCTCCCATGTCCCCCATCGGTACTTCTGTTGCTCCTTCTCTAGTTAAATCTTTGGAATTCTCAACGAATCCAAGGGAAATGCACACGTCTCATGTGGATAAGATTATCCATAAGGTTGTTGCCAGTTCGCCAAAGTCACCACCGCAAAAAAGAAGAAAAGGTGCGGGCAAAGGCATGGTGATTTTCGAGAATACCGTTGAGGTTGATATGCAGGACCTAAGTACTTCTTTGGTTTTAGTGTAATTATGGCTTCTCCCTTTGCTCTTATTTTTCTGATGTTCTCTCCATTGTGTTTGGCAGCCTTTGATGCATGAGGTGGTCGATATGGCCTCTCACTTTATCAAGATCCACAATGAAGCCACATAACAGAAAGGTTTGTTCCCTTCATTTTTGAGGGTTTGGTTTTTTTGTTTCCCCTTTTTCTTTTATTTGACGTCTATGTTCTTTTTTAATTGTCCAGCCGTTTCCAAAGAGTCCAGGGTCGTTCGGGACGAGGCGATAAAGCATGCCGACGATTTGGAGGTCAAACTGTGTGCCGCCGAGAAGACTTTGTAGGAGGCCAACCAGAAGGCCAAAGCTAACATCAAAGAAAAGGCGAAACAGATCGCTGCCCGAGATGAAAATCTTCGGAAGTGCTTGGAGACCCTCAATGCTTCATTAACTCGTAAGTTTACTACCTTCAAGAAATGATTTTTGTTTTGCTCCTGCTTCCTCCTTTTGGTTCTTAACTACATTTGTATTTTGTAGAGCTTATAGGCCATAATTTAGTGTTGGGCGAAGATAAGAGGGTTGACCCTTTATCAGATGTTGTTGGCACTTTAGAGGCCAACAGTGTTCGTGGGTGCAATCTTCTTATCCGCTCACGCCGCGCCTTCAAGAGCTTACATGCCGAAGTTTTCCCGATGAAGGAGGTGCGAGCTGATTTGAACGATCTTGTTGTCGTCTTTGGCGCTAATCCAAGGCTGCTTGTTGGCTATAGCCTGACGCAATCGAAGAGTAGAGCTAAAACTTCAATGGCCCTAATGATGGAGCATGGCGAGAAGGTCGACTGGCAGAAGGTTAGCTCCTCTCTCTCAGTCACCTCCAATGGCCAGGCAGTCAATTTGAAGCCATTTGTTAAGAAGGCCAAGAAGTACTCTCGTATGATGTTGAGTATAGGCGCGGGTCTGAAAAATCAGCTGCCCCTTATTCAGCTGGTGCCCCTTCATCGAGTGTCGACCCAGTTGTTCCTGCAACTAGCGCTCTAGCGGCCAGCGCCACCTTGTCCGCAGAAAAACTGCCCCGTAGTTTATTTTGTAGCCATAGGTGTCTTTCATTCTGCTATTGTAATGAACTTAATTTATTTTGTTTAAGTACTCTATTTGCTGAGAAACAGCTGTTTGTGTATATGTGTGAATTGTCCTTTGTGTACTGAAGGTCCTGTATTTTTGTCTACCCTGCCAGATATTGGGCGATTCGGTGGCTCCATCTGTGCCTACTCAAACATCGGATGTGAACCCATCTTCAACTAGGTTGGGTGCGCCTGAGACTTCTATTGTTCGTGCAGTAGATCCGCCACTATATGAAGAGAAATTTGAGCATGTGAAGAAACTTGAAGGTAAACTTCAGGTTGTCCAAGCGATGGTGGACATTTCATAGTCGAAGACGCCCCAGGCCCTGGATCGTGAAGCATATTTTTTGGATGAAATTTCCAGGACGAGCGAGAAGATCCTGTGTAAGTCTTCTGCATTATTTCGTATTGCATCCTTTTATTTATAGAGGTTAATTTTTTCCCTCTCTCTTTTTTCTTTAGGCATTCGATTATGTGAGAGGGAGGAAACCAATGTCCGCGCAATCGAATCCATGCTCTTGTGGCTGCTTCCCAAAATTCCGAGACTGACATTGGATTGATCATCGCCGCACCTACTTTGTGGCTTTGCTTCAAGATTGTGTATCAGAGGTGGAGCAGTTTGTCGAGTGTTGTGGTAGATCTTTGGCCATTGTATACAATGCCATGTTTCCCCGGGATCCGCAACCTCATACCCTAGATGATTTACTGGCGAAATTTCGGCAGGGTGAAAGGATTCATCACTTTGTGAAGCTCCAACTTGTGGAGGGTGCTAAACTTGCGCTTTCTTGGGTGCACGCACACCACCCGACGCTGGATTTGGGTGTGGTATCTTTGGGGCTGCCTCCCCCTACTGGCGGTGGACTTGTTAACATGGTGCCTCACTAGACTGCCGCTTGTAGTCCTGCCATTAGGATTGTCTGGAGATACTTGGAGGCAGACGAAGTTTTCTTCATAAACTTTGCCATCAAACTATTTTTCTTCATTATTTATCTTTGTAATTAGAGAAATATTGTGTAACACCATTATATTTGTCAAAAAAGTCATAAATTTATACAAGATTTTGTTATCGTGTAAGACGTCTTTATACACCTGAAGCCTATTGGATGGGTCGGCTTTTACTCAGATAAAAAGGCACGTTGTATAGGAACCGCCTATTTTTCACATGTCGCACTTATCGAAGCCTATGTGTATCAGGATGATGAGTAGAATAGCAGAAATCTCGAGACTCGGTTTTTGGGAACTTTTCTTTATTTATCGTCGAATAGCGTACGTATATTTTTGGCGTGCTCGCCTGGCCGTTCGCCTTATTGAATATAAAATGCATAGTAGTAAAGGAACTTCCTAAAATTTGTGATGCACTCCATGTGGGAATATAATCCTTGCCTCCGTCTTGAGATACTCCATAGTCGTCTTGTTGCGCTCCATGTGGGCTCAAGGGGGTTTCATCCTTTCGACTGGAGGCGCAGCTTCTGCACGGCGGACTAGAGATAAACGGGGTTGGTTTGTTGGATCACCTATAGTTGGGAAATCAATGCACACAAGGGGCAGACGCCTTTTTTGGGACTATTATTGGGTTAGCTACCCATGTTGCTTTTGTTATCTCTATGATGCACCATGTATTTGTGAGGCGAGGAACTTGCTGTCCAATGGCCTTGATTCGTCAGGTGGACCATTCGTTGTCTGTTGTGTTTAATTTGACTGAGTGCCCATCGGGTTCCTTGGGGTTTTTATGTGTATTGATGGAGTTTACAAGAGTCTCCCAGTTCTCAGGGGAGATGCTGACGAGCGCGCCTTCCTATGTGGGTCCAGTACTAGAGGCCGGATAGGTTGTTTTTGCAGGTGCGTGGTGCGCCTGATTTTCCGAAGTCTGCTCACTAGGGACATGTCCTTCCTGTAGTAATTCTATAGTCGTTATTTTTAGCTGGCCAAATTGTTCCTCCATCCCGAAAGATTTTGATATTTCATTGAATTCTCAGCCACAGCTATCCGAATGACTGAAACTTCCACTTAATATTATGATCCCATCGAGGGCTGGTATTTTTAGCACCAGATATGCGTAATGGGGTACTGCCATGAACCTAGCGAACGCTGGTCGTCCCAGGATAGCGTGGTACTGTGATGGCCAGTCCATGACTTCGAACTCCATTTTTTCACACCTGAAGTTGTTCCTTGATCTAAAGACTACGTCGAGATAGACTTTGCCTAGAGGAATCTTGGATTTGCTCGAAACTATCATGTGGAAATTTGTGTCTGTAGGCGCTAGATTTGTTAGGGACCAATTCATTGCTCGTAGGGATTTGGTGTAGATGAGGTTGATGCTGCTCCCTGCATCCAGGAAAACCTTGCTCATGTCGAACCCACCAGTTTATGCTTCCACTATTAAGGCTGACTGACCCGGTCTTGGTACCAGAAGCGGGTGATCATCTCTACTGAACGTGATTTCTTGTTCTGACCGGTGGAGATATTCGGGTGTAGGAGGTGGTGATGTTACTGCCATTTTACTTGTCTTGCAATCAACTTCTGTGTCCTGTTAGATAGCCGACCTTTCTGGATCATCGACATTGCTCCTTTTGACCTGGGGTACTCGTCTTCTTGGTTTTTTGTGTTTTGCGGCTGCCCTACTGGAGGATGTACCAACGGTGGCGGTGGTGCACCGATGGCCAAAGCGCCAGGTGCAGCGGTGTAACGTCGGTTTGTTGCTTCGGTTTCCTTTACATTGCATAGGTCTTGCATCTTTAAAAACATTCGGCAATCGTTCATGAGATTATTGGATCGCCTTTTGCATGTTGAGTCGATGTAAAAGTGCATATTGTTGGGTCCTTCTAGCATGTGCACTACAGACATTAGTCGGTCTTGATTTCTTGGCTAGTACCGTTGTTGTGTCTGGCTTCCACCGACATCATCCTTGTTGCTGTGATATCCACTGTTGTAATCGTCACTTCTTTGGTTGTCCCCCCTAAAAAAAACTGTGACATAGCTTGGTCCATTGTATCCATCATTGTTTCATCGTCTTTTGTCATTATTGCGCCTTCCCTGTCTTCTTCGGGTGAACGGGATCGCTTATTATGTACCGCGTCTTTGCAGTCCACCCAACGATTTTCCATTTCCATCAGATGTAAGATCATTTTGGGCTTGACTCGTCCCATCTCTTTAATGAATTCTGGTCGGTGAAGACCGTCGTTGAAGGCGTGGATTGCCCTTTCATCGGATATGGCCTTAGCCGAGTTTTTTATAATGTTCCACCGCTGGTAATTGTTCTCCAGGTTTTTGCGTGCATGCTCGCAATTGTTCCAGAGATGTGGGTCACTTGAATGTGGAGTGGAAATTTTGAATGAATTTGTCTTCAAGGTCATTCTAGCTGTTGATGGAATCTTCTGGTAACTCTCTTAGCCATGACCGAGCAGCGCCAGTTAGATGCAGTTGCAGGCTCTGCATTGCGGTGGCCTTGGAGACACCCTGTAATTTGACAGTTGCTAAATAATCTGCTAACCAAGCTTCGGGTTCTTGGACACCGTCGTACTTTTGACAATGGTGAGGAAGTTTGAAGTCCTTTGGCACTAGAGTTTTGCAAACCCATCGAGTAAAGCAACTAGCTCCACATAGTTCATATTCGTCCTCCCTTTCACTGTCATAATATCTTCAACTACTACGCACTTCTCTAGATATATCGATCCTGCACTGTGTAATGTCATCTCTTGCATCGTTTCGCGGCTCGAAGCCAGAAAAGTGCACCCGATGTGGCGATCATGATCATCGGGTGTGCCCCACCTTCCGTGGACTGCTATGACGGCGTGGGGATCTGTCGAGTTTGAAGGGAATATGCCTGAGAGGCAACAATAAAGTTGTTATTATCTTATTCCATGTTTATGATAAAAGTTTATTTTACATGCTATAATTGTATTAATTGGAAACGTTAATACATGTGTGTTTAATAAACAAATAAAGGGTTCCTAGTTATGCCTCTCTTATAAACTAGCTTGTTGATTAACAAGATGATCAAGGATTCCTGATCATGGACATTGGATGTTGTTAATAACGAGGTCACAACATTGGTGAATGATGTGATGAACATTCATCCAAAGTATAACAATACGATCAAAGTCATTGTGTTTAAATTGCTATAACATCTTACGAAGTAATCTTAGTCCTTAGACCACGAGATCATGTTAATAGCTAACACTAGAAGTGTAACTTGATAACATCAAACGTCGCACCGTAACAGGGAGACTATAAAGGTGGGTTCAGATACTCCGAAGGTGTTATGTTGAGGATCATGGATCAAGAGTGGAATTTTTCCATCCTGATGACGGATCGATATACTCTAGGCCCTCTCAGTGATATCATATTAGTTAGCTTGCAAGCAAGTGATGAGATCACTAGAATGTTATATCACGGGAACAAGAAAAGAGTGAATGTCGGTAACAAGATCAAACTAGGTAAGGGGATACCGATGATCGAATCTTGGACAAGTAATATATCGCGAGACAAAGGGATTGAGTTACATGCGTAAAAGGTTCTCACGATCACAAAAGTCATCATTGAATGTGTAGGAGTCGGTACAGATCTCCAGGTCCCATTGTTGATTATTGATCGGAGAGGGGTCTCGATCATGTCTGCATTATTCGTGAACCGTAGGGTGACACACTTAAGGGATACTGACACCATTTGGAGCAAATATGTTTTAGATAAAGATTTAAGACAACGTTGAAATCATTTCGATGGAAACCGGAATTGTTTTGGGTGAAATTGCAGAAACTGGTTCTGCATGTAATATTGAAATGTTGCAAGGGTTTTATGTGAATGTTTGTTAATTAAAGTAATTAACAAAATTCTGCATAAAATAAATAAAAGAGTTTTATTAAATGATAGAGTATTAAATTTGGAGAAATTTAATGCATTTAAGTGGAGACTTAAGTGGAGAATGTGAAGGGTCATATTTATGTGGAGGGAGTTAGTACCACATGAATGACGGAGGTGAAGGGGCACACCCACCTCCTATAAAAGGCCACCCTCTCCTCACTTCTCACTCACACCTCCTCGTGAAGGATCTCTCTCCCCCTCTAGAAATTATTCCCCATGGTCTCGGATTAGCGAGATACATGTTCCTGGTGGCTTTATCTAGAAAGGAGTTGCTGCTTCCGCTGCTTTGCTAGAGTGAGGGATTTAGGTTGTCGGGGTACCGGACGTGTGTGCGATCACGGATGCACCGCTGCTTTGTGGTGCTGGACTTGGTGGTGTTGGACCTGCTGGACTTGCTGGTGCTGGACCTGCTGGACTCTCTAGACTTCATCACGATCTTGAGATCGGCAAGTGTACAACTACATCAACCACGAAATCAGTTTTGTTAACAATGCTTTGTCGATCTTCAAGGGTATGTTCTCTATGGATGTATATCCACCCATTGCTTGTATCTAGTAGATACTTGGCGTATAATAGTTCCCATCATAGGAAATTTTTAGTTTTCTATGCTACGAACCCAATAGTGGTATCAGAGCCTGATCTATGCGTAGATGCTTTGCACGGGTAGTACACATATGAGTATGTGGGTGATGATGATCATGTTATTGCTTCTTTCATGTATTTTGGATATTAGTGGCATAGTGGGATGAAGCGGCCCGGACTAACTTTACATGCGCTCACACATGAGACCTGTTCCACGCTTGACATGCAACTAGTTTTGTATAAGTGGCTAGCGGGTGTTTATCTCTCCTACTATAGTCAATATCTGATTTACAACGAGTTGCTAATAATTTGATTATCATCGTTGTGGTTCCATGTTCATAGGTAAGAACGGTTCTATCTTTGAAAGCCCTAAGCCACGTAAAACTTGCATTTGATAAATTAGAGGCATCTACTTTAGATCGTTGCTGGGCTAGTGTCATGATATGGTAATGTTGTAAGTAGATGTATAGTTGATACTCTTACAACACACCTAACATGTAAGTTCCATAGACCTTGGCCTTACACATAAAGGAATGATAAAGATCATACCACGATGCACATGATAGTGATAAAGTGCAAGAACCATATCATTTCACTTTACACATATGATGTTTGCATCTTATATTGCTTGTTTGGCGTTTTAGTAGCATTATAAGATGATCCCTCATTTAGATATCAAGATAAAAAATGGTGTTCTTCCTTAAGTATGCACCGTTCTATGGACCGTGTTTAGAGACATCACGTGATGATCGGGTGTACTCGACTCTACGCTTTCATACAACGGGTGTAAGACAGTTTACACACGCGAGTACTAAGGTTCTTACTTGGTGAGCCTAGCATGTACAGACATGGCCTCGGAACATGGACCGAATGGTTAAGCATGAGTCATATGGTAGATATGATGCCCATATAGATGCTCGCCTTTGAAGCTACACCGACTCACATGATGATCGGACTTGGTGTAGTGGATTTGGTTCATGTAATTACCAAAAAGACACGAGGGATGTTGTTTTTGAGTGGGAGTTCATGTAGTAATATGATTAGAGTTAAACTCAGTTTATCATAAACTCAATATAAGTGAATTTGCATGGTTTGTTGTAGTCATTGGCATTGTTTACTACCTTCTACTTAGTTAAAATTGAGATAATAGAACTATAAAATTCTGGATATTTACTTTACGAATTGGTATCATATTGTTTTGAGTCTCATTCTAAAGTTTAGAAGTCCCATTGCAAATTTTCAGAAAACTCAATTTACTCCATGAACTTTAATAACTAGTATTAAACCAAGAGTAACAATTCCAGTGTTAGTATCTTAAGTATCATACTTGCCTCCATAATTCTTGATATTCAAATATTGTTTTAATATCGAGGTTATCTAGGAGCTGAAAGAACTGTTTCAGAAACCATAATTTGTGGAAGATATTGTGATATTTGAAACAATGTTTTTGGTTGCAATATGATAGATATAATTTAGCAATATACATGTGCCAATATTTGTATGCGAATTTGTGAAGGATGGCGATGCTAGGCATCCGGATCTCCCAAAGAGGTTTTACGAACTAACGTTATACTCGTGATTCTTCCTTATACGCTATAGTAGCTTGATCATGAAAGTTTTCATGATAAGGATGAATATAAGATATAGGTAAAAAAATTACTACACTAAAAGATTACTAAAGAATGGATTTTTGAAAGAAGGCCAAACATTTGATGATGGTGATCAACTTCAAGTGCTAGTCCAAAGGTATTAGTATTTGACTATACACGCTTTGGACTATGTGTCATGTGTATGGCGCCACTATTGATGTTGATAGATTATTTTAAAAGAAAAGGAAATGCTGAAAGAGAATCTATAAAATATTTATTAGAAAAGAAAAGACTATAAATGTCCAGCTTAGGTATATAGATAATATACATGTTATGGATGTATTCTTTGCTTGTTAAACAATGTGGTTCTTGGGTATTAGATACCGAATCGGTTGGTGTGAAATATCACACAAAGCAACACAATTCATGAACTACACGGCCTAAGTAACTAGCAAAAGAATATGTGATGGTGTTCATCGAAAACAAATAAAGTGTTATTGTGTTTCTCGTTGACATCAAAACTTCCCTTCAAGATTTGTTTAAATAGTTGTTATTTTGTTCTGATATTATGAGAACAATGGTTGTTCAAATAATTACCGTATTCCATAGAAGATAGATGAACTTTTACAAGTCTAGTTGGAGATATAACATCCATAAAAGTAATGCTAAAATGTTGCAAGACAAATGATTGAAAGATCACTTATGAAGTGACATCATCATTTAAATTATATTGGAAAGAAAACATGAAGAAAATCCATGTTGATGGATTTTTGGAGTCTTTGATTTTGATGAAATGACGCTTGTGAGACTTTCCTCGAGATAATTGAAACTCCGTTCATAATCCAAAGAGGAATGGATGACTGACTTATTGGACATTATGCATGTTGATGTATATAGTCCATTATATGTAGCCATGTGGTGGATCTTTCAGCTTCATATGCTTTCTCCGAAAATTTGAATGAATATATCTGTATATTTACTCAATAAGGAAGAAGTATGAAACATTTGAAAATTGTTCAAATATTTTCAAGATGAAGTGGAAAATCACTGTAACAAGAAAATAAAGAATTTATGATTCGATCATAAAGGATGATATTTGAGTTACATGTTTAGAGAAACACCTAAGATTTGAGGAATTGTTCCATGGATTTGCATTTCCCGATAAACCATAGAAGTATGGTATGTTCGAGAGATCAAATCGAACCTTGTTTTACATGGTAAGATCAAAGGTGTCATTTATAAAACTGCCATTATGTTTTAAAGATTAAAGCTTTAGAGACTACCGCTTTTACACTGAAAAGAGCACCATCGTGATCCGTTGAAATGACACCATATGAATTATGGTTTGGGTTAAAAGTCAAGTTGTCTTTTCTTAAATTTTGGTATGCTTGACATAAGTAAAATATTTACAATAAAAGTTGGATAAGCACGTCTTTGTAGGGTATCCCAAAGAAATAGTTGGGTATTCCTCCATAACACCGAAGACAAAAGAGTTTGTCACATTGAACGTCAAGTTTCTTGAGAAGTAATTTTTCACAAAAGTTAAGTGGGAGGACAATAGAACTTTGATTAGGTGGATGAAACTAAGCAACATGTGCTAAGTAGCGCAGCACCGGGAAGTATCCTGGAGGCGGCCACAATGCTCATGGCTCTCGTGACTACAAAGGTTGTAATCTCGGAGATTAGAGTTCATATTGAACCGTATGGGTCGGGTAAGAATCAAATAGTGAGATTTGATAAACACGCCGTTATTGTTTGGACAATGATGAACCGACTGCATGCAAACAAGCGGTGATGGGTCCTGACTCCATAAAATGACTAGAAGTCATAAAAAGTTGTGATAGTTTCCATACACAAGTAATCAAGTTTTTGAACTTGGAAGACCCTCCGGAAAGGAATGAAGCCTATCGATCGTATTTGGAAATATAAAAGGGATGGACATGGATGTTTCACATCTATGAATTAGTCGACATGTTAGAAACGATTTTGCAACAATCTTCAAGGAGTTGACGACAAGATTTGATCTTTTGTAGCGATATCTTTCTGGACGGATTACTGTAGCAACCACTACATATGTCAATTTTGATATATGGTAGTTGAATAAACAAAACAAGATCCTTCTAATAGAATGGTTAACGAGGACGTGTATATGACATGGTCCAAAGGGTTTTGTTAAATAAAAGGATGCTAAAAGGGCATGCAAACTTCAATGGTTGAAGCAAGCATAGCGGAGTTGGAATCTTCACCGTGATGAAACTATTAAAAGAGTTTAGTTTCATCAGAGACGATGAAGATGCTTGCATTTGCAAGAAATTAAGTGGGAGCATTGAGACATATTTCTAAGACATTATGTAGAAGACATGGTGTCGATTGGAAATGATGTATCTTTTATTGACACAAGTTAAGAATTTCATTAAAATTGGATTTCGATGAAAGACTTGGGCAAAACCGGAATATTTGGCATCACTGTCTATATGGGAAGATTGAGGCGCTAATATGGTTATGCCAAATGTACATATATGAGATATTGAATAAGTTCAATATGGAAACGACAAGAAAGGTTCTTGCCGCACGGAAAAGGTTGAATCAAGATTCAAGTGTATTGACACTTGGTGAATGAAACGAGATTCAAGTGTTTCTTGACACTTGATGATTGAAATCATAGGAATATTTTGATCAATAATATATACCGTGATATGTACATATCCAGATATGTCCTATGCTCTAAATGTTATGAGCATATACCCGAATGACTCACAATATGATCATTAGATGATAGTAAGGATATTCTTATGATCTTTGGAAGAACTAAGAATATGTTATGTATAGGTGACAAATAGTTACAAATAGGTCATTGTAAAGATTTACATTGATACTAATTTGTCGCAAGATACACATTAAATTTATTTCAGTTTAGACTATGGGTGGCACAATGTAATGGAAAGGATGTTCCATGATGGATTTGGATGACTTCCAAAGTTGAGACATTGTGATGGATACTGCAACAAAAGGCAAAAGTATATGACTTCTATAGTAGCAGCAAAGGAGGGTATTTGTGTTAAGTAGTTTTTTATCAAACTAGGTGTGGTTCAAAGTGGGCTAATACTATGAAGATATATTGTATGACAATAATATCAACATATTTTAACCCAAACGAACTAAAGATCTCACCGAAGGACCAAATTTATACAATGCCATCTCATTTGAGAATGAGTGATGCGTAGAGACATAAAGACATGCAAATACACACGAACCTGAAAGTGTCAGATATGGAGATTATGTTTACCACTAGCAAACACGTACATACAACACTAGAAAGCCATAAGTGTTGAATGCGCAAGTTTACAAACTAGATTGTTGACTCTAGTGCAAGTGGGAGACCGAAGGGAATATGCTCGAGAGGCAATAATAAAGTTGTTATTATCTTATTCCATATTTATGATAAAAGTTTATTTTACATGCTATAATTGTATTAATTGGAAACGTTAATACATGTGTGTTTAATAAACAAATAAAGGGTTCCTATTTATATGCCTCTCTTATAAACTAGCTCGTTGATTAATAAGATGATCAAGGTTTACTGATCATGGACATTGGATGTTGTTAATAACGAGGTCACAACATTGGTGAATGATGCGATGAACATTCATATGAAGTATAGAAATACGATCAAAGTCATTGTGTTTAAATTGCTATAACATTTTACGAAGTAATCTCAGTTCTTAGACCATGAGATCATGTTCATTGCTAACACTATAAGAGTAACTTGATAACATCAAACGTCACACCGTAACAGGGTGACTATAAAGGTGGGTTCAGATACTACGAAGGTGTTATGTTGAAGCTCATGGATCAAGAGTGGAAATTTTCCATCCCGATGATGGATAGATATACTCTGGGACCTCTCGTTGATATCACATTAGTTAGCTGGCAAGCAAGTGATGAGATCACTAGAATGTTATATCACGGGAATGAGAAAAGAGTGCATGTTGGTAACGAGATCAAACTAGGTATGGGGATACCGATGATTGAATCACGGACATGTAACATATCGCGAGAAAGGGATTGAGTTATATGCGTACAAGGTTCTCACGATCACAGAAGTCATCGTTGAATGTGTAGGAGTCAGTACGGATCTCCAGGTCCCGCTACTAATTATTGATCGGAGAGGGTGACACACTTAAGGGATCCTTCATGTCTGCATTATTCATGAACTATAGGGTGACACACTTAAGGGATACCGATACCATTGGGAGCAAATATGTTTTAGATAAAGATTTAAGAAAGCGCTGGAATCATTTCGATGGAAACCGGAATTGTTTTAGGTGAAATTATAGAAACTGGTTCTGCATGTAATATTGAAATGTTGCAAGTGGTTTTATGTGAATGTTTGTTAATTAAAGTAATTAACAAAATTCTGAATAAAATAAATAAAACAGTTTTATTAAATGAGAGAGTATTAAATTTGGAGAAATTTAATGCATTTAAGTGGAGAATGTGAAGGGTCATATTTATGTGGATGGAGTTACCACCAAATGAATGAGGGAGGTGAAGGGGCACCCCCACCTCCTATAAAAGGCCCCCCTCTCCTCACTTATCACTCACACCTCCTCGTGAAGGATATCTCTCCCCCTCTAGAAATTATTCCCCATGGTCTCAGATTAGCGAGATACATGTTCTCGATGGCTTTATCTTAAAAGGATTCGTTGCTTCCGCTGCTTTGCTGGTGCGAGGGATGGAGGTTATCGGGGTACCGGACGTGTGTGCGATCACGGATGTACCGCTGCTTTGCGGTGCTGGACTTGGTGGTGCTGGACTTGCTGGTGCTGGACCTGCTGGACTCGCTGGACTTCATCACGATCTTGAGATCGGCAAGTGTACGACTACATCAACCACGAAATCAGTTTCGTTAATAATGCTTTGTTGATCTTCAAGGTATGTTCTCTATGGATGTATATCCACCTGTTGCTTGTATCTAGTAGATAGATCTTGGCATATAATAGTTCACATCATAGGAATTTTTTGTTTTCTATGCTGCGAACCCAACATGGTTGTCGTGTAATTCCTTGTTCTGCTTGTGCGAGAGATGCTCCTACCATTCCAAGATTCATTAGAGCGGAGTGGTGGAGACCCGCACGAGGATCGTCGGGTGCGGGTTGGGTTGTGAGCAGATACGTTTGTGCAGCTACAATTGCGGCTTGGGCTGTTTTTGCTTTGATGTGTCCTGTTGGATCTACTGACATAAATGATAAACCAACTTCTCGCGTTAATTCGTTTCTTTCAGCTTCGTGGATATTCTGCATCCGTGAGGTTCCCTTCCTCGGCGAGGCTCCTCTGGTTACGCTTCGTGATCCTCGGGTAGAGCTTAGCTAGGCCCGCTAAAGGCTGGATTCGTCAGCTAGTCTTTTTCTTTCGTTGAGCTGCCTCTACATCCATAGCAAGTCTCTATTTTTGTGATGAATCAGATATTGGTATGCTAGTAGATCTTTGCATGTGGATTTGGCTATCATTAGGACTGCACCCGAAATTGCTGCCCTTGTTTTTTTGCCATGCTTCGGCTAGTAGCCGGAGAGTTTGCTGCACGCCTCTGCGTGGTTCTTCTCCTCCAAGGATTATCCGGTTGTTTGTCGGGTCTCCTTTGTTTCCACGATTTACTGCATTGCCATTTGACAAAATATCATCGGGGTCAAAGATAGGTTTACCGTTGGAGTCCTGGTGAGTTGAGGCATCCCCAATAATCACGCATACTTGATGCTGAGTTATGTATGAACTATTGATTTCATTATCGGATCTGAGGGAGACACTGTCTGGTGGATCAGTGAAGTCCAGTGGTTTCTGTTCTGGGTAGATTTTGACCATCCTAATTCTGAAGTCGATACTTTCGCCACTTTCTTCAGGTTCCACGTTTATCGAACTTGATCCACGTGGCGTAGTTGGCTGGGATCCTGAACCAAGGGAGAGATAGTCGTAAAGACGATCAAGATCCCCTAGATCTGCTGTATTTTGATTGTTTCCTTCATCTTCCCCTGCCTAGAGTACAACTTCTGCGGATGATCCGACAGATGATGCAGGTATCGCCGTAGGTGCAGACTTATCGACCGATGGTACCGAGGAGATCAGAGCCGAGAGGTGTGGTTCTTCGGGATCCTCCACTTGAAAGTGGAAATTTCCGATGATGAGATCTGATCCGCCATTGAAATCGGTAGGTACCAAAATTGGGGTGGGCGGGCGTGGAGCCGCTTCCGTCGGATTGCGGTTTGATGAATAGGGTTCCGCTGAATCCATGACTCCAGCATTCAGGTTTCCCACAGATGGCGCCAATTGACAAGGGGTAACCTGGGCAATGCCTATAATTATGGACTTAGGGTTTTGTGAAAAAGATAATGCTGGGGATTTCCTCGGATGTCAGGAAAACAAGGGAGTCAAAGTCTCCTGATTATTGATGGACAATACTATTACATATTGCTTGGGAGTTTTTTAGTACCTCCCCGTTAGCTTCTCCCAACCTATATCTAATAGGCCAGGTCCCAAAGGCATATACGGATAGGTTACATATTTATGATTACAACACCAACATAATGTCGGTTCCTATTTCCTTATGTAATACGACTAAGGTTTCCATCGGTTGATTCTTGGGCCTTCATATTGAGTCTTCATGGGCCATCGAGCCTTTATACAGCTAGGGTAGCAAAACATAAGCACTTCAGTAATCATACCCATGTCAACGCCTCTTGCAGTTCCCTCCTCTAGAAGCCTTCTGGAGGGTCTGGCGAGACGCCCCTCACAAGGAAAGCGGCACTCCCCTCGCGAGGTCCACCCGACTCCTGCCGTGCTAGCCAGACATGGAAGGATCGGGGGTACCCCTATACCAACTATCGGACATTGATTTATTGATGTAGGCGTAAATAAGACACTTCATTGTTATGCTACTTAGGACATGAACTCTCTTACTCAATTATGCTATTAAAACGTCCTAGTATTAATTGGCAAGCTTAGACTTAACTAGAAGAATTGGATTGATTGTTACACTTCTAGTTATTTATACGTATATTAAACTTTACTTTGATTGTTTTGACTTATGGAAGCTTTTATAGTATTCTTGTCATCTCTATAACTTTGATAAGCTTTTCAAATGGATCAAGTGCTAAAAGCATAAGACTACCAACCGTAATTATTCTTGTTGTTTCAAGTTTAAAAGCTGAATTCCTTATAGTTCTTTTGTTTCTTCTTGCTCGAGGGCGAGCAAGGTTTGAGCTTTGGGGAAGTTGATGGCTTCGAAAATAGCCATCTTCCACTGCGTTTAAACATTGTTTTTAAGTTAAGCAATTGACAAGAAAATCTCAATCCTTGCTACTAATGACTAATAATTGCAAAGATATGCAAAACCTTGCTTTGAATTGTGTTGTGCAGGAAATCATGTTTTTTAATGTGAAATTAGGAGTCATAATGAATGTTTTCGAGGAAGTCCACACGACCAAGTAATTGTCGGGTCAATTCCAGGCATCTGAAGCTGTAACGACCACTGGTACCGGCAGGACCCGCCCGTATCGTCCGCCTGTACCATGAGGCGGTGGCTCCGTCTCGTCAAAACCTACAACTTTCGTGAAGATGCCTATATATTTTGAGGTCTCAGCCACCACGGAGGAGGCCACCATTCCAAGATTGCATCACAACACCACCAAAGGATATCCACACCATTGTCCATCCATCCATCATCCATCTTCTCCATTAGCCATAGCCATTGCTTTGTACTTTAGATCTCCTAGTAATTTGGCGACCATTGTAAGAATATTTGATTTCAATCTAAGTATTTCGCACAATGTTTTCTATCCTTGATCTTATTATTATTAGTGAGTTGTTCTCATAGGCCGTGGTTTGGTGACAAACCTCGCAGCGATTATGTGCATCTAATTCATGGGAGCATTATGTATTGTTTGAAATAGCGATTATTATCTTTTGTTTCTTTGTCTCTTGTCTCGATCTATGGACTTGTAGGTACCCAAGATCCCATAGATTGATAAAGGCTTGAGGTGAGATACTTGGCTAGCAGCGACTCATAGGAACCCCGGTGACAAAAATGGTAGTACAGTCTTCGTTTAGCATAGCATTCCAGATCACAACAACATCACCACGTAATGTTTTGATCTATATTTTACACTTAATAATTGTTTGTAGCTCGTTGCTTCGTGGTACACTCGGTTGTATTAAAATACATTTGCTATGCCTACTGCATCACGAGGGCTCTAGTATATTAGGATGTGTTGCCCACAAGAGATTATCCCTATTAAAACTTTACGCATGAATGTGCTTATTATTATATTTTATCCCATATGATGTGCAGCTGCAGGTGGATCTTCAACCCTGGCCTATCTCCATCAATTTATTCAACCCACTATAAAAGTAAACTAGATTGGTCTAGTAAACAAAGGTAAAACAAAGAAACAAAGTCTTGTATACGTGTGCTTTTTATTTCCTTTTAGCGTTGCTTTCCTAGGTACGATTAAACCTAGGTCTTTTAGGGAAAAACCTATTATACTACATCCATGAATCCGGATCGAATGTATCAATCCCCAGATCTGAAACTCTGGACAATCATACACCATTGTACCCTTGCAAGACACCGCGAGCAATACAACAAAGCAGGAGTAGGGTCTTTACCTCCTCACGACGGTCCCAAACATGGGTATAAAAACCGTGTCACTCTCTATCATGTTTGTTCTCTGCCGCCACCAGCGTCGTTGGGAATCTTCGGACACATGCTCAGCCCCCTCGTTAACACGGGGCTTGTTGGACCCCTAGTTCCTTCACAGGACGCTTTCTCCGACATGCCTAGGTTGTTGACGAGGTTGTCGTTGCTCGTCATTTCTATTTTGTCGCTCATGGTGTCGTTGACATTGTTGCTCTGCATTGTGACCATGGTTTTGGTGTTGATGGTCATGTCGGTGATGACGTCTTGGAGGGTCATCAAGAGCTTCATGTCGATGGTGTTCTTGGTATTCCAAATTGGAGTCATCACTTGTAGTCAAGTGAAGGTCTTGCAGCTATCCATTTTGTTGATGCTGCGCTTGAGGTTCTTCACGTGGTGGTTCCTCTTGGCTCAATACTTCTCTAGCTTGATGACGGTGTGCTTCACGCCTTGAGTGAGGCCTTGATGAGAAATCGCCATCGCATCTTGAAGTTGCAGCCTTTATGTGGAGAAGGTACATGTTGTGAAGATCTCTCATGTTCCACAGCGGGGTCGTCATTGCGCCTTGTAGCATTTGCATTAGGATCTTGTAGATGTGTCGAATGGTGCCTTGAAGAACTTTAACCACTAGAGTAGTGTCGTGGAGAGCTTGATGCATGAGAGCGGGACCTTGTGTTGTTCGCGGTCCCGATGATGACACATTGGAGATTGTCATTTTGATGTCCACAATTGTGGTGCACGGTATTCATGTGTTTCTCTAGGCTATCAAAACGAGTATCCATCCTCTTGAATTCAGCTCGAGTTTCTCCGAATCATTCATCTTAGCGCGTCTCAAGAGTCGCGAAATGTCATCTAAGTTGATAGCACGATAGGAAACTGGAGCGGTAGAGAGCGTAAACCACTAGAGAGTGTACACACGACCTTTAGTTAGCCTCTCCCTAAGCTCACTAACATCTTATTTTCCGATCTCGGCATAGATGCTATCGCCCTGAAAATATCGTACTCACTCACAAGCTAGGAAAAACAAAACAATGATGGTTAAAGCCAACGAAGTGCACTACCTTCGAGTGAAGCAAGACGATTTCCACACGAACGATTGGTTCATTGAACACCTCTTTTCAATAATAGAACATGTGAGACACCCTTACTACCGTAGAAGAGTCAGTGTCACTGATCTGGAGAACTGATAGAAAACTAAACATAGGCATTTGCGAACCAAAAAAATGCCATTAAGAGATGATGACAGCAGTATATGTACTCGCAAACACATAAAAAGAACATGGATTGAAAAAATAGGATCACCGTTCTACATACCGCAAAGAACGTGTGGAACCGCTGACCTACAAATACCTAGAAGAAAGTTTGGCAACTCAGTTGCGGTTGAAAAAACTGGACCGCCATACTTCATACCGAAAAGAACGCGTGGAAGCGCTGACCTGCAAATACCTAGAAGAAAGTTTGGCTACTCAGTTACTGTACCTGCGCGTTATACATGTGACACATGTACATAAAGTCCTACGAGCAGCACACCCATAGTTTTGAACAAAAACACAAAGACAACGTAACAAACATAGATGTAAATATCTAGAGAACGTCTATAGGTATAGCCATATCTAGAGAAATAGAGAATGGAACAGAAAATGCAGAAATACATGTCAAAATTGAATGTTTGAAGAGATGAGACTAAAAACATCTAAAAATATTGACAAATATAAGTATTTAGTCATTGGGGCTTATCACATGAGTATCACTCTAAACACACATATGCTAACGACTGATTTTGCGATTCAAATGTATGCTTTCATCAAAAATTCCTATTAATCATAGAACACCATCGCATTTCACACAATGGTTGTATGCAAACTTACGTGGTACATGGGAAATTATTTACTACTTGGTGGACATGCGCGCTTTGTTGCACCGTCTACAGTCTATTTGGCAGAGGGTGGTAGGTGTGTTATACTCATTACCAGTAATACATTTTGTATTATTTGTGTTACCATAAATTAAATATATGCATATGCGGGGTTGAGTGTTTCAATCGGTAGACAAATGTGCCATTTATGTGTTATACAAATCCGAATATGAGAGATCTGACCTTAGACGCCAGAAGCGGGTCCTTTCATATTGAAGCTCATAAGAAACATAGGGGAATCGGTGTTTTTTCAAGTAAACAAAAATGTACATCGAGCAAACTTCAAACAAAAATATATTGATCAATATACCAAGTTCAATACCATAAGAAACTGACATGTTACATGATCAAGGTAAAAATAATAATGTCAAATCAAGCTAACTTGTGAAGATAACACGGTAACCTTGTTGGACGGCCTCAAAATCGATGCTTGCAACTATTTGAATTGCAGAGCTTCAAGGAAAGACACAACTTTGTATTCAACACTTATCAGTGGCTGAGTTATTAAATGATTAGTTTAGTCAATATAGATAACCAGATTACATATATAATAATTCTATGAAGGAGTTATACTTAATATATTCCAAATTATTCACTAGTTCAATAAAATTTCAAAGAAAAGGTATGGTTGGAAGTTGCCACGAATATTTACATAAAAGCAAGATCTAATATGTAATCAAGTTTGATAATTTATGTACATCAAAATGAAAAATAGAAGTTATGCCATTTATTTTCGACCCACTCAGTCGATGGAACCCTCTTGTTCATTAATCATTGAGAATTCTCCAAGTCAAGGGCACTGCAAATTTTGTTAACTCGTGTAAAAATTATAGAACATGTATCAATTTATGCAACCACCTCATATATTCTCAAGGTATGTTAATTTATTTAAAAGAAAATTTAGCTGCCGAGCCTAAGAGGGGCTAAAATCGGCTTATTCTACTTTGTTTCAGGAATACATACATGTTAATTGTTGAAGTGACATGAAACGCAATCGTTTCGCGCAAGGCACGACCATTTCTTGCTCTGTTAGCGCTCCATGCTTTTCGTTCATCGATTCTTCCATTTGGTTACTGTAGATTCCGGGTTCTGGCCAATCGCTCTACGCTGCCTCATCGCATGCCTCGTGATCATTCCTTTTCAATTCCTTTTTTTCCGCCATTTGTCCCTGATTTTTCTAGTCAAAACGGTGAGGGTGATGTGACATCTTCGAGTAGTCTCGCATAGGAGCGTCTCTACCCGCGCCACCCCCTCTCTCTCTTACCCCCACCGTCCCACGCGCTCACCTCCTCCTTATCTTCCTCACCACTGACAAAGCGTGGAGGCGGACGCGTGCGCGAGGTCGGGGGCGATGTTGAATCGGTACTGGGCAGGTTTGAGGAGGGGAAGCAGAGGCGGCCGACGCTGGATGCGGGAGCTAGACAGGAGGCAATGGTCTCATGAGTGGAGGGGGCAGAGGGAGCGGAGGAGAGAGGGAGAGCTCGAGAGCGGAGGGGCCTTCTTATTTTAAATTCCTTTTTTCTGCTATGAGTCCCTAATTTTTCCAGTCAAAGCGGTGAGGAGGATGTGACATCTTTGCGTAGTCCCCCATAGGAGCGTCTCTAACCATGTCGTCTCCTCTCTCTTACCCGACTATTCCACGTGCTCACCTCCTCCTTATCTTCCTCACCACCGGCAAAGCGTGGCGGTGGACGGGTGCGCGAGGTCGGGGGCAATGTTGAATCAGTACCGGACAGGTTCAAGGCAGGGAAGTAAAGGTGGCCAATGCTGGATACGGGAGCTGGACGGGAGGCGGTGGCCTTATGAGTGTAGGGGCGGACGGAGCAGAGGTGAGAGAGAGATCGGGAGCAGAGGGGTGGCGCACGTTGCTAGGAGAGACAGAGAAGGGGCTGGGATGGGGGGAGATCGGGACTCGGGAGCTCGAGGAGGGGAACTAGATCGAGATGGCGGTGGGGGAAGGGGCGGGGATGGATCAACTCGTAAGACTTCAGTCAACACCTGAAACTGCACAGTTGAGATGAGTCGGACTAAAGATCAGACGGTCAAAAATGTGCACGCGTGGATAGATGGCCTCAGATGGCTCTTCTCAGGTTTAAGCTATAGTATAATTAATCGTATGAAACTTAAGCAGTACAAACAATGTTTACAGGCAAACGTCTGCATTGCATGGACTAAAAACAAGCTCGGAGAAAATTTCAAGACACGGTGCATAGAATACTTCTATCGCTACCGCATGTGGCGACGTATTCCGCTGCATCGTCATCGCTTCCTAGTGGTCGACATCAAATGGTGTTGATGAAGGGTCTCCAACACGAGGCACATCCTACCCACAGGAATGACGGTTGTGTCCTCAACCTCAACAAGCCTGTTTGGTACTTCTCTCGCTGGATGAAGACATTTTCCTATATAGCACGGGTAATGAGGTATTGCAGGAAGTCTCAAGGCTCACCGAGGGAAAAGCTCGCTGGAGGAAAAAGAGAAAGAAAATAATGAGAGATCATGAAAAAACTAGACAAAAAAAGTTCACAATTGAGAGACAAATGCATGAACATGCATGTTGATGGGTTAGAGGCAAGACGAACATGCGGGCGGCTGAGGCCAGGGCAGAGGAGGTCACGGCGTGGTGGGAAAGCAGGGGGCGACAACGGCTGGTAGCGAGAGGAAGGAAAGTGGGGTGGGATCACGGACGGGGTGGGGTCGCGCGCGTACTTTAGTCGGGGTGGTTAGTGGGGATCGCGGGGCGTGCATGGGCGTGTCGATGGGGTGTCCCGGGTGGGTACTGCGTGTCTTGCATGTGTGTCCACTGTACGCGGCGTGTTGCATGCGTGAGTGTAGTGCATGTGTGCACGCTAGCGTGTAGGTGTGTGTGGGAAGCAGCGCTGCTGCGTGTGTCAGTGGGGTGCGTCGGTGGCGGGTTAGGGGGCGACGGTGGATTGGTGGCTAGGTCAGGGTAGCTATGGTTTGTCTAGTTAGGGTTCAACCGAGGTGGTAGGCTGCTGCCAGCTGGGCCCTTTGGGCCTGGCCGATGGTGGCCTCTCCCGGTGCAAAAATAATTTTATTTATTTTATTTTGTGTTAAATAGCCCTTTGTAAATAGTTTCTAGACAAAACAAAATATCCGGAAGGACCAGGGTTTTGGTTTGGAATAAAGACGGGGGATATTTAGAAAACAAAGGTAGGGTTTAGAAAATAGTTTTAGGCAAACCATGCATGATGTCATGATGATACTCAAATGCAAGGTGGCATGATGACATGAGAATGCTATGATGATGTTGCACAAAGGCAAAACACAAAGATTTTCTAGTAGTGGTTTCACCGAGGTGCTACAATTCGACACCACTAACATGGGATCTCGCCTTCGAGATCCGTCTCATGGTACGGAGAAGAAGGATGATGATCAGATGCTTATTGCTTCGTGTATCTCCTCGCGACAACACTAACAAAGATTCTTGCTCTATCTTGGAATCGTCAACACCACCAACAAGAGGTTGTTGTTCACGTTTGTCGAGAGAACACTCCAGAGAAACAAAAGACAAAGGTAAAGGTCTCGATAGATAATGCCACCTCTAACTTCCATGAAAATAGGAAAAGTTACATTGATCCTCCAGTTCGATGTACAAGAGTGAATAGTAAGAGTCGGGAATGGTGATCAGTCCATCCCGTACCTAAACTATTAACTCCATACATGAATAGGAAACTCATGCAACACAACTCTCGAAATTTAGATTGGAGATCTTCACAAGCTATGTTTTGAAACAAAGGATTGATGTAGGATCTTCATGAGATATGATGTCGCTGAGGTCATCGTGTTAGAAAACACCGGAATATACAAAGAAAATTGTATGAAAATACACAATGATTAGGTTCCGTGATGGTTCCATTGGCATGAACAACACTTTCTCAAGGTATATTCCAACTTCACCACTGCTTATCCTTCTTATGCTTTTGAACGATACGAATATCCGTCAAGGTGCACATACAGATAAAGAGTTCAAGAACAAAAATATTGGATGAGGGGTACAACCAATGGGATGTAGATTTGATGATTGTAGAACCACCGTTATAAAAGGAAGGAAGCGAAACCCTGAAGGTACGATGGAAACCCAATCCCGAGAAATGCTGCACTCGAAGAAAGATAAGAGAGCATATTAAAACAAGCAGAGGTAAGAGGAGAATAGCAAAAGGGTAAGGAGTAAAAGCAGACCTAATCAGATCTATCCAACCGATTTTCCAAAATAGTTTTGACACTCTACATCGTCTGTTAGCTAGGTTATCCTACAGACTAGACCAGTGGGGTATCACAACTCCTGAGCTTTGATACCACTTTGTAACACCCTCAAATCGGCCATGTGCAGGTTTTAGCGATTCCCGCCAAACCCGCATAGAAACGATTCAAGGATGCCCACCAAGCACTTCCGTGCGGATGGAAAACAAAGTAATATCATTACACAATAGTTCATGATGGAACCCACAAAACATATATATACAACAATGACTCAACGAGTCAAGAATAGAGATATACAGTACAAATATCCAAATCACCTTGAAAACGATACAACATCCGAGTACGGATAAGAACAAAATGGGATAAGTGCCCTGAAGAATAACCAATGGCGTCCATAACCCTGCCTAGGCCAAGACGGAAGGGTAACCCTACTAATGATGTCGATCTTATACTTGTTAAAACAAAAAGGGGTGCCGACAAAGGGAAAAGGAAAAAGGGAGCGGTCAGTATTGAGGCCAATACACGGCGAGTCTAGAATTTGGCGGCTCTCGCCTACATAGGTATGGTGGACTGAAGCGGCAGCGAAGCAAGCACTAAATAATCTATAGAGACTCAATATAACTGTCGGCTATCAGAAAGGGAAAAGAAAGACCTACTGGGGACCAACCTGATACTAACAGCACATATACCCATCCAGGTATTTCCCCTCGAGACCAAACAAGGAAGTCCTTCCGAGGAAACTCACACATTTGGTAGATTTATTCACTTATTCCATGGTGGTTGTCCAACATACTAGTCATATCAGATCCACGTCAAATTATAATAGTAATTCTTTAGTTATAGTTGTCTATGACCGAGAAACTGTTCTCCAAGTCGTTCATAACCATGGACACAACTTTTCGAAAAGATTTAACTCTGCAGGGGTGCACCAAAGTATCCACACGCATTTTAACCCGTGTTGTCAGATCCGGTATGTGCAAGATCATGAAACATACACCCAACGGTATGTCGACGGGGCTTCGGACATGACGTTTCCCAGAGCCAAAGAAAGTACATGGGGCTACCCCACTAAGCTACCCGCAACGAAGTTGGTTGTCTCAGATATGGACCCAGGGTGTGTGGTGACTGTAAACGACTGGGAACCCGAAAGTGTGACTGGGCTTGTCGATACAGCGAAAATGTGGCACCGGGTTCCTAAACAGTACAGACGATCCACGCGCAATACTAAATAAAGCAGTAAAGAATGGCATAAGTACAAGATAGTAATAAAGCCCCAAACTAGTTTCTGCCGCCTATCACAGTACTTTGAAATCATGTAGTAAGTCGATGGGGGTGCCCACAGATCCCACCCATGGTTAGCACGCTCGATATCGAAACAGGTGTCAAGAACTCGGGTCATAAGTGCACACAAGTGGGCGGGTAAAAACCAAATAACATATATTACCCACCGGTGCCTCTGCATTATATCTATTTCCAGCATGATCATCTCCACCATTAAGTATGTGCAAACATCCCAACAATGGTGGAACATCAACGACACGTAGCAACATCTGAGTAAGCAACTACGACTCTCAAGGCCAACTGTCTACTAAATAACAGTCAATAGGAGGTGTCCAAGACAATATAGAGGCTACATGATATATAATGGTACGGAAACTAAAGCATCACAACGCTGATAGCAATAGATCAATATGAGAAAGTAAAGACTATAAAGACAAAATTGGTAGAATGAGGGAGAATGCTCGCCTGGGAAACATAGCTGAAGATACATCTGAAGAACGGGTCGAAGCTCACAACAACTCAACAGCCTAATCCGTGAAGAAGCAAAACACTGAAAGAAGCACCAGATGCACTATTTAATACTACAGGAGAAGATCAGGCATGATGCATATATGATGCGTGACATGGCAAAGATGCGACGCAACTAGGCAATATTAAGCAGAATCAGGATCCCGGCAATTACTTAATAGGTTCATGTTGTTTATATACCCACAATTTAGACGTTGACTTAATAAGACAAACATAGCATCGATTCGCTACACAAATTTAAATGGAGCCAATATAATACTAGATTAGCCCGCATATAGTCTCCATATTTAATTATGAGGTGAATCGGCTAAAAAAACCCCAAACCACATGATATGTGTACAAACATGAACAATTATATGCAACAAGATATATATAGCATTTATAAAAAAATAAAGGCTCGGGATGGGTCACACGTTGGTGTTTGAAGGCCTTGGGTGCCGAGGGTTCAATGGGATCGGTCTTCTGACGCCGAGAACGGGGCCTTCGGTTTCCATGGAGGAGAGCATAAAGCCGATGCCAGGGTTCAGACTTCAGATCCGGATTCGGCTCTTGATCATCGGATCCGTGGATCGGGGTCTTCGAGTTCCATGTAGAAGAATTTGGGTGCCACTTGCTAATATAGATCTTGCATAGGGTTCAAAAAGGAACCGGTAGCCGGACCGTGGGCCTAGCAACAGCAACTGGGGCAGCCTTGGCAGGTTCGAAGAGGAACAGGGAGGCGGAGGGTGAGGCGACCTCACGCAGACTGGGGGACGAAGCAGAGGAGGTCCAGGCAGCGCTTCTCACGGGGAGGCGACCAAGGGCGGCGTGCGCAGTAGAAAATTGGCGAGACGAGTGACGAGGAAGCTGACGGCAGCGTCCTGGGCCGCAGCACTCTTGGCCGCGAGGAGTGTGGAGGTCGAGCAGTAGCCAGCACAGGAGACGGCGGGGTGGCCACAAGGAGGTTGGCGACAAGCTTGGCCTAGGAACGGTGTGGGAAGGAGCGGCCAGGGTCGGCCGACAGCCTGGTGGGTGGGGATGAGCGGAGGGAGGTTGGGCGGTGTGCAGCAGAGGTGGCTGGCGGGCAGCTGAGGCCGTGGCGGAGAAGGTCGCGGTAGCGACTGGTATCAAGGGGAAGGATACCAGGGTGGGATCACGGACGAGGTGGGGTCGCGCACATACTGTAGATGGGGTGGTTGGTGGGGATCGCGAGGCGTGCATGGGCATGTCGATGGGGTGTCCGGGGTTGTTGGTATTGCGTGCCTTGTGTGTGGCTGTTGTGCACGACGTGTTGCCTGTGTGAGTGGGGTGCGTCGGTGGCGGGTTAGGTGGCGACAGTGGGTTGGTGGCTGGGTCAGGGTTGCTAGGGTTTGTCCAGTTAGGGTTCAGCCGATGTGGTAGGCTGTTGCCAGCTGGTGGCGGCCTCCCGGTCCAAAAATAGTTTTATTTATTTTATTTTATGTTAAATAGTCTTTTGAAAATAGTTTGTACATAAAATAAAATATCTGGAACGACTGGGGTTTTGGTTTGAAATAAAGACGAGGGATATTTAGAAATTGAAGATAGGCTTTTTGAAAATAGTTTTAGGCATGCATGATGTCATGATGATGCTCAAATGCAAGGTGGCATGATGATATGAGCATACTATCATGATGATGTACAAAGACAAAACACAGCGATTTTCTAGTAGTGGTTTTACCGGGGTGCTATATGTTACAAGTGGTATTAGAGCCAATCCTCGCGGTTACACGGGCGTGTGCAAGTTAGTGGCGTACATGTGGAGCATGGCGTGTGTTGATGTCAGGGGATGACCCCCAGGTAGGCCAAGATAGGCTTAGCTGGCCGGCTCCAGGGAGCTCTGGCCGTCTGGGCCCAAGACAAGGAACTCCAACCGGGTGGAAATCTCCACGCGGTCCGTATCCAAGTTTCCCCGGCTGGCCCGTCTAACCGAGTAGCTAGAAGAACCGGCTGGGAGGCCGATCCTAGCCGGCCGCCTCGGATCCGTTGGCCAAGGTACGGTGGAGGTGACGCTCCTCGCTAGCGCATCTCTGACCGAATAGGCTGGCTCGCTCAGTCGGTGCTACCAGACAACTACGCCAAAGCTGGAGGCTGACAAGTAAAGCTCCAGCTGACGGACAAAGTGTCGGCTGACAGAGAAAGCGCTAGCTGACAAGTAAAGAGAAGGCGATGAGCACTGCAGCACTGTCCCCTGTACTAGAGGCTTGACTGGACCTGGGCCTACCGTTTGGGCCCATCCAGCCAGCCCGCTTTGTAAACCCAAATCTAAACAGTAAACCCTAGAGCCCACTTTATAAGCTACCTCTCCCAACCAGTATATAAGGGGCGTAGTGCTAGGGTGCTAGGTAGACAATTACAAGTTAGAAGTTCTCTAGATTGGATAAGTGGAGTAGTTCATGTTCTTCCTATAGCCAAGAGCAGCTAGGGAAACAGCTCAAGGAGCACCTGTACTGGGCGTTCGCCCCCTGATAGTAGATCCTTGCAGGAGTAGGAGTGTTACCTCGATAAGAGGGCTCCGAACCTGGGTACATCAATGTGTTTGCAGTATTTGTGCCCAACCCGTTCCGAGTAGCCACCGATAGCATCCCGATTGTCCCCTCTCAAGCCATCCCTAATGGTACTACCGTGTTCCACACCACGACAGTTGGCGCCCACCGTGAGGCACAACGCTTCGGCTGGGATCATCTTTCACATGGGACTTCCACTCGTCGCTGGTGAGCGAGTCACCTCCGGCCTCGTCCTTACCTTCGGCTCCTTCGACTGCGTCCTCAACAACGCGTCCTGCTTCAACTAGGAGACCTTCCCAAGCGACGGTTCCATCATGCACTTTGGCGAGCATCGCGTCTACGTCGCCACCATCGTCGAGACCTTCCCTCGCGAGGTCATCACCGTGTCCGGTGCACCACCTGGCTTCTCTGCTCCATGCGCTCCCAGCGGCAGCGTCGAGGTCATGAGGCCGGGCTCGAGCGAGAACCGCCGCCTACCCCTGGAGTGCAACGGAGAAGGCCGCGGCGCCACTTCGTGCGTCTAGGACCCGCTCACCGCACCCATCGAACACCTCCGCAACCCCATAACACCCATCGAGGCAGACCCGGCAGCGACTACGGCAGCACTAAAGGCTACGCGCCAGAGCCTCTTGGAGGAAGCTGGCAAGGTGGCAACCGCTCAACGAGGAATGAACGCGACTATGCGCGAGTACAGCATCGTGCATGGCTTCGACCGCTTGCCCGACACCAGCCGCCCGGCCCAGCCCTAGGGTCGAAACCACGATTCAGAGTTGGATCGTGTCGCTGACCCGCGTACACCCGCGGTTCAGCCGGTCTACAGCACCCCCGCCAAAAACATGAGGGCCGCGGAGGCGGCAGTCGCCAAACTGAGCCACCTAGAGGGCGAGGAGCTGCTCCGCCAGCAAGCACGTGTCCAGCTCCTCGTGGTGACGTGAGGCAAAACTCAGCCTAGGCGGCAATAGCAAGACCCAACCGGCTCACCGGATGGTGGATCCGGCTGTAGGCGCCAGCAAGGCCTCCTCCCCGAACGACGCGAGGCCAAACAACCATCCATGTGACGGATCAACAGGCCGTGGGCACAACACCCACGATGCCGCGACTATCACCAGCTGAAACCACAACCCGGCTGACAAAGCTGGAAGAGGCCAAGCATTGTCCAAGTCCCGTCTATCCGACCGGTTGGGACCGCTCGAGTCAGAAGAACTGCAAGACACGCGCGCGCGCATCGACCTGCTAGTACAGTCACGCACGATGGAAGCAGAAAGCTCGGCCGGTCCAAGATGCTTCGGACCACGCATCCGGAATGAGCCGTTTCCAAAGGGATTTTCGCTCCCAAGGGACGCGCCAAAGTACAACGGCACGGTCAAGCTGGAGGACTGGCTGGTGGACTACACCACCGCAGTAGGAATCACAAATGGCAATCACCGGGTAGCCGTGCGCTACGCCCCCCTCATGCTCCTCGACTTGGCTAGGACATGGCTCAACAGCGTCCCCGACAATAGCATCAACGCTTGGATCGATTTCGAGCAGGCATTCGTCCACAACTTTACCGACACCTACAAACGCCCAAGCCGACCCGGCGAGCTTGCCCTTTGCATGCAAGACCTGGACGAATCCAATCGCTCCTACATCACCCGGTAGACGAGTATGCACAACTCCTGCGAAGGAGTGCACGAGCACCAGGCGGTCGACTTCTTCATCAACGGCTGTAGAGACGGCACTATGCTCAAGCACAAGCTTAGCCAGGTGGAACCTACCACCATGGCGTAGACCATGGCCATCACGGACCAGTACGCCATCGCGAACGCGGCAATGAAAAGATCTGTCCAGGTAGATGACCAGGGGCAAATCATCATTGACATCGTTGTGGATCGACGCCAGCCGGAGGGGAATAACCACAACCCCAGGCGGCATGACAACCGCCACGGCAAGAGAAAGGACGACCAACCAGATAACCGATGGCTCCAGGCAGGTGGCGGCGGTGCAGGAGGATCCGGCTGCAGGCGGTAGCCAGAGACAGAAACCTGATGACCGGCCTCCAAGGCCCAAGTAAACCATCGAGTCAATGCTTGATGGGCCATGCAAGTTCGAGAGTGGAGGCAAAAAACTAGCTACACATACAACGCGTCAGTGCACCTGGACAAAGAAGATGGTGGAGATCACTGGCGTACCGGCTGCGCAGGCACAACCACCCCCAGCCGGTGGACCGCCGGGCGATCGTAATCACCAGCACCGGAGGGAAGATGATGATGACAACTACCCCCGCCAGGTGGGAAACTACCACATATTCACCACGGAGCCAGAAACCAAGCACAACAAGAGACGACGCGAGGCGGAGGTGAACATGATCGTTCCTCCTGTCCCCTAGTACCTCAGCTGGTCGGAGTAAGAAATTGCATGGAGCCGGAAGGACCAGCCATCTATACTACCTCACCGAGGCACTTACGCGATGGTTCTGGATCCCATCATTGTCTCCAAGAAGCATTCCTGCAGATTCTCCCGTGTCCTTGTAGATGGTGGGAGAAGCATCAACCTCCTGTACTGCAGCTTGCTAGATCGGCTCGGCATCAGCGAGTCGCAGTTGGAGTCGTCTAGCACCTCCTTCCACAGAGCCATTCCGGGACCATCGCATTCACCCATCGGCAAGATCCGGCTGGACGTCATCTTCGGGATGGAGGATAACTTCAGCCGTGAGCCCATCTGGTTCAAGGTGGTCAACCTCTCCAGCGCATATCACACAATTCTGGGGTGCCCGACGCTCACCAAGTTCATGGTGATACCACACTAAGCGTACCTCAAGATGAAGCTACCAGGGCCAAAGGGTGTCATCACCGTGGCCGACTTCTATAGGCAGTCTGTGAAGTGCGCCATAGACGGCTCCAAGATAGTGGAGGCCATGATCATCGCGGAAAAAAGTGCGTCATCTTGCAAAACGTGGCAACCCTGCAGGCGGATATGCCAGCTGGCGAGCCGAAGCTGGCCGGAGAAGCACAGTTCAAGCCATCCAAGGGCACCAAAAAGATCCTGTTGAATGAAGCCGAGTCGGAAAAGTTCGTCCTTGTCGGAGATGGCCTTGACAGCAAATAGGAAAGCACGCTTGTCGACTTCCTCCGTGAGAATCGAGATATCTTTGCATGGTCCCCCAAGGACATGCTAGCTGTTCCGAGGAAGCTCGCCGAGCACTCTTTGCATGTCAGGCCAGATGCAAAGCCTGTAAAATAGTCCCTATGACGTTTTGCCGAAGAAAAGAGAAGAACCATTGGTGAGGAAATCACCTGGCTCCTCGCAGCCGGATTCATCATGGAGGTTTTCCACCCGGAATGGCTGGCAAACCCAGTATTGGTGTTGAATAAGAACAAGACCTGGCGCATGTGTGTTGATTACACCAGCCTCAACAAAGCATGCCCCAAAGATCCATTCGCCCTGCCAAGGATAGACCAAGTGATCGATTCCACGGCCGGCTGCGAGCTACTGTCATTTCTGGATGTGTATTCCGGCTACCACCAGATCCGGCTGAACCCCACTGATCAAATAAAGACAACATTCATTACTCCCTATGGATCCTACTGCTACATCACCATGCCATTTGGGCTGAAGAACGCTGGGGCAACATACCAGCGCTGCATGCATAAGTGCCTGCAGACACATATCGACAGAAATGTACACGCCTACGTCGATGACATAGTAGTCAAGACTAAGGAGCACCAAACACTCCTCGAAGATCTGAAGGAAACATTCACGAACCTCTGCCGGTTCCAGATGATGTTGAACCCGGAGAAGTGCGTGTTCGGTGTCCCAGCCAGCCATCTCCTTAGTTTTCTCATATCAGAACGAGGGATCGAGGCGAATCTGGAGAAGATTGGCGCAATTGAGCACATGCAGCCGCCTAAGAGCCTACGGGACATCCAAAAGTTCATCAGATGTCTGGCCTCCTTCAGCTGGTTCATCAGCCGGCTGGGCGAGAAAGGACTTCCGCTGTACCATCTCATGAAGAAGATATACAAGTTTGTCTGGACATCACGGGCGGATGAACCTTTACGTGACCAGCGGCAAAGGGGCCGATGCTGATGTACATCGCAGCCACCAACCGGGTCATCGGCGTGGTACTGGTGGTGGAGAGGCCGGAAGAAGGAAAGGCGCAGCCGGTGCAATGACCGGTGTACTATTTGAGTGAGGTACTCTCGCTCTCGAAGCAGAACTACCCCCATTACTAGAAGCTGGTGTATGGCGTATACATGGCCGCCAAGAAGTTGAAGCACTACTTCCAAGAGCACTCTATCCGGGTGGTGGCGCTAGTGCCACTTTCAGAGATCATCGGCAACAGGGACGCCACGGGTCGGGTGGCAAAATGGGCAATAGAGCTCACCGCCCACAACATACAATACGAGCCAAGAATGGTGATCAAATCTCAAGCCTTAGCGGATTTCCTGGTCGACTGGGCAGAAACGCAATACCTGCCACCTTGCCCTGACTCCACGCATTGGAAGCTGCACTTTGACGGCTCCAAGATGTACGGGGGGCTCGGAGCCGGAGTGGTCATTACCTCTCCCAAGGGAGACTGGCTCGATTACGTGCTACAGATCCACTTCCGCGCCTCCAACAATGTTGCTGAGTACGAGGCGCTCGTCCATGGCCTCAAAATGGCAAAAGAGATCGGCATCCGGCGCATCCTGTGCGTTGGCGACTCAGATCTGGTGGTGCAGCAAGTGTCAGGCGATTGGGACGCCAGGGACACCAACATGGACCTATATCGCATCTTCGTACAATAGCTGTGTGCCTATTTTGAAGGATGTGAGTTCCACCATGTCCCCAGGATAAACAACAAAGCTGCGGACACACTCGCCTGCATCAGGTCAACAAGACAGGCAATCCCGCCTGGGATCTCCCTCGAGCACCTACGCAAGCTGTCCATCACACCACCTCCAGAATCTGACTCCAACATACTGGATGCGGACCCGGGGACTGCCGGCTCCAAGATGCGGGAAGTAGCCGCGAAGGACCCGGGGACTATGCCGCGTCCCCTAGGGACTGCTGGCTCCAAGACCTCCGCCGCTGCATCGCTGCACCCGGGGACTGCTTCACCACACCCGGGGACTTCCTCGCCACACCCGGGGACTGCCGTGTCCAGCCTGGAAGTCGCCGGCTCCGCTTCTCCACCGGGCCGACCACCAGACGAGCCCGACCCGGCCATCCATGTAGAGGTAAACCTGCTCATGCAGGCGGTATGCGCCATCCGAGAAACCCCGACATGGGCCACGCCGTTCATGGATTTCTTGGCCAAGGGAGAGCTACCTGAAGAAGAGGTAGATGCAAGGCAAGTGAAGCGCAGGGCAAGCGCGTACACCATCATCAACAACGAGCTCTACAAGCGCAGCGTTGGGGCATTTACTAGCGGCGCGTGAGCCAGGAAGAAGGCATCCGGTTGCTGGTCGACATTCACTAGGGAGAGTGCGGCCACCATGCATTGTCACGAGCCATAGTGGCAAAAGCATTTCGCCATGGGTTCTACTGGCCCATGGCGCTAGAGGACGACGAGCAGATGGTCAAGGCATGTAACGGTTGCCAACGATTCAGCCAGCAAAAGCACATTCCATCTGCGGCGCTGAAGACGATACCCATCACTTGGCCCTTCGCCGTCTGGGGGCTGGATATGGTCGTCCCTTTCAAAACAGCCCGATCCGGCATGACACACCTGCTGGTAGCGGTGGACAAGTTCACCAAGTGGATCGAGGCTAAACCAATAAAGAAGCTGGATGGGCCGATAGTGGTCAAGTTCTTCACAGACATAATCATGCGCTTTGGCTACCCCAACAGCATGATAACCGACAACGGCACAAACTTTGCCAAAGGGGCTTTCGCACGCTTCTGCAGAGACAAGGGCATCCGTCTGGACCTCGCCTCCGTGGCACACCCCCAATCCAACGGGCAATGCGAGCGAGCAAATGGTCTGGTCTTAGCTAGAATCAAGCCCCGACTGATCAAACCACTGATGCAATCTTCTGGATGCTAGATAGAGGAGCTGTCGGCTGTTCTATAGAGCCTGCGCACCATGCCCAACCGGTCCACCGGCTACACCCCATTCTTCCTCGTCTACGCGGTAGAGGCGGTCCTGCCAACGGATATCATGTTCGACGCACCCCGCAAGCTGTTATACTCAGAGAAGCAGGCAGGGAAGCACATGAGGATAGAGTCAACCTCCTCGAAGAAGCACGCGAGCTGGCCTTATCCAGGTCCGCCATCTACCAACAAAGCCTGCGTCGTTACCACGCCAGCCGGATCGGCAACGTCTCGTTCCGCGAGGGCGACCTGGTGCTGCGGCTGGTGCAAGACACCAAAGGGATGCACAAGTTAGCTCCGCGTTGGGAGGGCCCATTCATGATCAGTCGGGCACTGCAGAACAACTCATACTACCTCATCGATGCCCGCCAGCCGGAAAAGAACAAGATGGACCGTTCAGGCGAAGAAACTGAGCGCCCATGGAACACGAACTTGCTTCGCCCATTTTACACTTGAATGAGAAGTGTATGTATCTTACTTTTATGTAATGAACAAGCATGGGGTCCTTGACACAGTCTCGGGGACTCCACAATAACTTAGCAAATCATGCTGCACAATTTGGCTTTTCCGGCTACATTATTTTAACCCCAGAGCTGGCGATCTCCACTGGGGACTCGCCGGTTGGCCCAGACGGCCACGCGCTCCAAGCGGCAGAGTACTATACGCGGCTCTAAGGGCTTCCTCTTTAGTTCCGGCTGCAAACCGCAAGCCGGCTGACAGACCTGGCAAGAGCAGAACGCTTGAAGACCCCTACACGAAAAAGCCTCGAGGAAAACAAAAAGTCTAGACGTTGCGGTTGCGCTCGCTCGCTTGAAGCTAATGACCAAAACCCGAAGTACCGTGAAGTACGCCTACTAGCTACCCCTGCGACTCTAGCTCACAACCGGCAAGGGCACAACATCAAACTGGCTAATGCTCACTGAGAAAAGGACAAAGTCATCAGCCTAGCCTAGCACGACACATCATGATTTCAAGCCTAGCGAACTTCAGATTACGATCCTTCTTACATCTGTCCAACCAGGAAAACAACATGCTTGTTTTTTATCTTTGCATGAGCCAAAATTCTAAGACAAGTACCAGGGTCGGAGGCTGGTCGCCTCCCAGACGGCAGAAGAGCAGGCTAAGGAGCTTTGACCCGGCTGTATCCTCCAGCCGGCCCGAACCTCGGGGACTACACCCTGTTGGTGCGCTCGCACGCCCCCACAAAGAAACCTGCAAGAGACAACAACACAAAGGAGCTTCGACCCGGCTGTATTCTATAGCCGGCCTGAACCTCGGGGACTACACCCTGTGGGTGCGCTAACGTGCCCCCGCACAAAAGCGATCATGCAACAAGTGTAGATCAAGAAAAACAGCAAGTGCAGGCACAAGGCACGAGATAATATCATAAGGGAGGCAATGCTCCCACCAGAATTCAGTACCAAACAAAAACGACTGTTCACCAACAAAAAGAGCATAAGTTTTTCAAAAACAAATACTCCTGGAATACCGGGGATCAGGCCTGAGGGTTGGTGGAGGAGCCGGAGGCATCGGCTGGAGCTTTGCTACAGGAGGCGACGTCGGCCGAGGCGGTCTCTAGCACAGCTGGGGCATCCGCGTCCCTCGCAGCTGGAGCTTCAACGCCCGTCGTAGTCAGGTTGAAGTGGTACGGCTCCGTGCCAGCCGGGTCATTGAAGTCCCAGTCCAGCTGGACGAAGCTCCCAATCTTCACGCCACAACAACAGATGTCGAGAACCTCGGCGCGGAGCTGTTCGTAGTTGGTCCCCTAACGGAATCCGTGAGAGAGGCTCCACAGATCCACGTCCAGGTACCAGGACTTCAGCAGGGCAAGCACCATCTCCGTGCCGCCACGTGCCACCCACTCCCGCGCCACGTCCATGAGGTCAGGGGCGCCAAAGAGCTTCTCGGCCAGAGCGTCCATGGTGGCCGGCTGGTCAGTGTCAGGCTAGACGTAGTCATAGACCTCGAGGGCAGGGGTGCGTAGCTAATTGGCCTCCTCGCTGATAACCGCCACCAGCTCCTCCGGGTGGAGGTCACGCCCAGCGTCCGCCTCGGGGATGCGCGCCAGAGCCTGGTCAGTCGCCTCAGGGTAATGAGATGCACCCGGAAAACAAACAACAGCCAATGCCGACTGGAAGATAAGGGGCAAGTCAGGACTGGTTTGAAGTTACTTACTGACGACCATCTCAGCAATCTTGCAAAGCTCCCCCAGCGCCGCCCTTTCCTTGGCCTGAGAAGCCTTAAGAGTCTCCACCTGAGTGGCATGGAGCTTCTCAAGGTTCTTCAGCGCCTTGGTCCGGATGTCGGCCACCTTCTTGGCCTGGCCAGCTTTGACCTCCATCTGTTGCTGATGCACAGCCAGCTGGCCGATCTAGTCCTGGCGAGCCTTTTTGGACTCCTCCAGCCGGGCAACCTCCCCCTTTAGCTTGGCCACCTCCCGATCTCGGTCCGCCAATAGAGCTGCAAGAGGGTATCCAATGGTCAACAAGAAGCGCGAGAAGTCACGCAATCAAGAGGACACGGTAGAGCAAGCGATCTTACGACCCAGGTCTTGCGAAGCCTTCGCAGCGTTGGCGAGAGCCATCTGTGGAAAAGAAGGAAGTGAGAGCTGGCTGAAGGAAAAGGCAACGAAAGACAGAAAAAAATGGCAAGGGGATACATACCTCGAACGAGGCCCCTAGTGCCTTGGCCTGGCCAAGACCATGCTCTAGCACCTCGACCAGGTGGCGGGCCTGGCCAAGGGCTAGGGCGTCGCCTCAGAAGGCTGCGCCAAGGCAGAGTCTAGTGGAGGCGTGGCCCGGGCCAGCGTCCAGCCGGTGACCTGGAGGTCGTCGTCGCTGCCAGTTCCCGTGTTGGACGTTCCTAGGGTTCCGCTACCCGCGCCACCCGCCGGCTGCATGGAGGCCCTCGGGCTACAGCACCTCCGCCAGCTCCTCCACCCGGTAGGCAGTGGAACCAGCCCCCGCCGTCAGGCCAGGGGGAGGGGCGGTCACACCACCGCGCCCAAGCAAGAGCGCCTTGGCGAGCTGGGAGACAGCGCTGGCCCGGTGCAGCGTCATGGGCACAGCCGGCAGCACCACCTCCGCCACGTCTGCAGTAGCCTTAGCGGGCACATCCTCGGGAGCCGCAGCCGGCACGGCGGAGCCCTCAGCCCCGGCAGGCAAAGAGGCGGACGCGGTGGCGATGGTCGCAGAGCTAGGCAAGGCCATCGCCTAACTACACGAAGGACAAGGGTGCGATGAGCAAGTGCAAGCCTACCATTACAAGCAAAGGATACAAGAGCACGTACCCGGCGATGCTCGGCGTGACGGCCGCAACTCTTGGGTGGCTAATCTTCTTCGTGGCACACCTAGCCGGGGCGGCGCTGGTTGAGGCAGTCCACTTCCCTCTAGACCTGGGCTCGGAGGCTTCATCAGGATCCATATCCTCGCCATGTGCGGCTGTTTCAATACACACACGGAATATCAAGTTTACGGCTAACAAAGAGGAGCAAGGCAGACATGGACAAGGAAAGGTTTCTCACTGGGTGGGAACTCCTAGCCCTCGTCGGCCTGGGTAGGGAACCGCTCCGGCTCCGTCTGCAGGTACTTCAAAGGCTTGAAGTCCATAGAAAAGAGAGGGAGCTCGCCGTCCCTCATGCCGTCCTCAGCTGGTTGTGCTGTAAAGAGCTACTCAACAGGGGAAGATAGGAAGCACGAAACAAAAATTCCCTGGGAAAAATTCACCGGGAGAGGAAGGGGAGAGGCTTACCTTTGGCAGCAGCCCGCCAAGATGGTACGGCCGGCAAGAGAACTCCCAGTCCTTCGCCAACGCCTCCATCGAGATGGCGGCGAGCCACTCGCAAAGGGCCACAAATGGGACGTCCAGCCGGAGGACCCGGGTGGGATCCAGATGGCCGGAGAGGTGGCACATCTTGTGCGACCGTTGCTACAGTGGGAGCACGTGGCTCGCCATCTAGGACAACAGAATGTCTCGGGTGGTGAGCCGCTCCTTCTGCACTAGCACCGCCAGCTGGGCAGCCATCCGGTCGATGTCCACCTAGGCGCCCAAGTTCTAGACGGACCAGGCCTTCCGGGTGGAGGGGACGTTCCTGAAGATCGGGATCTTGATCCAATCTACCTCGGTGGCATTGCCCACGTAGAAGTACGAGCGCTACCACAGCTTGACGGTGTCTGGGAGGTCCAACCGCGGCATCACCGTCGACGCCCGCGGGTAGATAGCGCAGCAGCCCGTCTCCGTCAGCGGCCCACCCTTCCCTACCACCTGAACCTTGAAGTGGAAGAACTTCAAGAAGTTCGCCTCGTCGGGGCAAACACCGAGGTAGGCCTCGCAGCAGGCTGCGTGATGCGACAGCATCGCCATGGTGTTGGCCCCTAGATGATGGAGCTGGAGGTCGAAGGAGACGAGCAGCTCCAGAACGAACCTGCTCAGCGGCAGCCTGTAGCACCCCGGAAAAACCACTACTAGAAAATCGCTGAGTTTTGTCTTTGTGCATCATCATGATAGCATGATCATGTCACCATGCCACATTGCATTTGAGCATCATCATGTCATCATGCATATTTTTGCCTAAAACTATTTTCAAAAAGTCTGTCTTTGTTTTCTAAATATCTCTTGCCTTTATTTCAAATTATAAAACCAGTCCTTCTGGATATTTTGTTTGTCTAAAAACTAATTACACTAGTCTTATAAATGAATAATTAAAAATTATATTATTTTTGGGAGACAGCCAGCCAGGCCCAAAAGCCTAGCCGGCCACCAAGCTAAACCATAATCCCCCACCTACCACCAAACCCTAGCTCTACCCAGACCCTCACCAACCGCCGCCACTCCTCTGGCACCAGCGCGCAGCGACCCACACCAACCCACTTGTGCCGCACCACCTAGCGCCGCACACGCACACATGCGCGAGCGACACGACCGAAAACCCATCCCGCACCTACCTCTCAATACCTGGTCGTGTTGACCGCCAGCGTACACCGCACGTGAAAACCCAGCCCGCAAACCACCCACCGCCCCGCAGCCGCACGCAATCCACCCCGGCCCTATGCCCGCAACCCCGTGTCGTGACCTCGATTCCCACCAACCACCTCGCCCTTCCCCGACGTGTCCTCCACCCTCGATCCGCCTCCGAACCTCTCCTTGCGGGCTGTCCTCGCCACGGCCAGCCTTCTCGCATTCCTGGCGCCCGCCCCCGCCTCGACCGTGTCAGCCACCCTCTCGCCAAGCTCTGCCCCGAGCCGATGGTTCCCCTCCGTGGCCAACCATCGAGCGCCCCGCAGACACGGCACCATGCGCCGCCCACGACCTCTGGACCCTGCCACCGCTCCGCACCTCTAGCCGCGTGACCCAGTGCGTCGCCCCGCCGCGCCCCGGGCCAGAGTTTGCCCGCGCCCCTACTGCGCCCTGTGGTTGTCGCCTCCTTCCCGTTCGCGTGTCTCGCCGACGCTCTGCCTTGGCCGCCTCCTTTTAGTGACCATGACCCCCTCCTTCTCTAGCTCCGACCGTCGCCCAGAGGCTGCCTCCCTCGCCAGCACTGGCCGCGACCCTCGTGTCCCTGGCTGCCTCGTGCTGACCCTGCCGTGGCCTTCTCCGGTCCCCGACCTCGTGGGCTCCCTCTCCGGCCACCAGTGGGCCTGCACCCCTCTCCACGGACCTCCTTTACTGCCAAGCTCCACTGTCCGTGCCGCCTCCTCTGACCCCGACCTCGAGCACAGCCGTGAGCTGCCGCTACTTGTCGTCCTCCAGCCATAGTTCTGCTCCACTGAGCCAGCAGGGAGCTCTGTCAAATGACGGACCGAACGTGCTCCCTCCTGGCACATAGCAAGTGCAAGGCCAGCATGTCCAACCCTACCAGAACCGTACGGGTCCAAGATCTTCGAGCTGCAAGGTCTCCCCAATCTACGAGGATGTGACGCCCTAATCACCGATAAGATCTTCTATCTTCATCGCGTGAATCTCCAAGAATCGCACCAAGGTCGTTGTTGATTGAAGATCACATAAGGTGTTGCCAATGGAGGTCCAGGAAGACACACATAATCTACTACATGGAACAGAAGGTCTCCTGCATGGAAGCAGAAGACGGCACAACAAGATCTCCATCATGGATCCGATGGCCGAGACCCTGATTCCGAGGATCCGAAGACCAAACCCGAAGCACATCGAACCCAAGACCTTCGGAACCGAGATGTGTGATCCCCTTTTCTGCTCCCTATTTTATAAAATGAGATATAAACTTGTTGCATATTAAATTATTCATTCTCGCATTCATATTGTGGATGTTTGGGGGTATTTAGATGTTTCACCTCCTAATTAAATATGGAGACCATATGCAGGCTATTCTAGTCTTATATTTCCTCCATTTCAATTTGCATAGCGAACCGATGACATGCTTTGCCTTGTTAAGCCAATATTTAAATTGCGGGGTAGCTAAGTAACATGAACTTCCTAATTAATTGCCGAGACCCTAGTTCCGCTTAATATTGCCTAGTTGCATCGTATCTTTGCCATGTCATGCATCATATCATGAACATGCTGATTCTTCTGCCGTAGTATTAAATAATGCATTCAGTGTTTTCTTTTAGTGCTTTGCTTCTTCAAGGAATAGGCCGTTGAGTTGATGCGAGTACCGACAAGTCCTTCGCATAATGAATCTTCGGCAATGTTTTCCCAGGCAAGCAATCTCCCCCTTTCTACCTATTTTGCATTATAGTCTTTACTTCCTCCTATTGATCTATTGCTATCCGTATTGTGATGCTTTAGTTTTTGTGCACCATTTATATTCCTTGCAGCCTCTATATTGCCTTGGACACATCCTATTGCCTGCTGTTTGATAGATAGTTGGCCTTGCGAGTCGTAGATGCTTGCTTAGGTGTTGCTTCGTGTCGTTGTTGTTCCACCGTAGTTGAAAGGTTGGCACATGCTTAATGGTGGAGATGATCATGACTTTAATTTCAACTGATAATTAAAATGCTGGGAATAGAATATAACTAATGCAGAGGCACCGGGGGGCAATAGCTAATATTTGGTTCTTCCACGCTCACTTGTGTCTCGTAGGCCCCGAGTACTTGATACATGTTCCTTAACTATTCGCACTATCCATATACGGGAGACTCTATGAATCCCCCTTTGCCTGAGCTTGATTCACACTTTATTTCTTGGGGCCACAAACTAGTTTGGTGATTTATTACTATCCTATACATATGCCATGTTTTACTGCTTTATTTATGATTGTGCGTGGAGCACTAGTACTGTTTTGGATCGTGACACGTTTTCGCTGTATCGACAAGCCCAGTCACACTTTCGGGTTCCTAGTCGTTTACCACTGTCTACACAAACCTTGGGTCCGTCTCGGAGCTAGCCAACTTCATTACGGGTAGCTTAGTGGGGTGGCCCCCTTGAAATGATTTATGAATCCCGTGAATGCTTTGTCGTGAGGCCTTGTTGTGTTTTATTTGGTTCTTCCCGAGATTGATCGTGTGCGTGTTGCCATTTTGTGCACCCCTGCAGGGTAAAACTTTCTAAAAGTCGTGTCCGCGGTTATGGACGACTTGGAGCACAGTATCTCGATCATAGATAACTATAACTAAAGTAGTGCTATAAATTTGACTTCGACATGTCTAGTAATCAGTTTCACTACAACAGAATGAGTAAATAAAAGTGCCAACAACTGCTGGAGTTGGGATGTCTCATGCTAATTGTATCTGACTAGTAAGTATTGCAACTACAATAGAATGGTTAACTAAAACTGCCCACTGCTTACGATATCGGGATGACTCATGCTATCTATATCTGACTATTAAGTGCTACAACTATAATGGAATGAATAAAACTACCAACTGTGTGCATTCCTCGGTTTGACTTCCTCGTTTGGTCTCGAGGGGGAATACTAGGATGGGTATGATTGGTGTTAGTATCAGGTTGGTCCCGCATAGGTCTTTCTTACCCCTCTCTAATAGCCGGCTGTTGAGTTGAGTCTCTATAGGTTGTTTAGTGCATACTTCGCTGCCGCTTCAGCCCACCATACCTATGTTGGCGAGAGCCGCCGAATTCTAGCCTCGCCGTGTACTGGCCTCAGTACTGACCGCTCCCTTTTTTCCTTTGCCCTTTGCCGACACCCCTTTTGTTTTTAACAGGTATAAGTTTTACGTTGTTAGCAGGGTTACCCTTCCGGCTTGGCCTGGGCAGGGTTATGGATGCCATTGGTTATTCTTCAGGGCTCTTATCCCCATTTGCATCTTATCCGTACTCGGATGTTGTATTGTTTTCAAGGTGATTTGGACCTTTGTACTATATATCTGTATTCTTGACTCATTAGTCGTTGATGTATATATATGTTTTGTGGGTTCCATCGTGGACTAATGTGTAATTGTATTACTTTGTTTTCCACCTGCATGCAAGTGCCTAGTGGCCACCTTTGAATCGTTTCTATGCGGATTTGGCGGGAATCGCTAAAATCTGCATAGGGTCGATTCGAGGGTGTTACAAAGTGGTATCAGAGCTCAACAATTGTGATACCCCATTGGTCCAGTCTGTAGGAGAACCTAGCTAACAGACGAATTAGGGTATCAAAACTATTTTGCAAAAATCGGTTGGATATATATGATTAGGTATAGTTTTACTCCTTACCCCTATTGCTATTCTCCTTTTACCTCGACGTGATTTGAATCTACTCTTATCTTTTCTTCAAGTCCAGGATTTCTCGTGGTTGGGTTTCTGTCGTACCTTCAGGGTTTCACTTCCTCCCTTTTATAATGGTGGCGCTACAATCAGCAATCTACATCTTGTTTGTTGTACCCTTCATCCAATCTTTTGGGTCCTTGAACTCTGGATCTATATCTGCACTTTGATGGATATCCTATCGTTGAAAAGCATATGCGAAGGATGAGCAGTGGTGAAGTTGGAGTATACCTTGAGCATGTGTTGTTCATGCCAATGGAACCATCGCGGGACCTAATCATTGCGTCTTTCATACGATTTCTTTTGTATCTTCCGGTGGTTTCTAATGCAATGACCTCATCTACATCATATCCGATGAAGATCCTACATCACTCCTTTGTTTTTCGAACAATGCTTGTCAAGATCTTCAGTCAGAATTCTGAGAATTGGTTGCATAATTCTCCTATTCATGTGCAGAGTAATGCTTTGGGTGCGCGATGGACTGATCACCATCCGACTACTCTTATCATTCGCTATGTACATTGAATCGGTGGGTCAAGCAATTTTACTCCTTCCACAGAAGCTAGAGGTGGCCTTATATTTTGAGACCTTGACCTTCGTCTTTGTTTCTCCGAAGTGTTCTCTCGATGATCATGGACAACGACCTCTTGTTGGTGGTGTCGCCGATTTCAAGATGGAGAAAGAATCATTGTTAGTGGTGTTGCGAGGATCTACATGAAGCAAGAAGATTCAGATCGTCGGCTTTCTTCCCCGTACCATGAGGCGGATCTCGAGGGTGAGATCCATTGTTAGTGGTGTCGAATTGTAGCACCCCGGAAAAACCACTACTAGAAAATCGTTGAGTTTTGTCTTTGTGCATCATCATGATAGCATGCTCATGTCACCATGCCACATTGCATTTGAGCATCATCATGTCATCATGCATATTTTTGCCTAAAACTATTTTCGAAAAGTCTATCTTTGTTTTCTAAATATCTCTTATCTTTATTTCAAATTATAAAACTGGTCCTTCTAGATATTTTGTTTGTCTAAAAACTAATTACACTAGTCTTATAAATGAATAATTAAAACTTATATTGTTTTTAGAAGGCAGCCAGCCAGGCCCAAAAGCCCAGCCGGCCACCTCCAAAGTAAACCCTAATCCCCCACCTATCCCGAAACCCTAGCTCTACCCAGACCCTCACCAGCCGCCGCCACTCCTTTGGCACCAGCGCGGAGCGACCCACACCCACCCACTTGCGCCACACCACCTAGCGCCGCACACGCACACATGCGTGCGCGACACGAATAAAGTGCTACAACTATAATGGAATGAATAAAACTACCAACTGTGTGCATTCCTCGGTTTGACTTCCTCGTTTGGTCTTGAGGGGGAATACCAGGATGGGTATGATTGGTGTTAGTATCAGGTTGGTCCCGCATAGGTCTTTCTTACCTCTCTCTAATAGCCGTCAGTTGAATTGAGTCTCTATAGGTTGTTTAGTGCATACTTCGCTACCGCTTCAGCCCACCATACCTATGTTGGCGAGAGCCGCCAAATTCCAGCCTCGCCATGTACTGGCCTCAGCACTGACCGGTCCCTTTTTTCCTTTGCTCTTTGTCGACACCCCTTTTGTTTTTAACAGGTATAAGTTTGACGTTGTTAGCAGGGTTACCCTTCCGGCTTGGCATGGGCAGGGTTATGGACGTCATTGGTTATTCTTCGGGGCTCTTATCCCCATTTGCATATTATCCGTACTCGGATGTTGTATTGTTTTCAAGGTGATTTGGACCTTTGTACTGTATATCTGTATTCTTGACTCATTAGTCGTGATGTATATATATGTTTTGTGGGTTCCATCGTGGACTAATGTGTAATGGTATTACTTTGTTTTCCACCCGCACGCAAGTGCCTAGTGGCCACCTTTGAATCGTTTCTATGCGGATTTGGCGGGAATCACTAAAATCTGCATAGGGTCGATTCGAGGGTGTTACAAAGTGGTATCAGAGCTCAACAATTGCGATACCCCATTGGTCCAGTCTGTAGGATAACCTAGCTAACAGACGAACTAGAGTATCAAAACTATTTTGCAAAAATCGGTTGGATATATATGATTAGGTATAGTTTTACTCCTTACCCCTATTGCTATTCTCCTTTTACCTCGACGTGATTTGAATCTACTCTTATCTTTTCTTCAAATCCAGGATTTCTCGTGGTTGGGTTTCTGTCGTACCTTCAGGGTTTCACTTCCTCCCTTTTATAATGGTGGCGCTGCAATCAGCAATCTACATCTCGTTTGTTGTACCCTTCATCCAATCTTTTGGGTCCTTGAACTTTGGATCTATATCTGCACTTTGATGGATATCCTATCGTTGAAAATCATATGCGAAGGATGAGCAGTGGTGAAGTTGGAGTATACCTTGAGCATGTGTTGTTCATGCCAATGGAACCATCACGGGACCTAATCATTGCGTCTTGCATCCGATTTCTTTTGTATCTTCTGGTGGTTTCTAATGCAACGACCTCATCTACATCATATCCGATGAAGAGCCTACATCACTCCTTTGTTTTCCGAACAACGCTTGTCAAGATCTTCAGTCAGAATTCTGATAATTGGTTGCATAATTCTCCTATTCATGTGTAGAGTAATGCTTTGGGTGCGCGATGGACTAATCACCATCCGACTACTCTTATCATTCTCTATGTACATTGAATCGGTGGATCAAGCAATTTTACTCCTTCCACAGAAGCTAGAGGTGGCCTTATATTTGGAGACCTTGACCTTCGTCTTTGTTTCTCCGAAGTGTTCTCTCGATGATCATGGACAACGACCTCTTGTTGGTGGTGTCGCCGATTTAAAGATGGAGAAAGAATCATTGTTAGTGGTGTCACGAGGGTCTACATGAAGCAAGAAGATTCAGATCTCTGGCTTTCTTCCCCGTACCATGAGGCGGATCTTGAGGGCGAGACCCGTTGTTAGTGGTGTCGAATTGTAGCACCCCGGAAAAACCACTACTAGAAAATCGTTGAGTTTTGTCTTTGTGCATCATCATGATAGCATGCTCATGTCACCATGCCACATTGCATTTGAGCATCATCATGTCATCATGCATGTTTTTGCCTAAAACTATTTTCGAAAAGTCTATCTTTGTTTTCTAAATATCTCTTGTCTTTATTTGAAATTATAAAACTGGTCCTTCTGGATATTTTGTTTGTCTAAAAACTAATTACACTAGTCTTATAAATGAATAATTAAAACTTATATTATTTTTAGGAGGCAGCCAGCCAGGCCCAAAAGCCCATCCGGCCACCTCCAAAGTAAACCCTAATCCCCCACCTATCCCCAAACCCTAGCTCTACCCAGACCCTCACCAGCCGCCGCCACTCCTCTGGCACCAGCACGCTGCGACCCACACCCACCCACTTGCGCCACAACACCTAGCGCCACACACGCACACATGCGTGCGCGACACGACCGAAAACCTAGCCCGCACCTACCTCTTAGTACCCGGTCATGTTGACCGCCAGCGTACACCGCACGCGAAAACCTAGCCTACAAACCGCCCACCGCCCCGTAGCCGCACGCAATCCACCCTGGCCCCATGCTCGCAACCCCGCGTCGTGACCTCGATTCCCACCAACCACCTCGCCCTTCCCCGACATGTCCCCCACCCTCGATCCGCCACCGAACCTCTCCTCTACGGGCCGTTATCGCCACGGTCGGCATTCCTCGCAATCCTGGCGCCTGCCCCCGCCTCGATCGTGTCAGCCATCCTCCCGCCAAGCTCTGCCCCAAGCCGATGGTTCCCCTCCGTGGCCGACCGTCGAGCGCCCCGCAGCCGCGGCACCATACGCCGCCCACGACCTCCGGACCCTGCCACCATTCCACGCCTCCGGCCGCGCGACCTAGTGTGTCGCCCCGCCACGCCCCGGGCCGGAGTTCGCCCGCGTCCCTACTTCACCCTATGGCCATCGCCTAATTCCCGTCCGCGTGTCTCGCTGACGTTCTGCCTTGGCTGCCTCCTTTCAGCAACCGCGACTCCCTCCTTCTCTAGCTCTGGTCGTCGCCCAGACGCTGCCTCCCTCGCCAGCATCGACCGTGACCCCCGTGTCCCTGGCCGCCTCGCGCTGACCTCGTCGTGGCCTTCTCTAGTCCCTGACTTCGTGGGCTCCCTCTCCGACTGCCAGCGGGCCTGCGCCCCTCTCCGTGGACCTCCTCTGCTGCCAAGCTCCTCTGTCCGTGCCGCCTCCTCTAACCCTGACCTCGAGCACAGCAGTGAGCCGCCGCTACTTGTCGTCCTCCAGCCGTAGTTCTGCTCCGCCGAGCCAGCAGGGCGCTCGGTCAAATGACCGACCGAACGTGCCCCCTCCTGGCACATAGCAAGTGCAAGGCCAGCATGTCCAACCCTACCAGAACCGTACGGGTCCAAGATCTTCGAGCTGCAAGGTCTCCCCGATCTACAAGGATGTGATGCCCTAATCACCGATAAGATCTTCTATCGTCGTCGCGTGAATCTCCAAGAACCGCACCAAGGTTGTTGTTGGTTGAAGATCACAGAAGGTACTGCCAATGGAGGTCCAGGAAGACACACACGATCTACTGCACAGAACGGAAGGTCTCCTGCATGGAAGCAGAAGACGACACAACAAGATCTCCATCATGGATCCGATGGCCGAGACCCCGATTCCTAGGATCCGAAGACCGAACCCGAACCACATCAAACCCAAGACCTTCGGAACCGAGATGTGTGATCCCCTTTTCCGCTCCCTATTTTATAAAATGAGATATAAACTTGTTGCATATTAAATTGTTCATTCTCGCATGCATATTGTGGATGTTTGGGGGTATTTAGATGTTTCACCTCCTAATTAAATATGGAGACCATATGCGGGCTATTCTAGTGTTATATTGCCTCCATTTAAATTTGCATAGTGAACCGATGACATGCTTTGCCTTGTTAAGCCAACATTTAAATTGCGGGGTAGCTAAATAACATGAACTTTCTAATTAATTGTCGGGACCCAGGTTCCGCTTAATATTGCCTAGTTGCATCGTATCTTTGCCATGTCATGCATCATATCATGAACATGCTGATTCTTTTGCCGTAGTATTAAATAATGCATTTGGTGTTTTCTTTTAGTGCTTTGCTTCTTCACGGAATAGGCCATTGAGTTGATGCGAGTACCGACAAGTCCTTCGCATAATGAATCTTTGGCAATGTTTTCCCAGGCAAGCAATCTCCCCCTTTCTACCTATTTTGCATTATAGTCTTTACTTCCTCCTATTGATCTATTTCTATCCGTATTGTGATTCTTTAGTTTTTGTGCACCATTTATATTCCTTGCAGCCTCCATATTGCCTTGGACACATCCTATTGCCTGCTGTTTGATAGATAGTTGGCCTTGCGAGTCGTAGATGCTTGCTTAGGTGCTGCTTCGTGTCGTTGTTGTTCCATCGTAGTTGAAAGGTTGGCACATGCTTAATGGTGGAGATGATCATGACTTTAATTTCAACTGATAATTAAAATGCTGGGAATAGATATAACTAATGCAGAGGCACCGGTGGGCAATAGCTAATATTTGGTTCTTCCACGCTCACTTGTGTCCCGTAGGCTCCGAGTACTTGATACCTGTTCCTTGACTATTCACACTATCCACGTACGGGAGACTCTATGAATCCTCCTTTGCCTGAGCTTGATTCAAACTTTATTTCTTGGGGCCACAAACTAGTTTGGGGCTTTATTACTATCATGTACCTATGCCATGCTTTACTGCTTTATTTACGATTGTGCGTGGAGCACCAGTACTGTTTTGGATCGTGACACGTTTTCTCTGTATTGATAAGCCCAGTCGCACGTTTGGGTTCCTAGTCGTTTACCGCCGTCTACACAAACCCTGGGCCCGTCTCGGAGCCGGCCAACTTCGTTGTGGGTAGCTTAGTGGTGTGGCCCCCTGAAATGATTTACGAATCCTGTGAATGCTTTGTCGTGAGGCCTCGTTGCGTTTTATTTGGTTCTTCCCGAGGTTGATCGTGTGTGTGTTGCTATTTGTGCACCCCTGCAGGGTAAAACTTTCTGAAAGCCGTGTCCACGGTTATGGATGACTTGGAGCACAGTATCTCGATCATAGATAACTATAACTAAAGTATTGCTATAAATTTAACTTCGACATGTCTAGTAATCGGTTTCACTACAACAGAATGAGTAAATAAAAGTGCCAACAACTGCTAGAGTTGGGATGTCTAATGCTAATTGTATCTGACTAGTAAGTATTGCAACTACAATGGAATGGTTAACTAAAACTGCCCACTGCTTACGATATCAGGATGACTCATGCTATCTATATCTGACTAGTAAGTGCTACAACTATAATGGAATGAATAAAACTACCAACTGTGTGTGTTCCTCGGTTTGACTTCCTTGTTTGGTCTCAAGGGGGAATTCCAGGATGGGTATGATTGGTGTTAGTATCAGGTTGGTCCCGCATAGGTCTTTCTTACCTCTCTCTAGTAGCCGTGAGTTGAATTGAGTGTCTATAGGTTGTTTAGTGCATGCTTCGCTGCCGCTTCAGCCCACCATACCTATGTAGGCGAGAGCCACCGAATTCTAGCCTTGCCGTGTACTAGCCTCAGTACCCTTTTGGCTTGGACTGGGCAGGGTTATGGACGCCATTGGTTATTCTTCAGGGCTCTTAGCCCCATTTGCATCTTATCCATACTCGGATGTTGTTTTATTTTCAAGGTGATTTGGACCTTTGTACTATATATCTGTATTCTTGACTCATTAGTCGTTGATGTATATATATGTTCTATGGGTTCCATCATGGACTAATGTGTAATGGTATTACTTCGTTTTCCACCCGCACGCAAGTGCCTGGTAGGAACCTTTGAATCGTTTCTATGCGGGTTTGGCGAGAATCGGTAAAATCTGCATAGGGTCGATTCGAGGGTGTTACACAACCCGAGGCCACGGGCAGAGTGGGTGAGGAAGACGATAGCCTTGCCGGGATGGGGATTGGGCACCTGCTCGCCCTTCGGTGCAAGGTGGTGCTTCACCAGGCATTCTGGCGGGAGGAATTTCCCCCGCTGGTACTTCTGCACGAACTCCTCGGTCACATAGGAGCAACACCACCCGCCAGCATGCTCTGGTAGCATCTCATCGGTGGAGGTGGCCATGTTGGAAACGCGCGGACCCGTCATCGCGGCGGAAGAAGGCTGACGCTGGCAACCAGGAAATGGTGGTGCAAGCAAGGTGAGAGAAGGAAGAACGCGAAGGAGGGAAGAAGCAGCAAGCGCAGGAAGATGAAGTGAGGGGGACCACTCCCCTGTTCCCCTATTTATCGAGGTAGAGGAGGTGCGACAACTGCCCTCCCACCCACCACTTGGCAAGCAACTGCCCCACTTATTCGCGATGCTTCAGTGCGGATCGTGTGCACCAGTGTAGCCTCCACAGAAGATCCTGCAGGAGTTACTGCGGGAGGCAAACCACACCCACGATCTCTAAGAAACCGCAATGATGAAGGCACGCACGTAGTTACCAAAAACTGTCGTGGCAGGCTGAGAGGTCAAACTGACGCGACGCGTGCCAGAAATGGCAGGCGTGGCTGATGCGGGCAATGACGATAGCAATCAGACGATTCATCTCCCTGCCGGATGCGGCAGTCGGTCCATGAAGTCACCACTCACACCCTGTCGGTGGGGCCATCGGCTCTGTAGCCGGTAAACCCCAGCCGGGAAACAACGAAGAATCTCCAGCCGGTAGAATACAAGAACTACAAGACAAAACAAGCTACAAGTTTCTACATCACCAATCATTTCAAATTTGACCAATGAGTACGCAATAACTTCTCCACGAGGCGAAGTCCCAATGCGCTCAGGGACTAGTGTCGGGGGGATGACCCCCGGGTAGGCCAGGACAGGCTCAGCTGGCCGGCTCCAGGGAGCTCTGGTCGTCTGGGCCCAAGACAAGGAACTCCAACCGGGTGGAAATCTCCACCCGGTCCGCATCCAAGTTTCCCCGGCTGGCCCGTCTAACCAGGTAGCCAGAAGAACCGGCTAGGAGGCCGCTCCTAGCTAGCCGCCTCGGATCCGCTGGCCAAGGTACGGTGGAGGTGACGCTCCTCGCTGAGCGCATCTCTGACCGTACAGGCTGGCTCGCCCGATCGGTGCTACCAGATAACTACGCCAAAGCTGGAGGCTGACGAGTAAAGCTCTGGCTAACGAGTAAAGCTCCAGCTGACGGACAAAGTGCCGGCTGACGGAGAAAGCGCTAGCTAACGAGTAAAGATAAGGCGCTGGACACTACAACGCTGTCCCCCCTATACTGGAGGCTTGACTGGACCCGGGCCTACCGTTTGGGCCCATCCAGCCGGCCCACTTTGTAAACCCAAATCCAAACAGTAAACCCTAGAGCCCACTTTGTAAGCTACCACTCCCAACCAGTATATACGGGGGGGGGGGGTAGTGCTAGGGTGCTAGGTAGACAATTACAAGTTAGAAGTTCTCTAGATTGGATAAGTGGAGTAGTTCATCTTCTTCCTCTAGCCAAGAGCAGCTAGGGAAACAGCTCAAGGAGCACCTGTACTGGGCATTAGCCCCCTGATAGTAGATCCTTGCAGGAGTAGAAGTGTTACCTCGACAAGAGAGCTCCGAACCTGGGTTCATTGCTGTGTTTGTAGTATCTGTGCCCAACCCGTTGCGAGTAGCCACCGATAGCATCATGATTGTCCCCTCTCAAGCCATCCCTATGGTACTGCCGTGTTCCACACCATGACAGTGGACCAGAATGGACACGACATGGCACATGTGCGGACACTAGACGCACAAAAGTGTGCCAAGAGGGGACATTCCTAGCTTGTGGTTGATCGACGAGGGTATCGATCTTTGAAGGGTGGGTGTATTTGAGACCCTAGCGCATGGCTTAACAAGATTGATAGGATACCCATATCAACAAGTTGCAACTTCTTTTGTGGAAGCTCATCTAAAAAAAGTCCTAGGTTAAGTGTGCTTGGCTTGGAGCAATTTGAGGATGGGTGACTAACTGAGAAGTCGGTACCGGGTGCGCACTAGTCAGGATAAAGTGCGTATAAAATACCAGTATTGGTCTATGGGGCCAATCAAGATATCCTATTAGGCTACCATGAGTGACAGCCCAGGCACGGAGAGTCCGGGGTGTTACATTTCGGTGTGGCTTTGGTTGGCCAAAGATGGCACGGGGCATAGTGTCTATCAGCCCTAGGGTTAGGGTTGTGCGCGAGGAAGAAGAGGAGGGGAACTGAGAGCTAGGGTTTCTCCAGCGGAGGTGCACGGGGTCTTGTAGGTGGCCAGGAGAAATGGCTCGGATCATGGCACTATGACAACAGTGCTGGCGATAGAGAGCAGCTTCGCTTCATCAGGAGGTCGATGGTGATGCAAGGAAGGCTGCTGCTAGGCTGGTTTGGGCCAGGGTGGCCTGCACCAAAGCAAGAGAGAGGGGCCGACATTTGCAGCGCAGGTGGCAGGGAATGAGAGAGAGGAAGATGGGCTACGGCCCAAGTAAGGGTTAGAGGATGTTATTTATTTCAGAAATCTTTTTCTTTTTTCTCTTTTTCTCTTTTGTATTTTCAAACTAAAACTGTTTTGTATTATTTAAAATGGCAGACAGTTTCAAAAAAAATTGAAATACACATGGCCCTCCTTAATACATTACAAGATCCATGTATTTTTTTTGAAACACTAGCGCTAGAGGCGCCGAGGCCAGATGACGAGGAGACCCACGCCAGCCCCTAGTGCTCCACAACAACAACACTTCCCTTGAGGAGCCCGGAGGGGTACCTCAAGAAGGGACAATACCCAAGACCCTCGTGACTCTCGGCAATGGACCTCGGCGAGCCGGACAGGACGACATGGGTCTTGAAGGTAGTAGGAGCCCTGCGGTCGGAGAAGGCCTCGTTGCTACCACCCTCCAGGATGAGCATTGTTGGGGATATGCTAAATGGGTATCACCATTGCATGTCACTAATACGGGTAACCCGGGTGGCCCATAGTTAGTAGCATGGCCCATGGTATGTTGGGCGGCCTAGTTAGATGGATCTAGAAGGGGCTTGTTGGTTTGCGGGCCGAAAGTTCCTGGGCGAGTGCATCGCGGTACCCAAGTTACCTGTAATTGCCGCATTTTGTAAAGTTGGGCTGCCAACTACTGAGAGGGGCCATTTCAAGGCAAACTCATCTCACCCCTACCAAATTCAAACATTCCATTAAACTGCCCCGTGAAGTAGATGGTCGGGACCCACATGTCGGTCATTTGTCTGTGACGCGAGCGCCAACGCGGCAACCTCTTAGGAAAATCAAGGAACTAAGTGGCTTGGATGCATTGACCAATTTCACAAATCCATTCCCTCCTTTCCCCTATAGGCAGAATGATCCCTTCGGATATTTGACTTCTGGTGCCAAGTTGCTGCGCCCATTCGCTGATCCCGAGCTCCAATGGCGCATGCAATAGCCGTTGTTGCGAGGCTCTAGCCCGCCTCCGCTGCCGACGAGCTGAGCAGCTCGAAGGATGGCAGATCCTACTACCAAGGAAGAAGAAGTTCTAGCTACATGCGGGTGAGCTACCCTTCTCTTTGCTATTCGCACTAACTATAACTGCTAGCTGGCTACTGAACCTAAAATTGTTTATTAGCCCAACACTGACATACATATTTTGTCCATAGTTATTTGTCAAGTGGGACCTCCGCGAACCACCCTTACCTGGTTACGGTAGCCCTCTTCAGGTACGACTCTAAATCCGCAAGGGTGAAGGGCAAGTGGTATGGACACCATTGTATCACGATGGAAGAAGCGCCTGCGCAGATCTGCAGTATCCATGGTATGGTTGCTGCTCTACGTAATCATGATGAAATATGACCGAAGCAGACTGCAAAGTTCTGCTTCATTGATGAACGAGGCATCATGGTTCCTCTAACGTGTGATAGTCAGCTAATACGGTTGATGAAAAGGTATGCTTCAGCTTGCATGTTTGAGATGAATTGTGATGTACTAGATGTGGAAGCTGCTGCAATTGGGAGTCGCCCTTCTATTTTTGGAAAGTGTGGTCGCTCGAACCCAATTAGTTCCTGGTAAGCAAAAGTCTCTTAGGGTTCGCATGTTTGTGCTGAATTGTAATTTTTGTTTTATTTACTCTGTAGATATTAGGTATTTATGCAACAGTCCTGTTTCTTTGACAGGAAGGGCCGCAAGGTTAGAAACATGACTGCCGAGTCAGTCATTTTGCTGCCAAATGAAAATAAAAACCAGTGGAAAGATGATGTTGGACACGATTCTGGTGTTGATTGTCCCGGCGATGCAGAGTACGTGAAGCTAAGAAAATTGGCACCGAGGAAGAGGAAGAAGGCAGGAAATGAAGAAGCTAGTGGACGTGAATGCTTTGCACCCAGGCGGGGGAAGATGGCTGCTGGCAATGAAGATGCATAATAATGTGTTGAACTTGAACCTATATATGTAACTTGGTTAAATTCTGGAGCTCTGTGCCTGGAAATTGTCGGGCGAAACAATCTACCCACGTTCCCGGAGTAAAATGTACCGCTACTTGGGGTTTGGAAATGCTCGAGTCAGTAGTTGAATCCGAAATTATAATTGTGCCACCACGCAGCAACGGTTCCATGATTGTTGAGGGGTAGGAGGTCTCCAAATCCGATGGAATGTAAGTGGAACAGAAATTAATTATTTAAGCTGCTACACTCCACAAAACAACAACTTATTTCAACTGCTGCACAACAACATGGAAACATAAACAACAATGGCAACCGATAATGCCCAGATGATGAGGAAATCGGTACCACTTTCTGGCCTGATCTTGAGCCCGTCTATCTCACCGCCTCCCTGCTCCTGCATCCCCTGCATCTGGCGAAGCTTCCGGATCTCCAGTAACCGGGTGTATGTGCTTCCACTTTATAAATTGTGGTTGTGCTATTTGCATGCGGCACAATCCACGTAGATTATCTTTAAACAAACCACCAATGTCAAAATACCACCATGATCAGACAAAAGGAAGTAATGGAGGGTTAAGACAGATTAACAGGCGACCAATTTTTTTCTCCCAGGACTCCGAGAACACTAGTTCATACCGCTAGGTCAACAAGTACAACTATTACAACTTAAAAAAGTATGGAGTTCAAGCTAAATAGAACTAGTTATCACACATCTCCTTGATCTTCCTAATCTTAGCCCGATGCGCATCTTCCTGCAAGAGCAAGGATCGAATCGTCTGCTCCTTCCTTTTAGCATCTTCCTTGCACAACTTCAATTGTTTCTCTGCATTTATCCTCATGCACTTGTCAATACTCGTAGTTGTGAATTGTAGTACTTTGGCCTAGTGAAGTTCATTCCTTGCTTGAGTCAGTTCTTGCTCTGCTTTAGCCTTCAGGGCCAACGCCACGTCCCTCTCCTTCTCGACTTTGCTAACCTTGTATTGCACCCTCTTGAGATGTCAGTTAAGCTTGGTGGTGTCAACTTGGTCAAATAGCTTCATCTCAGCACTGTCAAGAAGTGAGCTAACTATGGATTCTTTCAACTCAACAGTCATATCCGATAGTTTGTCCAGCATTTTCTCCATCGATTTGGGCCACTTTGGATCTACCCATTTGACAACACCGCAACGTCTGCCTTGCATCATTGCACGATGTCCTTGACACCGTAAAAACATCCTGCATGCGTTTCGTCCTTCGAACGCTACAAATTTAGCAGGCACATATCCAAGTTTACATAGCGGAGGACTGTCTTCCTCCGCTAAACCGTGATAGTCAGAGTCGTACAGTGTCTGGTTGGCCTAATACATCATATGTGCATGAGTAAATAGAGTAGATCTAGCTCAAAATAGAAAAATGGCCACAGATGATAGAGATGAGATGACTCACATCGAAATCACCGTCCCTGTCGTCACGACGCATTTCCTCACCGTCTCCCCTTGAAACCATGGAGATAGGGAGGGTGGGGGACTGGGGTGGCTGCAGGAGAGATGGCTGGAGGCGCCGTCGGCTTGCGGCTACAACAAGATGGGAGAGAAATGGGGAAAGTGGCTTCGAGGGGAAGGAAGATAAGTATGGGTAGGAAGAGAAGTAAAGGGGACGTGACACTAGCATATGGCCCACGGAACTCGTGACACTCGCAAAAGGGGAGCGCCCGGTGTTGCCAGTTTGCCTAGAGCAAGCGGACAGTAAGAATGGCCAATCATGTCGTAGAACAGCCTACTCGCGGATCGCTCTAATGAAGAACCATCCCAATCGTCCAAGTGCCCCGATCGAACGGTATGTAAGAATCGTCATGGAGAACAACTGTGTTAGGGCGTGCCTTCTAGAAGACTCGGTGTAACAACCACCATTGGGGGCTAAGGTTAGGGCTCTCCTAAGGTTAGGACACATGTGGTTTATGAAAACACCACACATTTCAATGACACTAGTGGATCCATGTGGTTTATGAAAAGAACACACATGCAAATGACTCTAGTGGATACATGCGGTTCATGAAAAGAACACACATGCAATGACACTGGTGGATCCATATGTGTTTTAGGAACAGAACACACATTCAATGACACTGGTGGATCCATATGTGGTTTGTGAAAAGAACACACATGCTCATGTGGTTTATGAAACAAACAGACATGCAATGACTCTGGTGGATCCATATGTGGTTTATGAAACGAACATGCATGAAATGACACTGGTGGATCCATTCACGGTTTCTGAAAAGAACAAACATGCAATGACTCTAGCTGTGATTAATGAAAAGAACACACATGTAGTGACTCTAGCCGTGGTTAATGAAAAGAACACACATGCAATGACAGTGGTGGGTCCATGTGGTTTATGAAAAGAACAGACATGCAATGACTCTGGTGGATCCATATGTGGTTTGTGAAAAGAACACACATGAAATGACTCTAATTGATCCTTATGTGGTTTGTGAAAAGAACAGACATGCAATGACTCTAGCTATGGTTAATGAAAAGAACACACATGCAATGACACTAGGGGATCCGTATGTGGTTTGTGAAAAAACACACATTCAATGACACTGGTGGATCCATATGTGGTTTGTGAAAAGAACACACATTCTCATGTGTTTTATGAAAAGAACAGACATGCAATGAACTCTGGTGGATCCATATGTGGTTTGTGAAAAGAACAGACATGCAATGACTCTAGTGGATCCATATGTGATTTGTGAAAAGAACACACATGGAATGACTCTAGTTGTGGTTAATGAAAAAAGACACATGCAATGACACTAGGGGATCCATATGTGGTTAATGAAAATAACAGACATGCAATGACTCTGGTGGATCCATATGTGGTTTGTGAAAAGAACACACATGCAATGACTCTGGTTGTCGTTAATGAAAGGAACACACATCCAATGACACTAGTTGTGGATCCATATTTTGTTTATGAAAAAACACACATGCAAAAACTCTGGTGGATCCATATGTGGTTTATGAGAAGACCATACATGCTCATGTGGTTTATGAAAAGAACAGACATACAATGAACTCTGATGGATCCATATGTGGTTTATGAAAAGAACAAACATGCAATGACTCTTGTGATCCATATGTGGTTTGTGAAAAGAACAAACATGCAATGACTCTATCTATGGTTAATGAAAAGAACACACATGCAATGACACTGGTGGATTCATATGTGGTTTGTGAAAGGAACACACATGCAATGACTCTAGTTGCGGTTAATGAAAAGAACACACATGCAATGACACTGGTGGATCCATATGTGGTTTGTGAAAAGAACACACATGCAATGAACTCTGGTGGATCCATATGTGGTTTGTGAAAAGAACAGACATGCAATGAACTGTGGTGGATCCATATGTGGTCTATGAAAAGAACATGCATGCAATGACTCTGGTGGATCCATATGTGGTTTGTGAAAAGAACAGACATGCAATGACTCTAGTTGTGGTTCATGAAAACAACACACATGCAATGACACTGGTGGATCCATATGTGTTTTAGGAAAATAACACACATTCAATGACACTGGTGGATCCATATGTGGTTTCTGAAAAGAACACACATGCTCATGTGGTATATGAAAAGAACAGACATGCAATGAACTCTGGTGGATCCATATGTGGTTTATGAAAAGAACAGACATGCAATGACTCTGGTAGATCCATATGTGGTTTGTGAAAACAACAGACATGCAATGACTCTAGCTATGGTTAATGAAAAGAACACACATGGAATAACAGTTGTGGATCGACATGTGGTTTGTGAAAAGAACACACATGCAATGACTCAAGTTGATCCTTATGTGTTTTGTGAAAAGAACAGACATGCAATGACTCTAGCTATAGTTAATGAAAAGAACACACATGCAATGACATTGGTGGATCATGTGGTTTATGAAAAGAATAGACATGCAATGACTCTGGTGGATCCATATGTGGTTTATGAAAAGAACATGCATGCAATGCCTCTGGTGGATCAATATGTGGTTTGTGAAAAGAACAGCCATGCAATTACTCTAGCTATGGTTAATGAAAAGAACACACTTGTAATGACTCTGGTCGATCCATATGTGGTTTGTGAAAAGAACAGACATGCAATGAACTCTGATGGATCCATATGTGGTTTGTGAAAAGAATAGACATGCAATGAACTCTGTTGGATCGATATGTGGTCTATGAAAAGAACATGCATCCAATGACTCTAGTGGATCCATAAGTGATTTGTTAAAGAATAGACATGCAATGACTCTAACTATGGTTCATGAAAAGAACACAGATGCAATGACACTGGTGGATCCATATGTGTTTTAGGAAAAGAACACACATTCAATGCCACTGGTGGATCCATATGCGGTTTGTGAAAAGAACACACATGCTCATGTGGTTTATGAAAAGAACAGACATGCAATGAACTCTGGTGGATCCATGTGGGGTTTATGAAAAGAAGAGACATGCAATGAATCTGGTGGATCCATATGTGGTTTGTGAAAAGAACAAACATGCAATGACTCTAGTTGTGGTTAATGAAAAGAACACACATGCAATGACACTAATGGATCCATATGTGTTTCAGGAAAAGAACACACATTTAATGACTCTAGTTGTGGTTAATGAAAAGAACACACATGAAATGACTCTAGTTGTGGTTAATGACAAGAACACACGGGCAATGACACTGGTGGATCCATATGTGGTTTGTGAAAAGAACACACATGCAAGGAACTCTGGTGGATCCATATGTGGTTTGTGAAAAGAATAGACATGCAATAAACTCTGGTGAATCCATATGTGGTCTATGAAAAGAACATGCATGCAATGACTCTGGTAGATCCATATGTGGTTTGTGAAGAGAACAGACATGCAATGACTCTAGCTGTGGTTCATGAAAAGAACACACATGCAATGGCACTGGTGGATCCATATGTGTTTTAGGAAAAGAACACACATTCAATGACACTGGTGAATCCATATGTGGTTTGTGAAAATAACACACATGCTCATGTGGTTTGTGAAAAGAACAAACATGCAATGAACTCTGGTGGATCCATATGTGGTTTATGAAAAGAACATACATGCATTGACTCTGGTAGATCCATATGTGATTTGTGAAAAGAACAGACATGCAATGACTCTAGTTGTGGTTAATGAAAAGAACACACATGCAATGACACTGGTGGATCCATATGTGGTTTGTGAAAAGAACACACATGCAAGGACTCTAGTGGATCCTTCCGTGGTTTGTGAAAAGAACAGACATGCAATGACTCTAGATGTGGTTAATTAAAAGAACACACATGCAATGACACTGGTGGATCATGTGGTTTATGAAAAGAATAGACATGCAAGGGCTCTGGTGCATCCATATGTGGTTTATGGAAAGAACATGCATGCAATGACTCTGGTGGATCCATATGTGGTTTGTGAAAAGAACAGATATGTAATGACTCTAGCTATGGTTAATTAAAAGAACACACAAGGAATGACTTTGGTGGATCCATATGTGGTTTGTGAAAAGAACGGACATGCAATGACTCTAGCCGTGGTTACTGAAAAGAACACACATGCAATGACACTGCTGGATCCATATGTGGTTTGTGAAAAGAACACACATGCAATGACTCTAGTTGATCCTTATGTGTTTTGTGAAAAGAACAGACATGCAATGACTCTACCTATGTTTAACAAAAAGAACACACATGCAATGACACTGGTGGATCATCTGGTTTATGAAAAGAATAGACATGCAATGACTCTGGTGGATCCATATGTGGTTTAGGAAAAGAACATGCCTCTGGTGGATTCATATGTGGTTTGTGAAAAGAACAGACATGCAATGACTGTAGCTATGGTTAATGAAAAGAACACACATGCAATGACTCTGGTGGATCCATATGTGGTTTGTGAAAAGAACATACATGGAATGAACTCTGGTGGATCCATATGTGGTTTGTGAAAAGAAGAGAGATGCAATGAACTCTGGTGGATCGATATGTGGTCTATGAAAAGAACATGTATGCAATGACTCTGGTGGATCCATATGTGATTTATTAAAGAATAGACATGCAATGACTCTAACTGTGGTTCATGAAAAGAACACAGATGCAATGACACTTGTGGATCCATATGTGTTTTAGGAAAAGAACACACATTCAATGCCATTGGTGGATCCATATGCGGTTTGTGAAAAGAACACACATGCTCATGTGGTTTATGAAAAGAACAGACATGCAGTGAACTCTGGTGGGTCCATGTGTGGTTTATGAAAAGAACAGACATGCAATGACTCTGGTGGATCCATATGTGGTTTGTGAAAAGAACAAACATGAAATGACTCTAGCCGTGGTTAATGAAAAGAACACACATGCAATGATACTGGTGGATCCATATGTGTTTTAGGAAAAGAACACACATTTAATGACTCTAGTTGTGGTTAATGAAAAGAACACACATGCAATAACTCTAGTTGTGGTTAATGAAAAGAACACGTAGGCAATGACACTGGTGGATCCATATGTGGTTTATGAAAAGAACACACATGCAATGAAGTCTGGTGGATCCATATACGGTTTGTTAAAAGAATAGACATGCAATGAACTCTTGTGAATCCATATGTGGTCTATGAAAAGAACATGCATTCAATGACTCTGGTGGATCCATATGTGGTATGTGAAAAGAACAGACACGTAATGACTCTAGCTGTGCATCATGAAAAGAACACACATGCAATGTCATTGGTGGATCCATATGTGTTTTAGGAAAAGAACACACATTCAATGACACTGGTGGATCCATATGTGGTTTGTGAAAATAAGACACATGCTCATGTGGTTTATGAAAAGAACAGACATGCAATGAACTCTGGTGGATCCATATGTGCATTATGAAAAGAACATACATGTAATGACTCTGGTAGATCCATATGTGGTTTGTGAAAAGAACAGACATGCAATAACTCTAGTTGTGGTTAATGAAAATAACACAAATGCAATGACACTGGTGGATCCATATGTGGTTTGTGAAAAGAACACACATGCAATGACTCTAGTGGATCCTTCTATGGTTTGTGAAAAGAACAGACATGCAATGACTCTAGCCGTGGTTAATGAAAAGAACACACATGCAATGACACTGGTGGATCATGTGGTTTATGAAAAGAATAGACATGCAAGGGCTCTGGTGAATCCATATGTGGTTTATGGAAAGAACATGCATGCAATGACTCTCGTGGATCCATATGTGGTTTGTGAAAAGAACAGACATGCAATGACTCTAGATGTGGTTAATTAAAAGAACAAACATGCAATGACTATGGTGGATCCATATGTGGTTTGTGAAAAGAACATACATGCAATGACTCTAGCTATGGTTAATGAAAAGAAGACACATGGAATAACAGTTGTGGATCGACATGTGGTTTGTGAAAAGAACACACATGCAATGACTCAAGTTGATCCTTATGTGTTTTGTGAAAAGAACAGACATGCAATGACTCTAGCTATAGTTAATGAAAAGAACACACATGCAATGACATTGGTGGATCATGTGGTTTATGAAAAGAATAGACATGCAATGACTCTGGTGGATCCATATGTGGTTTATGAAAAGAACATGCATGCAATGCCTCTGGTGGATCAATATGTGGTTTGTGAAAAGAACAGCCATGCAATTACTCTAGCTATGGTTAATGAAAAGAACACACTTGCAATGACTCTGGTCGATCCATATGTGGTTTGTGAAAAGAACAGACATGCAATGAACTCTAATGGATCCATATGTGGTTTGTGAAAAGAATAGACATGCAATGAACTCTGTTGGATCGATATGTGGTCTATGAAAAGAACATGCATCCAATGACTCTAGTGGATCCATAAGTGATTTGTTAAAGAATAGACATGCAATGACTCTAACTATGGTTCATGAAAAGAACACAGATGCAATGACACTGGTGGATCCATATGTGTTTTAGGAAAAGAACACACATTCAATGCCACTGGTGGATCCATATGCGGTTTGTGAAAAGAACACACATGCTCATGTGGTTTATGAAAAGAACAGACATGCAATGAACTCTGGTGGATCCATGTGGGGTTTATGAAAAGAAGAGACATGCAATGAATCTGGTGGATCCATATGTGGTTTGTGAAAAGAACAAACATGCAATGACTCTAGTTGTGGTTAATGAAAAGAACACACATGCAATGACACTAATGGATCCATATGTGTTTCAGGAAAAGAACACACATTTAATGACTCTAGTTGTGGTTAATGAAAAGAACACACATGAAATGACTCTAGTTGTGGTTAATGACAAGAACACACGGGCAATGACACTGGTGGATCCATATGTGGTTTGTGAAAAGAACACACATGCAACGAACTCTGGTGGATCCATATGTGGTTTGTGAAAAGAATAGACATGCAATGAACTCTGGTGAATCCATATGTGGTCTATGAAAAGAACATGCATGCAATGACTCTGGTAGATCCATATGTGGTTTGTGAAGAGAACAGACATGCAATGACTCTAGCTGTGGTTCATGAAAAGAACACACATGCAATGGCACTGGTGGATCCATATGTGTTTTAGGAAAAGAACACACATTCAATGACACTGGTGAATCCATATGTGGTTTGTGAAAATAACACACATGCTCATGTGGTTTGTGAAAAGAACAAACATGCAATGAACTCTGGTGGATCCATATGTGGTTTATGAAAAGAACATACATGCATTGACTCTGGTAGATCCATATGTGGTTTGTGAAAAGAACAGACATGCAATGACTCTAGTTGTGGTTAATGAAAAGAACACACATGCAATGACACTGGTGGATCCATATGTGGTTTGTGAAAAGAACACACATGCAAGGACTCTAGTGGATCCTTCCGTGGTTTGTGAAAAGAACAGACATGCAATGACTCTAGATGTGGTTAATTAAAAGAACACACATGCAATGACACTGGTGGATCATGTGGTTTATGAAAAGAATAGACATGCAAGGGCTCTGGTGCATCCATATGTGGTTTATGGAAAGAACATGCATGCAATGACTCTGGTGGATCCATATGTGGTTTGTGAAAAGAACAGATATGTAATGACTCTAGCTATGGTTAATTAAAAGAACACACAAGGAATGACTTTGGTGGATCCATATGTGGTTTGTGAAAAGAACGGACATGCAATGACTCTAGCCGTGGTTAATGAAAAGAACACACATGCAATGACACTGCTGGATCCATATGTGGTTTGTGAAAAGAACACACATGCAATGACTCTAGTTGATCCTTATGTGTTTTGTGAAAAGAACAGACATGCAATGACTCTAGTTGTGGTTAATGAAAAGAACACACATGCAATGACACTGGTGGATCCATATGTGGTTTGTGAAAAGAACACACATGCAAGGACTCTAGTGGATCCTTCCGTGGTTTGTGAAAAGAACAGACATGCAATGACTCTAGATGTGGTTAATTAAAAGAACACACATGCAATGACACTGGTGGATCATGTGGTTTATGAAAAGAATAGACATGCAAGGGCTCTGGTGCATCCATATGTGGTTTATGGAAAGAACATGCATGCAATGACTCTGGTGGATCCATATGTGGTTTGTGAAAAGAACAGATATGTAATGACTCTAGCTATGGTTAATTAAAAGAACACACAAGGAATGACTTTGGTGGATCCATATGTGGTTTGTGAAAAAAACGGACATGCAATGACTCTAGCCGTGGTTAATGAAAAGAACACACATGCAATGACACTGCTGGATCCATATGTGGTTTGTGAAAAGAACACACATGCAATGACTCTAGTTGATCCTTATGTGTTTTGTGAAAAGAACAGACATGCAATGACTCTAGCTATGTTTAACAAGAAGAACACACATGCAATGACACTGGTGGATCATCTGGTTTATGAAAATAATAGACATGCAATGACTCTGGTGGATCCATATGTGGTTTAGGAAAAGAACATGCCTCTGGTGGATTCATATGTGGTTTGTGAAAAGAACAGACATGCAATGACTGTAGCTATGGTTAATGAAAAGAACACACATGCAATGACTCTGGTGGATCCATATGTGGTTTGTGAAAAGAACATACATGGAATGAACTCTGGTGGATCCATATGTGGTTTGTGAAAAGAAGAGAGATGCAATGAACTCTGGTGGATCGATATGTGGTCTATGAAAAGAACATGTATGCAATGACTCTGGTGGATCCATATGTGATTTATTAAAGAATAGACATGCAATGACTCTAACTGTGGTTCATGAAAAGAACACAGATGCAATGACACTTGTGGATCCATATGTGTTTTAGGAAAACAACACACATTCAATGCCATTGGTGGATCCATATGCGGTTTGTGAAAAGAACACACATGCTCATGTGGTTTATGAAAATAATAGACATGCAGTGAACTCTGGTGGGTCCATGTGTGGTTTATGAAAAGAACAGACATGCAATGACTCTGGTGGATCCATATGTGGTTTGTGAAAAGAACAGACATGAAATGCCTCTAGCCGTGGTTAATGAAAAGAACACACATGCAATGATACTAGTGGATCCATATGTGTTTTAGGAAAAGAACACACATTTAATGACTCTAGTTGTGGTTAATGAAAAGAACACACATGCAATAACTCTAGTTGTGGTTAATGAAAAGAACACGTAGGCAATGACACTGGTGGATCCATATGTGGTTTATGAAAAGAACACACATGCAATGAAGTCTGGTGGATCCATATGCGGTTTGTTAAAAGAATAGACATGCAATGAACTCTTGTGAATCCATATGTGGTCTATGAAAAGAACATGCATTCAATGACTCTGGTGGATCCATATGTGGTATGTGAAAAGAACAGACATGTAATGACTCTAGCTGTGCATCATGAAAAGAACACACATGCAATGTCATTGGTGGATCCATATGTGTTTTAGGAAAAGAACACACATTCAATGACATTGGTGGATCCATATGTGGTTTGTGAAAATAAGACACATGCTCATGTGGTTTATGAAAAGAACAGACATGCAATGAACTCTGGTGGATCCATATGTGCATTATGAAAAGAACATACATGCAATGACTCTGGTAGATCCATATGTGGTTTGTGAAAAGAACAGACATGCAATAACTCTAGTTGTGGTTAATGAAAATAACACAAATGCAATGACACTGGTGGATCCATATGTGGTTTGTGAAAAGAACACACATGCAATGACTCTAGTGGATCCTTCTATGGTTTGTGAAAAGAACAGACATGCAATGACTCTAGCCGTGGTTAATGAAAAGAACACACATGCAATGACACTGGTGGATCATGTGGTTTATGAAAAGAATAGACATGCAAGGGCTCTGGTGAATCCATATGTGGTTTATGGAAAGAACATGCATGCAATGACTCTCGTGGATCCATATGTGGTTTGTGAAAAGAACAGACATGCAATGACTCTAGCTGTGGTTAATTAAAAGAACAAACATGCAATGACTATGGTGGATCCATATGTGGTTTGTGAAAAGAACATACATGCAATGAACTCTGGTGGATCCATATGTGGTTTGTGAAAAGAACAGACATGTAATGAACTCTGGTGGATCCATATGTGGTCTATGAAAAGAACATGCATGCAATGACTCTGGTGGATCCATATGTGATTTGTTAAAGAATAGACATGCAATGACTCTAACTGTGGTTCATGAAAAGAACATAGATGCAATGACACTGGTGGATCCATATGTGTTTTAGGAAAAGAACACACATTCAATGACACTGGTGGATCCATATGCGGTTTGTGAAAAGAACACACATTGATAAGGGGTGGCCCGATCTTCTCAGTGAGCTGGGATAGATGGCGATGTAGATGATGAAGATAACTTGTATGAACCTGAGAACTCTCCGGCTAATCCCTGCTGCCAGATGCAACAGCTCTCAACCCTTTGGATATTCGCAACTCCACACACTTGCGCACGTAGCCGCTGACCACGAAGCGGTATTGCAATCTACTAATTTCCAGTGGAACAATAGATCACACTCAAACTTGCAATTGGCTAATTCCCAATGGAATAACTAATCACACTCAGATTATAGTAGCAACACACCAGATTGATACAAATTGGTGCTAAATAATTCAGAGGATCGCTTGTAGCAGACCTAACCGGAACTAGAGTTTATTTTAAGGTGGTCTAACCTAATTATGATGGCTGATGGAGTATATATGAGGGCTGGGGCGTCCTCCCCTCTAAACAGGCCTAAAAACAACCATAACTTGGCCCAAACTGACCCGGTTTGACTCAAACTGATACATACCAACCCATAGATGGGTTCGGCCTACTTGGTGCACAGGCCATATGTCGTTGTGCACCTCAAACGTGTCCTGGCGTGCCACATATCTTTCTTGATTATGCTTGTTCTCCTTATTGCCTCCTAATGCATCTTCCATCTCTCGGTCGCCTTCCTCCCTCTCCTCCCGCTGACGCTAGTTCGATAGATGCCAAATCTAGTCAAATAATAACACCATGATTTAGGTAGTATAAAGCTCTTATAAATCAAAGTATCATGTCCAACTAGGAATTAATTCACCTTGTGATATTTTTCTATGAGGCTAAATATTTCCTTCAACCTCAAACAAGCAGAATCATCGTACTCTATTAATGCGTCCTCATCATCCTCCCTTTCTTCAAGAAAAGCAGTCTGCGGCTTTGGATATGTTGAAAGTGGAATAAACAAAAAGAACAACGTGTACGCATAATAGATGTATTTATAACCCATGGTATCAGGTGTGGAAAACACAATGATTATTCCCGAATGACAATATACAAACATGTAACACAACTAGAAATCAGGAAGCAATGACCATTGCAGCAAACAACAATCATAATTGCAGATATAAGTGAAGTTCACATAGTCAGGATCCCAAAGAAAAACACGTGTGTATATATTCTTATTGTTCAGTATCAACTCTAGTATTCTCACAGAAGATCTATGATCAAATTCCTTGGTAGCCAAATCAACCCAACTCAAAAAATGCAAATCATGAGAAAGTGGATACCACGCTTCAACTGCGCTACTCTGATATGTATAACAAGTAGATGACCAAACAATAGTGCAGTCAGTTTTATGTTCAGTATTATACAAAGTATGTAAGAAGCAACTATGCATCAATGCGTGGAATAGAGAACAAAAATATGACAAATCACATCCAATTCTAGGAAAAACTGAACCAACCAACAAAGGTAAAGTTACTTTTGTTGGCTGCACAATATCAACTAGAGAGCAGAATGTATATTCATACTATCTGGAACATGAGCTACTGTCCCAAAGCAATCAGAAATTTGCACATTGCATACTTGACTAAAAACATTAAGATCGAAATCATCAAGTCCATCACAAGTAATGCATATGTGATCCACAAGAAAATTTTCATTCATGCTATATTCACCAATTAGATTGAACGTGAAACGAGGAGAATATGTGCTAGAATTCAGACATGAAATTTCAGAAATCCTATCCATAGCACAACTCATATTCATAGGTTCATTTAGCATGATGGAATACACAATATCAGCAGGTGGTATCTGAGCAAGTATTTCCTTATGTGTAATCAGTACCACATGATCAAGATTCGAATTTGGTAAACTATCACATGGTGTTGTAACATTAGTACAAGACAAGTCACAAGGAGGCTTCAGTAAAGGAATAGACTCACAATATGTCGCATATGTTGGCTGAAGCTCCAAATCAGTGCCAATGTCATCAACAATCTCCTCAGTTTTAGTAGGTACTAAGATATCCTTCTCAAGTGACAATACCCGATCGTGTGATGCAGGTTGTAAAATAGACGGCTCCCTTTCTTCAAAAGCAACCTGCATATCACAAGAAATAACACTAGGAGTAGAGATGATTACATTAGTAGAAACCTCATTTGTCTCATCAACTCTCACTTTCGGTTCTTCTATGACAGGATCAACATGTGGTTTTATGTTGGTAGTTATAGGTGCACATAGGTTTTGACGCCTAATCTCCTAAAATTTCTTATTATGCGTAGGTGCTAACCACATGTGCTTACCATTCCAAAAGATAGAAGGATCAGAACAGTCACTACCAAAGGTAACCTAGAATTCTTTACACCACTTTGTTCCCAACATGATATGGCAGGAGTTAAACGCTCTAGGAACGACATAACAAGAAACATATCTTCTAGGACCATAAATGGTGAGCAGAACACTTGCGATCTGAGTAATTGGTAGTGCATGACCAGAAGTTGCTAACATGAATGGGAATGTTATTGCACATGTATACAATTGTAGCTTTTCAACAACCTCAACACTAACCAAATTCATGAAAGAATAAGTATCGATGGTAGTAGCAGCTTGTCTACCACAGATTTCTGTCATGAAGTGGAACAAACCCGAAGTAGGTACCACTCCTGATTCCTCCTCCCAAAATGTGTTGCTGTAGTAGTAGCGTAATGGAAAGAGATAATCATCTGCATCCTTTTTCTACATCCCATCAACACTACTAGAAGCCATGATTAGTACATTAGTGCACAAAATAAAATCTGGTGGTGGAAACTCTCACAACTCACTCAACTGGAAGAAAGAGGAATCTTACCGTTCCAAAGTAAATTAGAGAAGCTTACCAACTTGGATGAACAACTATGTGCACTGATGTGATGAAGCGAATACCAAGGGTACAAGAAACTATCACACGACGAACAAGGTATATGGTGGAGCTTGGTTGGGATACCTAACAACACCAATTCAGAAATCCTAGTGATGATCGTATGACAAACAGACCCACGGAAACACACACGGTGGAGATAAATGGGGCAATTGCAACTATGAAAAAGAGCACAAGAATTGAGGTATGTCGGAGTAAAGTTCGTGTTGCAATGCACACGGAGAGACGCTAGCGATGTCTCAACGAAACGGACACAAGATTGCTAAACTGAGCAGCCCGCAGAGCACTAAGCATGCTAGTCTCGTAGGATAGTTTTAGACACAAAGAAAGGATCAGGAAAAAATAAACAAAAAAGAAAAAAAATTGACCTAAAAATTGGTCTCTGCCACGGCAGAAAAATGACCTAAAATCCTACCGCGGCAGGATGTTGGCAGACACAAAAATTTCTCGTATGAGGACAAACTTCTTTGTGGTTAGGCGAGGGGTCTGATTATTATTTTTGCCTAACTCTCACGCTAGAGGTTAGACCACCTCTGTGGTTAGGCGAGAGGCAGTGACCCGAATTTGTTTTTTCGCTTTCACGTGAGGAAACTCACGTACACCAAGTTAGGTGCGATCGTGACTTCTTCTTTGTTTTTTTCTTATTCTTATTCTTTTAAACAGAACTATAATTCCAGAACTAAAAGAAAACAGATCTAATAGATCTAAGACTCAAGAACATGACGAACAGTCTAGAAATAGTTTAGAGACTCCGACAACGCATCAAAAACAGACGAAAACTAGACAAAAAACTACGACTCAGATTTAGAAGAAAGGCTACATAAAAAGACTACGACCAACAACTATAACTCACGAACAGTGTTATTTAGGCTATGGCAAACACTAAACCTAATCTTTTTGTGGCTTTTTCTGTATAGGACAAAAACAAGAACTAATCTGCGGATGGATGTGGATGCTCACCGAGTAAACGCTGGAATCTGATACCAAGATGATAAGGGGTGGCCCGATCTTCTCAGTGAGCTGGGCTAGATGGCGATGTAGATGATGAAGATAACATGTATGAACCTAAGAACTCTCCAGCTAATCCCTGCTGCCAGATGCAACAGCTCTCAACCCTTTGTATATTCGCAACTCCACACACTTGCGCACGTAGCCGCTGACCACGAAGCGGTATTGCAATCTACTAATTCCCAGTGGAACAATAGATCACACTCAAACTTGCAATTGGCTAATTCCCAATGGAATAACTAATCACACTCAGATTATAGTAGCAACACACCAGATCGACAAGAATTGGTGCTGAATAATTCAGAGGATCGCTTGTAGCAGATCTAACTGGAACTAGAGTTTATTTTAACGTGGTCTAACCTAATTGTGACGGGTAAAGGAGTATATATGAGGGCTGGGGCGTCCTCCCCTCTAAACATGCCTAAAAACAACCATAACTTGGCCCAAACTGACTCGGTTTGACTCAAACTGATACATACTGACCCATAGATGGGTTCGGCCTACTTGGCACGCAGGCCATATGTCGTGGTGCACCTCAAACGTGTCCTAGCGCATGACATGTCTTTCTTGATTATGCTTGCTCTCCTTATTGCCTCCTAATGCATCTTCCATCTCTCGGTCGCCTTCCTCCCTCTCCTCCCACTGTCGCTGTCACATCCCAAATTCTAGATTTGGTACTGCATACTTGCATGGCATTGCATCATGTTCATCTTTGAGAAAATTCAGTTTTGAAAGCTTTTTGCCAAAACACCTCTTCTTTGCTAGTTCCTCTTATTTGCAAGCCTACTAGGGCTTTTGCCTAGCATCTTCTGGGTTGACACTATATAGTCATTCCAGATGCTTAGTTGTATAGAGCTTTCAACTATGAATCCGTAGAAACTTGTTTCGCTCGATTCAGAGATGTAGATCAAAAGTTATACTAGTTTTAGTGTGGACTGAATTTCAGTTTCAGACAAATTCAGAAAACACAGTCAGATTCATAGTTAACAGCAGATCAGAAAAAAATAAAAAGAAAAGAAGAAAAAAAACGTCAGCCCAACCGGGCAGCCGCTAGAGGCCCACCTGGGGCCCAGCTCGCGCTAGGCGACAGCGGCCGAGCCAGCCGGCCCGCCAGCGGCCCATGTTCCCCCGCGCAGCCCCTTCCCCTTTTTCCTTTTTCCTTTTTGTTTTTCCCTTTTCCTTTTATTTTTTTCTTTTTCCTGACCGCTAGGGCCCGCCTATCAGCTCTCTTAGCGAGAGCATTTCGTGCTCGACATGGTCGCTCTCTGCCGCGGTTCTCGCCATTGCTGTTCGGATACGGACGTCTCTGCCTCAACCAACTAGGCCTCTACAAAGCCCTCGACCCCCTCGACGAAACCCCCCCGAAACCCTACTTATCCCGCCACCAAGCCCCGGCGATTTCTCGCCGGAGTTCACCGCCGCCGTCTCCATTACCGCCGGTAAGGACCGAGGAAATCTCGCCCTCCTTCCTCTCTCTGCCTAGCAGCACCGCAGCGCCACGCCGCACCTTTTGTGACCCCTACTTTTCGCCCCCACAAGTTCCCCGGAGGTCTAGCTGTCGTGCTGCTCCATCCGCGAGGCGCCACCGTCCGAGGCAGTCCCCGTCTACGCCGCATGCTGTAGGCCAACCCGCTGCCGCGAAGACTCGCCGGAGCGCCGCCCGCCATCGCCGCCGACCCGCCGCCGCCGTCGGACAAGGTGAGCTCCCGCCGCGGTCGCTCCTAGCCGCCCGATCGTGCACGACCGGCCTGGATTCGGCCGTTGACTGGCCAGTCAACCGCTGACCGGTCAAGGGTCTGGTCAGCACCGCGTTAGCTGGACCCCACCAGTCAGCGGGAATATTCCCCAGGAATATTCCCCTCAGGTTTTCAGAAAAAATTATAAAAAGGGCAGAGAACTTGTATAACTTTAAAAATTCATAGAAAAATATCTACTAGGCCAAAAATTGCAAATAATGTATCGTTGGATTCAAAAAAATTGCGTAGAATTTTATTCAGCAATAATATATTAGGTTTACTGTATGTATTTTCCTGAGATTATAAAAAGGCTTAAAGTGGTATTAAATTCGCAGAAAAAGATCTGTAAATCTTTTTGGAGTAAATCCTTTTGGTCTAGGCTCTAAATTGATCTATCTGTCCAGTAGTATTTTTGTCACACTTGAACAACACTATTTATAGCAATAGTTCAATGTTTTGACTAAAAGTCTATTAACTAGTCCTCTTTTATGCATAAATTGTTTTCTTTGCATTAAAAGTTTACCCATGCATCATTCAGTAGTAGAATTGATCAGATAACGTGACTAAACTATTGAAGCTTTATTAAAGTGCCATGCATGCATTGTGTTGCATTTGTTGATCTCTGTGTGTGGATTGTTTATTTGGTTGAATTATTTTTGTGTAAATTGTGAGGATTGTAACCCGTGTGATTATCCGGCCTGTGCTTTTGACTCCGGCAACTACCAAGGCAAGTGGAGCTTCATAAAAGTCCTATTTACTTTCTATATGCATTGTAGCTTGTTTTGTTTTACAAGTTTTATCTATTGCTATGCTATATCCTATTATGTCGTAGCCTTTCTCGTTAGGTGAGCCGCCGTAAGTAGTTGTGCTTAGTTGTGCTTATGTAGACGAGGGTGGCATACACTATGATAAAGGTTGTTTTGAAAGAACGTGTTTGGAACGTTTGAAAACAACTTAATTAATGAACTCTCTAGGTGGATTGGTAATTGCTTGGTTCATGAATGCCGGGCCCATGTCTATGGTTTACCCGAGTAGCTCACTTGTGGATGGCCACCCAGGTTTCTGAGAAATGATTAGTGTCTCGATTTGGTAGCTTACGTGTATAGCCATATGCCAGTGAGTTATGGGTGGCTGGATGGACTTAGTAGGTCGTGGCGACCCGAGCTCTTCGTATCCAGAGATGTAGTGAATGTGATAGGTTGGTACGGTGCGTGGATGGGCTTGGGGAGCTACTTCCCGAATTGTCTCTTCTTGGGCTTCTCCCTATCATGACTCAATATGCGTGTCATGGTACGAGCGGATCGACCAATTCATATGGGTAAAGTGTGCAACCCCTGCAGGGTGTAAAACTAAGTGCTTAGCCGTGTCCCCAGTAATGGACGATTGAGTTGCTGAATTGTAGGTGCTATGACATGTTCTCATTCATTCTAACTTGTAATTGCTAAAACTTGTGGTTGAAACTTAATTGGGTTGTTTGATGAAGATTAAATGCTTTACAAATGATTTACAAATGGTAGGATAAAGTATTTTGCTGCTACAACTAAGCCTGAACCCCACAAGCCAGATATGCATATAGCTATTAGTCTTGTTGTTTCTCTCATTGTTCCACTTGCCAGTACATATTGCAGGTTACTCTTCCGGTTACTCTGAGTAGTAGTGTTGGTTGCGACCCTTCACTCAACATTTTGTTTGCCTGTGGCGTCTAATGGAGACTAAAGCTACTTTATTTATGCTATCTATTTGCTACTTGTTTACTTGTGCAAGCGTTATGCTTTGCAAAATCTGTAATAAATACAATATTCTGGATCATACCATTGTAATAATGATGTACTGTTAATTCTTTGATGTCTATCGATGCTATGTATGCCAATGAACCGATCTAGGGATTGGCGTGATACATAGAGGTGCTACCCTACCAGGTCGTACTGTTTCAGATGGTATCAGAGCAGTGTGTTGACTGTAGGATCGTGACCTAGGATTGGAATAGGAAGCCTTACATTTATTTAAGTCTATTTTAAATTCTGTCTTTATTCTTATGCCTTTCATTCTAGTAAATTCTTTTCCTTTGCTGTTCTCACTCTTTCCTCTTTACAATTGATAGATGGGAGATGCCACCAGAGTTGACTATGTTGAGTTCCAATCAGCAAGACCCTTCGCAAGACAGTTGGCGGAGCTTTGCCAGACACTGGGCATGCTAATACCAATGTTCAAAGGGAGGAGGATGAACACCTATGTGCCTAGAGATCGCGTATGGGAGATCACCGCTATTGTTCTTGCAGATCCCACCATGCCTGGTATTGAGAACCTGGACCGCACCAAGAAGTAGCTTACCTGGGAGCAAGGAGTGGAGTCGGCCATGCATGAGACACTGTCACACCTGTGCTATCTCCACCGACACCGACTGCCAGCAGGTTCACCTTTCCTTGCATTTGGAAGTCAGAATGAGGATGGGAACGTGATGGTTACCACAGGTAATCGGAACAACCTGCCACTCCATGAGAAGCACATAGAAGACATGGAGATTAAAGCTTGGGAGAGGGAAGAGAAGTTGATGCAGCAAAAGGAGGCGTTGGATTATTTTCAGGGCACTGTGCATTTGCAAGGGTATGAGATGGAAACCTTGCACACTGCTGTAAATACAATGGAGCAAGCCCTCATTGGTAGAGATGCCACGATTGCAGCGCCGGACCAAACTATTATGGAAAGGAATCAAGTTGTGGCTGAGCGTGATCAAACCATTGTGGATATGGCTGCCCAGATTGCTGCCCTTCAAGTGTAGCAGAATCCTCCACCAAATAATGGTAATGGTGATGATGGGAATGATGATGATGATGATGCGAATAATGGTGATGGAGGTAACAATGGTGGTGGAGGCAACAATGATGATGATGGAGGCAGTGATGATGAAGGAAGTGATGACGATGATGGAGGAGACGCAGCGGGCGCTTTTGCTGAAGAAAGCGAGGAGGAGGACCCCGAAGAGGTGTAATTCGAGGACTCAAGTGAAGAAGACTCAGGAGAGGTGTACATGCCACCACCATGGCATGCACGAGGATCGAAGCGTCAGCGGATGGACTCCAGAACTTATTGCAATCTGTTCATCAAATAGTTAGAGATGGTCCTCCAAAACTAGTCTTCGTTAGGGAAATTCGTTAGTCTTAGACATCGATCAATGTAAAATTCTGCACTATTAGCTTATTGTGTTTAGAATGCTCAGTTAAGTACCTTGAAGTTCCAGGAATTTTTGTGAGATTTATTAAATGATATTTGGACAAGTTTGGGTAAAATTCGTGTTTTTATTGCTACAGTTTTCTGCTGAATCTGCTGTACTGTACGATTTTCATGTTTTACTGGTAACTACGAAAAATCTGAGAAATTGGGATCTGGTGCGTAATTATCTGTAGTACCCGCAAAAAAATCAGCAAAAATTCCTGACGAGTTTAAGTCAGACAAAAAAATTCGTGAACAGGACTAAACTGTTCTGCCAGATTTCTGGTTTTGCTTATTTTTGCCGTTTTGCTTTGCCAAATGTTGTTACCAGCATTACTAAATTATTTTGTAGCTATATACTGTTAAGGAAAACCTGGAACAATGTTTGTTTGTGTGATGCTCATGTGGTGATTGCTTATGGTTGTTGTGGATGAATTATTGTTGCATTGAGCATGTTGCATGGGTAGAAGGCCGTTGCTTATCTTTAGTTGCTTCTTTCTAATCTTACCTGTGCTGAACTGTAGATGGCTCCTCGCCGAGTACCTGATGGGATAGCTCAGCTCATGGCCGCACAGACACAGTTGACCCAAGTTATGACGCAGTTCATGTCAAATCATAACAACAACAACAACGGGAACAATCAGCCACAGGGAGATGCTCTCACCCGGTTCCTGAGGCTGAGGCCAGCTAAGTTCTCCTCTGCACCTAAGCCCATGGTTGCTCTCGACTGGATCCGTTCTGTGAAAAAGGACTTGGTGACCGTTGGTTGCACTGATGCTGAAAAGGTGAGGTTTGCTGCTCACTTACTGGAAGGATCAGCTGCTTCCTGGTGGGATGCCTTCCAAATCACCCACCCGCTGGACACAGTTACCTAGGCCATGTTTGAGGAAGGGTTCAGGACAAACCACGTATCTGCCGGGACCATGAGCCTAAAGAGGAAGGAATTCCGCAACTTGTGCCAAACCAACCGCAGTGTGGCAGATTACATAGAAGAATTCAACAATCTCTCTCGCTATGCCCCTGAGGATGTGGACACTAATGCCAAGAGGAGGGAGAGGTTCCTGGATGGTCTCAGTGATGAGCTTTCACTTCAGATATCTGTTGTCGTGGTGGTGTCACGGCAGATGCCATGGATAGGCTAAAGGTGGGGACTAATACACGCTAGGGGAATCCAGGGAGGGATAGTGGAGTGATTCTCCACACAGAAGTTTGTATTGCTATCTCTGCAAGATTACAAGTGCTCCTTGAGCTGTATTGGCGAGAAGAGGAAGAAGGAGCTCTCTTACTCTTGCCTACTATTTTTCCTTAGAACCCTAGATCAACTAGCCCTATTGAATCACAAAACCAACTAGAGCTCAACCAACGCCCTTCTACCAGAAACCTAACCCCCTTATATAGAGGAAGTTCGGTCCCTGCCTAGGGCATACGTGGAGGCATATTCCTAAGAATATGCCCCTCCCAAAGTGGTAACCCGACCGGGGTGATTTTCCCCGCGTCACACATGCTTTAGCGACATAAGCCTATGCGGCGCCCGCGTCAGCCGACATGGGCGTCGTCACCCTTATCGGCCACGACCCGGTGGTCCTGCCCTTGCTTTATCCGCTCATGCAGTGCGTACCGGACCTTCTTTTTGACCAGGGAGATTCCTTCTTTCTCCCAGAAGCTAAGAGAGGACCCGGATCATAGTAGATCCAGCCACACCTGTTCCTGCATATAAGTTAGACAAGCACTTCCGACTTACTCCTTAAGTCGGATGAGACAATGTTAGGCGACCCCCCTGGTCCGGGTTACTCCGTGATCCGGCCTGCTTTGAGGTGACCTGGCCAGCATCCGCTTTGACCTTGCCGAACCTCGGCTAACTCGGCCCTTATACCCTGGAGTGACCCTACCCGGGGGTATCCCCCCAACATTAGTCCCCGAAGCTGGTGCGTTCTTAGCTGCCTTGGCCACTAAGGCCACATCAGGTTCATTTGTGTTCGAGCCTCGGACGTTTAATTCCGGGTTAGCTCCTTATCTCGGATTATATGGATTTATGTTCCCTTCGCACGTTCCAAGTTTTCACTTGCCGGCCGGGTCACCACTTTGGCTCGGATCCCATGGTTATCATGGTTTGATCCGGGCCCCGTTTCCTTCTCTCATACGCCAACCCACGTGGAGGCTAATCATTACCTCGTCTTATTTTAAGGGCCTGCACAGTAATTGTCAGATATCACTGTGCGTGGGTCACGTCATGCATGCCTCCTCGTTTACCGCATCAACGCGTCGCGTCATGGGATTGCTTCTACTCTGTGGCCCCTGTGAGGCTTTTCTCCGATTGGCTGATGCAGGTGATACACGGCCGCACCGTGTGGCTCGTCGGCGCAGAGCGATCCCACTCATCCATCTCTGGGGGTGGTTAAGTAGTGGAGGGGCGCACCCCTTAGCGTTTTTCCACTTCTGCGCCCCTCTGCCTGCTGCCTTTCTCCTTCGTCTTCCTAGCGACCGCGTCGCCGCCGGTGCTTCTAGCAGCAGCGCCACCGCCGCACCTTCCCCGTGCCTCTGCATCGTAGCCACCGCTGCGCAGCTTCTTCGCCACGGGTCCACGCCAATCCAGGCCTTAGATCTCCGCCGCCGCTAGCTCCAGCGAGGATAGTGGATACGAGATGACGGAGGAGGAGCTCGTCGTCGCCGAGCAGGAGATGGAGGAGGATGCCGGCGCGGCGGACCGCGGCACGTGGGTCGGGTCATGGGTCTGTCAAGATGACCTTGACTGGCTCTACCGGACCAGGCGCATTCCTGCCGGCGTCACCGCTCGTCTCCCCTTCCCTGAACTGGCCCCCTCACCCAATCCGGGTGAGTTCGTTGTGTTCCTGTCCCACTTCCAACGGGGATTTGGTATGCCGGTGAGCGATTTCTTCCGGGATTGGGTTAGGACCTACCACTTGCAGCCGCACCATCTCCCAGCCAACGCTATCACCTCTCTCTCCGCCTTTGCCTCTACGATCGAAGGCTACACCGTACTATGGCCCACGAAGGAGCTGTGGATTCGGTTCTTCGGCCTTCGTCGCAACATCATCCCCAATATCCATGTAGAGTCTGAGGATAAGCAGCTCACCCAATTCGGAGCTGCCTCCATCTTGCCCCGGAGGCTTTCCGTCTTTCCCCGGGTTACCGGGCTTGACTCCTGCAAAGGATGGGCCCGGACCTTCTTCTACGTCCGGAATGAGGGTACTGAAGATTTGATTCGGTTGCTGCCCTACACTCCGGGTCTACCTGACACGGATTTCTGGGAGGAGGTCCCCAAGAAGCCTACAGCTCTGGCCAACCAAGTTAACAAGAGGTTCACGGAGCTGAAGAGACTCGGATTGCGCAACGAGGATGCTATGATCACGTTCGTGCGCAACCGAATCTCTCCCCTCCAGAAGCGCACCCACAAGTTGTGCCACATGAGTTTCGGCCGCGACCCTAACCGAACCTCCTCCTTCGAGTTGAGCAACACGGAGATCTTTCACCGGGTTAAGGCTCTTTTCACCACCCACAAGGATTTCTCCGCCGAATGGACATGGGGGATTGAGCACTACTGTCGTGACAGGCTCCCTCCCGCGGTAAGCTTCGCGGGGCAAACTTATTTCGGATCAAGTATGTGTCGGTTTTTGTTGTATTTTTGACTCTGTTCTTCATGCTTTTTCTCAGCTGTTCCTTCAGCAAACTCTCGAGGATGGTATGGACCCGACCCTTAAGTGGGCTCTAGACCGAGAAATCCCGGATGAGGAGGAGCCGGACCAGGAGATGTTCCTCCCTATGACCGACGCTACCAAACGACCCAGCGGTAAATTCTCTTCTCTTAGAGATTGGCCCGATGATGAGGATGACTCGGATGTTGACGTGATTGAACCTGTTGAGGCTGTCCCTCTTTCTTTTTCCTTTCCGGCATCAGCTAACCCCGGTGGGCATATCCACGAGGATCCTCCACTTGCTACGGGCGAGCCGGTTCCGGTGGCGTCGAAGAAGAAGCGCGGAGCCGCATCAAGTTCTTCCTCCGAACCTTCTCAGCCCACAAAAAGGCAAAAGAAGGCCGGAGACAAGACTGCCTCCAAGCGGGCAGGCAAAGCCCCGGCACGGAGGGCCCGGAAACCCAAGGAGGCCGAAACCTCGGATGCGTAAGTCATTTTTCATTGTGTAACTCACTTTTCCTTGCATCGTGGTAATTTCTCTTCTGACATTATTCTCTTTTTCAGGCCTCCGGTGGAGGTCCCTCAGAGCGGATAAAGCATCTCTTCACCCCTTCGGTCTGGCCCTTCTCCTCCTCGTGACGACGAGTCATGCCCGCTGAGCCCTATTCCGGAGGGTTCTGCGGCTGCTCCGGGTTCCGCAGTGCCTCATCGAGAGGAACGTGACCTTGGAGCGGGAGGGGTCGGTCCAGCCGAGGCGACGGCGTCCACCACTTTGGCATCACCGCAACCAACAACCACCGAGTCTATCACAACACCATCACCAGCAGCAGCTCCAGTACCAGCGACCGAGCCAGCACCTGTCCCGGCACCAAGGAAACCAACAACAGCTCTAGTGCCAAGTTCTTCTGCCTCGTCCGAGTCATCTCAGCCTCGGCGAGGAACTACTCCAGCAGCTTCTAAAGGGAAATCCACCGCAGTTACTTCTTCCCAGCAAGCTAAGGGCAAAAAGGCTTCGGATACTACCAAGTCTGCATCCGTCGAGGCCGGGCAGCGAACCCTATCGTCAATGCTTCCGAAGAAATCACCAGCAGCGAAGGGTGTTCCTGCCGAGCCAACTGATGCGCAACAGATGGTTCTGCATACCAGCCCAGCTCTTGTCCTAGTTGATAGGAAAGAAGCTCACGCGAAGGGCTTGGTGGCACCCCATATGCCCACCGGCGAGCGGTACCATCCGAGCCTTATCGAGTTCGTCATGAACTGGAACAAGGCGGAGTTCGTCCACAACGACGATCTCCCGGAAAAGTTCGGCCCCACAGAATTTTCCGCCCAGATGAATACCGCCGCTAAGGCAATTAACCTCGCGGGGCGAATGATGGACGTATGTCATTTCTCCTTTACATGCTGTAGATAATAACCATTAGTCCCCGAGCCTCCGGTGGAGTAGCTTGTTACTCGGCCAGATGCTCATTAGAAAACTAACGTAGCTGCATGTAAACTTCGAATCTGCACATACCTAGAGACGGGTTAAGTTCCACTTGGCCCGGATCTTATATACTTCAAATACGCACACACCTAGAGCCGGGTTAAGTTCCACTTGGCCCGGATCTTGTACACTTCGAATATGCACACACCTAGAGCCGGGTTAAGTTCCCCTTGGCCCGGATCTTGTACACTTCGAATATGCACACACCTAGAGCTGGGTTAAGTTCCACTTGGCCCGGATCTTGTACACTTCGAATATACACACACCTAGAGCCGGGTTAAGTTCCACTTGGCCCGGATCTTGTACACTTCGAATATACACACCCCTAGAGCCGGGTTAAGTTCCACTTGGCCCGGATCTTATACACTTCGAATATGCACACACCTAGAGCCGGGTTAAGTTCCACTTGGCCCGGATCTTGTACACTTCGAATATGCACACACCTAGAGCCGGGTTAAGTTCCACTTGGCTCGGATCTTGTACACTTCGAATATGCACACACCTAGAGCCGGGTTAAGTTCCACTTGGCCCGGATCTTGTACACTTCGAATATGCACCAAGCTAATTTTACACTTCTGTACTTTCTTCAGGTAACCACCAATCGCCGGAGCGCTGAATTCCAACGCCTGCTTGATACCCACAAGATGCTACGCGCAAAACATATTGCACTTGGTGCAGAACATGAAAAGAGGGGTAATTTTCTCCCTCGGCACCCCTCCGTTTTTGTTCACTTTCTTCCGCCGGACTAATCTCCTCATTTGGTTTCTGCAGCTGGGGTGGAGGCTGAGAACAAGATCATGCGGAAGAACTTGGAGGAAATCCGGGGTATGTCCTCTTTTGTTCAACCTCGTAGTGTTTTCAATTTCTTCTTCTCCTTGGCTCGGCAAACATTCACTCCTCGGCTCTATCGGGTCAACATACTATTTCAGCATCGCTTGAGGATAGTGTGCCCGTGCCTGATATGATGCTGCATTTTCTCGAACAAGCAGGGCAACATCAAGCCGAACTGAAGAAAAAGGATGATGAGCTTGCTCTCCTCCGGACTAAGGACGACGAGATTGCCAAGCTCAAGGCTAAGATGGAGAAGATGAAGGCCTGGCACCAAACCGAGCTCCAAAAGGTTGGCCAGAACTTCACAGAAGAGCGTGAGCGCCTTACTCTCCAGATCTCCAAGGACCAGGACCTACTCAGAGAATCCGACCTCCAGCTTGGGTCGGCAAACGCTGAGCTTGAGCAACTTCGCAAAAGACGCGATGCCTGCATCAAGGAGTTAACCCGGATCCATAGCCATATTTCTCGTAAGTTCCTTTCCCTTGTTCGACATAATTCTCCGGGTTACCTCATATGTCTTTTCTTTACCTTCTTCCTTTGCCTTGTTTCCAGACCACTTTCCAGAGGGTACTTCTATTGCAAGCGCTGATGTTGCCAAATTTCGCCAAGAGAGGGGTACTCCCGTCGTTCCTGACGGTGAGAGCATTCCTTTAGACATGGAGGACCTATTGGTCAGCCTGTCAGCTCGCGTGGAAACTATCAAGAATTATGGCAAGGATATCCTCGACGTTGCAGTTCGCATTCCCGGAGAGAGTAGCCCGGAGACCATCGCGACTCTCGTCGAGAAGTTAATGGAGATTGAGACCTAGCTTGACCTCTGGAGAGAGTCCGTTGGTCGTGCCGCAGCTGATACCATCCTTCACCATATTATCACATGGTACGAGAAGATCGACCTCAGCCTCCTTACACGCCGGCGCACCGGATCCAGATGGACCGATGATCCGGAGTGGGTAGCTCAGCGCCAGGCTTGCGCCTACATCCTCGTCGAATATTCTCCTATTCATGACTGGGTTGAAGGACCGAGCTTCCTGGAATCCGCTAGGGACGAGCACAATGAGAACGTTGAAGATGGATCGGATGAGGGCGGAGAAGATGATGCTTCAGATATTGAAGACAACGACGACGACGCCGAACTTCCTCCTCCTGCTGCTCCTTAGTTCCAAAAAGCTTGAAAATTTATTAGATCCCCGGTATGCCGGGTGCAATTGTATGTTGGATATGCGATATTTTGCTACTACATTTCTATGCCGGATTAACTTGGGCGCAGTCCCTGAGTTTCATTTTCTTGCTCGTCCAATTCTCTGGCTCGGTCCGTGTCTACCTTGATTCGGTTTTACGACTTACGAACCCGAGCTTCAAAAATTGGTTTAACAATACTTAGAAACTTTTAGGCTTAGCTCAAAATAATTCAGCATAATAACTTGAAAATAAATACAGGGTTAGTCCGAAAAACAAGTGTTAGCTCGAATAAACTCATTTCCTTAGTCGTTTTTCATGTGCTACGCAATTCCAAACGTGTTCCCTTGCTTGCCATGAAGCCAATTCTTGTTGGACAGCAGCAAGTCGAAGAGTTGGGTTTTTGGTGCTCACACATTACTAATCCGGGTTAAGTAGAACGACTTATTCTAGCTACCGCATAAGAATTAACAACAAACGTTATTAAGGCAGTCCCCGAGTTACTGCTCGAGGCGCTGCTATTTCATTGATAAGCTCATTGCCGACATACATACCGACATATGAGACGACTCGGATACATACACTTCTTAGCTAAGTGTAGAAGGGACGAAGTAGTGCTACATTCCACGGTCGCTTGGATTCCTCTCCGGACCTGTCCGCCTTGTTCTTTTCCTGTGGCTTTGCATCTATGAGATAGTAAGAATCATTGTGCAATGCTTTGCTCACAATGAATGGCCCTTCCCATGGGGGGGGTAATTTATGCATGCCAGTAGTACGTTGTACCAACCGGAGCACCAGATCGCCTTCCCGAAAGACTCGGGGGCACACTTTTCGGCTATGATAGCGTCGGAGATTTTGCTGATATATGGCGGATCTGGATAGTGCCAGTTCTCTCGCTTCTTCCAGCAGATCAACATCATTTTGCCGAGCTTCTTGCACTTCGGCTTCTGTGTATTGGGTGACCCTAGGCGAATCATGCTCTATGTCGGCTGGTAATACAGCTTCTGCCCCATATACCAGAAAAAATGGCGTATAGCCTATTGATCGATTCAGAGTTGTTCTTAAGCTCCACAGTACCGCTGGTAGTTCTTCTATCCAGCACCCCGCTGATCTTTGCAACGGCTCAATGGGCCGGGGTTTTATCCCGGATAATACTAATTCGTTGGATCTTTCCACTTGTCCGTTTGATGTGGGGTAGGCCACCGAGGCGACATCGAGTCGGATCTTCTTATCTCGGCAGAAGCGCGCAAATGCTCCTTCCGCAAAATTTGTTCCATTATCGGTTATAATACTGTGTGGATAACCGTATCTCAAGATGATGTCTTTGAGAAATGTCACGGCCGTAGCTCCATCACATTTTCTTATAGGTTTCACTTCAATACATTTTGTAAACTTGTCCACCATGACCAAAATGTGTGTCATGTTTCCTCTCGCCGGTTTGAACGGGCCAACCATATCCAAGCACCATACAGCAAATGGCCACGTAATTGGTATGGTCTTGAGTTCCGACATAGGCATATGTGTCTTGGTGGCGTACCTTTGACAACCATTGCATTTTCTCACCAGATCTTCTGCTTGTTCCAAGGCACTTGGCCAGTAGAATCCATGCCGGAACGCCTTTGCCACCAAGGCTCGGGATGAGGCATGATGCCCGCATTCTCCTTGGTGTATATCTCGGAGGATGTTAAGCCCTTCTTCCGGGTCAACGCATCGTTGGAGGACATTGGTTATACTCTGTTTGTACAACTCGGAATTGATGATTGTGTATGCTTTTGCTCTCCTCTGAGTTTGCCTGGCTAACACCTCCTCAGCGGGTAACGTTCCGTCTTTCAGGAATTGGAATATAGGTAGTGTCCAAGCTGGTATCGCTCGTGGAGGGAACATCTCCTCATCAATTTCCATCTGATCCACCGGCATAACTTCAGCCGGATCACGCTGAGCAGTCCCCGGGTCTAGCGAGGTAGTCCCCGGGTCTAGCGAGGTAGTCCCCGGGTTTGCCGAGGCAGTCCCCGGGTCTCGCGTACTACCTCCCGTGTCAATGTCCATAGGCTCAGCTCCGGATTCCGTATTTTCCGGGACATAGATCGAGTCGGTTCCTAGGGACGGCTTGATAGATGGTTTTCTGAGGTGTTCCAATGCTACACCCGGTGGAATTGCCTGTCTAGTCGATCCGAGCTTCGACAACATGTCAGCAACCTCGTTTTCCACTCGGGGTACATGGTGAAATTCACACCCCTCGAAGTAACCAGATATCTTCTGCACGTGAAATTTGTATAGTGCCATGTTTGGATCCAGGGCGTCCCACACTCCGGACACCTTCTGCACCACCAGATCCGAGTCGCCAAAGCATATTATCCGACGTATGCCAATCTCCTTTGCCACTTTGAGCCCATGCACAAGAGCCTCATACTCAGCGACATTGTTCGATGCCACGAAATGGATCTGCAATACGTAATTTAGCTGGTCCTTCTTTGGCGAGGTAAGCACAACCCCGGCGCCTAGTCCGGTTTTGGTTTTCGACCCGTCAAAATGCATCCTCCAGTAATTCGGATCTGGTGGCGGTGGTTCGTATTGTACCTCGGCCCAATCCACAAAAAAGTCCGGCACAGCCTGAGATTTGATCGCTTCTCTTCTGTCGTATTGGGGCACATAAGGGGCTAACTCAATTGCCCATTTTGCAATTCTGCCACTCGCATCCTTGTTACCCATTATCTCGGATATGGGAGCTTCACATATTACTTTGATGGGGTGCTCCTCAAAGTAATGCTTTAACTTCTTTGCCGCCATATAGACACCGTATGCCACCTTTTGAAAGTGCGGGTAGTTCTTTTTTGAGGCAGACAATACCTCGCTCAGGTAATATACTGGCCTCTGCACCGACTTACCCTCTTCATTGCGCTCCACTACAATTACTGCACTTACAACTCGGTTGGTTGCGGCTATGTAGAGAAACATTGGCTCCTTTGATAGTGGAGAGGCTAACACGGGCGCAGTGGCCAACATCTTTTTTAAGTGGGCAAAAGCTTCATCGGCATGTGGCGTCCAAACGAATTTATCCGACTTTTTCATGAGTTGGTAGAGAGGCAGTGCCTTTTCTCCCAACCGACATACAAAGCGACTTAACGATGCCAGGCATCCAGTGAACTTCTGGACATTGTTAAGACACTTTGGCAGCTCCATTCGTTCGATGGCTCGGATCTTAGTTGCATTAACTTTGATACCTTGGCTGGAGACGAGAAATCCGAGTAATTTTCCAGCCGAGACACCGAAGGTACATTTTTCCGGGTTAAGCTTCATCCGGAACCTTCTCAAGTTCACGAATGTTTGCCTTATGTCGTCAAGGAGCGTTGTGCTTTCCTTGGTCTTGATAACCACATCATCCACGTATACTTGTATGTTTTGAACTATTTGGTCGTGCAAACATTTTTGCATACATCTTTGGTACGTTGCACCTGCATTACGTAAACTGAACGGCATAGTGCGATAGCAGTAAGCCCCGTACGGGGTAATAAACGCAGTCTTTATTTGATCATCTGGGTTCAGAGGTATCTGGTGGAAGCCAGAATATGCATCAATGAATGACAACAGTTCGCATCCCGCGGTCGAGTCTATGACCTGATCTATCCTCAGCAGTGGAAATGGATCTTTTGGACACGCCTTGTTCAGGTTCGTGTAATCGATACACATACGCCAAACCATTGCCACGTTCGGATCTTCCTTCTTCTTTTCTACCAGCACCGGATTAGAGAGCCAATCCGGATATAGTACCTCCATGATAAATCCTACTGCTAGTAACCGAGCTATCTCGTCTCCAATGACTTTTCTCCTTTCCTCGGCGAAGCGGCGGAGAGGTTGCTTCACCGGCCTTGCTCCGGGTCTTACATTCAAAGAGTGCTCGGCCAACTCCCTCGGAACACCTTGCAAGTCCTATGTAGACCAAGCAAAAATATCCCGATTCTCACGGAGGAAGTTGACGAGCTCGCTTTCCTATTTGTCAGTTAACCCGGCACCAATTGTTACGGTGCGCTCCGGGAACATGTTATCAACTGGAACCTTCTTGGTGTCCTTTGCGGCTTGAAATGAAACGCTGCCATGCGGGTTGCTTAATGCCGACATATATTGCTGCGCGGACTGAGCTAATGCCGCCACCTCTTGGATTTTTCTTTTCTCTCGTGCAATCACGAGTGACTCGGCTAGGTTAGACCCGGCTGAAGCACACTCAATGGAACGTCGGAAATCTCCAGCAATGGTAATCACTCCATTTGGCCCGGGCAACTTCATCTTCAGATAACTGATGTGACAGCTTGCCATGAATTTGTTCAATGCTGGTCTTCCGAGTAATGCATGATATGCACTTTCCAAGTTCACCACTTCAAACTCTAGATTTTCAGTTCGGCAGTTATCCCTTGTGCCGAATAGCACGTCGACCCGGACTTTGCCTATGGGCTCACAAGAAATGCCTGGTACAATGCCAAGGAAAGTTGTTCTCGTAGCCTGGAGCATGTTCTCCGAGATGCCCAACTTGCGCATCGTATCCGCATACATGATGTTAATGCTACTACCATTATCAATCAAAACCTTGGAGAACCTCACATTGATGTTCGGTCCAATGAATGTCAGATCTAGCACTAGCGCATACGAACCTGGACTCAGCATAAGTTTAGGATGATCTTTGATGTTCCAGATGATTTCCTGGTCCGACCAAGGCATGTACCTCGTCACTGCTGGCATGACCGCATTGACCTCCATATGTCGACGCTGCAAGCTCTTTCTATCTGTTTCGTCAGTCGTGAACACACAATAACTCTGGTGATGTTCCCTGTACTCATTCCTTCCCTCGTTTCCGGGGTAACTCTGATCCGGTTGTTGCTGATTTTCCACCAGATGCACTACATCCCTTCTCTCATTGTTGTCATACCTCGGTGGAGGGGGAGGCAACATTAGCTACTGCGTGTTCGCCCCGGAGAGCAATTGCTGCCGAGGTAACTCCTGCCGAGGTTGCTCATTCCGGGGTGCCTGAGCATTCCCCAAACCACCTTGCTCTATCTTACGCATCCACTCACATTACCTCGTCGTGTGACCCGCCGGGCTATTTGGATTTGGCGTGTGAAACTTACACGGCTGGTCCAACATCGACTCATAGGTATACCTCGGACGGTCTTTCTTTTCCTGCCACTGTTTCTTTTGCTCTGGAGTACATGTTGTCTTGCCATCATTTCTTGGAGTCCATTGCCCTCCCGTTCTCTGGCGTTGGTTGCTCCCTGCTCCGGGTTGATCTTGATTCACAGCTGCAACTCGTTGCGAACCGTAGCGATGATCCGGTCTATCATCTCTCCTTTTTCCTCTGTAATCGTTCCTCCGGGATGACCCAGCTCCATCCCTCTGATAGTATTCCTCGTTTGACTCATTTGACGCGAGCCTAGGTTGAGTCGGATCGCCCAAAGCATACGAATCAGCAATCCGGATCATCTCTGCCAGCGTAATTGGCATTTTCCATTGCAACTTCATCCACAGCTCGCTGCCATATCTGCACCCTTGCACAAACCACGCTATGGCATGTGACTCTATGACACCCTCACACGAGTTTCTCACGGTACACCACCGGGTCAAGAATTCACGATCCGTCTTGTTAGGTCTTTGATTGCACATTGCTAGGGTCTGCGGTCTATTCGGCCTCTGATATGTACTTGAGAAGTTGCTGATAAACATTTCTTCAAAATCTATCCAGCAGTTGATGCTTCCGGGTGGCAAATTATTCAGCCATACTCTGGCCGGGCCTTCCAACACCTGGGGTACGTAACGTACAGCCCATCTCAAGTTGCCAGTTGCAATTTTCACCGCCATAGCATAGTTTATCAGCCAATCCTCCGGCTTGGTACTGCCGTCATACGTCTTCGTGCCTCTGGGTAACTTGAAGTTTGGTACCGGCGGTTCCTTCATGATCCGGGGTCCAAAGCACGCTGGACCCGGAGGACCTTGACATTCGATCTGTTCCAACCTATACAAGCGATCCAGCTTTAACCTGGCGTCATCCGGCATTAAATCCCTGCTTCCCAATCTTGACCCTATCACATGATAGTCTGGTCTGGGGTACCCTGCGTTCACCATCTCCGAATCACTGTCGTTGTATCGGTTTTGCTCTCGTTGCGCACCTTTCTGCTGCATACCTCGGTCGGCGCTTTGCTCTTGCCTTGGTATATTCCGCTGCTGCGGTTGTCCTGCTCCTACGGAATTGCACTGCCCGGCGTTGCTGTTGGCAGCGTTCCCTTGACCGGCATTGCCTTGGTCATGATTACCTCGGCCAGCTTCACCTCGGCACACACTCCGTCGATCATCACTTTTCCGCATCTCTTTTTCTTTTCCCGCACGCGTCGGGTCGTACGGGACGATCTGTTTGTTCCGTCTGGCCGAGGTTACTACCTCTTCTCTCCTTGGACTACCATGAGGCGATGATGCGGCTCCAGCGGACTTCTCCGGGTTACCCATCACCGAATGGACAATTTTGGAAGCTCCAGCTCTCTCCGGGTTAGCTCTCAGCAGCTCTTCGTTCTGTCTGTTCGTGATCCAAACCAGCTCGTTAACCCTATCTTTCTGTCTTTGACGGGCCTCACCCGTCAGACCCTCTAACTCGAACGCAGCCGCATCTGCTGCTCTGAGGTTCTTCGCCGGGGTACTATACTTTGGCAACCCCACGGACAGATAGTTTTCCGACCCTTCTGCTCCATCATCACCTTCTCTGTTCATCTCGCTTATGAGATTTCTCCCTTTTACTTTTACTGTATCAACTTTGTTTGCCTTTGTGTACTCACACAGCGTCATGTTCGTCGACTGCTGAGCCGCGGCTATTTTCTTTGCGCCCTCCAGTATCTTTTGCCTAGTTTCCTCTAGCTCGGCCTGTGCCTGAGCCGGATCTACCACTGCTGCTACCGGGTTAGCCAAGCTATCCATAGCTTCTCTTAGTACATTCGCAGGCCTCTCTAGCGGAGGTCCTCTACCTTTCCTCGGTGCCTTAGGTGTTACCTCCGGGTCTGGTGTTGGGTCCTTGCTTGCGCCTGCACCTGGCGCAGTCATCATCACCTCTGCATGGTCCGGGGAGCGAGCGATACGCGCCCCGCGAGCCACAGTGAGGGGTGGTTCCCCCGCATCGATGACGCGGCGCGGATGAACGCATGATACGTCCATAGCAACATAGACCTTGTGTGCACCGAGCTTGATGAAGAGGCCGTTGCGCGGAAGTGGGCGCGTGCCGAAGCAGCCAGCGTTGTCGCTGACGAAATCCAGCGCTCCAAAGCGCTGAACGAGCCCGGAGACGATGTGTTCGCCGGTGCCGATGAGGTTTCCCGTCCGGATCTTCACCCCTGCTAGCGCCGCTAGCCCCACGGTGGGCGCCAACTGTCATGGTGGTGTCACGGCAGATACCATGGATAGGCTAAAGGTGGGGACTAATACACGCTAGGGGAATCCAGGGAGGGATAGTGGAGTGATTCTCCACACAGAAGTTTGTATTACTATCTTTGCAAGATTACAAGTGCTCCTTGAGCTGTATTGGTGAGAGGAGGAAGAAGGAGCTCTCTTACTCTTGCCTACTATTTTTCCCTAGAACCCTAGATCAACTAGCCCTATTGAATCACAAAACCAACTAGAGCTCAACCAACGCCCTTCTACCAGAAACATAACCCCCTTATATAGAGGAAGTTCGGTCCCTGCCTAGGGCATACGTGGAGGCATATTCCTAAGAATATGCCCCCTCCCAAAGTGGTAACCCGACCGGGGTGGTTTTCCCCCGCGTCACACATGCTTTAGCGATGTAAGCCTATGCGGCGCCCGCGTCAGCCGACATGGGCGTCGTCACCCTTGTCGGCCACGACCCGGTGGTCCTGCCCTTGCTTTATCCGCTCATGCAGTGCGTACCGGACCTTCTTTTTGACCAGAGAGATTCCTTCCTTCTCCCAGAAGCTAAGCGAGGACCCGGATCATAGTAGATCCGGCCACACCTGTTCCTGCATATAAGTTAGACAAGCACTTCCGACTTACTCCTTAAGTCGGATGAGACAATGTTAGGCGACCCCCCTGGTCCGGGTTACTCCGTGATCCGGCCTGCTTCGAGGTGACCCGGCCAGCATCCGCTTTGACCTTGCCGAACCTCGGCTAACTCGGCCCTTATACCCTGGAGTGACCCTACCCGGGGGTATCCCCCCAACATCTGTGGTTTATTGTCCGACATTTCAGGAACTGATGGACAAGGCCGGAACTATGGAAGGGAAACAGCAGCAGGTGGAAAGACGTAAGAGGAAGAACAGCCATCACTCCTCAGGATCACACCACCGTGCTCGCACCTCTTATGATGGACACTCTGGATATTCTAGGCATGGCGAAGATGACCATAACCACTTTGGAAGTAATGGACATCGCCACGATGGGCACAGGAGTGACAATCGCCACCGTGGAGGAAATGGTCACCACCATAATGGCCACCACCACAATGGCCACAAGAGCTACAACAGCAACTCTGGGAGGAACAATGGACACAACCGCTCTGGCAGGAGGGATCTCAGTGAAGTGGAATGCTTCAAGTGCAAGAAGATGGAGCACTATGCCGATAATTGCCCAGAGAAGAGGATTGAAGCAGGAAGAAAGCCTAATGCAAACCAGAAGGCAACAGTCAACCATGTGAACGTTGAGGAGATTCAGAATGAACCAGAGCCAGTGGTTGGTAAGTTTCCAATCAATACCCACATCGCATTTGTTCTTTTCGATATTGGTGCATCACATACATTCATATCAAGGGCATTCGTGGATAAGAGTAAGCTACCTACCGAGGCTCTTAGAGGATCTATTAGAGTAAGTTCCCCTAGGGGAGAGATGATAGCTAGTGTAGCATGTCGAGGGTTGACACTAGAGATTGGTGCTTATGCATTTCCTGCCCACCCGGTTATACTAGAATCGCAAGGTCTAGATGTCATATTGGGCATGGATTGGATGTCGGAACATCAAGGTCAGATAGATTGCGCTCAACGAGCAATTTCACTCACCACACCAAAGGGAGTAAGGATCAGGTATAAGTCGCCTGCCAGTATTGGAGTGGCCGAGTTGAATTCTCTTAAGGGGGTTAGTCTAGAAGATGTGGACGTAGTAAAGGAATACCCCGATGTGTTTCCAGATGAGCTGCCAGGGATGCCACCTGACAGGGACATGGAGTTTCTTATTGACTTGATGTCGGGAACAAGACCGATAGCCAAGAGGCCGTATAAGATGGATGTGGAGGAACTGAAGGAGTTAAAGAAGCAGCTTAGAGAGCAATTGGACAAGGGATTTATTCAGCCCAGTTCATCGTCTTGGGGCGCGCCTATTCTATTCGTGGAGAAGAAGGACAGTAGTAAGAGATTGGTGGTTGACTATCGCTCACTTAATGAAGTAACCATCAAGAATAAATACACATTGACGAGGTTTAATCTCGTCAATGCCCATTGTTATGGACTTGGGTTTTGGAGAAGATGGGGATGCTGGAGATCGTGGCACGGTTAACAGACAAGCAACCAGGGGACACGAGATTTACCCAGGTTCAGGCCCCCGGAGGGAAAACCCTACTCCTGCTTGTCTGCTCTTTGATTACGGCGGAACCGAAGGTTACAGGGTGCACAGATTCGATCTGGCGTGGATGCGTGTGCGAAAGTATGAGTCGAGTTGCCCTAGGACATGCCCTCCTGGCCTTTATATAGACTTAGGCAGGTCCCGGGCGTAGTCCTAGTCGGTTACAAGTTCTAGGGTTTTACCCCTTTGAATTTCCTATCTCCTCTAGTCTTGCTCTCCAAGGATCCGAAGACGTCATGGGCCTTGGTCACCCAAAAATCTTCATGGGCTAGCGTATGTCTGCCGTGGGCCTTCCTTGGGCTGGACTAGGTATGCTGAAGTTACGTACCCGTAGGGTATAACCATGTCACACATTGCCCAATATAAATGATTTGTTTGATCAATTGGAAGGAGCAAAGGTGTTTTCCAAGATTGACTTATATCGGGATATTTCCAATTGAAGATCCGTGAGGAAGACGTACCAAAGACCGCGTTCACCACTAGGTATGGGTTATATGAGTATACAGTTATGTCTTTTGGACTAACAAATGCTCCGACATATTTTATGACCATGATGAACAAGGTATTCATGGAGTACTTGGATAAGTTCGTGGTGGTGTTCATTGATGACATATTGATATATTCCAAGGATGATGCTGAACATGAGAAATACTTGCGACTAATTATGGAAAAGCTGATGGAGCATAAATTATATGCCAAGTTTAGTAAATGTGAATTCTGGTTAAACACTATTGGATTTCTTGGACACGTGGTGTCAGGTGAAGGAGTCGCAGTTGATCCAAGCAAGGTGGTGTCAGTTATAGAATGGGAGTCACCCAAGAATGTGGGAGATATTAGGAGTTTCTTGGGACTTGCTGGATATTACAGGAGGTTCATAGAGAACTTCTCCAAGATTGCAAAGCCAATGACTGAATTACTGAAGAAGGAGAAGAAGTTTGAATGGACCAAGGATTGCGAAGCTAGTTTCCAGGAACTGAAGCAACGCCTAGTGACCGCACCTATCTTGTGTTTGCCAGATATTCAGAAGGATTTCCAAGTGTATTGTGATGCGTCCCGTCAAGGACTGGGTAGTGTACTGATGCAGGATGGAAGAGTGGTATCTTATGCCTCACGCTAACTTAAACACCACGAGAGGAATTACCCCACGCATGACCTGGAATTAGCATCAGTTGTGCATGCGCTCAAGGTATGGAGGCACTATCTGATGCGTAAGCATTGTGACGTGTTTATGGATCACAAGAGCCTGAAATACATATTCACTCAAAAGGAGCTGAATATGAGGCAGAGAAGATGGTTGGAGCTCATAAAGGATTATGACATGAGTTTGCAATATCACCCAGGAAAGGCCAATGTTGTAGCGGATGCGCTGAGTCGCAAGGTTTATGCTAATGGCCTGATAGTGGGGGAGTTACCCAAGGATTTGTGTGAACAGCTCAAGGACCTCAGGTTGGAAGTAGTATCCGAGGGATATTTGGCAACAATGGAAGTCAAGCCAACGCTTCTGGATGAGATTAGAGAAGCTCAAAAGAAGGATAGTGACCTGGAGGAAATAAGGGGAAACATACCGAAAGGTAAAGCTGAAGGACTTCGCGAGGATGATCAAGGAACACTATGGTACAAGGATCGCTTATGTGTGCCCAACGATCCGGAAATTAGGAAGTTGATATTTCAGGAAGCTCATAATTCGCCATACTCTATACATCCAGGTAACATGAAGATGTACATGGATTTGAAGGAAAGGTTTTGGTGGGTTAACATGAAGCGAGAGATTGTAGAGTATATTGCCTTATGTGATGTCTGTAGTAGAGTGAAGGCTGAGCATCAAAAGCCAGCAGGGTTGCTATAGCCATTGCCGATACCTGATTGGAAATGGGATAGAGTTGGAATGGACTTTATCACAGGATTGCCCAGGACTAAGTCAGGATATGATTCTATTTTGGTAGTGGTTGCTCACTTAACCAAGGTAGCCCACTTTATACCCGTGAAGACCACATACACTAGTGCTAAGTTAGCCAAGATCTACATGAACAGAATTGTGTGCCTGCATGGAGTTCCTAAGAGCATTGTGTCAGATAGAGGCACCCAATTCACTTCTCACTTTTGGCGCCAGCTACATGAGTTGTTGGGAATGAGATTGGAGTTTAGCACAGCTTTCCACCCTCAGACGGATGGTCAGACCGAGAGGGTGAATCAGATTTTGGAGGATATGTTGAGAGCTTGTGCCTTGGCTCATGGCGCTAGTTGGGATGAAAATTTGCCTTACGCTGAGTTTTCCTACAACAACAGCTACCAATCCAGCATCAAGACGCCGCCATTCGATGTACTATATGGTAAGAGGTGCAGAACACCATTGTTATGGGATGGAGTAGGTGAACGTCAACTGTTTGGACCAGATTTGATCAAGGATGCTGAAGAAAAGGTTAGTTTGATTCGGGACAGGTTGAAGGTGGAACAATCGAGACAGAAGAGCTATGCTAATTCTAAGCGCAAGGAAGTGGTGTATGAGATTAGAGATCGAGCATATCTCAAAGTTTTGCCACTACGTGGAATTAAGAGGTTTGGAATTAAGGGTAAGCTGGCACCTCGGTTTATAGGACCACACCGGATCCTAGCACGCAAGGGAGAGATTGCATATCAGTTGGAGTTGCCAGAAGCTTTGTCCGTTGTTCATGATGTGTTCCATGTGTCCCAGCTGAAGAAATGCCACCCGGAGATGGTAGATACGCCGCTGAGGGATACCATGCCATTAGATGAGGTTCAGCTAGAGAGTGACCTGACATATGAAGAGAAGCCGGTCAAGATTTTGGAGACAGCGAAGAGGTTTACCCGTAGCAAGATGATCAGGTTTTGCAAGGTACAATGGAGCCATCACACCGAAGAGGAAGCCACCTGGGAGCGAGAGGATGACCTCTGAGAGGACCACCCGCACCTATTTGCTAGCCACATCGAATCTCGAGGACGAGATTCATCTTAAGGGGGTTAGTCTTGTCACATCCCAAATTCTAGATTTGGTACTACAGTAGTTGCATGGCATTGCATCATGTTCATCTTTGAGAAAATTCAGTTTTGAAAGCTTTTTGCCAAAACACCTCTTCTTTGCTAGTTCCTCTTATTTGCAAGCCTACTAGGGCTTTTGCCTAGCATCTGCAGGGTTGACACTATATATTCATTCCAGATCCTTAGTTGTATAGAGTTTTGAACTACGAACCCGTAGAAACTTGTTTCACTCGATTCAGAGCTGTAGATCAAAAGTTATACTAGTTTTAGTGTGGACTGAATTTTAGTTTCAGATAAATTCAGAAAACACAGTTAGATTCAGAGTTAACAGCAGATCAGAAAAAAAAAAGAAAAAACCGGCAGCCCAGCCGGGCAGCCGCCAGAGGCCCACCCGGGACCCATATCGCGCCAGGCGACCGTGGCCCACGTTCCCCCGCGCAGCCCCTTCTCCTTTTCCCTTTTTCCTTTTTGTTTTTCCCTTTCCCTTTTCTTTTTTTTCTTTTTCCTGACCGGTAGGGCCCGCTTGTCAGCTCTCCCAGCGAGAGCAGTTCGTGCTCGACACGGTCGCTCTCTGCCGCCGCGGTTCTCGCCATTGCCATTCGGATACGGACGTCTCCGCCTCAACCAACTAGGCCTCTACAAAGCCCTCGACCCCCTCGACGAAACACCCCCGAAACCCTACCTATCCCGCCGCCAAGCCCTGGCGATTGCTCGCCGGAGTTCACCGCCGCCGTCTCCATTAGCGCCGGTAAGGACCGAGGAAACCTCGCCCTCCTTCCTCTCCCTGCCTAGCAGCACCACAGCACCATGCCGCACCTTTTCTGACCCCTACTTTTTGCCCTACCGCACACAGGACCTCCCCTACAAGCTCGACGGAGGTATCGCCGTCAGGCTGCTCCATCCGCGAGCCGCCGCCATCCGAGGCAGTCCTCGTCCGCGCCGTCCCAGGACCGCCGCACGCCGCCGCACGCCGTAGGGTGACCCGCCACTGCGAAGACTCGCCGGAGCACCGCCCACCATCGCCACCGACCCGCCGCTGCCGTCGGACAAGGTGAGCTCCCGCCGCGGTCGCTCCTAGCCGCCCGATCGCGCACGAACGGCCTGGATTCGGCCGTTGACTGGCCAGTCAACCGCTGACCGGTCAAGGGTCTGGTCAACGCTGCGTCAGCTGGACCCCACCAGTCAGCGGGGGAATATTCCCCTCAGGTTTTCAGAAAAATTTATAAAAAGGGCAGAGAACTTGTATAACTTTAAAAATTCATAGAAAAAGATCTACTAGGCCAAAAATTGCAAATAAGGTATCGTTGGATTCATAAAATTGCGTAGAATTTTATTCTGCAATAATATCTGAGGTTTACTGTATGTATTTTACTGAGATTATAAAATGGCTTAAAGTGGTATTAAATTCGCAGAAAAAGATCTGTAAATCTTTTTGGAGTAAATCCTTTTGGTCTAGGCTCTAAATTGATCTATCTGTCCAGTAGTATTTTTGTCACACTTGAACAACACTATTTACAGCAATAGATCAATGTTTTGACTAAAAGCCTATTAACTAGTCCTCTTTTATGCATAAATTGTTTTCTTTGCATTAAAAGTTTTCCCATGTATCATTCAGTAGTAGCATTGATCAGAGAACGTAACTAAACTACTGAAGCTTTATTCAAGTGCCATGCATGCATTGTGTTGCATTTGTTGATCTCTATGTGTGGATTGTTTATTTGGTTGAATTATTTTTGTGTAGATTGTGAGGATTGTAACCCGTGTGATTGTCCGGCCTGTGCTTTTGACTCCGGCAACTACCAAGGAAATTGGAGCTTCATAAAAGTCCTATTTACTTTCTATATGCATTGTAGCTTGTTTTGTTTTACAAGTTTTATCTATTGCTATGCTATATCCTATTATGTTGTAGCCTTTCTCATTAGGTGAGCCGCCATAAGTAGTTGTGCTTAGTTGTGCTTATGTAGACGAGGGTGGGATACACCATGATAAAGATTGTCTTGAAAGAACGTGTTTGGAAAGTTTGAAAACAACTTAATTAATGAACTCTCTGGGTGGATTGGTAATTGCCTGGTTCGTGAATGCCGGGCCCATGTCTATGGTTTACCCGAGTAGCTCACTTGTGGATGGCCACACAGGTTTCTGAGAAATGATAAATGTCTTGATTTGGTAGCTTACGTGTATAGCCATATGCCAGTGAGTTATGGGTGGCTGGATGGACTTAGTAGGTCGTGGCGACCCGAGCTCGTCGTATCCAGAGATGTAGTGAATGTGATAGGTTGGTACGGTGCGTGGATGGGCTTGGGGAGCTACTTCCCGAATTGTCTCTTCTTGGGCTTCTCCCTATCATGGCTCAATATGCGTGTCATGGTACGAGCGGGTCGACCAAGTCATATGGGTAAAGTGTGCAACCCCTGCAGGGTGTAAAACTAAGTGCTTAGTCGTGTCCCCGGTAATGGACGATTGAGTTGCTGAATTGTAGGTGCTATGACATGTTCTCATTCATTCTAACTTGTAATTGCTAAAACTTGTGGTTGAAACTTAATTGGGTTGTTTGATGAAGATTAAATGCTTTACAAATGATTTACAAATGGTAGGATAAAATATTTTGCTGCTGCAACTAAGCCTGAACCCCACAAGCCAGATATGCATATAGTTATTAGTCTTGTTGTTTCTCTCATTGTTCCACTTGCTAGTACATTCCAAGTATTGACCCTTCGGGGCTGTTACGTTTCATGTTGCAGGTTACTCTTCCGGTTACTCTGAGTAGTAGTGTTGGTTGCGACCCTCCACTCAACATTTTGTTCGCATGTGGCGTCTAATGGAGACTGGAGCTACTTTATTTATGCTATCTATTTGCTACTTGTTTACTTGTTCAAGCGTTATGCTTTGCAAACTCTGTAATAAATACAATATTCTAGATCATACCGTTGTAATAATGATGCACTGTTAATTCTTTGATGTCTATCGATGCTATGTATGCCAATGAACCGATCCAGGGATTGGCGTGATACATAGAGGTGCTACCCTACCAGGTCATGCCGTTTCAGGCGCTAGTCCGATAGATGCCAAATCTAGTCAAACAATAACACCATGATTTAGGTAGTATAAAGCTCTTATAAATCAAAGTGTCATGTCCAACTAGAAATGAATTCACCTTGTGATATTTTTCTATGAGGCGCAATATTTCCTTCTACCTCAAACAAGCAAAATCATCGTACTCTATTAATGCGTCCACATCACACATGCTCATGTGGTTTATGAAAAGAATAGACATGCAATGTACTCTGGTGGATCCATGTGTGGTTTATGAAAAGAACAGACATGCAATAACTCTGGTGGATCCATATGTGGTTTGTGAAAAGAACAGACATGCAATGACTCTAGCTATGGTTAATGAAAAGAACACACATGCAATGACACTGGTGGATCCATATGTGTTTTAGGAAAAGAACACACATTTAATGACTCTAGTTGTGGTTTATGAAAAGAACACACATCCAATGACTCTAGATGTGGTTTATGAAAAGAACACACATGCAATGACTCTAGTGGATCCATGTGGTTTATGAAAAGAATAGACATGCAATGACTCTAGTGGATCCATATGTGGTTTGTGAAAAGAACACACATGCAATGACTCTAATTGATCTATGTGGTTTATGAGAAGAACACACATGCAATGAACTCTAGTGGATCCATGTGGTTTGTGACAATAACACACATCCAATGAATCTAGCTGTGGTTTATGAAAAGAACACACATGCAATGACACAGGTGGATCCATATGTGGTTTATGAAAAGAACAGACATGCAATGACACTGGTGGATCCATATGTGGTCTGTGAAAAGAACACATATTCATTGTATTCCATCGTACAAGACACTCACTTTCCATTTTTATACTACTCAGTTTTGCCCTTGGTTTTTTAATACTACTTAGTTTTTCCCTCTCTTTCTCTCTCTTTCGTGGAAGCCCAAATTGTGCTCACTCTGTCTGCTACGCCCTGACTGGTAGACACACTTGTCACGCCGATCGTGCGCACCAACCGTTGATTCTGTGTGATCCAACGAGGATTGTTTCACATGTTGTGCCCTTCACAGTACAGCATGAGACAACACGGACGTCTCCCTCGGCGAGACTTCTACAAGAAGGAACACGAAGACGTCCATGGAAAAAGTCGTTGAGTGGTCATGTCATGTTTAATCACGTCTGAAAAGCCTACTACTGCTACTACAACACATGCACAGGGCAACAGGGTCATCGAGTGCACGGTTGTCGACGGGGCGCTGCTATTTATTGCCACTTGATTTTAATAAGACATATCCCATTTTCACGTAGCGCTCTCAATCTCACTTCCAACTGGGCCCTACCACAAGTAACATTCATGCGTCAAGGGGGCCCCTCGAGTAGACCTAACATTGCTAGAAATTGTTTCTGCACCACTTGCATGCAGTGGAATCGAGGTCTGCCATGAGCGTGTATTTAATGCAGTTCTAAAGTGGAGATCGTGGTTGTTTCAAAAGAAAGGGAACCCAAAAAAAGTGGAGATCATGGTATCCCCATCCCCCCACCCACCACACGTGTCCACTCGAGGACTACGAATGGTCCAGTGTTTATAAACCCTCTCGGCCTTCTTCTTCCATGAGCTCGTGTCATTTCCCCAATCTGCCTAATCCCAAAACCCTAATCTGCACCTACCGCGCACACCAAAGCTCCTTCGCTTGCACCACCTCCTTCCCTAGGTGCGCCATGAAGCATACGCGTGGAGATGAGCCAGAGGTGAAGCCAGTTGAAGGCGCGACAGTAGATGGCTCGGTCGTTGCCAAGGAGGCGGAGGCATCTTCTCCGGGCACGAACACCGCTCGTCGCCACGCCGTCGAGGGTTCGAGATCATCCGTCCAGCTAGTAGCCATCGTTGTCGAGCAACAGGTGGCCGACAACGTCGTGGTGCCAGCGGCAGATCTGGATGGGGGGCAGGTGGCAGGCGGAGGCAATCCGGTGCTCTACATCAACAACCCCATCACCATCCAAGAAATCTTCGATGCAATCACAGAGAATGATGAGTTCCAGGAGGAGGTCCCCGATGAGGAGTCTGAGGTACTATATTGCTAGCTTCTCTAGTTGCAACCACATATTTCACTGTTCATACATAGGATCTGCTCAATCATGTAAAGATTATTTTGCTCTTGAAGCAGGGTAGTATATATATGTTGGAGATATGCCCAAGAGGCAATAATAAAAGTGGTTATTATTATATCTTTGTGTTTATGATGAATGTTTGCATCCCATGCTATAATTGTATTATAAGGAAACACTAATACATGTGTGTTTTGTAAACATAAAAGAGTCCCTAGTAAGCCTCTTGTTGAACTAGCTTGTTGATTAATTGATGATCATGATTTCCTGATCATGGACATTGGATGTCATTAATAACAAGGTTATATCATTAGGAGAATAATGTGATGGACACACACCCATAGTAAGCGTAGCATAAGATCAAGTCATTAAGTTCGTATTGCTACAAGCTTTCAAATGCATAGTAACCTAATCCTTCGACCATGAGGTTATGTTAATCACCATAACTGGATGGGTACTTTGATGACATCAAACACCGCTTCGTAACTAGGTGGTTATAAAGGTCTCATTGGGTAATCCGAAAGTATGTGTTGAAGCGCATGGACCAAGATTGGGATTTGTCCATCCATATGACGGATAGATATGCTCTGGGCCCTCTCGGTGGAATGTCATCTAGTTAGCTTGCAAGCATGTGACTAGGTCACAAGGGATGACATAACATGGAATGAGTAAAGAGTACTTATCAGTAACGAGGTAGAACTAGGTATGGAGATACCGACGATCAAACCTCGGATAAGTAGACTATCGCGTGACAAAGGGAATTGGTTTCGTATGTTAATGGTTCTATCGATCACGAAGTCATCGTTGAGTATGTGGGAGCCGTTATGGATCTCCAGATCCCGCTGATGGTTATTGATCGGAGAGGTGTCTCCATCATGTCTGCATATTCACGAACCGTAGGGTGACACACTTAAGGTTCGAACTTGTTTTAAGTAGATATGGAATGTGTGTTGGAGACCGAATGTTGTTCGGAGTCTCGGATTGGATCCGGGACATCACGAGGAGATCCGAATTGTCCGGGGAATAAGATTCATATAATGGGGATCGTTTTCTAAGTTAGGAAATGTTCCGGAGTGTTTATATGGGGATTCTAGAAGGTTTCGGAATGTTCCGGAAGGTTCTAGAAGATTTTTTTGGAGTTTACTTGAAAACCAAGAAAGGATAAAGGGAAACTTGGAGGGTAAGTAAGGGAAACTTGGGTGGGAAGGACTCTCCCCCAAGCTCCCTTGTGCGCCGGCCCTAGGAGGTGGGCCTAGGGGTGGGAACCCTAGGCCGCACACCTCCCTCTATATATAGAGGGGTGGAGGCGCCACCCCCCTTTTGCCCGCTCCCACTCCAAACCCTAGCTGCCTCTCTCCTCCTCCTTCCATCTGCTCTGGCTTAGGCGAAGCCCTGCAGAATTCTCTACTCCACCACCACCACCACGCCGTCGTGCTGCTAGGATTCTGTGGAGAGATCTACTACCTCCGTTGCTCGCTAGAACAGGGAGAGGAAGGTCTGCTTCGACTCCGCACGTGTGACCGACTGCGGAAGCGCTGCCGGAACACGGCGCCGGAAGGATCGTCTACTCTATCTTGAGATCGGCAAGTGATCGTCTACATCAACCACGAGATCCGATCTCGAACAAGGCTTTCGGATCTACAAGGGTTAGTACATATCTATCTCATTGCACATGTCTAATAGATTAGATCTTGGCTTTTATCTAGATTAGATCTGGGTTTTGTTCGTTCTTGCGGTAGAATTTTTTTGTTTTCCATGCTACGAACCCATCAGTGGTATCAGAGCCGTGTCTATGCGTAGATCTGTTGCACGAGTAGAACACAATGGTTTTGTGGGCGTTGGTGCTCGTGCCGTCTTTTTCTTTGTGTACTTTGCATCTTGCGGTATGGTGGGATGAAGCGGCTCGGGCTAACCTTACATGTCATCGCACATGAGACTTGCTCCACGCTTGACGTGTAACTTGCTTTGCACAAGTGGCTTTGCGGGTGTCTGTCTCTCCCACCATAGTATAGATCAAATCTACACTTTGCACTTGATAGCACTTGTATCAACGTTGTGGTTCAGTTTCGTAGGTAAGATCCTTTCTTATTCGAAAGCCCCAAACCACGTAAAACATGCAAAGAAAATTAGAGGCGTCTAACTTGTTTTTGCAGGGGTTTTGTGATGTGATATGGCCATCATGTGATTGTGATTATATTTGATGTATGCAATGATCCTTGTTGTAATATGGCAACCGGCGGGAGCCTAATGGTTGGCTTTAATTCTGTTAAGACCTGCGTGTCTATTCATCTTGTAATAGCTTTGTTCCAAGTAGTTGTAATAGTTTCTAGTGATGATGGACAACCATGAAGCGGCGCCACTGACCTTAAAGCAATGCTGGTGATGATGGAGATCATGTCCGTGCTTTGGAGATGGAGATCAAAGGCATAAGAAGAAAGGGCCATATCATATCACACAAATTATGAATTGCCTGTGATGTTAATCCTTTATGCATCTTGTATTGCTTAGATCGCGATGGTAGCATTATAAGATGATCCCTCTCACTAAATATCAAGTAATAAAGTGTTCGTCCTTAGTTGGCACCGTTGCTAAGACTCGTCGTTTCGAAGCATCTCGTGATGATCAGACGTGATAGATTCTACGTGTGCATACAACGGGTGCAAGCCAGATTTGCACATGTAGAAACTAAGGTTAATCTTGATGAGCCTAGCATGTACAGACATGGTCTCGGAACACGGAATACCGAAAGGTAGAGCATGAATCATATAAATGATATGATGAACATGAAGATTGTTCGCCGATGAAACTACATCTTCTCTCGTGAAGATCGGACTTGGTGTAGTGGACTTGGTTCGTGTAATCACTAAGACAATGTGAGGGATGTTGTTTTGAGTGGGAGTTCACCTAGTTAATTTAAGAATTAAAATTGAACTCAATTTATCATAAACTTAGTCTAAACTACTTTCAAATTTGTTGTAGATTATGGCGAACCTCTCCATCAATTTCAATGTGTTCCTAGAGAAAGAAAAGCTTAAGAACAATGGAAGCAACTTCACAGTCTGGCTCCGTGGACTGAAAATTGTCCTCAGGGCTGGTCAGTTGACCTATGTGCTCGAAGCACCGCTAGGTGACCCACCTGCAGAAGATGCCACCGATGACGTAAAGAATGTTTACGCCACACGGAAAAATCATTACTCCGCAGTTCAGTGTGCCATCCTATACGGTTTAGAAACGGAGCTTCAGAAGCGCTTTGAGCAGCACGACCCGTTCGAGATCATTAAGGAGCTCAAGCTCATTTTTGAGACTCACGTGGCCGCGGAGAGCTATGAGGCCTCCGAAAAGTTCTTTAACTGTAAGATGGAAGAGGGTAGCTCCGTTAGCGAGCACGTGCTCACCATGTCTGGGCACGCAAACAAGCTCCAAGAGTTGGGGATAACGATTCCTAATGAGTTAGGGATTCACCGTGTCCTCCAATCACTGCCACCGAGTTATAAGAACTTTGTGATGAACTACAATATGCACTGCATGAACAAGACGTTTCCTGAACTATCGTCCACGCTGAAAACTGCTAAAGTGGAGATCAAGAAGGAGCACCAAGTGTTGATGGTCAATAAGACCACCAATTTCAAGAAACAGGGCAAGCCTAAGAACAAGGGCAACTTCAAGAAGGACGGCAAGAAAGCTGCCGCACCTGCTAAGAAGCCCAAGGCTGGTCCTAAGCCTAAAACTGAATGCTTCTACTGCAAGGGTGCTGGTCACTAGAAGCGTAACTGCCCCAAGTACCTGGCAGATCTGAAGAACGGCAACATCAAGAAGAAAGGTATATTCGATATACATGTTATTGATGTGTATCTTACTAGTAATCTTAGTAGTGCCTGGGTATTTGATACTGGTTCGGTTGCTCATATTTGTAACTCGAAACAGGAGTTGTGGAATAAACGAAGACTGGCGAGAGACGAGGTGACGATGCGTGTTGGAAATGGCTCCAAGGTTGATGTGATCGATGTCGGCACGCTCCCTCTACATCTACCTTCGGGATTAGTTTTAAATTTGAATAATTGTTATTTGGTGCCTGCGTTAAGCATGAACATTATATCTGGATCTTGTTTATTGCGAGATGGTTACTCTTTTAAGTCCGAGAATAAAGGTTGTTCGATTTATATAAGTAATATCTTTTATGGTAATGCACCTGAGATGAATGGTTTATTCTTACTGAATCTCGATAGTAGTGATACACATGTTCACAACATAGATGCTAAACGAACAAAATTGAATGATAATTCTACATACATGTGGCACTGTCGTCTTGGTCACATTGGAGTGAAGCGTATGAAGAAACTCCATTCTGATGGACTTCTTGAATCACTTGATTTTGAATCACTTGAAAGATGCGAAGCATGTCTAATGGGAAAAATGACCAAGACTCCATTCTCTGGAATAATGGAGCGAGCTACAGACTTATTGGAAATAATACATACCGATGTGTGCGGTCCAATGAGTGTAGCATCGCGTGGTGGATATTGTTATGTTCTCACTTTCACGGATGACTTAAGTAGATATGGGTATGTCTACTTTATGAAACATAAGTCCGGAACTTTCGAGAAGTTTAACGAATTTCAAAGTGAAGTGGAAAATCATCGTAACAAGAAGATTAAGTTTCTGCGTTCTGACCGCGGAGGTGAATATCTAAGTTATGAGTTTGGCATGCATTTTAAAGAAATGTGGAATACTTTCGCAATTGACACCGCCCGGAACACCACAGCGTAATGGTGTGTCCGAACGTCGTAATCAAACTCTCTTAGATATGGTTCGGTCTATGATGTCTCTTACAGATTTACCGCTATCGTTTTGGGGCTATGCATTAGAGACAACCGCATTCACTTTAAATAGGGCACCATCTAAATCCGTTGAAATGACACCATACGAATTGTGGTTTGGAAAGAAACCTAAGTTGTCGTTCCTTAAAGTTTGGGGTTGCGAAGCATATGTAAAGAAGTTACAACCTGATAAGCTTGAACCCAAAGCGGAGAAATGCGTCTTCATAGGATACCTAAAGAAACAATTGGGTATACCTTCTATCATAGATCCGAAGGCAAAGTTTTCGTTGCCAAGAATGGATCCTTTCTTGAGAAGGAGTTTCTCTCGAAGGAAGTGACTGGAAGGAAAGTAGAACTCGACGAGGTTATTGAACCTTCTCTCGGAGTTGAGAGTAGCGCAGCACCGGAAGATGTTTTTGTGCCGCCTACACCAATTGGAGAGGAAGCTAATGATGGTGATCATGAAACTTCGAACGAAGCTGCTGCTGAACCTCGCAGGTCAACGAGGGTTCGTACCACTCCTGATTGGTATGACCCTGCCTTGAACGTCATGTTGGTGGACAACACTGATGACCTTGTGACGTATGAAGAAGCTATGGTGAGCCCAGATTCCGACAAATGGCTAGAAGCCATGAAATCCGAAATGGGATCCATGTACGAAAACCAAGTATGGACTTTGGTGGACTTACCGGATGGCCGTAAGGCTGTCGAGAACAAATGGATTTTCAAAAGAAAAACAGATGCTGATGGTAATGTTACCGTCTATAAAGCTCGACATGTCGCGAAAGGGTTCCGACAAATTCAAGGAGTTGACTACGATGAGACATTCTCACCAGTAGCGAAGCTAAAGTCTGTGAGGATTTCGTTAGCAATTGCTGCATATTTTGATTATGAGATTTGGCAGATGGATGTCAAAACGGCGTTCCTTAATGGTGACATTGAGGAAGAGTTATATATGGTACAACCCAAGGGTTTTGTCGATCCTAAAGATGCTGACAAGGTATGCAAACTTCAGCGCTCCATTTATGGACTGAAGCAAGCATCCCAGAGTTGGAATCAACGTTTTGATAAAGTAATCAAAAACTTTGGATTTATACAAACTTATGGAGAAGCTTGTATTTACAAGAAAGTGAGTGGGAGCTCTATAGCATTCCTAGTACTATATGTAGATGACATATTGTTGATTGGGAATGATATAGAACTTCTTAATAGTGTCAAATCCTATTTGAATAATAGTTTTTCAATGAAGGATCTTGGAGAAGCGGCATATATTCTAGGCATCAAGATTTATAGAGATAGATCAATACGCCTAATAGCGCTTTCACAAAGTACATACTTGGACAAAGTTCTAAAGAAGTTTAGAATGGAAGAGAGCAAGAAAGGGTTCGTGCCCATGTTGTCAGGTAAGACCTTGAGTAAGACTCAAAGTCCAGCTATGGCAGAAGATAGAGAGAAGATGAATAATATTCCCTATGCCTCGACCATAGGTTCTATCATGTATGCCATGCTATGTACAAGACCGGATATAGCACATGTTGTTAGTTTGACTAGCAGATATCAAAGTGATCCCGGAATGGAGCACTGGACAGCGGTCAAGAATATCCTAAAGTACTTAAATAGGACTAAGGATATGGTTCTTTCTTATGGAGGTGATGAACAGCTTGTTGTAAACAGTTACACTGATGCTAGTTGGAACACCAATCCAGATGACTCGAAGTCACAGTTTGGATACGTATTTATTTTGAATGGTGCTGCAGTGAGCTGGAGGAGTGCCAAGCAAAGCGTTGTGGTGAAATCTTCAACTGAATCGGAACACATAGCTGCTTCGGAGGCTGCACAAGAAGCCATATGGATGAAGGAGTTCATTACTGAACTTGGCGTGGTTCCTAGTGTGTTGGACCCGATGGCCATCTACTGTGACAACACAAGTGCCATAGCTAATGCACAGGAGCCAAGGTCACATAGCAAGCTGAAGCACATCAAGCTACGTTTCCATGCTATTCGCTAGTATGTCCGAGATGGTGACATAAAGATTTGCAAAGAACACACTGATCTGAATGTGGCAGATCCGTTGACTAAACCTCTCCCTAGAGCAAAACATGACCAACACCAGAACGCCATGGGTGTTAGGTATATTACCATGTAATCTAGATTATTGACTCTAGTGCAAGTGGGAGACTGTTGGAGATATGCCCAAGAGGCAATAATAAAAGTGGTTATTATTATATCTTTGTGTTTATGATGAATGTTTGCATCCCATGCTATAATTGTATTATAAGGAAACACTAATACATGTGTGTTTTGTAAACATAAAAGAGTCCCTAGTAAGCCTCTTGTTGAACTAGCTTGTTGATTAACTGATGATCATGATTTCCTGATCATGGACATTGGATGTCATTAATAACAAGGTTATATCATTAGGAGAATGATGTGATGGACACACACCCATAGTAAGCGTAGCATAAGATCAAGTCATTAAGTTCGTATTGCTACAAGCTTTCAAATGCATAGTAACCTACTCCTTCGACCATGAGGTTATGTTAATCACCATCACCGGATGGGTACTTTGATGACATCAAACACCGCTTCGTAACTGGGTGGTTATAAAGGTGTCATTGAGTATTCTGAAAGTATGTGTTGAAGCGCATGGACCAAGATTGGGATTTGTCCATCCATATGACGGATAGATATGCTTTGGGCCCTCTCGGTGGAATGTCATCTAGTTAGCTTGCAAGCATGTGACTAGGTCACAAGGGATGACATAACATGGAACGAGTAAAGAGTACTTATCAGTAACGAGGTAGAACTAGATATGGAGATACCGACGATCAAACCTCGGATAAGTAGAGTATCGCGTGACAAAGGGAATTGGTTTCGTATGTTAATGGTTCTATCGATCACGAAGTCATCGTTGAGTATGTGGGAGCCGTTATGGATCTCCAGATCCCGCTGATGGTTATTGATCGGAGAGGTGTCTCCATCATGTCTGCATATTCACGAACCGTAGGGTGACACACTTAAGGTTCGAACTTGTTTTAAGTAGATATGGAATGTGTGTTGGAGACCGAATGTTGTTCGGAGTCTCGGATTGGATCCGGGACATCACGAGGAGATCCGGAATTGTCTGGGGAATAAGATTCATATAATGGGGATCGTTTTCTGAGTTAGGAAATGTTTCGGAGTGTTTATATGGGGATTCTAGAAGGTTTCGGAATGTTCCGGAAGGTTCTAGAAGATTTTTTTGGAGTTTACTTGAAAACCAAGAAAGGATAAAGGGAAACTTGGAGGGTAAGTAAGGGAAACTTGGGGGGAAGGACTCTCCCCCCAAGCTCCCTTGTGCGCCGGCCCTAGGAGGTAGGCCTAGGGGTGGGAACCCTAGGCCGCACCCCTCCCTCTATATATAGAGGGGTGGAGGCGCCACCCCCCTTTTGCCCGCTCCCACTCCAAACCCTAGCCGCCTCTCTCCTCCTCCTTCCATCTGCTCTGGCTTAGGCAAAGCCATGCAGAATTCTCTACTCCACCACCACCATGCCGTCGAGCTGCTAGGATTCTGTGGAGAGATCTACTACCTCTGCTGCCCGCTAGAACAGGGAGAGGAAGGTATGCTTTGACTCCGCACGTGTGACCGACTGCGGAAGCACTTCCGGAACGCGGCGCCGGAAGGATCGTCTACTCGATCTTGAGATCGGCAAGTGATCGTCTACATCAACCACGAGATCCGATCTCGAACAAGGCTTTTGGATCTACAAGGGTTAGTACAGATCTATCTCGTTACACATGTCTAATAGATTAGATCTTAGCTTTTATCTAGATTAGATCTGGGTTTTGTTCGTTCTTGCGGTAGAAATTTTCCATGCTACGAACCCATCAATATATGGTTCAAACGGTCGATTGATGCATTTGCCAACTAGTCACAAAACCCCAATCCGTCTAGTCACCAAACCCCAATCTGCTCATTTGCCATCTAGTTGAGTTTCCTAGTTGAGTGTTGATTTTGATACACAACATGCCTATAACATTACATTTCTATTCCTTACTAAGCGCAATGATTCAATTTTGCCCCAAAATAGTGCAAGGGAGACACATCTGATGGTGTCGTTTTCTTAGGGATGGTTAGTGAACCTGAGGCAGCAATGTACATAAACAATATAGGTTATACTGTTGGTATTTTGGTTCTCCAACTCCGTCTCTGAAAAAAATAATGAGGCCCTTAATTTATTATCATATGGAACCTATATATATAATCATTGTATTGTTTTTGATCTTTGAATGAGTCGTATGATGCATATGTATATCCCTGAATATTGTTTTGTACGATTACATTTCAATTTCTTATTATGGCGAATGATTCAAATTTGCCCCAAAAGAGAGGCAGACAGATTGGTGTCAAATTTATTCCGGGATAAGTTAGCGAACCTGGGGTCATGTACAAGAACAATATAAGTTGTGCAATTGTTACTTGGTTCGCTTACGCCATCCCTGAAGAAACTTATGAGGCTGCAACCTTTATTCTACATTCATAGAACTATGATATTTGAATTATGTATTCCATGCATTCATAGTGTATAAGAATTACATTTCAGTTTGTCACAGAGGCCGATGATTGAAATTTGCCCCAAAAGAGTTCAAGGGGAGACACATATGATGGTGTCGTGTTTTAGGGATGGGTTGGTGAACCTGAGGCAGCAATGGACAGAAACAATATAGGTTGTGCTGTTGGTATTTGGTTCTCTAACTCCATCTCTGAAACAAATTATGAGGCCCTTGATTTGTTCTCATATGGAACTACATATATGATCCTTGAATTGTTTCTGATCTTTGAATGATTCGTATGATGCATATGTATATGAATGGTTTTGATCATAAGTATATTTAACATGTACCTGAGATTAATTGTTTGGTTTTTTTTATTATAATTACAATATTTAGGCTTGTTTTTGTACCTGACTATGTATATCCCTGAATATTGTTTTGTACGATTACATTTCAATTTCTTATTGTGGCCAATGATTCAAAATTTCCCCCAAAAGAGAGGCAGACACATTGGTGTCAGATTTATGAAGGGATGAGTTAGCGAACCTGGGGCGATGTACAAGAACAATATAGGTTGTGCAATTGTTAGTTGGTTTGCTTACGCCATCCCTCAAGAAATTTATGAGGCCCCTAGATTTACTCTACATACACTCTGATCCAACTAATTGTCATTTTGTTGAGATGAAATGATATATGAACTGATCAAACTATTGCTGAGATGCTTTCTCTTTGATATCAACTTAATATTGTCTTACATATATATGTTGTCAATTCTTGAGTTGTAATACAATTCAATCATATGTATGAGTTCTAAGTTACGTTCTTAAAAATCAATAGGAGGATGATGATGACGTGAATGGTAGCAAGGAATCCAGGGACAACAAGAGCCGCTACGTGCTGAGGCGGTTACGTTGTGGGCAAATCCATTTTTATCATAGGAGGATACTATTTTGCCAATTTTGTGGCAGAGCAATCAACGTGGACCTCGATAACATGATCCAGCACACGTGGGTGTTGGCAAAGGCGGAGGCAGCATAAGCCGATTACCTTGGCGTGGCACGCAGCCTTCGGCAAATTCCTCCGGGAGTATGTCAGGACTGGCCTATATCCCCTCGACTAGGCTGCCCCTGCCCTGCTAGGCATCTCCGTGTCCCAGCCTCCTACTGCCATCCTTGCTTTTATTTTGTTTTAGTTAATTATTACCAGTGTGTTGCATGTAAGACAATATATCTGTGGTGTCTCTGGTGGACCTTCTATATATATATATATATGTATTAATCTACTCCTTTATATGGAGTGCCTTAAAGTTTCTAGTGTTCAATTATATTACTGATCATGCTCATGCACACTACCAAATATTTCTAGTGTTTGATTATATTATAATTGTCAAGGAATGCATCAACAAGTTAAATTGGTCGAAATTTCGTAATCAAGTAACTAAATGATCTCACATCGGCGATGGATGTTCGCAGAAGCCGAGGCTGAAGTCATCAGCCGAAGACCTTGGCGCGACACATAGCCTTCAGCAAATTCCTTACAGGTTCAACAACGGGTTGTTGCCGCCCAGCTCTGAATTCGCTTATAGGTCCAACATGGTAGAACTTGAGCTACTGAGGGTACAGCTCCCATAGAGACCTCGGCAGGGGTGGAATAATTGGTGCAGGTGCGACCACGACGACGGTGAGCTCGGATTCTGGAGGAGGAAAACATGATCGAGCATGGTCGACGCGGTGACAGATCTCATCGGGAACCAATTCTCATACCCGCGCCGTGCCATGGTGAGGGCGAGCTCTGACTCGGGATGCGGAGAAGAGCAGGGCCGAGAAGGTTCGTCCACGTCCATGCTCCACGCCATGGCCACGCACAGATTGCCGCTCTAGGGAAGAAGAAGATGCATAATGGATGCAGGCTCCAACACCGCAAGCCTACAGGGAGGAGAGCAGGGCCGAGTAGGTTCGTCCACGTCCCAGCTCCGTGCCATGGCCATGACCCCCCACAGATTGCCGCTCTGGGGAAGAAGAAGACGCGTAATGAATGCATGCGCCAACGCTGCAAGCCTACATGGTGTCACGATGATAGCGACATAACAGCAAAAATTGACAGGGGGGCCAACTTGACGGGCGTTAGCCTGATATTTTGTATTCAAACATAAAGTTGAATTCGTGCCGAAAAAGACCCTCTGAGTATTTGGCATGCCAACTGTGGTCAACGCGGCTAATTACAAGCAACTTGGGTACCGTGTTGCCTGGGCGCCTCAACTTTCGGGCCGCAAAATGATATTATAATCTAGAAGGGAGGCCCATGCTAGAAGAAGGAAGGCTTTGGTTGAGTTACCGACCAACTCAGAGCCTTGGAGTACAAGACACCAAGACTAGTTAGTATTAGTGTATGACTCTCTAACCTGTCCAGAAAGGTCCTTTCACTGTAACCCTAGGTTCTGTCACCTTTATAAGATGAACATGTGGGAGCCTTTAGGGCACAATTCATAACACCTCGCATAACAAACCGATCTCTGTAACTCGGTGTATTGCCATTGTAGTGATTTATAGCATGAGTAGAGTTCTGCCACCGTTGTGGGACTTGAACCTGGGTAAGCTGTGTTACCTCGTACCTGTCAACTCGCTGCCTTCCCCCACCTCTCTAAATATGCTCTTTGAGGACCCCTCCATGGCGTACTCATTGGCAATACCACGACAGTTGGCGCCCACCGTGGGGCAAGGGGCGCTTCAAGCTCTACACCGGGCGAGGTCCAATCTCTTCACGGGAATCGGCGACACTGTGGCCATTGGGCATGTTCTCTTCTCCAACAATGTTCCGATCGCCCCCTTGGACAAGTTCTAGATCCCGGAGATGACAAGGCTCCATCGTTCCAATCGGGGACATCCATCTCTTCATCGGTGAAACCGACTCGAGACAAAGATCCCAAGAAGTCGGAAACGCGTCAAGTCTCACACGGACCGCCTCTGGACAGGACACGTTCGTGGCAAGATCAAGCTTGGATCTTTCTCCGTAGTTTGCTAGCTCAGATCATAAAAAATCAAGGCTGACCCAAACCGCTCCTGTGCAGGATATAATCGTGGAAGGACCCTGTAGATCCGCTTGGCTTCCCCGAGTGTTACAGAAGCGGAGGTCACACTTTGTTGGCATTGTCACCATCTTCGATCTGGCTTGCTATGTCCTAAGGATGGGGGAATCGCCATGCGAGTACCTCGCCCGATGGGTGAGGGTAAGGGAGACCTTGGAGGGAGACCATGCTGATGAACTAGTGTACCGCTTCATGGAGGGACTTATCCCCAAAACCCTTATTCACAATACCCCTCAGGAGGCGATAGGCGGCCAGATTACTTACCCTCAATGAGATGATCACAACTGTTAATAGTTTTGCTGATCCAGTGAGCTAGCAGAGGCTAAAATCGCCGCTGTAGCCAAAAAAGCCAAGACTACCGGAAACACAGTCTCCACGTCCAACTCTACCATTGAATACACTAACACTAACTCCGACTCAATAGTCAACGCACTTTACACTAACATTAGCATAGATGGCGGCGGTTCAGAGGCCAACTCAGAGGAATACAATGCTTCCATGAGGGAGATCAACAAGGAGTCCGAGAAGGAGGAGTGTGCCAAGAAAGACGTCACTTCCCGCCAGGTACTGGTGGCCATCGAGAACGTGACGGAAGAAGATGACTAGAACCAGGTAGCCAAAAAAGCTCCGCCAGCAGCGGCCGATGCTAGAGCTGTCGTGGACAATGGTAAAAAAGTCGTCGAACCTCCTGATTCGGCTAAGGCCATGACCTCTCCGGCTATCCCCCCGCAGCAGCTGCAGGAACTCACCACCGGGCCCAGCGCTACAAAACAATCAAACCTACCGCCTCTGCCATCCACATCAGCAGCTGGAAACCCCTTGGTCACTCCAGCCGACAAGGTGATCTATGGCGAGCTCCTTGTCGAACCACTAATGGTTTCCCATATCCGAAATGTTACATAGCTTGATGAGAAGCGCCAGGAAATCCTCGCGGAGGCCAAGTGCATCATAGAGAAGGGCATGCAACTGGACAATGATTTGGCAAAGGCACAACAGTTGATCAAGACGGTGCGAGAAATGGAGGCCCAGTACAAGCAGTTGATCTTGAAGCACAACACAACAAAAGCTCTGGATCACGTCATGGGTGATCTCGGCATTCGACACAACTTCGGGTGCGCTCCATCCAAACCGGCAAAAGTTACCCCTACATTGATTCGGCTGGGAAACAAGTCATGACAACCCTCGCCCTCAATATTGTCATTGCCAAGAACTTAATCTAACAGGATAGATTACCTGAAGAGGTGCACCAGGTCTATGACCTTGTCGCCAAGGCTTGCAAATAGTTGGAGAAGGCCACCTCATAAATGCTGGAGTCCATCTCCGAGCTTTGCTAGTCCATTATGAACAATCGCTGCAGACCAAGATCTCCTCGCGATGAAGGATCCCACACAGGCTCCATGGAACGAAGGTGAAGGGGATGCACGCAACAGGACTAATGCTATCCCAATATACTCTAGCAACAGAGACAAGTCTCACCCTAGGCATTTGCCGCTACCCACATAGTCACGACATCGCGAGGAATCACAGCTGCGCCACCGTACAAGCATGCCACCTCCTAGTCGCCCTTAGGTCGGCATCGTTATACGCGACCAGGGAGAGCAACCTTGGCATGACGGAGAGCACGGTAGCAACGACAGATACAGGAGCAGATCCCACAAGGAAGCTCTGCGTCCGACAAGCAATCGTGACAGGCATGAGGACTCACATGGAGGGAGCAGCAAGAAGGCTAACCCACCCCTGCCATAGCCACCATCACCACCCAGCAGCCACCATGGCAGAGGGTCGCACAAGTCTCACAACTCGCACCATAAGTCCCCACCCCATGGCAGAGATCGGCACAAGCAACAACTGGAGCCGTACGATGCACGTTCACGCCTTGATAGGATCCATGAAGCCTAGCAAGATCCATACTTGGGGCCATGTTGCTTCGGACTGGTTATTCGGGCCACAACCTACCCTAAGGGCCTCTGGATTGACAAGACTATCAAGCCTTATGACGACACTGCCAGGCCAGTGACATGGTTGCAGGACTATCGTGAAGTGATTGAAATCACAGGGGGAACCCCAAAGTCGTTGTCAAGTACCTCCCACTAATGCTCTCTGGCACCGCCCGACAATGGATCGACAACTTGCCGGAGAAATCAAACTATAATTGGTTGGACATGCATGAAGCGTTCACCAAGAACTTTGAGGGTATGTACAAATGTCCCTGCACTATCAGTGACCTACATCAGTGTGTCCAAGAGAAGGACGAATCATCTCGTGCCTACTTATCCCATTGACTTGATATGAAAAATTCATGCGCGGGAGTACACGACCAAACTGCTATGGCCGCCTTCATCGATGGTCTGGAAAAGGGAAACCTGCTCAGACATATGCTAAAGCGCACTCAAGAAAAGGGCAAGCTTGACCTCAACTCATTGATTGCCAAGGCTAGCGAGTTTTACGCTACGGGCGATGATTCTCGTGGGTCCATATTTGCAGTGGTTATTCCCACCCATGCCAATAAGAACAACAATAACAAGCAGAAGAATCCGCCAGAAGACAATCAAGCATCCAACATGGTTGCCATGACTTTCGCTGGCAGAGGTGAATGCGGAGAATATGGTCGTTGCCGGGGGGCTTGTCGTGGGTAGCAGCAGAGTGACTATACACCCATAGCGCCTCGCGTTCCCCATTCGTAGGAGGAGTACTGTGATATGCCGTGTTTCCTCCATCTTGACGCAAATGGTAAGGATACTCATACCAACCGCCAGTGCAAATTTGTCAAGGACCTCAAGGAATACCCTGAGTCTGGCTACAAGCAAAGTCAGAAGAACAGACCTTGCGGAAAGGGCAAAAGGAATAAGAAGGAGGAAGAGTCCAAGGATTCAGATGATATGGATGAAGACATGGAACCTAATACCGCCGACAAAGGTGATGGCAAGGGTAAAAATCCCTTTGAAAAGAAGGCTCCAGTTTACCACACTTTCCTTGGCACTCCCGCCGTCCGGGCCTAGAAACTGTTTGAGGATACTGATGGCCACCCTCCATGCAGTCCCCTAGTACGTCAGGTAGTCGGAGACTCCAATCACTTTGGACAGAGAGGATCACCAAGAGCTCATCCCAATAGAGAACCAGTATGCAATGGTCATCAACCCCCTGATTAACGGTAGTGAGTTCACCAAGTGCCTTGTGGATAGTGGAAGCAGCATCAATAATATGTACATTGATACACTACACAGGATGAACTTGATAGAGGTGGAGCAACACCATGTTCCATGGCATCGTTCTTGGCCGGCAAGCTCAGTCCCTTGGCTGCATCACCCTTCCGGTCACCTTTAGTGATGTCAACAATTATCGCCAAGAGCACATGACCTTTGAAGTGGTGCCCTTCAAGATCCTGTACCACAGCATATTTGGACGCAACATCTTCCACTCCTTTCTCGCTAGGCCATGTTTCGTCTACAACAAGATCAAGATACCTAGACCAATCGACATCATCAATATTGCCGGAAGCTTCACCAAGGCAAGGGAGTGCAAGCTGAGCGAAGCCGCCTTCGCCGAAGCGGTCTTCTATGGTGAAGAGTTCAAGAAGATCCAGCGCTAGGTCGACGACTCGGAGATGCCGGCTTCGAAGAAGAAGATTTCTGACTCTAAGCTCGCCTTCAAGGTCGTTATCAAGACCGAGCAGGTGGAACTTGTGGAAAGAGATTCCTCCAAGACCACCTCCATTGCAACAGATCTGGATCCCAAATAGGAAAGCATGCTCACACCGGTCCCATCCAATGAGTGGTATCTGAGTATCATAGTATCATAATAAAGTGCATTTGTACACCCGCTTATCTTTCTATAGAAACTTATCTCTAAATGATTTTGAGATAGGACAACTTGTTTCTTCGAGTTCCTCCATGAGAATAGGGACATCTTCTCTTGGCAACCTGCCAACGTGAAGGGTGTACCTAGGAAACTTATCGAGTACAGCGTAAACATTGATCCTAAAGCAAAACCAGTGAAACAACCTCTACGACGCTTTGGTGATGACAAACGATGGACTATAGGCAAGGATCTAGATAGGTTACTTAAGGCTAGTTTAATCTGAGAAGTTATTCACACCCAGTGGGTGGCCAATCATGTACTTGTCCCCAAAAAGGGAACCAAAGAATTAATAATGTGCGTTGATTACACCGGCTTTAACAAATTGTGCCCAAAGGATCTGTTTGCTTTGCCTCGCATTAACAAAGTCATTGAATCGATGGCTAGCTAGGAACTTCTGTGTTTTATCGATGCATACTTAGGATACCACCAAATCAAGATGCAAAAGTCAGACCAATTGGCCACTTCGTTCATCACATCTTACAACATGTACTATTATCTCACGATTCCCTTTGGGTTGAAAAATGTTGGTGCTACGTACGAGCAGATGATGCAATGTTGCCTACATGACCAAATAGGTCGCAACATACACGCTTATGTGGATGATATCGTGGTGATGTCAAAGAAATCAAACAATCTCATCACCGACTTGCAGGAAACCTTCGATAACCTCCAGAAGTGCAACATGATACTCAACCCCAAGAAGTGTGTCTTCGGGGTCCTAGGCGACAAATTGTTGGGCTTCATCATTTCACATTGTAGAATCAAGGTCAACCCGGATAAGATCAAGGTCATCCTCGACATCAAATGCCCGACATGCTTGAAGGACATACAACGGCTCACAGGCTGCATCATAGCAGTAAGCCGGTTCATCATCTGACTTGGAGATAAGGCAATGCCGCTCTACAAGTTTCTCAAGAAAGTGGATAAATTTGTATGGACGGACGAGGAAGATGCAACACTTCAAGAGTTGAAGAGAATACTCTCATCCACACCAATACTTGCAGCACCGGAGTCAATGGAGCCAATGTTAGTATACATGGTGGCAACCATCTGGGTTATCAGCATCGTCTTCGTGGTGGAGCGTAAGGAGCCAACGCATGAGCACGGAGTTCAATGACCAGTTTACTATGTAAGCAAGGTCTTGACATAATCCAAGCAGCATTACCCGCACTACCAGAAGCTAGGTTATGGAGTTTTCCTTGCTTCACGGAAGCTAAGGCATTACTTCTTGGAGCACCCCATCACAGTGGTGAGCAAAGCTCCACTGTCCGACATTAACAACAACAGCGACGCTACAGGAAGGGTGGCGAAGTGGGGCATTGAGCTTGCCACCTTCAAAATCACCTACAAGAGACGATGCGCTATCAAATCACAAGCATTGGCAGATTTAATCGTCGATTGGACAGAACTGCCAGAAGACACTCATGTGCCAAAGCTAGAGTTTTGGGTCATGCACTTTGAAGGATCCAAGTTACTCAATGGCTCAGGGGCTGGTTTATTGCTATAATCACCAACAGGGGAAAAGTTGCAGTACGTCCTACGGATCCACTTCAACACTGCCAACAACATGGCGAAATATGAAGCTCTCATTCACGGACTTCGTGTGGCCAAGGATATTGGCATCAAGCGCATAGTTTGTTGTGGAGATTCCAACTTGGTTGCCTAGTAGATGGCTAGAACCTGGAATGTAACATCCCAGTGTTAGTTAATGTCTAATTAGGGTTTAATGTGCATTGCATGAGCATCATTATTTGATAAGGCAAAATAAAAATGAAAACAAGAAATGTGAAACCCTAAAACCCTTGCTTCCTCTCTCTCTCAAATCAATTCAAAAGGGGTTTTGAATTTTGAATACTATAAAAGATGTCGAGCCCAAATAGTATAGAGGGCCCCTATGTGTTCCAAAACTATTTATACACCCTCTTGTATTTTTGGAATATTAATAGTGTTGAACTTGAATATACAAAAGGGAAAATGAAATCAGAAATAGAAAAGGTTTTTCTAAAAAAACAGAGCCAGTGAGCTCCCTAGGCCAGCCCACTCCCTCTCTTCTCTTCTTGCTACCTTTCCCCTGGCCCAATGTCGTCCCACACCAGTGCGGATTCAGCCCATACCCCTTCAGCCTCTCTATTTCGCGTCGTCTTCCCCGCTGACGGGAAGCATCTTGGTGGACGCTGCTCCGTCGCCCGATGGTCGTTGCCACGCCGAGATGAATGCCTCCTCCCCTCAGCGACTATAAGGCCTCACCGACACCAGCGAGAAGCCCTCACGTTCCCTACTTCTTCTTCTCTTCCTCCTTCCCCACCATGGCCGAAACCCTAGGCGCACACCTTGCTAGTGTCTCACCGTTATCGAGCTCATCATGCCTAGATGAGGCCACTGTCAGAATAGCCGTGTCCTCCTCATCTTCCTTGGAAAGCCATGTAAGCCAGAGTGGCCCCAGATGCCTCAATCACATCATCGTTCCGATGACGGCTGGCGCTCTCGCCGCTGATTACCATCCCTCCTGACCTTGTGTGGCTTCCCCGACACCAGCATCCTCCTCACAGTGAGCGTGTGGTTCTCAGCGTCCTCCCCAATCGTACCCTTTCTCCTGTATCGTCTTGTCGTCGTGGAGCTCCGAGCGCCGCTGGATTGTTGCTCGCCACCAGCGTTTCTCGCAACCAAGTTCCCAACGCTGCTAGTTTATGGCTCCTCGCACTCGTGCGCATCCAACACGCCCCTCCGCGCTTCCCGGCAATCTCTGGATCGACGGATCTGAGCACCACCCAGGAGCCTCGCCATTGATGACATCAGCATGATGTCATGCTGGTGTCATTATCCTTTTTGTTTTATTTAATTGTTTTGTAAATTATTTTCTGTAAATACAAAATACATGAGAGGTGGGTCTCGGTTGTCAGGTTTTTAATAATTTCCATAATTAATTTCTAATAATAATAAATATCTAACATGTGGGGCCAATTAGATAAATATTCAACATATCCCAAAAATGTTTAATTGTTTGAAAAATGATTTAAAATTGGTTTAAATTGGTAAAATCAATAACTGATTATTTATAAGTCTGAATGTTCAAAAAATATATCAAAATGTTCAAAACGATATATGTATAATATATCAAAATGTTCAAAAAAATGAGATGTATCTCATAGCATCAAAATCATGCATTGTTCAAAAACTTTCAAGACAAGTTTAATTAGAAGGACAAATGAACCCCCGTAGGTGACTCCGAGGTTTTCCCTATTCTAGGGTTTGCACCCCTTGGACTCTGTTTAAATTGCCAAGCATGCTTTAGGGCGTCATTTCAATACAATTTAAGTTGTCATATCATCATCCTTGTTTGAGAATTGCATCAATGCCATGTGTTTATTGTTTCCCCTTTCTTTCTAGTGTTTCTGCTTCTTCCCGGTAGAGTGTGATATCGAGATCGAATACCGAGGTTAACACCATCGAAGACCAATGAACAACACTTGACCAATTGTAACCAAGTCAAGTACCAGATGTCTAAAGCTTTGCTCTTTGGTTATCAACAGGCAAATTCAAGCATAGTCCCCCCATTATACAATCCTATGGTTTCGAAAGTATTTCATTCTTGCCATGGTGCATACGATTCTACTTTGGTCTTTTATCGATAGATAGAGTATCCTATCTATTGCATTACTCCCTTCTATCTTATATTACCTGAACCACTTCTCCTAGCATAACTAGGTTTGGCTTGTGTGCACTGTTAGAGCTATTATTTGTGTCTTGCTTATCCATGCTTACCTGTCAGTGTTGGTTCATCTAGATGATGTATCATATGCAAAGAATCTAGTATGATAGGAGAATGAGGTATACTAATGCGTTAAGATCACTAGTAAAGGTTAAACATGCTAAGGATTGTATGGGAGGCCATGGTGGGATGTGGTTTTTTTAGTCCCATGCTCGCCACCACTAGGAATCGAGTTCTTTCCTTTGGACCAAGACGAGCATACAACCACACGGGGCTTGGGAACCCATCTGCTGACTAACATGCCTAGTAGATTCCATGAGTCAAATAGTTCGGGCATTCCATTGGACATATATTTGGTTGTTCTCGAAGGCGGTGAAGGAGGTGCATCATAATAGGTAGGGAAGCGTGCACCTGGTTGCTTGGGGTAGAACAACACGCCTGATAAACCAACCTCGCCCACATCTCTAGGGACCGACTTCGGGATTTGACCCGTTACGGTAGAACCATCCTTAGGGCGTGACTCATGGTCTCAGTGAAAGAAAGGTAAAGGTCATGGCCAAGAACCCTCCACCGGCCTTCCAAGGAAGAAGGCTAATGTACTGGCATTAAGAGTCGGTTGGTACGTGTGGGCAAAGTTGTACACCACTGCAGTGTTAAATCTTTTCGAAAAGCCGTGTCTAGTTATGGACGAATTGGGAATGAACGTGAGATCATAGAGAACATTAACCTAATGTAAAACTTGGCAACTAAGGTTTGTTAAGGATGCTTCCTCATGGGTACGAGGGGGTGATCCTAGTTGTGAGATGATGTTTACTTTAGTGGATATCAAAAGATGATGATCAATTCTTTGGAGATGTCGCTCTTTTATCCCTTTTTAAAATATTCTGACTAGACGAGCTTCTTCTCCCTCTTGTTTTATAAACAAAGATGGCTTTATGTAAAATAATCCCAATAGCCATAAGTCTTGTGGAGTATACCCTGTACTCACCCTTGCTTTGTTGATACATTTTGTAGCAGAATAAGTGTTCCCCTGAAGACAAGTTTGGTACAACATCGACACCAATGAATAACTTGGGGTTCCCGACCGCCAGCCTGGAATCTAGGGGCTAGGACGTCATCATTATGCTTCAGGCCTCTCAGGCCATTTGTTAAGTTTGCCATACTTAATAGAATAATTTGCCTTCCGTTGTTTGATGTTTGTGGTCAGTGACCTCTTCTTGTAATATTTTGGTTCTTTGCTCAGTTATGAGGTTGTTGTAATAATTTTTGTGTCGCAGGGTTACTATTGTGTTACCAATTTCTCACTGAATATCCTTGAGCTCTAGGTTAAGATTATGCCAGGCTAACGTCTGGTATTTGTTTAACACTGATCCCGAGGTTGTTACATGGAACGCGCGGAACCCTATGATGGAGGCATCTCGAGACGAAGTAGACGAGATAGCCAAGTGCTTCGACAACTACAAAGTCAAATATGTCAAAAGGGAGGACAACGAGGCGATAGATTCCGCCTAGCATTTTCTTGGAGCATCAAGTACATCTAAGCTTGGATCATCCTGTCGACCAATTCTGCCTAGCATTTTCTTGGAGCATCTACAAACACCATCTATGAAAGGAGCAGACTCTGACAACCTGGAAAGAGTGGATTCATTTGTTAACTCAGTTACAGTGACCTCTCCGGCTTGGATGAAACCGTTCATGGACTACCTTAAAGACAGAAAACTTCCCGCCGACGAAGTCGAAAGCCGACAGATAGTACGCAGAGCAAAAGGCTATGTCATAATAGACGGCCAACTATACAAAGAAGTACCATAGGAGTATCCCTATGGTGTGTCTCCCAGCAACATGGTATGGACATCCTTAGAGAGATACATCTCGGAGATTACAGGCATCACGCTGCTCCCCAATCATTGGTCTCCAAAGCCTTATGGAAAGGGTTCTACTAGCTAACCACAAAGGCGGACACCGACAAGTTGGTGCAGACTTGTATTGGATGTCAGTTCTATGCAAGGCAACCACATGTTCCAGCTGAAGAATTGCAAACAATACTAATTACTTGGCCATTTGAAATCTGGGGGCTTGACATGGTTGGTCCGTTATAGACGGCACCTTGTGAGTTTACACATTTGCTGGTTGCAGTTGATAAATTCAATAGATGGATTGAAGCTAAACCCATTGGAAAGCTCGATGGGGAAACAACCCTAAAATTTGTTCGACATCTAGTGGTGATATTTGGTCTCCTGCATAGCATCAACACCGACAATGGCAACAACTTATCACTCAGAGAAGTTTAGGAGTATTGTCACGAAAAGGGCATCTACCTTTGACTTAGCATCTATGGCAGACCCACATTCTAATGGTAAGGTTAAGCGAGCCAATGGACTAATTCTGCAGGGAATCAAGCCACACTTAGAGGAACTGCTCTAGAGAGCAGAAGGAGCTTGGGCGAAGGAATTACCATCTATGTTGTGGAGTTTACAAACAACACCCAACAGAACTACCAGCTTGACCCCCTTCTTCATGATTTATGGAGCAGAAGCAGCTCTACCATCCGACATCCTCCATGATGCACCGAGTGTTGGCGCCTATGACGAAGATGATGCTGAAGAATCCAAACGCCTATATGTGGACCTGCTCAAGGAAGAACATGTCTTGGCATGCAAAGATCCGCCATCTACCAGCAAAAGCTATGCTGCTACCATAGCCACCACACTAGGCATCGCTTGTTTAAAGAGGGGGATCTGGTGCTTTGCCTCAAGCAAAAAAGTCGCACAAACTATCCCTCCCTTGGGAAGGACCGTTCGTCATCAGAAAAGCGCTGCTCAATGGTTCCTATTCCCTCGTCGATATTTGCAAGTTGAAAGATATGCCAATAGAATGCAAGCGCAAGCGACGTGACCCCAGTGATGATTATCCGAAGACTGATCGGCCACAGAACATAGCACATCTACGTCCTTTTTACACCTAGAATATTTTATATTATGTAATAAGTATCTTATATGATCAATGAAATAAGGCATTTGGTTCACTCATATTGGATAAGTATTTTACCTCCTTTAGTGTTCATTTTTGTATCATATAAACCCTTTATGCTCAAGTTCGCATTTGCACTTGCGAAAACTCTGCCTATGGTCATTAGCTTAAGTTTTCTATTCTACATGTTTTCTATTGTTTTATGTGGATTCCGGAGTACTGATATTTCAGCACTCCAACCCGGCGATTTTGTTCTTAGGTTCTTGACTATGCTATTAAGAATCATCACCTAAGAACATGGTTCTGTGCTACGAGTCTTCCGTCTCATGAAAGGTTAAGCATAAGAACCAGAATAATGGATAAGCCAACACTTGCTTAAAAAATATATACATTATAGATACGAATAAGTAGAAGGAGGCTTGTAGCCAAGTTTTGCGCCTTACTTCAACATTGTTTTTCCTCATACACAAAAAATTGTAGAGACACATTTAATACAACAAGTATTTTTGGCTCTACTGTAGGTGACTTCGACGCTGCATCATCCACAATAGGAGAAGCAGGCTTGGAGAGATCGTCCAACTCGGAAGACCTAAGGGTACAGTCCGAGTTTGCTTGATCATCAGCCATCTCTTCGGCGAGCACGAAGACGTATGCCTTGACTAGCTTGGAAACACTTGGTATCATAGTCGGCAAGGGAGCTCCAGATAGCATCGCCATCAATTGGATTGCCCTCTTCGTCGACCTCTGACATACTAGAGGTAACCAAGTCCATGTTGTCCGTGTCATAGTGTGCCTTCACGAAGGACAAGGCCATCCTAGCACTGGCCTGAACACATGATTCTTTCCAGCTCTTTAGTTTCTCGAGGGCTTGGTGGAGGATTTCCGAGTACTTGGCAACAGAACCTATCGCCTTGATGGTGATGCCCAGAGGCTGGGTGATCGTAGTATTGAAGAAGTTGCCGGCAAGAATCATGCATCCCTTTGAATCCGGAGCACCTTCACCCATGTTGGTTAAACCAATGGGATATGTGTTTTCGTATGAGACAAAGGTCATGAGTACAACAGTGATATACATTTTTTGACTTACAAAATTTGAGAAATATAGAGGCATGTTACCGAAGATGTTGGTTTCATCTTGATGGGAGGTTTCCGCCAATATGTCATGCTCCTTCTGAAGTTTCATCTTGATGGTAGGTTTCATATTGGTTTTGGTCCTTGCGGTGTTCAATCTCCTTCTTCAGGCGCTCTATCTCGGTGTCAGCATATTCTTGCAGAACCTTCATTGCCTCTTCATGCCCTTTGATGGCAGCAGCTAGGTCTTTCTTTAGGATCTTATATTCATCATGCAACTGTTGGATGTGCTTGGATTGCTCTATGATGCCTTTGGCCTGGTAATATCATCTGTAAGTCGGAACAAATAAAGCATTATGAGTACTTAGAATAAAAATTACTACAAATGATGAATTAGGGAACTATTGGAGGAAAATAGACGCTTGCTATTTTTTATTTGTTCCTTCAAAAAGGTTGTTTTACCCATTTCAAGATCCAGCTCTTCTTGCAGCTTGGCATACATTTCAATGGCATCCCTCCTCCGAGCATTTTCATTCTACACAAAGTGGCATACTTAGTTTCTCTAGATCATCTACCCGAAACTTGTTTTTGTTTCAACTAGAAGCTTAGGGGCTACATTATCAGATTTTAACCTATGTATGTTTTCTCTTAGAGTATCTAGCTAGAATTATTCATTCTACCTAGAAATTCAGGGGCTACACTAGCAAGTTCTACACTTAGTTCTTTTTGAGCACTCAGGCCAATAACTGATGGTTTTCTGCCTAAGAGCTCTGGGGCTACGATGGGATATACTATAAAGTGAAATGTAAAGATTGAAGAATCACGATGCAAATAATCTTAAGATTGTTTGCCAAATGGAGTATGCATTGTGGAAGGTTCAAGGATTGTTATAAATAGCTTTTGCCTGCTAAATAAGATTATCCAGGCTCATCGTCGAAGGAGTTAGGGGCATGCTAGACGTAGTAGCCAGATGCATGGATAATAAGCTCTAGCCATCTCTTGTGTTGCCCTGATAGTTGATGGCATAGGAGTTCCAAACTTTGTAACTGCTATTGTTGTTTCTACATCTTCTGCCAATTTCTTCCTTTTCTCGATGGTATTCTTAGCCGGAGCTTCAACCACTTGAGAGGAGTTACCCTCCTGCATTGCCTGGCTACTAGGGACAATGTTCATGCCAACAAAACCTGAGACATCTGGTGTAGGATTAATTTCTATCTCCATGACAGAGGTCTCAGTTATGACGGGGGACGAGGTCCCAGTAGAGCCGGTTGCAGACTTGACGATGGGAGTCGGGGGAGCAATGGAGGAGAATATCATTTTGTGGCCCGAAAGTTGAGGCGCCCAGGCAAAGCGGTACCCAAGTTGCTTGTAAACAGCCACGTTGACCACAGTTGGCGTGCCAAATACTCAGAGGGTGTTTTTTAGCACGAAATCAACTTTACGTTTCAATACAAAATATTAGGCTAACGCCCATCAAGTTGGCCCCCCCCTGTCAGTTTTCGCGTTTATGTTGCTCCCTTCGTGACTGCCATGTAGGCTTGCAACGTTGGTGCCTTCATCCATTACGCGTATTCTTCTTCCCTAGAGCGGTAATCTGTGGGGGCGTCGCGGCCATGGCGTTGAGCTGGGACATGGACGAACCTGCTCGGCCCTGCTCTCCTCCCTGTAGGCTTGCAGTGTTGGCGCATGCATGCATTACGCGTCTTATTCTTCCCCGGAGCGGCAATCTATGGTCGCAGCCATGCCACCATGGCATGGAGCTGGGCCGTGGATGAACCTGCTCGGCCCCGCTCTCCTCTCCATCCTGAGTTAGAGCTCGCCCTCACCATGGCCACACCCATGGCACAACGCAGGGATGAGAATTGGTTCTCGGTGAGATCGGTCACCGTGTCGACCATGCTCGGTCCTGTTTTCCTCCTCCAGAATCTGAACTTGCCGTCACCGTGGTCGCACCCGCACCAATTCTGCCACCCCTGCCGAGGTCTCGGTGGTAGCTCAAGTTCTGCCATGTTGAACCCGTAAGCGAATTCGGAGCTAGGCGGCGGCAACCCGTTGTTGAACCTTTAAGGAATTTGTTAAAGACTGTGTGCCGCGCCAAGGTCTTTGGCTGATTCCATTGGCTTCTGCCAACATCCACCGCTGATGTGAGATAATTTAGTTACTTCGATACAAAATTTTGACCAATTTAACTTGTTGATGTATTCCTTGACAATTATAATATAATCGAGCACTAGAAATATTTTGTAGTGTGCATGAGCATGATCAGTAATATAATTGAACACTGGGAATTTTAAGGAACTCCATATAAAGGAGTAGATTAATATATGTATAGAAGGTTCACTAGAGACACCACGGATATATTGTCTTACATGCCACACATAGGTAATAATTAACTAAAACAAAATAAAAGCAGGGGCAGTAGCAGGAGGCCAAGACATGGAGACGCCTAGCAGGGCAGGGCATCAGCAGGAGGCAGGGACAGCCTAGTCGAGGGGATATAGGCCAGTCCTGAAATAATCTCGGAGGAATTTGCCGAACGTTGCGTGTTGAGCCAAGGTAATCGCCCTATGCTATCTACCTCTGCCTCTGCCAACGCCCACCGCGTGCTGGATCATGTTGTCGAGGTCCATGTTGATTGCTCTACCACAGAATGGGCAAAACAGTCTCCCCCTACGATAGAAACGAATTAGCCCACACCATGACCGCACGTAGCGGCTCTTGTTGTCCCTAGGATTCCTTGCTAGCGTCCACGTCATCATCATCCTCCTATTGATTTTTAAGAACATAACTAAGAACTCATACATATGATTGAATTGTATTACAACTCAAGAATTTACAACCTGTATATGTAAGACAATATATCCGTGGATATCAAAGAGAAAGCATCTCAGCAATAGTTTGACCAGTTCATATATCATTTCATCTCAACAGAATGACAAATAATTGCATCAGAGTGTATGTAGAATAAAGATTGCGGCCTCATAAGTTTATTCAGGGATGGCATGAGTGAACCAAGTAACAATTGCACAACCTATATTGTTCTTGTACATCGCCCCAGGTTCACTAACTCATCCCTAAAAAAATCTTACACCAATGTGTCTGCCTCTCTTTTGGGGCAAATTTGAATCATTGGCCGCAATAAGAAATTGGAATGTAATCCTATGAAACAATATTCAGGGATATACATATCCAGGTACAAAAACAATCCTAAATAATGTAATTATAAATAAAAACCAAACGATTAATCTCTAGGTACATGTTGAAAATACTTATGATCAAAACAATGCATATACATATGCATCATACGAATCATTCAAAGATCAGAAACAATTCAAGGATCATACATGTAGTTCCATATTAGAATAAATCAAGGGCCTCATAATTTTTTTAGAGATGGAGTTGGCCAACCAAAGTACCAACATCACAACCTACTCAGGTTCACCAACCCATCCCTAAAAAAATGACACCATCATATGTGTCTCCCCTTACACCCATTTTGGGCAAATTTCAATCATCAGCCTCGGTGAGCAAATGAAATGTAATTCTTATACACTATGAATACATGCATGCAATAACAATTCAAAGATCATAGTTCTATAAATGTAGAATAAACCTAGGGGCCTCATAAGTTTCTTCAGGGATGGCGTAAGTGAACCAAGTAACAATTGTACAACATATACTGTTCTTATACATCGCCCCAGATCGCTAACTCATCCCTAAAAAAAGCTAACACCAATGTGTCTGCCTCTCTTTCAGGGCAAATTTGAATAATTGGCCACAATAATAAATTGAAATGTAATCCTACGAAACAATATTAAGGGATATACATATTCAGGTAAAAAAACAATCCTAAATATTGTAATTATAAATAAAAAACCAAACAATTAGTCTTCAGGTACATGTTAAAAATACTTATGATCAAAACCATGCATATACATATTCATCATACGACTCATTCAAAGATCAGAAACAACAAAAAGATTATATATATAGGTTCCATATGAGAATAAATCAAGGGCATCATTATTTTTTTCGGAGATGGAGTTGGTGAACCAAAGTACCAACATCACAACCTATATTGTTTGTGTGCATTGCTGCCTCAGGTTCACCCACCCATTCCTAAAAAACGATGCCATCATATGTGTCTCCCTTGCCCTCTTTTGGGGTAAATTTCAATCATCAGCCTCGGTGACAAACTGAAATGTAATTCTTATACACTGAACGGATGCAATACATAATTCAAATATCATAGTTCTATGAATGTAGAATAAAGATTGCAGCCTCATAAGTTTCTTCAGGGATGGCGTAAGCGAACCAAGTATTAATTTCACAACCTATATTGTTCTTGTACATTGCCCCAGGTTAGCAAACTCATCGCTGAAAAAATCTGACACCAATGTGTCTGCCTCTCTTTTGGGGAACATTTGAATCATTGGCCACAATAAGAAATTGAAATGTAATCATATTAAACAATATTAAGGGATATAGATATGCATCATATGACTCATTCAAAGATTAGAAACAATATAAATATTATATATATAGGTTCCATATGAGAATAAATCAAGGGCCTCATTATTTTTTTCAGAGATGGAGTTGGTGAACAAAAGTACCAGTAGCACAGCCTATATTGTTTGTGTGCATTACTGCCTCAGGTTCAGTAACCATCCCTAAGAAAACGACACCATCACATGTGTCTCCCTTGCACTCTTTTGGGGCAAAATTGAATCATTGGGCTCAGTAAGGAATAGAAATGTAATGTTATATGCAGTTGTGTATCGAAATCAACATTCAACTAGCAAACCCTAAAACCCCTAAATCAAATGTTACATATCGATTTGATTTACCGCACAATAAGAACCGTATGAACAACAACGAGTTAAGCAAATGTAAATTTACTAGATGGAAGATGAGCAGATTGGGGTTTTGTGACTAGACGGATTGGTTTTTTTACTAGATGGTAGATGTATCAATTAACCGTTCGAATCATATATATACTACCCTACTTCAAGAGCAAAAGAATCTATACACGATTGAGCAAATCCTACGTATGAATAGTGAAATCTGCGGCTGCGACGAGAGAAGCTAGCAATGTAGTACCTCAGACTCCTCATCAGGGACTTCCTCCTCGAACTCGTCATTCTCTACGATTGCATCGACGATTTCTTGGATGGCGATGGGATCGTTGATGTAGGGCACCGGATTGCCTCCGCTTGCCGCCTACCCCTCATCCAGATCTGCCGCTAGCACCACGACATTATCGGCCACCTGCTGCTTGACAGTGACGGCTACTGGTAGGATGGATGAGCTCAAAGCCTCGACGGTGCGGCGACGAGCGGCGTGCGTGCCCAGAGAAGACGCTTCCGCATGCTTGGCGACGACCGAGCCTTCTACTACTGCGCCTTCAACTGGCTTCACCTCCGGCTCGTCTCCACACGTACACTCCATGGAACACATGGGGAAGGCGGTGGTGCAAGCGAAGGAGCTTCGCCACGCGTGGTAGGTGTAGATTGAGGTTTTGGGACTAGTCAGATTGGGGGAAATGACACGAGCTAACAGAAGAAGAAGGCCGAGCGGGTTTATAAACATTGGACCTTTGGTAGTCCTCAAGTGGACATGTGTGGTGGGCGTGGGGATGGGGCTACCACGTTCTCCACTTTTTTTGAAAACCACGATCTCCACTTTATAACTGCATTGAATATACGTGCATGGAAGACCTCGATTCCACTGCATGCAAGTGGCGCAGAACCAATTTCTAGCAACGTTAGGTCTCCTCGAGGATCCCCCTGACGCGTGGAAGTTACTTGTGGTAGGGCCCAGTTGGAAGTAATATTGAGAGCGCGCTGCATAAAAATGGGATATGTCTTATTAAAATCAAGTGGCAATAAATTGCAGTGTCTCGTCGACAACCATGCACTCGATGACCCCGTTGCCATGTGCATGTGTTGTGGTAGTAGTTGTAGGCTTTTCAGACGTGATTAAACATGACATAACCACTCGATGACTTTATCCATGGACGGCTTCGTGTTCCTTCTTGTAGAAGTCTCGCTGAGAGAGACGTATGTGCTGTCTCACGTTGTACTGTGAAGGGCAGGACGTGTGCAACGATCCGCGTTGTATCACACAGGATCAACAGTTGGTACGCACGATCTGTGTGACAACTATGACAACAAATCAGGGCATAGCAGCCAGAGTGAGCACATTAGATGTGTGTGTGTGTTAGTGTGCATCATTGCGGTTTTGGAAAAGAACACCTGCAGTGATGCCACCACAACATGTGTCCAACCATGTCCAGGATCCACTAGAGTTCATTGCATTTGTGTTCTTTTCATCAACCACAAATTTGGTGTCATTGCAAGTGTATTCTTTTCATAAACCACATGGATCCACTATAGTCATTGCATGTGTGTTCTTTTCATAAACAACATGGATCCACCAGTGTCATTGAATGTGTGTTCTTTTCATAAACCACATGGATCAACTAGAGTTCATTGCATGTGTGTTCTTTTCAAAAACCAAATGGATCCATGAGTGTCATTGGATGTGTGTTCTTTTCATAAACCACAGCGAGTCATTGCATGTGTGTTCTTTTCATAAACCACATGGATCCAACAGTGTCATTGCATGTGTGTTCATTTCATAAACCACATGGATCCACCAGTGTCATTGGATGTGTGCTCATTTCATAAACCACATGGATCCACCAGTGTCATTGCATGTGTGTTCTTTTCATAAACCACAACTAGAGTCATTGCATTTGTGTTCTTTTCAAAAACCACATGGATCCACCAGTGTCTTTGCATGTGTGTTCTTTTCATAAACCACCACTAGAGTAAATGCATGTGTCTTTTTTTCTAAACCACCACTAGAGTTCATTGCTTTTGTGTTCTTTCATAAACCACAACTAGAGTCATTGCATTTGTGTTCTTTTCAAAAACCACATGGATCCACTAGTGTCATTGCATGTGTGTTCTTTTCACAAACCACAACTAGAGGCATTGCATGTGTGTTCTTTACATAAACCACATGGATCCACTAGTGTCATTGCATGTGTGTTCTTTTCATAAACCACATGGATCCACCAGTGTCATTGAATGTGTGTTCTTTTACTAAACCACATATTGATCCACTAGTGGCATTGCATGTGTGTTATTTTCATAAACCACCACTAGAGTCATTGCATGTGTGTTCTTTTCATAAACCACGTGGATCCACCAGTGTCATTAGATGTGTGTTCTTTTCATAAACCACATGGATCCACCAGTGTCATTGCCTATGTGTTATTCTGCCAAACCACCAATAGAATTCATTGTATGTGTTTTCTTTTCATAAACCACATGGATCCACCGATGTCATTGCATGTGTGTTCTTTTCATAAACCACATGGATCCAGCAGTGTCATTGGATGTGTGTTCTTTTCATAAACCACATGGATCCACCAATATCATTGAATGTGTGTTCTTTTTCTAAACCACATATTGATACACTAGAGTCAGTGCATGTGCGTTCTTCTCCTAAACCACCACTAGAGTCATTGCATGTGTGTTCTTTTCATAAACCACGTGGATCCACAAGTGTCATTGGATGTGTGGTCTTTTCATAAACCGCATGGATCCAGAAGTGTCATTGGATGTGTGTTCTTTTCATAAACCATCACTAGAGTCATTGGATGTGTGTTCTTTTCATAAACCACAAGGATCCACCAGTGTCATTGCATGTATGTTGTTCCCCTAAACCACCACTAGAGTTCATTACATGTGTTTTCTTTTCATAAACCACATGGATCCACCAGTGTCATTGCATGTGTGTTCTTTTCATAAATGTAACATCCCAAAACTTTAATCCAAGCTTATCAAGATCCAAATCATCAAATTTAGGGTTAACCAAAACTTTTTCCATTTAAAGTATTTAATTATGCATATAAGAAAGGCCTTATTTTGAAATCTTTGTGAATGGTCACCATTGATTGATCCATTGTTTGTAAAATGTTTCTATGGTAAATTAAACATCATCTAAATCATTCCCAAGCAAATCCCAAAGAAAATCAAATAAAAAACAATTAAAAATGAGGAATGGTCATTTTGGTCATTTTAATCCACTACACTACTTTGAGTGTTCCTAGCACTCATTTCCCAACAGAAATAATTCTGGATCTTTGCACCCCTTTCTAATACACATAATGAGGTACCAAGGCCCACCTTGTGATCTGCTGAAAACATTCAAATACTTATTTTAAATGACAGTTTAAAATTGAATTCAATGCATATGCCTAGATAACCCCTATTTCAAAAACCATCCAATTGAACTCCATTTTCAAAACCCTTGCAACCAGAGACTACCTAGTACTAGTGGAGATCACTCAAAATTTTTGAACCCAAAATTCAAATTTTTGCTTCTTGTGGCCATTATGTCGAGCAGGTGTCAGGCACAAATCTTGCAAATCTTAAAATACTATAGTGAGCAGTAGTTTTGGTCACCATTTGGGACTAACTTGGTCCCCTAGTTCCGCCAGCTAGAACCCCGACCCTAACCCTCTCTCCCTCTCCACTGTCTGCTCCAGTAGCTCGCCGCTCGAAGCCTTGCCCTAGGTCGACCACGGACCGCTCGCCCTAGCCCGTCCCGCGCTCTCCTTCGCTTGCTGGGAGACAGGCGCCATCACACCGCTTTGCGTCGACCAGCCCCCGACCAAAAACGAGCGGAGGACAAGCCTCAATTGCTCGCGCCCTTGCCGCTGTCTGCCATGCTGATCACCCTGGAGCGTGATACATTGCAAATGTATCTATAATTTTTGATGTTACATGCTTGGTTTTATCCACTTTCTTGTGTTTTGTTCCAACTTTGGAGTACTTTTCATATGATTTCTTGGACTGACCTATTAACAAGAGCCACAGTGCCAGCTGCCTGTTTTCTGCTGTTTTTGGTTCCAGGAAAGTTAGAAAATGAATATTCTCGGAATTGGACGGGACAAAAGCCAAAGTGCCTATTTTTCCGGAAGGGATCAAGTGCCAGAATACGAGACGGCGAGGGGCCAGGGGCCGGCCACACCACCTGGCCACGCGGCCAGGCCTGGCCCGCGCCAGGGGGTGGTCTGGCTGACCCCAGCACCCCCTCGGCCTCTCCTTCCGCCTATAAGTTGCCCTCGGGACGAAAACCCTAGGTACCCGATCAAAAATCCACGAAAGAGTCTGTAGCCGCCGTCATCTACATCCCTAGATCGGGAGGGATCTCAAGCTCTTCCCAGCACCCTGCCAGAGAGGGGAATTCACCCTGGAGGCCTTCTTCATCACCATGCAAGCCTCCGGTGTGATGCGTGAGTAGTTCATCCTTGGACTACGGATCCATGTAATAGCTAGATGGCTGGTTTCTCCTCCTTTGTGCTTTCATGTTTAGATCTTGTGAGCTCCGTTCATGATCAAGACCATCTATTTGTAATCCATACATGTTGTGTTTGCGGGGATCCAATGGATATTGAGATGCTATTTCAGATTGATTATTGATTCTATCATGTCTTTGTTATTTGAGATCTTGCATGCTTTCCGTTGTTAGTAGCTATCTTGGCCAAGTAGATGCTAGCAACTCCAAGAGTTAGTATTTATGCTCGATAGTGGGTTCATGCCTCTGGTAATCTGGGGAAGTGATAGAAATCTCTAAGGTACTAGATGTGCTGTTGCTACTAGGGAGAAAACAACGATCCTTTGTTCATAGAACAATTGTATTGTTTACCTTACACGCAGTTCGTAAAGCAATAATCTATTGCTTGCAGCTTAATACTGGAGGGGGTTCGGATGATAACCTGAAGGTGGATTATTAGTTATAGATGCAGTTGGATGGTAGTCTATGTATTATGTTGTAATGCCCAATCAAGTCTCAGAGGAGTCAAGATGATTAGTATATGCATGTATTGCTTTCTCGGTGTTTGTCAATTGCCCCGCTGTAATTTGTTCACCCAACATGTTATCTATCTAAGGAGAGCTACCTCTAATGAACTATGGATCCCGGTCCTTTTTCTTTACATACAATCTACAAGCCTTTACTGCTTTGTGTTTACTTTCTGCAAACTTTTACTTCTTTCCATTCGATACGTTTAATCCTCTGTTTTCCGCAAAACACGGTGAGATTGACAACCTCATCGCAAGTTGGGGACAAAGTTCTGTGGTTGTGTTGTGCAGGTCTCCACATTGCTACTAGCACCGGTAGTGCGCCCTGCCAAAGCTCAGCTAGTAACACCTTTGGGGTGTTTCCTTGCTCCTACTGGTTCGATTAAACCTTGGTTTCATAATTGAGGGAAAACTTTCTGCTGTACTCATCATACCTTCCTCTTGGGGTTCCCAACGAGCTCTACGTCGATCGTCGAGTACATCAAGATATTTTCTAGCGCCGTTGCCGGGGAGTCAAGGACATCTTCACAAGGGGAGTCCCTCATAACCAATCTCTTTACTTTGTTGTTTTTTTTGCTTAGTTTCTTTTTGCTTTGTTTGCTTGTTTTGTTCTTCAAAAAACACAAAAAAAATTAGTTTTACTTGTTTTGCTTTCTTTTTTGAAAACACAAAAAAATTAGTTCCTATCTTGAGTTGCAACTATGTCTAGCCTTGCTCCAATCACTATGTCACCCGAGGAAATGATTCTCACTTTTAAACAAGGAATTGAGGAAAGTTTTAAGGAAGCTTGGTCTAGAATCTCTGATATACATGAAAAGACTGAGCCTAAAATGATTCAAGGCTTGTTCCTTAGCAGTTTTTACCTTGGGATTGCTCTTTGTTATAGATATGCTTTAGATGCTATTGTGGGAGGAGATTTCCTCCAATGTAATGAGGATGATGCCATTAATGCTATAAAGAAATTGATCCTCACTTACACTATGCCTAGCCAAACTGATATTTCTTTTGCAAAAATATTTGCTAGGTTGAACACTCTTGAGGCTAGCACTACTAGCTTAGAAAGTTGCTATAATACGCTTAGGGAGCATCACAATTATGTTCCAATAAATTCTGAACCATCAAAGTGGCTCCCTACAGTAAATATTGAGATAAACACTGAAACTTTTCAAGCCCGCTGCGATATCATGTGTGAATTTTGTCTTATGCCCAAAGATATTTATGAATCTTTGAATCTTTGGGGGCTTACTGAAGGAGGAAGAGAAATATCTCTTGCTAATAATGCTACCATATTACCTATTGGAATAGCTGAAGGAGTGTTTACAAAGATCCTTGGGAAAATGATTTCTACTGATTATCTTGTTATTGAATGTGCAGGAAAAGGACAAATTACACTTGGAAGGACCCTATTAGAACTCCTTGGAGAAATAATAGATGTGGGAAAGGGGACCATGCACCTTTATTCTCCACCAAACAATCACATTTTCCCAAAGGTTAAGAATAAAAATAAGAGAGGTAAGGGCAATAAAGTTGGTTTTAATGCTTCTTCATTTGAGAACACTTGATTCTTTCTTTGCTTCTTATGCCTAACTTAAAGGCGTTAAAGAAAAGTACTTGTTGGGAGATAACCCAAGAGTTTTAGATGAGTCTTGGAAGTTATTACCTCTGTAATAACCTCTTCTTATCCTTTTTATTTTCTTTTTGTGCCAAGAGTAACCTCTAATGAGAGTGAAGTAATGATTGGGAAAGTTGTTGTCCCGGAACAGATTTCTGTGCTTCACCGTAAAAATTCCTGAGGGCGTTATGTACGTCGGATTGAGCTGTAATTGTTTGTGCTTATGCCCCAGATTGTTATATAACTTTCGTTAGTTCAACACCTTTTGATTTGAGCGACAAAAGGTCTTCAAAAAAAATTGTCTTTACCTGCTGGTCTGTTTTGACAGATTTCTGCCATTTTCTGCATTTGCTTCTTCTTAGTTCCTTCTTGAGTTCCTTTGGGGAATTGAGATTTTTGAGGGAAGTGCTACAGTAGCTATTATTCTAATGGAAGTTTATTTGGTGTTAGAACTGAACCTTGAGACTTATTTATCTTAAGTGCACTAATGTTGCTAATGAGATTTTGTGAAGTTTTGTATGAAGGAAAAATTTCAGGTGTATGGAAGGAAATGAGTAATAAGATGAAGAATGGACTAAAGCTCAAGCTTGGGGATGCCACGCGTGTCACCCCAAGAAATATCCAAGAAGTGCAAGCGTCAAATCTTGGGGATGCCCAAGGCATCCCCTTCTTCATCAATAAAAATCCCAGGTTTCTTCCAAACGCTTCATTTTTATTGTTTCATGCACAGTTGTGTTTTACTTGGAGCGTCTTCTTTTTCATTTTCGTTTTGGTTTTTAGTTTGCTTGGTTTGCTTAGTTTTCTGAATAAGTTGGTTGGACCCCCTCTTTCATACGTTGGTTTGCAATTAGTTTGGTTTGGTTTGGAAAAGAGTAGGAAAGCTCATGCTTATGTGGTAAAAAGAGCTCGTTTTTTACTGTGGCTATGCTTTGTCATGCCATGCTTGATATTGTTTTGGTTTTATGCTTAGTATTCTTTGTTGTAGCATGACTTTTTATAAACAATTGAGATTTCTTAATGTGCCTTGGATGAATCATGCGTTGTTTTAGCATGTTAAAGCATAGCATAGTGGTATTCTCCTTTGATGCGTTATTTGGGTTGACTTGGCGCATGCTTACACCATATTATGAGTTTCACAAGTCAGCATTGCCTTTATGATCCTTTAGTTTTCAACTTGTAGTATCACCTTATGCTTTGATCGATGATGTTTTGTCGCTCTGCATGATTATGGCCATTATTGCTCTCTTAGTTTGTCGCTCCCAGTCTTTTGCTAGCCTCCACCACAAAGTATGAGTTCCACTCATGCATCCAACTCCCTAAACCAAGTTATTCCAAAGAGTCCACCATACCTACCTACTAGCTTATGCTATTCCAAGTACATTCATGCTTTTGTTTACCTTCCACTTGTTATGAGAAAACTAGTGATTAAAGCTCTCACGAACTTGATGGCACACTTTACTTTATTGCCTCTAATAAACTTGAACCATTGGGTCCTTCTTTCTTGCGTATATGCTTGCGCTTTATAAGTTGAAATTAGCAGAACCATGTACCATGGGGAACACTTTCAACATTGCACTTGTACTTTGTACCCCGTTGATATTATGTTCTTTTGCTTACGGATCCCGGCGATGTGAAATAAAAGTGGAACTTGTAAGATCATGGAGTTTGTATGTGTGTTAGAGAAACGCCTGGGCCGCTAGCCTAAGCCATGCCTAATCATGGTGGAAACTTTTAGCATCACCATAATGAGCACTCTATGAAGCATCCTCAATAAAAACCTATGCAAATAGCAAATAAAAAGATCGCTGAGATGCTCATTGTCTGCTTGCCTTGTCATTTTGATTATGGGAAATCTCCCGTATCATGTGCAAGGGGTACCCCGTTGGTAGTTCTTAATGATACACATATACTTACAATGACAAGAGCTTACTCGTGACTGAAGTTGATTAGCATGAGGATCGGTCTTCGTAAGTAAGGGGCATGAGATTTCGGTTTATAACTTGTCAAGCATATCCTCTTAGTTGTGTCACTTTAACCTTAATCACCTTCAAGATGCTTACGATAGGGGCAATGAGAGCTGAAAACTATAAGTACCATAATTTTTGGAAGGTATTTATGAGACTTGAATCCCTACTTCCTTTTACAAAAGGTCTTTCTTCCACCATTATATTGAGTCTCCACCTTCTAACTTTATGCACCTACTTTGAGAGCATAGTGGCCATTCTTAGTTCTATGTGCATTGTCCCAAGACTAGTTGATTGATGCATAACTTGTTATTGCTTGTTTGAAACTATTGTATCTAGTCACTCTTTTGAACTTTGAAGGTGTCCCATGCATTTATATTTGCTACTCTATTGAGGGACAAGCTGAATACTATTATGCTATGTTTTCTTTATGTGAAACAAACAAACGTCTTGCAAAGCATTGTTATTCATGATTCTTTTGTTTGTGCCTTTTTCATGTTGCATCATAGTTTCTTGGCTTATTACTAGAACTTTGTCTTTCATGTTATGATTGAAGTACTATGATCCCAGCTGTGATGTTTTGCAAATACTTTGATCAAGTCTTTGATGGTGCATGTCACCTCAAAAATTATTTCTTTTTATCACTTACCTACTCGAGGACGAGCAGGAGTTAAGCTTGGGGATGTTGATACATTGCAAATGTATCTATAATTTTTGATGTTCCATGCTTGGTTTTATCCACTTTCTTGTGTTTTGTTCCAACTTTGGAGTACTTTTCATATGATTTCTTGGACTAACCTATTAACAAGAGCCACAGTGCCAGCTGCCTGTTTTCTGCTGTTTTTGGTTCCAGGAAAGTCAGAAAATGAATATTCTCGGAATTGGACGGGACAAAAGCCAAAGTGCCTATTTTTCCGGAAGGGATCAAGTGCAGTAATACGAGACGGAGAGGGGCCAGGGGCCGACCACACCACCTGGCCGCGCGGCCAGGCCTGGCCTGCGCCAGGGGTGGTCTGGCCGACCCCAGCACCCCCTCGACCTCTCCTTCCGCCTATAAGTTGCCCTCGGGACGAAACCCTAGGTACCCGATCAAAAATCCACGAAAGAGTCTATAGCCGTCGTCATCTCCATCCCTAGATCGGGAGGGATCTGAAGCTCTTCCCGGCACCCTGCCGGAGAGGGGAATTCACCCTGGAGGCCTTCTTCATCACTATGCAAGCCTCCGGTGTGATGCGTGAGTAGTTCATCCTTGGACTACGGATCCATGTAGTAGCTAGATGGCTGGTTTCTCCTCCTTTGTGCTTTCATGTTTAGATGTTGTGAGCTCCGTTCATGATCAAGATCATCTATTTGTAATCCATACATGTCGTGTTTGCGGGGATCCGATGGATATTGAGATGCTATTTCAGATTGATTATTGATTCTATCATGTCTTTGTTATTTGAGATCTTGCATGCTTTCCGTTGTTAGTAGCTATCTTGGCCAAGTAGATGCTAGCAACTCCAAGAGTTAGTATTTATGCTCGATAGTGGGTTCATGCCTCTGGTAATCTGGGGAAGTGACAGAAATCTCTAAGGTACTAGATGTGCTGTTGCTACTAGGGAGAAAACAATGATCCTTTGTTCATAGAACAATTGTATTGTTTACCTTACACGTAGTTCGTAAAGCAATAATCTGTTGCTTGCAACTTAATACTGGAGGGGGTTCGGATGATAACCTGAAGGTGGATTATTAGTCATAGATGGAGTTGGATGGCGGTCTATGTATTATGTTGTAATGCCCAATCAAGTCTCAGAGGAGTCAAGATGATTAGTATATGCATGTATTGCTTTCTCGGTGTTTGTCAATTCCCCCACTGTAATTTGTTCACCCAGCATGTTATCTATCTAAGGAGAGCTACCTCTAGTGAACTATGGATCCCGGTCCTTTTTCTTTACATACAATCTACAATCCTTTACTGCTTTGTGTTTACTTTCTGCAAACTTTTACTTCTTTCCATTCGATACGTTTAATCCTTTGTTTTCCGCAAAACACGGTGAGATTGACAATCTCATCGCAAGTTGGGGACAAAGTTCTGTGGTTGTGTTGTGCAGGTCTCCATGTTGCTACTAGCACCGGTAGTGCGCCATGCCAAAGCTCAGCTAGTAACACCTTTGGGGTGTTTCCTTCCTCCTACTGGTTCGTTAAACCTTGGTTTCATAACTGAGGGAAAACTTTCTGCTGTACTCATCATACCTTCCTCTTGGGGTTCCCAACAAGCTCTACGTCGATCGTCGAGTGCATCAGAGCGCCACGCCCGCAGAGCCGCACAGACCGCGCCTAGCTCTAACTTTGCATGTCAGCAGCCGCAGCAGGCCCAGCAACCGCCCAAACATCATCGTTCGCTACCTCGCGACCAACAGACCGGAGGAGCAGTGTCGAACACCGCCGTCTACGCGCAGTTCATCGCACGCTCCCGACTAGTAGAGACCTCGCCTTGCCGCGCCTTTAAGCCTTAGAGGACTGCCGGGGAACAGAGCACCCAACGCCGCCCTCGCCCATGCCGAGAGAGCCCCGTAGCATCGTTACCGATGACCTCACCGTCGCCCGTTCTGTCCCCTCGTCGACCCTATATAAAGCGGCCACCCTAGCACCATTTCTCCCCACTCCCACACTCCTCACCTCTCACTGAACCTTACACACCTCTCGCCGAAGCCGCTCAATCTCTATTTTGCCGGAATTGAAGCCAAAGCCGCCGCAGCAGGAGGAGAAGGGCGTTGGCGATTTAGAGCAACCCAAGCTCCGCCGCAACCGCGCCTCGCCTCGCCGTCGTCTACCAGCCTGTTTGCCCGCCTCGCCGACCTTGCTGGAGCCCTGGTATGCCCCCAATCGACCCCCACCGCCGCGGCTAGGTCACGTTCTCGCCGGAGTGATCTGTCGTTGACGATGACTCACCACCGTTGGATCGTCTTTAGATCGTGTGGCCCAGGATGCTAGATACCGTTTCGGTTAGGTTGTGCCGCTGACCGGTGGAGCCTGCCTATCAGGCAGCCCACTGCGCGTGCTGTGTGTAGCTGGGCCGGCCCAGTTAGTTCCTGCGTGTGTGAAAGTTTCAAGTTTAGTTTTTTCTATTTAGAGTTAATCTAGTTTCTGTCCACTAGTTGAAAAATCAATTCTGGGAGTTTGACAACTCCAAATTGCATGAAAGCAATTTTGCCTGAAAGGTATTGAAATTATCTATCCAAGCCCATTGGATGTAATTCAATTAGAGTTATAGATCTCTCCTAGTAAAAATAACAAAACAAAAGCATTTGCACCTTGCAACATTTTTATAAAATCAACCAAGTTAGCTTTTGAGTTGATTCCAACTCTCAAAAATCACATTTCATCATACCTATCTGAATATGTAATAATATTAAGGTTTACATGCAGTGACTTTGGACTAGTACCAAAATAATGCTATATAGGCATTTCTAGTCACTTTAAATCATTAAATAATAAACTTAAACCAAAGTAATTATGATCCAACCCTTAAATTACATTCCCACCTGTTATAATATGTGTTGTTGACATGTGTCCACATGATCCCATATTTTAAGTGGTGAATATTAAATCTTAGTTAATTTTTCAATGAGTAGAAATTACTTTTCTAAAATAAAAAGGAGGAAACTATTGAATAAAACGTGTGATGCTTGTGATGATAATAGATCATCAATTGTGTTCCTTAGAGTACTAAGTAAACTAGTTAAGTATTGTTTGGTGATTTTGTACTCCGTATGTATTTATAGAAGATATACCGACCAAGCTTACGAGGAGGAGGAGTTCTACCAAGAAGAAGAAGAAGACAACTTCAACCACTGCACCAACCAAGGCAAGCTATTATTGGCAAGCTAACCTTGCAAAACTTACTTTAGCAAGCCACCATTAACAATGCAAGCTAATCCTTGCAATCTAGATAACCCAAGCAAAGATGCTTTAGGCCTGCTTTGATCATACCACTTGGACTAGTATTTACCCCAAGTCTTACTTTCAAGCTTTACTTCCTTTAGTTTACACAAAGTCCCTTACTTGTTTTGAAGGTAGAATAAAGAGTATAAAACTTGACCTATTTAGATAAGCTTTAGATGTCATTCTATGGCATGAGATTGAACCCATCATCTTTCCACCTTAGTGAACACTCTTAACTTAGTAGTTTAGAGTAGATCAAAACTTGAGTCACTTTAGATGGGAACACTTGGTGAAAATGAATTATGAAAACCTTGGAATGAGGAGTCATTCTATTGAGATGTTTTGACATGTGTTGAGAAACACAAATGGTTTATGATGATGAAAATGTGGAGGCATGAGCCTTAACCTTTTTATAAAACTGATGGTTGGATTCGGATGCGATACCATTCCAAATTTACCATACAACCACACTACCTGAATTGGGTAAGGCTTAGCCAGAAGTTTATATGCATTAGTATTAGTTCCCTCACGGGGGAGGTTTGAGCTGAGGCTACCTCTCAGTGTTGTCCACCTATGCAGTGCCCAGGATGACAGATGGTCATGGTTGGGAGGCCATGCTCATAGGAGAGGTGCTTATACTAGGGTGTGTAAAGGAAAGGTTATGTTTGATTATCTGCATACTAAGTATGATGATTCAGGGTTATCCCTGATAGATGTACCGAATCTTGTGGTGAAAGTGTACCAGCTCTGCAGAGTGTCAAACTATTCGAATAGCCGCGTCCACGGTTATGGATAGTTGGAATGGCCATACTGTTTCGTTGTCAGATGTTTTCTAAATGACTTATGAAAGAAATGATGAATGTTGACTTGACCACAACAGGGTTGTGTTTATGATACTACCTTCCCACCTTAAGTGATTCTAGAACTTTATTTTATCTTTCTTTGCTTCAGAACTCAGCTTAGGTTTCAAACTTAACTTTATAGTTAAACTTAGATTTAACACTTTAACTTAGCACTATACTGCTTGTTAGTGGTAGTTTGCGAGTACTTAAAGAGTACTCATGGCTTTTGTCTCTGGCTATTCTCATGGCCAGACTATGAAGGAGACTATCAAGATGATGGCCAGCAGGATGGCTATGATAACTAGGACTATCTGCCTTCGTCAGCATTGCATGTGCCCCTGAAGATGGACCCCACCGCTACGCTTATCTTTTATTCCCGCTACTTGTTGTATTAAGACTGGATCATGAGATCCTTATTTGTGTAAGACCTTATGTATGGTTTGTAATGGATGATGTACTGTGATATCCAATCCATTATGTCTCACAAAAATGGTAATCCTGGGATTGCGAGGTATGGCATAACGGGCATCTGGGATTAAAAATTCCGGGTGTTGACAAGTTGGTATCAGAGCCATCCTGACCATAGGAGACCCTAGTTAGAATGGACGTCCGAACAAAAACTTAGTTTCAAAACCAAAGTGAGTATTTACGAAAAACTATCTCCTCTCTTATCCTTGGGAATTCATTCTTTCTCAAAAATTCATGTTCCTCAAAATTCTTACATTACTACTTAAAATTTGGCACACTTTATCACTTCACTAATTTCCCCATCCTTAATTCTTGTAGATGGAGACTCAGTTCCGCAAGTTTTACCAGTTGGGAAACGGAGGTCAGCTGATCTTCGAGAGGGATCTGGATTCACTGTCGGAGTTACTGGGACGCCCACATCCGGAGTTTCTTGGAGCTCAACTTCCAGGACCCCCAGGAGGAGACCTACAGTGGCTAGTCACCGCGGATCTTAGAGGAAGCATCGAAGCACCAACTTCTGGAAGAATTCAGTTCTCCATGAGAGAGAACAATTGGCTAGATGGATTAGCCAGGGCAATGCATGAAGCTCTTGCATGTCTATGTGCCCTCAGCGTCAACCAACTCTAGGGAACCCGTTTTGCTCACTATGCAAGACGTGACTTCATGGGAATGCCGATGGAGATGCCAAGTCACCCAGAGTTGAGGCGTCAAGTGGATAATCTTGACTTCATGCTGCACGGCAGACAGCAGGAACTGGACAATGCTATAGAGTTAGCCAACCAGAACCATGCTTTTGCCGACCAGAAGGCCCAGACTTTCGCACTGCTCATCCAAGATCGCCAGTCTCTTTGCTGCCAGCGTGCCAATAAGGATCGCACCATCGCCCGTCTTTGCAAGAAGGTGGCCGACCTCGAGAAGACCGTCAAGGAGCAGGAAGCTCATCTTGCCACCAAGGAAGAAGAGGATGAGGGTGAAGACATCCAGGGAGACATGGATTCTTACCTCGGCAATGATGATGACTTTTTGGAGGAGGATGCTATGGACTTCTACACTGACGATGAGGACTCTGACTTCATCAACGATGAGTAGATGCACTAGAGCACTATCATAGCATGAGATGTATCGGTCCCACTGTATCGTAGCTTGCAGAATGGTTCTTCAAACCATCTGTTCTACTTTGATTGTTGTGGTGTGTGGTGTATTGTGTGCTTGTTTGCATGGATGAAATGAAGTTAGTTGCAAAACCTGAGTCTAACTCAAAGTTTTAGCTTTGAAACCAAAACCATGAACCTTAGAATTTCCCTCTTACCCCTTTATCTACCTCAATCCTCAAATGACTCATGGAAAACAAGGAGGGAGCAGCTCATCGCAAGACCCAATGCTGCAGATCCTGCAGAATCTCATTGCAGACCTGGAAGCCAGCAGGGCAGAGCGCCAAGCTAATCTAGCAACACTGCAATAGATCGCCCAGATGGCTCTCAACAACCAGAACCATGGAAATCAGGATCATCATGGATCCAAACTCAAGAACTTCCAGAATACAAATCCCCCAATCTTTAGTACCTCAGAGAACCCACTGGATGCTGATGACTGGTTGCAGACAATGGAGAACAACTTAGAAGTAGCTGGAGTGGATGCCAACGAAAAGGTTCTTTTTGCCACCCACTGTGGGGGCAGGAGATGCAAGAGCATGGTGGAACAGTATCCGCACAATGAACCATGGTGAAGTGATGACATGGGAAGCCTTCAAAATCAAGTTCAGCCGCACCCACGTGCCGCAGGGTCTAGTCACCCGAATGAGTGATGAATTCCGAGAATTGAAGCAAGGCAGAATGACTATAGTGGAATATCATGACAGATTCTTATCCTTAGCCAGGTATGCACCTGATGAGATCAACACGGAGGCCATGAAGAAGGAGAGATTCTTGAACGGACTGCATGATGAGATGCGGACTGTCCTTGTCAACATCCGTTTCGAGGATCTCGAAGAACTAGTTGACTCTGCCATTCAGATGGAAGGGAAGCTCAACCAGGCAAATGACAAGCGCAAACATCGTATGATGCAGCAAGCTAGATCCAACAATCACCAAAAGTACCGTCCCAACCCCTCACCAGGATATGCACTAAGGAACAACCGACCCCCAATGTCTCGCCCAAGCTACCCCAACCATAGCGGAAGTAACGTGAAGTCCGGAGGAAACCATCACAACTCCGGCAATGCCAACAATTTCAACCGTGCACCTCCCAAGAGCAACAACAACAACAACACTGCACCTAGAACTGGCAGCAATGTTGTGCCTATCGCAGCAAAGGACAAGTCCCAGATCACTTGTTTCGAGTGTGGAGTGAAGGGTCACTATTCCAATGAGTGTCCCAAGAAGACTGTCGCCACTACCAATGTGAATGCCCCAGCTCAACAGCAGCGTCGTGTTCAACCAGGGAGAAGGTTTGCCCCAGGGAACCCTCACAACCGCAACGGTCGTCTCTTCCACATGAACGCAGAAGAAGCCCAAGAAGCGCCAGATGTAGTGCTGGGTATGTTTTCTGTCAACTCAGTTTTAGCAAGAGTATTGTTTGATTCGGAAGCATCGCACTCATTTGTCACCGAAGAATTTGCATGCACTAGTAAGATTCACCCAACCAACCTGAAGCATGTCATGATAGTTCAAATCCTCGGATCAACTACAAAAGCTAGAAAAATTTGCAAAGCTATACCTATCAGAATACATGGGATAGATTTTTATGCCAACCTAATAGTACTTGGAACCAAAGGATTGGAAGTAGTATTAGGTATGGACTGGATGTCAAGGCATAAAGGACTGATAGACTGTGCTAAGAAAGCCATCACCATGACCAGTAGTTCTGGAGTAACAGTAGAGCACATATCTGAAACCTTGCCTCGCCAATTCAAATGCAACAAGAGTCTAGCCCTACCCACCATAGACCAAGTAAGAGTAGTTTGTGAATACCCCGACGTATTCCCAGATGAATTGCCAGGTATGCCCCCGGATAGGGATATTGAGTTCATTATTGAACTAATCCCCGGAACCGGACCCATAGCCCAGAGACCCTATAGCATGAACCCCTCAGAGTTAGTTGAGTTGAAGAAGCAGTTAGATGCCATGTTAGCAACAGGCTTTATTCAGCCAAGCGCTTCACCATGGAGATCACCAGTGTTATTCGTCGACAAGAAAGATGGAGGCAACCGTTTGTGCATCGATTACAGGAAGCTGAATGATGTCACCATCAAAAACAAGTACGCCATGCCAAAGATAAAGGATCTATTTGATCAGTTGAGTGGAGCCCAGGTATTCTCAAAGATTGATCTTAGGACTGGTTATCACCAACTTAAGATTCGTGCAACGGATATTTCGAAGACCGCCTTTACTACTCGCTATGGTTTATACGAGTATACGGTTATGTATTTTGGATTAACCAATGCCCCTGCTTATTTCATGAATCTCATGAATAAGATCTTTATGAATTTCCTAGATAAGTTTATAGTTGTGTTTATAGACGACATCCTTATCTACTCCAAGTCAGAAGAAGAGCATGAGCAACATCTGAGAATCATCCTAGAAACCCTAAGAGAGCATCAGCTATATGCCACGTTCAGCAAGTGTGAGTTTTGGCTGAAAGAAGTAGGATTCCTAGGACATATTGTGTCTGCCGGGGTGGTCTCTGTTGACCCCGCCAAGATCAAAGATGTCGAAGAATGGGAAGCCCCAACCACTCAAACCCAAGTCCGTGCATTTCTCGGATTAGCGGGATACTACCACAAGTTCGTAGAAGGATTCTCGAGCATCGCCAGACCCATGACCCAATTGTTGAAGAAGGACAAGAAGTTTGAATGGACTGGCAAGTGTGAAGCCAGTTTCCAGGGGACGAAGAAGAGATTGATATCAGCCCCAATATTGATCATGCCAGATATCAAGAAGCCGTTTGATGTATATTGTGATGCATCCAAGATTGGTCTCGGATGTGTATTGATGCAAGAAGGCAAAGTCATCGCTTATCTGTCTCCACAACTGAAGCAGCATGAGCAGAACTATCCGACCCATGATCTTGAGTTAGCAGCCGTAGTGCTGGCATTAAAGACATGGCGTCGTTATTTGATGGGTAATCGCTGTGAGATTTACTCAGATCATAAGAGCTTGAAGTATATCTTCACTCAGAAGGAGCTGAATATGAGGCAAAGGAGATGGATAGAGTTAATCAAGGATTATGACCTTGACATTCACTATCACCCCGGCAAAGCCAATGTGGTAGCGGATGCTCTTAGCAGATTGCCGTGTAGGCTAAACACCATGATCAAGGAGAAGCAACCAAGTTTGTATGAAGAGTTGGAGCAGTTCAGGACTGAATTAGTTAGCAAAGGATTCTTAGCTAGCATTGAACTTCAACCCACTTTGATTAGCCAAATCAAGGAAGCCTAGAAGGGGAATGAAAGTATCGACGGTATCAAACGTCGTATTGGTATAGGAAAGGTACCTGGATTCACTGAAAACGAAGAAGGAGTGTTGTGGTACAGAGGACGTATCTGTGTGCCAGCAGATTCGGAGCTGAAGCAAGTTATCATGAAGGAAGGTCATGATACTCTTTATTCTATCCACCCCGGAGGAACGAAGATGTATCAAGATTTGAAAGAGCAATTTTGGTGGCACAAGATGAAGAGAGAAATTGGAAGCTACATCGCCAAGTGTGACATCTGTCAAAGAGTCAAAATAGAGCACCAGAGACCCGCAGGACTGTTGCAACCATTGCAGATTCTGGAATGGAAATGGGATTCCGTCAGAATGGACTTTATCACCGGTTTGCCTACTTCCAGTAGGGGAAATGATTCAATCTGGGTCATAGTTGATAGACTGTCCAAGGTAGCTCACTTTATACCTGTCAAGACTACCTACCAGAGTGCGAAGCTAGCAGAGCTGTACATTGCTAGGATTGTTAGTCTGCATGGAACCCCCAAGACCATAGCATCAGATCGAGGAACCCAGTTTACCTCGAGATTTTGGCAGAAAGTCCAGGAAGGATTGGGAACCAAGTTGAATTTCAGCACCGCGTATCATCCGCAAACTGATGGACAGACTAAGAGAGTCAACCAGATCCTAGAGGATATGCTTAGAGCTTGTGTGTTGGAATACAGATCAAAATGGGAAGACTGCCTGCCTTTCGCAGAATTCTCATACAACAACAGTTATCAAGCTAGTTTGCAAATGGCACCATTTGAGTTCCTATACGGAAGAAAGTGTCGCACCCCATTGAATTGGTCGCAAGTAGGAGAGAGTCAGATCTTTGGACCCGACATTCTCCGAGAAGCCGAAGAGAAGGTTCACAAAGTCTGTGAGCACCTCAAGACCGCCTAATCCAGACAGAAGAGTTATGCTGACAAGAGAAGGAGAGACCTGACTTTCAATGTTGGAGATTTCGTATATCTCAAGGTTTCACCATTGAAGGGAACTCAACGCTATCGGGCCCTTCAAAATTCTGAACCGTTGAGGAGAAGTATCGTATCAACTAGAACTGCCTGAAGAGATGTCAGCCATCCATAATGTGTTCCATATCTCGTTACTTCGCAAATGCTTAGAAGTGCTAGAGAAGACCGAAGTTTTCAAGAACATCGATCACCGAGCTGTTGATATCCACAAGGACCTGACATATCGTGAAGTGCCCATCTATATCTTGGAGGAAGCCTACAGAACCACCAGAACTAGGAGTATCAAATTTCCCAAGATTCAATGGAGCAACCATACTGAAGAAGAAGCTACCTGGGAGCGAGAAGATTACATTAGGACTGAGTTCCCAAATCTCTTTAGTTCCTAGTTTTCTTTCTTAAATCTCGGGACAAGATTTTTTTAAGGGGGGAAGGTTTGTAACATCCCAAAACTTTAATCCAAGCTTATCAAGAACCAAATCATCAAATTTAGGGTTAACAAAAACTTTTTCTATTTAAAGTATTTAAGTATGCATATAAGCAAGGCCTTATTTTGAAATCTTTGTGAATGGTCACCATTGATTGATCCATTGGTTGTAAAATGTTTCTATGGTAAATTAAACATCATCTAAATCATTCCCAAGCAAATATCAAAGAAAATCAAATAAAAAACAATTAAAAATGAGGAATGGTCATTTTGGTCATTTTAATCCACTACACTACTTTGAGTGTTCCTATCATTTCCCAATAGAAATAATTCTGGATCTTTGCACCCCTTGCTAGTACACATAATGAGGCACCAAGGCCCACTTTGTTATCTGCTAAAAACATTCACATACTTATTTTAAATGATAGTTTAAAATTGAAATCAATGCATATGCCTAGATCACCCCTATTTCAAAAACCATCCAATTGAACTCCATTTTCAAAACCCTTGCAACCAAAGACTACCTAGTAATAGTGGAGATCAGTCAAAAATTTTGAACCCAAAATTCAAATTTTTGCTTCTTGCGACCATTATGTCGAGCAGGTGGCAGGCACAAATCTTGCAAATCTTAAAACACTATAGTGAGCAGTAGTTTTGGTCACCATTTGGGCCTAACTTGGTCCCCTGGTTCCCCCAGCTAGAACCCCAGCCCTAACCCTCTCTCCCTCTCCACTTTCTGCTCCAGTAGCTCGCCGCCCAAAGCCTTGCCCCAGGTCGACCATGGACCGCTCGCCCCAGCCCGTCCCGCGCTCTCCTTCGCTTGCTGGGAGACAGGCGCCATCACACCGCTTCGCCTCGACCAGCCACCGACCAAAAACGAGCGGAGGACAAGCCTCAATTGCTCGTGCCCTTGCCGCTGTCTTCCATGCCGATCACCCTGGAGCGCCGCGCCCGCCAGAGCCGCACAGACTGCACCTAGCTCTAGCTTTGCGTGTCAGCAGCTGCAGTAGGCCCAGCAACCGCCTAGACATCATCGTTCACCGCCTCGCGACCAACAGATCGGAGGAGCAGCGTCGAACACTGTCGTCTGCGCGTAGTTCATCGCACACTCCCGACCAGTAGAGACCTTGCCTTGCCACGCCTTTAAGCCTCAGAGGACCGCCGGGGAATAGAGCACCCAACGCCGCCCTCGCCCATGTCGAGAGAGCCCCGCAACATCGTCACCGATGACCTCACCGTCGCCCGTTTTGTCCCCTCGTCGACCCTATATAAAGTGGCCACCCCAGCACCATTTCTCCCTACTCCCACACTCCTCACCTCTCACTGAATCTTACCCACCTCTCGCCAAAGCCGCTCGAGCTCTGTTTCGCCGGAATTGAAGCCGAAGCCGCCGCAGCAGGAGGCGAAGGGCATTGGCGATTTAGAGCACCCCCAAGCTCCGCCGCAACCGCGCCTCACCTTGCCGTCGTCTACCAGCCCGTTTTCCCGCCTCGACGACCTTGTTGGAGCCTTGGTATACCCCCAATCGACCCCCACCGCCGCGGCTAGGTCACGTTCTCGCCGGAGTGATCTGTCGTCCACGATGACTCACCACCGTTGGATCGTCTTTAGATCGTGTGGCCCAAGATGCTAGATACCGTTTCGGTTAGGTTGTGCCGCTGATCGGTGGAGCCCGCCTGTTAGGCAGCCCGCTGCGCGTGCTGTGCATAGCTGACCCGGCCCAGTTAGTTCCCGCGCGTGTGAAAGTTTCAAGTTTAGTTTTTTCTATTTAGAGTTAATCTAGTTTCTGTCCACTAGTTTAAAAATCAATTCTGGGAGTTTGACAACTCCAAATTGCATGAAAGCAATTTTGCCTGAAAGGTATTGAAATTATCTATCCAAGCCCATTGGATGTAATTCAATTAGAGTTATAGATCTCTCCTAGTAAAAATAACAAAACAGAAGCATTTGCACCTTGCAACATTTTTATAAAATCAACCAAGTTAGATTTTGAGTTGATTCCAACTCTCAAAAATCACATTTCATCATACCTATCTGAATATGTAATAATATTAAGGTTTACATGCAGTGAATTTGGACTAGTACCAAAATAATGCTATATAGGCATTTCTAGTCACTTTAAATCATTAAATAATGAACTTAAACCAAAGTAATTATGATCCAACCCTTATTTTACATTCCCACCTATTAGAATATGTGGTGATGACATGTGTCCACATGATCCCATATTTTAAGTGGTAAATATTAAATCTTAGTTAATTTTTCAATGAGTAGAAATTACTATTCTAAAATAAAAAGGAGGAAACTATTGAATAAAACTTGTGATGCTTGTGATGATAATAGATCATCAATTGTGTTCCTTAGAGTACTAAGTAAACTAGTTAAGTATTGTTTGGTGATTGTGTACTCCGTATGTATTTATAGAAGATAGTACCGACCAAGTTTACGAGGAGGAGGAGTTCTACCAAGAAGAACAAGAAGAAGAAGAAGAAAATTTCAACCACTGCACCAACCAAGGCTAGCTATTATTGGCAAGCTAACCCTTGAAAAACTTACTTTAGCAAGCCACCAGTAACAATGCAAGCTAATCCTTGCAATCTAGATAACCCACGCAAAGATGCTTTAGGCCTGCTTTGATCATACCACTTAGACTAGTATTTACCCCAAGTCTTACTTTCAAGCTTTACTTCCTTTACTTTACACAAAGTCCCTTACTTGTTTTGAAGGTAGCATAAAGAGTATAAAACTTTACCTATTTAGATAAGCTTTAGATGTCATTCTATGGCATGAGATTGAACCCATCATCTTTCCACCTTAGTGAACACTCTTAACTTAGTAGTTTAGAGTAGATCAAAACTTGAGTCACTTTAGATGGGAACACTTGGTGAAAATGAATTATGAAAACCTTGGAATGAGGAGTCATTCTATTGAGATGTTTTGACATGTGTTGAGAAACTAAAATGGTTTATGATGATGAAAATGTTGAGGCATGAGCCTTAATCTTTTTATAAAACTGATGGTTGGATTCGGATGCGATACGATTCCAAATTTACCGTACAACCACACTACCTGAATTGGGTAAGGCTTAGCCAGAAGTTTATATGCATTAGTATTAGTTCCCTCGCGGGGGAGGTTTGAGCTGAGGCTACCTCTCAATGTTGTCCACCTATGCAGTGCCCAAGATGACAGATGGTCATGGTTGGGAGGCCATGCTCATAGGAGAGGTGCTTATACTAGGGTGTGTAAAGGAAAGGTTATGTTTGATTATCTGCATACTAAGTATGATGATTCAGGGTTATCCCTGACAGATGTATCGAATCTTGTGGTGAAAGTATACCACCTCTATAGAGTGTCAAACTATTTGAATAGCCGCGTCCGCGGTTATGGATAGTTGGAATGGCCATACTGTTTCGTTGTTAGATGTTTTCAAAATGAATTATGAAAGAAATGATGAATCTTGACTTGAGCACAATAGGGTTGTGTTTATGATACTAGCTTCCCACCTTAAGTGATTCTAGAACTTTATTTTATCTTTCTTTGCTTCAGAACTCAGCTTAGGTTTCAAACTTAATTTTATAGTTAAACTTAGATTTAGCACTTTAACTTAGCACTATACTACTTGTTAGTGGTAGGTTGCGAGTACTTAAAGAGTACTCATGGCTTTTGTCTCTGGCTATTCTCATGGCCAGACTATGAAGGAGACTATCAAGATGATGGCCAGCAGGACGACTATGATAACTAGGACTATCTGCCTTCATCAACATTACCTGTGCCCCTGAATATGTACCCCACTGCTACGCTTATCTTTTATTTCCGCTGCTTGTTGTATTAAGACTGGATCATGAGATCCTTATTTCTATAAGACCTTCTGTATGGTTTGTAATGGATGATGTACTGTGATATCCAATCTGTTATGTCTCGCAAAAATGGTAATCCTGGGATTGCGAGGTATGGCATAACGGGCATCTGGGATTAAAAATTTCGGGTGTTGACAATAAACCACATGGATCCACCAGTGTCATTGGATGGGTGTTCTTTTTCTAAACAACATATTGATCCACTAGAGTCAGTGCATGTGTGTTCTTATTCTAAACCACCACTAGAGTTATTGCATGTGTGTTCTTTTCATAAACCACATGGATCCACAAGTGTCATTCATGTGTATTCTTTTCATAAACCACCACTAGAATCATTGGATGTGTGTCCTTTTCATAAACCACATCGATCCACCAGTGTCATTGCATGTATGTTGTTTTCATAAACCACATGGATCCACTAGTGTCATTCCATGTGTGTTCTTCTCCTAAACCACCACTAGAGTTCATTGCATTAGTGTTATTTTCATAAACCACGACTAGAGTCATTGCATTTGTGTTCTTTTCAAAAAGCACATGAATCCACCAGTGTCATTGCATGTGTGTTCTTTTCATAAACCACACCTAGAGTCATTGAATGGGTGTTCTTTTCATAAACCACATGGATCCACCAGTGTCATTGCATGTGAGTTCTTTTCATAAACCACATGAATCCACTAGTGTCATTGCATGTGTGTTATTTTCATAAACCACATCTAGAGTCATTGCAAGTGTGTTCTTGTCATAAACCACATGGATCCACCAGTGCCATTGCATGTGTGTTCTTTTCATAAACCATAGCTAGAGTCATTGGATGTGTGTTCTTTTCATAAACCACATGCATCCACCAGTGTCATTGCATGTGTGTTCTTTCCATAAACCACATGGATCCACTAGAGTTCATTGCATTTGTTTTCTTTTCATAAACCACAACTACAGTCACTGCATTTGTGTTCTTTTCAAAAACCACATGGATCCACCAGTGTCATTGCATGTGTGTTCTTTTCAAGAACCACAGCTAGAGTCATTGCATGTGTGTTCTTTTCATAAACCACATGGATCCAATAGTGTCATTGCATGTGTGTTCTTTATATAAACCACATGGATCCACCAGTGTCATTGCATGTGTGTTCTTTTCATAAACCACATGGATGCACCAGTGTCATTGCATGTGTGTTGTTTTCACAAACCACAACTAGAGTCATTGCATTTGTGTTCTTTTCAAAAACCACATGGATCCACTAGTGTCATTGCATGTGTGTTCTTTTCATAAACCACCACTAGAGTAATTGCATGTGTCTTCTTCTTCCAAACCACCACTAGAGTTCATTGCATTTGTGTTCTTTTCATAAACCACATGATCCACTAGTGTCATTGCTTGTGTGTTCTTTTCATAAACCACAGCTAGAGTCATTGCATGTGTGTTCTTTTCATAAACCACATGGATCCACCAGTGTCATTGCATGTGTGTTCTTTTCATAAACCACATGGATCGACCAGTGCCATTACATGTGTGTTCTTTTCATAAACCACATGGATCCACCAGTGTCATTTCATGTGTGTTATTTTCATAAACCACATGGATGCACCAGTGTCATTGCATGTGTGTTGTTTTCATAAACCACAACTAGAGTCATTGCATTTGTGTTCTTTTCAAAAACCACATGGATCCACCAGTGTCATTGCATGTGTGTTCTTTTCATAAACCACCACATATTGATCCACTAGAGGCATTGCATGTGTGTTATTTTCATAAACCACCACTAGAGTCATTGCATGTGTGTTCTCTTCATAAACCACGTGCATCCACAAGTGTCATTGGATGTGTGGTCTTTTCACAAACCGCATGGATCCAGCAGTGTCATTGCATGTGTGTTCTTTTCATAAACCATCACTAGAGTCATTGGATGTGTGTTCTTTTCCTAAACCACAAGGATCCACCAGTGGCATTGCATGTGTGTTCTTCCCCTAAACCACCACTAGAGTTCATTACATGTGTTTTCTTTTCATAAACCACATGGATCCACTAGTGTCATTGCATGTGTGTTCTTTTCATAAACCACATGGATCCACCAGTGCCATTGAATGTGTGTTCTTTTTCTAAACCACATATTGATCCACTAGAGTCATTGCATGTGTGTTCTGCTCCTAAACCACCACTACAGTCATTGCACCTGTGTTCTTTTCATAAACCACATGGATCGACCAGTGTCATTGCATGTGTGTTCTTTTCATAAACCACCACTAGAGTCATTAGATGTGTGTTCTTTTCATCAACCACATCGATCCACCAGTGTCATTGCATGTGTGTTCTTTACATAAACCACATGGATCCACAAGTGTCATTGCATCTGTGTTCTTCTCCTAAACAACCACTAGAGTTCATTGCATTTGTGTTATTTCATAAACCACAACTAGAGTCATTGCATTTGTGTTCTTTTCAAAAACCACATGGATCCACTAGTGTCATTGCATGTGTGTTCTTTTCATAAACCACAACTAGAGTCATTGAATGTGTGTTATTTTCATAAGCCACATGGATCCACCAGTGTCATTGCATGTGTGTTATTTTCATAAACCACATGGATCCACCAGTGTCATTGCATGTGTGTTATTTTCATAAATCACATCTAGAGTCATTGCATGTGTGTTATTTTCATAAACCACATGGATCCACTAGTGTCATTGCATGTGTCTTATTTTCATAAACCAGACGGATCCACCAGTGTCATTGCATGTGTGTTCTTTTCATAAACCTCATCTAGAGTCATTGCATGTGTGTCCTTATCATAAACCACATGGATCCACCAGTGTCATTGCATGTGTCTTCTTTTCGTTAACCACATCTAGAGTCATTGCATGTGTGTTATTTTCATAAACCAGATGGCTCCACCAGTGTCATTGCATGTGTGTTCTTTTCATAAACCACAGCTAGAGTCATTGGATGTGTGTTCTTTTCATAAACCACATGGATCCACCAGCGTCATTCCATTTGTGTTCTTTTCATAATCCACATGGATCCACTAGGGTTTGTTGCATTTGTGTTCTTTTCATAAACCACAACTAGAGTCATTGCATTTGTGTTCTTTTCAAAAACAACATGGATACACCGGTGTCATTGCATGTTTGTTCTTTTCATAAACCACTACAAGAGTCATTGCATGTGTGTTCTTTTCACAAACCACATGGATCCAACAGTGTCATTGCATGTGTGTTCTGATCATAAACCACACGGATCCACTAGTGTCATTGGTTGTGTGTTCTTTTCATAAACCACATGGATCCACCAGTGTCATTGCATGTGTGTTCTTTTCATAAACCACAACTAGAGTCATTGCATTTGTGTTCTTTTCAAAAGTCACATGGATCCACCAGTGTCATTACATGTGTGTTCTTTTCATAAACCACCACTAGAGTAATTGCATGTGTCTTCTTCTAAACCACCACTAGAGTTCATTGTATTTGTGTTCTTTTCATAAACCACAACTAGAGTCATTGCATTTGTGTTCTTTTCAAAAACCACATAGATCCACCAGTGTCATTGCATGTGTGTTCTTTTCATAAACCACAGCTAGAGTCATTGCATGTGTGTTCTTTTCATAAACCACATGGATCCACCAGTGTCATTGATTGTGTGTTCTTTTTCTAAACCACATATTGATCGACTAGAGGCATTGCATGTGTGTTATTTTCATAAACCACCACTAGAGTCATTGAATGGGTATTATTTTCATAACCCACGTGGATCCACCGGTGTCATTGGATGTGTGTTCTTTTCATAAACCACATGGATCCACCAATGTCATTGCATGTGTGTTATTTTCATAAACCACCACTAGAGTCTTTGGATGTGTGTTCTTTTCATAAACCACATGGATCCACCAGTGTCATTGCATGTGTGTTCTTCTCCTAAACCACCACTAGAGTTCATTACATGTGTTTTCTTTTCATAGACCACATGGATCCACCAGTGTCATTGCATGTGTGTTATTTTCACAAACCACATGAATCCACCAGTGTCTTTGCAAGTGTGTTCTTTTCATAAACCACATCTAGAGTCATTGCAAGTGTGTTCTTTTCATAAAGCACATGGATCCACCAGTGTCATTGCATGTGTGTTCTTTTCATAAACCACATCTAGAGTCATTGCATGTGTGTTCTTTTCATAAACCATATGGATCCACCAGTGTCATTGCATTTGTATTATTTTCATAAACCACATGGATCCACCAGTGTCATTGCATGTGTGTTCTTTTCATAAACCACATGGATCTACTAGTGTCATTGCATATGTGTTCTTTTCATAAACCACATCTAGAGTCATTGCAAGTGTATTCTTTACAAAAACCACATGGATCCACCAGTGTCATTGCATGTGTATTCTTTTCATAAACCACAACTAGAGTCATTGGATATGTGTTCTTTTCATTAACCACATTGATGCACTAGTCATTGCATCAGTGTTCTTTTCATAAACCACATGGATCTACTAGAGTTCATTGCATTTGTGTTCTTTCATAAACCACAACTAGAGTCATTGCATTTGTGTTCTTTTCAAAAACCACATGGATCCACCTATGTTATTGGATGTGTGTTCTTTTCATAAACCATAGCTAGAGTCATTGCATGTGTGTTATTTTCATAAACCACAACTATAGTCAATGCATGTATGTTCTTTTCATAAACCACATGGATCCACCAGTGTCATTGCATTTGTGTTCTTTTCATAAACCACATGGATCCACCAGTGGTATTGGATGTGTGTTCTTTTCATAAACCACATGGATCCAGCAGTGTCATTGAATATGTGTACTTTTTATAAACCACATATTGATCCACTAGAGTCATTGCATGTGTGTTCTTCTCCTAAACCACCACTAGAGTCACTGCATGTGTGTTCTTTTCATAAACCACATGGATCCACCAGTGTCATTGGATGTGTGTTCTTTTCATAAACCACATGGATCCACCAGTGTCATTGCATGTGTGTTCTTTTCATAAACCACCACTAGAGTCATTGGATGTGTGTTATTTTCATAAACTAGATGGATCCACCAATATCATTGCATGTGTGTTCTTTTCATAAACCACATGGATCCACCAGTGTCATTGGATGTGTGTTCTTCTCCTAAACCACCACTAGAGTTCATTGCATTTGTGTTATTTTTAGAAACCACAACTTGAGTCATTGCATTTGTGTTCTTTTCAAAAACCACATGGATCCACCAGTGTTGTTGCATCTGTATTCTTTTCATAAACCACAGCTAGAGTCATTGAATGTGTGTTCTTTTCATAAACCAGATCTAGAGTCATTGCAAATGTGTTCTTTTCATAAACCACATGGATCCACCAGTGTCATTGCATGTGTGTTCTTTTCATAAACCACAGCTAGAGTCATAGGTTGTGTGTTCTTTTCATAAACCACATGGATCCACCAGTGTCATTGCATGTGTGTTCTTTTCATAAACTGCATGGATCCACTGGAGTTCATTGCATTTGTGTTCTTTTCATAAACCACAACTAGTGTCATTGCATGTGTCTTATTTTCATAAACCAGACGGATCCACCAGTGTCATTGCATGTGTGTTCTTTTCATAAACCTCATCTAGAGTCATTGCATGTGTGTTCTTTTCATAAACCACATGGATCCACCAGTGTCAGTGCATTTGTGTTCTTTTCATAAACCACATGGATCCACAAGTGTCATTGCATGTGTCTTCTTTTCATTAACCACATCTAGAGTCATTGCATGTGTGTTATTTTCATAAACCAGATGGATCCACCCGTGTCATTGCATGTGTGTTCTTTTCATAAACCACAGCTAGAGTCATTGGATGTGTGTTCTTTTCATAAACCACATGGATCCACCGGTGTCATTCCATTTGTGTTCTTTTCATAAACCACATGGATCCACTAGCGTTTGTTGCATTTGTGTTCTTTTCATAAACCACAACTAGAGTCATTGCATTTGTGTTCTTTTCAAAAACCACATGGATCCACCGGTGTCATTGCATGTTTGTTCTTTTCATCAACCACAACTAGAGTCATTGCATGTGTCGTCTTTTCATAAACCACATGGATCCACCAGTGTCATTGAATGTGTGCTCTTTTTCTAAACCACATATTGATCGACTAGAGGCATTGCATGTGTGTTATTTTCATAAACCACCACTAGAGTCATTGAATGGGTATTATTTTCATAACCCACGTGGATCCACCGGTGTCATTGGATGTGTGTTCTTTTCATAAACCACATGGATCCACCAATGTCATTGCATGTGTGTTATTTTCATAAACCACCACTAGAGTCTTTGGATGTGTGTTCTTTTCATAAACCACATGGATCCACCAGTGTCATTGCATGTGTGTTCTTCTCCTAAACCACCACTAGAGTTCATTACATGTGTTTTCTTTTCATAGACCACATGGATCCACCAGTGTCATTGCATGTGTGTTATTTTCACAAACCACATGAATCCACCAGTGTCTTTGCAAGTGTGTTCTTTTCATAAACCACATCTAGAGTCATTGCAAGTGTGTTCTTTTCATAAAGCACATGGATCCACCAGTGTCATTGCATGTGTGTTCTTTTCATAAACCACATCTAGAGTCATTGCATGTGTGTTCTTTTCATAAACCATATGGATCCACCAGTGTCATTGCATTTGTATTATTTTCATAAACCACATGGATCCACCAGTGTCATTGCATGTGTGTTCTTTTCATAAACCACATGGATCTACTAGTGTCATTGCATATGTGTTCTTTTCATAAACCACATCTAGAGTCATTGCAAGTGTATTCTTTACAAAAACCACATGGATCCACCAGTGTCATTGCATGTGTATTCTTTTCATAAACCACAACTAGAGTCATTGGATATGTGTTCTTTTCATTAACCACATTGATGCACTAGTCATTGCATCAGTGTTCTTTTCATAAACCACATGGATCCACTAGAGTTCATTGCATTTGTGTTCTTTCATAAACCACAACTAGAGTCATTGCATTTGTGTTCTTTTCAAAAACCACATGGATCCACCTATGTTATTGGATGTGTGTTCTTTTCTTAAACCATAGCTAGAGTCATTGCATGTGTGTTATTTTCATAAACCACAACTATAGTCAATGCATGTATGTTCTTTTCATAAACCACATGGATCCACCAGTGTCATTGCATTTGTGTTCTTTTCATAAACCACATGGATCCACCAGTGGTATTGGATGTGTGTTCTTTTCATAAACCACATGGATCCAGCAGTGTCATTGAATATGTGTACTTTTTATAAACCACATATTGATCCACTAGAGTCATTGCATGTGTGTTCTTCTCCTAAACCACCACTAGAGTCACTGCATGTGTGTTCTTTTCATAAACCACATGGATCCACCAGTGTCATTGGATGTGTGTTCTTTTCATAAACCACATGGATCCACCAGTGTCATTGCATGTGTGTTCTTTTCATAAACCACCACTAGAGTCATTGGATGTGTGTTATTTTCATAAACTAGATGGATCCACCAATATCATTGCATGTGTGTTCTTTTCATAAACCACATGGATCCACCAGTGTCATTGGATGTGTGTTCTTCTCCTAAACCACCACTAGAGTTCATTGCATTTGTGTTATTTTTAGAAACCACAACTTGAGTCATTGCATTTGTGTTCTTTTCAAAAACCACATGGATCCACCAGTGTTGTTGCATCTGTATTCTTTTCATAAACCACAGCTAGAGTCATTGAATGTGTGTTCTTTTCATAAACCAGATCTAGAGTCATTCAAATGTGTTCTTTTCATAAACCACATGGATCCACCAGTGTCATTGCATGTGTGTTCTTTTCATAAACCACAGCTAGAGTCATAGGTTGTGTGTTCTTTTCATAAACCACATAGATCCACCAGTGTCATTGCATGTGTGTTCTTTTCATAAACTGCATGGATCCACTGGAGTTCATTGCATTTGTGTTCTTTTCATAAACCACAACTAGTGTCATTGCATGTGTCTTATTTTCATAAACCAGACGGATCCACCAGTGTCATTGCATGTGTGTTCTTTTCATAAACCTCATCTAGAGTCATTGCATGTGTGTTCTTTTCATAAACCACATGGATCCACCAGTGTCAGTGCATTTGTGTTCTTTTCATAAACCACATGGATCCACAAGTGTCATTGCATGTGTCTTCTTTTCATTAACCACATCTAGAGTCATTGCATGTGTGTTATTTTCATAAACCAGATGGATCCACCCGTGTCATTGCATGTGTGTTCTTTTCATAAACCACAGCTAGAGTCATTGGATGTGTGTTCTTTTCATAAACCACATGGATCCACCGGTGTCATTCCATTTGTGTTCTTTTCATAAACCACATGGATCCACTAGCGTTTGTTGCATTTGTGTTCTTTTCATAAACCACAACTAGAGTCATTGCATTTGTGTTCTTTTCAAAAACCACATGGATCCACCGGTGTCATTGCATGTTTGTTCTTTTCATCAACCACAACTAGAGTCATTGCATGTGTCTTCTTTTCATAAACCACATGGATCCACCAGTGTCATTGAATGTGTGCTCTTTTTCTAAACCACATATTGATCGACTAGAGGCATTGCATGTGTGTTATTTTCATAAACCACCACTAGAGTCATTGAATGGGTATTATTTTCATAACCCACGTGGATCCACCGGTGTCATTGGATGTGTGTTCTTTTCATAAACCACATGGATCCACCAATGTCATTGCATGTGTGTTATTTTCATAAACCACCACTAGAGTCTTTGGATGTGTGTTCTTTTCATAAACCACATGGATCCACCAGTGTCATTGCATGTGTGTTCTTCTCCTAAACCACCACTAGAGTTCATTACATGTGTTTTCTTTTCATAGACCACATGGATCCACCAGTGTCATTGCATGTGTGTTATTTTCACAAACCACATGAATCCACCAGTGTCTTTGCAAGTGTGTTCTTTTCATAAACCACATCTAGAGTCATTGCAAGTGTGTTCTTTTCATAAAGCACATGGATCCACCAGTGTCATTGCATGTGTGTTCTTTTCATAAACCACATCTAGAGTCATTGCATGTGTGTTCTTTTCATAAACCATATGGATCCACCAGTGTCATTGCATTTGTATTATTTTCATAAACCACATGGATCCACCAGTGTCATTGCATGTGTGTTCTTTTCATAAACCACATGGATCTACTAGTGTCATTGCATATGTGTTCTTTTCATAAACCACATCTAGAGTCATTGCAAGTGTATTCTTTACAAAAACCACATGGATCCACCAGTGTCATTGCATGTGTATTCTTTTCATAAACCACAACTAGAGTCATTGGATATGTGTTCTTTTCATTAACCACATTGATGCACTAGTCATTGCATCAGTGTTCTTTTCATAAACCACATGGATCCACTAGAGTTCATTGCATTTGTGTTCTTTCATAAACCACAACTAGAGTCATTGCATTTGTGTTCTTTTCAAAAACCACATGGATCCACCTATGTTATTGGATGTGTGTTCTTTTCATAAACCATAGCTAGAGTCATTGCATGTGTGTTATTTTCATAAACCACAACTATAGTCAATGCATGTATGTTCTTTTCATAAACCACATGGATCCACCAGTGTCATTGCATTTGTGTTCTTTTCATAAACCACATGGATCCACCAGTGGTATTGGATGTGTGTTCTTTTCATAAACCACATGGATCCAGCAGTGTCATTGAATATGTGTACTTTTTATAAACCACATATTGATCCACTAGAGTCATTGCATGTGTGTTCTTCTCCTAAACCACCACTAGAGTCACTGCATGTGTGTTCTTTTCATAAACCACATGGATCCACCAGTGTCATTGGATGTGTGTTCTTTTCATAAACCACATGGATCCACCAGTGTCATTGCATGTGTGTTCTTTTCATAAACCACCACTAGAGTCATTGGATGTGTGTTATTTTCATAAACTAGATGGATCCACCAATATCATTGCATGTGTGTTCTTTTCATAAACCACATGGATCCACCAGTGTCATTGGATGTGTGTTCTTCTCCTAAACCACCACTAGAGTTCATTGCATTTGTGTTATTTTTAGAAACCACAACTTGAGTCATTGCATTTGTGTTCTTTTCAAAAACCACATGGATCCACCAGTGTTGTTGCATCTGTATTCTTTTCATAAACCACAGCTAGAGTCATTGAATGTGTGTTCTTTTCATAAACCAGATCTAGAGTCATTGCAAATGTGTTCTTTTCATAAACCACATGGATCCACCAGTGTCATTGCATGTGTGTTCTTTTCATAAACCACAGCTAGAGTCATAGGTTGTGTGTTCTTTTCATAAACCACATGGATCCACCAGTGTCATTGCATGTGTGTTCTTTTCATAAACTGCATGGATCCACTGGAGTTCATTGCATTTGTGTTCTTTTCATAAACCACAACTAGTGTCATTGCATGTGTCTTATTTTCATAAACCAGACGGATCCACCAGTGTCATTGCATGTGTGTTCTTTTCATAAACCTCATCTAGAGTCATTGCATGTGTGTTCTTTTCATAAACCACATGGATCCACCAGTGTCAGTGCATTTGTGTTCTTTTCATAAACCACATGGATCCACAAGTGTCATTGCATGTGTCTTCTTTTCATTAACCACATCTAGAGTCATTGCATGTGTGTTATTTTCATAAACCAGATGGATCCACCCGTGTCATTGCATGTGTGTTCTTTTCATAAACCACAGCTAGAGTCATTGGATGTGTGTTCTTTTCATAAACCACATGGATCCACCGGTGTCATTCCATTTGTGTTCTTTTCATAAACCACATGGATCCACTAGCGTTTGTTGCATTTGTGTTCTTTTCATAAACCACAACTAGAGTCATTGCATTTGTGTTCTTTTCAAAAACCACATGGATCCACCGGTGTCATTGCATGTTTGTTCTTTTCATCAACCACAACTAGAGTCATTGCATGTGTCTTCTTTTCATAAACCACATGGATCCAACAGTGTCATTGCTTGTGTGTTCTTATCATAAACCACACGGATCCACTAGTTTCATTGCATGTGTGTTCTTTTCATAAACCACATGGATCCACCAGTGTCATTGCATGTGTGTTCTTTTCATAAACCACAACTAGAGTCATTGCATTTGTGTTCTTTTCAAAAGTCACATGGATCCACCAGTGTCATTACATGTGTGTTCTTTTCATAAACCACCACTAGAGTAATTGCATGTGTCTTATTCTTCTAAACCACCACTAGAGTTCATTGTATTTGTGTTCTTTTCATAAACCACAACTAGAGTCATTGCATTTGTGTTCTTTTCAAAAACCACATAGATCCACCAGTGTCAATGCATGTGTGTTCTTTTCATAAACCACAGCTATAGTCATTGCATGTGTGTTCTTTTCATAAACCACATGGATACACCAGTGTCATTGAATGTGTGTTCTTTTTCTAAACCACATATTGATCAACTAGAGGCATTGCATGTGTGTTATTTTCATAAACCACCACTAGAGTCATTGCATGTGTGTTCTTTTCATAACCCATGTGGATCCACCGGTTTCATTGGATGTGTGTTCTTTTCATAAACCACATGGTTCCACCAATGTCATTGCATGTGTGTTCTTTTCATAAACCACCACTAGAGTCTTTGGATGTGTGTTCTTTTCATAAACCACATGGATCCACCAGTGTCATTCCATGTGTGTTCTTCTCCTAAACCACCACTAGAGTTCATTACATGTGTTTTCTTTTCATAGACCGCATGGATCCACCAGTGTCATTGCATGTGTGTTCTTTTCATAAACCACATGGATCCACTAGTGTCGTTGGATGTGTGTTATTTTCATAAACCACATGGATCCACCAGTGTCATTGATTGTGTGTTCTTTTTCTAAACCATGTATCAATCCACTAGAGTCATTGCATGTGTGTTCTTCTCCTAAACCACCACTAGCGTCATTGCACGTGTGTTCTTTTCATAAACCACATGGACCCATGAGTGTCATTGCATGTGTGTTCTTTTCATAAACGACCAGTAGAGTCATTGGATGTGTGTTAATTTCATAAACCACATGGATCCACCACTGTCATAGGATGTCTGTTGTTTTCATAAACCGCATGGATCCACCAGTGTCATTACATGTGTGTTCTTTTCATAAACCACCACTAGAGTCATTGGATGTGTGTTCTTTGCATAAACCACATGAATCCACCAGTGTCATTGCATGTGTGTTCTTCCCCTAAACCACCACTAGAGTTCATTGCATGTGTTTTCTTTTCATAAACCGCATGGATCCACCTGTGTCATTACATTTGTGTTCTTTTCATAAACCACCACTAGAGTCATTGGATGTGTGTTCTTTTCATAAACCACATGGATCCACCAGTGTTATTGCATGTGTGTTCTTTTTCTAAACCACATATTGATCAACTAGAGGCATTGCATGTGTGTTATTTTCATAAACCACCACAAGAGTCATTGCATGTGTGTTCTTTTCATAACCCATGTGGATCCACCGGTGTCATTGGATGTGTGTTCTTTTCATAAACCACATGGATCCACCAATGTCATTGCATGTGTGTTCTTTTCATAAACCACCACTAGAGTCTTTGGATGTGTGTTCTTTTCATAAACCACATGGATCCACCAGTGTCATTCCATGTGTGTTCTTCTCCTAAACCACCACTAGAGTTCATTACATGTGTTTTCTTTTCATAGACCACATGGATCCACCAGTGTCATTGCATGTGTGTTCTTTTCATAAACCACATGGATCCACTAGTGTCATTGGATGCGTGTTCTTTTCATAAACCACATGGATCCACCAGTGTCATTGATTGATTGTTCTTTTTCTAAACCATGTATTAATCCACTAGAGTCATTGCATGTGTGTTCTTCTCCTAAACCACCACTAGAGTCATTGCACGTGTGTTCTTTTCATAAACCACATGGATCCACGAGTGTCATTGCATGTGTGTTCTTTTCATAAACGACCACTAAAATCATTGGATGTGTCTTCTTTTCATAAACCACATGGATCACTAGTGTCATTCCATGTGTGTTCTTTTCATAAACCACATGGATCCACCAGTGTCATTGCATGTGTGTTCTTCTCTTAAACCACTACTAGAGTTCATTGCATTTGTGTTATTTTCATAAACCACAACTAGAGTCATTACATTTGGGTTCTTTTCAAAAACCACATGGATCCACCAGTGTCATGACATGTGTGTTCTTTTCATAAACCATAGCTAGAGTCATTGAATGTGTTATTTTCATAAACCACATGGATCCACCAGTGTCATTGCATGTGTGTTCTTTTCATAAACCACATGGATCCACTAGTGTCATTGCATGTGTGTTCTTTTCATAAACCACATCTAGAGTCATTGCAAATGTGTTCTTTTCATAAACCAGATGGATCACCAGTGTCATTGCATGTGTGTTCTTTTCATAAACAACCGCTAGAGTCATTGGATGTGTGTTCTTTTCATAAACCACATGGATCCACTAGTGTCATTGCATGTGTGTTCTTTTCATAAACCACATGTATCCACTAGAGTTCATTGCATTTGTGTTCTTTTCATAAACCACAACTAGAGTCATTGCATTTGTGTTCTTTTCAAAAACCACATGGATCCACCAGTGTCATTGCATGTGTGTTCTTTTCGTAAACCAAAGGTAGAGTCATTGCATGTGTGTTCTTTTCATAAACCACCACTAGAGTCATTAGATGTGTGTTCTTTTCATAAACCACATCGATCCAGCAGTGTCATTGCATGTGTGTTCTTTACATATACCACATGGATCCACCAGTGTCATTGCATGTGTGTTCTTCTCCTAAACCACCACTAGAGTTCATTGCATTTGTTATATTTTCATAAACCACATCTAGAGTCATTAAATGTGTTTTCTTTTCATAAACCACATGGATCCACCTGTGTCATTGCATGTGTGTTATTTTCATAAACCACATGGATCCACCAGTGTCATTGCATTTCATAAATCACATCTAGAGTCATTGCAAGTGTGTTCTTTTCATAAACCACATGGATCCACCAGTATCATTGCACATGTGTTCTTTTCATAAACCACATGGATCCACCAGTGTCATTGCATGTGTGTTCTTTTCATAAACCACATGGATCCACCAGTGCCATTGCATGTGTTCTCTTTTCATAAACCTCATGGATCCACCAGTGTCATTGGATGTGTGTTCTTTTCCTAAACCACATCGATCCACCAGTCTCATTGAATATCTGTTCTTTTCATAAACCACATGGATCCACCAGTGTCATTGGATGTGTGTTCTTTTCATAAACCACATGGATCCACCAGTGTCATTGCATGTGTGTTGTTTTCATACACCACAACTAGAGTCATTGCATTTGTGTTCTTTTAAAAAACCACATCGATCCACCAGTGTCATTACATGTGTGTTCTTTTCATAAACCACCACTAGAGTAATTTCATGTGTCTTGTTCTTCTAAACAACCACTAGATTTTATTGCATTTGTGTTCTTTTCATAAAACACAACTAGAGTCACTGCATTTGTGGCCTTTTGAAAAACCACATGATCCACCAGTGTCATTGCATGTGTGTTATTTTCATAAATCATAGCTAGATTCATTGCATGTGTGTTCTTTTCATAAACAACATGGATCCACCAGTGTCATTGCATGTGTGTTCTTTTCATAAACCACATGGATCCACTAGTGGCATTGAATATGTGTTCTTTTTCTAAACCACATATTGATCCACTAGAGGCATTGCATGTGTGTTATATTTATAAACCACCACTATAGTCATTGCACGTGTGTTATTTTCATAAACCACGTGGATCCACCAGTGTCCTTGGATGTGTGTTCTTTTCATAAACCGCATGGATCCACCAGTGTCATTGCATGTGTGTTCTTTTCATAAACCACCACTAGAGTCATTGGCTGTGTGTTCTTTTCATAAACCACATGGATGCACTAGTGTCATTTCATGTGTGTTCTTCCCCTAAACCACCACTAGAATTCATTGCATGTGTTTTCTTTTCATAAACCACATGGATCGACCAGTGTCATTGCATGTGTGTTCTTTTTCTAAACCACATATTGATCCACTAGAGTCATTGCATGTGTGTTCTTCTCCTAAACCACCACTAGAGTCATTGCACGTGTGTTCTTTTCATAAACCACATGGATCCACCAGTGTTATTGCATGTGTGTTCTTTTTCTAAACCACATATTGATCAACTAGAGGCATTGCATGTGTGTTATTTTCATAAACCACCACTAGAGTCATTGCATGTGTGTTCTTTTCATAACCCATGTGGATCCACCGGTTTCATTGGATGTGTGTTCTTTTCATAAACCACATGGTTCCACCAATGTCATTGCATGTGTGTTCTTTTCATAAACCACCACTAGAGTCTTTGGATGTGTGTTCTTTTCATAAACCACATGGATCCACCAGTGTCATTCCATGTGTGTTCTTCTCCTAAACCACCACTAGAGTTCATTACATGTGTTTTCTTTTCATAGACCGCATGGATCCACCAGTGTCATTGCATGTGTGTTCTTTTCATAAACCACATGGATCCACTAGTGTCGTTGGATGTGTGTTATTTTCATAAACCACATGGATCCACCAGTGTCATTGATTGTGTGTTCTTTTTCTAAACCATGTATCAATCCACTAGAGTCATTGCATGTGTGTTCTTCTCCTAAACCACCACTAGCGTCATTGCACGTGTGTTCTTTTCATAAACCACATGGACCCATGAGTGTCATTGCATGTGTGTTCTTTTCATAAACCACATCTAGAGTCATTGGATGTGTGTTAATTTCATAAACCACATGGATCCCCCAGTGTCATTGCATGTGTGTTCTTTTCATAAACCACATGGATCCACTAGAGTTCATTGCATTTGTGTTCTTTTCATAAACCACCACTAGAGTCATTGGATGTGTGTTCTTTGCATAAACCACATGAATCCACCAGTGTCATTGCATGTGTGTTCTTCCCCTAAACCACCACTAGAGTTCATTGCATGTGTTTTCTTTTCATAAACCGCATGGATCCACCTGTGTCATTACATTTGTGTTCTTTTCATAAACCACCACTAGAGTCATTGGATGTGTGTTCTTTTCATAAACCACATGGATCCACCAGTGTTATTGCATGTGTGTTCTTTTTCTAAACCACATATTGATCAACTAGAGGCATTGCATGTGTGTTATTTTCATAAACCACCACAAGAGTCATTGCATGTGTGTTCTTTTCATAACCCATGTGGATCCACCGGTGTCATTGGATGTGTGTTCTTTTCATAAACCACATGGATCCACCAATGTCATTGCATGTGTGTTCTTTTCATAAACCACCACTAGAGTCTTTGGATGTGTGTTCTTTTCATAAACCACATGGATCCACCAGTGTCATTCCATGTGTGTTCTTCTCCTAAACCACCACTAGAGTTCATTACATGTGTTTTCTTTTCATAGACCACATGGATCCACCAGTGTCATTGCATGTGTGTTCTTTTCATAAACCACATGGATCCACTAGTGTCATTGGATGTGTGTTCTTTTCATAAACCACATGGATCCACCAGTGTCATTGATTGATTGTTCTTTTTCTAAACCATGTATTAATCCACTAGAGTCATTGCATGTGTGTTCTTCTCCTAAACCACCACTAGAGTCATTGCACGTGTGTTCTTTTCATAAACCACATGGATCCACGAGTGTCATTGCATGTGTGTTCTTTTCATAAACGACCACTAAAATCATTGGATGTGTCTTCTTTTCATAAACCACATGGATCACTAGTGTCATTCCATGTGTGTTCTTTTCATAAACCACATGGATCCACCAGTGTCATTGCATGTGTGTTCTTCTCTTAAACCACTACTAGAGTTCATTGCATTTGTGTTATTTTCATAAACCACAACTAGAGTCATTACATTTGGGTTCTTTTCAAAAACCACATGGATCCACCAGTGTCATGACATGTGTGTTCTTTTCATAAACCATAGCTAGAGTCATTGAATGTGTTATTTTCATAAACCACATGGATCCACCAGTGTCATTGCATGTGTGTTCTTTTCATAAACCACATGGATCCACTAGTGTCATTGCATGTGTGTTCTTTTCATAAACCACATCTAGAGTCATTGCAAGTGTGTTCTTTTCATAAACCAGATGGATCCACCAGTGTCATTGCATGTGTGTTCTTTTCATAAACAACCGCTAGAGTCATTGGATGTGTGTTCTTTTCATAAACCACATGGATCCACTAGTGTCATTGCATGTGTGTTCTTTTCATAAACCACATGTATCCACTAGAGTTCATTGCATTTGTGTTCTTTTCATAAACCACAACTAGAGTCATTGCATTTGTGTTCTTTTAAAAAACCACATGGATCCACCAGTGTCATTGCATGTGTGTTCTTTTCGTAAACCAAAGATAGAGTCATTGCATGTGTGTTCTTTTCATAAACCACCACTAGAGTCATTAGATGTGTGTTCTTTTCATAAACCACATCGATCCACCAGTGTCATTGCATGTGTGTTCTTTACATAAACCACATGGATCCACCAGTGTCATTGCATGTGTGTTCTTCTCCTAAACCACCACTAGAGTTCATTGCATTTGTTATATTTTCATAAACCACATCTAGAGTCATTAAATGTGTTTTCTTTTCATAAACCACATGGATCCACCTGTGTCATTGCATGTGTGTTATTTTCATAAACCACATGGATCCACCAGTGTCATTGCATTTCATAAATCACATCTAGAGTCATTGCAAGTGTGTTCTTTTCATAAACCACATGGATCCACCAGTATCATTGCACATGTGTTCTTTTCATAAACCACATGGATCCACCAGTGTCATTGCATGTGTGTTCTTTTCATAAACCACATGGATCCACCAGTGCCATTGCATGTGTTCTCTTTTCATAAACCTCATGGATCCACCAGTGTCATTGGATGTGTGTTCTTTTCCTAAACCACATCGATCCACCAGTCTCATTGAATATCTGTTCTTTTCATAAACCACATGGATCCACCAGTGTCATTGGATGTGTGTTCTTTTCATAAACCACATGGATCCACCAGTGTCATTGGATGTGTGTTCTTTTCATAAACCACATGGATCCACCAGTGTCATTGCATGTGTGTTGTTTTCATACACCACAACTAGAGTCATTGCATTTGTGTTCTTTTAAAAAACCACATCGATCCACCAGTGTCATTACATGTGTGTTCTTTTCATAAACCACCACTAGAGTAATTTCATGTGTCTTGTTCTTCTAAACAACCACTAGATTTTATTGCATTTGTGTTCTTTTCATAAAACACAACTAGAGTCACTGCATTTGTGGCCTTTTGAAAAACCACATGATCCACCAGTGTCATTGCATGTGTGTTATTTTCATAAATCATAGCTAGATTCATTGCATGTGTGTTCTTTTCATAAACAACATGGATCCACCAGTGTCATTGCATGTGTGTTCTTTTCATAAACCACATGGATCCACTAGTGGCATTGAATATGTGTTCTTTTTCTAAACCACATATTGATCCACTAGAGGCATTGCATGTGTGTTATATTTATAAACCACCACTAGAGTCATTGCACGTGTGTTATTTTCATAAACCACGTGGATCCACCAGTGTCCTTGGATGTGTGTTCTTTTCATAAACCGCATGGATCCACCAGTGTCATTGCATGTGTGTTCTTTTCATAAACCACCACTAGAGTCATTGGCTGTGTGTTCTTTTCATAAACCACATGGATGCACTAGTGTCATTTCATGTGTGTTCTTCCCCTAAACCACCACTAGAATTCATTGCATGTGTTTTCTTTTCATAAACCACATGGATCGACCAGTGTCATTGCATGTGTGTTCTTTTTCTAAACCACATATTGATCCACTAGAGTCATTGCATGTGTGTTCTTCTCCTAAACCACCACTAGAGTCATTGCACGTGTGTTCTTTTCATAAACCACATGGATCCACCAGTGTTATTGCATGTGTGTTCTTTTTCTAAACCACATATTGATCAACTAGAGGCATTGCATGTGTGTTATTTTCATAAACCACCACTAGAGTCATTGCATGTGTGTTCTTTTCATAACCCATGTGGATCCACCGGTTTCATTGGATGTGTGTTCTTTTTATAAACCACATGGTTCCACCAATGTCATTGCATGTGTGTTCTTTTCATAAACCACCACTAGAGTCTTTGGATGTGTGTTCTTTTCATAAACCACATGGATCCACCAGTGTCATTCCATGTGTGTTCTTCTCCTAAACCACCACTAGAGTTCATTACATGTGTTTTCTTTTCATAGACCGCATGGATCCACCAGTGTCATTGCATGTGTGTTCTTTTCATAAACCACATGGATCCACTAGTGTCGTTGGATGTGTGTTATTTTCATAAACCACATGGATCCACCAGTGTCATTGATTGTGTGTTCTTTTTCTAAACCATGTATCAATCCACTAGAGTCATTGCATGTGTGTTCTTCTCCTAAACCACCACTAGCGTCATTGCACGTGTGTTCTTTTCATAAACCACATGGACCCATGAGTGTCATTGCATGTGTGTTCTTTTCATAAACGACCAGTAGAGTCATTGGATGTGTGTTAATTTCATAAACCACATGGATCCACCACTGTCATAGGATGTCTATTGTTTTCATAAACCGCATGGATCCACCAGTGTCATTACATGTGTGTTCTTTTCATAAACCACCACTAGAGTCATTGGATGTGTGTTCTTTGCATAAACCACATGAATCCACCAGTGTCATTGCATGTGTGTTCTTCCCCTAAACCACCACTAGAGTTCATTGCATGTGTTTTCTTTTCATAAACCGCATGGATCCACCTGTGTCATTACATTTGTGTTCTTTTCATAAACCACCACTAGAGTCATTGGATGTGTGTTCTTTTCATAAACCACATGGATCCACCAGTGTTATTGCATGTGTGTTCTTTTTCTAAACCACATATTGATCAACTAGAGGCATTGCATGTGTGTTATTTTCATAAACCACCACAAGAGTCATTGCATGTGTGTTCTTTTCATAACCCATGTGGATCCACCGGTGTCATTGGATGTGTGTTCTTTTCATAAACCACATGGATCCACCAATGTCATTGCATGTGTGTTCTTTTCATAAACCACCACTAGAGTCTTTGGATGTGTGTTCTTTTCATAAACCACATGGATCCACCAGTGTCATTCCATGTGTGTTCTTCTCCTAAACCACCACTAGAGTTCATTACATGTGTTTTCTTTTCATAGACCACATGGATCCACCAGTGTCATTGCATGTGTGTTCTTTTCATAAACCACATGGATCCACTAGTGTCATTGGATGTGTGTTCTTTTCATAAACCACATGGATCCACCAGTGTCATTGATTGATTGTTCTTTTTCTAAACCATGTATTAATCCACTAGAGTCATTGCATGTCTGTTCTTCTCCTAAACCACCACTAGAGTCATTGCACGTGTGTTCTTTTCATAAACCACATGGATCCACGAGTGTCATTGCATGTGTGTTCTTTTCATAAACGACCACTAAAATCATTGGATGTGTCTTCTTTTCATAAACCACATGGATCACTAGTGTCATTCCATGTGTGTTCTTTTCATAAACCACATGGATCCACCAGTGTCATTGCATGTGTGTTCTTCTCTTAAACCACTACTAGAGTTCATTGCATTTGTGTTATTTTCATAAACCACAACTAGAGTCATTACATTTGGGTTCTTTTCAAAAACCACATGGATCCACCAGTGTCATGACATGTGTGTTCTTTTCATAAACCATAGCTAGAGTCATTGAATGTGTTATTTTCATAAACCACATGGATCCACCAGTGTCATTGCATGTGTGTTCTTTTCATAAACCACATGGATCCACTAGTGTCATTGCATGTGTGTTCTTTTCATAAACCACATCTAGAGTCATTGCAAGTGTGTTCTTTTCATAAACCAGATGGATCCACCAGTGTCATTGCATGTGTGTTCTTTTCATAAACAACCGCTAGAGTCATTGGATGTGTGTTCTTTTCATAAACCACATGGATCCACTAGTGTCATTGCATGTGTGTTCTTTTCATAAACCACATGTATCCACTAGAGTTCATTGCATTTGTGTTCTTTTCATAAACCACAACTAGAGTCATTGCATTTGTGTTCTTTTCAAAAACCACATGGATCCACCAGTGTCATTGCATGTGTGTTCTTTTCATAAACCACCACTAGAGTCATTAGATGTGTGTTCTTTTCATAAACCACATCGATCCACCAGTGTCATTGCATGTGTGTTCTTTACATAAACCACATGGATCCACCAGTGTCATTGCATGTGTGTTCTTCTCCTAAACCACCACTAGAGTTCATTGCATTTGTTATATTTTCATAAACCACATCTAGAGTCATTAAATGTGTTTTCTTTTCATAAACCACATGGATCCACCTGTGTCATTGCATGTGTGTTATTTTCATAAACCACATGGATCCACCAGTGTCATTGCATTTCATAAATCACATCTAGAGTCATTGCAAGTGTGTTCTTTTCATAAACCACATGGATCCACCAGTATCATTGCACATGTGTTCTTTTCATAAACCACATGGATCCACCAGTGTCATTGCATGTGTGTTCTTTTCATAAACCACATGGATCCACCAGTGCCATTGCATGTGTTCTCTGTTCATAAACCTCATGGATCCACCAGTGTCATTGGATGTGTGTTCTTTTCCTAAACCACATCGATCCACCAGTCTCATTGAATATCTGTTCTTTTCATAAACCACATGGATCCACCAGTGTCATTGGATGTGTGTTCTTTTCATAAACCACATGGATCCACCAGTGTCATTGGATGTGTGTTCTTTTCATAAACCACATGGATCCACCAGTGTCATTGCATGTGTGTTGTTTTCATACACCACAACTAGAGTCATTGCATTTGTGTTCTTTTAAAAAACCACATCGATCCACCAGTGTCATTACATGTGTGTTCTTTTCATAAACCACCACTAGAGTAATTTCATGTGTCTTGTTCTTCTAAACAACCACTAGATTTTATTGCATTTGTGTTCTTTTCATAAAACACAACTAGAGTCACTGCATTTGTGGCCTTTTGAAAAACCACATGATCCACCAGTGTCATTGCATGTGTGTTATTTTCATAAATCATAGCTAGATTCATTGCATGTGTGTTCTTTTCATAAACAACATGGATCCACCAGTGTCATTGCATGTGTGTTCTTTTCATAAACCACATGGATCCACTAGTGGCATTGAATATGTGTTCTTTTTCTAAACCACATATTGATCCACTAGAGGCATTGCATGTGTGTTATATTTATAAACCACCACTAGAGTCATTGCACGTGTGTTATTTTCATAAACCACGTGGATCCACCAGTGTCCTTGGATGTGTGTTCTTTTCATAAACCGCATGGATCCACCAGTGTCATTGCATGTGTGTTCTTTTCATAAACCACCACTAGAGTCATTGGCTGTGTGTTCTTTTCATAAACCACATGGATGCACTAGTGTCATTTCATGTGTGTTCTTCCCCTAAACCACCACTAGAATTCATTGCATGTGTTTTCTTTTCATAAACCACATGGATCGACCAGTGTCATTGCATGTGTGTTCTTTTTCTAAACCACATATTGATCCACTAGAGTCATTGCATGTGTGTTCTTCTCCTAAACCACCACTAGAGTCATTGCACGTGTGTTCTTTTCATAAACCACATGGATCCACCAGTGTCATTGCATGTGTGTTATTTTCATAAACCACCACTAGAGTCGTTGCATGTGTGTTGTTTTCATAACTCACGTGGATCCACCAGTGTCATTGAATGTGTGTTCTTTTCATAAACCACATGCAACCACAAGTGTCATTGCATGTGTGTTCTTTTCATAAACCACCACTAGAGTCATTGGATGTGTGTTCTTTACATAAACCACGTGGATCCACTAGTGTCATTGCATGTGTGTTCTTATCCTAAACCACCACTAGAGTTCATTACATGTGTTTTCTTTTCATAAACCACATGGATACACCAGTGCAATTGCATGTGTGTTCTTTTCATAAACCACATGGATCCACTAGTGTCATTGGATGTGTGTTCTTTTCATAAACCACATGGATCCACCAGTGTCATTGAATGTGTGTTCTTTTCTAAACCACATATTAATCCACTAGAGTCATTGCATGTGTGTTCTTCTCCTAAACCACCACTAGAGTCATTGGAAGTGTTCTTTTTATAAACCACATGGATCCACCAATGTCACTGCATGTGTGTTCTTTTCATAAACCACCACTAGAGTCATTAGATGTGTGTTCTTTTCATAAACCACATGTATCCACCAGTGTCATTGCATGTGTATTCTTTTCATAAACCACATCCATCCACTAGTGTCATTGGATGTGTGTTTTTTCATAAACCACATGGATCCACCAGTGTCATTGAATGTGTGTTCTTTTTCTAAACCACATATTAATCCACTAGAGTCATTCATGTGTGTTCTTCTCCTAAACCACCACTAGAGTTATTGGATGTGTGTTCTTTTCATAAACCACATGGATCCACCAGTGTCACTTCATATATGTGTTCTTTTTATAAACCACCACTAGAGTCATTGGATGTGTGTTCTTTTCATAAACCACATGGATCCACCAGTGTTGTTGCATGTGTGTTCTTTTCATAAACCACATGGATCCACCAGTGTCATTGCATGTGTGTTCTTCTCCTAAACCACCACTAGAGTTCATTGCATTTGTTTATTTTCATAAACCACAACTAGAGTCATTGCATTTGGGTTCATTTCAAAAACCAAATGGATCCACCAGTGTTATTACATGTGTGTTATTTTCATAAACCACAGCTAGAGTCATTGAATGTGTGTTCTTTTCATAAACCACATGGATCCACCAGTGTCATTGCATGTGTGTTCTTTTCATAAACCACATGGATCCAATAGTGTCATTGCATGTGTGTTCTTCTCCTAAACCACCACTAGAGTTCATTGCAAGTGTGGTATTTTCATAAATCACAGCTAGAGTCATTGCATGTGTGGTCTTTTCATAAATCACAGCTAGAGTCATTGCATGTGTGTTCTTTTCATAACCACATAGATCCACGAGTGTCATTGCATGTGTGTTCTTCTCCTAAACCACCACTAGAGTTCATTGCATTTGTTTATTTTCATAAACCACAACTAGAGTCATTGCATTTGGGTTCATTTCAAAAACCAAATGGATCCACCAGTGTCATTACATGTGTGTTATTTTCATAAACCACAGCTAGAGGCATTAAATGTGTGTTCTTTTCATAAACCACATGGATCCAATAGTGTCATTGCATGTGTGTTCTTTTCATAAACCACATCTAGAGTCATTGCAAGTGTGTTCTTTTCATAAACCACATGGATCCCCCAGTGTCATTGCATGTGTGTTCTTTTCATAAACCACATGGATCCACTAGAGTTCATTGCATTTGTGTTCTTTTCATAAACCACAACTAGAGTCATTGCATTTGTGTTCTTTTAAAAAACCACATGGATCCACCAGTGTCATTGCATGTGTGTTCTTTTCATAAACCACATATAGAGTCATTGCTTGTGTGTTCTTTTCATAAACCACATATAGAGTCATTGCATGTGTGTTCTTTTTGTAAACCACATGGATCCAATAGTGTCATTGCATGTGTGTTCTTTTCATCAACCACATGGATCAACCAGTGTCATTGGATGTGTGTTCTTTTCATAAACCATATGGATCCACCAGTGTCATTGCATGTGTGTTGTTTTCATAAACCACAACTAGAGTCATTGGATGTGTGTTCCTTTCATAAACCACATGGATCCACCAGTGTCATTGCATGTGTGTTCTTCCCCTAAACCACCACTAGAGTTGATTGCATGTGTTTTCTTTTCATAAGCCACATGGATCCACCAGGGTCATTGCATGTGTGTTCTTTTCATAAACCACATGGATCCACCAGTGTCATTGGATGTGTGTTCTTTTCATAAACCACATGGATCCACCAGTGTCATTGATTGATTGTTCTTTTTCTAAACCATGTATTAATCCACTAGAGTCATTGCATGTGTGTTCTTCTCCTAAACCACCACTAGAGTCATTGCACGTGTGTTCTTTTCATAAACCACATGGATCCACGAGTGTCATTGCATGTGTGTTCTTTTCATAAACGACCACTAAAATCATTGGATGTGTCTTCTTTTCATAAACCACATGGATCACTAGTGTCATTCCATGTGTGTTCTTTTCATAAACCACATGGATCCACCAGTGTCATTGCATGTGTGTTCTTCTCTTAAACCACTACTAGAGTTCATTGCATTTGTGTTATTTTCATAAACCACAACTAGAGTCATTACATTTGGGTTCTTTTCAAAAACCACATGGATCCACCAGTGTCATGACATGTGTGTTCTTTTCATAAACCATAGCTAGAGTCATTGAATGTGTTATTTTCATAAACCATATGGATCCACCAGTGTCATTGCATGTGTGTTGTTTTCATAAACCACAACTAGAGTCATTGGATGTGTGTTCCTTTCATAAACCACATGGATCCACCAGTGTCATTGCATGTGTGTTCTTCCCCTAAACCACCACTAGAGTTGATTGCATGTGTTTTCTTTTCATAAGCCACATGGATCCACCAGGGTCATTGCATGTGTGTTCTTTTCATAAACCACATGGATCCACCAGTGTCATTGGATGTGTGTTCTTTTCATAAACCACATGGATCCACTAGTGTCATTGAATGTGTGTTCTTTTTCTAAACCACATATTGATCCACTAGAGTCATTACATGTGTGTTCTTCTCCTAAATCACCCTTAGAGTATTGCACGTGTGTTCTTTTCATAAACCACATGGATCCACCAGTGTCATTGCATGTGTGTTATTTTCATAAACCACCACTAGAGTCGTTGCATGTGTGTTGTTTTCATAACTCACGTGGATCCACCAGTGTCATTGAATGTGTGTTCTTTTCATAAACCACATGGATCCACAAGTGTCATTGCATGTGTGTTCTTTTCATAAACCACCACTAGAGTCATTGGATGTGTGTTCTTTTCATAAACCACGTGGATCCACTAGTGTCATTGCATGTGTGTTCTTATCCTAAACCACCACTAGGGTTCATTACATGTGTTTTTATTTTCATAAACCACATGGATACACCAGTGTCATTGCATGTGTATTCTTTTCATAAACCACATGGATCCACTAGTGTCATTGAATGTGTGTTCTTTTTCTAAACCACATATTGATCCACTAGATCCACTAGATCCATGTGGATCCACTAGTGTCATTGCATGTGTGTTCTTTTCATAAACCACATCTAGAGTCATTGCAAGTGTGTTCTTTTCATAAACCAGATGGATCCACCAGTGTCATTGCATGTGTGTTCTTTTCATAAACAACCGCTAGAGTCATTGGATGTGTGTTCTTTTCATAAACCACATGGATCCACTAGTGTCATTGCATGTGTGTTCTTTTCATAAACCACATGTATCCACTAGAGTTCATTGCATTTGTGTTCTTTTCATAAACCACAACTAGAGTCATTGCATTTGTGTTCTTTTCAAAAACCACATGGATCCACCAGTGTCATTGCATGTGTGTTCTTTTCATAAACCACCACTAGAGTCATTAGATGTGTGTTCTTTTCGTAAACCACATCGATCCACCAGTGTCATTGCATGTGTGTTCTTTACATAAACCACATGGATCCACCAGTGTCATTGCATGTGTGTTCTTCTCCTAAACCACCACTAGAGTTCATTGCATTTGTTATATTTTCATAAACCACATCTAGAGTCATTAAATGTGTTTTCTTTTCATAAACCACATGGATCCACCTGTGTCATTGCATGTGTGTTATTTTCATAAACCACATGGATCCACCAGTGTCATTGCATTTCATAAATCACATCTAGAGTCATTGCAAGTGTGTTCTTTTCATAAACCACATGGATCCACCAGTATCATTGCACATGTGTTCTTTTCATAAACCACATGGATCCACCAGTGTCATTGCATGTGTGTTCTTTTCATAAACCACATGGATCCACCAGTGCCATTGCATGTGTTCTCTGTTCATAAACCTCATGGATCCACCAGTGTCATTGGATGTGTGTTCTTTTCCTAAACCACATCGATCCACCAGTCTCATTGAATATCTGTTCTTTTCATAAACCACATGGATCCACCAGTGTCATTGGATGTGTGTTCTTTTCATAAACCACATGGATCCACCAGTGTCATTGGATGTGTGTTCTTTTCATAAACCACATGGATCCACCAGTGTCATTGCATGTGTGTTGTTTTCATACACCACAACTAGAGTCATTGCATTTGTGTTCTTTTAAAAAACCACATCGATCCACCAGTGTCATTACATGTGTGTTCTTTTCATAAACCACCACTAGAGTAATTTCATGTGTCTTGTTCTTCTAAACAACCACTAGATTTTATTGCATTTGTGTTCTTTTCATAAAACACAACTAGAGTCACTGCATTTGTGGCCTTTTGAAAAACCACATGATCCACCAGTGTCATTGCATGTGTGTTATTTTCATAAATCATAGCTAGATTCATTGCATGTGTGTTCTTTTCATAAACAACATGGATCCACCAGTGTCATTGCATGTGTGTTCTTTTCATAAACCACATGGATCCACTAGTGGCATTGAATATGTGTTCTTTTTCTAAACCACATATTGATCCACTAGAGGCATTGCATGTGTGTTATATTTATAAACCACCACTAGAGTCATTGCACGTGTGTTATTTTCATAAACCACGTGGATCCACCAGTGTCCTTGGATGTGTGTTCTTTTCATAAACCGCATGGATCCACCAGTGTCATTGCATGTGTGTTCTTTTCATAAACCACCACTAGAGTCATTGGCTGTGTGTTCTTTTCATAAACCACATGGATGCACTAGTGTCATTTCATGTGTGTTCTTCCCCTAAACCACCACTAGAATTCATTGCATGTGTTTTCTTTTCATAAACCACATGGATCGACCAGTGTCATTGCATGTGTGTTCTTTTTCTAAACCACATATTGATCCACTAGAGTCATTGCATGTGTGTTCTTCTCCTAAACCACCACTAGAGTCATTGCACGTGTGTTCTTTTCATAAACCACATGGATCCACCAGTGTCATTGCATGTGTGTTATTTTCATAAACCACCACTAGAGTCGTTGCATGTGTGTTGTTTTCATAACTCACGTGGATCCACCAGTGTCATTGAATGTGTGTTCTTTTCATAAACCACATGCAACCACAAGTGTCATTGCATGTGTGTTCTTTTCATAAACCACCACTAGAGTCATTGGATGTGTGTTCTTTACATAAACCACGTGGATCCACTAGTGTCATTGCATGTGTGTTCTTATCCTAAACCACCACTAGAGTTCATTACATGTGTTTTCTTTTCATAAACCACATGGATACACCAGTGCAATTGCATGTGTGTTCTTTTCATAAACCACATGGATCCACTAGTGTCATTGGATGTGTGTTCTTTTCATAAACCACATGGATCCACCAGTGTCATTGAATGTGTGTTCTTTTCTAAACCACATATTAATCCACTAGAGTCATTGCATGTGTGTTCTTCTCCTAAACCACCACTAGAGTCATTGGAAGTGTTCTTTTTATAAACCACATGGATCCACCAATGTCACTGCATGTGTGTTCTTTTCATAAACCACCACTAGAGTCATTAGATGTGTGTTCTTTTCATAAACCACATGTATCCACCAGTGTCATTGCATGTGTGTTCTTTTCATAAACCACATCCATCCACTAGTGTCATTGGATGTGTGTTTTTTCATAAACCACATGGATCCACCAGTGTCATTGAATGTGTGTTCTTTTTCTAAACCACATATTAATCCACTAGAGTCATTCATGTGTGTTCTTCTCCTAAACCACCACTAGAGTTATTGGATGTGTGTTCTTTTCATAAACCACATGGATCCACCAGTGTCACTTCATATATGTGTTCTTTTTATAAACCACCACTAGAGTCATTGGATGTGTGTTCTTTTCATAAACCACATGGATCCACCAGTGTTGTTGCATGTGTGTTCTTTTCATAAACCACATGGATCCACCAGTGTCATTGCATGTGTGTTCTTCTCCTAAACCACCACTAGAGTTCATTGCATTTGTTTATTTTCATAAACCACAACTAGAGTCATTGCATTTGGGTTCATTTCAAAAACCAAATGGATCCACCAGTGTTATTACATGTGTGTTATTTTCATAAACCACAGCTAGAGTCATTGAATGTGTGTTCTTTTCATAAACCACATGGATCCACCAGTGTCATTGCATGTGTGTTCTTTTCATAAACCACATGGATCCAATAGTGTCATTGCATGTGTGTTCTTCTCCTAAACCACCACTAGAGTTCATTGCAAGTGTGGTATTTTCATAAATCACAGCTAGAGTCATTGCATGTGTGGTCTTTTCATAAATCACAGCTAGAGTCATTGCATGTGTGTTCTTTTCATAACCACATAGATCCACGAGTGTCATTGCATGTGTGTTCTTCTCCTAAACCACCACTAGAGTTCATTGCATTTGTTTATTTTCATAAACCACAACTAGAGTCATTGCATTTGGGTTCATTTCAAAAACCAAATGGATCCACCAGTGTCATTACATGTGTGTTATTTTCATAAACCACAGCTAGAGGCATTAAATGTGTGTTCTTTTCATAAACCACACGGATCCACCAGTGTCATTGCATGTGTGTTCTTTTCATAAACCACATGGATCCAATAGTGTCATTGCATGTGTGTTCTTTTCATAAACCACATCTAGAGTCATTGCAAGTGTGTTCTTTTCATAAACCACATGGATCCCCCAGTGTCATTGCATGTGTGTTCTTTTCATAAACCACATGGATCCACTAGAGTTCATTGCATTTGTGTTCTTTTCATAAACCACAACTAGAGTCATTGCATTTGTGTTCTTTTAAAAAACCACATGGATCCACCAGTGTCATTGCATGTGTGTTCTTTTCATAAACCACATATAGAGTCATTGCTTGTGTGTTCTTTTCATAAACCACATATAGAGTCATTGCATGTGTGTTCTTTTTGTAAACCACATGGATCCAATAGTGTCATTGCATGTGTGTTCTTTTCATCAACCACATGGATCAACCAGTGTCATTGGATGTGTGTTCTTTTCATAAACCATATGGATCCACCAGTGTCATTGCATGTGTGTTGTTTTCATAAACCACAACTAGAGTCATTGGATGTGTGTTCCTTTCATAAACCACATGGATCCACCAGTGTCATTGCATGTGTGTTCTTCCCCTAAACCACCACTAGAGTTGATTGCATGTGTTTTCTTTTCATAAGCCACATGGATCCACCAGGGTCATTGCATGTGTGTTCTTTTCATAAACCACATGGATCCACCAGTGTCATTGGATGTGTGTTCTTTTCATAAACCACATGGATCCACCAGTGTCATTGATTGATTGTTCTTTTTCTAAACCATGTATTAATCCACTAGAGTCATTGCATGTGTGTTCTTCTCCTAAACCACCACTAGAGTCATTGCACGTGTGTTCTTTTCATAAACCACATGGATCCACGAGTGTCATTGCATGTGTGTTCTTTTCATAAACGACCACTAAAATCATTGGATGTGTCTTCTTTTCATAAACCACATGGATCACTAGTGTCATTCCATGTGTGTTCTTTTCATAAACCACATGGATCCACCAGTGTCATTGCATGTGTGTTCTTCTCTTAAACCACTACTAGAGTTCATTGCATTTGTGTTATTTTCATAAACCACAACTAGAGTCATTACATTTGGGTTCTTTTCAAAAACCACATGGATCCACCAGTGTCATGACATGTGTGTTCTTTTCATAAACCATAGCTAGAGTCATTGAATGTGTTATTTTCATAAACCACATGGATCCACCAGTGTCATTGCATGTGTGTTCTTTTCATAAACCACATGGATCCACTAGTGTCATTGCATGTGTGTTCTTTTCATAAACCACATCTAGAGTCATTGCAAGTGTGTTCTTTTCATAAACCAGATGGATCCACCAGTGTCATTGCATGTGTGTTCTTTTCATAAACAACCGCTAGAGTCATTGGATGTGTGTTCTTTTCATAAACCACATGGATCCACTAGTGTCATTGCATGTGTGTTCTTTTCATAAACCACATGTATCCACTAGAGTTCATTGCATTTGTGTTCTTTTCATAAACCACAACTAGAGTCATTGCATTTGTGTTCTTTTCAAAAACCACATGGATCCACCAGTGTCATTGCATGTGTGTTCTTTTCATAAACCACCACTAGAGTCATTAGATGTGTGTTCTTTTCATAAACCACATCGATCCACCAGTGTCATTGCATGTGTGTTCTTTACATAAACCACATGGATCCACCAGTGTCATTGCATGTGTGTTCTTCTCCTAAACCACCACTAGAGTTCATTGCATTTGTTATATTTTCATAAACCACATCTAGAGTCATTAAATGTGTTTTCTTTTCATAAACCACATGGATCCACCTGTGTCATTGCATGTGTGTTATTTTCATAAACCACATGGATCCACCAGTGTCATTGCATTTCATAAATCACATCTAGAGTCATTGCAAGTGTGTTCTTTTCATAAACCACATGGATCCACCAGTATCATTGCACATGTGTTCTTTTCATAAACCACATGGATCCACCAGTGTCATTGCATGTGTGTTCTTTTCATAAACCACATGGATCCACCAGTGCCATTGCATGTGTTCTCTGTTCATAAACCTCATGGATCCACCAGTGTCATTGGATGTGTGTTCTTTTCCTAAACCACATCGATCCACCAGTCTCATTGAATATCTGTTCTTTTCATAAACCACATGGATCCACCAGTGTCATTGGATGTGTGTTCTTTTCATAAACCACATGGATCCACCAGTGTCATTGGATGTGTGTTCTTTTCATAAACCACATGGATCCACCAGTGTCATTGCATGTGTGTTGTTTTCATACACCACAACTAGAGTCATTGCATTTGTGTTCTTTTAAAAAACCACATCGATCCACCAGTGTCATTACATGTGTGTTCTTTTCATAAACCACCACTAGAGTAATTTCATGTGTCTTGTTCTTCTAAACAACCACTAGATTTTATTGCATTTGTGTTCTTTTCATAAAACACAACTAGAGTCACTGCATTTGTGGCCTTTTGAAAAACCACATGATCCACCAGTGTCATTGCATGTGTGTTATTTTCATAAATCATAGCTAGATTCATTGCATGTGTGTTCTTTTCATAAACAACATGGATCCACCAGTGTCATTGCATGTGTGTTCTTTTCATAAACCACATGGATCCACTAGTGGCATTGAATATGTGTTCTTTTTCTAAACCACATATTGATCCACTAGAGGCATTGCATGTGTGTTATATTTATAAACCACCACTAGAGTCATTGCACGTGTGTTATTTTCATAAACCACGTGGATCCACCAGTGTCCTTGGATGTGTGTTCTTTTCATAAACCGCATGGATCCACCAGTGTCATTGCATGTGTGTTCTTTTCATAAACCACCACTAGAGTCATTGGCTGTGTGTTCTTTTCATAAACCACATGGATGCACTAGTGTCATTTCATGTGTGTTCTTCCCCTAAACCACCACTAGAATTCATTGCATGTGTTTTCTTTTCATAAACCACATGGATCGACCAGTGTCATTGCATGTGTGTTCTTTTTCTAAACCACATATTGATCCACTAGAGTCATTGCATGTGTGTTCTTCTCCTAAACCACCACTAGAGTCATTGCACGTGTGTTCTTTTCATAAACCACATGGATCCACCAGTGTCATTGCATGTGTGTTATTTTCATAAACCACCACTAGAGTCGTTGCATGTGTGTTGTTTTCATAACTCACGTGGATCCACCAGTGTCATTGAATGTGTGTTCTTTTCATAAACCACATGCAACCACAAGTGTCATTGCATGTGTGTTCTTTTCATAAACCACCACTAGAGTCATTGGATGTGTGTTCTTTACATAAACCACGTGGATCCACTAGTGTCATTGCATGTGTGTTCTTATCCTAAACCACCACTAGAGTTCATTACATGTGTTTTCTTTTCATAAACCACATGGATACACCAGTGCAATTGCATGTGTGTTCTTTTCATAAACCACATGGATCCACTAGTGTCATTGGATGTGTGTTCTTTTCATAAACCACATGGATCCACCAGTGTCATTGAATGTGTGTTCTTTTCTAAACCACATATTAATCCACTAGAGTCATTGCATGTGTGTTCTTCTCCTAAACCACCACTAGAGTCATTGGAAGTGTTCTTTTTATAAACCACATGGATCCACCAATGTCACTGCATGTGTGTTCTTTTCATAAACCACCACTAGAGTCATTAGATGTGTGTTCTTTTCATAAACCACATGTATCCACCAGTGTCATTGCATGTGTATTCTTTTCATAAACCACATCCATCCACTAGTGTCATTGGATGTGTGTTTTTTCATAAACCACATGGATCCACCAGTGTCATTGAATGTGTGTTCTTTTTCTAAACCACATATTAATCCACTAGAGTCATTCATGTGTGTTCTTCTCCTAAACCACCACTAGAGTTATTGGATGTGTGTTCTTTTCATAAACCACATGGATCCACCAGTGTCACTTCATATATGTGTTCTTTTTATAAACCACCACTAGAGTCATTGGATGTGTGTTCTTTTCATAAACCACATGGATCCACCAGTGTTGTTGCATGTGTGTTCTTTTCATAAACCACATGGATCCACCAGTGTCATTGCATGTGTGTTCTTCTCCTAAACCACCACTAGAGTTCATTGCATTTGTTTATTTTCATAAACCACAACTAGAGTCATTGCATTTGGGTTCATTTCAAAAACCAAATGGATCCACCAGTGTTATTACATGTGTGTTATTTTCATAAACCACAGCTAGAGTCATTGAATGTGTGTTCTTTTCATAAACCACATGGATCCACCAGTGTCATTGCATGTGTGTTCTTTTCATAAACCACATGGATCCAATAGTGTCATTGCATGTGTGTTCTTCTCCTAAACCACCACTAGAGTTCATTGCAAGTGTGGTATTTTCATAAATCACAGCTAGAGTCATTGCATGTGTGGTCTTTTCATAAATCACAGCTAGAGTCATTGCATGTGTGTTCTTTTCATAACCACATAGATCCACGAGTGTCATTGCATGTGTGTTCTTCTCCTAAACCACCACTAGAGTTCATTGCATTTGTTTATTTTCATAAACCACAACTAGAGTCATTGCATTTGGGTTCATTTCAAAAACCAAATGGATCCACCAGTGTCATTACATGTGTGTTATTTTCATAAACCACAGCTAGAGGCATTAAATGTGTGTTCTTTTCATAAACCACACGGATCCACCAGTGTCATTGCATGTGTGTTCTTTTCATAAACCACATGGATCCAATAGTGTCATTGCATGTGTGTTCTTTTCATAAACCACATCTAGAGTCATTGCAAGTGTGTTCTTTTCATAAACCACATGGATCCCCCAGTGTCATTGCATGTGTGTTCTTTTCATAAACCACATGGATCCACTAGAGTTCATTGCATTTGTGTTCTTTTCATAAACCACAACTAGAGTCATTGCATTTGTGTTCTTTTAAAAAACCACATGGATCCACCAGTGTCATTGCATGTGTGTTCTTTTCATAAACCACATATAGAGTCATTGCTTGTGTGTTCTTTTCATAAACCACATATAGAGTCATTGCATGTGTGTTCTTTTTGTAAACCACATGGATCCAATAGTGTCATTGCATGTGTGTTCTTTTCATCAACCACATGGATCAACCAGTGTCATTGGATGTGTGTTCTTTTCATAAACCATATGGATCCACCAGTGTCATTGCATGTGTGTTGTTTTCATAAACCACAACTAGAGATATTGGATGTGTGTTCCTTTCATAAACCACATGGATCCACCAGTGTCATTGCATGTGTGTTCTTCCCCTAAACCACCACTAGAGTTGATTGCATGTGTTTTCTTTTCATAAGCCACATGGATCCACCAGGGTCATTGCATGTGTGTTCTTTTCATAAACCACATGGATCCACCAGTGTCATTGGATGTGTGTTCTTTTCATAAACCACATGGATCCACTAGTGTCATTGAATGTGTGTTCTTTTTCTAAACCACATATTGATCCACTAGAGTCATTACATGTGTGTTCTTCTCCTAAATCACCCTTAGAGTATTGCACGTGTGTTCTTTTCATAAACCACATGGATCCACCAGTGTCATTGCATGTGTGTTATTTTCATAAACCACCACTAGAGTCGTTGCATGTGTGTTGTTTTCATAACTCACGTGGATCCACCAGTGTCATTGAATGTGTGTTCTTTTCATAAACCACATGGATCCACAAGTGTCATTGCATGTGTGTTCTTTTCATAAACCACCACTAGAGTCATTGGATGTGTGTTCTTTTCATAAACCACGTGGATCCACTAGTGTCATTGCATGTGTGTTCTTATCCTAAACCACCACTAGGGTTCATTACATGTGTTTTTATTTTCATAAACCACATGGATACACCAGTGTCATTGCATGTGTATTCTTTTCATAAACCACATGGATCCACTAGTGTCATTGGATGTCTGTTCTTTTCATAAACCACATGGATCCACCAGTGTCATTGAATGTGTGTTCTTTTCTAAACCACATATTAATCCACTAGAGTCATTGCATGTGTGTTCTTCTCCAAAACCACCACTAGAGTCATTGGAAGTGTTCTTTTTATAAACCACATGGATCCACCAATGTCACTGCATGTGTGTTCTTTTCATAAACCACCACTAGAGTTATTAGATGTGTGTTCTTTTCATAAACCACATGGATCCACCAGTGTCATTGCATGTGTGTTCTTTTCATAAACCACATGGATCCACTAGTGTCATTGCATTTGTGTTATTTTCATAAACCACATCCATCCACTAGTGTCATTGGATGTGTGTTTTTTCATAAACCACATGGATCCACCAGTGTCATTAAATGTGTGTTCTTTTTCTAAACCACATATTAATCCACTAGAGTCATTCATGTGTGTTCTTCTCCTAAACCACCACTAGAGTTATTGGATGTGTGTTCTTTTCATAAACCACATGGATCCACCAGTGTCACTACATATATGTGTTCTTTTCATAAACCACCACTAGAGTCATTGGATGTGTGTTCTTTTCATAAACCACATGGATCCACCAGTGTCGTTGCATGTGTGTTCTTTTCATAAACCACATGGATCCACCAGTGTCATTGCATGTGTGTTCTTCTCCTAAACCACCACTAGAGTTCATTGCATTTGTTTATTTTCATAAACCACAACTAGAGTCATTGCATTTGGGTTCATTTCAAAAACCAAATGGATCCACCAGTGTCATTACATGTGTGTTACTTTCATAAACCACAGCTAGAGTCATTGAATGTGTGTTCTTTTCATAAACCACATGGATCCACCAGTGTCATTGCATGTGTGTTCTTTTCATAAACCACATGGATCCAATAGTGTCATTGCATGTGTGTTCTTCTCCTAAACCACCACTAGAGTTCATTGCAAGTGTGGTATTTTCATAAATCACAGCTAGAGTCATTGCATGTGTGGTCTTTTCATAAATTACAGCTAGAGTCATTGCATGTGTGTTCTTTTCATAACCACATAGATCCACGAGTGTCATTGCATGTGTGTTCTTCTCCTAAACCACCACTAGAGTTCATTGCATTTGTTTATTTTCATAAACCACAACTAGAGTCATTGCATTTGGGTTCATTTCAAAAACCAAATGGATCCACCAGTGTCATTACATGTGTGTTATTTTCATAAACCACAGCTAGAGTCATTAAATGTGTGTTCTTTTCATAAACCACACGGATCCACCAGTGTCATTGCATGTGTGTTCTTTTCATAAACCACATGGATCCAATAGTGTCATTGCATGTGTGTTCTTTTCATAAACCACATCTAGAGTCATTGCAAGTGTGTTCTTTTCATAAACCACATGGATCCCCCAGTGTCATTGCATGTGTGTTCTTTTCATAAACCACATGGATCCACTAGAGTTCATTGCATTTGTGTTCTTTTCATAAACCACAACTAGAGTCATTGCATTTGTGTTCTTTTAAAAAACCACATGGATCCACCAGTGTCATTGCATGTGTGTTCTTTTCATAAACCACATATAGAGTCATTGCTTGTGTGTTCTTTTCATAAACCACATATAGAGTCATTGCATGTGTGTTCTTTTTGTAAACCACATGGATCCAATAGTGTCATTGCATGTGTGTTCTTTTCATCAACCACATGGATCAACCAGTGTCATTGGATGTGTGTTCTTTTCATAAACCATATGGATCCACCAGTGTCATTGCATGTGTGTTGTTTTCATAAACCACAACTAGAGTCATTGGATGTGTGTTCCTTTCATAAACCACATGGATCCACCAGTGTCATTGCATGTGTGTTCTTCCCCTAAACCACCACTAGAGTTGATTGCATGTGTTTTCTTTTCATAAGCCACATGGATCCACCAGGGTCATTGCATGTGTGTTCTTTTCATAAACCACATGGATCCACCAGTGTCATTGGATGTGTGTTCTTTTCATAAACCACATGGATCCACTAGTGTCATTGAATGTGTGTTCTTTTTCTAAACCACATATTGATCCACTAGAGTCATTACATGTGTGTTCTTCTCCTAAATCACCCTTAGAGTATTGCACGTGTGTTCTTTTCATAAACCACATGGAGCCACCAGTGTTATTGCATGTGTGTTCTTTTCATAAACCACCACTATAGTCATTGGATGTGTGTTCTTTTCATAAACCACATGGATCCACTAGTGTCATTGCATTGTTCTTTTCATAAACCACATGGATCCACCAGTGTCATTGCATGTGTGTTCTTCTCCTAAACCACCACTAGAGTTCATTGCATTTGTTATATTTTCATAAACCACATCTAGAGTCATTGAATGTGTTTTCTTTTCATAAACCACATGGATCCACCTGTGTCATTGGATCTGTGTTCTTTGCATAAACCACATGGATCCACCAGTGTCATTGCATGTGTGTTCTTCCCCTAAACCACCACTAGAGTTCATTGCATGTGTTTTGTTTTCATAAACCACATGGATCCACCAGTGTCATTGGATGTGTGTTCTTTTCATAAACCACATCGATCCACCAGTCTCATTGAATATCCCATCTTTTCATAAACCACATGGATCCACCAGTGTCATTTGATGTGTGTTCTTTTCATAAACCACATGGATCCACCAGTGTCATTGGATGTGTGTTCTTTTCATAAACCACATGGATCAACCAGTGTCATTGCATGTGTGTTGTTTTCATAAACCACAACTAGAGTCATTGCATTTGTGTTCTTTTAAAAAACCACATCGATCCACCAGTGTAATTACATGTGTGTTCTTTTCATAAACCACCACTAGAGTAATTTCATGTGTCTTGTTCTTCTAAACAACCACTAGATTTTATTGCATTTGTGTTCTTTTCATAAAACACAACTAGAGTCACTGCATTTGTGGTCTTTTGAAAAACCACATGATCCACCAGTGTCATTGCATGTGTGTTATTTTCATAAATCATAGCTAGATTCATTGCATGTGTGTTCTTTTCATAAACAACATGGATCCACCAGTGTCATTGCATGTGTGTTCTTTTCATAAACCACATGGATCCACTAGTGGCATTGAATATGTGTTCTTTTTCTAAACCACATATTGATCCACTAGAGGCATTGCATGTGGGTTATATTTATAAACCACCACTAGAGTCATTGCACATGTGTTATTTTCATAAACCACGTGGATCCACCAGCGTCCTTGGATGTGTGTTCTTTTCATAAACCGCATGGATCCACCAGTGTCATTGCATGTGTGTTCTTTTCATAAACCACCACTAGAGTCATTGGCTGTGTGTTCTTTTCATAAACCACATGGATCCACTAGTGTCATTGCATGTGTGTTCTTCCCCTAAACCACCACTAGAATTCATTGCATGTGTTTGCTTTTTGATAAACCACATGGATCGACCAGTGTCATTGCATGTGGGTTCTTTTCCTAAGCCACATGGATCCACCAGTGTCATTGGATGTGTGTTCTTTTCATAAACCACATGGATCCACCAGTGTCATTGAATGTGTGTTCTTTTTCTAAACCACATATTGATCCACTAGAGTCATTGCATGTGTGTTCTTTTCATAAACCACCACTAGAGTCATTGGCTGTGTGTTCTTTTCATAAACCACATGGATCCACTAGTGTCATTGCATGTGTGTTCTTCCCCTAAACCACCACTAGAATTCATTGCATGTGTTTGCTTTTTGATAAACCACATGGATCGACCAGTGTCATTGCATGTGGGTTCTTTTCCTAAGCCACATGGATCCACCAGTGTCATTGGATGTGTGTTCTTTTCATAAACCACATGGATCCACCAGTGTCATTGAATGTGTGTTCTTTTTCTAAACCACATATTGATCCACTAGAGTCATTGCATGTGTGTTCTTCTCCTAAACCACCACTAGACTCATTGCACGTGTGTTCTTTTCATAAACCACATGGATCCACCAGTGTCATTGCATGTGTGTTATTTTCATAAACCACCACTAGAGTCGTTGCATGTGTGTTGTTTTCATAACTCACGTGGAACCACCAGTGTCATTGAATGTGTGTTCTTTTCATAAACCACATGGATCCACAAGTGTCATTGCATGTGTGTTCTTTTCATAAACCACCACTAGAGTCATTGGATGTGTGTTCTTTTCATAAACCACGTGGATCCACTAGTGTCATTGCATGTGTGTTCTTATCCTAAACCACCACTAGGGTTCATTACATGTGTTTTCTTTTCATAAACCACATGGATACACCAGTGTCATTGCATGTGTGTTCTTTTCATAAACCACATGGATCCACTAGTGTCATTGGATGTGTGTTCTTTTCATAAACCACATGGATCCACCAGTGTCATTGGATGTGTGTTCTTTTCATAAACCACATGGATCCACATGTGTCATTCCATGTGTGTTCTTTTCATAAACCACAACTAGAGTCATTGCATTTGTGTTCTTTTCATAAACCACCACTAGAGTCATTGGCTGTGTGTTCTTTTTATAAACCACATGGATCCACTAGTGTCATTGCATGTGTGTTCTTCCCCTAAACCACCACTAGAATTCATTGCATGTGTTTGCTTTTTGATAAACCACATGGATCGACCAGTGTCATTGCATGTGGGTTCTTTTCCTAAGCCACATGGATCCACCAGTGTCATTGGATGTGTGTTCTTTTCATAAACCACATGGATCCACCAGTGTCATTGAATGTGTGTTCTTTTTCTAAACCACATATTGATCCACTAGAGTCATTGCATGTGTGTTCTTCTCCTAAACCACCACTAGACTCATTGCATGTGTGTTCTTTTCATAAACCACATGGATCCACCAGTGTCATTGCATGTGTGTTATTTTCATAAACCACCACTAGAGTCGTTGCATGTGTGTTGTTTTCATAACTCACGTGGAACCACCAGTGTCATTGAATGTGTGTTCTTTTCATAAACCACATGGATCCACAAGTGTCATTGCATGTGTGTTCTTTTCATAAACCACCACTAGAGTCATTGGATGTGTGTTCTTTTCATAAACCACGTGGATCCACTAGTGTCATTGCATGTGTGTTCTTATCCTAAACCACCACTAGGGTTCATTACATGTGTTTTCTTTTCATAAACCACATGGATACACCAGTGTCATTGCATGTGTGTTCTTTTCATAAACCACATGGATCCACTAGTGTCATTGCATGTGTGTTCTTTTCATAAACCACATGGATCCACCAGTGTCATTGAATGTGTGTTCTTTTTCTAAACCACATATTGATCCACTAGAGTCATTGCATGTGTGTTCTTCTCCTAAACCACCACTAGAGTCATTGCACGTGTGTTCTTTTCATAAACCACATGGATCCACCAGTGTCATTGCATGTGTGTTATTTTCATAAACCACCACTAGAGTCGTTGCATGTGTGTTGTTTTCATAACTCACGTGGAACCACCAGTGTCATTGAATGTGTGTTCTTTTCATAAACCACATGGATCCACAAGTGTCATTGCATGTGTGTTCTTTTCATAAACCACCACTAGAGTCATTGGATGTGTGTTCTTTTCATAAACCACGTGGATCCACTAGTGTCATTGCATGTGTGTTCTTATCCTAAACCACCACTAGGGTTCATTACATGTGTTTTTCTTTTCATAAACCACATGGATCCACTAGTGTCATTGCATGTGTGTTCTTTTCATAAACCACATGGATCCACCAGTGTCATTGAATGTGTGTTCTTTTTCTAAACCACATATTGATCCATTAGAGTCATTGCATGTGTGTTCTTCTCCTAAACCACCACTAGAGTCATTGCACGTGTGTTCTTTTCATAAACCACATGGATCCACCAGTGTCATTGCATGTGTGTTATTTTCATAAACCACCACTAGAGTCGTTGCATGTGTGTTGTTTTCATAACTCACGTGGAACCACCAGTGTCATTGAATGTGTGTTCTTTTCATAAACCACATGGATCCACAAGTGTCATTGCATGTGTGTTCTTTTCATAAACCACCACTAGAGTCATTGGATGTGTGTTCTTTTCATAAACCACGTGGATCCACTAGTGTCATTGCATGTGTGTTCTTATCCTAAACCACCACTAGGGTTCATTACATGTGTTTTTATTTTCATAAACCACATGGATACACCAGTGTCATTGCATGTGTATTCTTTTCATAAACCACATGGATCCACTAGTGTCATTGGATGTCTGTTCTTTTCATAAACCACATGGATCCACCAGTGTCATTGAATGTGTGTTCTTTTCTAAACCACATATTAATCCACTAGAGTCATTGCATGTGTGTTCTTCTCCAAAACCACCACTAGAGTCATTGGAAGTGTTCTTTTTATAAACCACATGGATCCACCAATGTCACTGCATGTGTGTTCTTTTCATAAACCACCACTAGAGTCATTAGATGTGTGTTCTTTTCATAAACCACATGGATCCACCAGTGTCATTGCATGTGTGTTCTTTTCATAAACCACATGGATCCACTAGTGTCATTGCATTTGTGTTATTTTCATAAACCACATCCATCCACTAGTGTCATTGGATGTGTGTTTTTTCATAAACCACATGGATCCACCAGTGTCATTAAATGTGTGTTCTTTTTCTAAACCACATATTAATCCACTAGAGTCATTCATGTGTGTTCTTCTCCTAAACCACCACTAGAGTTATTGGATGTGTGTTCTTTTTATAAACCACATGGATCCACCAGTGTCACTACATATATGTGTTCTTTTCATAAACCACCACTAGAGTCATTGGATGTGTGTTCTTTTCATAAACCACATGGATCCACCAGTGTCGTTGCATGTGTGTTCTTTTCATAAACCACATGGATCCACCAGTGTCATTGCATGTGTGTTCTTCTCCTAAACCACCACTAGAGTTCATTGCATTTGTTTATTTTCATAAACCACAACTAGAGTCATTGCATTTGGGTTCATTTCAAAAACCAAATGGATCCACCAGTGTCATTACATGTGTGTTATTTTCATAAACCACAGCTAGAGTCATTGAATGTGTGTTCTTTTCATAAACCACATGGATCCACCAGTGTCATTGCATGTGTGTTCTTTTCATAAACCACATGGATCCAATAGTGTCATTGCATGTGTGTTCTTCTCCTAAACCACCACTAGAGTTCATTGCAAGTGTGGTATTTTCATAAATCACAGCTAGAGTCATTGCATGTGTGGTCTTTTCATAAATCACAGCTAGAGTCATTGCATGTGTGTTCTTTTCATAAACCACATGGATCCACCAGTGTCATTGCATGTGTGTTCTTCTCCTAAACCACCACTAGAGTTCATTGCATTTGTTTATTTTCATAAACCACAACTAGAGTCATTGCATTTGGGTTCATTTCAAAAACCAAATGGATCCACCAGTGTCATTACATGTGTGTTATTTTCATGAACCACAGCTAGAGTCATTGAATGTGTGTTCTTTTCATAAACCACATGGATCCACCAGTGTCATTGCATGTGTGTTCTTTTCATAAACCACATGGATCCAATAGTGTCATTGCATGTGTGTTCTTTTCATAAACCACATCTAGAGTCATTGCAAGTGTGTTCTTTTCATAAACCACATGGGTCCCCCCAGTGTCATTGCATGTGTGTTCTTTTCATAAACCACATGGATCCACTAGAGTTCATTGCATTTGTGTTCTTTTGATAAACCACAACTAGAGTCATTGCATTTGTGTTCTTTTCAAAAACCACATGGATCCACCAGTGTCATTGCATGTGTGATCTTTTCATAAACCACATATAGTCATTGCATGTGTGTTCTTTTCATAAACCACATATAGATTCATTGCATGTGTGTTCTTTTTGTAAACCACATGGATCCAATAGTGTCATTGCATGTGTGTTCTTTTCATCAACCACATGGACCCACCAGTGTCATTGGATGTGTGTTCTTTTCATAAACCATATGGATCCACCAGTGTCATTGCATGTGTGTTGTTTTCATAAACCACAACTAGAGTCATTGGATGTGTATTCCTTTCATAAACCACAAGGATCCACCAGTGTCATTGCATGTGTGTTCTTCCCCTAAACCACCACTAGAGTTGATTGCATGTGTTTTCTTTTCATAAGCCACATGGATCCACCAGTGTCATTGCATGTGTGTTCTTTTCATAAACCACATGGATCCACCAGTGTCATTGGATGTTTGTTCTTTTCATAAACCACATGGATCCACCAGTGTCATTGAATGTGTGTTCTTTTTCTAAACCACATATTGATCCACTAGAGTCATTACATGTGTGTTCTTCTCCTAAACCACCCTTAGAGTATTGCATGTGTGTTCTTTTCATAAACCACATGGATCCACCAGTGTTATTGCATGTGTGTTCTTTTCATAAACCACCACTATAGTCATTGGATGTGTGTTCTTTTCATAAACCACATGGATCCACTAGTGTCATTGCATTGTTCTTTTCATAAACCACATGGATCCACCAGTGTCATTGCATGTGTGTTCTTCTCCTAAACCACCACTAGAGTTCATTGCATTTGTTATATTTTCATAAACCACATCTAGAGTCATTGAATGTGTTTTCTTTTCATAAACCACATGGATCCACCTGTGTCATTGGATGTGTGTTCTTTGCATAAACCACATGGATCCACCAGTTTTATTGCATGTGTGTTCTTCCCCTAAACCACCACTAGAGTTCATTGCATGTGTTTTCTTTTCATAAACCACATGGATCCACCAGTGTCATTACATGTGTGTTCTTTTCATAAACCACATGGATCCACCAGTGTCATTGCATGTGTGTTCTTTTCATAAACCACATGGATCCACCAGTGTCATTGCATGTGTGTTCTTCTCCTAAACGACCACTAGAGTTCATTGCATTTGTGTTATTTTTAAACCACAACTAGAGTCATTGCATTTGTGTTCTTTTCAAAAACCACATGGATCCACCAGTGTCATTGCATGTGTGTTCTTTTAATAAACCACATCTAGATTCATTGCATGTGTGTTCTTTTCATAAACCCCATGGATCCACTAGTGTCATTGCAAGTGTGTTGTTTTCATAAAGCACATGGATCCACCAGTGTCATTGCATGTGTGTTCTTTTCATAAACCACATCTAGAGTCATTGAATGTGTTTTCTTTTCATAAACCACATGGATCCACCTGTGTCATTGGATCTGTGTTCTTTGCATAAACCACATGGATCCACCAGTGTCATTGCATGTGTGTTCTTCCCCTAAACCACCACTAGAGTTCATTGCATGTGTTTTGTTTTCATAAACCACATGGATCCACCAGTGTCATTGGATGTGTGTTCTTTTCATAAACCACATCGATCCACCAGTCTCATTGAATATCTGTTCTTTTCATAAACCACATGGATCCACCAGTGTCATTTGATGTGTGTTCTTTTCATAAACCACATGGATCCACCAGTGTCATTGGATGAGTGTTCTTTTCATAAACCACATGGATCAACCAGTGTCATTGCATGTGTGTTGTTTTCATAAACCACAACTAGAGTCATTGCATTTGTGTTCTTTTAAAAAACCACATCGATCCACCAGTGTAATTACATGTGTGTTCTTTTCATAAACCACCACTAGAGTAATTTCATGTGTCTTGTTCTTCTAAACAACCACTAGATTTTATTGCATTTGTGTTCTTTTCATAAAACACAACTAGAGTCACTGCATTTGTGGTCTTTTGAAAAACCACATGATCCACCAGTGTCATTGCATGTGTGTTATTTTCATAAATCATAGCTAGATTCATTGCATGTGTGTTCTTTTCATAAACAACATGGATCCACCAGTGTCATTGCATGTGTGTTCTTTTCATAAACCACATGGATCCACTAGTGGCATTGAATATGTGTTCTTTTTCTAAACCACATATTGATCCACTAGAGGCATTGCATGTGTGTTATATTTATAAACCACCACTAGAGTCATTGCACATGTGTTATTTTCATAAACCACGTGGATCCACCAGCGTCCTTGGATGTGTGTTCTTTTCATAAACCGCATGGATCCACCAGTGTCATTGCATGTGTGTTCTTTCCATAAACCACCACTAGAGTCATTGGCTGTGTGTTCTTTTCATAAACCACATGGATCCACTAGTGTCATTGCATGTGTGTTCTTCCCCTAAACCACCACTAGAATTCATTGCATGTGTTTGCTTTTTGATAAACCACATGGATCGACCAGTGTCATTGCATGTGGGTTCTTTTCCTAAGCCACATGGATCCACCAGTGTCATTGGATGTGTGTTCTTTTCATAAACCACATGGATCCACCAGTGTCATTGAATGTGTGTTCTTTTTCTAAACCACATATTGATCCACTAGAGTCATTGCATGTGTGTTCTTCTCCTAAACCACCACTAGACTCAATGCACGTGTGTTCTTTTCATAAACCACATGGATCCACCAGTGTCATTGCATGTGTGTTATTTTCATAAACCACCACTAGAGTCGTTGCATGTGTGTTGTTTTCATAACTCACGTGGAACCACCAGTGTCATTGAATGTGTGTTCTTTTCATAAACCACATGGATCCACAAGTGTCATTGCATGTGTGCTCTTTTCATAAACCACCACTAGAGTCATTGGATGTGTGTTCTTTTCATAAACCACGTGGATCCACTAGTGTCATTGCATGTGTGTTCTTACCTAAACCAACACTAGGGTTCATTACATGTGTTTTCTTTTCATAAACCACATGGATACACCAGTGTCATTGCATGTGTGTTCTTTTCATAAACCACATGGATCCACTAGTGTCATTGGATGTGTGTTCTTTTCATAAACCACATGGATGCACCAGTGTCATTGAATGTGTGTTCTTTTTCTAAACCACATATTGATCCACTAGAGTCATTGCATGTGTGTTCTTCTCCTAAACCACCACTAGAGTCATTGCACGTGTGTTCTTTTCATAAACCACATGGATCCACCAGTGTCATTGCATGTGTGTTATTTTCATAAACCACCACTAGAGTCGTTGCATGTGTGTTGTTTTCATAACTCACGTGGAACCACCAGTGTCATTGAATGTGTGTTCTTTTCATAAACCACATGGATCCACAAGTGTCATTGCATGTGTGTTCTTTTCATAAACCACCACTAGAGTCATTGGATGTGTGTTCTTTTCATAAACCACGTGGATCCACTAGTGTCATTGCATGTGTGTTCTTATCCTAAACCACCACTAGGGTTCATTACATGTGTTTTTATTTTCATAAACCACATGGATACACCAGTGTCATTGCATGTGTATTCTTTTCATAAACCACATGGATCCACTAGTGTCATTGGATGTCTGTTCTTTTCATAAACCACATGGATCCACCAGTGTCATTGAATGTGTGTTCTTTTCTAAACCACATATTAATCCACTAGAGTCATTTCATGTGTGTTCTTCTCCAAAACCACCACTAGAGTCATTGGAAGTGTTCTTTTTATAAACCACATGGATCCACCAATGTCACTGCATGTGTGTTCTTTTCATAAACCACCACTAGAGTCATTAGATGTGTGTTCTTTTCATAAACCACATGGATCCACCAGTGTCATTGCATGTGTGTTCTTTTCATAAACCACATGGATCAACTAGTGTCATTGCATGTGTGTTCTTTTCATAAACCACATCCATCCACTAGTGTCATTGGATGTGTGTTTTTTCATAAACCACATGGATCCACCAGTGTCATTAAATGTGTGTTCTTTTTCTAAACCACATATTAATCCACTAGAGTCATTCATGTGTGTTCTCCTAAACCACCACTAGAGTTATTGGATGTGTGTTCTTTTCATAAACCACATGGATCCACCAGTGTCACTACATATATGTGTTCTTTTCATAAACCACCACTAGAGTCATTGGATGTGTGTTCTTTTCATAAACCACATGGATCCACCAGTGTCATTTGATGTGTGTTCTTTTCATAAACCACATGGATCCACCAGTGTCATTGGATGTGTGTTCTTTTCATAAACCACATGGATCAACCAGTGTCATTGCATGTGTGTTGTTTTCATAAACCACAACTAGAGTCATTGCATTTGTGTTCTTTTAAAAAACCACATCGATCCACCAGTGTAATTACATGTGTGTTCTTTTCATAAACCACCACTAGAGTAATTTCATGTGTCTTGTTCTTCTAAACAACCACTAGATTTTATTGCATTTGTGTTCTTTTCATAAAACACAACTAGAGTCACTGCATTTGTGGTCTTTTGAAAAACCACATGATCCACCAGTGTCATTGCATGTGTGTTATTTTCATAAATCATAGCTAGATTCATTGCATGTGTGTTCTTTTCATAAACAACATGGATCCACCAGTGTCATTGCATGTGTGTTCTTTTCATAAACCACATGGATCCACTAGTGGCATTGAATATGTGTTCTTTTTCTAAACCACATATTGATCCACTAGAGGAATTGCATGTGTGTTATATTTATAAACCACCACTAGAGTCATTGCACATGTGTTATTTTCATAAACCACGTGGATCCACCAGCGTCCTTGGATGTGTGTTCTTTTCATAAACCGCATGGATCCACCAGTGTCATTGCATGTGTGTTCTTTTCATAAACCACCACTAGAGTCATTGGCTGTGTGTTCTTTTCATAAACCACATGGATCCACTAGTGTCATTGCATGTGTGTTCTTCCCCTAAACCACCACTAGAATTCATTGCATGTGTTTGCTTTTTGATAAACCACATGGATCGACCAGTGTCATTGCATGTGGGTTCTTTTCCTAAGCCACATGGATCCACCAGTGTCATTGGATGTGTGTTCTTTTCATAAACCACATGGATCCACCAGTGTCATTGAATGTGTGTTCTTTTTCTAAACCACATATTGATCCACTAGAGTCATTGCATGTGTGTTCTTCTCCTAAACCACCACTAGACTCAATGCACGTGTGTTCTTTTCATAAACCACATGGATCCACCAGTGTCATTGTATGTGTGTTATTTTCATAAACCACCACTAGAGTCGTTGCATGTGTGTTGTTTTCATAACTCACGTGGAACCACCAGTGTCATTGAATGTGTGTTCTTTTCATAAACCACATGGATCCACAAGTGTCATTGCATGTGTGTTCTTTTCATAAACCACCACTAGAGTCATTGGATGTGTGTTCTTTTCATAAACCACGTGGATCCACTAGTGTCATTGCATGTGTGTTCTTATCCTAAACCACCACTAGGGTTCATTACATGTGTTTTCTTTTCATAAACCACATGGATACACCAGTGTCATTGCATGTGTGTTCTTTTCATAAACCACATGGATCCACTAGTGTCATTGGATGTGTGTTCTTTTCATAAACCACATGGATCCACCAGTGTCATTGAATGTGTGTTCTTTTTCTAAACCACATATTGATCCACTAGAGTCATTGCATGTGTGTTCTTCTCCTAAACCACCACTAGAGTCATTGCACGTGTGTTCTTTTCATAAACCACATGGATCCACCAGTGTCATTGCATGTGTGTTATTTTCATAAACCACCACTAGAGTCGTTGCATGTGTGTTGTTTTCATAACTCACGTGGAACCACCAGTGTCATTGAATGTGTGTTCTTTTCATAAACCACATGGATCCACAAGTGTCATTGCATGTGTGTTCTTTTGATAAACCACCACTAGAGTCATTGGATGTGTGTTCTTTTCATAAACCACGTGGATCCACTAGTGTCATTGCATGTGTGTTCTTATCCTAAACCACCACTAGGGTTCATTACATGTGTTTTTATTTTCATAAACCACATGGATACACCAGTGTCATTGCATGTGTGTTCTTTTCATAAACCACATGGATCCACTAGTGTCATTGGATGTCTGTTCTTTTCATAAACCACATGGATCCACCAGTGTCATTGAATGTGTGTTCTTTTCTAAACCACATATTAATCCACTAGAGTCATTGCATGGTGTTCTTCTCCAAAACCACCACTAGAGTCATTGGAAGTGTTCTTTTTATAAACCACATGGATCCACCAATGTCACTGCATGTGTGTTCTTTTCATAAACCACCACTAGAGTCATTAGATGTGTGTTCTTTTCATAAACCACATGGATCCACCAGTGTCATTGCATGTGTGTTCTTTTCATAAACCACATGGATCCACTAGTGTCATTGCATGTGTGTTCTTTTCATAAACCACATCCATCCACTAGTGTCATTGGATGTGTGTTTTTTCATAAACCACATGGATCCACCAGTGTCATTAAATGTGTGTTCTTTTTCTAAACCACATATTAATCCACTAGAGTCATTCATGTGTGTTCTCCTAAACCACCACTAGAGTTATTGGATGTGTGTTCTTTTCATAAACCACATGGATCCACCAGTGTCACTACATATATGTGTTCTTTTCATAAACCACCACTAGAGTCATTGGATGTGTGTTATTTTCATAAACCACATGGATCCACCAGTGTCATTTGATGTGTGTTCTTTTCATAAACCACATGGATCCACCAGTGTCATTGGATGTGTGTTCTTTTCATAAACCACATGGATCAACCAGTGTCATTGCATGTGTGTTGTTTTCATAAACCACAACTAGAGTCATTGCATTTGTGTTCTTTTAAAAAACCACATCGATCCACCAGTGTAATTACATGTGTGTTCTTTTCATAAACCACCACTAGAGTAATTTCGTGTGTCTTGTTCTTCTAAACAACCACTAGATTTTATTGCATTTGTGTTCTTTTCATAAAACACAACTAGAGTCACTGCATTTGTGGTCTTTTGAAAAACCACATGATCCACCAGTGTCATTGCATGTGTGTTATTTTCATAAATCATAGCTAGATTCATTGCATGTGTGTTCTTTTCATAAACAACATGGATCCACCAATGTCATTACATGTGTGTTCTTTTCATAAACCACATGGATCCACTAGTGGCATTGAATATGTGTTCTTTTTCTAAACCACATATTGATCCACTAGAGGCATTGCATGTGTGTTATATTTATAAACCACCACTAGAGTCATTGCACATGTGTTATTTTCATAAACCACGTGGATCCACCAGCGTCCTTGGATGTGTGTTCTTTTCATAAACCGCATGGATCCACCAGTGTCATTGCATGTGTGTTCTTTTCATAAACCACCACTAGAGTCATTGGCTGTGTGTTCTTTTCATAAACCACATGGATCCACTAGTGTCATTGCATGTGTGTTCTTCCCCTAAACCACCACTAGAATTCATTGCATGTGTTTGCTTTTTGATAAACCACATGGATCGACCAGTGTCATTGCATGTGGGTTCTTTTCCTAAGCCACATGGATCCACCAGTGTCATTGGATGTGTGTTCTTTTCATAAACCACATGGATCCACCAGTGTCATTGAATGTGTGTTCTTTTTCTAAACCACATATTGATCCACTAGAGTCATTGCATGTGTGTTCTTCTCCTAAACCACCACTAGACTCAATGCACGTGTGTTCTTTTCATAAACCACATGGATCCACCAGTGTCATTGCATGTGTGTTATTTTCATAAACCACCACTAGAGTCGTTGCATGTGTGTTGTTTTCATAACTCACGTGGAACCACCAGTGTCATTGAATGTGTGTTCTTTTCATAAACCACATGGATCCACAAGTGTCATTGCATGTGTGTTCTTTTCATAAACCACCACTAGAGTCATTGGATGTGTGTTCTTTTCATAAACCACGTGGATCCACTAGTGTCATTGCATGTGTGTTCTTATCCCAAACCACCACTAGGGTTCATTACATGTGTTTTCTTTTCATAAACCACATGGATACACCAGTGTCATTGCATGTGTGTTCTTTTCATAAACCACATGGATCTACTAGTGTCATTGGATGTGTGTTCTTTTCATAAACCACATGGATCCACCAGTGTCATTGAATGTGTGTTCTTTTTCTAAATCACATATTGATCCACTAGAGTCATTGCATGTGTGTTCTTCTCCTAAACCACCACTAGAGTCATTGCACGTGTGTTCTTTTCATAAACCAGATGGATCCACCAGTGTCATTGCATGTCTGTTATTTTCATAAACCACCACTAGAGTCGTTGCATGTGTGTTGTTTTCATAACTCACGTGGAACCACCAGTGTCATTGAATATGTGTTCTTTTCATAAACCACATGGATCCACAAGTGTCATTGCATGTGTGTTCTTTTCATAAACCACCACTAGAGTCATTGGATGTGTGTTCTTTTCATAAACCACGTGGATCCACTAGTGTCATTGCATGTGTGTTCTTATCCTAAACCACCACTAGGGTTCATTACATGTGTTTTTCTTTTCATAAACCACATGGATACACCAGTGTCATTGCATGTGTGTTCTTTTCATAAACCACATGGATCCACTAGTGTCATTGGATGTCTGTTCTTTTCATAAACCACATGGATCCACCAGTGTCATTGAATGTGTGTTCTTTTCTAAACCACATATTAATCCACTAGAGTCATTGCATGTGTGTTCTTCTCCAAAACCACCACTAGAGTCATTGGAAGTGTTCTTTTTATAAACCACATGGATCCACCAATGTCACTGCATGTGTGTTCTTTTCATAAACCACCACTAGAGTCATTAGATGTGTGTTCTTTTCATAAACCACATGGATCCACCAGTGTCATTGCATGTGTGTTCTTTTCATAAACCACATGGATCCACTAGTGTCATTGCATGTGTGTTCTTTTCATAAACCACATCCATCCACTAGTGTCATTGGATGTGTGTTTTTTCATAAACCACATGGATCCACCAGTGTCATTAAATGTGTGTTCTTTTTCTAAACCACATATTAATCCACTAGAGTCATTCATGTGTGTTCTTCTCCTAAATCACCACTAGAGTTATTGGATGTGTGTTCTTTTCATAAACCACATGGATCCACCAGTGTCACTACATATATGTGTTCTTTTCATAAACCACCACGTGTGTTCTTTTCATAAACCACATGGATCCACCAGTGTCGTTGCATGTGTGTTCTTTTCATAAACCACATGGATCCACCAGTGTCATTGCATGTGTGTTCTTCTCCTAAACCACCACTAGAGTTCATTGCATTTGTTTATTTTCATAAACCACAACTAGAGTCATTGCATTTGGGTTCATTTCAAAAACCAAATGGATCCACCAGTGTCATTACATGTGTGTTATTTTCATAAACCACAGCTAGAGTCATTGAATGTGTGTTCTTTTCATAAACCACATGGATCCACCAGTGTCATTGCATGTGTGTTCTTTTAATAAACCACATGGATCCAATAGTGTCATTGCATGTGTGTTCTTCTCCTAAACCACCACTAGAGTTCATTGCAAGTGTGGTATTTTCATAAATCACAGCTAGAGTCATTGCATGTGTGGTCTTTTCATAAATCACAGCTAGAGTCATTGCATGTGTGTTCTTTTCATAAACCACATGGATCCACCAGTGTCATTGCATGTGTGTTCTTCTCCTAAACCACCACTAGAGTTCATTGCATTTGTTTATTTTCATAAACCACAACTAGAGTCATTGCATTTGGGTTCATTTCAAAAACCAAATGGATCCACCAGTGTCATTACATGTGTGTTATTTTCATGAACCACAGCTAGAGTCATTGAATGTGTGTTCTTTTCATAAACCACATGGATCCACCAGTGTCATTGCATGTGTGTTCTTTTCATAAACCACATGGATCCAATAGTGTCATTGCATGTGTGTTCTTTTCATAAACCACATCTAGAGTCATTGCAAGTGTGTTCTTTTCATAAACCACATGGATCCCCCAGTGTCATTGCATGTGTGTTCTTTTCATAAACCACATGGATCCACTAGAGTTCATTGCATTTGTGTTCTTTTCATAAACCACAACTAGAGTCATTGCATTTGTGTTCTTTTCAAAAACCACATGGATCCACCAGTGTCATTGTATGTGTGTTCTTTTCATAAACCACATATAGAGTCATTGCATGTGTGTTCTTTTCATAAACCACATATAGATTCATTGCATGTGTGTTCTTTTTGTAAACCACATGGATCCAATAGTGTCATTGCATGTGTGTTCTTTTCATCAACCACATGGACCCACCAGTGTCATTGGATGTGTGTTCTTTTCATAAACCATATGGATCCACCAGTGTCATTGCATGTGTGTTGTTTTCATAAACCACAACTAGAGTCATTGGATGTGTATTCCTTTCATAAACCGCAAGGATCCACCGGTGTCATTGCACGTGTGTTCTTCCCCTAAACCACCACTAGAGTTGATTGCATGTGTTTTATTTTCATAAGCCACATGGATCCACCAGTGTCATTGCATGTGTGTTCTTTTCATAAACCACATGGATCCACCAGTGTCATTGGATGTGTGTTCTTTTCATAAACCACATGGATCCACCAGTGTCATTGAATGTGTGTTCTTTTTCTAAACCACATATTGATCCACTAGAGTCATTACATGTGTGTTCTTCTCCTAAACCACCCTTAGAGTATTGCATGTGTGTTCTTTTCATAAACCACATGGATCCACCAGTGTTATTGCATGTGTGTTCTTTTCATAAACCACCACTATAGTCATTGGATGTGTGTTCTTTTCATAAACCACATGTATCCACTAGTGTCATTGCATTGTTCTTTTCATAAACCACATGGATCCACCAGTGTCATTGCATGTGTGTTCTTCTCCTAAACCACCACTAGAGTTCATTGCATTTGTTATATTTTCATAAACCACATCTAGAGTCATTGAATGTGTTTTCTTTTCATAAACCACATGGATCCACCTGTGTCATTGGATGTGTGTTCTTTGCATAAACCACATGGATCCACCAGTTTCATTGCATGTGTGTTCTTCCCCTAAACCACCACTAGAGTTCATTGCATGTGTTTTCTTTTCATAAACCACATGGATCCACCAGTGTCATTACATGTGTGTTCTTTTCATAAACCACATGGATCCACCAGTGTCATTGCATGTGTGTTCTTTTCATAAACCACATGGATCCACCAGTGTCATTGCATGTGTGTTCTTCTCCTAAACGACCACTAGAGTTCATTGCATTTGTGTTATTTTTAAACCACAACTAGAGTCATTGCATTTGTGTTCTTTTCAAAAACCACATGGATCCACCAGTGTCATTGCATGTGTGTTCTTTTAATAAACCACATCTAGATTCATTGCATGTGTGTTCTTTTCATAAACCACATGGATCCACTAGTGTCATTGCAAGTGTGTTGTTTTCATAAAGCACATGGATCCACCAGTGTCATTGCATGTGTGTTCTTTTCATAAACCACATCTAGAGTCATTGCAAGTGTGTTCTTTTCATAAAGCACATGGATCCACCAGTGTCACTGCATGTGTGTTCTTTTCATAAACCACATCGAGAGTCATTGCATGTGTGTTCTTTTCATAAACCACATGGATCCACCAGTGTCATTGCCTTTTTATTATTTTCAAAAACCACATGGATCCACTAGTGTCATTGCATGTGTGTTCTTTTCATAAACCACATGGATCCACTAGTGTCATTGCATATGTTCTCTTTTCATAAACCACATCTAGAGTCATTGCAAGCTTGTTCTTTACATAAACCACATGGATCCACCAGTGTCATTGCATGTGTATTCTTTTCATAAACCACAACTAGAGTCATTGGATATGTGTTCTTTTCATTAACCACATGGATGCACCAGTCATTGCATCAGTGTTCTTTTCATAAACCACATGGATCCACTAGAGTTCATTGCATTTGTGTTCTTTCATAAACCACAACTAGAGTCATTGCATTTGTGTTCTTTTCAAAAACCACATGGATCCACCAGTGTCATTGGATTTGTGTTCTTTTCATGAACCATAGCTAGAGTCATTGCATGTGTGTTATTTTCATAAACCACAACTAGAGTCAATGCATGTGTGTTCTTTTCATAAACCACATGGATGCACTAGTGTCATTGCATTTGTGTTCTTTTCATAAACCACATGGATCCACCAGTGGCATTGGATGTGTGTTCTTTTCATAAACCACATGGATCCACCATTCTCATTGAATGTGTGTACTTTTTATAAACCACATATTGATCCACTAGAGTCATTGCATGTGTGTTCTTCTCCTAAACCACCACTAGAGTCATTGCATGTGTGTTCTTTTCATAAACCACATGGATCCACCAGTGTCATTGGATGTGTGTTGTTTTTATAAACCACATGGATCCACCAGTGTCATTGCATGTGTGTTCTTCTTCTAAACCACCACTAGAGTTCATTGTATTTGTTATATTTTCATAAACCACATCTAGAGTCATTGAATGTGTTTTCTTTTAATAAACCACATGGATCCACCTGTGTCATTGCATGTGTGTTATTTTCATAAACCACATGGATCCACCAGTGTCATTGCATTTCATAAACCACATCTAGAGTCATTTCAAGTGTGTTCTTTTCATAAACCACATGGATCCACCAGTATCATTGCACGTGTGTTCTTTTCATAAACCACATGGATCCACCAGTGTCATTGCATGTGTGTTCTTTTCATAAACCACATGGATCCACCAGTGTCATTGCATGTGTGTTCTTTTCATAAACCACATCTAGAGTCATTGCATGTGTGTTCTTTTCATAAACAACATGGATCCACCGGTGTTAATGCATTTGTGTTCTTTTCATAAACCACATGGATCCACCAGTGTCATTGCATGTGTGTTCTTTTCATAAACCACAGCTAGAGTCATTGGTTGTGTGTTCTTTTCATAAACCACATGGATCCACCAGTGTCATTGCATGTGTGTTCTTTTAATAAACCGCATGGATCCACTGGAGTTCATTGCATTTGTGTTCTTTTCATAAACCACAACTAGAGTCAATTCATTTGTGTTCTTTTCAAAAACCACATGGATCCACCAGTGTCATTGCATGTGTGTTCTTTTCATAAACCACAACTTGAGTCATTGCATGTGTGTTCTTTTCACAAACCACATGGATCCAATAGTGTCATTGCATGTGTTTTCTTTTCATAAACCACATGGATCCACCAGTGTCATTGGATGTGTGTTCTTTTCATAAACCACATGGATCCACATGTGTCATTGCATGTGTGTTCTTTTCATAAACCACAACTAGAGTCATTGCATTTGTGTTCTTTTCAAAAACTACATGGATCCACCAGTGTCATTGCATGTGTGTTCTTTTCATAAACCACCACTAGAGTAATTGCATGTGTCTTCTCCTTCTAAACCACCACTGGAGTTCATTGCATTTGTGTTCTTTTCATAAACCACAACTAGAGTCATTGCATTTGTGTTCGTTTGAAAAACCACATGGATCCACCAGCATCATTGCATGTGTGTTCTTTTCATAAACCACAGCTAGAGTCATTGCATGTGTGTTCTTTTCATAAACCACATGGATCCACCAGTGTCATTGAATGTGTGCTCTTTTTCTAAACCACATATTGATCAACTTGAGGCATTGCATGTGTGTTATTTTCATAAACCACCACTAGAGTCATTGCATGTGTTTTCTTTTCATAAACCACGTGGATCCACCAGTGTCATTGGATGTGTGTTCTTTTCATAACCACATGGATCCACCAGTGTCATTGCATGTGTGTTATTTTCATAGACCATAACTAGAGTCATTGGTTGTGTGTTCTTTTCATAAACCACATGGATCCAACAGTGTCATTGCATGTGTGTTCTTTTCATAAACCACATGGATCTACTAGAGTTCATTACATTTGTATTCTTTTCATCAACCATAACTAGGGTCATTGCATTTATGTTATATTCAAAAACCACATGGATCAACCAGTGTCATTGCATGTGTGTTCTTTTCATAAACCACAGCTAGAGTCATTGCATGTGTGTTCTTTTCATAAACCACATGGATCCAACAGTTTCATTGCATGTGTGTTGTTTTCATAAACCACATGGATCCACCAGTGTCATTGGATGTGCGTTCTTTTCATAAACCACATGTATCCACCAGTGTCATTGGATGTGTGTTGTTTTCATAGACCACAACTAGAGTCATTGCATTTGTGTTCTTTTCAAAAACCACCATTAGAGTAATTGCACGTGTCTTCCTATAAACCATCACTAGAGTTCATTGCATTTGTGTTCTTTTCATAAACCACAACTAGAGTCATTGCATTGTGTTCTTTTCAAAAACCACATGATCCACTAATGTCATTGCAAGTGTGGTCTTTTCATAAATCACTGCTAGAGTCATTGCATGTGTGTTCTTTTCAGAAACCACATGGATACACCAGTGTCATTGCATGTGTGTTCTTTTCATAAACCACATGGATCCACCAGTGTCATTGAATGTGTGTTCTTTTTCTAAACCACATGTTGATCCGCTAGAGGCATTGCATGTGTGTTATTTTCATAAACCACCACTAGAGTCATTGCATGTGTGTTCTCTTCACAAACCACATGGATCCAATAGTGTCATTGCATGTGTTTTTTTTTGATAAACCACATGGATCCACCGATGTCATTGGATGTGTGTTCTTTTCATAAACCACATGGATCCACATGTGTCATTGCATGTGTGTTCTTTTCATAAACCACAACTAGAGTCATTGCATTTGTGTTCTTTTCAAAAACCACATGGATCCACCAGTGTCATTGCATGTGTGTTCTTTTCATAAACCACCACTAGAGTAATTGCATGTGTCTTATCCTTCTAAACCACCACTGGAGTTCATTGCATTTGTGTTCATTTCATAAACCACAACTAGAGTCATTGCATTTGTGTTCTTTTGAAAAACCACATGGATCCACCAGTATCATTGCATGTGTGTTCTTTTCATAAACCACGGCTAGAGTCATTGCATGTGTGTTCTTTTCATAAACCACATGGATCCACCAGTGTCATTGAATGTGTGCTCTTTTTCTAAACCACATATTGATGAACTTGAGGCATTGCATGTGTGTTATTTTCATAAACCACCACTAGAGTCATTGCATGTGTTTTCTTTTCATAAACCACGTGGATCCACCAGTGTCATTGGATGTGTGTTCTTTTCATAAACCACATGGATCCACCAGTGTCATTGGATGTGTGTTCTTTTCATAACCACATGGATCCACCAGTGTCATTGCATGTGTGTTATTTTCATAGACCATAACTAGAGTCACTAGTTGTGTGTTCTTTTCATAAACCACATGGATCCAACAGTGTCATTGCATGTGTGTTCTTTTCATAAACCACATGGATCTACTAGAGTTCATTACATTTGTATTCTTTTCATAAACCATAACTAGGGTCATTGCATTTATGTTATTTTCAAAAACAACATGGATCAACCGGTGTCATTGCATGTGTGTTCTTTTCATAAACCACAGCTAGAGTCATTGCATGTGTGTTCTTTTCAGCAACCACATGGATCCAACAGTTTCATTGCATGTGTGTTGATTTCATAAACCACATGGATCCACCAGTGTCATTGGATGTGTGTTCTTTTCATAAACCACATGGATCCACCAGTGTCATTGGATGTGTGTTGTTTTCATAGACCACAACTAGAGTCATTGCATTTGTGTTCTTTTCAAAAACCACATGGATCCACCAGTGTCATTGCATTTGTGTTCTTTTCATAAACCACCATTAGAGTAATTGCACGTGTCTTCCTATAAACCATCACTAGAGTTCATTGCATTTGTGTTATTTTCATAAACCACAACTAGAGTCATTGCATTGTATTCTTTTCAAAAACCACATGATCCACTAATGTCATTGCATGTGTGGTCTTTTCATAAATCACAGCTAGAGTTATTGCATGTGTGTTCTTTTCATAAACCACATGGATACACCAGTGTCATTGCATGTGTGTTCTTTTCATAAACCACATGGATCCACTAGTGTCATTGAATGTGTGTTCTTTTTCTAAACCACATGTTGATCCACTAGAGGCATTGCATGTGTGTTATTTTCATAAACCACCACTAGAGTCATTGCATGTGTGTTCTTTTCATAAACCATGTGGATCCACCAGTGTCATTGGACGTCTGTTCTTTTCATAAACCGCATGGATCCACCAGTGTCATTACATGTGTGTTCTTTTCATAAACCACCACTAGAGTCATTGGATGTGTGTTCTTTGCATAAACCACATGGATCCACCAGTGTCATTGCATGTGTGTTCTTCCCCTAAACCACCACTAGAGTTCATTGCACGTGTTTTCTTTTCATAAACCATATGGATCCACCAGTGTCATTACATGTGCGTTCTTTTCATAAACCACATGGATCCACCACTGTCATTGCATGTGTGTTCTTTTCATAAACCACATGGATCCACCAGTGTCATTGCATGTATGTTCTTCTCCTAAACGACCACTAGAGTTCATTGCATTTGTGTTATTTTCATAAACCACAACTAGAGTCATTGCATTTGTCTTCTGTTCAAAAACCACATGGATCCACCAGTGTCATTGCATGTGTGTTCTTTTCATAAACCACATCTAGAGTCATTGCATGTCTGTTCTTTTCATGAACCACATGGATCCACTAGTGTCATTGCATGTGTGTTAATTTCATAAACCACATGGATCCACCAGTGTCATTGCATGTGTGTTCTTTTCATAAACCACATCTAGAGTCATTGCAAGTGTGTTCTTTTCATAAAGCTCATGGATCCACCAGTGTCATTGCATGTGTGTTCTTTTCATAAACCACATGGATCCACCAGTGTCATTGCATTTTTATTATTTTCATAAACCACATGGATCCACCAGTGTCATTGCATGTGTGTTCTTTTCATAAACCACATGGATCCACTAGTGTCATTGCATATTGTCCTTCTCCTAAACCACCACTAGAGTCATTGCAGGTGTGTTCTTTTCATTAACCACATGGATCCACCAGTGTCATTGCATGTCTGTTCTTTTCATAAACCACATGGATCCACCAGTCTCATTGAATGTGTGTTATTTTTCTAAACCACATATTGATCCACTAGAGTCATTGCATGTGTGTTCTTCTCCTAAACCACCAATAGAGTCATTGCACGTGTGTTCTTTTCATAAACCACATGGATCCACCACTGTCATTGCATGTGTGTTCTTTTCATAAACCACATGGATCCACCAGTCTCATTGAATGTGTGTTCTTTTTCTAAACCACATATTGATCAACTAGAGGCATTGCATGTGTGTTATTTTCATAAACCACCACTAGAGTCGTTGCATGTGTGTTCTTTTCATAACCCATGTGGATCCACCAGTGTCATTGAATGTGTGTTCTTTTCATAAACCACATGGATCCACAAGTGTCATTGCATGTGTGTTCTTTTCATAAACCACCACTAGATTCATTGGATGTGTGTTCTTTTCATAAACCACGTGGATCCACTAGTGTCATTGCATGTGTGTTCTTATCCTAAACCACCACTAGAGTTCATTACATGTGTTTTCTTTTCATAAACCACATGGCTCCACCAGTGTCATTGCATGTGTGTTCTTTTCACAAACCACATGGATCCACTAGTGTCATTGGATGTGTGTTCTTTTCATAAACCACATGGATCCACCAGTGTCATTGAATGTGTGTTCTTTTCTAAACCACATATTAATCCACTAGAGTCATTGCGTGTGTGTTCTTCTCCTAAACCACCACAAGAGTCATTGGAAGTGTTCTTTTTATAAACCACATGGATCCACCAGTGTCACTACATGTGTGTTCTTTTCATAAACCACCACTAGAGTCATTAGATGTGTGTTCTTTTCATAAACCACATGGATCCACCAGTGTCATTGCATGTGTGTTCTTTTCATAAACCACATGGATCCACCAGTGTCATTGCATGTGTGTTCTTTTCATAAACCACATCGATCCACTAGTGTCATTAGATGTGTATTTTTTCATAAACCACATGGATCCACCAGTGTCATTGAATGTGTGTTCTTTTTCTAAACCACATATTAATCCACTAGAGTCATTCATGTGTGTTCTTCTCCTAAACCACCACTAGAGTTATTGGATGTGTGTTCTTTTCATAAACCACATGGATCCACCAGTGTCACTGCATATATGTGTTCTTTTCATAAACCACATGGATCCACCAGTGTCACTGCATATATGTGTTCTTTTCATAAACCACCACTGGAGTCATTGGATGTGTGTTCTTTTCATAAACCACATGGATCCACCAGTGTCGTTGCATGTGTGTTCTTTTCATAAACCACATATTGATCAACTAGAGGTATTGCATGTGTGTTATTTTCATAAACCACCACTAGAGTCATTGCATGTGTGTTCTTTTCATGACCCATGTGGATCCACCGGTGTCATTGGATGTGTGTTCTTTTCATAAACCACATGGATCCACCAATGTCATTGCATATGTGTTCTTTTCATAAACCACCACTAGAGTCTTTGGATGTGTGTTCTTTTCATAAACCACATGGATCCACCAGTGTCATTGATTGTGTGTTCTTTTCATAAACCACATGGATCCACCAGTGTCATTGATTGTGTGTTCTTTTTCTAAACCATGTATTAATCCACTAGAGTCATTGCATGTGTGTTCTTCTCCTAAACCACCACTAGAGTCATTGCATGTGTGTTCTTTTCATAAACCACATGGACCCACGAGTGTCATTGCATGTGTGTTCTTTTCATAAACGACCACTAGAATCATTGGATGTGTGTTCTTTTCATAAACCGCATGAATCCACTAGTGTCATTCCATGTGTGTTATTTTCATAAACCACATGGATCCACCAGTGTCATTGGATGTGTGTTCTTCTCCTAAACCACTACTAGAGTTTATTGCATTTGTGTTATTTTCGTAAACCACATCTAGAGTCATTGCAAGTGTGTTCTTTTCATAAAGCACATGGATCCACCAGTGTCACTGCATGTGTGTTCTTTTCATAAACCACCGCTAGATTCATTGGATGTGTGTTCTTTTCATAAACCACATGGATCCACTAGTGTCGTTGCATGTGTGTTCTTTTCATAAACCACATGGATCCACTAGAGTTCATTGCATTTGTGTTCTTTTCATAAACCACAACTAGAGTCATTGCGTTTGTGTTCTTTTCAAAAACCACATGGATCCACCAGTGTCATTGCATGTGTGTTCTTTTCGTAAACCAAAGATAGAGTCATTGCATGTCTGTTCTTTTCATAAACCACAGATAGAGTCATTGCATGTGTGTTCTTTTCATAAACTAGATGGATCCAACAGTGTCATTGCATGCGTGTTCTTTTCATAAACCACATGGATCCACTAGTGCCATTGCATGTGTGCTCTTTTCATAAACCACATGGATCCACCAGGGTCATTGGATGTGTGTTCTTTTCATAAACCACATGAATCCACCAGTCTCATTGAATGTCTGTTCTTTTAATAAACCACATGGATCCACCAGTGTCATTGGATGTGTGTTCTTTTCATAAACCACAAGGATCCACCAATGTCATTGCATGTGTGTTGTTTTCATAAACCACAACTAGAGTCATTGCATTTGTGTTCTTTTAAAAAACCACATCGATCCACCAGTGTCATTACATGTGTGTTCTTTTCATAAACCACCACTAGAGTAATTGCATGTGTCTTATTCTTCTAAACAACCACTAGATTTCATTGCATTTGTGTTCTTTTCATAAAACACAACTAGAGTCACTGCATTTGTGGTCTTTTGAAAAACCACAGGATGCACCAGTGTCATTGCATGTGTGTTATTTTCATAAATCACAGCTAGATTCATTGCATGTGTGTTCTTTTCATAAACCACATGGATCCACCAGTGTCATTGCATGTGTGTTCTTTTCATAAACCACATGGATCCACTAGTGGCATTGAATATGTGTTCTTTTTCTAAACCACATATTGATCCACTAGAGGCATTGCATGTGTGTTATTTTTATAAACCACCACTAGAGTCATCGCACGTGTGTTATTTTCATAAACCACGTGGATCCACCAGTGTCCGTGGATGTGTGTTCTTTTCATAAACCGCATGGATCCACCAGTGTCATTGCATGTGTGTTCTTTTCATAAACCACCACTAGAGTCATTGACTGTGTGTTCTTTTCAGAAACCACATGGATCCACTAGTGTCATTGCATGTGTGTTCTTCCCTAAACCACCACTAGAATTCATTGCATGTGTTTTCTTTTCATAAACCAAATGGATCGACCAGTGTCATTGCATGTGGGTTCTTTTCCTAAGCCACATGGATCCACCAGTGTCATTGGATGTGTGTTCTTTTCATAAACCACATGGATCCACCAGTGTCATTGAATGTCTGTTCTTTTTCTAAACCACATATTGATCCACTAGAGTCATTACATGTGTGTTCTTCTCCTAAACCACCCTTAGAGTATTGCATGTGTGTTCTTCTCCTAAACCACCACTAGAGTCATTGCACGTGTGTTGTTTTCATAACCCACATGGATCCACCAGTGTCATTGCATGTGTGTTCTTTTCATAAACCACATGGATCCACCAGTCTCATTGAATGTGTGTTCTTTTTCTAAACCACATATTGATCAACTAGAGGCATTGCATGTGTGTTATTTTCATAAACCACCACTAGAGTCGTTGCATGTGTGTTCTTTTCATAACTCACGTGGATCCACCAGTGTCATTGAATGTGTGTTCTTTTCATAAACCACATGGATCCACAAGTGTCATTGCATGTGTGTTCTTTTCATAAACCACCACTAGAGTCATTGGATGTGTGTTCTTTTCATAAACCACGTGGATCCACTAGTGTCATTGCATGTGCGTTCTTATACTAAACCACCACTAGAGTTCATTACATGTGTTTTCTTTTCATAAACCACATGGATCCACCAGTGTCATTGCATGTGTGTTCTTTTCACAAACCACATGGATCCACTAGTGTCATTGGATGTGTGTTCTTTTCATAAACCACATGGATCCAGCAGTGTCATTGAATGTGTGTTCTTTTCTAAACCACATATTAATCCACTAGAGTCATTGCATGTGTGTTCTTCTCCTAAACCACCACTAGAGTCATTGGAAGTGTTCTTTTTATAAACCACATGGATCCACCAGTGTCACTGCATGTGTCTTCTTTTCATAAACCACCACTAGAGTCATTAGATATGTGTTCTTTTCATAAACCACATGGATCCACCAATGTCATTGCATGTGTGTTCTTTTCATAAACCACATGGATCCACCAGTGTCATTGCATGTGTGTTCTTTCCATAAACCACATCCATCCACTAGTGTCATTGGATGTGTGTTTTTTCCTAAACCACATGGATACACCAGTGTCATTGAATGTGTGTTCTTTTTCTAAACCACATATTAATCCACGAGAGTCATTCATGTGTGTTCTTCTCCTAAACCACCACTAGAGTTATTGGATGTGTGTTCTTTTCATAAACCACATGGATCCACCAGTGTCACTACATATATGTGTTCTTTTCATAAACCACCACTGGAGTCATTGGAAGTGTTCTTTTTATAAACCACATGGATCCACCAGTGTCACTGCATGTGTCTTCTTTTCATAAACCACCACTAGAGTCATTAGATATGTGTGTTCTTTTCATAAACCACATGGATCCACTAGTGTCGTTGCATGTGTGTTCTTTTCATAAACCACATGGATCCACCAGTGTCATTGCATGTGTGTTCTTCTCCTAAACCACCACTAGAGTTCATTACAGTTGTTTATTTTCATAAACCACAACTAGAGTCATTGCATTTGGGTTCATTTCAAAAACCAAATGGATCCACCAGTGTCATTACATGTGTGTTATTTCCATAAACCACAACTAGAGTCATTGAATGTGTGTTCTTTTCATAAACCACATGGATCCACCAGTGTCATTGCATGTGTGTTCTTTTCATAAACCACCACTAGAGTCATTAGATATGTGTTCTTTTCATAAACCACATGGATCCACTAGTGTCGTTGCATGTGTGTTCTTTTCATAAACCACATGGATCCACCAGTGTCATTGCATGTGTGTTCTTCTCCTAAACCACCACTAGAGTTCATTACAGTTGTTTATTTTCATAAACCACAACTAGAGTCATTGCATTTGGGTTCATTTCAAAAACCAAATGGATCCACCAGTGTCATTACATGTGTGTTATTTCCATAAACTACAGCTAGAGTCATTGAATGTGTGTTCTTTTCATAAACCACATGGATCCACCAGTGTCATTGCATGTGTGTTCTTTTCATAAACCACATGGATCCAATAGTGTCATTGCATGTGTGTTCTTTTCATAAACCACATCTAGAGTCATTGCAAGTGTGTTCTTTTCATAAACCACATGGATCCACCAGTGTCATTGCATGTGTGTTCTTTTTATAAACCATAGCTAGAGTCATTGGATGTGTGTTCTTTTCATAAACCACATGGATCCACTAGTGTCATTGCATGTGTGTTCTTTTCATAAACCACATGGATCCACTAGAGTTCATTGCATTTGTGTTCTTTTCATAAACCACAACTAGAGTCATTGCATTTGTGTTCTTTTCAAAAACCACATGGATCCACCAGTGTCATTGCATGTGTGGTCTTTTCGTAAACCACATATAGAGTCATTGCATGTGTGTTATTTTCATAAACCACATATAGAGTCATTGCATGTGTTCTTTTTGTAAACCACATGGATCCAATAGTGTCATTGCATGTGTGTTCTTTTCATCAACCACATGGATCCACCAGTGTCATTGGTTGTGTGTTCTTTTCATAAACCATATGGATCCACCAGTGTCATTGCATGTGTGTTGTTTTCAGAAACCACAACTAGAGTCATTGGATGTGTGTTCCTTTCATAAACCACATGGATCCACCAGTGTCATTGCGTGTGTGTTCTTCCCCTAATCCACCACTAGAGTTGATTGCATGTTTTTTCTTTTCATAAGCCACATGGATCCACAAGTGTCATAACCTGTGTGTTCTTTTCATAAACCACATGGATCCACCAGTGTCATTGGATGTGTGTTCTTTTCATAAACCACATGGATCCACCAGTGTCATTGAATCTGTGTTCTTCTAAACCACATATTGATCCACTAGAGTGATTACATGTGTGTTCTTCTCCTAAACCACCCTTAGAGTCATTGCATGTGTGTTCTTTTCATAAACCACACGGATCCACCAGTGTTATTGCATGTGTGTTCTTTTCATAAACCACCACTATAGTCATTGGAAGTGTGTTCTTTTCATAAACCACATGGATCCACTAGTGTCATTGCATTGTTCTTTTCATAAACCACATGGATCCACCAGTGTCATTGCATGTGTGTTCTTCTCCTAAACCACCACTAGAGTTCATTGCATTTGTTATATTTTCATAAACCACATCTAGAGTCATTGAATGTGTTTTCTTTTCATAAACCACATGGATCCACCTGTGTCATTGGATGTGTGTTCTTTGCATAAACCAAATGGATCCCCCAGTGTCATTGCATGTGCGTTCTTCCCCTAAACCACCACTAGAGTTCATTGCATGTGTTTTCTTTTCATAAACCACATGGATCCACCAGTGTCATTACATGTGTGTTCTTTTCATAAACCACATGGATCCACCAGTGTCATTGCATGTGTGTTATTTTCATAAACCACATGGATCCACCAGTGTCATTGCATGTGTGTTCTTCTCCTAAACAACCACTAGAGTTCATTGCATTTGTGTTATTTTCATAATCCACAACTAGAGTCATTTGATTTGTGTTCTTTTCAAAAACCACATGGATCCACCAGTGTCATTGCATGTGTGTTCTTTTAATAAACCACATCTAGAGTCATTACATGTGTGTTCTTTTCATAAACCACATGGATCCACTAGTGTCATTGCATGTGTGTTATTTTCATAAACCACATGGATCCACCAGTGTCATTGCATGTGTGTTCTTCTCATAAACCACATCTAAAGTCATTGCAAGTGTGTTCTTTTCATAAAGCACATGGATCCACCAGTGTGACTGCATGTGTGTTCTTTTCATAAACCACATCTAGAGTCATTGCATGTGTGTTCTTTTCATAAACCACATGGATCCACCAGTGTCATTGCATTTTTATTATTTTCATAAACCACATGGATCCACCAGTGTCATTGCATGTGTGTTCTTTTCATAAACCACATGGATCCACTAGTGTCATTGCATATGTGTTCTTTTCATAAACCACATCTAGAGTCATTGCAAGCTTGTTCTTTACATAAACCACATGGATCCAGTGTCATTGCATGTGTATTCTTTTCATAAACCACAACTATAGTCATTGGATATGTGTTCTTTTCATTAACCACATGGATGCACCAGTCATTGCATCAGTGTTCTTTTCATAAACCACATGGATCCACTAGAGTTCATTGCATTTGTGTTCTTTCATAAACCACAACTAGAGTCATTGCATTTGTGTTCTTTTCAAAAACCACATGGATCCACCAGTGTCATTGGATGTGTGTTCTTTTCATAAACCATAGCTAGAGTCATTGCATGTGTGTTATTTTCATAAACCACAACTAGAGTCAATGCATGTGTGTTATTTTCATAAACCACATGGATCCACCAGTGTCATTGCATTTGTGTTATTTTCATAAACCACATGGATCCACCAGTGGCATTGGATGTGTGTTCTTTTCATAAACCTCATGGATCCACCAGTGTCATTGAATGTGTGTACTTTTTATAAACCACATATTGATCCACTAAAGTCATTGCATGTGTGTTCTTCTCCTAAACCACCACTAGAGTCATTGCATGTGTGTTCTTTTCATAAACCACATGGATCCACCAGTGTCATTGGATGTGTGTTGTTTTCATAAACCACATGGATCCACCAGTGTCATTGCATGTGTGTTCTTCTCCTAAACCACCACTAGAGTTCATTGCATTTGTTATATTTTCATAAACCACATCTAGAGTCATTAAATGTGTTTTCTTTTCATAAACCACATGGATCCACCTGTGTCATTGCATGTGTGTTATTTTCATAAACCACATGGATCCACCAGTGTCATTGCATTTCATAAACCACATCTAGAGTCATTGCAAGTGTGTTCTTTTCATAAACCACATGGATCCACCAGTATCATTGCACGTGTGTTCTTTTCATAAACCACATGGATCCACCAGTGTCATTGCATGTGTGTTCTTTTCATAAACCACATCTAGAGTCATTGCATGTGTGTTCTTTTCATAAACAACATGCATCCACCGGCGTTAATGCATTTGTGTTCTTTTCATAAACCACATGGATCCACCAGTGTCGTTGGATGTGTGTTCTTTTCATAAACCACATGGATCCACCAGTGTCATTGAATGTGTGTTCTTCTAAACCACATATTGATCCACTAGAGTGATTACATGTGTGTTCTTCTCCTAAACCACCCTTAGAGTCATTGCATGTGTGTTCTTTTCATAAACCACACGGATCCACCAGTGTTATTGCATGTGTGTTCTTTTCATAAACCACCACTATAGTCATTGGATGTGTGTTCTTTTCATAAACCACATGGATCCACTAGTGTCATTGCATTGTTCTTTTCATAAACCACATGGATCCACTAGTGTCATTGCATGTGTGTTCTTCTCCTAAACCACCACTAGAGTTCATTGCATTTGTTATATTTTCATAATCCACATCTAGAGTCATTGAATGTGTTTTCTTTTCATAAACCACATGGATCCACCTGTGTCATTGGATGTGTGTTCTTTGCATAAACCACATGGATCCCCCAGTGTCATTGCATGTGCGTTCTTCCCCTAAACCACCACTAGAGTTCATTGCATGTGTTTTCTTTTCATAAACCACATGGATCCACTAGTGTCATGACATGTGTGTTCTTTTCATAAACCACATGGATCCACCAGTGTCATTGCATGTGTGTTCTTTTCATAAACCACATGGATCCACCAGTGTCATTGCATGTGTGTTCTTCTCCTAAACAACCACCAGAGTTCATTGCATTTGTGTTATTTTCATAATCCGCAACTAGAGTCATTGCATTTGTGTTCTTTTCAAAAACCACATGGATCCACCAGTGTCATTGCATGTGTGTTCTTTTAATAAACCACATCTAGAGTCATTACATGTGTGTTCTTTTCATAAACCACATGGATCCACTAGTGTCATTGCATGTGTGTTATTTTCATAAACCACATGGATCCACCAGTGTCATTGCATGTGTGTTCTTCTCATAAACCACATCTAGAGTCATTGCAAGTGTGTTCTTTTCATAAAGCACATGGATCCACCAGTGTCACTGCATGTGTGTTCTTTTCATAAACCACATCTAGAGCCATTGCATGTGTGTTCTTTTCATAAACCACATGGATCCACCAGTGTCATTGCATTTTTATTATTTTCATAAACCAGATGGATCCACCAGTGTCATTGCATGTGTGTTCTTTTCATAAAGCACATGGATCCACTAGTGTCATTGCATATGTGTTCTTTTCATAAACCACATCTAGAGTCATTGCAAGCTTGTTCTTTACATAAACCACATGGATCCACCAGTGTCATTGCATGTGTATTCTTTTCATAGATTCATTGGATATGTGTTCTTTTCATTAACCACATGGATGCACCAGTCATTGCATCAGTGTTCTTTTCATAAACCACATGGATCCACTAGAGTTCATTGCATTTGTGTTCTTTCATAAACCACAACTAGAGTCATTGCATTTGTGTTCTTTTCAAAAACCACATGGATCCACCAGTGTCATTGGATGTGTGTTCTTTTCATAAACCATAGCTAGAGTCATTGCATGTGTGTTATTTTCATAAACCACAACTAGAGTCAATGCATGTGTGTTATTTTCATAAACCACATGGATCCACCAGTGTCATTGCATTTGTGTTATTTTCATAAACCACATGGATCCACCAGTGGCATTGGATGTGTGTTCTTTTCATAAACCACATGGTTCCACCAGTGTCATTGAATGTGTGTACTTTTTATAAACCACATATTGATCCACTAGAGTCATTGCATGTGTGTTCTTCTCCTAAACCACCACTAGAGTCATTGCATGTGTGTTCTTTTCATAAACCACATGGATCCACCAGTCTCATTGGATGTGTGTTGTTTTCATAAACCACATGGATCCACCAGTGTCATTGCATGTGTGTTCTTCTCCTAAACCACCACTAGAGTTCATTGCATTTGTTATATTTTCATAAACCACATCTAGAGTCATTAAATGTGTTTTCTTTTCATAAACCACATGGATCCACCTGTGTCATTGCATGTGTGTTATTTTCATAAACCACATGGATCCACCAGTGTCATTGCATTTCATAAACCACATCTAGAGTCATTGCAAGTGTGTTCTTTTCATAAACCACATGGATCCACCAGTATCATTGCACATGTGTTCTTTTCATAAACCACATGGATCCACCAGTGTCATTGCATGTGTGTTCTTTTCATAAACCACATGGATCCACCAGTGTCATTGCATGTGTGTTCTTTTCATAAACCACATCTAGAGTCATTGCATGTGTGTTCTTTTCATAAACAACATGCATCCACCGGTGTTAATGCATTTGTGTTCTTTTCATAAACCACATGGATCTACCAATGCCATTGCATGTGTGTTCTTTTCATAAACCACAGCTAGAGTCATTGGTTGTGTGTTCTTTTCATAAACCACATGGATCCAACAATGTCATTGCATGTTTTTTCTTTTCATAAACCACATGGATCTACTAGAATTCATTACATTTGTATTCTTTTCATAAATGACAACTAGATTCATTGCATTTGTATTATTTTTAAAAACCACATGAATCCACCGGTGTTATTGCATGTGTGTTCTTTTCATAAACCACAGCTAGAGTCATTGCATGTGTGTTCTTTTCATAAACCACATGGATCCAACAGTTTCATTGCATGTGTGTTGTTATCATAAAGCACATGGATCCACTAGTGTCATTGGATGTGTGTTCTTTTCATAAACCACATGGATCCACCAGTGTCATTGGATGTGCGTTGTTTTCATAGACCACAACTAGAGTCATTGCCTATGTGTTCTTTTCATAACCACATGGATCCACCAGTGTCATTGCATGTGTGTTATTTTCATAAACCACCACTAGAGTCATTGGTTGTGTGTTCTTTTCATAAACCACATGGATCCAACAGTGTCATTGCATGTGTGTTCTTTTCATAAACCACATGGATCTACTAGAGTTCATTACATTTGTATTCTTTTCATAAACCATAACTAGGGTCATTGCATTTATGTTATTTTCAAAAACCACATGGATCAACCGGTGTCATTGCATGTGTGTTCTTTTCATAAACCACAGCTAGAGTCATTGCATGTGTGTTCTTTTCATAAACCACATGGATCCAACAGTTTCATTGCATGTGTGTTGTTTTCATAAACCACATGGATCCACCAGTGTCATTGGATGTGCGTTCTTTTCATAAACCACATGGATCCACCAGTGTCATTGGATGTGTGTTGTTTTAATAGACCATAACTAGAGTCATTGCAATTGTGTTTCAAAAACCACATGGATCCACCAGTGTCATTGCATTTGTGTTCTTTTCATAAACCACCATTAGAGTAATTGCACGTGTCTGCCTATAAACCATCACTAGAGTTCATTGCATTTGTGTTCGTTTCATAAACCACATGGATACACCAGTGTCATTTCATGTGTGTTCTTTTCATAAACCACATGTATCCACCAGTGTCATTGAATGTGTGTTCTTTTCTAAACCACATGTTGATCCGCTAGAGGCATTGCATCTGTGTTATTTTCATAAACCACCACTAGAGTCATTGCATGTGTGTTATTTTCATAAACCATGTGGACCCACCAGTGTCATTGGACGTCTGTTGTTTTCATAAACCGCATGGATCCACCAGTGTCATTACATGTGTATTCTTTTCATAAACCACCACCAGAGTCATTGGATGTGTGTTCTTTGCATAAACCACATGGATCCACCAGTCTCATTGCATGTGTGTTCTTCCCCGAAACCACCACTAGAGTTCATTGCATGTGTTTTCTTTTCATAAACCACATGGATCCACCAGTGTCATTACATGTGCGTTCTTTTCATAAACCACATGGATCCACCAGTGTCATTGCATGTGTGTTCTTTTCATAAACCACATGGATCCACCAGTGTCATTGCATGTATGTTCTTCTCCTAAACGACCACTAGAGTTCATTGCATTTGTGTTATTTTCATAAACCACAACTAGAGTCATTGCAATTGTGTTCTTTTCAAAAACCACATGGATCCACCAGTGTTATTGCATGTGTGTTCTTTTCATAAACCACATGGATCCACCAGTGTCATTGCATGTGTGTTCTTCTCCTAAACCACCACTAGAGTTCATTGCATTTGTTTCTTTTCATAAACCACAACTAGAGTCATTGCATTTGGGTTCATTTCAAAAACCAAATGGATCCACCAGTGTCATTACGTGTGTGTTATTTTCATAAACCACAGCTAGAGTCATTGAATGTGTGTTCTTTTCATAAACCACATGGATCCACCAGTGTCATTGCATGTGTGTTCTTCTCCTAAACGACCACTAGAGTTCATTGCATTTGTGTTATTTTCATAAACCACAACTAGAGTCATTGCATTTGTGTTCTTTTCAAAAACCACATGGATCCACCAGTGTCATTGCATGTGTGTTCTTTTAATAAACCACATCTAGAGTCATTGCATGTGTGTTCTTTTCATAAACCACATGGATCCACTAGTGTCATTGCATGTGTGTTATTTTCATAAACCACATGGATCCACCAGTGTCATGGCATGTGTGTTCTTTTTCTAAACCACATGTAGAGTCATTGCAAGTGTTCTCTTTTCCTAAAGCACATGGATCCACCAGTTTCATTGCATGTGTGTTTTTTTCATAAACCACATCTAGAGTCATTGCATTTGTGTTCTTTTCAAAAACCACATGGATCCACCAGTGTCATTGCATGTGTGTTCTTTTAATAAACCACATCTAGAGTCATTGCATGTGTGTTCTTTTTCTAAACCACATGGATCCACCAGTGTCATTGCATTTTTATTATTTTCATAAACCACATGGATCCACCAGTGTCATTGCATGTGTGTTCTTTTCATAAACCACATGGATCCACTAGTGTCATGGCATATGTGTTCTTTTCATAAACCACATCTAGAGTCATTGCAAGCGTGTTCTTTACATAAACCACATGGATCCACCAGTGTCATTGCATGTGTATTCTTTTCATAAATCACAACTAGATTCATTGGAGATGTGTTCTTTTCATTAACCACATGGATGCACCAGTCATTGCATCAGTGTTCTTTTCATAAACCACATGGATCCACTAGAGTTCATTGCATTTGTGTTCTTTCATCAACCACAACTAGAGTCATTGCATTTGTGTTCTTTTCAAAAACCACATGGATCCACCAGTGTCATTGGATGTGTGTTCTTTTCATAAACCATAGCTAGAGTCATTGCATGTGTGTTATTTTCATAAACCACAACTAGAGTCAATGCATGTATGTTCTTTTCATAAACCACATGGATCCACCAATGTCATTGCATTTGTGTTCTTTTCATAAACCACATGGATCCACTAGTGGCATTGGATGTGTGTTCTTTTCATAAACCACATGGATCCACCAGTGTCATTGAATGTGTGTACTTTTTTATAAACCACATATTGATCCACTAGAGTCATTGCATGTGTGTTCTTCTCCTAAACCACCACTAGAGTCATTGCATGTGTGTTCTTTTCATAAACCACATGGATAGACCAGTGTCATTGGATGTATGTTCTTTTCATAACCCACATGGATCCACCAGTGTCATTGCATGTGTGTTCTTCTCCTAAACCACCACTAGAGTTCATTGCATTTGTTATATTTTCATAGACCACATCTAGAGTCATTGAATGTGTTTTCTTTTCAAAAACCACATGGATCCACCTGTGTCATTGCATGTGTGTTATTTTCATAAACCACATGGATCCACCAGTGTCATTGCATGTGTGTTCTTTTAACAAACCACATGGATCCAATAGTTTCATTGCATGTGTGTTCTTTTGATAAACCACATGGATCCACCAATGTCATTGGATGTGTGTTCTTTTCATAAACCACATGGATCCACATGTGTCATTCCATGTGTGTTCTTTTCATAAACCACAACTAGAGTCATTGCATTTGTGTTCTTTTCAAAAACCACATGGATCCACCAGTGTCATTGCATGTGTGTTCTTTTCATAAACCACCACTAGAGTAATTGCATGTGTCTTCTCCTTCTAAACCACCACTGGAGTTTATTGCATTTGTGTTCTTTTCATAAACCACAACTAGAGTCATTGCATTTGTGTTCTTTTGAAAAACCACATGGATCCACCAGTATAATTGCATGTGTGTTCTTTTCATAAACCACAGCTAGAGTCATTGCATGTGTGTTCTTTTCATAAACCACATGGATCCACCAGTGTCAATGAATGTGCGTGATTTTTCTAAACCACATATTGATCAACTTGAGGCATTGCATTTGTGTTATTTTCATAAACCACCACTTGAGTCATTGCTTGTGTTTTCTTTTCATAAACCACATGGATCCACTAGTGTCATTGCATGTTTGTTCTTTTCATAAACCACCATTAGAGTAATTGCATGTGTCTTCCTATAAACCATCACTAGAGTTTATTGCATTTGTGTTCTTTTCATAAACCACAACTAGAGTCATTGCATTGTGTTCTTTTCAAAAACCACATGATCCACTAATGTCATTGTGTGTGGTCTTTTCATAAATCACAGCTAGAGTCATTGCATGTGTGTTCTTTTCATAAACCACATGGATACACCAGTGTCATTGCATGTGTGTTCTTTTCATAAACCACATGGATCAACCAGTGTCATGAATGTGTGTTCTTTTTCTAAACCACATGTTGATCCGCTAGAGGCATTGCATGTGTGTTATTTTCATAAACCACCACTAGAGTCATTGCATGTGTGTTATTTTCATAAACCATGTGGATCCACCAGTGTCATTGGATGTCTGTTCTTTTCATAAACCGCATGGATCCACCAGTGTCATTACATGTGTGTTCTTTCAATAAACCACCACTAGAGTCATTGGATGTGTGTTCTTTGCATAAACCACATGGATCCACCAGTGTCATTGCATGTGTGTTCTTCCCCTAAACCACCACTAGAGTTCATTGCATGTGTTTTCTTTTCATAAACCACATGGATCCACTAGTGTCATTACATGTGCGTTCTTTTCATAAATCACATGGATCCACCAGTGTAATTGCATGTGTGTTCTTTTCATAAACCACATGGATCCACCAGTGTCATTGCATGTGTGTTCTTCTCCTAAACGACCACTAGAGTTCATTGCATTTGTGTTATTTTCATAAACCACAACTAGAGTCATTGCATTTGTGTTCTTTTCAAAAACCACATGGATCCACCAGTGCCATTGCATGTGTGTTCTTTTAATAAACCACATCTAGAGTCATTGCATGTGTGTTCTTTTCATAAACCACATGGATCCACTAGTGTCATTGCATGTGTGTTATTTTCATAAACCACATGGATCCACCAGTGTCATTGCATGTGTGTTCTTTTCATAAACCACATCTAGAGTCATTGCAAGTGTGTTCTTTTCCTAAAGCACATGGATCCACCAGTTTCATTGCATGTGTGTTCTTTTCATAAACCACATCTAGAGTCATTGCATGTGTGTTCTTTTCATAAACCACATGGATCCACCAGTGTCATTGCATTTTTATTATTTTCATAAACCACATGGATCCACCAGTGTCATTGCATGTGTGTTCTTTTCATAAACCACATGGATCCACTAGTGTCATTGCATATGTGTTCTTTTCATAAACCACACCTAGAGTTATTGCAAGCATGTTCTTTACATAAACCACATGGATCCACCAGTGTCATTGCATGTGTATTCTTTTCATAAATCACAACTAGATTCATTGGAGATGTGTTCTTTTCATTAACCACATGGATGCACCAGTCATTGCATCAGTGTTCTTTTCATAAACCACATGGATCCACTAGAGTTCATTGCATTTGTGTTCTTTCATAAACCACAACTAGAGTCATTGCATTTCTGTTCTTTTCAAAAACCACATGGATCCACCAGTGTCATTGGATGTGTGTTCTTTTCATAAACCATAGCTAGAGTCATTGCATGTGTGTTATTTTCATAAACCACAACTAGAGTCAATGCATGTGTGTTCTTTTCATAAACCAGATGGATCCACCAGTGGCATTGGATGTGTGTTCTTTTCATAAACGACATGGATCCACCAGTGTCATTGAATGTGTGTACTTTTTTATAAACCACATATTGATCCACTAGAGTCATTGCATGTGTGTTCTTCTCCTAAACCACCACTAGAGTCATTGCAAGTGTGTTCTTTTCATAAACCACATGGATCCACCAGTGTCATTGGATGTGTGTTCTTTTCATAAACCACGTGGATCCACCAGTGTCATTGCATGTGTGTTCTTCTCCTAAACCACCACTAGAGTTCATTGCATTTGTTATATTTTCATAAACCACATCTAGAGTCATTAAATGTGTTTTATTTTCATAAACCACATGGATCCACCTGTGTCATTGCATGTGTGTTATTTTCATAAACCACATGGATCCACCAGTGTCATTGCATTTCATAAACCACATCTAGAAGCATTGCAAGTGTGTTCTTTTCATAAACCACATGGATCCACCAGTATCATTGCACGTGTGTTCTTTTCATAAACCACATGGATCCACCAGTGTCATTGCATGTGTGTTCTTTTCATAAACCACATGGATCCACCAGTGTCATTGCATGTGTGTTCTTTTCATAAACCACATCTACAGTCATTGCATGTGTGTTGTTTTCATAAACAACATGGATCCACCAGTGTTAATGCATTTGTGTTCTTTTCATAAACCACACGGATCCACTAGTGTCATTGCATGTGTGTTCTTTTCATAAACCACAGCTAGAGTCATTGGTTATGTGTTCTTTTCATAAACCACATGGATCCACCAGTGTCATTGCATGTGTGTTCTTTTAATAAACCGCATGGATCCACTGGACTTCATTGCATTTGTGTTCTTTTCATAAACCACAACTAGATTCATTTCATTTGTGTTCTTTTCAAAAACCACATTGATCCACCAGTGTCATTGCATGTGTGTTCTTTTCATAAACCACAACTTGAGTCATTGCATGTGTGTTCTTTTCACAAACCACATGGATCCAATAGTGTCATTGCATGTGTGTTGTTTTGATAAACCACATGGATCCACCAGTGTCATTGGATGTGTGTTATTTTTATAAACCACATGGATCCACATGTGTCATTGCATGTGTGTTCTTTCCATAAACTACAACTAGAGTCATTGCATTTGTGTTCTTTTCAAAAACCACATGGATCCACCAGTGTCATTGCATGTGTGTTCTTTTCATAAACCACCACTAGAGTAATTGCATGTGTCTTCTCCTTCTAAACCACCACTAGAGTTCATTGCATTTGTGTTCTTTTCATAAACCACAACTAGAATCATTGCATTTGTGTTCTTTTGAAAAACCACATGGATCCACTAGTATCATTGCATGTGTGTTCTTTTCATAAACCATAGCTAGAGTCATTGCATGCGTGTTCTTTTCATAAACCACATGGATCCACCAGTGTCATTGAATGTGTGCTCTTTTTCTAAACCACATATTGATCAACTTGAGGCATTGCATGTGTGTTATTTTCATAAACCACCACTTGAGTCATTGCATGTGTTTTCTTTTCATAAACCACGTGGATCCACCAGTGTCATTGGATGTGTGTTCTTTTCATAAACCACATGGATCCACCAGTGTCAGTGGATGTGTGTTCTTTTCATAACCACATGGATCCACCAGTGTCATTGCATGTGTGTTATTTTCATAGACCATAACTAGAGTCATTGGTTGTGTGTTCTTTTTATAAACCACATGGATCCAATAGTGTCATTGCATGTGTGTTCTTTTCATAAACCACATGGATCTACTAGAGTTCATTACATTTGTATTCTTTTCATAAACCACAACTAGGGCCATTGCATTTATGTTATTTGCAAAAACCACATGGATCAACCGGTGTCATTGCATGTGTGTTCTTTTCATAAACCATAGCTAGAGTCATTGCATGTGTGTTCTTTTCATAAACCACAGGGATCCAACAGTTTCATTGCATGTGTGTTGTTTTCATAAACCAGATGGATCCACCAGTGTCATTGGATGTGTGTTGTTTTCATAGACCACAACTAGAGTCATTGCATTTGTGTTCTTTTCAACAACCACATGGATCCACCAGTGTCATTGCATGTGTGTTCTTTTCATAAACCACCATTAGAGTAATTGCATGTGTCTTCCTATAAACCATCACTAGAGTTCATTGCATTTGTGTTCTTTTCATAAACCACAACTAGAGTCATTGCATTGTGTTCTTTTCAAAAACCACATGATCCACTAATGTCATTGCATGTGTGGTCTTTTCAAAAATCACAGCTAGAGTCATTGCATTTGTGTTCTTTTCATAAACCACATGGATACAACAGTGTCATTGCATGTGTGTTCTTTTCATAAACCACATGGATCCACCAGTGTCATTGAGTGTGTGTTCTTTTTCTAAACCACATGTTGATCCGCTAGAGGCATTGCATGTGTGTTATTTTCATAAACCACCACTAGAGTCATTGCATGTGTGTTCTTTTCATAAACCATGTGGATCCACCAATGTCATTGGATGTCTGTTCTTTTCATAAACCGCATGGATCCACCAGTGTCATTACATGTGTGTTCTTTTCATAAACCACCACTAGAGTCATTGGATGTGTGTTCTTTGCATAAACCACATGGATCCACCAGTGTCTTTGCATGTGTGTTCTTCCCCTAAACCACCACTAGAGTTCATTGCATGTGTTTTCTTTTCATAAACCACATGGATCCACCAGTGTCATTACATGTGTGTTCTTTTCATAAACCACATGGATCCACCAGTGTCATTGCATGTGTGTTCTTTTCATAAACCACATGGATCCACCAGTGTCATTGCATGTGTGTTCTTCTCCTAAACGACCACTAGAGTTCATTGCATTTGTGTTATTATCATAAACCACAACTAGAGTCATTGCATTTGTGTTCTTTTAAAAAACCACATGGATCCACCAGTGTCATTGCATGTGTGTTCTTTTAATAAACCACATCTAGAGTCATTGCATGTGTGTTCTTTTCATAAACCACATGGATCCACTAGTGTCATTGCATGTGTGTTATTTTCATAAACCACATGGATCCACCAGTGTCATTGCATGTGTGTTCTTTTCATAAACCACATCTAGAGTCATTGCAAGTGTGTTCTTTTCATAAAGCACATGGATCCACCAGTGTCACTGCATGTGTGTTCTTTTCATAAACCACATCTAGAGTCATTACATGTGTGTTCTTTTCATAAACCACATGGATCCACCAGTGTCATTGCATTTTTATTATTTTCATAAACCACATCTAGAGTCATTGCAAGCTTGTTCTTTACATAAACCACATGGATCCACCAGTGTCATTGCATGTGTATTCTTTTCATAAACCACAACTATAGTCATTGGATATGTGTTCTTTTCATTAACCACATGGATGCACCAGTCATTGCATCAGTGTTCTTTTCATAAACCACATGGATCCACTAGAGTTCATTGCATTTGTCTTCTTTCATAAACCACAACTAGAGTCATTGCATTTGTGTTCTTTTCAAAAACCACATGGATCCACCAGTGTCATTGGATGTGTGCTCTTTTCATAAACCATAGCTAGAGTCATTGCATGTGTGTTATTTTCATAAACCACAACTAGAGTCAATGCATGTGTGTTCTTTTCATAAACCACATGGATCCACCAGTGTCATTGCATTTGTGTTCTTTTCATAAACCACATGGATCCACCAGTGTCATTGGATGTGTGTTCTTTTCCTAAATCACATGGATCCACCAGTGTCATTGAATGTGCGTACTTTTTCTAAACCACATATTGATCCACTAGAGTCATTGCATGTGTATTATTCTCCTAAACCACAACGAGAGTCATTGCATGTGTGTTCTTTTCATAAACCACATGGATCCACCAGTGTCATTGGATGTGTGTTCTTTTGATAAACCACATGGATCCACCAGTGTCATTGCATGTGTGTTCTTTTCATAAACCACCACTAGAGTAATTGCATGTGTCTTCTCCTTCTAAACCACCACTAGAGTTCATTGCATTTGTGTTCTTTTCATAAACCACAACTAGAATCATTGCATTTGTGTTCTTTTGAAAAACCACATGGATCCACTAGTATCATTGCATGTGTGTTCTTTTCATAAACCATAGCTAGAGTCATTGCATGTGTCTTCTTTTCATAAACCACATGGATCCACCAGTGTCATTCAATGTGTGCTCTTTTTCTAAACCACATATTGATCAACTTGAGGCATTGCATGTGTGTTATTTTCATAAACCACCACTTGAGTCATTGCATGTGTTTTCTTTTCATAAACCACGTGGATCCACCAGTGTCATTGGATGTGTGTTCTTTTCATAAACCACATGGATCCACCAGTGTCATTGGATGTGTGTTCTTTTCATAACCACATGGATCCAGCAGTGTCATTGCATGTGTGTTATTTTCATAGACCATAACTAGAGTCATTGGTTCTATGTTCTTTTCATAAACCACATGGATCCAATAGTTTCATTGCATGTGTGTTCTTTTCATAAACCACATCTAGAGTCATTGCATGTGTGTTCTTTTCCTAAACCACATGGATCCACCAGTGTCATTGCATTTTTATTATTTTCATAAACCACATGGATCCACCAGTGTCATTGCATGTGTGTTCTTTTCATAAACCACATGGATCCACTAGTGTCATGGCATATGTGTTCTTTTCATAAACCACATCTAGAGTCATTGCAAGCGTGTTCTTTACATAAACCACATGGATCCACCAGTGTCATTGCATGTGTATTCTTTTCATAAATCACAACTAGATTCATTGGAGATGTGTTCTTTTCATTAACCACATGGATGCACCAGTCATTGCATCAGTGTTCTTTTCATAAACCACATGGATCCACTAGAGTTCATTGCATTTGTGTTCTTTCATCAACCACAACTAGAGTCATTGCATTTGTGTTCTTTTCAAAAACCACATGGATCCACCAGTGTCATTGGATGTGTGTTCTTTTCATAAACCATAGCTAGAGTCATTGCATGTGTGTTATTTTCATAAACCACAACTAGAGTCAATGCATGTATGTTCTTTTCATAAACCACATGGATCCACCAATGTCATTGCATTTGTGTTCTTTTCATAAACCACATGGATCCACTAGTGGCATTGGATGTGTGTTCTTTTCATAAACCACATGGATCCACCAGTGTCATTGAATGTGTGTACTTTTTTATAAACCACATATTGATCCACTAGAGTCATTGCATGTGTGTTCTTCTCCTAAACCACCACTAGAGTCATTGCATGTGTGTTCTTTTCATAAACCACATGGATAGACCAGTGTCATTGGATGTGTGTTCTTTTCATAACCCACATGGATCCACCAGTGTCATTGCATGTGTGTTCTTCTCCTAAACCACCACTAGAGTTCATTGCATTTGTTATATTTTCATAGACCACATCTAGAGTCATTGAATGTGTTTTCTTTTCAAAAACCACATGGATCCACCTGTGTCATTGCATGTGTGTTATTTTCATAAACCACATGGATCCACCAGTGTCAGTGCATGTGTGTTCTTTTCACAAACCACATGGATCCAATAGTGTCATTGCATGTGTGTTCTTTTGATAAACCACATGGATCCACCAGTGTCATTGGATGTGTGTTCTTTTCATAAACCACATGGATCCACATGTGTCATTCCATGTGTGTTCTTTTCATAAACCACAACTAGAGTCATTGCATTTGTGTTCTTTTCAAAAACCACATGGTTCCACCAGTGTCATTGCATGTGTGTTCTTTTCATAAACCACCACTAGAGTAATTGCATGTGTCTTCTCCTTCTAAACCACCACTGGAGTTTATTGCATTTGTGTTCTTTTCATAAACCACAACTAGAGTCATTGCATTTGTGTTCTTTTGAAAAACCACATGGATCCACCAGTATAATTGCATGTGTGTTCTTTTCATAAACCACGGCTAGAGTCATTGCATGTGTGTTCTTTTCATAAACCACATGGATCCACCAGTGTCATTGAATGTGCGCGCTTTTTCTAAACCACATATTGATCAACTTGAGGCATTGCATGTGTGTTATTTTCATAAACCACCACTTGAGTCATTGCTTGTGTTTTCTTTTCATAAACCACATGGATCCACTAGTGTCATTGCATGTTTGTTCTTTTCATAAACCACCATTAGAGTAATTGCATGTGTCTTCCTATAAACCATCACTAGAGTTTATTGCATTTGTGTTCTTTTCATAAACCACAACTAGAGTCATTGCATTGTGTTCTTTTCAAAAACCACATGATCCACTAATGTCATTGTGTGTGGTCTTTTCATAAATCACAGCTAGAGTCATTGCATGTGTGTTCTTTTCATAAACCACATGGATACACCAGTGTCATTGCATGTGTGTTCTTTTCATAAACCACATGGATCAACCAGTGTCATGAATGTGTGTTCTTTTTCTAAACCACATGTTGATCCGCTAGAGGCATTGCATGTGTGTTATTTTCATAAACCACCACTAGAGTCATTGCATGTGTGTTATTTTCATAAACCATGTGGATCCACCAGTGTCATTGGATGTCTGTTCTTTTCATAAACCGCATGGATCCACCAGTGTCATTACATGTGTGTTCTTTCAATAAACCACCACTAGAGTCATTTGATGTGTGTTCTTTGCATAAACCACATGGATCCACCAGTGTCATTGCATGTGTGTTCTTCCCCTAAACCACCACTAGAGTTCATTGCATGTGTTTTCTTTTCATAAACCACATGGATCCACTAGTGTCATTACATGTGCGTTCTTTTCATAAACCACATGGATCCACCAGTGTAATTGCATGTGTGTTCTTTTCATAAACCACATGGATCCACCAGTGTCATTGCATGTGTGTTCTCCTCCTAAACGACCACTAGAGTTCATTGCATTTGTGTTATTTTCATAAACCACAACTAGAGTCATTGCATTTGTGTTCTTTTCAAAAACCACATGGATCCACCAGTGTCATTGCATGTGTGTTCTTTTAATAAACCACATCTAGAGTCATTGCATGTGTGTTCTTTTCATAAACCACATGGATCCACTAGTGTCATTGCATGTGTGTTCTTTTCATAAACCACATCTAGAGTCATTGCAAGTGTGTTCTTTTCCTAAAGCACATGGATCCACCAGTTTCATTGCATGTGTGTTCTTTTCATAAACCACATCTAGAGTCATTGCATGTGTGTTCTTTTCATAAACCACATGGATCATCCAGTGTCATTGCATTTTTATTATTTTCATAAACCACATGGATCCACCAGTGTCATTGCATGTGTGTTCTTTTCATAAACCACATGGATCCACTAGTGTCCTTGCATATGTGTTCTTTTCATAAACCACATCTAGAGTTATTGCAAGCATGTTCTTTACATTAACCACATGGATCCACCAGTGTCATTGCATGTGTATTGTTTTCATAAATCACAACTAGATTCATTGGAGATGTGTTCTTTTCATTAACCACATGGATGCACCAGTCATTGCATCAGTGTTCTTTTCATAAACCACATGGATCCACTAGAGTTCATTGCATTTGTGTTCTTTCATAAACCACAACTAGAGTCATTGCATTTCTGTTCTTTTCAAAAACCACATGGATCCACCAGTGTCATTGGATGTGTGTTCTTTTCATAAACCATAGCTAGAGTCATTGCATGTGTGTTATTTTCATAAACCACAACTAGAGTCATTGCAAGTGTGTTCTTTTCATAAACCACATGGATCCACCAGTGTCATTGAATGTGTGTACTTTTTTATAAACCACATATTGATCCACTAGAGTCATTGCATGTGTGTTCTTCTCCTAAACCACCACTAGAGTCATTGCATGTGTGTTCTTTTCATAAACCACATGGATCCACCAGTGTCATTGGATGTGTGTTCTTTTCATAAACCACGTGGATCCACCAGTGTCATTGCATGTGTGTTCTTCTCCTAAACCACCACTAGAGTTCATTGCATTTGTTATATTTTCATAAACCACATCTAGAGTCATTGAATGTGTTTTATTTTCATAAACCACATGGATCCACCTGTGTCATTGCATGTGTGTTATTTTCATAAACCACATGGATCCACCAGTGTCATTGCATGTGTGTTCTTTTCACAAACCACATGGATCCAATAGTGTCATTGCATGTGTGTTCTTTTGATAAACCACATGGATCCACCAGTGTCATTGGATGTGTGTTCTTTTCATAAACCACATGGATCCACATGTGTCATTCCATGTGTGTTCTTTTCATAAACCACAACTAGAGTCATTGCATTTGTGTTCTTTTCAAAAACCACATGGTTCCACCAGTGTCATTGCATGTGTGTTCTTTTCATAAACCACCACTAGAGTAATTGCATGTGTCTTCTCCTTCTAAACCACCACTGGAGTTTATTGCATTTGTGTTCTTTTCATAAACCACAACTAGAGTCATTGCATTTGTGTTCTTTTGAAAAACCACATGGATCCACCAGTATAATTGCATGTGTGTTCTTTTCATAAACCACAGCTAGAGTCATTGCATGTGTGTTCTTTTCATAAACCACATGGATCCACCAGTGTCATTGAATGTGCGCGCTTTTTCTAAACCACATATTGATCAACTTGAGGCATTGCATGTGTGTTATTTTCATAAACCACCACTTGAGTCATTGCTTGTGTTTTCTTTTCATAAACCACATGGATCCACTAGTGTCATTGCATGTTTGTTCTTTTCATAAACCACCATTAGAGTAATTGCATGTGTCTTCCTATAAACCATCACTAGAGTTTATTGCATTTGTGTTCTTTTCATAAACCACAACTAGAGTCATTGCATTGTGGTCTTTTCAAAAACCACATGATCCACTAATGTCATTGTGTGTGGTCTTTTCATAAATCACAGCTAGAGTCATTGCATGTGTGTTCTTTTCATAAACCACATGGATACACCAGTGTCATTGCATGTGTGTTCTTTTCATAAACCACATGGATCAACCAGTGTCATGAATGTGTGTTCTTTTTCTAAACCACATGTTGATCCGCTAGAGGCATTGCATGTGTGTTATTTTCATAAACCACCACTAGAGTCATTGCATGTGTGTTATTTTCATAAACCATGTGGATCCACCAGTGTCATTGGATGTTTGTTCTTTTCATAAACCACATGGATCCACCAGTGTCATTACATGTGTGTTCTTTCAATAAACCACCACTAGAGTCATTGGATGTGTGTTCTTTGCATAAACCACATGGATCCACAAGTGTCATTGCATGTGTGTTCTTCCCCTAAACCACCACTAGAGTTCATTGCATGTGTTTTCTTTTCATAAACCACATGGATCCACTAGTGTCATTACATGTGCGTTCTTTTCATAAACCACATGGATCCACCAGTGTAATTGCATGTGTGTTCTTTTCATAAACCACATGGATCCACCAGTGTCATTGCATGTGTGTTCTCCTCCTAAACGACCACTAGAGTTCATTGCATTTGTGTTATTTTCATAAACCACAACTAGAGTCATTGCATTTGTGTTCTTTTCAAAAACCACATGGATCCACCAGTGTCATTGCATGTGTGTTCTTTTAATAAACCACATCTAGAGTCATTGCATGTGTGTTCTTTTCATAAACCACATGGATCCACTAGTGTCATTGCATGTGTGTTCTTTTCATAAACCACATCTAGAGTCATTGCAAGTGTGTTCTTTTCCTAAAGCACATGGATCCACCAGTTTCATTGCATGTGTGTTCTTTTCATAAACCACATCTAGAGTCATTGCATGTGTGTTCTTTTCATAAACCACATGGATCATCCAGTGTCATTGCATTTTTATTATTTTCATAAACCACATGGATCCACCAGTGTCATTGCATGTGTGTTCTTTTCATAAACCACATGGATCCACTAGTGTCCTTGCATATGTGTTCTTTTCATAAACCACATCTAGAGTTATTGCAAGCATGTTCTTTACATTAACCACATGGATCCACCAGTGTCATTGCATGTGTATTGTTTTCATAAATCACAACTAGATTCATTGGAGATGTGTTCTTTTCATTAACCACATGGATGCACCAGTCATTGCATCAGTGTTCTTTTCATAAACCACATGGATCCACTAGAGTTCATTGCATTTGTGTTCTTTCATAAACCACAACTAGAGTCATTGCATTTCTGTTCTTTTCAAAAACCACATGGATCCACCAGTGTCATTGGATGTGTGTTCTTTTCATAAACCATAGCTAGAGTCATTGCATGTGTGTTATTTTCATAAACCACAACTAGAGTCATTGCAAGTGTGTTCTTTTCATAAACCACATGGATCCACCAGTGTCATTGAATGTGTGTACTTTTTTATAAACCACATATTGATCCACTAGAGTCATTGCATGTGTGTTCTTCTCCTAAACCACCACTAGAGTCATTGCATGTGTGTTCTTTTCATAAACCACATGGATCCACCAGTGTCATTGGATGTGTGTTCTTTTCATAAACCACGTGGATCCACCAGTGTCATTGCATGTGTGTTCTTCTCCTAAACCACCACTAGAGTTCATTGCATTTGTTATATTTTCATAAACCACATCTAGAGTCATTGAATGTGTTTTATTTTCATAAACCACATGGATCCACCTGTGTCATTGCATGTGTGTTATTTTCATAAACCACATGGATCCACCAGTGTCATTGCATGTGTGTTCTTTTCACAAACCACATGGATCCAATAGTGTCATTGCATGTGTGTTCTTTTGATAAACCACATGGATCCACCAGTGTCATTGGATGTGTGTTCTTTTCATAAACCACATGGATCCACATGTGTCATTCCATGTGTGTTCTTTTCATAAACCACAACTAGAGTCATTGCATTTGTGTTCTTTTCAAAAACCACATGGTTCCACCAGTGTCATTGCATGTGTGTTCTTTTCATAAACCACCACTAGAGTAATTGCATGTGTCTTCTCCTTCTAAACCACCACTGGAGTTTATTGCATTTGTGTTCTTTTCATAGACCACAACTAGAGTCATTGCATTTGTGTTCTTTTGAAAAACCACATGGATCCACCAGTATAATTGCATGTGTGTTCTTTTCATAAACCACAGCTAGAGTCATTGCATGTGTGTTCTTTTCATAAACCACATGGATCCACCAGTGTCATTGAATGTGCGCGCTTTTTCTAAACCACATATTGATCAACTTGAGGCATTGCATGTGTGTTATTTTCATAAACCACCACTTGAGTCATTGCTTGTGTTTTCTTTTCATAAACCACATGGATCCACTAGTGTCATTGCATGTTTGTTCTTTTCATAAACCACCATTAGAGTAATTGCATGTGTCTTCCTATAAACCATCACTAGAGTTTATTGCATTTGTGTTCTTTTCATAAACCACAACTAGAGTCATTGCATTGTGTTCTTTTCAAAAACCACATGATCCACTAATGTCATTGTGTGTGGTCTTTTCATAAATCACAGCTAGAGTCATTGCATGTGTGTTCTTTTCATAAACCACATGGATACACCAGTGTCATTGCATGTGTGTTCTTTTCATAAACCACATGGATCAACCAGTGTCATGAATGTGTGTTATTTTTCTAAACCACATGTTGATCCGCTAGAGGCATTGCATGTGTGTTATTTTCATAAACCACCACTAGAGTCATTGCATGTGTGTTATTTTCATAAACCATGTGGATCCACCAATGTCATTGGATGTCTGTTCTTTTCATAAACCGCATGGATCCACCAGTGTCATTACATGTGTGTTCTTTCAATAAACCACCACTAGAGTCATTGGATGTGTGTTCTTTGCATAAACCACATGGATCCACCAGTGTCATTGCATGTGTGTTCTTCCCCTAAACCACCACTAGAGTTCATTGCATGTGTTTTCTTTTCATAAACCACATGGATCCACTAGTGTCATTACATGTGCGTTCTTTTCATAAACCACATGGATCCACCAGTGTAATTGCATGTGTGTTCTTTTCATAAACCACATGGATCCACCAGTGTCATTGCATGTGTGTTCTTCTCCTAAACGACCAATAGAGTTCATTGCATTTGTGTTATTTTCATAAACCACAACTAGAGTCATTGCATTTGTGTTCTTTTCAAAAACCACATGGATCCACCAGTGTCATTGTATGTGTGTTCTTTTAATAAACCACATCTAGAGTCATTGCATGTGTGTTATTTTCATAAACCACATGGATCCACTAGTGTCATTGCATGTGTGTTCTTTTCATAAACCACATCTAGAGTCATTGCAAGTGTGTTCTTTTCCTAAAGCACATGGATCCACCAGTTTCATTGCATGTGTGTTCTTTTCATAAACCACATCTAGAGTCATTGCATGTATGTTATTTTCATAAACCACATGGATCCACCAGTGTCATTGCATTTTTATTATTTTCATAAACCACATGGATCCACCAGTGTCATTGCATGTGTGTTCTTTTCATAAACCACATGGATCCACTAGTGTCATTGCATATGTGTTCTTTTCATAAACCACATCTAGAGTTATTGCAAGCATGTTCTTTACATAAACCACATGGATCCACCAGTGTCATTGCATGTGTATTCTTTTCATAAATCACAACTAGATTCATTGGAGATGTGTTCTTTTCATTAACCACATGGATGCACCAGTCATTGCATCAGTGTTCTTTTCATAAACCACATGGATCCACTAGAGTTCATTGCATTTGTGTTCTTTCATAAACCACAACTAGAGTCATTGCATTTCTGTTCTTTTCAAAAACCACATGGATCCACCAGTGTCATTGGATGTGTGTTCTTTTCATAAACCATAGCTAGAGTCATTGCATGTGTGTTATTTTCATAAACCACAACTAGAGTCATTGCAAGTGTGTTCTTTTCATAAACCACATGGATCCACCAGTGTCATTGAATGTGTGTACTTTTTTATAAACCACATATTGATCCACTAGAGTCATTGCATGTGTGTTCTTCTCCTAAACCACCACTAGAGTCATTGCATGTGTGTTCTTTTCATAAACCACATGGATCCACCAGTGTCATTGGATGTGTGTTCTTTTCATAAACCACGTGGATCCACCAGTGTCATTGCATGTGTGTTCTTCTCCTAAACCACCACTAGAGTTCATTGCATTTGTTATATTTTCATAAACCACATCTAGAGTCATTGAATGTGTTTTATTTTCATAAACCACATGGATCCACCTGTGTCATTGCATGTGTGTTATTTTCATAAACCACATGGATCCACCAGTGTCATTGCATTTCATAAACCACATCGAGAAGCATTGCAAGTGTGTTCTTTTCATAAACCACATGGATCCACCAGTATCATTGCACGTGTGTTCTTTTCATAAACCACATGGATCCACCAGTGTCATTGCATGTGTGTTCTTTTCATAAACCACATGGATCCACCAGTGTCATTGCATGTGTGTTCTTTTCATAAACCACATCTAGAGTCATTGCATGTGTGTTGTTTTCATAAACAACATGGATCCACCAGTGTTAATGCATTTGTGTTCTTTTCATAAACCACACGGATCCACTAGTGTCATTGCATGTGTCTTCTTTTCATAAACCACAGCTAGAGTCATTGGTTATGTGTTCTTTTCATAAACCACATGGATCCACCAGTGTCATTGCATGTGTGTTCTTTTAATAAACCGCATGGATCCACTGGACTTCATTGCATTTGTGTTCTTTTCATAAACCACAACTAGATTCATTTCATTTGTGTTCTTTTCAAAAACCACATTGATCCACCAGTGTCATTGCATGTGTGTTCTTTTCATAAACCACAACTTGAGTCATTGCATGTGTGTTCTTTTCACAAACCACATGGATCCAATAGTGTCATTGCATGTGTGTTGTTTTGATAAACCACATGGATCCACCAGTGTCATTGGATGTGTGTTATTTTTATAAACCACATGGATCCACATGTGTCATTGCATGTGTGTTCTTTCCATAAACCACAACTAGAGTCATTGCATTTGTGTTCTTTTCAAAAACCACATGGATCCACCAGTGTCATTGCATGTGTGTTCTTTTCATAAACCACCACTAGAGTAATTGCATGTGTCTTCTCCTTCTAAACCACCACTAGAGTTCATTGCATTTGTGTTCTTTTCATAAACCACAACTAGAATCATTGCATTTGTGTTCTTTTGAAAAACCACATGGATCCACTAGTATCATTGCATGTGTGTTCTTTTCATAAACCATAGCTAGAGTCATTGCATGTGTGTTCTTTTCATAAACCACATGGATCCACCAGTGTCATTGAATGTGTGCTCTTTTTCTAAACCACATATTGATCAACTTGAGGCATTGCATGTGTGTTATTTTCATAAACCACCACTTGAGTCATTGCATGTGTTTTCTTTTCATAAACCACGTGGATCCACCAGTGTCATTGGATGTGTGTTCTTTTCATAAACCACATGTATCCACCAGTGTCATTGGATGTGTGTTCTTTTCATAACCACATGGATCCACCAGTGTCATTGCATGTGTGTTATTTTCATAGACCATAACTAGAGTCATTGGTTGTGTGTTCTTTTCATAAACCACATGGATCCAATAGTGTCATTGCATGTGTGTTCTTTTCATAAACCACATGGATCTACTAGAGTTCATTACATTTGTATTCTTTTCATAAACCACAACTAGGGCCATTGCATTTATGTTATTTGCAAAAACCACATGGATCAACCGGTGTCATTGCATGTGTGTTCTTTTCATAAACCATAGCTAGAGTCATTGCATGTGTGTTCTTTTCATAAACCACAGGGATCCAACAGTTTCATTGCATGTGTGTTGTTTTCATAAACCAGATGGATCCACCAGTGTCATTGGATGTGTGTTGTTTTCATAGACCACAACTAGAGTCATTGCATTTGTGTTCTTTTCAACAACCACATGGATCCACCAGTGTCATTGCATGTGTGTTCTTTTCATAAACCACCATTAGAGTAATTGCATGTGTCTTCCTATAAACCATCACTAGAGTTCATTGCATTTGTGTTCTTTTCATAAACCACAACTAGAGTCATTGCATTGTGTTCTTTTCAAAAACCACATGATCCACTAATGTCATTGCATGTGTGGTCTTTTCATAAATCACAGCTAGAGTCATTGCATTTGTGTTCTTTTCATAAACCACATGGATACACCAGTGTCATTGCATGTGTGTTCTTTTCATAAACCACATGGATCCACCAGTGTCATTGAGTGTGTGTTCTTTTTCTAAACCACATGTTGATCCGCTAGAGGCATTGCATGTGTGTTATTTTCATAAACCACCACTAGAGTCATTGCATGTGTGTTCTTTTCATAAACCATGTGGATCCACCAATGTCATTGGATGTCTGTTCTTTTCATAACCGCATGGATCCACCAGTGTCATTACATGTGTGTTCTTTTCATAAACCACCACTAGAGTCATTGGATGTGTGTTCTTTGCATAAACCACATGGATCCACCAGTGTCTTTGCATGTGTGTTCTTCCCCTAAACCACCACTAGAGTTCATTGCATGTGTTTTCTTTTCATAAACCACATGGATCCACCAGTGTCATTACATGTGTGTTCTTTTCATAAACCACATAGATCCACCAGTGTCATTGCATGTGTGTTCTTTTCATAAACCACATGGATCCACCAGTGTCATTGCATGTGTGTTCTTCTCCTAAACGACCACTAGAGTTCATTGCATTTGTGTTATTATCATAAACCACAACTAGAGTCATTGCATTTGTGTTCTTTTAAAAAACCACATGGATCCACCAGTGTCATTGCATGTCTGTTCTTTTAATAAACCACATCTAGAGTCATTGCATGTGTGTTCTTTTCATAAACCACATGGATCCACTAGTGTCATTGCATGTGTGTTATTTTCATAAACCACATGGATCCACCAGTGTCATTGCATGTGTGTTCTTTTCATAAACCACATCTAGAGTCATTGCAAGTGTGTTCTTTTCATAAAGCACATGGATCCACCAGTGTCACTGCATGTGTGTTCTTTTCATAAACCACATCTAGAGTCATTACATGTGTGTTCTTTTCATAAACCACATGGATCCACCAGTGTCATTGCATTTTTATTATTTTCAAAAACCACATCTAGAGTCATTGCAAGCTTGTTCTTTACATAAACCACATGGATCCACCAGTGTCATTGCATGTGTATTCTTTTCATAAACCACAACTACAGTCATTGGATATGTGTTCTTTTCATTAACCACATGGATGCACCAGTCATTGCATCAGTGTTCTTTTCATAAACCACATGGATCCACTAGAGTTCATTGCATTTGTCTTCTTTCATAAACCACAACTAGAGTCATTGCATTTGTGTTCTTTTCAAAAACCACATGGATCCACCAGTGTCATTGGATGTGTGCTCTTTTCATAAACCATAGCTAGAGTCATTGCATGTGTGTTATTTTCATAAACCACAACTAGAGTCAATGCATGTGTGTTCTTTTCATAAACCACATGGATCCACCAGTGTCATTGCATTTGTGTTCTTTTCATAAACCACATGGATCCACCAGTGTCATTGGATGTGTGTTCTTTTCCTAAATCACATGGATCCACCAGTGTCATTGAATGTGCGTACTTTTTCTAAACCACATATTGATCCACTAGAGTCATTGCATGTGTATTATTCTCCTAAACCACAACGAGAGTCATTGCATGTGTGTTCTTTTCATAAACCACATGGATCCACCAGTGTTATTGGATGTGTGTTCTTTTGATAAACAACATGGATCCACCAGTGTCATTGCATGTGTGTTCTTTTCATAAACCACCACTAGAGTAATTGCATGTGTCTTCTCCTTCTAAACCACCACTAGAGTTCATTGCATTTGTGTTCTTTTCATAAACCACAACTAGAATCATTGCATTTGTGTTCTTTTGAAAAACCACATGGATCCACTAGTATCATTGCATGTGTGTTCTTTTCATAAACCATAGCTAGAGTCATTGCATGTGTCTTCTTTTCATAAACCACATGGATCCACCAGTGTCATTGAATGTGTGCTCTTTTTCTAAACCACATATTGATCAACTTGAGGCATTGCATGTGTGTTATTTTCATAAACCACCACTTGAGTCATTGCATGTGTTTTCTTTTCATAAACCACGTGGATCCACCAGTGTCATTGGATGTGTGTTCTTTTCATAAACCACATGGATCCACCAGTGTCATTGGATGTGTGTTCTTTTCATAACCACATGGATCCACCAGTGTCATTGCATGTGTGTTATTTTCATAGACCATAACTAGAGTCATTGGTTCTATGTTCTTTTCATAAACCACATGGATCCAATAGTTTCATTGCATGTGTGTTCTTTTCATAAACCACATCTAGAGTCATTGCATGTGTGTTCTTTTCCTAAACCACATGGATCCACCAGTGTCATTGCATTTTTATTATTTTCATAAACCACATGGATCCACCAGTGTCATTGCATGTGTGTTCTTTTCATAAACCACATGGATCCACTAGTGTCATGGCATATGTGTTCTTTTCATAAACCACATCTAGAGTCATTGCAAGCGTGTTCTTTACATAAACCACATGGATCCACCAGTGTCATTGCATGTGTATTCTTTTCATAAATCACAACTAGATTCATTGGAGATGTGTTCTTTTCATTAACCACATGGATGCACCAGTCATTGCATCAGTGTTCTTTTCATAAACCACATGGATCCACTAGAGTTCATTGCATTTGTGTTCTTTCATCAACCACAACTAGAGTCATTGCATTTGTGTTCTTTTCAAAAACCACATGGATCCACCAGTGTCATTGGATGTGTGTTCTTTTCATAAACCATAGCTAGAGTCATTCCATGTGTGTTATTTTCATAAACCACAACTAGAGTCAATGCATGTATGTTTTTTTCATAAACCACATGGATCCACCAATGTCATTGCATTTGTGTTCTTTTCATAAACCACATGGATCCACTAGTGGCATTGTATGTGTGTTCTTTTCATAAACCACATGGATCCACCAGTGTCATTGAATGTGTGTACTTTTTTATAAACCACATATTGATCCACTAGAGTCATTGCATGTGTGTTCTTCTCCTAAACCACCACTAGAGTCATTGCATGTGTGTTCTTTTCATAAACCACATGGATAGACCAGTGTCATTGGATGTGTGTTCTTTTCATAACCCACATGGATCCACCAGTGTCATTGCATGTGTGTTCTTCTCCTAAACCACCACTAGAGTTCATTGCATTTGTTATATTTTCATAGACCACATCTAGAGTCATTGAATGTGTTTTCTTTTCAAAAACCACATGGATCCACCTGTGTCATTGCATGTGTGTTATTTTCATAAACCACATGGATCCACCAGTGTCACTGCATGTGTGTTCTTTTCACAAACCACATGGATCCAATAGTGTCATTGCATGTGTGTTCTTTTGATAAACCACATGGATCCACCAGTGTCATTGGATGTGTGTTCTTTTCATAAACCACATGGATCCACATGTGTCATTCCATGTGTGTTCTTTTCATAAACCACAACTAGAGTCATTGCATTTGTGTTCTTTTCAAAAACAACATGGATCCACCAGTGTCATTGCATGTGTGTTCTTTTCATAAACCACCACTAGAGTAATTGCATGTGTCTTCTCCTTCTAAACCACCACTGGAGTTTATTGCATTTGTGTTCTTTTCATAAACCACAACTAGAGTCATTGCATTTGTGTTCTTTTGAAAAACCACATGGATCCACCAGTATAATTGCATGTGTGTTCTTTTCATAAACCACAGCTAGAGTCATTGCATGTGTGTTCTTTTCATAAACCACATGGATCCACCAGTGTCATTGAATGTGCGCGCTTTTTCTAAACCACATATTGATCAACTTGAGGCATTGCATGTGTGTTATTTTCATAAACCACCACTTGAGTCATTGCTTGTGTTTTCTTTTCATAAACCACATGGATCCACTAGTGTCATTGCATGTTTGTTCTTTTCATACACCACCATTAGAGTAATTGCATGTGTCTTCCTATAAACCATCACTAGAGTTTATTGCATTTGTGTTCTTTTCATAAACCACAACTAGAGTCATTGCATTGTGTTCTTTTCAAAAACCACATGATCCACTAATGTCATTGTGTGTGGTCTTTTCATAAATCACAGCTAGAGTCATTGCATGTGTGTTCTTTTCATAAACCACATGGATACACCAGTGTCATTGCATGTGTGTTCTTTTCATAAACCACATGGATCAACCAGTGTCATGAATGTGTGTTCTTTTTCTAAACCACATGTTGATCCGCTAGAGGCATTGCATGTGTGTTATTTTCATAAACCACCACTAGAGTCATTGCATGTGTGTTATTTTCATAAACCATGTGGATCCACCAGTGTCATTGGATGTCTGTTCTTTTCATAAACCGCATGGATCCACCAGTGTCATTACATGTGTGTTCTTTCAATAAACCACCACTAGAGTCATTGGATGTGTGTTCTTTGCATAAACCACATGGATCCACCAGTGTCATTGCATGTGTGTTCTTCCCCTAAACCACCACTAGAGTTCATTGCATGTGTTTTCTTTTCATAAACCACATGGATCCACTAGTGTCATTACATGTGCGTTCTTTTCATAAACCACATGGATCCACCAGTGTAATTGCATGTGTGTTCTTTTCATAAACCACATGGATCCACCAGTGTCATTGGATGTGTGTTCTTCTCCTAAACGACCACTAGAGTTCATTGCATTTGTGTTATTTTCATAAACCACAACTAGAGTCATTGCATTTGTGTTCTTTTCAAAAACCACATGGATCCACCAGTGTCATTGCATGTGTGTTCTTTTAATAAACCACATCTAGAGTCATTGCATGTGTGTTCTTTTCATAAACCACATGGATCCACTAGTGTCATTGCATGTGTGTTATTTTCATAAACCACATGGATCCACCAGTGTCATTGCATGTGTGTTCTTTTCATAAACCACATCTAGAGTCATTGCAAGTGTGTTCTTTTCCTAAAGCACATGGATCCACCAGTTTCATTGCATGTGTGTTCTTTTCATAAACCACATCTAGAGTCATTGCATGTGTGTTCTTTTCATAAACCACATGGATCCACCAGTGTCATTGCATTTTTAGTATTTTCATAAACCACATGGATCCACCAGTGTCATTGCATGTGTGTTCTTTTCATAAACCACATGGATCCACTAGTGTCATATGTGTTCTTTTCATAAACCACATCTAGAGTTATTGCAAGCATGTTCTTTACATAAACCACATGGATCCACCAGTGTCATTGCATGTGTATTCTTTTCATAAATCACGACTAGATTCATTAGAGATGTGTTCTTTTCATTAACCACATGGATGCACCAGTCATTGCATCAGTGTTCTTTTCATAAACCACATGGATCCACTAGAGTTCATTGCATTTGTGTTCTTTCATAAACCACAACTAGAGTCATTGCATTTCTGTTCTTTTCAAAAACCACATGGATCCACCAGTGTCATTGGATGTGTGTTCTTTTCATAAACCATAGCCAGATTCATTGCATGTGTGTTATTTTCATAAACCACAACTAGAGTCAATGCATGTGTGTTCTTTTCATAAACCAGATGGATCCACCAGTGGCATTGGATGTGTGTTCTTTTCATAAACCACATGGATCCACCAGTGTCATTGAATGTGTGTACTTTTTTATAAACCACATATTGATCCACTAGAGTCATTGCATGTGTGTTCTTCTCCTAAACCACCACTAGAGTCATTGCAAGTGTGTTCTTTTCATAAACCACATGGATCCACCAGTGTCATTGGATGTGTGTTCTTTTCATAAACCACGTGGATCCACCAGTGTCATTGCATGTGTGTTCTTCTCCTAAACCACCACTAGAGTTCATTGCATTTGTTATATTTTCATAAACCACATCTAGAGTCATTGAATGTCTTTTATTTTCATAAACCACATGGATCCACCTGTGTCATTGCATGTGTGTTATTTTCATAAACCACATGGATCCACCAGTGTCATTGCATTTCATAAACCACATCTAGAAGCATTGCAAGTGTGTTCTTTTCATAAACCACATGGATCCACCAGTATCATTGCACGTGTGTTCTTTTCATAAACCACATGGATCCACCAGTGTCATTGCATGTGTGTTCTTTCCATAAACCACATGGATCCACCAGTGTCATTGCATGTGTGTTCTTTTCATAAACCACATCTAGAGTCATTGCTTGTGTGTTGTTTTCATAAACAACATGGATCCACCAGTGTTAATGCATTTGTGTTCTTTTCATAAACCACACGGATCCACTAGTGTCATTGCATGTGTGTTCTTTTCATAAACCACAGCTAGAGTCATTGGTTATGTGTTCTTTTCATAAACCACATGGATCCACCAGTGTCATTGCATGTGTGTTCTTTTAATAAACCGCATGGATCCACTGGACTTCATTGCATTTGTGTTCTATTCATAAACCACAACTAGATTCATTTCATTTGTGTTCTTTTCAAAAACCACATTGATACACCAGTGTCATTGCATGTGTGTTCTTTTCATAAACCACAACTTGAGTCATTGCATGTGTGTTCTTTTCACAAACCGCATGGATCCAATAGTGTCATTGCATGTGTGTTGTTTTGATAAACCACATGGATCCACCAGTGTCATTGGATGTGTGTTATTTTTATAAACCACATGGATCCACATGTGTCATTGCATGTGTGTTCTTTCCATAAACCACAACTAGAGTCATTGCATTTGTGTACTTTTCAAAAACCACATCGATCCACCAGTGTCATTGCATGTGTGTTCTTTTCATAAACCACCACTAGAGTAATTGCATGTGTCTTCTCCTTCTAAACCACCACTAGAGTTCATTGCATTTGTGTTCTTTTCATAAACCACAACTAGAATCATTGCATTTGTGTTCTTTTGAAAAACCACATGGATCCACTAGTATCATTGCATGTGTGTTCTTTTCATAAACCATAGCTAGAGTCATTGCATGTGTGTTCTTTTCATAAACCACATGGATCCACCAGTGTCATTGAATGTGTGCTCTTTTTCTAAACCACATATTGATCAACTTGAGGCATTGCATGTGTGTTATTTTCATAAACCACCACTTGAGTCATTGCATGTGTTTTCTTTTCATAAACCACGTGGATCAACCAGTGTCATTGGATGTGTGTTCTTTTCATAAACTACATGGATCCACCAGTGTCATTGGATGTGTGTTCTTTTCATAACCACATGGATCCACCAGTGTCATTGCATGTGTGTTATTTTCATAGACCATAACTAGAGTCATTGGTTGTGTGTTCTTTTCATAAACCACATGGATCCAATAGTGTCATTGCATGTGTGTTCTTTTCATAAACCACATGGATCTACTAGAGTTCATTACATTTGTATTCTTTTCATAAACCACAACTAGGGCCATTGCATTTATGTTATTTGCAAAAACCACATGGATCAACCGGTGTCATTGCATGTGTGTTCTTTTCATAAACCATAGCTAGAGTCATTGCATGTGTGTTCTTTTCATAAACCACAGGGATCCAACAGTTTCATTGCATGTGTGTTGTTTTCATAAACCAGATGGATCCACCAGTGTCATTGGATGTGTGTTGTTTTCATAGACCACAACTAGAGTCATTGCATTTGTGTTCTTTTCAACAACCACATGGATCCACCAGTGTCATTGCATGTGTGTTCTTTTCATAAACCACCATTAGAGTAATTGCATGTGTCTTCCTATAAACCATCACTAGAGTTCATTGCATTTGTGTTCTTTTCATAAACCACAACTAGAGTCATTGCATTGTGTTCTTTTCAAAAACCACATGATCCACTAATGTCATTGCATGTGTGGTCTTTTCATAAATCACAGCTAGAGTCATTGCATTTGTGTTCTTTTCATAAACCACATGGATACACCAGTGTCATTGCATGTGTGTTTTTTCATAAACCACATGGATCCACCAGTGTCATTGAGTGTGTGTTCTTTTTCTAAACCACATGTTGATCCGCTAGAGGCATTGCATGTGTGTTATTTTCATAAACCACCACTAGAGTCATTGCATGTGTGTTCTTTTCATAAACCATGTGGATCCACCAATGTCATTGGATGTCTGTTCTTTTCATAAACCGCATGGATCCACCAGTGTCATTACATGTGTGTTCTTTTCATAAACCACCACTAGAGTCATGGGATGTGTGTTCTTTGCATAAACCACATGGATCCACCAGTGTCTTTGCATGTGTGTTCTTCCCCTAAATCACCACTAGAGTTCATTGCATGTGTTTTCTTTTCATAAACCACATGGATCCACCAGTGTCATTACATGTGTGTTCTTTTCATAAACCACATGGATCCACCAGTGTCATTGCATGTGTGTTCTTTTCATAAACCACATGGATCCACCAGTGTCATTGCATGTGTGTTCTTCTCCTAAACGACCACTAGAGTTCATTGCATTTGTGTTATTATCATAAACCACAACTAGAGTCATTGCATTTGTGTTCTTTTAAAAAACCACATGGATCCACCAGTGTCATTGCATGTGTGTTCTTTTAATAAACCACATCTAGAGTCATTGCATGTGTGTTCTTTTCATAAACCACATGGATCCACTAGTGTCATTGCATGTGTGTTATTTTCATAAACCACATGGATCCACCAGTGTCATTGCATGTGTGTTCTTTTCATAAACCACATCTAGAGTCATTGCAAGTGTGTTCTTTTCATAAAGCACATGGATCCACCAGTGTCACTGCATGTGTGTTCTTTTCATAAACCACATCTAGAGTCATTACATGTGTGTTCTTTTCATAAACCACATGGATCCACCAGTGTCATTGCATTTTTATTATTTTCATAAACCACATCTAGAGTCATTGCAAGCTTGTTCTTTACATAAACCACATGGATCCACCAGTGTCATCGCATGTGTATTCTTTTCATAAACCACAACTACAGTCATTGGATATGTGTTCTTTTCATTAACCACATGGATGCACCAGTCATTGCATCAGTGTTCTTTTCATAAACCACATGGATCCACTAGAGTTCATTGCATTTGTCTTCTTTCATAAACCACAACTAGAGTCATTGCATTTGTGTTCTTTTCAAAAACCACATGGATCCACCAGTGTCATTGGATGTGTGCTCTTTTCATAAACCATAGATAGAGTCATTGCATGTGTGTTATTTTCATAAACCACAACTAGAGTCAATGCATGTGTGTTCTTTTCATAAACCACATGGATCCACCAGTGTCATTGCATTTGTGTTCTTTTCATAGACCACATGGATCCACCAGTGTCATTGGATGTGTGTTCTTTTCCTAAATCACATGGATCCACCAGTGTCATTGAATGTGCGTACTTTTTCTAAACCACATATTGATCCACTAGAGTCATTGCATGTGTATTATTCTCCTAAACCACAACGAGAGTCATTGCATGTGTGTTCTTTTCATAAACCACACGGATCCACCAGTGTCATTGGATGTGTGTTCTTTTGATAAACCACATGGATCCACCAGTGTCATTGCATGTGTGTTCTTTTCATAAACCACCACTAGAGTAATTGCATGTGTCTTCTCCTTCTAAACCACCACTAGAGTTCATTGCATTTGTGTTCTTTTCATAAACCACAACTAGAATCATTGCATTTGTGTTCTTTTGAAAAACCACATGGATCCACTAGTATCATTGCATGTGTGTTCTTTTCATAAACCATAGCTAGAGTCATTGCATGTGTCTTCTTTTCATAAACCACATGGATCCACCAGTGTCATTGAATGTGTGCTCTTTTTCTAAACCACATATTGATCAACTTGAGGCATTGCATGTGTGTTATTTTCATAAACCACCACTTGAGTCATTGCATGTGTTTTCTTTTCATAAACCACGTGGATCCACCAGTGTCATTGGATGTGTGTTCTTTTCATAAACCACATGGATCCACCAGTGTCATTGGATGTGTGTTCTTTTCATAACCACATGGATCCACCAGTGTCATTGCATGTGTGTTATTTTCATAGACCATAACTAGAGTCATTGGTTGTGTGTTCTTTTCATAAACCACATGGATCCAATAGTGTCATTGCATGTGTGTTCTTTTCATAAACCACATGGATCTACTAGAGTTCATTACATTTGTATTCTTTTCATAAACCACAACTAGGGCCATTGCATTTATGTTATTTGCAAAAACCACATGGATCAACCGGTGTCATTGCATGTGTGTTCTTTTCATAAACCATAGCTAGAGTCATTGCATGTGCGTTCTTTTCATAAACCACAGGGATCCAACAGTTTCATTGCATGTGTGTTGTTTTCATAAACCAGATGGATCCACCAGTGTCATTGGATGTGTGTTGTTTTCATAGACCACAACTAGAGTCATTGCATTTGTGTTCTTTTCAACAACCACATGGATCCACCAGTGTCATTGCATGTGTGTTCTTTTCATAAACCACCATTAGAGTAATTGCATGTGTCTTCCTATAAACCATCACTAGAGTTCATTGCATTTGTGTTCTTTTCATAAACCACAACTAGAGTCATTGCATTGTGTTCTTTTCAAAAACCACATGATCCACTAATGTCATTGCATGTGTGGTCTTTTCATAAATCATAGCTAGAGTCATTGTATTTGTGTTCTTTTCATAAACCACATGGATACACCAGTGTCATTGCATGTGTGTTCTTTTCATAAACCACATGGATCCACCAGTGTCATTGAGTGTGTGTTCTTTTTCTAAACCACATGTTGATCCGCTAGAGGCATTGCATGTGTGTTATTTTCATAAACCACCACTAGAGTCATTGCATGTGTGTTCTTTTCATAAACCATGTGGATCCACCAATGTCATTGGATGTCTGTTCTTTTCATAAACCGCATGGATCCACCAGTGTCATTACATGTGTGTTCTTTTCATAAACCACCACTAGAGTCATTGGATGTGTGTTCTTTGCATAAACCACATGGATCCACCAGTGTCTTTGCATGTGTGTTCTTCCCCTAAACCACCACTAGAGTTCATTGCATGTGTTTTCTTTTCATAAACCACATGGATCCACCAGTGTCATTACATGTGTGTTCTTTTCGTAAACCACATGGATCCACCAGTGTCATTGCATGTGTGTTCTTTTCATAAACCACATGGATCCACCAGTGTCATTGCATGTGTGTTCTTCTCCTAAACGACCACTAGAGTTCATTGCATTTGTGTTATTATATTAACCACATGGATGCACCAGTCATTGCATCAGTGTTCTTTTCATAAACCACATGGATCCACTAGAGTTCATTGCATTTGTCTTCTTTCATAAACCACAACTAGAGTCATTGCATTTGTGTTCTTTTCAAAAACCACATGGATCCACCAGTGTCATTGGATGTGTGCTCTTTTCATAAACCATAGCTAGAGTCATTGCATGTGTGTTATTTTCATAAACCGCAACTAGAGTCAATGCATGTGTGTTCTTTTCATAAACCACATGGATCCACCAGTGTCACTGCATTTGTGTTCTTTTCATAAACCACATGGATCCACCAGTGTCATTGGATGTGTGTTCTTTTCCTAAATCACATGGATCCACCAGTGTCATTGAATGTGCGTACTTTTTCTAAACCACATATTGATCCACTAGAGTCATTGCATGTGTATTATTCTCCTAAACCACAACGAGAGTCATTGCATGTGTGTTCTTTTCATAAACCACATGGATCCACCAGTGTCATTGGATGTGTGTTCTTTTGATAAACCACATGGATCCACCAGTGTCATTGCATGTGTGTTCTTTTCATAAACCACCACTAGAGTAATTGCATGTGTCTTCTCCTTCTAAACCACCACTAGAGTTCATTGCATTTGTGTTCTTTTCATAAACCACAACTAGAATCATTGCATTTGTGTTCTTTTGAAAAACCACATGGATCCACTAGTATCATTGCATGTGTGTTCTTTTCATAAACCATAGCTAGAGTCATTGCATGTGTCTTCTTTTCATAAACCACATGGATCCACCAGTGTCATTGAATGTGTGCTCTTTTTCTAAACCACATATTGATCAACTTGAGGCATTGCATGTGTGTTATTTTCATAAACCACCACTTGAGTCATTGCATGTGTTTTCTTTTCATAAACAACGTGGATCCACCAGTGTCATTGGATGTGTGTTCTTTTCATAAACCACATGGATCCACCAGTGTCATTGGATGTGTGTTCTTTTCATAACCACATGGATCCACCAGTGTCATTGCATGTGTGTTATTTTCATAGACCATAACTAGAGTCATTGGTTCTATGTTCTTTTCATAAACCACATGGATCCAATAGTGTCATTGCATGTGTGTTCTTTTCATAAACCACATGGATCTACTAGAGTTCATTACATTTGTATTGTTTTCATAAACCACAACTAGGGCCATTGCATTTATGTTATTTTCAAAAACCACATGGATCAACCGGTGTCATTGCATGTGTGTTCTTTTCATAAACCATAGCTAGAGTCATTACATGTGTGTTCTTTTCATAAACCACAGGGATCCAACAGTTTCATTGCATGTGTGTTGTTTTCATAAACCAGATGGATCCACCAGTGTCATTGGATGTGTGTTGTTTTCATAGACCACAACTAGAGTCATTGCATTTGTGTTCTTTTCAACAACCACATGGATCCACCAGTGTCATTGCATGTGTGTTCTTTTCATAAACCACCATTAGAGTAATTGCATGTGTCTTCCTATAAACCATCACTAGAGTTCATTGCATTTGTGTTCTTTTCATAAACCACAACTAGAGTCATTGCATTGTGTTCTTTTCAAAAACCACATAATCCACTAATGTCATTGCATGTGTGGTCTTTTCATAAATCACATGATACACCAGTGTCATTGCATGTGTGTTCTTTTCATAAACCACATGGATCCACCAGTGTCATTGAGTGTGTGTTCTTTTTCTAAACCACATGTTGATCCGCTAGAGGCATTGCATGTGTGTTATTTTCATAAACCACCACTAGAGTCATTGCATGTGTGTTCTTTTCATAAACCATGTGGATCCACCAGTGTCATTGGATGTCTGTTCTTTTCATAAACCGCATGGATCCACCAGTGTCATTACATGTGTGTTCTTTTCATAAACCACCACTAGAGTCATTGGATGTGTGTTCTTTGTATAAACCACATGGATCCACCAGTGTCTTTGCATGTGTGTTCTTCCCCTAAACCACCACTAGAGTTCATTGCATGTGTTTTCTTTTCATAAACCACATGGATCCACCAGTGTCATTACATGTGTGTTCTTTTCATAAACCACATGGATCCACCAGTGTCATTGCATGTGTGTTCTTTTCATAAACCACATGGATCCACCAGTGTCATTGCATGTGTGTTCTTCTCCTAAACGACCACTAGAGTTCATTGCATTTGTGTTATTATCATAAACCACAACTAGAGTCATTGCATTTGTGTTCTTTTAAAAAACCACATGGATCCACCAGTGTCATTGCATGTGTGTTCTTTTAATAAACCACATCTAGAGTCATTGCATGTGTGTTCTTTTCATAAACCACATGGATCCACTAGTGTCATTGCATGTGTGTTATTTTCATAAACCACATGGATCCACCAGTGTCATTGCATGTGTGTTCTTTTCATAAACCACATCTAGAGTCATTGCAAGTGTGTTCTTTTCATAAAGCACATGGATCCACCAGTGTCACTGCATGTGTGTTCTTTTCATAAACCACATCTAGAGTCATTACATGTGTGTTCTTTTCATAAACCACATGGATCCACCAGTGTCATTGCATTTTTATTATTTTCATAAACCACATCTAGAGTCATTGCAAGCTTATTCTTTACATAAACCACATGGATCCACCAGTGTCATTGCATGTGTATTCTTTTCATAAACCACAACTACAGTCATTGGATATGTGTTCTTTTCATTAACCACATGGATGCACCAGTCATTGCATCAGTGTTCTTTTCATAAACCACATGGATCCACTAGAGTTCATTGCATTTGTCTTCTTTCATAAACCACAACTAGAGTCATTGCATTTGTGTTCTTTTCAAAAACCACATGGATCCACCAGTGTCATTGGATGTGTGCACTTTTCATAAACCATAGCTAGAGTCATTGCATGTGTGTTATTTTCATAAACCGCAACTAGAGTCAATGCATGTGTGTTCTTTTCATAAACCACATGGATCCACCAGTGTCACTGCATTTGTGTTCTTTTCATAAACCACATGGATCCACCAGTGTCATTGGATGTGTGTTCTTTTCCTAAATCACATGGATCCACCAGTGTCATTGAATGTGCGTACTTTTTCTAAACCACATATTGATCCACTAGAGTCATTGCATGTGTGTTCTTCTCCTAAACCACCACTAGAGTCATTGCATGTGTGTTCTTTTCATAAACCACATGGATCTACCAGTGTCATTGGATGTGTGTTCTTTTCATAAACCACATGGATCCACCAGTGTCATTGCATGTGTGTTCTTGTCCTAAACCACCACTAGGGTTCATTGCATTTGTTATATTTTCATAAACCACATCTAGAGTCATTGAATGTGTTTTCTTTTCATAAACCACATGGATCCACCTGTGTCATTGCATATGTGTTATTTTCATAAACCACATGGATCCACCAGTGTCATTGCATTTCATAAACCACATCTAGAGTCATTGCAAGTGTGTTCTTTTCATAAACCACATGGATCCACCAGTATCATTGCACGTGTGTTCTTTTCATAAACCACATGGATCCACCAGTGTCATTGCATGTGTGTTCTTTTCATAAACCACATGGATCCACTAGTGTCATTGCATGTGTGTTCTTTTCATAAACCACATCTAGAGTCATTCCATGTGTGTTCTTTTCATAAACAACATGGATCCACCAGTGTTAATGCATTTGTGTTCTTTTCATAAACCACATGGATCCACCAGTGTCATTGCATGTGTGTTCTTTTCATAAACCACAGCTAGAGTCATTGGTTGTGTGTTCTTTTCATAAACCACATGGATCCACCAGTGTCATTGCATGTGTGTTCTTTTCATAAACCACATGGATCCACCAGTGTTATTGCATGTCTGTTCTTCTCCTAAACGACCACTAGAGTTCATTGCATTTTTGTTATTTTCATAAACCACAACTAGAGTCATTGCATTTGTGTTCTTTTCAAAAACCACATGGATCCACCAGTGCCATTGCATGTGTGTTCTTTTAATAAAGCACATCTAGAGTCATTGCATGTGTGTTATTTTCATAAACCACATGGATCCACCAGTGTCATTGCATGTGTGTTCTTTTCATAAACCGGCACTAGAGTCATTGCAAGTGTGTTCTTTTCATAAAGCACATGGATGCACCAGTGTCATTGCATGTGTGTTCTTTTCATAAACCACATCTAGAGTCATTGCATGTGTGTTCTTTTCATAAACCACATGGATCCACCAGTGTCATTGCATTTTTATTATTTTCATAAACCACATGGATCCACCAGTGTCATTGCATGTTTGTTCTTTTCATAAACCACATGGATCCACTCTTGTCATTGCATATGTGTTCTTTTCATAAACCACATCTAGAGTCATTGCAAGCGTGTTCTTTACATAAACCACATGGATCCACCAGTGTCATTGCATGTGTATTCTTTTCATAAACCACAACTAGAGTCATTGGATATGTGTTCTTTTCATTAACAACATGGATGCACCGGTCATTGCATCAGTGTTCTTTTCATAAACCACATGGATCCACTAGAGTTCATTGCATTTGTGTTCTTTCATAAACCACAACTAGAGTCATTGCATTTGTGTTCTTTCCAAAAACCACATGGATCCACTAGTGTTATTGGATGTGTGTTCTTTTCATAAACCATAGATAGAGTCATTGCATGTGTGTTATTTTCATCAACCACAACTAGAGTCAATGCATGTGTGTTCTTTTCATAAACCACATGGATCCACCAGTGTCATTGCATTTGTGTTCTTTTCATAAACCACATGGATCCGCCAGTGGCATTGGATGTGTGTTCTTTTCATAAACCACCAGTGTCATTGAATGTGTGTACTTTTTATAAACCACATATTGATCCACTAGAGTCATTGCATGTGTGTTCTTCTCCTAAACCACCACTAGAGTCATTGCATGTGTGTTCTTTTTATAAACCACATGGATCCACCAGTGTCATTGGATGTGTGTTCTTTTCATAAACCACATGGATCCACCAGTGTCATTGCATGTGTGTTCGTTTCATAAACCACCACTAGAGTCATGGGATGTGTGTTCTTTTCATAAACCACATGGATCCACCAATATCATTGCATGTGTGTTCTTTTCATAAACCACATGGATCCACCAGTGTCATTGGATGTGTGTTCTTCTCCTAAACCACCACTAGAGTTAATTGCATTTGTGTTATTTTCAGAAACCACAACTAGAGTCATTGCATTTGTGTTCTTTTCAAAAACCACATGGATTCACCAGTGTTACTACATGTGTATTCTTTTCATAAACCACAGCTAGAGTCATTGGTTGTGTGTTCTTTTCATAAACCACATGGATCCACCAGTGTCATTGCATATGTGTTGTTTTCATAAACCGCATGGATCCACTGGAGTTCATTGCATCTGTGTTCTTTTCATAAACCACAGCTAGAGTCATTTCATTTGTGTTCTTTTCAAAAACCACATGGATCCACCAGTGTCATTGCATGGGTGTTCTTTTCATAAACCACAACTTGAGTCATTGCATGTGTGTTCTTTTCACAAACCACATGGATCCAATAGTGTCATTGCATGTGTGTTCTTTTGATAATCCACATGGATCCACCAGTGTCATTGGACGTGTGTTCTTTTCATAAACCACATGGATCCACATGTGTCATTGCATTTGTGTTCTTTTCATAAACCACATGGATCCACCAGTGTCATTGCATATGTGTTCTTTTCATAAACCACATGGATCCACATGTGTCATTGCATTTGTGTTCTTTTCATAAACCACATGGATCCACCAGTGTCATTGGACGTCTGTTATTTTCGTAAACCACATGGATCCACCAGTGTCATTGCATTTGTGTTCTTTTCATAAACCACATGGATCCACCAGTGTCATTGCATATGTGTTCTTTTCATAAACCACATCTAGAGTCATTGCTTGTGTGTTCTTTTCATAAACCACCACCAGAGTCATTGCATGTGTGTTCTTTTCAAAAACCACATGGATCCACTAGAGTCATTGCATGTGTGTTCTTTTCATAGACCACATGGATCCCCTAGAGTTCATTGAATTAATGTTGTTATCGTAAACCACAACTAGAGACATAGCATTTGTGTTCTTTTCAAAAACCACATGGATCCACCAGTGTCATTGGATGTGTGTTCTTTTCATAAACCACAGCTAGAGTCATTGCATGTGTGTTATTTTCATAAACCACAACCAGTGTCATTGCATTTGTGTTCTTTTCATAAACCACATGGATCCACCAGTGTCATTGCATTTGTGTTCTTTTTATAAACCACATGGATCCACCAGTGTCAATGGATGTGTGTTCTTTTCATAAACCACATGGTTCCACCAGTGTCATTGAATGTGTGTACTTTTTATAAACCACATATTGATCCACTAGAGTCATTGCATGTGTGTTCTTTTCATAAACCACAACTAGAGTCATTGCATTTGTGTTCTTTTCAAAAACCACATGCTCTACAAGGATTTGGGTCTATTGCAACAACAAGATTCGTGGCAATAAGAGTCAAATCGTGGCAATAGGTACCTATTGCAATGACATGGCTTTGGTTGCCAAGCGTTGCGACAAGACGCATGGTGATAGGTTATTGCCACGAAAACCAAATCGTGGCAATAAAGTGCGGTATTGCAACACCGACGCGGCAAGTCTCCACGTTTTATCTTGTGGCAGTACTTGCTTAATACCACAATTTGGTTCATGGGAATAGCTTAATGCAACAGGGATCAACATCGTGGCGATTGGCCTTTTTGTGGCGATAGATATTTGTGGCTATAGCCTATTCCAACAACACATGTTTTGTGGCGCATGCCCTTTCGTGGCAATAGCCAATTGTTGCAATAGACCTAAACCATATAGCAACAACTCTTTTTCTGTGGGTACACCTCTTTCACCACCACAAACCCTATGTTTGTGGCATTAATTTATTGGAACAACTCTCAAAATCGAGATAACAAAAAATTGCAACAGACTAGTTTTGATGGTGACAGACAGTTATCAGAACAGACAAAATTTTCATGGCGAGTAGCTATTGCGACAGTGCGAATGATTCGTAGCGAAAGGACTATTTCAACAAAGCTGAATTTCGTGGCCCCAAGTGATTATCACAACAACCGAAATGTTTGTCTCAGTAAACTATTGCGAGAACACCTCACCCCTTCTTCTTCTGCCCATTAGTATCTATAACCCAAATCATACAAGAAATATTGCATTACTCGGTATTTGATTATAAGAAACTAGGAGATACATATAAACCAAAATTGGTACCATTCTATAGTTGGTCACGGTTGCGTCTAGCATGGGATGGCCATTCATCAAGTGTGCACATGTCATTAGCAGACACTAGAGCGTCAGATTGTTCTTCAGTTTCTGCATAAGGTTTAAGAGTTGTCAAGATTAAGCAATCCAGGATTTTCTGCATTATAGCAAATTGTAGAGGCAGCTTAAATGTCATAAGTTTTTACCAGATCTGTGTTGTCCATGTTTGTTTTTGTATGCTATTATACTTTCCATCCTTGTTACGAGAACAGATCCTTTCTTACTGAACACAAGAAAAATTAATTGACTTAGCAATATCAATGTGCACCATTCAGAATAGTGATTTAGAATTAAGAAAGTTGTGTACCTTGTGGATGATCTTCTTCCTCTGAAGCTTGCACTCGGTGTCGTCGTATTGTCATCGGTCTACCACCAGCAAGGTGTTGCATTGAATTCATTGTTGTTACCTTGTATAGGTAATGTAAGAATTAAAGTCAATTTCAAACCCAATTAGTTAGCAGCCCATCAAACAACACTAGATACACATATTTCGAATCTTGATTTGAACCAATATGGATGCTAGTTGCACTCACCTTAGCATATTTGAAAATTCAACCAATCTACTCCCTCCGTTCAGAAATATAAGACATTTTAGCTTTGTGAAAGGAGTGTATCTAGACACCTTTTAATGTACAGGTTCACTCCGAACCTCTATGAACCTATACACTAAAAGATGTCTAGATACATTCGATTCACAAAGCTAGAACATCTTATATTTCTGAACGGAGGGAGTAGTTAACTAGTTAACAACCCATTCTTAGCATCTTTGAAAATTCAACGATTCAGCGATTGTGGTCGCTGGAGTACAACCACGCTTGTAGAAATCAAATCTGACCTGAAGACTGAAATTAATGTGCAAATTGACGTACATCAGCTTATCACCTGTACAGTATCCTGACCACTAGCTATCCTCTGAACCCAGCTAAAATTATTGAGACTAACTAACAGGCTTGCTTTAGGCAAACACTATAGCATTTGGTTGTTTGTATTCCAACATGGAGTATGGCTGTAAAGGAATGCGCATGAAACCATGGCAACATTTGTAACCTGGGACAGGGGCACTCTAGTGGTTTGTGAAATGCATGTTCAGAGTTTGTTTCCAGTGAAAAAAATGGCTGCATAGATTTACTTACAGTCTCAAACATGTTCATAAAAGATTTGTTATTTTCGCAAACTGGGGTGACAACAGTCAGGTCATGGGCAATTAGCAGTTTCCCTATGCATCCTAGTACCCTTTGTGACAAAATAAATCACTTTCATTAGGAAACACTCGTATCCAACTCTCTAAAGAAACCAAGGATATATTTTTCTACAGTAGTCTTTTTCAGCTGCTAGTATCATAGTCTTGTAACAGAACATTCACTGTCATTAAGGGATATTCATGTCAGCACATGGAATACTAATAGAATATAAGATTATGGAGTTGCACTATTGCTGCTAGAATTAGCTTGGAGAAAAGCATCAATGAATCTATTTCCTTAAAGTCGCACAATGATGAATACAATACTTATTCTGAAGCAAATGAAGACATGATCCAAATATTGTATTCATCTTAATAAATATTTGGGCAACAGGTTCTTAAAGAAAAGTTTGGGCACTGTATTCATCTTAATAAATATTGTATTCTCAAGCAAATCATATACTGCTAACTGAACCTAATTTCAGAACACAGGTATCTAACAAAATACTACTAGCTGAAACAAAATTTAGAACACATACTTGCTAACTGAACCTAAATTCAGAGAAGATACTTGCTAACTGAACCTAAATTTAGAGAATGCTAAAGCTCACACTGAGGAAGGGATCAACGATCCATGGACAAGTACTGAAGTCCTGCAGCAAAGGCACCACGAGCTCCCATGCATGTGTGTTCTTTTCATAAACCACATCTAGACTCATTGCATGTGTGTTATTTTCGTAAACCACATGGATCCACCAGTATCATTGCATTTGTGTTATTTTCATAAACCACATGGATCCACCAGTGTCATTGCATATGTGTTCTTTTCATAAACCACATCTAGAGTCATTGCATGTGTGTTCTTTTCATAAACTACCACTAGAGTCATTGCATTTGTGTTCTTTTCAAAAGCCACAAGGATTCACTCGTGTCATTGCATGTTTTTTTTCATAAACCACTGCTAGAGTCATTGAATTTGTGTTCTTCTCATAAACCACATGGATCCACCAGTATCATTGCATGTGTGTTATTTTCATAAACCACGTGTGTCCACCAGTGTCATTGCATGTGTGTTATTTTCATAAACCACATGGATCCACAAGTGTCATTGCATTTATGTTCTTTTAATAAACCACATGGATCCACCAGTGTCCTTGCATGTGTGTTCTTTCCATAAACCACATCTAGAGTCATTGCATGTGTGTTGTTTTCATAAACCACCAATAGAGTCATTGCATGTGTGTTCTTTTCATAAATCACATGGATCCACTAGAGTCATTGCTAGTGTGTTCTTTTCATAAACCACATGGATCCACTAGAGTTCATTGCATTTGTGTTCTTTTCATAAATCACAACTAGAGACATTGCATTTGTGTTCTTTTCAAAAACCACATGGATCCACCAGTGTCATTGCATGTGTGTTCTTTGCATAAACTACATCTAGAGTCATTGCATGTGTGTTATTTTCATAAACCACATGGATCCACCAGTGTCATTGCATGTGTGTTCTTTTCATAAACCACATGGATTCACTACTGTTATTACATGTGTGTTCTTCTCCTAAACCACCACTAGAGTTCATTGCATTTGTGTTATTTTCACTAGAGTCGTTGTATTTGTGTTCTTTTCAAAAGCCACATGGATTCACTAGTGTCATTGCATGTTTTTTTCATAAACCACAGCTAGAGTCATTGACTGTGTGTTCTTTTCATAAACCAAATGGATCCACCAGTGTCATTGCATGTGTGTTCTTTTCATAAACCACATGGATCCACCAGTGTCATTGTGTGTGTGTTCTTTTCATAAACAACATCTAGACTCATTGCATGTGTGCTATTTTCGTAAACCACATGGATCCACCAGTGTCATTGCATTTGTGTTCTTTCCATAAACCACATGATCCACCAGTGTCATTGCATATGTGTTCTTTTCATAAACCACATCTAGAGTCATTGCATGTGTGTTCTTTTCATAAACCACCACTAGAGTCATTGCATGTGTGTTCTTTTCAAAAACCACATGGATCCACTAGAGTCATTGCACGTGTGTTCTTTTCAAAAACCACATGGATCCACTAGAGTCATTGCATGTGTGTTCTTTTCATAAACCACATGGATCCACTAGAGTTCATTGAATTTGTGTTGTTTTCATAAACCACAACTAGAGACATTGCATGCGTGTTCTTTTCAAAAACCACATGGATCCACCAGTGTCATTGCATGTGTGTCTTTTCATAAACCACATCTAGAGTCATTGCATGTGTGTTCTTTTCATAAACCGCATGGATCCACCAGTGTCATTGCATGTGTGTTTTTTTCATAAACCACATGGATCCACCAGTGTTATTACATGTGTTTTCTTCGCCTAAACCACCACTAGAGTTCATTGCATTTGTGTTATTTTCACTAGAGTCATTGCATTTGTGTTCTTTTCAAAAGCCACATGGACTCACTAGTGTCATTGCATGTTTTTTCATAAACCACAGCTAGAGTCATTGAATTTTTGTTCTTTTCATAAACCACATGGATCCACCAGTATCATTGCATGATTGTTATTTTCATAAACCACGTGTGTTCCCCAGTGTCATTGCATGTGTGTTATTTTCATAAACCACATGGATCCACCAGTTTCATTGCATTTATGTTCTTTTAATAAACCACATGGATCCACCAGTGTCATTGCATGTGTGTTCTTTTCATAAACCACATCTATAGTCATTGCATGTGTGTTCTTTTCATAAACCACATGGATCCACTATAGTTCATTGCATTTGTGTTCTTTCATAAACTACAAGTATTGTCATTGCATTTGTGTTCTTTTCAAAATCCACATGGATCCACCAGTGTCATTGGATGTGTGTTCTTTTCATAAACCACAGCTAGAGTCATTGCATGTGTGTTATTTTCATAAACCACAACTAGAGTCAATGCATGTGTGTTCTTTTCATAAACCACATGGATCCACCAGTGTCATTGCATTTGTGTTCTTTTCATAAACCACATGGATCCACCAGTGTCATTGGATGCGTGTTCTATTCATAAACCACATGGATCCACCAGTGACATTGATTTATAAACCACATATGGATCCACTAGAGTCATTGCATGTGTGTTCTTCTCCTAAACCACCACTATAGTCATTGCATGTGTGTTCTTTTCATAAACCACATGGATCCACCAGTGTCATTGGATGTGTGTTCTTTTCATAAACCACATGGATCCACCTGTGTCATTGCATGTGTGTTCTTTTCATAAACCACCACTAGAGTCATTGGATGTGTGTTCTTTTCATAAACCACATGGATCCACTAACATCATTGCATGTGTGTTCTTTTCATAAACCACATGGATCCACCAGTGTCATTGGATATGTGTTCTTTTCATAAACCACCACTAGAGTTCATTGCATTTGTGTTATTTTCAGAAACCACAACTAGAGTTATTGCATTTGTGTTCTTTTAAAAAACCACATGGATCCACCAGTGTTATTGCATGTGTGTTCTTTTCATAAACCACAGCTAGAGTCATTGAATGTGTGTTCTTTTCATAAACCAGATGGATCCACCAGTGTCATTGCATGTGTGTTCTTTTCATAAACCACATGGATCCAACAGTGTCATTGCATGTGTGTTCTTTTCATAAACAACATCTAGACTCATTGCATGTGTGTTATTTTCGTAAACCACATGGATCCACCAGTGTCATTGCATTTGTGTTCTTTCCATAAACCGCATGAATCCACCAGTGTCATTGCATATGTGTTCTTTTCATAAACCACATCTAGAGTCATTGCATGTGTGTTCTTTTCATAAACCACCACTAGAGTCATTGCATGTGTGTTCTTTTCAAAAACCACATGGATCCACTAGAGTCATTGCATGTGTGTTCTTTTCATAAACCACATGGATCCACTAGAGTTCATTGAATTTGTGTTGTTTTCATAAACCACAACTAGAGACATTGCATTTGTGTTCTTTCCAAAAACCACATGGATCCACCAGTGTCATTGCATGTGTGTCTTTTCATGAACCACATCTAGAGTCATTGCACGTGTGTTCTTTTCATAAACCACATGGATCCACCAGTGTCATTGCATGTGTGTTCTTTTCATAAACCACATGGATCCACCAGTGTCATTACATGTGTTTTCTTCTCCTAAACCACCACTAAAGTTCATTGCATTTGTGTTATTTTCACTAGAGTCATTGCATTTGTGTTCTTTTCAAAAGCCACAAGGATTCACTCGTGTCATTGCATGTTTTTTTCATAAACCACTGCTAGAGTCATTGAATTTGTGTTCTTTTCATAAACCACATGGATCCACCAGTATCATTGCATGTGTGTTATTTTCATAAACCACGTGTGTCCACCAGTGTCATTGCATGTGTGTTATTTTCATAAACCACATGGATCCACAAGTGTCATTGCATTTATGTTCTTTTAATAAACCACATGGATCCACCAGTGTCCTTGCATGTGTGTTCTTTCCATAAACCACATCTAGAGTCATTGCATGTGTGTTGTTTTCATAAACCTCCAATAGAGTCATTGCATGTGTGTTCTTTTCATAAATCACATGGATCCACTAGAGTCATTGCTAGTGTGTTCTTTTCATAAACCACATGGATCCACTAGAGTTCATTGCATTTGTGTTCTTTTCATAAATCACAACTAGAGACATTGCATTTGTGTTCTTTTCAAAAACCACATGGATCCACCAGTGTCATTGCATGTGTGTTCTTTGCATAAACTACATCTAGAGTCATTGCATGTGTGTTATTTTCATAAACCACATGGATCCACCAGTGTCATTGCATGTGTGTTCTTTTCATAAACCACATGGATTCACTAATGTCATTACATGTGTGTTCTTCTCCTAAACCACCACTAGAGTTCATTGCATTTGTGTTATTTTCACTAGAGTCGTTGTATTTGTGTTCTTTTCAAAAGCCACATGGATTCACTAGTGTCATTGCATGTTTTTTCATAAACCACAGCTAGAGTCATTGACTGTGTGTTCTTTTCATAAACCAAATGGATCCACCAGTGTCATTGCATGTGTGTTCTTTTCATAAACCACATGGATCCACCAGTGTCATTGTGTGTGTGTTCTTTTCATAAACAACATCTAGACTCATTGCATGTGTGCTATTTTCGTAAACCACATGGATCCACCAGTGTCATTGCATTTGTGTTCTTTCCATAAACCACATGATCCACCAGTGTCATTGCATATGTGTTCTTTTCATAAACCACATCTAGAGTCATTGCATGTGTGTTCTTTTCATAAACCACCACTAGAGTCATTGCATGTGTGTTCTTTTCAAAAACCACATGGATCCACTAGAGTCATTGCACGTGTGTTCTTTTCATAAACCACATGGATCCACCAGTGTCATTGCATGTGTGTTCTTTTCATAAACCACATGGATCCACCAGTGTCATTACATGTTTTTTCTTCTCCTAAACCACCACTAGAGTTCATTGCATTTGTGTTATTTTCACTAGAGTCATTGCATTTGTGTTCTTTTCAAAAGCCACATGGATTCACTAGTGTCATTGCATGTTTTTTTTTTCATAAACCACTGCTAGAGTCATTGAATTTATGATCTTTTCATAAACCACATGGATCCACCAGTATCATTGCATGTGTGTTATTTTCATAAACCACGTGTGTCCACTAGTGTCATTGCATGTGTGTTATTTTCATAAACCACATGGATCCACCAGTGTCATTGCATTTATGTTCTTTTAATAAACCAGATGGATCCACCAGTGTCATTGCATGTGTATTCTTTCCATAAACCACATCTAGAGTCATTGCATGTGTGTTGTTCTCATAAACCACCAATAGAGTCATTGCATGTGTGTTCTTTTAATAAATCACATGGATCCACTAGAGTCATTGCTAGTGTGTTCTTTTCATAAACCACATGGATCCACTAGAGTTCATTGCATTTGTGTTGTTTTCATAAATCACAACTAGATACATTGCATTTGTGTTCTTTTCAAAAACCACATGGATCCACCAGTGTCATTCCATGTGTGTTCTTTTCATAAACCACATCTAGAGTCATTGCATGTGTGTTATTTTCATAAACCACATGGATGCACCAGGGTCATTGCATGTGTGTTCTTTTCATAAACCACATGGATTCACCACTGTCATTACATGTGTGTTCTTCTCCTAAACCACCACTAGAGTTCATTGCATTTGTGTTATTTTCACTAGAGTCATTGCATTTGTGTTCTTTTCAAAAGCCACATGGATTCACTAGTGTCATTGCATGTTTTTTTCATAAACCACAGCTAGAGTCATTGAATGTGTGTTCTTTTCATAAACCACATGGATCCACCAGTATCATTGCATGTGTGTTATTTTCATAAACCACATGGATCCACCAGTGTCATTGCATTTGTGTTCTTTTAATAAACCACATGGATCCACCAGTGTCATTGCATGTGTGTTCTTTTCATAAACCACATCTAGAGTCATTGCATGTGTGTTCTTTTCATAAATCACCACTAGAGTCATTACCTGTGTGTTCTTTTCATAAATCACAAGAATCCACTACAGTCATTGCATGTGTGTTCTTTTCATAAACCACATTGATCCACTAGAGTTCATTGCATTTGTGTTCTTTTCATAAATGACAACTAGAGACATTGCATTTGTGTTCTTTTCAAAAACCACATGGATCCAATAGTGTCATTGCATGTGTGTTCTTTTCATAAACCACATCTAGAGTCATTGCATGTGTGTTATTTTCATAAAACACATGGATCCACCAGTGTCATTGTATTTGTGTTCTTTTCATAAACCACATGGATCCACCAGTGTCATTCCATGTGTGTCTTTTCATAAACCACATCTAGAGTCATTGCATGTGTGTTCTTTTTATAAACCACATGGATCCACTAGAGTCATTGCATGTGTATTCTTTTCAGAAACCACATGGATCCACTAGAGTTCATTGCATTTGTGTTCTTTCATAAACCACAAGTAGAGTCATTGCATTTGTGTTCTTTTCAAAAACCACACGGATCCACCAGTGTCATTGCATGTGTGTTCTTTTCATAAATCACAACTAGAGTCAATGCATGTGTGTTATTTTCATAATCCACATGGATCCACCAGTGTCATTGCATTTGTGTTCTTTTCATAAACCACATGGACCCACTAGTGTCATTGGATGTGTGTTCTATTCATAAACCACATGGATCCACCAGTGTCATTGAATCTGCGTACTTTTTATAAACCACATATTGATCCACTAGAGTCATTGCATGTGTGTTCTTCTCCTAAACCACCACTAGAGTCATTGCATGTGTGTTCTTTTCATAAACCACATGGATCCACCAGTGTCATTGGATGTGTGTTCCTTTCATAAACCACATGGATCCACCAGTTTCATTGCATGTGTGCTCTTTTCATAAACCACCACTAGAGTCATTGGATGTGTGTTCTTTTCATAAACCACATGGATCCACCAATATCATTGCATGTGTGTTCTTTTCATAAACCACATGGATCCACCAGTGTCATTGGATGTGTGTTCTTCTCCTAAACCACCACTAGAGTTCATTGCATTTGTGTTATTTTCAGAAACCACAACTAGAGTCATTGCATTTCTGTTCTTTTAAAAAACCACATGGATCCACCAGTGTCATTGGATGTGTGTTCTTTTCATAAACCACATTTGGAGTCATTGAATGTGTGTTATTTTCATAAACCAGATGGATCCACCAGTGTCATTGCATGTGTGTTCTTTTCATAAACCACATGGATCCACCAGTGTCATTGCATGTGTGTTCTTTTCATAAACCACATCTAGACTCATTGCATGTGTGTTATTTTAGTAAACCACATGGATCCACCAGTGTCATTGCCTTTGTGTTCTTTTCATAAACCACATGGATCCACCAGTGTCATTGCATATGTGTTCTTTTCATAAACCACATCTAGAGTCATTGCATGTGTGTTCTTTTCATAAACCACCACTAGAGTCATTGCATGTATGTTCTTTTCAACAACCACATGGATCCACTAGAGTCACTGCATGTGTGTTCTTTTCATAAACCACATGGATCCAGTAGAGTTAATTGAATTTGTGTTGTTTTCATAAACCACAAGTAGAGACATTGCATTTGTGTTCTTTTCAAAAACCACATGGATCCACCAGTGTCATTGCATGTGTATCTTTTCATAAACCACATCTAGAGTCATTGCATGTGTGTTCTTTTCATAAACCACATGGATCCAGCAGTGTCATTGCATGTGTGTTCTTTTCATAAACCACATGCATCCACTAGTGTCATTACATGTGTTTTCTTCTCCTAAACCACCACTAGAGTTCCTTGCATTTGTGTTCTTTTCAAAAGCCACATGGATTCACTAGTGTCATTGCATGTTTTTTTTCATAAACCACATCTAGAGTCATTGAATTTGTGTTCTTTTCATAAACCACATGGATCCACCAGTATCATTGCATGTTGTTATTTTTATAAGCCACGTGAGTCCACCAGTGTCATTGCATGTGTGTTATTTTCATAAACCACATGGATCCACCAGTGTCATGGCATTTATGTTCTTTTAATAAACCACATGGATCCACCAGTGTCATTGCATGTGTGTTCTTTTCATAAACCACATCTAGAGTCATTGCATGTGTGTTGTTTTCATAAACCACCACTAGATTCATTACATGTGTGTTTTTTTCATAAAGTACATGGATCCACTAGAGTCATTGCTAGTGTGTTCTTTTCATAAACCACATGGATCCACTAGAGTTCATTGCATTTGTGTTCTTTTCATAAATCACAACTAGAGACATTGCATTTGTGTTATTTTCAAAAACCGCATGGATCCACCAGTGACATTGCATTTGTGTTCTTTTCATAAACCACATCTAGAGTCATTGCATGTGTGTTATTTTCATAAACCACATGGACCCACTACAGTTCATTGAATTTGAGTTGTTTTCATAAACCACAACTAGAGACATTGCATTTTTGTTCTTTTCAAGAACCACATTGATCCACCAGTGTCATTGCATATGTGTCTTTTCATAAACCACATCTAGAGTCATTACATGTGTGTTATTTTCATTAACCACCACTAGAGTCATTGCATGTGTGTTATTTTCATAAACCACATGGATCCACTAGGGTCATTTCATGTGTGTTCTTTTCATAAACCACATGGATCCACTAGAGTTCATTGCATTTGTGTTCTTTTCATAAACCACAACTAGAGACATTGCATTTGTGTTCGTTTCAAAAACCACATGGATCCACTAGTGTCATTGCATGTGTGTTCTTTTCATAAACCACAGCTAGAGTCATTACATGTGTGTTATTTTCATTAACCACCACTAGAGTCATTGCATGTGTGTTATTTTCATAAACCACATGGATCCACTAGGGTCATTTCATGTGTGTTCTTTTCATAAACCACATGGATCCACTAGAGTTCATTGCATTTGTGTTCTTTTCATAAACCACAACTAGAGACATTGCATTTGTCTTCGTTTCATAAACCACATGGATCCACCAGTGTCATTGCATGTGTGTTCTTTTCATAAACCACATGGATCCACCAGCGTCATTACATGTGTGTTCTTCTCCTAAACCACCACTACAGTTCATTGCATTTGTGTTATTTTCACTAGAGTCATTGCATTTGTGTTCTTTTCAAAAGCCACATGGATTCACCAGTGTCATTGCATGTTTTTTTCATAAACCACACCTAGAGTCATTGAATGTGTGTTCTTTTCATAGACCACATGGATCCACCAATATCATTGCATGTGTGTTATTTTCATAAACCACATGGATCCACCAGTGTCATTGCATGTGTGTTATTTTCATAAACCACACGGATCCACCAGTGTCATTGCATTTGTGTTCTTTTAATAAACCACATGGATCCACCAGTGTCATTGCATGTGTGTTCTTTTCATAAACCACATCTAGAGTCATTGCATGTGTGTTCTTTTCGTAAACCACCACTAGAGTCATTGCATGTGTGTTCATTTCATAAATTACATGGATCCACTAGAGTCATTGCATGTGTGTTCTTTTCATAAACCACATTGATCCACTAGAGTTCATTGCATTTGTGTTCTTTTCATAAATGACAACTAGAGACATTGCATTTGTGTTCTTTTCAAAAACCACATGGATCCAATAGTGTCATTGCATGTGTGTTCTTTTCATAAACCACATCTAGAGTCATTGCATGTGTGTTATTTTCATAAAACACATGGATCCACCAGTGTCATTGTATTTGTGTTCTTTTCATAAACCACATGGATCCACCAGTGTCATTCCATGTGTGTCTTTTCATAAACCACATCTAGAGTCATTGCATGTGTGTTCTTTTTATAAACCACATGGATCCACTAGAGTCATTGCATGTGTATTCTTTTCAGAAACCACATGGATCCACTAGAGTTCATTGCATTTGTGTTCTTTCATAAACCACAAGTAGAGTCATTGCATTTGTGTTCTTTTCAAAAACCACACGGATCCACCAGTGTCATTGCATGTGTGTTCTTTTCATAAATCACAACTAGAGTCAATGCATGTGTGTTATTTTCATAAACCACATGGATCCACCAGTGTCATTGCATTTGTGTTCTTTTCATAAACCACATGGACCCACCAGTGTCATTGGATGTGTGTTCTATTCATAAACCACATGGATCCACCAGTGTCATTGAATCTGCGTACTTTTTATAAACCACATATTGATCCACTAGAGTCATTGCATGTGTGTTCTTCTCCTAAACCACCACTAGAGTCATTGCATGTGTGTTCTTTTCATAAACCACATGGATCCACCAGTGTCATTGGATGTGTGTTCCTTTCATAAACCACATGGATCCACCAGTTTCATTGCATGTGTGCTCTTTTCATAAACCACCACTAGAGTCATTGGATGTGTGTTCTTTTCATAAACCACATGGATCCACCAATATCATTGCATGTGTGTTCTTTTCATAAACCACATGGATCCACCAGTGTCATTGGATGTGTGTTCTTCTCCTAAACCACCACTAGAGTTCATTGCATTTGTGTTATTTTCAGAAACCACAACTAGAGTCATTGCATTTCTGTTCTTTTAAAAAACCACATGGATCCACCAGTGTCATTGGATGTGTGTTCTTTTCATAAACCACATTTGGAGTCATTGAATGTGTGTTATTTTCATAAACCAGATGGATCCACCAGTGTCATTGCATGTGTGTTCTTTTCATAAACCACATGGATCCACCAGTGTCATTGCATGTGTGTTCTTTTCATAAACCACATCTAGACTCATTGCATGTGTGTTATTTTAGTAAACCACATGGATCCACCAGTGTCATTGCCTTTGTGTTCTTTTCATAAACCACATGGATCCACCAGTGTCATTGCATATGTGTTCTTTTCATAAACCACATCTAGAGTCATTGCATGTGTGTTCTTTTCATAAACCACCACTAGAGTCATTGCATGTATGTTCTTTTCAACAACCACATGGATCCACTAGAGTCACTGCATGTGTGTTCTTTTCATAAACCACATGGATCCACTAGAGTTAATTGAATTTGTGTTGTTTTCATAAACCACAAGTAGAGACATTGCATTTGTGTTCTTTTCAAAAACCACATGGATCCACCAGTGTCATTGCATGTGTATCTTTTCATAAACCACATCTAGAGTCATTGCATGTGTGTTCTTTTCATAAACCACATGGATCCAGCAGTGTCATTGCATGTGTGTTCTTTTCATAAACCACATGCATCCACTAGTGTCATTACATGTGTTTTCTTCTCCTAAACCACCACTAGAGTTCCTTGCATTTGTGTTCTTTTCAAAAGCCACATGGATTCACTAGTGTCATTGCATGTTTTTTTTCATAAACCACATCTAGAGTCATTGAATTTGTGTTCTTTTCATAAACCACATGGATCCACCAGTATCATTGCATGTTGTTATTTTTATAAGCCACGTGAGTCCACCAGTGTCATTGCATGTGTGTTATTTTCATAAACCACATGGATCCACCAGTGTCATGGCATTTATGTTCTTTTAATAAACCACATGGATCCACCAGTGTCATTGCATGTGTGTTCTTTTCATAAACCACATCTAGAGTCATTGCATGTGTGTTGTTTTCATAAACCACCACTAGATTCATTACATGTGTGTTTTTTTCATAAAGTACATGGATCCACTAGAGTCATTGCTAGTGTGTTCTTTTCATAAACCACATGGATCCACTAGAGTTCATTGCATTTGTGTTCTTTTCATAAATCACAACTAGAGACATTGCATTTGTGTTATTTTCAAAAACCGCATGGATCCACCAGTGACATTGCATTTGTGTTCTTTTCATAAACCACATCTAGAGTCATTGCATGTGTGTTATTTTCATAAACCACATGGACCCACTACAGTTCATTGAATTTGAGTTGTTTTCATAAACCACAACTAGAGACATTGCATTTTTGTTCTTTTCAAGAACCACATTGATCCACCAGTGTCATTGCATATGTGTCTTTTCATAAACCACATCTAGAGTCATTACATGTGTGTTATTTTCATTAACCACCACTAGAGTCATTGCATGTGTGTTATTTTCATAAACCACATGGATCCACTAGGGTCATTTCATGTGTGTTCTTTTCATAAACCACATGGATCCACTAGAGTTCATTGCATTTGTGTTCTTTTCATAAACCACAACTAGAGACATTGCATTTGTGTTCGTTTCAAAAACCACATGGATCCACTAGTGTCATTGCATGTGTGTTCTTTTCATAAACCACAGCTAGAGTCATTACATGTGTGTTATTTTCATTAACCACCACTAGAGTCATTGCATGTGTGTTATTTTCATAAACCACATGGATCCACTAGGGTCATTTCATGTGTGTTCTTTTCATAAACCACATGGATCCACTAGAGTTCATTGCATTTGTGTTCTTTTCATAAACCACAACTAGAGACATTGCATTTGTCTTCGTTTCATAAACCACATGGATCCACCAGTGTCATTGCATGTGTGTTCTTTTCATAAACCACATGGATCCACCAGCGTCATTACATGTGTGTTCTTCTCCTAAACCACCACTACAGTTCATTGCATTTGTGTTATTTTCACTAGAGTCATTGCATTTGTGTTCTTTTCAAAAGCCACATGGATTCACCAGTGTCATTGCATGTTTTTTTCATAAACCACACCTAGAGTCATTGAATGTGTGTTCTTTTCATAGACCACATGGATCCACCAATATCATTGCATGTGTGTTATTTTCATAAACCACATGGATCCACCAGTGTCATTGCATGTGTGTTATTTTCATAAACCACACGGATCCACCAGTGTCATTGCATTTGTGTTCTTTTAATAAACCACATGGATCCACCAGTGTCATTGCATGTGTGTTCTTTTCATAAACCACATCTAGAGTCATTGCATGTGTGTTCTTTTCGTAAACCACCACTAGAGTCATTGCATGTGTGTTCATTTCATAAATTACATGGATCCACTAGAGTCATTGCATGTCTGTTCTTTTCATAAACCACATGCATCCACTATAGTTCATTGCATTTGTGTTCTTTTCATAAATCATAACTAGATACATTGCATTTTTGTTCTTTTCAAAAACCACATGGATCCACCAGTGTCATTGCATGTCTGTTCTTTTCATAAACCACATCAAGAGTCATTGCATGTGTGTTATTTTCATAAACCACATGGATCCACCAGTGTCATTGTATTTGTGTTGTTTTCATAAACCACATGAATCCACCAGTGTCATTCCATGTGTGACTTTTCATAAACCACATCTAGAGTCATTGCATGTGTGTACTTTTCATAAACCACCACAAGAGTCATTGCATGTGTGTTCTTTTCATAAACCACATGGATCCACTAGAGTCATTGCATGTGTGTTCTTTTCATAAACCACATGGATCCACTAGAGTTCATTCCATTTGTGTTCTTTCATAAACCACAACTAGAGTCATTGCATTTGTGTTCTTTTCAAAAACCACATGGATCCACCAGTGTCATTAGATGTGTGTTCTTTTCATAAACCACAGCTAGAGTCATTGCATGTGTATTATTTTCATAAACCACAACTAGAGTCAATGCATGTGTGTTATTTTCATAAACCACATGGATCCACCAGTGTCATTGCATTTGTGTTCTTTTCATAAACCACATGGATCCAACAGTGTCATTGGATGTGTGTTCTTTTCATAAACCACATGCATCCACCAGTGTCATTGAATGTGCATACTTTTTCTAAACCACATATTGATCCACTAGAGTCATTGCATGTGTGTTCTTCTCCCAAACCAGATGGATCCACCAGTGTGATTGCATGTGTGTTATTTTCATAAACCATATGGACCCACCAGTGTCATTGCATGTGTGTTCTTTTCATAAACCACATCTAGAGTCATTGCATGTGTGTTATTTTCGTAAACCACATGGATCCACCAGTGTCATTGCATTTGTGTTCTTTTCATAAAACACATGGATCCACCAGTGTCATTCCATGTGTGTCTTTTCATAAACCACATCTAAAGTCATTGCATGTGTGTTCTTTTCATAAACCACCACTAGAGTCGTTGCATGTGTGTTCTTTTCATAAACCACATGGATCTAGCAGAGTTCATTGCATTTGTGTTTTTTCATAAACCACAACTCGAGTCATTGCATTTGTGTTCTTTTCAAAAACCACATGGATCCACCAGTGTCATTGGATGTGTGTTCTTTTCATAAACCACAGCTAGAGTCATTGCATGTGTGTTATTTTCATAAACCACAACCAGTGTCATTGCATTTGTGTTCTTTTCATAAACCACATGGATCCACCAGTGTCATTGCATTTGTGTTCTTTTTATAAACCACATGGATCCACCAGTGTCAATGGATGTGTGTTCTTTTCATAAACCACATGGATCCACCAGTGTCATTGAATGTGCGTACTTTTTCTGAACCACATATTGATCCACTAGAGTCATTGCATGTGTGTTCTTCTCCGAAACCACCACTAGAGTCATTGGATGTGTGTTCTTTTCATAAACCACATGGATCCACCCGTGTCATTGGATGTGTGTTCTTTTGATAAACCACATGGATCCACCAGTGTCATTGCATGTGTGTTCTTTTCATAAACCACCACTAGAGTCATTGGATGTGTGTTCTTTTCATAAACCACATGGATATACCAATATCATTGCATGTGTGTTCTTTTCATAAACCACATGGATCCACCAGTGTCATTGGATGTGTCTTCTTCTCCTAAACCATCACTAGAGTTCATTGCATTTGTGTTATTTTCATAAACCACAACTAGAGTCATTGCAATTGTGTTCTTTTAAAAAACCACATGGATCCACCAGTGTTATTGCATGTGTGTTCTTTTCATTAACCACAACTAGAGTCATTGAATGTGTGTTATGTTCATAAACTAGATGGATCCACCAGTGTCATTCCATGTGTGTTCTTTTCATAAACCACATGGATCCACCAATGTCATTGCATGTGTGTTCTTTTCATAAACCACATCTAGAGTCATTGCATGTGTGTTATTTTCGTAAACCACATCGATCCACCAGTGTCATTGCATTTGTGTTCTTTTCATAAACCACATGGATCCACCAGTGTTATTGCATGTGTGTTATTTTCATTAACCACAACTAGAGTCATTGAATGTGTGTTATTTTCATAAACTAGATGGATCCACCAGTGTCATTGCATGTGTGTTCTATTCATAAACCAGATGGATCCACCAATTTCATATCATGTGTGTTCTTTTCATAAACCGCATCTAGAGTCATTGCATGTGTGTTATTTTCCTAAACCACATGGATCCACCAGTTTCATTGCACTTGTGTTCTTTTCATAAACCACATGGATCCACCAGTGTCATTGCATATGTGTTCTTTTCATAAACCACATCTAGAGTCATTGCATGTGTGTTCTTTTCATAAACCACCACTAGAGTCATTGCATGTGTGTTCTTTTCAAAAACCACATGGATCCACTAGAGTCATTGCATGTGTGTTCTTTTCATAAACCACATGGATCCACTAGAGTTCATTGAATTAATGTTGTTTTCATAAACCACAACTAGAGACATTACATTTGTGTTCTTTTCAAAAACCACATGGATCCACCAGTGTCATTGGATGTGTGTTCTTTTCATTAACCACAGCTAGAGTCATTGAACGTGTGTTATTTTCCTAAACTAGATGGATCCACCAGTGTCATTGCATGTGTGTTCATTTCATAAACCACATGGATCCACCAATGTCATATCATGTGTGTTCTTTTCATAAACCACATCTAGAGTCATTGCATCTGTGTTATTTTCGTAAACCACATGGATCCACCAGTGTCATTGCATTTGTGTTCTTATCATAAACCACATGGATCCACCAGTGTCATTGCATATGTGTTCTTTTCATAAACCACATCTAGCGTCATTGCATGTGTGTTCTTATCATAAACCACCACTAGAGGCATTGCATGTGTGTTCTTTTAAAAAACCACATGGATCCACTAGAGTCATTGCATGTGTGTTCTTTTCATAAAGCACATGGATCCACTAGAGTTCATTGAATTAATGTTGTTTTCATAAACCACAACTAGAGACATTGCATTTGTGTTCTTTTCAAAAACCACATGGATCCACCAGTGTCATTGGATGTGTGTTCTTTTCATAAACCACAGCTAGAGTCATTGCATGTGTGTTATTTTCATAAACCACAACTAGAGTCAATGCATGTGTGTTATTTTCATAAACCATATGGATCCACCAGTGTCATTGCATTTGTGTTCTTTTTATAAACCACATGGATCCACCAGTGTCATTGGATGTGTGTTCTTTTCCTAAACCACATGGATCCACCAGTGTCATTGAATGTGCGTACTTTTTCTAAACCACATATTGATCCACTAGAGTCATTGCATGTGTGTTCTTCTCCTAAACCACAACGAGAGTCATTGCATGTGTGTTCTTTTCATAAACCACATGGATCCACCAGTGTCATTGGATGTGTGTTCTTTTGATAAACCACATGGATCCACTAGTGTCATTGAATGTGTGTTCTTTTCATAAACCACATGGATCCACAAGTGTCATTGCATGTGTGTTCTTTTCATAAACCACCACTAGAGTCATTGGATGTGTGTTCTTTTCATAAACCACATGGATCCACCAGTGTCATTGAATGTGTCTTCTTCTCCTAAACCATCACTAGAGTTCATTGCATTTGTGTTATTTTCATAAACCACATGGATCCACCAGTGTCATTGGATGTGTCTTCTTCTCCTAAACCAACACTAGAGTTCATATCATTTGTGTTATTTTCATAAACCACAACTAGAGTCATTGCAATTGTGTTCTTTTAAAAAACCACATGGATCCACCAGTGTTATTGCATGTGTGTTCTTTTCATTAACCACAACTAGAGTCATTGAATGTGTGTTATTTTCATAAACTAGATGAATCCACCAGTGTCATTGCATGTGTGTTCTTTTCATAAACCACAACTAGAGTCATTGCATGTGTGTTATTTTCATAAACCACAACTAGAGTCAATGCATGTGTGTTCTTTTCATAAACCACATGGATCCACCAGTGTCATTGCATTTGTGTTCTTTTTATAAACCACATGGATCCACCAGTGTCATTGGATGTGTGTTCTTTTCCTAAACCACATGGATCCACCAGTGTCATTGAATGTGCGTACTTTTTCTAAACCACATATTGATCCACTAGAGTCATTGCATGTGTATTCTTCTCCTAAACCACAACGAGAGTCATTGCATGTGTGTTCTTTTCATAAACCACATGGATCCACCAGTGTCATTGGATGTGTGTTCTTTTGATAAACCACATGGATCCACCAGTGTCATTGCATGTGTGTTCTTTTCATAAACCACCACTAGAGTCATTGGATGTGTGTTCTTTTCATAAAGGATATAGATCCACCAGTGTCATTGGATGTGTCTTCTTCTCCTAAACCATCACTAGAGTTCATTGCATTTGTGTTATTTTAATAAACCACATGGATCCACCAGTGTCATTGGATGTGTCTTCTTCTCCTAAACCATCACTAGAGTTCATTGCATTTGTGTTATTTTCATAAACCACAACTAGAGTCATTGCAATTGTGTTCTTTTAAAAAACCACATGGATCCACCAGTGTTATTGCATGTGTGTTCTTTTCATTAACCACAACTAGAGTCATTGAATGTGTGTTATTTTCATAAACTAGATGAATCCACCAGTGTCATTGCATGTGTGTTCTTTCCATAAACCACATCTAGAGTCATTGCATGTGTGTTATTTTCGTAAACCACATGGATCCACCAGTGTCATTGCATTTGTGTTCTTTTCATAAACCACATGGATCCACCAGTGTCATTGCATATGTGTTCTTTTCATAAACCACATCAAGAGTCATTGCATGTGTGTTCTTTTCATAAACCACCACTAGAGGCATTGCATGTGTGTTCTTTTAAAAAACCACATGGATCCACTAGAGTCATTGCATGTGTTATTTTCATAAACCACATGGATCCACTAGAGTTCATTGAATTAATGATGTTTTCATAAACCACAACTAGAGATATTGCATTTGTGTTCTTTTGAAAAACCACATGGATCCACCAGTGTCATTGGATGTGTGTTCTTTTCATAAAACACAGCTAGAGTCATTGCATGTGTGTTATTTTCATAAACCACAACTAGAGTCAATGCATGTGTGTTCTTTTCATAAACCACATGGATCCACCAGTGTCATTGCATTTGTGTTCTTTTTATAAACCACATGGATCCACCAGTGTCATTGGATGTGTGTTCTTTTCATAAACCACATGGATCCACCAGTGTCATTGAATGTGCATACTTTTTCTAAACCACATATTGATCCAATAGAGTCATTGCATGTGTGTTCTTCTCCTAAACCACAACGAGAGTCATTGCATGTGTGTTCTTTTCATAAACCACATGGATCCACCAGTGTCATTGGATGTGTGTTCTTTTGATAAACGACATGGATCCACCAGTGTCATTGCATGTGTGTTCTTTTCATAAACCACCACTAAAGTCATTGGATGTGTGTTCTTTTCATAAACCACATGTATCCACCAATATCATTGCATGTATGTTCTTTTCATAAACCACATGGATCCACCAGTGTCATTGGATGTGTCTTCTTCTCCTAAACCATCACTAGAGTTCATTGCATTTGTGTTATTTTCATAAACCACAACTAGAGTCATTGCAATTGTGTTCTTTTAAAAAACCACATGGATCCACCAGTGTTATTGCATGTGTGTTCTTTTCATTAACCACAACTAGAGTCATTGAAGGTGTGTTATTTTCATAAACTAGATGGATCCAATAGTGTCATTGCATGTGTGTTCTTTTCATAAACCACATGGATCCACCAATGTCATACCATGTGTGTTCTTTTCATAAACCACATCTAGAGTCATTGCATGTGTGTTATTTTCGTAAACCACATGGATCCACCAGTGTCATTGCATTTGTGTTCTTTTCATCAACCACATGGATCCACCAGTGTCATTGCATATGTGTTCTTTTCATAAACCACATCTAGAGTCATTGCATGTGTGTTCTTATCATAAACCACCACTAGAGGCATTGCATGTGTGTTTTTTTAAAAAACCACATGGATCCACTAGAGTCATTGCATGTGTGTTCTTTTCATAAACCACATGGATCCACTAGAGTTCATTGAATTAATGTTGTTTTCATAAACCACAACTAGAGACATTGCATTTGTGTTCTTTTCAAAAACCACATGGATCCACCAGTGTCATTGGATGTGTGTTCTTTTCATAAACCACAGCTAGAGTTGTTGCATGTGTGTTATTTTCATAAACCACAACTAGAGTCAATGCATCTGTGTTCTTTTCATAAACCACATGGATCCACCAATGTCATTGCATTTGTGTTCTTTTTATAAACCACATGGATCCACCAGTGTCATTGGATGTGTGTTCTTTTCCTAAACCACATGGATCCACCAGTGTCATTGAATGTGCGTACTTTTTCTAAACCACATATTGATCCACTAGAGTCATTGCATGTGTATTATTCTCCTAAACCACAACGAGAGTCATTGCATGTGTGTTCTTTTCATAAACCACATGGATCCACCAGTGTCATTGGATGTGTGTTCTTTTGATAAACCACATGGATCCACCAGTGTCATTGCATGTGTGTTCTTTTCATAAACCACCACTAGAGTCATTGGATGTGTGTTCTTTTCATAAAGGATATAGATCCACCAGTGTCATTGGATGTGTCTTCTTCTCCTAAACCATCACTAGAGTTCATTGCATTTGTGTTATTTTAATAAACCACATGGATCCACCAGTGTCATTGGATGTGTCTTCTTCTCCTAAACCATCACTAGAGTTCATTGCATTTGTGTTATTTTCATAAACCACAACTAGAGTCATTGCAATTGTGTTCTTTTAAAAAACCACATGGATCCACCAGTGTTATTGCATGTGTGTTCTTTTCATTAACCACAACTAGAGTCATTGAATGTGCGTTATTTTCATAAACTAGATGAATCCACCAGTGTCATTGCATGTGTGTTCTTTTCATAAACCACATGGATCCACCAATGTCATATCATGTGTGTTCTTTTCATAAACCACATCTAGAGTCATTGCATGTGTGTTATTTTCGTAAACCACATGGATCCACCAGTGTCATTGCATTTGTGTTCTTTTCATAAACCACATGGATCCACCAGTGTCATTGCATATGTGTTCTTTTCATAAACCACATCAAGAGTCATTGCATGTGTGTTCTTTTCATAAACCACCACTAGAGGCATTGCATGTGTGTTCTTTTAAAAAACCACATGGATCCACTAGAGTGATTGCATGTGTTATTTTTATAAACCGCATGGATCCACTAGAGTTCATTGAATTAATGATGTTTTCATAAACCACAACTAGAGATATTGCATTTGTGTTCTTTTCAAAAACCACATGGATCCACCAGTGTCATTGGATGTGTGTTCTTTTCATAAAACACAGCTAGAGTCATTGCATGTGTGTTATTTTCATAAACCACAACTAGAGTCAATGCATGTGTGTTCTTTTCATAAACCACATGGATCCATCAGTGTCATTGCATTTGTGTTCTTTTTATAAACCACATGGATCCACCAGTGTCATTGGATGTGTGTTCTTTTCATAAACCACATGGATCCACCAGTGTCATTGAATGTGCATACTTTTTCTAAACCACATATTGATCCAATAGAGTCATTGCATGTGTGTTCTTCTCCTAAACCACAACGAGAGTCATTGCATGTGTGTTCTTTTCATAAACCACATGGATCCACCAGTGTCATTGGATGTGTGTTCTTTTGATAAACCACATGGATCCACCAGTGTCATTGCATGTGTGTTCTTTTCATAAACCACCACTAAAGTCATTGGATGTGTGTTCTTTTCATAAACCACATGTATCCACCAATATCATTGCATGTATGTTCTTTTCATAAACCACATGGATCCACCAGTGTCATTGGATGTGTCTTCTTCTCCTAAACCATCACTAGAGTTCATTGCATTTGTGTTATTTTCATAAACCACAACTAGAGTCATTGCAATTGTGTTCTTTTAAAAAACCACATGGATCCACCAGTGTTATTGCATGTGTGTTCTTTTCATTAACCACAACTAGAGTCATTGAAGGTGTGTTATTTTCATAAACTAGATGGATCCAATAGTGTCATTGCATGTGTGTTCTTTCCATAAACCACATGGATCCACCAATGTCATACCATGTGTGTTCTTTTCATAAACCACATCTAGAGTCATTGCATGTGTGTTATTTTCGTAAACCACATGGATCCACCAGTGTCATTGCATTTGTGTTCTTTTCATCAACCACATGGATCCACCAGTGTCATTGCATATGTGTTCTTTTCATAAACCACATCTAGAGTCATTGCATGTGTGTTCTTATCATAAACCACCACTAGAGGCATTGCATGTGTGTTCTTTTAAAAAACCACATGGATCCACTAGAGTCATTGCATGTGTGTTCTTTTCATAAACCACATGGATCCACTAGAGTTCATTGAATTAATGTTGTTTTCATAAACCACAACTAGAGACATTGCATTTGTGTTCTTTTCAAAAACCACATGGATCCACCAGTGTCATTGGATGTGTGTTCTTTTCATAAACCACAGCTAGAGTTATTGCATGTGTGTTATTTTCATAAACCACAACTAGAGTCAATGCATCTGTGTTCTTTTCATAAACCACATGGATCCACCAGTGTCATTGCATTTGTGTTCTTTTTATGAACCACATGGATCCACCAGTGTCATTGGATGTGTGTTCTTTTCCTAAACCACATGGATCCACCAGTGTCATTGAATGTGCGTACTTTTTCTAAACCACATATTGATCCACTAGAGTCATTGCATGTGTATTCTTCTCCTAAACCACAACGAGAGTCATTGCATGTGTGTTCTTTTCATAAACCACATGGATCCACCAGTGTCATTGGATGTGTGTTCTTTTGATAAACCACATGGATCCACCAGTGTCATTGCATGTGTGTTCTTTTCATAAACCACCACTAGAGTCATTGGATGTGTGTTCTTTTCATAAAGGATATAGATCCACCAGTGTCATTGGATGTGTCTTCTTCTCCTAAACCATCACTAGAGTTCATTGCATTTGTGTTATTTTAATAAACCACATGGATCCACCAGTGTCATTGGATGTGTCTTCTTCTCCTAAACCATCACTAGAGTTCATTGCATTTGCGTTAGTTTCATAAACCACAACTAGAGTCATTGCAATTGTGTTCTTTTAAAAAACCACATGGATCAACCAGTGTTATTGCATGTGTGTTCTTTTCATTAACCACAACTAGAGTCATTGAAGGTGTGTTATTTTCATAAACTAGATGGATCCAATAGTGTCATTGCATGTGTGTTCTTTCCATAAACCACATGGATCCACCAATGTCATACCATGTGTGTTCTTTTCATAAACCACATCTAGAGTCATTGCATGTGTGTTATTTTCGTAAACCACATGGATCCACCAGTGTCATTGCATTTGTGTTCTTTTCATCAACCACATGGATCCACCAGTGTCATTGCATATGTGTTCTTTTCATAAACCACATCTAGAGTCATTGCATGTGTGTTCTTATCATAAACCACCACTAGAGGCATTGCATGTGTGTTCTTTTAAAAAACCACATGGATCCACTAGAGTCATTGCATGTGTGTTCTTTTCATAAACCACATGGATCCACTAGAGTTCATTGAATTAATGTTGTTTTCATAAACCACAACTAGAGACATTGCATTTGTGTTCTTTTCAAAAACCACATGGATCCACCAGTGTCATTGGATGTGTGTTCTTTTCATAAACCACAGCTAGAGTTATTGCATGTGTGTTATTTTCATAAACCACAACTAGAGTCAATGCATCTGTGTTCTTTTCATAAACCACATGGATCCACCAGTGTCATTGCATTTGTGTTCTTTTTATGAACCACATGGATCCACCAGTGTCATTGGATGTGTGTTCTTTTCCTAAACCACATGGATCCACCAGTGTCATTGACTGTGCGTACTTTTTCTAAACCACATATTGATCCACTAGAGTCATTGCATGTGTATTCTTCTCCTAAACCACAACGAGAGTCATTGCATGTGTGTTCTTTTCATAAACCACATGGATCCACCAGTGTCATTGGATGTGTGTTCTTTTGATAAACCACATGGATCCACCAGTGTCATTGCATGTGTGTTCTTTTCATAAACCACCACTAGAGTCATTGGATGTGTGTTCTTTTCATAAAGGATATAGATCCACTAGTGTCATTGGATGTGTCTTCTTCTCCTAAACCATCACTAGAGTTCATTGCATTTGTGTTATTTTAATAAACCACATGGATCCACCAGTGTCATTGGATGTGTCTTCTTCTCCTAAACCATCACTAGAGTTCATTGCATTTGTGTTATTTTCATAAACCACAACTAGAGTCATTGCAATTGTGTTCTTTTAAAAAACCACATGGATCCACCAGTGTTATTGCATGTGTGTTCTTTTCATTAACCACAACTAGAGTCATTGAATGTGTGTTATTTTCATAAACTAGATGAATCCACCAGTGTCATTGCATGTGTGTTCTTTTCATAAACCACATGGATCCACCAATGTCATATCATGTGTGTTCTTTTCATAAACCACATCTAGAGTCATTGCATGTGTGTTATTTTCGTAAACCACATGGATCCACCAGTGTCATTGCATTTGTGTTCTTTTCATAAACCACATGGATCCACCAGTGTCATTGCATATGTGTTCTTTTCATAAACCACATCAAGAGTCATTGCATGTGTGTTCTTTTCATAAACCACCACTAGAGGCATTGCATGTGTGTTCTTCTAAAAAACCACGTGGATCCACTAGAGTCATTGCATGTGTTATTTTCATAAACCACATGGATCCACTAGAGTTCATTGAATTAATGATGTTTTCATAAACCACAACTAGAGATATTGCATTTGTGTTCTTTTCAAAAACCACATGGATCCACCAGTGTCATTGGATGTGTGTTCTTTTCATAAAACACAGCTAGAGTCATTGCATGTGTGTTATTTTCATAAACCACAACTAGAGTCAATGCATGTGTGTTCTTTTCATAAACCACATGGATCCACCAGTGTCATTGCATTTGTGTTCTTTTTATAAACCACATGGATCCACCAGTGTCATTGGATGTGTGTTCTTTTCATAAACCACATGGATCCACCAGTGTCATTGAATGTGCATACTTTTTCTAAACCACATATTGATCCAATAGAGTCATTGCATGTGTGTTCTTCTCCTAAACCACAACGAGAGTCATTGCATGTGTGTTCTTTTCATAAACCACATGGATCCACCAGTGTCATTGGATGTGTATTCTTTTGATAAACCACATGGATCCACCAGTGTCATTGCATGTGTGTTCTTTTCATAAACCACCACTAAAGTCATTGGATGTGTGTTCTTTTCATAAACCACATGTATCTACCAATATCATTGCATGTATGTTCTTTTCATAAACCACATGGATCCACCAGTGTCATTGGATGTGTCTTCTTCTCCTAAACCATCACTAGAGTTCATTGCATTTGTGTTATTTTCATAAACCACAACTAGAGTCATTGCAATTGTGTTCTTTTAAAAAACCACATGGATCCACCAGTGTTATTGCATGTGTGTTCTTTTCATTAACCACAACTAGAGTCATTGAAGGTGTGTTATTTTCATAAACTAGATGGATCCACCAGTGTCATTGCATGTGTGTTCTTTTCATAAACCACATGGATCCACCAATGTCATACCATGTGTGTTCTTTTCATAAACCACATCTAGAGTCATTGCATGTGTGTTATTTTCGTAAACCACATGGATCCACCAGTGTCATTGCATTTGTGTTCTTTTCATAAACCACATGGATCCACCAGTGTCATTGCATATGTGTTCTTTTCATAAACCACATCTAGAGTCATTGCATGTGTGTTCTTATCATAAACCACCACTAGAGGCATTGCATGTGTGTTCTTTTAAAAAACCACATGGATCCACTAGAGTCATTGCATGTGTGTTCTTCTCATAAACCACATGGATCCACTAGAGTTCATGGAATTAATGTTGTTTTCATAAACCACAACTAGAGACATTGCATTTGTGTTCTTTTCAAAAACCACATGGATCCACCAGTGTCATTGGATGAGTGTTCTTTTCATAAACCACAGCTAGAGTTATTGCATGTGTGTTATTTTCATAAACCACAACTAGAGTCAATGCATCTGTGTTCTTTTCATAAACCACATGGATCCACCAGTGTCATTGCATTTGTGTTCTTTTTATAAACCACATGGATCCACCAGTGTCATTGGATGTGTGTTCTTTTCATAAACCACATGGATCCACCAGTGTCATTGAATGTGCGTACTTTTTCTAAACCACATATTGATCCACTAGAGTCATTGCATGTGTATTATTCTCCTAAACCACAACGAGAGTCATTGCATGTGTGTTCTTTTCATAAACCACATGGATCCACCAGTGTCATTGGATGTGTGTTCTTTTGATAAACCACATGGATCCACCAGTGTCATTGCATGTGTGTTCTTTTCATAAACCACCACTCGAGTCATTGGATGTGTGTTCTTTTCATAAACGACATGGATCCACCAATGTCATTGGATGTGTCTTCTTCTCCTAAACCATCACTAGAGTTCATTGCATTTGTGTTATTTTCATAAACCACATGGATCCACCAGTGTCATTGGATGTGTCTTCTTCTCCTAAACCATCACTAGAGTTCATTGCATTTGTGTTATTTTCATAAACCACAACTAGAGTCATTGCAATTGTGTTCTTTTAAAAAACCACATGGATCCACCAGTGTTATTGCATGTGTGTTCTTTTCATTAACCACAACTAGAGTCATTGAATGTGTGTTATTTTCATAAACTAGAAGGATCCACCAGTGTCATTGCATGTGTGTTCTTTTCATAAACCACATGGATCCACCAATGTCATACCATGTGTGTTCTTTTCATAAACCACATCTAGAGTCATTGCATGTGTGTTATTTTTGTAAACCACATGGATCCACCAATGTCATTGCATTTGTGTTCTTTTCATAAAGCACATCTAGAGTCATTGCATGTGTGTTATTTTCGTAAACCACATGGATCCACCAGTGTCATTGCATTTGTGTTCTTTTCATAAACCACATGGATCCACCAGTGTCATTGCATATGTGTTCTTTTCATAAACCACATCTAGAGTCATTGCATGTGTGTTCTTTTCATAAACCACCACTAGAGGCATTGCATGTGTGTTCTTTTAAAAAACCACATGGATCCACTAGAGTCATTGCATGTGTGTTATTTTCATAAACCACATGGATCCACTATAGTTCATTGAATTAATGTTGTTTTCATAAACCACAACTAGAGACATTGCATTTGTGTTCTTTTCAAAAACCACATGGATCCACCAGTGTCATTGGATGTGTGTTCTTTTCATAAAACACAGCTAGAGTCATTGCATGTGTGTTATTTTCATAAACCACAACTAGAGTCAATGCATGTGTGATCTTTTCATAAACCACATGGATCCACCAGTGTCATTGCATTTGTGTTCTTTTTATAAACCACATGGATCCACCAGTGTCATTGGATGTGTGTTCTTTTCATAAACCACATGGATCCACCAGTGTCATTGAATGTGCGTACTTTTTCTAAACCACATATTGATCCACTAGAGTCATTGCATGTGTGTTATTCTCCTAAACCACAACGAGAGTCATTGCATGTGTGTTCCACCAGTGTCATTGTGTGTGTGTTCTTTTGATAAACCACATGGATCCACCAGTTTCATTGCATGTGTGTTCTTTTCATAAACCACCACTAAAGTCATTGGATGTGTGTTCTTTTCATAAACCACATGTATCCACCAATATCATTGCATGTATGTTCTTTTCATAAAGCACATGGATCCACCAGTGTCATTGGATGTGTCTTCTTCTCCTAAACCATCACTAGAGTTCATTGCATTTGTGTTATTTTCATAAACCACAACTAGAGTCATTGCAATTGTCTTCTTTTAAAAAACCACATGGATCCACCAGTGTTATTGCATGTGTGTTCTTTTCATTAACCACAACTAGAGTCATTGAATGTGTGTTATTTTCATAAACTAGATGGATCCACCAGTGTCATTGCATGTGTGTTCTTTTCATAAACCACATGGATCCACCAATGTCATACCATGTGTGTTCTTTTCATAAACCACATCTAGAGTCATTGCATGTGTGTTATTTTCGTAAACCACATGGATCCACCAGTGTCATTGCATTTGTGTTCTTTTCATAAACCACATGGATCCACCAGTGTCATTGCATATGTGTTCTTTTAATAAACCACATCTAGACTCATTGCATGTGTGTTCTTTTCATAAACCACCACTAGAGGCATTCATGTGTGTTGTTTTAAAAAACCACATGGATCCACTAGAGTCATTGCATGTGTGTTCTTTTCATAAACCACATGGATCCACTAGAGTTCATTGAATTAATGTTGTTTTCATAAACCACAACTAGAGACATTGCATTTGTGTTCTTTTTAAAAACCACATGGATCCACCTGTGTCATTGGATGTGTGTTCTTTTCATAAACCAGAGCTAGAGTCATTGCATGTGTTATATTTTCATAAACCACAACTAGAGTTAATGCATGTGTGTTCTTTTCATAAACCACATGGATCCACCAGTGTCGTTGCATTTGTGTTCTTTTCATAAACCACAAGGATCCACCAGTGTCATTGCATTTGTGTTCTCTTTATAAACCACATGGATCCACCAGTGTCATTGGATGTGTGTTCTTTTCCTAAACCACATGGATCCACCAGTGTCATTGAATGTGCGTACTTTTTCTAAACCACATATTGATCCACTAGAGTCATTGCATGTGTGTTCTTCTCCTAAACCACAACGAGAGTCATTGCATGTGTGTTCTTTTCATAAACCACATGGATCCACCAGTGTCATTGGATGTGTGTTCTTTTGATAAACCACATGGATCCACCAGTGTCATTGCATGTGTGTTCTTTTCATAAACCACCATTCTCCTTCTAAACCACCACTAGAGTTCATTGCATTTGTGTTCTTTTCATAAACCACAACTAGAATCATTGCATTTGTGTTCTTTTGAAAAACCACATGGATCCACTAGTATCATTGCATGTGTGTTCTTTTCATAAACCATAGCTAGAGTCATTGCATGTGTCTTCTTTTCATAAACCACATGGATCCACCAGTGTCATTGGATGTGTCTTCTTCTCCTAAACCATCACTAGAGTTCATTACATTTGTGTTATTTTCATAAACCACATGGATCCACCAGTGTCATTGGATGTGTCTTCTTATCCTAAACCATCACTAGAGTTCATTGCATTTGTTTTATTTTCATAAACCACAACTAGATTCATTGCAACTGTGTTCTTTTAAAAACCACATGGATCCACCAGTGTTATTGCATGTGTGTTCTTTTCATTAACCACAACTAGAGTCATTGAATGTGTGTTATTTTCATAAACTAGATGAATCCACCAGTGTCATTGCATGTGTGTTCTTTTCATAAACCACATGGATCCACCAATGTCATATCATGTGTGTTCTTTTCATAAACCACATCTAGAGTCATTGCATGTGTGTTATTTTCGTAAACCACATGGATCCACCAGTGTCATTGCATTTGTGTTCTTTTCATAAACCACATGGATCCACCAGTGTCATTGCATATGTGTTCTTTTCATAGACCACATCTAGAGTCATTGCATGTGTGTTCTTATCATAAACCACCACTAGAGGCATTGCATGTGTGTTCTTTTAAAAAACCACATGGATCCACTAGAGTCATTGCATGTGTGTTCTTTTCATAAACCACATGGATCCACTAGAGTTCATTGAATTAATGTTATTTTCATAAACCACAACTAGAGACATTGCATTTGTGTTCTTTTCAAAAACCACATGGATCCACCAGTGTCATTGGATGTGTGTTCTTTTCATAAACCACAGCTAGAGTCATTGCATGTGTGTTATTTTCATAAACCACAACTAGAGTCAATGCATGTGTGTTCTTTTCATAAACCACATGGATCCACGAGTGTCATTGCATTTGTGTTCTTTTTATAAACCACATGGATCCACCAGTCTCATTGGATGTGTGTTCTTTTCCTAAACCACATGGATCCACCAGTGTCATTGAATGTGCGTACTTTTTCTAAACCACATATTGATCCACTAGAGTCATTGCATGTGTGTTCTTCTCCTAAACCACAACGAGAGTCATTGCATGTGTGTTCTTTTCATAAACCACATGGATCCACCAGTGTCATTGGATGTGTGTTCTTTTGATAAACCACATGGATCCACCAGTGTTATTGCATGTGTGTTCTTTTCATAAACCACCACTAGAGTCATTGGATGTGTGTTCTTTTCATAAACCACATGGATCCACCAGTGTCATTGGATGTGTCTTCTTCTCCTAAACCATCACTAGAGTTCATTGCATTTGTGTTATTTTCATAAACCACATGGATCCACCAGTGTCATTGGATGTGTCTTCTTCTCCTAAACCATCACTAGAGTTCATTGCATTTGTGTTATTTTCATAAACCACAACTAGAGTCATTGCAATTGTGTTCTTTTAAAAAACCACATGGATCCACCAGTGTTATTGCATGTGTGTTCTTTTCATTAACCACAACTAGAGTCATTGAATGTGTGTTATTTTCATAAACTAGATGAATCCACCAGTGTCATTGCATGTGTGTTCTTTTCATAAACCACATGGATCCACCAATGTCATACCATGTGTGTTCTTTTCATAAACCACATCTAGAGTCATTGCATGTGTGTTATTTTCGTAAACCACATGGATCCACCGGTGTCATTGCATTTGTGTTCTTTTCATAAACCACATGGATCCACCAGTTTCATTGCATATGTGTTCTTTTCATAAACCACATCTAGAGTCATTGCATGTGTGTTCTTTTCATAAACCACCACTAGAGGCATTCATGTGTGTTCTTTTAAAAAACCACATGGATCCACTAGAGTCATTGCATGTGTGTTCTTTTCATAAACCACATGGATCCACTAGAGTTCATTGAATTAATGTTGTTTTCATAAACCACAACTAGAAAAATTGCATTTGTGCTCTTTTTAAAAACCACATGGATCCACCAGTGTCATTGGATGTGTGTTCTTTTCATAAACCAGAGCTAGAGTAATTGCATGTGTGTTATTTTCATAAACCACAACTAGAGTTAATGCATGTGTGTTCTTTTCATAAACCACATGGATCCACCAGTGTCGTTGCATTTGTGTTCTTTTCATAAACCACAAGGATCCACCAGTGTCATTGCATTTGTGTTCTCTTTATAAACCACATGGATCCACCGGTGTCATTGGATGTGTGTTCTTTTCCTAAACCACATGGATCCACCAGTGTCATTGAATGTGCGTACTTTTTCTAAACCACATATTGATCCACTAGAGTCATTGCATGTGTGTTCTTATCCTAAACCACAACGAGAGTCATTGCATGTGTGTTCTTTTCATAAACCACATGGATCCACCAGTGTCATTTAATGTGTGTTCTTTTGATAAACCACATGGATCCACCAGTGTCATTGCATGTGTGTTCTTTTCATAAACCACCACTAAAGTCATTGGATGTGTGTTCTTTTCATAAGCCACATGTATCCACCAATATCATTGCATGTATGTTCTTTTCATAAACCACATGGATCCACCAGTGTCATTGGATATGTCTTCTTCTCCTAAACCATCACTAGAGTTCATTGCATTTGTGTTATTTTCATAAACCACAACTAGAGTCATTGCAATTGTGTTCTTTTAAAAAACCACATGGATCCACCAGTGTTATTGCATGTGTGTTCTTTTCATTAACCACAACTAGAGTCATTGAATGTGTGTTATTTTCATAAACTAGATGAATCCACCAGTGTCATTGCATGTGTGTTCTTTTCATAAACCACATGGATCCACCAATGTCATATCATGTGTGTTCTTTTCATAAACCACATCTAGAGTCATTGCATGTGTGTTATTTTCGTAAACCACATGGATCCACCGGTGTCATTGCATTTGTGTTCTTTTCATAAACCACATGGATCCACCAGTGTCATTGCATATGTGTTCTTTTCATAAACCACATCTAGACTCATTGCATGTGTGTTCTTTTCATAAACCACCACTAGAGGCATTCATGTGTGTTCTTTTAAAAAACCACATGGATCCACTAGAGTCATTGCATGTGTGTTCTTTTCATAAACCACATGGATCCACTAGAGTTCATTGAATTAATGTTGTTTTCATAAACCACAACTAGAGACATTGCATTTGTGTTCTTTTTAAAAACCACATGGATCCACCAGTGTCATTGGATGTGTGTTCTTTTCATAAACCAGAGCTAGAGTAATTGCATGTGTGTTATTTTCATAAACCACAACTAGAGTTAATGCATGTGTGTTCTTTTCATAAACCACATGGATCCACCAGTGTCGTTGCATTTGTGTTCTTTTCATAAACCACAAGGATCCACCAGTGTCATTGCATTTGTGTTCTCTTTATAAACCACATGGATCCACCAGTGTCATTGGATGTGTGTTCTTTTCCTAAACCACATGGATCCACCAGTGTCATTGAATGTGCGTACTTTTTCTAAACCACATATTGATCCACTAGAGTCATTGCATGTGTGTTCTTATCCTAAACCACAACGAGAGTCATTGCATGTGTATTCTTTTCATAAACCACATGGATCCACCAGTGTCATTGGATGTGTGTTCTTTTGATAAACCACATGGATCCACCAGTGTCATTGCATGTGTGTTCTTTTCATAAACCACCACTAAAGTCATTGGATGTGTGTTCTTTTCATAAACCACATGTATCCACCAATATCATTGCATGTATGTTCTTTTCATAAACCACATGGATCCACCAGTGTCATTGGATGTGTCTTCTTCTCCTAAACCATCACTAGAGTTCATTGCATTTGTGTTATTTTCATAAACCACAACTAGAGTCATTGCAATTGTGTTCTTTTAAAAAACCACATGGATCCACCAGTGTTATTGCATGTGTGTTCTTTTCATTAACCACAACTAGAGTCATTGAATGTGTGTTATTTTCATAAACTAGATGGATCCACCAGTGTCATTGCATGTGTGTTCTTTTCATAAACCACATGGATCCACCAATGTCATACCATGTGTGTTCTTTTCATAAACCACATCTAGAGTCACTGCATGTGTGTTATTTTCGTAAACCACATGGATCCAGCAGTGTCATTGCATTTGTGTTCTTTTCATAAACCACATGGATCCACCAGTGTCATTGCATATGTGTTCTTTTTATAAACCACATCTAGAGTCATTGCATGTGTGTTCTTTTCATATACCACCACTAGAGGCATTCATGTGTGTTCTTTTAAAAAACCACATGGATCCACTAGAGTCATTGCATGTGTGTTCTTTTCATAAACCACATGGATCCACTAGAGTTCATTGAATTAATGTTGTTTTCATAAACCACAACTAGAGACATTGCTTTTGTGTTCTTTTCAAAAACCACATGGATCCACCAGTGTCATTGGATGTGTGTTCTTTTCATAAACCACAGCTAGAGTCATTGCATGTGTGTTATTTTCATAAACCACAACTAGAGTTAATGCATGTGTGTTCTTTTCATAAACCACATGGATCCACCAGTGTCATTGCATTTGTGTTCTTTTTATAAACCACATGGATCCACCAGTGTCATTGGATGTGTGTTCTTTTCCTAAACCACATGGATCCACCAGTGTCATTGAATGTGCGTACTGTTTCTAAACCACATATTGATCCACTAGAGTCATTGCATGTGTGTTCTTCGCCTGAACAACAACGAGAGTCATTGCATGTGTGTTCTTTTCATAAACCACATGGATCCACCAGTGTTATTGGATGTGTGTTCTTTTGATAAACCACATGGATCCACCAGTGTCATTGTATGTGTGTTCTTTTCATAAACCACCACTAGAGTCATCGGATGTGTGTTCTTTTCATAAACCACATGGATCCACCAGTGTCATTGGATGTGTCTTCTTCTCCTAAACCATCACTAGAGTTCATTGCATTTGTGTTATTTTCATAAACCACATGGATCCACCAGTGTCATTGGATGTGTCTTCTTCTCCTAAACCATCACTAGAGTTCATTGCATTTGTTTTATTTTCATAAACCACAACTAGATTCATTGCAATTGTGTTCTTTTAAAAACCACATGGATCCACCAGTGTTATTGCATGTGTGTTCTTTTCATTAACCACAACTAGAGTCATTGAATGTGTGTTATTTTCATAAACTAGATGAATCCACCAGTGTCATTGCATGTGTGTTCTTTTCATAAACCACATGGATCCACCAATGTCATATCATGTGTGTTCTTTTCATAAACCACATCTAGAGTCATTGCGTGTGTGTTATTTTCGTAAACCACATGGATCCACCAGTGTCATTGCATTTGTGTTCTTTTCATAAACCACATGGATCCACCAGTGTCATTGCATATGTGTTCTTTTCATAGACCACATCTAGAGTCATTGCATGTGTGTTCTTATCATAAACCACCACTAGAGGCATGGCATGTGTGTTCTTTTAAAAAACCACATGGATCCACTAGAGTCATTGCATGTGTGTTCTTTTCATAAACCACATGGATCCACTAGAGTTCATTGAATTAATGTTATCTCCATAAACCACAACTAGAGACATTGCATTTGTGTTCTTTTCAAAAACCACATGGATCCACCAGTGTCATTGGATGTGTGTTCTTTTCATAAACCACAGCTAGAGTCATTGCATGTGTGTTATTTTCATAAACCACAACTAGAGTCAATGCATGTGTGTTCTTTTCATAAACCACATGGATCCACCAGTGTCATTGCATTTGTGTTCTTTTTATAAACCACATGGATCCACCAGTCTCATTGGATGTGTGTTCTTTTCCTAAACCACATGGATCCACCAGTGTCATTGAATGTGCGTACTTTTTCTAAACCACATATTGATCCACTAGAGTCATTGCATGTGTGTTCTTCTCCTAAACCACAATGAGAGTCATTGCATGTGTGTTCTTTTCATAAACCACATGGATCCACCAGTGTCATTGGATGTGTCTTCTTTTGATAAACCACATGGATCCACCAGTGTCATTGCATGTGTGTTCTTTTCATAAACCACCACTAGAGTCATTGGATGTGTGTTCTTTTCATAAACCACATGGATCCACCAGTGTCATTGGATGTGTCTTCTTCTCCTAAACCATCACTAGAGTTCATTGCATTTGTGTTATTTTCATAAACCACATGGATCCACCAGTGTCATTGGATGTGTCTTCTTCTCCTAAACCATCACTAGAGTTCATTGCATTTGTGTTATTTTCATAAACCACAACTAGAGTCATTGCAATTGTGTTCTTTTAAAAAACCACATGGATCCACCAGTGTTATTGCATGTGTGTTCTTTTCATTAACCACAACTAGAGTCATTGAATGTGTGTTATTTTCATAAACTAGATGAATCCACCAGTGTCATTGCATGTGTGTTCTTTTCATAAACCACATGGATCCACCAATGTCATATCATGTGTGTTCTTTTCATAAACCACATCTAGAGTCATTGCATGTGTGTTATTTTTGTAAACCACATGGATCCATCGGTGTCATTGCATTTGTGTTCTTTTCATAAACCACATGGATCCACCAGTGTCATTGCATATGTGTTCTTTTCATAAACCACATCTAGAGTCATTGCATGTGTGTTCTTTTCATAAACCACCACTAGAGGCATTCATGTGTGTTCTTTTAAAAAACCACATGGATCCACTAGAGTCATTGCATGTGTGTTCTTTTCATAAACCACATGGATCCACTAGAGTTCATTGAATTAATGTTGTTTTCATAAACCACAACTAGAGACATTGCATTTGTGTTCTTTTTAAAAACCACATGGATCCACCAGTGTCATTGGATGTGTTCTCTTTTCATAAACCAGAGCTAGAGTCATTGCATGTGTGTTATTTTCATAAACCAGAACTAGAGTTAATGCATGTGTGTTATTTTCATAAACCACATGGATCCACCAGTGTCGTTGCATTTGTGTTCTTTTCATAAACCACAAGGATCCACCAGTGTCATTGCATTTGTGTTCTCTTTATAAACCACATGGATCCACCAGTGTCATTGGATGTGTGTTCTTTTCATAAACGACATGGATCCACCAGTGTCATTGAATGTGCGTACTTTTTTTAAACCACATATTGATCCACTAGAGTCATTGCATGTGTGTTCTTCTCCTAAACCACAACGAGAGTCATTGCATGTGTGTTCTTTTCATAAACCACATGGATCCACCAGTGTCATTGGATGTGTGTTCTTTTGATAAACCACATAGATCCACCAGTGTCATTGCATGTGTGTTCTTTTCATAAACCACCACTAAAGTCATTGGATGTGTGTTCTTTTCATAAACCACATGTATCCACCAATATCATTGCATGTATGTTCTTTTCATAAACCACATGGATCCACCAGTGTCATTGGATGTGTCTTCTTCTCCTAAACCATCACTAGAGTTCATTGCATTTGTGTTATTTTCATAAACCACAACTAGAGTCATTGCAATTGTGTTCTTTTAAAAAACCACATGGATCCACCAGTGTTATTGCATGTGTGTTCTTTTCATTAACCACAACTAGAGTCATTGAATGTGTGTTATTTTCATAAACTAGGTGGATCCACCAGTGTCATTGCATGTGTGTTCTTTTCATAAACCACATGGATCCACCAATGTCATATCATGTGTATTTTTTCATAAACCACATCTAGAGTCATTGCATGTGTGTTATTTTCGTAAACCACATGGATCCACCAGTGTCATTGCATTTGTGTTCTTTTCATAAACCACATGGATCCACCAGTGTCATTGCATATGTGTTCGTTTCATAAACCACATCTAGATTCATTGCATGTGTGTTCTTTTCATAAACCACCACTAGAGTCATTGCATGTGTGTTCTTTTCAAAAACCACATGGATCCACTAGAGTCATTGCATGTGTGTTCTTTTCATAAACCACATGGATCCACTAGAGTTCATTGAATTAATGTTGTTTTCATAAACCACAACTAGAGACATTGCATTTGTGTTCTTTTCAAAAACCACAAGGATCCACCAGTGTCATTGGATGTGTGTTCTTTTCATAAACCATGGCTAGAGTCATTGCATGTGTGTTATTTTCATAAACCACAACTAGAGTCAATGCATGTGTGTTCTTTTCATAAACCACATGGATCCACCAGTGTCATTGGATGTGTGTTCTTTTCATAAACCACATGGATCCACCAGTGTCATTGAATGTGCGTACTTTTTTTAAACCACATATTGATCCACTAGAGTCATTGCATGTGTGTTCTTCTCCTAAACCACAACGAGAGTCATTGCATGTGTGTTCTTTTCATAAACCACATGGATCCACCAGTGTCATTGGATGTGTGTTCTTTTTATAAACCACATGGATCCACCAGTGTCATTGCATGTGTGTTATTTTCATAAGCCACCACTAGAGTCATTGGATGTGTGTTCTTTTCATAAACCACATGGACCCACCAATATCATTGCATGTGTGTTCTTTTCATAAATCACATGCATCCACCAGTGTCATTGGATGTGTCTTCTTCTCCTAAACCATCACTAGAGTTCATTGCATTTGTGTTATTTTCATAAACCACAACTAGAGTCATTGCATTTGTGTTCTTTTAAAAAACCACATGGATCCACCAGTGTCATTGCATGTGTGTTCTTTTCATAAACCACATGATCCTTTAGTGTCATTGCATGTGTGTTCTTTTAATAAACCACATCTAGAGTCATTGCAAGTGTGTTCTTTTCATAAACCACATGGATCCACCAGTGTCATTGCATATGTGTCCTTTTTATAAACCACAGCTAGAGTCATTGAATGTGTGTTCTTTTCATAAACCACATGGATCCACCAGTGTCATTGCATGTGTGTTCTTTTCATAAATGTAGGGTCCCCAACCTTCAATAAGATTGAGCCCCCTGTGTTTACAATGTTAGTCCCTGGATCAATAGCTAGCATCCACAGTTCAGATGTAATATCAAGAAACAAAGGTCATAATACAACTTTATAACCAGGAATAAAATAGTTTTATTACATCAAACTTAGCTCATTGGCTAATTACATTACATTGCAGCAGAATAACTATAGTCATGGGTCCTTCATCTTCAAAGTGCCACAGGCAGATGTTGGTTGTAGACTTTGTAATCCTAATCAATCAATCTTCACTAAAATCAATCAAACCTGCAACATTACAAGTTACAGCCACAAGGGTCAATACATTTGAATTGTATTGGCAAGTGATACTTTGGTAGTATAGTGGAGTCTATCATCTATATGCATTTTGGCTAAGTGGAGCTGAGGCTTGCATTGCTCAAAATAGATTTTTCCTATCATTTTGAAAATACTAAGTTTTTGTTTGGCAAAAACTTTCCAAGACATCTACTAATCAAAGACTGGAGATCCACTCAGGGCATCTACCAATCAAAGACTGAAGATTTGCTTGGCAAAAACAATTTTCCTCAATCAATGATTTCAAGATCCTTATACCAAGCCATCTCTCCATCAAAGATTGAAGAATTTCACACAACCCTTGTTCACCCACAAGTTTTATTTAGAAATTGGAGTGATGAGATTCTTGAAGTTTCCATGTCTTGATGCTCAATTTGTCCTTTACCAGGGACATGGCTAAGTACTTAGGTTTTACACTCTGCAGAGGTGGTGCACTTTACCCACAAGACTTGGTTTCCCAAGACAAAATCTTTCAGAAGCTTTCCCTTAGACCAACATGGACGCACTCCAACCTATCAATCACTACCACCCACTGTCCATGTGGCTAAGTTCTTGCAACCTATATGATCATGGCAGAGCCCATATTGCCAAGTGGTTGCACTTGAAGCTTCTCAACATTTGACATCTCAAATCTCTTTGTTTCCTGGGTGGCCATCCACAAGTGAGATACACTAAGGTAAACCATAAACATGGGCCTTGTGAACCACTCAACCAAAAACCACCAAGCAAGTCCCATTCCACCCAGGTGATTCATTAATCTTTAGTTGTTTTATTAAATAAAACACAAGTCCATAGACTTAGAAATTTTCATAGCATGAATATATATATCCCACCCAGGTTTTCTATTAGCTAGGCTAAGCTTGATAGTAATAGGATTCTTAACTAAGGAAAATCCTTCTAAGGATTCATTCTACTAGTTTTCCTATAGCAAGGTCTATACTTAGCAAAATAAAAACCATGCAAGTTTTACTGGGCAAAAACACTAATGCATATTGAAAATAATGGGATAGATAGTATGAAGTATCACTTGCCTTTTTGGTAGAGGGTATAAGTTCACTCCTTGTCCTTGCAACAATCACACTCTTCAAGTCACTACAATTCAATCAAGCAAGGTACAACTCAATCTACCAATCAAGCAAACACAAAATCACTAACACTCCAAACCAATATTCTCTCAAACAAAATCACACACACAAGACAATGGAATCTAAGTCATGCATAAGCATGCAAAGGTTGGTTCTATTGTAAGGATGGTCTTCACTAGGCTTCTAACTTTGTAAGTTCCAATTTGGTCATTTACCAGAATGGCAAAGTCATTTGCAAAGAGGGTCTCTATTAGATTCCTAAACTTTGTAAGATCCAAAATGGTCATTTACCAAAGTGGCAAGGTTAAAGAAATGCATGCAAGCATGCCAAGCCTTGTTTTGTTTGAAAAAGGGGTTCCTAATGGGTCATAGACATTTGGGCACACCTATTGGTCATTTTGTGAAGTGGCTAAGTCATTTGCAAAAGGTTTCACTATAAAACCAATTGCAAAACAAAGTGTCATTCTATGTGGTGTAGAAATATTTTTACTAAGGCCTTAACCTATAGGGTTCATCAAGTATGTTTTCTATCACAAAACTTGGGGTTTGGGGTTAGTGAGTCTAAAACAAAACAATTTCCAAAGGTATTCTTCCAAAATCATTTTTGATAAGAATCACATTTCTATTTGACTAGAAATGGTTTTAAATCAAAGATTCCTTATTTTGTTTCACCAAATGAGTTGCTATTGCAAAACTTGGTGTTTTGGGTCAGTAGGTTTGGTCCAAAGCATTTTTTCAAAGTTTTCTTTATGAAAGCATTTTCATAAACAAAACAATGGTTTTTAATTAGCTAGAAATGGACTAAACCAATTAATCCATTCTATCCTTTTCCAAAATCATTTTCAAAAACTTGGGTTGGGTCCTAGGGTCAGTAAGGTCACAACAAACTAATTGGCAAAGGTTTTAACCTTAAAATAATTTTTAAATGATTTTTCTAATGTTAGTAAGCACACAAAAGAATCTGCAAAATCAAACAAGCTAACAGGTACTATTTGCTAAACTAAGGGCAGGGTTGGTTAGAGCTTGTCTTGATGATTCCAACGACATCAAATTTGTAAAATTTGGACGTGTGGATCAAAAGATACAAAGGTTTGAAGTTTGCAAAAGTTTCTGTTTTCAAATTCTGTTTTAAACAGAATAGGGACACGCGGCAGTATTCTATTGGACGGTACCGGTTCGGCCGGATCGTGGCTGTGGAGCGTTGGATCTAATCTAATCGTGCGATCCAGAGGACATACCTCTTCGCGACTAAGTGGATCTATCCTAACCAATGGGTCAAGATCGAACGGTTGCGGCAGGCTCGACCTAAAGTGGGCGGCGCTGACGGTGGCTAGCGGCGGCGGAGCGGTCGGTCGACGACGGAGGTGGCGCTACAGGAGGTGAGGGAGAAGGAGGGGTTGCTCACCGGGCTCAGGGGGTCACGGCGAAGCTCAAGGCACTGACAGTTCGACGAGGGGCGCTCTGGTTCAGCCGCGATTCCTCGCCGGAGTAGAGAACGACGTCGGCCGGCTCTGTCCACGGTCGGAGACGGTGCTGTGGATCACCTCGAGACAAAATGATGACGCGGTTAGATTCATAGGGTCGAGGCGAAGTCGTGTGCATCACAGGGAGGTGAAGGGGAAGTCTGGTCTCACCGGTGGGGTTCGTCGGAGCGGAGGCAGACGGTGGTGCTCACTGTCGACGACGGAGTCGAGGTTCTGGGGCACCCGCGGGCGAATGGGGGGGTACGGACAGAAGCGCCAGGGAGTGTGGAGTATGTGTGCGTGGTCGAGAGGTCAAGGGGCAGCGTGTGCTGGCTGGAATCGGCCGGAGACGGTGGTCGGAGCTATGGCGATGCGAGCTCGAATTACGGCAGCCTCGGGGCAGAGGGGAGGCGGTGTCCGGGGGAAAGGGAGGAGGAGGAGCAGGCGGTTAAATAGGCGTTGTCACGACAAGGTTTAACGCAGCGTTAACGCGAATTCAAGCCGCGGCATTCAAAGCAGAAAACGGCCGGCGAAGTCTGGGGGAGACGGGGTCGCGCGGGGAAGAAGAAGGAGGTGGCGGTGGGGTCCTCTGTTCAGTGGGAAAAGAAAGGAGAGAGGGGTCCACTTGCCAGTCTCGGTGAGGGTTTCTTTCGCGGTGCAGAAAACGGTTCGGGGCGTGGGTGATACGACGAACAGTGATATGGGCCTACCTGGCAGTGAGGGGGAGAGTGTGGGGTTTGGGGCCACCTGTTAGTCTCTGTGTGGGTGCGGTTTTAAGTGAGAAAAGGTTTCTTCGGGGGAGAGGGAGAAGACTGGGCTGGTCTGGGCCTTAGTGGGCTAGGTCTGTTTTCCTATTTTTTTTTTCTGTCTAATTCTTTTTCTTTTTCTAATTCTTTTTCTGTTTTGAATTTCAATCAAATATTCAAGCAATCAAACAACACACAAATCAAATCAAACAATCACTCAACTTCACTTTGAATTTGGTTCTGTTTGGCAACATAATCCAAATCTCAAAATGAAATAATATTTCTATTTATTTTAGGATCCATTTAATAATTAAATAAAATGGATCTTTGATTTATTAATAGTGTTTGATTTATTTAATAAAATTTCCATTTGAAATCCAATTATTTTCAAAACCAAACAAGAAGGTTTAATTTGAAAGATAAAAGAATACTTGGAAACTTATTTAAATAAATAAATAAGTTTTGGTGTTTAATTAAAATGGGAAAGCCTTTACTTAAATAAAATTGGATATTTAAATCCTTATTATTTTATTTAAATAATCCTTTACTCATTTTAATCAAAGCAAAACCTTTTAATAAAAGATTTCAAAGTAGTAATAAAATACTTGGTGTTCATTTAAAATGGGAAAAGCCTTTACTTAAATAAAATTGGATATTTAAATCCTTATTATTTTATTTAAATAAACCTTTACTCATTTTATCAAAACAAAATATTTTATTACAAAAGTTTGGCCAAAATTAATTTGGCTCACCTTTTCATTTGAAAACAAAGTCTTTTAATTAAAAGGTCCAAATAGTATTTCCAAAATAATTTATTTTTCCTTTATTAAATGTTTATCTTTTTAATCCCTTTAGGATTATAATTGTTCACCAATTGGTATGGGTTTTTGGTAAGGGCTTTATTAGCTTTGGGAATTCAATTTCCTTATCTTAATATATTCACAAGATTTTGTCTATGGTTCCAAACTAAGTGAAACCAATCTCTAAGGTCTTTCTTGATCCTTTGTGGAAATTTGATAGTCAAATTTGGTATGGATCAAATCCATGGATTTGGAGATACTTTGGAAAATGATTTCCTTCCATTAGGGTTTAGGGTTTTGGATTACTTTCCAATGTTCAAATTTCCAGATACATTCATTGAGGAATGCATTTCCTTTGATTTGGATTTTTGTTGAATTCAAACTTCCACCAAAGTTTTGTTCAAGATGGGATTTCAGTTTCCTTTTAGAAACAAAAGTTTCTTTTCACCCTGATTTTCAACAAAGATTTACTTTGTTTAATTTAATTTTCACATTACAAGATTTGGAAAATCTTAGGATGTGACAATAAACCACATGGATCCACTAGTGTCATTGCATGTGTGTTCTTTTCATAAACCACACCTAGAGTCATTGCAAGTGTGTTCTTTTAATAAACCAGATGGATCCACCAGTGTCATTGCATGTGTGTTCTTTTCATAAACCACCGCTAGAGTCATTGGATGTGTGTTCTTTTCATAAACCACATGGATCCACTAGAGTTCATTGCATGTGTGTTCTTTTTATAAATGACAACTAGAGACATTGCATTTGTGTTCTTTTCAAAAACCACATAGATCCACCGGTGTCATTGCATGTGTGTTCTTTTCATAAACCACATCAAGAGTCATTGCATGTGTGTTATTTTCAGAAACCACATGGATCCACCAGTGTCATTGTATTTGTGTTCTTTTCATAAAACACATGGATCCACCAGTGTCATTCCATGTGTGTCTTTTCATAAACGACATCTATAGTCATTGCATGTGTGTTCTTTTCATAAACCACTAGTAGAGTCATTGCATGTGTGTTCTTTTCATAAACCACATGGATCCACTAGAGTTCATTGCATTAGTGTTCTTTCATAAACCACAACTAGAGTCATTGGATTTGTGTTCTTTTCATAAACCACATGGATCCACCAGTGTCATTGCATGTGTGTTCTTTTCATAAACCACATGGATCCACTAGTGTCATTGCATGTGTGTTCTTTTCATAAACCACATCTAGAGTCATTGCAAGTGTGTTCTTTTAATAAACCAGATGGATCCACCAGTGTCATTGCATGTGTGTTCTTTTCATAAACCACCGCTAGAGTCATTGGACGTGTGTTCTTTTCATAAACCACATGGATCCACTAGTGTCATTGCATGTGTGTTCTTTTCATAAACCACATGGATCCACTAGAGTTCATTGCATTTGTGTTCTTTTTATAAATGACAACTAGAGACATTGCATTTGTGTTCTTTTCAAAAACCACATAGATCCACCGGTGTCATTGCATGTGTGTTCTTTTCATAAACCACATCAAGAGTCATTGCATGTGTGTTATTTTCAGAAACCACATGGATCCACCAGTGTCATTGTATCTATGTTCTTTTCATAAAACACATGGATCAACCAGTGTCATTCCATGTGTGTCTTTTCATAAACCACATCTACAGTCATTGCATGGGTGTTCTTTTCATAAACCACTACTAGAGTCATTGCATGTGTGTTCTTTTCATAAACCACATGGATCCACTAGAGTTCATTGCATTAGTGTTCTTTCATAAACCACAACTAGAGTCATTGGATTTGTGTTCTTTTCAAAAACCACATGGATCCACTAGTGTCATTGGATGTGTGTTCTTTTCATAAACCACAGCTAGAGTCATTGCATGTGTGTTATTTCCATAAACCACAACTAGAGTCAATGCATGTGTGTTCTTTTCATAAACCACATGGATCCACCAGTGTCATTACATTTGTGTTCTTTTTATAAACCACATGGATCCACCAGTGTCAATGGATGTGTGTTCTTTTCATAAACCACATGGATCCACCAGTGTCATTGAATGTGCGTACTTTCTCTAAACCACATCCACTAGAGTCATTGCATGTGTGTTCTTCTCCTAAACCACCACTAGAGTCATTGCATGTGTGTTCTTTTCATAAACCACATGGATCCACCAGTGTCATTGGATGTGTGTTCTTTTGATAAACCACATGGATCCACCAGTGTCATTGCATGTGTGTTGTTTTCTTAAACCACCACTAGAGTCATTGGATGTGTGTTCTTTTCATAAAACACATGGATCCACCAATATCATTGCATGTGTGTTCTTTTCATAAACCACATGGGTCCACCAGTGTCATTGGATGTGTCTTCTTCTCCTAAACCATCACTAGAGTTCATTGCATTTGTGTTATTTTCATAAACCACAACTAGACTCATTGCATTTGTGTTCTTTTAAAAAACCACATGGATCCACCAGTGTTATTGCATGTGTGTTATTTTCATTAACCACAACTAGAGTCATTGAATGTGTGTTATTTTCATAAACTAGATGGATCCACCAGTGTCGTTGCATGTGTGTTCTATTCATAAACCACATGGATCCACCAATGTCATATCATTTGTGTTCTTGTCATAAACCGCATCTAGAGTCATTGCATGTGTGTTATTTTCGTAAACCACATGACTCCACCAGGGTCCTTGCATTTGTGTTCTTTTCATAAACCACATGGATCCACCAGTGTCATTGCATATGTGTTCTTTTCATAAACCACATCTAGAGTCATTGCATGTGTGTTCTTTTCATAAACCACCACTAGAGTCATTGCATGTGTGTTATTTTCATAAACCACATGGATCCACTAGAGTTCATTGAATTAATGTTGTTTTCATAAACCACAACTAGAGACATTGCATTTGTGTTCTTTTCAAAAACCACATGGATCCACCAGTGTCATTGGATGTGTATTCTTTTCATAAACCACAGCTAGAGTCATTGCATGTGTGTTATTTTCATAAACCACAACTAGAGTCAATGCATGTGTGTTCTTTTCATTAACCACATGGATCGACCAGTGTCATTGCATTTGTGTTCTTTTTATAAACCACATGGATCCACCAGTGTCATTGGATGTGTGTTCTTTTCATAAACTACGTGGATCCACCAGTGTCATTGAATGTGCGTACTTTTTCTAAACCACATATTGATCCACTAGAGTAATTGCATGTGTGTTCTTCTCCTAAACCACAACGAGAGTCATTGCATGTGTGTTCTTTTCATAAACCACATGGATCCACCAGTGTCATTGGATGTGTGTTCTTTTGATAAACCACATGGATCCACCAGTGTCATTGCATGTGTGTTATTTTCATAAACCACCACTAGAGTCATTGGATGTGTGTTCTTTTCATAAACCACATGGATCCACCAATATCATTGCATGTGTGTTCTTTTCATAAACCACATGGATCCACCAGTGTCATTGGATGTGTCTTCTTCTCCTAAACCATCACTAGAGTTCATTGCATTTGTGTTATTTTCATAAACCACAACTAGAGTCATTGCATTTGTGTTCTTTTAATAAACCACATGGATCCACCAGTGTCATGACATGTGTGTTCTTTTCATAAACCACAGCTAGAGTCATTGAATGTGTTCTTTTCATAAACCACAGCTAGAGTCATTGAATGTGTTCTTTTCATAAACCACATGGATCCACCAGTGTCATTGCATGTGTGTTCTTTTCATAAACCACATGGATCTACTAGTGTCATTGCATGTGTGTTCTTTTCATAAACCACATCTAGAGTCATTGCAAGTGTGTTCTTTTCATAAACCACATGGATCCACCAGTGTCATTGCATATGTGTCCTTTTTATAAACCACAACTAGAGTCATTGAATGTGTGTTCTTTTCATAAACCACATGGATCCACCAGTGTCATTACATGTGTGTTCTTTTCATAAACCACATGGATCCACTAGTGCCACTTCATGTGTGTTCTTTTCATAAACCACATCTAGGGTCATTGAAAGTGTGTTCTTTTCATAAACCAGATGGATCCACCAGTGTCATTGCATGTGTGTTCTTTTCATAAACCACCGCTAGAGTCATTGGATGTGTGTTCTTTTCATAAACCACATGGATCCACTAGTGTCATTGCATGTGTGTTCTTTTCATAAACCACATGGATCCACTAGAGTTCATTGCATTTGTGTCCTTTTCATAAACCACAACTAGAGTCATTGCATTTGTGTTCTTTTCAAAAACCACATGGATCCACCAGTGTCATTGCATGTGTGTTCTTTTCGTAAACCAAAGATAGAGTCATTGCATGTGTGCTCTTTTCATAAACCACATGGATCCACCAGTGTCATTGGATGTGTGTTCTTTTGATAAACCACATGGATCCACCAGTGTCATTGCATCTGTGTTCTTTTCATAAACCACCACTAGAGTCATTGGATGTGTGTTCTTTTCGTAAACCACATGGATCCACCAATATCATTGCATGTGTGTTCTTTTCGTAAACCACATGGATCCACGAGTTTCATTGGATGTGTCTTCTTCTCCTAAACCATCACTACAGTTCATTGCATTTGTGTTATTTTCATAAACCACAACTAGAGTCATTGCATGTGTGTTCTTTTAAAAAACCACATGGATCCACCAGTGTTATTGCATGTGTGTTATTTTCATTAACCACAACTAGTCATTGAATGTGTGTTATTTTCATAAACTAGATGGATCCACTAGTGTCATTGCATGTGTGTTCTATTCATAAACCACATGGATCCACCAATGTCATATCATGTGTGTTCCTTACATAAACCGCATCTAGAGTCATTGCATGTCTGTTATTTTCGTAAACCACATGGATCCACCAGTGTCATTGCATTTGTGTTCTTTTCATAAACCACATGGATCCACCAGTGTCATTGCATATGTGTTCTTTTCATAAACCACATCTAGAGTCATTGCTTGTGTGTTCTTTTCATAAACCACCACCAGAGTCATTGCATGTGTGTTCTTTTCAAAAACCACATGGATCCACTAGAGTCATTGCATGTGTGTTCTTTTCATAGACCACATGGATCCCCTAGAGTTCATTGAATTAATGTTGTTATCGTAAACCACAACTAGAGACATAGCATTTGTGTTCTTTTCAAAAACCACATGGATCCACCAGTGTCATTGGATGTGTGTTCTTTTCATAAACCACAGCTAGAGTCATTGCATGTGTGTTATTTTCATAAACCACAACTAGAGTCAATGCATGTGTGTTCTTTTCATAAACCACATGGATCCACCAGTGTCATTGCATTAGTGTTCTTTTTATAAACCACATGGATCCACCAGTGTCATTGGATGTGTGTTCTTTTCATAAACCACATGGATCCAGCAGTGTCATTGAATGTGCGTACTATTTCTAAACCATATATTGATCCACTAGAGTCATTGCATGTGTGTTCTTCTCCTAAACCACAACGAGAGTCATTGCATGTGTGTTCTTTTCATAAACCACATGGATCCACCAGTGTCATTGGATGTGTGTTCTCTTGATAAAGAACATGGATCCACCAGTGTCATTGCATGTGTGTTCTTTTCATAAACCACCACTAGAGTCATTGGTTGTGTGTTCTTTTCATAAACCACATGGATCCACCAGTGTTATTGCATGTGTGTTCTTTTCATAAACTACCACAAGAGTCATTGGATGTGTGTTCTTTTCATAAACCACATGGATCCACCAGTGTCATTGGATGTGTGTTCTTTTGATAAACCACATGGATCCACCTGTGTCATTGCATGTGTGTTCTTTTCATAAACCACCACTAGAATCATTGGATGTGTGTTCTTTTTATAAACCACATGGATCCACCAATATCATTGCATGTGTGTTCTTTTCATAAACCACATGGATCCACCAGTGTCATTGGATGTGTCTTCTTCTCCTAAACCATCACTAGAGTTCATTGCATTTGTGTTATTTTCATAAACCACAACTAGAGTCATTGCATTTGTGTTCTTTTAAAAAACCACATGGATCCACCAGTGTTATTGCATGTGTGTTCTTTTCATTAACCACAACTAGAGTCATTGAATGTGTGTTATTTTCATAAACTAGATGGATCCACCAGTGTCATTTCATGTGTGTTCTTTTCATAAACCACATGGATCCACCAATGTCATATCATGTGTGTTCTTTTCATAAACCACATCTAGAGTCATTGCATGTGTGTTATTTTCGTAAACCACATGGATCCACCAGTGTAATTGCATTTGTGTTCTTTTCATAAACCACATGGATCCACCAGTGTCATTGCATATGTGTTCTTTTCATACACCACATCTAGAGTCATTGCGTGTGTGTTCTTTTCATAAACCACCACTAGAGGCATTGCATGTGTGTTCTTTTAAAAAACCACATGGATCCACTAGAGTCATTGCATGTGTGTTGTTTTCATAAACCACATGGATCCACTAGAGTTCATTGAATTAATGTTGTTTTCATAAACCACAACTAGAGACATTGCATTTGTGTTCTTTTCAAAAACCACATGGATCCACCAGTGTCATTGGATGTGTGTTCTTTTCATAAACGACAGCTAGAGTCATTGCATGTGTGTTATTTCCATAAACCACAACTAGAGTCAATGCATGTGTGTTCTTTTCAAAAACCACATGGATCCACCAGTGTCATTGCATTTGTGTTCTTTTTATAAACCACATGGATCCACCAGTGTCATTGGATGTGTGTTCTTTTCATAAACCACATGGATCCACCAGTGTCATTGAATGTGCGTACTTTTTCTAAACCACATATTGATCCATTAGAGTCATTGCATGTGTGTTCTTCTCCTAAACCACCACTAGAGTAATTGCATGTGTTTTCTTTTCATAAACCACATGGATCCACCAGTGTCATTGGATGTGTGTTCTTTTGATAAACCACATGGATCCACCAGTGTCATTGCATGTGTGTTATTTTCATAAGCCACCACTAGAGTCATTGGATGTGTGTTCTTTTCATAAACCACATGGATCCACCAATATCATTGCATGCGTGTTCTTTTCATAAACCACATGGATCCACCAGTGTCATTGGATGTGTCTTCTTCTCCTAAACCATCACTAGAGTTCATTGCATTTGTGTTATTTTCATAAACCACAACTAGAGTCGTTGCATTTGTGTTCTTTTAAAAAACCACATGGATCCACCAGTGTTATTGCATGTGTGTTCTTTTCATTAACCACAACTAGAGTCATTGAATGTGTGTTATTTTCATAAACTAGATGGATCCACCAGTGTCATTGCATGTGTGTTCTTTTCATAAACCACATGGATCCACCAATGTCATTGCATGTGTGTTCTTTTCATAAACCACATCTAGAGTCATTGCATGTGTGTTATTTTCGTAAACCAAATGGATCCACCAATGTCATTGCATGTGTGTTCTTTTCATAAAACACATGGATCCACCAGTGTCATTGCATATGTGTTCTTTTCATAAACCACATCTAGAGTCATTACATGTGTGTTCTTTTCATAAACCACCACTAGAGTCATTGCATGTGTGTTCTTTTCAAAAACCACATGGATCCACTAGAGTCATTGCATGTGTGTTCTTTTCATAAACCACATGGATCCACTAGAGTTCATTGAATTAATGTTGTTTTCATAAACCACAACTAGAGACATTGCATTTGTGTTCTTTTCAAAAACCACATGGATACACCAGTGTCATTGCATGTGTGTCTTTTCATAAACCACATCTAGAGTCATTGCATGTGTGTTCTTTTCATAAATCACCACTAGAGCCATTGCATGTGTGTTATTTATATAAACAACATGGATCCACTAGAGTCATTACATGTGTGTTCTTTTAATAAACCACATGGATTCACTAGAGTTCATTGCATTTGTGTTCTTTTCATAAACCACAACTAGAGACATTGCATTTGTGTTCTTTTCAAAAACCACATGGATCCACCAGTGTCATTGCATGTGTGTTCTTTTCATAAACCACAGGTAGAGTCATTGCATGTGTGTTCTTTTCATAAACCACATGGATCCACCAGCTTCATTGCATGTGTGCTCTTTTCATAAACCACATGGATCCACCAGTGTCATTACATGTGTGTTCTTTTCATAAACCACATCTAGAGTCATGACATGTGTGTTATTTTCATAAACCACCACTAGAGTCATTGCATGTGTGTTCATTTCATCAACCACATGGATCCACTAGAGTCATTGCATGTATGTTCTTTTCATAAACCACATGGATCCACTAGAGTTCATTGCATTTGTGTTCTTTTCATAAACCACAACTAGATACATTGCATTTGTGTTCTTTTCATAAACCACAACTAGATACATTGCATTTGTGTTCTTTTCAAAAACCACATGGATCCACCAGTGTCATTGCATGTGTGTTCTTTTTATAAACCACAGCTAGAGTCATTGCATGTGTGTTATTTTCATAAACCACATGGATCCACCAGTGTCATTGCATGTGTTTTCTTTTCATAAACTACATGGATCCACCAGTGTCATTACATGTGTGTTTTTCTCCTAAACTACCACTAGAGTTCATTGCATTGGTGTTATTTTCACTAGAGTAATTGCATCTATGTTATTTTCAAAAGCCACATGGATTCACTAGTGTCATTGCATGTTTTTTTCATAAACCACAGCTAGAGTCATCGAATGTGCGTTCTTTTCATAAACGACATGGATCCACCAGTATCATTGCATGTGTGTTATTTTCATAAACCACGTGGATCCACCAGTGTCATTACATGTGTGTTATTTTCATAAACCACATGGATCCACCAGTGTCATTGCATTTGTGTTCTTTTAATAAACCACATGGATCCACCAGTGTCATTGCATCATTGCATGTGTGTTCTTTTCATAAACCACTAGTAGAGTCATTGCATGTGTGTTCTTTTCATAAACACCACTAGAGTCATTGCATGTGTGTTCTTTTCATAAATCACATGGATCCACTAGAGTCATTGCATGTGTGTTCTTTTCATAAACCACATGGATCCAGTAGAGTTCATTGCATTTGTGTTCTTTTCATAAATCACAACTAGAGACACTGCATTTATGTTCTTTTCAAAAACCACATGGATCCACCGGTGTCATTGCATGTGTGTTCTTTTCATAAACCACATCAAGAGTCGTTGCATGTGTGTTATTTTCATAAACCACATGGATCCACCAGTGTCATTGTATTTGTGTTCTTTTCATAAACCACATGGATCCACCGGTGTCATTCCATGTATGTCTTTTCATAAACCACATCGAGAGTCATTGCATGTGTGTTATTTTCATAAACCACCACTAGAGTCATTGCATGTGTTTTCTTTTCATTAACCACATGGATCCACCAATATCATTGCATGTGTGTTCTTTTCATAAACCACATGGATCCACCAGTGTCATTAGATGTGTGTTCTTCTCCTAAACAATCACTAGAGTTCATTGCATTTGTGTTATTTTCATAAACCACAACTAGCGTCATTGCATTTGTGTTCTTTTCAAAAACCACATGGATCCACTAGTGTTATTGCATGTGTGTTCTTTTCATTAACCACAACTAGAGTCATTGAATGTGTGTTATTTTCATAAACTAGATGGATCCACCAGTGTCATTGCATGTGTGTTCTTTTCATAAACCACATGGATCCACCAATGTCATTGCATGTGTGTTCTTTTCATAAACCACATCTAGAGTCATTGCATGTGTGTTATTTTTGTAAACCACATGGATCCACCAGCGTCATTGCATTTGTGTTCTTTTCATAAACCACATGGATCCACCAGTGTCATTGCATATGTGTTCTTTTCATAAACCACATCTAGAGTCATTGCATGTGTGTTCTTTCAATAAACCACAACTAGAGTCATTGCATGTGTTTTCTTTTCATAAACCACATGGATCCACTAGAGTTCATTGAATTAATGTTGTTTTCATAAACCACAACTAGAGACATTGCATTTGTGTTCTTTTCAAAAACCACATGGATCCACCAGTTTCATTGCATGTGTGTATTTTCATAAACCACATCTAGAGTGATTGCATGTGTGTTCTTTTCATAAACCACCACTAGAGTCATTGCATGTGTTTTTGTTTCATAAACCACATGGATCCACTAGAGTCATTGCATGTGTGTTCTTTCAATAAACCACATGGATCCACTAGAGTTCATTGTATTTGTGTTCTTTTCATAAAGCACAACTAGAGACATTGCATTTGTGTTCTTTTCAAAAGCCACATGGATCCACCAGTGTCATTGCATGTGTGTTCTTTTCATAAACCACAGGTAGAGTCATTGCATGTATGTTCTTTTCATAAACCACATGCATCCACCAGTGTCATTGCATGTGTGTTCTTTTCATAAACCACATGGATCCACCATTGTCATTACATGTGTGTTCTTCACCTAATCACCACTAGAGTTCATTGCATTTGTGTTATTTTCACTAGAGTCATTGCATTTGTGTTCTTTTCAAAACCACATGGATTCACTAGTGTCATTGCATGTTTGTTTCTTAAACCACAATTAGAGTCATTGAATGTGTGTTCTTTTCATAAACCACATGGATCCACCAGTATCATTGCATGTGTGTTATTTTCATAAACCACATGGATCCACCAGTGTCATTGCATGTGTGTTATTTTCATAAACCACATGGATCCACCAGTGTCATTGCATGTGCGTTCTTTTCATAAACCACATGGATCCACTAGAGTTCATTGCATTTGTGTTCTTTTCATAAATCACAACTAGAGACATTGCATTTGTGTTATTTCGAAAACCACATGGATCCACCAGTGTCGTTGCATGTGTGTTCTTTTCATAACCACATCAAGAGTCATTGCATGTGTGTTATTTTCATAAACCACATGGATCCACCAGTGTCATTGCATGTGTGTTCTTTTAATAAACCACATGGATCCACCAGTGTCATTCTATGTGTGTCTTTTCATAAACCACATCTAGAGTCATTGCATGTGTGTTCTTTTCATAAACCACCACCAGAGTCATTGCATGTGTGTTCTTTTAAAAAACCACATGGATCCACTAGAGTCATTGCATGTGTGTCCTTTTCATAAACCACATGGATCCACTAGAGTTCATTGAATTAATGTTGTTTTCATAAACCACAACTAGAGACATTGCATTTGTGTTCTTTTCAAAAACCACATGGATCCACCAGTGTCATTGGATGTGTGTTCTTTTCATAAACCACAGCTAGAGTCATTGCATGTGTGTTATTTTCATAAACCACAACTAGAGTCAATGCATGTGTGTTCTTTTCATAAACCACATGGATCCACTAGAGTCATTGCATTTGTGTTCTTTTAAAAAACCACATGGATCCACTAGAGTCATTGCATGTGTGTTCTTTTCATAAACTACATGGATCCACTAGAGTTCATTGAATTAATGTTGTTTTCATAAACCACAACTAGAGACATTGCATTTGTGTTCTTTTCAAAAACCACATGGATCCACCAGTGTCATTGCATGTGTGTCTTTTCATAAACCACATCTAGAGTCATTGCATGTGTGTTCTTTTCATAAACCACCACTAGAGTCATTGCATGTGTGTTCTTTTCATAAATCACATGGATCCACTAGAGTTATTGCATGTGTGTTCTTTTCATAAACCACATGAATCCACTAGAGTTCATTGTATTTGTGTTCTTTTCATAAATCACATCTAGAGACATTGCATTTGTGTTCTTTTCAAAAACCACATGGATCCACCGGTGTCATTGCATGTGTGTTCTTTTCATAAACCACATCAAGAGTCATTGCATGTGTGTTATTTGCGTAAACCACATGGATCCACCAGTGTCATTGTATTTGTGTTCTTTTCATAAACCACATGGATCCACCAGTGTCATTCCATGTGTGTCTTTTCATAAACCACATCGAGAGTCATTGCATTTGTGTTCTTTTCATAAACCACCACTAGAGTCATTGCATGTGTGTTCTTTTCATAAACCACATGGATCCACCAATATCATTGCATGTGTGTTCTTTTCATAAACCACATGGATCCAACAGTGTCATTAGATGTGTGTTCTTCTCCTAAACCATCACTAGAGTTCATTGCATTTGTGTTATTTTCATAAACCACAACTAGAGTCATTGCATTTGTGTTCTTTTAAAAAACCACATGGATCCACTAGTGTTATTGCATGTGTGTTCTTTTCATTAACCACAACTAGAGTCATTGAATGTGTATTATTTTCATAAACTAGATGGATCCACCAGTCTCATTGCATGTGTGTTCTTTTCATAAACCACATGGATCCACCAATGTCATTGCATGCGTGTTCTTTTCATAAACCACATCTAGAGTCATTACATGTGTGTTATTTTTGTAAACCACATGGATCCACCAGTGTCATTGCATTTGTGTTCTTTTCATAAACCACATGGATCCACTAGTGTCATTGCATATGTGTTCTTTTCATAAACCACATCTAGAGTCATTGCATCTGTGTTCTTTTCATAAACCACCACTAGAGTCATTGCATGTGTGTTCTTTTCATAAACCACATGGATCCACTAGAGTTCATTGAATTACGATCTCCAGCTGCCACATGGATACACGGGGCAACGTGCTCCTGAAGACGCCGCAAGCCACAGTAACTGCAGCCACCATGTACCTCCTCAACAACCAGCCGCCAGCTGGAGATCCACGAGCTTCCATGCACCGATCTACGATCGCGGGCTTGGGGCTAGTCGAGGCAGCCCTTGACAAAGAGCCCACACCAGAGCCAAAGAAAAGCAAGGCTCTAGCAAAACACTACTCCTCGCCCTCATCCAGCGATGATAGCCACGATCTGTCTCGGCGTCGCTGCTCACGGCGGAACGATCGTGACTACGATGGGCGCGATTACCTCACGCAGAGCAAAATCGACAAATCGAGGGCAAGACGGGCTCGTTCGACTGACTCAGAAGAGGATGAGGCTGAGCTCTGCGGCGCCAGATGCTTCAGCAGGGCCATCAGGCAGAAGCGAATGCCTAAAGGGTTCAAACTACCGTCAGAGAACCCAAAATTTGACGGTCTACAGGACCTGAAAATCTGGTTGGCGGACCACATCTCCTCCATCAGACTACATGGCGGGAGTCGAAGCATGGCCATGCAATGCCTGCAGCTACAGTTGCAGGGCGCCGCTCGCACATGGCTCAACAATCTCCCGCGCGGATCCATTCACAGCTGGGAAGAGCTGGTCTACAGCTTCGTGAGCAATTTCAAGGGCACTTACAAAAGGCCCGCATCAATCGAAGAGCTGAGAAGTTGCCAGCAAAGATCGGGCGTATCGCTACGCTCGTACATCCAGAGGTGGTCCATCATCATGAACTCCACAGAAAACATCTCGGAGGACCGCGCAATCGACGCATTCAACAGCAGCGTTCGCCGTATAGAGCTTAGGGAGGAGCTGGGCCGCTCGAAACCCAAAACGATCGACCACCTGATGGAAATCGCGAATCGGTGGGCTGACGGTGAAGACTCGGTGAAAAACCGCGATGAGGTCAACATGGTCGCAGCCGGCTACGCCGACAAACGCGACGATAACTGCAACAGCGGATACCGCAGTGGTGGATACCGCGACAGAGGAAAAACCACGCAGGTGTGGCAACGCCGCACTCACGAAGAGGCACCCGCAACATCTATCGAGGACAAACTGTCCGGGCCATGCAATGTGCACTTCTATATCGACAAGCACGATGGCAAGAAGAAATCCAGCCACCTTCTCAAGGACTGCCGCAAGTTCCTCAAACTCCATGAAGGCCTGGCCCGGATGAATCGCGATGCAGTCAATAGGGGCTATGGAGCCACCCCAGGCGTTGTGGCACACGGAGCTCCTCCACCACCGCCCGGACCACCACCACCCGCGGCCGCACCGGTCTAGCATCACGGAGGCGAACCATACCCACGAGTCGTGGGCAACATGGGGATGATCCAAAATGGGCGTCCCTCAAATCGAGTGCAGAAGGCCATCACTCGCCAAGTCAACTTGGCGATAAACTCTCCACCTTCCACCACTGAGTACCTCAGTGGAAGCGACTCCTGCGTCACCTTCAACAGGCGCGACCACCCGTGCCAAGTTCCTCGACCAGGCCACTGTCCCCTCGTACTCGAGGCGCAGATTGGGGTTTTTGACATGAGTCGCGTCTTCATGGATGGGGGCAGTGGCATTAACCTCATGTTCACGAGTACCTTGTGTGCGATGAGGATCCCTCTGACGTGTCTGGAAGTTTCAGACACGACGTTCCACAGCATCGTCCCATGGAAGGGCATATATCCCCTAGGCAAAATCAACCTCGACGTCATTTTCAGCATGCTGCAAAACTTTCGGCGAGAGCGCATTGACTTTGAGGTCTTCGACTGGCCTTCACAATATCACTGCATCCTCGGATGTGTCGTGTTCGCGAGGTTCATGGCAGTTCCGCACTACGCCTACCTACAGATGAAGATGCCGGGTCCAAACGGCATAATCACAATCAACGGCAACTTCGAGGGGTCCGACAGCTGCGACGGGGAATTCAATAGAATCTCCCAGTCCTTCGGCATGCAGGAGGAACTCGCAAGATTGAAGGAGTCGACAGACAATAGTCTGCATCCCCTGAGCAGGCCAAGTTCACCCGATCTGTCCTTCGACTCGTCGGTGCACACGAAGAAAGTCCAAGTCCACCCAACGGACCCGACAAAGACGGCCCTCATCGCCAACAACTTGAGTTCCGCATAGGAACTCGCGCTCGTTGAATTCCTCCATGAGCACTGGGAGATCTTCGCCTAGTGTCCAGCGGACATGCCAGGAGTTCCCAGGGAATTCACCGAGCACTCAGTCAACGTAAATCCAGACACAAGGCCAGCAAGCAGACAATTCGGCGACTGTCTGAACCAAGAGCAAAAGCAGTCGGAATGGAGATCAACAGACTCCTCGACACAAAATTCATATGCGAGATCAAGGAAAGCACTTGGCTCGCTAACACAGTGCTTGTGCCCAAAAAAGACACGGATATCCTACGGATGTGCGTGGACTTCACCTCCTTGAATAAGCACTTCCCAAAGGATCACTTCCTGATGCCATGAATCGACCAAATCATCGACTCCACCGCGGGATGTGAGCGTCTCTACTTCCTTGATGCCTACTCAGGCTACAATCATATTCGAATGAAAGAGGAAGACCAAGAGAAAACAGAGTTTACAACGCCCTTTGGTGTGTTCTACTACAACACAATGCCTTCCAGGCTAAAAACACAAGAGCCACCTATCAGCGGTGCATGCAGGCCTGCCTCAAGAACCAACTTGGTCGCAACCTCCAAGTCTACATTGATGACATCGTCATCAAAACAAAAGAGGAAGCCTCGCTAATCGACGATCTACGTGAGACCTTCACCAACCTCGACCGCTACCGGATCAAGCTCAATCCGGACAAATGCGCCTTCGGCGTACCATCTGGGCAATTACTCCAGTATCTCATCTCCACGAGAGGGATCGAAGCAAACCCGAAGAAAATAAAGGCCATACTGGCCATGGAGAAGCCAAAGAACGTAAGAGGCGTCCAGCAGCTGGCTAGGCGAATCGCGGTGCTCAGTCGATTCATCAGTCGAATGGGCGAAAAGGCACTGCCCTTCTACCAACTTCTCCGCAAAACTTACAAGTTCGAGTGGATAGACGAGGCGCAAGAAGCATTCGAAGACCTCAAACATCTACTATCCACGTCGCCAGTACTAGTGACTCCACGAGAAAAAGAGCCGTTGTTGCTCTACATCTCTGCCACCAACCAGGTGGTCAGCACGATGCTTGTGGCGGAACGAGCCGAAGAAAACAAGGTCCACGGGGTACAGCGCCTAGTCTACTACCTCAGCGAGGTGATCACGCCAACAAAACAGCGGTACCCACACTACTAGAAGCTAGCGTCCAATGTCTTCATGACAGCCAGGCGACTGCGCCACTACTTCCAGGAGCACCCAATCGTGGTGGTCAACGATGCCCCGCTCGGGAACATCCTCAATAACCCTGATGCCACCGGGCGAGTCGCGCTTTGCAGAATCGAATTGTCTCCACGAGACATCACATATGAAAAGTGCGACACGATCAAGTTGCAAGTCCTCCCTGATTTCCTCGTGCACTGGATGGAGAACCAGCTCCCCGAAAAGCCAGGTATGTCCTATCTCTGGACAATGCACTTCGATGGGTCCAAACGAAAGGACAGAGCTGGCGCAGGTGTCATACTGACATCGCCCCAGGGAAACAAGCTGAAATACATTCTGCGAATGCAGTTCACTGCCTCCAACAATGAAGCTGAGTACGAGGTTCTAATCCATGGGATACGGATGACGAAAGCTTGTGGCGCCAAAAGGCTCATCATCTACGACGACTCCAAACTGGTGGTCAACCAAACGATGCACGAGTGCGACGCACTGAACGACAACATGATCGCCTATCGTGACCTCTACGACACACTCAAAGGAGACTTCGACGGCTGTGAGCTGCGACATGTGGGTCGTGAAAGCAATGAAGAGGCCGATCTACTCGCCAATATTGGCTCCACCTACGCCCCCATACCACCTGGGGTATTTCTCGAGCGCATCTGCAAACGCTCCATCAAGCCAAAGGCTCCAGAGAAAAAAGCAAGCGCGTCAACGGACTCGGGAGCTACGCCACCCAATGAGCCAATGGCACTCGATGACCTGGAGCTTGACAGAGGACTCGAAGGACCAATGGGTGTCATGATGATCGAGTCATCTTGGACACAACCTTACATCACATATCTACTCAGCAAGAGGCTGCTAGATGATCCGACTGACGCGTGACACATCGCATGGCGATCCAAGGCATTCGCCGTCATCAACGGCGAATTGTACAAGTGCAGCATCACAGGAGTGCTCCAGCGGTGTGTCTCCCACAGGGATGGAAGGGTCGTCCTCCTTGAGATCCACGAAGGCACTTGCGGGCACCATGCTGGCAGTCGCGCCCTCGTTGCCAAAGCTCTACGAGCAGGATTCTACTGGCCCACGGCCATGCGCGACGCCAAGGACATCGTCTAGCGCTGCAACGCTTGCCAGCAATTCGCGGACAAACCTCACGCACCTGGCGCGAAACTCCGACCAATACCATTGGCTTGGCCCTTCGTGCAATGGGGACTCGACATGGTCGGCAAGCTCCCGAGGTCCTCACGAGGAGGTTACGTCTACCTCTTGGTCGCAGTCGACAAGTTCACCAAGTGGATCGAGGCCATGCCGGTGACAAATCAATCAGGGGCCAGTGCTGTCAAATTCTTCGAATCCATTGTCTACAGCTTTGGAGTGCCACACAGCATCATCACGGACAATGGCACGAACTTCACCTCTAAGGAGTTCCAGGAATTCTGCGAAAACCTGCGAATCAACATAAGCTACGCCTCGGTGGCCCACCCATAGACCAACAGTCAAGTTGAAAAGGCCAACGACCTCGTCTGTGGCAGAATCAAGAAACGACTCCTCCGGCCACTCGAACAAGCCGCCGGATGCTGGCCAGACGAGCTGCAATCTGTACTCTGGAGCTTGCGCACAACTCCAAATAGTGCCACGGGATATACCCCGTTCTTCATGGTGCACGGTGTTGAAGCGGTGCTACCCGCAGAAGTACGCTACAAAGCCCCGTGGGTGGTCGCCTACAGCGAGCAGGAGTCAACTCTTGCGCTCGAAGACTTCGTTGACCTTCTCGATGAGGCGCGAGAAATCGCAGCGGAGAGATCAACGATCTACCAGCAAAGCCTCTGCAACTACCACAGCAGAAGGCTACGCCCAAGATCCTTCATCGAAGGAGACCTGGTCCTGCGACTCAAGTAACAAGGGCATCTCAAGCTCAAGTCTCCTTGGGAGGGACCTTACGTGATTACAGAAGTAATCCCAGCTGGCGCCTATCGCCTTAAAGATTTCAAAACAGGAGTCGCATACTCCAACCCCTGGAACATCGCACAGCTGCGTTGTTTCTACCCCTAGTCGTTTTTACATTACAAATAAGGCTATTCAGCCAGGCTACTTAGCCACACATTGTACCTCATACTATTCTGCGAATAAATAAAGCTAAGTGCCCCAAAACTCCGTGTTTTCCTCATTTTCCTACAAATCGATCACTCGGGAGCTGCGCCACCCTTTACACTCTCGTTCTACGAACAAATCGCAGTATCCCGAGTAGCTGACACAACATCAATCGAATCGTTGATAAAACACCAACCCAGTTGCAACGCACCTGACAGGTTGGCAAGGTGGTGAGATAACACAAGTCAGGCTAACAAAAAGGAACTGCAGAGTACAAACACACTCGCAAAATATAAAACAAAGCTAGCAAGCTATTCACATATCAATGAGTATTAGTTACATCCAACATATTCATATGAACTTTACAACACTTGTACAACTATGTGCAGGATATACAAATCATGCTACTGCTGCAACAGGAGAACATTCGTTTGTTCCTCAAAGAAGTCGACAATTTCTTTCGCTAGGCGATCAACTGCTTGGTAGTGCGGAACCATGTCCCAGGTCATACTCTCTGGCGGAGGTGGCGGCCCAGTGGCAACAGCTGCGACATCTACATCCATCCTATGCAGTCGCACCAGCGACAACGCAGCCTTAGCACCAGCTACTAACTGTTGTCACACGCACTCGTGAACCGCACTCAAATCCTGGAACTTCACCAGAAGAGCCAACAGGCTTGAAGGGACGGCGTCCAACAGAAACATTGTTTGATAGATATGCCTAAGGCACGACTGCGCCCTCTTCAAAAAGTGAAGTACTCAAGAAGCACGATCATGCAGGGTCGCAAGCGCGATCACACAATCGTGGTCCACCCAAAAGTACCCACTCGCCTGTAGTTGCTCCTAGTTTAGATCGTTCATTCAAATGGCAATCCGGTCTTTCTCATCCTGTGGATGATGAGCACTGACAACTACACCAAACAAAAAGGGCAAAGTGTGAAGATAAGGCATCGCTGCGACTAAAAGAAAAGATAAGAGGGCAGGAAGCTAACATTTGAACTGCTCACTCAGCTGCGCCACCTCCTCCAAGAGATACTTCTCGCAGGCGGTGGCCTTATCCGCCTTCAACTTCCATACATTCGTGCTACCACGGAGGATGGGAAACTCACGCTCAAGTTTCTTAATGCGATCACGCAGTCGCGAAAGCAAGGACAACTCATCCACCTTTGAGCGTGGTTACGCCAAGGTTTCATCCGTAGGTGGAGGATCACGAGGATCACTCGAAGGACCACTCGACATACCCTATCATAAACCAAGCAAGAGCAAATAAGGGACCAAGAATACATTGATGAAAGGCTCGAATGCATTCAAGTACGGCAGAGTCTCGACAGGGATACTCCCACAAAAGCATGTTTTCAACACAAAAGTAAACTACAACTATTACAGAATAGCTACTAAGGATCAGTCTGCTTCTTCGACTTCGACTTGGACTTTGGGGGCCTCGTCGAATCCGTGGTGGTCTCTGATGCCATAGACTTTCCGGTGCCAGCCCCTGACGTTGTAGCCTTCGCCACATTCTTCGCTCGCCGTAGCTCTTCGGAGTATTTGGCGACTGTATTGATGAGCTGCAGCCCATATTTACCACAGCCAGTAGCGAAGGGATAAAACACTACCTATTGGCCATCTGTGCCGACGGGCATCACCTTGGAGATCGCGGCAGGGTACCTCCACGCCATGGGCTTGCACCATCATGAGTGCCATGGTGGCACCGACAAACCGTTGAGAGTTCCAGAAGTCCATGGGAATACCCCCAGCAAGGGATTCCCCCAGGTCCTCAAGATTGTCAATCATCTCAGCCTTGGGGGTTAGATCCTTGTGGATGCGACTGAACACACCTTTGGCCTTTGTCAGCATCCCCCAAAGGAAAGCACTGCGGTCTTCGACTGCGGCGACAGCACCAGCCAACGCATCATCACGACGAAAAGCCTGGGCGTCAAAGATCAGGCCACTGGCATCTGCATACAACAAAGTGTTAGCGCAACAACACGATGTTGAGGCAAGAAACAACAAAAATTTAGAAGAAAGAATACCTAAGAGGGACTTGGCAATCGAGAAAAGCTGCTCCTCGAGCAACTTCTCCCTCTCGGCATTGGAGGAACACAAGTCCTCTTCGCGTTTTCGCAAGTCCTCATTACGCTTTTGCGACTCCTCCAAGGCTGCGATTGCTTCGTCATGACTCTTCACCGCCGCAGCAAGCGTCTTTTCAAGGGAAGTAGCATGACGAAGAAGTTCGTTATGCTCAACTGCAAAGAACATGACGTATCATCAATCGAATCTAGAAACTTCACCAAGACAAAGACAAAGGCAAAACTAACCTTCCACAACGCGATGGCGATTGTCCATCCGCGCATGTTGGCGACCTAGGTCCAGGACTTGCTCGGCCAGGCGAGCAGCTTCCTTCACGATGAGCTGCATCAGAAGAAAACAAAGTTCAGCAACAGCACCAAGTATATATTCGACTGCCAAAATAGCAAAGGGATGCTTACATAGTCCTCCAAAGACTCCGAAGATGACTGTTGTGCAGTCATCCGGGTAACCACCTGGTGTCCCCCAGCATGTGGGGAACTTGACGAGTTGTGTCCGGAGTGGGCCACCAATGGAGGAGAGGAGGATCGTTCGGCCACTTCCTTGGCCTTGGAGTCTGCGACTCTAGATTCCTTCACAAATTGGACGTCGTCAGAAGACGACGATGCCGCTTGACTACAAAACACATCTAGCAAAAACTTCAGGGAAAGCAGCTCCAAAAAGAAACCAGTACAAAGTGGCGAATGCAGAACTCACCAGTCAAATCTATCAAGGTCGAAGGATTGATCCTCCGACTCCTACGACTCCTTCGATAGTCGAAGCTTCTTCCGGGCAGGAGGAGCCATTGAGCGCAAAGGAACGGCAGGGATTGTGTAACGCCCCTAAATCGGGTCTATGCAAGTCTTAGCATTTCCCACCAAAACCCGCATAGAAGCGATTCAAAGACGCCCACCAGACACTTTCGTGTGGGTGGGGTTTGATTACAAGTAGTTACATCACAGCAGTTTACAACAAAGTCCACAAGAAACATATATATACAACAACGACTCAGCAAGCCAAGAATACAAATGATACAATTCGAAGATACAAATCTCGAAGAAAGTGAAATAGTGTCCGAGTACGGACAAGAACCAAATTGGACTAAGAGTCCTGAAGAATAACCAAGCGGTGTCCATAAACCCTGCCCAGGCCAAGCCAGAAGGATAACCTTGCTAACATCGTCGATCTCATACCTAACAAAGCCAAAGGGGTGCCGACAGAGGGCAAAGAAAAAACAGAAAGAGAGCGGTCAGTACTGAGGCCAGTACACGGCGAGGCTAGAATTCGGCGGTCCTCGCCTACACAGGTATGGTGGGCTCAGTGGCAGCAAATCTTGCACTATCTAACTTATAGAGACACGCTACAACTTTGTCTATTAGAGCAAGATAAGAGAGCGCTATGCGATAAGTATAATATAACACCAAACATAACCCATCCGAAGATTTTCCCCCTCGAAGACCAGTCGAGGAAGTCCTCTTGCAGAACATACACGGTGGCAATTTTAGTTAAGCAGGTGTTTAGTTGATAAGGCTAATTACTAATCATATTATTATAGGCAAAACATTAGTGGCGTTGTCTATGATCATGACACCGTACTCCTAAGGGGTCCAACCGTGGACACACGGCTTCTTGCAAAGATTTACCCTGCAGGGGTGCACTACTATACCCAAACGCATGTTCAACCCTTCAGGCAACATAATACGCGTGCCTTCGGAATCTCACAACAAGAACTGTCCTATAACTATGCGCGTATCCAGAGGTATCACCTAATGCGTTTTATCTAGCCTAGAGGCACGACCGAGTCTCAAGGTGGCACAGCGTTAACGACTACTATACCGAACGACCCTAGAAGATAACTTGTAGAGCTCCCCTTGAACCGCCAGCATGTACCGCTTTTATGTATGCAATGCCCGGGTTATCCACCAAATCATATCATAACCAAGTCCGAAGACATATCAACTCACCCATGCCCGAGGACATATTATGCGTATGCACCAAATGGAAAACCAATTTTGTGACCCTCTGGATAAACGAATAGCACCGGTAGTTGATGGGGGATCCCAGGGGGCCCACGTTTGGTTAGCGCAATCAACTCAGAACTAGTATCGTAGAACGAACGGGTCCTAGGGCGGCTCAAGCAGTTCCCAAAGGTGGTCTATAACACCCTCGAATCGGCACTATGCAAGTTTTAGCGCTTCCCGCCAAACCCGCATAGAAACGATTCAAGGATGCCCACCAAGCACTTTCGTGCAGGTGGAAAACGAAGTAATATCATTACACAATAGTCCACGATGGAACCCACAGAACAGATATATATACAGCAACGACTCACTAAGTAAAAAATACAGATATACAGTACAAAGATCCAAATCACCTTGAAATCGATACAACATCCGAGTACGGATAAGAAGCAAATTGAGCTAAGAGCCCTGAAGAATAACCAATGGCGTCCATAACCCTGCCCAGGCCAAGCCAGAAGGGTAACCCTGCTAATGACATCGATCTCAAACCTGCTAAAACAAAAGGGGTGCCGACAAAGGGCAAAGGAAAAAGAGGAGCGTCAGTAATGAGGCCAGTATACGGCGAGGCTAGAATTCGGTGACTCTCGCCTACATAGGTATGGTGGACTGAAGCGGCAGCGAAGCATGCACTATACAACCTATAGAGACTCGATATAACTATCGACTATTAGATAGAGGTAAGTAAGACCTATTCGATCCAACCTGATACTAACACCAATCATACCCATCCTAGTATTCCCCCTCGAGACCAAACGAGGAAGTCAAACCGAGGAACTCACACAGTTGGCAGTTTTATTCATTGCATTATAGTTGAAGCACTTACTAGTCAGATATAGATAGCATGGGTCATCCTGATAGCATAAGTAGTGGGCAGTTTTAGTTCACCATTCAGTTGTAGTTACAGTACTTACTAGTCAGATACAATTAGCATGTGACATCCCAAACCCAGTAGTTGTTGGCACTTTTATTTCATTCCATTGGAGTTGCAATACTTACTAGGCAGGTATAACATGACACGATACACCCTAGTTCCACCAGTTGTTGGCACTTTTATTATCCATTCCATTGTAGTGAAGCTGATTACTAGTCACATATTAAGTCAAATTTATAGCACTACTTTAGTTATGCTTGTCTATGATCGAGATACTATGCTCCAAGTCGTCCATAACCGCGAACACGGCTTTCAGAAAGATTTACCCTACAGGGGTGCACAAATAGCAACACACGCACGATCAACCTCGAAAAAACCAAATAAAAACCCAACTAGGCTTTCACGACAAAGCGATCACAGGATTGATAAAACATTTCAGGGGGCCACCCCACTAAGCTACCCGCAACAAAGTTGGCCGGTTCCGGAACGGACCCAGGGTTTGTGACGACGGCTGTAAACGACTAGGCACCCGAAAGTGTGACTGGGCTTGTCGATACCGCGAAAACGTGGCACGATCCAAAATAGTACAGGTGCTCCAAGCACAATCTTAAATAAAGCAGTAAAGCATGGCATAAGTACATGATAGTAATAAAGCCCCAAACTAGTTTGTGGCCCCAAGAAATAAGAAATGAATCAAGCTCTCGCTAAGGGGATTCATGGTCCCACATGCGGATAGTGCGATAGTCAAGGAACAGGTATCAAGTACTCGGGGTCCTACGGGACACAAGTGAGCATGGAAGAACCAAATAACATCTATTGCCCACTGATGCCTCTGCATTAGTTATATCTAGCAATTTAATATCAAGTTGTAATTAAAGCCATGATCATCTCCACCATAAAGCATATGACAACATTCCAACCACTGTGTGGTACTTCATGACACGGGATCGCACCTGAGCAAGCGACTATGACTCGCAAGGCTATCTATCTACCAAACAATAGGTAATAGGATGTGTCTAAGGCAATATAGAGGCTGCAAGAAATATAAATGGTGCACGGAAACTAAAGCATCGTAACACGGATAGCAATAGATCAACAGGAGGAAGTAAAGACTATAAATGCAAAATAGGTAAAAGGGGGAGATGCTCGCCTGGAAAACACTGTCGAAGATTCATTATCCGAAGAACTTGCCGATAATCGCATCCACTCAATGGCCTAATCCGTGAAGAAGCAAAGCACTAAAAGAAACACTGAATGCACTATTTAATACTACGACAGAAGATCGGGCATGATGCATGTATGATGCATGACATGGCAAAGATGCGATACAACTAGGTAATATTAAGCGGAACCGGGGTCCTGACAATTAATTAGATGGTTCATGTTATTTAGATACCCCGCAATTTAAATGTTGATTAACAAGGCAAAACATGGCATCAGTTCACTACGCAAATTTAAATGGAGGCAAGATAAGACCGCATATGTGATCCATATCTAATTATGAGATGAATCGACAATATACCCCCAAACAAATGAATATGTATGCGAGCATGAACCATTTAATATGCAAAAAGTATATATGCCATATTATAAAAATAGGGGTCTCGGAAAGAGATCACATGTGCTTCCGAAGATCTTAGGTTCCGGGGGTTCGACAGGGTTTGGGTCTCGGCGAACTAGGCTTCCGGTTTCTCGGGCATCAGATCCGTGGTCTTTAGGGTACGGTGGCCGGTCTTGGCATTCTGCGAAGGAGAACTTGGCGTCCCGGGTGAAGATCTTGAATGACATCGTTCTCGTCTCTAATCCTTCGGGTTCCTTCGTATCGGCCGGTCTCTACCTCGAGTGGCGATGAAGATCTTGTCAAGGGTTTTTTGTAGCGCAACTAGCATCGTCACTTTAATAACACCCACACAACAGATGGGCTACATAAAAAGTGTGTTGAACAACATCCACCACAACCACGAGGCTGTAGGGCACATACGAGAACATCACGGCTGGCTCCTGAGCGGAAGGACAACAGCACGTGGCAGCCGCAGCGTCGATGCAGGGCTTGGACTGGATGAGGCCGAGCAGAGAAGTTCGAAGACGCACGGGCGTAGCCGCGCGGCCGGGAGCAGCGGGCGACGGATCCAGGCGGGTCCCACGAGTTCCTAGTGGCAGACGGAGAAACTCCGCAGGGCGGGGCGACGGAGGCCAGTGACGTTGAGGAGGAAGATGGCGCAACCGGTGCTTGTGGGCAGTAGAGGCGGTGGCGAGCAGGGCTTGCTGCAGGGCTAGGTCAGGCTCGGCGCAGGAGGCTAGGAGGACGACGGTGAAGGGGCACGGGCGCGCTCGCGGCAACGCGGCGCAGAGAGGGCGGCAACGGGGAACCAGGGCCGGCCATAGGCGGATCGGCGCGACCTCGGGGCAGGGATGACCCTGGCTGGAGGCGAGCACGGCGGGCCCACCGGCGATGGCGGTGACGGCCGCAGACAAGGGAGAGGAAGGCGGTGAAGCTCTAGGGCACGACCGTGCACCGTAGGAAGAGGGAGAGGCGGCAGCGTCCGCTCGGGGAGGAGCTCGGTGTCCATGGCAGCAGAGGGACGAGGCAGCTGAAGGAGATGTGGACTCTGGCGGTGGGGTCGCGAACGAGAGGGGCTCACAGGGTTGGGGCTCTGCGTGCGATAGGATCATGAGGCAGAGACGGTCGCGTCGGTGGCGTCTGGCGTGTAGAGGAGTGGGGTCGGGTTGGTGGGGCCGGGGCGCTGGGGAAAAGCGGGCAGTTCAGGGTGGGGCCGGGTGGAAAGAGGGAAGCGAGAGAGAGGGACGTCGTGCGGTACGTGGATGAGAACGCGTCGACGCGTTGGTTGCGTGTACTGCACAGGGGGTGGGACGGACCAGGCGGGAGCGAACCAGTGGTGGGACCGACAGGAGGCGTGCGACACGGGGAGGCTTTGCGAACGGGATGGAGGGATGTGGCGGCTGGGGTGGTTTAGGGATAGGTTTGCTCGGCTGGGTTAACCGGGGTGGTAGGTGGCCTGGCTTTTGGGCTGGGCTGCCTCCCTCGTAGAAAAACAAATTTTATTATTTATTTTTATTTAAACACATTTGCAAATATCTTTTAGATAAATAAAATATCTGGAAAAGACTAGGGTTTTGGTTTGAAATAAAGACGGGAGATATTTAGAAAATAAAACTAGGCTTTTAGAAAATAGTTTTAGTCAAACCATGCATGATAACATGACGATGCTCAAATGCAATGTGGCATGATGACATGAGCATGCGGTCATGATGATGCACAAAAGATAAACACCAAGCGATTTTCTAGTAGTGGTTTTACCAGGGTGCTACATGGTCCCTGCCAGGGCCTTATCATTAGGTGAAACCATAACCATAACCAACATCGCCAATTTAATTTATCATGTTATCAACCATAACCAGATGTCGCGATTCACATGTATGAGAGCGGGCAACAGACCTAAGCATGCGCTACGACTCGCAAGGACAAAGCTAGCTACTCAAACAAAGGCAATAGGATAACCAAGGCTTTATAGTAGAGCAGGTAAAATAAGAGAACGGTACTAAAGCATCGACAATAAGGATAACAATAGATCAAAGGAAGGAAGTAAAGACTATAAATGCAAAATAGGTAGAAGAGGGGAGAATGCTCACCTGAGAAGATCAACCGAAGACTCGTCGTATCTTGCATCAACTCGTCGTACTAACCGATGAAGAAGCAAATCGCTAGAAAGAGAAATCGGTGCAATATTTAATAACACGGCGGATGATATGGCATGTTTATGATATGATGCATGACATGGCAATATGCGGCCTATCTTAACAATATTAAGCGAGATCGGGATCCCAACAATTAAATATTATGGTTCAAGTTGTTTAACTACCCCGCAAGTTAAATGTTGAATTAACAAGGCAAAGCATGGCATCAGTTTGCTACACAAATTTAAATGGAGGCAGATATAAGACTCGAATAACCTACATATAGTCTCCATATGTAATTATTAGGTGAGTCGACCAAATACCCCCGAATGACAAAGTATGTATGCAAGCATGTACAATTTATATGCAACAAGTTGTATATCATATTATTATAAAATAGGGACAGATAGGGATCGCACATATGGTTCGGCAAACTTGGTTCCAAGGGTGTTCGGGTTTGGTTTTCGGACTCCGGGAAGGAGAACTTGTTGTCCCATGATGGAGAACTTCTCGATCTGTCATCTTCGCTTTTGGGTTCTAGCTTGCGGTGTCGGTGGAGAACTTGTATGGCACGGGTGAAGATCTTGGCGACAAAAATGGACGAAACCACAATGTGGAGCAACATGTGCACGGCGGCAGAACACAAAACAGAGCATACACACATGAACGTTTCCAGGAGGCCTTTGTGGTGTTCGGACATTAGCTTGAACGCCTCGCAGACAGGATACCATAGAAAAAGGCGATGAGCTCGAGGGCAAGGAAGAGGGGGCGAGGTAGAGGGAGTTGGTGGTGTGCGTGAACAACGTGTGTGTGTACTTGTCCTGTGCGTGTGGTTCGTGTCGCGTAGGGCTGGGGCGGTGGATGCGAGCGAGGGAGGCATGTGGGTATGCGACGCGGCTGCGTGGGTTGGTGTGACGCAGCGAGTGGGGTGTGGCGGCGGCCGGGGTGGGGTGACTAGTTTAGGGCTTGATCCGGTTAGAATTAGGGTTTGGGTAGTAGGTGGCCTCCGGTTGGGCCACTTGGGCCTGGCCGGTTGGCTGCCTCCCCTAAAAACAGTTTTTATTTTATTTGTTTTTAGAAAGGCTTTTATAAATAGTTTTTAGACAAAGAAAAGATCCAGAAAAGACCGAGAATCTAATTTGAAATTAAAGGAGGGGACAAATTAGAAAAGAAAATAGTCTTTTGGCGAAAATATTTTAGGGCAAAAATATGCATGATGTCATGATGATGCACAAAATCAAATAACAGGCAAATCTAATTAGGGAATATTTTCCTGGGCATTACAGATTGGCTCCTCCACAACAACAGAAGGGCCTTCTGGCATCGTCGCCGACGAAGAATCCGATTCCTCACTGCGAGAATGCTTGCGAGTGCCCTGATCGCTGGACTCGGGGGCTCCTCTTCTTCTTCGATTGGGATGGTCGACTCCGACTCATCCTCTTCATCCACCTCGTGAGGGATAACCCCTTCAGGACGAGGGGGCAAATTGGGAGACACCTGCTAGTCCTGCATTCAGAATATACAATATTATATAGCACAACATCGTAAAAGGCAATCAAAAACGGAAGCTACTTCATAGTACAATTCTACCTCAGGAGGAGGGTTTGATGCATCGAAAGGAGGCACGACCGGTTCGCCTGGGAGAACCTCCTTGGTGGTGTATTTGGTCACCAGTCGCACCCTCTTATCAACCTCACCCGCAGAAATGCCATCGGCAGATACGCAAGTGGCATCGTTCGCACGGCCCAGCGGAACATGGGGTGGACTCTGGCTTGCAGAGGCTGGACACGGCAGCGCAACCATGTGCGAATGTGGGCAGCGCCTCCCTCTTCTTTACCTATGCGACTCTCGAGGTTGCAGACGCGCTTATACAGCACCTCTGTTTCCTTGAACTCGCCAGGCATCACGATATTCTTCTAAGAGCGTCTCCTCTTGCACGGCGTCACGGGATCGAAGGGCATGAGTCCGTAGTGCTCTCTATCGGCCTTCTGGTCGCGGATGTAGAACCACTTGTCTCTCCACCCTTGGACAGACGTAGTGAGCTTGATATCGAAGTAAGTGGCGGAAGAGTCAACATGGATTCCACAGCCTCCTACGTCATAGACTACCGAACCGGACGCCGACTGGCGTTTCAGCTTAAAAAGCCTCTTGAAGAGGCCAAAGTGCGGCTCGACTCCGACCCAGCACTCGCAAAGAGTAATGAAGCAGGAGATGTGGACAATAGAATTTGGGGAAGTTGATGCAGCTGGAGCCCGTAGAAGCAAAGGAGGCCCCTGAAGAAAGGATGCAGGGGCAGAGAAAGACCTTGGATGATGAACGCAAGGAACATGACCCGGAAAATAGGAGGAGGACAAGGGATTACCTCCTCGCCAGGCACTCGTGAGTCGTCTTCCACGGAGGGAATAACTCCATCTCGACGATGAAGATGCAGCTCGGCGGGCTTGATGATGGACGCACGCCAAGCGCCATCGGTGACGTGGGTGCCCGCGCCCTTCTTCTTCCCAGCGCTGGCTGCGCTGGTGCCCATAGTGGCGGAGCCGCCCTTCTTCTTGGTGGCGGCAATGGAGGCGGCAGACCCAGCGGTGGTGCCTTCCTTCTTCTTGCCCATCTTCCGATGGCAGTGAGGGCGGAGGAAGTAGCTGGGGAAGATACGGAGTTGGTCCAGTGCCGCAACGAGAAAGTGCGCAAGGAAGCAGAGAGCAACAACAATGGCAATGGAGGCACGAGCAAAGAAGACAGATGGGGAAATTACCGCAGTTGTGCTGCTACTTAACCTCCTCGCAGACACCATCCAGCGGCCAGCAGAAACCCTACTACACGCGTGGCGCACATCGCCATCGACACGTGGCGAAGCTGAAGCACGAACCGTACCCCCACTATTCCTATTACGCGTGAAAATCGAGGAGACACAGTTAAAACAGAAGATTACGCACGCCCGGTCAAATCAAAGTCAGAAAGTGGGACCCACCACTCGTCACGTCCCGTCAAAGCCGCTCATCAGGCAACCGAGGTCATCACATCGTCAGCACTGACGTCATTGATTTTCAGCAGTAGAAGATTTCGACTACTTTAGTCCTCGCTCGAGTCTTCGACTCAATCGAGCACTCGGGGGCTACTCCCATAGGGAGCACTGGTCGCGCACCCTACGATTATCTTTATGCAGGTATATGAACATTCAGGACATACCCACCACTCGAATCTACGATTTGATTGAAGACTATGAGTTACTCCCATAGGGAGCGCTGGAAACAAATTCAACTGAAACAAGCAGCAAAAGACGACAGTAGTCGCAAAAGGTCTTTAGTCCCTGCTTGAGTCTTCGACTCAACCAGGCACTCAGGGGCTACTCCCATAGGGAGCGCTGGTCGCGCACCCTATGATTATTCGTATATCGTATTGTGTGTTAATAACATCCACACTCGAATGCTATGGTGACTCCGCCTCATACTATCCCTACAAAGAAACTGTGTCTCCTAGGCCACCCGAATCATCTGCGCGATGACAAAATTCGGATGCCACGCTTACAGCATGAAGATAAGACATGGATAAGGCCTGGCAACGCATCTGCTGCGCACTACCAGAAACATATCCGTGCCTGCAGGTACGATGAACATGCCTTGACGGACGCGTCGAGTGCTCACACTTATACACTGGAATTCGACTCCTATAAGACCTCCATGGCCTGAGTCGAATTACGCTAGCACTTTTCCGAATTCGAGTCTAGGGACTCGAGTTTGAGTAGATTGCGTTGTTTTGCCCTAAGGCAGTTAACTGATACCAATACATCGGATAAATCAGGAACGTATATCAACAATCCCTATGACACAAACTGACCACTCGAAAATATACTCGGTCATGCACTCGAAAGACTTCATAAAGTCCCTAGTCGAATCTGTGATTCCACTGGACACTCGGGGGCTACTAACATGGGTATACCCTACGGGTACTCGAGTTTGGTATATACGGTCCAGATACGGCGGAAGCCCACAGCGTTGCCAAGGACCAATGGAGAATTCGAGTGGCCCACGGACTCTCAATTGCTTGCGAGACAAGAAGAAGCTTAAGATAGAAAGTTCAAAGGGAAAACTCTAATCTGTAACCGACTCGACCTGCCAACCGAGACCTAGCCTATCTATATAAAGGCTAGGAGGGGGCGGCGAGGAGGACATACGCAACCCTAGTCTCCACAATTCTCGCCAGATTGCATCTGCACGCCCCTGTAACCTTCGATTCCTTCGTTAATTCCAAGAGCAGACAAGCAGGAGTAGGGACCTCTACGAGGCCTGAACCTAGGTAAAACTTGCATCCATGTGTGCTTCTTTGCTAGATGAATGATGCCTCCAGTGCTCCCTCCTTCTCCAAAACCCAAGTCCATAACAATGGGCATTGACGAGTTAAACCCTCGTCAAAAGGTGTTCGAGTATTCATTTGTTTTCTCTCGCTTCTTGAACTTGGTATTCTTGGAACATCTCGATAATTCTTGGTGCTATATCGTAACGGTATGCTTGCCTATTCTATATCAATGGAAGAACATGGAAGAAAATCTTCTTATTTTTCTATCGAGCTTCGTGAACATCGCATGTGTGCAAAGTTCTCAAAATATGAATTCCGACTTTTGAAAGTCACTTATCTCGACCACGTCCTTCTGCTATAGACATTGGTACAATTTTGGAATTAGCAAGCCCATTGTTAATTCCATCCTCCATCTTCAACCAAATCTGGAGCTTTTCCTTGTTTGGCAAGTTATCATCGTCGTGCTACTGAAGTTTCCTCAAGACCGTTAGATCTCTCATATCTTCTCAAGAAGGTCAAGAAATTCTATTGATTGTTTTCTCATGAAGAAATATGTTGAAACCCTCTCGCCTCATCTTCTATCCTTAATCCGCTGGATGCCATGAAGACTTTTCAATCTTTTGTAGTCATCTATTCAGACCTTAGTGTTTTCTTGTTCTATTTGTTGAATCTTTCATCTGTCTCCATGATCTTCATTAATATCTTTGCCAATGGTTTGGTATTTTCCAACATGAAACAAACATCATCATCTTTATCTACTTTGAATTCGACGAAGTGTTTGCGTCACATCTTTGTTTTCTTACGAAGCTTCATGAATTCTACTTGTCAAGATCTTCATTCTAAAATTCGAGAGTTGAGTTGCACAATTTTCCAATTCATGTACGGAGTAATGCTATGGGTGCGGGATGGAGTCATGACCATACCACTACTCTTATCATTCGCTTTGTATGATTAATTGGTGAATTAATGCGATTTTACTCATTCCATGGAAGTTCGAAGTGGCCTTTATCCCTTGATACTTTTACTTTCGTCCTTGTATTTTCGGAGGGTTATCTCGAAGAACGTAATCAATAATATCTTGTTGGTGGTCTCGTCTATTTCAAAATGGAGCAAAAAAAATCAATGATATGGTGGAAGAAAATGCGAAATATGCTCCATCCTCTTCTTTCGACTGGGGCTCATCATCGTCAAATAAGATGGATGGAGAATATCTCAGACATCAATTCTTTTGCTCTTGGTAAAGGAAATTATGGTTGATGCCGTCAATCGCAAAATCTATTGCAATAGCCTCATGATTAAGGAAGCAATAAGAATCTCCACAATAGACTCCAGATCTTCAACATTCTACTTGTTCTCAGGATTCTACCATAAACTAGCATCACCTCCTTCTCTTGAAGATATATCCGCGCACCTCAATTGTGTGATCCTTTGGTTCTTACCAGTGCAAGAAGAATCTAATCCAAGAACTCCTAACCCAAATATTTTCCATCGATATCAAGGAACGTTATTGTTTGAAAGCAATATTGTTTCTCCAACTTCATTTCTTAAATCTATGGGAAGAAACAATGTTATTTTCATAGTGGTTGATATTTCTCCAAAGTCGCTCCTTTCTTCCGGCGAGAGCAAGAATCATCTTCACGTGCATGTGTTAATCTTCAATCCTAACGATGTGTCTTTTATTTCTCCTTGATACACCATCTTTCTTAATTCTTTTAATAAGTGGTTCTATTCTCTTATCGTGTTCCTCGAGAGCACCATAGTTATGTTCATGATATCTTTCTCATCTCACAATAACCCTCTGGATCCTTCAAGTCCTTTGTTTCTAACAAGCTAAATGCAAGACTCGCAACAAATCTAGAAAGTTTTGCAAGGTGTAGTGGTCACACCATTCCGTTGATTAATCAACTTGGGAACGCGAGGATCACCTGCGTTCCGAACACCCGCCTCTACTTGTGCCTTTTCCTTTTTCCTAGGAATCTCAGGGCGAGATTCTTGTTTAGTGGGGGAGAGTTGTAGCATCCGAATTGTCTAACAATTGTAATGCTACTTGCCTAGTATATATATAATGCTACTTCCTATATCTCATTCTTGCATTGCATAATATCATGCTCATTTCACCATGCCACATTGCATTTGAGCATCATATTAAAACTTATTTCATTTGGTTCTTCTTCTCATATTGCACTTGTCTTATTAATATTTTGCTTCTTCATATAATGTATTTGCTTCTTGATATAATGCTTAATGCCGAAGTTGAGTTGGGGGCATATCTTTATTTATCTTCTCCATCTACCAACTTGTCTTGTCAACTTCCTATGGACCATCCTAATTCCACCATATATATGTATGTGGACATTTTACTTTGACTTGGCATTTTATTCATGTCACACATATATGTATGGACCCAATATTCCATTCTTACACATTCATACATGTGGTTTGATTCAAATCTATCACAATCTTGATTTATTTGATTTCTCTCACTTTTCTAGCTCACATACATGGGACATATTTAGTTTTCACTAAATATGCTGATATGCATGCAAGCTTCTAATTAATGCCTACATGCATTAGTGCCTTGTATGGTACATGCAATAACACCACATCCTCTCCTTTTACCATTTGTTCGTTTTGGTGTTGAGTTTGCAAATTTTCTATTGAGCTTGGTTTTCAAATTCGAATCAAACCACACAACTAAACCTAAGCTGATTATCCTAATCTACACCAACCATCTACCCTTCCACCCCTCCTCCTAACCTAGCCGTGTACCACCCATGTGCCATGGCATGTGTGGTATACACATCCACATCACCCATCACCCTCCATCCTTTTCTTAAGCATCAAGAAGATCAAGACCAGCTCCACCACATCTACCCTCATCTTCCTGGTCCCCCTCTCTTCTCCTTTAAGCAAAGCAACAAGAGAGTGAGCTAGCTACCCGAGGCCCTCTCCTTCCCTTTATGCAAAAGAAAAACCACCCCCAAGTTCTCAGCCACCTCTCCCTTCTTATCCCTAGCTTCCTAACCGGATATGGATCGAGCCCCAGATTTCCTGAGCTCCCAGCCATCCCCTCCTTCCTCTCTACCTCCCCATACCAACCATGATGCAGCCATGCCTCTACAAAACCCTAGCTCGACCCCAATTGATCTACCTGACGTTCTGGTGTGCTTCAATCGAGGACAAAAGCTCAGGGAGGTGCTGAGGCGTCCTCTCCTTCAACCTGTACACGGATTCCCACCAGAGCTTCCCAGAACAAGCCCACCGCCGCCATGAACACCGGGCGCCGGATCTTCCATGTCCGCGAGCTCCACCACCGCTCGCCCCCTCTTCAGCAACGTCACTCATCAAGGAGCACGTGAGTGAGATACACAACCTCCTAGACATCGTATTCCTACATATATCACTATGCCTCGCCGCCGCGCGCGCTCGCCGCCGCGAGAGCGCCAGAAGTTTCCCATGCACAAGTCGACGATAAGTCACTGGGAATCCAGAATGCCCCCTGACAGCTTTGTCTAGAGGTGGAAGAAGACTCACACGGTGAACACAAGAACACAGAGTTTGGCACCGCACACTTATGCCCTTTTTCTCTTTTTCTCTCACGTTTAACTCAACTGAATACAGAGGATTTTAAAGGGAAACATGCACACATGCATGGACGGCCAAGTCACAACAACGACTTGATCCGTTTCTCACTCTCCACTTACTGCAGCACTACGCACTACTAGCTGAACTCTAGTAACGGTCACACGACTCGGCTATCTAATCCATGCATGTAGCCTAACACTAACAAACTCTTGACTGATCCTAGCAACACGTGTATGCATGACTCTACTAATGACTTGCAATCAGCCCACTTCACTGCACTCTATCGCTGCTGCTGTGCTCTCTGCCGATCTTGCCTCTGTCATGTTTACATGCATACAACTAGGTAGAACTTAGCCAAATAGTCAGACTAACAATATGCAATCAGAAATAAACATGAGACTTAAACATATGCAACAAGGTTAACTCCAACAATCACCCTCTTAACCTTGTTGCCTTTTATTTGGAACTACATGATGAACTTCAGAGCAGCGCCGGCTCTTCGTCGGCGGTCGCGTTGGCGAGATGCGCCTGCTCCCTCCTTGGCTCGGTGCAGTCCTTGGCATAATGCCCATAGACTTGGCAGTTGTAGCAACGAACCTTGCGGATGTCAAAGTTGCCCCTCTTCTTGACGGTGTCGCTGCGGTCACGGGCACGCCACTCCTACTCCGTGAGGAGAAGGCGAGTCCCACCATGCTGCTCACCCTCGTCTTCCTCCATGTCCAGCTCCTCCTCCACGGCCAAGAACCGGCCCGTCAGCTCCTCAACCGTCATGGTCTTGAGGTCCAAGAGCTGCATAATGGAGTGGGCGAGTTGCTTGAACCGCTTCGGCACGACGCGCAGGAATTTCTGCACGGCCTTGTACTCGGAGACGCCATCTCCGAGGACCTCCAAGTCATGCATGATGCCGGTGAGGCGCATCCCGAACTGCTCCACCTTCTCGCCATCCTTGAACCGGAGGTTCTCGAACTCCGTGCGGCGAGTCTGCGCCCTTGCTTCACGGACGCGCTCGCACCCCAACCTCAAGGTTTTCAGGGTGTCCCAAGCATCCTTCGTGGTCTTCTTCACCGCCAGCGTGCGCAACATCTCCGGCGGCACAACACGGAGGATGATGCCAAGAGCCTCGCGGTCGGTGTGGTAGTCGCAGACGCCCGGCTCGATTGCCGCCCACCATCCTTGTGATTGGAGCTGCACCTGCACCACAAGCGCCCAGTCGGAGTAGTTCGTGCGGGTCAGCACGAGAGGCGGCGCCACCACGGAGCTGTGGCGCACCACGCGCTCCACGACGCGAAGCCCGCCGCCGCTGCCCTCGCCGTCGGTGAGCTGCGCCCTTGGTGGACTGAGCGGCTCCATCTCCGCCATCTTCTCCGCCAGCTCCGCCGCCTTGGCCGCATCATCTCCATCTTGCGCCATTACCACAGGAACCAAGAGCAAAAGGGGCTCTGATACCAAATGACAGCTTTGTCTAGAGGTGGAAGAAGACTCACACGGTGAACACAAGAACACAGAGTTTGGCACCGCACACTTGTGCCCTTTTTCTCTTTTTCTCTCACGTTTAACTCAACTGAATACATAGGCTTTTAAAGGGAAACATGCACACATGCACGGACGGCCAAGTCACAACAACGACTTGATCCGTTTCTCACTCTCCACTTACTGCAGCACTACGCACTACCAGCTGAACTCTAGTAACGGTCACACGACTCGGCTATCTAATCCATGCATGTAGCCTAACACTAACAAACTCTTGACTGATCCTAGCGACACGTGTATGCATGACTCTACTAATGACTTGCAATCAGCCCACTTCACTGCACTCTATCACTGCTGCTGTGCTCTCTGCCGATCTTGCCTCTGTCATGTTTACATGCATACAACTAGGTAGAACTTAGCCAAATACTCAGACTAACAATATGCAATCAAAAATAAACATGAGACTTAAACATATGCAACAAGGTTAACTCCAACACCCCCAAACTGGGCTATCATGGAATGCAGAGATGATCAAACCCCGTAGCGCTGCATCAGCCCCAACCAAAAATCATGTTCCTGTAATGAAGGATGCCCTCACTCAAGGTGTAATCAGGGTGCGACTTGGGGTGCAGAACCAGTTGTTGTAGTAGCCGCTGAGCCTGCTCATCTTGGTTGTAACTGGCCATTACTTGCTCAAGACAGAGCGGCTTGACATCTCTGTGGTGCTCTTCTTCGAACGACATATGAAGAAACATTGTAGTACCCAGACCCCTCTTCAAAACGATCTAAAGTACATTCAAAACCATCCAGTACAACTCTAGGAATCTTGATCGCAAGATCGATGTCCGAGCAGACCCACTTGTTCTCGACTAGTTCGTTCTTTGCAAAACTGCGTGCATCTAAGTACACCCCAGCACGAACCCAGTTGAACCACGGCGTAGATCTTGTTTTCCTCTTTAATTCGAGTACTCATATGCTAGTTTCCATTCAGCGAGCCAGTAGAAATCATCCCTGAAACATCCTCCCATCTTTCAAACTCGTGAGTTCTTCAGTTTCCGACGCTGACAGTTTTGTCAGTTCAGGTCGCACGCTCCCTTTTCCATCACGAGCAGTATTCGGTTCACCTGGTTATCGCTATCGCCCGCACTAGGCTGCAATCCTAGATGTTGCTCGTTCGATCCCTGCGGCCAGCCTTTTTCTTGTTTTTTTAGTTTTTCCAGCTAGCAGCAGAGAGCCCCACCTGTGATCCTCACCGCACCACCCTAGCACCAGACCGGCCTAGTCATCACACTGACCCCTCTGATCAGCGGCAATGGCTGAGTCTATCTTTGTAACAAAAGTTCAGACAGTTAAAATTTGAATCCAAATTTAATTGCTGAAAAGTAAAATGTCTACCAATACTTTGACCAGGATTATATCAGGATTTTTGAAACACTTCAAAAACTAATCTATTTGTTTTTGAATGCTGAACAAGAATCCGCTCTCTATTTACTTTCAAAAAAATTACAATATAACAAATATTATTTGTGTTATTTCATTAAATGTCGCATAAGATTAAGTCACGTTTTTTAATGCATAAATCCAAATATTGCATATAATATATGTGTTTGAATTAAAAATTGTGAGGAATTCAAATATGCCATCAAACATAATTTTTGAGCAAGTTACAATTTTCGAAATAATTTAAATACCGTTTAATGTCTTTATCTTAAATAAATCATAACTTTATTTTTATAATTCCAAATTCAATAAATAATATGTCTAAATCGATTCGCTCGATGAGGCCGTTCTACATATGCATTCCATGATATCATTTGAAGCATGCATCATGTAAAAACATTAAAACCTGAATGATTTATGCAAATAAAATGAGCCCAAATAAATATTAAAAGTGTTAATTCTTGTTCCACACTTCACTCTTGCTATGATACATTACTACCATGCAATTGCGCATCATCTCATCATTTCATCATGGTATGATTTGTTTGCTTGTTGAATTCAATTCATATGATTGTGTAATGTATTTATTTTGGTCCCTTGTGTGTTTGGTTTTTATCCGGATAGACACTAAGTAAGGAGAATACCAGGAGCCTCAGGAGTATTACCCGGATCCTTCCTATTCAACAACAGAACTACTAGACAAGCAATTCTCTATGCTTGCATACATACAGTACATATGCTTCTATCTTTCTTACATCATTGAGTTACGATTGCATTAAATTGAATCCCAAGTACTATATAGCCTTTACTTTTAAACCCCACCAAAGCTTGTATCTCAATCCTATGAGCCATTACTGTAGGAGTTGTTTGAGCCATGTGAGTAGTAGAATTGCATGTGTAGGGTTTTGTGCGAGTCCTTGGATAATGAGGTACCTAAACAACTTAATATGAGTAGAGAACTAATGAAAGAGGCATCGGTGAGCATTATCTACTATTTGGTTCTTTAAGCTCACTTGTGTCCCGTAGGACCCCGAGTACGTGATTCTTGTTCCTTGACTATCGCACTATCCGCATGTGGGACCATGAATCCCCTTCGCCTGAGCTTGATTCACACTTTATTTCTTGGGCCACAAAGTAGTTTGGGACTTTATTACTATCCTGTACTTAGGCCATGCTTTACTATTTATTACGATTGTGCGTGGAGAACCTATACTATTTAGGAATTGTGAAATGTTTTCGTGGTATCGACAAGCCCAGTCACACTTTCGGGTTTCCAATTGTTTTCTGCCATTGGCATAAACCTTGGGTCCGTCTCACAGCCGGCCAACTTCATTGCGGGTAGCTTAATGGGGTGGCCCCCTGAAATGATTTATGAATCTTGTGAATGCTTTGTCGTGAGGCCTCGTTGCGTTTTATTTGGTTCTTCCCGAGGTTGATCGTGTGTGTGTTGCTATTTGTGCACCCCTGCAGGATAAATCTTTCTGAAAGCCGTGTTTGCGGTTCTAGATGACTTGGAGCTTATTTTATAGATCATACACAAGCATAACTAAAGTACCGCCTTTAATTTGACTAAGACATGACTAGTAAATAGTGTAATACTCATGGAATGGTTAATAAAATTGCCAACAAATGGGATATTCTTCCGTGTTCTCATCGGTAAGAGAGAAGGAGGGCGAGCGAGGTTATTTTACGTTGCTTATATAACTGTTGTTATTAATTAACGGGCATTCGTCCATCTCTGGTTGGGCAGATGTGTAGCGTGTCTCTATAGAACTTTGTAGATATTATTTTTTGCTGCAATTGCATCACCCCCAGGTTGTTCCCTTTAGATGTATTAAGACTTGCTGAGTACCCCTAGGGTCTCACACTATAAATATTTGGTTCAGATGGACAGGTATACTCCTAGGAAGGTTACTGGGTTGAGGAGACAGATGATGGTGGCAACGACTATCAGGTGTAGGGATTCCAGGGATGGAGATCCGTGAGAACTGTGGGTGGGATGTGCTTAGTTCTTTGGCATCTTATGCCGATTTGCTTCTTATACGTACTCGGATCTTGTATTCCGGTTCTGCTTGATACTCTGTTGCGTGATGTATGAGGAGATATCCTAAACTATTATATCTATCTAGGATATTTGGATCTTGCCATATGGCATTGAATATTTCTGTTTCTATTATTTCTAGATGGTATGACTCTGATGTCTATTGTAAGTCGCAGACATACATACTCATTTGTGTATGTCCTGGCCGCGTTACCTGTCGCTTACGCTACTCGGTCTTGTACCGATGTTCTTGAAAGTGGATAAGGTGGTCGGCCGGTATCGTGCCCTGCTCCGCTTTGATGGACCTACACATGGGTGGCCTTGGGCCTCCATGATAGAATCCCTTATCCACTTTTAGGTTCATCTAGGCTCGTGCTTAGAGCGTAATGTCCGAGGTATTACAATTCCGCTCTATATGAGGGAGAAATTATCCGCCTTGGACTGCCAGACATTCTTGTCATTCTCAAAGGTGGTATTTGCAGGCTTAGCGAGGAGCGTAGCCTCTATGACATACATCAACTTGTAGGGGACTAAGAGGATCCTCGGGTTGTGGTACCAGGCGGTGAAGTTGGTCCCATCATTTTCAGCTTGTCCTTCTCTAGGAATGAGCTAAGGTTGAAAGTGGGTGGGAGAGACATCTATAATGGATTTGCAAAGTATTTAGACCATGCTCATAATATAAGTTTAAGTTTTCATTTATGCTAAACTAAAACAAAAAAGAACTCCCACTCAAACAAACATCCCTCAATTCGGTCAGCGATCACACGATCCTAATCCGCTGCACCACCCCCGATCGTCACGGCTGGCAATACAGTTTCAAAGTTAGACATTCCCAATATCAATCACATCATATGTGACTCATGCTTGACCTTTCTGTCTCTTGTGTTTCGACACCATTTCTATACATGCTAGGCTCTCCAATTCTAACTCGTGTGTATTGTAGTGCAACATAACTTACACCCACTGTATGCGAACATAGATATGTATGACACCCGATCGTCACGGCGTGCCTCATAACAGAGAACTTTCTTGGTGGTGCACACGCGAGGGGAACACTATAATTGCAAATATGTGAGAGATCATCCTATTAGGCTACCGTCGTATATCCTAATACACAAGCAAAATAAGATGCATAAAAGAATACTTCAAAAGTATGGTGCCATGACATGGTTGCAGCACCTTCATCGCCATCGATAGCTCCAATGCAAAATGTTTCATAAACTTACCACTACCATGTCACAACACATGCCCCTGCAAAATAAAGTTAGACGCCTCTACTTTATCTTTTGCATGTTTTACGCGTCTTTAGGGATTTTGCAGTAGAACCCCCTTCCCATCTATGAACCTAAAGCCACAACATGGATTCAATGATTGCTTTTTCTCTTACCTTTTTAGGGCCCTCTGATGTAAATGTCATATCAACTACTGCAGAAAGACAGACACCCCCAAAGCCACTTACTTGTGGACCAGTCTCGTGAATCACCACATAATGTCGGTTGGGGGCCGCTTCGTCAAACAATATCGTGATATAAACAAGTACACGAAAGATGGTAGCAACTAGAAAATCCATGCCCATATATTGCTATGTATTATATCCGTATGATATGTCTACCCATAGATTTGCTCTGATACTACCTTGAGGGGTTCCACAGCAGAAAAACAAAAAAATCTAACTACACGAACACAATAACCAATATCTATACTATGTAGACATAAGTAACGGAGGAGGAAATGGTATTCATACCCTTGAAGGCCGAGGTACACCTTACGCAGGTAGGCATATCTTGATGAAGACGAACAGCTCCAAGCGCCCCAAGTGTGGGGCCTCCAAAGTTCTACAAACGTCCGATGTAGGCGACGTCTTCCGGGCTCCGATCCAGCCGAGCAGCAGACGAAGAAAGATGATGGACCGAACAGTGCACGACAGTAGTGCGAAGGTGGAGAACTCAAGTCCCTCAAAGTTCTCTCCAATATTATGGAGAAACCTCTAAGGAAAATGAGAGAGAGAAGAGAGAATGGGATGCCTTCCAAGGGGAGGGGTGCCCCTTTATTTATAGGAGGAGGGAAGGTACAACACCCAAGGGGCAAGCAGTGTGGGACTAACACACCCACCGACCACCAAGGGAGCCGTTGGCCCTAGGTGGGCCCAGGCAGGGATCCCACTAGGGCTAGCCTGGCTGGCCCCTCCTCTCCATGCGCCTTGGGCTACCATTTAAAATAAAAATATATGTTTTAGTGTTAATTCAACTAATTTTAATGTAAAACACACATATTATTATACTTACACTTTGGAACTCCTTCCAGACCCCTCCGATCAACATCAGCTCCTACACGGAACTTTTCCGGTTTCTCTCTCTCATTTCTCCTACGGTGTCGAATCAATCCCTATGCATACCCACCCTTATGTGTGCCACACTGCCACCCTTCAGTTTGGAAACACTCCAGACATGACCGAGACCCCTCTCGTATTAATGATCATCAATGGGACCCAGATGCCTAGAATGACCCTCGTGTGTTTCACGAATCTCATCGCTTGAACCTTCAACGTCGTGTCCCACTCCCTTTGACACTCTATACCTAGTTCATACGAGATTTGATCTTCGGTATCTCCATACCTAGTTCGATCTCATTACCAATGAACTCTTTTACTCGTTCCCGTGTTGTTGCATTCCATGACCCAATCATATGTCTACAAGCTTCATTAATACAACGTCATTGAGTTGGCCATGTGCATCTATCCGTTACTTGGATTGGCAAATCCTGGTCTTGATACATACTCCTCTACCTTTCCCTTCAGGAAACTAGAGTGGTACCTTTTTTATCACCCTTTCATAGCTTGATACTTGATACCATCAAATCTCCCTCTAGTAACGGTGATTATGCATTATCTCACAGTAAAAGGATTAGGTTGCGAGGTTTCTTTGTTATCATCAATGATGAACGTTTGTAGATAGATCTCATTATGATGTAACTTTGGGTGTTTGTCTATCACATCATTCAACCAATGGTATGACCTCATTGTAAATTGACATAAATTCCCATGATCTTGAAACCCTAGATCATCCATTTGACCAATGACCTAGTTCGCTAGAGGTAACTAGAGACACGTTTTTTACATACCACATGTGTATTAACGTTTCGTATTAACACATTTATAGCACGGCATGAAACGTATTATGAACATATAAGAGATATATCAAACAAAACACATTATTATTTTCCTCTAGGGTATATCTCCTTCATTATGAATAGACCAGAAAGTAACAGGTCGCAGATGGGTTGCAAAGTGATGGGCCCCTTCAATCAGCACAGGCCTCTAGCAGGATGAAATAGTAATGGGCCATCATCTTATTGGGCTTCTCTCATGGGCCGCCCACTTAATAATTATCAAGCCTTGGTTGGGCATGTCTTCTACCATGATTTTTGTGACCATTAACTGTGGTAACTGGCCATTAACGGTGCTTGCCACGTGGCAGTTTGCATGACGTTAGCAGTCAACGGGGCTGGAGAAATAGATCTACGACAACATGAAATTCCGTGGTTGAAGGGTGTAATGCGACACAATCGCGAAAAATCCATGGTAGATTATTTTCTGACGGGGCTTTTACCACAGGTACCCATCCAACATAGAAGACTTTTTTACCATGAAAACAGTCTATTGTAAAAGTCAACTTTTCTTGTGGTGTTGGTAGGGACAAAGCCCTCCCGGGCCTTGGCGACTGCATTGACGTGATTCTCTACAAAGAACGAGGATTAAACCCAGGTCGAAGCAGAGTAATGAAGATACAAACATAACTACGGAGGCAAACTCACCAGCGGCAGTCTTCATCTGCTGATTGTCCTGTATCAACACCTACAACTCATGTTGGGGTTGATCCACCTCCGCCTGATGCATAGTCACGTCGTGATGTCACAACAAATACCAAGAATTAGCACAACTAGGGGAATCGAAACCTCTATAGTCTTGAGTTTCCACTACATGGCGACCTGATCCTCGGGGACTAGGGGAATCAAAACCTCTACAGTCTCGAGTCGCCACTACATGGCGACCCGATCCTCAGGGACCGAGGGAATCAAAACCTCTACAGTCTTGAGTCGCCACTACATGGAAACCCGATCCTCGGGGACTGGAGGAATTGAAGCTATAAAGACTCAGGTCGCTACTACTCGACGACATGACCCTCGGGGACTAGATACTACATACCTAAAGAGCCTGGTCGATCATTCGGTGCAGCTCGATCGTCTCCACCATTGGTAGCGGATATGCGACTCCTCTAGAGTCGCATGGCATAAGCTCGACATCGCCATCAAGGGCTTCTACAACTGCTGGTGATTGCGGCTACATAACTACAGATGCACCCTTGGTGAAAATCCACACAAACTTCATCACCATAGTCGTCGTGCTCATGGGAGCATGCGTGGTATCTTCCCCCAGCACATCCACATTCCCAGCAGCCCCCTCCACAGCTGCCTCACTCGACTAAGAAGGATCAGCCTTTTACTTCTTGGCATCGGTGCTAGTCGCTTCCGTCGGCTCGCCCTTCCCCTTCTTGGAAGCTTCCTATTCTTCATTGGGCTTGGAGGGACTCAAGCGGCTCTCCAAAATTTTGGCCATGCCAATGCGTTTTTCCTTGTTCACTTGGACCCTATAAAATGCAGGAGGAGATGAGTCAAAGGACTCGAATGAAAACACATGACAATAAAAAAGTATAATGTATCTGCTACTCCCTTGGCGACTGGTATCCTCCTCAACCCCGTAGTGATGTGCGGGGCCTTCTCCAACTCGGTGACCAGTCGACACGACAAGTCGGTCTCCATAAGAGTCGCATGATGTCCCGACTTCAACGCCATCTCCTACTTCATTACTACTTGTGAGGGGCTCAGAACCCGCTTGGAGTTGTGCTCCCCAACCATCTCTAGTTTGTTGTCGTAGTCCTCGTCCTTGATGCTACGACTAGCTTCCTCCTCCTTGTGCTTCTGCAAGTGAGTCTTTCGGGCCATGGAGGGGGTTCGACTTCCAGGTTGGTGGCCTCTTCCTCCTCCTCGTCGCCCTTTAAAACGTTCTTCTCCCCTCCGCCAGGAGCTTCTCTAGCACTTCACCATCGAGTGGGGGCCACCAGTGCATCACGATATGGAACGTCTCTGAGTAGAGAGGTAAAATGGTTAATGACCCGATTTCTCAGTGAAAACAACTACGAGTGGAAAAATGTAGAGGCTTACTGTAGGAGCCAGATTCTTCTCTGTCCTATATAGTCGAGGACCATCCTAGAACCCGTCAAATTCAGTGTCTATGATCTTCTTTAGAGCGGCCAAATAATCCTCAGGATTCCACCTTGTTGCAGTCGACCATGTGGGGTCGTTTTTCCTGGTATACTGGAACATCCAGTGCGGGTGAGTGGCGAGAGGGATCAGTTGTCGATAGAGCCAACAGTTGTAGAGGTTGACTGTCTTCAACACCTCCTTATCTAGCTCTGCCATACGAGTACGCATCTTTGTGATGACCATCGCATGATCCTTGAGTAGCTTCTTTGCCAGAAGCCACGCCAGAACACTCTACTCGGTGTTGTATCTTGGAAATACCACCTCACCCTTCGGCGTCGACTCCTTCACGAAGAACCACGGTTTCCTCCATTTGTTGTCCGAATTCTTCAAGAGCAGCAGCTTGTAGAATTCTGCATTACCTTTCACTTGGAAGGTTATGTCGCACGCTGCCCGGCCTGGCCCATTCTTCTGATCACGGCTAACCCGGTCGTGGAAAAGCTCGAACCAAAGCGGGAAATATGGTGGGCAGTCAAGGTAGCCCTTGCAGAAAGCCACGAAAATAGAAATCTACTTGATGATGTGCGGGCCCAGATCTGAGGGCTTGATGTTGTAATGGCGCAGAAGCGCCAAAAGAAGAGTGAAGAGGGGAATCCTAGTCCCTACTCCAGGTGGCTAGGGAGCGAGATGAACTCTTCCTCCTGAGGCTTCGGCTCGGTCTCGCTCGCCAGCGGGATCCGATAGCTCCCCTTTGGGAGGATCACAGCTACGACGAAGGGAAGCAAAATCTTCTCTGTGTATCGGGACATGCCCCACACATCCTTGGCGGTCATCTCGAAGAAAATACTTGCGCGATGCGGAGGCTATGGATGACTAGGCAAAGGTCCAGCAGTACGAGGAAGATGAGCGAGTGAGGGAAGTGCGGAGTGGGACCCGTACATCACACCCTCACTGCCCTTAAGTAGAGGACTCTCTATATGTCATGGAAATTATCCATTAACAGTGCGGTAATTCCGCATATTACCATTGGAATTTGCCTAACGGCTAGTGACAAGGGGTGACCTCGGCAATGTCCATAGAGAAGGATTTAGGGTTTTGCGAGAAATAGAACGCTGAGGATTTCATTGAATGTTTGGAGAATAATGGAGTCAAAGTTGCCTGAATATTTGGTGAATTGCACTATTACAGATTGCTTGGCGATTTTTCGGTGTCCTTGCCTAGGCTTCTCCCTCCCTATATATAATAGGTCGGGTCTCAAAGCTATATGTGGATAGGTTACATATGCATAATTACAATACCAACATAGTGTCGGTCCTTTATTCCCTTTCCTAATACAACTAAAGCCTTCGCCGGTTGCTTCTTTTGGGCCATCATCTTGACTCTTCATGGGCCGTAAGCCTTTTATACAGCCAGGGTAGCAAATCATAGGTACCCAAGTAACCGTAACTATGTAAGTAGCCCCCGAGACTCTACCCGAACCGTAGATTCGGGTCGAGTCTCAAAGATATGCTCAATTTTTACTATTTTCAGTTTTATAGGGATTTGGTACAACGAGCCTGATGCATCCGACGGATATGGAATCAGTTAATTGCTCCTGAGCAAAGGCAAGGTTGTCCTACATCAAATTCAAGTCCCCGGGCCTGAATTTGGAATTTATTACTGGTGTAATTCAGTTCAGGCCGCTGAGGTCTTATCGAATACTGAATCCCAGTTTTATTTTATCGGGTACCCAACGCGTCCATTGGGATTTTTCATTGTATCATAGATACGGATATAATGCTGGTAGAGCGCATTCTTGTGCAATTACCAGGCCACACAGGACGAATCCAGAGGTCTTACCTTCATGTTTTTGAACATGTCATTCGGAGTTTTATCGCGTTCGAGTGTGATCCGAGGTTTTTCTTATATATTGATTTTGTTGGCTACCGGATTTAGCAGCTAGAACTCAGAGTTTCCTATGGACACTCCTGATAGGATTATTTTTTGAAAACTGTTCATTTGTTTTCCTTTATCAGGTGCACGGCAGCGCTCCCGATAGGACTAGCCCCCGAGGCTATGTTCGGATGTATGCATCAGGACATAGGCTCGAAAATCTTGCATTATACTTGCGACATCAATGTTTCCTCAAATTTTGTCGGGTGAGCGACCAGCGCTCCTGATAAGAGTAGCCCCCGATGCTACAGTCAAAATCTTTGTATTCGATTGTAGTCTCAATCTTTGTCATGTAGGATTTTACCTCGACTCCAAATTTTTCTCCGGGTTCGTATCCCTTGTACTAAGCCACAATGTTATGAATTGTCTTGTTACGACGTCATTGATGGCGAATTTTACGTTGTTGATTCGCACAAGATACGTCTTGATGAGATGTTTTGAATGTGGGACTGTGCAGCAGTAATGATGATGCGTGATGGCATATTTAGCGGAGTTTTTTGACTACATGTCCTCTTTTTGGGTGAAGATTGAGGCGACATGCGTTGTTCTCCCGCTTTTACCACAGAAATAACTTCTTAAGATATTTTCCTTTATGGAATCTTTTGACACGTGACACCATCCTGTGTGTTTCTAGCGGTTCGATTTTACATCGAACGATCCAAGCTATGTGTCCTTGCTCTTTATAAAGGGAAGGGGATTTCTTTTACTTATTTTTACCCCTTCCTCGCTAACTTCATCTTCTTCCTTGCGCCCTTGCCTTGCTCTTGCTTCCTCGCCTACTCCGGCTGTTCTTCGGCGTGCTCGTGTCGCTCCTCCACCACCATGGGCAAAATCAGGGTGGGGATTTCCACCACGGCCGCCAAGGCCATCAGAAAGAGGGTTGTTGGATGGGCCCTTTCGAAGTGCTCTATGCAGGAGTTGCAGGAGGCACGGAACTCTGGCCATCTGGAGGAGGGCGCCTTCAAGCTCCCTAGGGATGAAGCTGCTACAATCCCTGAATCGGGCTCGAGGGTAATGTTCCTTTCCTTTCTTTTCTGCGGCCTCTCTCTCCCTGTCCATGAATTCCTTCGTGGTCTCCTTTTCGTCTATGGCGTGCAGTTGTATCAGCTCACGCCCAACTCTGTCCTCCATGTTGCTTGCTTTGTTACTCTTTGTGAATGATTCCTCGGGATCCATCCCCATTGGGGCATGTGGAAGTACTTCTTTTATGTTCGTCGGAATGTCACCGATACCATTGTCCCGGATGTTGGTGGTGCCATTTTGTCTGTCCACTCTGATGTAGACTATTTTGACTTTAAGATCACTCACTCTGTCCAAGGGTGGAAAACCAAGTGGTTTTACATCAAGGATCAGTCGGTCGAAGGTCAGTCTTTTGGCTTAGCCCCCTTTGACCCCAAGAAGCCTTGTCACAAACTTGATTCTTGGGATTAGCATCCCACTCCTGAAGAAATGATGGAGATTGAACCCCTTCTTACCCGTATTTCAAAATTACGTCATGAGGTCGACAAGGAACTGTCAGGACTTCAAATTCTAGCATATTTCTTGCGGATCCGCATGTAGCCTCTGTAGGCTAGGCTTTCTGGTATGTGGGCATATACCGGTAAGAAGGACCCCATGAGGATCTCACAGGATGATCTTACCCTTAAGGTGTATGAAAAAAGGGTTCGGAATTTTATGACCCTTACGAAGAAAAGCTCGGTTCCCTCTGATTGTCGCGCAAAGCCTTTTGGCAAAAAGAACCGCCTTCCCGAGGTAACTTCCTTGATCTTTCGCTCATTGTTCATCTCTTTTTTTGTTCTTTTGCAATTATCCTTTTTTTGTGATTGTTAATCTTATGTTTACGCAGGATTATGATCATGTATCCTTCCTTCCTCCTCTTCCTAAGAGCGGTGAGCTTCCCACTGATCCTTCTGCATCCGACGATCTCCCTATGACTAGGACTGCTACTGATGAGGAGATGGAGACGTTTGCCGTAGAATCTTCATCTGGGACGCCATCGCTTCTGTCGGCTCGTTCTGAAGATTTTTGTGTGTCTCCTGCTGGCAAAAAAGGAAACATTCTGACGCCGTGAAGGTGGTTGAAGACTCGGATGAGTCCACTGGTTCAAAGCCTTTGCATGTCGTCCCAGTTTCATCGGCTCCACCCAAGATGAATCTGTTCCGCTTTACACAGAACGTTTCTTCGTAAGTACTTACTAGCTTTTCTATTTTTCTGGATGAGCTTGTGTTTTGATCATTGTGTGTTTGATTTGTAGTGATGACAGGGAATATCCTCCTTTGTCTCCTCCAGACACATTTGTTGCCCCTCCTACAAAGTCTCCACAGTTATCCACGGGCCCAAAGGATTTGCATGCATCTCCTGCGGGTCAAATTATCCACCAAGATGTTGCCACTTCACATAGACCTCCACCGCAGAAAAGATGAAAATCAGCAGGAAAAGGCGTGGTGATATCTGAAATCCCTATCAAGGTGGATATGCAAGACGTAAGTGTATCCGTGCTTTTTTTAATTTCACCATGGATCCTCCTTTGCTTGTTTTTCCTAATGTCCTTCTTCACAGCCTGTGATGCGTGAGATGGTTGATATGGCTTCTCACTAAATCAGGATCCATAATGAAGTCGAAGGTTTGAAAGGTATATTTTCATCTTTTTGTGGCTTTTGTACTTCCTTCTATTTTTTTGACTTTTTGTGTTAACTTCTGATTTCTTTAGCCGCCGCCAAAGAGAGGTCATCCGAGACAAGGTGATGAAGCGTTCCGACGATCTGGAGGCCAAACTTCGGATTGCTGAGGAAGCTTTGGAAGAGGCCAAGCAGAAAGACAATGCTGATGCCAAAGAGAAGGCCAAACAAGCTGCCATCCGAGATGAAAATCTTCAGAAGCGCTTGGAGACCCTCAATGTTTCCTTCACTCGTAAGTTTTCTGTTGGTAAGGGAGAAATTTTGTTTCAATCCCCATTTTGTAGCTTCTGCGTTCTTATTCCCCCCCCTTTTGGTATGTGTAGAGCTGACAGGCCAGAATTTGTTGCTACATGAAGATAAGAAGATTGATCCTTTGTCGGATGCTGTTAGCACTTTGGAGGCTAACAGTGTTCGTGTGCGCAACCTCCTTATCCGCTCACGCTGCGCCTTCAAGAGCCTACATGCCAAAGTTTTTCCATCGAAGGAAGTACTTGCTGAGTTGAACGACCTTGTCACTATTTTTGGTGCTGACCCTAGTCCGCTTGTTGGCTACAGTGTGACTCAGTCGAAGAGCGGCATTGAAACTTTGATGGCGTTGGCGATGGTGCACGGCGAGAAGGTTGGCTGGGAGAAGGTTAGCTCCTCTGTCCCGGTCAAATCCATAGGTCAAGCAGTTGATTTGAAGCCTTTCATTAAGACGACCAAGAAATTTTCTCGGCTGCTCCTAGGTATAGGCCCGGGTCCGGAGAAATCAGCTGCCCCTTCTTTGACCGGTGCTCCTTCTGCGGATGCTGCCCCTGTTATTCTCATAGCTAGCGCTCCCTCTGCTAGTGCGACTTTGTTTGGAGAAAACAACTCCTTAGCTTTTGCAGTGTTCCATATATATCTTTTGCTGATGTTGTAATGAATATTTATCATATCTTGTTGCTCAATGCTTTCTTTTGATGACAAGAAAAACTCTGTATGTATGTATGTATGTATGTATGTATGTATGTATGTATGTATGTATGCTGAAGGCTTTTGCGTCTTTCGTATATCTTGCCAGATTTTTAGAGATTTGGAGGCTCCTGCCGCACCTGTGCAATCATCGCATGCACTCTCGTCCCCATCTAGAACGGGTGCAACCGATACAGCAGTTATACGCATGATAGATCCGCTGTTGTATGTTGAGAAAATCGAGTAGGTGAAGAAGCTTGAAGGGAAACTTCAGGTTGTCCAATCGATGGTGTATGTTGCTCAATCAAAAACATGCCAGGCCTTTGATCATGAAGCATACTTCTTGGATGAAATTTCCGGAGCAAGTGAAAAGATGTTGTGTAAGTCTTTTTGCTTTTGCTTCCTGTTGCTCCTCTTTTTGTGGGATGCCAACATTTTCTCATTTTTGCTTTGCAGGCATTCGATTGTGCGAGAGGAACGGAACCCAACGTCTGCTCAACCGAATTCAAGCTCTTGTGTCTGCTTCTCAAAATTCTGGGACTGACTTTTGTATGTTATATCCTTTTGTATAGGACCCGACGAGTTGATGTCCTTTGCGTAAATGCTATTGCCTTCTTGTGCCTTGGAAACTTTATGCCGAGAAGTACTTTCTTTATTCATTGATAAGTATAAAGGGATACATTGCATGGGCGTGTTCGCCTGACCGTTGGCCTTATTGAATGTAAAAATGTATAAGAGTAAAGAATTTTTCTAAAAACAACGGCTTCTGTCTTGACGTGTCCCATAGCATCCCTTACTGGTTTGAGGGGGTTTCATCTTTTCGACTGGAGGTGCCGTGTCCATGCGGTAGACCAGAGAGAAAAGTAGTTGGTTTACTAAGTCGCTTGTATTTGGGAAATTGATGCATACGCGTAGACCGTCGCCTTTTTTGGGGATGAATATCAGGTTGGCTACCCATGTTGCTTTTGTTATCTCTGTGAGATGCCATGTATTTGTGAGGCGAGGAGTTTTCTCTCCCATGGACTTGCTTTGTCGGGTGGGTTTTCTATTGGCGGTTGTGCTTGATTTTGCTGGGTGCTTCCTTTTGGGATTTTTCCTTGTTGATGTAGTTTTCGGCGATTCCCCAATTTCTCATGGGGAAACCCGACAAGCGCGCCTTCCTATGCGGGACCGGAAGCGGAGGCCAAATAGGTAGCTTTTGCGGGTGCGTGGTGTACCTGATCTTCTGAGGTTCGTCCTTTGTGTAGTAGTTCCTCATCCGCTATTTTCAACTGGCCAAATTGTGTCTCCATCCCAAGGATTCTGATATTTTGTTGAATTCTTAATCACAGTTATCCGAGCGGCTGAAGCTTCCTTTTACTGTTATGACCCCATTGAGGGCTGGAATTTTCAGCACCAGGTACGCATAGTGGGGTACTGCCATGAATCTGGCGAAAGCTGGTCGTCCCAGGATCGCCTGGTACTATGAAGGCCAGTCCATGACTTCGAACTCCAGTTTTTCATGCCTGAAGTTTTTTCTTGATCCGAAGACTATGTCGAGGTGCACTTTTCCCAGAGGAGTTTCAGCTTTGCCTGGAACTATTCCGTGAAAAGTTGTATCTGTTGGTGCTAGATTCGCCAGGGACCAATTCATTGCCCGTAGGGTTTTGGCATTGATGAGGTTAATGTTGCTTCATGCATCTAAGAAAACCTTGCTCATATTGAACCCGCATATTTGTGCCTCTACTATTAGTGCTTATTGACCATGTCGTGGGACTCGAAGTGCGTGGTCAGCTCTGTAGAAGGTTATTTCTTGTTCTGACCAATGAAGATACTCCGGCGTAGGGGGTGACGTCGTTACTGCCATGTTCACTTGTCTGGTGATCAGCTTCTGTGTTCTATTAGAGGGTCGTCCCTTCTGGATCATCGACATTTCTCCTTTTGATCTAGGGTACTCGTCTTCTTGGTTTGTTGTGTTTTGCGGTTATCTCGCTGGCAAATGCCTCGATGGTGGTGGTGGTGGTGCACCGATAGCCAAAGCGCCAGGTGTAGTAGCATAGCCTCGATTTTCTGCTTCATTTTCCCTTGCGTTGCATAGCTCTTGCATTTTTAAGCATGTTCGGAAATCCTTTAGGAGCTGGTTGGATTGCCTCTTGTCTGTCGAGTCAACGTAGAAGTGCATATTGAAGGGTTCCGTAGCAGAAAACAAAAAAATTATATCTACACGAACACTAATACCAGGATCTATACTATGTAGACATAAGTAATAGAAGAGGAAGGCGGTATTCATACCTTTGAAGACCGAGGCACGCCTTACGCAGGAAGGGGTATATTGATGAAGTCGAGCAGCTCCAAGCACCCCAAGTGTGGTGCCTCCAAAGTACTACACATGTCCGGTGTAGGCGGCGTCTCCCGGGCACCGATCCAGTCGAGCAGCAGAAGAAGAAGATGCCGTACCGAACATCACACGACGGTAGTGTGAAGATGGAGAACTCAAATCCCTCGAAGTCCTCCCCAATATTACGGAGAAGTCTTCAAAGGAAAATGAGAGAGAGAGTGAGAGAATTAGATGCCTCCGAAGGGGTGGGGAGACCCCTATATATAGTAGGAGGGCGGCGCACCACCCAAGGGCCAGGCGGTGTGGGACTAATGCCCACACCCGCCAGCCACATAGGGGCAGCCGTCGGCCCTAGGTGGGCCCCACTTGGGCGGCCCACAAATCCTAGGCCGGCTAACCTCCTCTCCCTAGGCGCCTTGCCCCTTAGGCCTCCCCTCCAGGTGAGGCCCATTAGCATTGGGCTACCTTTAATAATCAAATAAAATATATATTTAATATTAATTCTCCAATTAACATTCAAATACACATATTATTATATTCCTTTACTCCGGAACTCCTTCCGGACCCCTTCCGATCACCATCGGATGTTACACGGAACTATTCTGGTTTCTCTCTCTCTATTTCTCCTACGGTACCTCATCTACCCCTAAGCACCCCCACCCTTAAGCATGACATCCTTCGGTTCGGGAATACTCCGGACATGATTGAGAATCCTCTCATATCAATGATCATTAGCGGGACCTGGATTCCCATGATTACCCCCGTGCATTCCACGAATCTTATCGCTCGAACCGTGAATAGTCATTTCCCGTTCCCTTTGCCATTTGATACCTAGTTCATCCGAGACTTGATCTTTGGTATCTCCATACCTTAGTTCGATATCATTACCGATGAACTTGTTTACTCATTCCCATGTCATTGCATTCTATTACCCAGTCACACGCTTGCAAGCTTCATTAATGCAACGTTACCGAGATGGCCACATATGTATCTATCCGTTACATGGTCTGGCAAATCCTGGCCTTGATATGTACTCCTCTACACACCCCTTTGGGAAACCTGAGTGGAACCTTTTCGATCACCCAGTCACGGTATGATACATGATAACCATCTAAGCTCCCTCCAAAATAGTGATTTGCATTATCTCACAGTCTAAGGATCAGGTTACGAGGTTTCATGTGTTTATCATCAATGGTGAACTTTGTAACTAGATCTCATTGAGATACAACAATCAGATGTTTGTCTATCACGTCATTCAACCAATGACGTGACTTTATTGTCAATTGGCATAAATTCCCATGATCTTGAAACCCGGATCATCCTCATGACCAATGAACTAGTTCGCTAGAGGTAACTAGAGACACGGTTTGTTCATATACCACACATGTATTAACATTTCGTATTAATACAGTTATAGCACAGTATGAAACGTATAATGAACATATAGGAGATATATCAAACAATACACTTTATTATTTCCCTCTAGGGCATAACTCCTTTAGTCTCCCACTAGCACTAGAGTACAAATTAATCTAGTTTACAATAGGAAGGAACCTAACACCAATGGCATCCCGGTGTTGTTCGTGCTTGGCTTGTATGAGAGCTTTAGTCAACAGATCTTCCACATTTAGAGCCACATTCACTTTGCAAATCTTGATTTCACCTTCGTCAATGTTCTGTCGGATGATGTGAAATCGTAGCTTGATGTGTTTGGCCATGGAATGAGTTCTTGGTTCCTTTGCATTTGCAATAGCACCCATGTTGTCACAATAGATCATCACAGGGTCTTGCGCACTTGGAACAACTCCCAGTTCAATGACAAAATTCCTTAGCCAAACAGCCTCATTCGCCGCATCAGCAATAGCGATGTATTCTGACTCCATTGTAGATTGTGCAACTACCGGCTCACCAAATACACAAATCCCGTCTAAGACTTCGAGTCATTAGGATCTGAGTGCCAGCTCGTATCCATGTAACCCGTTACGTTTAGAGCTTCATCATTACCTTCATAGACTAGGACCATATCCTTTGTTCTTCTGAGATACCTTAGGATATTTTTCACAGTTGTCCAGTGATCCATTCTTGGATTACTTTGGTATCGGCTCGCCAAACTGAGAGCCAATGCCACATCCGGTCGAGTACTTAGCATTGAATACATGATAGATCCTATGACTGAGGCATAGGGGATGAAAGACATCCTTTCTCTATCAGCATCCATTACCGGACATTGAGATAAACTCAGTATGTTACCTTTTGTTATAGGTGCCAAACCACTTTTGGCATCCTCCATTTTGAACCTCTTCGAAATCTTCTCAAGGTAAGTACTTTGACTTAATGCAATCAGGTGTCTTGATCTATCTCCATAGATTTTGATGCCTAATATGTATGCAGCTTCACCTAAGTCCTTCATGGAAAATTGACTACTCAAATATGCTTTCACGCTTTCCATAAGTTCCACATCGTTTCCCATAAGTAATATGGCATCCACATATACTACTAGGAAAACCACTGAGCTCCCACTCGCTTTCTTGTAAACACATAACTCTTGTTGATTTTGGACAAATCCAAAATTCTTGATCAAAATGTTGGTTCCAGCTCCGAGATGCTTGCTTCAGTCCATAAATGGATCGCTGAAGTTTGCATACCTTCCCAGCATCCTTAGGATCAACAAAACCTTCTGGTTGCATCATATACAACTCTTCATCAATGTGACCATTGAGGAATGCGGTCTTGACATCCATCTGCCAAATTTCATAGTCGAAATGAGTAGCAATTTCTAGTAAAATCCGGTCAGCCTTAAGCATCACTACAGGAGAGTAACTCTCATCGTAGTTGACTCCTTGAATTTGTCGAAACCCCTTTACGACAAGTCGAGCTTTGTGAATGGTCACATTACCATCCACATCTGTCTGTTTCTTAAAGATCCATTTATTTTCCATGGACTTGCGGCCTTGGAAGATCTACCAAGGTCCAAACTTGGTTTTCATACATGGATCCTATTTTGGATTTCATGGCTTCTAGCCATTTCTCGGAGTTGGCACTATCCATAGATTCTTTGTAGGTTGCAGGTTCTTCCTGTTCATCTAGAATGACAGACATCACAAGACTACTGTACCAATCAGGAGTGGCATGAACTCTTGTAGACTAGCGAATTGTAGGAGTTTCAATGTTGTTGTTTTGATCATCATCATTGGGCTCTTCTTCCACGTTGGAGAGCGGTTTCGGAACAGCTTCCATTGCGCTACTCGGAATTTGGAGAGAAGGGTCAACAACTTCATCTAACTCAATTTTCCTTCCACTAACCCCTTTACCGAGAAACTCTTTCTCGAGAAAGGTGCTAGCTTTCACGACAAACGTTTTGCCTTCGGCCTAGTTATAGAAAGTATACCCAACAGTTTCCCTTGCGTATCCCAGAAAGATACATTTTTCCGATTTGGGTTCGAGTTTGTCAGGCTGTAGTTTCTTGACGTAAGCCTCACATCCCCAAACTTTCAAAAATGACAACATTGGCTTCTTGCCATACCATATCTCATATGGGGTTGTCTCCATGGATTTGGATGGTGCTCGGTTTAAAATAAAAGCGGCGGTTTCTAACGCATATCCCCAAAATGATACGGACAAATCATTCAAAGACATCATGGACCGCACACTATCCAATAGAGTATGGTTACCTCGTTCCGACATACATAACGCTGTGGTGTTCCGGCTGGCGTAAGCTATGGGATAATCCCACAGTCCTTTAAGTGCATGTTAAACTCATAACTCAAATACTCGCCTCCCCGATCCGATCAAAAATGCTTAATTCTCTTGTTAAGTTGATTCTGTACTTCCTTCTGAAATTCCTTGAACTTTTCAAAGGTTTTAGACTTGTGTTTCATTAAGTAGATATATCCATATCTATTCAAATCATCAGTAAAGGTAACAAAATAACGATAGCCATTGCGCGTTGAGACACTCATTGGTCCACATACATCCGTATGTATGATTCCTAGTAGGTCAGTAGCTCTCTCCATCGTGCCGGAGAAGGGTGTCCTAGTCATCTTTCCCATAAGGCATGACTCACATGTATCAAGAGATTCGAAATCTAATGATCCAAGAAGTCCTTCTGAATGAAGCTTCTTCATGCGCTTCACGCCAATGTGACCAAGACGGCAATGCCATATAAACATGGAATTATCATCATTATGCTTACAACGTTTAACATCAATATTATGGATGTGAGTATTGCAATCAAGATCTAGTAAGAATAAACCATTACTCACAGGCGCATGAACATAGAAAACATCATCCATATAAATAGAACAACCATTTGTTCTAGATTTAAATGAATAACGATCTTGCAACAAGCAAGATCCACTTACAATATTCATACTCAATGCGGGTACATAGTAGCATTTATTAAAAACTAGAATTAGTCCTGACGGTGGATGTAGAGATAATGTGCCGACGGCCACCACATCGACTTTCGTGCCATTGCCGATGCACATCGTCACCTCGTCCTTCCCCAGCCGCCTCTTACTCCACAGCTCCTGCTGAGAGTTACATATGTGAGCAATAGAACCGGTATCAAATACCCATGTGTTGCTCCTGGCGTGGTAAGGAACACATATATAACATGTATATCACATATACCTTTTTCTTTGGTGGCTATCTTGCCAGCTTTCTTGTCCTCAATGTACTTGGGGCAATTGTGTTTCCAGTGACCGTCCCCTTTGTAGTTATAGCATGTGGTTCTGGACCTAGGGTCGGGCCTAGTAGCCTTAGAGGTGTTGGCAACTAGTTTACCATCCTTCTTTGGCTTATTTCCCTTGCCCTTTTGCCCCAACCTTTTAAAGTAGTGGTCTTATTCACCATCAACACTGTGTTCTCTTTCTTGATTTCTACCTCAGCGGTTTTGAGCATGGTGAACACTTCAGCAAGGGTCTTAGTCATCCCTTGCATGTTCTAGTTCATCACAAAGCTCTTGTAGCTAGGGGCAGCGAGTGAAACACCCTATCAATTGCAAGCTCTTCCGGGATTTGGCAATCCAGAGCATTCAAGCGCTTAACGTAGCCAGACATTTTGACTACATGCTCACTAATACTTCTGTGCTCTTCCATCTTGGCAGAGAAGATCTCAGAAGCATCATACCTCTCTACACGAGCCTGTGGAGCAAAGACAGCCTTGAGATCTTCAATGATCTCAAAAGCATTCATCTTCTCAAAACGCTTTTGAAGCTTCGGCTCCATGGCATAGAGCATTCCACTTTGGATGAGGGAGAAATCATCCGCTTTGGACTGCCAGACATTCTTTTTATCCTAGGAGGCGGAATCTGCAGGCTTAGCTGGAAGCTAAGCCTCGATGACATAAGTCAACTTGTAGGGGACTAGGAGGATCCTAAGATTGCGGAACCATGCGGTGAAGTTGGTTCCATCAGTTTTCAGCTTGTCCTTCTCAAGGAAAGTGCTAAGGTTGAAGGAGCGGTTATTACTGAAGTAATAACTTCCAAGACTCAACTAAAACTTTTGGGTTATCTCCCAATAAGTACTTTTCTTTAACACCTTTAAGTTAGGCAAAAGCAAAAACTAAAAATGGATAAAATAGAAGTAAGCGGAGATAATCATGGTGAAAACATTGTTTTGTTCAATGAAATACTTTTGTTAACAAGGTTGATCAGGTGTTGTTACCAAAACAATTTCATATGATACAAAACTTTGTATTCCACTAATGATTATGTTACCTCAACCTTGATAGCAATGGTCCCAATCATAATAGTTTCAAATTTTTCTCTTGGTATGGGACAATATATTTCTCCAACTTGAATGCCCTCAACATGTTCAATTGAATTCAAAACCATAAGTCTATCAATCTTCTTGGGGAAATAGATAGTATGTTCCTTGTCATTGACATTGAAGGTCACCTTCCCTTGATTACAATTAATAACAGCTCCTGCAGTATTTAAGAAAAGGTCTCCCAAGAATAGTAGACATATTATCATCTTTAGGCATAAAAGTTTGAGAGGATGCTCTCATAAGAAATATGAGTTGAAGCAAAATAGAGCATCAAGAAGCAAATTCAAAACACATTTAAGTCTAACCCACTTCCTATGCATAGGAATCGTGTATGCAAATAAATTCACAAAGAACAAAGTGACAAGCATAGGAAGATAAAACAAGAGTAACTTCAAAACTTTCAGCACATAGAGAGGTGTTTCAATACCATGAAAATTTCTACAACCATATTTTCCTCTCTCATAATAATTTTCAGTAGCCTCATGAATAAACTCAACAATAGAACTATCACATAAAGCATGCTCTTCATGATCTACAAGCACTAGAGCTTTATTATAAACATTTTCAAAAGAAACCTCGGGAACATAACATTCATCCTCCTTTAGTAAGCATGGAGGACAATCAAATAATGTAAGGGATAAAGAGTTACTCTCATTAGAAGGTAGGCATGGGTAGCTAATCCATTCTTCCTCCTTTTGTTCATCACTCTCCTCCTCTTTTTCATCTAATGAGATTTCAGGTTCATCAATTTCTTCTTCCATAGGATCCTGCAAGGCATTAGTCTCTTCCATTTGTGGAAAGCATCTATTAAAATATTCAAGAATATAGCCATTTTCATCCCTGTAATTATCAAAGCAAAATTTAAGTATACCATAAACCTCATACTTATAAGGTGAATCATCAATATTTTCAAGCAAACTAGCAAGTTCAAAAGCACCCTTCCAAGCAATAAATTCTTCAATTTGTTCCGCATCATAAAAGTCATAAATTCCTTTAGCATAGGAAGCTATGGTGTCATTATCATTATACTCACATTGAAAAGGGAGGTGTTTATACCTCTGTCTGCAACAAGACTCATCACAGCAATAAGTAACATTATAAGTAGAGCACACGTTTCTAGCAATGGTATACAATCTATCAATTTGTTCCCATAGGTGTTTACCTTTTTGTGACAAGCGGTGTTCCTTATAATAATATTTTTGATCTTCCGTGAACCCACCTTGCCAATAAGCTTCAGTTTCAAAGAAACCAACCATTAACAACAAGCATGATCAGGCAAGACAATAACAGACCAACGAAAATAACAACTAGAGTAGGAACTACTTTTTTTTGTATTTTTGATAAAGAAACAAGCAAACAAGGAGAAAATAAACTTAGATTGAAAAATAGTGATTCCAAGTGGACTTGATAAATAAAGCTATGCTCCCCGGCAACGGCGCCAGAAAATAGTCTTGATGACCCACAAGTATAGGGGGTGTATCGCAGTATTTTCGAGGGAAGTGAAACCCAATTTATTGATTCGACACAAGGGGAGCGAAAGAATATTTATAAGCCTAAACAACTAAGTTGTCAATTCAGCTGCACCTGGAAACAATCTTGCTCACAGCAGTTTATCAGTAGGAACAGTTTTGTAGTAGGAATAGTAAAGTAACACCAGTAGTAAAGCAAAGAGAGTAGTAACAAAAGCAGTAAACAGTGGGATTCGAGTGCGGTAGGCATAGGGATGGATGGACGGGCGTTGCATGAACAAGAAAATTCACATAACAATTAGAACATAGGGCAATTGCAGATAAATAAGATAAAGCATCCAAGTACTAGACAATCCTAGGCATGTGTTCCATATATAGTCATACGTGCTCGCAATGAGAACTTGCACAACATCTTTTGTCCTGCCTGCCCGTATGCAGCGGGGCCTCTAGGGAACTACTAGAAATTAAGGTGCTCCTTTTAATAGAGCACCGGAGAAAAGCATTAACACTCCATGAACACATGTGATCCACACATCAAAGCCTTTCCCTTCCGGTTATCCCGATTTCTGTCACTTCGGGGCCATAGGTTCCGGACAACAACGTGTGTATACAACTTGCAGATAAGACGAAGAACAATACTATCATAATGAATCAATAACATGTTCAGATCTGAAATCATGGCACTCGGGCCCTAGTGACAAGCATTAAGCACAACAAGTCGCAACAAAGTCATAAAGCACTAATAAAAGATACTAGGCACCATGCCCTAACAATCTGATGCCATTACATGAACGATCTCATCCAATCCCTACCATCCCCATAGCCTATAGCGGAGGATTACTCACTCATAGATGGGGGAAACATGGATGGTCGATGGAGAAGCGATGGTGATGATGATGGCAACGATCTCCTCCAATTCCCCGTCCGGGCAGGGTGCCAGAACGGAGTTTCTGGTGCTGTTTCGTGGAATCTGGTGGTGGCGGCGGAGCGGAACTCCTTATAGAAAAACATCGAACCCCCCGAAGTTTTTAGGTTAGAAGGCTTCTCATAGGCAAAGAGGGAGACCGAGGGGGTGCCTGGGGACACCACACCATGCCCTGGCGTGGCTAGGCCCAGCCCGCGCTTGGGGGTGGTGTGGCCAGCCTCTGGCCCTCCTCCGTCTTGTATTCTAGCTCCTGGAGTCTTTTGAAAAAATAGGCACTTTGGTTTTTGTCCCGTCTAATTCCGAGAATATTCATTTTCCGACTTTCCTGGAACAAAAAACAGCAGAAAATAGGCAGCTGGCACTGTGGCTCTTGTTAATAGGTTAGTCCAAGAAATCATATGAAAAGTACTCCAAAGTTTGGACAAAACACAAGAAAGTGGATAAAACCAAGCATGGAGCATCAAAAATTATAGATACATTTGCAATGTATCAATGCTGCAGAATCAAACAATACTCTTGCTAAAACTGAGTTGACAGAAAACATACCCAGCACTACATCTGGCGCTTCTTGGGCTTCCTCGGCGTTCATGTGGAAGAGACAGCCGTTGCGGTTGTGAGGGTTCCCTGGGGCGAATCTTCTTCCTGGTTGAACACGACACTGCTGTTGAGCTGGGGCATTCACATTGGTAGTGGAGGCAATCTTCTTAGGGCACTCATTGGAATAGTGGCCCTTCACTCCACACTCGAAACAAGTGATCTGAGACTTGTCTTTTGCTACCACGAGCACAACATTGCTTCCAGTTCTGGGTGTAGTGTTGTTGTTGTTGTTGCTCTTGGGAGGTGCACGGTTGAAATTGCTGGTGTTGCCGGGGTGATTGTTGTTTCCTCCGGAGTTCACATTTCCTCTGCTACGGTTGGGGTAGCTGGGGCGAGACATTGGGGGTCGGTTGTTCCTTGGTGCATATCCCGCGGAAGGGTTGGTACGGTACTTCTGGTGACTGTTGGACCCAGCTTGGTGCATCATACGACGTTTGTGGTTGTCGTTTGCCTGGTTAAGCTTTCCTTCCATCTGAATGGCAGAGTCGACTAGCTCTTCGAGATCCTGAAAAACGGATGTTGACGAGGACAGTCTGCATCTCATCATGCAGTCCGTTCAAGAATCTCTCCTTCTTCTTAGCCCCCGTGTTGATCTCATCAGGTGCATACCTGGCAAGGGACAGGAATCTGTCATGGTACTCCACTACAGTCATTCTGCCTTGCTTCAACTCTCTGAATTCATCCCTCATTCTGGTGACGAGACCCTGCGGCACGTGGGTGCGGCTGAACTTGATTTTGAAGGCTTCCCATGTCATCACTTGACCATGGTTCATTGTGCGGATGCTGTTCCACCATGCTCTTGCATCTCCTGCCAGATAGTGGGTGGCAAAAAGAACTTTCTCATTGGCATCCACTCCTGCTACTTCTAGATTGTTCTCCATTGTCTGCAACCAGTCATCAGCATCTAGTGGGTTCTCTGAAGTACTAAAGATTGGGGGATTTGTATTCTGGAAGTTTTTGAGTTTGGATCCATGATGATCCTGATTTCCATGGTTCTGGTTGTTGTGAGCCATCTGGGCGATCTGCTGTAGTGTTGCTAGATTAGCTTGGCGCTCTGCCCTGCTTGCTTCACGGTCTGCAATGAGAGTCCGTAGAATCTGCAGCATTGGGTCTTGCGATGAGCTGCTCCCTCCTTGGTTTCCACGAGTCATCTGAAGATTGAGGTAGATAAAGGGGTAAGAGGGAAAGTTCTAAGGTTTATGGTTCTGATATCCTATGTTGGAACTACCTAATGCCCAAGATCTATCTATGTAGTAATGCAGTAATGACCGGAGCGTAGAATACATACCCTTGTAGACCGTACGCGATTAACATTCTGCTACGGAACCCTTCATCGTCATTGCCGTAGTATAGGTCGATGCCACCACCCGTAGAAGCATTGCTCTTGCCCTTCTTATTGTTGTCAAGTTCTTTCCAAAGGGCATAGCTAGTCTACCATTTTTTGCAGTCCTTCATCAACTTCCAGCAATGAGACAATGTGAAGACCTTATTATCATTCACCTTCTTGAAGTGCTCCATTGCTTTCATGACCTACACATATCGATGCCAACAATGGCTCAATGCATATGCAAGACATCGACAAAGAGAGGAAGAGGTTTTACCATGTCAACCGGCATCATGCTGCTTATTTTCCTTTTCATCACTATCTCGTAGGAGCCTTGGAACTTGCTACACTCAGCATGGAGAATATAATTTTCCGGCCTGAAAGTTGAGACGCCAAGGAAAAGCGGTACCGAACTTGCTTGTAATCAGCCACGTTGCCCACAATTGGCGTGCCAATTACTTAGAGGGTCTTTTTGGCACGAATTAAAATTAATGTTCGAATACAAAATATCAGGCTAACACCTGTCAAGTTGGCCCTCCTGTCATTTTCCGCCGTCATGTCGCTGTCGTCTTGGAGGCGTCGTTGCTGCCATGTACTCCCTCCGCCCAAGGCTTAAGGCCTATAATTATGTTGAAAAGTCAAGGCACTTGCCACCTTGCAGGGCTAGCGCCTGCATCCATTCCTCATTACGCCTTCTTCTTCTTCTTCTTCTTCTTCTTCTTCTTCTTCTTCTCCAGAGGTCGTGGCCATGGCGCGGAGCTAGGACGCCATCTCGTTCGGTGGTGAGATCCAGGACATGGACGGAATGACTCGGCCCCGCTCTCCTTCCCATCCCGAATCGGAGCTCGCCCTCACCACGGCCGCACCCATGGCACGGTGCAGGGACGAGAATTGGTTCCCGGTGAGAGCTGTCACTGTGTCGACCATGCTCGGTCCTATTTTTCTCCTACAGGATCCGAGCTTGACGTTGCCGTGGTCGCACCCACACCAATTCTGGCACCCCTGCTGAGGTATCTGTGGGAGCTGTACCTTCAAGAGCTCAAGTTCTACCATGTTGAATCTATAAGCAAAGTCGGAGCTGGGCAGCGGCAAGCCGTTGTTGTAATGCCGATACCCGTTGTTGAATATATTAATGCCGATGTGAGATCATTTAGTTACTTCAATACGAATGTTCCACCAATTTAAAATCTTGTTGATATATATATATAGACGAGGTTCACAAGAGATACCGTGGATATATTGTCTTACATTCAACCATAGGTAATAATTAACTTAAACAAAATAAAAGCAGGGGCAGCAGCAGGAGGCCGAGACATGGAGACGCCTAGCAGGGCAGGGCAACAGCAGGAGGCCAAGACATCCTACTCGAGGGGATACAGGTCAGTCCTGACATAATCCCGGAGGAATTTGCTGAAGGCTACGTGCCGTGCCAAGGTCTTTGGCTTATGCCTTTTGCCTCCGCCTTTGCCAACACCCACTGCGCACCGGATCATGCTGTCGAGGTCCATGTTGATGGCTCTGCCACAGAATGGGCAAAACAGTCTGCCCCTACGGTAGAAAGGGATTTGCCCACACCATAACCGCCTCAGCATGTAGCGGCTCTTGTTATCACTAGATTCCTTGCTAGAGTCCACCTCATCAGAATCCTCCTATTGATTTTTAAGAACATAACTTAGAACTCATACATATGATTGAATTGTATTACAACTCAAGAATTGAACATGTATATGTAAGACAATATATCCGTGGATATCAAAGATAAAGCATCTCAGCAATAGTTTGATCGGTTCATATATCATTTCATCTCAACACAATGACAAATAATTGCATCAGAGTGTATGTAGAATACAAATTGCAGCTTCATAAGTTTCTTCAGGGATGGAGTAGGTGAACCAAGTAACAATTGCACAACCTATATTGTTCTTGTACATCGCCCCAGGTTTACTAAATCATCCCTGAAAAAATCTGTGACATCCCAAAACTTTAATCCAAGGTTATTAAGATCCAAATCATCAAAATTAGGGTTAACAAAAAACTTTTCCAATCAAAATTATTAAAGCATTCATATGTGTGTGCATTTAAAATAGGAGTTGATTTGAATTGCCATGATTAAGTGATCCATTGCTTGTAAAATGATTCTTAGGTGAAATAAACATCATCTAGATCATCTCCAAACAAATCTCAAAGAAAAAAAAGTCAAAATGAATAAAAGAAGTGAATGGTCATTTGTGCCATTTTAATCAGCATGCCTACTTTGGCTATTCCTAGTACTCAAAACCTAATAGAAACAAATGTGGATCTTTGCACCCCTTGCTAGTACACATAATGTTGTACCAAGGCCCACTTTGTGATCTGCCAAAAACATTCAAACACTAAATTTAAATGGCAGTTGAAAATTGAATCCATTTCATATGGGAAGATCCCACTATTTCAAAAACCACTCAAACAAGCTCAAATTTCAAAACCCAAGCACCCACAGAGTCTCAAGCTTAGTACTAGCAAACCCACCAAAAATCTTTTCAAAATTCAAAAATATTTTTCTTGCGGCTATTTCCACAAACACATGGCAGGCAGGGTTTACACTCTAATCCTAGCTCACTATTTGCAACAGAGTTTTGCCCCCAAATGATATCCATTTAATCCCTCTGTCCCCCATTGATCTAACCAGGCCCTTAGCACCCATCCCGTAACCACCTAGTGGCAATGCCATGCCATGCCGAGCACCAACTCGCCGGCCAAACTTGCAACCGCCCCAGCCGATGGTCCCCCTCTCTCCATGTCTACGAGCTAGCCAGTACCTCACCGCCACTCTCTGTCCCCTCCCTGAGCCAAGCCATAGCATGGACCACCGCCAATGCGCCGCGCCCAGTGCGTCTGCACCATGCCGAGCACGCGCCAGAGCGCCGCGCCCAGTGCGTCTACACCATGCCGAGCACGCGCCAGAGCGCCGCGCCCGCCATGCGTGCACGCACCGCCCCGCGACCGCAGCCCGCATTCACCGCTCTGCCATGACCCTAGGAACACGCCAGACATGCCCGTTCGCCGCCCAACGCACCACAGCCACCGCTCGCCGTTGAGACCGCCGCCTCTACCGCTCAGAGCGTGCGCACTGCCCGATCGCTTACCATCGCCCCTAAGCCCGCATTTAAGTTCTAGAGCACTGCCAGGAGACCAGCCACCGCCCCCTACCTCGAGCCACGCCGCTAGCACGCTGTGCAACCCTCGCCGGAGCCGCCCGCCCATGCCTCTCGGTCGCGTCGTCGTCCTATAAATAGAGGTCACCCCCAGCCCCATTCGGCACACCACTCACCTCCCCTCACCTTACTGGTCCTTCCCCACTTCTTCCCGGAGCAAGACGAGCAGCCGTTTGCTAGAATTTGGCCAGAGGAGCCCGCAGCAGAGAAGGAGAAGGCCCCGCTGATTGCGACCACCCCTGGAGCCACCTCGACCACCCCTGAGCTCGCCATCGTCTACCAATCCGTTTTCCCGCCTCGCCATCGTTGCTGGAGCCCTGGTACAACCCCTGAGCACCCCCACTGAGCCGCTAGGGTTAGAGTTCGCCGGCGACAGGTCTATCGTCGACGACGAGCCCCAGCCGTTGATCCCCGTTCTAATCTAACGGCCCACACCGCCCCGTACCGCTTCGCGCGTTATGAGCCACTGACTGGTGGACCCCCCTGTCAGCTGAGCCCCGCGCCGTGGAGTGTCACTGGGCCGGCCCGTTAGCGTTCCCGCGCGACCCAGTTAATTCAAATTAGGATTTTTCTATTTTAGTTTAAACCTAGTTCTGTCCCCTAGTTTGAAATTCAATTCAGAGAGATTTATAAATCCAAATGGAGTGATTCCAATTTTGTTAGAAAGCAACTGAAAAGATCTACCCAAGCCCGTTGGATTTAATTCAATTAGAGTTAGAGATATCTCCCAGTAAAAATAACAAAACAGAAGCTTTTGCACCTTGCAACATTTTTATAAAATCAACCATGATAGATTTTGAGTTGATTCCAACTCTCAAAAATCACATTTAACCATACTTATCTGAATATGTAATAATATTAAGGTTTACCTGCAGTGACTTTGGACTAGTACCAAAATAATGCTATATAGGCATTTCTAGTCACTTTAAATCATTAAATAATGAACTTAAACCAAAGTAATTATGAACCAACCTTTAAATCACATTCCCACATGTTAGAATATGTGGCGATGACATGTGTCCACATGATCCCATATTTTAAGTGGTGAATATTAAATCTTAGTTAATTTTCAATGAGTAGAAATTACTTTTCTTAAATAAAAAGAAGGAAACTAGTGAATAAAACTTGTGATGCTTGTGATGGTAATAGGTCATCAAATGTGTGCCTTAGAGTGCTACTTAGACTAGTTAAGTATTGTTTGGTGATTGTGTACTCGGTATGTATTTATAGACGATAGTACCGACCAAGCTTTCGAGGAGGGAGAGTTCTATCAAGAGGAGGAAGAAAACTTCAACCACTGCACCAACCAAGGCAAGCTAACACTTGCAAGTATTATACTTAGCAAGCCACCATTAACAATGCAAGCTACTATTGGCAAGCTAACCCTTGCAAGCTAGTGTTACCAAGCTAGAATTAAGATAGATCGTTTAGCAAAGATGCTTTAGGCATGCTTTAGTTATACCACTTTGACTATTACTTACTCCAAGTATTACTTTTCAAGCCTTACTTCCTTTACTTTACACAAAGTCCCTTACTTGTTTTAAAGGTAGCATAAGGAGTATAAAACTTGACCTATCTAGATAATTTTAGATGTCATTCTATGACATGAGATTGATCCCATCTTTCCACCTTAGTGAACACTCTTAACTTAGTAGTCTAGAGTAGATAAAAACTTGAGTCACTTTAGATGGGAACACTTGGTGAAAATGAATTGAGAAAACCTTAGAATGATGAGTCATTCTACTGATATGTTTTGACATGTGTTGAGAAACACAAATGGTTTATGATGATGAAAATGTTGAGGCATGATCCTTGACCCTTTTACAAAACTGATGGTTGGATCCGGATGCGATACCATTCCAAATTTACCGTACAACCACAATACCTGAATTGGGCAAGGCTTAGCCGGAAGTTTATATGCATTAGTATTAGTTCCCTCGTGGGAGAGGTTTGAGCTGAGGCTACCTCTCAATGTTGTCCACCTATGCAGTGCCCAAGATGACATATGGTCATGGTTGGGAGGCCATGCTCATAGGAGAGGTGCTTATACTAGGGTGTGTAAAGGAAAGGTTATGTTTGATTATCTACATACTAAGTATGATGATTCAGGGTTATCCCTGACAAATGTATCAAATCTTGTGGTGAAAGTGTACCACCTCTGCAGAGTGTTAAACTATTCGAATAGCTGCGTCCGCGGTTATGGACAATTGGAATGGCCATACTATTTCGTTGTTAGATGTTTTCAAAATAACTTATGAAATGAATGATGAATCTTGACTTGACCACAACAGGGTTGTGTTTATGACAATAGCTTCCCAACTTAAGTGATTCTAGAACTTTATTTTATCTTTCTTTGCTTCTGAACTCAGCTTAGGTTTCAAACTTAACTTTATAGTTAAACTTAGAGTTAGCACTTTAACTTAGAATTATACTACTTGTTAGTGGTAGTTTGCGAGTACTTAAAGAGTACTCATGGATTTTGTCCCTAGCTATTCTCATGGCCAGACTATGAAGGAGACTACCAAGATGATGGTCAGCAGGACGACTCTGATAACTAGGACTATCTGCCTTCGTCAGCATTGCCTGTGCCCCTGAAGATGGACCCCACCGCTACGCTTTATATTTATTCCGCTGCTTGTTGTATTAAGACTGGATCATGAGATCCTTATTTGTGTAAGACCTTATGTATGGTTTGTAATGGATGATGTATTGTGATATCCAGTCCGTTATGTCTCGCAAAAATGGTAATCCTGGGATTGCGAGGTATGGCATAACGGGCATCTGGGATTAAAAACACGGGTGTTGACAAAATCTGACACCAATGTGTCTGCCTCTATTTTGGGGAAAATTTGAATCATTGGCCACAATAAGAAATTAAAATGTAATCATACGAAACAATATTCAGGTACAAAAACAATCCTAAATATTGTAATTATAAATAAAAAACCAAACAATTAATCTTCAGATACATGTTGAAAATACTTATGATCAAAACCATGCATATACATATGCATCATACGAATCATTCAAAGATTAGAAACAATTCAAGGATCATATGTGTAGTTTCATATGAGAATAAATCAAGACTCATAATTTTTTCAGAGAAGGAGGCGGTGAACCACAGTACCAACTACACAACCTATATTGTTTGTGTGCATTGCTGCGTCAGGTTCACGAACCCATGCCTAAAAAAATGACACCATCATATGTGTCTCCCCTTGCACTCTTTGGGGCAAATTTCGATCATAGGCCTCGGTGAGAAACTGAAATGTAATTCTTATACACTATGAATGCATGCAATACATAATTCAAATATCATAGTTCTATGAATGTAGAATAAAGATTGCAGCCTCATAATTTTCTTCAAGGATGGCGTAAGCAAACCAAGTAACAATTGCACAACCTATATTGTTCTTATACATCGCCCTAGGTTTGTTAACTCATCCCTGAAAAATATGACACCAATGTGTCTACCACTCTTTTGGGGCAAATTTGAATCATTGGCCATAATAAGAAATTGAAATGTAATCCTACAAAACAATATTCAGGGATATACATATGCATCATACGATTCATTCAAAGATCAGAAACAATTCAATGATTATATATATAGGTTCCATATGAGAATAAATCAAGGGCCTTATTTTTTTTCAGAGATGGAGTTGGAGAACCAAAATACCAACAACACAAGCTATTATTTATGTACATTGCTGCCTCAGGTTCACTAACCATCCCTAAGAAAATGACACCATCAGATGTGTCTCTCTTGCACTCTTTTGGGATAAAATTGAATCATTGGGCTCAGTAAGGAATAGAAATGTAATGTTATATGCATGTTGTGTATCAAAATCAACACTCAACTAGCAAACCCTAAAACCCCTAAATCAAATGTTACAGATTGATTGAATTTACAGCACAAGAAGAACCGTATGAACAACAACGAGTTAAGAAATGTAAATTTACTAGATGGTAGATGAGCAGATTGGGGTTTTGTGACTAGACGGACTAGTGTTTTGTGACTAGATGGCAGATGCATCAATCGACCGCTCGAACCATATATATACCGAATTGCCTCCGCTGCTGCCTGCCCCTCATCTAGATCTGCCGCTGGCACCAGAATGTTGTCGGCCACCTAATGCTCGATGGCGATAGCTACTGGCTGGATGAATGAGCTTGAAGCCTCGACGGCATGGAGACGAGCGGCGTGCGTGTCTAGAAGACGCCTCTGCCTACTTGCCAACGATCGAGCCATCTGCTGCTGCACCTCCAACTGGCTTCACCTCCGGCTCGTCTCCACGCTTACGCTTCATGGCGCACCTAGGGAAGGCGATGGTGCAAGCGAAGGAGCTTCATCACGCGCGGTAGGTGCAGATTGGGGTTTTGGGACTAGATAGATTGGGGGAAATGACATGATCTCATGGAAGAAGAAGGCCGAGTGGGTTTATAAACACTGAACCGTTGATAGTCCTCGAGTGGACACATGTGGTGGGTGGGGGGGGATGGGGCTACCATGATCTCCACTTTTTTTGAAACAACCACGATCTCCACTTTATAACTGCATTGAAAACACGCGCATGGAAGACCTCGATTCCACTGCATGCAAGTGGCGTAGAACCAATTTCTAGCAATGTGAGGTCTCCTCGAGGTCCCCCTTGACACGTGGAAGTTCCTTGCGGTAGGGCCCAGTTGGAAGTGATATTGAGAGCGCGCTGCGTAAAAATGGGATATGTCTTATTAAAATCAAGTGGCAATAAATTGCAGCGTCTCGTCGACAACCGTGCATTCGATGACCCCGTTGCCCTGATGTGTTGTGGTAGTAGTAGTAGGCTTTTCAGACGTGATTAAACATGGCATGACCACTCGAGGACTTTTACATGGATGACTTCGTGTTCCTTCTTGTAGAAGTCTCGCTGAGAGAGACGTCCGTGTTGTCTCATGCTGTACTATGAAGGGCACGACATGTGCAACAATCCGCATTGGATAACACAGGATCAACGGTTGGTGTGCATGATCCACGTGACAAGGACAACCAATTAGGGCGTAGCAGACAGAGTGAGCACATGTTTGGGCTTCTACGAGAGAGGGGGGAACTGAGTAGTATAAAAAAACCAAGGGAAAAACTAAGTAGTATAAAAATGGAAAGTGAGTGTCTTATACAATTAAATACATCTTGGCATAAACCACATGGATATGTGATGCAAGTTCTGCAACACGACTATAACATGCAATGTGGAAGGTCCTTTCCTATGTGTCTTTGGTCTCTATCACCAAGGTTTAACACATGGATCCAGTAGAGTTCATTGCATGTGTCTTTGGTCTTTATCACCAAGGTCCTTTCCTATGTGTCTTTGTTCTTTTCATAAACCACATGGATCCACTAGAGTTCATTGGATGTGTGTGTATCAGTGTGCATCATTGTGGTTTTAGGAAAAGATAACATGCAATGATGCCACTCCAGCATGTGGTGTCCAACCATGTCCAGGAACCCTAGCAACATGCTGGGATTCAACTACAGCATGCATTCTACCACTAGCTTGAAATATGCTGCATCACCAAACCTCATTGGATGTGTGTTTGTGTGTATCAGTGTGCATAATTATGGTTTTAGGAAAAGAACACATGTAGTGATGCCACCGTAGCATGTGGTGTCCAACCATGTCCAAGAACCCTGGCAGCATGCTGGGATTCAACTGCAGCATGCATTCTACCACCAGCTTGAAAGATGCTGCATCACCACACCTCATTGGATGTGTGTGTATCAGTGTGCATCATTGTGGTTTTGGAAAAGAACATATACAATGATGCCACCACAGCATGTGTGTTCTTTCATAAACCACATGGATCCACAAGAGTTCATTGCATGTGTGTTCTTTTTATAAACCACATGGATCCACTAGAGTCATCACATTGTGTTCTTTTCATAAACCACATGGATCCACTAGAGTTCATTGGATGTGTGTGTGTATTAGTGTGCATCATTGTGGTTTTAGGAAAAGAACACACATAGTGATGCCACTCCAGCATGTGGTGTCCAACCATGTCCAGGATCCCTGGTAGCATGCTGGGATTCAACTGCAGCATGCATTCTACCACTAGCTTGAAAGATGCTGCATCACCAAACCTCATTGGATTTGTGTGTGTATCATTGTGCATCATTGTGGTTTTGGAAAAGTACATATGTAGTGATGCCACCACAGCATGTGTGTTCTCACTACAAGAAAAGTTGGCTTTTACAACAAACGACTTTCGTGGTTGAAGTTCTGTTTTTCATGGCTAAAAAGTCTTCTATGACGGATGCCCATTGTGGTAAAAGCCCCGTCACAAAAGAATCTACCACGGTTTTTTTCCTGACCGTGGCGGATCGCACCCTTCAACCATGAAAACTTATTCTATCGTAGATCTGTTCGCCAGCCCCATTGACTACTGACATCATGCACGATGCCACGTTGCGAACACCGTTAATGCCCAATTACCGCTGTTAACGGTTAGAGAAAACGTGGCAGAAGCCAGGCCAGACTAGGCCTACTAAATATTAAGTGGGCCGGCCCATGAGGAGAGCCCAATAAGAAGGCCTGTTACTATTTCATCCAGCACTGTTTGAAATGGGCCAACTAGTGTAGCCATCTGTGGCCCGTGAACTTTCAGGCCCGACACTATTTCAGTCTATAGAATGCCCACCTTGGTCCAATACTGTGCGGACCATTCTCAGCCTAGGCCAAGTCTGTTCATTATGGTTAAGGCCTTCTGCCTGGGCCTACAGTTACGACCCTTTACTGTTCTAGACATTCACTGTTTCGGCCTTCTACTATTCAGTCCCATAAACATGCTGTGAAGTTTCTGGCCTACTAAATTTCTGACCTCCTACTGTTCTGGCCTTGTTACTGTTTCTGGCCTGTTACTGTTCTGGCGTCCTACAGTTTTCCTGTATTGTTCTAGCCTTTCATTATTCTGGCCTTTCACTATTCTGGCCTTTCACTGTTCTAGCCTTTTACTATTTTGTTCTTTTGCGGTCAGATTCTAAATATAATGGCCTCAGTGTAGGCCCGTCACTGTTGATTGGTGGCCCATCAAGGACTAATAAAATGTTGTGGGCCTGCTACTATTTAAGCCTATCTAACTTAGATCCATTGCCAGGACATAAAGGTGGATGAACAAAGAACACAAGTTCGCTAAAATGCTAAATAAATTCTGGAACTGTGGAAAAAACTTATAACTGGAAAATTAGTAAATTATTACAGTCCTAAAAAATCCGTAGCTTGTAAAGCATCATCGGAGTACAATGCAACTAATAAACAATATAATCTCAGTTTCAAAAATGTTCCTTTTAGGGAGCTCGCGCCGCCTCACATGTAATGACGGGATTACCACGAGACTTGTTGAGGATATTATTAAGTAGATTCTCCATCAAAGCTTGCCTATTTTTCAACTCAGATAACTCCTTCCTTGCTATGGAGACTACTGCATCTGTTCTCTTGGCTTCCTGTCCAACTACATCAAGTGCATCTTGGAGTGCAACACCAAAAACTCTTTCTGCTGGAATGTATGGAGCAGTCGAGATCGTGTACCTACGTGAGAAATACGCACTGTCACTGCTTCTATGTCCAAAGAGATCTACACTTGAGGTAGTTGTTTTTTATTTTGCCTTCATATTTATATTTGCAACCTAAAACAAAAAGAAACATCATATGACATCATTACCAAGGAAGACAAAAACCAATGAATTTCAAATTAGTCCTTTTGCTAAAAGGAAGAAAGCAATTAGTAACGACAGGGCATCATACATCTCTTTCTTCTGGAATAACCGGAATAGCTGACTTCATAGAGGGATGAGGTAGTGTGCAACTATCACTTCTGCCCTGTGAAATGACTGCTCTACTTGATGAATGCCGAAACTAAGATAAAAGAAGTTACAACATCATACAAAGAAACAAAACTACCATGTTCATTCTCAAAGATTTTGAAAAGATTATTTGGTCTGTTATAGCAATGTAAGCACTCAACACAAGGACCTCATGCAGACGTGTGCCTCCAATAGACTAGCCAAACCATTTTAGAGAAATGGTCAAAAAATCTATCGAATAGTTAGAATGTTTAAATTTTTTGATTGTCTGCCCAAAGACAAAGTGTACTATCATGTGCCTCGTATTAAAATAGCCATACACGTGTAGATACCAGAGTGAGATTTGAAGTGGGTGGTTGCTTATGATCCTTCCGTTTATGTTATATTGGATTCTGTTGCATTTCTGGCCTTGTTATAATCACCTTAGTGCCTCCAAAAAAGTAACAACTCAACTAGAGTCAATGGCGTGACACCAGGGGACTTAAACCTTAAAAAAGGGCGGAGTCCTTATAATAGCTCTATGTAGATTCTCAGGCATGCTGATCTGGTTACAGGTATGTTCATCGATGATGTCCGCTGCATCAAGTAATTGGACTGGTGGTCTCCATAATTCAGTGTGGGTCCTCTGCATAATGGTGCAGCGAATAGTAAACACAAAAAGGTTCTAGTCTCACAGATGTTAGCATGAAGTGATACAAAAGCAATAGATACTTACGAGATTATAGGAGCCATTTATTCTACGATTTCTATTGTAAACTGCAGCTGTTCATTGCGTAACAATAGCAAATGGTTAGGAATAGTGGGGTAAGCAGAAGCAAATGAAACAGGCATTTTAGTGGAAGCAGTATAGCGAATGTAAACATGTACTGCATAGATAGGACAAAAGCATCAAGCAAGAAATAACAATTAGTGCCATAGCCTATGCCAAGCCAGAGAGAAATTATAACCGCATCACATATCGACACTTACTAAAGTAGATAATGGAAACAAATGTGTTAACCGTTGGCTGACTCATATTTCACCATGACATACAAAATCGTAGTTGAATGCCTTACAGTTAAACCTGACTACAAAAAAAATTATTTAGGAAGATACGGGTAACAAGTATAGTACTTGTAAGTTACTACAAAAGTATACAAAATACAGTTAACTGCTACTTTATCTTACCAAACTCCAAGGAGATATGGTTACCTCGGTCACGACGGTGTTTAGGCATCCTGCGAATCCTGGGTGGTGACGTCGAGGTTATCTAGGGTGCTGCGGTTGTGGTGCTTCTGGGCGAAGGTGAAGCAGAACAGGGGTTCCTCCGAGCACTGGATGATAGCAGCGAAGAAGCAGATTCCTGGCGGTGGGAATGTGTTCGGCGTGCCAGGAGAGTGGGTCGGTGAAGCAGATCTGGTGCAGTGCACGGTGACAACGGTGAATCAGATCTAAGGTGGTGAAGGTATATCCAGGGTTTTCCGCAGGGCTTGCACAGCTGGGGGCGAGGATTGTGTGTGGGTGTGTGGGAGGGAGGGTCGATGGTAGGGGCGGGGGGTATAGAGGTACTGAACGGGGAAATTACGATTGAAGCCCCAACGAACCGACTTCACTAGGGGTAGAAGGGGGATTCCAAGATGTTTGAAACATTGGATAGCGGGAGATTTTCCCGCTCGACTAAATTTAGATTTGTATAATCCCAGTAGTAGTAAATTGGTAAGCCGTATTCCCTGGAATCAAAGGCCGACAGGCACATCGGTGATCATCCATAGCCCATACTGCCTCAGTTTAGAAATTAAGGACCCATTTGGCCATTTGGCATCTAAATATTGATCATCCATGGCCCGATTGGCTCGGTTCAGATATTAAGGCCGAGTTTGGCATCAAAATATTTTTAAATTATTTAGAAAACATTTTGATTTCTGAATAAACTGAACTATTCAATACCTTTTAGTGTTTTGTTCCAACAAATAATAGGGGTTTAAACTGAAGTATTCTCCAAAACTATGTTTTTTAAAATAATTGAGAAAGAGGTTAGGCCCCTTTTTAAAGAAACTGAGAAGAGAGAAAACTAAAGTATTACTTTGTAGGCACTAAAATACTATGACATTGATATATTTCCATATTATATCTATTCATCAATGATGATGCGTATGAAGATGGTGTCACCAAGATAGGTAGTGAGCACGAAAATTACAATTAATGCCCCAACCAACTCGAGTGAATTTGTTTATCCATAGTCCAACTAATAATAGTAGAATGGTAGGCTAGTGGTATGTGGAATAGAGTGTAATAATAAAGCGCCCTGGGCTTTTAAAAAATAAAGCGCCCTTTATTGATACCTTTTCAATCACTATGGTTGGGAGTGTTCATACTTCTATTCTAAACAAAAATATGGGAACCCACTATTTCGCTAATGTGAATAATATAGCGCATGAGGGACGACATCAAACCACTCATAAGGTAAGCAACGACGGTGTTTTCATCGAAAAAATGTGAAAGTTGCTAGGCCCCACAAGTACTTTGTTCTTAGAACTCCTATTGTCCCTTCGCGCTAAGGATGGCAATTTAACCTAGGAGTACCCACAGGTACTGTACCCGTGTTGGTAGGGTATATGAACAATTTTATACCCATGGGTAATACCCATACCCTAACCCGTTAAGTCATGGGTACGGGCACGAGTAGATAGAGCCATACCCTACCCATTTAAACTGACATAGTAGTAAAACTTACCTGTAGAGTTACAACCTATGGGGCCAAGTAACCTAGGGAAGAGTATGATACTATGACTTCTAAACTTCGATATTTTTCATCGCTATGGGCATGGGTGAAGTTTTATACTCGCGAGTATGGGTATGGGTAAAATTTTCTACCCATTGACTAAACGAGAGTGGGTATGATATTCCTCTACCCTACTCATACCCTACCCATTGCCATCCTTACATCATGCTCATTCATTAATGCGGCCATGTTTTCCTTCAGGTTTTTCGAAAGTTGTTTAGTCATGCACACATAGCATATTCTATGAAGTATAGTAGTACAACATACGTAGACTGCAATTAATTATTCGAGCTAATCACTATTGTTCTTACTTAAAAAGAAAAATTATTGGGCTTTGGAGCATGTCCAACAACCTTTTTGTATTGAATTTCTAAAATCTTACTCTAGGAAGAGGAGCGCGAAGGTTTATCAATGGAACACAATTTCCAATTTCCTAGCCTTCCTATAAGCATTCATTAGTGATTGCCCTTCCTAGAAAAAATCATGTCTACTCTCTCCGTTCTGAAATATAAGACATTTTAGCTTTGTGAAATAATTGTATCTAGACGCCTTTTAGTGTAAAGGTTCACTCCGAACCTCTACAAACCTATACACTAAATGACGTCTAGATACATTCGATTCACAAAGCTAAAACGTCTTATATTTCTGAATGGAGGGAGTATATGACAATGACATGTGGAGTCAACCACTCGGCCACCTAATAAATAAATCCCCTTTATCGATAAATTTTGAATCACTATGGATAGGAGTGTTCAACCTTATGTTTAAAAGAAAATTTTGGGAACCCACTATTCCGCTAATGTGAATTATAGTGTGCCAGAGCAATGACATCAAAGCCACCCATGAGGTAAGCTCATTAAAAAACAAGAAGAAATGTGGGGCTGCTAGGCCCCATAAGTAATCTGTCCTCATAACTCTTATTGTCCATTCATGCTCATTGATACATGCGGCCTTGTTTTTCCTTGAGATTATCCAAAAGTTGTTCGGTCATGCACATATAGCATCATCACCAATGTTTTTGAATTATATCTACTACTATAATGGAGCAGTTTTGAATTGGATCCATAGCACCAATCCTGACTGTTGGGCTGTTAGATCCAATGGTTCAGTGCAGCTGGATTCGTGTTGAAGGAGTAGTACCTAGAGAAAACTCCACCATGTTCTAGAACCATAATGTCACCCCCTCCCTGCAAAAAAAAGTTCATAGCAAAGTAGGTTGCATTCTCAATATGTGTAGATAGTTATTATTAATATACTTAATGTGTGCCTTTTTTCTCTAACAAGACTATTGGTTAATAACAACTTAATGTTCATTAAATCACATTTCATACAGTATATACGAGTGTGGCACGTGCCTTTGACTAGTAGGAGGTAGCGTGTGACTTCTTGCAAATATTGCCACTATATAATGTACGAGTAACTTTGAACAATGAAAATTGAATTAAGACTGGCAAATCCCAACAATGTTAACTCTTGGATCTTTTTTTCCATTCTAGCACGTAGAAGATTCTATCGATAGTCCTTGGCACAATGAACACTATGCAAAAACCACAAAGATTCTAATGACATGTTATACATTTAATTATCTTAGCATACCTAGTATATAGTGTACGAATAACTTTGAACTTTAACCGCTGGATGAATATTGGAAATCCCAACATTGCTTACCGATGGATTTTCCTTCCATGCTAACATTTAGAAGATTCTATTGATATAGTCTTTAGCACAATGAACGCTATGCATAAACCTCAAAACACACTTTCCATCATTATAGAATCTATATATCATTTCTCTATAGCATGTCAAGAATTATGTACCTACTGATAGGTTGATTTCTAAATGATACAACTTACAAGAACCAAAAATACACCAGATACTTTATGGATGTGGCTCAAAATTATCATTATTTTTTGAGCTTTACCTATTATTAATTTAGATAAAAATTATATTTTAGTACTATATTATATAATTAACTATGAAACACTTCCCCAAAAAAATAAGAAACATTCAATGACTGGTTATGTATTATGTGCACCAATTATAGAAAATGTTTATATTTTGCGCAGAAAAGGTCTATGGTTGTTGTTATGTGCAAAAACCTCCCCAACATGTGGTGGTACTTGCAATATCTTCGATGTTGATGCTCTCGGGGTGAAGGAGTACAAACCGTTCGATCTTGTTTCAATGATGGAAGGGAACTTTTGTAAAAAAATGATGGAAGGGAAATCTTGTATAAAAAGCGATGGAAGGGAACTGCGAGGCTGGTCCTACGGCACCTGGCAACTCCTGGATGTCCCGAGCAAGCCTTTTTAAACGGCCATCAACAGTGACCACCTCTCCCATCCAGGCACGACGCACACAATGAAGGACTCTCTCTGTCTCTCCCTATCCCTTTAGGCCAGCCAAGCCACCACACACACAAAAATGCCGCCCAGCTACTCCGATCAGTGCACTTCCATTGACGAGTCAAATGCATGGGCGAATGGGGATATCAGTCCCTACCATGATGATAGCGCAGAGTCCGTTGACGGGCCATACTATTCCGACACACATGAAGGTAATTTTTCCGATGAGAACCCTGCTTACCGTCATCTGATGGAGGGGACACCATCGATAGAGAGCAAAGAGGAGGAGGAGGAGGAGGGGAAGAAGGATCCTTGGTCTTTCATCTATGAAGGAGACGTCATCTTCAAGAAGAGTTCACTTGATTCATGCTCCATTGGCAAGAAGAAGAGGGAGCACGAGCAGGAGGATGAGGGGTCGGAAGATGACGCCAGCACGAAGGTGACAACGGAAGGATCCAGATCCAAGAAGACGAAGAAGTCTTATGATTAATTTTTTTTAATTTTATCTCTACTTCCTTTCTGTAATAATGTTCGGAAATTGAATATTATTATCAAGTGCAAATTGGAATGGTGTTTGTGATCTAGTACTAGCATAACTACTCCGTTTGTCATTTCATCTTCCACTGCGACGCAATAAAACCTCTTGTATTACTGAGGAAGGTGAAATTACTTCCTCCCCTTAATTTCTGCATGTGTTCGAGGAAAGAAGGGTGCCAATACAGAGAAACCCACATTAATTACTCACGTGAATTCAGGTAATTAATACTAAAAGGAAGAAGCCTGGGAACCCACATGTATTATTTAATTACTAATACAATCATTATAAGTGAAATACAGATTAGTAGTATATCAAAGTCCATGGATAAAAAATAACCTCTGTACAGTCCATGTAAATCATCTCCTTGCATGACATTGATATGAAATTATTTAATGTCACATTGGTTTGAAAACTCAACTATGCCCAACGTACCAGGTCCTCTCCCATATCCCCTGGCCGTCACCGTGACACGTCAAAAAGGCTGCATCACCTGCAAAATCAAGCAAGCACGAAACATTGGTCTATATATGCCAGAAGAATCCAGCAGACACGCAAACATCAGAATCATAGCCATAGCTAGCCTCAGTCCCATAGATGCTCACCAGCGAGGCACCCGCGACTACATCAACATTAAGGTGCACCTCAAGCTTGTTGGTTGCCCACAAGAAATAGAAAGCTGATTTTCCCTCTCTCCTCTCTCTTCCATTTTCTGAGTTCATGCCGATTTTCATTGGAAACATCCTCCATTTGCACTACAGGTGTCGCATAGTTTTGCTCATGTTTTTTTAACATTGGTAGCTCCACAATATGTCATTTCATCAAAATTTCCAAAAAAGATTCACGAAACACCTCTTTGGGTGCACAAGGTGTTCTTCTATGTGTTGTAGTGTCGGGCCCTGGTTGGTCGAGACCTACCTCAGACGGATCATGGTGATACGTCCATTTTGCATCACTATTCTATATTATAATTTACTGTTATTCATTGATATATTTCATATTAAGAGATGATACTTATATTATTTCATCTATTTTTGCATTGTTGATGACTTTTGGAGGATGGACCGTTGAAGTTAGGATTCTGATGGAAAAGGCACTATTTGGAGGCAAAATTCGTGAAGATCAAAAAATCCCAGAAAATATACGGAAAATCCTATTTTTCCAGTAGACGAAGGAAGCTAGAAGGGGGAGCAGAGATGGGCCACAGGTGGCCCGCGCCACCAGGTGGTGTAGACACCCTGGCCCACCTCTAGCTCTGCAGTTTTCTGCCCGTAGAGGCGGTGGAATCTTTCTGTGGTCGCCCCCCGACTCTTAGGGTTTCGTGGGGAATATATATGCCAAAGATCAGAGCTAGAGGTGGGCCAGGGTGGCCACACCACCTGGTGGCGCGGGCCAGACCGCCTCTACGGGCAGAAAACTGCAGAGAGAGAAAGAGCTCTCCGGCAGGCAGAAATCTGCCGGGGAAATTCCTTCCTAGAGAGGGGAGATCGTCGCCATCAACACCACCATCAAGCTGGACTTCATCGGGATCATCATCATCATCTCCATCATCATCTCCACCAACACCATCATCACCACTCCATACCACTATAACAATTGGGTTGAATCTTGCATAGTTCTTAGGGGAAACTTTCCGGGTGTTGATTACTTGTTGAAGTTGATGCTATTGAGTGGAACCATTGAATTATCATTCATGTTCAGATTGTTACTTATCATTATTTCATCTCTGATCTTGATCCATATGATGTCTTGTGAGTAGTTCATTTAGTTCTTGAGGACATGGGAGAAGTCATGTTGTTAGTAGTGGAATTGTGTTGAGAAAGATTCAATAGTTTGTTATTTAAGTTGTGGTGTTATTCTTCTAGTGGTGTCATGTGAACATCGACTACATGACACTTCACCTTTATGGGCCTAGGGGAATGCATTGTGTATTTGGCTACTATTCATACGGGTTGCCGGAGTGATAGAAACCTAAACCCCCGTTAGGAAACCTTTGCACAAGGGAGTGTAGGATCTCAGAGTTTAAAGATGAGGTTAGGTTTCCATCTTAATTACTTTCTTTTACTTGCAGATGCTTGCAAGGGGTATAATCACAAGTATGAATTAGTCCTAGGAAGGTCAGTACATTACACAGGTTCACCCACACAACACTTATCTAACTAAGGAAGATTAATCAACTATATGAAGCGAAAGCACTTGACGATATTCCCGTGTGTCCTCGAGAACATTTGGTCATCTTAAGTAATACAACCGGTTTGTCCTTTGCTAAAGAAAGGATTGGGCCACTTGCTGCAATTATTATTATTGTCTTTTATCTACTCGTACTTTATTTATCTGCATTATCAAACCGGTAAAGGAAACTTCTACTATGAGTATTGTTTATTTCTGTTAGTTACTTTATTTTCAATATGGATAATTCACTTAGTTTCTTATTTTGTAATGCTACTACCACTGCTAAGGTAGTAGATGAACCACCACCTGCTGAAAATGATACTTTTAAAACACCTACAAGAATTTTTGATCGTTTTATGGATAACTACTATTTTGGAGATGGAACTGTCCATCTCGGTGATCATTTTCTCTTTATACATGAATTATGCGGGTTGTTCAAGTGTGCAGGTATTACAACAGATCAAGTCAAGAAGAAGTTATTCTCATTATCACTAAAAGGAAGAGCTGAGGAATGGTATAAGATGCTGAAGAATGGCCAATCTCTTGAATGGGATGAAGTAGTGCCTCTCTTTTATTCCAAATTTTATCCTCCTAGTGAGATTCATAAAGATCAGAATCAAATATACAACTTTTGGCCTCTTGATGGAGAGAGTACAGCTCAAGCTTGGGGGAGACTGAAGTTACTAATGCTCAAATGTCCTATTCATGAGCTCCCCAATAATATTATTATCAATAACTTTTATGTAAGACTTTCTCTTCATGATAAGGATCTATTGGATGCTTCTTATGCTGGATCATTTACACGCATGGAAGAAGAAGCTAAATGATATCTTCTACACCGTATTCAAGACAATGCTGAAGCATGGGAGAATGATAAAGGAAGTAAGTCAGGTATAAATTATGATTATGAATGCATTAAATCTTTTATGGGAACTGAAGACTTTCATAATATTAGTAATGCTTATGGTCTAGATTCTCAAAGTATTGCAAATTATTTTAAGGCTTTTGCTTCTTATATTGAAATTCCTAAAAAGAAATGGAATAAGTATCATGAGCCATGTAAAGATATTGCTAATTGTGTTCCTATAAGAAATACTGAAGTTTATACTGCTCATTTTACCTGAACCTTACATTGAGAAAATGCCTTTCCCAGTTAAGGTAAAGGAACATTCTATGATAGCTAGTATGGTTAATGAAAGTACAAATAAAGTTGTTGAACCTAATGAACAAATAGCTATTGAACCTGTAATAGCAAATGAGAAAGATGTTGTCACTAAATATGTAAAAGATGGACACACTATCCTCTGTAAGGATACCTCTAATATTATTTCACAAAGTAATATTATGAGAGCTAGTGTCCTTGTATTTTCTGTTAGAATAAGTGATCATTGCTACAATAGTTCATGTGATAGTTATATCGTTAAATTTATGCATGATACTGAAAGTTACTATGAGAGAGGGAAAAGTGTTCTTATGCATCTCAATAATATTAAGTTTCCTCGCTTTATGCTGAAAGTCTTTATGTTGCATTTGTTTTGCCTTCCTATGCTAGCAGCCCCTGGTTTCAACAATTTATTTTCTTACAAAATTCCCTTGCATAGGAAGTGGGTTAGACTTAAACATGTGTATTTTTTCTTCTTGATGCTCTCTTTTACTTCAATTCATATTCTTATGTGAGCATCACTAAAATTATCACGCCCATCTTAATGGCTATAAAGAAAGAGCTTTTTGGGAGACAACCCAATATATTTGTGCTTTCAATTTGTTTTTGTTTATTTGAGTCTTGGAAGTTATTCCTTCTGCGATAACCTCTCCTTATCCTTTTGTTTGGTTTCTGTGTCAAGATCAACCTCTAATGAGAGAGAAGTAAGATTTTGGGAAAGTTGCGTTCCCAAAACAGATTTTTGTGCATCACTATAAAAAATCCTTAAAAATCCCAGAATGTCGTACTGATCTATAATTTTGTGTGCTTCTGCCCCAGGTTGTTATTTAACTTCCGTTAGTTTTACACTTTTTGATTTGAGCAACAGAAGATTTTTGAAAAAGTTGATCTTTACCTGCTGGTCAGTTTTGACAGATTTCTGCCATTTCTGCATTTGCCTCTTAAATCGATTTCCTTTTTGAATTCCTTTTTGGCTTTCGAGAGGAGTTGTTTCAGTAGCATATGTTTTGATAGATTTCAGTTGAAATTGAACTTAAAGGTTTATTATCTTACATGCACTAATGTTGCTAATGAGAATTGTGTAAAGTTTTGTGTGAAAGAAATTTCCCAGTTGTAGGAGAAAATGGTGTAGTAAGATGGTGAATGGTCAAAACACTCAAGCAATATGTTTATGAAGATGAAGATATTGATATTATTCAAGTGGTGACTCCAGAAAAATTTATTAAAGACCAAATTCAGAAACCTACAGAGTCTGTTTTCGAATAGGTAACAGTTCTGGTAAGAAAAGGTCCACGAAAAATCTGTCAATTTATATTTCTGTAGTTTTTATCTAACACGGAAGGCAATGAGTAGAAAGAGGGACGGAAACAGAGCCCGGGTGGCTGACACCACCCCGTGGCGCGGGCCCACCTGGCCGCGCCCCCAGGGGATGTGGCCACCCCGGAGCCTATCCCTGACCCGTTTTCTCTCAATACTTTCCTTTTGTTATTAAACTTCATAATATATAATCCCCTGGATCCCCCGAGGTTCGTATATCGTGTTCTCGTCGTGTTTTCGTTTTGATAGGTTTCTGACAAGTAGAGTCTCAATTTTGGATCCATAATGTCTTCCTCTGGATCAGCCAAGGAACCCTTACCTTGGAAGACGGACGATGATGAGAGAGCACCACCACCACCGAAGGAGTAATTCATCATCTGGTTTTGGCATCCCCTTGGTTTGTTCCAAGCTTGGGGGAGTGCCACGGTATCACATCAATATCTTTTATCTTTTACCTTTTCAGTAGAGTCATATCATGAATGGAGAAGTTATTATATAGGATGGTTTGCATTATGGAAGTATCTCTCCTCTAGTTAGATATCTATGTATCCCTGGGTGTGAGTTGCCGTTATGGAATATTAATGAGAAGTTCTATCATTTACTCTTTTGCATATCTTATTTTAGTTTGCAATTTCTATTATATGATTGATCTTGTTGTTAGTATTGGTATCACTTTGGGATCATGAAGTAAATTTAGTTGGTTTTGGCAAACCTGGCTCGGACAGTAGCAACACTATTATGAGAATTGAATGAAAAAAGATAAAAGTACTTTCAAGAAATATAATTTCATCATCTTTCTTTCTTGATTGGCTCATAAGCTTAGTATTCTCTAGTTAAAATCTTTTCTATTTCCAAGGAAGATTGCATGTTTGTTTTTATCACTTGTATGTTTGTTTGTTTCCTTCAACTCTTATGCTTGCTACCTAGCCTTGCTAGCCAAAAACTTGTACTGAGAGGGAATGCTTCTCGTGCATCCAATCATTAAACCAAAACCAATGCCATTTGTGTCCACCATACCTACCTATTAGCATTATTGCTATTCCAAGTAAATTCATGTTTTTATCTACCTTCCGAATTAAACTTGGTATGTGAAAATTAGTGATTAAAGCTCTCACAAACTTGATGGAACACTTTACTTTCTTGTACTTAATAAACTTGAACCATTGTGCCCATCTATATTGTGTATATGCTTGCGTTTTGTAAGTTGTGAATTAGCAGAACCATGTTATCATGGGGAACACTTTCAACATTGCACTTTATTTAGTTGATATCATGTTCTTTTGCTGATGGATCCCGGCGGTGTGAAATGAAAGGGGAGCTCGTAAGGCTCATGGAGTTCATATATGTGTTAGAGAAACACCTGGGCGGCTGGTCTAATCCATGCCTAATCATGGTGGAAACCTGCAGCGTAACCATAGTGAGCAATCTATGAAGCATCCTCTTTATAAAAAAAAGAAAGACCTATGCAAATAGGAAATAAAAGGATGCTGAGATGCTCATTGTCTGCTTGCCTTATCATTTTGATATGGGGATTCTTCCTTATCATCGGGCAAGGGGTACCCCATTGGCGGTTCTCTATGATACACACGTACTTACAATGATAAGAACTTACTTGTTACTAAACTTGAGTAGCATGAGGATCAGTCTTCGTAAGTAAGGGGCATGGGATTTTCAGCTTATAACTTGTCAAGCATATCCTCATATTTGATCACTTTAACCTTAATCACCTAAATATGCTTATGATAGGCGCAATGAGAGCTGAAAGCTAACAAGTACCATAATTTTTGGAAGCTCTTTATGAAACTTGAAATCCCTGCTTCCCTCTGCGAAGGGCCTATTTTTTACTTTTTAGTTGAGTCAGTAAACCTATTCCTTTCTATCTCAGCATGTATTTTGAGTTGTTGTATTTCATTCATTCATATGATGATTTATTCAATCATGTTTCTTATGTTCCTTGTTTTGCACATTGCTCTTATCTTAGTGAGTATTACTTTGAAAGCTATCATTGAAAACCTCGTCATGTTTGAACTCCTGCAAATTGTTAAACGTTCCTTCACCGAGAACAAAGTTTACCATTACTAATTATGATTTACTTTGTGTATCTTTATTGTGTTTCCTTTACTTATTGCAAGTTAAGTTATATAATAGTGAGTTGTCTTCTATCATAATTTGTGTATTGATGAATGTGATGCTTCTTGTCCGTATTCTTTTATCGACACTTCACTCCATAAACCTGAGGTCATGTTTATTGAGCTCAGTTTTCGCTAGGGGATAAGCGAAGTCTGAGCTTAGGGGAGTTGATACGTCCATTTTGCATCACTATTCTATATCATAATTTACTGTTATTCATTGATATATTTCATATTAAGAGATGATACTTATGTTATTTCAGCTATTTTTGCATCGTTGATGACTTTTGGAGGATGGACCGCTGAAGTCAGGATTCTGATGGAAAAGGCACTGTTTGGAGGCGAAATTCGCGAAGATCAGAATATCCTAGAAAATATACAGAAAATCCTATTTTTCCAGAAGACGAAGGAAGCCAGAAGGGGGAGCGGAGATGGGCCATAGGGGGCCCACACCACCCCTGGCATGGGCCAGCCCTGGCCGTGCCACCAGGTGGTGTGGCCACCCTGGCCCACCTCCAGCTCTGCTCTTTGGCATATATATTCCCCACGAAACCCTAAGAGTCGGGGAGCGACCACAGAAAGATTCCATCGCCTCTACGGGGCAGAAAACTGCAGAGAGAGAAAGAGCTCTCCGGCAGGCAGAACTCTGCCGGGGAAATTCCTTCCCAGAGAGGGGAGATCGTCACCATCAACACCACCATCAAGCTGGATTTCATCGGGGTCATCATCATCATCATCTCCACCAACACCATCATCACCACTCCATACCACTATAACAATTGGGTTGAATCTTGCATAGTTCTTAGGGGAAACTTTCCGGGTGTTGATTACTTGTTGAAGTTGATGCTATTGAGTGGAACCATTGAATTATCATTCATGTTCAGATTGTTACTTATCATTATTTCATCTCTGATCTTGATCCATATGATGTCTTGTGAGTAGTTCATTTAGTTCTTGAGGACATGGGAGAAGTCATGTTGTTAGTAGTGGAATTGTGTTGAGAAAGATTCAATAGTTTGTTATTTAAGTTGTGGTGTTATTCTTCTAGTGGTGTCATGTGAACATCGACTACATGACACTTCACCTTTATGGGCCTAGGGGAATGCATTGTGTATTTGGCTACTATTCATACGGGTTGCCGGAGTGATAGAAACCTAAACCCCCGTTAGGAAACCTTTGCACAAGGGAGTGTAGGATCTCAGAGTTTAAAGATGAGGTTAGGTTTCCATCTTAATTACTTTCTTTTACTTGCAGATGCTTGCAAGGGGTATAATCACAAGTATGTATTAGTCCTAGGAAGGTCAGTACATTATCATAGGTTCACCCACACAACACTTATCTAACTAAAGAAGATTAATCAACTATATGAAGCGAAAGCACTTGACGATATTCCCGTGTGTCCTCGAGAACGTTTGGTCATCTTAAGTAATACAACCGGCTTGTCCTTTGCTAAAGAAAGGATTGGGCCACTTGCTGCAATTATTATTATTGTCTTTTATCTACTCGTACTTTATTTATCTGCATTATCAAAAACCCCTAAAAACCCGTTTGCTAAGTATTTATAGAGAATTCCTGCTCCAAGCCACTCGTCAACACCTTCTGCTCCTCGTTGGGTTTGACACTCTTACTAATCAAAAATACTGTGATACACCCCCTATACTTGTGGCTTATCACATGGTCACCCACTTTAGGATCCTCTACGATCCAACAAGCTTGATATCTCCATGCTATCTCCCTTTTCATTCAAATTTGGCACTAGATAACTAGTTTGACACCGAAGCCATAAAAAAGTTCTTCAAAAAACCCTAGGCTTTTTTCGATGATGTTTTTTATAATTCGAAATTTGTGAGGCTTTTTGGGAATCGTTCCCTTTGTAATTTGAAATTTGTGAGGCTTTTTATGATGTTTTTTAATTTAAAATCCATGAGTCATTTTGTGATCCTTTTTATAAGCTAAGATTGATGAGATGTTTACAAATACAAGATCCCTTTTACAATTTGAATTTTGTGAGGATTTTTTGGTCCTTTTTATAAGTTGAAATTTTCGAGGATGTTTATAAATATATGACCCTTTTATATTTTGAAAATTGTGAGGCTCTTTGTGTTGCTTTTTATAATTTGAAATTTTTGAGGTTGTTTATGAATTTGTTCTGCTTTCTAGAATTGTTTTCAAAACATGGTCAAATTTCGAGGCATTCATATTCTTAGCAAGAAGTTTAATCTTTCCAAACTCTCACTCGTTCTCGATACATTGACTACCTAGTGGGTCCACTGAGCAAATTTCCGCAAGGTGTGAAGTTAATTTTGAAACACAGCCAAAATTTTGAAACACGTTGAGTCATAGCATCTTTGATTGTTTTCAAAACACGGTAAAATTTCAGGGCATGCATATTCTTAGCAATAAGTTGAATCATTCCAAAATCTCACTCGTTCTCGATACATTGAGTGCCTGGTGGGTCCAGTGAATAGATTTTCACATGGTGTGAAGTTAATTTTGAAACACACGCAAATTTTCAAAACATGGTGATCCATAGCCACTTTGATTGTTTTCAAAACACGGTCAAACTTTCGAGGCATGCATATTCTTAACAAGAAGTTTTATCTTGCCAAACAACTCCCACTCATTCTCGATACATTGATTGCCTGGTGGGTCCACAGAAAAGATTGTCGCAAGGTGTGAAGTTAATTTTGAAACATAGCCAAAATTTCAAAACACGGTGAGTCATAGTATCTTTGTTTGTTTTCAAAACACGGTCAAATTTCTAGGCATGGATATTCTTAGCAAGATGTTGAATCTTTCCAAACTCTCACTCGTCTCCATATATATACTGCCTGGTGGCGGGTCCACCAAACAGATTTTCGCAAGGTGAGATGTTAATTTCGAAACATAGGCAAAATTTCAAAAAAAGATGAGTCATAGTCTCTTTGATCATTTCAAAACACGGTCAAATTTCTAGGCATGCATATTCTTAGCAAGAAGTTTAATCTTTCCAAATTCTGACTCGTTCTCGATACATGAACTGCCTGGTGGTGGCTCCACTAAACAGATTATCGCAAGGTGTGAAGTTAATTTCGAAACACAACCAAAATTTCAAAACACAATTAGTCATAATCTCTTTGATTGTTTTCAAAACAAGGTCAAATTTCGAGGCATGCATATTCTTAGCATGAAGTTGAATCTTGCCAAACAACTCTCACTCGTTCTCGATAAATTGGCTGCCTAGTGGTGGGTCCACTTAACAGATTATCGCAATGTGTGAAGTTAATTTTGAAACACAACCAAAATTCAAAACACAGTGAGTCATAGCCTCTTTGATTGTTTTCAAAACATGGTCAAATTTCTAGGCATGCATATTGTTAGAAAGAATTTTAATCTTGCCAAACAACTCTCACTCGTTCTCGATAGATTGACTGCATGGTGAGTCCACTGAACAGATTATCGCACGGTATGATGTTAATTTCGAAACACAGCCAAAATTTCTAAACACGGTGAGTCATAGTCTCTTTGGTTGTTTTCAAAACATGGTCAAATTTCTAGGCATGCATTTTATTTGGAAGAAGTTGAATATTTCCAAACTCACACTCGTCTCGATACATTGACTGTCTGGTGATGGGTCCACTTAACAGATTTTCGCAAGGTGTGAAGTTAATTTCAAAACACAGTCAAAATTTCAAAACACGGTGAGTCATAGTCTCTTTGATTATTTTCAAAACACGGTCAAATTTCTAGGCATGCATATTCTTAGCAAGAAGGTTAACCTTTCCAAAATCTCACTCGTTCTCGATACATTAACTGCCTGGTGGTGGGTCCACTTAACAGTTTATCACAAAGTGTGAAGTTAATTTTGAAACACAGCCAAAATTTCAACACATGGTGAGTCATATCTAGGCATGCATATTCCTAGCAAGAAGTTGAATCTTTCCAAATTGTCACTCGTCTCGATAGATTGACTTCCTAGTAGTGGGTCCACTAAACAATTTTCACAAGGTATGACGTTAATTTCAAAACACGGGTAAAATTTCAAAACACAGTGAGTCATAGTATCTTTGATTGTTTTTAAAAAAACGGTCAAAATTTCTAGGCATGCATATTCTTAGCAAGAAGTTGAATCTTTCCAAACTCTCAGTCATTCTCAATACATTAACTATGGCCTGGTGGTTGGTCCACTAAACAGATTATCGCAAGGTGTGAAGTTAATTTCGAAACACAGCCAAAATTTCAAAACACGGTGAGTCATAGTCTCTTTGATTGTTTCCAAAACACGGTCAAATTTTGAGGCATGCATATTCTTAGCAAGAAGATGAATCTTGCCAAAAAAACTCTCACTCATTCTCGATACATCGACTGCCTGGTGGGTCCACTTAACAGCTTATCGCAAGGTGTGAAGTTAATTTCGAAACATAGCCAAAATTTCAAAACACGGTGAGTCATAGTCTCTTTGATTGTTTCCAAAAGACGATCAAATTTCTAGGCTTGCATATTCTTAGCAAGAAGTTGAATCTTTCCAAACAACTCTCACCCGTTCTCGATACATTGACTGCCTGGTGGGTCCACTGAACAGAATTATTGCAAGGTGTGAAGTTAATTTTGAAACAGAGCCAAAATTTCTAATCACGGTGAGTCATAGTCTCTTTTCTTGTTTTCAAAACATGGTCAAATTTTCTAGGCATGCATATTCTTAGCAAGAAGTTGAACCTTTCCAAACTCTCACTCATCTCGATACATTGACTACCTGGTGGTGGGTCCACTAAACAGATTTTCGCAAGGTGTGAATTTAATTTCAAAACATGGGCAAATTTTCCAAACACGGTGAGTCATAGTCTCTTTGATTATTTTCAAAACACGGTCAAATTTCAAGGCATGCAAATTGTTAGCAAGAAGTTGAATCTTTCCAAACTCTCACTCGTTCTCAATAAATTAACTGCCTGGTGGTGTGTCCAGTGAATAGATTATCGCAAGGTGTGAAGTAAATTTCAAAACGTATCTAACATTTCAAATCACGGCGAGTCATGGTCTCTTTGGTTGTTTTCAAAACACGGTCAAATTTCTAGGCATGTATATTCCTTGCAAGAAGTTGAATCTTTCCAAACTCTCACTCTTCTCGATACATTGACTGCCTGGTGGTGGGTCCACTATACAGATTTTCGCAAGGTGGAAGTTAATTTCGAAACACGGGCAAAATTTCAAAACACGGTGAGTCATGGTCTCTTTCATTATTTTCAAAACACGGTCAAATTTCTAGGCATGCATATTCTTAGCAAGAAGCTAGATCTTTCCAAACTTTCATTCATTCTCGATACATTAACTGCCTGGTGGTGGATCCACTAAATAGATTATTGCAAGGTGTGAAGTTAATTTCGAAACACAACCAAAATTTCAAAACACGATGAGTCATAGTCTCTTTGATTGTTTTCAAAACACGGTCAAATTTTTAGGCATGCATATTCTTTGCAAGAAGTTGAATCTTGCCAAACAAGTCTCACTCGTTCTCGAAAAATTGACTGCCTGGTGGTGGGTCCACTTAACAGATTATTGCAAGGTGAGAAGTTAATTTCAAAACACAACCAAATTTTAAAACACGGTGAGTCATAGCCTCTTTGATTGTTTTCAAAACATGGTCAAATTTCTAGGCATGCATATTCTTAGAAAGAATTTTAATCTTGCCAAACAGTGCTCACTCGTTCTCGATACCTTGACTGCCTGGTGGGTCCACTGAACAGATTATCGCAAGGTGTGAAGTTAATTTTGAAACACAGCCAAAATTTCTAAACACGGTGAGTCATAGTCTCTTTGGTTGTTTTCAAAAGATGGTCAGATTTCTAGGCTTGCATATTCTTAGGAAGAAGTTGAATATTTCCAAACTCTCACTCGTCTGGATACATTGACTGCCTGGTGGTGGGTCCACTGAACAGATTTTCACAAGGTGTGAAGTTAATTTCAAAAGACGGTCAAAATTCAAAACACGGTCAAAATTCAAAACACGGTGAGTCATAGTCTCTTTGATTATTTTCAAAACACGGTCAAATTTCTAGGCATGCATATTCTTAGCAAGAAGTTGAATCTTTCCAAACTCTCACTCGTTCTCGATCATTAACTGCCTGGTGGTGGCTCTAGTGAATAGATTATTGCAATGTGTGAAGTTAATTTCGTAACATAGCCAAAATTTCAAAACACGATGAGTTAGTCTCTTTGGTTGTTTTCAAAACACGGGCAAATTTCCAGGCATGTATATTCTTAGCAAGAAGTTGAATCTTTCCAAACTCTCACTCGTCTCGATACATTGACTGCCTGGTTGTGGGTCCACTGAACAAATTTTCGCAAGGTGTGAAGTTAATTCGAAAACACAGGAAAATTTCAAAACATGGTGAGTCATAGTCTCTTTGATTATTTTCAAAACACGGTCAAATTTCTAGGCATGCATATTCTTAGCCAAAAGTTAAATCTTTCCAAACTCTAATTAACTGCTTGGTGGTGGGTCAACTGAACAGATTTTTGCAAGGTGTGAAGTTAATTTCGAAATGCAACCAAAATTTCAAAACATGGTTATTCATAGTCTCTTTGGTTGTTTTCAAAACACGGTCAAATTTCTAGGCATGCATATTCTTAGCAAGAAGTTGAATCTTTCGAGACTCTCACTCGTCTGGATACATTGACTGCCTGGTGGTGGGTCCACTAAACAGATTTTCGCAGGGTGTGAAGTTAATTTCTAAACGTAACCAAAATTTGAAAACACGGTGAGTCATAGTCTCTTTGATTATTTTCAAAACATGGTCAAATTTCTAGGCATGCATATTCTTAGTAAGAAGTTGAATCTTTCCAAACTCTCACTCGTCTCGATACATGGACTGCCTGGTGGTGGGTCCACTGAATAGATTTGCGCAAGGTGTGAAGTTAATTACAAAACACGGGCAAAATTTCAAAACACGGTGAGTCATAGTCTCTTTGATTATTTTCAAAACACGGTCTCATTTCTAGGCATGCATATTCTTAGCAAGAAGTTGAATCTTTCCAAACTCTCACTCATTCTCGATACATTAACTGCCTGGTGGTGGGTCTAGTCAATAGATTATCACAAGGTGTGAAGTAAATTTCAACACGTATCTAAAATTTCAAAACACGGCGAGTCATAGTCTCATTGGTTGTTTTCAAAACACGGTCAAATTTCTAGGGATGCATATTCTTAGCAAGAAGTTGAATCTTTCCAAACTCTCACTCTTCTCGATACATTGACTGCCTGCTGGTGGGTCCACTAAACATATTTTCGCAAGGTGTGAAGTTAATTTCGAAAGACGGGAAAAAATTCAAAACACAGTGAGTCATAGTCTCTTTGATTATTTTCAAATCACGGTTAAATTTCTAGGCATGCATATTCTTAGCAAGAAGCTAAATCTTTCCAAACTCTCACTCGTTCTCGATACATGAACTGCCTGGTGGTGGATCCACTAAACAGATTATGGCAAGGTGTGAAGTTAATTTCGAAACACAACCAAAATTTCAAACACGGTGAGTCATAGTCTCTTTGATTGTTTTCAAAACACGGTTAACTTTTTAGGCATGCATATTCTTTGCAAGAAGTTGAATCTTGCCAAAGAACTCTCACTCGTTCTCGATAAAGTGACTGCCGTGTGGTGGGTCCACTTAACAGATTATCGCCAGTTGAGAAGTTAATTTCGAAACACAACCAAATTTCAAAACACGGTAATTCATAGCCTCTTTGATTGTTTTCAAAACATGGTCAAATTTCTAGGCATGCATATTCTTAAAAAGAATTTTAATCTTGCCATACAACGCTCACTCGTTCTCGATACATTGACTACTTGGTGGGTCCACTGAACAAATTATCGCAAGGTGTGAAGTTAATTTCGAAACACAGCCAAAATTTCTAAACATGGTGAGTCATAGTCTCTTTGGTTGTTTTCAAAACATGGTCAAATTTCTAGGCATGCATATTCTTAGGAAGAAGTTGAATATTTCCAAACTCTCACTCGTCTTGATACATTGAGTGCCTGGTGGTGGGTCCACTGAAAAGATTTTCACAAGGTGTGAAGTTAATTTCAAAACATGGTCAAAATTCAAAACACGGTGAGTCATAGTCTCTTTGATTATTTTCAAAACACGGTCAAATTTCTAGGCATGCATATTCTTAGCAAGAAGTTGAATCTTTCCAAACTCTCACTCGTTCTCGATACATTAACTGCCTGGTGGTGGGTCCAGTGAATAGATTATCGCAGTGTGTAAAGTTAATTTCGTAACGCAACCAAAATTTCAAAACACGGTGAGTCAGTCTCTTTGGTTGTTTTCAAAACACGGGCAAATTTCTAGGCATGCATATTCTTAGGAAGAAGTTTAATATTTCCAAACTCTCACTCGTCATGATACATTGAGTGCCTGGTGGTGGGTCCACTGAAAAGATTTTCACAAGGTGTGAAGTTAATTTCAAAACATGGTCAAAATTCAAAACACGGTGAGTCATAGTCTCTTTGATTATTTTCAAAACACGGTCTCATTTCTAGGCATGCATATTCTTAGCAAGAAGTTGAATCTTTCCAAACTCTCACTCATTCTCGATACATTAACTGCCTGGTGGTGGGTCTAGTCAATAGATTATCGCAAGGTGTGAAGTAAATTTCAACACGTATCTAAAATTTCAAAACATGGCGAGTCATAGTCTCATTGGTTGTTTTCAAAACACGGTCAAATTTCTAGGCATGCATATTCTTAGCAAGAAGTTGAATCTTTCCAAACAACTCTCACTCGTTCTCGATACATTAACTGCCTGGTGGTGGGTCCAGTGAATAGATTATCGCAGTGTGTAAAGTTAATTTCGTAACGCAACCAAAATTTCAAAACACGGTGAGTCAGTCTCTTTGGTTGTTTTCAAAACACGGGCAAATTTCTAGGCATGCATATTCTTCGCAAGAAGTTGAATCTTTCCAAACTCTCACTCATATTGATACATCGACTGCCTGGTGGTGGGTCCACTGAATAGATTTTCGCACGGTGTGAAGTTAATTTCTAAACACGGGCAAAATTTCAAAACACGGTGAGTCATAGTCTCTTTGATTATTTTCAAAACACGGTCAAATTTCTAGGCATGTATATTCTTAGCATGGAGCTGAATCTTTCCAAACTCTCAGTCGTTCTGGATACATTAACTGCCTGGTGGTGGGTCCACTAAACAGATTATCGCAAGGTGTGAAGTTAATTTCGAAACACAACCAAAATTTCAAAACATGGTGAGTCATAGTCTCTTTGATTGTTTTCAAAACACGGTCAAATATCGAGGCATGCATATTCTTAGCAAGAAGTTGAATCTTGCCAAACAACTCTCACTCGTTCTCGATAAATTGACTGGTTGGTGGTGCGTCCACTTAAAAAATTATCGCAAGGTGTGAAGTTAATTTCAAAACTCAACCAAATTTAAAACACGGTGAGTCATAGCCTCTTTGATTTTTTTCAAAACATGGTCAAATTTCTAGGCATGGATATTCTTAGAAAGAAGTTTAATCTTGCCAAACAACTCTCACTCGTTCTCGATACATTGACTGCCTGGTGGGTCCACTGAACAAATTATCGCAAGGTGTGAAGTTAATTTTGAAACACAACCAAAATTTCTAAACACGGTGAGTCATAGTCTCTTTGGTTGTTTTCAAAACATGGTCGAATTTCTAGGCATGCATATTCTTAGCAAGAAGTAGATTCTTTCCAAACTCTCACTCGTCTCGATACATTGACTGCCTGGTGGTGGGTCCACTGAACAGATTTTTGCAAGGTGTGAAGTTAATTTCCAAACATGATCAAAATTACAAAACAAGGTGAGTCATAGTCTCTTTGATTATTTTCACGACACGGTCAAATTTCTAGGCATGCATATTCTGAGCAAGAAGTTGAATCTTTCCAAACTCTCACTCATTCTCGATACATTAACTGCCTGGTGGTGGGTCTAGTGAATAGATTATCGCAATGTGTGAATTTAATTTCGAAACTCGGCCAAGATTTCAAAACACGGTGAGTCAGTCTCTTTGGTTGTTTTCAAAACATGGGAAAATTTATAGGCATGCATATTCTTAGCAAGAAGTTGAATCTTTCCAAACTCTCACTTGTCTCGATACATTGATTGCCTGGTTGTGGGTCCACTGAATAGATTTTCACAAGGTTTGAAGTTCATTTCGAAACACAGGGAAAACTTCAAAACGCGGTGAGTCATAGTCTCTTTTATTATTTTCAAAACATGGTCAAATTTCTAGGCATGCATATTCTTACCAAGAAGTTGAATCTTTCCAAACTCTCACTCGTTCTCGATACGTTAACTGCTTGGTGGTGGCTCCACTGAAAAGAATTTCGCAAGGTGTGAAGTTAATTTCAAAACACAACCAAAATTTCAAAACACGGCGAGTCATAGTACCTTTGGTTGTTTTCAAAATGTGGTCAAATTTCTAGGCATGCATATTCTGAGCAAGAAGTTGAATCTTTCCAAACTGTCACTCGTCTTGATACATTGACTTCCTAGTAGTGGGTCCACTGAACAGATTTTCACAAGGTGTGAAGTTAATTTCAGAACACAACCAAATTTCAAAACACAGTGTGTCATAGTCTCTTTGATTGTTTCCAAAACATGGTCAAATTTCAAGGCATGCTATTCTTAGCAAGAAGTTGATTCTTGCTAAAGAACTCTCACTCATTCTCGATACATCAACTACCTGGTGGGTCCACTGAACTGTTTATCGCGAGGTGTGAAGTTAATTTCGAAACATAGCCAAAATTTCAAAACACGGTGAGTCATAGTCTCTTTGGTTGTTTCCAAAACACGGTGAAATTTCTAGGCATTCATATTCTTAGCAAGAAGTTGAATCTTGCCAAACAACTCTCACTCATTCTCGATACTTTGACTGCCTGGTGGGTCCAGTGAACAGATTATCACAAGGTGTGAAGTTAATTTCGAAACACAGTCAAAATTTCTAAACACGGTAAGTCATAGTCTCTTTGGTTGTTTTCAAAAAATGGTCAAATTTCTAGGCATGCATATTCTTAGCAAGAAGTTGAATCTATCCAAACTCTCACTCGTCTCGATACATTGACTGCCTGGTGGTGGGTCCACTGAAAATATTTTCACAAGGTGTGAAGTTAATTTCAAAACACGGTCAAAATTACAAAACACGGTGAGTCATAGTCTCTTTGATTATTTTAAAAACACGGTCAAATTTCTAGGCATGCATATTCTTAGCAAGAATATGAATCTTTCCAAACTCTCACTCGTTCTCGACACATTAACTGCCTGGTGGTGGGTCGAGTGGATAGATTATCGCTAGGTGTGAAGTTAATTTCGAAACGCAGCCAAAATTTCAAAACCCGATGAGTCATAGTCTCTTTGGTTGTTTTCAAAACACGGTCAAATTTTCTAGGCATGCATACTCTTAGCAAGAAGTTAAATGTTTCCAAACTCTCACAGGTCTCGATACATTGACTGCCTGGTGGTGGGTCCACTGAACAGATTTTCGCAAGGTGTGAATTTAATTTCAAAAGACAGGCAAAATTTCAAAACACGGTGAGTCATAGTCTCTTTGATTATTTTCAAAACACGGTCAGATTTCTAGGCATGCATATTCTTAGCAAGAAGTTGAATCTTTCCAAACTCTCACTCGTTCTCGATACATTAACTGCTTGGTGGTGGGTCCAGTGAATAGATTATCACAAGGTCTAAAGTAAATTTCAAAACGTAGCTAAAATTTCAAAACCCGGCGAGTCATAGTCTCTCTGGTTGTTTTCAAAACATGGTCAAATTTCTAGGTATGCATATTCTTAGCAAGAAGTTGAATCTTTCCAAACTGTCAATCTACTCGATACATTGACTGCCTCGTGGTGGCTCCACTAAACAGATTTTGGCATGGTGTGAAGTTAATTTCAAAACACAGGCAAAATTTCAAAACACGGTGAGTCATAGTCTCTTTGATTATTTTCAAAACACGGTCAAATTCCTTGGCATGCATATTCTTAGCAAGAAGTTGAATCGTTCTAACTCTCACTCGTTCTCGATATATTAACTGCCTGGTGGTGGTACACTAAACATATTATCACAAGGTGTGAAGTTAATTTCGAAACATAACCAAAATTTCAAAACACGGTGAGTCATAGTCTCTTTGATTGTTTTCAAAACACGGTTAAATTCTTAGGCATGCATATTCTTAGCAAGAAGGATAATCTTGCCAAACAACTCTCACTCGTTCTCGATAAATTGACTGCCTGGTGGTGGATCCACTTAACAGATTATCGCAAGGTGTGAACTTAATTTCGAAACACAACCAAATTTCAAAACACAGTGAGTCATAGCCTCTTTGATTGTTTTCAAAACATGGTCAAATTTCTAGGCATGCATATTCTTAGAACGAATTTTAATCTTGCCAAACAACACTCACTCGTTCTCGATACATTGACCGCCTGGTAGGTCCACTGAACATATTCTAAACACGGTGAGTCATCGTCTCTTTTGTTGTTTTCAAAACATGGTCAAATTTCTAGGCATGCATATTCTTAGGAAGAAGTTGAATATTTCCAAACTTTCGCTCATCTCGATACATTGACTGCCTGGTGGTGGGTCCATTGAATAGATTTTCGCAATTTCAAAACACGGTCAAAATTCAAAACACGGTGAGTCATAGTCTCTTTGATTATTTTCAAAACACGGTCAAATTTCTAGGCATGCATATTTTTAGCAAGAAGTTGAATCTTTCCAAACTCTCACTTGTTCTTGATACATTAACTGCCTGGTGGTGGGTCAAGTGAATAGATTATCGCAGTGTGTGAAGTTAATTTCGAAACGCAGCCAAAATTTCAAAACCCGATGAGTCATCGTCTCTTTGGCTGTTTTCAAAACAAGGTCAAATTTCTAGGCATCCGTATTCTTAGTAAGAAGTTGAATCTTTCTAAACTCTCACTCGTCTCGATACATTGACTGCCTGGTGGTGGGTCCACTGAACAGATTTTTGCAAGGTGTGAAGTTAATTCGGAAACACGGGAATTTTTTTGAAACACGGTGAGTCATAGTCTCTTTTATTATTTTCAAAACATGGTCAAATTTCTATGCATGCATATTCTTAGCACAAAGTTGAATCTTTCCAAAATCTCACTCGTTCTCGATACATTAACTGCTTGGTGGTGGGTCAACTGAACAGATTTTCGCAAGGTGTGAAGTTAATTTCGGAACGCAACCAAAGTTTCAAAAGACGGTGAGTCATAGTCTCTTTGGTTGTTTTCAAAACACGGTCAAATTTCTAGGCATGCATGTTCTGAGCAAGAAGTTGAATATTTCCAGACTCTCACTCTTCTCAATACATTGACTGCCTGGTGGTGGGTCCACTGAATAGATTTTCGCAAGGTGTGAAGTTAATTTCGAAACGCAACCAAAATTTAAAAACACGGTGAGTCATAGTCTCTTTGATTATTTTCAAAACACGGTCAAATTTCTAGGCATGCATATTCTTAGTAAGAAGTTGAATCTTTCCAAACTCTCACTCATTCTCGATACATTAACTTCCTAGTGGTGGGTCCATTAAACAGATTATCTCAATGTGTGAAGTTAATTTCGAAACACAACCAAAATTTAAAACATGGTGAGTCATAGTCTCTTTGATTGTTTTCAAAACATGGTCAAATTTCTAGGCATGCATATTCTTAGAAAGAATTTTAATCTTGCCAAACAACACTCACACGTTCTCGATACATTGACTGCCTGGTGGGTCCACTGAACAGATTATCGCAAGGTGTGAAGTTAATTTCGAAACACAAACAAAATTTCTAAACACGGTGAGTCATAGTCTCTTTCATTGTTTTCAAAACATGGTCAATTTTCTAGGCATGCATATTCTTAGCAAGAAGTTGAATATTTACAAACTCTCACTCGTCTCGATACATTGACTGCCTGGTGGTGGGTCCACTGAACAGATTTTTGCAAGGTGTGAAGTTAATTTCAAAACACAGTGAAAATTCGAAACACGGCGAGTCATAGTCTCTTTGATTATTTTCGAAACACGGATAAATTTCTAGGCATGCATATTCTTAGCAAGAAGTTGAATCTTTCCAAACTCCCACTCGTTCTTGATACATTAACTGCCTGGTGGTGGGTCAAGTGAATAGATTATCGCTGTGTGTGAAGTTAATTTCGTAACGCAGCCAAAATTTCAAAACACGGTGAGTCAGTCTCTTTGGTTGTTTTCAAAACATGGACAAATTTCTAGGCATGCATATTCTTAGCAAGAAGTTGAATCTTTCCAAACTCTCACTCGTCTCGATACATTGACTGCCTGGTGGTGGGTCCACTGAACATATTTTTGCAAGGTGTGAAGTTAATTCAGAAACACGGGAAAAATTTCAAAACACGGTGAGTCGTAGTCTCTTTGATTATTTTCAAAACACGGTCAAATTTCTAGGCATGCATATTCTTAGCACAAAGTTGAATCTTTCCAAACTCTCACTCGTTCTCGATACATTAACTGCTTGGTGGTGGGTCAACTGAAAAGATTTTCGCAAGGTGTGAAGTTAATTTCGAAATGCAACCAAAATTTCAAAACACGGCGAGTCATAGTCTCTTTGGTTGTTTTCAAAACACGGTCAAATTTATAGGCATGCATATTCTTAGCCAGAAGTTGAATATTTCCAGACTCTCACTCGTCTCGATACATTGACTTCCTAGTGGTGGGTCCACTGAACAGATTTTTGTGAGGTGTGAAGTTAATTTCGAAATGCAACCAAAATTTCAAAACACGATGAGTCATAGTCTCTTTGATTATTTTCAAAACATGGTCAAATTTCTAGGCATGCATATTCTTAGTAAGAAGTTGAATCTTTCCAAACTCTCACTCGTTCTCGATACATTAACTTCCTAGTGGTGGGTCCACTAAACAGATTATAGCAATGTGTGAAGTTAATTTCGAAACACAACCAAAATTTAAAAACATGGTGAGTCATAGTTTCTTTGATTGTTTTCAAAACACGGTCAAATTTCGAGGCATCCATATTCTTAGCAAGAGGTTGAATCTTGCCAAACAACTCTCACACATTCTCAAAACATTGACTTCCTGGTGGTGGGTCCACTAAACAGATTTTCGCATGGTGTGAAGTTAATTTTGAAACACAACCAAATTTCACAACACGGTGATTCATAGCCTCTTTGATTGTTCTCAAAACTTGGTCAAACTTCTAGGCATGCGTATTCTTAGGAAGAAGTTGAATCTTGCTAGACAACTGTTACTTGTTCTCGATACATTGACCGCCTGGTGGGTCCACTGAACAAATTATCGCAAGGTGTGAATTAATTTCGAAACACAACCAAAATTTCAAAACACGGTGAGTCATAGTCTCTTTGGTTGTTTTCAAAACAAGGTCAAATTTCTAGGCATCCGTATTCTTAGTAAGAAGTTGAATCTTTCCAAACTCTCACTAGTCTCGATACATTGACTTCCTGGTGGTGCGTCCACTGAACAAATTTTTGCAAGGTGTGAAGTTCATTTTGAAACACGGGCAAAATTTCAAAACACGGTTTGTCATAGTCTCTTTGGTTATTTTCAAAACACGGTCAAGTCTCTATGCATGTATATTCTTAGCAAGAAGTTGCTTTTTTCCAAACTCTCACTCATCTCGATACATTGACTGCCTGGTGGTGGGTCCACTGAATATATTTTTGCAAGGTGTGAAGTTAATTTCAAAACAAGGTGAGTCATAGTCTCTTTGATTATTTTCAAAACACGGTCAAATTTCTAGGCATGTATATTCTTAGCAAGGAGCTGAATCTTTCCAAACTCTCAGTCGTTCTGGATACATTAACTGCCTGGTGGTGGGTCCACTAAACAGATTATCGCAAGGTGTGAAGTTAATTTCGAAACACAACCAAAATTTCAAAACATGGTGAGTCATAGTCTCTTTGATTGTTTTCAAAACACGGTCAAATATCGAGGCATGCATATTCTTAGCAAGAAGTTGAATCTTGCCAAACAACTCTCACTCGTTCTCGATAAATTGACTGGTTGGTGGTGCGTCCACTTAAAAAATTATCGCAAGGTGTGAAGTTAATTTCAAAACTCAACCAAATTTAAAACACGGTGAGTCATAGCCTCTTTGATTTTTTTCAAAACATGGTCAAATTTCTAGGCATGGATATTCTTAGAAAGAAGTTTAATCTTGCCAAACAACTCTCACTCGTTCTCGATACATTGACTGCCTGGTGGGTCCACTGAACAAATTATCGCAAGGTGTTAAGTTAATTTTGAAACACAACCAAAATTTCTAAACACGGTGAGTCATAGTCTCTTTGGTTGTTTTCAAAACATGGTCGAATTTCTAGGCATGCATATTCTTAGCAAGAAGTAGATTCTTTCCAAACTCTCACTCGTCTCGATACATTGACTGCCTGGGGGTGGGTCCACTGAACAGATTTCCGCAAGGTGTGAAGTTAATTTCCAAACATGATCAAAATTACAAAACAAGGTGAGTCATAGTCTCTTTGATTATTTTCAAGACACGGTCAAATTTCTATGCATGCATATTCTTTCCAAACTCTCACTCATTCTCGATACATTAACTGCCTGGTGGTGGGTCTAGTGAATAGATTATCGCAATGTGTGAAGTAAATTTCAAAACTTAGCCAAAATTTCAAAACATGGTGAGTCAGTATGTTTGGTTGTTTTCAAAACATGGGCACATTTATAGGCATACATATTCTTAGCAAGAAGTTGAATCTTTCCAAACTCTCACTCGTCTCGATACATTGATTGCCTAGTGGTGGATCCACTGAATAGATTTTCACAAGGATCGAAGATCATTTCAAAACACGGGAAAAATTTCAAAACACGGTGAGTCATAGTCTCTTTTATTATTTTCAAATCATGGTCAAATTTCTAGGCATGCATATTCTTACCCAAAAGTTGAATCTTTCCAAACTCTCACTCGTTCTTGATACATTAACTGCTTGGTGGTGGGTCCACTGGACAGAATTTTGCAAGGTGTGAAGTTAATTTCAAAATGCAACCAAAAATTTCAAAACACGGTGAGTCATAGTCTATTTGGGTGTTTTCAAAACACGGTCAAATTTCTAGGCATGCATATTCTGAGCAAGAAGTTGAATCTTTACAAACTCTCACTCGTCTCGATACATTGACTGCCTGGTGGTAGGTCCACTAAACAGGTTTTTGCAAGGTGCGAAGTTAATTTCGTAACGCAGCCAAAATTTCAAAACACAGTGAGTCATAGTCTCTTTGATTATTTTCAAAACATGGTCAAATTTCTAGGCATGCATATTCTTAGCAAGAAGTAGAATCTTTCCAAACTCTCACTCGTTCTTGATACATTAACTTCCTAGTGGCGGGTCCACTAAACAGATTATCGCAAGGTGTGAAGTTAATTTCGAAACACAACCAAAATTTCAAAACACGGTGAGTCATAATCTCTTTGATTGGTTTCAAAACACGGTGAAATTTCGAGGCATGCATATTCTTAGCAAGAAGTAGAATCTTGCCAAACAGCTCTCACTCGTTCTTGATACATTGACTGCCTGGTGGTGGGTCCACTAAATAGATTTTTGCAAGGTGTGAAGTTAATTTCGAAACACAACCAAAATTGCAAACACGTTGAGTCATAGTCTCTTTGGTTGTTTTAAAAACACGGTCAAATTTCTAGGCATGCATATTCTTAGTGACGACGGTTTAACTCATCAATGCCCATTGTTATGGACTTGGGTTTTGGAGAAGGAGGGAGCGCTAGATTTCTTTTTGCCGTCATGCTTGTCGATGTAGAAGTGCACAGTGCACGGACCGGACAACTTATCCTCAATGGATGTTGCTGGTCTTTCGTCGCGAGTGCGATGCTGCCATACGTGCGTGGTTTTTCCGGAGTCGCGATGTCCACCGCTGCGGTAGACGCTGTTGCGGTTGTCGTCGCGTCTGTTGGCGTAGTCGGCTGTGACCATGTTGACGTCGTCGCGGTCATCGTAGATGCGTATTCGATGTTTGCTTCGGCGGTCGCGTCTGCGTTTGAGTTCTGCTTCATCATCAGAGTGAATGCGATTCTTCACCGAATCTTCTCCATCTGCCCACCGATTTGCAATTTCCATCAGGTGGTCAATGGTTTTGGGCTTGGAGCGGCCTAGCTCCTCCCTGAGCTCTATGCGGCGAACGCCGCTGTTGAATGCGTCGATTGCGCGATCCTCCGAGATATTTTCTGCGGAGTTCTTGATGATGGACCACCTTTGGATGTACGAGCATAGCGATTCGCCCGATCTTTGTTGGTAGCAGCTCAGTTCTTCAATTGACGCGGTCCTTTTGTAGGTTCCCTTGAAGTTGCGCACAAAGCTGTAGACCAGCTCTTCCCAACTACGAATGGATCCGCGTGGGAGGTTGTTGAGCCATGCCCGGGCGGCGCCCTGTAACTGTAGCTACAGGCATTGCATGGCCGTGCTTCGACTCCCTCCGTAGAGCCTGACGGAGGAGATATGGTCCTCCAACCAGATTTTTGGGTCCTGCAGACCATCAAACTTTGGGTTCTCTGATGGGAGGTTAAACCCCTTGGGCATTCGCTTGTGCCTGATGGCCCTACTAAAGCATCTGGCGCCACAGAGTTCCACGTCTTTGTCTTACGAGTCAGTCGATCGGGCACGTCGCGCCCTTGACTTGTCGATCTTGCACTGTGTGATATCATGACGCGCGTCGTAGTCGTGGTCGTGTCGCCATGAGCGGCGGCGTCGAGACAGGTCGTGGCTATCGTTGCTGGATGAGGGCGAGGAATAGCGTTTTGCCAGAGCCTTGCCTTTCTTCGGCTCCGGTGTCGGCTCTTTGTTGAGAGCGGCTTCGATTAATCCCAAGCCTGCGATCGTAGATCGGTGCATGGAAGCTCAAGGGTCTCCAGCTGGCGACTGGTTGTCGAGGAGGTACATTGTGGCCGCCGTTACCGCGGCTTGCTGCGTTTTTGGAAGCACGTTGCCACGCGTATCCACCGTCATGGAGCTGAAGTCAGGGACCTTTGCGGCTTCAACACGCTCTTGTTCGGTGAGGTGGGCCAGTCGAGATCGCCTCTTGTTAGCGATGTACTCGTTGCACTTGGAGGAGGATCCTCCGTGGGAGGAGAGCCCAGCTCGTCGGAGGCTCGACTCGTCTGCCACCTTTTTACGCGCCTCGAGTTGCGCGATTGTTTGTAGTTGGCGTTTGTATTCTTCTTTTAGGAGCCAACGGTAGCCCATCAGTAGTTCTTGTGGCGAGCCAAAAGGCAGAGGGTGGCCTCGTAGGTCTTCTAGGCAGCGGGCCACTCGAGATCGTTGAGCCTGATCACGACGCGTTCGCCGGTTTGCTCGTTCACCATGGTGGGGGGTTCGGCTGCCCCTCCGTTGTTGATGGGGGCGCCATTAGTGGGACCGCCGTTGGGTGGTCCGCCATTAGGTGGTCCAGCGTTAGGTATGCTGCCGTTTGGCGGGTCGGTTCCATTACCACCATTGCCCGTATTGTTGCGATTGGCGGAGGAGTCGCCCGTGTTGATGACGGCGCACATGAAGTGGTTGGGGAAGCTGTTGCTCCCGCAACTTTCAGATCCGGAGCCGTAAACTCCATCTTCAGTTGCTAGATCACCCAGATCGGACTCGCGACTGCTGTCGCTGTCCGTATTCTCGGCTGTTATCGAGGCATTGAGCTTGCTGAGGGTGCCGATCAGCGGAGGGAACCACGATGCTGGAGCAATCGATGGTGTTGTCAACTGGTCAGGCATGTGAAGCGTGCCCATCTGACCAACTTGGAAGCGGAAGCTCCTGATTGCCAGGCTAATTCCGTCGCCCACGGACTCGAAAGCTGGGTGAGTGGCCGGCATATGGACGGTGAAGTCGAACACACCGAAGAGCTGACGAATCTCCGCTGTTGCAGAGTTGTAGATTGCAGTTGATGGGGCCGAACCGCAACATCAGCACTCCTAGTTCCCACAGACGATGCTAATTAACGAGGGTTTAACTCATCAATGCCCATTGTTATGGACTTGGGTTTTGGAGAAGGAGGGAGTGCTGGAAGCATCAATCGGCTAGCAAACAAGCACACAAGGGACTCGAAGATTTACCCAGGTTTAGGCCTCATAGAGGTCCCGACTCCTGCTTGTCTGGTCGTGGAATTAACAGAGGAATCGAAGATTACAATGGTGCACAGATGCAATCTGGCGAGGGTTGTGGAAACTAGGGTTGCGTGTGTCCTCCTCGCCGCCCCCTCCTAGCCTTTATATAGATAGGTTGGGTCTCAGGTAGCAGGTTGAGTCGGTTACAGGTTAGGGTTTTCCCTTTGAACTTCCTATCTTTAGCTTCTTCTTGTTCCGCAAGCAATCGAGAGTCCGTAGGTTACTCGAGTTCTTCATTTGGGCCTTGGCGACACCGTGGGCTTCTGCTGTATTCATGCCGTATATACTAAGCTCGAATACCTGTAGGGTATACCCATGTCACTTAGCAAGAAGTTGAACCTTTCCAAACTCTCACTCATCTCAATACATTTACTGACTGGTGTCCACTGAACTGATTTTCACAAGGTGTGAAGTTAATTTGAAAACACGGTCAAAATTTGAAAACACGGTGAGTCATAGTCTCATTGATTATTTTTAAAACACGGTCGAAATTCTAGGCATGCATATTCTTAGCAAGAAGTTAAATGTTTCCAAACTCTCACTCGTTCTCGATACATTAACTGCCTAGTGGTGGGTCCAGTGAATAGATTATCTGAAGGTGTGAAGTAAATTTCGAAACGCAGCCAAAATTTCAAAACACGGCGAGTCATAGTCTCTGGTTGTTTTTAAAACACGATCAAATTTCTAGGCAAGCATATTCTTAGCAGGAAGTTGAATCTTTCCAAACTCTCACTCGTCTTGATACATTGACTGCCTGGTGGTGGGTCCACTGATCAAATTTTCGCAAGGTGTGAAGGTCATTTCAAAACACGGGAAAAATTTCAAAACATGGTGATTCATAGTCTCTTTGATTATTTTCAAAACACGGACAAATTTCTAGGCATGCATATTGTTAGCAAGAAGCTGAATCTTTCCAAACTCTCACTCGTTCTTGATACATTAACTGCCTAGTGGTGGGTCAAGTGAATACATGATCGCAAGGTGTGAAGTTAATTTCGAAACATAGCCAAAATTTCAAAACATGGTGAGTCATAGTCTCTTTGATTATTTTCAAAACACGGTCAAATTTCTAGGCATGCATATTCTTAGCAAGAAGTTGAATCTTTCCAAACTCTCACTCATTCTCGATACATTAATTTCCTGGTGGTTGGTCTAGTGAATATATTTTCGCAAGGTGTGAAGTTAATTTCGAAACACGGGCAAAATTTCAAAACATGCTGAGTCGTAGTATCTTTGATTATTTTCAAAACACGGTCAAATTTCTAGCATGCATATTCTTAGCAAGAAGTTGAATCTTTCCAAACTCTCACTCATCTCGATACATTGACTGCCTAGTGGTGGGTCCACTGAACATATTTTCGCAAGGTGTGAAGTTAATTTTGAAACACGGGCATAAATTTCAAAACCCGGTAAAGCACAGTCTCTTTGATTATTTTCAAAACATGGTCAAATTTCTAGGCATACAAATTGTTAGCAAGAAGTTGAATCTTTCCAAACTCTCACTCGTTCTTGTTACATTAATAACCTGGTGGTGGGTCTAGTGAATAGATTATCGGAAGGTGTGAAGTTAATTTCGAAATGCAGCTCAAATTTCAAAACACGACGAGTCATAGTCTCTTTGATTATTTTCAAAACACGGTCAAATTTCTAGGCATGCATATTCTTAGCAAGAAGTTGAATCTTTCCAAACTCTCACTCGTTCTCGATACATTAACTGCCTGGTGGTGGGTCTAGTGAATACATTATCGCAAGGTGTGAAGTTAATTTCGAAACACAGCCAAAATTTCAAAACACGATGAGTCATAGTCTCTTTGATTATTTTCAAAACACGGTCAAATTTCTAGGCATGCATATTCTTAGCAATAAGTTGAATCTTTCCAAACTCTTACTCGTTCTTGATACATTAACTTCCTGGTGGTTGGTCCAGTGAATAGATTTTGCAAGATGTGAAGTTAATTTCGAAACACGGGCAAAATTTCAAAGCATGGTGAGTCATAGTCTCTTTGATTATTTCAAACCACGGTCAAATTTCTAGGCACGCATATTCTTAGCAGGAAGTTGAATCTTTCCAAACTCTCACTCGTCACGATACATTGACTGCCTAGTGGTGGGTCCACTGAACATATTTTTGCAAGGTGTGAAGTTAATTTTGAAACACGGGCATAAATTTCGAAACCCAGTGAGTCATAGTCTCTTTGATTATTTTCAAAACACGGTCAAATTTCTATGCATGCATATTGTTAGCAAAAAGTTGAATCTTTCCAAACTCTCACACCTTTCGATACATTGACTGCCCAGTGGTGGGTCCACTAAACTAATTTTTGCAAGGTGCGAAGTTAATTTTGTAACACTAGCAAAATTTCAAAACATGGTGAGTCATAGTCTCCTTGATTATTTTCAACACATGGTCAAATTTCTATGCTTGCATATTCTTAGCAAGAAGTTGAATCTTTCCAAACTCTCACTCGTCTCGATACATTGACTACCTGGAGATAGGTCCACTGGACAAATTTTTGCAAGGTGTGAAGTTAATTTCAAAATGCAGCCAAAATTTCATCACACGGTGAGTCATAGTATCTTTGATTATTTTCAAAACACAGTCCAACTTCTAGGCATGCATATTCTCATCAAGAAGTTGAATCTTTCCAAACTATCACTTGGTCTCGATACATTAACTTCCTGGTGGTGGGTCTAGTGAATACATTATCGCAAGGTGTGAAGTTAATTTTGAAACACAGCCAAAATCTCAAAACACGGTGAGTCATAGTCTCTTTGATTATTTTCAGAACACGGTCAAATTTCTAGGCATACATATTCCTAGCAAGAAGTTGAATCTTTCCAAAATCTCACTCGTTCTTGATACATTAACTTCCTGGTGGTTGGTCCAGTGAATAGATTTTCGCAAGGTGTGAAGTTAATTTTGAAACACGGGCAAAATTTCAAAACATGGTGAGTCATATTCTCTTTGATTATTTTCAAAACACGGTCAAATTTCTAGGCATGCATATTCTTAGCAAGAAGTTGAATCTTTCCAATCTCTCACTCGTCTTGATACATTGACTGCCTAGTGGTGGGTCTATTGAACATATTTTCGCAAGGTGTGAAGTTAATTTTCAAACACGGGCATAAATTTCAAAACACACTGAGTCATAGTCTCTTTGATTATTTTCAAAACACGGTCAAATTTATAGGCATGCATATTCTTAGCAAGAAGTTGAATCTTTCCAAACTCTCACTCGTTCTTGATACATTAACTGCCTGGTGCTGGGTCTAGTGAATACATTATCGCAAGGTGTGAAGTTAATTTCGAAATGTAGCTAAAATTTCAAAACACGGCGAGTCATAGTCTCTTTGATTATTTTCAAAACACGGTCAATTACTAGGCATGCATATTCTTAGCAAGAAGTTGAATCTTTCCAAACTCTCACTCGTCTCGATACATTGACTGCCTGGTGGTGGGTCCACTAAACAAATTTTTGCAAGGTGCAAAGTTAATTTTGAAACACGGGCAAAACTTCAAAACACGGTGAGTCATAGTCTCTTTGATTATTTTCAAAACATGGTCAAATTTCTAGGCATGCATATTCTTAGCAAGAAGTTGAATCTTTCATAACTCTCACTCGTCTCGATACATTGACAGCCTAGTGGTGGGTCCACTGAACAGATTTTTGCAAGGTGTGAAGTTAATTTCGAAACGCAGCCAAAATTTCAAGACACGGCGAGTCATAGTCTCTTTGATTATTTTCAAAACACGGTCAAATTACTAGGCATGCATATTCTTAGCAAGAAGTTGAATCTTTCCAAACTCTCACTCGTCTCGATACATTGACTGCCTGGTGGTGGGTCCACTAAACAAATTTTTGCAAGGTGCAAAGTTAATTTTGAAACACGGGCAAAATTTCAAAACACGGTGAGTCATAGTCTCTTTGATTATTTTTAAAACATGGTCAAAATTCTAGGCACGCATATTCTTAGCAAGAAGTTGAATCTTTCATAACTCTCACTCGTCTCGATACATTGACAGCCTGGTGGTGGGTCCACTGAACAGATTTTTGTAAGGTGTGAAGTTAATTTCGAAACGCAGCCAAAATTTCAAAACACGGTGAGTCATAGTCTCTTTGATTATTTTCAAAACACGGTCAAATTTCTAGGCATGCATATTCTTAGCAAGAAGTTGAATCTTTCCAAACTCTCACTCGTTCTTTATACAGTAACTTCCTGGTGGTGGGTCCACTAAACAAATTATCTCATGGTGTGAAGTTAATTTCGAAACGCAACCAAAATTTCAAAACACGGTCAAATTTCGAGGCATGCATATTCTTAGCAAGAAGTTGAATCTTGCCAAACAACTCTCACTCGTTCTTGATACATTGACTGTCTGGTGGTGGGTCCACTAAACAGATTTTCGCAAGGTGTGAAGTTAATTTTGAAACACAACCAAATTTCAAAACACGGTGAGTCATAACCTCTTTGATTGTTTTCAAAATATGGTCAAATTTCTCGGCAAGCATATTCTTAGCAAGAAGTTGAATCTTGCCAAACAACTTTCATTCGTTCTAGATACATTGACTGTGTTGAGGGCTAACCTCGAGGGTGGCCTGATCTTTCACAAATCCCTTGAAATTGAGGCGGAGGAGGTGTCAGGATGAGGGAGAGAGCGAAACCACAAACTCACGCACGAAGAACACGATGAGCACACACACCGCAAAGACATGATACAAGCCAATTGCTCACTCCGGCGGCTACCGGTCCAGCGCAATCCCTAGGATCGACGTCGATCGGGGATCTCTCTCTCGAACCGGCACGGCGAGATGGGAGACTCGGTGAGATCTTGATGTTTGGGAAAAGGGACTCCGATGCCTAGGCCTTGTACAACACGGAGGCACGATGGAAACTCCAACGAGGTTGGTGATATTTGGTGCTCCTTTGTCAAAGGAGCACGAGGCAAGAACTAGATAGATCCACAAGGGGTTTCCACTAATTCCAAATATCATGCCTAAGTATTACAAAGGGGTGTGGGGGCTATTTATAGGCCAGCCACTAAAACAGGGGTAGTTTGGGCATAAAAGGGTAAAACTGGACAAAATAGGGAATATTCTTGGGCATCAAACCCTAGTCAACTTGAGACTGGATGCGTTCCGGCGATAAGTCCGGTCATGCCGGACTGGGCACCGGAATTTCCGGTCCGTGTCGGTCGGTCCGGTCGGCCACCGGAATGGCGTATAGAATAGTGTTTCAGCATGCGCTGGTCGGTTCCGGAATGTGCCTGAAATTCCGGTCCTGGGTCCGGTCCGCCGGGATGTGCGCCGGAAGTTCTGGCGAGAAGTCCAGTCCGCCGATCCTGGCGCCGGTTTGGCCTGGGACTCCGGCTCACGTTGGCTTGGCTCCTTCTCTTGGCATTTCTTCATGGGGTTCGTACCTGATGATGCATAAGGTATTGGCATGAAGTAGCAAGCCATCCAAGAATGTATCGAAGTCACATGAGACAAGGAGCGAATTCACCTTAGCTTGAAGGAGCTTGGCTCGGGCACGGGTCATCGGTCCACTTGGGGGGACTCGGTGGTGTAGATGTAGGAGCGTCTGTAGGACGGGCTGCATCAGCTCCCCCCCTTGGGAAAGAGTCGTCCTCGACTCTTCATGGTTGTCATCTTGAACATCTCCATGGTAGGGTGAGAGATCTTTGACGTTGAACATATTTCTTGCGAGCTACTTGGACGCCGGTATGTCGATGATGTAGGCGTTGTTGTTGATTCTCTTGAGGACCTTGAAGGGACCATCTCCTCTTGGCTTGAGCTTGGAGTCGCGTTCCTTGGGGAAGCGGTCTTTGCTTAGGTGTATCCAGACAAGATTACCTTCTTCAAATATGATTTCCTTCTTGTCCTTGTTTAACCCATGTTTCTTCATGAAGCTTCTTCATAGCTTGTGCGCGCTTCTCAACGTCCATGTTGGTGCGCTCATGTATAGGTAGCGGTAGGATGTCGAGCATGGTAAAGGGCTCAAAACCATAGACGATCATGAATGGACTCATCTTGGTTGTTGAGTGCTTGGCACGGTTGTAGGCAAACTCGGCGTGTGGGATGCATTCCTCACAATCCTTGAGGTTTTTCTTGATCAACACACGAAGTAGAGTCCTGAGGCTTCGGTTGACAACTTCGGTTTGTCCATCGGTTTGGGGATGCGATGCGGATGAGAAGAGGAGCTTGACGCCGATCTTGGCCATTAGGGTCTTCCATAAGTAGCTCATGAATTTGACGGCACGGTCGGAGACGATTGTTCGTGGCACACCATGAAGACAGACGATTTCCCTGAAAAATAAATTGGCAACATGTGAAGCATCATTGGTCTTATGACACGGTATGAAGTGTGCCATTTTTGAGAAACAATCCACGACAACAAATATAGAGTCATGACCATGCTTATATCTAGGCAATCCTAACACGAAATCCATACTAATGTCGGACCAAGGTGTATGAGGAATAGGCAATGGCATATAAAGACCATAAGGGTTAGCTTGCGACTTAGCTTGAACACATGCCGTGCATCGTTGAACGTAGCGCTCCACGTCGCGCTTCATCTTGGGCCAGAAGTAGTGAGTGGATAGCATGTCCAATGTCTTGTCATGGCCTTTGGAGATGAGTTGGTTGATTTGACGTTCGATCTCCTTCGTCTCCTCCGGGTTCTTGCGGTAGGCGGCGCGGTTTGGAAGGGGTGTGCCGGGGATGAGGTCATTGCGATGCTCAATTCCACGAAGGGGAGGTAGTCCATATGGGAGCTCTTCAGGGAACACATCCTTGAATTCCTGCAAGACAATCATCAAAGATGGAGGAACATTGGTTATTTCATTAGTTCCTTGCGCTAGGCCCTTGCAAATGAGGATGTAGTGCAAGATGGATGGGTTCTTCCGCACTTCTCTCATCTCACTTTTGGTGGCAAGGAGAAAACTCTTAGTTTTTCCACTCGAGTTTGGCTTGTGGCTCTCACTCACTATGAAGTGGTTCTCTCGCTCACCGCTCTTCTCACAAGTAGGTGTTGTGCTTTGCGCCCTCGCTAAAGCCTTTGCATTGTCCGCGATTATTTTTCTAGGAGTCATCGGCTGCAAAACACATGTCTTGTTGAGCCATTTTAAGGTATACACATTGGTGCGACCATCATGTAGAGCAGCCTTGTCAAATTGCCATGGTCGACCAAGAAGCATGTGGCAAACTGCCATAGGAACCACATCGCACTCCATCGTGTCTTTTTAAGGACCAATGACGAAGGAGAGCGATACGGTATGCTTGATCTTCATGGACCCTTGGTCACTTAGCCATTGCACGTGGTAGGGGTGCTTGTGTGGATGGAGGGTGAGGTTGAGCTTCTCACACAACTTGGTGCTAGCAAGGTTGTGGAAAATCCCTCCGTCGATGATCACTTTGATAGATTTGCCATTGATGCCGGCTCGTGTTTGGAAGATATTTGAGTGTTGGTCTTCATGATCTTGTGCTTGAGTGGTCAAGATCCTTGTGACGACAAGCGATGGACTTGTGTCATGTTCACACATGAGGAGTTCTTGGTCATCTTCCACTCGTTGCCTTGCCATTGCTTCCTTGACTCGGGCATCAAATTCATCTTCACTCAAGTACTCTTCTTCACCATTGTCATGGATGAACAATACTTTCTTGTTTCCACATTCAGCCGACTTGTGTCATTTGCCTCCACACTTGTAGCACTCGTCGTTGAAAGGTGTGTCACTCTTTGCTTGTTTGCCACTTGGAGGCAGTTTTCCTTGAGGAAGTGTGGGCTTGAAGGAAGGCTTGGAGGTACTTGAGGAGCTTCCATTGAAAGTTATTGGTGTAGCGGTTGAAGCTTGCTTGTAGGTGAAGTACGTCTTGGGCTTGTTCTACTTGATGTCCTCTTGCTCTTGACGTTCGGCCTTTGTTGCGATGTGCACAAGCTCAACCATGGTGTCGTATGTTTGGAACTCGGCGATGCGCTTGATTGGGTGGTTCAACCCAATAAGGAAGCGTGCCATAGTTTACTCCATGCGCTCGTCAATGTTGGCGCGAATCAAGTTGAGTTCCATTTCCTTGAAGTACTCTTCCATGGTCTTTGTCCCTTGACGAAGCACTTGAAGGTTATTGAAGAGGTCACGCGTGTAATGCGCGGGGACAAAACAGGATCTCATATGAGCCTTCATGTCATGCCAAGTTGTGATTGGCCGCTCTTGTCTTGCATCACGAGCAACTTGAACTTGTTCCCACCAAAGGTTGGCGTAATCATCAAACTCAAGCGAAGCCATGGCAACCATCTTCTCGTTGCTATAATTATGCATACGGAAGATCTTGTCGACTTTGAGTGCCCACGAAAGGTATTCCTCGGGGTCATTTGATCTGGTAAAGTTGGGCATTGTGAACTTGAGCTTGCCGAAAGTTTCTTCATCATTGCGGTCACGGTAGCGATTGTTGCCATGTTGACGATGGTTTTCATCTTCCATGCGATCATTGCGACGAGCTTGTTGATGATCTTGTGGTTGAGGAGGTGGAACTTGGTTCTCGTGATCTTGTTGTAGAGCTTGCTCTTGATGTTGTTGTTGTGGAGCTTGCTCTTGCTCTTGGCGCGGTTGGTGACGTGGTTGAGGCGCTTGTGCCTCATGGTGGCGAATGTGTGGAGCCTCTTGACGCGGTTGATGATGAAGGGGAGGCTCGTTCCTCGGTTGGTGACGTTGGTTAGGCACATGGGCCTCACGGCGAAGATCATGGTCTTGAGCGTCTTGACTTGGTGGGCGTCGCTCAATTTGGACCACTTGGCGCTCCAAGTTTTGACGTGGTGGAGGAGGCGCCTCGTGCTGACCATGGTGTCGGTGCGGACGTTCATGACGATGATGACGAGGAGGAGGATCTTGGAGAGCTTCACGTCGATGACAAGCTTGATTTTCCAAATTGGAGTCATCACTTGTTGTGTCAAGTACATGTCGTGCGCGATGGTGGTGGACTTGCGGTTGCACTTGAGGTTCTTCTTGTGGTTTCTCTTGTGGTATCACCAATGCCCTTGGGTGATGACGGTGTGCTTCTTGCCTTGCTTGTGGCCTTGAAGAGAAATCACCATCATAGCTTGACGTTGCGTCGTGCCGTGGAGAAGGTACGTAGTTGGAAGAACTTCCATCTTCAACCATGGGGGCATCATTATGTCTTGGAGCACTTGTATGAAGATCTTGTTGGAGAGGAACATGATGCGCGACGAGCTTGAAGAGCTTCATGCACGTGAGCGTGGCCTTGCCATTCCGTCGATGAGGCGTCGAAGATTGTCATTTGTTTCGGCGAAGGAGCGCTTCATTTTGGTGGCCAAAGTTGTGATGCATTGCATGCATTTGTTGTTCGAGGTCGTCGAAGCGGTTGTCGATTTCTTGAACTCGGCTTGCGTCTCGCCAAATTGTTCATCTTGTCGCGTCTCAAGGGCTTGGCAACATTCACGGAACTCTTATCAGACGATGAAGTGACTTGCGCGCGTCATGTACGATCCTTGTTCTTCTTCTTGGGGAGGTGGTTGGCTCAACTCACCGTTCCTATCCATTATGCAAAGCACACAAGGATTGTATATGGAAGTGGAATATGGTGGTGTTAGCCTTGTACCTCACCTTCGGGATTGCACCGAACTAGAAACCACAAGAGGGAACTATTGGCTTACAACATGAAAACGCAAAGAAACTCACACTAAAGAAGGAAAGCTAAAACTCTCAAAAGCTGTGGGTGGAAGGTTAGGGTTGTGGAAAACCAAACGAAATGATCCAAAGAAAAGGTTATTGTAAAACATGGTAGAGAACCAAAAGATCAAAATCAAATAGGAGGCGACCTACAAAACACTAGGATACACACACGTGGAGACGGATGTGGTTAGCAGGACTATGAAAATGAGCACAAAAGGTCCTAACGAAGACTACGCTTGGTGTCGTGCCAACACAAGGAGAGACCAAAACTCGTTTGCCAAAAGAGAAATAAGCAATAGATTTGTGCACTTGCCTCGGTCGCGCTCTTTTGCTCTCTTTGCTTACAAGCTTGAGACTCTCTTTGTATTGGGAGACTATGTATCTTTCTATTTTTCTTTTGCTTTTTCTTTTTCTCTTTTTTTTGGTTTCTTTTTCTCCCTTTCTATACTACTATGTTAACTGTTGCATTTGCTCTCACACTCTCACTTTCCAACGACAAGTGCACAATGCTCAGGCAAACACAAGATGAGTTGCTCTCAAAGGATAGATACACACAAGGAAGAAGGGTAAACAAGGTGGAGCAAGTTATACCTTCGGTATAATGACTTATTACCGGTATTTGGGATGATGTTCGGTGTCGCTGTGTCAATGAGCACGGTATGTGAATATTGTTGCGGAAGCTTGAAGTTAATTGGGCGACACGCACACAAAACACGAACAACACGAGATGACAAATAGACAAAAATGGGTGAAATAGAAATTTCGGTGGCCAAACTGGCGGCGCCGAGCCTGGCGCCGGAAATTCCGGTCGAGATTCCGGTTCGCTGAAACGGTCGTCGAAATTTCTGGCGGCTAGGTCGGTCCGCCGAGCTTGGTGCCGGTTTGAGTTCATGACGAACTCCAAAAGCCAAATCGGTTAAATTTTTCAGAAATTTGTCCAAATTGGGCTGGGAAAAGGTTCTAGGAAGGTAGATCGGTACCCAAAACAACAGATCTGTGGAACAAAACCACGAAAAATGCACCAAATCCAGAGATCGATCCGAAGGCAAATTTGGGGCTCTTTTTTGGGGATTCTCAAATTTTTGGTGGATAGAAGAAAAAATTGTGGGGGAATTCATGAGCAATGAAGCTCTTGATACCAATATGTTGAGGGCTAACCTCCAGGGTGGCCCGATCTTTCACGTATCCCTTGAAATCGAGGCGGAGGAGGTGTGGGGTTGAGGGAGAGAGCGAAATCGCGAACTCACGCACGAAGAACACGATGAACACACACACCACGAAGACATGATACAAGCCAATTGCTCACTCCGGCGGATACCGGTCTGGCGCAATCCCTAGGATTGGTGTCGGTCGGGGATCTCTCTCGAACCGGCACAGCGAGATGGGAGACCCGGTGAGATCTTGACGTCTAGGCAAAGGGACTCTGATGCCTAGGCCTTGTACAACGTGGAGGCACGATGCAAACTCCAACGAGGTTGGTGATATTTGGTGCTCCTTTGTCAAAGGAACATGAGGCAAGAACTAGATAGATCCACAAGGGTTTCCACTAATTCCAAATATCATGCCTCAGTATTACAAAGGGGTGTGGGGGCTATTTATAGGCCAGCCACTAAAACAGGGGTACTTTGGGCATAAAAGGGTAAAACTGGACGAAATAGGGAATATTCTCGGGCATCAAACCCTAGTCGACTTGAGACTGGATGCGTTCCGGCAATAAGTTCGGTCGCACCGGACTGGGTGCTGGAATCCCGGTCCGCACCGATCGTTCCGTTCGGCCATCGGAATGGCGTACAGAACAAAGTTTCGGTGTGTGCCGGTCGGTTCCGTCGATCCTAGCGCCGGTTTGGCCTGGGACTTCGGCTCGCGTTGGCTTGGCTCCTTCTCTTGGCATTTCTTCATGGGGTTCGTACCTGATGATGCATAAGATATTGGCATGAAGTAGGAAGCCATCCAAGGATGTATCGAAGTCACATGAGACAAGGAGCGAATTCACCTTAGCTTGAAGGATCTTGGCTCGTGCACGGGTCATCGGTCCAGTTGGTGGGCTGGATGGTGTATATGTACGAGTGTCCGTAGGACGGGCTGCATCATACTGCCTGGTTGGTCCACTGAATAGATTATAGCAAGGTGTGAAGTTAACTTCGAAACACAACCAAAATTCCAAACATGGTGAGTCATAGTCTCTTTGGTTGTTTTAAAAACACAGTCAAATTTCTAGGCATGCATATTCTTAGCAAGAAGTTGAATCTTTCCAAACTCTCACTCGTCTCGATACATTGACTGCCTGGTGGTGGGTCCACTGAACTTATTTTCGCAAGTTGAATTTCAAAACACGGTCAAAATTTCAAAACACAGTGATTCATAGTCTCATTGATTATTTTCAAAACACGGTTGAATTTCTCGGCAACATATTCTTAGCAAGAAGTTGAATCTTTCCAAACTCTCACTCATTCTCGATACATTAACTTCCTGGTGGTTGGTTAAGTGAATAGATTTTCGAAAGGTGTGAAGTTAATTTCAAAACACGGGCAAAACTTCAAAACAAGGTGAGTCATAGTCTCTTTGACTATTTTCAAAACACTGTCAAATTTCTAGGCATGCATATTCTTAGCAAGAAGTTGAATATTTCCAAACTCTCACTTGTCTCGATACATTGACTGCCTGGTGGTGGGTCCACTGAACTTATTTTCGCAAGGTGTGAAGTTAATTTCAAAACACGGGCAAAATTTCAAAACATGGTGAGTCATAGTCTCATTGATTATTTTCAAAACACGGTCGAATTTCTCGGCATGCATATTCTTAGCAAGAAGTTGAATCTTTCCAAACTCTCACTCGTTCTCGATACATTAACTGCCTGGTGGTGGGTCCAGTGAATAGATTATCGCAAGGTGTGAAGTAAATTTCGAAACGCGGCCAAAATTTCAAAACACGGCGAGTCATAGTCTCTTTGGTTCTTGTCGAAACATGGTCAAATTTCTAGGCATGCATATTCTTAGCAAGAAGTTGAATCTTTCCAAACTCTCACCCTTCTCGATACATTGACTGCCTGGTGGTGGGTCCACTGAACAAATTTTTTCAAGGTGTGAAGTTCATTTCGAAACACAGGCAAAATTTCAAAACACGGTGAGTCATAGTATCTTTGATTATTTTGAAAACACGGTCAAATTTCTAGGCATGCATATTCTTAGCACGAAGTTAAATCTTTCCAAACTCTCACACGTCTTGATACATTGAGCGCCTGGGGGTGGGTCCACTGATCATATTTTCGCAAGGTGTGAAGTTAATTTTGAAACATGGGCAAAATTTCAAAACACGGTGAGTCATAGTCTCTTTGATTATTTTCAAAACACGGTCAAATTTCTAGGCATGGATATTCTTAGCAAGAAGTTGAATCTTTCTAAACTCTCACTCATTCTCGATACATTAACTGCTTGGTGGTGGGTCGAGTGAATACATTATCGCAAGGTGTGAAGTTAATTTCGAAACACAGCCAAAATCTCAAAACATGGTGAGTCATAGTCTCTTTGATTATTTTCAAAACACGATCAAATTTCTCGGCAACAAATTCTTAGCAAGAAGTTGAATCTTTCCAAACTCTCACTCGTTCTCGATACATTAACTTCCTGGTGGTTGGTCCAGTGAATAGATTTTCGCAAGGTGTGAAGTTAATTTCAAAACACGGGCAAAATTTCAAAACAAGGTGAGTCATAGTCTCTTTGATTATTTTCAAAACACTGTCAAATTTCTAGGCATGCATATTCTTAGCAAGAAGTTGAATCTTTCCAAACTCTCACTCGTCTCGATACATTGACTGCCTGGTGGTGGGTCCACTGAACTTATTTTCGCAAGTTGTGAAGTTAATTTCAAAACACGGGCGAAATTTCAAAACACGGTGAGTCATAGTCTCATTGATTATTTTCAAAACACGGTCTAATTTCTCGGCATGCATATTCTTAGCAAGAAGTTGAATCTTTCCAAACTCTCACTCGTTCTCGATACATTAACTGCCTGGTGGTGGGTCTAGTGAATAGATTATCGCAAGGTGTGAAGTAAATTTGGAAACGCGGCCAAAATTTCAAAACACGGCGAGTCATAGTCTCTTTGGTTGTTTTCAAAACATGGTCAAATTTCTAGGCATGCATATTCCTAGCAAGAAGTTGAATCTTTCCAAACTCTCACTCTTGTCGATACATTGACTTCCTGGTGGTGGGTCCACTGAACAAATTTTCGCAAGGTGTGAAGTTTATTTCAAAACATAGGCAAAATTTCAAAACAAGGTGAGTCATAGTCTCTTTGATTATTTTCAAAACACTGTCAAATTTCTAGGCATGCATATTCTTAGCAAGAAATTGAATCTTTCCAAACTCTCACTCATCTCGATACATTGACTGCCTGGTGGTGGGTCCACTTAACTTATTTTTGCAAGGTGTGAAGTTAATTTCAAAACACGGTTAAAATTTAAAAACACGGTGCGTCATAGTCTCATTGATTATTTTCAAAACACGGTCGAATTTCTCGGCATGCATATTCTTAGCAAGAAGTTGAATCTTTCCAAACTCTCACTCGTTCTCGATACATTAACTGCGTGGTGGTGGGTCTAGTGAATAGATTATCGCAAGGTGTGAAGTAAATTTCGAAACGCAGCCACAATTTCAAAACACGGCGAGTCATAGTCTCTTTGGTTGTTTTCAAAACATGGTCAAATTTCTAGGCATGCATATTCTTAGCAAGAAGTTGAATCTTTCCAAACTCTCACTCTTCTCGATACATTGACTGCCTGATGGTGGGTCCACTGAACAAATTTTCGCAAGGTGTGAAGTTATTTCGAGACCCGGGCAAAATTTCAAAACACAGTGAGTCATAGTCTCTTTGATTATTTTCAAAACACGGTCAAATTTCTAGGCATGCATATTCTTAGCACGAAGTTAAATCTTTCCAAACTCTCACTCGTCTCGATACATTGACTGCCTGGTGGTGGGTCCACTGAACATATTTTCGCCAGGTGTGAAGTTAATTTTGAAACATGGGCAAAATTTCAAAACACGGTCAGTCATAGTCTCTTTGATTATTTTCAAAACATGGTCAAATTTCTAGGCATTGATATTCTTAGCAAGAAGTTAAATCTTTCTAAACTCTCACTCATTCTCGATACATTAACTGCTTGGTGGTGGGTCGAGTGAATACATTATTGCAAGGTGTGAAGTTAATTTCGAAACACAGCCAAAATCTCAAAACATGGTGAATCATAGTCTCTTTGATTATTTTCAAAACACGATCAACTTTTTAGGCATGCATATTCTTCGCAAGAAGTTGATTCTTTCCAAACTCTCACTCGTTCTCGATACATTAACTTCCTGGTGGTTGGTCTAGTGAATAGATTTTCGCAAGGTGTGAAGTTAATTTCAAAACACGGGCAAAATTTCAAAACAAGGTGAGGCATAGTCTCTTTGATTATTTTCAAAACACTGTCAAATTTCTAGGCATGCATATTCTTAGCAAAAAGTTGAATCTTTCCAAACTCTCACTCGTCTCATACATTGACTGCCTGGTGGTGGGTCCACTGAACTTATTTTTGCAAGGTGTGAAGTTAATTTCAAAACACGGTCAAAATTTCAAAACATGGTGAGTCATAGTCTCATTGATTATTTTTAAAAGACGGTCGAATTTCTAAGCATACATATTCTTAGCAAGAAGTTGAATCTTTCCAAACTCTCACTCGTTCTCGATACATTAACTACCTGGTGGTGGGTCCACTGAATAAATTATCGCAAGGTGTGAAGTAAATTTCAAAACGCGGCCAAAATTTCAAAACACAGCAAGTCATGGTCTCTTTGGTTCTTTTCAAAACATGGTCAAATTTCTAGGCATGCATATTCTTAGCAAGAAGTTGAATCTTTCCAAACTCTCATTCTTCTCGATACATTGACTTCCTGGTGGTGGGTCCACTAAACAAATTTTCGCAAGGTGTGAAGTTAATTTTGAAACATGGGCAAAATTTCAAAACACGGTGAGTCATAGTCTCTTTGATTATTTTCAAAACACGGTTAAATTTCTAGGCAGGGATATTCTTAGCAAGAAGTTAAATCTTTCTAAACTCTCACTCATTCTCGATACATTAACTGCTTGGTGGTAGGTCGAGTGAATATATTATCGCAAGGTGTGAAGATAATTTTGAAACACAGCCAAAATCTCAAAACATGGTGAGTCATAGTCTCTTTGATTATTTTCAAAACACGATCAAATTTCTCGACAACATATTCTTAGCAAGAAGTTGATTCTTTCCAAACTCTCACTCATTCTCGATACATTAACTTCCTGGTGGTTGGTCTAGTGAATAGATTTTCGCAAGGTGTGAAGTTAATTTCAAAACACGGGCGAAATTTCAAAACATGGTGAGTCATAGTCTCTTTGATTATTTTCAAAACACTGTCAAATTTCTAGGCACGCATATTCTTAGCAAGAAGTTGAATCTTTCCAAACTCTCACTCGTCTCGATACATTGACTGCCTGGTGGTGGGTCCACTGAACTTATTTTCGCAAGGTGTGAAGTTAATTTCAAAACACGGGCGAAATTTCAAAACACGGTGAGTCATAGTCTCATTGATTATTTTCAAAACACGGTCGAATTTCTCGGCATGCATATTCTTAGCAAGAAGTTGAATCTTTCCAAACTGTCACTCGTTCTCGATACATTAACTGCCTGGTGGTGGGTCTAGTGAATAGATTATCGCAACGTGTGAAGTAAATTTCGAAACGCGACCGAAATTTCAAAACACGGCGAGTCATAGTCTCTTTGGTTGTTTTCAAAACATGGTCAAATTTCTAGGCATGCATATTCTTAGCAAGAAGTTGAATCTTTCCAAACTCTCACTCTTCTCGATACATTGACTGCCTGGTGGTGGGTCCACTGAACAAATTTTCGCAAGGTGTGAAGTTTATTTCGAAACACGGGCAAAATTTCAAAACACGTTGAGTCATAGTCTATTTGATTATTTTCAAAACACGGTCAAATTTCTAGGCATGCATATTCTTAACACGAAGTTAAATCTTTCCAAACTCTCACTCGTCTCGATACATTGACTGCCTGGGGGTGGGTCCACTGAACATATTTTCGCAAGGTGTGAAGTTAATTTTGAAACATGGGCAAAATTTCAAAACACGGTGAGTCGTAGTCTCTTTGATTATTTTCAAAACACGGTCAAATTTTTAGGCATGGATATTCTTAGCAAGAAGTTGAATCTTTCTAAACTCTCGCTCGTTCTCGATACATTAACTGCTTGGTGGTGGGTCCAGTGAATACATTATCGCAAGGTGTGAAGTTAATTTCGAAACACAGCCAAAATCTCAAAACACGGTGAGTCATAGTCTCTTTGATTATTTTCAAAACACGATCAAATTTTTAGGCATGCATATTATTAGCAAGAAGTTGAATCTTTCTAAACTCTCACTCGTTCTCGATACATTAACTTCCTAGTGGTTGGTCAAGTGGATAGATTTTCGCAAGGTGTGAAGTTAATTTCAAAACACAGGCAAAATTTCAAAACAAGGTTAGTCATAGTCTCTTTGATTATTTTCAAAACACTGTCAAATTTTTAGGCATGCATATTCTTAGCAAGAAGTTGAATCTTTCCAAACTCTCACTCGTCTCGATACATTGACTGCCTGGTGGTGGGTCCACTGAACTTATTTTCGCAAGGTGTGAAGTTAATTTCAAAACACGGGCAAAATTTCAAAACAAGGTGAGGCATAGTCTCTTTGATTATTTTCAAAACACTGTCAAATTTCTAGGCATGCATATTCTTAGCAAAAAGTTGAATCTTTCCAAACTCTCACTCGTCTCATACATTGACTGCCTGGTGGTGGGTCCACTGAACTTATTTTTGCAAGGTGTGAAGTTAATTTCAAAACACGGTCAAAATTTCAAAACATGGTGAGTCATAGTCTCATTGATTATTTTTAAAAGACGGTCGAATTTCTAAGCATACATATTCTTAGCAAGAAGTTGAATCTTTCCAAACTCTCACTCGTTCTCGATACATTAACTACCTGGTGGTGGGTCCACTGAATAGATTATCGCAAGGTGTGAAGTAAATTTCGAAACGCGGCCAAAATTTCAAAACACGGCAAGTCATGGTCTCTTTGGTTCTTTTCAAAACATGGTCAAATTTCTAGGCATGCATATTCTTAGAAAGAAGTTGAATCTTTCCAAACTCTCATTCTTCTCGATACATTGACTGCCTGGTGGTGGGTCCACTAAACAAATTTTCGCATGGTGTGAAGTTAATTTTGAAACATGGGAAAAATTTCAAAACACGGTGAGTCATAGTCTCTTTGATTATTTTCAAAACACGGTTAAATTTCTAGGCAGGGATATTCTTAGCAAGAAGTTAAATCTTTCTAAACTCTCACTCATTCTCGATACATTAACTGCTTGGTGGTAGGTCGAGTGAATATATTATCGCAAGGTGTGAAGTTAATTTTGAAACACAGCCAAAATCTCAAAACATGGTGAGTCATAGTCTCTTTTATTATTTTCAAAACACGATCAAATTTCTCGACAACATATTCTTAGCAAGAAGTTGAATCTTTCCAAACTCTCACTCGTTCTCGATACATTAACTTCCTAGTGGTTGGTCTAGTGAATAGATATTCGCAAGGTGTGAAGTTAATTTCAAAACACGGGCAAAATTTCAAAACATGGTGAGTCATAGTCTCTTTGATTATTTTCAAAACACTGTCAAATTTCTAGGCACGCATATTCTTAGCAAGAAGTTGAATCTTTCCAAACTCTCACTCGTCTCGATACATTGACTGCCTGGTGGTGGGTCCACTGAACTTATTTTCGCAAGGTGTGAAGTTAATTTCAAAACACGGTTAAAATTTAAAAACACGGTGAGTCATAGTCTCATTGATTATTTTCAAAACACAGTCGAATTTCTCGGCATGCATATTCTTAGAAAGAAGTTGAATCTTTCCAAACTCTCACTTGTTCTCGATACATTAACTGCCTGGTGGTGGGTCTAGCGAATAGATTATCGCAACGTGTGAAGTAAATTTTGAAACGCGACCAAAATTTCAAAACACGGCGAGTCATAGTCTCATTGGTTGTTTTCATAACATGGTCAAATTTCTAGGCTTGCATATTCTTAGCAAGAAGTTGAATCTTTCCAAACTCTCACTCTTCTCTATACATTGACTGCCTGGTGGTGGGTCCACTGAACAAATTTTTGCAAGGTGTGAAGTTCATTTCGAAACACGGGCAAAATTTCAAAACACGGTGAGTCGTAGTCTCTTTGATTATTTTCAAAACACGGTCAAATTTCTAGGCATGCATATTCTTAGCACGAAGTTAAAAATCTTTCCAAACTCTCACTCGTTCTCGAAACATTAACTTCCTGGTGATTGGTCCAGTGAATATATTTTAGCAAGGTGTGAAGTTAGTTACAAAACACGGGCAAAATTTCAAAACATGGTGAGTTGTAGTCTATTTGATTATTTTCAAAACACGGTCAAATTTCCAGGCATGCATATTCTTAGCAAGAAGTTGAATCTTTCCAAACTCTCACTCATCTCGATACATTGACTGCCTGGTGGTGGGTCCACTAAATTTATTTTTGCAAGGTGTGAAGTTAATTTCAAAACACGGTTAAAATTTCAAAACACGGAGAGTCATAGTCTCATTGATTATTTTCAAAAGACGGTCGAATTTATCGGCATGCATATGCTTAGCAAGAAGTTGAATCTTTCCAAACTCTCACTCGTTCTCGATAGATTAACTGCCTGGTGGTGTATCCAGTGAATAGATTATCGCAAGGTGTGAAGTAAATTTTGAAACGCGGCCAATATTTCAAAACACGGCGAGTCATAGTCTCATTGGTTGTTTTCATAACATGGTCAAATTTCTAGGCTTGCATATTCTTAGCAAGAAGTTGAATCTTTCCAAACTCTCACTCATTCTTGATACATTAACTGTCTGGTGCTGGGTCCAGTGAATAGATTATCACAAGGTATGAAGTAAATTTCGAAACGCAACCAAAATTTCAAAACACGGTGAGTCATAGTCTCTTTGGTTGTTTTCAAAACACGGTCAAATTTCTGGGCATGCATATTCTTAGGAAGAAGTTGAATCTTTCCAAACTCTCACTCGTTCTCGATACATTTACTGCCTGGTGGTTGGTCCAGTGAATAGGTTTTCACAAGGTGTGAAGTTAATTTCGAAACATGGGAAAAATTTCAAAACATGATGAGTTATAGAGTCTTCGATTGTTTTCAAAACATGGTCAAATTTCTAGGCATGCATATTCTTAACAAGAAGTTTAATATTTCCAAACTCTCACTAGTCTCGATACATTGACTGCCTAGTGGTGGGTCCACTGAAAATATTTTTGCAAGGTGTGAAGTTAATTTCGAAAGGCAGCTAAAATTTCGAAACACGGTGAGTCATAGTCTCTTTGATTATTTTCAAAACAGGGTCAAATTTCTAGGCATTCATATTCTTTGCAAGAAGTTGAATCTTTCCAAACTCTCACTCGTTCTCGAACATTAACTGCCTGGTGGTGGGTCCAGTGAATAGATTTTCGCAAGGTGTGAAGTAAATTTCAAAACGCAACCAAAATTTCAAAACACAGTGAGTCATAGTCTCTCAGAGTTTAAAGCTGTGGTTAGGTTTCTATCATAATTATTTTCTTGTACTTGCGGATGCTTGCAAGGGGTATAATCACAAGTATGTATTAGTCCTAGGAAGGTCAGTACATTAGCACAGGTTCACCCAAACAACACTTATCTAACTAAAGGACATTAATCAACTATATGAAGCGAAAGCACTTGACGATATTCCCGTGTGTCCTCGAGAACGTTTGGTCATCTTAAGTAATACAACCGGCTTGTCCTTTGCTAAAGAAAGGATTGGTCCACTTGCTATAATTATTATTATTGTCTTTTATCTACTCGTACTTTATTTATATGCATTATCAAAAACCCCTAAAAACTCGTTTGCTAAGTATTTATAGAGAATTCCTGCTCCAAGCCACTCGTCAACACCTTCTTCTCCTTGTTGGGTTCGACACTCTTACTTATCGAAAATATTGTGATACACCCCCTATACTTGTGGGTTATCACACGGCCACCCACTTTAGGATCCTCTATGATCCAACAAGCTTGATATCTCCATGCTATATCCCTTTCCATTCAAATTTGGCACTAGATCACTAGTTTGACACCGAAGCCATAAAAAAGTTCTTCAAAAAACCCTAGGCTTTTTCCGATGATGTTTTATATAATTCGAAATTTGTGAGGCTTTTTGGGAATCGTCCCCTTTGTAATTTGAAATTTGTGAGGCTTTTTATGATGTTTTTTTATAATTTCAAATCCGTGAGTCATTTTGTGATCCTTTTTATAAGCTAAGATTTATGAGATGTTTACAAATACAGGACCCCTTTTATAATTTGAATTTTGTGAGGATTTTTGATCCTTTTTATAAGTTGAAATTCGTGAGGATATTTATAAATATATGACCCTTTTATATTTTGAAAATTCTGAGGCTCTTTGTGTTGCTTTTTATAATTTGAAATTTGTGAGGTTGTTTATGAATTTTGTTTTGCTTTCTAGAATTTTTTTCAAAACATGGTCAAATTTCGAGGCATGCATATACTTAGCAAGAACTTTAATCCTGCCAAACTCTCACTCGTTCTCGATACATTGACTACCTAGTGGGTCCACTGAGCAGATTTTCGCAAGGTGTGAAGTAAATTTCAAAACACAGCCAAAATTTTGAAACACGTTGAGTCATAGCATCTTTGATTGTCTTCAAAACACGGTAAAATTTCTAGGCATGCATATTCTTAGCAATAAGTAGAATCATTCCAAAATCTCACTCGTTCTCGATACAATGACTGCCTGGTGGGTCCAGTGAACAAATTTTCAAAAGGTGCGAAGTTAATTTTGAAACACACGTAAAATTTCAAAACATGGTGATCCATAGCCACTTTGATTGTTTTCAAAACACGGTCAAATTTCTAGGCATGCATATTCTTAGCAATAAGTTGAATCATTCCAGACTCTCACTCGTTCTCGATACATTGACTGCCTGGTAGGTCCACTGAACAGATTATCGCAAGGTGTGAAGTTAATTTCGAAACACAACCAAAATTTCTAAACACGGTGAGTCATAGTCTCTTTGATTTTTTTCAAAACACGATCAACCTTTCGAGGCATGCATATTCTTAACAAGAAGTTTTATCTTGCCACACAACTCCCAATCATTCTCGATACATTGATTGCCTAGTGGGTCCATAGAAAAAATTGTCGCAAGGTGTCAAGTTAATTTTGAAACATAGCCAAAATTTCAAAACATGGTGAGTCATAGTATCTTTGTTTGTTTTGAAAACACGGTCAAATTTCTAGGCATGGATATTCTTAGCAAGAAGTTGAATCTTTCCAAACTCTCACTCGTCTCCATACATTGACTGCTTGGTGGTGGGTCCACCAAACAGATTATCGCAAGGTGTGAAATTAATATCGAGACACAACCAAAATTTCAAAACATGATGAGTCATAGTATCTTTGAATTTGTTTTCAAAACACGGTCAAATTTCGAGGCATGCATATTCTTAGCAAGAAGTTGAATCTTGCCAAACAACACTCACTCGTTCTCGATAAATTGACTGCCTAGTGGTGGGTCCACTTAACAGATTATCGCAAGGTGTGAAGTTAATTTCAAAACCAAACCAAATTTTAAAACACGGTGACTCATAGCCTCTTTGGTTATTTTCAAAATATGGTCAAATTTGTTGGCATGCATATTCTTAGAAAGAATTTTAATCTTGCCAAACAACTCTCACTCGTTCTCAATAGATTGACTGCATGGTGGGTCCACTGAACATATTATAGCAAGGTGTGATGTTAATTTTGAAACACAGCCAAAATTTCTAAACACGGTGAGTCATAGTCTCTTTGAATGTTTTCAAAACATGGTCAAATTTCTAAGCATGCATATTCTTTGGAAGAAGTTGAATATTTCCAAACTCTCACTCCTCTCGATAGATTGACTACCTGGTGGTGGGTCCACTTAATAGATTTTCATAAGGTGTGAAGTTAATTTCAAAACACAGTCAAAATTTCAAAACACGGTGAGTCATAGTCTCTTTGATTATTTTCAAAACACGGTCAAAATTCTAGGCATGCATATTCTTAGCAAGAAGTTTAATCTTTCCAAACTCTCACTTGTTCTTGATACATTAACTGCCTGGTGGTGGTTCCACTTAACAGTTTATCACAAAGTGTGAAGTTAATTTTGAAACACAGCCAAAATTTCAACACATGGTGAGTCATAGTCTCTTTGGTTGTTTTCAAAATACGGTCCAATTTCTAGGCATGCATATTCCTAGCAAGAAGTTGAATCTTTCCAAACTGTCACTCGTCTCGATACATTGACTTCCTAGTAGTGGGTCCACTGAACAGGTTTTCACAAGGTGTGAAGTTAATTTGAAAACGCGGGCAAAATTTCAAAACACAGTGAGTCATAGTCTCTTTGATTGTTTTTAAAACACGGTCAAAATTTCTAGGCATGCATATTCTTAGCAAGAAGTTGAATCTTTCCAAACTCTCACTCATTCTCGATATATTGACTACGGCCTGGTGGTGGGTCCACTAAACAGATTATCACAAGGTGTGAAGTTAATTTTGAAACACAGACAAAAATTTCAAAACACGAAGAGTCATAGTCTCTTTGATTGTTTCCAAAACACGGTCAAATTTCGAGCCATGCATATTCTTAGCAAGAAGTTGAATCTTGCCAAAGAACTCTCACTCATTCTCGATACATCAACTGCCTGGTGGGTCCACTAGACAGTTTATCACCAGGAGTGAATTTAATTTTGAAACATAGCCAAAGTTTCAAAATACGGTGACTCATAGTCTCTTTGGTTGTTTCCAAAACATGTTCAAATTTCTAGGCATGCATATTCTTAGCAAGAAGTTGAATCTTGCCAAACAACTCTCACTCGTTCTCGATACATTGACTGCCTTGTGGGTCCACTGAACAGATTATCGCAAGGTGTGAAGTTAATTCCGAAACACAGACAAAATTAATAAACACGGTGAGTCATAGTCTCTTTGGTTGTTTTCAAAACATTGTCAAATTTCTAGGCATGCATATTCTTAGCAAGAAGTTGAATCTTTCGAAACTCTCACTCGTCTCGATACATTGACTACCTGGTGTTGGTCCATTGAACAGATTTTCACAAGGTGTGAAGTTAATTTCAAAACACGGTCAAAATTACAAAACACGGTGAGTCATAGTCTCTTTGATTATTTTAAAAACACGGTCAAATTTCTAGGCATGCATATTCTTAGCAAGAAGTTGAATCTTTCCAAACTCTCACTCGTTCTCGACACATTAACTGCCTGCTGGTGGGTCCAGTGAATAGATTATCACAAGGTGTGAAGTTAATTTTGAAACGCAACCAAAATTTCAAAATACGATGAGTCATAGTCTCTTAGGTTGTTTTCAAAACACGGTCAAATTTTCTAAGCACGCATATTCTAGCAAGAAGTTGAATCTTTCCAAACTCTCACTCGTCTCGATACATTGACTGCCTGGTAGTGGGTCCACTGAACAGATTTTTGCAAGGTGTGAAGTTAATTTCAAAACATGGGCAAAATTTGAAAACACGGTGAGTTATAGTCTCTTTGATTATTTGCAAAACACGGTCAGATTTCTAGGCATGCATATTCTTAGCAAGATGTTGAATCTTTACAAACTCTCACTCGTTCTCGATACATTAACTGCCTAGTGGTGGGTTATGTGAATGATTATCGCAAGGTCTGAAGTAAATTTCAAAATGGAGCTAAAATTTCTAAACCCGGCGAGTCATAGTTTCTTTGGTTGTTTTCAAAACAAGGTCAAATTTCTAGGCATGCATATTCTTAGCAAGAAGTTGAATCTTTCCAAACTCTCACTCTTCTCGATACATTGACTGCCTGGTGGTGGGTCCTCTAAACAGATTTTTGCAAGGTATGAAGTTAATTTCGAAACACGGGCAAAATTTCAAAACACGCTGAGTCATAGTCTCTTTGATTATTTTCAAAAACATGGTCAAATTTCTTGGCATGCATATTCTTAGTAAGAAGTTGAATCTTACCAAACTCTCACTCATTCTCGATACATTAACTGCCTGGTGGTGGGTCCACTAAACAGATTATCGCAAGGAATGAAGTTAATTTCGAAACACAACCAAAATTTCAAAACACGGTGAGTCATAGTCTATTTGATTGTTTTTCCAAACACGGTAAAATTTTTAGGCATGCATATTCTTTGCAAGAAGTTGAATCTTGCCAAACAACTCCCCCTCGTTCTCGATAAAGTGACTGCCTGGTGGTGGGTCCACTTAACAGATTATCGCAAGGTGAGAAGTTAATTTCGAAACAAAACCAAATTTCAAAACGCGGTGAGTCATAGCCTCTTTGATTATTTTCAAAACATGGTCAAATTTCTAGGCATGCATATTCTTAGAAAGAATTTTAATCTTACCAAACAACTCTCACTCGTTCTCGATACATTGACTGCCTGGTGGGTCCACTGAATAGATGATCGCAAGGTGTGAAGTTAATTTCGAAACACAACCCAAATTTCTAGGCATGCATATTCTTAGGAAGATGTTGAATATTTCTAAACTCTCACTCGTCTCGATACATTGACTGCCTGGTGGTGGGTCAACTGAATAGATTTTCGCAAGGTGTGAAGTTAATTTCAAACAACGGTCAAAATTCAAAACATGATGAGTCATAGTCTCTTTGATTATTTTCAAAACACGGTCAGATTTCTAGGCATGTATATTCTTAGCAAGAAGTTGAATCTTTCCAAACTCTCACTCGTTCTCAATATATTAACTGCCTGGTGGTGGGTCAACTTATTAGATTATCACAAGGTGTGAAGTAAATTTCGAAACGCAACCAAAATTTCAAAACCCGGCGAGTCATAGTCTCTATTTGGTTGTTTTCAAAACATGGTCAAATTTCTAGGCAGCATATTCTTAGCAAGAAGTTGAATCATTCCAAACTCTCACTCTTCTCGATACATTGACTTCCTGGTGGTGGGTCCACAAAATAGATTTTCGCAAGGTGTGAAGTTAATTTCGAAACACGGGTAAAATTTCAAAACACGGTGACTCATAGTCTCTTTGATTATTTTCAAAACACAGTCAAATTTCTAGGCATGCATATTCTTAGCAAGAAGTTGAATCTTTTCAAACCGTCACTCGTTCTCGATACATTAACTGCCTGGTGGTGGGTCCACTAAACAGATTATCACAAGGTGTGAAGTTAATTTTGAAACACAACCAAAATTTCAAAACACGGTGAGTCATAGTCACTTTGATTGTTTTCAAAACATGGTCAAATTTTTAGGGCATGCATATTCTTAGCAAGAAGTTGAATTTTGCCAAATAACTCTCACTCGTTCTCGATAAATTGGCTGCTGGTGGTGAGTCCACTTAACAGATTATCACAATGTGTGAAGTTCTTTTCGAAACACAACCAAATTTCAAAACACGGTGAGTCATAGACTCTTTGATTGTTTTCAAAACATGGTCAAATTTCTAGGCATGCATATTCTTAGAAAAAAATTAATCTTGCCAAACAACGCTCACTTGTCCTCGATACATTAACTTCCTGGTGGGTCCACTGAATAGATTATCGCAAGGTGTGAAGTTAATTTCGAAACACAGCCAAAATTTCTAAACACGGTGAGTCATAGTCTCTTTTGTTGTTTTCAAAACATGGTCAAATTTCTAGGCATGCATATTCTTAGGAAGAAGTTGAATATTTCCAAACTCTCACTCGTCTCGATACATTGACTGCCTGGTGGTGGATCCAGTGAACATATTTTCGCAAGGTGTGAAGTTAATTTCAAAACACAATCAAAATTCAAAACATGGTGAGTCATAGTCTCTTTGATTATTTTCAAAAGACGGTCAAATTTCTAGGCATGCATATTCTTAGAAAGAAGTTGAATCTTTCCAAACTCTCACTTGTTCTCGATACATTAACTGCCTGGTGGTGGGTCTAGTGAATAGATTATCGCAATGTGTGAAGTTAATTTCGTAACACAACCAAAATTTCAAAACACGGTGAGTTGGTCTTGTTGGTTGTTTTCAAAACACGAGAAAATTTCTAGGCATGCATATTCTTAGCAAGAATTTGAATCTTTCCAAACTCTCACTCGTCTCGATACATTGACTGCCTGGTGGTGGGTCCACTGAACAGATTTTCACAAGGTGTGAAGTTAATTTTGAAAACACGGGAATATTTGCAAAACACGGTGAGTCATAGTCTCTTTGATTATTTTCAAAATATGGTCAAATTTCTAGGCATGCATATTCTTAGCAAAAAATTGAATCTTTCCAAACTCTCACTCGTTCTCGATACCTTAACTGCTTGGTGGTGGGTCAACTGAATAGATTTTCGCAAAGTGTGAAGTTAATTTCGAAACGCAACCAAAATTTCAAAACACGGTGAATCATAGTCTCTTTGGTTGTTTTCAAAACACGGTCAAATTTCTAGGCATGCATATTCTTAGCAAGAAGTTGAATCTTTCCAGACTCTCACTCGTCTCAATACATTGACTGCCTGATGGTGGGTCCACTAAACAGATTTTCGCAAGGTGTGAAGTTAATATCGAAACGCAACCAAAGTTTCAAAACACGGTGAGTCATAGTCTCTTTGATTATTTTAAAAACATGGTCAAATTCCTAGGCATGCATATTATTAGTAAGAAGTTTAATCTTTCCAAACTCTCACTCGTTCTCGATACATTAACTTCCTAGTGGTGGGTCCACTAAACAAATTATCGCAAGGTGTGAAGTTAATTTCGAAACACAACCAAAATTTAAATACATGGTGAGTCGTAGTCTCTTTGATTGTTTTCAAAAGACGGTCAAATTTCGAGGCATGCATATTCTTAGCAAGAGGTTGAATCTTGCCAAACAACTCTCACTCGTTCTTGAAACATTGACTGCCTCGTGGTGGGTCCACTAAACAGATTTTTGCATGTTGTGAAGTTAATTTCGAAACACAACCAAATTTGAAAACACGGTGAGTCATAGCCTCTTTGATTGTTTTCAAAACATGGTCAAATTTCTAGGCATGCATATTCTTAGAAAGAATTTTAACCATGCCAAACAACGCTCACTTGTTCTCGATACATTGACTACCTGGTGGGTCCACTTAACAGATTATCGCAAGGTGTGAAGCTAATTTTGAAATATAGCCAAAATTTCTAAACACGGCGTGTCATAGTATCTTTGGTTATTTTCAAAACACGAGCACATTTATAGGCATGCATATTCTTAGCAAGAAGTTGAATCTTTCCAAACTCTCACCCGTCTCGATACATTGACTTCCTGGTGGTGGGTCCACTGAACAGATTTTTGCAAGGTTTGAAGTTCATTTCGAAACATGGGAAAAATTTCAAAACACGGTGAGTCATAGTCTCTTTTGTTATTTTCAAAACATGGTCAAATTTCTAGGCATGCATATTATTACCAAGAAGTTGAATCTTTCCAAACTCTCACTTGTTCTCGATATATTAACTGCTTGGTGGTGGGTCCACTGAACAGAATTTCGGAAGGTGTGAAGTTAATTTCAAAACGCAATCAACATTTCAAAACACAGTGGGTCATAGTCTCTTTGGTTGTTTTCAAAACACGATCAAATTTCTAGGCATGCATATTCTAAGCAAGAAGTTGAAACTTTCCAAACTCTCACTCATCTCGATACATTGACTGCCTGGTGGTGGGTCCACTGAATAGATTTTTGCAAGGTGTGAAGTTAATTTTGAAACGCAGCCAAAATATCAAAACACGGTGAGTCATAGTCTCTTTGATTATTTTCAAAACACGGTCAAATTTCGAGGCATGCATATTCTTAGCAAGAAGTTGAATCTTGCCAAACAACTCTCACTCGTTCTTGATACATTGACTGCCTGGTGGTGGGTCCACTAAACAGATTTTCGCAAGGTGTGAAGTTAATTTCAAAACACAACCAAATTTCAAAACACGGTGAGTCATAGCCTCTTTAATTATTTTCAAAATAAGCTCAAATTTCTAGGCATGCATATTCTTAGCAAGAAGTTGAATCTTGCCAGACAACTTTCACTCGTTCTCGATACATTGACTGCCTATTGGGTCCACTGAATAGATTATCGCAAGGTGTGAAGTTAATTTAGAAACACAACCAAAATTTCAAACACACTGAGTCATAGTCTCTTTGGTTGTTATAAAAACACGGTCAAATTTCTAGGCATGCATATTCTTAGAAAGAAGTTGAATCTTTCCAAACTCTCACTCGTCTCGATACGTTGACTGCCTGGTGGTGTGTCCACTGAACTGATTTTCGCAAGGTGTGAAGTCAATTTGAAAATATGGTCAAATTTTGAAAACACGATGAGTCATAGTCTCATTGATTATTTTCAAAACATGGTCGAATTTCTAGGAATGCATATTCTTAGCAAGAAGTTAAATGTTTCCAAACTCTCACTCGTTCTCGATACATTAACTGCCTGGTGGTGGGTCCAGTGAATATATTATCACAAGGTGTGAAGTAAATTTTGAAATGCAGCCAAAATTTCAAAACACGGCGAGTCATAGTCTCTGGTTGTTTTCAAAACACGGTCAAATTTCTAGGGATGCATATTCTTAGCAAGAAGTTGAATCTTTGCAAACTCTGGCTCGTCTCGATACATTGACTGCCCTGGTGGTGGGTCCACTGAATTTTTTTCGCAAGGTGTGAAGTTCATTTCGAAACACAGGCAAGATTTCAAAACATGGTGATTCATAGTCTCTTTGATTATTTTCAAAACACGGTCAAATTTCTAGGCATGCATATTCTTAGCAAGAAGCTGAATCTTTCTAAACTCTCACTCGTTCTCGATACATTAACTGCCTGGTGGTGGGTCCAATGAATACATTATCGCAAGGTGTGAAGTTAATATCGAAACACAGCCAAAATTTCAAAACACTGTGAGTCATAGTCTCTTTTATTATTTTCAAAATAGGGTCAAATTTCTAGGCATGCATATCCTTAGCAAGAAGTTGAATCTTTCGAAACTCTCACTCGTTCTCGATACATTAACTTCCTGGTGGTTGGTCTAGTGAATACATTATCGAAAGGTGTGAAGTTAATTTCGAAACTCAGCCAAAATTTCAAAACATGGTGAGTCATAGTCTCTTTAGTTATTTTCAAAACACGGTTAAATTTCTAGGCATGCATATTCTTAGCAAGAAGTTGCATCTTTCCAAACTCTCACTCGTCTCGATACATTGACTGCCTAGTGGTGGGTCCACTGAACATATTTTCACAAGGTGTGAAGTTAATTTTGAAACACAAGCATAAATTTAAAAACACGGTGAGTCATAGTCTCTTTGATTATTTTCAAAACATGGTCAAATTTCTCGGCATGCATATTCTTAGCAAGAAGTTGAATCTTTCCAAACTCTCACTCATCTCGATACATTGACTGTCTGGTGGTGGGTCCACTGAACATATTTTTGCAAGGTGTGAAGTTAATTTCGAAACACAACCAAAATTTCAAAACACGGTGAGTCATAGTCTCTTTGATTATTTTCAAAACATGGTCAAATTTCTAGGCATGCATATTCTTAGCAAGAAGTTGAATCTTTCCAAACTCTCACTCGTTCTCGATACATTAACTTCTTGGTGGTAGGTCCAGTAAACAGATTATCGCAAGGTGTAAATTTAATTTCAAAACACAACCAAAATTTCAAAACACGGTGAGTCATAGTCTCTTTGATTGTTTTCAAAACATGGTTAAATTTCGAGGATGCATACTCTTCGCAAGAAGTTGAATCTTGCCAAACAAGTGTCACCCGTTCTTGATACATTGACTGCCTGGTGGTGGGTCCACTAAACAGATTTTTGCAAGGTGTGAAGTTAATTTCGAAACACAACCAAATTTCAAAACACGGTGAGTCATAGACTCTTTGATTGTTTTCAAAATATGGTCAAATTTCTAGGCATGCATATTCTTAGCAAGAAGTTAAATCTTGCCAGACAACTTTCACTCGTTCTCGATACATTGACTGCCTGTTGGGTCCACTGAATAGATTATCGTAAGGTGTGAAGTTAATTTTGACACACAACCAAAATTTCAAACACGGTGACTCATAGTCTCTTTTGGTTATTTTAAAAACACGATCAAATTTCTAGGCATGCATATTCTTAGCAAGAAGTTGAATATTTCCAAACTCTCACTCGTCTCAATACATTGACTGCCTGGTGGTGGGTCCACTGAACTTATTTTCGCAAGGTGTGAAGTTAATTTCAAAACACGGGCGAAATTTCAAAACATGGTCCAAATTTCAAAACACGGTGAGTCATAGTCTCCTTGATTATTTTCAAAACACGGTCAAATTTCTAGGCATGCATATTCTTAGCACGAAGTTAAATCTTTCCAAACTCTCACTCGTCTCGATACATTGACTGCCTAGTGGTGGGTCCACTGAACATATTTTTGCCAGGTGTGAAGTTAATTTTGAAACATGGGCAAAATATCAAAACACGGTGAGTCATATTCTCTTTGATTATTTTCAAAACAGGGTCAAATTTCTAGGCATGGATATTCTTAGCAAGAAGTTGAATCTTTCTAAACTCTCACTCATTCTCGATACATTAACTGCTTGGTGGTGGGTCGAGTGAATACATTATTGCAAGGTGTGAAGTTAATTTCGAAAAAATGCCAAAATCTCAAAACATGGTGATTCATAGTCTCTTTGATTATTTTCAAAACACGATCAAATTTTTAGGCATGCATATTCTTCGTAAGAAGTTGATTCTTTCCAAATTCTCACTCGTTCTCGATACATTAACTTCCTGGTGGTTGGTCCAGTGAATAGATTTTCGCAAGGTGTGAAGTTAATTTCAAAACACGGGCAAAATTTCAAAACAAGGTGAGGCATAGTCTCTTTGATTATTTTCAAAACACTGTCAAATTTCTAGGCATGCATATTCTTAGCAAAAAGTTGAATCTTTCCAAACTCTCACTCGTCTCATACATTGACTGCCTGGTGGTGGGTCCACTGAACTTGTTTTTGCAAGGTGTGAAGTTAATTTCAAAACACGGTTAAAATTTCAAAACACGGTGCGTCATAGTCTCATTGATTATTTTCAAAACATGGTCGAAGTTCTAGGCATGCATATTCTTAGCAAGAAGTTGAATCTTTCCAAACTCTCACTCGTTCTCGATACATTAACTACCTGGTGGTGGGTCCACTGAATAGATTATCGCAAGGTGTGAAGTTAATTTCGAAACACAGCCAAAATCTCAAAACATGGTGAATCATAGTCTCTTTGATTATTTTCAAAACACGATCAACTTTTTAGGCATGCATATTCTTCGCAAGAAGTTGATTCTTTCCAAACTCTCACTCGTTCTCGATACATTAACTTCCTGGTGGTTGGTCCAGTGAATAGATTTTCGCAAGGTGTGAAGTTAATTTCAAAACACGGGCAAAATTTCAAAACAAGGTGAGGCATAGTCTCTTTGATTATTTTCAAAACACTGTCAAATTTCTAGGCATGCATATTCTTAGCAAAAAGTTGAATCTTTCCAAACTCTCACTCGTCTCATACATTGACTGCCTGGTGGTGGGTCCACTGAACTTGTTTTTGCAAGGTGTGAAGTTAATTTCAAAACACGGTTAAAATTTCAAAACACGGTGCGTCATAGTCTCATTGATTATTTTCAAAACATGGTCGAAGTTCTAGGCATGCATATTCTTAGCAAGAAGTTGAATCTTTCCAAACTCTCACTCGTTCTCGATACATTAACTGCCTGGTGGTGGGTCTAGTGAATAGATTATCGTAAGGTGTGAAGTAAATTTCAAAAGGCGGCCAAAATTTCAAAACACGGCGAGTCATAGTCTCTTTGGTTGTTTTCAAAACATGGTCAAATTTCTAGGCATGCATATTCTTAGCAAGAAGTTGAATCTTTACAAACTCTCACTCTTCTCGATACATTGACTGCCTGGTGGTGGGTCCACTAAACAAATTTTCGCAAGATGTGAAGTTTATTTCGAGACACGGGCAAAATTGTAAAACACGGTGAGTCATAGTCTCTTTGATTGTTTTCAAAACATGGTTAAATTTCGAGGATGCATACTCTTCGCAAGAAGTTGAATCTTGCCAAACAAGTGTCACCCGTTCTTGATACATTGACTGCCTGGTGGTGGGTCCACTAAACAGATTTTTGCAAGGTGTGAAGTTAATTTCGAAACACAACCAAATTTCAAAACACGGTGAGTCATAGACTCTTTGATTGTTTTCAAAATATGGTCAAATTTCTAGGCATGCATATTCTTAGCAAGAAGTTAAATCTTGCCAGACAACTTTCACTCGTTCTCGATACATTGACTGCCTGTTGGGTCCACTGAATAGATTATCGTAAGGTGTGAAGTTAATTTTGACACACAACCAAAATTTCAAACACGGTGACTCATAGTCTCTTTTGGTTATTTTAAAAACACGATCAAATTTCTAGGCATGCATATTCTTAGCAAGAAGTTGAATATTTCCAAACTCTCACTCGTCTCAATACATTGACTGCCTGGTGGTGGGTCCACTGAACTTATTTTCGCAAGGTGTGAAGTTAATTTCAAAACACGGGCGAAATTTCAAAACATGGTCCAAATTTCAAAACACGGTGAGTCATAGTCTCCTTGATTATTTTCAAAACACGGTCAAATTTCTAGGCATGCATATTCTTAGCACGAAGTTAAATCTTTCCAAACTCTCACTCGTCTCGATACATTGACTGCCTAGTGGTGGGTCCACTGAACATATTTTTGCCAGGTGTGAAGTTAATTTTGAAACATGGGCAAAATATCAAAACACGGTGAGTCATATTCTCTTTGATTATTTTCAAAACAGGGTCAAATTTCTAGGCATGGATATTCTTAGCAAGAAGTTGAATCTTTCTAAACTCTCACTCATTCTCGATACATTAACTGCTTGGTGGTGGGTCGAGTGAATACATTATTGCAAGGTGTGAAGTTAATTTCGAAAAAATGCCAAAATCTCAAAACATGGTGATTCATAGTCTCTTTGATTATTTTCAAAACACGATCAAATTTTTAGGCATGCATATTCTTCGTAAGAAGTTGATTCTTTCCAAATTCTCACTCGTTCTCGATACATTAACTTCCTGGTGGTTGGTCCAGTGAATAGATTTTCGCAAGGTGTGAAGTTAATTTCAAAACACGGGCAAAATTTCAAAACAAGGTGAGGCATAGTCTCTTTGATTATTTTCAAAACACTGTCAAATTTCTAGGCATGCATATTCTTAGCAAAAAGTTGAATCTTTCCAAACTCTCACTCGTCTCATACATTGACTGCCTGGTGGTGGGTCCACTAAACTTGTTTTTGCAAGGTGTGAAGTTAATTTCAAAACACGGTTAAAATTTCAAAACACGGTGCGTCATAGTCTCATTGATTATTTTCAAAACATGGTCGAAGTTCTAGGCATGCATATTCTTAGCAAGAAGTTGAATCTTTCCAAACTCTCACTCGTTCTCGATACATTAACTACCTGGTGGTGGGTCCACTGAATAGATTATCGCAAGGTGTGAAGTTAATTTCAAAACACAGCCAAAATCTCAAAACATGGTGAATCATAGTCTCTTTGATTATTTTCAAAACACGATCAACTTTTTAGGCATGCATATTCTTCGCAAGAAGTTGATTCTTTCCAAACTCTCACTCGTTCTCGATACATTAACTTCCTGGTGGTTGGTCCAGTGAATAGATTTTCGCAAGGTGTGAAGTTAATTTCAAAACACGGGCAAAATTTCAAAACAAGGTGAGGCATAGTCTCTTTGATTATTTTCAAAACACTGTCAAATTTCTAGGCATGCATATTCTTAGCAAAAAGTTGAATCTTTCCAAACTCTCACTCGTCTCATACATTGACTGCCTGGTGGTGGGTCCACTGAACTTGTTTTTGCAAGGTGTGAAGTTAATTTCAAAACACGGTTAAAATTTCAAAACACGGTGCGTCATAGTCTCATTGATTATTTTCAAAACATGGTCGAAGTTCTAGGCATGCATATTCTTAGCAAGAAGTTGAATCTTTCCAAACTCTCACTCGTTCTCGATACATTAACTGCCTGGTGGTGGGTCTAGTGAATAGATTATCGTAAGGTGTGAAGTAAATTTCAAAAGGCGGCCAAAATTTCAAAACACGGCGAGTCATAGTCTCTTTGGTTGTTTTCAAAACATGGTCAAATTTCTAGGCATGCATATTCTTAGCAAGAAGTTGAATCTTTACAAACTCTCACTCTTCTCGATACATTGACTGCCTGGTGGTGGGTCCACTAAACAAATTTTCGCAAGATGTGAAGTTTATTTCGAGACACGGGCAAAATTGCAAAACACGGTGAGTCATAGTCTCTTTGATTATTTTCAAAACACGATCAAATTTGGAGGCATGGATATTCTTAGCAAGAAGTTCAATCTTTCTAAACTCTCACTCATTCTCGATACATTAACTGCTTGGTGGTGGGTCGAGTGAATATATTATCGCAAGGTGTGAAGTTAATTTCGAAACACAGCCAAAATCTCAAAACATGGTGAGTCATAGTCTCTTTAATTATTTTCAAAACACGATCAAATTTCTCGGCAACATATTCTTAGCAAGAAGTTGAATCTTTCCAAACTCTCACTCGTTCTCGATACATTAACTTCCTGGTGGTTGGTCTAGTGAATAGATTTTTGCAAGGTGTGAAGTTAATTTTAAAACACGGGCAAAATTTCAAAACAAGGTGAGTCATAGTCTCTTTGATTATTTTCAAACCACTGTCAAATTTCTAGGCATGCATATTCTTAGCAAGAAGTTGAATCTTTCCAAACTCTCACTCGTCTCGATACATTGACTGCCTGGTGGTGGGTCCACTGAACTTATTTTCGCAAGGTGTGAAGTTAATTTCGAGACACGGGCAAAATTTCAAAACACGGTGAGTCATAGTCTCTTTGATTATTTTCAAAACATGGTCAAATTTCTAGGCATGCATATTCTTAGCACGAAGTTAAATCTTTCCAAACTCTCACTCGTCTCGATACATTGACTGCCTGGGGGTGGGTCCACTGAACATATTTTCGCAAGGTGTGAAGTTAATTTTAAAACATGTGAAAAATTTCAAAACACGGTGAGTCATAGTCTCTTTGATTATTTTTGAAACACGGTCAAATTTCTAGGCATGGATATTCTTAGCAAGAAGTTGAATCTTTCTAAACCCTCACTCGTTCTCGATACATTAACTGCTTGGTGGTGGGTCCAGGGAATACATTATCGCAAGGTGTGAAGTTAATTTCGAAACCTAGCCAAAATCTCAAAACACGGTGAGTCATAGTCTCTTTGATTATTTTCAAAACACGATCAAATTTTGAGGTATGCATATTCTTAGCAAGAAGTTGAATCTTTCCAAACTCTCACTCGTTCTCGATACATTAACTTCCTGGTGGCTGGTCTAGTGGATAGATTTTCGCAAGGTGTGAAGTTAATTTCAAAACACAGGCAAAATTTCAAAACAAGGTGAGGCATAGTATCTTTGATTATTTTCAAAACACGGTCAAATTTCTAGGCATGCATATTCTTAGCAGGAAGTTGAATCTTTCCAAACTCTCACTCATCTCGATACATTGACTGCCTGGTGGTGGGTCCACTGAACTTATTTTCGCAAAGTGTGAAGTTAATTTCAAAACATGGTTATAATTTCAAAACACGGTGAGTCATAGTCTCATTGATTATTTTCAAAACACGGTCGAATTTCTCGGCATGCATATGCTTAGAAAGAAGTTGAATCTTTCCAAACTCTCACTCGTTCTCGATACATTAACTGCCTGGTGGTGGGTCTAGCGAATAGATTATCGCAAGGTGTGAAGTAAACTTCAAAACGCGGCCGAAATTTCAAAACACGGCGAGTCATAGTGTCTTTGGTTGTTTTCAAAACATGGTCAAATTTCTAGGCATGCATATTCTTAGCAAGAAGTTGAATCTTTCCAAACTCTCACTCTTCTCGATACATTGACTGCCTGGTGGTGGGTCCACTGAACAAATTTTTGCAAGGTGTGAAGTTCATTTCGAAACAAGGGCAAAATTTCAAAACACGGTGAGTCATAGTCTCTTTGATTATTTTCAAAACACGGTCAAATTTCTAGGCATGCATATTCTTAGCACGAAGTTAAAAATCTTTCCAAACTCTCACTCGTCTCGATACATTGACTGCCTGGTGGTGGGTCTACTGAACATATTTTTGCAAGGTGTGAAGTTAATTTTGAAACATGGGCAAAATATCAAAACACCGTGAGTCATAGTCTCTTTGATTATTTTCAGAACACGGTCAAATTTCTAGGCATGGATGTTCTTAGCAAGAAGTTGAATCTTTCTAAACTCTCACTTGTTCTCGATACATTAACTGCCTGGTAGTGGGTCCAGTGAATACATTATCGCAAGGTATGAATTTAATTTCGAAACACAGCCAAAATCTAAAAACACGGTGAGTCATAGTCTCTTTGATTATTTTAAAAACACGATCAAATTTTTAGGCTTGCATATTCTTAGCAAGAAGTTGAATCTTTCCAAACTCTCACTCGTTCTCGATACATTAACTTCCTGGTGATTGGTCCAGTGAATAGATTTTCGCAAGGTGTGAAGTTAGTTACAAAACACGGGCAAAATTTCAAAACATGGTGAGTCATAGTCTATTTCATTATTTTCAAAACACGGTCAAATTTCCAGGCATGCATATTCTTAGAAAGAAGTTGAATCTTCCCAAACTCTCACTCATCTCGATACATTGACTGCCTAGTGGTGGGTCCACTGAATTTATTTTCGCAAGGTGTGAAGTTAATTTCAGAAGACGGTTAAAATTTCAAAACACAGAGAGTCATAGTCTCATTGATTATTTTCAAAACACGGTCGAATTTCTCGGCATGCATATGCTTAGAAAGAAGTTGAATCTTTCCAAACTCTCACTCGTTCTCGATAGATTAACTGCCTGGTGGTGTATCCGGTGAATAGATTATCGCAAGGTGTGAAGTAAATTTCGAAACGCGGCCAAAATTTCAAAACACGGCGAGTCATAGTCTCATTGGTTGTTTTCATAACATGGTCAAATTTCTAGGCATGCATATTCTTAGCAAGAAGTTGAATCTTTCCAAACTCTCACTCTTCTCGATACATTGTCTGCCTGGTGGTGGGTCCACTGAACAAATTTTTGCAAGGTGTGAAGTTCATTTCGAAACACGGGCAAAATTTCAAAACACGGTGAGTCATAGTCTCTTTGATTATTTTCAAAACACGGTCAAATTTCTAGGCATGCATATTCTTAGCACGAAGTTAAAAATCTTTCCAAACTCTCACTCGTCTCGATACATTGACTGCCTGGTGGTGGGTCCACTGAACATATTTTTGCAAGGTGTGAAGTTAATTTTGAAACATGGGCAAAATATCAAAACACCGTGAGTCATAGTCTCTTTGATTATTTTCAGAACACGGTCAAATTTCTAGGCATGGATGTTCTTAGCAAGAAGTTGAATCTGTCTAAACTCTCACTCGTTCACGATACATTAACTGCCTGGTGGTGGGTCTAGTGAATACATTATCGCAAGGTATGAAGTTAATTTCGAAACACAGCTAGAATCTAAAAACACGGTGAGTCATAGTCTCTTTGATTATTTTCAAAACACGATCAAATTTTTAGGCATGCATATTCTTAGCAAGAAGTTGAATCTTTCCAAACTCTCACTCGTTCTCGATACATTAACTTCCTAGTGATTGGTCCAGTGAATAGATTTTCGCAAGGTGTGAAGTTAATTTCAAAAGACGGGCAAAATTTCAAAACATGGTCAGTCATAGTCTCTTTGATTATTTTCAAAACACGGTCAAATTTCTAGGCATGCATATTCTTAGCAAGAAGTTGAATCTTTCCAAACTCTCACTCGTCTCGATACATTGACTGCCTAGTGGTGGGTCCACTGAACATATTTTCTCAAGGTGTGATGTGAATTTTGAAACACGGGCATAAATTTCAAAACACGGTGAGTCATGGTCTCTTTGATTGTTTTAAAAACACGGTCAAATTTCTATGCATGCATATTCTTAGCCAGAAGTTGAATCTTTCCAAACTCTCACTCGTTCTTGATACATTAACTGCCTGGTGGTGGGTCCAGTGAATAGATTATCACAAGGTGTGAAGTTAATTTCGAAATGCAGCTAAAATTTCAAAACACGGCGAGTCATTGTCTCTTTGATTATTTTCAAAACACGGTCAAATTTCTAGGCATGCATATTCTTAGCAAGAAGTTGAATCTTTCCAAACTATCACTCGTTCTCGATACATTAACTGCCTGGTGGTTGGTCGAGTGAATAGATTTTCACAAGGTGTAACATGGGCAAAATTTTCAAAACACGGTGAGTCATAGTCTCTTTGATTATTTTCAAAACACGGTCAATTTTCTAGGCATGCATATTCTTAGCAAAAAGTTGAATCTTTCCAAACTCTCACTCGTCTCGATACATTGACTGCCTGGTGGTGGGTCCACTAAACAAATTTTCGCAAGGTGCGAAGTTAATTTTGAAAAACGGGAAAATTTTCAAAACACGGTGAGTCATAGTCTCTTTGATTATTTTCAATACATGGTCAAATTTCTAGGCATGCATATTCTTAGAAAGAATTTGAATCTTTCCAAACCACTCACACTCGTTCTCGATACATTAACTGCCTGGTTGTGGGTCCACTAAACAGATTTTAGCAAGGTGTGAAGTTAATTTTGAAACACAACCAAATTTCAAAACACGGCGAGTCATAGTCTCTTTGGTTGTTTTCAAAACATGGTCAAATTTCTAGGCATGCATATTCTTAGCAAGAAGTTTAATCTTGCCAAACAACTGTCACTCATTCTTGATACATTAATGTCCTGGTGGGTCCACTGAATAGATTATTGCAAGGTGTGTAGTTAATTTTCAAACACAACCAAAATTTCAAAACACGGTGAGTCATAGTCTCTTTGGTTATTTTCAAAACACGGTCAAATTTCTAGGCATGCATATTCTTAGCAAGAAGTTGAATCTTTCCAAACTATCACTCGTCTCGATACATTGAATGTCTGGTGGTGGGTCCACTAAACTGATTTTCGCAAGGTGTGAAGTTAATTTCAAAACACGGTCAAAATTCAAAACACGGTGAGTCATAGTCTAATTGATTATTTTCAAAACATGGGCAAATTTCTAGGCATGCATATCTTAGCAAGAAGTTGAATCTTTCAAAACTCTCACTCGTTCTTGATACATTAACTGCCTGGTGGTGGGTCCAGTGAAAAGATTATCGCAAGGTGTGAAGTAAATTTCGAAACGCAACCAAAATTTCAAAACACGAAGAGTCATAGTCTCTTTGGTTGTTTTCAAAACACGGTCAAATTTCTGGGCATGCATATTCTTAGCAAGAAATTGAATCTTTCCAAACTCTCACTCGTCTTGATACATTGACTGCCTGGTGGTGGGTCCATTGAACAAATTTTCGCAAGGTGTGAAGTTAATTTCGAAACACGGGAAAAATTTCAAAACATGGTGAGTCATAGTCTCCTTGGTTATTTTCAAAACATGATCAAATTTCTAGGCATGCATAATCTTAGCAATAAGTTGAATCTTTCCAAGCTCTCACTCGTATCGATACATTGACTTCCTCATGTTGGGTCCACTAAGCATATTTTCGCAAGGTGTGAAGTTAATTTTGAAACACGGGCAACATTTCAAAACACGATGAGTCATAGTCTCTTTGGTTATTTTCAAAACACGGTCAAATTTGTAGGCATGCATATTCTTAGCAAGAAGTTGAATCCTTCCAAACTAACACTCATTCTCGATACATTAACAGTCTGGTGGTGGGTCCAGTGAATAGATTATCACAAGGTATGAAGTAAATTTCGAAGCGCAACCAAAATTTCAAAACACGGCGAGTCATAGTCTCTTTGGTTGTTTTCAAAACACGGTCAAATTTATGGGCATGCATATTCTTAGGAAGAAGTTGAATCTTTCCAAACTCTCACTCGTTCTCGATACATTTACTGCCTGGTGGTTGGTCCAGTGAATAGGTTTTCACAAGTTGTGAAGTTAATTTCGAAACATGGGAAAAATTTCAAAACATGATGAGTTATAGAGTCTTCGATTGTTTTCAAAACATGGTCAAATTTCTAGGCATGCATATTCTTAACAAGAAGTTGAATCTTTCCAAACTCTCACTCGTTCTCGAACATTAACTGCCTGGTGGTGGGTCCAGTGAATAGATTTTCGCAAGGTGTGAAGTAAATTTCAAAACGCAACCAAAATTTCAAAACACAGTGAGTCATAGTCTCTCAGAGTTTAAAGCTGTGGTTAGGTTTCTATCATAATTATTTTCTTGTACTTGCGGATGCTTGCAAGGGGTATAATCACAAGTATGTATTAGTCCTAGGAAGGTCAGTACATTAGCACAGGTTCACCCAAACAACACTTATCTAACTAAAGGACATTAATCAACTATATGAAGCGAAAGCACTTGACGATATTCCCGTGTGTCCTCGAGAACGTTTGGTCATCTTAAGTAATACAACCGGCTTGTCCTTTGCTAAAGAAAGGATTGGGCCACTTGCTATAATTATTATTATTGTCTTTTATCTACTCGTACTTTATTTATATGCATTATCAAAAACCCCTAAAAACTCGTTTGCTAAGTATTTATAGAGAATTCCTGCTCCAAGCCACTCGTCAACACCTTCTTCTCCTTGTTGGGTTCGACACTCTTACTTATCGAAAATATTGTGATACACCCCCTATACTTGTGGGTTATCACACGGCCACCCACTTTAGGATCCTCTATGATCCAACAAGCTTGATATCTCCATGCTATATCCCTTTCCATTCAAATTTGGCACTAGATCACTAGTTTGACACCGAAGCCATAAAAAAAGTTCTTCAAAAAACCCTAGGCCTTTTCCGATGATGTTTTATATAATTCGAAATTTGTGAGGCTTTTTGGGAATCGTCCCCTTTGTAATTTGAAATTTGTGAGGCTTTTTATGATGTTTTTTTTATAATTTCAAATCCGTGAGTCATTTTGTGATCCTTTTTATAAGCTAAGATTTATGAGATGTTTACAAATACAGGATCCCTTTTATAATTTGAATTTTGTGAGGATTTTTGATCCTTTTTATAAGTTGAAATTCGCGAGGATATTTATAAATATATGACCCTTTTATATTTTGAAAATTGTGAGGCTCTTTGTGTTGCTTTTTATAATTTGAAATTTGTGAGGTTGTTTATGAATTTTGTTTTGCTTTCTACATTTTTTTTCAAAACATGGTCAAATTTCGAGGCATGCATATACTTAGCAAGAAGTTTAATCCTGCCAAACTCTCACTCGTTCTCGATACATTGACTACCTAGTGGGTCCACTGAGCAGATTTTCGCAAGGTGTGACGTAAATTTTGAAACACAGCCAAAATTTTGAAACACGTTGAGTCATAGCATCTTTGATTGTCTTCAAAACACGGTAAAATTTCTAGGCATGCATATTCTTAGCAATAAGTTGAATCATTCCAAAATCTCACTCGTTCTCGATACATTGACTGCCTGGTGGGTCCAGTGAACAAATTTTCAAAAGGTGCGAAGTTAATTTTGAAACACACATAAAATTTCAAAACATGGTGATCCATAGCCACTTTGATTGTTTTCAAAACACGGTCAAATTTCTAGGCATGCATATTCTTAGCAATAAGTTGAATCCTTCCAGACTCTCACTCGTTCTCGATACATTGACTGCCTGGTAGGTCCACTGAACAGATTATCGCAAGGTGTGAAGTTAATTTCGAAACACAACCAAAATTTCTAAACACGGTGAGTCATAGTCTCTTTGATTTTTTTCAAAACACGATCAACCTTTCGAGGCATGCATATTCCTAACAAGAAGTTTTATCTTGCCACACAACTCCCAATCATTCTCGATACATTGATTGCCTGGTGGGTCCACAGAAAAGATTGTCGCAAGGTGTCAAGTTAATTTTGAAACACAGCCAAAATTTCAAAACATGGTGAGTCATAGTATCTTTGTTTGTTTTGAAAACACGGTCAAATTTCTAGGCATGGATATTCTTAGCAAGAAGTTGAATCTTTCCAAACTCTCACTCGTCTCCATACATTGACTGCTTGGTGGTGGGTCCACCAAACAGATTATCGCAAGGTGTGAAATTAATTCCGAGACACAACCAAAATTTCAAAACATGCTGAGTCATAGTATCTTTGAATTTTTTTTCAAAACACGGTAAAATTTCGAGGCATGCATATTCTTAGCAAGAAGTTGAATCTTGCCAAACAACACTCACTCGTTCTCGATAAATTGACTGCCTAGTGGTGGGTCCACTTAACAGATTATCGCAAGGTGTGAAGTTAATTTCAAAACATAACCAAATTTCAAAACACGGTGACTCATAGCCTCTTTGGTTATTTTAAAAATATGGTCAAATTTGTTGGCATGCATATTCTTAGAAAGAATTTTAATCTTGCCAAACAACTCTCACTCGTTCTCGATAGATTGACTGCATGGTGGGTCCACTGAACATATTATAGCAAGGTGTGATGTTAATTTTGAAACACAGCCAAAATTTCTAAACACGGTGAGTCATAGTCTCTTTGAATGTTTTCAAAACATGGTCAAATTTCTAGGCATGCATATTCTTTGGAAGAAGTTGAATATTTCCAAACTCTCACTCCTCTCGATAGATTGACTTCCTGGTGGTGGGTCCACTTAATAGATTTTCACAAGGTGTGAAGTTAATTTCAAAACACAGTCAAAATTTCAAAACACGGTGAGTCATAGTCTCTTTGATTATTTTCAAAACACGGTCAAAATTCTAGGCATGCATATTCTTAGCAAGAAGTTTAATCTTTCCAAACTCTCACTTGTTCTTGATACATTAACTTCCTGGTGGTGGTTCCACTTAACAGTTTATCACAAAGTGTGAAGTTAATTTTGAAACACAGCCAAAATTTCAACACATGGTGAGTCATAGTCTCTTTGGTTGTTTTAAAAATACGGTCCAATTTCTAGGCATGCATATTCCTAGCAAGAAGTTGAATCTTTCCAAACTGTCACTCGTCTCGATACATTGACTTCCTAGTAGTGGGTCCACTGAACAGGTTTTCACAAGGTGTGAAGTTAATTTCAAAACACGGGCAAAATTTCAAAACACAGTGAGTCATAGTCTCTTTGATTGTTTTTAAAAAACGGTCAAAATTTCTAGGCATGCATATTCTTAGCAAGAAGTTGAATCTTTCCAAACTCTCACTCATTCTCGATATATTGACTACGGCCTGGTGGTGGGTCCACTAAACAAATTATCACAAGGTGTGAAGTTAATTTTGAAACACAGCCAAAAATTTCAAAACACGGAGAGTCATAGTATCTTTGATTGTTTCCAAAACACGGTCAAATTTCGAGCCATGCATATTCTTAGCAAGAAGTTGAATCTTACCAAAGAACTCTCACTCATTCTCGATACATCAACTGCCTGGTGGGTCCACTAGACAGTTTATCACAAGGAGTGAATTTAATTTTGAAACATAGCCAAAGTTTCAAAATACGGTGATTCAAGTCTCTTTGGTTGTTTCCAAAACATGTTCAAATTTCTAGGCATGCATATTCTTAGCAAGAAGTTGAATCTTGCCAAACAACTCTCACTCGTTCTCGATACATTGACTGCCTTGTGGGTCCACTGAACAGATTATCGCAATGTGTGAAGTTAATTCCGAAACACAGACAAAATTAATAAACACGGTGAGTCATAGTCTCTTCGGTTGTTTTCAAAACATTGACAAATTTCTAGGCATGCATATTCTTAGCAAGAAGTTGAATCTTTCGAAACTCTCACTCGTCTCGATACATTGACTACCTGGTGTTGGTCCATCGAACAGATTTTCACATGGTGTGAAGTTAATTTCAAAACACGGTCAAAATTACAAAACACGGTGAGTCATAATCTCTTTGATTATTTTAAAAACATGGTCAAATTTCAAGGCATGCATATTGTTAGCAAGAAGTTGAATCTTTCCAAACTCTCACTCGTTCTCGACACGATAACTGCCTGCTGGTGGGTCCAGTGAATAGATTATCACAAGGTGTGAAGTTAATTTTGAAACGCAACCAAAATTTCAAAACACGATGAGTCATAGTCTCTTTGGTTGTTTTCAAAACACGGTCAAATTTTCTAAGCATGCATATTCTAGCAAGAAGTTGAAGCTTTCCAAACTCTCACTCGTCTCGATACATTGACTGCCTGGTAGTGGGTCCACTGAATAGATTTTCGCAAGGTGTGAAGTTAATTTCGAAACATGGGCAAAATTTGAAAACACGGTGAGTTATAGTCTCTTTGATTATTTGCAAAACACGGTCACATTTCTAGGCATGCATATTCTTAGCAAGATGTTGAATCTTTACAAACTCTCACTCGTTCTCGATACATTAACTGCCTAGTGGTGGGTTATGTGAATAGATTATCGCAAGGTCTGAAGTAAATTTCAAAACGGAGCTAAAATTTCTAAACCCGGCGAGTCATAGTTTCTTTGGTTGTTTTCAAAACACGGTCAAATTTCTAGGCATGCATATTCTTAGCAAGAAGTTGAATCTTTCCAAACTCTCACTCTTCTCGATACATTGACTGCCTGGTGGTGGGTCCTCTAAACAGATTTTCGCAAGGTATGAAGTTAATTTCGAAACACGGGCAAAATTTCAAAACACGCTGAGTCATAGTCTCTTTGATTATTTTCAAAAACATGGTCAAATTTCTTGGCATGCATATTCTTAGTAAGAAGTTGAATCTTACCAAACTCTCACTCATTCTCGATACATTAACTGCCTGGTGGTGGGTCCACTAAACAGATTATCGCAAGGTGTGAAGTTAATTTCGAAACACAACCAAAATTTCAAAACACGGTGAGTCATAGTCTATTTGATTGTTTTTCAAAACACGGTAAAATGTTTAGGCATGCATATTCTTTGCCAGAAGTTGAATCTTGCCAAACAACTCCCCCTCGTTCTCGATAAATTGACTGCCTGGTGGTGGGTCCACTTAACAGATTATCGCAAGGTGAGAAGTTAATTTCGAAATACAACAAAATTTCAAAACGCGGTGAGTCATAGCCTCTATGATTGTTTTCAAAACATGGTCAAATTTCTAGGTATGCATATTCTTAGAAAGAATTTTAATCTTACCAAATAACGCTCACTCGTTCTCGATACATTGACTGCCTGGTGGGTCCACTGAATAGATGATCGCAAGGTGTGAAGTTAATTTCGAAACACAGCCCAAATTTCTAAACACGGTGAGTCATAGCCTAATTGGTTGTTTTCAAAACATGGTCAAATTTCTAGGCATGCATATTCTTAGGAAGATGTTGAATATTTCTAAACTATCACTCGGCTCGATACATTGACTGCCTGGTGGTGGGTCAACTGAATAGATTTTCGCAAGGTATGAAGTTAATTTCAAAGCACGGTCAAAATTCTCACTCGTTCTCGTTACATTAACTGCCTGGTGGTGGGCCCACTGAACAGTTTATCGCAAGGCGTGAAGTTATTTTCGAAACATAGCAAAAATTTCAAAACACGGTGAGTCATAGTCTCTTTTGTTGTTTCCAGAACACGGTCAAATTTCTAGGCATGCATATTCTTAGCAAGAAGTTGAATCTTGCCAAACAACTCTCACTCGTTGTCGATACATTGACTGCCTGGTGGGTCCACTAAACAAATTACCGCAAGGTGTGAAGTTAATTTCAAAACACAACCAAAATTTCTAAGCACGGTGAGTCATAGTCTCTTTGGTTGTTTTCAAAACATGGTCAAATTTCTAGGCATGCATATTCTTTGCAAGAAGTTGAATATTTCCAAACCTCACTCGTCTCGATAAATTGACTGCCTGGTGGTGGGTCCACTGAATAGATTTTCGCAAGGTGTGAAGTTAATTTCAAAACACGGTCAAAATTACAAAACACGGTGAGTCATAGTCTCTTTGATTATTTTAAAAACATGGTCAAATTTCTAGGCAGGCATATTCTTAGCAATAAGTTGAATCTTTCCAAACACTCACCCGTTCTCGACACATTAACTTCCTGGTGATGGGTCCAGTGAATAGATTATCGCAAGTGTGAAGTTAATTTCGAAACGCGGCCAAAATTTCAAAACACAATGAGTCATAGTCTCTTTGGTTGTTTTCAAAACACGGTCAAATTTTCTAGGCATGCATATTCTTAGCAAGAAGTTGAATCTTTCCAAACTCTCACTCGTATCGATACATTGACTGCCTGGTGGTGGGTCCACTAAACAGAATTTCGCAAGGTGTGAAGCTAATTTCAAAACACGAGAAAAATTTCAAAACACGATGAGTCATAGTCTCTTTGATTATTTTCAAAACACGATCAGATTTCTAGGCATGCATATTCTTAGCAAGAAGTTGAATCTTTCCAAACTCTCACTCGTTCTCAATATATTAACTGCCTGGTGGTGGGTCAACTTATTAGATTATCGCAAGGTGTGAAGTAAATTTCGAAACGCAACCAAAATTTTAAAACCCGGCGAGTCATAGTCTCTATTTGGTTGTTTTCAAAACATGGTCAAATTTCTAGGCATGCATATTCTTAGCAAGAAGTTGAATCTTTCCAAACTCTCACACTTCTCGATACATTGACTTCCTGGTGGTGGGTCCACTAAATAGATTTTCGCAAGGTGTGAAGTTAATTTCGAAACACGGGTAAAATTTCAAAACATGGTGACTCATAGTCTCTTTGATTAGTTTCAAAACACAGTCAAATTTCTAGGCATGCATATTCTTATTAAGAAGTTGAATCTTTTCAAACTGTCACTCGTTCTCGATACATTAACTGCCTGGTGGTGGGTCCACTAAACAGATTATCACAAGGTGTGAAGTTAATTTTGAAACACAACCAAAATTTCAAAACACGGTGAGTCATAGTCACTTTGATTGTTTTCAAAACATGGTCAAATTTTTAGGGCATGCATATTCTTAGCAAGAAGTTGAATTTTGCCAAACAACTCTCACTCGTTCTCGATAAATTGACTGCCTGGTGGTGGGTCCAGTTAACAGATTATCACAATGTGTGAAGTTAATTTCGAAACATAACCAAATTTCAAAACACGGTGAGTCATAGCCTCTTTGATTGTTTTCAAAACATGGTCAAATTTCTAGGCATGCATATTCTTAGAAAAAATTTAATCTTGCCAAACAACGCTCACTTGTCCTCGATACATTAACTTCCTGGTGGGTCCACTGAATAGATTATCGCAAGGTGTGAAGTTAATTTCGAAACACAGCCAAAATTTCTAAACACGGTGAGTCATAGTCTCTTTCGTTGTTTTCAAAACATGGTCAAATTTCTAGGCATGCATATACTTAGGAAGAAGTTGAATATTTCCAAACTCTCACTCGTCTCGATACATTGACTGCCTGGTGGTGGATCCAATGAACAGATTTTTGCAAGGTGTGAAGTTAATTTCAAAACACGATCAAAATTCAAAACACGGTGAGTCATAGTCTCTTTGATTATTTTCAAAACACGGTCAAATTTCTAGGCATGCATATTCTTAGCAAGAAGTTGAATCTTTCCAAACTCTCACTTGTTCTCGATACATTAACTGCCTGGTGGTGGGTCTAGTGAATAGATTATCGCAATGTGTCAAGTTAATTTCGTAAAACAACCAAAATTTCAAAACACGGTGAGTCGGTCTCTTTGGTTGTTTTCAAAACACGAGAAAATTTCTAGGCATGCATATTCTTAGCAAGAAGTTGAATCTTTCCAAACTCTCACTCGTCTCGATACATTGACTGCCTGGTGGTGGGTCCACTGAACAGATTTTCACAAGGTGTGAAGTTCATTTTGAAAACACGGGAATATTTTCAAAACACGGTGAGTCATAGTCTCTTTGATTATTTTCAAAATACGGTCAAATTGTTAGGCATGCATATTCTTAGCAAAAAATTGAATCTTTCCAAACTCTCACTCGTTCTCGATACATTAACTGCTTGGTGGTGGGTCAACTGAATAGATTTTCGCAAAGTGTGAAGTTAATTTCGAAATGCAACCAAAATTTCAAAACACGGTGAATCATAGTCTCTTTGGTTGTTTTCAAAACACGGTCAAATTTCTAGGCATGCATATTCTTAGCAAGAAGTTGAATCTTTCCAGACTCTCACTCGTCTCAATACATTGACTGCCTGATGGTGGGTCCACTGAACAGATTTTCGCAAGGTGTGAAGTTAATTTCGAAACGCAACCAAAGTTTCCAAACACAGTGAGTCATAGTCTCTTTGATTATTTTCAAAACACGGTCAAATTCCTAGGCATGCATATTATTAGTAAGAAGTTTAATCTTTCCAAACTCTCACTCGTTCTCGATACATTAACTTCCTAGTGGTGGGTCCACTAAACAAATTATCGCAAGGTGTGAAGTTAATTTCGAAACACAACCAAAAATTAAAAACATGGTGAGTCGTAGTCTCTTTGATTGTTTTCAAAAGACGGACAAATTTCGAGGCATGCATATTCTTAGCAAGAGGTTGAATCTTGCCAAACAACTCTCACTCGTTCTTGAAACATTGACTGCCTGGTGGTGGGTCCACTAAACAGATTTTTGCATGTTGTGAAGTTAATTTTGAAACACAACCAAATTTGAAAACACGGTGAGCCATAGCCTCTTTTCTTGTTTTCAAAACATGGTCAAATTTCTAGGCATGCATATTCTTAGAAAGAATTTTAAACTTGCCAAACAACGCTCACTTGTTCTCGATACATTGACTACCTGGTGGGTCCACTTAATAGATTATCGCAAGGTGTGAAGCTAATTTTGAAATATAGCCAAAATTTCTAAACACGATGTGTCATAGTCTCTTTGGTTGTTTTCAAAACACGAGCACATTTATAGGCATGCATATTCTTAGCAAGAAGTTGAATTTTTCCAAACTCTCACTCGTCTCGATACATTGACTTCCTGGTGGTGGGTCCACTGAACAGATTTTTGCAAGGTTTGAAGTTCATTTCGAAACATGGGAAAAATTTCAAAACATGGTGAGTCATAGTCTCTTTTGTTATTTTCAAAACATGGTCAAATTTCTAGGCATGCATATTATTACCAAGAAGTTGAATCTTTCCGAACTCTCACTTGTTCTCGATATATTAACTGCTTGGTGGTGGGTCCACTGAACAGAATTTCGGAAGGTGTGAAGTTAATTTCAAAACGCAATCAAAATTTCAAAACACGGTGAGTCATAGTCTCTTTTGTTGTTTTCAAAACACGATCAAATTTCTAGGCATGCATATTCTAAGCAAGAAGTTGAAACTTTCCAAACTCTCACTTATCTCGATACATTGCCTGCCTGGTGGTGGGTCCACTGAATAGATTTTTGCAAGGTGTGAAGTTAATTTCGAAACGCAGCCAAAATATCAAAACACGGTGAGTCATAGTCTCTTTGATTATTTTCAAAACATGGTCAAATTTCTAGGCATGCATATTCTTAGCAAGAAGTTGAATCTTTCCAAACTCTCACTCGTTATCGATACATTAACTTCCTGGTGGTGGGTCCACTATACAGATTATCGCAAGGTGTGAAGTTAATTTCGAAACACAACCAAAATTTCAAAACATGGTGAGTCATAGTCTCTTTGTTTTTTTCAAAACACGGTCAAATTTCGAGGCATGCATATTCTTAGCAAGAAGTTGAATCTTGCCAAACAACTCTCACTCGTTCTTGATACATTGACTGCCTGGTGGTGGGTCCACTAAACAGATTTTCGCAAGGTGTGAAGTTAATTTCAAAACACAACCAAATTTCAAAACACGGTGAGTCATAGCCTCTTTGATTGTTTTCAAAATATGCTCAAATTTCTAGGCATGCATATTCTTAGCAAGAAGTTGAATCTTGCCAGACAACTTTCACTCGTTCTCGATATATTGACTGACTATTGGGTCCACTGAATAGATTATCGCAAGGTGTGAAGTTAATTTAGAAACACAACCAAAATTTCAAACACAGTGAGTCATAGTCTCTTTGGTTGTTATAGAAACACGGTGAAATTTCTAGGCATGCATATTCTTAGCAAGAAGTTGAATCTTTCCAAACTCTCACTCGTCTCGATACATTGACTGCCTGGTGGTGTGTCCACTGAACTGATTTTCGCAAGGTGTGAAGTCAATTTGAAAATATGGTCAAATGTTGAAAACACGGTGAGTCATAGTCTCATTGATTATTTTCAAAACATGGTCGAATTTCTAGGCATGCATATTCTTAGCAAGAAGTTAAATGGTTCCAAACTCTCACTCATTCTCGATACATTAACTGCCTGGTGGTGGGTCCAGTGAATATATTATCACAAGGTGTGAAGTAAATTTTGAAATGCAGCCAAAATTTTAAAACACGGCGAGTCATAGTTTCTGGTTGTTTTCAAAACACGGTCAAATTTCTAGGGATGCATATTCTTAGCAAGAAGTTGAATCTTTGCGAACTCTCACTCGTCTCGATACATTGACTGCCCTGGTGGTGGGTCCACTGATTTTTTTTCGCAAGGTGTGAAGTTCATTCCGAAACACAGGCAAGATTTCAAAACATGGTGATTCATAGTCTCTTTGATTATTTTCAAAACACGGTCAAATTTCTAGGCATGCATATTCTTAGCAAGAAGCTGAATCTTTCTAAACTCTCACTCGTTCTCGATACATTAACTGCCTGGTGGTGGGTCCAATGAATATATTATCGCAAGGTGTGAAGTTAATTTCGAAACACAGCCAAAATTTCAAAACACTGTGAGTCATAGTCTCTTTTATTATTTTCAAAACAGGGTCAAATTTCTAGGCATGCATATCCTTAGCAAGAAGTTGAATCTTTTGAAACTCTCACTCGTTCTTGATACATTAACTTCCTGGTGGTTGGTCTAGTGAATACATTATCGAAAGGTGTGAAGTTAATTTCGAAACTCAGCCAAAATTTCAAAACATGACGAGTCATAGTCTCTTTAGTTATTTTCAAAACACGGTTAAATTTCTAGGCATGCATATTCTTAGCAAGAAGTTGAATCTCTCACTCGTCTCGATACATTGACTGCCTGGTGGTGGGTCCACTAAACAAATTTTCGCAAGGTGTGAAGTTCATTTCGAAACATGGGCAAAATTTCAAAACACGGTGAGTCATAGTATGTTTAATTATTTTCAAAACACGGTCAAATTTCTAGGCATGTATATTCTTAGCACGAAGTGAAATCTTTCCAAACTCTCACTCGTCTCGATACATTGACTGCCTGGTGGTGGGTCCACTGAGCATATTTTCGCAAGGTGTGAAGTTAATTTTGAAACATTGGCAAAATTCAAAACACGGTGATTTATAGTCTCTTTGATTGTTTTCAAAACACGGTCAAATTTCTAGGCATGGATATTCTTAGCAAGAAGTTGAATCTTTCTAAACTCTCACTCGTTCTCGATACATTAACTGCCTAGTGGTGGGTCTAGTGAATACATTATCGCAAGGTGTGAAGTTAATTTCGAAACACAACCAAAATCTCAATACACGGTGAGTCATAGTCTCTTTGATTATTTTCAAAACACGGTCAAATTTCTAGGCATGCATATTCTTAGCAAGAAGTTGAATCTTTCCAAACTCTCACTCGTTCTCGATACATTAACTTCCTGGTGGTTGGTCTAGTGAATAGATTTTTGCATGGTGTGAAGTTAATTTCGAAACACAGGCAAAATTTCAAAACATGGTGAGTCATATTCTCTTTGATTATTTTCAAAACACGGTCAAATTTCTAGGCATGCATATTCTTAGCAAGAAGTTGAATCTTTACAAACTCTCACTCGTCTTGATACATTGACTGCTTAGTGTTGGGTCCACTGAACATATTATCGCAAGGTGTGAAGTTAATTTTGAAACACGGGTATAAATTTCAAAACACAGTGACTCATAGTCTCTTTGATTATTTTCAAAACACGGTCAAATTTCTAGGCATGCATATTCTTAGCAAGAAGTTGAATCTTTCCAAACTCTCACTCTTTCTTGATACATTAACTGACTGGTGGTGGGTCTAGTGAATAGACTATCACAAGGTGAGAAGTTAATTTCGAAATGCAGCTAAAATTTCAAAACACGGTCAAACTTCTAGGCATGCATATTCTTAGCAAGATGTTGAATCTTTCCAAACTCTTACTCATCTCGATACTTTGACTACCTGGTGGTGGGTCCACTAAACAAATTTTCGCAAGGTGCGAAGTTAATTTTGAAACACGGGCAAAATTTCAAAACACGGTGATTCATAGTCTCTTTGATGATTTTCAAAACTTGGTCAAATTCCTAGGCATGCATATTCTTAGCAAGAAGTTGAATCTTTCATAACTCTCACTCGTCTCGATACATTGACCGCCTGGTGGTGGCTCCAGTGAACAGATTTTTGCAAGGTGTGAAGTTAATTTCGAAACACAACCAAAATTTCAAAACACGGTGAGTCATAGTCTCTTTGATTGTTTTCAAAACATGATCAAATTTCAAGGCATGCATATTCTTAGCAAGAAGTTGAATCTTGCCAAACAACTCTCACTTGTTCTTAATACATTGACTGCCTGGTGGTGGGTCCACTAAACAGATTTTCGCAAGGTGTGAAGTTAATTTCGAAACACAACCAAATTTCAAAACACGGTGAGTCATAGAGTCTTTGATTGTTTTCAAAATATGGTCAAATTTCAAGGCATGCATATTCTTAGTAAGAAGTTGAATCTTGCCAAACAACTTTCACTCGTTCTAGATACATTGACTGTGTTGAGGGCTAACCTCGAGGGTGGCACAATCTTTCACGAATCCCTTGAAATCGAGGCGGAGGAGGTGTCAGGATGAGGGAGAGAGCAAAACCACGAACTCACGCACGAAGAACACGATGAACACACACACACCACGAATACATGATACAAGCCAATTGCTCAATCCGGCGGCTACTGGTCCGGCGCAATCCCTAGGATCAGTGTCGGTCGGGGATCTCTCTCTCGAACCGGCACGGCGAGATGGGAGACTTGGTGAGATCTTGATGTCTAGGCAAAGGGACTCCAATGCCTAGGCCTTGTACACCGCGGAGGCACGATGCAAACTCCAACGAGGTTGGTGATATTTGGTGCTCCTTTATCAAAGGAGCATGAGGCAAGAACTAGATAGATCCACAAGGGGTTTCCACTAATTCCAAATGTCATGCCGAAGTATTACAAACGAGTGTGGGGGCTATTTATAGGCCAACCACTAAAACAGGGGTAGTTTGGGCATAAAAGGGTAAAACTAGACGAAATAGGAAATATTCTCGGGCATCAAACCCTAGTCGACTTGAGACTGGATTCATTCCGGCGATAAGTCCAGTCACGCCGGACTGGGGGCCGGAATTTCCGGTCCGTGCCGGTCGTTCCAGTCGGCCACCGGAATGGCGTACAGAACAGTGTTTCAGCATGCACCAGAAATTCCGGTCCTAGGTCCGGTCCGCTGGGGCATGCGCCGGAAGTTCCGGCGAGAAGTCCGGTCCACCGATCCTGGCACCGGTTTGGCTTGGGACTCCGGCTCGCATTGACTTGGCTCCTTCTCTTGGCATTTCTTCATGGGGTTCGTACCTGATGATGCATAAGGTATTGGCATGAAGTAGAAATCCATTCAAGGATGTATCAAAGTCACATGAGACAAGGAGCGAATTCACCTTAGCTTCAAGGAGCTTGGCTTGGGCACGGGTCATCGGTCCACTTGGGGGACTCAGTGGTGTAGATGTAGGAGCGTCCGTAGGATAGGCTGCATCAGCTCCCCCCTTGGGAAAGAGTCGTCCTCGACTCTTCATGGTTGTCATCTTGAACATCTCCATGGTAGGGTGAGAAATATTTGACATTGAACGTATTTCTTACAAGGTACTTGGACGTCGGTATGCCGATGATGTAGGCGTTGTTGTTGATTCTCTTGAGGACTTTGAAGGGACCATCTCCTCTTGGCTTGATCTTGGAGTCGCGTTCCTTGGGGAAGCGGTCTTTGCTTAGGTGTATCCACACAAGATTACCTTCTTCAAATATCATTTCCTTCTTGTCCTTGTTTAACCCTTGTTTCCTCATGAAGCTTCTTCATAGCTTGTGCGCGCTTCTCAACGTCCATGTTGGTGCGCTCATGTATAGGTAGTGGTAGGATGTCGAGCGCGGTGAAGGGCTCGAAACCATAGACAATCATGAATGGACTCATCTTGGTTTTTGAGTGCTTGTCACAGTTGTAGGCAAACTCGGCGTGTGGGATGCATTCCTCCCAATCCTTGAGGTTTTTCTTGATCAACACACGAAGTAGAGTCCTAAGGCTTCGGTTGACAACTTCGGTGTGTCCATCGGTTTGGGGATGCGATGCGGATGAGAAGAGGAGCTTGACGCCAAGCTTGGCCATGAGGGTCTTCCATAAGGAGCTCATGAATTTGACGTCGCGGTCAGAGACAATTGTTCGTGGGACACCGTGAAGACGGGCGATTTCCCTGAAAAACAAATTGGCAACATGTGAAGCATCATCGGTCTTATGGTACGGTATGAAGTGTGCCATTTTTGAGAAACGATCGACGACAACAACTATAGAGTCATGACCATGCTTATATCTAGGAAATCTTAACACGAAATCCATACTAATGTCGGACCAAGGTGTAGGAGGAATAGGCAATGGCATATAAAGACCATAAGGGTTAGCTTGCGACTTAGCTTGAACACATGTCGTGCATCATTGAACGTAGCGCTCCACGCCGCGCTTCATCTTGGGCCATAAGTAGTGAGTGGATAGCATGTCCAATGTCTTGTCACGGCCTTTGGAGATGAGTTGGTTGATTTGACGTTCGATCTCCTTCGTCTCCTCAGGGTTCGTGCGGTAGGCGGCGCGGTTTGGAAGTGGTGCACCGAGGATGAGGTCAATGCGATGCTCAATTCCATGAAGGGGAGGTAGTCCATGTGGGAGCTCTTTGGGGAACACATCCTTGAACCTGCAAGACAATCATCAAATATGGAGGAAAATTGGTTATTTCATTAGTTCCTTGCGCTAGGCCCTTGCAAATGAGGACATAGTGCAAGATGCATGGGTTCTTCCGCACTTCTCTCATCTCAATTTTGGTGGCAAAGAGAACACTCTTAGTTTTTCCACTCGAGTTTGGCTTGTGGCTCTCACTCACTATGAAGTGGTTCTCTCGCTCACCACTCTTCTCACAAGTAGGTGTTGTGCTTTGTACCCTCGCTAAAGCCTTTGCATTGTCCATGATTATTTGGCTAGGAGTCATCGGTTGCAAAACACATGTCTTGTTGAGCCATTTGAAGGTATACACATTGGTAAGACCATCATGTAGAGCAGCCTTGTCAAATTGCCATGGTCGACCAAGAAGCATGTGGCAAACTGTCATAGGAACCACATCACACTCCACCGTGTCTTTGTAAGGACCAATGGCAAAGGAGACCGATACGGTATGCTTGATCTTCACGGACCCTTGGTCACTTAGCCATTGCACGTGGTAGGGGTGCTTGTGCGGATGGAGGGTGAGGTTGAGCTTCTCACACAACTCGGTGCTAGCGAGGTTGTGGCAACTCCCTCCGTCAATGATCACTTTGATAGATTTGCCATTGATGCCGGCTCGTGTTTGGAAAATATTTGAGCGTTGGTCTTCATGCTCTTGTGCTTGAGTGGTCAAGATCCTTGTGATCACAAGCGATGGACTTGCGTCATGTTCACACATGAGGAGTTCTTGGTCATCTTCCACTCGTTGCCTTGCCATTGCTTCCTTGACTCGGGCATCAAATTCATCTTCACTCAAGTAATCTTCTTAGCCATTTTCGTGGATGAACAATACTTTCTTGTTTCCACATTCAGCTGACTTGTGTCATCTGCCTCCACACTTGTAGCACTCAGCGTTGAAAGGTGTGTCACTCTTTGCTTGTTTGCCACTTGGGGGCAGTTTTCCTTGAGGAAGTATGGGCTTGAAGGAAGGCTTGGAGGTACTTGAGGAGCTTCCATTGAAAGTTGTTGGTTTAGCGGTTGAAGCTTGCTTGTAGGTGAAGTACGTCTTGGGCTTGTTGTACTTGATGTCCTCATGCACTTGACGTTCGGCCTTTGTTGCGATGTGCACAAGCTCAACCATGGTGTTGTATGTTTGGAACTCGACGATGCGCTTGATTGGGTGGTACAACCCAATAAGGAAGTGTTCCATAGTTTGCTCCATGCGCTCGTCAATGTTGGCGCGAATCAAGTTGAGTTCCATTTCCTTGAAGTACTCTTCCACGGTCTTTGTCCCTTGACAAAGCGCTTGAAGGTTGTTGAAGAGGTCGCACGTATAATGCGCGGGGACAAAGCGGGATCTCATATGAGCCTTCATGTCATGCCAAGTTGTGATTAGCGGCTCTTGTCTTGCATCACGAGCAACTTGAACTTGTTCCCACCAAAGGTTGGCATAATCATCAAACTCAAGCGAAGCCATGGCGACCATCTTCTCGTTCCTATAATTGTGCATACGGAAGATCTTGTTGACTTTGAGTGCCCACGAAAGGTATTCTTCGGGGTCATTTGATCCAGTAAACTTGGGCATTGTGAACTTCAGCTTGCTGAAAGTTTCTGCATCATTGCGGTCACGGTAGCGATTGTTGCCATGTTGATGATGGTTTTCATCTTCCATGCGATCATTGTGACGGGCTTGTTGATGATCTTGTCGTTGAGAAGGTGGAACTTGGTTCTCGTGATCTTGTTTTGGAGCTTGCTCTTGATGTTGTTGTTGTGGAGCTTGCTCTTGCTCTTGGCGTGGTTGGTGACGTGGTTGAGGCGCTTGGGCCTCATGGTGGCGAATGTGTGGAGCCTCTTGACGCGGTTGACAATGAAGGGGAGGCCCGTTCCTCGGTTGGTGAAGTTGGTCAGGCACATGGGCTTCATGGCGAAGATAATGGTCTTGAGCATCTTGACTTGGTGGGCGTCGCTCAATTTGGACCACTTGGCGCTCCAAGTTTTGACGTGGTGGAGGAGGCGCCTCGTGCTGACCATGGTGTCGGTGCGGACGTTCATGACGATAATGATGAGGAGGAGGATCTTGGAGAGCTTCACGTCGATGACGAGCTTGATTTTCCAAACTGGAGTCATCACTTGTTGTGTCAAGTACGTGTCGCGGGCGATTGTGGTGGACTTGTGGCTGCACTTGCAGTTCTTCTTGTGGTTGCTCTTGTTGTATCACTAATGCCCTTGCATGATGACGATGTGCTTCTTTCCTTGCTTGTGTCCTTGAAGAGAAATCACCGTCATAGCTTGACGTTGCGGTGTGCCGTGGAGTAGGTACGTAGTTGGAAGAACTTCCATCTTCAACCACCGGGGCATCATTGTGTCTTGGAGCACTTGTATGAAGATCTTGTTGGAGAGGAACATGACGACGCGACGAGCTTGAAGAGCTTCATGCACGTGAGCGTGGCCTTGCCATTCCATCGATGAGGCGTCAAAGATTGTCATTTGTTTTGGCGATGGAGCGTTGGAGCGCTTCATTTTGGTGGCCAAAGTTGTGATGCTTGCATGCATTTGTCATTCGAGGCCGTTGAAGCGGTTGTCGATGTTCTTGAACTCGGCTTGCGTCTCGCCAAATTGTTCATCTTGTCGCGTCTCAAGTGCTTGGCAACATTCACGGAACTCTTGTCGGACGATGAAGTGACTTGCGCGCGTCATGTACGGTCCTTGTTCTTCTTCTTGGGGAGGTGGTTGGCTCGACTCACTGTTCCTATCCATTATTCAAAGCACATAAGGATTGTATATGGAAGTGGAATATGGTGGTGTTAGCCTTGTACCTCACCTTGGGGATTGCACCGAACTAGAAAGCACAAGAGGGAACTATTGGCTTGCAACGTGAAAACACAAAGAAACTCACACTAAAGAAGGAAACCTAAAACTCTCAAAAGCTGTGGGTGGAAGGTTAGGGTTGTGGAAAACCAAACGAAACGATCCAAAGAAAAGGTTATTGTCAAACGTGGTAGAGAACCAAAAGATCAAAATCAAATAGGAGGCGATCTACAAAACACCAGGATACACACACGGGGAGACTGATGTGGTTAGCACGACTATGAAAATGAGCACAAAAGGTCCTAACGAAGACTACGCTCGATGTCGTGCCAACTCAAGGAGAGACCACAACTCGTTCGCCAAAACAGAAATAAGCAACGGATTTGTGCACTAGCCTCGGTCGCGCTCTTTTGCTCTCTTTACTTACAAGCTTGAGACTCTCTTTGTATTGGGAGACTATGTATCTTTCTATTTTTCTTTTGCTTTTTCTTTTTCTCTTTTTTTGGTTTCTTTTTCTCCCTTTCTATAATACTATGTTAACTCTTGTATTTGCTCTCACACTCTCACTTTCCAAGGACAAGTGCACAATGCTCAGGCAAACACAAGATGAGTTGCTCTCATAGGATAGATACACATAAGGAAGAAGGGTAAACAAGGTGGAGCAAGTTATACCTTTGGTATAATGACTTATTACCGGTGTTGGGGATGATGTTCGGTGTCGCGGTGTCAATGAGCGCGGTATGTGAATATTGTTGCGGAAGCTTGAAGTTAGTTGGGTGACTCGCACATGAAACACGAACAACACGAGATGAAAAACAGACAAAAATGGGCGAAACAGAAATTTCGGTGGCCAAACTGGCGGCGTCGAGCTTAGCACCGAAAATTCCGGTCGAGATTCCGGTTTGCCAGAACGGTCATCGAAATTTTCGGCGGCTAGGCCGGTCCGCCGAGCTTGGTGCCGGTTTGAGTTCGTGATGAACTCCAAAAGTCAAAACGGTCAATTTTTTTTGGAAATTTGTCCAAATTGGGCTAGGAAAAGGTTCTAGGAAGGTAGATCGGTGCCCAAAGCAACAGATCTATGGAACAAAACCACAAAAAATGCACCAAATCCAGAGATCAATCCGAAGGCAAATTTGGGGCTCTTTTTTGGGGATTTTCAAATTTTTGGTGGATAGAAGAAAAAATTATGGGGGAATTCGTGAGCAACGAAGCTCTTGATACCAATATGTTGAGGGCTAACCTCGAGGGTGGCCTGATCTTTCACGAATCCCTTAAAATCAAGGCGGAGGAGGTGTGGGGATGAGGGAGAGAGCAAAACCACGAACTCACGCACGAAGAACACGATGAACATGCACACACCACGAAGACATGGTACAAGCCAATTGCTCACTCCGGCGGCTACCGATCCGGCACAATCCCTAGGATCATCGTCGGTCAGGGATCTCTCTCTCGAACCGGCGCGGCGAGATGGGAGACTCGGTGAGATCTTGACATCTAGGCAAAGGTACTCCAATGCCTAGGCCTTGTACAACACGGAGGCACAATGCAAACTCCAACGAGGTTGGTGATATTTGGTGCTCCTTTGTCAAAGGTGCATGCGGCAAGAACTGGATAGATCCACAAGGGGTTTCCACTAATTCCAAATATCATGCCTAATTATTACAAAGGGGTGTGGGGGCTATTTATAGGCCAGCCACTAAAACAGGGGTAGTTTGGGCATAAAAGGGTAAAACTAGACGAAATAGGGAATATTCTTGGGCATCAAACCCTAGTCGACTTGAGACTGGGTACGTTCCGGCGATAAATCCGGTCGCGCCGGACTGAGCGATGGAATTTCTGGTCCACGCCGGTCATTCCGGTCGGCCACCGGAATGGCGTACAGAACAGTGTTTCAGCGTGCGCCAGAAATTCCGGTCCTGGGTCCGGTCCGCCGGGGCATGCGCCGGAAGTTCCGGCGAGAAGTCCGGTCCGCCGATCCTGGCGCCGGTTTGGCCTCGGACTCCAGCTCGCGTTGGCTTGGCTCCTTCTCTTGACATTTCTTCATGGGGTTCGTACCTGATGATGCATAAGGTATTGGCATGAAGTAGCAAGCCATCCAAGGATGTATCGAAGTCACATGATACAAGGAGCGAATTCACCTTAGCTTGAAGGAGATTGGCTCGGGCACGGGTCATCGGTCCATTTGGGGGACTCGGTGTTGTAGATGTAGGAGCATCCGTAGGATGGGCTGCATCAGACTGCTTGGTGGGTCCACTGAATAGATTATCGCAAGGTGTGCAGTTAATTTGGAAACACAACCAAAATTTCAAACATGGTGAGTCATAGTTTCATTGGTTGTTTTAAAAATAGGATCAAATTTCTAGGCATGCATATTCTTAGCAAGAAGTTGAATCTTTCCAAACTCTCACACATCTCGATACATTGACTGCCTGGTGGTGGGTCCACTGAACTTGTTTTCGCAAGGTGTGAAGTTAATTTCAAAACACGGTCAAAATTTCAAAACACGGTGAGTCATAGTCTCATTGATTATTTTCAAAACACGGTCGAATTTCTAGGCATGCATATTATTATCAAGAAGTTGAATATTTCCAAACTCTCACTCGTTCTCGATACATTAACTGCCTGGTGGTGGGTCTAGTGAATAGATTATCGCAAGGTGTTAAATAAATTTCGAAACACGGCCAACATTTCAAAACACGGCGAGTCATAGTCTCTTTGGTTGTTTTCAAAGCACGGTCAAATTTGTAGACATGCGTATTCATAGCAAGAAGTTGAATCTTTCCAAACACTCGCTCATCTCGATACATTGACTGCCTGGTGGTGGGTCCACTGAACAAATTTTCGCAAGGTGTGAAGTTCGTTTCGAAATACGGGCAAAATTCAAAACACGGTGAGTCATAGTCTCTTTGGTTGTTTTCAAAACATGGTCAAATTTCTAGGCATGCATATTCTTAGCAAGAAGTTGAATCTTGCCAAACAACTATCACTCGTTCTCGATACATTGACTTCCTGGTGGGTCCACTGAATACATTATCGCAAGGTGTGAAGTTAATTTCGAAACACAACCAAAATTTCAAAACACGATGAGTCATAGTCTCTTTGGTTATTTTCAAAACACGGTCAAATTTCTAGGCATGCATATTCTTAGCAAGAAGTTGAATCTTTCCAAACTCTCACTCGTCTCGATACATTGACTGCCTGGTGGTGGTTCCACTGAACTGATTTTCGCAAGGTTTGAAGTTAATTTCCAAACACGGTCAAAATTTCAAAACACGATGAGTCATAGTCTCATTGATTATTTTCAAAACACGGTCAAATTTCTAGGCATGCATATCTTAGCAAGAAGTTGAATCTTTCCAAAATCTCACTCGTTCTCGATACATGAAGTGCCTGGTGGTGGTCCAGTGAATAGGTTATCGCAAGGTGTGAAGTCAATTTTGAAACACGGGCAAAATATCAAAACATGGTGAGTCATAGTCTCTTTGATTATTTTCAAAACACGGACAAATTTCTAGGCATGCATATTCTTAGCAAGAAGTTGAATATTTCCAAACTCTCACTCATCTCGATACATTGACTACCTAATGCTTGGTCCACTAAACATATTATCGCAAGGTGTGAAGTTCATTTTGAAACACGGGAAAAATTTCAAAACATGGTGAGTCATAGTCTCTTTGATTATTTTCAAAACATGGTCAAATTTCTAGGCATGCATATTCTTAGCAAGAAGTTGAATCTTTCCAAACTCTCACTCGTCTCGAGACATTGACTACCTAGTGGTGGGTCCACTAAACATATTTTCGCAAGTTGTGAAGTTAGTTTTGAAACACATGCAAAATTTCAAAACACGGTGAGTCATAGTCTCTTTGATTATTTTCAAAACACGGTCAAATTTCTAGGCATGCATATTCTTAGCCAGAAGTTGAATCGTTCCAAACTCTCACTCGTTCTTGATACATTAACTGGCTCGTGGTGGGTCTAGTGAATAGAATATCGCAAGGTGTGAAGTAAATTTTGAAACGCAACCAAATTTCAAAACACGGTGAGTCATAGTCTCTTTGATTATTTTCAAAACACGATCAAATTTTTAGGCATGCATATTCTTAGCAAGAAGTTGAATCTTTCCAAACTCTCACTCGTTCTCGATAAATTAACTTCCTGGTGGTCGGTCTAGTGAATAGATTTTCGCAAGGTGTGAAGTTCATTTCGAAACACGGGAAAAAGTTCAAAACATGGTGAGTCATAGTCTCTTTGATTATTTTCAAAACACGGTCAAATTTCTAGGCATGCATATTCCTAGCAAGAAGTTGAATCTTTCAAAACTCTCACTCGTCTCGATACATTGACTGCCTAGTGGTGGGTCCACTGAACATATTTTCACAAGGTGTGAAGTGAATTTTGAAACACGGGTATAAATTTCAAAACACGGTGAGTCATAGTCTCTTTGATTATTTTCAAAACACAGTCAAATTTTTATGCATGCATATTCTTAGCAAGAAGTTGAATCTTTCCAAAATCTCACTCGTTCTTGATACATTAACTGCCTGGTGGTGGGTCCAGTAAATAGATTATCGCAAGGTGTGAAATTAATTTTGAAATGCAGCTAAAATTTCAAAACACGACGAGTCATAGTATCTTTGATTATTTTCAAAACACGATCAAATTTCTAGGCATGCATATTCTTAGCAAGAAGTTGAATCTTTCCAAACTCTCACTCGTTCTCGATACATTAACTGCCTGGTGGTTGGTCCAGTGAATAGATTTTCGCAAGGTGTGAAGTTAATTCGAAACACGGGCAAAATTTCAAAACACGGTGAGTCATAGTCTCTTAGATTATTTTCAAAACACGGTCAAATTCTAGGCATGCATATTCTTAGCAAAAAGTTGAATATTTCCGAACTCTCACTCGTCTCGTTACATTGACTTCCTAGTGGTGGGTCCACTAAACAAATTTTTGCAAGGTGCGAAGTTAATTTTGAAATGCAGCTAAAATTTTAAAACACGGTGAGTCATAGTCTCGTTGATTATTTTCAAAACACGGTCAAATTTCTAGGCATGCATATTCTTAGCAAGAAGTTGAATCTTTCCAAACTCTCACTCGTCTCGATACATTGAGTGCCTGGTGGTGGGTCCACTAGACTTATTTTCGCAAGGTGTAAAGTTAATTTCAAAACACGGTCAAAATTTCAAAACACGGTGAGTCATAGTCTCATTGATTATTTTCAAAACACGTTCAAATTTCTAGGCATGCGTATTCTTAGCAAGAAGTCGAAGCTTTCCAAACTCTCACTCATTCTCGATACATTAACTGCCTGGTGGTTGGTATAGTGAATAGATTTTCACAAGGTGTGAAGTTAATTATGAAACACGGGAAAAATTTCAAAACATGGTGAGTTATAGTCTCTTTGATTATTTTCAAAACATGGTCAAATTTCTAAGCATGCATATTCTTAGCAAAAAGTTGAATATTTCCAAACTCACACTCGTCTCGATACATTGACTGCCAGGTGGTGGGTCCACTGAACAAATTTTCGCAAGGTATGAAGTTCATTTCGAAACACAGGCAAAATTTCGAAACACGGTGAGTCATAGTCTCTTTTATTATTTTCAAAACACGGTCAAATTTCTAGGCATGGATATTCTTAGCAAGAAGTTGAATCTTGTAAACTCTCACTCGTTCTCGATACATTAACTGCCTGGTTGGGTCTAGTGAATACATTATCGCAAGGTGTGAAGTTAATTTGGAAACACAGCCAAAATTTCAAAACACGATGAGTCATAGTCTCTTTCATTATTTTCAAAACATGGTCAAATTTTTAGGCATTCAAATTCTTAGCAAGAAATTGAATCTTTCGAAACTCTAACTCGTTCTCGATACATTAACTTCTTGGTAGTTGGTCGAGTGAATAGAATTTTGCAAGGTGTGAAGTTAATTTCGAAACATGGGAAAAATTTCAAAACTTGGTGAGTCATAGTCTCTTTGATTATTTTCAAAACATGGTCAAATTTCTAGGCATGCATATTCTTAGCAAGAAGTTGAATCTTTCCAAACTCTCACTCGTCTCGATACATTGACTGCCTAGTGGTGGGTCCACTGAACATATTTTCGCCAGGTGTGAAGTGAATTTTGAAACACGGGCATAAATTTCAAAACACGGTGAGTCATAGTCTCTTTGATTATTTTCAAAACACGGTCAAATTTCTATGCATGCATATTCTTAGCAAGAAGTTGAATCTTTCCAAAATCTCACTCGTTCTTGATACATTAACTGCCTGGTGGTGGGTCCAGTGAATAGAATATCGCAAGGTGTGAAATTAATTTCGAAATGCAGCTAAAATTTCAAAACATGGCGAGTCATAGTCTCTTTTATTATTTTCAAAACACGGTCAAATTTCTAGGCATGCATATTCTTAGCAAGAAGTTGAATCTTTCAAAACTCTCACTCGTTCTCGATACATTAACTGCCTAGTGGTTGGTCCACTGAACATATTATCGCAAGGTGTGATATAATTTTGAAACACGGGCAAAATTTCAAAACACAGTGAGTCATAGTCTCTTTGATTATTTTCAAAACATGGTCAAATTTCTAGGCATGCATATTCTTAGAAGGAAGTTGAATCTTTCCAAACTCTCACTTGTCTCGATACATTGACTGCCTAGTGGTGGGTCCACTGAACATATTTTCGCAAGGTGTGAAGTGAATTTTGAAATACGCTCATAAATTTCAAAACATGGTGAGTCATAGTCTCATTGATTATTTTCAAAACACGAACAAATTTCTAGGCATGCATATTCTTAGCAAGAAGTTGAATATTTCCAAACTCTCACTCATCTCGATACATTGACTGCCTGGTGGTGGGTCCACTAAACATAGTTTCGCAAGGTGTCAAGTTAATTTTTAAACATGGGCAAAATTTCAAAACAAGGTGAGTCATAGTCTCTTTGATTATTTTCAAAACACGATCAAATTTCTAGGCATGCATATTCTTAGCAAGAAGTTGAATCTTTCCAAACTCTCACTCGTTCTCGATACATTAACTGCCTGGTGGTGGGTCCAGTGAATAGATTATCGCAAGGTATGAAGTAAATTTTGAAACGCAACCAAAATTTCAAAAGACGGCGTGTCATTGTCTCTTTGGTTGTTTTCAAAACATGGTCAAATTTCTAGGCATGCATATTCTTTGCAAGAAGTTGAATGTTTCCAAACTCTCACTCGTTCTCAATACATGAACTGCATGTTGGTTGGTCTAGTGAATAGGTTTTCGCTACGTGTGAAGTCAATTTCGAAACGCGGGAAAAATATCAAAACATGGTGAGTCATAGTCTCTTTGATTATTTTCAAAACACGGTCAAATTTCAAGGCATGCATATTATTAGCAAGAAATTGAATATTTCCAAACTCTCACTCATCTCGATACATTGACTGCCTAGTGGTTTGTCCACTGAACATATTATCGCAAGGTGTGAAGTTAGTTTTGAAACACGGGCAAAATTTCAAAACACGGTGAGTCATAGTCTCTTTGATTATTTTCAAAACATGGTCAAATTTCTACGCATGCATATTCTTAGCAAGAAGTTGAATCTTTCCAAACACTCACTCATATCGATACATTGACTGTCTAGTGCTGGGTCCACTGAACATATTTTCACAAGGTGTGAAGTGAATTTCGAAACACGGGCATATATTTCAAAAGACGGCGAGTCATAGGCTCTTTGATTATTTTCAAAACATGGTCAAATTTCTAGGCATGCATATTCTTAGCAAGAAGTTGAATCTTTCCAAACTCTCACTCATTCCCGATACATTAACTGCCTGGTGGTTGGTCCAGTGAATAGATTTTCACAAGGTGTGAAGTTAATTTCGAAACACGAGCAAAATTTCAAAACATGGTGAGTTATTGTCTCTTTGATTATTTTCAAAACATGGTCAAATTTCTAGGCATGCATATTCTTAGCAAGAAGTTGAATATTGCCAAACTCTCACTCGTCTCGATACATTGACTACCTAGTGGTGGGTCCACTAAACATATTTTCGCAAGGTGTGAAGTTAATTTTGAAACACGGGAAAAATTTCAAAACAAGCTGAGTCATAGTCTCTTTGATTATTTTCAAAACACGGTCAAATTTCTAGGCATGCATATTCTTAGCAAGAAGTTGTTCCAAACTCTCACTCGTTCTCGATACATTAACTTCCTGGTGGTGGGTCAAGTGAATAGATTATCGCGAGGTGTGAAGTTAATTTCGAAATGCAGTTAAAATTTCAAAACACAGTGAGTCATAGTGTCTTTTTATTATTTTCAAAACATTGTCAAATTTCTAGGCATCCATATTCTTAGCAAGAAGTTGAATATTTCCAAACTCTCACTCGTTCTCGATACATTAACTGCCTGGTGGTGGGTCTAGTGTTGGGGATATACTTTCCGGGTATCCCCACTATGCCTCACTGACCAGGGTGGCCCACTTCGGGTTAGAGCTTTGCTTCACAGGCGACCCAGGCAGGGAGAAGAGACGGAGTCCAGTCCGGCTACGGGAAGACCAGAAGACTTACCGACATAGGCCCGTAGTGTTACTTGTAGCCCAAGATGTACTCTATAACCGACTCTTAGTCGTAGCCGGATAGATCTCTCCTGTAAACCCTAGGCCAGATATCTATATAAGCCGTCCTAGGGAGAGCCTTTGGGGCACCCTCACAATAGTCTACAATTTCAACCCGCACAGGTGAAACCCTTGTAACCCATATTCCGGCTCTGCCATATTATTGGATTGCTAGCAGGAGTAGGATCCGTCCAAAGCCGGCGGATTCGAACCTGGGTAAACTTGTGTGCTCACCGTCCCGGAACACCATACGTCTCACACCCCTCTCTTCCACACGCCTCGAGGACCCCCTCATGGCGTACCAGTCATCAATCCAACGACAGTTGGCGCCCACCGTGGGGCAAGTGAGCTTCAGATCTGCGTTTTGAGCGGAATCTACAAGAATCGGAATTGGCGAGACTATCGCCGTCGGTCGCATCCTCTATGCCGGTGATGTCCCTCTCATCATTTTCGACGAGACCTGGATTCCGGCTAGGGAGGCCGTGACTGCTTACACCATTATGTCTTTCGGCGAGATCGATGTGTACATCAGTCGTTGAACCTGTCCCACCCACCCCAGCGGTGATGATAGAGGCAGAAGAAATTGTTGGGTCCCCTTTGTCCGCGGAGGTGGCAGAGTTCTGGATCTCAGAAAACCCTAATCCCACCTAGCCTGCACCCATTGCGAAGATAGTGGAGAAATCCGAGCTTGAAGCAGATCTTTCGGTACAAGTCGAATCTGGAGTGGATCTCTCTAGCGAGGCTGAATCCCAGATCGAACCACCCCCTGAGATCGAAATCCAAGAGGATCACAACAACAACCTTGGTTCCGGCCCTGCCAACGTCGGAACAGATCAACCGTTCCTGAGTTACACGTTGAGGTGCATGATGATGCAAGACGCAAGCGTGGATGAGGTTCTCGAAACCATCAATATCTTCGAGGAATCCCACGAGGAAAGTCGCAACTACCTCAGGACCCACACATCGCCCTTCGTCAGATACGTTGGATCCGGATCCGGCTCTGCCGATGCTGGAGACAACACTGACTCAGTGCTGGAGGCGATCGGAACAAACACCGACTTACCCGCATCCTCGAATGAATCGATGACATCGGCGAATTTCCAAAAGTTCTCTGCGGAATATGAAGAGGAGTACAACTCCAAAGCTGTAGAAGAAGGAGAAGCCATGGATGAAGGATCCGGGGAAATCTCTCCCAAAGCGCAGGACGACATGGATATCAGAGATAATCCCAAGGTCCAGATGTCTGAAAGTACCGATCAGAGCTTGTCTCGAGGAAACAGACCCAAACCCGTCTTTGCTATCGACGCTGCCAAGAAGGCAAAGAAGAGGAACAAGAAGAACAAGACCCCGTCAAAAGAACTTCCAGCAGAGGAGGTGATTGCCGAGGAATATGAGGAAGACTCGGATGGAGCACTTATCCCAGACGAGCCCAAAGAAGAGTCGGTGGATGGACACGTGGTCACCGCAGGTGCCCGTAAACTCATCGATGCTGCATTAACTGCACCTATCCCTACTACAGCAGAACTAACTGCTGCGGAATTGGACGAAAGGGCTCAAGCCCTAGAAGCGTGTCACCAAGTACTCCTGGATGAAGCTAAAAACATCGAGGAAGAGAAGAAGCGCATGGCCAAGGCGGAGAAGCTCATCTCTCTGCAACATCAGAAGAACCGGAAACTACATACACATGACAATCAATTTTCGGAAGTACGTAAGGTTCTCTTTGAGGGAGATACGGGGATGCCTCGACTCGATAGCAAGGGAGATCTGCTGTACCCAACACCAGTGCAAAACACCGCCACTGATCGAGACATCCTAGCAAATAATCCAGGCCCAGAACAGGTTTGATTGGGCATCAAGCTACTCACCAAGAGTATGGAACATTAGAAGGCCGCGAAATCCGGAAGCGGAAAACTGGTCTCTCAATCTGACCAATGTCGCACGGATCCAGCCTGGAACGACGTAAGACCCCAGCGGGCTCCGGAACAGCATCACCGTTTCGACCGTCGGGAAGACAATTACTCAAGAACTGGATCTTCAGGACAGCATCACAGACCTGCACATGATTGGTGCAACGTTGCTCTAGCCGCAGAGCAGGAGGCAATCGCTGCCCTATATCCGAAGAATCCTCCCCGACGAGAGTCGAACGATCACAGGGAAGAAGACAAAGAGAAGCTTCCGAAGGAGGACCGATAAAGAATGCCACCTCCTAGGCATACAATCCGTCCAGCTGAACCCCACCGCAATGGGAATGACGGACAAAGAAACGACAGACACCGTGCTGAGTCAAGATGGCAGGGGGCTCGTCGTAATGAAGACCCTCCCTGGAGCCGGAATAATGATGCTCCGGACGGAGGCCGGCATTCAGTCGGAAACAATCCAGCTGCTCCACCCTCTCCACCAAGTAGCAATCACAACGGCTCCCATGGAGGCCAAGGAGGGCGTCATGGCAGAGGAGGTGGTGGCAGAAGCCGAAGTCCGGCTCCAAGGCACCACAGCCATAGCCATCAATCAGGACGATCTCTGTCCCCAAGTGACGCGAGGCACAGGATTAACTCCAACATACAGGCACGACGCTACGAAAACGATGATATATACGTGGGCCCAAAATGTTTCGGACCACGCATAAGAGCAACAAAATTCCCGGAAGGATTTGCTATCTCAAGACACATCCAAGCCTACGACAGCATAGCTCGGCCAGATACTTGGCTCCAGGACTTTTTCCAAGCTTGCTACATCACCAAAGGCGAAAACAGCCTGGTCGCAACCCAATATCTCCCACTCATGTTGCGGAAGACGACACGATCATGGCTCAATGAACTTCCGGAGAACACCATCCACAACTGGTATGACATGCAAAGCGCGTTCTTTCGGAATTTCGAAGGCACATATCGGAGGCCCTGTACGGTAGGAGAGCTACAGTGTTTCACCGAGAAAGCCGGAGAAACTTGCCGAGATTATCTCGGATGATGGATCGACACTAAGAACTCCTGTGAAGGGTTAAATGACCAAACTGCGATTGAATCTTTCATTGCAGGACTCCCAATTGGTTTACTACGTCATCGCTTGAAGTGCGAGAAGGTAACTGATTTGGGAGAGATGATAGAAACAGTGAGCAAGTATGTAGATGCTGACGACGATGCAGAGGGATTACTGAACACCCTAGTTATGCCACAGTCGGCAAAACAACCAAAGCAGCAAGCTCAGAAGCGCAAGAATACCTCGGAGGAAAAACCCAACGCGGAAATGGCAGTGGTCACTGCTACTTCCGGGTCTGGAGGGCGAGGAGGGCGCGGCGGTGGCCCCGGATGCGGTCGTGGGACATCAAGAGTCCAAGGTAGAGGAGACCAGCAACCTGGCAAAACCTACTCATGGGCCGACATTGCTAATAACCCATGTGTGCATCACTTAGATGCCAATGGGGGCTCGTCTCACACAAACGCCGAGTGTCGTTTTAATGACGACATCAAGAAGGATGATAATGCTGGCTATAGGGCTAAGAGGAAGAAGGGAAAGAAGAATCCCAAAAAAGATAAAGAGACCAAGGAAGATTCCGACATGGAGGAAGCCGATGCTTCAAATCCCAAGCCGGAGGGAAAGAAAAACTTCCCGACAAATAAGGACACTTATGTCACCTTCTCGGATCTCAACCCGCTAAGGTCAAGAAAGCAATTCTACATGAGCTCAACACGACTGTTCTGGTTGTCCCCCAATTCTTGGACTGGTCAGAAGTGGCAATCACCTTTGACCGTGCTGATCATCTGCCTAAGTTGCACAGGCGAGGAAAATACGCCTTAGTCGTCAATCCACTTAATGATGACTATGGTTTCTTCAAGACTCTCATGGATGGCGGCAGCAGCATTAACATCATGTATGTCGAAACACTACGCCGGATTAAGATCTCGGAGACCCAGCTGAATTACAACTTTGTGATCTTTCACACAGTTGTCCCAGGAAGACAAGCAAATTCCCTGGGAGAAATCACTTTGGATGTGACCTTTGGAACTCCAAAGAACTATCAGACGGAAGCACTTTCCTTCGAATTGGTCCCGTTCAAGAGCGCGTACCATGCTATATTTGGACGTCCGGCTTACTGGGCTTTTATGGCTCGTCCGTGTTACATTTACAATATGATGAAAATTCCAGGTCCCAACGGCGTGATCACCATCAAGGGAGACCCGAAGAAAGAGCGAGAGTGCGAGGATGGAAATGCCGTCTTTGCTGAAGCCGTGCTGCACGCCCAGGAGTGCCAGGAGATCAAGAAAACCATTGATCCGTACGAGATGCCCGCGACGAAGAAGGAGGTGACAAAGCCGAATCCGGAGTTCAAGGCATCAGAAGAGATGAAGAAGACGCCATTGAAGGATGATGACCCCTCCAAGGTGACCCAGATAGGCATAGGCCTACATAGCGCATAGGAAAGCGCGATCGTCAAGTTCCTCCAAGCAAATCAAGATATCTTCGCATGGCAGCCATCTGACATGACCGGAGTACCTAGGGAACTTGCCGAGCACTCTCTAAATGTACACCCGAATGCTAAACCCGTCAAACAGTCCCTACGATGTTTTGGCGATGAAAAGCGTAAGGTAATAGCTAAGGAACTAGCCTGGCTCGAGTTAGCCGGATTCATAGAAGAGGTCATCCACACTGAGTGGTCGGCCAATCCTGTAATGGTCCCTAAAAAGGACACCACTGATTTAAGGATGTGTGTTGATTATACTGCCTTGAACAAGGCTTGTCCCAAAGATCTGTTCGCTCTGCCTGGGATTGATCAAGTTATCGATTCGACGGCAGGCTCGGAACTCCTATGTTTTCTGGACACATATTCCGGTTATCACCAAATCCGGATGAAGGAAACTGACAAAGTCGAAACTTCATTCATAACCCCCTTCGGAACCTTCTGTTTCGTTACGATGCCCTTTGGGCTCAAGAACGCAGGAGCTACGTACCAACGCACTATGTAGTGTTGCCTCCACGACCAAATCGGACGCAATATACATGCATATGTGGACGATATTGCAGTGATGTCCAAAAAGAAGGAAACCTTGATTTTCGACTTGGAGGAAACATTCGCCAATCTATGAAAATACAACATAATGCTTAACCCGAAGAAATGCTTCTTTGGAATACCAGCCGGAAAATTGTTAGGTTTTATCGTGTCTCAAAGAGGCATAGAGGTAAACCGAGACAAGATCAAGGCTATACTCAATATTTCCAGGCCAACTCGCCTGAAGGACGTTCAAAGACTAATTGTTTGCATTGCTGCAGTCACTCGGTTTGTAAGCCGGCTCGGTGAAAGAGCAACACCACTATACAAGCTCCTGAAAAAGACCAAGAAATTCGTTTAGACCGACGAAGCTGAAGCTGCGCTACAAGACCTGAAAGAAGTAATCTCATCTACCCCATCCTTGCAGCACCGGAACCATAGGAACCGATGTTGCTCTATCTCGCTGCGACAAACAAGGTCGTCCGTATCGTCATGGTAGTGGAGAGACCGGAGGAAAATCAGGAACACCTGGTGCAGCGTCTGACTTATTATCTCAGCGAGGTCTTAACTGAATCAAGGCAGCGGTATCCGCACTATCAAAAGCTGGCTTACGATGTATTCTTAGCATCTCGTAAGTTGTGGCATTATTTTTAGGAACATCCAATTACCGCGGTGAGCACAACTCCCATGAGAGACATAATCAACAATAGTGATGCCACAGGACGCGTCGCCAAAATGGGGCATAGAGATTTTAGCTTTCAACATTGAGTACAAACCTCGTATAGCAATCAAATCCCAAATCCTTGCTAACTTTGTTGCTGATTGGACAGAGCCAACGGAGAATATGACCCTACTAGAGTCGGAATACTGGACCTTGCATTTTAACGGGTCTAAGGCGCTTGGGGGCTCGAGGGCTGGCATGGTACTCAAATCACCCCAGGGAGATAAAATTTTCTATGTACTGCAGATCCACTTCACGGCGACAAATAACATTGCTGAGTATGAAGAATTACTGCATGGAATCCGGATTGCTAAGGACATCGGCATCTGACGTTTAATGTGTTATGGAAATTCGGATCTTGTTGCCCAACAATTGTTGTATATCTGTAAGGCAAACAAGCACATGGAAGCATATAGGGCTGTCGTGGATGAACTATCTAAATCGTTTGAATGGTTTGAAGTTCAACACATCCCTCGAACAGAAAATGAGGAAGCAGATGCACTATCTCGAATAGGCTCTGCCGGGAAAAAGGTTTCAAATGGCGCTTTTTTAGAGCACCTCAAAGTTTCCTCTATAAAAGGAGTGGACGAGGAATATCCGACCAAATCCGACTCACCTTTAGTAGCAGTTCTGGCTGTGATTCCCAGCTGGACTCAACCCTACCTTGATTACTTTGTAGATAGAAAATTATCCGAAGACGAAGTTCTGAGCCAGAAGATCGTCCGACGAGCAAAAGCCTACACTATAATTAGTGGTAAGCTCTATAAGCGGAGTGCGTCTGGGGTCTTTCAGCGCTATGTATCTCCAGAAGAAGGAGTGGAAATCTTACGAGAGATCCACGAAGGCGAGTGTGGTCACCACACTGCAGCCAAATCTCTAGTGGCAAAAGCTTTCTAACACGGTTTTTTCTGGCTTACAACCAAGGCAGATGCCGAAGGGCTGGTCAAGACGTGCAAGTGGATTTACTCGTCTCTTAGTGATGGTGGATAAATTCACAGAATGGATTAAGGCTAAACCCGTCACTAGTTGTGATGGAGCAACAGCCAGAAGATTTGTCGAGGATGTCATAATCCGATACGGTTATCCGCATAGCATTATCACGGACAAAGGGAGTAATTTCTCTTTGGGAGAGCTTGCTGAATTCTGCAATGAACAAAATATTCGGCTTGACATTTCGTTAGTCGCACATCCACAAGCTAATGGACAAGTCGAAAGAGCAAATGGTTTAATCTTACAAGGCCTAAAACCAAGACTCGAAGCACCACTACGACGTGCTGCAGGGGCTTGGGCAGAGGAATTACCTTCTGTAATATGGAGTTTACGAACAACTCCAAATAGGTCAACCAGATACACACCTTTCTTCTTGGTCTATGGCTCAGAAGCAGTTCTTCCTAGTGATTTGATTCACACTTCTCCTAGAGTGGACGTGTATATTGAAGAGGATGCCGAAATTTCTCGACAAAATGATCTCGACTTAGTCAAAGAAGTTTGTGTCGTTGCTGAGATGAGATCAACATCCGATCAGCAGAAGTTATGCAAGTATCATAGCCAGAGAGTCAGAAACCGGTCTTTCAATAAAGGCGATTTGGTTCTCCGGCTTTTGTAGCAAAGAAAGCACAAACTCTCCCCAATATGGGAAGGGTCATTTTTAGTTAGTCGAGTAATGCACAATGGTTCTTACTACCTAACTGATATGCGGCCAGTCAAAGAAAGTCCTGCTACTAAGAAAAGAAAGAGAGCTGGAGGCAGTACAGACCCGGATGAGTTAGATAGACCATTGAATATTTGCTCAGCTATGTCCCTTTTATTCTTCGTTTAGTTTTCTTTGTAATCACATCTGTGTACATGTTCAATGAGAAATAAAGTGTTGGTTGCCTCAAAAAAATTCTGAGAAGTTTTTACCATCTTATTTCCGAATGACCATGTCACAGTCGAAAATCCTAGAATACTTGAAAATACTTTATGCTCATGTTCGTTCTGGTTTAGATTTCCGATTCTAAAATTGCTACCTTCGGGTATAAATCTAAATTTTCTAGTCTATACTTTGGTTATTTGTTTGATTGCTGGATGCGGGCAATTTCTGAGTAGTAAATTGTTGGTACTGGAGGCCGGCTTTGTTTCCGAGTTTAAACTGGTTTAGCAATTGAGCTCCGTTGCTCGGCAAAGTTTCTGTGCTAAAGGTTGGCCGGCTCATGAAAGGGACGAGGCTGAAAGCCAGATAAACGATAAGTATAGATGAAAAACATAAGTGCTTATGAAAATATTTCAGGCACGAAAAATTATAAAGCCAAAAGTGCTAAATAGATATATTTAAACTTAGCACTAGCAAAAAGTATCATACTACTTATTTACAACCCGGATTGTTTTTAGAATAATACAATTTTTGTTCTGATGCTCTATGATGCAGTGGAAGAAGGAGCTACCGGCTCGTTAGAAACATCAACCTCGCTTCGATATCTTTCCAAGATGTTCAAATCTGAGATGGTTTGTTTGTTGTCGGAAGCTGTTGGGGATATACTTTCTGGGTATCCTCACAGTTCCTCACTGACCAGGGTGGCCCATTTCGGGTTAGAGCTTTGCTTCACGGGCGGCCCAGTCAGAGAGAAAGACGGAGTCCTATCCGGCTACGGGAAGGCCCAGAAGACTTACCGACTTAGGCCCATAATGTTACTTGTAGTTCAAGATGTACTCTGTAACCGACTCTTAGTCGTAGCTGGATAGATCTCTCCTGTAAACCCTAGGCCAGATATTTATATAAGCCGTCCTAGGGAGAGCCTTTAGGGCACCTCAATAGTCTACAATCTCAACTCGCACAGGCGAAACCCTTGTAACCCATATTCTGGCTCTACCGTATTACTGGATTGCTAGCAGGAGTAGGATCCGTCCAAAGCCGGCGGATTCGAACCTGGGTAAAATTGTGTGCTCATCGTCCCGGAATACCGTACGTCTCACCCCCTCTCTTCCCCACGCCTCGAGGATCCCCTCATGGCGTACTTGTCATCAATCCGACGACGGTTGGCGCCCACCATGGGGCAAGTGAGCTACGGATCTGCGTTCCGAGCGGAATCTGCAAGAATTGGAATCGGCGAGACTATCGCTGTCGGTCGCATCCTCTTTGCTAGTGACGTCCCTCTCATCGTTCTCGACGAGACTTAGATTCCGGCAAGGGAGGGCGTGACTGCTTACACAATCAAGTCTTTTGGCGAGATCGATGTTTACATCGGTTTCGCTGAACCTGCCCAACCCAGCCCAGCGGTGATGATAGAGGCAGAAGAATTTTCTGGATCCCCTTTGTCCACGGAGGCGGCAAAGTTCCGGATCTTAGAAAACCCTAATCCCACCCAGCCCGCACCAGTTGCAGAGACAGTGGAGAAATCCGAACCTGAAGAAGACCTAGCGATCAACGTCGAATCTGAAGTGGATCTCCTCGGAGGAGCCGAATCCTAGATCGACCCACCCGTGGAAGTCGAAATCCAGGAGGAGCATATCAACGACACTGATTCCGGCTCTGATGATGCCGGAACATACAGGCCTTTTCTAAGGTACACACTACGACGTATGATACTGCAAGGCGAAAGCGCAGATGCAATCCTCGAGACCATCAAAAGTTTCGATATGGCTGATCGCGAAAGCCACAGGTACCTTAGGAAGCACGCGTCGCACTTCATCGGATACGTGGGATCCGGATCCGGCTCTGCCGATGCTGGAGAAAACAACGACTCGGTGCTGGAGGCAATCGGAACAAACGTCGACGTACCCGCATCCTCGGATGAATCGATGACATCAGCAGATTTCCAAAAGTTCTCCGTGGAATATGAAGAGGAGTATAACTCCAAAGCTGCAGAAGAAGGAGAAGCCATGGATGAAGGATCCGGGGAGCACTCTCCCAAAGCGCAGGATGACATGGACACCGGAGATAATCCCGAGGTCCAGATGTCCGAAAGTACCGATCAGAGCTTAACTCCGGGAAACGGACCCAAAGCCGTCTTTGCTACCGGTGCTGCCAAGAAGGCAAAGAAGAAGAACAAGAAAAACAAGACCCCGACAAAAGACCCTCTGATAGAGGAGGTGATTGCCGAGGAATACGAAGAAGACTCGGATGGAGCACTTATCCCAGATGAGCTGAAAAAAGAAGTATCAATGGATGGACACGTGATCACTGAAGGTGCGCGTAAACTCATCGATGCCGCATTAACCACACCTATCCCTATAGCTGCAGAACTTACTACAGATGAGCTGGATGAAAGGGCGCAAGCCCTAGAAGCGCGTCGTCAACAACTCCTCGATGAAGCCAAAAACATCAAGGTGGAGAAGAAACGCATGTCGAACAAGGAGTACATGTCTCGTCTGCATCAGAAGACACGGAAGCGTCACATAGATGACAACCAATTCCCACGTGTCTGTGCCGTCCTTTTTGGAGATGAGATGGGGAAGCCACGGAAAGATAGCAACGGAGATTGGGTATACCCAACACCAGTACAAAATACCGTGGCAACCCGAGAAATTCTATCGGCTAATCCAGGACAAGAGGAGATCCGTTTGGGTATCAAGCTACTCAACAAGGGACTGGAGCAGCAAAAGGTCGCCCTGTCCGGAAGTCAAAAACTGGTCTCAAATGCTGACCAATGTCACACAGATCCGGCATGGGCTGACATAAGACCCCATTACGTTGCGGAGTAGCATTATCGCCCGAACGACGGGAAGACAATTATTCGAGAACCGGATCGTCAGGACAGCATCGCAAAACTTCACGTAACTGGAGCAACGTCGCCCCAGCGGCCGAGAAAGACGCCATCACTGCCCTGAATCTGACGAACCCTCTCTGACGAGAATCTAAGGACCGAAGGGGAGAATATAAAGAGAAACGTCGGGAGGAGGATCGTCAGATAATGCCACCTCCTAGGCATGAGAACCGTTTGGCTGAGCCTCACTATGGTGGGAACGACGGACGAAGAAACGACGGAAACTACGCCGGTACAAGCCGGCAGGGGGCTCGTCATAGTCAAGACCCTCCCGGAATCGGAATAATGATGTTCCAGATGGAGGCCAGCGATCAGCCGGAAACTATCCAGTTGCTCCACCTTCTCCACCACACAGTCATCACAATGGCCCCCATGGAGGGCAAGGAGGACGACATGGCGGAGGAGGTGGTGGCAGAAGCCAAAGTCCGGCTCCACGGCACCGCAGCCACAGCCGGCATTCAGGACGATCTCTATCCCCGAAGGACGCAAGACACAGGATCAACTCCAGCATAGAGGCTCGGTGCTATGAAAATGATGACGTGTACGTGGGCCCAAAGTGCTTCGGTCCATGCATCAGAGCTACAAAATTCCTGGAAGGATTTGCTATCTCAAGACATATCCAAGCCTATGACGGCATTGCTCGGCCAGACACCTGGTTACAGGACTTCTTCCAAGCTTGCTGCATCGCCAAAGGAGGAAACAGCCTGGTCGCAACCCGATATCTCCCACTTATGTTGCGGAAGACGGCACGATCATGGCTCAATGAACTTCCAGCAAACACCATCCATAACTGGTATGATTTACAAAGCGCGTTCTTTCGGAATTTCAAAGGCACATATCGGAGGCCCTGTACGGTTGGAGACCTACAGCGTTGCACCTAGAAAGCCGGAGAAACTTGCCAGGATTACCTCGAACGATGGATCGACACCAAGAACTCATGCGAAGGAGTAAATGATCAAACTGCGATTGAAGCTTTCATCGCAGGTCTCCCTATTGGTTTACTACGCCATCGCTTGAAGTGTGACAAGGTTACCGATTAGGGAGAGATGATAGAAATAGCGAGCAAGTATGCAGATGCTGACGACGATGCAGAAGGACTACTCAATGCCCTAGCTGTGCCTCAGTCGGCAAAACAACCAAAGCAACAAGCTCAGAAGCGCAAAAACACCTCGGAAGAAAAACCCAACGTGGAAACAGCGGTAGTCACTACTGTTTCCGGGTCTGGAGGACGAGGAGGACGCGGCGGAGGCCGCGGGCGTGGCCGTGGGACATCAAGGGTACAAGGTAGAGGAGAACAACAACCAGGAAAAACCTACTCTTTGGCCGACATTGCCAATAACCCATGTGTGCATCACCTAGACGCCAGTGGGGGCTCGTCCCACACCAACGCTAAATATCGTTTCAACGACGACATCAAAAGAGATGACACCGCGGGCTACAAAGCTAAGCGGAAGAAGGGAAAGAAAAATCCCGAAAAAGACAAAGAGACCAAGGAAGATTCTGACATGGAGGAAGCTGATGCTTCAAATCCCAAGTCGGAAGGGAAGAAGACTTTTCCCACCAAGAAGGACACTTATGTCACCTTCCTCGGATCTCAACCAGCAAAGGTCAAGAAAGCAGTTCTACACGAGCTCAATGCAACAGTTCCGGCTGTCCCCCAGTATCTGGACTGGTCGGAAGTGGCAATCACGTTTGACCGCGATGATCATCCGCCTAAGTTACACAGGCGAGGAAAATATGCCTTAATCGTCAACCCACTTATTGACGGTTATGCCTTAATCCGCCTAGATGAACCATAGCTCTGTGATTTTTCACGGAGTTGTCCTAGGAAGACAAGCTAATTCCCTGGGAGAGATCACTTTGGATGTTACCTTTGGAACTCCAAAGAATTATCGGACGGAGGCACTTTCCTTCGAAGTGGTCTCGTTCAAGAGCGCATATCACGCTATATTCGAACGTCCGGCTTACTGGGCTTTTATGGCTCGTCCGTGTTACATTTACAATATGATGAAAATGCCAGGTCCCAACAGCGTGATCACCATCAGGGGAGACCCGAAGAAAGCGCGAGAGTGCGAGGATGGAAACGCCGCCTTTGCTGAAGCCGTGCTGCACGCCCAGGAGTACTAGGAGATCAAGAAGAGCATAGATCCGTCCAAGTTGCCCGCAACGAAGAAGGAGGTTACCAAGCCAAATCCGGAGTTCAAGGCATCAGAAGAGACGAAGAAAGTGCCGTTGAAGGAAGACGATCCCTCCAAGGTGACCCAGATAGGCGTAGGCCTAGATAGCGCATAGGAAAGCGCGCTCGTCAAGTTCCTCCAAGCAAATCAAGATATCTTCGCATGGCAGCCATCTGACAGACGCCTAGATAGCGCATAGGAAAGCGCGCTCGTCAAGTTCCTCCAAGCAAATCAAGATATCTTCGCATGGCAGCCATCTGACATGACCGGAGTACCTAGGGAACTTGTCGAGCACTCTCTAAATGTAAACCCGAACGCTAAACCCATCAAACAGTCCTTACGACGGTTTGGCGACGAAAAGCGTAAGGCAATAGCTAAGGAACTAGCACGGCTCGAGTTAGCCGGATTCATAGAAGAGGTCATCCACACTGAGTGGTCGGCCAATCCTGTAATGGTCCCTAAAAAGGACACCACTGATTTAAGGATGTCTGTTGATTATACTGCCTTGAACAAGGCTTGCCCAAAAGATCCGTTCGCTCTGCCTAGAATTGATCAAGTTATCGATTCTACGGCAGGCTGGGAACTCCTCTGTTTTCTCGACGCATATTCCGGTTATCACCAAATCCGGATGAAGGAATCTGACAAAGTCAAAACTTCATTCATAACCCCCTTCGGAAGCTTCTGTTTCGTTACGATGCCCTTTGGGCTGAAGAACGCAGGAGCTACGTACCAGCGCACGATGCAGCGTTGCCTCCACGACCAACTTGGACGCAATGTACATGCATACGTGGATAATATCGCGGTGATGTCCAAAAAGAAGGAAACACTCATTTCCGACTTGGAGGAAACATTCGCCAATTTACGAAAATACAACATCATGCTTAACCCGAAGAAATGTTTCTTTGGAATACCAGCCGGAAAATTGTTAGGCTTCATCGTGTCTCAAAGAGGCATAGAGGTGAACCGCGACAAAATCAAGGCTATACTCAATATTTCCAGGCCAACTCGCCTGAAGGACGTACAAAGACTAACTGGTTGCATTGTTGCGGTCAGTAGATTTGTAAGCCGGCTTGGTGAAAGAGCCGCACCATTATACAAACTCCTGAAGAAGACCAAGGATTTTGTCTGGACTGACGAAGTTGAAGCTGCACTGCAAGACCTGAAGAAAGTACTCTCATCTGCTCCTATCCTCGCAGCGCCGGAACCTCAGGAACCGATGTTGCTTTATATTGCTGCGACAAATAAGGTCGTTAGCATCGTCATGGTGGTGGAGAGACAAGAGGAAAATCAGGAACAATTGGTGCAGCCTCCGACTTATTTTGTCAGTGAGGTCTTGATGGAATCAAAACAGCGATATCCGCACTATCAAAAGTTAGCGTACGGTGTTTTCCTAGCATCTCGTAAGCTACGACACTATTTTCAAGAGCATCCAATTATCATGGTGAGCAAAGCTCCCATGAGAGACATAATCAACAACAGCGACGCCACAGGACGTGTCGCCAAATGGGGCATAGAGCTCTCAGCTTTCGATATTGAGTATAAACCTCGGACAGCAATCAAATCCCAGATCCTTGCTGACTTTGTCGCTGATTGGATAGAAACGAAGGAGAACATGGTCCTCCCTGATTCGGAATACTGGACCCTCTTTTTCGATGGGTCTAAGGCTCGAAGGGGCTCGGGGGCTGGCGTGGTGCTCAAATCACCCCAAGGAGATAAACTATTATACGTGTTGCAGATCCACTTCACAGTGACAAACAATATTGCCGAGTATGAAGCACTGCTACATGGAATCCGGATTGCCAAGGATATTGGCATCCGACGTTTGATGTGTTATGGAGATTCGGTTCTTGTTGCTCAGCAAGTCTCGGATATTTGTAAAGCAAATAAGCACGTGGCAACATATAAAGCCGTCGCGGATGATCTATCTAAATTGTTTGAAGGGTTTGAAGTTCAACACATCCCTCGAGCAGAAAATGAGGAAGCAGATGCACTATCTCGAATAGGCTCTGCACGGAAAGAGGTCCCAGATGGCGCATTTTTAGAGCACCTCAAAGTTCCCTTGATAAAGGGAGTAGATGAGGAATATCCGACCAAATCCGACTCACCTTTAATAGCAGTTCTAGCTGTAATTCCCAACTGGACTCAACCCTACCTCGATTATTTGGTAGATGGCAAATTACCCGAAGACGAGGTGCTGAGCCGGCAGATTATCCGACGAGCAAAAGCCTATACTATTGTTAAGGGTGAGCTCCATAAACGGAGTGTTTCTGGGGTTTTTCAGCGCTGTGTATCTCCAGAAGAAGGAGTGGAAATCTTAAGGGAAATCCATGAAGGCGAGTGTGGTCACCACGCTGCCGCCAAATATTTAGTGGCAAAAGCTTTTCGACATGGCTTTTTCTGGCTTACAGCTCAGGCAGATGCCGAACGGTTAGTCAAGACATGCAAAGGCTGCCAAAAGTACGCCAAGCAAGCTCATGTTCCGGCTGATCAACTGCGAACAATACCTATAACATGGCCTTTTGCGGTCTGGGGGCTTGATATGGTAGGACCCTTTAAACGAGCTCCAAGTGGATTTACCCACCTCTTAGTGATGGTGGATAAATTCACCAAGTGGATTGAGGCTAAACCTGTCACTAGTTGTGATGGAGCAACAACCAAAAGATTTGTCGAGGATGTTATAATCCGGTATGGTTATCCGCATTGCATTATCACGGACAACGGGAGTAACTTTTCTATGGGAGAACTAGCTGAATTCTGCGATGAGCAAAATATCCGTCTTGACATTGTGTCAGTCGCACATCCACAAGCTAACGGACAAGTCGAAAGAGCAAATGGTTTAATTCTACAAGGCTTGAAACCAAGACTCGAAGCACCACTACGACGTGCTGCGGGGGCTTGGGTAGAAGAATTACCTTCTATAATTTGGAGTCTTCGAACAACTCCGAACAGCTCAACAGGATACACACCTTTCTTCTTGGTCTATGGCGCAGAAGCAGTTCTTCCTAGTGATTTAATTCATACTTCTCCTAGAGTGGCCACGTATATCGAAGAGGATGCCAAGATTTCTCGACAAAATGATCTTGACTTAGTCGAAGAAGTTCGCGTCGTTGCTGAAATGAGATCTATAGCCTATCAGCAGAAGTTACGCAAGTATCATAGCCAGAGAGTCCGAAACAGATCTCTCAATAAAGGTGAGTTGGTTCTCTGGCTTGTGCAACAAAGAAAGCACAAACTTTCCCCAGTATGGGAAGGGCCCTTTTTAGTTAGTCGAGTATTGCACAATGGATCGTACTACTTAACTGACATGAGGCCAGTCAAAGAAAGACCTGCTACTAAGAAGAGAAAGAGAGCTGGAGGCAGTACAAATCTGGATGAGTTAGACAGACCATGGAATATTGCTCAGCTACGTCCCTTTTATTCTTAGTTTATCCTTCTTTGTAATCATACATATGTACATGTTTTGTGAAAAATAAAAGTTTTGGTTGCCTCAAGTTTTTCTGAGAAGTTCTTAGACCATCTTATTTCTGAATGATCATGTCATAGTCAAAAATCCCAGAATGCTTGAAAGTACTTTATGCTCATGTTCGTTCTGGTCTAGATTTCCGATTCTAAAAACTGCTACCTTCGGGTATAACTCTAAAAATTTCTAGTCTTTACTTTGGTTATTTATCTGATTGTCGCATGCGGGCATTTTTTGAGTAGTGAATTGTTGGTACTGCAAGCCGGCTTTGTTTCCGAGTTTAAACTGGTTTAGCAATTGAGCTCCGGTGCTCGGCAAAGTTTCCGGCTGAAGGTTTAGCCGGCTCACGAAAGGGACGAGGCGGAATGCCAGACAAACGATAAGTTGAGACGAAAAATATAAGTGCTTGTGTAAACATTTTAGGCACGCAAATTTTTTTTTCAAAAGACAAAAGTGCTGAATAGATCAAAATCTTAGCACTTGCAAAGATAAATAGTACTTAATATTTACAATCACATCAGTTTTTTCCAGAATAATACATCAATTTTCTGGTCTATAATGCAGGAGAAGATGAAGGATCTACTGGCTCGCTGGTCACTCCGCCTTGATATCGTTCCGAGATGTCCGCATCCGAGTTGGTGCATTCATCATTGGAAACTTCCTCGGTTTCTTCTGCAGGAGGAGGCGGAGTAGCCACACGGGTGAAGAAGGGGATCTCGTAGCTGGTCAGATCAGCTACGTGACACCCGTATCCGGCGCAGGAGTGCATGATGGCTTGAAGGTCCCGCTCCTGGCCGTCTTCGTCTACCTTGCAGTACCCTTTAGCCATATTTCCATGTTTCCATGATGGCTCATGACCATGGAGAGGGCGTTCTGCGCAGCAGTCTGCACGTAGGACATATTCGAGTCCTGAACAAGCTGCGGCATCTCCTTGGCCCTGTCCCGCACCTCAAAATCTGACATGCTTGGCATGTTCGGAATCCTGAGAGACTCACCAATGTCCTCCAGGGACTGGCGGTAGTCATGAAGAAGATCACTGACTTGGGTAAGCCGGTGAGTGCGGGGCTCGGATGAGGAGGAGTCCGTCATCTTTAGAGGACCTATACACAAAACAAGTCAAGAAAAATCCGACATTGATAAAATTCGAAGAAAAGATAAGTCAGAGAGGTGGAACGTACCAAAAATGACGTCGTCAACTTGGTCTTCTCCTCCCGGAGACTCTGGAGTTCAGCCCGGAGCGCCTGGGATATGTCCTTCTCTCTGCCAAGCTCATTCTTGAGGTTCGAGATCACTTTATCTTGAGCGGCAATCTTGCGATCGTGCTCTTCAATGGCCATGGAGGAGGATTCCAGGACTTGAGCTATGCTCGTTTCATGATCCGCCTTGAGCTTATCCAGCTCTTGGCGAAGTCCCTTGTTTTCCACCACCAGGGTTTTGATGTTCTCGGCCTCTTCAATCATAGCGATGGATTGTTTCACCAACACTGTAAGACAAAAAGTACAACAGTTTAGAAAAATTCGACATAGAAAAAGCAAAAGACAAGGTTTGAATCTCGAAATGTTTACCTTCAGCTTCATCCTTGGCTACCTTGAGCTCAGCATTTTTAAGCCGGAGAGCTTTGATCTCTCTCTGCTTGTTACAGACATTGGACAATAATTCCTGGTTATAGGAACATACTTTCTGTAAGTCAGAATACCCAAAGTCAGAAAGCTACTTAAGACTCGGGCTAATATTTTTTGCTAAATATCAGCACGAGCCTTGGGGGCTACACTAGTTTGTTCTTTGGCATCCTAATGAAAGCATAAACCCGGATTCTATATCCTACTTCATGCTTGGGGGTTCACTTACATATTGTAAGAGGGTGAACAAGAGTTGGAATTCCGACTTACATATTGCTCGCGGGTGAGTTTGTCTAAACCCGAGTTCACTTCAGCTGCCACCTTCTCAGCGAGAGTAAGAGGGATCACTGGAGCTGTTGGAAGCTCGCCAGTCCTGATCCTCTCGTCGCGAAGGCGGACTTGAGTGAGAAGGTCAGAGAACTTGACGTCCTCTGCTTCTTGCGCCTCCTCTTCGAGGGATAGATGGCTTTTTTCCATGACTTACCTGGCTAGCCGCTGGATTTCCTCTGTAGATTTCCAGGTCAGGCCAAACTTGGCAAGACCCGGATTGTTGAGGAGGTTTTCGGTGAAGACTTCAGCTGAGGGATCATTACCCGAAGAGGGTTCACCCTTATATTGACCTGACGCACCCACAGTGGCGTCAGTTTGTGACCCAAGGATCATAGGCTCCATTTGAGGAGCCAGATCTTCTGCAGCTTTTGACGAGATAACCGGAGTTGTAGAAGGTTGAGGAGCCGGAGTCGGAGGAGCTACGGCAGGCGAAGCTATGACAAGCTTTGTCTGGCGTAAGGGCTTCGAAGAAATCCCTTTCCCCTTTCCCTTGATGATCGATTTAGCTCTAAGAAGGTAACAAAGTTTGAAATGTTACATCTCGGAAAGAAGTTTAAGTAAAGCACAAAAATGGAAAAGTTGTGACGGGAAGAGTACCTCTTCATGACAGGCACCTCCTTTGTGCCAACCGCCACTGTCGGAGCTTTGCGCTTCTTGAGCGCAAGATCCAGCAATGGAACTACTTCCACCTCCTGAGAGAACTCTGGAGGATATCCTTCGAGCGGAGAAAGTTCTGACTCGGGGATGTCAGCAAGCTGAAAACAAGAAAGCATATCAGCATTGCAATATAACTCAAAGATAGAAACACATAAAAGATGTGATGATAAAAGCTTACCGGCACCATGGGGTTTTCTGCCGTGTGCATGTCCAGAGAAACCTCTAGAATCCACCTCTCGATCCGCTCCTTGATCAGCCACTTGATTTGGCTTATGTAGCCTTGAGTGGTGTAGGCCTTGGGGCTAATGCGGAGGGAGTCGGTCAGAGAAGACGTGACGGAGTGCATCAGTCTATCCCCGTGGTACTGAAGTGGCTGGATCCGGCGTGAGACGCAGCATTGGACCAAGTCGGATCCCTTCAGACCATTGTGCTTGATCAGATATTCGATCCGCCTCTTAGCGAGGATCAGATCATCTGTGAGAGCCGGAGTAGCCTTGTCCCAGGAAGGCTGGGCCGTGGTGGCTCCATCAACAAAAACCGGCAAAGCAGTATCTTTGCCAGGAGCCGGAATATCCCTATGGTAGAAAAAAGTGGCTGGCCATTGTTTGACCGAGTCACTGGCAGAAATTTTGGGATATGCCCGGTCTCGTCTAAGAGAAAAACTAATGGTGCCGGTGATGTAAGGAACACCGGAAGTAATGGAATTCCTCCGGACATGAAAGTAAAACCGGAAGAGAAGCAAACTCGGCCTAATGCCGAGAAAGCCCTCGCAAAGCGCAGCATATGCGCTCATTTCTAGAAGAGAATTGGGAGGAAGATTGTGGAGTTGAACTCCATAGTGATCTATCACCTCGGAGAAGAACTCCGAGGGAGGAAAAGACAGACCTCGGTCCAGATGAGTGCCGAAGTGGACTCGCTCGCCCTTGTGTGGGTTGGGGATGGTTTCACCGGAGCCGCTCCGCCAGTCGCCGGCGACGAGCAGCCCCTCCTTCTCCATGTTCTTGAGACCTGCCTCGTCGAGGGCGCAGGGGATCTAGATTCCCCTGTAGCTTTCCTTCTCCGCTGCAGCTTCCGCCTTCGCCGCCGCCGCCGCTGCCTCCAAGCAAGAGGAAGAAGATGATGAAGCCATTTTTCTCCGGTGAGAAAGTGACCTTAAAGGGGCGGCACTGGGAGTTTCTGTGGGGGAAGAACGAGGAGGCTCTGTGCGTGCAGGAGGATTGGGAAGAAAGGAAATGGCAAAGAACTGGTGGAAAGGAGAAGAAGAAATCTAAACCCCTTATATCCACCTACCTGCGCCAAGATTCATGCAAATGCTACAGTGCAACCGCCACGCGTCGTGGAAAGAACTGGGAAGGACCCGCGCGATGATTGCGTCGCCTCGATCTCCACACACGCATTGAAACGGCGCCTCGGTTCCGCGGACCGTGGACCCACCAACGGTCATGCTGACGGAACACTGTCAGATGACGTGACTTGACCATGCTTGTGTCAGGTGGCGTTAGAGACCAAGTTCCGGCTTCGTTTGAAAACGAGCTGGAAAATCCGAGTAACCAACTGAAAGGTCTGACTTGTTTTTTAAGACCCGGATCGTATCTTTTGTTGTGAAGTTTCAGGAACCCTTCAAGATTCTGCAAGCCGAAGATCAAGCTAGACGATGATAAATCCGATTTTCGATCTTGGAGGCCTCCGGGGGGCTGCTGTTGGGGATATACTTTCCGGGTATCCTCATAGTTGCTCACTGACCTGGGTGGCCCACTTCGGGTTAGAGCTTTGCTTCACGGGCGGCCTAGTCAGAGAGAAAAACAGAGTCCTATCCGGCTACGGGAAGGCCCAGAAGACTTACCGACTTAGGCCCATAATGTTACTTGTAGTTCAAGATGTACTCTGTAACCGACTCTTAGTCGTAGCTGGATAGATCTCTCCTGTAAACCCTAGGCCAGATATCTATATAAGCCGTCCTAGGGAGAGCCTTTAAGCACCTCAATAGTCTACAATCTCAACTCGCACAGGCGAAACCCTTGTAACCCATATTTCGGCTCTGCCGTATTACTGGATTGCTAGCAGGAGTAGGATCCGTCCGAAGCCGGCGGATTCGAACCTAGGTAAACTTGTGTGCTAACCGTCCCGGAATACCGTACGTCTCACCCTCCTCTCTTCCGCACGCCTCGAGGACCCCCTCATGGCGTACTTGTCATCAATCCGACGACAGAAGCTTCTCCGATTTCTTCGGCGGGCGGAGGCGGTGTCTCTACGCGAGTGAAGAGGGGAGTATCGTAGCTGGTCAAGTCAGCTACGTGACACCCATATCCGGCGCAGGAGTCCATGATGGCATTGATGTCCTGCTTCTGACCGTCTTCATTCACAGTAGAATACCCTCTGGTCACTTGCCAGATCTCCATGCTTCCATGCTGGCTCATGACCATGGTAAGAGCGTCCTGCGCTGCGATTCGTGCCTAGGACATGTTCAAGTCCTAGATAAGCTGGGGCATTTCCTTTGCCTTATCTCGCACTGCAAAGCCGGACATGAAGGGAATATGCCCGAGAGGCAATAATAAAATGGTTATTATCTTATTCCATGTTTATGATAAATGTTTAATTTGCATGCTATAATTGTATTAATTGGAAACATTAATACATGCGTGTTTAATAAACAAAATACAAAGTTCCTAGTAATGCCTCTCATATAAACTAGCTCGTTGATTAACAAGATGATCAAGGATTCCTGATCATGGACATTGGATGTTGTTAATAACGAGGTCACAGCATTGGTGGAATGATGTGATGAACATTCATCTGAAGTATAGCATTACGATCAAAGTCATTATGTTTATATTGCTATAACATCATAGGAAGTAATCGTAGTCCTTAGACCATGGGATCATGTTAATTGCTAACATCAGAAGAGTAACTTTATAACATCAAACGTCACATCGTAAAAGGGTGACTATAAAGGTGGGTTCAGATACTCCGAAGGTGTTATGTTGAGGCTCATGGATCAAGAGTGGAATTTGTCAATCCCGATGATGGATAGATATTCTCTGGTCCCTCTCAGTGATATCACATTAAGATAGCTTGCAAGCAAGTGATGTGATTACTAGAATGTTATATCACACGAACGAGAAAAGAGTGCATGTCGGTAACGAGATCAAACTAGGTATTGGGATACCGATGATCGAATCTCGGACATGTAATATATCACGAGACAAAGGGATTTGGTTACAATGTTAAAGGTTCACATGATCACCAGAGTCATCATTGAATATGTGGGAGTCAGAACGGATCTCCAGGTCCCGCTGCTGATTATTGATCGGAGAGGGGTCTCGATCATGTCTGCATTATTTGCGAACCATAGGGTGACACACTTAAGGGATACCGACACCATTTGGAGCAAATATGTTTCAGATAAAGATTTAAGAAAGCACAGGAATCATTTCGATGGAATCCGGAATTGTTTCAGGTGAAATTGCAGAAACTGGTTCTGCATGTGATATTGAAATGTTGCAGGGGGGTTTTATGTGAATGTTTGTTAATTAAAGTAATTGACAAAATTCTGAATAAAATAAATAAAATAGTTTTATTTAATGAGAGCCTGCATTAAATTTGGTGGAAGTTTAATGCATGTGAGTGGAAGTGTGAGTGGAGGCATATTTATGTGAGTGGAGCATCCACCACATGAATGATGGAAGAGGTGGGGGCACCACCATGGCTACCATGCCATGGCCCTTGGCTGCCCCCCTCTTCCCTATAAAAGGCCCCCCTCTCCTCCTCTCAACACACACCTCCTCATGAAGGATCTCTCTCCCCCTCTAGTTTTTCCCCATGGTCTTGGATTAGCGAGATACATGTTCCCGGTGGCTTTATCTGGAAAGGAGTTGCTGCTTCCGCTGCTTTGCTGGAGCGAGGGACGGAGGTTTACGGGGTACCAGACGTGTGTGCGATCACGGATGCACCGCTGCTTTGTGGTGCTGGACTTGTTGGTGCTGGACTTGCTGGAGCTAGATCTGATGGACGTGCTGGAGCCAGACCTGCTAGACTTCATCACGATCTTGAGATCGGCAAGTGTACGACTACATCATCCACAAGTTCCATCTCATTAACAAAGCTTTGTTGTCTTCAAGGGTAAGTTCTCTATGGATGTATATCCACCCGTTGCTTGTATCTAACAGATAGATCTTGGTGATAGTTCCCATCGTAGGAAATTTTTTGTTTTCTATGTTGCGAACCCAACAGTGGTATCAGATCCTGATCTATGCGTAGGTGCTTTGCACGGGTAGTACACATATGTTTATATGTGGGCGATGACGATCATGTTATTGCATCTTTCATGTATTTTGGATATTGGTGGCATAGTGGGATGAAGCGGCCCAGACCAACTTTACATGTCATCGCACATGAGACCGGTTCCACGACTGACATGCAACTAGTTTTGCATAAGTGGCTAGCGGGTGTCTGTCTCTCCTATTATAGTCAATATCTGATTTACAACGAGTTGCTAATAACTTAGTTATCATCTTGTGGTTTCATGTTCGTAGGTAAGACCGGTTCTATCTCCGAAAGCCCTAATCCACGTAAAACTTGCAATGGATAAATTAGACGCCTCTAGTTTAGATTGTTGCTGGGCTAGTGTCATGATATGGTAATGATGTAAGTTGATGTATGGTAGATACCCTTACAACACACTTAACGTGTAAGTTCCATAGACCTTGGCCTTACACACAAAGGAATGATAGAGATCACACCACGATGCATATGATGGTGATCAAATGCATGGACCATATCATCCCACTTTTCACATATGATGTTTGCATCTTATATTGCTAGTTTGGTGTTTTAGTAGCATTATAAGATGATACCTCATTTAAATATCAAGATAAAATGTGTTCTTCCTTAAGTATGCACCGTTCTATGGATCGTGTTTCGAGACATCACGTGATGATCGGGTGTACTCGACTCTACGCTTCGATACAACGGGTGTAAGACAGTTTTACACACGCGAGTACTAAGGTTCTTACTTGGCGAGCCTAGCATGTATAGACATGGCCTCGGAACACGGACCTAAAGGTTAAGCATGAGTCATATAGTTGATGTGATGCCCATATTGATGCTCGCCTTTGAAGCTACACCGACTCACATGATGATCGGACTTGGTGTAGTGGATTTGGTTCATGTAATCACCAAAAAGGCACGAGGGATGTCGTTGTTTAGTGGGAGTTCATTTCTAATTTGGATTAGCCGAACTCAATTTGTCATAAACTAAATCAAAGTGAATTGGCATAATTTGTTGTAGTCATTGACATCTGTTCACTACCTTATGCTTAGTTTTAATTGAGATAATAGAACTATAGAATTCTGGATATTTACTTTATGAACTGGTATCATATTGTTTTGAATGTCAATTTAAAGTTTAGAAGTCCTATTCTAAACTTTCAGCAAACTCTATTTACTCCATGAAGTTTAATAAGTAGTATTAAATCAAGAGTAAGAATTCCAATGTTAGTATCTAAAGTATCATGTTTGCCTCCATGATTATTGATATTCAAAAGTTGTTTTAATATCAAGATTATCTAGGAGCTGAAAAATTGTTTCAGAAACCATCATGTGTGGAAGATATTGTGATATCGGAAACAATGTTTTTGGTTGCATTATGATAGAGTAAAATTTAGCAAAATACATATTCTCATATTGTATGAGAATTTGTGAAGGATGGAGATGCTAGGCATCCGGATCTCCCAAAAGGTTTTGGGAACTAACATTATACTCACGATTCTTCCTTATAGGCTATAGTAGCTTGATCATGAAAGTTGTCATGATAAGGATGAATAGAAGATGGAAGTAAAATGTTTACAACACTAATAGATTACTAAAGAATGGATTTTTGGAAGAACGCCAAACATTTGATGATGGTGATTCACTTCGAAGTGCAAGTCCAACGGTATTAGTATTGGACTATATACACTTTGTACTATGTGTCATGTGAATGACACCACTATTTATGTTGATAGATTCTTTTAAAAAGGAAAATGAATTGCTAAAAGAGAATCTATAAAATATTTGGCAAAAAAGAAAAGGTTGGAGATGTCCAACTTAGGTACATAGAAGATATACATGTTATGGTTGTATTCCTTGTTAAAAAATGTGGTTCTTGGGTATTGGTTACCATTATTGATACCGAATTGGTTGGTGTGAAGTGTCATACAGAACAACACAATTCATGAACTGCAACGGCCTAAGTAACTAGCAAGAGAATAAGTGATGATGTTTATCGAAAACAAATAAAGTGTTATTGCGTTTTTGTTGTCATCAAACCTAGCCTTCAAGATTTGTTTTAATAATTGTTATTTTGTTCCGGTATTACGAGAACAATGGTTGTTCAAATAATTACCGTATTCCATAAAGGATGGATGAACTTTTACAAGTCTAGTTGGAGAAATCACATCCATAAACATTATTGCTAAAATGTTGTAAGACAAATGATTGGAAGATCACTTATGAAGTGACATCGCTGTTTGAATTATATTGGAAAGTGAACATGAAGAAACTCCATGTTGATGGATTTTTTGAGTCTTCTGATTTTGATCAATTGATGCTTGTGAAATTTTCCTCGAGATAATTGAAACTCCGTCCATAGGCCAAAGAGGAACGGATGACTAACTTATTGGATATTATGCAAGTTGATGTTTATAGTCCATTATGTGTAGCCATATGCGATGGATCTTTTTTGCTTCATATGCTTTCTCCAGAAATTTGAGTGAATATATCTATATATTTACTTAATAAGGAAGAAGTATGCAACATTTGAAAATTGTTCAAAGACTTTCAAGATGAAGTGAAAAATCATTGTAACAAGAAAATAAAAGAGTTTATGATTTGATCATAAAGGAAGATATTTGAGTTACAGGTTTAGCAAAACACATAAGATTTCAGGAATTGTTCCATGAATTTGCATTTCCCGATAAACCACAGGAGTATGGTATGTTCGAGAGATCAAATCAAACCTAGTTTGACATGGTAAGATCAAAGGTGTCATTTATAAAACTGCCATTATGTTTTAAGGATTAAAGATTTAGAGACTACCGCTTTTACACTGAAAAGAGCACCATCGTGATCCATTGAAATGACACCATATGAGTTATGGTTTGGGATAAAACCTGAATTGTCTTTTCTTAAATTTTGGTATGCTATGCATAAGTAAAATGTTTACAACCAAAGTCAGATAACCACGTCTTTGTAGGTTATCCCAAAGAATTTGTTGGGAATTCCTCCATAACACCGAGGACAAAAGAGTTTGTCGCTTGGAACGTCAAGTTTCTTGAGAAGGAATTTTTCGCGAAAAGTTAAATGGGAGGACAATAGAACTTTGATAAGGTTGTTGAACCTTAGCTAAATGTGCTAAGTAGTGCAGCGCCGGAAAGTGTTCCGGTGGTGGCCACAATGCTCATGGCTCCCGTGATTACAAAGGGCGTGATCTTGGAGATTAGAGTTCCTATTGAACCATGTGGGTCGATAAGAATCAATTAGTAAGATTTGAAATAGAAGTCATTATTGTTTTGACAATGATGAACCGACTGCATGCAAAGAAGCGATGATGGGCCCTGACTCAATAAAATGACTTGAAGTCATAGAATCCGTGATAGTATCCATATACGAGAAATCAAGTTGCTGAACTTGGAAGACCCTCCGGAAAGGCGTGAAGCCTATCGGTCGTGTTTGGATCTATAAAGAAATAGACATGGATGTTTAACATCTATGAAATAGTCGACATGTTAGAACTAAGTTTACGACAATGTTCAAGGAGTTGACTATGACAAGATTTGATCTTTCATAGCGATATTTAGTCTTGCCGGATTAATGTAGCAACCACTACATATAATTTGGTATATGGTAGTTGAATAAACAAAACAAGGTTCTTCTAATAGAGTGGTTACCTAGGACGTGTACATGACACGGTCCAAAGGGTTTTGTTAATTCAAAGGGTGCTAAAAGGGCATGCGAACTTCAATAGTTGAAGTGAGCATAGCGGAGTTGGAATCTTCACCATGATAAAAATGTTAAAGGAGTTTAATTTCATCAGAGATGATGAAGATGCTTGCATTTGCAAGAAATTAAGTGGGAGCGCTGAGAAAAATTTCCAAGACATTATGTAGAGTACATACCGTTGATTGGAAATGATGTATCTTTTATTGACACAAGTTAAGAATTTCATTAAAATAGGATTTTGATGAAATACTTGGGCAAAACCGGAATATTTGGCATTAATGTCTATATGGATAGATTGAGGCGCTAATATGGTTATGCCAGACGTACATATATGAGATAGTGAAAGGGGTCAATATGGAAACAACAAGAAAGGTTCTTGCTGCATGGAAAGGATCGTATCAAGATTCAAGTGTTTCAACACTTGATGAGTAAAATCACATGAATATTTTGATCGATTATACCGTGATATGTATATATCCAGATATGTCCTATGCTCTAAATTTTATGAGCACATACCAGAATGTTTCATAAGATGATAATTGGATGATAGTAAAGATATACTTATGATCTTTGGAAGAACTAAGAATATATCATGTATAAGTGACAAATAGTTAAAGGTAGTTCATTGTAAAGTGTTACATTGATACTAGTTTTTTCACAAGATGCAAATTAAATTTATCTCAATTTAGACTATGGGTGGCACAATGTAATGGAAAGGATGTTCCATGATGGATTTGGATGAGTTCCAAAGTTGAGACATTATGACACATACTACAACAAAAGGCTAAGTATATGACTGCTATAGTAGTAGCAAAGGAGGGCATTTGTGTTAAGTAGTTTGTTATCAAACTAGGTGTGGTTCAAAGTGGGCTAATACTATGAAGATATATTGTATGACAATAATATCAACATATTTTAACCTGAACGAACTAAAGGTCTCACCAAAGGACCAAAATTATACAATGCCATCTCATTTGAGAATGAGTGATGCGTAGAAACGCAAAGACATGCAAATACACACGGACCTGAAACTATCAGATCCGAAGATTATGTTAACCACTAGCAATCGCGTATATGCAACACCAGAAAGCCATAGGTGTTCAATACGCAAAGTTTTTCAAACTAGATTATTGACTCTAGTGCAAGTGGGAGACTGAAGGGAATATGCCCGAGAGGCAATAATAAAATGGTTATTATCTTATTCCATGTTTATGATAAATGTTTATTTTGCATGCTATAATTGTATTAATTGGAAACGTTAATACATGTGTGTTTAATAAACAAAATACAATGTTCCTAGTAATGCCTCTCATATAAACTAGCTCGTTGATTAACAAGATGATCAAGGTTTCCTGATCATGGACATTGGATGTTGTTAATAACGAGGTCGCAACATTGGGTGAATGATGTGATGAACATTCATCCCAAGTATAGCATTACGATCAAAGTCATTATGTTTATATTGCTATAACATCATAGGAAGTAATCTTAGTCCTTAGACCATGAGATCATGTTAATTGCTAACATCGGAAGAGTAACTTGGTAACATCAAATGTCACATCGTAAAAGGGTGACTATAAAGGTGGGTTCAGATACTCCGAAGGTGTTATGTTGAGGCTCATGGATCAATAGTGGAACTTGTCAATCCCGATGATGGATAGATATACTCTGGGGCCTCTCGGTGATATCACATTAAGATAGCTTGCAAGCAAGTGATGTGATCACTAGAATGTTATATCACGGGAACGAGAAAAGAGTGCATGTTGGTAACGAGATCAAACTAGGTATTGGGATACCGATTATCGAATCTCGAACATGTAATATATCACGAGACAAAGGGATTTGGTTACGACATTAAAGGTTCACACGATCACAAAAGTCATCGTTGAATATGTGGGAGTCAGTACGGATCTCCAGGTCCCGCTGCTGATTATTGATCGGAGAGGGGTCTCGATCATGTCTGCATTATTTGCGAACCGTAGGGTGACACATTTAAGGGATACCGACACCATTTGGAGCAAATATGTTTCAGATAAAGATTTAAGAAAGCGCTTGAATCATTTCGATGGAAACCGGAATTGTTTTGGGTGAAATTGCAGAAACTGGTTCTACATGTGATATTGAAATGTTGCAGGGGGTTTTATGTGAATGTTTGTTAATTAAAGTAATTGACAAAATTCTGAATAAAATAAATAAAATAGTTTTATTTAATGAGAGCTTGCATTAAATTTGGTGGAAATTTAATGCATGTGAGTGGAAGTGTGAGTGGAGGCATATTTATGTGAGTGGAGCATCCACCACATGAATGATGGAAGAGGTGGGGCACCACCATGGCTGCCATGCCATGGCCCCTGGCTGCCCCCCTGTTCCCTATAAAAGGCCCCCTCTCCTCCTCACAACACACACCTCCTCGTGAAGGATCTCTCTCCCTCTAGTTATTCCCCATGGTCTTGGATTAGCGAGATACATGTTCCCGGTGGCTTTATCTGGAAAGGAGTTGCTGCTTCCGCTGCTTTAATGGAGCGAGGGACAGAGGTTGTCGAGGTACCAGACGTGTGTGCGATCACGGATGCACCGCTGCTTTGAGGTGCTGGACTTGGTGGTGCTGGACTTGCTGGAGCTGGATCCGATGGATGTGCTGGAGCCAGACCTGCTGGACTTCATCACGATGTTGAGATCGGCAAGTGTACGACTACATCATCCACGAGTTCCATCTTGTTAACAAAGCTTTGTTGTCTTCGAGGGTAAGTTATCTATGGATGTATATCCACCCGTTGCTTGTATCTAACAGATAGATCTTGGCGATAGTTCCCATCATAGGAAATTTTTTGTTTTCTATGCTGCGAACCCAATAGGACATTCTATGCATATCCGGAACCCTGAGAACTTCGCAAATATCTTTGATGGATTGGCGGAGTCATGCAGCAAATCATCAACTTGAGTAAGCCGACTGGTGCGAGATTCGTCAGAGGCTGAATCCAATAAGTTCAGAGGAACTGTACATTCAATGCAAAGGGGTTTAACAAATAAATCCGGACTCCAAAGAGTCGGAAGATGCAAATAAGTCAGAAAGAGGGAAACGTACCAAAGATGACATCGTCGACTTTGGTCTTCTCCTCTCGAAGACTCTAGAGTTCAGCCCGGAGTGCCTCGGCAATGTCCCTCTCTCTGAACAAATCATTGCTAAGATCCGAGATTTTGTTATCCTGGAACGCAATCTTGTGATCACGCTCCTCGGTAGCCATGTAGGAGGACCTTGTTTTCCTTGTTTTCCTTGTTTTCCACCTTAAGCTTATTCAGCTCTTGGCGGAGGTCCTTGTTTTCCACCTCCAGGGTTTTAAGATTCTCGGCCTCTTTAATCATAGCACATGACTGCTTTACCAGTGCTGTGGTCAAAAGAACAAAAGTTGAAGAAAAATTTGACTATGAAATACAAGACAAGGTTTGAGTTCTGGAATGTTTACCTTCAGCCTCATCCCTAGAAACTTTCAATTGAGCATTTTCAAGTCGGAGAGCTTTGATTTCTTTCCTCTTGTTACAAACATTCTTCAATAAATCCTGGTTATAGGAATATACTTTTTGTAAGCCAGAATACCTAGAGTCAAAAGTCTACTAAAGACTCGGGCTAATATTTTTACTAATATCAGCACGAGCCTTGGGGGCTACACTAGTTCATTCTTTGGCATCCTAAGGAAGCATAAATCCGGATTTGTATGTCCAGCTTCATGCTTGGGGGCTAGAGGATATGATATGAAATAAGGAAAAATGTGAGTTGGAATTCCGACTTACGTATTGTTCACGAGCAAGCTTGTTCAGGCTCATGTTCACTTATGTGGTAACTTTCTCAGCGAGGGTTAAGGGGGTCACTGGCGCATTTGGAAGCTCGCCGGTCCTCAGTTTCTCGTTGCAAAGATGGACTTGTTCAAGAAGATTAGAGTGCTTGATGTCCTCTGCTTCTTATGTTTCTTCTTTGGCAGAGATAGTCCGGCTTTCCAGGCATTGTCGGGCCAGCCGTTGGATCTCGTCCGCAGACTTCCGAGATAAGCCAAGTTTGGCAAGTCTCGGATTGCTCAAGAGATTGTCGGCGAAGACCTCTACCGAGGGATCATTACCTGAAGAGGGTTCACCCTTGTCAAAACCTGAGTCACCCATGGTGAAGTCAGTCTGTGATCCGAGGATCACTGGCTATGCCGATTGAGCCGGATCTTCTGCAACGGTCGGAGATGGAGTAATCTCCGGCGCTACAGATGGCTGAGGGGTAGGAGTCGGAGGAGCTACGACAAGAGAAACCAAGTTTAGTTTCGACTGGCGTAGAGGCTTCGAGGTAATCCCTTTCCCTTTGCCCTTGGAGAGCTGTTTAGCTCTGAGACGGTAATAGAACACAAAAACGTTACGTCTCGAAAAGAAATAAACATATAGTACAAAGACCTTGTGAGGAAAGACTACCTCTTCACAATGGGCACCTCTTTTGTGCCAATGGCCACTGTCGGAGCTTTGCGTTTCCGAGGAATAACATCCGGCACTGGAACCAACTCTCCCTCATCCTGAGAAAACTCGGGAGGATATCCCTCGACTGGAGCAAGCTCCGACTCGGGGAGGTCGGCAAGCTGAAAAGAAGAGATATCTCAGTATTGCAAAATAATATAAAGATGAGCGCATAATACAAGTTGTTCCTGGAAGCTTACCGGCACTATGGGATCTTCCGACATATGCATGTCCAAGGACAGCTCTGGAATCTTCCTCTCAATCCGCTCCCTTATTAGCCATTTGATTTGGCATACATAATCTTTTGCCGAGTAGGGCTGATTTGGAGGGAATCTTTCTTCAACAACGTGATGGAGTGCATCAGTCGATCTCCATGATGTTGAAGAGGCTGGATCTGGCGTGCCACCCAACAGTGAACTAAATCGGACCCTCTTAGGCCCTTGTGCTTCATCAAAAACTCGATCCGCCTCTTGGAAAGAAGCAGATCGTCACTGAGAGCCGGCGCATCTACGTCCCAGGACTCTTGGGGCGTGCCTGCACCATCGATAAAAGCCGGCAAAGCAGTAGCTTTGCCGGGAGCGGGAATATCCATATGATAGAAAAAAGTGGACGACCTTTGCTTGACCGACTCACTAGCAATAATCTGAGGATAGATGCGCTCTCGCCTAACTGAAAAACTAATAGTACTGGTAATATAAGGATTACCGGCAGTGCTGGAATTCCTCCGGACATGAAAGTAATACCGGAAGAGAGTAAGGCTCGGACTAATGTTGAGATATCCCTCGCACAAAGATGCATATGCGCTCATCTCTAAGATGGTGTTCGGGGGAAGATGATGGAGTTGAACTCCGTAATGATCTATAACCTCAGAGAAGAAATCTGAGGGAGGAAAGCTCAAACCTCTGTCGAGGTGAGTGCCGAAGTGAACCTGATCGCCTTGTGAGGGTTGGGGATGGTTTCACCGAAGCCTCTCCGCCAATCGCCGGTGCGGAGGAGCCCTTCTTCTTCCACGGCGTGGAGCTTCTCATTGTCTAGAACGCACGGGATCCATACCCCATGATTGCTCTCCTTCTCCGCCATCGCTGCCATCGCTGCCATACCGAAGGATGATACTGAAGCCATTTTTTGTGCGCTGGTGACCTTAGATGGGCGGCGCTGGAAGTTTTTTGGGAGAAGAGGAGCTCTAGGTTCGTGGGGAGGCGTAGGGGATAAGGAAATGGTGCAAGTGTTGGTGAAGAAGATGGGGAAAGAGATCCTCACCACTTATATCCTCCAGTCGCGCCAAGATTCGTGTAAACGCTACAGTGAATGTGCCACGCGTCATGGAAGGAGCTGGGAAACCCCCACGCGATGATTACATCGCCTCGATCTCCACACACGCATTGAAATGGTGCCTCGGTTCCGCGAAAGGTGGACCCACCAATGGTCGTGCTGCCAGGAAATGTCTGTCAGTGACGTGACTTGACCATGACTAGTATCAGGTTACGTCAGAGACCAAGTTCCGACTTAGTTTGAATTTCAAGCTGGAAACCTGAATAACATATTCATGGGTCCGGCTCATTTGAGACTCGGATCTACTCATTCTTTTTTGAAGTTTCAGGAACCCTTCACGATTCTACAAGCCCAAGATCAAGCTAGACGATGATGAAATCCGACTTTGGATCATGGAGGCTTCTGGGGGATGTTGTTGGGGATATACTTTCCGGGTATCCTCACTGTGCCTCACTGACCAGGGTGGCCCACTTCGGGTTAGAGCTTTGCTTCACGGGCAACCCAGTCAGGGAGAAGAGACAGAGTCCAGTCCGGGTACAGGAAGGCCTAGAAGACTTACCAACATAGGCCCGTAGTGTTACTTGTAGCCCAAGATAGACTCTGTAACCGACTCTTAGTCGTAGCCGGATATATCTCTCCTGTAAACCCTAGGACGGATATCTATATAAGCCATCCTAGGGAGAGCCTTTAGGGCACCCTCACAATAGTCTAAAATCTCAACCTGCACAGGCGAAACCCTTGTAACCCATATTCCGGCTCTGCCGTATTACTGGATTGCTAGCAGGAGTAGGATCCGTCCAAAGCCGGCGGATTCGAACCTGGATAAACTTGTGTGCTCACCGTCCCGGAACACCGTACATCTCACACCGCTCTCTTCCACACGCCTCGAGGACCCCCTCATGGTGTACCAGTCATCAATCCGACGACATCCAGTGAATAGATTATCGCAAGGTGTGAAGTAAATTTCGAAACGCAACCAAAATTTCAAAACACGGCGAGTCATAGTCTCTTTGGTTGTTTTCAAAACACGGTCAAATTTCTGGGCATGCATATTCTTAGCAAGAAGTTGAATCTTTCCAAACTCTCACTTGTTCTCGATACATTAAATGCATGGTGGTTGGTCCAGTGAATAGATTTTCACAAGGTGTGAAGTTAATTTCGAAACATGGGCAAAATTTCAAAACATGGTGAGTTATAGTATCTTTGATTATTTTCAAAACATCGTCAAATTTCTAGACATGCATATTCTTAGCAAGAAGTTGAATATTTCCAAACTCTCACTCATCTCGATACATTGATTGCCTAATGGTGGGTCCACTGAACATATATTCGCAAGGTGTGAAATTAATTTTGAAACACTGGCAAAATTTCAAAACATGCTGAGTCATAGTCTCTTTGATTATTTTCAAAACACGGTCAAATTTCTAGGCATGCATATCCTTAGCAAGAAGTTGAATCTTTCCAAACTCTCACTCGTTCTCGATACATTAACTGCCTGGTGGTGGTTCAACTGAATAGATTATCGCGAGGTGTGAAGTTAATTTCGAAATGCAGCTAAAATTTCAAAACACGGTGAGTCGTAGTCTCTTTGATTATTTTCAAAACACGATCAAATTTCTAGGCATGCATATTCTTAGCAAGAAGTTGAATCTTTCCAAACTCTCACTCGTTCTCGATACATGAACTGCCTATTGGTGGGTCCAGTGAATAGATTATTGCAAGGTGTGAAGTAAATTTCAAAACGCAACCAAAATTTCAAAACACGGCGAGTCATAGTCTCTTTGGTTGTTTTCAAAACATGGTCAAATTTCTGGGCATGCATATTCTTAGCAAGAAGTTGAATCTTTCCAAACTCTCACTCGTCTTGATACATTGACTGCCTGGTGGTGGGTCCACTGAACAAACTTTCGCAAGGTGTGAAGTTCATTTCGAAACATGGGAAAATTTTCAAAACACGGTGAGTCATAGTCTGTTTGATTATTTTCAAAACAGGGTCAAATTTCTAGGCATGCATATTCTTAGCAAGAAGTTGAATCTTTCCAAACTCTCACTCGTCTCGATACATTTACTGCCTAGTGGTGGGTCCACTAAATAGATTTTCGCAAGGTGCAAAGTTAATTTTGAAACACGAGCAAAATTTCAAAACATGGTGAGTCATAGTCTCGTTGATTATTTTCAAAACATGGTCAAATTTCTAGGCATGCATATTCTTAGCAAGAAGTTGAATCTTTCCAAACCACTATCACTCGTTCTCGATACATTGACTGCTTGGTGGTGGGTCAACTAAATAGATTTTAGCAAGGTGTGAAGTTAATTTCGAAACAGGGGCAAAATTTCAAAACACGGTGAGTCATAGCCTCTTTGATTGTTTTCAAAACATGGTCAAATTTCGAGGCATGCATATTCTTAGCAAGAAGTTGAATCTTGCAAAACAACTCTCACTCGTTCTCGATACATTGAGTGCCTTGTGGTGGGTCCACTTATCAGATTATCGCAAGGTGTGAAGTTAATTTTGAAACACAACCAAATTTCAAAATACGGTGAGTCATAGCCTCTTTGATTGTTTTCAAAATATGGTCAAATTTCTAGGCATGCATATTCTTTTGCAAGAAGTTGAATCTTTCCAAACAACTCTCACTCATTCTCGATACATTGACACCAATGTCTCCCTCTATAATTTTACATTTTGAGGCTTTTATGATGCTTTTTATAATCAGGAGGCTGCGCGCCATGCCAAGAAATGAAGAGCAAGCAGAGACGAGCAAAGAGAAGAAAAACACCGAGAAATAGTAGTAGAGAGTAGAGAAATGAATTGCCTTGGTTGTGTGGTCAGGAAACAAGGCTTTATCCAATCGTTAGGCATCGGGGCCCACCTGGGACGTGCATTTGAGCACCTGTGTCTCTGGCGTCTCCCTAGGAACTGTGGTATGATGACACCTGCATCTTAGCAGTACAGGACTGCAGTACACTACTGTAGTCTGACTTCATGAATCACTGAGCAAGAGTACTCTAGTACTACTCCGTACTACTAGAACCCTACTGCCACTGCTACCCCCCCCGCCGCCCTAGGAGTAGTAAAAAGCCATAAATAGCCACCACCGCCCACCACCCACCGCCCGCAGATGCGTACCTACTGGAGTAGTAGTATAGTAAAAAGAAGACATATGTATATTATTATTGGAGTACTAGTAGTACAACTCGAGTATAAAAATACATATACTCTATATTACTAGAGTACTAGTTCATATGTACTACTACTAGTACTCTGTATCTGGACAAGCTTTAACCACAAGAAAGAAATGGAGAAGAGAAATGAGTTTGCCATCCGAGAAATAAAGAGCCAGAAGAGACAAGCAGATAGAATAAAATGCAGATGTTGTTGAAGACATACATGCAGTCCTCGTTCTCTCCCCCGTAGCGCTGTACACTTTGCGCCAGGCCCCAGGTTTATCTGTCTCTCTCTAGGTGTAGACCTTCTCCATTTCCAAAAAAAGGCGTAGACCTTCTTACCACTCACGCGGGTAGGATCTGTTTGTCTGGTATAGTAATGTACAAAGTAATAAGTGCCTGATTTACTATCACCTATCAACTTTCTGCAGCCTTCGTTCAAAAAAACTCAATGCTGCATAAAAATTCTGGACTGCAGGCACTACATCGGCGAGCCGAGCTTCCAGGGAACCACTCCAATGCTGGGTGCGTCAACGGACTCCACCAAGAGCTAGCCGGCGATGGACAAAGACGAGCTAGCACCGATAACTGTTCTATGCCCCCACGACGACTGCCTCATCATGGTCACCTACCACGAGCTCGATGAGCACAAGGCCACGTGCCCGTATAGCCCATGCGGCTGCATGGAGGTCGGCTGCATATTCACCGCCTCGTCGGTCGAGCTCCTTTTTCACCTCAAAGGCGTCCACAAGGTACAATTGCCTAGGCTATCGTATGGCTAGCCCATGGAGTTTATAGTAACAATGTCGTTACCTTCCTTTCCACCATCCATGGTCATCGTCTACGGTGATGACGTTACCGTGTAGCCTCATCATCGGCGAGCTCGGCTAGGCTGCCCCCGTTTCCTTGGTGTGCGCCAGGGCGGCCTCGTGCTCGTGGCCCCACTGCAGGCTGAAGCTGTGCACGAGTGGCCTGCAGTCACCGGCGGACTTCTCGACAGACACCCTTAATGGGGTCATTGATCCGACGAGCTGCGCGTCGCCCGACAGAGTTGGCCTCGAAGATCTGACGTTCCTCACAGTGCCACCGCGGTACATTACCGCGACTAATGGATAGTACTGGACGATCAAGGTGTTGTCTTTCTGCATTTTCATCGACATGATGAATTGATCTTAATCTTCGGCTAAGTGATCCTAATGCGATGGTAATGATGTATTACTAGTTAATTTAGTTGTAGATAAGTACCACTCGTTTAGTAGTTAATGTAGTAGTAGTCGGAGGCAGGGTTGCTTTTGGCACTAGGAAGGGTGTATTTTGGCTGTAAACTGTCTTTCCTGCTAATGTTTATATTTTGGATTTTAAGTGTTTTCTCAAATTGTTCAACTACTACTACACGTTCCCACTCCTAGGGGGACTCAGATCAACATGCCCCCTGTATCTACCATCTAATATTCATCCGATGGACAAAAGTGATCCAAAGTTTTCAACTATGTTTAATTCTTTAGACACTAGACAATAAAAACATTTTGTTAGTCATTAATAGTTCAAATACATGCATATATTTATTAAAAAAATACAGACATATAATTTTAACGAATTTGCATAAATTATTTTTCATACTTTTGTCTGCACACTCTATATAATAGTGGTAAGATAAGAAAAGAAAGACTATCAATAGTATCTTCCCGATGCTAAAATGGAAATGAAGATCCAACGTCTGACAATGTTAGGATTCTAGTCTTAATCCAATGGTCAATATTCAAAGTTAATCATACACTATACAATGCTAATAAAGAAAATGAGAAACATGTGTTTTGACACCTTTGAATACAAAAAAAATGCTTTGGCTTCTTCACAGTGTGTATTGACCTATGGTGTATGAACATTCCTGGTTTTGACCCGAACAGCCAAGGTCATGACCATATTGACATCATATATAGTTTATGATACAGTTCCCGCATCTGGTAGATTCATGCATCTGATTCAACAAGATATGCTAAAAGTGAGCAGTGAACTGTTTTCTTTTGTTAAGCAAGTATACTAGTCTTACCATTACCACTATCTTAACACTATATGGTGTACGAAAAACTTTGAATATTAATTGTTGGATCAAGACTCACAAATCCCAACATTTCTAGCCGTTGGATCTTCTTTTCCATTCTAGCATCTAGAAGATTCTATTGATAGTCTTCATCACAATGAAATGCTATATGCACAAACATCAAAACACACTTCTCCATCATTCTAGAATCTTCCCCCTCGTTTCTATAGACTATGTTACCAAAATTTTCAAGTATTTGACTTTAGGATCCTTTGTGCTAAATGTATGGACTTGGATATATTTTTCATTTTTTTGAGGTCCTTGGTGTAACATGTGTACACATCCACTTACTGTGTTAATTAATTGAAGAATCTCGCTCCCTCAGGACATATACCTTAGTCAAAACTAGTATGAAGAGTGTGGCTCGATGAACTGCTCTCTCGAGAAGGAGCCGTACCCGACTTTTTCCCTTCTTGGTTTTAGGGTCCTTTGTGCTAAACGTATGGACCTCGATGTAATTTTCCCTTTTTTACGTCCTTGGTGTAAAATGTATTACTCCTACCATCCATTTAAAATTCTAACCAAAAAGTGTAAGTGGTGAAATTTAAACGAATTTAAGCTTACTTGTCAACGAGTATGAACATTCTTGGATTTCAAGACGAACGACCAAGGTTAAGGCCATATCAACATCATACTTTATGTTGATGACCCCAAATTAGAGAATTTGCATGGCAACAAATTTAGCCATATTTTGAAACAATCGAAGAAGAAGTAGTATGAAGAGTTTGACTCAGATCAACTGATCTCTTGAGAAGGAGCCAAACTAGAAAGTTTTACTTTTAGGGTCCTTTGTGTTAAATGTATGGACCTCGATGTAATATTTTTCCTTTTTTAGGTCCTTGATGTAAAATGTACTCCCACCGACCGTGTAAAATGCTAACCTAAAAGTAAATGGTGAAATTTAAACGAATTTAAGCTTAGTTGTCACCGAGTATGAACATTCTTGGATTTCAAGCCGAACGACCAAGGTCAAGGCCATATCAACATCATACTTTATGTTGATGATCCCATGTTAAAGAATTTGCATGGCAACAGATCAGGCCATGTTTTGAAAACAATCAAAGTGGTAGTATTAAGAGTTTGGCTCAGAACATCTGATCTCTCAAGAATGAGCCGAACGAGATTTTTTTCGTTTAGGGTCCTTTATGTTAAATGTATATGGACCTCGATGTAATTTTTACTTTTTTGAGGTCCCTGATATAATCGACCGTGTAAAGTTCTAACCTAAAAGTAAGTGGTGAAATTTAAACGAATTTAAGCTTAGTTGTCAACGAGTATGAACCATTCTTGTATTTCAAGACGAACGACTGATACCTTCGATCCGGATTACGGTGTAGTATAGCTTCTTTTTCCCTAGTAGACCTAGGTTAACGAATCCTCGGGAAGCGAATGCGTAGTGAAGTTACTTTAATGGACCTTCGGGAGTTTTAGAATTCCTTTTGTGTTTTTACCGGACCAGTAGCTTGTGACTTTTTGTTGTTGTCGATGATGGAGAGAGAGAGGGCCTAGGGCGTTCGGTTTCACCTGTAGCTGTGCAAAAACATCTGATGAAAATAAAAGATATAAATAAATTATGCGTGTACTTGTGAGAGCAAGATAAATTATATGTGGGCGGTGCATCCATAATTGTTATTGCCTCTGCGACTGCTTATAGAAATAACCTACTAGTCTCATCCATAGAAGAAAGAGAACTAATGATATGCATAGTGATGTCACTGTTAATCCCAAGCAAATCCCTCACATACAGCCGTACTACCCCTTCTGTCACTGGAGTTCCCAACCTGCAGATCAGTCATCACTCATACTCCCTATACCTGGCTCAACCCTCGGGGTCTTGGGTACCTGACAAGTCCTTAGATTGAGGCAAGAGAGGATACAATAATCATCATGTCATACAAACTAATACACGACCCAATCTATGATAAATCACATGCACAATTGCTACATGGCTAGGCCGAAGCCCTTAGCCCAAGGAGAATTACTCACACATAGAGATGAGATCAATAATCAAAAACATTGTAATGAAAATCGTAAGATTGATAGCAATAGTCTTACAATGTCGCCAATCGAAGAAGAGATCTACTATTACAAGTGGTGGAATATGGCTATGGAGATGGAGAAGGGTTTGGAGATCTGGAGGTGGCTGGAAATCTATGGCAGAGAATTTTTGGCGAGGTCTGGCTTGTTTTCTCGTCGCTCGAGGCTTCTTTATATAGGGTTTCCTTCATGAAAGTTGTTCTGTTTGACCTAACGGTGGCTGCGCCAACTATACGACCGGAGCTATACGGTCGAAATTTTTGCTCCGGCCGTATAGTTGGTCGTTAAAGCGTATGCCTCCGTTGTTCGGCTCCTAGTTTCTTCTAGTTGTTGGAAATCCCATATCTTTGACTTTAATGTAGTGATTCCCTCCTTTAAACGACATTATCTGCGCAGGAAAAATACAAAAGAAAGGATTGCATACCCCTCTAAATATTAGCATTAGTGGCAGGGTTTAGAGAGATATTTCATCAAGAATATGATTAATATCCAGTTTAAATGTGGACGTAGATGGCTATATTTCGGAGCCATCAACCTCCTAAATCTTAAACTTGATCCTCCCGAGCAAGAAAACAAAAATCAAAAAGGAACTCAGCATTTAAACTGAAATAACGAGATGGTGATCTTACTCATGATTAATAGTCTCATGTTTCCTCCACTTCATAAATCTGAAAAACTTCAGCATAGATAGAGTAGTGGCAAGCATATCAAACGGGTCTCATGCATCCTTATAGCGCAGCAAAATTATTGTAAACATGGATGATTCAAATGAGTAAACTTTATTCCATGTCAAGTAATCAACTCATAGGCTTACCTTTAAACAGTAAAATATAATCATGTAAATTAAGAGTGTGAGAGTTGTCATGAAAAGCATATATACTAGAGTATCTCAATTCTCCCACATCAATGAATCAAGACTTTGCAAGCACTACTTTTCTATTCATTGTCCTTCAAGAATTTCAGTTTTTAAGTAATTGAGAGCATGCCAAAGATTTTTATTAGTTTATCAGGCTATGATGGACACTCGTGGCATCACTAAGGTCTTTGTTCCTTTCGCATAATGATTACTCATAATAGCTAGAGGAGTGATTCCATCATGATTACAGCTACCCGGGAGTGCCAAGAATCTTACCCACTATAGCATTGCTTCTACAAGAGTTTAATCAACTCATAGCCAAAATCTAGGAGTTTCCTCCATGAAGATCGTTCGTAGGCCAGCGGAGTTGTTGGCATCCCATAAAGTTTGACACGTGTAAAGCTATATCATTCTTATGATTAACAAGTCAAAATTTGGCATGCTCACAAAAAATGCTAAACATTAATTCAATCGAACAAATCCTTATAAAGAGAGCTATCAAGTCAATTAACATTTTCAGTGTTGTTGAGTGTCTCTAGAAATAAACCTTCAAGACTAAGCACTACAACACCCAAGCGTTCAATCATGAGACTTTTTCTTATTACAATTGTTTAGCAATTTTAGGCAAGAATTGGTTAATTACGAGAGCTAGAACAAAATGAGCCCAATTAAATACCCATGCAAACGATAATCTTGAAACGATACAAATACTCACTCCACCAATATAATATATCAACATTTACTACTAACTAGCATGGGTTTCTCAAACTTCAAAAGTGGGGAGTCATAAGGCATACCACTCATGTTTGGTTCCACGTCTCTCTTCCCTTTTTTATTTGTTTCTTGCAAACTCGAAGTCGATCACTCTCCTGTAATTATATGAAGACCTCGAGGCGAAAAGAAAAGAGAGAGGGAAAATAAGGAAAAATGGAGAAATCTTTTTGTGATTTTAAGAGAGGGAAATTAAAGAATATAAAATTGGCGACAAATTTCAGATAGAAAATTTCGAAAGCAAATAAAGAACTTAGAAAATAAAGTGTTGGAGAAACCAACATGAGTGCTTATAAACTCAAATAAAAGTGCAACCTTAAAATAAATAAAAGAAAATAAATGCCAAATAAAGATACATGAGGAAACTTCCCCAAGCTTAGGCTTTTGCAAGCCCTTCAAATCATTGTGGTGGTGGGAAAAATTCGTTACTCCAGTTCGCAAATTGAGTTGAGAGGTTACTTGTTGATTCTCGGAGGTTCAAAGAGAGGTTGTGCATCCTCTCCATAGTCCCTCCAAGTCCTTGGAAATCTTGGGATGTGGTGAACCGGGTTTGTGGCTGGTCCTCTTGATAAGGAACTTCTTGCTCCTCCTCTTGGTCCTCATCCTCTTCAGGAATCTCTTCCTCAGGTTGGTATTGCTCAACCTGCGAATCCTATAGCAAACGTCCTTCCTCGATAGAGAAAAGACCATTAGGCATAGGAGCGGGGTAGATACGCCCAGCTCCAGCAATATGCAGGTAATAAACACTACCACCTCTCCTAGTGAGCATTCCACAGGCCCTCAAGGTGGAGAAACCAACACGCGTCTCACCTAGTATGGGTTGCATCTCACCTAGATCGATGTCTAGGGTAGCGGTAAGCACGGGATGACGCCTCCTCCTATGATTGGCCCTTGGCTTTGGGAGGCTTGGTTCTCCAGGTAGCGCACAAGGATGGCGCCCAAGTTGAGTGACAGGTTGCAATTGATGTAAGCATCCTTTGCGAGGACTAGGATGTCCTCCTCGTTGAGTCTCGTGAACTCATTACGTTCCTGCAAGGTGTTAGCAATGACATAGAACAAATAGCGAATTGCAGGATGTTAAATATTCTTCCCCTTGTTCACTCTACTAGTGAAGCTCATTCCATTATAGTATTGATCGGGGGAAGGACTTAAGCCAGTAAAGGATGTGCGTAAAGCATGAACATCATTGTTTGGCAAATTAAAGCATGCATACCATTCGTCTAATGTTAAAGTGTAGTTGTTGTTCATCAGAAGGAAAGAAATAGTATCCTCTCCTTGCCATAGTTTAACGGTGCTTTGCAACAAACTTAGGAATTCAATGGTTAAGCGGCGATAAGTAGGTACATCATTGTACACAAAGTTTTGCAGGCCAGCTCTATTGCAAAGTAAATTAAAGTCATTAGAAATACCGAGTTGGTTCAATATGATGGGGCAAGCCTACTTGGTGGCCTTCACTTCGCGGTTCTTGATCTTATTGAAGCGATCACGATGGGCCTCATCCCTGAACCGTATCCCCATGTGTTCCTGAGCGGCAGCCCGAGAAGCGCTAGCGGTGGCACAAGCACGAGTTTGGCTCCTTGTGTTCATCATCTAAAACATTGAAGAAAGGTAAAAATAAACTTCTTTGATCCAACAACAGTAAGTATAATATACTCCTCATCTAAGCACACTAAAGAATTCTCCTCAAAATAATAATCTAGGCAAGAAAATCATGGCAATTGGTTCATAGTAGGTCTCACCCTAGATTGACAATGACAATAGATCAAAGATGAATTTGCAGAAAGTAATTGGAGGATCAGAGGAGAAACATACCACATACTGTAGATCACTTGTGTGCGAGGAAATCGATCGAAATTGAGTAGAGATGGAGATCCCTTGAGGCTTTGAGAGAGTTTGGAGGTAGAAGAAAGAAAAAAGATTGAAGTTTTCGAGTTGGGAGTACCTTCCCGTGCGATTTTGTGGTCGGACGCAACTATACGGGCGGAACATGTGTTCCCGCCGTATAGTTGGCGTTCTGTCAAAATATTAGGGTTTCTTCCTAGCGGCGCAGCTATACGGGCGGAACAAAATGTTCTGGCTGTATAGTTGCTCGTTAAACTGTCTGTCCCTGCGAAAGAAAATTTGCAAAGGCATCGATATCTATACGACCGGAACTATATGGCTAGAATTTTTATTCCCGCCGTATAGTTGGTCGTAAACTCTCAGTATATATAAAAAGAAATTGTACGGAGGCGTTGATATCTATACGACCAGAACTATAGGGCCGGAATTTTTATTCCTGATGTATAGTTGGTTGTTAAACTCTCAGTACATATTGCAGAAAAAAATTGGATAGCAAAGATATCTATACGACCGGAACTATACTACCGGAATTTTTATTCCCGCTGTATAGCTAGTCCTTAAACTCTCTATGTGCATCAAAAATTTTTTGTTTCTTCGTAAAATATTTCTTTTCCTGTAACTTAGCGATATACCTTGTTTTTTACAGAAAATTAACAGTAAATATTGTCGACCAACAATAGCACGAATAAAGCAGAATTTCAAGTACTACCGAACTTATTCTCCTCAAATGGAGTTTTCTAGCACCCTTTATTAACCATGAACTTAAACTAAAATTAAAAACTTAACTCAAACCTTTATTTCACATGGGTTGCCTCCCATGGAGCGCTCTTTTATGGTCAATAGCTTGACCTTAGTGATACTCACTTGGGCCAGATGAGTGGAACACCCACTCCAAACTAATTGGCCTTCAAAGTAATGGCCTCCTTCTTGTCATGTTTGGCTTTCTTCTTCCTAGGGAAATGGATAACAAAAGGATCCAGTGAAGGCAATTGCAACTTCACATTTCCTTCATGAAGGTTAATTAAAGCCTTTATAGTTCTTAAGAAACGACGACCTAGTATTATAGGAGCAACAGTATCTTCAGGCATGTCAACAATAACAAAGTCAATTAGAGTAGGATAGCCTTTGATGTAAACTAAAGTGTTCTCCTTAATTCCTACAGCTTGTTTATAGGCAGAATCTGCTAGATGCAATTTTAGTTTAGTATTTTCAAAGGAGCCAAGATATAACTTGTTAAAAAGACTCTTTGGAATTGTTGAGACGCTTGCACCTAGATCACAAAGTGCAGCTAACTCATTGGTTCTAATCTTTATCTTAATAGTAGGCTCAAATATGTGATCTAGTTTAACATGTAAGTTTTCACTGATTTTCTTGTATTCCTCTTCAAGCTCGTGTACCTTAATTGCTACTTGATCAACAAAGTGTTGATACATGGCTTCATCGTTACCTTCACGTACCGGAATTTTGACGTTGATCCTCTTTACGAGGTCTTCGATGGTGTAGCTTGGTGAAGGGGCATTAATCAAGTTCTTCAGGCTCCTCCCTTTGGATCCTCATAATTTTGAGTTCTTCAACAAGATTGGGCTCAGCTTTACCTGCAAATTTAGCTAGAATGAGAGTTTGACTCTCGCTTATCTTACCTAGCTGTGCCTCAATGATCCTTGTTCTTTCTTGAAGGGCCTGCAAATCATTTCTCAAACTAAAAGCTTAGTTAGATAATCTACCAATCATAGCATCATGGTTCTCCATAATTTTGACTAGAATATTATTTTGTACATTTTGTGCGTCTATGAAAGACTTAAGCGTTTCTTGGAGACTACCATTACTATTTCCCATATTAGTATTAGAGTTACTTGCAGGACTAGCATAATGTTTTTGAAAAGTAGGATTGTAACTCTTCTTCCAAGCAGGGATGTAATCATTACAAGCTATGAAGTCTATTTCTTATATGTTTGTTTCGGGGGTGGCTCTTACATGAGTTTCCTTACCTTTTACGGATAGTATGAGCTCATCCAACTTAGCATTGAGATCTTCGTTCTCTTGTGGTGAGACAGAGTTCACCTTCTTCGTGTTTGATCTTTCCACATGCCATTGGGCATGGTTGTCTTGCATATTGTCTAGCAGCTGCTTTGCTTCGGTAATATGTTTACCCACAAATGTTCCTCCAGCTGCAGTATCAAGCATAGACTTAGCCGCAGGATTAATAGCATTGTAAAATAAATGGAGGATTAACCAATCTTCCATCCCATGACTAGGATAGTTTCTTAGGCATTCATTCATCCTCTCCCATGCAAGCGCTAGTGGCTCATGCTCTTCCTGTCTAAAGCCAGTAATATTAGATCAAAGTTGCATAGTCTTTGCAGGTGGGAAAAATTTAGTCATAAACAAAGAAGTACATCCCACCCATGATGTAATAGTATTTTTAGGCAAATATAGCAACCATTCTTTAGCTCTCCCTCTTAAAGAGAAAGGAAATAGACGCAATTTGACCACATCAGGGTCAACGTCTTTTATACGCATCATATCACATATTTCAGTGAAAGTGTTTAAGTGCATACCTACGTCTTCAACAGCAGAGCCTCCAAATTGATTTTGTTGAACCAAACTTAAGTAATGGGGCTTAATTTCATAGTCATCAACAGCAATTGCTGGTTGAGTAATAGGAGTACGCAAATAATCATTATTGGGAGTAGCAAACTCCCCAAGCTTATTTTCAGCCATACTTCCTATGTTTTTGGGTTTTCTTTGATTAAAAACTATAATAGTAAAAGCAAGAATTTAAAAACTAACTATTTTTTTGGTTTATCAAATAAAGACTAAAAGCAAACTACCAAAATTAAAAACAAGAGTTAAAACTAGCAAGGTTCCTAATAACCTCACTAGGGTAGCTATTGCTTCCCTGGCAACGGCGCTAGAAAAAGCATTGATACCTTCAATCTGGATTAAGGATGTAGTATAGCTTCTTTTTCCCTAGTAGACCTAGGTTATCGAATCCTCGGGAAGAGAATGCGTAGTGAAGTTACTTTAACGGACCTTCGGGAGTTTTAGAATTCCTTTTGTGTTTTTACTGGACCAGTAGCTTGCGTCTTTTTGTTGTTGTCGATGATGGAGAGAGAGGGCCTAGGGCATTCGGTTTCACCTGTAGCTATGCAAAAACATCTGATGGAAATAAAAGATAGAAATAAAGTATGCGTGTACTTGTGAGAGCAAGATAAATTATATGTGGGCGGTGCATCCATAATTGTTGTTGCCTCTGCGACTGCTTATAGAAATAACCTACTAGTCTCATCCATAGAAGAAAGAGAACTAATGATATGCATAGTGATGTCACCATTAATCCCAAGGAAATCCCTCACATACAGCCGTACTACCCCTTCTGTCACTGGTGTTCCCAACCTGCAGATCAGTCATCACTCATACTCCCTATACCTGGCTCAACCCTTGGGGTCTTGCGTACCTGACAAGTCCTTAGATTGAGGAAAGAGAGGATACAATAATCATCATGTCATACAAACTAGTACATGATCCCATCTATGATAAATCACATTTAAACTGGATATTAATCATATTCTTGATGAAATGTCTCTCTAAACCCTGCCACTAATGCTAATATTCAGAGGGGTATGCAATCCTTTCTTCTTGTATTTTTCCTACGCAGATAACGTCGTTTAAAGGAGGGAATCACTACATTAAAGTCAAATATAGGAGATTTCCAACAACAAGAAGAAACCAGGAGCCGAACAACAGAGGCAGATGCCGTAACGACCAACTATACGACCGGAGCAAAAATTCCGACCGTATAGCTCCGGTGGTATAGTTGGCGCCACCACTGTTAGGTCAAACAGAACAACTTTTGTGAAGGGACGCCCTATATAAAGAAGCCTCGTGCAACGAGAAAACAAGCCAGACCTCGCTAAAAAGTCTCTTCCACAGATCTCCAGTCGCCTCCAGATCTCCAAACCCTTCTCCATCTTCATAGCCATATTCCACCACTTGTAATAGTAGATCTCTTCTCCGATTGGCAACATTGTAAGACTATTGCTATCAATCTTATGATTTTCATTACAATGTTTGTGATTGTTGACCTCATCTCTATGTGTGAGTAATTCTCCTTGGGTTAAGGGCTTCAGCCTAGCCATGTAGCAATTTTGCATGTTATTTATCATAGATGGGATCATGTATTAGTTTGTATGACATGATGATTATTGTATCCTCTCTTGCCTCAATCCAAGGACTTGTCAGGTACCCAAGACCCTGAGGGTTGAGCCAGGTATAGGGAGTATGAGTGATGATTGGTCTGCAGGTTGGGAACACAAGTGACATAAGGGGTATATGGCTGTATGTGTGGGTTTTGCTTGGGATTAACGGTGACATCACTATGCATATCATTAGTTCTCTTTCTTCTATGGATGAGACTAGTAGGTTATTGTTATAAGCGGTTGTGGAGGCAATAGCAATTATGGATGCACTGCCCACATATAATTTATCTTGCTCTAACAAGTACATGCATACTTTATTTCTATCTTTTATTTCCATCAGATGTTTTTACACAGCTACAGGTGAAACCGAATGCCCTAGGCCCTCTCTCTCCATCATCGACAACAACAAAAATACGCAAGCTACTAGTTCGGTAAAAACACAAAAGGAATTCTAAAACTCCTGAAGGTTCTTTAATGTAACTTCACTACGCATTCGCTTCCCGTGGATTCGATAACCTAGGTCTACTAGGGAGAAAGAGCTATACTACATCCGTAATCCGGATCGAATGTAACAACAGGCGTCCCTGAAGTTGATGAACTTGACATTCAATGTCCTGTCCGGATTGTTGTAGTAGTTGTACATATGGTACTTGCGGTGACCATACCCATCATCGAGGAAGGCGCATGCCAGCTGCCACTTTATTCTCCGTGGGGAGAAAGCCCAAATCCTTAGGGCATTGTCCTCCTATGCTGCGATATCAGGGTCTTTGCGCTCTAGTATGGCGGGCAGCAGCCGGAACGTGGCCATGGATGATAGACGATGACGGAGATGGTTGCTAGAAGCGGGGGATTAGAGATGGTTTGGTGCGGGGAAGGGGAGAGATTAAATATGAAGGACATGATCTAATATTAATGTGGCAGATTACTGAAGCGAGGGGACAATCAATGTCGCTGATGAAGCCGATGCGTGTGGCAAATATTGATGACTATTACTAGGGTAAGCGATTGGACGGAATGCTGACTCTGCTTCCCGCACTCGATGGCCCAGTCATAATTTTATGGTGCGTCCAAGGCGACCGCGACCTTGCAAATTTGTGGGCCCTATGTGGATGACTGAGTTGCTGGGTGAAAACAAATTGATAATGATAAAGTGGTTTGAAATGTGATTTAACAAACATTAAGTTGTTATTAACCACTATTCTTGTTAGATAAAAATGCATACATTAAGTCTACTAGTAATAACTATCTACCCATATTGAGAATACATCCTACTGTGCTATGAAATTTTGGGGATGGTGAAATGATGGTTCTACAACATGTTGGAGTTTGCTCTAGGTACTATTCAACATGAATCTAGATGCTCTAAACCATTGGATCTAATACCCCGACGATCAGGATTGGTGCTATGGATCCAATTCAAAACTGCTCCATTATAGTAGTAGAGAAAAGTACGACCACCTGGTAGAATGAAAAAAAGAAGATCCAATGGCTAGCATTGTTGGGATTCGCGAGTGCTGATGCAACGGTCAATACTCAAAGTTATTCGTACATTATATAGTGGTAAGGTAAGATAACAAATATTATCAATAGTATCTTCTAGATGATGGAATGGATTAGAGGATCCAATAACTAGCAGCAATGTTGGGATTAGTGGGTCATGAATCAGCGGTCAATATTCAAAGTTGTTCACACACTATATATAAAAAATAGTGGTAAGATAAGAAAAGAAAGACTATCAATAGTATCTTCTCGATGCTAAATGGAAATAAAGATCCAACATCTGACAATGTTGGGATTCGCATCTTGATCCAACGGTCCATATTCAAAGTTATTCGTACACTACATAGTGCTAAGAAAAAATGAGAAACATCTTGAATGCAAAAAAATGCTCTGACTTCTTCACAATGTGTATTTTCCTACGGTGTATGTACATTACTAGCTTTTACCCGAACAGCCAGGGTCATGATCATATTGACATCATATCTCTACTACTATAATGGAGCAGTTTTGAATTGGATCCATAGCACCAATCCTGGCTGTTGGGCTGTTAGATCCAATGGTTAAGAGCAGCTCGATTCATGTCACCATGTTCTAGAACCATCATTTCACCACCCCAAAAATTTCACAGCACAGTTGTAACATCTCAAAAATAAGAAAAGCGAAATATCAATTTCCAATCATCCAAAATTTGGGTTAACAAAAGCTTTTTAATATTAAACACTATATGAATGCATGTGTGTTTGCTAATGATGTATGAATGCATGTTATGCCATGTTTGATTGTTATATATATGTTGAGAATTAGATTAAAGATCAAAACAACATCATCTAGGTCAAATCCAAACAAAATCAAATCAAATAATAAGACATATGACCTAATTGTCATTTTTGCCAAAGTTAACACCTATCCCACTTTGGGCATCTTTAGTAAATGATTTCAAACAGAAACAATTCCATTTATTTTCTCCCTTTGCTAGACCAAGTGACAATGAACACAAGTGAACTTTCAAAACTCACCAGAACCTTTTCAAATCCATTTGAGGGACATTTCAAAATTGAATCTAGTGTATGCATCTAGATAGCCATTTTTCAAAAACCAACCAAACCTTCTCCACTTGACCAATCCTAGCAACCAGAGACACTCAAGCATATGACCAACACACCCACCAAAAAGAATTTGAAAATTCAAATGTTTAGTTCATGCGGCCATTTGATCGAGCACTTAGTGAGCATAGTACAACACTACTAACTATTTACTGTTTGAATCAATCTAGTGATCACCATTGTACTCGATTGAGCCTCTCTCACTCGCCCACGATCACCCCCAGTACCAGCCCGTGTAGCTAGCACCGCTCACTCGACCAAATGACTAGTGCCAGCCCATACCCGAGCGTGCCATGCCGATCGGACATGGACATGACGCAACAAGCCTCAGCGTCCTTGTCCATGACCACTAGCAGCTAGGCGTGACCTCACCGCACCCCCCGGTCCATGCCTCGGCCAACGACAGTCAGTGGAGATGCCAGCATCACTGTGCCCATTTATCTCTCTGCCATGCCAACGCGCACGCCAGAGCGCCGAGCCGCCCCATGTAGCCACGCCGCGCCTCGCTCTCTCCTTGCGTAAATGCATTCGCCGCGTCGCCAGCGACCTCCCAGACACGACCGTTTGACACTGCGCTCCCCGTGACCACCGTACGCCATGACGAACACCACGGTACCTGGGCAGAGCATGGACGTCTCCTGTCCGATTAAGACCGCGCCTCGCCATGCCACTATGCGCATGATGATCGCCGTAGAGAACCACATCGACCTATGCCCTCAGCCATGCCGATAGCGCCCTATAGCGACGTCACCGATGAGCCCGAGCCATGCCCCAATGCTCCCTCGCTGGGGTATAAATAGACCCCTCCCACTGCCTCCAAATGCACACCACTCGACTCACCTCTCCCCCAGGAACCCCTCTGACCCTTCCCCGGAGCAAGGCAAGCACAGCATCGCCAGAACTTCACCGGAGCCCGCCGATGTTGTGGTGGAATGGAGCCATCAATTGGAGCCGCCCCAGGAGCTGCCGCGACCACCATTCGAACCACCGTCGTCTACCAGCTCGTTCGCCCCCATCGTCGGACCTAGCTGGAGCCCTGGTAAGCTCTCGACGACCCCCGCCGTAGAACTAGGGTTGGAATCTCCCGCGCGCCATGCGGCGGAGACGATGACGCTGAGCCGTTGATCGCGCTCTAATCGTGCGGCTGATATTCATGCATACCACTTCGCGTTAGAATAGCCACTAACATGTGGGACCAGCGTTAGTGCAGCCCACTGCGTGCGCGCCAGGTAGTTGGGCTAGCCCATGTTAGTTCCCGCACATTGCCCAACGATTCAAATATAGATTTTCCTTTTTATTCAAAACCCTATTCTATCAGTGATTTCAAAATTGAATTCAGAAAGATTTACTTAACCAAATTGCATGATTCAAATTTTGTTAGAAAGGAATTGAAAATATCTACACACTCCCGTTGGATTCAAACACTTTGGAATTATAGATCACCTATAATAAAAATAACAAGACAGAGACTTTTCCAACTTCAAACATTTTTCTAAAATTAACCATAAATGCTTTTGAGTTGATTCCAACTCTCAAAAATCACATTTGCCATGCTCTATATAAATATGTAAAAATATTTAGGTTTATATGCAGTAGTCATGGGATAGAATTAAAAGAATGCTATATAGTCATTTCTAGTCATATTAATTCTATTAAAAAAGCAATATTCAACTTTGTAATATATGCCAACCACTTTAAATCACATTCCCAAGTATTGGAATATGTGGTGATGACATGTGTCAAAATGATCCCATATTTTAATTGGAGAATATTAAATCTTAAGTATTTTTCAATGAGTAGAAATTACATTTCAAGATAAGATAAATAAGAATATATCCATTTTCATGTGATGATTGTGATGATTCTAGAACATCTAGTGTGAGCCTTTGTGTGCTAAATAGAAGTAGTTAAGTATTGTTTGGTGATTGTGTATCTCGTATTTATTTATAGACGCTAGTACCGACCCGGGCTACGAGGAGGCAGAGTTCTACGAAGAAGAACAGAACTTCGACAAGTATACCAACCAAGGCAAGTAACCAATGCCAGCTCCACTATGCAAGCTGACTTGTGTAGATACCCTATGCCTACTATTGATATGCAACTTTACCAATTCCAAGTTTTACCTACAAGCTTTACTTTTCCCTTTACTAAAGTTTCTTGAGTAGTTAATTAATGGTGAGTAGTGGAAAATAAGATAGATGCCATTAAGAGCATAGAACTAAGCTTGAGTAGTTACACTTGATTAACACCCATCAATAGTGATACCGTCATTGATAGTTGCTGGTGCTAAACTAAACTTGATCACTTTATATGGGAACACCTGGAGAAAATGATTATGAAAACCTTGGAATGATGAGTCATTCTATTGAAATGTTTTGACATGTGTTATGAAACACAATGATTTGAAGATGACACTGAATGAGGCATGTGCGTTCACTTTGATAAAAACTAATGGTTGGCTTCGGATGCGATACCATTCCAACTTTACCGTACAACCACAATACCTGAGTTGGGTAGGGCTTAACTGGAAGTTTATGTGTCTTAGTATGGGTTCCCTCACGGAAAGTGGTTAAGCTGAGGCTACCTCGTGAATATGAATGTCCACCTATGCATTTCCTGGGATGGCAGATGGCCATGGCTGGGAGGCCAAGCTCATAGGGGAGGTGCCTATACTAGGGTGTGTAATTGAAAGGTTAGGATTGATTATCCGCATACCAAGTATGATGATTCAGGGTTATCCCTGACGGATGTATCGAATTTTGTGGTGAAAGTGTACCACCTCTATAGAGTGTCAAACTATTCGAATAGCCGCGTCCGCGGTCATGGATAGTTGGAGTGGCCATACTGTTCCGTTGTTAGATGTTTTCAAAATGACTTGTGACTTGAAATATGACTTTAATTTGACCACCACAGGGTTGTGGAAATGAAAACTAGGTTCCCACTTGAGTAATCTAGAGAACTAAAATAGGCCCTTACTACTAAGTACTCCTGAAATTTTTTGGCTTGTTGCAAACAGGACTAGAGCTTAGGATTCCTACTAGCATTGTCTTAGTTACATTAGTGATAGTTTGAGAGTACTTTAAAAGTACTCATGGCTTTGTCCCTGGCTATTCCCATGGCCGGACTATGAAGAGGACTATCTGGAGGATGGACATCAGGAGGTCTATGATAACTAGGATCATCTCCCATCGTCAGCATTGCCTGTGACAATGAAGATGGATTCTACTATGTTTATTTCCGCTGCTTTGATGTGTATTAAGACTTGATCATGAGATCAACTATTTGTAGGACTATTATGGTTTGTAATGGATGATGTACTGTGCTACCAATTCTGTTATGTCTCGCAAAAATGGTAATCCAGGGATTGCGATGTACGGCATAACAGACATCTGGACTTAAAAATATGGGTGTTGACAACAGTAGGTTGTATTCTCAATATATGTATGATGCAGCCCGTCCTACGGACGCTACTACATCTACACCAACAAGTCCCCCAAGTGGACCCATGACTCGTGCCCGAGCCAAACTCCTATAAGATAAGGTGAACTCGCTCCTCTCCTCGTGCCAATTTGATACCTCCTTGGATGGAGTGCTACTTCATGCAACTACTCTATGCATCATCGGGTACGAAGCCTCGACACAACACCAAGCACCCAAGGATGGAGAACAAGGAGCAGGGAGTGAAGCAGAAGCCGCTGGAGCTGCTCAGACCGGAGTCTCCGGTCTGCGCACACCGGAGTCTCCGGTCCACCAAAGTCTCTGGCCTGAAGACCCCGGAGACTCTGGCCCACTCTCCAGTCTGACCCCTGCACCGGTCCCTAGAACAATCTGAAGGCCCCTCCGGAGGCTGGTCCGGATACTGGCCGGAATCTCCGAGTCTCCGGTCCGACCGACTCCAGGCATGAAAAGTCCTTTGGGCCTGCGGCCCATGTACCCCTTAGTCCGTTCAGAACTTGTCTTTTATTCCTAAAGTACCCCTATTTAAGTGGCTGGCCTATATATAGTCCCCCACCTCCATTGTAAACCCTAGGCATGATATTTGGAATTAGTGGAAACCCCTTGTGGATCTATCTAATTCTTGCCTCATGCTCCTTTGACAAAGGAGCACCAAATATCCCAAACCTCGTTCGAGTTTGCATCGTGCCTCTGCATTGTACAAGGCCTTGCCATTAGTGTCCCTTTGCCAAGATGTCAAGATCTCACCGAGTCTCCCATCTCGCCGTGCCGGTTCGAGAGAGAGTCCTCCGCCCGATGCCGATCCTAGGGATTGTGCTGGACCGGTCACCGTCGGCGTGAGCTATTGGTGTGTATCGTGGTTTTGTGTGTGGGTTCATCGCGTTCTTCGTGCGTGTGTTTGCCGTGTTCATCCTTCCCTCCTCTCCCCGCACTCCATCCTCGATTTGAAAGGGAATCATGAAAGATCGGGCCACCCTAGAGGTTTGCCCTCAACATATTGGTATCAAGAGGTTCGTTGCTCACGATTTCCCCCACAAATTTTTCTTCTATCCACCAAAAATTCGAAAATCCCCCAAAAAAACAGCCCAAATTTGCCTTTGGATCGATCTCTTGATTTGGAGTGTTATTTGTGGTTTTGATCCGACCAAACCTTGTTTTAGGAGTTGGTCCAGCTTTATCCTGCGTTTTCCCAGCCCAATTTGGCCAATTTTTCACGGATTTGAGGACCCAAGGCATGGATTTCCGCTCAAGAACACGAGCAGTTCACGATCTGACTCCAGACCGGAGTCTCCGACCTGCATACCGGAGTTTCCGGCCTACCCACACCGGAGTCTCTGGCCTGGACCGGAGTTTCTGGCCTGAAACCCCGGAGTCTCTGGCCCTGACGCCTGATTTTGACAGTTTTGCCTCTAATCTTGCATTGGCTAATTTCCTCTTGTTTGTTTGTGCCCATGTGCGTGTCACCAACTAACAGCAAGCTTCCGCATCAGCAACCCCCGCGCTCATCGACACCACGTCCCACGAACATCATCCCGCACCACCGACGCCAAGTTCATCATCAAAGAAGGTATAACTTGCGTCACCTTGTTAACCCCGATCTTTCTTTGTATGTACCTATCCCATGAGAGTGGCTCATCTTGTGTTTGCTTGAGCATTGTGCATTTGTCCTTGGATAGTGAGAGTGCAAGAGCAATATCAAGTGTGAATAGGTAGCATCAAGGGAGAGCAAAAAAAAGATACAAAGCAAAAGAAAAAAAATAGTCTCCCCTTGCAAAAGAGAGTCTCAAAGCTTGTAAGCAAGAGAGAAAGAAGAGCGCCCAAGGCAAGTGCACAAATCCGTTGCTCATTTTTCCTCTTTGCAAACGAGCCACGGTCTCTCCTTGCATTGGCACAACAACGAGCTTAGTCTTTGTTAGGACATTTTGTTTGCTCATTTTCATAGTCGTGTCAATCCCAACTATCTCCACGTGTCTTTATATAGTCGTAGGTTCCCGTCACCCCTTTGAGTTGTTGACCTTTGCCTTTGACTTGAGTTTTGTTGGATTGTACCCACATTTGACTATCCCTTTTCTTTTGGTTGGTTCTTTAGCTTTCCACAATCCTAACCTACCACCAACAAGCTTTTGAGAGTTAGTTCTTTCTTTAGTGTGAGTTTTCTTTGCATTTCCACTTTGCACGCTTATAGCTCTCACTTGTGGTTTGTAGTTTGGTGCAATCCCCAAGGTGAGGTACAAGGCTAACACCACCATATTCCACTTCCATATACAATACTTGTGTGTTTTGCATGATGGACAGGCACGGTGAGTCGAGCCAACCACCTCCCCAAGAAGAAGATCAAGGACAGTACATGACGCGTGCAAGTCACTTCATTGTTCGGCAAGAGTTCCGTGAACGTTGCCAAGCCCTTGAGATGCTACAAGATGAACAATTTGGCGAGATGCAAGCCGAGTTCAAGAACATCGACAACCGCTTCGACAGCCTCGAACGACAAATGCACACAATGCATCACAACTTTGGCCACCAAAATGAAGTGCTCCAACGCTCCGTCGCCGAAACAAATGACAATCTTCGACGCCTCATCGACGGCATGGCAAGGCCACATTCACGCGCATCAAGCTCTTCAAGTTCTTCGTGTCATCATGCACCTCCTCAACAAGATCTACATCCAAGTGCTCCAAGACGCAATGATGCCCCCGTGGTTGAAGATGGAAGTTCTTCGAACTATGTACCTTCCCCACGGCACGCTGCAACGTCAAGCTATGATGGTGACTTCTCTTCCAGGCCAAGAGCAAGGCAAGAAGCACACCGTCATCACGCAAGGGCATTAGTGCTCCAACAAGAGCAACCACAAGAAGAACCGCAAGTGCAACCGCAAATCTACCACCATCAACCGCGACACATACTTGACACAACAAGTGAGGACTCCAATTTGGAGAATCAAGCTCGTCACCAACGTGAAGCTCTCCAAGATCCTCCTCCACGTCATCAACGTCATGAACGTCAACAACGACACCATTGTCATCACGAGGCGCCTCCTCCACCATGCCAAAACTTGGAGCGCCAAGTGGTCCAAATTGAGCGATGCCCACCACGTCAAGAGGCTCATGACCATGTTCTTCACCGTGAGGCCCATGTGCCTAACCAACATCAACAAACGAGGAACGAGCCTCCCCTTTATCGTCAACCGTATCAAGAGGCTCAACACCCTCGCCACCATGAGGCCCAACTGCCTCAACCACGTCAATAACCAACCCAAGAGCAAGCTCTTCAACAACAATATCAAGATCAAGCTCCGCAACAAGGTCACGAGAACCAAGTTCCACCTCCTCAACCACAAGATTGTCAACAAGCTCGTCACAACGATCGCATGCAAGATGAAGACCATCACCAACATGGCAACAATCGCTACCGTGAACGCAATGAGGAAGAAACATTTGGCAAGCTCAAGTTCACAATGCCCAAGTTCACTGGATCCAATGACCCCAAAGAATACCTCTCGTGGGCACTCAAGGTAGACAAGACCTTCCGCATGCACAACTATAGCAATGAGAAGATGGTCGCCATGGCTTCGCTTGAGTTTGATGATTACGCCAACCTTTGGTGGGAACAAGTTCAAGTTGCTCGTGATGCAAGACAAGAGCCGCCAATCACAACTTGGCATGACATGAAGGCTCATATGAGATCACACTTTGTCCCCGCGCACTACACGCGTGACCTCTTCAACAACCTTCAAGCGCTTCGTCAAGGGACAAAGACCGTGGAAGATTACTTCAAGGAAATGGAACTCAACTTTATTCGCGCCAACATTGATGAACGCATGGAGCAAACAATGGCACGTTTCCTTATTGGTTTGAATCACCCAATCAAGCGCATCGTCGAGTTACAAACATACAACACCATGGTTGAGCTTGTGCACATCGCAACAAAGGCTGAACGTCAAGTGCAAGAGGATATCAAGTACAACAAGCCCAAGACGTACTTCACCTACAAGCAAGCTTCACCCGCTACACCAACAACTTTCAATGGAAGCTCCTCAAGTACCTCCAAGCCTTCCTTCAAGCCCACACTTCCTCAAGGAAAACTGCCCCCAAGTGGCAAACAAGCAAAGAGTGATACACCTTTCAATGGTGAATGCTACAAGTGTGGAGGTAAAGGACACAATTCGGCCGAATGTGGAAACAAGAAAGTCTTGTTCATACATGACAATGGTGATGAAGAGTACTTAAGTGAAGATGAATTTGATGTCCGTGTCAAGGAAGCAATGGCAAGGCAACGAGTGGAAGATGATCAGGAACTCCTCATGTGTGAACATGACGCAAGTCCATCGCTTGTCGTCACAAGGATCTTGACCACTCAAGCACAAGAGCATGAAGACCAACGCTCCAATATCTTCCAAACACGAGCCGGCATCAATGGCAAATCTATCAAGGTGATCATTGACGGAGGGAGTTGTCACAACCTTGCTAGCACCGAGTTGTGTGAGAAGCTCAACCTCACCCTCCACACGCACAAGCACCCCTACCACGTGCAATGGCTAAATGACCAAGGGTCCGTGAAGATCAAGCATACTGCATCGGTCTCTTTCGCCATTGGTCCTTACAAAGATACGGTGGAGTGTGATGTGGTTCCTATGACAGTTTGCCACATGCTTCTTGGTCGACCGTGGCAATTTGACAAGGCTGCTCAACATGATGGTCGCACCAATGTATACACCTTCAAATGGCTCAACAAAACATGTGTTTTGCAACCAATGACTCCTAGCTAAATAATTGCGGACAATGCAAAGGCTTTAGTGAGGGCGCAAAGCACAACACCTACTTGTGAGAAGAGTAGTGAGAGAGAGAACCACCTCATAGTGAGTGAGAGCCACAAGCCAAACTCGATTGGAAAAACTAAGAGTGTTCTCCTTGCCATCAAAAGTGAGATGAGAGATGTTCGGAACAACCCATCCATCTTGCACTATGTCCTCCTTTGCAAGGGACTAGCGCAAGGAACTAATGAATTAACCAATGTTCCTCCATCTTTGATGAGTGTTTTGTAGGAATTCAAGGATGTGTTCCCCAAAGAGCTTCCACATGGACTACCTCCTCTTCGCGGCATCGAACATCGCATTGACCTCATCCCCGGTGCACCACTTCCAAACCGTGTCACCTACCGCACGAACCCGGAGGAGACGAAGGAGATCGAACGTCAAATCAACCAACTCGTCTCCAAAGGTTTGATCCAAGTTAGCACTAGTCCAAGTGTCGTACCCGTGATTCTTGTTCCAAAGACGGATGATACGTTATGGTTATGCATGGACTGCCGTCCAATCAATGCTATCACCGTGCGTTATCGACATCCCATACCACGTCTCGATGACATGCTTGATGAGTTGTGTGGAGCCACTATTTTTTCGAAAATTGAACTTCATAGTGGTTACCATCAAATACGCATGGCTGAAGGTGATGAGTGGAAAACTGCCTTCAAGACCAAACTTGGTCTCTATGAATGGTTGGTTATGCCCTTTGGTTTATCTAATGCCCCATCCACCTTCATGCGCCTCATGAATCATATCTTGCGTTCTCTCATTGGAAAAAGTGTTATTGTATATTTCAATGATATTCTTGTTTATAGCAAATCACTTGAGGACCATATAACACATGTCAAGGAAGTTTTGCAAATCCTTCGACATGAAAAGCTTTATGCTAATCTTCCCAAGTGCACTTTTGCTAAAGACAAGTTGATTTTTCTTGGATTTGTCGTGTCTTCGAAAGGAATTGAAGTGGATGTTTCCAAGGTAAAGGACGTACGAGATTGCCCATCCCAACAAATGTGAGTGAACTCCGAAGTTTTCATGGGTTGGCCGGTTTCTATCGTCGCTTTGTGAAAGACTTTTCAACCATTGAATGCCCTCTCAACGAGTTGACGAAAAAGAATGTCACCTTCGTGTGGGGCAAAGCACAACAATAAGCTTTTGATGAACTTAAAAAGAGGCTCACCGAAGCACCTCTCCTTGCGTTACCGGATTTCACAAAAACTTTTGAGATAGTGTGATGCTAGTGGTATTGGCATTGGAGGAGTCCTTATGCAAAAAGGACGTCCTATAGCCTACCATAGCGAGAAACTCGATGGTGCTCGCCTTAATTATCCAATTTATGACAAAGAGCTTTTTGCCTTAGTTCGTGTCCTTCAAGTTTGGCAACACTACCTATGGCCCAATGAATTTATCATACATTTCGACCATGAGTCGCTGAAATATCTCAAAGGCCAAGCCAACTTGAGTAAGAGACACGCTAAGTGGGTTCAGTTCATGGAGTCTTTTCTGTACATTGTCAAGTATAAGAAGGGCAAAGATAATGTAGTTGTGGACGCATTGTCTCGCAAACATACAAGCCTTCTTACGAGACTTGAAAATCAACATGTTGGGTCTTGAGGAAATAAAATCTTTGTATGCTTCCGACCCGTTCTTTGAACCAATCTTCCCAAAGTGCTCCAATGACAAAGGAGTTGATGATTTCTATTTGCACAAGGGCTTTCTTTTTAAACAAAACAAGCTATGCATTCCGAAGTCGTTGCTTCAACTTTTGCTTCTCCAAGAATCTCATGGTGGAGGCCTCATGGGTCACTTTGGCCGCGACAAGACATTGGGCATGCTCTCCAATCACTACTTTTGGCCCAAGATGAAGCGTTACGTGGAGCGCTACGTTCAACGATGCACGACATGTGTTCAAGCTAAGTCGCAAGCTAACCCTTATGGTCTTTATATGCCATTGCCTATTCCTCATACACCTTGGTCCGACATTAGCATGGACTCCGTGTTAGGATTGCCTAGATCTAAGCATGGTCATGATTCTATCTTTGTTGTTGTGGATCGCTTTTCCAAAATGGCACACTTCATACCATGCCATAAGACCGACGATGCTTCACATGTTGCAAATCTGTTTTTCAAGGAAATCATCCGTCTTCACGGTGTGCCAAGATCAATCGTCTCCGACCGTGACATCAAATTCATGAGCTACTTATGGAAGACCCTCATGGCTAAGCTCGGCGTCAAGCTCCTCTTTTCATACGCATCGCATCCTCAAACCGATGGCCAAACCGAAGTTGTCAACCGAAGCCTCGGAACTCTCCTACGTGTGTTAATCAAGAATAACTTGAAGGATTGGGAGGAATGCATTCCCCACGCCGAGTTTGCCTACAATAGAGCCAAGCATTCAACAACCAAGATGAGTCCATTCATGATCGTCTATGGTTTCGAGCCCCTCACAAACATGGACGTCGAGAAGCGCGCACAAGCTATGAAGAAGCTTCATGAAGAAACAAGAGCTACTATCGAACAACAAGTCCTTCACCAAGCTTCAAGTTTAAACAAGGACAAGAAGGAGATGATCTTTCAAGAAGGTGACCTTGTGTGGATACACCTAAGCAAATACCGCTTTCCCAAGGAACATGACTCCAAGCTCAAGCCAAGAGGAGATGGTCCCTCCAAGGTCCTCAAAAGAATCAACAACAATGCCTACATCATCGACATATCGACCTCGAAGTACCTTGCAAGAAATACATTCAATGTCAAAGACCTCATACCCTACCATGGAGATGTTCAAGATGATAACCATGAAGAGTCGAGGACGCCTCTTTCCCAAGGGGGGAGGAGCTGATGCAGCCCGTCCTACGGACGCTACTACATCTACACCAACAAGTCCCCCAAGTGGACCCATGACTCGTGCCCGAGCCAAACTCCTACAAGCTAAGGCGAACTCGCTCCTCTCCTCGTGCCAATTTGATACCTCCTTGGATGGTGTGCTACTTCATGCAACTACTCTATGCATCATCAGGTACGAAGCCTCGACACATCACCAAGCACCCAAGGATGGAGAACAAGGAGCAGAGAGTGAAGCAGAAGCCGTTGGAGCTGCTTAGACCGGAGTCTCCGGTCTACGCACACTGGAGTCTCTAGTCCACCAAAGTCTCCGGCCTGAAGACCCCGGAGACTCCGGCCCACTCTCCGGTCTGACCCCTTCCCAAGGGCCCTTGGACAATCTGAAGGCCCCTCTGGAGGCTAGTCCGCAGACTGACCGGAATCTCCGGCCTAGACCGGAGTCTCTAGTCCACCACACTGGAGTCTCCGGTCCGACCGACTCCAGGCATGAAAAGGCCTTTGGGCCTGCGGCCCATGTACCCCTTAGTCCGTTCAGAACCTGTCTTTTATTCCTAAAGTACCCCTGTTTAAGTGGCTGGCCTATATATAGTCCCCCACCACCATTGTAAACCCTAGGCATGATATTTGGAATTAGTGGAACCCCTTGTGGATCTATCTAATTCTTTCCTCATGCTCCTTTTGACAAAGGAGCACCAAATATCCCAAACCTCGTTGGAGTTTGCATCGTGCCTCCGTGTTGTACAAGGCCTTGGCATCGGTGTCCCTTTGCCAAGACGTCAAGATCTCATCGAGTCTCCCATCTCGCTGTGCCGGTTCGAGAGAGAGTCCTCCGCCCGACGCCGATCCCAGGGATTGCGCCGGACCGGTCACCGCTAGCGTGAGCTATTGGTGTGTATCGTGGTTTTGTCTGTGGGTTCATCGCGTTTTTCGTGCGTGTGTTCACCGTATTCATCCTTCCCTCCTTTCCCTGCACTCCATCCTCGATTTGAAAGGGAATCGTGAAAGATCGGGCCACCCTAGAGGTTTGCGCTCAACAGTGTAGATAGTTATTATTAATAGACTTAATTTATGAATTTTGGGGGTGGTGACATGATGTTTCTAGAACATGGTGTATTTTGCTCTAGGTACGTACTATTCTACACGAATCCAGTTCCTCTGAACCATTGGATCTAATAGCCCAACGGCCAGGATTGGTGCTATGGATCCAATTCAAAACTACTCCACTATAGTAGTAGAGAGAATACAACCTACTGTGCTATGAAATTTTGGTGGTGGTGACATGATGGTTCTAGAACATGCATGGTGGAGTTTTCTCTAGGTACTATTCAACACGAATTCATCTTCTCTGAACCATTGGATCTAATAGCACAACGGCCAGGATTGGTGCTATGGATCCAATTCAAAACTGATCCATTATAGTAGCAGAGATATCTTAATTACCACTATATAGTGTGCAAATAACTTTGAATATTGACCGTTGGATCAAGACTCACGAATCCTAACATTATTTCTAGTCGTTGGATCTTCTTTTCTATTCTAGCATCTAGAAGATTCTATTGATAGTATTTAGGATAATGAATGCTATATGCACAAACCTCAAAACACACTTCTCCATCATACTAGAATATTCTCCCTCATAGCTAATAATCGTTGACTTATACATGATCTTATCTTATCTTATCTTATCTTACCACTATATAGTGTACGAATAACTTTGAATGTTGACCATTGGATCAAGACTCACGAATCCCAGCATTTCTAGCCGTTGGATCTTCTTTTCCATTCTAGCATGTGGAAGATTCTATTAATATAGTCTTCAGCAAAATGAATGCTATGCAAAAACTTCAAAACACACTTCTGCATCATAGTAGAATCTTCTCCCTTGTTTCTCTAGACCATGTTATAAAAAGTTTCATGTGTTAGGTAGCTAATAATCTTTGACTTCTACATGATGATACAAAGTACAAGGACCAAATATACACCCATACTTTATAGATGTTAATCAAATTTATAATTTATTGTGCTTTACCAATTATAATTTTATATAGTGATGATGATATGTCATCCGTATACTATATGAGTCTCACGTGCAAGGCATGTGCAACTTGCTAGTATAGCTTATGATACAGTTCCCGCATCTGGTAGATTCATGTATCTTCTTCAACAAGATCCGCTGAAAGTGAGGAGCGCGTTGTTTTCTTTTGTTAAGCAAGTACTAGTCTTACCATTACCACTATCTTAATACTATATGGTGTACGGAAAACTTTGGATATTAATTATTGGATCAAGACTCACGAATCCCAACATTTCTAGTCGTTGGATCTTCTTTTTCATTCTAACATCTAGAAGATTCTATTGATAGTCTTCATCACAATGAAATGCTATATGCACAAACCTCAAAACACACTTCTCCATCATTCTTGAATCTCCCCCTCGTTTCTATAGACCATGTTACCAAAATTTACAAGTATTTAATTTTGGGGTCTTTTGTGCTAAACGTATGAACTTGGATGTATTTTTCATGTTTTGAGGTCTTTGGTGTAACATGTACACAGCCACTTACCATGTTAATTAATTGAAGAATCTCGCTCCCTCGGGACATATACCTTATTAGTCAAAAAAGTACCACCACCCGATAGAATGGAAAAAAGAAGATCCAATGGCTAGCAGTGTTGGGATTCGTGAGTCTTGATCCAACGGGCAATACTCAAAGTTATTTGTACATTATATAGTGGTAAGATAAGGTAAGAAAGACTAACAATAGTATCTTCTAGATGATGGAATGGATTAGAGGATCCAATAACTAGCAGCAATGTTGCGATTCACGGGGTCATGATTCAATGGTCAATAATATTCAAAGTTGTCCGCACACTATATATAAACTAGTAAGTTACACGTGCCCTGCACATAAGACTGAGATAATAGACGTCTGACATATCATCACTATATAAAATTGTAATAGGTAAAGCAGAAAAAATATAAATTTGATCAACATCTATAAAGTATGGGTGTATATTTTGTTCTTATACTTTGTATATCATGTAAAAGTCAATGATTATTAGTTATATAAAACTTGAAATTTTTGGTAACATGGTCTAGAGAAATGAGGGAGAAGATTCTAGAATGATGGAGAAGTGTGTTTTGAGTGTTGTGCATAGCATTCATTGTGATGGAGACTATCAATAGAATATTCTAGATGCTAGAATGGAAAAGAAGATCCAACAGTTGGACATGTTGGGATTCGGGAGTCTTGATCCAACGGTCAATATTCAAAGTTATTCGTACACTATATCTCTACTAATATAATGGGGCACTTTTGAATAGGATCCATAACACCAATCCTGACCGTTGGGCTATTAGATCCAATGGTTCAGATTAGCTAGATTTGTGTTGAATAGTACCTAGAGAAAACTCCACCATGCATGTTCTAGAACGATCATGTAACCACCCCCAAAATTTCATAGCATAGTAGGTTGTATTCTCAATATGTGTAGATAGTTATTATTAATAGACTTAATGTATGCATTTTTTTCTCTAACAAGACTTAAAGTATGATGGTTCTAGAACATGGTGGAGTTTTCTCTAGGTACTGTTCAACACGAATCCAGCTGCTCTGAACCATTAGATCTTATCGCCCAATGGTCAGGATTGGTGCTATGTATCCAATTCAAAACTGCTCCATTATAATAGTTAGAGATGATGGAGAAGTTTTAAATTGGATCCATAGCACCAATTGTGACCGTTGGGCTGTTAGATCCAATGGTTCAAAGCAGTTGGATTCATGTTGAATAGTACCTAGAGAAAACTCCACCATGTTCTAGAACCATCATGTCACCACACCCAAAATTTCATAGCACAGTAGGTTGTATTCTCAATATGTGTAGATATATTATTAATAGACTTAATGTATGCATTTTTTATCTAACAAGACTATTGGTTAATAACAACTTAATGTTTGTTAAATCACATTTTATACATTATATACGTGTGTGGATAGTATCTTCTCGATGCTAAAATGGAAATAATGAAGATTGAATGTCTGACAATGTTGGGATACGCGTCTTGATCCAATTGTCAATATTCAAAGTTATTCGTACACTATATAGTGCTAAGAAAAAATAGAAACATGTGTTTTGACACCTTTGAATACAAAGAAATTCACTCGCTACTTCACAATGTGTATTGGCCTACGGTGTATGAACATTCCTGGTTTGGACCCGAATAGCCAAGGTCATGACCATATTGACATCATATATAGTTTATGATACAGTACCTGCATCTAGTAGATTCGCGCATCTTCTTCAACAAGATCTGTTGAAATTGAGAAGTGCGTTGTTTTCTTTTGTTAAGAAAGTACTAGTCTTACCATTACCACTATCTTAACACTATATGGTGTACAAAAACTTTGAATATTAATTGTTGGATCAAAACTTACGAATCCCAACATTTCCAGCCGTTGGATCTTCTTTTCCACTCTAGCATCCAGAAGATTCTATTGATAATCTTCATCACAATGAAATGATATGCACAAACCTCAAAACACACTTCTCCATCATTCTAGAATCTCCCCCTTGTTTCTATAGATCATGTTACCAAAATTTTCAAGCATTTGATTTTAGTGTCCTTTGTGCTAAATATATGGACTCGGATGTATTTTTTGTTTTTTGATGTCCTTGGTGTAACATGTACACATCCACTTACACCGTGTTAATTAATTGAAGAATCTCGCTCGCTCGAGACATACCTTAGTCAAAAAAAGTACCACTACCCGGTTTTCAGAAAAAGTGGGGACCATGTTTTCTTACAATTCCCTAGTCTTAGCACATTTCTAGATTCCCTAGTGAACCATGCCCACTTAAATAAATTTATGTCAATTTAAAGAAATTAGGTCAAATTTGAACTACAAGTAAGCGCAGTAGATTCCTCTTGAATTTTCCTAACATCATCTGAAGGGACCTATGATGTCTATATATCAAGACTTAAGTTCCAGGATGGAGTACTAAACACTAGTAGTACCTGTATCCAAGGCTCAAGGCCTATTTTTTTTAAAAGTCAAACTATGCAAAGTTTGACCAAGTTTGCAGAAAAATATACTAATATTTACAATATGAAATACATACCCTTTGATACATCATGAAACATATATTCACATTAGAAGTTTGGTCAAACTTTCCGTAGCTTAACTTATCACAAAAAAGCCTTAAGCTTTGGGACAGAGGTACTAGTGAGATGAGGGAAAAATGAAGAGCAAGAGGAGCTCGGAGAATAAAAGGGAGGCAGGGCGGGAGGGCAGCATGACAGGGCACTTGAAGGTGGTGCGATGTTAGAGCAAAATTATTATGGGTTCCTGACATGAGGTACTATAGCCTTTACAGCATACACACTCTAGTAAATTTCAGGACTTATGTGCACTCAAAACAAGACAAAATTTATTTTTTCGCTCTCAGTTGCTGCCTCACCATCCAACTCAGCATTCCCTCGTCCACAGCGCTGCGCATGTGTGTCTTGGTACAGCGGCTCAGCTGTGTCTCCGGCGTGTGCGTTGGTGTACATAGGAAGGAACCGGGCATTGGCGGCAAAAATTAGTAGAATTCAAACTTTCGAATTTTTCTCTTCCTTTCCAAGCATCGGGAATGAAGATTATTCAAAGGATGACCATATCCACATCATATCTCTATCTCTACTATTATAATGGAGCAATTTTTAATTGGATCCTTAGCACCAATCCTGACCGTTGGGTTGTTAGATCCAATGGTTCAGAGCACCTGGATTCATGTTGAATAGTACCTAGAGAAAACTCCACCATGTTCTAGAACCATCATGTCACCACCCCCAAAATTTCATAGCATAATAGGCTATATTCTCTCTACTACTACACTGAACCAGTTTTGAATTGGATCCATAGCACCAATTCTGACCGTTGGGCTGTTAGATCCAATGGTTCAGAGCAGCTGGATTCGTGTTGAATAGTACCTATAGAAAACTCCAACATGTTCTAGAACCATCATTTCACCACCCTCAAAATTTCATAGCACAGTAGGATGTATTTTCAATATGGGTAGATAGTTATTACTAATAGACTTAATGTATGCATTTTTATTCTAACAAGAATACTGGTTAATAACAACTTAACATTTGTTAAATCACATTTCATACAGTATATACGTGTGTGGCACGTCCCTTTTGATCAACACGTGAGACTCAGATAATAGACGTCTGATATATCATCACTATATAAAATTTTAATACGTAAATCATATAAAAATATAAATTTGATCAATATCTATAAATTATGGGTGTATATTTGGTTCCTGTACTTTGTATATCATTTAGAAGTCAACGATTATTAGCTATCTAAAACTTGAAAATTCTAGTAACATGGTCTAGAGAAACGAGGGAGAAAATTCTAGAATGATGGAGAAGTGTGTTTTGAGTTTTGTGCATACCATTCATTGTGATGAAGACTATCAATATAATCTTCTAGATGCTAGAATGGAAAAGAAGATCTTTTTTGAAGCACAGTGGAAAAGAAGATCCAACGGCTAGAAATGTTGGGATTCGCGAGTCTTGATCCAAAGGTCAATATTCAAAGCTATTCGTATACTATATAGTAGTAAGATAAGATAAGATATATATGTAGAAAAACGTTAAAACACACTTATCCATCATTGTAGAATCTTTGTTTCTCTAGACCATGGTTCTAAAATTTTCAATTATTAGGTAGCTAATAAACGTTTATTTCTACATGATATAAAGTGCAAGAACCAAATATACACTCATACTTTAGAAACGTGGCTCAAATTCATAGCTATTTCATGCTTTACCTATAACAATGTTATATACTAATGACATGTCATGCTTCTATACATTATGTGAGTTTCACGTGCAAGGCACGTGCAGCTTACTGGTACTACTACGAAGAGCATGGCTCAGCTCTGTGATGGAGGAGCAGGACCCGACTACTAATTTTAATTGCTTGATTGTAGGGTCCTTTTTGTTAAATGTATGGACTTGGATGCAATTTTCACTTTTTTAAGGTCCTTGGTGTAACATGTATAGATGCACTAGCTGTGTTAATTATTGAAGCATCTCACTTTTTTAAGGTCCTTGGTGTAACATGTACACATACCCTAGTCAAAAAAAATAAAGTGCCACCACCCAATTTTCAGAAAACGCGAACATGTTTTTTTACAATTCCCTAGTCTTAGGATGTTTCAAGCTTCCCAACATATTAGCTAACTACACCCATGCACTCAAATTATTTTATGTTGATTTAAAGAAAGTAGGTCAAATTTGAACTACAAGTAAGCGCAGTAGATTCTTTCTTGAATTTGCAAGAGATCCAACAATTAGCAATGTTGGAATCTATCAATCTATATTCGATGATCGATGTTCAAAGTTATTCGTGTTATATATCTTATTACTAAGTTGCACATGCCTTGCACGTGAGAATCAGATAGTAGAAGTATATGTCATATCATTTTTTCTCTACTACTATAAAGAAGCAGTTTTAAATTGGATCCATAGTACCAATCTTGACTATTGGGATGTTAGATCCAATGGTTCAGAGCAGGTGGATTCGTGCTGAGTACTACCTGGAGCAAACTCCACCATGTTCTAGAACCATCATGTCATCCCCTCCAAAATTCATAGCATAGTAGGTTGTATTCTCAATATGTGTAGATAGTTATTATTAATAGACTTAATGTATGCATTTTTTCTCAAACAAGACTATTGGTTTATAACAACTTAATGTTTGTTAAATCACATTTCATATAGTATATACGTGTGTTGCACATGCCTTTTACTAGTTTATATAAAATTATAATAGGTGAAGCCCAAAAATAATTATAATTTCGAGCTACGTCCAGAAAGTACCGTTGGATCTTAATTATATCCATTCTAGCATCTAGAAGATACTATTGATAGTGTTTAGCACACTAAAAGATATGCACAAACCTCATAACACACTTCTCAATAATTCTAGAATGTTCTTCATCATTTCTCTAGAGCATGGCGAGTACTATTAGGTAGCTAATAGGTTGATTACTACTACATGATATAAAGTATAAGAACCAAGTATACAACGGATATTCTATGGACGTGGCTCAAAATTATAATTATTTTTGAGCTTCACCTATTATTATAGTTTTTTAGTAGTCCTATTTATCAGAGTTGGGCGAGCTGGCTTGAGGACTGATGTCCTTTTATTTGGGCATGTGGGTTCAAATCCTTCGCATGCTAGAAAAGAGATTCTATGGTGCATGCTATCTAGCAGGGAGGGGAGAAATGTGGGTTCACATTATTTCCTGAAACACAGTCTACGTGATGAGACGATACAATACTAAGCCAGGATGTGATAGCTTGCTAGTCTAGCACTCTAGCTATAACTCCAGCAAGCATCCTCGATCCACTGCAGAAGACTGACAAGGGAACACGCAAAATTAACACCCGTCGTTCAAAGAGCCTCCCATCTTCCCCATCTCTGGCGATCCCCATTCACTAACACTGGCTAGCTGCATTTTGGATCCTCTCGAGAGCCGCACTTCCTAAATTTTCCTAGACATTTCTCGCCCGCTACAATGGTTCTTGCAGGCCTCCATCACTCTCCTCCAAGAAACCCCAACAATCATATTTGAATCCACCCTCGCCCCCAGTCCATCCGGACGCAATGGCAGATTCGATGCACAACATTCGGTATGGTGGCTGGAGCAAGGTCAACAACGACGCCTTCAGAGAAATATCTATGCGTATGGACACTACCAGTACCGTTCGGCTGGCCGCATGCTCCAAGGAGTTGCACCACCAAGTCGTTGGCGGAAAAGGTAGCAGATGCCCCAATGACGGCTGCGGGACATTGGTTGACTTCCACGACTTCCTCAACCATAAGATGGCGTGCCCGCACGGCCCGTGCAACTGCACTGAGCCTGGCTGTGAGTTTACCGCCCCGACCACAGCGCTCCTCGCTCACCTCGAAAAAGCCCAATCAATTGAAGTGCAGAGTTTCCACTATGGCGTGGAACACAGGTACATCTCTTAGCCTTTGCTAGCACCTGGCTCATAGAGAGTAGAGACCGTGGTACCCGGGGATGATGGTACATTGTTCGCCGTGCGATTTGACATGCTCGACTATGGCCTCGCCGTATCCATCTAGTGCGTCAGGTCGGGGGCGTGCTTGTTTCCGCGGTACATGGTGGTGTTGCACTTTTATAAACCTTCAATGATTGGAGAGGACCTGGAGGAGTTCGCCAAAGATAGCCTATTTTTTGAGCCGAAGAGTAGCCCGTCGCCGACCTCCGTCAGGATTACTAAAGATTACCGTAATTTCCTGATTAAGAAACATGATAGGTGATACATTGCAAATGTCTATAATTTTTGATGTTCCATGTTTGGTTTTATCCACTTTCTTGTGTTTTGTCCACACTTTGGAGTACTTTTCATATGATTTCTTGGACTAACCTATTAACAAGAGCCATAGTGCCAGCTGCCTGTTTTCTGCTGTTTTTGGTTCCAGGAAAGTCAAAAAATGGATATTCTCGGAATTGGATGGGACAAAAGCCAAAGTGCCTATTTTTTCGGAAGTCATCAGATGCCAGAATACGAGACGGAGAGGTGCCAGGGGGCCACTACACCACCTGGCCGCGCGACCCAGCCTGGCCCGCACCAGGGGGTGGTGTGGCCGCCTCCGGCACCCCCTCGGCCTCCCCTTCCGCCTATAAGATGCCCTCGGGACGAAAACCCTAAGTACCCGATCAAAAATCCACGAAAGAGTCTGTAGCCGCCGTCATCTCCATCCCTAGATCGGGAGGGATTTGAAGCTCTTCCCGGCACCCTGCCGGAGAGGGGAATTCACCCTGGAGGCCTTCTTCATCATCATGCAAGCCTCCGGTGTGATGCGTGAGTAGTTCATCCTTAGACTACGGATCCATGTAGTAGCTAGATGGCTGGTTCTCCTCCTTTGTGCTTTCATGTCTAGATCTTGTGAGCTCCGTTCATGATCAAGATCATCTATTTGTAATTTTGCATGTTGTGTTTGCGGGGATCTGATGGATATTGAGATGCTATTTGTAGCACCCCGCTAAAACCACTACTAGAAAATCGCTTATGTTTGTGCATCATCATGACTGCATGCTCATGTCATCATGCCACATTGGATTTGAGCATCGTCATGTCATCATGCATTGTTTGTCTAAACTATTTTCTAAAAGCCTATCTTTGTTTTCTAGATATCTCCCGTCTTTATTTCAAATCAAAACCCCAGTCTCTTCTAGATCTTCTATTTGTCTAAAAACTATTTACAGAAGTCTTTAAAACTAAAACAGATAAAATAAATATTTAATCGGGGGAGGTAGCCGCCAGCTAGGCCCAAAAGCCCAGCTAGCAGCACCCTACCACCCCGTTGCCAAACCCTAGCCCCACCCTCTCTTCTGCCAACCACCCACCCAGCCGCCAGGAACCCCACTGCTCACGCCACGCTATAGCCGCCCTGACACGCCCGCGCGAGCCAGCCCAATCCCGCATGCCATGCTCGCGCGCAGCCCTGCCTACATGTGGTCAACCCCGCCAGCCCGACCCCACCACCCCTGTCTGGCTCACCCACCGACAACACTCTCGCCTCGATCCCATCGCGACCCGCTCCCCTTGTGCGTTTCTCGCCACCCGACCCTGCTCTCCCTCTCCTTGTCCCGCAACCACCGCCAGGGGAGAAGCCCCACTCGATCCCCCGGCCCCGAGATTGCCATCGACCCGACGCTCGCCGGTCCCTCCTCTGTCCTGGCGCCCTACTCCTCCCTACCAGTAAAATCGCCCTGCCCGACATCGACGGCGACCGCGCTCCCCGTTTCTAGCACCGGTCTCGCTGCCCCGGCCATGGCGCCGCTACCTCTGGTCGTCATGTCGCCTCCCTCTCCCGCGAGCACCGCTGTCCGTGGCCCTGCCTCCCTGGAGCCCGCCGCCGCCGCCAAGCTTCCCTCAGGCGCCGCCGCCCTCTAGAGCCTCTGCCCCGAGTCTCTCGCGGCACCCCTACGCGCACCCACCAGGACCTCATCGGCCACCGTGCGCCGTACAGGCATGGCGTCGCCGCTCTGTCCGCCGTCGACGTCACCGCCTCTGCCTCGGCAGCGTCTCCTTCTATCCAGCGCTGGACCACGAGTTCTCACCGCGTCGCCTGCACCGCGCCTCCTGCCGCCACCGCCCCGAGCTCCGGCCCTGCTCCTTCCGCGTGGGTCCTCGCAGCACCGTAGGTCGCGCCTCCTCGACCGGCCCTGCCATCGTGCTCCCTCTCCACGGCCAGATTCTGCGCAGGCCGTGTCGTCACCACCTCGTCGCGCGGCCCAAAGCTCGCTAGCCCTCTCGCTATCCCTCGACCTCAACCGCCACGAGGCCACCTTCCACCATCCTTGCCAGACGTGTGTATGTCCTATGCTTGTTGGGCTCTGTGGGATTCTAAACATCATTTTGTCCGTTGATCCGTGAAAGTTTTGGGCAGGTGTGCAAGCGCCCTCGCAGCTACCTTTCAAGACCACCACGACAAGATATCCAACAAATCCATGTACCCGTGAGGTGACAAGACGCGTCAAGACCAGACAAGTCATCTCGACAACCTATGCCGAACCAAGTTCTCCTGGACCCCAAACCCCTTGGGTCACCAAGATCTTCCTCATGGAACCGAAGACACCTGATCCGGAGACCGATCCCTCGAGACCCCAAGATCTTCGACTCGAAAATGTGATCCCCTTTCCGAGAACCCTATTTTTATAATATATGACATCTATAGTTGTTGCATATTAAATCATTCATACTCGCATACATATTGTGGTTGTTTGGGGGCATTTAGACTGTTCGCCTAAATTAAATATGGAGACCATATGCGGGATTTTCTAGTCTCATATTGTCTTCATTTAAATTTATGTATCGAACCGATGCCATGTTTTGCCTTGTTAATACAATATTTAAATTGCGGGGTATCTAAACAACTTGAACCATCTAATTAATTATCGGGACCCCGGTTCCGCTTAATATTACCTAGTTGCATCGCATCTTTTCCATGCCATACATCATACATGCATCATGCCCGGTCTTCTGCCGTAGTATTAAATAGTGCATCCGGTGTTTCTTTTAGTGCTTTGCTTCTTCGCGGATTAGGCTGATGAGTTGATGCAAGTATCGACAAGTCCTTTGGATAATGTATCTTCGGCTATGTTTCCCAGGCGAGCATTCTCCCCCTTTCTACCTATTTTGCATTTATAGTCTTTATTTTCCTCATGTTGATCTATTGCTATCCGTGTCACGATGCTTTAGTGTTCCGTATCAGATATATTCCGTGCAGCCTTTATATTGCCTTGGACACCTCCTATTACCTGTTGTTTGGTAGATAGATGGTCTTGCGAGTTGTAGTCGCTTGCTCAGGTGCGATCCCGTGTCGTGAAGTACCACACAGTTGTTGGAATGTTGTCATATGCTTTATGGTGGAGAGGATCATGACTTTAAATACAACTATTAAATTGCTGGATAACTAATGAAAGAGGCACCGGTGGGCAATATATGCTATTGGTTTTCATGTCCACTTGTGTCCCGTAGGCCCCGAGTACTTGATACTTGTTCCTTGATTATTCGCACTATCCACATTCGGGAGACCCTATGGACCCCCCCCTTAGCCAGAGCTTGATTCATTTCTTATTTCTTGGGGCCACAAACTAGTTTGGGGCTTTATTACTATCCTGTACTTATGCCATGCTTTACTGCTTTATTTACGATTGTGCGTGGAACACCTGTACTGTTTTGGAACGTGGAATGTTTTCGCGGTATCGACAAGCCCAGTCACACTTTCAGGTTCCCAGTCGTTTACAGCCATTGTCACAAATCCTGGGTCCGTCTCAGAGCCGGCCAACTTTGTTGCGGGTAGCTTAGTGGGGTGGCCCCCTGAAATATTTTATGAATCCTGTGATTGCTTTGTCGTGAAAGCCTCGTTGGGTTTTCATTTGGTTTTTCCGAGGTTGAGCGTGTGTGTGTTGCTATTTGTGCACCCCTACAGGGTAAATCTTTCTGAAAGCCATGTCCGCGGTTATGGACGACTTGGAGCACAGTATCTCGATCATAGACAAGCATAACTAAAGTAGTGCTATTAATTTGACTTAATATGTGACTAGTAATCAGCTTCACTACAACGGAATGGATAATAAAAGTGCCAACAACTGGTGGAGCTGGGGTGTATCGTGTCATGTTATACCTGCCTAGTAAGTATCACAACTCCAATGAAATGAAATAAAAGTGCCAACAACTATTGGGTTTGGGATGTCACATGCTAATTGTATCTGACTAGTAAGTACTGCAACTACAACTGAATGGTTAACTAAAACTGCCCACTACTTATGTTATCAGGATGACTCATGCTATCTATATCTGACTAGTAAGTGATGCAACTATAATGGAATGAATAAAACTGCCAACTGTGTGAGTTCCTCGGTTTGACTTCCTTGTTTGGTCTCGAGGGGGAATACCAGGATGGGTATGACTGGTGTTAGTATCAGGTTGGTCCCGAATAGGTCTCTCTTATCCCTCTCCAATAGCCGACAGTTGTATCGAGTCTCTATAGGTTGTTTAGTGCATGCTTCGCTGCCGCTTCAGTCCACCATACCTATGTAGGCGAGAGCCGTCGAATTCTAGCCTCACTGTGTATTGGCCTCAGTACTGACGCTCCTCTTTTTCCTTTGCCCTTTGTCAGCACCCCTTTTGTTTTAGCAGGTTTGAGATCGACGTCATTAGCAGGGTTACCCTTCCGGCTTAGCCTGGGCAGGGTTATGGACGCCATTGGTTATTCTTCAGGGCTCTTAGCCCCATTTGCATCTTATCCGTACTCGGATGTTGTATCGCTTTCGAGGTGATTTGGATCTTTGTACTGTATATCTGTATTCTTGACTCATGGAGTCGTTGTTGTAAATATCTGTTCTGTGGGTTCCATCATGGACTATTGTGTAATGTTATTACTTTGTTTTCCACCCGCACGCAAGTGCCTGGTGGGCATCTTTGAATTGCTTCTATGCGGGTTTGGCGGGAATCGCTAAAACTTGCATAGGGCCGATTCGAGGGTGTTACACTATTTCAGATTGATTATTTATTCTATCATGTCTTTGTTATTTGTGATCTTGCATGCTTTTCGTTGTTAGTAGCTATCTTGGCCAAGTAGATGCTAGCAACTCCAAGAGTTAGTATTTATGCTCAATAGTGGGTTCATGCCTCTAGTAATCTGGGGAAGTGACAGAAATCTCTAAGGTACTAGATGTGTTGTTGCTACTAGGGAGAAAACAACAATCTTTTATTCATAGAACAATCGTATTGTTTACTTTACACGCAGTTCGTAAAGCAATAATCTGTTGCTTGCAACTTAATACTGGAGGGTGATCGGATGATAACCTGAAGGTGGATTATTAGTCATAGATGCAGTTGGATGGCGGTCTATGTATAATGTTGTAATGCCCAATCAAGTCTCAAAGGAGTCAAGATGATTAGTATATGCTTGTATGCTTTCTCGATGTTTGTCAATTGTCACGCTGTAATTTGTTCACCCAGCATGTTATCTATCTTAAGGAGAGCCACGTCTAGTGAACTATGGATCCCGGTCCTTTTCTTTTACATACAATCTACAAATTGTTACTACTTTGTGTTTACTTTCTGCAAACTATTACTACTTTCCATTCGATACATTTAATCCTTTGTTTTCAGCAAAACACGGTAAGATTGACAACCTCATCGCAAGTTGGGGACAGAGTTATGTGGTTGTGTTGTGTAGGTCTCCACGTTGCTACTAGCATCGGTAGTGCGCCCTGCCAAGGCTCAGCTAGCAACACCATTGGGGTGTTTCCTTGCTCCTACTGGTTTGATTAAACCTTGGTTTCATAACCGAGGGAAATTTGCTGCTGTGCTCATCATACCTTCCTCTTGGGGTTCCCAACGAGCTCTACATCAACACCGAGCCATCAAGCATTTTTCTGGCGTTGTTGCCGCGGACTGAAGAAGAAGAAGCTCACACGTCAACCACGCGCCAGCAGCATTTTTCTGGCGCCGTTGCCGGGGAGTCAAGGACATCTTCACAAAGGGAGTCCCTCATAACCAATCTCTTTACTTTGTTATTTTTGTTTTGCTTAGTTTATGTTTGCTTTGTTTGCTTGTTTCTTTATCAAATAGTTTTACAAGTTTGCTTTCTTATTTGAAAATCCAAAAAATGACTACTCTTGAAAACACTAAGTTGTGTGACTTCACTAGCACCAACAACAATGATTTTATGAGCACACCTATTGCTCCACCTGTGCCTGAAGATACTTTCTTTGAGATAAAACCTGCTTTGCTCAATCTTGTTATGAGAGAACAATTTTCTGGTATTGGTAATGAACATGCTGCTGCCCATCTAAATAACTTTGTTGAACTTTGTGAGATGCAAAAGCATAGGGATATATATGGTGACATATTAAGATGAAATTGTTTCCTTTCTCTTTGAGAGGAAAAGCTAAAGAATGGTTGAATTCCTTAACTAGGAATAGTATTGATTCTTGGACTAAGTGCAAAGATGCTTTCATTGGAAAATACTATCCTCCTACTAAGATTATATCTATGAGAAGTGAAATAATGAAGTTTAAACAATCTGATAATGAACGTGTTGCTCAAGCTTGGGAAATAATGAAATCTTTGGTAAAGAATTGTCCCACTCATGGACTGACTGCTTGGATGATCATCCAAACTTTTTATGCAGGATTGAACTATTCTTCAAGGAACCTATTGGATTCTGCTGCTAGAGGTACCTTTATGACCATTACTTTGGGTGCTGCAACAAATCTTCTAGATAATATGATGGTTAACTATTCCGAATGGCATACCGAAAGAGCTCCACAAGGTAAGAACGTAAATTCTGTTGAGGAAACCTCCTCCTTGAGTGATAAGATTGATATTATTATGTCTATGCTTGTTAACGGGAAAGCCCATATTGATCCAAATAATGTTCCTTTAGCCTCTTTGGTTGCTCAAGAAGAGCAAGTTGATGTGAACTTCATAAGAAATAATAATTTTGGCAATAATGCTTATAGGAGTAATTTTGGTAACAACAATTATAAGCCATATCCTCCCAACAATGGTAATGCTTATGGAAATTCTTACAACAATAATAGTAGTGATCCCTCTGAACTTGAATTTATGCTTAAAGAGTTTATTAGTAAACAAACTGCTTTCAATAAAACTATTGAGGAAAAACTCTCTAATGCTGAAAGAAATATAGCATCTTTGGCTGAAGCTCAATCTTCTTTGAATAAAATGGCTGCTAAACGTGAAACTAATGATAATACCTTTGCAGCTACTAATGCTATACAAGTAAGAATTGATGAAAATGTTAGACTATTAGCTGAATTACATGCTAAGTGGGAAAGAGAAGATGAAATTGCTAGAAACATTAGTGTGTCTACTATCACAACCACTAGTGTTGAGGCTAGTAATAGTTCTACTAGTTTAGATGATAAATTTGATTTTGATCTTGATGGTTGCAATATCTCTAAAGTTATTAAGTTCCTACAAAAGCTTGCTAAAAGTCCTAATGCTAGTGCTATGAACATGGCCTTTACAAAACACATTACTGATGCTCTCATAAAGATTAAAGAAGAAAAGATGAAACATAAAGCTTCTATTCCTATAAAACAAGAAGATGGTTGGGAACCCATCATTAATATGAAAGTGAATGACTTTGATTTCAAAGCTTTATGTGATCTTAATAGTAGTGTTTCTATTATGCCTAGAAGGATTTATGATATGCTTGATTTGCCTCTACTTGAAGATTGTTATTTGAGTGTCCCACTTGATGATAATGCTAAAAAGAAACTCATGGGGAGTATTAATGATGTTCTTATTATGGTTAACAATGCCTATGTCCCCGTTGATTTCTATGTTTTGGATGTTGAATACAATGCTTCTTGTCCTATTACTTTGGGAAGACCTTTTCTTAGAACTATTGGTGCCATTATTGATATGAAAGAAGGCACCATTAAATATAAACTCCCACTCAAGAAAGGTATAGAACACTTCCCCAAGAAGAGAAATAAGATTTCTTTTGCTTCTCCTATGAAAACAAAATTTGGTCTTAATGCTTCTTCATTTGAGAACACTTGATTCTTTCTTGCTTCTTATGCCTAACTTAAAGGCGTTAAAGAAAAGTACTTATTGGGAGATAAACCAAAAGTTTTAGATGATTTTTGGAAGTTATTACTTCAGTAATAACTACTCCTTATCCTTTTTATTTGCTTTTTGTGCCAAGAGTAACCTCTAATGAGAGAGAAGTAATGATTGGGAAAGTTGCTGTTCCGAAACAGATTTCTGTGCTTCACCGTAAACATTTGTGCAAACTCTCTGAACGTCTTTTTGATGTGTGAATTTTTGTGCTTCTGACCCAGGTTGTTATATAACTTTCTTTAGTTCAACACTTTTTGATTTGAGCAACAGAAGGTCTTCGAAAAAATTCGTCTTTACCTGCTGGTCTGTTTTGACAGATTTCTGCCATTTTCTGCATTTGCTTCTTGTTGTTTCCTTTTTGAGTTCTTTTGGGGAATTGAGCTTTTTGAGGGAAGTACTACAGTAGATAGTGTTCTAATGGAAGTTTATTTGGTGTTAGAACTGAACCTTAAGACCTTTTATCTTGAGTGCACTAATGTTGCTAATAAAGATTGTGTGAAGTTTTGTATGAAGGAAAATTTTCAGGTGTATGGCAAGAATGAGTAATGAGATGAAGGATGGACTAAAGCTTAAGCTTGGGAATGCCACGCGTGTCACCCCAAGAAATATCCAAGAAGTACAAGCGTCAAAGCTTGGGGATGCCCAAGGCATCCCCTTCTTCATCAATAAAAATTCCAGGTTTCTTCCAAACGCTTCATTTTTATTGTTTCATGTACAGTTGTGTTGTTCTTGGAGCGTCTTCTTTTTCGTTTTTGTTTTGGTTTTTTGTTTACTTGGTTTTCTTAGTTTTCTGAATAAATTGGTTGGACCCCCTTTTTCATACATTGTTTTGCAAATAGTTTGGTTTGGATTGGAAAAGAGTAGGAAAGTTCATGCTTATGTGGTAAAAAGAGCTCGTTTTTGACTGTGGCCTATGCTTTGTCATGCCATGCTTGATATTGTTTTGGCTTTATGCTTAGTATTCTTTGCTGTAGCATGACTTGTTATAAACAATTGAGATTGATTAATGTGCCTTGGATGAATCATGCGTTGTTTTAGAATATTAAAGCATAGTATAGTGGTATTCTCCTGTGATGCTTTATTTGGGTTGACTTGGCACATGCGCACACCATGTTATGACTATCCAAAGTCACCATAGTCATTATGATCCTTTAGTTTTCAACTTGTAGTATCACTTTATGCTTTGATCAATGATGTTTTGTCGCTCTGCATGATTATGGCCATTATTGCTCCCTTAGTTTTTCGCTCCTAGTCTTTTGCTAGCCTCCATAACCAAGTATGAGTCCCACTCATGCATCCAACTCCCTAAACCAAGTTATTCCAAAGAGTCCACCATACCTACCTACTAGCTTATGCTATTCCAAGTATATTCATGTTTTTGTTTACCTTCCAAATTAAACTTGTTATGAGAAAACTAGTGATTAAAGCTCTCACGAACTTGATGGCACACTTTAATTTTCTTGCCCTTAATAAACTTGAACCATTGTGTCGTCTATGTTGTATAGGCTTGCACTTATTTGTTGGGAATTAGCAGAACCATGCTTTCATGGGGAACGCTTTCAACATTGCACTTGGTACTTGTACCTAGTTGATATCATGCTCTTTTGTATATGGATGTCGTCGGTGTGAAATGAAAGGGGAGCTTGTAAGTCCATGGAGTTATGTATATGTGTTAGAGAAATGCCTAGGCCGCTGGTCTAATCCATGCTGACATGGTGGAAACCTGCAGCGTAACCATAATGAGCTGTCTATGAAGCATTCTTCTTAAAAAAAGAGTCCTATATTGAGAAAAAAGATAAAAAGAAAAAAAGTTATGAAAAGAGGAAAGAGAGAAAAAAGCACCATATTCCCATGGTAAATAAGAAGATTGCTGAGATGCTCGTTGTCTACTTGCCTTGTCATTTTGATATGGGGATTCTTCCGTATCATCGGGCAAGGGGTACCCCGTTGGCGGTTCTCTATGATACACATGTACTTACAATGACAAGAACTTACCGGTGACTAAACTTGAGTAGCATGAGGAGCGGCCCTCGTATACAAGGGACATGAGATTCCTAACTTATACTTCGTCAAGCATGTACACCATAGTTTGTTCACTTTAACCTTAATCACTTCAAGATGCTTATGATAGGGGCAATGAGAGATGAAAGCTATAAGTACCATAATTTTTGGAAGCTCTTTATGAGACTTGAATCCCTGCTTCCTTTTATAAAGGCCTTTCTTCCACCATTATATTGAGTCTCCACCTTCTATCTTTATGCACCTACTTTGATAGCATAGTGGCCATTCTTAGTTCTATGTGCATTGTCCCAAGACTAGTTGATTGATGCATAACTTGATATTGCTTGTTTTAAACTATTTGTATCTAGTCACTCTTATGAACTTTGAATGTGTCCTATGCATTTATATTTGCTACTCTATGAGGGACAAGCTGAATGCTATTATGCTATGTTTTCTTTATGTGAAACAAACAAACGTCTTGCAAAGCATTGTTATTCATTGCTAGAACTTTGTCTTTCATGTTATGATTGAAGTACTATGATCCCAGCTTTGAATGTTTTACAAATACTTTGATCAAGTCTTTGATGGTGCATGTCACCTCAAAAATTATTCTTTCTTTTTTATCACTTACCTACTCGAGGACGAGCAGCAGTTAAGCTTGGGGATGTTCATACATTGCAAATTTATCTATAATTTTTGATGTTCCATGCTTGGTTTTATCCACTTTATTGTGTTCTATCCACACTTTGGAGTACTTTTCATATGATTTCTTGGACTAACCTATTAACAAGAGCCACAGTGCCAGCTGCCTATTTTCTACTGTTTTTGGTTCCAGGAAAGTCAGAAAATGAATATTCTCGGAATTGGACAGGACAAAAGCCAAAGTGCCTATTTTTCCGGAAGTCATCAAATGCAGAATACGAGACGGAGAGGGGCCAGGGGGCCACCACACCACCTGGCCACGTGGCCCAGCCTGGCCCGTGCCAGGGGGTGGTGTGGCCACCTCCGGCACCCACTCGGCCTCCCCTTCCACCTATAGGATGCCCTCGGGACGAAAACCCTAAGTACTCGATCAAAAATCCACGAAAGAGTCTATAGCCACTGTCATCTCCATCCCTAGATCGGGAGGGATCTAAAGCTCTTCCCGGCACCCTGCCGGAGAGGGGAATTCACCCTGGAGGCCTTCTTCATCATCATGCAAGCCTTCGGTGTGATGCGTGAGTAGTTCATCCTTAGACTATGGATCCATGTAGTAGCTAGATGGCGGATTCTCCTCCTTTGTGATTTCATGTCTAGATCTTGTCAGCTCTGTTCATGATTAAGATCATCTATTTGTAATTCTGCATGTTGTGTTTGCGGGGATCCGATGGATATTGAGATGCTATTTTAGATTGATTATTGATTCTATCATGTCTTTGTTATTTGTGATCTTGCATGCTTTCCATTGTTAGTAGCTATCTTGGCCAAGTAGATGCTAGCAACTCCAAGAGTTAGTATTTATGCTCAATAGTGGGTTCATGCCTCTGGTAATCTAGGGAAGTGACAGAAATCTCTAAGGTACTAGATGTGCTGTTGCTACTAGGGAGAAAACAACAATCTTTTGTTCATAGAACAATCGTATTGTTTACTTTACACGCAGTTCGTAAAGCAATAATCTGTTGCTTGCAACTTAATACTGGAGGGGGTTCGGATGATAACCTGAAGGCGGATTATTAGTCATAGATGCAGTTGGATGGCGGTCTATGTATAATGTTGGAATGCCCAATCAAGTCTCAAAGGAGTCAAGATGATTAGTATATGCTTGTATGCTTTCTTGATGTTTGTCAATTGCCCCGCTGTAATTTGTTCAGCATGTTATCTATCTGAAGGAGAGCCACCTCTAGTGAACTATGGATCCCGGTCCTTTTCTTTTACATACAATCTACAAACTGTTACTGCTTTGTGTTTACTTTCTGCAAACTATTACTTCTTTCCATTCGATACATTTAATCCTTTGTTTTCAGCAAAACACGGTGAGATTGACAACCTCATCGCAAGTTGGGGACAGAGTTTTGTGGTTGTGTTGTGCAGGTCTCCACGTTGCTACTAGCACCGGTAGTGTGCCCTGCCAAGGCTCAGCTAGCAACACCTTTGGGGTGTTTCCTTGATCCTACTGGTTCGATTAAACCTTGGTTTCACAACTGAGGGAAACTTGCTGTTGTGCTCATCATACCTTCCTCTTGGGGTTCCCAACGAGCTCTACATCAACATCGAGCCATCAATAGGTTCACACTAGATTACTCATTTTGCATCCACAATGTGGGATATGGCAAATATGACCATCATGATTCTGATGATGATCTACCATTCAAGTTTGTTTAGATCAAACACTGGAGATGATCTAGCATTTCCTTTGAAACATTGATCTGTATTTTTTTCTTGGGAGTGCCTTGATCTCAGGCGCTTGAGAACTTCTTATATGTGTATTTAGCATGCTGCAATTTAGTCCGCTGATTCTTACTTCCTTTAGAAATCCTAGGTTCATCTCTCAGCCACTGTCAGTACCACGCTCATCAAGACTAGAGAACATCGGATCTGGGGATGATGGTACGGTGTTTGCTGTGCTATTTGACATGCTCGAGTGGGGCGACATCATTGTATCCGTCGTGTGCATCAAGCCGGACGGGTGCTCGTCGCCCTTGTACAATGTGCAGTTCACCGTCTATCACCCGTCACCAGAGGCTGGGTTTTGGGAGGGTGCAATGCACAATTCCTTCACTCCTGGGAGCAGGGAGGTGCCTAGCATCATGTAGAAGGAAAAGCATTCCATGGTGGTGTACCTTCAAACTTCTCATACCTAGGGTCTGTATTACTCAATATGCATCCATCACGAGGGAGAATTCCAAATTGACCATTCTACTACCTCAGATTTTTTATCCCACTTTCACTACATACCACAGACGTACGTGTACTGGAGGTTGGATTTGGGATGCAGAGTAGTACTAGTATAGCACTAGTTCTTGAACTTCGGACTATTTTGTACTACTATATACTGGTACTGGTTTTACTTGTTTAGGCCAAGGACAGGAGATGGTCTTGCTTTGCCTTTATTATGTCATTGCTATTACTGATATATTTTGTTTAACTAATAGTGATGTACTGTTACTTGTTTAGATCAAGTACAACAGTTTGTCTTGCTTTTCTTTTGAAAGTTAGCATTGTCACAATTATCTAGATGAGTCTTGGGCATTTTGGGTTGCATATGGGGGGTCACACAGGCATTGTCACTTGATTGTCAGTTTTGCTTCGTCCAATGATCGAGTCTGTTTTTTGAGCTGGAATAAGGACTGATTTTCTCTATACTGCTATTGAATTTCAAGAAGAAAAGCTATTGAATCTCTCAAATGTTCTATCATTGCCATTACTAAAACATTTTGTGGAGTTGATACTGATGTACTGTACTTGTTTAAATCAAGGGAAGTAGACAGTCTTGCTTTTCTTTTGAAACATGGCCTTGTTGCGATCTACATGAGACTTGGGCATTTTGGGTTCCATATGGGGGTCACACAAGCATTGATCGTTAGTTTAACATGCTCCAATGTTCGAGCATTTCCTTTCAAACATGGCTCTCTGTACTGGGAGCTAACATTACTTGCTTAGATCAAGTATCTTTCCTTTGAAACAATGGCCTTGCACATGTACTCCGTATGTACTCCCTCTGTTTCGAAATATATAAAGATGTTTTAGCTTTTGTGAAATGAGTTTATCTAGACTCTTTTTAGTGTGTTGTTCGGAGTGAACCCATATATTAAAAGGGGTCTAGATACACTCATTTCACAAAAGCTAAAACATCTTATATTTGAAACAAAGTGAGTACTATGTATGTTTTATCGCAGTCAGGTTACTCATATTTACTTTATCATTTTTTGTTATGATATTTAGCATGCTGCAATTTAGTCTGCTAAATCTTACTTCCTTTAGAAACCCCAGGTACATCTCTCAACCGCTGTTGGCACCGCGCTCATCGAGAGTAGGGATCAGGGGACGATGGTACGATGTTTGCTCTGCTATTCGACATGTGCGAGTCAGGCGACATCAGCGGATCCATCATGTGCGTCAGGGCGGACGCATGCTCGTCGCCCTTGTACAATGTGCTGATCACTGCCTATTACCCGACAATAGAGCTGGGGTTTGGGGCCCGTACAATCTATAGTTCCTCCACGCCTGGGAGCTGGGAGGTGACGGGCATCATCCGGAGGAAAAACATTCCTTTATGTTCTATAGTGAACCATCTCATGCATTACTCAATATGCATCAATTGCGGGGGAGAATCCCCAATTGACACAATATTTATTTAACCCTCTTAGGGATCTCTATGTGTTGGAGGGTGGATTTTGGATGCATAGTAGTACTAGTATAGTACTAGTTCTTGTACTACGGAGTATTTTGTACTACTATATACTGGTAGTACTTGTTTAGGTCAAGGGCAGGAGATGGTCTTGCTTTGCCTTTGTTATGTCGTTGCTATTACTAAAGTATTTTGTTGAACTAATAGTGATGTACTGTTACTTGTTTAGATCAAGTGCAGCAGGTTGTCTTGCTTTTCTTTTGAAACCTAGCATTGTCACAATTATCTAGATGAGTCTTGGGCATTTTGGGTTGCATATGGGGGGTCACACAGGCATTGACGAAATGAGGTGGTATTCACACAGAAGCAGACATGATCATCAGTTTTTCTTGCTCCTATGATCGAGCCTATTCAGAGAACAGGTCAAACTGATGGTGCGCCAAGGTTTTTTGAGATGGAACTAGAACTTATTATCTCTGTACTACTATTGAATTTCAAGCAGGAAAGCTACTGAATCTCTCAAATGTTCTGCCATTACTATTACTAAAGCCTTTTGTGGAACTAATACCGATGTACTGGTACTTGTTTAAATCAAGGGAAGTAGATAGTATTGCTTTTCTTTTAAAACATGGCCGTGTCACAATCTAGATGAGACTTGGGCATTTTGGGTTGCATACGGGGGTCACACAGGCATTTATGTGAGAAGAAGGTACTCAAAGCAGACTTGATCGTTAGGTTTGCACTCCAATGGTTGAGTGTGTTTGGTGAAAAGGACAAACTGATCACGCGACAAGTTTTTAGAGATGAAACAAAAACTGGTTCCTTCTATACTACTATTGTATTTCATTGTCTGTATTGCTGAATTGGTCACTTTTTAAATACTGTTGAATTGGTCAAGTGCTCCTGAATATGAACTTCGAATCTGTTAATAATTTTTCTACCTTATTCTGTACTGCTGAATTTTGACATGAATAGCTGCCAAAAAAATTATCGCTTTTCCCCCTCCCTCTCCGAGGTCTTTGTTTCAAATCCAGGAGAAGACATATAATAGCTCATTTGGCCCCTCTTTAGCCCAGAACATTTTTATTTGGTCTTTTCGGGGTCAGGGAACTGCTGACGACAACCCAGTGAAATTTGAGAAAGGAGCCCATGGAGCATAGCCATTGCCCACTAAAATTTGAGAATGAAGCCCATGGAGCATAGCCTACGGAGTATAACCCACGTAGAGCAGCCTATGTAGAATAGCCAAACTCTTTTTAATTCGGCCTTTTGGGCATTGCCCCCCATATCTCTGTCCAACCATGTTTTTAAGAAAATACTCCATTATGTGGCATTTTATAAATTGAGATGCCAGGAGAGCTCCTCTTTTATATTTTAAAAGAGATAAACATAGACACACAAAATATTTTTAAGAAGACTAATACATAAATTGTAGTACTAATAAAAATTTAATGATATTTATTCTATAAATATCTTTGTTGTAGTGGCAACTCACTAAGTTTATGTTTATTTGATTTGAAGGTCTTTTGTTCGAATCGTATCTTGGGTTTACATTTTTTTCTAGCAATATCGCATTACGAAGAGGTTGACATCACGGACCCACCAGCATGCAGCTCATGCCCATCAGAAAAAAACTTTAAATACTTGTACAGAGAGGCTTGCATCGGGGACCCATCAGATAGAACATACAAGGCTGCATTGGGGACCCACAAGCCAGAACATGCCCGAGAGGCTGACATAAGGGCCCCAGCAATAATACCATAAACAGCTACCACGGTGAAAACAGCGGACGCGGCCGAAAAAAAAAGTCCATGAACACACGTTGCACTTATAGAGAAGCTGACATGTCAGACCCAGCAGGCCCAAGCATAGCCCATTAACTTAGCCTATCAGCCCCAAGCATAGCCCAATACCTTCTAATTCGGCCTTTTCGTGGTCTTGTGGCCACCGACCATATCCCATTCAATTTAGGAGTGAGCCCATGGAATATAGGCCATGACAAATAGGGCATCCGCCCCGAGTTAGCCCAGAATCTTTTTAATTCGTCCTTTATTAGCATTTTTTGTACTCTAAGGCTGACATCTGGGACCCGAAAAAACAGGCCAATATACACACGTTTCTTTCAAATAGAGGCTGTCAGCTGGGACCCAGCATAGACATGTTTCCTTCATAGAGGTGGTTGACATCTGGGACCCAGCAAGTTGCCAAGGTGAAAACAGCGGACATGGCCAAAAAAAAGTCCATCATACGCACGTTTCATTTACAGAGAGGCTGAAATGTGGGACCCAGCAGCGTGATCTTATACAAATGCTGCATTGAGCAACGTAGCCAGTTCGAAACAAGGAGGCGCGAGCGAGAAAGAAGTTCAACATGTACACATTTCTTGTAATGAGAGGCTGAAATGGGGGACCTAACAGCGTGATCAAACGGCAGATTTGTCGAGCAACACTATCTAGTTCGAAACATGGTAGCGCTAGAGAAGAAAAAAATTCCATCATACCCACGTTCTTCTAATGTGAGGCTGACATAAGGGACCACCAGCCTGAATAAACGGCTGATGTAGCGAGCAACGCTATCAAGTTTAGGACACGAAGGTGTGATAGAGGGTAAAACATCCATCATACACATGTTTCTTTTAATGAGAGGATGACATGTAGGGCCCAGCAATGTGATTAAATGGTAGATGCATCGAACATCGCTATCAAGTTCGGAATAGGGTAGCGCGAGTGAAGGAAAAAAATCCATCATACACACGTTTCTTCTAATGAGAGGATGACATGTGGGGCTCAGGAGGTTGGTTAAACGGTAGATGCGTCGAGCAACGCTATTAACTTCGGAATGGGGTAGCGCCAGTGAAGGAAAAAATTCCATCATACACATGTTTCTTCTAATGAGAGGATGACATGTGGGTCCCAGGAGGTTGATTAAACGGTAGATGCATCGAGCAGCGCTATCAACTTTGGAACAGGGTAGCGCGAGCGAAGGAAAAATATTTCATCATACACACGATCCTTCTAATGAGAGGCTGCCATGTGGGTACTAGCAGCCTGACTAAATGGTAGACGCATCGAGCAATGTTATTGAGTTCAAATCAGGGAGGCGCGACCGAAAAGTATGGTCCGCTAGAGACACTGACATCCAGGACACACACGCCTAAAAAGACATCGGCGAGTCAACATCGCGCGAGGAAACGAAAATCTTGCTTCTGCCATGCGCTGGTCGAGGTTCCTCCACATTTTTAGCAGACCCGTCGGCCATGGCCGAGCCGAGAATTTCGTCGCGGAACCGGAAAAAAAGTTTTCCATCGGCCACGACCGAGCCGAAAATTTCGTCGCGGAAGACGCGCCTTCTACGACGACCGTCGGGCCAAGTCGTTGCGGAAGTAACTTTCTTGTTTTGTATTTTCATCATCCACATGGATCCACTAGAGTTCATTGGATGTGTCTTCTTTTCATAAACCACATGGATCCACTAGAGTTCATTGCATGTGTGTTCTTTTTATAAACCACATGGATCCACTAGAGTTCATGGCCTGTGTGTTCTTTTCATAAACCACAAGGATCCACTAGAGTTCATTGCATGTGTATGTTTATCAATGTGCATCATTGTGGTTTTAGGAAAAGAACACATGCAGTGATGCCACTCCATCATGTGGTGTCCAACCATGTCCAGGAACCCTGGCAGCATGCTGGGATTCAACTGCAGCATGCATTCTACAACACGCTTGAAAGATGCTGCATCACCACACCTCATTGGATGTGTGTGTTTTATTGTGCATCATTGTGGTTTTGGGAAATAACACATGGAGTGATGCCACTCCAACATGTGGTGTTCGACCATGTCCAGGAACCCTGACAGCATGCTGGGATTCAACTACAGCATGCATTCTACCACCATCTTGAAAGATGCTGCATCACCAGACCTCATTGGATGTGTGTGTATCAATGTGCATCATTGTGGTTTTAGGAAAAGAACACATGAAGTGATGCCACCACAACATGTGATGACCAACCATGTCCAGGAACCCTAACAGTATTCTGGGATTCAACTGCAGAACGAATTCTACCACTAGCTTAAAACATGCTGCATCACCACACCTCATTGGATGTGTGTGTGTATCAGTGTGCATCATTGTTGTTTTTGGAAAGGACATATGAAGTATGCCACCACAACATGTGTGTTATTTTCATAAATCACATGGATTCATTAGAGTTCATTGCATGTGTGTTCTTTTCATAAACCACAAGGATCCACTAGAGTCATTGCATGTGTGTTCTTTTCATGAACCACATGGATCCACTAGAGTTCATTGGATGTGTGTGTATCACTGTGCCTCCTTGTGCTTTTAGGAAAACAACACATCCAGTGATGCCACTCCAGCATGTGGTGTCCAACCATCTCCAGGAACCCTGGCAGCATGCTGGGATTCAACTACAACATACATTCTACCACCAGCTTGAAAGATGCTGCATCACCACACCTCATTGGATATGTGTGTGTGTATCAATGTGCATCATTGTGGTTTTGGAAAAGAACACATGAAGTGATGCCACCACAGCATGTGGTGTCCAACCATGTCTAGGAACCCGGGCAGCATGTCGGGATTCAACTGTAGCATGCATTCTACCACCAGCTTGAAAGATCCTGCATCACTACACCTCATTGGATGCGTATGTATCAGTGTGCATCATTGTGGTTTTGGAAAAGAACATATGAAGTGATTCCACCACAACATGTGTGCTGTTTTATTAAACCACATGGATCCACTAGAGTTCATTGCATATGTGTTCTTTTCATAAACCACATGGACCCACCAGAGTCATTGCATGTGTGTTGTTTTCATAAACCACATGGACCCACTAGAGTTCATTGGATGTGTGTGTGTATCAGTGTGCATCATTGTGGTTTTAGGAAAAGAACACATGGAGTGATGCCACTCCAGCATGTTTTGTCCAACCATGTCCAGGAACCCTGGCAGCATGCTGGGATTCAACTATAGCATGCATTCTACCACCAGCTTGAAAGATGCTGCATCGCCACACCTCATTGGATGTGTGTGTGTATCAGTGTGCATCATAGTGGTTTTAGGAAAAGAACACATGTAGTGAAGCAACCATAACATGTGGTGTCGAACCATGTCCAGGAACCCTGGCAGCATGCATTCTACCACTAGCTTGAAAGATGCTGCATCACCACACCTCATAGGATATGTGTGTGTATCAGTGTGCATCATTGTGGTTTTGGAAAATAACACCTGAAGTGATGCCAACACAGCATGTGGTGTCCAACCATGTCTAGGAACCCTGGTAGCATGTTGGGATTCAACTGCAGCATGCATTCTACCAGCAGCTTGAAAGATGCTACATCACCACACCTCATTGGATGTGTGTGTATCAGTGTGCATCATTGTGGTTTTGGAAAAGAACATATCAGTGATGCCACCACAACATGGGTGTCCTTTTCTTAAACCACATGGATCCACTAGAGTACATTGCATGTGTGTTCTTTTCATAAACCACATGGACCCACTAGAGTCATTGCATGTGTGTTGTTTTAATAAACCACATGGATCCACTAGAGTTTATTGGATGTGTGTGTATCAGTGTGCATCATTGTGGTTTCAGGAAAAGAACAGATGCAGTGATGCCACTCCAGCCTATGGTGTCCAACCATGTCCAGGAACCCTAGCAGCATACTGGGATTCAACTATAGCATGCATTCTACCACCAGCTTGAAAGATGCCACATCACCACACCTCATTGGATGTGTGTGTGTATCAGTGTGCATCATTGTCATTTTAGGAAAAGAACACATGTATTGATGCAACCATAGCATGTGGTGTCTAACCATGTCTAGGAACCCTGGCAGCATGCTGGGATTCAACTACAACATGCATTCTACCACCATCTTGAAAGATGCTTGATACGTCCATTTTGCATCACTATTCTATATCATAATTTACTGTTATTCATTGATATATTTCATATTAAGAGATGGTACTTATGTTATTTCATCTATTTTTGCATGGTTGATGACTTTTGGAGGATGGACCGCTATAGTCAGGATTCTGATGGAAAAGTGCCTGTTTAGAGGCAAAATTCGTGAAGATCAGAAAATCCGGGAAAATATATGGAAAATCCTATTTTTCCAAAAGACAAAGGATGTCAGAAGGGGGAGTGGAGATGGGCCACAGGGGTCCACACCACCCATTGGCATGGGCCACCCCTGGACGTGGCACCAGGTGGTGTGGCCACCCTGGCCCAGTCCTGGCTCTCCCCTTTGGCGTATATTATCCCCATGAAACCCTAATACCTGGGGGGCGACCACAGAAAGATTATGCTGCCTCTGCGGGGCGGAAAACTACAGAGAGAGAAAGATCTCTCCGGCAGACAGAATTCTGCCGGGGGAATTTCTTCCCAGAGAGGGGAGATCATCGCCATCAACACCACCATCAAGCTGGACTTCATCGGGATCATCATCACCATCATCTCCATCATCATCTCCACCAGCACCATCATCACCACTTCATACCGCTGTAAAAATTGGGTTGAATCTTGCATAGTTCTTAGGGGAAACTTTCCCGGTATTGATTACTTGTTGTAGTTGATGCCATTGAGTGGAACCATTGAATTATTGTTCTGTTTAGATTATTACTTATCATTATATCATCTCTTATCTTGATCCATATGATTTCTTGTGAGTAGTTTGTTTAATTCTTGAGGACATGGGAGAAGTCATGTTGTTAGTAGTGGAATTGTGTTGAGAAAGATTCAATAGTTTGTTATATAAGTTGTGGTGTTATTCTTCTAGTGGTGTCATGTGAACGTCAACTACATGAAACATCACCTTTATGCGCCTAGGGGAATGCATTGTGTATTTAGCTACTAATCGTAGGGGTTGCCGGAGTGACAGAAACCTTAACCCCCGTTAGGAAACCTTTGCACAAGGGATGTCACGATCTTAGAGTTTAAAGTTGTGGCTAGGTTTCTATCTTAATTACTTTCTTGTACTTGAGGATGCTTGCAAGGGGTATAATCACAAGTATGTATTAGTCCTAGGAAGGTCGGTACATTAGCACAGGTTCACCCACACAACAATTATCAAACTAAAGAAGACTAATCAACTATATGAAGCGAAAGCACATGACGATAGTCCCATGTGTCCTCGAGAAAGTTTGGTCATCTTTAGTAATACAACCGGATTGTCCTTTGCTAAACAAAGGGTTGGGTCACTTACTGCATGTATTATTACTGTCTTTTATTTACTCGTACTTTATTTACCTGCATTATCAAAAACCCCCAAAAATCCGTTTGCTAAGTATTTACAGAGAATTCCTGCTCCAAGCCACTCGTCAACACCTTCTGCTCCTCGATGGGTTCGACACTCTTACTTATTGAAAATACTACGATACACCCCCTATACTTGTGGGTCATCAATACTATTTTCTGGTGCTGTTGCTGGGGAGTGAAGCGCTATTGGAGAGTGGAACTGGTAAAGGAAACTTCTACTGTATTAATACAGATCAAGTCAAGAAGAAGTTATTCTCATTATCACTAAAAGGAAGAGCTGAGGAATGGTATAAGCTACTGAAGAATGGTCAAGCTCTTCAATGGGAGGAAGTAGTACCTCTCGTTTATTCAACATTTTATCCTCCTAGTGAGATTCATAAAGATCGGAATCAAATATCCAACTTTTGGCCTCTTGATGGAGAGAGTACATCTCAAGCTTGGGGGAGATTGAAGTTACTAATGCTCAAATGTTCTATTCATGAGCTCCCCAACAATATTATTATCAATCACTTTTATGCAAGGCTTTCTCTTCATGATAAGGATTTATTGGATGCTTCTTGTGCTGGTTCATTTACACGCATGGAAGAAGGAGCTAAATGGGATCTTCTAGACCGTATTCAAGAGAATGCTGAAGCATGGGAGAATGATAAAGGAAGAAAGTTATGTATAAATTATGATTATGAATGCATTGAATCTTTTATGGGAACTGATGACTTTCAAAATATTAAAAATGCTTATGGTCTAGACTCTCAAGCTATTGCAACTTATTTTAAGACTTTTGCTTCCTATATTGCAGTGCCTAAAAAGAAGTGGAATAAGTATCATGAACCTTATAAAGATATTGCTAATTTTGTTCCTGCAAGAAATACTGAAGTTCATACTACTAATCATGTTTTACCTGAACCTTACATTCAGAAAAGACCTTTCCCAGTTAAAGTAAAGGAACATTCTATGATAGCTAGTATGGTTAATGAAAGTACAAATAAAGCTGTTGACCCTGATGAACAAATGGATGATGAACCTATAATAGCAAATGTGAAAGACTTTGTCACTAAATATGTAGAAGATGGACACACTATCCTATGTAAGGATACTTCTAATATTGTTTCACAAAGTAGTGTTATGAGAGCTAGTGTCCCTGTGTTTTCTGTTAGGATAAGTGATTGTTGCTACAATGGTTCATGTGATAGTTATATCGTTAAATTTATGCATGATACTGAAAGTTATTATGAGAGAGGGAAGATGGTTATAATGCATCTCAATAATATTAAGTTTCCTCGCTTTATGCTAAAAATCTTTATGTTGCACTGGTTTTGCCTTCCTATGCTAACAATTCCTGGTTTCAACAATTTGTTTGCTTACAAAATTCCCTTGCATAGGAAGTGGGTTAGACTTAAACATGTGTATTTTTGCCCCTTGATGCTCTGTTTTACTTCAATTCATATTCTTATGTGAGCATCATTGAAATTATCATGCCCATCTTAATGGCTATAAAGAAAGATCTTTTTGGGAGATAACCTAATGTATTTTTGCTCTCAGTTTGTTTTTGTTTCTTTGAGTCTTGGAAGTTATTTATTCCGCAATAACCTCTCCTTATCCTTCTGTTTGGTTTTTGTGTCAAGATCAACCTCTAATGAGAGAGAAGTAAGATTTGGGGAAGTTGATGTCCCGAAACAGATTTTTGTGCTTCGTTGTAAAAATTGGTGAAAAATCTCTGAATGTCGGATTGAGCTGTAATTGTTTGTGCTTATGACCCAGGTTGTTATTTAACTTTCGTTAGTTTTGCACTTTTTTATTTGAGCAACGTAAGATTTTCGAAAAAATTGATCCTTACCTGCTGGTCTGTTTTGACAGATTTTTGCCACTCTTGCATTTGCCTCTTAAATCGATTTCCTTTTTGAATTCTTTTTGGGTTTTCGGAAGGAGTTGCTACAGTAGCTTATGTTTTGATGGATTTCAGTTGAAATTGGACTTAAAAGGTTTATTAACTCGCTTACACTAATGTTGCTAATGAGAATTGTGTGGAGTTTTGTGTGAAAGAAATTTCCAGGTTAGTGGAGAAAATGGTGTAATAAGATAGTGAAAGGTTTCATGACTCAAGAAATATGTGTATGAAGATGAAGATATTGATGTTATTCAAGCGGTGACTCCGGAAGAATCTACTAAATGCCAACTTAAGAAACCTGCAAAGTCTGTTTTCGAATAGGTAACAGTTCTGGTAAGAAAAAGTCCACGAAAAATCTGTGGAGTTATATTTTTGCAGTTTTTATCCAACAAGGAAGGCAACAAAGCGAAAGAGGGACGGAAACGGAGCCAGGGTGGCTCACACCACCCCCTGGCACGCCCCCCTGGCCGTGCCAGCAGGTGGTGTGGCCACCCCGGAGTTCGTCTCCGACCCGTTTTCTCCCAGTACCTTCCTTATGTTGTAAAAATTCGTAATATATAATCCCCCGGATCCCCTGAGGTTCGTATATCGTGTTCTCGTCATGTTTTCGTTGTTGAGATGTCGTTTCAGGGTTCGTTTTTAGAGGACTATGAGCTGTGGCACCGGCGCGAGCTCCATCGCGACTTGGAGCGGAAGACCTTCATAGGATGGGTGGAAGAAGAAAGGATCACAACTAGGTGCAAAGACATGGATCGGAACATCGGGGAGGAAGTAAAGGACATGTCAGTAGGCATGAAGGGCTGATACCTCCAACTCTAGACCTCAGTTCCTGCCCTGCAGCAGTGGAAGCTCTACGAGTAACTGATGAGTTCTGCGACAAGTACCGAGTCCTGAGGAGGAAGGTGGATATGCTTCAAGAGGAGAATAACAGGCTTTGCAAGATGCTAGAAGATTTGCTCGCCCCAAATGAGAGAACACCACCACCACCACTGAAGGAGTAATTCGTCATCAGGTTTTGGCATCCCCTTGGTTTGTTCCAAGCTTGGGGGAGTGCCGCGGTATCATATCACTATCTTCTATCTTTTTACCTTTTTAGCAGTCATATCATGAATAGAGAAGTTATCATGTAGGACGCTTTGCATTATGGAAGTGTCCCCCCTCTCGTTAGATATCTATGTATCCCTTGGTGTGAGTTGCCATTATGGAATATTAATGAGAAGTTCTATCATTTACTCTTTTGCATATCTTATTTTAGTTTTCAGTTCACTTTATATGATTGACCTTGTTATTAGTATTGGTATCACTTTGGGATCATTGAGTTAATTTAGTTGGTTTTGGCAAACCTGGCTCGGTTAGTAGCAACATTATTATGAGAATTGAATGAAAAAGATAAAAAGTACTTTTAAAAGAAATACAACTTCATCATCATCTTTCTTGATTTGCTCATAAGCTTAGTATTCTCTAGTTACGATCTTTTGTGCTTCCAAGGAAGATTGCATGTTTGTTTCCTTCAACTCTTATGCTTGCTACCCAGCCTTGCTAGCCTAAAACCTGTACTAAGAGGGAATGTTTCTCGTGCATCCAATCCTTAAACCAAAACCTATGCCATTTGTGTCCACCATACCTACCTATTAGCACTATTGCTATTCCAAGTAGATTCATGTTTTTATCTACCTTACAGATTAAACTTGTTATGTGAAAATTAGTGATTAAATCTCTCACGAACTTGATGGCACACTTTACTTTTCTTGCACCTAATAAACTTCAACCATTGTGTCATCTAAGTTGTATATGCTTGCACTTATACATTGGGAATTAACAGAACCATGCTGTCATGGGGAACACTTTCAACATTGCACTTGTACATTGTACCCAGTTGATATCATGCTGTTTTGTTTATGGATGTCGTCGGTGTGAAATGAAAGGGGAGCTGTAAGTCCATGGAGTTATGTATGTGTGTTAGAGAAACGCCTGGGCCGCTATTCTAATCCATGCCTAATTATGGTGGAAACATGCAACGTAACCATAATGAGCAATCTATGAAGCATTCTTCTTATAAAAAAGAGTTAGAGATTGAGAAAAAGAGAAAAAAAGAGATGAGAAAAGAGGAAAGAGAGAAAAAAGCACCATTTTACCATGGTAAATAAGAAGATTGCTGAGATGCTCATTGTCTTCTTGCCTTGTCATTTTGATATGAGGATTCTTCCGTATCATCGGGCAAGGGGTACCCCATTGGCAGTTCTCTATGATACACATGTACTTACTATGACAAGAACTTACCGGTAACTAAACTTGAGTAGCATGAGGAGTGACCCTCGTATTCAAGGGACATGAGATTGCCAGCTTATACTTTGTCAAGCATATACTCCATAGTTTGCTCACTTTAACCTTAACCACCTAAAGATGCTTATGATAGGGGCAATGAGAGCTGAAAGCTAATAAATACCATAATTTTTGGCAGCTCTTTATGAAACTTGAAATCCCTGCTTCCCTCTGCGAAGGGCATATCTTTTACTTTTTAGTTGAGTCAGTAAACCTATTCCCTTCTATCTCAGCAAGTATTTTGAGTTGTTGTATTTCATTCCTTCATATGATGATTTATTCAATCATGTTCTTATGTTCCTAGTTTTGCACACTACTCTTATCTTAGTGAATATTACTTTGAAAGCTATCATTGAAAACACCTTTATGATTGAACTCCAGCAAATTGTTAACTATTCTTTGACCAAGAGCAAAGTTTGCCATTACCAATTATGATTTACTTTATGTATCTTTATTGTGTTTCCTTTACTTATTGCAAGTTAAGTTATATAATAGTGAGTTGTCTTCTATTATAATTTATGTATTGATGAATGTGATGCTTCTTGTCCGTATTCTTTTATCGACTCTTCACTCCATAAACCTGAGGCCATGTTTATTGAGCTCAGTTTTCGCTTGGGCACAAGCGAAGTCTAAGCTTGGGGGGAGTTGATACGTCCATTTTGCATCACTATTATATATCATAATTTACTGTTATTCATTGATATATTTCATATTAAGAGATGATACTTATGTTATTTCATCTGTTTTTGCATGGTTGATGACTTTTGGAGGATGGACCGCTGTAGTCAGGATTCTAATGGAAAAGGGGCTGTTTGTAGGCGAAATTCGCGAAGATCAGAAAATCCGGGAAAATATATGGAAAATCCTATTTTTCCAGAATACGAAGGATGCTAGAAGGGGGAGTGGAGATGGGCCACAGGGGGGCCACACCACCCCCTGGCACGGGCCACCCCTGGCCGCGCCACCAGGTGGTGTGGCCATCCTGGCCCACTCCTGGCTCTCCCCTTTGGCGTATATTATCCCCATGAAACCCTAATACCTAGGGGGCGACCACAGAAAGATTCCACCGCCTCTGCGGGGCGGAAAACTATAGAGAGAGAAAGATCTCTCCGGCAGATAGAATTCTACCGGGGGAATTCCTTCCCGGAGAGGGGAGATCGTCGCCATCAACACCACCATCAAGCTGGACTTCATCGGGATCATCATCACCATGATCTCCATCATCATCTGCACCAGCACCATCATCACCACTTCATACTGCTGTAACAATTGGGTTGAATCTTGCATAGTTCTTAGGGGAAACTTTCCCGGTATTGATTATTTGTTGTAGTTGATGCCATTGAGTGGAACCATTGAATTATTGTTATGTTCAGATTGTTACTTATCATTATATCACCTCAGATCTTGATCCATATGATGTCTTGTGAGTAGTTCGTTTAGTTCTTGAGGACATGGGAGAAGTCATGTTGTTAGTAGTGGAATTGTGTTGAGAAAGATTCAATAGTTTGTTATTTAAGTTGTGGTGTTATTTTTATAGTGGTGTCATGTGAACATCGACTACATGAAACTTCACCTTTATGGGCCTACAGGAATGCATTGTGTATTTGTCTACTAATCGTAGGGGTTGCCGGAGTGACAGAAACCTAAACCCCCGTTAGGAAACCTTTGCACAAGGGATGTCAGGATCTTAGAGTTTAAAGCTGTGGTTAGGTTTCTATCTTAATTACTTTCTAGTACTTGCGGATGCTTGCAAGGGGTATAATCACAAGTATGTATTAGTCCTATGAAGGTCGGTACATTAGCACAGGTTCACCCACACAAAACTTGTCAAACTAAAGAAGATTAATCAACTATATGAAGCAAAAGCACTTGACGATATTCCCATGTGTCCTTGAGAACATTTGGTCATCTTAAGTAATACAACCGGCTTGTCCTTTTCTAAAGAAAGGATTGGGCCACTTGCTACATCTATTATTACTATCTTTTACTTACTTGTACTTTATTTACCTACATTATCAAAAAACCCTAAAAATCCGTTTGCTAAGTATTTACAAAGAATTCCTGCTCCAAGCCACTTGTCAACACCTTCTGCTCCTCGTTGGGTTCGACACTCTTACTTATCAAAAATACTGCGATACACCCCCTACACTTGTGGGTCATCAATGCTGCATCACCACAACTCATTGGATGTGTGTGTATTAGTGTGCATCATTGTGATTTTGGAAAAGAACATATGCAGTGATGCCACCAAAACATGTGTGTTCTTTCATAAACCACATGGATCCACAAGTGTTCATTGCATGTGTGTTCTTTTCATAAACCACACGGATCTACTAGAGTCATCGCATGTGTTTTCTTTTCATAAACGACATGGATCCACTAGAGTTCGTTGGATGTGTGTGTGTATCAGTGTGCATCATTGTGGTTTTAGGAAAAGAACACACGCAATGATGCCACTCCAACATGTGATGTCCAACCATGTCCAGGAACCCTGGCAGCATGTTGGGATTCAACTGCAGCATGCATTCTACCACCAACTTGAAAGATGCTGCACCACCAAACCTCATTGGATTTTTGTGTGTATCAGTGTGCATGATTGTGGTTTTGGAAAAGCACATATGTAGTGATGCCACCACAGCATGTGTGTTCTTTTCATAAACCACATGCATCCACTAGAGTTCATTGGATATGTGTTCTTTTCATAAACCACATGGATCCACTAGAGTTCAATGCATGTGTGTTCTTTTTATAAACCACATGGATCCACTAGAGTTCATTGCATGTGTGTTCTTTTCATAAACCACATGGATCCAGTACAGTTCATTGCATGTGTGTGTATCAGTGTGCATCATTGTGGTTTTATGAAAAGAACACATGCAGTGATGCCAGTCCAGCATGTGGTGTCCAACCCTGTCTAGGAACCCTGACAACATGCTGGGATTCAACTACATCATTCATTCTACCACCATCTTGAAAGAAGATGCATCACCACACCGCACTAGATTTGTGTCTGTATCAGTGTGCATCATTGTGGTTTTAGGAAAAGAACACATGTATTGATGCAACCACAACATGTGGTGTCTAACCATGTCCAGGAACCCTGGAAACATGCTGGGATTGAACTTCAGCATGCATTCTACCACCATCTTGAAAGATGCTGCATCACCACACCTCATCGGATGAGTGTGTGTATTAGTTGACATCATTGTGGTTTTGTAAAAGAACATATGCAGTGATGCAACCACAACATGTGTGTTCTTTCATAAACCACATGGATCCACAAGTGTTCATTGCATGTGTGTTCTTTTCATAAACCACATGGATCTACTAGAGTCATCGCATGTGTTTTCTTTTCATTCACCACATGGATCCACTGGAGTTCATTGGATGTGTGTATCAGTGTGCATCATTGTTTTTAGGAAAAGAACACACGCAGTGATGCCACTCCAACATGTGGTGTACAACCATGTCCAGGAACCCTGCCAGCATGCTAGGATTCAATTGCAGCATGCATTCTACCACCAGCTTGAAAGATGTGCATCACCAAACCACATTGGATTTGTGTGTGTATTAGTGTGCATGATTGTGGTTTTGGAAAAGCACATATGCAGTGATGCCACCACAGCATGTGTGTTCTTTTCATAAACCACATGGATTCACTAGGTCATTGGATGTGTGTTCTTTTCATAAACCACATGGATCCACTAGAGTTCATTGCATGTGTGTTCTTTTTATAAACCACATGGATCCACTAGAGTTCGTTGCATGTGTGTTCGTTTCATAAACCACACCCATCCACTAGAGTTCATTGCATGTGTGTGTGTATCAGTGTGCATCATTGTGGTTTCAGGAAAAGAACACATGCAGTGATGCCACTCCAGCATGTGGTGTCCAACCATGTCCAAGAACCCTGGCAGCATGCTGGGATTCAACTTCAGCATGCATTCTACCACTAGCTTGATAGATGCTACATCACCACACCTCATTGGATGTGTGTGTGTGTGTGTTAGTGTGTATCATTGTGGTTTTGGGAAAGAACACATGCAGTGATACCACTCTAGCATGTGGTGTGCAACCATGTCTAGGAACCCTGACAGCATGCTGAGATTCAACTCCAGCATGCATTCTACCACCAGCTTGAAAGATGCTGCATCACCAAACCTCATTGGATTTGTGTGTGTATCAGTGTGCATGATTGTGGTTTTGGAAAAGGAAATATGTAGTGATGCCACCATATCATGTGTGTTCTTTTCATAAACCACATGGATCCACTAGAGTATGTGTTCATTTCATAAAACACATGGATCCATTAGAGTTCATTGCATGTGTGTTCTTGTTATAAACCACATGGATCCACTAGAGTTCATTCCATGTGTGTTCTTTTCATAAACCACATGGATCTACTAGAGTTCATTGCATGTGTGTGTATCAGTGTGCATCATTGTGGTTATAGGAAAAGAACACATGCAGGGATGCCACTCTAGTATGTGGTGTCCAACCATGTCTAGGAACCCTGGCAGCATGCTGGGATTCAACTACAGCATGCATTCTACCATCATCTTGAAAGATGCTGCATCACCACACCTCATTGGATGTGTCTGTGTATTAGTGTACATCATTGTGGTTTTGGAAAAGAACATATGCAGTGATGCCACAATAGCATGTGTTTTCTTTTATAAACCACATGGATCCACAAGTGTTCATTGCATCTGTGTTCTTTTCATAAACCACATGGATCCACTAGAGTCATCGCATGTGTTTTCTTCTCATAAACCACATGGATCCACTAGAGTTCGTTGCATGTGTGTGTATTAGTGTGCATCATTGTGGTTTTAGGAAAACAACACACGAAGTGATGCCACTCCAGCATGTGGTGTCCAACCATATCCAGGAACCCTGGCAGCATGCTGGGATTCAAATGCAATATGCATTCTACCACCAGCTTGAAAGATGCTGCATCACCAACCCTCATTGGATTTGTGTGTGTATCAGTGTGCATGATTGTGGTTTTTAGGAAAAGCACATATGAAGTGATGCCAACACAGCATGTGTGTTCTTTTCATAAACCACATGGATCCACTAGAGTTCATTGGATGTGTGTTCTTTTCATAAACCACATAGATCCACAAAAGTTCATTGCATGTGTGTTCTTTTTATAAACCACATGGATCCACTAGAGTTCATTGCATGTGTGTTCTTTTCATAAACCACATGGATCCAGTAGAGTTCATTGCATGTGTGTGTATCAGTGTGCATCATTGTGGTTTTATGAAAAGAACACATCCAGTGATGCCAGTCCAGCATGTGGTGTCCAACCCTGTCCAGAAACCCTGGCAGCATGCTGGGATTCAACTACATCATGCATTCTACCACCAGCTTGAAAGATGATGCATCACCACACCGCACTGGATGTGTGTCTGTATTAGTGTGCATCATTGTGGTTTTAGGAAAAGAACACATGTATTGATGCAACCACATCATGTGGTGTCCAACCATGTCTAGGAACCATAGAAGCATGTTGGGATTGAACTTCAGCATGCATTCTACCACCATCTTCAAAGATGCTACATCACCACACCTCATTGGATGAGTGTGTGTATTAGTTTGCATCATTGTGGTTTTGGAAAAGAACATATGCAGTGATGCAACCACAACATGTGTGTTCTTTCATAAACCACATGGATCCACAAGTGTTCATTGCATGTGTGTTCTTTTCATAAACCACATGGATCCACTAGAGTCACCGCATGTGTTTTCTTTTCATAAACCACATGGATCCACTGGAGTTCATTGGATGTGTTTATCAGTGTGCATCATTGTTTTTAGGAAAAGAACACACGCAGTGATGCCACTCCAACATGTGGTGTCCAACCATGTCCAGGAACCCTGCCAACATGCTAGGATTCAACTGCAGCATGCATTTTACCACCATCTTGAAAGATGTGCATCACCAAACCTCATTGGATTTGTGTGTGTATTAGTGTGCATGATTGTGGTTTTGGAAAAGCACATATGTAGTGATGCCACCACAGCATGTGTGTTCTTTTCATAAACCAAATGGATCCACTATAGTTCATTGGATGTGTGTTCTTTTCATAAACCACGTGGATCCACTAGAGTTCATTGCATGTGTGTTCTTTTTATAAACCACATGGATCCACTAGAGTTCATTGCATGTGTGTTCTTTTCATAAACCACACGCATCCACTAGAGTTCATTACATGTGTATGTGTATAAGTGTGCATCATTGTGGTTTTAGGAAAAGAACACATGCAGTGATGCCACTCCAGCATGTGGTGTCCAACCATGTCCAGGAACCCTGGCAGCATGCTGGGATTCAACTGCAGCATGCATTCTACCACCAGCTTGAAAGATGCTGCATCACCACACCTCATTGGATGTGTGTGTGTTAGTGTGTATCATTGTGGTTTTGGGAAAGAACACATGCAGTGATACCACTCCAGCATGTGGTGTCCAACCATGTCTAGGAACCCTGACAGCATGCTGGGATTCAACTCCAGCATGCATTTTACCATCATCTTGAAAGATGTTGCATCACCAAACCTCATTGGATTTGTGTGTGTATTAGTGTGCATGATTGTTGTTTTGGAAAAGCAAATATGCAGTGATGCCACCATATCATGTGTGTTCTTTTCATAAACCACATGGATCCACTAGAGTACATTGGATGTGTGTTCATTTCATAAACCACATGGATCCACTAGAGCTCATTGCATGTGTGTTCTTGTTATAAACCACATGGATCCATTAGAGTTCGTTGCATGTGTATTCTTTTCATAAACCACATGGATCCACTAGAGTACATTGCATGTGTGTGTATCAGTGTGCACCATTGTGGTTATAGCAAAAGAACACATACAGGTATGCCACTCTAGCATGTGGTGTCCAACCATGTCCAGGAACCCTGGCAGCATGCTGGGATTCAACTTCAGCATGCATTCAACCACCATCTTGAAAGATGCGGCATCACCACACCTCATTGGATGTGGCTGTGTATTAGTGTGCATCATTCTGGTTTTCGAAAAGAACATATGCAGGGATGCCACAATAGCATGTGTGTTCTTTCATAAACCACATGGATCCACAAGTGTTCATTGCATATGTGTTCTTTTCATAAACCACATGGATCCACTAGGGTCATCACATGTGTTTTCTTTTCATAAACCACATGGATCCACTAGAGTTCGTTGCATGTGTGTGTGTATCAGTGTGCATAATTGTGGTTTTAGGAAAATAACACACGCAGTGATCCCACTCCAGCATGTGTTGTCCAACCATGTCCAGGAACCCTGGCAGCATGCTGTGATTCAAATGCAACATGCATTCTACCACCAGCTTGAAATATCCTGCATCACCAACCCTCATTGGATTTGTGTGTGTATTAGTGTGCATGACTATGGTTTTAGGAAAAGCACATATTCAGTGATGCCAACATAGCATGTGTGCTCTTTTCATAAACCACATGGATCCACTAGAGTTTATTGGATGTGTGTTCTTTTCATAAACCACATAGATCCACTAGAGTTCATTGCATGTGTGTTCTTTTTATAAACCACATGGATCCACTAGAGTTCATTGCATGTGTGTTCTTTTCATAAACCACATGGATCCAGTAGAGTTCATTGCATGTGTGTGTATCAGTGTGCATCATTGTGGTTTTATGAAAAGAACGCATGCAGTGATGCCAGTCCAGCATGTGGTGTCCAACCCTGTCCAGGAACCCTGGCAGCATGCTGGTATTCAACTAGATCATGCATTCTACCACCATCTTGAAAGATGATGCATCACCACACCGCACTGGATGTGTGTCTGTATCAGTGTGCATCATTGTGGTTTTAGGAAAAGAACACATGTATTGATGCAAGCACATCATGTGGTGTCCAACCATGTCTAGGAACCCTGGAAGCATGTTGGGATTGAACTTCAGCATGCATTCTACCACCATCTTGAAAGATGCTACATCACCACACCTCATTGGATGAGTGTGTATATTAGTTTGCATCATTGTGGTTTTGGAAAAGAACATATGCAGTGATGCAACCACAACATGTGTGTTCTTTCATAAACCACAAGGATCCACAAGTGTTCATTGCATGTGTGTTCTTTTCATAAACCACATGGATCCACTAGAGTCACCGCATGTGTTTTCTTTTCATAAACCACATGGATCCACTGGAGTTCATTGGATGTGTGTATCAGTGTGCATCATTGTTTTTAGGAAAAGAACACACGCAGTGATGCCACTCCAACATGTGGTGTCCAACCATGTCCAGGAACCCTGCAAACATGCTAGGATTCAACTGCAGCATGCATTTTACCACCATCTTGAAAGATGTGCATCACCAAACCTCATTGGATTTGTGTGTGTATTAGTGTGCATGATTGTGGTTTTGGAAAAGCACATATGTAGTGATGCCACCACAGCATGTGTGTTCTTTTCATAAACCGAATGGATCCACTAGAGTTCATTGCATGTGTGTTCTTTTTATAAACCACCTGGATCCACTAGAGTTCATTGCATGTGTGTTCTTTTCATAAACCACACGCATCCACTAGAGTTCATTACATGTGTATGTGTATAAGTGTGCATCATTGTGGTTTTAGGAAAAGAACACATGAAGTGATGCCACTCCAGCATGTGGTGTCCAACCATGTCCAGGAACCCTGGCAGCATGCTGGGATTCAACTACAGCATGCATTCTACCACCAGCTTGAAAGATGCTGCATCACCACACCTCATTGGATGTGTGTGTGTTAGTGTGTATCATTGTGTTTTTGGGAAAGAACACATGCAGTGATACCACTCCAGCATGTGGTGTCCAACCATGTCTAGGAACCCTGACAGCATGCTGGGATTCAACTCCAGCATGCATTTTACCATCATCTTGAAAGATGTTGCATCACCAAACCTCATTGGATTTGTGTGTGTATCAGTGTGCATGATTGTTGTTTTGGAAAAGCAAATATGCAGTGATGCCACCATATCATGTGTGTTCTTTTCATAAACCATATGGATCCACTAGAGTACATTGGATGTGTGTTCATTTCATAAACCACATGGATCCACTAGAGCTCATTGCATGTGTGTTCTTGTTATAAACCACATGGATCCATTAGAGTTCGTTGCATGTGTATTCTTTTCATAAACCACATGGATCCACTAGAGTACATTGCATGTGTGTGTATCAGTGTGCATCATTGTGGCTATAGCAAAAGAACACATGCAGGTATGCCACTCTAGCATGTGGTTTCCAACCATGTCCAGGAACCCTGGCAGCATGCTGGGATTCAACTGCAGCATGCATTCAACCACCATCTTGAAAGATGCTGCATCACCACACCTCATTGGATGTGGTTGTGTATTAGTGTGCATCATTCTGGTTTTCGAAAAGAACATATGCAGGGATGCCACAATAGCATGTGTGTTCTTTCATAAACCACATGGATCCACGAGTGTTCATTGCATGTGTGTTCTTTTCATAAACCACATGGATCCACTAGAGTCATCACATGTGTTTTCTTTTCATAAACCACATGGATCCACTAGAGTTCGTTGCATGTGTGTGTGTATCAGTGTGCATAATTGTGGTTTTAGGAAAATAACACACGCAGTGATGCCACTCCAGCATGTGTTGTCCAACCATGTCCAGGAACCCTGGCAGCATGCTGGGATTCAAATGCAACATGCATTCTACCACCAGCTTGAAATATGCTGCATCACCAACCCTCATTGGATTTGTGTGTGTATCAGTGTGCATGACTATGGTTTTAGGAAAAGCACATATTCAGTGATGCCAACATAGCATGTGTGCTCTTTTCATAAACCACATGGATCCACTAGAGTTCATTGTATGTGTGTTCTTTTCATAAACCACATAGATCCACTAGAGTTCATTGCATGTGTGTTCTTTTTATAAACCACATGGATCCACTAGAGTTCATTGCATGTGTGTTCTTTTCATAAACCACATGGATCCAGTAGAGTTCATTGCATGTGTGTGTATCAGTGTGCATCATTGTGGTTTTATGAAAAGAACGCATGCAGTGATGCCAGTCCAGCATGTGGTGTCCAACCCTGTCCAGGAACCCTGGCAGCATGCTGGTATTCAACTACATCATGCATTCTAGCACCAGCTTGAAAGATGATGCATCACCACACCGCACTGGATGTGTGTCTGTATCAGTGTGCATCATTGTGGTTTTAGGAAAAGAACACATGTATTGATGCAAGCACATCATGTGGTGTCCAACCATGTCTAGGAACCCTAGAAGCATGTTGGGATTGAACTTCAGCATGCATTCTACCACCATCTTGAAAGATGCTACATCACCACACCTCATTGGATGAGTGTGTATATTAGTTTGCATCATTGTGGTTTTGGAAAAGAACATATGCAGTGATGCAACCAAAACATGTGTGTTCTTTCATAAACCACAAGTGTTCATTGCATGTGTGTTCTTTTCATAAACCACATGGATCCACTAGAGTCACCGCATGTGTTTTCTTTTCATAAACCACATGGATCCACTAGAGTTCATTGGATGTGTGTATCAGTGTGCATCATTGTTTTTAGGAAAAGAACACACGCAGTGATGCCACTCCAACATGTGGTGTCCAACCATGTCCAGGAACCCTGCAAACATGCTAGGATTCAACTGCAGCATGCATTTTACCACCATCTTGAAAGATGTGCATCACCAAACCTCATTGGATTTGTGTGTGTATTAGTGTGCATGATTGTTGTTTTGGAAAAGCACATATGTAGTGATGCCACCACAGCATGTGTGTTCTTTTCATAAACCACATGGATCCACTATAGTTCATTGGATGTGTGTTCTTTTCATAAACCACGTGGATCCACTAGAGTTCATTGCATGTGTGTTCTTTTTATAAACAACACGGATCCACTAGAGTTCATTGCATGTGTGTTCTTTTCATAAACCACACGCATCCAGTAGAGTTCATTACATGTGTATGTGTATAAGTGTGCATCATTGTGGTTTTAGGAAAAGAACACATGCAGTGATGCCACTCCAGCATGTGGTGTCCAACCATGTCCAGGAACCCTGGCAGCATGCTGGGATTCAACTGCAGCATGCATTCTACCACCAGCTTGAAAGATGCTGCATCACCACACCTCATTGGATGTGTGTGTGTTAGTGTGTATCATTGTGGTTTTGGGAAAGAACACATGCAGTGATACCACTCCAGCATGTGGTGTCCAACCATGTCTAGGAACCCTGACAGCATGCTGGGATTCAACTCCAGCATGCATTCTACCACCATCTTGAAAGATGTTGCATCACCAAACCTCATTGGATTTGTGTGTGTATCAGTGTGCATGATTGTTGTTTTGGAAAAGCAAATATGCAGTGATGCCACCATATCATGTGTGTTCTTTTTATAAACCACATGGATCCACTAGAGTACATTGGATGTGTGTTCATTTCATAAACCACATGGATCCACTAGAGCTCATTGCATGTGTGTTCTTGTTATAAACCACATGGATCCATTAGAGTTCGTTGCATGTGTATTCTTTTCATAAACCACATGGATCCACTAGAGTACATTGCATGTGTGTGTATCAGTGTGCATCATTGTGGTTATAGCAAAAGAACACATGCAGGGATGCCACTCTAGCATGTGGTGTCCAACCATGTCCAGGAACCCTGGCAGCATGCTGGGATTCAACTGCAGCATGCATTCTACCACCATCTTGAAAGATGTTGCATCACCACACCTCATTGGATGTGGCTGTGTATTAGTGTGCATCATTCTGGTTTTGGAAAAGAACATATGCAGTGATGCCACAATAGCATGAGTGTTCTTTCATAAACCACATGGATCCACAAGTGTTCATTGCATGTGTGTTCTTTTCATAAACCACATGGATCCACTAGAGTCATCACATGTGTTTTCTTTTCATAAACCACATGGATCCAGTAGAGTTCGTTGCATGTGTGTGTATCAGTGTGTATCATTGTGGTTTTAGGAAAATAACACACGCAGTGATGCCACTCCAGCATGTGTTGTCCAACCATGTCCAGGAACCCTACAGCATGCTAGGATTCAAATGCAACATGCATTCTACCACCAGCTTGAAAGATGCTGCATCACCAACCCTCATTGGATTTGTGTGTGTATCAGTGTGCATGACTGTGGTTTTAGGAAAATCACATACTCAGTGATGCCAACATAGCATGTGTGCTCTTTTCATAAACCACATGGATCCACTAGAGTTCATTGGATGTGTGTTCTTTTCATAAACCACATAGATCCAATAGAGTTCATTGCATGTGTGTATTAGTGTGCATCATTGTGGTTTTATGCAAAGAACACATGCAGTGATGCCAGTCCAGCATGTGGTGTCCAACCCTGTCCAAGAACCCTGGCAGCATGCTGGGATTCAACTACATCATGCATTCTACCACCAGCTTGAAAGATGATGCATCACCACACCGCACTGGATGTGTGTCTGTATCAGTGTGCATCATTGTGGTTTTAGGAAAAGAACACATGTATTGATGCAACCACATCATGTGGTGTCCAACCATGTCTAGGAACCCTGGAAGCATGTTGGGATTGAACTTCAGCATGCATTATACCACCATCTTGAAAGATGCTACATCACCACACCTCATTGGATGAGTGTGTATATTAGTTTGCATCATTGTGGTTTTGGAAAAGAACATATGCAGTGATGCAACCACAACATGTGTGTTATTTCATAAACCACAAGGATCCACAAGTGTTCATTGCATGTGTGTTCTTTTCATAAACCACATGGATCCACTAGAGTCACCGCATGTGTTTTCTTTTCATAAACCACATGGATCCACTGGAGTTCATTGGATGTGTGTATCAGTGTGCATCATTGTTTTTTAGGAAAAGAACACACGCAGTGATGCCACTCCAACATGTGGTGTCCAACCATGTCTAGGAACCCTGCCAACATGCTAGGATTCAACTACGGCATGCATTTTACCACCATCTTGAAAGATGTGCATCACCAAACCTCATTGGATTTGTGTGTGTATTAGTGTGCATGATTGTGGTTTTGGAAAAGCACATATGTAGTGATGCCATCACAGCATGTGTGTTCTTTTCATAAACCACATGGATCCACTATAGTTCATTGGATGCGTGTTCTTTTTATAAACCACGTGGATCCACTAGAGTTCATTGCATGTGTGTTCTTTTTATAAACCACATGGATCCACTAGAGTTCATTGCATGTGTGTTCTTTTCATAAACCACACGCATCCACTAGAGTTCATTACATGTGTATGTGTATCAGTGTGCATCATTGTGGTTTTAGGATACGAACACATGCAGTGATGCCACTCCAACATGTGGTGTCCAACCATGTCCAGGAACCCTGGCAGCATGCTGGGATTCAACTGCAGCATACATTCTACCACCAGCTTGAAAGATGCTGCATCACCACACCTCATTGGATGTGTGTGTGTTAGTGTGTATCATTGTGGTTTTGGCAAAGAACACATGCAGTGATACCACTCCAGCATGTGGTGTCCAACCATGTCTAGGAACCCTGACAGCATGCTGGGATTCAACTCCAGCATGCATTCTACCACCATCTTGAAAGATGTTGCATCACCAAACCTCATTGGATTTGTGTGTGTATCAGTGTGCATGATTGTTGTTTTGGAAAAGCAAATATGCAGTGATGCCACCATATCATGTGTGTTCTTTTTATAAACCACATGGATCCACTAGAGTACATTGGATGTGTGTTCATTTCATAAACCACATGGATCCACTAGAGCTCATTGCATGTGTGTTCTTGTTATAAACCACATGGATCCATTAGAGTTCGTTGCATGTGTATTCTTTTCATAAACCACATGGATCCACTAGAGTACATTGCATGTGTGTGTATCAGTGTGCATCATTGTGGTTATAGCAAAAGAACACATGCAGGGATGCCACTCTAGCATGTGGTGTCCAACCATGTCCAGGAACCCTGGCAGCATGCTGGGATTCAACTGCAGCATGCATTCTACCACCATCTTGAAAGATGTTGCATCACCACACCTCATTGGATGTGGCTGTGTATTAGTGTGCATCATTCTGGTTTTGGAAAAGAACATATGCAGTGATGCCACAATAGCATGTGTGTTCTTTCATAAACCACATGGATCCACAAGTGTTCATTGCATGTGTGTTCTTTTCATAAACCACATGGATCCACTAGAGTCATCACATGTGTTTTCTTTTCATAAACCACATGGATCCAGTAGAGTTCGTTGCATGTGTGTGTATCAGTGTGTATCATTGTGGTTTTAGGAAAATAACACACGCAGTGATGCCACTCCAGCATGTGTTGTCCAACCATGTCCAGGAACCCTACAGCATGCTAGGATTCAAATGCAACATGCATTCTACCACCAGCTTGAAAGATGCTGCATCACCAACCCTCATTGGATTTGTGTGTGTATCAGTGTGCATGACTGTGGTTTTAGGAAAATCACATACTCAGTGATGCCAACATAGCATGTGTGCTCTTTTCATAAACCACATGGATCCACTAGAGTTCATTGGATGTGTGTTCTTTTCATAAACCACATAGATCCAATAGAGTTCATTGCATGTGTGTATTAGTGTGCATCATTGTGGTTTTATGCAAAGAACACATGCAGTGATGCCAGTCCAGCATGTGGTGTCCAACCCTGTCCAAGAACCCTGGCAGCATGCTGGGATTCAACTACATCATGCATTCTACCACCAGCTTGAAAGATGATGCATCACCACACCGCACTGGATGTGTGTCTGTATCAGTGTGCATCATTGTGGTTTTAGGAAAAGAACACATGTATTGATGCAACCACATCATGTGGTGTCCAACCATGTCTAGGAACCCTGGAAGCATGTTGGGATTGAACTTCAGCATGCATTATACCACCATCTTGAAAGATGCTACATCACCACACCTCATTGGATGAGTGTTTGTATTAGTTTGCATCATTATGGTTTTGGAAAAGAACATATGCAGTGATGCAACCACAACATGTGTGTTATTTCATAAACCACAAGGATCCACAAGTGTTCATTGCATGTGTGTTCTTTTCATAAACCACATGGATCCACTAGAGTCACCGCATGTGTTTTCTTTTCATAAACCACATGGATCCACTGGAGTTCATTGGATGTGTGTATCAGTGTGCATCATTGTTTTTTAGGAAAAGAACACACGCAGTGATGCCACTCCAACATGTGGTGTCCAACCATGTCTAGGAACCCTGCCAACATGCTAGGATTCAACTGCGGCATGCATTTTACCACCATCTTGAAGGATGTGCATCACCAAACCTCATTGGATTTGTGTGTGTATTAGTGTGCATGATTGTGGTTTTGGAAAAGCACATATGTAGTGATGCCATCACAGCATGTGTGTTCTTTTCATAAACCACATGGATCCACTATAGTTCATTGGATGCGTGTTCTTTTTATAAACCACGTGGATCCACTAGAGTTCATTGCATGTGTGTTCTTTTTATAAACCACATGGATCCACTAGAGTTCATTGCATGTGTGTTCTTTTCATAAACCACACGCATCCACTAGAGTTCATTACATGTGTATGTGTATCAGTGTGCATCATTGTGGTTTTAGGATACGAACACATGCAGTGATGCCACTCCAACATGTGGTGTCCAACCATGTCCAGGAACCCTGGCAGCATGCTGGGATTCAACTGCAGCATACATTCTACCACCAGCTTGAAAGATGCTGCATCACCACACCTCATTGGATGTGTGTGTGTTAGTGTGTATCATTGTGGTTTTGGCAAAGAACACATGCAGTGATACCACTCCAGCATGTGGTGTCCAACCATGTCTAGGAACCCTGACAGCATGCTGGGATTCAACTCCAGCATGCATTCTACCACCATCTTGAAAGATGTTGCATCACCAAACCTCATTGGATTTGTGTGTGTATCAGTGTGCATGATTGTTATTTTGGAAAAGCAAATATGCAGTGATGCCACCATTTCATGTGTGTTCTTTTTATAAACCACATGGATCCACTAGAGTACATTGGATGTGTGTTCATTTCATAAACCACATGGATCCACTAGAGCTCATTGCATGTGTGTTCTTGTTATAAACCACATGGATCCATTAGAGTTCGTTGCATGTGTATTCTTTTCATAAACCACATGGATCCACTAGAGTACATTGCATGTGTGTGTATCAGTGTGCATCATTGTGGTTATAGCAAAAGAACACATGCAGGGATGCCACTCTAGCATGTGGTGTCCAACCATGTCCAGGAACCCTGGCAGCATGCTGGGATTCAACTGCAGCATGCATTCTACCACCATCTTGAAAGATGCTGCATCACCACACCTCATTGGATGTGGCTGTGTATTAGTGTGCATCATTCTGGTTTTGGAAAAGAACATATGTTGTGATGCCACAATAGCATGTGTGTTCTTTTATAAACCACATGGATCCACAAGTGTTCATTGCATGTGTGTTCTTTTCATAAACCACATGGATCCACTAGAGTCATCACATGTGTTTTCTTTTCATAAACCACATGGATCCACTAGAGTTCGTTGCATGTGTGTGTATCATTGTGTATCATTGTGGTTTTTGGAAAATAACACACGCAGTGATGCCACTCCAGCATGGGTTGTCCAACCATGTCCAGGAACCCTGGCAGCATGCTGGGATTCAAATGCAACATGCATTCTACCACCAGCTTGAAAGATGCTGCATCACCAACCCTCATTGGATTTGTGTGTGTATCAGTGTGCATGACGGTGGTTTTAGGAAAAGCACATATTCAGTGATGCCTACATAGCATGTGTGCTCTTTTCATAAACCACATGGATCCACTAGAGTTCATTGGATGCGTGTTCTTTTCATAAACCACATAGATCCAATAGAGTTCATCGCATGTGTGTATTAGTGTGCATCATTGTGGTTTTATGCAAAGAACACATGCAGTGATGCCAATCCAGCATGTGGTGTCCAACCCTGTCCAAGAACCCTGGCAGCATGCTGGGATTCAACTACATCATGCATTCTACCACCAGCTTGAAACATGATGCATCACCACACCGCACTGGATGTGTGTCTGTATCAGTGTGCATCATTGTGGTTTTAGGAAAAGAACACATGTATTGATGCAACCACATCATGTGGTGTCCAACCATGTCTAGGAACCCTGGAAGCATGTTGGGATTGAACTTCCGCATTCATTCTACCACCATCTTGAAAGATGCTACATCACCACACCTCATTGGATGAGTGTGTGTATTAGTTTGCATCATTGTGGTTTTGGAAAAGAACATATGTAGTGATGCAACCACAACATGTGTGTTCTTTCATTAACCACAAGGATCCACAAGTGTTCATTGCATGTGTGTTCTTTTCATAAACCACATGGATCCACTAGAGTCACCGCATGTGTTTTCTTTTCATAAACCACATGGATCCACTAGAGTTCATTGGATGTGTGTATCAGTGTGCATCATTGTTTTTAGGAAAAGAACACACGCAGTGATGCCACTCCAACATGTGGTGTCCAACCATGTCCAGGAACCCTGCCAACATGCTAGGATTCAACTGCGGCATGCATTTTACCACCATCTTGAAAGATGTGCATCACCAAACCTCATTGGATTTGTGTGTGTATTTGTGTGCATGATTGTGGTTTTAGAAAAGCACATATGTAGTGATGCCACCACAGCATGTGTGTTCTTTTCATAAACCACATGGATCCACTATAGTTCATTGGATGCGTGTTCTTTTCATAAACCACGTGGATCCACTAGAGTTCATTGCATGTGTGTTCTTTTTATAAACCACATGGATCCACTAGGGTTCATTGCATGTGTGTTCTTTTCAAAAACCACACGCATCCACTAGAGTTCATTACATGTGTATGTGTATTAGTGTGCATCATTGTGGTTTTAGGAAACGAACACATGCAGTGATGCCACTCCAGCATGTGGTGTCCAACCATGTCCAGGTACCCTGGCAGCATGCTGGGATTCAACTGCAGCATACATTCTACCACCAACTTGAAAGATGCTGCATCACCACACCTCATTGGATGTGTGTGTGTTAGTGTGTATCATTGTGGTTTTGGGAAAGAACACATGCAGTGATACCACTCCAGCATGTGGTGTCCAACCATGTCTAGGAACCCTGACAGCATGCTGGGATTCAACTCCAGCATGCATTCTACCACCATCTAGAAAGATGTTGCATCACCAAACCTCATTGGATTTGTGTGTGTATCAGTGTGCATGATTGTTGTTTTGGAAAAGCAAATATGCAGTGATGCCACCATATAATGTGTGTTCTTTTTATAAACCACATGGATCCACTAGAGTACATTGGATGTGTGTTCATTTCATAAACCACATGGATCCACTAGAGCTCATTGCATGTGTGTTCTTGTTATAAACCACATGGATCCATTAGAGTTCGTTGCATGTGTATTCTTTTCATAAACCACATGGATCCACTAGAGTACATTGCATGTGTGTGTATCAATGTGCATCATTGTGGTTATAGCAAAAGAACACATGCAGGGATGCCACTCTAGCATGTGGTGTCCAACCATGTCCACGAACCCTGGCAGCATGCTGGGATTCAACTGCAGCATGCATTCTACCACCATCTTGAAAGATGTTGCATCACCACACCTCATTGGATGTGGCTGTGTATTAGTGTGCATCATTCTGGTTTTGGAAAAGAACATATGAAGTGATTCCACAATAGCATGTGTGTTCTTTCATAAACCACTTGGATCCATAAGTTTTCATTGCATGTGTGTTCTTTTCATAAACCACATGGATCCATTAGAGTCATCACATGTGTTTTCTTTTCATAAACCACATGGATCCACTAGAGTTCGTTGCATGTGTGTGTGTATCAATGTGTATCATTGTGGTTTTAGGAAAATAACACACCCAGTGATGCCACTCCAGCATGTGTTGTCCAACCATGTCCAGGAACCCTGGCAGCATGCTAGGATTCAAATGCAACATGCATTCTACCACCATCTTGAAAGATGCTGCATCACCAACCCTCATTGGATTTGTCTGTGTATCAGTGTGCATGACTATGGTTTTAGGAAAAGCACATATTTAGTGATGCCAACATAGCATGTGTGCTCTTTTCATAAACCACATGGATCCACTAGAGTTCATTGGATGTGTGTTCTTTTCATAAACCACATAGATCCACTAGAGTTCATTGCATGTGTGTATCACTGTGCATCATTGTGGTTTTATGCAAAGAACACATGCAGTGATGCCAGTCCAGCATGTGGTGTCCAACCCTGTCCAGGAACCCTGGCAGCATGCTGGGATTCAACTACATCATGCATTCTACCACCAGCTTGAAAGATGATGCATCACCACACCGCACTGGATGTGTGGTTGTATCAGTGTGTATCATTGTGGTTTTAGGAAAAGAACACATGTATTGATGCAACCACATCATGTGGTATCCAACCATGTCTAGGAACCATGGAAGCATGTTGGGATTGAACTTCAGCATGCATTCTACCACCATCTTGAAAGATGCTACATCACCACACCTCATTGGATGAGTGTGTGTATTAGTTTGCATCATTGTGGTTTTGGAAAAGAACATATGCAGTGATGCAACCACAACATGTGTGTTCTTTCATAAACCACATGGATCCACAAGTGTTCACTGCATGTGTGTTCTTTTCATAAACCACATGGATCCACTAGAGTCACCGCATGTGTTTTCTTTTCATAAACCACATGGATCCACTAGAGTTCATTGGATGTGTGTATCAGTGTGCATCATTGTTTTTAGGAAAAGAACACACGCAGTGATGCCACTGCAACATGTGGTGTCCAACCATGTCCAGGAACCCTGCAAACATGCTAGGATTCAACTGCAGCATGCATTTTACCACCATCTTGAAAGATGTGCATCACCAAACCTCATTGGATTTGTGTGTGTATTAGTGTGCATGATTGTGGTTTTGGAAAAGCACATATGTAGTGATGCCACCACAGCATGTGTGTTCTTTTCATAAACCACATGGATCCACTATAGTTCATTGGATGTGTGTTCTTTTCATAAACCACGTGGATCCACTAGAGTTCATTGCATGTGTGTTCTTTTTATAAACAACACGGATCCACTAGAGTTCATTGCATGTGTGTTCTTTTCATAAACCACACGCATCCACTAGAGTTCATTACATGTGTATGTGTATCAGTGTGCATCATTGTGGTTTTAGGAAAAGAACACATGCAGTGATGCCACTCTAGCATGTGGTGTCCAACCATGTCCAGGAACCCTGGCAGCATGCTGGGATTCAACTGCAGCATGCATTCTACCTCCAGCTTGAAAGATGCTGCATCACCACACCTCATTGGATGTGTGTGTGTGTTAGTGTATATCATTGTGGTTTTGGGAAAGAACACATGCAGTGATACCACTCCAGCATGTGGTGTCCAACCATGTCTAGGAACCCTGACAGCATGCTAGGATTCAACTCCAGCATGCATTCTACCACCATCTTGAAAGATGTTGCATCACCAAACCTCATTGGATTTGTGTGTGTATCAGTGTGCATGATTGTTGTTTTGGAAAAGCAAATATGCAGTGATGCCACCATATCATGTGTGTTCTTTTCATAAAGCACATGGATCCACTAGAGTACATTGGATGTGTGTTCATTTCATAAACCACATGGATCCACTAGAGTTCATTGCATGTGTGTTCTTGTTATAAACCACATGGATCCATTAGAGTTCGTTCAATGTGTATTATTTTCATAAACCAGATGGATCCACTAGAGTACATTGCATGTGTGTGTATCAGTGTGCATCATTGTGGTTATAGGAAAAGAACACATGCGTGGATGCCACTCTAGCATGTGGTTTCCAACCATGTCCAGGAACCCTGGCAGCATGCTGGGATTCAACTGTAGCATGCATTCTACCACCGTCTTGAAAGATGCTGCATCACCACACCTCATTGGATGTGGCTGTGTATTAGTGTGCATCATTCTGGTTTTGGAAAAGAACATATGCAGTGATGCCACAATAGCATGTGTGTTCTTTCATAAACCACATGGATCCACAAGTGTTCATTGCATGTGTGTTCATTTCATAAACCACATGGATCCACTAGAGTTCATTGCATGTGTGTTCTTGTTATAAACCACATGGATCCATTAGAGTTCGTTGCATGTGTATTCTTTTCATAAACCACATGGATCCACTAGAGTACATTGCATGTGTGTATCAGTGTGCATCATTGTGGTTATAGGAAAAGAACACACGCAGGGATGCCACTCTAGCATGTGGTGTCCAACCATGTCCAGGAACCCTGTCAGCATGCTGGGATTTAACTGCAGCATGCATTCTACCACCATCTTGAAAGATGCTGCATCACCACACCTCATTGGATGTGTCTATGTATTAGTGTGCATCATTGTGGTTTTGGAAAAGAACATAGGCAGTGATGCCACAATAGCATGTGTGTTCTTTCATAAACCACATGGATCCACAAGTGTTCATTGCATCTGTGTTCTTTTCATAAACCACATGGATCCACTAGAGTCATCGCATGTGTTTTCTTTTCATAAACCACATGGATCCACTAGAGTTTGTTGCATGTGTGTGTATCAGTGTGCATCATTGTGGTTTTAGGAAAAGAACACACGCAATGATGCCACTCCAGCATGTGGTGTCCACCCATGTCCAGGAACCCTGGCAACATGCTAGGATTCAAATGCAACATGCATTCTACCACCAGCTTGAAAGATGCTGCATCACCAACCCTCATTGGATTTGTGTGTGTATCAGTGTGCATGATTGTGGTTTTAGGAAAAGCACATATGCAGTGGTGCCAACACAGCATGTGTGTTCTTTTCATAAACCACATGGATCCACTAGAGTTCATTGGATGTGTGTTCTTTTCATAAACCACATAGATCCGCTAGAGTTCATTGCATGTGTGTTCTTTTTATAAACCACATGGATCCAGTAGAGTTCATTGCATGTGTGTTCTTTTCATAAACGACATGGATCCACTAGAGTTCATTGCATGTGTGTGTGTATCAGTGTGCATCATTGTGATTTTAGGAAAAGAACACATTAAGTGATGCCACTCCAGCATGTGATTTCCAACCATGTCTAGGAACCCTCACTACAAGAAAAGTTTCCTTCCGCAACGAATTGGCCCGACGGTCGTCGTAGAAGGCGCGTCTTCCGCGATGAAATTCTCGGCTCGGTCGTGGCCGATGGAAAAGTTTTTTTCCAGTTTCACGACCCTCTACTACGACGGATCCACTAAAAACATGGAGGAAGCTCGGCTGACGCGTGGCAGAAGCAAGATTTTCGTTTCCTCGCGCAATGTTGATTCGCCGAAGTCTTTTGAGGCGTGTGGGTCCTGGACGTCCGTGTCCCTAGCGGACCATACTTTTCGGTCGCGCCTCCCTGATTTGAACTCGATAATGTTGCTCGAGGTGCCTACCGTTTAGTCAGGCTGCTAGGTCCAACATGTCAGCCTCTCATTAGAAGGATCGTGTGTATGATGGAATTTTTTTCCTTCGCTCGTGCTACCCTGTTCCAATGTTGATAGAGTTGCTCGATGCTTCTACCATCTAATCAACCTCCTGGGACCTACATGTCATCCTCTCATTAGAAGAAACGTGTGTATGATGGAATTTTTCACTTTGCTGGCGCTACCCCGTTCCGAGTTGATAGCGCTGCTCGACGCATCTACCGTTTAACCAACCTCCTGAGCCCCACATGTCATCCTCTCATTAGAAGAAACGTGTGTATGATGGATTTTTTTTGGCTCGCGCTACCCTGTTCCAAACTTGATAGCGCTGTTCGATGCATCTACCATTTAATCACGATGCTGGGCCCCACATGTCATGCTCTCATTAGAAGAAACGTGTGTATGATGGATTTTTTTCCTTCGCTAGTGCTACCCTGTTCTGAGTTGATAACGCTGCTCGACGCATCTACCGTTTAACCAACCTCCTGAGCCCCACATGGCATCCTCTCATTAGAAGAAATGTGTGTATGATGGATTGTTTACCCTCTATCGCGCCTTCGTGTTCCGAACTTGATAGCTTTGCTCGCTGCATCAGCCGTTTATTCAGGCTGGTGGGTCCCTTATGTCAGCCTCACATTAGAAGAATCGTGGGTATGATGGAATTTTTTTCTTCTCTAGCGCTACCCTGTTCCGAACTAGATAGCGTTGCTCGACGAATCTGCCGTTTGCTTACGCTGCTGGGTCCCCCATTTCAGCCTATCATTAAAAGAAACGTGTACATGCTGAACTTTTCTCTCGCTCGCGCCTCCCTGTTTCGAACTGGCTAGGTTGCTCGATGCAACATCTGTATAAGGTCACGCTGCTGGGTCCCACATATCAGTCTCTCTATAGATGAAACGTGCGTATGATGGACTTTTTCTTGGCCATGTCCGCTGTTTTGACCTTGGCAACTTGCTAGGTCCTAGATGTCAACCACCTCTATGCAGGAAACATGTCTATGTTGGGTCCGAGCTGACAACCTCTATTTGAAAGAAATGTGTGCATGTTGGACTATTTTTTCGGGTCCCAGATGTCAGCCTCAGAGTACAAAAAATGCTTAGAAAGGCCGAATTAAAAAATTTCTGGGCTAACTCGGGGCGGATGCCCTATTTATCATGGCTTATATTCCATGGGCTCACTCCTAAATTGAATGGGCTACGGTCGGTGGCCACAAGACCATGAAAAGGCCAAATTAGAAGGTATTGGGCTATGCTTGGGGCTGGTAGGCTAATTTCATGGGCTATGCTTGGGCCTACTGGGTCCGACATGTCAACTTCTCTATAAGTGCAACATGTGTATGATGGACTTCTTTTTGGCGGCGTCCACTGTTTTTACCATGGCAGCCGTGTATGGTCTTACTACTGGGGCCCTTATGTGAGCCTCTCTGGCATGTTCTGGCTTGTGGGTCCCGATGCAGCCTTGTATGTTTTGTCTGCTGGGTCCCCGATGCAAGCCTCTCTGTACAAGTATTTAAACTTTTGTTTCGAACCCACCCTCAAAACAAACTCCAGGGACGCTGCATGCTGGTGGGTCCATGATGTCAGCCTCTCCGTAATGCGATATTGCTAGAAGAAAAAAATGTAAATCCAAGATACAATTCGAATAAAAGACCTTCAAATCAAATAAACGTAAACTGAGTGTGTGCCACTACAACAAAGATATTTATAGAATAAATATCATTAAACTTTTATTAGTACTACAATTTATGTATTAGTCTTCTTTAAAATATTTTGGGTGTCTATGTTTATCTCTTTTAAAATATAAAAGGGCAGCACTCCTGGCATCTCAATGTATAAAATGCCACATAATGGAGTATTTTCTTAAAAACATGGGTAGGCAGAGTTTTTTTTTATTTTGAGAGGTGGGGGGCAATGCCCAAAAGGCCGAACTAAAAAGGTTTGGATATTCTACATAGGCTGCTCTACGTGGGTTATACTCCATAGGGTAGGCTCCATGGGCTTCATTCTCAAATTTTAGTCTGATGTGCTCAGCAGTCCCCTAACCCCTAAAAGGCTGAATTAATATGTTTTCGGCTATGCTCCATGGGATCCTTTCTCAAATTTCACTGGGTTGTGGTCAGCAGTTCCCTGACCCTGAAAAGACCGAATAAAAATGTTCTGGGCTAAAGAGGGGCCGAATGAGCTACTAGATTTCTTCTCCTGGTTAATAAAAATTGCGTTGTGATGTGCTCAGCGGGATTCAAAACAAAGACCTCAGAGAGGGAGGGGGAAAGCGATAGTTCTTTTTGGCAGCTATTCATGTCAAAATTTAGCAGTATAGAATAAGGTAGAAAAATTATCAATAGATTCGAAGTTCATATTCATGAGCACTTGACCAATTCAACAGCATTTCAAAAGTGACCAATTCAGCAATACAGACAATGAAATACAATAGAAGTACAGAGAGAACCAGTTTTTGTTTCAGCTCTAAAAACCTTGTCGCGCGATCAGTTTGTCCTTTTCACCAAACACACTAGACCATAAAAGCAAGCAAAACTGACAATCAAGTATGCTTTGAGTACCTTCTTCTCACATCAATGCCCGTGTGACCCCCGTATGCAACCCAAAATGCCCAAGTCTCATCTAGATTGTGACACAGCCATGTTTCAAAAGAAAAACAAGTACCAGTACATCAGTATTAGTTCCACAAAATGCTTTAGTAATAGTAACGACAGAACATTTGAGAGATTTAGTAGCTTTCCTGCTTGAAATTCAATAGCAGTACAAACATAATAAGTTCTTGTTCCATCTCAAAAAACCTTGGCGCATGATCAGTTTGTCCTGTTCTCCGAAAAGGCTCGATCATAGGATTCTCCCCCATGATTGATGCATATTGAGTAATGCAGGCCGGTAATATGAGATGGTTCACTGCAAAACATAAAGGAATGTTTTTTCCTCCAGATGATGTCCGGCACCTCCCAGCTCCCATGCTTGGAGGAACTGCAGATTGTACGGGTCCAAAACCCTAGCTCTATTGTTGGGTAATAATAGTGATCAGCACATTGTACAAGGGTGACGAGCATACGTCCGGCCTGACGCACACGACGGATCTGCTGATGTCGCCCGACTCACGCATGTCGAATAGCAGAGCAAACACCATACCATCGTCCCTTGATCCAATCTTCTCTACTCTCGATGAGCGTGGTGCCAACAGCGGCTGAGAGATGTAACTAGAGTTTCTAAAGGAAGTAAGATTCATCGAACTAAATTGCAGCATGCTAAATATTATAATAAAAATATGATAAAGTAAATATGAGTAACCTGACTTCGATAAAACATACGTAGTACTCCCTCCATTTCAAATATAAGATATTTTAGCTTTTGTGAAACGAGTGTATCTAGACCCCTTTTAATATATGGGTTAACTCTGAACTACACACTAAAAAGAGTCTAGATAATCTTATTTCACAAAAGCTTTCCTGCTTGAAATTCAACAGCAGTACATAGAGAATCAATTCTTGTTCCAGCTCAAAAAACAGACTCAATCATTGGAGCAAGCAAAACTGACAATCAAGTGACAATGCCTGTGTGACCCCCCATATGCAACTCAAAATGCACAAGACTCGTCTAGATAATTGTGACAATGCTAACTTTCAAAAGAAAAGCAAGACAAACTGCCTCACTTGATCTAAACAAGTAACAGTACATCACTATTAGTTAAACAAAATATTTCAGTAATAGCGACGACAGAATAAAGGCAGAGCAAGACCATCTCCGGTCCTTGGCCTAAACAAGTACTACCAGTACCTGTATATAGTAGTACAAAATAGTCCGAAGTACAAGAACTAGTGCTATACTAGTACTACTATGCATCCAAAATCCAATCTCCAGTACACGTACGTCGATGGTATGTAGTGAGAGTGGGATAAACAAAATCTGAGGTAGTAGAATGGTCAATTTGGAATTCTCCGTCGCGATGGATGCATATTGAGTAATATAGGCCCTGGGTCTGAGAAGTTTGAAGGTACACCACCATGGAATGCTTTTCCTTCTGCATGATGCCAGGCACCGCCCTGCTCCCAACAGTGAAGGAATTGCGCACTGCACCCTCCCAAAACCCAGCCTCTGGTGACGGGTGATAGACGGTGAACTGCACATTGTACAAGGGCGACGAGCACCCTTCCAGACTGATGCACATGACGGATACGATGATGTCGCCCCACTTGAGCATGTCAAATAGCACAGCGAACACCATACCATCGTTCCCAGATCCGATGTTCTCTAGTCTTGATGAGCGCGGTGCCGACAACGGCTGAGAGATGGACGTGGGATTTCTAAAGGAAGTAAGAATCGGCGGACTAAATTACAGCATGCTAAATATACATATAAGAAGTTCTCAGGCACCTATGATCTAGGCACTCCCGAGAAAAATACAGAGCCATGTTTCAAAGGAAATGCTAGATCATATCCAGCGTTTGATCTAAACAAACTTGAACGACAAATCATCATCAGAATCATGACGGTCATATTTGCCATCTCCCACAATGTGGATGCAAAAGGAGTAATCTAGTGTGAACCTATCATGTTTCTTAATCAGGAAGTTAAGGTAATCCTCAGTAATCCTGACGGAGGCCAGTGACGCGCTGCTCTTCGACTCGAAAAACAGGCTATCTTTGGCGAACTCCTCCAGGTCCTCTCTAATCATTGAAGGTTTATAAAAGTGCAACTCCACCATGTACTGCGGAAACAAGCACGCCACCAACCTGACGCACTGGACGGATATGGTGAGGCCATAGTCGAGCATGTCCAATCGCATGGCAAACAATGTACCATCATCCCTGGATAACACGGTTTCTACTCTCCATGAGCCAGGTGCCAGCAAAGGTTGAGAGATGTACCTGTGTTCCTCGCCATAGTGGAAACTCTGCACTTCAATTGAGTGGGCTTTTTCGAGGTGAGCGAGGAGCATTGTGGGCAGGGCGGCGAACTCGCAACCAGGCTTAGTGCAGTTGCACGGGCCATGCGGGCATGCCATCCTGTGGTTGAGGAAGTCATGCAAGGCGACCAATTTCCTGCAGCCAACATTGGGGCATCTGCTACCTTTTCCGCCGACAACTTGGCGGCGCAACTCCTTGGAGCATGCGGTCAGCCGGACGGCGCTGGTAGTGTCCATATGCATAGAAATTTCTCTGAAGGCATCGTCGCTGACCTTGCTCTAGCCACCATACCGAATGTTGTGCATCGAATCCGCCATTGCGTCCGGATGGACTGGGGGTGAGGGCGGATTCAAATATGATTGTTAGAGTTTCTTGGAGGAGAGTGATGGAGGCCTGCAAGAACCGATGCAGTGGGCGAGAAATGGCTAGGAAAATTTAGAAAGTGCAGCGCTCGAGAGGATCCAAAATGCGGCTAGCCAGGTTTAGCGAATGGGGATCGCTAGAGATGGGGAAGATGGGAGGCTCTTTGAACGAGGGGTGTTAATTTTGCCTGTTCCCTCGTCGGTCTTCTGTAGTGGATCGAGGACACCTGCTCCAGTTATAGCTAGAGTGCTAGACTATAAAGTTATCATGTCCTGGCTCAGTATTGTACTGTCTCGTCACGTAGATTGTGTTTCAAGAAAGAACGTGAACCCACATTTCTCCCCTCCCTGCTAGATAGCGTGCATCGTAGAATCGCTTTTCTAGCACACGAAGGATTTGAAACCACATGGCCACCTCTGATAATTAGGACTACCAAAAAACTATAATAATAGGTGAAGCTCAAAAAATAATTATAATTTTGACCCACGTTCATAGAATATCCGTTGTATATTTGGTTCTTATACTTTGTATCATGTACTCCCTCCGACACATATTAGTTGACTCAGATTTGTCTAGATATGGATGTATCTAGACACATTTTAGTATTAGATACATCTGTATCTAGACAAATCCAAGTTAACTAATATGGCTCGGAGGGAGTAGTAGTAATCAATCTATTAGCTACCTAATAGTACTCGCCATGCTCTAGAGAAATGACGAAGAAAATTCTAGAATTTTTGAGAAGTGTGTTTTGAGGTTTGTGCATATCTTTTAATGTGCTAAAGGCTATCAGTAGTATCTTCTAGATGCTAGAATGGATAGAATTAAGATCCAACAGTACTTTATGGACGTAGCTCGAAATTATAATTATTTTTGGGCTTCACTTATTATAATTTTATATAAACTAGTAGAAGGCACGTGTCACACACGTATATACTGTATGAAATGTGATTAACAAACATTAAGTTGTTATAAACCAATAGTCTTGTTTGAGAAAAATGCATACATTAAGTCTATTAATAATAACTATCTACACATATTGAGAATACAACCTACTATGCTATGAATTTTTTTTGGGGGGGGGGAGGGTGACATGATGGTTCTAGCACATGGTGGAGTTTGAGTTTGCTCTAGATAGTACTCAACATGAATCCAGCTGCTCTGAACCATTGGATCTAATAGCCCAACAGTCAGGATTGGTACTATCGATCCAATTCAAAACTGCTCCTTTATAGTAGTAGAGAAAAAATGATATGGCATATACTTCTACTATCTGATTCTCACGTCCAAGGCATGTGCAACTTACTAATAAGATATATAACATGGATATCTTCGAACATCGATCATTGGATATAGATTGATAGATTCCAACATTGCTAATTGTGTTGAGGGACCTCGAGGATGGCCCGATCTTTCACGAATCCCTTGAAATCGAGGCGGAGGAGGTGTGGGGATGAGGGCGAGAGCGAAACCGCGAACTCACGCATGAAGAACATGATGAACACACACATACCACGAAGACACGATACAAGCTAATTGCTCACTCTAGCGGCTACCGGTCCGGCGCAATCCTTAGGATTAGCGTCGGTCGGGGATCTCTCTCTTGAACCGGCACAGCGAGATGGGAGACTCGGTGAGATCTTTACGTCTAGGCAAAGGGAATCTGATGCCTAGGCCTTGTACAATGTGGAGGCACGATGCAAACTCCAACGAGGTTGGTGATATTTGGTGCTCCTATGTCAAAGGATCATGAGGCAAGAACTTGATAGATCCACAAGGGGTTTCCACTAATTCCAAATAGGATGCCTAAGTATTACAAAGGGGTGTGGGGGCTATTTATAGGCCAGCCACTAAAACAGGGGTAGTTTGGGCATAAAAGGGTAAAACTGGACGAAATAGGGAATATTCCTGGGCATCAAACCCTAGTCGACTTGAGACTGGAGGCGTTTCGATGATATGTCAGGTCGCGCCGGACTAGGTGCCAGAATTTCCAGTTCGCGCCGGTCGTTCCGGTCGGCCACCGGAATGGCATATAGAATAGTGTTCCGGCGTGCGCCGGTTGGTTCCGGCATGCGCCGGAAATTCCGGTCCTAGGTCCGCTCCGCCAGGGCGTGCGCCGGAAGTTCCGACGAGAAGTCAGGTCCGCTGACCCTGGCGCCGGTTTGGCATGGGACTCCGGCTCGCGTTGGCTTGGCTCCTTCTCTTGGCATTTCTTCATCGCGTTCGTACCTGATGATGCTTAGGTGTATCCACATAAGATCACCTTCTTCAAATATCATTTCCTTCTTGTCCTTATTTAACCTTGAAGCTTGGCGAAGGACTTGTTGCTCGATAGTAGCTCTTGTTTCTTCATGAAGGTTCTTCATAGCTTGTGCGCGCTTCTCAACGTCCATGTTGGTGCGCTCATGTAGAGGTCGTGGTAGGATGTCGAGTGCGGCGATGGGCTTGAAATCATAGACGATCATGAATGGACTCATCTTGGTTGTTGAGTGCTTGGCACGGTTGTAGGAAAACTCGGCGTGTGGGATGCATTCCTCCCAATCCTTGAGGTTTTTCTTGATCAACACACGAAGTAGAGTCCCGAGGCTTCGGTTGACAATTTCGGTTTGTCCATCAGTTTGGGGATGTGATGCGGATGAGAAGAGGAGCTTGACGCCGATCTTGGCCATGAGGGTCTTCCATAAGTATCTTATGAATTTGACGTCACGGTCAGAGATGATTGTTCGTGGCACACCGTGAAGACGGACGATTTCCCTGAAAAATAAATTGGCAACATGTGAAGCATCGTCGGTCTTATGGCACGGTATGAAGTGTGCCATTTTTGAGAAACGATCCACGACAACAAATATAGAGTCATGACCATGCTTAGATCTAGGCCATCCTAACACGAAATCCATACTAATGTCGAACCAAGGTGTATGAGGAATAGGCAATGGCATATAAAGACCATAAGGATTAGCTTGTAACTTAGCTTGAACACATGTCGTGCATCATTGAACGTAGCACTCCACGTCGCGCTTCATCTTGGCCCAGAAGTAGTGAGTGGATAGCATATCCAATGTCTTGTCACGGCCAAAGTGACCCATGAGGCCTCCATGATGAGATTCTTGGAGAAGCCATAGTTGGAGTGACGATTTCGAAATGCAAATCTTGTTTTGTTTAAAGAGAAAGCCCTTATGCAAATAGAAATCATCAACTCCTTTGTCAATGGAGCACTTTGAGAAAATTGGTTCAAAGAACGGGTCAGAAGCATACAAAGATTTTATTTCCTCAAGACCCAACACGTTGATTTCAAGTCTCGTAAGAAGGCTTGTGTGTTTGCGAGACAAAGCGTCCGCAACTACATTATCTTTGCCCTTCTTATACTTGACAATGTACGGAAAAGACTCCATAAACTCAACCCACTTAGCGTGTCTCTTACTCAAGTTGGCTTGCCCTTTGAGATATTTCAACGACTCATGGTCGGAATGTATGATAAATTCCTTGGGCCATAGGTAGTGTTGCCAAACTTGAAGAATACGAACTAAGGAAAAAAAGCTCTTTGTCATAAATCAGATAGTTAAGGCGAGCACCATTAAGTTTCTCGCTATGGTAGGCTATAGGATGTTGGTTTTGCATAAGGACTCCACCAATGCCAGTACCACTAGCATCACACTCTATCTCAAAAGTTTTTGTGAAATCTGGTAACACAAGAAGAGGTGCTTCGGTGAGCCTCTTTTTATGTTCATCAAAATCTTTTTGTTGAGCTTTGCCCCATACGAAGGTGACATTCTTTTTTGTCAACTCGTTGAGAGGACAAGCAATGGTTGAAAAGTCTTTCACAAAGCGACGATAGAAACCGGCCAACCCATGAAAACTTCGGAGTTTACTCACATTTGTTGGGATGGGCCAATCTCGTATGTCCTTGACCTTGGAAACATCAACTTCAATTCCCTTCGAAGAAACGACAAATCCAAGAAAAATCAACTTGTCTTTAGCAAAAGTACACTTGGGAAGATTAGCATAAAGCTTGTCATGTTGAAGGATTTGGAAAACTTCCTTGACATGTGTCACATGGTCCTCAAGTGACTTGCTATACACAAGTATATCATCGAAATAGACAACAACACTTTTTCCAATGAGAGAATGCAAGATATGATTCATAAGGCCCATGAAGGTGGATGGGGAATTAGATAAGCCAAAGGGCATGACCAACCATTCATAGAGACCTAGTCTGGTCTTGAAGGCGGTTTTCCACTCATCACCTTCCGCCATGCATATTTGATGGTAACCACTATGAAGATCAATTTTCGAAAAAATTGTGGCTCCACATAACTCATCAAGCATGTCGTCGAGACGTGGTATAGGATGTCGATAATGCATGGTGATAGCATTGATTGGATGGTAGTCCATGCATAACCGTAACGTATCATCCATTTTTGGAACAAGAATCACGGGTACTGCACTTGGACTTGTGCTAACTTGGATCAAACCTTTGGAGACAAGTTGGTTGATTTGACGTTCGATCTCCTTCGTCTCCTCCGGGTTCATGCGGTAGGCGGCACGGTTTGGAAGGGGTGCGCCAGGGATGGGGTCAATGCGATGCTCAATTCCACGAAGGGGAGGTAGTCCATGTGGAAGCTCTTCAGGAAACACATCCTTGAATTCATGCAAGACAATCATCAAAGATGGAGGAACATTGGTTACTTCATTAGTTCCTTGTGCTAAGACCTTGCAAATGAGGACGTAGTGCAAGATGGATGGGTTCTTCCGCACTTCTCTCATCTCACTTTTGGTGGCCAGGAGAACACTCTTGGTTTTTCCACTCGAGTTTGGCTTGTGTCTCTCACTCACTATGAGGTGGATCTCTCGCTCATCGCTCTTCTCACAAGTAGGTGTTGTGCTTTACGCCCTCGCTAATGCCTTTGCGTTGTCCGCAGTTATTTGGCTAGGAGTCATCGGTTGCAAAACACATGTCTTGTTTAGCCATTTGAAGGTGTATACATTGGTGCGACCATCATATAGAGCAGCCTTGTCAAATTTCCATGGTCGACCAAGAAGCATGTGGCAATCTGTCATAGGAACCACATCGCACTCCACTATGTCTTTGTAAGGACCAATGGCTAAGGTTACCGATACGGTATGCTTGATCTTCACGGACCCTTGGTCACTTAGCCATTGCACGTGGTAGGGGTGCTTGTGCGGATGGAGGGTGAGGTTGAGCTTCTCACACATCTTGGTGCTAGCTAGGTTGTAGCAACTCCCACCATTGATGATCACCTTGATAGATTTGCCATTGATGTTAGCTCGTGTTTGGAAGATATTTGAGCGTTGGTCTTCATGCTCTTGTGCTTGAGTGGTCAAGATCCTTGTGATGACAAGCGATGGACTTGCGTCATGTTCACACATGAGGAGTTCTTGGTAATCTTCCACTCGTTGCCTTGCCATTGCTTCCTTGACTCAGGCATCAAATTCATCTTCACTCAAGTACTCTTCTTCGCCATTGTCGTGGATGAACAATACTTTCTTGTTTCCACATTTGGCCGACTTGTGTCCTTTGCCTCCACACTTGTAGCACTCACCGTTGAAAGGTGTGTCACTCTTTGCTTGTTTGCCACTTGGGGGCAGTTTTCCTTGAGGAAGTGTGGGCTTGAAGGAAGGCTTGGAGGTACTTGAGGAGCTTCCGTTGAAATTTGTTGGTGTAGCGGTTGAAGCTTGCTTGTAGGTGTAGTACATATTGGGCTTGTTATACTTGATGTCCTCTTGCACTTGACGTTCGGCCTTTGTTGTGATGTGCACAAGCTCAACCATGGTGTTGTATGTTTGGAACTCGACGATGCACTTGATTGTGTGCCATAGTTTTCTCCATGCGCTCGTCAATGTTGGCGCGAATCAAGTTGAGTTCCATTTCCTTGAAGTACTCTTCCACGGTCTTTGTCCCTTGACGAAGCGCTTGAAGGTTGTTGAAGGGGTCGCGTGTGTAATGCGCGGGGACAAAGCGGGATCTCATATGAGCCTTCATGTCATGCCAAGTTGTGATTGGCGTCTCTTGTCTTGCATCACGAGCAACTTGAACTTTTTCCCACCAAAGGTTGGCGTAATCATGAAACTCAAGCGAAGCCATGGTGACCATCTTCTCGTTGCTATAATTGTGCATACGGAAGATCTTGTCGACTTTGAGTGCCCACGAAAGGTATTCTTCAGTGTCATTTGATCCGGTCAACTTGAGCATTGTGAACTTGAGCTTGCCGAAAGTTTCTTCATCATTGCGGTCATGGTAGTGATTGTTGATGATGGTCATCATCTTCCATGCTATCATTGCGACGAGCTTGTTCATGATCTTGTGGTTGAGGAGGTGGAACTTGGTTCTCGTGATCTTGTTGTGGAGCTTGCTCTTGATGTTGCTGTTCTGGAGCTTGCTCTTTCTCTTGGCGCGGTTGTTGACGTGGTTGAGGCGCTTGGGCCTCATGGTGGCGAATGTGTGGAGCCTCTTGACGTGGTTTACGACGAAGGGGAGGCTCGTTCCTCGGCTGGTGATGTTGGTTAGGCACATGGGCCTCACGGAGAAGATCATGGTCTTGAGTGTCTTGACGTGGTGGGCGTCGCTCAATTTGGACCACTTGGCACTCCAAGTTTTGACGTGGTGGAGGAGGCGCCTCATGATGACCATGGTGTTGGTGCGGACGTTCATCACGATGATGAGGAGGAGGAGGATCTTGAAGAGCTTCACGTCGATGACGAGCTTGATTTTCCAAATTGGAGTCATCACTTGTTGTGTAAAGTACGTGTCGCGGGCGATGGTGGTGGACTTGCAGTTGCACTTGTGGTTCTTCTTGTGGTTTCTCTTGTTGTATCACCAATGCCCTTGTGTGATGGCGGTGTGCTTCTTGCCTTGCTTGTGGCCTTGAAGAGAAATCACCGTCATAGCTTGACGTTGCGGCATGCCGTGGAGAAGGTACGTAGTTGGAAGAACTTCCATCTTCAACCACGGGGGCATCATTGCGTCTTGGAGCACTTGTATGAAGATCATGTTGGAGAGGAACATGATGACGCGACAATCTTGAAGAGCCTGATGCATGTTAGCGTGGCCTTTCCATTCCGTCGATGAGGCGTCGAAGATTGTCATTTGTTTCGGTGATGGAGCGTTGGAGCACTTCATTTTGGTGGCCAAAGTTGTGATGCATTGCATACATTGGTCATTCGAGGCCGTCGAAGAGGTTGTCGATGTTCTTGAACTCGGCTTGCATCTCGCCAAATTGTTCATCTTGTCGCGTCTCAAGGACTTGGTAACGTTCATGGAACTCTTGTCGGACGATGAAGTGACTTGCGCGCGTCATGTACGGTCCTTGTTCTTCTTCTTGGGGAGGTGGTTGGCTCGACTCACTGTGCCTATCCATTATGCAAAACACACAAGGATTGGAAGTGGAATATGGTGGGGTTAGCCTTGTACCTCACCTTGGGGATTGCACCGAACTAGAAACGACATGAGGGAACTATTGGCTTGCAACGTGAAAACGCAAAGAAAATCACACTAAAGAAGGAAAGCTAAAACTCTCAAACGCTGTGGGTGGAAGGTTAGGGTTGTGGAAAACCAAATGAAAAGATCCAAAGAAAAGGTTATTGTCAAACAGGGTAGAGAACCAAAATATTAAAAGCAAAAAGGAGGCGATCTACAAAACACTAGGATACACACACGTGGAGACAGATGTGGTTAGCACGACTATGAAAATGAGCACAAAAGGTCCTAACAAAGGCTACGCTCGGTGTCGTGCCAACGCAAGGAGAGACCACAACTCGTTCGCCAAAAGAGAAATAAGCAACGGATTTGTGCACTTGCCTCGATCGCGCTCTTTTTCTCTCTTTGCTTACAAGCTTGATACTCTCTTTGTATTGGGATACTATGTATCTTTCTATTTTTCTTTTGCTTTTTATTTTTCACTTTTTTTTATTCTTTTTCTCCATTTCTATACTACTATGTTAACTCTTGTATTTTCTCTCACACTCTCACTTTCCAAGGACAAGTGCACAATGCTCAGGCAAACACAAGGAAGAAGGTGGAGAAAGTTATACCTTCGGTATAATGACTTGTTACCGGTGTTGGGGATGATGGGCGGTGTCGCGGTGTCGATGAGCGCGGTATGTGAATATTGTTGCGGAAGCTTCAAGTTAGTTGGGCGACACGCACACGAAACACGAACAACGCGAGAGGAAAAATCGACAAAAATGGGCGAAGCAGAAATTTTGGTGGCCCAACCGGCGGCGCCGAGCCTGGCGCCAGAAATTCTGGTCGAGATTCTGGTTCGCCGGAACTGTCGACGAAATTTCTGGCGGCTGGGCCGGTCCGCCGAGCCTGGTGCCCGTTTGAGTTCATGACCAACTCCAAAAGTCAAATCGGTCAAAATTTTAGGAAATTTGTCCAAATTGGGCTGGGAAAAGGTTCTAGCAAGGTAGATCGGTACCCAAAGCAATAGATCTGTGGAACAAAACCACGAAAAACGCACCAAATCTAGAGATCGATCGGAAGGCAAATTTGGGGCTCTTTTTTGGGGATTTTCAAATTTTTGGTGGATAGAACAAAAAATTGTGGGGGAATTCGTGAGCAACGAAGCTCTTGATACCAATATGTTGAGGGCTAACCTCGAGGGTGGCCTGATCTTTCATGAATCCCTTGAAATCGAGGCGGAGGAGGTGTGGGGATGAGGGAGAGAGCGAAACCGCGAACTCACGCACGAAGAACACGATGAACACACACACCACGAAGACACGATACAAGCCAATTGCTCACTCCGGGGGCTACCGGTCCGGCGCAATCCCTAGGATCGGTGTCGGTCGGGGATCTCTCTCTCGAACCGGCACGGCGAGATGGGAGACTCGGTGAGATCTTGACGTCTAGGCAAAGGGACTCCGATGCCTAGGCCTTGTACAACGCGGAGGCACGATGCAAACTCCAACGAGGTTGGTGATATTTGGTGCTCCTTTGTCAAAGGAGCATGAGGCAAGAACTAGATAGATGCACAAGGGGTTTCCATTAATTCCAAATATCATGCCTAAGTATTACAAAGGGGTGTGGGGGCTATTTATAGGCCAGCCACTAAAACATGGGTAGTTTGGGCATAAAAGGGTAAAACTGGACGAAATAGGGAATATTCTCGGGCATCAAACCCTATTCGATTTGAGACTGGAGGCGTTCCGGTGATAAGTCCGGTCGCGCCGGACTGGGTGCCAGAATTTCCGGTCTGTGCCAGTCATTCCGGTCGGCCACCGGAATGGCATACAGAACAGTGTTTCGGCGTACGCCGGTCGGTTCCAGCGTGCGCTGGAAATTCTGGTCCGCCGGGGCGTGCGCTAGAAGTTCCGGCGAGAAGTCCGGTCTGTCGACCCTGGCGCCGGTTTGGCCTGGGACTCCGGCTCGCGTTGTCTTGGCTCCTTCTCTTGGCATTTCTTCATGGGGTTCATACCTGATGATGCATAAGGTATTGGCATGAAGTAGCAAGCCATCCAAGGATGTGTCGAAGTCACATGAGACAAGGAGCGAATTCACCTTAGCTTGAAGGAGCTTGGCTCGAGCACGAGTCATTGGTCCACTTGGGGGACTTGGTGGTGTAGATGTGGGAGCGTCCATAGGACGGGATGCATCAAATTGTTGGATATCTTGTAAATTCAAGAAAGAATCTATGCACTTACTTGTAGTTCAAATTTGACCTACTTTCTTTAAATCGACATAAAGTTATTTGAGTGCATGGGCGTAGTTAGCTAATATATAGGAAAGCTTGAAATGACCTAAGACTAGGGAATTGTAACAAAACATGTCCGTGTTTTCTGAAAATTGGGTGTTGGCACTTTATTTTTTTTGACTGGGGTATGTCCCGAAGGAGTGAGATGCTTCAATAATTAACACAGCTAGTGTATGTGTACATGTTACACCAAGGACCTTAAAAAGGTAAAAATTGCATCCAAGTCCATACATTAAACACAAAGGACCCTACAATCAAGCAATTAAAATTAGTAGTTGGGTCCTGCTCCTCTATCACGGAGCTGAGCCATGCTCTTCGTAGTAGTACCAGTAAGCTGCACATGCCTTGCACGTGAAACTCACATAATATACAGAAGCATGACATGTCATTAGTATATAACATTGTAATAGGTAAATCTTGAAATATATATGAATTTGAGCCATGTCGTTTCTAAAGTATGAGGGTATATTTGGTTCTTGCACTTTATATCATGTAGAAATAAATGTTTATTAGCTACCTAATAATTGAAAATTTTAGAACCATGGTCTAGATAAACAATCGAGAATATTTTAGAATGATGGATAAGTGTGTTTTGACGTTTTTCTACATATATATCTTATCTTATCTTATTTTACCACTATATAGTGTACGAATAACTTTGAATATTGACCGTTGGATCAAGACTCACGAATCCCAACATTTCCAGTTGTTGGATATTCTTTTCCATTCTAGCATTTAGAAGATTTTATTGATAGTCTTCATCACAATAAATGGTATGCACACAACTCAAAACGCACTTGTCCATCATTCTAGAGTCTTCTCCCTCGTTTCTCTAGAGCATGTTACCAGAATTATTTAGTTTTAGATAGCTAATAATCGTTGATTTCTAAATGATATACAAAGTATAAGAACCAAATATACACCCATACTTTATAGATATTGATCAAATTTATATTTTTGTATGCTTTACCTATTAAAATTGTATATTGTGATGATATCTCAGACGTCTATTATCCGAGTCTCACGTGTTGATCAAAAGGGACGTGCCACACACGTATATACTGTATGAAATGTGATTTAACAAACATTAAGTTGTTATTAACCAATATTCTTGTTAGAGAAAAATGCATACATTAAGTCTATTAGTAATAACTATCTACCTATATTGAGAATACATCCTACAATGCTATGAAATTTTGGGGGTGGTGAAATGATGGTTCTAGGACATGTTGGAGTTTGCTCTAGGTACTATTCAACACGAATACAGATGCTCTGAACCATTGGATCTAACAGCCTAACGGTCAGGATTGGTGCTATGGATCCAATTCAAAACTGCTCCATTATAGTAGTAGAGAGAATACAGCCTACTATGTTATGATATTTTGGGGGTGGTGACATGATGGTTCTAGAACATGGTGGAGTTTGCTCGAGGTACACGAATCCAGGTACTCTAAAACATTGGATCTAACAGCCCAACAGTCAGGATTGGTGTTAAGGATCCAATTGAAAACTACTCCATTATCTTATCTTACCACTATATAGTATACGAATAACTTTGAATGTTGACTGTTGGATCAAGATTCGTGAATCCCAGCATTTCTAGCCATTGGATCTTATTTTCCATTCTAGCATCTAGAAGATTCTATTTGTAGTCTTCGGCATAAAGTATGCTATGCACAAACCTCCAAAACACACTTCTCCATCATACTGGATTCTTCTCCTTTTTTCTCTAGACCATGTTATCAAAAATTCATGTGTTAGGTAGATAATAATTTTTGACTTCTACATGACATACAAAGTACAAGGATACACCCATACTTTATAGATGTTGATTAAATTTATAATTTATTGTGCTTTACCAATTATAATTTTATATAGTGATGATATGTCATACGTCTACTATCTGAGTCTCACGTGCAAGGCACGTGCAACTTTCTAGTAATAGTACAGATAGAGATATGATGTCGATATGGTCATGCTTTGAATAACCTTCATTCCCGATGCTTGCAAAGGAAGAGAAAATATCGAAAGTTTGAATTCTACTAACTTTTGCTGCCAATGCCCGGTTCCTTCCTATGTACACCAACACACACGCCAGAGACACAGTTGAGCCGCTGTACCAAGACACACATGCGCAGCGCTGTGGACGAGGGAGTGCTGAGATGGATGGTGAGGCAGCGACTAACAGCGAAAAAAATAAATTTCTTTTGTTTTGAGTGCACATAAGTCCTAAAATTTACTAGAGTGTGTATGCTGTAAAGGCTATAGTACCCTATGTCAGGAACCCATCATAATTCTTCTCTTACATCGCACCGCCTTCAAGTGCCCTGTCACGCTGCCCACCCGCCCTGCCTCCCTTTTATTCTCCGAGCTCCTCTCGCTCTTCTGTTTTTTCCCTCATCTCACTAGTACCTCCGTACCAAAGCTTAAGGCCCCGTTTGGAATGTAGGAATGCAAAACATAGGAATAGAAAAAATGCAGGAATTAAGATAGTATCATGTATGCTCAATTCCTACAAGAATCAATACTACAGGGAAAAAATTAGGGTGTTGTTTGGATGTCACACAGGAAAACCGCATGAATTATAGACACAAGGAGATGAAACATGAGGTAAGACCTCATGTTATTTTTCCTAGAAAATTCCTATGAAATAGCCTATACCACAGGAATTTCAAAGGAATCTTCGATTCCTATTCCTTTGTCCCAAACAAACCCATACGAATTTTTCCTATAGGAATCCTATCCTCCAAAAATCCTATGATTTTCCTTTGTTCCAAACAGGGCCTAAGGATTTTTTTATAAGTGAAGCTACGAAAAGTTTGACCAAACTTCTAAAAGATATCAAGAACTACTGTACGATATTAGTAGATACCATGTGAATATATATTTCATGATGTATCAAAGGGTGTGTATTTCATATTGTAAATATTAATATATTTTTCTACAAACTTGGTAAAACTTTGCATAGTTTGACTTTTCAAAAAAAAGGCCTTGAGCCTTGGATGTAGTTACTACTAGTGTTTAGTACTCCGTCCTAGAACTTAAGTCTTGATATATAGACATTGTGGGTCCCTTCAGACAGCGTTAGGAAAATTCAAGAGGAATCTACCGCGCTTACTTGTAGTTCAAGTTTGACCTAATTTCGTTAAATCAACATAAAGTTATTTAAGTGGGCAAGGTTCACTATGGAATCTTCAGATGTGCTAAGACTAGGGAATTGTAAGAAAACATGGTCCCCACTTTTTCAAAAAGCTGGGTGGTGGTTAGGCCTGGAATTATAACTCGAAACTCGCGAGCTAAATGAGTGTAACTCGTGACTCGGCTCGACTCGGCTTGAACTCGGTGTGTAAAGAGTCGAGCCTAGTTTTAGATTTGAACTCGTTTGTTCACCCAAGCTAAATAAGCTACTCGTTTAGCTTGTTAAACTCGTTCAAATATAGAATTTGAAATTTTCCACTAATGAGTGCCATACTACGAATGTTTCTTGTACATGTAATGGTGTAGAACTACTATATTTTCCATTCGATCTTGCCTTCGTGTTATTATGAAAGTACTATCCTTATTCTAGTTCTTAATTAGTAGGATAATTACAAGTTTTTCTTATATGTGCTCTTGTTCGTAACTCATAACGTGCTAAACGAGCTACTCATGAGTTACTCGTGAGTTTACTGAGTCGAGCCGAGTTTCAAATATGAACTCGTTTTGTAAACAAGCCGATACAAGCTAGGTCATTAGTTGAACGAGCTTTAGCGAGTCGAGCCGAGCTGATTCGGCTTGGCTCAAATTCCATCCCTAGTGATGGTACTTTTTTTTTGACTAAGGTATGTCCCGAGGGAGCGAGATTCTTCAATTAATTAACATGGTAAGTGGATGTGTACATGTTACACCAAGGACCTCAAAAAACAAAAAATACATCCAAGTCCATACATTTAGCACAAAGGACACTAAAATCAAATGATTGAAAATTTTGGTAACATGGTCTATAGAAACGGGGGGAAGATTCTAGAATGATGGAGAAGTTTGTTTTGAGTTTTGTGCATAGTATTTCATTGTGATGAAGATTATTAATAGAATATTCTTGATGCTAGAATGGAAAAGAAGATCCAACGGTTGGAAATATTGGGATTCGTGAGTCTTGATCCAACAATTAATATTCAAGTTTTGTGTACACCATATAGTGTTAACATAGTGGTAATGGTAAGACTAGTACTTGCTTAGCAAAAGAAAACAACGCACTTCTCACTTTCAGCATATCTTATTGAAGAAGATGCACGAATCTAACAGATGCATGTACTATATCATAAACTATATATGATGTCAATATGGTCATGACCTTAAGCCAATACACATTGTGAAGCAGCGAGAGCATTTTTTGTATTCAAAGGTGTCAAAACACATGTTTCTCATTTTTTCTTAGCACTATATAGTGTACAAATAACTTTGAATCTTGATCCTTGGATCAAGACGCGAATCCTAACATTGTCAGACATTCGATCTTCATTATTTCCATTTTAGCATCGAGAAGATACTATTGATAGTCTTTCTTTTCTTATCTTACCACTACTAGTAAAAGGCACGTGCCACACACGTATATACTATATGAAATGTGATTTAACAAACATTAAGTTGTTATTAACCAATAGTCTTGTTAGAGAAAAAATGGATACATTAAGTCTATTAATAATATATCTACACATATTGAGAATACAACCTACTATGCTATGAAATTTTGGGGGTGGTGACATGATGGTTCTAGAACATGGTAGAGTTTGCTATAGGTACTATTCAACACGAATTGAGATGCTCTGAACCATTGGATCTAACAGCCCAACGGTCAGGATTGGTGCTATGGATCCAATTCAAATTAAAACTGCTGCATTATAGTAGTAGAGATATGATGTCAATGTGGTCATGACCTTGGCTGTCCGGGTCAAAGCCAGGAATGTACATACACCGTAGTCCAATACACATTGTGAAGAAGCCATAGCATTTTTTTTGTATTCAAAGGTGTCAAAACACATGTTTCTCATTTTTTTTCTTAGCACTATATAGTGTACGAATAACTTTGAATATTGACCTTTGGATCAAGATGCGAATCCCAACACTGTCAAATGTTGGATCTTCATTTCCATTTTAGCATCGAGAAGATACTATTGACAGTATTTCTTTTCTTATCTTACCACTATTTTTTATATATAGTGTGCGGACAACTTTGAATATTGACCGCTGATTCATGACTCGTGAATCCCAACATTGGTGCTAGTTACTGGATCCTCTAATCCATTCTATCATCTAGAAGATACTATTGATAGTCTTTGTTATCTTATCTTACCACTATATAATGTACGAATAACTTTGAGTATTAACCTATGGATCAAGACTCGTGAATCACAACGATGCTAGCCGTTGGATCTTCTTTTTTCCATTCTACCGGGTGGTGGTACTTTTCTCTACTACTATAATGGAGCAGTTTTGAATTGGATCCATAGCACCAATCCTAAATTTTGGGCTGTTAGATCCAATGGTTAAGAGCAGTTGGATTCATTTTGAATAGTACCTAGAGCAAACTCCAATAATGTTCTAGAACCATCATTTCGCCACCCCAAAAATTTCATAGCACACTAGGATGTATTCTCAATATGGGTAGATAGTTATTACTAATCGACTTAATGTATGCATTTTTTGTCTAACAAGAATATTGGCTAAAACAACTTAACGTTTGTTAAATCACATTTCATACCACTTTTTCATTATCAATTTGTTTACACCCATCAACTCAGTCATCCACGTAGGGCCCACAGATTGGGGAGGTCACGGTCTCCTTGGATGCACCACAAATTTATGACTAGTCCATCGAGCGCAGGAAGTAGAGTCAGCATTCCATCCAATCGCTTACCCTAGTCATCGTCATCGATATTTACCATACGCATCGGCTTCATCAGCGACATTGATTGTCCCCTTGCTTCGGTAATCTGCCACATTAATCTTGGATCACCTCCTTCCTATTTAATCTCTCCCCTTCCCCGCACCAAACCATCTCTAATCCCCCGCTTCCAGCAACCATCTCCGACCTCGTCTGTCATCCATGGCCACCTTCCGGCTACCGCCCACCGTATCGGAGCGCAAAGACCCCGACATCGCCGCACAGGAGGACAATGCCCTGCGCATTTGGGCTTTCTCCCCGCGGAGAACAAATAGGCAGCTGGCGTGCGCCTTCCTCGATGCTGGGTATGGTGACCACGAGTACCAGATGTACGGCATGTACGACAATCCGGATGGGACGCGGAAGGTCAAGTTCGTCAACTTCAGGGACGCTCATCTCCTCTATGGCCAGGCCTTCCACTGCGGCTACGAGATGGTGGTGTTCACCGGCTCCAACATTTTCACCAACTACTGGAACCGGTTCCCAAACAATGGCAACTTCATCCATAGTGTTCTCCCGGAGCTGCCGATGGCTCCAGAGGTGCCGCCTCGTTTTTCGGTGGAGCCGTCGAAGGCTCAGGAGGTGCCGCCGCCTTCTCCGGGGGTGCCGATGAGTCAGGATCCAACTCTATCACTGGAGCTGTCGTTGGTGCCGATGTCACGAGGTGCCGCTGGTGGGGCGGACTAGGTGCAGGAGGCGCCGGACCTGCACTAGTTCAGCAGTGATTCCTATATGAAGTTAATTGTTGTATGAAGTTTCTTCTGGTACTACTCGTCAAAAAAAAGTTTCTTTTGGTACTACTCACTATACCCTGTAGTACTAGTAGTAGTACTGCGAATGACGATCTATTAAATATCCTTCCCCCCGGATGTTTGTGAAGGAAGTGAAAATTTTGAAACTAGGAAAGTTTGAATTGCTACTCTATTGTAAGTACCAAAATGGTTCCCACCAATGCAGCTGACGAACACACCAGACAAAGACACGGAGCCGCCGACAAATAAACGGAGCCACCAATGGTAGGTTGTCGGTCGACGCGCGTGCGCAGCGCCATGTTATGGACCAGGGAGAGATCAGCCGGCCGGGGTGTGGGGGTGGTGATGGGGGAGTGAAACATAGAGAAAACACATTTTTTTGCGTGCATATATATTGTGGTCCTGAAATTTACTCTACTCATTGTACCCTATACCTCGTGTCAGGAACCCATCCTAGCTTTGCTCTGACATCGCAACGCCTTCAAATCCTCCTCTCCGCAGCTCTATCGTTGCCTCCTCTATGCTCATATAGTCTCTTCTTGCTCTTTATTTTTTAACAGAAAAAAGGAAATAAATTCTTCTTACTTGCTTTTCAAAAAATAAAATCCTGTCAATTGGAAAAATGAAATTAATTATTTTTTGTTTTTAATATCTTCGATTGTTTTCAAAAGATGGGCAAATTTGTCGGCATGCAAATTCTTGGATATGGGATCATAAGCATAAAGTACATTCTACATAAAGGACCTAAAAAAGGGAAAATTACATTGAGGTCCATACATTTAGCACAAAGGACCCTAAAATTGAGTAAAGAAAACAGTCGGGTTCGGCTCTATCTCGAGAGAGCAGCTGGTCGAGCCATACTCTTCAAACTACTTCCTCTTCGGTTGTTTTTAAAAATGGCCAAATCTGTCGCCATGCAAATTCTTGAATATGGGATCATCAACATAAAGTATGACGTAGAGATATGGCCTTGACCTCGTGGTCATTCGGCTTGAAAATCCAAGATTTTTTCATACTTGTTGAGAACTATGCTTAAATTCGTTGAAATTTCATCACTTACTTTTAGGTTAGCATTTTACACGGTCGGTGGGAGTATATTCTACATCAAAGACCTAAAAAAGGGGGAAATTACATCGAGGTCTATACATTTAGCACAAAGGACCCTAAATTTGAGCAAAGAAAACAATCGGGTTTGGCTCCTTCTCAAGAGAGCAGTTGATCGAGCCATACTCTTCATACTACTTTCTCTTCGATTGTTTTCACAATATGGCGAAATCTATCGCCATGCAATTTCTTGGATACTCGATCATCAGAATAAAGTATGATGTAGAGATATAGTCTCAACCTTGTGGTCGTCCGGCTTGAAATCAAAGAATGTTCATACTCGTTGACAACTATAAGCTGAAATTCGTTTAAATTTCACCACTTACTTTTAGGTTTGAATTTTACACGGTCGATGGGAGTAAATTTTACAACAAGGACCTAAAAAGGGGGAAAATTACATCGAGGTCCATACATTTAGCACAAAGGGCCCTAATATTAAGCAAGCAAAACAATATGGTTCGGTTCCTTCTCGAGAGAGTAGCTGATCGAGCCACACTCTTCATACTACTTCATCATCGATTGTTTTCAAAGTATGGCCAAATTTGTCGATATGCAAATTCTTGAATATGGGATCATCAGCATAAAGTATGGTGTAGATATGGCCTTGACCTTGGTCGTTCGTATTGAAATACAAGAATTGTTTGTACCCGTCGACAACTAAGCTTAAATTCGTTTCAATTTCACCACATTCTTTTAGGTTAGAACTTTACACGGTCAATCGGAGTACATTTTACATCAGGGACCTCAAAAAAGCATAAAATACGTCGAGGTCCATACATTTAGCATAAAGGACCCTAAAAGGAAAAATTTGTAGTTCGGCTCCTTCTTGAGAGATCAGCTGATGTGAGCCAAACTCTTGATACTACTTCCTCTTCGAATGTTTTAAAAATATGGCCAAATTTGTTGCCATGCAAATTCTCTGATATGGGATCATCAACATAATGTATGATGGTTGATATATATGGCCTTAACCTTGGTCGTTCGGCTTGAAATCCAATAATGGTCGACAAACGTGCGCAGCACCATGTTGTGGACGAGGGAGAGATCAGCCGGGCGGGGTGTGGGGGTGGTGATGGGGGAGTGAAGGAGAGAGAAAACACATTTTTGTTTTGTGTGCATATATATATTGTGGTCCTGAAATTTACTCTACTCACTGTACCATGTACCTCGTGTCAGGAACCCATCCCAACTTTGCTCTGACATCGCACCGCCTTCAAATCCTCCTCTTCGCAGCTCTCTCGCTGCCTCCTTTGTGCTCATAGTCACTTCTCGCTCATTATTTTTTTAACAGAAAAAGGAAATTAATTCTTCTTACTTGCTTTTCAGAAAATAAATTTCTGTCACTTGGAAAATTGAAATTGATTATTTTTTGTTTTTAATATCTTTGATTGTTCTCAAAAGATGGCAAAATTTGTCAGCATGTAAATTCTTGGATATGGGATCATGAGCATAAAGTCTGATGTAGAGATATGGCCTTGACCTTGTGGTCGTTCGCCTTGAAATCCAAGATTTTTCATACTCGTTGATAACTATGCTTAAATTCCTTGAAATTTCACCACGTACTTTTAGGTTAGCATTTTACACAGTCGATGGGAGTACATTCTACATCAAGGACCTAAAAAAGGGAAAATTACATCGAGGTCCACACATTTAGCACAAAGGACCCTAAAATTGAGCAAAGAAAACAATCGGGTTCGGCTCCTCTAGAGAGTAGCTGATCGACCCACACTCTTCATACTACTTCATCTTCGATTGTTTTCAAAAGATGGCCAAATTTGTTGGCATGTAAATTCTTGGATATGGGTTCATGAGCATAAAGTCTGATGTAGATATATGGCCTTGAGCTTGTGGTCGTTCACCTTGAAATCAAAGATTTTTTCATACTCGTTGACAACTATGCTTAAATTCGTTGAAATTTCACCACTTACTTTTAGGTTAGCATTTTACACGGTCGGTGGGATTACATTCTACATCGAGGACCTAAAAAAGGGAAAATTACATCGAGGTCCACACATTTAGCAGAAACGACCTTAAAATTGAGCAAAGAAAACAGTCGGTTCGACTCCTTCATGAGAGAGTAGCTGATCGAGCCACACTCATTATACTACTTCATCTTCGATTGTTTTCAAAATGTGGCCAAATTTTTCGGCATGCAAATTCTTGGATATGAGATCATCAACATAAAGTCTGATGTAGAGATATGGCCTTGACCTTATGGTCGTTCGCCTTGAAATCCAAGATTTTTTCATACTCGTTGACAACTATGCTTAAATTCGTTAAAATTCACCACTTACTTTTAGGTTAGCATTTTACAAGGTCAATGGGAGTACATTCTACATCAAGGACCTAAAAAAGGAAAATTACATCAAGGTCCACACATTTAGCACAAATGACCCTAAAATTGAGCAAAGAAAATAGTCGGGTTCGGCTCCTTCTCGAGAGAGTAGCTCATTGAGCCACACTCTTCATACTACTTTATCTTCGATTGTTTTCAAAATATGGGCAAATTTGTTGGCATGCAAATTCTTGGATATGGGATCATCAGCATAAAGTCTGATGTAGAGATATGGTCGTGACCTTTTGGTCGTTTGGCTTGAAATCCAAGATTTTTTCATACTCGTTGACAACTATGCTTAAATTCGTTGAAATTCACCACTTACTTTTAGGTTAGCATTTTACAAGGTCAGTGCGAGTACATTCTACATCAAGGACCTAAAAAAGGGAAAATTACATCGAGGTCCACACATTTAGCATAAATGACCCTAAAATTGAGCAAAGAAAATAGTCGGGTTCGGCTCCTTCTCGAGAGAGTAGCTGATCGATCCACACTCTTCACACTACTTCATCTTTGATTGTTTTCAAAATATGGTCAAATTTGTCAGCATGCAAATTCTTGGATATGGGATCATCAGCATAAAGTCTGATGTAGATATATGGCCTTGACCTTTTGGTCGTTCGGCTTGAAATCCAAGGATGTTCATACTCGTTGACAACTATAAGCTGAAATTCGTTTAAATTTCACCACTTACTTTTAGGTTAGAATTTTACACGGTCGGTGGGAGTACATTTTACAACAAGGACCTAAAAAGGGGAAATTTTACATCGAGGTCCATACATTTGCACAAAGAACCCTAAAAACTGTTGGAGATATGCCCTAGAGGCAATAATAAATATAGTTATTATTATATATCTTTGTGTTTATGATAAATGTTTGCATTCATGCTATAATAGTATTAACAAGGAAACCATTAATACTTGTGTGATTTGTAAACTTAATTTGAAGTCCCTAGTATAGCCTCTATACTTCACTAGCTTGTTGGTTGATTGATGATGTGGTTTCTTTGTCATGAACATTGAGATGTTATCAACAACAAGATCATATCGTTAGGAGAATGATATGGTGGACATACTCCTATAGACAAGCGTAGCATAAAGATCAAGTCATTTTAATAGTTCAATTGCTATATGCTTTCTGATACATAGTAACCTAACTCCTTCGACCATGAGATCATGCATATCACCTTTACTGGATGGATGCTTTGATGTCATCAAACACCACACCGTAACAGGGTGGCTATAAAGGTGGCATTGAGTGTTCGGAAAGTATTGGTTGAAACACATGGATCAAGAGTGGGATTTGTCCATCCACATGACGGATAGATATTCTCTGGGCCCTCTCGGTGAAATGTCATTCAATTAGCTTGCAAGCATGTGACTTGGTCACAAGGGATCACATATCACGGGAACGAGAAAAGAGTACTTATCGGTAACGAGGATGAACTAGGTATGCAGAGATACCGACGATCATAACCTCGGATAAGTAACATATCGTGAGACAAAGGGAAATTGGTATCGTATGTAAGTGGTTCATTCGATCGCAAAGTAATCGTAGAAATATGTGGGAGCCATATGAATTTCCAGATTCCTCTATTGGTTATTGTTCGGAGAAGTGTCTCGATCATGTCCGCATAATTCACGAACCGTAGGGAGACACACTTAAGGATTCGACGTTGTTTGAGTAGTTATGGTATTATGAGAAAGAGACCGAATGTTGTTCGGAGTCTCGGATGGGATCCGGGATATCACGAGGTGATCCGGAATGGTCCGGAGAATAAGATTCATATAAGGAAAGTCCCGTTTCGGAGTTCGGGAATGATTCCGGTGTTTTCATCGGGGATATTCTAGAAGGTTCCGGATTGTCCGGCACTCCGGGGGGGAAGGGGTACATGAATGTGTCATTACATATTAGAATGATTGCATCATGTACTAAGTGTTCTTGCTGTCCCAAATATAGGATTAAATTGAATCCTAAAACAGAAAAGTCAAATGTCCAGTTTGAAAGTCAAACTGCCAAAAACAAGAAACTGTGGGAAACAAGCAAGAGGAGTTGGAGTCGACTTGGAGGAGGAGTTTCTCTCCTCCAAGCCGGCGGCCAGCCTAGGCCGAGTTGGGGAGGGACTCCCTCCCTCCCCTGGCGCGCCCACCCCTCCCACCTATATAAGGAGGGGCAGGGCTCCCCTCCTACACACAAGTTTCCTATCCTCTAAACTAAACCCTAGATCTAGACCCCGGTTTAGAGCTATTCGGTTTAGAGCCTTCTAATTGGTTTAGAGCCCTCTAATTGGTGTGTCTAATTACTAGACCACTAATAGCCTCTCTCATAAGCTCCACCATACTCGCACCGGCTTAAGGCGAAGCCCTGCGGGATTTCCCCTCTACCTCCGGTACCACGCCGTTGTGCTGCCGGAATCGCGAGGAGAGTGCTACAACCTCCGCTGCCTGCTGGAACAAGGGAGAGGAAGGTCTTCGTCGAGTACCGAACGTGTGACCGACTGCGGGAGCGCTGCGGGAACGCGGCGCCGGAAGGATCGTCTACGCGATCTTGAGATCGGAAAGAGTACGACTACATCACCCACGAGAATCTGCTCTCGTTAAACACTTTGGAATCTTCGAGGGTGAGTTATTCCATCGACTCGTTGCTACAATCTAGTAGATAGATCTTGGCTTGTTTGTTTGTATGCGATAGAAAATTTTTGTTTTCCATGCTACGAACCCCTACAGTGGTATCAGAGCCGTGTCTATATGTAGATCTGTTGCACGAGTAGAACACAATGGTCATTGTGGGCGTTGATGCTTTTATTGTAGATTGCTTTTTGTGTACTTTGCATCTTGCGGTATGTTGGGATGAAGCGGCCCGGGCTAACCTTACATGACATCGTTCATGAGACTTGCTCCACGCTTGACATGCAACTCGTTTTGCATAAGTGGCTTTGCGGGTGCCTGTTTCTCCTAGCATAGTAAAGATCCAATTTACAACGGGTGATCAACAATGCTAGTATCAATGTTGTGGTTCTTGTTCGTAAGTTAGAACGACACTTATGGAAAGCCCCAAACCACGTAAAATATGCAAAGAAAGTAGAAGCGTCTAACTTTGTTTTGCAGGGGTGTGCAGTGATGTGATATGGCCATGATTGTGATTATATTTGATGTATGCAATGTTCCTTATTGTAAGTTGGCAACCGGCAGGAGCCATATGGTTGTCTTTAATTTCTGTTAAGACCTGCGTGTCTATTCAAAATAGTTGTAATAGTTGAAGCTGGTGGACGACAACCATGGAGAAGCGTCATTGACCTTGATGCTATGCCGGTGATGATGGAGATCATATTCGTGCTTGAAGATGGAGATCGGAAGCACAAAGAAGAAAGGCCATATCATATCACATATTATGAATTGCATGTGATGTTAATCCTTTATGCATCTTGTATTGCTTAGTAGACGACGGTAGCATTATAAGATGATCCCTCATGCACATAAATTTCAAGTTCTAGAGTGTTCACCCTTAGTATGCACCGTTGCCAAAGCTTGCTGCTTCGAAGCACCACGTGATGATCGGGTGTCTTTGATTCCGCGGGTGAATACAACGTAAGCAAGCCAGATTTGCTTATGCGGAAGCTAAGGTTTGATCTTGACGAGCCTAGCATGTACAGACATGGCCTCAGGAACACGGATCGCCGAAAGGCAAAGCATGAATCATATAGTAGATATGATGAACATGATGATTGTTCGCCATTAAAACTATATCAGCTCTCGTGATGATCGGTGTTGATGTAGTGGATTTGGTTCGTGTGATCACTAAAACAATGTGAGGGATGTTGTTTTGAGTGGGAGTTCACCTAGTTTAATTTCATTAATTAATTTGAACTCAATTTGTCATAAACTTAGTCTAAACTATTGCAAATATGTTGTAGATCAATGGCAGCCCCTACCATCAATTTTAATGCGTTCCTAGAGAAAGAAAAGTTGAAAAACAATGGAAGCAACTTCGCGGATTGGTTCCGCAATTTGAGGATTGTCCTCACAGCTGGTAATTTGACCTATGTGCTGGATGCACCGCTAGGTGACCCACCTGCAGCTGATGCTACCGATGAAGTAAAGAATGTTTACCTTGCTCGGAAGAATCAGTACTCCATAGTTCAGTGTGCTATCTTGTATGGTTTAGAATCGGAGCTTCAGAAAAGGTTTGAAGAGTCAGATCCATATGATATTGTCGAGGATCTCAAATTAATCTTTGAGACTCATGCGGCAATTGAAAGTTATGAAGCTTCTGAAAAGTTCTTTAACTGCAAGATGGAAGAGGGTAGCTCCGTCAGTGAGCATGTGCTTAAGATGTCTGGGCACGCAAATAAACTTCAAAGTTTGGGTATAGTGATTCCTAATACTTTGGGAGTTTACCGCATCCTCCAATCACTACCACGAAGTTACAAGAACTTTGTGATGAACTACAACATGCAGAACATGAACAAAGAGTTGCCAGAACTATTTGCTATGTTAAAATCTGCAGAAGTGGAGATCAAGAAAGAGCACCAAGTGTTGATGGTCAATAAGACCACCAAATTCAAGAAAGGCAAGTCTAAGCAAAAGGGACACTTCAAGAAGGGTGGTAAGAAAGTTACCACGCCGACGAAGAAGACCAAGGCTGGACCTAAACCTGAAACTGAGTGCTTTTACTGCAAGGGAGAAGGTCACTGGAAGCGGAATTGCCCAAGGTACTTGGCGGATTTGAAGAACGGCAACATCAAGAAGAAAGGTATATCTGATATACATGTTATTGATGTGTATCTCACTAGTACTCGTAGTAGTGCCTGGGTATTTGATACTGGTTCGGTTGCTCATATTTGTAACTCGAAACAGGAGCTGCAGAATAAACGGAAGCTAGTGAAGAACGAGGTGACGATGCGCGTAGGAAACGGATCAAAGGTTGATGTGATCGCGGTCGGCACGCTACCTCTTCATCTACCATCGGGATTAGTTTTATACTTAAATAATTGTTATTTGGTGCCTGCATTAAGCATGAACATTATATCAGGATCTTGTTTATTGCGAGACAGTTACTTGTTTAAATCCGAGAATAATGGTTGTTCGATTTATATGAGTAATGTGTTTTATGCACATGCACCTTTGATAGATGGTCTATTCATATTGAATCTCGATAGTAGAAATACACATATTAATAACATTGAGGCTAAACGTTTGAAATCAAGCGATAATTTGACCTATATGTGGCACTGTCGTCTTGGTCACATTGGAGTGAAACGTATGAAGAAACTCCATTCCGATGGACTTCTTGAATCACTTGATTTTGAATCACTTGAAAGATGCGAAGCATGTCTGATGGGTAAAATGACTAAGACTCCATTTTCTGGTATAATGGAGCGAGCTACGGACTTACTGGAAATCATACATACCGATGTGTGTGGTCCAATGAGTGTAGCATCGCGCAGTGGTTATCGTTATGTTCTTACCTTCACGGATGACTTGAGTAGATATGGGTATATCTATTTCATGAAACATAAGTCCGAAACTTTCGAGAAGTTTAAGGAGTTTCAAAGTGAGGTAGAGAATCAACGTAACAAGAAGATTAAATTTCTACGTTCTGATCGTGGAGGTGAATATCTAAGTTACGAGTTTGGCGAGCATTTGAAGAAATGCGGAATACTTTCACAATTGACACCGCCGGGAACACCACAGCGTAATGGTGTGTCTGAACGTCGTAATCGAACTCTCTTAGATATGGTTCGTTCTATGATGTCACTTACAGATTTACCGCTATCATTTTGGGGTTATGCATTAGAAACAGCCGCATTCACTTTAAATAGGGCACCATCTAAATCCGTTGAAACGACACCGTATGAATTATGGTTTGGGAAGAAACCTAAATTGTCGTTCCTTAAAGTTTGGGGATGCAAAGCCTATGTAAAGAAGTTACAGCCGGACAAGCTTGAACCCAAAGCGGAAAAATGCGTCTTCATAGGATACCCGAAGGAAACTATTGGGTATACCTTCTATCATATATCCGAAGGCAAAATCTTCGTTGCCAAGAGTGGATCCTTTCTAGAGAAGGAATTTCTCTCGAAAGAAGTGACTGGAAGGAAAGTAGAACTCGACGAGGTTGTCGAACCTTCTCTCGAAATTGCGAGTAGCGCAGCACCGGAAGAAGTTCCTGTGGTGCCTGCACCAATAAGAGAGGAAGCTAATGATAGTGATCATGAAACTTCGGTTGAAGTTGCTACAGAGCCTCGGAGGTCAACGAGAACTCGTACCACTCCAGATTGGTATGATTCCGTTATGAATGTCATGTTGGTGGACAACACCGATGACCCCGAGACATATGAGGAAGCGATGATAAGCCCAGATTCCAATAAATGGCAAGAAGCCATGAAATCCGAGATTGGATCCATGTACGAAAACCAAGTATGGACTTTGGTGGACTTATCGGATGGCCGGAAGGCTGTCGAGAACAAATGGATTTTCAAGAAGAAAACAGATGCTGATGGTAATGTTACTGTCTATAAAGCTCGACTTGTCGCAAAAGGGTTTCGACAAATTCAAGGAGTTGACTACGATGAGACTTTCTCACCGGTAGCGAAGCTAAAGTCTGTGAGGATAATGTTAGCAATCGCTGCATATTATGATTATGAGATATGGCAGATGGATGTCAAAACAGCATTCCTCAATGGAGACATTGATGAAGAGTTGTATATGATACAACCCAAAGGTTTTGTCGATCCTAAAGATGCTAACAAGGTATGCAAGCTTCAACGGTCCATCTATGGATTGAAGCAAGCATCCCGAAGTTGGAATCAACGTTTTGATAAGGTAATCAAAAGTTTTGGTTTTATACAAACTTATGGAGAAGCTTGTATTTACAAGAAAGTGAGTGGGAGCTCTGTAGCATTCTTAATACTGTATGTGGATGACATATTGTTGATTGGGAATGATGTAGACCTTCTTAATAGTGTCAAGGAATATTTGAATAATAGTTTTTCAATGAAAGATCTTGGCGAAGCAGCTTACATATTAGGCATAAAGATTTATAGAGATAGATCGAAACGCCAAATATCATTGTCACAGAGTACATATTTGGACAAAGTTCTAAAGAGGTTTGGAATGGAAGATAGCAAGAAAGGGTTCTTGCCCATGTTGCCCAATACGACGTTGAGTAAAACTCAAAGTCCGACATCGGCAGAAGATAGAGAAAGGATGAGTAAGACTCCCTATGCCTCAGCCATAGGATCTCTAATGTATGCCATGCTATGTACTAGACCCGACATCGCATATGCTGTTAGTTTAACTAGCAGATATCAAAGTGATCCAGGAGTGGATCATTGGACAGCGGTCAAAAACATCCTTAAGTACTTGAGAAGAACTAAGGATATGGTTCTTTCTTATGGAGGTGATGAACAGCTCGTTGTTAATGGTTACACCGATGCTAGTTGGAACACCGATCCGGATGATTCTAAATCACAATCTGGATACGTATTTATTTTGAATGGTGCAGCAATTAGCTGGAGGAGTGCAAAGCAAAGCGTTGTGGCGAGATCTTCAACTGAATCGGAATACATGGCTGCTTCGGAGGCTTCACAAGAAGCGATATGGATGAAAGAGTTCATTACAGAGCTGGGTGTGGTTCCTAGTGCGCTGGACCCAATGTCTATCTACTGTGATAACATGGGCGCCATAGCCAATGCGCAAGAACCAAGGTCACACAAGAAGCTGAAGCATATCAAGCTACGTTTTCACGCTATTCGAGAACATATCCAGGATGGGGATATAAAGATTTGCAAAGTACACACAGATCTGAATGTGGCGGATCCGTTGACTAAACCTCTCCCGAGGGCAAAACATGACCAACACCAAACTGCCATGGGTGTTCGGTATATTACCATGTAATCTAGATTAGATGACTCTAGTGCAAGTGGGAGACTGTTGGAGATATGCCCTAGAGGCAATAATAAATATAGTTATTATTATATATCTTTGTGTTTATGATAAATGTTTGCATTCATGCTATAATAGTATTAACAAGGAAACCATTAATACTTGTGTGATTTGTAAACTTAATTTGAAGTCCCTAGTATAGCCTCTATACTTCACTAGCTTGTTGGTTGATTGATGATGTGGTTTCTTTGTCATGAACATTGAGATGTTATCAACAACAAGATCATATCGTTAGGAGAATGATATGGTGGACATACTCCTATAGACAAGCGTAGCATAAAGATCAAGTCATTTTAATAGTTCAATTGCTATATGCTTTCTGATACATAGTAACCTAACTCCTTCGACCATGAGATCATGCATATCACCTTTACTGGATGGATGCTTTGATGTCATCAAACACCACACCGTAACAGGGTGGCTATAAAGGTGGCATTGAGTGTTCGGAAAGTATTGGTTGAAACACATGGATCAAGAGTGGGATTTGTCCATCCACATGACGGATAGATATTCTCTGGGCCCTCTCGGTGAAATGTCATTCAATTAGCTTGCAAGCATGTGACTTGGTCACAAGGGATCACATATCACGGGAACGAGAAAAGAGTACTTATCGGTAACGAGGATGAACTAGGTATGCAGAGATACCGACGATCATAACCTCGGATAAGTAACATATCGTGAGACAAAGGGAAATTGGTATCGTATGTAAGTGGTTCATTCGATCGCAAAGTAATCGTAGAAATATGTGGGAGCCATATGAATTTCCAGATTCCTCTATTGGTTATTGTTCGGAGAAGTGTCTCGATCATGTCCGCATAATTCACGAACCGTAGGGAGACACACTTAAGGATTCGACGTTGTTTGAGTAGTTATGGTATTATGAGAAAGAGACCGAATGTTGTTCGGAGTCTCGGATGGGATCCGGGATATCACGAGGTGATCCGGAATGGTCCGGAGAATAAGATTCATATAAGGAAAGTCCCGTTTCGGAGTTCGGGAATGATTCCGGTGTTTTCATCGGGGATATTCTAGAAGGTTCCGGATTGTCCGGCACTCCGGGGGGGAAGGGGTACATGAATGTGTCATTACATATTAGAATGATTGCATCATGTACTAAGTGTTCTTGCTGTCCCAAATATAGGATTAAATTGAATCCTAAAACAGAAAAGTCAAATGTCCAGTTTGAAAGTCAAACTGCCAAAAACAAGAAACTGTGGGAAACAAGCAAGAGGAGTTGGAGTCGACTTGGAGGAGGAGTTTCTCTCCTCCAAGCCGGCGGCCAGCCTAGGCCGAGTTGGGGAGGGACTCCCTCCCTCCCCTGGCGCGCCCACCCCTCCCACCTATATAAGGAGGGGCAGGGCTCCCCTCCTACACACAAGTTTCCTATCCTCTAAACTAAACCCTAGATCTAGACCCCGGTTTAGAGCTATTCGGTTTAGAGCCTTCTAATTGGTTTAGAGCCCTCTAATTGGTGTGTCTAATTACTAGACCACTAATAGCCTCTCTCATAAGCTCCACCATACTCGCACCGGCTTAAGGCGAAGCCCTGCGGGATTTCCCCTCTACCTCCGGTACCACGCCGTTGTGCTGCCGGAATCGCGAGGAGAGTGCTACAACCTCCGCTGCCTGCTGGAACAAGGGAGAGGAAGGTCTTCGTCGAGTACCGAACATGTGACCGACTGCGGGAGCGCTGCGGGAACGCGGCGCCGGAAGGATCGTCTACGCGATCTTGAGATCGGAAAGAGTACGACTACATCACCCACGAGAATCTGCTCTCGTTAAACACTTTGGAATCTTCGAGGGTGAGTTATTCCATCGACTCGTTGCTACAATCTAGTAGATAGATCTTGGCTTGTTTGTTTGTATGCGATAGAAAATTTTTGTTTTCCATGCTACGAACCCCTACAAAAACAAGCAAGCAAAACAGTCGGGTTCGGCTCCTTCTCGAGAGAGTAGGTGATCGAGCCACACTCTTCGTACTACTTCATCTTCAGTTGTTATCAAAATATGGAAAAATTTGTTGGCATGTAAATTCTTGGATATGGGATCAGCATCATAAAGTATGGTGTAGATATGGCCTTGACCTTGGTCGTTCGTCTTGAAATACAAGAATGCTTCATACTCGTTGACAACTAAGCTTAAATTCGTTTAAATTTCACCACTTACTTTTAGGAGGTTAGAATTTTACACGATGGATCGGAGTACATTTTACATCAGGGACATCGAATAAGCAAAAATTACTTCGAGGTCCATACATTTAGCATAAAGGACCCTAAAAGGAAAATTTTCTTGTTCGGCTCCTTCTCGAGAGATCAGTTGATCTGAGCCAAACTCTTGATACCACTTCATCTTCGATTGTTTTCAATACATGGCCAGATCTATCATGGGATCATCATCATCATATAAAGTATGATGTTGATATGGCCTTGACCTTGGTCGTTCGGCTTGAAATCCAAGAATGTTCATACTCGTTAATAAGTAAGCTTAAAATCGTCTAAATTTCACCACTTACACTTTTAGACCTAAAAGGGGGAAATTACATCGAGCTCCATACATTGAGCACAAAGGACCCTAAAATTAAGCAAGGAAAATAGTCGGGTTCGGCTCCTTCTCGAGAGAGTAGCTGATCGAGCCATACTCCTCTTCATACTACTTCATCTTTGATTATGTTCAAAATATTGCCAAAATTTTCGGCATGCAAATTCTTGGATATGGGATCATCAACGTAAAGTATGATATAGATATGGACTTGAACTTGGTGGTTTGTCTTGAAATACAAGAATAATGCTTCATACTCATTGAAAACTAAGCTTAAATTCGTTTAAATTTCACCATAATACTTGTAGGTTAGAACTTTACACGGTCGACCAAAGTACATTTTACATCACGGACTTCAAAATGCAAAAATTACATCGAGGTCCATATACATTTAGCATAAATGACCCTAAAAGAAAAAAATCTAGTTTGGCTCATTCTCGAGAGATCAGCTGATTTGAGCCAAACTCTTAATACTACTTCCTCTTCGATTGTTTTCAAAACATGGCCAAATCTGTTTCCATGCAAATTCTCTAACATGGGATCATCAGCACAAAGTATACTGTTGATATGGCCTTGACCTTGGTCATTCAGCTTGAAATCCAAGAATGCTCATACTTATTGACAAGTAAGCTTAAAATCATCTAAATTTCACCACTTACACTTTTAGACCTAACAAAAGGGGAAAATTACATCGAGGTCCATACATTTGGCACAAAGGACACTAAAATTAAGCAAGGAAAACAGTCGGGTTCAGCTCCTTCTCTAGAGAGTAGCTGATCAAGCCATACTCTTCATACTACTTCATCTTCGATTGTTTTCAAAATATGGCCAAATTTGTCAGCATGCAAATTCTTGGATATGGGATCATCAGCATAAAGTATGATGTAGATATGGCCTTGACCTTGGTCGTTCGTCTTGAAATACAATAATGGTTAATACTCGTTGACAACTAAGCTTAAATTCATTTAAATTTCACCACTTACTTTTAGGTTAGAACTTTACACGGTCGATCAGAGAACATTTTACATCAGGGACCTCAAAAAGTAAAAATTACATCGAGGTACATATACATTTAGCATAAAGGACCCTAAAAGAAAAAAATCTGGTTCAGCTCATTCTCGAGAGATCACCTGATCTGAGCCTCTTAATACTACTTCCTCTTTGATTGTTTTCAAAACATGGTCAGATCTGTTGCCATGCAAGTTCTCTAACATCGGATCATCAACATAAAGTATGATGTTGATATGGCCTTACCTTGGTCGTTCGGCTTGAAATCCAAGAATGTTCATACCCGTTGACAACTAAGCTTAAATTCGTTTAAATTTCACCATTTACTTTTAGATTAACATTTTACACGGTCAGTGGGAGTACATTTTACATCAAGGACCTAAAAGGAAAATTATTACATCGAGGTCCATACATTTAGCACAAAGGATCCTAAAAGGAAAACTTTATAGTTTGGCTCCTTCTCGAGCGGCCAATACACAATGTTGATATGGTCATGACCTTGGTTGTTCGGGCTAAAACCAGGAATGTTCGTACACCATCGCCCAATACACATTGTGAAGAAGCCAGAGCATTTTTTGTATTCAAAGGTATCAAAATACATGTTTCTCATTTTTTTCTTAGCATTGTATATAGTGTACGAATAACTTTGAATATTGATCGTTGGATCAAGACTCGAATCCCAACATTGTGAGACGTTGGATCTTCATTTCCATTTTAGCATCGAGAAAATACTATTGATAGTCTTTCTTTTCTTATCTTACCATTATTATATATAGTGTGCGGACAAAAGTATGAAAATTAATTTATGCAAATTTGTTAAAATTATATGTCTGTATTTTTTTAATAAATATATGCATGTATTTGAATTATTAATGACTAACAAAATGTTTTTATTGTCTAGTGTCTAAAAAATTAAACATAGTTGAAAACTGGGGCGTAAGTGTGAGATGTTTCTTTTCTACTTTGCTTTGGATCACTTTGTCCATCAGATGAATATTGGGTGGTAGATACAGGGGCATGCTGATCCGAGTCCCCCTAGCAGTGGGCACGTGGAGTAGTAGTTGAACAATTTCAGAAAACACTTAAAATGCAAAATATAAACATTAACAGCAAAGACAGTTTACAGCCAAAATACACCCTTCCTAGTGCCAAAAGAGACCCTGCCTCCAACTACTACTACATTAACTAGTAAACGAGTGGTACTTTTCTACAACTAAATTGACTAGTAATACATCATTACCATCGCATTAGGATCACTTAGCCGAAGATTAAGATAAATTCATCCTGTCGATGCAAACATAGAAAGACAACACCTTGATCGACCCATACTGTTCATCAGCCATGGTAATGTACCGCGGCGGCACCATGAGGAACGTCAGATCTTCGAGGCCAACACTGTCGGGCAACGCATAACTCGTCGGCTCAATGACCCCATTAAGGGTGTCCGTCGAGAAGTTCGCCGGTGACTGCGGGCTAGTCGCGCACAGCTTCACCCTGTACCGGGGCCATGAACACGAGGCCGCCCTAACGCACATCGAGGAAACGACAGCGGCATGGCCGAGCTCGCCGATGATGAGGCTGAACACGGTAGCATCATTACCGTAGACGATGACCATGGATGGTGGAAATGATGGTAATGGCATCGTTACTATACACTCCATGGGCTGGTCGTACGATAGCCTATGCACTTGTACCTTGTGGACGTCGTTAAAGTGCAAAAGGAGCTCGATCAGCGAGGCGATGAATATGCAGTTAACCTCCGTGCAGCCGCACGGACTGTACGGGCACGCGACCTTGTGGTCGTCGAGCTCGTGGTAGGCGACCATGGTGAGGCAGCCGTCATGGGGGCATATAACAGTTATCGACGCTAGCTCGTATTTGTCCATCGCCGGTAGCTCTTGGTGGAATCTGCCGACGCGCCGAGCATTGAAGTGGTTCCTGGAAGCTCGGCTCACTATGTAGTGTTCGTAGTCCTGAATTTTTATGCAGCATTGAGTTTTTTTGAACGAAGGGTGCAGAAAGTTGGCAGGTGAGAGTAAATCATGCACTTAATACCCTGTATAGTACTGTACCAGACAAACAGATCCTACTCGCGTTACTGGTAAGAAGGTCTACGCCTTTTTTGGAAATGGAAAAGGTCTACACCAAGAGAGTGGGGCCTGGCACAAAGTGTACAGTGCTGCGGGGGAGAGAACGAGGACTGCATGCATGTCTTCAACACCATCTGCATTTTATTCTATCTGCTTGTCTCTCCTGGCTCTTTCTTTCTCGGCATGGCAGACTGGTTTCTCTTCTCCATTTCTTTCTTGTGGTTAAAGCTTGTTTAGATACAGATACAGATACAGATACAGATACAGATACAGATACAGATACAGATACAGATACAGATACAGATACAGATACAGATACAGATACAGATACAGATACAGATACAGATACAGATACAGATACAGATACAGATACAGATACAGATACAGATACAGATACAGATACAGATACAGATACAGATACAGATACAGATACAGATACAGATACAGATACAGAGTACTAGTAGTAGTACATAGTACATTTGAACTAGTACTCTAGTAATACGGAGTATATGTCTTTTTATACTCGAGTTCTACGACCAGTACTCCAATAGTACTATAGTACATATGTCTTCTTTTTACTATACTACTACTACTAGTACTCCAGTAGGTAGGCATCTGCGGGCGGTGGGTGGCAGGCAGCGGTGGCTATTTGCGGCTTTTTACTACTCCTAGGGCGGCGGGCAGCGGTGGCAGTAGGGTTCTAGTAGTACGGAGTAGTACTCGAGTACTCCTGCTCACTAATTCATGAAGTAAGACTTCAGTAGTGTACTGCAGTAATATACTACTTAGATGCAGCTGTCATCATACCACGGTTTCTAGGGAGACGCCAGAGACACATGTGCTCAAATGCACGTCGCAGGTGGGCCCTGATTCCTAGCGATTGGATAAAGCCTTGTTGCCTGACTACACAGCCAAGGCAATTCATTTCTCTACTCTCTACTATAGTACGTAGTAGTATACTATTTCTCGGTGTGTTTCGAAATTAACTTCTTGCTAAGAATATGCATGCCTAGAAATTTGACCGTGTTTTAAAAACAAACAAAGAAACTATGATTCACCGTGTTTTGAAATTTTGGCTATGTTTCGAAATTAACTTCACACCTTGGGATAATATTTTCAGTGGACGCACCAGGCAGTCAATGTATCAAGAACGAGTGAGAGTTGTTTGACAAGATTCAACTTCTTGCTAAGAATATGCATGCCTCTAAAGTTTGACCATGTTTTGAAAACAATCAAAGAGACTATGACTCACCGTGTTTTGAAAGTTTGGCTGTGTTCCGAAATTAACTTCACACCTTGCGATAATCTGTTCAGTGGACCTAACAGGCAGTCAATGTATCCAGAACGAGTGAGAGTTTGGAATGATTCAATTTATTGCTAAGAATATGCATGCCTAGAAATTTGACCGTGTTTTGAAAACAATCAAAGTGGCCATGGCTCACCGCGTTTTGAAATTTTGCATGCATTTCGACATTAACTCCACACCTTACGAAAATCTATTCACTGGACCCACTACCAGGAAGTCAATGTATCGAGACGAGTGACAATTTGGAAAGATTCAACTTCTTGCTAAGAATATGCATGTCTAGAAATTTGACCATATTTCGAAAACAACCAAAGAGACTATGGCTCATCGCGTTTTGAAATTTTGCGTGCGTTTTGAAATTAACTTCAAATGTTGTGAAAATCTGTTCACTGGATCCACCAGGCAGTCAATGTATCGAGAACGAGTGAGAGTTTGGAATGATTCAACTTATTTCTAAGAATATGCATGCCTAGAAATTTGACCCTGTTTTGAAAACAATCAAAGATGCTATCACTCACCGTGTTTCGAAATTTTGGCTGTGTGTCGAAATTAAATTCACACCTTGCGAAAATCTGTTCAGTGGACCCACCACCAGGCAGTCAATGTATGGAGACGTGTGAGAGTTTGGAAAGATTCAACTTCTTTCTAAGAATATGCATGCCTATAAATTTGACCGTGTTTTGAAAACAAACAAATAGACTATGACTCGCCGTGTTTTGAAATTTTGGCTGTGTTTCAAAATTAACTTCACACCTTGCGATAATATTTTTAGTGGACCCACCAGGAAGTCAATGTATCGAGAATGAGTAAGAGTTGTTTGGAAATATTCAACTTTTGCTAAGAATATGCATGCCTCGAAAGTTTGACCATGTTTTGAAAATAATCAAAGAGACTACGACTCACCAGGTTTTGAAAGTTTGGCTGTATTTCGAAATTAACTTCACACCTTGCGATAATCTGTTCAGTGGACCTACCAGGCCGTAGTCAATGTATCGAGAATGAGTGAGAGTTTGGAATGATTCAACTTATTGCTAAGAATATGCATGCCTAGAAATTTCACCGTGTTTTGAAAACAATTAAAGTGGCTATGGCTCACCGCGTTTTGAAAATTTGCATGCGTTTCAATATTAACTTCACACCTTGCGAAAATCTGTTCATGGGACCCACTAGGCCATAGTCAATGTATCGAGAACGAGTGAGAGTTTGGAAAGATTCAACTTATTGCTAAGAATATGCATGCCTAGAAATTTGACCGTGTTTTGAAAACAATCAAAGTGGCTATGGCTCACCGCATTTTGAAATTTTGCGTGCATTTCGAAATTAACTCCACACCTTGTGAAAATCTACTCACTGGACCCTCCAGGAAGTCAATGTATCAAGAATGAGTGAGAGTTTGGAATGATCCAACTTATTATTAAGAATATACATGCCTAGAAATTTAACCGTGTTTTGAAAACAATCAAAGAGGCCATGACTCACCGTGTTTCGAAATTTTGGTTGTGTTTTGAAATTAACTTCACACCTTGCGAAAATATGTTCACTGGACCCACCAGGCAGTCAATGTATCGAGAAAGAGTGAGAGTTTGGAATCATTCAACTTAGTGCTAAGAATATGAATGCCTAGAAATTTGACCGTGTTTTGAAAACAATAAAAGAGGCTATGACTCATCATGTTTCGAAATTTTGGCTGTGTTTTGAAATTAACTTCATACCTTGCGAAAATTTGTCCAGTGGACCCACTAGGCAGTCAATGTATCAAGAACGAGTGAGAGTTTGGCAAGATTCAACTTCTTGCTCAGAATATGCATGCCTAGAAATTTGACTGTGTTTTGAAAACAAACAAAGAGACCATGACTCTCGTGTTTTGAAATTTCGGCGGTGTTTCAAAATTAACTTCACCCCTTGCGATAATATTTTCACTAGACCCACCAGGCAGTCAATGTATCGAGAATGAGTAAGAGTTGTTTGGCAAGATTGAACTTCTTGCTAAGAATATGCATGCCTCGAAAGATTAACCATGTTTTGAAAACAATCAAAGAGACTATGACTCACCTTTTTTTAAAAGTTTGGTTGTGTTTTGAAATTAACTTCACACCTTGCGATAATCTGTTTAGTGGACCTACCAGACAGTCAATGTATCGAGAACGAGTGAGAGTTTGGAATGATTCAACTTATTACTAAGAATATGCATGCCTAGAAATTTGACCGTGTTTTGAAAACAATCAAAGTGGCTATGGCTCACCGCGTTTTGAAATTTTGTGTGCGTTTCGAAATTAACTTCACACCTTGCAAAAATTTGTTCACTAGACCCACCAGGCATTCAATGTATCGAGAACGAGTGAGAGTTTGGAATGATTCAACTATTGCTAAGAATATGCATGCCTAGATGTTTCGAAATTTTGGCTGTGTTTCGAAATTAACTTCACACCTTGCGAAAATCTGTTCAGTGGACCCACCAGTCAGTCAATGTATGAAGAACGAGTGAGAGTTTGGGAAGATTCACATTCTTGCTAAGAATATGCATGCCTCGAAATTTGACTGTGTTTTGAAAACAATTCTAGAGAGCTAAACGGATTCATAAACAACCTCACAAATTTCAAACTATAAAAAGCAACACAAAGAGCCTCACAATTTTCAAAATATAAAATGGAAGAGATAGGAGAGAGGGAAAATCAATTTTCTATTTCTTGTGGGAAATCCACAAGCTTGAGGTGCACCTTAATGCTGATGTAGTCGCAGGTGCCTCGCTGGTGAGCATCCATGGGACCGAGGCTAGCTAGGGCTATGATTTTGATGTTTGCATGTCTGCTGGATTCTTCTGGCGTATATAGACCGATGTTTCGTGCTTGCTTGATTTTGCAGGCGATGCAGCCTTTTTGACTTGCCGTGGTGATGGCTAGGGGATAGGGGAGAGCATGTGGCAGGTTGGGCGCAATTGAGTTTTCAAATCAATGTGACATTAAATAATTTCAAAATAATGCCCCGGAAATGCCACGCAAGGAGATGATTTATGTGGACTATAGAAAGGTTATTTTTTATCCATGGACTTTGATATACTACTAATCCGTATTTCACTTATAATGATTGATATTGGTAATTAAAGAATACATGCGGGTTCCCAGGCTGCTTCCTTTCAGTATTAATTACCTGAATTCACATGAGTAATTAATGTGGGTTTCTATGTATTGGCACCCTTCTTTCCTCGAACGCATGCAGAAATTAAGGGGAGGAAGTAATTTCACCTTCCTCGGTAATACAAGAGGTTTTATTGCATCGCAATGGAAGATAAAATTACAAACGGAGTACTTGTGCTAGTACTAGATCGCAAACACCGTTCCAATTTGCACTTGATAATACTAATATTCAATCTCCGAACATTATTACAGAAAGGAAGTAGAGGTGAAATTAAATAAAATTAATCCTAAGACTTCTTCGTCTTCTTGGACCTGGATCCTTCTGCTGTCACCTTCGTGCTGGCATCGTCCTTCCGTTTCCCGTGGCATCCCCCAACTCTCGCTGTCTTCTTCTTCAAGCCTCTCGCCTGCTTCTCCTTCCTCTTCTCATTGCGGATGAAGGCGGGATCGAGTGCACTCTTCTTGGAGACGAAGTCGAGAAATGGCCATAAATCTTCCGACCCCTGATCCTCCTGCTCGTGCTCCCTCTTCTTCTTGCCGATGGAGGATGGATCGAGAGAACTCTTCTTGAAGACGACGTATCCTTCATAGATGAAAGACCAAGGATCCTCCTCCTGCTCCTCCTCTTTGCTCTCTGTCGACAGCGTCCCCTCCATCAGATGACGGTAAGCAGGGTCCTCGTCGAAAAAATTACCTTCCGATGTGTCGGAATAGTACGGCACGTCAACGGACTCCTCGCCAACACCATGGTAGGGACTGATATCCCCGTTCGCCCGTGCGTTGGACTCGTCAATGGAGGTGCACTGATCGGAGTAGCTGCGCGGCATTTTTGTGTGTGTGGTGGCTTGGCCGGCCTAAAGGGACAGGGAGAGATAGAGAGAGTTCTTCGCTATGTGCGTCGTGCCTAGATGGGAGAGGTGGTCGTTGTTGATGGCCCCTTAAAAAGGCTTGCTCGGGACATCCAGGAGTTGCCACGTGCCGTAGGAGCAGCCTGGCAGTTCCCTTCCATCGTTTTTCTATACTCCCTTAAATCTTTTTTTTACAAAAGTTCCCTTCCATCGTGGAAACATGATCGAACGGTTGGTACTCCTTCGCCCTGAGAGCATCAGCAGCAAGGATATTGCAAGTACCACCACATGTTGGGGAGATTTTTGCACATAACAACAACCATAGACCTTTTTTGTGCAAAATACAGACATTTTATGTAATCGCTGTACATAATACATAACCAGTCATTGAATGTTTCTTATTTTTTTGGGAAACGTTTCATAGTTAATTATATAATATAGTACTAAAATATAATTTTTATCTAAATTAATAATAGGTAAAGCTCAAAAAAAATTATAATTTTGAGCCACATCCATAAAGTATCTAGTGTATTTTTGGCTCTTGTAAGTTGTATCATTTAGAAATCAACCTATTAGTAGGTACATAATTCCCGACATGCTCTAGATAAATGATATATAGATTCTATAATGAAGGAAAGTGTGTTTTGAGGTATATGCATAGCGTTCATTGTGCTAAAGACTATATCAATAGAATCTTCTAAATGTTAGAGTGGAAGGAAAATCCATCGGTAAGCAATGTTGGAATTTCCAATCTTCATCCAACGGTTAAAGTTCAAAGTTATTCGTACACTATATACTGGGTATGATAAGATAATTAAATGTATAACATGTCATTAGAATCTTTGTGGTTTTTGCATAGCGTTCATTGTGCTAAGGACTATCGATAGAATCTTCTACATGCTAGAATGGAAAAAAAGATCCAAGAGTTAACATTGTTGGGATTTGCCAGTCTTGATTCAATTTTCATTGTTCAAAGTTACTCGTACATTATATAGTGGTAAGGTTTGCAAGAAGTCGCACGCTACTTCCTACTAGTAAATGGCACATGCCACACTCGTATATATTGTATGAAATGTAACTTAATGAACATTAAGTTGTTATTAACCAATAGTCTTGTTAGAGAAAAAAGGCATACATTAAGTATATTAATAATAACTATCTACACATATTGAGAATACAACCTACTGTGCTATGAACCTTTTTTTTACGGGGAAGGGGGTGACATGATGGTTCTAGAACATGGTGGAGTTTGCTCTAGGTACTACTCCTTCAACACGAATCCAGCTGCTCTGAACCATTGGATCTAACAGACCAATAGTCAGGATTGGTGCAATAGATCTAATTCAAAACTGCTCCATTATAGTAGTAGAGATAATTCAAAAACATTGGTGATGATGCTATATGTGCATGACCGAACAACTTTCGGATAATCTCAAGGAAAAATAAGGACGCATGTATTAATGAGCGTGAATGGACAATAAGAGTTGTGAGGATAGATTACTTGTGGGGCCTAGCAACCCCACATTTCTTCTTGTTTTAAATGAGCTTACCTCATGGGTGGCTTTGATCTCGTTGCTCAGGCGCACTATATTATTCACGTTAGTGGAATAGTGGGTTCCCAAAATTTCCTTTTAAACATAAGGTTGAACACTCCCAGCCATAGTGATTCAAAATTTATCAATAAAGGGGGTTTATATATTGGGTGGCCGAGTGGTTGACACCACACGTCATTGTCATGTACTTCCTCCATTCATAAATATAAGACGTTTTAGCTTTGTGAATTGAATGTATCTAGACGCCATTTAGTGTATAGGTTCGTAGATGTTCAGAGTGAACCTTTACATTAAACGGCGTCTAGATACATTTATTTCACAAAGATAAAACGTCTTATATTTCGGAACGGAGAGAGTAGACATGATTTTTACTAGGAAGGGCAAACACTAATGAATGCTTATAGGAAGCCTAGGAAATTGGTAATTGTGTTCCATTGATAAACCTTCGCGCTCCTCTTCCTAGAGTCAGATTTTAGCAATATAATACAAAAAGGTTGTTGGACATGCTCCAAAGCCCAATATTTTTTCTTTTTAAATAAGAACAATAGTGATTAGATCGAATAATTAATTGCGGTGTATGTATGTTGTACTACTGTACTTCATAGAATATGATATGTGTGCATGACCGAACAACTTTCGGAAAACCTGAAGGAAAGCGTGGCCGCATTAATGAATGAGCACGAAGTAAGGCTGGAAATGGGTAGGGTGTGAGTAGGGTAGAACAATATCATACCCACTCCTGTTTAGTCAATGGGTAGAAAATTTTACCCATACCCATACTCGCGGGTATCAAACTTTACCCATGCCTGTACCCATGAAAAATATCGAAGTTTAGAAGCCATAGTATCATACTCTTCCCTAGGTTGCTTGGCCCCATAGGTTGTAAGTCTATGGGTAAGTTTTACTACTATGTTAGTTTAAATGGGTAGGGTATGGGTCTATCTACTCGTTCCCGTACCCATGACTTAACGGGCTAGATTATTCATGTTAGCGAAATAGTGGGTTCCCATATTTTTGTTTAGAATAGAAGTATGAACACTGCCAACCATAGTGATTGAAAAGTTATCGATAAAGGGCACTTTATTTTTTTAAGGATCAGGGCACTTTATTATTACACTCGATTCCCCATACCACCGGCCTACCATTCTACTATTATTAGTTGGACTATGGATAAACAAATTCACTCGAGTTGGTTGGGGCTTTAATCATAATTTTTGTGCTCACTACTTGTCTTGGTGACAACATCTTCATACGCATTATCGTTCATGAATAGATATAATACAGAAATATATCAATGCCATAGTATTTTAGTGCCTACCAAAGTAATACTTCAGTTTTCTCTCTTCTCAGTTCTTCAAAAAGGGGTCTGACGTCTTTCTCAATTATTTTAAAAAACATAGTTTTGGAGAATACTTCAGTTTAAACCCCTATTATTTGTTGGAAGAAAACACTAAAAGGTATTCAATAGTTCAGTTTATTCAGACATCAAAATGTTTTCTAAATAATTTAAAAATACTTTGATGTCAAACTCGTCCTTAATATCTGAACCGAGCCAATCTGGGCCATAGATGATCAATATTTAGATGCCAAATGGCCAAATGGGCCCTTAATTTCTGAACCGAGGCAGTATGAGCCATGGATGATCACCTATATCCCTGCCGGTCTTTGATTCCAGGGAGTATGGCTTACCAATTTACTACTACTTGGACTATACATAAATCTGAATTTAGTCGATTGGGAAAATCTCCTGCTATCCAATGTTTCAAACATCTTGGAATCCCCCTTCTACCCCTAGTGAAGTCGGTTCATTGGGGATTCAATCGTAATTTCCCTGTTTAGTACCTCTATACCCCACCCCCTACCACCGACCCCACCCCTCACCCACACACAATCCTTTCCCCCAGCTGCGCTAGCCCTGTGGAAAACCCTAGATCTACCTTCAACACCTTAGATCTGATTCACCGTCGTCGCCATGCACTGCACCAGATCTACTTCACCGACCCACTCTCCTGGCGCGCTGAACACATTCCCACCGCCAGGAATATGCTTCTTCACCGCTGTCGATTAGGGCTCGGAGGAACCCTTGTTCTACTTCACCTTCGCCCACAAGCACCGCAACTGCAGCACCCTCGACAACCTCGACATCACCACCCAGGATTCACATCATGCCTAAACACCGTCGTGACCGAGGTAACCATATCTCCTGATGTAGCCCGACCTACGTTCGTTGCCACATCAAGGTCTCCAACTTATGCCAAGTCGTCATGGACTCCAAAGGTGAATCCGTTCCTCTATGCGATCCCAATTCCTACCCTATTGAATGGTATGCTACTTCATACTCAGTCACATATTCATGATAGGTTCATACCGACGAGTACGGAGGCAAGGGAGGAAGCCCGGAGCAAGAAGCCCGACAAGATGGAGGCTTGGAAGAGAAGACGGAGCAAGCTGTAGCTCAATTCGGCGCTAGGATTGGTGAACCGGAACCATCGCCGGAATCTCCGGCGCACGAACTGGTGGACCGGATCCCCTGCCAGAATCCTCGGAGACCAGACTGGCGCCGACCAGAATCGTCTATAGAGAGCCAGACCGGCGCCGATCGGAAATCCCGGTGACCGCCAAAAATCCCGGCACCAGATCTGGCGTCACCGGACTTATTGCCGGAAATCCCGTCTGCGCACGGATCTAGGTTTGATGCCATGGAATATTCCCTTTACTTACCCCTTTGCCTAAACTACCCCCATTCTAGTGGCTGGCCTATAAATAGAGCCCCCACCCCTCATGTATCCCTTAGGCATAGATGATAGACTATAGACAACCCTCTTTGTGGAATCTCTAGTTTTTCCATCCCCTTCTACCAAAGGGGATCGACTATCGTCACCACCTCATTGGAGTTTGCATCGCGCCTCCCTTGTTGTACAAGGCCTTGACATCGATGTCCCTTTGCCAAGACGTCAAGACCCTCTCCAAGGTGTTCTTATCTCTCCGCGTGGGATCGAGGGAGAAAGTTGACCTATCTTTCCTTGTGAGAATTCTATTGGACCGGTGGCCACCGACGAGAGCAATCGGCCTTGTATCGTGTGAGTTTTGCATGTGTTCATCGTGTTCTTCGCGAGGTGTGCATCCGCTTCCGCTACCTTCTTCCTTTCCACTCGCTTTCCCATCAATTTGACCACGAGATCCGTGAAGATCGGCCCACCCACGGGGTTACCCCTTCATATGATATCAGCAGCTTTTGGTTGCCACGGATTCCTCATCGATTTGGCCGCCAACAGATTTAGCCCCGCACTGTTTTGAGCATAACTTTTGCATACAAACTCGGATTTTGGTGTTCTTTAGCTTGTTTTGAAGAGGAGAAAGAGATCTACATCATCATATCTGTGGTTCATGCTACACAATCCATCCAATTCCGTGAGCAAGGCGGAATCCACCAATAAAGGGTGAAGATCGACGAGGAAAGGTATATACATTCCGCGACTTCTCCCCACTTGCATCCCTTTGTGAGCCACACTATCTTTGTGTTCAACAAACACCTATTGAGACTAGTTCCTCCTATGATTGCTTGGGCTATGCACATTTCATACTTGTAGAATACCGAGCAAAATTTGTGAGCGCGCTATCTCATATAGTTATCTTGTAAAGTTGTTGGCACAAGGAAGGGGCAAGTGAAAAATAAAAATAAAAATAAAAGAAAAGAAAAGAAAGAAAAAGAAAAAAATAGAAACAGAAAAAGAAGAAAAAGAGAAAAAAACAAACAAGTGCCTCATAGAATAGGAAGTGCAAGCTCGATGAACATCAAATAGGTGGTACTTATTGTGCATATCTTGTAGCCCACCAATTTATTGCAATCGAACTAGCGTCTCTCCTTGAACTTATGCGACACGAGCTTATAGTCTTCGCTAGGTAATCATTTGGTTCTTAGCTCACTTTCTCCATCGCACAAGTCCCATTTATCCCACCGTGTGTGTTTCCTTGTACATAATTCCTATCTTGTCGATTGACTTGTTTGCTTTGTGATCATCATGGGTCTTTACTTGCCATTACAATATCTTGATTTCGGATTATTGTTGGACATGCCACCTTCCATACCCATCAACCATAAGCTTTGTGTGTGTGTGTTTTTAGTGGTTAGTTGGTTTTGGTGTTCCGTGTGAACTTCACTTTACTCGGTTTTGATTGCTCTCAAGTGTTGCCACTTGCACGATACTATCTTCCAAGGTAAAGTTAGGTTTGATGTTGCATCCCTAACCCCTCTACCACTTCCATATACACCACTTGATCTTGTGAAGCATGTCTAGGAACTTCGGAACCAAGGATGATATCTATGAAGAATCCACGATGAGCCACCATGCTTACGCCTCCACAAGCATGGATGACATGATGGAGCACTACACCGACAATGGCTCCACATGCTTGGGTGATATGGAGTTCTACAACAACAATAACTCCCCAAGCATGGAAGACTTCAAGAACAACAACAACAAGCTCCTCAAGTCGCGTCGACCAAGATGGAGCCTCCACCTCAAGGGTAACAAGGTCCACGATCAAATGGACAACTTCAAGCATGACATGGAAAACAACTTCACCAAAACCATGAGCATGATGGCCAAGACAAATGATGCTTTGCGCTCTTCACCAAGAATAGTGCCAAGGACAAGGAGCATCGTCGCGAGCGTCATGTGGATGACCAAGTGTGCCATCTACATCAACCTTTGGCAAGGCATGCCAATGACCTCCATCGACACCATCATAAGGCAACTTCCACTACTCGTGCCACCACCAAAATGGCACCAAGGGCAAGCTCTCCTCCACAACATCAAGCTTCGACGGCCAACTTTGATGTCCTAGATGACTCATGCAACTTCATGGAGGAGGAAGATGAATACCTCTACTTCGCCAAGTTGGACGAGTATGTCAAGAGGATGGCTACACAAGCCAAGGTGGCCACGGCGAAGGATGAGGAAGCTCCAAGTAAAGATCCTATGCTACAAGATGGCAACGATAAGGACGAGAATGGTGAGCATGGTACTTTCCCTTCACCAAAGGAGGCGCAAGGAGTTGAGCACACCGAGCCTATCCCCATATGCTTGAGTGATGATGTGGTACCAATCCCATGTGAGTATGAGAGCCACTTACCCACTTGAGTGAGAACAAGAGTGAGATGAGTGACTCCACCATATGTGAGATTGAGTGCTTCCACTTGGAGGGCATGAGCGATACACCTAGTGAGTTAAGAGTGGTAGTTGATAGGTCATGTGAGACCACTTTGATTTCTAACAACTTACCCTCTACCTCTAGTGTGTTATCCCATGATGCGCTAGGTTCCATGGATAAAGAAGCGCCAAGCTTGGACATGATGATGCCTCCGACTGGGAAGATGTACATGGTGGATGAAGCTAAGGCCATCCCCATACAAGAAGAAGAAGTCGCCCACATGGAGGCCATCACTACCACAACACCCACTTCATATAAGAGGTATGAACAAGGTAAAAATAAGGGTGTTGATGATGCCATGATCCCACTAGTGGACATGATAATTTGTGACGATTGGCATGCTATGGATGATGTTTGTGATATCACATATGACTCATTAGTATTTCTATGCGATACTTTGAATTTGCATAATGTTGAGCATGTGGAATTATTTTATTGTGATGATGTTGCCATAGACATACCATGCTCTAAACATTATGTTGATGATATCATTGCTTGCACTTTGTTGAACAATTGCTCTTTCCAATGTTTTGCTTGCAATGATGTTACCAATGGTACCCCTCGAACCATGCTTTGTCATGAATGTTTTACAATCTCTCTCGTTGCTTGCAATAAGTTCAATAATTGTTCTTTCACTTGTTTTGCTTGCAACAATAATTCTCATATGGTTTCTATTGAGATGACCCCCATAGCTTTCTCAAATTTTGGAGATTTTGATGATTGCCATGATAAGCATGTTCCCCACTTGCATACTCACCATGCATCTATTTCATACTTGATTGACACTCATGGTGATGTGCACAAGAAGAGATACGTCATGATGGATGATGTGTTTCTCTACCATGCACACACGTTCTTCATTTTATGTTTGATGTGTGTAGGTACCCGCACAAGAATGTTAACCTCAGTTGAGCACAAGTTGACAAAAAGAGCTCTAGAGAGCATTCCCAAGTGAGTTCAAGATCGAACCCAGCTCTGATACCTTTTGCATGCTTTGCATCTTTCATGTTGTCAAATTGCTCTTTCCTATGGTTTGATTGCAAGAATGTTGATGGTATTCTTTCACCTTGTGACAATCATGTTTCGTTGCTATCGAATATTGATGCTTTGTGTGTTGCAACAAAAATGTTGAACAATTTCTCTTTCCGATGTTTTGTGTGCAACCATAATGCCATTTTGAGCATGTATTGTCATGAGAGCTTCCAAGTCTCTCGTATTGTTGTTGCAACAAACATAAGGACCACTTGCTCTTTCATATGGTTTGTTTGCAAACATGTTGTTCTTGCTTCTGCTTGTGATACTCATACCCCCATGATTTGGCTTTTGATGATTTGTGTGTGTCATCCAACATATCGAACAATTTCTCTTTCCAATGGTTGGTTTGTACACATAATGATGTTGTTTTGGATATTCTTCCTCATGTGTTTTTGCCGAATTCTCCTACTCTTTCATCAAATATGTTGATCCATATCTTAGTCAATTGCTTTGAGTGCCACACTAAGATGCTTTATGGAGTTTTTGAGTTCCCACATTTGGCTGATGTTCAATTAACTTCCATGCACTTTGACGTTGCATACACATTTCGTTTGCGATACTTGAGTTGTGCTAATAGTGTTGTGAACAAGAATGGACATGCCACAAATGACATGCTCCTCTATCACACACAAACATATGTTGCTTGGTCTTTGTTGTCTGAAGGTACAATTGCTTACGCGTCAACCTCTATGGACCATAAGTTGACAAGATGAATCGAAGAGAGTTACCTATGGCTGCCCATCAACAAGCTATCTCTACATCATAAGGTAACTTCCTTCTACTTGAGGACTCATGCTATAATCTTCATGAATTGGCTACTCTTTGAGTGTTGCTTCGCTTTTGTTGTGAGCTTTGTAGGCTTCATGGAAGGTGAAGGAACATTGAAGAGTTGCCACATCAAGCTTCTCAAGGACCCCAGGATCAAGAAGGTATCTCGACATCATCTTCTTAGGATGAGCATGAAGAGTCGAGGATGATGATGGCTTGGCTCCTTCTCTTGGCATTTCTTCATGGGGTTCGTACCTGATGATGCATAAGGTATTGGCATGAAGTAGCAAGCCATCCAAGGATGTATCGAAGTCACATGAGACAAGGAGCGAATTCACCTTAGCTTGAAGGAGCTTGGCTCGAGCACGAGTGATTGGTCCACTTGGGTGACTTGGTGGTGTAGATGTGGGAGCATCCATAGGACGGGCTGCATCATGCATACTCACCATGCACCTATGTTACACTTGCTTGAAACTAATGGTGATGTGCACAAGAAAAGATATGTCATGATGGATGATGTGTTTCCCTACCATGCACACACATTCTTCCTTTTGTGTATGATGTGTGTAGGTACCCTCACAAGAATGTTAACCTCGATTGAGCACGAGTTGACAAAAAGAGCTCTAGAGAACATCCCCCAAGTGAGTTCAAGATCGAACCCAACTCTGATACCTTTTGCATGCTTTGCATCTTTCATGTTCACAAATTGCCCTTTCCTACGGTTTGCTTGCAAGCATGTTGATGGTATTCTTTCACCTTGTGACAATCATGTTTCGTTGCTATCGGATATTGATGCTTTGCGTGTTGCAACAAAAATGTTGAACAATTTCTCTTTCCGATGTTTTGTGTGCAACCATAATGCCATTTTGAGCATGTATTGCCATGAGAGCTTCCAAGTCTCTCATATTGTTGTTGCAACAAACATAAGGACCACTTGCTCTTTCATATGGTTTGTTTGCAAACACGTTGTTTTTGCTTCCGGTTGCGATAGTCATACCCCCATGATTTTGGCTTTTAATGATATGTGTATGGCATCCAACATGTTGAACAATTGTTCTTTCCAATGGTTGGTTTGCACACATAATGATGTTGCTTTGGATATTCTTCCGCATGTGTTTTTGCCGAATTCTCCTACTCTTGCATCAAAGATGTTGATCCATATCTTAGTCAATTGCTTTCAGTGCCACACTAAGATGTTATATGGAGTTTTTGAGTTCCCACATTTGGATGATGTTCAAACGATTTCCATGCACTTTGACCTTGCATATGCATCCGGTTTGCTATACTTGAGTTATACTAATAGTGTTGTGAACAAGAATGGACATGCCACAAATGACATGCTCCTCTATCACACACAAACATATGTTGCTTGGTCTTTGTTGTGTGAAGGTACAATTGCTTCCGCGTCAACCTCTATGGACAAAGAGTTGACAAGACGAACCATAGAGGGTTACCTATGGCTGCTCTTCACCGAACTATCTCTACATCCTAAGGTGACTTCATTCAACTTGAGGACTCTTGCTATAATATTTATGAATTGGCTATGATTTGAGTGTTGCTTTTCTTTTGTGAGTTTTGTAGGCTTCATGGAAGGTGAAGGAACATTGAAGTGTTGTCAACTCAATCTTCCCGAGGATGACTATATGCTGAACCCCAGGATCAAGAAGGTCTCTCGACGTCTTCTACTTTGTGATGAGCGTGTAGAGTAGAGGACGACTCTTTTTGAAGGGGGAGATGATGTAGCCCGACCTATGGTTGTTGCCACATCAAGGTCTCCAACTTATGCCATGTCGTCATGGACTCCAAAGGTGAATCTGTTCCTCTATGCAAGCCCAATTCCTACCCTATTGAATGGTATGCTACTTCTTACTCTATCACATATTCATGATAGGTTCATATTGACGAGTACGGAGGCAAGGGAGGAAGCCCGGAGCAAGAAGCCCGACAAGATGGAGGCTTGGAAGAGGAGACGGAGCAAGCTGTAGCTCAATCCGGTGCTAGGACCGGCGAAACGGAACCATCGCCGGAATCTCTGGCGCACGAACCGGTGGAGCGGATCCTCCGCCAGAATCCCCGGCGACCAGACCGGTGCCGACCGGAATCATCTACAGCGAGCCAGACCGACGCTGACTGGAAATCCTGGCGACCGCCGAAAATCCTGGCGCCAGATCCGACGTCGCTGGACTTATTGCCGAAGATCCCGTATGCGCACAGATCTGGGTTTGATGCCATGGAATATTCCCTTTACTTACCCCTTTGCCTAAACTACCCCCATTCTAGTGGCTGGCCTATAAATAGAGCCCCCACCCCTCATGTATTCCTTAGGCATAGATGATAGACTAAAGACAACCCCTTTGTGGAATCTCTAGTTTTGCCTCATCCCCTTCTACCAAAGGGGATCGACTATCATCACCACCTCGTTGGAGTTTGCATCGTGCCTCCCTTGTTGTACAAGGCCTTTGCATCGGTGTCCATTTGCTAGGACGTCAAGACCCGCTCCAAGGTGTTCTTCCCTCTCCACGTGGGATCGAGGGAGCTCGTTGACCCATCTTTCCTTCCGAGGATTCTATCGGACCGGTGGCCACCGAAGCGAGCAATCGGTCTTGTATCGTGTGAGCTTTGCGTGTGTTCATCATGTTCTTCGTGAGGTGTGCGTCCTCTTCCGCTACCTTCTCCATTTCCCCTCGCTTTCCCATCAATTTGACCACGAGATCCGTGAAGATCGGGCCACCCATGGGGTTACCCCTTATCATCTCCTTGGAGTTTGGTAAGATAAATATGTAGCAGTTAACTGTATTTTGCATTGGTGCTACTTTTGTAGTAACTTACAAGTACTATACTTGTTACCCGTATCTTCCTAAATAATTTTTTTGTAGTCCGGTTTAACCGTAAGGCATTCAAGTGCGATTTCGTATTTCATGGCGAAATATGAGTCAGCCAACGGTTAACACATTTGTTTCCATATCTACTTTAGTAAGTGCCCATATGTGATGCGGTTATAATTTCTCTCTGGCTTGGCGTAGGCTATGGCACTAATTGTTATTTCTCGCTTGATGCTTTTATCCTATGTATGCAGTACGTGTTTACATTAGTTATGCTACTTCCACTAAGATGTATGTTTCATTTACTTCTGCTTACCCCACTATTCCTAACCGTTTGTTATTGTTACGCAGTGAACAGGTGCAGTTTACACTAGAAATCGTAGAATGAATGGCGCCTATAATATTGTAAGTATCTATTGCTTTTGTATCACTTCATGCTAACATATGTGAGACTGGAGCCTTTTTGTGTTCACTATTCGCTGCACCATTATGCAGAGGACCTACACTGAATTATGGAGACCACCAGTCCAATTACTTGATGCAGCGGACATCATCGATGAACATACCTGTAACCAGATCTGCAACCCTGAGACTCTACATAGAGCTACTATAAGGACGCCCCACTTTTTTAAGGTTTAAGTCCCTTGGTGTCATGCCATTGACTCTAGTTGAGTTGTTATTTTTGTTGGAGGCACTAGGGTGATTATAACAAGGCCAGAAATGCAACGGAATCCAATATAAAGAACCGCCTACTTCAAATCTCACTCTGGTATCTACACGTGTATGGCTATTTTAATACGAGGCAGATGATAGGACACTGTCTTTGGGCAGACAATCAAAAAATGTAAACATTCTAACTGTTCGATAGATTGTTTGAACATTTCTATAAAATGATTTTTATATTCTATTAGAGGCACCCATCTGCATGAGGTCCTTGTGTCGAGTGCTTACATCGCTATAACAGACCAAATAATCTTTTGAAAATCTTTGAGAATGAACATGGTAGTTTTGTTTCTTTGTATGATGTTGTAACTTCTTTTATCTTAGTTTCATCCTTCATCAAGTAGAGCAGTCATTTCACAGGGCAGAAGTGACAGTTGCACACTATCTCATCCCTCTATGAAGTCAGCTATTCTAGTTATTCCAGTAGAAAGAGATGGATGATGCCCTGCCGTTACTAATTGCTTTCTTCCTTTTAGCAAAAGGACTAATTTGAAATTCGTTGGTTTTTGTTTTCCTTGGTAATGATGTCATATGATGTTTATTTTTGTTTTAGGTTGCAAATATAAATATGAAGGCAGAATAGAAAACAAGTACGTCAAGTGTAGATCTCTTTGGACAGAGCAGCAGTGATAGTGCATATTGCTCATGTAGGTACACGATCTCGACTGCTCCATACATTCCAGCAGAAAGAGTTTTTGGTGTTACACTCCAAGATGCACTTAATGTAGTTGGACAGGAAGCCAATAGAACAGATGCAGTAGTCTCCATAGCAAGGAAGGAGTTATTTGAGTTAAAAAACAGGCAAGCTTTGACAGAGAATATACTTAATAATATCCTCAACAAGTCTCGTGGTAATCCCACTGTTACATGTGAGGCGGCGCGAGCTCCCTAAAAGGAACATTTTTTAAACTGAGATTATATTGTTTATCAGTTGTGTTGTACTCCGATGATGCTTTACGAGCTACGGATTTTTTCAGGACTGTAATAATTTACTAATTTTCCAGTTATAAGTTTTTTTCCATAGTTCCAAAATTTATTTAGCATTTTAGAGAACTTGTGTTCTTTGTTTATCCACATTTATGTCTTGGCAATGGATCTAAGTTAGATAGGCTTAAACAGTAGCAGGCCCACAATGTTTTATCAGTCCTTGATGGGCCACCAATCAATAGTGACGGGCCTACACTGAGTAAAGTCCGGAACAGTTAAAGGCCGGAATAGTGAAAGGCCGGAACAGTAAATGCCGCAACAGTGAAAGGCTACAACAGTGAAAGGCCGGAATAGTGAAAGGCTAGAACAGTAATAGACCGGAAACAGTAACAAGGACAGAACTTTAGCAGGCCAAAATCTTTAGCCCGTTTATGGGACTGAATAGTAGAAGGCCGGAATAGTGAATGTCCAGAATAGTAAAGGTCGTAACTGTAGAGGGTCGTAACGGCCCATGATGGGTGCAAGAAAAGTGTCAGGCCGATAGAAGGCCTTAACAGTAATGGACAGACTTGGCCCAGGCTGAAAATGGGACGCACAGTATTGGACCAAGGTGGGCCTTCTGTAGGCTGAAACAGTGTCGGGCCTAAAAGTTCACGGGCCGCGGATGTCTGCACTAGTGGGCCCATTTCAAATAGTGCAGTACGAAACAGTAATGGGCCATAATCTTATTGGGCTCCACTTATGGGTTAGCCCACTTAATTATTAGCAGGCCTTGGCTGGGCCTGGCTTCTACCACAGTTTATGTGGCCGTTAACGGCGGTAACTAGGAGTTAACGGTGTTTTCCATGTGGCATTTTGCATGATGACAGCAGTCAACGCGGCTGGCGAACAGATCTACGAGGGAACATGTTTTCGTGGCTGAAGGGTGCGATCCGCCACTTTCAGGAAAAAACCTGTGGTAGATTCTTTTGTGACGGGGCTTTTACCACGATGGGCATCCGTCGTAGAAGACTTTTTAGCCACGAAAAATGGGCCTTCAACCACGAAAATCGTCCGTTGTAAAAGCCAACTTTTCTTGTAGTGCCTGGCAGCATACTGGGATTCAACTACATCATGCATTCTACCACCATCTTGAAAGATGATGCATCACCACACCTCATTGGATGTGTGCGTGTGTATCAGTGTGCATCATTGTGGTTTTAGGAAAAGAACAAATGTATTGATGCAACCACAACATGTGGTGTCCAACCATGTGCAGGAACCCGGGCAACATGCTAGGATTCAACTTCAGCATGCATTCTACCATTATCTTGAAAGATGCTACATCACCACACGTCACTAGATGAGTGTGTGTATTAGTTTGCATCATTGAGGTTTTCGAAAAGAACATATGTAGTGATGCAACCACAACAAGTGTGTTCTTTCATAAACCACATGGATCCACAAGTGTTCATTGCATGTGTGTTCTTTTCATAAACCACATGGATCCACTAGAGTCATCACATGTGTTTTCTTTTCATAAACCACATGGATCCACTAGAGTTCATTGGATGTGTGTGTGTATCAGTGTGCATCATTGTGGTTTTAGGAAAAGAACACACGCAGTGATGCCACTCTAGCATGTGGTGTCCAACCATGTCCAGGAACGCTGGCAGCATGCTAGGATTCAACTGCAGCATGCATTCTACCACCAGCTTGAAAGATGTTGCATCACCAAACCTCATTGGATTTGTGTGTGTATCAATGTGCATGATTGTGGTTTTGGAAAAGCACATATGCAGTGATGCCACCACAACATGTGTGTTCTTTTCATAAACCACATGGATCCACTAGAGTTCATTGGATGTGTGTTCTTTTCATAAACCACATGGATCCACTAGAGTTCATTGCATGTGTGTTCTTTTTATAAACCACATGGATCCACTAGAGTTCATTGCATGTGTGTTCTTTTTATAAACCACATGGATCCACTAGAGTTCATTGCATGTCTGTGTATCAGTGTGCATCATTGTTGTTTTAGGAAAACAACACATGTAGTGATGCCACTCCAGCATGTGGTGTCCAACCATGTCCAGGAACCCTGGCAGCATCCTAGGATTCAACCGCAGCATGCATTCTACCACTAGCTTGAAAGATGCTGCATCACCAAACCTCATTGGATTTGTGTGTGTATTAGTGTGCATGATTGTGCTTTTGGAAAAGCACATATGGAGTGATGCCACCACAGCATGTGTGTTCTTTTCATAAACTACATGGATCCACTAGAGTTCATTGGATGTGTGTTCTTTTCGTAAACCACATGGATCCTCTAGAGTTCATTGCATGTGTGTTCTTTTTATACACCACATGGATCCACTAGAGTTCATTGCATGTTTGTTCTTTTCATAAACCACATGGATCCACTAGAGATCATTGCATGCGTGTGTATCAGTGTGCATCATTGTGGTTATAGGAAAAGAACACTTGCAGAGATGCCACTCTAGCATGTGGTATCGAACCATTTCCAGGAACCCTGGCAGCATGCTGGGATTCAACTGCAGCATGCATTCTACCACCATCTTGAAAGATGCTGCATCACCACACCTCATTGGATGTGTCTGTGTATTAGTGTGCATCATTGTGGTTTTGGAAAAGAACATATGCAGTGATGCCACCACAGCATGTGTGTTCTTTCATAAACCACATGGATCCACAAGTGTTCATTGCATGTGTGTTCTTTTCATAAACCACATGGATCCACTAGAGTTCATTGGATGTTTATGTGTGTATCAGTGTGCATCATTGTGGTTTTAGGAAAAGAACACGTGCAGTGATGCCACTCCAGCATGTGGTGTCCAACCATATCCAGGAACCCTGGCAGCATGCTGGGATTCAAATACATCATGCATTCTACCAGCAGCTTGAAAGATGCTGCATCACCAAACCTCATTGGATTTGTGTATGTATCAGTGTGCATGATTGTGGTTTTAGGAAAAGGACATATGGAGTGATACCACCACAGCATGTGTGTTCTTTTCATAAACCACATGGATCCACTAGAGTTCATTGGATGTATGTTATTTTCATAACACTAGTAGAGAAAGGCTTATGGATAGATTTATTATCAGTGGAGCATTTTTTTGAATATGCTCCACTGATAATTATCAGTGGCACATTTAAAAATATGCTCCACAGATATTTTGTTTAACCAATGGCGCACATCTAAAAAAATGCACCACTGATAATGTGGGCCCGGCACCACGGAGGGCTATGGACGAAATGTCAATGGCGCATATGATATATCCACTCCAATGCGCCATTGATATATCCACTCCAATGGCGCATCTTCCACAAAATGCGCCATTGATAAATTGTGGGCCCCACCTAGATCCCACCACTCAAGAAGTTGGCAGGATTATCAATGGCGCATATGTCCATATGCTCCATTGATATATTCTCATCAATGGCGCATCTGCAATATGCGCCATTGATATTCTCCTCACCAATGGCGCATCTTTCTCAATATACGCCATTAATAATTTGTGGGACCCACTCCCAACCGCGACCGCACCATCCCATCAGCCCTTGATCCCCACCTCTCTCCTCTTCCCCCGCTCGCGTCCCCAACCTCTCCCGCATCCCCACCGCCATTTTCCCCCGCCTCCTGCGCGCGGTACCCTGCCGCCGGCCACGCCTCGTCGCTCGGCTCCCGGATCACCGTCCACCACCGGTGCCGCCCGGGCCCTCCCCTCGCCCGCGCCTTCCTCGCCTCCTCTCGTCTCTCCTCTACACGCGTGGCCCTTCCTCCGCCGCCAGAGGCCCGTGCCGGCCTCGACCTCCCGCCCCGTCACCTCGAGCTCCCGCTGTCGTGCACCCGGTTCCCCAAGTCCGCCAGCAAACGGTGCGCTTCCTTCGGTCCCCTACGAGCACTGTCGCCTCCTTGCTGCAACCACCTCGCCTAGGGGCCCCTCCACCAAGACCCGCGCCTCCTGCCGTTCAGGTCACCGCCGGTCGCCCTTGTTACCTCTCTCTACCGTGCACCCTGCAACGCGAGGGACCTGCTCATCATGTGGGGCCAGGGCTACACGCCCCAATACTGGAGCTGGATCCCTCTCGCCGACTCTAGGTTCGTTTGCTCTCTCCTATCCTCCTGATGCAAGATTGTGAAAATTATCAGTACAGGATTGAGTAACACTAGCACATACTAATTGATGTAGATCTGCATGTTTCAGTATACAAATCATATGCTTGTAAGCTTTCTTCTCACTTGATTGAAGTTCCAAACTACCAACTTGTAAGCTTTCATCTGAATATGACACAAGTTAATTACTCCAAAGAGTAGATTATATACAATGAGTAACAATTAACCATTCAGCCCATATATCTCTGATAATTCGTGCCATCTTACCATGTTAGTTTGTGTGTCGTGTCCTAGCTAATTCTGCATAATTTGTGTGATATATACAACTGGGCTATTTTGTTTAAAAGTAACTGAATCTATAGGCATAATCCTTAAACAAGTTGTATCGCCCCTTTCCTTCCCTAGACAGAAATCCAACAGAATATTAAGTGAAGAAGTGGTTCTTGATAATTCCATCTAGGACAGCCATCCACCTAGCTAAATCAGGTTCTTGATAATTCCATCTGAATAGTACTCCAAGGATCAATCAATTAAACAGATGGCTGTTTACATGCCTGCAACGTCTGTGAGTTGGATAAGTATTAGATGTTGATTAATTACAAGTTTTAATTTTTGAATTGACTGAGCATGTACTCCCTCCGTCCAAAAAATTACAAGTTTCAATTTTTAAATTGACTGAGTATTTTTTTACTTTCCTTGCATCCAATAGCAAAGTGCATGTCCTTTACATGTTGCTTATACTACCATAAACCATAGGCAGCACATCGGTGACACTTTGCATAAAGAATGTGGCTATGATGTACCTCCTTCATAGTAGTTTTCTTTGTATTTTGTGCCCCTTTTGCTGCCAACTAAGGTAAACACACTCACTGAAAATAGGGTTAATACTAAGTTACAGAGTTTTGCTGCAGTGATACATGGTTTTCAGCAACTCGGTGCTATTGATTAGTTTTGTGTTTGTTGCAAATTCTAACACTATATTTTGCGACAGATTCTCGGAAGGTGCTCAACTCGTGAGTGTTTGTTGGTTCAAAATCTGTGGGAAGATACACAACAAGATGCTGTCAGCACACACTGTTTACGCCTCTTACATAGTGTTCAAGCTCACCGAGCATTTCCACAGGCTGGACTATCCGGTCCAGGTGGCTAATGATGATGATCAACTTGTTGTAATGTGTAATGTATGAGATGATGATCAACTTGTTGTATGCAAGACTTGTATAATATTCGGGCACTTGTCACTATGTCGGGTTCTAATTAATGTGATGATGTATCATTATATTTGTACTATTATCTCGTGTTTCTATACCGTTGTGTACCTGTATAAATACCTAAGATCCCTGTATTCTGTATACCTATACGAAACATCAGTGGTGCATCTTTTATTCAGCCAGTGGCACATCTAACATTAGTGGCGCATTTGGATATATGCTCCACTAGTAAATTATCAATGGCGCATATTGAAGATGCACCACTGGTTGTCCTACTATCATTGGCACATATTTGATATGCGCCATTGATACTTAATTATCAGTGGCGCAATAGTAGTGGCGCATTTCATATGCGCCATTGATAGTAAAAAATATACTCCACTGATAAGCAATTCTCCACTAGTGTAAACCACATGGATCCACTAGAGTTCATTGCATGCGTGTTCTTTTTATAAACCACATGGATCCACTGGAGTTCATTGCATGTGTGTTCTTTTCATAAACCACATGGATCCACTAGATTTCATTGCATGTGTGTGTGTATCAGTGTGCATCATTGTGGTTTTAGGAAAAGAAAACATGTAGTGATGTCACTCCAGCATGTGGTGTCCAACCATGTCCAGGAACCCTCGCAGCATGCTGGGATTCAACTACATCATGCATTCTACCACCATCTTGAAAGATGATGCATCACCACACCTCATTGGAGGTGTGTGTGTATTAGTGTGCATCATTGTGGTTTTAGGAAAAGAACACATGTATTGATGCAACTACAACATGTGGTGTCCAACCATGTCGAGGAACCCTGGCAACATGTTGGGATTCAACTACAGCATGCATTCTACCACCATCTTCAAAGATGCTGCATCACCACACCTCATTGGATGAGTGTGCGTATTAGTTTGCATCATTGTTGTTTTGGAAAAGAACATATGTAGTCATGCAACCACAGCATGTGTGTTCTTTCATAAACCACATGGATCGACAAATGTTCATTGCATGTGTGTTCTTTTCATAAACCACATGGATCCAGTAGAGTCATCGCATGTGTTTTCTTCTGATAAACCACATGGATCCACTAGAGTTCATTGGATGTGTGTGTGTATCAGTGTGCATCATTGTGGTTTTAGGAAAAGAACACACGCGTGATGCCACTCTAGCATGTGGTGTTCAACAATGTCCAGGAACCCTGGCAGCATGCTGGGATACAATTGCAGCATGCATTCTACCACTAGCTTGAAATATTTTGCATCACCAAACCTCATTGGATTTGTGTGTGTATTAGTGTACATGATTGTGGTTTTGGAAAAGCACATATGCAATGCTACCACCACAGCATGTGTGTTCTTTTCATAAGCCACGTGGATCCACTAGAGTTCATTGGATGTGTGTTCCATTCATAAACCACATGGATCCACTAGAGTTCATTGCATGTGTGTTCTTTTTGTAAACCACATGGATCCACTAGAGTTCATTGCATTTTTGTTCTTTTCACAAACCACACAGATCCACTAGAGTTCATTGCATGTGTGTGTATCAGTGTGCATCATTGTGGTTTTAGTAAAACAACACATGCAGTTATGCCACTCCAGCATGTGGTGTCCAACCATGTCCAGGAACCCTGGCAGCATACTGGGATTCAACTGCAGGATGCATTCTACCACCAGCTTGAAAGATGCTGCATCACTACACCTCATTGGATGTGTGTGTGTTAGTGTGCATCATCGTGGTTTTGGGAAAGAACACATGCAGCGATACCACTCTAGCATGTGGTGTCCAACCATGTCTAGGAACCCTGACAGCATTTGGGATTCAACTCCAGCATGCATTCTAGCACCAGCTTGAAAGATGCTGCATCACCACACCTCATTGGATGTGTGTGTATCAGTGTGCATCATGGTGGTTTTAGGAAAAGAACACATGCAATGATGCCACCGTAGCATGTGGTGTCCAACCATGTCCAGGAACCCTAACAGCATGCTAGGATTCAATTTCAACACGCATTCTACCACTAGCTTCAAAGATGCTACATCACCACACCTCATTGGATGTGTGTGCGTATCAGTGTGCATAATTGTGGATTTGGAAAAGCACATATGAAGTGATGCCACCACAACGTTTGTGTTATTTTCATAAACCACATGGATCGATTAGTGTTCATTGCATGTGTGTTCTTTTCATAAACCACAAGGATCCACTAGAGTCATTCCATGTGTGTTCTTTTCATGGATCCACTAGAGTTCATTGGATGTGTGTGTGTATCGGTGTGCCTCCTTGTGATTTAAGGAAAACAACACATGCAGTGATGCCACTCCAGCATGTGGTGTCCAACCATGTATAGGAACCCTGGCAGTATGTTGGGATTCAACTACAGCATACGTTCTACCACTAACTTGAAAGATGCTGCATCACCACACCTCATTGGATATGTCTGTGTGTGTATGAGTGTGCATCATTGTGATTTTGGAAAAGAACACATAAAGTGATGCCACCACGACATGTGGTGTCCAACCATGTCCAGGAACCATGGAAGCATGCTGGGATTCATTTGGAGCATGCATTCTACCACCATCTTGAAAAGATGCTGCATCACCACACCTCATTGGGTGTGTGTGTATTAGCGTGCATCATTGTGGTTTTGGAAAAGAACATATGCAGTGATGCCAGCACAACATGTGTGTTCTTTTCATAAAACACATGGATCCACTAGAGTTCATTGGATGTGTGTTGTTTTCAAAATCCACATGGATCCACTAGAGTTCATTGCATGTGTGTTCTTTTTATAAACCACATGGATCCACTAGAGTTCATTGCATGTGTGTTCTTTTCATAAACCACATGGATCCACTAGAGTACATTGCATGTGTGTGTATCAGTGTGCATCATTGTGGTTTTAGAAAAAGAACACATGCAGTGATGCCACTCAAGCATGTGGTGCCCAACCATGTCCAGGAACCCTGGCAGCACATTGGGATTCAACTCCAGCATGCATTCCACCACCAGCTTGAAAGATGTTGCATCACCACACATCATTGGATGTGTGTGTGTGTTAGTGTGCATCATTGTGGTTTTGGGAAAGAATACATGCAGTGATAGCACTCCAGCATGTGGTATCCAACCATGTCCAGGAATCCTTATAGCATGTTGGGGTTCGACTCCAGCATGCATTCTACCACCAGCTTGAAAGATGCTGCATCACGACACCTCATTGGATGTGTGTGTGTCTATCAGTGTGCATAATTGTGGTTTTAGGAAAAGAACACATGCAATGATGCCACCATATTAAGTGGTGTCCAACCATGTCCAGGAACCCTGGTAGCATGCTAGGATTCAACTACAGCACGTATTCTACCACCAGCTTGTAAGATGCTGCATCACCACACCTCATTGGATGTGTGTGTATCAGTGTGCATCTTTGTGGTTTTGGAAAAGCACATATGAAGTGATGCCACCACAACATGTGTGTTCTGTTCATAAACCACATGGATCCATTGGAGTTCATTACATGTGTGTTCATTTCATAAACCACAAGGATCCACTAGAGTCATTGTATGTGTGTTCTTTTCATAAAACACATGGATCCACTAGAGTTCATTGGATGTGTGTGTGTATCAGTGTGCCTCCTTGTGGTTTTAGGAAAAGAACACATGCAGTGATTCCACTCCAGCAAGTGGTGTCCAACCATGTCCAGGAAACCTGGCAGCATGCTAGGATTCAACTGCAGCATGCATTCTACCAGAAGCTTAAAAGATGATGCATCACCACAACTCATTGGATATGCGTGTGTATTAGTGTGCATCATTGTGGTTTTAGGAAAAGAACACACGTAGTGATGCCACCACAACATGTGGTGTCCAACCATGTCCAGGAACCCTGGCAGCATGCTGGGATTCAACTACAGTATGCATTCTACCACCAGCTTGAAAGATACTGCATCACCACACCTCATTCGATGTGTGTTTGTATCAGTGTGCATCATTGTGGTTTTGGAAAAGAACATATGCAGTCTTGCCACCACATCATGTGTGTTCTTTCATAAACCACATGGATCCACAAGAGTTCATTGCATGTGTGTTCTTTTCATTAACCACATGGATCCACTAGAGTCATCACATGTGTTTTCTTTTCATAAACCACATGGATCCACTAGAGTTCATTGGATTTGTGTGTATCAGTGTGCATCATTGTGGTTTTAGGAAAAGAACACACGTAGTGATGCCACTACAACATGTGGTGTCCAACCATGTCCAGGAACACTGGCAGCATGCTGGGATTCAACTGCAGCATCCATTCTACCACCAACATGAAAGATGCTGCATCACCAAACCTCGTTGGATTTGTGTGTGTATCAGTGTGCATCATTGTGGTTTTGGAAAAGCACATATGCACTGATGCCACCACAGCATGTGTGTTCTTTTCATAAACCACATGGATCCACTAGAATTCATTGGATGTGTGTTCTTTTCCTAAAACCACATGGATCCACTAGAGTTCATTGCATGTGTGTTGTTTTCATAAACCACGTGGATCCATTAGAGTTCATTGCATGCGTGTTGTTTTCATAAACCACATGGATCCACTAGAGTTCATTGCATGTGTCTGTGTATTAGTGTGCATCATTGTGGTTTTAGGAAAAGAACACATGCAGTGATACCACTCTAGCATGTGGTGTTGAACCATGTCCAGGAACCCTGGAAGCATGCTGTGATTCAATGGCAGCATGCATTCAACCACCAGCTTGAAAGATGCTGCATCACCACACCTTATTGGATGTGTGTGTGTATCAGTGTGCATCATTGTGGTTTTGGAAAAGCACATATGCAGTGATGCCACTCCAGCATGTGGTGTCCAACCATGTGCAGGAACCCTAGCACCATGCTGGGATTTAACTGCAGCACGCATTCTACCACCAGCTTGAAAGATGTTGCATCATTGTGGTTTTAGTAAAATAACACATGAAGTGATGCCACTCCAGCATGTGGTGTCCAACCATGTCCACGAACCCTGGTAGCATGCTGGGCTTCAACTACAACATGCATTTTACCACTAGCTTGAAAGATGTTGCATCACCACACCTCATTGGATGTGAGTGTGTGTCAGTGTGCATCATTGTAGTTTTGGAAAAGAACACATCAAGTGATGCCACTCCAGCATGTGGTGTCCAACCATGTGCAGGAACTCTGGCAGCATGCTGGGATTCAACTACAGCATGCATTCTACCACCAGCTTGAAAGATGCTGCATCACCACACCTCATTGCATGTGTTTTTGTTAGTGTGCATCATTGTGGTTTGGGAAAAAACACATATGCAGTGATTACACCACAACATGTTTGTTCTTTTCATAAACCACATGAATCCACTAGAGTTCATTGCATGTGTGTTATTTTCATAAACCACACGGATCCACTAGAGTTATTGCATATGTGTTCTTTTCATAAAAACACATGGATCCACTAGAGTTTGTTGGATGTGTGTGTGTATTAGTGTGCCTCCTTGTGGTTTTAGGAAAAGAACACATGCAGTGATGCCACTCCAGCATGTGGTGTCCAACCATGTCCAGGAACCCTGACAGCATGCTAGGATTCAACTACAGCATGCATTCTACCACTAGCTTAAAAGATGCTGCATCACCACACCTCATTGGATATGTGTGTGTGTATTAGTGTGCATAATTGTGGTTTTAGGAAAAGAACACATGTAGTGATGCCACCACAACATGTGGTGTCCAACCATGTCCAGGAACCTTGGCAGCATGCTAGGATTCAACAGTAGCATGCATTCTACCACCATCTTGAAAGATGCTGCATCACCACACCTAATTGGATGTGTGTGTGTATCAGTGTGCATCATTGTGGTTTTAGGAAAAGAACACATGTAGTGATGCCACCACAACATGTGGTGTCCAACCAAGTCCAGGAACCCTGGCAGCATGCTGGGATTCAACTACCGCACACATTCTACCACCAGATTGAAAGATGACATTGGATTTGTGTGTGTTTCAGTGTGCATCATTGTGGTTTTGGAAAAGCACATATGAAGTGATGCCACCACAACATGTTTGTTCTTTTCATAAATCACATGGATCCACTATACTTCCTTGCATGCGTGTTCTTTTCATAAACCACATGGATCCACTAGTGTGGATTGCATGTGTGTTCTTTTTATAAACAACATGGATCCACTAGAGTTCACTAGATGTGTGTTCTTTTCACAAACCATATGGATCAACTATAGTTCACTTCATGTCTGTGTGTACCAGTGTGCATCATTGTGGTTTTAGGAAAAGAACACATGTAGTGATGCCACTCCACAATGTGTGTTCTTTTCATAAACCACATGGATCCAATAGAGTTCATTGCATGTGTGTTCTTTTCATAAACCACGTCGATCCACTAGAGTTCATTGCATGTGTGTTCTTTTTATAAATCAAATGGATCCACTAGAGTTCATTGCATGTGTGTACCAGTCTGCATCATTGTGGTTTTAGGAAAAGAACACATGCAGTGATGCCATTCTAGCATGTGGTGTCCAACCATGTCCAGGAACCCTGACAGTATGCTGGTATTTAAGTACAACATGCATTCTACCACCAGCTTGAAAGATGCTGCATCACCACACCTCATTGGATGTGTGTGTATCACTGTGCATCATTGTGGTTTTGGAAAAGAACATATGAAGTGATACCACCACAACATGTGTGTTCTTTTCATAAACCACATGGATCCACTAGAGTTCATTACATGTGTGTTCTTTTCATAAACCACATGGACCCACTAGATTGCATGTGTGTTCTTTTAATAAACCACATGGATCCACTAGAGTTCATTGGATGTATATGTGTGTGCGTATATCAGTGTGCATCATTGTGGTTTTACGAAAATAACACACGCAGTGATGCCACTTCAACATGTGGTGTCTTACCATGTCTAGGAACCCTAGCAGCATGCTAGGATTCAACTGCAGCATGCATCCTACCACCAGCTTGAAAGATGCTGCATCACCACACCTCATTGGATGTGTGTGTATTAGTGTTCATCGTTGTGGTTTTGGAAAAGAACACATGTAGTGATGCCACTCCAGAATGTGTGTTATTTTCATAAACCACATGGATCCACTAGAGTTCATTGCATGTGTGTTCTCCACATGGATCCACTAGACTTCATTGCATGTGTGTTCTTTTCATAAACCACTAGGATCCATTAGAGTTCATTACATGTGTGTTCTTTTCATAAACCACATGGATCTATTAGAGTTCATTGCATGTGTGTGTATCAGTGTGCATCTTTGTGGTTTTAGGAAAAGAACACATGCAATGATGCCAATCCAACATGTGGTGTCTAACCATGTCCAGGAACCCTGGCAGCATGCTGGGATTGAACTATACCATGCATTCTACCACCATCTTGAAAGATGCTGCATCACCACACCTCATTGATTGTGTGTGTGTATCAGTGTGCATCCTTGTGGTTTTGGAAAAGAACACATGTAGTGATTCCACCATAGCATGTGGTGTCCAACCATGTCCAGGAACCCTGGCAGCATGCTGGGATTCAACCGGCGAATGCATTCTACCACCAGCTTGAAAGATGCTACATCACCACACCTCATTGGATGTGTGTGTATCTGTGTGCATCATTGTGGTTTTGGCAAAGAACATATGTAGTGATGCCACCACAACATGTGTGTTCTTTTCATAAACCACATGGATCCACTAGAGTTCATTGAATGTGTGTTCTTTTCATAAACCACATGGACCCACTAGAGTTATTGCATGTCTGTTCTTTTCATAAACCACATGGATCCACCAGAGTTCATTGGATGTGCGTGTGTGTGTTAGTGTGCATCATAGTGGTTTTAGGAAAAGAACACATGCTATGATGCTACGCCAGCATGCTGGGATTAAATTGCAGCATTTATTCTACAACCATCTTGAAAGATGCTGCATCACCACACCTCATTGGATATGTGTGGGTATCAGTGTGCATCATTGTGGTTTTGGAAAAGAACACATACAGTGATGCCACTCCAGAATGTGTGTTCTTTTCATAAACCACATGGATCCACTAGAGTTCATTGCATGTGTGTTCTTTTCATAAACCACTTGGATCCACTAGAGTTTATTGCATGTGTGTTCTTATCATAAACCACATGGATCCATTAGTGTTCATTGCATGTGTGTTCTTTTCATAAACCACATGGATCCACTAGAGTTCATCGCTTGTGTGTGTATCAGGGTGCATCATTGTGGTTTTAGGAAAACAACACATGAAGTGATGCCACTCTAGCGTGTGGCATCCAACCATGTCCAGGAACCCTGGCAGCAAGCTGAGATTCAACTGTAGCATGCATTCTACCACCATCTTGAAAGATGCTGCATCACCACACCTCATTGGATGTATGTGTGTATCAGTGTGCATCATTGTGGTTTTGGAAAAGCACATATGCAGTGATGCCACTCTGGCATGTGGTGTCCAACCATGTCTAGGAACCATGCCATCATGCTGGGATTCAACTGCAGCACGCATTCTACCACCAGCTTGAAAGATGTTGCATCACGACACCTCATTGGATGTGTGTGTCTCTGTGTGTATCAGTGTGCATCATTCTGGTTTTAGGAAAGGAACACATGCAGTGATGGCACCATAGCATGTGATGTCCAACCATGTCCAAGAACCCTGACAGCATGCTGGGATTCAACTACAGCACACCTTCTACCATGAGCTTGAAAGATATTGCATCACCACACCTCATTGGATTTGTGTGTGTATCAGTGTGCATCATTGTGGTTTTTGAAATGCACATATGCAGTGATGCCACCACAACATCTGTGTTCTTTTCATAAACAACATGGATCCACTAGAGTTTAGTGCATGTGTGTTCTTTTCATAAACAACATGGATCCACTAGAGTTCATTGCGTGTGTGTTCTTTTTATGAACCACATGGATCCACTAGAGTTCATTGCATGTGTGTTTTTTCATAAACCACATGGAAACACTAGGGTTCATTGCATGTGTGTGTGTACTAGTGAACATCATTGTGGTTTTAGGAAAAGAACACATGCAGTGATGCCACTCCACAATGTGTGTTCTTTTCATAAACCACATGGATCTACTAGAGTTCATTGCATGTGTGTTCTTTTCATAAACCACATGGATCCACTAGAGTTCATTGCATCTGTGTGCTTTTCACAAACCACATGGATCTTGTACAGTTCATTACATGTGTGTATCAGTGTTCATCATTGTGGTTTTAGGAAAATAACACATGTAGTGATGCCAATCCAGTATGTGGTGTCCAACCATGTCTAGGAACCCTAGCAGCATGCTAGGATTCAAAGGCAGCATGCATTCTACCACCATCTTGAAAGATGGCGTATCACCACAACTCATTGGATGTGCTTGTGTCAGTGTGCATCATTTTGGTTTTGGAAACGAACACATACAGTGATACCACTCCAGCATGTGGTGTCCAACCATGTCCAGGAACCCTGGAAGCATCCTAGGATTCAACTGCAGCATGCATTCTATAACTAGCTTGCAAGATGTTGCATCACCACACCTCATTGGATGTGTGTGTGTGTGTATCAGTGTGCATCATTGTGGTTTTAGGAAAACAACATGTGCATTGATGCCACCATAGCATGTGGTGTCCAACCATGTCCAGGAACCCTGGCAACATGGTGTGATTCAACTACAGCATGCATTCTACCACCAGCTTGAAAGATGCTGCATTACCACACCTCATTGGATGTGTGTGTATCAGTGTGCATCATTGTGGTTTTAGAAAAGAACATATGAAGTGATGCCACCACAACATGTGTGTTCTTTTCATTAACCACATAGATCCACTAGACTTGATTGCATGTGTGTTCTTTTCATAAACCACATGGACCCATTAGAGTCGTTGCATGTATTTTATTGTAATAAACCACATGGATCCACTAGAGTTCATTGGAGGTGTATGTATCAGTGTGCATCATTGTGGTTTTAGGAAAAGAACACACGCAGTGATGCCACTGTAGCATGTGGTGTTTGACCATGTCCAGGAACCCTAGCAGCATGCTGGGATTCAACTACATCATGCATTCTAGCACCATCTTGAAAGATGCTGCATCACCACACCTCATTGGATGTGTGTCTGTGTATCAGTATGCATCACTGTGGTTTTGGAAAAGAACACTTGCAGTGATGCCACTCTATAATGTGTGTTCTTTTCATAAACCACATGGACCCAATAGAGTTTATTGCATGTGTGTTCTCCACATGGATCCACTAGAGTTCATTGTATCTATGTTCTTTCCATAAAACACATGGATCTATTAGAGTTCATTGCATGTGTGTTCTTTTCATAAACCACATGGATCCACTAGAGTTCATTTCATGTGTGTTCTTTTCATAAACCACATGGACCCAATAGAGTTTATTGCATGTGTGTTCTCCACATGGATCCACTAGAGTTCATTGTATCTATGTTCTTTCCATAAAACACATGGATCTATTAGAGTTCATTGCATGTGTGTTCTTTTTAGAAACCACATGGATCCACTAGACTTCATTTCATGTGTGTGTGTATTAGTGTGCATCATTGTGGTTTTAGGAAAAGAACACATGCAATGATGCCACTCCAGCATGTGGTTTCCAACCTTGTCCAGGAACCCTTGCAGCATGCTGGGATTCAACTGCGGCATGCATTCTACCACCAGCTTGAAAGATGTTGCATTGCCACACCTCATTGGATGTCTGTGTATCAGTGTGCATCACTGTGGTTTTGGAAAAGAACATAGGAAGTGATGCCACCACAACATGTGTGTTCTTTTCATAAACTACATGGATCCACTAGAGCTCATTCCATGTGTGTTATTTTCATAAACCACATGGATCCACTAGAGTTCATTGCATGTGTGTTCTCCACATGGATCCACTAGACTTCATTGCATGTGTGTTCTTTTCATAAACCACTAGGATCCATTAGAGTTCATTGCATGTGTGTTCTTTTCATAAACCACATGGATCCACTAGAGTTCATTGCATGTGTGTGTATCAGTGTGCATCTTTGTGGTTTTAGGAAAATAACACATGCAATGATGCCAATCCAACATGTGGTGTCTAACCATGTCCAGGAACCCTGGCAGCATGCTGGGATTGAACTATACCATGCATTCTACCACCATCTTGAAAGATGCTGCATCACCACACCTCATTGATTGTGTGTGTATCAGTGTGCATCCTTGTGGTTTTGGAAAAGAACACATGTAGTGATTCCACCATAGCATGTGGTGTCCAACCATGTCCAGGAACCCTGGCAGCATGCTGGGATTCAACTGGCGAATGCATTCTACCACCAGCTTGAAAGATGCTACATCACCACACCTCATTGGATGTGTGTGTGTATCTGTGTCCATCATTGTGGTTTGGGAAAAGCAAATATGAAGTTATGCCACCACAACATGTGTGTTCTTTTCATAAACCACATGGATCCATTATAGTTCATTGCATGTGTGTTCTTTTCATAAACGACAAGGATCCACTAGAGTCATTGCATATGATTTATTTTCAAAAACCACATGAATCCACTAGAGTTCATTGCATGTGTGTGTATTAGTGTGCATCATTGTGGTTTTAGGAAAAGAACACATGCAGTGATGCCACTCCAGCATGTGGTGTCCAACAATGTCCAGGAACCCTGCCAGCATGCTAGGATACAACTACAGCATGCATTCTACCACCTGCTTGAAAGATGCTGCATCACTACACCTCATTGGATGTGTGTGTATCAATGTGCATCATTGTGGTTTTGGAAAATAACACATGCAGTGATGCCACCATAGCATGTGGTATCAAACCATGTCCAGGAATTGTGGCAGCATGCTGGGATTCAACTACAGCATGCATTCTAACACCATCCTGAAAGATGCTATATCAGCACACCTCATTAAATGTGTGTGTCAGTGTGCATCATTGTGGTTTTCGAAAAGAACATATGAAGTGATGGCACTACAACATGTGTGTTCTTTTCATAAACCACATGGATCCACTAGAGTTCATTGCATGTGTGTTCTTTTCATAAACCACATGGATCCACTAGAGTTCATTGCATGTGTGTTATTTTCATAAACCACATGGATCCACTAGTCATTGCATGTGTGTTCTTTTCATAAACCACATGGATCCTATAGAGTTCATTGGGTGTGTGTGTGTATATGTGTGCATCATTGTGGTTTTAGGAAAATAACACATGCAGTGATGCCACTCCATCATGTGGTGTCCAACCATGTCCAGGAACCCTGTTAGCATGCTAGGATTCAACTGCAGCATGGATTCTACCACCACATTGAAAGATGCTGCATCACCACACCTCATTGGATGTGTGTGTGTAAGTGTGCATCATTGTGGTTTTCGAAAAGAACATGCAGTGATGCCACTCCAGAATGTGTGTTCTTTTCATAAACCACATGGATCCACTAGAGTTCATTGCAAGCGTGTTCTTTTCATAAACCACATGGATCCACTAGAGTTCATTGCATGTGTGTTCTTTTCATAAACCACATGGATCCACTAGAGTTCATTCCATGTTTGTTCTTTTCATAAACCACATGGATCGACTAGAGTTCATTGCTTGTGTTTGTGTATCAGTGTGCATCATTGTGATTTTAGGAAAAGAATACATGCAGTGATGCCACTCCATCTTGTGGTGTGCAACATGTCTAGGACCCGTGACAGCATGCTAGGATTCAACTACAGCATGGATTCTACCACCGGATTGAAAGATGCTGCATCACCACACCTCATTGGATGTGTGTGTGTGTCAGTGTGCATCATTGTGGTTTTGGAAAAGAATAGATGCAGTGATGCCACTCCAGAATGTGTGTTCTTTTCATAAACTACATGGATCCACTAGAGTTCATTGCAAGTGTGTTCTTTTCATAAACCACATGGATCCACTAGAGTTCATTGCATGTGTGTTCTTTTCATAAACCACACGGATCCACTAGAGTTCATTCCATGTTTGTTCTTTTCATAAACCACATGGATCCACTAGAGTTCATTGCTTGTGTTTGTGTATCAGTGTGCATCATTGTGATTTTAGGAAAAGAATACATGCAGTGATGCGACTCCATCATGTGGTGTGCAACATGTCTAGGACCCGTGACAGCATGCTAGGATTCATCTGTAGCATGCATTCTACCACCAGCTTGAATCATGCTGCATCATGACACCTCATTGGATGTGTGTGTGTGTAAGTGTGCATCATTGTGGTTTTGGAAAAGAACACACGCAGTTATGCCACTCAAGCATGTGGTGTCCAACCATGTCCAGGAACCCTGGCAGCATGCTGGGATTCAGTTACAGGATGCATTCTGCCACCAGCTTGAAAGATGCTGCATCACCACACCTCATTGGATGTGTGTGTGTATCAGTATGCATCATTGTAGTTTTATTAAAAGAACACATGAAGTGATGCCTCCACAACATGTTGTGTCCAACCATGTCCAGGAACCATGGCAGCATGCTAGGATTCAATAGAAGTATGTATTCTACCACCAGCTTGAAAGTTGCTGCATCACCACACCTCATTGGATGTGTGTGTGTCAGTGTGCATAATTGTGGTTTCGGAAAAGAAAATATGCAATTATGCCACCACAGCATGTGTGTTCTTTTCATAAACCATATGGTTCCACTGGAGTTCATTGCATGTGTGTTCTTTTCATCAACCACAAGGATCCACTACAGTCATTGCATGTGTGGTCTTTTCATAAACTACATGGATAAACTCGATTTAATTGGATGTGTGTGTATTAGTGTGCATCATTGTGGTGTTAGGAAAAGAGCACATGCAGTGACGCCACTCCATCATGTGGTGTCCAATCATGTCCAGGAACCCTGGTAGCATGTTGGGATTCAACTACAACATGAATTCTACCACCAGCTTGAAAGATGCTGCATAACCACACCTCATTGGATGTGTGCGTCAGTGTGCATCATTGTGGTTTTGGAAAAGAACACCTGCAGTGATGCCACCACAACATGCGTGTTCTTTCATAAACCACACGGATCCACTAGAGTTCATTGCATGCGTGTTCTTTTTATAAACCACATGGATCCACTAGAGTTCATTGCATGTGTGTGTGTATCAGTGTGCATCATTGTTGTTGTAGGAAAAGAACACATGCAATGATGCCACCACAACATGTGGTCTCCAACCATGTCCAGGAACCCTGGCCGTATGCTGGATTCAACTACAGCATGCATTCTACCACCAACTTGAAAGATGCTGCATCGCCACACCTCATTGGATGTGTGTGTGTATTAGTCTGCATCATTGTGGTTTTGGAAAAGAACATTCAAAGAACATTTCATGGTTCCCTGCGGTTTGCGTGTTAGATAACAATACCATGGAGTTTTCTCATGTGTCCTAAGTGTGCAGGGAAGTGCTTTTTGTGTTTGGGGGCCGGATTATCCGCCCCCATCAAGGGCCGGATTATCCGGCCTGACCCTCTTGGCAAAGGCTGGCATGGCGGGAGTCTCAGACTGGGGGCAGATTTTCCCCCGGACAATCCGAAGTGGGGCGGATTTTCTTCCCCTCGCCGGATAATCCAGCCCTCACCTTGGGCCGGATAATCTGGCCCCCAAGAGACAAGCAATGGCTGGCATGGCGCGACGCTCAGACTAGGGGCGGATTTTCCCCCGAACAATCCGAAGTGGGGCGAATTTTCTCCCCCTGCCAGATAATCTGGCCCTCACCTTAGGCCGGATAATCCGGCCCCCAGGAGACGAGCAAAGGCTGGCTCAGCATGACGCTTAGACTGGGGGCGGATTATCCCTCGGATAGTCCGATGTTGGGGCGTAGTTTTCCCCGGGCCGGATAATCCGGCCCTCACTTAGGCCAGATAATCCGTCCCCAAAAAGATCCAACGGCTCCATCTGGATAGGGGGTATAAAAGCCACGTCTTCCCCTCCTGTCATATCTCTTGGTTCATTCGAAAAAAGATTAGACCTGGTGCAAAAGCTCTCTCCCTAGATCTCCCACTTTAACCACCCGAAGGCTTCGATCTTTGGGGGAATTGAAGGAGGAGACATCATCCATCGTCATCACGAATCAAGCGCTTCAACTCCTCTCCATTCACTTGGAGAGTCCCCGATCTATTATTCTCGTTGATATCTAGATCTTGTGTTTTATTATTGATAACAATTGTTCTTGTGGAAGCTTGTTGTCATTATGGGAGGCTCCAATTCGGTTGTGGAGTTATGCCGTGCTAGTTGTGTAAAGGCGCCGGTTCCCTCCTTGAAGGGTTCCTATAGTGGAAAGGTGGATCAGACCTTTGGTGGCGGGATCCATTGGAGAACAGGGTTAGGCCTATTGTGGCATGGTGGTCTTAGTACCGCCCACCCCTCCAACGTAGATGTACTTCCCTTAACAAGGAAGGAACTGCGGTAAAACAAATCTTGTTTCTCCGCGTGCTTCATCACAGTTGCCTCGTTCCTCACTTTACTTGCCTTTACTCGCTAGTAGTTAGGTTTGCATATAGGGAAATTCTACATAGTAGTATATCTAGAGAATTTACCTTTTGTGTCAAGCCTAAAAGTGAAAAAGCATTAAAATTTGAAGTAGCACCTATTCACCCCCCATCTAGGTGCCCATATGATCCATTTCAATTGGTACCAGAGCCCCGGCTCTTTATTCGGGCTTAACCGCCTAAGAGAAGTATGGGTACTAAGGAGAATGGGAATGAGGCTGTAGACAAGGTTACAATGGATGACCTCAAGACGTTGGAAACAACCTTGTTGAAATCCTTTGAGACCAAGATGGAAGAGATACAGCAAATGATTGCTCACCTCACATCATCTACAACCCCATCTCCATCTTCCTCGGAGGCCACCACTCCTCTCTCTAAGGATAAGGCTCACGCCGGATCTAAGGAAGATGAAGTGGCGGGTGAAAAACATAATGGTTCCGCCTCCAAGAAGGGAAGTGGTAAAGAGGACTATATTGAGGTCCCTCATCTATATTCTCTCGACCCACCTATCCCTCATCCTCATATAAACAATATGGGTGATCCACCCAAGCTTACTGCATATACTTTTAATCAATGGCAATTCTTAATGAAATCTCATGTATGCAGTTCATCAATTGAGCTTTGGAGGATTATCGAAGATGGTTTTCATATTGGAGACCCCACCAACTTTACAAGAAGAGAAGTAGTAGATAGCCAACTGAATGCAACGGCTCTTCACATGATTCAGCTCGGAGTGGGTCCCAAGGACATGCCCCACATTGAGCACTTCAACACTGCCAAAGAAGCTTGGGATGCTCTCACTGACCTATTCATTGGAAATAAAAGCATGAGAAGGAATAGGTACGATGCTCTTAGTAATGAAGCTGAAGGTGCCTACATGTTGGATGGTGAGGACCATGAAGACATGTATAGAAGGCTCAAGCGCATTGCAAAAACATTTAGAAAGCATGGAGCCACTCACATTGACAATGCCTGGATCAAAAGGAAATATGTGAGTGCCCTCATGCCATTTGAGCCAACGGACTTGAAAAGTTTGCAAGGTAGACACAACTACCACCAAATTACTTCCAATGAAATGCAAGAAATGGCGACCTTCAAAGTTTCTGCCAAGAACGCCGAAGATGCCCGTGCTCGGGCTATTGGAATGCAAAAAGGAGTCAACGTGGCTCTAAAAGCAAATGTTGTTGAGCAAGATGAGGATGAAAGAGGATACGATGTTGTCTCCATGGGCTGTCTCGAGGAAGTCAAGCGCGCTCCTGGTGAGTACATGGCTTTTTATGCAAAGAATTTTTGGAAGGATCCAGCCAAGGCCAAGTCTGAACTTGAACGCAAGAATGGGTCAAGTGGAAGAAGAGAGAATGGCCCAAAACTGAGAACATGCTACAATTGTGGAGATAGGTTGCACTTTGTGGCTGAATGCCCCTATCAAAATAGAGAAGACAATGGTGGCAGGCTCATCCTTAAAGAAAAGTCCAAGGCACCTCGAAAGAAGCCATTTATCAAAAAGAATGGTCCTTACAAGAAGCAACCCAAGATTGTCTTGGTAGCACAACAAGAATACTCGTCCGCAAGTGAAGACGAAGAGGATGAAGATAGTTCTCGAGAGGTGGCTGCTATAGCCACCACATCCACCCCGTCATCACTCTTTGACTCTCCAAACGAAAATGTCATCAACAACAACGTCACTTGCCTCATGGCAAGAGGGTCCGAGGTATCATCTTATATTTCTTCATTCCCTAAGACTAATATAAATATGGATATGGATGATCATACTAGTCTTAAGATAAAAGAAGAAGTTATTACTTTGGACAATTTTTTCACTAACTTGCAAGGTGAGCATAAACTTCACTTTGATGCTCTTATGAGTCAACTTGCTCATTCTGAGGAACTTCCCGAAGAAAAGGGTAGAATTGAAAGATAAGACGCCTTGGAGATAGCCTCCATAAAGAATGCCTTAGAGGAAGAATAGGAAGCTCGAGTATCCTTGGAGGAGAAACTCGAGTCAATTGAGGAATCCCATGAAGAGGTTGTTGCCCACCTCTTGAAAGAACATGACAATGCTCTTGCTAAGGTAAAGAAACTAAAGAGGGAAAATGTCGAATTTGGGGCTGCTCATGCTAGACTCTCAGAGAAGTTTGAGAAACTTGACATTGCCCACAAGGCATTGGAGAGTGAACATTCTACTCTAAAAGAGTCTCTTGATCAGCTCCAAACTCAATTGGACAAGTATGATATGCCTAGCACCTCCACTCCATCTTGTGGACACGAAGACATTGTTGAAGAAAATGCAAGGCTAAAAGAAGAACTTGTAAAGGGATCTCAACATAAAGGTAAAGAAGTCCTAGATGAGGTGCTTAGCAAGAAAAGGACAAACAATGGGAAAGAAGGTCTTGGTTATGTCCTAAGACAAAGAAGAAGAAGAACAACAACAACAAGAAGAGCAAAACTGCTCAACCAAAGACAAGCACCACCACTAATGACAAGACTAACTACAATGATTTTGCAGGGACTAATAATCCTAACTATGAATTATTTTGTGATTCTTATGGTGATTTCTATGCTAGCTATGTAGGTCCTTTTGATAGTTTCATATCTTGGTCTATTTGGGTTCCCAAAACCCTTCTCACTAACATGAGAGGACCCATTGATAAATGGGTACCTAAAACCAAGAAGTAACTTTCTTGCAGGGATATGTTTCCGGTGGGTCTAAATGGGTACTCTATAGCGGGTGCACTAGTCATATGACCGGAAGCAAGGAGATCATCTCGGAGATGCGGCTAAAACATGATCACATAACCGTCTCCTATGGCGACAAGTCAAAATCTGAGGTATTGGGTCTTGGCAAAGTTGTGATTGCTCATGATATCTCTCTCGTGGACGTCATGCTTGTTGAGACCCTCGGTTACAATTTACTTTCAGTATGTTCCCTTGGTAAGATGGGCTTTGCAGTTTTCATTGGTGCTAATTTGTTGGTACTCTTGTGGAGCAAGTCTCTAAAGGTTGCTTTCGTGGGATATGTTGAAAATGACCTGTACGTGGTGGACTTCTCGGGGAAAACCACTACAGGCCCGATGTGTCTTTTCGGAAAGGCTGACGCGGGTTGGTTATGGCATCGCCGACTAGCCCACGTCAATATGAGAACTTTGCAAAGTCTCCACAAGGGTGGCCACATCCTTGGACTAAAAGAAAATGTTTCCTTTGCCAAAGATCGTGTTTGCAGGGCTTGTGTCGAAGGGAAAATGCATGACTCTCCCCATCGAAGGAAGACCATTATTTCACCAAAGATGATTTTGGAGCTCCTCCATGTGGATCTCTTTGGTCCTCCATCTCATGCAAGTCTCGGTCTGAAGAAATATTTCCTCGTGATCGTTTATGATTACTCAAGATACACATGGGTCTATTTCTTCAAGTTGAAGAGCGAGACTCAACAAATGGTCATCGATTTTTCCAACGAGGTTCAACATCAACACAATGTCCCTATATTGGCAATTAGAACTGATAACGGATCTGAGTTCAAGAATTACACCTTAAATGAATTTCTAAGTGAAGAGGGGATAAGACATCAATATTCCGCTGCGTACACCACTCAACAAAATGGTGTTACCGAGAGGAAGAATCGGACCTTAATGGATATGGCTAGATCTATGGTAGCTGAATTTAAGTCTCCTTATAACTTCTGGGCTGAAGTAATCTCTACCGCTTGCCTTTCATCCAACTGGCTCTACCTCCGCAAAATCTTGGACAAGACTCCATATGAAATACTTACTGGTAACAAGCCAAACATCTCCTACTTCTGGGTATTTGGTTATAAGTGTTTCTTTCTCATTAAAGGAATTCATTTATCTAAATTTGATTCTAAGGCTTTAGAAGGCATTTTTGTTGGTTATGGTGTCGAATCCCACATTTATAGAGTCTACAATAAGCTCTCCGGAACTGTTGTAGAATCTTGTAGTGTGGTGTTCGAGGAAAATGATTGCTCTCATGCGGGGCAAGTTGATGTTTGTGATGCAGATGTTGAAATACCCCAAGATGCCATAAGAAGAATGGGCGTGGGAATTTTCCGCCCCATTGAGGAACCGCTTATGGCGGATCGGGAAGGACAATGTTGTACTCAAGTAGAGCCCTCATCGACACAAGCTCAACATGCTCCAACCATTGGAGAAACTTCTACACCAACCCCACAAAATGTTGAAGATCAAAATGCTCCTAAAAGCTCCAGGACGGATTATCCGGTGGACACCGGATTATCCAGGCAACCCTCCCCAACTGGTAGAAGTGATCAAAATGGTGAAGATTCTGCTGCAAGCCCCGGGACGGATTTTCCGGCTGACCCTGGATTATTCGGCCCCTCTCTAGTTCGCGCCAGGACCACTCAAGTCTGTGAAGATGCATCGAGTCCTCCTAGACCGGATTATTCGGCCCCACCCTCAGCCGGATTATCCGGCCCTGGAAATCCCGAAGAACAGCAGCCTCCTATTACGGCTGTTGATTAACACCAAGGACAAGATTCATCATCTCCTATTACTGTTAATCAAGCTAAAGATCAAGGCCAAGCCAATGATTCCAACGAAGACTCAAATGATGAAGTTATTCCCCCAAGAGACAACAAACTAATTGAACTTTGCTGCAAAACTCATGCAGATAGGAACCTTGAATTAAGGGGTTACACTCTTGACAAAGTTGTCGGTGATATCCGACGAAGGGTATCCACAAGAAGGGAGCTAGCAAGTTTTGGTGAGCACCAAGATCACATATCCATGGTGGAACCCAAGAAAGTGTTTGAAGCTCTTGAAGATCCGGATTGGGTTGTTGCTATGCATGAAGAGTTGAATAACTTTGAGTGAACCAAGGTCTAGAAATTAGTAAAGAAGCCCAAGGATTGCCGCAATGTTATCGGCACAAAGTGGATCTTTAAGAATAAGCAAGATGAAAATGGCATTGTTGTATGGAACAAGGCAAGACTCGTGGCACAAGGCTATTCCCAAGTTGAGGGCATCTAATTCGGCGAGACTTATGCTCCAGTGGGTCGTCTTGAGTCCATCTGTATCCTCCTTGCTTATGCTGCTCATAACAATTTTAAATTATAGCAAATGGACGTTAAGAGTGCTTTTCTTAATGGTACTCTACATGAGTTGGTATATGTAAAGGAACCCCCGGGATTTGAGGATCCTAACTTTCTGAACCATGTCTACAAACTCATAAGGCACTCTATGGCCTTAAACAAGCCCCACGTGCGTGAGAATATCATTTTGTGTCCCGAAAGTTGGGGCGCCCAGGCAACGCGGTACCCAAGTTCCCTGAAATCAGCCGCGATGACTATAGTTGGTGTGCCAAATACTTAGAGGGTCTTTTTCGGCACGAATTCAACTTTATGTTTCAATACAAAATATCAGGCTAACAGCCGTCAAGTTGGTCCCCCTTGTCAGTTCTCGCCGTTATGTCGCTCCTGTCTCTTAGGTGTCAATTAGGCTTGCAACATTGGCGCCTTCATCCATTACGCATCTTCTTCTTCTCCGGAGCGGCAATATGTGGGGCGTCGCAGCCATGGCGTCAAGCTAGGACGTGGACGAACCTGCTCGGCCCAGCTCACCTCCCTGTAGGCTTGCAGAGTTGGCGCCTGCATCCATTACGCGTCTTCTTCTTCCCCGGAGCGGCAATCTGTGGTCGCGACCATGGCGTAGAGCTGGGACATGACGAACCTGCTCAGCCCCGCTCTCCTCCCCATCCCGAGTCGGAGCTCGCCCTGACCATGGATGCACCCATGGCATGGTGCGGGGACGAGAATTGGTTCCCGGTGAGATCTGTCACCGTGTCGACCATGCTCGGTTCTGTTTTCCTCCTCTAGAATCCGAGCTCGCCATCACCGTGGTTGCACCCGCACAAATTCTGCCACCTCTGTCGAGGTCTTTATGGTAGCTCAAGTTTTGGCATGTTGGACCTGTAAGCGAATTCGGAGCTAGGCGGCGGCAACCCGTTGTTGAACCTGTAAGGAATTTGCTGAAGACTGTGTGCCGCTCCAAGGTCTTCGGCTGATGCCTTCGGCTTCTGCCAACGTCCACCGCCGATGTGAGGTCATTTTGTTACTTCAATACAAAATTTCGACCAATTTAACTTGTTGATGTATTCCTTGACAATTATAATATAATCGAGCACTAGAAATATTTTGTAGTGTGCATGAGCATGATCAGTAATATAATTGAACACTAGAAATTTTAAGGCACTCTATATAAAGGAGTAGATTAATATAGAAGGTTCACCAGGGACACCACGGATATATTGTCTTACATGCCACACACAGGTAATAATTAACTAAAACAAAATAAAAGCAGGGGCGACAGCAGGAGGCCGGGACACGAAGACGCCTAGCAGGGTAGGGGCATATCAGCAGGAGGCAGCGACAACCTAGTCGATGGGATACAGGCTAGTCCTGACATACTCCTGGAGGAATTTGCCGAAGGATGCATGCCGCGCCAAGGTAATCGGCCTATGGCTTCTGCCTCCGCCTCTGGCAACGCCCACTGCATGCTGGATCATGTTGTCGAGGTCCACATTGATTGCTCTGCCACAGAATGAGCAATACAATCACCCCCCTACGGTGGAAACGGATTAGCCCACAGCATAACCGCCTCAGCATGTAGCGGCTCTTGTTGTCCCTGAATACCTTGCTATCGTCCACTTCATCATCATCCTCTAGTTGATTTATAAGAACATAACTTAGAACTCATACATATGATTGAATTGTATTACAACTTAAGAATTGACAACATCTATATGTAAACAATATATCCGTGGATATCAAAGATAAAGCATCTCAGCAATAGTTTGATCGGTTCATATATCATTTCATCTCAACACAATGACAAATAATTTCATCGGAGTGTATGTAGAATAAAGATTGCGGCCTCATAAGTTTCTTCAGGGACGGCGTGAGTGAACCAAGTAACAATTGCACAACCTATATTGTTCTTGTACATCGCCCCAGGTTCACTCACTCATCCTTGAAAAAATCTGACACCAATGTGTATGCCTCTCTTTTGGGACAAATTTGAATCATTGGCCACAATAAGAAATTGAAATGTAATCGTACAAAACAATATTCAGGGATATACATAGTCAGGTACGAAAACAAGCCTAAATATTCTAATTATAAATAAAAACCAAACAATTAATCTTCAGGTACATGTTAAAAATACTTATGATCAAAACCATTCATATACATATGCATCATACCAATCATTAAAAGATCAGAAACAAATCAAGGATCATATATGTAGTTCCATATGAGAATAAATCAAGGGCCTCATAATTTGTTTCAGATATGGAGTTGGAGAACCAAAGTACCAACAACACAACCTATATTGTTTGTGTGCATTGCTGCCTTAGGTTCACCAACCCATCCCTAAAACACGACACCATCATACGTGTCTCCCCTTGAACTCTTTTGGGGCAAATTTCAATCATCGGCCTCAGTGACAAACTAAAATGTAATTCTTATACACTATGAATGCATGGAATAGATAATTCAAATATCATAGTTCTATGAATGTAGAATAAAGATTGCGGCCTCATAAGTTTCTATAGGGATGGCGTAAGCGAACCAAGTAACAATTGCACAGCTTATATTGATCTTATAAATGGCCCCAGGTTCGCTAACTCATCCCTGAAAAAATCTGACACCAATGTGTCTGCCTCTCTTTGGGGAAATTTGAATCATTGGCCATAATAAGAAATTGAACTATAATCGTAGAAAACAATATTCAGGATATACATAGTCAGGTACAAAAACAAGCCTAAATATTGTAATTATAAATAAAAAACCAAACAATTAATCTTCAGGAACATGTTAAAAATACTTATGATCAAAACCATTCATATACGTATGCATCATACCAATCATTAAAAGATCAGAAACAAATCAAGGATCATATATGTAGTTCCATATGAGAATAAAACAAGGGCATCATAATTTGTTTTAGAGATGGAGTTGGAGAACCAAAGTACCAACAACACAACCTATATTGTTTGTGTTCATTACTCCCTCATGTTCACCAACCTATCCCTAAAACATGATACCATCATACGTGTCTCCCCTTGAACTCTTTTGGGGTAAATTTCAATCATCGGCCTCGGTGACAAACTAAAATGTAATTCTTATACACTATGAATGCATGGAAAAGATAATTCAAATATTATAGTTCTATGAATGTAGAATAAAGATTGCAGCCTCATAAGTTTTTATAGGGATGGCATAAGCGAACCAAGTAACAATTGCACAGCTTATATTGATCTTGTACATGGCCCCAGGTTCGCTAACTCATCCCTGAAAAAATCTGACACCAATGTGTCTGTCTCTCTTTGGGGCAAATTTGAATCATTGGCCACAATAAGAAATTGAAATGTAATCGTACAAAAAAAATTCAAGGATATACATATGCATCATACAACGCATTCATAGATCAGAAACAATACAAAGATTATATATATAGGTTCCATCTGAGAAAAAATTAGGGCCTCATTTTTTTTAGCGATGGAGTCGGAGAACCAAAATACCAACAACACAACCTATATTGTTTATGTGCATTGTTGCCTGAGGTTCACTAACCATCCCTAAGAAAACGACACCATCAGATGCCCTTGCACTATTTTGGGGAAAAAATGAATCATTGGGCTCAGTAAGGAATAGAAATGTAATGTTATATGCATGTTGTGTATTGAAATCAACACTCAACTAGCAAACTCAACTAGATGGCAGATGAGCAGATTGGGGTTTTGTGACTAGATGGATTGGGGTTTTGTGACTAGATGGCAGATGCATCAATCGACCGATCAAACCATATATATACTAACCTACTTTAAGAGCAAAAGAATCTGTACACGATTGAGCAAATCCTATGTATGAACAGTGAAATCTGCGGCTACGACTAGAGAAGCTAGCAATGTAGTACCTCGGACTCCTCATCAAGGACATCCTCCTCGAACTCGTCATTCTCCGCGATTGCGTCGAAGATTTCCTGTATGGTGATGGGGTCGTTGATGTAGAGCACCGGATTGCCTCCGCCTGCCGCCTGCCCCATCCAGATCTACCGCTGGCACCACGATGTTGTCGGCCACCTGCTGCTCGACGGTGACAGCTACTGGTTGGACGGATGAGCTCGCACCCTCAACGGCGCGGCGACGAGCGGTGTTCGTGCCCGGAGAAGACACCTCCACCTGCTTGGTGATGACCGAGCCATCTACTGCTGCGCCTTCAACTAGCTTCACCTCCGGCTCGTCTCCACACGTACGCTTCATGGCGCACCTAGGGAAGGAGATAGTGCAAGCGAGGGAGCTTCGGCGCATGCGGTAGTGCAGATTGGGGTCTTGGGACTATACAGACTGGGGGAAAATGACATGAGCACATGGAAGAAGAAGGTCGAGCGGGTTTATAAACACCGGACCGTTCGTAGTCCTCGAGTGGACACGTGTGGTGGGCGGGGGGCTACCACGATCTCCACATTTTTTTGGGATCCCTTTTTTTTTAAACAGCCACGATCTCCACTTTAGAGCTGCATTGAAAACACGCTCATGGAAGACCTCGATTCCACTGCATGCAAGTGGCACGGAACCAATTTCTAGCAACGTTAGATCTACTCTAGGAGGGCCTTGACTCATGGAAGTTACTTGCGGTAGGGCCCAGTTGGAAGTGAGATTGAGAGCACTGTGTAAAAATAGGATATGTCTTATTAAAATCAAGTGGCAATAAATTGCAGCGTCCCGTCGACAACCATGCACCCGATGACCCCATTGCCCTGTGCATGTGTTGCAGTAGCAGTAGTAGCCTTTGCAGACTAGATTAAATGTGACATGACCACTCAACGACTTTTTCCATGGACGGCACCGCGTTCCTTCTTGTAGAGGGAGACATCCGTGCTACCTCACGCGGAGGGAGACGTTCGTGTTGTCTCGTGTTGTACTATGAAGGGCACGACATGTGCAACGATCATCATTGGATCACACAGGATCAACGGTTGGTGCGCATGATCCACGTGACAACTGTGACAACCAATCAGGGTGTAGCAGACAGAGTGAGCACAAGTTTGGGCTTTGATGACCCACAAGTATAGGGGGTGTATCGCAGTATTTTCGATAAGAGTGTCGAACCCAACAAGGAGCAGAAGGTGCTGGCTAGTGGTATGGATCAGGAATTCTCTGCAAATACTTAGCAAACGGATTTTTAGGGGTTTTTGATAATGCAAGTAAATAAAGTACGAGTAAATAAAAGACAATAAGAATAAATGCAGCAAGTGGCCCAATCCTTTATTCAGCAAAGGACAAGCCGGTTGTATTACTTAAGATGACCAAACGTTCTCGAGGACACATGGGATTCTGTCAAGTGCTTTCGCTTCATATAGTTGATTAATCTTCTTTAGCTTGCTAAGTGTTGTGTGGGTGAACCTGTGCTAATGTACCGAACTTCCTAGGACTAATACATACTTGTGATTATACCCCTTCCAAACATCTGTAAGTACAAGAAAGTAATTAAGGTAGAAACCTAACCACAACTTCAAACTCTAAGACTCTGACGTTCCTTGTGCAATGGTTTCCTAACGAGGGTTCAGGTTTCTGTCACTCCAGCAACCCCTATGATTTGTAGCCAAATACACAATGCATTCCCCTAGGCCCATATAGGTGAAGTGTCATGTAGTTGACGTTCACATGAAACCACTAGAAGATGTACACCACAACTTAAATATCAAACTATTGAATCTTTCTCAACACAACTCCAGTACTAACAACATGACTTCTCCCATGTCCTCAAGAACAATACGAACTACTCACAAGACATCATATGGATCATGATCAGAGATGGAATAATGATGTATAACAATCTGAACATAAACGATAATTCAATGGTTCACTCAATAGCATCAGCTACAAAGAGTAATCAACACTGGGAAAGTTTCTCCTAAGAACTATGCAAGATTCAACCCAATTGTTACAACAATATGGAGATGGTGATGATGGTGCTAATGGTGGTGGTGATGATGATGATCCCGATGAAGTCCAGCTTGATGGTGGTGTTGATGGCGACGATATCCCGTCTCCAGGAAGGAATTCCCCTCGTAAAAATCTATCTGCTAGAGAGATCTTTCTCTCTCGGTGTTTTCCACCCCACAGAGGTAGCGGAATCTTTCTGTGGTCGCTCTCCAGGTATTAGGGTTCCGTGGAGATAATATACGCCAGAGGGGAGAGATGGAGGTGGGCCAGGGCAGCCACACCACCTGGTGGCGCGACCTAGGGTGGCCCGCGCCAGGGGGTGGTGTGGGCCCCCTGTGGCCCATCTCCACTCCTCCTTCTGGCAGTCTTCGTCTTCTGGAAAAATAGGATTTTCCATATATTTTCCCAGATTTTCTGATCTTCGTGAATTTTGCCTCCAAACAACACCTTTTCCATCAGAATCCTGACAGCAGTGGTCCATGCTCCAAAAGTCATCAACCATGCAAAAACAGATGAAATAACATAACTATCATCTCTTAATATGAAATGTATCAATGAATAATAGTAAATTATGATATATAATAGTGATGCAAAATGGACGTATCAACTCCCCCATGCTTAGACTTCGCTTGTCCCCAAGCGAAACTGAGCTCAATAAACATGGCCTCGGGTTTATGGAGTGAAGAGTCGATAAAAGAATACGGACAAGAAGCATCACATTCATCAATACATAGATCATAATAGAAGACAACCCACTATTATATAACTGTACTTGCAATAAGTAAAGGAAACACAATAAAGATATATAAAGTGGATCATAATTGGTAATGGCAAACTTAGCTCTTGGTCGAAGAATAGTTGACAATTTGCTGGAGTTCACAAATAGCTGATTTTCAATGATAGCTTTCAAAGTAGTAATCACCAAGATAAGAGCAAAGTGCAAAACAAGGAACATAAGAAACATGATTGAATAAATCACCATATGAATGAATGAAACACAACAACTCAAAATACTTGCTGAGATAGAAGGGAATAGGTTTACTGACTCAACTAAAAATTAAAAGAAAGGCCCTACGAAGAGGGAAGCAGGGATTTCAAGTTTCATAAAGAGCTCCCAAAAGTTATGGTACTTATTAGTTTTCAGATCTCATTGCCCCTATCATGGGCATCTTTAGGCGATTAAGGTTAAAGTGATCAAATACGAGGATATGCTTGACAAGTTGTAAATTGAGAATCTCATGTCCCTTGAATACGAGGGTCGCTCCTCATGCTACTCAAGTTTAGTCACCGGTAAGTTCTTGTCATAGTAAGCACATGTGTATCATAGAGAACCGCCAATGGGGTACCCCTTGCCCGATGATACGGAAGAATCCCCATATCAAAATGACAAGGCAAGCAGACAACAAGCATCTCAGCAATCTTCTTATTTACCATGGGAATATGGTGCTTTTTTCTCTCTTTCCTCTTTTATCATCTCTTTTTTTCTTTTCCTCTTTTTACCAATCTCTATCTCTTTTTTTATAAGAAGAATGCTTCATAGATGCTCATTATGGTTATGCTGCAGGTTTCCACCATGACAGCATGGATTAGACCGGCGGCCCAGGCGTTTCTCTAACACACATGCATAACTCCATGGACTTACAAGCTCCCCTTTCATTTCACACCGACGACATCCATAGACAAAAGAACATGATATCGACTAGGTACAAAGTACTAGTGTAATGTTGAAAGCGTTCCCCATGACATCATGGTTCTGCTAATTCACAACTCACAAAGCGCAAGCATATACGCAACATAGATGGGCACAATGGTTCAAGTTTATTAAGTGCAAGAAAGTAAAGTGTGCCATCAAGTTGGTGTGAGCTTTAATCGCTAATTTTCACATAACAAGTTTAATTCGGAAGGTAGATAAAAGCATGAATTTACTTGGAATAGAAATAGTGCTAATAGGTAGGTATGGTGAACACAAATGGCATAGGTTTTGGTTTAAGGATTGGATGCACGAGAAGAATTCCCTCTTAGTACAGGTTTTTGGCTAGCAAGGCTGGGTAGCAAGTATAAGAGTTGAAGGAAACAAACAAACAAACATACAAGTGATAAAAAAACATGCAATCTTCCTTGGAAGCACAAAAGATATTAACTAGAGAATACTAAACTTATGAGCAAATCAAGAAAGAAAGATGATGAAATTATATTTCTTTAGAGTACTTCTATCTTTTCATTCAATTCTCAAAAATAGTGTTGCTACTGACAGAGCCAGGTTTGCTAAAACCAACTAAATTAACTCAATGATCCTAAAGTGATACCAATACTAACAACAAGATCAATCATATAACTATGAATTGAAAACTAATATAAGATATGAAAAAGAGTAAATGATAGAACTTCTCATTAATATTCCATAACAGTAACTCACACCAAGGGATACATATCTAACGAGAGAGGGGACACTTCCATAATGAAAACCATCCTACATGATAACTTATCTATTCAAGATATGACTCTACTAAAAGGGTAAAAAGATAGAAGATAGTGATGTGATACCGCGACACTCCCCCAATCTTGGAACAAACCAAGGGGATGCCAAACCTGATGACGAATTACTCCTTCGGTGGTGGTGGTATCCCCTCGATGAACTCTTTGATCAGTTTCCCCAAGTCCTCAATCTCAAAGGTGAGATTACGAATTAGCTGTGAGTTTTGCTCAATGCGGCTCATGATCATGTCGGGTTGAGAATTCCAGCTCTTGCGATTCTTTTCCCACTCTTCCTCCTTGAAGTCTTCTTTTCCTTGGCGGACACCATTGTGCTTCTAAGCTTTCAAGAATAGTTCCTGGCAGAAAGAGATCGAAACAAAAACACGACAAGAACTCGATATACGAACCTCGGGGGATCCGGGGGATTATATATTACGAAGTTTTACAACAAAAGTAAGGTAGAGAAAATGGGTCGGAGACGGAGTCCGAGGTGGCCACACCACCTGGTGGCGCGACCAGGGTGGGCCCATGCCACAGGGTGGTGTGAGCCACCCTGGCTCCATTTCCGTCCCTCTTTCGCTTCGTAGCTTTCCTTGTTGGCTAAAAACTGCAAAAATATAATTAGACAGATCTTTCGTGGAACTTTTCTTACTAGAACTATTACCTATTCGAAAACGGACTCTGCAGGTCTCTGAATTTGGTTTTTGATAAAATTTTCCGTAGTTATAACTTGAAAAGCATCGACATCTTCATTGTAAGAATCTCCAGCAATATAGTGCTTAAGGCGCTGCCCATTCACCACTTGTGTAGTGTTGTTTTGAAAGAGGAAATTTTTATCGCTCCTGAACGGTACACTTCTTCAATAATGTAAGGTCCTTCCCATTTTGAAAGTAGTTTTCGTGCAAAAAATCTGAGACGAGACCTATACAATAGAACTTTCTCACCAACATGGAATTCTTTCTTAATTATTCGCTTGTCATGCCATCTTTTAACTTTTCCCTTAAAGAGCCTACCATTCTCATATGCTTCACTCCTCCATTCATCTAAAGAACTTAAGTCAAATAATCTTTTTCACCAGCAAGCTTACAATCTCTATTGAGTTCTTTAACTTCCCAATAAGCTTTGTGTTCTAATTCTAAAGGTAGGTGACAAGCTTTCCCATAAACCATTTTATAAGGACACATCCCCATAGGGTTTTTATATGCAGACCTATAAGCCCATAAAGCATTGTTCAACTTTTTAGCCCAGTTTTTTCTAGATCTATTAACAGTCTTTTGCAAGATAGATTTAATTTCTCTATTTGATAACTCTACTTGCCCACTAGTTTGGGGGTGATAAGCTAAGGCGATTCTATGATTAACATCATATTTAGCAAGGGTCTTTCTAAAACCACCATGAATGAAATGAGAACCTCCATCCGTCATAAGGTACCTAGGCACTCCAAACCTAGGAAAGATAACATCCTTAAGCATTTTTAGAGAGGTCTCCCCATCAGCACTCTTCGTACGTATGGCTTCTACCCACTTAGTAACATAATCAACGGCAACAAGAATATGAGTATAACCTTTCGAGAGAGGAAAAGGACCCATAAATCTCAAATCCCCAACAATGAAAGGGTTCAATAACTAGAGAGTAGTTCATAGGCATCTCATTGCGTCTAAAAATATTCCCAACACGCTGACACTCATCACAAGATACAACAAATTTTCTCGCATCTTTAAAAAGGGTAGGCCAGTAGAAACCTGATTGTAGCACCTTTTGTGCGGTTCTATCTCCCGCATGATGTCCTCCATAGGCACTATCATGACATTTCCGCAATATCTCCTTTTGTTCGTATTCTAGAACACATCTTCGCATAATACCATCCACTCCTTCTTTATATAAATGTGGGTCATCCCAAAAATAATGCCTCAAATCGTAAAAGAACTTCCTTCTTTGCTGGGTTGTGAAAGTTGGAGGAAAATACTTGGAGACAATAAAGTTAGCATAATTAGCATACCAAGGGCTCCCTCGTGAGCTTACCCCTATTGCGGCCAACTGTTCATTCGGGAAACTATCATTAATAGCCATAGGATCAAAAGAGATATTTTCCAACCAAGATAAGTTATCAGCAACAAGATTTTCAGCACCTTTCCTATCTACAATATGTAGGTCAAACTCTTGCAAAAGCAGCACCCATCTAATAAGCCTAGGCTTAGCATCCTTCTTCATCATAAGATACTTAATAGCAGCATGATCAGTATGAATGGTGACTTTTGAGTCTACAATATAAGGTCTAAACTCAAGCAAAAACGACAGCCAGGAATTCTATTTCAGTAGTAGCATAATTCCTTTGAGCAGCGTCAAGAGTTTTACTAGCATAATGAATAACGTTTAACTTTTTGTCTATTCATTGCCCAAGGACAGCACCTACAGCAAAATCGCTAGCATCACACATTATTTCAAAGGGTAAACTCCAATCAGGTGGTTGAACAATAGGAGCTGTAGTTAAAGCCTTCTTAAGAGTTTCAAAAGCTTCCTTACAATCATCACCAAAAACAAAGGGTACATCTTTTTGAAGAAGATTAGTGAGGGGTTTTGATATCTTAGAGAAATCTTTAATAAACCTTCTATAGAAACCAGCATGACCAAGGATACTACGAATACCTTTGATGTCTCTTGGGCAGGGTATTTTTTTCAATTGCCTCAACTTTATCTCTATCCACTTTTATGCCTCTTTCGAAAACCTTATGCCCAAGGACAATTCCTTCATTAACCATGAAGTGGCATTTCTCCCAATTAAGAACAAGATTAGTTTCTTCACACCTCTGCAAAACTTTATCAAGGTTGTGCAGACAATTATCAAAAGAAGTTCCATAGACGGAGAAGTCATCCATGAACACTTCCACAATTTCCTCACAAAAACCATGAAAGATAGCAGACATGCATCTTTGAAAAGTAGCAGGAGCATTACATAAACCAAAAGGCATACGTCTATAAGCATAGGTTCCATAAGGGCATGTAAAAGTAGTTTTTTCTTGATCTTGTTGTTTAACAGCAATTTGAGAGAAACCGAAATATCCATCAAGAAAACAAAAATGGGTCTTTTTAGACAACCTTTCTAATATTTGATCGATAAAAGGAAGTGGGTAATGATCTTTCTTAGTAACTTTGTTAACTTCCCTGAAATCAATGCACATTCTATAGCCTACTACTATTCTTTGGGGAATAAGCTCGTCATTATCATTAGGAACAACGGTAATTCCTCCTTTCTTAGGAACACAATGAACAGGACTAACCCATTCACTATCAGCAATAGGGTAAATAATACCAGCATCAAGGAGTTTCAGTACCTCATTTCTTACCACTTCTTTCATCATAGGATTCAGACGTCTTTGGTTCTTCTACTACTGGCTTTGCATCTGGTTCTATATTGATAGCATGCTGACATATAGTAGGTGAAATCCCTTTTAAATCATCCAGGGTATAGCCCATAGCCCCTCAGTGTTTCTTCAAAACCTCCAATCACCTTTCTTCTTCCTTCTCTGAAAGTTTCGAGCTAATAATAACAGGATATATCTTATTGTCATCAATGTAAGCATATTTAAGATCATCAGGGAGAGGTTTTATATCGAAGACCAGATCCTTTTTAGGCGGCAATGTGGTACCCAAATCTTCTACATGCAAGTTGTGCTTAAGCATCTTAGGTTGACGACGGAGAATCTCATCAATCTCATTTCTTTCTTCCATGAAGATCTCACTTTCGTGGACTTCCATAAATTGCTGCAAAGCATTGTTAGGAGAAAGAGAAATAGAGGAAAGTTGTTCAACTCTAAAGTCCTCATTATGGTTTCATTTTCACAAGGTTCTTTAGTAAATTTCGAAAAATTAAACTCATAAGATTCCCCATCAAACTTAGTCAAGATTTTCTCCCTTTTGCAATCTATAATAGCTCCACAAGTACTCAAGAAAGGTCTACCAAAAATGATGGGATAAGTTTTACTAGCAGCTGAACCAAGTACTAGAAAATCAGCAGGATATTTAATCTTACCACAAAGAACTTCTACATCCCGCACAATACCGATTGGAGAGATGGTCTCTCTATTAGCAAGGTGAATAACCACATCAATATCTTCCAACTCGCAGGGACTGATCTCATGCATAATTTCTTTATAAAGCTCATAAGGAATAGCACTTAAACTTGCACCAATATCACATAAACCATAATAGCAATGATCACCAATTCGAACAGAAAGCACAGGGATACTAGCCTTTTTAGCTTTATTAGGATGTGAGACAATATTAGAAGCATCCTCACAAAAGACTATGCGCCCATCTTCTATACTTTTAGTGACAAGGTATTTCACAATTGCTACAACAGGTTCAATGTTTATTTGTTCATCAGGTTTTATAGTTCTCTTTGCACTTTCAGTGATTACACTAGTTATCATAGGATGATCCTTTACCTTATCTGGGAAGGGTATTTTCTCGATATAAGGTTCAGGTAAGATGTGATCAATAGTGTAAAACTCAGTACTCCCAACAGGAACACAGTCAACAATATCTTTATAAGGAGCATGATACTTGCTCCATCCCTTTTTCGGGATTTCAATATAAGAGGCAAAAGCCTTAAAACAATTTGTAATAACTTGTAAAATCAAGACCATAAGCATTACTAATATTTTGAAACCCATCAGTTCCCATAAAATATTCAATGCATTCATAATCATAATTTATACCTGACTTTCTTCCTTTGTCATTCTCCCATGCTTCAGCATTGTCTTGAATACGGTCCAGAAGATCCCATTTAGCTTGTTCTTCCATGCGAGTGAATGATCCAGCATAAGAAGCATCCAATAAATCCTTATCATGAAGAGATAGCCTTGCATAAAAGTTATTGATAATAATATTGTTGGGGAGCTCATGAATGGGACATTTGAGCATTAGTAACTTCAATCTCCCCCAAGCTTGAGTTGTACTCTCTCCATCAAGAGGTCAAAAGTTGTATATTTGATTCCGATCTTTATGAATCTCACTAGGAGGATAAAACTTTAAATAAAAGAAAGGCACTATTTCCTCCCATTCAATAGCTTGACCATTCTTCAGCAGCTTATACCATTCCTTGGCTCTTCCTTTCAATGATAATGAGAATAACTTCTTCTTAACTTGATCTATAGTAATACCTGCACACTTGAACAACCCGCATAATTCGTGTATAAAGAGTAAATGATCACCGGGATGGACAGTTCCATCCCCAACATAGTAGTTATCCATAACACGATTAATAATTCTTGTAGGCATTTTAAAAGTATCATTCTCAGCCAGTGGTGGTTCATCTACTACCCTAGCAGTGGTAGTAGCATTATGAAATAAGAAACTCAGCGAATTATCCATATTGAAAATAAAGCAACTAACAGAGGTAAACAATACTCATAGTAGAAGTTTCCTTTACCAGTTCCACTCTCTAATGGCGCTTCACTCCCCGGCAATGATGCCAGAAAATAGTCTTGATGACCCACAAGTATAGGGGGTGTATCGCAGTATTTTTGATAAGTAAGAGTGTCGAACCAAACGAGGAGCAGAAGGTGCTGGCTAGTGGTATGGATCAGGAATTCTCTACAAATACTTAACAAATGGATTTTTAGGGGTATGCCTGCTCTTTTCATGAACCATAGCAAGCGTCATTGCTTGTGTGTTCTTCTCACAAACCACATATCACCAGTGTCATTGCATGTCTGCTCTTCTCATCAACCACATATGGATCCACCAGTATCATTGCATGTCTGCTCTTTTTATTAACCACAGTTGGATTCATTTCATGTGTGTTCTTCTCACAAACCACATAAGGATACACCAGTGTCATTGCATGTGTGTTCTTCTCATGAACCACAACTAGAGTCATTGCATGTCTGTTCTTCTCACAAACCACATAAGGATCCACTAGTGTCATTGGATGTGTGTTCTTTTCATGAACCACACTCAGTGTCATTGCATGTGTGTTCTTCTCACAAACCACACATGGATCCACCAGTGTCATTGGATGTCTGTTCTTCTCATAAACGACATCTAGAGTCATTGCATGTCTGTTCTTCTCACAAACCACATAAGGATCCACCAGTGGCATTGCATGTATGTTCTTTTCATGAACCACACCCAGTGTCATTGCATGTCTATTCCTCTAAACAAACCACACATTGATCCACCAGTGTCATTGCATGTGGTCATTGCATGTGTGTTCTTCTAAACAAACCACACATGGATCCACCAGTATCATTCCATGTCTGTTGTTTTCATGAACCACACCCAGTGTCATTGCATGTGTGTTCTTCTCACAGACCACACATGGATCCACCACTGTCATTGCATGTCTGTTCTTCTCATGAACCACATCAAGAGTCATTGCATGTCTGTTCTTCTCACAAACCACATAAGGATCCACCAGTGTCATTGGATGTGTGCTCTTTTCATGAACCACACCCAGTGTCATTGCATGTGTGTTCTTCTCACAAACCACACATGGATCCACCGGTATCATTGCATGGCTGTTCTTTTCATGAACCACAGCCAGTGTCACTGCATGTGTGTTCTTCTCACAAACCACACATGGATCCACCAGTGTCATTGCATGTCTGATCTTCTCACAAACCATAGTTACAATCATTGCATGTGTGTTCTTTTCACAAACCACATATCACCAGTGTCATTGCATGTGTGTTCTTCTCATAAACCACATATGTATCCACCCAGTGTGATTGCATGTGTTTTCTTCTCACAAACCACATAAGGATCCACCATTGTCATTGGATGTGAGTTCTTTTCATGAACCACCCGCTGTGTCATTGGATGTGTGTTTTTCTCACAAACAACACATGGATCCACCAGTGTCATTGCATGTCTGCTCTTTTCACAAACCACACATGGATCCACCCAGTGTGATTGCATGTCTGTTCTTTTCACAAACCACATATGGATCCACCAGTGTCATTGCATGTATGTTCTTTTCATGAACCACACCTAGTGTTATTGCATGTCTGTTCCTCTCATAAACCACACATCGATCCACCGGTGTCATTGCATATGTGTTCTTCTCATGAACCACATCTAGAGTCATTGCATGTCTGTTCTTCTCACAAACCACATAAGAATCCACCAGTGTCATTGGATGTGTATTCTTTTCATGAACCACACCCATTGTCATTGCATGTGTGTTCTTCTCACAAACCACACATGGATCCACAAGTATCATTGCATGTCTGCTCTTTTAATTAACCACACATGGATCCACCTAGTGTGATTGCATGTTTGTTCTTTTCACAAACTACATATGGATCCACCAGTGTCATTGCATGTCTATTCTTTTCATGAATCACAGCCAGTGTCATTGCATGTCTGTTCCTCTCATAAACCACACATGGATCCACCAGTGTCATTGCATGTGTGTTCTTCTAATGAACCACATCCAGAGTCATTGCATGTCTATTCTTTTCACAAACCACATAAGGATCCACCGGTGTCATTGCATGTGTGTTCTTTTCACGAACCACACCTAGTGTCATTGCATGTGTGTTCTTCTCAGAAACCACACATCTATCCACCAGTATTATTGCATGTCTGTTATTATCATGAACCACAGCCAGTGTCATTGCATGTGTGTTCTTCTCACAAACCACACATGGATCCACCAGTGTCATTGCATGTCTGCTCTTCTCACAAACCACATATGGATCCACCCAGTGTGATGGCATGTCTGTTCTTCTCACAAACCACATAAGGATCCACCAGTGTCATTGGATGTGTGTTCTTTTCATGAACCACACCCAGTGTCATTGCATGTGTGTTCTTCTCACAAACCACACATGGATCCACCGGTATCATTGCATGTCTATTATTTTCATGAACCATATCCAGTGTCATTGCATGTCTGTTCTTTTCACAAACCACATATGGATCCCAAAGTGCCATTGCATGTCTGTTCTTTTCATGAACCACACCCAGTGTCATTGCATGTCTGTTCTTATCCCAAACCACACATGGATCCACCGGTGTCATTGCATGTGTTCTTCTCATGAACCACATATAGAGTCATTGCATGTGTGTTCTTCTCACAAACCACATAAGGATCCACCAGTGTCATTGGATGTGTGTTCTTTTCATGAACCACACCCAGTGTCATTGCATGTGTGTTCTTCTCACAAACCACACATGGATCCACCAGTATCATTGCATGTGTGTTCTTTTCATGAACCACACCCAGTGTCATTGCATGTGTGTTCTTCTCACAAACCACACATGGATCCACGAGTATCATTTTCATGTCTGCTCTTTTCATTAACCACACATGGATTCACCCAGTGTGATTGCATGTCTGTTCTTTTCACAAACCACATATGGATCCACCAGTGTCATTGCATGTCTGTTCTTTTCATGAACCACACCCAGTGTCATTGCATGTGTGTTCCTCTCACAAACCACACATGGATCCACCGGTGTCATTGCATGTGTGTTATTCTCATGAACCACATCTAGATTCATTGCATGTATGTTCTTCTCACAAACCACATAAGGATCCACCAGTGTCATTGGTGATGGGTTTGTAGCATGGAAAACAAAAATTTCCTACCGCAAGAACGAACAAAACCCAGATCTAATCTAGATAAAAGCCAAGATCTAATCTATTAGACATGTGCAACGAGATAGATCTGTACTAACCCTTGTAGACCCGAAAGCGTTACGAGATCGGATCTCGTGGTTGATGTAGTCGATCACTTGCCGATCTCAAGATCGAGTAGACGATCCTTCCGGCGCCGCGTTCCGGCAGCGCTTCCGCAGTCGATCACACGTGCGGAGTCAAAGCAGACGTTCCTCTCCCCGTTCCAGCGAGCATCGGAGGTAGTAGATCAATCCCAGCAGCACGACGGTGTGGTGTGGTGGTGGAGTAGAGAATTCTGCAGGGCTTCGCCTAAGCCTGAGCAGAGGGAAGGAGGAGGAGAGAGGCGGCTAGGGTTTGAGGATTCCAGAGGGCCAGGGGGTGGCGCCTCCACCCCTCTATTTAAAGGAGGGAGGCGCCATGGGGAGGTCGAGTCCTTGTAGGACTCCCCTCTCCCTTGGCCGACGGATCAAGGAGGTGGGGGGAGAGTCCTACTCCCCCACGAATCCTTGTCTTGCCCCACAAGGATTCCTTGACCCTTTCTTGGTTTTCAAGCAAACTCTAAGAAATCTTCTAGAACCTTCTGGAACATTCATAAACCTTCTAGAATCCCCATACAAATACTCCGGAACATTTCCTAACTTAAAAAATGATCCCCAATATATGAATCTTATTCTTCGGACAATTCCGGATCTCCTCGTGATGTCCTGGATCCAATCCGAGACTCCGAACAACATTCGGTCTCCAACGCACATTCCATATCTACTTAAAACAACTTCGAACCTTAAGTGTGTCACCCTACGGTTCGTGAATATGCAGACATGATGGAGACACATCTCCTATCAATAACCATCAGCGGGATCTGGAGATCCATAACGGCTCCCACATACTCAACGATGACTTCGTGATCGATAGAACCATTAACATACGAAACCAATTCCCTTTGTCAAGCGATACTCTACTTATCTGAGGTTTGATCGTCGGTATCTCCATACCTAGTTCTACCTCGTTACTGATGAGTACTCTTTACTCGTTCCATGTTATGTCATCCCTTGTGACCCAGTCACATGCTTGCAAGCTAACTAGATGACATTCCACCAAGAGGGCCTAGAGCATATCTATCCGTCATATGGATGGACAAATCCCAATCTTGGTCCATGCGCTTCAACACATACTTTCAGAATACCCAATGACACCTTTATAACCACCCAGTTACGAAGCGGTGTTTGATGTCATCAAATTACCCATCCGGTGATGGTGATTAACATAACCTCATGGTCGAAGGATTAGGTTACTATGCATTTGAAAGCTTATAGCAATACGAACTTAATGACTTGATCTTATGCTATACTTACTATGGGTGTGTGTCCATCACATCATTCTCCTAATGGTATAACCTTGTTATTAATGACATCCAATGTCCATGATCAGGAAACCATGATCATCAATTAATCAACAAGCTAGTTCCACAAGAGGCTTACTAGGGACTCTTTTATGTTTACAGAACACACATGTATTAGTGTTTCCTTATAATACAATTACAGCATGGGATGTAAACATTCATCATAAACACAAAGATATAATAATAACCACTTTTATTATTGCCTCTTGGGCATATCTCCAACAGTCTCCCACTTGCACTAGAGTCAATAATCTAGATTACATGGTAATATACCTAACACCCATGGCGTTCTGGTGTTGGTCATGCTTTGCTCTAGGGAGAGGTTTAGTCAACGGATCTGCCACATTTAGATCAGTGTGTACTTTGCAAATCTTTATGTCACCATCTCGGACATACTCGTGAATAGAATGGAAATGTAGCTTGATGTGCTTCAGCTTGCTATGTGACCTTGGCTCCTGTGCATTAGCTATGGCACCTGTGTTGTCACAGTAGATGGCCATCGGGTCCAACGCACTGGGGACCACGCCAAGTTTAGTAATGAACTCCTTCATCCATATGGCTTCTTGTGCAGCCTCCGAAGCAGCTATGTATTCTGATTCAGTTGAAGATTTCGCCTCAACGCTTTGCTTGGCACTCCTCCAGCTCACTGCAGCACCATTCAAAATAAATACGTATCCAGACTGTGACTTCGAGTCATCTGGATCGGTGTTCCAACTAGCATCAGTGTAACCGTTTACAACAAGCTGTTCATCACCTCCATAAGAAAGAACCATATCCTTAGTCCTATTCAGGTACTTTAGGATATTCTTGACCGCTGTCCAGTGCTCCATTCCAAGATCACTTTGATATCTGCTAGTCAAACTAACAGCATGTGCTATATCTGGTCTTGTACACAGCATGGCATACATGATAGAACCTATGGCCAAGGCATAGGGAATATTATTCATCTTTTCTCTATCTTCTGCCGTAGCCGGACTTTGAGTCTTACTCAAGGTCTTACCTGACAACATGGGCACGAACCCTTTCTTGCTCTCTTCCATTCTAAACTTCTTTAGAACTTTGTATAAGTATGTACTTTGTGAAAGCGCTATTAGGCGTCTTGATCTATCTCTATAAATCTTGATGCCTAGAATATATGCCGCTTCGCCAAGATCCTTCATTGAAAAACTATTATTCAAATAGGTTTTGACGCTATTAAGAAGTTCTATATCATTCCCAATCAACAATATGTCATCTACATATAGTACTAGGAATGCTACAGAGCTCCCACTCACTTTCTTGTAAATACAAGCTTCTCCATAAGTTTGTATAAATCCAAAGTTTTTGATTACTTTATCAAAACGTTGATTCCAACTCCGGGATGCTTGCTTCAATCCATAAATGGAGCGCTGAAGTTTGCATACCTTGTCAGCATCTTTAGGATCGACAAAACCTTTGGGTTGTACCATATACAACTCTTCCTCAATGTCTCCATTAAGGAACGCCGTTTTGACATCCATCTGCCAAATCTCATAATCGAAATATGCAGCGATTGCTAACAAAATCCTCACAGACTTTAGCTTCGCTACTGGTGAGAAAGTCTCATCGTAGTCAAGTCCTTGAATTTGTCGGAACCCTTTCGTGACAAGTCGAGCTTTATAGACGGTAACATTACCATCAGCATCTGTTTTTCTTTTGAAAATCCATTTGTTCTCGACAGCCTTACGGCCATCCGGTAAGTCCACCAAAGTCCACACTTGGTATTCGTACATGGATCCCATTTCGGATTTCATGGCTTCTAGCCATTTGCCGGAATCTGGGCTCACCATAGCTTCTTCATACGTCGTAGGGTCATCAGTGTTGTCCACCAACATGACGTTCAAGGCAGAGTCCTACCAATCAGGAGTGGTACAAACTCTCGTTGACCTGCGAGGTTCAGCAGCAACTTTGTTCGAAGTTTCATGATCACCATCATGAGCTTCCTCTCCAATTGGTGCAGGCGGCACAAAAACACCTTCGGTGCTGCGCTACTCTCAACTCCGAGAGAAGGTTCAATAACCTCGTTGAGTTCTACTTTCCATCCAGTCACTTCCTTCGAGAGAAACTCCTTCTCAAGAAAGGATCCATTCTTGGCAACGAAAACTTTGCCTTCGGGTCTATGATAGAAGGTATACCCAATTGTTTCTTTAGGGTATCCTATGAAGACACATTTCTCCGCTTTGGGTTCAAGCTTATCAGGTTGTAACTTCTTTACATACGCTTCGCAACCCCAAACTTTAAGGAACGACAACTTAGGTTTCTTACCAAACCACAATTCGTACGGTGTCATTTCAACGGATTTAGATGGTGCCCTATTTGAAGTGAATGCGGCTGTCTCTAATGCATAGCCCCAAAACGATAGCGGTAAATCTGTAAGAGACATCATAGACCGAACCATATCTAAGAGAGTTCGATTACGACGTTCGGACACACCATTATGTTGTGGTGTTCCCGGCGGTGTCAACTGCGAAATTACTCCACATTTCTTTAAATGCATGCCAAACTCATAATTAGATATTCACCTCCGCGGTCAGAACGCAGAAACTTAATCTTCTTGTTACGATGATTTTCCACTTCACTTTGAAATTCCTTAAACTTCTCGAAAGTTTCGGACTTATGTTTCATAAAGTAGACATAACCATATCTACTTAAGTCATCCGTGAAAGTGAGAACATAACGATATCCACCACGCGATGCTACACTCATTGGACTGCACACATCGGTATGTATTATTTCCAATAAGTCTGTAGCTTGCTCCATTATCCCAGAGAATGGAGTCTTAGTCATTTTTCCCATTAGACATGCTTCGCATCTTTCAAGTGATTCAAAATCAAGTGATTCAAGAAGTCCATCAGAATGGAGTTTCTTCATACGCTTCACTCCAATGTGACCAAGACGACAGTGCCACATGTATGTAGAATTATCATTCAATTTTATTCGTTTAGCATCTATGTTGTGAACATGTGTATCACTACTATCAAGATTCAATAAGAATAAACCATTCATCTCAGGTGCATTACCATAAAAGATATTACTCATATAAATCGAACAACCTTTATTCTCAGACTTAAAAGAGTAACCGTCTCGCAATAAACAAGATCCAGATATAATGTTCATGCTTAACGCAGGCACCAAATAACAATTATTTAAATTTAAAACTAATCCCGAAGGTATATGTAGAGGGAGCGTGCCGACGGCGATCACATCAACCTTGGAGCCATTTTCAACGCGCATCGTCACCTTGTCTCTCGCCAGTCTTCGTTTATTCCGCAGCTCCTGTTTCGAGTTACAAATATGAGCAACCGAACCAGTATCAAATACCCAGGCACTACTATGATTACTAGTGAGATACACATCAATAACATGTATATCAAATATACCTTTCTTCTTGATGTTGCCGTTCTTCAGATCTGCCAGGTACTTGGGGCAGTTACGCTTCCAGTGACCAGCACCCTTGCAGTAGAAGCATTCAGTTTCAGGCTTAGGACCAGCCTTGGGCTTCTTAGCAGGTGCGGCAGCTTTCTTGCCGTCCTTCTTGAAGTTGCCCTTTTTCTTAGGCTTGCCCTGTTTCTTGAATTGGTGGTCTTATTGACCATCAACACTTGGTGCTCCTTTTTGATCTCCACTTCAGCAGTTTTCAGCATGGACGATAGATCAGGCAACGTCTTGTTCATGCAGTGCATATTGTAGTTCATCACAAAGTTCTTATAACTCAGTGGCAGTGATTGGAGGACACGGTGAATCCCTAACTCATTAGGAATCGTTATCCCCAACTCTTGGAGCTTGTTTGTGTGCCCAGACATGGTGACCACGTGCTCGGTAACGGAGCTTCCCTCTTCCATCTTGCAGTTAAAGAACTTTTCGGAGGCCTCATAGCTATCCACGGCCGCGTGAGTCTCAAAAATGAGCTTGAGCTCCTTAATGATCTCGAACAGGTCGTGGTGCTCAAAGCGCTTCTGAAGCTCCGTTTCTAAACTGTACAGGATGGCACACTAAACTGTGGAGTAATGATTTTTCCGAGTGGCGTAAACATTCTTTACGTCATCGGTGGCATCTTCTGCAGGTGGGTCACCTAGCGGTGCTTCGAGCACATAGGTCATCTGACCAGCCCTGAGGACAATCTTCAGACCATGGAGCCAGTCCGTGAAGTTGCTTCCATTGTTCTTAAGCTTTTTTTTCTCTAGGAGCGCATTGAAATTGATGGAGAGATTCGCCATAATCTACAACAAATTTGCAAGTAGTTTAGACTAAGTTTATGATAAATTGAGTTCTACTTTAATTCATAAATTAACTAGGTGAACTCCCACTCAAAACAACATCCCTCACATTGTCTTAGTGATTACACGAACCAAGTCCACTACACCAAGTCCGATCTTCACGAGAGAAGATGTAGTTTCATCGGCGAACAATCTTCATGTTCATCATATCACTTATATGATTCATGCTCTACCTTTCGGTATTCCGTGTTCCGAGACCATGTTTGTACATGCTAGGCTCGTCAAGATTAACCTTAGTTTCCGCATGTGCAAATCTGGCTTGCACCCGTTGTATGCACACGTAGAATCTATCACATCCGATCATCACGAGATGCTTCGAGACGACGAGTCTTAGCAACGGTGCCAACTAAGGACGAACACTTTATTACTTGAAATTTAGTCAGAGGGATCATCTTATAATGCTACCGTCGTGATCTAAGCAATACAAGATGCATAAAGGATTAACATCACAGGCAATTCATAATTAGTGTGATATGATATGGCCCTTTCTTCTTATGCCTTTGATCTCCATCTCCAAAGCACGAACATGATCTCCATCATCACCAGCATTGCGTCAAGGTCAGTGGCGCCGCTTCATGGTTGTCCATCATCACCAGCAACTATTACAACTACTTGGAATAAAGCTATTACAAGATGAATAGACACGCATGTCTTAACCGAATTAAAGACAACCATTAGGCTCCTGCCGGTTGCCATATTACAACAAGGATCATTGCATACATAAAATATAATCACAATCACATGATGGCCATATCACATCACAAAACCCCTGCAAAAACAAGTTAGACGCCTCTAATTTTCTTTGCATGTTTTACGTGGTTTGGGGCTTTCGAATAAGAACGGATCTTACCTACAAAACTGAACCACAACGTTGATACAAGTGCTATCAAGTGCAAAGTGTAAATTGGATCTATACTATGGTGGGAGAGACAGACACCCGCAAAGCCACTTGTGCAAAGCAAGTTACACGTCAATCGTGGAGCAAGTCTCATGTGCGATGACATGTAAGGTTAGCCCGAGCCGCTTCATCCCACCATACCGCAAGATGCAAAGTACACAAAGCAAAAGACGGCACGAGCACCAACGCACACAAAACCATTCTGTTCTACTCGTGCAACAGATCTACGCATAGACAAGGCTCTGATACCACTGATGGGTTCATAGCATGGAAAACAAAAAATTTCTACCGCAAGAACGAACAAAACCCAGATCTAATCCAGATAAAAGCCAAGATCTAATCTATTAGACATGTTCAACAAGATAGATCTGTACTAACCCTTGTAGACCCGAAAGTGTTACGAGATCGGATCTCGTGGTTGATGTAGTCGATCACTTGCCGATCTCAAGATCGAGTAGACAATCCTTCCGGCGCCGCGTTCCGGCAGCGCTTACGCAGTCGGCCACACGTGCGGAGTCGAAGCAGACCTTCCTCTCCCCGTTCCACCGAGCAGTGGAGGTAGTAGATCTTCTCCACGGAATCCCAGCAGCACGACGGTGTGGTGGTGGTGGTGGAGTAGAGAATTCTGCAGGGCTTCGCCTAAGCCTGAGCAGAGGGAAGGAGGAGGAGAGAGGCGGCTAGGATTTGAGGATTCCAGAGGGCCAGGGGGTGGCGCCTCCAGCCCTCTATTTAAAGGAGGGAGGCGCCATGGGGAGGTCGAGTCCTTGTAGGACTCCCCTCTCCCTTGGCTGGCGGATCAAGGAGGTGGGGGGAGAGTCCTACTCCCCCACGAATCCTTGTCTTGTCCCACAAGGATTCCTTGACCCTTTCTTGGTTTTCAAGCAAACTCCAAGAAATCTTCTAGAACCTTCCGGAACATTCCGAAACCTTCTAGAATCTCCATACAAATACTCCGGAACATTTCCTAACTTAGAAAATGATCCCCAATATATGAATCTTATTCTCCGGACAATTCCGGATCTCCTCGTGATGTCCTGGATCCAATCCGAGACTCCGAACAACATTCGGTCTCCAACGCACATTCCATATCTACTTAAAACAACTTCGAACCTTAAGTGTGTCACCCTACGGTTCGTGAATATGCAGACATGATGGAGACACATCTCCTATCAATAACCATCAGCGGGATCTAGAGATCCATAACGGCTCCCACATACTCAATGATGACTTCGTGATCGATAGAACCATTAACATACGAAACCAATTCCCTTTGTCACGCGATACTCTACTTATCCGAGGTTTGATCGTCGGTATCTCCATACCTAGTTCTACCTCGTTACTGATAAGTACTCTTTACTTGTTCCATGTTATGTCATCCCTTGTGACCCAGTCACATGCTTTCAAGCTAACTAGATGACATTCCACCGAGAGGGCCCATAGCATATCTATCCGTCATATGGATGGACAAATCCCAATCTTGGTCCATGCGCTTCAACACATACTTACAGAATACCCAATGACACCTTTATAACCACCCAGTTACGAAACGGTGTTTGATGTCATCAAAGTACCCATCCGGTGATGGTGATTAACATAACCTCATGGTCGAAGGATTAGGTTACTATGCATTTGAAAGCTTATAGCAATACGAACTTAATGACTTGATCTTATGCTATACTTACTATGGGTGTGTGTCCATCACATCATTCTCCTAATGATATAACCTTGTTATTAATGACATCCAATGTCCATGATTAGGAAACCATGATCATCAATTAATCAACAAGCTAGTTCCACAAGAGGCTTACTAGGGACTCTTTTATGTTTACAAAACACACATGTATTAGTGTTTCCTTATAATACAATTACAGCATGGGATGTAAACATTCATCATAAACACAAAGATATAATAATAACCACTTTTATTATTGCCTCTTGGGCATATCTCCAACAGTCTCCCACTTGCACTAGAGTCAATAATCTAGATTACATGGTAATATACCTAACACCCATGGCGTTCTGCTGTTGGTCATGCTTTGCTCTAGGGAGAGGTTTAGTCAATGGATCTGCCACATTCAGATCAGTGTGTACTTTGCAAATCTTTATGTCACCATCTCGGACATACTCGTGAATAGAATGGATCCACCAGTGTCATTGCATGTCTGTTCTTTTCATGAACCACACCCAGTGTGATTGCATGTCTGTTCTTTTCACAAACCACATATGGATCCACCAGTGTCATTGCATATCTGTTCTTTTCATGAACCACACCCAGTGTCATTGCATGTCTGTTCCTCTCATAAACCACACATGGATCCACCGGTGTCATTGCTTGTGTGTTCTTCTCATGAACCACATCTAGAGTGATTGCATGTCTGTTCTTCTCACAAACCACATAAGGATCCACCAGTGTCATTGGATGTGTGTTCTTTTCATGAACCACACCTAGTGTCATTGCATGTGTGTTCTTCTCACAGACCACACATGTATCCACCGGTGTCATTGCATGTGTGTTCTTCTCATGAACCACATCTAGAGTCATTGCATGTCTATTCTTCTCACAAACCACATAAGGATCCACCAGTGTCATTGGATGTGTGTTCTTTTCATGAACCACACCCAGTGTCATTGCATGTGTGTTCTTCTCACAAACCACACATGGATCCACCAGTATCATTGCATGTCTCCTCTTTTCATTAACCACGCATGGATCCACCCAGTGTCATTGCATGTATGTTCTTCTCACAAACCACATATGGATCCACCAGTGTCATTGCATGTCTGTTCCTTTCATGAACCACACCCAGTGTCATTGCATGTCTATACCTCTCATAAACCACACATGGATCCACCGATGTCATTGCATGTGTGTTATTCTTATGTAGCACATCTAGAGTCATTGCATGTCTGTTCTTCTCACAAACCACATAAGGATCCACCAGTGTCATTGGATGTGTGTTCTTTTCATGAACCACACCCAGTGTCATTGCATGTGTGTTCTTCTCACAAACCACACATGGATCCACCAGTATCATTGCATGTATGTTGTTTTCATTAACCACAGCCAGTGTCATTGCATGTGTGTTGTTCTCACAAACCACACATGGATCCACCAGTGTCATTTCATGTCTGCTCTTTTCATTAACCACAGTTAGAGTCATTGCATGTGTGTTCTTTTCAGAAACCACATATCACCAGTGTCATTGCATGTGTGTTCTTCTCATAAACCACATATGGATCCACCCAGTGTGATTGAATGTGTGTTCTTCTCTCAAACCACATAAGGATCCACAAGTGTCATTGGATGTGTGTTCTTTTCATGAACCACACCCAGTGTCATTGGATGTGTGTTCTTCTCACAAACCACACATGGATCCACCAGTGTCATTGCATGTATGCTCTTTTCACAAACCACACATGGATCCACCCAGTGTGATTGCATGTCTATTCTTTTCACAAATCACATAATGATCCACCAGTGTCATTGCATGTCTGTTCCTTTCATGAACCACACCCAGTGTCATTGCATGTCTATACCTCTCATAAACCACACATGGATCCACCGATGTCATTGCATGTGTGTTCTTCTCATGAACCAGATCTAGAGTCATTGCATGTCTGTTCTTCTCACAAACCACATAAGGATCCACCAGTGTCATTGGATGTGTGTTCTTTTCATGAACCACACCCAGTGTCATAGCATGTGTGTTCATCTCATAGACCACACATGGATCCACCAGTATCATTGCATGTCTGTTCTTCTCATGAACCACATCAAGAGTCATTGCATGTCTGTTCTTCTCACAAACCAGATAAGGATCAACCAGTGGAATTGGATGTGTGTTATTTTCATGAACCACACCCAATGTCACTACATGTGTGTCCTTCTCACAAACCACACATGGATCCAGCAGTATCATTGCATGTCTGTTCTTTTCATGAACCACACCTAGTGGCATTGCATGTTTGTTCCTCTAATAAACCACACATGGATCCACCGGTGTCATTGCATGTGTGCTCTTCTCATGAACCACATATGGATCCACCTAGTGTGATTGCATGTCTGTCCTTTTCACAAACCACATATCGATTCACCAGTGTCATTGCATGACTGTTCTTTTCATGAACCACACCCAGTGTCATTGCATGTCTATTCCTCTCATAAACCACACATGGATCCACCGGTGTCATTGCATGTGTGTTCTTCTCAAGAACCACATCTGGTGTCATTGCATGTCTGTTCTTTTCACAAACCACATATGGATCCACCAGTGTCATTGCATGTCTGTTGTTTTCATGAACCACACCCAATGTCATTGCATGTGTGTTCCTCTCACAAACCACACATGGATCCACCGGTGCCATTGCATGTGTGTTCTTCTCATGAACCGCATCTAGAGCCATTGCATGTCTGTTCTTCTCACAAACCACATTAGGATCCACCAATGTCATTGGATGTGTGTTCTTTTCATGAACCACACCTAGTGTCACTGCATGTGTGTTCTTCTCGCAAACCACACATGGATCCACCAGTATAAGTGCATGTGTGTTATTTTCATGAACCACACCCAGTGTCATTCCATGTGTGTTCTTCTCACAAACCACACATGGATCCACCAGTATCATTGCATGTCTGCTATTTTCATTAACCACACATGGATCCACCCAGTGTGACTGCATGTCTGTTCTTTTCAAAAACCATATATGGATCCACAAGTGTCATTGCATGTTTATTCTTTTCATGAACAACACCAAGTGTCATTGCATGTCTGTTCCTCTCATAATCGACACATGGATCCACCAGTGTCATTGCATGTGTGTTCTTCTAATGAACCACATCTAGAGTCATTGCATATCTGTTCTTCTCACAAACCACATAAGGATCCACCAGTGTCATTGGATGTGTGTTCTTTTCATGAACCACACCCAGTGTCATTGCATGTGTGTTCTTCTCACAAACCACACATGGATCCACTAGTGTCATTGCATGTGTGTTCTTTTGATGAACCACACCAGTGTCATTGCATGTCTGTTCCTCTCACAAACCACATATGGATCCACTAGTGTCATTACATGTGTGTTCTTCTCAGGAACCACGGCTAGAGTCATTGCATGTGTGTTCTTTTCACAAACCACAACTAGAGTCATTGCATGTGTGTTCTTCTCACAAACCACATAAGGATACACCAGTGTCATTGCATGTGTGTTCTTCTCATGAACCACAGCTAGAGTCATTGCATGTCTGTTCTTCTCACAAACCACATAAGGATCCACCAGTGTCATTCCATCTGTGTTCTTTTCATGAACCACACCCAGTGTCACTGGATGTGTTTTTTTTTCATGAACCACACATGGATCCACCGAGTGTGATTGGTTGTCTGTTCTTTTCATAAACTACATATGGATCCACCTGTGTCATTGCATGTATGTTCTTTTCATGAACCACACCCAGTGTGATTGCATGTCTGTTCTTTTCACAAACCACATATGGATCCACTAGTGTCATTGCATGTCTGTTCTTTTCATGAACCACACCCAGTGTCATTGCATGTCTGTTCCTCTCATAAACCACACATGGATCCAACGGTGTCATTCCATGTGTGTTCTTCTCATGAACCACATCTAGAGTCATTGCATGTCTGTTCTTCTCACAAACCACATAAGGATCCACCAGTGTCATTGGATGTGTGTTCTTTTCATGAACCACACCCAGTGTCATTGCATGTGTCTTCTTCTCACAAACCACACATGGATCCACTAGTATCATTGCATGTGTGTTCTTTTCATGAACCACACCCAGTGTGATTGCATGTGTGTGCTTCTCACGAACCACACATGGATCCACTAGTGTCATTGCATGTCTGCTCTTTTCATTAACCACAGTTAGATTCATTGCATGCATGTTCTTTTCACAAACCACATATCACCAGTGTCATTGCATGTGTGTTATTCTCATAAACTACATATGGATTGATGGGGATATGCCAAAGGGGGTATGCCCAGCGGGACGTTCCGATTGGGCCGAAGGGCCTGTGAGTGCGCCTGGAGGACGGCGACTGGACTACGACGGAAGGAGAGGCCCAGCGACTAGAGACTGGAGGCCCAGGAGCATAACAGAAGCCCAGTCGGATTAGGTCAAAAGCTTTGAATCCTTATCTTGTTTGGTGATAGCTTATAAACCCTAGCGAGGTACCTCATATATAAACCTCCCTAGGGTATCCTAAGGAGTCACGTTCCATCACACACCCCCTCAAGCGACTCGCTGCTTAGACGCCGAGCTCGCCACCCTTGTACCTTGCTCTCCAATAATCTAACCTAGCAGGAGTAGGTCTTTACCCTCCGGGGGGCCGAACCTCGGTAAACCCATGTGCATCCGCCCCCATCTCGCACCACAGATGGCCGCCAACTCTTCCTCACAAAACAATCAATCGCTACCAGTGGCAGCGACTGCCGTGGCCATTTCCACAACAGTGGCGCCCACCGTGGGGCATAGCGGGACTGGCCTGAGTTCTGCGGCGAGACCGCTCGCCACCGGTCGCATGATCGCCATCGGCGGGATCTTACAGATCCTGCCCAGCAGCTACATCCCGGCGTCACGCCCGGTCACTCACGTCGCAGTGATGCCGGTCGGCTCCATCAACCTCTTCGTCGGCTTCACCGGCGCGGTCGACCCAGCTGCAACGGTGATCGTCGGTGGATCGCCGCCACACCACGATCTGCTCTCGGAGGAGCAGGTCCGCTCCATTAGGAGCCTCGTCACCAAGTACGACTCAGCCGCCAGCGATGCGGCCGAGACTAACGCCGCCACCAACGACGATGCCCTAAACGACAACGCCGACTCCACGACCCCTGCCTCGGTTGACGGATCTATCACCGCCGCATCACGAGAGGACTCCATCACAGGAGTCTCCAACCCGGAGGATTTCGAGGACCCCTCCATCCTCGGGATCTTCGACTCCGACTCTGGCTCGGAGTCGCCTGGAGACTTCTGTGCTAGATCTAATCGCTTCAATGCGATCTACATGGCGGGCAGCACGACCAACCCACCAGATCTGTTCGCCACGCCGAGCCCGCCGACGGCGACGGCCATAGAGGTGGAGGAAGCCTGCGTGCGACTCACAGAGGGGCAACACAACAAACTCGCCGAGCACGAGAAATATCGCCTCGAGCGGGAAACGGCGCGTGAGCTATCTCTCTACCACCAGCGCCGCATCAGGACCCGCCTGAACTCCAACTTCCAGGGCCGCGTCCTGAACTTCAACGACGAAAGCGACCCCGCATGCGCGGCCGAGCGCGAATACTACGAGAACACGCTGCCGGGCGAAAGCAATCCCGCGAGACCACCACCCGGCGCACCGGCGACCGGAGCCCCTCCACCACCCATCGGCCGCACACCCCCGCCGGACCAGCCGCGGATAATCATCTCGCCTCAAGCCCGCGATGCCAATGGGCTACCACTCTACTCCACCCCGATGGACAATGTCGTCGCGGCTGATGCCGCGATCGCCAACCTTGACGTCCAAGTCGACGACGCGCTACAGATCCAATACGCCAAGGCCCTACTCGTCAGGGTCGTCGAACAACAAGCCGCGGGAGTCGACCCGCGGGGGCGGATGTATTCCCGCTCTTCAGCAAGCAGAGCGGCGTCAAGCGGTCACCCCACCATCGCCAACGCATTGACTTGCCCTCCACCGTAGCCCTTGGCGAACCAGCCACGGGCCACCAACCCTGCTCTGTCCACCAATGAGCCATGACCAGCGAATAACACGGTCGCCGCCAACGGGCAGCCCATTGACGCCCGAACGAACATCATCAACAACCAGGCGTGGCGGGCGCGCCAGCCCAACGACTTGCGGCACACCCTCACCAACCGCGACGACCCAGAACCAAGAGGCTCGCTCAGTCGAGTCAGTCCGCAATGCTTCGGACCCATGATCCGTGGGGAAAAATACCCTGCCAACTTTAAGGCTCCCAAGGAGATCGAAAAGTACGACCCGACGTACGATCCTGCTGTCTAGCTAGACACATACCTCATGGCAATGGGAATCGCAGGCCACACCGACCTGCTCGCCGCTTGCTACCTCCCCCTGATGATGGAGGGCGTGACTCGGCAATGGTTCAACACCCTCCCCGCCGACAACATCGACTCCTGGGAAGAAATGCGGGACGCCTTCATCAGGCACTTCGAGGGCTCCTACACCCGCGCCACCACCATAGAAGACCTGGAGCGATGCATCCAGGGACAACGCGAGTCGACTTGCCGCTGGGTTCATAGATGGCAAGAACTGTGGATCAATGCCTCCGGCATCCACCCAGACACGGTGATACATTGCTTCAAGAACGCGTGCCGGTACGAACCCCTGGTCGCCAAGATCAAGAGGGTCTACCGGACGCTGGACAACATCCCTGACCTCCTCGAGATCACCAAGCGCTACGCGGAGGACCCCAACCAAGACTCCGACGACGAGTCGGGAGGAAGATGGCGAACCAGCATCCACGATAGCGGGCGCCTACGCGACATGCGCTACAGCAACACCCGCATCACCGGCAAGAGCCGCACGGACGGGCGAGTCGACTTCATCGCCAACGCCGGCTATGGCCAGCGCGACCCCAAGAGCTACCGCCGTGATGGAGGAAATTACCGCGACAGCGGAAACTACCGGTCCAACAGCACAGCGAGGCCAAAATTCGACCCTGCTGCCCTGCTCAACCAGCCCTGCATCTACCATAGCAGGGAGGGAAAACCCACCACCCACACCACCGCAGATTGCCACTCTCTCAAAGAGATTGAGAAGGCAAGGTGAGCAAGGGACGACCCCAACAACAACCCACCCCGGGACAACGGGAACGCCGGCGGCTTCGGCACCGCCATCGGCTCGCTACACACCTTCACCGGACTCGGCACCAAGCGCAAGAGAAAGGTGCTCGCCCGCGCGGTCGCCGTCAATGCAGTGATGCAGGTCGACATCCCACGCTTCCTCAACTGGTCCGAGAAGCATATCACTTGGAGTCGCTAGGACCACGCCCCCAGAATCGAGTACCCAGGGCGACTCGCCCTGGTAGTCAGGCCCAAAGTGGTAGATTACTGGATACCCAAGACATTGATGGACGGTGGGAGCTCCATCAACATCATGTACCTGGACACGTTCAAGAGGCTACAACTCCCAGAGTCGGCAATCCAGCCAACCATGACAACCTTCCATGGTATCGTCCCTAGTCGGAAGGCATACCCGATCGGAAAAGTGACGCTACCTGTCACCTTCGGCACACCGGCGAACAACCGCACCAAGCGAATCGAATTCGAGCTAGTGAACTTCCGCAGCCCCTACCACTGCGTGCTGGGATGCCAGACGTTTGCCAAATTCATGGCGACCCCCCACTACGCGTACAACATGATGAAGCTCCCAGGGCCAAGCGGCATCATAACTGTCCACAGCGACCCCGACATGGCCGTGGAATGCGAGGACAAGGGAGCCGAGCTCGCCGACGTCATCATCACCACGAAGACCGACCACGCAGAGGAGCTCGTGAAATACGCGGGCAACATCAACAAGGACGACCCCACTATCCTGAAGAAACCAACCGCCGCGAACTCCACGTTCGAGGCGACCACACACACCCGCACCGTCGAGCTCGTCCCAGGCGACTCCAGCCAGATGGTCACCATCGGGGCGCACATGAGCCCCGCATAGGAAAGCATGCTCATCGAGTTCCTCCGTGAGAACCACGAGATCTTTGCATGGAAGCCATCTGACATGCCAGGTGTCCCGAGGGAACTCGTTGAGCACAAACTCAACGCCGACCCCAAAGTGCGACCAGTAAAGCAGTCGCTACGGCCCTTCAATGAAGAGCGCCGCCGAGCAATCGCCGAAGAAGTACAGCGCCTACTAGCCGCAGGCTTCATTCGGCCAATCAAATACTCCAAGTGGCTGGCAAACTCAGTCCTGGTTCTAAAAAAGAACAACACATGGAGAATGTGCATCGACTACACCAACCTCAACAGCGCCTGCCCGAAGGAGGAGTTCGTCCTACCGCACATCGATCAGATCATCGACTCGACCACGGGATCAGAGTCGATGTGCTTCCTCGATGCTTACTCTGGTTATAACTAGATCAAGATGGCGGTCGAGGATGAGGAGAAGACGACGTTCATCACGCCATTCGGCGCCTTGTGCTACACAGCCATGACGTTCGGCCTCAAGAACGCCGGCGCCACATAACGGAGATGCATGCAGGAGTGCCTAGCGAGCCAAATTGGCCGCAACATCCACGTCTACATCGACGACGTGGTGGTAAAATCCACCCGTCAGGACGACCTGCTCGCCGACCTAGCCGAAACCTTTGCAAACCTGTGGAGGTACAACATCATGCTGAACCTCGGAAAGTGCACCTTCGGCGTCCCCACCGGACAGCTCCTGGGGTATGTAGTCTCCAAGGGAGACATAGAAGCCAGCCCCACCAAGATCGACACCATCGCGTGACTTGGGAAACCTGAGTGCCTGCGCGACATCCAGAAATTGGTAGGGCGAGTCGCGGCCCTCAGTCGCTTCATCCCTCAACTAGGCGAAAAGGCAATGCCCCTCTACCACCTGATGTGCAAGAACCCCACGTTCCAATGGGACGCGGAGACCGATGACGCACTCAAAGCACTCAAAGAAGTGCTACTCGCGGCCCCACTCCTCGCTGCTCCACTCGACAAAGAGCCAATGCTCGTCTACGTCACGGCCTCCACTCGAGTCATCAGCGCCGTGATGGTTGTCGAACGACTGGAGGAGGGCAAGGAACGCCTCATACAGCACCCTGTCTACTACATCAGTGAAGTCCTGACAGACTCACGATAGCGCTACCCGCAATACCAAAAACTGGTGTACGTGGTATTCCGAGCACAGCGGCGACTCCCACACTACTTCTAGGAGCACCCGATCACGGTGGTCTCCTCCGCACCCTTGCAAGACATCATACGCAATCGCGAGGCGACCGGGCGAGTCGCCAAGTGGGCCATCGAAATCGGCGTCCACAACATCAAATACGAGCCCCGCAAAGCGATCAAGTCACAAGCCCTGGCTGATTTCCTTGCAGACTGGGAAGAAGCACAACAGCCAGAGAAGCTCCCGTACCTCCACTACTGGTCGCTCCATTTTGACGGCTCCAAGAACGCCGACGGCGCAGGGGCTGGGGTCATACTAACCTCTCCCAAAGGAGACAAGCTCTGTTACGTGCTCCACCTCAACTTCAAGCCCTGCACCAACAACATGGCAGAATACCAGGCCCTCCTTCATGGCATGAGAGATGCCAAGGAGATGAACGTCAACCGCCTACGATGTTATGGCGACTCTGACCTAGTCGCCGGCCAAGTCACCGGGACGTGCGACGCCGTCTCCCCAACAATGATCGTGTACCGCCAAGTTGTCGACCAGTTGGGAGGACACTTCGACGGCTACTCCGTCGAGTGGATCGACAGGCGCAAAAACGAGGAGGCAGACACCCTTTCCCGCATCGGATCGACACGACAAGCGCCACCAGTAGGCGTCTTCCTCGACATCATCCACAAATCGTCGGTCAGCCCACCAAAAGAGATCGACGTCGGGATACCACTTCAACCAGAACCGGCCTTAGTCGCCATCGTTGTGGAACCTAGCGACGATACAGCACCATACTTCGCCTTCTTGGAGCACAAAATCCTACCAAGCAATGAGACGGAGGCGTGAATGATCGTGCGCCGCTGCAAATCCTTCGTCATCATCAACGGCGAGCTCCACAGACGCAGCGTGACCGGCGTGTTCCAGCGCTACGTACAGCCAGAAGAAGGCCGCAAGATCCTCCAGGACATTCATGCCGGCGACTGCGGCCATCACGCTGGCGCCAAGTCGCTAGTCGCCAAGGCTAGTTGGCACGGTTTCTACTGGCTCACTGCACATGACGACTCCACCAACATCGTCCAGCGATGCGTCGGGTGCCAGAAGTACGCCCACCAGACGCACCTCCCTGGCTTGGCACTCAAGACCATCCCCATCACATGGCCATTCGCCGTATGGGGCATGGACATGGTGGGCCCGTTCAGGAAGTGATACGGATCACGTCAGTGATCCTATGTTTTGTCCCGATCTTTCACAACGAGTCAACCCGGATAGTAATCCTTCCAATCACGCGATGAACGCAACCTTAAGAAGAGGAATCAATCCAGCAAGTAACATGATGAAGATCACCACGCCTCAAACCTGAGCACGACAATCCTTGATGAACACAAGAACCTCCGCAGCAATAATATGATAAACGGTATCACCGTCCCCGGAGGGATGATACACGATGGAGCACAATATAGTTTTTAGACTAAACAACTGAACTCCCCTAAACCCTAGGCGGCTGGCTCCTTTATATAGGAGGCCTGCAACTAGTCGGTTGGCTAGACCCAAACCGAACACACAAACGGACTCGAACCTAACCTAGACTCAGACTCAATAACATAGCAATAATATTTGACACAACCTTAGACTTATCATTACATATCGTAGGTCGTCCTGGCATGCCAATCATAAATGGGATGCGCCCGCACCACCTAGCTTGGTGGAGTCCTAAAATTAGGCTTCACCTCCTCCTTCATGCCCATATCATCATCCCCCCCTTCAAGAAGCGTTGTCCCCAACGCTTGCGGGTCGGGTCGGAAAGGTGGCGTGATATGAACAATCTCTTCACGCGTCTTCGCCATATTCAAGTCTTTCTTGCCTTCCTCACCACATCCTCCCTCTTGGCCTGCTCGACTTGATACAGCCCTCGGCGCCTGCACCTCCTTGCGTCTCCATACGAGCTTGGACCTAGGCGCCAACGTCTTCTTCTTCTCAACTCTTGTTGGAACCCATGGTTGCTGAACACAGACCTTCTTTGCATGACCTGGCATAAGATGAGTAATGCCTAGACCACACAGCTGACGAACATGTCCATCCTTGCCTCTATGCATCCGCACAACTGTCCCAACAAAACGCCTCACATGTGTGCTAACAAAACTGCTCTTGTTACTCCGCTGCACCACATGCACTGGAACATCAGGAGCACAACTATCACCCGTCTGAACACCTGTGTCAACATAAACAACCTTCTGAACACATGCTGCAACATCCTTCCTCTCAGCAATAAGAAGATGCACTTCAACTGGCTTGTCACTAACAAGTTCCACTAACTTGTCATCTACAGGCATAGCTGAAGCAATATCAACATTGTCGCACTGTGCATCATGCTCTCCATCGTGCACCTTAGCTAGCCCAGATTTTGGCTTAGCCTTGCGCACCTTCTCCTTATGTACCACCAGCTCTGCATAGGCTTCAAAGTCTGCTGTTTGCCACCATGCACAAAAGAATATGTATTTGCTCTTCCAGCATGTGTAACGTTGCGATCATACTGCCATGGACGACCAAGTAACAGCCCACATACCTCCAATGGCAACACATCGCACTCAATCTCATCAACATAATCACCAACTATAAATGGCACACACACCTTACGAGTTACCTTCACCATACCGCAGCTATTCAACCATTGTAGATGCTTAGGTTCAGGAATACGTCGTGTGGACAACCCCAATGCTGCCACCATTGCCTTGCTAATGCCATTAGTACAGCTTCCTCCATCAACAATCAACTTGCATGCTTTGCCTTTGATCATACACTGCGTCTGAAATAAATTCCAACGCTGGCCCTTGTCAACTCTCATGCAAGCATCATCTTGTACTTTCTTGAGTTGCAAATTCAGCCCACTCAATGGTACAACATCCACCGGAACAATCACCTTGTCCTCTATCTCTGATGGTGCCAAAAATTTAGCACGTAAAAACTTTTTGTAGTCCTCCCAAACAGTATATATTGAGACACCTCGCGTACGTGTGTCCACATTCCACCACCGAAAAAATCGCGCATCCTCACGCCTTTTTGCAAGACGAAAAGCGATAGTGTCGTCAAACTGCAGATCTGGAGAAAGATCAACACATAAGCGAAAACCAGCTTGCATTGTCTCTTCCCATATCTTGTATTCTATCGAGGTTGCAGTATGTAGGAGCTTCCACTTCAATTTACTAGAATCCTAGAGCACACAATTTTTCAGGTCTAGATAATCATTGTAGACGTCTTGCGCTGAAAAATCACTAACATTACTCTCAAGATCCATCTTTATTTTCCCTTTTTCCAAGGCTTCACTGTGTCCTGGACGCAAAAAAAAAACCCACGCTGGAACACAGACTCTTCTGTGATCGAGCGAACAATCACGCCAGTCGCCAGGGGATGCGCACGTAGCGATCTTTTTTTTTTAAACTGCCTCGATTGGATTTTTTTTCACTGAGTCCTGGCGAGACCTACAAGCGCGGGCGCATCGAGGGTACCAGGCGCGCGCGCGATGACTCTGGACCGGCCCCACGCTGCTGGCGTCCTTATCTCCTTTTCTTTTATTTTTCTTCTCTTCTGTTCTGGCCAGACTTCACGTGACGCAACAACCTCAACCAAACCCGTTTTTGCCTCGATCTTAACTAACTCAATCCAATTGCAGCGGCTCCTTGCCTGATCGTTTTCCCGTTCTTTGCCTGTAGAAAACGACACCCGATCGAATCTCTCCCTCTTTTCTTTTTATTCAATAGCCCACGATCGGATCTGGAGGCCTGAACTTTGGCAATTCTGATCGATCACACCAGGCCGCGGTGACTGCAATGCGCCGCCAGATACTCTGATCTGAAAACCAATCTCTTCTTCACAACCTATCTGTAAACTGCTTGTAGAAAACAGTCCGCAGATGATCGAAAAACACGTTATGATCAACGAGAGCTCTGATACCACCTGATACGGATCACGTCAATGATCCTATGTTTTGTCCCGATCTTTCATAACAAGTCAACCCGGATAGTAATCCTTCCAATCACGCGATGAATGCAACCTGAAGAAGAGGAATCAATCCAGCAAGTAACATGATGAAGATCACCACACCTCAAACCTGAGCACGACAATCCTTGATGAACATAAGAACCTCCGCAGCAATAATATGATAAACGGTATCGCCGTCCCCAGAGGGTTGATACACGATGGAGCACAATATAGTCTTTAGACTAAACAACTGAACTCCCCTAAATCCTAGGCGGCTGGCTCCTTTATATAGGAGGTCTGCAACTAGTCGGTTGGCTAGACCCAAACCGAACACACAAACGGACTCGAACCTAACCTAGACTCGGACTCAATAACATAGCAATAATATTTGACACAACCTTAGACTTATCATTACATATCGTAGGTCGTCCTGGTGTGCCAATCATCCATGGGATGCGCCCGCATCACCTAGCTTGGTGGAGTCCTAAAATTAGGCTTCACCTCCTCCTTCATGCCCATATCAAGAAGGCCCCGTCTGGCTTCACTCACCTCCTGGTCGCAGTCGATAAGTTCACCAAGTGGGTCGAGGCCAATCCAATAAAAAAGTGCGACGGCAAGACGGCCACCAAGTTCTTACGCGAGCTCATCTACCGGTACGGCTACCCGCACAGCATCATAACAGAAAATGGCACCAACTTCGCCAAGGGGGCCATGGCAGAATTTTGTGAAGAACATGGCATACGACTCGACCTCGCATCAGTCGCCCACTCGGAGTCAAATGGCCAAGCAGAACATGCCAACCAGAGCGTCCTCCACGGGCTCAAGCCGCGACTCCAGGTGCCCCTCGAGCGCACCCCATGATGCTGGGTTGACGAGCTCCCTTCTGTGATATGGGGGATCCGCACCTCCATCAATCGCTCCACCGGGTTCACGCCTTTCTTCATGGTGTATGGCGCTGAGGCTGTCATGCCAACTGATCTGGAGCACGACTCACCTCGAGTCGCAAACTACGTCGAGGTGACCAACGAGGTTGCCCGCCAAGACATCATCGATCAACTCGACGAGGCACGTGACCTAGCTCGCTCTTGCACCACCATATGCCAGCAAGGACTCCGCCGCTACCACAGTCGCCGAGTGTGAAATCGCACCTTCCAGGAGGGCGACCTGGTCCTATGACTGGCCCAAGACAAGAAGGGCATGCACAAACTCTTCCCTCCATGGGAGGGACCATTCGCCATAGGCCGGGTCCTTGGCAATGACGCCTACTATCTCATCGACATACGGGGTGACGGCCAGCTCGAGGTTGGGAGGCCATGGAATGTAAACCTCCTCAGAAATTTCTATACTTAGAACCTCACATTGTACTCCGCTAGCATATATAATGAAATTCATCCGGATCGCACAAATTGTGTCCACTCGCCATATTCTTGTGTCACTCACACTCGTACATATTAGCAATATGCTACTTACGGAAGTCAACCTCTGGTCGAGCGACCGACACGGCTAAGTAGTGCGGCATGAGGGCACCGGAAATATTCGGGCCTCGGGTCGTCCACGAAAACGCCAACCCGGATCCGCCATTGGAGTCGCCTAGCCCGACTGGCCCACCAGGCCAAGAAAACCGTTACACGCTTCTCACAGCGACATGTCCCTCCCATCCTCGTGCAAAGCGACTCAAACGGTTAAGTACCACGCACGGGGACTCCGCAAAACAGGAACCACCACGCGGCTCGGGAACACACCAAGTAAGAGAGTTGCCTTGGACTCGCCAAGCGACTGGCTTTCCGGGCCAGGGAGGAGACGTGTTACAAACAACGCATTCACAACCTACAATAGGAACATGACCAATATGGTCGAGCACCACGCTCGGGGACTCGCCTAAAAATCAGTCCTACTCGTGCTCGGGGACTCGCCACTCAGACGACACGAGAGATAAAACAGTGCACAACCACAACAATACACAAAAGTATAAAATCGAGTTATACCCCATTAAAGGGAGGACGCGCTCGGGGACTCACTCAACCAAAAACAAACACACCACACAATCCTAGTCGCAATACGAGTCGATCGACTAACCTTGGCATACATTGCAAAATGCTTTATAGCAGTCGCCACTTGGCATACATCACAAATTACACAATTACATTGTTTATTCCATAGGACCTGATGAAGAAGCAGCACCACCCCCTTGACATCAACAAAAGGTTGCCACGGGTTCGTCGGGTGCGTCGTCAGCGACTCCGACAACGACGACCGGAAGGGCTGCTCCGACTTCATATCGCGATGCTCCGGCTCGGGGTCGCCAGGCGCCAACACCGTCTCCTGGTACGGCAGCAGATCCCCCATAGCCAAGACCCGATCAGCGTAGGGGGCGGCCTTCGTGGTCAGCTTCAGCACCTCCGACATTTCCACCGTGCCGGTCGCCGATGGGTAGCCACTCGTCACGTCGTCAAGGTCGAAGTTGTCAGGGAAGTGGGCGAGACCTAAGCTCAACGCTGTGGTAGCTCCACGCCTGAACGCTGAGCGCGCCATCCACTCCACAACGGCAGACACCTCCTCCAGATAGCGCCACACCTCCATAAGCCCCCCAGGAATAACTTCGGTGGGGGACATACCTTGAAGAGCCGCTTGGACGCACAACGCCGAAGTCGTGGCCACGTTCACCATGACAGTCACGCACTGCAAAGCATTGTAGGTCTGCACCACCAGATCGCTTTGGCCTATCACAACTACAAAATCATGCGTCAGTGAAACTATGAAACTCCCTAATCAGGGACTCAACAAACAGGTCAGGCAAAGACGGAGACTCACCAAGGAGTTTGCGGCAGTTCTCCGTGACATGCTTCTCCAAGGAGGTTTGCTCGTTGTGCAGCCCCACGATGATAGAATCTGTGGCTTTGCATTCTTCCTCAGCCGCAGCAACGGCAGCCTTCGCTCGCTCCTCCGAAGAAACTGAGGCTGCTTTCGCCTCCTCCAAGTCTTGGACCAGGGAGGCTATTCGTCCATTCGCCGCGTCCAGCTCGGCGACTGGAACATACCCTTCACGGGCCTTGGAAACCGCAGTCGGGAAACCATCTGAAAGAGAAGCCATCAACATGCTGTACACCACTAGTTCACACCCGACAGAGGAACAGAAAGAAAAACAGATACTCACCAATAGTTTCCTGAAGCCACTGGTTTGCCTCTTGTGCTTCACGCAGATCACGCTCCAAGCACTCTCTTGCGGCCTGCCGATCGGTCGACTCCCTTTGCAATCCCTGCAAACAAACAACACATCTCAGAATTTGACAAAACAAGAAGCACAATTCCTAGCCACCAAAATTCAGCGACTAGGAATTAGGGGACTGGAAAGGAGAAAGAAATTCAGTTCCCAGCCGCTGAAATTCAGCGACTAGGAACTCGGGGACTGGACATACCTGAATAGCGGCGCCGAGCATCTTGTGAAGTTCTCCGGCGTCAGTCGACGAGATCATGAAGGGAGTGCGCCCACGATAGGACCCAATGTCTGCATCCACGATCTCTGGACTCTGTGGAGACTGGGTGTCTGCCATGCCTGAAAACCCCCTAGCCATGAAGTGCGGGAAGGTCACCGACGCTCTGGCGGGTGCACTGGTCGTCGGGGCCGACGCTTTCGACACGGACGCAGCCAAAACCGGTTCCGATCGCGCCGCCACCACTTCTTCGACGACCGACGCAACATCGCTCTCCGCGGCGCCGTCCTTGGCTGCGACGTCATCGGCGCCCCCCTTCTACTTCTTCGTGCCTTCCGCGGTCGCCACATCTCCAGCGACCTTTATCTTCTTGGGGAGGTCGCCCTCTCCCGTGGGGGCGGTCGGTGGAATCTTAGCCACTGAAGGACGGCCAATCTTCTTGGCCCCCGACCTGCACAAGTTCCCACAATCAATATAACGACAATACAAAAAGAGCGAGGCGAATCGGGATGAAGAACCAATACTCACTTAGCGACCGGGAGGATGCGAAGCCCGGTGCTGATGTGGGTAGGCTTGTCCAACTCGGGACGCAGCTTGCGAGTAAGCCCCCTCTCGAAGATGTCTGAAGCCCACGACACCGCGGGCTTCCTCGACGATGAAGCCGTAGTCGCCGAGATCTCTGGCTCCAAAGACGCGGCCGCCCTTGACGGCTATGGCGACTTGGACGTCATCGCCTCAGCCGCTTCTTGGCTTGGAACCCCCGAGACCGTCGGCGCAATCGCCGCTAGGGGAACCTCTACCACTACCTCGATGTCCTCGCCCTCCAACCCCTTTGTTGGGATCGCATCCTTTGGGGCCTTGTGCGAGACTTCGGGGGAACCTTCATCATCGGAGTCGTCATCCGACTCGAACACCACCGCCGATTTGGACGGTGACGTTGGCCTCTTCGCTGGTGACTTGGGCTTGCGCGCGGGCTTCGACAGCGTAACAGTATGTCGGGACGTGTGCTCCTGCGCGACCTCGTCGCCTCCGTCGTGTTCGTCCAAGCTGCGGCTCGCCTCGAACTCACGTTGTTTCTGCATGCGGGTCTTGCGAGCCACAGGCGCTGGGGGAGGAACCTCCTCCCCGTCGCTGTCGGAAGAGTCTCCCTCGGAGTCTTTCTCCAGTTCCTGGGGAACCTCCTCATTGAGCGGAGGGAGCCAGCCTTCCAACACCTGAAAAAGCTGAGAACCACCACGAGTAAAACACCAAACGCAGCGACTGAGAACTGAGGTATGGACATAGCGACTGGGAAGAAAACTTACTGTGGGGGGCTCATTCTTCACATGAGTGTACGGGGCGAGCCCGACCGCCACGCTGGTGAACTCTGCATCAGTGATCTTTTTCAGGGCAGCCTTGTAGTCCTTGGCCTCCCATGATTCCTTGCTGGTTCGGGAGGGGTAGTGTTTCCCGCTGTATTCATACATCCAGTGCGGCCGAGCCACCAGTAGAACCAGACGCCTCCCGAGCCAGCAGTTGTAGAGGTTGATCGGAATCAACCCCTGGTCCTTCAGCTTCTGGATCTAGTCCATCATTTCCGCGATGGCCATCCGCTGGTCTTCGGGAAGCTTCTTCGGTGCCAACCGGCGAGGCTCGCTCCTCTCGGCGACGAACTCGGGAAGTGCCACCTCGCCGGAGGGAGTGGATTCTTTTACGTAGAACCAGCTCTTCTTCCACTCGCTGGCGACCTTCTTCGGCAAGAGGAGCTTGATGAAATTGGCCTTCGGCTTCAATTGGAATGTGACGCCACCCGTGGCCAACATCAAACCACCGGACGCCTCGCGCCCGATACGGCCGTGGAAGAGCTCCAACCACAGCGGGAAGTATGGTCTGCAGCAGAGATAGCATTTACAGAAGGCGATGAAGATCGCCATCTGCTCGATGTTGTGCGGACCGAGGTTTGATGGCTTGATCGCGTAATACGTGCAGAAGCGGCAGAAGAAGAGTGAAGTGGGAAATCCTAGACCCCTCTCAAGATGGCTGGGGAAGCAAATGAATTCGCCGGGTCACGGCTTCGGCTCGGTCTCAGAGGAGGGGGGAACCCGCCAGTTCCCCTTGTAGAGGACTCCGGCGTCCTCAAAGGACTTGAGGTGGGTTGTGGTGCACTTGGACTTTCCCCATGAGCCTTTGGGAGGCACCATCGGGTTTGATGTGGAGTCACATGGAGCAGAAAAAACGAATCAGAAGGTTGAAGGCAGGGAGATTGGAGACAGGAAGAACGAATGAGGAAGAATGAAGAATGCGGAGAAGATCTGCAGAGCTGAATCATCACTCCCCTTATATGGGAATGCCACCCGCCAAAATCGGGATAGCCGTTACTCACGGTAATTTCGCCGAAGTTACCGTTGGAAATTCCAATGGATAGTTTGACCAGATTTGACGGTCCAACTCCTTCACTTCACCCGCTACCCGCCACTCTTTTCCACTCGTCGAAGCGACGACTTGGCAGTAGTGACATTCATTGGGGTGGCGAATGGAAACATGGGGAAGTTCTCCTTGATTCTAATGGAGTCCATCGCCGACTCAGCTGGACGCCCAAATTGGGCTCGCCTACTCCGAACACCAAAGGGACGCATGTGCCTGCATCAACGATGGCCTCAGGGACTACTGATGGGGATATGCCAAAGGGGTATGCCCAGCAGGACATTCCGATTGGGCCAAAGGGCCTGTGAGTGCGCCTGGAGGATGGCGACTGGACTACGACGGAAGGAGACGCCCAACGACTAGAGACTGGAGGCCCAAGAGCGTAACAGAAGCCCAGTCGGATTAGGTCAAAACCTCCGAATCCTTATCTTGTTCGGTGGTAGCTTGTAAACCCTAGCGAGGTACCTCATATATAAACCTCCCTAGGGTATCCAAAGGACTCACGTTCCATCATACACCCCCTCAAGCGACTCGCTGCTTAGACGCCGAGCTCGCCACCCCTATAACTCGCTCTCCAATAATCTAACCTAGCAGGAGTAGGTCTTTACCCTCCAGGGGGCCGAACCTGGGTAAACCCATGTGCATCCGCCCCCATCTCGCACCGCAGATTGCCGTGGCCAGTGGCAGCGACTGCCGTGGCCATTTCCACGACATGGATCCACCTAGTGTGATTGAATGTGCGTTCTTCTCACAAATCACATAAGGATCCACCAGTGTCATTGGATGTGTGTTCTTCTCATGAACCACATCTAGAGTCATTGCATGTATGTTCTTCTCACAAACCACATAAGGATCCACCAGTGTCATTGGATGTGTGTTCTTTTCATGAACCACACCCAGTGTCATTGCATGTGTGTTCTTCTCACAAACCACACATGGATCCACTAGTGTCATTACATGTGTGTTCTTTTCATGAACCACACCCAGTGTCATTGCATGTCTGTTCCTCTCACAAACCACACATGGATCCATCAGTGTCATTGCATGTGTGTTCTTCTCATGAACCACAGCTAGAGTCATTGCATGTGTGTTCTTCTCACAAACCACATAAGGATACACCAGTGTCATTGCATGTGTGTTCTTCTCATGAACCACAGCTAGAGTCATTGCATGTCTGTTCTTCTCACAAACCACATAAGGATCCACAAGTGTCATTGGATGTGTGTTCTTGTCATGAACCACACCCTGTGTCATTGGATGTGTGTTCTTTTCATGAACCACACGTGGATCCACCCAGTGTGATTGCATGTCTGTTCTTTTCACAAACTACATACAGATCCACAAGTGTCATTGCATGTCTATTCTTTTCATGAACCACACCTAGTGTGATTGCATGTGTGTTCTTTTCATAAACCACATATGGATCCACCAATGTCATTGCATGTCTGTTCTTTTCATGAACCACACCCAGTGTCATTGCATGTCTGTTCCTCTCATAAACCACACATTGATCCACCAGTGTCATTGCATGTGTTTTCTTCTCATGAACCACATCTAGAGTCATTGCATGCCTGTTCTTTTCACAACCCACATAAAGATCCAACAGTGTCATTGGATGTGTGTTATTTTCATGAACCACACCCAGTGTCATTGCATGTGTGTTCTTCTCACAAACCACACATGGATCCACCAGTATCATTGCATGTATGTTCTTTTCATGAACCACACCCAATGTCATTGCATGTGTATTCTTCTCACAAACCACACATGGATCCACCAGTATTATTGCATGTCTGCTCTTTTCATGAACCACACATGGATCCACCTAGTGTGACTGCATGTCTGTTCTTTTCACAAACCACATATGGATCCACCAGTGTCATTGCATGTCTGTTCTTTTCATGAACAACACCCAGTGTCATTGCATGTCTGTTCCTCTCATAAACCACACATGGATCCACAGGTGTGTCATTGCATGTGTGTTTTTCTCATGAACCACATCTAGAGTCATTGCATGCCTGTTCTTCTCACAAACCACATAAGGATCCACCAGTGTCATTGGATGTGTGTTCTTTTCATGAACCACACCTAGTGTCATTGCATGTGTCTTCTTCTCACAAACCACACATGGATCCACCAGTATCGTTGCATGTATGTTCTTTTCATGAACCACACCCAGTGTCATTGCATGTGTGTTCTTCTCACAAACCACACATGGATCCACCAGTATCATTGCATGTCTGCTCTTTTCATTAACCACACATGGATCCACCTAGTGTGACTGCATGTCTGTTCTTTTCACAAACCACATATGGATCCACCAGTGTCATTGCATGTCTGTTCTTTTCATGAACAACACCCAGTGTCATTGCATGTCTGTTCCTCTCATAAACCACACATGGATCCACCGGTGTCATTGCATGTGTGTTTTTCTCATGAACCACATCTAGAGTCATTACATGTCTGTTCTTCTCACAAACCACATGAGGATCCACCAGTGTCATTGGATGTGTGTTCTTTTCATGAACCACACCCAATGTCATTGCATGTGTTCTTTTCACAAACCACACATGGATCCACTATTGTCATTCATGTGTGTTATTTTCATGAACCACACCCAGTGTCATTGCATGTCTGTTCCTCTCACAAACCACACATGTATCCACCAATGTCATTGCATGTGTTTTCTTCTCATGAACCATAGCTAGAGTCATTGCATGTGTGTTCTTTTCACAAACCACAGATAGAGTCATTGCATGTGTGTTCTTCTCACAAACCACATAAGGATACACCAGTGTCATTGTATGTGTGTTCTTGTCATGAACCACAGCTAGAGTCATTGCATGTCTGTTCTTCTCACAAACCACATAAGGATCCACCAGTGTCATTGGGTGTGTGGTCTTTTCATGAACCACACCCAGTGTCATTGGATGTGTGTTCTTTTCATGAACCACACATGGATCCACCCAGTGTGATTGCATGTCTGTTCTTTTCACAAACTACATATGGATCCACCAGTGTCATTGCATGTCTATTCTTTTCATGAACCACACGCAGTGTCATTGCATGTCTGTTCCTCTCATAAATCACACATGGATCCAACGGTGTCATTGCATGTGTGTTCTTCTCATGAACCACATCTAGAGTCATTGCATGTCTGTTCTTCACACAAACCACATAAGGAGCCACCAGTGTCATTGCATGTGTGTTCTTTTCATGAACCATACCTAGTGTCATTGCATGTGTGTTCTTCTCACAAACCACACATGGATCCGCCGGTGACATTGCATGTGTGTTTTTCTCATGAACAACATCTAGATTCATTGCATCTATGTTCTTCTCACAAACCACATAAGGATCCACCTGTGTCATTGGATGTGTGTTCTTCTCATGAACCATAGCTAGAGTCATTGCATGTCTGTTCTTCTCACAAACCACATAAGGATCCACCAGTATCATTGGATGTGTGTACTTTTCATGAACCACACCCAGTGTCATTGCATGTGTGTTCTTTTCATGAACCACACCCAGTGTCATTGCATTTGTGTGTTCTTCTCATGAACCACATGAAGAGTAATTGCATGTATGTTCTTCTCACAAACCACATAAGGATCTACCAGTGTCATTGGATGTGTGTTCTTTTCATGAACCACACCCAGTGTCATTGCATGTGTGTTCTTCTCATAAACCACACATGGATCCACTAGTGTCATTGCATGTGTGTTCTTTTCATGAACCACGCCCAGTGTCATTCCATGACTGTTCCTCTCACAAACCACACATGGTTCAACCAGTGTCATTGCATGTGTGTTCTTCTCATGAACCATAGCTAGAGTCATTGGATGTGTGTTCTTTTCACAAACCACATCTAGAGTCATTGCATGTGTGTTCTTCTCACAAACCACATAAGGATACACCAGTGTCATTGCATGTGTGTTCTTCTCATGTACCACAGCTAGAGTCATTGCATGTCTATTCTTCTCACAAACCACATAAGGATCCACCAGTGTCATTGGATGTGTGTTCTTTTCATGAACCACACATGGATCCACCCAGTGTGATTGCATGTCTGTTATTTTCACAAACTACATATGGATCCACCAGTGTCATTGCATGTCTGTTCTTTCATGAACCACGCCCAGTGTGATTGCATGCCTGTTCTTTTCACGAACCACATATGGATCCACCAGTGTCATTGCATGTCTGTTCATTTCATGAACCACACCCAGTGTCATTGCATGTGTGTTCCTCTCATAAACCACACATGGATCCAACAGTGTCATTGCATGTGTGTTCTTCTCATGAACCACATCTAGAGTCATTGCATGTCTGTTCTTCTCACAAACCACATAAGGAGCCACTAGTGTCATTGAATGTGTGTTCTTTTCATGAACCACACAGTGTCACTACATGTGTGTTCTTCTCACAAACCACACATGGATCCACCGGTCTCATTGGATGTGTGTTGTTCTCATGAACCACATCTAGAGTCATTGCATGTCTGTTCTTCTCACAAACCACATAAGGATCCACCAGTATCATTGGATGTGTGTTCTTCTCATGAACCAGAGCTAGAGTCATTGCATGTCTGTTCTTCTCACAAACCACATAAGGATCCACCAGTGTCATTGGATATGTGTTCTTTTCATGAACCACACCCAATGTCATTGCATGTGTGTTCTTCTCACAAACCACACATGGATGCACCAGTATCATTGCATGTATGTTCTTTTCATGAAGCGCACCCAGTGTCATTGCATGTGTGTTCTTCTCACAAACCACACATGGATCCACCAGTATCATTGCATGTCTGCTCTTTTCATTAACCACACATGGATCCACCAAGTGTGACTGCATGTCTGTTCTTTTCACAAACCACATATGGATCCACCAGTGTCATTGCATGTCTGTACTTTTCATGAACAACACCCAGTGTCATTGCATGTCTGTTCCTCTCATAAACCACACATGGATCCACCGGTGTCATTTCATGTGTGTTTTTCTCATGAACCACATCTAGAGTCATTGCATGTCTGTTCCTCTCACAAACCACATTAGGATCCACCAGTGTCATTGGGTGTGTGGTCTTTTCATGAACCACACCCAATGTCATTGGATGTGTGTTCTTTTTATGAACCACACACGGAGCCACTATTGTCATTCATGTGTGTTCTTTTCATGAACCACACCCAGTGTCATTGCATGTATGTTCCTCTCACAAACCACACATAGATCCACATGTGTCATTGCATGTGTGTTCTTCTCATGAACCAGCGCTAGAGTCAATGCATGTGGGTTCTTCTCACAAACCACATAAGGATCCACCAGTGTCATTGGGTGTGTGTTCTTTTCATGAACCACACCTAGTGTTATTGCATGTCTGTTCTTTTCACAAACCACATATGGATCCACCAGTGTCATTGCATGTCTATTCTTTTCATGAACCACACCCAGTGTCATTGCATGTATGTCCCTCTCAAAAACCACACATGGATCCAACGGTGTCATTGCATGTGTGTTCTTCTCATGAACCACATCTAGAGTCATTGCATGTCTGTTCTTCTCACAAACCACATAAGGAGCCACTAGTGTCATTGGATGTGTGTTCTTTTCATGAACCACACCTAGTGTCATTGCATGTGTGTTCTTCTCACAAACCACATAAGGATCCACCAGTGTCATTGGATGTGTGTTATTTTCATGAACCACACCCAGTGCCATTGCATGTGTGTTCTTATCACAAACCACACATGGATCCACCAGTATCATTGCATGTCTGCTCATTTCATTAACCACACATGGATCCATCCAGTGTAATTGCATGTCTGTTCTTCTCACAAACCACATATGTATCAACCAGTGTCATTGCATGTCTGTTCCTCTCACAGATCACACATGGATCCACTAGTGTCATTGCATGTGTGTTCTTATCATGAACCACATCTAGAGTCATTGCATGTCTGTTCTTCTCACAAACCACATAAGGATCCACCAGTGTCATTGGATGTGTGTTCTTTTCATGAACCACACCCAGTGTCATTGGATGTGTGTTCTTTTCATGAACCACACATGGATCCATCCAGTGTGATTGCATGTCTGTTCTTTTCACAAACTACACATGGATCCACCAGTGTCATTGCATGTTTGATCTTTTCATGAACCACACCCAGTGTCATTGCATGTCTGTTCCTCTCATAAACCACACATGGATCCAACAGTGTCATTGCATCTGTGTTCTTCTCATGAGCCACATCTAGAGTCATTGCATGTCTGTTCTTCACACAAACCACATAAGGATCCACCAGTGTCATTGGATGTGTGTTCTTCTCATGTACCACAACTAGAGTCATTGCAGGTCTGTTCTTCTCACAAACCACATAAGGATCCACCCGTGTCATTGGATGTGTCTTCTTTTCATGAACCACACCCAGTGTCATTGCATGTGTGTTCTTCTCACAAACCACACATGGATGCACCCGTATCATTGCATGTCTGCTCTTTTCATTAACCACACATGGATCCACCCAGTGTCATTGCATGTCTGTTCTTCTCACAAACCACATACCAGTGTCATTGCATGTCTGTTCTTTTCATGAACCACACCCAGTGTCATTGCATGTCTGTTCCTCTCACAGACCAAACATGGATCCACTAGTGTCATTGCATGTGTGTTCTTCTCACAAACCACATAAGGATCCACCGGTGTCATTGGATGTGTGTTCTTTTCATGAACCACACCCAGTGTCATTGCATGTGTGTTCTTCTCACAAACCACACATGGATCCACCAGTATCATTGCATGTATGTTCTTTTCATGAACCACACCCAGTGTCATTGCATGTGTGTTCTTCTCACAAACCACACATGGATCCACCAGTATCATTGCATGTCTGCTCTTTTCATTAACCACACATGGATCCACCCAGTGTGACTTCATTGTCTGTTCTTTTCACAAACCACACATGGATCCACCGGTGTCATTCCATGTGTGTTCTTCTCATGAACCACATCTAGAGTCATTTGCATGTTTGTTCTTCTCACAAACCACATAAGGATCCACCAATGTCATTGGATGTGTGTTCTTTTCATGAACCACACCCAGTGTCATTGCATGTGTGTTATTCTCACAAACCACACATGGATCCACTAGTGTCATTGCATCTGTGTTCCTTTCATGAACCACACCCAGTGTGATTGCATGTCTGTTCTTTCCACAAACCACATATGGATCCACCAGTGTGTCATTGCATGTGTGTTCTTTTCATTAACCACACATGGATCCACCAAGTGTGACTACATGTCTGTTCTTTTCACAAACCACATATGGATCCACCAGTGTCATTGCATGTCTGTTCTTTTCATGAACAACACCCAGTGTCATTGCATGTCTGTTCCTCTCATAAACCACACATGGATCCACCGGTGTCATTGCATGTGTGTTTTTTTCGTGAACCACATCTAGAGTCATCGCATGTCTGTTCTTCTCACAAACCACATGAGGATCCACCAGTGTCATTGCATGTGTGTTCTTCTCGTGAACCACATCTAGAGTCATTGCATGTCTGTTCTTCTCACAAACCACATAAGGATCCACCAGTGTCATTGGATGTGTGTTCTTCTCATGAACCATAGCTAGAGTCATTGCATGTCTATTCTTCTCACAAACCACATAAGGATCCACCAGTGTCATTGGATGTGTGTTCTTTTCATGAACCACACCCAGTGTCATTGCATGTGTGTTCTTATCACAAACCACACATGAATCCACCAGTATCATTGCATGTCTGCTCTTTTCATTAACCACACATGGATCCACCCAGTGTCATTGCATGTCTGTTCCTCTCATAAACCACACATGGATCCAACGGTGTCATTGCATGTGTGTTCTTCTCATGAGCCACATCTAGAGTCATTGCATGTCTGTTCTTCTCACCAACCACATAAGGATCCACCAGTGTCATTGGATGTGTGTTCTTCTCATGAACCACAACTAGAGTCATTGCATGTCTGTTCTTCTCACAAACCACATAAGGATCCACCAGTGTCATTGGATGTGTGTTCTTTTCATGAACCACACCCAGTGTCATTGGATGTGTGTTCTTTTCATGAACCACACATGGATCCACCCAGTGTGATTGCATGTCTGTTCTTTTCACAAACTACACATGGATCCACCAGTGTCATTGCATGTTTGATCTTTTCATGAACCACACCCAGTGTGATTGCATGTCTGTTCTTTTCGCAATCCACATATGGATCCACTACTGTCATTGCATGTCTGTTTTTTCATGAACCACACCCAGTGTCATTGCATGTCTGTTCCTCTCATAAACCACACATGGATCCAACGGTGTCATTGCATCTGTGTTCTTCTCATGAGCCACATCTAGAGTCATTGCATATCTATTCTTCTCACAAACCACATAAGGATCCACCAGTGTCATTGGATGTGTGTTCTTCTCATGTACCACAACTAGAGTCATTGCAGGTCTGTTCTTCTCACAAACCACATAAGGATCCACCCGTGTCATTGGATGTGTCTTCTTTTCATGAACCACACCCAGTGTCATTGCATGTGTGTTCTTCTCACAAACCACACATGGATCCACCAGTATCATTGCATGTCTGCTCTTTTCATTAACCGCACATGGATCCACCCAGTGTCATTGCATGTCTGTTCTTCTCACAAACCACATACCAGTGTCATTGCATGTCTGTTCTTTTCATGAACCACACCCAGTGTCATTGCATGTCTGTTCCTCTCACAGACCAAACATGGATCCACTAGTGTCATTGCATGTGTGTTCTTCTCATCAACCACATCTAGAGTCATTGCATGTCTGTTCTTCTCATAAACCACATAAGGATCCACCAGTGTCATTGGATGTGTGTTCTTTTCATGAACCACACCTAGTGTCATTGCATGTGTGTTCTTCTCACAAACCACACATGGATCCACCAGTATCATTGCATGTATGTTCTTTTCATGAACCACACCCAGTGTCATTGCATATGTGTTCTTCTCACAAACCACACATGGATCCACCAGTATCATTGCATGTCTGCTCTTTTCATTAACCACACATGGATCCACCCAGTGTGACTTCATGTCTGTTCTTTTCACAAACCACACATGGATCCACCGGTGTCATTCCATGTGTGTTCTTCTCATGAACCACATCTAGAGTCATTTGCATGTTTGTTCTTCTCAGAAACCACATAAGGATCCACCAATGTCATTGGATGTGTGTTCTTTTCATGAACCACACCCAGTTTCATTGCATGTGTGTTATTCTCACAAACCACACATGGATCCACTAGTGTCATTGCATCTGTGTTCCTTTCATGAACCACACCCAGTGTGATTGCATGTCTGTTCTTTTCACAAACCACATATGGATCCACTAGTGTGTCATTGCATGTGTGTTCTTTTCATGAACCACACCCAGTGTCATTGCATGTCTGTTCCTCTCATAAACCAAACATGGATCCAACGGTGTCATTGCCTGTGTGTTATTCTCATGAACCACAGCTAGAGTCATTGCATGTGTGTTCTTCTCACAAACCACATAACGATCCACCAGTGTCATTGGGTGTGTGTTCTTTTCATGAACCACACCCAGTGTCATTGGATGTGTGTTCTTTTCATGAACAACACATGGATCCACCCAGTGTGATTGCATGTCTATTCTTTTCACAAACTACATATGGATCCACTAGTGTCATTGCATGTATGTTCTTTTCATGAACCACACCCAGTGTGATTGCATGTCTGTTCTTTTCACAAGCCACATATTGATCTACCAGTGTCATTGCATGTCTATTCTTTTCATGAACCGCACCCAGTGTCATTGCATGTTTGTTCCTCTCATAAACCACACATGGATCCAACGGTGTCATTCCATGTGTGTTCTTCTCATGAACCACATCTAGAGTCATTGCATGTTTGTTCTTCTCACAAACCACATAAGGAGCCACCAGTGTCATTGCATGTGTGTTCTTTTTATGAACCACACCTAGTGTCATTGCATGTTTGTCCTTCTCACAAACCACACATGGATCCGCCGGTGTCATTGCATGTGTGTTCTTCTCGTGAACCACATCTAGAGTCATTGCATGTCTGTTCTTCTCACAAACCACATAAGGATCCACCAGTGTCATTGGATGTGTGTTCTTCTCATGAACCATAGCTAGAGTCATTGCATGTCTATTCTTCTCTCAAACCACATAAGGATCCACCAGTGTCATTGGATGTGTGTTCTTTTCATGAACCACACCCAGTGTCATTGCATGTGTGTTCTTATCACAAACCACACATGAATCCACCAGTATCATTGCATGTCTGCTCTTTTCATTAACCACACATGGATCCACCTAGTGTCATTGCATGTCTGTTCCTCTCATAAACCACACATGGATCCAACGGTGTCATTGCATGTGTGTTCTTCTCATGAGCCACATCTAGAGTCATTGCATGTCTGTTCTTCTCACCAACCACATAAGGATCCACCAGTGTCATTGGATGTGTGTTCTTCTCATGAACCACAACTAGAGTCATTGCATGTCTGTTCTTCTCACAAACCACATAAGGATCCACCAGTGTCATTGGATATGTGTTCTTTTCATGAACCACACCCAATGTCATTGCATGTGTGTTCTTCTCACAAACCACACATGGATGCACCAGTATCATTACATGTATGTTCTTTTCATGAAGCACACCCAGTGTCATTGCATGTGTGTTCTTCTCACAAACCACACATGGATCCACCAGTATCATTGCATGTCTGCTCTTTTCATTAACCACACATGGATCCACCAAGTGTGACTACATGTCTGTTCTTTTCACAAACCACATATGGATCCACCAGTGTCATTGCATGTCTGTTCTTTTCATGAACAACACCCAGTGTCATTGCATGTCTGTTCCTCTCATAAACCACACATGGATCCACCGGTGTCATTGCATGTGTGTTTTTCTCGTGAACCACATCTAGAGTCATCGCATGTCTGTTCTTCTCACAAACCACATGAGGATCCACCAGTGTCATTGCATGTGTGTTCTTCTCGTGAACCACATCTAGAGTCATTGCATGTTTGTTCTTCTCACAAACCACATAAGGATCCACCAGTGTCATTGGATGTGTGTTCTTCTCATGAACCATAGCTAGAGTCATTGCATGTCTATTCTTCTCACAAACCACATAAGGATCCACCAGTGTCATTGGATGTGTGTTCTTTTCATGAACCACACCCAGTGTCATTGCATGTGTGTTCTTATCACAAACCACACATGAATCCACCAGTATCATTGCATGTCTGCTCTTTTCATTAACCACACATGGATCCACCCAGTGTCATTGCATGTATGTTCTTTTCATGAACCACACCCAGTGTCATTGCATATGTGTTCTTCTCACAAACCACACATGGATCCACCAGTATCATTGCATGTCTGCTCTTTTCATTAACCGCACATGGATCCACCCAGTGTCATTGCATGTCTGTTCTTCTCACAAACCACATACCAGTGTCATTGCATGTCTGTTCTTTTCATGAACCACACCCAGTGTCATTGCATGTCTGTTCCTCTCACAGACCAAACATGGATCCACTAGTGTCATTGCATGTGTGTTCTTCTCATCAACCACATCTAGAGTCATTGCATGTCTGTTCTTCTCACAAACCACATAAGGATCCACCAGTGTCATTGGATGTGTGTTCTTTTCATGAACCACACCTAGTGTCATTGCATGTGTGTTCTTCTCACAAACCACACATGGATCCACCAGTATCATTGCATGTATGTTCTTTTCATGAACCACACCCAGTGTCATTGCATATGTGTTCTTCTCACAAACCACACATGGATCCACCAGTATCATTGCATGTCTGCTCTTTTCATTAACCACACATGGATCCACCCAGTGTGACTTCATGTCTGTTCTTTTCACAAACCACACATGGATCCACCGGTGTCATTCCATGTGTGTTCTTCTCATGAACCACATCTAGAGTCATTTGCATGTTTGTTCTTCTCAGAAACCACATAAGGATCCACCAATGTCATTGGATGTGTGTTCTTTTCATGAACCACACCCAGTTTCATTGCATGTGTGTTATTCTCACAAACCACACATGGATCCACTAGTGTCATTGCATCTGTGTTCCTTTCATGAACCACACCCAGTGTGATTGCATGTCTGTTCTTTTCACAAACCACATATGGATCCACTAGTGTGTCATTGCATGTGTGTTCTTTTCATGAACCACACCCAGTGTCATTGCATGTCTGTTCCTCTCATAAACCAAACATGGATCCAACGGTGTCATTGCCTGTGTGTTATTCTCATGAACCACAGCTAGAGTCATTGCATGTGTGTTCTTCTCACAAACCACATAACGATCCACCAGTGTCATTGGGTGTGTGTTCTTTTCATGAACCACACCCAGTGTCATTGGATGTGTGTTCTTTTCATGAACAACACATGGATCCACCCAGTGTGATTGCATGTCTATTCTTTTCACAAACTACATATGGATCCACTAGTGTCATTGCATGTATGTTCTTTTCATGAACCACACCCAGTGTGATTGCATGTCTGTTCTTTTCACAAGCCACATATTGATCTACCAGTGTCATTGCATGTCTATTCTTTTCATGAACCGCACCCAGTGTCATTGCATGTTTGTTCCTCTCATAAACCACACATGGATCCAACGGTGTCATTCCATGTGTGTTCTTCTCATGAACCACATCTAGAGTCATTGCATGTTTGTTCTTCTCACAAACCACATAAGGAGCCACCAGTGTCATTGCATGTGTGTTCTTTTTATGAACCACACCTAGTGTCATTGCATGTTTGTCCTTCTCACAAACCACACATGGATCCGCCGGTGTCATTGCATGTGTGTTCTTCTCGTGAACCACATCTAGAGTCATTGCATGTCTGTTCTTCTCACAAACCACATAAGGATCCACCAGTGTCATTGGATGTGTGTTCTTCTCATGAACCATAGCTAGAGTCATTGCATGTCTATTCTTCTCTCAAACCACATAAGGATCCACCAGTGTCATTGGATGTGTGTTCTTTTCATGAACCACACCCAGTGTCATTGCATGTGTGTTCTTATCACAAACCACACATGAATCCACCAGTATCATTGCATGTCTGCTCTTTTCATTAACCACACATGGATCCACCTAGTGTCATTGCATGTCTGTTCCTCTCATAAACCACACATGGATCCAACGGTGTCATTGCATGTGTGTTCTTCTCATGAGCCACATCTAGAGTCATTGCATGTCTGTTCTTCTCACCAACCACATAAGGATCCACCAGTGTCATTGGATGTGTGTTCTTTTCATGAACCACAACTAGAGTCATTGCATGTCTGTTCTTCTCACAAACCACATAAGGATCCACCAGTGTCATTGGATGTGTCACATCCCAAGATTTTCCAAATCTTGTAATGTGAAAAATAGATGAATAAAATAAAACTTTGTTGATTTTCAGAGCCAGAAGAAACTTTTGAATCCAATTGGAAAACCTTCAAACCAATTTGGGTCAAATAAAACCTAAAGGGATTTAAAAAGTTAAAACATTTAATAAAGGAAAATAAAATATTATGGAAACACTATTTTGGATCTTTAAATAAAGATTTTTTGGTTTTCAAAAGAAAAGGTAGATTTATAAATAAAGATTATTTTATAAAGCCAAATTAAACCTTGGCCAAGATTTTGAAAACAAAAGGGTTTGCTGTGATTAAAAGAGTAAAAGTTTGTTTAAATAAAATAATAAGGATTTGATATCCAAATTTTATTTAAATAAAAGCTTTTCCCATTTTAAGAAACACTAAAACTTATTTTAAATAAGTTTTCCAAGTATTTTGTATTCTCAAATAAAACCTACTGAATGGTTTTGGCACTATATTAGTTTTCAAAATAAAGCTTCTAATAAAACAAATCCTATTTGATTTAATAACTAAGGCCCACTTTATTTAATTATTAATGGACCCTAAAGTAATATATTATTTTGTTTTAAACAAGTTTTCCAAGTATTCCTTATTTTCAAATAAAACCTACTGTTTTGGTTTTGCAAGTGTTTGGATTTCAAATGAAGATTTTATTAAATAAATCAAACCCTATTTGATTAAATAACTAAGGTCTATTTTATTTAATTATTAAATAGATCCTAAAATGAATAAAAATATTATTTTATTTTGGGATTTGGTTTATAAACAGAACCAAGTTAAAAGTTGTGAAGTGAGGTGTTTGTTTGAATTGATTTGGTTGATTGAATCATTTGTTTAAATTTCAAATCAGTAAATTGAAAATAGAAAAGGAAAAAAATTTCAGACAGAAAAAAAATAGAGCAGCCCACCATCTGGCCCAGCTCCAGCCCAACAGCCCACCTAGCCCACCTGTTCCCACGCCCCCGAAACTTTTTCTTTACCGCAGAAGCTACCCGCTAAGTCACTGACAGGTGGACCTTGTTTCCTCTTCCTTCTCTCGCTGCCAGAGGACCCCACCGCCACGTCCCCTTCTTCCCCACCCGCGGACTACGCCTTCCCTCCCTCGCCGGCCGTTGCAGGCTTTGATTTCGCGGCTTGAATTCGCCTTAACGCGGCCATCTTTACTCGCAGTGATCATGCCCCTTTAAACGCCAGTGACCCTCCTCCATTTCCCCTCTGTCTCCTCCCCCAAGCACGCCCCCAGGCCGCTCCAATTTCTCCCCGAGCAGCTCTGTCTCCGACGACTTCCCCGGCCGATCCTGGCAGCCCCTCGCCGCCCCTTGCCTCCTCGACCATACTCACGTGATCCCCACCTCCTGGCGATCATCCCCGTAGCGCCAGCTCGCCCCCGAGCGCCCCAGAACATCGGCAACGTCTCCACCTGTACGCCACCGACGACCCCCGTGACTCCGGTGAGCTCTAGCACTCGACTCCGTGCGCGCCTTGATCAGTGAATCATGCCGTTTGATTAGTCTGCGTCTTCTGCATCTCCAGGTGCTCGCCAATCACTCGCGCGTGGCCTGCAACCTCGCCCCCTTCGACGACTGACCACACCCGAGGCGCAGCTCCACTCCGACGAGCAATCAAGCCCACACCAGTGCGCCCCTCGACAAGACGACACCTCCTTGAGCTTCCCCAGGCCTCTAAGGACGCGTTGAGTACCTTCCCAGCCACCCTCGCATCCTGTATCGCCGGCGCCGTCATCGTCTAGCCGCTCCGCCACCAGCCACCGTCGCAGCGCCGCTAGTTTAGGGACAAACTCACAGCAGCCGTTCGATCTTGATCCGGTGGATAGGATAGAAAGTAGAACGAAGCGGTAAGAGCACACCTGAGCCGTGCGATGTCAATTAAATCCAACGGCCAGCGTCGCCTGATCCGTGCGAACCGGTACCAGCGAATAGGAGAGTGCCGTGTGTCACCAGAAGTTTGGAAAATAGAATTTGAACCTGATTAGAATGCAAATTTGTAATTGCTGTAACTTTCAAACCACACGTCCAAATTTTGCAAACTTTATATCGTTGAAATCAGGAGAACAAGCCCTAGCCAACCACGCCCTTGGTTTAGCAAAAAGATTCTGGAAAAATGTTTGTTTTTGCAGAAACATTTGTATGCTTGTTAAGATTATAAAAATTGTTTAAAAATGAATTTGGGGATGAAATCTTGGGCAAATGGTATGATTTGAACCTACTAACATTGGGAAACACTTTGTGGATTCAAAAATGAATTTGGTGAAACAAAATAATGATTCTTTGATTTAAAACCATTTCTAGTCAAATAGAAATGTGGTTTATTTATTAAAAATGGTTTTGGAGGAAAACCTTTGGAAAATGTTTTGTTTTAAACTCTCGAAACCCAAATACCAAGTTTTATGGTTTGAAAACATATTTGGTAAACCCTATGGATTAATGCTTTAGTAGAAATATTTCTACACCACATAAAATGATACTTTGTTTTGAAAATGGTTTTGAAGAGAAACCTCTTTGCAAATGACTTTGCCACTTTACAAAATGACCAAATAGGTGTTTTCAAATGTTTATGACCTATTAGGAACCACTTCTTCAAACAAAACAAAGCTTGGCATGCTTGCATGCACTACTTTGGCTTTGTCATTTTATGTGTTGTTTTGCTTGTTTGGTAGATTGAGTTTGTGCCTTGCTTGATTGATTTGTAGTGACTTGAAGAGTGTGATTGTGGCAAGGACAAGGAGTGAACCTATACCCTCTACCAAAAAGGCAAGTGATGCTTCATACTTTTTTTCCCATTACTTTCTCTATGCATTAGTGATTTTCTCTAAGTAAAACTTGCATGGAACTTTTGCTAAGTGTAAACCTTGCTTTAGGAAAACCTAGTAAATGAAACCTTATTGGATTACTTCCTAAGTTAAGACTCCTACTGCTATCATGCTTAGCTTAGCTAATAGAAAACAAGGGTGGAAATATATTCATACTATGGAAAAGTTTCTAAGTCTGAGGACTTGTGTTTTTGTTTAATAAAACAACTAAGTTAATGAACTACCTGGGTGGAATGGAAGAAATGGTTTGTGTTGAGTGGTTCACAAGGCCCATGTCTATGGTTTACCTTGTGTATCTCACTTGGGGATGGCCACCCAGGAACAAAGAGATTTGAGATGTCAAATGTTGAGAAGCTTCAAGTGCAGCCACTTGGCATTATGGGCTCTGCCTGGATCATATAGGTTGCAAGAACTTAGCCATATGGACAGTGGGTGGTAGTGTTTGATAGGTTGGAATGCGTCCATTTTGGTCTAAGGGAAGGCTTCTGAAAGATCTTGTCTTGGGAAACCAAGTCTTGTGGGGAAAGTGCACCACCTCTGCAGAGTGTAGAATCTAAGTACTTAGCCATGTCCCTGGTAAAGGACAATTTGAGCATCAAGACATGGAAGCAATCAAGAATCTCATCATTCAAATTTCTAAGTTAAAATCTTGTGGTTTGAACAAGGGTTGTTTGAAGTATTCAATCTTTGATTGAGAGATGCCTTGGAAAAGATTTTGTCAAAACAAAAACTTAGTGATTTCAAAATGATAAGAAAAATCTATTTTGAGCAATGCAAGCCTCAACTCCACTTAGCCAAATGCATATAGATGTTAGACTCCACTATATTACCATAATATCACTTGCCAATACAATTCAAATGTATTGACCTTTGTGGCTGTAACTTGTAATGTTGCAGGTTTGATTGATTTTAGTGAAGATTGATTGATTAGGATTACAAAGTCTACAACCAACATTTTCCTGTGGCACTTTTGAAGATGAAGGACCCATGACTATAGTTTTTCCGCTGCAATGTAATGTAATAGCCAAATGAGCTATGTAAAGATGTAATAAAATTATGTTACTCCTGGTTATAAAGTTATATTATGACCTTTGTTTCTTGATAATACATCTAAACTATGGATGCTAGCTATTGATCCAGGGACTAGCATTGTAAACACAGGGGACTCCACCTTATGTTATGTAAAGGTTGGGACACTCCCTCTACAGATGGTATCAGAGCAATGTGTTGCCTGTAGGATTTGTAAACCTAGGATTGGACAAAAAACCCTTAGAAGAATAGGAGTTATATTTTGATCCAAAGCTTATTTACAAAACACTTGTAAACTCTTTCCTCAACCATTCTGGTTTCAACTCAACATCTCTTCTATTTCAAACTTGATGGAAAAGCCTACCCTATGACCCAAGACTACACCATGTGCAAAGGACTCCCTCAACTTCTTCAACTCTAATGACTTCAACTTCTTCAACTCTAATGACTTCAACATCTTCAGCATATTCACCAAGGACTTCCAACTTGGATGTCACTAAGGACTACATGTGAGACAAGGAAATCTTGCTCAAGATTTAGAGACTGAGGGAATGCAAAAGTTAGAAGGAGCCTACATTACTTGAAGTTTTATAACCAAGGAGTTTTCCCAAGGAAACCATGATCTCATGTAAAGAAGAATCAACCAAAGAAGGATGGAAAGATCACAAGTGAACCATATAGATGGACCACCATATTTAGTTAAGTCAAACACACCAACTTATGTGGTGTAACAAAAATATTTTTTTTGATTGTCTAAAAATATGCTTGAAACTTGTTGTTGAGTGGAATGATTGCTTGTGAATGCTTGCACATTGCTGCTGTGAATTGTGATGTGTGTGATTAGAACCCTTACCTAGAAATATCTTGCCTATTCTAATCTCCCTTCAACCCAAACAGATGACTACTCCAAGAGACTCCAACATCAAGGTTGATGACAACAACAGCAACCAAGAGGACAACATGAGAGAACTTATAACAACCCAAAACTAGTTGAGCCAAGAGACAACTCAGCTTTTAGCCAACAACAATGGACTAGACCCAGCCATACAAAGGATTTTGAAACTTCAATCCCAATTGTTGCAAGGATTGGTTACTCAAATGATCAACATGGGAGAAAACTTTTCCCAAAGAGCTAATGACAACAAGGATGACAAAGATGCTATTTTAGAAGGAACCCAAGCTAGCAATACTTGTGGATACAAGGATCATGCATCCAAGGAACATGAAGATCAATGCCCCAAGAAGAGATAAAGATCTCCCACCTATGAAGAACATGAACTAGAAGAACTCCTAGCTTTGGAGAGACCCAAAAAGAAGAAGAAGAAATGCCCCAACACTAGCAAGAAGGATATTACACAAGTGCAATGTTTCAAATGCAAAGAGATGGGACATTATGCCAATGAATGCCCAGAAAAGAAGAAGAACCAAGGAAACAAACAAGAGGCAATGATACCAAAAGGAAAGAAAGATAACAGCCAAGTGATGTGTTTCAAATGCAAGGAACTAGGCCACTATGTGAAAAAATGTCCAGAAAAGATGATGAACAAGTTGAACAAGCCAATGGAGAAACTCAACCTTGGCCCATGAGTCTAGTATGGAAATAAAGGACACTATGCAGATGTTTGCCCAGAGAAGTTTCCCCAGGATCCCAAGAAGGCCAGCATGTAGTTTAGTTGGAAATTTTTTAAGGGTGGTGTACCCCAGTTGTTTTGAGCCAACTTATAACCCTAGCCTCCCCAAATCTCGGGACCAGATTTATTTTAAGGGTGGTAGCCTGTCACATCCCAAGATTTTCCAAATCTTGTAATGTGAAAAATAGATGAATAAAATAAAACTTTGTTGATTTTCAGAGCCAGAAGAAACTTTTGAATCCAATTGGAAAACCTTCAAACCAATTTGGGTCAAATAAAACCTAAAGGGATTTAAAAAGTTAAAACATTTAATAAAGGAAAATAAAATATTGTGGAAACACTATTTTGGATCTTTAAATAAAGAGTTTTTGGTTTTCAAAAGAAAAGGTAGATTTATAAATAAAGATTATTTTATAAAGCCAAATTAAACCTTGGCCAAGATTTTGAAAACAAAAGGGTTTGCTGTGATTAAAAGAGTAAAAGTTTGTTTAAATAAAATAATAAGGATTTGATATCCAAATTTTATTTAAATAAAAGCTTTTCCCATTTTAAGAAACACTAAAACTTATTTTAAATAAGTTTTCCAAGTATTTTGTATTCTCAAATAAAACCTACTGAATGGTTTTGGCACTATATTAGTTTTCAAAATAAAGCTTCTAATAAAACAAATCCTATTTGATTTAATAACTAAGGCCCACTTTATTTAATTATTAATGGACCCCAAAGTAATATATTATTTTGTTTTAAACAAGTTTTCCAAGTATTCCTTATTTTCAAATAAAACCTACTGTTTTGGTTATGCAAGTGTTTGGATTTCAAATGAAGATTTTATTAAATAAATCAAACCCTATTTGATTAAATAACTAAGGTCTATTATATTTAATTATTAAATAGATCCTAAAATGAATAAAAATATTATTTTATTTTGGGATTTGGTTTATAAACAGAACCAAGTTCAAAGTTGTGAAGTGAGGTGTTTGTTTGAATTGATTTGGTTGATTGAATCATTTGTTTAAATTTCAAATCAGTAAATTGAAAATAGAAAAGGAAAAAAAATTCAAGACAGAAAAAAATAGAGCAGCCCACCATCTGGCCCAACTCCAGCCCAACAGCCCACCTAGCCCACCTGTTCCCACGCCCCCGAAACTTTTCCTTTACCGCAGAAGCTACCCGCTAAGTCACTAACAGGTGGACCTTGTTTCCTCTTCCTTCTCTCGCTGCCAGAGGACCCCACCGCCACGTCCCCTTCTTCCCCACCCGCGGACTACACCTTCCCCCCTCGCCGGCCGTTGCAGGCTTTGATTTCGCGGCTTGAATTCGCCTTAACGCGGCCATCTTTACTCGCAGTGATCATGCCCCTTTAAACGCCAGTGACCCTCCTCCATTTCCCCTCTGTCTCCTCCCCCAAGCACGCCCCCAGGCCGCTCCAATTTCTCCCCGAGCAGCTCTGTCTCCGACGACTTCCCCGGCCGATCCCGGCAGCCCCTCGCCGCCCCTTGCCTCCTCGACCATACTCACGTGATCCCCACCTCCTGGCGATCATCCCTGTAGCGCCAGCTCGCCCCCGAGCGCCCCAGAACATCGGCAACGTCTCCACCTGTACGCCACCGACGACCCCCGCGACTCCGGTGAGCTCTAGCACTCAACTCCGTGCGCGCCTTGATCAGTGAATCATGCCGTTTGATTAGTCTGCGTCTTCTGCATCTCCAGGTGCTCGCCAATCACTCGTGCGTGGCCTGCAACCTCGCCCCCTTCGACGACTGACCACACCCGAGGCGCAGCTCCACTCTGGCGAGCAATCAAGCCCACACCAGTGCGCCCCTCGACAGGACGACACCTCCTTGAGCTTCCCCAGGCCTCTAAGGATGCGGTGAGTACCTTCCCAGCCACCCTCGCTTCCTGTATCACCGGTGCCGTCATCGTCTGGCCGCTCCGCCGCCAGCCACCGTCGCAGCGCCGCTAGTTTAGGGACGAACTCACAGCAGCCGTTCGATCTTGATCCGGTGGATAGGATAGAAAGTAGAACGAAGCGGTAAGAGCACACCTGAGCCGCGCGATGTCAATTAAATCCAACGGCCAGCGTCGCCTGATCCGTGCGAACCGGTACCAGCGAATAGGAGAGTGCCGCGTGTCACCAGAAGTTTGGAAAATAGAATTTGAACCTTATTAGAATGCAAATTTGTAATTGCTGTAACTTTCAAACCACACGTCCAAATTTTGCAAACTTTATATCGTTGAAATCAGGAGAACAAGCCCTAGCCAACCACGCCTTTGGTTTAGCAAAAAGATTCTGGAAAATGTTTGTTTTTGCAGAAACATTTGTATGCTTGTTAAGATTATAAAAATTGTTTAAAAATGAATTTGGGGATGAAATCTTGGGCAAATGGTATGATTTGAACCTACTAACATTGGGAAACACTTTGTGGATTCAAAAATGAATTTGGTGAAACAAAATAATGATTCTTTGATTTAAAACCATTTCTAGTCAAATAGAAATGTGGTTTATTTATTAAAAATGGTTTTGGAGGAAAACCTTTGGAAAATGTTTTGTTTTAAACTCTCTAAACCCAAATACCAAGTTTTATGGTTTGAAAACATATTTGGTAAACCCTATGGATTAATGCTTTAGTAGAAATATTTCTACACCACATAAAATGATACTTTGTTTTGAAAATGGTTTTGAAGAGAAACCTCTTTGCAAATGACTTTGCCACTTTACAAAATGACCAAATAGGTGTTTTCAAATGTTTATGACCTATTAGGAACCACTTCTTCAAACAAAACAAAGCTTGGCATCCTTGCATGCACTACTTTGGCTTTGTCATTTTATGTGTTGTTTTGCTTGTTTGGTAGATTGAGTTTGTGCCTTGCTTGATTGATTTGTAGTGACTTGAAGAGTGTGATTGTTGCAAGGACAAGGAGTGAACCTATACCCTCTACCAAAAAGGCAAGTGATGCTTCATACTTTTTGTCCCATTACTTTCTCTATGCATTAGTGATTTTCTCTAAGTAAAACTTGCATGGAACTTTTGCTAAGTGTAAACCTTGCTTTAGGAAAACCTAGTAAATGAAACCTTATTGGATTACTTCCTAAGTTAAGACTCCTACTGCTATCATGCTTAGCTTAGCTAATAGAAAACAAGGGTGGAAATATATTCATACTATGGAAAAGTTTCTAAGTCTGAGGACTTGTGTTTTTGTTTAATAAAACAACTAAGTTAATGAACTACCTGGGTGGAATGGAAGGAATGGTTTGTGTTGAGTGGTTCACAAGGCCCATGTCTATGGTTTACCTTGTGTATCTCACTTGGGGATGGCCACCCAGGAACAAAGAGATTTGAGATGTCGAATGTTGAGAAGCTTCAAGTGCAGCCACTTGGCATTATGGGCTCTGCCTGGATCATATAGGTTGCAAGAACTTAGCCATATGGAAAGTGGGTGGTAGTGTTTGATAGGTTGGAACGCGTCCATTTTGCTCTAAGGGAATTGTAACTACCTTGGTGAATTACGCTCTTAGTTACAAGCCTGGATGAGCGAAATGGTTAAAATAGTACGGTGGGGCCAAATGCCACTCACAGGTAGACCTTTCGGCCGTTCTAACCATTTCCAAACATCGGGACAAGAACGAGCGGCGTAATCGGCAGGCGAAGGGATCAACTACATACACAAATGAGTATGTATGCAAGCCACCATACAACAGTCCTCAGAGCCATTCCATCTAAAAGAAATAGAAATATTGCAACGCCATACGGCAAGATCCAAATATCCTAGATAGATATAATAGTTTAGGATATCTCCTCATACATCAAACATCAGAGTATCAGGCGGAAGCGGAAAACAAGATCCGAGTACGGATAAGAAGCAAATCGGCATAAGATGCCCCATAAATAAACTCATCCCGCCCACAGATCTCACGGATCCCCATTCTCGGAATCTCTACACCGAGTGATCGTTGCCCTCATCGTTCGTCTCCTCCACCCAGTATCCATCTTGTGAGTTTACCTGTCCATCTGAATCAAACAATTTATCGTGTGAGACCCTAGGGGTACTCAGCAAGTCTTTATGCCTCTAAGGGGACACAACCTGGGGTGACGCAATTGCAGCAAAAGATAATACCTAACAATTCTAGGGATACTCGCTAACCATCCGCCTAACCAAAGATAGACGGATGTCCGTGAATTAATAACAACAGTTATAACAGTAATATTAACAGATCCAATTAACAGATCCTCCTCCTCGCTTACCAACAAGGAAGCGGACGAACAGCCCCCATCCGTTGGCAGTTTTATTATCCATTCCATGAGTGTTGCACTATTTACTAGTCAGGTACTTAGTCAAATTAAAAGCGGTACTTTAGTTATACTTGTCTATGATCGAGAAACTGTGCTCCAAGTCGTCCATAACCGCGGACATGGCTTTCAGAAAGATTTACCCTGCAGGGGTGCACAAATAGCAACACACACTCGATCAACCTCGGAAAAACCAAATCAAAACCCAACGAGGCATTCACGACAAAGCGATCATAGGATTCAGAAATATTTCAGGGGGCCACCCCATTAAGCTACCCGCAACGAAGTTGGCCTGCTCCGAGACGGACTCAAGGTTTGTGTGGACGGCTGTAAACGACTGGGAACCCGAAAGTGTGACTGGGCTTGTCGATACAGCGAAAACGTGTCACGATCCTAAACAGTACAGGTGCTCCTCGCACAATCGTAAATAAAGCAGTAAAGCATGGCTTTAGTACAGGATAGTAATAAAGCCCCAAACTACTTTGTGGCCCCAAGAAATAAGAATGAATCAAGCTCTGGCTCAGGGGGGTTCATAAGCCTCCCGGATGTGGATAGCGCGAATATTCAAGGAACAGGAATCAAGTACTCGGGGTCCTACGGGACACAAGTGAGCATGAAAAACCAAATAGCAGATATTGCTCACCGGTGCCACTTTCATTAGTTTTCCCATTACTACTCAGGTTAAGTTGTTTAGGTACCTCGTTATCTATCAGACACTCACATACCCTACACATGCTATTCTACGACCCGCATGGCTCAATCAACTCATGTAGTAATGGCTCATGGGATGGAGGAACAAGCTTCGGTGGGGTTTAAAAGTAAAGGCTATGCAGTACTTGGGATTCAATTTAATGCAATCGCGACTCAATGATGCAAGAATAAGATAGAGGCAATAGGTACTATATGTATGCAAGCATGTGGTAGTGCTTGCCTGGCAGCTCAGTTGAAGCGAGGGACGGATCTGGGTAGTGCTCCTGGGTTTCTTGATATATCCCCTGCTCAGCGTCTATTCGAAGAAGAACCAAACAAACAAGGGCCAACATAAATAAAGTGCACAAGCATATGAATAAAATGCAACAAGCAAACAATCATGCCATGATGAATGATGCACAATTTGCATGGCAATAAAGTAGCATGGCATGGGTGAGGTGTGGAATGCAAGAATAAAGCATTTTATGGAGTTTTAGCCACATTCTAAACTCAAATAAGTTGCTGTATACTTTATATTTATATGATGCATGCTGCAATTCAGAACATGGAATGCATAGATAGAACGGGCTCGTCGCGCTGATCGATTTAGACATATTATTTGTCAAATTTGGAGTTATAAAACAAAAGTTATTAAGTAATTAAGAAAAAGGGCATTTTATTGTAATTTTAATCATCTCGAAATTTTAAGTGCTCAAATAATATTTTGAATGGCATATTTGAATTCCTCACATTTTTCTGATTTCAAAACATATATCACATGTTTAATTTGGAATAATATTTTAAAAGTTGTTTAAAAACAGATTTGAATTTGAATAGAATTTGAATTTAAATAAATTTTGGAAAAGATTTGAATAAAACAGACTCAGCGAAAAAGAACTAGGGTTACTCAGGCAAATCTAGCCACGGTCACTGACGGGTGGGTCTGGCGCTGACTGGGCCACGCGCGCGGAAAACCTTTTGTCACCGCGGGCTCGCCTAGCCACTGAGGCTGCGGGGTGGGCCATCTGGCGCAGGCCCACGTGACAGCGGCGAGAGAGACAGGGGCTAACAGGTGGGCTGAGGCTGGAGCGCGGGTTGCGGCTGAGAAAGGCGGAGGGTTTTTCTGCAAGATGTCCTAGGCGGCTGACCGGTGGGGTACGAGGTGCGCGGGTTGCGAGAATTAAAAAGGGGGGGGGGCTTTTTGTAAAACTACCACATGCCCGTACTGTTCTTCGTCTCCGCGGTCTGACGAGAAATCGGTGCGTGGCGCGGGGCGGGGGATCGAACCCAGGTCGCGGGCGTGCGCGCTGAGGGGGCTAGCCAGTGCGGTGGTTTACAAGGTGGTGACAGAGGAGCGGCGGGCGGCTAGATGTGGTTCTGCGTGACGCGGGAGCGAACCAACGAAGTGGCCGACGGCGCGCGCAACGTGTATGACGAAAAGTCCGATGGATCTAGACGACGACAGCGAGGCAGAGGATGTCAAGGCGATCGAGGGGCTCACCGCGGGTTGGTTGGTGTGGTCAGATCGGGGAGTGGCGCAGAGGATCATCGGGGAGGCTGGCGGCCGGAGTTCTAGGGTTTGGCGTCGGGTGGCGCAGGTACTGGCGAGCCTGGTGCTTCTCCTCCTCGCTGGCGGGTACGGGGCGAAGCAGAGGGTGGTCCTCATCTTTACTCGACAACCACAGCTCCTCGCCACCGGCTGCAAGAGGGGGGACGGTGGAGACCGACGGATCGCCGGCTAGTGGAGAGAAAGGTAGAGGGGGAGGAGAGGTGGTTGCGGTGCGAGGCCAGGGTTGGTTTGGTGAGGCAGAGGAAGGAGGGTAAGGGATAAGGGCGAGCCGAGAGGTAGGCGATGCCGTGGGGGACGCGGTGGTGGGAAAAGGTGGCTCGGTCACCTTTCCACCTCGCCCTCACACGCTTGACCGGCTCGGGCAGGGGGTGCAGGGGCTGCAGGGTGGGGTCAGGGCGAGGCCAAGGTGGCTGGCTCGGGTGTGGGGTCGGCCTGGCAGGGATAGAGAGAGAGAGAGGGGGTGTGGCATGGAGCTAGGGTTGGAGGGAGGGGGTAGGTAGCTAGGGTTAGCTAGAGAGGGGTGGCTCGAGTTAGCAAGGTAGGGCTCGGGTTAGGGTTTTTGGAGAGATGGGGGAGGAGGCTAGATGGGACCAGCATGGTAGAGAGAGGAGAGATGAGAGAGGGGGGCTTAGGGTTTTAGGTTCTTGCATGCATCAAGCTAGATCACACAAGAATGGGTGGAAGTGGTGTAGGGTTTTTAGCAAGCTCAAACAAAATCAAACAAAAAGGAGTGGTAGAGAGGGATAGAGGTGATGGATGGATATTGATATGGCCCCATAAAGAGAAAACCCATTTAAACCAAGAGAGAAACAAATGGCTAAAGTGGTGGTACTCTTGCATGGCCCATGCAAAAATAATAAATGCCTTGGTTAAATTCTTGTGAAAACAAAAATAATAGCATGGCATTATTCTTATGCATTCCCAAGAAGTGGAATAAAGGCCAAGCCAAAGAATTTATAGAATTGGATCCACCCTATCTCCCATGAGCTAGATTAAATACCAAAAGAAAATAAAATACAAGCTCCTGGATAATGGGATGGTGGAATTATAAGGTGGTGAAAAGAAAGGGTGGTGGAGTAGAATAAAAGATATGCCCCCAACTCAACTTGGGCATTTAAACAATATATCAATAACCAAATACAATATCAAGAGGCAAATACAATTAATGATGCATATGAGAGAAGATCCAAATTGAAAAGGGTTTTATATGATGCTCAAATGCAAGGTGGCATGATGACATGAGCATGATATAATTATGATGCAACAATTATATATAGGAAGTAGCCATTATATTACTAGACCAACTAGCATTACAATTGTTAGACAATTGGGATGCTACAACTCTCCCCCACTAAACAGGAATCTCGCCCCGAGATTCTAGGAAGACGAAGAAGACTCAAAGAGGGTAGGATACTTGGCACGGAGCTCATCTTCACGTTCCCAAGTGGCTTCATCAACAGAATGGTGCGACCACTGCACCTTGCAGAACTTGATGGACTTGTTGCGAGTCCTTCTTTCTGCGACTTCAAGGATTTTTGTGGGGTGTTCTTGATAAGACAGGTCTTCTTGGAGATTGATAAGCTCATGGTCCACGGTCCTGCCGGGATCCTTGAAGCACTTCTTGAGTTGAGAGATGTGGAAAACATCATGGACCTTGAGTTTTTCCGGGAGCTCAAGAGCATAAGCAACTTCTCCTCTTCTTCCACGAATTTTGAATGGACCGATGTATCTAGGAGCCAGCTTTCCTTTGATACCAAAACGGTGCGTGCCTCTCATGGGAGTGACACGAAGGTAAACGAGATCACCAGGGACATACTCCATGTCCGTGTGCTTTCTGTCATAATTGCTCTTCTGGCGACTTTGAGCAATCTTCAGATTTTCAATAATGATGTGCACCTTCTCCTCCGCTTGAGTTACAATGTCGGGGCCAAACAATATTCTTTCTCCTGCACCCGACCAACCAATCGGAGTTCTGCATTTGCGACCATAGAGAGCCTCAAATGGTGCCATCTTTAGACTTTTCTGGAAGATATTGTTGTAAGAGAATTTAGCATAAGGAAGACATTCTTCCCACTTCATGCCGAAAGAGATGACGCAAGCACGGAGCATATCTTCCAGAATCTGATTGATCCTTTCAACTTGTCCTTGCGACTGAGGGTGGTAAGTTGTGCTGAAGTTCAATTTTGTTCCCAAAGCATTTTGGAAACTTTCCCAGAACTTGGAAGTGAAGATGCTTACGGTCTGAACTGATCTCAAGAGGAACCCCATACAGAGAGACAATTCTGTTGATATAGAGCTCAGCCAACTGAATTGCAGAAATTGTTTCCTTGACGGGAAAGAAGTGAGCCACTTTAGAAAGCCTGTCGATGACAACAAAGATTGCATTGTTGCCCTTCTGCGACCTTGGAAAACCAGTGATGAAGTCCATCTCTACTTTCTCCCATTTCCATTCCGGGGGTTTCAATGGCTGTAGAAGACCGGAAGGTTTCTGATGGACAGCTTTAACTCTACGGCAGACATCACACTCCGAGACATACTTGGCACAATATCGCTTCAATCCCGGCCACCAATATTGTGTTCCCAAGTCCATGTACATCTTTGTGCTGCCAGGGTGGATAGAAAGAACAGAATCATGCACCTCCTTGAGAACTTGCTCTCTCAAACCCGGGTAGTTCGGAACAAACATCCGGTGTTCAAAGAAAAGCGTGCCTTGGTCATCGACGTGGAAGGACTCATACTTCGGAAGCTGGATGTTGGAGATGATCTTTTTGGTGTACGGATCACCAAGTTGAATGGAGCGAACCTTTTCTTCCAAGAGAGGGGTTGCCAGAAGGTTCAGAAGATACCCTTGATCCACAATTTCAAGGTTGAGCTGACGGAATTCCTCGCACAAGAGCGGTAGTTGTTCTTCCAACATGAGGTTGCTGACATAAGCTTTGCGGCTGAGAGCATCGACCATGACATTAGCTTTGCCCGGAGTGTAGTTGATGGTCAAATCGAAATCATTGATTGCTTCAATCCACCTCCTATGATGAAGGTTGAGATCAGGCTGTGTGAAGATATACTTCAGACTCTTGTGATCAGAAAAGATTTCACAACGGTTGCCAAGCAAGTAATGCCTCCATACTTTCAAAGCAAAGACAACTGCTGCGAGTTCGAGGTCATGTGTAGGATAGTTGATCTCATGCGTCTTCAACTGTCGAGAGGCATAAGCAACAACTTGTTTTTCTTGCATAAGGACCGCACCCAATCCTTGCAAAGATGCGTCATAGAATATCTGGAAAGGCTTGGATGTATCTGGAGGAACCAAGACTGGTGTGGAAGTGAGCTTCTCTTTGAGTGTTTCAAAGCTTGCTTGACATGCAGGAGTCCAAAGGTATTTCTTGCCTTTCTTGAGGAGATCGGTAAGAGGCTTCGATATCTTCGAAAAGTTCTGAACGAAGCGACGGCAATAACTAGCCAAACCAAGGAAGCTCCGGACTTCTTTGACATTTACAGGAGGAAGCCAGTCAACAATTGTCTTTACAGTTTCCGGGTTGATGGCAATGCCCTTGGCAGAGATGGCGTGACCAAGATAGGTGACGTGAGGCAGCCAAAACTCACATTTGGAGAACTTTGCATACAGGCGGTTCTCACGAAGCTTGTTTAGGACACACCGAAGGTGTTCTTCATGTTCTTCCTTTGACTTAGAATAGACTAGGATGTCATCCAGATAGACCACAACGAACTTATCAAGATACTCCATGAAAACCGAGTTCATAAGCCTCGAGAAGGTGGCAGGTGCGTTGGTGAGACCGAAAGACATGACCGTGTACTCATACAGGCCATAGCGGGTGGTGAAAGCTGTTTTAGGAACATCTTCCTTGCGAATCTTGATTTGATGATAACCACTTCTCAAGTCAAGCTTAGAGAATACCACAGCTCCAGCTAGCTGATCGAAGAGATCATTAATCCGCGGAAGGGGATATTTATTCTTGATGGTTTTAGCATTGAGAGCCCGATAGTCAACACAAAGTCTATCAGTCTTGTCTCGCTTCTTCACAAAGATGGTTGGGCTACCCCAAGAAGAAGTACTGTGTTGAATGAAACCCAACTTCTCTTGTTCATCAAGCTGACGTTTGAGTTCAGCCAACTCAGCAGGACCCATTTTATAAGGCCGCTTGGAGATAGGAGCCGTTCCAGGTTCAAGCTCAATTACAAACTCAACCTCACGATCCGGAGGCATACCTGGCAACTCTTCAGGAAAGACATCTGGGAACTCACAGACCACCGAAACACTCTGAATAGCTTCCATAGCATCAGCATTCAGAGCCGCCAAAGAGAAAAGCTGAATAGCAGGAGTCAGACTTGGAGAATAGACTATATGGCCTTCAGGAATTTTCAGAGAAACCGAGCGTTCAGCACAATCAATCACAGCTGCATTTGCTGTCAACCAATCCATGCCCAAGATAACATCAATGTCAGAATTGCCCAGAATAATTAAGGACGCCGAGAACGAAGAGCCACCAATCTCAATTTGATTGCCATGGATGATATGAGCAGCCCTCATGTTTGACCCAGGAGATTGTACCACCAGACGATGCAATAAGGGAACCATATCCAGATCATGCTCATGAGCAAACTTATGAGAAACAAAAGAATGCGAAGCACCAGAATCAAACAAAACTCGTGCAGGGACTGAGTTAACGGGAAGCATACCCATCACAACTCCAGGTGCATGCTCAGCTTGAGCGGCGTTGACACAGTTGGCACGAGCAACAGTAGATCCGGGCTTGGTGTTGATGTTGAGAGCCCGAGGTGGTGGTGCACGAACCATAGGAGAGCTTGCCGCAGGTCTTGGAGGTGGTGGAGGAAGAGCTTTGTTGTTCATTGGACAGTTCCAGTGTTGATGCCCAGTGTTTCCACAAGTGTAACAAGCACCAGGTGGACGTGGAGCAACGTAGCCAGGGACTTCGCCAGGCGCTCCAGGGTAGTTGTGGTTGTAGCCCCTGGGAGCAGCAGTGAGGAAGTTTGGTGGCCTTGCCGCGTAGCTTGAAGGTCTTGGTGGAGCCGGGAGCGACGGTGGGGTGTTAGGGACCCAGACACGACGCTTAGAAGGAGTGGACATAGCTGAAGAGATTGCTGCATCGCGGTTGTGTTTCTTTGACTCCTCAAATACTTGCCTACTTGCTTCTTCCTGCAGAGCTGTATGCTGAAGTTCTAGAAAAGACGCCGACCTTGCATGTATGATTTCATATTTAATCGATGCATTGAGCCCTTGTCTGAACCTCTTTTGCTTCTTCTTGTCATCAGAGATCTCATCGCCACCATAACGAGAAAGGTTCATGAAGTTTCTGATGTAGGTATTGACATTGTCATTGCCCTGCTTGAGGTTGAGAAACACTTCCTTCATCCTCTCCATGACAATTTCTGACAGATACTGCTCTTTGAAAGCTCCAGTGAACTGTTCCCAAGTAGGCTGAAAACCAGTGTAGTTTGCCTTTAGGTAATTCTCCCACCACAGAGCTGCATCTCCCTTCAGAAGGTGAGTGGCACATTTTACCCATTCTTGCTCAGGGACATCAGCAGTCACCAGTAACCTTGACATCTCACGCAACCAATCATCAGCATCAAGTGGTTGATCGGACACATCAAATTGGCGTGGATTGAACTTCAGGAAGCTTTTGATGTCTCCTCGCTTGGGAGGTGGAGGTAGCGGAACAAACTCATTCCTCCTGACACTTTCTTCAAAACGCTGCTGGTTCTGCTGCATTGCTGCCAAGGCATTGGCGATGCTTGACAACGCGGCCCCCAATTCAGGTTGTATGTCCTCCTCAGAACGGCGTGGTGGTGCCATCCTGTGATTGATATAAAACACAAGTCAGTACTATAATGGAGAATAATAATAATCCAAAATAGTACCAAGATGGAATTAACCAAGATTGAAGGATACAATTTACTAAGATGATATTAAAATATCAACAAAGTTCAAAGCACCTAGAAGATATTAAGCATATCGCACACGACTGAAAAGGAGTGTGGAAGCACAGATGTATCAAAGAAAATTTTTCCGCATTTTCGGCATTAAAATACCAATAGATGCGCAAAAATCACTTAACGAATCAAGATTAGTGACTCTACCAATTCAATATACAAGAGCGAATGATAAAAGTAGTGGTATGGTCGCGACTCCATCCCGCACTCAAATCATTACTCCGCACATGAATAAGTAGAACACGTATCCCAACACCTTCTTCTCAAGAGGAACCTAAAGATTAGTAACTACGGAAACGAACACCCCAAACAAGATAACGTCGGATAACAAAGAGTAAGACAGATCGCGGCGGTATACAACGAATCAGATAGATCGCGTCGGTTTGCAAAAGCCTGTCGGTATGGAATGTACCAACAGTTGATAACCAAGAGGCAGATAAAGATAACATGTTGGATGCAACAGATAGACAAGGAATTACACACACACACACTTTCTATGGTACTACGGAAACCCAGAACACGTGAATCCTAGTTTGAATTTTAAGAAGAGGATTGAAAACGTTACACTTCCTTACCAGAAAAGGGTGGGTGGTTGGGTAAGAAGAAAAGTGGAAGCAGTCCTACTCTCGCGTTTTGTTTTTCCCTAGTATACATAGCTACCAAAAATATTTGATAGACTGACAACGACCATTTGGCTGAGACCCTGAAGAGCGGGATGGCTCTGATACCAATTGTAACTACCTCGGTGAATTACGCTCTTAGTTACAAGCCTGGATGAGCGGAAATGGTTAAAATAGTATGGTGGGGCCAAATGCCACTCACAGGTAGACCTTTCGGCCGTCCTAACCATTTCCAAACATCGGGACAAGAACGAGCGGCGTAATCGGCAGGCGAAGGGATCAACTACATACACAAATGAGTATGTATGCAAGCCACCATACAACAGTCCTCAGAGCCATTCCATCTAAAAGAAATAGAAATATTGCAACACCATATGGCAAGATCCAAATATCCTAGATAGATATAATAGTTTAGGATATCTCCTCATACATCAAACATCAGAGTATCAAGCGGAAGCGAAAAACAAGATCCGAGTACGGATAAGAAGCAAATCGGCATAAGATGCCCCATAAATAAACTCATCCCGCCCACAGATCTCACGGATCCCCGTTCCCGGAATCTCTACACCGAGTGATCGTTGCCCTCATCGTTCGTCTCCTCCACCCAGTATCCATCTTGCGAGTTTACCTGTCCATCTGAATCAAACAATTTATCGTGTGAGACCCTAGGGGTACTCAGCAAGTCTTTATGCCTCTAAGGGGACACAACCTGGGGTGACGCAATTGCAGCAAAAGATAATACCTAACAATTCTAGGGATACTCGCTAACCATCCACCTAACCAAAGATAGACGGATGTCCGTGAATTAATAACAACAGTTATAACAGTAATATTAACAGATCCATCCTCCTCCTCGCTTACCAACGAGGAAGCGGACGAACAGCCCCCATCCGTTGGCAGTTTTATTATCCATTCCATGAGTGTTGCACTATTTACTAGTCAGGTACTTAGTCAAATTAAAAGCGGTACTTTAGTTATACTTGTCTATGATCGAGAAACTGTGCTCCAAGTCGTCCATAACCGCGGACATGGCTTTCAGAAAGATTTACCCTGCAGGGGTGCACAAATAGCAACACACACTCGATCAACCTCGGAAAAACCAAATCAAAACCCAACGAGGCATTCACGACAAAGCGATCATAGGATTCAGAAATATTTCAGGGGGCCACCCCATTAAGCTACCCGCAACGAAGTTGGCCGGCTCCGAGACGGACTCAAGGTTTGTGTGGATGGCTGTAAATGACTGGGAACCCGAAAGTGTGACTGGGCTTGTCGATACAGCGAAAACGTGTCACGATCCTAAACAGTACAGGTGCTCCTCGCACAATCGTAAATAAAGCAGTAAAGCATGGCATAAGTACGGGATAGTAATAAAGCCCCAAACTACTTTGTGGCCCCAAGAAATAAGAATGAATCAAGCTCTGGCTCAGGGGGGTTCATAAGCCTCCCGGATTTGGATAGCGCGAATATTCAAGGAACAGGAATCAAGTACTCGGGGTCCTACGGGACACAAGTGAGCATGAAAAACCAAATAGCAGATATTCCTCACCGGTGCCACTTTCATTAGTTTTCCCATTACTACTCAGGTTAAGTTTTTTAGGTACCTCGCTATCCATCAGACACTCACATACCCTACACATGCTGTTCTATGACCCGCATGGCTCAATCAACTCCTGTAGTAATGGCTCATGGGATGGAGGAACAAGCTTCGGTGGGGTTTAAAAGTAAAGGCTATGCAGTACTTGGGATTCAGTTTAATGCAATCGCGACTCAATGATGCAAGAATAAGATAGAGGCAATAGGTACTATATGTATGCAAGCATGTGGTAGTGCTTGCCTGGCAGCTCAGTTGAAGCGAGGGACGGATCTGGGTAGTGCTCCTGGGTTTCTTGATATATCCCCTGCTCAGCGTCTATTCGAAGAAGAACCAAACAAACAAGGGCCAACATAAATAAAGTGCACAAGCATATGAATAAAATGCGACAAGCAAACAATCATGCCATGATGAATGATGCACAATTTGCATGGCAATAAAGTAGCATGGCATGGGTGAGGTGTGGAATGCAAGAATAAAGCATTTTATGGAGTTTTAGCCACATTCTAAACTCAAATAAGTTGCTGTATACTTTATATTTATATGATGCATGCTGCAATTCAGAACATGGAATGCATAGATAGAACGAGCTCGTCGCGCTGATTGATTTAGACATATTATTTGTCAAATTTGGAGTTATAAAACAAAAGTTATTAAGTAATTAAGAAAAAGGGCATTTTATTGTAATTTTAATCATCTCGAAATTTTAAGTGCTCAAATAATATTTTGAATGGCATATTTGAATTCCTCACATTTTTCTGATTTCAAAACATATATCACATGTTTAATTTGGAATAATATTTTAAAAGTTATTTAAAAACAGATTTGAATTTGAATAGAATTTGAATTTAAATAAATTTTGGAAAAGATTTGAATAAAACAGACTCAGCGAAAAAGAACTAGGGTTACTCAGGCAAATCTAGCCACGGTCACTGACGGGTGGGTCTGGCGCTGACTGGGCCACGCGCGCGGAAAACCTTTTGTCACCGCGGGCTCGCCTAGCCACTGAGGCTGCGGGGTGGGCCATCTGGCGCAGGCCCACGTGACAGCGGCGAGAGAGACAGGGGCTGACAGGTGGGCTGAGGCTGGAGCGCGGGTTGCGGCTGAGAAAGGCGGAGGGTTTTTCTGCAAGATGTCCTGGGCGGCTGACCGGTGGGGTACGAGGTGCGCAGGTTGCGAGAATTAAAAAGAGGGGGGTTTGTAAAACTACCACATGCCCGTACTGTTCTTCGTCTCCGCTGTCTGACGAGAAATCGGTGCACGGCGCGGGGCGGGGGATCGAACCCAGGTCGCGGGCGTGCACGCTGAGGGGGCTAGCCAGTGCGGTGGTTTACACGGTGGTGACAGAGGAGCGGCGGGCGGCTAGATGTGGTTCTGCGCGACGCGGGAGCGAACCAACGAAGTGGCCGACGGCGCGTGCAGCGTGTATGACGAAAAGTCCGACGGATCTAGACGACGACAGCGAGGCGGAGGATGTCAGGGCGGTCGAGGGGCTCACCGCGGGTTGGTTGGTGTGGTCAGATCGGGGAGTGGCGCAGAGGATCGTCGGGGAGGCTGGCGGCCGGAGTTCTAGGGTTTGGCGTCGGGTGGCGCAGGTACTGGCGAGCCTGGTGCTTCTCCTCCTCGCTGGCGGGTACGGGGCGAAGCAGAGGGTGGTCCTCATCTTTACTCGACAACCACAGCTCCTCGCCACCGGCTGCAAGAGGGGGGGACGGTGGAGACCGACGGATCGCCGGCCGGTGGAGAGAAAGGTAGAGGGGGAGGAGAGGTGGTTGCGGCGCGAGGCCAGGGTTGGTTTGGTGAGGTAGAGGAAGGAGGGGAAGGGATAAGGGCGGGCCGAGAGGTAGGCGATGCCGTGGGGGACGCGGTGGTGGGAAAAGGTGGCTCGGTCACCTTTCCACCTCGCCCTCACGCGCTTGACCGGCTCGGGCAGGGGGTGCAGGGGCTGCAGGGTGGGGTCAGGGCGAGGCCAAGGTGGCTGGCTCGGGTGTGGGGTCGGCCTGGCAGGGATAGAGAGAGAGAGGGGGTGTGGCATGGAGCTAGGGTTGGAGGGAGGGGGTAGGTAGCTAGGGTTAGCTAGAGAGGGGTGGCTCGAGTTAGCAAGGTAGGGCTCGAGTTAGGGTTTTTGGAGAGAGGGGGAAGGAGGCTAGATGGGACCAGCATGGTAGAGAGAGGAGAGATGAGAGAGGGGGGCTTAGGGTTTTAGGTTCTTGCATGCATCAAGCTAGATCACACAAGAATGGGTGGAAGTGGTGTAGGGTTTTTAGCAAGCTCAAACAAAATCAAACAAAAAGGAGTGGTAGAGAGGGATAGAGGTGATGGATGGATATTGATATGGCCCCATAAAGAGAAAACCCATTTAAACCAAGAGAGAAACAAATGGCTAAAGTGGTGGTACTCTTGCATGGCCCATGCAAAAATAATAAATGCCTTGGTTAAATTCTTGTGAAAACAAAAATAATAGCATGGCATTATTCTTATGCATTCCCAAGAAGTGGAATAAAGGCCAAGCCAAAGAATTTATAGAATTGGATCCACCCTATCTCCCATGAGCTAGATTAAATACCAAAAGAAAATAAAATACAAGCTCCTGGATAATGGGATGGTGGAATTATAAGGTGGTGAAAAGAAAGGGTGGTGGAGTAGAATAAAAGATATGCCCCCAACTCAACTTGGGCATCTAAACAATATATCAATAACCAAATACAATATCAAGAGGCAAATACAATTAATGATGCATATGAGAGAAGATCCAAATTGAAAAGGGTTTTATATGATGCTCAAATGCAAGGTGGCATGATGACATGAGCATGATATAATTATGATGCAACAATTATATATAGGAAGTAGCCATTATATTACTAGACCAAGTAGCATTACAATTGTTAGACAATTCAGATGCTACAGGAAGGCTTCTGAAAGATCTTGTCTTGGGAAACCAAGTCTTGTGGGGAAAGTGCACCACCTCTGCAGAGTGTAGAATCTAAGTACTTAGCCATGTCCCTGGTAAAGGACAATTTGAGCATCAAGACATGGAAGCAATCAAGAATCTCATCATTCAAATTTCTAAGTTAAAATCTTGTGGTTTGAACAAGGGTTGTTTGAAGTATTCAATCTTTGATTGAGAGATGCCTTGGAAAAGATTTTGTCAAAACAAAAACTTAGTGATTTCAAAATGATAAGAAAAATCTATTTTGAGCAATGCAAGCCTCAACTCCACTTAGCCAAATGCATATAGATGTTAGACTCCACTATATTACCATAGTATCACTTGCCAATACAATTCAAATGTATTGACCTTTGTGGCTGTAACTTGTAATGTTGCAGGTTTGATTGATTTTAGTGAAGATTGATTGATTAGGATTACAAAGTCTACAACCAACATTGACTCTAACTGCATGTCTGTTCTTTTCACAAACCACACATGGATACACCGGTGTCATTCCATGTGTGTTCTTCTCATGAACCACATCTAGAGTCATTGCATGTTTGTTCTTCTCACAAACCACATAAGGATCCACCAATGTCATTGGATGTGTGTTCTTTTCATGAACCACAGCCAGTGTCATTGCATGTGTGTTATTCTCACAAACCGCACAAGGATCCACTAGTGTCATTGCATGTGTGTTCCTTTCATGAACCACACCCAGTGTGATTGCATGTCTGTTCTTTTCACAAACCACATATGGATCCACCAGTGTGTCATTGCATGTCTGTTCTTTTCATGAACCACACCCAGTGTCATTTCATGTCTGTTCCTCTCATAAACCAAACATGGATCCAACGGTGTCATTGCATGTGTGTTATTCTCATGAACCACAACTAGAGTCATTGCATGTGTGTTCTTCTCACAAACCACATAAGGATCCACCCGTGTCATTGGGTGTGTGTTCTTATCATGAACCACACGCAGTGTCATTGGATGTGTGTTCTTTTCATGAACCACACATGGATCCACCTAGTGTGATTGCATGTCTGTTCTTTTCACAAACTACATATGGATCCACTAGTGTCATTGCATGTCTGTTCTTTTCATGAACCACACCCAGTGTGATTGCATGTCTGTTCTTTTCACAAACCACATATGGATCTACCAGTGTCATTGCATGTCTATTCTTTTCATGAACCACACCCAATGTCATTGCATGTTTGTTCCTCTCATAAACCACACATGGATCCAACGGTGTCATTGCATGTGTGTTCTTCTCATGAACCACATCTAGAGTCATTGTATCTTTATTCTTCTCACACACCACATAAGGATCCACCAATGTCATTGGATGTGTGTTCTTTTCATGAACCACACCTAGTGTCATTGCATGTGTGTTCTTCTCACAAACCACACATGGATCCACCGGTGTCATTGCATGTGTGTTCTTCTCGTGAACCACATCTAGAGTCATTGCATGTCTTGTTTTCTCAAAAACCACATAAGGATCCACCAATGTCATTGGATGTGTGTTCTTCTCATGAACCACAGCTAGAGTCATTGCATGTTTGTTCTTCTCACAAACCACATAAGGATCCACAAGTGTCATTGGATGTGTGTTCTTTTCATGAACCACACCTAGTGTCATTGCATGTGTGTTCTTATCACAAACCACACATGGATCCACCAGTATCATTGCATGTCTGCTATTTTCATTAACCACACATGGATCCACCAAGTGTCATTGCATGTTTGTTCTTCTCACAAACCACATATGTATCCACCAGTGTCATTGCATGTCTGTTCTTTTCATGAACCACACCTAGTGTCATTGCATGTCTGTTCCTCTCACAGACCACACATGGATACACCAGTGTCATTGCATGTGTGTTCTTCTCATGAACGACATCTAGAGTCATTGCATGTATGTTCTTCTCACAAACCACATAAGGATCCACCAGTGTCATTGGATGTGTGTTCTTTTCATGAACCACACCCAGTTTCATTGGATGTGTGTTCTTTTCATGAACCACACATGGATCCACCCTGTGTGATTGCATGTCCGTTCTTTTCACAAACTACATATGGATCCACCAATGTCATTGCATGTTTGATCTTTTCATGAACCACACCCAGTGTGATTGCATGTCTGTTATTTTCGCAATCCACATATGGATCCACTAGTGTCATTGCATGTCTGTTTTTTTCATGAACCACACCCAGTGTCATTGCATGTCTGTTCCTCTCATAAACCACACATGGATCCAACGGTGTCATTGCATGTGTGTTCTTATCACAAACCACATAAGGATCCACCAGTGTCATTGGATGTGTGTTCTTCTCATGAACCACAACTAGAGTCATTGCATGTCTGTTCTTCTCACAAACCACATAAGGATCCACCAGTGTCATTGGATGTGTGTTCTTTTCCTGAACCACACCCAGTGTCATTGCATGTGTGTCCTTCTCACAAACCACACATGGATCCACCAGTATCATTGCATGTATGTTCTTTTCATGAACCACACCCAGTGACATTGCATGTGTGTTCTTCTCACAAACCACACATGGATCCACCAGTATCATTGCATGTCTGCTCTTTTCATTAACCACACATGGATCCACCCAGCGTGACTGCATGTCTGTTCTTTTCACAAACCACACGTGGATCCACCGGTGTCATTGCATGTGTGTTCTTCTCATGAACCATATCTAGAGTCATTGCATGTTTGTTCTTCTCACAAACCACATAAGGATCCACCAATGATATTGGATGTGTGTTCTTTTCATGAACCACACCCAGTGTCATTGCATGTGTGTTATTCTGACAAACCACACATGGATCCACTAGTGTCATTGCATGTGTGTTCCTTTCATGAACCACACCCAGTGTGATTGCATGTCTGTTCTTTTCACAAACCACATATGGATCCACCAGTGTGTCATTGCATGTCTGTTCTTTTCATGAACCACACCCAGTGTCATTGCATGTTTGTTCCTCTCATAAACCACACATGCATCCAACGGTGTCATTGCATGTGTGTTCTTCTCATGAACCACATCAAGAGTCATTGCATGTTTATTCTTCTCACACACCACATAAGGATCCACCAATGTCATTGGATGGGTGTTCTTTTCATGAACCACACCTAGTGTCCTTGCATGTGTGTTCTTCTCACAAACCACACATGGATCCACCGGTGTCATTGCATGTGTGTTCTTCTCGTGAACCACATCTAGAGTCATTGCATGTCTTGTTTTCTCAAAAACCACATAAGGATCCACCAGTGTCATTGGATGTGTGTTCTTCTCATGAACCACAGCTAGAGTCATTGCATGTTTGTTCTTCTCACAAACCACATAAGGATCCACAAGTGTCATTGGATGTGTGTTCTTTTCATGAACCACACCTAGTGTCATTGCATGTGTGTTCTTATCACAAACCACACATGGATCCACCAGTATCATTGCATGTCTGCTATTTTCATTAACCACACATGGATCCACCAAGTGTCATTGCATGTTTGTTCTTCTCACAAACCACATATGTATCCACCAGTGTCATTGCATGTCTGTTCTTTTCATGAACCACACCTAGTGTCATTGCATGTCTGTTCCTCTCACAGACCACACATGGATACACCAGTGTCATTGCATGTGTGTTCTTCTCATGAACGACATCTAGAGTCATTGCATGTATGTTCTTCTCACAAACCACATAAGGATCCACCAGTGTCATTGGATGTGTGTTCTTTTCATGAACCACACCCAGTTTCATTGGATGTGTGTTCTTTTCATGAACCATACCTGGATCCATCCAGTGTGACTGCATGTCTGTTCTTTTCACAAACTACATATGGATGCACCAGTGTCATTGCATGTCTGTTCTTTTCATGAACCACACCTAGTGTGATTGCATGTCTGTTCTTTTCGCAAACCACATATGGATCCACTAGTGTCATTGCATGTCTATTTTTTTCATGAACCACACCCAGTGTCATTGCATGTCTGTTCCTCTCATAAACCACACATGGATCCAACGGTGTCATTGCATGTGTGTTCTTCTCATGAGCCACATCTAGAGTCATTGCATGTCTATTCTTCTCACAAACCACATAAGGATCCAGCAGTGTCATTGGATGTGTGTTCTTGTCATGAACCACAACTAGAGTCATTGCATGTCTGTTCTTCTCACAAACAATATAAGGATCCACCCGTGTTATTGGATGTGTGTTCTTTTCATGAACCACACCTAGTGTCATTGCATGTGTGTTCTTCTCACAAACCACACATGGATCCACCAGTATCATTGCATGTATGCTCTTTTCATTAACCACACATGGATCCACCCAGTGTCATTGCATGTCTGTTCTTCTCACAAACCACGTACCAGTGTCATTTCATGTCTGTTCTTTTCATGAACCACACCCAGTGTCATTGCATGTCTGTTCCTCTCACAGACCAAACATGGATCCACTAGTGTCATTGCATGTGTGTTCTTCTGATGAACCACATCTAGAGTCATTGCATGTCTGTTCTTCTCACAAACCACATAAGGATCCACCAGTGTCATTGGATGTGTGTTCTTTTCATGAACCACACCCAATGTCATTGCATGTGTGTTCTTCTCACAAACCACACATGGATCCACCAGTATCATTGCATGTATGTTCTTTTCATGAATCACACCCAGTGTCATTGCATGTGTGTTCTTCTCACAAACCACACATGGATCCACCAGTATCATTGCATGTCTGCTCTTTTATTTAACCACGCATGGATCCACCCAGTGTGACTGGATGTCTGTTCTTTTTACCAACCACATACGGATCCATCAGTGTCATTACATGTCTGTTCTTTGCATGAACAACACCCAGTGTCATTGCATGTCTATTCCTCTCATAAACCACACATCGATCCACCGGTGTCATTGCATGTGTGTTCTTCTCATGAACCACATCTAGAGTCATTGCATATCTGTTTTTCTCACAAACCACATAAGGATCCACCAGTGTCATTGGATGTGTGTTCTTTTCATGAACCACACCTAGTGTTATTGCATGCGTGTTATTCTCACAAATCACACATGGATCCACCAGTGTGTCATTGCATGTGTGTTCTTTTCATGAACCGCACCAAGTGTGATTGCATGTCTGTTCTTTTCACAAACCACATATGGATCCACCAGTGTGTCATTGCATGTCTGTTCTTTTCATGAACCACACCGAGTGTCATTGCATGTCTGTTCCTCTCATAAACCAAACATGGATCCAACGGTGTCATTGCATGTGTGTTCTTCTCATGAACCACATCTAGAGTCATCGCATGTCTGTTCTTCTCACAAACCACATAAGGAGCCACCAATGTCATTGCATGTGTGTTCTTTTCATGAACCACACCTAGTGTCATTGCATGTTTGTCCTTCTCACAAACCACACATGGATCCACCAGTGTCATTGCATGTGTGTTCTTCTCATGAACCACATCTAGAGTCATTGCATGTCTGTTCTTCTCACAAACCACATAAGGATCCACCAGTGTCATTGGATTTGTGTTCTTCTCATGAACCATAGCTAGAGTCATTGGATGTCTGTTCTTCTCACAAACCACATAAGGATCCACCAGTGTTATTGGATGTGTGTTCTTTTCATGAACCACACCTAGTGTCATTGCATGTGTGTTCTTCTCACAAACCACACATGGTTCCACCAGTATCATTACATGTTTGCTCTTTTAATTAACCACACATGGATCCACCCAGTGTCATTGCATGTATGTTCTTTTCATGAACCACACCCAGTTCCATTGCATGTTTGTTCCTCTCACAGACCACACATGGATCCACTAGTGTCATTCCAAGTGTGTTATTCTCATGAACCACATCTAGAGTCTTTTCATGTCTGTTCTTCTCACAAGCCACATACGGATCCACCAGTGTCATTAGATGTGTGTTCTTTTCATGAACCACACCCAGTGTCATTGCATGTGTGTTCTTCTCACAAACCACACATGGCTCCACCAGTATCATTGCATGTCTGTTCTTTTCATGAACCACAGCCAGTTTCATTGCATGTGTGTTCTTCTCACAAACCACACATGGATCCACCAGTGTCATTGCATGTCTGCTCTTTTCATTAACAACAGTTAGAGTCATTGCATGTGTGTTCTTTTCACAAACCACATATCACTAGTGTCATTGTATGTGTGTTCTTCTCATAAACCACATATGGATCCACCAAGTGTGATTGAATGTGTGTTCTTCTCACAAACCCCATAAGGATCCACCGGTATCATTGGATGTGTGTTCTTTTCATGAACCACACCCAGTGTCATTGGATGTGTGTTCTTCTCATAAACCACACATGGATCCACCAGTGTTATTGCATGTCTGCTCTCTTCACAAACCACACATGGATCCACCCAGTGTGATTGCATGTCTGTTATATTCACAAACCACATATGGATCCACCAGTGTCATTGCATGTCTGTTCTTTTTATGAACTACACCCAGTGTCATTTCATGTATGTTCCTCTCATAAACCACACATGGATCCACCGGTGTCATTGCTTGTGTGTTCTTCTCATGAACCACATCTAGAGTCATTGCATGCCTGTTCTTCTCACAAACCACATAAGGATCCACCAGTGTCATTGGATGTGTGTTCTTTTCATGAACCACACCCAGTGTCATTGCATGTGTGTTCTTCTCATAGACCACACATGGATCCACCAGTGTCATTGCATGTGTGTTCTTCTCACGAACCACATCTAGAGTCATTGAATGTCTATTCTTATCACAAACCACATAAGGATCCACTAGTGTCATTGGATGTGTGTTCTTTATATGAACCACACCCAGTGTCATTGCATGTGTGTTCTTCTCACAAACCACACATGGATCCATCAGTATCATTACATGTCTGTTCTTTTCATGAACCACAGCTAGTGTCATTGTATGTGCGTTCTTCTCACAAACCACACATGGATCCACCAGTGTCATTGCATGTATGCTCTTTTCACTAACCATAGTTAGAGTCATTGCATGTGTGTTCTTTTCACAAACCACATATCACCAGTGTCATTGTATGTGTCTTCTTCTCATAAACCACATATGGATCCACCAAGTGTGATTGAATGCGTGTTCTGCTCACAAACCCCATAAGGATCCACCAATGTCATTGGATGTGTATTCTTTTCATGAACCACACCCAGTGTCATTGCATGTGTGTTCTTCTCACAAACCACACATGGTTCCACCAGTATCATTACATGACTGCTCTTTTCATTAACCACACACGGATCAACCCAGTGTCATTGCATGTCTGTTCTTCTCACAAACCACATATGGATCCACTAGTGTCATTGCATGTCTGTTCTTTTCATGAACCACACCTACTGTCATTGCATGTTTGTTCCTCTCACAGACCACACATGGATCCACTAGTGTCATTCCATGTGTGTTCTTCTCATGAACCACATCTAGAGTCTTTGCATGTCTGTTCTTCTCACAAACCACATAAGGATCCACCAGTGTCATTGGATGTGTGTTCTTTTCATGAACCATAACCAGTGTCATTGCTTGTGTGTTCTTCTCACAAACCACACATGGATCCACCAGTATCATTGCATGTCTGTTCTTTTCATGAACCACAACCAGTGTCATTGCATGTGTGTTCTTCTCACGAACCACACATGGATCCACCAGTGTCATTGCATGTCTTCTCTTTCCATTAGCCACAGTTAGAGTCATTGCATGTGTGTTCTTTTCACAAACCACATATCACTAGTGTCATTGTATGGGTGTTCTTCTCATAAACCACATAAGGATCCACCAAGTGTGATTGAATGTGTGTTCTTCTCACAAACCCCATAAGGATCCGCCAGTCTCATTGGATGTGTGTTCTTTTCATGAACCACACCCAGTATCATTGGATGTGTGTTCTTCTCATAAACCACACATGGATCCACCAATGTCATTGCATGTCTTCTCTTTTCACAAACCACACATGGATCCACCCAGTGTGATTGCATGTCTGTTCTTTTCACAAAACACATATGGATCCACCAGTGTCTTTGCATGTCTGTTCTTTTCATGAACTACACCCAGTGTCATTTCATGTCTGTTCCTCTCATAAACCACACATGGATCCACGGTGTCATTGCATGTGTGTTCTTCTCATGAACCACATTTAGAGTCATTGCATGTATGTTCTTCTCACACACCACATAAGGATCCACCAGGTTCATTGGATGTGTGTTCTTTTCATGAACCACACCCAGTGTCATTGCATGTGTGTTCTTCTCACAGACCACACATGGATCCACCAGTGTCATTGCATGTGTGTTCTTCTCATGAACCACATCTAGAGTCATTGAATGTCTATTATTATCACAAACCACATAAGGATCCACTAGTGTCATTGGATGTGTGTTCTTTACATGAACCACACCCAGTGTCATTGCATGTCTGTTCTTCTCACAAACCACACATGGATACATCAGTATCATTGCATGTCTGCTCTTTTCATTAACCACACATGGATCTACCCAGTGTCATTGCATGTCTGTTCTTCTCACAAACCACATACCAGTGTCATTTCATGTCTGTTCTTTTCATGAACCACACCCAGTGTCGTTGCATGTCTGTTCCTCTCACAGACCAAACATGGATTCACTAGTGTCATTGCATGTGTGTTCTTCTCATGAACCACATCTAGAGTCATTGCATGTGTGTTCTTCGCACAAACCACATAAGGATCCACCAGTGTCATTGGATGTGTGTTCTTTTCATGAACCACACCCAGTGTCATTGCATGTGTGTTCTTCTCACAAACCACAAAAGGATCCACCAGTATCATTGCATGTATGTTCTTTTCATGAACCACACCCAGTGTCATTGCATGTGTGTTCTTGTCACAAACCACACATGGATCCACCAGTATCATTGCATGTCTGCTCTTTTCATTAACCACACATGGATCCACCTAGTGTGACTGGATGTCTGTTCTTTTCACAAACCACATATGGATCCACCAGTGTCATTGCATGTCTGTTCTTTTCATGAACAACACCCAGTGTCATTGCATGTCTATTCCTCTCATAAACCACACATGGATCCACCGGTGTCATTGCATGTGTGTTCTTCTCATGAACCACATCTAGAGTCATTGCATGTCCGTTCTTCTCACAAACCACATAAGGATCCACCAGTGTCATTGGATGTGTGTTCTTTTCATGAACCACACCTAGTGTTATTGCATGTGTGTTATTGTCACAAACCACACATGGATCCACCAGTGTGTCATTGCATGTGTGTTCTTTTCATGAACCGCACCCAGTGTGATTGCATGTCTGTTCTTTTCACAAACCACATATGGATACACCAGTGTGTCATTGCATGTCTGTTCTTTTCATGAACCACACCGAGTGTCATTGCATGTTTGTTCCTCTCATAAACCAAACATGGATCCAACGGTGTCATTGCATGTGTGTTCTTCTCATGAACCACATCTAGAGTCATCGCATGTCTATTCTTCTCACAAACCACATAAGGAGCCACCAATGTCATTGCATGTGTGTTCTTTTCATGAACCACACCTAGTGTCATTGCATGTTTGTCCTTCTCACAAACCACACATGGATCCACCGGTGTCATTGCATGTGTGTTCTTCTCATGAACCACATCTAGAGTCATTGCATATCTGTTCTTCTCACAAACCACATAAGGATCCACTAGTGTCATTGGATGTGTGTTCTTCTCATGAACCATAGCTAGAGTCATTGCATGTCTGTTCTTCTCACAAACCACATAAGGATCCACCAGTGTTATTGGTTGTGTGTTCTTTTCATGAACCACACACAGTGTCATTGCATGTGTGTTCTTCTCACAAACCACAGATGGTTCCACCAGTATCATTACATGTTTGCTCTTTTCATTAACCACACATGGATCCACCCGGTGTCATAGCATGTCTGTTCTTCTCACAAACAACATATGGATCCACCAGTGTCATTGCATGTCTGTTCTTTTCATGAACCACACCCAGTTCCATTGCATGTTTGTACCTCTCACAGACCACAAATGGATCCACCAGTGTCATTCCATGTGTGTTCTTCTCATGCACCACATCTAGAGTCTTTGCATGTCTGTTCTTCTCACAAGCCACATAAGGATCCACCAGTGTCATTGGATGTGTGTTCTTTTCATGAACCACACCCAGTGTCATCGCATGTGTGTTATTTTCACAAACCACACATGGATCCACCACTATCATTGCATGTCTGTTCTTTTCATGAACCACAGCCAGTGTTATTGCATGTGTGTTCTTCTCACAAACCACACATGGATCCACCGGTGTCATTGCATGTCTGCTCTTTTCATTAACCACAGTTAGAGTCAATGCATGTGCGTTCTTTTCACAAACCACATATCTCATAAACCACATATGGATCCACCAAGTGTGATTGAATGTGTGTTCTTCTCACAAACCCCATAAGGATCCACTAGTCTCATTGGATGTGTGTTCTTTTCATAAACCACGCATGGATCCACCTGTGTCATTGCATGTCTTCTCTTTTCACAAACCACACATGGATCCACCCAGTGTGATTGCATGTCTGTTCTTTTCACAAACCACATATGGATCCACCAGTGTCATTGCATGTCTATTCTTTTTATGAACTACACCCAGTGTCATCTCATGTCTGTTCCTCTCATAAACCACACATGGATCCACTGGTGTCATTGCATGTGTGTTCTTCTCATGAACCACATCTAGAGTCATTGCATGTCTGTTCTTCTCACAAACCACATAAGGATCCACCAGTGTCATTGGATGTGTGTTCTTTTCATGAACAACACCTAGTGTCATTGCATGTGTGTTCTTCTCACAGACCACACATGGATCCACTAGTGTCATTGCATGTGTGTTCTTCTCATGAACCACATCTAGAGTCATTGAATGTCTAATCTTATCACAAACCACATAAGGATCCACTTGTGTCATTGGATGTGTGTTCTTTACATGAACCACACCCAGTGTCATTGCATGTGTGTTCTTCTCACAAACCACACATGGATCCATCAGTATCATTGCATGTCTGTTCTTTTCATGAACCACAGCCAGTGTCATTGTATGTGTCTTCTTCTCACAAACCACACATGGATCCACCAGTGTCATTGCATGTCTGCTCTTTTCACTAACCACAGTTAGAGTCATTGCATGTGTGTTCTTTTCACAAACCACATATCACCAGTGTCATTGTATGTGTCTTCTTCTCATAAACCACATATGGATCCACCAAGTGTGATTGAATGTGTGTTCTTATCACAAACCCCATAAGGATCCACCAGTGTCATTGGATGTGTGTTGTTTTCATGAACCACACCTAGTGTCATTGCATGTGTGTTCTTCTCACAAACCACACATGGTTCCACTAGTATCATTACATGTCTGCTCTTTTCATTAACCACACATGGATCCACCCAGTGTCATTGGATGTCTGTTCTTCTCACTAACCACATATGGATCCACCAGTGTCATTGCATGTCTGTTCTTTTCATGAACCACATCCAGTGTCATTGCATGTTTGTTCCTCTCACAGACCACACATGGATCCACTAGTGTCATTCCATCTGTGTTCTTCTCATGAACCACATCTAGAGTCTTTGCATGTATGTTCTTCTCACAAACCATATAAGGATCCACCAGTGTCATTGGATGTGTGTTCTTTTCATGAACCATAACCAGTGTCATTGCATGTGTGTTCTTCTCACAAACCACACATGGATCCACCAGTATCATTGCATGTCTGTTCTTTTCATGAACCACAGCCAGTGTCATTGCATGTGTGGTCTTCTCACAAACCACACATGGATCCACCAGTGGCATTGCATGTCTGCTCTTTTCATTAACCACAGTTAGAGTCATTGCATGTGTGTTCTTTTCACAAACCACATATCACCAGTGTCATTGTATGGGTGTTCTTCTCATACACCATATATGGATCCACCAAGTGTGATTGAATGTGTGTTCTTCTCACAAACCCCATAAGGATCCACCAGTCTCATTGGATGTGTGTTCTTTTCATGAACCACAACCAGTGTCATTGGATGTGTGTTCTTCTCATAAACCACACATGGATCCACCTGTGTCATTGCATGTCTGCTCTTTTCACAAACCACACATGGATCCACCCAGTGTGATTGCATGTCTGTTCTTTTCAGAAACCACATATGGATCCACCAGTGTCATTGCATGTCTATTCTTTTCATGAACCACACCTAGTGTAATTGCATGTATGTTCCTCTCATAAACCACACATGGATCCACCGGTGTCATTGCATGTGTGTTCTTCTCATGAACCACATCTAGAGTCATTGCATGCATGTTCTTCTCACAAACCACATAAGGATCCACTAGTGTCATTGGATGTGTGTTCTTTTCATCAACCACACCTAGTGTGATTGCATGTGTGTTCTTCTCACAGACCACACATTGATCCACCAGTGTCATTGCATGTGTGTTCTTCTCATGAACCACATCTAGAGTCATTGCATGTCTGTTCTTCTCACAAACCACATAAGGATCCACCAGTGTCATTGGATGTGTGTTCTTTTCATGAACCACACCCAGTGTCATTGCATGTGTGTTCTTATCACAAACCACACATGGATCCACCAATATCATTGCATATCTGTTCTTTTCATGAACCACACCCAGTGTCATTGCATGTCTGTTCCTCTCATAAACCGCACATGGATCTACCGGTGTCATTGCATGTGTGTTCTTCTCATGAACCACATCTAGAGTCATTGCATGTCTATTCTTCTCACAAACCACATAAGGATCCACCAGTGTCATTGGATGTGTGTTCTTTTCATGAACCACACCCAGTGTCATTGCATGTGTGTTCTTCTCACAAACCACACATGGATCCACTAGTGTCATTGGATGTGTGTTCTTCTCATGAACCACACCCAGTGTCATTGCATGTTTGTTCTTCTCAGAAACCACATAATGATCCACTAGTGTCATTGGATGTGTGTTCTTTTCATGAACCACACCCAATGTCATTGCATGTGTGTTCTTCTCACAAAACACACATGGATCCACCAGTATCATTGCATGTCAGTTCTTTTCATGAACCACACCTAGTGTCATTGCATGTCTGTTCCTCTCATAAACCACACATGGATCCACCGGTGTCATTGCATGTGTGTTCTTCTCATGAACCACATCTAGAGTCATTACATGTCTGTTCTTCTCACAAACCACATAAGTATCCACTAGTGTCATTGGATGTGTGTTCTTTTCATTAACCACACCCAGTGTCATTGCATGTGTGTTCTTCTCACAAACCACACATGGATGCACCAGTGTCATTGGATGTGTGTTCTTTTCATGAACCACACCCAGTGTCATTGCATGTATGTTCTTTTCATGAACCACACCAAGTGTCATTGCATGTGTGTTCTTCTCACAAACCACACATGGATCTACCAGTGTCATTGCAGGTCTGCTATTTACATTAACCATAGTTTGAGTCATTGCATGTGTGTTCTTTTCACAAACCACACATGGATCCACCAGTGTCATTGCATGTATGTTCTTCCTATAAACCACATATGGATCCTAACCTTAGGAGAGCCCTAACCTTAGCCCCCCAATGGGTGGCTGTTAGACCGAGTCTTCTAGAAGGCATGCCCTAACATAGTTGTTCTGCTTGACGATTGTTACATACCGTTCGATCGGGGCGCTTGGACGATTGGGATGGTCTTTGTGAGAGCGATCCGCGAGTAGTCTGTTCTGCGGCATGATTGGCCACGCTTGCTCTAGACAAACTGGCAACACCGGGCGCTCCCCTGTTGCGAGTGTCACGACTCACGAGTTCAGTGGGCCATATCCCAGTGTCACGTCCCCATTACTTCACTTCCTCCCTGTACTTCTCTTCCTTCCCCTCGAAGCCACTTTCCCCACTTCACTCCCATCCTGCCGTAGCCGCAAGCCGACGGCGCCTCCATCCCAATCCCCTCTCCGGCAGCCCCCCTTCTGCCCTCCCTCTCGCCATGGGTTCAAGGGGAGATGGCGAGGAAACGCGTCGTGACGACAGGGACGGTGATTTCGATGTGAGTTGTCTCATCTCTATCTCTATCATCTGTGGCCAGTTATCTATTTTTTGGGCTAGATCTACTCTGTTTACTCATGCACGTATGATGTGTTAGGCCAACCAGACGATGTATGACTCCGACTATCACGATTTAGCGGATGAAGATAGTCCTCTGCTATGTAAACATGGATATGTGCCCGCTAAATTTGTAGCGTTCGAAGGACGAAACTTAGGCAGGAGGTTTCTATGGTGTCAAGGACATCGTGCAATGATGCAAGGCGGAAGTTGCAGTGTTGTTAAATGGGTAGATCCAGAGTGGGCCAAATCGATGCAGAAAACGCTGGACAAACTATGGGAAATGACTGTTGAGTTGAAAGAATCCGTATTCAGCTCACTTCTTGATAGTGTTGAGATGAAGCTATGGGAACCAGTTGACATGACCAAGCATAAGCGAGATCTCAGGTGGGTGCAAGACAAGGTTAGCAAAGTCAAGAAGGAGAGGGACACGGCATTGGCCCTGAAGGCTAAAGCAGAGCAAGAACTAACTCAAGCAAGGAATGATCTTCACCAGGCCAAAGTCCTGCAGTTCACAACTACGAGTATTGACAAGTGCATGAGGAAAAATGCAGAGAAACAATTGAAGCTGTGCAAGGAAGATGCTAAAAGGAAGGAGCAGACGATTCGATCCTTGCTCTCATAGGAAGATGCGCATCGGGCTAAGATTAGGAAGATCAAGGAGATGTGTGATAACTAGTTCTATTTAGCTTGAGCTCCATGCCTTTTTAAGTTGTAATAGTTGTACTTGTTGACCTAGCGGTCTGAACTACTGGTCCCGAAGTCCTAGGAGGAAAAAAATTGGTCGCCCGTTAATCTGTCTTAACCCTGCATTACTTCCTTTTGTCTGATCATGGTGGTATTATGACATTGGTGGTTTGTTTAAACGTAATCTACGTGGATTGTTCCGCATGCAAATGGCACAACCACAATTTATAAAGTGGAAGCACGTACACCCGGTTACTGGAGATCCGAGAGCTTCGCCAGATGCAGGGGATGCAGGAGAAGAGAGGCGGTGAGATAGACGGGCTCAAGATTAGGCCAGAAAGTGGTACCAATTTCCTCCTCATCTAGGCATTATCGGTTGCCATTGCTATTTATGTTGCCATGTCCAGCAACTGAAATAAGTTGCTGCTTCGTGGAGTGTAGCAGCTTAAATAATTTATTTCTGTGCCACTTACATTCTGTCGTATTTGGAGACCTCCTGCCCCTCAGCAATGAGAATTCCCCTCAGGAATCGTGGAACGGGTGCTGCGTGTTTTCAGATAGTAGTGGCACAATCACAATTTCGGATTCAACTACTGACTTGGGCGTTTCCAAACCCTAAGTCACGATACATTTTACTCAGAGAATGTGGGTAGATTGTTTCGCCCAGCAAAGTTCCACACATAGAGCTCCAGAATTTAACCGAATTACATATATAGGTTCAAGTTCAACACATTACTATGCATCTTCATTGCCAGAGCCTTCTTCCGAAGCCTGGGTACCAAGCCTTCACGTCCACTGGCTTCTTCATTTCCTGCCTTCTTCCTCTTCCTTGGTGCCAATTTTCTTAGTTTCACGTACTCTGCATCGTCGGGACAATGGGCACCAGAATCGTGTCCAGCATCATCTTTCCACTCGTTTTTAATTTCTTCGGGCAGCAAAATGACTGATCTGACAGTCATGTTTCTAACCTTGTGGCGCTTCCTGTCAAAGAAACAAGACTGTTGCACAACTGCCCAATATCTACAGAGTAAATAAAACAAAAATTACAATTCAGCACAAACATGCGAACCCCAAGAGACTTTTGCTTACCAGGAGCTAATTGGGTTTGAGCAACCACCCTGTCCAAAAATAGAAGGGCGACTCCCAGTTGCAGTAGCTTCCACATCAAGTACATCACAATTCAGCTCAAACATGCAATCCGAAGCATACCTTTTCATCAACCCAATTAGCTGACTGTCACACGTTAGAGGAACCATGATGCCACGTTCATCCATTGTAACACCCTCAGAATCGGCCCTATGCAAGTTTTAGCAATTCCCGCCAAACCCGCATAGAAACGATTCAAAGGTGCCCACCAGGCACTTGCGTGCGGGTGGAAGAATGAAGTAATACCATTACACAATAGTCCACGATGGAACCCACAGAACAGATATATACAACAACGACTCCATGAGTCAAGAATACATATATACAGTACAAAGGTCCAAATCACCTTGAAAACGGTAGAGCGTCCGACTACGGACAAGATGCGAATGGGGCTAAGAGCCCTGAAGAATAACCAATGGCGTCCATAACCCTGCCCAGGCCAAGCCGGAAGGGTAACCCTGCTAACGACGTCGATCTCAAAACCTGCTTAAACAAAAGGGGTGCCGACAAAGGGCAAAGGAAAAAGAGGAGCGTCAGTACTGAGGCCAGTACACGGCGAGACTAGAATTCGGCGGTCCTCGCCTACATAGGTATGGTGGACTGAGCGGCAGCGCGGCATGCACTAAACAACCTATAGAGACTCGAGATAACTGTCGTCTATCAGAGAGGGATAAGAAAGACCTATTCGGTCCAACCTGATTCTACCACCAAACATACCCATCCTGGTATTTCCCCCTCGAGACCAAACGAGGAAGTCAACCGAGGAACTCACACAGTTGGCAGTTTTATTTATTCAGTTATTGTTGCAGCAATTACTAGTCAGGTATAGATAGTCATCCTGATATAATAAGCAGTGGGCACTTTTAGTTAACCATTCCGTTGTAGTTGCAACACTTACTAGTCAGATACAATCAGTATGAGATATCCCAAACCCAGCAGATTGTTGGTACTTTTATTTAGCCATTCCGTTGCAGTGGAGCTGATTACTAGTCATATCGGATACAAGTCAAATTATAACAGTAAACTTTAGTTATAGTTGTCTATGATCGAGAACTGTGCTCCAAGTCGTCCATAACCGCGGACACGGCTTTTCGAAAAGATTTAACCCTGCAGGGGTGCACCAAAGTATCCACACGCACTTCGACCCTTTTTGCCAGATCAGTTAACATACACCCATCGGTATGTCGGCGGGGCCTAAGTCATGACGTTTCCCAGACCCAAAGAAAGTACATGGGGGCCACCCCACTAAGCTACCCGCAACGAAGTTGGCTGGCTCCAAAACGGACCCAGGGTTTGCGTCAGTGGCTGTAAACGACTGGGAACCCGAAAGTGTGACTGGGCTTGTCGATACCGCGAAAACACTCCGCTTTCCTAAACAGTACAGGTGCAGTACCTCGCACAATTTAAATTAAGCAGTAAACCATGGCATAAGTACAGAATAGTAATAAAGCCCCAAACTACTTTGTGGCCCCCAGTACAGTACTTTGAAATCAGGTACTAATCGATGGGGGTGCCCACACACCCCACCTGTGGTTAGCGCGCTCGATCTCGGAACAGGTGTCAAGAACTCGGGGTCCTACGGGACACAAGTGGACGGTTAACAACCAAATAACATCTATTGCCCACCTGTGCCTCTGCATCATTTACCTACTTCAATTTTAGTTATTAAACAATAATTAAAGTCTTGGTCATCTCCAACATTAAACACACGGCAATACTCCAACAACTGTGGTACTTGACGACACACAACGGCACTAGAGTAAGCAACTACGACACGCAAGTCCAACTATCTACCAAACAACAGGTAATAGGATGTGTCCAAGGCAATATAAGGCTGCAAGGGATATCACGGCCACGAAAACTAGGGCATCGCAACACAGATAGCAATAGATCAGCAGGAGGAAATAAAGACTAAAAATGCAAAATAGGTAGAAGGGGAAGGGATGCTCGCCTGGAAAACATTGCCGAAGGTTCATCCGAAGATCGGGTCGACACTCGCATCAACTCAACGGCCTTATCCGCGAAGAACCAAAACACTAGAATAAACACCGGATGCACTATTTAATACTACGGCAAAAGATCGGGCATGATGCATGTATGATGTATGACATGGCAAGATGCGATGCAATTAGGCAATATTAAGCGGAACCGGGGTCCCGACATTTATTTAGAAGGTTCCTGTTGTTTAGATACCCCGCAATTTAAATGTTGGATTAGCAAGACAAAACATGGCTTCGGTTCGCTACACAAATTTAAATGGGACCAATATGAGACTAGAATGTCCGCATATGGCCTCCATATTTAATTTAGGTGAATCGGCATAATGCCCCCAAACCCACAACATGTATGCAAGTATGACAATTTTATATGCAACAAGTAATATCATTTATAAAATAGGGCTCGAGAAAGGGGTCACACATCTGGGTTCGGAAGATCTTGGGTTCCGGGGGTCCGGGGTTCGGTCTCAGGGTTCGACGGGGGAACGGTTCGACGAGATCGGTCTCGGACAACGGAAGGAGAGCTTGGCGTTCCGGGAAGAGGACTTGGTTTGGCGTCGGGCGCATCGGTTTCGCCCGGGTCGGTGTCGATCTTGTCGTTGCGAAGGTCTTGTCGGGTCCACAGATCGGCCGGTCTTGTCGTTCGGGAAGTAGAACTTGGCGTCCCGCGGCGAAGTGCTCATTGTTCCGTGTGGCGATCTTGGCGGTCATCGGGTCCGAGAAGAAGATCTTGGCCTTCGGCGTCCTTCGGCTTCATGATGTAGAACTTGTCAGTTTCGTATCGGCGTAATTAACGTCTCCGGGTCCGGGAAGGAGGTCTTGAGGTCCTTAGCGGGAGATCTTGTCGTCCGTGATGAAGACTCGGGTCTGGAACGGGGCTTCAGAATCCGTGAAGAAGACCTTGGTGCTCCGTGAGGAAGATCCTGTTGTTCTGGCTTCTACATTCAAGGTCGGACTTGGTTCGGGCGACGTGGTCTTCAGATCAACGTTGGCCTGTGCGCGATGTATCGGGTTCAAGCGTCGACGATAGAAGAACTTGTCTTGGACCAACTCTCCTCGGAAGATATTACGGACGGCAGCACACGAAAACAATGTCGATCTGGTCTGCCGAGGCTACAACAGCACCACACAGTCACCACACCTGGTAACAAGCAGGCACATGCACGTGAGGCTGGCAGAGGAACACCAAAAAGGGCGGCCGACAGCAGCCTTGCTACGGAGGACAGCGCCCGCGCGGACGGCAGAGCTAGGCGGGGGAAGATGGGTGGCAGAGGAGGGGACGCCGGTGGCGGGGTCACGCGGCCGTGGAGGCAGAGCCCGGGGCCGGAGGCGTGGAACTCGCTGCGGGGCTCGGTTCGAGCAGAGGCGATGGACGGCGACGCAGGCGAGAGGCGCGTGGACGCCGGGCGAGGGGGAGCCCTGGCGGCGAGCGGGGGCGCCGGCCGGCGTTGGGGGCTCCGGGGCGCAGCCGCGGGAGAGGAAAACCGGGGAGGAAGCGGACGGGGCAGGGGCCTGCTGCCAGCGGAGATCGGGCGGAGGAGGACGGCCGGAGAGGGGCCCGCGGGCGTCGATGCCGAGCTTGGTGCAGGCGACGCCGGAGGACGGGCGACGGGGAGGTGACTCGGGGTCCGGCGGGATGGGCAGCGAGGAGGGAGGCCGGCGCGAGGGGCGGCGAGGAGGCCGACGGAGCAGGCGGGTCGGGTGACGGGAAGGAGAGGGCGGCGTTGACGCAGGATGCGGCGCCGACCTGGCGGACGGTGAGGTCGAGCGCGAGGGAGCCGGTGAAGCGGGAGCCTGGCGCGGCCATGGCGACGGCGGCCCGTTGGCGCGGCCTACAGGGACGCGGGTCGCAGGGAGTCGCACTGGAGGGCGGCTGAGCCGGCGGTGGCGCTCTGCTCGGTGGCGGGCCGAGCACGCAGGGAGGGGAGGGGTGGTTCCGAGCGGTGGTGGTCGAGGCGAGCCGCGACGGAGGCGAGGGAGATGGGGTCGCGGGGGAGCTCTTGGCGGGCGGAGGAGAGCCGCCGGGGCGGTGGGGCCTGGGGGCGCCGGAGCTTGAGGGAGGCGGCGGTGATGGTGGGGTGGAAGAGAGAGGGAGGTGGGACGGCGCGTGGGGACGCGAGGCCAGGGGCGGGCCTGTGGGGAGAGGGGATCGAGGCAAGGGGAGTTGTCGGGTGGTGGGGCCCATGTGGCGAGTGGGATAGGTGGAGGCTGGGGATGGACCGATTCTGGGGGCACGCGTGGGGTGGTCTAGGTGGGGTAGGTGGCGATCGGGAGGGAGGAGGGGAGCGACCAGGTGGGGTGGGGGATGTGCAGGGGGGCGGTGGCTGTGTGGGTGTGAATGGTGTGGGTGGGGCCAGCGGGTGAGGTGGCGCGTGGTGGTTGGCTGGAGGAGGAAGGAGAGATGAGGTGGCGAACCGTGAGTGGTGGAAGTGAGGTGGAGGGGCTAGGTAGCTAGGCTGGGTAGGTTATCTGGTAGCATAGGTTTCGGGTGTTTTGGGGTAGGTAGGGTTTTTAACTGGAGGTGGCCGGCTAGGCTTTCGGGCCTGGCTGGCTGCCTCCCAAAAATAATTAAATATTTTATTTATTAAAAACGAGGCTTTTGTAAATTGTTTTTAGACGAAACAAAATAATTTGGAGGCCCGGGGTTTTTGATTTGAAATTAAAGACGGGATATTTAGAAAACAAAAATAGGCTTTTCGAAAATAGTTTAGACAAAACACATGCATGATGATGACGATGCTCAATGCAAGGTGGCATGATGACATGAGCATGCCATCATGATGTTGCAATGCACAAAAACAACGCGATTTTCTAGTAGTGGTTTTGCGGGGCGCCACAATTCGACACCACTAACAATGGATCTCGCCCTCGAGATCCGCCTCATGGTACCGGGAAGCAGGGCGGCGATCTAAATCTTCTCGCATCGTGTAGATCCTCGCGACACCACTAACAAGAGGTCGTTGTCCGTGATCGTCGAGGGAACACTCCGGGAACAAAGGCGAAGGTAGAGGTATCAACAATAAAGCCACCTCTAACCTCGATAGAAAGAGGGAACCGATGCATTCTCGTCCACTTCAAGGTACACAAGCGAATAGAGTGAGTAGTCGGCATGGGGGCCAATCCATCACGCACCCAAACTATTACTTTGCACAATCAGTAGAAAAGCGTGCAACCATTCTCGGAATCAGACTGAAGATCTCGACAATCGAGGTTCAGAAACAAAGGAGTGTTGCAGACTCTGCATCGGATCTGGCGTAGATGATGTCGTCGCGTCGGAAAACACCGGAAGGCACGAGAAGGAACAAAGAGAAGTCCACCAGATGAAGGATTCCTCGGATAGCATGAAGACCAGATGTAGCAACACCGTTACCAAAGGAGGATGCGAAACCCTGAAGGTACGATGGAACCCAACCACGAGAAATCCTGGACTCGAAGAGAGAGAAGAGAGCGGATGCAAAACACGCAGAGGTGAGAGGAGAGCAGCAGAGGGGCAAGGAGTAAAATCAGACCTAATCAGAACTATCCAACCGATTTTGCAAAAATAGTTTTGACACTCTACTTCGACCGTTAGCTAGGTTATCCTACAGGCTGGACTTGTGGGGTATCGCAACTGCTGGGCTCTGATACCACTCTGTAACACCCTCAGAATCGGCCCTATGCAAGTTTTAGCGATTCCCGCCAAACCCGCATAGAAACGATTCAAAGGTGCCCACCAGGCACTTGCGTGCGGGTGGAAGAACGAAGTAATACCATTACACAATAGTCCACGATGGAACCCACAGAACAGATATATACAACAACGACTCCATGAGTCAAGAATACAGATATACAGTACAAAGATCCAAATCACCTTGAAAACGGTAGAGCGTCCGACTACGGACAACATGCGAATGGGGCTAAGAGCCCTGAAGAATAACCAATGGCGTCCATAACCCTGCCCAGGCCAAGCCGGAAGGGTAACCCTGCTAACGACGTCGGTCTCAAAACCTGCTTAAACAAAAGGGGTGCCGACAAAGGGCAAAGGAAAAAGAGGAGCGTCAGTACTGAGGCCAGTACACGGCGAGACTAGAATTCGGCGGTCCTCGCCTACATAGGTATGGTGGACTGAGCGGCAGCGCGGCATGCACTAAACAACCTATAGAGACTCGAGATAACTGTCGGCTATCAGACAGGGATAAGAAAGACCTATTCGGTCCAACCTGATTCTACCACCAAACATACCCATCCTGGTATTTCCCCCTCGAGACCAAACGAGGAAGTCAACCGAGGAACTCACACAGTTGGCAGTTTTATTTATTCAGTTATCATTGCAGCAATTACTAGTCAGGTATAGATAGTCATCCTGATATAATAAGCAGTGGGCACTTTTAGTTAACCATTCCGTTGTAGTTGCAACACTTACTAGTCAGATACAATCAGTATGAGATATCCCAAACCCAGCAGATTGTTGGTACTTTTATTTAGCCATTCCGTTGCAGTGGAGCTGATTACTAGTCATATCGGATACAAGTCAACTTATAACAGTAAACTTTAGTTATACTTGTCTATGATCGAGAACTGTGCTCCAAGTCGTCCATAACCGCGGACACGGCTTTTCGAAAAGATTTAACCCTGCAGGGGTGCACCAAAGTATCCACACGCACTTCGACCCTTTTTGCCAGATCAGTTAACATACACCCATCGGTATGTCGGCGGGGCCTAAGTCATGACGTTTCCCAGACCCAAAGCAAGTACATGGGGGCCACCCCACTAAGCTACCCGCAACGAAGTTGGCCGGTTCCGAACGGACCCAGGGTTTGCGTCAGTGGCTGTAAACGACTGGGAACCCGAAAGTGTGACTGGGCTTGTCGATACCGCGAAAACACTCCGCTTTCCTAAATAGTACAGGTGCAGTACCTCGCACAATTTAAATTAAGTAGTAAAGCATGACATAAGTACAGAATAGTAATAAAGCCCCAAACTACTTTGTGGCCCCTAGTACAGTACTTTGAAATCAGGTACTAATCGATGGGGGTGCCCACACACCCCACCTGTGGTTAGCGCGCTCGATCTCGGAACAAGTGTCAAGAACTCGGGGTCCTACGGGACACAAGTGGACGGTTAACAACCAAATAACATCTATTGCCCACCTGTGCCTCTGCATCATTTACCTACTTCAATTTTAGTTATTAAACAGTAATTAAAGTCTTGGTCATCTCCAACATTAAACACACGGCAATACTCCAACAACTGTGGTACTTGACGACACACAACGGCACTAGAGTAAGCAACTACGACACGCAAGTCCAACTATCTACTAAACAACAGGTAATAGGATGTGTCCAAGGCAATATAAGGCTGCAAGGGATATCACGACCACGAAAACTAGGGCATCGCAACACAGATAGCAATAGATCAACAGGAGGAAATAAAGACTAAAAATGCAAAATAGGTAGAAGGGGAAGGGATGCTCGCCTGGAAAACATTGCCGAAGGTTCATCCGAAGATCGGGTCGACACTCGCATCAACTCAACGGCCTTATCCGCGAAGAACCAAAACACTAGAATAAACACCGGATGCACTATTTAATACTACGGCAAAAGATCGGGCATGATGCATGTATGATGTATGACATGGCAAGATGCGATGCAATTAGGCAATATTAAGCGGAACCGGGGTCCCGACATTTATTTAGAAGGTTCCTGTTGTTTAGATACCCCGCAATTTAAATGTTGGATTAGCAAGACAAAACATGGCTTCGGTTCGCTACACAAATTTAAATGGGACCAATATGAGACTAGAATGTCCGCATATGGCCTCCATATTTAATTTAGGTGAATCGGCATAATGCCCCCAAACCCACAACATGTATGCAAGTATGACAATTTTATATGCAACAAGTAATATCATTTATAAAATAGGGCTCGAGAAAGGGGTCACACATCTGGGTTCGGAAGATCTTGGGTTCCGGGGGTCCGGGGTTCGGTCTCAGGGTTCGACGGGGGAACGGTTCGACGAGATCGGTCTCGGACAACGGAAGGAGAGCTTGGCGTTCCGGGAAGAGGACTTGGTTTGGCGTCGGGCGCATCGGTTTCGCCCGGGTCGGTGTCGATCTTGTCGTTGCGAAGGTCTTGTCGGGTCCACAGATCGGCCGGGCTTGTCGTTCGGGAAGTAGAACTTGGCGTCCCGCGGCGAAGTGCTCGTTGTTCCGTGTGGCGATCTTGGCGGTCATCAGGTCCGAGAAGAAGATCTTGGCCTTCGGCGTCCTTCGGCTTCATGATGTAGAACTTGTCAGTTTCGTATCGGCGTAATTGACGTCTTCGTGTCCGGGAAGGAGGTCTTGAGGTCCTTAGCAGGAGATCTTGTGGTCCGTGATGAAGACTCGGGTCTGGAACGGGGCTTCAGAATCCGTGAAGAAGACCTTGGTGCTCCGTGAGGAAGATCCTGTTGTTCCGGCTTCTACATTCGAGGTCGGACTTGGTTCGGGCGACGTGGTCTTCAGATCAACGTTGGCCTGTGCGCGATGTATCGGGTTCAAGCGTCGACGATAGAAGAACTTGTCTTGGACCAACTCTCCTCGGAAGATATTACGGACGGCAGCACACGAAAACAATGTCGATCTGGTCTGCCGAGGCTACAACAGCACCACACAGTCACCACACCTGGTAACAAGCAGGCACATGCGCGTGAGGCTGGCAGAGGAACACCAAAAAGGGCGGCCGACAGCAGCCTTGCTACGGAGGACAGCGCCCGCACGAACGGCAGAGCTAGGCGGGGGAAGATGGGTGGCAGAGGAGGGGACGCCGGCGGCGGGGTCACGCGGGGGAAGATGGGTGGCAGAGCCCGGGGCCGGAGGCGTGGAACTCGTTGCGGGGCTCGGTTCGAGCAGAGGCGGTGGACGGCGACGCAGGCGAGAGGCGCGTGGACGCCGGGCGAGGGGGAGCCCTGGCGGCGAGCGGGGGCGCCGGCCGGCGTTGGGGGCTCCGGGGCGCAGCCGCGGGAGAGGAAAACCGGGGAGGAAGCGGACGGGGCAGGGGCCTGCTGCCAGCGGAGATCGGGCGGAGGAGGACGGACGGAGAGGGGCCCGCGAGCGTCGATGCCGAGCTTGGTGCAGGCGATGCCGGAGGACGGGCGACGGGGAGGTGACTCGGGGTCCGGCGGGGTGGGCAGCGAGGAGGGAGGCCGGCGCGAGGGGCGGCGAGGAGGCCGACGGAGCAGGCGGGTCGGGTGACGGGGAAGGAGAGGGCGGCGTTGACGCAGGATGCGGCGCCGAGCTGGCGGACGGTGAGGTCGAGCGCGAGGGAGCCGGTGAAGCGGGAGCCTGGCGCGGCCATGGCGACGGCGGCCCGTTGGCGCGGCCTATAGGGACGCGGGTCGCAGGGAGTCGCACTAGAGGGCGGCTGAGCCGGTGGTGGCGCTCTGCTCGGTGGCGGGCCGAGCGCGCAGGGAGGGGAGGGGTGGTTCCGAGCGGTGGTGGTCGAGGCGAGCCGCGACGGAGGCGAGGGAGATGGGGTCGCGGGGGAGCTCTTGGCGGGCGGAGGAGAGCCGCCGGGGCGGTGGGGCCTGGGGGCGCCGGAGCTTGAGGGAGGCGGCGGTGATGGTGGGGTGGAAGAGAGAGGGAGGTGGGACGGCGCGTGGGGACGCGAGGCCAAGGGCGGGCCCGCGGGGAGAGGGGATCGAGGCAGAGGGGAGTTGTCGGGTGGTGGGGCCCACGTGGCGAGTGGGATAGGTGGAGGCTGGGGATGGACCGATTCTGGGGGCACGCGTGGGGTGGTCCAGGTGGGGTAGGTGGCGATCGGGAGGGAGGAGGGGAGCGACCAGGTGGGGTGGGGGATGTGCAGGGGGGCGGTGGCTGTGTGGGTGTGAGTGGTGTGGGTGGGGCCAGCGGGTGAGGTGGCGCGGGGTGGTTGGCTGGAGGAGGAAGGAGAGATGAGGTGGCGAACCGTGAGTGGTGGAAGTGAGGTGGAGGGGCTAGGTAGCTAGGCTGGGTAGGTTATCTGGTAGCATAGGTTTCGGGTGTTTTGGGGTAGGTAGGGTTTTTAACTGGAGGTGGCCGGCTAGGCTTTCGGGCCTGGCTGGCTGCCTCCCAAAAATAATTAAATATTTTATTTATTAAAAACGAGGCTTTTGTAAATTGTTTTTAGACGAAACAAAATAATTCGGAGGCCCGGGGTTTTTGATTTGAAATTAAAGACGGGATATTTAGAAAACAAAAATAGGCTTTTCGAAAATAGTTTAGACAAAACACATGCATGATGATGACGATGCTCAATGCAAGGTGGCATGATGACATGAGCATGCCATCATGATGTTGCAATGCACAAAAACAACGCGATTTTCTAGTAGTGGTTTTGCGGGGCGCCACATCCATGAAGCTGAACTTTGCAGTCTGCTTCGGCCATAATTCATCATGACTAAGCAGAGCAGCAACCATACCAGATATAGTGCAGATCTGCGCAGGTGCTTCTTCCATCCTGATACAATGGTGTCCATACCACTTGCCCTTAGAGTCGTACCTGAAGAGGACTACCATAACCAGGTAAGGGTGGTCCGCGGAGATCCCACGTGACAGAAAACTATGGACAAAATATGTTTGTCAGCGCTGGGCTAACAAACAATTTTAGGTTCAGTAGCCAGCTACCAGTTATAATTAGTGCGAATAGCAAAGAGAAGGGTAGCTCACCCGCTTGTAGCCAAAACTTCTTCTTCCTTGGTAGTAGGATCTGCCATCCTATGAGCTGCTCGGCTCGTCGGAGGCAGAGGCGGGCTAGAGCCTTGCAATGGCGGGTACGACATGCGCCATTAGAGCTCGGGATCAGCGATTGGGCACAGCAACTTGGCGTCGGAAGTCAAATGTCCGAAGGGATCGTCCTGCCTAGAGGGTGGATTCCGACGCTGTCGGTGCTAGGGGAAAGGTGGGAATGGATTTGTGAAATTAGTGAACACATCCAATCCACTTAGTTCCTCGATCTGCCTAAGAGGTTGCCGCGTTGGCGCTCGCGTCATGGATAGATGACCGACATGAGGATCCCGACCATCTACTTCACGGGGCAGTTTCACGGAATGTTTGAATTTGGCAGGGGCGAGATGAGTTTGCATCGAAATGGCCCCTCTCGGTAGTTGGCGGCCCAACATTTTGAAACGCGGCAATTTCAGGCAACTTAGGTACCGCCATGCGCTGGCCCAGGAACTTTGGTACTGCAGATGAACAGCCCCAACATGCGTGGTATGAGCACCTTAAAGAGCTTTTGCTAGACCGTGGCTTCGAAGTTGGGTAAATCGATCCCACTCTTTTTACTAAGAAGGTTAACGGGGAGCTCTTTGTATGCCAACTATATGTAGACGATATTATCTTTGGCTCTACTAATAAAGCTTTTAATGATGAATTTTCAAAGCTTATGACTGATAGGTTTGAGATGTCTATGATGGGGGAGTTACGGTTCTTTCTTGGATTTGAGATCAAACAACTTAGAGAAGGAACCTTCATAAATCAAGCAAAATACATCCAAGACATGCTCAAGAGATTCAAGATGACGGATCTTAATGGCGTCGCCACTACAATGCAAACAAAATGTCACCTTGAACTTAATCCCCATGGTAAAGATGTGGACCAAAAAGTATACCGGTCCATGATCGTTTTACCTCTGCGCATCTAGACCCGATTATGTGTTGAGTGTAGGTGTGTGTGCATGGTATCAAGCAGCTCCTAAAGAAAGCCACTTAGTGGCGGTCAAGAGGATCTTCCGATATTTGGTTCATTCCCCTAATTTTGGTCTATGGTATCCCAAGGGCTCCAATTTCTCCCTATGTGGCTATACTGATTCAGATTGGGCTGGTGATAAGGATGATCGGAAATCAACTTCTAGAGCTTGTCAATTCTTGGGAAGGTCTCTAGTATGTTGGTCTTCTAAAAAGCAGAATTATGTATCTCTCTCCACCGTCGAAGCTGAATATGTGGCTGCTGCTAGTGCATGTACTCAATTATTATGGATGAGGCAAACTTTAAAGGAATACGGTGTCAATTGTGACAAAGTGCCTCTTTTATGCGATAATGAAAGTGCAACCAAAATTGCGTACAATCCGGTACAGCACACAAGGATGAAGCATATTGAGATTCAGAATCATTTATTCGGGACCATGTAGCTTGAGGTGATATTGATCTATCTTTTGTGAGCATGAAGAACCAACTTGCTGATATTTTCACAAAGCCACTTGATGAAGCAAGGTTTTGTTTCTTGAGGAATGAGCTAAATATCATTGATTCAAGGAGTTTGTCTTGATTGCCCATGCACTCACCCTTATATCTCATTCTTATTTGGTTTAGGTGTGGGCATGGATATAGGGGGAGTGTGGTCCTAATTGATTGGGTTAACCCTCCCCCCATAATGCCGAAAGCAAGTCAAATCATTTCTCTTAATATCATTTTGTGATATGTGAGCTTATTGATGAGTATTGATCATGAACCCAAGATATATATTCGTGGTGTCATATCATGCACTCCAACAAGGTGGCCTCGGCCACCACCCTCTTCCATGAGAAGAGTTGGATTTATGTGGATCTTTTTGGTTGTTTTTGCTCATCTCATGTTCTTATGGAAATCACACTCAATTTTGGCCTTTAGTTGATTTGATTCTTGCAATCTTGAGTGTGTAGTACCATCTCAGTTTGGTTCTCTAAATCCCAAGCCTCTCCCAACCCCTAAGCCATCTCATCTAGCACACAAGTCCATTGTTCACCTTGTGGGTTTTTTTTTGTTTTGGGACGTGCGGGCCTGAATCTGTGTGTAACAAAATTTCAGACTTTAGGACGGATAATCCGGCCCAAGTGTAGGCCGAATAATCCGGCCCTGGCGGTTGTAGTCTATAAGGATGGGGTCGGGGGAAGGGCTCACAACGAGCATCACTTCTCCCCCGACCCCATCCATCTCCCTAGCCGCCGCCTGCCACCCCCACCCTCCCCGGAGCCTCTCCGGTCACCGGATTCTCCCGGCCTCCCCGGATCTACCTCTCCGTGCCTCCGGGTACCTTCTCCTCCGCGTTCTTCCTCCAATGAGTGAGGGTAACTTCCTCTCCGCCCATCTTTGGCTTGATGTGTCACTTGTTGGGTGGAACATGGTCTAGAAGGTTGTTGTTTCAAGTAGAGATTGTAGTCTTGCAGTACGTAGGCCCGATCTACCTTTTTGCATCCAATCTAGGCGAATATGAAATTTTCTGCCAGGGCCGGATTTTCCGCCCCTGGCCAGGCCGGATAATCCGGGCTGACAGAGTCGAAACTGCTTCAGATTTTTATGGATTGTGTGCATGCTGTATGTTTGGACTATGGACTGCTTGCCTACAATTTCTATGTTCTCTCTCGGACTTGTGTATGTGCTTATACCCATGCTATCCGTCTTGTTCGTTTCACAGGTGGTTCCGGTGCTCCCAAGACCTACAAGCGTCGTCCTCGTGGTAAATACTTCCGGGACGACGGTGAGGGTAACTTAGTGGACGAGGTTGAGCTGAGGAGAAGGAAGGACAAGGCTTCTCGCATGGCTAAATAGGGAAAGAGGGATAGGACCAGGAAGGGTGTATCCAAGAGGAATGGCAAAGAGCCCAAGATTGACTATAAGAAGATGGATCCTGTTACTTTCTCTTCCATTCGTCATCGTGATCTATTTGATGAATTAGCACAAGATACTGAGCTGCGTGACTCTCGTTATTGGTGTGCTGAACAAAAGGGTATCTATGAAGATGTTTATGCTCGGCAGAAGATTCGGCCTATGCATCCTCTGATTATTGCTGAGGCCATGGAAAAGCCTCAACTTGTTGATGCCATGTATGTGACTGAGAGAATGGGGCTGTACCATCTCATGTCCCTTCAATGCTCCTATGATTCTGAGATTGTGAAGCAGTTCTTCTCCACCTTGGTTATTTGTGGTGATGAGCACCGCACGATGAAGTGGATTACTCGTGACAGGCCTATGCAAGCGGATTTTCGTGTTTTTGCTGGGGTGCTTGGATATTCCTTCCACAACAGAGATCGTGCTAGTGGCCACCGTATCATCACCCAACTCAAGCCCAATAAAGATGTAGTCCTCTCTCCGTGCATAGTTGACAATGGTATTGTGGGCACCTTTGCTGGTCTTTCTCCTTTGTATGATAGCTTGGTGGGACTCTTCCGTGATTCTATCACCTGGAGTGGAGGGAACAATGACACTATTCGTGGTCACCTGGTTCAGCTTCTTGCCTTCTCTCATGAGGTTGCATCTAGTGATGATGAGGCCGTTACTTACAAGCTGGATGTGATGGACTTTATTTACCATGAGTTGATTGATGCCATGTTCAATAGGCTATCCATCCCATATGCACCATACATTATGATGTTGATCAAGCACCTGCTTCCCACTGAAGAGTTTAACATCGATGTGGAACACAAGGCGAAGAAGATCTACAACAAGGTTAGGAAGACCTCACACCCATCTTCTGCTCCTGAGGGTCTCATGAGGGATGCTCGTGCCAGTGATTGTAGGCCCCTAGTGCCTCCTATTGCTCGTGAGATCAAGAAGCTGAATTGGTTCCAGCGGAACATTCTTTGCATGGGGGTGGACACTCGCAAGGGACAGTATGAGGCGTACAAGCAGCGCCACGAGATGGCTCACACTTAGTAGCTCATTCTCCACCATGTGTCCGGAGCATCAGGCGATTCCCCTACTCCTACTACTCCCTCACCATATGCTCGGTGGAATTCTTCTTCTGGGCTCAACTATGGAGAGATTGAGCGTCACCTGTTTCCTTCCGCAGCCACTGCTGATGATGAGGAGGATGACACCGAGGAACTTGAGGATGAGGACGAGGACGGGGACGAGGACGACGATGATGACTACGAGTGATCCCTTGGGGCGCTAGCATCGCTCTTCTTCCTTTTTGGCATTTTGTTGCCAAAGGGGGAGAAGTAGCTCTATTAGGTCTTCGTGGATTTGCATGGGTCGGGCGCAAGCAGTTGCACTTTATCTTTTCAGTCTTTCTCTCGCTTGTGCCCATTTTAGCGTTGAACTTCTATTTGTGATTTGTTCTGTATGAGACTATGTTTATGTGTGGCTCTGGATTTATCTTGTGGATTATCCTTATGGATTCATCTATCATATTGACTATATTGGATATCTATATCAAGGGAGGCGCTCATTATGGCTATGATTGGATATTCTTATAATATATTGAGGATGCCTTTATCTCTCTCTCGGTGGTATGAATATTTTGCCTATGTTCCAATGGAATAGACTTGTACCTTCTTGTGTGTATTTATAATCAAATGCAAATTTTATTATGCACACATTGAGGGGGAGTCTTTTTCATTCATTAAATATTGCTGTTTTGAGAACTATCTTGCAAATCCTAGTATTGCCATCTAACACCAAAAAGGGGGAGATTGAAAGAATATCATGGTTCCCTGTGTTTTGCGTGTTAGATAACAATACCGTGGAGTTTTCTCATGTATGCTAAGTGTGCAGGGAAGTGTTTTTGGTTTTTGGGGGCCGGATTATCCGCCCCATCAAGGGTCGGATAATCCGGCCTGACCCTCTTGGCAAAGGCTAGCATGGCGCGAGTCTTAGACTGGGGGCGGATTTTCCCCGGACAATCCGAAGTGGGGCGGATTTTCTTCCCCCCACCGGATAATCCGGACCTCACCTTGGGCCGGATAATCCAGCCCCCAAGAGACGAGCAATGGCAGACATGGCGCGACGTCAGACTGGGGGCAGATTTTCCCCCGGACAATCCGAAGTGGGGCGGATTTTCTCCCCCTGCCGGATAATCCGGACCTCACCTTGGGCCGGATAATCCGGCCCCCAGGAGACGAGCAAAGGCTGGCTCGGCGTGACGCTCAGACTAGGGGCGGATTATCCCCCGGATAGTCCGAGGTTGGGGCGGAGTTTTCCCCAGGCCGGATATTCCGGCCCTCACTTACGCCGGATAATCCGGCCCCAAAAATCTCCAACGGCTCCATCTGGACAGGGGGTATCAAAGCCACGTCTTCCCCTCCTGTCAGATCTCTTGGTTCATTCGAAAAAGATCAGACCTGGTGCAAAAGCTCTCTCCCTAGATCTCCCACTTCAACCACCCGAAAGCTTCGATCTTTGGGGGAATTGAAGGAGGAGACATCATTCATCGTCATCACAAATCAAGCGCTTCAACTCCTCTCCATTCACTTGGAGAATCTTTGATCTATTATTCTCGTTGATATCTAGATCTTGTGTTTTATTATTGATAACAATTGTTCCTATGCCCGCTTGTTGTCATTACGGGAGCCTACAATTCGGTTGTGGAGTTGTGCCCCGCTAGTTGTGTAAAGGCGCTGGTTCCTGCCTCGAAGGGTTCCTATAGTGGAAAGGTGGATCTGGCCATTGGTGGCAGGATCCATTGGAGAACAGGGTGAGGCCTATTGTGGTGTGGTGGTCTTAGTACTGCCCACCCCTCCAACGCAGATGTACTTCCCTTAACAAGGAAGAATTGCGTAAAACAAATCCTGTGTCTCTGCGTGTTTCATCATAGTTTCCTCGTTCCTCACTTTACTCGCCTTTACTCGCTAGTAGTTAGGTTTGCATATAGGAAAATCTACATAGTAGTATATCTAGAGAATTTACCTTTTGTCTCAAGCATACAATTGAAAAGCATTAAAATTTCAAGTAGCACCTATTCACCCCCCCCCTCTAGGTGCCCATACGATCCATTTCAAGCATATGCAGTGATGCCACCACAGCATGTGTGTTCTTTTCATAAACCACATGGATCCACTAGAGTTCATTGCATGTGTGTTCTTTTCATAAACCACATAGATCCACTAGAGTCATTGCATGTGTGTTCTTTTTATAAACCACATGGATACATTAGAGTTCATTGGATGTGTGTGTGTATCAGTGTGCATCAATGTGGTTTTAGGAAAAGAACACATGAAGTGATGCCACTCCAGCATGTGGTGTCCAACCATGTATAGGAACCCTAGCAGCATGCTAAGATTCAACTACAACATGCATTCTACCACCAGCTTGAAAGATGCTGCATCACCACACCTCGTTGAATGTGTGTGTGTATCAGTGTGCATCATTGTGGTTTTAGGAACAGAACACATGCAACGATGCCACTCCTGCATGTGGTGTCCAACCATGTCCAGGAACCCTGGCAGCATGATGGGATTCAACTGCAACATGCATTCTACCACTAGCTTAAAAGATGTTGCATCACCACACCTCATTAGATGTGTGTGTGTGTGTTAGTGTGCATCATTGTAGTTTTGCAAATTAACACATGCAATGGTGCCACTCCAGAATGTGTTTTCTTTTCATAAACCACATGGATCCACTAGAGTTCATTACATGTGGGTTCTTTTCATAAACCACATGGACCTACTAGAGTTCATTGCATGTGTGTTGTTTTCATAAACCACATGGATCCACTAGAGTTCATTGCATGTGTGTGTATTAGTGTTCATCATTATGGTATTAGGAAAATAACACATACAGTGATGCCACTCCAACATGTGGTGTCTAGCCATGTCCAAGAACCCTAACAACATGCTAGCATTCAACAGCAGCATGCATTCTACCACTAGCTTGAAAGATGCTTCATCACAACACATCATTGGATGTGTGTGTGTAAGTGTGCATCATTGTGCTTTTGGAAAATAACACATGCAGTGATGTGATACGTTGCTAACGTATCCATAAATTTTGATGTTCCATGCTTGGTTTTTATCTACTTTCTTATGTTTTGTCCACACTTTGAGGTATTTTTATACACTTTCTGGAACTAACCTATTGACAAGATGCCATGGTGCCAGTTGCCTGTTTTCTACTGTTTTTGGTTTCAGAAAAGCTAAAAAATGAATATTCTCGTGGACGGGACAAAAGCCAATATGCCTATTTTTCCCGGAGCAACACGGAAACACGAAGCAGAGATGGAGTAGGGCACCAGGGTGGGCACACCATATGGTGGCGCGGGATAGCCCTGGCCGCGCCGCCATGTGGTGTGGGCCCCCTGGCCGCCCACCGACCTTGCCACATCGCCTATAAGATGCCTCCTGATGCAAAAACCCTAAATCGACCAGCCTCCAGCCACGAAAAGTTTCGCAGCGCTGCCGCCACCGAAGAGGAGATTCGGGGGACAGAATGTCTCTGTTCCAGCACCCTGCCGGGACGGGGAAGTGCCCCCGGAGCCATCTCCATCGATCTCCACCACCATCTCCATCGCTGTAGCTGATTCCCATGATGATGAGGGAGTAGTTCTTCCTCGAGGTTAAGGGTTGTACCGGTAGCTATGTGTTTATCTCTCTCTCTATGCATGATCATATTGTGATCATGAGCTTTGTAATCAAGTAGATCTACTTTGCTACTCAAGTGCTTTAATAGATCTCTACTCTCCCCATGTGTGTGAAAGTGACAGCGTGCACACCATGGTGGCACTTAGGCTAGAGATTACAAATACTTGTTATGAGTTATATTTGGAGTTGGATGCTTCTATGAAATTGTGGTGTTTGTTGGAACCATCTAGTGCTCAAGGTGACAGTGTGGGGTTACCTAGATGGGAAAGATGAACTTTGAGGTGTGCTGTTATAACCCTACCATGGATTAGAGTGTCCAATCAGAGAGTAGTTCAGAGTAGTATCATGAAGATAATATATTTATATGAGTGTTCACTAGTGAATGTATGATCCCTAGGCCTTGCTTCTAAGCATTGAAACACCATTTCCAACTAAATCTGTTACATGTTTGCTTGCTACCATCTTTATTTCGGTTTGCCTTTAGTCTCTTCCATGCCATCAAGCTCTTTTCTAGCACTGTTGTCTTATATCCATACCACTTGTATTTCACTATCTCTTCACCGAGCTAGTGCACCTATACACCTGACAAGTGTATTGGGTGTGTTGGGGACACAAGATACTTCTTGTATCTTGATTGCAGGGTTGCTTGAGAGGGATACCTTTGACCACTTCCTCCCTGAATTTGATAAACCTTGGGTAATCCACTTAAGGGAAAACTTGTTGCTGTTCTACAAACCTCTGCACTTGGAGGCCCAACAACTGTCTACAAGAATTGATGTGCGTAGACATCATGATGCCACTCCAGCATGTGGTGTCCAACCATGTCCAGGAACCCTGGTAGCATGCTGGGATTCAACTACAGCATGCATTCTACCACCATCTTGAAGGATGCTACATCACCACACCTCATTGGATGTGTGTGTGTGTATTAGTGTGCATCATTGTGGTTTTGGAAAAGAATATATGCAGTGATGCCACCACAGCATGTGTGTCCTTTTCATACTAGAGTTCATTGGGTGTGTGTTTTTTGATAAACCACATGGATCCACTAGAGTCATTGCATGTGTGTTCTTTTCATAAACCACATGGATCCACTAGAGCTCATGGAATGTGTGTGTGTGTATCAGTGTGCATCATTGTGGTTTTAGGAACAGAACACATGCTGCGATGCCACTCCACCATGTGGTGTCCAACCATTTGTAGGAACCCTGGCAGCATGCGGGGATTCAACTACAGCATGCATTCTACCACTAGCTTGAAAGATGTTGCATCACCGCACCTCATTGGATGTGTGTGTTTGTGTTAGTGTGCATCATTGTGGTTATGGAAATGAACACATGCAATGATGCCACTCCAAAATGTGTGTTCTTTTCATAAACCACATGGATCCACTAGAGTTCATTGCATGTGGGTTCTTTTCATAAATCAGATGGATCCACCAGAGTTCATTGCATGTGTGTTATTTTCATAAACCACATGGATCCACTAGAGTTCATTGCATGTGTGTGTATCAGTGTGCATCATTGTGGTATTAGGAAAAGAACACATACAGTGATGCCACTCCATCATGTGGTGTCCAACCATGTCTAGGAACCCTGGCAGCATGCTAGGATTCAACTGCACCATCCATTCCACCACTAGCTTGAAAGATGCTGCATCACCACACATCATTGGGTGTGTGTGTGTGTGTGTCAGTGTGCATTATTGCGGTTTTGGAAAAAAAACACATATAGTGATGCCACTCCAGCATGTGGTGTCCAACCATGTCTAGGAACCCTGGCAGCATACTGGGACTCAACTGCAGCATGCATTCTACCACCATCTTGAAAGATGCTGCATCACCACACCTCATTGGATGTGTGTGTGTATCCGTGTGCATCATTGTGGTTTTAGGAAAAGAACACATGCAGTGATGCAACCACAACATGTGGTATCCAACCATGTCCAGGAACCCTGGCAGCATGTTGGGATTCAACTGCAGCATGCATTCTACCACTAGCTTGAAAGATACTGCATCACCACACCTCATTGGATGTTTGTGTGTGTATTAGTGTGCATCATTGTGGTTTTGGAAAAGAACATATGCAGTGATGCCACCACAGCATGTGTGTTCTTTTCATAAACCACACGGATCCACTAAAGTTCATTGCATGTGTGTTCTTTTAATAAACCACCTGGATCCACTAGAGTCATTGCAGGTGTGTTCTTTGCATAAACCACATGGATCCAATAGAGCTCATTGGATGTGTGTGTGTATCAGCATGCATCATTGTGGCTTTAGGAAAAGAACACATGAAGTGATGCCACTCCAGCATGTGGTGTCCAACCATGTCTAGGAACCCAGGCAGCATATTGGGATTCAACTGCAGCATGCATTCTACCACCAGCTTGAAGGATGCTGCATCACCACACCTCATTAGACTTGTGTGTGTGTTAGTGTGCATCATTGTGGTTTTGGAAATGAAAATATGCAATGATGCCACTCCAAAATGTCTATTCTTTCCATAAACCACATGGATCCACTAGAGTTCATTGCATGTGGGTTCTTTGCATAAACCACATGCATCCAATCCTAGAGTTCATTGCATTTGTGTTCTTTTCATAAACCACATGGATCCACTAGAGTTCATTTCATGTGTGTGTATAAGTGTGCATCATTGTGGTATTAGGAAAAGAACACATACAGTGATGCCACTCCAGCATGTGGTGTCCAACCATGTCCAGGAACCCTGGCAGCATGCTAGAATTCAACTGCAGCCTGCATTCTACCACCAGCTTGAAAGATGCTGCATCACCACACATAATTGGATGTGTGTGTTACTGTGCATCATTGTGGTTTTGCAAAAGAACACATGCAGTGATGCCACTCTAGCATGTGGTGTCCAACCATGTCCAGGAACCCTAGTAGCATGCTGGGATTCAACTGCAACATCCATTCTACCACCATCTTGAAAGATGTTGCATCACCACACCTCATTGGATATGTGTGTGTATGAGTGTGCATCATTGTGGTTTTAGGAAAAGAACACATGTAGTGATGCCTCCACATCATGTGGTGTCCAACCATGTCCTGGAACCCTGGCAGCATGCTAGGATTCAACTGTAGCATGCATTCTACCACCATCTTGAAAGTTGCTGCGTCACCACACCTCATCGGATGTGTGTGTGTGACAGTGTGCATCGTTGCGGATTTGGAAAAGAACATATGTAGGGATGCCACCACAACATGTGTGTTATTTTCATAAACCACATGGATCCACTAGAGTTCATTGCATGTGTGTTCTTTTCATAAACCACAAGGATCCACTAGGGTAATTGCATCTGTGTTATTTTCATAAACCACATGGATACACTAGAGTTCATTGGATATGTGTGTAATAGTGTGCATCATTGTGGTTTTAGGAAAAGAACACATGAAGTGATGCCACTCCAGCATGTGGGGTCCAACCATGTCTAGGAACCCTAGCAGCATGTTGGGATTCAACTACATCATGCATTCTACCACCATCTTGAAAGAAGCTACACCACAACACCTCATTGGATGTGTGTGTGTGTGTTAGTGTGCATCATTGTGGTTTTGGAAAAGAACACATGCAGTGATGCCACCACAATATGTGTGTTCTTTTGGTAAACCACATGGATCCCCTAGAGTTCATTGCATGTGTGTTCTTTTCATAAACCACATAGATCCACTAGCGTTCATTGCATGTGTGTTCTTTTCATAAACCACATGGATCCACTAGAGTTCATTGCATGTATGTGTGTATCAGTGTGCATCATTGTGGTTTCAGGAAAAGAACACATGTAGTGATGCCACTCCAGCATGTGGTGTCCAACCATGTCCAGGAACACTGGCAGCATGATGGGATTCAACTACAGCATGCATTCTACCACCATTTTGAAAGATGTTGCATCACCACACCTCATTGGATGTGTATGTGTCAGTGTGCATCATTGTGGTTTTGGAAAAGAACACATGCAGTGATGCCACTCCAGCATGTGGTGTCCAACCATGTCCAGGAACTCTAGCAGCATGTCGGGATTCAACTACAGCATGCATTCTACCACCAGCTAGAAAGATGTTGCATCACCACACCTCATTGGATGTGTGTGTGTGTATTAGTGTGCATCATTGTGGTTTTAGGGAAAGAACATATGTAGTGATGCCACCACATCATGTGGTGTCCAACCATGTCCAGGAACCCTGGCAGCATGTTGGGATTCAACTGCAGCATGCATTCTACCACTAGCTTGAAAGATGCTGCATCACCACACCTTATTGGATGTGTGTGTGAGTATGCATCATTGTTGTTTTGGAAAAGAACACATGCAGTGATGTCACTCCAGCATCTAGTGTCCAACCATGTCCAGGAACCTTGGCAGCATGCTAGGATTCAATTGCAGCATACATTCTACTACCAGCTTGAAATATGCTGCATCAGCACACCTCATTGAATGTGTGTGTGTATTAGTGTGCATCATTGTGTTTTTTTGGAACAGAACACATGCAGCGATGCCACTCCAGCATGTGGTGTCCAACCATTTTCAGGAACCCTGGCAGCATGCTAGGATTCAACAGCAACATGCATTCTACCACAGCTTGAAAGATGTTGCATCACCACACCTCATTGGATGTGTGTGTTAGTGTGCATCATTGTGGTTTTGGAAAAGAACACATACAGTGATGCCGCTCCAGCATGTGGTGTCCAACCATGTCTAGGAACCCTGGCAGCATGCTGGGGGGCCATCTCAATATAAACCATATTAGAATTATTGTTGCAAGCAAAACAAGTGAACGAGCAATTATTCAACTTATTGCAAGCAACAGGAGAGATTCTAAAACATTCATGACAAAGCATGGTTCAAGGGGTACCATTGGTAACATCATTGCAAGCAAAACACTGCAAAAAGAGGAATTGTTCAACAAAGTGCAAGCAATGATATCATCAACGTAACATTTAGAGCATGGCATGACTATGGAAACATCATCACAATCAAATAATTTCACATGCTCAACATTATGCAAAGGCAATGAATCACTTGGAAATACCAATGAGTCATATGTGATATCACAAGCATCACCCATAGCATGCGAATCATCACAAGTCATCATGTCCACTAGTGGGATCATGGCATCATCAACACCCTTATTTTTACCTTGTTCATACCTCTCATATGAAGTGGGTGTTGTGGTAGTATTAGCCTCCATGTGGGTGAATTCTTCATCATCTATGGGGATGTCATCATCTTCATCCACCATGTACATCTTCTTGGTTTGAGGCTTCATCATCTCTAAGCTTGGCACTTCTTGATCCATGGAACCTAGCACATCATGAGAAAACACACTAGAGGTAGAGGGTAAGTTGTTAGAAATCAAAATGGTCTCACATGACCTATCAACTACCACTCTCAACTCACTCGGTGTAGCACTCATGCCCTCCAAGTGGAAGCACTCAATCTCATGTATGGTGGAGTCACTGATCTCAATCTTGCTTTCACTCAAGTGGGCTAAGTGGCTCTCATACTCGCATGGGATTGGTACCACATCATCGCTCAAGCACATAGGGATAGGATCGGTTCTCTCAACTTCATGCGCCTCCTTTGGTGAAGGGAAAGTCCCATGCTCACCAATCTCGACCTTGTCGTCGCTGTCTTACACCTTCGCTTGTGTAGTCCTCTTGACGTACTCGTCCAACTTGGTGAAGTAGAGGTCTTCGTCCTCCTCATCCATGAAGTTGCATGCGTCATCTAGGACGTCAAGTCTTGGCGTTGAAGCTTGATGGCGTGGAGGAAGGCTTGCCCTTAGGGCCATTTTGGTGGTGGCACGAGTAGTGGAAGGTTCCCTTTGATGGTGTCGACGGAGGTCATTGGCGTGCCTTGCCAAAGGTTGATGTAGATGGCGCATTTAGTCATCCACATGACACTCACGGTGATGCTCCTTGTCCTTGGCACTCTTCTTGTGATGGTGGTGCCTTCTAGAGCTTGGTTGAGCATTATGGATGGTGCTCAGCATATATTCTCCGTCTTCATGGCGAAGATGCCTTGAACAATGTCTTGTATCCACTTGATGTTGGCGATGATCATGAGAGGATGTATGTCGATGAAGATTCTTGTTGCGTGGCACCTCTTTTGGAAGACGATGTTGGGGCACCACTCTTCTTGGAGTAGATGGCACTTGATGCCTTGGAGGTAGATGCACTTGACGCCTTGGAGATGGTCGTGCTTGGCGCCTTACAGATGGTAGCGCTTGATGGCTTGGAGGTGATGGCTCTCGTCGCCTTGGAGATGGTGGTGCATGACGCCATGTAGGTGGTGGCGCTCGACGCCTTGGAGGTGGATCGTCGAAGTAGGTGGTGCCCTTTGGTGTGGCACGCTTGGCCTTGAAGGTCATGGTTTCTTGATGATGCGTCTCCACTAGCTTGGCGTAGTAGTCCTCCATCTCCAAGCAGTGGACGTATTCTTCATGGCTCATGGAAGAGCCCTCTAAGTGGGTGAAGTTCTCCATCTCCTCCATGCTTGGGGAGGCGTCTTCGTTGTAGCACTCGAAGTCGTCCATGCTTGGGGAGTCGTTGTTGATGTAGTACTTCATATCACCCAAGCATGTGGAGCCATTGTCGGTGTAGTGCTCCATGTACTCCATGCATGAGGATCCATTGTCGATGTAGAGCTCCAAGTCCTCCATGCTTGAGGAGCCATAGTTGATGACGTGCTCCATGTCTTCCATGCATGTGGAGCCATCATAGGTGCAATGCTCCTGGTCCTCAAAGCATACGGAGGCATTGTTGGTGTAGTGCTCCATCATGTCCTCTATACTTGTGGAGTCGTAGTCGTGATGGCTCATCATGGATTCTTCACAGATATCATCCTCAATTCCGGAGTCCCTAGACATGATTCACAAGACTAAGTGGTGTATATGGAAGATGTAGGGGGTTAGGGATGCAACATTAAACCTTACTTTACCTTGGAAGATAGTATCGTGCAAGTGGCAACACTTGAGAGCAATCAAAACCAAGCAAGGTGAAGTTCACGCAGAACACCAAAACAAACTAACCACTAAAAATCACACACACACAAAGCTTATGGTGGATAGGTATGGAAGGTGGCGTGTCCAAGAACAATCCAAAATCAAGATGTTGTAATGGCAAGTAAAGAATCACGATGATCACAAATAAAACAAGTTAATCCACAAGATAGGAATTATGTAGAAGGAAACACACACGGTGGGATAAATGAGACTTGTGCGACGGAAAAAGTGAGCTAAGAACCAAATGATTACCTAGCGAACACTATAAGCTCGTGTCGCACAAGTGCAAGGAGAGACGCTAGTTCGATTGCAATAAATTGGTGGGCTACAAGATATCACAATAAGTACCACCTATATGATGTTCATTGAGCTTGCGCTTCCTATTTTATTAGGCACTTGTTTCTTTTTTCTTTTTCTTTTATTTTTCACTTGCCTCTTGTGCCAACAACTATACATGATAACTATATGAGATAGTGCTCACAACTTTTGCTCGGAATCTATAAGTATCAAATGTGCATAGCCCAAGCAATCATAGGAGAAACTAGTCTCAATAGGTGTTTGTTGAACACAAAGATATTGTAGCTCACAAAGGAAAGAAAGTGGGGAGAAGTCGCGGAATGTTTATACCTTTATTCGCCGATCTTCACCCTTTATTGGTGAATTCTGCCTTGCTCACGGAATTAGATGGAGTAGATAGAATGAACCTTGGATATGATGATGTAGAGCTCCTTATCCTCCTCAAAACAAGCTAAAGAGCACCAAAATCCGAGTTCATATGCAAAAGTTATGCTCAAAACCGTGAAGCAGATTTTTCTGCCAGCATGGGGAGGAAACTCCGGTCTGGGGGCCGGAATCTCCGGTCTGGATGTTCCAGGACGTGAATGGGACGAGTTTTGGGCAGAAAAACTCGAACGAAAACACCAAATTGGTGGGGGAAATCAAGGAATTCAACCATGGGAATGCAAGGGAAGGTAGATCAACAAGTTTAGCAAGTAATCCACGGATCAAAACCTAAAAAAAGCACTCAAATCATAGATCGATCCAAAACACGAATTGGGGCTATTTTTGGTGGAAATTTCGAATTTATGGGGAAAAGACCAAATCGATGAGAAATCCGTGGCAACCAAAAGCTGCTGATACCAGATGTTATGGGGTAACCCGGTGGGTGGCCCGATCTTCATGGATCTCGTGGTCAAATCGATGGGAAAGCGAGGGGAAAGGGAGAAGGTAGCGGAAGCGGATGCACACCTCGTGAAGAACACGATGAACACACGCAAAACTCACATGATACATGGCCGATTGCTCCCGCCAGTGGCCACCGGTCCGATAGAATCCTTGAAAGGAAAGATCGTTCAACGTGCTCCCTCGATCCCACGCGAAGAGGGAAGAACACCTTGGAGAGGGTCTTGACATCTTGGAAAAGGGACACTGATGCCAAGTCCTTGTACAACGAGGGAGGCGCGATGCAAACTCCAACGAGGTGGTGACGATAGCCGATCCCCTTTGGTAGAAGGGGATGCGGCAAAACTAGAGATTCCACAAAGGGGGTTGTCTTTAGTCTATCATCTATGCCTAGGGTTACATGAGGGGATGGGGGAACTATATATAGGCCAGCCACTAGTTCAAGGGTACTTTAGGAATAAAAGCGGAAAGTCTAGGCAGACTAAGGGGTACATGGGCCAAAGGCCCAGCTGGCGGCACGCATGCCCATACGTTCGGGCCGAAGACTCCAGTCTAGGACGGAGATTCCAGTCGGTCTCTGGTCCATCTCCGGAGTGGCCTTCTGCCTGTCCTCGAGCTCGATGTGGGGGTTGGTCCGGAGATGGGTCGGAGACTCCGGGGTATGCAGGCCAGAGACTCCGGTGTCATCAGGTCGGAGACTCCGGTGTGGCCAGAGACTATGATGTGCGCAGGCTGGAGACTCAGGTGCTCTAGCTGCTGCTTCTTCCGTCTTCTCTTCCAAGCCTCTGTCTTGTCGTGCTTGGTACTCCAGGCTTCCTCTCATGCCTCCGTACTTGTTGGTGTGAACCTATCATTCATATGGGACGGATTATGAAGTAGTATACCATTCAAGAGGGTAGGAAGTGGGTTCACATAGAGGAACGGATTCACCTTTGGAGTCCATGACGACTTGGCATAAGTTGGAGACCATGATGTGGTAACAACCGAAGGTTAGGCTACATCAGTGTTGGAGCTTCGTACCTGATGATGCATAGAGTAGTTGCATGAAGTAGCACACCATCCAAGGATGTATCAAATTAGCACGAGGAGAGGAGCGAGTTCACCTTAGTTTGTAGGAGTTTGGCTCGGGGGATTGTTTGTTTGTGGTACCAAACTTCCCGGGCGAGTGCATACCGGTACCCGAGTTGGCATCAATCGCGCGGAGGGGCCGTAGTAGAATCGCCAATTGTCCAGAAGGGCCAAATGGGGGTGAATACAAATCTAACGGCCAAACGGTCGTTTGAACCAGACGAAAAATGGTTGAGCTAAAATACCATCGTTAGGTCAACTCTTCTCGGCCCACCCTATAAGTATTCCCCGTTATCTTTTGCGGTCGTGGACTAGCTTACCCCTGCGTGGACGAGATCCCTGAGTGGACCAGATCTATTTCTTTGCTCTGCTCTAGTCTTCTCCCCTGCTCCCCTCCCCATAACATTTTCTCAGCTCCGGCTGCTCGTCTCAGATCAGAGCTTGCACTTGCTCTAATTTGCGTCCCCACCATGTCCGGTCAACCTCCCACGCCTCTAATCACAGCTCGCAGCCGTTGCTGTCGCATCGTCCGCCGTATCGGAGCTTCGCATCCCCAGAGTAATATCTCGCCTCTGGCTAGTCTTCTCGCACGGCGGAGCGCGTCCAGTCGGGCGATCCTGGCTGGCGACCGGCCTCGGGAAGTTGCGTGCTGCCGTGCACCCCAGGCATGGTAGCCTTGGCACAACAGTTCGATGACCGCGCTCTCATGGCCACCGTGCTGGGCGTCTGTCCCGTTGTGTCGCCGACAGAGTTGCTGTCGGCTTTCAGGTCTCATTTTAGGATCAGACGAAATGAGGTCAAGATTGAGGTATGCGCGCCGCCATTCGATTTTTTCATCCAGTTCGAGCACAGGTCAGACACCGAGCGTGTTCTGCATTCTTCCCATTCTTTTGAGTGCTGCGGGGAGAAAATGAGCTTCATGTATTGGCATCGCGCCTGTGGGTGGGACGATCGCTTGGGGCAGCTTCGTTTCTTCTCCAAACTCGGCTTTGACGGCCTCCCATTGGATGCTTGGGAGCCGGAGGCCCTCAAGCAGGTCGTCAGTAGCCTTGGCGGCGAGCTGGTGGAAATCATGACACCGAGCGACAGATGGGTCATCGAGGTAAAGGCGTGGCTGAAAGATCCTGACGTCGTTCCTAAGATGTATGGCGTGCAGATTCCAAGCAGGGCAGGGCAACAACTTTGCTAGAAGCACCCGGTCATCATCCACCTAGAGGAGGTTCTGGAATCAGAACATGGCATTCAGGGCCCCGAAGAGGCTGCCAGAGAGCGTCCTCGTCGCCTACAGTGTTGGCCTGGAAGGATCGATGGCACAGGACCACTAATACGTCCATTTTGCATCACTATTCTATGTCTTAATTCACTATTATTCATTGATATATTTCATATTGAGAGGTGATACTTATGTTATTTCATCTGTTTTTGCATGGTTGATGACTTTTGGAGCATGGACCGCTGCAGTCAGAATTCTGATGGAAAAGGTGTTGTTTGGAGGCAAAATTCGCGAAGATCAGAAAATCTGGGAAAATATACGGGAAATCCTATTTTTCTAGAAGACTCAGGATGCCAGAAGATGGAGTGGAGGTGGGCCACAGGGGGCCCACACCACCCCATGGCGCGGGTAGGCCTAGGCCGCGCCTGGGAGTGGTGTGGCCGCACTGGCCCACTCCAGCCTCTCCCCTCTGGCGTATATCAACCTCCTGAAACCCTAATACTCGGGGAGCGACCACAGAAAGATTCTGCCGCCTCTGCGGGGCGGAAAGCACCGAGAGAGGAATATCTCTCCGGTAGACAGATTTCTGCCGGGGGAATTCCTTCCCGGAGAGGGGAGATCGTCGCCATCAACACCACCATCAAGCTGGACTTCATCGGGATCATCATCATCATCATCATCACCATCAGCACCCTCATCACCATCTCCATATTCCTGTAACAATTGCGTTGAATCTTGCATAGTTCATAGGGGAAACTTTCCCGGTGTTGATTACTCTTTGTAGTTGATGCTATTGAGTGAACCATTGAATTATTGTTTATGTTCAGATTGTTATACATCATTATTCCATCTCTGATCATGATCCATATGATGTCTTGTGAGTAGTTCGTTTTGTTCTTGAGGACATGGGAGAAGTCTTGTTGTTAGTAGTGGAGTTGCGTTGAAAAGATTCAATAGATTGTTATTTAAGTTGTGGTGTACTTCTTCTAGTGGTGTCATGTGAGCGTCGACTACATGACACTTCACCTATATGGGCCTAGGGGAATGCATTGTGTATTTGGCTACTAATCGTAGGGGTTGCTGGAGTGACAGAAACCTGAACCCCCGTTAGGAAACCATTGCGCAAGGGACGTAAGGGTCTTAGAGTTTAAAGCTGTGGTTAGGTTTCTACCTTAATTACTTCCTTGTACTTACGGATGTTTGCAAGGGGTATAATCACAAGTATGCATTAGTCTTGTATGGGGCGGTACATTAGCACAGGTTCGCCCACACAACACTTAGCAAGCTAAAGAAGATTAATCAACTATATGAAGCGAAAGCACTTAACAGTCTTCCCATGTGTCCTCGAGAACGTTTGGTCATCTTAAGTAAACAACCGGCTTGTCCTTTGCTGCATAAAGGATTGGGCCACTTGCTGCAGTTATTCCTACTATCTTTTATTTACTCGTACTTTGTTTACTTGCTATATCAAAAACCCCTAAAAATCCGTTTGCTAAGTATTTGCAAAGAATTCCTGATCCATACCACTAGCCAGCACCTTCTGCTCCTCGTTGGATTCGACACTCTTACTTATTGAAAATACTGCGATAAACCCCCTATACTTGTGGGTCATCAAGACTATTTTCTGGCGCCGTTTCCGGGGAGTGAAGCGCTATTGGAGAGTGGAACTGGTAAAGGAAACTTCTACTATGAGTATTGTTTACTTCTGTTAGTTGCTTTATTTTCATTATGGATAATTCGTTGAGTTTCTTATTTGGTAATGCTACTACCACTGCTAAGGTAGTAGATAAGCCACCACCTGCTGAGAATGATGTTTTCAAAATACCTACAAGAATTATTGACCGTGTTATGGATAACTACTATGTTGGGGATGGAACTGTCCATCCCGATGATCATTTACTCTTTATACATGAATTTTGCGGGTTGTCCAAGTGTGCAGGTATTACTATAGATCAAGTTAAGAAGAAGTTATTCTCATTATCACTAAAAGGAAGAGCTGAGGAATGGTATAAGCTGCTGAAGAATGGTCAAGCTCTAGAATGGGAGGAAATAGTGCCTCTCTTTTATTCAAAGTTTTATCCTCCTAGTGAGATTCATAAAGATCAGAATCAAATATACAACTTTTGGCCTCTTGATGGAGAGAGTACAGCTCAAGCTTGGGGGAGATTGAAGTTACTAATGCTCAAATGTCCCATTCATGAGCTCCCCAACAATATTATTATCAATAACTTTTATGCAAGGCTCCCTCTACATGACAAAGATTTATTGGATGCTTCTTGTGCTGGATCATTCACTCGTATGGATGAAGAAGCTAAATGGGATCTTCTGGAGCGTATTCAAGATAATGCTAAAGCTTGGGAGAATGACAAAGCTAGAAAGTCAGGTATAAATTATGATTATGAATGCATTGAATCTTTTATGGGAACCGATGACTTTCAAAATATTAGTAATATTTATGGTCTTGATTTGCAAGTTATTACGAATTTCTTTAGAGCTTTTGCTTCCTATATCGAAATTCCAAAAAGGGGATGGAACAAATACCATGCACCTTACAAAGATATTGTTGACTATGCTCCTATTGGAAGTGCTGAGTATTGCATTATTGACCCCATCTTACCTGAACCTTATATTGAGAAGATTCCCTTCCCCGAAAAGGTAAAGGACCATCCTATGATAACTAATGTAATCACCAAAAGTGAAAAAAGAACTGTAAAACCTGATGAACAAATAAACATTGAACCTGTGGTAGCAATTGTGGAAGACCTTGTCACTAAAAGCATAGAAGATGGGCACATAGTCTTTTGTGAGGATGCTTCTAATATTGTTTCACATCCCAATAGAACTAAAAAGGCTAGTGTTCCTGTGCTTTCTGTTAGAATTAGTGATCATTGCTATTATGGTTTATGTGATATTGGTGCAAGTTCCAGTGCTATTCCTTATGAGCTTTACAGAGAAATTATGCATGAAATCAGTCCTTGCGAGTTGGAAGAGATTCATGTGGTTATTCACCTTGCTAATAGAGAGACCATCTCTCCAATTGGTATTGTACGAGACGTGGAAGTTCTTTGTGGTAAGATTAAGTACCCTACTGATTTTCTAGTACTTGGTTCGGCTGCTAGTAAAACCTACCCTATCATTTTTGGTAGACCTTTCTTGAGTACTTGTGGATCTATTATTGATTGCAAGAGGGAGAAAATCTTGACTAAGTTTGATGGGGAATCTTATGAGTTTAATTTTTCGAAATTTGCTAAAGAACCTTGCGAAGAGGAAACCCATAATGAGGATTTTAGGGTTGAACAACTTGCTTCTATTTCTCTTCCTCCTAACAATGCTTTGCAGCAATTTATGGAAGATCATGAAAGTGAAATCTTCATGGAAGAAAGGAATGAGATTGACAGGATTCTCCGTGATCAACCTATTATACTTAAGCACGACTTGCCTGTAGAAGACTTGGGTACCACGATGCCACCTAAAAAGGATCCAGTTTTCGATCTAAAACCTCTCCCTGATGATCTTAAATATGCTTATATTGATGATAAAAAGATATATCCTGTTATTATTAGCGCTAAACTTTCAGGGAAGGAAGAAGAAAGGTTATTGGAGGTTTTGAGGAAACACCGAGGAGCTATGGGCTATACTCTGGATGATTTGAAAGGGATTTCACCTACTATCTGTCAGCCTTCTATCAACATAGAACTAGATGCGAAGCCATTAGTGGAGCACCAACGACGTTTAAATCCTAGGATGAAGGAAGTGGTAAGGAACGAGGTATTGAAACTCCTTAATGCTGGTATTATTTACCCTATTGCTGATAGTGAATGGGTTAGTCCTGTTCATTGTGTTCCTAAAAAGGGAGGTATTACCGTTGTCCCTAATGATAATGATGAGCTTATTCCTCAAATAATAGTGGTAGGCTATAGGATGTGCATCGATTTTAGGAAAGTCAATAAAGTTACTAAGAAAGATCACTACCCGCTTCCTTTTATTGATCAAATGTTGGAAAGGTTATCTAAAAAGACCCATTTTTGTTTTCTTGATGGTTATTCTAGTTTCTCTCAAATTGCTGTTAAACAACAAGATCAAGAAAAAACTACTTTTACTTGCCCTTACGGAACTTATGCTTATAGACGTATGCCTTTTGGTTTATGTAATGCTCCTGCTACTTTTCAAAGGTGCATGTCTGCTATCTTTCATGGTTTTTGTGAAGAAATTGTAGAAGTGTTCATGGATGACTTTTTTGTCTATGGAACTTCTTTTGATAATTGTCTGCACAACCTTGATAAAGTTTTGCAGAGATGTGAAGAAACTAATCTTGTTCTTAATTGGGAGAAATGCCACTTCATGGTTAATGAAGGGATTGTCCTTGGGCATAAAGTTTCTGAAAGAGGCATAGGAGTTGATAAAGCTAAGGTTGAGGCAATTGAGAAGATGCCATGTCCAAGAGACATCAAAGGTATTCGTAGTATCCTTGGTCATGCTGGTTTCTATAGAAGGTTTATTAAAGACTTTTCTAGGATATCAAAACCCCTCACTAATCTCCTTCAAAAAGATGTACCCTTCATTTTTGATGATGATTGTAGGGAAGCTTTTGAAACTCTTAAGAAGGCTTTAACTACATCCCCTATTGTTCAACCACCTGATTGGAGTTTACCCTTTGAAATAATGTGTGATGCTAGTGATTTTGCTGTAGGTGCTATCCTTGGGCAACGAATTGATAAAAAGTTAAATGTTATCCATTATGCTAGTAAGACCCTAAACGTTGCTCAAAGGAATTATGCCACTACTGAAAAGGAATTTCTGGCTGTTTTTTTGCCTGTGATAAGTTTAGGCCCTATATTGTGGACTCAAAAGTAACCATTCATACTGATCATGCTGCTATTAAATATCTTATGACGAAGAAGGACGCTAAGCCTAGGCTTATTAGATGGGTACTGCTTTTACAAGAGTTTGATCTACACATATTAGATAGGAGGGGTGCTAAAAACCCTGTAGCTGATAATTTATCTCGTTTGGAAAACATCTCTTTTGACCCTATGCCTGTTAATGATAGTTTCCCAAATGAGTAGTTAGCCGCAGTAGGGGTGAGCTCACGAGGAAGCCCTTGGTATGCTGATTATGCTAACTTTATTGTCTCCAAGTATTTGCCTCCAACTTTTACAGCTCAGCAAAGAAGAAAGTTCTTCTATGATTTGAGGCATTATTTTTGGGATGACCCACACTTATACAACGAAGGAGTTGATGGTATTATGCGAAGATGTGTTCTAGAATATGAACAAAAGGAGATATTGCGTAAATGTCATGGTAGTGCCTATGGAGGACATCATGTAGGAGATAGAACTGCACAAAAGGTACTACAATCAGGTTTCTACTGGCCTACCCTTTTTAAAGATGCAAGAAAAATTGTCCTATCTTATGATGAATGTCAGCGTGTTGGTAATATTTCTAGACGCAATGAAATGCCTATGAACTACTCTCTAGTTATTGAACCTTTTGATTGTTGGGGATTTGACTTTATGAGTCCTTTCCCTCCTTCGAAAGGCTACACTCATATTCTTGTTGCCGTTGATTATGTTACTAAGTGGGTAGAAGCTATTCCTACAAAGAGTGCTGACGGAGAGACTTCTCTAAAAATGCTTAAGGATGTTATCTTTCCTAGGTTTGGGGTGCCTAGGTATCTCATGACTGATGGGGTTTCTCATTTCATTCATGCTGGTTTTAGGAAGACCCTTACTAAATATGATGTTAATCATAGAATTGCTTCAGCTTATCACCCCCAAACTAGCGGGCAAGTAGAGTTATCAAATAGAGAAATTAAATCTATCTTGCAAAAGACTGTTAATAGGTCTAGGAAAAACTGGGCTAAGAAGTTGAATGATGCTTTATGGGCTTATAGAACTGCTTACAAAAATCCTATGGGAATGTCTCCTTATAAAATGGTTTATGGGAAAGCCTGTCACCTACCCTTAGAATTAGAACACAAAGCTTACTGGGCAGTGAAAGAACTAAATAGATATTGTAAGCTCGCTGGTGAGAAAAGATTATTTGACTTAAGTTCTTTAGATGAATGGAGGAGTGAAGCCTATGAGAATGCTAGGCTCTTTAAGTAAAAAGTTAAAAGATGGCATGATAAGCGAATACTTAAGAGAGAATTTCATGTTGGTGAGAAAGTTCTATTGTATAGGTCTCGTCTCAGATTTTTTGCAGGTAAGCTGCTATCAAAATGGGAAGGACCTTTCATCATTGAAGAAGTATACCGTTCAGGAGCAATAAAAATTTCTTCTCTAAAAGATAATACTACACAAGTAGTGAATGTATAGCGACTCAAACACTATATTGCTGGAGATTCTTACAATGAAGATGTTGATGCCTTTCAAGTTATAACTCCAGAGAAATTCATTGAGGACCAAATTCAGAGACCTGCAGAGTCTGTTTTCATCTAGGTAACAGTTCTAGTAAGAAAAGTTCCACGAAAATACAATCCAACTATATTTTTGCACTTTTCAGTCAATAAGGAAAGTTACGAAGCGAAAAAGGGACAGAAACGGAGCCGGGGTGGCCCACACCACCCCATGGCGCGGGCCCACCCCTAGCCGCGCCACCAGGTGGTGAGGCCACCCAGGACTCCGCCTCCGACTTATTTTCTCCCAGTACCTTCCTTTTGATACGAAACTTCGTAATATATAACCCCCCCGGATCCCCCGAGGTCCGTATATCGTGTTTTTGTCGTGTTTTTGTTTCGATCTGTTTCTGCCAGGTAAAATCTCAGATTTGTAGCCTCAATGTCTTCCACTGGATCAGTTAAGGGAGATTCCTTGGAAGATATCATCAACCCATACATGAGAGAATTGAAGATTCATCCCAAGGAGTTATTGCTCGAAGGTGGGGAGGTTCGGATTAAAGAGGTTCAAGGCCCTAAAGGTGAAGGAAGTCTGGAGGACAGGATGGAAGCATTGGAACAAGAAGTCTTTAGGTACAAGAAGATGGTGGAGCACGAAGTGGATATCATCCATAAGATTTGTTCCGAACTCATCACCGAGCACCAAAAGGAGACTGCTGAACTCAAAGACGAAGTCCTCTCACTCCGCCAAACAACCAACAAACTGCAAGCACAGTTCTATGACGTTCAAAATCAAAACTGTGAGTATGAGGCTAGATTTAAACTCATAAGTGCTGCTCCAAGTTTCAGTATGTTGGAAACCACGATGTCCTTTGTTGATGGGAAGCCCTTACCTTGGAAGACGAACAAAGATGAGAGGATACCACCACCACCAAAGGAGTAATTCGTCATCAGGTTTGGCATCCCCTTGGTTTGTTCCAAGCTTGGGGGAGTGTCGCGGTATCATATCACTATCTTCTATCTTTTTACCTTTTTAGTAGAGTCATATCATGAATAGAGGAGTTATTATGTAGTATGGTTTGCATTATGGAATGTCCCCTCTCTCGTTAGATATGTATCCCTTGGTGTGAGTTTCCGTTATGGAATATTAATGAGAAGTTCTATCATTCACTCTTTTGCATAGATTATATTAGTTTTCAATTCGTGGTTGTATGATTGATCTTGTTGTTAGTATTGGTAGCACTCTGGGATCATTGAGTTAATTTAGTTGGTTTTGGCAAACCTGGCTCGGTCAGTAGCAACACTATTTTTGAGAGTTAAATGAAAAAGATAAAGGTACTCTAAAGAAAAATTATTTCATCGTCTTTCTTTCTTGATTTGCTCATAAGTCTAGTATTCTCTAGTTAAGTTCTTTTGTGCTTCCAAGGAAGATTCCATGTTTGTCTTTATCACTTGTATGTTTGTTTGTTTCCTTCAACTCTTATACTTGCTACCTAGCCTTGCTAGCCAAAAACCTGTACTGAGAGGGTATTCTTCTCGTGCATCCACCTCCTTTAAACCAAAACCTTTGCCATTTGTGTCCACCATACCTACCTAGTAGCATTATTGTTATTCCAAGTAAATTCTTGTTTTATCTACCTCCCAAATTAAACTTGTTATGTGAAAATTAGTGATTAAAGCTCTCACGAACTTGATGGCACACTTTACTTTCTTGCATTTAATAAACTTGAACCATTGGGTCCTTCTTTGTTGCGTATATGCTTGCGCTTTATGAGTTGAAGTTAGCCGAACCATGTATCATGGGGACCGCTTTCAACACTTCATTTGGTACTTTGTACCTAGTTGATATCATGTTCTTTTGCTTATGGATCCCGGCGGTGTGAAATAAAAGTGGAACTTGTAAGATCATGGAGTTTGTATGTGTGTTAGAGAAACGCCTGGGCCGCTAGCCTAAGCCATGCCTAATCATGGTGGAAACTTGTAGCATAACTATAGTGAGCAGTCTATGAAGCATCCTCAATAAAAACCTATGCAAATAGCAAATAAAAAGATCGCTGAGATGCTCACTGTCTGCTTGCCTTGTCATTTTGATTATGGGATAGCTCCTGTGTCATGTGCAAGGGGTACCCGTTGGCGGTTCTCAATGATACGCATGTATTTACAATGACAAGAGCTTGCTCGTGACTGAAGTTGAGTAGCATGAGGATCGGTACTCATAAGTAAGGGTCATGAGATTTCAACTTATAACTTGTCAAGCATATCCTCTTAGTTGTGTCACTTTAACCTTAATCACCTAAAGATGCCTATGATAGGGGCAATGAGAGCTGAAAGCTAGTAAGTATCATAATTTTTGGGAGCTCTTTATGAGATTTGCAATCCCTGCTTCCCTCTTTGAAGGGCCTTTCTTTTACTTTGTAGTTGAGTCAGTAAACCTACTCCCTTCTATCTCAGCAAGCATTTTGAGTTGTTGTGTTTCATTCATTCATATGTTGATTTATTCAATCATGTTTCTTATATTCCTTGTTTTGCACATTGCTCTTATGTTGATGTTTACTACTTTGAAAGCTATCATTCAAAACCGGCTATTTGTGAACTCCAGCAAATTATCAACTATCCTTCGACCAAGAGCTAAGTTTGCCATTACCAATTATGATTCACTTTATGTATATTTATTGTGTTTCCTTTACTCATTGCAAGTTGAGTTGTATAATAGTGAGTTGTCTTCTATTATGATCTATGTATTTGATGAATGTGATGCTTCTTGGCTGTATTCTTTTATCGACTCTTCACTCCATAAACCTGAGGCCATGTTTATTGAGCTCAGTTTCGCTTGGGGACAAGCGAAGTCTAAGCTTGGGGGGAGTTGATACGTCCATTTTGCATCACTATTCTATGTCTTAATTCACTATTATTCATTGATATATTTCATATTAAGAGGTGATACTTATGTTATTTCATCTGTTTTTGCATGGTTGATGACTTTTGGAGCATGGACCGCTGCAGTCAGGATTCTGATGGAAAAGGTGCTATTTGGAGGCAAAATTTGCGAAGATCAGATCCGGGAAAATATATGGAAAATCCTATTTTTCCAGAAGACTAAGGATGCCAGAAGATGGAGTGGAGATGGGCCACAGGGGGCCCACACCACCCCATGGCGCGGGCAGCCCTAGGCCGCGCCTGGAGGTGGTGTGGCCACCCTGGCCCACTCCAGCCTCTCCCCTCTAGCGTATATCATCCTCCGGAAACCCTAAGACTCGGGGAGCGACCACAGAAAGATTCTGCCGCCTCTGCGGGGCGGAAACCACCAAGAGTGAAAGATCTCTCCGGTAAGATTTCTGCCAGGGGAATTCCTTCCCGGAGAGGGGAGATCGTCGCCATCAACACCACCATCAAGCTGGACTTCATCGGGATCATCATCATCATCACCATCAGCACCCTCATCACCATCTCCATATTGCTGTAACAATTGCGTTGAATCTTACATAGTTCATAGGGGAAACTTTCCCGGTGTTGATTACTCTTTGTAGTTGATGCTATTGAGTGAACCATTGAATTATTGTTTATGTTCAGATTGTTATACATCATTATTCCATCTCTGATCATGATCCATATGATGTCTTGTGAGTAGTTTGTTTTGTTCTTGAGGACATGGGAGAAGTCTTGTTGTTAGTAGTGGAGTTGCGTTGAGAAAGATTCAATAGATTGTTATTTAAGTTGTGGTGTACTTCTTCTAGTGGTGTCATGTGAACGTCGACTACATGACACTTCACCTATATGGGCCAAGGGGAATGCATTATGTATTTGGATACTAATCGTAGGGGTTGCCGGAGTGACAGAAACCTGAACCCCTGTTAGGAAACCATTGCGCAAGGGACGTAAGGGTCTTAGAGTTTAAAGTTGTGGTTAGGTTTCTACCTTAATTACTTCCTTGTACTTACGGATGTTTGCAAGGGGTATAATCACAAGTATGTATTAGTCTTGGATGGGGCGGTACATTAGCACAGGTTCACCCACACAACACTTAGCAAGCTAAAGAAGATTAATCAACTATATGAAGCGAAAGCACTTGACAGTCTTTCCATGTGTCCTCGAGAACGTTTGGTCATCTTAAGTAATACAACCGGCTTGTCCTTTGCTGCATAAAGGATTGGGCCACTTGCTGCATTTATTCCTATTGTCTTTTATTTACTCGTACTTTGTTTACTTGCTATATAAAAAACCCCTAAAAATCCGTTTGCTAAGTATTTGCAGAGAATTCCTGATCCATACCACTATCCAGCACCTTCTGCTCCTCGTTGGGTTCGACACTCTTACTTATCGAAAATACTGCGATACACCCCCTATACTTGTGGGTCATCAACCACCACCATTTCGCGATGGCACACACAGTTTCGGTGGGGAAACTGGGCTTGGACAAGCTGGTGGTTCTGATTTCCCTCGAGTGAAGACAGAGCTCTAATGAATTGTCGTGGTATGTGTGGCTAATGAATTTGTAGTATGGAGAGCGTTATAGGAAGTTAGCATCGATTAAAAATGTGTAATAGTTTGAATCGATGTAGTACGTCTGGGTATTGAATTTGAAGTAGTATGTGTGTGTAATAGTTTGAATCGACGTAGTATGTGTGGGTAATGAATTTGATGTAGTGTGTGTGTAATAGTTTGAATCGATGTAGTATGTGTGGGTAATGAATTTGATGTAGTGTGTGTGTAATAGTTTGAATCGATGTAGTTGAACACCGTGCTTTCTAATTTATGTGAATAACCAAGGAGAACCTCATGAAAAGAGGGTGGTCTAGCAATGAGCAATGTCAATTCTATGGATGCCAGGAAAATGTAGTCCATCTCCTCTTCAAGTACAAGGTAGCTATATTTGTAACACGTTGAACTGCATGACCATTTGGCAGACAACACAAGACAAAGTAAAAAAATGGTTTACAGCACAGACAGTAGACACAAAATCTATAGTCTGGGATAAAAATGCTAGTTAACTGGATTTAACCATGGCTAGTAATTGAAGGAAATAGATACTTGATAGTATTTGCTTACAACAGTAGTACTTCTATACAAAAGGGTCTTATACTTGCACAAAAGTGGGCTAAACTTCCTACTAGTTTATAGAACAATTCGTTAGCATTTCATCTACAAAAGCCATTGTTCAGTCTGAACTTAACTATTCTACACAGAAGAAACTACAGATCTCCACCAGAAAAGTTGGCTGGCCAATTGCCTTGAGAGGACATAAGTTCTTTGATCATTTAACCCAAACTGATCTATTGCCTTCCCGCCAAACTACAAGAAATCTGCATCGTTCATGCACGAGCGATTTACGTGCACTAGTCCCGGTTCAGTTGGACCATCCTCGCCACCGCAATGATTTCTTCGAAACTGAAATCCAGCATCTTCTTCTTGGGATTGTAGGTCTGTGTGAACTGGAACCTGAATTCCGGCGCTGAGCTGATGCCCGTCGCCGGCTCCGGCTGTCGAACAATCCAGCATGCTGAGTGTAGACACTTGGTCGCCGCCACGGTACGGCCTCCGACGGTGCGTTGGATGGAGCGTCTTTGCCGAAGATGGCGTGTTCCTAGCCTCCCCCACTGCGGTAAGGTAGCCCGCGTCGAAGCGTGGACGCGAGAGTTCCTAGACCTTGGCGCTGCCCTGTTCGAGGGTGTGTACCCTTGACGGCATGCTCTCGTGAATGATTTGATACATACCTTGTTCCCACTGCCTAGAGCATGTCGTAATGCCACCGCGCGATTTCTCCACATCGCTCTTTTGGCCCTGCTTGCCGCATCCGGCACCGGCGACGCTGGTGCCGCTGCCACGGCTGATTCGGCACATTTGGCGAAATCATCCGCCTGGCAGGGCAATGGGAGACCGGCCTTGAAGTAGAGCTTCATGGCATGCCTTAGAGGGGCTAAATACCCCAGTTTTAGCGGCTGTTGCGGCCATGGCGGCTGCTTAGGCGGGGCAATGTTACCCTAGGTGGTGCGGCGCGGAGGAGCTGCGCAAGGTGAACTGTGGTTTATCGGAGAAGGGGAGTGAAAGACTGACAGTAGGTTTGGACTACGGGCACGCGTGAAAATAACCATCTCCCATTTTCTTAGAGGGTAATAATTCGACACTCGTTGCATTAACCACTCAATCTTTATTTCCCTTCTCAGCATAAGAGTGCGAACGTATTAAAAAATCGGTCGTGGCTATGCACCTCATCGGGCAATGTACCAGGACAGGTAGGAGACCGGGTTTCATTTTAGAAATGTTGACGACTGTGCCCTTATGTTTATACGATATTATTTCTAAGCCACCATGTACCGTCGATTGTAGCAACACCATCAGAAACAGGGTGACGATGTGGTGTGTTTTCTTTTTTTAAAGGGCATCAGAAACAGGGGATGCCGACGTGGCATGTTTTCTGACTGGCGGGCCTGCCTCCTCCACCTTCGACGGCGCGCATCCTAGGTTCGAGGGCTGGTGCCGCCCACCAACACATTATTGTGCATTTTCCACGTGGAACCTGAATTCCGGCGCTGAGATGATGCCTGTCGCCGGCTCCGGCTGCCGAACATAGAGAATTATGAAAGAAGCTACTAAAAATAAATACTTTGAATTCTGAAATTACTAAAATTAAATACATTACAATTTTGTCTGAAAGGTAATACGCATACTGCTGATCGAAATAATATAAATACAGTAGAAATTTCTACTTCGAAAAATAGACCTGAAAATGCTAGCAAATAACCTAGGATGAATATAGGATTCATTCTCCCCGATATATTTCGTCGGCGGCGGCTCCCGCGTGCTGCAACACATGTTCAGAGAACTCTCTCCGTCTGCAATATGCTGACAGTATCACATCCAGAGGGTAAGGCTTTGGTGTATGTTCCAGACTTAAGCCATACATTACCATTGTTGGTTCCTCTTCCCAGGCTTGAACCTCATGATCGTACAGTCTGATATAATTCTGTAGTATATGCAACCGGGTTTGACTGTGGGGTGTAACCTGATGTCAATGGAGATAGACCGATTGTAATCAACGAAGAGGGCACAACTTCCAATGTCACTGACAGCCTCGAGAGAGCGGTTCTCCGTCTCCACCCGGTACAACACCGATTTCCCTTTGGCGAAATCCCCATTCAACACAAGAAGCAGATCATCATCTGACTCCATAAGGTAAAAATTGTAGGTTCCGCGTACCTGTTCAAAGACTAGGGCTGAAATTATTTTGGCCATCGTGACAATGCTCACGCGCTGCTCTAACTGGATGTTGGTCGACAAGATGTCTCCATTCTCAAGTAATGCATATACTTCCCCTCGGAATGTCGTCATGCAATCCAGAAGCGTAGCAGGAGGTGGCGAATACAATCCTTCTCCAAATGATTCATTGATTTGACCCATTGGGGTGCTCTCATCGGCCCATGCAATATGATCTGGATAATCAGTGCAAACGAACACCATCATCGGGGACTTCATCACGATTGCAGATTGCAGAAGATCAGATGGTATGTGTGCTTGAAACTCAGTGTTAGACTTATGAGTGATTGGGTTTAGAATCCGAATCTGGTATGCCTCCACCCTCTGAGCAAGCACAATGACGCCACGAGAAACACCGACGAAGTAGAATCTTTTGGAAGAAGAGAGCATCAGTTAGCACTAAGATGTTTACAATGGAAAATACCAATAAATGAATGTTATATATATATCGGATGTGAATGTGAACCTGCGATGGACGTCCATTAGATTCGTCCTGAAGCAACGACCAGTGGCGAGGTTGAGGAAGGTGAAGTTGCCAACGTCTAGAAGTGTGTGATCTATCATGATCCAGTTGTTGAGGTGGAATTTGGGCACCTTTAAAGTGCGGCGCCAATCGGTGCAGACTTCTCGACAAGCAGCATAGGTGTCGATGTACTCCTCTTTATCCAGCAAGTAGTCGGTGATCTTGCGAAGTGGGTCGGCCGGGAGATCAGACAATTTCCTCTTCATCCGGCTACTGGCCATGGCTTACACGCGGGAATGTTTTGATCGAGGAAGAAAGAAGAACTACCACTGCGAGGAGAAGAAGAAGAGGAGAACAGACAAGGGAGACGAAGCGGAACTGCTACTATGAGGAGACGAGGAGACGAGGAGAAGAAGTAAAACTGCCACTTCAAGTTTGGATCAACGGGCTTTTTCGGAACTAGCGCGTGATCCAGCCATGCACTACATGCAAGTTTTGATCAAACAGACTGACATGTGGGACCTGCTAAAAAATTCTGTGAAGTACAATCGTGCATAGTGCGCTGACAGGTGGCATGTTTTTTGACTGGTGGGCCCGCCTGCTCTACCTTCGACGGCACGCGTCCCAGGTTCGAAGGCTGGTGCCGCCCACCAACACATTATTGTGCAATTTTCCATGTTTTGTCACAACTAGCTCTGCTTCGCTCCTCTGCTCCTGCCGCCGCCACTCCACTCAGTTGTGCACCGCTCTCGTCGTCCCCTTGGGTCGTCGTCCTCCCGCTGTCCCCTTCCTACCATCCCATCACGTCCCCCCCTCCCCTCCCTGCCCTGTCTCCTTGGTGTTGTCCATCGCCCAGGTGCGTCTAGAACCAAAAACCGAGAGTCGGCCGTTGGGTTAGGCGCCCAACGACACTAGTGATCCGGATCTCGCTTGGAGATGGAACTTGCGAGGCTTGAGAACACGGAGATGGGTCCTGTGTGGCTAGAGAGCACGGAATCTCCTTCAAGTCTAGAGAGGACAGAAGACAACGAAACAGGGGAAGAGGAAGCGGGGTGTAGATCTTTGTAGGTATGGAGCCCGGAGAAGGTGCAGTGCGTCCACATTGAAGGGTAAGAATTGTGATTCCTTTTCTGCATACCCCAATTAGCATTTCTAGTCCTGTGGTGATGGCAAGGATATGTGTTGGTAACCGCAGGATGTATGTACAGGTTGTCCTTGAGCATGATGCTTTGTTAAGCGAGCATGAAGGCACTGAAATGTGTGGCGGTGCGGATGATGATGAGAAAGCATATCCAAATGTGGCTGCTGACCCTGATAGGATGGAGAGTAGGGAATATTTGGTTGATTCGAACTTTGAGCATGACTATGGGACTGATGAGGAAGAGGAATGTGAAGATGTGGAAATGGGATGTAGATACGACGACGAAGACGAGGACAGGCCAGTGATACACTTTGATAGGGACAATCCTACAATTGACGAGGGGACTATCTTTGAGAATGTGGAGGACTACAGATATGCAGTTGCAACCTATGCAATCAGAGTTGGGTTTGAATTTATCATTGAAAAGAGTGACCAAAAGAGATTTATGGTGCACTGTAGGGAAAGTAATGTGTGTAAATGGAGATTACATGCATCTCCAATGCGGGGTGGACACCCATTTCAGGTTGCAATAGCTACATTTAGTTTCAGTCATTCTCATATTTATTCTACTGATAACTAGCTCTGAATTATTTGGATTCTTATCGAATGTAGATCAAAGTAAACACGAAGAAACACAACTTCCCTAATACTTCTTTAAGTGATAAAATTAGACCGGCGACTACCAAGTGGATTGCTGCTACTGTACTTGACTGGGTGAGGCAGGATCATAACATTGGACCTACTGAACTCAGAGCAAAGATTAGCAAAAAGTTTAACGTTCTGATTCCTTACTACAGAGTCTTTGATTGGAAGGAGATGGCTCTAGACTTCATTCAAGGCAAGTGGAATGACAGTTTTCATATGTTGTATAGTTTCAAATCTCAGGTAGAGAAAGCATCACCTGGTAGTGTTGTTGACATCGATTACGAGGTTGTGAAAGTAAGAGAAAAGGTCTCGAGGGGGGTCAGGTATAAGCAGGCAGATAAGATATGCTTCAGGAGATGTTTTGTCTGCCTGAAGGCATGCTGGAAGGGGTTCCTAGACGGCTGCAGGTCATACTTGGCAATAGGCGCAACTTCTTTAACAGAGAAGTTCAGGGGACATGTTGCTTCTGCTTGTGCTTTGGACGCGCATAATTGGCTTCGACCTGTAGCTTATGCTGTTCTTGAGGGTGAATCAAATGAAAGCTGGACATGGTTCATGTAGAGACTACTGGCAGTAATTGGTCACCCTGAAGGCTTGGTGATACACACCAGTGCATGCGAGGTTCTTGAGAATGCTGTTGATGCTGTGTTTCCTGGGGTTGAGCATAGGGAATGCATGTGGCACCTCGCTACTAACTTCATGAAGAAGTTCAAAGGAAAGATCTTTGAAGAGGACTTGTGGAGATCAGCATACACATACACCCCAAGCACGCATGCTACTTACTTGCAGAACATGTATGTAGTGCCAAAGGTGAAAAAATACCTTGAAGAACATCACACCAATCTATGGGCCAGAAGCAAGTTTGGTGAGTTAAGCAAGGTGGATTTATTGCAATAATTTGGCAGAGAGTTTCAATGATAAGATTTCGGGCATGAAGACACTTGGAATTGTTATTTTGTTGGATGCAATAAGACAGTGCATAATGGTGAAGATAGATTTAAGGCAAAGAATTTGTGCAAGAAAATGTTTAGGCCATAAAATAGTTCCAAAGGTGGTTATGTTACTGAATGCAAGAACCAGGGCAATGAGAACGATAAAGATAAGGATGGTCAGAAGTTCCGGAACATTGGCTGAGGTTCATGCAGAATACAAGCGTGGAAGTGAACGGAGGTACACTGTAGACATTGGAAACAAGACTTGTTCATGCAGGTAGTGGCAGATTACTGGTCTACCATGTCACCATGCAATTTACTTCATCTTAAAGCTTAGAGGTTGCAGAGCTAAAATAGAGAACTATGTCGACAACTATTTCTCCGTGGACAAGTTTGCTGCAACTTATGCAGAAAATGTACCACCTATGGCCGATGAAAATTATTGGGAGATTGTCGATCCAGGGTTCAAAATTCAACCACCAGTTCTTAGGAGGCCACCTGGGAGGCCTAGAAAGCTAAGGATCAAAGCCTCCACCGATAAAGGATCAAGGCTGGGAGCTAGGAAAAGGAAATGCAAACGTTGTGGTGGATTCGACCATATCAAGAGGTTGTGCAAAAACCCAGTTACACATGATATTGTTCCTGTTCACACCCCGGTGGCAGAAAATGAGGCTTCTTAGCCAGAACTAGAGGAAGAGCAGCGCGAAGACGAAGAACTTGAGGAAGTGCAGCAGGTGGAGGAAAACGGTGACGAGCACTCGGAGGAAAACGTACGTAAGCAACCAATTTATGAAGAAGTGGAGGTGCCGTCGAGAAAGGGTGTGAAAAGAAACAAAAGGGTAAGCGGAATAGGGAGGAAAGGGCAAATAATGGAGGTGTATTAGAATATGAAGAAGTTGCAGGGGTGATTGAGGATGTTCTTGAGGATCTTTCGGCTAACTGCTGGAGAAATAATAAATCCCTTCCAATTTCATCTTTGTACGATTCTCCAGATGAAAGGTAAGATTAAAAATTGTTTTATTTGCCATTTTATCATTTTTTATCCTCATCAACTGATGCTTAATGCAGCGTGGGCTAGCAGACTAATAAGAGGCACAGAAAGATGCGGGCACAGTAACGTCGTATGCTGAATTATATCATTGAAACTAAACTAGTCGAGTCGTCTTTATTTATATCTGGCACATGCAACATGTCTGTGATGGGGTCATGTGGACCAGATTACAATTTTTTAAATATTATTACATTAATTTTTTACCTGCATATGGATGCAACTACTAGTTCCCATCTCCCTTGGATTCCAATCTCCTCTGGCGCACTCCAAAATTATGGTTGTGCCATCAAGTAGCAGAGTCCGCGTATTGTCCCATCAGATATGAATGCAATGACTTTGTTTGTTCAGAATTTGACGAATTTTGATTAGTTTGAAAGACAGAGAAACCTAAGACATGCATCTAGACATGTTTTTGGTATAGACACATTTATTAAATATCTAAAAAAACTAAGTCAGTTATATCTGGACAGGAGTGGTACACTATTACAACACGCTCGATCCCTTCTCCTCTAGTGCACTCCAAATTATGGCTATGCCATCAAGTACTGGGAGAAGAGTCAGCGTATTGTCCCATCCGATATGCCAGGAACGCGTGAACTTTCTTTTCAGGATCGGACGAGTTTCGACTAGTCTCAAAGACAAAGACAACTAAAACATGGCAAACATATATAGATTATAACGATAATCGACTATGACTCAAGTGACCTAGATCCAAAGAGGGAATTAAGATACCGTACATAGATTTAATTTATGCTTAAGTGGCCCTAATCGACTATGACACTCCCGCAGTCTCCATCATCGACGATGTTGTCCGTGGCGCCGCTAGCCTCCTCCGCGTCAGAATCGATGCCGACGTTCCCAACAACGTTCCTCCTCCTCATGGATTCTTCATGGCACGCCGCATCGATAATGGTGGAGGTCGTATGCCCAGGCACTGCCTAGAAGCGCTACCTCCCTTCGGGGTTGCGTAGATCTGGGTGGATCTCCCGCCGGTGGGTTCCCCATAGCTCAATCAACGCAACCCGCTCCTTCTTGAACAACTTTCGCTAGTACGCGCTCGTGCGTGAGTACCGTGCCATTGCCCTCTTCCGCTCCGGCAGCTGGCGGCGGCGCTCCTCGATCTGCCTCGCCAACACGTTGTTGCTCAAGAGCGACGTGATAGGAACCCCGACGTAGCTTAGCTTGAAGCCGATCGGAAGCCTCGCGAACGGCAGCGCGAGTATATCATAATGGGCGAACATCTGAGCCTCGTGCAAGCTGAGTTTGGGCCTCTCCCTCTCCATGGAAATGAAGGAACACGATCTGAGCTTCGGCCCCGAGGTTAAGGGGATAAGGGCAAGGACGTAGGCCCAGCGTTGTTGCCACTACCAATCAGTTCGCAGAACTGAGTTCTCGCGGATCGCCCTCGTGAAGGACATCCTTATTGTCCATGCACCCCGATCCAACGGCGCCTAACAATCGGGGATCGGGTCTTCTAGAAGCTGGAGCGGTTGCTGGTTAGCTCTGTGTCCCGATTGTTTGTGGCCAACGGCTGTCGTTGAAAATAATACACACTTCAATGACACTGGTGGATCCATATGTGTTTTCTGTAAAGAACACACATGCAATGACTCTAGCTGTGGTTAATGAGAAGAAAACACATGCAATGACACTGGTGGATCCACATGTGGATTGAGAAAATAACACACATGCAATGAATCTAGTTGTTGTTAGTAAAAAGAACCACATGCAATGACACTGGTGGATCCATGTGTGTTCTCTTCAATGACACTAGTGGATCCATATGTGGTCTGTGAAAATAATAGACATGAAATGACTCCAGGTGTGGTTAATGAAAGAACGCACATTTCAATGACAATGGTGGATCCATATGTGGTCTTCGAAAAGAACACACATGCAATGACTCTAGATGTGGTTAATGAGAAGAACACACATGCAATGACACTGGTGGATCCATATGTGGATTGTGAAAATAACACACATGCAATGACTCTAGTTGTTGTTAGTAAAAACAACACACATGCAATGACACTTGTGGATCCATGTGTGGTCTCTGAAGATAACACACATTTCAATGACACTGGTGGATCCATATGTGGTCTGTGAAAAGAATAGACATGAAATGACTCCAGATGTGGTTAATGAAAGAACACACATTTCAATGACAATGGTGGTTCCATATGTGGTCTGTGAAGAGGACACACATGCAATGACTCTAGCTGTGGTTATTGAGAAGAACACACATGCAATGACACTGGTGGATTGTGAAAAGAACACACATGCAATGAACTATGGTGGAAGCACATGCAATGACACTGGTGGATCCATGTGTGGTCTGTGAAGAGAACACACATGCAATGACACTGGTGGATCCACATGTGGTCTATGAAAAGAATAGTCATGAAATGAATCCAGGTGTGGTTAATGAAAGAATACACATTTAATTGACAATGGTGGATCCATATGTTGGTTGTGAAAAGAACACACATGCAATGACTCTAGGTGTGGTTAATGAGAAGAACACACATGCAATGACACTGGTGGGTCCATATGTGGATTGTGAAAATAACACACATCCAACGACTCTAATGTTGTTAGTAAAAAGAGCACACATGCAATGACACTGGTGGATCCACGTGTGGTCTATAAAGAGAACACACATTTCAATGACACTGGTCGATCTAGATGTGGTCTATGAAAAGAATAGTCATGAAATAACTCCAGGTGTTGTTAGTAAAAAGAACACACATTTCATTGTCAATGGTGGATCTATGTGTGGTCTCTGAAGAGAACACACATGCAATGACTCAAGATATGGTTAATGAGAAGAACACTCATGCAATGACACTGGTGGATCCATAGGTGGATTGTGAAAAGAACACACATGCAATGAATTCTGGTGGAACCACATGCAATGACACTGGTGGATCCATGTGTGGTCTTTGAAGAGAACACACATGCAATGACACTGGTGGATCCGTATGTGGTATGTGAAAAGAATAGTCATGAAACGACTCCAGGTGTGATTAATGAAAGAATACACATTTCATTGATAATGGTGGATCCATATGTGGTCTGTGAAAAGAACACATATGCAATGACTCTAGCTGTGGTGAATGAGAAGAACACACATGAAATGACACTGGTGGATCCATATGTGGATTGTGAAAATAACACACATGCAATGACTCTAGTTGTTGTTATTAAAAAGAACACACATGCAGTGACACTCGTGGATCCATGTGTGGTCTCTGAAGAGATCACACATTTCAATGACACTGGTGGATCCATATGTGGTCTATGAAAAGATTAGTCATGAAATGACTCCAGATGTGGTTAGTAAAAAGAACACACATGCAATGACAATGGTGGATCCATGTGTGGTATGTAAAGAGAACACACATGCAGTGACTCTAGCTGTGGTTAATGAGAAGAACACGCATGCAATGACATTGGTGGATCCATAGGTGGATTGTGAAAACAACACACATGCAATGAACTCTCGTGGAACCACATGCAATGACACTGGTGGATCCATGTGTGGTCTGTGAAGAGAACACACATGCAATGAACTATGGTGGATCCATATGTCGTCTGTGAAAAGAATTGTCATGAAATGACTCAAGGTGTGGTTAATGAAAGAACACACATTTCATTGACAATGGTGGATCCATTGTGGTTTGTGAAAAGAACACACATGCAATGACTCTAGGTTTGGTTAATGAGAAGAACACACATGCAATAACACTGGTGGATCCATATGTGGATTGTGAAAATAACACACATGCAATGACTCTAGTTGTTGTTAGTAAAAAGAACAAAAATTTCAATGACACTGGTGGATCCATGTGTGGTCTTTGAAGAGAACGAACATTTCAATGGCACTTGTGGATCCATATGTGGTCTGTGAAAAGAATAGACATGAAATGACTCTAGATGTGGTTAATGAAAGAACACATATTTCAATGACAATGGTGGTTCCATATGTGGTCTGTGAAAAGAACACACATGCAATGACTCTAGCTATGGTTAATGAGAAGAACACACATACAATGACACTGGTGGATCCATAGGCGGATTGTGAAAAGAACACACATGCAATGAACTCTGGTGGTACCACATGCAATGACACTGGTGGATCCATGTGTGGTCTGTGAAGAGAACACACATTTCAATGACACTGGTGAATCCATATGTGGTCTGTGAAAAGAACACACCTGCAATGACTCTAGCTATGGTTAATGAGAAGAACACACATGCAATGACACTGGTGGATCCATATGTGGATTGTGAAAATAACACACATGCAATGACTCTAGTTGTTGTTAGTAAAAATAACATACATGCAATGACACTGGTGGATCCATGTGTGGTTTCTGAAGAGAACACACATTTCAATGACACTAGTGGATCCATATGAGGTCTGTGAAAAGAATAGTCATGAAATGACTCCAATTGTTGTTAGTAAAAAGAACACACATGCAACGACACTGGTGCATCCATGTGTGGTCTCTGAAGAGAACACACATGCAATGACTCTAGCTGTGGTTAATGAGCAGAACACACATGCAATGACACTGGTAGATCCATAGGTGGATTGTGAAAAGAACACACATGCAATGAATTCTAGTGGAACCACATGCAATGACACTAGTGGATCCATGTGTGGTCTCTGAAGAGAACACACATGCAATGACTCAATCTGGGGTTAATGAGAAGAACACTCATGCAATGACACTGGTGGATCCATAGGTGGATTGTGAAAAGAACACACATGCAATGAACTCTAGTGGAACCACATGCAATGACACTGGTGGATGCATGTGTGGTCTCTCAAGAGAACACACATGCAATGACACTGGTGGATCCATATGTGGTCTGTGAAAAGAATAGTCATGAAATGACTCCAGGTTTGATTAATGAAAGAATACACATTTCATTGATAATGGTGGATCCATATGTGGTATGTGAAAAGAACACACATGCAATGACTCTAGCTGTGTGAATGAGAAGAACACACATGAAACGACACTAGTGGATCCATATGTGGACTGTGAAAATAACACACATGCAATGACTCTAGTTGTTGTTAGTAAAAATAACACACATGTAGTGACACTCGTGGATCCATGTGTGGTCTCTAAAGAGAACACACATTTCAATGACACTGGTGGATCCATATGTGGTCTGTGAAAAGAATAGTCATGAAATGACTCCAGATGTGGTTAGTGATGACCCACAAGTATAAGGGGTGTATCGCAGTATTTTAGATAAGTAAGAGTGTCGAACCCAACGAGGAGCAGAAGGTGCTGGCTAGTGGTATGGATAAGGAATTCCTTGCAAATACTTAGCAAACGGATTTTTTAGGGTTTTTTGAGAAAGCAAGTAAACGAAGTACGAGTAAATAAAAGACAGTAGGAATAAATGCAGCAAGTGGCCCAATCCTTTATGCAGCAAAGGACAAGCCGGTTGTATTACTTAAGATGACCAAACGTTCTCGAGGACACATGGGAAGACTGTCAAGTGCTTTCGCTTCATATAGTTGATCAACCGTCTTTATCTTGCTAAGTGTTGTATGGGTGAACCTGTGCTAATGTACCGACCTTCATAGGACTAATACATACTTGTGATTATACCCCTTGCAAACATCCGTAAGTTTAAGAAAGTTATTAAGGTAGAAACCTAACCACAGCTTGAAACTCTAAAACCCTTACGTCCCTTGTGCAATGGTTTCCTAACGGGGGTTCAGTTTTCTGTCACTCCGGCAACCCCTACGATTAGTAGCCAAATACACAATGTATTCCCCTAGGCCCATATAGGTGAAGTGTCATGTAGTCGATGTTCACATGACACCACTAGAAGAAATACACCACAACTTAAATATCAAACAATTGAATCTTTCTCAACACAACTCCACTACTAACAACATGACTTCTCCCATGTCCTCAAGAACAAAATGAACTACTCATAAGACATCATATGGATCATGATCAGAGATGGAATAATGAAGTATAACAATTTGAACATAAACAATAATTCAATGGTTCACTCAATAGCATCAACTACAAATAGTAATCAACACCGGGAAAGTTTCCCCTATGAATTATGCAAGATTCAACCCAATTGTTACAGCAATATGGAGATGGTGATGAGGGTGATGATGGTGGTGGTGATGATGATGATGATGATCCCGATGAAGTCTAGCTTGATGGTGGTGTTGATGGCAACGATCTCCCCTCTCTGGGAAGGAATTCCCCCGGCAGAAATCTGTCTGCCGGAGAGATCTTTCTCTCTCTATGTTTTCCGCCCCGCAGAGGCAGCAAAATCTTTCTGTGGTTGCTCCTCGAGTCTTAGGGTTTCGGGAGGATAATATTCACCAGAGGGGAGTGCCAGGGGTGGACCAGGGCGGCCACACCACCTGGTGGCATGACCTAGGGTGGCCCGCGCCAGGGGTGGTGTGGGCCTCCTGTGGCCCATCTCCAACCCCCCTTCTGGCTTCCTTCGTCTTCTGGAAAAATAGGATTTTCCATATATTTTCCTAGATTTTCTGATCTTCGCGAATTTTGCCTCCAAGCAACACCTTTTCCATCAGAATCCTGACTACAGCGGTCCATGCTCCAAAAGTCATCAACCATGCAAAAACAGATGAAATAACATAAGTATCACCTCTCAATACGAAATATATCAATGAATAACAGTGAATTATGACATAGAATAATGATGCAAAATGGACGTATCAACTCCCCCCAAGCTTAGACTTCGCTTGTCCCCAAGCGAAACTGAGCTCAATAAACATGGCCTCAGGTTTATGGAGTGAAGAGTCGATAAAAGAATACGGACAAGAAGCATCACATTCATCAATACATAGATCATGATAGAAGACAACTCACTATTATATAACTCAACTTGTAATAAGTAAACGAAACACAATAAAGATACAAAAAGTGAATCATAATTGGTAATGGCAAACTTAGCTCTTGGTTGAAGAATAGTTTATAATTTGCTGGAGTTCACAAATAACTGGTTTTCAATGATAGCTTTCAAAGTAGTAAACATCAAGATAAGAGCAATGTGCAAAACAAGGAACATAAGCAACATGATTGAATAAATCATCGTATGAATGAATGAAACACAACAACTCAAAATACTTGCTGAGATAGAAGGGAGTAGGTTTACTGACTCAACTAAAAAGTAAAAGAAAGGCCCTTCGCAGAGGGAAGCAGGGATTGCAAGTCTCATAAAGAGCTCCCAAAAATTATGGTACTTACTAGCTTTCATCTCTCATTGCCCCTATCATAAGCATCTTTTAGGTGATTAAGGTTAAGGTGATCAAAAATGAGGATATGAATTGGCAAGTTGTAAATTGAGAATCTCATGTCCGTTGAATACGAGGGCCGCTCCTCATGCTACTCAAGTTTAGTCACCGGTAAGTTCTTGTCATCGTAAGCATATGTGTATCATAGAGAACCGCCAACGGCGTACCCCTTGCCCGATGATACGGAAGAATCCCCATATCGAAATGACAAGGCAAGCAGACAACAAGCATCTCAACAATCTTCTTATTTACCATGGGAATATGGTGCTTTTTTCTCTCTTTCCTCTTTTCATAATCTCTTTTTTCTTTTTCTCTCTTTTCTCAATATCAGACTCTTTTTTTATAAGAAGAATGCTTCATAGATACCCGTTATGGTTACGCTGCAGGTTTCCAGCATGTCAGCATGGATTAGACCAGCGGCCCAGGCGTTTCTCTAACACACATGCATAACTCCATGGACTTACACGCTCCCCTTTCATTTCACACCGACGACATCCATAGACAAAAGAACATGATATCAACTAGGTACAAAGTACCAGTGCAATGTTGAAAGCGTTCCCCATGACAGCATGGTTCTGCTAATTCACAACTTATAAAGCGCAAGCATATACACAACATAGGTGAGCACAATGGTTCAAGTTTATTAAGTGTAAGAAAGTAAAGTGTGCCATCAAGTTCGTGAGAGCTTTAATCACTAATTTTCACATAACAAGTTTAATTTGGGAGGTAGATAAAACAAGAATTTACTTGGAATAACAATAATGCTAATAGGTAGGTATGGTGGACACAAATGGCATGGGTTTTGGTTTAAAGGAGTGGATGCACGAGAAGAATTCCCTCTCAGTACAGGTTTTTGGCTAGTAAGGCTGGGTAGCAAGTACAAGAGTTGAAGGAAACAAACAAACATACAAGGGATAAAGACAAACATGCAATCTTCCTTGGAAGCACAAAAGATCTTAACTAGAGAATACTAGACTTATGAGCAAATCAAGAAAGAAAGATGATGAAATAATTTTCTTTAGAGTACTTTTATCTTTTCTTTCAACTCTCAAAAATAGTGTTGCTACTGACCGAGCCAGGTTTGCCAAAACCAACTAAATTAACTCAATGATCCCAAAGTGCTACCAATACTAACAACAAGGTCAATCATATAACCACGAATTGAAAACTAATATAAGATATGAAAAAGAGTGAATGATAGAACTTCTCATTAATATTCCATAACGACAACTCACACTAAGGGATACATATCTAACGAGAGAGGGGACACTTCCAAAATGCAAACCATCCTACATAATAACTTCTCTATTCATGATATGACTCTACTAATAAGGCAAAAATATAGAAGATAGTGATGTGATACCGCGGCACTCCCCCAAGCTTGGAACAAACCAGGGGGATGCCAAACCTGATGAAGAATTACTCCTCGATGGTGGTGGTAATATTTTCTTAGTTGACGTGAGGAAATCTTCAAGCATCTTGCGAAGCCTATTATTCTCCCATTGAAGCATGTCCACCTTCCTCCTCAAGTCTCGGTACTTATCGCAGAACTCCTTAGTGACTCGTAGGGCTTCCGTTGATGCAGGGCAAGAGACTAAAGGTACCAGCCCCTGCTTGGGGTCTTGGAGATCTTCCTCCATAGGCTCCTTTCCCTTATCCTTGGCGGACACCATTGTGCTTCTTAAGCTTTCAAGAATAGTTCCTGGCAGAAACAGATCGAAACGAAAACACGATATACGAACCTCGGGGGATCCGGGGGATTATATATTACGAAGTTTCATATCAAAAGGAAGGTACTGGGAGAAAACGAGTCGAAGGCGGAGTCCGGGGTGGACTCACCACCTGGTGGCGCGGCCAGGGGTGGGCCTGCGCCACAGGGTGGTGTGAGCCACCCTGGCTCTGTTTCCATCCCTTTTTCACTTCGTAGCTTTCCTTATTGACTAAAAACTGCAAAAATATAGTTGGATAGTATTTTCGCGGAACTTTTCTTACCAGAACTGTTACCTATTTGAAAGTGGGATCTGCAGGTCTATGAATTTGGTATCTAGTAGATTCTTCTGGAGTCATTACTTGAATAACATCAATATCTTCATCTTCATACTCTTATTACTTGAGTCATAAAACCTTTCTCTTCCTTATTACACCATTATCTCCACTTCCTGGAAATTTCTTTCACGCAAAACTCCACACAGTTCTCATTAGCAACATTAGTATATATGAAGTGATAAAACCTTTTGAGTCCAAATTCAACTGAAAACCATCAAACATAAGCTACCGTAGCAACTCCTTCTGAAAACCCAAAAAGAATTCAAAAAGGAAGTCGAACAAAGAAGCAAATGCAAGAGTGGCAAAATCTGTCAAAACAGACCAGCAGGTAAAGATAATTTTTTTCGAAAATTTTCTGTTGCTCAAATCAAAAAGTGCAAAACTAACGAAAGTTAAATAACAACTTGGGGCAAAAGCACAAAAAATTACAGCTCAATCTGACATACAGAGATCTCTCACGAATTTTTACGGTGAAGCAAAAAAATCTGTTTCGGGACAGCAACTTCCCCAAATATTACTTCTCTCTCATTAGAGGTTCATCTTGACACAAAAACAAAAAAACGGATAAGGAGAGGTTATTACCGAAGTAATAACTTCCAAGACTCAAAGAAACAAAAACAAACTGAAAGCAAAAACAAATTGGGTTGTGTCCCAAAAAGCTCTTTCTTTATAGCCATTAAGATGGGAATGATAATTTTGAAGATGCTCACATAGGGATATGAATTGAAGTGAAAGAGAGCATTAAGAAGCAAAAATACACACATTAAAGTCTAACCCACTTCCTATGCAAGGGAATTTTGTAAACAAACAAGTTGTTGAAGCCAGAGGCTACTAGCATAAGAAGGCAAAAGAAGTGCAACATAAAAACTTTCAGCATGAAACGAGGAAACTTGATATTATTGAGATGCATAAGAACACTTTTCCCTCTGTCATAATAACTTTCAGTATCATGCATAAAATTAACAATATAACTATCACAAGAACCATCATAGCAATGATCACTTATTCTAACAGAAAACACGGGAATACTAGATCTCATAATACTACTTTGTGAAACAATATTAGAGGTATCCTTACAAAGGACAGTGTGTCCCTCTTCTACATACTTAGTGACAAAGTATTTCAGATTTACTATAATAGGTTCATCAACCATTTGTTTATCAGGTTCAACAGCTTTATTTGTACTTTCATTAACCATACTAGCAATCATAGAATGTTCCTTTATCTTACATGGGAAAGGGATTTTCTCAATGTAAGGTTTAGGTAAGACATGATTAGTAGTATAAACCTCAGTATTTCTTGCAGGAACACTCTTAGCAACATCTTTATAAGGTTCATGATACTTGTTCCACTTCTTTTTAGGCACTTCAATGTAGGAAGCAAAAGCCTTAAAATAAGAAGCAATAGCTTGAGAGTCTAGACCATAAGCATTTTTAATATTTTGAAAGTCATCAGTTCCCATAAAAGATTCAATGCATTCATAATCATAATTTATACCTGACTTTCTACCTTTGTCATTCTCCCAAGCTTCAGCATTGTCTTGAATACGGTCCAGAAGATCCCATTTAGCTTCTTCTTCCATGCGAGTGAATGATCCAGCACAAGAAGCATCCAATAAATCCTTATCATGAAGAGAAAGCCTTGCATAAAACTTGTTGATAATAATATTGTTGGGGAGCTCATGAATGGGACATTTGAGCATTAGTAACTTCAATCTCCCCCAAGCTTGAGCTGTAATCTCTCCATCAAGAGGCTAAAAGTTGTATATTTGATTCCGATCTTTATGAATCTCACTAGGAGGATAAAACTTTGAATAAAAGAGAGGTACTATTTCCTCCCATTCTAGAGCTTGACCATTCTTCAGCAGCTTATACCATTCCTCATCTCTTCCTTTCAGCGATAATGAGAATAACTTCTTCTTAACTTGATCTGTAGTAATACCTGCACACTTGAACAACCCGCATAATTCGTGTATAAAGAGTAAATGATCACCGGGATGGACAGTTCCATCCCCAACATAGTAGTTATCCATAACACGATCAATAATCCTTGTAGGTATTTTAAAAACATCATTCTCAGCAGGTGGTGGTTTATCTACTACCTTAGCAGTGGTAGTAGCATTACCAAATAGGAAACTCGGCGAATTATCCATAACGAAAAAAAAGCAACTGAAAGAAGTAAACAATACTCACATTAGAAGTTTCCTTTACCAGTTCCACTCTCCAATAGCGCTTCACTCCCCGGCAACGGCACCAGAAAATAGTCTTGATGACCCACAAGTATAGGGGGTGTATCGCAGTATTTTCGATAAGTAAGAGTGTCGAACCCAACAAGGAGCAGAAAGTGCTGGCTAGTGGTATGGATCGGGAATTCTCTGCAAATACTTAGCAAACGGATTTTTAGGGGTTTTTGATAAAGCAAGTAAACAAAGTACGAGTAAATAAAAGATAGTAGGAATAAATGCAGCAAGTGGCCCAATCCTTTATGCAGCAAAGGACAAGCCGGTTGTATTACTTAAGATGACCAAACGTTCTCGAGGACACATGGGAAGACTGTCAAGTGCTTTCGCTTCATATAGTTGATAAATCTTCTTTAGCTTGCTAAGTGTTGTGTGGGTGAACCTGTGCTAATGTATCGACCTTCCTAGGACTAATACATACTTGTGATTATACCCATTGCAAACATCCATAAGTACAACAAAGTAATTAAGGTAGAAACCTAACCACAACTTTAAACTCTAAGACCCTTACGTCCCTTGTACAATGGTTTCCTAACGGGGGTTCAGGTTTCTGTCACTCCGGCAACCCCTACGATTAGTAGCCAAATACACAATGCATTCCCCTAGGCCCATATAGGTGAAGTGCCATGTAGTCGACGTTCACACGACACCACTAGAAGAAATACACCACAACTTAAATATCAATCTATTGAATCTTTCTCAACACAACTCCACTACTAACAACATGACTTCTCCCATGTCCTCAAGAACAAAACGAACTACTCACAAGACATCATATGGATCATGATCAGAGATGGAATAATGATGTATAACAATCTGAACATAAACAATAATTCAATGGTTCACTCAATAGCATCAACTACAAATAGTAATCAACACCGGGAAAGTTTCCCCTATGAACTATGCCAGATTCAACCCAATTGTTACAGCAATATGGAGATGGTGATGAGGGTGGTGATGGTGATGATGGTGGTGATGATGATGATCCTGATGAAGTCCAGCTTGATGGTGGTGTTGATGGCGACGATCTCCCCTCTCCGGGAAGGAATTCCCCCGGCAGAAATCTGTCTGCCGGAGAGATCTTTCTCACTCGGTGTTTTCCGCCCCGCAGAGGCGGCGAAATCTTTCTGTGGTCGCTCCTCGAGTCTTAGGGTTTCGGGAGGATAATATACACCAGAGGGGAGTGCCAGGGGTGGACCATGGTGGCCACACCACCTGGTGGCAAGGCCTAGGGTGGCCCACACCAGGGGGTGGTGTGGGCCCCTGTGGCCCATCTCTAGCCTCACTTCTGGCTTCCTTCATCTTCTGGAAAAATAGGATTTTCCGTATATTTTCCCGGATTTTCTGAACTTCGCGAATTTTGCCTCCAAACAGTACCTTTTCCATCAGAATCCTGACTACAGCGGTCCATGCTCCAAAAGTCATCAACCATGCAAAAAACAGATGAAATAACATAAGTATCACCTCTCAATACGAAATATATCAATGAATAACAGTGAATTATGACATAGAATAGTGATGCAAAATGGACGTATCAGTTATTAAAAAGAACACACATCCAATGCCAATGGTGGATCCATGTGTGGTCTCTGAAGAGAACACACATGCAGTGACTCTAGCTGTGGTTAATGACAAGAACACACATGCAATGACATTGGTGGATCCATAGGTGGATTGTAAAAAGAACACACATGCAATGAACTCTGGTGGAACAACATGCAATGGCACTGGTGGATCCATGTGTGGTCTGTGAAGAGAACACACATGCAATGAACTCTGGTGGATCCATATGTGGTCTGTGAAAAGAATAGTCATGAAATGACTCCAGGTGTGGTTAATGAAAGAACACACATTTCATTGACAATGGTGGATCCATATGTGGTTTGTGAAAAGAACACACACGCAATGACTCTAGCTGTGGTTAATGAAAAGAACACACATGCAATGACACCGGTGGATCCATATGTGGATTGTGAAAATAACACACATGCAATGACTCTAGTTGTTGTTAGTAAAAAGAACAAAAATTTCAATGACACTGGTGGATCCATGTGTGGTCTTTGAAGAGAACACACATTTCAATCACAATGGTGGTTCCATATGTGGTATGTGAAAAGAACACACATGCAATGACTCTAGTTGTGGTTAATGAGAAGAACACACATACAATGACACGTGTGGATCCATAGGTGGATTGTGAAAAGAACAAACATGCAATGAACTCTGGTGGAACCACATGCAATGACACTGGTGGATCCATGTGTGGCATGTGAAGAGAACACACAATTCAATGACACTGGTGGATCCACATGTAGTCTGTGAAAAGAACACACATGCAATGACTCTAGCTGTGGTTAATGAGAAGAACACACATGCAATGACACCGGTGGATCCATATGTGGATTGTGAAAATAACACACATGCTATGACTCTAGTTGTTGTTAGTAAAAAGAACACACATGCAATGACACTGGTAGATCCATGTGTGGTCTCTGAAGAGAATAGACATTTCAATGACACTGGTAGATCCATATGTGGTCTGTGAAAAGAATAGTCATGAAATGACTCCAGATGTGGTTAATGAAAGAACACACATTTCAATGACAATGGTAGTTCCATATGTGGTCTGTGAAGAGAAAACACATGAATGACTCTAGTTGTGGTTAATGAGAAGAACACACATGCAATGACACTAGTGGATCCATATGTGGATTGTGAAAAGAACACACATGAAATGAACTCTGGTGGAACCACATGCAATGACACTGGTGGATCCATGTGTGGTCTCTGAAGAGAACACAAATGCAATGACACTGGTGGATCCATATGTGGTATGTGAAAAGAATAGTCATGAAATGACTCCAAGTGTGGTTAATGAAAGAACACACATTTCATTGACAATTGTGGATCCATATGTGGTCTGTGAAAAGAACACACATGCATTGAGTCTAGATATGGTTAATGAGAAAAACACACATGCAATGACACTGGTGGATCCATATGTGGATTGTGAAAATAACACACATGCAATGACTCTAGTTGTTGTTAGTAAAAAGATCACACATGCAATGACACTAGTGGATCCATGTGTGGTCTCTGAACAGAACACACATTTCAATGACACTAGTGGATCCATATGAGGTCTGTGAAAAGAATAGTCATGAAATGACTCTAGTTGTTGTTAGTAAAAAGAACACCCATGCAATGACACTGGTGCATCCATGTGTGGTCTCTGAAGAGAACACACATGCAATAACTCTAGCTGTGGTTAATGAGCAGAACACACATGCAATGACACTAGTGGATCCATCGGTGGATTGTGAAAAGAACACACATGCAATAAACTCTAGTGGAACCACATGCAATGACACTGGTGGATCCATGTGTGGTCTCTGAACAGAACACCCATGCAATGACACTGGTGGATCGATATGTTGTCTGTGAAAAGAATAGTCATGAAATGACTCCAGGTGTGGTTAATGAAAGAACACACATTTCATTAACAATGGTGGCTCCATATGTGGTATGTGAAAATAACACACATGCAATGACTCTAGCTATTGCTAATGAGAATACCACACATGCAATGACACTGGTGGATCCATATGTGGTCTATGAAGAGAACAGACATGCAACGAACCCTGGTGGATCCATATGTGGTATGTGAAAAGAATAGTCATGAAATGACTCCAGGTGTGGTTAATGAAAGAACACACATTTTAATGACAATGGTGGATCCATATGTGGTCTGCGAAAAGGATACGCATGCAATGACTCTAGCTGTGGTTAATGAGAAGAACACACATGCAATGACACTGGTGGATCCATAAGTGGGTTGTGAAAATAACACACATGCAATGGCTCTAGTTGTTCTTAGTAAAAAAGAACACACATGCAATGACATTGGTGGATCCATGTGTGGTCTGTGAAGACAACACACTTGCAGTGACACTGGTGGATCCATATGCGGTCTGTGAAAAGAATAGTCATGAAATGACTCTAGGTGTGGTTAGTAAAAATAACACACATGCAATGACAATGGTGGATCCATGTGCGGTCTCTGAAGAGAACACACATTTCAATGACACTGGTGGATCCAGATGTGGTATGTGAAAAGAATAGTCATGACATAACTCCAGGTGTTGTTAGTAAAAAGAACACACATTTCATTGACAATGGTGGATCCATGTGTGGTCTCTTAAGAGAACACACATGCAATGATATAGCTGTGGTTAATGAGAAGAACACACATGCAATGACACTAGTGGATCCATAGGTGGATGGTGAAAAGAACACACATGCAATGAACTCTGGTGGAACCACATGTAATGACACGGGTGGATCCATGTGTGGTCTCTGAAGAGAACACACATGCAATGACACTGGTGGATCCATATGTGGTATGTGAAAAGATAGTCATGAAATGACTCCAGGTGTGGTTAATGAAAGAACACACATTTAATTGACAATGGTGGATCCATATGTGGTCTGTGAAAGGAACACACATGCAATGACTCTAGCTGTGGTTAATGAGAAGAACACACATGCAATGCCACTGGTGGATCCATATGTGGTCTGTGAAGAGAACACACATTCAATGAACTCTGGTGGATCCATATGTGGTATGTGAAAAAAATAGTCATGAAATGACTCGAGGTGTGGTTGATGAAAGAACACACATTTCAATGACAATGGTGGATCCATATGTGGTCTGTGAAAAGGACACACATGCAATGACTCTAGCTGTGGTTAATGAGAAGAACACACATGCAATAACATTGGTGGATCCATATGTGGGTTGTGAAAATAACACACATGCAATGACTCTAGTTGTTGTTAGTAAAAAGAACACACATGCAATGACACTGTTGGATCCATGTGTGGTCTGTGAAGAGAACACCCATGCAATGACACTGGTGGATCCATATGCGGTCTGTGAAAAGAATAGTCATGAAATGACTCCAGGTGTGGTTAGTAAAAAGAACACAGATGGAATGACAATGGTGGATCCATGTGCGGTCTCTAAAGAGAACACACATGCAATGACTCTAGCTGTGGTTAATGATAAGAACACACATGCAATGTCACTGGTGGATCCATAGGTGGATTGTGAAAAGAACACACATGCAATGAACTCTGGTGGAACCACATGCAATGACACTGGTGGATCCATGTGTGGTCTGTGAAGAGAACACACATGCAATGAACTCTGGTGGATCCATATGTGGTCTGTGAAAAGAATAGTCATGAAATGACTCTAGGTGTGGTTAATGAAAGAACACACATTTCATTGACAATGGTGGATCCATATGTGGTTTTTGAAAAGAATACACATGCAATGACTCTAGCTGTGGTTAATAAGAAGAACACACATGCAATGACCCTGGTGGATCCATATGTGGATTGTGAAAATAACACACATGCAATGACTCTAGTTGTAACATCCCAATTTCAGCAACCCCGATAAGTTGTCCAGAATGCAAAAATCAGGGGGAACAAAAACTTTTTCTTGTTTAATACTGAAGTGTTTGCTTGTTTTTAATGAATGTGTATTAGATGATATACTCCTTACCATAACACACCAGTTGACAAAAGCTACTTCCCAAAACTATCTTGGCTTAATTTCCATATTCTCAAACATTCTGGCATTTCAAAACCTGAGCCAAGAATCCTTTGCAAACCAACTATTTTCGTATCTTCTGTTTCCCTAAACTATGGAGAGCAACCTATTATAATCTCCTTATGTTTTCAAGACAGAACCTTCAACTAATCTTCTCTCTAGCTTTCCCAAAACCTCTTTATAAAGTTTTTGACTTCTACTCTTGGTAAGGATACCAAGGACTCTCACCTGATTCCAAACACAACCTTTTCAAATTGCCCAACCTTACCTCAAGTCAGACTTGACGGTAACCCTAGTAGTAGTTAATTTGTTTGTATGATGAATTGCCTTGATCTGCTGCTTGATTTGCCTGCTTAGCAGATAGTATGAGCTACTCTAGGAGATCATCACTAGGATCAAGATGTTCCCAAATCACCACACCCTAAGCAAGAATACAAAGCAGGATCTAATCTCTAGATACTAGGTGATCATCTAAAACCCTTAACCAGATCAATTCTGAAGGTATCCCTTGTAGAAGTTTCCAAGTCAATGAAGACCAATATCAAGCATGGATCCTTTATACTCAATATACACTTTAACATCATCCACTTGATGATGCTTGGGTACCTTGCAACCCATAAAAAACATCCCCTCTCATGCTCTAGTCAAAAACCCTAAATCTGCCAAATTTGGCCAAGTCTGGAAAACTATTTCCAACATCACCTTTTAGAATGACTCCCTTTCTCAACCCTTGTGCATTTTTGAAAATGCATATGAACCATCTTGTTAACCATCCTAAGGAATACCAAGGCCCACTCTTTCCCTTGGTTAGATCATCCTCCAACCCACTTGTTCCTGATGGTTTTGAAGGCAAGAAAATAACTTTTCCTGCAAATCTAGTCAACATGCCTACTTTGATAGAAGCTCACACCACCATCCAACCCTCTATGGACCAAATCTTTGCATGGTTGTGTTCTACTCATATAGGTATACCAACATCTACTTCACTTGTTCCAAGTGAATCTTTGTGCTTCTTAAACCAACATGGTTTATAAGGCATCATGACCCATCTGGTATGGCAACCTTATTTTCAACAAAGTTTGCCATCACTTCCAGACCACCTCAAATGTAACCAATCCAAACTCCCTCTGACTTGATCATCTATAGGACTTGGTATAAATATCCATCTATCCCTTGCCTCAAGGTGAGCTCTGAGCTCCAAGATCCAACAAGGTTTTGGTGGTATAAAAATAACATCACCCCAGATCCACAACCCCTTGTTTTCCATCTAACTCAAGTTGGATTTCCAATTCCCAAGGTTGAAAATGCTTGCTACACATTGTCTACATCATCTACCTTGATCATCAAGATTTATCAATAATTCTCCATAATTATTAGGGACCAAAACTATTTAATTCCTTTAATAGGCAAAACCTCCAAAACCTCCTCCATAAAGGAAAGTTTAGTTTTTTCCAAACCACTTCTCTAAGTTAGGTAACTTTTGATTCCCACCTATCCTACCCTATATCCCAACTTCAAAAATAAATATTTTTGAAGAGCTTTATTATTTATTTTTGCCCTTTTTCTTAAATGGCAGAAATGGAATAATAATTGTTTTAAATGCTTTTAAGCCTCAATAAATCTTGGAAAAATTCCCCTAAGTGTGGATTCATATTTATATTCATCTCACATCAAAAAACAATCATGTCCATTGTGAAAATATCAAATAAGATTCTAGAAACCATTTCTGCACTTTTCGAATAAATGACTTTAAGTGGACAAAAACTCATCTGAAAAATCCCAAATAATTCCTGGATATCTACCTTGACCTCATCTATCTACCAGTACCATCTCCCCACCTTTCCCTATGCAAAATTTTGAACTTCCTTCACAATCACCTATTTACTGAATTTGGCAAATCTAGCTAGTATTGAGCTAAATGAAGATCAAACCATCACCAAAGCTTGTCAAGCACTCCTATCCAGCCACCATGACCCTCCTGGTCGTCACCACTGTAGCACTACAGTACCCCCCATCACACATCTACTTGTCCTTTACCCATTGGAAGAGTAGAGAGAGGAGAGACAAGCCACTTGTGGCTAACCCACAGTAGCTCCACCTCATCCTCTCTGTTCCTGCCGACCAGATGACTCACTCCACCCCTCCACCGCCCTCCTTGACCAATCACATGCCAGCCCTGCCCCTCCCCCATGTCCAAAATGGACATTGCATATCCCCAACTCCCTTCCCATTTTAAATAGGCCAGAGGCCACCCCGCACTCTCATTCCTGGCTCATTTGCCCCCTCTTCCCCTCACTCACCTCCCCTACCCTCCACTCCCTCTCCCCTACTCTGAGCTGCTCGAGGGAGAGAGGAAGCAAAGCTTTGGCCTCCCCCATCTACCGAGCCAGGGCTCCTCCCTACTGCCTCTCCCCCTCTGGATGTTAGCTTCTAGGACCCCCATGCTCCCCTGCATCTAACCCTACCCTCTGATTTGCCCAGGACCACCTCCACCGTCGCCTTGGTCAAGCTCCCTCTCGGGCGCTACTGCGCGAGCAAGGTCCCCTCGATGAGGGCGCTGCTGCCTCCCGCCCCTGGACTTGCCCCGGAGTCCTCCGTCGCCCAGCTCCCTCCCCGGCACCTCCTGAGTCCTCTGGTAAGCTCCCCCCTCGCCGTCCCGAGCCACTCTAGGGTTCTGCCACCGCTTGGCCATCGCAAGGTTGGAGACGAACCACCACCGTCCATCGCGACTAGATCCAATGGCCCTCGTTCGCAGATACCCCTTCGTGCTCCCGCTGACGCTGACGACCGTGCCCCACCTGTCGGGTTCAAAGGCGCCACTCCCGCGCGCAGCCCCTCCTCACTGGGCCGCCTCGGCGCCATGCGGCCCGCTGCCGCTCAGATCTGGCCCAGGCGCCCTGTTGCCCCCGTTTTATTTTTAGTATAGGATTTTAGATCTGTATTATGCAGGTTTGGTTTAATTACCAAATAAAATGAAAACAACCTTCTTTTGCCCAAATAAAAATATATGCATGTAAACACTTGTTTTTTTGTGGGGAACACTTGTTTTGTTAAACATATAGAGCAAGAACCTTGCCCAAACCAATATTCCTCATTTTCTGAAAATAAATCTACAAAAAGGTATACTTTGCACTAGATAAAGTCCATAGTGAGCTATGCATGCTCAAATAGGATGAAACAAACTTCCCCTGAAAGGTTATTACTGTACCTATCAGTTAGCATTTATCTCCTGCCAAGGTGAACCCTTGTTTTACCCCAGTAAAAATAACAAAATCCATCGATATCTACCTTTAGAAAATTCCCTAGGCATATATACAACACCTATGAGTCTAATTCCAACTCCCAAAGAAGTGGAACATCAATACCTATATAAAACCAGGAGATAAGGATTTATTGACCCTGTGTTGTATTTTAGTGAATTAAATACTTCTATAAGTTGTATTATCACTAGATAAATCATTCCAGGAGTTTGACAACTCCAAAAAGAGTGACTCCAATTTCTACAGAAAGGTACTCTAAATACCTACCATGTGTCCTTGGAATAAAATCAAAAGCTTCTGTAGATTTAATTTGGTGAAAAAGACAAAATGTCTACATAACTGCCTTTGGGAATTTCCTGAGGGTATTCTGGTAAATATTTTGACATGATTCCAACTCTCAGTGAACAAGTACATCAAGCCTTACCTAACCACCCAAGTAAATAATTTTTGGAGCTCCAGAACTTTTTTGGTGAATTATTTCCTAAAACTAGAGTCTTATTCACTATGAAAATCACTATAAATCTTTGGTAAGTGATAAAATAGTGAAACCACTTTTGTTTGTTCCATTTTATCAATACCTATCTGTTGGTATCATTTTTTTACAATGTTATCTTATGGAATAAGTCTTTGGTCCAAAACCCTCTCATCCCTAGTTTCTAGACTTTGAAACCCATATGGTTTCCTTTAAATGTTCCAAGACATGCTCCCAATCCTTCTAATCCATTTTATCAACACCACTACTGATTTGTAAACTTGTATTATCATTTGCTTGCTGTATGGTTTTGATGCTTGTATGCCTTGTTTTGATTATGGTCTTGCCTGTTTGCATGTGTACTCGATAACGACGATAGTTGCGCTTGTATTGACGCTAAGAAGAAGAGGTCTTATTATTATCGGTATTGGTATTCTTGGTTATTTAAAGGAGAAGTCCAGGGACATATGGCCATATTGCTGATCATCAGGCAAGCCACCTTCTTGCTCATAAGCCTCGTCCTACTGTTTTACTTATGCATGTTTTATCTATTGTTTATTAAAACTGCATTATTTTACTATATGTTGATGGATATATGGTAGTGGTTTGGCTCCTCCGAACTATTACACTTGTGTACTGTTAAGTACAACCCCCTTGATGACACCTACTTGTCCCTAGTGTGGTAGATGGTGTAATACATGATACCCTTTGGAGACCCCGATTTAGCCGAAGCAAAGCTATAGGATGGGAAGGCCCCGACAAAGTTTTACCAAATGATTTATGATAAAACCTTGGTGAGGTGGGACCTCCCAAGATATGTTGAGAAAGAAAAAGGTTTTGTTTTACAAAATGCTGAAGGAAAGATGGAGGAAAAAGGTTTACAAAAACACATCCGGTTCTTTGCAGTTTTGCTAGAACAATTAACCCGTGCAACCACATTACTCTGGAATGGGACAAGACTGGATTTGATGTTTGTCTATTCTGGTATAAGCTACCTCGCAACTACTACAAGGGATCGTGATCCCTGGAGGCTAGGCCTTCTCCCTTAAGGGTCCATGTGGGACATTGACCTAGAGAAGGAACGAACTGTTTGCGGACAGCCAGCCGTTACTATGAGCCCCTCATTGAAAGCGCCCACTGTGTAAAGTGTAAAATGTGCTCTGGTTGGTTCTCGGTACCCGACGTCCCGGTTTTGAGGGGAGTAACACTCATAGGGTAGGCACTTATATTGGAGTGGGCATCTGGATAGTCTTGATCGGTTACTCGACCCACGATCAGTGTAGATCAGGGTAGTGTACCCGGATGGTGTGGGTAAAGTGTACAACCTCTGCAGAGTGTAAATCTATTCGAATAGCCATGTCCGTGGTCATGGACGGTTGGGAAGGTTGTTGTAGAGCGGTGCTGGTTTTGTTTTCAAAAAGGATTTCGGAAATGAAATGGCTTTGGAAATGTTTTTTGACCATGGGATGGTCGAAAAGGAGGAAGGTTTTGACCATGGGATGGTCAGATGGGAAAGAAAGGAGTTTGGTCGTGGGACGACCGGAAGAAAGGAACAAATGGGTGACCTAGTCCTAAGGTTTTCTAAAACTTTTCAAAACGGTTTCCAAAATGTTTTACAAAAGTTTTCAACAAAGAGATGTAGATGCTATATCTACAAGAGAAACTAATTGAGAAAGAACCTCTCTTGGAGCCCTCCTACTACCATAGCCATAATGCATATCCTCTTGTTATTATTGTTATCGTAAGGTGGTTTGTGAGTACATTCAAAGTACTCAGTGGCATTATCCCTGGCTATTAACTTGGTCAGATATCAAGAAGAAGATGATGTTGGCGATTATGCGAGCTAGGACGTTCTCCCAGTCAGTTGCTTGTAGGTTAAGGCATAGATCGGGCTCTACGCTTGATGAAGTTCCGCTGATGATTATTGATGTAGCCATAATGGCATCTATATAAGTCTTTTAATTTGGTATGTTTCGGATGTTGTAATGATACTTGTCGGTTATGTTCCATGGCTCACTGATCATGGGAATGTGGTGTATGCATAACAGGGATTTCTCGGATGATAAATCCGAGGGCCCCACACTAGTTGTTGTTAGTAAAAAGAACACACATTTCAATGACACGGGTGGATCCATGTGTGGTCTCTAAAGAGAACACACATTTCAATGACACTGGTGGATCCATATGTGGTCTGTGAAAAGAATAGACATGAAATGACTCTAGATGTGGTTAATGAAAGAACACATATTTCAATGACAATGGTGGTTCCGTATGTGGGTCTGTGAAAAGAACACACATGCAGTGACTCTAGCTATGGTTAATGATAAGAACACACATGCAATGACACTGGTGGATCCATAGGTGGATTGTGAAAAGAAAACACACATGCAATGAACTCTGTTGGAACCACATGCAATGACACTAGTGGATCCATGTGTGGTCTATGAAGAGAACACACATTTCAATGACACTGGTGGATCCATATGTGGTCTGTGAAAAGAATAGTCATGAAATGACTCCAGGTGTGGTTAATGAAAGAATACACATTTCAATGACAATGGTGGATCCATATGTGGTTTGTGAAAAGAACACACATGCAATGACTCTAGCTGTGGTTAATGAGAAGTACACACATGCAATGACACTAGTGGATCCATATGTGGGTTGTGAAAATAACACACATGCAATGACTCTAGTTGTTGTTAGTAAAAAGAACACACATCCAATGACACTAGTGGATCCATGTGTGGTCTGTGATGAGAACACACATGCAATGACACTGGTGGATCCATATGTGATCTGTGAAAAGAATAGTCATGAAGTGACTCAAGGTGTGGTTAATGAAAGAACACACATTTCAATGACACTGGTGGATCCAGTTGTGGTCTGTGAAAAGAACACACATGCAATGACTCTAGCTATGGTTAATGAGAAGAACACACATGCAGTGACACTGGTGGATTCATAGGTGGATTGTGAAAAGAACACACATGCAATGAACTCTGGTGGAACCACATGCAATGACACTGGTGGATCCATGTGTGGTCTCTGAAGAGAAAACACATTTCAATGACACTGGTGGATCCATATGTGGTATGTGAAAAGAATAGACATGAAATGACTCCAGGTGTGGTTAATGAAAGAACATACATATCAATGACAATGGTGGATCCATATGTGGTATGTGAAAAGAACACACATGCAATGACTCTAGCTGTGGTTAATGAGAAGAACACACATGCAATGACACTGGTGGATACATATGTGGATTATGAAAAATAACACACATGCAATGACACTGGTGGATACATATGTGGATTATGAAAAATAACACACATGCAATGACTCTAGTTGTTGTTAGTAAAAATAACACAAATGCAATGACTCTAGTTGTTGTTAGTAAAAAGAACACACATGCAATGACACTGGTGGATCCATGTGTGGTATCTAAAGAGAACACACATTTCAATGACACTGGTGGATCCATATGTGGTCTATGAAAAGAATAGACATGAAATGACTCTAGATGTGGTTAATGAAAGAACACACATTTCAATGACAATGGTGGTTCCAATGTGGTCTATGAAGAGAACACACATGCAATGACTCTAGTTGTGGTTAATGAGAAGAACACACATGCAATGAGGTAGATTGTGAAAAGAACACACATGTAGTGAACTCTAGTGGAGCCACATGCAATGACATTAGTGGATCCATGTGTGGTCTCTGAAGAGAACACACATGCAATGAAACTGGTGGATCCATATGTGGTCTGTGAAACGAATAGTCATGAAATGAATCTAGGTGTGGTTAATGAAAGAACACACATTTAATTGACAATGGTGGATCCATATGTGGTCTGTGAAAAGAACACACATGCAATGACTCTAGCTATGGTTAATGAGAAGAACACGCATGCAATGACACTGGTGGATCCATATGTGGATTGTGAAAATAACACACATGCAATGACTCTAGTTGTTGTCAGTAAAAAGAACACACATGCAATGACACTGGTGGATCCATGTGTGGTCTCCTGAAGAGAACACACATTTCAATGACACAAGTGGATCCATATGTGGTCTGTGAAAAGAATAGTCATGAAATGACTCCAGTTGTTGTTAGTAAAAAGAACACACATGCAATGACACTGGTGGATCCATGTGTGGTCTCTAAAGAGAACACACACGTAATGACTCTCGCTGTGGTTAATGAGAAGAACACACATGCAATGACACTTGTGGATCCATAGGTGGATTGTGAAAAGAACACACAGGCAATGAACTCTGGTGGAACCACATGCAATGACACTAGTGGATCCATGTGTGGTCTCTGAAGAGAACACACATGCAATGACACTGGTGGATCCATATGTGGTCTGTGAAAAGAATAGTCATGAAATGACTCTAGGTGTGGTTAATGAAAGAACACACATTTCATTGACAATGGTAGATCCATATGTGGTCTGTGAAAATAACACACATGCAATGACTCTAGCTGTGGTTAATGAGAAGAACACACATGCAATGACACTGGTGGATCCATATGTGGTATGTGAAGAGAACACACATGCAATGAACTCTAGTGGATCCATATGTGGATTGTGAAAATAACACACATGAAATGACTCTAGTTTTTGTTCGTAAAAGAACACACATTTCAATGACACTGGTGTATCCATGTGTGGTCTCTAAAGAGAACACACTTTTCAATGACACTGGTGAATCCATATGTGGTCTGTGAAAAGAATAGTCATGAAATGACTCTAGTTGTGGTTAATGAAAGAACACACATTTCATTGACTATGGTATATCCATATGTGGTATGTGAAAATAACACACATGCAATGACTCTAGCTGTGGTTAATGAGAAGAACACACATGCAATGACACTGGTGGATCCATATGTGGTATGTGAAGAGAACACACATGCAATGAACTCTAGTGGATCCATATGTGGATTGTGAAAATAACACACATGAAATGACTAGTTTTTGTTAGTAAAAGAACACACATTTCAATGACACTGGTGGATCCATGTGTGGTCTCTGAAGAGAACACACTTTTCAATGACACTGGTGAATCCATATGTGGTCTGTGAAAAGAATAGACATGAAATGACTCCAAATGTGGTTAATGAAAGAACACACATTTCAATGACAATGGTGGTTCCATATGTGGTCTGTGAAAAGAACACACATGCAATGACTCTAGCTGTGGTTAATGAGAAGAACACACATGCAATGACACTGGTGGATCCATAGGTGGATTGTGAAAAGAACAGACATGCAATGAACTCTGGTGGAACCACATGCAATGACACTGATGGATCCATGTGTTATCTCTAAAGAGAACACACATTTCAATGACACTGGTGGATCCATATGTGTTCTGTGAAAAGAATAGACATGAAATGACTCCAGGTATCGCTAATGAAAGAACACACATTTCAATGACAATGCTGGATCCATATGTGGTTTGTGAAAAGAACACACATGCAATTACTCTAGCTGTGGTTAATGAGAATAACACACATGCAATAACACTGGTGGATCCATATGTGGATTGTGAAAATAACACACATGCAATGGCTCTAGTTGTTGTTAGTAAAAAGAACACACATGCAATGACACTGGTGGATCCATGTGTGGTCTCTAAAGAGAACACACATTTCAATGACACTAGTGGATCCATATGTGGTCTGTGAAAAGAATAGACATGAAATGAGTCCAGATGTGGTTAATGAAAGAACACACATTTCAATGACAATGGTGGTTCCATGTGTGGTCTGTGAAAAGAACACACATGCAATGACTCTAGCTGTGGTTAATGAGAAGAACACACATGCAATGACACTGGTGGATCCATAGGTGGATTGTTAAAAGAACATACATGCAATGAACTCTGGTGGAACCACATGCAATGACACTGATGGATCCATGTGTTGTCTCTAAAGAGAACACACATTTCAATGACATTGGTGGATCCATATGTGTTCTGTGAAAAGAATAGACATGAAATGACTCCAGGTATCATTACTGAAAGAACACACATTTCAATGACAATGGTGGATCCATATGTGGTTTTTGAAAAGAACACACATGCAATGACTCTAGCTGTGGTTAATGAGAATAACACACATGCAATGACACTGGTGGATCCATATGTGGATTGTGAAAATAACACACATGCAATGACTCTAGTTGTTGTTAGTAAAAAGAACACACATGCAATGAAACTAGTGGATCCATGTGTGGTCTCTAAAGAGAACACACATTTCAATGACACTAGTGGATCCATATGTGGTCTGTGAAAAGAATAGACATGAAATGACTCCAGATGTGGTTAATGAAAGAACACACATTTCAGTGACAATGGTGGTTCCATATGTGGTCTGTGAAGAGAACACACATGCAATGACTCAAGCTATGGTTAATGAGAAGAACACACATGCAATGACATTGGTGGATCCATAGGTGGATTGTGAAAAGAACACACATGCAATGAACTCTGGTCGAACCACATGCAATGACATTGGTAGATCCATGTGTGGTCTCTGAAGAGAATACACATGCAATGACACTGGTGGATCCATATGTGGTCTGTGAAAAGAATAGTCATGATATGACTCCAGGTGTGTTAATGAAAGAACACACATTTCAGTGACAATGGTGGTTCCATATGTGGTCTGTGAAGAGAACACACATGCAATGACTCAAGCTATGGTTAATGAGAAGAACACACATGCAATGACATTGGTGGATCCATAGGTGGATTGTGAAAAGAACACACATGCAATGAACTCTGGTCGAACCACATGCAATGACATTGGTAGATCCATGTGTGGTCTCTGAAGAGAATACACATGCAATGACACTGGTGGATCCATATGTGGTCTGTGAAAAGAATATTCATGATATGACTCCAGGTGTGTTAATGAAAGAACACACATTTTATTGACAATGGTGGATCCATATGTGGTCTGTGAAAAGAACACACATGCCATGACTCTAGATGTGGTTAATGAGAAGAACACACATGCAATGACACTGGTGGATCCATATGTGGATTCTAAAAATAACACATATGCAATGACTCTAGTTGTTGTTAGTAAAAAGAACACACATGCAATGACGCTAGTGGATCCATGTGTGGTCTCTGAAGAGAACACACAATTCAATGACACTGGTGGATCCATATGTGGTCTGTGAAAATAATAGTCATGAAATGACTCCAGTTGCTGTTAGTAAAAAGAACACCCATGCAATGACACTACATGCAATGACTCTAGCTGTGGTTAATGAGAAGAACACACGTGGATCCATAGGTGGATTAAGAAAAGAACCCACATGCAATGAACTCTAGTGGAACCACATGCAATGACACTGGTGGACCCATGTGTGGTCTCTAAAGAGAACACACATTTCAATGACACTGGTTGGTTTATATGTGGTCTGTGAAAAGAATAGATATGAAATGACTCCAGGTGTGGTTAATAAAAGAACACACATTTCAATGACAATGGTGGATCCTTATGTGATCTGTGAAAAGAACACACATGCAATGACTCTAGATGTGGTTAATGAGAAGAACACACATTTCAATGACACTGGTGGATCCATATGTGGTCTGTGAAAAGAATAGTCAAGAAATGACTCTGGTTGTTGTTAGTAAAAAGAACACACATGCAATGACACTGGTGGATCCATGTGTGGTCTCTGAAGAGAACACACATGCAATGACTCTAGCTGTGGTTAATGAGAAGAACACACATGCAATGCCACTAGTGGATCCATAGGTGGATTGTGAAAAGAACACACTTGCAATGAACTCTGGTGGAACCACATGCAATGACACTGGTGGATCCATGTGTGGTCTCTGAAGAGAACACACATGCAATGACACTAGTGGATCCATATGTGGTCTGTGAAAAGAATAGTCATGAAATGACTCTAGTTGTGGTTAATGAAAGAACACACATTTCATTGACAATGGTATATCCATATGTGGTCTGTGAAAATAAGACACATGCAATGACTCTAGCTGTGGTTAATGAGAAGAACACACATGCAATGACACTGGTGGATCCATATGTGGTATGTGAAGAGAACACACATGCAATGAACTCTAGTGGATCCATATGTGGATTGTGAAAATAACACACATGAAATGACTAGTTTTTGTTAGTAAAAGAACACACATTTCAATGACACTGGTGGATCCATGTGTGGTCTCTGAAGAGAACACACTTTTCAATGACACTGGTGAATCCATATGTGGTCTGTGAAAAGAATAGACATGAAATGACTCCAAATGTGGTTAATGAAAGAACACACATTTCAATGAAAATGGTGGTTCCATGTGTGGTCTGTGAAAACAACACACATGCAATGACTCTAGCTGTGGTTAATGAGAAGAACACACATGCAATGACACTGGTGGATCCATAGGTGGATTGTGAAAAGAACACACATGCAATGAACTCTGGTGGAACCACATGCAATGACACTGATGGATCCATGTGTTGTCTCTAAAGAGAACACACATTTCAATGACACTGGTGGATCCATATGTGTTCTGTGAAAAAAATAGACATGCAATGACTCCAGGTATCGTTAATGAAAGAACACACATTTCAATGACAATGGTGGATCCATATGTGGTTTTTGAAAAGAACACACATGCAATTACTCTAGCTGTGGTTAATGAGAATAACACACATGCAATGACACTGGTGGATCCATATGTGGATTGTGAAAATAACACACATGCAATGACTCTAGTTGTTGTTAGTAAAAAGAACACACATGCAATGACACTGGTGCATCCATGTGTGGTCTCTAAAGAGAACACACATTTCAATGACACTAGTGGATCCATATGTGGTCTGTGAAAAGAATAGACATGAAATGACTCCAGATGTGGTTAATGAAAGAACACACATTTCAATGACAATGGTGGTTCCATGTGTGGTCTGTGAAAAGAACACACATGCAATGACTCTAGCTGTGGTTAATGAGAAGAACACACATGCAATGACACTGGTGGATCCATAGGTGGATTGTGAAAAGAACACACATGCAATGAACTCTGGTGGAACCAATGCAATGACACTGATGGATCCATGTGTTGTCTCTAAAGAGAACACACATTTCAATGACACTGGTGGATCCATATGTGTTCTGTGAAAAGAATAGACATGAAATGACTCCAGGTATCATTAATAAAAGAACACACATTTCAATGACAATGGTGGATCCATATGTGGTTTTTGAAAAGAACACACATGCAATGACTCTAGCTGTGGTTAATGAGAATAACACACATGCAATGACACTGGTGGATCCATATGTGGATTGTGAAAATAACACACATGCAATGACTCTAGTTGTTGTTAGTAAAAAGAACACACATGCAATGACACTGGTGGATCCATGTGTGGTCTCTAAAGAGAACACACATTTCAATGACACTAGTGGATCCATATGAGGTCTGTGAAAAGAATAGACATGAAATGACTCCAGATGTGGTTAATGAAAGAACACACATTTCAGTGACAATGGTGGTTCCATATGTGGTCTGTGAAGAGAACACACATGCAATGACTCTAGCTATGGTTAATGAGAAGAACACACATGCAATGACATTGGTGGATCCATAGGTGGATTAAGAAAAGAACCCACATGCAATGAACTCTAGTGGAACCACATGCAATGACACTGGTGGACCCATGTGTGGTCTCTAAAAAGAACACACATTTCAATGACTCTGGTTGGTCTCTATGTGGTCTGTGAAAAGAATAGACATGAAATGACTCTAGGTGTGGTTAATAAAAGAACACACATTTCAATGACAATGGTGGATCCATATGTGATCTGTGAAAAGAACACACATGCAATGACTCTAGCTGTGGTTAATGAGAAGAACACACATTTCAATAACACTGGTGGATCCATATGTGGTCTGTGAAAAGAATAGTCAAGAAATGACTCTGGTTGTTGTTAGTAAAAAGAACACACATGCAATGACACTGGTGGATCCATGTGTGGTCTCTGAAGAGAACACACATGCAATGACTCTATCTGTGGTTAATGAGAAGAACACACATGCAATGCCACTGGTGGATCCATAGGTGGATTGTGAAAAGAACACACTTGCAATGAACTCTGGTGGAACCACATGCAATGACACTGGTGGATCCATGTGTGGTCTCTGAAGAGAACACACATGCAATGACACTAGTGGATCCATATGTGGTATGTGCAAAGAATAGTCATAAAATGACTCCAGGTGTGGTTAATGAAAGAACACACATTTCATTGACAATGGTGGATCCAAATGTGGTCTGTGAAAAAGAACACACATGCAATGACTCTAGCTGTGCTTAATGAGAATAACACACATGCAATGACACCGGTATCTCCATATGTGGATTGTGAAAATAACACACATGCAATGACTCTAGTTGTTGTTAGTAAAAAGAACACACATGCAATGACACTGGTGGATCCATGTGTGGTCTCTGAAGCGAACAGACATTTCAATGACACTGGTGGATCCATATGTGGTCTGTGAAAAGAATAGTCATGAAATGACTCTAGTTGTTGTTAGTAAAAAGAACACACATGCAATGGCATTGGTGGATCCAAGAGACCACACATGCAATGACACTGGTGGATCCATATGTGGTATGTGAAAAGAATATACATGAAATGACTCCAGGTGTCGTTAATGAAAGAACACACATTTCAATGACGATGGTGAATCCATATGTGGTCTGTGAAAAGAACACACATGCAATGACTCTAGCTATGGTTAATGAGAATAACACACATGCAATGGCACTGGTGGGTCCATATGTGGATTGTGAAAATAACACACATGCAGTGACTCTAGTTGTTGTTAGTAAAAAGAACACACATGCAATGACACTGGTGGATCCATGTGTGGTCTCTGAAGAGAACACACATTTCAATGACACTTGTGGATCCATATGTGGTCTGTGAAAAGAATAGACATGAAATGACTCCAGTTGTTGTTAGTAAAAAGAACACACATGCAATGACACTGGTGGATCCATGTGTGGTCTCTGAAGAGAACACACATGCAATGACTCTAGCCGTGGTTAATGAGAAGAAAACACATGCAATGACACTGGTGGATCCATAGGTGGATTGTGAAAAGAACACACATGCAATGAACTCTAGTGGAACCACATGCAATGACACTGGTGGATCCATGTGTGGTCTCTGAAGAGAACACACATTTCAATGACACTGGTGGGTCCATATGTGGTCTGTGAAAAGAATATACATGAAATTACTCCAAGTGTGGGCAATGAAAGAACACACGTTTCAATGACAATGGTGGATCCATATGTGGTCTGTGAAAAGAACACACATGCAATGACTCTAGCTGTGGTTAATGAGAATAACACACATTTCAATGACACTGGTGGATCCATATGTGGTATGTGAAAAGAATAGTCATGAAATGACTCCGGTTGTTGTTAGTAAAAAGAACACACATGCAATGACACTAGTGGATCCATGTGTGGTCTCTGAAGTGAACACACATTCGATGACTCTAGCTATGGTTAATGAGAAGAACACAGATGCAATGACACTGGTGGATCCATAGGTGGATTGTGAAAAGAACACACATGCAATGAACTCTGGTGGAACCACATGCAATGACATTGATGGATCCATGTGTGGTCTATGAAGAGAACACACATTACAATGACACTGGTGGATCCATATGTGGTCTGTGAAAAGAATAGTCATGAAATGACTCCAGGTGTGGTTAATGAAAGAATACACATTTCAATGACAATGGTGGATCCATATGTGGTTTGTGAAAAGAACACACATGCAATGACTCTAGATGTGGTTAATGTGAAGTACACACATGCAATGACACTAGTGGATCCATATGTGGGTTGTGAAAATAACACACATGCAATGAACTCTGGTGGAACCACATGCAATGACATTGATGGATCCATGTGTGGTCTATGAAGAGAACACACATTTCAATGACACTGGTGGATCCATATGTGGTCTGTGAAAAGAATAGTCATGAAATGACTCTAGGTGTGGTTAATGAAAGAACACACATTTGATTGACAATGGTATATCCATATGTGGTCTGTGAAAATAACACACATGCAATGACTCTAGCTGTGGTTAATGAGAAGAACACACATGCAATGACACTAGTGGATCCATATATGGTATGTGAAGAGAACACACATGCAATGAACTCTAGTGGATCCATATGTGGATTGTGAAAATAACACACATGAAATGACTCTAGTTTTTTTTAGTAAAAGAACACACATTTCAATGACATTGTAGGATCCATGTGTGGTCTCTGAAGAGAACACACTTTTCAATGACAGTGGTGAATCCATATGTGGTCTGTGAAAAGAATAGACATGAAATGACTCCAAATGTGGTTAATGAAAGAACACACATTTCAATGACAATGGTAGTTCCATGTGTGGTCTGTGAAAAGAACACACATGCAATGACTCTAGCTGTGGTTAATGAGAAGAACACACATGCAATGACACTGGTGGATCCATAGGTGGATTGTGAAAAGAACACACATGCAATGAACTCTGGTGGAACCACATGCAATGACACTGGTGGATCCATGTGTTGTCTCTAAAGAGAACACACATTTGAATGACACTGGTGGATCCATATGTGTTCTGTGAAAAGAATAGACATGAAATGACTCCAGGTATCGTTAATGAAAGAACACACATTTCAATGACAATGGTGGATCCATATGTGGTTTGTGAAAATAACACACATGCAATGACTCTAGCTGTGGTTAATGAGAATAACACACATGCAATGACACTGGTGGATCCATATGTGGATTGTGAAAATAACACACATGCAATGACTCTAGTTGTTGTTAGTAAAAAGAACACACATGCAATGACACTGGTGGATCCATGTGTGGTCTCTAAAGAGAACACACATTTCAATGACACTAGTGGATCCATATGTGGTCTGTGAAAAGAATAGACATGAAATGACTCCAGATGTGGTTAATGAAAGAACACACATGCAATGGCATTGGTGGATCCATGAGACCACACATGCAATGACACTGGTGGATCCATATGTGGTATGTGAAAAGAATATACATGAAATGACTCCAGGTGTCGTTAATGAAAGAACACACATTTCAATGACGATGGTGGATCCATATGTGGTCTGTGAAAAGAACACACATGCAATGACTCTAGCTGTGGTTAATGAGAATAACACACATGCAATGGCACTGGTGGGTCCATATGTGGATTGTGAAAATAACACACATGCAATGACTCTAGTTGTTGTTAGTAAAAAGAACACACATGCAATGACACTGGTGGATCCATGTGTGGTCTCTGAAGAGAACACACATTTCAATGACACTGGTGGATCCATATATGGTCTGTGAAAAGAATAGTCATGAAATGACTCTAGGTGTGGTTAATGAAAGAACACACATGCAATGACACTGGTGGATCCATGTGTGGTCTCTGAAGAGAACACACATGCAATGACTCTAGCTGTGGTTAATGAGAAGAACACACATGCAATGACACTGGTGGATCCATAGGTGGATTGTGAAAAGAACACACATGCAATGAAGTCTAGTGGAACCACATGCAATGACACTGGTGGATCCATGTGTAGTCTCTGAAGAGAACACACATTTCAATGACACTAGTGGGTCCATATGTGGTCTGTGAAAAGAATAGACATGAAATTACTCCAAGTGTGGGCAATGAAAGAACACACATTTCAATGACAATGGTGGATCCATATGTGGTCTGTGAAAAGAACACACATGCAATGACTCTAGCTGTGGTTAATGAGAATAACACACATTTCAATGACACTGGTGGATCCATATGTGGTATGTGAAAAGAATAGTCGTGAAATGACTCCGGTTGTTGTTAGTAAAAAGAACACACATGCAATGACACTAGTGGATCCATGTGTGGTCTCTGAAGAGAACACACATTCGATGACTCTAGCTATGGTTAATGAGAAGAACACAGATGCAATGACACTGGTGGATCCATAGGTGGATTGTGAAAAAAACACACATGCAATGAACTCTGGTGGAACCACATGCAATGACATTGATGGATCCATGTGTGGTCTATGAAGAGAACACACATTACAATGACACTGGTGGATCCATATGTGGTCTGTGAAAAGAATAGTCATGAAATGACTCCAGGTGTGGTTAATGAAAGAATACACATTTCAATGACAATGGTGGATCCATATGTGGTTTGTGAAAAGAACACACATGCAATGACTCTAGCTGTGGTTAATGTGAAGTACACACATGCAATGACACTAGTGGATCCATATGTGGGTTGTGAAAATAACACACATGCAATGAACTCTGGTGGAACCACATGCAATGACATTGATGGATCCATGTGTGGTCTATGAAGAGAACACACATTTCAATGACACTGGTGGATCCATATGTGGTCTGTGAAAAGAATAGTCATGAAATGACTCTAGGTGTGGTTAATGAAAGAACACACATTTGATTGACAATGGTATATCCATATGTGGTCTGTGAAAATAACACACATGCAATGACTCTAGCTGTGGTTAATGAGAAGAACACACATGCAATGACACTAGTGGATCCATATATGGTATGTGAAGAGAACACACATGCAATGAACTCTAGTGGATCCATATGTGGATTGTGAAAATAACACACATGAAATGACTCTAGTTTTTTTTAGTAAAAGAACACACATTTCAATGACACTGTAGGATCCATGTGTGGTCTCTGAAGAGAACACACTTTTCAATGACAGTGGTGAATCCATATGTGGTCTATGAAAAGAATAGACATGAAATGACTCCAAATGTGGTTAATGAAAGAACACACATTTCAATGACAATGGTAGTTCCATCTGTGGTCTGTGAAAAGAACACACATGCAATGACTCTAGCTGTGGTTAATGAGAAGAACACACATGCAATGACACTGGTGGATCCATAGGTGGATTGTGAAAAGAACACACATGCAATGAACTCTGGTGGAACCACATGCAATGACACTGGTAGATCCATGTGTTGTCTCTAAAGAGAACACACATTTCAATGACACTGGTGGATCCATATGTGTTCTGTGAAAAGAATAGACATGAAATGACTCCAGGTATCGTTAATGAAAGAACACACATTTCAATGACAATGGTGGATCCATATGTGGTTTGTGAAAATAACACACATGCAATGACTCTAGCTGTGGTTAATGAGAATAACACACATGCAATGACACTGGTGGATCCATATGTGGATTGTGAAAATAACACACATGCAATGACTCTAGTTGTTGTTAGTAAAAAGAACACACATGCAATGACACTGGTGGATCCATGTGTGGTCTCTAAAGAGAACACACATTTCAATGACACTAGTGGATCCATATGTGGTCTGTGAAAAGAATAGACATGAAATGACTCCAGATGTGGTTAATGAAAGAACACACATGCAATGGCATTGGTGGATCCAAGAGACCACACATGCAATGACACTGGTGGATCCATATGTGGTATGTGAAAAGAATATACATGAAATGACTCCAGGTGTCGTTAATGAAAGAACACACATTTCAATGACGATGGTGGATCCATATGTGGTCTGTGAAAAGAACACACATGCAATGACTCTAGCTGTGGTTAATGAGAATAACACACATGCAATGGCACTGGTGGGTCCATATGTGGATTGTGAAAATAACACACATGCAATGACTCTAGTTGTTGTTAGTAAAAAGAACACACATGCAATGACACTGGTGGATCCATGTGTGGTCTCTGAAGAGAACACACATTTCAATGACACTGGTGGATCCATATATGGTCTGTGAAAAGAATAGTCATGAAATGACTCTAGGTGTGGTTAATGAAAGAACACACATGCAATGACACTGGTGGATCCATGTGTGGTCTCTGAAGAGAACACACATGCAATGACTCTAGCTGTGGTTAATGAGAAGAACACACATGCAATGACACTAGTGGATCCATAGGTGGATTGTGAAAAGAACACACATGCAATGAACTCTAGTGGAACCACATGCAATGACACTGGTGGATCCATGTGTAGTCTCTGAAGAGAACACACATTTCAATGACACTAGTGGGTCCATATGTGCTCTGTGAAAAGAATAGACATGAAATTACTCCAAGTGTGGGCAATGAAAGAACACACATTTCAATGACAATGGTGGATCCATATGTGGTCTGTGAAAAGAACAGACATGCAATGACTCTAGCTGTGGTTAATGAGAATAACACACATTTCAATGACACTGGTGGATCCATATGTGGTATGTGAAAAGAATAGTCGTGAAATGACTCCGGTTGTTGTTAGTAAAAAGAACACACATGCAATGACACTAGTGGATCCATGTGTGGTCTCTGAAAAGAACACACATTCGATGACTCTAGCTATGGTTAATGAGAAGAACACAGATGCAATGACACTGGTGGATCCATAGGTGGATTGTGAAAAGAACACACATGCAATGAACTCTGGTGGAACCACATGCAATGACATTGATGGATCCATGTGTGGTCTATGAAGAGAACACACATTTCAATGACACTGGTGGATCCATATGTGGTCTGTGAAAAGAATAGTCATGAAATGACTCCAGGTGTGGTTAATGAAAGAATACACATTTCAATGACAATGGTGGATCCATATGTGGTCTGTGAAAAGAACACACATGCAATGACTCTAGCTGTGGTTAATGAGAATAACACACATTTCAATGACACTGGTGGATCCATATGTGGTATGTGAAAAGAATTGTCATGAAATGACTCCGGTTGTTGTTAGTAAAAAGAACACACATGCAATGACACTAGTGGATCCATGTGTGGTCTCTGAAGAGAACACACATTCGATGACTCTAGCTATGGTTAATGAGAAGAACACAGATGCAATGACACTGGTGGATCCATAGGTGGATTGTGAAAAGAACACACATGCAATAAACTCTGGTGGAACCACATGCAATGACATTGATGGATCCATGTGTGGTCTATGAAGAGAACACACATTTCAATGACACTGGTGGATCCATATGTGGTCTGTGAAAAGAATAGTCATGAAATGACTCCAGGTGTGGTTAATGAAAGAATACACATTTCATTGACAATGGTGGATCCATATGTGGTTTGTGAAAAGAACACACATGCAATGACTCTAGCTGTGGTTAATGTGAAGTACACACATGCAATGACACTAGTGGATCCATATGTGGGTTGTGAAAATAGCACACATGCAATGACTCTAGTTGTTGTTAGTAAAAAGAACACACATCCAATGACACTAGTGGATCCATGTGTGGTCTGTGATGAGAACACACATGCAATGACACTGGTGGATCCATATGTGATCTGTGAAAAGAATAGTCATGAAGTGACTCAAGGTGTGGTTAATGAAAGAACACACATTTCAATGACACTGGTGGATCCAGTTGTCGTCTGTGAAAAGAACACACATGCAATGACTCTAGCTATGGTTAATGAGAAGAACACACATGCAGTGACACTGGTGGATTCATAGGTGGATTGTGAAAAGAACACACATGCAATGAACTCTGGTGGAACCACATGCCATGACACTGGTGGATCCATGTGTGGTCTCTGAAGAGAACACACATTTCAATGACACTGGTGGATCCATATGTGGTATGTGAAAAGAATAGACATGAAATGACTCCAGGTGTGGTTAATGAAAGAACACACATGTCAATGACAATGGTGGATCCATATGTGGTATGTGAAAATAACACACATGCAATGACTCTAGCTGTGGTTAATGAGAAGAAAACACATGCAATGACACTGGTGGATACATATGTGGATTGTGAAAAATAACACACATGCAATGACTCTAGTTGTTGTTAGTAAAAATATCACAAATGCAATGACTCTAGTTGTTGTTAGTAAAAAGAACACACATGCAATGACACTGGTGGATCCATGTGTGGTATCTAAAGAGAACACACATTTCAATGACACTGGTGGATCCATATGTGGTCTGTGAAAAGAATAGACATGAAATGACTCTAGATGTGGTTAATGAAAGAACACACATTTCAATGACAATGGTGGTTCCATATGTGGTCTATGAAAAGAACACACATGCAATGACTCCAGCTGTGGTTAATGAGAAGAACACACATTTCAATGACACTGGTGGATCCATATGTGGTCTGTGAAAAGAATAGTCAAGAAATGACTCTGGTTGTTGTTAGTAAAAAGAACACACATGCAATGACACTGGTGGATCCATGTGTGGTCTCTGAAGAGAACACACATGCAATGATCTAGCTGTGGTTAATGAGAAGAACACACATGCAATGAGGTAGATTGTGAAAAGAACACACATGTAGTGAACTCTGGTGGAACCACATGCAATGACATTAGTGGATCCATGTGTGGTCTCTGAAGAGAACACACATGCAATGAAACTAGTGGATCCATATGTGGTCTGTGAAACGAATAGTCATGAAATGAATCTAGGTGTGGTTAATGAAAGAACACACATTTAATTGACAATGGTGGATCCATATGTGGTCTGTGAAAAGAACACACATGCAATGACTCTAGTTGTTGTTAGTAAAAAGAACACACATGCAATGACACTGGTGGATCCATGTGTGGTCTCCATAAGAGAACACACATTTCAATGACACAGGTGGATCCATATGTGGTCTGTGAAAAGAATAGTCATGAAATGACTCCAGTTGTTGTTAGTAAAAAGAACACACATGCAATGACACTGGTGGATCCATGTGTGGTCTCTAAAGAGAACACACACATAATGACTCTAGCTGTGGTTAATGAGAAGAACACACATGCAATGACACTCGTGGATCCATAGGTGGATTGTGAAAATAACACACAGGGAATGAACTCTGGTGGAACCACATGCAATGACACTAGTGGATCCCTGTGTGGTCTCTAAAGAGAACACACATGCAATGACACTGGTGGATCCATATGTGGTCTGTGAAAATAATAGTCATGAAATGACTCTAGGTGTGGTTAATGAAAGAACACACATTTCATTGACAATGGTAGATCCATATGTGGTTTGTGAAAATAACACACATGCAATGACTCTAGCTGTGGTTAATGAGAAGAACACACATGCAATGACACTGGTGGATCCATATGTGGTATGTGAAGAGAATAGTCATGAAATGACTCCAGTTGTTGTTAGTAAAAAGAACACACATGCAATGACACTGGTGGATCCATGTGTGGTCTCTAAAGAGAACACACACGTAATGACTCTAGCTGTGGTTAATGAGAAGAACACACATGCAATGACACTCGTGGATCCATAGGTGGATTGTGAAAATAACACACAGGCAATGAACTCTGGTGGAACCACATGCAATGACACTAGTGGATCCCTGTGTGGTCTCTGAAGAGAACACACATGCAATGACACTGGTGGATCCATATGTGGTCTGTGAAAATAATAGTCATGAAATGACTCTAGGTGTGGTTAATGAAAGAACACACATTTCATTGACAATGGTAGATCCATATGTGGTTTGTGAAAATAACACACATGCAATGACTCTAGCTATGGTTAATGAGAAGAACACACATGCAATGACACTGGTGGATCCATATGTGGTATGTGAAGAGAACACACATGCAATGAACTCTAGTGGATCCATATGTGGATTGTGAAAATAACACACATGAAATGACTCTAGTTTTTGTTAGTAAAAGAACACACATTTCAATGACACTGGTGGATCCATGTGTTGGCTCTGAAGAGAACACACTTTTCAATAACACTGGTGAATTCATATGTGGTCTGTGAAAAGAATAGTCATGAAATGACTCTAGGTGTGGTTAATGAAAGAACACACATTTGATTGACAATGGTATAACCATATGTGGTCTGTGAAAATAACACACACGCAATGACTCTAGCTGTGGTTAATGAGAAGAACACACATGCAATGACACTGGTGGATCCATATGTGGTATGTGAAGAGAACACACATGCAATGAACTCTAGTGGATCCATATGTGGATTGTGAAAATAACACACATGAAATGACTAGTTTTTGTTAGTAAAAGAACACACATTTCAATGACACTGTAGGATCCATGTGTGGTCTCTGAAGAGAACACACTTTTCAATGACACTGGTGAATCCATATGTGGTCTGTGAAAAGAATAGACATGAAATGACTCCAAATGTGGTTAATGAAAGAACACACATTTCAATGACAATGGTAGTTCCATGTGTGGTCTGTGAAAAGAACACACATGCAATGACTCTAGCTGTGGTTAATGAGAAGAACACACATGCAATGACACTGGTGGATCCATAGGTGGATTGTGAAAAGAACACACATGCAATGAACTATGGTGGAACCACATGCAATGACACTGGTGGATCCAGGGTGTTGTCTCTAAAGAGAACACACATTTCAATGACACTGGTGGATCCATCTGTGTTCTGTGAAAAGAATAGACATGAAATGACTCCAGGTATCGTTAATGAAAGAACACACATTTCAATGACAATGGTGGATCCATATGTGGTTTGTGAAAAGAACACACATGCAATGACTCTAGCTGTGGTTAATGAGAATAACACACATGCAATGACACTGGTGGATCCATATGTGGATTGTGAAAATAACACACATGCAATGACTCTAGTTGTTGTTAGTAAAAAGAACACACATGCAATGACACTGGTGGATCCATGTGTGGTCTCTAAAGAGAACACACATTTCAATGACACTAGTGGATCCATATGTGGTCTGTGAAAAGAATAGACATGAAATGACTCCAGATGTGGTTAATGAAAGAACACACATTTCAGTGACAATGGTGGTTCCATATGTGGTCTGTGAAGAGAACACACATGCAATGACTCTAGCTATGGTTAATGAGAAGAACACACATGCAATGACATTGGTGGATCCATAGGTGGATTGTGAAAAGAACACACATGCAATGAACTCTGGTCGAACCACATGCAATGACACTGGTGGATCCATATGTGGTCTATGAAAAGAATAGTCATGATATGACTCCAGGTGTGGTTAATGAAAGAACACACATTTTATTGACAATGGTGGATCCATATGTGGTATGTGAAAAGAACACACATGCCATGACTCTAGATGTGGTTAATGAGAAGAACACACATGCAATGACACCGGTGGATCCATATGTGGATTCTAAAAATAACACATATGCAATGACTCTAGTTGTTGTTAGTAAAAAGAACACACATGCAATGACGCTAGTGGATCCATGTGTGTTCTCTTAGTGGATCCATGTGTGGTCTCTGAAGAGAACACACAATTCAATGACACTGGTGGATCCATATGTGGTCTGTGAAAATAATAGTCATGAAATGACTCCAGTTGCTGTTAGTAAAAAGAACACACATGCAATGACACTACATGCAATGACTCTAGCTGTGGTTAATGAGAAGAACACACGTGGATCCATAGGTGGATTAAGAAAAGAACCCACATGCAATGAACTCTAGTGGAACCACATGCAATGACACTGGTGGACCCATGTGTGGTCTCTAAAGAGAACACACATTTCAATGACTCTGGTTGGTCTCTATGTGGTCTGTGAAAAGAATAGACATGAAATGACTCTAGGTGTGGTTAATAAAAGAACACACATTTCAATGACAATGGTGGATCCATATGTGATCTGTGAAAAGAACACACATGCAATAACTCTAGCTGTGGTTAATGAGAAGAACACACATTTCAATGACACTGGTGGATCCATATGTGGTCTGTGAAAAGAATAGTCAAGAAATGACTCTGGTTGTTGTTAGTAAAAAGAACACACATGCAATGACACTGGTGGATCCATGTGTGGTCTCTGAAGAGAACACACATGCAATGACTCTAGCTGTGGTTAATGAGAAGAACACACATGCAATGCCACTGGTGGATCCATAGGTGGATTGTGAAAAGAACACACTTGCAATGAACTCTGGTGGAACCACATGCAATGACACTGGTGGATCCATGTGTGGTCTCTGAAGAGAACACACATGCAATGACACTAGTGGATCCATATGTGGTATGTGCAAAGAATAGTCATAAAATGACTCCAGGGGTGGTTAATGAAAGAACACACATTTCATTGACAATGGTGGATCCATATGTGGTCTGTGAAAAAGAACACACATGCAATGACTCTAGCTATGCTTAATGAGAATAACACACATGCAATGACACCGGTAGATCCATATGTGGATTGTGAAAATAACACACATGCAATGACTCTAGTTGTTGTTAGTAAAAAGAACACACATGCAATGACACTGGTGGATCCATGTGTGGTCTCTGAAGCGAACAAACATTTCAATGACACTGGTCGATCCATATGTGGTCTGTGAAAAGAATAGTCATGAAATGACTCTAGTTGTTGTTAGTAAAAAGAACACACATGCAATGGCATTGGTGGATCCAAGAGACCATACATGCAATGACACTGGTGGATCCATATGTGGTATGTGAAAATAATATACATGAAATGACTCCAGGTGTCGTTAATGAAAGAACACACATTTCAATGACGATGGTGGATCCATATGTGGTCTGTGAAAAGAACACACATGCAATGACTCTAGCTGTGGTTAATGAGAATAACACACATGCAATGGCACTGGTGGGTCCATATGTGGATTGTGAAAATAACACACATGCAATGACTCTAGTTGTTGTTAGTAAAAAGAACACACATGCAATGACACTGGTGGATCCATGTGTGGTCTCTGAAGAGAACATACATTTCAATGACACTGGTGGATCCATATATGGTCTGTGAAAAGAATAGTCATGAAATGACTCCAGTTGTTGTTAGTAAAAAGAACACACATGCAATGACACTGGTGGATCCATGTGTGGTCTCTGAAGAGAACACACATGCAATGACTCTAGCTGTGGTTAATGAGAAGAACACACATGCAATGACACTGGTGGATCCATAGGTGGATTGTGAAAAGAACACACATGCAATGAACTCTAGTGGAACCACATGCAATGACACTGGTGGATCCATGTGTGGTCTCTGAAGAGAACACACATTTCAATGACACTGGTGGGTCCATATGTGGTTTGTGAAAAGAATATACATGAAATTACTCCAAGTGTGGGCAATGAAAGAACACACATTTCAATGACAATGGTGGATCCATATGTGGTCTGTGAAAAGAACACACATGCAATGACTCTAGCTGTGGTTAATGAGAATAACACACATTTCAATGACACTGGTGGATCCATATGTGGTATGTGAAAAGAATAGTCGTGAAATGACTCCGGTTGTTGTTAGTAAAAAGAACACACATGCAATGACACTAGTGGATCCATGTGTGGTCTCTGAAGAGAACACACATTCGATGACTCTAGCTATGGTTAATGAGAAGAACACAGATGCAATGACACTGGTGGATCCATAGGTGGATTGTGAAAAGAACACACATGCAATGAACTCTGGTGGAACCACATGCAATGACATTGATGGATCCATGTGTGGTCTTTGAAGAGAACACACATGCAATGACACTGGTGGATCCATATGTGGTCTGTGAAAAGAATAGTCATCATATGATTCCAGGTGTGGTTAATGAAAGAACACACATTTTATTGACAATGGTGGATCCATATGTGGTCTGTGAAAAGAACACACATGCAATGACTCTAGCTGTGGTTAATGAGAAGAACACACATGCAAAAACACCGGTGGATCCATATGTGGATTGTGAAAATAACACACATGCTATGACTCTAGTTGTTGTTAGTAAAAAGAACACACATGCAATGACACTGGTGGATCCATGTGTGGTCTCTGAAGAGAACAGACATTTCAATGACACTGGTGGATCCATATGTGGTCTGTGAAAAGAATAGTCATGAAATGACTCTAGTTGTTGTTAGTAAAAAGAACACACATGCAATGACACTGGTGGATCCATGTGTTGTCTCTGAAGAGAACACACGTGCAATGACTCTAGCTGTGGTCAATGAGAAGAACACACATGCAATGATACTGGTGGATCCATAGGTGGATTGTGAAAAGAACACACATGCAATGAACTCTAGTGGAACCACATGCAATGACACTGGTGGATCCATGTGTGGTCTCTAAAGAGAACACATATTTCAATGACACTGGTGGATCCATATGTGTTCTGTGAAAATAATAGACATGAAATGACTCTGATACGTTCATTCTGCATCACTATTCTATATCATAATTCACTATTATTCATTGATATATTTCATATTAAGAGATGATACTTATGATATTTCATCTGTTTTTGCATGGTTGATGACTTTTGGAGCATGGACCGCTGCAGTCATGATTCTGATGGAAAAGGTGCTGTTTGGAGGCAAAATTCGCGAAGATCAGAAAATCCGGGAAAATATACGGAAAATCCTATTTTTCCAGAAGACAAAGGCTGCGAGAAGAGGGAGTGGAGATGGGCCACAGGGGGCCCACACCAACCCCTAGTGCGGGCCAGCCTAGGCCACGCCACCAGGTGGTGTGGCCACCCTGGCCCACCTCTGTCTCTCCCCTCTGGCGTATATATTCCTCCCAAAACCCTAAGACAAGGGGAGGACCATATAAAGATTTCGCCACCTGTGCAGGGTGGAAAACACCGAGAGAGAAAGATCTCTCCGGCAGATAGATTTCTGTCGGGGGAATTCCTCCCCGGAGAGGAGAGATCGTCGCCATCAACACCACCATCAAGCTGGACTTCATCGGGATCATCATCATCATCATCATCACCACCATCATCTCCATCAGCACCCTCATCACCATCTCCATATTGCTGTAACAATTGCGTTGAATCTTGCATAGTTCTTAGGTGAAACTTTCCCGGTGTTGATTACTCTTTGTAGTTGATGCTATTGAGTGGAACCATTGAATTATTGTTTATGTTCAGATTGCTATACATCATTATTCCATCTCTGATCATGATCCATATGATGTCTTGTGAGTAGTACGTTTTGTTCTTGAGGACATGGGAGAAGTCATGTTGTTAGTAGTGGAATTGTGTTGAGAAAGATTCAATAGTTTGATATTTAAGTTGTGGTGTACTTCTTCTAGTGGTGTCATGTGAACGTCGACTACATGACACTTCACCTATATGGGCCTAGGGGAATGCATTGTGTATTTAGCTACTAATCGTAGGGGTTGCCGGAGTGACAGAAACCTGAACCCTCGTTAGGAATCCATTGCACAAGGGACGTAAGGGTCTTAGAGTTTAAAGTTGTGGTTAGGTTTCTACCTTAATTACTTTCTTGTACTTACGGATGTTTGCAAGGGGTATAATCATAAATATGTATTAGTCCTAGGAAGGTCTGTACGTTAGCACAGGTTCACCCACACAACACTTAGCAAGCTAAAGAAGATTAATCAACTATATGAAGCGAAAGCACTTGACAGTCTTCCCATGTGTCCTCGAGAACGTGTGGTCATCTTAAGTAATACAACCAGCTTGTCCTTTGCTGCAGAAAGGATTGGGCCACGTGCTGCATCTATTCATATTGTCTTTTATTTACTCGTACTTTATTTACTTGCTTTATCAAAAACCACTAAAATCCGTTTGCTAAGTATTTGCAGAGAATTCCTGATCCATACCACTAGCTAGCACCTTCTGCTCCTCATTGGGTTCGATATTCTTACTTATCGAAAATACTGCGATACACCCCCTATACTTGCGGGTCATCAAGACTATTTTCTGGCACAGTTGCCGGGGAGTGAAGCGCTATTGGAGAGTGGAACTGGTAAAGGAAACTTCTATTGTGAGTATTGTTTACTTCTGTTAGTTGCTTTATTTTCGTTATGGATAATTCGCTGAGTTTCTTATTTGGTAATGCTACTACCACTGCTAAGGTAGTAGATGAACCACCACCTGCTAAGAATGATGCTTTTAAAATACCTACAAGAATTATTGATCGTGTTATGGATAACTACTATGTTGGGGATGGAACTGTCCATCCTGGTGATCATTTGCTCTTTATACACGAATTATGCGGGTTGTTCAAGTGTGTAGGTATTACTAAAGATCAAGTTAAGAAGAAGTTATTCTCATTATCACTGAAAGGAAGAGCCGAGGAATGGTATAAGCTGCTGAAGAATGGTCAAGCTCTGGAATGGGAGGAAATAGTGCCTCTCTTTTATTCAAAGTTTTATCCTCCTAGTGAGATTCATAAAGATCAGAATCAAATATACAACATTTGGCCTCTTGATGGAGAGAGTACAGCTCAAGCTTGGGGGAGATTGAAGTTACTTATGCTCAAATGTCCCATTCATGAGCTCCCCAACAATATTATTATCAGTTACTTTTATGCAAGGCTCCGTCTACATGATAAGGATTTTTTGGATGCTTCTTGTGCTGGATCATTCACTCGCATGGAAGAAGGAGCTAAATGGGATCTTCTGGACCGTATTCAAGACAATGCTGAAGCATGGGAGAATGACAAAGGTAGAAAGTCAGGTATAAATTATGATTATGAATGCATTGAATCTTTTATGGGAACCGATGAATTTCAAAATATTAGTAATTCTTATGGTCTTGATTTACAAGTTATTACAAAAAAATTTAATGATTTTTCTTCTTATATTGAAATCCCAACAAAGGGATGGAGCAAGTACCATGCACCCTATAAAGATATTGCTGACTGTATTCCTGTTGGGAGTACTGAGCATTGCATTATTGATCATGTTTTACCTGAACCTTACATTGAGAAGATACCCTTCCTAGATAAGGTAAAGGATCATCCTATGATAACTAGTGTAATCACTAAAAGTGAAAAGAGAACTGTAAAACCTGATGAACAAATAAGCATTGAACCTGTTGTAGCAATTGTTAAAGATCTTGTAACTAAAAGTATAGAGGATGGGCACATAGTATTTTGTGAGGACGCTTCTAATGTTGTCTCACATCCTAATAGAACTAAAAGGCTAGTGTCCCTGTGCTATCTATTAGAATTGGTGATCATTGCTATTATGGTTTGTGTGATATTGGTGCAAGTTCAAGTGCTATTCCTTATGAGCTTTATAAAGAAATTATGCATGAAATCAGTCCCTGCGAGTTGGAAGAGATTGATGTGGTTATTCACCTTGCTAATAGAGAAACCATCTCTCCAATTTGTATTGTGCGGAATGTAGAATTTCTTTGTGGTAAGGTTAAATATCCTGCCGATTTTCTAGTACTTGGTTCAGCTGCTAGTAAAACTTATCCCATCATTTTTGGTAGACCTTTCTTGAGTACTTGTGGAGATATTATAGATTGCAAAAGAGAGAAAATCTCGACTAAGTGTGATGGGGAATCTTATGATTTTAATTTTTCAAAATTTACTAAAGAACCTTGTGAAAATGAAACCCATAATGAGGATTTTAGAGTTGAACAACTTGCTTGTATTTCTCTTGCTCCTAATAATGCTTTGCAGCAGTATATGGAAGACCACGAAAGTGAGATCTTCATGGAAGAAAGAAATGAGATTGATGAGATTCTCCGTCGTCAACCTAAGATGCTTAAGCATAACTTGCCTATGGAAGATTTGGGTACCACGTTGCCTCCTAAAAAGGATCCAGTTTTTGATCTAAAACCTCTCCCTAACAATCTTAAATATGCTTACATTGATGATAAAAAGACATATCCTGCTATTATTAGCTCTAAAATTTTAGGGAAGGAACGATTATTGGAGGTTTTGAAGAAACACCGAGGGGCTATGGACTATACTTTGGATGATTTAAAAGGGATTTCTCCTACTATATGTCAGCATGCTATCAATATAGAGCCAGATGCAAAGCCAGTAGTAGAGCACCAATGATGTTTAAATCCTAAGATGTAGGTAGTGGTAAGAAATGAGGTATTGAAACTCCTTGATGCTGGTATTATTTACCCTATTGTTGATAGTGAATGGGTTAGTCCTGTTCATTGTGTTCCTAAAAAGGAGGAATTACAGTTGTTCCTAATGATAATGATGAGCTTATTCCCCAAAGAATAGTAGTGGGCTATAGGATGTGCATTGATTTTAGGAAAGTTAACAAAGTTACTAAGAAAGATCATTACCCGCTTCCTTTTATTGATCAAATGTTAGAAAGGTTATCTAAAAAGACCCATTTTTGTTTTCTTGATGGATATTCTAGTTTCTCTCAAATTGCTGTTAAACAACAAGATCAAGAAAAAACTACTTTTACTTGCCCTTACGGAACCTATGCTTATAGACGTATGCCTTTTGGTTTATGTAATGCTCCTACTACTTTTCAAAGATGCATGTCTGCTATCTTTCATGGTTTTTGTGAGGAAATTGTGGAGGTGTTCATGGATGACTTCTCTGTCTATGGAACTTCTTTTGATAATTGTCTTCACAATCTTGATAAAGTCTTGCAGAGGTGTGAAGAAACTAATCTTGTTCTTAATTGGGAGAAATGCCACTTCATGGTTAATGAAGGGATTGTACTTGGGCATAAGGTGTCTGAAAGAGGCATAGAGGTGGATAGAGATAAAGTTGAGGCAATTGAGAAAATGCCCTGCCCAAGAGACATCAAAGGTATTTGTAGTATCCTTGGTCATGCTGGTTTCTATAGAAGGTTTATTAAAGATTTTTCTAGGATATCAAAACCCCTCACTAATCTTCTTCAAAAAGATGTACCCTTTGTTTTTGATGATGATTGTAAGGAAGCTTTTGAAACTCGTAAGAAGGCTTTAACTACAACTCCTATTGTTCAACCACCTGATTGGAGTTTACCCTATGAAATAATGTGTGATGCTAGTGATTTTGCTGTAGGTGCTGTCCTCAGACAACGAATTGATAAAAAGCTAAACGTTATTCATTATACTAGTAAGACTCTAGACGCTGCTCAGAGGAATTATGCTACTACTGGAAAAGAATTTCTATCTTTCGTCTTTGCTTGTGATAAGTTTAGACCCTATATTGTAGACTCAAAAGTCACCATTCATACTGATCATGCTGCTATTAAGTACCTTATGATGAAGAAGAACGCTAAGCCTGGGCTTATTAGATGGGTGCTGCTTTTACAAGAGTTTGATCTACATATTGTAGATAGGAAAGGTGTTGAAAACCCTATAGCTGATAATTTATCTCGATAGGAAAATATCTCCTTTGACCCTATGCCTGTTAATGATAGTTTTCCAAATGAACAGTTGGATGTGGTAGGGGTAAGCTCGCGAGGGAGCCCTTGGTACGCTGATTATGCTAACTTTATTGTCTCCAAGTATTTGCCTCCAACTTTTACAGCTCAGCAAAGAAGGAAGTTCTTTTATGATTTGAGGCATTATTTTTGGGATGACCCACACTTATATAAAGAAGGAATGGATGGTATTATGCGAAGATGTGTTCCAGAATATGAACAAAAAGAGATATTGCATAAATGTCATGGTAGTGCTTATGGAGGACATCATGCAGGAGATAGAACTGCGCAAAAGGTGCTGCAATCAGGTTTCTACCGGCCTACCCTTTTTAAGGATGCAAGAAAATTTGTTTTATCTTGTGATGAGTGTCAGCGTGTTGGTAATATTTCTAGACGCAATGAAATGCCTATGAACTACTCTCTAGTTATTGAATCCTTTGACTACTAGGGATTTGACTTTATGGGTCCTTTTCCTCCCTCAAAAGGTTATACTCATATTCTTGTTGCCGTCGATTATGTTACTAAGTGGGTAGAAGCCATTCCTACGAAGAGTGCTGACGGGGAGACTTCTCTAAAAATGCTTAAGGATGTTAACTTTCCTAGGTTTGGAGTGCCTAGGTATCTCATGACTGATGGAGGTTCTCATTTCATTCATGGTGGTTTTAGAAAGACCCTTGCTAAATATGATGTTAATCATAGAATTGCTTCATCTTATCAGCCCCAAACTAGTGGGCAAGTAGAGTTATCAAATAGAGAAATTAAATCCATCTTGCAAAAGACTGTTAATAGATCTAGAAAAAACTGGGCTAAAAAGTTGAATGATGCTTTATGGGCTTATAGGACTGCCTACAAGAACCCTATGGGGATGTCTCCTTATAAAATGGTTTATGGGAAAGCGTGTCACCTACCTTTGGAGTTAGAACACAAAGCTTACTGGGCAGTTAAAGAACTAAATAGAGATTGTAAGCTCGCTGGTGAGAAAAGATTATTTGACTTAAGTTCTTTAGATGGATGGAGGAGTGAAGCCTATGAAAATGCTAGGCTATTTAAGGAAAAAGTTAAAAGATGGCATGACAAGCGAATACTTAAGAGATAATTTCATTTTGGCGAGAAAGTTCTATTGTATAGGTCTCGTCTCAGATTTTTTGCAGGAAAACTACTGTCAAAATGGGAAGGACCTTTCATTATTGAAGAAGTGTGTACCGTTCGGGAGCAATAAGAATTTCTTCTTTAAAAGATAATACTACACAAGTAGTGAATGGGCAGCGACTCAAGCACTATATTGCTAGAGATTCTTACAATGAAGATGTTGATGCCTTTCAAGTTATAACTCCGAAAAATTTATCAAGGACCAAATTCAGAGACCCGTAGAGTACGTTTTCAAATAGGTAACAGTTCTGGTAGGAAAAGTTCCGCGAAAATACTATCCAACTATATTTTTGCAGTTTTTAGACAATAAGGAAAGCTACAAAGAGAAAGAGGGAAGGAAACGAAGCCAGGGTGGCTCACACCACCCTGTGGCACGGGCCCACCCCTATCCGCGCCACCAGGTGGTGTGGCCACTCCGGACTCCGTATTCGACCCGTTTTCTCCCAGTACCTTCCTTTTGTTGTGAAACTTCGTAATATATAATCCCCCGGATCCCCTGAGGTTCGTATATCGTGTTTTCGTCGTGTTTTTGTTTCGATCTATTTCTGCCAGGTGATACATTGCAAATGTATCTATAATTTTTTATGCTCCATGCTTGGTTTTATCCACTTTCTTGTGTTTTGTCCACATTTTGGAGTACTTTTCATATGATTTCTTGGACTAACCTATTAACAAGAACCATAGTGCCAGCTGCCTATTTTCTGCTGCTTTTGGTTCCAGGAAAGTCAGAAAATGAATATTCTCGGAATTGGATGGGACAAAAGCCAAAGTGCCTATTTTCCAGAAGACTCCAGGAGCCAGAATACGAGACGGAGGAGGGCCAGGGGCTGGCCACACCCCCCCAGGCACGGGCTGGGCTTGTCCATGCCAGGGCATGGTGTGGTGGCCCCAGTTACCCCCTCGGTCTCCCTCTTCGCCTATAAGAAGCCTTGTGACCTAAATACTCCGGGGGGTTCGACGTTTTTCCAGAAAAATTTCCGCAGCACCGCCACCACCGAAGGGGAGATTCGGTGGACAAAAAGTCTCTGTTTCGGCACCCTACCGGGGCGGGGAAGTGCCCCCGGAGCCATCTCCATTGATCTCCACCATCATCTCCATCGACCATCCATGTTTCCCCCATCTATGAGTGAGTAATCCCCCGTTGTAGGCTATGGGGATGGTACGGATTGGATGAGATTGTTCATGTAATGGCATCAGATTGTTAGGGCATGGTGCCTAGTATCTTTTATTAGTGCTTTATGACTTTGTTGCGACTTGTTGTGCTTAATGCTTGTCACTAGGGCCCGAGTGCCATGATTTCAGATCTGAACATGTTATTGATTCATTATGATAGTATTGTTTTTGGTCTTATCTGCAAGTTGTATACACATGTTGTTGTTCGGAACCTATGGCCCCGAAGTGACAGAAATCGGGATAACGAGAAGGGAATGGCTTTGATGTGAGGATCACATGTGTTCACGGAGTGTTAATGCTTTGCTCCGGTGCTCTATTAAAAGGAGCACCTTAATTGACAGTAGTTCCCTAGAGGCCCCGCTGCAAACGGGCTGGCAGGACAAAAGATGTTGTGCAAGTTCTCATGCGAGCACGTATGACTATATATGGAACACATGCCTAGGATTATCTAGTACTTGGATGATTTATCTTATTTATCTGCAATTGCCCTATGTTCTGATTGCTATGTGAATTGTCTTGTCCATGCAACGCCCCTCTATCCATCCCTATGCCTACCGCACTCGAATCCCACTGTTTACTGCTTTTGTTACTGCTGTCTTTGCTTTACTACTACTGCTACTTTACTATTCCTACTACAAAACTGTTGCTACTGGTAAACTGCTATGAGCAAGATTGTTTCCAGGTGCAGCTGAATTGACAACTCAGTTGTTAAGGCTTATAAATATTCTTTGGCTCCCCTTGTGTCGAATCAATAAATTGGGTTTCACTTCCCTCGAAAATACTGCGATACACCCCCTATACTTGTGGGTCATCAAGACTATTTTCTGGCGCCGTTGCCGGGGAGCATAGCTTTATTTATCAAGTCCACTTGGAATCACTATTGTTCAAGCTAAGTTTACTCTTGCCTTATCATGCTTGTTGTCAATGGTTGGTTTCTTTGAAACTGAAGCTTATTGGCAAGGTGGGTTCACGGAAGATCAAAAATATTATTATAAGGAACACCGCTTGTCACAAAAAGGGAAACACTTATGGGAACAAATTGATAGATTGTATACCATTGCTAGAAACGTGTGCTCTACTTATAATGTTACTTATTGCTGTGATGAATCTTGTTGCAGAAAGAGGTATAAACACCTCCCTTTTCAATGTGAGTATAATGATAATGATACCATATCTTTTTATGCTAAAGGAATTTCTGACTTTTATGATGCGAAACAAATTGAAGAATTTATTGCTTGGAAGGGTGCTTTTGAACTTGCTAGTTTGCTTGAAAATATTGATGATTCACCTTACAAATATGAGGTTTATGGTATACTTAAATTTTGCTTTGATAATTACAAGGATGAAAATGGCTATATCCTTGAATATTTAATAGATGCTTTCCACAAATGGAAGAGACTAATGCCTTGCAGGATCCTATGGAAGAAGAAATTGATGAACCTGAAACCTCATTACATGAAAAAGAGGAGGAGAGTGATGAACAAAGGAGGAAGAATGGATTAGCTACCCATGCCTACCTTCTAATGAGAGTAACTCTTTATCCCTTACATTATTTGATTATCCTCCATGCTTACTAAAGGAGGATGAATGTTATGTTCCTGAGGATTCTTTTGAAAATGTTTATAATAAAGCTCTAGTGCTTGTAGATCATGAAGAGCATGCTTTATGTGATAGTTATATTGTTGAGTTTATTCATGAGGCTACTGAAAATTATTATGAGAGAGAAAAATATGGTTGTATAAGTTTTCATTGTATTGAAACACCTCTCTATGTGCTGAAAGTTTTGAAGTTACTCTTGTTTTATCTTCCTATGCCTGTCACTTTGTTCTTTGCAAATTTATTTGCATACATGATTCCTATGCATAGGAAGTGGGTTAGACTTAAATGTGTTTTGAATTTGCTTATTGATGCTCTCTTTTACTTCAACTCATATTTCTTATGAGAGCATCCTCTCAAACTTTTATGCCCGAAAATGATAATATGTCTACTATTCTTGGGAGACCTTTTCTTAAATACTGCAGCAGCTGTTATTAATTGTAATCAAGGGAAGGTGACCTTCAATGTCAATGACAAGGAACATACTATCTATTTCCCTAAGAAGATTCATAGACTTATGGTTTTGAATTCAATTGAACATGTTGAGGGCATTCAAGTTGGAGAAATATATTGTCCCATACCAAGAGAAAAATTTGAAACTATTATGATTGGGACCATTGCTATCAAGGTTGAGGTAACATAATCATTAGTGGAATACAAAGTTTTGTATCATATGAAATTGTTTTGGTAACAAGACCTAATCAACCTTGTTAACAAAAGGATTTCATTGAACAAAACAATGTTTCCACCATGATTATCCCTGCTTACTTCTATTTTATCCATTTTCAGTTTTTGCTTTTGCCTAACTTAAAGGCGTTAAAGAAAAGTACTTATTGGGAGATAACCCAAAAGTTTTAGATGAGTCTTGGAAGTTATTACTTCAGTAATAACCGCTCCTTATCCTTTTTATTTTCTTTTTGTGCCAAGAGTAACCTCTAATGAGAGAGAAGTAATGATTGGGAAAGTTATTGTCCCGAAACAGATTACTGTGCTTCACCGTAAAAATTCTTGTAAAATCTCTGAACGTCTTTTTTAGGCGTGAATTTTTCTGCTTCTGCCCCAGGTTGTTATCTAACTTCCGTTAGTTCAACACTTTTTGATTTGAGAAACAGAAGGTCTTCAAAAAAATTCGTCTTTACCTACTGGTCTGTTTTGACAGATTTCTGCCATTTTCTGCATTTGCTTCTTGTTGGTTCCTTTTTGAGTTCTTTTGGGGAATTGATCTTTTTGAGGGAAGTGCTATAGTAGCTAGTGTTTTAATGGAATTTTTATTGGTGTTAGAACTGAACCTAAAGACTTATTATCTTGAGTGCACTAATGTTGCTAATAAAGATTGTGTGAAGTTTTGTATGAAGGAAAAATTTCAGGTGTATGGAAGGAATGAGTAATGAGATGAAGGATGGACTAAAGCTCAAGCTTGGGGATGCCACGCGTGTAACCCCAAGAAATATCCAAGAAGTACAAGCGTCAAAGCTTGGGGATGCCCAAGGCATCCCCTTCTTCATCAATAAAAATCTCAGGTTTCTTCCAAACACTTCATTTTTATTGTTTCATGCACAGTTGTGTTGTTCTTGGAGCGTCTTCTTTTTTGTTTTTGTTTTGGTTTTTCGTTTTATTTGTTTTCTTAGTTTGCTTAATAAATTGGTTGGACCTCCTCTTTCATACATTAGTGTTCAAATAGTTTGGTTTGGTTTGGAAAAGAGTAGGAAAGCTCATGCTTAAGTGGTGAAGAGAGTTTGTTTTTGACTGTGGCCTATGCTTTTTCATGCCATGCTTGATATTGTTTTGGCTTTATGCTTAGTATTCTTTGCTGTAGCATGACTTGTTATAAACAATTGAGATTGCTTAATGTGCCTTGGATGAATCATGCGTTGTTTTAGCATATTAAAGCATAGTATAGTGGTATTCTCCTTTGATGCTTTATTTGGGTTGACTTGGCACATGTTCACACCATGTTATGACTATCCCAAGTCACCATAAGCCTTTATGATCCTTTAGTTTTCAACTTGTAGTATCACTTTATGCTTTGATCAATGATGTTTTGTCGCTCTGCATGATTATGGCCATTATTCCTCTCTTGTTTGTCGCTCCCTTACTATTGCTAGCCTTCACCCGCACTGAGTATGTTTTACTCATGTTTCCAACTCCCTAAAACCAAATATTGCCAAAGTGTCCACCATACCTACCTATTAGCATCATTTGCTACTCCCGTGCATATTCAATATGCTTTGTTTTCTTCCGAATAAAATGTTTGCTTGTTATGAGAAAGTTAGTTAGTAAAGCTCTCACGAACTTGATGGCACACTTTATTTTCTTGCACTTAATAAACCTGAACCATTGCGTCCTTCTTTGTTGCGTATATGCTTGCGCTTTATGAGTTGAAGTTAGCAGAACCTGTATCATGGGGACCGCTTTCAACACTTCATTGGTACTTTGTACCTAGTGGATATCATGTTCTTTTGCTTATGGATCCTAGCGGTGTGAAATAAAAGTGGAACTTGTAAGATCATGGAGTTTGTATGTATGTTAGAGAAATGCCTGGGCCGCTAGCCTAAGCCATGCCTAATCATGGTGGAAACTTGCAGCATAACCATAATGAGCATTCTATGAAGCATCCTCAATAAAAATCTATGCACATAGTAAATAAAAAGATCACTGAGATGCTCATTGTCTGCTTGCCTTGTCATTTTGATTATGGGATAGCTCCAGTGTAATGTACAAGGGGTACCCCGTTGGCGGTTCTCTATGATACGTATATACTTACAATGACAAGAGCTTACTTGTGACTGAAGTTGAGTAGCATGAGGATCGGTCTTCGTAAGTAAGGGGCATGAGACTTCAATTTATAACTTGTCAAGCATATCCTCTTAGTTGTGTCACTTTAACCTTAACCATTTAAAGATGCTTATGATAGGGGCAATGAGAGCTCAAAGCTAAAGAGTACCATACTTTCAGCATTTGGAAGCCTTTCAAACTTTTCAAAACCTGTTCATTTCCTTGTTGAGTCTCCACACATTCTAAGAGCACTTTCTTGAGAGCATAGTGGCCATTCTTAGTTCTATGTGCATTGTCCCAAGACTTGTTGATTGATGCATACCTTGATATTGCTTGTTTTAAACTATTTGTATCTAGTCACTCTTGTAAACTTTGAAGGTGTCCTATGAATTTATATTTGCTACTCTATGAGGGACAAGCTGAATGCCATTATGCTACGGTTTATTTATGTGAAACAAACAAACGTCTTGCAAAGCATTGTTATTCATGAATCTTTTGTTTGTGCCTTTTCATGTTGCATCATAGTTTCTTTGTCTTATTGCTAGAACTTTGTCTTTCATGTTATGATTAAAGTACTATGATCCCAGCTTTGAATGTTTTACAAGTACTTTGATCAAGTCTTTGATGGTGCATGTCACCTCAAAAATTATTCTTTCTTTTTATCACTTACCTACTTGAGGACGAGCAGGAGTTAAGCTTGGGGATGTTGATACATTGCAAATGTATCTATAATTTTTGATGCTCCATGCTTGGTTTTATCCACTTTCTTGTGTTTTGTCCACATTTTGGAGTACTTTTCATATGATTTCTTGGACTATCCTATTAACAAGAGCCACAGTGCCAGCTGCCTGTTTTCTGCTGTTTTTGGTTCCAGGAAAGTCAGAAAATGAATACTCTCGGAATTGGACGGGACAAAAGCCAAAGTGCCTATTTTTTCAGAAGACTCCAGGAGCCAGAATACAAGACAAAGGAGGGACAAGGGCTGGCCACACACCCCCAGGCGCAGGCTGGGCCTGGCCACGCCAGGGCATGGTGTGGTGGCCCCAGACACCCCCTCGGTCACCCTCTTCGCCTATGAGAAGCCTTCTGACCTAAAAACTCTGGGGGGTTCGATGTTTTTCTAGAAAAAGTTCCGTAGCGCCGCTACCACCGAAGGAGAGATTCGGGGGACAGAAAGTCTCTGTTCCGGCACCTTGTCGGGACAGGGAAGTGCCCCCGGAGCCATGTCCATCTATCTCCACCATCATCTCCATCGACCATCCATGTTTCCCCCATCTATGAGTGAGTAATCCCCCGCTGTAGGCTATGGGGATGGTAGGGATTGGATGAGATCGTTCATGTAATGGCATCAGATAGTTAGGGCATGGTGCCTAGTATCTTTTATTAGTGCTTTATGACTTTGTTGCGACTTGTTGTGCTTAATGCTTGTCACTAGGGCCCGAGTGCCATGATTTCAGATCTGAACATGTTATTGATTCATTATGATAGTATTGTTTTTGGTCTTATCTGCAAGTTGTATACACACGTTGTTGTCTGGAACCTATGGCCCCGAAGTGACAGAAATCGGGATAACCGGAAGGGAATGGCTTTGATGTGAGGATCACATGTGTTCACGGAGTGTTAATGCTTTGCTCCAGTGCTCTATTAAAAGGAGCACCTTAATTGCCAGTAGTTCTCTAGAGGCCCCGCTGCAAACGGGCTGGCAGGACAAAAGATGTTGTGCAAGTTCTCATTGCGAGCACGTATGACTATATATGGAACACATGCCTAGGATTATCTAGAACTTGGATGCTTTATCTTATTTATCTGCAATTGCCCTATGTTCTGATTGCTATGTGAATTGTCTTGTCCATGCAACGCCCATCCATCCATCCCTATGCCTACCGCTCTCGAATCCCACGGTTTACTGCTTTTGTTACTGCTGTCTTTGCTTTACTACTGCTGCTACTTTACTATTCCTACTACAAAACTGCTGCTACTGATAAACTGCTGTGAGCAAGATTGTTTCCAGGTGTAGCTGAATTGACAACTCAGTTGTTAAGGCTTATAAATATTCTTTGGCTCCCCTTGTGTCGAATCAATAAATTGGGTTTCACTTCCCTCGAAAATACTGCGATACACCCCCTATACTTGTGGGTCATCACCAGGAACTATCTTTGAAAGCTTAGGAGCACAATGGTGTCCGCCAAGGATAAGGGAAAGGAGCCTATGGAGGAAGATCTCCAAGACCCCAAGCAGGGGCTGGTACCTTTAGTTACTTGCCCTGCATCAACGGAAGCCCTACGAGTCACTAAGGAGTTCTGCGATAAGTACCGAGACTTGAGGAGGAAGGTGGACATGCTTCAATGGGAGAATAATAGGCTTCACAAGATGCTGGAAGATTTCCTCACGTCAACTCAGAAAATATTACCGCCACCACCGAAGGAGTAATTCGTCATCAGGTTTGGCATCCCCTTGGTTTGTTCCAAGCTTGGGGAGTGCCACGGTATCACATCACTATCTTCTATCTTTTTACCTTTTAGTAGAGTCATATCATGAATAGAAAAAGTTATCATGTAGGATGGTTTGCATTATGGAAGTGTCCCCTCTCTCGTTAGATATGTATCCCTTGGTGTAAGTTGCCGTTATGGAATATTAATGAGAAGTTCTATCATTTACTCTTTTGCATATCTTATATTAGTTTTCAATTCGTTGTTATATGATTGATCTTGTTGTTAGTATTGGTGTCACTTTGGGATCATTGAGTTAAATTAGTTGGTTTTGGCAAACCTGGCTCGGTCTGTAGCAGCACTATTTTTGAGAGTTGAATGAAAAGATAAAAGTACTCTAAAGAAATATAATTTCATCATCTTTCTTTCTTGATTTGCTCATAAGTTTAGTATTCTCTAGTTAAGATCTTTTGTGCTTCCAAGGAAGATTGCATGTTTGTCTTTATCACTTGTATGTTTGTTTGTTTCCTTCAACTCTTGTACTTGCTACCTAGCCTTGCTAGCCAAAAACCTGTACTAAGAGGGAATTCTTCTCGTGCATCCATTCCTTAAAACAAAACCTACGCCATTTGTGTCCACCATACCTACATATTAGCATTATTGCTATTCCAAGTAAATTCTTGTTTTTATCTACCTTCCAAATTAAACTTGTTATGTGAAAATTAGTGATTAAAGCTCTCACAAACTTGATGGCACACTTTACTTTCTTGCACTTAATAAACTTGAACCATTGGGTCCTTCTTTGTTGCATATATGCTTGCGCTTTATGAGTTGAAGTTAGCAGAACCATATATCATGGGGAACGCTTTCAACACTACCATGGTACTTTGTACCTAGTTGATATCATGATTCTTTTGCCTATGGATCCCGTCGGTGTGAAATAAAAGGGGAACTTGTAAGATCATGGAGTTCATATGTGTGTTAGAGAAATACCTGGGCCGCTAGCCTAAGCCATGCCTAATCATGGTGGAAACTTGCAGCATAACTATAGTGAGCATTCTATGAAGCATCCTCAATAAAAACCTATGCAAATAGCAATAAAAAGATTGCTGAGATGCTCATTGTTTGCTCGCCTTGTCATTTTGATTATGGGATAGCTCCTGTATCAGGTGCAAGGGGTACCCCGTTGTCGGTTCGCAATGATACACATGTATTTACTATGACAAGAGCTTACTTGTGACTGAAGTTGAGTAGCATGAGGTTCGGTACTCGTAAGTAAGGGGCATGAGATTTCAACTTATAACTTGTCAAGCATATCCTCTTAGTTGTGTCACTTTAACCTTAATCACCTAAAGATGCCTATGATAGGGGCAATGAGAGCTGAAAGCTAGTAAGTATCATAATTTTTGGGAGCTCTTTATGAAACTTGAAATCCCTGCTTCCCTCTGCGAAGGGCCTTTCTTTTACTTTTTAGTTGAGTCAGTAAACCTATTCCCTTCTATCTCAGCAAGCATTTTGAGTTGTTGTGTTTCATTCATATGTTGATTTATTCAATCATGTTTCTTATGTTCCTTGTTTTGCACATTGCTCTTATCTTAGTGATTACTACTTTGAAAGCTATCATCGAAAACCAGTTATTTTTGAACTCTAGCAAATTATCAACTATTCTTCGACCAAGAGCTAAGTTTGCCATTACCAATTAAGATTCACTTCATGTATCTCTATTGTGTTTCCTTTACTTACTACAAGTTAAGTTATATAATAGTGAGTTGTCTTCTATTATGATCTATGTATTGATGAATGTGATGCTTCTTGTCCATATTCTTTTTATCGACACTTCACTCCATAAACCTGAGGCCATGTTTATTGAGCTCAGTTTCGCTTGGGGACAAGCGAAGTCTAAGCTTGGGGGGAGTTGATACGTCCATTCTGCATCACTATTCTATATCATAATTCACTGTTATTCATTGATATATTTCATATTAAGAGATGATACTTATGTTATTTCATCTGTTTTTGCATGGTTGATGACTTTTGGAGCATGGACCGCTGTAGTCAGGATTCTGATGGAAAAGGTGCTGTTTGGAGGCAAAATTCGCGAAGATCAGAAAATCCAGGAAAATATACGGAAAATCCTATTTTTCCAGAAGACAAAGGCTGCCAGAAGAGGGAGTGGAGATGGGCCACAGGGGGCCCACACTACCCCCTGTCGCGGGCCAGCCTATGCCGCGCCACCAGGTGGTGTGGCCGCCCTGGCCCACCTCTGTCTCTCCCCTCTGGCGTATATATTCGTCTCGAAACCCTAAGACCAGGGGAGGACCACAGAAAGATTCCGCCGCCTCTATGGGGCGGAAAACACCGAGAGAGAAAGATCTCTCCGGCAGATAGATTTCTGCCGGGGCAATTCCTCCCCGGAGAGGAGAGATCGTCGCCATCAACACCACCATCAAGCTGGACTTCATCGGGATCATCATCATCATCATCACCACCATCATCACCATCAGCACCCTCATCACCATCTCCATATTGATGTAACAATTGCGTTGAATCTTGCATAGTTCTTAGGTGAAACTTTCCCGGTGTTGATTACTCTTTGTAGTTGATGCTATTGAGTGGAACCATTGAATTATTGTTTATGTTCAGATTGCTATACATCATTATTCCATCTCTGATCATGATCCATATGATGTCTTGTGAGTAGTACGTTTTGTTCTTGAGGACATGGGAGAAGTCATGTTGTTAGTAGTGGAATTGTGTTGAGAAAGATTCAATAGTTTGATATTTAAGTTGTGGTGTACTTCTTCTAGTGGTGTCATGTGAACGTCGACTACATGACACTTCACCTACATGGGCCTAGGGGAATGCATTGTGTATTTGGCTACTAATCGTAGGGGTTGCCGGAGTGACAGAAACCTGAACGCCCGTTAGGAAACCATTGCACAAGGGACGTAAGGGTCTTAGAGTTTAAATCTGTGGTTCGGTTTCTACCTTAATTACTTTCTTGTACTTACGAATGTTTGCAAGGGGTATAATCACAAGTATGTATTAGGCCTAGGAAGGTCGGTACATTAGCACAGGTTCACCCACATAACACTTAGCAAGCTAAAGTAGATTAATCAACTATATGAAGCGAAAGCACTTGACAGTCTTCCCATGTGTCCTCGAGAACGTTTGGTCATCTCAAGTAATACAACCGGCCCGTCCTTTGCTGCATAAAGGATTAGGCCACTTGTTGCATCTATTCTTATTGTCTTTTATTTACTCGTACTTTATTTACTTGCTTTATCAAAAACGCCTAAAAATCTGGTTGCTAAGTATTTGCAGAGAATTCCTGATCCATACCACTTGCCATCATCTTCTGCTCCTTGTTGGGTTCGACACTCTTACTAATCGAAAATACTGCGATACACCCCCTATACTTGTGGGTTATCAGACTCCAGGTGTGGTTAATGAAAGAACACACATTTCAATGACAGTGGTGGATCCATATGTGGTCTGTGAAAAGAACACACATGCAATGACTCCAGCTGTGGTTAATGAGAAGAACACACATGCAATGACAATGGTGGATCTGTATGTGGATTGTGAAAATAACACACATGCAATGACTCTAGTTGTTCTTAGTAAAAAGAACACACATGCAATGACACTGGTGGATCCATGTATGGTCTCTGAAGAGAACACACATGCAATGACTCTAGCTGTGGTTAATGAGAAGAACACACATGCAATGACACTGGTGGATCCATAGGTGGATTGTGAAAAGAACACACATGAAATGAACTCTGGTGGAACCACATGCAATGACACTGGTGTATCCATATGTGGTCTGTGAAAAGAATAGTCATGAAATGACTCCAGGTGTGGTTAATGAAAGAACACACATTTCATTGACAATGGTGGATCCATATGTGGTCTGTGAAAAGAACACACATGCAATGACTCTAGCTATGGTTAATGAGAAGAACACACATGCAATGACACTAGTGGATCCATATGTGGTCTGTGAAGAGAACACACATGCAATGATCTCTGGTGGATCCATATGTGGTCTGTGAAAAGAATAGTCATGAAATGACTCAAGGTGTGGTTAATGAAAGAACACACATTTGAATGACAATGGTGGATCCATATGTGGTCTGTGAAAAGGACACACATGCAATGACTCTAGCCGTGGTTAATCAGAAGAACACACATGCAATGACACTGGTGGATCCATATGTGGGTTGTGAAAATAACACACGTGCAATGACTCTAGTTGTTGTTAGTAAAAAGAACACACATGCAATGACACTGGTGGATCCATGTGTGGTCTGTGAAGAGAACACACATGCAATAACACTAGTGCATCCAAATGTGGTCTGTGAAAAGAATAGTCATGAAATGACTCCAGGTGTGGTTAGTAAAAGGAACACACATGCAATGACAATGGTGGATCCATGTGTGGTCTCTGAAGAGAACACACATGCAATGACTCTAGCTGTGGTTAATGAGAAGAACACACATGCAATGATACTGGTGGATCCATAGGTGGATTGTGAAAAGAACACACATGCATTGAGCTCTGGTGGAACCACATGCAATGACATTGGTGGATCCATCTGTGGTCTTTGAAGAGAACACACATGCAATGACACTGGTGGATCCATATGTGGTCTGTGAAAAGAATAGTCATGATATGACTCCAGGTGTGGTCAATGAAAGAACATACATTTCATTGACAATGGTGGATCCATATGTGGTCTGTGAAAAGAACACACATGCAATGACTCTAGATGTGGTTAATGAGAAGAACACACATGCAATGACACCGGTGGATCCATATGTGCATTGTGAAAATAACACACACGCAATGACTCTAGTTGTTGTTAGTTAAAAGAACACACATGCAATGACACTGGTGGATCCATGTGTGGTCTTTGAAGAGAACACACATTTCAATGACACTGGTGGATCCATATGAGGTCTGTGAAAAGAATAGTCATGAAATGAATCCAGTTGTTGTTAGTAAAAAGAACACACATGAAATGACACTGGTGGATCCATGTGTGGTCTCTGAAGAGAACACACATGCAATGACTCTAGCTGTGGTTAATGAGAAGAACACACATGCAATGACACTGGTGGATCCATAGGTGGATTGTGAAAAGAACACACTTGCAATGAACTCTAGTGGAACTACATGCAATGACACTGGTGGATCCATGTGTGGTCTCTGAAGAGAACACACATGCAATGACACTGGTGGATCCATATGTGGTCTGTGAAAAGAATAGTCATGAAATGACTCCAGGTGTGGTTAATGAAAGAACACACATTTCATTGACAATGGTGGATCCATATGTGGTCTGTGAAAAGAACACACATGCAATGACTCTAGCTGTGCTTAATGAGAAGAACACACATGCAATGACACCGGTGGATCCATATGTGGATTGTGAAAATAACACACATGCAATGACTCTAGTTGTTGTTAGTAAAAAGACCACACATGCAATAACACTGGTGGATCCATGTGTGGTCTCCGAAGAGAACAGACATTTCACTGACACTAGTGGATCCATATGTAGTCTGTGAAAAGAATAGTCATGAAATGACTCTAGTTGTTGTTAGTAAAAAGAACACACATGCAATGACACTGGTGGATCCATTTTTGGTCTCGGAAGAGAACACACATGCAATGACTCTAGCTGTGGTTAATGAGAAGAACACACATGCAATGATACTGGTGGATCCATAGGTGGATTGTGAAAAGAACACACATGCAATGAACTCTAGTGGAACCACATGCAATGGCACTGGTGGATCCATATGTGGTCTGTGAAAAGAATAGACATGAAATGACTCCAGGTGTGGTTAAAGAAAGAACACACATTTCAATGACAATGGTGGATCCATATGTGGTCTATGAAAAGAACACACATGCAATGACTCTTGATCTGGTTAATGAGAAGAACACACCTACAATGACACTGGTGGATCCGTATGTGGATTGTGAAAATAACACACATGCAATGACTCTAGTTGTTGTTAGTAAAAAGAACACACATGCAATGACACTGGTGGATCCATGTGTGGTCTCTGAAGAGAACACGCATGCAATTACTCCAGCTGTGGTTAATGAGAACAACACACATGCAATGACACTGGTGGATCCATAGGTGGATTGTGAAAAGAATACACATGAAATGAACTCTGGTGGAACCACATGCAATGACACTGGTGGATCCATGTGTGGTCTCTGAAGAGAACACACACACATGCAATGACACTGGTGTATCCATATCTGGTCTGTGAAAAGAATAGTCATGAAATGACACCAGGTGTGGTCAATGAAAGAACACACATTTCATTGACAATGGTGGATCCATATGTGGTCTATGAAAAGAACACACATGCAATGACTCTAGCTGTGGTTAATGAGAAGAACACACATGCAATGACACTAGTGGATCCATATGTGGTCTGTGAAGAGAACACACATGCAATGATCTCTGGTGGATCCATATGTGGTCTGTGAAAAGAATAGTCATGAAATGGCTCAAGGTGTGGTTAATGAAAGAACACACATTTCAATGACAATGGTGGATCCATATGTGGTTTGTGAAAAGGACACACATGCAATGAGTCTAGCTGTGGTTAATCAGAAAAACAAACATGCAATGACACTGGTGGATCCATATGTGGGTTGTGAAAATAACACACGTGTAATGACTCTAGTTGTTATTAGTAAAAAGAACACACATGCAATGACACTAGTGGATCCATGTGTGGTCTGTGAAGAGAACACACATGCAATGACACAGGTGGATCCATATGTGCTCTGTGAAAAGAATAGTCATGAAATGACTCCGGGTGTAGTTAGTAAAAAGAACACACATGCAATGACAATGGTGGATCCATTTGTGGTCTCTAAAGAGAACACACATGCAATGACTCTAGCTGTGGTTAATGAGAAGAACACACATGCAATGACACTGGTGGATCCATAGGTGGATTCTGAAAAGAACACACATGCAATAAACTCTGGTGGAACCACATGCAATGACACTGGTGGATCCATGTGTGGTCTCTAAAGAGAACACACATGCAATGAACTCTGGTGGATCCATATGTGGTCTGTGAAAAGAATAGTCATGAAATGACTCCAGGTGTGGTTAATGAAAGAACACACATTTCATTGACAATGGTGGAACAATATGTGGTTTTTGAAAAGAACACAAATGCAATGACTCTAGCCGCGGTTAATGAGAAGAACACACATGCAATGACACTGGTGGATCCATATGTCGATTTTGAAAATAACACACATGCAATGACTCTAGTTGTTGTTAGTAAAAAGAACACACATTTCAATGACACTAGTGGATCCATGTGTGGTCTCTGAAGAGAACACGCATTTCAATGACACGGGTGGATCCATATCTGGTGTGTGAAAAGAATAGACATGAAATGACTCCAGATGTGGTTAATGAAAGAACACACATTTCAATGACAACGGTGGTTCCATATGTGGTATGTGAAAATAACACACATGCAATGACTCTAGCTGTGGTTAATGAGAAGAACACATATGCAATGACACTGGTGGATCCATAGGTGGATTGTGAAAAGAACACACATGCAATGAACTCTGGTGGAACCACATGCAATGAACTCTGGTGGAACGACATGCAATGAACTCTGGTGGAACCACATGCAATGACACTGGTGGATCCATGTGTGGTCTGTGAAGAGAACACACATTTCAATGACACTAGTGGATCCATATGTGCTTTGTGAAAAGAATAGTCATGAAATGACTCCAGGTGTGGTTAATAAAAGAATACACATTTCAATTACAATGGTGGATCCATATGTGGTTTGTGAAAAGAACACAAGTGCAATGACTCTAGCTGTGGTTAATGAGAAGTACACACATCCAATGACACTGGTGGATCCATATGTGGGTTGTGAAAATAACACACATGCAATGACTCTAGTTGTTGTTAGTAAAAAGAACACACATGCAATGACACTGGTGGATTCATGTGTGGTCTGTGAAGAGAAGACACATGTAATGACACCGGTGGATCCATATGTGGTCTATGAAAAGAATAGTCGTGAAATGACTCCAGGTGTGGTTAATGAAAGAAAACACATTTCAATGACACTGGTGGATCCATATGTGGTTTGTGAAAAGAATAGTCATGAAATGACTCCAGTTGTTGTTAGTAAAAAGAACACACATGCAATGATACTAGTGGATCCATGTGTGGTCTCCGAAGAGAACACACATGCAATGACTCTAGTTGTTGTTAGTAAAAAGAACACACATGCAATGACACTGGTGGATCCATGTGTGGTCTCTAAAGAGAACACACATTTCAATGACACTGGTGGATCCATATGTGGTCTGTGAAAAGAATAGACATGAAATTACTCCAGGTGTGGTTAATGAAAGAATACACATTTCAATGACAATGGTGGATTCATATGTGGTTTATGAAAAGAACACACATGCAATGACTCTAGTTGTGGTTAATGAGAACAACACACATGCAATGAAACTTGTGTATCAATATGTGGGTTGTCAAAATAACACACATGCAATGACTCTAGTTGTTAGTAAAAAGAACACACATGCAATGACACTAGTGGATCCATGTGTGGTCTGTGAAGAGAACACACATGCAATGACACTGGTGGATCCATATGTGGTCTGTGAAAAGAATAGTCATGAAATGACTCCAGGTGTGGTTAATGAAAGAACACACATTTCATTGACAATGGTGGATCCATATGTGGTTTGTGAAAAGAACACACATGGAATGACTCTAGCAGTGGTTAATGAGAAGAACACACATGCAATGACATTGGTGGATCCATATGTGGATTTTGAAAATAACACACATGCAATGACTCTAGTTGTTGTTAGTAAAAAGAACACACATGCAATGACATTGGTGGATCCATGTGTGGTCTCTGAAGAGAACACATATTTTAATGACACTAGTTGTTGTTAGTAAAAAGAACACACATGCAATGACAGTGGTGGATCCATATGTCATTTGTGAAGAAAACACACATGCAATGAACTCTGGTGGATCGATATGTGGTCTGTGAAAAGAATAGACATGAAATGACTCTAGTTGTTGTTAGTAAAAAGAACACACATGCAATGACTCTGGTGGATCCATATGTGGTTTGTGAAGAGAACACACATGCAATGGACTCTGGTGGGATCCATATGTGGTCTGTGAAAAGAATAGACATGAAATGACTCTAGATGTGGTTAATGAAAGAATACGCATTTCAATGACAATGGTGGTTCCATATGTGCTTTGTGAAAAGAGATTTGCCCTCTCTCTCTATCACAAATCTCACAAAAGCCCAAACGTGTGCTCACTCTAGGTGCTACGCCCTGATTTGCTGACGGGCAGGATAACCCCTCCCTTCTCACGCGGATCGTCTCCACCAACCATTGATCCTATGTGATCCAAATGGGAGGATAACCCCTCCCTTCTCCACTTTTTTTATGCATGGTCTATCCGTGACACCTCTCTATCCGTGGCACCGATACTTTACCTCCATAAACAAGTGAAAATCCATCTATCTAAATAAAATAAATGATCATATTTTGAAGAAGCTATCGTCTTCGTCTTCCGGTTCATCCTCATCTTCGTCAACGCCATGGTCCCTGCCATTGCCGCCGTCGGTGTCCTCCTCTAACAACTCGACACTGCCCCTTCCTCGAATAAGCGTGCTATATCCTCGTCGGAGTCCTCCTCCTCCTCTTCGTAGTCCCACGGGTCCACGTCACTCTCCTCTGCTTCTGCCTCCAACTGATCGATGAATGCCTCCTCGTTGGTCGAGTCGGACTCGTCCAAATAGCTATCTCCTCTCTTCTTCATGGTGTTCTTCTCATTCCTCTTCTTGTCCGTACTCGCCGGTGCAACACGCGCCCCCTCCTGGCTGCTGCTTTGGGCTCGTCCGACGCTGCAGGTACCCCATGCTCCTCCTACACGGCCGGTACGAGCTTCACGTCGCGGTGTCCTCAAGTGCCGATGTCGATGGATCCTGGCGTGGTCAGGCACGACGTGCTGCCTTAGCAGGCGACTCGCGAGTGCGAGCGATGCAGAGAAGAGCCGGGGACGCAGGACGGTCAGTGGACGACTTGGGCCTACCATTGCCATGGCAAGGGGGCATCGTGCTCGAGGTAGTTGCTCCGAATGGTCGATGGCGGGTACATAGAGTGGGGTGCCGATCTGATCAGGGATGAGCAGCGGTTTCGTGCGTCGTGTCCACGCATGAATTTGTCGATTATCAAAAAAAAGTAATATCTCACGTACTGAACATAATTTGATCACAACAAAAGTGGCACAGCGTATTCTAGACTCGTAAATATCCCGTGCGTGCCTTTCAACGTGGAGTTCGACAGAGTTTGATGTGTCGACGTGATCGTGCAGCAGTTGCACGCGTCATTGCCCCATCAACACGTGACACACGCCGCGGGACGTGCGCACCGATGCCCATGATGACCACCCTGCTCGCAGTCCCCTAATTATATACTGGATTTTGGGCGGCGCCGAAGACCATTGAACTGTCCATCACAATAAAGACAAGTCCCATCGATTCCCTACCCCTGCCTCCCTAGATTCTTTGAGAAGGTAGACCATACATGGTGGTCTTGTATAATAGTACTAGTACTACTGGACCATGGCCTGTACTCTTTGACTCTTCTCCCACACTAATCACTATCTTCTTCCTCCTGCCGCCGCCACCCTCACCCTGCAAGCCATGGCTCCCCTGAGGAGGGGGAGAGGGCGGTCGACGATCCTCGCGAAGAAAAGGGAGAGAAATCGCTGCGAGGCACTTCTTGCTCAACCAGCCGCTCAAGGCCCCCCTCTCATCGAGGCCCAATCTCCCCCGACAATGGTGTCGAATGTTCTAGCAGGCGAGGGCTCCTCCCGGTACGGTCTTCTTGTTCTACTTCTTCTCCATCTCCCTCTCCATCATGATCTTATTCAGCTTCTTCTTGTTTTTCTTCTTCTTGCTCTTCCTCTTCTACGTATTACAGTCCGGCCATGGAGCCAGACTCAACCACGACGGAGGCATTGCAGGACCCGTTTGGCCCTGTTCCATGTCTCAGCAGGTAGCAAATCTCCACACTGTTATTTCTCCGAGTTGTGATGTGGATTTCTTAGATCGTGTCCGCGGTCATTGGTTTTTCTTCTTCTTTTGCGAGTTGAATTAGTTTTCATGAATATGACTGGATCTCTTGGTCTTTCCTTAATACCGTTGTTCATAGATTCACTATGGATTTTTTGTGATTAGGATTAGTTTATCATGGTCATGAATAGATCTCTAGGTCCATTTTTTAACACTGCGGTCAATAGATTCAACGTGGATTTTTTGATCTGTATTAGTATTCACCTGGAACCTGGAGTGTAATTATAGAACTCCTATTTCAATTAACATGAACGATGCATCAATCGAAGGCCGAGTACCATGACAAGGTGGCCGCGATCAGTGCCAAGATTGACAACCAACATGAGCTTGCACGCTCCCTCACCCAAGCTAATGAGAGCCTACGGAAGCAATTATCTGTGCAGAAGGAGATCTCGCTAGATTTTGCACGTGACGTCGTGAGGCTGCAGAAAGTGCTCGATCGTAACTTGAACAGGCAAGAACATGCCATCAAGATAATCAACGATCTCATGGAGGAGAAGAAGAATCTCGTGGAAAGGTGCACTCTCCTGCAGGACGAAGTCACCGAGGCACTCAGAGGACGCGTCGAGGAAACCAAGGCTACCGTCCGAGCCTACCATGATAGGTACCGTTGCCTGGATGCAGTGAAGGAGATGAAGGAGGACATGAGCAGAGTGATCACCGTACTCGAGGGTGTTTGGAAAGAGAACAAGGAGCTAAGGGCTTGTCTGGAGGCGTATCGGAGCAATGCCCAAGTCTGATTCCCATTAGAGGGGACACCAATATCAGTTCGTCCTCCACTCCTTTTGTAATGTTTAGGGTTCAGGGAGCAATGCCCAAGTCCGCTTCCCATTATAGGGTGCAATAAGAATCCTAGGGAAACTCCTTGTCTATCTGGACATGTGTTGGTGTTCATGTTCATGAATGGACACCATGTGCTCTTTCCATTATGTATCTGGACATGAGTTTCTGCATTATGAGTTTGCCACTAGCCCACTACTATTTGGTGATATTGGGAAAAACCCACAGCACACTAAACTACAGATAAACCTTATTTGTCTTTGAAATTGAAATTATGACAGTGCCACTAGTCAATTCATAAAATGTTGATTAGTCATAGATTGCTTCTTCCTTGAAATTATGACAGTGCCACTAGTCGATTCAGTTAATTATGGAAACTAACCATCTTGTCCTGGTGATCTGAGCAAACCATACTATGTACTTTTGTTATAGGGAAAGAGGTGAAAGCTCGACCAGGACCTGGCGACCTGGCTAAATGACAAGATAACAATCCAAAGGGAGAAGCAGAATTCCCAGAAACTGGCCTTTGACCACATGCGCACTGAACTCGCGGTCCTTTCTGACAAGTGCCAGAAACTGAAGGAGTTAAACGCCGGCTAGGCGAAGCTTCACAGTGAAGGTCGCACCTCGGCTAGGAAGCAGACGGAGATCATGAAAGGGATCTTGAAGGAAAATATTATGGCTACGGACCAACTTTTCCAATCCGTGACGGAGCGCTGGAACCTACGGCTGAAGCACGACAAAGTACTGAAGGAGCTGGCCGATCTTAGGGAGGAAAACAAGTAGCTCCGTGCCAGGCTCGCTTGAACACAACATATGTCTATTTAGTACTGCACTTCCTAGTTTATCCTCTGCAGTGGTGATTTTGTAAGCGTGAACTTAACTCTATGCATGATATGTGTGTTCGTCTGAAATTAATTTGCTTGAGGATTGAGTTTGGCTTAGTTAAGAAAGCACAGCTGCAAGTATTATAGTTAACTAGTTTCAGGCATTGGCACAACATAAATTATTCATCTCGAATTTCCTTTATTCTCTGTAGTCTGTCCTTGTTCACCCTCACACGCCTTCTTCAGTGCCTTCAACAGATCCGCAATGCAGTACTCTAGCTTCTTCTTGTCTTCCCTGAGCTGATCCCTCTCCTTTTCTGCATTATGAATCAGCAACCTGTGACTATCCTGAAGCTTCTTTGTAGTTCCAACAACCAAGCTCCCATTGATTCTGTCAGTTAGCTCTGACTGCAAATTCTCGATTTCTTGTTCCAGCTCCTTATTTCATACCGACAGCTTGTAATTTTTTTCAGCTGCATCACTTACATCAGTAAATCTCCCCAACCTTTCCAACTCATACATCTCCCATAATTGTGCCAAACATTTCTTAAGTGCATCTGGCCACTCAAGATCCACCCACTCTACTACTTTACACACCGGGCCAACCTAAAAACACACACACTATAGTGTTACGAACATACACGATACATTTTACTTCATGTCATAGTTGCACATAATGTAAACAAACCTGATTTGTACAGCCCAAAAACCTTCTCCCAGTGTTACTACCATTGCATGCAACATATCTCCTCAGTTTTAGCCCATGGTCACATGGCACTTCTCCATCGTGATCTAGGACCTCCCATTCAGAGTTGTAGATCTTCCATGGTACCTATAGGTAAACGCAAAGCTGAAATTTAACACGATTGCATGCACATATGGAGCTCAAATCGAGAGATTTACCATTGCCAACCCTAGCCCGAGAAAATAGAGGAACTCACATCATGGAAGGAATACTCGATGTCGGAGAGAAGGCTGTCGCTGCTCGACTGGTCGTCCTCGCCGTTCAAGGACAGCATGGCGAATGCGTCTTTACAGGCGACAGCGTCGGCGTCGGCGTCAGTGTGTGTGTGTGTGTGTGTGAGAGAGAGAGAGTGCAACCCTTCTACCGCTGCAACATTGACTAAATTGGCATGTTACAATAGTTTAATGGATACCATGCCCTTTCCCTAGATTACTGTATCCTGCCTAATATGGATTCTCTTCATACATTCTTATTTCAAATATTAAACCTGTACTCCCTCTATCCCAATTTCATTGCCTAACGAAAACATACCAGTATATTACATCATCTAAAGAAACAAAATCATGTCAAGTACAAGGTACTTATGCATCACTTGTTCAGTCATGGTTTCACAAAACATTACATTACAATCTCTCAACAAACATAATCACATCATGGTTTCACAAAAAATCACATTACAATCTCTCAACAAAAATAATCACAGAAACAAGTATATTACATCAACTCAAGAAACATAATCATGTCGACTACAAGGTACTTACGCATCACTTTTCTAGTCATGGTTTTACAAAACATTACATTACAATCTCTCAACTAACAAAATAACAGAAACAAGTACAGTACATCATCTCAAGAAACATAATCATGTCAACTACAATGTATTTATGCATCACTTGTCCAGTCATGGTTTCACAAAACATTACATTACAATGTCCCAACAAACATAATAATAGAAACAAGTACGGTACATCATCTTAAGAAACATAATCATGTCAACTACAATGTACTTATGTCTTATTACAACAACGATGGTTTCAGTGAGTGACATGTCCAAAAATCTCAACAGCTCGCACAACATTATATCGCAATCTCTCAACAAACATAATCACAGAAACACGCTCTAAGTGCAACAACAGTCAATAGTACAAATACAGGCAGGGGAACCCCGTGGTCCATATGACAAGCCTAGGGTAGCAACTCTCATCAGATCTCATCAACGTCGACCACCTCATTCTGTTCAGCCACTACAGGGGCCTCTACATCCACTATAACCTGTTCAACAGCATCAGAAATGGTACCAAGGAAGAACACCTTCCTGGTTCGCTTCTTTCGTCGCATAATCTACATAAGATCTTCAGTATCCAAAACATCTATGAATTGCTGCTTCTTATGATGCCACCACCGGATTTGTGCCATCTGCTTAGGGCCAATACTGATTTCCTTACCAATCATCTCTCTCATTTCATCAAGAGTTATGTTTTTGGAATCGACAGTGATCTCCACAGTACATGACGAAACTGGCTTATTAACTCCCTCATCAAGTTTTGCCATGTATGAATCCATCTGAAGCTCATGGGAGTGCTCAATTTGCTGATAGGTATCATTCATGTTGCGCCACACCAATTTTGTCCTCTGTCTAGAACCCAGGGAACCCTAGCGGCAAGCATATCTACCAGCTGCGAAACAGACACAACCTCTTTGCAATTCACAAGAATATGCACATCTTGCCCGAGCACAACCCTCTCGCAACCAAAATCAAGTTTTGCAGTGTACTGGCAAACATGAACTGTGAACTCATATAGGTCCCTTGTATCAAAGTTGTGCCTAATTTGATTAAAAAGGGGAATTTTTCAGTTCATTCGATTCTATTATGTCGTAACTAATCTAGTTGTAAGACAAGGCACAGATAAGAAAAAAATCACCTCTCGCTCTTCTTCCGGGTTTTTTCTTCGAGATCTGGGTGACGTATCCGCCCACCAGAGCCGAACAATCCGCTGTCGGCCTTGCTTTTCTCTTCAACCTGCTGCTCGTATGTACCTTGGGAGCAGAATCCTTGCTGACCTCCTCGCTAACCAGGGCTGAAGACCTCGCCGCTGCTTCGTGTTGAGCCTCAAACTTGGGCCCTGATGGACATGAATCAGTCGGCAACGTAGCTTCAACCTTCGGCTTGCAAGACATGCTGGGCCGCCGCCGTCGGATTCAGTGTCGGGGGAGGGAGAAAAAAGGTCCTCCGTCGCCGGCAGATTCAGGGTCGGGGAAGGGAAGAAAAGGGACCGCTGCCGCCGCAGCAAGATTCAGTGTCGAGAGTTAGGAAAGTACAGTAATGGATTTGCCCCTACGACACGTGTAGGGTGGCTAAGAAGAGTTACCGGCGAAGAAGGGGAACAACAGGAACTAGTGTAACGGAATATCCAGACATAACGGGTGCGATTTGAAAATATTGGGTTTGGCCATCATTCGAAACACCCCTCTCAGCAATTGGCGCCCCAACTTTTCAAATCGCGGTGATTAAAATCAACATGGGTACCGCGTTGCCTGGGTGCCCCAACTTTCGGGCCGCAAAATGATATTCTCTTTGCTCGGCCACGAGTCATGGGTCCACTTGGGGGACTTGTTGGTGTATATGTAGGAGCATTCGTAGGACGGGCTGCATCAGCTCCCCCCCTTGGGAAAGAGTCATCCTCGACATTTCATGGGTATCATCTTAAACATCTCCATGGTATGGTAAAAGGTCCTTCACATTGAACGTATTGCTTGACCGGTACTTGGAGGCTGGTATGTCGATGATGTAGGCATTGTTGTTGATTCTCTTGAGGACCTTGAAGGGACCATCTCCTCTTGGCTTGAGCTTGGAGTCGCGTTCCTTGGGGAAGCGGTCTTTGCTTAGGTGTATCCACACAAGATCACCTTCTTCGAAGATCATCTCCTTCTTGTCCTTGTTTAACTTTGAAGCTTGGCGAAGGACTTGTTGCTCGATAGTAGCTCTAGTTTCTTCATGAAGCTTCTTCATAGCTTGTGCGTGCTTCTCAACGTCCATGTTGGTGCGCTCATGGAGAGGTAGTGATATGATGTCAAGCGCGGCGAGGGGCTCGAAACCATAGACGATCATGAAGGGACTCATCTTGGTTGTTGAGTGCTTGGCACGGTTGTAGGTGAACTCGGCGTGTGGAATGCATTCCTCCAAATCATTGAGGTTTTTCTTGATCAACACACGAAGGAGAGTCCCGAGGCTTCGGTTGACAACTTCGGTTTGGCCATCGTTTCAGGATGCGAGTGGTCGGAGACAATTGTTCTTGGCACACCGTGAAGACGAACGATTTCCCTGAAAAACAGATTTCCAACATGTGAAGCATCATTGGTCTTATGGCATGGTATAAAGTGTGCCATTTTGGAAAAGCGATCCACGACAACAAATATAGAATCATGACCATGCTTAGATCTAGGCAATCCTAACACAAAATCCATGCTAATGTTGGACCAAGGTGAATGAGGAATAGGCAATGGCATATATAAAGACCATAAGGGTTAGCTTGTGACTTAGCTTGAACACATGTCGTGCATCGTTGAACGTAGCGCTCCATGTCACGCTTCATATTGGGCCAAAAGTAGTGAGTGGAGAGCATGTCCAATGTCTTGTCACGGCCAAAGTGACCCATGAGGCCTCCACCATGAGATTCTTGGAGAAGCAAGAGTTGGAGGGATGACTTCGGAATGCAAAGCTTGTTTTGTTTAAAGGGAAAGTGTTATGGGGTAACCCCATGGGTGGCCCGATCTTCACGGATCTCGTGGTCAAATCGATGGGAAAGTGAGGGGAAAGGGAGACGGTAGCAGAAGTGGATGCACACCTCGGGAAGAACAAGATGAACACACGGAAAACTCACACGATACAAGGCCGATTGCTCTCGCCGATGGCCACCGGTCCAATAGAATCCTCGCAAGGAAAGATCGATCAACGTGCTCCCTCGATCCCACGTAGAGAGGGAAGAACACCTTGGAGAGGGTCTTGATGTCTTGGCAAAGGAACACCAATGCCAAGGCCTTGTACAACGAGGGAGGCGCGATGCAAACTCCAACGAGGTGGTGACGATAGTCGATCCCCTTTGGTAGAAGGGGATGAGGCAAAACTAGAGATTCGACAAAGGGGGTTGTCTTTAGTCTATCATATATGCCTAAGGGATACATGAGGGAGTGGAGGCTCTATTTATAGGCCAGCCAAAAGTTCAGGTGTAGTTTGGGTATAAAACTAGGGTTTGGTGCCGAATAGAGGGGTACATGGGCCAAGGGCCCAGATGTTGGCTCGCAGGCCCATCACTTAGGCCGGACAGTCCGGGTCGGGTGGACCAGACAGTCCGGGGTGGCCGGACACTCCACGTAGTGTCCGGGTAGAGTCCGATGTGACCTACTAACTGTCCATGCCAGGATGGAGCCGGGCCCGGCCGGACACTCCGGCGTGGTCGGGCCGGACACTCTAGTTTCACCGGACATTCCGGTTGGCATCATGCGGAGTCTCCAGGCGATGATGGCAGAGTCTCCGGGCGATGGTGGCGAAGACTCCGGTTTTGGAGCTGGCTGCTCCTGGTCCATCTTCTTGGTTGACTTGGGGATGATATTGGGGACTTGGCGTTGTAGATGTAGTAGCGTCCGCAAGACGGGCTGTATCAGCTCCCCCTTCAAAAAGAGTCGTCGTCCTCAACTCTTCATGCTCATCACTAAGAAGATGATGTCGAGAGACCTTCTTGATCCTGGGGTTCACCATATAGTCGTCCTTGAGAAGCTTGATGTGGCAACTCTTCAATGTTGCTTCACCTTCCATGAAGCCTACATAGCTCACAACAAAAGGGAAGCAACACTCAAAGAGTAGCCAATTCATGATAATTATAGCATGAGTCCTCAAGTAGAAGGAGGTCACCTTATGGTGTAGAGATAGCTTATTGAAGGACAGCCATATGTAACTGTCTTCGATTCGTCTTGTCAACTTATGGTCCATAGAGGTTGATGCGTATGCAATTGTACCTTCACACAACAAAGACCAAGCAACATATGTTCGTGTGTGATAGAGGAGCATGTCATTTGTTGCATGTCCTTTCTTGTTCACAACACTATTAACACAACTCAAGTATAGCAAACGGGATGCATATGCAAGGTCAAAGTGCATGGAAGTTAATTGAACATCATCCAAATTGTGGGAACTCGAAAACTCCATATATCGTCTTAGTGTGGGACTCAAAGCAATGGACAAAAATATTGGTCAACATCTTTGATGCAAGAATAGGAGAATTCGGCAAAAACACATGCGGAAGAATATCCAAAGCAACATCATTATGTGTGCAAACCAACCATTGGAAAGAACAATTGTTCAATATGTTGGATGCCATACACATATCATCAAAAGCAAAAAAATCATGGGGGTATGAGTATCGCAAGCGGAAGCAAAAACAACATGTTGGCAAACAAACCATATGAAAGAGCAAGTGGTCCTTATGTTTGTTGCAACAACAATACGAGAGACTTGGAAGATCTCATGACCATACATGCTCCAAAATGGCATTATGGTTGCACACAAAACATCAGAAAGAGAAATTGTTCAACATTTTTGTTGCAACACACAAAGCATCAATATCCAATAGCAACGAGACATGATTGTCACAAGGTGAAAGAATACCATCAACATGCTTGCAATCAAACCATAGGAAAGAGCAATTTGTAAACATGAAAGATGCAAAGCATGCGAGAGGTATCAGAGCTAGGTTCGATCTTGAACTCACTTGGGGGATGCTCTCTAGAGCTCTTTTTGTCAACTCGTGCTCAACCAAGGTTGACATTCTTGTGCGGGTACCTACACACATCATAGATAAAAGGTAGAGCGTGTGTGCATGGTATAGAAACACATCATCCATCATGACGTATCTCTTCTTGTGCACATCACCATGCGTGTCAATCAAGTGTAAAATAGATGCATGGTGAGTATGCAAGTGGGGAACATGCTTATCATGGCATTTACTAAAATCTCCAAAAGTTGAGAAAGCTATGGGTGCCATCTCAATATGAAACATATGATAATTATTGTTGTAAGCAAAACAAGTGAAAGAGCAATCATCCGTACTATTGCAAGCAATAGGATAAATAGTAAAACACTCATGACAAAGCATTATTCGAGGGGTACCATTGGTAGCATCATTGCAAGCAAAACATTGGAAAGAGCAATTGTTCAACAAAGTGCAAGCAATGAGATCATCAACGTAACATTTAGAGCATATCATGTCTATGGTAATATCATGACAATAGAAGTATTCCACATGGTCATCATGATGCATAGCAAAATCAACACATGGGAATAAGAATAGAACATATGGCATGTCACAAGTATCATCCATAGCATGCAAGTCATCACAAATCATCATGTCCACTAGTGGGATCATGGCATCAGCAACACCCTTATTTTTACCTTGTTCATACCTCTCATATGAAGTGGGTGTTGTGGTAGCATTGGCCTCCATGTGGGTGACTTCTTCATCATGTATGGGGATGGCATCATTTTCATCCACCATGTTCATCTTCTTGGTTGGAGGCATCATCATCTCCAAGCTTGGTGCTTTGTAACTACCTCGGTGAATTACGCTCCTAGTTACAAGCCTGGATGATCAGAAATGGTTGAAATAGTACGGTGGGGCCCAAATGCCACTCACGGGTAGACCTTTCGGCCGTCCCAACCATTTCCAAACATCGAGACAAGAACGGGCGGCGTAATCGGAAGGCGAAGGGATCAACTACATACACAAATGAGTATGTATGCAAGCCACCATACAACAGTACATCAGAGCCATTCCATCTAAAAAGAAAGGAAATATAGCAACTCCATACGGCAAGATCCAAATATCCTAGATAGATATAATAGTTTAGGATATCTCCTCATACATCAAACATTAGAGTATCAAGCGGAAGCGGAAGACAAAATCCGAGTACGGATAAGAAGCAAATCGGCATAAGATGCCCCATAAATAAGCACATCCCGCCCACAGATCTCACGGATCCCTATTCCCGGAATCTCTACACCGAATGATCGTTGCCCACATCGTCCGTCTCTTCCACCCAGTATCCATCTTGCGAGTGTACCTGTTCATCTGAACCAATAATTTATCGTGTGAGACCCTAGGGGTACTCAGCAAGTCTTTATGCCTCTAAAGGGGACACAACCTGGGGTGACGCAATTGCAGCAAAAGATAAACCCTAGCAATTCTATAGATACTCGCTAACCATCCGCCTAACCAGAGATAGACGGATGTCTGTGAATTAATAACAACAGTTATAACAGTTAAAACGGTAATATCCACAGATCCATCCTCCTCCTCGCTTACCGACGAGGAAGCGGACGAACAACCCCCCATCTGTTGGCAGTTTTATTATCCATTCCGTGAGTGTTGTACTATTTACTAGTCAGGTACCTAGTCTAGTCAAATTAGAAGCGGTACTTTAGTTATGCTTGTCTATGATCGAGAAACTGTGCTCCAAGTCATCCATAACCGCGGACACGGCTTTCAGAAAGTTTTACCCTGCAGGGGTGCACAAATAGCAACACACACTCGATATGCCTCGGAAAAACCAAATCAAAACCCAACGAGGCAGTCACGACAAAGCGATCACAGGATTCAGAAATATTTCAGGGGGCACCCCATTGAGCTACCCGCAACGAAGTTAGCTGACTCCGAGACGGCCTCAAGGTTTGCGTCAGTGGCTGTGAATGACTGGGAACCCGAAAATGTGACTGGGCTTGTCGACACCGCGAAAACACTCCGCTTTCCTAAACAGTACAGTGTGCTCCTCGGACAATTTTAAATAAAGCAGTAAAGCATGGCATAAGTACAGGATAGTAAACAAAACCTCAAACTAGTTTGTGGCCCCAAGAAATAAGAATGAATCAAGCTCTGGCTCAGGGGGGTTCATAAGCCTCCCGGATGTGGATAGCGCGAATATTCAAGGAACAGGAATCAAGTACTCGGGGTCCTACGGGACACAAGTGAGCCTGAAAAACCAAATAGCGAATATGGCTCACCGATGCCACTTTCATTAGTTATCCCATTACTACTCAGATTAAGTTGTATAGGTACCTCGTTATCCATCAGACACTCACATACCCTACACATGCTGTTCTACGACTCGCATGGCTCAAACAACTCCTGTAGTAATGGCTCATGGGATGGAGGAACAAGCTTCGGTGGGGTTTAAAAGTAAAGGCTATGCAATACTTGGGCTTCAATTTAATGCAATCGCGACTCAATGATGCAAGAATAAGATAGCGGCAATAGGTACTATATGTATGCAAGCATGTGGTAGTGCTTGCCTGGCAGCTCAGTTGAAGCAAGGGATGGATCTGGGTAGTGCTCCTGGTTCTCTTGATATATCCCCTGCTCAGCGTCTATTCGAAGAAGAACCAAACAAACAAGGGCCACCATAAATAAAGTGCACAAGCATATGAATAAATGCGACAAGCAAACAATCATGCCATGATGGATGATGCACAATTTGCATGGCAATAAAGTAGCATGGCATGGGTGAGGTGTGGATTACAAGAAGAAACCATTTTATTGAGTTTTGGCCTCATTTTATTCTCATTTTAGTTGCTGTACCCTTTATATTTATATGATGCATGCTTCAAAACTCAACATGGAATGCATAAACAGAAAGGTCTCGTCGAGCTAATCATTTTAGACATATTATTTGTTAAATTTGGAGTTATAAAACAAAAGTTATTAATTAATTAAAGAAAAAGGGCATTTATTGTAGTTTAAATCAACTTGGAAATTTAAGTGTTCAAAATATATTTTGAAGGCCATATTTGAATTCCTCATATTTTTCTGATTTGAAAACATATATTATTTGTATTATTTGGATTTATATTTCAAAAGTTATTTAAAAACAGATTTAAATTTGAATTTGATATAAATTTGAAAAGATTTGAATTAAAAACAGAAATAAGCAGAGACTTTTTGCACTCAGGCAGAGCTAACCCAAGTCACCGATGGGTGGGACCCGTGCTGACTGGGCGACTCGGAGCGCGCTGGGGCTTTTCTCACTGCGCAGATAGCTAGCCCAGGAGGCAGACAGGTGGGACCAACGGCCTCGCAGGCCCACTTGACAGAGAAAGGTGGAGGGCTGACCACGTGGCGCGGCGAGGGAGTGCGGGTTGAGGGTTTTTATCTAGGGGGGCCTATCTGCAAAGCTTCCGCGGAGACAGACAGGTGGGACCGATAGGAGCGCGGGTTCCAGGAGTCAAAAAGGGCAGGGGGGTATGTGTAAAACGGCCACGCGTGCACTGTGGATCTTCCACCGCGTGCAGAGGACCGATCGGTGCGCGTCTGGCGCGGTGGGGAATCGATCCTGGGACCTAGGGCTCGCGCGCGGAGGGCGGAACCACTGCGGTGGGCTGGGGTGGTTGCTAGGAGGAGGCTGGGCGGCTAGATAGGGCTTCTGCGCGACGCGGAAGCGAGCAGACGCTGCGCTCGCCGGCGCACAGAGCGTGCTCGATGAAACGCAAAGCGGCCCTAGACGACGACAGCGCGGCGGAGCATGTCCAGGAGGTTTGGGGGCTCACCGAGAGTGTGTCAGCGGCGTTGGTTCGGGCAGGGGCGCTGGCGATCGTCGACGTGGCTCGCGGACGGCGGCTAGGGTTTGGCGTCGGTGCAGCGTCGGTGTCCTTCGGCTCCGGTGCTCCTCCTTGGCGACAGCGCGGACGGGGTGATGCAGGGGACCCTCCTCGATCTCCCAGGCCACTTCACGGTCGCTCGGCTCGACTGGATCGACGGGGTGCGGTGGAGACCGAGGTTTTTGGCGGCGAGGGGTAGACGGTGGCGGTGGAGAAAGAGGGAGAGAGGGGAAGCTATGGGGCAGATCTGGACGAGCAGAGGAGAGCCGTGGGGAAGGAGATAAGGCAGAGGGGAGAGGGAGATGCCGTGGGGAGGTGGTAGATGGAAAAGGTGGCTCGGCCACCTTTTTCCCTCCTTCCTCTCCTCACGTGCTCGGTCGGGCAGGGCAGGGCAGGGGCAGGTAGGGGAAGGCTTCCAGGTGGGGACCGTGAGGCCAGGGGGTAGGTTCGGTTGGAGGGCCCTCATGGTAGAGAGCAAGAGAGGGAGAGGGGAGGTTCGGGCTCGGGTTGGGTTTGGAGCTAGGCTCGGTTAGGGTTAGGTTTGGTAGCTAGGGTTGGGTTAGATGGCTCCGGTGGGGCCAGCTAGGTGGAAAGCAGAGAGAGGCCGAGAGAGAGGGGTGAGAGCTAGGGATGCTCGGTTTAGGGTTTAGGAGAGGGGGTATGGTGATGATGGGGTAGATGATAGGGAGGATCTTAGCTAGAGGGTAAGAGAGAGAGAGAGGTGGTCCTTTATGACAAGATCAAGCATGCTCTAGACAAGCTCCAACAAGATCAAGTCAAGAAAAAGAGAGGGATGATGATCCACTCAAGATTCAAATAAAAACCAAATACTAGAAAAGGTGGCACTTGCATGGCCCATGCAAAATATTTATTGCCATGTTGATTCTTGTGAAAACAATATTATTAAATGGCACTATTATTATGCACTCCCAAAATTGGAGTAAGGCCTAAGCAAAAGAATTAAAAGGATGCCCCATGTGGAGTAGATGGAGATGACCACATGTGATTATAATTGGGACTTGCTAGTGTGTATGTGCCACTAGATGCTTAATAGTCCCAAAATATCCCAACATGAGCATAATTCCATGATAATCCATATGGAATCTAGGAGAAAGGGTCCCACTCACAAGGCATGCAAAGGTGGCCATGTGGCTCTCATATATCAATAATGTGGAAACAACATGATGCCAAGATGAGAGCTTGTGGACAAGAATTGGATCCATCCCAACCCACATGAGCTAGAGGTAAAACCAATAAGTGCCGAGCTCATATTTAGTTGGATGGTGGAATTATAAGGTGGTGAAAGAAAAAGGTGGTGGAGTTAATAAGAGATATGCCCCCAACTCAACCTGGGCATTGAAACAATATATCAAGAACCAAATACAATATCAAGAGGCAAATACAATTAATAATGCATATGAGATAAGAACCAAATGGAAAAGGGTTTTATATGATGCTCAAATGCAAGGTGGCATGATGACATGAGCATGATATAATGATGATGCAACACTTATATGTTTGAAGTAGCCATTATATTACTAGACCAAGTAGCATTACAATTGTTAGACAATTGGGATGCTATACGCTTCTTGATCCATGGAACCTAGCACATCATGAGAAAACACACTAGAGGTAGAAGGTAAGTCGTTAGAAATCAAAGTGGTCTCACATGAACTATCAACTACCACTCTCAACTCACTAGGTGTATCACTCATGCCCTCCAAGTGGAAGCACTCAATATCATGTATGGTGGAGTCACTCATCTCACTCTTGTTCTCACTTAAGTGGGCTAAGTGGCTCTCATACTCACATGGGATTGGTACCACATCATCACTTAATCATATGGGAGTAGGCTTGGTTCTCTCAACTCCATGCGCCTCCTTTGGTGAAGGGAAAATCCCATGCTCACCAATCTCGACCTTGTCGTCGCCGTCTTGCACCTTGGCTTGTGTAGTCCTCTTGACGTACTCGTCCAACTTGCTGAAGTAGAGGTCTTCGTCCTCCTCATCCATGAAGTTGCATGCGTCATCTAGGACATCAAGTCTTGGCGTTAAAGCTTGATGGCATGGAGGAAGGCTTGCTCTTGGTGCCATTTTGGTGGTGGCACGAGTAGTTGGAGGTGCCTTATGATGGTATCGACAGAGGTCATTGGCGTGCCTTGCCAAAGGTTGATGTAGATGGCACACTTGGTCATCCACATGACGCTGGCGATGATGCCTCTTGTCCTTGGCACTCTTCTTGGTGAGGCGTTGTAATGAGCGCAACGCATCATTAGTCTTGGCCATCATGCTCATGGTTTTGGCAAAGTTGTTGTCCATGTCGTGCTTGAAGTTGTCCATTTGATGGTGGACCTTGGTGCTCTCTAGGTGGAGGCTCCGTCTTGGTCAATGCATCTTGAGGAGCTTGTCGTTGTCGTTCTTGAAGTCTTCCATGCTTGGGGAGTTATTGTTGTTGTAGAACTCCATATCACCCAAGCATGTGGAGCCAATGTCGGTGTAGTGCTCCATCATGTCATCCATGCTTTTGGATGCGTAGGCATGGTGGCTCATCGTGGATTCTTCATAAATATCATCCCCGGTTCCGGAGTCCCTAGACATGCTTCACAAGACCAAGTGGTGTATATGGAAGTGGTAGAGGGGTTAGGGATGCAACGTCAAACCGTACTTTACCTTGGAAGATAGTATCGTGCAAGTGGTCACACTTGAGAGCAATCAAAACCAAGCAAAGTGAAGTTCATGTAGAACACCAAAGCCAACTAACCACTAAAAACACACACACACACATAAAGCTTATGGTGGATGGGTATGGAAAGTGGTGCGTCCAAGAACAATCCAAAATCAAGATATTGTAATGGCAAGTAAAGAAACACGAGATCACAAAGCAAAACAAGTCAATCCACAAGATAGGAATTATATACAAGGAAACACACACGATGGGATAAATGGGACTTGTGCGACTGAGAAAGTGAGCTAAGAACCAAATGATTACCTAGCGAAGACTATAAGCTCGTGTCGCACAAGTGTAAGGAGAGACGATAGTTCAATTGCAATAACTTGGTGGGCTACAAGATATGCACAATAAGTACCACCTATTTAATGTTCATCGAGCTTGCGCTTCCTATTCTATGAGGCATTTGTTTCTTTCTTTCTTTTTCATCCTTTTTTTCACTTTTCTTTTCTTTTTTCACTTGTCCCTTCCTTGTGCCAACAACTATACAAGATAACTATATGAGATAACGCACTCACAACTTTTGCTCGGAATTCTACAAGGTATCAAATGTGCATAGCCCAAGCAATCATAGGATGAACTAGTCTCAATAGGTGTTTGTTGAACGCAAAGATAGTGTAGCTCACAAAGGAAAGCAAGTGGGGAGAAGTTGCGGAATTTTTATACCTTTCATCGCTGATCTTCACCCATTATTGGTGGATTCCGCCTTTCTCATGGAACTTGGATGGAGTATATAGCATGAACCACGTAGATGATGACATAGAGCTCTTTCTCCTCTTCAAAACGAGCTAAAGAACACAAAAATCCGAGTTCGTATGCAAAAGTTATGCTCAAAACCGTGAAGTAAATTTTTCTGTCAGCGGGGGGGGGGGGGGGGGGACATTCTGGGGCGCGCAGGCCGGACAGTCTGGCTGGGGCGGATATTCCGGTCTGTTTAGGCCGGAAACTCCGAGGGGTGGCGGATATTCCGGTCCGTTTAGGACGGACAGTCCAGTCTGGTCGAACCAGAACTTTCAGAACACGAACTGGACAAGTTTTGGCAGAAAAACTCGAACCAAAACCTCAAATTTATGGGGCAAAACAAGAAATTAGACTATGGGAACACAGGGGAAGGTAGATCAACAAGTTCAGCAAGAAATCCACGGATCAATGCCTACCAAAACGCACTCAAATCACAGATCGATCGAAAACACGAAATTGGGGCTATTTTTTGGGGGGATTTTCGAATTTATGGGGGAAAAGACCAAATCGATGAGGAATCCGTTGCAACCAAAAGCTGCTGATACCAGATATTATGGGGTAACACCGTGGGTGGCCCGATCTTCACGGATCTCGTGGTCAAATCGATGAGAAAGCGGGGGGAATGGGAGAAGGTAGTGGAAGCGGACGCACACCTCGCGAAGAGCACGATGAATACACGCAAAACTCACACGATACATGGCCGATTGCTCTCACCGGTGGCCACTGGTCCGATAGAATCCTCGCAAGGAAAGATCGGTCAACTTTCTCCCTCGATCCCATGCGGAGAGGGAAGAACACCTTGGAGAGGGTCTTGACGTCTTGGCAAAGGAACACCGATGCCAAGGCATTGTACAACGAGGGAGGCGCGATGCAAACTCCAACAAGGTGGTGACGATAGTCGATCCCCTTTGGTAGAAGGGGATGAGGCAAAACTAGAGATTCCATAAAGGGGGTGGTCTTTAGTCTATCATCTATGCCTAAGGGATACATGAGGGGGTGGGGGCTCTATTTATAGGCCAGCCACAAGTTCAGGGGTAGTTTGGGCATAAAACTAGGGTTTGGTGCGGAATAGACGGGTACATGGGCCAAGGGCCCAGATGTTGGCTCGCAGGCCCATCACTTAGGCTGGACAGTCCGAGTTGGGTGGACCGGACAGTCCAGGGTGGCCGGACACTCTGGGTAGTGTCCGGGTCGGGTGAGACTCCACGTAATGTCCGGGTAGAGTTCGATGTGACCTACTGACTATCCATGCCAGGATGGAACCGGGGCCGGCTGGACACTCCGGCGTGGTCGGGCCGGACACTCCGGTTGCACCGGACATTCCGGCCAGCATCAGGCGAACTCTCCGGGGCGATGACGGTGGAGTCTCCGGTTCTGGAGCTGGCTGCTCCTGGTCCATCTTCTTGGTTGACTTTGGGACGATCTTGGGGACTTGGCGTTGTAGATGTAGTAGCGTCCGCAAGACGGGCTGCATCAGAAAGCCCTTATGCAAATAGAAATCCTCAACTCCTTTGTCAATGGAGCACTTTGCAAAAATTGGTTCAAAGAATGGGTCATAAGAATACAAAGTTTTTATTTCATCAAGACCCAACACGTTGATTTCAAGTCGAGTAAGAAGGTTTGTGTGGTTGCGAGACAAAGCGTCCACAACTACATTATCTTTGCCCTTCTTATACTTGACAATGTATGGAAAAGACTCCATAAACTCAACCCACTTAGCGTGTCTCTTGCTCAAGTTAGCTTGGCCTTTGAGATATTTCAACGACTCATGGTCGGAATGTATGATAAAGTATTTAGGCCATAGGTAGTGTTACCAAACTTGAAGAACATGAACTAAGGCAAAAAGCTCTTTGTCATAAATTGGATAATTAAGGGGAGCAGCATCAAGTTTCTCGCTATGGTAGGCTATATGACGTCCGTTTTGCAAAAGGAATCCTCCAATGCCAATACCACTATCATCACACTCTATCTCAAAAGTTTTTGTGAAATCCGGTAACGCAAGGAGAGGTGCTTTGGTGAGCCTCTTTTTGAGTTCATCAAAAGCTTTTTGTTGAGCTTTGCCCCACACAAAGGTGACATTCTTGTTCGTCAACTCGTTGAGAGGACAAGCAGTGGTTGAAAAGTCTTTCACAAAGCGATGATAGAAACCGGCCAACCCATGAAAACTTCAGAGTTCACTCACATTTGTTGGGATGGGCCAATCTTGTATGTCCTTTACCTTGGACACATCAACTTCAATGCCCTTCAAAGAAATGACAAATCCAAGAAAAATCAACTTGTCTTTAGCAAAAGTGCACATGGGAAGATTAGCATAAAGCTTTTCATGTCGAAGGATTTGCAAGACTTCCTTAACATGTTTAATATGGTCCTCAAGTGACTTGCTATAAACAAGTATATCGTCGAAATAGACAACAACACTTTTCCAATGAGAGAACGTAAGATATGATTCATAAGACGCATGAAGGTGGATGGGGCATTAGATAAACCAAAGGGCATAACCAACCATTCATAGAGACCAAGTTTGGTCTTGAAGGCGGTTTTCCACTCATCACATTCAGCCATGCGTATTTGATGGTAACCACTACGAAGATCAATTTTCAAAAAAATAGTGGCTCCACACAACTCATCAAGCATTTCATCGAGACGTGGTATGGGATGTCGATAACCCACGGTGATAGCATTGATTGGACGGCAGTCCATGCATAACCGTAACGTATCATCTTTTTTGGGAACAAGAATCACGGGTACAACACTTGGACTAGTGCTAACTTGGATCAAACCTTTGGAGACGAGTTGGTTGATTTGACGTTCAATCTCTTTTGTCTCCTCTGGGTTCGTGCGGTAAGCGTCGCGGTTGGTAAGGGGTGCACTGGGGATGAGGTCAATGCGATGTTCGATGCCGCGAAGAGGAGGTAGTCCATGTGGGAGCTCTTCGGGGAACACATCCTTGAATTCCTGCAAAACACTCATCAAAGACGGAGGAACATTGGTTAATTCATTAGTTCCTTGCACTAGTCCCTTGCAAAGGAGGACATAGTGCAAGATGGATGGGTTGTTCCGAACATCTCTCATCTCACTTTTGGTGGCAAGGAGAACACTCTTCGTTTTTCCACTCGAGTTTGGCTTGTGGCTCTCACTCACTATGAGGTGGTTCTCTCGCTCACCGCTCTTCTCACAAGTAGGTGTTGTGCTTTGCACCCTTGATAAAGCCTTTGCATTGTCCGCAATTATTTGGCTAGGATTCATTGGTTGCAAAACACATGTTTTGTTGAGCCATTTGAAAGTGTACACATTGGTGCGACCATCATGTAGAGTAGCCTTCTTGAATTGCCATGGTCGACCAAGGAGCATGTGGCAAACTGTCATAGGAACCACATCACACTCCACCTTGTCTTTGTAAGGACCAATGGTGAAGGAGACCGATACGGTATGCTTGATCTTCACGGACCCTTGGTCACTTAGCCATTGCACATGGTAGGGGTGCTTGTGCGGATGGAGGGTGAGGTTGAGCTTCTCACACAACTCGGTGCTAGCAAGGTTGTGGCAACTCCCTCCATCGATGATCACTTTGATAGATTTTCCATTAATGTCGGCTCGTGTTTGGAAGATATTGGAGCGTTGGTCTTCATGCTCTTGTGCTTGAGTGGTCAAGATCCTTGTGACGACAAGCGATGGACTTGTGTCATGTTCACACATGAGGAGTTCTTGGTCATCTTCCACTCGTTGCCTTGCCATTGCTTCCTTGACATGGGCATCAAATTCATCTTCACTCAAGTACTCTTCGTCACCATTTTCATGGATGAACAATACCTTCTTGTTTCCACATTCGGCCGACTTGTGTCCTTTGCCTCCGCACTTGTAGCATTCACCGTTGAAAGGTGTATCACTCTTTGCTTGTTTGCCACTTGGGGCCAGTTTTCCTTGAGGAAGTGTGGGCTTGAAGGAAGGCTTGGAGGTACTTGAGGATATTCCATTGAAGGTTGTTGGCGTAGCGGTTGAAGCTTGCTTGTAAGTGAAATACTTATTGGGCTTGTTGTACTTGATGTCCTCTTGCACTTGATGTTCGGCCTTTGTTGCGATGTGCACAAGCTCAACCATGTTGTTGTATGTTTGGAACTCGACGATGCGCTTGATTGGGTGGTTCAACCCAATAAGGAAACATGCCATGGTTTGCTCCGTGCACTCTTCAATGTTGGCACGGATCAAGTTGAGCTCCATTTCCTTGAAGTGCACTTCCAAGGTCTTTGTCCCTTGACGAAGCGACTAGAGGTTGTTGAACAGGTCACGTGTGTAGTGCGCGAAGATGAAACGGGATCTCATGTGAGCCTTCATGTCATGCAAGGTTGTGATTGGCGGCTCTTGTCTTGCGTCACGAGCAACTTGAACTTGTTCCCACCAAAGGTTGGCGTAATCATCAAACTCAAGCGAAGCCATGGCGACCATCTTCTCGTTTCTTTAATTGTGCATGCGGAATATCTTGTCGACTTTAAGTGCCCATGAGAGGTATTCTTCGGGGTCATTGGATCCGGTAAACTTGGGCACTGTGAACTTGAGCTTTCCGAAAGTTTCTTCCTCATTGCGGTCAATGTGACGAACTTGGTGACCTTGTTGATGATCTTGTGGTTGAGGTGGTGGAACTTGGTTCTCGCGACCTTGTTGTGGAGCTTGCTATTGATATTGTTGTTGTGGAGCTTCCTCTTGCTCTTGGCGTGGTTGTTGATGACGTTGGGGCACTTGGGCCTCATGAGGGTGTTGAGGATGTGGAGCCTCATGACATGGTTGATGACAAAGAGGAGGCTCGTTCCTCGGTTGGTGATGTTGATTAGGCACATGGGTCTCACGGCGAAGATCATGGTCTTGAGCCTCTTCACGTGGTGGGCGTCGCTCAACTTGTACTACTTGATGCTCCATGTTTTGGTGTGGTGGAGGAGGCGCCTCGTGATGACCATGGTGTCAGTTTGGACGTTCATGATGACGATGATGAAGATGAGGATCTTGGATAGCTTCATGGCAATGGCGAGCTTGATCCTCCAAATTGGAGTCATCACTTGTTGTGTCAAGTATGTGTCGTAGTTGATGGTGGTAGACTTGCGGTTGCACTCGCGGTTCTTCTTGTGGTTGTGCTTGTTGGATCACTAGTGCCCTTGCATGATGACGGTGTGCATCTTACCTTGCTTGTGGCCTTGAAGAGAAATCACCATCATAGCTTGACGTTGCAGCATGCCGTGGGGAAGGTACATAGTTCGAAGAACTTCCATCTTCAACCACGGTGGCGTCATTGCGTCTTGGAGCACTTGGATGTGGATATTGTTGAAGAGTGCATGACGACACGAAGAACTTGAAGAGCTTGAAGCACGTGAACATGGTCTTTCCATTCCGTCGATGAGGACATGAAGCTTGTCATTTGTTTCGGCGACGGAGCATTGGAGCACTTCATTTTGGTGGCCAAAGTTGTGATGCATTGCATGCATTTGTCGTTCGAGGCCATCGAAGCGGTTGTCGATGTTCTTGAACTCGGCTTGCATCTCGCCAAAATTTTCATCTTGACACGTCTCAAGGGCTTGGCAACATTCACAGAACTCTTGTCGGACGATGAAGTGACTTGCACGCGTCATGTACGGTCCATGTTCTTCTTCTTGTGAAGGTGGTTGGCTCGACTCACCGTGCATATTCATCATGCAAAACACACAAGTATTGTATATGGAAGTGGAATATGGTGGTGTTAGCCTTGTACCTCTCCTTGGGGATTGCACCAAACTAGAAATCACAAGTGAGAGCTATAAGCGTGCAAAGTGGAATTACAAAGAAAACTCACACTAAAGAAAGAACTAACTCTCAAAAGCTTGTTGGTGGTAGGTTAGGGTTTTGAAATGCCTAAGAACCAACCAAAAGAAAATGTATAGTCAAAAGTGGGTACAATCCAACAAAACTCAAGTCAAAGGCGAAGGTCAACAACTCAAAAGGGTGACGGAAACCTACGACTATATACACACACATGGAGATTGTTGGGATTGACACGACTATGAAAATGAGCAAACAAAATGTCCTAAAGAAGACTACGCTCGTTGTCGTGCCAATGCAAGGAGAGACCATGGCTCGTTTGCAAGGAAGAAAAATGAGCAGCGGATTTGTGCACTTGCCTTGGGCGCTCTTCTTTCTCTCTTGCTTACAAGCTTTGAGACTCTCTTTTGCTATGGGAGACTATTTTTCTTTTTCTTTTGTTTTGTATCTTTTGCTTTCTTTTGTACCTCTTTTTTTTGCTCTCCCTTGATGCTACCAAGTCACTTTTGCTATTGGTTTTACACTCTCACTATCCAAGGACAAATGAACAATGCTCAAGCAAACACAAGATGAGCCACTCTCATGGGATTGGTACACACAAACGAAGATAGCGGTTAACAAGGTGACGCAAGTTATACCTTCGTTGGTGATGATGACCTTGCCGCCAGTGGTGCGGGATGATGTTCATGGGTCGTGGTGTCGATGAGCGCGGGAGTTGTCCATGCGGATGCTTGTTGTTAGTTGATGACACGCACACAGGCACAAACAAACAAGAGGAAATTAGTCAATGCAAGATTAGAGGCAAAACGGTCAAAATTAGGCGTTAGGGCCGGAGACTCCGGGGTCTCAGGCCGGAAACTCTGGTCAAGGCCGGAGACTCCGGTGTGGATAGGCTGGAAACTCTAGTGTAGGCTGGAGACTCCGGTCTGCAGGCCGGAAACTCCGGTCTGGAGTCAGATCGCGAACTGCTCGTGTTCTTGAGTGGAAATCCACGCCTTGGGTCCCCAAATCCGCGAAAAATGGGCCAAATTGGGCTTGGAAAACACAGGATAAAGCTGGACCAACACCTTAGACAAGATTTGATTGGATCAAAACCACAAATAACACTCCAAATCAAGAGATCGATCCAAAGGCAAATTTGGGGATTTTTTGGGGGGATTTTCGTGTTTTTGGTGGATAGAAGAAAATTTTGTGGGGGAATTCGTGAGCAATGAAGCTCTTGATACCAATATGTTGAGGGCAAACCTCTTGGGTGGCCTGATCTTTCACGAATCCCTTTCAAATCAAGGATGGAGTGCGGGGAGAGGAGGGGGAGAATGAACACAACAAACTCACGCACGAAGAACACGATGAACACACTCACGCAAAACCACGATACACACCAATAGCTCACACTGGCGGTGACCGGTCCGGCGCAATCCCTAGGATCGGCGTCGGCAGAGGACTCTCTCAAACCAGCACAGCGAGTAGGAAGACTCGATGAGATCTTGACGTCTAGGCAAAGGGACTCCGCTGCCTAGGCCTTGTACATTGCAGAGGCACGATGCAAACTCCAACAAGGAGCATGAGGCAAGAACTAGATAGATCCACAAGGGTTTCCACTAATTCCAAATATCATGCCTAGGGTTTACAATAGAGGTGGGGGACTATATATAGGCCAGCCACAAAGTCAGGGGTACTTTAGGGATAATATATAAGTTTTGGGCAGACAAAGGGGTACATGGGCCGAAGGCCCAAAGGCCTTTTACATGCTTGGCGACGCTCGGTCCGGAGACTCTAGTGTGGTGGACCGGAGACTTCGGTCTGGGCTGGAGATTCCGGTCGGTCTCCGGTCCATCTCCGGAGGGGCCATTTGGCTGTCCTCGAGCTCGATCCTAGGGTCAGACCGGAGGTGGGCTGGAGTCTCCGTGGTCTTCAGGCCGGAGACTTTGGTGGACCGGAGACTCCGGTGTGCGCAGACCGGAGACTCCGGTCTGAGCAGCTCCGGTGGCTTCTGCTTCACGCCCTGCTCCTTGTCCTCCATCCTTGGGTGCTGTGTTGGAGCTTCATACCTGATGATGCATAGAGTAGTTTCATGAAGTAGCACACCATCCAAGGATGTATCAAATTGGCACGAGGAGAGGAGTGAGTTCACCTTAGCTTGTAGGAGTTTGGCTCGAGCACGAGTCATGGGTCCACTTGGGGGACTTGTTGGTGTAGATGTAGGAGCGTCCGTAGGACGGCTGCATCAGAAGAGGCAACAAATCAAGTGGTGTGATGGGTTTTAAACCATAAACCACATCAAAAGGTCACAACTACATGGTAGATTGTACAACCCTGTTATATGCAAACTCGACATGTGGTAAGCGATCCTCCCAAACATGCAGATTCTTCTTAATCATAGATCGCAACAACTGTGATAGTGTGTGATTCACCACCTCTGTTTATCCATCAGTTTGGGGATGACAAGTAGTGCTGAATAATAACTTTGTCCCTAGTTTTCCCCAAAGAGTCTTCCAAAAATAGCTCTGGAACTTCACATCACGACTAGAAACAATTGTCCTTGGTACTCCATGTAATCTCACAATGTCCCTAAAAACAGATTAGCAACATGCGATGCATCGTCGCTCTTGTGGTAGGCAATAAAATGTGCCATCTTATAAAAACGATCCACTACCACAAATATAGAATCATGTCCTCTCCTAGTTCTAGGCAATCCTAATACAAAATCCATGCTAATGTCTTCCCATGGAGTAGTAGGTGCAGGTAGAGGAGTATACAAACCATGAGGCTTCAACTTCGACTTGGATGTGTTGCAAGTAATGCAACGCTTGACAAATCTGTCCACATCACGCCTCATCTTAGGCCAATCAAAATGATTAGCGAGCATGAGTAGTGTTTTCTCATGCCCAAAGTGGCCCATCAATCCACCAGCATGTGATTCCTGCAATAAGAGCAAACGCATAGACGATTCTGGAACACAGAGTTTGTAAGCTCGAAACAAGTACCCATCATGAATATGATATTTTTCCCATGCTTACCCATTAACACACAACTTATATGGGGCAGCACAATCATGATTAGTAGTATATAAATCACACAAACTCTCCAAACCAGGAACTCTCACATCCAATTGTGTTAGCAACATACTTTTCCTAAAGAGAGCATCAACTACAATATTGTCTTTTCCCTTCTTATGTTTAATGATGTATGGAAAAGACTCAATAAATTCAACCCATTTTTCTAGGCGCCTATGCAAGTTTGACTGTGCTTTCATATATTTCAAAGCTTCATGATCAGAATGTATAATAAACTCTTTGGCCACAAATAATGTTGCCAATCCTCAAGCACACGCACAAGAGCATATAATTATTTATCATAAACAGGATAGTTCAAACGAGCACCACTAAGCTTCTCAGAAAAATAAGCTATAGGCCGCCCCTCTTGCATCAACACACCACCAATACCTATGCCACTAGCATCACACTCAATCTCAAATTGCTTATTAAAATCAGGTAGTGCAAGCAATGGTGCAGAAGTAAGCAATCGCTTCAACTCATCAAAATCAATATCTTGGGCTGGTCCCTAAACAAATTCAACACATTTCTTAGTTAGTTCATTCAAAGGTGCAGTGATGGTACTAAAATCCTTCACAAATCTTCTATAGAAACCAGCAAGTCTATGAAAACTTCTAACTTGACTAACATTCATAGGAGTAGGCCAATTTTGTATTGCTACAATTTTAGAATTATCTACCTCAACTCCATTCATAGAAACAACATATCCTAGAAAGATGACCTTGTCTTTGCAGAAAGTGCACTTCTCAAGATTACCATAGAATTTAGCATCGCATAGCACATGCAAAACTTGTCTAATATGATCAATATGTTTAGATTCAGTGCGGCTATAAATTAATATGTCATCAAAATACACAACCACAAATTTGCCTATAAAATCTCTCAAAACATGGTTCATTAATCTCATGAAAGTACTAGGTGCATTAGTGAGACCAAAAGGCATGACTAGCCAGTCATATAAACCAAATTTCGTTTTAAAGGCAGTTTTCCACTCATCGCCTTCCTTCATCCTAATCTAATGATAACCACTACACAAATCAATTTTTGAGAAAACAGCAGCACCACTCAATTCATCTAACATATCCTTTAAACGAGGAATAGGATGACGATATCGAATAGTGATGTTATTAATAGCTCGACAATCTACACGCATGCGCCATGTACCATCTTTCTTAGGCACTAAAATGGTAGGAATAACACAAGGACTAAGGCTCACATGAATATACCCTTTATCAAGAAGTGCGTGTACTTGTTTCTGAATCTCTTTAGTTTCTTCGGGGTTGGTGCGGTAAGGTGCTCGATTAGGCAACGATGCTCCTGGAATCAAGTCAATTTGATGCTCAATACCTCGCAATGGTGGCAAACCATAGGGTACCTCCTCCGGAAACAAATCAATGAATTCCTGCAAAATAGTAGAAACACCAATAGAGAGAGGGGTCATGTCGTTAGAAACCAAAATTCCACCCTTGTATACTAGCACCAGTGGTACAGCAGAGGGATCATCTCCAAATTCTCTCAAATCTTCCTTTGTTGCCATCAGCATGAAGGAATCAGCTCCATCATCAGAACATGCAGGCCGAACTGGCGCGGTAGGCAAACGGTCCTAGAAGTGTGTCGTGGCAGAAATCTGCGTGTTGCTGTGCCGCGGTAGAGAACTAGGCACTTCCTGTGATGCGGCAGAGATCTGGCCAGGCGGTGAAGCAAAGCCGTGTCACGGCAGGGAAACTGCAAAAATCTCTGCCACGACAGAGAACTGAGCGGGGCACTCTGTCGTGGCAGCGAAATGGCTGGAAATATTTGGCACGGTAGCAAAACATGTTGTGAAGTGTGCCACGACAGAGGAGGTGTGATCGATCATGTACTGTCAATGCAGGGTCTTGTCATTGTGTCCTCGCATGCTCATGCTCAAGATTTACTTCAGTCTTCTGACGGGAATTATTAACAATTGCTCGTGGAGACATGGGTCTCAGTATCACATCCTTGCCTTGCCAATTGAACTGATATGTATTTGCCTTCCCATTGTGATGAACATCATGATCATATTGCCATGGACGGCCCAACAAAAGATGGCAAACTATCATAGGGACCACATCACATTCGACAACATCTTTATAGGCCCCAATCTGAAACTCCACACGTACCGTATGGCTAAATTTCATCTCACTAGCATACTAAACAATTGAATAAAATATGGGGTGTGGATAGTATTTCAATTTCAGTTTTGTACAAAGCTCTTTACTAGCCAAATTTTTGCAATTCCCTCCATCAATAATGACTTTGCATGCTCTACTTTCACTGACATCAACCCGTGTTTGAAACAAATTGCATCTTTGATCAGCTGAACTTGGGCTAACTTGCAAGACCCGAGGGGAACACACAAACACAGGATTTGGAGAAGCATCACAATAATAAACATCCGCAGGGACCTCATCAGGCTCTTCTTCAAACAGATCAGCATCATCTGATATGGGGTGGCCCGATCTTCTCAGTAAGCGGATGGGTGTGATAATGGTGGATGATAGATAACTAGCCTGTAGCTATGAACTCTCCCGCTCGATCCCTGATGCCAATGCAATAGCTCTTGAACCTTGTAGGATATTCACAACACCACGCTCTTGCGCACGCAGTCGTGACCACGAACGGTAGTATGCAATCTACTAATTCCCAATGGAACAATAGATCACACTCAATTATAGTTGGTAGATTCGAACACAGGGTAATTCCAGAGGTTCTATGAAAGAAACAACTCCAAAATATTTTAACGTGGTCTAAACCCTAACTAGAGGTCGTCCCATAGCTTATAAGGGCGGCTGGGGCGGCCAAAAACCAAAACTAAACGCAAAAAACTCAAACCGATACAAACCGACTCGGACCAGATTCGGTTGGCGGGCGGACACTCCAGTCGAAATCGGCTGGATAGTCCGGTCAGGCCGGACACTCCGGGTGAAGTGTGCCGGACAGTCCGGTCTGGCCGGAAACTCTGAAGTTTCCGAGTGGTGTCCGGGTAGTATCCGAACTGGCATACTGAATGTCCACGCCAGTTTACCTCTCGACCAGGTCGGACAGTCCGGGTGGATCTGGTCAGACACTCCGGTCGTGGCAGATCTTTTTGCCTTCGTCTTGATGTTCTTCTCTTGCGCCTTCCTCCCGCTCCTCCCTCGCGCATCCTTGGGCGATCATCATGTTGGGCTTCTCTTGTAGCCCTTCTCCTCCTCACGCCATGCTTGTTTCTCCAACGAACCTGATCATACATAAATGCATAGACTTAGGCAGTATAAAGTTCTCATCAATCAAAGTACCAAATTCGTTTAGGAGTAAATTCACCTGTTGTTCCAGTAGCTTAGCACGAGCTCTTGTAACAGGTCCAATTCTAATCTCATTGGACTGATCCTTTCTTGCAACCGTTGTAGCATCTTCAGTAGTCATCGGGGTAGGTGTAATTGTAGGGATGTCCTCATCATCTCCCCCCTTTCAAAAGGCGTCGACCTCGACGCTCCAAGGTCTTCTCCAGCATATGGTGACAAATCAGCAACGTTGAAACTATTGCTAACTCCACCAAACTCCTCAATAGGTATATTGACCGAGTAGGCGTTATCATTAATCTTGGCTAACACCTTGTAAGGACCAGCACCACGTGGCTTCAATTTTGACTTTCGAAGTAGTGGGAACCTATCCTTGCGTAGATGCACCCAAACCATATCTCCAGGCTTGAATAACACTTCTTTCCTTGCTTGATTCCTTGCAGCAGCAATGTTCTTTCCTTTCTTCTCAATAGCCTCTCGAGTCTTCTCATGTATTTTCTTCACATAATCAGCACGTTTTGATGCCTCCATATCAACTCTCTCATGTATTGGCAGAGGCAACATATCAAGTGGCGTCAATGGCTTGAAACCATACACCACCTCAAAAGGACAAAGCTGAGTAGTTGAATGCACAACCCTGTTGTAAGCAAACTCAACATGTGGCAAACACTCTTCCCACTCCCGCAGATTCTTTTTAATCATGGTCCTTAGCAGCTGTGAGAATGTTCGATTCACCACCTCTGTTTGACCATCTGTTTGGGGATGACATGTAGTACTGAACAGCAACTTCGTTCCTAGCTTGCCCCATAAGGTCTTCCAAAAGTAGCTCATGAACTTCACATCACGGTCAGAAACAATCATCTTTGGTATTCCATGTAATCTCACGATGTCCCTGAAAAACAGGTTAGCAACATGCGACGCATCGTCGCGTTTGTGGCAGGCAATAAAATGAGCCATCTTAGAGAACCTATCCACTACCACAAATATAGAATCATGAACTCTCTGAGTTTTAGGTAGACCTAGCACAAAATCCATACTAATGTCTTCTCATGGAGTAGTCGGTGCAGAGAGAGGTGTATACAAACCGTGAGGCTTCAGCTTAGATTTTGATTTGTGGCATGTAATACATCGGCTCACAAATCTGTACACATCGCGCCTCATCTTGGGCCAATAAAATGATCAGCAAGCATGAGCAACGTCTTCTCACGCCCAAAGTGACCCATCAAACCACCAGCATGTGATTCCTGCACTAAGAACAAACGCAACGACGATTTTGGAATACAAAGTTTGTTAGCTCAAAACAAATATCCATCATGTATATGATACTTATCCCATGCGTTTCTAAGAGCACACAAACGATATGGTTCAGCAAAATCATGGTCAGTTGCATAAAGTGCACAAATAGCTTCTAATCCAGGAATTTTAACATCAAGATTGGTTAATAGCATGTTCTTCCTAGATAGAGCATCAGCAACAACGTTCTCTTTTCCCTTCTTATAGTTAATGATGTAAGGAAAAGACTCAATGAACTCAACCCATTTAGCTAATCTTCTATGCAAGTTTGATTGAGCTTTCAAGTATTTCAATGCTTCATGATCAGAATGTATGATGAATTCTTTTGGCCACAAATAATGTTGCCAAACCTCAAGTACTCTAACAAGTGCATACAATTATTTATCATAGATAGAATAATTCAAGCGAGCACCAGTCAATTTCTCAGAAAAATAAGCTATAGGCCGACCCCCTTGCATCAAAACGCCACCTATGCCTATACCACTAGCATCACATTCAACTTGAAATTGCTTCGAAAAATCAGGTAATGCAAGTAATGGTGCAGAAGTAAGCAAACATTTTAATGTATCAAATGCAATGTCTTGAGCCGCGCCCCATACAAAAGGAACACCTTTCTTTGTCAAATCATTTAATGGTGCAGCAATGGTGCTAAAATCTTTCACAAAGCGCTTATAGAAACCAGCGAGACCGTGGAAACTACGCACTTGACTAACATTCATTGGAGTAGGCCAATTCTGAATTGATTCAATTTTAGATTGATCTACCTCTACTCCATGCTTAGAAACAACAAATCCTAGGAATATGACCTTATCTTTTGCAAATGTACACTTCTCAAGATTAGCATACAGTTTATTATCATGTAACACTTGCAAAACTTGTCTAATATGAGTGCAATGTTCAGATTCGTTGTGGCTGTATATGAGTATATCATCAAAGTAAACAACCACGAAGCGACCAATGAACTTTCTCAAAACATGATTCATCAAACGCATGAGAGTACTAGGTGCATTAGTAAGACCAAACGACATGACTAACCACTCATACAAGCCGAATTTAGTTTTGAAAGCAGTTTTCCATTCATCCCCTTCTTTCATCCTAATTTGATGATAACCACTACGCAAGTCAATTTTAGAGAAAACAGCAGCACCACTCAATTCATCTAGCATATCCTCTAAGCGTGGAATAGGATGACGATATCGAATAGTGATGTTATTAATCGCTCTACAATCAACACACATGCGCCAAGTACCATCTTTCTTAGGAACTAAAATAACAGGAACAACACAAGGGCTAAGAGAAACACGAATGTACCCTTTATCCAGCAACGCTTGTACTTGCTTCTGAATTTCCTTAGTTTCTTCGGGATTAGTCCTGTAAGGTGCACGGTTGGGAAGTGTGGCGCCAGGAATCAGGTCCACTTGATGTTCTATACCACGCAATGGAGGCAAACCTACGGGTACGTCTTCTAGAAACACATCCCCAAAGTCCTGCAAAACAGAAGAGACACCAAGAGAAATAGGGGTCATGTCGTTAGAAACCAATACCTCGCCCTTATACATGAGCACAAGTGGCATGGTTGTAGGATCCTCACGAAACTCTCTCATATCCTCCTTGGTGGCTAGTATCAATAACCCAGGCACTCTCTCACTTTTTGTTATATCACTCAATTTAGGCTCAATTACATCAGGAACAGTTGTTACACAGTCTCGCCGAGTGGTAGTATCTTCCTTCAAGTTCACCTCTATCTTCTGGCGAGAATCATTCACAATTTCTTGTGGTGTCATTGGCTGCATAGTAATCTTCTTTCCTTTGAATTCCAAGTGATATGTATTGGCTCGGCCATTGTGTTGAACATGGCGATCATAGAGCCAAGGCCGACCCAATAGTAGGTGACAAACAGTCATAGGAACCACATCAAAATCAATAGAATCTTTGTATGGCCCTATTTGAAAATTCACACGTACCATATGATTTACCTTCATCTCACCATTGTTGCTCAACCATTGTATGTAGTATGGCTTGGGATGAGGTAAGTATGTCAAATTCAGTTTGGCACATAGTTCCTCACTTGCAAGATTTCTGCAGCTACCTCCATCAATAATTACCTTGCAAGCTTTATTTGGTCCAACTAGAGCTTTCGTTTGGAACAAGTTGCAATGCTGGGATTCCTCAACCGGTTGCACACTAAGTACACGTGAAGATATGACAATAGTGGGTGCACGCTCAGCATATGCATCAGCACCTTCCTCGTCGTCATCAATATCATCATCAGAAGCTTCATCTTCACTTTCTACTTCACCTTGTTGATTAACAAACATAACCTTGCTGTTTGGACAATATTTCATGTAGTGACCTCTACCTCCACAAGTATGGCACACTACATCACGAGTACGTGCAGTAGACATGTTGGAACCCGAGCTAGCAGCAGGAGCAGCGGGTTTTCGAGCATTAGAACCAAACGAAGGTGTACTTGCTGGTTTGGCCGATGGTGTAAACGGAACAGCAGCTGGTGGCACGGCTGTAGGAGGAGTAGGTCTGGCCGAAAATCTGTTGGAGGATGGAAAAAGAGCGCGTGACTTTGCCTCTTCTGCCAACTGGGATTCGGCCTCTCTAGGATGATGCAACAACTCATTCATGGTCTCATACTTGTGATGACGAACAATGCTCTTGATTGGTAACTTCAGATTGTTTAGGAATCGCTGCATGGTCATCTCAATGGACTCACGAACTCGAGCACACTGCATAAGCATCTCCATCTCCATGTAGTACTCATCAACTGTCATGGTGCCTTGCTTCAATTGCGCCAATTTATCAAAAACTGATCGTAAGTAGTTGGTTGGTACAAAATGTGCCTTCATGATTTGCTTCATCTCGTGCCAATCCATCACAGGAAGTTCATTGTCCTCCCTCCTATGTTGCACAAGAGCATCCCACCAACGCAAAGCATAACCATCAAATTCAGATGCTGCAAGCTTGACCTTCTTATCTTCTGGATAGTCAAATAAGCGCCAGAGTTTCTCAATCTTCAACTCCCATGTGAGGTAATCTTCAGGATCAATGGAACCATCAAACTTAGGAATTGAGAATTTTGGCTTGCCCAAACCGTCATCAGCTTGGTTGGGCATACGTGGACCACGCCCAAGATAGGCAAACCCACGACCATGAGCAGGTGCATGGACAGGGGGAATAGCACGTCCCCTGCCAACATGTGGAGCAGCATCAACAGCGCTACCCTCATCGAAATCATCAAAGGCATCATCATGTTGAGGATCTTCCCTTCTATGCAAGGCGGCTGTCAAACCCTCAATGGACTGCTGCAAAGTGGTGACATTGAGCATAGCCACTTGCATTTGGATAGTATCAATTGTCCCAACATGCTGATCCAATCTCATATTCATATCTTGGAGATTCTTGTCAATGGAATCTGTCGTGTTAGTAAACACACGTGTCAAGTGGGATTTCAAAGCCTCATATTCACGCCAATTGACGAGATCCTCATCCTTCTTTTTCTGCAAACACAACATCATTATCACTAGTAGACATGATTAGTAGGTTAGTGCAAAAATCAGAATATGTATGGTGGAAACTCTCACAACTCACTCACAACTAATAAGAAAGGAGATCTTACCATTCCAAAGTGAATAGAGATGCTCTACCAAACGAAATCAAAGACTGATGCACTTGATGTGATGAAGTGAATATCGAAGGTGGAGCTATAGGTGTGGTACCCTATCTACACCGCAAACAAGTCCTAGTGCTGATCGTACAAAAACCCAAGAAACACACACGGTGGCGATAAACGTGGCAAAGCAATTTATGAACAGGAATATTGCAATGCACAAGAGAGACGCTAGTAATAGCTCAAATAGAATAGGCACAAGTTTGCTCAATCTACTAGTGCTATACACAACAAGGCCTCCCAAATTGCACACTTCTATATCTCTTTTTTTTTGTCAGGCTGATAGCTCTTTTCTCTCTTTTTTATACTGATTCTCTTTTCTTTTCTCTTTTTTTTGATTTTTCAACTATATTACTCAATGCAAACGAGTACAACAACCTCTAACAGAAACTGGGTCGGATAGTCCGATTGATATGCGTCGGAGACTCCGGTCGGGCCGGATAGTCCGGTGTGATTCGGCCGGATAGTCCGGTTTTCCTGTCGAAAATTTCAGCACTGCAAACCCTAATGAGCAGCCTGTCGGAGCAAAGCAACTAGTCTCGTGGGTACGTTCCTAGGCAGAGATGCTGTAGATAGGCTGTGTCTATGGTATGCAAACAAAGATACGCTATGGGAACAGCGGAAAACAAGATGAAACCTTAAACCTAGACACAAACGGAAACTAGACTCCTATGAGGAAAGACCTGCAGATCGGATCTACGAGAAGATACAATCAGCAACTAAAACTCGAAAACGATGCAATCTAGTCTATGGCAAATCTTTTTGTAAGGCTTTTTCTGTATAGGACAAAAACACTCTCAAATGTATGGATGGATTTGTGGATGCTTACCGAGGCAACATTGGAAATATGATACCAAGATGATATGGGGTGGCCCGATCATCTCAATAAGCGGATGGCGGTGATAATGGTGGATGATAGATAACTAGCCTATAGCTATGAACTCTCCCGCTCGATCCCTGATGCCAATGCAACAACTCTCGAATCTTGTAGGATATTCACAACACCATGCTCTTGCGCACGCAGCCGTGACCATGAACGGTAGTATGCAATCTACTAATTCCTAATGGAACAACAGATCACACTCAATTATAGTTGGTAGATTCGAACACAGGATAATTCCAGAGGTTGTATGAAAGAAACAACTCCAAAATATTTTAACGTGGTATAAACCCTAACTAGAGGTCGTCCCATAGCTTATAAGGGCGTCTGGGGCGGCCAGAAACCAAAACTAAACCCAAACGACTCAAACCGATACAAACCGACTCGGACCAGATTCGGTTGGCGGGCGGACACTCCGGTCGAAATCGGCCGGACACTCCGGGTGAAGTGTGCCAAACAGTCCGGTCTGGCCGGAAACTCTGAAGTTTCCGGGTGGTGTCTGGGTAGTATCCGAACTGGCATACTGAATGTCCACGCTAGTTTGCCTCTCGACCAGGCCGGACAGTCCCGGTGGATCTGGCCGGACACTCCAGTCGTGGCAGATCTTTTTGCCTTCGTCTTGATGATCTTCTCTTGCGCCTTCCTCCTGCTCCTCCCTCGCGCATCCTTGGGCGATCATCATGTTGGGCTTCTCTTGTAGCCCTTCTCCTCCTCGCGCCATGCTTGTTTCTCTAACGAACCTGATCATACATAAATGCATAGACTTAGGCAGTATAAAGTTCTCATCAATCAAAGTACCAAATTCGTTTAGGAGTAAATTCACCTGTTGTTCCAGTAGCTTAGCACGATCTCTTGTAACAGGTCCAATTCTAATCTCATTGGACTGATCCTTTCGTGCAACTGTTGTAGCATCTTCAGTAGTCATTGGGGTAGGTGTAATTGTAGGGATGTCCTCATCATCATCCCTAGTCTAGTACCCACCAGAAGCATCAACTATCATAGTCTTCTTATTGGGCCAATCACGTTTGAAGTGTCCCTTGCCACCACATGTGTGACAACTCATATCTCTATTTCTGGCTGTAGAAGTAGTGGAACCCGAACCACTAATAGTAGGTGTAGGCTTGTTGTTGGACACACCAGGTTTCACAGGAGTACTCACATGGTCACCAACAGAACTAGCCTCACGAACACCACTAGAATTCTAACCACTAGAGGGAGGACGTGATGGAAAATGTCCTCGAGCCGACAAAGAATGTGCTGCAAATCTAGCCTCCTCAGCCACAATAGCTTTAGCCTCTCTCGACTAATGCAAGCTTCGGGCTCTCGAAGTTTAGCATGCTGCATAATCATCTCCATATCATAGAAATATTCATCCACTATCTTCAGTCCTTCGTTTAAATTTGTCAACTTATCATAGAGTGAAAAAATATAATTTGCTAGTACAAAACAATGTCGCATCTCCTCCTTCATAGCACACCATGTAACAATAGCAGGGGCCCTGTCCTCCACACGAGAAGTACAAACATGATCCCACCATATCAATGTGAGTCCCTCAAACTCAGAAGATGCTAACTCCACTTTCTTATCCTCAATGTACTCATGCAAACGCCATAATTTTTCCACTTTCAGTTCCCAGTTCATATATTCTTCAACATCAGTGCAATGAAACTATCGAATTGAGAATTTAGGCCTAGATGGGCCCTCATCAGGGCGTGGAGCAGCCCCTATAGCCGGGACCAATGGAACACGTTGAGCCGCAACAAGAGCAAACCCATGGCCACGGTACCCATGAGCATAGGCGCCATGGCCAAGAGCAAATGGTTTTGCAATCTCACCATTATCACCAATACTAGCATCATCAAACTGATGTTCATTGCGCTGCACTTCAGTGCGTTGTAACAAAACTCGGACCGCCTCCACCGACTAAGTCAATGTATCAACCGAGTTCTAAAGAGTTGTCACTTCTGTTTGGATGGCGTTGACTGTTGTATCTGTCCCTTGCAGCTTGGTTTGGACAACCTAAACTTCTCCATCAAGCGCGTTAGCTGTCAGCTGAATAGAAGCCTGCAAGTGGTCACGTAAACCTTCAAAATCACTCCACAAAGCTAGAGTGTTAGCGTCCTTTTTCTGCATCACATCAAACTCATCACTAGAAGACATGATTAGAATGTTAGTGCACAAAAACAAAATCTGTGTATGGTGGAGCTCTCAAAATCACTAAGCAACTCAAAGAAAGGAAATCTTACCGCTCCAAAGTGAATTAGAAGTGCTTACTAATAGATGATCAAAAACACGTGCATGGATGTGATGATGCGAATACCGAGGGAGAGACTATCACACGACAACCAGGGTATTTGGTGGGTCTCTAGGTGAGGATACCTACATGCCAAAGTACCAAATCCTAGTGTTGGACGTATGACAAAAGACCCACGGGAAACACACACAGTGGAGATAAATGGGGCAAAGCAACTATAAACAATAGCAAAAAAGATGTATGTCGGAGTAAAGCTCGTGTTGCAATGCACAAGGAGAGACGCTAGCAACAAGCTCAGTGTATACAGGCACAAGATTGCTCAATCTACAGGTGCAAACCAACGGAAAAACACTGCCAATATGTGCAATAGATAGCAAAACTCAAGCCTGATAGTAATTTTTTTCTCTTTTTATCATATCTCTTTTCTATATTTTTTTATATATTTCTCTCTCTATATATTTTTTTGACTATTTTCTTGCAGGCCACAAACACCAAAGCAAAACTGAGCACGTCAGAACAATTTAGAGCACTAACAACCCAGTGAGCAGCTCGTAGAGCAACAAAAGATGCTAGTCTCGTAGGATAGTTCTAGACACAAAGAAAGGCTGACTATGGCTCACAAAGACACAAGGTACGCTATGTGGACGCGAAAAGGAACAAGAGACACTGGCTCTAACAGCCCACGACAGAAAAACTGCCAAAACTATGCCGTGGCAGAGAAACGGCAAGGTTGTGTCGTGGTAGGAAATCTGCTGGAAAACGGGCCGCAGTAGGGCTGTGCGACGCGACAGAAAACAGGCAGCGGGCGGCTGCCGCGGTAGTGACGATAGAGGGCGGCTGGCATGGGCAAGCTGTGGCGTGCGCGGCAGTCCAGGGAGCATCGTGCAGCACGCGGACTAGAACCAGGACAGATCGGATCCCAGCCCACTCGACGATCTGCAGCCAAAACCGATCCAAAAACCAACAAGAACTCCGACTAGACTGAAAATAGTACCCAACTCGGATTGGAAACCTAACACAACTACTGAAAACCTAAAAACCCTAACAAATCTACTACTAAAATCTAGAAAAAGCAACACAAACGAAGAACACGATAGGCACAAGAACTAGAATACCGAGGCGATCTAGATCTCAGGCAGAACTATGACTCTTTTTGTGGGGCTTTTTCTAGTATAGGAATAAAAACGAATCTAAACTATGGATGGATTTTGAATTTCTCACCGAGTAAACGCTGGAAATCTCATACCAAGATGATATGGGGTGGTCCGATCTTCTCAGTGAGCAACGTAGGTGATGGCGATGATGATGGAGATAACTTGTGAGACGCTGACGAACTACCTCTCTGCTGCTCCCCTATTGCCAATGCAACAGATCTTCGTCCCTATGGATATTCGCAACACCACACACTTGCGCACATGATCCCGGATCACGAACAATTTGCAATCTACCAATTCCTAGTGGAACGATAGATAACACTTAATTAGAGCCAAATTGATATTGTCTAGCGAAACACAATCACAATATCGGAGGATTCAAGATGAATGCTTGTAGCAATCCAATCAAGGGTTTAATCTAAAACAAGTCTAAGGGAATAATGGGGAGGTGGCGGCTACCTATATGTGAGGCCAGCCGCACACAACCAGGCTCGACCCAAGTGGGTCCTAGTCTGATACAAACCGGCCACAAAGGGCTCGGTCAAAACTGGTACGCAGACCACATGTGGGGGTGCACCTGGCTAGGTGTAACCCGTCCTCTCCTGGACCTCCTCCTGGCACACGCCTCCCTCTCCTCCCCTGGCGCCATACTCCTGCTGTGGTAGGGAATCGGCCAAAATCCTGCTGCGGTAGAGAATCCTTCCTTCTTTATTCTGCGGCAGCCTTGATGCTTCTTCCTCAACTCCTTGGCCTTCCTCATACCTGATCAAACATAATGCAAAGATTTAGGTAGTATAAAATTCTCATTAAGCAATATTCCAGAACCAACTAAGAAGGAATTCACCTATTGCTTTAACATCTTGATTCTAGCCCTTGTAATAGGTCCAGTTCTGATTTCATTAGTGTCTTGAATCTTTGCATCATTATCTTCAGTGAATAATGGAAGAATGGTAGAGATGTCCTCATCAGCCTCCCTCTCCTCCCTTGCGCCTTCATGGATGATCATCACGTCTGGCCCCTCTTGATGCAGCCTTTATCCGAACTGAGCCTTCCTTCTTGGTCGCCTTCCATCTCTTGCTCGCCTTCCTCCCTCTCCTCCCTGTGGCACTAGTCTGATGGATATTAAATCTAGTCAAACAATAACACCATGATTTAGGTAGTATAAAGTTCTTATAAACCAAAGTATCATGGCCAACTTGGAATGAATTCAGCTTGTGATATTTTTCAATGAGGCACAATATTTCCTTCCAACTTAAACAAGTAGAGTCATCATACTCTATGATTGTATCCTCATCATCCTCCCTTTCTTCAAGAAAAGACGTCCACGGCTTTGGGTAAGCTTGTGCATTCATATGAAGTGACCACTAGGGTTTTTACCTCGCATCTGCTAGAATGGTATTATATAAACATTTGGGATGAATAGATGCATAGAGTATTCCAATACAAAACTATAGGAATTTGTTTTACTCGAAACGGAGCTCTAAAACAGAAGTTGTGGCGAAAATAGTTCAGACTTAAATTCAGATTCAGAAAATAGACAAAGTTCAAATAAGATTCAGTTAACAGATTAGGGAAAAATAAAAATAAAAAAAAGAAGAAAAAAAGGAACTGCGCCGGCCAGCCGGACCGCCAGCCCGTAGCAGCCCAGCGGCCCACCCGGGGCTCGCTAGCGCCAGCGAGCGGCGCACAATAGCAGCCGCGCGGCGCAGCGCATAGAGGCGAGCTGGCCCGCTAGTAGTCCAGCGTGTGTGCCCTTAGCTCGCCCCTATGCCACCGACAGGCGGACCCCACCTGTCAGCGCGAGATGTTCTTCCTCGACCTGGAGACCTTCCCTGACATGAACTGGAGGCCGCGTTTCTCGACGATTCCTTCATGAATTCGGACACCCCCTCGCTCTCAACCTGCCCACTACATAAGCCCTGTTAGCCGCCATTTCCCTCCTCCTAAAACCCTAGCTAATCGCGTTGCCAAACCGCGGCAATTGCTCGCCGAAGATCGTCCACCGCTGCCGCCATTACCGCTGGTAAGGAGCTCGAAATCGACCCCCACGCTCCTTCCTTTTTGCGGAGGTACCGCAGTACCCCGCCGCCCCTTTTTGATCTCTCTTTTCCCCTACAGTCCGCAGAGCTACCCCCAAGAGCTCTCCGGAGTCTGCCGCCACCGTGCCGCTTCAGCCGACCGCCGCCGTCCCGAGGGGACACCGCAGCCGTCGCCGAGGCCACCTCCCGAACCGCCGTCCACCGCTTCACCGTGCAGACCGCCTCACCGCCCTTGACCACCTTCCGAGCCACCGCCGCCGCCATCTACCGAGCCGCCGCCAGTGAGCACTTAGGCCGACTCATGCCGGCCGTTAGATCCTGGACGAACGGGCCAGATCGCCCGTTGACCGGCCAGTGGACCGCTGACTGGTCAAGCCCAGTCAGTGTCGCGTCAGTGATTAACCCCACCAGTCAGTTTTCTGAAAAAATGATTAAAAAGACAAAAAACTATTACAACTTCAAAAATTCATAGGAAAAGATTTACTAGTCCAAAAATGGCAAATAATATGTCGTTGGAAAGCTCTTTTCTTGTAGTTTATTAATATGCAATTGGATTAGACAAGTACTATAAGGTTTTGCTGTAGTTATTTAAATGGTTTAATACCCTTTTGGAGTATTAAATTCATAAGAAAATAACTACTAATCGGAAAATTGCAAATAATATGTCTTTGGAATCACAATAAAGTGTAGAACCTGTTTCTGAATTAAAATTGCAAGATTACTGTACTAATATGTTTGAGATTAATTAAATGCTTATTGTACTATAAAAGTTGCAGAAAAAGATCTGTAACACCTTTTTGCGTGATTCCAGTTGCCCCTGGCTCTAAGTCACGTTACCTACACAGTAGTATTTTTGTCCAGTTTTTACAACATTGTTTACTGCAGAGGCTTAGTTTTTTTCCTAAAGGCCTATTAATTGGAATAACAAATTGCATAATTTGTTTTCATTGCATTAAAGGTTTTTCCATGCATCATTCAACAGTAATAAACATAAGAGAACATAGAAGGGTTACTGAAACCTTTGTTAATGAACTACCTGGGCGGAGAGGTTGGATTGTCAATGGAGTGTGGATAATGGTGGGGAATGCCGTCCAAGGTACTGAGAAGGATTGGTTCTCTTTGTTAAAATAGCTTACGTGTGCAACCATGTGCCAGTAAGAAATGGGTGACTGGTTGGACTTAGTAGGTCGTGGTGATCC